>OZ012542.1:33779416-43779416 GCA_963935595.1 Schoenobius gigantellus
TGTGTGAAATAGTGTTGTATACCTATGTAAGCGTGTCTGTAGTAAATTCGAAGAGAAATTGATTATGCTACATTGGAGAACTTAATAAAGCTTCCGATTCAGTATAATTATGGGATAGCAGATACCTCAGCAGTAAACGACACGGTTAGCGTAGAGGTCAAGTGATCGCCTACTGCGCAACGGGTCGCGGGTTTGATTCCCGTACGGGACAAATATTTTGTATAGCCTATAGAAATTTGTTCCGGTCTGGGCGTATTGCATTTGATATTCTATGTTTGTAATTGCACCTACGACACAAGAGAAAATCCTAATGTGGGGAGACGTTTGTTTTAAAAAAAAATTTAGCCTCACTGACACTAGACAGTTTCAAGGATGGACACGTCTTTACCACTTTGTACGGTATTGCACCGCACATTGCCATTTCATGCGGGTCAGCATAATTTTGTATATCGCACGTTAACTACGATCACTTAGCAAAAAGTCGTGCGACCAAGCGCACTCTACCACCTAATTGCAAACAAGTACAAATAAACGTATTTTGGAATCATCAAGGTATTCTCATTCATCAAGTTACTCAAATATATCAATGTGTTTGTGCAACAAGGACAAGGCACGAACATAGTGGTCCTTCGAGCCGGATTTGAACCAGCGACCTATGGATAAATATAGGGTCGTAAAAATATTCTATAGCGACGAGCAAAGGAAGTTTTTATTCTTTCAGTAGTTATATAAAACGTACGCTTCTGAAGCATTTCTCTATATGAAGGCATATTTAAGACGACTTTATGTGTAAAGAGGAGGAGACGCATGATAAAAAGTCGACGGACACTCAAAACCTCAGCATCTTCATATAAGAATGGCGGGATACCGTCGGTTCTTATTTAAGGAGACTTTGAGTACGGCTCTTTGAGCTATTTCAAGTAGGTATTTTAAGGACAGATGAAGGAGCTCCTCTCCATGCAAGGATAAAAAATGAAAAGAGTAACTGCATAGTTTCTTTTTCTCTGTAGAAACTATACTCCGAACGCGGTGGTTTTATAAACGTTATTTTTAAGTTTTTTGGCGATTTTTAGGTGCCTATACAGCCCCCGTAGCACGTCCACCAAAACACGATATGATAAAGTGATTTATCGCGGTGAACTGTCAAATTACGACGAAACCCTATTGTCTTTTGACAGTTAACCGCGATAAACGGCTTTATCATATCGTGTTTGGTGTAAGTGCTAGGGGGGCTGGGTTACTTATTTATCACCCCGGAAAATTTGAGGGACGCTTCAGGACATGGTAGTAGAATAATTTAAATATGAATAAAAAATTACTCACCTATTTAATTTTATATGAATTTTATAAAATATCCAAAAAATACTGCTCTAGTTAAGAGTAGTATACTTTTAGTTTTTTTTTCTTCTTTTTTAATTATTATATAATACTGAATGTATCCAGAGGGCCTATTACCGATCTCATGGTTTTGCAAATGATATCATAGTGCAAAACGAAAAATACGATTTCTGGTCAGATTGTTGATCATTTCTTCATTATTTAATGATAACATCATTGAATTTATGCCACAGTGATGATATCATTGGAGATCGGTAATACGAAATGCAGCATTTCATGACTTCTATTTCTCAGATTTATACCATGTCATACGATGAAAGATCCATAATTGGCCTGCTGGTTGGTTATTGTCTAAGAAAAAATCTATAACGATCGCTCATAATTTGACAGCCATTGCGCCGTGAACATAAGACTCTGTACCGACTTTCTTTTATAAAGGAGTAAGGATGGGTTGCGACTGTCAAATTGTAAGCGATCGCGGTAGATTTTTTCTTAGACAATAACCGTCCCTTTTTTCCAGGGTGATAAAAAGTAATCATGTATAAACAATAAATAATTTTTGAGTTGTTTTAACCTAACCTACTCTTCCTACCTACTCTATTATATTCGAAAAAACGTAGGTCTATGAATTTCTCATATGCTTTACTATTTCTACGTAATTTCCTAATATGGCCTACGCATTTTTTGAAATCCGACTTGGCAATGCTGTTCTCCGCATAGTTCGTCATTTCATCATTTACATTGCGACTATTGATAAAAGCACGCAAATGGCATCAACGTCTTCACGAAAGGTAAATGTGCATGAGAACGATATTGATCATGATATTATTAGAGAAGTAGAAAATATACCACACCCCCTAGACAAATGCCACACGCCAACTTTTCCGCAGTCGTTCCACAGAAAAAATGTATGGAGATGACATTAGTTAATATTTGACTAATATTTTCCATAAAAATGACATATGTAATTAAAAAAACATCAAATAATGTGTAGACACACTATTAGAATGTATTGTTAGAATTTAAAAGTTTTTATTACAAAAAATCTAATAATTTTTTAACTGATGTTAGGCAGAATCAGAATCCGACATTCATACGCTGCGGCAGGTTATACAGAAGACCGAGGAGTATAATCTGCCACTATGCTTGGCGTTTGTGGACTATGAGAAAGCCTTCGATTCTGTCGAGACCTGGGCCGTGCTTAGGTCACTCCAGAGGTGCCAAATAGACTACCGGTACATCCAAGTGTTGAAGTCATTGTACGGAAACGCCACTATGTCAGTCCGCCTTCAGGACCAGAACTCGAAACCAATACGACTTCAGCGAGGTGTGAGACAAGGTGACGTTATATCGCCGAAGCTGTTCACAGCTGCGCTGGAGGATGTATTTAAGCTTTTGGACTGGAGAGGACTCGGCATCAACATAAACGGCGAGTACATGACTCACCTTCGTTTTGCCGATGATATCGTGGTCATGGCTGAGACCGTGGAAGATCTAGGCACAATGCTCGAAGACCTCTGTAGAGTTTCCCAACAAGTGGGTCTTAAAATGAACATGGACAAGACCAAAATTATGGTGAATTCCCATGTAGTACCCACTCCTGCGAAGGTTGGCGGCTCTACACTAGAAGTTGTTGACGAATATGTTTACCTGGGACAAATAGTCCAGCTCGGTAAGTCCAACTTCCAGAAAGAGGTAAATCGACGAATCCAACTCGGCTGGGCAGCGTTCGGGAAGCTACGCAGCATATTCTCGGCCAATCTACCGCAGTGTCTTAAGACGAAAGTCTTCAATTCGTGCGTGTTGCCAGTGATGACGTACGGAACTGAGACGTGGCCGTTTACAATGAGTCTCATCAGAAGGCTCAATGTCACTCAAAGGGCAATGGAGAGGGCTATGCTCGGGGTTTCTCTACGCGATCGCATCAGAAATGAAGAGATCCGTAGAAGAACTAGAGTCGCCGACATAGCCCAAAGAATTGCAAACCTTAAGTGGCAGTGGGCAGGACACATAGCTCGCAGGACTGACGGCCGTTGGGGCGGAAAGGTCCTCGAGTGGCGGCCGCGTACCGGGAGACGCAGCGTTGGTAGGCCCCCCACAAGGTGGACCGACGATCTGGTGAAGGTCGCGGGAAACCGCTGGATGCGGGAGGCGCAGGACCGATCGGTTTGGAGATCTCTGGGGGAGGCCTATGTCCAGCAGTGGGCGTCTCTTGGCTGAAATGATGATGATGATGATGATGAGGCAGAATCTCATCAAATGTGACATTTCGGCATGACAGACTAGTATATCATTATGTGAAGTTCATAAGTTGTTGACATTTAATGCCCAGTAAATAAACCACCAGCCATTAGTAACGTAATAACCCACCAACAAACCACCAGAACTAGTGGAAAATTTACTAACTTGGCAACACTGGACGCTTCGATTACAAAAAAGATTCGCCACTGTCGCCCTCCGTGCGCGCACCTGCGTGACGTGACAGTTACAAAAACATTTCTGTCGCCGTGACAAAAGTCACCTGTGCGCGCACCCACTTAATAATCGCGTTCAGTCAGAGGCGAGCCTTCGCGCGAAGTACAACTTTTCGCTCTAACCCCGTTCAATGCCTTCGAGCGTGACAACCGGGGGGCTACCGCCTAACTCATAGCGATCACCGCTATCGCTTTCATGACATTAGAACAATAGATCAAATGTCACCTGTGACATATTAAAACTATTGTTCTAATGTCACGAAAGCGATAGCGAGTGATCGCTATGAGTTAGGCGGTACGGCCGCGGCTGAAATACCGGCCCGTTCAAGACCTTATAGCCCGGCCACACGCTCCGTCTTGCCTGCGAGCATGCCTGCACAAACCAGTTTGCGCAGTTACGTGCGTGCGTGTGGACGGCAAGACGGTAAAACGCGCAGTCCCGGAAGCGCGGCTTGTGCAATCGATGAATTGCTAAAGATTTGGGCTGCGCAAACTTGGCTTGCACAGTTTTACTTGAGCGTGTGGCCGGTCATTCAAGCCGCGCATCAGTCCGAAGAAATTATTTTCGACTACACATCGCTACAAGTACATACACATCGCGAATCAAAAAATGAAAAATTACTCTTCATTAATGCGTTCAGAAATACGAGCGGAGTAATTGGTCGGTTGCCCTGGGTTTCACTCGGGTGGTTCTCGAACGCTATCGGATGAAATTCACTCTACCCCGAGTAAATATTACTCGATTTCAAACGTACCTACCCTTAATGGTTGTAAAACGCTCTGACGTTTATTACTGAAATACTCTTACGTGATTGGATGATATTGGCGTCCATAATCTAAAATGTCATCTGGAGAGAGAAATAGAAATTCGAGAAATTCATATAAAAGAGGGAGATAAAAGATTTGGTTGCTGCAATGCGTTCAACGCCTTTGAGCGAGTTTAAAAACAACCAATGTAGACCAGCAGCCTTATTCGCTAATTTGACAGTTCGAAGTGACCAACTGTTTATAGTTGTCCACCGTCCAAAGTGGACAACCCATCAAAACTACTAATTGCTATTCTGCAGGCTTATTCACTAACTCAACTGACAAGTGGAAATGACTATTCATCATCTGTAAACATTGGTTTTTTAGTCTGTGGCTTTCCAAAATGTTTGTTTTGGTATTCACTAACGCCGGTGTCTAACAAAAAGTTGTACACTTTACTGTTAGTCACTAGGGTTGTGTTTTTAATCACCGAACGACAATTTTCATTAACATTTCTTCCTAATTCGTATTCCGTATCGTTCAGTGACCAACATTTGACGTTTTGAATGCCTTTTAGTGAAAGTCACTGTAGGCTCGATTAAACACTATTGGTAGGCAGTGTTTTATTATAATCCACTCTAGTTTAACAAGCCTACAAATAGAACTATTTACTTTTTCTTGATAAGATTGAAATATCATAATATTTTTGAGGCAGTGAAGTGAATTTGGTTCATTTGGAGCACCCACTTATTACTTGTTCACTTATTAGTTTGTGGGAGCACCTAAGTATGTTTACGTGTTGCAAACTATACAAGTTGGTTTTGTTTGAAAGTTGAAACTTTACTTGAGAATATTTGTGTCTCTAATTCCAGTAAATTCCACTACTAAGTATGTCTCGGGCTTTTCTTCTTACCTATATTGAAGAGCAAAGAAGATACAAATTGTTACGGCGCGAGCGCTGTTTGCGAAGGAAACTCAGTGCACCTATGATGCTCCCAGAAAATGATTTTGTGGCACATTTTAGATTAAGTAAGCGAGCTTTTAAAGATTTGACAGAAATCTTAAGGCCTTTAATGCCTTATCAGCGACGCAATACTGCTGTTCCCCATGAATTAAAAGTAAGTGTTCAATATCATTATGTACCTAACCCATAGAAGTAATAATCATGACCAAGAACTCCTTGACCTAGTCATGCAGCAAAAACTGAATGAATTTATATGATGCACACAATGTTATATGTTGTTGCAGTGCAAGTTGTGTTAAGTAAACAAAATCATATTGTCTAAGAGACTCAGATATTTATGTTTGGATCTTTGCCTTTGATGGCTTTGATGGAAAATCAATCAAAATATTGAACTAAGGTTTACTGAACAGTTTGCAAAGTTATACTTCAATGTGGGATTGATTGTTTCAGGTGTTGGCTGCATTATATTTTTATGCACAGGGATCCTATCAAAAAAACATAGCAGCATCTTATTTGTGCAATATGTCCCAGCCAACGTTTTCACGATGCTTGAGGGACGTCACAAACGCTTTGAACTCTCAGAATGTTCTTAGAAAATTTATTAAATTTCCTTTCACTCATAGCGAAAGGCAGTCCATAATTGAGAAGTGAGTTCTGTGCAAATTAACAGTAATTAAGTAACATTGAAACTAAAAAGACTTATTCTTTCAATTCACAGTTGATATAATTAAAAAAGCAATGGTCTTCACAACTAAATAATTATCATTATCAGTTCAGACACATCCCCACTGATAGGACACATGCTCATCCTAACTCAATTATAAAAATTAAATTCCATTTAATGTAAAACATGATTTTTTTAAAATATTTGTATTCTATGCCCATTATCTTATCATGATTGAAGCTATCTTTGAGTTATTTTACTTATCTATTTCAGATTTTTTGAAAAGTTTGGATTTCCTGGTGTTTTAGGTTGTATCGATGGCACCCATGTAGCTTTGATACGGCCTACAGATCATGAGGAAACCTTTTACAACAGAAAAGGTTATCATTCATTAAATGTTATGATAGTAAGTATAATGAATGAGAATAATTACGAATTGGAGAATACTGAATTAATATTGAACAGCTCTTCTTTTTTCTTTTGTTCAAGTGTTTTTTACAATATTTTACTTGTCATAGGTAACTTATCTTAATTCTGAATTATAAAGAATTCGGAAAAATGCATGCAACAAATACATCCAAAAAACAAAATAATCTCAGCTATTTGATTATGTTATAAAATGCTCAACATTCTCAGTAAATTAACACATATGGGTATCAACTGTATAATGATTTATTTTAAAAATGTATATTATAATTTGTCATTAAATTATAAACAATCATTCTCGGAGTTAAAAGCAGATATGTTTCTTGGGATCTGTTTAACAATTTTTTTTTTAGATATGTGATGCTGACCTCCGCATTTTACATGTGGATTCGTCATATGGTGGATCATCACACAATTCTTTTATTTGGAATCAGTCCCCAGTAAAAAGGCACATGGAAGAATTGCAAACACATGGAGATTCATGCTGGCTGTTGGGTATGTGTAATTATAAAGTGTAGAAACTGCTTGCTACTTTTAAAATCTTGCGTAATCTTGTTCTAAACTAATTAAGCTATTAATTTTATATGCTGTTTTCGGTTTTTTGTTTATATAATGCGGTGGCAGTGTGATCTCTACATTTGCCTCCCAATCGGGAGGTCCAGGTTCGAGACCGTCATGTACGAATGTGTTTTTCGTTTTTCGAATTTCATATGTACATTTGTCTGACGCTCCTACAGTGAAGGAAAACATTGTGAGGCAACCTGCATACATCTGCGAAGAAATTCAATGGTGTATGTGAAGTCAACCAATCCGCACAGAGCCAGCGTGGTTGACTAAGGTCTAATCACCCTAACTTAGGCTAGGCTCAAGCCCCTCGGTGGGGGACGTATATGAGCTGTGATGATGATCATGAATAATTTTTGTACTTTTGGTAAATATCATTTGGATAATCATCCATCATAAATTTATAGTCAGCCATAGCATATTAAACCCACTGCTGGTCATAGGCCTCTTTTGACAATTTGAATTTCATGCAGGTGAGGTTTGTGTGTGTGGTTAACGCCAGCGGCGCCACAAAAAAACTGTGAAAATAGATTGAGTATGCCGCTATAATATCTAGAGTTTGTCGGCAAGTTTCAGAGTTTGTCGCTTGCGCGTTTCAGAGATATGTGTGACAAACTCTGAATCTTTAAATAAAGCATCGACAAACTACCACCTATCTATATCAGTAAACAGATTTTCGCTGTCTTTTCGTATTCGAGATCTGTGTGACCCAGCTAGGGTAACGTTAACCCAGCTGAGTCACATACATATCTCTGAAACGCGCAAACGACAAACTCTGAAATTAGCCAACAAACTACTGCTTTACTATTCCAGCAAACAGATTTTCTCTATGTCGCTTTGTTTTGAAGATCCAGCTGGCTCAATTGCAACAACTTTGCAAATTCTGAAACGGTAGATCGACAAACTCTGAAACTTATCCGACAAACTTTCGCCTATCTATATCAGTAAAGAGATTTTCGCTATTTCATTCCGTCCAACGAGACCCGTGTGGCTCAGCTGGGGCAACGTTGCCCCAGCTGGGCCACACAGCCCTCTTAAAGCAAGCCCGATGAGCACTGAAACTTGTCCTACAAACTGCCACCTATCTATATCAGCAAACAGATATTCGCTGTTTTTTCGTTTTTGAGATCCGTGTGGCTCAGCTGGGGTAACGTTACCCCAGCTGAGCCACATATCTCTGAAACGCGCAAACGACAAACTCTGAAACGCGCAAACGACAAACTCTGTAACTTGCCGACAAACTAGACATTATAGCGGCATACTCGAACAATATTTTTCAGATTTTTTTTGTGGCACAGCTGGAGTCAGCCAAACGGTTTGCTTTGGTCCAAAAGGATTTTTGCTGAATGAAGTGTAGCCACTGTTGAGCCGTAGCTGCAGAGATGGGATATCTCTGCTAGTACCCATTAATGTATAACCCCACCTCAAAAACACAAAAAAAAAATGTTCCCATATGATTTATTTGAAATCACCAAAATTTATAAGAAATGTTTGTAAAAATGTAATAAATTGAAACCAATCTTTCCTTTTTTATAGGTGATTCTGGTTATGCACAACGACCATGGATGATGACTCCAATACTTGGTGTTGCTCCAGAATCCCCAGAAGGGCATTATACTAACTTGCACTGCCGGGTAAGGAACACTGTAGAAAGGTGTATTGGTGTGTTGAAAGCACGATGGAGGTGTCTTTTAGCACATAGAGTTCTTCACTACAGCCCTACTGCGAGTGCAAAAATTGTTAATGCTGCAGTTGTATTGCACAATATTGCTACTGCTATGAACTCGCCAGTGCCAGAACTATCACAACGTGACAGGAACCTTGAAGAACAAGTACAAGTCAACAGAGAAATAGTTTTCAATAATGATGATGATTCCCGACAGAGACTTGTCAATAGATTATGGCGGGCTAGATGATGTTTTTCTCATAACAGTTTTTTCTTAGCAGTTAGCTTTTTTTTATATATACTACTCAAAACAAAATAAGGGCCACTAGTTTATTTACATTTAAGTGCACTTTAGTAAACTGAAAGTAACTGATAAGTAGCATTATATTGATATTACGAACTCTTTGGTGTTTGATCTCTTTTATGCTGGTGTTCGTGTTCCTAGTTTGTAAAGTATTGGCCATCATTTTAAGGAAAATAATAATTGGATGTTATTCTTATGTTTTTCTTCGATTGTCTTCTTAACTTGTTTCGGTTATTTTAGGAAAAAAGTTTGACTTTTTCAAATTTAATTGATTCATTTATCATCTCGCGTTAATCATGCCACCAGTACGAAGGCACATGGATAAAATTACAGCAACCAGAGCCATAACTATGATTCAAGAAGGACGTTCTCAGCTTTACGTGGGTTTGCAGTTAGGTTTTTCTCGGAGAGCTGGCAGTGTTGCCAGAAGTCCCGGTTCAGGTAGAGTTCGTGTAACAACGGCGCAGGAGGATCGGTACGTCCAACTAAGTGCTCGTCGTGATCGTACAGTAACGGCCCGTAAGTTACAACACCACCTACGGCTGACAAGGGGTACCCGTGTCAGTGATCAAACTATACGTAATCGATTGCACAAAGACCAGCAAATGTCAAGACGACGAGTTGTTCGAATTCCTTTGTCAGTATTTCAACTGGGGGATTAATCAGTGGGGCAAGGTGCTTTTTACAGACGAGTGCAAAGTAAAATTTTTTAATGACGATCGGCGTGCTGGCATATGGAGACGACGCGGCGAGCGGTTTTAGGAGTCCTGCATCCACGAAGTTGACCGTTTCGGTGGTCCCAACGCAATGGTTTGGGGTGGGATTAGTTTACACGGTAAAACCGAGCTCACCATTTTAAATGCGGGTACCGTAACTGCAGAACGTTACATCGAGGACGTCATTAGGCCTCAAGTGATCCCATTTGCACAGCAACTGGGGCCTGGATTCATCCTGATGCAAGACAATGCCCATGCAAACACAGCTCGATCGACCCAAACTGTCCTAGAAGGGTCTCATATTGAAGTATTACCGTGGCCAGCTAACAGTCCGGATTTAAGTCCAATCGAGCACTAGAACCACCAATTGAAACGAAGAGTAAGAGAGAATGAGCGAGGGATCTACTCTACAACCAACAGCAGCTGATTGACGCTTTAAAACGTGCCTGGGAGGAGATTCCAGATGAAAACGTGAGGAATTTGATCCAGAGTATGCGTACGAGGCTTCAGGAGTGTATTGCTAAGAGGAAGACATACTCGTTATTAAAAAGAAGAAACAAAAGTGACAAGAACAGTATTTTGTCTTTTTCCGGTGATTTCTTTTGTTCATGAATTTTCATTCAAAATGGCCAATTTCATTATAAACTTAAAAAAAAAACAATTCATGATTATTATTTTAAACCATTGTTAGCCTATATTATAACTAATAACATTATTTTGTAGTTACATAAGTTAAACAATATAATGTCTTTATTGTTTTCATGGTACAGCAAAAAATCTTAGTGGCCCTTATTTTGTTTTGAGTAGTATATATTTTATTTTCACCTTTTAGTTGTTATGCAGTTAGAAATTTTTATGATTTTTTTCATTTAACACATTTGAGTTAGGAGTATAGGTAGCCTTACCAATGAGTTATACGTTCACCAAGCTTCATAACGTTAACTTGATACTTAGCATAGTTGATTGTGTTGGTAATAATCAATAATCCAAAACCAACAAAAAAAAGTTATACGTCGTTTATCCATAAAATTAGAACTTGTTAGGAACTACTGAATTTAGTCGGCTTATGCGTCGATGTTCTTAGGCTGATTGATTGACATATCGGAAACAATAGTACGCCGATTTAAGTGCACTGCGTATCCGCTAGAGCACTGTACGAGTTTCCATACAACACCATTTTACGCAGTGGATATCTAGTGCAAACGAGAACAAACTCATGGTAGAGCTAAAGGTTCGTAAAGATAATTCATTTGCCTGAGTAATATTGTTTATTATAAGTGTTGAATAGTGTTGTTAACAAAATATCACAAAGAAAAAAACCATTCGTTTTATATCTTTTTATTTGTAAAACAATGTTTGTTAATGACTGATTAAACCGTCAATTTGTTTATTAAATATAAAAAATACGCACATTAAAAAAGGCAAGAGTATTGTATAGACGCCTTATGCATTTATTAATTGATTTAAATTTTTGGTAATTTATGTTACCACAGACTTTGCTTAATGTGTGCACTGTTTTGGATTACAGTCTATAAGTTAACTGTTGAAAAGAACATATTGCTTAGGTTTGTACCCTGTATGTGCCAATAAATAAAACTAAATCATTATCAATTGACGCCATATACCAATGGAGCAAACAACACTGGGCTGGGGTTCACTGTGATCCAGCATTAATCAGGGTCTTTTTTGAAAATCCACTAATCCTTGGCAAAAACTTGTTGCTAAATAAGATTAGGTGTATAAGCCATAAGTTAGTTTAAGTTTCTAATTCTCCGGTGTGTGTAGTTTTATTTTCCTGTCATGCTTTCTTAATCCACTTGTTTCTGATTAAATATATTTCATTGTACCTATACTATAGTCATCGTTTTATTTATAGCTTTTCTTTAAATAACTTAATAGGCTTTATAATTCCCCTTACATTCTTTTGTATAACGTAACCTAACACATAAATGCATGAACATATGGTGTGTTTATTTAAGGTTCAACAAATATTTTAAAACAATATACACAACGCAAATCTTTTTACTACGCAGTCAATACCTGATACTTAACTACGAAAACCAATTTAAATTAAAATAAACCTTTTTGTCTTCTATACATTAAAATAGTCATATAGCTTGCATACATTTTTATAAATAAAAATTTGAAGTTGCAGAAACAATCATCAATTTAATGCTTAAAATATCACTATGTGAAAGTCTGACACACGCTTGTAATAAATAAAATTAACAATACTAAAACTAAATAATAATGCCCAATTTCCAACAACAAATAAACATTTTTAGAAAATAATAAGATAATAAGTGCCAAAATAATAATCATATACACTTGGGAGCAAATAAATCGAGCCACTACCTTTTTTCACGTAAAATGGTAAATATTTTTGGTAATATGGAACGTATCAATTCGAACTATATATCGCCTAAAAGTTTAGTTAATAACCTTTACAATGAGGGTAAATTATTGAATAATAACCTTATTGAATGATAAATTATTGGCTCTGCAAGAAAAATGGTAATTTTGATAGAAAATTTAGTAGGGCTAAAACAGTCCATAAAAACAATAAAAAACAAAATTATTGCAAAAAAAATATTCTTAATAACTGGTATTACCCCCCCGTGCCCTGATACATTCTTGTAGCCTATTAGTCATCGATCTGATCAGCGTTACGATGACATATTGTGGTATGTTCTCCCACTCTTCAAGCACAGCGACTTTAAGCTCGGGAATGGATGAAACAGCGGGAACCCTGGCTCGGACTCTCCGTTTTAGTTCGTCCCATAGGTGTTCGATCGGGTTCAAATCGGGACTTCGTGCTGGCCATACCATTTGTTGAATCCCGATCGCAGACAAGTATTCCGTAACGATCTGCGCGGTATGAGGTCTCGCATTGTCATGCATAAACAAGAAATTTTCTCCGACAAAACCAGCATACGGCATTACGTGGTTTTCAAGAATGTCAGTTATGTATCGGTCAGCTGTTAATCCACGTCTACCACTGCCATCGTTGGCGGGGTCGACGAAGACAAGTTCCGTTTTTCCGTCTAGAGAAATTCCTCCCCACACCATACAAGAACCACCACCAAAACTCACAGTTTCTCGAATGCAACATTGGGCAAATCTTTCACCAGGACGTCTATACACTCGGTTTCTCCCGTCATTGCTAAAAAGACAGATTCTTGACTCGTCAGAAAACAAAACTGACCTCCAGTCTTCTAACGTCCAATTAATGTGTTCTCGAGCAAACTCCAAGCGAGATCGGCGATGAGCTACAGTCAATTTTGGGCCAGTTGCTGGTTTGTGTGATGTTAAATTTCGTTCTTTTAGTCTTCGTCTCACTGTCCACCTACTGATTGAGACTCCTCGAACGTCACGTAACGCTTGCTGTAGCTGAACAGCATTAAGTCCACGGTCGCGCAACGAATTGGTTGCAATAAAGCGGTCGTCACGTTCTGTTGTTGCCCGTGGTCGGCCAGTTCCAGGTCGCCGAACAAAAGCACCAGTCTCCAGATACCTGCGGTATACCCGCTGTACCTTTGAACGACTCAAATGAAGTCTGCGTGCCACTTCACGTTGTCCGTGTCCAACCTCAAGTAAAGCTACAACTTGGGCAGCTTCCGTCGGTGTAGTATCCATTTTATCAGGTTATTTTGATTACACAGACACAGATAAAGACAACAATAACAAGTAATATGGGTATGATTAACAAAAACCTCAAATTTAATCTTTTCTTAACAGAGTACAATAAAAATGTCATAAGCAAATTAAATGCGATAATTTTATTCTACCCTTTAAACTTTAATAAAAATGAAATTTTGACAACTAACTACCCTCATTGTAAAGGTTATTAAATACCCTTTTAGGCGATATATGTTTCGAATCGATGCGTTCCATAATACCAAAAATAATTACCATAATGCGTGAAAAAGGAAGTGGCTCGATTTATTTGCTCCCAAGTGTACCTACGTTAAACAAATCTTTACAGTAACTAATCAAAATACAATTATTTTCATTAATGGTAAGCCTAGAATATGAGTCTTTCTTAATCAGATTCAATTGGCTATGTACGGAAACTAGACTAGATAATTGAAAATTCTTTACAATATAATATTCATTGATAACAATGATAAACAAACAACAACAATAAACATTCTTAACACTTACTTATGATGAAAATACGATTATAATTTTTAGAGTAAGCTTCAGAATCAGTCTTTTTTAATTAGATTCAATTTTTACAAATATAAATCAGTCAAATGTGTACAGAAACTAAACTAGATAATTGAATATTTTAAAAATAATAATCATATACCTTCGTTATACAAATCTTTACAGTAACTAAACAAAATACAATTATTTTAATTAATGGTAAGCCTAGAATATGAGTCTTTCTTAATCAGATTCAATTGGCTATGTACGGAAACTAGACTAGATAACTGAAAATTCTTTACAATATAATATTCATTAATAACAATGATAAACAAACAACAACAATAAACATTCTTAAAACTTACTTATGATGAAAATACGATTATAATTTTTAGAGTAAGCTTCAGAATCAGTCTTTTTAATTAGATTCAATTTTTACAAATATAAATCAGTCATATGTGTACAGAAACTAAACTAGATAATTGAATATTTTAAAATATTCATTATTTAACAATGTGTGTACTGTAAGCTACGCTTCAAGTACAATTGCACCACCCAAAAAAGTACAATTGCAAATTGTAAGGGCGGATTCAAGATCGGCGTGCAAAACCTGACGTGTTACAGTACTGTAGTATTATATTATCTCGTGAGTTTGTTCTAAAACTAAGTGATAATGCCAAACTTATAACTATAAATAAACATTGTTATAAAACATGAATATAAAATGATATAAGGGTATAAAAAATAATAGTAGTAAAATAAAATAATACAATTATATTGACTAGGCTAAGTATGCTTAGTATTAGATTATTGAGTAGGTTAAGTAAGCCTAGAATCAGTCTTTTAGATTCATAATCAAATTCAATCTACAGACAAATCAACAATTTACGAAAACTAAGACTAGATAATCTAACATTATAATGTACCAAAATTAGACCAAAATGCCCAACTTCTTTCTTACTAGAAATATATTTTTTCTACAAGAAAATAAATAGTAAAGAATCATAATCATAAAATAGATTGATTTCAAAAATTGTTCAGCAAGTAATAATTAAAATACCAATTACATTAATTTAGTAAGCCTCGAATCAGTCTTTCTTTTCCTTATTCAAATGCAATGTTTAAATAAATCAACTAGATGAGTTTTCTTACTTCCTTGTGACGAAGATTAAAATTAACTGGATCAAGATTTCATTCTTTGTAGGTGCGAAGATAATTTAATCTGAAACAATAAACAATGTAACTCTCAGTAAACCCTTGGTAAAGAATAAAGATGCTTTACCGCCAATAATATGCCTAGAATCTGAGCGTAAAAGGTGTGAAGTGAGTGTTGAGGATGCGGATTTATTTTATACACATGTAGGGAAAGTTCGGTACGATGAGTGCAGTCTTGTGCTGCAATAAAGTTCATTTGAAGGTGCCGTGTGTAGAAGTGTATTATTCATAAGTATACAGCACAGTGTATTATTCATATTATAGCTCCGTCTTTAATGGGCTACGCTAAAACAATAAACTCAATAATCTGCATGTAATGCTTGCCTGATATCCAGACAGCATGATTCAACAATGGTAGATTGTTAACCTAGGTAAGAAAGTAAGCTTGACTATTGGCATCTTCGTTACCATTGTGTGCCAAACATTACAAACAGGTCTTTCAATCAAGGAAACATTCTGCTTTTCATTTCGAATATAAAAAATATAAAAACCTGCAAAATCTGATGAATTAATTTTATACATTGATAAATAACTATAGCTCTCGACAAAACAACTGAAGATCGACTTGCCACTGCCCCGCCTACTTTGTTTCTTTTTTCTGTGGAAATTGTCCAACCAGTACATTATTAATAAAAAAATAAATTTTAAGTATGTATATAGTCATGTAAAAAAATTGTTGGTAATACTTACTTTTCTACAGTAATTTTCATTAAAAGGTCAAAAATAAATGTGGTAAAAGTAAATATCTCTTAATGAAAATGTCGCAAGAAAGGTCAAAATAGAATGTGCTTTTTTTGTCAGAAATCAGGAGTCCAGATAACTTTAATTAAGCGTACTTTCGGAGCATGATAAATGAAATATTTTTTTTCTTAGTGAAACTTTTAACTTACACATTTGTGATGTTATTATTTATATTCCTTAACTCTTCATTAATTTGCCCAAATCCATTGGCCAGGATTTGATTCAAATTTTCCAAAGCAGAAATATTTCTATCTGCTAGCTCCATCCTGCGTTCTTCAATGGCACGAGCCCAGTCGGGTATGTTGCGATCTTGTACGGCTAGAAAATAAAATTATTTTTCTACCAACTATGCTTTAATTTCATCATAATTGTATGAAATTTCATTTCATTTCATATTCAGCCAGCGGATATCGATACTTTCTTAGTTTATATACGTATTATTCGTTTCTATCCTACTTGTTCCAAATTTAAAAAATGATTGCTGCCAACTCTGATTTAAAAATGTAAAATAACGGGAACTTTAATAATTTTGCGTGACAATATTTTTGGAATCGTTAAAGTGTGATACTGTCTTATTTTGAGTGCTTCGTTTTAAGAATTAAAATGGAATCATCTAGTGACTCATTAACTCCGGAAAACATTTTTAATGAAGCCGACAGTGTTATAGAAAACCTTTTACCCCTAAAATCACGAGTAGAATATGTAAAATCTTAAACTTCTATTTACATTTTTTGACGTGAGTTTTTTTATCTACTATTCCTATAAGTAATAGTTGAAAGAACAGCAGATTATGCACCTCGCCTTAAGTAATTTATTATTACCCTCGTGCCTGTTAGAGCCCTCGCATTACTTTGTGCTCGGTGCAATAATCTACTATTAATTCTCTGTCAAACTCCGATAACCCTTTTTGTGCACCGCTTAGAGTTTGATGATTGGTTACTTGATTTGTCTAAACATAATGAGTAAATAAATCATCTTTATAAGTTTAGTATCATGGGCAGTCGTGTGTGTAGTACATGCATGAATGCGAATGAAACAGCTGTTCATTTCCTGCTGTGAATGCAGAGGAGTGGCGTCATACCCGGTAAAGTACCTGGGGTATGCCCCCAAATACCCCCAGGCCCGTTATGACGAATTCCGAAATTCCGGGCTAGGAGGCTTCCTGGAGGAGCTAGGATGGCTGGAGTGATCAAGCAGCTAACCCCAAACCCTTAGTCGCAAATAGGCGCATGGCCGTAGATTAGCGGAAAATGCCCATACAGCGGAGAAGAAATGGCATAAAAATACTGCACACAAAGTGTTATTGGTTAGGTTAACTTTAAAATTAAAGGTGCATAATGATTTATCAACTTACTGAAGCGCCGTTGCCTCTGTCTTTGTTCAGCCTGTGGACGTTCATTTACTTGAGCAGACAGACGGAACTGAGTGGAGATCCGGTGATGCCTGTGCTGAACGGTTGCCAACTACTTCCGCGATTGGTACAGGCGACTGTTCCGTCTGTTGTGTCATTGCTAAAAAAAGCGGGCTTTTATAATTTGGATAACATTAAATAGTTATTTGTTCAACAAGTGAGCAAAGTTGTCATTTGCTGTGCTAACATTAAAAACACAAACAACGGAAGTAATCTAGAATTGAATCATGAGCATAGTGAGTAGTAGTGAGAGAATTTAGTGTTTTCACACGACTTTTCTGGTAAAATGCGAAATTCAGCATTAGAAAAAGTTTCGATTCCCACTATTATATGCACATATTATATATTTTATGTTGTTTGTTTTTTTTAGATATTGCGTTCGGAAATTGCATTGGTTGACATTTTTATGAAAAACCAGACATGACTTTTTTGAAGTTATTGTAATATTTACTATTATTTATTTTAAACTAGTAGGGCCGGCAGACGTTGTCCTGCCCGATATGCAGTACCACCTACCAGGTCCAATTAAATTACGTTTAAACTTAAACCTTCCCTGGAACTATCCAAACACATACCGAAAATTTAGTAAGAATCGGTCGAGCCGTTTCAGAGTTTTTGCGAGACTAACACACAGCCTTTCATTTTTATATATAAGAAGACTAGTGGGTCCGGCAGACGTTGTCCTGCCCGATAACAGTGCCATCTACCTTGTCGAACTGTACGCAAACACCTCCCCTAAACCTATTCAAACACACACAGAAAATTTCATAAGAATCGGCCAAGCTGTTTTTGAGTTTTTGCTAGACTAACACACAGCGATTCATTTTTATATATAAGAAGAAGAAGATATTATGATTTAAAAATAGCAATTACAATTTGCATACAAACAAATAAAAATCTATACTTATACTTACTTTACTAATATTATAAAGCTGAAGAGTTTGTTTGTTTGTTTAGTTGAACATGCTAATCTCAGGAACTTTGAAAAATACTTTTTGTGTAGGATAGTCCTTTTATCGAGGAAGGCTATAGGCTATATAACATCACGCTACGACTAATAGGAGCTGAGCATCAATGAAAAATGTTGTAAAAACAGGAAAAAAATATATGGCGAAACATAGTTCGCGGGCACAGCTAAATAAATTTCAATAATTGGCTGATATGATGAAGAACAAAAGGTCGCTCCGTCAAAATGAGGAGTCCATTTTCTATTTTGCATCAAATAAGTTCGAAATTCGAATCACTTTTGCTCAGCTCACAGCAAATCAATTTACGCACCAAAAGCACTGTTTTTGTACCGGAAACGTGAAGATAAATTTAAAATACTGAATTAATTATACTCACTAAGTCGCTGTCGCCTCTTATTTAGTTCAGTCTGTGGATGATTGTGGGCTTGAATAGCCTCAGACTGAACTGATGCTGGTGATGGCAGTGATGGCATTGTCTCGGGATGGAGCGGCGATAGCGGTTGTCCCTCTATGTTGCCACTGGACATTGCAGGGGAACTCTCTTCTACCTCCAACCATTCTTCCTCCATTAGATTATTATTCTCTGGGTCAGAGTGTGAACTATTAGGAACCTGAAATATTAAAATTGACTTTTTTATTTAAGACAAGAAGATTCTTGGCGCTCATCTCACCTGATGGTCAGCCGAAGATGAAATCAAACTTCACTTAGAATTCTAATCGACAGAGACAGTGGCTATCTCACCTCTATTTGTTCAAACATAAAATCTAATTAACATGGCGAACATAAAATGGTAGTTGTTATACAAGCACTCACCAACCAAAACAACTAGAATAATTTCTGCCTCAATGAAGAATTGTACTCCGGAACTTTATAGGTGGTCTCAACCACTAAACCACAATGGTATTTAAAAAGGAAGTCATATTTTGATTACAAACATATTTGTGCATCAATAATAGGCACTTTCCATTTAAGTGCTTAAATGGAAAGTGCCTATTATTGATGCACAAATATTCGCAGATTTGCATTTTCTAAATTTTTTGCAGGGCCAGCATTGTTAGTTTACGTAATGCGTTCCATTTAAACAATATTTTGATTTTTTAGGTTAGGTTCCCTTTGTGAAAAATGTTAACATTTCTTAAAAGAAACGCAAAACATGGTTAGCGAGAAAAAAAGGTGACTCTTAAATGGGATTAACTCACAAACATTAATATTTTTTTTACACTTAATATTATTACATCTATGTTGATATATTCAGAGACCTAGTATTGCTAAGAGTCTTGCAAATACACCATTAAATACGCAAAATTATATTGAACATTGTAGTAATAAAAAGAACATCTATGTTATGGACAGGTTTATAAGTTACTATATCGGAAATAACAGAACTTTTATATATAGGTAGACAGTAATGTTGATATATTATAATAAAATTGTATAAAAAATTACAATAAAATTATATGCAGGAAGAAGTTGTAAAATTAAAAACAATGTATATTGCAGTGCCCTCACTGGGTCATATGTTAAGCAACAACACTATTTATAACACCATTTTACCATATGAAAGCAATAAATGGTTTGATTTGATTTCTAAAACATTAATTTTACTTTCAGATTTATCTTTAATTACATAGGAGCTTATAACTAAGTTTTCTTAGTAATTATCTCCTATCCCTAACTCATGATATTCATATTACTTAGTTTACATTTTACTAACTACTGCTGTTGATTTTTTCTTCAAAAACAAAGAAGATGCCCCAATCAGTTTTAAAAAAATCAAGAAAATGTTTTAAAGGTTTCTAGAAAGTTTTGTTTTCTAATAGTGAGGTTTTAAGTTTTCTTCCTAAGTTTCTATTAAAAAAATATTCTATTAAATAACTTAAAACTATATTTCCTTTTACTGATATATAAAAAATAGTTACATTAAAAGGAATTTGTACTCCTCGTAATCCTTCCACTGCAACATTTCCTATGATGCCCAAAATTCTATTTTCGAATTCTGTCAGGGGTTGAATTTTGTTGGGACCACCTCCTGTCGCAGACACACTCCGACGATTGTCCGCTGCTTTGGCTTTGGTTTTGGCCTTTGTTTCAATCCAGTACTATAAAAAGTGATAACATTATTATTTTATTATATTAAAAAAAAGTTCAAGGAATTTTGGAGGCTACATCCTAAGTATACTGCTCAAAACAATTAGGGAAATAAAACTTTAAAGTAGATTTAGCTCTAGCTGTAGTACCACTGATGGTTTTACTAGGTGTACTACGGATAACAAAGAGAAAAATTATCAACATCAATCTATGTAAAAAAAATAACACTGATATCTTATGTTAGGCATGAGTAATAAAATAACACAATCATGAGATATAAAACAATGTACACATAAAATAATAAAAAATCATCACATCTTCAGCAGTGCTGACATATCTATATATTACACATAATACATGCACTAATGAGCTTCCCCAAGCAGGGTAACTTGGGCTTACAGCCTTATATGCTTGCCCAGTGCAGAAAGGTGGGGAGTGTTAGAGCTTCATTTATTTATCAGCAGTGTACATTATATAATATAAAATATGAAGAGTCTATCTGTCTTACAAATACTTTTCATCTGTTGATGTGATCCACTGTCATGTTAAAAATGAATATTTGTAGTTATTACCTATTTACATACCCTTAACTCACCTAAATTAATTATGAAAAATGTGAACTTAGTTCTACTTGCTTTTTCAAACTTAGTTTTACTTGCTATTTGCTTTTTCAAATGCCAAATGGTCAAGAAAATAATGTCTTGTCACTAGCTACTTCACCATTCAGTTATAAATTTTAAAAAGGGATAAGAGCAACATTTGAGAACAACAGTTAGCACCACCAAACTATTTATTATATTGTTTATATGAATCAGACATAGCGTAACGCAGCCATATATGTTCTTTCTGTGTAACATTACAATTACATCCAATTGTTTATTTTCTTTACATTAAAATTAATGTAAGTGAATGTTAAACAACTGCAAGAGCACTGCGCAGCTAATGCATCTACCACTGACATTCAAGAAGCTTAATATTGATAAGGGATTTTGTTGATTAATATGTCTGTGAATTCAAACCCAAGCTTTGTCTCAGTGCATACTGTACATATGTATTATTTATGTTCATTATGAATAAAAATTCGCTTACTCTGCGCCATTGGTCACCTTTCCTAGTGACTCCATCTGCCACAGCATTGAGCTTGATTGCAACTGTCTCCCAAGCTTGTTGTGACAGTTGGTGGCCTTGTGGACCACGACTACATCGCCCTAAAGCGATGTCTCTATTCGCTTCAGCGAACGCAATTAAAATTTCTAATTGCCGTGGCGATACCAGTCTGTTCCGGGGCATTCTAATAGAAATAATAAGAAGATAGGTACATACATACTGGTAAAATAAATCTTTCACTATTTTCTATAATCTAATAGTGTTTGTGTGATACGAAAATTTACAATACTTGTTATTTGATGATGGCTATTGGGCAGTTTATCAAACTAAGTTATAGACATTGAAATTTAAGTTTGCAAGAAAATAGAACTTAATATAAGTAGTATTTGATTTCTAATTACCTGAAAATGGCAACGAAACGAGGCAGGCGAACAAATAAAACAAATCTATCTATTTTGATGAAGAAATTGGGAAAAGGTTAACATCTTTTTTCAAATAGGCTATTTGACTAATTTCTAAAAACGTCTCAAACTATTCAGTGGTGTATAAAAACCGTACAAATAATATTTATTTTCATTATTTTTAAGTATTTCACTTAAAAAAATCATTACAAAATACACTGATTATTTAAAGCTGTCAAAACGCTTGCTACAGCAATATGGCGTCGAGTCAGCCGTGTGACGTAACACGTTTGTATATCAACATTGGAGAGTATGGCGAATCGAGCGTTCTGTTGTCTATTGTAGTTTGTTAAAGTTTAGAGCTGTAATTTATCACAAATAATGAGTTATAAATCGTGTGCAGTACCAGAGTGTACAAATACAACAATAAAGACGCCGGAAAAACTATTTATAACCGTACCAAAAAATGTGAAAGTTCGCAAGAAGTGGTTACAACTTGCACGCCGAGATCCTAAAGAAATAAAGGAAAGTACAGTGATTTTCTTCTGTCAGGATCATTTTGAAGTAAGTAAAAATAGTATTATTAGCGAATATTTATCGAAGACATAATTACCATATTATTAAATTATGTTTTAAGATTAGATTCTAAGGTTAGATTATTGAGATGGTATTTTGTATAATACATTACTATGGAGAGCCCTAAATACCTACCTACCCAGTATGCTGCATTACATAACATTTAAGCATTTATTTCTACTAAATACATCAACATTTATGTCTTTTAAATAACATTTATAATTTATTACAGATTGAAAAAGATATGGCAAACTATTATCAATATTATATGGGACTAAGCCAGAGAATAATAATGGTAAACGGAGCTGTGCCTACAAGATTTTATTGCCAGGAAGACCGCAGAAAAAGGATGAGTGATGCTAGTACTTCTAGACCTGTATTTGTCAAACGACAAAGAACCCGACTCATTGAAGAGTGTCAAGACTCGCAGATGCAGGAAGTGTCAAGTGAAATGAGCCCACCTAACATCCAACCAACCACAACGACTGAACAAGAAATTATTTTAGTAACAGCAGGTGTGTATACATATTTAAGGATAAAAATAAGTACTTAACTAAAAATTAACTGATTTGTTTGTATTAATAAGTGAATATCTTTTCAGAATCACAACAAACACAGAATAAAAGCACTTCAACAGATCCTATTACCATCAGTGAAAAGGGCACACAATTTAATTTTAAAGAAAAAGTCCATTTTAGATCAAAAGCAATGCAGACAAGGAAGACTTTGACTAAAGAAATAGCTGTTTCTCCTTCTAAGCATTTTGTCACATCCAGTCATACATCACCATTCAAAATTGATTGCTGTGATGTAAACCCATCTAGATTCGGTAAAACTAATATAAAAAAGATTGGTTTTACTCAAGAAGAAAGATCAGACAGTGATGCCTCATTTTATCCAGATACTCGAAAACAGGATTCTTCCTTTGTAGTCACTTCTTCTTCGAAGGTTTCTGACTCTAGTACAAATATAGCTGAAGTAAATGAAGACATTGATAAATTGCAATGTCTCAATCATACCTTGCGCCTTATTATTAAAAAGCCTATGATGTATATTGGAGTTTCAAAAGAAGTTTATTTCATAGTGCATTTAATACACAAGCATACTAATATACCACATGAGCATATATTGTTGTGTTTAAAAAAAATAAGATTAAACAGCACATTTTCGGAGCTTGAAGATAATTTTGGATTGTCTTTATCTTATGCTAGTAAATTATTCTTAAAAAATATCCCAGTCATTGCAAGTGTATTACGTCCATTTATTATAAATTTAGATAAGCATTTAATTAGAAAAACTTTACCTATTCCATTTCGGTACAATTATTATCGTGTAAGTTGTATAATAGACTGCTTGGAAATAGACATACAAAAGCCATCTAATGCCCTTTTTCAAGCACAGACCTGGTCAGAATATAAAAAAGGTAATACAGTAAAATTTTTGATATCATGTACACCTAATGGTTTAATCAATTATATATCACCTGGTTTTGGGGGTAGGGCTAGTGATGTCGTTATATTACAAAATTGTAATTTTTTAGATAGTTTAGAACCAGGAAACTTTGTAATGGCAGACAGAGGGTTCAAGCATGTTGAATCTATACTGGATGCAAAAGGAATAAAATTGTTAAGGCCGCCTAGTGTCGCTTCAGGGTCAAAATTATCTAAATCACAAGTACGTCAAACAAAAATCATTGCAAGTCTAAGAATACACATTGAGAGAGTAATACGGCGTGTCAGAGAATTTCACATGTTGAAACAACACTCTGTGATAAATAAACATTTTCTTAGAGTACTCAATGATGTGATTGTTATAGCATGTGCACTTATTAATTTACAAGACTCACTTATAAAATAGTCAATGAAGGTTGACTAGATCTATTGTGCAGGTTTTTTTATAATTAGAGACAAATACTCATTAAATATGTGTTATTTATAAGTTGTAATTTTATATAAGGTATATAATATATCAATAATAAAAGAAACAAATCAACAACCTTGTTTGATTACAACTTCACTTGAGACTTTTATAAATTTCAAGATAAAATTTAAGATACTTTTGTATCCTAAGAAGGGAAAATGCAAAAAGAATTTGTTAATTTAATATTCTAAGATTTACAGCCTTTTAATTTATTGGCTATTACTATAATATTTCTGAATATTAAAGAATTTGGAATAACAATTACAATAAATGGAATCATTTATTTATTTTAAATAAACACAAAATTTTAACACAATAATTTATGATGTGCTGCGAGTTAATAATGGATATATATTTGTTTTCCAAAATGATGAAACACTGGAAAGTAATCCCGTAATGTATTCATCATCGCTGTTTACTACAATAATGTCAACTCTTTTTGATGATTCGAAGTCGGGGTGCGCAACACAAAAGTAGCCTTTTTTCATACTTGTTGCATACATTTGCAGTTGCACTTGAGCCATATATTTTTTAGTTATCATGCCATTATTTATATAGTTAGATTTAGTTGTCTCACTGGTTGGGCATTTAACTTCAATAATAGCATCAGTTGTAATTCCATCTGGAGTAGCTGCAATCATTGGATAATTTTTCGATATAAATAGACCGCATGGCTTAACTTTTTTTTTTATTTTAGTCTGCACAGATTTTAATACTGCAGATTCCAACTTTCTGCCTCTTTTCATAGCTAGTGTGTCTGGTGTTTTAGCACCCATGATTGCTGCAACTAATGAACCATCAGGTGTTTGACATTTGCTAACTTCATACACTTTGGAAGCAGTAATACGAGCATATCTTAACTCATACCACAAATTACTTTTGAACTGGCTTCTGGTAGCTTCTTCTATTAAATCCAGAGCACTTTTATCTAATTTTTGCACAACAAATTCAATGAATTTGTTCACATCATTTTTTAGTTCATCACTCACTTCAAATAATATATGGTAAATGGAAAACTGCCGAACATCAGTATATTGAAAATTATTTTGGTATTTTATTAACTCGCAATTTTGAATTTTTCTCTTTTTTGCTTCTTGGAGAAACTCAGTCAGAAGGTGAGGATTTGTGTCATATCGTGTAGTCGTTTTCTTACACAGCTGGTCCAAAGTAACATATTTTAATGTGGTTCCAACTCTGGAGAGTGTTGGCTTTTTCCAGTAACACTCAACTTGAGTACAGGATGGCTCCTCGCTCCTCCGATGAGTCCACATTAAAAATGCAACAGCATGTTTACAGCCACCAGCTGAGGCAGCACAATCTAAACACTGGCAACTTACAATTTCGTTCTTATTTTCATCTACTACCATAGTCACATTATATGCACTAGCTCTAACTTTATGTTCAGGACAAATCTTGCCTTTAAGCGTGCAAATGTTGGATTCACGACGTAGCTGGACGTAGCCAATGGCATCATCTCCATAAGATTCTCTTCCTGCACTGCAAAGAAAAATGAAATAATCTATTAGGAAAAGTTGTACTGTTGTTCCTACATGTATGAACATAACCAAAAACGATAGTTTTAACAAATGTAATATATCTAAAAGTATTATCATAAGCATGTATTTTTTAAATTTGGAAATATTATAACATACTTACATAGTTGTTTTAACATTCCTAAGCTCGGGTGAGTAAAAATCTGAGTTATTTTTAAAGAAAATTCCGACCATAATGGCATCAATTTTCGGCAAGTTTCCGCTATCGGCTTTCACGAAATTACTCTCCATAATAATGATGGAAATAGTTCTTTCTTCGATAACAGTTATAATGTCGTAACAAAACAAGGCTAAGAGAACAGTATTAAAGCTGTTTGTTGATAGGGTTCAAAAACGTAGTGAAAATCTCACATAACTTTGGCAATGACAGATGTTTGTTTATACACGTGTGACGTCACAGTACGTTTAAGCCAATCAAAACCGTTTACAATGATATCGATCCCACGTCAAAACAAATAATTTTATTTTTGTTTTTTTGTTAAAATATTCAATATTTTTATATGTGTTTTAATGCAAATTGCTTTTATAATGCTTTATCTATGCGGATGGCAATAAATAATTCATTATTTTTTATATTGTCAAATAGCCTATTGAACCGAAACGATGACATTTGATTGACAGGCTTCAGTGACTAACAGAATTAAGCAGTCAATTTAAAAAGATACTAATTTCTGTTGTGCAAAATCCGGTAACTAAGGCTATTAAAATTAGTCGGGTAATGCACAGTGATGTGTTGTGATTTATCGATATCCACTAGGGAACTTTCGTTGTACACCGATAGACCACGTGATCCAAATACCTTACAGAATAGCGATTAGTAGTTTTGATGGGTTGCCCACTTTGGACGGTGGACAACTATAAACAGTTGGTCACTTCGAACTGTCAAATTAGCGAATAAGGCTGCTGAAGGCATTTGAATCACGTGGTCTATCGGTGTACAACGAAAGTTCCCTAGTGGATATCGATAAATCACAACACGTCACTGTGCATTACCCGACTAATTTTAGTAGCCTTAGTTACCGGACTTTCCCCAAAAGAAATCAGTAGCTTCGTAAATTGGCTCGTTAATTCTGTCATTGAACCCACAGATAATATAAGACTATCAAAGGAGCATTCCAGATAAGCACCGTTTTCAACATTTTTAGACTAGTTTCGTGTGTTCCACATCAACACTTTTGCCACGAAAACTTAGCATCAAATACCCAGCCCCCCCTAGCATGAACACCAAAAAGAGGATATAAAGCATTTTATCACGATGAACCGTCAAAATACTTAGATACAACCGCCATTTTGAAATTTTGTTGAAACAGCGAGCATATCCAAGCCGGTGACGTTACTTTGATAAGATACGATGTGATAAGGAGATGAGCAAACATTTCCGCCGATCACTGTTGAAATTTATGATTATTTATCGACGACGATCAAAATGCATGATATATTGAAATAAAAACTGCTGTTTTTGAAAAAAAAAATATACTTACCTAAGACTTACCTATACATATTTTCAATTCCCTGGCGAAACCACAACGGTAAGAATATTTTACAGAATTGTCGTAATGTGAATATTCCATATAATTGCATTTAAATACCTATATGGACTTACTTTTTTTAGTTACACCAAATATCGAAGTCCTTCATCAGTAGGCCCGGACACTCCATACAACGTTCGCAAATCAATTACCTATTACAACTACTTAAGCAAATGACGTTTGTACACGCGCAAATGTGTGCGTGGAATCTATTAGGGCTGAGTGCGCGGTTATCAATCGAAATGTCGCGAGAAGTGCAGCGACTGCCTGTTATCGGCCGGCGCTCGCGTCTACTCGTTGAACGTGAAGTGTCGCCGCGCCCGAGCGATCCCGCGCGCCCTTGTTTATGTGTCAGTGATGTCTACAACGAAGTGCGGGGTGAGGTATTTGAAATGAGTGCGGAGAGGTGAGTGGCCGTTCTGTATGAAGTACTATTATATCTTCTGTCGCGTGAACTATAGCAGAGAAAGTGACTAACCCTCGTCCCGTCTCGCTTCCTCGTGATACGAGAGAGCGAGAAGAAACATGATATTTGTCTCTTATCCCGTTTAATCCACGGTTCATGCTACGCCTGCTGGACACCTTTCTTCTCTCCTCTAATGAATTTTGTAAAATTACAAAGTGTCCATATAAATACTCAATTATCTGCGTACGGAGCTAAATGAAGATTTGACTCCTCGAAGCCCTAAATGAGTCAATTTGTTATAATGATAAAATCATACTCGTCGAAGTATCACAAAAATATGATGTTTCGAAAAATATAGTTTCAAGAAATATATAATTTCAAAATTCCATATAGAATATCGATGTAACATACTAGTTTTGATTTAATTGAACCAAATTAACAATTCACTACATTAAAAATGTTAATAGTCCTACTTTTAAGCTTGATAATTAGAGTGGATTAAAATAAAACACTGCTTACCAATAGTGATTAATCGAACCTACGGTGACTTTCACTATAAGGCATTCAAAACGTCAAACGTTAGACACTGAACGATACAGAATACCAATTAGGTGAAATATCGATGAAAATTGTCGTTCGGTGATTATCAATACAACCCTAGTGATTAACAGTGAGCCTAGTGATTTTTCGTTAGACACCGGTGTTAGTGAATACCAAAAAAGGCTTTTTGGTTAGCCACAGATAAAAAACGTCATGTTTATAGATGGTTAATAGCCATTTCCACTTGTCAGTTAAGTTAGTAAATAAGCCTGCAGAGATTTAAATCGTTAGATGCGCCTTGCGCTTCCAAAAAGTAACTACACATTTTATGTCTGTGTGCGTTACATGACAAATTCACATGCCATAAAACTTTGACACCTAAAATCATATGTGTATAATGCAAGGGGTCAAACTAATTTGGTTTAAACGACATAACAGTGACACGTATATCGATCTCGCTCACGCACGTATTGTTCGGACTCGTAAAAACATGCACGTATTGCTCGTACATTACAAACACGTACCGGACGCCAAATTAAGTAAGTGATTTATTTGGGAAATAATGAAAATAATTTATAAATAGGTAGTTACGCATAAAATGTAATTCCCTTACTTATTAAAACACTTTCTAAAGGCATAGGGAGGCATATTTTATTATTTTACACTTGAAATTAGGGAAAAGAAAAAATGCATTTAACGTCCAACGAGCTGCTTTCTGCCACAGACTACGAGTACGACAGAATGAGTGAGCTCACTCTTTTCAACGTTGACACTTTTTGAGCGTCTTATGTATGGGAACGGCGCATCTAATGATTTAAAATCTCTGATGTAGACTGTATTTTTTGTCAGCACTCTTGCCAGCGCTCTCAAACGAGAAGGTTGGCACGGGTGCCTCCCCCCCTTCCTCCCGAAACAGCACTCCGCGGTCGAGGGCGGATTTCCGGATCGTGGATGTGCTTTCGGTTCCCTATCCTTGGTGTTCTTCCGCGGCCGAGGGCGGATTTCCGGGTCGTGAAGTTCACCATCCTTTCCTACAGTACGCCGCCGCGGTCAAGGGCGGATTACCGGATCGTGGCCGTACTGTAGAACCGTATAACCAAGGTTACATTGCCGCGGCCTGGGTTCCTCCGGGACGTGGCGGTAATCTCCCGTTCCGACACTGTCCTGCCGCGGCCTGGGTTTATCCGGGACGTGGCGACAGCGTTACCTATCCGGTTGGTGGAGCTGAACGCGTCTGCCTGGGAATATCCGGGTCGTGTGAGGCACACCAACATCCGAACCTACACCGCACCATTCCGGCATACCGATGCCCATGCGCGTAGGTCATAATTAGCTTTGCCCGTAGATATAAGATAGACCGTATTCCGTGACATTGTAATTGTTTAGTAATAAATATCCGTGTGATAGATTCCGTTCATATCGGTGTTTCCTTTGACACGCCCCCATAGTCGGTAAATCTCCCCACTACCTCCGTTCCCGGTTCCATGACCTGTCGCCTTTACCGTATCCTCGACGTACGTGTATAACTAAAACACTCCAGCAGCCCAATAGTAACACGCGATTTTTTGCAAATTCTTTTACCGCAACAGCTACGTGCCTGTGGAATAAACTACCTGCAGATATCCGCGAGAGCAAATCCGTAAAGGCATTTAAATTTAAGTTAAAAAAGCATTTGTTAAATCTATCCCCATAAGCACTATGTTATTGATACATACATAGATTATTATTTATTTCGGTATTTATTGATTATTTATATTTGTAGAACATACATATATTATTTTTATTTGTTTCATTAGAATTTGATTAAGTATATCCATTGCATTTTATCTTTCCCGCATTTTATATTTTATCACCTAACACCCAGTGAGGTTGGCTGGAAGAGATCTCTTTCAGAGATAAGTCCACCTTTGTACATGTCCTATCTGTTTTTTGTTTTCCAGTGAATGTTTTATGTGCAATAAAGAATATATATATATCTACCCAACCGAGCTAGGTCAGGTACTCAACCCTTCATCGCAATACGCGCAAGGGGTTGCAAATGCTAGCGTAGCGCCGAGGCCACCCCGCCGACAGAAGCGCTACGTTACAAGGGGAAGTACTTAATGAAATGTTGACTTGAGAATATGCATGCAAATTTTAATTATCTATGTAAATGTGGTACATAGATTATATATATGTTATATAAATATAAGTGTGATGTAAAAAAATCCTTCCGCCTCTGCCTGTTGTTTTAAATCCACCCCGCCGCGCCGCCATTTTTTCACGCCCGTGTCTGAATAGCAATCGAGTTCTATAGGGACCCCTTATAGAACTCGATTGCTATTCGGACCCGATACTAAATTGTTGTCAAAAAGCTTATGGGATCATAGCCTCATAGGTACTGAAAACTGTAGGTTAGGTTAGATATTGTGAAACAGAATGAAAACTGAATGTTTTCATGCTCCGAGTCCAAATAGCAATCGATTTCTATCTGCAGGCCTATTCGCTAAGTTCGGTTGCTCACTTGAACTGTCATTTTTGAAAGAAAATTACCATCCATTGCTGCTATCATGAACGCCGCCGTAACATATAAGATATAACTAATAAAACTAAACTAACTAAAACTAGTAATGGATATAAAGTGTCTTTCAAAAATGACAGTTCTAGTTACCAACCGTATTTAGCGAATAGGCCTACAGGACCCGCGGCCGTACCGCCTAACTCAAAGCGATCACTCGCTATCGTTATCGTGACATTAGAACAAAAGTTTTAATGTCACAAGTGACATTTGAGGTATTGTTCTCTAGGCACGAAAGCGATAGCGAGTGATCGTTATGAGTTAGACAGTTGCCCGCCCGGCGGCCGTACCGCCTAACTCATAGCGACCACTCGCTATCACTGTCGTGACATTAGAACAATAGTTTTAATGTCACAGGTGACATTTGAGGTATTGTTCTCTAGGCACGAAAGCGATAGCGAGTGATCGCTATGAGTTAGGCGGTAGCCCCCCTGCGGGGCTACCGCCTAACTCAAAGCGAGCACTCGCTATCGTTATCATGACATTAGAACAATAGTTTTAATGTCACAGATGACATAAGAGCTATTGTTCTAATGTCACGAAGCGATAGCGAGTGATCGCTGTGAGTTAGGCGGTAGCCCCCCTGGTCCGAATTGATTGATACTGTAATCATGTTTCTCTTCTCTATGTTACGTTCACTACTATTATTTCATTCAGTGGCGAAACAATCAACGAGCAATCAACAAAGCAAAAAAAAAAAACATTCGTTCAATTGAATTCTCATCAGCCCCCCTAGACAAGATGCCTTTCGATAATCGCAAACGCAATCGCTAAATGGATAATGTATGAGATTTGACAATTGCGCTCGAAAGCTAAACGAGGGCTTATGTCAAATCGCATACATTTTCCTTCTAGCGATTGCGTTAACGATTATCGAAAGGCATCTTGTCTAGGGGGTCAGGGTAATAGTGTTCTCCCGTCAGGGTAATAGTGTTCTGTGATTCTCATTCTCAGTCAGTCAGTTGTCTAGTCTGTGATTTCATGTCACGCAGTGTAGTAGGGTGGTGGGTTGTCGGTTTCATTTTCATTACCTTCATTTTATTCATCAGTTCTTTAGAATGTGATAATATTGTATATTGTTAGTTCTCAAACAATGTTTGTGTTTCGCGATGAATTTAATCAACATTAAATAAATCTTGCTCGTTTACCGTATTGTTTTTTAATACAATTAAAAACGGATGCATAGAACCTTAGTGTGCAAAAATTGTGAGTGTAGTGTTTAATCATGCCGGGTCTCATTGGTATTGGTGAATTTATTGAGGAAACTCGAGAAGATTACAGTTCACCAACTACGTCTACATTTGTTTCCCGTATGCCACAATGTCGTCAAACTATCAATGCATTAGAGGAGGTGGGTTTTATTTTGATTTTAAAATATTTTATATTTAGAAAAACGGAAACAATAAAACTAAACATTAATTAAATTTATGGTCTGAACAGAAGTCATTCATTTCTCAGTTCTCTCATGGTGTAAACAGAGTTCTCTTTCATTTTCAGTTATCACCTAAACATATGGCTTGTTGAATTATTTGGTTTTGGAAATATATTTTTTTTCAAACATCTTCGGAAGTGTAGGCATTATTGTAGTAAAAACAAGACGCAAATTCTTGGCTCATGCATTACTTTACCGGCCTAGGCCGGGAAAGTATGTATGAAAATTCATTTTTGGCCGCTGCTCCAATGTTTTTTAATTTATCTATAACTTGAATTATTCCTGCTCATTTATTTAAATTGAACATCATCAGCAGCAACATTTGTGAATGTGGTTCTGATGTTGGAGACTTGAATCACATCTTCTTTGCTTGTCCTTTACATGACATCTCAATGTTTATATCTAATTTGATTTCTCTGAAAACCAGCCCAGCTCCTTCCAGAAGCACAGAAGTCTCCTGGGACGTTCACAGGCTTCTAGGAGTGACCTCTAATTGCCAAGGATTTCTGCCCGTTGTGTGGCTACTCCCATGCATTCCAGGATTACATGGGCAGCTGATTCTTCAGCGTCTAGACATCCTCTGCACAAGGGACTGTCAGTTACGCCTAGTAGATATAAATGTTAGTTGAGTGTAATGTGTCCTGTTAGAGAGCCTACCACTATTCTTAGTTCTAGTCGGTTTAAGTAGAGCAGTCTATTTGTCAGTCGCGGTGTAAGTACAGGTATCGCTTCTTTGGACTGTCTACATGTTGAGGTATTTGCCCAACGGGCATTGTGTTTGTTTTGGGTATATTGCCGTGTCCATGTTTTCAGCTGGCTAAAAGGAATCGGCAGCTGTGGTACAGGACCAGCCACTATGCTTTCTGAACCTCTTTTAGCCAGCATGTCCGCAGCATCATTACCCAACGACCCACTGTGTCCTTTAATCCACTGAAGCGTAATTCTGTTGTGTGAAGCCGTATGCTCCAGTGCTTAATGGCATTCGTTTATAAGCCGGGATGTGATGATGCCACTTCCCAGCGCTTGTAGTACAGCCATGCTATCCGTAATAATTCGAATGTTATAATTCGTTATACTTCTTCTCATGACTGCGTTGGCAGCTTGCGTGATAGCGACAGTCTCACATTGGAATATTGAGTTTCCATCGCCCAGAGCTATTGATATGTTGATGTTAAGATCCATCGAGAATACCCCTACGCCTGTGCCCTTCTCAGTTTTCGAGCCATCCGTGTATATACGGACTTCGTCGATTCCGGATTGATCTTGTTTGTGCTTTGAGAGCTGTATATTGTATTTCCGGTCGAATACATGCCTTTTGGGGATCCTATCACATGGTGCCGCTATTAGGGGCTCATAGTCGCTATTAGGGGCTCATAGTCGATCATCCTATTCCATAACATGGTGTGAATCCCCATTTGGTGATGCCACATTCCTAAGTGTTTTAATCTGATAGCTGCCATTGATGCCTCTTGTTGGATGTACAAATCAAGAGGGAGCAATCCCAGTATCACTTCTGTAGCGGCGGTTGGAGTAGTCTGCATACAGCCAGTAACTGCTGAGCAGGCTAGCCTCTGGAAAGATTGCAATTTTTTGATGACGGTGCTGAGTTCGGTCCTGGGCCACCATACTATTGCACCGTATGTCACAATCGGTCGTATAACAGAAGTATATAGCCATAGTGTGATCTTCGGCGAAAGACCCCATGTTTTTCCAAGTAGTCTCTTGCATTGCCAGAAGATTGTGCAGGCTTTGTTTAATTTGTGGTCTAGATGCTTATTCCATAACAGTTTACTGTCAAGTATAACGCCCAAGTACTTGACTTCATATGTAAGGGAAAGCTCGGTTCCAAACAGTTTAGGTAACCTTAGGTTTCCTACGTTTCGTTTGTTTGTGAACATAATAAGCTCCGTTTTGGAGGGGTTCACTGTTAATTCGTGGTCAGTGCACCACTGTTCCACTATTCTTAGAGCAGACCTCATAAGATCACATTGGATGCTCTTGAAAGGCCCGGATACTAAGATAGTTAAGTCATCAGCATAGCCCACCGTATACAGACCTTTATTGTTTAGTCTGCACAAGAGTTCATCCACAACAATATTCCAGAGAAGTGGTGATAACACTCCCCCCTGTGGACAACCCCTGGCTACCACAGCTCTTGTTGTGGTATTGACGTGAATTGTATAGCCCTGTATCTCAGCATGCTATCAATCCATCCTGCAATTGTAGGATCAACACCATGCTTAGTCCGAGCAGTTGCTATGCTGTTAAATTTTGTTTTATCGAAGGCGCCTTCTTCATCAGTGCACTGTATTCCCTTTGTATACTAATGATTTCCAATCCTTAATATTCCATCCTGATATTATTCTCGATTTAAATATCTCTAAGGACTCCCCCGATGCAGAGGGTCTACTTCAGCAATATATCAAGAATCACTTTCCCGATTATTTGACTGTATTCACAGACGCATCCAAAATAAGTGACCAATCCTGTGTAGGTTCAGCTGTTTGGTTTCCAAAGTTTGATTTAATTTTAAATTTCCAAAGTCCACCATTTACATCTGTTTTCACTGGAGAAGCACTCGCCATTTTGGAAGCTCTCTTGTTTATTGAATCTCACAATATTAAAAAGGCTTATTTTTTCAGACTCCAAAAGCTGTCTTCAGGCAATTCTTTCAAACCCATATTTAGGTCCAAAACAAAGTTTCCATATATTTTACAAATCAGAAGTGCTCTTTTCAGGTGCCATAAAAAAGGTACTTTGATCTCTATAGCTTGGATCCCCAGTCATTGTGGCATTACAGGGAATGAAACTGTCGACCTCCATGCAAAAGAAGCTATAAGTAATGGTTCCCTAAGCAATTTTGAATCCTTCTCTCATGACCTGATCACTATCGCAAATCGTGACTTGCTTTCTAGTTGCTTTCTAGTATTCCGCTTAGATTTTTTAACAAAAATCTAAGCGGAATACTCGAAGTTGGCGGAATCCTTAAGGACAGCGCCACCACCCAAAGAATAGAAAAGGTCGATGAAAACTCCTAGCTTTGATTGTTTCTTAGATAGACTGCTTTCAATGCAGGATACTACATCATGTAGTGCGGATTCGGTAGATTTGCCCATACTATAGGCATGTTGGTTGGCATGAAGTGGTACACACTTTAAACACTTGTCCCTAATTTCCCTGTCGCAGAGCCTTTCTAGCCCTTTGAGTAGAAATGATGTCAGACTGATCGGTCTGAAGGATTTGGGTTGTGTGTAGTCGCTTTTGCCTGGTTTTGGTATAAATACTACTTGAACTTCCCTCCATTTGTGTGGAATGTAGCGATATGCAATGCAGGCCCTGTAAATAGCCACTAGATGATTAATTAATCGCTCATCACACCATATCAGTAGTCCCGGGAAAATTCCATCCAGGCCTGCTGATTTGTAGGGAAGGAAGCTGTTGATTGCCCATTTTACTTTATTTCCATCAATTGTTCTATGGGCTGTTGTCCAATCCGAGTTCTTTGGTTCTGCTACTGCCGGTTCATCCCACGTCGGAACATCTGTGATTTGACATTCTGGAAAATGTGTTCTTAGCAGTAGCTCCGAAGTTTCAACATCTGGTGTACGTATTGTCTGGTTTTTTCAGATACCCTAGGCAACGCTCGGGTTCACTGCAAATAATGTTTTTAATTCTTGTTGCCTGGTTGTTAGATTCAATGTTGGTACAAAAGCGTCTCCAACATTCTGCTTTCATAATGCGGATCTGCTTTTTATAATGGTATTGGGCTTCTTTATATTTATCCCAATCATGTTCTGTGTTCATGTTTTTTGCTCTATTGAAGAGTTTCCTGACCTTGTGACGAAGCTTACTCAATTCTGGTCCCCACCAGTGGTAGCTTTTTTGATTTTTGTTTGGGGTATCACAAGCGGACATGATTGTTCCTAGCTTACGTTTAAAATTGCGGTGATGACATTGACATGGTTGTCAATGGCGGTGGTGTCATTAAAGTCTGAAGGTACGCTTATGTCGTTAAGACTTTGTCCTGTCAATGCTCTGTATGTGTGGCGATCCAGTTTACGTGGGTTTCGCCGTGGTATTGCCGGGTTGACCTTTATAGCTAGTTTATACCTTATCCACCTGTGATCGGAACATGATAATTCATCAGATACATGCCAGTCGGAGATGTGTTCTGAAATCTGTTCAGTCGCTAAGGTAAGATCGATAATCGTTTGGGCTCATCTCGTAACATAAGTCGGATCCGAACCCACGTTGATAATGCGAAGGTTTGTTGAAAATAGATATGTTAGAAATTCCTCACCTCGGGTGTTCGATTGCACGCTGCCCCAGATGTTGTGGTGCGCGTTGCTGTCAGCCGAGATGATGAGTTGCAGTCCTTCCCTTTCGCAATGGGTGACTAGCGCTACAAGCTCCGGAGTCGGTATTGGCGCGTCACCTGGCAGGTATGCGGATGCAAGTACTGCGCTGGGTAGGGTGTTGGACGGGTCATCAGAGAGCCTGATAGCCGTCAGGTCTCTGGAACAGAACTCGGTCATTAGTATGGAGGTTACATGTTTAGGGGTAAAAATACATGTACGTGGATTACTTACGGTGGTGTTGAGGTGGAGCTTGCCTCCAATGTTTGACAGACCGCAAATTTGGCCTTTCCTGATCCAAGGCTCTTGGATTAGGGCTACGGTCTCGGTATTTACCTCCAGCACTCTCCGTAAAGTAGCCGTTGCAGTTTGGCTGTGCTGGAGGTTGGTTTGTACGACGTTAGTGTGGGCGGGTTGGGGAGCTGAGGGAGCCATCGCTACCTAGCAGCTTCTCTTCGTCCGCTTCTGTGGTCCCTCGTTCCCACCAGTCGACTGAAGGATGCCTCTTAGGAGTATCCACAGCCAACGATGGGGCGCCTCGGTCCTCCTGCCCCGTTACAGGGCTAGAGTGCCGCGGCACGAGGAGGGACTGATCCTTCGTCTTGCCTGGATCCTCAGTGATCTCCATGTCTGGTTGGACTTGGTTCGGCAGGACGGTTGGTGCTGTCTCCGACGGTTGCAGTGGCTGACCTGACGGCTGGCCCTGCTCCGTCTCCTCAAAGCGGACGTAGATGGACCCGGTTTTATAGGCAACTCGTCGATCCCTCTTTTTTATTTTCCGGTTGGGGGATGCCAAGCACCAAGAAAATGCCTTCCTTTTCAGGTTGGCGCTCGGCGCTGTAGAGGCACCACGAGTTGACATCGTACCACGGGTTTTGGCTCTTAAGTCTGCGACGCAGATTTTCCGTCGATGCGTCTGCAAACTTAGGCACGAAGATGCAACCTTTGACTTTGCGAGGAAGTTCAGACTGTAATGTTTATATATGTATTTATAATGATTGCTTAATCGTTTTTTTATACTAGCTTTTCGCTCGCGGCTTCGCCCTCGTTACTATTTTCCGTGCACGCCGCCGTAAGGCCCTCCGTCTGGGGATTGCCCTGGTGTTCTCGGGCAATCCCCCCTTGGCGATAGCCCGACCGGTTGGTCGGGCTTGCCCGTGCGCGTGGGTAGTGGAGTCGCAGTGTGGACCTTACCTAGCGCGCCCAAAAGGGCAGGGAAAACACCGGGGGGTTTTAGTGGGTAGGCCTGGCACTCTGCCCGGAGAGCCCCACACACCTATATATGAGATTTTCGACGCGCATTAACTAGTACAATAGATTCAATGACTATATCAGCGCATTGCAATTAAAAAGTTGTAGGTTGTTTGCTTTCTACGTCGCTTTTGATATGCTTCATTTAGACGACTAAATTTAGCAAAATATAAGCTTTTCACGAGTACCTATTTTATTGGATATGGATGGAGTACCCCGTGTGTCAATTGATATAAGGCCATTGGATTAGTCCTCAAGCTGAGTTCACCGGACAAAATGGTGATGTGAACTGTGAACCTCTATGATAGATAATTATTGAATTATTTTAAAGACAGTTTTTTAAGGCGCATAGTGGTCCCAATGACCTTGCGTCGATCGTCCCGCACTGATTACATAGGAGTGAGTGAGTGAGAGTGAGGGGAATGTTTAAAAGCAAACCTTTACGCGTAAGATGAATTATTTCAATTAAAAATTAATAAAGGCGAATAAGAAAAATCTAAAAAGACCATCCGCTAGAATATTGTTCCCTTTATTTATTGAAATCGAAAGTATATGATTTAACCTAATATTTAGGACGCGATTAAGTTTAAAGTTTTAAAATCGAGGCATGTTTGGGTCACATTTTAACCAAGTTTTAATTAATCTATGAAAAAAATTAAAAAGACCATCCTCTAAAAAATGCGTTGAATAATAACATATCTTTTTAAAAGATTTTTTTATTCAATATTCATGAAGATAACCGTTTTTTTCTGCAGTGATTTTTTTATGATTGACCCTACTCTGCGCCTTAAGTTGATCAAATAAAGCGAAAGTGCTATGTAAATACGGTTAGTAAATATGTAAGCTTTCTCTTTATTTTCAGTGCGTCTATTAATCGTCATCAAATTTACGTAAAATGTTTTCGTTTTAAATGCGTGTAAGTATGCAGTTTGCGCGTTACTTGCTTCCTCGTTTTAAATGCGATGAACATTAGATTAATAAATTATTCTGTACCTATTTACAAAGATTATTATTATAATTTGGCTATAAAATTGTTACGGTTAGAAGAACTCGCTTATTCATAGCTGTCTCGACAAAGAATTCTATGAGTGAGTGACAAATGATAGGTTTTCTGGCATTTATCAAAATTATAAGCACGAAACGAAAAATGAGGAGTAGTAGACATGAAAAGGAGCTAGCATCATGTCATGTCATTTCACAACAACGCAATAGAATTTTCTTTCACAATAAAATACGCTCACCTACGAAAGAAGTTTTTAAAATCATCGTGTTTATAGAACTACTTATGTATACACAATTTGTAACGGTGACCCAGTGAGGGACGGGTTTTGTCGAATAGCAGAAAAAAGAAATGGCCATAGCAACGAATTTTTACGATAAATGGCTAATAATACCGAATACCGTAGCATGTTACACTTTTTTTTACTTTCTATTTACTTTCAAGGTCGCAGTACACATCGTATCTTTGTATGGTAGTTTTATATTTATTTATAAATAAAGTCTGTTAGTAAGCCGAAGTTTTATGACTGTACAGCGCACATTTTAGCCTGTACTTGTATTATAATTATGTTTGTTACTCCCTCACTCGGTTATTAATCGACGAAAAGGAGGAGATTCTCAATTCGACCGTATACAAGATATATATATATATATATGTTTACTCGCTGTTGCCCGTGACTTCGTTTGTGTGGAAATCAATTATATCGCGATTTCGGTTACAAAAAATAGCCTTTCTATACCAAAACTCGTAAAATTGGTTGAGCGGTTTAGGTGTGAAAGCATACAACATTATATTGTAGGGTATTGCATAGGGTAAGTTATATATATGTATAATAATGTATATGCTGTGTCTGCGAACTATGTTTGACCATAATAATTGTAAAAGAAAATCTGGAGAGGGCCACCCTTATCATCTATATAAAAAATAGCTGGTATAAAAATAGCCTGAAGACCTATTCTCAGACCTACCAAATATACAAAAATTAAAAAATCACAAAAAATTAGTCAAGCCGTTTCAAAGGATTCGTTTCACAGTAACAAATATTGTGACAAGAGATTTTTATATTATATATTAGATATATTTATATATTTAAATTTGTATATGCTGTTGTTCGTGACTTCGTCTATATCGCGAGTTCGATTACATCACGCGTTCCCTAGGGAAAGTGCTAAAATTTGGGGGTAATAAATAGTCTATATCCCCCCTCAGGAATCATGCTATCTCTATTTCAAATTTAATTAAAATTGGTTCAGCGGTTTATGCGTGAAAGCATAACAGACAGACAGCAGACTAAACTTTTTATAATATAACTAGCTGTGCCCGCGAACTACGTTTCGTCCTAATTTATTTTTTCCCGACATCTTCAACAAATATCGTTAATGTACACAGAAATAAATACAAAAACTTAATAAATTATATACTAAAACCTTCCTCGAGAATCATGCTATCGAGTGGTGAAAACCGCTTGAAAGTGGTGCAGAAGTTTTTGAGTTTATCGCGAACAGACAGACAGACAGACGCGGCGGGGGACTTTGTTTTATAATATGTAAGGAAATCTAGCATGGATGTAAGTTCTGCCCTCACTCCGTTATTTATGAAACCGATTTTGATGATTCTTTTTTGTTCGATAGGTATTACGTGTTTCATATATTCTCTAAAGTTATTAATCTATTTATTTGCGTCTGGAATTTATCGTCTCATGTTGATGTGCTGATGATGGAAGATGAAACCACAACTCCTTACCGGTTAGGAGTTAGAGGATGATTCTTTAAATATCATTATGCATGTATTGTATACCTTTAGTGATATTATTTCAACATGATATTCAGACTCTGAGCGAGAGACATTCGGAACGATCTGCATGCTTTTGATAGGAGAGTTTGCTCACGGTGTCGGTGTTCTGTCTGAATTTATCCCATTGTGGGCCACAAAAAATCATAAAATATAAAATTTATTATTAAAAAAATTACACCAACGAAAGAGAACTTAAAAGCAAAAAAATTTAACTATTGAGCTTATCTAAAACTATCAAACTTTATATGTAAAAAAACAAAAGTCATTTTGAGTTGTTGCCAAATAATAAAATGATTAATTTACCTACTACGTAGAGCCTTCTGCATTAACCTTTAAGTGTGGACGTGTAGCCTCACAGGCTCCGGGTGAATGTTAGTTTCTAAGTTTTGTGTACTTCCCTCCACTCCCCACACTCGAGTAGCTCAGTAGCTTCAGTTTTAGTATCAAAACGACCAGCGAAGTAGGAAATTACGTCATTCAATGAAAAATACGTGAGTAATACTTATCTAAAAATCTTTTGGAGCCTGTCAGGCTACACGTCCATAGTTGTGTTATAAAAATATTTGTAAGCAACTTTGTTCTCTTTTTAGATTTTCTTGTAAATTTTAACTTATTTATGTTGGAATAGTAAAAAAATAAAAAGGAGTATGGTAAATATTTATTTTTTATAATTTCTAGTTAATTTTACGGCTGAAAACGTAGTTGTACTTAAAATTACCCAAAATGTGCCATTATATTTTAATTTTGAATGTTTCTAGAATTATTATGAAAAAGTGGCTTATATGTTCACGTATTTTTACTATTACTAAACCATACTTTAAGTCAAATATAGTATTCAAGCTATTTAAAATAATTTTGTTAAAAAAACACTAGTTAATATAGGAACCTGTGAGACTACACGTCCAGGATAGTGTTATGAAAAAATGACGTCCATACTTAAAGGTTAAATCTGACAGAATCTGCCCAAACCAGAATCTGTCCTTAAGGCGAGGATTTCCCAAATTTGCCGATCTTAGAACGTCTAGATCTGGATAATATTAGAACCCACAATTCTGAAATTCACACACCTTAAACTTGAAGATATAATCTAGTGAACTGTGAAAGCAGAAACACGATTTACTCCATTTCACTCGATAGAAAAAAAATCTAAACATAGGTCTAAATCAAAAACTAAAACCACGATTTGAAATCGAAATATACATAAAACAGTATAAAAGTTATACCAAAACATGTAGTTCGTTATTATCTAGTGAACTGTGAAGACAGATTTTTTGATGTCATATAAAATATTTAGGAAAATGACGAAAATTCTATAATTTCGCTTGGTTGCAATCGCGCTCCATATAAGACAGTACTCGCCAAGTCGTCTCAGGGTATGGTCATGTCGCTTCGTGTCGCGGGCGCAAAAAAATATATTACGTGTTTCTTTACGATCGAATTTTAATTTTGCAGTTTGCGTTTATTTTGTTAACTTTCATTATTATTATAGATTAGTGTAGTAATATGGTGAATAGTGTAAATAATGGATTAGGTATTATAAAGGAGAAAACTATTTTAATCCTTCTTCCTAAATTATTTTATGTGTGAAAAAATATGTTTTTCGTTCTTTTTTTCTATAAGTTATTTTATGTGTAAAAATCGCAAATAAAAGAAGTCAAAGACGAAATGTTAAATCAAATGCATACAAAAAATGCTGAAAGAAAAGTGGTAAATATTTATTTCCCAAATGTTTATATTTTATTGCCGCGGCCATATAGCACAGTGCAGTGTTAATAAACCAGTATGATAATTTCTTCAAGTAAATATGCAACGATTTATAGGTTCAAAATAATGTTTCCTATAAAACTTTATTGCTGAATTCCTTTAAATACTTAATGTTACCCCCTTTATTCACAACGCCTTGCATCAAAGCTTTAGAAGGTAGAATCAACAGCACATTATACATGTACCTAAATAATAGAGTTTTATTCGAGCCTATGTATTAAATATATGATTATGAACAGTAAAATAGTATTTTAGGAATCTTTTAAATTTCGTAACATTTATGGTCAAGCGTGAGTTGATTATAAAAAAGTAAAAAATAATTAACATAAATTTCCGTTCGATTTATGTAAAGATCACTTCATTGTATTAAAAGAAAATATCTGATCAGCGGAATTTTGTGAAACTTTATAAAATATTTGCTTTTGCCCGCTGCTTCGCCCGCATAAATGTCATAGAGGTTCCATACAAACTATTATTTTTTAATTTTACCCCCTTAGATGGCGAATTTCCAACATACATGTCAAATTTCCGCTTTTTGTGCCTTTTAATTACGGCTGTGCGTAATCTGTCAGTCACTCAGTAATGAAAGTGTTTTTATATAAATACGTCGGCCCACACTAGGATTTTCAATTGTGTCGTAGGTGCAGTTTTTTTCTTTTTGAAAACGTCGCCCCACAATAAGATTTTCTCCTGTGTTGTGGGTGCAGTTACGAACATAGAATATCACATGTACATACGCCCAGACCGGAAAAAAATTATGTAGGCCATACAAAATATTTGTCCCGTACGGGAATCGAACCCGCGACCCGTTGCGCAGTAGGCGATCATTCGACCTCTGCGCTAACCGTGTCATCAAAGTTACAAACATAGAATATATCACATATCACATGCACATACGCCCAGACCGGAACATATTTCTGTATTCCATACATAATATTTGTCCCGTAACTACAAAAAATATTTTACAAAAAATAAAAACCGACTTCAAAAACACTGAAAACTTAAAAATAATATAAAAATAGGTACAGACAACATCACACTTCTGTATTGAAGTCGGCGCCAAACGATAATCTCCTAGAAAGTGTTAAAATTTGTCACCGACTTCAATATAGAAGTGTGATGTTGTCTGTACCTATTCTTATATTATTTTTAAGCTTTCAGTGTTTTTGAAGTCGTTTTTTATTTTTTGTAATTTTTTTTTATTTTTAACTTTTCAGTGAATGAAATCTTTTTAGTGAAAGAAGTGTGTTTTTAGTGCTTTCCTCGATTTTTTATGGGATCCCATCATCAGATCCTGACTTTGGTGACCATGAGACCACCCTTGCTCAATACTCTATCGAATACAAAAATAATTTTGGACATCGGTTTAAAATGACGGAGTTATGAGGTAACAAACATAAAAAATACAACCGAATTGATAACCTCCTCCTTTTTTGAAGCCTTTTTTGAAGTCGGTTAAAAATATTTGGGAATCGAACCCGCGACCAGTTGCGTAGTAGGCGATCACTCGAACTGTGCGCTAACCGTGTCGTCAAATGTAAAGTCATCATGGTAAAGAACGCTAGCTGTGTAGTGCTTCCCGAGTTTTCTTACAGGCCTAAGGTGGTAGAATATTAATTAATATTTTAAAACCAGTTTGCTTAGAGACTAATACGGTTGCCTGATATTCATAGCGATTTGTGGCTTTCTTCTTGATAATCTTGTTTAGTACATGCACGCCCCTGTCACTCACGCAATGCAGCGTTATAAATACCTACCACTAAGTAGCGCGCCGGCGCGCCGACCGCTGCACACACGTGTAAAGAAATTCTTAGGTTGTGTGTGAAGTCGACCAACCCGCACTTGGCCAGCGTTGATGATGGTAGCACATCAAAAACAGGTTTGAGCTGGTTTCGAATTCATCTAATAATAATATGATGGATGACATACCTGCCAGAGATACCTGTCACAAAAATTGGGATATAATTAAAAACAAAAATACTATCGTTTTTGATGCTTGCTAAGGCAAGGATAAAAATACCTCCGTCTTACCTATTTCTGCCGCAAATCAGCAGTGCTTGCATTGCTGTGTTCCGGTGTGAAGGGTAAGATATGGCACTGAAATTACTGGGTACCGTAACTTTACATCTGATGTCACAAGTTGGCAACGTACACTGTGGTTCTTGTGGGGCTTGCAGTTTTACTGCGAATCGCACAGGAACCACATGTATTATAGGTGACTGTTACCACTTACCATCAGGCGGGCAGTTTGCTTGTTTGCCAACTTAGTAGCAATAAAATAAAACACACAACATTACATTTTTATTTTGAAGTAGTTTTTGTTTTGAAGTGGTGTCGGTATTTTTGTAAAAAAAATATTTTTATTTTTTTCGTGAAATTAATAATAGCTCTCTAAGTCAACTTGAAAGAATATACCTAACTGAGAGTCAATACGTACCTTTTATATCTAAAGACTAACTCCCTAACTCCTTAAAGTTAAGGATCCATCGTAAGCTCAGCATAGTGGAAGAATCCTTGAGATGATGTCTTTCAGACGCAAATACCTGAATAGCTTCAGAAAAAAAACAGGAAAGACGTTAGACGTACCTATTCTCTCGATTTTCTTGGGATTCTAATACTAGATCATGACTTGATGGCATGGAACCACTTCGGGGGTATACTTTTCTGAATACAAAAAGAATTTTGAAAATCAGTTAATAAATGACGAAGCTATGAGGTATGTGTTACCTCATAACTTCGTGAAGTCAGTGAAGTCGGTTAACAAATCAAATCGAAATAAGTTATAGTACTTATTCATTCAGTAATGTATTAAAATACCTACATATACCTATTAAAATATTTTTCTTCAAACTACTCATTAATTTTACTCTAATCATCGGAAAAGGCAACACTAAGTAATACATTACTACCCTGGAAAACGGCAGTAGTATTGTATGAAATTTCATTAATGACCCGTTCAACATAATTGCCCTGTTGTTTGTTTTTCTAATTTAAAAAGAAATTACAATTCATATTCATACAATTCATACAAAATGTAGGCATTTTTCCAAAGAGATTTGAGTGGTTGTATAACATGTCACAAAAAATACACATGCGCAAAACAAGTTAGATAGGACCCTACAAAGCCAATTTTATTTAAAAAAGAGAGGCAATTGGCTTTAATGGCGAAGATTAGCTTTTATTTTAATAAATTAAAAATTGTATTCGAATGAATATTGTGCAGTGAAAGTGGTGTTTTTTGGTGCACATTCATGTTGACGGCAAGAAATAAGGGTTTTGTGGTGTACATGACAGTGAGTTTTTTTTTGTGGATTTTCCACTTCCGTCACCACCGTCAAGATAAGGTTTGGTTTCTTAATAAGAACAATTTGCATTTTTTTTGTCATAAATAAATAAGTTTTTCTACAGTCAACTTCAGTTTTTTATTATTTTTTAATAAGTTGAAGGAAAAGCAGATTACACACCTCGTAAGTGAGCTATTAATGCCCTCGGGTTATTAGTGCCCTCGAGCAAGTGCTCGTGCACCAAACATCCGCGGGCATTAATAAGTCACTTAGCGCTCGGTGTAACAATCTACTATTTCTAAATCAAACCGAATAGCCGTCGAAGTCAAACAAAAAAAATTAACAGTGCTTTATAAGTATATGCCGCCGCGTCAGTCATATTCTTAGCTTTTGTTTTAAATACTACTTCTAGCCAGTTCTAGCTAATCGAGCATTTCTTGTATTCTAGTGATGCATTCTATACTGCACAAAAGAAATATGCATAAAATTTGAATTTACATTTTATTAATAACACATCATAGAAACATTTAAAACCTTTGAAATTGTGAAGAAACGGTCTAATTATGATGAATCTTGAAAAGTCTAATTATTGATAATTGCTTTACGTCTCTTTCTTATAAAATATATGTTTGTATCGGTATTATAATGGTGGACGAGTACAATGACGTCACTAGCAAATAAAAGCTTTTTAAACTTTGTTATTTTTTAAGTTATTAAAAAAATCACGTGGTTGTTTGTCAAATAAAAATACTATGTAATGTAACAATTAAAAAGTGTCCATATTTACATACAAGTAAAGATACAATAAAAAATAGCAATGAAGTCATAAAGCTGTATCTTTATTGGTTGTATTACTGTAGGTACTTACCTCAGTTTATAAATCAATACTTATTTGTAACCTAGCAAAAAGTATATTGCATACGATATAAAACGTCTTTGTTGTACTGTTATATTTTTACTGTGCGGCACATGATGTTGGCGCCTGTTCAGTGGCCGCGTCCGCGCTAACGTCATGTACAAATGAACGGTGTGAAGTGCGGAACATATGGGCTTGCACGTGGAAATTCCTCGCCTTAACCGAATAAGCCTTTCTATGTACGTATGTACATACGAGGGGAGGTCAAAAAGTTCACGGAATGAGAGGGAAGGAGGTTGAAGTTAAACACCAAATTATTTTTCCTTTTCAATATATTCTCCCTTAACCCTAATACATTCTTCGGATCTCTCAAATAATAATTTGTTTATACCATTGAAAAAAAAAAATTGTCTTTGGTGTCAAAATAGGCCGAAATTGCCGACTTGACTTCTTCATCGTCGCTATTTTTTTTCCACGCAGCTTTTTCTTCAAATTTGGAAATAAATATTAGTCACTGGGGGCCAAGTCTCGACTGTAGGGTGGGTGCTTCAGTTCTTCGAAGCCGCATCGGTGAATGGAAGCCGTCCCAACATGGCACGTGTGAACGGGTGCGTTATGGTGCAAAAGGAGTACACTTTTGACAGCTTTCCTCTTCTTTTTTCCTTAATGGCTTCTTTTAATCTTTCCTGTAAAGAAGCTTAGTACTGTCGCGTTATAGTAACACCACTTCCTTTATAATCGATCAGTAAAGTACCTTCTGTATCCTAAAAGACAGTCGCCATGATCTTTCCAGCCGATTGTGACACTTTGAACTTCTTTGGCGGAGGTGTGCCTTTTGTACGCCACTGCATTGACTCCTGCTTTAGCTCAGGTTCATAGTGGTGAACCCAGGTTTCATTTCCAGTAACAATTCGGGCCATAACTTCTTCCTTTCTCTTTCCACAGAGCGCCAAACACTGGCGAGAGCACTCGACACACTGGCGTTTTTGAAGTGGCGTGAGCATTCTCGGAACCCATCTTGCACTGACCTTAGTCATCCCAAGATGATGATGTAGCATATTTAAAATAGTTGATTGGATACTCCAACCATTGCTGCGAGCTGCTTCTTGTTCAGCCGGGCATCTTCCAATACAAGTTTTTTTACTTTTTCGACGATATCCGGTGTGGTGGACTCAATTGGCCGTCCGAAGCGGGGGTCGTCTTTAATGGACTCGCTTCCTTGTTTGAAAAGACCATGCCACTTGTAAACCATGATTTTACCAGGGGCAGAGTTCGCGTAAGCCGCTAACAGTTCTTGAAAAACAATCTGAGCGGATTTTCCTTGCTGGGTAAGGAACTTAATAACGGCGCGGTGTTCACTTTTCTCCATACCAGCTGACTTTTTCCCGATTCAGTTGTTTGAAGGTCAATAACTCAAACGTTAATGCCCCGATTAGGTTCAAACTTGGTATATATATACTCCATTGATTTACTACCAAACGTAGATAACGCATGAACGATCGAAAAGTGGGCCGGTGAAGAACTGCTCAATCGCGACCATGAAGCAAATACAAAGAGGAGGTGCCCTATCGCGTTTTCCGTATGAAATCAAGTGAAGCCGGAAATCGGGGTGCGGGGGGAGGTTACGCGACGCCACTGTCACCTTGTAGCGAGTAGAATTACTAAAATGCCAGCATTATTGACGTTAACATAAAAGTTCCGCTATACATTACTAGGTGGCAGTAAAAGATACATTCGTAGGAGAAAGATAATTATGTTAAAAGATACATTCGTAGGAGAAAGATAATTTATTAGGTGCTGTGTCAATATAATCTAAAAATAAAAATCGTTAAAACTGCTTATATTAATTCACGTGTTTTGTTTTCGCCCTTAATACATCCTACGTTTTCGTTAGTATTTTTACTCGCCACTAGAGGGCCTTTTGTGCTTTATCGGGACATTGACAGAAGCGTCCATGTGGCGTCGAACATTCTAGAAGCAATACGTCAAGTAATAAATTAATAATGCTTGTTTAATGTACTTACAAATGGAAAGAGATTTTTTTTTCGTTCACTTTGTTTCTGTCGTCTGTGTAACTTTTGCACGATAGAATACAACATTTCATTTTGTATTTAGGTAATTTTAAACTAAAATAAAAGAAGAGCGTACGGCGTACTAATCCGACAGATAAAAAGATCGACTGATGTCAGCGCCTCTGGCGTTAAGTAGCTAAAACTAAAAATGCGTGACGTCAGGACTCTGGTGATAGGAGCTGGACCTAAATGCTTATAACATCTCCTCTTTGTATTTGCTTCATGATCGCGACTCGTGCAGTTCCTTTCCATAGTGAGTGATTAGCTGTCGGCACGTAAACATGCCGAAGTGCGCATTCAAAAGTTGTGGTAACAATAGCTAGAAATGGCACAAAAAAGACGGGATTTCATATTTTGCGTGAGTAAACTCATTACACGTCTTATCATGTATTCAAATATTCTATTTATACGTAAAAACCAATCAAACACAATTATTCTAATCATAAACATGTCGCTTCGCGTCAGTGTCAGTACGTTACAATCGTCTCGCTCGCACGGGCGTCGTATCACGATGTGTTATCTCATTCATGCGTTGGAGCGACAACGCGATAAGCAATTTCAAGCATTATGTTTGAGAGTATAAAGTTGATATTTTCTTGTAGCAATTACTAAAACGTCGTTTGATCTGTGGCCAGGTATGAAATGATGTAACTTCCCACGGTTGTACTTAAAATAGTTGCCCTAATAATGCAGAATAAGGTTGAATTCGATAAATACGGTACTTTCTTTATGGAAATTTTCATTCGGGCGTGCATATTCAACTCTATATCAGCGAATACAAATGTATAGTCGATTAGGTGACAGATTTTAAACGCGTTTTTGTATGAAGCGCTCTATCTACGTTTGGTAGTAAATCAATGATATACTCTTATGAGGTGCTTAACTAGTGTCTACCTGGACGAGTAAACCACCAACATCCCCTCCATTCCGCGAACCTTTTGACCTCCCATCGTTCATATAAAATTTAGATTTTTAATCAGTGTGTTGTTTGGTTCCGACTTAAAATTAGTTATATAAATTTTGATAGTTTATGAAGATAAGCTCAATACTTAAAAGATTAATTTCTTTTTTGCTTTTTAGTTTTATCGTCGCCGCGTCGGTAAATTTTTTTGGTAATTCTTTGCATTAAGTTTTAAGCACAATAATCTTGCTCAGTAATTCTTGATAACTACACAATAATTCAGAAATTCTTGATAATATTTACTTATATATAATTTATTCATATACGCGCACGTGCAAAAAGTAGTTTACAGTTGTTCCTAAAACGTGTTTCCAGAGAAAGTCTTTAAGTCGGGTAAAGTTACATACACTGCTTAGCTTTGCAAGGTGAGAGTTGACTTGTTGTAGAATGTGAAGACACTGTTAATAACAAGGTGAAGAATATAATTATTCATTAACATACTAACTGCAGCTAGTTGAATTTATAATATAAGTTACATAAGTAGGCCGGGATTATTATCCGAGTGCGGTACAGTGCAACACGTGTTTTTTTTTGCTAATTCGTATTTTTTCCAGGGACCGGAAAACCCGTTTATTTGCTTAAGCCGTTCGAAAGGGTAACGCATTCGTATGGTAACCCACTCGCTAAGCCGTTCAACAGGTTTCCCAACAATAACGATACCCGTAAAATAGGGGTTACCACCCACAACAATAATTAACCGCTTACCTAATCTTAAAGGTTTTCAGTGTTTATGCGCTTAGCTTACTGTTCGGGTTAGGGTAACCCTTTCCCTCACGCACACCAAGCACTCCGGCGTTAGAGCGGCTCCGGCTCTAACGCTCTAACGCCGGAGTTCGGTCGCGACCTTCGGCATATATGCGGTGCAAAAGCAATCTACACGCGATATATGTAAGGTCTAAAATAACTTGCACAAATTAATCAGCGCTTAGAACGGTAACCCATTTTGGGGTTTTTGATATCGGTAAGCGGTAATCCGAATTAATTTAATCGAAGGGATTAATGTGTAAACCGGTTTGAAAACCCAGCGTTTTAAAATACCCAATCAAAACCCTAAGGTTACCTATAACGGTAACCGGGTCCGGACCTTGCATTTTTTATATGATATGACATCTCAGCGTTTACATTCGGTGCATATTCTTCTTCACAAAATCTATCTATAATTTCTTGGGTCTCCCTCTACCTTTATTACCATTCACATTCGTATTCACATTTGATAATATAAAAAAACATGGTATAAAAATTATGAAACAACACTGACATGCAATGGAATCGACCCACCTGTATGATATGGTTCAGAGCTTGACAAATCAAAATCTACCATCAATAAATTATATCTTTTAACTCTGTTTGTTAAACAAGAGCCAAAAATACCTAATTTTTTTGGCAAAATCAGCTCAATTAAAGGGTCAATAAATCTGTAGGAATAATCAATTTTTGAATAAACGATTCACTTCGCACTTGGAAATTTTCGAAAAATAAAAAAACTAATATTTCTGAAACCGTGATATTTTCACTAAGGTTAAAATATGTGGTAAGGAAGGTCATGATGAAGTTCATCTATAGAATTACTATAATTATAATTTTGTGTTGTAGTATTTTTTTATCTTTTCATTAATTTGTTTCTATTTTATTGTGTTTTAAATATTTGTGTTTTATTAATGTTAATAGATATCCTATTATAAAGGTTGCCTGGCAGAAATCGCCTACGGCGATAAGGCCGCATATTTTGTTGTTTATGTATGTATTGTCCAATTATTTGTTATTTCTTATGCAAAATAAAGTGTTTCTATTTATCTATCTAAAACCTTTAATATGACAAATTGCAGTAATTTTACTTTCAAAATTTAATATTTTTAGATTTTTTTACCTAAAGATGACCTTTCAAGGTAAAAGTCGGCACTCGCAGCAAAAATCAACTTTGCTCACTTGTTGAATAAATAACTGTTGTTCATTACTTTTGATAATACATTCGTCTTACAAAAGTTTGTTTTTTTTACCAAATGAAATCTGGAACTTTCGACACTGCAGGTTACAAGGTCAACCACTTTCACCGTTGCGTTGTAAGTACACATTATAGGTGTTGGTACCTTAGTTCAGCTTTTTGCGACTCGTCCCTTGAAAGAGTAGCCCTTACGGGCCATATCAAAAGCTTTGTGTACAAATGGAAACATGCTCTTTTCATATAACAACTACAAAATAGCAAATCAGGGATATATTCATAAGTTTCTGAATGGAGAAACTCGTTTTTTCTATTCATGACGCATCTCGCTATCGTCATCTTTGAAATAGTTGGATCGATGTTGAATCATAAATTAATTACCTACTTAGGGAGTTTTTCTCTGTAATCTGTTATATATTTATGTTATGAAACTATGTCTTTAGGGATTCAAATAATCATTTGTCTGTATGTATTGCTAGAGGCTGTAATTCCAATCAAGCATAATGGCCTACTTTCAACAGCTGCAAGAATGATCTCTGTGTGTGTCTCTATCTGTTTACTTTTTTTCATTTATTTGTTTTTGCTTTCAGTTTAAAGTAATTTAATATATAATTAAGTACCTATATAATGTTTTTAACACGCGTGTGATTGTGATTTTCTCATTAGACTGCAAAATATGCTTAACTCATCTTAATATGAAAATATCTTGTTTGATTAATATGTCTCTTTATTTTTAATTTGTCGCAAATCTGTGTGTCTCGTTTTCTACGTTTACTGAAATAAAATTTCTTATTTAAGCACTTTCTATAATATGATTTGAGACTTGATAAAATTTGACTTTGTGTAAATTATTTGAATATAATATGTACATGGTTATTTTTTTATCACCCTGGAAAATTTTAGGGACGCTTCAAGACACATCAATTATTATATAAAAAAAAGAAAAAAAAATGCTGATCTCAATTAGCGCAGCATTTTTTGGATTTAAAAAAAATAATATAAAATTAAGTAAGTGATTAATTTTTTATTCATATTTAAATCATTCTAATACCATGTCGTGAAGCGTCCCTTAAATTTACCAGGATGATAAAAAATAACCGTGTATAGGTGTTTGTTTTCGTATTTCGTTCTTTTTTTTTTAATTTCTTAATTTATCAAATTGGAACAATAATATCGCTAGAAAAAGTTCACAGTCGAACAGTCAATCATTGAGAACATCAGAAGAATAACTATACCATTGAGAACATCTTCAGTGTTGCCAGGTGGCCGTTTAAATTGCCCCCCCGATCTCACTCAAAATCCCCCGAAAATTACTATTTTTGACAAAAAAACCTCCAAGTACTACTAAAAGAAATACAATTGGGATATGAAAATCAAATGTAAATTTATTTACTAAATTTTGTTTATTATATTTCATTAAATCATATACATTTTGTCTGTGTTGGTTTAACAATCGGATGCATACATTTTTTCCGAGGAAAACCTATTCGAGATATTGGAACGAAATGTGTTCTCATTCATTTCGGTATGTTCTCACATATTTTGATTTACTGGATTGATATTGTTGATATTAAATTGCACGGTAAACGGGTACTTATAGCTGGCGGCCACTTGGGAGCCAACAAATTTAGACTACCTGCAAATACAATAAATCAACAAACAGAATAAGTAGGTAAACCAGTGAGCAAGTAATGAGTAAGCAGAGACAAATGAAATCTGGGGGCACGGCAGTGCCCCCGCCAAGTCGAGCGCGAAGCAAACACTGCCGTACCATCCTTTACTTACTGGAACCATTTCGACGCATTTTCAGGCCCCTATTTGAGAACCTCTGGATAAGACCAGAACGCAGAAATTTTCGTCATCCAGTAAGCTATAATCGCATACTTAAAATCCAAAATTTCAAGTCTGTAGGTCATTTAGTTCCGAAGTTAAGCGAAAGCAAAGTTTCGCATTTATGACACTCACTCACTCATGATCATCAAAATAGAACTAGTACTTCCCATAAACTCAGAGAGCTGAAATTTGGTACAGAGTTAGGGTTTAATGGCCACATAAAGGGAAAACTATAAAAACTAGGATAATCGAAGATCTGGAGTACCTGGTGATCCTGATTAGAAAACACAAGAGCCCAACCAAACTATTACAGATATCGACATACCGCCTTTACAAAAAATATTCAACTTGGTGGGCCGCTTCCAATAAAGAAAAGAAAAAAGAAAAGAAAGATTTGCAATAATAAAAAAACTACCCCTAAAAAGAAAAAACTGTCAAATAAGAAAATCTAATAAAATAAATCAATAAGCTCACGTTTCTACAAAACGAAGTGAAATCCCACTAAAAACATTCTGTAAAAATGAAATGTAAAAAACCTTTTTAAAAACAAGCTTATTTAAATGCGCTAAAAAGAAAAAAATAACTTTTACACTAAAACTTTTACTTATAACGTTAATTCACATTTGACACAATTTATATGACATAAAAGCTTGTCGCGAGACTTACTTTTGTAGATAAACAAGTAAATTGAATAATTTTATACATTACAATTTTCAAACTAAGTAAATACGAGTAGGTACTTAAAAGTACTCTTTTAAGTACTTTTAAGTTATTACACACAGGTAAATCTCGCGACAAGCTTTTATGTCATATAAATTGTGTCAAATGTAAATTAACGTTTTAAGTAGAAGTTTTAGTGTAAAAGTTTATTTTTTCTTTTTAGCGCATTTAAATAAGCTTGTTTTTAAAAAGGTTTTTACATTTCATTTTTACAGAATGTTTTTAGTGGGATTTCACTGTTTTTAAAAAGGTTTTTTTTTTCAAGTTATTCTTAGCAAGACCTTTTATTTGATGGTACCCATATTGTAGGAGTGCATTAAAAATAATTGGTCCGCCATCTTGGGTATGCCGCCATCTTGGATTTAGAAAGACGTCACACAGTCAACCATGCTTTGTCATACAAACTGAATGTGTATACAAAATTTCAGCTCAATCGGTTAAAGATATCTGCTTCAAAATTGAGTTGCAAGATTTCACCCGAACATACATATTTACATACTTACTTACATTGCAAGTTAAATAAAAGCTTGTAAAAAAAAACTAGCCAAGTCTCGATGGAGCTGCTTGTTTATCTCTAAAAAGGAATGAAATCTAGACAAAGTCGTGCCAAGTCTAAGGTTCCTTACTGCGATTTCTTTATTATTATAGTTAATGTTGTGTGACTTGGTCGTTGAACATTCTTTATACGTTAGTGTACAAGCCAAAGTTATTAATTATCTAGTTAGATTAAATAGTTTACACGCTTGTGTGTTTCCCACAACACTATATTTCTCTCATACTCACAGGCTGACTGGGAGAAATTTCTGTGAGAGATATGTCCACCTTTATATACAGTATATACACTGTAACTGTAAACTTTTTCATGTGTAATTAATGCGCAATAAAGCGTATTATGAAATCGCAAAATACTCGGAAAATAAATGCGACATCAATTATCACATCTTTTGATCACGTTGACACACAAGTTTAGCTTTTCTCAGCCGATAGGGAACCCCTGAGTATTTGATATCTCAAAGCGTTCCTGAGGAAAAGGGTCTTGACCATTGACCTACAAACAAATGAACTTCGCGTCCGCGCTCCAAAAGTGTCCCAAACAAATGAGATCCAAAATTCAAATTTAGTATGATTCAGATCCAATCGAATCGCCCGTCATATGGTGTAATCGAAATTGACCACCAGAGTTATGTTAATATGACTTTAATTAAATTGTTTATACAATTATACATAAATAATAATAATAATAAATAAATAAAAATACTTTTATTGCTTAAATTACATACAACATTTACTGAGACCAACCCGGTAAGTAATAAAATACTCGTGTTGGGAGTGTCTCGCTCTATCCCAAGACTAAACTGATAACAATAATAAGTATTGATACTCATACAAATAACAAATAGAAGTTTAATTGATTTGGCGTGATGGTGTGTGTGCTTGTGTGTGTGTGTGTGTGTGTATGTGTGTGTACGGCGTTTGTTTCATATTAAATGTTTGAACTAACGAACGAACCAAGTGTCTTTAATTTATTTTATTTCATTTTAATTAGTAGATTTTCAGTTTCTTCATAGGTATTAGTATGTAACCATTGTGTCAAGACATGCATTCACGTTTCGGAATTTTTCGGACACATTTTTCTTGAAATTTGTATTAGACCCGACGTCCATTTGTTTGTAGGTCAATGGTCTTGACAGATAGACGGACAACCAAGTGATTCTATAAGGATTTCGTTTTTCCTTTTGAGGTACGGCGCCCTAAAAATAGTTAAAAATAACTCGGCCAGGTAACAGGACGTGCAAGTCCTACTGCGTAAGCATCATGATGCAATTCTTAGCGTGGAAATAAAACAATGAATTCGTGACATACTCTGTTTTCGCGCTGTTCGACAATAGGTAACTAGTCAATGAATGATATACCCACCGTGTAATTTATGTAAACAATCAACTTTGTGTTTACACAATACATCGTCTATGCGTCGTTAGTCGCGACCAAGAAAGCGTTTGCTTTTGTTATCTTTGAATTGCACTTATTATGGCGTGATGAGTCAGTGAGATTATATCAGGTTTGTGTATGCCAGCAAATGTACAAGCTGGTATACATTTTTACACCATTTCATGTAATTGTATACAATTTCATAAGTTATACATATCATAAACCTAGAGCAATCAAACGACGTGTTTCAGAGATATAGATATACACAGTTGTCATTGTCTTACAGTCCACTACTAAATCGACAAAAGATTAAGGAAAGCATAACTGCAACAATATGAAAAAGAAAACAGCTTGTTATTGTTACTCTGACGTAGCTATATATTTTATGTAAAAGTAAATGTCACTTAATCCAAGTGTCATTATCATGGTAAAATGTTATATCTCTTCTGATCGACATTAATAATTCATTATACAAGCTCACACCGCCTTCTGTGGGAAATTTAGGAACTTACAAATAATTGCAAACCATTTTATTCGCAATAATAAATATTGAGGTCAATAATTGAGATGAAAAGTATCCTATCTTTTAAGTTGAACCAAATTACATACAGTAAGCCAAATTTCGACAAACTGCGACACGAGATTTTATACACGGTGTTTCATAATAACCAATAAATAATCAATGCGTTATCTAAAACTAATTATTAAATTGTGTTTACCCGTAATGTCATTCAACCCAAAATTTTAATGTAAATCATAGACATGATGATGATACTATGATATACATGAAAATTTTGGGTCGAATGACATGACGTGTAAACACATTTTAATAATTAGTTTTAGATAACGCATTGATTTTATTGGTTATTATGAAACACAGTGTATATGTATACAGGATTACTTTTTATAACCTTGGATATTTTATTGGACGTTTCAGGACACGTTAGTAGAATGATTTAAACATTTATAAAAAAAACTCACCTATTTAATTTTATATTAATTGTCTAAAACATCAAAAAGATACTGCACAACTTTAGTGCAATATTTTTAATTTTTTTATTATTTTTTATAAAATAAAGGATATGTCCTGAAGCGTCCCTGAAATTATCAGGGGTGATAAAAAAGTAGTCCTGTATATTATTATAGATTATCACAAGATACTATATGTGCTAAAAAGATATAGTTTGCTCGGCTTCTCATGTATCAGTTTCGATATGTCGTCACCACGTAGCTTACCAGGTGCTACTATAATTTCGGAGAAATTCTGGACACGAACCTAGTCCTGCACTTGAATACCCCAAAATGTTTGCTTTTGTACTGTGTCATAATATCATACAACAAGTGTCAAAAATTTAGGTACTACAATGTGCTAGGTCCCTACATATGAATCTAGCGTTTTAAATACTTGCTCCATATAAAACGATAATTTAATGTGGAAAAGTGAAACCAAAAAATATAATGATAATATAAAAAATTATATAAGTACTTTATGAATATTGAAGTAGGTACTATAATTATGTAGCTATGCACTTTTGCCATTTTATAATCAATAAAATATATGAAGGCAGTCTCGGCTGTTTCATCGAAATTGTTTTTTTTTTGCAAAAAAAAATCCAAATTGTTAAAAACAATCCAAAATTGTGTCCAAGAAAGTGAAAATCTACAAGAGCAAGGTCCCAAGAGTGTAGTGGGTGTCGGAGACATTGCAAGTGTGCAGCTCCTCTAATTTAGCGACTGCTGTTTTCGTAAATTATGTGGCCTAGCTAGCGTTGTCCTGACGTAGCGGTTGACCAGTCTCGATTGATTAAAAGCTATCTTTTCTATCATGGTTTGCGCAAATAATAATTTCATACGTAAGGGCCTAATATTATACCCGTTTCGTGGTATTTGTCGATTATTGCTCGATGTACAGTGCGACAACTACATAATAGTCCAATCAACGAGGCATTTGTAACCCGAAAAATTCTTCCGTCTATGAAATTTGGCATGTGGTGAAGATACCTTATACAGATGACAGATGTACAATAATCCAACAAAATTGAAAAAAATTAAAAACGCTTATAGCTCTCTGTGAATATTTCCTCAGTTTGAAATTATTTCTGTATACGTACGTATGTACTAGTTAGAACAAGTATGTAAAAAAGTAATCCAATATTTTTTCGATTTGAGCGATGCACTAAATTGATCTTTTATCATTTTGCGCTATAACTTCTATTGGAAAATTGCTCTGCGAATTTTTATTTTTTAATATGATGTCATTTCCTTAAATATATAGGTTTGTTAAAGAATCCAATAAATTTTCCTTTTTAAACATTTTTTTTCAATTTTTGCTTAATAACATGATGTGAAAAATTACTCCGTCCATTTTTATACCTTTATAGGTTATATGATTTAATATTAAAACAAAATTATCAATAATCCAACAAATTTTCCAACGTTCATATATTTTTTATAACATGTTCGCTATTAAATAGTCATATTATTGGCGCAACCCGCAAGTTGCCGGGCGATAGTGAGTATGCGGGCCTCCCCAAGCCTCCGACTTGGCATAAAATCGCCCAGAACAATCATTGAGGGCGTAGAGTTCCGGCCCCCAGCTCGTCAATAAAGTTCTCAAATTCGACGAGCGGTCGGTTTGAAGAGAAATAGACTCCAATTAGAGTCATTTCCCCTATCTCCGTAACAACGAAACGATGGTGTGAAGAGAGGGCGAGCCAGACCGTGATGACGCGACAATCGCAGCAGTATTATCTTTGTAAATTGGAAGGCCAGTTCTGTCCGTTCGGAACCAAGTATGGTTCCGCGATAATTCCGACATCAATTAACCGCTGTGCCATCGACTGCAGGAATAGATCCTGAGCGGCGGCGCAGTAATTTAGATTCCCTTGAAGATATTTCCTGGAGATCCTATCAACTATTAGGTCTTCATAGTCCGTTCGCTTCTTTCGGAGCGTGCGTCATTAGTAGCTATTCCTAAAGGTAGCGTTTCGTGATTTGCCACCTTCTTGAAATCTGTGCAAATCGTACAGTTTGAAGTGGCATTGCATCCCGACGACTTGTGGCCGGCTATCCCACAACGGAAGCAAAGGTCACTGCGGTCGTTCCCCGTCGAGCATTTTGCTCTGGTGTGCGCGGGCTCAAGGCATTTAAAACAGCGCGTTGACCTCGGCTCCAGGATTCGACACTGACCAAGAACCATCCTATTAAAAGTCCGCCGGTAGTAACTAATTTTGCAGCCGAGACCGGACACTTAACCCAGACGATACCGAGCGAGTAAGGTTTCTGTTTTATTTCACCCACCCTTGTTGCCTCAGTAGAGCAGTCGCCCTTTTCGGAAAACGCGCTGCGCACATCCTCCTTGGTTACAGAGTCGTCCAGGCCGCAATCGGCACACTTTACCGGTCTAACGACACTGACATTTTCAGGGAAGATGTCTTTTAAATTGCTTGCCTATAAGACTGCTTTTTCAGAGGGAGTTTCCTTCGGAAGCTCGATAAGACGAGCCCCCGTGGTAGTTCCCCTGAATCGAAGGTCATTGACGCCCAGCTCATCCCACTTTAACTTGTTTCTGGCCATTCCTCCTGAGCTTCAGGCCTGATGGTAAGTACCACCCCAGGATTGCGGGGGGCCTTCATCGCTCTCTTGATTTTGGCCATGGCTGCTTTAGCCTTGGCCTTAGCTCCCTTCTCTTTAAGGGTAGCTGCTTTAGCCGCCAGATTCCTTTTGGTTCTTGCTCTACGTTCCAGAACCTCAGTCCACTTATCGGAACTTTCCGTCTTTTTTAAAGGAGGAGGGGCTCCTGCGTCTCCCTTGGAGATCGAGGGTACCGGGACAGGTGTCTCGGTTACCTCATTTACAAGCAACATCTAGGATGACCTGATAATTGGTTTTGACGACCTCCTCCAAGTCGATCGCTGTCTTTCCTGATGAGTTAATAAGAACCTCACTGTCGCTCATGCAACGGGTCCTGGTTTCATTACCCTTGTGTTACATGAGCGCCACCTCTTGGTCAAGCAAGATGAGCTTGTTCTTCGGCTTTCTTAGCAGCTGCCAGATTTCGTTTATCTTGCGCGAAGCCGCCATATTTACCTGTCGTGTAAAGTCCTCAGACCTGAGCCATTCCATCTCTTTTTTCTTCTTGCGGACTTCCCGTCATCGCTCGGAAGCAGCACCACTACCATCTGAGACATCACCGGTCGTCATTCTAATGGAATCAGTGCAAGATATCATAGATTGCACCGACTCATTAGAACGTATCAGAATCGTCCAACCGTCTCTTTGCCCCCTTATCGAGTACATCTGTAATGACGATGAGTTAAACCCTCGACCCTTCTGTTGACATTAGCGAAACAGCCGATTTCGTCAACTTACTATCTACATCCTTAGCACTAGATTTGCTACTATACTTAGAGCTAGACTTATCGCTACTATTTACATTACTAATATTATTCTGTACACTCGCCGCAGATCTGCTGCGCGATCGCGTTAAACGCGGTGTTTCCTCTCCGCTCCCCTAACGGAGTCCCCCCTCATAAATTATATTTCCACTCGTCTCGGGTTACATTTTCCATCGCCGCCGGCCCGGATACCGACGGTGGCCCACTCTTAACGGGTTCGCATTTTGAAATCGCATCTGAAGAAGTGGATTTCGGTTAGCACGGCACCAGATACGCCTGGCTGCCCGCAGCCACCTTGCGCGGTCCTACGGAGGAGACTGAAAGCCGTTTTCGTCACCAAGATCCATGTTGCGCTTTGCAGGGTGAGCTCCCTACGGTGGCCGTTCGGGACTGGAGACCCTCTAGCCAGTCATCCCATCGGCATGGACCAGACGGCCCGATGCTCAGTGCACCGGACCCCCCGGCTCTGCTAAGTGTGGGTAACGAGTTTGCCAGATAGCAGACTACTTAATCCACTGCCGCGCATACGAGCCAGAGCTTGAAGAAGTCCCGATCGGACACTCCGAACAGAACAACAACAAGAGATGCGAAACGTAATAGTGAACAATTGCTCCCTTACAGCCAGCAAAATACCTGCTGGATTAATTCCAGCCAAACTCCCCTTCTTACAACAAGAAGGAGAGAACTTCGCCATGGGGGCTACTTGTCAGACTATTAGCCCGCGGGTTGCCCGAGGTGCACCACGAGGAGGTTGTCTGACTTCGCACCCACCGCTGATGGGCCTAGTATTCGAGTTCGATTTATTCCAAAGAAGTTTATATAATGGTCGTATATCGTAGCATGTTTGAGAATAATAAGAATTTATTATTTGACCAGATTTACTTACCTATTTCATAATAACATTTTTTAAAAGAATTACCTAAACTTATCACGAACAATTTGAATAGGTATTGTGTCCCTGTTTATCCACACAGGTAAATCTCGCGAAAAGCTTTTATGCTATCATAGCTATGCCCGCGACTTCGTTCACGTGGATATCGGAAAATAAAATTTTTTTCCCCGTTTCTACAACATTTTTCATCGATGCTCCGCTTCTATTAGTCGTAGCGTGTGTTATATAGCCTTTAGTCTTCCTTGATAAATTGACTATACAACACATAAACTCTATTTTTCAATTTAAATCAGTAGTTCATGAGATTAGCGCGTATAACCAAACAAACAAACTCTTCAGCTTTATAATATTAGGAAGTACAGACACGGTAATAGTATATTACCGGGGTATAGATAAAATAAATTGCCAAGTGCGGGTTGGACTCGTACACCGAAGCGAAGGTTCCTTACAAACTTATCTAAGTTATGAATACGTTCCTAATCATGAGTATGTACATATTTACGGTTTTCAGTATTTATGTTTTCCTCAACGTGTGATATACGACCTTGCTTCTTGGAAAATTTTAGTATTCTAGGTCAACGGGAAGTACCCTATAGTTTTGATTCCCTTATGAAATCGCAAAATTTGCGAAAATATGCAACATAAATGGTCATATCTTTTGACCTCCTTGACTTACAATTATGATTTTTCACATCTGAAAGAGACCGCGTAGACCCGAATGTTTTTTTATAAATTACGCGTTCCAGAGAAAAAGGGCCGAGAAGAAGAAAAAAACGGATAACAAAGTGATCCTATATGGGTTCCGTTTTTTTCTTTCGAGGTACGGAACTCTTGGAAAATTTGCGGCATGTAACAAATTGATGGGCATAATTTAATTTAAAGTTTAATTTACCCTTATAAGAGCATTAAAATAAAATTTTGTTTTTACAATGTTTCTTTACTCGTATTAGAGTTAGTTTTGTAGGTATTATTATTAATTCTTATAATGTGGTGCAAAACGAAGTGCGTGGCAAAGTAGCTCCGAGCGGTCACGTGAAGATCTACGCACAAATTGCGTGATGCATAAGGTACGCACAAATATAAATCGGCATACATCATAAAAAATATATGAACGTTCGAAAATTTGTTGGATTATTGATAATTTTGTTTTAGTATTACATCATATAACCTATAAAGTTATAAAAATGGACGGAGTAATTTTTCACATCACGTTATTAAGCAAAAATCAAAAAAATATGTTTAAAAAGGAAAATTTATTGGATTACTTAACAAACCTATTTCTTTAGGGAAATAAGACCATGTTAAAAAATAAACATTAGCAGAGCAATTTTTCAATAGAAGTTACTGCGCAAAATGTTAAAAGTTCAATTTAGTGCATCACCCAAATCGAAAAAATGTTGGATTACTTTACATACTTGTTCTAACTACTACATACGTACGTATACAAGAATAATTTCAAACGGAGGAAATATTCACAGAGAGCTATAAGCGTTTTTCATGTTTAGGTAAAAATACCTAACTTCCCATTATAAATTTTGTTGGATTATTGTACATCTGTCATCTGTATAAGATATCATCACCACATGCCAAATTTCATAGACGGGAGAATTTGTCGGATGTCGCCATACAACGAATGTCCTCGTTGACTGGACTATAAAGACCCTGCGATATTTCTAAAGAGCTTTCGAACTTAAATAATCGAACCAGCAACTAGTTAAGCAACGTGACTCTTCTTAGTTGTTGGATTGGATAGTCGCTTGTAAATTCAGAGGGGGACTTGATTAATCGCCGACCCGTCGGTCGGCAGATGTTATACGGACGGACTCCTGTCGGTTGGCTCGTGGTGGCTGCTATTGTGTACTTTTTTTTTAAAACGACCAAGAAAACATTGCGAGATTCTATTACATATGTGTCAACTTAAGATATTACTATTTTACAGGATAAAAATAGTTCAATGTGTCTGTCTATATGCATTGTTCTATACCAGTTAAATGAATCCAATGGATTATTTTGTCAGCATTTCTATAAATCCAATTTCGTATATATCTAAATTATCTCTCTTTGTTGCAGACATTGGACTTCGATCGAGAAGGCCTAACGAAGCTAAAGAAGGCTATAAAGGCGATCCACAATTCTGGAAATGGTGCGTATTTAAAGAAATATATTTACAACTGCTAATTGCAAAGAAACTATAATGCTCTAAGCATTAATTGATCTATTTGGAGTGCTGCATCGCGTTGCTTGGAGTTATCCAGGCGACACGGTGTCGGAACCTTTCTAATAATAACAGGAGGAAGTAACCATTGAGATGGTCCTGGAATAGAAATTTCAAATGCATTTTAAGTTCAAAGCGCGGCTCCGGTGAGCACGTGCGTGAGCTGATGGAACTCATGGAACAAAGAGTGGCGGTGGCGCCGGCGTTTGCAATATGCCTACCTACATTGAGCTGAAAACTTTCTTGTATGATAATTAATGAAATCACTTGTTTTATTATCGTGCAATTAGTTGCAACTGCTGTTTATTACTCTTCGAGTTCGTCTAACTGTGTTGACGCTCTTACCAGCCCCGACAAAATTTAACTTTTTTCTTTCTTAAAAATTGGTGGAAATAAATAGAACTTACACATTTTTATGAAATCTACAAAGATTTCTAAATTGAATGTTGATACGTAGTTATTAACAGTGAATAAAGTCTACTTTGGCTCAACAAACTTCACACGGCTGTTTTTGCAGCGCTGTTATTGATATTCGTAAATAACCCGACATTTTAAGTTTTCCATTTTGTGAACAGAACGATGTCCAAATAGTGCGAAAACAAGTGAATCACTAAATTCGAATCAGAAAATAGAAATATACGAGCCTAAATTTTAAATAAATTTGAATTTGGAATTCCGAAACAAACGCCAGATATTTGTGTTGAATACCAAAAAAACCGGACAAGTGCGTGTCGGCCACGCGCAGTGTAGTATTCCGTAGTTTCAAATGCCAACTTTGAGTTCACACTCACACCTCACAACACGTTGTTATTGAATTACGCATTATTATTATTATTAAAGCTGCAATGATTTTATATTTCCTTAACTTCACGTGGCTCGTAAATTTATATTCAGTACTAATTTTCAATTAAATTTTAGTTTTCCGAGTACATTTTATAAGTTGGTCGTCTATAACTTTTTAGTACTTAACTCTGATAGTTTTCCTTTAAACTTCGTTATATACTACTGTTGTATCTTACCTCTAACAATAAATTGCACTTTAAAACCAAATATTTCAGAAACGGACCCCTAAATCGAAAAATGGTGTTCTGAACCTTACATTATTTTTTAAAGACCTATTCAACAATACCACACACGATGGGTTAGTCGACAGAAAAAAATTACTCCCACTTTATTTATTTGAAGGTATGGGAGCTACCCTAAAAAAAATTTTTTTTCAATATATTTTTCTACCACTTTTTTGGCATGATTAATATACATACATACCCATACCAAATTACAGCTTTCTAGTACTAATAGTCTCTGAGTAAAACCGCGGACAGACAGACAAAACAGACATGGCGAAACTATAAGGGTTCCTTGTTTACTATGGAACCCTAAAAACGAAGAATACCAACTATGAAATTTTGGCATCCGTAAAAAATATTTACGGATTCTACCTAATGCGAAGACGGTATACCACAAACGAGAAATACTAATACTGTTTTTCGTATTTATCGAAATTAAACTATTAAAATACATTTGAAACCAATTTCCAAATTCACAATTTAAACACAATTGCCGTTCCAACATACAGGCTTCAAAAAACTAGAGGCTCGTTTATGGGTAAATGTATAACTTTTTACAACAAAGTTCCACAAAGTGTTACTGACTTGCCTCTTCATAAGTTTAAAGGGCATGTAAAAAGACTTTAATGAGTAAAGGATATCGTAAAGTCAACGATTATTGGAATGATGCCAATGCCTGGTGTAATTTTAAAGATAAAGAATCGTATTGTTGTGTACAACTATTTATGTAAACAAATATTGTTGTATTTGGTGACGACACAGTAAGAAGAGAACTGACACATTAAATCTTGTAAGGGAAGTTGAGCTCTAACTTTTGCTTTGAGGTCAGAGAGGGAGAAAAAAAACAACACAGGGAGAAAAAACAGCCTATGCTGGTTTTCTTGTTTGTTCTTTCCAGTAGGTACCTTGTACTCCCACCGTAGACTTGTGAACCATTGGTGTAGCTTCTTTGACGTGTATAAGTGATTATGTAATAATCTAATTTGAATAAACTATATTGAATTTGAGTTGAATTCACGTACAGTTGATATTCTACGTTTGTAGTAACGTAGAATGGAATGAAAATGGGGTATGGTTCGACAAAACGCTAATTCCATTGGTAGAACCTAATATTAGCTGCATATTATGTGCATACATTATGCACATAATATAATCCTATATGTTACCTTAATTATTGTACTACACTTAATATCTTTTTTCTTCCCTTTATTGACAAATAAAGGTTTTATCAGTGGGATTTTGATTATTTTTCTAGAAAATATTAAATAATCAAAACATTGTCTACTAGACCATTTAACTCCACTTAATGTATTGTTTTTAATTTGTATGTCAAGTCATTTTTATTAGAATTGTCTGTCATAGACATGATTTCAGTCAGAAGCGTCAGACAGAATTCATTGCTGCTAATTATTAGAGACGAGAGGCTGTGTTACTCTAGATCACCGAGTCGTTGTATGCCGAAGGGGAACCGGCTCCAAGGAAGGGAGGTCGTTCAACTCACTGAACTAGAATGACCTAAATATCGCAAAATTGCCTTAGGCATATTGAGCTATTGTGCAATCTCTTATTCTGTTAAAACTTGATTGAATTCCACAATGATATGATTGATGAAGCGTCATTAAATAATCTGATAAAATAATATTTTTTTAAACTAATATGCTTCTAATACTCTATTTTCTATTAGATAATTTCCTCTCTTAGTCTTAGTGGGCGTCTAGTATAATGATGATGTTTTCTGTACAGAATGGCGTACAATTAAATACAAGTAATCTTTAATTGAATCGTCAAATAGAAGTTTTCTTTGTCACGATAACATAATAAATACTCACAGGATCCCTAAGAATACCGTAGTCATCAAATCAATGTGCCCAACTTCACTCAATGTTAACCCACGTCCAATATAGATAGATACCTAGATGGAAATTTTGTTACTTTCCAAGTTAATACATGTAACGATTTGCAGTTATAATGCTCGTGGCGTTAAATACAAAAATCTTTTGATTACCAAATAAATGCGCAATATATGCGTAATATAAATGTTGATGATTTTATTTTTTCAGTTTACTTTTAGTGCCTAGTGACTCAATGAAACTGAATTTTGAGTATCACAGGGGAATCAAATCAATGTGCCCTTTTTGTTTGATTTGTATTTTCTAAACATACGATACACTACTACTTGCTCGTCCGCCTTAAGTACCTATAATATAATCAGGTATTGTTTCTGAACTATCATTTAGGATGGTTTAAGGGTTTACTTAAATTTTGAAGTGTCGATAATTTTGCTGGTGTGCGATTCCAACGCGTGCGGGGTTTGTTTATAGTCTGGAAAAACGGCTCCAAACTGGTTGTGCGGGTTCTGCCTTATTGCACCGAGCTGCAGCCGCAAGGCCGCGCGGGCTCGTGCGCCTGCATCCGCAAAAACAAGCAATCGACGCACGGCACGCGCAATACTCGGTGCACTGGCGCACAACAATAGTTCGAGTTGAGACAATGACTTTTTAAACGAGTGTAGTTAGCTTGACCGGTTTGTTGTTTTTGTTGTAGATATCAAATGAAAGGGCTTGACTAGTAGAGTACAGTGCCTAATAAAAATATTATGTAATCAATGAAATATAAACTCAAACTAGGAAATAAAAAAATATGAACAACATTTTTTAAGTTAGATGGTTTTATTCAAAAGAAAGACAATTATATAATTTGATTAGGTAGGTAGAAATATAGGTAAGTTAGGTAGGGTCTAGGCACCAGTCATCACACCACTTTCCTCATCAATCTAGCTAGGGCATGATGAGACGCAAAAATAAAAACGTGTGGCGTAGCGTAACCTGAGTAAATATATAAATAATAGCATTGACACCACAATAATGATAATAAGCGCTTGACTGTTGGTAGAAATGTCACGCGCTACAAGATTTTGTTTTTACGTTTCATCAATGCCCTTATTTTAATTAGATAAATGAGGAGTGGTGCTGGTGGAGTCTGGTGCTTAGGACCTTTTTTTTTGAGAGGGGGAAAATGCTTAACGCATCCCTCGTGGCCGAGCCAAGCCACAAAGGTATGTGATACTCCCCGGGCCATATCGGTCCAGGCCTTCCCACTAAAAACCCCCCATGAGCTTCTCCGTCCGTCACAAGACAGGGGGAATAGCGAGGCCTTGTTCCCGCTGATCCCCTGCCTGTGAGTCGTCCGTTGCCGGACTCACGCTACGCCAAAAAGGCGCGTGGCTCAGCTGCTTTGCGTGCGGCGCAGGTGTTGTGCGCCGCTTTACACCCCGAAATCGTCCCGACACTAAGTGCCTTGGGGCTGGGGGCTATTTGTTGCGCGGGGCACTACCCCTCCCGCAGCCTCCTCCTCTTGGATGATGGGGGCCCCGACGATGTCCTCGGTGACCTCCATCTCCGCGTCTGCTCTCGGAGTTGGCGACTTCGCGCTCGCCTTCTCCTTCTCCTATTATTGGAAGTTTTAGGTGTAGAGCATGTCTTACCCCCATGGCGGTGCTCCGCCGGTTTCCCTGCCGCCGTACCCAAAGGGCATTTGGGCTTTGCTGAACACGACGAAGCCCTGTGCCCTGCCTCCCCGCACCGGTAGCACAACGTGCTCTGATCTACCTCCGCCCTGCCTTTTTGTTTATTAGATTTTTAGAACATAATAGGAACATCATCATTAATTATCCTTCTTTTCAATAAAAAGCTCAACTTAAAACTAATTTTACCTATTTTTTGTGTGTCATGAATAGAAACATTAATATAATAGTTATTTTGTTATTTTAGTATTTTACAAAATTTACCGTCGATGTCTTTACTTTTCAGGTTGAGAGTTTACAAGAGATTTGTTTATTTTTTGTTACTCAACTGAAAAGATAAAAAACACAATATTATTTAAAAAATCACCTGTTCTATACAAATGTTCAACATTCACTGAACCTAGATGTATGGAACAGCTGATTTTTTTTTGCTATTTCAAAGTTGGTTCCATAGTGAAAGTTGGTCAGTTTGCTTGTCTGAACAAGCACACAATTTTTTTGGTCTCGCGCCCACTCATAACCAGAAACTCATAACCGGAATAAAATGTGGCGACTCATAACCGACTTGAGGACCCACTCATAACCATGGTTATGAAATATATTTTAAACTTATAAAATAATTAATTTAGAGGAGTAACTCATAACCGAACATAAAAAAAGGAAATACCTAAACTCTGAACTACTTTGAAGTACATTTGAGACCAATAGCGCTTGCTTTACTATTATATACTTGCATACTAATTTTAAAGTAGGTACTTTTTGTTATATTATTTCATACTAAAAATAAATATTTAGTTACAGTAAACGGCAACACAGTAACTGTCATTTCAAGACGCAATACACAAAACATCCAGTAATCCACCTGTGGTACTACTCACGTGTCCGGTAGTACTACGGGTGAATAATTTTGCCTGTAGTACTACTTATTATCTTTGACAATCAAAGAACACCATGTGGGTAATTATCGATTTTAATATTTTGTATATTATTTTGAAGAAATTAAGGAACGCTTTAATAAAACTATTTTAAAAGCAAATTTCATTTTTTAACCGACTTCACAAAAAGGGGGACTTTATCATTTCCATTGTATGTTCTTTTTTTTCGTTTGCTACCTCATAACTATGTCATTTATAAACCGATTTGGAAAATTCTTCTTTTTTGTTTGAGGGGGTATAGTTCTCGATTAGTCTCATTGTCACCAAATCCGGGATCGGGCAACAAAAAATACCCGTAGTACTATAGTACTACGGGTTATATAGTGTTATATATATAATATAATAAACTACTATACTGTTAGTATACTAACAGTAGTACCAACGTTGTACCACGGGTAAGCACTATATAAATCCTAGTGCAAGGAAGGCATAAATAGTTTCTTTCTCTTTCTTCAACAAAAATAACAATATTGAGAAGTGATTGATAATTAGTTTGTCCTGATAGCTACATCTCATCTAATCTTTCAAGCGCCGCATAAGAGAATACCTACTATCTATCCAAGTCCTAATTATGATTACAGTATGGTTTTATTTTTATATATTTTTTTACTATTTGATCGCCTTCACACGCAAATTCTAATATAAGTATTACAATTTCTCCTTTCGCAGGTCTGCTGGAAGAAATTTCATTTATGAAATAAGCAGATCCTTTTTAACGCACTTCAAAAAAATAGATACAGTCGAACATAGAACCTCATTCTTTTTCAAAATCGGTTAAAATAGGAGGTTCTCAGTTTGACCTGTATGTTTGTATGTATGTTTGTCCGCGATTATCTCGCGGTTGGCTGAATCGATTTTGATGCGGTTTACAGTATTTTAAATTAACTAAAAAGATTGAAAATATTTTTTTTACAAAAAATAAAACCGGCTTTAAAAACACCAAAAAGTCATAAATAATATATGAATACAAACAACATCACAGTTTTATATTAAAGTCGGTGCCAAGCAATAATCACCTGGAAAACCTTAAAAAATATACCTAAGTACCTACTAGTAAAAATTTGGCACGAACTTCAATATAAAACGGTGATGTTGTTTGTATTCTTATATTATTCATAACTTTTTGGTGTTTTTGAAGTCGGTTTAATTTTTTGTTAAAAAAAGTTCATTCTGACTTCTGTATTGTTTGTGCTGTCTAATTTTAATGCGGGAGAGAGATTACACACCGCAATATCCACTCTCACCTTGCCGACCTGCAAGATGCCTCTTTACACCTCTTTTATACGAAGCTTTTTACTTTCATTTAAAATATTATTCACCCTTTTTTGATAATGTTGTTAATAATTATTAAAGCGACTGTACATAATTGTGTAGTTGTGTTGGTTATGAGTTTCGTCTTCTCACATCAGCAGTTATGAGTGGGACCTTTACGTATTGGTTATGAGATTTTTGGTTATGAGTGGGCACGAGACCATTTTTTTTAACTAAAAAATAACCTTGTATAATAATTTAAAAAAGAGTGTAAATACTTTTCTAGGTATTGTAAGACTCATAATAATTGTAAAAGAGTAAAATACGAACGGCGGCGAGGATAAATTGAAAGCCTAAGCTCGTTCCGACATTTAATATGCAGAGCGCGTCTGTGGGTCGCGCCGCGCTATAGACAAAGTAGGTTGCGACACGGATCTCTGACGCCTTTTTGCCGTCTCTGTCGCAGTGAAAGAGTTTGAAAATTAAGAAATACGTATTAAACCACGGAACTCAAGTTATTTTTGTTTATGTCAGTCAAGTTATTTTAGACTAGTAAATATTTTCCAATCAAAGCTAAGAACCGTATATGGTAAGTAAATATCTGATCTTAAAAGGCTCTGTGTTTTGCTATCCTAGCTTAATCAAAGATGGATACTTTTTCTTTATATTTATACAAAATATTATATGAGCGGATATTTTAAGCATCATCCATGGGTGTGGTTGATAGTATGGTAATGAGGGTAATATGGCAAAGTGAAGAATAATTGATATTGCTATTACATGTTTTTTCTAGCCCATAAAAAGCTAATAGTGTCGTGGTGTTAGTTCGTATTTTTATGAAGTACTAGCTGCACCCGGCATGCGTTGCAATGCCATTTTTTTAATTTTTGTATTTTTTTTTCCTAGGAACCCTCACGGTCCTCCCTAGAACACCCTACCAAAGTTTCATTACAATCTGATGAATAGTTTCGGAACGCATAGAGGACAAACATAGTAATACATTGATTTTTATATATTAAGAAGACTAGCTGCACCCGGCATACGTTGCAATGCCATTTTTTAAAAAAAATTGTCATTTTTTTTGCTAGAAACCCTCACGGTTCTCCCTAGAACACCCTACCAAAGTTTCATTACAATCTGATGAATAGTTTCGGAACGCATAGAGGACAAACAAACATTGATTTTTATATATAAAGATAACGTGAAAAAATTAGATCTGAAATAAAATTTAACATCTAATATATGTTTCTTATAAGGAATTTTTAGTAAAATTGTTCTTTATGAGTGCAACAGCAGCTATTTATCATTGCATTCCGCTCGCCGTCGCAAGAGAGTTCATGCCCACATCTTGAAACCAAAATGGTCACTTGTATGCGTGTGGTACGGTTTTCGAGACATTTTCTCATGCGTGTGCTTTGGCTGTGTAATGAACACCCTTCCGTATTTTGCCAAGGACAACAGCAGTTCTTCAACGGCGGCGCGAAGAAGTATTAAAAGAGGTCGTTGACTAGAAAGTGATGCCTCTAATGTTGCAAACATCCATTGGCTGTTGTGATCGATCGATCGATTTTCAACATCAATGTGATAAAAATATAAAAATCATACTTAAATAAAAGTGACGATAAGTCTTCTATTTATCTGGAGTTCGAGGGGAGACTGGGGGCGACGGAAGGGCGTCCCCCAGCGGGCCACTGCGACCTGTACAGATCTTTTGTGGCCGACCCCCTCTATTTTAAAGGTCTCCAAGTAGGCCCGCGGCGTTGATATAGCCAATAAACTTTTTTGGAGACAGAGCCTTCGCATCATGTGGAGACAGACTAGGTCCACCCAGAGCTCGGCTTCTTGTGTGAGCAAATTCCCTAATGAGCAATTTCGAGTGCAGTAGTCAGACTGGGCCCACTGGAGTCAGGTATTGGAGTGGCCTGGAACCCAGCCATTCGTTACCGGGTTCCTGGTCCCAAATTCATTCAAGGCCTTCGTGCACTCTAAGGTGATTTTGGACTTGATTTCTACAGCATCAAGCGCTTTTAGAGCAGCTTGGCTGTCCGAAAAGATAAGGATGTTCTTACCCTCATTCGACCTGTTTTCGTGAACACAGTCGATAATGGCATACATTTCTGTCTGAAATACGGTGGCATATGCTATACCCCCGTTTAAATTGCAGTGCGTTACAGAGAATGATGTTGTCAGCTACATACTTTCTATAAAATCTAACGCAACAGGTTGCGACAGCATAAGCAGAGATTTTGTTTTGCTTACTTTACCTCATACCTTGTCCGTCATAACTAACATGGTCAATAAATTAATTTCAACAGCTACGGTACCCTTTTAGTGAAAGGCAGCAATAATAACACCTCTGCCCAAAATTGATCCACCTCTAGATTTGAAAGACCTAAGAGCAATAAGCATTTTATCGTTTTTATCCAAGATTTTGGAAAAGGCTGTCTATACTCAATTAGTTGAATTATATAAATATAACCCTGACCTTAGTCCATAGACTTGGGAGGTACCCCCATGCTAAATTAGCTCTGAGAATCCTCACTAGGACTGGGAGAAGGATATTCTTACCCTGTTGTAGTAGGGCCGGGAAAATGCCATCCTCACCTGCAGTCTTATATGGCTTGAAGCCATTGATTTACTACCACATACCTACCAGTTTGGTAGTAAATCAATGCTTGAAGCTATTAATAGCCCAAGCCACCCATTGAGGGCACTTTACGATTACTTTCCCTGGTGGTGTAGGGGCAGTTATTCTCATAGGCTGTTAAGATGCCTATAGATACTGCCCCTGCCGCTTATTCTGGTTGTTCTACTGTTTTCACGGCTGGTATCGTCTCTAGGCTCTGTTTCAGGCTTTCACGATAGCCCTCCCAGTTTGTATGCCTAGGATTACGATAGGATTCGATTTGTTTGTCAAGCTTAGCTGCTATGTCGAATCTAATGTACCTGTGATCGGATAGTGAAGCCTCCTTCGAGACGTGCCATCCCTGAATGCGGTTTACTAAACGCGACGTACAGAGGGTAATGTCTAGGGCCTCATTACGGGCTGCCGTGATGAATGTGGGATTGTGTCCCTCATTAAGTACTGTCAAATTCCTAGAAAGCATGAAATCATGCAAAAACTCACCTCTTGGGTTCGTATTGCTACTACCCCATGATGTGTGATGCGAGGTGCAGTCGCAGCCAAGGAGGCAGGTCCACATTTTGTTCCTCGCAGTAATCCACCAGGCCGGCCAGTTGCACCGACGGGTCCGTCTCCTCTCCGGGCATGTAGGCAGAGCAGGCCACTAATTTTCTGTCCTGCGACCCAGGGAGTACAACTTAGACCTCGTTTACGGAGACGCGGGGCGTTGCGCGGCGCGGCCCGCACATATGGCGAATTCAAACATATGGCGTTGTATGAGTGCGTTTACGGAGAGACGATTTTACACGCCTTTGCTTGAAATGGCGCGTTTTTTTACGCCCGAGCTCGCGGATGGCACCGCCGCGTCTCACGCGGCGTTTAACGCGGCGGTGCACGCAGCGACAATTCTCGATGAAGCGATGCCCGCCCCGTGCTTCGCTACACGCTTGAGGATGCGACGAGGGTGCCGCGGCGGGCACCGCGGCGGTGGCCGCCACGCTTCTCGTCTCGCATCTCTATGAACAACATCGTATATAGCCATATGCTTGTGTTTACGCGTGCGATTATGAGTGCCGCTTCACGCGCCGCCCCACCGTAAACTGAAAAAACGACGCCGAACCGAAAACCGCGTCTCCGTAAACGAGGCTTTAGGCAGCAACCAAGTCATCTGTACACAGATAGGGTATAGGTAAAAATTTTATATTATTATTAAACACTATTATAAATGCTCTAGGCCTAACCCCACCGGCATTGTAGAGAAGATTGCCTAGGGGTTCAGCTCAAGAACCGCGCTTCCACTTATCCACGGCTCTTTTATGACGATAAGTCTTGGTCTTAGTCCACTCTTGATCTTGACCGTACTGTCTTGGGTTAGGTGTATTTTTATGTGTTGGTTCGCATGTATGGAAGGATGTGCGATTTGCGGGTAGAAGGGAGATGAAGCTCGAGTGCGATTGGCTGCGCCTGCGGCGTTGTTGGCTACGGCTGCCGGGGGATCTGCAGGGATTGCTAGGGGCATTGCTGCTCCGCCAGTTATTCCTTCTTACTATAATTTTATTTTTCTCTCCACACCCGCAAGACTCCGATGATTTAAAGTAGTTTAAACTAAAGGGCTTAGGTTGTGTGTGCATGAGAGTGTGTGGTGTTGCCTATGAATTACTTTCAGGGGATCTCAAATTTCCTTGATCTCAGACGTATTCACCTAAAGACATGTGATAAACAGCGAGGCTGGTTTTGTTGCTGGATTCCATACGTGCGAGAGAATCCCACAAACGTCTTTCAGCAGGAACGATATGATACGCAAAGTATTTAACCCTCGTATAGAATCGTTTCACATATGAAATGAAATTCTGGACTTGACTTTTGTGTCTTGCTTCTTTGTTTTAAACAAAAAAAATGGAATATTCGTATCTGTCGTTAAATGTTGTTTAATTATAAATATATTCTTTCGTATTGCGAGTCTGCTGAAAGAGATTATGAAATAAGCAATTCGTAACATTTTCTCTTCTCTGTTATTTGTGCGGTCTAATTCTATGGGTGCAAAAATTTATAAAACTGATATTGATACATTCAATGAAACGTTAAATACAAGTTAATCTAAATAGGCACTTTTAATCCAAGAAAACTACGTTCCTAAGTACGTACCTAACTAATTAGACGTTCAGGCACAGAGCAAAAGTAGCAAAACTGGAGCAATCGAGTTGAACAGAGTGCTTCAATCCGAGGCTTATATTTTAAAACTTTAATAAAGAGAAGATGTTTGCGCTGGAATCGTGGTGTTCATATATTGTTCTCCCTGCAATACGTCCAGATAGATTATTGGACCCCTCCATAATAATGAATAATGAATGATTTCGATTTCTCACAACGAGGCATGTTTGGATAGAATGTGAGATTGTACTGTGTGTACTTAAGAGGAAACACCAAGGTCAAGAGAATTGGGATGATGACTGAATTCTAATTTTCACGTCTCGTCATAAAATATTAAAATACCGTAGAAAAATATGCAATCATGTGAAATTAGAATTAAAATCGGCTTAGAAATACGTGAGATACAAGCATTTTAAACTGTTAATTTGGAAGCGATTAGACAGAGAGATCCGACAACAACCGTGACGTCATAGGCCATATAAACTCTATGTAAATTGCCGTTTTGCTAGAAAGAGATGGAGAATTTTTTTAACACCTTATATCTTGGTTTTTTTTTATAGTTATTCGTAAACCGATTTTTTCCTTCTATCTATTTATTATATGAATGAGCTTCTATTAAAGCAATATTTTTTTCATCCATCTAGCCTATTCAGAAATAGGTACTTGTAAAATGTATAGCTGTCGCGCTGTGTGCCCGAACAATCGTTCTTAGCGCGATAGAGACAAATGCAGCTTGGATCGAAAATACCTATAAAAAATACACAAAATATACGTTTCGTAGTCCCCTGTTTTCTCCGCTAAAACTAGACCGATTTAATTACTTTTTGCATTAAAAATTAAAGAAAGGCTTTGGCTGTGTTTCTGTTTTGCTTTTTTCATATAATCTCGTCAAATTTGTTTGCTGGATGTTTGAATATAGCAGAAAATCAAGCCAATTTTTCAGGTTTTTGAAGGTGTATATCTCATTTAATAATCAACTAAATAAAAAAGGGAAAACATGGGAAATTGCTAATAGTGGCCATTTATTTTTCTGGAAAAAATAGAACAGCTATTGCCATTATCCAGGAAGGAAACAGGGGACTACGTTTGTATGGAAAAACGACCTGTTACGATTTCCTGTTAACTTGTTTGCATATATCGCATCTTGACTTCGTTACAATTTGTTATTGATTCTGTATCAGATATGACACATTTTTGTCATATAATCATTTCTGTTTCATTTGTTAGTCCCTCTAAGGGATGAATTCACTCTATGATTAATATATTTGAATTTATATATCTTATTTTTTATATAAATAAAAATGGATCTTTGAAATGTATTTACGCCCATAACTTTCGAACGACTGCACCAAATTGGATGATTCTTAGTTTTATGTATTCGTTATTGTTAGGACAAGGTATGTATTATTTGAAAGTAATATTTGAAAAAATTTCACAGAAAAAAAATAATTTAAAATATGTTCACGTAAAAGTGACGAACTTGACAAATTGACAATCAGGCTACACCAAATCTATGGTTTCTTACACTGTTGTATTGTCAATAGGTTTTTTAGTAGGTATACCCATGCGGGACCGGGGCGGGCAGCTAGTTTTGAATAAAAATATTTGAAGGACTCTATAGTTCATCTTAAGGCGCATAGTGCTCCCAATGACCTTGCGTCGATCGTCCCGCACTGATTACATAGGAGTGAGTGAGTGAGAGCGAGGGGAATATTTAAGCAAACCTTTACGCGTAAGATGAATTATTTCAATAAAAAATTAATAAAGGCGAATAAGAAAAATCTAAAAAGACCATCCCCTAGAATATTGTTCACTTTATTAATTGAAATCGAAAGTATATGATTTAACCTAATATTTACGAAGCGATTAGGTTTACAGTTTTAAAATCGAGGCATGTCTTTGTCACATTTTAACCAAGTTTTAATTAATTTATCAAAAAATTAAGAAGACCATCCTCTAAAGAATGCGTTGAATAATAACATATCTTTTTTAAAGATTTTTTTATTCAATATTTATGAAGAGAATCGGTTTTTTCTGCAGTGATTTTTTATGATTAACGTTACTATGCGCCTTAAGTCATACGTGGAATAATTAACCTCTTGAATTTGATTGAAAATTTTCCCGCAGCGCACGTGGACAACGAGATGTACCTCTCGAGGGCTCTCGACAGGCTCGGCGGGAATGCTCTCAGCAGAGACTCGGAGCCCGACATTGGCGCGGCGTTCTTCAAGTTCGCCGTCGTGACCAAAGAACTATCAGCACTTATGAAGACGTTGGTGAGTCAATGTTTTTTTTAAGCTGGTATTTGTCTTTATATCAATAAAATTATTTGAATTTCTTATATTGTAGAAATATTTTCGTTTTGCTTGTCCGAAATTATATACAGGGTGTAACTGAACACCCCAATAACATTTAAGGGTATGTATCCATCAGAAGTAGAGATTCTGTAGAAAAAATATTAGGGCTAACAAACCTACTTTTTTCTCCCATACAAACTAAATAAATTATTTTTTGGTATTAAGTGCCGACAGCCCTACGTAAGCGTACGAGGAATACTACGCTCACGTCATACAAACTAAATAAATTATTTTTTGGTATTAAGTGCCGACAGCCCTACGTAAGCGTACGAGGAATACTACGCTCACGTCTGTCACGTGTCATTTTGTGTTTAAATTTGTTTTAAGAGCTGATTATGGTTGTCACTTGAAAGTTTTTGTTTTCAGTTTAAAATCAAATAACTCTGAAAGTATTGGGGTTCCAGGTCTCAGACAAGCACCGAAGGTCCATTTAGTATCAAACTTATATGCCCCTTAAATGTTATTGGGGTGTTCAGTTACACCCGGTATAGGTACATATAGTTTGTTTGCGTGGAAGCGATATAGGTAGTTGTTTGTAGCACAGTTATTTTTATAGTTCAGTAAAAAATAAAAAACTGGATCTTCTCGGTGTCCAAATTTTGTACAGTATTATTTCTCGGGACTCCAATAACCAACGTAAATAGAGAGTCGGTGTAACCTCCGTTATGTTCGTATTCGACATTGGTGGGCACTGAAGTGGTCAAATCAGAATCTAAAGATAGTTTGCTAACGTCAAAGTGTAAAATCAAAAAGCTTTAATTATGAGTTTGCAGAGTGTGAAAGCATACAAATTAGAAAATTCAAGTACAGCCTTAACTATTTTATTTTCGTGATAAGATTTTTAGCGAACCAAATTCAAGTAACTGGATGCGTTATTAACCGTAAACTTAGATCTTGCATTCGTGTGGCAAATGAGGTTGCGTTTTGTGTTCTCTCTCCGGTGACCATAACTGAAGTAATTTAACACAATCCCAATAGCAAACGGAAATAATGCCATCGAGGGAGACGGAACCGGGACTGAGCCGTGACTGAGCCCGCCGGATGTCTACGGTCGAGAGGCGAGACCGGGCGAACCTCCTATATTATACAATTCGGCTCACCCCACCTGCGTCCCATCGCGTTAATTCTTTTCGCTTCATAATATTGCAATAATTTTGACATCACACATTTATGTAGCCAACAACTTAATTGGTATGTGGCATTGTTAGTGGCGTTAGACGTTTATAATTTTTCTGCAAACTTCACTGTTTTTAGGCGTTGAATATATTAACGTGATAAATGATTTCCCATCTTCCTGCATTGTTGATTGCCCATATTTTCAATCTGTATTTTGTTTGTTTGCCTGAAACACAAGTTAATCCTAGTAGGGTCACGTTATATTGCATATTATCATTTTGTCGGAATTCGATGTTATGTTATCATATGTTTTTGAAATAATTTGAATAACGCGTATTAACTTAATACGAACATTAATGTAGGTGGAACCCTAGAATAAGATAAGATAAGATAAAATTTATTCACTTTAAAAGGCTTAATCCTAATACATACAGGTCTTATATTTAAACTTATACTTAAACAATATTCAGAAATTAAGATTTAAAAAAATTATATAGAGTGTGCTGCCTAACTGACTAATTATCTCAAAATAGGAATGTTTTTTAAAAGTAAGTTTGTTTAAAAGTTGGACGGTTTTATTGAAAAGAAAGATAATGATGATGTTATAGATATTTAATATACTAAAATAATAAGGTAGGTCCAAGACGTCAGTCATCACACCACTCTCTTCGTAAATCTAACTAGGGCATTGATCATACGCAAAAATAAAATCGCGGAAATTTCTACCAACTTAAGCAGTCAACATAAATACGAGTATCATTATAAATGCTTTGAACATATTAACTCAGGTTACGCTACGCCCCACGTGTACTAAACCACCACTTCTTGTACCAAATTTCAGAATGATCGGTCAACAGGAGAGGGTAAAGGAACAGGGCAAGCTAAATAAAACAGCATAAAAACAATTGTGCTCGAGATAACAGTTAATAATAAACATAATGGTGTTATCTCTATGCGATACAATGCAAGCGGAGTTGATAATTTATTTGTGAAGAGATAGTAAGCGCGCTTTTAAATGTAATTCAAATAATGTTTGATATTGTAATCGGCATTAATATAACTAATTATAAACACGGTTTTTTTTCATAATGCGTGATACAATCAGTATTTCGTGTTGTCCCCTCTTGCTGTCAAAACTGCCTGCATGAATCTGGTCGTTCTACTCATTAAGTTGTCAATGAAACTTTATGGCATTAGTTTCCAATCTTTAACTAATGCAGTTTTGAAGTCCCTTAGATTTGCTGGTGTTGGATGTCTTGGATTTAGATCTGACGAGCGTGCTGGCCACCCCAAAACATGGATTCCGACCTCAGTAAGATACTCTGAAACTACCGCCGCAGTGTAAGGTCAAGCATTACCATGCATTAAAAGAAAATTATTCTCAGTGAATGGGGTAAAAGGCATCACAATCGGCTCTAAAATGTATGTTATGTATCTTGCCGCAGTCAGTGAGTCGATTTCTACGATGTGTATCTCCGTACGCGTTCCTAAACAAATATTACTCCATACCATTACGGACCCATAAGGCTCTTTTCCAACAATGTTACACCGAGCGTATCTTTCTCTAAGTCGTTTTCATACTTTGACCCTTCCTTCATCTGGGTTAAGACAGAATCTGAACTTATAAGTAAAGAGTACTTCCCGCAAGCGTCATGGTCGATGATCTGCGATGAACAAAGAGCCTTTGGCCGGCAAGTACGCCCCTATTCCAGCTGCCTTAAGTCTTTTTTTTATCGTTTTTGTGCTGTCACTTGTCCAACTTGCTGTAGCTTGTTTCCTACCTTTGGAAGAAGTTGAAGTGTGTGTGTGTTTTCTGAGAACACTTACAATAAATCTATGGCCCCTCTCTGTTGTTATTAATTAGGTACTCTTTTGCGACCTTGTCCTTTACGTTTGGTATACTCTCCAGTCTGCCAGTATTGTTTAACACAGACTTGGACATTCCTAATGTTTCTGCCACTTCATTGTAAGTGTAACCATATTCGATTAGTTACAGCTTTAGACACTTGGGCAACGCTGAGATCAGGCATCACTATACTAAATGTGATCTGATAAAAAGCCTTTTTTGAATCGTCCACATTTTTTACCCACCACCCATTCAGAACGTCTTTTAGCTGATAAGAAGAATGGATGTAAAAAACTTATCGTCTCTATCAGAAGTTCCGACATTTACGGACAATAGACTAGATGACAAAATTTTGCTTTATTAGAAGCTCATTCATATAATAAACAGAAAGAAAAAATCGGTTTTCGAATAACTATAAAAACAACCAAGATATAAGGTATTAAAAAAATTTCTCCATCTCTTTCTAGCAAAACGGCAATTTACAAGGAGTTTATATGGCCGTACTCAACAATGACGTCACGATTGATGTCGGATCTCTCTGTCGCTAATCGCCTCCAAATTAACAACTTAAAGTGCTTGTATCTAATGTATTTCTAAGCCGATTTTAATTCATATTTCACAGGACTGCATCTTTTTCCACGGTATTTTAATATTTAATGACGAGACGTAAAAATTAGAATTCAGTCATCATCCCAATTATGTCGTTACCATACAAAGCAATATTTGTTAACATATAAGTAGTTGTACACAACAACATTTCTTTACATTATTACGAGTAATATCTACAAGTTAACACCAAGCACTTTCTTATATCCTTTCCTCATATTTTTTTACATGCGCTTTAAACTTATGAAAAGGCAGATTAATAACACTTTATGCAACTTTATTGTAAAAAGTTATATCTTTTCCCCATAAACGAGTCTTTTATTTTTTTTTATTTATACTTTTCGTACAACATGTTAAGGACGTACAGAAGGCGGACTTAATGCCAATGGCATTCTCTACCAGTCAACCGGCATGGTGTGAGAGAAAAATTGGACGGTGGTGTACGAATTAAGCTTATTAACACTAATATAATAGGTATACATAATAATAATTCTACATAAAGATTTCCTATAATTAAGACATAGGTACATACATACATAAATAACAACATACATATAGATTTAATATTATATAGATATAATAAAAATAATACTATAAATATATAGAAATACTGATATTCTATCGATCTAAACAACAGATTCTGGGAGAAAATGTCTGCGTATTATATTAGGTGTTTAAAAGATGATGATGATATTTTTTGAAGCCTGTACTCGCATGTTGGAATGGCAAGTTTATTTTTACTTCTTTTGTTTAAATTGAGAATTGGTTTCAAATGTATTATAATTTTCATAAACATAAATCTAACGTAAATGTACTGTCCTGCTAAGGTCAACATATTAAATACAAAATTTTTTTTCGTTCCTCTAAATATGTTAATGAGTTTAGTACGAATAATCTTTTATAGAAGTACTAAGATTGTGGATGTGGACCGATTATAGTCAAACTTATTTTTAAAAAATTCATCTCACTTGATGCGATAAAGTGCCGAAAGGCCCAAGGTAAAAGCGAGCTGCACCATGGTTTACTTTTGCATGCGAGCTGTACTACGTTTGCTCTTACATCATTACATCATTTACTTTTTCCAGCTGTTTATTCTTTTCCATAATTAAGAAATATTTGTCACCCGTAGAGTTACATATTCTATGAAGAAATGAGGATATCATCATATCAGCCGAGAGGCGCCCACTACCGACATAGCCCTCCTATGTTTGCTTCTTTTTTTCGTTCATTTTGTGAGTAAATCATCCAACGGCCCATTTTCCAATAAACCCCGATTAAAACTCCTTCTTCAAAGTAGCGAATGCATAAACATAACGTGCGCTCGTTAAAACAATTGACGTGTGCGATGTGCGAGGCGTGGGCGCACCCGCAGCAGATTCACTCGCAAATAGGTCATGGTAATCAATTGATTTTGTGATGTGACCCCGCAAACGCTGCTAGAAGCACAGAGCCATTAGCTTTTATATGTATGTATGTATGTATATAAATTTTGTGTTCTGTGGGTAAGGTGAACGCGGACTTCACACTTTTGTATGCGCTGATGGAAGTGAAAAAACCAGACGGAGCGAAATATCTTGAAATTCTGCCGGGAACTCGTCCGATTCGGTGCTGATAAGTGTGCGAGGTTGTACTGTATTCATAGAAGTATTTCTTTAATTTGATTCTTTCGGCACTTTAACCTTCTTTCGGTGTTTTGTAATAAAAAGAAATTCGAAACCTGTGCGATTTACATTTTTCCATTTTTAAGCATATGTTTTAAGGTAATTGTAAGCATTTCGGTAGTCAGTATGGTATTAGAAGCAAACTTACGGACTGCATGTGCATACAGACAGCGACATGCAAAAGTGATATTGTAGATAACTTTATGCTATAGTACCAATAGCGTCTATAAGAATGTTAGTCTCTTTTTATTCATTTAGGTACGGGACTACGTTCACGTTACTCTACAACGTTACTCATAACTAGTACAAACATGGCAAAGTTAATGAAAGCTTCGAGAAAGGCCGTCGATAGCCGAGTACATCTCGGCAGCTCCGTGTTAGTCCTTGAAAGGATCCGTTACGTCGGGTCGAGGCCCAATGCGCAGAATCCTTGGCCTGCCCTTGACACGTGCAGTGCTACGTTCTCCCGTTCCACGTGCACCGTATCGTGAACCAGGAAAACGGAATAGAATTATTATATCGGACTAAATCTTTAATCGTGTCGGAGATGAATCAAGGGTAATGAATGATAATGAAAATTTTAATTTATTCCCCGTTAAATATAGTCATTTCAGCAGTAAGAAGTTTAATTTTGCATTTTTCTGAATAATCATATTTTTTTTTTGCATTTGCACTCATTGTTATTATTAACATAATTTTTGATATTCCTTTGATACTATTTCTTTGATTCCTTTGAATGCAACAAATTTTAATATTAAACTAGCTGTGCCCGGGAACTACGTTTCGCCTTCTTTATTTTTACCCGACATCTTCAAGAAATATCGTTAATTTACACATAAATAAATACAAAAACTTAACAAATTATATACTAAAACCTTCCTCGAGAATCACGCTATCGAGTGGTGAAAACCGCTTGAAAATCGGTGCAGAAGTTTTTGAGTTTATCGCGAACAGACAGACAGACGCGGCGGGGGACTTTGTTTTATAATACGAGTATGTAAGGATACAAATGCCTCGTGTGGTGTATTTGCTAGCTGTTAACTTTTGTATGGAATACGCCTTACTAATTTTTAGTTTTGCGATATTCTAAATTCTATAGTACCTATGTAGTTTCCAATGAACAATAGATCTTTTAAAATTTGATGATTGCCTTTGTTATTTCAGTCATAGAAACTGTTTGTACTTTTAACTACAGAATAAATACCAAACAACTATTGTTCTACGAAGTATATATCTTATCTATTTATGTGTGTACAGAACAATTATTATAAACATGTTGTCTTTGATTATATACAAGTATATAATCAAACCTTTTTTTGATTGCGATAAACTCGTGTATTCTTAAACCATTGGAAAAAACCTTTCGGAATTAATGGTTGATGTTCAAGCTGGGATTCTCGTTAAATATGTAACACCATCCCGCCCCTAATCAAATACAATATTTACAGCTAACATTCGCAAATGTGTTCAACTTCAAATGTGTTTGGATACAATTTTAACAAATTACCTAACGCTGACGTTACGGCGTCACCATGGTATTAGCCTAATTTGTATAATTTGTTCATGTTAATGTGTTATTTTGTCGTTTTCTGTACAGTAGTGTAATTTTATTCACGTTTATAATTTAGCATATTATGATCTGTTATAATCAGGGCCTTTTTAGAGAGAGTAAAACATATTTAGATTATTTTTGAAGATTTAATGGTTCTATCAAGTTATATTTGAATTCGCTTCGTTGCTTACTTAGTGCCCTGTTCACTACCTGCTGATAAAACATAAAGATTTTAGGTTACCCTATACATCCGTGAAGGCCTGCCGCCGCCGTAAGGCCCTCCGTCTGGGGATTGCCCTGGTGTTCTCGGGCAATTCCCCCTTGGCGATAGCCCGACCTATTGGTCGGGCTTGCCCGGACGCGTGGGTAGTGGAGTCGCAGTGTGGACCTTACCTAGCGCGCCCAAAAGGGCAGGGAGAACACCGGGGGGTTTTAGTGGGTAGGCCTGGCACTCTGCCGGGAGAGCCCCACACACGCTCGCCGTCTACCTCCCAATTTCAGTCACATTTATGAAATATTTAATTAGTTGCCGTTTGTTTTAGGCACGGAGGTGGCACATTTTTTCTCGAATTTTATAATTATGTGCTCAATAAATAATTATAATAGGATAATAATAATAAGAATCAAAATAAAAAATCTATCATACGAGGGCGGCACTGCAAGTATCGGGAATCAAGGAAGTGATACAACATTATGAGTGGAAAACATGTTTATTGTTTTTCGAAGTATTCTCCTCGACTTGTCACATTTTTCCATTAGACGGAACCAATTATTGAAGCATTCATTCCATTATGAAGTTGGGGTACTCAAAATGGCCGTTTTGTAGGCGTTTACAGCTTCTTCAGGTGATGAAAATCGTTGACCATCGCAATTTATTCTTAATTTTGGGGAAAGTACAAATATCATTAGGGCTTAGGTCAGGAGTGTACGGCGGATGGTCTAATAATTCAACGTTTTCTTGCTCCAAAAAACTCTTTTGTTCGGTGGGCGGTATGGGAGCTCGCATTGTCGTGGTGTAGGATGATGCGGCGGTTGCAGTTCTCTTTCCGGAGTTCAGAGACGACTTGCGGCAACCAAATGCTAGCATACCATTCTGCATTGACCTTCCTTTGTCCCTCAGGAGGAATAGTTGCAACATGGCCAGTTTTGGAGACAAACATGGCTACCATTTTTTTTTGCAACGCTTTTCGTGAACGAACAACTTTTGTTGGCGAACACCCAAACTTGCGACTGGTTTTTTGTTTCGGGTTCGTATGCATATATATCAATGATTTGTAACTTGATACGATGCATACAGCATTTGAAGATCCTACGTTGAATCTCTCGAGAGTTTGACGCATCAAGCAACGCGATCCGCTTTTGGCTCCTCGGAGAGGGAATGCGGGATCCATCGGGAAAACAACTTTTTTATACCTAGTTCTTCATGCAAGATTATTTGAATCTGACTCATGCCAATGTCTAAAGATGCATGAATTTCGCGATATGTCACATGTCATTCTTCCTTAATCAGCTTACGTACAGCATCAACGTTATCTTGGGTGATTGCAGTTTTTGGTCGACCTTGTCGCGGATCGTCACAGAGCTTGACACGTCCACGTTGAAATTCCGCAAACCAGCGATAGATCGTGGTTTTAGACGGGGCTTCATCACCAAATGCAGAAAGCATTCGATCAACACACTGTTTCTGTGTCAAACCACTTCGAAAGTCATTCAAATTATTGCTCTTATATTTTCTCGAGTCAATTCCATTTTTACACAGACTTGGCAAGTTCGACAAGACTTTGTGGAAAGAGCGCGTTCTTTTTTTAAAAATAAATAAATGAAAATCGATAAATAAAACCAAGGAGTTTTCGATTAAAAAGACATTATTATGCCAGGAAGAGAAGAAATATTCCATTCCCGATACTTGAGCCCCCGTGTTGTAACCAAATGATAGCCCGTAGCTCTATTCCTGTTGTATTAAAAGAAAAGACTGCATAAAAACTAAGAATGCAATTTTCTGAATCTCAGTGTACCTACTGGCAAAGTTCGCAGCAAAAAGAACCTGAATTGAAACTTATACACGACGTCACCTGATCTAAAAATCTTTGAATGAAGAGTTTTCATAACTGTTTTGTATTTTCATTTTAATGTTGTTCGTAACACAACAGGAATGTAAAACTTCCACAAACCCCGGGTAGTATCATTATTCCCGGTGTAATAATATTTGCAGCAGTTATTCAATTTGGATTTGAGACGGCTTACTGATATCTTTTTCTAGATATTCATTATTCGTTAGGTTGTGACTATATTTAGAACTTGCTGGAAATAATGTTGTTGGATGGTCATGGTTGCATTTGTGTTGTTAGCTACGTTGTCTCATAAAAACTAACCGATAATCGCGAATTTGGAATAATTTGGCTTTTGCATGACTAATAATTCTACAAGCAACTTGTATGACTCTAATAATTCTGTGGCAGACGATAGGTGCTAAGGTAAACGCTGGTGTACTCGTCAGTGTCCCAATACTCGTCAGGTACACTTTAAAAGGGGCTTATAAAATTTCTCCCAACCGTAAATGATAGAATTGTGATTGAAATACAATCACAGTACTATAATGTTTTATTATATTTGCAACACTGCATTAAAATTGTAATTTTGTCAAAAATTCGAGGTACTAAAAGTGTTCGCTCAGAAAAAAATCTGTAATAGGTATAGTTTGTCAACTAAACTGAGCAACAACCGGCTCCTATTTTTTACATAATATACCGCTTCAGATATTTATACGGTAAGTGTGTTTGTTTTTTAATAATAGTATAATACATTTTCTAACACTATACCTATTAATTAGTGCTAAATCTTGAGAATTTATTTTTTTATTGCATGTGACATTCATTGGTGCTCGCTTATGCCTGTTTTGCCCAATACTCGTCAAAATTTATGTAGTTCTGACGGATACTGGGGCGAGCATTAACAAAAGTACCTTAACCCGTCATTGTTACCTTATTTCTCGGTATTAAGTTTAATTTTCCTTTGACATTATAAAAATCTTATACTTAGATAACGACGGATATGGGGACGTTCGTTACAATTGTACCTGAGCCCATCATAGAGTACGATATTCGTTTGAATCAATTTATTTTATTATTGGATAAAAAGTAGGTATCTCTATATGTATAGTTTTTTTAAATTCAAATAATTTCTTGAAATTTTTATTAGTTATAGTTATATCAGTATTATAGTTTCATTATTATGATTACATTTTTATATGGTTCAGTAACATTTATAGACTACGTTTTTATGGGACCTACTTTTACAAAAATATTTAACTGTTCTATGCACTTTGGTCGAGCAGGTATTGAACTTTTCAATGACTCATGAGATAGGCAGTTTGCTTCATCATCATCATCATTTCAGCCACGAGAAGCCCACTGTTGGACATAGGCCTCTTCCAATGATCTCCATACCGATTGGTCCTGCGCCTCCCGCATCCAGCGGCTTCTCGCGACCTTCACCAGATCGTCTCCCGGTATGCGGCCGCCACTCGAGGACCTTTCGACCCAACGGCCGTCAGTTCTACGAGCAATGTGTCCTGCCCACTGCCACTTAAGGTTTGCAATTCTTTGGGCTATGTCGGTAACTCTAGTTCTTCTACGGATTTTATCATTTGTGATGTGATCACGTAGAGAAACCCCGAGCATAGCCCTCTCCATTGCCCTTGGAGTGACTTGTAACTCTAGTTCTTATCCAAGCATAGTGGCAGATTATACTCCTCGGTCTTCTGTATAACCTGCCGCAGCGTATGGATGTGGTCTATGGTGCAGTGAAAAACGCAGATTATTTGTTGAAAATTATATTTGAGGAAGAGTCTCATTGGATAAATATACACGAGCTATCAAAATTCAGAGTAGAAGTATGAAATACATGTCAGATTCAAAATTCATATTAGAAAAGTAAACAAGTATAAAACTGCCAGTGTCCTTATTAATGTCATAAGTTTTAATATATGGTACTATAGCCATTTCGGAATCCGGCTTTATCGGGAGGCTGGAAGTCGTCGAACCTACTGGCGAGATGATTCGTAATGACCTTCGAGAACAGATTGTAAACATGACTCAGGAGCGTGATGGGTCTATGGTTCTTCAACTGGGTCCTGTCGCCCTTTATGAAGAACAGTGCCACCATGCCCCTATGCCATGCCTTAGGCGTTTTGCCCTCGAGTATGATGGAGTTCAATAGCCGCTGCAGCGCTTTCCGGACTGATAGTCCATCCGCTTTAGGAGTTAGGCTGTAACTCTATCATCACGCGGCGCCTTGTTGTTTTTAGGCTGTTTGAGAGCTACACTAATCCCGTACAGGCTGACGTTCGGGATGTCTTCGGTGTAGTGCCGAGTCAATTTGGCTCTAGGATCTGTGGCCAGAATAACAGGTGCCTATGATGATGCGTAAAGCTGTCCAAGCGTTCGATCTCGACCATAAGTTCAGGTCGGGGTGTAATGACTCTGCCGTCCTCTGTCTTCAGCAGACTCTGACCGGGTGACAGATCTCTTGCGAACACTTTGGAGCCTTTGTTCTGCTCGATGACTTCTTTAATACGTTTCGTATTAAATCAGAGTATGTCGCGAGTCAGACATTAAGGCCCGTATTACAGAACGCAATAGTCCACTGCTGGACAATCTTTCCCAGCACCAGCCCACTGCTGAACAATTTTACCCAGCACTAGCCCACTACTGGATAATCTTGTCCAACGTCATCCCAGTGTTGAGAATCATGCCCAGCACCAGCCCACAGATGAACAATCTTGCCCAGTACAAGTCCACCGCTGGGCAATCTTGTTCAGCAACATCCCACTGTTAGGAATTATGTCCAGCAACAGCCCAGTACTAAACAATATTTCCCAGCACCAGCCCACTGATGAACAATCTTGCCCAGCACCGGCCCACTACTGGATAATCTTGTCCAGCACCATCCCACTGCTAGGAATCATGCCAAGCACCAGCCCACAGCTGAATAATTTTGCCCAGCACCATCCCATTGCTGGAAATCTTTCCCAGCACCAGCCCCATTGATGGACACACTCATCTAGCACCAGCCCACAGCTGGACACTTGCCCAGCATCAGATTTTGGCGTCAATATCAACCTTATTTGGTAACATAATATGAATTTATTTTCTCAAGAGTGGTTTCGACCATACTTAAGTAATCAAAGATAAAATCTTTACTTGAGCGTACAAGGCACTTCTATAATAAGCAATTACTCAGATGAACAACGATCAATGAATCTCGTTTTAAGAAACTTCAATAATTAAAGCTCATCTTAAAACTACATAGTTTTAAAACTAGATTCATTATTGAGAATCGTTTTATAATACGGGCCTAAGAGATCTGTTTGTTGTGTCACCGACGAGCATTTTCAGAAGACTGTAGACCCATTACACGCCATTCCTCCATCCGCTTAGCTCTCGGCTTCGAGATCTTACTTCTTTGCTAAGTACGGCTGGGTTTTCAAAACTTTGCACCCGCCGTAAAGACAGCTTCCAGAATCCTGTCATGTTAAATGTCCACGTCCGTGCAGTCCTCTAGACAATCAAAGCGATTTTGCAATTCGAGTTGAAAGCGCTCGGGGTTTTGGATCTGGATGGCTTCGGCACGGAGCGATACCTTTCCGCTTTTATGTTAAGATTCAATGCGCCTCTTATCGTTCGGTGATCGCTCCCCATGTTAAACGAATTGATTACTGAGACGTCATTGAATATACTGGTCTTAATCAACATGATTAAGTCAATCTCATTTTTGTCACGCCATCCGGACTTTTCCAGGTACACTTTCCATGCAGCCGTTTTTTAAAAAAAGATTTCATGATATAGAGTCCCTCTCTGTCCATGTAATCGGCTAGCATTTGACCTCGGTATTTCCGGATTCCAGCTCAAAATTGCCCCACTTTCAACTCTTTATTGCCTCGCTTGCCTAGCCTTGCGTTGAAGTCTCCCATGACAACAGTGTAGTGAGTCTTGGAAGCATGTATCTATTGCTCGAGAAATGTTCTCATATATATCTTTCGCTTCCTCGTCGGGGTGGGTTGAGGTCGGGGCGTAGACTTGTACCTTCAGCGAATACCGTTTGGTGATTCTGAGTATAAGGTATGCCATCCTATTCGACACACTTTCGATCTGTGCCTCGTTGTTCACGAGAGATTTATGGACAATGAACCCGACACAACCTTGGGACAGGTCTTCGCCCTCCCGGAAATAGAGCAGGTTGCCAGATTTAAGGACCATCGTGTTATCACCATCTCATCGGACTACGAATAGTCCCACAATACTCCATCAAATCATGCCCAATTCCTCCTGTAATTCCAGCAGCTGTTCCTCGGTCCGCAGTGTACGCGCGTTATACGTTGTCAGGGCCAAGGTCGTTTGATTGGGGGTTTTCGCCGCCCGGGGATTCTTCGAACCCCAGGTTCCAGCCCCGGGTCGACGATCGTCACTGCCGACACGGCCTCCGGGACCGCCGGGCACTTTGGCTAGTCCGATCCATTTGGGGGTGGGGGGTGGGGGGGGGGAGTTGGACCTTCTGAGGTCGTTTGACGTGTGCTGTTCGATCCACTAGTGGCGCATTAAAAAGAATAAGTATCATAGGATCCAGCAAGATCAATGTTGGATCTTAGTGAACTTCAGCGTGCTATTTGATCAACTGGTGGATCGAGATGGTGGATTCTACTGGACAGAAGGTTTTTTTGAATATGTAACGAATGCTATTTTACCCATGGGTAAAAAATAACATCTCTTGGATGGCCACTGCTCTCATAGGCAACCACTGAGCAATTTTGCCGGGAAAAAACATCACCCTGATCTCTATATCTTAATGGGCCCTTCTATCCTAATGCGACACACTTTTTTAGGACGAGGGAATCTCTTTACAATTCACAAGGGACTGTAGCTGACAAGGCTATCCTTTGGATAAGCCGTAGGACTCTGGTAACAACCCCATACCTGGCGAAACCACCCTGCGGTACCTCTCTACCCCCGGTGAAGACATGTTCGGGATCGAACTAGCCATTTCCCGAACACACCCCTTGGGAACAGGCTCAGTGGTATAAACGAGCGAGGGGGGGGAGTTGGACCTTCTGAGGTCGTTTGACGTGTGCTGTTCGATCCACTAGTGGCGCATTAAAAAGAATAAGTATCATAGGATCCAGCAAGATCAATGTTGGATCTTAGTGAACTTCAGCGTGCTATTTGATCAACTGGTGGATCGAGATGGTGGATTCTACTGGACAGAAGGTTTTTTTGAATATGTAACGAATGCTATTTTACCCATGGGTAAAAAATAACATCTCTTGGATGGCCACTGCTCTCATAGGCAACCACTGAGCAATTTTGCCGGGAAAAAACATCACCCTGATCTCTATATCTTAATGGGCCCTTCTATCCTAATGCGACACACTTTTTTAGGACGAGGGAATCTCTTTACAATTCACAAGGGACTGTAGCTGACAATGCTATCCTTTGGATAAGCCGTAGGACTCTGGTAACAACCCCATACCTGGCGAAACCACCCTGCGGTACCTCTCTACCCCCGGTGAAGACATGTTCGGGATCGAACTAGCCATTTCCCGAACACACCCCTTGGGAACAGGCTCAGTGGTATAAACGAGCTGGGACTTGCCAAGGAAGGGGTTACTCGATTGTGACCCCCCAGACGGGCAACCAGGAAGGTGATGTAATATCTCCCAGCCGGTTGTGGGTTGGTTGGACCTGAATCCTTCCTGGCTGCTTAGGGTAGTAGGTGCGCACCTTAGAAGGCGCGCCTCTTCCTACCTAACAGCCTACGACGGAGCGGGGCGGCTTGAGAGTGCTCCTCCCGCGCCCGCTCCGCTGCAAATACTCCAACCGATGGATGTGGCAGTTTTCCGGCCTTTGAAACAAATATGGAGGAAGGCCGTATATGATTCATCATAATGATAATCAGTTTGTCATACTTAAAAAAGAAAATTTCTATTAATACTTTTATATTGAATATACTCTTTGGTTTTCGCAAACCCTTTAAAGAAATTTATTTAAAGTAAATTATTAGTCTGGGATCTGCTTTCTTTATGACTATAATATGTATAAAATAGAAATAAATATTACATTATTTTATTATAACGTAAGTACCTATATGAAAAATAAAACGAATTCAATTATATATTTTTTTCGTAATGATTATAATGTAATCTTTAACGTATAGCAATAAAGTTCAAGGTAGCGTGAAAAATCGACGACTTTTGGGTCAACATGACGGTTACTAGGACAAACTTGCCGACTACTGGTACAATTGGCTCCTTTTTACTTTTTTATATTACAATAAATTATTTATTTAGTTTATCTAAAAACCACTTTTACCTCTGAAAACTACAATAAATATTTTAGCAAGCTATCGAAGTTTTAGATTATTAAGTCTACAAGGTTTACTGTAACACAGCTCCAAAGTCAGCAAAGTTCAAAACCTGACGAGTACTGGGCCTTCTACCTTAATTCCTTTTTTCAAAATTAATTGCTTAAAATATTTTCTAATTCTTTTAACTTTTATTTGTCAGACTAATAAATTAATAATACCTTCAATTTAGAGCAGACTTTTAATAAATAATATTACAAACCCACATATTACATACTCGTAGATACGCCTTGGCAATCGAGTAATAATGATTTTCTCAAGTGCAGTACCAAGCGAAAAAACGCAAATAGATTAGATGCATACAAAAGTCTCTCTATCTCTTTTATTTTATTTGTTTCCCTCGCTCGTTTTATAATAATTATGAAAATCTTTTTTTTTATATTATCTGACGAACCACTAATGAATGAACGCGATAAAACGAAAAAATATAGTCTTAAAACATCATATTACAGTTTGTTTCATTGTGAATGTGTTTGCTATGCTATGTCTTTTTTGAGTTACATAGTCAAAACTAGCTCCTGTTTGATCGAATCATCAGTATTATCAGATTTACTATGGTAAAATTCAAATACGCATTTACTCTTGAATACTCATCATCATCACAGCTCATATACATCCCCACCGAAGCGCTCGACCCTACCCTAAGTGAGGGTCATTAGGCCTTTGTCATCCACGCTGGCCCAGAGCGGATTCACATGTACCTTTGAAAATTTTCTTCGCAGATGTATGCAGGTTGTCTGGCGATGTTCTCCATCACCGTAGGAGCGTCGAGCTGGTTCATTTTACATTCAGTTAAGAATATGGAAAAGTTTTCTCTTTTAATAACCAGTTTTCAAACAAACAGTTATCGTATTAATATGGCTGAAGGGGAATAAATGTACATAATATGAAATTCGAAAAACACATTAATTAGGTACAGTAAGCTCCCATTCAAGCTTTACATTTACACTACGAAAACCACCACTATTACCAGCGACATAATAACGGTCCAACGGTCAAACAGTATAGTTTGACAACTTACTGTTCATGGTAGGATCGGACCCCGGACCTTCCGATTAGAAGGCCAGTGCCGCGAACACAACGCCGCGCCGATTTACAGCGCCACCGACGGCGACGACGCATGCGAACATAATAATTTCACGCCCGTTATTAAAATGAGACTGTTTGCTACACTTGTAAACACGTACCATCTACTATCAGTTATAGTTAATCCGTCTAAGTATCATCACGCGTTAGTGAAACAACGGAATGTTAAAAGTAACGCCATAGTAATTAGCATTTGTCTCTTCTGTGCGTGTGCCTTCGCAGTCTCCTAAAATATGAAATATAGACCATATAACTGAGGGCTAGGTAGATATTTTTATACGCCTCGCCCAAATCAGCTTTTATGCGAAGTGCCACACATGCACTTACATCAGCCAGGCCTCATAAAGTTCTTATGGGCTGCGTTAATTAGTGGCGTGTTCAGTGACTGTTGGGCAATCTGTTGAGATGGTCTCATTATGTACTCCAACCCTTTGTTCTCTTACCTCCCCTTTGCACTCGTCTCTACGAGTACTTTCACTCCGTTTGATGATAATAATCGATAACGCCAACTTATGTTGTTTCGTTCAGAGAATTTACGACGTTTTTGTTGTCATAATTTTATTTTTCGATAGCGCGTTACTTGAAGATCTACACGATGCTCGTTATACGAGTCATTTGATTTATTTGGATACTGTGGCATACGTTCATCTCACCCGATCTCGCAATCAGACTATCTTATTTATCATTTAAACTACTCATTTGAAGTTATGCGTTACCACTTCACGAAAGCTACACGAACTATAAAGCCAGTACAAATCATATTGCGTGTATTTTTTATCATGTTCTTGCAGTAGTTGCAGTTGTATGTGTTACATACAACTGCAACTCCTTGTCTGAGTGTGTAATTTTCCGCGATAACTAATGACTGGAGACTCAGAAAATTAAAAATGTTAAAATAAATCAGTCGTAATTATTATACGATAAAAGCAAATTAATTTGAAACTTAATTTATGTCATTACAAGTTAATTTACCATGCGTGCGCGGCTTCTATCACGGCTTCTCCCAAGCGTAAACCCAATTTTCTGCGGTTTTGTTTTTGCTGGAATTCTGCAAATCTTTGTAAAAATTGGCAAATCATAGAATGGTTTCGCGGCAAGCTTTTATATTATACTAGCTTTCCGCTCGCGACTTCGCTCCTGTTATTTTTGTTTTCCCTTTTTTTTTCCCGTAGGAAAATTACCCTATGTCCTTCCCCTGATCTCGAACTATCCCTATACCAACTTTCATCAAAATCGGTTCAGTAGTTTCGAAGCCTATTCAATACAAACAATCAAATCTTTCCTCTTTATAATATTAGTATAGATAAATTGCGTAAAGTAATGAATGGGTAATAGATGGGTTCAATTTAAGTCTATTTTCTTCTTTTTTCTTTTTACCATTTTTTTTTGTCGACGCTGAACATATTCGTATTCTTCTCAGCAAAGTTATCATTTGATACTCATATCATAGAAGTGTATCAAGTATCATAGAAGAATAATTTGTGTGCCATACTGGATATAGAAAATGGCCTCACAATCCTCACATAGATGACCATTCCAATCTAAACGTAGCGATATACAAAATTTCAGCATAAATTATTAAGGATAACTGCTTTAAAATTCAATTGCAAGATTTGACCCTAACAAACATGTACCAGTACATTCTTACAAACATTGCAAGTTAAATAAAAGCATGTAGAAACTAAAACGTAACGTTACATACAAATTCACACCCCATATTTTACTCCTTTTGGGAGAGTTTTTGAAAATTCTTTCTGATCTGAGGTCCCCTTAGATGCTCTAAGGACGTCCCCTACTTCACTTACCGCCGCCGCCGCACAGAGGGACACGCTCCATACAAGGGCGGTCATAAATAGTTAAAGTCCTGTTACTATCAATACATTGTATTATTTTAGTGACTTATAGTTGTAAAAGTGTTTTAGGAACATTAAAATGAAAGAAGTACATGTATTTACGGAATAAAAAACGTTTACTTCAGTAAAAAACAAATATAAACAATAACATACTTTTACCTAAATTTATCATGAACAAACACTTAAAAATTGGAATGTAAAACATATATTTTAAATAAAATAAGAGTCAAAACATTGATAACATTATTTAATTATAATAAAATAATAGAAATAAATAAATTAAAATTAATTAAATACAAAAAAAACAAAACAACTAACAAAATACAAATAAATTATTCTTATTCTAACAATATTAAACATGTAACAATTCTATTACACTTTGTGACAGAGTATTTTTCTTTTTAGGGGGAAGTTTCCGAAGACTTGTAATATAAGGATCTGAATGTAATAATAGTCGTTGTATTAAATCTTGATTGGTAACTTCACGTGACATTTTTCGAGTGTGACTTCGTCTATAAATTTTGATATACTTATTTGTCGCTTCAGCAGCTTCTTCGGAAAGTTCTCCTATAGATAACAATGCATAACTTATAATATCTGATCCATGTACGAGCACCTTGTGGACAGAAGCAGGAAGACTATACCACGGATATTCCTCGACCAGGCTGTATGCTGTTTGTAATGCATAGTCTTTAAACTTGCATTCATTAATTTTATGTCCAGAAGATAACGTTTGTAATATTACACAACAACGATCTATGAGATCCTTATTCAAACCTGTAATTTCAGCAGATACAGCTGATTCCAAAAAAAACTTCCTGGCCGTGTTTCCGTCGTTAGACGTCCCGCTTCCACCACTACGCGGCTTGTCAACTATTAAACCTAATCGTTCCCTAAACTGGGACTGTACATATTGTTTTTTATTTGATAACAATTGTTTATCACTATCTAGCCTAACTTGCCATTTTTTTATGTCTAATCTATATGAAAGATGAATAAAATATTCGAAGAAACGTATCCAAGAATGTAGTGGTGATAATCCAAATTGGTATCTACTCTCTATTACAGGTTTTTGTAAACATTCGTCTATTTTATTCATCTCTTTAGGGATAGCATTACATATATAACATCTACTTGTAGATGTTTCACTTAAAGCACTACAAATTTTACCATCTACCATTGAAAGCTGCAACTTATGAGAAACGACCAATTCACGATTGTCGATCTGAATAAAAGTAGGTTGCAAACTTTCAATTTTATCCTTAAAATAAGCTTCCTCTTGCAAAGACACTGCTGTGCTTTCTTTCAAAAATTGAAATCGAATAGGACGGCAGTACCTAGTGGAAGAGGGTCGAGGATTTTTTTTAATAAAATTTTACAATTATCTTCAGCTAATTTTACAATAATTTGAAGGGGTACATAAGATGTTACAAACAAACTACTATCTTCTAAAGTTGAATCTGAAAAAAATTGTTTGTATTCACTATGTCCAGTGCTGCCATCGAATCCCCATTTCCCAAGTAAAGAGATATTAGACAAACAATCATCAGGAATCTGATCTAAGACCTCTTTTTGAGATTCAAGGATTCGAGAAGCTGTGTGATCAAAAAGACTTTGTAATTCAACTTCAGCTGAAGACTCGGAAACAGTTATATTAGAAGGGTAACATCTCTGTTTCGCTTTAGTAATTTGTTGGTAACATGGTAATACATTAGGAGAAATCTTACTATTAACAAAGTTTTTAATTAATAAATACTGATGTTTTGTCAACTGAGCATCAGTCACAAGTGACAAGACATCATCAGTGCTAACTCTAGATATACACGAATCGAATGAACAGTCTGAAACATCAAGCAATGCACTCACAGTAGAATCATCAGACTTTGACAAATCAGCTACTCTCCGACGTTTAGTCCTTTTACTACATTGCATAAAAGGTTTTCGAGGACGACCACGTGAATGACACGGCGACGTTTCAGACGGAGTACATTGCTTATTGTTTTTCACAAGTTGAATTTTTTCAATAACATTAAACCAATCGGAATTCTTATATAAAAGCTTGGTTTTATCCCTATTACATTTTTTCCAGAATCGAGCAATAGCTTTACATAAATTATTAACAATTTTCTCTAAATAATGAATATCAATGTTCTCAGCATCGTTCAGAGTAGTCAACAAACTTTGTAGGACTTAACGACACTTTTCCGAGTCATTATCGGTATTGACAGTTAGCCATATTTCAAGAATATGCATTCTTGAAAACGAGCATATATATAAATTACCTAAAACAAAAAAAAAACGGTTAAAATTCAGTCACAAAACCTACACAAAGCACTAAGACTAAATAAACTAATTTCGTAGCAAATGCTACGAGATAATCTGGCAACCGTAGCACCCTTGTCATCGCCAAAAGGGCAGATAAGGGCAGCCAAGTTTTAATTTTCCTAAGATAAGAAAGTCTAAAGATTATGGTGCAATATACCTCCATAGTCGGAGCGAGTGGGAACATATTTAAAAGTTTATTCAAACTTTGAATATTAAAATATAATACTCCAAGAAAAGTCGCCTCGTAGCAATGACATACTAAAGAAAATATATACTAAGATACAATAAAAATAAAAATATTAATTATTACATACCCTGTTCTTGGATATCCATTTCAGAAAAAACTCACACAGCACTCACAGGTCCCGCAATGACAACAAATGACGTCACGCTTTTTAATGACTCACTGATAACAGTATTTACGATTGGCGATGCGCTCTCTTTGAATGCACAATAGATAATGAAGGCGCACTCTAATTACTGACCTATTTATAGTTTCAGAAGGTACCGCAACTATCCAATGTAACGACAAGGAATAAAATGTAAAACAAGAAAGCAGGTTTTTAAGATTTATGACCTATGGATGTCCCACAGTGCGCCGTGCCAAATTTTGTTTTCATAGCCCATATAATTTTTGATGTTTAGTGAATGAATGATCATCTACTGTTCTTATCTTATCTTATAATGGGGGGGGGGGGGGCAGGGGGCCCTGCACTTCGACCCTTAAGGATCCTTTGTACTTCCCCAATTTCTACATTCTCTACATCATCTACTGTTGCTTTTATTAATAAAGAATAACATATTTTAAGTATAAACACATTCTCTTTTCCATCCCGATATCGCTGTTCAAGTTCACATCATTTTTACTTGGCAAATTATTTACTACAGATTCTTAATTAAGTATGTTCATTTGAGGCCACAGACGAAATTTTAATCTCTTTTGCCTGTATGATGCGTGTATAAACATAATTGCATACATGCTCATGAATGGGCTTGAAGGTTGCTCAATTGACATCGCAATTCAGTGCGCGTCGTTCGGTTCGGTGCTTATTCGGGCGATACAAATGCAGTGCTGTAGACCGACCGAGTGTGGCAACAGCAAAACGCAGTCAAACGAACAGACAACCTGGAATGTAAACCTTTTGCAACCTAATAGCGTTTTACAACAATCTTATCCGCCGTGTCAGCAATGTTTCCGCACACGAAACATTATATAGGACTTACGTAAGGCTTTTAGTGATATTACGTCTCGTACGCACTTCGTCTTGCGTACTTATACCTATTTATTTAGTAAAGCAATATTGCTATGGCAATATGCGATATCATGTATGAAACATGGTCGAGCTTTCCAACGCGCCCTTCATACTTCTATGGCTTTGCGCAAATGAAGTGGAACGAAAGCAACTTGTTTACGGGCAATTTGTTTTTAATTACTTTCGTTCAGATGAGCATTGGATTAATTATATTTTTTGTCCGCAGATGCAGAACATAAACAACATAGTCATGTTTCCAGTCGACAGTGTGTTAAAAGGTGATTTGAGGGGGGTGAAGGGGGATTTAAAGAGGCCGTTCGACAAAGCATCCAAAGAGTACGAGTCAAAGTATCTGAAGATTGAGAAAGAGAAGAAATCCCAAGCCAAGGAGGCCGGCTTGATACGCACAGAGGTGACGCCTGCGGAAATCGCCGATGAAATGGAGAAGGAACGGCGGCTGTTTCAACTTCAAATGTGCGAGGTAGATAAGAAATCTGTTATCGATACGTTTAATTAACTTTTGTTTTATTTCTGTGTTGCTTGCTAATCTTATTTATTTCTTATGTATGCCATCATGCTGATAAGGCATTGGTACCTATATTTTGTACCGTACCGTAACCATTTAAGATTATTAACTAAAGTGGCGTTCCATTTATTGTTTCCAAACCATTATGTTTAATTTCCCGACGTTTTATTAGCTTCCTGTTCATTGATATGGTTGTAAAGATATATCACCAAAATACCATCAATATAAAATGTGCGTTTATTTTCGTAAAACTGTTTCGATGCTCACGAAGTGCTGTATTTGTCTGGTTTGAGCCCAAAACTGTACTATTGCGGTAACGCTTCGTTAATTTTATCGCCCACTAAAGTAGTTTTTGTTGTCTGTATTACAAGAACATTGTAGATAAATAAGTCAACGTGTTTGGAAACCAATCAAGATCCAATTTGATTCGGGTCATAATCAGTACAGTTCATTTAGTGAGGAATGTTTGCTACCTAAACTGTGAAAATATTTAGTAAGTAATATGTGAAACTTGAAAACGAAGTGCGGAGGTATTGTGTTGATAAATATGGCTAGGAACATTTCAAATCTTGACATTTTTGGCTTAGTGCCTAAAACCGCGTGCTATAGTAGATTATCGTAAATGGGCGATTAGTGCGGTTGTGGAGCGGTACTACCTGTTGGACGCACTCGGCTAATTACCCCAGGGGCTACGAGCGTACGGTAATCCTCTTTTCATGGGAAATTTGACACAATTTGTTATTCACAAAACGACGAGACGCCGATGATTTTCTACTTTTTTTGCAACGAATTTCGGAGGCTAAGGCTAGTGCTGGCTTGTTCGTAAGCATCTAGGTATCGGTTCACTGAATTGAGTGCACTTAGAGTGCTGCTGCTATTCTAAACTTTCCAGTTAAATAGTGAAGTGGACTTTCTTAACTTCTAAATTTCAATGAAACTCTTAATGTGCAGTCATTTCCATCTATATTTTGCTAGCATAGGCGTAGGTAACTTTTCGATTGGGAGGGGGGGGGAGGGGGGTGTGTCCAAATCAAAGGACAATGGCGAATAAGTAATTTTAGTACAATATTATTGTCAGGTATCACGGTATCGCTATTCAAACATGATATGACTCTGGGGCAATTTTGGGCCATCTCCTTTCCATTATAGAGTATTCGTCAAAAAAGTTGACCGCCATTTTATCCCACTTTTAGTTATGAGTGCTCTTGTCGTAGTTTTTCATAATTAAGGCAATTTTTTAAAAAATCTTAAAATATTTTTTAAGTGATATTGAAGCATTACACATAATGCCTGAGTAATAGCAATTTAGTTTGTATAACAAAATTTTCACTCTGTTAAGGCGATATATCGAAAATATTGGTTATTTTTAATGTAGTGTCATAGGTAACTGAGAGATCTTACAGATCTGAAAGTCAAATATGTGTTTCTTCATATCTTTAGCTAGTCACGAGCAGAACCGAAAACGCGATTTAAAGATTTTGCCTCGATACTTTTTATTTTTGAAATTACCTCTTAAAAATAAGAATATTCAGGATTACTAGTAAACGGTGTTAGGTATTAATTAAAAAGTTCCTTAAATAAGTAGCCATCATCAGTATCCAGAATCGTACAGAAGCATTTTTTTCTAATCATTATAGTTATTTTTTCATAAAATAATTTGTATTTTGTCGCTTACGTCGATAATTTCTAAGCGATCTGATTGCATGCGGGCGCAACGCATTCACGACTTTGTTGACATAGATATAAAGACTAGCTGCTTGAGCACGGGGGGCGCCCCGCGTTTACGTATAGACCACGCCTCCCATTGTTTGATTCATTTTCGATATAGCGCCTTAATAATGTGCAAATTAATTATTTTGTTCCTGTTTTATCTTCTTGTCTGTATTCTCCTGGGTAGTAATTGAGATTATCGAGACAAATCAATATGCCTAATCCGCTTCACTCCAACAAACTAATGTCTTAAATAACGGATTTTAAGTTACTTATTTGAGTTTGCAGTCACCTTGGCAAAGCTAGTTAAAACCTTATTGCTCGGACTAAGCAAAGCAGTTAACAAGAGTCAACCGCCGCATATTTCAAAAGGTGAACAATGTGAAAAACGCTTGCTAAACGTGCATAATCGTGCAAAAAGTTGTTGACGCTGTTCGTGTGACCCGTGTGAACGACCGGCCTCAAACAATACTGGTTCAATTTACTCTATGGCATCCACTCGTGCCGCGCTTAGACAATTAAGTTAAACACGCCGCCTGCCGCCGTCGACGCTGAATAGATTGTACGCAGATTGTACGATAACATCTTCTTGTATAGTCAAATTAGGCACATTAGTTTGACGTTTGACATGAATTTGCAAGCGTAAACAACAATATAGGTAATGTTCTTCGGGTTTCACATTCAAATTAGGTAAAGATTTTCTAAAGGTGTTGTATGATTTTTTTCAATATATAATTTTAATTGTTCTTTTGATATAATTGATGGTGTCAGGCGTTATTTTTCGGAAGTCCATTACTAATTGTTAAGGAGTAGGTATATAGCAAAACTTCCGATAAAAATGTCGGTAGTTGGTACTAACTACGCAGGCCAATGGTGCACCGCCCGCCCTCCCTCAATCGCATGCGACAAAGGAATATCAGTAATTAGTACCACACCAACATGCAAATACTTAAATTCGACGCGTTTCGCCACTCCACGTGGCATCATCAGGATGTTGTCGCCTTCGCTGCGCTCGGACGACTCGTCCGAGCGCAGCGAAGTACTCCTTAACAATTGTTCTTTTGTACAATTGCATTCAATTGTCTAATGGAATATAAAATAAAATATTACCTAATTTATATATATTGTAAGGCCGCATTTACACCTGCAAGAAAACTTCCGCGAGAAATGTCCGACAGTCTGTCCGACAGCAAGTCGCAAATGTAAACTACGTAGCAAGTACTCTCGCGACAGCTTGCCAGACAGTTCCTGCGAGATGCAAGCAATTGATAACACGTGTAAACGTATTTGCATCAACCTGCGACAGTTCTCGCGGCTTATCGGATTAGTTTCGTATATCTTGCACTCGCAGCTGTTTGTTGTAGAAAAATGAGTCAACGACAGACTCGTGAGTGGTTGCGGGAAGAAGTAATAAAACTAATAGGATTTTATGAGTGCAACCCTTGTTTATAGGACAACGGACATGTCGAATACAAAAACAGAATTTAAAAAAGCTCTGTACTTAATAATACTGCACAAGAGTTCTCTACCACCGAGAATGAAGTTTCCCGAAAACTATATAATTTAAGAAGTCAATGGCAGAATTAATTAAAAAAGATGATCTTTGTGATCAAGAATAGTGGCAGTGGCTAAAATGATGTTTATAAATCCAGCTGGAGTTATTTCGATGCTTTCAAATTTTTAGACGTTGGACGTTTTTAGAAATCCATTGTCGATCCCAAGTAGATCTTTTTTTCCTTAATAACAATATTTTTATTGCAGCTGCTAGACGTTCGCGTCTTCTCGGCATGTATAAACTACATTGCTTCTTATAGTTATCGCGACATCCATTAGTTCTCGCGTGTAAACACCTCTGCGATAAGTAGCGACAGTAAGATCCGCGAGTCTCTTGCAAGACAGAAATTGCAAGAATAAATTGCAGGAGTTTATATAATATGTTAACGATATTGCAAGAAACTCACGCAAGACTTCCGCGAGCTTACTTGCAGGTGAAAACGCGGCCTAAGACTTTCACGTCAATTAAATAGGTTAAATATTACGTGTGATCTACTTCTACGGCGGTGAATTAAAGAGGTGTGAGTGTGACACATTTTGTTGTGTAACCTAAAATGCTGCTTACCACACACGGCATACATGGGCTTCTTCTTGGGTCTTATCTTCAAAATCGGTCATTCCAGGTTCAGTGTGAAGATAGCCTGTCTTCTTCCTACCAAATAGAAGGAGTTCCCCAAGGCTCCGTTCTGAGACCTATTATTTACACAGTTTATACTGCTGATCCATACATTTTTTCTGCGGAACGTCTGCGGAAAAGTTAGCGTGTGGCATATGTGTAGGGGGGCTGGACTCCTCAGATTTCATATTCCGGCTGAAGGAGAGAGAATTGCCTCAATCTGACTTTAATAAACATTGAGTTGACGCATCAGAGGGTGCGAAAAACTCGAACTACCACTTCAACAGAAGCATGTCAACAGATCTGATTATAGCCTCACATATGGTTGATCGCAGATAGACAAAATTTGATAAAAAAATAGGTTAAATATTTCGTGTGATCTACTTTTACAGCGGTGAATTAAAGAGGTGTAACTTTTTGTTAATGATACCAAGAAAATTGGTATAATGGATTATCACATGTTTCCCGAAATAGTTTTCGTTGGACAAAAAATCAAAACCAATCGAGAAAGAACGAAATACGTAACATACTACTCGTGAATAGTCGTACATACGTCGTACTACTCGTAAATAGTCAACGTAGGGTGCGTCTGAAAAGTCTGAAAACCTATTTAATACTGGATAAATAAGCTGATAATATTGTTGTTGCTAGCATGGCAATCACAGAACATCGTAAATAGAACAATGGCTTCTTTCTGTATTCCGTGATGCCAATAATATTCTGCTAGCTTTTGCATGCGATTACTTAGGTAAGGTTACTTATTACACAGTACCTATGAAAAGTATTTTATAATTTAACCCATCTAATGAAAGAAAGGTTACTGTGTCGAACTTTTCATCTGATCATAAATTTAAACTTGAGTTAGTAAATACGATGTAAAGTCGATTTTGCACGATCAGTATCGCAATATACGGTTCGAATAATGTCCGGAATGCAATTAACGGCATACTGTTGACAACATTATTTGTTCATGACAGCTATTATGCAACTGTTTCCTCGTCAAGTGCTATTGTGGTCACCGTCGCCGCCAGAAGGCGCATGTAATTCTACACATTGCCATTAGGTACATTATATTTATAATGCATATTGTGTTATGTCTGATGGTAACACCTCATTCATACCTATTCAAGACGTCATTGTATTGTAATTTTGCCATTTGTCAGCGCATATTGTCACATAACATTGTCTTTTTTTACTTTAATTCTTTGAACACTGGTAATTATTAGGCCTTTGATCCATATGAATTTAAGTCATTACCATAGCTTGTATACATACATATACATATAGATCGCTGTACCTTACCGCCACCGCCAGCCTTTGAGGGCTGACAGTCCCTACTGCCCTGCACTGAGTTCTGCCGACCTCAGGTGACAGCCTTCTTATAAGGCCGATAAGCCATAAACGGTCACGTCTCGGTTCCGTAGGTCACCACTAGCAATACACACGGCTTGAAGTTTCTTCTTGAGATACCGACAAGTCAGCTCCCAGGCGCAGGGGCGCTTTGTGCTGCTGCACGAAGGCGTTCGGCTTCCCAACTGGCCGGTCACTGGGCGATTGATGTGGTTCGTCCCGTGTTGGAGGAGCAGGTTGGGCGCCGGCATGGCAGCCTCTCATACCGCATAGTGCAAGTATTGATCGGAAATGGGTGTCTTGGCCACTACCTGTACAAGGTAGCTCTTCGGGAGGAAACGTTGCAGCGTTTCCACTGCGACGACGCTCCCGATGTTACGGCCGAGCACATATTATTGAAGTGCTCGGCTTGGCGATCCCAACGTCGTGAGCTACCCGCGGCGTTGAACTCGGGGACTCTTGCTGTCAATCATCGTAATTAAGATGCTGACTGGTGATAAGGAATGGAAGGCTGTCGCCTCGTTCTGTGTGGATGTGATATTATAGAAGGAGGCAGCGAAGAGGGAGCAGCGGAATGCAAATGGTTTGGACGGATGGCGGTATAAGGCAGGCCTACGCAGTCCATCTTCTATGATCGCCCTAGGTGTGGCCTAAGCGCTAAGGTGGCTCCTGCATGTGTTTTTGGCCTCTCGGTCTGGGGAGTGGGGATTATCAATTATGTCCAGGTTAATCCCTACGAGCGTAGAAACCCGGCCCGTAGCTGGCCGGACTATCCCGTGGTGGTCCGGAGAAACGGGATATCGCAGTCCTTGGATCGTCCCGACCATGGATTAGATGGACATCGAGGTTGTTTTAGTGGATATGTCCCACACATGCTTCTTTTTTGACCGATTGAAAAAACCTGGAGTGGCAAGAAATATGCTGCGTAGGTAGTTTCCCGATTCTTTCTTTCATCATATACTAGCTTTTGCCCGCGACTTCGTCCGCGTGGTGGAAATCTTTTTTCTTGATTCTCTTTACAAATTCGCCCCCCCCCACCCTTTTTACACCCTTAAGGAATGATTTCAGGGATAAAAACTATTCTTTATCCTTTCCCACAACTCAAACTACCTCATTCCAAATTTCATCTAAATCGGTTCAGCGGTTATTGATTCCCCATACAAACTTCCACCCCCTTTTTCTCTCCCTTAAGGGGTGATTTCTACGATAAAAGCTATCCTATGTCTGTCTCCTGGTTCTAAGCTACTTATAGCCCGACCAGTTAGGTCGGGCTAGCCCGGGCGCGTCGGTAGTGGTAGTCGCAGTGTGGACCCTACCACGCGCGCCCATAAGGGCAGGGAGAACACCGGGGGGTTTAGTGGGTAGGCCCGGCTCTCTGCCGGGAGAGCCCCACACACGCTCGTCGTCTAGCCAACGGCGAGTACGGTGCGGTCACGCATTCCCCTCGAAAAAAAAAAAAAAAATGGTTCTAAGCTACTTCCCCACCAATTTTAAGCCAAATGGTTCAGCCGTTCTTGAGTTATAAATAGTGTAACTAACACGACTTTCTTTTATATATACCGGGTGTAACAGGATACCGCAATAATATTTAAGGTTGTTGATTAACAAAAAAAATGTTTTATGACTATTCCTTGTATTTTTATTATATGCCTACTTTCGATTTAATACGCTTAACTGTTAAGCTTATTAAATCGAAAGTAGGCATATAATAAAAATACAAGGAATAGTCATAAAACATTTTTATTGTTAATCAACAACCTTAAATATTATTGCGGTATCCTGTTACACCCGGTATATAGTATATAGATTTGAATATAAGCACGAGTAAAAGTGAGTTTTTAAATTCTAGTACATGTTATGAACCTTATCATTTTCGTTGTTATTTTTATCTCAGCCGGGTGTTAATGCTGCGTTATCGCTTCTGATTTAAGATTGTATTAATCTTGCGATGGATATTTTTGTCTGGATACTAAAATGATTCGTATGAAATAATAATGTGTATTTTTAGTAAGATACAAATCTGAAACTGTAGCATCATCTATTAAGTTAGGAGCCCTACGGGTATTGCCCTGTTCAGGTCGTCGACCGGCCTTGCGTTGCGCAGGGCCGCTCCGCACCGACTCGTGTCTGGCTGGCACTAGCCTAACCTCGCTGCGAACTTCTTTGTCGTCTCATTCTCCAAGTTTGATATTACCTTTAAACATACTGTGTAGTTTTCTTGTAAAACTATGTCGTCCCTTAGATTAACAGAAATTATAAACGTATATAAGTAATTCAAACCATAGACACATAGTCTATAGTAGTCTGTTGATATTTAACGGCATAATGTCACAAAAAACCAAAGCGATCCAAAACAAGATAATAATGCAACGAACGTAAACAGCCGGCAGTGCGCCAAGAGAGTTGTGCAAGGTCGCGTCCGCGCACCACGCCTTATTATTATTGCACAACTTCGCAAGACAAATCGGGATCCACTATAACGTGCGCGTGCGTCAGCAAGTGTAATTTTAACATGCGGAAGGGCATCATTTAATATTTGAGCTTTCCACAGTACGCGTTGAGCGTGGATCCACTTTACACGATCTCTGTGAGGCAACAAGCGGTATGCCCACGCGCAGTATTCGGCATCGCATTGTCTGATAGATCATCATCTTTTGTTTGCTGGCCTATTCCGTTTTCGGTCAGTGCCCGAACTGTAGGCATTAGGTGAACTGCGAATTGTTTGTTCCAGTACCTGATAAAGTTCAACGAGATTAAAACGAAAAAGGGAATCGAGTTGCTACAACATCTGGTGGAGTACTATCATGCGCAGACAAACTATTTTCAAGATGGTCTGAAGACAATAGAACATTTTGGCGTGTATGTTGCCGACTTAAGTGTACAATTACAGAAAATTAGGCAACAGCAAGACGACGAAAGAAGAGGGCTTTTGGAACTGAGGAATATGTTAAGAGCGGCTGCTCCTCAGGACCGAGAGGTACACATTTTTTTAAATAGCTGAAGTGAATTTAACTTTAAATTTTTTGAAGACTGAATGAATGAAATTGACTTGAAAGAAACTGAGTTACTTGCCTGCCACAGCGCGCGCGTTTTTTTGTATATCACAACAAGAAGATATTAACACACTATAAGTTTAGATGAATTCTTCGTATTGTCTTGAAATTGGAATTTTTTTTGTACCTTTTTTTCTAGACCATTTAGCCGAAATAACTACTACTTCATAATTTATTGCTTGTAATAATATGGTTATTGTCAGATGACATGGATGAGCACCATTTCACCTCAACTAAAATCGGTTTAAAGCAAACACTATACTGTACTAAAGTGAATGGTGGACAGCCATTCTATGTTAAATAAAATTCTGTAATGAAATTTCAGGTCGCGTCATCAATAGGAGGTTACTCCCTGCATCAATTGCAAGGTGACAAACAGCACGGTGTGACCAGGAGTGGATATTTGCTCAAGAAGTCGGAGGGCAAAGTGAGGAGGGTCTGGCAGAAACGGCGATGCAGGGTCACGGCGGAGGGATTCTTAGACATTTTCCATGCCGACGAAAACAAACCTCCGGCGAGAGTTAACTTGCTCACGTGCCAGATAAAGGTGTCGTCCGATGACAAAAGGGCGTTCGATCTAGTCTCGTGTGAGTTACTTTAAATCTAATTGCATGAGTTATGTTATTAACGGGTACAGGGTGAATATACGTATGTACCTACATGTGTAATTATTATGTTGTTTCTTTCCGTATACTGAAGCATGCGCTTGCAAGAAGTTTTATTTGAGTTTTTTATCGAGTAAGTGGAACTATTTGGCATAGCTTTCATAAAATCTGGGAGCTGAGATCTGATCATTACAATGCCTTCTGTATCTAGAGACGATTTTACCATTTACACAAGATATATATTTCGAGATTTTGAATTATTATTTGAGATGTTATCCAATATTTGTAGGAAGAACCTCACCGTATCTATAAACTCATTATCTCGCCTTCCAGACAACCGAACGTATCACTTTCAATCCGAAGATGAAAATGAGCAGCGCGCGTGGACGTCGGTGCTGGTGAACTGCAAGGAAGGCGCGCTTATGAGGGCCTTTCATCAGCAGGCCGGCGAGAGCAACGATTCCGGCCACTCGCTGCTGGACCTGCAGCGGTCGATCATAAGGGCCGTGAGGGCGATGCCTGGTAATCAAGTCTGCGCAGATTGCAACTCTAGTAATGGTTCGTATACCTAAATAAATTTATGTGTACCAGTTCAGTGATTACAGTTCAAAGCTCAAGATGTCATATGTATACGGTGGAACTTGAAATTGGAATCTAGAAGGTGGATTCCTTTTCAAATGCTTTACAGGGCGTTGATATAGGTATAGATTTTTTTTTATTAATACTTACGGGAAATCTTATGAAATACTTTGTCGACGCAAAAATTATATATGCATGTATTTATCTCACGCTCACCCCCTAAACTAATATCGAATTGTTGCATTAAATTACAATGTTAAAGGAATGGGAGTATTAGGACGCTCGCAATATAGGAATTCTTGTTTATTAATTAACTCACTCGCTAACTATGGCGACAGGACGTCCGTCCCGTTTAGATAAATGGGTATACATACATAGTGTAAGTGAGTGAACATATAAACGCCCGTTATAATGTGAAAGTTATTGGTTATATTTCAAAATAATTATTTCATAATATGTGTAGTATATAATGAGAATTCCTCAATGTTTTGATAAGAAATAATAGGGGTGCGGACTAAGAGTGAAAGATTGAAATCTTATTAATCCGTCAGTTAAATAATAAAGTATTTTTGGCTTGTCGAAATAGTAAAAGACGACGAAGATAAAGCGATTTAAAGTTAAGGGGTCAGCTGCGTCACATGTTAGTAATTTTCTACGCACAACGTCATACGACATTTTAAATCAATGCATCGTCGCAAGCCGTAGATTATTACGTAAGAAAAAATACTTGTGAAATATTTTCATTAATCTGCCATACAAACATCAAAAAGAAAAAGTTGTCTGCTTCTCTATTGTATTTATAGTATGTATACGTTTTAGGATGTTATCATGACGATGTAGATTCGATTTTTTTTCGTTAATAGTGTTTATGGATTACTTACATTTTGTTATTGAATTTACAATTTTGCTGTGCCCAGAACTTTTTTACATGATGTGATAATGATAATGCCTCATCAATGTGTTTCACCCAGTGTTAAAAATCAAATCTACACACTTGACGTTTATCGGACACTTGTACACAACAACTAGAAATAAAAATGTTTTACATGGATAATGCTCGAAGACCTCTGTAGAGTTTCCCAGCAAGTGGGTCTTAAAATAAACATCGACTAGTCTTGGATGCTCTACCTATACTGAAAACTGTTTCAGTGTAGAGTAGAGGTAGAGTTATGTATGTCAAAAATATATTTAAATCCTTAAAGTTGGGTTTATTCTCATCCAACCCAACTGATAGTGAATGATGTTCATTATAAACTTATTCTCAAACGTTTTCGAAAAGAATTCAAACCTCTAACCTATACTTTTTTATTGATTTTCATAAAATTACTATAAAATGCAAAATTCTTTCTGTCGCATAAGAAGTAAATCTAGTCATCATTTGACTTCAGTCATTATCTTGAATTTTCATTGTCAAAACGTCGTATAGAAAGTGGAGTATATTTGTGTTATGATTTTTGTTTTCAGATCCTACATGGCTGTCGACGAATTTCGGTGTGATAGTGTGCATAGAATGTTCTGGTAGCCATAGGGAGCTCGGTGTTCACATATCCAGGATACAATCGCTGACGCTGGACCGGCTTAGTACATCGCAGCTGCTGCTCGCGAGACATATGGGCAACCAGCTGTTCAATGAAGTCATGGAAAACACCCTGGACGAGAGGGACAAACTAACGCCCGAAAGTACCATGTGAGTGTACTTTTGTAATTTTTACGTAGATAGATATAAATTTTATTGCACACATGGACATTACAAATCAAACATTTTAGACAAGACACTAATATGAGTACAAAAGGCGGTCTTATCGCTAAGAGCGATTTCTTCCAGACAACCTTAGGGTGGACATGGACTACAATGAAATGTGAAAAGATTATGTGCACAGCATCAATGAATATATAAATAAATACATATTAGATACATAAAACTATAAATATAAAAAATATATATAAAAAATTATATAAAAATATATAGGTAAACTAAAAATATAAATAATGGTGGAAATACTAATTGCATGATAGCGACAGATAGTACTCCTTAACAAGCGTTTTGAATTTATTTAATTCCAATACATTATTTGGCTTGTCTAATATACACTGGTAGCGAGTATTTTATCTTCTCTTAATTACATGACGATATTACATCATTTGTTTTGATCTCCGCTGTCGTGATGTAATTATATGCATGCAGGTTTATTAAGGCAAATTTATTTGAAATCTAGACTGAAAAGTGTTGTCATATCAACAATCGAATTTTCCGACTTATTTATGAAACTTGGATGATTTAAATTATTGAATTATCGCAGAAGAATAATATGATTGGGATTAGTTACTGGATACTCACGCAAAAAATTGCTTTTGAATAACTACATTCGATTCGTTTGCAACTTCAGAAAAGATGACCACATATCCCAGCATCGGGTACGTTTGAACTGTTTGCCTATTCTGCAGCGTAGACACGTGAGAACTTTAAAGTGCTCTTTTCGCCTTTCTTAACGGTCCCAACACACCCAGTTATTTAATTTCCAAATCTTTATGTATTTCCCATAGTAGATCCCTTCAGTCAATTGTCTCCTCAAATGTCCATCTCATAGTTCTGAAATAATAAATTCCCCCTTTTTTGTGCAATTCATTCTTCTCCGGAACGATTTGTCGCTGGATATAAAGAAATTGACTAGCAGATTAAGTTTGAAAACGAACTGGGGAAACATGCATTGGAATTGTATTTTGTAATGTCACTTATTTGTTGGTCTTACTCATCTTAGTATTACCACTTGTTAGTTTGGTGTCTTAATTATTTAGATACTTATTTATGTGTAAGGATTTATAAATTTATTTTATTATTAATTTTATTTTATGGCTACATCTACCACATTTGCTGTCTGCCTCACCAGAAGGTTGACTTGTAGAGAATGCCTCAGGCATTAAGTCCGCCATAGTACACAATTTACATTGTGTACTTTATATAAATAAAGAAATAAACTTAAACTAATTAGTACTACAAAACGTTATATATTTCAGAAGCGACATCAGAGCATAACATTGTGGGAAACTAACCGGGTAATATTATCGTCATGATGATTACACGCGAGTATAGTACAAGTTCACCCACGTGCAACTGTAACGATTTCTCAGAAGACCTTAAGTGTGGGCTGTTTATCTACTAGTGTATTATCAACGAGCGTAGTTAGCGCTGTTTACGGTAGAAAGCGCTTAGTCGTATTATACATGGACTTTGTTTCGGCACGTCTTTCTGCTAGATCTGATTCTGGTAATTTTGATATCCATTTCATTATCTTTACAAAGTGTCTGGAGTATCCCTCACAGACATGTGTTCAACTTTTCCATCTGCATGATAACCGAGCGCATGAATGTTTATTTACTGAACGCCATAAGAGCGCTTAAAACTGCCTCCTGCGTAATTAGGGTTGCCAGATAAAAACTTATCAAATCCGGGACAATTCTAGGACAACGGTTTCGGGTCGTGGCCATAGTAAAAAATCTTGTTTTTTTATTTTCAAAGGATTTATATTTATATTTGAAAAAGAAAATGCCATTTATTTTCAAATACATACCTACTTAATTTTATTATATAGGTATGTATGTACATATTTAGTAGGTTATTAACGACAGTGATAATTTTAAGATGAAGCTTAGATTTAAAACTTTGGTAGTTAATCATCAATACGTTAAATATTTATAAAATTGAGCACTTAGCTTATCTATAAATTTAAACTTTGGTAGACAATGAAAACTATATTATAAATTAAATCGTAATAAACTGAAAAAATAACAATATCTTTTCTTATTAATTAAGTTTGGTAGTAAAAATAAACTTAAACCAAATTGGGCACCTCCTTATAATGATTTGTTATGCTTTGATAGGAAATCAATACAAGTTATTTTTTAACAAAAATAAAAATAAAACTCTGTCTTATAAAATAAAACTGCGAATCACTGGATTTTGCCATTTTTATTAGTTTTTCTCCGTCAGAGCTTTGCAAAATTGATAAAATTTCTGAGCAAGACACGTCAAAATTGATAGGAGTCTGCAGTTCGGACTTGTTTAAATCCATGGACATTCGGTTTCGCTCTTTAGTCCATAAACTATTCAGTTGGCTAAATACTCTTTCGCAAAAGGCATTGCTTGTTGGAATTGAAAGAATAAAACAAACTAATTTCTATAAATTTAGTAAAATGTCCAAAATAGTAAAGCTCTCACTTTCTAATAGAAACATCACTTTTGTAAATTCAGGCAACACATTGCTTAGGAAAAGGAGGTAACAGTCATTCTTACCTTCTTTTTTATTTTTTTCGTCATCATTTTGATTTTTTATTTGATTTTTAATAAACGTCGCCCCACACTAGGCTTTTCTCCTGTGTCGTGGGTGCAGTTACAAACATACTATACCACATGTACATATGGCCAGACCGGAACAAATTTCTGTAGGCCATACAAAATATTGGAATCGAACCCGCGACCCATTGCGCAGTAGGCGATTACTAGACCTCTGCGCCACAGAACATAATTACTCCTTGCTCTGCGCTAATCGTGTCCTCAAATTTATATTTATATCATCATCAGTGCTACAACGACCTATACGAGTGAAGGAGCCAGAAAGTGGACGGGAGGTAAGAGAGGGGGCGAGCGCGGGCAAGCGCTCAGTCGTTGTTAGTTTATTTTGTTACAAAACTCGCAGGTTTTCGGAATCCGGGACAATGAAGTCTAATTACTGGACACGGGACAGGACGCAAAATTCCGGGACAATCCCGGATTTCCCGGCCATCTGGCAAGCCTATGCGTAATTGTCGGAACACATCCCGGTATCAATTTGAAGGTTCGGGGTTCTATTTTCCTCATAGAGGCAATAAAAAAAAAGATATTTCTTTTTGATTTTATTAAGGTAGTATACACATTTTTAACAAATTTCTTTGACAACAGAAATACAACGCCAAACTGCAGTGCAGTTTGTTGGCGTTAGCATGCACTTTTACAATAATTCTTTATACTGCGCTAGGAGCTTGAGAAATACATAACAAAATCTGTATACCTTTACCTCCTAGCAAAAAAAAAATATTTACCAGTTAATACATCTGTTCACATAAACCGCCTAATCTGTGCTTTAAGCCTCGGTTCAGTAAATCTTTGCTGTTGTCTCTTTCCATTCTCCAAAAAAAAATCATAAGTAAGAAAATAACAAAACATAGATCAACCAAGTCAGGCTTAAATATTTTTTTTTTCATTATTAATTATTTTTAATTATTCTTTACATAATCATTAAGCATAAAACAAACACCATTTCACACCAAAAAGAACATTTGATTTGTGAAAATGGAATTAAAAGCGACGTCTTTTCGGTAGAAAGCGTACTTTGGCTGCGACTTGGCTTGAGAAGAAATTAAAAACAGGCATTGGTGCGAAATCTTTAAAATCTATTACAAACTGAATACGTGACTGTAATTTATTTTTCAACACACTTGCTCGTAAAGTGGATCTAATTAAACCGGTTCATAAAACACGCGTGTTTTATAGCCGAGGCATGCATCACAGAGTCCGGCAATGCTACACTTGCCGCGACAATATTGTACTATATCTTTTTAAGGCTAGAGGTAATATAAAAGATATCAACGAAATACATAGATTTTTCATACCAGTCTTCCATTTCACAATAATTTGTGTTAATCCAAATATTCAGTTTATTAAGTATTTATTCTCACAAATGTGTTGAAAAATGTCATACGATACATATTATTATATTATTAACATACCGCACTTAAACCGTAACTCGCAATCGTAGTGAAAAGTAGAGCGTAACACACGGCTCTAAAAACCCATTATAACTCTGTTTTTATTTACTCCCTCGCTAAAGCCTGGGAGCAAAACTACTCTTGTATATCAATGTTATTTCGGTTGACGGCCGGTGCCTATAACGGTAGAACGCTGACTAAATAAAACAGTGTTTACGAGAAGCATTGTTTTTGCTTTTGGAATGCGAAGTAATTTTACATTCACTTCGTCTAATTGATTACAGGAATGTTAGATTTCTGATCTTTGAATGCATTTTACTGGTTCGCTATAAACTGCGATCGCCTCGAAGTAGCAAAGTAACTAATTGGATTTTTTTTCTTTTATTTTATTTAGGGACTTTTACAAAGTATGTCAGTCCCATTGTACCCTAAAAACATACATTACCTTAACATTAATTGGTATTAGAAATTGCCACCATGTCACAGACTAGCTTTGCAGCCTCTGTAATTGGATTTTCTTTCGGAATCGTTACGCTTCATTAATCGACCTTGATATGCCTCGGGAACTTTCTCACCGCTAGTTTTTGATTGTCGATTAGGGATTAATTAAAGTCATGTATGTATTTGCGTAAAGATTATGATAGATTTACACATCACGGTAACTGATCCAACGCAGCAATCATGCGTTATACAATATAATATACCCGCCAGGGTCTAAAGGTTTGTAATGATGATGACATGCAAGAAAAAGAAAACAATATTTTGTCTGTCAGTAAGAAAATGAAAAAAAAAAATTTTGTATCAAATTTTTTGCTTTGTCGAAATTACAAAAAACTACTGGGATGAAGCGATTTTAATGAATGAGGGTTCATCACGCCACAACTCTGTACAAAATTATGTGTTCATTTCGTACAGAGGGTTCTCTATTTTGTCTCATAATTTTTTTATCCATAATCTAACGTGTCATAATGTTTTTTGACATAATCATCATTTGTCCGAATGATAAGCACCCCTAACTTAATTTCTCATAATATCACTTGCCCGAAAACCGAAATCTCTAAATATAATATGACCTAATTTTTTTTGCTATAAATATCACAATCTATAATATTTAAAATTCCTAAAAAACTTATCTATAATAGTCATAAGTCCTAACGTAATAGCTCATAATATAACGTGCCCTAAGTCGAAATACCACAAATATAAAGTTCTTTCATTATATGTATTACCAAATCCATGCATACGTTTAAAAAGCGTGCAGCATGCAAGCAAGCATGCAGCAAGCATGCAACATGCAAGCAAGCTTAAAGCATGCAAGCAAGCAGCATGCAGCATGCATGGCTTCTGTCACGGCTCCGGCGCTGCGGGGCTCCGGCGGTCCCACGCGACCTTATCGTCGCAGACGGTTTTCGCCCACCACCGCAGCTTCGGCTTGCTGGCCGGCTGCGCCGGCCAGCCTCAGCCGCGGCGGCGGTCGTTAAAACCACCTGCTCCTCAGCTCGCGGGCCGCCTCGCCCCTCCGCGCCTACGCGGGTTTAAATAACACTCTAGGGTAGGGCAGACAAGACTACGTGGTGTCGGTTTTACAGCGATATATTTCTGTCACTGAATTTTAAAACGTCACGGTTGTTAAGGTTCATAAGACAACATTTTAATTCAATTTGTTATTATTGATAGTAAGTCTAAGCTTTATAATATTGATAACATAACCAAGATAAATAAACTTTTAAACATGTTTTAGGACTAACAATATTATTATAAACTATCATTCGGACTAACAATATTATACAATATAACACTTAGGACATGTGACTTTATAGCAAGTAAAATTAGGATATCTTATTATTATAGCACCCGATATTATGACACAAAAGCATTAGAACTAAAGACGATTAGGAAATATACAATTTCGTATACCCGAACATTATGGAAAGTGATGATTATAGCAAGCGTTTTCGGGATTATGATTTTCGGGCGATCGATATTCGGAGAAGAAAGGGACTACCCGTACAGAGTTGTGGCGTAAAATGAACACAATCGTCATGTCATGCGACATTTCAAATCACTGTAGCGTCTCAAGTTCTTGATAAAGTAATAAAAATGTGTCCAATATTTTCCAATAGTATGTAGATAACATACATGAGGGATATTAAAACAAACATTAGTTAAACGACAGCAAAACGATATTTGGGACTATTTCAGGGAGGAGCGGCTAAGGTTCATCCGCGAGAAGTACGTGTACAGGGCGTGGGCGGCGCAGACTTGTTGCGACGCCGCCGAACGACTCTCAGAGGTGGAACACGCGGTCAACAACGGCCACCTGCAGAACCTTCTGCAGGCGTACGCCGAAGGCGCTGATTTGGCAGCGGCGCTACCGTGCTCGGTAAATTGATCGACGTCTTATTAATTAATTCGATTAAAGGTCCATAACAATAATCTCTCTATTTCCAGAATGTCACGTAAAAGATGTGTATCTTTCCTTAGTTGCTTTGTAATGTAACCGTTGCTATTTCCTAATATTTAACATAAATTCACTTAGTAATAAAGAGCAGATTCAGCACACCTATATGTTATTAAGTTAAGCAAAAAGATTGATGACTTGAGCGAAAACTCTTTTTTTTTGTGCAATTTTCATCGACATTCGCGTGCAATTTGTATCGAGTTATAGGTTGAGCTATTTTTTAAATACTTTAATTTTATTTCTTCTTTTTTCTTTTCTGTACGATATGTAAAAAATGGTTATAGTTCCTCAATTAATTTGATCCTCTGCATGGTAACAAGACTTGTAAATGTACATTGATATTTCTATCGAATAACGTGCGGAACAAGTAGTAGGCCTAATTATGATTCACGCGATATTATTTTAGGATTGCGGAGAGACAGCACTCCACTTAGCCATATCGAGGGAACTCGGGGACGGTTCCAGCCTCCACATAGTCGATTTTCTAGTCCAGAACGGTGGTTCTCAATTATTAGACAAAGCCACTACCTCAGGCACCACTGCTTTGCACCTGTGCGCTGCTACGGATCGCACGGAACCCATGAAACTACTCCTCAAGGCAGGTGCTGACCCTACGCTCAAAGACACTGCCGGTAGAACGCCCCTGCAAATCGCTCGGCAACTGGGACACCTCGCATGTCAAGAATTGGTTAGTATGATCTTGTTTTTGTACCTTATGTAAGCCTTTATACACCAACGGTGGCTTTAAGTGCAGGAGCTAACGCTTTTTAGCCTTATCTATTCATATATCATTATATCCTTAATCTAATATTGCATTAGCATGTATTACTTAGGGACCGGACCCGGTTACCGTTATAGCCGGTAACCGGGTATTATAACGCTGAGTTTGCAAACCCTTTGGCTTACGGTAAGCTTTCAAACGGCTTACCGGTTTACACATTAATCCCTTCGATTGAATTAATTCGGGTTACCACTTACCAATATCAAAAACCCCCAAATGGGTTACCGTTCTAAGCGCTGATTAATTTGTGCAAGTTATTTTACACCTTACGGATATCGCGTGTAGATTGCTTTTGCACCGCATATATGCCGAAGGTCGCGACCGAACTCCGGTGTTATTGCGCCCGCAGTGCTATTTTAATCGCTCGGTGTGCGTGAGGAAAAATGTTACCCTAACCCGAACAGTAAGCGGTTAAGCACATAAACCCTGAAAACCTTTAAGATTAGGTAGGCGTAAATTATTGTTGTGGGTGGTAACCCCTATTTTATCGTTATTGTTGGGAAACCTGTTGAACGGCTTACCGAGCCCACTGGGTTACCATACGAATGGGTTACCCTTTCGAACGGCTTAAGCTAATGGTTTTCCGGTCCCTGATTACTACTCCAAGAATAGTAGACAGTGGTGTCTAATTCAATTCAAATGAATAAATCATAATGTTATACAGGGTAAATTTTGAGGTACCGGCAACATCGCAGGATTAGATAGCTAGCATCATTAACTACAACGTTTGTTCTACGATTTTTGATAATTCGTTAGATTTTACTTTCATACAAAAATAAATTTTCGTTTAATATACCTCTAGGATATTTGTAGCTCTACGCGCACAGCGCGCGAGCGTAGCGTTGTCTTCCGTCGTCGTTTATAAATGAAACATAGACTTATCAATGTCACGACAGTGCAATAGAAACTTGAAAATTGATTTTTGTTCAATGTTTTGAGTTATCTTAAAACTCGTAAAACAAACGTAGTTAATGATGTTAGCTATCTAATCCTGCGAGGTTGCCGGTACCTCAAAATTTACCCTGTATATCTGACAAACTTTGACATTAAGATGAAACATATTTTATCTATATGTCATGGTGAAACTTATTTCTTTTTAGTTGGAGAATGTTGATAAGAGAGAAAAGAGTATGTTTGAGAATATAAATATAGACTGGAATTTATCTCACGATGACGGCTCTACGGATTTCTCCGATGACGACACTGTTATTGATGAACGGGTAAGTTTTATCAATCCCATCCCAAAATTGTTTTATTGTTGTTTGCACTGTAGTATTCATGCAAATCAAAGGCTATATGCCACATTTGTATGTTTTTGACAGCCAAAAAAGTCGCAGATTCAAAAGAACTTCTATGGACCCATTTTTTTATTTTGTTTTGCAGCATAACGGTAGTGTGACGCCTGAGAAGAAGTGTCCCCGATCTCGTCCCCCATCGTACGCGGGCGGAGGAACTGGCGGTGGGGGTGGCGGCGGCGGTGGAGGGGGTACCCAGGGTGGGGGGGACTCGCCGATACTTCGCTCGAGGTCTTCCACCTGCGATTCGCTTCACCACGCCCCGCCCACTCCCACAACGCTGCCCAGGAAGCCCAATGTCTGTAAGTATCATATTTTAATTCTATGGTTATACACGGTTATTTTTTTATCACCCTGGTTATTTTAAGGGTGGCTTCAGGACACGGTAGAAGAATTATTTAACCATTAATAATAAAATTTACTCACCTGTTTAATTAGATATTTATTATCTAAAATATCCAAAAAATACTGCACTGGTATGGACACTGAGTGAAGTTGTAGGCAAAACATTGAATGAAGGCGAACTGGCAACAACGTCGCCGATTCAAAGTCATCACTGAGTTGATTACAATTTCACCTTCCTACTTTACGGGCTTAGGACCGGCAAAACAAAGTTTTTAAAGAAAACAAACAGTACTAGGTAGGTATTACGGTTATGGTACGTTGTTTTGGCGTAGTTAAAAATTGGAATCAACTTTAAATACTTACCTACCTAGGAAACAATTTAAATCAACTTTAGTTCTAATAACAAAAGAGTTCTAAATTTAAAGGAAGTCCTCTAACTCATACATAGTCGTGCAAGTTTAAAACTATACATGACCACAACAACATATCACTTTGGTTAGTGTTTAACGTCTCGAAATGCAGTTTTCGCTTCCAAGTCTTACGTTTGTGGGTTCACTTTCTTACTGTCTTTCACTATTGTAGTGTCTAGTGCAATAATAACTCTTATTTCAATCGAGTTGTAGATTGATCTTGCTTGAATTAATAATGCGACGTTGCCGCATTTTCCTAAGCCCGTAGTAGTAAATGCTTTATTCATTCATAATCTTACCTTATCTTGTAGTAAACAAGAACAATGTCTATAATTTAATATTATTGGCGGATAAAATTTAAAAAATATAACCACATGTTTTTTTTATTGATATGAGTCGTCTAGCGTCTACCGAGCTGCCTCTAAAATTTTCCAGTATGATAAAAAAATAACCGTGTATAAGCAGGTATGATATATTTGTACCTCATAGTGAGTGAAGTTAAACTTGTGTTTGCTTCTCGGCGAATCATCCAAAAGAAAAAATTTATTCACTAAATATGCTGAATTAATTAGCAGAAAATACCAAATATATAGAGAGAAGCATTCACACAAACAAGTACAAGTAATGTAATTCTACCTGTACCTGATGGACTAATTTCGAAGGAAATGAGACTGGTGCCCACCAGTGCGACGTATATTTGTCGGTCGAGGTGATGATGATGAAATGTATTAATTTGATATACATTGATTGTTAATTTTAGTAAAATTTCTATAAACTACTGACACACTTAGGGCTTATTTAAAAATTTGTAAGTAATCCACACATTGTTTAAAGTGACGTACCTATTTTAACTGTCATTCCTTCAAAGTCAGTCACTTGAACTTTACATGTTCTATGTGTAATAGGCCAATATGTAGCATCTTTACTTATTTTGAATATGAAGATCATAATAAAACTCCACCGCCCAATATTAACCCATAACACGTAAGAAATAGAGCTTTCAAGTTACTGATCAACATCATTTTGTTTTCTCGTATAGAAAAGCCTTACAATATACAAAAGGCGAATTCGTAACTGTTATAATAAGTAAATATTTTTGTAGGTTCTCAATACGTAATTATTATACGCACATATGTAATTATTATACGCACATACAGCCTTAATTTGAATGAAATGTGCATACGAATTTCTTTGCCTTCGCAATACAACCACAGATTACTAAATAGTTACCAGAGATTTAAATCGTTAGATGCGCCTTGCGCTTCCAAAAAGTGACTACATTTTATGTTGGTGTGTGTTACATTTGACACCTAAAATCGCTAACGGTGTATGATGCAAAGGGTCAAACTAATTTGGTTTAAACGACAAAACAATGACACGTATATCGATCTCGCTCACGCACGTATTGTTCAGTCTCGCTCGTACAAACACGTACCGGACGCCAAATTAAGTAAGTGATTTATTTAGGAAATTATGAAAATAATTAATAAATAGGTAGTTACGCATAAAATGTAATTCCCTTAGATTTGTTGGTATTCCTCGAGTTATTAAAACACTTTCTAAAGGCACAGGAAGGCATATTTTATTATTTTACACTTGAAATTAGGGAAAAGAAAACATGCATTTGACGTCCAACGGTCGGTGCTTTCTGCCACAGACTATGAAGGAATGAGTGAGCTCACTCTTTTCAACGTTGACACATTTTCAAGCGCCTTATGTATGGGAAGGGCGCATCTAACGATTTAAATCTCTGATAGTTACTATGTAAGTACAACGCACGTGTATTGTTGCAGACAATATCGGCAGTCTGAAGAAACGCGCGGCGCCTTTGCCGCCCGCTGTGGCGTTGGCTCACCCGCCCCCGCACCCCCGGTCTACGCCCTCGCCCTCGGCTGACAGCGCGAGATCGTTGCACGGTAACATGTTCGACAGTCAAATGACCTATCTATCTGTCTCTCTCTTCAAACCTATCTGAGCGTGAATTATTCATGGGAATGATTGCGACTTTTCATTCGTTGAATGAAATGATGTTTTATTTTGCATATGAATTCACTTGTGAAAAGAAGATTGTCCAAAAACATATCACCAGTTGCATTGTGTGTCTTAACAAAACAAAAAACCATTAAACTACATACATGAAGAGAACTTTTGAAGCCTGGGTTTTTTTATTCTTTTATTTTAATAAAGCCATACATCATAGATTGAAGCGCATAATTATCAGTAATTTTATTGATTTATTGCTTTACGTTTGGTTAACTTCCATCTTTTTATTTATAAAAGTTAAAGGGAAGGAACTTATGTAGCCATATGCTTAACAGCGATTCTTTTATTAGATAAAAATATGGGCGTTATGTAGACATTTTAATGACAAAAATTAAGTGATTAGTGCACAATAAATGGCATATTTTTGATTGAAAGCGCGTCAGAAGCGTCGGGATTTTATACATTTAGTATGGTTAGATGCACATTATCGAAGTTCGTATTGTCAACGCGACATATTGTGGAAACTGACGCGTCATAGCACAACATCGTATTGTGTTTCTGGCTTTGGAAATAAACTCATGCTATTGATATCTTGTGTTTGCGTGTAATAGTATAAGTGTTCTGTTTTTATACAATTTCAAGAATCTTGATATTATAATGCGTTGCATACGTGGCGTAAGTGGGCTCAGTTAAGGGCGCTTTGCGTGTATATATCGGACCGCTACCATGCAACTTCGGTCGCCGCCTAGGGGATGTCATTTTGGAATGCACTTTACAGGTTGCAATGATTTCACCAGAGTTGCATGGAAGGGGAGGAGGGTGGATTGCCTCCGTTGGTCAGATTTTTACATGTAAATAGCAATCTCGTGTTTGCCCTGAGTTAGTAAAAGTATTAATTATGTACGTACTCTGACGTGCGGTCAAATGCGGATAAACTTTTTAATGTAATATAAATTGTCATGTTTGTGTACGATAGCGCAATAAATAAATATTGTATTCTACCACATAAAAGGTAGTACTTTTATTCTGATAATTAAAGCAATTCGTGCAAAATTATTCCATAACCATTCCAAAATATCCAAAACGCACAGCGTTAATACTTAAGTTTTCACTTCTGCCGGCACTCCCGGAGTGCAACCCGTAATTATTTTTTAGCAGACAGAAGCATCAAGGTCTTAATTGATGGCGAATGCTCAGACTCACTGTCTGTAATTGCTGGTGTCCCCCAAGGATGTGTGCTATCACCTACACTATTCCTTCTGCATATCAATGATATGCTGCAAATCAGCGGCATTCATTGTTATGCAGACGACAGGACGAAAGACACCTTCTATAACGGCTGTGCGAACCTTTTTTAGGGAAAAAGTCATTGAGTGCCGGAATAAACTTGTGTCCGAAATTGAATCTTCATTAGAGAAAGTCTCTAACTGGGGTCGACTTAATTTGGTCCATTTCAACCCTACGAAGACACAGGTTTGCGTGTTCACCGCAAAGAAAAAGCCATTTGTCGTATCTCCTCGCTTTCAGAGCATCCCCCTAACTGCCTCAGCCAATATTGAGATCCTAGGTGTCGACATAACGAGCGAAGTCCAGTTCCGTGGCCACTTAGAGGGTAAGGCTATATTAGCTTCTAAGAAGCTTGGTGTGCTCAATAGATCGAGACAGTATTTCACTCCGGCGCACCGCCTTCAGCTTTACAAGGCGCAGGTTCGGCCTCATATGGAATACTGTTCTCATCTGCCCACCCCAATACCAGCTTCTCCCACTGGACCGCATTCAATGGAGAGCGACTCGAATCGTCGACTGCCTGAAAATATCAAAATTGGCTTGATACTTTGGCGCTGCGTAGAGATGTCGCCTCGCTATGCATCTTCTATCGCATTTATCACGGGGAATGCTCCGAGGAATTGTTCGGACTTATACCTGCCGCCTCTTTCCGCCATTGTTCCACGCGACCAAAAATCCATGCCCATCACTTAGATGGTTGGCAGTCCACAACTGTGCGATTCTCCCGAAGCTTCCTGCCTCGCACAGTCAAACTTTGGAACGAATTGTCGCCTGCGGTATTTCCGGACCGATACCACCTTCAAACTTTCAAAAAAAGAGCGTATTCCTTCCTCAAAGGCCGGCAACGCACTTGTAACTCCTCTAGGGTTGTGGGTGTCCATGAGCGACGGTAATCACTTACCATCAGGTGATACGTCTGCTCGTTTGCCCCCTATACCATAAAAAAAGAGGCGTGAAAAAGTATCGTTTGGGCTGGCAAGGGGCGGGCAGGTAGGATAGTGGATGTCATCCCTACTCTATCTGTCAACTCATTTGGACCTCTTTCATCGCTTAACATCAGGCGAGAGGAGGTCACTTGCCGGGCCCTCCATAAAAAAAACTTCATATGATTTTTCAAGTGCTATCCATGAAAGGTTCAATGCCTAGCGTGAATATGATTGACAAGGTTTAAAAAAATGGTATTAAACTACAAAACGATATGGGGATGAGGCCAATCTGAATACTTTCACACTACTATTTTTTTCAAAATTAATTTCTAACTAAATTAAGATATATTTCAAAAACTCTAAATAGTCCAGGAATATATTTTTAACGACGAATATGTTTGTCATTAATTTTTGTAAATATAACTTGTAGTAATTGGGATGATGACTGAATTCTAATTTTAACGTCTCATCATTAAATATTAAAATACCTTGGAAAAAGATACAGTACCCGTAGTATGAGTTTTCTCAAAACCGATCGAGTGATCGTCGTCGAGTAAACGATAACGTTGATCGTCATCGAGCCAATTGGTAGTATGAGTTTACAATTCGATCGCGCGTCTTCGCCATATCGAGCTCACGATCACTCGATTGAACGAACTTCATATTGCTTATTCTCTATCTCTTTCACTGTATATGTGTCAAAAAGAGACACGTAGCATTCATTCATAACTCGACGTTTCACTAAAATTCGGTGATACCACTTTTGGTATATTTTTACTTTTTTAGTAGATTTAAAGCATGGAAATTAAGCATTTAGTTCGTAATTCCGTAAAGAATTCTTGCAGTTTTTGGAGATTTTACTAATATGAAAAATATAGATATAAGGGCCTACGTTGCCCGAGGACAAAACGGACAAATAAATAAATCAAAAATAGGGTACATCAGTGCAAAATACTCTAGGAGGTGATTATAACTTTACACGCTAAAAAAATCTATTAAAATATAAATGTATTACTTCTTCCGCAGATTTTATTACACGAATGTAATATGGACTTAATTTATTTTAATAATGTTTAAGTGGATATTTTCTAAACTTTTAGTAGAAAAGCAGAAAAAAAGGGGCCACACCGTTTTGAGGTTATGTTATGATTAATTTTATTTGTTGATAATGCAAAAACAGACAAAAAGTAAGTTTAATTATTGGTGGTGTGTTCATGCATTCTTTTATTTACTTAAATATGATGGGTTATTTGTATCTAATACAACCAATTATTCTTATTTTATAGGTTTAACTCATAAATATGAACCGTACTAGTGCATCGTACGCAATTCAAGAAAATAATTGAATATGTTTAGAATTATATATAAAAAGAGAAATCGAAGATCTCTAGAAACTGCTGAAGATATCTAAGGCAGGTCAACTACCACTCAAAAGACCAAGTTGCCGGCGGCAATATGGAATTAACAGGGAGGAGGATTTGGAATCCTTCAAGCGAACATAAAAAGCTGTTACTATAAAGATAAATTCAAGATGAAGAAGCAGAACCATTTTTCGTGCAATAGGAGGAAATACTCAATATTAATCAAATAAATAACTTGGATTTCAAAGTGTGTGTTTACAAAGATATTTAACTTTAGTCATAATAGGTAGTTGTCCTTTTATCAAAATAGAAACATTTCATATTTGAAAAGTTTAAATTGTATTACATTATTTAAATGGGTGAATCTTGGCACTACCATGATTTTGGATCCAACACGACCTCACTTCAAAACAGTGTGAAACGGCAAATGGGACTTGTTTATGGGTGTCCTGTGGTACTTTGATGTAGTCTTCCTTTTTAAAGTATAGAGGTCGGACCACAATCATTCCCATAAAAGCCAAATCAAAAAGCAAACCTACTTTTCCACTGATCCTGGTTTGATGAGCCTATTTTTAAGCAACAATGTTACTTTTTCAAGAATTTGTCCTACTACTTACTTTTTCATTATTCAGTTAATTTAAGGAAATATTCCTTTGTATTTGCTTTGTATACAATAGTGTAAAATGGAAAATTTTCTATTCTATTCTTTCAGTAGAGGCGTTGTCCTTAGCGATTTCATCAATTTCATGTAAATGGAAAATATTATATTGATAATATTTAAATTAAAGTTATCTGTTTCCAGTCTTTGTAAAATTAAACATAAATTATTTACTCTGGTTTTTTATTTCATTATGAAAACCCGTGAAATTAAGAGACCCTTGCCCAGCAGTGATATGTATGTTTATGATCCATGATGTAGATTGGAAACCATGAAACACTGGTAGTATAGTAATTGTTTTTATGAACTTCATAAAAGAGAAGATTCTCATTCACACCATTTGCTTTTTATACATATATTTTATTATTGAGTAATATGCAATATTAAACACATTAACCACTATTCCCATATGGTATGGTAAAATTTCAGTGAAATCTTCATTATTCTTGAAGTCAGTAACAGGATTATGAAATTTATACAATAAAAGTTAGATTTACTTACTTTTTAATGAATCTTTATTTTTTAATGGTACAATCAACCATTTATAATTTATAAATTACATTTCCGAATTAAAATATAATGCCACTTTTAATAACTTACACAGAGGACATAACATTCTTCAATTAACATAAAGCCTTTGTGGTTTAAATATTCCAAGCAATAGCCATCTACAATTTACCTACTCCTCAAAAATTAATAGTATTAATTCTTTAGTTACATTTTTTCTTCATAAAGATAAGTAGTTACCAATATTATTTTTCATATACAATAGGTTCCATGTCTGATCCTCTGATTTCTTAAACATGATGAAAATTATCTACTTTCATAAAGATTCAGCACATAAAATACCTATTATGTCAATTATTAATATCTTGCACATACCTAGTTGGTATATAATTTTCTTTAAACTTACAGGAACCACTGGATTTGTGAATCTTTAGCATACTATGGCAATTTAATAAAGCACTTCCATAAGTGTGAAGTTTATAATCATAAGCAGGTAATCTTGAGTTCGGTGCTTGCTTATACCATTTGTACATTGACAAATGAATTCAATGAATTGACATGTTTTGTATAGTTATGTAAATGTTCTATTTCATTTTATGGAGTAAATATGCTGAGTGGTAGCCATCTTTATAACCCATACAAACCATATAAATGAAAGCTGAAACAAAAATTAACAGTAATTAGCTACATTTCTTCATATAGGTACCTATGTAACAACAAATGTAACTGAATACACACAAATAGCTCAATGTATGATTAAAAATGTTATTTATTTTTGTCATCAAGATAAAAAGAATCCTACTTTTATTAAATAATTATGTAGTATGGGGCATAACACAGCACCAAATCTTATAAATGGAAACATGTAGCTAGGTATGTAACCTTCTCATAATTATTCTTATAGAGAGAAATGATTTAATGAATTATTACAATAAATATCTTACCAACTTATGCGCCATACTGTCCTTCAGCAAGAAATTTTATCAATTTGTTTACTATATTTTTGGTCACTAGGGTTAGGATGATTTATTAGAAAATGCAGCGAGTTAGTCTTATTTATTGTCTTGTCTTTATCAAAATGTCTTGTCAAGTCTTTCTTCTCAAATATCAGCAAAGCATTTACAACACCTACAACAAAGCACCCTCTACATTAGTAATAAAATAAAGTTAACACAGAGAAACATAACCTCTTATGGTCTTACCTTTTATTACATATTTACGACCGTTGTTTTAACTCCCGGCGTTCTTGAAAATATCAAGCGGTTTTGTCAAACTCTTCCACTAATGTTATTGCCAAAGAAATATTAATTTGGCTTTTAAAACTAGCTATCACATTATCTCTCACTGAATTTTTTGTATCGTCACTCGATACGAAATTTCGTCTCGAAATACTTCGTGAGAACTGTCAAAACAGCAACTTATACTGCCAAAATGCACTTTTCGAGCGCCAACGATAGACGATTTCGTAAATCGAGGCCTCGAATTGACTCATACTGCCAATATTAGTTCCTGCTATTGGACGCTAGGGGCGCTATTAGTCAATGTATGGAGAGGAGACGATACGATTGTTCGAGCTCGATGACGATGAAAACTCATACTAAGGGTACAGTTTTGTGAAATTAGAATTAAAATCGGCTTAGAAATACAGATACAAGCATTTTAAGTTGTTAATTTGAAGGCGATTAGGCAGAGAGATCCGACATCAACCGTGACGTCATTGTTGAGTACGGCCATATAAACTCCTTGTAAATTGCCGTTTTGCTAGAAAGAGATGGAGAAAAATCTTTAATACCTTATATCTTGGTTGTTTTTATAGTTATTCGAAAACCGATTTTTTCTTTCTGTTTATTATATGAATGAGCTTCTATTAAAGCAAAAAAAAATTTTAGTCACTTAGCCAATTGCATAATAGACATTTAATTTAATTTCTGTAGAGGCAAATGCCTCTGTGTCCTAGAATGAGTAATGAGTCTAGCTAAAAATTGGGCGAAATTAGTATTAGTGGTATGACCCTAGTTGTAGTAGGTCTTAAGCTGCTATTATCAGCATCTCCACATTCAGCGTTAAATCCAGTTCAACAAGTTGTTACAAATCATATGTTGAATTTATATTAATACTAGGGTTTGAATTTATATAAAAACTAGGTGGCATGTTCAGTACACAGTCTGACTAGGTCAAACCTTAAAAAAATAACCAAAATTGGCACCAAAATTATACCCAATTATCTAATGAAAATCCGAAGTTTCTAGGTGGCCCGTGGGCTGAGATACTCGATGGAAGGGGTAAACGGACGGACGAAAGGAAAGATGAACACACAAGCGTTACGAAACAAAGTTGGGGTCACGCTAGAAAAAACATATAGTAAAGTAAGTTGTGTTTTATATTTTCCTCAGTGGTAAGCAGTGCCGTGGTGAAGCACAGGCCTCAGCAGCCACCGCCTACGCCCCCGCCAGTGGTTCTGCACAACGGGGCCCATCGCGACGAACCAACGCCGCCACCTAGGAAGGTATATATCGTAGTGCACTTATAAGTTAACGTAAAACCAATAGGCCTTATTTCCATATTTAAAATAAACAAATAGATTGATTGACAGTTTCTTATTATTATTTATTTATTTATTAGGGAGGCTGACTAATTAAAAAGTGGGAATGCAAGTTCCATTTAGAGTACACGGACTCTTTTTATAAGAAAAACGAATATATATATATACATAGCTAGATTATCAGCACCTGTAAGAAGCCTTATATATTTTTTTTTATTAAGGGCTGGTTGCATTAATAAAGAAGAACAACAAGAATCGAGGATCTTTTATAAAGTCCTGAATTTATCAACTAAAAAATATTTTTTTATTTCATTAAACAAATGTAAGCAGCAAGAAACAAGATATTAATCTTACAATACTCTTGCCGTGCCGATTTTTGGCTGCGTGTTAGCAGTGAAACTTCCGCAAATGTCTTCATATCTTCTATTTAGAAGGAACACTTATACTGTAGATATGTGTAAATAGCAGTTACTAACATTGAGGATAAAGTATAGGATTGTATTTGTTTTTGCTTCAGAAGAAAAATAGATTGCATCTGGAACAGGCCGTCAGAGGGAAACTGAGAAGGGTAATGACAGTCTGAGAGAGAGAACCTAGTGTACTAAACGCTTACCCTTGTTTGATTTACGCCCTATTAATAATTTAGTTTGACCTAAAACTTTTCCCTGTCAAGCGCCAAATTTAGAGAGATTTGAGCCTATCCAAACATCTTTGTCGAAATGTCAATGTATATGCAAATATACTTAATATTTACTATAAGCTACAGAACCCAATGAAAAATAAAACATATCGAGCTTTGGAAAGAAAATCGGTTTGTTTTGGTTTTGTAGAGCGCTATCTGTTCCATATACTAAGAATATACTGGCGTATAGATAGACGTACTGACAGATCATTAAAATGTGATAAATTTTGGTTTGTCAATTTCAATACTATGTAGTTGAATTTTAATATCCAATGTGGTTGATCTGCCATTCGAAATCGGTTACGAAGTTTAGCTGAATGCTAAATATCTCTTTCAAACTCTCTAACACATCATAAGGCTCGTATACATTATCACTCGCACTGTCAGTTGGTCTATATGCTAGTATGTTTTAAGATGGTTTTAAGCACAGAACACAGAAAGAGGTCTTTCTGTGTTCTGTGGTTTTAAGTCTATGATCTGAGGGGCGATCGCACTATTTACGAACTTTTTAATATCTATATATACACGGTTATTTTTTATCACCCTGGAAAATTTAAGGGACGCTTCACGACATGGTATTAGAATGATTTAAATATTAATAAAAAAATATATCACTTAATTTTATATTAAGTGATATATTGGCTGTACGAACGTAAACAAAAGCGCTAAGTGCTAATGACGACGCGCGGTGTCAAGTGGCATGGTAATTTATTTTTTATTACTTATAAATATGAGTCAGTCATGAGCGTCCGGTGGCGTAGGGGTTAACTCAAACTAAGTCATTACCGATCCCATGTAATTTGACATCTGACAGCTATCAAGGTGTCAAAATGTATGAGTACGGAAACGTTTCTGATTTGGCTAAACGTTGTAAATAGTGCCTCCCTCTATTCACACATGTTTGATGTTGACGTTTTTCGGAGTTGTTATAACCCCCATATTAAAGCTGCGGCCCGACAACTGAGAAAAGATATAAGCGCTCTTCGTGCGTCTTGAAGAGCTGTAAGCGAGCCAACATTAGCCGGCGGCATAAAGAATCGCGTGACGTCATCGATCATATCATAGGACTTACGCTCCGGAGTTAAATCACCTTAAGCAAACTGTCAAACTGAATTTGGTTATTGTGTTGTCGGTTTTAAAGTGAATAAAATCAATGTACCTGTTCTAGATGAGTAATGCGCAAGCAACGTTGTAATGAAAAATCCACAAAACAAGTACTGAGTACGGTTGTAAAGATGTACAAATTTTGACATCGGACATGCGGATTATTATAGGTTCACATCCGCATCGCGAATGCGGATTTCAGTATTTTTTAAAGTAGATTTGTCAATGTTAAGTACACAAATACATGAAAATCCATTATTAATTAATATGTTTTATTTAATCATATTTTGAGAAAAAAAAATTAAAATACTTAATACAACAATTCCGAATGAGAAAGCGAGCTTCACCTGAACCCCTTAGTTCCTCCTCAACTAATAGCGCTGTAGCACTTTTAGGGCGCTTTTTAATTCGGACCGGGTGATTATGATCGTTAGCACTGTGAGCGCAGCAGTTATCCGTTTCGAACCGCAGCCTAAAATGTAAGATGACAACTGTTTTATAAGGAAGGAAACTAAAATGATATGAAAATATAGTTTTGAAAGCTTCTAGTAGATACTGGATTGACAGTGATTCGTGCGACAGAGATAATGCTCTACGAAGACGAATCTAGCCGATTATAGCTGCCGAGAGTCTGATGTGCATTATTTACTGTCGGGTTCTGTACATGCTTTTGTCATCAAATCCTGATTCTGTTGCAGCCAAAAATATATGCAAAATTTTCACCATTACATTCCTAAATTATTATAGTTAGGCGATGTATTTTCGTAATTATAAGGGATGTTGTGTTAATATTTTTAACAATAGCGTCTTTTAAACAGCTATATTAATGACATTAGCAAATCGTTTTTTTTTCTAATTTGAATGGAATCTTATAACAGCAGAATCAGTGCTTATATGCTTTTTGTCAAACTTTTCGCTAAGAACTACTTTGTACTCAATGAATCGGACGAATAACCCAAGAAAAACTGCAAAAGTATTAATTGTCTAAAACTTTTCAAACTTTTGTTTTGTTTTATCAAAAGCATATACATTTTATTTCTTTAAATTGACGTTTAACTGCAAAATATTATAAAATTTACCATAATTTTATTACTATTTACATTTTAGATGTTTTAGGCAATAGTTTCCTGACATATTCATAGAATTTCATTATTTACTTCTTTGTTTAGATTATGGATAGATTGTTATACCCTCGATGCATGCTTTTCCCTTAACGGCTTTCATTGGGATCATATCTTTTTCTAAAACTAAACAATTTATATTTACGAACATTTTATAAATAGTTTATTAACACGTCACCTTAAGTTTAATTTACCAAATCACAGTTTGGAGCATGGTTTTAAATTTAATTTTTATAAATACTTAAAATTGTTAGTGAAGTTGTTACTATAACACTTTGTTTTATACCTTCTTGATGCTAAATTAAATACGTTACTTCATTAACTTTGAGCTTTTTTAATTTTTACCAGAAAGCTTTGATAAATTTAGATACAGACTAGTAGTATATGTATAAATATGTTTCGAAGGAGAAACTTCTTTAATTCAACGTCTAGCTTGATAGAAACAAAAATAGAGCTTTTCTTATGTATCCGCTGAATACTGCTTATAGTTATTCTAAAGAAAGTTATGCTACGGCCACATTATCGCGGTATTACGTACATTTACCCTGTCGCAACGCCAAAAAATTCGTCATACATAATATATCGAGCGCTAAAATAGAGCAGTATGAATTTATCGTTTTTTCGCGACAATTGGATACGAATAATCGCGATAATATGACCGTATTATAGGTGAAGTGTATGTATCAAAAATTGGTTTGCTCTAATGCTTCGCTCGATTGTTTCGCAGGAGTGTTCTAGTCAAGACTCGTCGCTGGAACTGTGCGACATGTCGGACTCGTGTCTCGACGACAGTCGGCTGCAGTCGGCGCTGTCGTGCGAAAGCTCGCGGTCACGCGATCGCTCGCGTCGCAGCGACAGTCGTTCGCTCGACGTGTCGGAAACCTCCAGCGTTCACTCGCGATCGCCGTCTGCTTCAATAACAATGGTAAGATTGATCGTCTCGGCCATAGGCAATCCACTGCTGTGCGTCGGTCTCTACCGAGAAGGCAGGATTTGGACCGCATCCAATACACTGACATAGGAACTATTACCACCGGATAGGCTTTTCTATAGAAACCCGTTATTACTTACGACTTTTTCTCGAGAACAAATTTTCGAGCATTGCGAATTTTTAGTAAATTTTAATTTTTGACGTTTTGGTAAATTTTTATTTCCTAGGCGCCGGCCCCACTGCATGCGGTCTAGCGGTCAGAGTTCCGAGTTCGCGTTCTGCGTTCACTGTAATCTATGCGGTGGCTAAGAATCCGACACATACAAGATCAGGCAGACCGCGACGGTCAACGTGAACGCAAGTTCCGTCGGAGTTCCATTTTTTGTGAGCTTCAAAACATCACGATGTCCGACGACATCGAAAAGTTTATAGAACTAGTGCGAGAAAATGTTATGTTTATAATTTGAGTGACGAGAATTATAGAATTCTCTGTCACGTTCTCTCAATTCATTAATGAGATACATCCAGTACTTACTCTTTTTCTTTGAATGTGCAAGGCCACAATAATAGAAGTTCATCTTTCAAAGATGAACTACTATCAAAATCTAGTGACATTTTAAAACGAAAGAGCGTGTGTCGTGTTACCAGTAGTAAAGATTACTGAACTCCAGATTTCGGGACCGCTGACTGCTCAGTGTGCGTAGATGTGAACGCGGAACGCAGAACTCTGACTGCTAGACCGCATGCAGTGGGTTCGGCGCCTTATGAAATTTTTGAGGAGTCCAGGTGGAGCTCGCTTCTATCTTCGGTCTTATAGTCAGTTACCGTTAGAGCGATGTCCAAGAGCTTTCAGTAAAAAAAAAGTATGTCACTTTGTGCTTTGCAAAATGTGTATTAAGAACTAATACAAAAAAGTTCACTTGTAAATGTTCCATGGACACTAGAGCCAACCAACAGTATTAAATCAAAGTAGCACGATAGTTTTTGTTATTAGAAAGCGAAGTTAGCAAGACTATAATTTTTTTGTGGTCTATAGTACTTTTTGTGCAGTAAAATCTTCAAACATCTGTCTTTTCATTAGATATCTTGAACTGGCCTGACCTTACCACGTATAGAGATTTGTGATGGCTGTAAAAGCCAAAGATTTTCATGAACTTTTGAGATAGATTACGTAAGAATTATTTTAATAATTTGATAAATTTTAAAACATAATTGAAAATTGGTATCAATAAACACTAGTATGTCAGCACAAATTATATTCCACTAAAAGCCATGTAGCATAGTGAAAATGCTGTGACCAGTAGAAGTACCTATGAAATAAATTGTTGCAAGGAAAATTAAGTATTATTTAATAGCAATATGATTTAAATTAAAAAGTTTATACATAATTTTCTTTGATTTATTAGTATTAGAGTAGATATTTATTTGTTGGTACGTCAATGCATTCAAACCAATCTCTCGATTTCATTACTTCGCTGGCGATTGAAATGAACATTTACAGTATTTCGACGACTAATCCTGTATAATCTATTCTTTCTTAATATTATAAAGAGAAAAGATTTGATTGTTTGTTTGTTTGTATGTATTGAATAGGCTTCGAAACTACTGAACCGATTTTGACGAGTTGGTATAGGGATAGTTCGAGACCAGGGGAAGGACATAGGATAATTTTCCTACGGGAAAAAAATCCCACGGTAAAACAAAAAATAACGCGGGCGAAGTCGCGAGCGGAAAGCTATATTAAACATATCTGTATAACTCTTCGGAGAAACATATAAAGTAGTTTCGTAATTTAGTTACCGTATTTTGACAGGAGCTTGCTATGTATTAAAAAAAGTACATGATAACATATAATATTTTAATTAGATGGGCGGCCTAAGGCGCTGCAGGGCGCTGTACGATTGCTCGGCGGATAATGAAGACGAGCTCTCGTTTCGGGAGGGCGAAGTCATAGTCGTGATCAACGAACGCACTGAGGACGACAACTGGATGGAGGGGCAAGTAGAAGGCACGGGACGCCGCGGTATGTTTCCCGTCTCCTTTGTACACATGCTGCCAGACTAGGACAGAAGCGATTACGCAGAGAGGCTAACGAACCAGTGACGAACACGTCTATGTAATGAGAATTATCAGTGTATCTGTAGGTATATTGCGTTCTTCGTAACTAATAATATACCGAATTTGATAAGCCAATGGATATACAAATTGAAAGATCTCAAATATCAAATTATTGTTTTCGATATATTGTGCAGTTGTGATGACGGTTTATTTAGTTTTGCGTTATTGGTATTCTATCGCTGTATATGACTTGTTTTTTTTGATGTAGCGCAAAAGTCGCAAGCGTTTACATGCACGCAAAATGCCAATATTTATTATAGTGTGGTGTATTTAATAAACTTTTAAAGTTAACTAAGACACGTTTTCGCAATATATGCAAAGTTATATACGCGTATACGTTGTACGTGTATGCTACACAAACTGAAGTGCCGTAATAATGGGCAGCTTAGTGAGTCGTACGTCGCTGTCGAGTTATGTTTTAGATTGAATCGCGGCTCAGGACTGTTGTCTGTTTTATTGTATGCTCAGTGTCAGGATGGTGTATGTAATGACCGTATTAATTGTCCACTTTGGCCTAAAGCTTTCGACTTTTTATTGAAGTTTTGAGCTTATTTACACTATTCGTCTCTATTTCAAATTCAATATACACTAGTACAGTATTAACAGAGCACATTTTTAATGCTTTACAGGATGACTGTAGTATTTAGTAAACAAATAGCAAATATTTTTGTTTAAAAATGTATTTGACAACCTCACAAATTTGGCCTCTAAGTTGAATTATTCGTCTACGAACGTCTGTAATTTAAATTATCAATATAATCTACGATTTTTTGTGTATGTAGTGCATATTACATACAGGTGTTCTGCTATTCTCAATTCATCTATAATGATAACACAGTTGCAGTGTGTTAATTAAATTGTCTTGCTCATAATAAAACCATCCACATACAAAAGTATACAAGGTGTTCAAAAAGCTGTGATATTTAAAGAAATTGTTTAATCTATCAAACTAAACGATCCTTACTTTATGATTAACTCAGAAATTGCAGGAAAAAAATCAGCTGAATTATACATTTCGGTCAAGTAGGTTTTGAAGCTTTTGTATAAGACAGTGCTTTCAGAGTTGGTCTCATAGTGAATGTTGTTTAACATAATGGTCTATAATCTCCTTAAATATCATTATAATTTTTTGGAACTCCTTGTATGTGTTATGCTACTGCTCCACTAAGGTCTTAGCGCATTAGTAAACGTAACGATCGTCACATTATACAAATCTGGCCATCAGCTTACCAAGCAAATTGGTACGTTGTTGTTATTGTTAGCAACGTTAGTCCTTAATTACTTTTCCAGTAAACTTCGTAGATGTAGCCACTATTTTTTGGCACTATTTTTAACGCGCTCTTTGTCGTCGTACGGCTACGGGCATTATCTGCAAATCCACGACCACCTTGGATGGTTAGCACATAGATCACTCCAGCGAAAACCATCCTAGCTCCTTCAGGAAATTTTCCCGCCCTCGGAGATCGCCTAAAATGTCTTTGAGTGTACTTGGGATAGCTTGGTACGATGTTGCTCGTCAGCATTCCAGGAAGATGTGAGAATCTATCCCTTTCGCTTCCATGCATGCAGAATCTACACAGAATCCTATCCGTCATATCTAAATTTAAAAAATGTCAATTAAAATTGCCATGGCCTGACAATGTACCGTTAATTAAGTGTAGACAAAGTTTTAGAGAAGCTAGTATCGATTCGGGGTAGTGCGAGCCTTGCTTGTGTCTACTACAGCCCTCACATGTTTCAGTATTGCTCGTGTAGGCAGTGTATGCGTTTAAAGCGTGGTTTAAAGTGTATTTTTCTAAGACGGCTGGATACTGTTCACTGCTGTCAACTTGATATAGCCTAAATAGCAAAAAAAACAACCCTGTCTTTGGACCAGCTTAGTGGGATAGGTAGGGACTATCGATTCTGCTCCAATGGGCATAGTGCGTAACGCGTTTATTAACGAATAATACAAATTTGACGAAAGTGTTCACTTCACACTCTTAACACAGGTGGGTACTTGTAATAGAAGCACAATAGTTAATTCTCGTGGAGGATTTTAATGTTATCTTCTATTATTGCAACCCTGTGTTAAACATAGTATAAAATTTTACTATTTATTTGTAAGAATTAAGCAGGATAAGGTGAGATGCCATTTCTTAAGGCACAAAAATTGCCAATAGTAAGTGATTATACAATATCGCTTGGTTTTTATAGGTATGTACTATACTTTTAAAAAAAATGCGTCGGTTGCAGCCTGTTCTCACCGCTGTATATAACACCAATTTAGTTATAATTGGATTCATTGTGCCAGTTCCATCCGTCCCGTAGTAGGGATTTTTCAATTCTAATAGTAGCTTTATTAATTTCTAACTTATGAAATATTAAACAAAAATGTTCACGCTTTTAGCAGGGATATTCATACAACCAATGAACCCAGTGGATTATTGAAAATGTCGCATGTTCGAAATATTTCTTTCCGATCGAGTCATGTGCACAGTTTAGTGTTTCTGAATAATGTTACTATCAAGAACGCGTAACATGTGTCAAATCGCACAATCCGTGCCCCCCTAGCACGTCCACCAAAACACGATATGATAAAGCGGTTTATCGCGGTGAACTGTCAAAATACAATAGGATTTCGTCGTATTTTGACAGTTCACCGCGATATATCGCTTTATCATATCGTGTTTTGGTGGACGTGCTACGGGGGCTGAGAGCATAGTCTTGTCACTCTTGTCGATTGACATATATCGATAGACAAAAGCATCTGTCCATTTCACTCCTTAGGAATATCTGTCAAATTTATCGATTTTTGTCGAGTATGTCGATCTTAGCTGTGAAATTTTGTTTATCGAGAGTTCCATGCTCGCAGGGTATTTGTCATGAATTCATGATGTCTAACAGATACCATACAAGAAACTGAATTGATAATTTAAAAACAGCTTACAAAATATTTATGTTATTTGAATAGAAGATCTCTTGTTATTTGATCTTGTGTGTATATGAAATAAATGTACAGTTTATTCCTTTCATATAATAGCTGTGTACTTTTTGCTTGAAATACTAGTATTATTAGGCATTCAAGAAAATGTGTACCCCAATAAACTGTTGCCGTAAGAATGTACAAATGTTTTTGTGCGGCCACGTCCATCCATGCGTATTATATTTATTATTTATTTAATGTGGATATAGTGCCGTTGAAAGCGATTTGCCAAAAAGATATATGTGATCAGTAGTGGATGTATTTATGTATAATTATACTAGCAACAAACTGTCGGACCATGGGTTGTTTGTTGTTTAGTGTGTTCTTGTAGTTGATATTGAGGTGTCTTAGATTGTTGGTGCATGCTGTCTATAGATTTTATTTTTTGAGAATGCTCATGGGCCAATATCATTAAAGATGTAACTGGAATGCGAACATTTTAACAGTAGCCCTTAGAAAGTTGAAAGGCTTAAGTTATTCGTCATAATAAGAATAAATTAAATGTCCTGATGTAGAGAAAATTCAAGTTTTGTGTGTCAGGTGTATTCCATTTCTAGTTCCTTGAATATGGACCAAAGAGTGTATATTAATAGATGCAATGGAATTAGAAATAGAGATTGGTCTGTGAGCTCTTTCAAATTGTGGATATGAATCTTGTTATTGTATGTAAAATTTTAACATTTTCAAGTAGTAAATAGATGAAAATATACCAGTATGATAAACTTCTACTCTTGTAGTCGTATTTGTTGTATTATCCTCAGTCGTCACAGTAATTGATTAAACGAATGCTTATATCACAGTCTGTTATAAATGATATGTAGTCTAAGTATATTAAAGAGAACTGTTTAATTTTACCTCTTTGTTCACACATTCCCAACCTTACGTTTAAGTTGTATGTATATTCGTTTAAATAGTATATGTTGTAGATGTATGTATTAAAGTTACCTGTAAATTGCGTCTGTTGCCATACTTAGTTAAAATCGCAAGGTAAATTATTGCTCACATCCAACAAAATTCCAGTACTTACAGTCACTAATTTGTAATACTACTATGGAATCAGTAATGTCTCAATAAAAACGTTTAAAAAGAAAATGTTTCATTATTATTTCCCAATTGCTGATATGTTTATATGAATGCGATTTTTTTCGAATTGCCAAGAAAAAAAGTCATGTAATGTATAAGACAGGGCTATGTTTCTTTATGTAAATACTTATCTGTCTTAAAATAGTGTATTAGATGAATAGGAAAAATGCGTAATTTATTATAAGTTTAATGTATTGTTATAAAAGCTCAAGTTGATATTTCAGATTTTTTATCAATACCCACATATTTATTTATTAAAACCCGTAAAATCATATTGTGATGAAATACTTTAAGCCATTTTAGCCTGTCGATGTTAACCAAATGATGCTAATAGAGTAAGATGTTTTATTCATTCTGAAGTTGTAGGTAAAATACTTCTTTTCTATTGTGTACGTACGTGGACAGAAATCTGTATGAATAATATAATACAGTCATTGACATCTTTCTTGATTCTTATTTCCCTATTAAGGCCTCTTAGCACACTATAAGCTTCATGGCGATACTGCTATACCGCGGAACCAAGTGACCAGCAGGAATGCAAAAGCTCCTACGGAATAATACCAAGCGTTATTCACGAAAATAGTAGTCTATGTAACTATTAAATAGAGGTTATTAAAACTTGATTGGACCACACATATCTCGAAAATGCGCATGTCTCAAACTGTGGAATTTGTTCGACAAACTCCGACAAACTACCGCTTCACTATTCCAGCAAACAGTTTTTCTCTACGTCGCTTTCTTTTCGAGATCCAGCTAGCTCAGTTGCAGCAACTTTGCTGCAGGTGAGCTCTGAAATGGTGGATCGACAAACTCTGAAACTTGTCCGACAAACTCTGACAAACTGCCGCCTGTCTATATCAGCAAACAGATTTTCGCTATGTCGTTTGGTTGTTGAGATCTGTGTGGCCCGGCTGGGGTAACGGTACCCCAGCCGGGCCACACAGACCCCATACATTTGATGTTCTTTTGAGGTATAGCCCCCAATATCATCCACAGGCCCGTTTTACACTCTGCCAGCGCAACGAAGAGTAGCGCCCCCTGCCAGCGTTTCTTATAAGAAATGTTGACATTTTTAGCCGCGCTAATTGTTACAAATGAAACGCAAGGTACTGATTTTTCGTGCTGAATTTTGACACCTCACCTACTTAGTCCAGCCACTTAAAATTTTTAATAATATAAATCAGAATTGGCTAATACTATAAATATCTTTCAATAATTTTTTTAAATCCGCTGAAAATCCTTTCTGATTCATGAAAAAAAGATTCCAAATGTCAAATTTGAAAGCTGTCAAAAAGTGGTATTAGAGGACCCATCTATTAACATGGGTATTTGATGCTAGCATTTCGTGTTAAAAATGTTTAAATGAAACGCATGACAACCAGCAAGAATAACTAGCATCACCGGCTAATGAAACGCAGAGATGCTAAAAATGTTGGTATTTATGGCTAAAAATGCTTATCTGGAACGGGCCGTACATGTCTCAAAAAGCGTCCAGTTCAGTCCGCCATTACAAAGCACCGTGTTTGTTGTTGTGCTAAAATATCAGTCGGTGAGCATTATTTAGGCGCGTTCGGATAGCATCAAGGTGGCAAAAATAACTGTTAAAAATGACAAAATTGACACAATGAGCGTTCGGTTAGAAGAAATGTGAACAAAAGTTGCATTTTTATCTGTTTACGTCAACCGTTCGGATAGCTGAAAAAATGTCAAAAATGGCATTGTGAACTGCCAATTTCGCCCCAGCTATCGAAGAGGGTCAAAAGTGGCAGATTTTGACATTTAAGATTTTTGACGTTTACTATACGTAAAATTTTTGACACGATTGAATAAGTTTTAACGAAATAAATTTTATTTTCATTATTTATGGAAATTAATGATCGTTAATCATGAAGCGAGCTTATTACATCATAATACATCCAGAATCTGGAAACTGAAAATAAATTTAGGTTATAATAGCATATGACTTTGACATATTGATAATGTAGCGTTCGGTTAGGGTGTGGAGCAAAAATGGCAAAAATTTCATAACCTTCTAACCGAACGCTTTACATCAACGCCAATTTTGATAATGCTAAAAACGCCACCACAGGCTACCCGAACACGCCTTTTGTGAGTGCATTTTACAGTTATACGTTTTTTATTGATTTTTTTTATGAATTCTATAAAGAAAAACATAAAAAGTGTAGAATCTTGGATGCGGCGTCCCTAGTTTTTTTCCGCCATCTTAGAGCACCAACCCAAATACTGGCACGCTTTTTTCATAGGTATTTCATGTCTATTGGTGTCTATAGTCTAAGGGCCTATTCGCTAACTACGGTTGGTTACTAGCCACTGGAACGCTCGCCACGCGAAGCGTGGTGGGTTTCAAAAGCAAAAAGTAGTATATCTCAAATATCAAAGGTGCCGCCATTGCGAATGACTCAACCCGGCGCGTACGGAGTGTTCAAAAAATTGCGGAGAGTGACATATACTGTCTACAAGAGAACAAAAAATACGTATGGAAAGGTAATTTAATATAGAAGGAACTTATAACAGTTAATTAGATAAGGATTAATAATTAAATGAATGAAGCGCGAAAATGTTCGGAAGGTCGCGGAAGACCCGATTTTTTTAAAAAAATTTTTGCACAAAAACTATTTTATAAAACTTTAAATAAGCATATATATTATTATAGCCCTATTCTTGAAGATTATTTTGATATATAATAGTTTTGGGTAATATTTTTAATGAAAAAAGAAAAAAATAATAAAATCGATTAATTACGTAATTATATACGCGAGATGCGCACGCGCGACCTCAAATTTAAAAAAAATGCAAAAAATAAATTATTGTGTCTAAAATTAAATAAAAAATACGTATGGAAAGCTAATTTAATAAGGAATGAACTTATAATAGTTAATTAGATAAGGATTCATAATTGAATGAATAATGACGAGAATAGTAACTAAAGTGCTTAAAATTTCAAAAATACTCACTTTTTGAAAAAAACGTTTAGTGTGGCAATGGGGGTAATTCTGAAGTTACCTGCACTAAAACTAAAACTAAAATTAAACATATAATTTTAAATTAGTTTTAGGTAATTCGTATTCTGAAACGCCGGTCTCTCTTAATTTAAACTGTATTTGACAATTTCTTAAATTGAATACACAGATTATAAATACACCTAGTGCTGTAGAAAAACGGGATAATTTAGAAACATTAAAAACAGCTATATTCTACTAATTTTACTATCAGAAATTATTAATTTAAGATTTGATCGTATTTGTAAATAACAGAAAAGAAATTTTATTATTTATCATTCATTTTATCACAAAAGAAAAATTATTCGAAATGCCATCCATAAAATGCCATGAAATAAAAAAAAATACGTGGTAGTCTGTAGTTGTATAGATAGGTACTTCGTGACTTCCTCTGAATTTTAAAATTGCGTATTTTGTTTCATTAGTAATTTTTGTTTTCTTTTCATAATAACCGCTGTTATTTATTGTCAAATAATAGTAATTGCTAGGCAACAAATTTTAGATAGGCATACTTCTATCTGCAGATAGAATATTAATTTCTGTTGTAAGAGTAAATATATACATACATAACCTACCTATCATCTAAATGTCAGTACTATTAGACTACTTGGGAACAAACAAATTACAACTCACGACTTGGCAATTGATGCTATAAAAGCCTTTCCTTATAAATGCCATAACAACCAATTCATCATCCATTTGGTAAGTTGCACAAAAAAAAAAAACGAGTGTGCTTATGACCACACGAATGAAGTGAAACTTCTATGAGAGGAAGAGAGAAAGAAAATGTGCGCGCGCACTGCTGTCTCTTGCTTATATCCCCCACTTAACTTCCGTTCGCCTTGCCCGATCACACTTTTCGTAACGCGTTCGCCAGCTTACTCCCCAAGTCAAGCGTGCCTAAAGAAGTTTCACTTCAAAAGTCTTCGGTAATGTTAGAAAATCGTTAAAAAGTAACAAGATAAATTTAGACGGCACCTAAAAGTTCACCTCCTAAAATTAGTTTGACATATTTAAAATTATAGAAAAAATTACATTTAGGAAGCATGTCAGAATACGAAAATAACATCTAACACTAAATTGAGTAGTTTAGTAACGTCACTCTTAATTTTAGAGTTAAAAACGGTGATTGACATTTCTATCTCTAATTTTATTTAGTTATAGTTTTAGGTGGTCGCTTCAGAATCACCCCCAATATAACACTATAAACTATCATAAACCATACATAATAATGTAGCCCAATTCTTCTAGTTTATTTTGATATAGAACACTCTACGAAAATACTAATACAGACTAAGTAAGTACGCAATAAATCTCATCGGTCATGGAGTAAGAAACGTATGGATACGGCCAAGTAAGTTAAACCGCAGACTATGACAAATTTATTTCAATCTAAGACTAAAAATAAATTGGACATGACCTGTCAACTTATGAAAGAGACTATTGACAAAGGAATAAAGCCATAGAGAAAATATTTTATTTTTCGCGATTTTTTTATCACACCGCGCGGTTTTACGCAAAGGGAACTGGGTACCATAGTACCCAGGTCGATCGAGAAGATCGAGATTTTGGGGACTATAGTCCCCACGGACGTTCCAGTGGCTAGAACCCTCAGAACAATCATTACAGCATAGAAGGAAGATTAAAACAAGAATTAATTGTGTGCTTTTTGTCTCTTTCTAACATACGGCACAAAACTGTGTAAATGTAAGAGATGAGTAATATTTGTCTTTTGGCATATCACAAGGTGGTCAGTATATGAATTGATTGAATTGTCATTTTGGTTAAAAATATTAAAATTGGTTAAAAATATATAACACGGCTAAATTCTATAGTACCTTGTATCGAAGATAGACCATCCGAGTTTGAACTATTTGAATTGTTCGTATAATATTTGTTTGTGCGTCCCGTGGCTAGTAATATTTTGATGATATTTTATTAATATTTAAGTGATTAGAAAGCAAGAATTCTTTAGGTATTTACAAATAGTGTGTGTTTGTGCACTCCGTAACACAATGTCTTGTGTAGTTTGGGGCTGCAAGTCTCATTCATCGCGAAAGGAAAACAATCAAAATTTATTGACCTTAAATTGGCATGTTTTCTCATATTGTTACTTGAATGTGAGCTAATAAGTACACTTATATACATATGAAATATCGCTGAATCATTTTGTAGAAAAACAATACAAACTTCACTTTTATGTTTTAGCGATTTTTAGAAAATTACTTTGAGGTTTTCTTGATCATGCGTAGTGTTGTAAAATTTTGTCGATATTTTTATTTTACAGATTTCCTAAAGGCAATGTATAAAAACATATGGATAAAGTGTATTGTCAGACGAAATTGGAGTCCAAGAAAGCATAGTCAAATTTGCTCCAGATATTTTCCATCAGATTAATTTTGTATGTACTTAGTAGTAAAACTATGAAATGGAGACGTCATGACGTAAGTCAAGTTATTTAATGAAAGGAAATCTTTAAACTAAAATATTATTTATGAAAATAAAAACGTATTTAATTTCTTAACTATTTCTTTAAGGAATCCTTGACACGGATGCCAAGAACAACCAGTTCAGATGATTTTTTTCTAAGAATTAAAATATTAGATCAAGAAAAGAACAGAAAGAGTCAAAAAGGTAAAATATCAAAACGCCGCCTTCGGAAAATTTACATTCTAACTAAGCCCGGCCGCACATCAAGCGTAATAAATCTATCGAAAAATGTCTTAACAATAAAGTATGGTCAAATGTTAATGTTTTTAGTTTAATTTCCAAGCATATGTACAAATAGTAGTTTGAGCATTCACGAATTTATCCAAGGTTCAAAATCCATGAGGGTTAAACTTTCGGGTAAGTAAATTAAATATAAGATTAACCTCAAGTACCTCTAAGCGATGCGATAAAAAATGAATTAAATCTAAGCGATGAAATAAAAGCAGTGTGTCTTCGATTTCCTTCCTATAGAATTTGTGAATCTCTGCAATAGAAAAATTCCAACATTTTAGATAACGGGAAATACCCGTCACTTAAATAGTCCAAATTTTAGAGTTCCGTACCTCAAAAGAAACACTGAACCATTATAGGATCACTTTATTGTCCGTTTGTCTGTCAAGACTATCTTGGAAACGCGTGAAGTTGAAATTAAAACCATATAATTACTCAGTTCTACACTAACAAGTTCTAGTCCCTTGAAGATGTGAAAAAATCAAACTTCTAAGTTAACAAAAAAAGGTACGGCCGTTTATGTCGCCAAAAACGTATATTTCGACATTCTCACGGGCATCAAAATGTATAGGGTACTTTTCGTTGATCTAGCTAGAACTATGAAATTTGTGAATTTATATAGTCTTACACTACAAGTCAGGGAAAATCTCAAACTCCACATTTGTAATTAAATCATAAAAAATTTAGTCTCTATTTAAAGTATAACCTACAATTTTATATATACGGGACCCTCGGTGGGCGAGTCCGACTCGCACTTCCCGCTTTTTGTCTCATGAACGGCCAGCCTGACCATACCAAAGAGACACAGCAGCTATTAGCTGGATAAGTTACATAAGAAAATCTACCCTTAATTATTTATGTTATATTTCTCGTAATAAAGACATTTTAGTATTAGGGATCTATTAAATACCTACATAATATAATTATCGACGTTGAAACTAGGTGAGTGATGAGCACGACATCACTGGGAGAAGAACTGACAAGCGAGAATTAGTGACGACCTACAAAATTTCGAAACATCTTGCATATACGGGTCTCTGTCTAACTTCTATTAGCAGCGCCTAATGTCAAAGTGAGTCAAATATATTAAGTTCAGTAGCTATTTTTGCTAGGTTTCTATGCTTTAGTTATTCTTCTGAGCTAGAACCTCAGAACAATCATTCTTCTGCTTCTGAGACTTGAACTGTCATTTTTGAAAGACACTATAAATTGATTACTGAGGCGCGTTCAGAGCCTACGCTCGAGTGCACTCCGAGTGCACTGACAGCATAGAATTATTACTCAAACAGGAATTAGCTCTTGCTTAAAAAAGTGTGCCGAGCGAGAGATAAATAACTGTACTGTTTGTCTCTTTCGTAAGTTTGTAACCACAAATTCTACAAAAATAGGGATTTTTTTTCTTAAAAACAATAACATTCAACCTGAAAGATGCTTTTGAAAATCATAATATGCTTAGTAATCACGATTGTTGAGAAAGAGATCGCTTTTAGCGACGAGGTCGCCCTTTGTACAAATAGTGTTAAGTGTATTATTTATAAACTGGTTGGTGTTGTACAACAAAGAAATATTATATTTTATTCTATTATTTCAAAATGGGTTGCGCAAAAGAATTTTATATCTACTTTTCAATACAAGATGGGTTTTATTAACATAATAATTATTTAAAAAATAATGAATGTCAATGATTGTCTTTCAATAGATGGGTCTTTCCAATCGGTATATTATGTTGAACCCACTGCCACATAACAGATAATCAAATATGTCAACTTGTCAAAAATGAGTCAACACTAAAATCTCTCTGCGATATTTAAATACATACCTAGTAAAAGAATGAGTAATATTTTAGGAAGAAAAGAATTAAAAACACATCATTGTTTCAACAATATTTAAAACTTTTGTGGTTTCGCCAATATCTTGAACAGAATGTTAATGCCAATTCCTTTTTTCTAATAACTTGACATCGCATCGTGTAAGCTAAACAATAAATAAGTAATATAAATTACTTTTATTAAAAAATGCTAAAAATTGCGATAATATTTAGGTTGGGTACATACCATGTGGTCACCCTACTACAGTGACAACGAACATTACTGACATTACAAAGAATCGTTGTTGCAATATAACATTTTTTGAATACTACCACTAGAACATTTCCTGGACGTAAAATCATAGTGTTATAATTATTATTAGTAGGCTAACATAGTAATTTAATTTATTTTATGTTATAATTATTACAAAAAAAGACAATTTAGGTATTTTGGGCGTTAAAAGTAATTAAAATAAACAATAATAAAAAATCTTCATCTACCAATAGTTGCTTCATAACTACTGAATTATAAAATATACAACAGTAGCAACACTGTGGGAAAGGGTTAAAAGGTACAGTTATTGCGATTTCTCTCGGCACACTTTTGCACTTTCAAGTGTTTAGTCTTTATTCACATAGAAATAAAGTCTAAATTTGAACAACAATATTTTGAAGAGCTCATGCCTGTTTGAGTAATAATTCCATGACTGACAGCAACCGACCCGTTCAGAGCCTCGGGGTAAAAAACGCTCTGACAGGCGGTTATACTGAAATACTCTTACGTGATTGGATGATATTGGCGGCCATATTCTATAATGTCATCTACTAGAAGGAGAGAGAAATAAAAAATCATGTGAAAGAGGGAGATAAAAGATTGGGTTCCTGCAATCCGTTCAACACCTCTGAGCGAGTTAAAAAACAACCGGACAACTACACCCATAGGCTCTGAACGCGGCTCTGAGGCGCGTTCAGAGCCTACGATCGAGTGCACTCCGAGTGCACTCTGACAGCAACCAACCCGTTCAGAGCCTCGGGGTAAAAAACGCTCTGACATGCGGTTATACTGAAATACTCTTACGTGATTGGATGATATTGGCGGCCATATTCTATAATGTCATCTACTAGAAGGAGAGAGAAATAAAAAATCATGTGAAAGAGGGAGATAAAAGATTTGGTTGCTGTAATCCGTTCAACGCCTCTGAGCGAGTTAAAAAAACAACCGGACAACTACACCCAAAGGCTCTGAACGCGCCTCTGGGTTTAGTGATCTTATGTATTACGGCAGCGTTCATAATAGCAGAGGCGCGTTCAGGGCCTTCGCGCGAAGTACAACTTTTCGCTCTAACCCCGTTCAATGCCTTCGAACGTGACAACCGGGTGAAACAACCGGCCCGTTCAAGACCTTAGAGTGTCGGCGCGAGTTACAACCGAACAACCATCGAATTTGATGGTTGTAAAACGATCTGACGTTTATTACTGAAATACTCTTACGTGATTGGATGATATTATCGGCCATAATCTAAAATGTCATCTGATAGAAAGAGAGAGAAATAAAAATTCACGTGAAAGAGGGAGATAAAAGATTTTTATAATAAATAATAATAAATATAATTATTTTCCTTCCACATTACAATGTTTCAAACAAATATGTTAACAGTGCAGTATAACGTGGAAGAACAGGAGTCCAAATAGGTAAACCCGTGCTATGGATCTCCTGGTCTCCACCCCCTTAGGACAAAGAAAGTAAAATTTTTATATCTATCCTTATGACAAAAGAAATGTACCTAGTTGCCACTTATAAATACATGATGTGTGAAATTATTTAAAAATGTATAAGTGTGTGTGGGTGTGGGAGTATGTGTGAGTTTGTGCGTGTGCGTGTGTATGTGTGTGGGTGGATATGTGCAATCGTGCGTGTGTGTGTTTATGTTTTTTTTTATTATTATCATATCATTGTTTTTAATATGTTTTCCGTTTCTTCATAATTTAGTGTTAAGAGGTATTTAGATACAATCTTCTTACATTTGTGTTTGGTCATGGGATATATATATAGCATATTATTAATTTTATTATATATTTTTCCACTGAGAGTCGGAAAAAATTTCTTAGCAAAAGCTGTTCTTGAACTTATTGTGCTGCAAACCGTGTGCTTTCTTCTAGTATTGGCTCTAGCATGATTTACATTGTAGTGTTCAAGGGAGTGTTTCCGTAATATAATAGATAAAATAAAAAGTTGCCTAACGGTCAGAACTTTCACCTCCTTATACAGCTCAGTAGTAGGGTACAGTCTTGGCTTGCTATAACCTAACTTTAGGATAAGCCTCTGAGCTCGTTCTAGCATCAGAATAAAAGTTTTAGCGGCACCCCCCCATGACGAAACACAATAAGATAGAACCGATTGACAAAGAGCTAGGTAAATATATTTTATTATGTCCTTATTAGCAACTGATCTTAACTGTTTAAAAACAAAAGCAAGTTTCCTAACTTTCTTAGATAAATATAAAATATGCTCCTTAAAATTAAGTCTGTCGTCAATAGGGTAGTTGACTCATATCAAAATTTATTAAAATATTGTTTATTTCTAACAGTATTTGGCATAAGGTTCCACAATATACCGATTTTAATAAATAACAATGAATGATTGCTGTAAAATTTTAATTTGAAAATGCTAGAAATAATCTTTTTTTATCACACGCCGTAAACGCTTTGATATCCTGTGGTCAGGGCCGTGACGTCACTCATATAGTAAACAAAGAAATGTCAAATTTGATTCAACAACTCGACGATTTGCACTACTATTCTTTCCTAAAACTGGCAAAAAATCGTCCAAGTCTCCGTTATTATAGTTGTAAATATCGTAAATTATTTGTATTAATAGCAAAATCAACCATTGATGTTGGATTTGTGAGAGCAGATAGGTAGTAGAAATCTTCCGAAAATAGACAGATTGATGGTCAGGAGATTCTTTGTGTATCGCTCTAAACAATATAAGTACAGTTTCAATACTGTTATAATGAGGAACAGGTTACAAGTGTACTTGTCAAGATTGTCACGCGGCAGAAAAGAGTTGCAAACATGCATTTTTGGTGTGGTTGCACCATCACAGTGAGGAGCTATTTTGTACAGCAGTTGAATGCTATTGGATAGAATTCTATCTCTCAAAAGTCAAATAAACACAAAGTATTTACTTCAAGAGATATGTTGAAAAGAAAACATCAGTATCATGTGTCAAATACCAGTGTAGTACTGCAAGAATTTGTAAATGAGCATAAAAAGGGAAAGATTGGCAGTTGTTCATTTGTCAAACATGAAGAAAATTACTGGGAGGAAAAATATATATATATTCACAGACACAGACTGTGACATATTTCTTAAAAAATAAAAGACCTCTTCAATGAAGGAAGAATAAAGTGCATAGAAAACTAAACCACGAATCATCAATACAGAAGTGCTATTTAGTTCGAGCTTCGTTATAAACAATAACAGCTTCCATGTGCTATAAAGTCAGCCAGTGCATAACACATGATGGTTCTTTTGTTGGGAAGATTTTTGGTGGGAAATCTTGCAGACACCTACGGCCTACGAGTATAATGAAATGTGGATAAAAGTTGAAAGATGAAGATTTGGGTTGAAATTTGCAAAATGTGACCTCATTTCTGATTAATACCCTGTAATAGTCTATTCAACAAATGGTATCCATAAAATTAGATGATTAGATTAATACAAAATTGTCATGCTCTTTTACTGAAGAAAATGTTAATTATCAAAGACGGAAAACTGTGAACAGTATGCTTAACTCAAGTATAGATGCAGATGTTTTGTGCTAAAGCAAAACTTATATACTTTTGTGTTGCTAGCAGTATGTAATTTTGAAAACACTCAAAAGGTGACAATATTAGCTATACTAGGTATTTGTTCTAACAATCTGTATGTCAAAAAACTAATTGATCAAATAGTGCCATTTTGGAAACTATACTACATTTTTCCTAAATTATATGAAAGTATTACTTCATAATAAATCACTTTACTATTATTTTGACTTTTATTACCTGCGACCTTAAGGCAATATAAGTATACAAATTAATAAATTTGATCTAACTCTATTCAACCTATTTGTACTTTTGGAACATTTAATATATTTGAGTAACAATGATAAATATGAGGAACAAACCTATAAAATATTATAAATCTTTTAAGGTGTAACGGAAAAATAAAACACATGTATTTCAAATTAAAATATTTTGATTCAACTTAAACCTTTACAAGTCATTATTGTCAAATAAACATAGAACATTTTTTTAGTGAAGAACATAACGACTAATGTAGTACAAAAATTTATTATGTCATCTTTAGATGTTAGTTATGTATAAAGTAAAGAAAAAAAATTTCTTTATATTATTTATTTAATAAGAAGGGTCTTGTAAATTAAGAAGAGCACAGGCTGACAACACAGCAATCACATTTAATATATTTGTATACGGCTTTAAAATGGATAACTTGCATATTCTTGCGTAAGCTGTTCTGAAATTTACCAGCCATGGTGGCCAGCAGGTTTAATCAGTGAAGATATAACATCTTTCAGTTTTATCAAACTGGACCTATTTACTTCTATGGTGCTTTGGTATATGAATACTTGAGTTATTTTGTTGACATAATGTTGTTCTAGTTGACGGGTCACATTTTGATGTTGTGGCTGAGCATGCACTGCTTTGTATTATGTTGCACAACTTTTACTGCCTTATCAATCTCGTTGTTAAGAGGAGAACAGGTTAGTACACAATAGTTCTCATTAAGTAACCACTGAAAGCAACAAAAATCTTAATTAGGTACTCAGTAAATTCAAGTAAAAGTTGTTTAGATAAATATATTCATTATGAAACTTTGATATTTTTGTTTGTATTACATACTTTTTAATTAATATTCAATTACATCATTATTCAATTGGACATAAGTACATATTCTTTTCTTTGAAACATCATCTAGTGTCAGTGTATAACTTAGATTAAATCAAAAAGGCGTGAATGGTCAAGTTTTCTCTCAGTTTTCCGGTCAAGTTAAAATTTGGTTGGTCGGCTGCAGTCAGTCTTCATTCTAACTGAAAGATAAAAATTTAATTAATTTACATACAGATTTGATTTTACATACAACCTAAAAACTTCTATTTTGTTTCAGTTGAAACTGAAGTACCTACACAGATTGAGTTATTCAGTTATAGTACTTACATTAATGTGATTTTCGCAAAAATACATTTGAGTTTCAGTAGATAGTTACAGGATTTCTTTAAGCGAGTGTTAACCAAATATTTCGCATGTCTATATCACTGGGTACGTCTAATCCACAGATTTCCTGGAGTATTTGAAGAGGTAATTCTATATTCTTGTTCTATTGTCCCGTTCCATATACAGTTTTACTATATTTTGTGATATTTAATAGAAAGCATTGTTTTTGTGAGGTTATTTCGCCCCCGTGCTTTGTTTACTATAAGACTGACGTCATTGCCACAGATAATCAACAGACTATCATGGCTGACCGTGTTTTCGGTCCGAAATTGAAAATCTTAATTTAAAATAGATATTTTGCACTTTTTAGCCATCGAAAAAAATAATATTCATGTGCTATGGTCTAATACAACAATTATGAACATTTTAAGCCCTACTTTAAAAAAGGGTCAACTAGCCTATTATTATACCCAAATATTTAATGCTATCAGTGCGTCTAATCGGAGGACAAGAACAAGATGAAGAAAAACAGGAATGTGCCACAATATTACGGTCAGATGAATATGGTACGGGATCACGGATGCAAAAGGCTAAGTACTTAGTTTTAGAGGCATTTAGAGTTAACGAATGTGCTGCAAGCCAGTGGCAAACCCTGTCAAATCCTTTTTGAGCTGAAGTGAAAACTTCATCCCAATTATCACCATAAAAAGTGAGAGTGGTATCATCAGCGTATGATAGGATTTTGCAATTTTCAAGTTTAAGGTTACAGAGTTCGTTGATGTAACAAAGAAAAAGTGTCGGACCAAGGACACTGCCTTGAGGCACACCATACTTAATTGAACCCTCCCCGCTTACCAAATCATTAATCCTAACCCTCTGAGTGCGATTATTCATATAATCTTGAAAAAAAAGAAGTTGATCACCTCTTATGCCAATACCCTCCAACTTTCTATACAGCACAGGAAAAGAGACTGCATCGAATGCCTTAGCCAAATCTAGAAAAATTGTAATACATTTCTTTTTATCATCCAGTTTGGTGGCCAAAAAGTTAGTGTAAGTATGAAGTACGTCATCTGTTGATCTATTGGCTCTGAAACCAAATTGGTTTTCAGACAATATGTTTTTGGATTCTAAATAGTTACGCAATCTTTTATTTATAATTTTCTCCAAGACTTTCGAAAGTGCCGTTAATATAGAAATAGGTCTGTAATTATCGACACAGTCTCTTCTCCCAGCCTTATGAATGGTATAAGAACAGACTTTTTTAGTGCATCCGGAAATTTTGCAAGGCTTAAGCATTTATTAAATAAATTAGTTAAAGTCGGAGTTATCAAAGTACTCAAATGCTTTAAGACCTGGGCTGGAATGCCATCATAGCCCGTGGATGGGCTGGCTTTGAGGCTTCTGATTGTACACTCTATTTCTTCCTCATTTGTCTCGGCTAAAAAGAACGAACTATTTTGTGAGACAATTGGTAAAAACTCAGGGGGAAAGGGTGGAACATTAGCCCCTATTCTAGTGGACAAGTTATGGCCTACATTAGTAAAAAAGTTGTTGACCTCTTCAATAGATGCTTCACTTGTACTACAGATATCCAAAAGTTCAATAGGTGGACTATTAGTTTTGTTTAAGTTGGCCATAGTTTTGACAACTTTCCACAACTTTTTACTGTCATTTTTGGAGTTAATGAGCTCCTGCTTATTATGAGCTTGTTTAAGAGCTTTGGTAATATTTTTAAGATAGTTACGGTATCTTTTATAAGTAATCTTTAGAACCTCATTATTAGGATCCTTCTTGAGTTTAGCATGTAATCGGTCTCGGTTTCAAACGCATCTCAATAAACCGGGCGTTAGCCACGGTTTTAATATTATTTTATTTCTAGATATTTTATATTTTTTACTGTTTGTGTTTATGATTTTTTGTATGTAATCTTGAAAAAGGTTTGTAGCTGAATTGATATCCTCGATATTTATTATGTTATTGAAGTCAAGACTTTTGCAGTCAGAATAGAGATTTTCATAATTAATTTTTACGAAAATCTCTATTCTGACTGCAAAAGTCTTGACTTCAATAACATAATAAATATCGAGGATATCAATTCAGCTACAAACCTTTTTCAAGATTACATACAAAAAATCATAAACACAAACATTTTGTTGCTGCAATGCGTTCACCGCCTTAAGCGAGTTAAAAAACAACCGGACAACTACACCCAGAAGCTCTGAACGCGCTACAGTAATGGATGTTAAGTTCCTTTCAAAAATTACAGTTCTAGTGAGCAACGGAAGTTACAGAATAGGCCTGCAGGGCGATTTTTAGTAAAAAGAAAATAGAATGAATCGACTGCGTATTCGATTGTCGATTCATTCGCCGTCGCCAAACAACAATCGAATGAAAATTAACCATCAAATAACAATTACGAGTAGGACGAAATCGACGCGCGGGAGGGTAGCGGGGGTGGTAATATAACACTATCCCGGCGACAGTCCCTGCGTTCCAGATAAAGCATCGCGTCTTTCTGAGACTAACATCTGATGTTAGCCTCGTTTTGCGTTTCTTTTAAGAAATGTTGACATTTTTAGCCGCGCTAATTGTTACAAATGAAACGGAAGATGCTGATTTTTTATGCTGAATTTTAACACCTCACCTACTTAGTCCACCCACTTAAATTTTCTAATAATATAAATCAGAATTGGCTAATACTATAAATATCTTTCAATGAATTTTTTAAATCCGCTGAAAATCCTCTTTGATTCATGAAAAAAAGATTCCAAATGTCAAATTTGAAAGCTGTCAAAAAGTGGTATCAGAGGACCCATCTATTAGCATGGGTATTTGATGCTAGCATTACGTGTTAAAAATGCTTAAATGAATCGCATGACAACCACCAAGAAAAACTAGCATCGCCGCTAATGAAACGCAGAGATGCTAAAAATGTTGATATTTAGGGCTAAAAATGCTTATCTGGAACGCACCAAGTGTCGATTCGATTGTTTTTCTAGTAACTCTGAGTAACTCTCAGTAAATTGTAAATCAAGGTTACGTTGCGCGCACGCAACAGTATATACGTTTACGCGTAAATTTTAAAATAATTACGCCTAATAACTTTAAAGCGTCAATAGTTTGGAACTTTTTTTGAAAATTTAATGAAGACGGCCGTGAAAAAACCATGTCTAAATTATGTAACCATTGTGCCAATTACCATAAAAACCCCGACCAGTCCGCGCCTGGGTGATTCACCCAAGACATCGAATTTTGCCTAATTTCCATGGTAAATTTTTTTCGTTCGTTTCATTTAAATTTATTTGGTCAATGGATAGAGGAGTGAAAATTGTTTCAATATATTAAAGAGGGGTATCACACAAAACTCTATAACAAAAGTTATTTGATTATGAAATTCTGCTATCCAAGGAAATTAGGAAAATACCAAGGAAATTATAAAACCGCTCCAAGGACATTATGAGCTTGCCATGGAAATTAAAAAAGGTGTTACACATATACCTACTTAATCATTTCTTATTTATAAAACTATAACAAAATATTTTTGTCTTAATACAGTAAAATACAAATCAGTTATTATTCTTAACTTAGTAAAACATAGTAAATAACGTTAAGGAAAACAACGAAATAAAATTATTTTATATGAAAAATCATATCTGCCAACCTGCAAATTAAAAATGTCACTACAAAACTATAAAAAAACTAAATTTGCACATTGAACAAACATAAAATTGCACGTTAAAGAAGCTACGCCAATGGTAAACAAGTCCACGGCGGCCGGGAGACCTTGTATTGGAAAGAACCGCAAAATCAGCAGGGGTTATTTTTTTCCCTGTATTTTTGTTTTTTGTATTGGTACTTCCTAAAAGTTGATTTTGACATTGTTAAAGAAATACTAGGGCAAGAAGCTGGTGCAGTATGGTAAGGCAAAGATCGACTCCGTCATACTCGAGGGCAAAACGCCTAGAGTATGGCGCGCACGGGTACGTGGTGGCGCTTTGCTTTAAAAAAGGCGACAAGGCTCAGTTGAAGAACTATAGATCCATCACGCTCCTGAGTCTGAGTCTCGCACGCAGGTTTGACGACTTCCAGGCTTCCGAACAAGCCGAATTCCGAAAAGGCGATAGCACCAAAGACCACATCATATGCTGCGGCAGGTTATACAGAAGGCCGAGAAGCATAATCTGCCACTATGCTTGGCGTTTGTGGACTATGAGACAGGCTTCGATTCTGTGGAGACCTAGGCCGTACTTAGTTCACTCCAGAGGTGTCAAATCATTGATTTACTACCAAACGTAGATAGAGCACTTCATACAAAAACGCGCTTGAAATCTGTCACCTAATCGACTATACATTTGTACGCTGTTAAATAGGTAGTTGAATATGCACACCCGAATTAAAATTAACATAAAGAAAGTACCGTATTTATCGAATTCAACCTTATTCTTTATTATTACGGCAACTATTTGAAGTACAACCGTGTACAGTTACATCATTTCATACCTAGCTACATTAAATTTGACGTTTTAGTAATTGCTGCAAGAAAATATCAACTTTATACTCTCAAACATAATGCTCAAAATTGCTTATCGCGTTGTCGCTCCAACGCATGGAAAAGAACTGCACGAGGCCCGATTGGGCAGTTCTTCACCGGCCCACTTTTCGAACGTTCATGCGTTATCTACGTTTGGTAGTAAATCAATGTGTCAAAAAGACTATCGGTACATCCAAGTGTTGCAGTCATTGTACGAAAACGCCACCATGTCAGTCCGCCTTCAGGACCAAAACTCGAAACCAATACAACTTCAGCGCGGTGTGAGTCAGGGTGACGTTATATCGCCGAAACTGTTACAGCTGCGTCGCAGGATGTACCTATTTCAGCTTTTGAACTGAAGAGGACTCGGCATCAACATAAACAGCGAGTATAGGACTCACCTCTGTAGATTTTCCCCACAAGTGGGTCTTCAAATGAACATGGACAAGTCTAAAATTATGTCGAATTCCTATGTAGCGGGAAGCCGCTGGATGCGGTAGGCGCAGAACCGATCGATTTGGAGATCCCTGGGGAGGCCTATGTCCAACAGTGGGCGTCTCTTCGTTGAAATGATGATGATGATGAAAGATCGACCCCATTCAGGTACGGGTTGTGGTAAAATGACAGTCCGCCTTCAGGACCAAAACGAATTCAACGAGGTGTGAGACAGGTTGATGTTATATCGCCGCAACTGTTCACAGCTGCGTTGGAGAATATATTTAAGCTTTTGGACTGAGGAGGACTCGGCATCAACATAAACGGCGAGTACATGACTCACCTTCGTTCTGCCGATGATGTCGTAGTCATGGCTGAGACCGTGGAAATCTAGGCGCAATGCTCGAAGACCTCTGTAGAGTTTCCCAACAAGTGGGTCTTAAAATGAACATGGACAAGACCAAAATCATGGTGAATTCCCGTGTAGTACCCACTCCTGTGAAGGTTCGAGGCTCGAAACTGGAAGTTGTTGACGAATATGTTTACCTGGGGCAAATAGTCCAGCTCGGTAAGTCCAACTTACAGAATGAGGTAAACCGACGAATCCAATTCGGCTGAGCAGCGTTCGGGAATCTACGTAGCATATTCTTGGCCAATCTACCGCAGTGTCTTAAGAAGAACGTCTTCAATTCGTGCGTGTTGCCAGTGATGACATACGGAACTGAGACGTGGCCCTTTACAATGTGTCTCATCAGAAGTCTCAATGTCACTCAAAGGGCAATGGAGAGAGCTATGCTCGGGGTTTCTCTACACGATTGCAACAAAAATGATGAGATCCGTACAAGAACTAGTGTCACCGACATATCCCAAAGTATTGCAAACCTTAAGTGGCAGTGGGCAGGACACATAGCTCGCAGGACTGACGACCGTTGGGGCGGAAAGGTCCTCGAGTGGCCGCCGCGTACCGGGCGGGAGACGCAGCGTTGGTAGGCCCCCCACAAGGTGGACCGACGATCTGCTGAAATGATGATGTGTGTAACGTCCATCTATATTCTTGTTAAAAAAAACTGACGCATTGGCTTGACATCACCTTCAAAAAACGTTTGTTTAGTATTCTATATAATTTCCATGGCAGTACCTAATTTCCTTGGCTAGTTTTGAACAAGGGACTACAAGGAATGAAGGAAATTAGGACCAATTAATTTAGATTTAAGCATAAAAAACACCAGAGACAGGAATATATTAACCTTATTTATATGTGATTCAAATTGAGAGTTCAGCCCTATGGATACTCTTTTTGTATTAATAAATGATTAAATGAATCCATTCCACAACTACGCAAAAGTGGCCAAGGAAATTTTTCAATAAACCAAAACCCAAGGAGGCAACTATTTACGCGACTAGCCCGAAACCGATGACCAGCACACACATACTCGTACCTGTCTCAAAGGCCCCTCGCAGGGGGATGAATGAATAAATTGGTGCAGACTGTTACGTTCAAATGCTTTGCGTTTTGTTACTACAACGTTCGAAATATCGACCCAAGGAAATTATGATTTTGAAGAGGACAAAAACAAATCTTCACTTCAGTCTTCTCCTTTAACTGTGAAATATGAAAAGTTATACTTTTTTAATAGCTGTATGTTTCTTTAACATAAAATAAGTCATATTGGAGTTAAATATCGTAGCACTTTGATGATATTTATCTACATCAATAAATATTATGGTAGTGGACATACCAAGGAAGTTAGACAATCAGGTTTTGATGAAGTTTTTTGTGTTTTAATTATACTTTTTCATATGATACAGACAAAAACAAATCACTTCAAGATATACTATGCGAAAAAAAATGATATGAGTATAAAGACATAAAAAATAAACCGTTCACCTGCCCGGACATAAAAAATGCATCATTTTTGCGAAATACCCGCCTGCGACCGACAATCGACGCAACAATCGAACAACACCGATAGTTTTTCGAATGCTTTCGAATAAATATAACAATCGAATAGTTCGATTGTTTTTAGTAGCAATCGTCCTTGGTCCATCGCTATTCTCATCATAACTTCATGATTCTCATGTCTGTCCCTGCGTTCCGTAAAACGATAAAAGTGATAATATCGGGATTCCGACCAAAGTCACCACATAACCTACTGATTCAATAGCCCTTTATATTTTGTGACGATTTAATTTGGTCGGATTCGCGATATTATCGCTTTTAGCGCAATTCGGAACGCAAGGTGTGTTGTTTGTTGTTGTCAAATTAATCAACTAAAAATGAAACATGAAACGAATAAAATGAATATGTCGTCAAACCAAGTTTCTCTACTTCGTCGTCTCGAGTCATTTACATAAATTAGAGGCTATTCAATAACGTAATGATTTTGATTACATACTCTAATATAATTTGTGATATACTCTTTGAGTAGCTGTGAGTAAAGCTGCGTTAGCATCGGTACAATACAAAGTATTTTACAGTCCCTAGTACAAAGTCGAAAGTCATTAATTTGTTTCTTGTTTACTTGATAAGAATGATAAGAGTTATTATTAATGTGAATTGAATGAGGATTATTTCTACTGCTTTTAGATTCTTGTATAATACTGATTGGAATAATACTGATTGGAAGCCAGTTTGTTAAAAATGGTTTCACGACAGAGAGTTTTCAATTTGCTGCGAACCATCAACTCATCGTGAGTAGAACAAACGTAAATATTAACTTACAGGTTTATGTTCTGTTTATAAATTAATTTAGATGAGAATGTTACTTTAGATGTGGGAACTAAAACGGTGTAAGTACTACTGCTAAATTTGGGGGTTTCTTGAAATGATATGTAAGTCAATATCTATTTTAACCAACATTATTACTATTACGTTGTCACACTTCAATTCAATTTTTAGGTTCACTTCACTTCTTTGTTTAATGGCAACCAGTCGTAAAGCACAACCATTACTGCCAAACTCAAGTTTTGGATAAAACACGGTTATTTGAGTTTATTTTTGTAATGAGATTGTTTTGGGTTACCTCAATTCAATTTTTAGGGTAAGTGGCTTCTGTCAGATTTGACAATTTTGCCAATGTCGAGTAGCGAAAACACGGTTTAGTTGAATTGGGTACCAGGAAAAGGACAAAACAAAACTTCACAACAACAGACTTAAAAGCACACAGATTATAATATAGTATGGTTACAGCTTAATATTATAAGTACATATATATTTACACAGTAACTTTAAAATAGAGAAACTTAAAATAGATAATATGGTTTTAACATTTATGGATCTAGGAATAAAAGGTGGTAAAATATCATATAAGGATATGGGATTGCTGGGACACTTGAACAGGATATGATTTGTGGATCCTTCCTCAGTGCCACAATCACATACTGGTGTGTTTCGAGCATGGATCTTGTATAGGTGGACTGGAGTACAAGAGTGACCAAGTCTCAGTCTACTTATAATTGATGTGGTGCGTTTATCAGCAACTTACTAACGAGAGAACCAGGGCTTTGATGGGATATCTGGTTGTATGTTACTATAAATTATGAAACATTCATTACAATATGTCATATAAAACCTGTCACTCATTCCATAAACTATTATCATCAAGTGGCCAGTAAGGTTCGTAACTACATATCAAACCCCCCCCTTACCAAACTTATCATAGTTTTCATATTCTTCACTTGATATTGATCATTTTCTTTATTAGTTCATGACTCGCTCAGGGTTATGCTTTTGTAAATCCATCTGCTTTATTTTCTTTACTTGGTACATACTTTAGTTCTATATCTCCTTTGCATACCACATCTCTAATAAAATTTTAAATAAATTGCTTCTTTTGTGGCTTCCATTAGTGCTATGTATTCTGCCTCTGCAGTGGTGCTAATAGCAACAAAAGGTTTGCTGATTTCCTTCTTGATTCCCAACTTATGAGTCCTTTTACAAATTTAAAACAGTATCCTGTGTAAGATCTTCTATATATTGTACATGCAGCCCAATTTGCATCTGCGTGACCTTCCAATTCCTTTTCTCGTATACTATTCCTTCTGCTTTTGATCCTTTCAGATATCTAAGAACTCGCTTAGCTGCTTGCCAGTGCTCTTGACTATAACATTCATTAAACTGGCTTAAATAACTGTTTGTAAACATGATGTCAGGTCTTGTCGCTACTGCCAGATACATCAGTAAACCTATTAAGAGGGCACAGTACCTACTACTAGCACCGCCATTCGTTTTTTATTAATTATGATCAATTAAAGACGTTTCTACAAAAAATAGATTAGTCAACTACTCAATACAGATATTTCAGATTTTTTAGCTATTCATAATCCGGTATAATCATAATCCGAATTATTGCTAAAAGTGGCCACTTTTGGCAATAATTATACCTTACCTTTACCTTCTATCCTTCTACCTTCTATCTTAGCAGTATAGTCATCTGAAGCTAACTTTAATGTATTGCATGACACTTTGTTATTAATGTTACGGAAATACTCCTTTTTATGACTCATATGTGATGTGCATCCACTATCAAGTATCCATAACTTATTTTGCTCTGTAGTTGCCATATTAGTTTTTTTAATAAAATTATTGCAACTTTGAAAAAATTCTTGGCATCTTGCGTATATTTATTTATTTTTGTTTTATTTACATTCTTTAGCTTTAGGACAATTAAATTTAAAATATCCATTATTATTTTTATTTTTATTTACGTTGAATACCTGTTGCCTTTCTCTCATCAAAATTATTATTTTTATTACGTTTGGCATTAGCTTCTACAATTATTTTTATTTTTAATTCTTTGGGAGTTGGCAAATTATCTCGTGATTCTATCACAATTCAAAAATTTTCATATGAACTTGATAGGATATATAATATCATGATTAGACCCCATTATCGGAGGTGCAATTTGGTAGCTTGACGTTCTTAGAGATGGGTTCAATAAAAATATTTATGATGTCAATATCAATATTTTTCTTATCAATTATTGATTGCGGCAGAAAGTTAATGTTTTTAATTTGTCGTAATTCGTCTTCAAGCCACTGTGATAGGAAAAGAATGTTTTAATTTATACAAATATTTAAATATATTCTAAACAAGACAATTTTTATTTTTCAACTTATTGAAAAAATGCTCAGAGATGCCATTAATTTCTGATATAATAAATAGCGAACGCGTATTATGGCGATTTGATATTGAGTATAAGGTTTTTACTAAAAACACTCATTTTAGACTAAGATGAGTCGAAAGCTAGTTTGGAAAATAATAAAATATTGTATGTATTTTCTGTGAACTGCTGTGCCAAATTGACATTTCAAAAATAATACAATTTCATGTTTTTTAATACTGACCTCCTTGGTAAATGTATACAGTTTAGTTGGTGAAATATTTTTTAATAGCTACCAAATTGCACCTCCGATAGTGGGGTCTAATCATGATACTTATACTCTGTCCATTCGTTTATTTTCTTTTTGACAGTTCGTGACAATTTGAAATTAGTGAAGCCCTCGCACATTACCGATTCGATTTCAAATAATAATCGATTTTATTTAAGAACTTACAATCGATTTAATGCATCAAAATATTTTTAGTTTAAATATTAATTATTAGTTTTTTAAATTATATTTGAAATAAGTAACTATACATATAAATAATAAATATTAAAATATTTATACATATAAATCTGTACTAATATTATAAAGCTGAAGAGTTTGTTTGTTTGTTTGGTTGGACGCGCTATGTGATCTCAGGAACTACCTACTGATTTTTATTTATTGAAATTTATGCTTGAAAATTTTACTGTTGCTATTTTTAAATGGTAATATTCAAAATAAACAATAGTTCTTGCAAATAATTAATCATGTATTCATAGATACTATTTTTATTTTCTTGTTTTTGTAAATTTACAGAAATAATACTTACATAAAGTCCGATTTATTTTCATATTATCGATTTATCTTATCTGTTTTATAGTCTGTGGTTGTTTGTTATGCATAAGGCACTTCACTAAGTGGGCGTTACCCGTCAATAAAGTACGACATTACCGTAGTACATTATTACGAAAAAAAAAACGGTAATTCATAGGCGTGAGCTGTCAAAAAGAAAATAAATGAATGGACTGAGTATAATAAATCGTTATTTATTTCTATGTCCATTTCATTAAGTTTATCTACATTATCCATGAATTTATTTAAATATTCACGTATATCTTCACCATCTTTATATTTCGATAATATCAATTCTTTTAATAACGTGGCTTTTCTTGCCGGTCCCTTACTATGAAATGTTTTTTCGAGAAGGTTCCAAACTTCTTTCGATGTTTGACAGTTTTTAACTAATTTTATTTCCGATGGGGATATTATCAAAAATAATTCAGATTTAGCTAATAAGGTCTTGTTCGTCAAAATTATTTATAGCTGTTTCATTATCAGTTGGTCTATTTTCCTTACCTGATACATAATCCCATAGTCCATTTCTTATTATAATAGCTTGAGCTTGTACATGCCAACTGTCATAATTATCTTTCTTCAAGGGATCTATTTTATACGATGTACTTTGTAATCTGGACATAATTATAATTTTTATTTTTGCTTACCATCTATTTTATTATGCCCATACATACATAACCTCTGGAAATGATTAGTCAATATCTATTTTAACCAACATTAATTACTATTACATTATCACTCTTATGAAACGTTCATTACAATATGTCATATTCACTGGGTGCGAAGTACTAGGTAGGTGGAGGTAACGACATCTATCGCAGCGCTCAGTGGCCAAAAGTAAATATAATGTACGCTCTGTCATTTGTCATCCATACTAGTATATACACGGTTATTTTTTTATCACCCTGGAAAATTTAAGGGATGCTTCACGACATGGTATTAGAATGATTTAAATATAAATAAAAAAAATAACCCCCCTCCTTAATTTTATATTAATTTTTTAAAAAATACAAAAAATGCTGTACTAGTTGTGAGCAGCATTTTTAGAGATTTTTTTATTTTTTTTTTATATTTTTTTTTATTTTTTATTTCATTTTTTTTATTTTTTATATAATATTGGATGTGTCCTGAAGCGTCCCTAAAATTTTCCAGGGTGATAAAAAAATAACCGTGTATATATATATATATACCGGGTGTAACTGAACACCCCAATAACATTTAAGGGGCATATAAGTTAGATACTAAATGAACCTTCGGTGCTTGGCTGAGACCTGGAGCCCCAATACTTTCAGAGTTATTTGATTTTAAGCTGAAAGCAAAAACTTTCAAGTGACAACCTATGTTCTATGTTCTATGTTATCGGGGTCGGTTTCCGCACTTAATCCTTAAGGTGGACCATTGTACGTGAGGGCGGCCGTCACTCCAGCCAGCCCACCTCCCTCCAGAAGCGTATGAGATCTCCGAGTCTGTCCAGAGATTCTGTAACAGAATTGGGAGATCCAAGGGTGTTTTTCCGTATTTCGGTGACACCTGTGCACTCAAGGAGCACATGTGACACCGTTTCCTCGGCCCCTAAGCATGCTCTGCATAGGGGGCTATCTGTTATGCCTATGGTGTGGAAGTGTTTGTTTAGTGAGCAGTGTCCAGTGATGGTTCCCGTCACCAGCCGCAGATTGTTCCTGTCCAGACGCAATATGCGTCTGGTCAGTTTGTTATTTAGGATTGGCATGGCTTCCTTTGACTGTCTGCACCCTGGAGTCGAGAACCAGTGGTCTTGTGCTTGTGTGTGGGTGAGCTCTTGCAGCCATCCGCGAATCTGGCTGAAGGGAATTGGTACGATGGGCTCGGGTCCGAAAGCCGTTATGTCGGATCCCCTCCTAGCCAGCTCGTCGGCCGCGTCATTGCCCAGTGATCCGCTGTGTCCTTTTATCCATTGTAGTGTCACTGTGTTCCGGTTGGAAATCACAATTCGTTCTAACACATTGTGACATTCCAATACAAGTTCCGAAGTGACATAGGTTTTGTTTAGGGATTTGAGTACTGAAGCACTATCAGAGACTATGCGGATGTGAGAATCCATAATTCCTTTAGATTCTATGTCGAGGGCCGCCAGGATAATACCTACACATTCCGCTTGGAATACGGTGTTGAAACTACCTAGCGGTTTGGATATCTTGATGTTAAGCTCATTTGAGTATACGCCTGCCCCGGTTCCTGAGTTGGTCTTGGAGCCATCAGTGTATATTCTGAGCTCTTTTGGGCCTGAGTAATCGTGTGATTCCTCTTCGAGCTGTATATTATAGTGCTTCTGGAAATTGAATCTCTTCAGAATCCTATCATTGGGTGATGTCATCATCGGGTGATGTTTGGTCGCTTGTTCTTTTATACGTATGTGTTTGATTCTGGGGTCCTTTCCCAGTGTGCCAGCATTGTGGAGTCTGAACGCTGCTAGTGCTGCAACCCCTTTAACAACTAGGTGCAAAGGTGGCAGCCCCAACATAGCTTGCAATGCGGCTGTGGGTGCGGTTCTCATACTACTAGTGATAGCCACGCAGGCATTTCGCTGTAGTTTTTCTAGTGCTCTTTGGCCGTTTGCCTGGTCTGTCCTGGCCTGGGCCACCAGACTAGGGAGCCATATGTTATAATTGGTCGAATAACCGTAGTGTATAGCCAGTAAGTGGCTTTGGGACTAATGCCCCAGTTTTTTCCAAGCAGTCGCTTGCATTGCCACAGTGATATACTAGCTTTTGTGGTGATGTAGTCAGTGTGTTTAGCCCAGTTCAGTTGTTTGTCCAAATAGATGCCCAGGTATTTGGTCTCCGATGTTAGGCTTAGGGTGGATCCGTAGAATTTTGGTAATTGTAGATTTGCTAGTTTCCTCTTTTTGGTGAAGAGGACTAGCTCTGTTTTTGTGGGGTTGACTGTTAGTTTGTGCTCCTTGCACCAGTCTACTATTTTCAAGGCTTGGCGCATGAGGTTGCACAGTGTGTTTTCGTGAGTGCCATTTATTATAATGGTTATGTCGTCGGCGTAGCCTACGGTGAAGAAGCCTTTGTCGTTTAGACGGTCTAGAAGACTGTTCACAACGAGGTTCCACAGTAGAGGCGAGAGGACGCCTCCTTGTGGGCATCCTTTCGCCACGATGGCTCTCGTGGTGTCATTCACCGTGACTTGTATGGCCCTCTGCCTGAGCATATTGGTGATCCAACCGCACAAGGTTGGGGCCACACCAGGTCTTTTAAGGGCTATGTCGATGCTGTGAAACATTGTTTTATCGAACGCGCCCTCAATATCGATGAAGGCAGCTAGTGCAGAGCCTTTGTGTTCTATGGCGCATTCAATTCTGGAAGTCACGCTGTGTAAAGCGGATTCTGTTGATTTTCCTATGGAGTACGCGTGCTGTTGTTTGTGTAGCGGTACCATGCGTAGAGGTCCATCTCTGATGTGTCTATCGCATAGTATTTCGAGGGTCTTTAGTAGGAATGACGTTAGGCTTATAGGTCTATAGGCCTTGGGCTGTGTGTAATCGGTTTTTCCGGGCTTTGGAATGAAGATAACTTTCACTTCCCGCCACGCGAGGGGAATATATCTATGTGCGATACAGGCTCGGTAGACTTTCTCCAGCCATGGGGTTAAGGGGTCGATGCCCCACTGCAGAAGCGCTGGCAGAATGCCATCCAGGCCTGCGGATTTGTATGGTTGGAAAGACTTGATAGCCCACATTATTCGGTCTCTTGTCACTATTTCGTGGGCTATAGTCCAGTCGTTTCTGGTTGGTTCCATTCTTATGTCGTCTGCCCGGACCTTATCCTTTAAGAGGCTGCAGTCTGGGAAGTGCGTCTCAAGGACCTTGCTGATTTCGTGGTCTGATTGTGTGAAAGTGTTATCGGGCTTTTTCAGTGCACCAAGGCTGCGATCTTGGTCGCTAGATAGGATTTTCCTCACTCGGGCAGCTTCATTGTTTGATTCGATAGATTCGCAGAACTTTCTCCAGGCTAATCTCCTGGCATGTCTGATTTGTTTTTTGTAAATGTATTGGGTTTCCTTGTATAGTTCCCAATCCTCTGGTTGTCTCGAGTTCTTGGCTCGGTTGAATTGTTGACGTAGTTTTATTCTGAGTTTCTCAAGTTCGGCATTCCACCATCGGTTGTTTTTACATTTGGTGTGCGGAACTCTTTGTTTACAGCATTTGTGATAAGCTTCTGTGATGTATAGTGTCAATTTTGTCACTATGTGTTCTATTTGTGTGGGATCTGTTATGGTTGTGCGTGGTAGATTTCTAGCTATCATGGAATCGAGAAGACGCTTGTAGCCAGGTATGTCTGTCCGACGCGGATTTCGTTTCGGGGTGGGTTTTTTTGTGTTTACTGTTATTGTGAAACGAATTCTCATGTGATCTGAGCAAGTGAGTTCGTTGGATACTCGCCAGTTAGATATGAGTTTTACTGCGTTATCTGTGCCAAGCGTTAGATCAATAATGGATCCCAAGTGGCTCGGAACCCACTTGGGTTACAGCCCGGGGAGGGCTGTAACCCAAGTGGGTTCCGAGCCCCGGTTTTCTATATTAAGGTTAGTTGAGAATAAGTAAGTGGATAATACCTCTCCTCTGGTGTTTGAAGTGTCGCATCCCCAGAGCTGGTGATGAGCGTTTGAATCGGTGCAGATAATGAGATCCAGTTTGGCGCCCTCGCAGTATTCCACAAGGTCAGCCATCTCTTTCGGTGGGCAGTTTTCATCGTCGCCTGGCATGTACACTGAAGCTAGTACTATGCCAGGGACTTCTTCAGTGTTCTGTAGTCTGACAGCCGTCAGATCTCTGGAACAGAATTGCGTGAGTGTCGTGATCGGGATGTCGTTTGGTATATATGCACAGGTTCTTGGCTTGTCTGTACTGTGTGTGTTTAGGATTAGCTTACCTCCGATGTTATTAAGGCCGCATATTCTATTGTTCCTGATCCACGGCTCTTGGATCAGTGCGATTGTTCGGGGGTTTGTCTCCAGCGCCCTGCGCAAGTTGGCCGTGGCAGTCTGGCTATGCTGGAGATTGGCTTGTACGATTTCGAGGGGGTTAGGCGCGAGCGATGGTGGCACGGGAGAGGAGTTAGTCCGATTCATTGGAATCGTCCTCCTCCTCGATCCTATGCCTACCATCGATCGACGAGGACGAAAGAAGCCGATCTGTCCACCTTGGTGATGTTGGTGGTGGGATGTCAGCATCTGCATCTTTCATCGCCGCCCGCGCCATTTCCTCCTCTAGTCGCGCCATGTCGTCAGTGTCGGTCTGGTCTGGTCTGAGCTCAGTCTCAGTCAGTGTCGGTGTCGGTGTCATGCTCTGGGCTACAGAGGGAAGGTTCTTGGGGTAGAAGCGGACGTATATGGAACCAAGAAGGTACGATACACGCCGCTCCCGCGCCAAGATCCTCTCTACATCCTCTGGTGGGATCCCCAGGGTCAAGTATGTCCCCGGGTTTTCGCCACCAACGGATGTCGCTCTGTATAGCGACCACCGACCAATGTCATACCAAGTGTTCTGACGGGTCAGAACACTCTGGAGCCGCGCTATGTCGCCCTGGTACTTCGGTACGAAGAGCGCGGCTCTAACACGGGTCGGTCTGTCGCATTACTGTCAGTCGTGCGTCAGTGTTGGGAAGCTGAATCCTTGGGATGTTCTCCGTCAACCAGGTTAGGGCACCGTCATCCTCGCACCAAATCTGCACCGTGCCATCCGCCACCCGTGGGTAGCCGCGGAATGCCGGGAGAGGTGTGCTGGGGTCAGCGTCCATAACCAGCCGGCCTATTCGCTAACTTCGGTTGCTCACTACAACTGTCATTTTTGAAAGGAACTTAACATCCATTACTGCTATCATGAACGCCTCCGTAACACATAAGATCATTAAACCAGTAATGGATATAAAGTTCCTTTCAAAAATGACAGTTCTAGTTACCAACCGTAGTTAGCGAATAGGCCTGCAGGTCTTCGAGCCCTCTCTTTATGGATTCAGCCTCGTCAGTGGTCATGTCTCGGGTAGGGGGGGAGAGGCAAATTGCTACTGCAAGCCGCGCAGGGATATCCCTTGTGGCAAGCGCGTAGGTTCTTTGCCCCCCTTGAGGAGGTTGGATCCTCACTCGCTTGACGTCGCCCTGGAGAGTTCTCGGCGAAGCCGTCTCATCCGGACGCACTCTCTTTATCGCTCCCGTGCCACTAGGGCCCGGTTGCGGTTCAGAGGTGTCTGGCCTGGGTGTTATGGCCAGAGACGCCTTGTGCAAGGCTCCAGCCCGCTTCCCCCTTTTCCGTGCGCGGGGTCGACTGCCACCCCTGGCTAGTTCCGGCTCCTGCGAGGATTTTTCGCGCTGGATTTCCCCTTCGCGTACTTCTCCCTGCAGGAGCGTTTCCGCGTCCAGTCGTTTTTCGCGCTGGGTGGTCCCTTCGCGTACTTGCGACTGGTCGCGTACTGTCTGTTCAACGACCCTTTGTGCCCGTCAGAAAAAAGAACCAGTCGGCCCCGCAACCGGCAGGCTATCCGCAACCTGCCCACCCGCTCGGTTGCATGAGAAGAAGTGCCTGGCTACTCGGATCGCTTCGTCGTAGAAGCACGTATGCTACTACGTCTCGTCCACCCCAATACGCCCCGAGTCAAGTGACAACCATAATCAGCTCTAAACACAAAAGAAATTTAAACACAAAATGACACGTGACAGACGTGAGCGTAATATTCCTCGTACGCTTACGTAGGGCTGTCGGCACTTAATACCAAAAAAAAAAAATTATTTAGTTTGTATGGAAAAAAAAAATTAGGTTTGTTAGCCCTAATATTTTTACTACAGAATCTCTACTTCTAATGGATACATACCCTTAAATGTTATTGGGGTGTTCAGTTACATGCTGTATATGTAGTAGTATTATAAATGGGAAAGTGTGTGTGTGTGTGTTTGTTTGTCCGTCTTTCACGGCAAAACGGAGCGACGGATTGAAGTGATTTTTTAAGTGGAGATAGTTGAACGGATGGCGAGTGACATAGGCTACTTTTTGTCTCTTTCTAACCCCCCACTTCTCTAAAATGGGGGGTGGAAGTTTGTATGGAGCATACCACAATTTTCAAGGTAGAAAGCTAAAAATTGGTATGCGAACTATTTGTGACTAACAAAAAAATCGTGCATAATTCTTTTTTGGAAATCTGCCCCCAACCCCTTAAAAGAGGGGGTGAAATTTTATATGGGACTTTTTGCAGTTTGCAAGGTAGGAAGCTAAAAATCGGTACACAGACTCTTTGTTACCAACGAAAAATACCTGCCTTATTTTTTTTAAATCTTCGGTGTTACCCCGAATTTAACGCGAGCGAAGCCGCGGGCAAAAGCTAGTTATCTATAAACGCAATCACATTTCACACTTACAATTAAATGAATATTGGCGAATGATGAATGAATATTTACGTCAAATCAATAAAATTCAATCAAACTGATGGAGATTAATTAGGGTCGGGAGGTTGGAGGAGACCAGGGGGGTTATTGTCTAAGAAATAATCTATCGCGATCGCTTACAATTTGACAGTCGTCTCGTAGTCCATCCATTACGCCTTTATAAAAGGAAGTCGGCACAGAGTCTTACGTTTACGGCGCAATGGCTGTCAAATTATAAGCGATCGTAATAGATTTTTTCTTAGACAATAACCCACCAGGACCGCGGTCCCAAAAGCCCACTTGGAATTAATTATTAAAATTGAGGTGTCATTCGGGACCAGGACTGTGGTCCCGAGCGCCACCTTAAAATTTATATTTATTTTAAGTGGTTCAATGGGACCACGAATATGGAGACAATTTCTATCGTTATTTTTTATGTAGGGGAAGTACAGTCAAGAAAAACAACTGCTGTTATAAAATAATTTATATAATATATTTATTTAAAAAATTACAGTTCTAATTAAACCTTAATCAACAAACTTGTTTTGCTTATTACTATAAATACTTAAATTTTCATGATTGCAGATAAAACCATATGATAATAAAAAATTATATACAAATGTTTACATAAAAAAACGAATTAATTTTTATGAATAGTATTTATGTTAAACATAGCTGTAATAAAATATAATCAACTAAAACCTTAGATCATTTAACCTAGCTCTAAGACTAAAACAAATTAAAATTAAAACATAACAACTTCATACATTTCATACCCGAATGGTCAGAGGTGTCATTGACACCAATATTGAAAAACTATTTGAATTAAAATATTAAATGCCTCACATAAATCTTAATAATAATAAATTTAAAAAAAAAACAAGTAAGAAGGGCTACATTATTTAGACTCCTTTTTAAAGAATAAGCCTGTATTATGGCTCCATTTTTTTTACTTATACACTATAATCAACAAAGTCGAAGACTCAAGCCTATTTTCGTAAATTACTAACAACTTTGAGGTATTTTATATAAATAATGTTAGATGTATAAAAGCGTAATTTTAGGCTTGTTTATTAAAATAAAATAAAAAAGTTTCAACAGTACGAAAAAAAAAATTTATTAATAAAGAAAAGAATTGGTGCAAAAATGAATACAGATAGACATTAAAAAATGCTTCCTTTGGAATTTTGGTGTTTGAAATAATTAAATAAATTTGTAGGTGATAAATTAGTAGTCAGTTGGACCTGGGCACTTGCGACCTGTGGGTAGTTCGATCCATTTTTGAGGGGTTTTGGGCCTTCTCCCACCAAGCTGGCCTAGTGCGGGTTGGTGGGGTGCGCCAGAGCCTCGTCCATTGAGCAGTAGGTCCATAGTGCAAAGTGCAACACGTGCAGGTGAGGTTAGTTTGTGTCTCGTGAGGTGATATTCGGAACCCCTTACACCCCTAATTCTTTATATAGGTAACTATAAAATTGTTAATGCGCAACTCACCCTAGATTAAGTGAAGAGTACTTAGTAGTAAGCGTTTTATAGATCACATAATATTGTACCCAAGAATTCAGAAGGCACGGACCACGAGTTTGTGGAGTTTTAAATAAACTAAAAAAAAAACACCCCTAATTCTAATTTTAACACATTATTCCTTAATAGGTACAAGATGCAGCAAAAACATGATAATACACACAACCCAACCTCTTCCAATTCATTTTAAGGCTAGGTTAGTAAACATTAGCGTCGGTGGCGCTGTGGACTCGTCACTTGCCTTCCAATCGGGAGGTCAGGGTTCGATACCCGCCATGTACCAATGTGGTTTTCGTTTCGAATTTCATATGTACATTTGTCTAACGCTCCTACGGTGAAGGAAAACATCGTGAGGCAACCTGCATACATCTGCGAAGAAATTCAATGGTGTACCTATGTGATGTCGACCAATCCGCACTGGGCCATCGTGATTGACTAAGGCCTAATCTCCCTAATATAGGGTAGGCTCGAACCCCTCGGTGGGGACGTATATGAGCTGTGATGATGATAGTAAAAATTAAAAAAATATATACATATCGAAAACTACGCATCGCCGAGAGGGGGAGTGGTACAGAGGGTAGCCCACTTCTCCTACCCCTCGCCTCAAGTCTTGTGTTGTTAATCTAAAACCAGGGCCGACTGGCGGCCGTTAGAAAAGTAGGTCAAGTTCAAAGGTGCTAGCAACACCCTGCCCTATCATCATCATCATCATTTCAGTCAAGAGACGCCCACTGCTGGACATAGGCCTCCCCCAGGGATCTCCAAACCGATCGGTCCTGCGCCTCCTGCATCCAGCGGCTTCCCGCGACCTTCACCAGATCGTCGGTCCACCTTGTGGGGGGCCTACCTACCCTGCCCCCACAAAGCGTAATTTGCACAAGTTTACGTAATTCAGGTGATGCGCGTAGAGTGACAAACATTCTAGAGGTATATTAACTTAATATTTATTTTTGTATGAAAGTAAAATCTAACGAATTAGGCGATTCACACACTGCCGCGTACCACGGAGCGTAGCGCGTGAATACGTGTTCTTACGTTGCTTGTAAGTATCTCCGTTTGTATATAAAACACGCACAGTCCAACACACAGAAAACGCATCCACGCGCGTTCATGCAGATCACGCGCCTACAAGCGGTGAAAGACGCACCCACGCGCGTAGGTGCGCGCGAGACGCAAGGTATGGCACACCGAGTCTCGCAGTGCCGTGTGTGATTTTGGAAGGGCTTGCTTGACGTTGATTTTGGAAACGCAACTACACGCGTGAGTGCGTAAAAAACCCGCATGATGATGCATATCTGCACTCCCGCAAGTACGTGCGTAGGTGCGTCGACACGCAACAAGCAACAAGCGATTCAAGCGATTCACACACTGCCTCGCACGACGCTGCACGTCGTGCGTGGCAGTGTGTGAATCGCCTTACCTATTGAAAATTTGAAAGTTGTTGTTTATGATGTTAGCTAGCTATCCTGCGAGGTTGCAGATAACCCTGTATATGTGTAACGGCGGCGTTGATACCTTATAGCAGTAATTAATATTGTTTCTTTCATAAATTACACTAGTGTTAGTTATTTATTATACCCTGGATTCGCGGGGCATCGCGCGGCCGGACTCGCGCGGCAGCCGTGTGCGCGGAAGGACGTAGTCGCGAATCGAAGTCGGGATTGAGCACCCGTGCAGTGTTGACCGTGGTTTTGTTCGCTGAGTAGCGACCCGGTATCTGTAATTGTTATTGTCGTGGCGGTCTATCTAGGACCCCTTGTTTAGTGAAAATTCTGTATATTTGTTGTGACTAGAGATGTAAAGCCGGTGTTATACTATTATACCATTTGTAGTTTTTGGTATAATACCAAAAATACCGTATTATACCATATCCATCGGTATTTTTAGTATAATTCGTTTTATGTGTTTCACATGTTATGTAGTTATATAAAGGCACATAATATTACAGATTGTGGGTGCTTTTAAAGGGTAACATAAAAGTGAGAATGAGATCGAAGTCAAACACCCACGTTGTTAACAATAATTGTGTCTACAATACACTATGATTATGTTATTTTAGACGAAACTAGCAACAGTGCAGAATAGCACGACAGTGGTATCAATTCAGACACACAACTTAATTTAACTAAACTAATTTGACAGGATTAAAACTATCGCCATCTCTCTTTTTCTCTAAAGGATTAAAAGTGACGTTTTTATTTTTAGACCTGTCAAGTTAGTTTAGTTAAATTAAGTTGTGTGTCTGAATCACAGACATATAAAGGGAAGGTATGAATCGACACCAGTGACGAGCGACGTAAAGCCGCGTCCCCACTAGTGCCTAGCCGCGAGGCTGGGCCTCGTAGTGTGTATGTAAACAAAAGAACACAAAAAGCTCGTGAGGCCGAGCGGCTTGCTATTGGGACGCGCCATACGCCGGCTCCAGACGTTGGCCCCAACGTAGGTGCCAACGTTGGGACCAACGTTGGATCAGGCGTACACACGTTGGCTATTAAACTAGTTCTGTCCCGTCAGGGCCAACGTGAAGATGTCCGTGACAACGTGATACAGAAATCTAAATAATTGCTCTATGCGCTTTTATAGTACTGAGTACAAAATATTCAATATGTTACTGAAAAAAAATATACATGTATCATTTCATTTTTTAATATCATTTAACCTGTTGATATAACTCTAATCCTAGTTACAATAAAGAAACTTGTTAAAAAATATTTGGATATTGTATTGAATAAAAATATTAAGTGAATATTTTTAACCATTAATAATCAGATATTTTTAATTAACTATTAACTTTTAACTAATATTTTTTTTCAATCATTAACTCCACCTCTAGTCTCGACCACTACACCGCGGAGGTGGTTAGAACCTAGAAATATTAGTAGGTGGATTTAGGTACCTACGTACGTGAATACACAACTACAACATTACTGGATTATGTAATTTATCATAGTTAATGAGCTGTCCATGAGCTCATAAGCGAACCAATGCTCTAGAAAATGCATAACTTTTTCATTTGTCCGTGCCGGTCGGTAGCAATTTTGTTCATGCGGAAGCCATTTTTGCTCGACGCACGCACTTAATGCGTGTGACTGAGCAAATCGCCAACGTGTGGACGGATCTCCAACGTTGGCGCAGATTCCTTTGATAAAACCGACACGAGTGGGCCAACAACCAACGTTGGCCCCAACGTTGGCGCCAATGCCATTTTCTGCATCCACACGTTGGACGAGTGATGTTGGCGCCAACGTTGGGGCCAACGTGTGGAGCCGGCGTTAAGAAATGTAAGGGGGAGGGGGAGTAGATAGGTAGACGCGCGCAGTAGATCGCATCTATCCCCCTAGACAAATGCCACACGCTAAATTTTCCGCTGTCGTTTCGCAGAAAAAATGTATGATGATGACATTAGCTGAAGAAAAAATAGCGTGAGGTTGTCGTAAGCTAATGTTATTTCCATACATTTTTTTTGCGGAACGACTGCGGAAAAGTTAGCGTATGGCACAGGGACCGGACCCGGTTACCGTTATAGCCGGTAACCTTAGGGTTTTGATGAGGTATTTTATAATGCTGGGTTTTTAAACCCTTTGCCTTACGGTAAGCTTTCAAACGGCTTACCGGTTTACATATTAATCCCTTCGATTGAATTAATTCGGGTTACCGCTAACCGATATCAAAAACCCCCAAATGGTTACCGTTCTAAACGCTGATTAATTTGTAAAGAATATTTTAGACCTTAGGTATATCGCGTGTAGATTGCTTTTGCACCGCATATTTGCCGAAGGTCGCGACCGAACTCTGGCGTTATTGCGTCCGCAGTGCTATTTCAATCGCTCGGTGTGCGTGAGGGAAAGGGTTACCCTAACCCGAACAGTAAGCGGTTAAGCGCATAAACACTAAAAACCTTTAAGATTTGGTAAGCGGTAAATTATTGTTGTGGGTGGTAACCCCTATTTTACGGGTTATCGTTATTGTTGGGAAACCTGTTAAACGGCTTACCGAGCCCACTGGGTTACCATACGAATGGGTTACCCTTTCGAACGGCTTAAGCAAATGAACGGGTTTTCCGGTCCCTGGTATGGCATTTGTCTAGGGGGACTGCCAAGTTTGCCACTTCGTGCATCGTATGATCTTACCATGCATTGATTGCCGAGTCGTTCGCTATATAGTGTAATAAATAAAGATTTGTTGCACTATTATTGATATGATTTTACATTTAACAATTAAGTTAATAGTTACCAATGATATGTGAAAAATCGAAGAAAATTGAATTTTTGAATAAAAAAATAAAATACAAAAAATACGAAAAATACCGTAAGTTATTGTATAATACCGATATAATACATGATCATTTGGTATTATTCGGTATTTTAACATCTCTAGTTATGACTACTCCAGAAGAACAGTCCAGCTACGTTACAAGTCGTGGAACGTCAGTGGCTCGCCTTGTGGCGATCAGGGGCCCCTGTTCTGTACGCCACGGTGCTCAGGAGGCCTATTCGCTAACTACGGTTGGTAACTAGAACTGTCATTTTTGAATGACACTTTATATCCATTACTGGTTTAGTGATCTTATGTATTCCGGCGGCGTTCATGATAGCAGTAATGGATATTAAGTTCCTTTCAAAAATGTCAGTTCTAGTTACCAACCGTAGTTAGCGAATAGGCCTGCAGGAAAGAAGAAGAAGCTGGACTGTGAGTACGTTAGGTCTTACTTAATTCACAACTTAGGCATTGCTAGGCAACTTTCACGTGCCTCCTAACACAGCCTCGAAACGTCGTATGTACTCCCCGTGGTGGTGGCTAGTAGGTTTAAGCAAAGTGTTTCTGCTTAACACCGTCACGGCCGAGTACCTACTGAACATCTAGTAAGCAACCGAAGTTAGAAAATAGGCCTGCTGGTTTTGAAGTAGAGTTCTGGGTTTTTGATTCCCCATTGGGGTAGAAGTTAATCTGCTTGGGTTAATTGGTGGCAGGGTTTCTGAGCCCGCCTGGCTGGTTAGTACAGTCCTACAAAATTGTTACATTTGTATTGTAAAAAAATCCTGGGGATTAATTAATAAATAAATCAATACGACAGTTAACAATAATTTGTAAGTTTTCTCAATTCTTAATCAATTATCACAAAATGTGTATAGATTCCTAATTTGGATGTTGATATGCAGTTTGGCAACAGCGAATAAACTCCCGATGTCTCATTTGCACTATTGGCCTGCACCATTAATGGTGCAAACGTAACTACTTTGTCTCGTTTGCACCATTGATAATAATACAACTTCTTTCTAAATTCGAAACAAAGTAAAAAGAAATCAATACAAGAAATCAAAGCAATCATTTTTGCTCACACTATAGAACTATAGATATGACTGATAATTTTATTGTCATATTTGTTATTTAGGTGTCAATGTCCAGCTCATGGATGCAGAGGTAATATACAGGTGACAAATGCTACACCAGTTAAAGATTATGCCTTTGAGGTAAGCATTGCATATTATTCACATTGAAAATGAGTAGTTTAAAGCAAATATATGATTTGAAATCTTCTTATACTCGTATATAAAAATGAAACGCTGTATGTTTGTCTCGCAAAAACTCTGTAACGGGTTGACAGATTCTTATGAAATTTTCTGCGTGTGTTTGAATAGGTACAGGGAAGGTTTAAAAGTACATTTGGACCCAGTAGGTGGCGCTGTAATCGCCGGGCAGGACGTCTGCCAGGCCTACTAGTCTCTATCTCTATATATAATAAAATCGTAGGGGTACAAAAATCTGTAATTGCGAAATATTAAGAAAAAAAAATACACAGGTCGCCTTAAAATCACTAGCAGAACACGATAGAATAGTAAAAAAAAAATTGTTTGTTTGTTTGTCTGTTTGTCCGGAAAGATCTCCGAAACTAGACAGAATTTGATATGGCTTACACCACAATGCTTAGAATTTTCCGGAAGAACATTTCATTTGTTTAAATTCACTTTTGATTTTTAGTGAAAAAATACCATATAAAATTTTCGAACAATGCTTATATGCAGAAAATCAACATGGCGCACGTGAAATTATTTTGACAAGTCTGTCACATAGTGAAAATAAAAATTTAATATTTTCTGTTAATGGCTGTGCCCATCTGGATTTCGCCAACCAAATGGTCTTTTTCTTATGTCGTACCGTGTTGGTAAGGCAAAAGTTTAAAGCATTTTTTATGACAATATCGAGTCACAATAAAATTTGTAGATTTAATTCTTGACTAATTTTCACAAAATCGGTACATAATTCGTATAAAATAATACTTAATCATGATCAATTCCTTTTCTGGACCTCTATAATTTTTTTTAACACTATCCGGACTCTACTTAAACCTACTTGCCGACCCCTGACCTACAGCATTACGAACCTACGAAAAATGTCCTAATTTCGAAATGGCCGCTGCTCAAGAAAGGCAGAATAAAGTTGAATCATTATGGAATAATCCCGGCCTGAATAAAAATAAACTGATGTCAGATGTATTTTTTTACATCTCCCGACCCGATCACACGCAGAGAAATATCTGGCTATCTTTACGAGAAAAAACGCTACTTTAACTAGAACTTCTGTTTGCAACCGTGATAGCAAGACTCGCGAGTTGACTTTACAAAAACCATTCTGTTATTATTTTTACCTATCGGTTTATTAATGACTAATAGATGTTTAGTGTAACTGACCAAACAATATAATACTCACTAAAAGGTAAATATCGCGCCTGTTACAATACCAATGTAATTGTAACCATACGTCAAGTAGACATTACTAGATCTATTGTAAGGACTACTATGCAATCTGGTAAACATACAGACTTGTTTTTTTGGGTTTACTAAATACTTTGCTGTATCTACTAATGAATTTGTGTAACATAACGACGTGAACTTTAATAATAACTATTCGTATTGCAACGCTAGCTTTATGATTTTTGTAACAAGTACAATACACATTGTTATGCTAGCATCCTAGGTATTGTTACAGCTACTATTTCGTATGCAGTACCTACTGGTTTAGATGAAGCCTGCAATCTAGTGCACTTACAGTACTAACGGGAACTCTCAGGCTTTTAGTAGACAAAAATACAATTTTATTTGTCTTAGTATAAGTAAATAAAACTATATTTTCTCAATTAAAAGCCTAAAAGGGATCCGTTGTTGTAGCTGTCAGTCCACTGGATTGCAGGTGCTCCATCTAAACACAGTCCATAGAGCCATCAGTAAGTGTGACGTCTTTAACAATTTATAAAAGAATGCCTTTTTCATTACAATATCCAAAGACTCCGATTATCTAATATCATAATAAAAATAAGTCGAACACAGAGTTAATAAAGTTAATACTAAGTTTAAGAGGTGTTAGAATCATGGAAATTGAGATTATCGGCATTTTTGTTAAGAAGTCGCACGCGCTACGGTTCCATAGACAGGTTTAGGTTTCCTGGAATCAAAAATAAAAATATCAAAATGACATTTATATTTATAATCATCACATTACATTACTTACATAGGTACATAGTTACAGGTGAATAAAATTCTGTTAAAAATAGGAGATACTTACAGGGCTGCTGCTAGTAAATGGTATTTCTGGGCATTCTGGGTTAGTTAATTTGTTCCAATTGTCCAAGTTTTTTTAAAATTTGGCCCGATCTCCAATTGGAGGGATTAGTTCTCTAACTAGACTACTGTCGAGCATCGACAGTGTCGATATTGTTGTATTATTTACTGAAAAATCATAAAAAATATATAAAGATTATTATCACGCATGCAAGAAAGTCCCAACGCAAAAAGCATAATTTTCGACCTAGTCCATCAGTAACATGGTACATCATTAAAACTCGATCATTTAGTAACTGCGAATCTCTGTTTCTTAGTACATACAATACATTAAATACATATTAACATAATGATTGTTAAAGATGCAATAATTATTGATGTTTTGGTTCAATAATTGGCTTGATAACCTAGGTTTTATAAAACAAGCCTATTGACTAGTTATCCATTTCGCCTGTTTTGGAGCTGAGCTGACACATTCGGTGACCTGTGTGCCAAACTGATTAAGATAAGATGACTGTGTCAGTCAAAGAAAGTATCTACCTACAAACTAATAATTTATCGCGTTTCCTTATTAAAATGAAATTCCACGAATAACTTCAAACCTTTGACTGTAAACTTATAAAGTCATTAATGTCCACTTACCTACTTAATTAAATTAAACAATAGCTATGAATACTACAAATCAAGAAGATTGTTATACCAAGGTACCAACTTACCTTCAAAAGTATCAATATATTGAGGTAAACCCCACTACTGCAATTACTGTAGGATATCTCCATCTATGTCATCAGACATCACACAAATTTAATAAGCAAACTCTCAAATAATTAGCAATACTTACTACGTTGAGTTGAGTGAGCGCTCAGCGCGGTCGAAAACACAATCCACAATGGCGGGCGGCTGCTCCGCTAGAAGTAATACGATAATACTGATCGTTTTGTCATGCAAGTTTTTTGATTGTTTACAAAAACACAGTTTTAAATAAACAGAACAAGATACTTAGCTATGAATACCACCTCGATTGTTATTGTAACATTACTATTTTAAATATTTTGAAACACGCTAACAGAATAGCACGGATTAATACATACATTGTACCGTTTACTGTTTCTGGGGTGGTTTCTACTATAATATTCTTGTTAAGTCATAACACGATTTAAAAAGTAAACCAACCTAAACGAATATTATACGACACTTAGAACGATACGTACTGCAAACAATAATGTAGTTGTAATAAAAACATTATTGTTTTGATTACAGACACACTCGCAGTCCATTAGTAACATGGTACATAATTAACCGGAATTAGATCATTTAGTAACTGCGAATCCCTGTTTCTTAGTACATACAATACATTAAATACATATTATCATAATTATTGTTAAAAATGCAATAATTATTGATGTTTTGGTTCAATAATATTTTTTTGTGAGCTACATTAATGAAATAGGTAATATAATGAAACATACGATTAGTAAGAGTGAATAATAAGTCGTAGAGATAACAAGGACCGAGTATTTCACATTAAAAAAGTTGTAACCTAATTTAACTATTCGATTCAGTAATTCTGTTTGTCACCAATTTCTTTGCGTGCACACGCGCGAACGACATTCTCCCATAGCCTTCCAACCAAACATCAAGTAACACTGCACACCCACGTACTAGTCCCACACACCGCTCTCGTAGAACAAGAGAGCGAAGGCCTGGTCTACACAGTCTGCGATATACCAGGTACAGATATGGTACCTGGTCGCTTCTCTCCACCCTTCACTACACGACGAACTCGAGCGTCCGAGCCTTAAGCTGCGTATAAATTACGCGCAGTAAACTCTCGAACAATATAAATAAATAAAAATGCATACTTTTGGCATAAATGCATAAAAGCTACCTCAACAGTTAAATTAGGAGGATGGGAGGACAATTCAGAGGCGGGAAGACGAACTTGACTTGAGGGTACCCCCCACTACGATTTCCGCCCGTTAAAAGTAGGTACTTTTTTATATTCAGAAAGATTAAAAAGAAATTTATGCACCTAGATGATTGACAAACATAAGACTTCTGAACGTCTCCGGTGCTGCAGGCCCGATACCTATCTTTGCGTAACAAATCACTAGCATCTCAAGTTAACCTACGTATAGAGGTACGTACCTGTGACTGGTGTAGCTGCTCTCCACAGTAACAGTCTCCTATAGAGACATGTGGTTCCTGTGAGATTCGCAACAAATCTGCAACCCCCACAAGAACCACAGTGTATGTTGCCAGTTTGTGACAACATAAGATGTACTTAAGTCATGGTACCGAGTAATTTCACTGCCATACCTTATATAGGTAAGACGGAGGTACCCAAGCAGGCAATCCTGGTACAGAGTCCCCTCCGGCAGCCAAAGTTGTTTTGAGGGGCTTAGACGGCGTCCCTTGAGCCCCTACCACCCAGTTTACTTAAAAAATCATACAAATTGCTTCTAATTTCAACCCGTCTAACCACCAACCAAACCAAGCATCAAGCAGAAAATCCGCTCCCACGGGGAATCGAACTTCGTACCTCCAGATCAATACTCGGTGCGCTCAACAACTAGACCATGGCAGCGACAGCGGTGGTTCTATCCTGATTGAGGTAGATTTTCTATATGGATTGTGTTTTTCTGTGTTTCCTTAATAGTAGTAGTAGTAGTATAATTAATATATAATTAAGTTCAATATATTGATTGATTAAAGACATATTCTAATTATTTCAGATAAAAAATTCGACTGTGAGATATGGGTTAGGAGTGACCAGAGAAGTAGGTCTGGACCTTGTCAATCTCAATGTCAAAAACGTTTGTGTTATGACTGATGCCAATCTAATGCCATTGCGCCCCGTTCAATCTGTATTGGATTCTCTTATCAAAAATGGGATAAGCTATGAAGTTTATGACAAAGTAAAGGTGGAGCCTACTGATTCAAGGTAATTACTTTTCAGTACCTACTTACATAAAATGTTCACTTATAAAAACAATATGTTGAACTTCTAATTTATACTACGTGGAAATCCTTTGTTAAGACTCATAAATAACAAGCGTCTTTTGTGAAAGTGGAAGTGTCTGCCAACTTGTATATAGGTAATTATTATAAACTAGTGGGCCCGGCAGACGTTGTCCTGCCCGATTACAGTGCCACCTACCGGATCCAATTATACATTTAAACCTCCCTTGAACCTATTCATACACACACAGAAAATTTCGTAAGAATCGGTCAAGCCATTGAAGAGCTTTCGCGAGACTAACACACAGCGTTTCATTTTTATATATAAGAAGAAGAAGATTAGAAGTTCAACATATTGTTTTTGTATGTGAACATTCACTTAATATTCTTATTGTGCTCTTTTTTTTACTTTTTAATCTTCTTTTAAGCTTTAAAGAAGCTGCAGAATTTGCCAAAAGCGGAAAATTTGATAGTTTTGTGGCCGTGGGTGGTGGATCTGTCATGGATACCTGTAAAGCGGCAAACCTATATTATTGTGATCCAGAGGCGGATTTCTTGGACTATGTCAATGCACCAATTGGGAAAGGAAAACCGGTGACAGTCCAACTAAAACCCATGATTGCTAGTTAGTATCTTTATTCACTGTTAATAACTACGTATCAACATCTTATTTTATCCAGAGGCGGATTTCTTGGACTATGTCAATGCACCAATTGGGAAAGCAAAACCGGTGACAGTCCAGCTAAAACCCATGATTGCTAGTTAGTATTTTTATTCACTGTTAATAACTACGTATCAACATCCAATTTTAAAATCACTAGCTGTGAAATCGCGAAACCGCCAACTATGTTTCGCCTTAAAAGTTAAAAAAAAATGTAAATCTACTTTCCTGCGGGAACTACTTACTTTTCCGGGATCATAAATAGCCTATATGTTACTGTCGTAATCCGTCTACCTACAAAATTTCATCCAAATCCATTCAGTAGTTTTTACGTGATAGAGTAACAAACATACATCCATACTTACAAACTTTCGCGTTTATAATATTACTAAGGATTACAGATTTCTTGAAAATTAGGTACCCGTACCAGGTAAAATCCTATTAGGCCCGTCAGCTATACAGGGCGTCCCAAGACTATGGATCATGAAGGGAAAGTACCTTAAATATCGTTGTTAAGATATTTCGCTGAAAGAAGACTTTATGTTATTTTTAAAAGTTATTAATACTGTATTCAAAGATTTTCTAATAATTACTTACTTCATCTGGGAATCGAACCGACTTAAATGTGAAAAAAAATCACCAGTATTTTTATGATGCCAATCAAAAGAATAGACAAAAAATAACAAGTCTTCTTAAGTAACATAGTATCTTAAAAGAAAGGAATAACGTTTTATTAATCATTTTAATCAAATTAAAAACATACTTGAATTGAAACCGCCGAAGTCAATTGAGTACGAATTGATAAGAAAATCAACAGGCAGTGAACTTGTTAAAAGATTGACGATTTGCATAAGACAAGAAGGATCACATTTTGAGCATTTAATTAATTAATTGACAAAAAATAGGTACCCAATTGAGTTCGGCGGTTTCAAGTATGTTTTTAATTTGATTAAAATGATTAACCTTTAAGTATGGACGTGTAGCCTCACAGGCTCCGGGTGAATGTTAGTTTCTAAGTTTTGTGTACTTCCCTCCACTCCCCACACTTGAGTAGCTCAGTAGCTTCAGTTTTAGTATCAAAACGGCCAGCGAAGTAAGAAATTACGTCATTCAATGAAAAATACGTGAGTAATACTTATCTAAAAATCTTTTGGAGCCTGTCAGGCTACACGTCCATAGTTGTGTTATAAAAATATTTGTAAGCAACTTTGTTCTCTTTTTAGATTTTCTTGTAAATTTTAACTTATTTATTTTGGAATAGTAAAAAAATAAAAAGGAGTATGGTAAATATTTATTTTTATAATTTCTAGTTAATTTTACGGCTGAAAACGTAGTTGTACTTAAAATTACCCAAAATGTGCCATTATATTTTAATTTTGAATGTTTCTAGAATTATTATGAAAAAGTGGCTTATATATTCACGTATTTTTACTATTACTAAACCATACTTTAAGTTAAATATAGTATTCAAGCTATTTAAAATAATTTTGTTAAAAAAAACACTAATACTGTGAGACTATGTACACGTCCAGGATAGTGTTATGAAAAAATGACGTCCATACTTAAAGGTTAATAAAACGTTATTCCTTTCGTTTAAGATACTATGTTACTTAAGAGGACTTATTGTTTTTTGTCCATTCTTTCGATTGGCATCATAATAATACGGCTGTTTTTTTTTACACATTTAAGCCGGTTCGATTCCCAAACGAAGCAAGTAATTTTTAGAAAATCTTTGAATGCAGTATTACTAACTTTTAAAATAACATAAAGTCTTCTCTCAGTAAAATATCCTGTCTACGATATTTAAGGTACTTTCCCTTCATGTCCAACCATTGATACGTAACTTTTGCTTTATCGAAATAATGAAATGCTACTAAGATAAAGCGAATCAATGTTAGGGGGTGGGGGCTCGCTACGTCATAAGTAGAAAATTTACCTACTTACATACAATGACCCAAGTGAAGCAAAAACAAAGAGAAGATGCCCTATCGCGTTTTCCGTATGAAATCAAGTGAAGCTGGAAATCGGGGTGCGGGGGGAGCTTCACGCGAGTTCAGCGCGATGACGCCACCGTCACCTTGTAGCGAGTAGAATTACTAAAATGCCAGTATTATTGACGTTAACATAAAAGTTCCGCTATACATTACTGTAGGTGGCAGCAGTGCTAGTACAGGGCCTCACTAAGGGATTTAATAAAATAAATCATTCGAAAAAGAGATAATCTAGATATAAAATTTTCTATCGTTTACAATGCATTCATTATTCAGTATATTTAGCTGCAATAGCATATACTGTAATAGATAGAGACTGTATTAGAAATAAGTAGTTTTGTAGTTTCTTGTGACTTTTTGTATTTCTTAGTGTAATATATGTGAAAGTTACTAAAATTTGCGATTTTTTAATAATAGAGAAATATTTTTAAAATATGATATTTTTTACTTTTTTTAGAATTTGTAAAACAACAAAACTAATCTTTATAATAATTTTCTTCTTAAAACGAATAGGTCTTAATTATTAATTTGAAATCAAAGGCTCCTTTCACAGTGCTGCTTGCGCCGCGCCGGTTGCGTTCTGCGAAAGGCAACTCGACCGGGGCGGCCGCGGCGCACGCGACCGGCAACACGCAGCGGTATGAAAGGAGCCTAAGGAAACAGGCATATAGGTTCTGCATAATATGAAGGGTCTTATATTATATTATTTGTCCCAGAATCTAGTGTATTTTGTTGGTGTCCAACCGTCCCGATTTATTATTTTAAGCCGTTTATTTCTTCAATTAATTTCCGATGGAAATCTATATAAAATACCAAAGATTTTTGTTATGTTTTCATATAAATAATAAATCTATGTTAATGAATACATTCGTAGTAGAAAGATAATTTTAGTAGAAGGTGCCGTGTCAATATAATCTAAAAAATAAAAATCGTTAAAAACTGCTTATATTAATACACGTGTTTATTCGCTCTTAATACATCCTACGTTTTCGTTAGTGTTTTTACTCACCACTAGAGGGCATTTTGTGCTTAATCGGCATATTGACAGCAGGTCGAACATTCTAGAAGCAATACGTCAAGTAATAAATTAATAATACTTGTTTAATGTATATGTACTTACAAATGGAAAGAGTTTTTTTGTTCACTGTGTCTGTGTAACTTTTGCACGATAGAATACAACATTTAATTTTATATTTAGGTAGTTCAAAACTAAATTAAAGGAAAAGGGTACGACGTACTAATCCGACAGATAAAAAGATCGACTGATGTCAGCGCCTCTGGCGTTAAGTAGCTAAAAATAAAAATGCGTGACGTCAGGACTTTATCGATATAAGCTGGACTTTATTGCTTATAACATCTCTTTGTTTTTGCTTCGTACCTAAATCACTATATCTTCGATAGTATTTGATTGTGTAAAAAAGAAAACATAAGTGTCTAATATTTTTAATAACATACATATCGGCATATTAAATAATGTCTTCGTCACTATTGAATTGGTTGGTAGTTAATCGACATCGATCGATCGATTGGTGTTGTAACATCCTAAAACTTATATCTGGACGTATTATAATATAATTTCAGTACCAACAACAAGTGGAACTGGCAGCGAGACGACCGGGGCAAGTATCTTCGATTATGAAGAGCTTAAAGCCAAAACTGGCATATCTCATTCTGCCCTTCGGCCTCTCTTAGCCATTATTGATCCTCTCCACACGATGACTATGCCTGAGAAGGTATCAAACTATTCAGGCTTTGATGTGTTTTGCCACGCACTGGAGAGTTTTACAGCCATTCCTTTCAATGAGAGGAGCCCTGCGCCGCCAAATCCAGCATTGAGGCCGGCTTATCAAGGCAGCAACCCTATATCAGATGTTTGGGCCAGATTTTGCTTACAGGTGAGCAGAGAGTTGATTATAAAACTACAATAAGCCTTAGTAAAATGGAATGTTGGTCAATAGTGGGTTAAATTGCGGTAATGTATAGGACAGGATCAGCCCCCTAACTATGATCGCTCAAAACAATATTAAAACCGCACTAAGAGCGGGATGGCGCTATACGCAACAAGAGCGGTGTCTCTGTTTTAATATTGTTTTAACCTTGCTATAAGTGATCACGGTACGGCCCCAGGAATAACTAAACTCTAAAGTCACATGGTATCAGCATTGTGTCAAATTTCATTACCTTGCGGCTCTCACGTATATTTAGCCGAGTATTCCTATTTCGCATTAAATAAAATAATATATTTTTGTATAGATTTTGTTTATTAGTTGGGTAAGTTTAGAAACTTCGTTACCATAGTCATTTCACTGACTGTGGACGAAGATTAGACGAAACTATGGGATGATATAAATAAATAAGTATTGTGATGGTGACAACTTGTATGTACGTTATATAGGTATTTAATTTACTTTTTCAGACGATTCAGAAGTACTTCGCTCGTTCAGTATATAACGCTGATGATATAGAAGCGAGGTCCAGCATGCACCTCGCGGGCACTATGGCCGGCGTCGGCATCGGCAACGCTGGCGTACACTTGTGCCACACCCTCGCCTATCCGATCGCAGGAAACGTCAAAACGTTTGTCGCGCAAGATTATGGGTAAGACATGCACAGACTTGCACATTCGCCAATACTCCCTTATAGTACAGGAGCTCGGCACTAATTTAAAAAGTTTTTTCAATCGGTACCATAAAAGTGCAAATGCTGTTTTTGAAATTCCCTACTATCTTAAATTAATTAAATTAAAATTACCTACTGTCGCGCCCCCGGTATAAAATGGTCTTTATCATCTATCGTTTTCTTTTTTTATGTCCTTGTATATAGGTTAAAGTTTATTTTATGGAATATTGTAGTGTAATGTATTTATTGTAGTGTAAACGCCACCATGTCAGTCCGCCTTCAGGACCAAAATTGGAAGATGTATTTAAGCTTTTGGACTGAAGAGGACTCGGCATCAACATAAACGGCGAGTACATGACTCACCTTCGTTTTGCTGATGATATCGTAGTCATGGCTGAGACTGTGGAGGATCTATGCACAATGCTCGAACACCTCTGTAGAGTTTCCCAACAAGTGGGTCTGAAAATGAACAAGACTAAAATAATGTCGAATTCCCGTGAAGTACCCACTCCTGTGAATGTTGGAGGCTCTACGCTGGAAGTTGTTGACGAATATGTTTACCTGGGGCAAATAGTCCAGCTCGGTAAGTCCAACTTCCAGTAAGTCAGTCAGAGGTAAATCGACTAATCCAACTCGACCAGGCAGCGTTCGGGAAGCTACGCAGCATATTCTCGGCCCATCTACCGCAATGTCTCAAGACGAAAGTCTTCAATTGCTTGTTGCCAGTGACGACATACGGAACTGAGACGTTGCCGCTTACAATGGGTCTCATAAGAAGGCTCAAAGTCACTAAAAGGGCAATGGAGAGGGCTATGCTCGGGATTTCTTTACGTGATGACATCAAAAATTATGAGATCCGTAGAAGAACTAGAGTTACCGACATAGCCCAAAGAATTGCAAACCTTAAGTGGCAGTGGGCAGGGGCAGGACACATCGCTCGTAGGACTGACGGCCGTTGGGGCGGAAAGGTCCTCGAGTGGCGGCCGCGTACTGGGAGACGCAGTATTGGTAGGCCCCCACAAGGTGGACCGACGATCTGGTGAAGGTCGCGGGATGCGGGAGGCGCAGGGCCGATCCTCCAACAGTGGGCGTCTCTTGGCTGATACGATGATGATGTATGTATTATAGAACGTTCCTATCTTTCAAAGTCACTAATTAAATAGAATGCATCGCCATGAAATCTGATATACCCAATGGTTAATTAGTAGATAATGCCATATGGCATCGACTCCGTCATTTGTCATCATCATCACAGCTCATATACGTCCCCACCGAGGGGCTCGAGCCTACCCTATGTAAGGGTGATTAGGCCTTAGTCAACCACGCTGGCCCAGTGCGGATTGGTCGACTTCACATACACCATTGAATTGGTGTATGTGAGGCGGGCGGCCGGGCGGCCGGGCGGCCTAGCGGCAGAGAACGAACATGCACGATGTTACTCGAATTGTCAGTCATGTCGGCGCGAGGCACTGCCGTGCCAGGACCGCGCGCTTTTTAAAAGTTGGTGCGCACGCTTCTTAAAAGTTTTTAAAAGTTTTACGATCAATTTCACGAACCGGAACGGTGATTTCACGAACCGGAACGCTATTCCGCCGTATTCCGCGAGACGGAACGGTAACTTTATAAATTTTCACGAACCGGAACGGCGTTCCGGCGCGTTCCTGCTCAATTCGAGCACTGGTGGTAGGTATAAAATTTGAACGATTCAAGAGCTGTCTATGAAGTCATATTTGAATGTCATATTTTGAACATAAATTAACCATTCTCCATCAGTGGAAGAACTTATTGGGACTGCGGATAATATTCCTATTTTCATACAATAAAGTTGTCAAACACCTACTTAGATCTGAAGGTAGGTGGCCTCAATGCATAATTATTAATTACAGTACCCAGTAATTTCATATGGATGCAATTTGGCAATTGAAGGTGAGGTTGAAAACTGTTTCATTGTGTTCTGTGGTTGTAACACAGTATTTTTGTCTTGAGCCTTACTTACGTCGTAGGTGTTGCGTTTCTTCAGATGGTGATCATTATAATTTCCGTTTTTTTGTTATTTTTGTTTTCTCGTGGGATTCTTTTCCCGTAGGAAAATTACCCTATGTCCTTCCCCTGGTCTCGAACTATCCCTATACCAACTTTCATCAAAAACGGTTCAGTAGTTTCGAAGCCTATTTAATACAAACAAACAAATCTTTACTCTTTATAATATTAGTTTAGATTAATGCAGAGCAATAAACTGATTCAATAGTTTTACCTCATACGTTACCTCATATGTTAAGTCTACTCCTTTCTTGGAAAAAAAGACAGGAGAGTTATGCCTAGCAGTGGTATCTCACACAAGTCACACTTCAATGGTCACAAGAATTAGTTAAATACCGCATCATAACTAAGATAGTGAGTGAGAAAACATAAACTCATTGTATATGAGTGAGTAATAAGTTCACTGATTATTTTTGTCCACATCTCTTATAGGATGTCTCAGAAGCCGGCGTCAAGCCGAAAGCAGGCGGTAGACTAACTCATATATGTTATCAGAAAAATATAAAAAAAAATCTAAGTCACCTATTTAAAAAAAATCTAACATTTAAAAAAATCGATATAATTTACACCCTGTGACGGTTTTTTCACTCTTGTTGCTACAAATCTTGTCTTTTCTAAACATTTTCTTTTGTTTTGTAATCCTGAATAATGTTTCTGTATACTCTCATCTAAAATTTAAAGCCAGCTGCTCCAATTTAGAAGAATATGCAATTTTTATCTAAATTAAATATTCAAAATTAATTTTTCGCATAGCTTTAACAAGCTGTACTGAAGAAAAAAATGTACTATGCGAGTTTGGCAAGTAACTGCAAAAGTTGGCGCATTCAATAAGGATTCCAAAATGGTATGATACTTGGTAAATAATTTCTACGATTGCAGACAATTTTTTTTCCAAAAACAGGCAGTTTTGAACAAATTTTTCTTACGTACTTAAAATTTATTCTAATGTACTGCCTGAAAATAAAACTGCCTGTTTTTGGAAAAAAAATTGTCTGCAATCGTAGAAATTATTTACCAAGTATCATACCATTTTGGAATCCTTATTGAATGCGCCAACTTTTGCAGTTACTTGCCAAACTCGCATAGTACATTTTTTTCTTCAGTACAGCTTGTTAAAGCTATGCGAAAAATTAATTTTGAATATTTAATTTAGATAAAAATTGCATATTCTTCTAATTTGGAGCAGCTGGCTTTAAATTTTAGATGAGAGTATACAGAAACATTATTCAGGATTACAAAACAAAAGAAAATGTTTAGAAAAGTCAAGAATTGTAGCAACAACAGTGAAAAAACCGTCTAAGGGTGTAAATTTTATCCATTTTTTTAATGCTAGATTTTTTTTTAAATAGGTGACTTAGATTTTTTTAAATATTTTTCTGATAACATATATGAGTTAGTCTATCACCTGTTTTCGGCTTGACGGCGGCTTCTGGGACACCCTATATGTCACATCCCGACATTATATCACACATTCCATAAATCAACTTTCCTCTACCATAGGTTGCCTGGTAGAAATTGCTGCCTTGGCAATAAGACCGCCATTTGTTATTTTTTTCTACTTGTAAAAATTTATCTTTTGTTAATAATAAATTATACATTCATTCAAAAAATGTTCTTCTTTTGTTAACAATAAAGTATTCATTCATTCATTAAAAAAAATAATTTCTCCCAATGTTGACATTATGCCATGCCAGACAGATAATTTGATTTAACAATACTAACTTGTTATTTTTGTTGTATCCAGTGATCAACCTCTCGTGCCTCACGGCCTATCGGTCGTCATGACGGCGCCTGCTGTCTTCCGCTTCACGGCGTCTAGTGATCCCGATAAACATCTCGAGGCCGCTGGTCTACTGGGCACCGACACCGCAGGCAAGAAACAGGCGGACGCCGGGGCTATCCTAGCTGACACTATACTCAAATACATGGACACCATGAAAATTGAGAACGGGCTGGAAAGACTCGGATATACGACTGAAGATATACCTGATTTGGTGAAGGGTGCATTACCTCAGGTAGACACCTTTTTATAGTAATTCATTATTAGCTGCGAACGGTTAGCTTCCGGTCGTTTACCACGATGGTTGTACTACTGGCGCGTCAAATGAGGATACGGTCCACCTAATGCTTAAGGGTCATCACGACACCATATTGTAAGAATTAATTGCACATTGTAGACAAAAAATCAACTTGCTAGATCTAGTGCATTGACGGCGTCCCTCGCTTGGTGGACATAGGTCTTCCCAGGGATCTACCAACCACCAACGCTGCGTCTTCCGGTAGACAGCCGGCGCTCGAGGACTTTTCCGTCTGTTCTGCGAGAGGTATGTGTGGGAATTCCACTTAAAGTTTGGAATCCTTTGGGCTATGTCGGTGACTAGTTCTTCTACGGATCTCGTAATCTCTGATGTGATTTCGTAGACAAACCCCGAGAATAGCCCTCTCCGTTGCCCTTTGAGTAACCTTAAGCCTACTTATGAGACCTATTGTAAGCGGCTTAATCTCATTTCCGTATGTCATCACTGGCAACACGATCATAATTATTCACAAGAACAAGTTATAAGACGGAAAGAAGCTTTAAGTACTATGACATATGTTTGTAGCCCTATACCTGTAAACTATCTAAAAACAGTCAAAGGACACAAACACAAAATGTTATTGTACTTAGCCTGTCTGTATACACCCGATCAATATTTTGGCAGGGGTAGTGCCAAGGGGTATGGTGGGTCCGGAGGGTTTATGAACTGCTAGGTTAGACTCGCGATTGACTAGATAGATTCCTGTTTTTTTTTACTTTTCTGTTTGCCTTTAAGCCTTTGATTATCAGTTTGCTACATAGCAGACTGATGATGATGATGATACTGTCATTTTTGGGTCATTTTATTTTCAGTCAGTTATCACGCGGTTGGATGATCCACTTTATAAAACACAATGATAAAAAAATATATTTTTCTGATAATTTGTAGACATTCGAATCATATGCGTACGTAGTCAAGAAATGGCAGCTATTATAGTACTTCATCATCACAGCTCATATACGTCCCCACCGAGGGGCTCGAGCCTACCCTATGTTAGCGTGATTAACCACGCTGGCCCAGTGTGGATTGGTTGACTTTACATACACCTTTTGAATTTCTTTTTTCTTCTGAATGCATGCAGGTTACCTAACGATATTTTTCTCCACCGTAGGAGCATCGGCAAATGTACATAAAAGAAATTCGAAAATCGAAAAACATATTGGCACATGATAGGATCGAACCACGGACCACCCGATTAGAAGGCCAGTGCCAGTGCAGAGTCCACAGCGCCACCGACGCTGCATTATAGTACTTAAGGCGCTACTTTCCCGTTTTATACAATTTCGATTAACTGTACCGCCACGAATATAAAACATGCAGTTCTCAAATTCATATATGATATTTTTGAACATTTTATCTAAACATTCTTAAAGACAGAAACATGATTAATAACATTTCACTCGATAGAAAAAAAATCCAAAGATTACTTTGTTCAATATTTTAAAACAGCTGTGAATCAGAGAATAAAATAATAAATGGCATAAAAGTGTTACTAATAGATTTGCATTTTTATTGTCTAGAAAATTGCAAAAATACATTTTTGATTTTGTACTCCAGTTTTCCAAAAATCGAATAAAACATGTAAAAAGTAACGTTTTCGTTCGGTCACGGGCGCGTAAGCGACATTAGAAACTATACGATTATCAACTATATTACCTCGCAATAAAGGAATCGCCGTGCACGCGTAGATTTCCAGGAAAACCTCGCCTTAAGAGGGCACAGTATCTACTACTAGCGCCGCCATTCGTTTTTTATTAATTATGATAAATTTAAGACGTTTCTACAAAAAACAGATCAGTCAACTACTCAATACAGATATTTCAGAATTTTTTAGCTATTCAGGCATAGATTAAATGTATAGGAATAATCATAATCCGAATTATTGCTCAAAGTGGCTACTTTTAGCAATAATTCGGATTCGGCGGCGCTAGTAGTAGGTACTGTGGCCCCTAACGCTCTCATTTCATTTCATGCGAAAGGAGGTTTCATACATTACCACAATTAATGGTCGCTTACAATAGTTATTAATGAATAATATTTTGTTAGTTAAACTGTCTACCGGACTAAATGATAAATTAATATTTTTATTGTCAACGAAATAAAGTCACTTTGTACAAATTTATTGATTTAGGAGAATCTATAAAAAAACCTAAACTGACCGTAAATTCTTTTTATTTTTTAAAGTTTAATTTAAAATTTCAGCAACGTCTTCTCAAGTTGACACCGCTACCGCAAACCGAGGAAGATTTATCGAGGATGCTAGAAGATTCGATGGTTATCTACTAATACTATAATTATGTGAAATGTAATAGATTAATTATTTTTTTACATGTTTTATGATATTATTAAGGGATATTATGTCGTTATAACGCATGTTAATAATAAATATTAATTGTTTTAGACTTGTTTTTAATCTGTGCTAGTTTCTGTCCGCATTTTCGATAGAAGTACAGTAGGTTCAAAACAAAATATATAAAAATAGAGGTTCAAAATGGACCAATTTTTAGTTAGCGGGAAAAGTATCTTTTTCTATAGACAGGAAACCTTTTATAGGTTTTATAGGTCCTGTGTCCATCATAATCCAATGAATATACTTACATAATGTTTTTTGGTAAGTACACTAATTACCGCTAACACGTCGAAACGTGAAACTTGTCACAATTGACTGACACTGACTGCCATAATGTACTTATGACGTTAATAAAAACATGCCCTATTGCAACTCTCGTCTGCACTGTGACAACCACATTGAACACTGCACCGCTACAAAAAGTCGCAGTGCTTAGTCTTTTATACATAATAATAATGTAATTTTAAAGATATTCTGAAAAAACTTCAGATTACGAGGTATTGGGCTGAATACCTGGGATAGGCCTTATCATAGACTACTGAGAAGATACTATGCATATCTTAAGAACCTTAGAGGCCTTATGCATATCTTTAAAAAAACTAGTTTTCAAATGCTTACATCATTTTTAATCTGTGGCTAACATTCAAGTGATATTCACAGTGCGTTCCAGATAAGCATTACATCTTTTTGGTGCTAACATCTCATTTTGATCGCGTTTTGCGTTTCTTTTAAGAAAAGTTAACATTTTTTGCCGCACTACTTGTTGCAAATGAAACAGTATGAACTGATTTTTGGTGCCGAGTTTTGACACCACGTTTTCATGTAACTTAAAATTACAAATTATACAAATCAGAATCGGCTTTAATTTTATCCATTTCGTACAGTTTATTTTTTAAATGATCTGAAAAACCGTTTTAATTCATGACAAAAGTTTAATGTCAAAGAAAGCTGTCAAAAAGTTGTATTAGAGGACCCATCTTATATCCTTGGTATTTGATGCCAACTTTTCCTAGCAATAATGTTTAAGTGAAAGAAACAACATGAAAGTAAACACCAGTGAAATGCGTTGGTGATAAAAATGTTGCAAGTCCGTGCTTATCTGGAAAGCGCTTACCACACGTCTGATGTGTGTCAAGAATGTCTAATAGTTTTTTTATGGGCCCTAGGCTCGGCAAACACAATTAACAGTGTTATGCCCAACTCTACTTTTGTGAAAAAACCAAGTTTCAAAAATATATTTGTATAGGTGAAACAAAAAAAAGGGAAAATAAAAAATACGGGTTTCTATATGTTTCACGTTCTTTTATGTAATCTAAAAATGTAGTCGTCAATAACTGAAATATTGTTCATTATCTACACAAATATCTGTGGAAATATGCAAGCAATAGGTCATCATCACAGCTCATATACGTCCCCACCGAGGGGCACGAGCCTACCCTGACCAGTTATGATAGGGCGATTAGGCCTTCCCCCCGTAGAGGTAAGTCCTGGCGCGTGCGCCAGGCAACCCTCCAGGGGGCACAATCGGGGAATGGCTAACGCCGATCCCGATTGTGTCTCCACGGAGGTAGAAGTATCTAGAGGGTTTTTAGCCGGTAGTGGGTCTTCTACCCGTGTCCTGCATATCCTTGGGGTGGCCTAGTCAGCTCAATTCCCTTGTCGAATACCGTAAAAACTGTATTTTCCCTCTTGTAAAAAAAAAGGGCGATTAGGCCTTAGTGGCCACGCTGGCCCAGTGCGGATTGGTTGACTTCACATCATCATCACAGCTCACATACGTCCCCACCGAGGGGTTCGAGCCTACCCTATGTTAGGGTGATTAGGCCTTAGTCAACCACGCTGGCCCAGTGCGGATTGGTCGACTTCACATACACCTTTGAATTACTTCGCAGGTGTATGCAGGTTTCCTCGCGATGTTTTCCTTCACCGTAATAGCGTCAGATAAATGTACATATGAAATTCATGAAACGAAAAACACATTGGTACAGGGAAGGATCGATCGTGAGCCTCCCGATTCTACTCGGAGCACAGTCCAGTGAGGCCACAGTGCCACCGACGCTCAAGCAATAGGTAGTAAGTTCTTATTTAATATATAAGCTTAACAATAACTTCGATTCCAATCACAACTACCCCATTTTCTATTTATGATTTTTTTTATTACAGCAATGGCACTGGCAGAGATTACATAAACGTGCAGTTTGGCAAAAAAGAGTTTGAAAATATGAGGGCGCCACTAGTACAGTTTTGCACGGGGATCACAATTTCGAAAAATAAACGATTTTTAAATAACAATTGGAAAATTAAGCAACAACAGTCTCACTAATACACTATCTATCTGAGAATTTAGTTTTACTACGGGAATCGCTCTTTAGTTCCAGCTGTCACCGCTCCAAACTCTTCTTTGCCAAACTGTAATTATGTTTTGCGAGATGTTGATTAGAGTTTAGTGAATTGTCGCTCACATAGTGATAAAAGCCATTATCACAAAAAAAAAAGAAACAAATCCTTTTTCTAGCGTTTCATTTAAAAAAAGTATTAGCGTAATGAGTGCAATAAAATTAGCTTCATTTTAAAGGTGCCTCCAGACTCACGCCGAGAACCCCCGAGAACACCCGAGAAGCGTGAATGTGATGGGTTTCTCGGCTTCTCGTTCTCGGGCTCGCCTGTTCTCCGATCGGTGTCGGTTTTTTTGCCCGCTTCAAAGGGTTTCTCGGGCGAGAAAAGAGAACACTATCACACTCTCGTTTGTTCTCAGTGCGACTGCGACCGTGGCGTAGATCGCATGTTATCTCGTGCCAATTATTCTATAAAAAAAATACTTTGTGGTGTCTGATGCATATCAGTATCATTTAGATAACTTCACAGTTATTGTATACTCTTTCATTAACATAGTCTCTCATCTGTGCTATCAGTGCTTAACAAAATAATGTGTGATAAATATTAAGAAAATAATTTAAATTCACGAAGATTTTAATTGTTTTGAGATATTTCGTTAGTCTTTATAGTTCAGTAATTTTAGACATACGAGTAAAAAATGTGGAAAAATGAAACAGAGTTAAAGTTTAAATAATATTTTCACACAGAGCCCATTTTGTGGGAAGCAAAACGTTTTCTATAAAAAAGTACTTTGTCAATAACCACCATCGTTTGAGCCATTTTTTCTTAATATTATTTTTAATTTTCGTGTTAACAAGATTATAATGTGCTAACGCACACAATACCAAGGCAGTAGCACTGTCGTCCATTCCGGATCACGACCGAGAATGTAAATGAGAAGATCGCTGAGTGTGGATAGCTTCTCGGTTCTCGCGCAAGTTCTCGGCGAGACTTCTCGCCGAGACTTCTCGCGTGAGTCTGGAGCCGGTATAAGATTTGTTACATTTCTTTCTATACCTACATACTTAGATGAGAAATGAGCATTGTTCTTTGTTTTGTGCCACACTCGAGTATCCAGACATTAAAACATACGTAATTTGTTAAAGACAGAATATTTATTTTTATGATAAAAATAAAAATATAGCACCATCTCATTAATATTTTTTTATCACCCCATTAAAGAAAAGTGCCATTTATAAGATTTGGACATTCTATTTTTCTAAACCTGTTCAAAATATGAGGATTTATAGAAATAAAACCGATATATATCTTTTTAGTATTTAATTTTTAAAATTTAAAGTACATAAAATAAACCTATCAACTAATTTGTATAATATATAATAATATGTATACCTTAAATTAATTTGTTGTAATTTGACTTCATTTGTTACTTTAATTATTAAGAAGCGCTAGGGTAAAACCTTTGTCGTAGTATTGTTCGAGAAATCGATAAGATTCGTTTGAAGGCACTAAGTACAAGTTTTTTTTGTTAGATATTTGTTCGAGACTAGCGCTATCCATCTATCACTTACTGCTCATGTAAGATTTAACGCAGTTGTTAGTTTCATTAAACTCTACTTTGTGCATTTGAGTTCAGTGACTCAAACTGCCTCTGGCACAATATTGCTGTGGTGGAAGGGACTGCTCTCATAAGACATATTGGAGGCTTTCACTGTGACGCTGGGCAGGGGCTGGTAACGACTCAGCTTGGGAGTGACTGGGCCGGTCAGGTCCTCTGATAGCTGTTGGTATACTAAACCACAATCTTTCTTTGTGCGTCCCGCGTGGCTCATGGCGGCTATTATGGCACTATTATATTTCACCTGTCTATGTCTTCGACTGCACACTACCATCACAACTTTTGCAATTACAATCAACAAGAGTAATGCACTGAATATCGCAATAAGTATGGGCCACAAATAGTCATAGCGACCGTGGCCTACGTCTTCTTTCAACGTCGCCTGCACGTAGACTCCAGGCTCTAGATCCTCATAAGCACTATCATTTTCTAGCAGCTTGATAGCGATCTTAACATTTTCTTTTCCAGGTGTCGTCGTTGGAAGTTTCGCTTTAAGGACTTGTTTCTCGACTAACTTGACTTTGAGTTCGGGGTCATCATCACCATCGTCGTAGTCCTCGGATGCATCATCATCATCTTCCTCGTCATCCTCATCATCAGCTTCATCGTCAGCTTCGTCATCTTTATCATCATCATCATCTTTGTCGTCATCACTTTCGACATCGGCTGTGTCAGGTATGACTTTTTTATTGTCGACCATAGTGTCATCGCTTAATTTGCCATCATCAAGGGTGTTCTTTAAATCGAAATTACCTACTGAATCCTCATCAATTCTCTCCCAAATTTCTTCATCAGATACTGTTCGCAGTGGATCTACCGGGTGAATTGTAGCGCTGCCGCAAGTTTTACGTGTAAGTGATTCCCAACTGTTGTCATTTCCTTCTTCTTCTTTTGCATCCGTAGCCATATTGGCAATGCGAGTACTAACAGCGTTGGGAGATACTTTACGCTTACTTAACCAGGTCATGAGGTTTTCAAATTCACGATTGCATACTAATGGATTGTTACTAATGTCAAGTGATCGCAGGCGGTTCAGTGATTCTACTTCACTTTGTTTTATTTCTATTATATGATTTTGAGATACATTCAAGAATGTTAAGTTGCCAAGTAATTCAGGGTTGTTTTTACTTGTTTTCCATAATGTTGTTAATTCAGCATTACTTATATCGAGTCGGGTTAACATTGGAGTGTGAATAAATACTTCAGCTGACAATATTTTAAGTGGATTACCTTGAAGGTACAGTTTATCTAATTCATTATTATTCTCGAAAATTTTGACATCTAAGGAATTTAACATGTTATTTGCAAGATTGATTTCCACTAGTTTTGGACAAACGGAGAATACCTTACTACTTATTGATTTGATGTTATTGCCAGACAAATTAATTACGGACAATGCTGTAAATGTTCTTAAAGAGTTGTCATAAATCTCTTCCAACCCACAGTTAGCAGCCTCAAATAAGTAGATATTAAATTGTTCAGCTGAACAGTTAAATCCCTCGACGGGCAGGTATCGTAATAGTGGATTATTGGAAATTTTGAAAATGTCTAATTCAATATTTTCCTTAATAAGCACACTAGAAATAAAGGTCAAATTATTGTAAGATAAGTCTAGGTAATTAAGTTCTACAAGCTTGTGGAAGGCTTGATTGTGAATTTGTTGTATACTGTTTCCACTAAGGTTAAGGTTTGCAATGTACGTCATGCCATTAAACATAGATGGTCCCACAAATTTGATATTGGTTTGGCCGGCGTTAAGCGTCAGCAAATCCGATATTTGTAATCCATAAACAGTATCGATAGGATTTCTCTGAATATGAAGGGTAGCGAGCTCGTTATTTTCTGAGAAGATATTATCTGGTAAAGATTTAATATTGTTGTCACTAAGATCTAGTTCTTCGAGATCTAAAAGTTTTTTGAATGTGTCAGGGTCTAGATCAGTAAGGTTGTTCCCTGCAATATTTAGATACATTAGACCTGGCATGCTTCTGAACGTATTGACATTGATAGCTTTCATGTTGCAGTATGACAAATCCATCTCTTGCACTGTAGTAGCGTTGAGGAAGTAGCCTGTTTGCGGAAATACCAATGGATTATTAGCAAGTGTGAGTAATAATAACTTCTTATTGGTAGCAAACGTTTCAGGGTGTAAGTTTTTCAATTTGTTGTTCGATAGATTAACTGCGTATAATTCTGGAAGGTTGTTAAAAGCAGTTGAACTGACAAATTCTATTGTACTGTTGACGATTTTGACTGTTGCTATTTGATGGAGACCGAGTTTTTTAAATATGTGATCGGTAAGTTGAATGGATAAGCCAGGCTCTGCATTTTCGATGACCAAGTCTGTGATGTCGTCGCCGAATTTCTGCGTCCCAATTTCAAGTCGATTGCACTTAGCTATTTTGTAGCCTTGATTTACTGTGCATATGCAATCTCTTGGGCAGGGACGGTCTTCGTTGAACAGTACTTCTTGTTCATCTCCATTTTCAAAGTCATCGTACTGATAGATTATTGGAGTTGTGCTCTTGGCAGTTTTGTTGACGGTCTCGCTTTGTGAAAGCGCACAAACTGCCAGGAGCAGTAGTAACTCCCGGAACCGCACCCCCATTTCGTAGTGAACACTGGAATGAGAAAAATATATCTCGTTAATGTAGTCGATGTACAAGAACAGGCATTGTTTCTATAATTAAGAACATTTCTCAAATCAGTTGCAACTGTTACACAGAAAAACAAAAAGTACATAACAAAAGGCAACCGTTATGCTCCTTTCAAATTTGTGTTGTACACAATGGCTGAGCACGTTTGGTTTGTTTAAGAGAATACAAAACAAAATTTACAAATAGCACGATTCCGCTAAGAACAGCTTTAGAGCGCTTAGCCGCTTACTATGTTTGTAAAGGTCGAATTGGTTGCTGTACCACTAATAACGCTTTTAAAGCAATATTTTTTAATTTTGATAAAGTAAACGTTATTAATATTTAATTACACAATTGCGATATTCCAAGCTTTCATAGGCGTAGGTACCTATATCTTTTCGATAAGGGGGGGGGGGGGGGTCCAGATTAAATACTTGAATTTGCCTAGTGTACACTGAAAACTTAATTCTATGTAGTGTGTAAGTTGATTTACGTCCTGAGCACTCTCTATGCTCTTTGTCATTTTAAATAGTTAAGTTACTATATTTTCTATTGATCTTTTAAGTACCTAATCAGTGAGATAACTGATACGAGTGCGTTCTAAAACGTGCACATTTTTAAATGCTCCTAATTCCCGATTCACCCGCAACAAAACTTAACAAGCCCTCACAAAGACAAATTTTTATGTGTGTTTAGAGTGTTTGATATGTTTTGCAATCGCTTGTAGCCGATGCGATTGAGTTTTTTGCCACAAATCAAAGGGAATTTGCCATAAGCGCCTGCTACGAGTCTACATGTTTTTGTGCACGCACGCGGTCTTGTTTGTGGATTAAATAAAGTAGCTGATGCGTGTAGAATCTCCTTTGGCTAGGTATTACATAAATTGGCGCGGCCTGCGTTCTAGCGGGTCAAACGCCGTGGGATGTCGATGCACGCGTACATGCAGAGGTGTATCGACATCGGGTTGCCGTTAGTGAACGGGGGGGACGATCCGCTCCTGAGGAAGTGGAGCGGATTCGTACCCAGGCGCAGAGGGAGGCTCTGCGTCGATGGAGTGAGGCACTCGCCTCCCCAGCTGCCGGCCACCGGACGATCGACGCGATTCGTCCGGTGTTGGAGGAGTGGGTTGGGCGCCGGCAGGGCAGCCTCACGTTCCGCATGGTGCAGGTACCGGGCATGGCTGCTTCGGTCATTACCTGCATCGAGTCGCGCGTCGGGAGGAAACGCCGCGGTGTCACCACTGCGACGCTCCCGACGACACTGCCGAGCACACCCTATTGATGTGCCCGGCCTGGCGACTCCAGCGTAGCGAGCTTAACGCTGCGCTGAGAGGCGGAGACCTCTCGCTGCCGAGCATGGTCGTGGCCATGCTCCGCGGCGAAGCGGAATAGGGGGCTGTCGCCTCCTTCTGCGAGGACGTAATCTCGCAGAAGGAGGCCGCGGAGAGGGAGCGGGAGGCAGATCCTCAAGCCGCTCCCATCCGCCGCAGACGGATAGGCAGGCGAAGGCGGGCATTCGCACAAGCGATGCCCATCTAATGACCCTGCCGTAGAGGCCTGCGTGCACGGTTGGCCCCGTGCACGCCGCCGTAAGGCCCTCCGTCTGGGGATTGCCCTAGTGTTCTCGGGCAATCCCCCCTTGGCGATAGCCCGACCGGTGGGTCGGGCTTGCCCGGGCGCGTGGGTAGTGGAGTCGCAGTGTGGATCTTACCCAGCGCGCCCATAAGGGCAGGGAGAACACCGGGGGGTTTTAGTGGGTAGGCCTGGCACCCTGCCGGGAGAGCCCCACACACGCTCGCTGTCTGGCCAACGGCGGGTACGGTGCGGTTACGCATTTCCCACCGAGAAAAAAAAAAAAAAAAGGTATTACATAAATTAGTAAAGAAACAAATCTTATGTTTTTGACCAATAAAGGTTAAACGGAACGTTAGGCGCATAACACATTGCACCGGACACCGCTCCGGTGTGCGGTGCTGCGGTTTTTAATTTTGACTGAAGAATCTCAATTTGTATACAAAAACCGCAGGGTATAACACACTCACACCGCATGCCCGTGCGGTTGTGCGGCGCGCGCGACGGCACCGCACTCCCGGACGGTGATGCGGTGCGGTCCGCGGGGTATGCCACACTGTGCCGCAGTATCGTACGGATTTTTGCGTAGAAAGGACGTGCATACGCGTACATAGTTAATGCGGTGATGCGGTGCGTCGTGCATCGCAGCTCCGGACGGTGATACGGAGCAAACCCTACGGTGGCACGGTTCCGTGCCGCCGCAGCCGCATGCGGTTTTCGTCCCTCCGTACACCGCAGCGGGATGCGGCGGCAATGTGTTAAGGCGCATAGTAAGGTCAAACATAAAAAAATCACTGCAGAAAAAACCGGTTCTCTTCATAAATATTGAAAAAAAGATATGTTATTATTCAACGCATTCTTTAGAGGATGGTCTTTTTAATTTTTTGATAAATTAATTAAAACTTGGTTAAAATGTGACCCAAATATGCCTCGATTTTTAAACTAGAAACCTAATCGCTTCGTAAATATTAGGTTAAATCACATACTTTCGATTTCAATAAATAAAGTGAACAATATTCTAGGGGATGGTCTTTTTAGATTTTTCTTATTCGCCTTTATTAATTTTTTATTAAAATAATTCATCTTACGCGTAAAGGTTTGCTTGAATATTCCCCTCACTCTCACTCACTCACTCCTATGTAATCAGTGCGGGACGATCGACGCAAGGTCATTGGGAGCACTATGCGCCTTAAGCGCCTTATAGTCGACGATCGAGGTTTACCATGCTTGCCTCTCTAGAACACACTGCCGTATATACTTGCAAGTGTGTGGATGGGTCTCCAATTGTCAAATGGTTTGGAGTTTGAGGCAAGTGCCAAACGTGTGTGTGGTCTCGCATATTAATGTCAAATGTATCCAACATTTGACATTAATTTATTCCGTGTTTTAATCTTTCAAAAACGACGTATGTGTAACACAGTGTCACATAATACTTAAGCAGATGTCGGCTTTGTTCTCGTGAAATCTTATCTGCGTATCGTCCGTCTGGCGTTACCTACATACTACTCGAGATATAAAGCCAGTACAGGCGCCCGACAACCTTTTGTTTGCGACGAAGGTGATTTAAATTAACACCTTAACTTGGCGAACGTATGCCCGTCACAAAATGTTAATAAAAACTTTGTTTGTTTAAATATAACAGGCATAGACAGACAGTGATATTGTAATTGCTTTTTAAAGCTGACTGAGTAGCACTAGCAAGTGTTTCGGGTTCTCAGCGATTATTAGGGATGGTCTCTTAGCCAGCTCCAAACTTATTATGGGGTCAAGTGGGAGTCGTATACAAATTGACACTTAAACAATTCCTATTTTCTGGAACATTATATACGAATATTCATACAAAAATAGGAGAATTGCATAAGACGATGCACTACATGCATAACAGGTACGAATTGCCAACATGTTGGCCAATTTATTAGTACCAAAACAAATCAAATTATTATCATATTATCATTTTGCCGATACGGCCTTACATATTTTATCTATTACAGTACGAAATTACCTTTAAGTAGGTAGGTATATTCCTACTATTAAACTATGCCATCCAAAGCTATCCTTAATGGATATTTCTCCATTTTTCCTGAATAAATCAAAAATCATCAAATATATTTTACAGATTGACGATTTTCCATCAACGTCATTTACCGCCTTATTACAAAACATGGACTAAAGTTAGTCCTGGTTTAAACCAGGACTAAGTTGGCGCTGTCTCTATCTATGTATATTGACACAAGTGAAAGCGCACTACTTTTAAACCAAGACTAACTTTAGACCAGGTTTAAACCAGGTTTTGTAATAAGACTGATGTTTAAGGTTAAATATTAAACTTTGACAGAACAGACACGTTAAAAACACCATTGCCATATTCGGGGACAAAAACTGAATCTTGACAAACTTCTCCGTCGTAGGTTTACTTAATATCTAGGTTGCATTAACAAGTACTTAGTACTTTAAATATCTATTCAATTTAAAAAAAAACATTGTCATGTTTTTATCGCTTTCGTACAAGAATAGCTTCGTACAAAGAGTAGATAGGAATAATAGCGTTAATAGCGTTTAAAACTAGAATAAAATTAGTAACTTGTCTTCCTCAGAACTTGCTTAGGTACAAAGTCTCTTCGAGTAGACTCTGACTTGATCGATATTACAATATTTAGCGTTCAAAATGATCCACAAAGGGTCTCGGTGCAAATGAAAGTCGTGAACTTTCACGTTAGCCTCAACAATAACGGGTCGGTTCCACTTTTATCACTGATCGAGGAAGGGACTGAGGGCCGATATGGGGCCGATAGCGTAATGACAACCAAGGAGAACAAACAGTGTCTAATAAAACAGGTTTACGTTCTCGACTTGTTTGAGAATGGGAGATGGCAGGGTATACTGAATTTGTGTTAAAAAGATTAGGTTCTTAATAGGTCAGATCAATTAGTAGGACATTTGGTATACACTTATTTCCTTATACACTTATTATTAGTAGGTACATATTTTTAACCCCTGACGGAAAAATAAGAAAAAGTCTGTGGCATCATAGCTCTCAAACGAATGAACCGATTTTGATGTTTTTTTTTATTTGAAAGCTATAAATTATGAAGATTTGCTCAGGCGTTTGAAAATCATCAGCTTCTTTTCAAGTTGATGAAGGGGTCTCATCAACTTTCACAGGACTGAATGATTTGAAATTTGATGTAGGTTAATTTTTATTTAACTTGGATCTGATGCTATAGCATCAAGTAGTCTGCGGGATATCCAAATCCTCAGTAACTTGCTGCTGATCGATATTGATTCGATTTAACTGTTACTTTTATGATACTCGTATTGTTACGACAGGTTACATTGACGTGATACTGCAACTACGGTTATATACTATCAAATTCAACTGACATTGCTAATTTGAATCTGACGTTTCTTCTTTTAGACGGCCAATTCAATTTAGCTTTAGCCGCCCAAACGCTATTCCAGGCGCGAGGTTTTTATGCGTAAACATCCTAAACTGACTATTTTAAGCGGCGACTAAAAGTATCCCGATTAAAATTAAAACCTTGCCAAAATCGGCCATTTTGGTAGTGAAAAATATTTTTATTTATTTATTTTATTTATGGATGGCCCGGCAAATGACCTCCTCCCGCCTGATGTTAAGCGGTGAAAGAGGCCCAAATGAGTTGACAGATAGAGTAGGGACGACATCCACTCTCCTACCTGCCCGCCCCTTGCCGGCCCAAAAGATGCTTTTTCACGCCTCTTTTGAAGGAACCCATGTTGTAGGATGGAGGAAACACGTGCGCAGGTAGAGAATTCCAAGTGTGGGATGAACGACAGAAGAAGGAATCTTGGAATTTCTTGGTACGGTGTGAAAAGGAGGACACAGTGTACGGATGACTCCGAAGGCCCTTACGCGTGTTTCTGTTAAGGAATGGAGAGGGAGGGATAAGGTTAAAGAGCTCCTCAGAGCATTCCCCATGGAACATTCGGTAAAAGGCGCTAAGAGAGGCGATGTCACGACGAAGTTGTAGAGGCTCGAGGGTGTTAGTTGCCTCTACATCGCCAATTATGCGAATAGCGCGACGCTGCAATCTGTCCAGAGCATCGAGGAGGTACTGAGCGGAGCCGTCCCAAAGGTGCGAGCAATATTCCACGCAAGACCTAACCTGAGTTTTATACAACAAGCATAGTTGGTCCGGCGCAAAATACCTACGCACCTTGTTCAGGACACCGAGTTTCCGTGAGGCAGTAGTTATAACGGATTCGATGTAGTCTCTGGGGTTCAGATCGCAGCGAATGTTCATTCCGAGCAAGGTGATGTTGCTCTGTGTGTGAAGGGTTGTGCCCTGAAGAGAAGGAAGGGGGAGGAAGGGCGACCTTTTCGCCGAGAACACGCACACCTGTGTTTTCTTAGCATTGAACTCAACAAGATTGTTGGAGCCCCATTCGGAGACGAGGTCCAGCGTCCTGTTGAGCTCAATGATAAGATTCTGCCTTTCCCTACCAATATCACCACATTTTGAATTATTTTGGTGGGATATTGATTTGTACGAGAAATTGAGGTGAGATAGCCAATTTTGTCGTGGTTGAGAAATCCAAGTGAAGTTCGCTTCTACCGTTCAGCCTTATCTTCACTTATCACTAATTGAGATAACAGCCAAGAGCATCTTTGTTGTGTGTACAAAATGTACTGCACATCAGAATTTTGTACCTAATTGGAAAACCAATGGTCTTACAACAAAACGTTTCACAACTGTCTAAGGTTGGTCATGGTTTAAACATGATGCTATGTGTGCTAAAAGGGAGACAACTTCAGAGAAGCATGAACCTTAGGCAAATGTTTTATAACGGAGTCCAAAGTATTAAATAACACCTGACTTTGTAGGTAATTTAGGACGAGTATTTATGCCTGCGCATAATATTGGCTAATTTACTTATGGACGTCTCATTCTTACATTTAATTGTTTGTGGGCTATTTTTATAATGTTATTAAAGTAGCTAAAATAAACCACAACGTTTTGTCAGTTAATCGGTTTCATAAAATTTTATTTGCAGAAATGTGATGATGATATGAGATGAGAAGTTAGGGCTATGCCTCAATTTCAAATTTTATAATCTATGCTATTTTATTTGTCTTTGAACCAGAATCCGTTTGTTTTAATAAATGTTGTTATGTTTTGAATAAAAATTGTTACCATTTTTAACTTACAACTAAATGATGTTAGTGATATTATTGTAGGGTCAAAAACACATATATTTCAATCTGTTCAATAAAAAGGGTGTTTGATGGAAACCACAAACTAACTATCGATAATACCGCGTAGGTACTTGCTATTTGTCGAATGGTTCGATCAATTTAGCCGGTGATTGAATGAGCCTTCGTACAAAATGACATTATCAAATCATCGGGTTCGAGTATGCTTATCGATTACTCCGAAATCGGATGGTTTGACAATTTTGATTAGAGTTTTCGGAAACATGTGCGCCATTTCACTTTGAGCCATATTAAGAGCGCAACACACTGTAACTGTCAAAATATAAATAGTACCTATTTAGTTAATTTCTTATTGAGTTGTGTTACAAAATGCTCCGGGGTTAAGTTTCATCATCATCATCACAGCTCATATACATCCCCACGGAGGGGTTCGAGCCTACCCTATGTTAGGGTGATTAGGTCTTAGTCAACCACGCTGGCCCAGTGCGGATTGGTCGACTTCACATACACCATTGAATTTCTTCGCAGATGTATGCAGGTTGCCTCACGATGTTTTCCTTCACCGTAGGAGCGTCAGACAAATGTACATATGAAATTCGAAACGAAAAACACATTGGTACATGGCGGGTCTCGAACCCCGACCTTCCGATTGGAAGGCAAGTGCCGAGTCCACAGCGCCAAAAGTTTGTTTATTGTAAATTGTAAATAATAAAAAATGAATAATAACCAAACCCATCTTGACTTTGCCATTTAAGGTTCCAATCCCAAGGAAATTACAAAATAAGAAGATGCTCATGCTACTCCTGTTTTCGTCGCGTAATGTGGAGCGGCCATTAAAATCGGTTCGACAAAGAAACAAATCCTTCGTCTTTATAATATAAGTACAGATTACATTGACAGTATGTAGAAATAAACCAAGAAAGTGGTAAGCATGCACTTAACACTGTCGCGTTGGGTAGTAGGTAGTCCTATGTACCTTTTATGATCAAAGGTGTGGCGAAACCGGTATTTCGCTGCGCGTTGTGCATCTGTGCCATAACCGACACTGAGGTGCGCTTAATAAATTTATTCTGTGGTAATAATGAGACGCCTACCTTAGACGCTACTCTACTTGCTTATTAAAAAACCTAATTTTGAGTCACACAATCGTATTCAAATGGTTTATCTACAAGCGCACAAAGGTTCATTCAAGTATAAATCGATTTACGTGCACCGTCTTAAGGCGCCTAATCGGCTCAATCCAATGACATATTTATGTCAATGGATCAATCACTCGAGAGGAAACCGATTTTCGTCAAAAATATACCAATAATAAATACTAAATAATACCACCATTATTGTTCAATGCATGCATGATCAGCAGAAAGCAAGCCAAACATGATTTTTTATGTCTGAAACCAAACACCATGGTGAACTTTGAATTTAAATATACCCTTTCTTCTTTACCTACTAAATAATGTATTATTTATTTATGCTTTATGTACCTTGTGTACAAAGGCGGACTTAATGCCTAAGGCATTTTCTACCAGTCGACCTACGGGCGGTGCAGAGAGCAAATGTGCTAGATGTACCTACCCAAAAACAAAATTAAAAATCACATCAAAATCATTTACAATTTTTAAAACCTAATACATAAATATAAGATAATAGAGACGTAAATAAATACTGAAAATGCGGATTTAAATAACTGGGTGTATTAGGACCATTCAGAAAGGCGAAAAGGGTATTTAAATTTCTCATGTGGCTACGTTAACAATGTTTCCGGAACCATCAGTATACATTTTAGTGCAACACAACTATTGATAACAAGAATGATAAGATAAATAGTATGATTGTATAATAACATACAGGTGGTTCGGTGTTTTTAACCAAGGGCTTGTCGACTGAGGGAACCAATATAATTATTTACGAAATAATTTCTTTCACAATTTTCTTTTAGTTTTGCTTTCAAATTCAACATGGAAGGTGTAAATTTTTTTACTAACTTACCCAACAGACGTGTTGTCCTGTCTTAGCTGATCTTAGTTCTAAACTAATTTAGGACATTAATTGCGGCGTGCGAACTGTCAAGCGAGCGATTTAAAATAGTCGTTATGTTTTCTAAAATTTTACCTTATTCTGCGCAATTTTACTGTCGATAAGAACCTTTTACAAAGTATTAGAAAAAATAAAAAATAAGATGAATACATTTGGCAAAGTCGTTCTCAAGTTATGGTTGGCGTGACCTAGGTTAGCGGGGACTAAATTTTATGTTTAAACCGGGTGTGATTGAACACCGAAATAATAGTTGAGGGACATTATAGATTATAAGATGAACCTAAGGTGGGCCGGATCTGAGACCTGGAGACCTAATTCTTGTAGAGTTAAACGACTTTGAACTGAAAGCAAAAACTCGCAAGTGACAACCATAATCCAGCTGACTTTTTATACAACTAATTTGGCAAACAAGCGTACTGTCCACCTGATCGTGTGGCATTAGTCACCAATAGTAGCTACATGTGGTTCTTGTGAGATTCGCAGCAAATCTGCAACCCCCACATAAATCACAGTGTACGTTGCCAACTTGTGACATAAGATTGAAGGTGCAAACAAACTGGGCTTATGTGATGCCACGTATGTGATGTTACGTCCATCAGAAGACATCGGTCTTAATAGAAAATGTATGAAAAATCATTATTTAGAACCACACGTAGCTTACGTCGTTAACGCGGCCAATCACATAACGTGGCGTGGCATCACATAAGCCTAGTTTGTTTGCACCTTTAAAGTCACGGTACCCAGTATTTCACCGCCGTATCTTACCCTTTAAACCGGAACACAGTAATGCAAGCAATGCTGCTTTGTGGCAGAAATAGGTAACCAAGCAGGCGACTCTGGTACAGAGTCTATGGAACTAATTAACACAAAAGAATTGAAAACACTGAATCAAGAAACAAGGTAGGTACGCTGATGTAGGGTTGTCGACACTATGGATAAAAAAAATAGTTTTAAACAAACGTTTGGAGTTTGGATAGTCGTACGTAGATCGTATCTTTTCGATGCATCCAGATTTAAGAGTTTATATAGGATAGAAAACTTACGCCTTTTTACTTGGCGGAAAATGTAATTCTGTATAGTGTGCGTTGATTTTTCAATGGGGTGGGGCTTCTACCAACGCGTGATGCCGCGGTCATACCTATGACAACTAGATGAACCCAGCTAAAAATAGTTTTTTCAAAGACAAATTAAACCATTCTCAGCTCAACCAATCGATGACCAGATTCTTGGTTGTTGCCACTATTATATTGCTGAGAGGGGAGTAAAAAGTAAATTAACAATTAACATACAATGCTATACCAAGAACCGTTCTGGCCGCAATGCGCGTGCAAAAATGTATATTGACCGACGAAGGAACCTAATTATATGTGCTCACAAGAAGTCATTTTATCCAGATCGAATGCGAACAGAAAAAATGGTATTAAATGATAATAGGCTCTCGGTTAGCCGTCTTACGTCACAGGTGAGCTACGACTATCGCCCTTATACAACGAGGTGGAATGCTGTTGTGAATCGTACCTGTCAAGGGCTAGTCGACAGGCCTATGTGGGACTCGTCCCACTGAGTGCGGGGCATTCCCACTAAACCAACATCGATGAACATCTAGTCTGAGATTTGCGTAAACTCAAGTCTCCAGGGACAGTCCAGCCAGCTACGGGCCGGGTCTTAACTTCACACTAGCGCGCAGGCCATACTTAGGGTCTAAGGCGGTCATTGAAGGTGGACTACGAAGTCCCGCTTACTACCGCTCAACGGTCTACGTCAGCAGGGAGCTGCATTTTGGTCATTTTCCCGCTCCCACTTTCTGCTGGGCCTCTTTTTGCCTGATAACATTCCCGCAGAATGAGGCGAAATTCTTTCATAAGCCAGCATCTTACGATGACTGGCAGCGAGCGGTCACCGCCGCTGGTGGTGACGTTGGGCTCGCCAGGCTGAGCATTCCTATTGACTATTGACCTATTGACCTAATCAAACTTAGTTTTAAACAAGACCCGCCGTAGTTATCATCAATCATCCGAAACGACTTCAAAATTAAAAATGTGATGTTGGTATTCCTACAATATTTTTGACTTTTTTTCTGTTTTTGAAGTGGGTTTTTATTTTTGTTAAATATATTTTTGTAATTTTATAACATAGAGAGTAAATTTGAGAGAGAAATAATGACGCAATACCTAGTAAGTAGGTATTTAATTACAATTTACAACTCGTCTTGACTATGTGCTGGTAAAAATTATAATTGAAATATTTTATTCTAGGTAGGTATAACATTAGGTATTTAAAAATTTTAGATATAGACATATTAATTATCATATTAGTCAGCATAGTTATTATTTTTCCAATGACGAAACTATTGTCCTCGATTTACCCGAAGAAAAAAGAGTAGCAAGTCGAAAGAAAATGGAAGAAATAGAAGATTTAAGACATAAAAATATATCGAGAGTTTTCTATAAAGAAGTTAATAGTCTACGTAAAGGTTTTCAACCAAGAACAAGAGGATGCTGAGATAAAACCAGTAAAATGATTACTGAGCAAACTGGAGTTCTGGAGTGATGCCGTTGGTATTTTGAAGAACTTTCAAATATCAAAGAAGGCGAACCGTGCCAAACAGACTGTTTTTACGACGTAGAAGAACAACTACCCCAGCCATCACTCCAGGATATCAGACAATGCATTAACAATCTTAAAAAATTAAGTCGCCTAGAGTTGATGGTGTACCATCGAAGCTAATAAAGAAAGGAGGAAGAGCGTTGGAGGAAAGAATGCTAATTCTCGTACAGAAAATATGGAATGAAGAAAAGATGCCCGAGGAGTGGCAGCTATGTATAATTGTACCTATACATAAAAATGGTGACAAGACTGAATGCAAGAACTATAGAGCCATAACATTGTTAGTGACTGCATACAAAGTGTTGTCAAACTTTCATTGTATGCGTGTAAAGAAATATTCAGAGAAAATATTGGACGAATTCCAATCCGATTTCAGACCAGATAAATCCACGACTGATCATATCCATCTGATGAGGCAGACTCTGGAGAAGACTTATGAATATAATATAGATCTGCACCATTTGTTCATAGATTTTAAACAGGTCTTTGATAGTTTAAGGAGGAGTCATTCTGAGCTGGATGTTGATATTGGGAATACCAAATAAACTGGTACGCCTAATAGGCGCTAATGTCTATGTCAGTTGTTACTATCCAGAATGAATTCTCTAAACCTTTTGGTATTGAGTCTGGTGTTAGACAGGGTGACGCATTGTCAGCAATAGTATTTCACCTTGTGCTGGAAGCTATTCACAAAAAACTTAAATTAGAAGGACTTATAAACTTTAATACCTCCCAAGTGGCTACTTATGCAGATGATATAGTGATCACCTGCAGATTCCAACACAGTATGATGAGACACTGCCAGAACTTAGAATCTGAAGCTCTCAAGTTTGGGTTGCATATGAACGCCGATAAAATAAAACACATGGCATATTTGCGACAAGCAGCTACCGTAGATAACGCAAATATTGGGGAGAAAGTAATAAAATTTATGAATAGCTTCAAATACCTAGGCTCTATCCTTGATGCACAAAAAATAGTCGAAGAAATTAAAGCACGCCTAGTAGCAGGTAACAAAGGCTTTTTTTCCTGCAAAAAACTCCTTGAGTCTAAAAAACTCTTAAGTAATAAGACAAAACTTACCGTCTACATGCAACATATGGATGCGAGACGTGGGCGCTCACCATAACCAAAGAACAAAAGCTTGCTGTCTTCGAGCGCAAAGTATTGCGCAAAATCTTTGGACCAAATAAAGAAAACGATGGTTCCTACCGCGCACGAATGAAACATGAACTGGAACAGCTAGTACAGAGGGAAACGATCACCCGGTACTGCAAGTCGTAGCGTCTGCGCTACAGAGGACTTATCCATCGAATGGACGAGAATAGAGCGGTTAAGGAGATGACAGCATGGACTTCACAACAGAAAAGACCTCGTGGAAGACCAAGGAAAAGGTGGATAGATTGCGTTGAGGAAGACCTAAAAAAATGAAAGCTTATACAGCTTGGAAGAGTCGAGCGAAAGACCGCGACAGATGGAAGCGACTTGTAGAAGAGGCCAAGACCCACAGTGGGTTGTAGCGCCATCGAAAGTCAGTTACCTGAAGTGATAGGGCCCAAAGGTGGAAGCGTGTTTCACTAGATTTTTCAAGTAAGCAGGAACTGGCTATCATCATCATCATCCCAAATACAATAGTATTCCCTAGGACAAGCTTGGACCATCTCTCATCACGCTGGCCCAGTGCTACTTTGTGACTCTGTTTATATGTCTGGCGTCAAAGCCCTGACATATATTGCTCTCTGTAGCCAAATAACTCAATTACAGAAAAGGTTTTAAAAGTTTTCAAAAAGTCACACGTACCTATGAAATTGTTCAGCTCCCCTGTTGCGATTGAAAAATTATCTGAAACAAAAAAAATAAATGAGGTATGGATTTAATATAATCGATCATATCAATTTAATTTAATGTAAAAATAAGAAATAAGGCGGCACGTGCTTACGTAAGCGAGAAACTATACTGTCTATATAAACATATACATAACGAATTATTTAATAGTATCTACCTACTATCAGTTACTCTGTGACTTAAGGTTGGTTCTCACGGATTCGCGAATAGTTGGACTGCCATTGCCACTGCGTGACTATTGGAGCCTACTTATCTGGATGCATTCGAGAATGAAAATGCCCCGAAATGCCCCGTCCAATCCCTTTCTCGCTCACATCTGCAATTTGGATTTTGGTGCGCAAATCGGTGTTTCTAATTTGATTTATTATGCGTCCTTTGACAAACCTTCAGCTTCGATTTTTGTGACTCAGCGACCATGTTTGAATCGTTGGTTAGGATGGGCAGAACACACTCCATATCTACTCAGGATGCTTACGCTAATAAATCAAAATATCGCTTAAATTAGAAACGATCTTCATTAATGTTAATTCTCGTAGCCAGCGAGCAATTGCAATATTTTTTTTTCCAGAACCGCTATCAACACCTGACATGTGGACCCATCGTGCACCAAATTTGTACTCAGCACTGGTAAACAGGTTTTTCCCCAGCTGTTATGCTTTAATGTAGTAAATAAAAGCACCTGGTACACGGTTTTTTAATGAGGCGTCTTTTATTCATAGATAATCAGGAGCAAGGACAAATTGTAAAAATATATTTTCAAGGGTGGTGGTTACGCCAGAAGTTTAAAAATAAAAACCGGTTTTAAAAACACTGAAAAGCTAAAAATAATATAAGATCAAAATATCTATAATAAATAAAAATTTATTATTTATTATTATTTATTAATTTAAGAATCTAGGTACAGAGAACATCACACTTCTATATTGAAGTCGGTGCCAAACGATGATCTCCTAGAAAGTCTTAAAATTTGTCACCGAATTCAATATAGAAGTGTGATATTGTCTGTACCTATTCTTATATTACATTTATATTACATTTTCACCGTTTTTGAAGTCGGTTGTTATTTTTTGTAAAACATTTTTTAATTTAATCTTTTTAGTGAATGAAATCTTTTTAGTGTATTAAATTCAGGTCCAAGGTCAGGTTAGGTAAGGTCAAGTCCACAGTTAAGGATTCTTCCATCAGCTCGATTCATGACCACCAGACGCTAATAATGAAATAGTTTCGAAAAAAAAACAATGAAACACGTTGGACGTAAGTACCTATAAAATTTTAGGTTTCCCTCGATTTTCATGAGATCCCATTAACAGATCTTGACTTTGGTGACCTTGGAACCACCCCAGGTATACTCTATCGAATACGAAAAGAATTTTGAAAATCGTTCTACAATTGGCGGAGCAATCGCGTAACATACACATAGGAAAACACGTTGGACACACCTATAAAATTTAAGGGTTTCCCTCGATTTTTATGGGATCCCATCATCAGATCCTGACTTTGATGACCTTAGGACTACCCCAGAAGTATACTCTATCGAATACAAAAAGAATTTTGAAAATCGATTCACAATTGGCGGAGTAATCGTACGCATTGAATTGAGAACCTCCTCCTTTTTTAAAGTCGGTTAAAAAGACAAAATATTTGACACATCTCTCTCTCTCTTACTCATGTCACAATGTCCTTAAGGGAATAAGCTTCTGAAGTTACAAATATTAACAGAGTTGCGTAAATTCCGGAAACTGCAAAAAAAAATACGGCATTTTCTAATAAGTGCAATCTCATTACCATCCCTTAACCAAGGACCACTGTAAAGATTTCACCTAAAACAATGTGTCAACTAGCTTTTTTGTAGTTTTGCCTGCTGCGGGATCAAAGGAAAATAGCTGAAGATAAAATATCAGATAAAAGAAGAAGCTGTTAGGTGTCGTAGATAAAGAAAGACAACGATTCGTTGCGAAATGGAAGAAGGACCAACATACAAACATTCTATCATAACAATACCTGCCATTACGCAAAACATAACCAAGCCACAACTGTTGTCAAATTGATTTAAGTAGTACATAATTATATATGTTTATATTACAGGAGCTTTTATCTTATTTTCAGTCTGTATTTTCATAGTTCCATTTAGTATATTTTTAACCGACTTCAAAAAAGGAGGAGGTTCTCGATTACGCATCGCGTATGTTTTTTTGTGTATGTTACGCGATTACTCCGCTAATTGTGGAGCGATTTTCAAAATTCTAAAATTCTTTGTATAATTGATAGAGTATACTCTTGGGGTGGTCCCATAGTCACCAGAGACAGGATCTGATGATGGGATCCCATAAAAATCGAGGTAAACCCTTAAATGTTTAAGGGTTTACCCTTAAATGTAAGGTACGTCCAACGTGTTTCATGTTTTATCTGAAGTTATTCACGTACTCGTATTTGCGTCTGGTAGTCATGAACTAAAGTGATGATGAAAGGATCCTTACCTTTTAGGAGTTAGAGGTTACTTTTTTAAATACAATAGGCAAGTATTATCAATTAGGACCGTTTGAAGGACGAATGTATTAAATTCACTAAAAAGACAAAAAAAAGTAGGACTAAAAATAAAAATCGATTTAAAAAAACACTGAAAGTTAAAAATAATATAAGATAAGGTACAGACAACATCACATTTCTATATTGAAGTCGGTGCCAAACGATGCCTTAAAATGATTTTTTAACTCTATGTTTTACAAACTGTTTTTCCTAAAATTCATTCATTCCTAAAACAAAAAATATTTAGAACTTGGTTTTCTGCCACTCACACCGCACACTAATACGCTGTATCTTCTAGGCAACTGGGCTGGGTGTACGTACGTACTACTACGTACTAGCGTGCGGTGCGATGTAAAACCTCGCCTCAAGAACATTTCAAACTTGTCCCTGTCTATTTCCCAAAAAGTAGAAATCACACTATTTTTTTATTAACTTTTGTGTGGATTGGTACTGTTTTGCGTAAATTGATCCAATACTTAAGTGACCAAACTTTTTCCAAATGCAATAAGCAGATCCATTATAATAATGAAGAGGACCGTGAAATCCGGGGCCCACTTATTGCGAGGAGACCGCAACAGAGGCCGTCGTTACATAAATCTCCATAATATTACCGCCATTTCAGCCAGGTGGCCGACAGTGTAATTTGATAGTACTGTACAACCATATTGACGCAAAAAATATTGACACAAAAACTCGTAAAAAATTAGGAGCGTCTACATGTGTGTGAGTCAGTTGAATACCAGATGATAATCAAGTCGGTGAATGGTAACGTTTTTATAATAGAACCGATTGGAAAATTTGGAATCAAATGATTTTTTCATTGTTTAATCGGAATTATTAAATGGAATTTCTTTTCAGTTTAGTCCTTCTTTAAAAACTGAATGGTAAAATTAATTTGAACTACTACAAAAATAAGTTTGATCACGTTGATTTTGCAGATATATAAAGAATGTTTGATTGAAATTGAAATTTGGAGATAATGTTGTTGTTGAAAAAATATACTATGTGCAGCATAATATGTATTTTTGTCTTTTAATGTGTCTGTTTTACTTTTTATCTTTGAGACAAACTCAAATTACGAAATATCAAAAAGATTGACGTTTGAGTTTCCATTGTGAAGAGGTAACGTACTACGTTGTAACCTAGTACATAGGTTACAACGTAGCTACACAAAAATTGCTTTAAACTGAGAAAAAAAGAATCACAATAACCGGTTAGATATTAAGTAACCGAATTATTATTTTTATTTGTTTGAAAATTTGAGCGTTTTCAAGTGTCTGGTGATGCGCCACTACGACATGCCCGCTTCCACACAGCTATCGTTTGCGATGAAAATTTTAACGGATACTCTCTGTTGGCCATTATTATAACTCTAAAATGCATTTCTTCAATCACGGAACACCGCTACTCTTTTCGAAATCTATTCACACGTACAATATTGCCAAAATGAAGTCACTTATCGTTCGCAAAAGAAGTACTTTTTATTCTTGGAGTGTCTCGTCATATTACTTGTCAAATAGACAAGATAAAAAGTTTAATGAAATGTTTTGGTTATTTTGGCATAACCGGATAGGTACTACTTATAACCTAATAGTAGAACCATGGATTTATAAGTTCATGAGTAGAACCAACTTTATTGAGAATACTGATCTAAAGAGACATTTCTATCCCACCAAAAACATTCTTTTAAAAACTAGCCAAGTCTCGATGGAGCTGCTTGTTTATCTCTAAAAAGTAATGAAATCTAGACAAAGTCGTGCCAAGTCTAAGGTTCCTTTCTGCGATTTCTTTATTATTATAGTTAATGTTGTGTGACTTGGCCGTTGAATTGTACCCACTAACGTATTCAACGACCAAGTCACACAACATTAACTATAATAATAAAGAAATCGCAGAAAGGAACCTTAGACTTGGCACGACTTTGTCTAGATTTCATTACTTTTTAGAGATAAACAAGCAGCTCCATCGAAACTTGGCTAGTTTTTTACAGAATGTTTTTGGTGGGATTTCACTTCTTTTTGTAGAAACGTGAGCTTATTGATTTATTTTTTAGATTTTCTTATTTGACACAGTTTTTTTTCTTTTTAGGGGTAGTTTTTTTATTATTACAAATCTTTCTTTTCTTTTTTATTTTTTTCTTTTCTTTATTGGAAGCGGTCCACCAAGTTGAATATTTTTTGTAAAGGCGGTATGTCGATATTTCTAATAGTTTGGTTGGGCTCTTGTGTTTTCTAATACTGAGGTATTACTCACCAGGTACTCCAGATCTGCGATTATCCTAGTTTTTATAGTTTTCTCTTTATGTGGCCATTAAACCCTAACTCTGTACCAAATTTCAGCTCTCTGAGTTTATGGGAAGTACTAGTTCTATTTTGATGATCATGAATGAGTGTGTCTGTCTGTCATAAATGCGAAATTTTGCTTTCGCTTAACTGCGGAACTAAATGACCTACAGACTTGACATTTTGGATTTTAAGTATGTGATTATAGCTTACTGGATGACGAAAATTTCTGCGTTCTGGTCTTATCCAGAGGTTCTCAAATAGGGGCCTGAAAATGCGGCGAAATGGTTCCAGTAAAGGATGGTACGGCAGTGTTTGCTTCGCGCTCGACTTGGCGGGGGCACTGCCGTGCCCCCAGATTAAAACTTATTTATTTTTTATTTATTATTTATTTATGTAGTATATTTTATATACATATTTATGTAATTCCCATTTTGAACTGGATGGATCTATCATAATTATTTTGAAATAGGTATTTATCTCGTTAAACAATACACATTTGAATAACAAATAAACATTACGTCATAGTTAGTTATATTGTCAAAGCAATCATTCTTAACATTAAGTGCAACCTACCATTGATTTCAATAATAACTTATTATTCATAAGATAATTTAAGCATATCGAAAACACAAATATTGTAGCAGACAGTAGTAAATACATTTAGTGTAATGTAGTTCGCTTCATCGGTTAAACATTGGGCTGAGTTCAAGGTTAAGTTCACATTTTACAAGCAACCGCAAATTTGTCTACCATTATATTTTTAGTCCAGCTAAGTGAATTGACCGAATTATTAAAATAATACATAATATAATATATTTGACATACGATCATAACAATTTTGCATACAAATAACATAAATCTTTGTAGTCTGTTTAGGATTGCGTACTGCAAAAGGAAGAATAACGGGATCTTTATGGGATCATTTCCTTGTCCGTCTGTTTGTTAGGACCCTTAATCTCAGGAACGCGTAGAGATATCAAACTGCGTCCCCTGGGGAACTCATTAAAATTCGGAATAAAATGTAGCCTACGTCCTTTCTCGGGACGCCGCTAAATTACCAAATTTCATCTTAATCGGTTCAGCGGTTTAAGCGTGAAGAGTTACCTCTTCAGAGAACAGAGGGACAGAGGGACATTCCTTCGCATTTATAATATTAGTCATGGATACTTTGGATACTTGGTTCTACGGTCTCTTTTCAGTTGTAAAAAAATCACACTTCTGTGAGGTCTTTATGTGGTTTTATTATTGTTTTAAATCGCCCAAAACAATATTAAAACCGTAGTGAGAGCGAGATGGCGCTATCTCTGCAAGAGCGGTGTTTCTTTTTAACCGACTTCAAAAAAGGAGGCGGTTCTCAATTCGATGTATGTTATTTTTCTTTTTTTTGTGTGTATGTTACGCGATTACGCCGCCAATTGTGGACCGATTTTTAAAATTATTTTTGTATTCGATAGAGTACACTCCAAAGGTGGTCACATAGTCACCAAAGTTAGATCTGATGATAGGATCCCATTAAAAATCGAGGAAAACCCATAAATTTTTAGGTGTGTCCAACGTGTTTTGTGTGTATGTTACGCGATTAAACCGCCAATTGTGGACCGATTTTCAAAATTCTTTTTGTATTCGATAGACCACCTTGGGACCACCTCAGGACTATACCTCCTGGGGTGGTCCCAAGGTCAAACCCTAATATAACCCTAATTTCCTCAAACCGTCATACCCTAATTTAACCCTAATATTGGCTTCATTCACTAAAAAGTTAAAAATAAAAAATATTTTACAAAAAATAAAAACCGACCAATAGGACTGAAAAGTTAAAAATAATATAAGAATGTACAGACAACATCACACTTCTATATTGAAGTCGGTGACAAATTTTAAGACTTTCTAGTAGATCATCGTTTGGCACCGACTTCAATATAGAAGTATAATGTTGTCTGTACCTATTCTTATATTATTTTTAACTTTTCAGTCTTATTGAAGTCGGTTTTTATTTTTTGTAACATATTTTTCAATATACATTAATGTTTGCGTTAACTCCTGATGCTACGGCTCCGCCTACACCCTTGCGCGTTATCATACGGGATAATTTTGACACTACACAAACGTGGCCAACAGCGTAATGCGCTAATTTCTATGCGACATTGCTATGCGCCACTAAGCGTTAGACGTTAATAGCTTTTGTATCAAACTACGCAGATGTGGCCACCGTTTTTAGCCGTTATTTTTAACGCATTTAATACGGTGTATTACAGCGCAGGCGTTAACATTAAAATTTACGCAGGTGGAGCCCGAGCATGAGGCGTTATGCGTGCTGACTGCTGATGAATGTGTTAAAAATGAGACCTAAAAACAATAGCTACATCTGCAGGGCTTCCTAACGTCTACCGCCACTAACGTCTAAGCCAGTGGTTTTAGTGATGAGGGACCATTTTACAAAATATCTGTCAAACCATGGACCACCCACTGTTTACACCAATATACATACAAAAATAAATAAATCGTGGATCTATCTATAGGTTCTACAAAAAAAAATATCGGGTGCTAACAGCGACACCAGTGGTCCGCGGACCAATCGGAACATAATTATTGCGTTTAATAACGCGTTACGAGGCAGGTGGAGCCCAAGCATACGCGATCATGGTGAGGGGCCAGGGGCCGAGTTCTGCTATCCGTGGGGGCGTCCGTACCAGGTGGTGAGGGGTAAATTTAAAGCTTCCGCTCCCCCCACCTCCGCTATGGACAGCGGGCTGCTGGACCGGGTGCTGGGGACTCTGTTCCCCGATCTCGGTCCGTTCCAGCCCCCCAGAATGGTCCCCTCGGACACTCCTCCGGAGGAAGTGGCTGTCGCCATCCCTCCCGTGTCGAACGTGGAATTCGACACGGTGAGGGATAGGTTCCGGCGCAAAAGGAAGGCGCCGGGACCGGACGGTGTCCCAAGCAGGGTTCTGGCCCTGGCCCTGGGGCACCTCGAAGGGGGGGTCCGGGCGGTGCTAGACTTGAGCATCGCCTAGGGCCGCTTCCCCAGTCGGTGGAAAGTGGGCAGGCTCTGCCTATTGAGAAAGAGAGTCGCCCTGCGGATTTCCCGGCAGGGTACCGGCCGGTGGTGCTGCTTGACGAGGCTGGGAAGTTCCTGGAAAAAATTCTAGCTTCCCGCATCACCTAGAGGACAGGAGGCCGGACTTGGCGAACAACCAGCTCGGCTTCCGCACCGGCCGGTCCACGATGGACGCGGTGGCCCTCCTCAAGAGGTGGACTGAGGGGGCCACAGCTCGTGGAGAGGTTGTTGTTGCGGTGTCTCTTGACATCCGCAACGCCTTCAACAGCTTGCCCCACGAGTGTATAAAGAAGGCACTCCGTTTCCACCGGGTGCCTCCGTACCTCCGCGCCCTCGTGGAGAGCTACCTGGAAGATAGGTCAGTTCTCTACGAGGGACCGGACGGTCGCGTCCATACGTGGGCAATGGCAGCTGGTGTGCCCCAGAGTTCCGTACTAGGTCCTCTACTCTGGAACCTACAATTGGGTCCTGCGAGGCGGCCTCCTGCCACGAACGGAGGTCGTCTGCTTCGCTGACGATACGCTCATCGCGGCGAGAGCTAAAACGGGGGAGGAGGCGGTCCACCTTGCGTCGGTCTGCCACCGGGGCTCCGAGTCCGAGTAGAGGGGGTCCGTATACCGGTCGAGTCGCACCTAAAGTACCTCGGCCTGGTTCTGGACCCCCGATGGAGTTTCGAGGAGCACTTCAAGCTCCTCACTCCACGGCTGTGGGCTGCCGCAGCCGCACTCGGACGGGTCCTCCCTAACGTGGGAGGGCCAGGATCGGCGTCGACTGTATCGGTCGATGGCACTCTACGGAGCCCCGTTATGGGCGGAGTGCCTCTCCCCCCGAACGGTGGCCCTCTTGCGACGTCCGCAGAGGGTCATAGCAACCCGGGCCGTGCGAGCTTATCGCACGGTCAGCCACGGCGCGGCCTGCGTGCTTGCGGGTCAAACGCCGTTCGATGTCGATGCACGCGTCCATGCGGAGGTGTATCGACATCGGGTTGCCGTTAGAGTGCGGGGGGGACGATCCGCTCCTGAGGAAATGGAGCGGGTTCGTACCCAGGCGCAGAGGGAGGCTCTGCGTCGATGGGGCGAGGCACTCGCCTTCCCAGCTGCCGGCCACCGGACGATAGAAGCGATACGTCCGGTGTTGGAGGAGTGGGTAGGGCGCCGGCAGAGCAGTCTCTCATTCCGCATGGTGCAGGTACTGACCGGACATGGTTGTTTTGGTCACTACTTGCACCGGGTCGAGCGTCGGGTGGAAACGCCGCAGTTTCATCACTGCGACGCTCCCGACGACACTGCCGAGCACACCCTTTTGGTGTGCCCGGCCTGGCGACGCCAGCGCAGGGAACTCAATGCTGCGCTGGGAGACGGAGACCTCTCGCTGCCGAGCATGGTCGTGGCCATGCTCCGTGGCGAGGCGGAATGGGGGGCTGTCGCCTTCTTTTGCAAAAACGTCATCTCGCAAAAGGAGGCCGCGGAGAGGGAGCGGGAGAATGATCCTCAAGCCACTCTCATCCGTCGTAGATGGACAGGCAGGCGAAGGCGGGCATTCGCACAAGCGATGCCCGTCTAATGACCCTGCCGTGGAGGCCTGCGTGCACGGTTGGCCCCGTGCACGCCGCCGTAAGGCCATCCGTCTGGGGATTGCCCTGGTGTTCTCGGGCAATCCCCCCTTGGCGATAGCCTGACCAGTTGGTCAGGCTTGCCCGGGCGCGTGCGTAGTGGAGTCGCAGTACCTAGCGCGCCCATAAGGGCAGGAAGAACACCGGGGGGTTTTAGTGGGTAGGCTTGGCACTCTGCCTTTGTAAGGTTTGGCAGTGAAATTACTGGGTACCGTGACTTTACATCATCTTATATCACAAGTTTTCAACATACACTGTGGTTCTTGTGGGGTTTACAGATTTGTTACGAATCTCACAAGAACCACATATTATGTACTGTAGACTGTAGGTGACTGTTACCAGCACTTGCCATCAGGAGGGTAGTATGCTAAGTTGTATAAAAATTGTCCTGTCATAGAAAATATGAATGTTGGTTGAAATGAATGAAAAATGCGCTCCGATTGGTCGATCACATCGGCTCAGTTTCAACTCGGCTGTAAATTGTTAGTAATATTGCACCCGTGATCATTGTCTCCATCATTTGTTTCGCATAGCCCTTTTTCTGAGACCTCAAACTCCGGTTTACTACTTTTCTTGTTGCCCGACAAGAAAAGTAATGAACCAGAGTTCTTGAGTTTACAGGATTTCGCTTTAATTGATTTTGCGTCGAATTCATATATATAGGTAAAACGGAAGGAAAATAAATATAGTACGTCCATTTTCTGGTCCAATAAAATTTGTACAATGAATCGTATGAAGTCATGAATAAAGTCTATTGAACCAACCACATTGTTTGGCTTTCCTAACTGTTTAGTATCCTGTTTGATTTTAGGTTTGTGTGTCACAATAGTTTTATAGCTTATTGTTTTCATTCAATGCTTGTTTTTAGCAATAAGTGTATTATGGAGCAGGGACTGTAAAAAAGGAATCAAGCACATTTTATATAAAAGTAATTAAACAATATTTTATTCAAATTACCTAAAAAATAAAATGTATGAGTTTGGATATACGTAAATTAACACAGAATATTCCGTGCGTATATAAGTATATATTTATTTGTGTATTAATACATAACATATAATATAAAGATATATTGTTTATTGAAAATGCATTAGATTTACTGTTGAAAACAACTCAACTACAAAGAAAACGAAATCCAGATAAGTGATAAAATTATATATTTGACATCCTCAAGAGCTTATGATAATTAAAGGATGTCATTTATACTTTGCTTTGACTACATAAACAGAAATAGAACTAAGTACCTACTCTACGTATCTATTCAATGTTTATTTTTCAATATGTATTCTAAACAAACTAGCTAGGTAGGACCTAACTTTTCTTTAACTGCATGCCTCACCCTCGACTTACCATTGTGCACTGTCGATACACTTCTTTATCGATACATGGTCGGTTACAAAATCGATGTATTTTAATCTACGAATATCTCTAGCCAGTAGGTATTCATCAATTGGACATCGACCTGCGCCATATGTTTCTAATCTTTTTCCTTTTATACTCATGCATGATGGATCATTTGATATTATATCTGTTTCATTTCAAATCGAATACATTGTAGTTTATATGTTAAAGCATTAGAAATAAATGCGCATTCCTCGACTCGAGTTGAATGAGATTATAAGACATTTTTATTCATTGTTTCCTTCTCTACTCATAACAATCAAAATGACATTAAGGCGGCCAGTTCATAAAATCTTATTTTTAACGGCGGGCGGTCGCTTATGCATTTCATTGCATTTAATTATTATTGCATAGCTCCGATTGTCGCTTAGCTAGGCTCACGAACAAAAACATTACTAATTAGTACATTTTTTAAAATTTAATCTGACACTGTGTTTATATTTTATTATACTATAAAAATCAATCCTTTTTCTATAAATATTATTATATCACTGTCGTTGAAAATCACGAAATAGTCAACATCTAAGTTTATATTTGTGCTGATGTTTGGATTTTTTTACAGTTACCAAGGCCGAAACATTGAGCTTTCAATATGAGGAGACAATGGAATTCTACTAGACAAAAATTACTGTGGACTGAAAAATAAAGAAACAAAACCGATTAGAATTTAGTTTATCTATATTCTATTCGGTTTTGTTTCTTTATTAAACAAAACTTTAATAAACAATTTCTTTATTAAACTGTATTAAACTTAATTAAAGAAACAAAACCGAATAGAATATAGTGTATCTATATTCTATTCGGTTTTGTTTCTTTATTTTTCAGTCCACAGTAATTTTTAAACGACTTCAAAAAAGGAGGAGGTTTTCAATTTGATGCGTATGTTTTTTTTGTGTGTATGTTACGCGATTACGCCGCCAATTGTGGACCGATTTTCAAAATTATTGTTGTATTTGATAGAGTATACTCCTGGGGTGGTCTCAAGGTCACCAATGTCAGGATCTGATGATAGGATCCCATGAAAATCGAGGGAAACGCTAATTTAATACCAGCTCACCGAACCGAAGGTGAGCAGGTATTAAATTAGGGTTTCTTTCGCTAAAAAGATAGAAATAGAAACATATTTAACAAAAATAAAAACCGACTTCAAAAACACGGAAAAGTTAAAAATAATATAAGAATAGCTACAGCCAACATCACACTTCTATATTGAAGTTGGTGATACATTTTAAGACTTTCTAGGAGATCATCGTTTGGCACCGACTTCAATATAGAAGTGTGATGTTGTCTGTACCTATTCTTATATTATTTTTAACTTTTCCGTGTTTTTGAAGTCGGTTTTTATTTTTTGTGAAATATTTTTGTGTAGTAGAACTCCATCGTCTCCTCATATTGAAAGCTCAAACACAATGATTTCGTGAGATGGTTACTATGATTGCGTAAAACAATACAAACCGCACGCCTGCGAGACAGCGCTACCTATACGCTGCAAGGGCGGTCTCAGTTTCAAATTCAATGTTTAACCTCGCTCCAAACGTGCATGGTAAGGGCCCTGAATTGTACTGCCTTGAAACTGGACCGTAGCAAATTATTTCAGTCAGACAGATTAGATTTTTGCCTAAATTAACATCTGTTGTTTTATTTTAAAGCAATGGTTGTTTTAGAGTAGGTACGGCAAATAACCTTAACGTAGTATTAATTTTAAGAACAAATGTTTTTCACAGCAATAAATAATGTGTTATAATAACAAATCGATGCATTATTAGTAAATAGTAATAAATAATTACTCTCATTTTTTGATCTTTTTTAGAAAACTGTTTATCTTAGTAAGTTAATAACAATTTTTGTTGGTTTAATGCTTGAAATTGGAGCCCTCAAGTACGATATTAATAGACGTTGCTCTAGTAACGGTAATCATCAAGGGCTATTAAGATTACTCATTTCAAACATTGAGCGCAATAAACTATATTATGCCTCGCAGAGCTATTCCTGCCAACTGAGACGCTTTAGAGCAATAAGTATCTAAGTGATAAAAAATTGATTTTCCTTCCTGTAATGTTCCACTTCTTGCTATTAGGTAGAATTAAGAAAAAAAAAACAAATTTACTGCACGTATTAGTAACATTTGTAAGATAAAACTCTTTAAATACTTACAAGTAGGGGTACCTACTTGAAAACAAAAATCTAAAAAAGAACTTTAAAATATTTATCATGTTAAAGGATCATTGACATACAAAGGTATCGCTTTTCCTTGTATTATCATTTATGATTTCAGTTTATTTGTCACAGCGCGTACGTTTCGAGTTTTTCTTAAACAACACTTGAATAAGGATAACTAGGCTCATCCAAAAGTTGGTAGGAGTATAGGAATGTAAAAAAACCGGTCAACTACGAGTTAATATCGCGCACCGAAGGTTCCGCATATATTGATCTATAATTATATAATAAGTTCCCAACTAGATATATGGGGTTTTCAGATTTTGCTCCTTCCCAAATTTCATAATTCTAGGTCAACGGGAACTACGGGAAGTACTCTTAAGGTCATGATTCCCTTGTGAAGTCGAAAAATTTGCGAAAATATGCGACATAAACGGTTCTATCTATTGATCGCGTTGCCCTTCAAGTTTGATTTTTTCACAGCTGAAAAAGAGACCGCAGAACTGAGTATTTGATGAAAAAATGAACATATTTTTTTTAAGGTTCACAAAGGTACCTTGGTACAGTCGGCCAAAAAGGGGAGATGGAAATTCAACTTCATGTCATAAAGCAACACAGATTCCCATCCTTTGCAATAGCATACTGACTGATACGTAGGTATCAGTAACTGTCACAATATTTTGCGTAATAGGTAGGTAGGTACGCGAAGTTTTGTCATGACAGCTTCTTGGCTGACCGTACCAAAGTACCTCTATGAAGCTTAAGGATAAATTACGAAAATTTCTATTTTAATAAACATATTACTGAGAGATAAACGTCTCATAATTATGTTTTAATTATTTTATTGCAAAAAAATATGAACGAATAAAATTAACACTTAAGTTTGCTGTTTGCTATACAACGCGATTGTAAAATTGCAGTTTCCGAGAAGAACATGATAAATTAAACAAATAATGACTATTGACATAGTCTACTTTGCACGCTTGTTAAGGAAAAACATGTCTGCCTGCCGTACAAGATGTAATTTTAAAAAAATTAGATACCCGAAGCGGGTCTTATAATATGTTTCAGATAATGGTGTTTTGCTGATTTGCGTCTGGTCTATTTGTTTGCCAATGCCACGATTAGAGCATTTTTTGTAAGCTGGTCAGAAAAGATACCTACACCAACCTTTTCTTAGCTAAGGGTACTCTTAGGTGACATGCTGTCAAGTTCTTTTCATTAAAGACAAAAAGTGACATCATATCATATACGTCTTTGGTGAAACCGCCCATTAGTCTACCTAAGAGTATGGGGGGGGGGGGGGGGCTGTCTCTTGTGGTTATGTGGCAATCCCCCCGAGTCTAGTCAGGGTATAACCACTAAAACTTTTCTGGGGTGTTCTGTCATTCCAGTCGTGGGGTGTCCTGGGATCTGGGTGACCTAGTCACCAGGTCAATCACGATTAGAGCCAAACCTAACTTCCTACAATTATGCCCTTTATATGAGTAGTTCGGTTGACCGAACTGATGAGACTTTTTTGTCTCAGTAGTTCGGTTCACACGTCACCCGGATTGTAGAGCCGCCTCTTGTATTAGTAGTTCAGTGTCAGCGAAACACAAAATCATTGGATTTTTCAAAGATATTAGAATTAAAAAGATACACGTACCTACGTATTTACTATTTTTGTGACATTTTTGTAGAATTTATATAGGAAAGATGAAAAAAATATATTTTTAACCGACTATGGCATAGTAGCAAGGTAGCAAGAAGAGTTATGATTATGACAGGTATGTTCATTGTTCCCTCATAGCTTCTGAACTAGTTATTATAATTAGACAAATAAGGAATCGCTGGGAGCGTTTATATGTATCTAGCAGGCAAATGATAGTTAATTTGATGATGAAATTGCTTCCTAAATGTGTAAGGATCAATGATTTTAATAAAGCTGCTCTGCAAATACTTTATAAAAAAATATAAGTTGCCCCAAGATAATAGATAAATAAAAAGTAAATTGAAAAAGAGCTACCTACAAAATAAAACATTCTATAAGTAGTAAAAGATATGCTTTAGGGCGAAGTGGCAAACGAGCAAGGCTAAATGAATGCCATTTTCTTGCTTTTATTCTTTTTGAGCGTGATTTTTCAGTAATCAAGTTTTTTGTTTTGATGTCTCGCAAGTGGAAAACTGCGATCTCTGCCTCAGATTGATAAAAAGAAATGGACAGCTAAATTCTCTAAGCATTTTCGAAAAATCTACTCACATTCAAAGCTATTAAATGTGCGAGCGCCAAGGACTGGGAGATTCGCCTATTATCAATCGTTAATATCCCGTAACAATGTGCGTTGTCTGCGGATCGCTATTGAATCGCTTTAAGAGCATTCCGCTCCCTTATTATTTCCTGGCAGGATATGGGCAACTCGAATTCCCAGCATGTGCAGCTGCCAGCAATTATTGTAAGACCAAGAAGTTATTTCAAGTAATTTCGACGCGTGTACAATAATCCACCGGAGGAGTCTTTTATTTTAAGAATCACACGGAATTTTGAGTATTTAACTTCATACTGATTCTGACTTTCTATTAGAAATAGAATGATCTTGACTTATATTGTTGTCACTATATATTAATGTGAAATTCCTTGCGACCATTTCGGATTCCCCATAAAATGACCTTTAAACGATTACGGCAGTATGATGTATCTCATATTATGTTATGTTTTAGTTATGTTTTACGACGCCAAGTTGAATGGCACTGTGTCCATAAATGCCATGACACCATAAATTGAGGGGCCACATGACAATGGCGATGCCAGTAGACTTCATGCTATTTTGGATAAATATGAGCTATTATTTGGCGCAACCGCGCTTACATTCTATCAAGTTAAGAATGTAAATTTCTGTATCATATTAGGATGAAACTTGCAAGCCAAACAAGTAGGTTAAGTTAGATTATTAAGATTTCTTTCTAACTAAAGGCTTTATGGGTACTCAAATATTAATAGAAAACAACAAGAAAACGTAAATACAAGAATAGCGTAAACATCGGATGGGTTACTAAGAAAGGTTTCATATCACTTTCATTAATTTTTTACGACAAAAACATTTTCTTAACTAATCTTCTTTTAAACTGTGTGTAAAGTATCTGGTTTGTGAGAAAAGGGGAGAAAAGAATCGCATTTTTAACCAACTATGATATTAGTATCAAATATTAACTGCTAAGCGATACTTTGATAAGTTATCTACTGTATCTAATCGTATCTAACTTGACCTTACTCGTAATAATCAAATAATATTGATGCATGATTGGTATATTCAATATCAATTCTAAACCGAATGTCAGTGTCTGATTCAATTTGGAGACGGGAACAAATCAACTAGGTACATCCTGCAAAGTTGAGTGTTCGTTTCATTTTAATGTTTGTTTTTACTATTAGATTTCTTTACAAAATATACTATATTCTAAATTTTTTATAATTAAATTATAGATAGCAGCAACTTAATACCCGACATTTTAGGGCTATCGATTAACTCAAAATCATCAAAGATGACACATTTTTGTAATTATCGTTATGAATCATAAGAAGTACGCCTCAATTTTCCTCTTGGTCGAAGTATTTCATATTATCAAAGCAATATTTTCGCAGTCTCCAAGGCACAGCACGATAAACCGGCTGTTTAATATGAACGTCATATGCCGTCCGATGAAAGCAAGGCGTTTTAACCAAATACCGCAGTGAATACTAATAATATAGACAGGGAGAAAGTAGGGATTCAGATATATTTGAGTGTTGAAAAGATTTGTTTTGTTTCATAAGGACTTGCTCAAAACTTTTTATATTTATACAATCTTTACGGTGTCTTTTGATTTTCTTTGTAACTGTTGGTTGAGGTAGTTGACGCTCGACGACTTGTGAAATGTTCTTATGAACTTTTTTGATTTAATAGGTAGCAATTAATTGGTAGGTATCTCAATAATTTCTTAAAATCATCGTTAATTTTCTGGCGTATATGTGACTTACACGATTTTGCTTGAGACTTAACAATTTCTTAAATCCTCTCTTAGCTGATGGCTCCTTAAAATCTAGTTTCAACATTTCGTGTTTAGTCTTCTATTACCCAACTATATCACCTACATAATGAACTAGGAGTTAAATAGGAGTATCACCTACATAATGAACAAAATGATCGCTTGAAAATGTAAAAACGTGTACATTTTTACCGGAACTATTAACATTGTTTTATTTACGAGCTTGTAACTGGTAATGTGAGTTAATCATTATTAGGTTAACGATGTGCACATACTGTGGCCATCTATTCCGAGACTTTATTGGGTCTGTAGGCTAGACGCTGTCATTGCTATAAAGTCTGGTCACATTAGTGTAATAGACAATCTATTTATGGCAAAGATTCTAAACAAGTTCATTAAGACGCTTTTTTAAGCAATATCTGCTGTGATAATTATGATGTTCAAATCTTCATTGTTATTCAAATATTTTTTTTTTATTAATTTATTATACATAGTATACAAGTTCCAAGTAGTTTCACATGAAAGCGGCAGAATTTGGTTTATTGGTTTTCATTCAATATAGAGCTAAGCTAAAGATTATTTTTAATTAAAGTAAGTAGGTAGGCAGGCCAGGCATTAATATTATGTTTAAAACTCCTGTTAATTTTTGATAATCAATACAAGAGAATTTGAATTCATATATCTAAATATCTAACAATTTAAAAGAGCATTCTTTTTAATTGTTAAAAAGGTTTCTTTTAAACTTTAACTTCAAATGTACAAAAATAATTTAAATAAGTATATACCTACATTTAAATATCTTTGTACATATAAATTAATACATTTCTTATACATCGGTTCATATAAGTGTAGAAAATTATATATTTAAGCCATTAAACAATAAGATATTGTTTTGTTTGTACTTCAAGATATGATTTAGGCTGTATTATTTTTTTGATAAATAATTTGTGAAATTATGAGAATGTCGTGCAGACTTTCTGATTCGTTGATTCGATATTTTCTTACAAATTCCCTTTATTCATTCTCACATCAACGCAATGATCCAAGGTCGTTGGCGTCAGAAGCCCTTTAGGGATTGGCACTAGTTAAAACAAATTTGGTTTGAAAGTTTTTTAGATATGGACTTGGACATACATAGGTATGTATGTGTGTGGTCTGCCTTTTAGATAAAATAAGTTAAAGGTGTTATGTCAAAGGTGATTAGGGAAAACAATAAACATCTGATTACCTTTTGTGCATATAAGAAAAAGTTAATCTGGCCTTACGCTATAAATTGATTTTGTAATTAGCTTGAAGTTAATTTGTCAATGAAAATTCGTCACGACTTCTCAATATTTGAGTAGAACATACCGAATTTCTTCTTTCAGTAATTCAATATGTTATTTGGCAGTAGGTTCATAACGGCAATTGCTTCAAAATATGAGAAATAGAGTTCGTTTATTACCCGTGTTTAAGTGACGGTGTCTGTCTAAACATAGAAAATGATAATGTTATTCATTGTTAGGGTTGTCGGCAAAATAAAAGATTATAAACTTTTATGGTTATTAATTGAACTTTGATATTGCTGATTTTCAAAATAAGTATTATTCAATATTTTTCTTAAAATCAAGTCTTAGGTGTTCGTACTATAGTAATTAGTCTCTACATACAGTTCTTCTCTTCACGAGAAGAGAAAGCTCTCCCTATTTTCGAACTGGTGTAGAGATTCGCTCTTCTGTTTGTATTTGCAGACATCTTGGGATGTATTTATTACAAGTTTTTCTAACATATTCAGGGTGTACAGAAGGCGGATGTATGCATATCCAAGGGTAAATTTGGTTAAAATTGTTTTTGACACCAGTAAGTGCCGGTACAGGTTTATGTTCAATAAAGTTTTTTTAATATTTTTTGATAAGATTTTGATATCATAAACTGAATTTACAATAAATTGTTGAATTACCAGCCCTGTCAGACCCTAATCAGTAGGCGTCCTTCGCACCTCACACTTAGCCAATGTTTGCGCGATGTGTTGCTGCATTAATCCAAATATAAGTAAGAATTCTTCTACTAACAATAGCTCTTGGCGATAAGGCCACCTTTTTAGGGAATTTTAATAGCGTTGTAAATTAGACTTACGAGCCTTTAGTTAATTGATAGGTAATACCCCTCTGTCACTATTTTATTAAAAAAACTTCTAAATTAAAAATGAAAACTGTTTACCAAATCATCCACTTAGTAAGTATGTAATTTTATATTTATTCCTGTTTGTTTTGGCGTGTGTTCAACGGTTCAGGAGGGAAATCCCTTTGCTCACTAAGGAATGCTCATATTTTGCCAAATGTATTTCTAATGCATCAATCACTAGAAATAAATCCCTTTCTATTTCAGCAATATGACATTGTGTATTCGGACACTAAATTAAAAGGCGCCAAAGCGACACTTAACAATTTGAACTAGGAACGTGCCCCATAAATTTATCATACGCGTGAGCTGAATAGACAATCACGTAACTATGTATTTTTACAAGATATTTTAAACTTTATATTCTAGACGTTTAAGTTGTCTTTATACATCAACGTTAACAACATATGATTTATTCTGAAGATTTTATATCTGTGGTACGTACGTATTGATTAGAATTGTCGCTGATCTAATCTTTAACTGGATACATAGATAATACACAGACCGGATACAGGAGGTAGATAACTTTTAATGAGTTTCTCCTACTGGATTTTTCAAACCCTTATTCCATTTATCAATCATTAATATAATTACTGCACCCCACACAATCATTGAAGATCGGAAGCGGTGGCGTGCATTAGGGGAGACCTATGTCCAGCAGTGGACGAGTGTAGGTCGATGATGACACAACCATTCTGCATTCTTAGAAAATTTATATTGAACCTTGACGATCGCTCAGAGTATTTAAATATATTGTATAATCAATTTTATTTAACTATTTATTGAAATATGAACCATTGTTACTTCTTGATTAGTGTTTTGCACTCGTAGTAGCTAAGTAACGATAGCGAACCTAAGTTAGGGAATACTTTACAAATACAAGACCCCACGATGGGATGATGTATCGCGAATATACATCTATAGAACATAGTACAGAATTGTGTACCCACCTATTAGCTATATGAAAATATCATGATCGAAATAGCCTGATATTTTTACAGCGTAAGCCAATATTATTTTAAGGGTTGTGTTGTTCAAAATATTTGAGAATTGTGATACATTGGCTTTTCTACTTTGACAAGCTTGTTTGAAATATTTTTTATTAAATATATACAGGGTGTTACGTGTAGGTATGTTTCAATCAAAAGTGAAGATTCTGAATGAAAATCTAGCTAATCAAGCTCCTTTTTTACATACAAACTTAATAAATTATTTTTTGATCCTAAGTGTCGATAGCCCTACATCAGCCTACCTTGTTGCTTCAGTCAGTGGTGTGTTTACATTTCACTTGTTTTAATTCCCTAGTCAGCTGGACTATGGTTGTCGCTTGAAAGTTTTTGCTCTCAGTTTAAAGTCGATTAACTCGGAAAGTATTAAGATTCCACATCTATGACAAGCACTTAGCGTCCATTTAGTATCTAATTTATACCCTCCTTAGATATATTATTTCGGCGTTCAGTACACCCGGTATAATAATATAATAGGTATGATGTATTTAAAAATATACAATTTTAACAAACTACTATTCATAGCAGATTCTCGCATTTGCAATGCAAGGATTTGCTAATTTGTAGCATATAAATAAGTCGATGTGAACAGCTCGATCGATTTCGCAAATTCAAAAGTTTCAGTCGGAAAACAACAAAATTCCGAGAGTACTTTTATCCATAAAATATATTGCAGGACGTGCGATTATTTTGAATTTGTTATCAGTAATAAAATTTTCTTATTTTCCCTACATTGTTACTGTACTTATATACATAGGTAGGTAGTTTATAAAAATGCTGCAGCCTAATTCAATAAAATATCTCTTTTCATTTGTCACAATCAACTGCAATCAATAATAGTTCGGAATATGGGGCTTACCTACCTATTGACGTCACAGTAATTCTGCATATTACATTATGTACCCACTTTTTACCGTCTTTTGTTCGCGGAAAAATATATCTCCGTCGCTTTGTATTCTGTTGGTCGCCGCCCGTGCGGGCTGCCATTGAAACTATGGATGAGGCATATTATTTTCACGCTTGAAGCCTTCAGATGGGTGTGTTGAATTTATCTTTACAATGAGATGGAACAGATTTTGGTACCGTTGGGGTCGGCGTCGTACAATGTGTAAATAAAGAATGAAGAGTTAGTTTAAAATAAGATGGATTCTTACAGAGGCTTTGTCTGTCTGCACTCGGCCCTTTGCCATGCAAAATTATTATATTTTGTTTATTAAGTCTTATGTTAATTAAAGCTTAGATCATTGTGTAAATTGACTTAAGATAATAAGAGAAGACGTTAGATTACATTTACAAAATGTTAGGCGAAATAGCTTTAACAATGTATGCCGACAAGATGTCTATTTATATATTTAATGTCTAATAATATATTTATTTAATATATATGTCTACACAAACATCATGGAACACATAAATGTAGGTGCGAAGATATTGCTTATAAGTACCTATCATATAAATTATATTTTAATTTCAAATGAAAATATCAAATCATGTTGTGATGTCATTATCTTCTTATATATAAAAATGAATCGCAAAATGTGTTGGTAAGCGCAATTCTCAGAAACTACTGGTTCGAATTGAGAAACTCTTTTACCATTAGAATGCTACATTGTCCTTGATGGTTATAGGCTATATTATAATTTTTACCGCGGGAAAATATTTCTTTCCTATGGGAAAATTCGATAACTACTGGGCCGATTTTAAAAATTCTTTCACCATTAGAAAGCTACATCCTTCGTGAGTAACATAGGCTATATTTCCCACGGGAAAAATATGACGGGAAATCAATCGTAAGGCGAAACGAAGTTCGCGGGTACAGCTAGTGAACAAATAAAAATATTACAAAAATATCAAATTTTCCCTGTATTGTAGTTTTGAGTGTTGTAAGTTTTTCCAATTAATTTGTCGAGGGATAAATAATTAGTATGAAATTTAATCATTGTACGAACGCGTTATTCCTAGGTACTAGAAGATAATACCTACATAATACTTCTAAATTATTGTATATATTTTGATACTGGCATAAATATGATAGATTGAACAGTTCCAATCGTAAGAAGTTTTATTCATAGGTATAAAATGGATCTTTTGAGACATTTTCATTGTTTTCAAACAAAAGACAGATGAGGTGATAATATGGTAAACATGATATTGATATCGAAATGATAAGAAAAATAACGATAGCTTCTGATTTTGCATATTATTCATAGGGTGTCGCCAAGCAAAAATTTATATGCAGAGGCGCTTCATTTCTCAAATATGTATATCAATCTTATCTTAACTATTTTCCTCTGTTCTTATCGAACTGTCGACACGTTGAAATAACCACAAAGATTTAATAATATAGCGGAAAATAGAATAACACTTTTATTTAAAAAAATATAGCATTGGAACAAAGATGTAAAGTGTAGAATAATGTTTGAAAAATTAATATAGTGTTACACAAATTTACGTAGAGATTTACGAGAGAGTTTCTCATCACAGTTTCACAAATATTTAATTATGAAGTTTTATAAAAACTATTTTTTGATGAGCATATTATCAATGACAAATTAACAAACGTCTCAATGATAAATTGTGATCTTTTATACAACTTTGTTCATTCAGTCAATACTATACTTACTAACGAATTTAAATTATTCTTTTTACAATGGCTCAGTGTGACTTTTATCAATGTTATATGCTTTTATCTTTACCAAGATACTCAATATACTTACTTGTACAAGACTTGTACCCGTATATTATAATTGGCGAGAACAATAAAGGTGCTTGCTTATTACACACATGTCGATAACCAACACCTCGTTTTGTTGAATGTTTCTTGTTAAAATGATAAAGTGTTGCCAGAAGCGTTCATGATTTAAATTAAATGATAAAAGATTTCATCGTTTAAGAAGACCAGCTCGCTCGCCTCGTTGCTTAATGTTTACCTTATTACTTATTGCCCACCGACGCGCACAGAAATAAAATCACACGCCTACCTTTAAACTGACAAAGTTTTAAAAGCCCTCTAACGTATAAAGCCTTAGCATCAAGGGAGGCCTATTTAAATTGGTCGATTACTACAAACACAAAGACCGCAAGGCGAGCTTTACAAATAGGTTTTCTTATGAATGGTGCATAGTGTGAGGGTGTCTCGCTCTAACACGCCAAACAGACGTAGACACTGGTTGTTATGAACTTATAGAAAGGTAAATTCGTGGAGAAATCACATTCCTCGTCTAAATATTGTTTTAAAGAAAACACTAAGGCTACAAATAGATCGAGCAATATTAGGAGGAATGAAATGTACTTATGAATTTTGTATGAAATCTACAAGTGCGTGATGAATTGGCTAGATGACTAAAAAAATTTTTTTGCTTTAATAGAAGCTCATTCATATAATAAACAGAAAGAAAAAATCGGTTTTCGAATAACTTTAAAAACAACCAAGGTATAAGGTATTAAAGATTTTTCTCCATCTCTTTCTAGCAAAACGGTAATTTATAAGGAGTTTATATGGCCGTACTCAACAATGACGTTGATTGGTTGATGTCGGATCTCTCTGTCTAATCGCCTTAAAATTAACAACTTAAAATGCTTGTATCTAATGTATTTCTAAGCCGATTTTAATTCTAATTTGACAAAACTGTATCTTTTTCAAAGGTATTTTAATATTTAATGACGAGACGTTAAAATTAGAATTCAGTCATCATCCCAATTCAAGTTACAAGCTTAGGGTAACAACATAATATAATGAATTTCGCAACTATATCTCAACCCTTTTGATATTTTTTTGATGTCACTAAAATCGCAATGTTTTGTTTTGTTTGTCTATTTTTAGGTTTCCGTACCTCAAAAGAATAAAACGGTATCTTATAGGATCACTTCGTTGTCCGTCTGTCTGTCAAGACCTTTTTTCTCAGGAACATGTTGAGATATCAAACTGATTTATATCAAATACTCGAGTCAACTGTCTCTTTCAGCTACGAGAAAATCAACTTGTAAGTCAAGGCGATAATAAATTATCAATAGTAAAAAAAAAACTATAAAAGCTTGTCACCAGATTTACCTATTTTATAAAAATATGTTTTCTTGGAAATGTCAATATCAAGATCAAGTTAAAAGGTATTGTATTATTGTTGTCTATGTAAATCACGCGACAAGCTTTTATATTATCAAAAAAAATCTGTCATGTAATAAATTGAAGTTTATTTTTTAGAGTATTAAAATAACACCTTGTTTTTAAAAATGTTTTACAGCTAATTTATTTTATATTTTTTCATTTTGTGACGGCGGCCATCTTGGATTTGATTTTTTTCATAAAGTATTGTATTCTGCAGAACCATTCTTATTCTTCAGAGTCACCAGAACTGAAGGTGTATTCCAAAATTTCGGCTCAATCCGCCACTGGCAAGTGGGTCAAATTAGGTCGCACGATTTGACCCGAACATTACAGTCATACAGTGCAAGTTGAATAAAAGCTTGTAAAAAAATAAGGCCGTTTAATAAAAACGAAGAAGAAATATCTTACAGCAAATCTGAAAAGCGTAATTATGTTGGTACCGGCAGTAACCGTAGGTTAGGAATTGATATAATAAGTTTGTAGGGATATCTGCCTGTTTTTTCTCTATACTCAAAATATCGCAACTACGAGCATGGTGCATGTTCTCAACAGTTAGTGGAGGAAGGTTGCCATGACAACGGATTGTTTGAAAATCGGCCGCCGTGACCGAACTATTGTCTCGGTTCCGTGAAGCGGCTGGCTGCAACCGATGAGCGATTACTTGGATGATTGATCAATCAGCGTAATGAAACCTCTAAGCCATTACTGAAGGTCGCATCTTATACTTTAATAGAGCTGATAAAATATAGGTAAATGTAGGACCATCTAATTGAGTTGCAATTTATAGATCGACCTAGGTACTAATGGTCATTTTCACCAACCTCTTTTTAGCTTAGGTGACTCTTAGGTGGCATGCTGTCACATTCTTTTCATTAAAGACAAAAAGTGACAGCATACGTCTTAGGAGCTTCCTAAGCTAAGTAATGGTTGGTGAAATCGGCCTTTAGGGTAACAAAAATTATGAATCACTCACTTCGAATTATGTCATAGAAATATTTTTAAATTATCCCTCTGAATCAATTACTCTCAAAAGGTCAATCAGTTGAACAAAAGTTGAAAGCCTATAACAGATAGCCGAAGGAATATAATATGTACTCTCATACTAGTACATACTACACTCACCAAACTCAAGACTTAATTTTGCTATTATATTGTTTATTTGAAATTCTCAAAGGCCTACTTACTTTTCACCTTTGAGAATTCATGATTTCGGGGTTTTTCAATAATCTCTTTTAGAAGATTTTTCTAGAGCTTTTCCTCTATTGATTCCCATTGAGACAAAACTGTTGTATGATTTATGAGCGTATGTAATGTAATGTTACTGTAAAAGCTCGAACTACGTTAAATTTTAAGATTTATTAGCAATGTCCTAAATTTAATAATTCACTATAATGTTCAAAATGAACTTACTTTTTGGAAAAATGAAGAGTTATTAAATCTAAGGCCGTAGTTCAAGCTTTTATAGTTATATATTCATTCATTTATGTTGGGAAATTATTTCAATGATATTAATGAATAAGTTCCAAAGGAAGCCGATTCGTATTTTTTGTTTTTTACGGCAAGTACATGAATGTTTGCTTATGACATTCCAGAGATAACGTTCTCATGCCCTCCTAAACTGCCGTGTGCGTTATCTAAACAGAAAATTAGTATTTGGAGGATCTAAATACTGCTACACTATGAGACGATGACATATTGTTATGTAGGAATTATTTATTTCATCGCTCTACTATGTGTATATTCAATCATTGTGGTAATTAGAGTACACCTAATAAAAAAGTAATCGCGCACTCCTTAGTTTTTCAGTTATCACATTTCATCTGAGCACATTTTACGCCGTTTCGTATCGATCACATAGTACTGCACACAAAATTTTATAAGTATAATTAATTTCATATAATCGTTCACATTATACCAAAATGTATCGCGTAGCTTAACTACAAGTACCTACTACGCTACCTACCACAATATATCGTTCTCTATATTGTGACGCTACCAAAAATACTTAGGTTTAGATTATGCTTAGGTGGCCCGACACTAGCAGATACAGTCAGATTCTTTCTCCTGATATACTCACTTCTATTTTGTGTACACACATTCATACATTACTACATACATTTAAACATTCTCAAAATACACATAAGACAAAAAATATTTAAAGTATAGATATGCCCCCCTAGCATGACCACCGAAACACGATATGATAAAACGATATACCTATATAAGCTGTTAAAAAGGTTGGATTTTTTAGTTATCTTGATGTTTTTGAGTTGTTTTGGATATTAGTATTGTTATCTTGGGCATTATTTATATATTAATGTTGATAAAATTTCAATGTGGTCATTATATCCAATATATTTTGATAGTTTATATCGAGTTATCGTTTTATCATATTGTGTTTCGGTGTTCATGCTACGGGGGATGATCTCGTAGATAATCAAAATAGAGATAACATTGATCTTCCTAATACGCTTATCTATTTTGATAAAATTTGCATTCACGAAATTCAATTATTATAGTATATTGTTATTTCAAAAATTTAAAGATAAAAATTTTCTTTATTGTTGTGTAGGATCTGTAGAGTCTAGAGTACTTGATATGTCCATTTGGAATTCCATTGTAAAAAGCTTAGATTAGACAATACCTCCCCAATTAACATTACCAAAGACTTTGCTCATATCAAATACAATAGATAGCTTTTGTTTACAACAGTTTTTGTTATACTCGAAATAACTATTCGTCGATCAATTAACAAAACTCTTATTTATGAATTCTCAGAGATATACTGTTGGAGGAATAAAAGGGTTGTTAACCTCACTGCTCCAGATCCAGAAAATGAGATTGAGGTTATCTAAGGAAAATGTAGTGTGATGCGTTGGAAAACACCTACTATTAAATAATACCTAAAATACAAACATTTTTATGGTTTATCTATTCTAAATTTACATAGTGGCTACGTAACCTTGAATGTGTTTTATTTATCAGTAGACGAATAATACCTAGGTATATTATATTCATTAAAGGAGAATCCGGCTGGCTGTCTGGTGTGATCGGATCTTTTAGCGCACACCCATAACACCTTATAATACCTAAATACATAATAATACTTTTTTACAATTTGTCGTCAAAGAACAAAGTAATAAGTAGGTAGATGTTGACTTCGTTACGAGCAAAGTTGCAGACGAAACTAGTACGAGAATAAAACCAACACAAACATGAGCTAATGTTTACTTCACATGTTCACCTGCCAGTGCAGTCATCCTTCATTTGAATAATGTATGCGTTAATTAAATATACCACCAAACTAATTAAAGACCGCTTGCTATTTGCCTGTTTCGTTCGTGTGTGTTTCACTCCATACGGCATGTTGACATTAATGTATAGTGTTGCAGATTATTATTTCACGATTATGTACACTTTTAGGTGCTGTACCTAATCACTACACCAAAAGTTCTGAAGGTGACATTGTGCATTAAGATTTCATTATAAGTATATGCGTATTTATATGTCGTTGAATTGACGAAACAGTTTTTCGGTTGCGCAAGAACGCTTTCGGGAGTAGTCTTCCTAACATACCGTATAAGGATACTTTTTTCCTTAACTATGCTGTGTAATGTGAAATACAAGGTATGTGAAATAATCAGCGCTGAATTCGTAACGGTGGTGTGAGTCAACGGATCCGGCCATGATACTGCCATTCGCTGTTTCTGTGCTTGTGTAATCACTGATTAAGTTTTCGTTCGGCACACACGTAGCTTGTTCCAAAGATGATAATAAAGGATTTTCTTTTAAAACCATTTCATGTCGGTCTGTGGACGTACTTTGATTTCTTCTGTATCCTATTCGATGTATGAATATAATAATATGTATATTATTTGTAATGTCTCATGTTAATATTAGGTAGGTACTTCGACTATTTTAGATATAAAAGACTAGGTGTTTTACAGCACAAATTGTTGTTACAGAGATATGTTTTACTGCAAAAAATGATGTTGAAGTGAATACAAATTTTCGTCATATGAGTATGCATAATAAGGCAATAAGAAACCGAAACAACATTGGGAACTTACTTTAACTTAATATCAAAATTAACTTGTGGTTAGTCTCTTCACTTTGTAATAGAATAAAACAATAAAACGAAGAATCTATGAAGAACTGTGTCAGAATTCCGAAGAAAGTTAAGCCAATCCAAATGCTTTGCTGATATACATATCTCAACCGACATGACAATGTTCTTTGTAGTACTACATGCAAGTAGGTTACATTTGTGGATTACATTTCAATTGTAGAAAGGCAATATTTTGTTGGAACTTAGAAACGTTATCTCAATTTGTTTTAATTTTCTAATAAAATTAATAATAAATGAATAGTATCGTTGGAAATGTATAATTATGATTAAAATAAAACAGATTAAGTCGAGCGAAGGCAATCGACAAATCAAATCATCAGAATATGATTTTGATTTTTGATTCGCAGACAAAGTCCAAAAGCTAGCGAAAAATATATTTGTAATTTCATAACCAGTTTCATTGTTTCAATTTTAGTATCACCGCAGACATTTGAGAGAAAATGCTGCTAGCATTAATGTTTCTTGAGCCATGCAGCTATGCTTATACACGTCGGCTGCTACTCGTACTTCGCTCACATAATGTTCTACAGAAGCAGTTATTTTAAGCAAAGTGTCATCGCAATTTCCTTAAGCTATTGTGATGCTGAGAACAATGTTTAGTAATTTGTTTTGCGCATAAACATCTCAGTGAAGTGGTTCTCCACAGTAATTTTCGGAGTCATGTCTGTTTCAAAATATTTAGTTTTCCAAATGTAACGATTTTCACTTTTTATATCACGTAATGCTTTTTTGCAAATTCTTTTTCGGTAGAACTATAACGATGTGGGCAATAACATTGGACAATTTAGATACGATAAGATGTGACGACCTATACACACACATGGCTTGACATAAATGCATATTATCTGGCGGGCATATGTTATTCAATAAGGATTGAATTTAATTGTTGCTAACATTGAAAGAGTTATGTTATTTAGGACCGATTTCACCAACATTAACGTAAAACCGGAATAACTAAACCTTGGATAAATTTATACTTTACATTTATTCTAGAATAACCCATTTTACGTTTCACCACATTTGGTTTAAGTATTCCTTCGAATAGAGTTTTATTTTATCTGTGGCAAATTAAAATTGAACCAAATGAACGACTGAATGATAATGCTGCGAAATTCAATTACCTAGTCCATTCTCTCAGTAAATCTCATAGCTTAAAAGCTGTTTTTAAACTAGTAGGATTATACGTCAATTACGACAACTCTCACTTTTGATTTTGTTAATCAGGGATAATGTAGCATTCTAATCGTTAAATAATTTTTCAAATCGGTTCAGTAGTTTTTGAGTTTATTCGTTACATACAAATGTTTCCTCTATGTAATAATAGTGTAGATGTGATGTATATAATAATAATAATAATAATGTATTTATCAACCAACCAAAAGTCTTAAACTATTACTACCTTATTTAATGTATTTGAACTTAAAACCTTATGTAGAACAATATGTAACAGGTGATTAAGAACACAAAAGATAACTTGGCCCCTACACTAGGCAAAGCCTGTCCTGTAGGGTACCAGACACACGGAACGGTTAACAGTGAAGATTAGCACGAAAACGAAAACAAGCAAAGGTTGATAATTATTGGTATGGTACATACTACAAAATCAAACGATAAGAATGTGTAAATGGTGTGACGTCTGTATGGAAGAAAAAAGTGCATGATGAATAAAAGGATGTTGTGCAGTTCCAAAGTTTATGTGACACTTTTGAGTAAGTGTTCAATGCTGGCGTAGTCTAGGTTACTCAGCCACTGACTGACTTTCGCTTTGGCTTCTCTGACTGTATCATGTTTAAAATCACAGTGGGAGACAGATTTGTTGTAAATGTATAGATGGAGATAATGGGGGAAACGTTTATAAAATTGTGTATTTACAAAAGGTAAGTTTAGTTTAAAAACCCTCCTTTTTAGCAATTCATTATAGTCTCGGGAATTGACTACTGTGCTGTGAACCTTTCCACAGACTTTGTGTATGAAGAGACCACGAACACTTAGGACGTCAAGATCCCTATAAATTTCTACAGTGGGGTACCTACGAGGTCTTTTTAGGATAACCTTGATAACTGCTCTCTGTGCCCTCTCCAACAGCATGAGAGATATACATAACATATCTATCAAATTAAATAGTTGGTACAACACAAATAAACTTCCATATAAGAACTTAGTTGCGAATTTTGTACATACTTATACACGGTTATTTTTTTATCACCCCGGAAAAGCTAACGCTTCAGGGCACATCCGTTATTATATAAAAAATAAAGTAATGAAATAAAAAAAATAAAAAAGTAAAAAAATCTCTAAAAATGCTGCTCTCAACTAGTGCAGCATTTTTTGGATATTTTAGAAAATTAATATCAAATAAAGGAGGTGAGATATTTTTTATTCATATTTAAATTATTCTACTACCATGTCGTGAATCGTAACTAAAATTTTCCTGGGTGATAAAAAAGTAACTCTGTATAGACAAATCATATTTCTTTCTTATTACCTACTGTGTGTGATCTTGACAGAGTGGTTGGGGCTAATTCGATTGCGTTTAAAAATATAATAGATTAATGTTATCAATAGTATTTAAGGTACTAACTTCCTAGATTACTTTAGAGCTAGCAGACGAAGTGTGGCGGACGGAAACGGAATTGATGACGTTGCAATGTCGGAATTGTAAGCATCGCTCGTCACTCAAGGCTCTTTTTGATGAACACCTTATAGAACTAGCCCGTTGCAAAAAGTAATATTTAATAAAATGGCAAATTATAATGTGTATATTTAAAGGACTCTATATAGAGTCGTTTAAATAAAAAACCTTGATTCTTTGCTTTGATATTTTAGTGAGTGCTGAGTTTTGGTGTATGTGAATTTATTAAAAATAAATTTATTTACAATAAGAAGAAATTTAATTCATACAATATTGTTTATATTCAGAACACACCAGAAACGTACAATGTTAGAGATCATATTAAAAAGAGGTGACTCCTACTCCAAGCATAGAATAAGTCATCAGTAATGTGTCGATGTGGTGAATGTTTATATACAAACACAATATGTTTTCATTTTCCATAGTTCATATTGCGTCAATAATTACACCGTTCAATTGAATTGCCTTTTCTATAACTTCCTTACATAAATTACATATACAGGCGATGAGAAATACCTGCTAGAGCTATTTTCTAAACGACTTCCTCAAAACAACAAAACTGCGCAGGCTCAGCGGCGCGCATTGTAAGTCAAAACGTGCGCATTGAGCAGAATCTGGGGAATGCACCGGATGGTTCTGAGAACCCGACCGCTTCAGTTATGGGACGCCATAGAACTGCGTGGCCAGATCCGCACAATTACAGCCGGTTGCACCAAGTTTTACATTATACGATTTCGTAAAAAGCAACAACTTAATACCTAAAAAAATGGGTCGTTTCACTATCACATATATGATATGCGCCGTACATTTAACCTTTTTAAACGTAAAGGATAAAATAATATTACAATTGAAATTAGATTATAGTGAAATTTTACGTATTTATATTGTTACTTTTACGAAATCGTAAAACGTGAATTTGGTGCAACCGGCCGTTACAGTACAGAAAATAGTAAAGTTTGAGAAATACATGTTGATTTAAAAAATGCAATAAGAATGTAATGCCGTGTTGTTCTCGGAATAAGTAATGTATTGGTTTTATCCGAGCTCACACTCAGATTTAAAATTGTTGGTTCAATAGTACCTACTTTACAGGTTGTAGACACCTATTGAAGTCAAATACAGTAGGTCCGTAAGTTCAAAAAACGCAATTGTCATGATAACAATTTATTATATCCAACTACTACTGAACCAAATTTGATGAAAGTTGGTATAGGGATAGCTCGAGACCAGGGGGACCAGACATAGGGTAATTTTCCTACGGGAAAAAAAACCCCACGGGAAAACAAAAATAAGGCGGGCGAAGTCGCGAGTGGAAAGCTAGTTATAGATATAAGAAGACTAGCTGCTGCCCGCGACTTCATCTGCGTCTCTAAGGAACTCGTTAAAACTCCCGATAAAAAGTAGTACTTAGCCTTTGTTGTTCGCAAGGGCTTAAGCTATCCTTATACCAAATATCATTAAACGTTTTTACGCCTAAATCACAATCAGTGATTTAGGCGTGAAAGCGTAACAAGCAAACAAACAAACTCACTTTCGCATTTATAATATAAGTAGGGACTAACCGGCCACCTTCTTTGTCAGTAAGGTATCACAGGACAACTCGACTTCCTTGTCCGTGTATTTCCCCTCTAGCGTTAAGACCTTACCGAAAGAATATGTGGCCGGGTAGTTCCAACAATTTTTTTTTGGAGGGACTACCCGGCCACTTTCTCTGTCGGTAAGGTCTACGCTAGAGAGGAAATAACCGGACAAGGAAGTCGAGTTATCCTGTGATATTGTTTCATGTAATCAGAATAAAATACACTTGTAGTTTTTTGTACAAGTATAAAACTGTTTTTAAAGTTTTAACATTCTATGTTAAATTAATCAGGTACTAGTTGCTTAAGACAAACTACTACTAAGCTAATCATCAGTACTTATTCCAATCACTACGTTCTATATGCGTATCGCCTGATAGGTACAATTGAATGCAGCCACTCTTTATGGTCTCTTTTTATAGGGGCGACGTAATCTCCGTTAACCTAATATGATCATACAATCACGTCATTTGGCGGCATTTATAATTCTCTGGTCAATTGCTAACAATGTCACGGCATACCTATTATAGAAGCTCACTTGATTTGACTGAGGATTTATTATATCCATTGCCGCTTCATTCAACGAGATTCGTTGCAGACTTATATTTGATGACGAATTAAATTGATTGTCCGACAATAGGTATACGGACTGAGTATGAAAAATGATAATCCAATTAGTCCATCAGTTGGACAATAAAATAATATTAGACACGTATTTTTTGCTTTGACGAAATAACAAAAAAACTACTGAGATAAGGATATAAACGATTTAAATTAATAGAGAATTATGAGTAGGGGTTCGCTGCATCACAAGTAAGAAAGTACAAAAGGTATATGGAAAGGACATAATGCAACGTTTCAAATAAATATGTTGTTAAAAGTTTGATTGCTTAAAAAAAGCAAAAATTGCGTGACAATTATTATCTTTAATATGTCGGAAAAAAATGAATTCATCCCTATTGACTGTCAACTGAAAGCGATCGAGATATAATGGTTAAAACAAAATCGGGGTTACACATTTTTTTTATATTCATAATATTCATCTCATTGAAATGTGAAATAATTCAAAAGCGCAATTATAACTCACTAGCTTTCCACTCGCAGCTTCGCCCGCGTTATCTTCGTTTTTCCCGTGGGAATATTTTCCCATTGGAAAATATTTCATAGCCTATATTACTCAATCATATTGTAGCATTCTATTAGTGAAAGAATTTTTCAAATCGGTCCAGTAGTTTTGGAGCCTATTCTATACAAACATACAAAAATACAAATCTTTCCTCTTTATATTATTATTAGTATAGATTTGCAAGTTTCGCAACATTTTATGTTATTGTAACGAAGTCATATATACGTGAGCGTAAGCATATATTCACGATTGTTTTACTTAGCACACACTATTGTTATTTTCAGAAGTCCTTTTTCTCTTTACTAAATAAATATAATGTTAGGTACCCGTCCTGAGCATAAGCATGTGAAGCTTATACAGGTACGAAATGAAAGGATGAAGGCCGACCATTGAAATGCCGACAAAGCTTAATTTCTGGGAAATAAAATCTGTTATTGAAGACGCGAGTTAAAGCTTAGATTAGATATAGAGGCAAGAAACAAGGAATGTAGAGACTTGTGAACGGTTTGTAGAAATTAAATGTGCAAATTATCATGCAAGTATTCCTAATACTCGTACATTAGAAACTAAACGTCAAACCTTTAGAGTCAAACAGTAAGTTTGACTTTATTGACATAGAATAGAAAAAGATACACATTATCTTTATTAATTGGTGGCTATTAATCATTTAATGAACATAATATTTTATGAGCATACTTTATTATTATTGTCTTGATACTTAGTTTTTATTTAGTAGCTAACAGCTGTTACGATAGACGTCGTTCTGTCAAAAGCGTCTCAATTGACGTATAGCACGTCGTGGCACAGCTGGAACATTGCTAAAATAATGTTTTTTATGTATTTTCTGGTACTTTTTTAAATTTTTCGGGCATAAGAACTTACGTCGTAATCCAAAAAATACTTGAAAAAAAAAACGAATTTACCGAATTGGTGCATCTGTTTTCGAATTTTGCGCTTACCAATATACTATTAAGAAATCCATTTTTAAACTATATAAAATAATTTATTAAACATTTTTTTCTGAAATAACACAATCGAACAGGTTTAAGATTTCAGGTCAAGTCATCTTTTCGTATTTATTATCTTTTATTTCAAAGTATTCATTTGTTGCTAATTAAGTAGTACAATCTACGATCAGTTTCCATCACGACCACGTTTCTTTTGCAGACTGCACTATTCTAATGGACGCAATTAGGTCAAATTGTCCAATTATGTTTTAACGTCATCTTTAGATAATTTATCTAATCGTTAATTATTTAATGTTTTTATTTAACTTGATTTTCAATAGAAGATTGAAACACTTGGTTGAAGATTGATAACACTTTAAAAAAATCAAAAACATCATAACTATGAAAGTACATACATAACACCTTATTAAGCTATGATTCTAGTTGAGTTCGTCATAATAAGTAAATAAGAAGTAGGTAGGTAGTTTTACTTACGTATTTTCAAAAAGATGTAAAAAAAAACGATTTAATTCAAGGTGTCATACCTACTTATGAATGTTTCACGTAACGTAATATCAATGAGCATTGTTCATGAAAAGCAAGATTCTTTGGATACGAGACAATGTGAGGTAATTTTACAAACATTTCGTTTCCGAGAACATCGTAAGCCAAGTTTCTTTTCTTTTAGAGGCAAATTGATTTTTACAGACAATATTGAACTCACCTTAAATGGTAGAATGTAAGTGAACTAAGCAAAAAGATCAACAAAAACTAACAAATTAGGTAGGCACCAGTAAGAACTCAAAACCGGTATTATGCGATGTCATTATTGTCTTTATCTGGACACGAGTATTGTCAATCATTATCTATGTATTGTATCCTATTGAGCTAAGCATTTGCTTGAGTGTTTCATGGTATGAGGGGGAAGAATGAAAATAAGAAAATTTCGATGATGACCTGCGTATTTTTTTTAGGTCGAACGGAACGTGGACGGAGTCTGAAAGGCTTAACTGAGTCACATTCGTATTCAATAAGGAATTCCCTTTGAGGAGGCTAGATCCATCAATCAAAGATTGTGATAATGGGCAACGGAGTGTAGAGTAGACGTTAGTCACGTCTCTCCCCGAAGGTCATTGTGTTACGTTACCAGAAGTAATAACTTGATCTGTGTCGTCAGATTTCTTGAGGACACAATTTAAGTCACCAATATTACCAGCGTTTTAGTGTAATTAGATTCTTATCGCGACTGTGTTTGGTTTTTGCGTGCAGTATATTTGTCAAATAATAGAAATTAATAATGTGCTTTAATGTAGTATTTAACATATTTATTAAGTGCGTTTAATAGTATGAACATCACTTCTTTGCACTAATGAAAAATAGATGAACATAATACCTAACAATCTATAGTATTCATTGGTAAACAAGATTAATAATATTGTTAGTTCTTGTAAAATTAGGGTATTATTCAATACCTAATTAGCATATTTTTAAACGTTTTTGAATTTACGATCAGTAGCCTATCTGGACAAGGGTTTGATGAAATAAACGTAGGAGGTATAATAAAAATGACTGCCGAAACCATAAAGTTGTCTTTAATTGGAATTACACAGTCGATAAGTCCAAGAATTCACCTGCGTGCATGATTTATGAAGTTTCAACCTACCTAAATGTAACTTCAAAGGATAAGAGCCTGCTGCACGAATTACACTGAATTCTAATCTTTACAATAATGACGCATGTGCGCCAGACCAGAAACGGCTGAAAAGTCCACCACACAAAGAAACGGCCAGTTTTATTGTCTACAAAACCATTAACCGTTTTATAACAACAACAAAGACGCACCAACAAAAGGTCACAGTCACGGGATACGAAATATACGGCATGATTACACTAAAATTGTCACATTTAGGTATCATTAGCGATGTTATAGGCTGCGCAGGCGGCGAAGGCAGCGCCGCTCTCCTCGCCTGCGAGCCTCCGTCTCATATGCACACCGCCCTCGGTAAATTCCTCGCATTAATAAGTTAGAAAGCTCTAGATCACAGATCGATTTTCCACACACACTTTTTAACTTCACTGCATCCTTAAACTTAAAAACTTTCTTACCTCACTGCGCAGTATGGATGTCCTGTAGCGATTGTGGAAGGAAAACCGAGCTAAGTTCGGACACAGTCACAACAACCGACACTATGAGAGTAATGGCGCCGGTTTGCTCGGTCCAACTCGTCGAATGTTCAGACTCGGAAAGAGAGCCTTGTTTGCTTAGTGACGCGAGGCTCGTCCCTTCCGTCTCTTTCTATAGCACTGTTTCGCCTATGCCACAAAGAGAGATAAAAATAGTTCCGTCAGTTTTGCTTTTTATACCTGTGGTGCAGCAACCTACATCACTGGTACGTTGAACAATGTCATGTTTCGTGTTTGCTGTTCGTATCAAAGATACTGCAAAATTGTATTTGCCCCTGATTTGGAATTAGAATAAAATCTCCGTAAACCTTGATGTTGTTTTCAACTTAAGATTTTGCACTGATTTCAAATGCTCAAGTTACATGACAAGTTTGAGAAAAAAAACAACTACAGAAAATGCCACGATGCGAACCCCCATTTCTAAGCACTTCAAGGAAACTTATTATTATTTTAAGGGGAAAAACGTTGTTAAGAATTCTGATATTTACATTGATATAGCTTATCGGATAACCACCATGAAAATACCACTTCCAAAACTACGAATGAAAACCTTTTTTCCCATTAATAGTAAATGTTACATTTCAGTTTTACAAAATTCCATACACGTGACCTCTAGTGAATATTTGATGGAAAGACATACCTCGCCGGAAAGCAAATGAGAATGTGCTGTTGCTTTGTAATTTAAACTTCAGACGACTCTACCACATTGTAATGTGCAGTGGATACAACAGATGGCGCCAGTGGCATATTTTTTAGTTTTTTTTTATTACATGGCATTATTACGTTTGAACATTCAGTGGAAATCATTTTTAGAATTATCAATTTAGAGAAAAAAATGTTTTATATTTATTATATCAGAAAATGTGAAGATGGCTCTACATAAATTATTATTTCAGAAAATGTGAAGATGGCTCTACATAAATACGCAGGCAAAATGTTTGTACTAATTACGAAGTATTATAATATTTTTTTTTCTTAAATTGTACAATATAATCAAAAGTCTTTCGACAGATAAATTATGGTCATTTTTCAACCGACTTCAAAAAAGGAGGAGGTTATCTATTCGATGCGCATGTTGTTTTTTTTGTGTGTATTTTACGCGATTACGCCGTCAATTCTAAACTGATTTTCAAAATTCTTTTTGTATTCGATAGAGTATACTCCTGGGGTAGTTTCAGGGTTACCGAAGTCAGCATCTGATGATGTGATCCCATAAAAATCGAGGGAAACACTTAAATTTTATAGGTATGTCCAACGTGTTTTGTGTGTATGCTACGCGATTACTTCGCCAATTGTGGACCGATTTTCAAAATTTTTGTCGTATTCGATCGAGTATGCTTCTGGAGTGGTCCCAAGGTCACAAAGCTAAGATCTAATGATGAGATCCCATGAAAATCGAGGGAAACCCTTAAATTTTATAGGTATGTCCAACGTGTTTTCTGTGTATGCTACGCGATTACTCCACCAATTGTGGTCTGATTTTCAAAATTCTTTTCGTGTTCGATAAAGTATGCTCCTGGAGTGGTCCCAAGGTTACCAAAGCCAAGATCTAATGATGACATCCCACGAAAATCGAGGGAAACCCTTTAATTTTATAGATACGCCCAACGTGTTTCATGTTTTTATTTCCGAAGCTGCTATTAAATTCAGGTCCAAGTTTAATTCAAAATATAACATTCAGCCGGTGCTAATTATAAGACTTTCTAGGAGATCATCGTTTGGAACCGACTTCAATATAGAAGTGTGATGTTATCTGTACCTATTCTTATATTATTTTTAACTTTTTAGTGTTTTTGAAATCGGTATTTATTTTTTGGATTTTTTTTCATTAAATATTAAAAAACGCTTTGGCTGTGTTTCTGTTTTACTTCTTCTATATAATCTCACATTTTTTTTCTTTTTTTTGTAAGTCTTCTTTAATAAAAAACTTAGAAAAAAGAAAAACCTAGGAACATGCTTATAATGGCCAAAGATGTTTCGGTGGCACCTTTAATATAGAAATGAGATGTTGTTTGTACCTATTCTTATATTATTTTTAGTTGGTTTTTATTTCTTGTTTTTTTTGTTATCTTTTTAGTGAATGAGATCTTTAATACGTAAGTCGGCTTCAAAAGTCGATAAGCATTTTAGTACCACTTTACACCAACTATTCCTTTTATTTACTATGGTTACACCTATATTGTATTGTTAAAATTTGGTGTGACATGGTACTAAATGCTCATCTACTTTTGAAGCAGGATGTAGCTATTGCATTTAAAAAACTAACAGCTAACTCCTAAAAATTAAGAATCCTTCTATTATCTGCTCGATATATGACTACCAGATGCAAATACGTAAATAGCTTCGGAAGAAACATAAAATATGTTCGATGTATACATATAAAATTTAAGGCTTTCTCTCGTTTTTCTGGGTCCCATCCCATTATCAGATAAAAAAAACATACGCATCGAATTGATAGCTTCCTCTTTTTTTAAAGTCGGTTATAAGTAATTGTATCGGCCTTGTTTCAGAAAAGCAAACAGGGGACTAAAAGAAACGTCAGTTGTCTCTGTCGCGTTCATGGATTTATAAGTCCATTGGTTGCGCTCTGTACGGCTGTTCACTCAGTATGACAGCACCATATTTCACAAATACCTATTTTTGAATTGTGGCCACACTTAGTATTATCTCTCAATTTAAAAAAAAACAATCATTAAATTACTGTCGAAGTATACATAATTCTACAAAGTTGTAATGTGATTTGATGAACCTACAATATTGTTAGGATGATTAGGCCTTAGTCAACCACGCTGGCCCAGTGCGGATTCGCTGACTTCACATACACCACCATTGAGTTTCTTCGCAGATGTATGTAGGTTGCCTCACGATGTTTTCCTTCACCGTAGGAGCATCAGATAAATGTACATATGAAATTCGAAAAACGAAAAACACATTGACGTGGCGGTCTCGAACCCGGACCCCCCGATTGGAAGGTAGTTCCGAGTCCACAGCGCCACCGACGCCAGATAATTTGCCGTAACAGTTTTTATTTGGAAATGAAACGACAAACAGCAAAATATAACAACGATCCCGCATTTATAATGGATTTTTTTAGAATCAATAACTTTTAATCATAACTAAAGGGCTATTAACAATAATGGACAACTAATTAGAATAACTAAAATATTCAATGAAATTTTATAAAATATAGTAGCCCATGTAATTAGTATATACGAAAGTGTTCAAAGGCTACTATAGTAGATTGTTTTATAAGGGCTGAACAGTACCCATTATGGTCGAGACTTCGTTCGAGCGTCAATACTCGTATGTTCGAGTCTGAAATGGGTATGTTCACCCGAATAAAATACTCTACTTATCATTTCGAAAATGAGGAAAGTAAAACAAGGCTAATATTCCAAAAACATATTTGTGTTCAATAGCTTTCCCGCTTTTTTTTCACGCACAATATTAAAGCGCTATAATGCCATGGCATTTACATACCTACATTTTTAATATGTTTTTGTGACTGTTAAATCTATTTTTAATAGAATATTTGAATAAATTTGAAAAATAAATTATGTAGATAATACACAATTACTTAAAATAAATTATGTAGATAATACACAATTACAGAGAGAACTTCAAATTATGCATCGCATCTTATGAAATGAAACCACGTGGAGATTATAAGTGAAAAGGTACAGAGAAATGATGTATTTTAAAACATCATATATTATATTAGGATTTAATAAAACCACGTGGTGTTAAATAGTATCAATTAAAAGGTTTGGATAACCCTTAAATATCTTAATTACTTATTTAGAATAGGTAATCACAGACATGACATTCAATTATACATGTGCAACGGAGGGAGACTCTGTACCAGGGTCGGGTCGGGTCTGGGTCGTGTGCTTGGGTACCTCCGTCTTAGCTATTTCTGCCGCAAAGCAGCAGTGCTTGCATTACTGTGTTCCGGTTTGAAGGGTAAGATATGGCACTGAAATTACTGGGTACCGTGACTTTACATCTTAAGTCACAAGTTGGCAACGTACACTGTGGCCCTTGTGGGGGTTGCAGTTTTACTGCGAATCTCACAGGAGCCACATGTATTAGGTGACTGTTACCACTTACCATCAGGTGGGCAGTTTGCTTGTTTGCCAACTTAGTAGCAATAAAAAAAATGTTAGACATTATTACTCTAATTAGGTTCTAACCTTTTCAGAGGTATACGTATTGAATAAATACAGTTATTGTTTTTATAATCAATATCTTGAAAATTCCAGAAACTATTATGATTTAGACTATAAAAACATGTTAAAGTTAAGTAAATAAACAAGATAATAATGTAAACAGCTTGTGAAATAATGATATCAGTATTATATATTTTTTTTAACCCTTTATAAAATTCTGATATATAACACAGGCTAGTCTAAGTCGAAAATGCGTTGCTCCTTAAGAAAACTTTTGATTCTGTTGGTCATGCTGAAAGATCCAAGTAACAGGTAAAAGGTCGTCAGAGTAGGGAATCGCTGTCTTCTCTCCATGACATTTTTGTATTGAAATTGATCGATTGTACTTTTACTTTTTTGAACTGGTCCAACTCTACGTCATCACCATACTTTAATATTTCCACCACCGTGCTTTCTTGCTGAGTGTTTATAAGCAAGGTTTATTGAACGTCTACCACAGCGCTTGCCATAGAATTAAGCATGTTTATAAATTTTTGTTTCATTTGAGAATTATACTTTTTTTCCTTTCTCGTACCGTTCATTTAACATATTTTTTTGCGAATAATAATAGCTTCTCTCGGTTTTGTTTAGTACGAAACGAACGGTGTCCTCCCAAACAGCTTCCACTAATCTTCAGCCTACCAGTTTTGACGAGACGTTTCTGGGGTCAATTCTTGTAAGTATGAAGAAACAGTCTTATTAAAGAGATACGGGATTTTTTAAATGTCGGGTGAATAGGGCTTTGAATCAGTTACACAAAACTAAATAGTAATAGAGACCCGTTAACTCTAAATTTCATATTTGGTGGTCTAGACATCGCATCGACCTGACAATTTCCTACAATTACTGGCCGTTATCAGCTCACACCAGCGATTAGCCTGGATGCTCGGCACATTTTAATCACGCACCGACCATTACAACATTCATTTATATTTACACGAAACATCTAATTACAGGCCGTTAGACAGCGGCGAAAGTTTTGCCAAATTGCTAATCGATTGCTTAACACAATTTAGTTTGCAAATCGGTTTTAGGCTCTTCGTCTTTGCAGATGAATTGTAATAAAGACATATTAAATTTGTGGATTTTTTTGGACACAAATTTAAATATGCCTATCCGGTCTTCTCCATACACTGCTAGTTGAGCATTGAATGCCTTTGGTGTATGTAATTTGTAGATATTCTCATTGTAACGAGTCCCGTATGCTTATGGCTACGAAGATAAATATAGTTTGATAAGTAAAGATTTTAGCTCCTAAAAACAGTTTGAAATATGTAATTATACCATTTTTTGAATACAGAGGATTATTTTGTATAATATCGTATAGAAAATTTGTATACTATAAAAATATCTTCGGCAGCACGTAAGTATAAACGTGGAGCTGTAAAATGTTTATGCAGCGTATGCATGCGTATTGTTGCTATTTACTAAATATCAAATGAACTCTATGACCATTTATTGTACATTTCCACGTGTAGACACTCCACCTAAATACATTGACTAGCGTCGCATTTTCTATGATTGTTCAGTTATGCTAAGCAATAACATTTTGACGCGAATAACTGACGTGGAATTAATTCAAAAACATTTTAGTGTCATTTAATGGAAACAACTGATTTGTTATAGATTTTTTCGGGGGTGTAGTTTTTATTAAAGAAATAAGGCTTCTCTTTAACAATATATTCTTCCTCCTCATTTGTATTCCTTCGATATAATAAAAAGAAATACATAAAACAAAACGCTGTTTGATTTTTATCTGCAAATGTGCAACTGCGCAGTCATTAAGATTATTTGCTCATAGTATTTATATTGTCGTGAATTTACTCAAATTCACAATATCGTATTGTGAATTTGCAGCTAATATCTTAACTATTGATATATATACACTGCTTGATTCTCGAAAGCGTCTTATTTTATGGTGTTCTGCCAGTGATTTTAAGGTGCTCTGTGTAATGTGTTTAAAGTTTTCAATTGTATTTATTGTATTGTATTGTTTCAATTGTATTTTTTTGAGCTTTATATATTATAGCTAGATAGTACCATTAATGTTTTTGTGATAAATCATATAGAAGATCATAAAAAATGCGGTGTCTGTGCGTTAGTTATTGTTCTGAGGGTGCCTATAAGTAGCTGTCACTCTTGTCAAACAAATCAGAGGACCACCCATGACTAGATTAGGAGCATTGTTTACGTAATGATTATGAATAGCTTTAGTAATGGAATGTCATACAATTCTTTATTGAAAGCTGCTTTAGTTTTCATTTTTTACTTTTGTTGCCTGCTGTAAAGTCGTAAATTTTGTAAATTTTTAGGAGAAATATTAAAATATTGTTAACATACATTTTTCATCAGAGCTTATCTTATGTTTAATATAGTGCTATAGTGTAATCAATAATACATTGTTACCCTAGGACTAAATAAGTCTTTAACCCGAGGTAAACACTGTGCTTTTCATTACGAATACAAGGAAAGTAAAAATGAAACAATAAATTAGCTAAAGAAAAAACGTGTAAATTTTATTTTACATAAATCAACAACTTCTGCTTTAGCCCGCGTTCTCTTATAAAATCAAGCGTTAACTCCATACCTGAATCAGATGATCTCAGTGTGTTAATTATTAACATAATGTTTACAAGTATAATTGGCAGATAATACACATCTCTTCTATACGGAAGTATTAACAAAACTCTACAAATGGAAAAAACAAATGAAGATCGCATCGCCGCTATCCCGCTTATTTTGTTTTTTTTTTCTGTGGCCGGCCAGCTATTTAGCCATTATTTTTTATTCTCATAATTAAAAAAATGGTAAATATTTTGCCCAAATCTATGTTATTTAAAGAAATAGTTAAAAATAAATTATAATAAATTCATTTAAAAAATATATTCTTTAAATACTTACTAAACATTATGTTATTTAAATTTTATACTGCGCTGTAATTGAGTGGCAGTAAAGTCGGAACATGGTTCAATAAAAATGTGAAAAAAGAACGAGTTTCTTTCTTAAAATTTGAAAGCAGCTGTCAGTTGAAAGTAATTCTCCCTAGGGCTGAAAAGTATTACTTTCAACCCGCTCCTCATGCAACTTCAGACCTACTTTCAGAGTATGAGTAATGAAATAGTACATTGTTACCCTAGGGGTGAAAGTAACTTATTTAGTCCCGAGACGGTGTTTGGCGCCCGAGCGTAGCGAGGGCACCAATAGTTCGAGGGAGTAAATAAGTCTTTTACCCGAGGTAAACACTGTGCTTTTCATTACGAATACAAGGAAAGTAAAAATAAAACAATGAATTAGCTAAAGAATTAACGTGTAAATTTTGTTTTACATAAATCAACAACTTCTGCTTTAGTCCGCTTTCTCTTATAAAATCATTTCAATCACTCCATACCTGAATCAGATGAACTCATTTTGTTAATTAATAACACAATGTTATACAAATATAATTAACAGTTAATAAAAATCTCTGCTATACGGAAGTATTAACAAAACTCTACAAATGGAAAAAACGTGGAAAAAACAAATGAAGATCGCATTGCCGCTTTCCCGTTTATTTTGTATTTTTTTCTTTGGCCGGCAACTATTCAGCCATTATTTTTCATTTTCATAATTTAAAAAATGGTAAATATTTTGCCCAAATCTATGTCATTTTAAAGAAATAGTTGAAAATAAATTATAATAAAGTTATTTAAAAAATATATTCCTTAAATTACTTAACATTGTTATTTCAATTTTACACCGCGCTGTAATTAAGTGGCTGTATAGCCGGAACATGGTTCAATAAAAATATATAAAAGAACTAGTTTCTTTTTAAAATTTGACAGCAGCTGTCAGTTGAAAGTGATTCTCCCTAGGGCTGAAAAGTATTACTTTCAACCCGCTCTTCAGGCAACTTCAGACCTACTTTCAGAGTATGAGTAATGAAAAAGTTTTTTAATGTCCTTACATACATAATTATAATATTGAATTGTTAGTAGTTCAGTTATTACAACATCTTAAAGAAATTAGTTTTATTGTACACAATATAACATTTTAATTATGTGACATATACAGTGGCGCTCACAAAATTAAAGACACCAGTCGATTTTCATACAAACGAGGTAACTTTGAAGCCTTGGTTCTCCGCCAGGGATTGACCTAGCTGTGATCAGATGATGGCCATCTAGGGAGTGAATGGAGGAGATTCAGATCGCTATACACACCTAACTGGTCTGATCAGCATTCAAAAAGATATACGGATATGTTTAAAAATCCGTAAAATTAGCATAAAATTGTATGGAAATCCAGAAACTGAAAACTCTGATTCTTATATCTCTAAGAACGCTGATCAGATCAGTTGGTTGTGTATAGCGATCTCAATCTTCTCCATTCACTCCCTGGATGTCCATCATCAGATCACAGCTAGGTCAATCCTTGGAGGAGAACCAAGGCTTCAAAGATACCTTGTTTGTATGAAAATCAACTGTTGTCTTTAATTATATGACCGCCACTCATTTATTTACTACCAAACGTAGATAGAGCGCTTCATACAAAAACGCGCTTGAAATCTGTCACCTAATCGACTATACATTTGTACTCGCTGATATATACTTGAATATGCACGCCCGAATAAAAATTATAATAAAGAAAGTACCGTATTTATCGAATTCAACCTTATTCCGCATTATTACGGCAACTATTTTAAGTACAACCGTGGGAAGTTACATCATTTCAAATCTAGCCACAGATCAAACGACGTTTTGGCAATAGCTACAAGAAAATATCAACTTTATACTTTCAAACATAATGCTTGAAATTGCTTATCGCGTTATCGCTCCAACGCGTGAATAAGATACCACATCGTGATACGACGCCCGTGCGAGCGAGACGATTGTGATGTACTGACACTGACGCGAAGCGACATGTTTATGATTAAAATAATTGTTTTTGATTGGATTTTACGTATAAATCGAATATTTGAATACATGATAAGATGTGTAATGAGTTTACTCACGCAAAATATGAAATCCCGTCTTTTTTCTGTCGTTTCTGGCTATTGTTACCACAACTTTTGAATGCGCACTTCGGCATGTTTACGTGCCGACAGCTAATCACTCACTATGGAAAGGAACTGCACGAGTCGCGATTGAGCAGTTCTTCACCGGCCTACTTTTCGATCGTTCATGCGTTATCTACGTTTGGTAGTAAATCAATGCCGCCACTGTATAGGTGCCTCCAGACTCACGCCGAGAACCCCCGAGAACACCCGAGAAGCGTGAATGTGATGGGTTTCTCGGCTTCTCGTTCTCGGGCTCGCCTGTTCTCCGATCGGTGTCGGTTTTTTTGCCCGCTTCAAAGGGTTTCTCGGGCGAGAAAAGAGAACACTATCACACTCTCGTTTGTTCTCAGTGCGACTGCGACCGTGGCGTATGTTATCTCGTGCCAATTATTCTATAAAAAAAATACTTTGTGGTGTCTGATGCATATCAGTATCATTTAGATAACTTCACAGTTATTGGTGTCAATTCTGTTGGCATTAGTTGGAATAGACTAAACTAAATTTAGTTTTAGTGCTGTCAAATCGTGTTTTTTTGTTCGAGAATTTTAACTGAAAACACAATTTGACAGCACTAAAACTAAATTTAGTTTAGTTTAATCGAATTAGTGCCAACAGAATTGCCACCATTGTATACTCTTTCATTTAACATAGTCTCTCATCTGTGCTATCAGTGCTTAACAAAATAATGTGTGATAAATATTATCAAAATAATGTAAATTTTTCGTAATTTTTGTTACGTATCTATCTTTCCCTTGACGCTGGCATAATTAACAAATTGCCATAAAAGAGAATCAAAAAAAAAAAATTTAATTCACGAAGATTTTAATTGTTTTGAGATATTTCGTTAGTCTTTATAGTTCAGTAATTTTAGACATACGAGTAAAAAATGTGGAAAAATGAAACAGAGTTAAAGTTTAAATAATATTTTCACACAGAGCCCATTTTGTGGGAAGCAAAACGTTTTCTATAAAAAAGTACTTTGTCAATAACCACCATCGTTGGAGCCATTTTTTCTTAATATTATTTTTAATTTTCGTGTTAACGAAATAACGCACACAATACCAAGGCAGTAGCTAGCACTGTCGTCCATTCCGGATCACGACCGAGAATGTAAATGAGAAGATCGCTGAGTGTGGATAGCTTCTCGGTTCTCGCGCAAGTTCTCGGCGAGACTTCTCGCGTGAGTCTGGAGCCGGTATATGAATAAACAAAAAAACATTAACAAAGGTGAGATTACTTCTTTAAGAGATCCCTTGAAACCGAAATATAGAATTTAAATAAAATCGTAATAACATTGTACTTCAGAGACTTCGTTGGGAGTTTAATATAATTCATTATTTTTTTTATAAATTTTTTTTTTGGTATTATTGGTATTACCTTCTTAGTTTAAACTTTGTGTACAGAGGCTGAGTTATTGTCTACCCGTCAACCTTTAGGTGATACAGATAAACAGAAGTAGATGTGCTAATATTAACTTCTTATAAAGGTAAAACGTGATAATATCTAATATATAAAATTCTCGTGTCACAGTGTTTGTTACCGAACTCCTCCGAAACGGCTTGAAATGTTTTGTGTAAATATATTCGGTAGGTCTGAGAATAGGTTATAAATTATTTTTATACCCCTAGGTGATAAAGGTTTTCAGATTTTTTTTATGTTTTAAGTTTTTTTATTATTTGACATCCCTAAAACCTAAATTTCCATCCTTACCAACCTAAGTTACCAACCCCTAATTTATAATAGCGATATTAGTATTTTTACTGGCGAAACTAAGTTTTTGCTATTTGAAACATGTAACGCAAACATAGTTTGAGAACTAGAAAATTAATATTATTATACAGACGCCTTATAAGTTGTTTAAAAATAAAAACAAAATAAACCCAAAAATCACTAAGAAACTAAAATCAAAATTTAAATGCTTGCATAGTACGTGTGACAGACAGACAAACAAACTATTCGGATTTCAGTTTATAAATCCGAGCATACGTGACCCCAAAAATATTGCATAACAAATAAGCCAATAAACGTTGCATCGAAAAGTTCACGAACAGACCTATTTTTGAATTACGTATGCGATTTAGAAATCACCGCTGACTAAATAGCGATGACTTTGAAGTCACGAATTCCTAAACATCCTATTTTTGAAAGTCGAACGCAGAGCTGCCAACATAGATAAAGTACACACATACGTAAGGGTTCGGTTCCACGCAGAATGTAGCCGTTTTCGGTATATACCGGTTATTATACGGCTAAAAATTCATTGCAACTAGGCCAAAATTTGAGAAAATACTGGTCTAAGTTTGTTTGTGACACAAATTTAAAAGATTTTAAACTTACACACGGTTATTTTTTTCACTCTGGAAAATGTTAGGGACGCTTCAGGATACATCCAATATTATATAAAAAAATGAAATAAAAAAACTAAAAAAATCTCTAAAAATGCTGCTCTTAACTTGTGCAGCATTTTTTGTATTTTTAAAATTAAAAAAAAATTAAGTGAGTTAGTTTTTTAAATTTATATTTAAATCATTCTAATACCATGTCGTGAAGCGTCCCTTAAATTTTCCAGGGTGATAAAAAATAACCGTGTACTTATTTGACAAATTTTAAAAATTTTAAATCCAACTCAAAATCAACACACATCAACTTCAAACTTAACAATATGTTCTCTAAACAAAACACAGATAACGTTTCCACAGTTATGTACGACTTGTTTACGAGTGGGTGAGGGCACTCGTAATGAAATCACATCCGTGACTAAGGTAGTCACATAAGTGATATTCAAAAATAAGAATTATTGAAAATCGGTGATTATTAGTCACATCGGTGATTTCGAAGTCGCATACGTAATTCAAAAATAGCTCTCCTGGAAGTGAAAATTAATACATACATCAACTCGATGAAAACTGTCACGACTTTCATCATCATCACAGCTCATATACGTCCCCACCGAGGGGCACGAGCTTACCCTAACTAATTAGGACGATTAGGCCTTAGTCAAACGACGCTGGCCCAGTGCGGATTGGTTGACTGCACATACACCTTTAAGTTACTGTGGCAACATTGCTGCACATAAAAAGTACAGGCTGGTTAGGCTTGGAAAAAACATCTTGACATTTGACATGTCAGAATAGACTTCTGGGGACTTACAATTTTGGAGAATGTCTGGTATATATTGTCTTGTTAGATATTTTATTTAATATCCACGGGCTATTGTCCGGGGGCCCGAGAGATGGCTCATCATTTTTTTATTGTGTATTTAATAGTTTTATCGTTCATTGTCGTCGTTGACAAGCGATAATTGGTACCAGTTGACACCGAAAATTTGAAGTATCAATAGTGCTGCGCTACGAAACGTCGGAAGAGTTTGACATACTCGTAAACTACGCTGCCGCTGCCGCGACTGTTACAATTGACTTTTTGGTTTATTGAAACCGTTTTGTTTTTTTTTTCAACCTCCGGTACTCAGTGCCTACTAAATAATTTGTCAATATCGAGTCTGTCAAATTCCGTGTAATAATGTTTTGTGAACAAACTTTTAGATTTCGTTTTTAGTTTTTATTCATTATTTTCTGTAATTATTTGTTATTTTGTGTAATGAATAAGTATTATTATAGTTTAGTTCTCTTGCCACCAGCCGGCCTGGGTAAGTTTTAAACTTTTTTATTTTTGCAAATTGCATGAAACTGCACGTTTTGTTTATATTGTAACAATTTGTAATTTAAAACATTTCTTTTCTAATATGATGCTACAAATGCATGTTTTAGTTAAGTTTTGAGGTTAGTGTGTATATTTTAAAATTTAACATTCGTGCGTTACGCTAATATTTATGTGTAATGGGTGCATCAGTGTTGCTATACCATTAACCCCTATTGATAATACTCATTTTAACTAAACGTATATTAACTATATCGTATTTTTCGCAGGTTTTTTTTGCATGACTTTTACGTGTTTGCTTATATTTAACTACCTATTATGGCTGATGAACTAAAAGATTTGGTTGAACGCTTGACAGCTGAAAATGCTGTGCTTCAGCAACAGCTGCAGCGAGATCTGGAAGTATGCAAAGTTTCCGTCAAATTACCAACTTTTTGGCCCGACAAACCTGCGTTATGGTTTAGGCAAGCCGAGGCTTAGTTCCAGATAGCCGGCATCACAGCTGATAGCACCAAGTTCAATTACATCGTTGCTCAGCTAGATCAAAAAATAGCAGGCGAAGTGGAAGACCTTATCACGCAGCCCCCAGTCATTGGCCAGCAGTATACTAAGTTAAAGGAAGACCTTATTAGGCGATTGTCAATATCTGAAGAGCAGCGGGTACGGCAACTTATTAGTGAAGAGGAACTTGGAGATAGACGTCCATCCCAGTTTTTTCGTCACCTTCGCTCTCTAGCTGGCAGTGCGTTTTCCGATGAAAACATACTGCGCCAACTGTTGCTACGCCGACTTCCACAACAAGTGCAAGCTATTTTAGCGTCTCAAGCCGAACTTAGCCTAGACAAGCTGTCTGAACTAGGTGACAAAGTTTTTGAAATTGCAGGGCATAACCAAGTTTCCTCTTGTACCCCCGCCGCCGGTTCATCTTCTAATCAGGACACTCTTTCACAGCGCTTAGAGCGATTAGAGCAACAAATCGCTGCCTTGTCGCTCAACATTCCGCCTTCGCGTCAGCGTCCTGCGTCATCGCACCGCTCGCGTTCGCGCTCCCGTACATCTGCACCGAAGAATGGCCCCAAGGTTTGTTGGTACCATAAGCGATTTAATGAGAAGGCGACCAGGTGTATAATCCCATGTTCTTGGAAACCTCGTGACCAGGGAAACGCGACGAACAATCAGTAGAGGCAGCAACTGATTGTACTAGTCCCGGCCGCCGAATTTTCGTCACAGATCAGAAGTCTAAACACCAGTACTTAATCGATACTGGGTCAGACCTCTGTTGTTTTCCTCGTCGTCTCTTTAGAGGTCGCTACACACCTAGCGATTATAATTTGAGCGCGGCTAATGGCAGCTCGATAAGGACCTACGGCAATATTTCCTTGCACCTGGACTTAGGTTTACGCGGGGATTTCCATTGGAATTTTGTGATCGCTGACGTTGCGATACCCATTATTGGTTCCGATTTCTTAAGCTATTACAACTTGTTACCCAATTGTCGCCGACGATGCTTGGTGGATGGCAATACTAGATTTCAGGTTCCCGTATTTTTCTCCGGTATTTCACAGCCTAGCGTGAAAGCCGTAAACATTGGTAGCTCTTCTTACGCAGACGTGCTAGCTGAGTTTCCTGAAATTACGCGACCACCAGGTTTGCCTAGGGTAGTGAAGCACAATACTGTGCATTATATCCAAACCACTGATGGTACATCTGTCTCTTGCCGACCTCGTCGACTAGCTCCACAAAAACTTGTGGCAGCTCATAAGGAGTTTGAGGACATGGTTCGTTGTGGCACTGCAAGGCCTTCCAAAAGTGCATGGGCCTCACCACTACACATGACCTTGAAAAAGGATTCCACCTGGCGTCCATGCGGCGATTATCGCGCCCTAAACGCCAGTACTATTCCTGATAAATACCCACTCCGGCACATTAACGATTTCGCTAACAACCTTCATGGCTCACGAGTATTTAGTACTCTCGATTTAGTGAAAGCTTACCATCAGATTCCCATGTTTGAGGATGATATTCCGAAGACAGCCATCGTTACCCCGTTTGGCCTCTTCGAATTTCCTTTTATGACGTTCGGTTTACGGAACGCTGGTCAAACGTTCCAGCGTTTTATCGATGAGGTCACACGGGGTCTCGATTACTGTTTCCCTTACATCGATGACATACTCGTTTTTTTACCTGATGAAGCCTCACATAAGGAGCCTCTTCGTGGTTTGTTTCGTCGTATGCAGGAGTATGGAGTAGTTATTAACCCCTCAAAATGTGTTTAGGTGCCGAACAAGTCAAATTCCTTAGACATATCATCAGTGGTGATAAAGTGCAGCCTCCACGTGAACGCGTCACTGCGTTGCTGGAGTACAAACCCCCAGAGACAGTGAAAGGTATGAGACGATTTCTAGGCGTTTTAAACTATTATCGTAGTTTCATACCTCACGCTGCCAAATTTCAAGCCCCGTTGATTGATGCGGTGGTGGCTACCAACAGCAAGGGTAATAAACCATTACCATGGACTCCCGAGCTGCATAAGGCATTTGAGGAATGCAAGCAAAGCCTCTCAAACGCTACGCTCCTTCGACATTCTGTGAGCGATGCCCGTTTGGGCCTCTTCACGGATGCATCTAGCGTGCATGTTGGCGCTTGTTTGCAGCAGGAGGTAAATAACCAGTGGTACCCACTGGCGTTTTTCAGCAAGAAACTGACTCCACGCCAGTCTGAATGGCCTGCTTATTACCGTGAGCTCTTGGCGGTGTACGAAAGCGTACAACACTTCCGCTATATTCTCGAGGTACAGCACACCACTATTTTTACCGATCACAAGCCGTTGTTGTACGCTTTCGTACAACGCCGAGAAAAGCTACCGCCACCGCAACTGAATCAGCTGTCTTTTATCAGCCAGTTTACCACTGACATCCAGTACATTCGAGGAGAGGACAATGTGGTAGCTGACGCTTTGTCGAGAGTTGAGGCGATTTCTTTTGAGGCTGATTACGCCGCTCTTGCTTCCTCTCAGGCCACTGATGATGAGCTTATCAGTCTACGTCGTTCCAACAGCTCCTCTCTCAAACTCGAAGATATCTGCGTTCCGGGGACAGATATCACTCTCGTTTGCGATACCTCTACGGGTAAGCCCCGCCCGTATGTGACGCCTGCATTTCGTCGAGGCGTTTTCAACAAACTGCATGGTCTTAGTCACCCAGGTGCGCGAGCGACTACGAAATTAGTTAGCGATCGCAATGTATGGTCTGGCATTAATAAAGACTGTCAGACATGGGTGAAGCACTGTGTACCGTGTCAGCGAAGTAAGGTGACGAGGCACGCCGCTACTCCTCTTGGCCATTTTACCACGCCCTCAGCCAGACTACGTCATGTCCACCTGGACATTATCGGTCCCCTTCCTCCATGTAGCGGTTTTAACTACTGCCTTACAGCCATTGACCGCATCACGCGTTGGCCGGAGGTATGGCCAATGGTTACCATGACAGCAGAGGAAGTGGCTGAAACCTTAACAAGTGGTTGGATAGCCATTGGGGGGGATAATGTCTTATTAATAGATATTTTATTTAATATGTTTAGTTTTAAGTAAACGTGCATGAAAACTTTTATTGTAATATTTAAATACACCGTTGTTTTTCCAACCGGCGCGTTTCAATTCACTCGCAAGATCCAACCCTGAATCCTGAACTCACAACTGGCCCTCAAGGGCCAGATGGCGGACTGTCCTACCACTGCTGGGCAGTCCCCATATTACCTTTGAGATGAAAAAGTAACCCTGTATTAGATTATTGAAATTTAATTCATGTGTCCGAATTAAAATATTAAAGCAGTTGAACATACACTCTCCGGTCTTTTGTATGTGACGGACTATAGTAATAGAAATGCAAAAAGCACGAGTATAAAATATTGAGTTTTCTATAAGATATGAAAATTATGCTATAAATGCTATAGGATTCTGAAAAAAAATGTCTGGAGAGCTATTTTTGAATTACGTATGCGACTTCGAAATCACCGATGTGACTAATAATCACCGATTTTCAATAATTCTTAGTTTTGAATATCACTTATGTGACTACCTTAGTCACGGATATGATTTCATTACGAGTGCCCTCACCCACTCGTAAACAAGCCATACATAACTGTGGAAACGTTATCTGTGTTTTGTTTAGAGAACATATTGACAAGTTTGAAGTTGATGTGTGTTGATTTTGAGATGGATTTAAAATTTTTAAAATTTGTCAAATAAGTAAATGTACACGGTTATTTTTTATCACCCTGGAAAATTTAAGGGACGCTTCACGACATGGCATTAGAATGATTTAAATATAAATAAAAAAAAATAACTCACTTAATTTTTTCAAATACACAAAATGCTGCACTAGTTGAGAGCAGCATTTTTAGAGATTTTTTTTAGTTTTTTTTATACCTATATTTTTAATTTTTTATTTAATTTTTTTTAAATATAATATTGGATGTGTCCTGAAGCGTCCCTAACATTTTCCAGGGTGATAAAAAAATAACCGTGTATAACTTTAAAATCTTTTAAATTTGTGTCACAAACAAACTTAGACCAGTATTTTCTTATATTTTGGCCTAGTTGCAATGAATTTTTAGCCGTATAATAACCGGTATATACCGAAAACGGCTACACTCTGCGTGGAACCGAACCCTTACGTATGTGTGTACTTTATCTATGTTGGCAGCTCTGCGTTCGACTTTCAAAAATAGGATGTTTAGGAATTCGTGACTTCAAAGTCATCGCTGACTATTTAGTCAGCGGTGATTTCTAAATCGCATACGTAATTCAAAAATAGGTCTCCTGATACTACAAATCATTTAAGTCAATTTGCGTAAACAGTAACAAAACCAACGTCAGTAGCTTATTAAGAAAAAAAATTAGTTTAAAATCTATAGCTAGCATTTCTCCTCCAGTACATTTATTATATTTGTGTTGATGTGGGCAATAACTTAGTGTTTATTATATTATTAACAGTAGGTGCTGTACACGTACATTGGAATGTTGTGTGTAATCTGATCTTTCTGTTTTGCGTGAAGCGATATAGAGACATGAGCCCATTGCGCTTGATATTTCTTTGATGAATTATTTAAAGAGGAAATTGTTCATATCCATTTTCGAGATTTGTCAATGCTTGTTGTGCTGGTGAAACTAGTGAGTTCTGATGTAAAAAGTACCTAATTAAGCGCTCTGAAACATCTGAGGGCCTAGTCAATTATTCACATACGAGTTCGTCACATATTACCTAATCACGTCTCATATGTTATTCCCATACTAACAAACAAACGCATATCGACGATGAAGTGTAATGACCTCGTATCTAAAAGAGGACGATTTTAGGGGAAACAAAAAATACGTTTATTTTTTACACCTATTAACGAAAAATTTCTATATTGAGGACTTGCTCTGTCATGGTTTGCCAGTTACCTCACGAACAGAAAGCAGTGTGTCAAAATTGGTGGCCACTTCAGTGACAAGGAACCGGTACCCTACGGGGTCCCCCAAGGTGGAACCCTATCCCCGACACTATTTATATTATACATGGACAGCCTTCTAAAGATAAACATACCGTCTGCCAGCTTAATTTGTTACGCCGATGACACGGTGGCTATCTTTCGGGGTAAAGACTGGAGAAGTACTGTAGCAGCAGCTGAAGCTGGGATGGCTAAGATAGCGAAATGGCTTAGCGAAAACCTTCTCACACTTAATATCGGTAAAACCAGTTTCATCTGCTTCCATATCACGCGTGCATCTGAACCGAAAATAAATAAAATAAAGCTACATAGTCATTGCTGCCCTATACGTGCTAAATCTCTTCAAAACACAAAGTGCTCCTGTAGCGGTATCAACAGAGTTGAATGCACAAAGTACTTAGGCATACAAATCGACCAGAAATTAAATTTCGAACCGCACATCACTTTTTTAACAAAAAGGGTCCGAAAATTAGTCTACGTAATGAAAAGTCTCAGACCAACAGCAAACTTCCAAGTTAAACGTCTATAGATCTCTGTGTGAATCATTGATTCAATACTGTATCGGAGTATGGGGTGGTGCTGCAAAATCTAAAATGATTGGTATAGAGCGAGCACAACGGGCAGTTATCAAAGTAATGCTGGGGAAACCTCGTCGATATCCCACCGAAGAACTATATCAGGAGGCGAAAGTTCTCACTGTAAGGCAATTATTTGTCCTACGTGCGGTATCAAACACAAGGGAAAATAAATCAAAAGCCATACAAAGAACCCTTAAGAAGACATTATATACTCACCCAGACATAATTCCCTTCCCGAAAGTCAGGACTGTCTTTGCGCGCCGGCTACCCCCATACATCCATGTTTTTGTTTTCAACAATGTTACTGCTCTATGCAACACAAGAGAAACGCCTCACAGAAAAGCCAGAGGTAAGGTGAAGTCCTGGTTACAGACCCTATCGTATGACGCTACTGAAACTTTGGTAAAGGTGTACGGTCAAAATTTTTCACATGCTTCACACTCGCTCGCTTCCCAGGCCACCTCCACTCATACACTCCAAAAAAAAAAAGTAATATAAAATAAAAATAAATTAAACACCTGTCACAACACAACCCTGTCTAGTTTATCTATATATTAAATGATGATTTGCGAATAAAATGTTGGCACTGAATAAAATGTATTCTTGTAATAATAATTCGGAATGTCTGTGTTTGTTGTGCTATAGCCTGGTTGTAATAGGTATAATATTTTTAAAACGGCTTGCTCAATGTACTTTTAAATTATTTAACTTGTTTTGTAATGAATATTTTTAGAAATATCTACATAATTATGTACTTATGTAACAGCGCTCGCGACTATTTGTATTTGCCACTTCTAGTACTTATCTGAGTCCCAAAAGACAGGCTGTGTCGAGTTTGGGACTCGCAATTTCTTCCAATAGGCTAAGAAAACATTGTACAAAAAAAAAAAATTATCGTCTTTAATTTATGATATTATACAGTTTTATGGTCTTACTATTACATGCGAAATCGTATTTTACATCCATAAACATAAGAATCATAAAAAGGCAAAATGTCAGTTAAGGTCATTACACTTCATCGTCATATGTGATTGTGATAATGCCCTCGACCTTAGAACAACAGAAATAGCGGTATGAAACTAATACAGCTGAAAAAACTCGCTTGTGCTTAATCACTTGTGCATGGAAGGGACACATCAATTTTAATAGACATCATTTTACTTAGGTATCACGGAGAGCCCACTATGAAGGGCATGCATGGAGGCAGAGGAGACAGCCGCCCATGTGCTGCTGAAATGCTGAGAGGTGGCAACATACCGGGCGCAGTGCTTTTTTTTTTTTCTCGGGGGGAAATGCGTAACCGCACCGTACCCGCCGTGGGCTAGACGGCGGGCGTGTGTGGGGCTCTCCTGGCAGAATACCAGTCCTACCCACTAAAACCCCCCGGTGTTCTCCCTGCCCGTATGGGCGCGCTAGGTAAGGTCCACACTGCGACTCCACTACCCACGCGCCCGGGCAAGCCCGACCAACTGGTCGGGCTATCGCCAGGGGGGGATTGCCCGAGAACACCAGGGCAATCCCCAGACGGAGGGCCTTACGGCGGCGTGCACGGGGCCAACCGTGCACGCAGGCCTCCACGGCAGGGTCATTAGACGGGCATCGCTTGTGCGAATGCCCGTCTTCGCCTGCCTATCCGTCTGCGGCGGATGGGAGCGGCTTGAGGATCTGCCTCCCGCTCCCTCTCCGCGGCCTCCTTCTGCGAGATTACGTCCTCGCAGAAGGAGGCGACAGCCTCCCATTCCGCCTCGCCACGGAGCATGGCCACAACCATGCTCGGCAGCGAGAGATTTCCGCCTCCCAGCGCAGCGTTGAGTTCACTGCGCTGGCGTCGCCAAGCCGGGCACACCAATAGTGTGTGCTCGGCAGTGTCGTCGGGAGCGTCGCAGTGGTGACACTGCGGCGTTTCCTCCCGACGGGCGACCCGGTGCAGGTAGTGACCGAAGCAGCCATGCCCGGTAAGTACCTGCACCATGCGGAATGTTAGGCTGCCCTGCCGGCGCCCAACCCACTCCTCCAAAACCGGACGAATCGCCTCGATCGTCCGGTGGCCGGCAGCTGGGGAGCCGAGTGCCTCACCCCACTGGCGCAGAGCCTCCCTCTGCGCCAGGGTACGAACTCGCTCCACCTCCTGTGGAGCAGATCGTCCCCCCCGTTCTCGTACAGCAACCCGATGCCGATACAGGCGTTTGGCCCGTAAGAACGCAGGCCGCGCCGTGGCTGACCGTGCGATAGGCTCGCACGGCCCGGGTTGCTATGACCCTCTGTGGACGTCTCAGAAGGGCCGCCGTACGGGGGGAGAGGCACTCCGCCCATATCGGGGCTCCATAGAGTGCCATCGACCGTATTACACCGGGCGAAGTGCCTGGGCAACCTTCGGAAATTTCCTGGAGGAGCTAGGATGGCTGGAGTAATCCGGCATCCAACCCTCCGACGCAAAACAAGCGCATAACCGTCGAGTTGAGGAAATCGGAAAATGCCCTTACGACGAAGATGAGAACATATAGAAAAAAATATTACATGAATAAAAGGACGATAAAGGATAATTATTGTTCAAGGAATCAAACTGGACACAAAAAAAATTATCAAAAAATAAAAACCGACTTCAAAAACACTTTACAGATAACATCACATTTCTATATTAACCAGCCATCACAGCTCATATACGTCCCCACCGAGGGGTTCGAGCCTACCCTATGTTAGGGTGATTAGGCCTTAGTCAACCACGCTGGCCCAGTGCGGATTGGTCGACTTCACATACATCATTGAATTTCTTCGCAGATGTATGCAGGTTGCCTCACGATGTTTTCCTTCACCGTAGGAGCGTCAGACAAAATGTACATATGAAATTCGAAACGAAAAACACATTGGTACATGGCGGGTCTCGAACCCCGACCCCCCGATTGGAAGGCAAGTGCCGAAACCACAGCGCCACCGACGCTCTATTAAAGTCGGTGCTAAATCTTAAGACTTTCTAGATCATCGTTTGGCACCCATTTCAATATAGAAATGTAATGTTATCTGTACTCTTATATTATTATTTTTTAATAATTTTCAGGTGTTTTTGAAGTCGGGCTTGAATTTTTGTATTTTTTATTTTTATCTTTTTAGTGAATTAATACACTAGCTTATCGAAGTAACTTGAAAGAATACAATAAAGGCTCAATACGTGCCTATTGCATTAAAAAACTAACCTATAACTCCTACAAGTTAAGGATCCTTCCATCATCAGCTCGGTTTATGACTATCAGACGCAAATATCTGAATAGTTTCGAAAAAAAAACACGAAACACGTTGGACGTACCTATGAAATTTATGGGTTTCCCATTTACCTTGATTTTGTGACAATGAGACCACCACAGGAGTATACTCTATCGAATACAAAAAGAGTTTTGAAAATCAGTCTATAATTGGCGGAGCAATTGCGTAACATACACACAAAATGAAACAAACGCATCGAATTGAGAACCTCCTCCTTTTTAACTGACTTCCAATTAAAAACTTTTTAACAAAAAAAAATTTCCACCGAAAAAACTAAAAAGCTAAAAATAATAAACCTTTTTTATTTAACCTTAATAATAATTAAGTTCTTAAACTAATGTAAGTATGTATTAAGTAAGTTCTTAAACTAATGTAAGTATGTATTAAGTAATTATGCGTCGGCGCCAAACAGGCAAAATTAATTACCTAATTACATAAAGCGCGTTAGTGATCTTTGTTCATTGATTGTTTGGCGCCGACTCAAAATTACTTAGATTACACATTAGTTTAAGAACTTAATTATTATTAAGGTTAAATAAAAAAAAAGTTTATTTTTTTTCCTTCTTTCCTCACAATCAGTGAGTGAAAAATCTGTTATCCCCTGTTTTCTTACCCTTAGGATTAGATTTATTTTTCCAAATTTATATGGGAACACCCTCGGGGTGTATCCTTTCCAATAAAAAAAGAATCATCAAAATCATATTTCATTCATAAAATATATATTTACGGTCGAATTGAGAAACCTCCTTCGTGTTTTCGTCGGTTGGTTAAAAAGGAGGTTCTTTAATCAGTTGTATCTATATTTTTTTATATATGTTCACCGATTACCCCACCATTTGTGGACCGATTTTTAAAATTACTTAATCGACGAGTATACTCCTGAGGTGGTCTCATTGTCACCATGCAATGATCTGATGATTGAATCTCATGAAAATCAAGGGAAACCCTTGAAATTCATAGGCACGTCCGACCTGTTTTATATTTTTGCTGATATCCAGGTATTTGCATCTGGAGGTTACAGTGATGGAAGGTTTCTGGTAGGTTAAGAGTTCGGGAATAATTTCTTCTTAATTAATACTGTTTAGAGACTTTAGAGCGAAAGACGTTTTATTTAAGTTATTCTGCTGTTTGCTTTTGCTCAAATTCTAAAACGCATGTATTATTATAAACTAAAAAGAATGACAAAATTTTTTTCCAAAAAATAAAACCAACTTCAAAAAAATTAAAAAGTTATAAATAATATAAAAATACATACAACATCACAGATTGATATTGAAGTCGGTGTCAAGCAATGATCAACTGGAAAGTCTTAAAAAATATAACAATATTAAAACATATGTACTAGTTATTTAAAATTTGGCACTAACTTCAATATAAAAATGTGATGTATAATGTATCATTATATTATTTTTGACTTTTTGGTGCTTTGGAAGTCGGTTTTATTTTTTTGTAATTTGAAGTCGGTTAATACTCATAAGATAACTACTACGGAAATTGGTAATTTTCAAAATCAATCCCTATTTTGTACTAGTATAAAAAGAAATGGGTGAAGTAATAATTGCTTGAAATATCAGCCCATCTACCTTCTCAGCGAGTAAGCTACGCGATGGTTAGGATTTGGATTTGAGGTTTTAACTTTGAATACAAAATTGATGCAGGTACCCAACGTCTGTTAAAATTAAACAATAAAAAAGGTTGGATAGCTTCCGTCCATAGTATTATGAGCTCGCTTTTGTGCGTTTTCCTGCCGTGATTTATGGCTGTGTGAGAAGTTTGAATATGGTTACGTATTTTGAATATGGGTACGTTTACCTTGTTCAGTGAAAACAGGATTAATTCATAAAACTGTAATCATAGAATCAACAAGATAAATTATTATTTAATAAAAACTTTTTTAAATACAAGCTTTTAGTACTCGTCAATAGGAATTAAACGAACCCAAACTAGATGGGGTTGTCATTTTATTGCGGAGTTCCTATGGCCGGCTGTTTCCTCGTAGTCCTACTAATTTCTCCTACTAGTGGGACCACGAGGAAGCCTAGTTCCTCGTGGTCCTACTGTCGATAATAATGTCCTACTAGTAGGACCACGAGGAAACAGCCCTAGGCCACCTACCAGCTCCAGCATTAGATCAGCTCTATATCATCATAATATTGTATTGTCACGCGATATACATATGCATGCAAAATTTGAGCTCAATCACCACCGGGAATTTGAGCACCGGGAAATGGGTCAACTTTAACTTGCAAGATTACATTACAGACACCGGACAGGTGAAAGTAAATAAAAGGTGAAAGTAAGTAAATAAAAGCTTGTTAAAAATAAAATTAGAGTAAAAAAAAGAGTGGGTATTACAAATTCGCATCCCGATTTTGGGGTTGAAAGGGGTTGTTTTTTATAGGGGTTAATTACCCCTTCCAAACGAGCCCCTCCTCACCGCGCGGAGACGCGTTGTTTTTTTATAAATGTTTGAAGTTACGTGTAATGGAACGTTATTTTAAGTTCGTGCACAGTGATTGTACCTATATGTAGATATGTAGGTATATGTGGGAACTAGGCGGGTCAAAATTAGGTAGCGAGGAGCGAAGCGACGAGCATAGGTTTGAACATGAACCAAGCGCACGAGCCGAGCGAGCAAAGCGAGCAAAGGAAGCATGCCGCGGCAGCGGCCGGCGAAGCGCCAGTAACGATTTAAAAAAACCTTATATTAGGATGCGATATACTAATGCAAACCCACAAAAAATATTTTAGCAAGCTTTTATTATTGCATTGTCACGCGATATACATATGATGCAAAATTTCAGCTCAATTGGAAACCGGGAAGTGGGTCAAATTTAGCTTGCAAGATTTCATTATAGACACGGGACAAGTGAATGTGAATAAAAGCTTGTAATAAGCTTTAGTTAGACTTTGCAGTAAGGCGAATTTAATCAAAAAATTATTTGTATATACAAATTGTTTATGCGTAATTTTTATAGTTTGGCCATTTTAAAGATTGTAGCTTAATTATAGTCTTCAAAATGTAGTATCGTCAAATGAATATGATGATAAATGTTAATACGAGTATGTCGGTATTAATGAAAGGCTTCGGTGACTGACTGACTGAGGTATCAACGTAGAGCGCAAATAACTGGAACTAGAAGCATGAAATTCAGTACAGGGCTTTGTTGACTTAGACGTAGGCAACCACTAAGGGAGGATATTTCATCATTCCCACAGGAAGCTGAAAAATCCCCATCCCAAAATAAGGAAACTACAGTGATGAGTTTTTCTTAATCATAAGTATATAAAATAGAAGTTTCATATTCTCCTGTTATCTCCTCTAAAGCTAAACCTATTTTATAATTTTTTGAATTAAGTATAAATTAACGTACTATTTCAATAGTATCCTTTCTTCTATCATTAAATAAAAATGGCGAAGTTATCGAAGTACTGCGATTCGGTAAAAGTCACCGCAGATAACGTTATCGTTATGACGCACATCCTCGGCCTGCGCGTGCGCACAAAATTTTGGTTAACAGTGGGGCAGATTTGATATTGAAACATCCCACATTGCTTTGTGATGTCATTTTAAACAGAAACGTCTAGGTTTGATGAGTTTAAAGATGAGTAATTATCATCATAACTTCAACCTATACCTATGCGTGTACGGTGCTACTATATCGCAGTGACCAGAAGGTTGGTGTTAGGTATCATTCAAATTTTCGATATTATTACAGAGATGTAACTGGGGTAAGCTCCTTTCATTAGCTCCTATGGGTCGGTTCTTACGTGTAGGTAAAGGGAGGGGCTAGGGGTTCGGCTTCGTACACATACTTAAGCCGACACAAGACATGATGTGAACAAAGTTTGAACACACATTTTCGAAACTTTGAATCAATTTTATGTGCACAAATAGAAATGCCAATATGCCTGTCAGACTTGTTTTTAAATGATTTTCGGTCACAGTTACCGCAAAGATGGCTGACAGAATGGACGATGATTTTGTGGACGCCGTCAGTCTATTTTATTTGACTGCCTTTAATTTTTTCTTTCATTCTATAAATAATGTCAAATCTCCAAGAAGAAGACGTGAATGGATGACACTGTATCGAAAGAGAACAAATTCGATAACTGCGTTATTACTCCACTTTACGCCGGCATTACCAAAATGCAGGCATGCCTGAATTTTGGTAATGCCGGCGCTAGATATGCAACATGCAAACATGCAAGTACGAATGTAAATAAGATACAGGCGCGTTTTTTGGGTGTGATCCTTTTTTGCACTCTAGTACTATAGCGTCAAATTATCTGTGACTCTAGTATTCTGTAACCAAAGTGGATCACGGCAAAGTCCCTTCGTTTTTGCCGTGATACGCCTTTGCCTTCGGATTTGTCTTCGTGCCTTTGCCTTCGGATTTTAACAACAATATCAAAGACTATAAATTATGATTTGTGATTATTTGGTACCCAGTATACTGTATTGAAAATAAAATAATTATTTTTATTTTTATGCCTATTAAAATTAGAAATTAGAATTATTAAGAAAATCATTATCATGAATCTGAGACTAACCATTAGTAGTGAATTAAAAATCTCAGTTTCAAGTATTACAAGTGGAGCTTATGAGCAGCATGTTAGGATTGCGATTTCAGGATAATTGATTTCAAGAGACATAAGGGAATATTTGTTGCCAACTTGTGACATAAGATTTTTTGTCGCAGTATGGCGTAATTTCACTACCTACCAAAATCAATTTAAACATACTTCCGGAAATTTCTTCATAGCCTTATTAAGAGACAAGGCTATCTTCAATGAGCCAGCAAGATTCTTAGGCAATTTTCCTTTCAACTTAGACCTTTACGCTTAATCAAACGAAAACCGCAACGTTTAGGTATGCTGGCGTGCAGCTTGCGTCGTCCACCGTTGTCCTAAATTTATGCTCGTCATTCTTACCTGTGAACTTGAGGATGGAAATGGAAGGATAAGGGTTTGTTTTGTTTTGAATCTACAACACAGTTGGCAACCAAGGTGGCTGTCGAATAATGGTTCATCATCATCTTTTCTGTCAAGTATGTGAATTCTGCATATCGCACCAACCAACTTTTTTAAATTTTGAGTAGTGCGTCACCTATTATTTGTAACGAAGTCCGGAAACTTTAGCCACATGCACGATTAAATGCGGTCTATAACATGACTGGTTTGTATTGACTGACATCGGTTATCGGCAAGCATCCGAACCGCAAATTCCACTTTGTTTGAAGAGGATGACAAATATTGAATAAATCTATGAACGTTTGAAATGTGCCGCAAATTATAGGTAATCACTTTCTTCGCCTACAACTAAGTACATTATTGTCGACCCAAAAACACTACAAACATCATAGCGTAGATTGACGGTAAAATGCTTATTTTGGAATTACTAATGAAGTTCTAATAGCGGACAAATATTCTTGTCAAGCTTCAATTAGCATACCTAAATATTTAACATCGCATTCCGAAGTACGCGATGATGTCGTCAAATGAGTCATAATGCTGTGATGAGCTGGTTACAATTATAGGCCACAAAAAGGAAAATAAGCTATTAAACCCGCAAAAGTCCTTTTATGTCAGTGGGTGCCATGGTACATGGGTTAATGGTACAAGAGTAAGACTTACATTAGATATATATCGTAAAAATATCAAAACTTTGTCTTATAATAAAGCCTTATTTATTCCTTAATAAATTGCAATTACAATTAAAATAAAATATGTCTACAATTTTATTTACAATATATTTGATTTACATTGACATTTCATTTTCATTTCAATATATAATTTAATATAACTTTTTATATATATTTTTTTTTAAATTAGTTTACATACCTATACATGAACATTTAAATCTTATTAGTTACTATGTTACACGTTATATTTTGTATTTAATTTATGAATTAAGTAATGTAATATATTATTTATTTGTTTATGTCAATTTCATTAATATTATTAAAGAGAGAGGCTATTGAGTATTGAGTAAAGTTTAAAATTCAAAGGTTATCAAAACTTTGTCTTAAAAATATTTAATTACAACACAAAAAGCTCTCTGTTTAAAAACTAAGCAAGGCTATTTTTTGGTGCATGCGCTGGTCTTAGGTTAAAAAATAGCATATTACATTTTTTGAATTAATCCATACCTGAGGGAGGAAGATAAAGACATTTTACCGTGTTAAAATGTTTCGTAAATTTGGTAAAGCTTTTGATTTCATAATATTTTGTACATCATCCACTCACTTCAAAACATAATCATTGCATCCCACTATACATTCAAACGAGGAGGGATTGGTTTTATTACATCACACTGGTCAGTCGGATTGGTGCAAGGTTTTGTTCGTGTATATAGATTATTTTGCTCCTCGCATAAGTGCTATTCACGGGAAGAAAGGGAACGGCGATGATTTAGCTATAAAAATTATTACACCTAAAACTAATGATGTCATGTTTAATGAAATTATTAATTGTAGGTACTGTTTATCTATTAATGAATATGATGAAAGATGTATTCAATTTAATTGTGTAATTATTCATTAGGCATATGTATAACGATAGCTCATAATAATATACAAGCTGTTTGGTCAATACCCTATCAAGCCGAAAAAATGGCGTCATTGAAAATTAGGAATTGTAAAATTTATTTTCAAATCCCCAATACAAATACACTGACCTTCAAAAGTAAGTACTACACTTTTAAAATTATTTTTTTCCCTAAACTAGAAAAAAGATAAAGGATTCACACAAAAACATTTTCAGCTCATTTCGTCAGGTTTCTCGGAAGTTATAGTTTTTTATACATTAGTCTTTTTAATACTTTTTATTTTGAAAATATATTTTGCCTACTTTAAAAGTTATTGCAATTTTAAAAGTGTGGTACTTACTTTTGAAGGTCAGTGTAGTTGGATCTGTGAAAAGAAAGGACGAAGAATTAAAAAAATAATTTTTACAATTCCTAATTTTCAATGACGCCATATCTTTAATATGACGATGTTAACATGGGTAGCTTTCGGCTCGATAGGGTATTTTTAATTTACTTTTCTTTTTTTTTGATTTCAAACATTATAACATTATCCTTTATCAATTTATGTTCTCGCAATTGTTAGTTCGTCGACCCTTATCGGGCCGGTAGCCCGTCACACAGGAGCACTGTGCCCAACGTGACTCACTCAGTTCATGCTGTCTTTATCAACAGCTGGTTCTGATAATTTCATGGATGATAGCGCCATGGGAATCACTTGGTTCTGTCAAAATGCTATTGAATAGCCCTGTTCCTGTTGGCGTGTTAGAGGCCCCGAATAAAACTCTAAGGAACCCAAGCCAAAGTCACCTGCTGTTGTGCTCTGCGTCAGCGTAACGGAAGACCTGAAAAACATAACTAACATAGAATGCACTATCTAGCATTTATTAAGACAGACTCCGTCTTAGCAATTTCTGCCGCAAAGCAGCAGTGCTTGCATTGCTATATTTCGGTTTGATTGAAAGAAGACTGCTTTATTATATACTTTAAATGAAAAATAATACGGAGAAATGATTGAATCGATAGCTAGTCCACCACTGTACTCCGTGTACAGGTTATGTTACAGGTTGTAATGGATATGGAATATTTAACTATCTATATTCTTCACGTGTAAACGCTACCGGACCTACTTGACCTTGTTTTACTTAGAATCACTAAAACATGTCAACTACGGGTATTGTGTAATTCGATTTTTACTGTATGTAGAGCGAGAACTGTGCACGGATAATCGTTTTTCCGTCATATATACGACAACTGATATAGGTACATGAGTAGCCTGTACTGTATCGACGAGAAAGAGCCATAATCTTCAATATCACAGCGACCAATTATGAGTAAGTTAATGGCAATACTAATCGTGCTGTAATGGCTACTATGAGCACATGTTTTTAAGCGACGACACCCACGAAGCTTCAAGAGTATGTTCGATTTCCTGTTGCAACATTTCCCGTTAAACAAGCAAGTAGCACCCATTTTTTAGCCGCTCATTTCTAATTTAAGCGCTGTTATTTAAAGATAAAGTTAAGAAAACTATTACTTTTATAAGCTGCACAAGGGTGATATTATGTAGTAATATTGTGAGGTTTTTTTCGGGGAAAATGCGCAACCCCACCGCACCGTACCCGTCGTTGGCTTGACGGCGGGCGTGTGTGGGGCTGGCCCGGCAGAGTGCCGGGCCGACCGCGACCCACTAAAACCCCCCGGTGTTCTCCCTTCCCTTATGGGCGCGCATGGTAAGGTCCATACTGCGACTACCACTACCAGCGCGCCCGGGCAAGTCCGACCAAGATGGTCGTGCTATCGCCAAGGAGTGCACTGGGCCAACCGTGCACACAGGCCTCCATAGGTCTGACTCTATGGCTCGTATTAATATTTTATAATACTAATTTACGATGAAGGAAAACATCGTGAGGCAACCTGCATACATCTGGGAATAAATTCAATGGTGTATGTGAAGTCGACCAATCCGCATTGGGCCAGCGTGGTTGACTAAGACCTAATCACCCTAAATTAGGGTAGGCTCGAACCCCTCGGTGGGGACGTATATGAGCTGTGATGATGAATACTAATTTACATTTCAAAGTTGAGATCGATCCTAAGATGCCTTTTGTCTTTTAATGTACGGAACATCTGTCAAAATGCATTATTAATACGAGCCTAACAAAGGATCCATGATTCGCTTGTAAGTGCCTTTTCACATGCGCCGGCTGCCGGGTAGCCGGTGCCGACTAACCGGTAACACATTCAGCTTTCACACGGCCCGATTTTGTATCCAGTAGTGTCTAGACCGTTAACGCGGGTACAGTTGCGTAATAGCTACATATACATCATTTTGAGGATACAATGACCATTTTGGGCTTGTATGATTTAACTAGAGAGCTAAAGAGCTATTTTTTGACTAAATCCGGAGCAGTCAGTTGGGAGTTATCTAAAATATAACACGTACGGTTATGTTATCTAGAAAAAAAAAATTACTGACTTATCAAATGTGTTTTGTCACTGTGGTTCTTTTCTTCAAAGTCGTTCTTTAATAATAAACAAAAAATTAAACAAAAAGGCTTGGAGAGAGCTAGCTCTCTCCAAGCCTTTTTGTTTAATTTTCGTCTTTATATTCTGAACACGTTTTATCCCATAACATTAGTCTAGCTTCAACTAAAGTTACTAACAATTCAATATCTATCTCCATTTTGCAACGAACTATAATTCATTCTCTCTCCGTGGTTGTACCTGAGCGACTGGCCGCCGGTGCATGTAACAGCATGCGCATGTTCCATACACCACTGTGCGTCCGCCCGCCGGCTAACCGATAGGCGGCAACCGGACGCACAGTGCTGAATCCGGCCCTGTACCCGGCGATCGATTGCCGGGCAAATTATACCGGTACGTGTGAAAGCTGACGTACATGGCTATACACTTAGCCGTCGGGTACCCGGCACCGGCTACCCGGCAACCGGAACATGTGAAAAGGCACTTACTGTGGGCCATTAATAAACACGCTGGCGGTTTCCTTAGACGACGGGCAGACACATTGCCGTTGGCCTTTGATTATATATACTTGTCACAATCAAAGCCGTTGGCACTTTGCTCTATTTCACATGTTTGAGAATTGGAGTACTCTGCCATAATAAAACATTGCTAAAATATGACATGGCCAAAGTGATTTAAAAAATTACAAATGTATTTAGATTTATTGTGTGTTTTAGCAAAATGTCAAAATTCCACTGAAACGGATATAAGTTAATGAAAGAGACCCACTAGAGCCATGAACCTGTACGTGAAAACATATAAAGTCTATTTATCATCGTTCTGTTACAGAACTATATATGTTTGTAACAGAACGATCTCACAGGAGCCACTTATATTATTAGACTAGGTGACTGTTACCACTTACCATCAGGTGGGCAGTTTGCTTGTTTGCCAACATTGTTGCAATATTATTTCGTCTTACTAATAAATTAAAATAACTTACATTTAAAATTCAAAGAAACTGTGTATTGCTACACAGGATGTCTATTGATAGAACTATTATTTATATTTATAAGAACTATTTGATAGAATTCTATGAAAGTTCTTAAAATGGGTAGTAGTGTCAGTAAACAGGCATTTTTATTATATTTTACTGCGTTCAATTGTCAAACAGACAAACTGTCATACAATATCTTATTCTAAACAAAATAAAAATCGACACAGTGTATTTGAGGGCCCAAAATATATCTACAAACAAATTAAAATTAATTTCGTCCATTAATATGTTGATCTCGAAGCAGGTACACTATAGACAATGTTATTTAAGGCAGTTGTTTCAAAGAAATTCAGTCCAATGGCAATGTTATTAAAGACAATGTCACGAAAGAGTATGCCATGGTATTAAATGCCATGATAAATGTACCATTAACATTCCTTAGGATAGGAGTTTAGTGGTCGGGGTCTCTTTGGACCTTTCTAATTCTCAATATAGGATTAAAATATGGTGGCGAGTCGGATTACAAAAAAAGATGTTTAACATTTAGAGGAAATGGTAAGTAAATGATGAATAAATTTTACAGATAGTATGTTTTTATCCTGTGATACATTTAGTAAGTAACCTGCAAACCAATTCCTTAGCAACAGATCCGAAAAATTGTGGAAGAAATATTCGAATAATTTTAAAATTATCGTATATTATCTGTGGTTTTGTGTATTATGTTTATTGGTTTGTGTAGAAAAAACAGGTGAGCTCTCTGCCATTTAAAGAAAAAAGAAAACGTTCTTGAAACTACATATATATATAAATATATACTGGATTTTTTATTCCTATGTGACTAAAGAGCACAAAGGGTGCTCCTTCAAGCTAAAGCTTACTTACTTACTTGCTTTTTGTCTCTTTAGTAAAACCACACTGCCGATTTATTCGTGTACATTTGATTTTAAATATTTCGTTCATCCGAAAAGTGGTATTTTATTAAAATTTGAATGTGTAGTACTCGTGCAAATTTTTGTGTCTTCCTGTAATTGTGCCTATTAAAATGTAAATATTATTAGGCAGTATGTATTTGTATGGTATTTTTTTGTTGATGGTATGGATTATTCTGAGTTCAGCTAACTTAGTATCATGTCATATACTATACAATAGCAACAAACATAGTGTTTCAAAACATGGCAAATAGTTAATGCCTCATTATTTGAGGTTCGCTTCCATTTTCAATCTTTTTCGAAAATATAATATTTTTAACATCAAATTTGAATAGAATATTTGTGGACAATCGAATTGTTCAATTTGTGATTCCATTCATGGTGGGAGACCACACTATGCGTTAGCTGCGCGGTGCGGCTATTAAATATTATATACACACAAATAATACCAAGAGGAACATTTTATAGTGTAGTTAATTAATAAGAACTGAGTTTAGAGACTATTTTACACGTTACGACCGGCTCCTCTGAGAATTAATAGCCAATTTTGCTTTCTAATCATACCAGAACTGGATATAGTGTTTCTGCGAAAGTGACTATATATTTAATGATATTTTCCAAGCAATTATTACATTAATTTTCACGTTGCAATTTAGCATAAGTTTTTTGGTAAAAAAGGTCAGGTCGCAATCTGACGAAAAGTACTGAACGAAAGTAGAAATTTAGGACTACTGTAAATTAAATAAGAAACAATTACCGATCAACATTTTGAAAAGTGGTTTGGTACTCTATATAAAAATCCTTAAAATCCACATCATCCATGTTCATCATCACAGCTCATATACGTCCCCACCGAGGGGTTCGAGCCTACCCTATGTTAGGGTGATTAGGCCTTAGTCAACCACGCTGGCCCAGTGCGGATTGGTCGACTTCACATACATCATTGAATTTCTTCGCAGATGTATGCAGGTTGCCTCACGATGTTTTCCTTCACCGTAGGAGCGTCAGACAAATGTACATATGAAATTCGAAACGAAAAACACATTGGTACATGGCGGGTCTCGAACCCCGACCTCCCGATTGGAAGGCAAGTGCCGAAACCACAGCGCCACCGACGCTCTTTCATGTTACTATTTCATCCATGAACATCATCCATGTTACTATTTCCAAATTTTCAATGATGGTGAAAATTATGACATGTTCTTTTACAGAGTAGGGTAGCCATTCATATCCAGTGTTTCAAAATCAATTAAAATATACTTAATATTAATGTTTTCGTTCGTTAACTTATAGCGAGTTTTGATAAAACTATGCTTAAATCAACCTAATTACGAGAAGTAAGCAACCCCCGTAAAAGAGTACATTTCGTGACCCTACCTGGCCTAAGTAGAGCTATTCGCAAAAATCTGAAGTGGTAGAAACTATAGATAATTTCATTTTCAATTGCTCTTATATTGCTATTAGTACCGCGTAACTAGATTGAAATGGTTTAATAAGTAACCGTGCAGTGACAGCTAGACTGACCCTTGGGCGTCGTTAGCGATTAGAACAATACTAAGCATACACCACTGCACTCTATGCCATAGGAATTAAGACCAAACTCGATTAACGACAATCCCGCTGTAAACGTTTTGTGAATAACCACCGCGAAAGTTGTCCATTTAACAGGCTGACTGCTTTTTCATAAATAAAGCTTGATTGATGGGAAGTTTCTGTAAGATGCTCAATCAAGTCACAGAGAAAGGCAAGGAAAGTGATTTTGTAATGAAACTAATGCTAAGCCAGAGAAAGTGTGCCCCCGGTATTGTTCCTTATTAGGTGAGGTCCCACCACCTATATGTCATCATCGGGGGATGCAAGGGATGATGAGAAGAGCAAATCTTTACTTCTGTTTTGTGTGTTACCATTGTCACAATTGCATGCTATGGTCTTGTGGGTAAGGAGCGATGTGTAAATTATTGCTTATTGTACTTAGCATCTATAACCTTTGCTTTCAAACTACTCGTTACTATGCATTTATGAAAATAATATTTGTATAAGCATCTGTTTGCGTTTCGTACCAAACGTATGAGTAATTGTTCCGGTTACTCAATGCTAGAAATCATTCACAAATAGAACGCCAAATTTTGCTAGGTTCTTACGAAGACAATTACTGTTTCTGTTTGTTTGGAGCTTAAGGAACACATGTTGTTTGCACGTGTCCCGTCTCACTGCATCTGCACATGTGGCCAGTGACGACTTCAATTGTTCCTTTCTGCAATATATTAATCAAATGGCGATCCACGCGAAATTCAGTTTAAAACTTTTGAAAATAGGGCTTTCTTTAAAGTAAAGCATACTTATTAGAGCAGTCAATAAAGTCATGTTGACGTTTTGTTAAAACTCAGAAATGTATATTTAACATATTGTAACATATTTATTATAAGTAAATAATAGTAAAATATGTATATTTTTTTAGCACTATTTGTTCTTAAAGCATGTAGGAACATATAGTTATGTAGGAACATTAGTTATACCTAATAGTATGTCAAATTTACACCAGCTTTTTGAATATATTTGATAAAAATTAATATTTATTATTGACCAAGGAATGTATAAGGATGATTACGCAATCATCCTTACATTCCTGAATGTATGAGATGGATGCATGCAAAGAATTCACTAGGACGACAGCAACTAGGATGATGATGATAAGTAGGTACTAGGTAGTATGACGTATGACAGAGACGAATGAAAGAAAAATATGTATTCCGCCCATCTCACATAGAAGTAGAATGACATAAGAGCAAGGTGATGATGATGAATTATTTTTTATAAAATGAATTCTAACGGCATAACTTCGGCATAGTTAGGCTAATTACCATTTTTGTTGGTATAAACATATCAAATCGTATTGTTTTTAACATTTTATATGTACCGATACTTCCTCGTTTCCCATGGTTTTGAATTCCTTAACTACAATAGACCTGATCTTGTAACCCTTGTGAGACTCCGATCCGGACATGTTCCATTAAATAGTTTTCCTTCCTTATGAAAGAAGTCCCATCACCAAACTAACATATGCAACGTTAAAGAAGATGTATATCACATAATTATGGAGTGTCCACGGACTGAGCCTCTGAGGCTCACGTTTAAAATTAACAATTTTGACATTAGAAGGTGCAATAGTATTCTCACTTCTCCTGACTCCAGTGAAGCCAGAAAGCTTTGCACAGCTTTTAAAAATATTAAAAAAAAAATAGATAATAGTGTGCTTAAAAGAAATTGTATATTATGGTTTTTGTGTTATCAAGGTTAAATAAACATTATATGTATTTTTTTTGTAAAAATTGTCATTGTTTACCTTTCTTTTTGACAACGAGAACTTCATATAAATCGGTTATTGGCTTAACCGCAGCACAGCATTTATTGTAATAAGCACGTTTATCTTAATGAACTCTTAATTACTGCCGTGATATGAGAATCGCCCCTGAAATCACAGACGTGACCTTTTAATTGAATGATTCGAGACAGAAGCACTATCGTTAAATGCATCTATACAATAATTAAGTATAAATATGTAAAATTATTAATTGCACCATAAAATATAAACGATTATTTCCTAAAAAGTTTTAAAATTTGGCATCGACTTCAATATAAAAGTGTGATGTTGTTTGAGTAGAATAGGTAATTCTATTATTTTTAACTTTTCAGTGTTTTTGAAGTCTGTTTAAATTTTTTGTAAAATATTTTTTATTTTTATCTTTACAGTGAATGAAATCCTGACCAGCGGGCCTATTACCGATCTCATGGTTTTCAAATGATATCATTATGACATCTTAGTGCAAAACGAAAAATAAGATTTTCGGTCAGATTTTTGATCATTCGTTCATTACATCATAATGACATCATTGAAATTATGCCATAGTGATGATATCATTGGAGATCGGTAATACCAAATGAAGCATTTCATGACTTCTTTATCTCAAAATCATACCATATCATACGATGAAAGATCCATAATAGGCCCGCTGACGCAAATGCGTGAATAGCTTCGGCAAAAACATGAAACACGTTGGACGTACCTATAAAATTTAAGGGTTTCCCTCGATTTTAATGAGATTCCATTATCAGATCAAGACTTTGGTGACCTTAGAACCACCCCAGGAGATTACTCTATCGAATACGAAAAGATTTTTGAAAATCAATGGTGGAGTAATCGCGTAACATACACACAAAACGCGTTGGATAATATATCTCATACCTATAAAATTTAAGGGATCCCCTTGATTTTTCTGGGATCACATCATCGGATCCTGATTTTAGTGACCTTGGGACTACCCCAGAAGTATACTCTATCATAATATACAAAAAGAATTTTGAAAATAGGTCCACAATTGGTGGCGTAATCGCATCTCAATTCGATGCGTATGTTTTTTTGTGTGTATGTTACACAAAAAAACATACGCATCAAATTGGGAACCTCTTCCTTTTTTGAAGCCGGTTAAAAATAGATAAAAAAGCTTTAATTTCGCTCAGGTTGGATAAGTTCTTTGTGGCCTAAGTGGTCATTATGTTATGTTGAAGACTCAGATTCGAATCCTGACCGAGGCAAATGTGTATTTATTTTAATGTCGTTTGAAATATATTTAGAATCTTTACTAATATTATAAAGAGGAAAGATTTGTATTTTTGTATTGAATAGGCTTCGAAACTACTGGACCGAATTTAAACATTCTTTCACCATTAGAATGCTACATTATCCCTGATTAATCTAAGCTACAAAATTATTTTCCCTACGGGAAAATATAAAACTCCCACGGAAAAAAAGTAACGCAGCCGAAGCCGCGAGCGGACGGCTATTTTTTCTGCGGTAAAATATAAAATTCCAAAGGGAAAACAAAAATAATGCGGGAGAAGTCGCGAGCGGAAAGCTAGTTTTTAATAAAATGCAAGGTTACAAATATAAAGAAAATTGAAAATATTTGACTGCGTTCCGGCAGTGCCAAGGGTAGGCTCCGTATCGGTGTTACGTGAATCATTCTTTATGCACTCATCGATATCGATATCGGTGCCAGAGTTGGGTCGTGTCGTCTAGCGAAAAAACGCCCATTAAAGTGACGTGTTTTAAAGGAATGACATTCAAAATACATCACTTTAACTGATGGATACCTTTTTAGCAGCTTATTTGTACTATACTTCTATTGTAAAGCAAATCGTAAAATAGGTCCTTATCACCAGTTAACGTTGCGCAAAAAAAAAGGTACAAATAGAATGTTGCGGATGTGGGTTCAGGGATTAGTAGAAAACCACTTGTTTTCGTCGAAAGTAGCATTAATTCTGCCTCCGGAGTCTTGAATACTTCACGGTTGCAGCGCGTCATTTTTGCATTTTACTGCACTTTGAACTTCACCTTTCACTTTTCTTTCCTTTTGTCTTTTCTCCCTTTCCTCGAACTTGATCTTAACCAAACTAAACGTAGGCTAGTCGGCTTTTCATGTACTACCCCGATGACTTTTCTAGACACAAGACACAAAGCGAAATTAGTTTAGTCGACTGTTTTATGCCAGAATTTCCTTAAACATCTACTCGTATTTCACTCAAAATTATCTCATTTTCGTTAAAGTTTTTTCATTAGTTTCGAATGCAAACTTTATTCTCTTCTTCTAACTAATATTATTAAATCAAACTTAATTGTATCCGGAGTTTACCCATATACTGTATTATATTATCTGTGCCCATACACACCTAGTTCTAACCAGCACTGGCATGTGCGGGGGTGCAGGGGGCGCAGCCGCTTTGTTGGGGGGTCAGGGGAAGAAACAACTTATAGGTTAAAACTGAAATCTGTAGCTAAGGTTAAGTTAGATATGTAAGATATTGTGACCACACACAATGCTTGGCTTGGGTAATACTAGTTTTACCCAGGTAAACCTAAGTTTCTTGTATCTTCTAGCATTTACCCGTGAGATACTCGTATATGCTTAGTTATTCCATTTGTTGATGAGCCACTGGAGTAAATACCCTATCCGTTATCAGAAAACGGGATTCTCTCATGTTTGTTTCAGTAACTGGATTCGTTGCATTGCATTTAGCTAGTTGGTATTGGTAATTATCAAGGCCGCATTACTAAGAATTCTCAGTAAAAAGTCGGAAGACATCTGAAAACTTGGAAGGTCGCCACGACGTTGTGAAAAACGCGCCGCATTTTACATGCCTTTGTTGGCGGCTGTTATATATCACAGCGAATAAGGAGAAACGGCATTAAGCTGATTTCATTTAAGGTTTTTGGTTATGCTTTGACATTTTAGTACGACTCCGAATCTGTTGTGTGGTGTAACCGTATGCAATGCGTACCTGACAGACATTTAAATATGAATCACTACTTATGTATTTTATAAATAAAAGCAACAAATAAAAACCTCTGTAGGGCCAGGTTCAGCCGTAAATATTTTATAAAGCTACATGATTCCGTCGTAAGATATTTTATAGATACAGTTTCTGTGTAATTTTAATGTATTTTTATAAGCATAATTATAAAATCAATATAATTTTCTGAAAACTATTATAGTTTGAAAAATGGATTAATTGAGAATCTGAAATACTTGGATTTAATTAATTTGTGTTTAAAATAATACACCTCTTTTCAATCAGTAAACTTCGTAATAATCTTAAACATTCTAGTTAAATTTAGTATTTTTAAAAAGAAAGCAGAGTTGGAGATCATCTACGTTTTAAACGTTTTTTCTTCACTAAGCATTAGAGAGAAAATTACAGACAGCATCATTATTACATTATAGATAATATTGAAGTTAAACGCTGTTTAAACGCTGCGCCTATAGCATGCAATATGTATACACCTAGATAAGAACTTAATATTACCATTTACACCACATCAGCCCCCTTAAACAAAATCGACACGCTTAAATTACCGCAGTCGTCCTGCAGAAAAAATGTATGGTAATGACATTTAACTGTAACAACCTCGCGCTATTTATGCCGCAGCTAATGTTATCTCCATACATTTTCTGCGGAATAACTGCGGAAGAATTTGCGTGTGCCTTTTGTCTCAGGCAGGGCCCAGGTCAATACGAAGGCGCCTGTCGGTGCGGAACGACACCCGATACGGTCATGTTCGCGCCATCATCGGGTTACCAACATACCAATTCATCATGCCAGTTGAATGAAAAAAATATTGAAAGTTCAATCTAACCACATAAGTCATAAGAATCATGGCTGTAACACGCAGTGATATATAAGCTTTGTATTGCGTTGTGACAGAATATTTTCCTACGATAATATAGTTGAATCGTCAATTTATGCTTTATTTGTGCAATGTTTAAGCAATTATGAAATGGACACTTTAGGTGTTAAATATTAATATTTAATAAGTAAGTGCTTTTATTGTCAGATACTAATATAATAATTATACTCGTATACATATTAAGCCAATATCCTTAGGCCATAAATGTCATAATATAGTTAAGTTGTCCACACACTATACAAAAGAATGCCGGCGGCGCGGTCCGCTGCCGTGTACCCTCATTTTGTATGGCACGAATTGATACGAAAGACTGAACAAAGTGCTGTAAGCGGTTTTGAAAAACACCAGACGGAAATCAAGACAACCTCTTTTGCTCGCGGTGCAACTTGCTGGACAATAGACGGCGGCTCTCTGGCGCTGCCCAATAACTTGTACTGCGCCAGTGTGATGCGCACTGCAGCAGTGTAGTGAGAAACAGTCTGACATCCCCAAAATAATGAATCCAACAAATCAAAGGCCCAAAGGGACTGGTGGTTTCGGAGGCCGTACCGATGTCGACTCGACGCCGAGACCGGGTTCGAAGATCCCCCGTCAAACGACTTCGGCCCAGCACACGGAGCACAAGGATCGCGGGAGTATTTTCTCGGCCTGTTTCTCTACACTGAAATGTCACTTTTGACAGTAGCGAATGAGATAGCTTTTGTTTGGTATCGAGAAAGTGACAGTTAATGATAGACATATTTATCTCGGGGTCCTTGAGCTACGCGTGCGACGTATAGCGCTGGGTCACTGAGAACCGAGGAGAAGCTGCAGAAACTGGAGTAGGAATTGAGCAATATTCGCTTGAGTATTGTGGGACTATCCGAACTCTGAAGAGAGGGCGAAAACACGATGGTTCTTAAATCCGGGGCATTGGACCAGCGTAGGCATTAACACCCTAACTTAGGGTAGGTTCGAGCCCCTCGGTGGTGACGTATATGAGCCGTGATGATGAATGGACTCTCCATGTGAAGGCAAAGATCCCAGAGGAATACTTGACTAGGAAGTCGGGGCATTAATCGGGGCATCAGTCGGGGTTCAACGGATTAGCCACGGTGTATCAGAGTTTGACGCATACCCAAGTAAACGGTTTCTTCAATTTGTCCTCTTAGTATCGTAAGAGGTTTTAAAAAAGGTTTCTAGATATAATTTTATCGAGAAAAATAACAATGTTGGTCATTGACCACCGTGGTATGTACACTAATATGTAAGCGAAGCGTGATTAAAATATTAATCGTAAGAAACGGTTTTTATTTTGATATTTAGATAATATTATTCAAATTTGGCTTCTGAACAAAGGAATCAACCCAATGTTTTTACAAAAGTTTTAGTTTCTACATTCGTTACTGAAATAATGCTTCTAAAAAACTCTTATTTTTATATTAGCTACAATAAAAGGTATCATCAACATGCAAATATAGTACATTGTTACCCAAGGACTAAATAAGTCTTTAACCCGAGGTAAACACTGTGCTTTTCATTACGAATACAAGGAAAGTAAAAATAAAACAATGAATTACCTAAAGAAAAAACGTGTAAATTGTATTTTACATTAATCAACCACTTCTGCTTTAGCCCACTTTCTCTTATAAAATCAGGCGTTACTCCATACCTGAATCAGATGAACTCATTGTGTTAATTTTTAACACAATGTTATACAAATATAATTAACAGTTAGTACAAATCTCTGCTATGCGGAAGTTGTAACAAAACTCTACAAATGGAAAAAAACAAATGAAGATCGCATTGCCGCTTTCCCGCTTATTTTGTTTTTTTTTTCTGTGGCTGGCCAGCTATTCAGTCAGTATTTTTCATTAAGTAAATATTTTGCCCAAATCTATGTTATTTTAAAGAACTAGTTGAAAATAAATTATAATAAAGTCATTTAAAAAATATATTCTTTTGCTTTTTGTTATTTCAATTTTACACCGCACTGTAATTGAGTGGGTGGCTGTATAGAAAGTCGAAACATGGTTCAATAAAAATGTGACAGAAGAACTAGTTTCTTTTTTAAAATTTGACAGCAGCTGTCAGTTGAAAGTGATTCTCCCTAGGGCTGAAAAGTATTACTTTCAACCCGCTCCCCAGGCAACTTCAGACCTACTTTCAGAGTATGAGTAATGAAAAAGTTATTTAAATTATAACGAGATTCGATTGCTTTATTTATAAGACAATAAAGTTGAAATATTATAAACAACGAATTTAGTTTATTTCGAATTTAGTTTATTAGAACTATTCCATTTCCTCGTCTGCTCAATTCAGAAAATAGAATCTCCTCAAGTCTTTTGAGATATACCTACCAGAAATAAAACGTTAAGCGATCTCTATTTAGGTAACGAAAACAAAACATAAATTTAAGGTTTAAGTCGTCACATTTTTGTTTCCGTGACTTGCGTTCCAAGTTTCGTATTGATGTGAGCTCTCGAAAACAGGGAAAGGTTAATGTCTAGTCTAGACCCCACCGTAGCTACAACTGCAATCATAGTCACGAAGTGTATAGATGTAGTCTGCATCACCTGGGAGTTTCTACTGGTGCAGTGAAATTCTGATAAATAGCCGCATGTCTCGGAATCAACAGGCCACCCGCGTTGTGAATTTTACACACTCATTTGTCAGATTAAACACAAGTGTGTACACACGTTGATGATTTCAGTCAGGACAATCCACGTCCTCATTTGTTAGAAACTTGGTATTATTATGCTGCGCTGCTACCATTCGAACTGAACATATGAAATTGTTTCCAAATGAGATGGGTTAACGTCACGTTCAAAATAGTGCAGTCAGCAACAAATCACGCTTTACATTTGTATTATGAAAGCCGTCGCTATTATGAACGACATAAGTCTCAAGGTCAATATGTAAAGGCTGCCGCGTTGCCGTGTGTATTTATCTGTGGGTATAGAAATCGAAAGGAGTATGTTAGCATTAGAAGCGTATAAAGTATAGATACACTTAACTTAAAGATACGACTTTTGTTAATTTGGAAGATATCCTGATCTATTCTTGTTAAAAGCTTTCTGCTTCTGATTTGTTTGGTCTAAAAATTGATAACGGTTTTTATGGAGTTTAAGTCTTTCTACATCATAATAGAGAACAAAACAAGAATCTTTCTTACTGGTGTACCAATTTCCAACATTTTAGTTTTAAATAAATTAAAACCTTAAAGATCTTTAAAGCCACACAATAAATATTTCTCTAATTAAACGAGTGCATCATGTCTAAAAGACTGATCAATCGTAATGCAAGTTCAAATTGAATGAAAAACTGACTATACTTGTATAATTAAAACTGTATGACTGTATATTGCGTGACTTCTATTTATGATCCTTGGAATATTTTGACGTAAGTCTTTTAGGGCGATATATTACTATAAAGGGACGGGAAGTTAGATCTAGAATTAGAATTGGTTACTGTTAGCACTATCTTAGTCCATATCAATATTAAAAAATGTATGTACATTGTCCCATTTAGTACTTCGAGTAGTTTTTATGAGTTAGTTTTTATAAATTTTATGTAAAAAAAATACCACTGTTTTATTTTTTGTGTTACAGAATATGAATCACCGTCGACCTTTATCAATTTTTATGTAACTGTAATATGTCTTGATAAGTATGAAGGTGAATTAAAATACAGAAGTATTGTAATCGGTAACGTTGGGAGTCGGCTCGCTTAGTCGACTGTTACTACAGAATAGATAATACCCAGTACTACGTTACGAAATCGATTTGGGTACAACTTTCACGGTGCATTAGCGCGGTCATTGGTTCGCTGGCGGATATTCACGGTGTCTTCCAGCTTCCTCGTTGCTGGGAACCTTGGTAATTGCATTTAACTTATTTCTTTAGTCGATGCATGTTTTTATTAGTCTAATGTTTCATTTCATTTCATCTGTATTTTTAAATAATTACATGGTTTAACTCTAATATTATGTAAGTACACAAAATCAATAAATCATCTAAAGGAGTCTATAACTATAATTGTTTTAAAACCAGTAGAAACCTGAAGCTTTCTGTCATTGTCATTTTTCGATTTACATTCAAAAGGCTGTTCATTGTATTTATTTTAAGTAGTATTAATATTTGAACACTTATTTGCATATTATTTTGGTGCAATGCATGCTCTTATCGAAACGGCATCATAAAACATTGAGACGTTGCATAAAATAATAAGTCATGACAATTTTTTCATAAATATGTAAGGTTTACTTTAGTTTTATTTAAATATTATTAAGGTATTGAATGTAATCAAGTAAAATACAAGATATATGATGATTTTATGATGTAATCAGTAACAAAAATATACTTGTTGCTAAGTGTTTTTATCATGTTTATCTACGATTACCACGACTGGGTTATCTTAATAGGACGTCCTTCGGCAAGATGAGGCGATTATTTTGAATCCTAGCTGTACCAAGGGGAATAATTATTTTAGTTGTACTACCGAACGGTTGGTCCACCGGGAGAAAAAATCCCCGTGGTACAATCAGTTGAACCAAGTAGTTGTTCCACGGGGCAGCGATGTACGCGACGACATAAGTGGCTGGTAGCGATCGTGTGAGGATGACCGGAGACATGGATGATTGGGGTGGCATGGGATATGATGATGATGAGATATTAGAGTCTATGTTCAGCAGTGGACGAACGCGGGCTGAGTATGAAGATAATGATGCAGTATTTTTAGGAATAATTGTGTATGTATAAAATAATAGTTCACATGATATGGTCAGAGTAAATAATCGGTGATTATTAATAATTACCGGTTAAAGTGATTAACCTGAACTGACTCGGATTACCTCAAATATAGTTGGATAGACTACCCAGAACTAACTCGGGGCACCTCAAAGGTTAAGTTATTTTTTTTATGAACACACAGAACCGACCTGGGAACTTGAAACACAGTTGGTTAGGTTAGGATTAAGCGGGAGGGTTTGTTGGTTATTATTAATCACTTTGCCCGGTAATTATTAATAATCACCGATTATTTACTCTGACCGTAACACATACCTACATATCTGAACAGTATTATATTTATAGATTTTGCGGAGTGCAATACTTCGACACAGTTTTAATACAATTATCTTAATACAGTAGTAATCACTACTCACGTAGAGTCTGTGTAGAGATTGTTTATGTGGTGCGTACCTACTGAGCTGATAATTCCATCAATTCCATTTATCTCAGCACTTTCTACGTCCAACTTTATAGGTATAAGTACATAAACTTTATTTCATGGCTTTACCTCGAATGCGTTAATGCTCTTAGTGCACACAACTATCTAATCCATGCTTCGGTCGTGATTACTTCGAAATTCTAATTTGTTTACGTAGTAGCTCTACTGGTTAAATTTTCTATGGCATCATCTTAAACGGCGACTTTCACTTGTATAGCTCTGAAAATTGTGTGACAGTGTGGGAAAGGAGGCGAATGGAGTGATCGAGATGTTTTTTCAATTCATCTATTTAATGTCAAGAAGGTATTGTAAGTGGTATAAAAATAAGCCACTTTCGTGACAGCTTAAAGTATTTTTTCTTTTTTAAAAAATATGCACTTTGTTACTTGTTATTTTTTGTTTTTGTATTGAAGCATATTTTTTGTGAAGTTACCAATACCCGAGGTGGTAATTTTTTTACATACTCGTGTAATTACCATACTATACCTAGATCTGTATTCGTGTACATTTATATTGGCTATCTTATTAAATATTTTGACAATAATGATTTAGTATTCTGCTGAATACTTTACAAAGATTTCTTTCTTTTTCGATGAGTTTACATTAATTTTATAATTCATAACAATATATAACAAAATATGTGTTTATTCTTTCATATAATATTTATTCACCTCACTTTTAAATAATACAATGATTTCAATTCAATATACCTACAATTATGTGTTATTACATATCAAACGAGAGCTATGTACTTATACATATAATAATCGGTAACATTTTGCTAATATTACAATTAACTTTTTATTATAAGTGTCTATAAAAAGTAGCAAGCATCTAATTTCAAAGGCGAAGTCATCGACGCTGTAATTGGCTTACATTGCTATGAATGTACCTGAGATGTTTATTGGAATGCTATTCAAAAATAGTGATGTATAGATTGTATAGAGGTTTCATTGTAAGTATTGCGGTCGTCAGTTGGGTAACACGAGCGCCGTCTGGGGCCGGTCTAGCCGTGGAAGTCAATGGCAGGCCCACTTTCTTGTCGTGATGTATTTTTTGGTCATCTCTGTAACTGGCCTAGCCAATTGTTCTGTGAACGAACGCTCACATTATTACCGCTAAGGCTATTATTCGGTCTGTTCGCGATCGGCTTCGTGTGGTCCGAATTCACTTAGCCGCGATTTAATCTGTGTCGGTTTGTTGGGTGTCTGATATTGTAATTAGTTTATTTTTAAGTTATTTGTATCTAGCTTTCCGCTCGCGGCTTCGCCCGCGTTATTTTTGTTTTCCCGTGGGAGTTTTATATTTTCCCGTAAAATAATTTTGTAGCCTATTATATAGAAGATTGTGATTTATATTTAGGAGCTCGAATAATAAATTTCATAGAAATTGGAGCAGATTTTAAATATTTTCCATAGAAACTTTCAACCCCTATTTTGCACCCTAAGGGGGTGAATTCCAATAAACCACGAAACACGTGTTCAATGAAATGTTTTTAAGAGCATGAATCTCAAGTTTCTTCAAAATCGTTGCTAATTTTAAAAAAATCCATACAAACTTGCAACCCCTATTTCATCCCTTCAGGGTTATTTTTTTTTAATTCCTTCTTAGTGTGCGTCCGCATTTTGAACTAAAACAACTGTCCAAATTTCACGTTTCTACCATTAGCGGTTACGGCTGTGCGCGTCTATGGATGCGAACTTCTCCTTTTATATCTTACATAGATATGGCATCACATTTTTTTTGTTTCCCAGAACATTACCGTTTGTCGGGACTGATCCCGACCAACGGTAATGTAACCTAAACATGTCCTTGGTACATTAAAAAGAAGGAGTCAGACTGTAGAGTCTGAACTCTACAGTCTGACACCTTCTTTTTAATGTACCAAGGACATGTTTAGGTTATGTATATGCAGATATTTTTGTTTGTAACAATAACAGTCATGAAAGGCTTACATACTTACCACAAGTAAACATAAAATGTTGTATTAGATAGATAGATTTTATATTTGTCCATGGATTTTAAATTACTTTTACTTAGATGGTCAATTTTCAACTCTACCTATAAATATTCGATTATCCCCTACTATAAAACTCAAAAGATAATTATAACAATTTCGATTTAGTAGGGCATGGTTTAATATATTAGATCGATAAAAGGAATAAGTTTATTTCAAAAGTACTCTATTTTTGTAAAAATCAGTCAATGCCTTTATATATTTATCATATCCTTTTACGTAAACCAGGGCACTAATTACACTTATAACGTTTTTGCGGTGCTGTCGTAACTCGTAATATCCTCAGATTATAATTATCCAACATAAACTTACTTTATACATTGAACTGTAGTTCAGATCTGATATCGAAGGAAAGATAAACCGGTAGCACAAATACATAAGTTAATGCTGAGTAACCTCATTTAATACCTATTGCTAGTTATGTATCATTTTTAACTCAAATAATAGGAAAATTTAACGCCGCTATATCAATGTAAAGCTATAGCTTAACAGCGTAGCTCAAAGTATCATTGGATGAAGGAAGTAAGAAACCGTGTATTATTTAGAAAGCTATATTATTTTGATTTATTTTCATTCTTTTTTTCTTCTCATCAACATACCAACCCTAGACACAGCTTGTGTCTAGGGTTGAAGATTCTTTGGGGCGGGCTTCAGAATGGGGGCATATGAATTTAGTGCAATTCAACCCCACAAAGACGCAGGTTTGCGCATTCACTGTCAAAAAAGACAATTTTTCATTAGCGCCCCAGTTCCAAAGAGTATCCCTTAAAATCTCTGAAAGCATTGGTATCCTCGGTGTCGAGATCACGAGTAAAGTCCAAATTGGGAGCCATCTGGATAGCAAGGGCGAACTAGCCAGCAAGAAGCTCGGTGTGCTTAGTAGAGCGAAGCGGTACTTCACGCCCATTCAACGAATTGTACTTTATAAGGCCCAAGTTCGTCCGCACGTGGAGTACTGCTCGCATCTGTGGGCAGGGGCTCCTTAATACCAGCTGGATCCATTTGACTCTCTGCAAAGGCGAGCTACTCGAATCATCGGGGATGCCAATCTAACGGACTCGCTAGAGTCACTGAGCTCACGGAGGAACTTTAGCTCTCTCTGTGTGTTCTACCGTCTCTTCAACGGTGAGTGCTCCGAGGAACTGTTCGAATTGGTACCAACGTCACCTTTCTATCATCGTACCACTCGACACCGCAGTGGGGTTCATCCATATTACCTGGAAGCAATGCCGTCTAGTACAGTTCGCTTTCAGGGTTCTCTATTTTGTCTCATAATTTTTTTATCCATAATCTAACGTGTCATAATGTTTTTTGACATAATCATCATATGTCCGAATGATAAGCACCCCTAACTTAATTTCTTATAATATCACTTGCCCGAAAACCGAAATCTCTAAATATAATATGATCTAATTTTTTTTGCTATAAATATCACAATCTATAATATTTAAAATTCCTAAAAACCTTTTCTATAATAGTCATAAATCCTAACGTAATATCTCATAATATAACGTGCCCTAAAATCGAAATACCACAAATATAAAGTTCTTTCATTATTTGTACGAGTATTACCAAATCCATGCATACGTTTAAAAACAGTCACTTGATGTCATGCAAGCAAGCATGCAACATGCAACCATGCAAGCAAGCATGCAAGCAAGCAGCATGCAGCACGCATGGCTTCTGTCACGGCTCCGGCGCTGCGAGGCACCGGCGGCGGTCCCACGCGACCTTATCGTCGCAGATGGTTTTCGCCCACCACCTGCTCCTCAGCTCGCGGGCCGCCTCGCCCCTCCGCGCCTACGCGGGTTTAAATAACACTCTAGGGGTAGGGCAGATAAGACTACGTGGTGTCGGTTTTACAGCGATATATTTCTGTCACTGAATTTGAAAACGTAACGGTTGTTAAGGTTCATAAGACAACATTTTAATTCAATTTGTTATTACTGATAGTAAGTCTAAGCTTTATGATATTGATAACATAACCAAGATAAATCAACTTTTAAACATGTTTTAGGACTAAGAAAATTATTATAAACCATCATTCGGACTAACAATATAACACTTAGGACATGTGACTTTATAGCAAGTAAAATTAGGATATCTTATTATTATAGCATCCGATATTATGACACAAAAGCATTAGAATTAAAGACGATTAGGTAATATACAATTTCGTATACCCGAATATTATGGAAAGTGATGATTATAGCAAGCGTTTTCGGGATTGTGATTTTTGGACGATCGATATTCGGAGAAGAAAGGGACTACCCGCTTTCAGCGCTCATTTTTACTACGAACATGTCGCCTCTGGAACGAACTTCCCACTGCTGTGTTTCCCGAACGCTACGACATGTCCCTTTTCAAGAGAGGTTTGAAGAGAGCACTATATTCAAAGTTGGCAGCGACTTAGCTATGTCCCTGATATTGGCGAAGTCCATGGGCGGCGGTTACCGCTTACCATCAGGTGGTCTGCTCGTCTGCTACTTACAGCAATAAAAAAAAAACTAAGCCAGCGTGCTGGAAGATATTTCAAACCTTGAGTGTCACAGAAAATGAACACCTACATTTTTCCGTTCCTGAACATTAATTATTCTTTTGACAAGCTTTTATCTCAAATATGCTCGGAAATGTAGACATTATTGTAGTAAAAAGAAGACACGAAGTTTGTAATTCTTGACTCATGCACTACTTTACCGGCCTAGGCCAGGAAAGTAAGTATGAAAATTCTTTTCTGGCCGCTGCTCAAATGTTTTTTAATTCATCTATAACTTGAATTATGAAACTTGTCATACAGCCAATCGCTACCATATTTTAAAAAATGCACTCTTCGAGCATATATGAATATGAAAAAAGTACTATACAAGCTATACATACCTCGGCGGGAATAGGATTGCCGGACTCGTAATTATTGTCAAGGCCGAGCATCAGCGAGGCCTATTCGTCCGGCAATCCCTAACTTCCCGGCCTCTGAAGTAATGTACTATTCCGACAACTTTACATAATTATATAACGTTGACCCAGTTAGTTCCCGTGATTTGTTTTGTAAATTATATTACTGGGTGCTATTTATCAACCATTAGAGTTAATAATGGCTATCAATGCCGTATTTTTATTGTAATTAAGCATTAACATTTGTGAATTGACGAGCTAATCTCAAAAATATTACGTAGTGAAAAGCGGCTTAATAAATACTTTTATGTGATAGTTTGTGATTGTTCCAAAACACGAGGTACCTGTACAAAAACGTGCAGCCGTCAGCTAGCCGCTTCCTCCAGGATATTGCCAAGGATACCTCACACGTGCCGGCTTTGTAGCGTCGCGAACCTTAATAGCGTCCTGCGACTATTGCGACTGTTGAATGAGAAAATTGCTTGTATGATATTTCGCTATACATCTGCATATCGTAGACGATCTGGCGAGGTGAGCTATTTCTATTCAGCGTGATAAAAGACATGATATTTTTAATGGTTATACAATTCATAATTTCCATATTTCAGATTATTGTTCAATATTTTTTTCACATTACACATACACAAAAATCATTATAATATTTGGCCGAAGCTATTAATGCTAAATGATTTAGTCTCCAGGACTGTTCCGAATATCATTAACAGACAACCTATTTTACATTTGATTGAAATAAATCAACTTTACAATTCTCTCTGTATCAGGGTCTTCGTACCTATTTCTGCCGCATAGCAGCAGTGCTTGCATTGCTCTTTTCCGATTTGAAGGGTAAGATATGGCAGTGAAATTACTGGGTACCGCGACTTTACATCTGATGTCACAAGTTGGCAACGTTCTTTGTGGTTCTTGAGGGGGTTGCTGTTTTGCTGCGAATCTCACAAGAGCCACATGTATTATAGGTGACCATCAGATGGGCAGTTTGCTTATTTGCCAACTAATTTGCAATAAAAAAAAAACACGCAAAGTACCTCACAAAAAAAACATTGAAATTGTTTATATCATTACAATTAATTTAGCATCTGAACGTATATATGAAGAGATGCATACAGGCATGCATCTAAGCATGCCGGAACCTGTTGTTAAGACACTTTATGATAAATATGAAAACGAGATAGTGGCTTAGAATATGGCCGCAATGTTGTTATTTGTTTGTGAAATAAATAACTTAGAATAAAAGGGAAAGAATCATTTCGATTAAAAATTAAAAATAATTCTACATTAATATGTCAAAAGAAAAAATAATGTTTTTGATATTCAGTTTACTATTATACAATTCAATTCAATTCAATTTATTTATTGCATAACCATAATGTACAACAGATGATATAAGAAAAGCAAGCAGATCATCGTGGACCCTGTCGGGTACGCAATAGTTAGAAGAGAGGAAGCGCTTTCTTAATGAATGATATTAATACCTATAGCTAATTTTATATTTATTATTAATTAATTTGACGTAAAACGCGCACCTTCTAAATTCAAATCAAAATAAATAAAATCAAAATTTAATTATAATTAAAATCAATATTACATTATTATTAAAATCAATATTACATTATAATTAAAAACTAAATCTAAATTAAAATCAATATTCAATTACAATTAAAATCAAAATAAAGTCAAAATTATAATCAAAGTTAAAAATTAAAATTGAAGTCACAATCAAAACTAAATCAAAGTCAAAATTAAAATCAAATTCAAAATTAAAATCATAGTTTAAATTAAAATTAAAAATTAAATGTTCACTACAATGTAGTGAAGTTTAGTAGATAATTTAATAGAAAGATTATAGGTATTTGAATTGTTAAGTTTTAGGCGGGTACTTGGTAGTATTTCGCAATGAATACTTTGTCGGCATATCTCCACGCATTTCATACAAACATTTATATTTACTTGTGATATGAGTATGGTCTTAATTTTTGTTTTTGAAACTTCGATACTTCGATATTACAGTTTTAAAACCATTCAAATCCGAACACCAAATATTGACATTTTAAATATTTGATAGATAGATAGATAGATAAACAATTTATTTGCATCATTATTAACACACAAAGAACATATAAAACATAATACAAAATGAATTAAGAGTACAATAACCATATGAAATACAATACTATAAAAATACATCTTGATAGATTATTGTGTGTCACAGCGATGCAAATAGGCTAAAGCTCAGCGATGTATTTGCCTTAGATACTAAAGCAAAACGCTGATTTTCAGCTTCTGCCCAGATAGCAGGTACGAGAACGCGAAAACAAAAACCGACTGTGTTAATATTATTATCATTTGCACTTATAAAAATATTATTATCATTTACACTTATATCAACAAAAATGCAGGTCTAAAGTCTAACATAAGCATAAAATAAGAATGCTCATATAATATAAAATATTAAAAAAAAAAAAAATTGGTTTTATGAAACGACGATGCTACTAAAAATACATTACAAGTAAAAAAAAATAAGTATGCAATAGTCTAAACAAGTAAGTAATAACTATTACTAATTAGGGTTCTGACCATAAGACGTACTTATCCCACCATCAAGACGACCAATTGTGTGCATACCTAAACCTTGCAAACTTAATAAGGCTGATTTAATAAGTTTTTTGAAGGCAAGTTTTGAAGGCAATTTGCGATACAGTTGTCGCGCTTGAATTTTTATCTTTGTACAAATAAAATAAATAATTTTGAAGCATTGATTTACTACCAAACCTTTGGTAGTAAACTAATGTTTTAAAGCCAAGAGAAAAATTTCATGTATAATCTTATGCTTTTTCCAAAAATGAAAAATGATTTTATTTTATACTAATTTAACAAAAACATGATTATAAGTTCTATAAAATTTAGAAATCAATTGTTTGTTTTAAATAAAAGCTCAAACTTTCCCTAGGATAAAAAAAGTGTGCGCGTACGCACATTGCCCGCGAATCCTGTGGCGCAGTATTACTATTTGCGTCCCGGCAAGGTCGCAGCTAACCGTCGCAATGCGAAGATTGCTTTTGACATGCGGGTATTGCTTTGATATCGTTAGCAAAAAAGTGGGTCCATTGTTAATTTTTATTTCTTAGTAAAAATAAAATAAAATAGTTGACTCGTATGTACAAAAGTGAAAGGTTACTTATCACGAAATATCTAAAACCGATAGATGTTGAGTTGTTGATTTGGCAGAGAAGTAGTTTTTAGTTAGTAGACGTCCGCTCAGAACGGATTTTGCGAAAGGGCCAGATTTAGGAGGTCTAACGCAAGTTTTGTATGAAAGTCCTTTATTTTTTTGAAACAAACTTGAAATTTTGCAGAGAGGTTGTTTGCTAAGAACGAATTTTGCGACAGGGTTGGATTAAGAAGGCCTAAAAGGGTTCTTGCAAGTTTGTATGAATTTAGGTAATTAATTTTTTGTGATACAAACATGAAATTTGGAATGGAGGTAGTAAATAGCAGGGATGTTATGGATATGATATTTCGGATCTGGATACGGATACGGAGATAAGAATAAAATTATATCGGTTTCGGATACGGTTACGGTTATACACGGTTATTTTTTTATCACCCTGGAAAATTTAAGGGACGCTTCACGACATGGTATTAGAATGATTTAAATATAAATAAAAAAAATAACCCCCCTCCTTAATTTTATATATTTTTAAAAAAAAATACTTTTAAAATATATTTTTAAAAATATATTTTTTAATTTTTTATTTCATTTTTTTTATTTTTTATATAATATTGGATGTGTCCTGAAGCATCCCTAAAATTTTCCAGGGTGATAAAAAAATAACCGTGTATATTATGTAATTATTTCGGATTATCCGTTAGTATCGGATAGTTTCAGTTACGGATATTAGGTTGAAGTAAAATATAAACACAAATAGTATGTAACAATTTTGTTTTATTTATAAGTTTTATCTAGTTTAGGTTATCTAAACTCGACTTGGGTCACATTTTGTTTATAGAAATCAATTTAAAACTTAACACAAGACTTCCTTAAATTAAGTATCAACTATTAAATAAAAAACTAAATAATTATGAATGGAGTTATGTTATGACTAGAAATACCAAACAAACTGCAAGATTCACGTGGCGCGTGATAGATTTGTGAAGTAAACGTTATCAATTTAATATCTCATTTCAGAAATAATATCTTCTTCTACTGATTTACTTGGGGTAAATAGAATAAAAGACCTTAATATAGCTAAAACTTAAATTTATTAAATCAGACTCTACATAAACAAATCTCAAAAAGACTATCCATTTCTTAAATAAACACAATTTGGCAAAGTTTACTGTTATGTTTTATGCAAATACATAATTTATATATCCACAGTACATATACATAAACCTTATATGTATACACTACACATACAGACATTTATATAATATACCTAGGTCCTAGATACATAGCTAGTCAACACTTATCTATGTAAGACCTTTAACTGACATAGATTAAGTACACAAATGACTCACCTTGGTAAGGTTGATGCTACCACTTCGCTTGCCAAGAAGCAACTGAACTAACGCTTTGTAATCCTTAGCTTTTATAACGACCAACCACGTGGCTCGAACAACGCCATGGTTGGTTCGCAACACGTGGCCCGAACAACGAACAACGCTATGTTCGTTCGCCACACGTGTCCCGAACAATGAAAAACGCTATTTCGGTTCGCAACACGTGGCCCGAACAGCGCCATGTCTGTTCGCAACACGTGTCGCGAACAATAAACGACGCTATTTCTGTTCGCAACACATGGCCCGAACAACGCTACGTACGTTCGCACCACGTGGTATCGAAACAATATTTAAAATATTTATTACATAATTCTTGCATCATATACAATAATTAATTTTTAATTAGCAAATAAATATTACTTTATTCCTTATGAAAATATTACACAATGAAATACAATAATCTATCACGGCCATACTGACATGTACTTCGCTCTCGAAGTACTACTAAATAATTAATTATCCCTAAAAGGGACTAAATACAAAAATAGTTAAGCAACGGTGATTTCTTGATTTTAAATATGAATGAAAATATTCTTCATCTTAATAAATCTCTAGAATCATATTTTCTTCTTTCTTTCGAAAACTTATATAATGTACATATAAAGTAAAATTTAAATCGACTTTGAGTCATTTAGGTTACAGACGTACACCCGATTGTGTCCCCACGGAGGTCTAAGTATCTAGAGAGTTTTTAGCCGGTAGTGGGTCTTCTACCCGAGTCCTGCATATCCAAGGGGTGGCCTAGTCAGCTGAATGCCCTTGTCGAATACCGTAAAGACTGTATTTTCTCTCTTGTAAAAAAAAAAAAAAGGTTACAGACGTACAAGCACCCTCCACCCGCTGTTAGTGGGCTATACTTGTACCGCAAAAATGACCAACCAGCGGAAAGTCCTGTCAGCCGAAATTTAAATCATTTATACCTCCGTCTACCGGAGATCCAAATTTATTTAAACCTCTGCCTACCAGAGATCCCTGTACTCTATTCTTGACTTTCAGTCATTAAGGTAACAGACATGAAAGCGCCCTCCACCCGCCGTTAATGGGATACGCTTACACCGCAAAAATGACCGATCAGCGGAAAGTCCTGCCAGCAGAGATTTAAATTATCGTTAATTAACTATTTAAACCTTTGCCCATCTGGAATTTCTTTCAATTCACACGAAATCAATCGACGTCACACATTATTTCAAATAAACACCATATATTTTTTTTTGAAGTTATGTATCTATTAACACTATAAATTGTTCACAATAGCATAGCTTATTCTAACTTATTCACGTAGATTTCTACGTGATATGTACATCTCGATTGATATGTACCTCTTCCATTTCTCCAGGCCAATATCTAATTTTTTCTTTAGCTACTACAATATTTCATAAGTTACCCGTACCTCTTAGAGCAAAACGATCATTTGGAATTATGAATAATATTTGGTATGGTCCTTTAAATTTCGGATTCAATTTATAATTTCGCCTATGGTCTTGGGAAACTATATTTAACGCAAAATTCATGTTGTTACGTCGTGTAAAATCAAAACGTTCTTTAAATTTTTCAGCAATTTGCAACAGACGTTGTCTGGCTGATATGCGGTCCGCGCCTATATCAATTGTAGGCCCTCCTGGAACGTCCAACACATCCTCCAAACGAGCCTTTATACATGGATGGTACGAGTATATTAGCCTCAACACAGATTAACAAGTGTAAGGGCGAGAATCCTGTAGATTTTTGTACGGTGGTATTGATGGATTGTTAGACTTTCCATAGTACGTTCGGCCAATCTGACGTTTAATTACAGATAGTACAGAGCATTTACCTCAAATAGAAGAAATTACCTCAAACTTCACACCGATGCACGTACAAATTATAGAAAAAATTGCAACTTAAATAGAGTGTCTTTTAATTGCAATCGCAAACATTCTATGCATGTCGACCTTTTTATGGCAAATTCTAATTATTGTAATATTAAAATTAATACCCAATTTTTTGAAAAGATGATATAAGGTGAGTATGGCTTCCCTTTTATATCGATATCACATAAAAAAATCTTTTTACCTTACTTATGCACAACAATTACCTATATAAAATTTATAAATAGTAGAATAAAATCACTTGGATTGAGTACCATTTTTATAAGTCAAAACTGTTTAAGGCACGTTAGTTTTACATTTATATGTATATTTTACCGATTATTGTATGCTGTTTGTTTTCCATGAAAATAAAATAAAATAAAATATCCGTAATAGTGGAAACATAACGTTCGACCTGTCCGTTACTTTTTGGTATTAATTGTAGTAGCAATTAAATGATGTTGAATATGCAATTCCTCAAATAAGGATCTGATTTGATGGCTACTAAAATTTGTTCCACGATCAGAAATTATTAAGGATGGTGTGCCGAATAGAGTGACGGTATCATGTATGGTGGGTATTAATTCGTGAGAATTCAGTGTTTATAATAGTCTCAGGAGACAAAACTTCGTGAACCCGTCAACTATGAGTAAAATATATCTGTAAATGTCACTGGACTCAGTGAATGGTCCTGTGCAGTCCAAATGAATTATATGGAAGCGCAACGCGATTTTTTCAGTGGGGTGAAGGTAAAGCGATTTTTTCAGTGGGGTGTTTTGGACTATGTTGGCTTTTTCGTTTCACACAAACCAAACAATGTTTTACGGACAAGAGCGACCATACCCGGAAACCAAAAAAGTTCGCGAATTTTGCTAACAGTTTTATCAAAAACTACATGACAGTTTTCGTCGTGAACAAGCGCAAAATATTCAATCTTGTACCTTTTGGGATGTATAATTTTAGTTCTCTGTTCGGTGCAGTAGTAATGTAATAAATTATTAAGAACAACATATTGGTTTGCATCAAGCTCTCTTATCTGTGCCTCGGGGTCATTATGCTGTGCCGTTTCTAACCACGAGCCATTCAATAAGTTGACAATGCTAGGTATAGGAGGGATTTCGACAGGATTGCGACTAGAAAATCCACATGGCTTATGTAGACGCCCTTTTTATATATAATTTCGAAATTAAAATCCTGCAAATATGTCCACCATCTAGCTACACGTGGGGATAGATTCTTTTTATTCACGGTTGCTTTGGTGGCATTGCAATCAGTGATAATTTTAAATTCTATTCCAAGCAAATATACCCGAAATTGTTTCAAAAGCATTGTATATTGATAATGTCTTTAGATCATACAAACAATAATTTGACTCGGCTGGTAAAGTTTTTTTTTTACTGAAATAAGCTACTACGTTAGTAACATTACTATATTTTTGAAATAAACAGCACCATATCCGATTGCACTGCCATCTGTGTGAAGTTCTGTATCCAAATCCGGGTTAAAGATTGATAACAAGGGTTTAGACACTAAGTGATCGAGAACATAGTTTTTAGCCTATATCCTGCTCTGGTCCCCAATTCCACGCCTGACCCTTTTTTGTCAATTTCGTAACGTAACAAGAAACAAGACCCATAAACTGTCGTACTTGTTTTATGTTTTGTGGTTTAGGCGAATTTTTCAAAGCAGATACTTTACTTTCACTAGGTCTTACTCCTTCATGTGAAATTTCTCGACCCCAATATTCAATGCTATCTACAAAAAAAATGCTTTTTCAAGTTAATTTTAAGCCCTGTAGCACTAAGAGCTGACACTGTTTGTTCCAAGTACTATTAATTTGTTTGCGCCTAATTGTACATCCTTTCATATCTGTAATTATCTCAATATCCGGATATTCAACAGCATATCGACCAATCAAAAGATCGTATTCGAAATGTTCATCTTTAACAACAAATATATCAAGTTCAATATGAACGTCTTGATATCTAACAGGTACAGTAATTTTGCCTAATATTTTAAAGATACCACGTCGTATTCTACTCAAACTTAACGAATATGGCTTAATACTACATTTTAGTTGTTTTGAAATTGACTCCTTAATAATACTACAGTTTGCTCCCGTATCTATAAGAGATTCTATGAAGACATTGGTTATTGATACCTTTGTCTATTTGAGTTTCGTCGGCCTAAAAATTTAACCGCAGTGCTAGTTGACGGGTTTTCGACACTTCGATTTCTATACCAGCAAACAGATTCGTTATGACCAACCTTTTTAAAATTACTACAAGCAATTTTTTCGCCATCATTTTGTGAAATATTAGTACTTTTTATTTCGGGCACCCGTTTTAATTCAATGCATTGTTAACGCAATTACCTAGCTTGCCCCACTCGTGGCATCTTTTCTCAGAGACGCTGAGATTTAGTTTTGGTCGTTTGTTTTTAGGAGTAGACGTATTGCTGTCGGAATCGTTCTGCTCTAAAGGCCGCCTTTTAGGTTTAACGTAGGTAGAAAAAAGAGATATTAGCTCGGAGGTAGTCTTAGCATTGCTGTTAAACGATGCCATCCTAACATTTACATCGGTAATATTACCACAGATTAATTCGATCAACTGTTTTTCAGTAAATGCTATCTTATTGTTACTTAGTAGACGGATCTGCTAAATCAGATGCATAAGACACGGCTTTTTGTTAGTTTTTCGGAAAGACTTCGTTTTTCTGGATAAAGATCTGTGAGATTGTTTCGGAATTTCTCCCGCGTTCCCCCGCTAGGTTCCCATGATTCGAACCACAATAATGCAGAGCCCCTTAGGGCCTTACCAGCCTTTGCAACTGTCGCCAAGCTGCTCCATTTAAATTCCTGTGCAAGGGCTTCAATATCCTTGCACCAGCATTCAGCACCACCGTCGCTGGTCGCTGGGTCGAAGCTCGGCTGGTCTTCATCTGCCCCTCGATTAGCGGAGACTGCATCCCATAGCGCCTGCACCAGTTGAGCCACGATAGGAAGTTCTGTAGGTGGAGCGGATCCATTCTGAAACTCAATCAAATAGTATTAGAATGTGGACTTTCGTATCCCACTTCTGATGATAGATTTGTGAAGTAAACGTTATCAATTTAATATCTCATTTCAGAAATAATATCTTCTTCTACTGATTTACTTGGGGTAAATAGAATAAAAGACCTTAATATAGCTAAAACTTAAATTTATTAAATCAGACTCTACATAAACAAATCTCAAAAAGACTATCCATTTCTTAAATAAACACAATTTGGCAAAGTTTACTGTTATGTTTTATGCAAATACATAATTTATATATCCACAGTACATATACATAAACCTTATATGTATACACTACACATACAGACATTTATATAATATACCTAGGTCCTAGATCCATAGCTAGTCAACACTTATCTATGTAAGACCTTTAACTGACATAGATTAAGTACACAAATGACTCACCTTGGTAAGGTTGATGCTACCACTTCGCTTGCCAAGAAGCAACTGAACTAACGCTTTGTAATCCTTAGCTTTTATAACGACCAACCACGTGGCTCGAACAACGCCATGGTTGGTTCGCAACACATGGCCCAAACAACGAACAACGCTATGTTCGTTCGCCACACGTGTCCCGAACAATGAAAAACGCTATTTCGGTTCGCAACACGTGGCCCGAACAGCGCCATGTCTGTTCGCAACACGTGTCGCGAACAATAAACGACGCTATTTCTGTTCGCAACACATGGCCCGAACAACGCTACGTACGTTCGCACCACGTGGTATCGAAACAATATTTAAAATATTTATTACATAATTCTTGCATCATATACAATAATTAATTTTTAATTAGCAAATAAATATTACTTTATTCCTTATGAAAATATTACACAATGAAATACAATAATCTATCACGCGCGAGCGGTGAAACAAAAACCTATAAACATGTCGTTTTACTTAAACTCCGCCATTATCCGAAACTATCCGAAACTTGTGAAACGGATACGGTTACGGTTATATATTTTATTTCGGATATCCGATAGTTTCGGTTAAGGTTACGGAGCTCCATAACATCCCTGGTAAATAGTAAAGGGTTCTTGCAAGTTTGTATGGATTTAGGTAATTAATTTTTTGTGCTACAAACATGAAATTTGGAATGGAGGTAGTAAATAGTTTGTAAATGTTCGGTAAGAATGGATTTTGTTTGTGTTAACATGTTTGTGCGTGTGTATGTGTTATTTATATTTTAACTCATTTCATTTTAAAATGTATTTTTAAAGAAAGGGACAATGCTGTGTACAGTATGGTAATAGGCAACTGACTTCAGTCCATTGACTTCAAATATGAGATCAATACTTCAGCCAAAAAAATGGAGACATATCGAGGTTATTATTTTTGAATTCGATAAACATTTTCAGTTTGTGTGAAACTCTTTTATATAAATACACTTGTGAAATTTATTCAGAATCAAAATTTAGTTCGAGGTAATTGTCCACGTTTTAATATTACTAAGAATATGTTTTAATAATACATTTCTAGCCGATTTGTTAGATCTAAATAGAACAAAAAATTGCACAGTAAACAGTTACACTATAATCAATACAACTATTATAGTCTACATTCTTGATAAAATAAACCTATCGACGTCGACGTCGGTCGACGTTTTCTGGGTCATATTTTTTGCGGACTCTACGTGCGGAAGTAGAGTGCCGGCTGTATTGGTGGACACATGAAGATTGATGGCGACCACCCCGGGACCACAGTCGCATAACCAGTTAACGCCAAGCCGATGCACTGTCGTCTTTAAAACGTCCGTAGAGGACATCGTTTATTCACGATTAAAGCATTTACTTATTCATTTTAAATTATCTTTGTGTTATTAACACTTAAAGAATGATCATTCCTACTGTAAAAGATAAATGTATGTCTCACGATAGTTTTGATAAGTTGACTGTAAAAGATGTATAGAAAATTAGGAAGAAGTTTTATACAATTCCTAAACGGTAATAAGATATGTATACGTGTTAAAAATAGAATATCAGTCCGTCACAGTTTATTCGAGAGCGCGCTCGTCATTATCCAGGCTGTTGGTGTTTGTGGTCAAATGCAATTTAAATCTCTGGTCAAATGGTACTACGTACCTTGCGATATTTAGAAATTACACATTAAGACGACCATTTTGGTTCATCTTAGAAATTCATACAATTATTAAAAGAATAAGTTATATTTGGCACTCAATATTAATCTATGCACATTTATCTCTTATGTATCTCGATACATAGGTTTTCAATCATTTAGTAGATAAGTAATTACCCGATTAAGAAAAGCAAAATAAGGGGTTATGATTTTGACCAGGGTCTCTAATAGGCATGAAAGCTATTGTCCTAAAATATATGATTTTACGTTACGTTTACATTACTACAAGAACTATAGTTCTATAACATAAACTAATTAATAGTGAATAAATTTTTCATCTTACGCCCATGTGACAGTAGCGAAACGGCCAAGTCACATTTTGTCTAAGGTATAGAGTTTGTGAAGTTAGGGCTTATAGAGTTAGATGCTTGGCTCTACATTAGATCTGATATCTTTTTGACAGTGCGAGCCATAATATAGTGTCGTCTTGGCAACATTTTACATGAAAATGTTTTTGGTAAAGAATGCTTTTTTAATAGTTAGGTTAGGTTTTTGAGCTTTTTGAGCTTAGGTTTTTGAGCTTAATTTATGAGTAGGTACGAGTAGAAATTAATTAAGACTGATTTATTTTTCTACTCTGATTAGTTTCTCATTCTTAATCTTAATCTTTCTTAATCTTAATTCTTCTTGTAACATTCTTGTAACATTAATTTATTTATTCTTAAATTAAGCTCTTCAGTTCATGAGATAGTACTCATACTTGTCATGCATTAATTCGATATGATGGTAATAAGCATTAAACTTATTTAAATTGAGAAAGGATTCATTAGAATAATCTGGGCGGCATCTTTAACAAAATGTTAGTATTTATAACTTAAACCATCAAGAATGTTTTTAATGGGAAGATATAATACCTTATACCTCGTCAGGATAAGTCGTGTTCTTGCTATTACACTATTTGTAATATAGAAGCATTAAAAAATCTGAAGTTTATTTAATACATTTTCGAAATAATAAAAAAATATTGATTTCTGAATTAGAACATTATATAGAATTATACTAGATATACCCGCTATCTATGTTTCGCCATAATAATTCGAATAAATTCTGAAGACGGCCACCTTTATCATCTAGGTCCTAGATTCCTAAGGGTATAAAAATAGCCTACGACCTATTCTCAGAACTACCGAATATACACAAAAAAATCATAAAAATCGGTCAAGCCGTTTCGGAGGAGTTTGGTTACATACACTGTGACACGAGAATTTTATATATTGGAATACAATTAAAAAATAAAGATTCTACGAAGTCGGGTCATAAGTTCTGTTACACCCATATTATTTTCAAATTTGGAATACTGGCCAGAAATGTTTTGATTAATTTAGAATTAAAAACTTATGCTTTTTCTAAAAATGAAAAACAAATTTATTTTACTCCATTTTCAAACAAGGATTGGACGCAAAAAGAAGATAGAGTCGCGGTTATTGCGTTGCATCACTGCAGTTACACGCCAACTGAGATTTTCAAACTTCTTAAAAATTTGAAAATAACATTGAGATTTGTTTATCGTACAATCAAACGATCCAGTGGAGATTCAAGCGTCTAAGATCGTAAGAGGAGCGGCAAACCTCCTACGGTTAGGACACCGGCGGTCATCAAAGCAGTGAGGGCGCGAATTCAACGAAATCCCGTCCGCAAGCAAAAATTGTTAGCTCTTCAGATGATATTAAGTAGAATCACAGTCAAATGAAGACCTTGGACTACGTACTGCTTATCGTAGAAAAACAGGACATTTTCTGAATGAGCGTCTTAAAAAGTTAAGGCTGGAGAAATCCCGGGCTTTGTTAAGGCAGTACGCGGGAAAAAAGTACCGCGAAATTTTAACATTGAAGTGAGTTACAACAAACAAACTGATGAAGTTTATGCCCACAACAGCGACGAAGCCGCATCCGTATCCGTATCCGAAGGCGTATCCCGAGAATCCAATGTGGGCATCACCCCGCATCATTAATACATAGTTTGGCTTGGAGTCCTAAGTGAGGTGTTTTTTTGTGATAAAGGCTTTCAAACATTGTTGAACCTCTGTCTCACACAATGTTTTATGACAGACACTGGGTATTCCAACAAGATTCCGCGTCGGCTCATAGGGCACCAAGTACGCAAAATTGGCTGATCGGAATCGACTTCATCAAGCGCGAAGACTGGCCTTCCTCCGGCACAGACTTGAATCCATTGGATTACAAAATATGGCAACATTTGGAAGAGAAGCAAGTCTGCGCTAAACTGCGCTAATCCTCATCAGAATTTGGAATCTCTCAAATCTATGTGCATGGTCACCCAGGAGTTAAAGCAACAGCTGATGTAGACATTGACGTTGTGCGTGCTGCGATCGACGACTGGCCACGGAGGTTGAGAGCTTGTATTCAAAATCAAGGAGGATATTTCAATTTTAATAAAATTTTGATCTCCTTTTTTTCATATATAAATTACTAGCTTTTCCTTCGCGACTTCGTCCGCGTTATTTTTGTTTTCCCGTAGGAATTTTATATTTTCCCGTAGGAAAATTACCTTATGTCCTTCCCCTGGTCTCGAACTATCCCTATACCAACTTTCATCAAAATCGGTTCAGTAGTTTCGAAGCCTATTCAATACAAACAACAAACAATCAAATCTTTCGTCTTCATAATTAATGTGGCCACTTTTAGCAATAACTCGGATTATGATTATTTTTATACATTTTATATATGCCTAAATAGCTCAAAAAATCTGAAATATCTGTATTGAGTTCTTGACTGATCTATTTTTTGTAGAAACGTTTTTAATTTATCATAATTAAAAAAAACGAATGGCGGTGCTAGTAAGTAGTAGGTACTGTGGCCCCTTAAGAGCATGAATCTCAAGTTTTATTAAAATCGTTGCTCAAAGATTTTTCTATACAAACTTGCAACCTCTATTTCATCCCTTTAGGGTAAAAATTGTTTAAAATCCCTTCTTAGTGTGTGTCCGCATTTTTAATTAACACAACTGTCCAAATTTCACGTTTCTACCATTAGCGGTTACGGCTGTGCGTGCGTCTATAGATGAGAGTCGTCGGAGTCGGAGTGCGTCTGAGTTCCACCTTGGTTTTCAAGAACAGTAGTTCTTTCGTCTGGTTTTGCCACAGTCTTGGTAATTAACCGTATCATCGAACTACGTGTGTTTGTGTATAAACAATACTTATCTACAGCATCTACAGCATTATGATTAGTCTCAGGTTATAGTAATGCGTCGTGTCACATAAATCGGACGAGAGGACGTCTATAAAATATTGTATGAAAACCAGATTAATCTATATCTTGCTGATTTAAATAATATGAGTATGGAAAAAAGTTTAGTTGACTTTTTTGCAATAGCGACAATCTTTATGAGGCAATCTGCAGGCGAAGAAATATTGATCTTCGAAGCGGGGCGAGGGTAGCAGAAGGGCATTGTGTCGCTAAAAGTTGAGATTCCGACTCAAGGTGGTTACTTTATTTTGTAAAAATTCAAGGTAATAAAAACTTTATTTTTGTTTACTCGTGATTTTAACTCTAGCTCCGAGTCAGCCCCCTCCCCAAATGCCATCCTGGATCCACCACTGACGTTAGGTATAGTAGGCTTGTGGTTATTGTTATGTTGTGATATGTAATCTTGGGGTCGATGTACATGTCACCAATGAGAATCATTAGTGTTAATCGTATGATAAAAATAATATAAAAAACAAAATAGAATAACTTAAAATTGGATGGACCCAATGATTCTTAGCCATCCTATATATCCTTATATAATAAACACGTGGATCCTATTTATGAAATAAATTGTTATTCCATCACGGGGGAATCAATAGTTACTTAATGTTGACACTGTAAATTCTCGCCCACGACAAAGTCCTGGTTAGTTTATGAGTCCCCGTGCATTTGTTGCGCCGACACATCCGTTGATTTACTGGCTTTCGTAAGGCGTGCATCGTTTCCCGTTTAGGGCACTACTATGCATACCAAATAGGAAATTATAAAAAAGTGTAATCTAGGTGCCCATAGAGTGGCTGTTGTAAAAGGAAACGTTTTTGATAAGTTTTAGTGTGTGAAAATTTTGAACGAACGAACTTCGCTTTGCGATAAGAAAAGAGTCAAGAATTTTTATTTATTTTAATTTTATTCTTAATCAACAGCCTTAAATGTTAGTTCGTTAATGACGATAATACATACAAACATCCAATCTTCAAATTACTTTTGGGGAGGGGGGAGACCAAATTCTATCACGGGAGACGATCTTAATACAAAAACAGCAGTCAGCTATGCCCCTGGTATTGCATATATAAGCGGTAGTTACCATTTAACATCATAAGCACCACAAGCAATTAAAAAAACCTTTATTGGAACATGTGAACATTCGGAAATCTCAAGGGACAAACTCTGTAGAAGTTGTTAGTTTTTGTTTTAATATTTATTTAGATATTGGTGTCTTTGAGAAAGCTAAAAAATTTGATGGCTTATTGAGTAGTGAAAATGTGGTATGTGCAGTGTAAATAACATAAGTACCTACCTTCTATGAACGTGCATTGCGGTCTTCACGTCCGAATGGGTCGGGTTCATTTATAAATCCAAGTTTGGTTATAAGATCGTTGTCGGTAGTTCGTACTGCTACTTTTGTTATTAAGCGGTGTGAATAACTGTATCTGCGTCAGGGAAAGTCTCGTGTTTTCAATAATCATTAGGATTCCAATGTAGTTTCATAGTTTTTTTCTTCATTTATTGTACAAAACATTCAAAACATTTTTTACAAAAGAAATGAATGTATGGTTTATGAGTGGAATGACGAGTTCGTTCATATTGTCATATTTATTATAGCTATAAACATAAGTTTACAAAATTCAACTGCTCAGAAATTTGCAGTGTGGGTTATTTTCTAATAGATACTTTTTTATAGAACGTATATAGTAACGCTTTATAGTTAGATAAATATCGCTGCAACAGATATGTGGGCAGAGTATTTAACACTAAGAAGAAAATATTTAATATATCTTTTGCCATAAGCGTTGTTATATACTTAGGTAATGTATAACATTTTACATTTTTCGGTTGCCTGAGGTTACTACATCTTTTGTATTTATTCAAAAAGTGAAGGTTTTTCTCGTACTTATCCTTCAGGGTTGCTACTCTAATTTTGTTAAATACAGAAAAAACTTGGCAATATTTAAACAGTTCAGAGTAGTCTGCTGAGTATTTATTTTTAATATGTTTAGTAGTCTTAAGTATTTGTAATTTATAAATTTTGTTTAAATAAGTAATATAAGTTTTGCCATAGCTACTAAGACCGAATTCTATGCTTGAGTTAACTAGCTATTTATCGTTTTAGAAAAAAATAGGATTTTAAATGTATTTTCATAGTTAAGTAGCTATTCATTTATTAAAAGAAAAAAAAAACACTGTTAACTTTGCATGGAAAATACTTTTTTTCTTATTGTCGGTGCCAAATTTTAACTGACTTTTCTCTTTTACTTGCATTTTTAAAACTTTCAACGAGATCATGGCATGGCACCAACATTAATGTGAAACCCAATGATTACATTTAAGATTTATTATTGTTATTTATTTTAAGTAGTTTGTGGAGCTGGATAAGGGAGCAATTATTATTTTTACAGTGAGGGCGCTATTTTGAAACACAAACAAAGCGAAGCATTCTAGTTTTGTATAATCAATAAATGTAGAATCCTGAGTAAGGAATTCAAAGTGGTTTGCCCGAGGTAAGAATAATTTTGCTTCGTTCTTCGAATATATGGGAGTAAAAATATTTTTACTTCAAACTTTTTGTTTTTTTTATTATATGCCTATAAGAATTCTATACGGGTATGTAATTGTTTTGATGTTTTCTCGTACGTATAATCCCCTGTACAAGTAGTCCGATTACTTGAATAGCTTGGAATAATACAAGCAACGCTTGAGAAGAATTATGCCTCTTCCTAGACTTATAAAATCATCTGCTCACCCGATTAATTTGTTTGAAATCAATACTATTATATATCAATATTTATTTTATTAATACACGCCTTCAATTTTTTTTTTCAACACGCTTGCTCGTAAAGGATCTAATTACATCGGCTTTAGATACATAAAGCAGCTCATAAAACACGTGTGTGTTATAGCCGAGGTACGTCGTACGATATACGTGCGTTATACACACTCGGCTCTATTACGCCCTCGCCTTCGGCCCGTGCTGAAATTCCGCCTCGTGAGTTATAACCAACATACCGCACTGATACCGTACGTAATGTACTATTACCTCTAAACATTACGTCATCCTAGTTACTAACGAAAATTGAATTTTCTTTATTTATAGAGGAAACTGTTCAGCATCATGAACTCACACCATTTTGTACGGTTAGGGAAGTAGTTTCCCGACCCATTTCGTTGACATGTTGTGAGACACTGACAATGCATTAAGGTCGAAAATGTTATTAGATAATATGTCAAATGATGCCTAGTTACATGCAAACAGTTTACGCAAAGTCGTCATAGCAATATTCTTAGCTCTTATGGGGCCATATTGACGATATTCAATCTTAGGTAGGACGCAAATTAAATTCCTTGACTATACCTTGTGTTTCTTTTAGAAAGCTCCTAGTCGACGCATAAACTTTTAATTGGCCATCTCGTACTTAAGTGAGTCACAGCGCCTAGGCTATTAATTTACTAATGTATTTAATTAGCTTTCAGTAGAAGTCCCAATTGTGTGTGAAATACCTAATTAAAATAAGTAAACACTATTGGTTTCTGCATACATATTTTAAATTTGTTTGTACTTTGATATTGAATAAAATTTTGTGCTTATCTATTTGAAAATTACAAAAAGGAAAGATTATTGCTTATTTGTAGTCGATTAAAGCAGAAACTAATGAACCGATTGTAATATTTCCCTTACTTAATTATTTGAAAGTAGAATTATCCAGAAGTCACAAACAGGCATTTTTATCTCGAACAGGATAGAACGGAACAGGGACGTGTTGTCCCTGTGTCTGATACGCATGAAAAAATATTCAGTTTGCATTAAAACATAACTTGTTTAATTCTGATAATATAGAAATTTTATATAAAAATTAATACAAACTCGTTATTCGATCAAACATTTTGCGATATTCATTAAGAATCTAGATTTTAAAAAGGAAATGAATTATTTATTGATCAAATATATACCATATTTAATGTCGGGTTGTAACCGACTTCAAAAAAGTAGAAGGTTCTCAATTCCATGCGTATTTTTTTGTGTGTAAGTTACGCGATTACGCCGTCAATTGTGAACCAATTTTCAAAAAAATATTTTTGTATACGATAGAGTATATACTGCAAGGGAGGTCCTAAGGTCACCAAAATCTGGATCTGATGATTGGATCTCCTGAAAATCGGGCGAAACCTTATTTTAGTACCATCTCCTAGAAAGTCTATAAATTTGGCACCAACTTCAATATAGAAGTGTGAAAAATAATATAAGAATCGGTACAGACAACATCTGTACCGATTCTTATATTATTTTTAACTTTTCAGTGTTTTTTAAGTAAATTTTTAATTCACCTTATAAATATTTCTCAAGCATAAAATTAATGTTGCCTTGGGATCAATCAATACCTATAGTAATAGGGACGGGAGGTACATTATTTTTTCACTTTCATCTGTTTTATTGAAATGAATGAATTAATGTAAAACATATTTGGGATATGCTATTTTAATGAAGCTGTTTGAATGTAAGCAGCTGAATCGCATTGTTAATAGTACTAAAAGTCTTCGGTGAAACTAAAATAGCACATCATTTTAAAGCTAATAAATTCAATTAAAGAGTACCTACACATGCACACTTCACAAGTCAACATTGTTACTTTTTATTTCATTACTTTTTCATGGTCGAGTAAACTCAGCTAGGGTGGCAAGATTTATGGTATTTGTTGAAACCACTAAAGTGATAAATTTATTTATCATAAGGGGAGTTCGGACTTTGATGGAAGCGCGCGTGTTAAATTGGTTTAATGTTATTGTCATTGGTCGGAGTAACATAATCGATTCGTCCGTGTAATACTTATTACGATCACTTTAATCAATAAATATGTAGATGCTCCTCTAGTAGCTTATGTAAATAATAACTATTTCTTACCTTTGTAACATATTTGAAAGGAGCAACCCCAGAGTTTTCGGCTCGCGATTCATGGGGAGTCGGAATGCGTAAAATAAAGTATTTTCATTTCATTTCATTTTATTTCTAGGTATAATAATTACCTCTTTTTAGAAAGTCCACTTAATATTTTCTATTTTATAGGTAAAAACCACGGACTTGAAAAAAAGTCGAACGGAGCGTTGTTGAATCAAGAGTGAAGCATGCAAATGACATCGCATTTGTATGTGTGCGTGTCTTGTTCGTCGAAAAACTGACAGCTTTTTGTCTTACCTGGTACATCTGTGTGAGTGTAGGTCGTGTACAAAACATGAAATTGTCTTTTGCACGCTTCATATTTGTTTAATGCCACACTACGTCCGTATTTTTTGTAGGTCCATGGTAAAAAGAATAACACTCAAATAAAGATCTATGTACGATGACTTCATATAAAACTTACCATGGAGCTAGGAGCATTACAGTATCTACTTTCTATCCACTTGAACGAATATGTAGGTACATATATTACCAGTTCATTAACCACCCTAACAGGCACGCATGTATAAATTAATCAAACAAAAAAACATCTTGCTAATGCGAAACCTATAATAGATGTGGATCGACTTAATTTAATCGGTAAGAATAAATATTAAGAGGGGGATTTTTTTTTCAATTATCGAGTCCACAGCGCCACCGACGCTGTGGATACTTGTCTTCCAATCGGGAGGTTCGAGATTGCCATGTACCAATGTGTTTTTCGAATTTCATATGTATTTTGTCTGACGCTCCTACGATGAAGGGAATCATCGTGAGGCAACCTGATAACATCTGCGAAGAAATTTAAAGATGTATGTGAAGTTGACCAATCCGCACTAGGCCAGCGTGGTTGATTTAGGCCTAAACACCCTAACTTAAGGTAGGCTCGAGCCCCTCGGTGGGGACGTATATGAGCTGTTTATGATGATCCGATGCTCCTATGACGAAGGAAAACAACGTGAAGCAATTTACATACATAGATTTGCAAAAAAATTCAAAGGGGTATGTGAAGTCAAGAAATCCACACGGGCTAGCATGGTTAACGAAGGCCTAAACACCCTTACCTAGGGTAGGCTCGAGTCCCTCGGTGGCGACGAAGCTGGGATGAGTCAAGCTTTACATTTGCGTTACGAAACGAAAGTCGACGATTTTTCGAGAGACATAAAAGCAATCTCAAGGTCAACATGTAAAGTCTAGCGTTATGCTGTATGTACTTCAGAAGTTTTATATCCTTGTACTAAATTCATCATTCAAGTTGCTATTTTAGCCATTAGAAAGTTCCACGTCGAAAATATTTCCCTGGAACAATAGAATAAAAGCAACTTATCATGATACAAATTCTGAAAACTTTACCAAGAACACTATACGATATTACTAAGCACTGCACTGTATTAAATTAACTGAACATACCAAATAAGGATTGGAAGCCAATCAATCGTATGCTATAAGTTCGGAGAAATCATTTCGTAATTAATATAACTACAACATTCCTTAAAGCATGTTAGATTGTTTAGATTGCAATACGACTATATTATTCTTATTCAAATTATGACAAAATAATACTCGTACTCTCGAGTATTATTTTATTTAAAATTCTATAATTTAAACATATGATTACACTTTTAATTATTTAATGACAGGGTTGGCAATTCTTGTGAGTAGTGGTGTCGCATTGTGGACCCTACCACACGCGCCCAAAAGGGCAGGGAGAACACCGAAGGGTTTTAGTGGGTAGGCCTGGCACTCTGCCGGGTGAACCCCACACACGCTCGCCATCTAGCCAACGGTGGTCCGGTGCGGTTGCGCATTTCCCTGCGAAAAAAAAGGGTTGGTAATTTTTGCCAACCTATGCTTGTTTGCAGGCATCAAACAAGAATTAATATTTAGAGATATCGTTGCATTAATTATTAACATAATTTTCCAAAAACGAGTCCTCAAACACGTATTATTGTTGAATGACGCACTGAGACATCACCTCACACATACTACGTCTAGTAATTTTTTTCTTAGTATGACGAAGGTGTTAAATAGATAGATTTCGCTTTCGACATCATATTATGATAAGGTTTCAAAATTTTGATTTTTAGCAATAAATTGTTTTGTCAAGAATATAATTATGGTCTATGTAGTAGACCATAACTATATTCTATATTCTATCGGTCTATGTATTAGACCATATAGTTTGATTGAGAACGAGACTTACCAATATCCCGTACTCCAAATCATAAAAAATAGTTTTTAACACTTTTTTCTCTTGCCTATGTAGCAGTTTTTTACATATGACCGGAAAGCCTTTGGCTCATCTCAGCAGATAGTAAGTGACGACATGGCCGAAGGTGGAAGCAATCTTCACTTGGACTTCTCAGCACTGAGGAACTGGCTATCTTACCACTAATTGTCGGAACACAACAATGCTACTAACATTGTTAATATGTCGACAAACTTCGGTAAGATGCTGGTTGTTTGCCAGGCAGGCTTAGATGTCCTACTATCAACCGAACCGGGTAAAAAAACTTCTGCCCCCATGGGGAATCGAACCCCGGATCTCACGAACACCCGGTGATCTAAACCACTCCCTAGACCACGGAGGCGGATAACAGATAACCCTCAAAAATGCTTGTTTTCAAGTTTGTTAAGTTACTAAGCATATCTATTTACATGTTTTTATAGTAATGTAAAATATGTAATTACGGCAAGCGCGCGTAACTTGTCTTTATCAGACGTTGACACAGTTAACGATTTATACTACTGAGCTAATAATGTCACTTTCTTTCGGTTGACACCAATTTTATAATCTACTGTGGGTCAGTTTGGTTGCTCGTGTCATTAATTCAAGGTTGCTGTGTTATGTATTTTGCATGTGTTGATATAGATATAAAATAAAAAACAATAGAGTTAAAATTTAAAAAACGGAACGAGATCTTATTTGAGGATTTATTATTGGACTGGTAATAACAAATTGCTCACAATTAAAAAATATTTAGACCCTGCCTAGAAAGATGCGATTTCGCAGCGATTCTGCAACAATCCGAATCAAACTGTAGTGACTCAATTTTTACTTACTGGCGCCGAGTAAGTTTGTACCGACACGAGTGCGTATGGTGTGCGCCAATCGAATTGCGGTAAAATCGCCTCCCTTCGGGAAAGATCTTAGCAATATCAAGAGATTTGAGTTAAATTGCGAATGGACAGACATAAAAAGCGAATGGGCAGGGTGTCGGTGGCGCTGTGGACTCGGTACTTGCCTTCCAATCGGGAGGTCCGGAGTTCGAGACCGCCATGTGCCAATGTGTTTTTCATTTTCCAATTTCATAATTATGTACACTTATCTGACGCTCTTACAGTGAAGGAAAACATCCTAAGGCAACCTGCACACATCTACGAATAAATTCAAAGGTGTATGTGAAGTCGATTAATCCGCACTGGGCCAGCGTGGTTGACTAAGGCCTAAACACCTTAACTTAGGGTAGGCTCGAACCCCTCAGTGGGGACGTATATTCGAGCTGTTGTGGTGACGATGAGACATAAAAAACCATTGAGATTCCTTGTTGCTAATATGAAGACAGACAAAAATTTTAAGTGTCAGTACTTAACCGCCTATAGGTATGTTGCGTTTTCAACAATAATTTCACAGAAAGAATTTATAGAAGTATAAACAATAAAATCTTTTATAATCTATTCTTTCTAGCGGAACCATTTTGATAATGGGAACATTGTTGGTTTATCTTTACGGTCGACAATATCCTTTTACTCGCAAATAGTGAGTCATTACTGTTACTACATATTGTTTAATTTGATGCGGTGCCAGTGTTTGGTGAGCTCTATGAATGATGGTAAACAGTTGATGGATTTATCTAATCGTATATTTTATCAGAAGATCTTGTGAGCACAAAGCTTCGATAAGATTAGGAAAAGACTATTTGCACTCCAACTACTAGTAGGTAAAAGTGTGAAAGTTTGCACATACTTTGACAACTCGGGTTAGTTGGATGAGGTTATCTAGAAAAAGCATTATTAAACTGACTTCGAAAAAGGAGGAGGTTCTATGATAATGCCCAACGTCATCATAACAGCTTATACACGTCCCCACCGAGGGGCTCGAGCCTACCCTAAGTTAGGGTGCTTAGGCCTGAGTCAACCACGCTGGCCCAGTGCGGATTGGTCGACTACACATACACCATTGAATTTCTTCGCAGATGTATGCAGGTTGCCTCACGATGTTTTCCTTCGGACAAATGTACATACGGTACATGGTGGTCTCGAACCCCGGACCTCCCGATTGGAAGGCAAGTGTCGAGTCCATAGTGCCACCGATGCTCCTTTTAACCGACTTCAAAAAAATAAAAACCGACTTTAAAAACACTAAAAAGTTAAAAATAATATAAGAATGAACAGACAACATCACACTCTATATTGAAGTCGGTGACAAATTTTAAGACTTTCTAGGAGATCATCGTTTGGTTTCCCTATCTCTTTCACACACTCCAATCTCTCTCTCTCTCTCACACACACACACACGTTATACACACGTATAAACACACACATACACAAAACACACAACTTACACTCGCACCCTGCATGGGATTATGTAAAGACATTCTAGTTTATTGTTCTATTTCTTCATTAAAAATTTTAGTCCGTTCTTAATTTTCCTATAGTACTTTTTTATGAAACCTGAAATTGGCATCATAAAATGTATTGTAATATGTAAATTTTGTACTATAAATATGCTTTTTGTTTCCTAATAAAATAAAAGAAATAAAATTAAAATACATATAAAAAAGGTAAATATTATCTAAGAACACTATAAATGCGTCTATGTGCCATGTGTCAGTCACAAGTATTTTCGATGGCATTACATTACATTTGAAAGGACACAATAAACTTGAATGCGCGATGCCATCATGCCGCGATGTGATTTCAAGTTTCAAAATCTAGGCACATTTTCTGATAGAATTGAAATAAATTCATCTGAAAATTTTAACAATTACGACATGAAACATGTTTTGTAGAATTTTTGAGTAATATTTTTAAGGAAAACGGTTTCTTCTAAAATAATTTTCTGTGATAATTGAGACGCCTAAGCGCCTTTAGTGAATATTGGCACTTTATTACTTCTTGAGTTCTTGAGTTACTGATACTTGACTTGATCCTGTGGATAGTGGTAGATGTACATTAATCCAATAAAGTTAATGTACATCTATGTAAGTATCCAAGTTTGCAACGTAATCGAATCAAACGATTAAATGTTGGTAGTAATCATGTTGACAGAGCAAAAATAATGCAAAGGCCGCACTAAAGCTGTTGTTAGTAAAAAATAGGATGATTCTGGATCTGAGGAAGATATTGATTTGGCGATCAAATAAACATAAGTGCGAGTAGAGGGTTTATCTATGACTACATGTGCCCGTGACTTCACGTGGATATCGGAAAATTGCAACATCGCGATGTTATAGTCTAAAGCCTTCCTCGATAAATGAACTATCCAACATAAAAACTTCAATTTAAATTAGTACTTTCTGAGATTAGCGCATTCAACCAAACAAACAGTAGAATTCTATGAAGTGCGAATTAAATAATGGTAAATAATGTAACTTAAGTCGTTGTCAATCTAGCTGAATAAATTTAAATGTGTGATTTTCAGCACAATTGAAATTCAAGCTAAACTTAAGATTATATTGCGTAATACCATTAATTTCATACTTATAGGATTGCTTACAGTCATTAAATATATTCTCATACTAGTGTGTCCCAATTAAAACACAAAATAGTTTTACGCAATTTCTTATTGTTTTCGTAGTATCGCCACAGCAGCGCAACTTGGTATCGCGTAGGTATCTAGTGGGTTGCTTGCGATGCATTGCTTATTATTGTTATATAAACAAACAAGCAGTATTGTTTAAATACTGCATTCATCACATTGTATTAAATTAATAACTTTTTTTTAAATTGAATATTTATTTTAATATAATAATGAACGTTTTCACATTTTTATCAATTACTGATTATTAGCATTATTTTATCCTGATCACATTGACGTAAGTAAACTTATTTCAATTATTTTTGATATTTTGGATACGAAAGATGTGTTCTTTCTAGACAGTGGAGACTCTCGGGGTATTGCCTTTTATTTGCCAATGGTAACTGATGATGAAGCTAAGGGTCCTACTACGCTAAACTGTTACTCAGTTAAGGAGGAACTAGACATTTTATCATGATCCATCTGAACATAAGAATACTATGTAAGAATAAACACGCCAAAACGCCAGACTTTACATATTGATCATGAGGTAGTTCTCATAACCCACCACCACCCACTATATGTTTTTTTAAGCGAAAAATATTTCCATATTTATAAGGAAAAAAAAAAAAAAGCGCTTCATGAATTTTCAAGATTTTTATTTAATTTATCGAATTTTTGTTTGTTGTCAGGGATACAGAGCCCTGTACAATTGATACGCATGATACGGCGCGTAATATAGCGCAAATGTCATGCTTGAAGTGTTGTTGACGGTGCATTTTACATTTTTCCTGTTACGGCGAAAACAGTGAAGATGGCACACGCAGTGAAATAGTAGATCTGTTAATAATGAAGATTATTTTAAAAATTTAACAGTGTTTATTGTTATCTGCGAGTAAAGTTATTCGATTTGAATATGGCACTATTTAAAGGGCACTTAACCTTGTTGGGTCATGTTTAATCACGTAGCGATAAAGCACAGCTGTATAATAGATGTCGAGGTGGCCCTAAAAGCCTCCTATTATGGATGTAATTACCACACTTATTGTGATAAGATGTCTTTTTAGTGTGGTGCAATGACGAAAAACTTTTTGTTGTGACCAAAATCACTTGATTCATCTCAGCCACACGACGCTCACTGTTGGGCATCACTTGATCAAGATGCATGATTTTATCGATCACTGTTATTTTATTTATCTCATTGATTTGATAAATCTAGACTACTCTCAAAAATATTTGTTATGAACAATTGTTATTTTAAAAACCGATGAATATTTTCAACGAGCTATCTTTGCTGTGTTCAAATGTCTATTTTTTCGTTTGTGATAACAACCTAGTTGTTAGTTGACTGAAGGTTCAGACTGCTTCTCGTGTAGTTCGGTCTTTGATGTGGTTGATGGCCAACTGTTGGTTTGCTATATAGTAGTAAAGTTAAGAAAAATTTGATGGTAGCAACCAACTACCCACCAAGTAGTAGGTATATATACCTACTACTTGGTGGGTAGTTGGTTGCTACCATCAAATTTTTCTTAACTTTATGGTAGCAACCAACTACCCACCAAGTAGTAGGTATATATACCTACTACTCAAATTTTTCTTAACTTTACTACTCAAACTTTTCTTAACTTATCAAATTTTTCTTAACTTTACTACTCCAAGAAATGTATTCTTAACTGTTCATCATAACAGTTAAATCACAGCACCTCCCGATTGGAAGGCAAGGCCTAGTCCACAGTGCCACCGACTCTTAACTGAAAAAATAGCATTAAGTCGTTCAAATTGTAAAATTTAAAGTTTTTAACGGATCTCAAGGCTACATTTTGATGTACGGGAACAAAAAACTTAAATAGGTTTATTGCGTATATGCGGGGAGTTCTCAGTTTGAAATATCAACTAGGGCAACATTTGACAACAACAGCGACAATGAATCTGCCCAAACATGTTACCCACATCTTATATTTATAACAATTAATTAGTAAAATCTATAAGAGTAGACTTATGGTTAAGTATGTAGAGCACCTAGTAGTATGTACTATAGCAGAAATCTGGTGCATTCATATTTATTGCTAAATAATTCATAATTCATTCATTATTTTATTCATTTAAGGTGAAGGAAAACATCGTGAGGAAACCTGCACACATCAGCTGTAAAGAAAAAATTTTCTACAGGCTTTGTGTGAATGTGAAGTCGACCAACCCGCACTTGGCCAGCGTGGTCTAATCGCCCTAGCATAGGGTAGGCTCGAGCCTCTCGGTGGGGACGTATATGAGCTGTTGATGATGATTTCCTAATAGATCTGAGGACGAACTAATGTTGTGTTTTAAATACAGCAAGCCATCCGGCCTCAATTGTACAGACAACAGTACAAAAGAATCTTAGCGATTGTTATGACATCTTACATGGCGCTGTCGGAGAGGCACAAAGACTATATAGCAAACCAACAGTTGGCCATCAACCACATCAAAGACCGAACTACACGAGAAGCAGTCTGAGCCTTCAGTCAACTAACAACTAGGTTGTTATCACAAACGAAAAAATAGACATTTGAACACAGCAAAGATAGCTCGTTGAAAATATTCATCGGTTTTTAAAATAACAATTGTTCATAACAAATATTTTTGAGAGTAGTCTAGATTTATCAAATCAATGAGATAAATAAAATAACAGTGATCGATAAAATCATGCATCTTGATCAAGTGATGCCCAACAGTGGGCGTCGTGTGGCTGAGATGAATCAAGTGATTTTGGTCACAACAAAAAGTTTTTCGTCATTGCACCACACTAAAAAGACATCTTATCACAATAAGTGTGGTAATTACATCCGTAATAGGAGACTTAATGCTATTTTTTCAGTTAAGAGTCGGTGGCACTGTGGACTAGGCCTTGCCTTCCAATCGGGAGGTGCTGTGATTTAACTGTTATGATGAACAGTTAAGAATACATTTCTTGGAGTAGTAAAGTTAAGAAAAATTTGATGGTAGCAACCAACTACCCACCAAGTAGTAGGTATATATACCTACTACTTGGTGGGTAGTTGGTAATATAACCATTACTAATACGAGTAGGTTGGCAACGCGCGAGTGATTTCCCTTGGGTTGCAAGCGTTCATAGGCTATCCACATGCTTGTTTGACAGCATTGTGGTATAAAAAACCAAAACAAATGCTTGTATACAGATTTGGCACTTGTGTGGGCACTGAAAAAAAAATAGAATTTTATATACTGGAATTTACGTGAATTTCACGCGAATCAATGTTCCTTTTAAATTATAGAGGTGGAAAGATTGTATAAAACACCTATTTATGATAACTTCATCCTGTTACTTTAAAAAAGACTTAATCAAATATTATCGAATAAATATTAAAAACCATAGATAAACCTCCTATTTGTATTTACTTTCTCTTGATGGACACAGCTTCAGTAAATATTCGACACAACCACTATCTTATTTGACATTAGAATGTATGTCAGGACACCGGCGTTTTATGGTTATATGGTTTTACGCACCAAAAGAGTCGAGACCACCTGGTCCTTATCAGGTCCTTACCTAGTTTTTATCAGACCATTCCCCAAAGGGGGAAGATATTTTTTGTTTTTTTTTGGTGGTAGGGTTTCTGAGCCCGCCTGGCTAGGTCTCACGATCTTGCTTCAGTTTATCGCTGTATTCTGATGCCAATTAAAGGCGCGAGATAGCCAGTTTCTCAATTGTTGAGGATTCCAGCTGAAGCTTGCCTTCTTTTTCAGCGTATCGTAACTTACCATCAAGTAAGATAAGGCCGAAGAACTTCCCTGTTGCGTGTAAAAAAGATCTATCATTGTGATCTACAGTGTCATTTTAATGACACTGTAGCAGCATTTTTGGTTTTTTTAGAAAATTCATATAAAATTAAGTGAGTTATTTTTTTTAATTCATATTAAAAACATTATAATAGCATGTCGTGAAGCGTCCCTTAAATTTTCCAGGGTGATAAAAAAATAACCGTGTATATAGGATTTCAAACCACTATTCAAAATTTTGTCGATCTATGTATGTTTTTCAACATACAGATGAATAGGTGTGTGTTAGTGTGATGTATTGGCTGAATGATACAAGTTAGACACTGGTGTGGGTTTCTATACGCATGCAAAAAGTGTTCAAACCTAAATTTTATGACCTATTTAAACGATTGGAATAAAAAATATTTTATGAAGAAATAAATAATCGTATAAAGGTCGCTTGAAGTCTGCACCAATGCCAAGCAATGAGCTATTAAGGTCTAAAAAAATTGAGGAAAAGAAGTTAGTTTATTTTTCAGCATTTCAGTGAAGACGATTAGGTGTTAATTTTTCGTAAAAATATTGTTGAGTTGATAGAAATTAACGCCGGTCGAAACTAACCTAAATTATTCGCACCCTTATTCAAATAGATTGCTTTATATTTAAGGCTGGTTCAGAATTTTTATATTACTTTGTAAACCGCAATTCTGTATGTGACTTGAACAGTTTTGACTTGAACGCCATGCAGCACGCAGTGAGGGCACTTCAACCAAATTTGATGACTACTGTGACTATACTTGTCTATCACAGTCTGCGGTATGTATGAAGGTTACCTTTAAGTCATTCCTAAGGAGTACGATTTAACTGAAATTCCCGCGGACGAAGTCACAGGATTACAATATTTTTTAAGTAACCTTATTTGATTAGCATTTTATTCTATCATTATAAAGTTCACTTAAGTTACGCCTTCTTGTCGTTCCTTGATGCTTGAATTCCTTAAACATATATTTATTAAGTTCGTGTTCCGGGCATTCGACCTTTGGAATAGGCAGACAAATTTTATTCTGAGGAGTCTACGAATATTAGCTGTTTCTTTAGAAAAACAATTAAAACAACACTAATTCACCTCATCATAATATTGAAATCTTGTTTATATGTATGTTTTATGTACCTATATGTGTGTTATATGTATGGTTTTTATATTCGCATGTATCTATTTGATTGTTAGCTACGGAAGTTTCTAAAACTATGTATTTATGGTAGTTAAATTTGTTTTTTTTTCCTTCACTTTAGTGTTTCCCAGAGATAAACTCTGACGCATTCACAGGTTGATTGTAAGAGATTTTTGTTTTTGATTTTGTTCAATAAAGAGTATTTAGAAAGAAAATATATTTTTTTCTTCTTCGTATCATTTAGTTCGCTTCCATTCCATTATTATAGTTTTGCTATTAATTACCATTTTCCTATTGAAGATGTAAACAAACCTGGAAAAATAAAGATCTTAGTCAACAACATAAAGGATAATTTAGGTCAAGGCTAGACGAAATTTTTGTAATAAAAAGAACAATGTACACAGACTCACGAGTTCTCGATGTCTTAGGTAGGACTACCAAATTTCGTTTGCACTAAGAACCATTTTTGCCGTCACTGTAATCTGTCTTTCGCTTCCGGCTACTACATTATTCCTTGTAACAAATAACTGCCTTGTTTACTGAAAACACAGAACTCGCCGCGAGTTCTAGATTGCGCCGATCTCCAAATAAAATATAACTCAGTTTCGTTCAGATGGTTTAATCTTGCAATCATATAAGTATTGTTTCTCCAAATATTTTACGTAACCGTAAGTATCTACTAAATGACGTAAGCATACAGACCACACCGAATAGTTCTATCTATACAAATAAATAAAATTGAAGTGTCTGTTTGTAATGTCAAAATAACAAGTTTTTACTAAATGGGTATGAATGCATATCGGGTACCAATAACAAAAACACAATTAATTTTTTTTTGTCTGTCTGTTTGTTCCCGCTAATCTCCGGAACGGCTGGACCGATTTTCACGGAACTTCCACTAATAGATAGCTAATTATGTATAACATAGGCTACTTTATATCAAGATCTTAAAAAAAATTGCCTCATAAATCAAAATGTTGCCAAAAGTTACTATTCCACGCGGACGAAGTCGCGGGCACAGGCTAGTCTTTACTAAATGATTAATCAGAGATGTAGAAGAAGGTAGTTTTAGAGTAATAAGTATTTACTATTATAATGGGTAAGTGATGAGTGAGTTTGTTTGTTTGCTACGCATGCACGACTAAACCACTGAACCTATTTTAAGAATTTTAAAATAAATAAATATACTTTTCCTACGGAAAACGAAGAAAAACTGTAAACAAAAGCGGAAGGAATCATTTACTAATTACAAAATTTCAAAAATTGCTTGACATGTGAAGATGAAATTTGGCACCAAGGTAGATTGTGAGTAGGAGACATCAACCAAGACACCTAAGATCTTTTGGAACTCAGGATGGGAGCTTCGCCAATTTTGGAGAAAGGTAAATTATGATTTTTTAAATTTGTTAACATGGGAGTTTGTTATTAGACTTCTGATTGCACAAAAATATGTAATGTGGTATGTAGGCCGCAAAGGGAGTAGTAGTATATACCGGGTGTAACGTAAAACCGAAATAATAACAATTTAATACGCTTAACAGTTAAGTGTATTATCGAAAGTAGGCATATAATAAAAATACAAAGAATAGTCATAAAACATTTTTTTGTTAATCAACAACCATAAATGTTATTTCGGTATTCCGTTACACCCGGTGTATCATGTTTTCCTTGGTGGTTGTAAAATAATGTTATTCTTACATGATAATGTGTGTCTTCAAATTCCCCAATTTCACAAGTTATACGGCCCAATAACAACGGAGTATAATTATGACATAAGTAAAAACTTAGTTACACTATTGGTTAAAAAATTCAAACAAAGCTACAAAGATTGTAAATTTCTCGCAAACAAAATAACAGGTCAACACACCTGTTTAATAAATTAATGTCAGATGTTTTTTATCAAGCAATTGTGTAGTGTCGTACATATCAGTTACGAAACTACAAGATGTTACTTCCGAATTAACATTTATATTAAATTTTTGTGCAAGTACGTAACTTGGAAGGTTTCAGACGGTGAATCAGCTTTCCGTAGCTTAACTAGTTTGAACTATTGCACGTGGATTGATTGACATGTCAACTCATACAAATAACATGTTAGGCCATGGCCAAGACAGAGATGATATAATTTTTGCATTGTTTATTTTTATTCAATGATATTTCTGCAAATGGAAGATATGGAGTCGGTTTGCAAAACAATAATTATTTTGTTTTACTTTGTCCTAAAAAGTATTTTACAAAAAATAACCAACTTCAAAAATACTGAAAAGGGGAAAATTATTAATTTTCGACATTATTATTATTTTTAAAGAAAATTATACGCGCGTATTAGAATTTCACTCGAGGCAAACGTCAGAATTACTTGATATAAATGGATTTTAATTATTTTTTTAATATTAATTTCAGTCTAATACATTAAGCTTTCCTGAGAAATAGGGTCTTGACGTCTGTCTATAGCTAAACGGAGAACGAAGATGCAAGGGATTCTGTTAAGATGCAACGACTCTCTTTCGTATGTAATTTTAATAAGATTGATTTTTAAAGAAATATATGGAACAATTCAAACAATTTGTCGCATAAACAGTATGTTTTAAAGCATAATCAATGAGAGAATAACAAAAACAAACGTACAACTTACAACCCAAATTTGTGTGTGGTCATTTCAAAACGGAGGTATTTTTACATGTTGCATAAAGTAAACATCCACAAAAACGGGTTAAAAATAAACGCAAAATGATAATGTTGTTTTTATAATACATTATTTGGATGAGCCATCCGCAAATGAGGACAAAAAGTAATGTCTACAATCACGCAACGCTAACGGGCCATATGTTTACGTAGCAAAAAGACAGCGCATTTGGCAAGATCCAATGATGATTGATCAACAGACGAGTTACTTTCATTAAAGTTATTAAAATGCCAACAATTCGTATCGCAAAATTAATTTTTTGTTCTTTAAACGCTTACGCCTTCAAACAGAAATAATAAATGACTGTTTGATTTTTCTTATAAAATAAGCTATAAAGTAATGAAACACGATACACTATTATCGGGGCTATTCAAAATTATTAAAAAGTAAAACGGTTATTTTATAACTACAAATTTTTATTTTATTTTTTGCAAACAGTTTTTAATAAAAGAACTATAGCTTTGATACAAAATGTTTTTAATTTGATGGCCATAACATTTGACTGTATTTTTTATACTATCTGCGTGAAAACTTTGATGACAAGAGTCTTGCGAGTTTTGCGAGTTACAGCGACCTAAGCACCAATACTCTGGCGACCACAGCCATTTCTGTGAAGTGGAGTGCACAACCACAATCGCACTTCTAATTAAGGCAATAAACGCTGCGCCCTACCTCTTTTAGAATAGTTCTAGTTTTTCCTTTCACCGGCCTTAAAAAAATAATACCATTCCCAATTCATAATTAATATGCATATTTTTGAATTCTTTCGCAATTAACTTCTTTGCAACATCGTTTGGACTTTTGGAGTATAAGCTTGGCAAGTATGTCGCACATTGGTCTCTCTAATCAATGTATATTGACTTACTAGGTAACCGTGACAGCAAACTATTGGACCTAGTGAAAATTTGGTCTCTTTAATCACATTGGTCTCGCACATTGGTCTCTCTAATCAATGTATATTGACTTACTAGGTAACCGTGACAGCAAACTATTGGACCTAGTGAAAATTTGGTCTCTTTAATCACATTGGTCTCGCACATTGGTCTCTCTAATCAATGTATATTGACTTACTAGGTAACCGTGACAGCAAACTATTGGACCTAGTGAAAATTTCGAAAACTATCAGTTCAAAACTTATTGATACTATTAAATGTCGCATCTACATTTAAAATATCATTAATAAGAACGCTGACACCGAGACGGTGCCACTATCGTACGATACCGCGACCAATAGGAGGCATTTTTAAATGCAGACGCTGTAAAACAAAATTTACTACACAGTCTTTTCCTATTTTCTATGTCATTCGAATAAGCAAGTTAAGTTTGAGGTTAATTTTATACAATTTAACTAATTTTATGTGGATGTTTGAAATCAAGTTGTTAGGTTTTTCACCAAAATTCGGGTTTAGAATTCGTGTGAAGCGCTTATTCAGCGCTTCACACGAATTCTAAACCCGAAAAGGAACTGTGACCATACTAGTAATATTACATTGTTACCCTAGGGGTGAAAGTAACTTATTTAGTTCCCAGACGGGGTTTAGGGAAAATAGTTCGAGGGTCTAAAAATTGGACTTTAACCCGAGGAAAGCACTGTGCTTTTCATTACGAATACAAGAAAAGTAAAAACATGAATTAGCTAAAGAAGAAATGAGTGATTTTTATTTTACATAAATCAACAACTACTTGCTTTAGCCTCTTCTCTTATGAAATCAGACGTTAAATCCATATCTAAATCAGATAAACTCATTGTGTTAATACAAAACTCTGCTATACGGAAGTATGAACAAAACGCAACAATTCGAAAAAACAATTAAAGGTCGGATTGCCGCTTCGCCCGCCTATTTTGTTTTTTTGGCCGGTCAGCATTCAGCCATAATTTTTCATTTTTATCACTGAAAAAATGGTAAATATTTAGCCTAAATCTATGTTATACTAAAGATATAGTTGAAAGTAAATTCTAATAAAGTCAATACAATTTTTTTTAAATACCTAATTAACTTTATGTTATTTAAATTTACATCGCGCTGTAATTGAGTGGCTGTATAGAAAGTTGGAACATGGTTCAATAGAAATGTGAAAATAGAACTAGTTTTTTTTTTTGTAATTTGACATCTGTTTGTTGTAAACGATTCTCTCTAGGGCTGGAAAGTATTACTTTTAACCCGCTCCTCAGGCAAATTCAGACCGACCTTCCGAGTATGACTAATAAAATAGTACATTGTGATACGAGAGTGGAAAGTGGGTGAATGCAAACGAGTTGTAATTAACAATCCCCAGGCCGAAGGCCAGGGATTTTAATGTCGCAAGTTTGTAATAACCTATATACACCCGTGTATCACTCGACGTTTTTCAATATAGGTTATGAATATTAGTAAAAAAGAAATATAAGTAAATAATACAAAAAATAATACCCAAATCAAATAAAAAATAGTAAAGAAACAAAAGAAGTAAAAAAAACAAATAAATAAGTATAAAATAATAAAAATGAAGAAAATAAAAATATAAAAAGGGAAAAATTGTAAAAAAAATATATGTAAAAAATATAAAAAATAGTATAAAACAAAAAAAAATATGTCCAGTTGCAAAACGCGCCATTTTCTGGAAATTTGCATTATTTAGTTGAGAATACAATGCTAAAATGTACGGAGTCATTTATTTTTTATCGTATTTTATTTATTCTATGTATGATTCATTGCCACTAAACTTTTTAAATTGACTTATAGATTTAAAACTAAACTGCAAAAGTAGTGATAGGGCTTGTAAAAATAAGTCACTACTGCGTGAAAAAAGATGCCTAAGTATGTCAAATATTCAATTTTCGAATTATAACTATAGCCTCTGAAAGTGCGTTATGCTTAAATACTGTACATATTGAAGAAGTATTTTTAACACAGCTGCTCAAAAAGTGGTACTTTTTCGAGCTGTACCTGCATTAATGTGGAAAGTTGGTCATCTCGCGTCTTTTGATTTAGCCGAACAACACATCAATTCATCATCTTTAAACATTAAAAAAAAAAAGTCTAAATCTTTAAAGTATAAGGATTATTCTCATTTATTTAATTACTGGATTATTTATTTTAATGACATTTTTTTGCCACTATGGGTATGAAAAATCGTCGTTTGATACACGTGCAGCGCAGCTATCATTTTACATACTTACCGCAATCTTATCTGAACTAACTATTATTTACTATACTACTAACTATTATTTTCAGAAAGTCTCTCAAAAAATTGGTACTTCTTTAACTATATGTCACGCTAAATGTTTGAAATGTGTACTTAGTTATATTTTAATAATTCAACAATTAATTAAAACAATTCCATGCATGTTTTTTTGTGTGTGTGTTACGCGATTACTCCGACAACTGTGGATAGATTTTCAAAGTTCTTTTTGTATTCAATAGAGTATACTCCTGAGGTGGTCACATTGTTACCAAATTTAGGATCTGATGATGGGATCCCAGGAAAAACGAGGGAAATCCTTAAATTATTTAGGTACGACCAATGTGTTTCATGTTTTTTTTCCGAAACTATTCAGGCATTTGCATCTGGTAACCATGAACCGAGCTAATGATGGAAGGATCCTCAACTTTGAGGAGTTGGAGATTCGTTTTTTTTAATACTCACAATAGGCACGTATTGATCTTTATTCGTATTATTTCAAGTAACTTTGGTGAGCTGGTTTTAAATTTAAGTAAAAAATACAAAACCTAAATAAAAACTGACTTCAAAAACACTTAAAAGTTAAAAATATAAGGATACAAACGACATCACATTTTTATATTGAAGTCGGTGCCAAACAATGATCTCCTAGATAGTCCTAAAATTTGGCACCGACTTCAACATATGAATGTGATGTTGTCTGCATTCTTATTTTTGTATGTTCAGGATCATTGTAAATCCAAGATGGCCGCCACTACAAAATGGTGGATTAGGTCCATTTTGTTAAACCCCCTCAATATTGGTATTAAATTAAATAATTTAACAAGTAGAATACCCACTGTACATCATAAAAATATACACGTATGAAGAAAATAAAATATAGGTAATTGTTGTAACGTTAAATGAAAAGAAAGATGATGATGTAGATAATGTATTAAAAAGCTAAAAAATAATTGGGTTGGTCCTAGGTACCAGACTTCACAATACTTTCCTAACCAATCTAGGACATTGATCGGACGCAAAAATAAAATCGTAACTATCTTTGTAACTTGAGTAAATATGGAAATTGCAGTTATAATGATATGAGTAGTTGACTGTTTAAAGAAATTTCACCAGCTCCATGTTTTTTTTGCATCTGACCAACAATGATCCTACCTAATTACTTTTAGCTTTTTAATACATTGTCTACAGCAACGTTATCTTTTCTTTCAATAAAACCGTTAAAAGAAATACATGTTTTTTTAATTTATTTAATTATTTTTAAACACGAATTTTATGCCTCCGTAAATTTTACGTTTGTATAATTATCTATTTCCTAAATTTTTCGAATGCTCACGGTAAGAAGACCCCTTACAAAATATAGTATTTCAGTAAAAAATAAAACCTTGGTTAGTGCAATAAGTACCTATAATGGGTCGTTAGGAGCTAGTTCTTTACTATTGTGTTGCGTATTTTCTTCTCAGTATAGGGTTCTTTGCACATGTTGGATGTATTCATATACTGTCTGCGTCTACAGAACTTAATCACATTCGTTTCGATAGGGCTAAGAGGATACCGCAGCCGGCGGCTGGTCCGTGTACCGTGTCAGACCGACTTCATTCAGTCACAAAACTCATTCACCAACCAACCAAACTCAGTCGCAAACGAGCCGTCGCAGCGCGACAACGCCGCTTGTCCACCGAGCGACCACACAGCAGCGTGAAACTTTAAAACTTTTGACACCATCGAAAAATAACCGTGAAAGTGTGAGTGCGACTGTGCCGAAGTGACTCGGGAATTAATGGACTCGAAGTGTCACTGTCACCGAACGACCCAACTCGACCATTTAATTTTACGTCAATTCGCACATTATCTTCGGTGAGTTCTTCATATTTTGTAACATGATTGCAACGTTGCAACCGGCGAATCGGTATCACCTAAATGTCTGAAAGTTTATAATCGCATGATCGGCATATTTAAATTAAACGATTTATTAGTTCACCACTACCGCCATTTTCGGTGAGAATAAAATTGACGTGTGTAGCTATGACATGCTATTTCTTCTTATCGCGTGATTTTATGACAGAAGCGTCAGATGCCGGAGTTGTTAACGAAAAACTAGTTTTTGAGACCTTGACTATTTGTTTTAGATTATTCTTTACGTAAACTTGTTGCGTATTTCTTTACTTGAAATAGTGGTGACAACTATCGTAATAATTTATCGTTACCTCTTATAAAGAGTAGGTACTTGGCACAGTTACTTACAGCTATAGATAAACGGTTATCAACTAGCTAAATTACCTTGCTGCAAGGACCTAGATAGTATGTACTTATTTATTTGGTAACAATTATTTTGAAACAAGGTAAACATACGCACAAAATGTCTAAAGTTGCATCATACAATTATTGACTAGAAATTGTAGTTGAAGATAACCTTCAGTTTTATACTTTGTTAATGATTGACCTATTATCCCTAGATTTACGTAAATAAGATTTGGTCCATGTTTCTTCTGTTGGACCTCACTGGGTAGATTTGCCGCAATACATTTGGTAGAGTTTGTAGTCCAAAAATTGATGTCGGGCTTTGGTGGTAGGTATGGAGTTAATGCATTATTGTGTAAGTTCCTAATGAGTTAATGAGTTGTTAGTTTTTATAATGTTTTTAAATGACACGATTTTAATATTTACTGGTAATACGAAGTAAATGTAAGGTCAAAATATAATTGTTTTATATTATTATTTGAATTATTTAACTTGAGTTCAATGTAAGTATTAAATGGAACCAAGTCAGGGAAGCTATGCAATTTTTATAAAATTATCAAACCTATTTTGTAAATATTATGTAATTATCCGTAGCGCACACAATGTGTGGGATCTCCGAAAAACCGTAGTACTACGCGATGATGTAGCAGAACTGAAGTTATTGACGGTTATGACACGGACACATACGGCACGGCTGCGCGGGATTAGGTCGCGCTTATTAACTTAATAGAGCCGTGATTACGGAGCTGTTTCGATTAACCCCAAGACCACCAAGAACTTTACCTTGGCTATGGTTTTAGAACTGCATTAAATTCCTCTCATACGCTAAGTGTACTTGAGTAGTAAAATTTTATTCGAGATGCTTAAACGAGATTTACAACAGTATCTATTTAATTATCCAAGTCAAAGTAACCAGTTAACAATTTTTTGTAAATATTGTAATGTTATATTTTCCAGTGAAATTTTTAAAATGCGTCGTATGTTTTTAAAATCAAAAATACGTTTGTATTTCTAAATGTGCGCCATATTTTAGCGTTTAGGAAAATAACATCTTAATGACGCCGAAGGCAATTTAAACATTTATTAAGTTAAAGAAATAAGCTTATTAAATAACCTTTCCTACTTAAATTTAGTTAGAAATAAACGATCATGTGACAACTTATTTCATCCATGTGATGATTCGAAAACGCAATTACCATTTAAACACATTTAAAATGAATACTATATGTAAAACTAAAGCGAATAATAAAACAGCTAGAATTTTACGATAAACAAACTTACTATATGTAAGCAAACACAAATAACTAAAAGAATTTTAAACTTAGGACTGGTATATCGAGCCAGTGATTCGAAGCAACTATTCCCTTTTTTATTTTATTTTCTAAGCCTGACGAATGTATTCTATAATATAATTGATCCCGAGGGGCACATAAATCTCTTGGGCTTTGTAACGTCTCTTTTTTACTTGTGCGACCCCCAAAGTCGAAATACTCTAGACTTAAATAAGGAGATTCATAACATAACTAGGACGAATTCAGGTATGCAGTTTCTTTGATAATACCTATGGAACGAATTTACTTGTATGAGATAAATGTTGAAATTTACAATGATTTATATAAGCCTTATATTCTTAAAAAGAAATAATTTCAAAACAAGGTAGCTACTTAAATTGAGATTTATAAGTATTACTAAAATATGATTGATGTAAAAGCTCAATTAAAATGAGGTGAGAATACGTGTGTTGGTTTTAGTAATTGTCTCTATATTATAGGAGTTGAGCTTGTTGATATAAATAAAGTTTGATTCCCAGTACATGGCATTTAGATGTACCTATATAGAATCACTGAATATTTAAATGCCAATAAAATAACGCTTTGCATGCAGCAGCCAGTTGGAAACCACATCTTTAAAATTAAGTCTGGCTTCTTAGCCATTGTTATTGTGTTTCTGCAGTTGAGTTACGATAACTAGTTTGCTCCCTGATTGTATACCATAGCACCTATTTCGATCGCTATCAATTTCACGGACAATGTAGTTATCCATCACTGCCTTATGCAAAGACAATCACACACACTTGTATTGACGCCGCAGTGATCGTCAAGTTCAAAGCGATCGATGTTAATGTTTAATTGTTGAATTACACAATAAAGGAGGCGGATGAACATCAGATCTTATTTTATTATCATTTACTATCAACAACAGCTTAGACTGGATAAAATTTCCTACAATGACGTACGAAAGCATTAAAAAAGACGTGCCACCTCTTTACAAACGTTTATTTAAAAATCTATCAAAGTTATTATTTTGGTTAGTTTGTTTACATGTTTCAGTCTCAGCCAATTTAAGATTCCAGAATTATTAACATCGACATGTGATTACATTTCAAGTCTGAGTAAGTCTAACATTCTTTTATTAACAGTTGTAACTTCGAAACATCAACGATTTGAATTGGTAATTAACTGAATTGTGAATGGATCGTTTAAATTTCTTTGAAAATGTCGATGCATTTATCAGTAATAATGCTTTACAATCAAATTTAGGTGCAGTGAAAGTCACTGTCTACTTTCACCCCTTGCCAAAACTATTCGTCAGATCTATAGCAGCTCTTGAGCATACGGGCTTGCAAAAAATTGGTGTTATTAGGTCTTCCTCCAATGAATAATACGAACAGATTTGGACTGCGATCGGCTAGACAACCTAGCGGGTTTCTGAAAGATCGCATTTGTCTTACTTAATCGTATTTGCATAACTGAGTTACGTTCTCGATACTTATTATAAATGAGCTTTCTTTTTTTGAATTCCGTAGATACATGCCTTTGTTTGCCGATTACTGTAAATAATTTACCATTTAACTTTATTGATGTTATAAATAATATTTCATTTTATCACGTGTAATTCTTAATTTGTTATTTTTATCAGTCTTGCTTTACGCATTTGAATTAGCTTATAGCATGTTCGTAGAAAACCTGGCGTTTTAAGGCGTTGAATTTTATCTCCATCAAACTATAACGGAACCATTCGAATCGCATGGCTGACTGTACGCGGGCACATAAATAATAGAAATAGGTCGGCTGAGGTAATTGGAGGTGTGGCGACGCGGGTCGGAGGGCAATAGACTGTTTGGTCACAGCAGTCATTCCACTGACGCGTGCATTGTCATCATCGAAGCCCGCTCATCATAAGCGTCGCCGGAGCAATGACTTCACACAAGCAGTATGGCTACAAAAGTTTGTGTCAATACTCCATATCTTAACGCATAATCAATAACAAATACAACTGAACTGCAATTATCTGCGAAAGTATGATGATGAGTAATCAACGGCTATAATATTTAGTAATTACTAGTTAACCAACAGAAAAAGAACTCTGCGGTTTTAACAAAAAATGATCTATTGTTGTCTCAGTAGATCCAAAGTTTAACAAATATATTTGTTTTCAATATATTATTGTCTTTGTTTGTAAACTATAGTCGATGACAGTAATGCAATAGAAACTTACTCGTAACACTGCATCAGTAAATAAACTAATAAAAAGATTAATACTTGTCATTTAAAATTTGTTTCTTCATCTGCATGAAACAGAACGGCCTTTTTGAGGATTGATTTTGATTTTGAAGGAGAGAAATCAATAACATATTTTAATTAAACAATTGATTATGCGATTTTTTTAAAGTCACAATGTGATACTTTGTTGTGAAAGACGATCAAGTCAGAATCAAATATGATGTTATTTAAAATTCAACTTAATAAAAACAAAATGGGAAGTCTTAGCGTTAGACAAACATCTCAACGATCTAATGAAACGGTTATTTGTCTGCCGTATTTGTTTAGACGTTGTCCTGACGGATGCATCTGATAGCGCGCCAGCGTGTGTGCTTCTTTGTGACTTGACTTGTTATCAAACCATTTTCCCAGACGCCCGAACAATGGTCTTATTGATAGCCCAGCGTCAGTGCAACACCACAAAAAATTCAACAAACCCGCATTTCGACTGTAGGCGTATCCATTTTCTGGGTATAATGGTGCATCCACTATTTTTTGTGTAGTGCCATAAACAATGTAAAAATTTCAAAATCTACAAGTTAGCTCGAGACAGTATTACTATCATGTTTAAGTTTTAAACAATTGGTTGGTAAACAACGTTTTGTAGTGAGACTGTTAATGTGTAATATAATAATTAAAGTAAAATTTTAATAAATTTATAACTTTTGCGACAATACGCTGATAGTCGCATACATACCGACAGAAACATTATTTTAATATGAAAAAGTACTGTTTATAAAGCACAAATTCTTCTAGTAGTTTGTTGGTAACACGACTTCTGAGTTGGATTATCGGATATAAACCACTAAAGAACAACTGCGATGTGAATGCACCATAACTCTGATGTTTACAGCCGTCATTCACTAAATACGACCACACTTTTTGATGGCAAACACTATTTTATGGTCATAGTAAAAATGGTGTTTTACGTTGGCTTTGATATTTGGGAAGCCATTTTTATCTGATGAGACAATATTCATCAAAGAGGACACGATTAATGCATTAGTACAGACAAGGTTAACTTAAGGCAGCAAGATTCTTCTTGATTTTGTTATTTTGTTTGTTTATAGACGAAGTATCATTTTTCATAACGGTCTCTTCGTATTTGTTGTTCTACTTACTACAACCTCGAGAAAGCATCGTTTATAAAGACAAAATTTTGTGGTTACCATAAATGAATAATAAATCAGTAAAAATAAATAATTTACTTACAACGTCCACAACATTATATTCCATATATATATTTGCCATAGTAGCCATCACTAGTACAAAAAATCTCAACTAACAATTTCTAATCCAACAATAAAAAGGTACTCAAAATAATATTGCAAATCAGATGTCTAATCAACTCAACAATGTTGCTTTTGAAGTCTAATAGCAACACTGTATTGGCAATGGCAAAACATAAATTTTATAGTGCATTTACAGTTACGCAGATGTTTGTTAGGAGGCGTCTTCCCGGAGAATCAGTTGCCGCTACCGGTAAATATCCTTGTCGGACCCTGTTCTCAGTTCGCCGTATAAGGATCGGCCGCTCTTCCGCGGTCATTTAGAATACGGAGATTGTTAACGGCATTACTGGAACTTGGAACTAACAAAGATTTTTATACGGTCTCCAGATACTTACACAATTATAAAATACCATTATTTTAAAGCAATTAAGTACTATGAGTGAGAGCACAATTTTCTTCATTGTGCTAATATTTTATTGCAAAAATGAAACATGTTAGTTGTAAGAGTATATCGTCGCCGGAGAGCGAAAAATCACCAAGTCGGTCAAAACATGTTTTGAGTTATGAAGGTTTAAAGTTTTTTAAAACAAAAAAAATCATAACGTAGTTTTGGTATGAGATAATTTGAATTTTATGGTTTCATCTCTTAGAAAATAGTTATGCGCTCAGGGTGACATTATTACTTTTAACGAATCACTTAAAATTACTGAGATAATGGAAAAATACAAACATAGTTAGTTTTACATCCTCAAATCCTGTACCAACATTTTTTGTTATTGAATTGTAAATAGAGTTAGTGACTTTTCACCCGTATCTGAACCGGTTTTAAGAAGAATAAAGCTAGTTAGTTAGAATATGCCTTTTTTTGGAAATCCAATAGATATTTTAATGATTATTCGTAACTTTCTAATTTGAACTGTTTTTTTATATATTATTTACTAATTTCATTATCAATACAAAAAAGAGTGAATGAAATGCATTATCGTACTTCTTCAATTTATTGATTAAAAAAGACAAACAGAAATATTATAAATAAAAATCATAATTAATTTAAATCGATTCTTCTTCACTTTGATCGTTAATATTAAGCTCGAACGTCGTTTCTGGTCAATCGAACACAAATAATGGTGCTATTTATTTATTAATTAATACTTTCAGTACCTACATCTGTGTACAGGGGTGGACTTAACGCCAAAAGTATTTTCTAGCAGTCTACAAAAATATAGTAATAATAATATATTCCTAATGTATGAGGATAATTCGCAGTCATAGTTAAGTAACCAAATGATTTGTGTGGTGAAGCTTTTGTAATTTGTAACTAAAACCAAAGTAACTGGTTGACTTTCTGACATCAATAGGGGGTGCATTCCAAAGAAAGGTCGACTGAACAAGGAGAGAAGAATGTACGATATCAGATTTATGAGAGGGACATTTGAGAAAACCATTATAGGCAGAACGAAGGGATGTATCATGGGAGGAGCATAAAAATTCAAAATTATTTTTAAGGTAACTTATGGTATTGGGACTGTTAAGCGAAGAATAGAGTGTAGTTAACATTCTCATGTGCCTGCGCTGCCGTATAGGCAACCATTTCAAGCGAAGCCGATATTCAGAGACATGATTAAACTTTCTAAAATTAAAAACGAATCGAATGCAGTTATTTAGAAGTCGGTCAAGTTTATTGAGTAGGTCGAGATAGCACACGAAATTGTCAAAGCTTTTGACAGGGTCTGGCACAAAAGTCTTCTTTACGAGCTTCGGTCGTACGGTTGTACCTATTCGTGTGTATCTGGGTGGCTGTATTCCTGCATGAGCGAAGAATTCATGTCCTTGCAGATGGATGCAATTTCCAATTTATTCCCCCTTACTGCCGGTGCACCCAGGGTTCCGTTCTATCTCCGACACTCTTTCTTCTGCATATTAATGATAAGATTTCTCTTAGAAACATACATTGCGGACTATTTCGGACACGCAGTATCTGGATGGGCAAACAAGAGAAAGACAGGAGAATCTTGTGACTAAGCTCAACCAGATTTTCGACCTCATATCCAAATGGGGCTCAGAAAAACTTCACTGTTCCTTCCCTTCATTCTCTTCAGGGCACAAGACTGGGGTTGCAAAGCAGTCTTACATGCTCGATATGGAAAGCATGTTAAAAACAGTTTCACGAAAACTCGGGGCCTTAAACAATGTGCGGCGATTCTTCACAGCTGAGCAACAATGCTTGCTATACAAAACGCAAGTACGGTCTTGTGTAGAATATTTCTCACACCTCTGGGATGGCTCCACCATCACTTCACTTACTCAACATTTTGGATAAGTTACAGAGGTGCGACATGCATCATTGGCGATATAAAGGTGACCAACAAACTCGAACTACCTAGCAAACTCGAATTACCTAGCAATGTTAGGTCACTATTAGTGTTCTATCCAATTTACCATGGCGAGTGTTTTGAAGAGTTTTTTCCCTAATCCCTCCTTTTTCTTTCCTTTTAAGGGCGATACGTGATGGCCTGTGTAGTCAACGTATTACTTTGATTACCATTCCAACCCGAACTTAGAAATTTGGCAACTCATTTCTCTGGTGCAAAATCAAAAAATGGAACTCTGTGTCAGCACGCGAAGAAGCACGTTGCAGGTGGGCAAGATGAGGGTGGCTAGTGTAGCGTGTATTCCCTCTCCTGCATTAGCTATCTTCGTATTTGGACTTTGTGATGCCAAGCAAATGACTTCATTGTATCTGGATCATCAGATGGAATGGAGTCATTTGCTTGGCACATTATAATAAATTGGGGCAACTTTGTGGCAGTTCGAAAATAGGAACATCATTTTAAACCAGGCAGGGCTTCCGTTTTAAAAGAATTGCAGCATATATTCAACGCTACTACCGGGAGGACTTTAAGGGCGTGGAATAGAAGCGTGGTTTATCTTGATCTTCAGAAATTTCTTAAAAACTATAGACCGACATTATTCCTAAGCCACGTCTATAAGCTATTCTCAAGGATCGTTTCAAATCGCCTGGCATAGAGATTCGATGAGTTTCAGCCCACGGAACAGTCCGGGTTTCGAAGAGGTTACAGTACAGTAAATGAAATCCACACGATGTGGCAAATTATTTAAAAACCGAAAAATACAATCAGCCACTCCAACTTACATTTAAGGATTATGCGAAATCATTTAACTCTGTTGAAACCTAGGTTGTCCTGGAGTTCTTGCAACGCTGTCTAGTCGATTGGCATTACATTTAGGTGTCGAGAAGTTAATTGGCGACCGCATCTTGGCAAACATAGTGTAGGATACCCGCCGGCAAGTCATTAGTGGAGCTACGGCATCCGTAAAGTGGCTGGTGATGGTTGGATGAGGACGATCGGATATAAGGGTAAGTGGCGTGCCATGGGAGAGACCTATGTCCAGCAGTGGATGAACACGGGTTGATTATTATGACTATAAAGTTAGAGACGTGTACCATGTGTGAGATTCTTGGGGTACCCTTGCTATAAAGAACAATAAAGTCTTTTTTAGCCTCTGAAATCGGAAAAAGAGCAATATAGGTCATAGGCGCCCAGGCAGCGCAGTTCAAAAAAATTAAACGATCAACCAGTCTGATACAAGAGCAAAACTAACCAAGTTGGCTGCGAAATTCACCCAAGTATCAGACCCGTCTAAAGATCTTGATTAAAATATTCACCAAAAGATTTTGGCGAATATTCTAAACAAAGTTTTGTGATCACAGTATAAGGATAGAACTGTGTAAAAAAGTTTAATGAATTCTCGCTATAGCATTATGATAGTGTAATTATTTTATTTGTCGATCGAGTAGTCATTAAATAAACTTGGTCAGTTTTCGCCTTCGATTTTTCCCTGGATTGAGTTCAAATTTTGTAAAGGAGAAAAGTAACTAACCCGATTTAGGTACAAATTTGTAATTCAACCAAACAGTGATAAAATAATTAAGTATGTTAATTAGTTTTCAACTAATGAGTTGTATTCTAAATGTAGAATTAGTGATTTTTTGCACTTTCTAAAATAAAAACTATGGTACATATATACATGGCTGTAAGGTTGAAATATGTAGAAAAATTTGGAGATTTTGACGACATGTCTAACTCAATTTTGGCCAAATGTCGACTTGGTGACTTTTCGCTCTACGGCGACGATATAAGCGCGATCTTGTCACAAAAATAAATTGTAGCCGGCTAACTAGTCTCGGACTTAGATTATAATTTAAAAGTACCGTCGAGGCGACGATAAATAATAATATTCGGATATCAATGGGTACATTTGTAGATAGTTCGGTTTCGTTTTGAATGATATTTGCAATTAACCGTTCATTTCATTCGTTTCTTCCGCGTCGATTCTTAGTAAATAATTCATGATTAATTTTCAAACATTTTAATAATATACTTTTACATTATAGGTATATTGGTGGAATATGTTTGGTATATTTTTACATGTTTCTGTAGGTACTTACATGCGATGATTATGAAATTAACAATCACATTAATTCTATTATTCTCATACTTCAGTAGGAAGTTGAATAAATGTAGATTATATATAACGTAAAAAGACGCTCATGAAAGGTTATTATAAAGTGAGTGATTATTTAAGTGACCACACGATATGGAAGCTAGCTAGACTAAGTTATCAGATGTCATGTTTCGTAACAACGAAATTTATTGTATAATGCTGTGTTAAGCTTATAACAATTTTCTGACATTTTAAGTGACTATACTCGTACGTTAGACTATATGTTAGCATACCTAGTACTGATTGTATTTTATAACTTTCAATGACTATGTAACAAAACCATAATTGTAAATGGTGATTTAAAAGAGGAGATAAAAAATTTGACCTTTCGAGTTTCTTGTCTGTTCTTCTCGAGAAGGCCTACCAATTTCCCAACAGGTGTAGAGTCAACTTTTTTTTTCATTCCTACTTGTGTTTGCAGACATCCTGATATATTCAGAATGTATGCACATACAAAGTTAATGTTTCCTTTAAATTAGATTGTTTTGACGTCAATAAGTGCCTGTAGTGGCCTATGTTGAATGTTTATAACTACTGTTATAAAAGTGACATAAGGGTTACAAATGATAAATTTGTTTAAATCGCAGTTATAGTCAAACCCAAATACCCATATACCATACATGTAAGTAATGTAAGAGAAAGATGCGGGCGCCCCCAGATGCAGTTTTGGTATTTTCATTGTGAAGTCAAGTCAGTATTAAGAAGTGTTTATGCAGTGTAAACACGTGCGACTTTTTATTATCGCATTTACATTGAGACTGGAAGGGTCTCCTCAACCTTTCCGAATTGGCTAGATGACTAAAAAAAATTTTTGCTTTAATAGAAGCTCATTCATATAATAAACAGAAAGAAAAAATCGGTTTTCGAATAACTATAAAAACAACCAAGATATAAGGTATTAAAGAATTTTCTCCATCTCTTTCTAGCAAAACGGCAATTTACATGGCGTTTATATGGCCGTACTCAACAGTGACGTCACGGTTGATGTCGGATCTCTCTGTCTAATCGCCTTCAAATTAACAACTTAAAATGCTTGTATCTAATGTATTTCTAAGCCGATTTTAATTCTAATTTCACAGGACTGCATCTTTTTCCACGGTATTTTAATATTTAATGACGAGACGTAAAAATTTGAATTCAGTCATCATCCCAATTGTCAAGTTTTATTAAAATTACATGAATTGGATACTTTTAACTGAAAAGTTGGTGATTAGCTGAGCATTATACTATAGTAAATTTGTTATTCCAGCTTGCATTTCAAGGAGCCAAATTGACTTAATATCAGTAGGTAACAGAATCAGTCTTCGTAAATAAGAAAGGCAAGCATTATCCGATTTTGGCTCCAATTAAATTTATATAAATTAATGAATAAAAAAGAAATTTTGGATGAAAAAATAGTCTAGAGTATTAAATAATTGTAAGAGAATGTAAACAGCAAAATTCTGTATTGATTTCGAGTAATAAGTAACTAAATAATATTTATTTCCATTTTAACAGTTAGTTTACATTCATATCTCATCATCACCTCGACATTAATAATATTCAACTAACCATAACTCTGATGCGAGTATAATGCAATACACAATACTTACAAATATTACATGATGTAGTTGTGTAATGGACGTGGGCCTTCATTCACTAAAGGGTGATTTCGCTGAAAGGCAAATTTACTAAAAGGGAATTTCGCAAAATGACAACTTCTCTTAAGGGCAACTTTATTCAGGTACCACCTAAACTTATTTCATTTCCTACTTCACTTACTCACATCAACCCATTTTCGTTCCATATTGGGTACAGGGTCTGTCCTTAGTCCTTTATTTTCCTTAAACTTTAGACCTCCTTAGGCGAGACGGGTGGTTATAGGTTATAGGGCTTTATTTCTAGTTTTTCACCTCTTCGCAGTGGTTTAACTGCGGTATACTCCCATTGTCAGCTTTTACGGCATGCATGGAAAGAAAGTAGGAAGTTCATATATTTTTAGTTTGTTCCCGCAAGGATATTTTTAGGGTTCCGCACCTCAATAGGAATAAAGCGTAACCCCTAATAGGTACTCTTTGTTATCCGTATGTTAAAACCCTTTTTCTCGGGAACGCGTAGAGGTTTTGAATTTGGAAAATTGAAATTCATATCAAATACTTGGGTCAGCGGTCTCATTCAGCTGTGAAAAAATCTTAACTGCAAGTCGATCAAAATAAGACCGTTTGCGACATATATGTCGTATATTTTCGAAAATTTTTCGTGCTCACAAGGGAATCAAAACCCATAGCGTATTTCCCTAAGACCTAGAAGCATGAAATTTGCGACAAAGCAAATTCTTATAGCACATACATAGTTAGGAACTTAAGATATACAGATAAGTATGTTCGGTGCGTGAGATCGAATTCGTTGATCGATTTTATAGAAAAATTCATTAATATTTCATAAAGTGTTTCTGAAAATTGACACCTTTAAGACCTGTTAGTTCCATTTCTTAGATTTTCTGCATTCGTTCATTTCTTTTTCTATAAATAACAATTTTTTGCACAGTGTTCACAGCGTAAGCCTTGTTATATCTAGAAAAACTACAATCAGCTGCAACACTTGGCGATTAGATTCGATAGCTTTGACGTAATGACGATAGAAGTTGTTAAATAAATTACGTGATTCAATCTGGAGATATTCAGAGCAGGAACAGTGTTTACGTTAAAACCGTCCGAATTCAAGGATTGTTTAACAATGCGTCTAAACCATGTTTTGAGTTTGTGCTTCATTTAACAACAATTTATTTTGGCAGCATAGTACTACATACCCCTGTTCCGTTCTACCTAAACTTACTCATAGCTAGCTTTGATGTTTATTTATATATACATTTTACTGAATTGACGCATTATGAAATGCAATTATTGAGAACGATATTTTTGAAAGGATGATACAGTTATCTCATTACTTCTTTATTTGTTTGACGCTTTTTCATTTAGCTTTGATATGATCTATTTTTCTATCATGACAAATAAAAATACGTAGATTTAACTAATAAAATTTTGGTTTCTTTGATATTATTATGATCAAGTAAGTAAGAAATTCTGCACCAAAGTTATTAACAATCTTTTCAATACAGATTGTCAATAACTTTTGTGCATAATTTCATTGGAGTGAAGATCGTCTTATTGATTTCAATGCATGCCATCAAAATCAAGTAACATTTTTTATATAAATTATCATAATTTGTTATATAACGAATAAGTAAGATAATCTGCTGATATTTGGCAGATAATGTCCGATTATATTCGATGAAGATTTTTGACAATATTTTGTTTTCCATTCAAAGAAAAATTATCTTTGTCGAATCGAAAATATTTAAAGTAACTCGTTGATGTCACAAGGACCTGAATCTACGAGATAATAACGAAACACTTTAAGCCCCAAAGCTTAGATGTCGTGCAAATAATGAGAAATCGTTTCCGTTAGAATAGAATAGGGTTTCACCAGCTACAGCTAGTGCTTAGGGTGATCACAAACGCCCACGAAGCGTGGGTGCAATGGACAGAGGCAGCAAATAAATCTAACCTCGCCGAACTGGTCCCTAACCATAGACTACGAACCAGTCTGCCTCCAGTTGCTTATTTTTACGAGAATATAGCAATTTCATCTCTGTTTGTCGAAGCTTAGTGATTGCGGTCCACTTGATTTACTACGCTCAGGAAATTAAGAGTTAACGTCTCTTGAAATTACGGGAAGAGTCGCCCGTGAAACCCACTCACCCAGTTATTATGCTAATCAGCCGAGAGCCAGTTTTTAAGTATTGAAATGGGGACCAGTCGATAAACTGGAGTTACGCGTCCGAAGGTTTTGTGATAACATTTAAGTTTTAAAATATCTTGCACGATCATGCTAACAGACTTCGATTTTTGGTGGTATAACGCTTGTATAACGCTTCAAATTATTACAAAGTAGTAGGTATGCGCATAAGTTAAAATAGGACTGAAGAATGTTGCCTTATGAGAACAATAATTAACACGAATCACTTATACTCAGTGTAGCCATGTATGAAGATGACTTTATTATATAAATAGTATTTCACTCGAAATCATCGAAATTTGAAGAAATCAAAGTGCCAATTGCAAATTCGTCCCACGCGAGTCCGATTCTCACTTTCCAATAACTGGAATCGAACTGAAATAGATGGCTATAAACGATTTCGATTATTCTATAACAATTACAGTTTATTGTACTGCCTCATAAATATTTTATTGTCTTCCTTTTGCCGTGTTCTGTGTCAAAATACGAACAAGATATAGTATTATTGCATTGCAATTGTAAAGTGAGTGTACAGGAAATATATTTTTTATATTTAACGTTCCACTCAAATACTGTTTATCTAAGCATTGCATAGCTAATTTACCACCTTAATAACTGTAATATGTATGTCCTTTTGAGAGTTTCAGGTAGATAAAGTCAATAATATAGTTTAAAGTACTTCTTATACTCGTAGTGACAATGAAACATTGATAAATTTCACAGGGTTCAACTCGCGTCTTCTTACGAATTAATGTCACAGCACAAACTTTTCACATTAACTATTGTACTAGCCTTTGTTTATTAAATAGTCTGTTTGAACCTTTTATACCATTGGACAATGATTTTTCCCACTGGTATATACCCATGGTACAATTGGTATACCGATTTATCTCATTAGTAGGTAATAAATGAAGATAGGATATTATTCAGTTCTACATCTATACTTTTGCTGTTGTTCAATAACTAGTAGCTTACTGAATTTGATTTTAACTTTAACTGTGCTTTTCACACAATATTAGAATTACCTACACGGGAAACCACAAAGAAGGATTTTTATATTCTATTTTTTCATGATTTGAAAAAATAAGTTACAATTATAGTATAAAATAGTTTTTTACTATACGATGACTAAGTTTGCGAAATTAATACCTACGTCATACCGACAAATACAGATGATTTTATTGCGGTTTTCGGCATCTCTTAGTCTAAAGAAATTGACTAAAAGATGCCGAAAACCGCAATAAAATCCTTTACGTAGCTTTGAACCAAATGAACATCTGAATAGATGCACATAGTTTAATTTACTATTTCTAGGTTGGCGTCTAATCTGCGTTGTTTTGCATTTTGTACCAATATCAGTTATGTATTTAGAGACTGAGCCTTATTAACATCTTATCTATATCCCATTTAAGAGATGAGCGAATTTAATTAGTGAATATCGATTGATCGATTGGTAATTAAACTTTGCACTTCAACTAAAAGTGACGTATATAATATCACTTAATAAGTCTTGCAACAAACAAATCAATTTCAGCCAATCCGGATTGTATGAATTGTATGACAAGCAACTGTTTGTTTAACAAGCAATTGAATCGGCTTGGACTGGTAGGTGGGTGACGATCAGTACATTTTGTATTGCATTCAAGCTTTGCGTTTTTTTTTTGAGCAAGAATGAACAAAATCGATAGGCTAATTTCACCAACCTTGTGTTATCTTAGGTTACTTTTAGGTGACATGCTGTCACATTCTTTTAATTAAAGACAAAAATGGCAGCATGCTTCTTAGGAGTTTCCCAAGCTAAAACGAGGTTGATGAAATTGGCCATTAAATAGCCTGAGATTAGAACAGTCAATTCTGTGATCTCGGGGCAGACTTACGACTAAACCATCAATCGTGTTCTTTTGGTTATTTCTTTCTTATCCCGTCACATGATTGTGAACGTATTGGGTATAAAACATTTTAATGAAACAATTATTATTTTAAACTCAACTTCAACTTACACCAGTCTAAGAAAAAACACTTTGGTGACCCTCTAATGGTCAGGTCAGGCCAAAAATCAGTTATGAGCCAGTGAACCATAACAATAGAACAATATAAAAATATTTTGTTAAACGTGTCTTTATAAATATTCATTGTGTTTGTACCTACTCGTAGTTCTTTTTAAGCGAGCACTTTCTGAGAAGCTGCGGCCATAAATAGAACAGTTTTTCTAGCTCATTAGGGGAATGAGAAACCTGATACTTTAATGCTCAAGTGAGAATAAAATGAGTTTGTTAGATCCCAATTTTTTTTGGTTTCTATCAACAGTAAAAATACACCGCCATTGGATTTATGATTGACAATTCATATGCTTACACATTTTATAAATTCAGATCATTTCAGTTGTAATGGGTTAGAGAAAATTATTATCAAGTTGCCTTTGTCGCTTTATACTAATACCCCGGATATTTATACATTTATAATTTTTATAGGAAAAATTGATGCTAAGTGGCTAAAGTCACCTATATTACATATGGTTCCAGTGTACGCCACAGTTAATTTGTGGCATAAGGTACGAGTATAATGGTCTTAGAACTCTCCACTAGTATAAGGTATAATGAGCTATGTGCTACAGGCTAAGAATTGTGGTTCGTTTTAAGTAATACCATATAAGTAGTGGTAATGATAATTTTAAGCCAGTACCATGTCTTGAGTTAACCACACTCCGATCTGTGAAGTAAAATGAACTGCATTCGTTAAAAATGCAAGTTACTGCGGAATAAGTAAGTATGTTGATTTCATCTTTTTTCTTATAAAATATTTACACTCCCTTTGAAGGGGATAAATTATCTATTTTACCGACAAATTACCTGATTAAATAAGGAAAAGCCATTGGAAGTTTAAGTTTACCTTACCAAAACAAAAACGTTAAGTTGGTAATGAAAATGTTAAACAATAATAATAATAATAATAATAATAATAATAATGTTTATTTGTACTGTTACAATATTGGGCATATTATTGATAATTTGCTTAGACTATAATTTACCTATATAAGTAACTGATCACGTCGAATACAGAGAGTATCAATACGATGGCCCCCAAATTAAGCTTGAGCTTGTTTCTAGGGGACCAGAATTATGAGTTTCCTATACAAACAATACACAGCAATGTGTGGAAGTAAAGCAATTACCTACTAATTTATTACAAGGTATGTACATTAAAGAAAAGTAGTAAACTCAGTAGCAGACTAAGATGAATATGTGTGTGCGTGTATGTGTGTGTATGTGAGAGCGTGCGTGTGTGTGTGTGTGTGTGTGTGTGTGTGAGGGAAAGCGAGAGGTACTGGGCGTGGTTCTAAATATGTATTTATATGTAAAATGTGAATAATATACCATTTATTATTATTTTTTACCAGGCATGACATTTTCGATATCATCGTATGATAGGGAGAGCAACCATTTTATAACAACTTTAATACCTATCTACACTGTCCAAACAAAACACAGTATATAACAACGACGGATTCTATTGATTTCAAAGATGCTATAGTTGCTATGCACTATTTCACAAGGTCGGATTGCACTGCAGCGATTCGCGAAAGTCAGCTACAATGTTATCGTTACTTATATCTTATTTCAAAGCGCGGCGAAAGTTAGTGTTTACTTACATATTAAATCGCAAGGCAGTAGTCGAACCAATAAGGCAGCGAGCGTTTGGCTTACAGCTAATTAGGCGGTCAAACGAGCCGCTGGACACTGAGCGATGCTGGCCATTACTTTTGCGACAGTGAAGCCGCCACTTATCCACTATCACCCCATCGCCATTCTATTCGTGTCCTTATCGCCACTACACATATGCTATTATTTAAAACGATCCATAAAACTCTAAGCCTGTGGCTCTTAGCTCATTATACCTCGCACCGGTGGACTAAGTTACGGAAACATTAAGATATGATTATCCCCCTTGACTGTTCCACAATGGTGGAATGAGAGTTTTGTCATGTAGGTAATTTTTATATATGATAGGCCATAAGTTTTTTTTAACAACACAATAAAGTAAAAGCACATGTTTACATTAATATTTTCACCTTTCCAGCATGACAAGGAAAATTTATAGTCCCTTATGCTAGCTATAAATTCGCAGCAAAATCGAGTAGAAAACTTGCAACAAGGGATTTATGATGCGAGAACAGTACCCCTAGCACGAACCACTCTCTTTATAGTATAGTAATCGTATTAATTTACTATCCGATAATGATTGAGATATTATATGGACAGCTAGAAACACTATCGTAAGACTTAACGTAACGATAGGTAGTTCTCTCATTGTAAAATACTCGGTGAGGGATATTACGATAGTTATCTGTCAAATAAAACGATACGACATGTCAAAAGTAAGTTCGTGCTGAGGATTCTCATATTTTAGCTCTCGTTAACTATACTATACATTACGATACCATTTAGTTTATAGTTTCATACAAAATAATACGATTGCCAAAACCAAAACTATAAGTAGTGGTTCGTGCTTGGGGCACAGTGAGTAAAAGAATTGTAATTCGAATATTTTGTAATTACTGAAGGCCGAAAAAATGTATTACTCATAATATTGCTTTTCTCGCTGGTCTAAATTAAAAGTTGTATAATGTTTCATATGAAAGCATCATTAATTCAGTATAACTTCGCTAGTTTGTGATTTAGAGTCAGCACTCGCAGCAAAAAATAACTTTACTCTTTTGTTCAATAAATTACAATTTCCTAACACGTGTTTCGATATTATTACCCTATTTGGGATTTATTCCTGATTTATTTGGTTTATTGTGCTCGAGCAGAGATTTATATTTGCCCGAGCAACCGGTACTGTCATTGGAAATTGGTTTTAAGACTAAAAAGAAGTAGATATTCAGGGGCGGCCTCAATAATTTTTTTAGTATAGGTATTACAGCCGCGACCTGCCGGATCGAAGCCTAGGCGATTATCTAATCTGGGCAAATGAGGCCGTCATTGCCCAATTGTGACCAATATAATAGAAATAGATTGACAATTTCTAATCTATTTGACTATTAACCGATTGACTATTTTTAATCTGTGGCAAAAAAGGCCGACATTGCTCAGTTGTGACAAATGTAATAGAAATAGATTGACTATTTCTATTATATTGGTCACAACTGAGCAATGTCGGCTTTTTGCCACAGATTAGATAATTGCCTAGGCTCCGCTTCGATCAGGCAGATGGCGGCAGTAATGTACTAAAAAAATTATTGATATATAGTATAATATCACTACAGACTCAACGAAGTACACATCAAAATAATTTTTGAATGATTTTTTGTTCGGTGTTCGTTCTAAGCTTTCGCCTCAAAATCCATAAATTTCCTCATTCGCTCATAAACAAAATATTTCCTGTTTCGCCCTACATAATAAAAGGTACTAAAAGTACAGTTCGCAAATAAAACCTCGAGAAATAATACCTAGTTTCTACTACTAATTCTGTGTTTTCTGGTTGAACGTTTAAAACGCACCAAATTAGCTGCCAGAATTTATTGAAATGAAAACTTTACCCCTTTTCTACGAGTATCCCTTGTGAATTCTTATTAGGCCCACGTATTTATCTGTTAATCTATGAGATCTATTAGGAATGTTAGATGACACATTAAACACTTACATTTTCGGATGCAAATTACGATTGAAATTTAAGGTATGTCTGCGAATAGTTTGCACTGCCTTATACAGCGATGCCATGTTTTAATATATTGTTACATCCGCCCGTATGTTAGCGATGACGGATCATGATTCGGAGTTAAATTAAAATCAAGCGGATAGAATACGGCGGGAGGTATTGTTTTGTTAGCGTCATTCGATCGCTATGACGATACTTGCATGGACACTCACTAGGTCATACCTAATATTCACTGAATAATTTTTTATACCTACTTGCATATTATATATACTATTTATTAAATTGAACACAGTTGAAAATGTTCATCTTAATGTCATAACCATAATACACCCACTGCATGGGCATAGGCTTCGCCACAAAAGAGGAGTTGTGGCCGGATTCTACATCTTTTTATCGACGTTATTGATAACACTGTCCTTTATTTGCACGAGTACTACACATTTAAAAAAAACTACACTTTTCGAATTTACTCGCGTTTTCGTCGGGCTAAATATTTAAAATGTTTAAAGCTAAATATACGCGAGTAAATCCGAAAAGTGTCGTTTTATTTAGACGTCATTGATGTTTCAGTTTGTTGTTTTTAATTTTTTGATGTTTTTAGTTTAAATAATCACGAACTCATTTGTTTTTTGGCAATTACGACATCATATAAATTAAAGTAATGATGTCATATTATAGTATAATTCTTGTTACGTTCAGATCTTTACTAATGGTAAGCGGTAAGTATAGCAAATAAACCAATAATTTGTTTATGAAAATTAGTTTTGTATGTAGGTATTAACTACTTCATGATATCGTTGATTACAAACTAAATATATCTAACATAAATCTATAAACTATGTTTATCTAAACTAAATATCATCTATAAAATAACTAACATACAAGGTTTATTCTTTGTGCGAAATAAAAACCAGCTCACGCCAAAATACAAGGCTAAGGCTCGAAGGCCTGCATATTTGCGTCATTTGAGTGAAGCTGCCACCGACGCAGGAGAAGAATAATAAAGATGGAAATGAGCAAGGATATCTATACAAGGTTGCATCCCATAATTAAGCTCTCCCCACCTTCCAAGGGACAAGGGACGTATTCAGGCCTCTTACTATCGATGCGTGCGTCATTTGGTTCTACGGGGTAGCAAATAGCAAAGCAATGGTCAGAGCGCGACAAATGACATCATTGGGTTCATTGGTGTTGCATTATCCATGAATTTTTGACTTAAATAAATGACACAAACAGGAAAAAACTTTTTGAAGCCGTCATCATTTTGAAATATTCATTTATTCCTCTGAATTCTAATCAATGCATGCAAGAGTATCTGAATTACGCATTAAACACTTTTTTCATCAAAAGGTGAGTTTATATTCTTAGACCGTTAAAAATGCAGGGAGATTGAATAGTAGTAAAATGTTTACTAAAACATTTTGTTCATCTTTTTCATCAGCTCATGTAATATACTATACAACGTGTAAACTTATACCTACATTAATTTCATTACAATCCTATTTAATAAAAAAGGTTAATTGTAGGCACATATCTACTCTCAATTTTGTGCACGAATGATGATCATAAGACGATACATGTATAGTGGGTATTCTAATCTCGAGGACGACGCCGAGTTCACTTATTTATTTGACCCGGTCAGTCAGTCAGCCGGTTCGTGTATATGTGTGCGGAAGCACGGATATATTGCAATAGTTTATTGTGTGGACAGACAGCGTGTGTACTCACAAAAAGCATGAGGCCTCTATCACATTGACCTCTAGTCAAGGACACGGCTCACATAATAGACAAAATAAAAAAGCGTCGTCACAGATCACACTGAGCTGATGTCCAAAAAACTTTCAATGGATCTTTCAATTTTAATGAGAATCACTGTAGAGGTCGTTCTTAATGATTTTTAACGAAAAACACAATGTTCAATGTTATTTTTCTCATTTGCCAAAATATACCTACTATAAGTATTTGTACACTTTTTATTGCAGACAAAGTGATAAGCTGCAACTTTAGATGAATCTGTTACTTATTTGTTTACCATATTCTATTAAAACAGATTAAAATCCCTGTGAGGGTGGCATATTGTACGACATAGTCATGTCATTAGTATTTGACATGAAATAATTATAGTAGTCATTAAATAATTTTGATGCATTTTTGCTAGTGTGGATAATGGCATGTGGAACGGTTCAAAGTTTTGCTTTTATCAATGTTGTATATCCTCAAAGCCCGTTGAGTTACGTGTTCTCTTTCACTATCATACTTGTTCAATATTTGCAATCCTACTGTACATAATGTAGGATGTAGCAGCATAATAATATACTATATAGGTATTCGTGCTACTGTGGATTCGTTGAACGATTGCGTTTTACTGTTTAAAAAGGTTTCCTCCAAATACATAGCAAAATATCCATTCTATATTATTCACTCGATATGACCATTCTCAGCTTCTCTAATGAAAAATCAATGTTTCGAAATGGTCTTGTATTTCGTTTTTTATTAAACTTGTAAGCGTACTGACTGACATACTGACAACGCGAAAGGAAGGAAGAAATGATGGATGTACCCTTCGTATTTTATTATTATAATATTCGGATGTTGCTATGTTGTACAGATACAAAGGACACTATTCTACACACTGGGAAGAAATATGAATGGACGAGAGCCGAGACCGAAGTCAAACTGGCCGAACATGTGTACCAGGGGTGTAGGCAGCTACACTGTAGCTGCAAGCGTTGCAATTCATAAGTTTTTTGCCACAAAAGTTTTCTATACCAGTCTGGTCATACAATAAAACAGTAAGTAGCACAACGGGTGATTCAAACTATAACATTTTATCATTTTTGATTTTAAGATGTGATAAATGTGAGCATGCGCTCTCAAAATTATACGAAATTATACAGTAAATAAATTGGTAAAAAGACTTAATTTTCCCACACCAAATGTACTGCTGAAGTGAATAGTAAACTAATTAAAACTCATATCTATATCTTATCAGTGTGATACGTTTTTTGGCCAAATTTCTTTATACCGAATATCCTAATAAAAAAATTGTGAAGAAGGTAAATCTCTCATTGTGAGAAAGACCGACCTGAGGCCCAATTCAGCTAATAAGCTACAGCCGAATCGAAACTGAACCGTTGCGATCGACCAATCAGGACGCCACATTATCACGTCATCGAGCAGTTGAAAGGCAATATAAGCGCACCGATTGGTCGACCGCAACGGTTCAGTTTCGATTCGGCTGTAGTTTATTAGCTGAATTGGGCCTCTGAGAGATGTAGCAAGTGACTCATACGCATCTTCTCAGCGATCGACAGACACGATTACGCAACGTTGATATACGTCACAAGTACTTTGGTTCACTGAAAACCTTGGTTCCGCCAATTGAGGTAAAGGATAAACAAATAAAAGTGTGCGTGATGTTTAGCAGAACTTGTAAACTAAGAAATACATTTGATATAAATTTATTGTTGAATTTGCAATGTTAATAGCGGAGTTAACATTCGCCTGAGTAAGTAAATATTGCGGTGACTATGTACTCGTAGATAAAATTTATAATTATGGATTAAGTGCTAGCGAATTGATAAACAGGCAAGATGGTTATTCAGACTACAATTTCTGATCTGTTATAATCAAATATATAATAGAACAAATACGAGTACTTATTACTTACTATGTTGAAAACTTTTTGTAATGTTTCAGAAATTCTCTTCGTATAAGTATTTAGGATTGTTATTATTTAGGTAGCATACTCTTACTTATAGTAAATAATTACTCATCTAACCAGCTCATAGCCCGCTTGAAGTTGCAAAATCAAAATTGTTATCATTTTCATTTTATTATTTTCCCTATTTTAATGGAATTTTATATCCCTCTAATACACGTTGGTATGATTGAAAAAGATTGTTTAGTTTTGATTGTTGACCTAGTGGGTCAATGGTTTTAAAAAAACAATTGAAATGTCAGATTCACTTAAAAATAAGAGAAAATCTCAAATGACATACTGTAGGTATGTTACCAAATTTCGAATATTTATCCTTGTCTTATAATAGCCGTGAACACACGACACATATATTCATCATGAGATACGTGTAGTAACATGTGTATTTTTATATTTTGAAACAGATCTAGCAATTTTTTTGCAATTATTTGCTATGGTACAGTTACAGGAAAATGTGTACCTAGACTAAAAGGGAAAAAGTCTTTCGTAACAGTAGCTACTGTAATAAAACCAATAGAGAGTTGTTAAATTTATCAATCCAATACAGAATTAAAAATTTCTTGGTATTTTTCAGTTTATCTACAAAATCTTTATCACAAGATCCGCATCGCTGCTAGGAGAGTCACGCATGCAAGGCGGTAAGGTCATCCTTATTTATGCAAACAGTGGACCCAAGATAGCAACGTTTGTGCTCATAAGTAAACTGATAACATCTGGCCAAGTCCAAGCTGGAGTTGATAACTAGAATGTTTTAATCGTCAACAATTTCACGTAAACTTCCCACCCACTATCAGCTGCTTCGCCAATTATTTACTTACGCTAATTTACTTTTATGTAATCGATAATGTATGTGAAAAATCCCAACTCAGTAAATAGCAATTTAAAAGAGGACACAGCCCAAATGGTGTAGAGTATATTTTTTCCTTTAGTCTTGTATGTGCAGACATTTTGATTATGGTTAGGATATACCTAATGACACATATAAGGTTTATTAACAATATTCTAATTAAAATCTTGTTTGTGTTTTTGAAGTTTTTGTAGAGGCATTTGTTGAATAAAGATTTTTGAACTTTTTTGTTTCTTTATTACAAACTAATTATACAAGTTCAAAAATGATAAGGAGTTTTGTTTTGGTAAGCTTGAAAATACCGCAAGGCGACTTCTACCTGCGTGAGTAGGGCCGATACGATTATAACAAAAAACTATTTCATACCGTTTCCCTTGTTTTGTTTACGAGACCTCTATCGTACGACGGTATCTTTGTCCTGCATCACCGACTGGCGACCCTTTTTTGTCCGCATGCTTGCTTCTAACTTCGCAAGCTATCCCGAGGAAGTTCTCTAATGCAATGATAAGGGGATAAATTGTCATTTTGACTTCGAACTTTATGACCGCAGCGTAGGTCTGATTGCTGCGATTGTAAGTTTTCAATGTCAAGTCTATAACGGTTATAGGTATCATTTGGTTGATCTTTTAGTTACGTGTCATTGCCAAATCGCTTTCTGTATTACATTATTTCATTTCGTTATGTTATCCTTCGACCTCTTACTGATATTGTACAATTACATGCGATGCAAAGTTATTGAACTGTTCGTAAAGAATTTTTGCTGTAGTAAAAATACTCACAAAGTATCGTTTATTTACTTTGCCGTATTATGTCAAAGTCCTTGTTATTGCCATTTTACGGTAGGTACTTAAAGATACTCAATGTATGTTATCTTTTGGTTATTGCTAATACTTTTTCTTTAATGCTCTAGCTCTTGCTCAGTTCATCCGCTTATAGGTAGTTACAAAATGATACATAGGTTAAATATTGAGAAGAATTTAACTGAAAGCCAAAGTATCCATATCTTCTTCTTCTTGTCTTCTTCTTCTTCTTTTTATATAAAAAAATGAAACGCTGTGTTTTAGTCTCGCAAAAACTCTGAATCGGCTCGACCGATTTTTACGAAATTTTCTGCGTGTGTTTCAATAGGACCATGGAAGGTTTTTTTTTATTACGGAAAGTTGGCAAACAAGCAAACTGCCCACCTGATGGTAAGTGGTAACAGTCACCTATAACACATGTGGCTCTTGTGAGATTCGCAGCAAAACTGAAACCCCCACAAGAACCACGGTGTACGTTGCCAACTTGTGACACAAGATGTAAAGTCACAGTACCCAGTAATTTCACTGCCATAACTTACCCTTTATTAATAAAAAAATTACTCCTTGGATTATCCTAGGTTTAGTTAGTCCATGTTTTGAGTGTTGCCACCCGTACTTTATTATAAAGTATTGTACGTTATTTCGGGTAAATGTACTCTATACTTTATGCCAACGATAAAGTACGCGAAAATACTTTATCTTGTGTGATTTGATTTCTCTAGGATTCATTTAACATTAAATATACAAAAAGTTATAATTTATTGTAAGAATGTTTGCGTAATACGAAACGACAGATTATGTAGAGATCGCCAAAAGCTGAACTCTTGAAATTTAACACACTGAATTCCTCTCAGAACAATTACTAAAGCATTTGTTATTCTTTTGAGGAATTTCTGAACGCAATTTAACCGCAAATGTCGAGATTGTCATGTCAAGGTATTTAAAAACGTTTGTTTGTTTTGTTTCATCGATTGAGTGCAATAAAAATGACATAAAGGGCAATAAAGTTGCTAGAAGTAACGAAAAATATATTATAAGTATAATAATAAAGTGGAGTAAATAGTACTTTAAATACTTGACACAATGTACTTTCTTTTTCAACCTTCATAACCCAATGTACTTTATTTGGACAAAAAAAGGTGGCAACTATAAGTCAAAATAAGAGAAAACACGGAGTAACTAATCCGAGGATAATCCAAGGAGTAAATTTTTTATTAAGGCCGCGTGTGTCTAAGCACACTATGCCGAAAATACACGAACTTCGGTGTGATTTCGCCTGCAATGCTATTTCAATTACTTGCAACACATTTGCAGGAGGTACGTCACGTTTTGACGTACAACCGAACTTCGGTCGGGCGTCAGTTCGGCAGTAACGTATTCTATATAGCAACACATCGTCCGCTCGTCCGCTATTCGATCCAGAAATTTGGTTCGATTGCGGGAAGCAAGTAAGATCATCTTGTAGTCTATAGAATTCAATGGGTGCTCATTGAATTCTACAAGACACGAAATGATTATACAAACATTTGATTTTCAGTTTTCTTCAGTGGTGAAGACAATTCTTGAGACTGACATCTTAATTATTTTAAATAAGTCTTGTAGCCAAAGGATGTCAACTTTTGTACACTGCTATAATATCATATCTCATTTCTCACTTGTGCCAAATGTAACAATACGTTATCGCGAAAATGCTGAAAACATTATGTGAATCAGCACACCCACCACACCCTACTGATGTAACTGTGTCGTCAAAACTATGAGTTTGCTTACTATTTACATTGTTGTTGTGCACAATACAATCCATACTAAAATAATAATGACGAATTGGCACAATTTTCTTGCTTTTGTATCTGTTTTTCTCCTACATACCAGAAATACTCAAGATCAACTAAGTCCATATTAAGGTTATTAGTTATTTTAAGATTGAGGAATCCGGATCATATACTCTGCCCATTTAGAATAACATCCTAACATTATACGAGTACGAAGAGCCGTTCAAAATATTTGTTAATGCTTTGTTTGCAGTAAAAATTTTGTTATTAATATTACCATCCTAGTAACAATATTGAGCACATGTTACTCCCTATAGAAGGGTTGAGGTTTGGGTTGTCCACTCTTAATCTTACCCAGTGGGTGTAGGTGAGATGCGCCAGAGACAGAATCTACCGCGAGCAAGTAAAGTAAGTTTGGGCCCAATTATATGTATTCGAATGGGGCCATTCAAAAACCTAACATCAGATAAAAAAATATTGACTGGGTATGTTCAATTTTATCGGCGCGACACAACACGATAACATCAGCACAAAAAAGGATGTAACGTGCTAAAGAAAACGTCACATTTACAAACCTGTTAATATTTAATGTGGACAAATGATAACTCCCCGTGAGATGACACCATTTTGTCCGCAAAATTAGTCTGAAGGCCGTTCGTTCTTGCTCTTAGTTCGTCTAATTTCCTTCGACGGATGTCTGAATCATCTCGCGTTACATTTTCCTTTTCCTCTTGGCATTCTGTGCGTGTGTCGTTTAACTATGTCAAGTTGTATAATGATATAAACTATTAAGTACACCTACCTTTTCTTTCGATCGTTTCTTTCAACTAAATTGGTACATTACACAGACAGCTCATTAATTATCTGAGCAACGAACATAATATGACGTTTTTACTTGTCTAATTTGAATACAAACGTTTATAATACTTGTTTTGTGACGAAATATTGGCACATTTCAACGTAATCAACATTGCTATCAGAAAAAATCTATCACATGGAAAACCTGTTCGAACAATATGTGGAAATGTAATATAAAATAATGGGTATTTTTTTTATAATAAACTAGCTGTTGCCTGCGACTTCGTTTGCGTGGAATTCAGTTATATCGTGAGTTCGGTTATATCACGCATTCCCGAGGGAACTCATTAAAATTCCTTGTAAAAGTAGTCCTTTCTCATCTATACATACACCAAATTTGTTTCAAATTGATTCATCAGTTTAGACGTGTTGATACGTGCGTAACAGAGTTACTTTGTATTTATAATATTAGTAGTTTTGTTTTTCTGCTCTACTCGTAGAAGTACACCCATACATAATTTATCGTCGGTCCCTACCGAAGGGCTCGAATACATATCGTACATTTATAAATATACTGGTTTTTACCCGCAGCTTTGCTCGCGTTGATAGGCATCACTTATTAAAAATGCAGCCAATATTACTCGCTGATAATGTAGCTCTCTGATGGTGAAAGAATTATTAAAATCGGCTTAGTGGTTCAGGCGTGGAAGCATAACAAACAAACTCACTTTCACACGCTCACATTGATAATATGAGTTAGGATTAAAAAAATACAGATTTTAGTCTCGATTATAAATGGCCGATCAAATATCACGCTAGCCGTAACTTATTCAGAAATGTCTCTTTACACAAGCACCATTCTCAATGCAAACTTTTTCGTGTGCACAGCCAACATCGTTATTCCTGACCTCTCTAACCTTGAGTTGAACAAACATATTTATCAAAGCACTCGAATCGCCTATAGGACCCTCCCTTTTAATATTTTCATATCAGTGCGATATTGTTTATTGATTTCGAGGAAATGTTTGCTTTTTTTGTGACATTTTTATCGCACTACGAGTAACCCATGCCATGCCATCCTCGTTTATCCATATCCTTCGTTTTTGTCATCATAACTCTCACACTGATTTGTATGAGAAACGGCTTGGGGATTAAGTCCAATATAAGCCACTTTTTGAGTTGATGACATATATCGGTCTCTAGACTTACATCTAATGGCATTTTTTGTCAATGAAAAATACGGCAAACTTGCACTACAAAAACAATGCCATTATGAGTGACATACGGCGTTAACAGGTCAATAAGTAGTCTGTTGTCTTGTTTACGTATAGTAAACTAAACAGTTGCTTGACTTGAAAGTAATAAAATAACTGTTTTAATGATACTCAAATAATTTTGTGGATTTCTTCAAAATAGGTTCTTTCTCTGAGTTAAGTACTGCACCGAAATGAAAAAAGTATACCAATAACCAATAAAACTTTAGAAGCTTGACATAATTTATGTTAAGACGCGCTCGTCTAGATCACATGACAGTTTACCTCGGTTGACGTCCCCAAAAAAACCTAAAAGCACGATGAAATTTTAAAAGCTCTTAAGGGAACAGAAATTGTTTGTTGGAATGATTGAAAGATGTTGAGACAAGTTTCAAATAGTTTATTGATTTAACGAAAGTTGTAGTTGTTTAAATCTATTTCCCACGCGATATAGTCGTCGCGTTGCGTGCTAAGTAATGAGTGCTACCCGTATGAGATTACATGCATGTACTGGGTTGCAATTCACGCACCGGTGAATAACTACAGCTGACCGCAAACGAATCTAATCGACGCGACTCCCATCCCAAGAAAGCAATTATTGTAGTTGCGTGTGTTCGTCCCATAATACAGGATCAATCGCAATTCGCAGCTATTTAGTGACAGTCTTTTTTAGAATTTACAAAACATTAGCGTTTATGTGGTTCTTTCCATTTGCTGTTCCTATCTTAAACCTTATTTCATTCTTGTTTTTTTTTCGCCGGCTCCATTTAGTTTTAAATTCAACAACCACAATTTACTTACTTCTTGAATACTTTTTCTTAGATCGAGAAACAAAAAGTGAAACAATTTCATCATATTTATATCAATATAACTCTTCATCATCACAGCCCATATACGTCCCCACCGAGGGGCTCGAGCCTACCCTATATTAGGGTGATTAGGCCTTAGTCAACCACGCTGGCCTAGTGCGGATTGGTCGACTTCACATACATCATTGAATTTCTTCGCAGATGTATGCAGGTTGCCTCACGATGTTTTCCTTTACCGTAGGAGCGTCAGACAAATGTACATATGAAATTCGAAACGAAAAACACATTGGTACATGGCGGGTCTCGAACCCCGACCCCCCGATTGAAAGGCAAGTGCCGAGTCCACTGCGCCACCGACGCTCTTATAACTATACACTATAACTCTTAAACAATATTTATTTAATGCTAAGTAAAGCGAAAGTGTCTCTTTTCGTTTAGTTCTCGGGAGGGCTCACTAAATCTAAATCACCCTTAGTTTTGACGGAGCGTTAAAAGCAAAAAGTGAGTAATGGACGCCTAATTTATCACCATCTGACAACGTGCGGAGCTTATGTTTTTTATGAACACTTTAAGATATCATTAAGCAAGTAGAAAGATGCCGTGAAGTTTTAATTGGATTCGTTTTGTTTTTGTATTCAACACAATTCTGTGATTTTTCGTCTAATATATTTTTGTTTTGTGTGACTAAGTTAAATTTGATTACATAGCAGAATCTTCACTCTCTTACATTATTCATTAATACAATGCCATATCATTTATCTATTCGTATTGGTTGAGAGAAAACTGATTCTGACTTCGATGATATATGCACTAGTCTTTCGGTTGTGGTCGTTTGCTTGATCTGTTCGCATAGTTTCGCAAACGCCACCTACGTTCTAATTATGTGCTAATACTTCTACTTTCACCACGACTCGCACTTTTAGATCTTCGGCATTGTAATACATTTTTGATTGTCTTCTATATTCGTCATTATTGCTAATTTAATTTAATGTCGTCCAACCGCATATACAAAAAAATATTTAAAGTGTACAATAGTCAAAAAGTATCAAAAGTGAACACAAAAAGCAGCCATATGCTACTGAACAAGCTATTTCTAAATAACCAAGAAAAGTATATAACGTAATAAATGACATAATGAATATCGCCTTTAAATAATCTATACCTACTATACTTACTAATATTACACATATTAACATATAATTTATATATGTTAATATGTATATTTTAGTATCTATATAATTAACATAAAATATTTTTTTCTCTTTGTCGGTTTTTCGGTACATCTACCACATTGTTTCTCTGCATCACCCGAAGGTTGACTGGCAGAAAATGCCTTAGGCATTAAGTCCGCCTCTGTACAACAATATTTGTACATAAAGAATTAAAATAAATAAATAAATATTATAAAGCTGAAGAGTTTGTTTAACTGTTTGTTTGTTTGTTTAGTTGACGCCCTGATCTTAGGAACTACTAATTCAAATTGAAAAATTCTTTTTGTGTTGGATAGTCCATTTATCGAGGAAGGCTATAGTCTATATAACATTACGATACGACTGAGCATCAATGAAAAATGTTGCGAAAACGGGAGAAAAATATATGGCGAAACGTAGTTCGCGGGCACAGCTAGTATAATGATAATATAAAAATATTTATATCAAATAGGTCACATGTAAGCTTATTAACTGAACCAATTCTTAATTTAGCGTCAACATCAAAGGAGTATGAAATATAGATTGCTTAAATTTGCCATACGGAGGAATTATTAGCACATATCATTCGTGGTGGTTTTCTTGTAATTTCTATTTCATTTTGAGTTATGTGCTTGGAATTGAAATGATGAATTTGTAGCTTTAATCTGCAAATGCGTATCAAAGTGTAATCATACTACTTTGCTTGAGTCAAATCCATCATTCATTACTCATAAGCTATCCGCCCGGCCATCATCAAAATGTGATAAGTATTACTAAACTTTCTATATGAAAAAGGTGAAAACAAATCTAAATACTACGAGTACATTTTAGAGTATGATAATGAAGCTGCTATTTTTAACAGTGCTATTTGAAGGCTCTGCGCAATTTTAATTTGTCAATAATTTACTTCAAAGTCATTCATGACGGAAGTTTCAAAACAATTTTAAACTGCGCTCATCAAAATACTGATTTTAGTTGCAACATGACACGCAAACGATCTTCGGCACGTAATTTTTTATTTCAAATTATTCGAATAATAGTTACATATATAAAGTACATTTGTTGACAAATAAATTCTTATACATTTGTTGGATGAAATATAACTATTCTTCAGTCAAAAGAAGTCATTGGTCACGATCTTCCATTCGTTTCTATCTTTGATGTAACCTTGCATAATATGCCAAACGGGAAATATTGTGGTCATGGAACGGACATAGCAGTTTTTGTCATTTCGGCCTTATGATGAACTTTCAAGGTGAATAAATATGCTAGTCTTTAAATGAACCATGTTTATTCATCTTGGTAATGGGGACACAGATGTTTTAGATGTACTCGTAGATGCGATTGGTCTGAGCGGAATAGCGAATTTGTCTCTGAAAAGAATAAGATACTGTAAACAAAGCTATAATTATGGGTATCAACTTTTGTTATGATTTTTACGATAAACTCTCTTACTGAAAGAAAAATATCATTGGCTCGATATTAAAAATTTTGGAATTTTGGGAAGACGACATTAAATGTGTTCCCCGATCAGTAGGTAGGTCTACTCTTGAACCAAATCCAATCGATTGGCATTGAGATTGCGATTTTTTGTACGCTTGATTTTCCACATTGGCACAAAATTGGAACCGTATTGTGGTGATTTTGAGTGAACCAAACTCCATGCTATCTAATTTTCTCAAAATACGGATCCACCTTGTCGCTAGTGTTGCTAAATAAGCGTACGAAAAATCACAATCTCAATGCCAATCGATTGGATTAGGTTCAAGAGTAACCCTACTGATTGGGGGCTATCAAGGGTCCTATTTTTGAAATGTTTGCATAGCGTTGAGCGTCTGCGCTTGATTTCTACTGGTTCTGGTTTTCGTTTCGTTTGCGATGAAAATAAATATAATATTACATCAAATAACAACATCTCTTTAGGTCTTCAAGAAAGAACGAAATGAAAATAATTAAAAAAACGAGGGAAGACGACGCTCGACGCCAGACGAATGGTTCAAAATGGAACCCCAAATCATACTTATATTCTCGACTAGCTGTGCCCACGAACTATGTTTCGCCTTAAAAGTTCAAAGAAAACATTGTAAATCTACTTTCCCGCGGGAACTACATACTTTTCCGGGATAATAAGTAGTGTATATGTTAATCCCTATATAATAATCTTAGACGGATTACGACAGGGATTAACATATAGGCTACAAATTTTACTAAATCCATTCAGTAGTTTTTGCGTATAACAAACATCCATACATCCATCCATACTCACAAACTTTGGCGTTTATAATATAAGTAAGGATTTAGGAAAATCAATAAATGAGAAAGATATTACACCAGCTGTGGGTGGGATTGTGTTATTAATTGCGTGACGCACGGGAGTGGGTACCCGATGACGAGATTAAACGTAAGAAATCGTCGGAGCATAAAAACTTTTGAAATAAGCTACAACAGTGAACTGAATTTTATATTCTGAAGTTTTGTTTGTACAGTGCACTTATTGACATTCGATGATATTGAACGCTGATAGAAGAAGTGGATGCATTAGTTCGAAGGTAATTGGTCATGTAAGCTTAAGGCGATATATCGAAAATATTGGTTATTTTTAATGTAATGTCATAGGTAACTGAGAGATCTTACAGATCTGAAAGTCAAATATGTGTTTCTTCATATCTTTAGCTAGTCACGAGCAGAACCGAAAACGCGATTTAAAGATTTTGCCTCGATACTTTTTATTTTTGAAATTACCTCTTAAAAATAAGAATATTCAGGATTACTAGTAAACGGTGTTAGGTATTAATTAAAAAGTTCCTTAAATAAGTAGCCATCATCAGAATCCAGAATCGTACAGAAGCATTTTTTTCTAATCATTATAGTTATTTTTTCATAAAATAATTTGTATTTTGTCGCTTACGTCGATAATTTCTAAGCGATCTGATTGCATGCGGGCGCAACGCATTCACGACTTTGTTGACATAGATATAAAGACTAGCTGCTTGAGCACGGGGGGCGCCCCGCGTTTACGTATAGACCACGCCTCCCATTGTTTGATTCATTTTCGATATAGCGCCTTAATTAATTGGTTTAACCACCACTGGTGTGAACGTGGTTTTTTGTTTGCAGTGTAATAAACAAAGGGTGAAGAACAGACAGATCGCAAATGAAGTTTAGTTCTGTAACTAAGCTTCAACTGTTTGAAGATAATTGTGGTTGCTCTAAAAAAACAATTTCAAATATAAACGGTGTTACTACAAATTTTAAAAACTGTCTAAATTTAGACACTGCTTAAATATTTTGCTGTTTCATGTATTTTAAAAGGATAGATCATGTTTAAGCAGTGTCTAACTTTAGGCAGTGCTTAAATACTTTTTGTAGTAAGACCGTTAATGTTTAGCTACTCCTCTATAAATTATTATTCAAACTGGAATCTACTAATGTGTCGTCTATTGTTCGATCGCAGACAGGTCTCTAGATACATATTCATTTAGTTGGGCAATATGTGATTCAGTAACTGAATTAATTATTTCGGGTATTAAGGAACCTTAAGGTCTCAAGTGAATCGATAATACAATTCCAATCAATTGCCTACACTAATTTTATTGATTTAATAATATTGAAAAACAATATTTAATATCAATTCGATTCTGTAAGTCAGATAAAATTATAAAACGCAATATTGAATTATTGTTATTCGAGCTCTCTATAACCAGTAATATTTTAATATTGCCATAGAATTGTTTTCTTTGTTTGAGCTATTTTACGCTGTCTGTGCAACGTTTGTAGAATTTCACGTAAAAAGTCGTATAACGCTTGTCATGCCGTTATATAAATAATTTAAGCGAAAAAAGTAATATGTTAGTTAAGGAAATAATTGAATTTATCATAGAGTCTTAAGCAGTTTATGAAGTCATATTTTACTTATTACAAATGACAGTGTCTTTTACGATAGCTCAACATTTAATTCTACTAGTTTGTCAAATCGGAACTGACTTAAGTATTAAACAACTTAGTAATTACTCTGAATAAATCTTTCGGCGTATGCAACGGTTTTTATTCACCGTTAAGTTTACAGCAAGTAAACTTAATATACGGAAAATATTTTGTGACAGTGATTAATTTGGAATTTGGGAGTAAGTATAACTTTTGCTCCTTTCATATTCTTACAAAATGAGTTTTGGGATTGAACTATCAATTACCATACGGTATAAATCATAGTACGACAAATAGTTATTTTACTATATGAGCAACATGTAAACACTTTCAAAACAGCGAAGCTCTTGGCCTTCATCTCACCTGATGGTAAGTGACGATAAGGTCAAATATGGCAGTAAGCTTCACCTGGGTTTCTCAGCAACAGAGAAACTGACTATCTTACTTAGGTGTCAGAACACAACAATAACCTTGACATTGCTGATATTGCGATAAACTTATGATGGTGGTGGTGGCCGCTAGTAGCGAACAGAAAGGAATAAATATTAATATTTATTTACGAGTAACTCACACCAATCTAAACTTAATTATATATGTATGTGGTAGCTTCAAAATTTTGGAGATTTGACTAATAAAATTGAAGTTCCAATGCCTAAGTTAAAAAACAGTTCGCCTTACTTTTATTTTTAATATGTGGTAGGTATGACTGACTTCTATCTCTTTATCAAATGGATAAATGGTAGAGCGGGCGAGGAAAGATGGCAGACCACATACACGGAGAAAACGGCAGTTGACCCACCATTGCAGAGCAGCAGACAGCAGATTCTTATCGTGGTCAGCAGGGTTCTAGTGTTGGGAACTTTACATTACAAAGTCCAGCAGGATATTCTCTAAATTCAAGGGCAATCTACAGTGCTTTAATTTTAGGAGGCTTAGAGGGGATTTCTTCATCTATTATCACATCCACTACCCTCTGAATAAAAGAAAACGGTAGCGTTAGTTATGTTGTTGTCAAGATGTGTACCCACCTACGTGAGCAAGGGATTCAGTACATTTGTCTGCATTCTTTGGTGACTAAACTGAGGTATCAACGTAGAACCCAAACTAGTAACTATTATCTAATCTGTGCCCAAACTTACTAGCTACCCTCCCCCGAAGAATCGAACCCCAGAATAATACAGATTTTAAAGATTTGTTCAACAATAATCCTAATTATTTATTAGCCTCTGAGAATAGCTAATTCCGCGCTGCTACTGCATGAACTAAAATATTTACAATGTGATTATGCACCAACAGAGCAATGACCGGCAAAGGTTAGACGCAATAACATCTGTTAATGAATTTTTGAAAATGCACATTAAACACTTGTCCAACTTAGAATGGCTTGTGTATTTTGACTTTATTTGAAATTATTTTATGGGATATTTAGACTTAGTTTTATCACTTTAATTTTATAAGTCTTACCAGATGGGTAGTTTTTAGTTATTGCCAGGTTGGAGATAGGTAGGCTCCTCGTTTCATTAACGGTATTGAAAACATCATAACTTAGTTTATAACTTAATTAGGTAGGTAATGTTATTGATAAGAACATTAAGTTTACTTTAAACTTAAGTATGCTAAGTATGATTGGCGCTAAATTCGCTTAAAACATAATTTAGTCTGGAAATTTCAATAGACGACTCAGCCTAGACATTAATAACTTTTAGCACAAGGTTTTAGTGAGGGATACGCAAGCCGCTTTTTTACAATTCTATTTCTTCAAAATTTTGTTTTTTATTTAGCTACGATATTGCTTTGTCTTTTTAGATACCTATCATGTTTATACAGAATGACACTTCAGAGATTATTACTTAATAAGTGTCAATTCAATGTCAAGCGTTATCAGCCAGGCCAGACATATCAGCTGTGATGGTGTCGATATTTAAATTAATTAAACATTTCAATAAATTTAAGTTGAAATAGTTGTCGCAAATTTATATTCGTATCAAGAATAAGCTTCATTATTTATTACCATACATAATGCTTTCTAATTAAGTAGGTAACTTATGTTTCTGACTTCAAATATGTGAGCCTCAAAATGGTTTATTGATGGAATAAATATAATAGACGCTCCAAACGAATGCAATCAAAATATTGGATTACTTAAAATAGTATTTTTTTAGCCAAATAAATATTATTTTGATTTCGGTAATGAACCACCTGTGTACCAAATTCTATCCAAATTCGTTTCTAACCTTTTTAAATGGTTTTATTTAGCTTGCTATGTTTGTTTAATTGTTTGGGTTAAATTTAGTAGTTTTTTACATTAACATTTTTTACTCATTTTATTTGTTTGTTTAACAAACAGCAAACACTGTAAAAAAACTGTTATCATAAAATACATATATCAGTAAGGCGGGATTTATAGTTAGTTACAACTACTATGAAAGTTGCATAAGGTAAATAGATAGGTATCTAATAAGTTTTGCCACTATGAAATTCCAAGATCATTTTGAAAGTCCAAAGACAGAAAAATTACAAGGGAGCTCGAATCTGTTTTAAGAATAATAATGATTAACTCTTTATTATACAAAGAATAAACGAAGAGAATGAAAACTGTAAAAATAAGAAAAAATGTACAAGCAGACGGCCTTATTGCTATAAAGCAATGTCTTCCAAGCAACCTATAGACAGGGAAAAGGGAAAGGGACAATCAAGGGGAAGGGTGCAAAAATAGTAAATAATTGTATTTGTGTGATAGGGAAGGGAATTATAGGGGAACAATATAACTAGCGGCTTAGGATTTCTAGATAGGTAGTGACTACGGACTAGAGGTTTGAAAGAATCTAGCGTTCGCGCTCTGTCAATATTCTTAGAGTGAAAACGGGATGTCTAGGGATAAAATGTAATTAGATCGCAAAGTAGGTATCACTCTAGGAAGAAGTGGACCGAAAGGAGAAATGAGATTTAAGATGGAGACATAAGGTGGAGCAAAATATTGTAAAGGAGAGACAAGACCAATACCAATGTGCAACCTAACCGAAAACCTTTGAACTGTTATAAAATTAGTCAGGGATCGCGACTTTTTTATTATCTATATAGTCATTAATAGGTATATTATATATATATATACGAGTATATGTATAAGCGGGATTGATTTCGTCATGCAAATCTTATTTTTTATTTATTACAAATAAACGTACAACCTCCGGCGGTTTTTACATTATTTGACATAAAGTTAATATTTATATTGCTTATTGTACATAATTTAATATCTTAGACGTATTATGTACCTATATATTTTTAATCACCAATCTTTATACCTCCCTCAAAACTAAGTAACATGACAGGGATGAATTTTGTTGATGTTGATTAGATTCTGTGTGTTATATGCATCATTAATTAAGGTGTTCATTGTATTGGATTATTATTGTATATAATGGTTTATTACTGTTCATTTCAATACGTAGCAGTACCTAAACTTTCAGAAAATTAAATGTAATCAATATGAAAAAAAAACTGCTCTATCTAATATTTAATCACGACCGTTATTTTCCGAATTGGCAGATGAAATCGTACGATATTTTACCTGCTCTCTTAATAATAGCTCGCGGCGTGCGCCGAACAGCTGTTCGGGGGTTGGCCATTGAACTAATAAAAATTCTATAATACTCGTTTTCGCCTCTAGATTCGGTGCCTTTGATGGCACAATATTTGTGAGTGCAGGTGTGTTTTGCGTAATTATTGTTATTATCCTTGTTTTGTATTTGTAGGACTTATTAATTATAAACAATTTTAAAAAGGGCGATTTTTTATTCTCGTTAATGGGAATTTTTTAACTACATGTTTAGTAGGTATAGAAATAAACTGTGTATGTATTGAAATTCAAAATAAAATAGTATTTAAAACTATACTAACATTATTGTATTTTGTTACAGAAGTGCAGAAAGTGGGATGTCGTAGCGGACTTCTATAGCAACAAGCAAGGTTAGTGCAGTCCTTGGTTAGTACTGTCTAAAGATGAAACAAAAAATTTCAAATTTGGTCGCAATGTCCGCGAAGTAAGGATTTTGAGAAATGCAAGATTACAATCGGTTCCGTGAAAAGACGGTGCATTTAATTATGGAGATTTTGTTTTTATGAAAGTGCAAACATGTTAAGTGTTTTTTGTCAGAACTTGATTGTGACATGACATTGAAATTATGATACTCTGTTTTTCTCGAAAATATTTTCTTGCAATCCTTAGTATAGCAATTTCTTTACATTTTAATATTTTGCATTTGAAGTAAGAAAAGGAAAATTGGCATCAAAGTATTTGTTCTACGATTTGTCACATTTAAAAACCGCACGTGTGGAACTGAATAATTTTAATCTTTTTAATTGTTTGATCGGACGTTGTACCCAAGTAACGCCTCTGTATAAAATAAAATGAAGTCATCGAGGTACACAGCCTAGTTGTTTTATCATCATGAACACGAATGACTGTTTCTTTGTGGTTAATTTAACAGGTTTTATGAGTTGTACGAGTATGTCTGGCATTACCTATTTTTCTGAGAGAGTTTGATAAGGCGAGAAACATTGGTTAGGTAGGCGACTTACGTCCTTTTATAAGATTATTTTTGAAGTTATCTATAATTGGATGAAGTATAATATTATCTGAAAGAGAAAGAGACCAATTTAAAAAGTAACACATCACGTGTCTACAGACTATCCTGATGAAATTCAATTATCAAGCACCATAGTTTAAATATCTTCATTTTATTTTTGGCACTCTAGCCAATTTGTAGATAACCCATTTCTAGTAGTAATTCACTTTAGATTTAGCCAAAGCACATGGTTCAATTTGAACAATTGACTTTAATTAGGACTCTGTAATCGATTCTTAATAGGTCAGTATTCGTTCGTTTCGATCATTTTATTGCTCTGATGCCCTTAAGCCAATAATTGGTTTTGTAAGTTATTTATGGTCATGGCCGACGCGACGTCTTATTACAAGTGTATTTTGAGTGGAAGCGCAACTTATTTTTAACAGTCATTTATATACATACAAGACATGAATAGAAGATCTATTTACTAACATTCAGGCTAGCTGTAAACTTCCACAAAGGAAGTCTAAAATTATAGATGAAAATCCCATAGGAACCCGCTGGACCAAAAGTGGAATGTTGAACGTATTGTTTGTAGGCAGGTGCAAAGCGCCAGATGCAAAAACGTGTTTCAACTATAGTTCTTGTTGATCTCCTGCCAAGGACGGCGCATCGAAAGAGCTTTATAATTTGCTTCCACAATATCTTATTGGGTTACGAACGCAGAGCTATAATGCAGGGTCCCATCACATCCACACATCCACATAAACAACTGTCTTCATGAATATTACTTTCTATCGTGATATATTGAAATGCATGTTGCATTTCAAAATAGGTATCCACTAAAATCTGTTAACGTTTCCAGCTTATTTTTGTGTATATCTCGTTAAGGTCCAATTTTGAATTATTCTTTGATGAAACAATGAGCAAAATCAACCTGAACAATATTAGGTACGATATTGCCATAAAAATGTTTAACATTTTTCACATTAAAAGTATAAAAGTAACGATTAAAAAGTGTCTATCTGGCCATATACGTATTTGGCCGTTTGCGAATCTATCTGGCTAAATACGTCTATTGGCCTTTTGCGTTTTTTGGTCATATGCGTCGAATCCGTTAGAAATTTTAAATATTTTAACTTTTTGATTATCTGAAGAGCTGGTTGTCAGTAGGCCAATAAATCTTTGTAGGTAGCATATGTATGATGGATATAGCTTCCGAGTGTCATGGTTCACGAGTCATGTGGAGTGCGTTATGATATTATTACACTGTTATTTATTACTGAAATCGACCGGTTTGATTAACGCAAACGGTAACCTGCGAATCATATCATTTTTCGGTACCTGTAACTCTGCCACGCATCGCAAGATACATATTTAATCAATGAGATAACAGTTCTGTTTTGTTTGGAGTACTTATGTGTAATTTAAGTGTTTAGTTTACCAGTTTTTTATAACTAAGACAAACCATTGTCTGCTAATACTGTTTAGAAAGAAAAAAATTTTTTCAACCCCCATCTCGGAATAGTACATTGTTACCCTAGGGGTGAAAGTAACTTATTTAGTCCCGAGACGGTGTTTGGCGCCCGAGCGTAGCGAGGGCACCAATAGTTCGAGGGACTAAATAAGTCTTTAACCCGAGGTAAACACTGTGCTTTTCATTACGAATACAAGGAAAGTAAAAATAAAGCAATAAATTAGCTAAAGAAAAAACGTGTAAATTTTATTTTATATAAATCAACAACTTCTGCTTTAGCCCGCTTTCTCTTATAAAATCAGGCGTTGACTCCATACCTGAATCAGATGAACTCATTGTGTTAATTTATTATCAACACAATGTTATACAAATATAATAAACATGCTATACGGAAGTATTAACAAAACTCTACAAATGGAAAAACAAATGAAGATCGCACTGCCGCTTTCCCGCTTATTTTGTTTTTTTTTTCTGTGACCGGCCAGCTATTGAGCCATTATTTTTCATTTTCATAATTTGAAAAATGGTAAATATTTTGCCCAAATCTATGTTATTTTAAAGAAATAGTTGAAAATAAATTATAATAAAGTAATTTCCAAAATATATTCTTTAAATACTTAACATTATGTTATTAAAATTTTACACCGCGCTGTAATTGAGTGGCTGTATAGAAAGTCGGAATATGGTTCAATAAAAATGTTTAAAAAAAGAACTAGTTTCTTTTTTAAAATTTGACAGCAGCTGTCAGTTGAAAGTGTTTCAACCCGCTCCTCTGGCAACTTCAGACCTACTTTCAGAGTATGAGTAATGAAAAGAGTATTTTTGCTATTCGATATCTGACCGCCAAAGCCGTTTTTATCCGCATGAGGTTAAAGTAAATTTGAATTTAGAACATCGCGTGCACTAGGTATGTGATTTTAAAACATAATTAAACCTATTTACTTCCATCTCCATGGTGCCGAATTTATCATACAAGATTTTTTAAATTTGTTAAAAACTCAGACTCTGAACCTCCTTGGTGTAGGTACTTTTGTTTTTAATTTGCTTTGTGCGCGCCATTTTGTTTTGACGTTGTATTGTTATAAATAAGAAAATTGAAAACAAGTAAAAAAAAACGAAAATGAGTGATTCCAGCGACGAAGAAGTTTATTTTAATGTTGTAGTAATTATATACCTAAACTGAAATAAAAGTATCTTGTGATTGTTAATGTTTTATTTTGCATTTAGTCATTTCCTCGCTGACGGGGGATGAAAAGTTACGTGTTGCACTAGAGTGCAAAGATTTTTCACCTTGTGCTCTTTTGATTCCCTCGCTCACGCTCAGGATTCTAATTTTTAAAAAGGATTTAATTTTAGAATCCTTCGCTTGCTCGGTCATCAAAGTTGAGCACGCGGTTAAAAAGCAACATTGCACTCATGTCTAACAAATAACTATTATTTCATATAAATTCATACAGACAATTACAGATGCTATTGCAATGTTTAGTGATTTTGAAACTGGTTAGTGGTTTACTCAAATTATAATATGCTAATTACATTTCGCGGTTCTACTGTCGTAAGTCTGGATTTCGCTAAAATTTTAGAATAAAAAGCCCGTTTAGGTTTGCAGCACGTTTATTGTAATTGGTTCAGTACTTTTTTTGATATTTTACAAACTTATGTATAGGTATAAGTATGATGTTAACTACGAAACAAATTCATTGAGCACTGTTTGAAAATTATGTTGAATCTATATTTATATGAAAATCATTTACAAAATTACACAAAATTGTAAAATTTTAGCGTGAAATCATTTAAAAACCTACCTATTTACTATCTAAAAATACAACACATCAATTTCTTCATTTAAATTTCTATTAACGACAGCAACACACAGATAATATGTAAGTATAACAATTCTATAATAACACCTGTAGCTATGCCCGCGAACCACATAAAATTGAGGCCAACAATAAAAGCTAACCTATCTTTTAAGTTGGACCAAACTACATACAGTAAGCCAAATAACATCAAAATCAGATAAGTAGTTTCGGAGTTTATCCCAGACAAACACTGACACGAGATTTTTATATATATAGATATAGTCTCTAACAGAAAGTATTTGTTTCGTAGAATGAATAGATCATAATATCTAGGCTGATATAATTTAGCTAGATGAAAAGTACCTGTATGTACACACATTCGACAATAATGACAATGACATTGTAATGACTTTCGAGATTTTAGCGTTAAAGTCATCTCGTTATAGTTTGTCAAATCAAACAATTATTTAGGAGAGGCCTAGGAATTAAAAAAATAGCCTTCGACCTATTCCCAGACCTACCAAATATACACAAAAAAAAATCACAAAAATCAATCGTTTCGGAGAAGTTCGATAATGAAAGACCATGACACGAGACTTTAATATATTTGATAAAAAACACTGAACGGTTTCATAGAATAACGGCAAACGCAAATTCGAGGTAACAGTAAATTATTCAAATCCAAGTCAGCGACTGAAAGTCTGTGCCGGGTAACCATCTGCGAGCGAGCGGAGATAAACGGAGCGTTGGTTGACAACAAATTACCCGTAAAATCTAACACTTTCATAAGAATATGTTCCCGAAGAGGTTATACTGTCACGAAGTCAGAATAAGATAATTAGATCCCGATAAAATCGAGGAAAATCCTCAAACATAACAGGCACTTACAAAGGTATATGTATTCTTGCCGAACTGTTGATGAACTGTTCGGTGAGGGTGAGGTGATAGAGGATAGCTTTTTAAATATTATGGGCACGTATAGATAGAACCGTAGTCGTATTACGTGATGTAAGAGAGTTGATAGCTAATTGAAAGTAAAACTTCTTAAGTTTAAGAGTGGGCAAATATGAATCGTATTGGATATTTGAAACATATTTAATTTCAAAGCAAAATTGCGAGTAAAAAAATTATAATTTAAGTACTACTATTTATGTTAGTGTTTAGGTTGGGCCATATTCTAATACCCGTGTATCAAATTAACTAAAACAACTTTTTTGTACAAAAAAGTCGACTTCGAAAAACACAAAAAGTCAATCTATATATGAATAATGTCTTTTTATATCGTGCATGTCAGCGACATAATAAAATGTATCTTCAAATAAAGATATTTTATGAAAAACTCGGTTGTTTTAAAAATAAGTTAAGGGCTGTCATCGACAGTAATTCATCGATTGCTTAGCCTTTTATTGTGTTAATATCTAACAAATGCTAATTGTTTATCACAGTGCCATTGTTTTTATTATTTGGTAGTTTTTTAAATTAATATAAATAGTATTTGTTACTTAATAGTGGAAACTTCACTGATCTATGTACCAGTATTTTATTGTTATATTTAAGATATAAAATATTGTATGTTTCCCAAATATAAATAAAATAAATTAATAATCTTTATATATAATAAAATTGTAGGGGTACAAAAATCTGTAATTGCGAAATATTAAGAAAAAAATTACACAGGTCGCCTTAAAATCATTAGCAGAACACGATAGAATAGTTTTAAAAAAAATTGTTTGTTTGTTGGTTTGTTTGTTTGTTTGTTTGTCTGTTTGTCCGCAAAGATCTCCGAAACTACTGGACAGAATTTGATATGGCTTACACCACAATGCTTAGAATTTTCCGGAAGAACATTTAGGCATAATTTCGTTTGTTTAAATTCACTTTTTATTTTTAGTGAAAAAATACCATATAAAATTTTCGAATTGGCTTTAGGTAGAAAAACAACATGGCGCACGTGAAATTATTTTGACAAGTCTCTCACATAGTACAGAGAGAAGGTATTTTCTTCCACGAAGGAAAGGCAATGGAACTACGCCATACAGCCTGATCTTAAGTAATTGGATTTCGAAAATTAAGGCAGGAATGAAGTGTTTCACATAGTACAAATAAAATTTAATATTTTCTGTTAATGGCTGTACCCAACTGGATTTCGCCAACCAAATTGTCTTTTTCTTATGTCGTACCGTGGTGGAAAGGCAAAAAGATCAAGCCATACAACCAATGTATAAAGCATTTTTTATGATAATACTTATCGAGTGACCATAAAATTGGTAGATTGGTTTAATTCTTGACTAATTTTCACAAAATCGGTACAATTTTTGAAATATTTGAAATGTTTAAAAATGAATATACTCTTTTCAAGGTATTTTGAAAGGTGTTATATGTTTTTACATTAGGACTAAGGACTCAAACTCTTTCATCCATCTAAAACTATTAAAAGTAATAGATTAATATTGATAATTAAAAAAAATATCTGACTGCAATGTTCTGGGTTACGCGTAGAGGGACGGGACGGGACTCTTGATCCTAATGTCTAAAATGACGAATCACATTTTTTTGGATCCACCCAAGGAACATGGATATCAAACGAAGAACCTAAAGAGTAGAACACATTGAACCTAGCCACGTTGACTTAATTTTACATTACTGCCGATAAAGTTCGTTTCCAAACCCAGCGATATGCATATCAAATGAAAGGCCTTGATGAGTAGAGCACTATGAACATAGGAAAATCGCCCTAAATTCAACATGGCCGTCGCTCAAATAAAACGTATAAAAGTTCGTTTCCAAACCCAGCAATATAAGTATCAAAAGAAAGGCATTGATGAGTAGAGCACTATGAACCTAGCAACATTGACATAAATTCAACATGGCCGCCGCTCAAAAAAGGTGGATAGAAGTTAGTTTCCAAACCTAGCAATATGGGTATCAAATGAAAGGCCTTGAAGAGTAGAGCACTATGAACCTAGCAACATTGACATAAATTTAACATGGCCGCCGCTCAAAAAAGGTGGATAAAAGTTAGTTTCCAAGCCTAGCAATATGGGTATCAAATGAAAGGCCTTGAAGAGTAGAACATTAGGTACCTAGGAAAATCGACCTAAATTCAAAATGGCCGCCGCTCAAAAAAAAAGGATAAAAGTTCGTTTTCAAACCCAGCAATATGTGTATCAAATGAAAGGCCCTGATGAGTAGAGCACTATGAACCTAGCAACATTGACATAAATTCAACATAGCCGCCGCTCTAAAAAGAAGAATAATAGTTCGTTTCCAAACCTAGCAATATGGGTATCAACTGAAAGGCTTAAAAGAGTAGAATTTTTTTAACTAAGGAAAATTGCCCTAAATTAAACATGGCCGCCCTCAAAAAATGGATAAAAGTTCGTTTTCAAATCCAGCAATATGGGTATCAAATGAAAGGCTTTGATAAGTAGAGCACTATGAACCTAGCAACATTGACATAAATTAAACATGGCCGCCGCTCAAAAAAGATAGATAAAAGTTCGTTTCCAAACCTAGCAATATGGGTATCAAATGAAAGGCCTTGAAGAGTAGAGCATTAGGAACCTAGCAAAATCGACCTAAATTCAACATGGCCGCCGCAAAAAAAAGGATAAAAGTTCGTTTCCAAACCTAGCAATATGGGTATCAAATGAAAAGCCTAAAAGAGTAGAGCATTATGAACTTAGGAAAATTGCTATAAATTCAACATGGCCGCCGCTCAAAAAATGGATAATAGTTCGTTTGCAAACCTAGCAATATGGGTCTCAAATGAAAGGCCCTGATGAGTAGAGCACTATGAACCTAGCAACATTTACATAAATTCAACATGGCCGCCACTCAAAAAAGGTGGATAAAAGTTAGTTTCCAAACCTAACAATATGGGTATCAAATGAAAGGCCTTGAAGAGTAGAGCATTAGGGACCTACGAAAATCTACCTAAATTCAACATGGCCGCCGCTCAAAAAAAGGATAAATGTTCGTTTTCAAACCGAGCAATGTGGGTACCAAATGAAAGGCCTTGATGAGTAGAGCACTATGAATCTAGCAACACATAAATAAATTCAACATGGCCGCCGCTCAATAAAGGTGGATAAAAGTTCGTTTTCTAATCTAGCAATATAGGTATCAAATGAAAGGTCTTCAAGAGTAGAACACTATGGATCTAGCAATATTGACGTAAATTCGACATGGCCACCACTCAAAAAAGGTGGATAAAAGTTTGTTTCCAAACCTAGCAATATAGGTATCAAATGAAAGGCCTTGAAGAGTAGAGCACTATGAACCTAGGAAAAAAGCACAAAATTCAATATGGCCGCTGCTCAAAAAAAAACTGATAAAAGTTCGATTCTAAGCCCAGCAATATGGGTATCATATGAAAGGCCTTGATCAGTAGAGCACTATGAACGTAGCAACATTGACGTAAATTCAACATGACCGCCGCTCAAAAAAGACGGATAACAGTTGCTTTTCAAACCCAGCAATAGGGGTATTAAATGAAAGTAGGCCCTGAAGGGTACCTAGAGCAGCCATGCTTTAAGTGTGTTCCACGGAACCCTAGGGCTCCACACTACCCCTATAAGGGGTTCCGCAATAATTTAGAAAAATCAAAACACCCTCTCTGGTCGTACTTTCGTTATGCTTATTAATAAAGAATACACTTTTAAAAGCTATTGTTTTATTTTAGGGTTCCGTCAAGTATTTCGCTTTCCAAAAGGGTCCCGTCACCAAAAAAAGTTTGAGAACCGCTTCGGGGCCTATTGGATGTTCGATGTTAGATGTTACCTGTGTTTAGTGTCCTTCAAGACCGTGATAATGCAACGATCGTGAACTAACTAACGATAACTCCAAGTTTGTGTGTTGGATGTTAGTCATCACGGCGAGTTTGCTAACCGAACTGTGCCAGCAACACTATATCGCACAGTATTTTAAGGCTAACCGCATAAATACGTTTTTTCGCATTCGTTTTCTGAATGCGGGCATCCGAATGCATCAAATCTATACAAAATACTCATTGACTGCCGCACACGTTCGTTTTAATTACGAACGGAACATGTTCTGTTCGTACGTTTAGGTAGAATGGTAGAAATCCCGAATGAGAAGAAACGAACGTCTGCGCTACGTCCACGAAACTCCGTGTCTGTATTCCGTGATCGGATATCGAATACGGAAAACGTATTTGTACAGTAACCCCCCCATTCATGCTATACATTAACTCTACGAAAACCGCCAGTATTACGAGCGACATAAGAACGGTTCAAAGGTCAAACAGTATAGCTTGACAAGGAGCTTACTGTACGACCAGTCAAAATTGGCCAAGTTGTCATATCCAAAAAATATATTTTGTTGGTGTTACCAACACCTATTATAAAATCTAAACTTTATTCGTATACAGTTCTAATTTATTAACAATTCTTTATTTTAATTCGAAACATGAATACGATAAAGATTATTCTTGCAACTGTGTAGTTCTTTCTACTGAAGAAGAATTTATTAATATCAATAATGTCTCTAAAACAATAATAATACTTAGTGTTTATACTTATTAATATAATACTAAGTATAATAATACTTACTGTTAGAAAAAGAGCATTATGAATCTACGAAAATTGTCCTAATTTCGAAATGGCCGATGCTCAAGAAAGGCAGAATAAAGTTGAATCATTATGGAATAAAATGGAGGAAAAAACTAAATACTGTGTTAAGTATTTTGATGGCGAAACGTAGTTCGCGGGCACAGCTAGTATCAGAATAAAATAAAAATTTAATGATTATTTGAATCATTAAATTTTTATTTTAATGTTGATGCTAAGCGATGTCTCACTGGATAGTCATAAAAACATAAGAAAATGAAGTCACTTGATAAAAGCTTGACTTTACTATAAAATGTAATAATTGATTGATATTGAAATATTACTAATGACTTTTTAGTGTTTTTCTTTGGAAGTCGGTTTGTACTGATTTTTTTTGTGTTCAACTCTTTTGAACCTAGAGTAAATACTAGATCGGATGTAAGTAATAAGTACATGAAATTCGAGTTACAATACTGATAATTATTGTTCACGCGAATTGAGCTTTTATCCTGTTCAGAGGTGGCAAACTGCCCAACTCGTCTACAGAGAAAGATGTCGCTCCCGTTCGTCTAGCGAGATTTCTATTCCGTGTGGTAGAATTTTAAATATCAGAATGTCTGTCTTGTGATTAGCTGATTTTATTTCAGCGTTGTTATTCTTCATTCAACAAAATAATAATTATCTATTTAGCTAAGAAAATTCTCAAAGATACGTTACGATACGTAAAAGTTACGTTGTTTTTTATTTATTGGTACGCATTATGAAGGTTCAATAAAAGTATGATATGTTTTCTTTCGAATCAATAATTGTGTTGATGGGGAAATTCTATTCATATTGTCCTAATATTTATTAATGTAAACGCATGTACATTTATAACGGTGCAAGCGAGTTTACTTCATAAATATTTTCATGTATCATGTTTTTCATTTGGAATTCATTAGAAATTTGCTAGGATATACTTTGACTATAGTCGTATTGTTTATCTCGCGGGCGATTTGCAAAAACTGTTGTCTTGACGCACACGATGACGTCCTGTTGAATAACACATTGCTAACCTATTGAGATGTATCTGATTTTTTTCTGGGCACTGAGTAGGTATTTTGAGTTTAATATGCGTTTGTCATGTCATATAGGTTAGGTATATTAATTCAGTAGTGCCTTCAATAAAGTTACAATTATTTTTCCACTATAAAACAGTATATTTGTGATAAAAATTTAACCAATTTCTATTTAACTGGTGTTTAAGATAGATTAGCCTAATTTTAAATTATGTCGATCCCTAATCAGTTGTCAACTTAGTGCGCCTTACAAAACGCGATAGTTTACCAAATTGTTACACTTGGACAACGTCCAGTTGCGGACAATAATTACTTCACCTTGGACACCGCAAATAAAATCTTTCACTTCCAATGCAGTGTTCGACGGAAGCTCATCGTTAGTGAAAACCGAGTTACTGTTTTGAATACAATACGCTTGTTTGAAAAGTGATGATTGTGGAGTTATGTGCGTGACGCGTTTTAATGTTTTCATTGTCAATGTGGATGGTGGTTTCGTCGAAGAATCCGTGGCTCGATGGTGAGCAGTTTGATGTCAATCATTAGTGCAATACTGACATAACAGGCGTAACATTATTTATAATATTTCAATTTATTATTTATTACATTTGTTTTATGATAGAAAACTGATTCTAATAAGGATTGTAATCTAAGGCTCGTATTAATAATTGCATCTCAAGTATGAGATCGATCTTGAGATACTGTTTTTGACAGATGTTCCATACATTAAACGTAAAACTGCAGCTCAAGATCGCTCTCAACTTTGAGACGCGTTTATTAATACGAGCCTTAGACGCTTGCTTTTTTATAAAAATGAATGTCTTCTCTGAAGTAAGTAAGTAGCGATCCCTAGAAATCTTAAGCATGTTGTATTCACTTAGTCATGTATTTAGAAAATAATATGATAGTATAAGGGAAAGCTTAATTTTATTTACTCTAGTGTGTTGTAAATTTGCGCGTGCTTTAAACACATCAAACTTTCCATTTGTGTTTGAGATGCCGACATTGGCTTATCAAAACATTAACAACGCTCGACTAATATTATAAGAAAGTAAAGTGAAACGCATGAAAATGAAATGGAATGAAAATATCTGATAAGTATAAAGGTTATTAAAGAAATAATCCAATTTTTAATTTGTTCGATTCTTTGGATTTATTGAACATTCTTCGAAAATTTTCATTAATTTTGAACTTCATTGAACTCCTGTAAGTATAGGCTTTCTTATCAGATGAACTGACTACCACATACTTATTATAAACTGATCATGATCACGCAAATGTTTATGCTATTGGCTGTATATTTCTATAAGTCTAATACTGATATTCGTCTGTAGAACGTTGTCTGTCATCTTGAGCGGCCACTGCTGCAGTATAATAATAAGTGTTAACTCATTTTGAAACAAAACATCGGAGTTAGAGCTTTTTACTGGGAAGTGCGCATGCGCATAAAACATCCAACATTAGCACGCGGACGGAGGGCTGATTGGCTGTTTTATAGCTTCAAAGAAATGCCGACGTTTATGCCACGAGGAGTAAATTGCGTACCTAGATGTTATGTTATTTATCATATGCGAGCATGATGCCTGCTGTATCCGCTTTCTAATAATATTCGTTGTTTTCTATAAATGCTTTCATTCATAATCTCAACTATCGAATTATATCCTACTTAGTTATTTATTTAGAAACACTAGGAATGGAATTAATTTTAACAAAAAGTATTTTGTTTTCGATCGACTTGAAAAAAGAAAAAAGGTTTTCTATTGACCCTTTTTTAAATGTTTTTCTTTATAGAATTGTGGCCGATTATGTTGTTTATACATCTGCTGCTGAACTTATTTCTTAAATGCAAACTTGACCACTTTTCTTTCTTTAGTTTTGAGATGTACAACTCAAAACTAAATTATAAGTAAAAATAGAATTAAAATACATTATTCTTATTCTATACTTACATATAATAAGATTATTTTATTTTAATGTTCAAACGGGGTCGGGGTTAAGTTTTAATGGAGTTTTGTAATAATATCAGGTATATACTTTTGAAAATATTTCAAATACATATAGAAATAATTCTTTAAGTTGATACTGTAAAATCGACCCCGAACTGACGTTGCTAATCTAAGTAGGCTGATACCTTGATACTCTGATACAAGTATCTGTATCTAATGTTAATATGATATAATTTGATAACTTATCATGGTGGATATAGATATCGCAATTTGCATAAAATTTCCTAATATCATTGCTTATCCTGAAAACCCTCACCATCCTCAGTTGAAGCAATATTAATATATATTTTAAGTTGGTTAACAAAATGCTCGTATACCCCAAGTTGATTATAATATTTTAAATACCTACTGACAAAGAATTATGTATGCGAATAAGATGAACAAAATTACTACGCTACGTTCTATTCATGACTTTTCCGACGGCTTTATAATTTACCTTTCTATTACTCGTATCTTTACCGGAATAAGCATCCTATCACTCTAAATCCTCAATCGTTTTTACGTGATTGAGTTAACAAACATATAAACTTTCATATTTGTTTGTAGGACTCCTAAGTATCTCCATCCACCATCACAGCCCATATACCTACGTCCCCACCGAGGGGCTCGAGCCTACCCTATGTTAGGGTGATTAGGCCTTAGTCAACCACGCTGGCCCAGTGCGGATTGGTCGACTTCACATACATCATTGAATTTCTTCGCAGATGTATGCAGGTTGCCTCACGATGTTTTCCTTCACCGTAGGAGCGTCAGACAAATGTACATATGAAATTCGAAACGAAAAACACATTGGTACATGGCGGGTCTCGAACCCCGACCCCCCGATTGGAAGGCAAGTGCCGAGTCCACTGCGCCACCGACGCTCTCCATACTAATCTCCATACTAAGGAATAAAATTAATTCGTAGTTTTTAATGAGTAGGTATATAACAAAACTTCCGTCAACGCAGGCCAACGTTGCACCGCCCGCTCTCCCTCAAATCACACGGGACAAGGGAATATTACTAATAAGTACCACACTAACATGCAAATACTTAATTCTTAATTTGTATTCATCGCTTTTTAATATTTTTAATTAATTTTATTATTTTCAGTAGCCTCAAACTATGACGTCAAAGTCAGGACATTATTGAACGTCATTTGACATTATCAATACTACGGGTAGTATTTTTTGTGCAGATACCGGTTTTACTTCGTTCATATTAAAATACACTCGTGAGCAAAAATAAGTAGTCGGGTACAAAAATCGTCGTAACATTTTAACTGCACAAGATATTTCATTGAAATATTATGTATTTGTAAGAGAGTTTCATATTTGATGTAAATACTCATTTGTATTGGCTTTTCTTAATGTGATAACTGAAAGAAAATCAAAATAATGTCAATGTCTTTTTAAAATTATTTTATAAACCATGTTTCTTCTGGTTTCACTTTTGTTTTCTGATCAATAAGTGAAAACTGAAAGAAAAAAAAAAGCGTCTACAACACAAAATTTAACGAAAAACTTACAAAAAAATTGTGTGCAATACATAAATCATGCTTCTATCGCCTGAGGATTGCACAAGAATAATACGAGTACTTATGCTGAAATTAGGCATCAGTCAGCGACGTACAGCGGGAACAGTGGGTGTAACGTTGAAAACAGTCCAGAAAGTATTGCAGAGGTTCCTTGAAACAGGGAGTCATTTGAGAAGACCAGGAAATGGTAGACCACGATGCACAACGGCCCGAGAAGACCGTTTCATTGTTTCTACAATGTTAAGAAATCGTCATCAAACGGAAGTCGCGGTTCAAAAACAGCTTCTTCAGTCCCGCCAGGAGTACGTGAGTGAGTGAACGGTGAGAAGACGCCTCGCCGAAGCAAACCTAAAGCCTCGAAGGCCAGCCAATGGCCCCAAACTTGATAGGCAGCATCGAGTAGCAAGACTACGTGACACTCACATACACATTGAGTGAAGTGAAGAAGACTGGACAAATGTTTTGTTTACAGATAAGTCCCGATTCTCATTACTTCACCACGATGGAAGGCGGAGAGTCTACAGGCGACCTGGAGAGCGCTATTCACAAGCTTGTTTTGAAGAAAAAGTTCCGTACAGCGTGGGCTCTGTACATGTATGGGCTGGCATTTCATCAGAGGATCGCACTGCGCTAGTGGCGTTAGAAAATGGCACCTTGACTGCTGAAAGATACATAGAAGAGATTCTAAATGAACATGCAGGGCCATTTTTGGTGAAAATCGGTGGCAATCCAATATTAATGCACGACAATACCCGACCCCACACCGCACAGGTGGTAGGCAATTACATACGAGAAGTCGGTATTAATTTAATAGAGTGGCCATCGAGAAGCCCACACCTTAATCCTATCGAGCATGCATGGAACGAGCTCGGGAGACTCGTTAGGAGCCAAAATCCGCCACCTATAACGCTTGGTGCTTTAAAACAGGCCCTTATCAGAGAATGGGAGAACATTCCCCAGAATAGATTGAGGAACCTCGTCTTCAGCATGCCAAATCGGCAAGAAGCTGTAATTAGGGCCCTAGGAGGCAATACGAGGTATTGAAATGCTAAATAAGCATATTTGAAGCTTTCAAAATTCGTTCAAAACATTACATTCCTTTGTCAGAATTAACTATTTTTGTTTATTGTCATTTTGTGCATTATTCTTTTTTAATTTTAACAAGTCTATGAAAATATATAAAAAGCTAATAAAATTATCTTTAAGATGTTTTTTAATTCTATTATATATCTTATGTAGTTTAGGAGTTATCATGACTTTTGTAACCGACTACTTATTTTTGCTCGCGAGTGTATTACTACGTGTTTTACGTGTCTGCTAGCACACCATTGAATGAGATGCTTTGGTTCTAGCTGGATTTATAATAATGAATTAATATTACTAAAGTGCTATTATTACAAAGATAGCAGCGGAGTACCACTACTAGTCTCTTTTCTACATGGTTAATGAGTAGTTATTTCTTTTCTTTTTTTCTACATTTCCTCCTTATTTATCTGTAGTAAATTGGGCGTCAATAAAATTAATAAATATTAGTGAAGAAACCTTAATCTTAATAAAGTGGCGACATATCTGAAAAATCGAGATGTATTTCTTATTCTTATATGCCTGCCTATTTCATACTTAGGTTTTTTGACACGTTCGATAGGTTTTTAAAGTGAAAAAGAAGGCATAGGCATGCCGCAGAATAACAGAACATAAGGATTTATTTTTTTTAAATTATATTTCTTAGTGTAGCGACAAATATTCGCACACTACTTATTTCTGTCTGATTCACGTCGTATGTTGCCGCTTGCTACGCAACTCTGCAATTCAATCATTTTTGCCTTTATTTGCCTGAAACACAGGTTAACCCTAGTTCAGGCTCACGTTATATTTTACCTTTTGCCAATTTTGTTTGAATTGAAGTTTTATTATGTTATTAGTTATTGAAATAAAGAATTTGAAATTTTGAATTTGAATCTCAACTCTCGAGGAAACAGTCTTTCGTAGCTAATGTTGCCCAACATACTTCGTTCTGTACGGTTGTTGTTTTCAATAGCTGCTGTAAATTGATTGTTATTTTATTGTAAAATGGTGTATGTTCAAATTATTATTATATTTTCTTTGAAATGAATAAACATTCCTTGCAAAGTAATAAGTGCGAGCAGGACTACGAGAATGTATTAAACAGTATTGTTTCAAACTCACTCTGTATCGTAAGTTCACATTGTTTACAAACAAATTACAACCAATGGATCAATGTTAAAGACAATATCAACTTCAGCTGCGAAATCAGAGCAAAGGAGCATTGTGTTCCTGCAGCCAATGCGTCACATTACATACTGCTATATGCACTGTCTGTATCGATGAAAAACAATGTTTGTCGTATACATTGTTAAAACGGTTTATTGTTCCTACTACAATCACTGAGAACAGGGCACTTTTTTTCAAGTAAGAAGAAAAGAAATTCCGAAATTGTTGTCCGATCAATTGAGCAACAACGAAGTGAATGCGTGTCCAATTAGCCAAATTGAAGGGAATACCTACCTACACCGCATATTCAATGCGTAAAAAATATGAATATCAAATGTTCAAACTTATTTAAGAGGATTTTATAGTACTTCGAGGGCGTCGGTGACGCTGTGGCCTCGGCACTGGACTGTGCTCCGAGTGGAATCGTGGGGCCCGCGATCGATCCTGCCATGTACCAATGTGTTTTTCGTTTCACGAATTTCATATGTACATTTATCTGACGCTCCTACGGTGAAGGAAAACATCGTGAGGAAACCTGCATTCACCTGCGAAGTGATTCAAAGGTGTATGTGAAGTCAACCAATACGCACTGGGCCAGCGTGGTTTGACTAAGGCCTAATCGCCCTAACTAGTTAGGGTAGGTTCGTGCCCCTCGGTGGGGACGTATATGAGCTGTGATGACTATAGTACTTCGCTAGTTGATTTGCTTTGATTTATTTGAGCTTACCAGCTTATTAAGTCAAAGTGCTTCATCATCATTATTATCGCAGCCATAGAACGCCCACGGCTGAGTATGTGTTTCCACCAAAGGTGATTTGGGCGGTTACCCAGTACGATTGGCGTGGTGGGTTGCCAGAGCAGGGTGCGCCAAGCAGAGGAAGGCTGCCTTGGGTGAACCACGTTATTATTGTGACATTTTCAAGTGTTTCTTACTAATGAAGTTAAGATTTCTTAATTTATTTCTTTAATGTAATAAGAAGTCTTAAAATTGTTGAATAATTAAATTTTATATTATGAAAAAACAATCTGTGGCAATATAATATGTTGTCAGTTTTATTTATCGTCCATAGAGTCACGTAGGAACTTGTCTCACCTTAGCATTGAACTCAAAGTGTCTCAATAAGATCATTCTAGGAAATCGAGGTAGTTTATGAGCAATTAATGCAAAGGTTGAGGAAAGTGTATGCTATTCATATAACTGTTTTAACTAAGTTTTTATCGACTTAATTGCCGAAGTGTACAATACCGAGCTTCGACTTGGACAAATTCTAGCATATAATAATATTCTTCACGTGATTTTTTAACCACCTGATACGATAAACTTGAAAGAACCTTTACCTGGATGGAACTGACTTTTTAACATTAATTGTAGGAACACAACCATGTGATTAATAATGCTTTATGACTGCAAGCTTAGGACCAAGAATCAACCAAAGTGAAATATTTCTGTTTCTGCCTACAGGAAGGCATTGCTTACGAATCTGAACCAAACGGTTTCAACCATTATGTAAAGGCGTTGAAATATAAATATTCTAACATTTTTTATAAAAATACTACCTGAATTAGTTATCGTATATAAAAAACCCAGTTTTTTTATTTAAAGAGAGTCTTAGCCTTATGATGGTACGTGGAAGTCGAGTTCAAATGCGAAGAGTAGTTCAGGAGAGAAAAAATTTGATTATGTCAATACAAATAAAGATTGATTGTATGTAAATTCATTTAGACTAAGGTCAGGCATTCCGCGAATATTCGGGGTAAAAGTTAAGATCACTGACATCATTTTCCCCGAATCAATATTGATTAGAGTCTAATTAGCGCTATTTATTGGCAAAGAAATAACGTCTGGATACATAACATCACTTGCAATGAAAATAAATACATAAGCATATTAAAATTGACATTTATTTGCACGGGGACGACATGATTTACACATTTTAATAAATCAAACTTTTCGGATTTCACCTTTGCCAGCAATGCCAGCCGCGAATCTTGTCAACCAGTTGACTCGGTGAACTTCGTATCACCTTCACAGATGACAGATATTAATAACAAATCGCCAAGTGTAGAGTCATTTTGTATACAAAATTACAATTACTACTTAATATTATTTTTTAGCTTTTCTTTAGGATTTTGCTCAAGCCGTTATTGAGTTTTAGCGAGACTAACGAACGGCGGCGAGACGGCGGCATACTCCTCGTTGCTGATTCAATTGATATTGATTTGACTTTCTATTTTTTTACTTATCTAAGATTAATGAACGTGCGTATCACTTTGAGACACGAGACAAATAGCCATTAGTGCAAAAGATTATTATTGTGTAATGTTTTGGTACTTAATTATTCTTTGGAATATTTTTTATCACATCTATTCGAAAAGAGCTACTTGGTTCCTTGTAAACAGGGAATAAAATAGTTTTCTTCCCTAGGGACAAATAGTGATTTGAACTTAGAATGTGGATATTGTCAATAAAAGTTCGAAACAGTTTTTATATTGTAATAAAGGTTCATTTTCATACCATTATTTAGTTTTGTCTACATATTAACAATGATGTTTTTTAATTATAGTTTATGGGTAGGCACTTGCCCTCATCTTGCCTGATGGTAAGCAAAGGTGGGGACTAAGGTGGAGTGTGCCTACTCATTAGGTGCCGATTCACTCTAGTCCTGAAAAGACCCGGGTTGTAGTGAGGTGGAAACACAGATGATGGCAAAGAGTTCCATTCCTTTGCAGTACGCATTAAAAAAGTAGAAGCAAATCGTTTCGTGCGGAGAAGTGGAATTTCTACTACGTAGGGGTGGGTCTTTGCCGTTCTCCGGGTGCCTCGGTAGTAAAAGGGAGATGGTGGAATAAGACCAAACAGCTCTTGGGAACACTCCTCGAAATGTAACCTGTAAAAGACCGATAAACGGGCCACTGCGCGACGATGTTCAAGAATCTGGAAATTTAAAGATTTCAGAGTATCTTCGCCATGTGAAGACATTAATTTCAAGTGTTATTTAAATAAAAAATGTAGTTGATTCAAAAATATCATTATTTTTTATTCTGTTTCTTCACAAGTGTGTAGAAAAACGTCGTAGAATATACGTGCGTATATTGGTTATACACACTCGGCCCTATTACGCACTCGCCTTCGGCTCGGGCTGAAATTTGGCCTTCGTTAGTTATAATCACCATAACGCACTTATATCGTAATTAACTGTTATGTATTAAACAATATATAACTAATTAACTATTATAAATAAAAATAAAACAAGCAGACTGTCCTGGTGCTGGTGGCGCCCCTGCCAGTAGCGGATGCTCATTGCTATTAGTTTATTACCTATTTTTCTTTCTCTTGTTTGATTGTCACTAAATAAATATAAGCAAGTAAATGAACGTGTATTCTTACTCATAAACTTATAAATGAACGTGTATTCTTACTCATAAACTTATAAATAAACGTGTATTCTTATTCACATATTTTCTTATAGAGGGTATAAAAAGTAGTGTCTACCTCGGGAGAAACAAAATTATTAGATTTTGATTTTAATAAATTTTTACAAATATATATTCAGATCAGAGTAAGGTATAAAAAATAGAAACTATCTTATCATATTAATGATGCCTAATATTTGTAATACACATTATTTTACAACGGATCAAATTATTTATTAAGACCATACGCTCAAATTGTATGCTTCGTAAGAGACAAAAATGTTTATTATACATATTACCAAACAGCGTTCATTAATCAGGAACATGTATTTCACCGGTGCAATATCTGTGATAACATCAAGTGACATTAAGAGCACATGGCCGTCGGGCTTATGCACAAACTGAGTCATACTGTTTCATAATTACGAATACTGACTCGTTTTAATGTTGTATATTAAACTTAGAACTACTGCAAAAGAATAATACGTAAATTGGCATGTATCAATTCGTTAGGCAAATTAGACTATACTAATATTATAAAGAGGAAAGATTTGATTGTTTGTTTGTTTGTATTGAATAGGCTTCGAAACTACTGAACCGAATTTGATGAAAGTTGGTATATGGATAGTTCGAGATCAGGGGAAGGACATAGAGTAATTTTCCTACGGGAAAAATGAAAATTCCCACGGGAAAACAAAAATAAATAAAAATACTCTGCAATATACAATAAAAATAATTGTATGCTAGGGTTACTGATGATTCGGACACAATCTGATCGCATATTTTCTGAAATGGAAAATAGCTTTAACTAGCTAGCTGTTGATTACCTACTACCCGGTAAAATTTGAAAGCTGTAGCTGTGTATAGATTGCAAAAAAATCATATGAATAGTGCCGTGGGTCTACTCTACACGCCCCCACACGTTACGTTTCGTGTAACGATAGGTGTTGCTAGCGTCACATTCGCATAAATGGTTGATAACCATCTTCCTGTTCTCCTAACATTGAACCAGAGCGGCCGTGAGCGCCGTCCAAGTGCACTGAGGATGTTATTTGTCCAGAAATAGAACATTTAATACGAACTCACCACTTGAAAGGCGAACTTAATATTGTTCGATGTTGGCATGAAACTAACACTACTACGAATTCGAAAGCTATCAAAATACCTATTGGAAAGTCTGAATAATTTTTAAACAGAGTGACGACGTTTTTAACATGAATATTATTTAGTAGTTGATTTCATAAGGCTGAATTAAATTTATCATTTTAAAATCATCTAGTATGTATGTTTAGCGCAAGTTTTAAGTATATGTAGCTGGAAAAAATGCTGAAAGTGCTTTGAAGATTCTAAACAACTAAGGTTGCGTTGAATAGCGATAAATAACCTCATAGTAATACTAATGCTCAGCCTTAGATAAGTTCGTGTGAAGTGTTTTATAGGTGCTATTGACTGAAAGACGTCCCAATATCGTCTAACTAGAGCAACATACCTAACTAGCTGTTTAATTAAAGGAAGTTCGTATATTCAATTGTCATTTACTGCAGTTGCAATAATTGGACTTGAGTATGTAATAGATCAGGGGGAGCGCTCGTATGTTATTTTGTCCTATATTTAGACGACAGTTTGTAAGGATGTTGTGATTTATACAATTGCCCTCAACGAATCGGGTCTACCACAATAGCAAGCGCGTCTTACTTTTGCGAATACACGGCTACAAAGTCATACAATATACTATACTTACTAGCTTTCCGCCCCGTAGTTTCGCCCGCGTTATTTTCGATTTCTTCTCATAGGAATTCAATATTTTCCTGTAGAAAAAAAATATTCAAACTATAAAGTAAAACTTTTTTAAAAGTTTCGTTGAAATACGTTGAGCAGTTTGATATAAGTGCTCAAAAAAAAAACAAAATTTTAATTCCTATTTCAAACTTCCAAGGGAGAAATTTTCGAAAACGCTTAAACAAGTCGAGAATATTTAGAAGCCTGACATTTTGTATTTATCGTAATAAATATAAATGAGTGAGGCATTTACAATTATTACGATAAATACAAAATGTCAGGCTTCTATATATTCTCGACTCGACTTCTAGGTTAACCTACATACTTACTGTCAATGTGTCAATTCCTGTTTCACCCCTTTACCTACGGGCAAAATTTCCACAAACGCTGTAACATGCATTTACTAATTTTAAATCAGTAGCTCAAAAAGTTTGTTTCATATTTCTCACTTCAAAAATGACGGACTTTCATACAAACTTCAAACCCATATTTCACCCTTTTGGGGTAGAATTTCCAAAAATACTTCTTTAGTAAATGTCTACTGAATAAAATGACCCCACTGACCAATGTTTATGGGTCTAACTTCAATAATGTATGTTCGACGATGATGAATATAACAATAGATATATATTTTTTCAGTCATGTATAGTAAATTGTTTGTGATCGTAACATTATATCTGCGCATGACGGCTAATAGATTAGCGATTAACGTAGACGTGATTTACCTCACGTTACTTCATAGAAATAATAATACTTTGACGCCCATAAATGATAAAAAATGAATAAGCAAAATATTGATGCACGACTAAGTAATTTTTTTTTGTTTTCAGTTGACGACTCCAAGTAAGCAAGATGTGGCTTCGAGTTTACACTGGTGTCCTGGCAGTCTGCTTGCTGTCAGTTCCGACACTGGCTGGAATTTGCCCAGAACGATGCATGTGCTCTACTACGCAAGATGGTCTTCATCGAGCAACTTGCAGCAGTCTTCCTGAGCTCCAAAAATTTACACTTCGGCAAAAACATCATAACATCAACATTTTAGATCTGTCGCATAACAATATCACAAAGTTGACTCACGAACTTGATCGACTTACTGAAGTTGTAACCTTAGACCTGTCTACCAACGGAATTACGAACCTTAATAAGTTTTTACACAATGCAAAGAAACTTGTACATTTGAATTTAGCTCATAATAGAATAGTCACACTATCTGCAGCTCATTTGCCAGCTAGTGTTAGTTCACTAGACTTAACAAACAATTTGTTGCAAGATGTGCCTTCTGACCTAGAACATCTGACTAGTTTAGAGCATTTAGAGTTGGAGGGCAATCCATTAAATTGTTCATGCTCAAATTTAATGGCCCGAGATCGCCTGTTGCTAGCAAATGTTTTTATTGATAGAGTAAAATGTAATATTCCATTGAAACTTAAGGGTGTCTCTTGGTTGGAGCTGAAAACTAAAGACGTTTGTAAAATACCAAAGACTGAAATTAATTATTTAGACATGATGATGGGAGATCAACCTATAGATGCAGTTCAGGTTGGTGAGCAAACAACTGCTTTGAAATCCATGTCTTTGGTAGAAAATAGTGACTTAAGCGTTGGCGTTGTAGTACCTGATCAAATATCTGAAGATGACGATAGTCATTTATTTATGAAAGTTGACCACTCCACTCCTGCATCTGCTGATGGAATCGAAGGTTCAGGTTTTATCGAAACATCTACAACCTCTGAAAGTGTAGAACGAAGACAGCTTTCAAAATTAAATGTCGAGCATATGAAATCAGATGAAATACTGTCTACAAACCGAAATGAAGTGGATTTGTTGGAAGGCTCTGGTCAAGGATCAGGTTCGGGAGAATCAATTTTGATGATTGGTGAAGAATACAATGAAGAGGTCACAACAGAGGAAACAACAGAAGCGGCTACAACAACTCCAATTAAAGAATTGAATCCAGGCCCAGTAAGGAGAATATTCGAAAATGACATCAATGAAAGTTCTACCGAGTTTCCGATGCCCAGAGTACCGTCAGTGTACAAAGGTGACCCTGATTGGTATTTAAGGACAGAATCATCGACTACGACAGAATTTGTTACCCCTGTTTCACGAGATACAACTATATCTGAACATATTAGGGTGACACAGGCTTCAGAAAATCTTGGCGCTGCGGTGACTACAGAAAAAACTCCTCCACATAAAACCGGCACATATATTTGTATTGCGATCATCGTAGTTCTTCTTGTGGGCCTAATTGGTTTTGCAATTGTCAAAGGGCAACTGAGAAAACGAAGAGATCAAAGAATTTTACGGCAACAAAAAAGAGATGTTGAAAAAGCATCAAAAGAAATGGTGGATATGAATAAATCATTGTTAGGTAAACCAGCGGGCTTAGAATCGCCAGTAGAGAAAAAAGTTAATGGTAAATATGAGCTGGTGCCAACGCATGAAGCACCACATAAGAAAACTGAGAATGGTAATATTGCTAATGGAAACAGATATGACAATAACGTCGAAAGAACCGATAGTCCACGAGATACAAATCAGAATAAGAGTAGCTCGAAAGATAATAATTTGTCTGATGGAAATCAACAGACTCTTCAAGAAACATCTTTTGAATCTGTGCCGGATTCTAGAAAAGATGTAAATTCATTGTCTAGTGAAGATATATTTATACCTTTAAATGATGATGATGCTCCAAGGCTAAATGGGAACTTAGAGCCAGATATATCGCAACCTCTAATAAATGGGGATCAAAATACTGATTCCGATTTTTTGTCACCGTCGCGTGAATATGTACCAGTTTATTCCCCCGATATGGGCAGAGTTCGCATAAAAATGGCTGAAACGCCAAAGCCTAAGACACCAGTACTAGTCACCAGGAGTAGATCAAACGCTGGAGATATCATTATTACACCAATGGAGGATGGCAACGTACGCCAAACCACAACATGAAATTTCATCTCTCATGTTCGGACTATTTAAGTGTCAAATAACAATACTTCACTATTGGCGTAATTCTGTGATTATTGTGAGTGTATTTTCCGAGAAAGTTGATAAAAATGGACTGATTGTTGGGAATAAATATTACGTCTAAAATTGCTGCCAAAGTGTGTATGTAGTCGACAGTGCCTTTATTTTAACATTTTATTAGCATAAATATTTATATGAGAGTATATAGTGAAGTAAGTGAAGATATTTTTATACGTGTAAAAATGTTGCCATGTTCATGATAGTAATAATGATATTGTTGAGTGATTCCATTTTATTGAAGTTTTGACCAATACTTCCTTTGCAATAAATAGGTGTATCATAGATCTTATTTAAAAATACATTTTCAATTTCGGTAGTATTCATTATTATTTCCTTATGAAATTCAATGGTTGTGTACTTATTCGCAAACAAAATAAAAGTTTCTTTTAACAAAGCTACAGACAACGATGTAATCTGGCTATGTTTTCTCATTTCCAATAGAGATTCGCTCTATGGTTTGGCTAAGCGTAAGTTCCTTTTATAAGTTATTATTATTAGCATTGTTTAGTTGTAAGATTGTGATACCATTTATTTTAAGTTACACCATGCTTTCCACATTGTGTAAATAATATATTGAATTTCCGTTTTAGTGTAAATTCTTAACTTTATTTCTTTAGAAAACATTGTTTTATATTGCAATCGCTGATCTATGCTTTTCTTATTGTATTTTATTTTTATTACTTAGTACCTATTTAAAATTTAAATGGGTAAAAAGGTAAATTGTACATTGTAATTTAAAAAAGGTATTGAATCTTCAATTGAAAATGTTGGAACAAATTAGAACAAAAAGTGTTTATTGAGAGGATTGCTAAAAATAATGTATTTTATTGCAAACTATACGATATAAAGATTGATCAATTTATTTCTCTGTTTTATTCAATTCTATAAACTTAGTCGCTGCCCGTGTAATGGTGAAATAAATATTAAAAGTCCGCACTTTCCTCATGGACCAACTATTAATACATAACTTACCCACTTTATAAAAAAACATGTAATGTGAGTCCTAATAGTAGATTAGTAGCTAAGGGCTGCAAGGCATCAATTGCAGCCCGAGATAATTAGGCGCACGAGCGCAGCGAGGGCGCCTATATTTCGAGGGTGCAATTGGTGCTTACACCCGAGCTAACTACTCTGCTTTACATCTCGATTGTGAGGTAAGTAGGTCCTTATTACCCCCAAATAGGGCTTGTAGGTGACCAATAAGCGCTCTAGGGTAATAATGTAGCTTGGAAAGCCCTAGGGCGGTAAGTAATTTAAAAAAACACTTCACTATTTCAAAAAGTTCGCGTACATCTAACCATCATACTGGCAATAAATTACGTACAGCCCTAGGGCTTTTCTAGCTACATTATTACCCTAGAGCGATAATTGGTCACCTACAAGCCCCATTTGGGGGTAATAAGGACCTACTTACCGAACATGAGAGATGTAAATGTATATTATTGTTACTTGTTTTAACCGTCTTCGTGGTATAGTGCTTAAGACCACCCGTTATTGATTGGAAGGTCTGGGGTTAGATCCCCATTTTGGGCACAATATTTACTGCTTAGTTTGATTGGAGGTAGGGCTTATGTCACTTAGTCGTGATGTAGTCACTTATCATTAGGTGAGATGAAGGCCAAGAATTTCCCTGTTGTGTGTCAAAAATCAGATGTAGTCGGGTTAGAGTGGGAATATGGCTAATAACTCGAATGATTAAAGTTAACCGAGATCCCGTTAGTGGGTATCCCGACGAAGTGGTGCCTCAAGAAAACATTCAAAGTGAATGTAAAATTGACTATATTAAAAGGTAGATAAGGATTTATCATAGTATACATAGTAACATGAGGGGCCTGTCAAAGTATATTGACGTGGTCTCAAGATGGGATAACAGAAGACCAGTTCCGCTAGTAAATTGCCGTTGAATCAAAACATGTATCTTATTAGTAGAATTGGACCTCTGGACCAGAGTGAGATCGCAAGTGCTCATAAGAGGGCTACTATAGAGTCAATTTTTATAAACAACAATGTTGGCAATTAAGCAGGCTGACCACCTTGAAATTCTGACTATTTGAAAGTCTGACGTTTTGAAAATCTGACCAACTGAAAACAAACGGTGGCTACAATCACTTACAGTACAATTGTGGTTCCTATAAGACTTGCAAATCTACAACCCCTACACGGACGAACTTGTGACATAAAGTATCAAGTCGCAGTACCCAGTAATTTCACTGCCTGGCTTTACCCTTCAACCTGGAACACAGCAATGCAAGCACCACTGTTTGAAGGCAGAAGTAGGTAAGATAGAGATACCGACGCAGGCGACTCCGGTGCAGAATTAAAAATCACATACATGACATACACATAAACTTTCCAATCTTCAAAAAATAATAATAATAATAAAACCGACTGAATTTGGTGCCAAATTTTAAGTAATTATATTAATTGTTCTTATATTTTTCAGACATTCAAGGTGATCATTGCTTGGCACCTTGACTTCAATATAAAACTGTGATGTTGTATGTTTTCTTATATTATTTATGACTTTTAGGTGTTTTTGAAGTCGGTTTTATTTTTTTGTTATTTTTTTAAATCTTTTTAGTTTAGTTAATATATGCGTATTAGAATTTGAGCCAACGCAAACAGCAGAATAATTAAAAATAAAACGTCTTTCTCTCTAAACAACTTTGAAGGAATTATTCCCGAACTCCTAATCTACCAGAAAGCTTCCATCATCAGCTCAGTAACATGACATGATGACGACCAAACGCAAATACCTGAATATCTTAGGAACAGACATGATAGTTAAAGAATAGATTTTGTCATGGTGACAATGGGACCACTTCGGGAGTTTACTTTTTTGGTTAAAAATAATTTTGAAAATCGGCCCACAAATGGCGGAGTAATCGGTGAACATACATAAAAACAAATAGATACAATGAACAAAGAACCGGTTAAAAAGCCAATGAAACGCGTTGATGCAAACAATTTTGAAAATGTTGCAAATCCGTGCTTAACTGGAACGCGCCTGTTGTGTTTCGAAAGCTTCTATACTTGCTTCAATCTCGGGGAACAGCAATATAGGTTATCGTCATTGGTCGACGCGGGGAGACATCGATGAGGAAAAGAAAAGAGCTCAGAATAGTGACAAGATGACCGTGGGCTTTACTATATTAGGGTTGTAAAGTGACCTAGATCGACGAATTGGACCTTCCCAATTCTGAACGACCCTCTGGAGAGGTTTTGCCGGGGAGGGATGCCAGTGAATGAACCATTAGTGGCAGAGAATCCCCACATCATCGGGAGGCTGTCTACTCAGAACTTCAATATAAAAGACTAACTTTTGCCCGCGACTTCGTCCGCGTAAAATTAGTAATTTGGGTAGCTTATTTTTATTTAATCTGCTTATATCCTTCCGCAAAATTTAAACTATCTTCATAACAAATTTCATCTAAATTGGAATGATGCTGAGTTCACTGTACCTACCATGCATCATACTACAAAAGGTCAATTCTGTTGTCTATACTTTCACACCTTTTCGGGTTAATAGCTTTTTTACTTATAATAGGGAAACTCTTGGCCTGCATCTCACCTGATGGTCAGTGACGATAGGGCTGTAGATGAAAGCGAGCATCACCTGGACTCCGCATCAACATAAGAACTGATTATCTTACCTGTAATAAAATTATCGGAACCCATCAATGTTATTTACTTTGTTATTATAGCGACAAACTAAGATAAGACTTTAGGCTCAGAAGCCCTACCATCAACCAAATTTAGCAGCAAACTTCTTAGCACATGGATCGCGAGAGTATTTTCTCGGCCTATTTCTCTACACCGAAATGTCACTTTTGACAGTAGGGAATGAGATACTCGTAGCTATTGTTTGGTGTCGAGAAAGTAACAGTTAATGATAGACATATTTATCTCGGGGTCCTTGTGCTACGCGTGCAGGGAAGTAGAACTCCGGACCTCCAGATCAGAGCCCACTAGATCACGGAAGCGGTTGAAACTGCACTCGGCCATGTTTGGGAGATTTTTTTAACCACCTCAAGATTATTTATAAAATATATTGGCCGTTACGTAATTTTAATATACCTACTTCCCTACTTTTTACCCCGTTCGCATACCAAGCTGTGAAAATCAATCTTAATAAATAAAATAAATTAGGATAAGCTTTTTATCGCTCAACTATGGACTTAATAAGTCCATGCGAAAGCTTAATTTAGTCTAAATCATGTTTAAATTCAGTGACAATTGTTGACAGCAATATTTGAGCTTATTTGCGACATGCATGGATTTATTAATCAATACTTACCAAGTCCATGGCAACATGTGTGATCGGCTGATGACAGACAAATGGGACAAATTTTTGAAATTCAAAGTAAAATACAAAACGGTAAGAAATAAGAAAAGAAAAAATTACTGTATCCCGAAATACGAAAACAGTTTGTTTATTGCAATACTGAGCTTTTATCATATATACGAGTATTTGGCCTCGTATGCGTAACAGTGAAAAATACTGCTGTCATATTTGGCTTTGTATGTGTTCACGGTTGCTGTTGACTCATATGTCAAAAATGGATCCTTCGCGCTTCTATGGAACCTCCAAGTATGTTAATATTATTCCTTGTGATGGCAGTTTGAGAGATGATATTTTACGAAATATCTCCGATGAACTTAATATCCTCGGGAGTGCCGCTGGGGAATATACCATACTTATTTGATATTCACTGCTGATTCTTAATATTTATTTATTTCAATTTCGTTTCATTGTGTAAGCTTATTTAAATACTATTTTGTGTAAGAAGAATTTTTTATTCCATCTCTTTGATCTCTTTCATGCAGTAAAAGGGGTTAAAAACTAATTGTTACTGACGACATCTGTTGACCAGTATCAATATTATCACAACTTGTATGTAGCTGCTTACTGTAAAATATATCACAGTTTTTTAAACTGAAAATATATTCTTCAGTACAAGTATTACTACAAAAAGGTAAAGGAACAGAAAATAAATTGGTAAAGTAAAAATTGTATAACGCCTACCAAATAGAAATTATTATAAGACAGGTTGGAGAGTGCCTTAGTTTAGCGCCATCTATTGACTATACTTAATATTAACTTTTTCGTTGAGCATGTTAGTTTTGCTTGCTGAAATATGTGCTGTGCTGTGCTTTCAATAAATTTAAATCATACCACACATCTTTATAGTGTTTAAAACTGACTATAGATGTCAGTGTGGTAATTAATAGTACTTCATCGTTCAACGAGGCGAGAAAGAATGGCCGGAATCGCGCTTTCTTAAGACGCGTTCCAGATAAGAACGGATTTGCAACATTTTTAGCATCAACGCGTTTTTATTAGCATTTGGTGTTAACTTTTCGTGCTGGTTTCGTTTGTTCCATTTACCACAAAAAGTTTGCATCAAATACCCATGCTAATGATAGGTCCTCTTATACCACTTCTTTATAGCTTTCAAAGACATTTAGATTCTTTTTTCATGAATTCAAAAGGGTTTTCAGCAGATTTAAAAATATGTATATTGAAAGATATTTATAGCTTTAGCCGATTCTGATTTGTATTATTAGAAATTTTACTGGATTAATTTGTTACATTTGTTTCCGTTTCATTTGTTATAATTAGCGTGGTTAAAAATGTTAACATTTCTTATAAGGAACGCAAAGGCTAGGCTAACATTCGATGTCAGCACCAGCAAAGTGGTGATGCTTATCTGAACACAGCTTAGTGTGCCTAATACTTACTAGTTTACGGGAGGTAGTATTTTTTATATCGAATATAAAGACCACAAAGTATTTTTATCTTTCATCTTTTTATTTGTAAAATAAGGGAGTAGAACATTTTCAAAGAAAAAAAAAGATTTTTTCTTGCATCCCATACCTATGCCGTATTGTATTTATACAAGGAAGTTGATCCATACCCTATCAAGCCGAAACCTACCCATGTTAACATAGTCGTATTAAAGATAAGGTTCGAATGTAAAATTGAATTACTAATTCTTCATACATTTTTTTACAGACCCAACTATGTATATGGGGGATATCAAAGTTAATTTTACAATTTCGAATTTTCAATGGCGATTTAACTTTTATATCACTGTATTAACATGAGTAGGTTTCGGCTTGACATTAACCAAACACGGTGTATTTGGATTTTTCAGGTCCGTGAAAAAGTTTTTAATAACAGCTTGCAATTTATTTTATTTCTGGCAGCGTCATGGAATCTTTACCATTCCTTATATAGACCAATACACAACATTTTAAGTGGAGTGTAGTGAATATTTTTTATACACAATAGGGAAGCTCTTGGCATTCATCATCATTGATGGTAAGTGGCAATAAAGCCGAAAATAAATAAGAATGGAGAATGCTGTGCTCGGGATTTGTTTACGTAATGAAATTAAAAATGATGAGATCCTTAGATGAACTAAAATTACCGACATGGCCCAAAGAATTGCTAACATTTTAAGTGATAGTGGACAGGACTCGTTGCTCTCAGGACTGACGGTCATTGAGGCAGAAAATCCTTGAGTAATCGTCGCAAATCGGAAGACGGACAAAATGGAAGCGTAAATACAAGTCACAAGGTAGACCGACGATCTGGTGATGATCAAGGGAAGGCGCTAGACGCGAGCGTCGCATAACCGATCTGTTTGAAGCTCCTCTTGAGGTCGGCCTAAGACGAAGTATGTTGTATTTTGCTTTAGAATAATAATAAATGCGCAGGCGAGTTAGATTCTATCTGAAATTTGGTCTTACCCGGATAGACTATTTGCCTGAGGTAAACATACTCGTCATCAAGTTCTAGTGTACGAGTAAAGTCTCCAATATTTACAGTATATTGTTATGTACACGCCCATATTTTCACATACATCACTGATATACGCCCTACTACTGTGTACGGGACTCTCCCTTTCTTTTTTTTTCTGCTGTTAGTGACCGAAGCAGCCATGCCCGGTTAGTACCTGTACCATGCGGAATGTTAGGCTGCCTTGCCGGCGCCTAACCCACTCTTCCAACACCTGACGACTCGCCTCAATCGTCCGGTGGCCGGCATTGGGGAGTCGACTGCCTCACCCCACTGGCGCGCAGAGCCTCCCTCTGCGGCAGGGTACGAAAGGCACAGGACTCTCCCTAGACGAGGAGCAATCAGCTCACTTCATCACACTGGCTTGACGAGTTGGTGTAGGATATTTTTTAATCGACTTCAAAAAAGGAGGAGGTTCTCAATTCCATGCGTATGCTTATTTAATTTTTTGTGTGTATTTCTCCGCCAATTGTGGACCGATTGAAAGAGAAGGTTGGCGCCGGCAGGGCAGCCTTTTATACCACATGGTGCAGGTATTGACCGGACGGATACTTTGTTCACTACTTGCATAAGGTCCCTTGTCGGGTGGAAACGTTACAGTGTCACCACAGTAACGCTTCCGATTGTACAGCCGAGCAAACTTAATTGAAGTGCTTGGCCTGGCAACCCCAACGTCGTGAACTACCCATATCGTTGGATGGCGGTGACCTCTCGCCCTCTCTCTGCCAGACATCAATAGAAAGATGCTAAATGGTTCAAGGTAGTGGGAGGCTGTTGCTTCATTCTGCGAGAACGTAATCCCGCAAAAGAGGCAGCGAAGAGGTAGTGGGAAAATTATCTTGACGCCACTCCCCTCCAAAGCAGCCGAAGAGGACTAGATGGCCATCGAGGCGGTTTAGTGGGTATACCCTGCAGTGCGAGGAATTCTACACACTTTTGTCAACTAGCTATCGGATCGGCACGTAGGTGAACCTCCTCATTAAAAACAATACAGTCGGCTTCTACAACACCCACGAGAAGAAAGGGAGTGACGACACATGTATATTAAATTCCTCATCGCACGGATTCTCCGTTCGACGAGGAATTTAAATTGTAACTTTAGGCAAAATAAGTTATTGTGTGAAATGTTGTATAAGTGTATTTATGTACAAGAACTTCACAAAACATTACAAGCATTATTATCGATAACTTAAAATTATATTAAGCCCTAACTATTTTGTATTTCTTAATATAAATAAATATTTGAAAGATATGTTAAAAATGATATCTAAAAGTTTTTATTGATAATATTGTTATAGATTACTTTCTGTCAGCTCGTTATCGTCGCTTGAATATCTTCGGTTTCTTGGCCGGCGTGGTCTTTCTAATTCTGCTTCAATTTCTATTGTAATTGATTCTTCATCAGCTACCACAAATTCAGACATTCGTCTCCTTCGTGCACCAGGAGAATTATCTAACTCTGTTATTTCATGACTTCCAAATTGTTTAGCTCTTCTCCGACGTCGTCGCCTGTTGCTGTCATAAACCGGTTCTAATTCCTCTAAAGTTGGTAATTCTCCATTTCTCTCAGTTTCTTCTAATAGATCACCACTTGATTTCGTTTTTCTTCGACCTCTTCGTCTTCTACTCTTACCAGTACCGACTTCACATAGTGAGTGTGTTGATGTGTTTAGTTTTGGCATTGAGAGAGCTTCATCGTAAGAAGGCGGTGATATCAAATCCCGTGGATCTGGTGCATTAGTAAGCGATTCCTGCTCAGCTCTCATTCTCAATTCTCTCAATCTAGATCTAGCTTCTTCCACTTGCCTTTCTCGTTCTTCTTGAATGACACGCAAACGACGTTTCATCGAATTTCTGATGCAATTAACCAATAAAATACACACTGACAAGCCCGTAATCATAACAACTATGAACCATATTAAGCCATCTGCATTTGCGACATTTTGGTTTGGGTACCACGCAAAATAGCATGCTTCTAGCCATGTTTGTCCAAACACAGTCATCGGACTATTGCAAATAAGATTAAAAGATTCTTCTTTTTTAAAAGGTTCCAAGGTGAGAAATTCATAAAAGTCTATAAAGTTTGCATCAAGACAGTCACACCTCCACATGTTGTCGCTTAAATCAAGCTTTTCCAAATAGAGATTAGAGTCAAAATATGACTTTTTCCATACAGTGGTAAAACGGTTACCTACTACAGATAGACCTGTTAAACGTGGCAACATGAAAAAAGTAAAGTTGTTTATAAAACTTAATCTATTATAATTTAAATTTAAATATTTTAGTGTATTGGAAGAAATACTATCTGGAATTTGAGCTAAAAGATTACGAGACAAATCTAAATCAACCAATGATTGCAAGCCTTCCAAAGAAGCTTTGTTGAATGTGTTAATTTCACATGAACTCAAGTCCAAAATAGTGATAGACGTTGATTTCATATGACCTACTTGAGTTAGATAATTTCTTGATAACTTTAGGTGTGTCAAAGATGGCATTTCTAGTAAGGTTCCTTCTGGAACTAAAGCGATTTCATTCCACGATAAATCTAGATATTTAAGCATACTCAATCCTCTAAAAGTATCAGTTCTTAATGATCCAATATTATTATAAGAAAAATCTAAGTATTCTAATTTTGTATTATTTATAAATTCATAACTCCTTAAATATCGAATCATATTATGGCTAATTATAGCTTTTTTCAAATTCGGAAAGCCTTGCAGACTAGGTTGTAGAATATTACAGAATGATATATCCAAAAATTTTAAAGATGTAGAATATAGCTTAAACGTAGATGCAGCTAAATCTAGTCGGTAATTATGAGACATTTTTAAATGAATCAGAGCCGGTAAGTATGATAATTCATTCTGGTTTACAGTTGTTAATTGGCAGTTACTGATATGTAAGCTTTTTAATGATGATGATATTAACCCCTGTAATCTGACTATAGGGTTAAAACTTAATCTCAGTACTTTTAAGTTTGAAAGGCCACCTATAAATGATTTTCCAGATACAGATTGAATTTCACAGTGTTCCAAGATTAATGTCTCCAGAGATGAACTTTGAAAAATCTCCTGATTAGCTAAGTCATCCAAAGATTTGAATTTATTGTAGGATAAGTCTAAATATTTTAATTTTACAGCTGGTAAAAAAACCTCATTAGGAATCAAAGAAATCCAATTTTCAAAATAATTTTTCGATAGGTTGAGAGTTTCTAATTCTGTCAAATTGTGTAATGCATTTTTTGGCAATTCGTTTAATCTGTTTCCACTGATATCCAATGAAGCCAAGTCACGTAATGTGTTTAAGTTTTCTGGAAATATTACGAAATCGTTATACGATATATTCAATCTCGTCACCTGAAATAGAAAAAATAGAAGTAATTTAAACAATTATATGTATTATATTATCAGTGGCGTAACTATGCCATCTGAGGCTTGTGGCTCATTCATTTACAGTAAAATTTATTGACATCTTTTTGTTTGAATATGTTGAAATCTTTGAATTTGTATGTGATCCTTAGATGTGTCTCATGAGTACAAAAATTTGTTAAAAATGTTAGGTTCCTCTTAGGCCGCCGCCGCGCCGGGGCCCTCTCGGGTCGGAGGCCTTGGCATTTTGCCAGCCCTGTCGCCCTATAGTTACGCTACTGTATATTATCAAATATTGGCACTAGATAAGAAGTTACACCATATTAAATTACCTTTAGTTCATTAATACCATGAGGTGTATTGGTCATACCTCTCCTGGAACAGTCGATATCTGTCCCGTCATCGTCTGCTTTACATGAACATACAGAACATACATCATATTCATTTCTATTGTCAATATTCAAAGTTTCTGCACTTACTGCCAGTACTAAAGATAGCAGAATAGTCGGCAAAGTGCGAAAAACCATCACGTTGACTTCTCATTACTGCCTGGAAAAGGTAAGATAACTTTGATATGCTGGTTCTCTATTTGAGTTCGAAGCGAATTCGAATAATCAATTATGTTTGCTAAGAACACCTGCACATTAAATGTACTTAATTTTCCTGTCACGTACATTTTAACATTGAAAAAAATAGGAGGCTAACAGTGACAAAATGACTTTTGTTTCTGAATATAAGCAGAACCTTTTATCTTTGTTATCAGTTTTTGATAAAGGCTGTTTGATAGTTATATTTGGGTCGCTGGGCGTTTAGAGCTAACATATTTTACGAAATAAGGTGAAAGAAGTTTTAAGTAAGATTCATAAATTGCTAATTGAAGTGTTAATAGCTTCCCTTTATATGTCTGTGGTTAGTACTGCAATTTGTATTTTTGGTAAAATTAATTAAATCATTTGAGGTTACAGGTATTGAATTGCAGATAGAGACCAAAACGCCTTAAGTCTGATAAAAATATGAATTGTAATAACAAGTTATGAGTCAGCGTCACTTAAAGTAATTTTTGTACATAAAATTACTTAAAGCACCCGAATTATTGATTTAACAAAACTTAAAAGTTATTATAAATCAAAATCAATTACATTAAAATATTGAGATTTTTCAATTGTGGGCTACTATACTTATTTACCACGGCAAACTTGTTTCCATACCAACCTTAATTTCTTTGGTGCGAATTCTTAAATCAACACTGACACTAGTTTGCATCAAACACTTAGAATACAAGTCTTCATATTTGTAATCTCACACACTAACATTTACAATTGAAACTAGTTTGTGATATCCCAGACTTACTAGTAAAGCGAACGATCACGAGTGCTTTATTTCATTGCACCAAGCGAAATGAAAATAGTGACGTGTTATCATTTGATAAGGATAAAGAAAATCATAATCTACTCAGTGATGGTGGCTTTGCGAGCGTGCACGAAAATTGTTTTCAACTACCTAAAGAATTATTACGAAAAACGGTGTATGACCTATATAAAGTCCAATGAATTGAAAATTTAACCATAATATACTGTCGTATATTCCATAATATGTTCCGAACTCGCGATGGCGAGCTAAAATCGATGATCGATGAACCAATTTATAGTCATATAGTCAATTTATAGACCCTTACATGTCGAGATTCGATTTTATTTATTTACACAAGAACTATAAAATTATTTAAAATGAGTTGAAAGTACAAAAAAGGTAGGCTCGAGCTCTTCGATGGGGACATAATTATATGAGCTGTGATAATGATGATGAAAGTACGATCCGATCATACACACATTTAAATATGTAAACTTAAAAATGCGCTAGATAGCTGTGTAGTCAGTCGTCCTCCCTTTATTTTGAAGAAATTAAAGGAATAGTACGAGTTCTTGAAAAAGAACGTTAGTTTTTATACTTTTAATTTTTGCGACAACTTTTACACACACCTTACTAAAACCATAAAGAATATAAACTTATAATATAGCTTGGATTCATAGACTCAGAATATACTGGCGTATACGCCTGACTGAGAACTGTAAAATATATCATTTAAAATGTAAACAAAACGATCGGTTATTATACTATCCTTTTGTTTTCCATAAGACTTAATTTTTTTGTGAATCGATTTGGAGCGAAAGCTTACTTTCGCTTCAAATGGATTCAAATATCGAAACTTTTCGTTAAGAAAACCTAATCCAAACCTAATCCAAAACATATATAATATGCATATCTAATTCTTGTTAATAGATAACACCTTTATTAAATAAATTAACATTTACTTGACATTTTAAAAACTCATTTATAGCTAAATTTCAAAATTAACTTAACCTTACTTTAAAACTAAACGTCATTTTATTGTAAATAATTATTACTCTAGGCATTCTCAGATGCAAACAGATATTCAACCAATCAAAATGTCTAAAGTTTATCTTCAATATTTCAAACGTAGGTATATATTTTGTTAAAACATAAACAAGAATATGTTCAAAGTGATATCTAGTTGCTTCTGAAATGAGCTACGCGAAGTGAAATCCACGTAAAATCACGCAGTCAATGCCTAGTTCCAAAACATGATACGTAAAGTTATCTAAAGATGGCGTTCTTAAAAGTGAAACAGCAGAAAATAACTACTTGGAATAAAATGACGATTTTGTTAATTCTTAATATTTATACAATAAAATTAATTACACTTGAACTTAAAAATACTAGCGAATATTGTCATTGTCGTTAGAATGTATCTGTAAAGTGCGCCGTATAGATCGCCTGTCATGTGTTCTTGGCCTATACTCTGTAAGGTCACCTATTGACCTGGATCTTCGGTGATCTCTATTATTGTTCTCTTCCTCCTCATCTATAAAATCTGGAAGTGAATGAAATGATGCATTGAGCCTCGGCATTAGCAAAGCTTCATCATAGCTTGGGGGCAAATCTTCCTCCCGGAGTGGAACTCTTACAACAGATGCTTCGGATGCAGAAAGTGGCGTCGTGCCATTGAGATTCAAGATAGTTGTTTGTCGCGGTGGCTCAGTATTATTTATTGAACTGAGACCTCGACAAATGCAAGATGTAATGACTACACCGATAATAACTCCTACCAGTACTGCTGCCGTAGTGTATGACATAGCAGTGTTATCTCCTGGATGCCATGTGCGGATGTATGCCTGCTGCCAGCTCATTTGAGTCACGTTGGCTGGCGAGTAGCATATAAGCGAACCTTTGTCAGTTACTTTCGCTGGTTCCTTAGTAAAAAATTCATATGTCAACAATAAATTCAAGTCAAATCCATCGCAGCTCCACCGGTTTCCCTTCACGTGAACTTCCCTCAAAAACGGATTTGAGGCGAAATGTGAGGTCGGCCAGATCTCCTTAAAATCATTTCCTCTCATATCTAATACCGCCAAATGCGGTAGTGACGAGAAAGAATTATCAGTTAGCGATTCGATATTATTGTAACTTAAATCAAGCTCCTGGAGAGTATTCGAAGCAAAATCATCGGGTATCATTTCAATTTCGTTCAGTGACAAATATAGTTCTAAAAGAGAAGTCATTTCACTTAATGAATCTTCTGCTATCTCTGTTATTTGGCAATTGTTTAAGTGAAGACTCTTCATTGAATTGGAATGAAATCTTGGAAAATTGGAAAAGTAGTTTCTACACAAGTCTAAATTTTCCAAATTATTTGCTGCAGAGAAAAGTTTTGTCGTTAATTCATGTATTCTGTTCTCTGCAAGGTTTAAAAATTTTAGTTCTGGTGTTGTATTAAATGCATTTTCATCTATTTTACTAATTTTGTTTTTAGATAAGTCTAGTTTTATAAGTTTTGGTAGGTTACTTTGCAACCATACATCATAATTGTTACCAGATAGTATAAGTGTGTTCAGATTTTCTAACTGCTCTAAAAAACTTGGTAATTGTGTACTTAATTGGTTATTTGAAAAGTCCAGGACTCGTAGTTTTGTAAATTGTTCTAATTGAGGTGGAAATATTGTAAATTCATTGTTAGATAATATCAATACCTCGACCTGGAATAAAATACACTTTATATTAATTTATGAAATAAACAACTTATATTAATATAGTTTTTATATCAATAGAAAATTACAATAATATTGGAAAATGAGTTATAAGTTTTTCTATGAAAAGCTTAACAAATATGTAAGGTTTCATTCTATTCCATTTTAAAATTTTTGGAAAATACTTACATTTTTGTCTATCCCATGCGGTAGCTCAGACAAACCTCTGTCAGAACAGTCCACATGAATCATCGAATTTAATGTATGAGTGAGGCAGGTCAAGGTTGTATCATCAACCAGGTCTCTTCTCATGACTCCAGCATTTATTGCATCTGGGAGCAACAACCACACCAATAAAATTACACCTGAAACACAGAAACAATTTAATGTTTTTTAAAGATTTCATATTCATACGTCAATTTATACTCAATATTGATTTTATTTTAAATACTCGCTTAAAACATTATTAAGGTCTTATAAACATTTATTATTATCAGTTTGGTTAAAAATAGTAAATAAAAATTCTTGTGATTATTATACGGTATTCTTTCTGACGTGGTGCAAACTCTTAGAATATCTCATGAATATACTTATGTATTGTCATTGTTGTATAATTATATATAAATTGCTATTTTCAACATTATTTTCTTAACGGAGTTATCAGATTTAATACTCCTACGCTATAAACAATCTATGGTAATAAGCTACGCTAAGAGATCTTCTCTTATCATATCATAATCGCTATCATTGAAGTTTAACGTAGAAAGTGAGCAGGGTTTTAAATAAATAGAATCAGTAAAACTTTTTTTTCATACTACACTGACCTTCAAAAGTAAGTACCACACTTTTCAAATTGCAATAACTTTTAAAGTAGGCAAAATATATTTTCAAATTAAAAAGTATTAAAAAGACTAATGTATAAAAAACTATATCTTCCGAGAAACCTGACGAAATGAGCTGAAAATGTTTTGTGTTTGAATCCTTTATCTTTTGTAGTTTAGGGAAAAAAATAATTTTAAAAGTGTAGTAGTACTTACTTTTGAAGGTATTACTTGTCGACCTTTTTGGATAACGTTTGCAATATATATCTAATTTTGAAAGGTATAGCTTAGGATAGCAATAATACTCTACCAATGATTATCTACATTGATGATATTAAATTCTTACACATCACACTGAATGTAACGTCTGGTACACTTTTTTTAACATTACTAGCTGATTTTGGCACACTTCACAAACTCACCTGGCCCCATTACATTAGAAATATTCGTTTCACATCTTCCACTGTTTTCTCGTAATCACTCACTCCGCAATTTTCCTTAGTGGCGACTCAGAATGTGTATTTTAATTCACAGTGTACTGTTATCATTATTTGAGTGAAAAGGTTTGGCACTTTGTAGGTTAGTTCAAGATTGCACTGAATACAGGTTGTTTCGTCAAACCTTTTCATGGCAATGATGTATATGACATTTGGTCTTATCAACGAACGTTACGTTTATCATTTCATTCATATAAAGGCAGTATATTACATTGTCTGTATTACTATCACGATTTAAAAAATATATATTTATTTTTAACCGCTTTTAAAAAAGGAGGAGGTTCTCAATTCGATGCATATGATTTTTTTGTATGTATGTTACGCGATTACGCTGATTTTGAAAATTCTTTTTGTATTCGATAGAGTATACTCCTGGGGTGGTCCCAATGTCACCAAAGTCAGGATATGATAATGGGATCTCATGAAAATCGAGGGAAACCCTTAAATTTTATAAGTACGTCCAACGTGTTTCACGTTTTTTCCAAAGCTATTCACGTATTTGCGTCTGTAGTTATGAACCGAGCGGATGATGGAAGGATCCTTAACTTCTGGAATTGACCTGACCTTGGACCTGAATTTAATACCAGCTCACCTTCGGTGAAAATTAAGTTCAATTGAACATAGTGAAGGTACTGAATAGAACTAAGTAGGTAAGTAAACTCGTATAAGAAGGCAATGAATTTAATACCAGCTCACCAACCAAACCAAATTTTAAGACTTTTTAGGAAATCATCGTCTGACTTCAATATAAAAGTGTGATGTTGTCTGTACCTATTCTTATATTATTTTTACTTTTCAGTGTTTTTGAAGTCGGTTATTATTTTTTGTAAAATATTTTTTCTGATGTCATGTCAAAATTACTGTTACGACTTAACTAAGTTTATGCGATAAGCTTGCTTGATAAACATAGCATTGTTGTGTTCTGTTTTGAGGTAAAATATCCCAGTCAATTATATTTTCGAGGTTTTGGTTGTCACTTGACGCTATTCAACTTCTAAAAAATCTATTTATATGTTATTAAGAAATATTGCTACTCAAATAATTGGAAGGTTTTTTGTCATAACATAATCCAATAGTAAATATGTGATAATAGTCAGGAGATTCTTGAAAACGTATTAATTTTGATAATTATTAAATATTAATGTTATTATGTATTATAATAAATAATTATATTTCTTAGTTATACAATAGGATCATCCCATAAATACATGTACGTTATCGTTTCTGTTTTATCAGATTACGTATCGACTTATCAGGGACCTAAAGAAATATATCTGTTACTATCAGCTCAAAATATACGAGTGTGTTAGTCACCGGCTCAACCGCATACAAAGCGAAGCGTAATAATCTATTATTATCACGTTTGATTTCAAAATTCTTGTTAAAGAGATATAAGGGAGCAATTTTTCTGGTTTAACTCATAACCAGAAAGCTATGCGACGTTTGCAAAAGTTTGTTTACCAAGGGAGCAAACAACTATTTTTAGGGCGACAGTGTTTTTTTTTTGGAATCCAGGGCGGAGCGAAGGATTCTAGTAGTAGAAAGTGCGTTCAGCATTCTACTTTAGAATCCCTCGCTACCCTCGAGATTCTTAAGTAGAATCATGAACGTAGCGAGGAATTCGAATTACGTCACTCGAGCTTAAAAGATTAATAGTAAAAAAATAATTTTTAAACAAGCTTTTATTATTTCATTGTCACGCGATATAAATATTATGCATGCATGTCCTGTTTGAGGTGGGCGCTAATATCTGCGACACAGTCTCTTGACTAATGCAGGTATTGACGTATATTTGTATATGATTGATTTTTTGTGTTTCAAATATATTTATTATTATACATTTATTTCAAAAAGTATCTTAAATTTAAGTTTTTTCAATACATACATATAAAAACACAAATATTATAAAAAACTTAATCTAGGGTTCCACTGGCAGCGGAGCACCGCCCAAGCTACCGGTGGTTAGGGCTACAGGGAGAGGAATCTCCGAACGATACGTGCCGTGTCAAGAATCACCGCCTTCTGTATCTGGCCCTTGATCCATTCGCCAAGTGAGAGCCTCTAAAGATGTCGGTCGAGACTCTTCGCTATTAAACCGTTCGCAGAAACAACTATCGGAACAATGATCGTCGAGTCAATATTATTATTATTATTAATGTATTTATATTAGAAATAATATTATACTTACAAAAACACCTTCTCAGATAATGCATAATCTAAGTTATAGTGAGTCATCCTCAAAAGATAGATTATGCTGTCGCGTACTTTTTTTTAGAACTTTTGAAGGAGAACAATTGCGGCATAAATGATTTTTGCTTAACTTTAACTGTTTACGCAGCGCACGCAACGAAAGCTCTGAAAAGAAATATTTTTTTCCCGTTTTTGCAACATTTTGATGTTTTATAGCCTACAGCCTTCGATAAATGTGGACTATTCAGCACAAAAATAATTTTTCAACTTGAAACAATAGTTTCTGAGATTAGCGCGGTCAACCAAACAAACAATAAAACAAACCCTTCAGCTTTATAATATTAGTAAAGTAATAAGTAAGTTTAGATAGACTAGCTTTCCGCTCGCGGCTTTGCCCGCGTTATTATTGTTTTTGCGTGGGAATTTTATATTTTCCCGTAAAATAATTTTGTAGCATATTATATAGAAGACTATTTATATTTAGGAGCTCGAATAATAAATTACATAGAAATTGGAGCAGATCTATATAAATAAAAATGGATCTTCTAAATGTACGAGTATGTACGCTCATAACTTTCGAACGACTGCATTAAATTGGATAATTCTTAGTTTTATTTATTCATTATTGTTAGGACAAGGGTTGTGTAATATAAAAATTACAATAATTTAAACAAACATTTTAGTAATTTAGTTAAAAAGCATGGCGATACAAAGTAAGCCGGGTCAGCTAGTTTTAAATATTTTCCATAGAAACTTTCAACACTTATTTTGCACCTTAAGGGGATGACCATGAAACACGTGTTCAATTAAATGTTTTTATGAGTATGAATTTTTTTTTTCAAAAACGTTGCAATTTAAAAAAAATCCATACTAACTTGCAACCCCTATTTTACCCATTCAGGGCAAATTTTTTAAAAATCCCTTCTTAGTGTGCGGCCGCATTTTGTATTAAAACAACTGCCCAAATTTCACGTTTCTCACCATTAGCGGTTACGGCTGTGCGAGCGTCTATAAATGGGAACTTCTCATTTTATATATATATTTTACTTATTCAGGTATTTATTCAGGTATGGCATAGCTTCAGAAAAAAACAAAAAACACATTGGACGTATATATATATATTCACAAATTTCAATTTTCCACGGATCCCATTAACAGATCCTGACTTGGTGACATTGGGATTAATTGGGAAATATACCCTCAAGTCTACCTCTCTCTCAAAGTATCTCACTCAAACAAAAAAGTATTTTCCAAACCGGTTAATGAATAACGGAGTTATGAGGTAGCAAATGTGTAACAAATATAAAAAAAACCGATTTGGGAAACACTGAAAAGTTATAAATAATATAAGAAGTGTGATGTTGTCTGTACCTATTCCTATATTATTTTTAATTTTCAGTGTTTTTGAAGTCGGTTTTTATTTTTTGTGAAATATTTTAAATTTTTATCTTTTTAGTGAATGAAATCTTTTTAGTGAATTTAATACAATCTCAACTTCGATAAGGATTCTTCCATCATCAGTTCGGTTCATGACTACCTGACTCAAATATTTGAATAGCTTCGGAAAAAACATAAAACACGTTACCTTTTAAATTTAAGGTTTTTCTCGATTTTCATGGTATCCTATTATCAGATCCTGACTTTGGTGACCTTGGAACCACCCCAGGAGTATACTCTATCGGATACAAAAATAATTTTGAAAATCGGTACACATTTAAGGCTTTCAGAAATTTTGTATTATTGATAATTTTAAATATATATCTAAAATTATTAATAATTCAAAATTTCTGATAGTCTTAAATATTGTACATACATAGTCAGGAAATTACATACTTACTTAAAATGTATTTGTATTTACCTGCCGTGAACAAAAATTACATTGAAATATTTTCTAAGTACCAATACTTATGAAACGTTATCGAAAACCCTGTCAATTTCTTAAAAGTGCGGAATTTTCCAGAAAACCTTAAGTGGAGTGGGATTAGAGGCAGGTGTCTGCTCATGCTAAGCGACACGTCAGCTGTATTCGGCTCGTCACGCCTGTCGGCGCGCATCAGCTCACTTTGGCCTACTTGCCCCCAAACTTTGCGGGGGTCGTACCTCGAATCTTACGATTATAACGATTGTCAGCTAACAACGGATTTGGCAGCTGTTTATTTTGAAAACAGTAGAAGTGAAGATAATAACTATGTAGGTAGACTGTACACACTCAGTGAGTTATTCTGATTTTGTAATTTGTCAACTTTTGTAACTTTGTAGTCAACTTTATTCTTCATTTTACTTGCACACATCTTAATTATACTTGGAGTATCATTACACACAATGCAAGATTTAAATAATACACTATTTATCTTAGTTAATTAGACTTTTAATTAGATTCCTGGTTTATTGTATTTTTTTTTATATTTTATTTTTAAAAAACGTCGCCCCTCCCTAGGATTTTCTCCTGTGTCGTGGGTGCAGTTACAAACATAGAATATCACATGCACATACGCCCAGACCGGAACAAATTTCTGTAGGCCATACAAAACATTTGTCCCGTACGGGAATCGAACCCGCGACCCGTTGCGCAGTAGGTGATCACTCGACCTCTGCGCTAAACGTGTCGTCGTGTTGTATATGTGTGTTGTATACGTGTTGTATATTTGTATTGTTTCATGTCAATAATTGCCTGTAAAAGTCTATATTGAATAGAGATTTTTGAGTTTGACTTTGATCTATCGACGAAAAGTTAAAGCTATAATAAGACAAAAGTCAAGCAGCTCACTTGGTATATTTATCGACATTTAAGGTGAAAACAGACTGGGCTTATATGATGCCACGCTACGTTATGTGATTGGCCGCGTTAACGACGTCACGTGAGCTAAGTGTAATTCTAAATAATGATTTTTCATACATTTTCTATTAAGACCGATGTCTTCTGATGGAGGTAACATCACATACGTGGCATCACATAAGACCAGTTTGTTTGCACCTTTATACTTCGATAAGTCGATACTGCCCCACGTACCTCCACCACTCTCACCTTTAGATCAGTCTGAATGCTCTAAGACGTTCACGGATTTTGTCAATATAATATGAAAAATAGTTGAAACATAAAGGTTTAATATAACATACTGATCTTCGTATTTTAATATTACTGATCTATATGGGAATGGTAACAATTTGGTTTTGGTTAAAATGTTCATAAAAAGTGCTTATTGTCTTTCTGATCAGTGAATGAGAGGTTTCGATGCATATTAGATGGTTTGCATTTTGACCTTTACACTCATCCCTATTTCTTATCGACAGTCAGACGCATCTTAAACTTGTAGACAATTATGAGATGGCCTCTTACGAATTATATTTAATATTTCCTTAAGTTTGTGTCTTCTAAATTTAAGACACTTTGCTTACCTATTCAATTAATCGTCCTCCTAAATTTTTGTAGCATATTCAAAAGTTCCAATTATTCTTTTTATTTAGTATGGTTACACCTATATTGCATTGTTAATAGTTGGTGTGACATGGTACTAAAATGTTTAACTACTTTTGAAGCCGGCTCTACATCTACTGAATTGCAATAATTGTACTGAGCTCTATATAGAGAACTTCATAACTTTAAATTTGTATCGCGACGATTTTACGTGGCTAGGCCAGTACCACAATAAATAAGGATAACGCCCATTAAAGACGGTCCAGCAAATCTTCCGCCGCCGAACGCCACTTACTTAGACTTAAAGTGTACCCGAGTGCTATTTCGTTGAAGATTTGGGTTCGCAACGTCCATTTTGAGATATTTTCAACTTACCACCAATGCTGTAAAGTGAATTGCTTCGATACGGCATTTCATAACTTGGTCGCTTATACTCGTACTAATATTTTCGTGAAACTTACCTGCCGAGAGTAGCTTAATGTATATGCGTATAAAACTGATCAAATTTTAAGTCAATGACAGGCTTATTTAATTGACCTGGAAGAGCAACTATAACAATTTAAAACATGAACAGGGAATCCTAGTAGATTGGTTGAGATCACCTGGCTTTGACTCGGATAACATTGATTTGGTTTCCGTTGGTCACGTTGGTTTGTCGAATAGACTGTTTAGTCTAATGGGAATTTTTGTCCCGTTGCTTATTCGATTTACTATGGGCTAGATGTTTTTGCATGGTTTGGTTTGTGGTGGTTTCGAAATTAAGGGAATTAACGTGTATATTAAAACAAGCTGGAAGAGTAACTTTAACAATTTGTAACATAAACAAGTGATCTCAGTATTAGGATTAGATCACCTGCTTTATAACTAGATAACCATAATTCGGTCTCCGTTGGTCGAATTGGTTTGTTGAACAGATTGGTTAGCCCCATCGGAGTTTTGTTCTGTATATAGCGTTTGGTCTATTTACTATGAGGTATATATTTTTGCATGGTTTGGTTCGTGGTGGCTTAGAGTAGATAGATATGGCTTAGATAAGATATTTGATATACTTATTAGAAGGAGTAACTAAATTTGTCACACATGCAGTTGATCTCAATGGATTAGTTTATTGGTTTTTTTAAAGTTCTTTATGTGATTTCAAGACTGTTGCTTATACAATATTTTCAAAGAAAGGAACCCTTTCTTTTACAGTGTGCTTTCTTGTTACGTTCGCTTTATTTTCAATTTACAAATTGTTCAAAGGAAGAGAAAAAACAATAAAACGTTAACCTCCACCAATTTTTCAATACTGGAATTAAGTTCCCGCCGAGATGTATTACTGACCCTTCCGCTTCTAATGCTCGGGGATCAGGAAATATCATACGAATGGGATCTTATTTATTTGTGTCCACTAAGGATTTGTCCCTCATATGTTAAGCCGGCCCGCGAAACGAGATGACGACAAATATGGCAATTTTCTCTATTGACTTCTTGATCTGACTTGATAGTTTTGCCGAATAAGTCTTTGGCTTTACGAAATGAATGGAGCTATGTGAATATGAGGCCTTGTGAATAGATATAATGCTTGTTTTGTATTTCATGTTTGAATTAGTTTATTTTATAAAGATTCTTCGCTTTTGTATTTATTTTATGGTTTTACTATTGGGAAGCTAATCGAATCCCTATTATTGAGTTTAATAATCGGCTTTATACCTGCTTCAATCTCACAATCACATAAATAATGTATCAAATCATAAAAGTTTGTTAAGCTCTTCTCAAAGTTCCATTTCATATCAGCCTAGCAGACGAAGGAAGTGAGGCCGGAGATTTGAATATCGGCTGATTACTTCCCAGCAGCGTCAAAAGAGGAAAGACATATGGGGTAACTTTGTCGACTACTGAATCCGCTACCGCCACTTTGTTCGTCTGTGGCCTCAAATGTCAATCCTTTTACGATAGGGACGTTCTTGAGAGCTATCGACAGACCTAATCTCAAAAATCTTTTGGATGTGGGTGAGTTGTTGTTATTTTAGGACTTTTCTAGGACCTTTATTTAAATGAATTTGAATTGAAATAATTTTTTTGGCTTTTATTTTTTAACTAGTTGTATTATATAAGATTTTATAAATGTTTTTATTAATATATTATTATCACCTTATGTGACCCAAACCATCCTCACCTGATCACGGTGCATCCTGCCGTTTAATCTGGGCTTTGCTCACCAGTGAGCGTTGCGGCTGAGGTGATGAAGCAAAGCGAAATATGCCTGAGATATAACAAGTCACAATAGATAGAGAAAGTAGATTGTATGATCGATAAATAGATAGTTTAAGGAGATTAACACACTGCAACGCACCACGATGCATCATGCGTGTCGACGCAGCTACGCGCGTACTTGCGGGAGTGCAGATCCGCATCATCATGCGCGTTTTTTACGCATTCACGCACGTAGTTGCGTTTCTAAAATCAACGTCAAGCCCTTCCAAAATAACGCACGGCACTGCGAGACTCGGTGTGCCATACCTTGCGTCTCGCCCGCACCTACGCGCGTGGGTGCGTCTTTCACCGCTTGTAGGCGCGTGATCTGCACGAACGCGCGTGGATGCGTTTTCTGTGTGTTGGACTATGCGTGTTTTCTGTACAAACGGAGATACTTACAAGCAACGTAAGAACACGCATTCACGCGCTACGCTCCGTGGTGCGTGGCAGTGTGTGAATCGCCTTAGAAAAGCACCTACCATGTATGTAGGTACTTGTTGTGCCATCACCAATGGATAGACAAACTACACCACGCGCCAGTAAGAAATGTACTTTTGTGTAGCAGACACACCAAATTCTCTGCATGTAGTATATTTTCTTTATCTCCAATCATTCAAATTCTAAATGAACTTTTGCATATAGTTTGATTCTATAAAATAAATTATTCAACTTTGCCTAAACACAGGTAACGCTTATTTGCTTAAAATATGTTTTCAATCAACAAGGATAAAATACATAATTCATAGACATCGTATCGCATTTAGCACAACACTAAACCGTTCAGTAGCATTTTAAGTATTGATGGCAGCAGAATAAAACAGCATTGAGTCGTCGCATCCTTAAACCTCGTCGTCGGGAAACAGGCTTATACCCCCGATGAGTGCTATCGCTGGTGGCCTTTCAGACCATCTCCCGCGGGACCTCGCTGCGTGCTTAGGGTTAGCACATACTAAAATTGTAACTTAAGCTATGTTTTCACAAAAGATTATCCAAATTGATTTATTAACGTAAAATATAATTTGATGGAACGAATTGCTTTAGTAATGTTCTATTTAGTGGTTATGGTCAGTGTTTTATAAGACACGAATGTCAATGAAAGAAAGTAGGTAGAGTCAACGTTTTGTTTTACATGTATCTTGCAATATTTATGAACACAATATGTTAATTTTAATATATTTTTAAATTTTTTAATTGCAATTAAGTTGGCAAACAAGCGAACTGCCCACCTGATGGTAAGTGGTAACAATCACCTATAATAAATGTGGTTCCTGTGAGATTCACGATCACACGACCATGGTACAGAGCCTCCCTCCGGTAGCATTATAAATATATTCGTTTAATTTAATTTCTTATAAGTTTCAATAAACGCCTACAGAGGTTAATTTTAGACAAAGACAATAATTGGTTGGAACCAAGTTATATGTTGAACTTAGTCACTAGAATTAATCTATACACACACGTAAGAAAAGGTCTGACACCGTATATAATATAGATGGTAAATTCTTTGTGGTAGCCCTATGTGCTCTACTTTGTACGATCGGGTCCAATATGAATTTCAGATGGGTTATAAGATCTCGCTTTGTGCTCCAAAACGTATTTGATAAATGGTATTCGATGTTTTGCGATAGTGTGTACAGCCTTTGTGTTCCGAGTTATAGAGCTGTATTGCTTTAAAAGACGTGAACTTTAAATGGAGAGCCATAGTTAAAGAAACTTTAAATATTAGTTTTCTTTCTGATTTCACTGCAATAAGATAAACTAGCATGAATATTTGAGAACTTCATTAGCATTCTTAAAATCCTTATTTCACTATTGATCTTTCGTTTATAGAATAGACATTTTGGGTTCTGCCAATTAAACATTTCTTATACATTGAAAAATCTAGGTGACGTTCGCTCCATCTTTGACTATGCCATCAAATAGGATCACGGTCCGTTTCCGCGGTTACCCGTGGTTGTTAAATGAGGATGTATTTAAAATTCAAATCATAGGATAATGACTCGCATATATTAAAGTGATGAGGAAAGTTTTCGTAAAAGTCGCTCTAATAGGAGTGAAATAAATGTTACATGTTTGTTTGAAAACCGATTATTTATGAAGCTATAAGTAGCTGAAGCTTTGTTACTCCCATTCTTCCCGCAGATGTCGTAACAGCCTTAATGATGGCAATGGAAGAAAGGCAGTTAGTTAACGGCAATCAGATGGAAAAATATAAGCCCGTCTGACCAGCATCATGTAGTAGACCAATTTCTCATCTGAAGATAAAAGAATCCTGTTGAATATAAAAAACCGGCCAAGTGCGAGTCGGACTCGCGCATCGAGGGTTCCGTACAAACCTGTAGGTATATAAGTAGAAGTTCACCCATATATTTTTTTATTATATGATGTTACTAAAAATTTACGGTTTTCGCAATTTTTCCTTTATCTGTGCTATAAGACGTTACTTCGTACCAAATTTCAAGATTCTGGGTTCACGGAAAGTATCCTGTAGGTTTTGATTTCCTTTGCGAGTGTCGAAAATTTGCGGTATAAACTGCTGTAGGTATCTTTTGATTGCGTTGGCTTAGAAGTTTGATTTTTTCACAGCTCCAAGGGACAGTAGATCTGAGTATATTTGATATAAATTTTAACTTGATACCTCCACGCCTTCCTGAGAAAAAGGGTCTTTTTCTCAGGAAGACGGACAGACGGACGGACAGACGGACGGACGGACGGACAACAAAGTGATTCTATAAGGGTTCCGTTTTTTCCTTTCGAGGTACGGAACCCCAAAAATGTTCTACCATCTTTTTATATTTCTAATATGTATACAATATAAACATTCCTTAGTCACTCCCTCCATAAAAGCAGATACAGCCGCCATATAATAAAACCTCAGAAACAAGACGCGCCGTAAAAGTTGATCACAGCAATACTCCGCAATTTTCGTCCGCCACCAAGCCAACGAGAAGTCATAACGAAAATTAAATACGCTTTGATAAATTTTTGCCGGAAACCACGTCTTACTTCGGAGCTTCTGTATAAGTTTTCATAAAGTTATAGTTTCTCAAAGCCCGTCTCGAAACTCCGGAATATTCCGCAAAATGAGGAAGCAAAGCAACCGAGTGTAGCTCTGGCTGAGGCGAAATAAAGTTGACATTTTTGTAAAGCTACGTCGGAATTTCAACGAAATTAAATATGGTACGAAGGAAAATGAAAATAGTGTGAGCGGAGCTGCCGCCCGCGCCACGCCGCGTCTGTACGTAGACGGTTTTGTTACGAATTTCCGCACGCTGATTCTAGACGAAGAAATGTAGAGACGACTGCATCGACTACTTGTTTTATTGTTTTCGAAATACCTGTTATGATATTAAATAGAAATTTATTTTTGAAGTTTCAATGTAGCAGTACCAGTATTTTAATAACTTATATAGGTTACAAAGATCAAAACGTTGAGGTTCCAATGCATCGTCATCACAGCTCATATCCGTCCCCACCGAGGAGCTCGAGGCTACCCTAGATCAACCACGTTGGCCTAGTGAGGATTGGTGGACTTCACATACACCTTTGAATTTCCTTGAAGATGTATGCAGGTTGCCTCACGATGTTTTCCTTTACCGTCGGATTACTTAGCAAAATTGAAAAACAAAAATACGCATTGATAGGTACATGGCAAGACAGAACCCCAGACCTCCTGATTAAAAGCCCTGTGCCGAGTCCACAGCGCCACCGACGTGCAATTAAATTTAATTTAATTCAATGTATGCAGTGTCCAATATTTTAATTACTTCAATCACTATGGATTACAGAACGTTGGTCATGGAAGGGCTTATCCGAGTTACCGTGAGTGACCTTATCAAACAGCAATGGGTCTTTGCTTTTTGGCATGTCTTCTTCTGACGATGAAAAGTATGGAGCGGTAATGCATGTGCTCGCACCAAGTTATATGTGAGGGGGTTTTGGTAGGTTTATTCACTAGGCCGCGGTCGTTGTTGGGTAACAATCTGCCTCCAGTGGCAGCAGAGAGTCCATCATAGCCTCGAAGTTCCTCGACCTCTTATCGAACACTTAGACTAGGAATCGATAACTGTATTTACAAAAAATATTCCGATTATTGTGAACCCATTTTAAAATAGCTAACAAACAAAATACTTCAGACAAAATGTATTTTTCAAGGCACTTCTAAGGGGTCTTGTCGCATTGCAAAATGCAAACGAGATGCAACGAACATTAGCGCAACGAATAACCTCTGCCGCTGCGACTATCTCGCGCGACATAAACTACCGCGCACATTACTGACGCGCGACACATTGCACTGTAAACTGAGCAACAAGGCTTAGTAAAGATTTCTTAATCACTTGTAACTTGCACAACTTTTAGATGAGGATAATAAATACTTATATAATTATCAAATTGACATATCAATCTTACACTGTCTAAGACCGTATTCCTTTATTCTTCTGATTAAGAGATTTCGCTCCGCTTTCAATTTTTCAGTCATTACCTTAATGAGCTTTAATATGTCATCAGTGTGGAATGATGTCACGTTACTTGACAAAATTTAAATAGGAGCCTTCATGATGCATAGGTTAGATCGATGAAATACCAACGTTGCAGTATATAAAACTGTTAAGGCACTAAAATGATCACGGAGAAAACGCTTCTATTTGTTCTCCACATAACCCATATAGATAATGTAATAAAGAGAAGAAATACTATAAAAACTATTATTTTTAAGTTCTTGCTTTTATAAGGTGTCCCAAAAAATTGTGATGACATTTACGGTGGTAGTACAGTCCATTAAACTGAACAACTTTCACTATGGTACATACCAACTGCGAAAGTTGCGTTTCAGAAATCGCGAAAAAGTTGCTGTTGCATACTTTTAACGTTTTACAGTAAGAATTCTTCTCAAATGATCTTCTAATAAGATCACAGCTTTTTGAAGCTTTATCTATTATATATAAAAAATTCACGTCACGATGTTTGTCCGGCATAAGCCCTGTAACTACTTAACTGATTTTGATGATATTTGGCTGACTGTATGTAATTTCATTCAATTTGAAAAATAGGGTAGTTTTTATCTCGACTATGTAGTTATTATTACCGTAGATGTCTTAACAGCTGACAAAGGAAGTTCGCCGCAACTATATACCTGCGAAGAGATGGAAAACACGAAACAAAATCCACACCAACCCAGACAGCGTAATGTAGTACACAAATTCCTCCTCTAAAGAGACCCATGCCCAGCAGTGGGGTGTATGTGGATGAGTTGAAGAAGGCGGCAATTAATTATTGACCGGACTGAGTCTTTTCGATTTCGAAATAGCCCACAGTGCCATTGGCTGATTCCCTTTTGCGGAGGAGTCTCAAATACGTATACCAACTCACCTGAGCCCTTTTTCTACTATCGTTAATGCGAATATGGTGTGATAACAACGCTCTAATAGCATTGCTTTGTTAGACAGTTATTATTGGTCAACCAATAACAAACTAAAAGATTATTCATTATAGATTTATCAAGAAATTGTCACCAAAAAAGCAGTATGAAAGTGACATAAGCAGTTTTATTGTATTGATATTAAGACACGATAACAACGCTAGGATTAGCAGAATTAGGCTCTCGGTACGCTAAACATATACTGCTTCGCAAACAAAAGTAAAAAACAAATGTATAGGCACACCTTACTTTTATATTACCACTAGCTGTGCCAGCGAACTACGTTTCGCCGTATATTTTTTACCCGTTTTTGCAACATTTGTCATTGATGCTCAGCTCCTATTAGTCGTAGCTTGATGTTATATAGCCTAAAGCCTTCCTCGATAAATGGACTATCCAACACAAAAAGAATTTTTCAATTTGAATCAGTAGTTCCTGAGATTAGCGCGTTCAAGCAAACAAACAAACAAACAAACTCTTCAGCTTTATAATATTTATCATCATCATCATCATCATCACAGCTCATATACGTCCCCACCGAGGGGTTCGAGCCTACCCTATGTTAGGGTGATTAGGCCTTAGTCAACCACGCTGGCCCATTGCGGATTGGTCGACTTCACATACATAATTGAATTTCTTCGCAGATGTATGCAGGTTGCCTCACGATGTTTTCCTTCACCGTAGGAGCGTCAGACAAATGTACATATGAAATTCGAAACGAAAAACACATTGGTACATGGCGGGTCTCGAACTCCGACCTCCCGATTGGAAGGCGAGTGCCGAGTCCACAGCGCCACCGACGCTCCATTTCCGCTTTATAATATTAGTATAGATTAATATTGCGTTATATTTAATCTGTTTAAGGAAATTAAATTTGAGACATTATCGTATTTAAAATTATCCAAAGTTATTAGCTTACACATAAATATGATTTTCATCCTTTTCAACTAACACTAACATACGACCATGAAAAATACTCAGTGATTTTGTATTTGTAGCGAAAAGTATTCTGAACTTTTAATTATGTGGAATATTTGTAATAAATTAACAATATTTCCTGGCAATAACAATTAAAAAAGCATGATTCAAAAACGAAGATCTACTTAAATAAACAAACATAGAAACTCCCACATTCGTAAAGTTTGTCGGATAAATTTCATACTTATCGCACCTAAAAATTGTTTAGGCGAATAAACTCTGTGTCACTTATAGACCATCAAGACCGCAGTATCGTGAGGCTAATTTTCCTTCATCGTAGCTAACGAATTTCGTGTGTTTTTGTTTTATGTGTTCACGTCGGAAAATCATTTCGTCGAAGCTACGAGCTACGTATACTCGTAGCTTCGTAGCGATTTAGTACAATCTTAGTAATTATGGTTTAAATGCCATTCCTTAAAATACTATTTTCAACTGAAACTGGTGACTGAATTTAATGAAAATTTCACACACATCTTCACACAGTTCTTTCATTCATCTAACATTGTTAATACAGGGTATCCAATACTGTAAAAGAAGTTGAAACCAGCCCATGAAGTCATAAGTAGACACATTATGAAAAATCGATAGACAACGCTACTTAGGGCTGTATGAAAACCTCAAACGTCGAGTAGTTAGCGCAAGCGAAATAACTCGCTCGCTCATTGCGCAATCAGAGTCGCCATTTCCACAGTTGGAAATAAATATGGATCTTTTAAAGCGGCTCGGTCTCCTAATTGCCTGCAGATGGAGTTGTGCCAATTACAGGCGGCGACATTTAGCTCGGCGTTGGCTGGACCGATAAATGGCAGAGATACCGGCCTATCAGCGCTGACTAATGATGGACTTCTTATCCACATTGCGTTGAGTATTCCGATACGATTGTCGAAATTGACGCGTTCTGACGCAAAATGTGCGTTGGCTAATGTTGTTCGTTAGTTAATGAAAAAGTATAACGATTATTATCGCTATGCAGCATTCGTTCTGAACCATCATCAAGTAAAAAAAAATCAAATGTTGTATTTCGTTGTTGCTGGTGGAAAATTTAACAATTATCATCAATTGTGTTCTCCTGACTATTGAATAAGTAAGAAAAAATATTTTTCTTCCAACTACTTACTACTCATTAATTTTACTCTTAATCACCGGAAAAAGGCAACACTGTAATACATTACTACTCTGTGAAACTAGAGGGCAGTAATTATGTATGAAATTTCATTAATGACCTTTTCAACATTAATGTCCTGTTGTGTTTTTTTTTCTTATTTCAGAGAAGTCACAATAAGATTTTCAAAGAGGTTTGAGTGGCTGTATAAGATGAAGCTGTATAAGATGTCACAAAAAAAATACTACACATGCGCAAAATAGTTAGATATAGGTACTGTTTCTATTTATTTTATTCATTTTTATTTATATGAGATGGTGAATGTGGTGGTGGTGTATGGTTTAAAATATATAGGAAAAATATACAAACATCGCATCACGACATCCATTACATTGCAAAGACACTCTTATTAGCCTTAGAACTCCATACCCCAGAAAAAACGGAACCCATATAGAATAATTTCTCTGTCCATCTGTCTGTCAAGGCTGACCATCTGATGTCACTGAAATTGTAACATAATGCGTGACTCGTGTCCAGTCTTGGCAGCCCGTGCTACGCCTGCTGGGCTAGTCGACGACTGTCCGCAGTGTGTGACACACTCGTTGCCTTTTTTTCAACTGTCAGATAACTCTCAACTGTTGAATAAATATGGCGATCTGACAGATTTTCTGTACAAAAGCTATCAAACTATCATATTCCACAGATAAAAATTAACTGACGATTGAAAAATCGGCCCTTTAGCCTATTACATTTGAAATATTCTGGTAGTGTACTCAAAGGTGACTTTTATTTAAATTTAAATAAAGTCAAACAAAGTATACTATTGATGTACCCAATATGGCTTTCACGTTACACCCAGCTCATGCATATAGTACTGGGAATCGTATCAAATCACTTCACTGACGTTGGGACAGATTGTGAATCACATATAAAATACTAATAAAACACTAGAATTTACAGAAATATTGCGATTTTATTATTATTTGATTATCAGTTTCTGTTATAAAGTAATAGTTCATCCATCAAATGAAAAAAAAAAATTTTGAGTGATTTACTGATATTTTAGTAGTAATTCACTGGTACCCCAGAGATGACAAGAGAAAGAGAGGTCGTCAACTCAGTAGATGAGAAGACGAACTGCGAGCCACGTTAGGTCCGTTCTGGCTAAGAGTGGCTCTTGACAAACAATGGAAAGAGTTGGAGGAGGCTTTTGCTTTAAGGCACTCAGAGACACGCGATATACTTTAGAATATACAATGAAAACAAAACTATAATTATGTATGTTTCTGAAATAAAAGGCTATTTTATTTTATTTATTTTATAATTTAATTTAAGTTTTGCATCGTCTATGTCAACTGTTATCTCATTCTCATTAATGATAAAGAATCATTAAAATCCAGCAGATAAGTAATGTTAACATAAAGTGTACTTGAGGCCTAGACAAACTGACAATCCAAAAACGATAACGAAGTTCGATAAGAACAAAATGTATGAGATTGACATATTATTATGCTATCGCTATATAGCGTGACCAATCGATCAAAGCTGTCGATATGTAAGTTAGTAGATAAATTGATTGGCATCGAATCGATGAAGTAGCGAATTGTTTTTCGTAACTTAAATATACCTTTTTTATTAAAATGAAATGAAAATATTAATTTTAATCATTTATTTTACCATTTCTTTTCCATTCTCAGTTTGGAGTACTAAGATAAACAATAGGTATGTTGTTTTCTTACAGAAGGAACAATTCGACACAGTGATCGCTAATCCTTACGTTGGCTAGGAATTTGTTTCCGTTATCTCGGAGACGATGACGAATCTAGTTATCGTTTCGCTATGAAACGATTGCCACTTGTCTCAGCCCCCTTGTACATTCAAACAGTCTTTACAATAGATAGTGTGCCCTTTTGATGAAAGGAAACATTTTTTTGGAAAGGAACTTTGAAAAAAGAAACATTAAAATTTATTTATTGGACATACACACAAAAAACAATAAAGAGAGGACGATATTATAAGGTTAGATAATAACGAAAAAGAAAAAATGTTTTTTTTTGTGTTACCCGTATATTATACTCATGTATTGTTCCTGAACCTATAAATATACGCCTTTGAATTATTATTAACCGTCAAACGTTCTAAATTCAAAAGCTTTCATACTGCTCTCCGGATGATAATGACCCCTGCATGTGGCCGGAACTTAAGGAAACTTGTATGCGAAAAGGCAAGTTTTCTACAGCTGCCCACAAGCCTTCTGTAGCTCTTATATGCTGACACAAAACGGCGAAGTTCCAACGAGAATTCGCTAGCTTTATGCATATGAAAACTTGTTAGTTGTGGAGGACGTTAGAGGCACAATGCACTAATTATATCAGTATCTTAGAAAGCCTCTAACCAGCCCCTTAACAGTTTTCACGGTATCGAATGGGCATTAGTGCATTTCTGGGTAATGCTTCTAAAGACGGTTGGCGCACGATGACCAAAGAGACCGCTGGGACACACAGCACTTTGTTAGTTTCTATTTAACCAAAGGTTTAAGCAGAGTTTAAATGTGAATTAATGTGTAACCCATAAATTTACGGTAGTATTTAGAAACACTGGAAAATATTAAGCACAGGTAATAATTTAATTTTTATATGAAGCAACTCTGTCCATGTTATATTTATTTAATAAGATAATTTTTTTTGATATTGCAACAATAAGATATTGAAACGTAAACATATGTATTGTTGGAAATACAATAGGAAAGATTGCGAGTAATATGAAGTATTCATATATCAACATTTTGTTTTTAAATTGTTTTAATTCTAAATACCTAAATTAAGACAAACGAAGATTGAACAAATATACAAATAATTAACTACCCATTGCATTAGGCAATGGGTAGTTAATTTGATCTCACTAAAAAGACACTCAATTAACGAAGCTTAGTAAAAAAAGCTAGCCTGTTAATTGAGTGTCTAATCAAACTTGTCGGCTGATATATATTGTAACACGATGAGATTACTACTCAAAATTAAACGTTTTATTCTTTTCAATAGAAACAAAATTTAACCAGCTCTTAACCCTCCGTTTAATATTGGTGCCACTCGATGGCACTAATTTAGAACTATCGGGCAGCAAAGTGGCCGTACGTCTTGTCCCACAAAGACGAGCCAACTTGCTTTCAACCTCTTACTATGTATTCCGGGGGTACCGTTTCGGTCAGAATTCAATTTTATGCTTGAAAATGACTTTAAACTACGTCGGCGATGTATTGAGAAATATTTCTCGCTTGTTTATACATATGAGATAAGTTTCGAGTCTGTTCTCATCTCTCGTCTTGTGTCGAGTATTGGGAACAGTAAGTTGTGAGAACTAGAAGGAAATAAAAAAAATGTATTTCATATACAGGGTTACTTTTTATCCTCCGGATAATTTAAGGGTCGCTTCAGTATTAAAATTATTTTAAGATTTATAAAAAAATTACCTATTTAATTTTATATAAATTTTCTAAAATATCCAAAAAATACGACACTTATTGTTTATTAGTGCAGTATTTTTTTGTTGTTTTTTATAAAATAATGGATGTGTCCTGAAGTGTCCTTTCAAATTATCCGGAGCCATAAAAATGTAACCGTGTACAGTCGGCAAGTGGAAAAAAGTGACATAAAATGTCATATAGTTTTGCTTGATAGCCGCAACGTTGTCGTTGCCGGCCTCGGCCGTACCGTTGCAGCCAAAATCGAGCACTTAGTGGATATGAAAGAAAAAAAACATTAGGTTCAAGCCAGTTCAAATCGGACAAAAAGGATGATTTTGTAACTTGATGATGATGATGAAATAATGATGCCCACCTAGAATTCCACTACACAAAAAATAACTGTAATCTTAAAAAGAAACAAAATAACCGAATAGAATATTAAAAACGGCGGCCCTTCCGCCTAACTCACTCGCTATCGCTTTAGCTCTTGTTTATGACGTCATCTTTTGATTTCGTACCGCCTATCATAGTGAAATTAAAATTATACCGAGTGCCTCGCAATCGCCATCGTGCGTCGCTATGAGCTGTAACTCCGAGCCGCGGTAACTCTATAAAAATCCTAAATATCAATCACTACAAAGAATAGACTTCCATGACTTCTATTTCGTAATTTGCCACGGCAGTGTTTTTTTACTAAACGGATATATTTTTTGATGGAATAAAACAATAGTCGATAGGAATTTAATGAAGCTTTCCGCTCGCGGCTTCGCCCGCGTTATTGTTGTTTTCCCGCGAGAATTTTATATTTTCCTGTATAGGTAAAATAATTTTGTAGCCTATTATATAGATGACTGTTATTTATATTTAGGAGCTCGGATAACAAATTTCATAAAAATTGGAGCAGATTTTCAATATTTTCCATTGAAACTTTCAACCCCTATTTTGCAACCTATGGGGGTGAATTCCAATAAACAATGAAACACGTGTCCAATAAAACTTGAGATTCATGCTTTTAAAAACATTTCGTTTTTAAGAGCATGAATCTCAAGTTTTATCAAAATCGTTGGTTATTTAAAAAAAATCATACTAACTTGCAACCCCTATTTCATCTCTTCAGGGTTAAATTTTTTTTAAATCCCTTCTTAATGTGCGTTCGCATTTTGAATTAAAACAACTGTCCAAATTTCACGTTTCTACCATTAGAGGTTACGGCTGTGCATGTGACAGCCGTAACCTCTAATGGTAGAAACGTGAAATTTGGACAGTTGTTTTAATTCAAAATGCGAACGCACATTAAGAAGGGATTTAAAAAAAATTTAACCCTGAAGAGATGAAATAGGGGTTGCAAGTTAGTATGATTTTTTTTAAATAACCAACGATTTTGATAAAACTTGAGATTCATGCTCTTAAAAACGAAATGTTTTTAAAAGCATGAATCTCAAGTTTTATTGGACACGTGTTTCATTGTTTATTGGAATTCACCCCCATAGGTTGCAAAATAGGGGTTGAAAGTTTCAATGGAAAATATTGAAAATCTGCTCCAATTTTTATGAAATTTGTTATCCGAGCTCCTAAATATAAATAACAGTCATCTATATAATAGGCTACAAAATTATTTTACCTATACAGGAAAATATAAAATTCTCGCGGGAAAACAACAATAACGCGGGCGAAGCCGCGAGCGGAAAGCTTCATTAAATTCCTATCGACTATTGTTTTATTCCATCAAAAAATATATCCGTTTAGTAAAAAAACACTGCCGTGGCAAATTACGAAATAGAAGTCATGGAAGTCTATTCTTTGTAGTGATTGATATTTAGGATTTTTATAGAGTTACCGCGGCTCGGAGTTACAGCTCATAGCGACGCACGATGGCGATTGCGAGGCACTCGGTATAATTTTAATTTCACTATGATAGGCGGTACGAAATCAAAAGATGACGTCATAAACAAGAGCTAAAGCGATAGCGAGTGAGTTAGGCGGAAGGGCCGCCGTTTTTAATATTCTATTCGGTTATTTTGTTTCTTTTTAAGATTACAGTTATTTTTTGTGTAGTGGAATTCTAGGTGGGCATCATTATTTCATCATCATCATCAAGTTACAAAATCATCCTTTTTGTCCGATTTGAACTGGCTTGAACCTAATGTTTTTTTTCTTTCATATCCACTAAGTGCTCGATTTTGGCTGCAACGGTACGGCCGAGGCCGGCAACGACAACGTTGCGGCTATCAAGCAAAACTATATGACATTTTATGTCACTTTTTTCCACTTGCCGACTGTACACGGTTACATTTTTATGGCTCCGGATAATTTGAAAGGACACTTCAGGACACATCCATTATTTTATAAAAAACAACAAAAAAATACTGCACTAATAAACAATAAGTGTCGTATTTTTTGGATATTTTAGAAAATTTATATAAAATTAAATAGGTAATTTTTTTATAAATCTTAAAATAATTTTAATACTGAAGCGACCCTTAAATTATCCGGAGGATAAAAAGTAACCCTGTATATGAAATACATTTTTTTTATTTCCTTCTAGTTCTCACAACTTACTGTTCCCAATACTCGACACAAGACGAGAGATGAGAACAGACTCGAAACTTATCTCATATGTATAAACAAGCGAGAAATATTTCTCAATACATCGCCGACGTAGTTTAAAGTCATTTTCAAGCATAAAATTGAATTCTGACCGAAACGGTACCCCCGGAATACATAGTAAGAGGTTGAAAGCAAGTTGGCTCGTCTTTGTGGGACAAGACGTACGGCCACTTTGCTGCCCGATAGTTCTAAATTAGTGCCATCGAGTGGCACCAATATTAAACGGAGGGTTAAGAGCTGGTTAAATTTTGTTTCTATTGAAAAGAATAAAACGTTTAATTTTGAGTAGTAATCTCATCGTGTTACAATATATATCAGCCGACAAGTTTGATTAGACACTCAATTAACAGGCTAGCTTTTTTTACTAAGCTTCGTTAATTGAGTGTCTTTTTAGTGAGATCAAATTAACTACCCATTGCCTAATGCAATGGGTAGTTAATTATTTGTATATTTGTTCAATCTTCGTTTGTCTTAATTTAGGTATTTAGAATTAAAACAATTTAAAAACAAAATGTTGATATATGAATACTTCATATTACTCGCAATCTTTCCTATTGTATTTCCAACAATACATATGTTTACGTTTCAATATCTTATTGTTGCAATATCAAAAAAAATTATCTTATTAAATAAATATAACATGGACAGAGTTGCTTCATATAAAAATTAAATTATTACCTGTGCTTAATATTTTCCAGTGTTTCTAAATACTACCGTAAATTTATGGGTTACACATTAATTCACATTTAAACTCTGCTTAAACCTTTGGTTAAATAGAAACTAACAAAGTGCTGTGTGTCCCAGCGGTCTCTTTGGTCATCGTGCGCCAACCGTCTTTAGAAGCATTACCCAGAAATGCACTAATGCCCATTCGATACCGTGAAAACTGTTAAGGGGCTGGTTAGAGGCTTTCTAAGATACTGATATAATTAGTGCATTGTGCCTCTAACGTCCTCCACAACTAACAAGTTTTCATATGCATAAAGCTAGCGAATTCTCGTTGGAACTTCGCCGTTTTGTGTCAGCATATAAGAGCTACAGAAGGCTTGTGGGCAGCTGTAGAAAACTTGCCTTTTCGCATACAAGTTTCCTTAAGTTCCGGCCACATGCAGGGGTCATTATCATCCGGAGAGCAGTATGAAAGCTTTTGAATTTAGAACGTTTGACGGTTAATAATAATTCAAAGGCGTATATTTATAGGTTCAGGAACAATACATGAGTATAATATACGGGTCCAATAAAACTTGAGATTCATGCTTTTAAAAACATTTCGTTTTTAAGAGCATGAATCTCAAGTTTTATCAAAATCGTTGGTTATTTAAAAAAAATCATACTAACTTGCAACCCCTATTTCATCTCTTCAGGGTTAAATTTTTTTTAAATCCCTTCTTAATGTGCGTTCGCATTTTGAATTAAAACAACTGTCCAAATTTCACGTTTCTACCATTAGAGGTTACGGCTGTCACATGCACAGCCGTAACCTCTAATGGTAGAAACGTGAAATTTGGACAGTTGTTTTAATAGTATATATAGTCTGTAGATAGGAACTTCTCCTATTATAATATAGATAGTAATGTTTTCATTCGTGAACTTTGCGAAGAGACAATTGATGCTATGATAATCAACCATATTGCAATGAGCAACCACCAAAGAACGGAAGCTGGTTTGTCCTTAAAATATTTTCATTGACAAATTACTTGCATTTTTCGCCTTAATTACTGTAAAAAATATCTGTGTATTTTCTTATGTTCTTTTGAGTCATATATAGTATTATTATTATTATTATTATTATTATATGTATGTAATGAAATCCAAAACAAATTTGTAAAAGCGTATCTTGTTTTTTCTCTTGCTTTACAATTCTATAATACCCAATAGTAGATACGTTAAATAGCACATTCTAAATGCACGATACCAGCAAAATAGTAGTATCAAAATAAGGACAAAACACTAATATCCCTTAATTGCCAAATATCGTCTCACAAAAGGGATCCGGCTCCACTAAACCGTTAAAAGGATCCCGCTGCTAAGTGCAGGATCGGGGTTCGATTCCCGACTTGTAATTAGATTGGTCCAATTAAGAGTTTAGTTGTAGTCGCGTCTTAGAGGTAAGATGAACTTAAGGTGACTACGTTTGGGAAGGTCCATTTGCACCCTTCAAGATTTAAGGGGCTGGAGGGGTCTGGATTTATATTGCCCTTTGATAAATCAATAATTCATAATTGAACTTTGTTAAGATGTAATAGAGCTACTCGTATCTCAGTGGATAATTTAGAATGGCTGCTACAGATTATTACATTAATGGAAACTTTTATCTATTGTTGAAGCGTCGATGGCGTAGTGCGTAAGAACGTCGCCTTCCAATCGGGAGGTAGCGATTCGAACCCCGCCACGTACCAATGAGTTTTCAAATTTTGAATTTATACGTACGTTTATTCGACGCTTTTACGGTGAAGGAAAACATCGTGAGGAAACCTGCACACACCTGTAATAATAAAGAATAATGTAATAATAATAAGTAATGTATAAAGAAATAATTGATTTGCAGGCTGTTTGTAAAGTCGACTAACCCGCACTTGGCCAGTGTGGTTGACTAAGGCCTAATTACCCTAGTCTATGGTAGGCTCGAGCCTCTCGGTGGTGACGTTTAAGAGGGCATAATTGCTTAGTATAGGGTAGGCTCAAACCTTTTGGGGGGGGGGGGGAGACGTATATGAGCTGTTGATGATCTATCGTTGTATGTTCCCTGAGAAGTCACTGGTTTGGGATCCGAAGGGTATAGAATTCAAGACGGTATTTCAAAATGCGATACAAAATGTACCAGATAGGTTATTGCCGGCCTTATAATGCTAGACGTTATCAAAATGTTTCAGCCAAATCGGATCATAGCAATAAGTTGTAAGTACAACTGTAGAGTACAAGTCACTAAAACGAAGAATAGATTGATTATATTTTGACAGTAAAAAAAAACCTGAATTACACAATGCTACTTAGATTTTTAAACAAAATAAGCCCATAATGAAAATAAGCATACCGTTCTATTGTGTGTCGCTCCATATAACTAGTGGCTCGTTCTTAGTGAATTCTATGAGTATAGCGTTTTAAATAAGCCCCACAAAGTGTCATTGTGGAGCCTGCCTTGCCTTTAAATAATTTTATAGAGCAAGTCGAAAATTCTCACGAGTAAAGTTAATTACTGTCTAGTAATGTTTTTGACGTTTATTTTCGCATTCAAAGTTTATTAAAAGTAAAAAAAAATACAACTGATAAGCAACTCTAGGTCTAAATTCAGAATGTACAATGTACAATGACAGAATGTAGACCTTCCGAGTATTTTGCTTGTGAAGACGCGTCCGATTTCGAAACGTGTAGAGTCAACCATTTTTTATCTTCTACTAGTGTTTGCACACATTTTGGATATATGCATCTATATACAAAGTTAAATAATAAAACTTCGAATTAGTTTTTTTTAATTGGTTTTTATTAAAGTTTTTTGATTGTAAAATATTTTAATTTACTTATAAGTAAAAACTAGCTGTGCCCGCAAACTATGTGTCGCCATAATAATTGTCAAAAATCTCTTAAGTATTACCTAGGTATATAATAGTCGACCACTGGTCGAACTTGCCCGGTTAGGTGGGTATGCCTGACACACGCTCGCCGTCTAGCCAACGGCGGGTACGGTGCGGTCACGCATTTCACCCAGAAAAAAGGGTACCTATATGATAGTAATAATATCTCACAACCTATTCTCAGACCTACTGAATATATACAAAAAAAAACAAAAATCGGTCAAGCCGTATCGGAGGAGTTCGATAACAAACACTGAGATTTTTTAAATAAATATTCTTAACAAAAATACAATACCATTATAGGTAGAAAATAAAGGTACAACATAAACTCTTTCGAGTTTAGGTATATTACTACGAGTATACTTACTATGTTACTGTAATTGTTTACTATACTTTATTAGGCGCTCATAACAAAAAAGCAGAACATTATTCCTTCTACATGACTTTTAAGAGGAAAACAGAGCCGGATGCCAAAATCCTTCTACGACGATGATTCATAAAAAAGTGAGGCAAAAGTTGCTCTTAGCATACATAAAAGCTCTGCGGTTGAAAAGAAGTCGACGCTGGCAGAGGAACGCCTTACACTAAATCCTTACATATAGAAAAGCCGGTAAATCCACTGGGCGGCGCACGTCGCCAGGCGTGGCGGAATCCGGCTCACACAGTTATCCGCGCGGATCGGGGGCGTACCGGGATCAGCCGGATAACCAACAGGTGGGGATGAGCCGCGAGTAGATCCGCCCACAACTTCCACGTGGTAAAGCTGAACTTTCCTTTTTTCCCGCGAACGGCATCGACATGCAAACTTTTTGACAGCTGTCGTGGATCGACTGGAAACTCTTTGTGTTGTATTTTAAATATTTCCTGCTGCATATTTTTAGATGTTACGCGTTCAATTATATCCTATGTATTAAAAACAATATAAGTTGGTATAAGTTTAGACTTGGATCTCGTTGTGCGTTGAAATGATCGTAAAAGATGACAATGGTGACCCCATTGTCATCTTTTACGATAATTTCCAGTTTGTTAGTCGATTATGGAGTTAACACAAGACTTGGTAACAGCTACTTTCAAAACAGTGATATAGATATCATCCTATGAATGACGGATTTTGAGTCTTATGGTGGAGTCGTTCATACGACATTTTTACCTGTGTACCTACACCTTATACCTTCCAAAGCCTATTCAAAAAATCAAAGAATAATATCAATCCGTTTAGCAACAGGATATAACTTTTTTATTTTTAATATTTTCTATACGATGTAAGCCTACGTAGGCTATCCTTCAGGTCATAGACCCCGTATCGGTGTCAAAAGATTATTTTGGTGTGAGTTGTGATTGTTTTTTTGTTCCTAATGTTCATATAGAAAAACTATATAAATCGTGTGTTTGTTTCCATTTTCTGTTATTTAGTTTGTTTAAAAAAATAATATTATTTGGATATCAAATGACTTTTAATCATTTCGAATTACTACTATTTATGTGATATTGGCCGTTTTATTATTAACACTTACTATCGTATTGTCTTTTCCACCTTGTCTATAAGTTATTTCTGCCAATTTAGGTACCAAAATTGGATAACAAACGTTACGCGAAAACAAACCAAATATCGTTTCTGAAACATTTATAGGTTATAAAAAAGAGAAAAATGTGATAGTTTTAATGATTCATAATTGCAATAATAACACTTCTGCGAAGATGCGAAATTAAGGATTTTGCTAATGGTAATCGGGTGTTCCCACGAAAAACTTCAGGGATGTTCCGTCAGTCCAATCGTAGGGTGACTGGGTAACTCAAGTCACCAGATTATAGAAACAATATTCTACACCAAGGCGTCTAGCGAGTAGTAGTGTATAAACCAATATCTCCAAGCCGCAGTGGCCCAGCCGTGGGTTGTATATGGGTCGGTGAATATATAAATTCATCAGCATGACTCTTCCCTTAACCCACTTCACACACGTTTTCTACTTCCGTTCGTCTTTATCATAATTATATCATCTCATTCATCGCATGTAATACATATTTCGTAACTTAAAGACTTTTTTAATACAGTTGCTCAAAAAGTAGTATATTGCAGGGCTGTTTAGCGTGCGGGATGACCACCATTACGCACTAGTGCTTTTTCTTTACCAAATGTCTAGAATCTGACAAACATTTTGCTTTTTTTCTGCTTATTTCTAGCATGCTAAGTTAAGATTGCGCTAAATAATCTGACTGGTCCACCAGATTTTGTATTGTAAAAGCATGCCTAAAAGCAAAGCATAACAAAAAGCACGGCCGGACCTTCCTTTTAAAAACACGGCAAGCAAAGCATAGCACGCATTTGCTTTGTCACTGCTGTGTACGTGCGACGACATATTTGGCGCCCTTTTTCTAAAATTTTCTCTGCGTGATTATTGATTGTTGTTATTTGCTTAAAAGTTTAATCATTCTATAAAATGAGTGACGCTGATAACATATTAATTGATTTAACACCACCGGAATTATGTTTAATTGCTGAAAATGCGAGTGTGAGTATTTTACCTGAAAAGTCCAAAACAGGTACATTGCTACATATGGTTGTATTTATTGTTTAATTTTTTCGCAACTGTATTAAAAATAGTAGTTCAATACACGTGCGGGACTGTCGTTTCCACTCGTTCCGACTGTCAACCTTCGCCTTCGGGTCGGGACGACATTTGTCGGAACTCGTTGCAACGACAGGCTTCCCACACTTGTAGTGAAAATAACTATTACAGCACAGGCAGTCAAATTCTGGAATGGATTGCCTTCTTCTGTTGACCTATAGTTCAAATCCATAAAGTCATCAAAATAATACTTACATAAATATGTATGTATGTGATGTGAGTATGATGCGATACACTATTTTTAAAGATATTGTTTCAAAAAAAAATCTCGTAAATATAGCTAGAACTGAACGAGCAATAATTCTATTAATTGCCCACAAACGACACCTGATCAAAAATTTTAAACCGCTTAATAAATAACGCGAACTCAAATAGGATCCGGTACCGCATAAATAAACCCGCTAATGTCACAGTAAAGGGACATTACAGGCCTACACAATATTTGTGCACAATTTATTGGTCCAGTTCAGTATTAAATGCGTGAAATTGACGAAATTAGCCGGGAAAACTTCCCTTAGGTGTCATTATATTATGATCAATCAGCTGAATGGAGTGGCTAGGGCTCCCCTGGGTCAGATGTTGGAAAATTTGACGCACTGTGTTTTATGTTGATCACTTGAAAAGTTTAACTCGCTTAATGAATTATTATGAGTAAGTACCTAATTGTTTAAAACACTGTAATGTTGTAGTGCTTCACCGTTGTACTTTGTGCATTACTTATTGCTCGAGTGTCGCTAAGTCAACACTTATTTTTACTTTTTTTTATATGAGTACTTAATAAGTTAAAACGATTTCCATATTCTATAAACCTAAAAGTAATCATGAAATACAATTGAAAAATTATTTGATTTCAGTATTGAATTCAGATTAGAAAGTAAAAAACGATGTTTTTGTAAAATAATGATCACAAGATAGAAGATATCTGAATTTTACGCAAAAAATTCACACACACAAAGATTACATACGCAACGTAATAAAACATATCTAAATTTTCTAGAGTAGGGAGACAACGCGTCAGTTATTGAATATTACTCTTATAACTGGCAACTGCTCTACCAATAGCACCAAAGTTGTTTAAGATACACCCGCAAGCCCTCAAGGAATAGCTTAAAGTATATCTCCAATAACCCAGATATTCTCATCTGTTCTTCTCATGAATTATAAGCGGTGTCTACACAATCACGTCATACCGCGCTCATGATCCCACACATAGCTCCCTTATTTGTCGGTTCCCGTACTTAAGACTCAAATTAATAGTCCGAACTTGTGCGGATCGCGCACGTCCGCCGCCTTACTCGCAACTTGTACGTCAATTAATTTATTGCGCCAACTTTACTTTATATTCTTTACTTAGCGGTGTTGCTATTGCAGTGAAGAAGTTACAATTTAATACGTTGTATGTAAGCTACTATTTAAATTGTGTTTGTGTATTAATTATTCACGTTTTGTATTAATGTCACTCAAAGGGCAATGGAGAGGGCTATGCTCGGGGTTTCTCTACGCGATCGCATCAGAAATGAAGAGATCCGTAGAAGAACTAGAGTCACCGACATAGCCCAAAGAATTGCAAACTTTAAGTGGCAGTAGGCAGGACACATAGCTCGCAGGACTGACGGCCCTTGGGGCGGAAAGGTCCTTGAGTGGCGGCCGCATACTCGGAGACGCAGCGTTGGTAGGCCCCCCATAAGGTGGACCGACGATCTGGTGAAGGTCGCGGGAAGCCGCTGGATGCGGGAGGCGCAGGACCGATCGGTTTGGAGATCCCTGGGGGAGGCCTATGTCCAACAGTAAGCGTCTCTTGGCTGAAATGATGATGATGATGATTAATTATTCTAAATTTATTATTGACATGACTTGTTCAATTTGGTTTTACATAGTTACTTCCTAATTTAGTGTTGTCTTAGTTATTTATTTTGCTTTACTAGATTTTATAAGTATACCAACCATACCATTTTTTTCTATGAAAAATACCTTGGTATAAGGAAGAACAAACTTCTTCTTTATCGATTGCTTTTTTTCAGATTATTATTATTTTTAGTAATAAAAAGTTTTATAGGCTGGCATCCCGATCAAAAAGCTCGCGACTACACGCCGCGCCGCGATAACCGCGCTCCAGCGAGATTTATTTGAATAACTTGTTAAAACTTAATTTCCCGTATTATCGACACAGTATGTGCGCGGCTTTTATCTGATTTCGCATTGTTTATGTTTTAATTTAGAAGTGTTACGCGCTCATTTATATTTATTATCTTGGCATAGAAGATTTATAATAAAGAGTTTGTAAGTAATCTTAGAGTAGCTTTATAAATAATCATATAAAAAAGTATATAAATAATTTACATCTTGCATAAATGACAATATTGAACTTTGATACGTATTATAAAATTTGGAGGCAGCAAACAAAAGTGTACAATTTTTTATAGGGAAACCAGGTTAGGTACTATGGTAAATTGACATTTAAAAAACAAATGATTTAAATGATGTAGCATTATACGGGTTACAGGGAAAGTCGTACTGAATATTGAAGGACGTTATTATTTAGGTCATTTCTGATGAATTTGATTCTATAATATGGTGTCCGAAACTTAACCGTTATGGAGATATTGTACATTAAGAATTTTTTTTTGAAATACTATTTTTTTTGCCTTTTTAGTAGATTTTTTCGTGATTAGAGTCCCTAAGGTTAATTTTTTTAATGTATCTACTTAGTAGACATGTCAATTAATAAACAAAAATAAAAAAAAATGTGAATATACTACTAACATTTCAAAAAACTGCTCGACAAAGGTTACTATCAAAGAATTTTTATTTAGTTTTTTTAACTTTGAAGTGCTTTTCCCATTAAAAAGTTTATGGAACTTATTCTGCAAATTTGAAAAACTTCTACGTCTTTTTAGCTATTCAAAAAGGTATAATACTTGTTATTAAATCGGCAAGACATTGACCAAATAACAATTATTGTAGCAGTGCTACATTTTTGTTTTGAGGTAAAAACATCGACAAATGTATCCCCTCGCATTGATTTATATTTTTTAATAATTATTACAGATTTTTTACTTTTATATCCAAAAGTAGCAATGACAATAAAATTTTAACAAATAACACGTGTTATAGATTTTTGAGGATTTTGTCAGTTATTGTACATCATCAATCATAGCCGAGTATTTTTATCACGTAAAAGTCCAACTCTACACAGGAATAATAAAATAAGAGTAAAATTAACTTAGATAAGCCGTACTCAAAAATTTTTGATGTAAGTACAAAACAACCCCTTGGGATTAATTTGCATACGCTAAATCATTTTACCAATTTCAAATATTGGTTCAAAATCAATTACGGTAATATCAAAATCTTCCAATTGCCCTTAACGTCGTTAAAGCAGTTAAGACAATCCAAGAGGCGGCAAGTCTAATTAGCCCTCCTTATTTATGATTCATAAGCCGAAGTACAATAAATTCTGTGAATCTTTCCGTCCCACATGTGCCAGTAAGCCAGGGCATTAGCGAATGTTGAATGTACGCTCTGGCCTAATAAGAGCCGGGATGTAACGAATCGCACTGATTACTATATTATTTATTACACTACGTGCCGCCCGTGTAAACGCTTCCTAATACTACCATCCACACCGGCGTCTTACAACCATGTCGCAGTAAAACGCCAAGAAATTGTTTGGAGGAATTGAGCAGACGAAGTGAAATGTAATGCGACAAAGTTCTTAAAATATTGTAGATAGAGCGCCATCTATCAAGCGAGGTAACGATTAAGTGAGATACAGAGCGAGCGGCACCTATGAGATTTTTAATTATTGCCCGTATTAGGTGAGATGAATGGTTTATGGGGTAGATGTTTTATCTTGTTTACTGGCAACATTATAATTATGATTAGTTTGTACCTATATGATGGTAATAAATTTTTTGCCTATTTTACATACATAATTACGAAATGGTTATTTTCTAGAGGTCTTCATTAGACCGCTCGGCAAACGAATTATGGTAGATATCTAGGTATGATAAGCTGTTTTGTGACCTAGAAACAATTTTTAGGCCACAAAACAGTAGCTTATCATATCTAGATTTTTACTGTAATACGTTTGCCATAATGCGAGTAATAATGCTGGAATCAAAACTGAATAGACAGCTATGATATTTTAAGGATAAAGTAGTTAGTAAAATGTTTATAGTTTATAAGAAACTATATAATTTTTGCGATTTTTTAACAATTGAAATAAAAAGCTTTTTTATGGGCTGTAAAATTTACTGCAGTTATTAAGATTTGTTTATTGACACACAGCACAGAAACTCTTGGCCTACACCTCATCTGATGGTAAGTGACGATGAAGTCCGAAGATGGGGGCGAGCTTTACCTTAAGTTTGCCACCATTTATTTAAAGGTTACTGGTGTTAAAAATACGAGTTATGGTTATATTTTAAAGTGAAGTTTTATTTAAATATCTCACTAGATGTAGACTCTGTACTAGGGTCGTCTGCTTGGGGACCTCCGTCTTAATTATTTCTGTCGTTCGCAACAGTGCTTGCATTGCTGTGTTCCAATTTGAAGGTAAGATATGGCAGTGAAATAACTCGGTACCGTAACTTTACATTTTATGTCACAAGTTGGCATCATTCTCTGTGATTCTTATGGAGGCTGCAGATTTGCTGCGAATCTTAACGGCTGTTAACGGCTATTCCTGCCGGCCGGACAAGTTAGTACCCCGGCGTGTCATAGTGCAAAAATAAAGAAGTATCTATGGTTGGAAAACATCTGCGGCTGCTTATCCGTACTCTTAAATGTGAGCATACTTTTACGCAAGTTTAGATCCTGTAATCATCGCTTAAGATGGTAATCCACGATAAACTCAGAAAAGTTGCCCAAAAACTTTAACCGAACTTGAAGAGGACAAACAACATAAATATTCATTACAATTATTCAGTCTGAAGGGGGCGCTCCAAGATGGTGTTTAAGCAAAATTCCTATAATATTATCCCCTTTGGCAGTAATCTGTGAGATACGGGAATATATGACGCACATTATTCAGAGCGCTGTGTCAACATGCGGTTGATAAAATTACATTAGCTGGGTTAAAATTGGATATCATTTTTCTTGGTGATGAAGTAAAAAATCCTCGGTGGGTGACTGTTTGGTCCAAAGTAATACTGAAGTAAATGTCTTATAGTGTGTCTGATGTTAAAGTCGCTCATAGTAAAGAAACTGTCTTTTAGGAGCTTACCTATCGTATAGATTTGATAGCTCTCGATTGAAGAGTACCTGCTATCATATAATGTTTGGCATTTCAATGTTCGAGCGCTCACAGCATACCTTTTTGTTGAGCGAATCAACCAATATTATTTTATAGTTGTTACTTACTGTTTTCTTAACCTTTTAATAATGAGGGACCATTTTACAAAATATCTGTCTAGCCATGAGCCACCAACTGTTTGGACCAATCTACTGTATTCTTTATTGTACACGATATAAATTCATGATACATAACATTTATAAAAAGTATTTCCTAAGATGTACAAAGGCGAGCTTTCTCTTTAAGAGATCTCTTCCAGCCAACCTCTAGATATTGTGAAATTATCAAATGCGGAATTATGTACAATCACACTTAAGGTGATTTATGAAAATATATATCTTATAAAACATTAACTTGTACTTACAGTTCATGAATAAAAGGTTTATACTGTTTTGTCGCATACAATTTGCTGACCCTCTCTTCTTATCGTCAAAACGTTTGCGGATGTTTTTATTTTAAAAGTAACGATAAATATCACAATAACTGTGACGAAAATATCAAAAAGCCTATTTTGATCGGGCATAATATGGTGTGAGGTTTTTAGAAAATGCCAAGAATTATTATATGCTATGTAAGTTAAACCATGTCTAAATCGCCTAATGATAAACAGCTATCGAATTTTTATGTCACCGAAACTGTTCACAGATCATACTCTAAATGCCATAACATTCCAAATCTGAGTTCGCGGCGTCTTGCCTTATCATTCAATTTGGCGATATCAGGGGGCGATATGCAAAAATTTCCCATCTCCCTTTATCCGCACATAAATAACATTAGGCGTGGGAGAGATAGCGTGCGTGGGAGTGTTTTTGTAATTACCGTATAAATAATAATTTCAGACGCCGTAGATTACAGTTAGGTGTGGGTGATTTAAGGCGCAGTACTCAAGAGGATGACGATCCAACTTCTGAGCCATTAGCGACCTCATTCTTTTAATTTATATCGTATGTTGAAGAATCTGTAGCGTGGAGGTTGTTATTATTATCTATTTATATTTATGATATGCTAACGACATAATACGTTCATCGTTATGTGTATAACAATAAACTTATATTACCTGGACTTTACAGAAGTAGATTTATAATCGCCAATCTAAGATATTTTGAAATGTATAATCGTGAATAACATCCCAACTTGAACTTAGGGTCGAGATTGAATACTTCTAGGAACGATCATTTAACTTAAGCTACTGAATCAGGAGACAAATGAACTCGACCCAGCACTGAAAATAGAAAATCGATCGTTTTTGACTTTATTAGAATAAATAATATAAACACTAAAAAATGTAATAAAAAAGGTGTACAGACACTTCTGGAAGACCGTGTTCCATATGGGTCACATCGTCGTTTAGTCAAGTGAACCTGTGATGAAAAGTTTCTCTTTAATACTAATATTAGTGTATGAGAGCTTGAGAAGGCCAGCTCCCATACTATACCGAGCGACAATGATACAATCTTCGGTCACTACATAAGCCCTTCGCTGACGTGATACTATCTCGAACTAACCTCGTGGTCAATAAAACACTCGCGAACAAGTAGTCAGTTGCAAAGTCGAATAACTTTTTAGCAATATATAATAACACAATAATTAAAACAAATAGCTTAGTGAAGAATAATTGAATTTATTTGAGCTGGTTATTGCTTAACAGTTTTTGAGTCATTGTTTTAAATTACCTAAAAGAGACATCAGACAAATATGCTATATGTCTATAATTTTGCTGAGATTTAGCAATTTTAAATTAAAATTATTTCAGACGTTGTACCAGATGTGCGACTGATAGCATTATATGGACTTTTTAGTCGATTTGATGCAACACAATCGTACTGTAGTAATCAGTTAACCCGGATCACATCTTGCAGTGAATGTGCCGTTCGACCATCAACCACGAAAGCCTGAAGAGGATTGTGAAGCTGTAAATTTTCATACAAAAAGCGATAACGCTTTTCTCCCTCTTTACATAGTCCAATTTTCATATTTTTTTGAAATGTTGTAGATATAATGAAAATCTAGGTTTGTACGTTTTGATTTCAAAGTAATATTGCTCAGAATATAAATTATTAGCATTTAAATATCCATATTTTAGGCTTAAAAAACTACCTCGAGCATTTTTATCTTTATTGGCTAAATTATTCTGAATTACAAAAAAAGCAAAACCTACAAACATATACATATACAAACGTATACTGAATCTAATGAGACCAAAAGTGTTCAATTTCGTAAAGGTTTAGGGGGGTAAAACAGTTATAGCCCGAAACTGGAACCGAAACTGAAACGGAGTAGGAGACCGGAGTGGATCCCGATGGGTGCATGCGGGGGGGCACCGGGGGCCCTTCCGTGCCGCGTGTCAGCTCTTCACACAACCCGCGCTCCCTCTTTGTACTACACTCTGCCCTTTCTTTGTTTGTCACCGGGACTCTGCCTCACATTTATTCCCTTCCCCAAAATGCTCAATTAAAAATATGAAGGTTAATAAAAAGAAGAAGCGAGCTCCTACGGCGGACACCCAATCCACTTTTAAAATGGATTTCTGCAACATCAGGGGTCTACATAGTAATCTTGATGCCGTCCACCACCACCTAGAGACGGCTCAGCCTGCCTTGCTCTTCTTAACGGAGACGCAAATATGCGCCCCCGATGATATTTCGTACCTGAAATACCCCGGTTACGAATTGGAACACACATTCCTACGTAAAGCCGGGGTGTGCGTTTTCGTCAGGGGCGATGTTTGTTGTCGCCGCCTTCGGGGCCTCGAGCATCGGGACCTGTCGTTACTATGGCTGCGCGTGGACCATGGGGGCCTTACCCGAATCTACACGTGCCTTTAAAGGGTCCCATGCCAGTGAAATAGGGTCAGCTCAGCTTTTTGAGCACGTCCAAGAGGGGATTGACCGAGCGTTGGAGCAGTACCCATCTGCGGAGGTGGTGGTCCTTGGTGACTTTAATGCTCACCATAAAGAGTGGTTGAAGTCCCGGACCACTGACCTCCCTGGTAGGACTGTCTTCAACATGGCTTCGGCCTATGGCCTCTCTCAACTGGTCGTACAGCCCACCCGTATACCAGATATAGAGAGCCATGAAGCCTCCCTGTTGGATCTTCTGCTGACTACACGACCAAGCGGATACAGGGTTGTGGTCGATGCTCCTCTTGGATCATCGGATCACTGCCTTGTTCGTAGTACTGCTAGTCTTGCGCGGCCCCATCGCGCGTCTGCGGCTGGCAGTCGTGCAGTTTGGCGGTATGAGTCAGCAGACTGGGATGGACTCCGAGAATTCTTCGGTTCCTACCCCTGGAAGCAGCTCTGCTTCGCCTCCGAAGATCCCGATACTTGCGCAGATTGCGTCACTGAAACGGTGCTGATGGGAATGGAAACATTCATTCCCAACGCCAAAATACCTGTTGGCGGTCGCAGTCGTCCCTGGTATAACAATACCTGCAGGAAGACTGCCCACCTCAAGCAATCTGCGTACATCGCCTGGGAAAACGCCAGGAAAAGTCGGGATCCTGGTGTGACGGAGAAGAAGCGTCAGTACAACGCTGCTTCCAGATCCAACAGGAAGGCTATTGCTGAAGCCAAGGCGGAACACGTGGCCAGGGTTGGCGAGCGACTAGGAAGCTATCCCAGTGGGAGTCGTGCTTTTTGGTCGCTGACCAAAGCTGCGCAACGTAATTTCTGCCAGTCCAATCTCCCACCACTGCGTAGAGCTGATAGCAGCCTGGCCCACAGCGCAAAAGAGAAGGCCAATCTCCTGGTTGAACTCTTTGCCTCTAACTCGACAATGGACGATGGGGGAGTCACACCACCCACCATCTCTCGGTGTGAAAGTTCCCTGCCTGAAATCCGTATTACACAACGTGCGGTCAGGCGGGAGCTTAAGCTCCTGAACGTCCATAAGTCGAGTGGGCCGGATGGCATCCCAGCAGTGGTGCTGAAGACGTGCGCCCCTGAGCTGACCCCCGTACTAACGCGCCTTTACCGTCTTTCCTATCAGAACAATAGGGACGTGAGCAATCTTCGTGGAAGATTGCTCACGTCCACCCAATTCCCAAAAAGGGTGACCGATCCGACCCGTCAAATTACAGGCCAATAGCGATAACGTCCTTGCTCTCCAAGATTATGGAGCGGGTCATCAACTCCCGCCTCCTACGGTACCTAGAAGAACACCAGCTGATTAGCGACCGACAATACGGCTTCCGTCACGGCCGTTCAGCTGGTGACCTTTTAGTTTATCTGACCCACCGATGGGTGGATACCTTGGAGGGCAAAGGTGAGGCTCTCGCCGTTGGACTCGATATCGCTAAGGCGTTTGATAGGGTCTGGCATAGAGCTCTTCTCACGAAGTTACCATCATATGGAATCCCCGAGGGACTCTGCAAATGGATAGCCAGCTTCCTGGATGGTAGGAGCATTAAGGTCGTCGTCGACGGCTGCTGCTCCGAAACCATGCTCATAAACGCTGGTGTTCCACAAGGTTCGGTGCTCTCCCCAACCCTGTTCATTCTGCATATCAATGACATGTTGTCAATTGAGAACATACATTGCTATGCAGATGACAGTACGGGTGATGCGCGGTATACCGACCACCAGAATGTCCCTCGGAGTTCGTTGCTAGAAAGGCGGTTACAACTTGTGTCTGAAGTCGAAGACTCTCTAGGGCGAGTCTCCGAATGGGGTGCAAAGAACTTGGTTAAGTTCAACCCCACGAAGACACAAGTGTGCGCATTCACTGCGAAGAAGGACCCATTTATCGTAGTGCCTCAGTTCCAGGGAGTTACTCTTCGTATGTCCGATGGTATTGGAATCCTCGGTGTGGAAATTTCTGCTAAAGTGCAGTTTGGGAGTCATTTGGAGGACAAAGCCAAATTGGCGAGCAAAAAGCTGGGCGTCCTGAATAGAGCCAAGCGGTACTTCACTCCAAGCCAGCGGCTAATGCTCTATAAAGCACAAATTCGGCCGCATATGGAGTACTGTTCGCACCTCTGGGCGGGAGCTCCCAAATATCAGCTCGACCCTCTTGACTCCCTGCAAAGGCGTACATTCCGCATCGTTGGTGATCCCAATATCACGGCCTCAATGGAGACGCTGGAGCAAAGGAGAGACTTTGGTTCTCTCTGCGTGCTCTATCGGCTCTTTAACGGAGAGTGCTCTGAGGAACTGTTTGCAATGGTGCCCTCTTCACCTTTTTACCATCGCACCACCCGCCATCGCAGTAGAGTTCATCCATATTACCTGGAACCAATCTCGTCTAGTACAGTTCGGTTTCAGCGTTCATTCATTCCACGTACGTGTAGGCTCTGGAACGAACTCCCAGCTGCGGTGTTTCCTCAGCGCTACGATATGTCCTTCTTCAAACGAGGCTTAAGAAGAGCATTTCTCTCCAGGTAGGCAGTGACAGAACTGTGCCCCTGGCATTGCAGATGTCCATGAGCGGTGGTTACCACTTAACATCAGGTGGGCCACTGGCTCGTCTGCCACCGTTAGCAATAAAAAAAAAGTGTAATGTAAAAGAAATGTACGCACTTGCCTCGGACTTTCAACTCTAAGCGGTGTGCAACAAACTGCATTTTTGAAAGTGCATACTCGAGCCATGAATTGGCACTTTACAGTCCTCTTAAAATGTTCATGTAGGTGGAAGATATTTGAACCTCATGTTTCCATTCCCGTTGATAATTTTCTGAAATACAAGATGATTAAATCCAAAAATGAGTTTGAAGATTATTGAAACTCGCTAATCGTTCCACCAACGAACGTTGTCGTGCAACGGATAGCCGCTTGACCGCAACGAATAACGAGAGTCGAGAAGGGCTGCCCACTTAATTGCAATTTACGCGTGGCACGGTAATTATATTGAGCTCGTTTCGGTAACAGCTTAAACAAGTTGTAGTGTAAATAGATCTTTTAGGAATCTATTGTGGAAAGTAACAACTCAACTAACAGCTGTAGTCAAACTTGGCTAGTTATCATAGTAGTCATCTATACTATATTATAAAACAAAGTCCCCCGCCGCGTCTGTCTGTCTGTCTGTCTGTCTGTTCGCGATAAACTCAAAAACTACTGCACCGATTTTCAAACGGTTCTCACCACTCGATAGCGTGATTCTCGAGGAAGGTTTTAGTATATTATTTGTTAAGTTTCTGTTTTTATTTCTGTCTACATTAACGATATTTGTTGAAAATGTCGGGAAAAAATAAATTGAGGCGAAACGTAGTTCGCGGGCACAGCTAGTCTTATATAAATTTGGCTAATCAACTCGTCTTTGTTATACGCTTGTTATTGTTTTTAAATTGTTAGGTTCTATTCCTCTAAGCATTTGATTTGCTGGTAAAAAAAAACTAGCCAGATCAAACAAATGTTGCGGCTTAGTAGATCATAAGTTATTTGCTTTGTGTAAATATTTATTATAAATAAATTTCATTTCAGGACTGTCTTCAGAACTTGGAACCCACACTCGTAAATCTCAATTTGTCAGTGAAGTCTTCAACCACACCATACCATTATATTGAATTTGGAAAACTTAAAGACGTCAAACAAAACACAAAGCCAAATTAACCAAGAATCTAATTAAAATCCAATTAACTTAGATTAATTATTTAATGTTAAACGATCTCGTAACCGCAGCTGCCTTACCCTGGACATGATTCGCAAATTCTTTTTTTAACATCATTGAAATAACAAAGTTAAAAGGATATCACCAAGATCGCCATAATTCAAAAGTTACTTTAGTAAGTGCAGCACACGCTCTATCTTGGCCAACATGCAAATTAACCTCGATATAGGGTTGCCAAAAGGAATCAATTTGAAATGATATTCATATTTAGATTTAAAATGACAATTTAATTTAGATTTTGAATGATAACCAAAAGTTCCATAAATTTCCAGTTTATAACACAAGATTCACAATTGCCACTCTTTTGTAGCAAATCAAAGTTGAATTATTTAAAAAATAATTATGGTATAAAATAAAATCAAAAAGTGAAAATGTTAGCGTCAGAAAATATTGTAGAAAAGCTACAGAATAAAGAAGTGAACCATTGTGTTATTAACCATTGAGTTTGGGATCAAATACTGATTTATATTGTATTGCAGACCTATTTCGTGAATTTATCTGGAATGTTACTTACTAAAGTTTGAGGCTTTTAAAATTTCTTTTACTTGACTAAATTTAAAGCCATGCCAGCAGACATCACATTTATTTCATTACAGTTATGGCCTACATCAAGAAGAGAATATGCTGGTTCAGACTAGCAAATTAAACAACTTTTACTATGAGACCAATCTTGACATTGTATAGAACAGCTCATTAAATCGGTGCCAAATTTTAGTCATGCTGAGTTCAAAATAAATATATCATATTGTTAGAATCCTTTATTTTTTAATTTTTTGTACATCATTTTTTTATATTATATGATAAAGATCAAATGAATATACCTGTATATTCCACTCTCAGATATGTTTATATTTATATGTCGATTAAATGTAGTGGAAGACCTATTTATCCAAGAAAATAGATGGACTTTGTGAATGTCGTTCAAACTTCTCAATGCTAATTCATGACTTTTGCAGCAGTCATTCATCAGTTACGCCGACATTTCACGATATTGTTATTTATTCTTATTTTTTTTTTGTTTATTTACTTCTTTTAATTGCTCAAATGATGATTGACTGAGGCAAAAGAAAGGGACGTCAACCTACCTTACTCATCCATGTGCAGTAAGCGCCACATCAAGCATTCGCAGTACGAAGTCCGCCGCTAGTACAAGACATAAACATATACATATATTTAAATAAAACATACAACAGACATAAAAGTGGTCCAAAGGTCAAACAGTATAAGCGGCTCCTAATAAGCTTGAAGCGGCTCCTACTGTACATGCTGTGCCCGCGAACCACGTTTCGCTTCAATAAAACTTTTTACGCTAGTTTTCTTATTTTTGGATGTGGATTTGCCAGTTTCCAGTGGAAATTTCGAAAAATCTTACCTTAGTGGGCGCCTACCTTAGATCAATTAACCTACTCTAATGCTCTATGCTCTCGAATGCTCTAAGGCGCCTACATAAGTCAACGAGCCCCTGTACCGAATTTCATGCTTCTAGCTCCAGAAGTTTTGGCTCTACGTTGATAGCTCAGTCAGTCAGTCACCAACGCCTTTTATAAATACAGAGGATAATGGAATACTGACTTGAAATAACAAAATATAACATGGATCTCTAATGTTCGACAAATAATTTAAGCAAATTGTTATTTTATAAACATTGTTTGCTAATAAATAATTTTAAAGACTAATCAGTGTACAAAAAATACTTAAAAACCGTTTCACAACAAATTATTTTGCAAATTTATTATAAAAACTCATAAAAAATAATGTTTCATAAAACAGGTTTTTACAAACATTTCTGTTACAAATATTTTTTATATGTTTTATTTTATAAACAGATATAATATATTTTGTAATAACATTTTGTTAAATAAACAAGTACTTTTGCAAACGATCTCGTTTAAATAAAATTGCATTTTTAGAAATAAGAGCTTTGCCAAATTATTATTTTGGTAAATGATTTCATTTTAGAAACTTAATTTGTCAGATTAGCATTTCGCAGTATAATTTCATCAAACTTAAACTCAAGTGACACGTCGTTTTATCAAACTGTATTTTGTGACACATCAGGCACCCATTAAAGTTATTTTCATGGCAGTAAATTAAATAGGTAGTTCCAAAATATAATCAGCCTACACACTATATCTTCAACATTACTCACGCAACATAATAGCTATTTGACGCTAAACACCTCACGGGAACTATATCCAAGTCTTAAAGAAAATCATATTCATGGGAACGATAAATTCTCACAGCGCACCTCTTTAACCGGCTGTATTATTTTAATATACGTAAACTCAGCCACAGCACCCTCCTTCTCGCTCCAGCTGTGCTTCCGAATGTGTGCGTCCCTTTCTGTTTTCGTGGGATATCTTAATAAGATTCATGAAAGGACGCCATATTTTATATCCGACTCTGTCCTCTATCTCCTTATATTATCCGGAGAAGAGCGCCTTTGAAATATGTGCTTGCTCGGGAATTTCCGATGTTTCAATTACGCCATTGTAAGGAAGTTGGAAGTATCCGAAAGTTGAGATAAGTTCGCGCATGTGTTAGCTCAGTTCGTTCGGATGACACATCAATTAGAAGTTTTATGTGGATACGTGCTTTTGAACGTTGGTTAGGCTTAGCTGGGCGTAAAATTTTCAATGTGTGCATTTATGGCTTAATTACCAAATAAAAATGAATGAAATTGGTATGTTGTTCAAGTAAAAAATTTATTACGTAAGGCTTTATTCGAGCATATTTGACACATTTTGCATGAATTCTCAAATTACAAACTTTGTCTTATCTGGATATTATTGTTTCCATATACATAATCTGTTTATAAATATTACATTTCGTTTCATGTATTATGTCACTCGTGCCCAAATGATCCGAAGTGCGACTCAAGGTGTAAATATGCTGTGGGTCAATTTTGAATCCAACGTCGATTGTCGTCGAGCGTCGTCTGCGCACGATTTCTATTGAATTTCGTATTTAGTATCGTTTTCGACGAAAACCAAAATAATATACATATATTTTCATCGTAATATTCAACTGACACGTATTGGAAATGAAACTAAAATCAATAGCAATTAAGAGCAAACTATGACCGAAGAGCGCTCGACGCCAGACGAATGATTCCAAAATAGAGCTCTCGTTTCTCGATTATATTTTCTATTTTACTGGTGCATGGCTGATGGTGGGAGAAATAAACTTAATATGTGCTACATATTAGTGTTATCTTGCTTTAAAAAAGAGGAAATAAAGTTTTATCAGTAAAGAAAATATTGAAAAAGTATATTATTTTCACATTTGTATTAATAATGTTTCATGTATCGCTCCATTTTGCCAAGAGTCATAAACGACCAAAAATTAACTAGGTACAGTAAGCTCCTTATCAAGCTATACTTTTTGACCTTTGGACCGTTCTTATGCTGCTCGTAATAGTGTCGGTTTTCGTAGTGTAAATGTATAGCTTGAATGGGAGCTTACTGTACATGGTAAGAAGGTCAGTTTTCTACCTATGACTTAAATGGCTTGGCGGTTCCAAAGCAAGCTTAAAAGTTCCATGTCGGGGAGCTTTGCTTGAACTTGATATTAAATAAAGTTGCAGCTATAAATATTACTCCAATGGCGTTAAAATAAAATCCATGGCGTAAATAAAAGACGTGGCGTCCTGAAAACCCCTACCGGTTAGATTAATTTCAAGCTGTAAGATGAGTTCATTGAGTAGACAAATAAGGATGACTTTATCCGATCGGTAAGATTTTTATGGAATTGGTAAAATATGTGGAATGATAGAAAATACGCAATAGATTAAAATTTTATTACTATTAAATAATTTCCTTCCGATTATGAAATTTTCAATTTATCTATACAAATAAATAAAATTGAAGTGTCTGTTTGTAATGTCAAAATAACAAGTTTTTACTAAATGGGTATGAATATATATCGGGTACCAATAACAAAAACACAACTTAACATTTTTGTGTCTGTCTGTTTGTTCCCGCTAATCTCCGGAACGGCTGGACCGACTTTGACGGGACTTTCACTAATAGACAGCTAATTATATAAGGTATAACAAAGGTTACTTTTTATCAACTTCAAAAAAGTTACTATTCCACGCGGACGAAGTCGCGGGCACAGCTAGTATAATATAAAAATATATTTTTATTAATTAATTTATGTATTTTCTAATAGAAAGCTCTATTGACAGTACCTACTATCGCGAGTAGGGGACTGACTACTAAGATACAACAAGCCTTAGCAAATTTGTGATCTCTAGATGTGTGTACTTTTAAGTATTAGCGCTTCTTTCGGATATTTGTGGCGCAAACGTGACCTGTGGCGGCATATCAACACTTTCAGTAAAGTGAAAACTGTTTAAGTTTAGTTTAAGTGCCAACACATATTTTAAACCTGTAACTGCCACCCACGATTTGCAGACGACAGTACTAACACCACAAACACAGAGCAAGGACAAACCGCGTAACCGCCTATCTCCAATTATGCAAATACCCAACGCAGAGCTTCCTGCTTACTGCAGATACCATTAATCATTATCTAAATTAATTTCGAACGTTTAACAAAATCTCCTCTTAGTTTCTTAAAGTCACAATAAAGGCGATCGTGGCGGCGCCATAACTCATACCGACCTAAGATTACTGATCTTTAATCCCCCTCCTGCTTATAAAGTTAAGATTTACGAGCGCAGGAATTATGTTTCGCCCCGCGAAATAAGCTTAGGTGAATCTATGAAAAAAGTTTTTACATGCGTCGAAAGAGGTGGGCCGTGTGGAGATAGAGATTATACGCCATTCGTCATTCCCGCACTCGTGGCGGCTTCTTGAATTATAGTGACCCCTGGTTTTGAGGAATACAGATTTTTGGAATTGTCATGGTTTTTTGCCTTGCTGTTAAGGCGCAGTACACAATCACGTATTGTTTTTTTTTTGTTTTTCTTTCGGGAAATTTCATTTGGCTTATATGTTATATTAAAAATAACTATTGGAGTTTGTATATTTATTATACAAAAAAATTTTGGATGATCTTAACATACTATTAAAAATTGAGTTAAGTGATGTTCATGCGATGAGAGGCATTATGTAAGAAAAAAGCGAACAATTGGCGAAAAGACAATTTCAACCTCAGAAAGCTAACCGACAATAATTCAAGGGGACCAACCGATTGTGGAACCTTCTGGAAGACCTGGTGTATCTCGTGCTTGGTATAATCCATTAAGTATTTCATCTTTTAACAAACTCGTTTTTAACTTCAAATAAGTTTTATCAAGTAATTGTGTTTAGAAATAAGATGAGGTAGTACAATAGTTTTTTTAAGGTTCAGTTGTATTCACTTTCGTCAAATATACACAGCTTCAACAATAATGCTATCACTAGATCCACGGTCTGAATGCGATGAGTAATGGCGCAAGAAATTAGTCAAGGTGCGTTTTATCACAACCAATCAGCCGCTTACGTAAATGGGGCTTATACATAAATCTCGGGTCGCATTATTCGCGGAAGGTGAAACAACAAACATTGCTAACATAAATCTGTACGTATCTCGGCTCCAAGTTACGGGCTGTGACACACGGCCGGAGTGGATACAAAGTAATATTAAAGAAAAATATATAAGTAGGTCATAATTGCAAATGTTACGTCCTCGCATTCTTATGTCAGAACCCTTAAGTAACTTCGGTGACATGGTAAAGTTTGACATATTATATTCAAAATTGGATCAAGTTAAGACAACCGAGTGACCTAAAGGAGATTTAATTTAATATAATAGTTTGTTCTTTCCCATTATGACCCAAGAGGCTACCAGATACCTACACATACATTTTGACTCTTTCTATGACAGCGTCGTTTGTTTTCATGTTCGCGGTATTTTTGTAGCGGCTGGTTGAGACCCTGGTCTGATCTAGAATTATTTCCAGTCCATACTCTTTGGAGATAGTGTTGAGTTCCTGTATCATGGACTCGTCCTATCAGCTGCCTATTGTTGTCTTTTTAAAAAATTTACAAATATTTGCAATTGCTTCTCGCCTGACCAGAACATTCATTTTTATTAACCTGTTCAACAACAGACCTCTATAAAACTCCAAAATTGACTACCAACATCATAATCCTATCATCATCACAGCTCATATACGTCCCCACCGAGGGGCTCGAGCCTACTCTAAATTAGGGTGACTAGGCCTTAGTCAACAACGCTGGTCCAGTGCGGATTGGTCGACTTTACATATACCTTTGAATTTCTTCGCAGATATATGCAGGTTGCCTCACGATGTTTTCCTTCACCGTAGGAGCGTTGGCAAATGTAATGAAATACGAAAAAGACATTGGTACATGGCAGGTCTCGATCCACGGACCATTCGATTAGAAGGCCAGTGCCGAGTCCACAGTCAATCCTATACTAATATGCAACTTTCAAGGGTAACCTACCACCAGAAACACACCCAATCAATATGCTATGATGAGTAAAACAAGAAACAGTGTCTCTGAAACTGTTTACATTGATCCTGGAGGAGATGTTTAAGACATAACTACGGAGATACTTACGTTACTATTAATTAATTAATCACGTTATGATTTAATTAAGTAATTTTCTTATATATATATTAATAATACCTGCTTGTGTTTTGTTGTCTATTTCACTTCATTCGAGGCATTTTATTCGGGAATTAAATTCAGAAATGCCACGAATTTACCACCCGTATTACATATTTGTTATCTGGTACCGTCGCGCCATAAGACAATAGTAACGCAATAATAAAAATGTTGAATTGCCCGTGTAATGATATTGCCGCAGTAACGCATTGTGGGCCTGATAAAGGATAAACTGCACCCTAAAGGACGCTTTATCTCGGGGATATTTCTTATACAGCTGTGAGAACGGAGCCCATAATAATCTTGCAAATAGAATGTTATAATAATGATCATCTTTTTATCGCCTGTTGGATAATTTATATTACTATACAGACTACGCTACTTTTATATCATGTTAACAACAAAGTGCTAGTTAAATCAAACGTGTGGCTATGAATCTTTGATTTATGCCTGTGAAGATTTGCATGGTTTTGGTTGTGAGTGATAAATATAAGTTGCAGTAAAACTTATTTGGTCTTTATATTTAGACAATTAGCGGTAATGTGGTCAAATCGTAGGTAAGATATATGACCAAAGGATACAAATAGTACATGTATAGACCGTATAGACCAAAGGATACAAATAGTAAATGTACTTGTAAATGAAAGGTATTAGCTGATAGACAGTGCATAGCCTGAAGAACATTACTTATAGTTTGGTGTGGCTTAAATCTGAAAAATCCAATAAAATCATTGGCAGAAGGATGACAAATGATAGCTAGTGAAAATTGATACTTTTACTTTCGACAAGCTTTTAAAATTTAATAAGTATAGGTAATATATTTATTAGTGTGCTCAGGTTTGTTTCTCGAATCCACTCAAGATTTTAATTTAGCAACATCAACGCGTTTACACGTCAAATAAGACAGCACCAGACGTAGGAAACTTCGAAATAAGTTGGTGAATTTACGACGCGCCATCAAGATTTTCTTTCAAATTTCCCCGAAGTAAACACGTACATTTCCACCGTTTATTATCCGCGCCGCCGACCTCCTTACTTATCTTCACCGAGTATATTGTTAAAAAAAAACATGATGACTTAGGAACTGAAAGTCCCATTAAGTAGGCGTCTCTATTCATGTGGTAACTTGGCGGAAGGGGAGCGGGGGTGCAAGGGTGGTGGAATAAATACGAAATAAAGAAGTGAGTTGTTTAAAAATGGAACAAGCGGGTATTCGCGGCGAGATAAGGCAGCGTTTCCGCCGCGGCCGGGCGGGCGGGCGGCGCGGGGCGGACCGTCACATCGGAATTATTTCAACGCTTCGACGCCGAAACCCGGTGTCGTGTCGCTGTCGTATTCAACACTGTATCTTTAAAAATATGTAGTGATGGGCTCGGTAAGTTTCCAATACACGTTTAGTCTCGATATCGAGTTTCCTCTTAATACCTACCCAAATGTTTTAAGATACTTTACAAAATAGCATAAGAATATTTACGAAAGAATTTATTCATATCACCGACAAGTTATATAACATTTCCAAATTTTTACGGATTCGTTTGCAAATTTTAAAATATTGTACATTTGGCACTGCTTACATTTTGCGTAAGAATAATTCATATCTTTAATTCAAAATGTTCTAGATATATTGTTTTATGTGTTTTATTCTAACGTCTAATATCGTAATGTTATTCTATTTTTTATTACTAAAGTAACCCACAGTAGTAGCTCAATTACAGTAAAATACATTAAATACACAGCAGGCAGTTCATTTACCAAGCCTGAGATACAGTGCTGACAGAATTGTCACAAGATAACACATTGCTATTAGCAAAAGAAGAAGAACCTAAAATTTCAATGACTACAAAAATGTAATCATCGAAATTTGATATAAAGAATAGACTTAACGACTTGAATGTAAAAAAAAATTTTTTTCAATACGCGTTGCAGAAATGGAACTATTTTGAATACGGTGTGGATATTTGGCCTTATGTTGCGTTATAGTTAAAATATCGATAAGATACGCAACACGTCACTATAGACAGATCTGTAAAGAGCGACCGTGTCAGATGCCCGCCGCTGTTTCTTAATTTCCTCTCTTGGAGATAAGATTGGCTTTTAGCTTTTTATTGAATTTTCTCTAGACGGAGCACTTTACAACTTGCTCACGATGACTTAGGTATTTATTGTGAGTTTCTTATCTTGTATCGTATCTGAAAAGTTTGTATCGTATCGTTTTTGTTTGGCTTCTCTTTCAATTCATCTTTTCAATTAGTTAAACATAAGCTTATATTTAACAGGTTTCGTAGATTTACTCGCGTTTCTTAGACTGGTAACTAAAAACTTTTTATTTCTAAGTTTTATTGCTTTTACGCCCTATTAAGTTTCAGCAAGATTACAACAATCGAAATAACTATAAAAAAGATCTGTAACTTAAAGACATTATTCCATACCTAATTAACGTTTAGCGCTAAGTCCACTTGAGGCGTCAGAAAAACGAAGATAATGCTTCGTGCTAAAAACGTAGATTAATGATCAGAATTAAACTAAAGGATCATTTTAAGCCAGTTAATAACCCAATTATGAAGACGAGAACAAAAACTACGGTAATAATTGTAGTGAAAAATGACTTTGGCGTCGGTTTTTCAGTCAATTACGTGCTTATATTGTGTCATTTATCACAAAGATCAGTTCCCGGTGTAACCATCATTATTTTTAATACATTATCAAGCAGAAGCTCGATAAAAACTTCTCGCGACGGAATACATTTGTATTTGAGGTCTTATCTGCGGCATAAACCTCGTGCTAGTTGCTGCTCCCCTTCATAATGTTTCTTTATATTAAAGGAATTGCTTCGATTTCCGCGCAACATTATGCCAGACTGCTTGTCAAACCAACAGTGTTACCCTTACTTAGAAATACAATCACCCGTGTACATTATATCAGCTGTTAGATTTTTCGTTACAATTTGTAGCATAGCTATAGGAGCGGAATTTAACTTACAATCTTTGTGAAAATAATATCCATGAACTTTGGGAAGAGTGTATAAGAAAGTATCATTATTACCATTAATTTATTTATACATTAACATACATAATACCTACTACTTAAATCTGCTTAAGGCTAATATATAAAAGAATGTAAGGTGTTATTAGATCTAAACTAATATTTTGTTTCGTTAAAAATATGATTTCTCCTCAAATCTTCTTCCCCGTTTATGGGTTTTAATAAAGAACTGAGAGCACAAGAATAAACAAACTCACTAGAACAATGTTCATAAATTATCTTGGTATTCATCGCAACGAAACGTTTCATTTAACGAACAAGAACAACGGCAAAAAAATAAATATCAACACATTGTCTTGCGAATTAACTGACAGATTCGCGGGAAGTGAGTCGCGTTAATCGAGTCTTGTCACCTTTCTGTCAAATGAGGGTGGGTATTTTTAAGGAATAATTGTCTGATGTTGCTGTCGTTGTCAAGGGGATGTTTTTATAGTCGCACCCGAGTCCCTCGAACGGTTGATTAGCTACGTTCCGTTTCGCGCTTAGCTGCCCCTGCGGGATGTAATTAAACAATTTTCATGAGGCATCGTTAAAAATTAAGTTGTTTTGTTTTCAGGGACTAAACAGCGTCAGTAAAATTATGTTTATTTCACGATTTCAATCTGGATTTATTCAAATTAGAACTTACGTTTAGGGATTTTTTTAAATCAAAATTTTATTTTAGTAGATTTTAGATACAGACATTAGAGACATATATTTCATTAAAAAGATAATACTGGAAATTAATCCAATATCTGTTATGCAAATAAAGTATATTTGACTTACTCGTACAATAAAAAGTAAGCTCCATAATGATTGATTGCATAATATTTTTTATGTTCTTATGAAAGCTTTCGAGGTGTTGTTGAAATCGAAAGTAAGACAATGAAATTTACTATTTAGACCTCGTTATTTCACCCGTGTATGTTAATGCCAAGTCTCCTGGGAATATTGTCTTAAAAAGTGTCATTTATGTACTAATTTGGGCCTCAAGCGATCAAGCGTTCCTTTGTAGTAATAGAAAATTTCTTCGCAACTAACTTTTCACTCTCAAATATTCTATGCAAACATCCACGCTCACAAACTTTTGAATTTTAAAATAAGAATCATTTCAATTGCTATAAAAGTCATTTGCAAATTAGTAGGTAGGTTCTCACACATGTGGGGAACATTAAACTCTTAAGCTAGTTGCAGACAGCGGGTGAGCGTGGGATCTATTCACCTGAGGTCGAGGTAAATAACGCGCTGCGCAATATAGACTAAGCTGATATAACCACTGAAATTTAATTAAAATTTTCATGTCAATAACAATTTTTTTTTTTAATTTTGATACTCTGCATCTTCAGTTTAAGGTGTTTTTTATATAATTTATGCTTTAATTGCAATTTTTTAAAACGAATAGGTACTTGAAAATATCGTAGGCGCACAAGATATAATTAAAAATAATACATATTATAAAACTATGGTTTTTATATTTGCAATTGATTGCTTTATAAAGAAAATAAAATATTCCGTTACGGCTTAGAGTTTAGTAGCGCCCTTGACCTTAATCTTGGATCGAACGTCTCGCACTAATTAGTTAAGTGTAAGTGAGTGCGAATGAGGGTAAATTGTAATAATAAATTAAGTTTAAATATTTAACGAAAAAGAAATAAAAGTGAATGTTGTTTGCTTTATTAATTAAAAAAAGAAAATGCATAATGTAGCTTTAAATTTTACAGAACGCTTTGGTTTCAACATTAAAAAAAGTGGTGCATCCATTTTATTCGGGTCACTTTCTGAAGAAGTTTGACTGAATATAAAAAAGCTTAGAAAATTAAAATAACCACAAACTCAGATCTATTTTGTAAGATAATAAATATATTTTTAGATTTTTAGTATAAAATATTCTCGATGAAAATTTCCACCTTTATGTGATTACTTTAGATATGCAACACTGCGATTTAGCGAATGTCAAAGTGGGCGTTGTTGCTCATGCGTTAATTTTGCGAGACTCGACAAAATAATTCGAGCAAAGATCTAGATGCGAGCGAATTGTACCCCGAACTAAATCTGTCCAAAGTCTCACAATATCTCCTTTTGTTTAGGTAAAACTTTTAAACTATATACCTAATGTGAAAAAAAATATGTATAAGAAGAGGTGAGGGATATTGAATTAGTTTCTAAGGGAAGCCAATGACTTAAGTCATTCTCAATTTCTCGCCCTGTACTGTGTCAATCACAGGACCAGACTCTGATGCTCAAAACCAAACCGAAGTTCGCCAGCCTTGCCCAGCGGCTGACATGATGATAAGAAAAGAGAAGAAATACGGTATCTCGTACTGGTCAGGCTGTTCGCTGACCCAGAAAGAGATACCGTGTTTCTCTACTTTTCAATACACAATAGGGAATCCGTTGATCAATCAAGCTTTATCTCACCTGATGGTGTGACGATGGAAGCCAGCTTCACGAAGACATCTGAATAATTGAAGAACTATCGTTACTATCCGAGTGTATTCAGCTTAGATCAACCCTTCCACCAACCACACCAAACAGAAAAACTTATTTTTTTATTGCTACTAAGTTACTCCCTTAGAAAATCAAATTCAGGACTTTCAGATCAATATCTGGTGCGCGCGGTCTCAACAACTAGACTATGGAGGCTGGTTGGAATTGGTAGTTCATTAACCTCATCGAACACTGCAGCCAAATAATGATATTAATATTTGACTGCGGTCTTCTGTGAGGTTAATGAACTATCTATATGTCATGCTACGTTCCTACGCACGATAAGGCACCTTAATGTTGTGAAAACCACATACGGGAGGAATTTTAGAGACGAACAATCTGTATGGAACCGGAAGTCCTGGCACGTCATCACAAGACATTGGAGAATACAAAATTTTTAAAACAAATATGAATTATAATCTTGTTACTGTATAATTGTGTTCATCATCATCATCATGATCATAACAGCTCATAAACGTCCCCATCGAGGGGCTCGATCCTACCCTAAGTTAGGGTGTTTAGGCCTTAGTTAACCACGCTGATCCAGTGCGGATTGGTCAACTTCATATACACCTTTGAATTTCTTCACAGATGTATACAGGTTGCCTCACGATGTTTTCCTTCACCGTAGGAGCGTCAGACAAATGTACATTTCACGTTATGAAATCCAAAAACGAAAAACACATTGGTATGGCGGTCTCGAACCCCGGACCTCCCGATTGGAAGGCAAGTGCCGAGTCTACAGCGCCACCGATGCTCATTATAGTCTCATCTGTTTTTTAGAGCTATAAAAATATTAATTTAAATTCAATTAGTCCAGTAAATTATGGGCAAATTTCATTCTCTTTATTATTAGAACGTTCTAAACGCTAAAAAACATACACATACTAATTTTGAAGGTACAGCTCTTCTATAAATACACATTACCTACCTACCTTTGACCACATCATTACATCATGTCCGTGCATTGACAGATTTAGGGCAACCGTTGCGTTGCGGACGTCCGTAACGGGCTTTGCTTAACAGTTGCCAGCAGTGAAATGGGTTGCAGTGATGGTCATGGTACTGCAACGACTGTGCATAAAATTAATTCATCTAAAGCATTGAAAAGGAGCATCTTGGTGGCGCTGTAGACTCGGCACTTGCTTTGCAATCGGGAGTTCGGGGTCTGAGAACACCATGTACCAATGTGATTTTTGTTTTCGAATTTAATATGTACATTTGTATGACGCTCCTACGGTGAAGGAAAACATCGTGAGGCAACCTGCATACATCTACGAAGAAATTGAAAGTTGTATGTGAAGTCTACCAATCCGCACTGGGCCAGCGTGGTTGACTAAGGCCTAAACACCCTAACTTAGGGTAAGTTCGAGCCCCTCGGTGGGGACGTTTATGAGCTGTTATGATGATGATAATGATTGAAAAGAGCTTTGGACTGAGTCACATGTACCTAACTATGCATTGGAAAGACTACGTCGGAGATTTTTTTGTATTCTCTTTTCATTTACTTATTTAGATGTGATGTACTCTATTGATTGCTACTAACTTTGCAATACAATGACAGGTAAGCACAGTCAAAGAATTGAAATGTTTACCAGGTTGACGATAATTTGTATTTAGACGTATAGGTAATACCAATACACGAACTACCGATATTTGACAGTTTGTAGAGTTCCATAGTGCTCATTTGTTCTTATAATACGACAGAATCAATAAAATCTTTAACCTGCATTCAAATTCCGTGACGTACCTACCTACATTTCAAAACTGCATCGTGTGTTGCTGTCCTGTGAATCGGAGTCTGCGTTACAGCTAATGTTACAGTGATATCTGTAGTCGTAGCAAAACCGTAGCGGTAGAATAATGCTGCTACTGTACTGTTGCATTGTTTCCATTTTTTCCTTTCTTTCTATCAAAAATTAATCTGAAATTTTGCTCTTGTATTTAAATCCGAAAATTCGGTTTGTTTTAAGTGTACAAGAAACAAAGAGATTTTTCCTTAACCCTAGAATACTAATATATTTTTGTTGCTTATTACTTTTCTAAGCTTCGGAGGCTACTTTTTAAATAATTCGAAATTTCTTTTGAATATCTTTATTAAAATATGAAAAATATAATCTTACATAATATGTCAACTTCTGCCTTTCTCAAAACAATAATAAAAATCTTTCAATTAATAACATTTTTTAAATAAACCTTTTAACTTTACATACTTTAACGTATTTTTTTTTTGCCAACTGAGATACTTTGTACGTATTAGGAAAAAAAAATGTTTTAAACAAACATCTATCAAACGAAATTTATAATCTAAAAGTACACAAATTGTTGTATGAGATTATTATAAAAAAACCACCTAAGTCTATAGTTTTTATGCCATATAACTTCAAAGACAGTCTTTTTATCACAGAAGAAATAATTAGGCGATCATTGCTCCAGTCAATAAGTTTTATTGCATTTGACACAATAATACATTTAAGTGTACGTTGACTAATGGTAATGCACTACATTACTGCCTCGGCCCGCAATGCTTAGTCGTACCTAACTTAGGCTTATATAGTATTTTTCTCAAACATGGGTGTAAATCTACAAATAAAAAAGGAAAATTTATGGCGCTCAAATATCGGTTTAATTATACTTACTCGTACTTCATCCATTGTTTTAGTCATACCAGTTTGAACCTTTTTAATTGTTATGTTTGGGCTGAAAAAAAAACAATTTACATTTTAGGGTTGAGTTTACCAGATAAAAATTCATCATCATTTATGTTTCAGTTAAGTGATGCCCACTGTTGGACATAGGCCCCCATCCTGCAACTTAACACTGTCTTCTCCAGATCGTCGGTTCACCTTGTGGGGGGCCCGCTGCGTCGTCCGGTACGCGATCACCACGCAAGGACCTTTCCGCCTCAACGGCCGTTAGGTTCGCGAGTCTTTGAGCTATGTAGGTGACTCTCTCTCGCTCGCTCGCTCGCTCATTCGCTCTTCTACGGAACATATCATTTCCAATGTGAATAATGTGATCACATATAAAAACCCCGAACATAGCCCTCTGCATTGTCCCTTGAGCCTTCTTTCTTATGAGACCCATTATAAGCAGCCAAATCTTAGTTCCGTATGTCATTACTGGCAACATGCATGAATTGAAGACTTTCGTCTTCAAAACTGCCGTGGATGGGCTGAGAATATGCTGCTTAGCTTCCCGAACGCTGCCTAGTCGAGTTGGATTCGTCGAATTACCTCTTTCTGGAAGTTGGACTAACCAAGCTTGAACTTGGTCGTAGGCGGGCTAAGAATATGCCGCGTAGCTTCCCGGATGCTGCCCAGCCAAGTTGGATTCATCGAATTACCTCTTTCTGGAAGTTGGTCTTACCGAGCTTGGACTTGGTTGTCGATGGGCTGAGAATATGCTGTGTAGCTTCCCGAACGCTGCCCAGCCGATTTGTATTCGTCGAATAACCTCTTTCTGGAAATTGGACTTACCGAGCTTGGACTATTTGCCCCAGGTAAACATATTCGTCAACAATTTCTAGTGTAGGGCCGTCATAGCAGTCAAAACTTCAAGCATTATGCCTAGATCTTCCACGGTCTGAACCATGACTACTCCCACGCAGCTATGAACAGCTTCGGCTATATAATGTCGCCCTGTCCCGCGCTGAACTCGTATTGGTTTCAAGTCTTGGTCCTGAAAGTGGACTTAGATGATGACGTATTTGTTCAATAAATAGATAAGAAATTTTTGGTGGAATAATATAGCTTTTAATGAAAACACTGTTTAGCTGCACCAATATCATATATATTTTATATTCTGACATTACGGGGTAGAAAAACAAAGAAATATAAAAAAACGTCATAAAAAGGTAGACAATAATAAAAGTATGTCTTCCTACACATTCCTCCCCCTTTTAAAGGAGCACGGGCTTTCTAAGGGGGAGGGGGGGAAACAGTCCCCTTTAAAGGAGCACGAGCTTTCTAAGGGGGCGCCGTAACAGTCCCCCTTGTGTCCGAACATCCACCACTCTCGTAATGCCGTCCCGCCCTGGGTATAGCGCCTCAACTACGCCAAGGGGCCAGGTCCCTCTAGGTAAGTCCCCGTCAGCAATAAGAACCAGGTCACCTATTTTAATGCTACTATCCGACCCCTGAACGCGACGCGGGGAAAGAGTTGGTAGATATTCGGACACCCAGCGCCGCCAAAAATGATCGGCAAGGCATAAGGCTTTACGCCAACTGCTCTTGACCAGTAAATCATCCTCCGTCAACTCTCGTGGTGGAAAACTACGCCCTGAAGATTCTTCAATGAGGAAGTGATTGGGGGTCAGTGCTTCGGGCCAGTCTGGGTCTGGAGAAACATGTGTTAACGGCCGCGCGTTCGCTACTGCTTCCGCCTCTGCCAACAACGTTGTAAGCACTGTCGGGGCTCGGTCCCTTAAGGTTGCGTTCAGAGCGGTTTTGATAGTTTTGACTAACCGCTCCCAGGCACCGCCCATAAATGGAGCCGAAGGTGGAATGAAGCGCCATATGATTTTGTTGTCTGCTGCAAAATCGAATACAACTCCCTCGTACAGTGCTCGTAGCTGGCGGTTAGCTCCCACAAAGGCCGTGCCGTTATCTGAATATATCGTACTCGGCGTGCCACGGCGTGCTATAAATCGGCGCAAGCACATGATCGCTGCATCTGCTGACAGACTGTGCACAGTCTCTAAGTGAACAGCCCTTGTAACCATACATGTGAATAAGGCGACCCATCTCTTTTCCCGCCGGCGTCCAATGGAAACTTGTAATGGCCCAAAATAATCTAGCCCGACGATAGTAAATGGTCTGACATGATGGGTAAGTCTCGCTGCTGGAAGGTCGCCCATTGGCGGCTGGAGTGTAGGGGCTCTCAACAGCTTACACTTCTGGCACTGGCGCACAATAGACCTCGCAGCATTCCGCAGTCCGAGAATCCAATACTGCCGGCGTAACTCGTTGATCACCGTCTCGGTGTTGGCGTGTGCATATTTTATATGAAAGTGCATTATGAGCAGGCGAACCGCTGACTCCTTCCCACTTAAGATGATCGGTCGTTTTATCCCGGCTGGCACTCCTGGAGCAGATGTTATTCGACCCGATAAATAAATCAATCCGTCTTCATTGAGAGCCGGGGATAATGTGGCCAGGCAACTTTTCTTGCTGACCGGAATGCCTCTAGCCAAACAAAGAAGTTCCTCATTGAAGGTCTGGATCTGACTCTGCTTCAATATATGGATTTCTGCCCGACGGATAGCTGCTGCGTCCAACGGTTGCATGACTGGCACAGGAGCAGCAGCTAGCCTTCGTGCTGTAGAGTGGACCGGGCGATCTGACGAAGAAAAAAAGTTCTGAGTGATATCCCTAAGGTAACGATTATGAAATGGGTGATTTACGTTATGGAATATGCTTGCCAAAAACTGATGGGTCCTAGCTGTTGCCCTTACCAATCTATTCCAAGAACTAAAATGGGCTACATTAGCAACTAATGGCAAGGGCAACAGCCCAATAAGCTCTGTGTCAATGTAATTAACAGCCTCATGTATAGATGATTAGACATGGGCTGGATTAGCTAATTTCCGTACCTAATCCACCTGTTCCTAATATTTTCAAACACCTAATCCAAATACCTGTTCCTAATATTTATTCAGTTCCACCAAAAATATTCGGAATAGGGAATGTATTAGTTTAGTACTTGTAATAGGTCCTAATATTTATTAGGTACCGGCATAAATATTCGGAATAGGGAATGTATTAGTATCGTAATAGGTCTTAATATTTATTCAGTATTGGCATAAATATTCGGATTAGGGAATGTATAGGAATAGTAATAGGTCCTAATATTTAATTTCATTCTTGATTCAAGTTTAATATTTTTTACCGTTTTTTTTGTGAATATATTACGTGATTACTCCGCCCATTGTAGACCGATTTTCAAAATTCTTTTTGTGTTCGATAGAGTATAATCCTGGGGTGGTTCCATTGTCACCAAAGTCAGGATCTGATGATGGGATCCCAGGAAAATCGAGGGAGTCCCTTAAATTTCATAGGTACGTCCAACGTGTTTCATGTTTTTTTCGAAGCTTTTCAGGTATTTGCGTCTGGTAGTCATGAAATGAGCTGATGATGGAAGGATCCTTGACTTTTAGGAGTTAGAGGTTAGTTTTTAAATACAATAGGCACGTTTTGATGCTAAATTGCATTCTTTCAATTTACTTCGGTGAGCTGGTATTAAATTTACAAAAAACATAAAAAAAATGTGTTACAAAAAAATTTAACCGACTTCAAAAAGACTTCAATTTGGCAGCGACTTCATAATAAAAAGGTGATGGTGTGCATTCTAATATATTTTTTTACGAATTTTATTTTTTTGTATTTTGTAAAAAGATTTTATGATTTTGTTAAACTGAACAAGAGATTCGCTGTATTTTCTAAGCAAAAAATAGTTATGGTATTTTATCCTAGATGACGTTTGAAATTTAATAATTAGACGTAAAGTGTAGTTTTGTTTACAGGACCTATAGTTTGACAGATTGATACTTCACGATTAACAAACATGGTATACGAATACCTAATCCTAGGTGGCATGGATTAGGTACGTACTGGTAACGAAAAATACCTAATCCACGTACCTAATCACATATTTATGCCTCAAGTCTATAGATGATGATGGTGATGTGATTATAGGCGTAAGATGTTTGAATGAGGGCTTCAGTTCCTCTTCTCTCAAAGACGACTGAGGACCACCATCTACTTCACGTGGCCACTCGTGAGGGGGTAATAAAAGGAACTGAGGGCCAGATATCCAGCGCGACTCTAAGGTAATGGAGTTGCATTTTCCCCTGGTGGCATCATCGGCCACGTTCTGTTCACCAGGGACCCACCGCCATTCGCTTACATCAGTGCACTCTATAATTTCCCCAACGCGATGAACCACAAAGGGTTTGAAATTCCTGGCGTCACTGCGCAACCAACCCAACACCGTCATAGAGTCGCGCCAAAAATAGCGACGATGTGGTTGTGATCTATGATTTTTACAGATTGCAGCAGCGAGACGAGAGGCCATCAGAGCTCCTTGGAGCTCCAAACGTGGGATCGACGCAGGTTTCAAGGGAGAGACACGGGCTTTGCTAGTTACAAGCGCAAGTTTTATGTCGCCATTTGCTAGAACAAATCTCCAATATGCGACTGCGACGTGTGCAAGCTCACTAGCGTCACAAAATAAATGAAGCTCTATTCCTACAATGCTTGAGCCAGATGGGTTATAGCAGCGTGGCAGTCGTAAATCGGAGATGCATTTAAGGCTCTCGCACCACTGTCCCCACGCCTGTTTGTCGTCCTCAGATAACTGCTCGTCCCATCCTAGACCCTTTCGCCATAAATTTTGAAAGATAATTCTACCTCTAACAACAAGAGGTGCTAGGATTCCTAACGGATCATAAATGCGCATGACCTGCGTTAGAGCTTGATGTTTACTTAATGGAGCGGATGATGTGCTAGATATGCCGGAATTGAACTTTAATTGGTCACTACTTGGTTGCCAAATTACTCCTAACGTGCGAGTAAATGCGTCTTTGCATAAATCTACGTCATGATCTGTACCGCAAACTACATTGGATGTCAGCTCGTTAGGCAGTGATGCTAAGGCAGTTAGTTCGTTGCTTGTCCAACCTCTCATATCAAACCCTCCGCGTTTGTGGATCGTGACAACCTCTACTGCCAAACGTGCCGCAGCCTCAATATTATCTACGCTGCAGATGAAATCGTCCATGTAAGTGTCACGTTTGATAACGTCGACAGCATCAGGGAACTCGTCTCGGAATTGTGAAGCGTTCAGGTTCGTTATAAAAATAGCTGTGGAAGGACTCGAACAAGCTCCAAATATCATTGAGCTCATTCGGTATGTTTTGATGGGCTGAGAAGGATCGTCACGCCAGAGGAATCTTTGGGCGTCTCTGTCCCATTGAATGATCTTTATTTGTGGGAACATCTCTTTGATGTCCGCTGTCAAGGCGATCCTTCCTTCCCTAAATCGCATAAGAATTCCAAAAATAGACTGTAAAAAGTCAGGTCCCGTCAGGAGCATAGAGTTTAACGACACTCCTCGAGAACGTGCTGCGGCGTCATGCACAACACGAAGTTTGCCTGGTTTGTTGGGATTTGTCACACCAAAGTGTGGCAAATACCAACAAGTTCCTAATGGCTGTGAACCGGTACACTCCTCAGCGTAATTTTTATTGAGAGCATCATGTATATTGTTTCGATACCGTTCGGCAAACTCCGGTTCTGCTGAAGACCGTTTCTCTAAGCTTCTGAATCGGGAAAAGGCTAGGGGATAACTATCTGGGACCACAGAATTTTCAGAATTCCATAGCAAACCTACCTCAAAATGGCCGTTAGGAAGACGGCGAGCAGTACGGTTCAAAATTTCTAATGCTCGGTTATCGTCAGTACTGCGAGCTTCATGTTTCGTGATACCGACTACATCTAACTTATATTGGGCCTTTATAAGCTCGTCAAGTTCAGAGTCTAGCTCATCCCTATTATAAACATGATAGACTGGCTCAATCCGCCTAAAGGTTTTAGTCCTACTTGTCGTGAAACCAAAAAGCACCCAACCTAGCGGGGTTTGAATAGCTGCCGGTTGCGATTTTGAACCTTTTTTAACGGCGCTCGCCATTAATAAGTGCCAATTATCAACTCCTATAATTAACGTGGGTTTAGCATCATTGTAGCATAAGTCATCGCATATGTCTGATAAGTACGCGTACTGTCCTAAGTCGTCGCGACATACCGACTGTTTGCATACTATACCCAAGTTACTAATAGAGCGGGCTTTATGTACCCAAAAGGTTTCATTCGCGTGCTGGCCTTTTATTTTAAAGTCAACGTATTTTACTGACGTTTCACGACTTAGACCTCCAACGCAGTCTAACAAGATGTGCCTAATAGGACCCGTTGCTCCGATACGATCGGAAATATCTGTGTCAATAAATGTAGACGTTGACCCGTCATCCAATAGTGCAAATGTGTCTACACTCCCTGTGGGCCCCGATACCGTCACTGCAACAATCTTCAAGAGAGGGCGAGAAGCGAAGTTCACCTTTATCACCTTACAGGGGTCTTGTGTAGCGGTGGTGTGAGCAGCTACTTCTCTCTCTGCGTCCTCTTCTAAATTATGTGAGGAAGTTGGAGAGACGGTATAAACAGGCTCTGTGACTGTGACATGCACTTCAGCAGCTTCGTTTACATGAGTAGATGTTGTAGGAGTGAAGTTTGGATTATGTAACAAGGTGTGGTGTTTGCGGTTGCAATCATTTACTTCACATTTATTTTTATTTTTATTGCATAACTTAAAACTGTGTGAACCTCCTTTTAAACATCGATAACATATTTTGTTATCTTTTATAAAGCTCCATCTTTCATCAACAGACAATGACTTAAATTTTTGACAATCTGTCAAATAGTGAGATTGTTTACAAAATGAGCATGTAATATTTTGTGAATGAAAAGTTTTCGATGTTTGTCGATTCGATTCCGTACGTGATTGCGGGTTCGATTCCCTCCATGAACATGAGTTGGACTCCGATACTGCATGAGTGCGTTCGCGGAGCATTTGAGCATGCGCTACCTCAGTGGTGGTGTTATACTTTACCTGCAAATCAACTTCCCGTGCTAAAAAATCTGATAACACCTCTACTCTAGCGCTGTTGCTTGCAGCAGCGTCGGCAGTGCGTGACGCAGCATAGTCAATCCAACGTGTGCGTAATAGTGGATGCAACTTACTGATCAATACGCTGAATAATTCGGGTGAACGTTTCGTTTAACAATTTTACGACTTCAACACAATTACGCACGCGTGAAGCAAATATAGATAAATCCCTTACTTCGTTGTTGACCTTAGGTAGGGCACGAATAGCTGCAACCTCACGTATGACAATCTGATCCGGCCGCCCGAAGCGTCTCTCGAGCTCTTGCATGATGACGCCGTGATGTAGAGCTGTAGCCAGGAGCATGCAGACTGCGTCGCGGGCTGTCCCATTCTTGAGGCGAGCTATGTTTTCCGACGGTGTAAAGGAGTTTTCTGATTGTACAAACGCACGCTTGAATACGAGCCAATCTAGAGGAGACCTGCCATCAAAATTAGGAAGATTAATTTGTATTTTGGGACGTTGAGATGCTGGTTCTATTTTGTTCACTAGCATGTCAAAGGCATTTACTAAACGAGATATACTATTATCGTGGTTAGAGATTTTAGGATTGACGCCGTGGTTGGGTGGTTGCAACGTCATCGACTGATTTTGTTGACGTGCAGCTTCGGCGACGTCATCCTGAATGTTATTATTATTTTCAATAAATCTGTTGGTTTCTGAAATGTCAAAAATATTAGTTTGGGCTACATTACCATTACCACTATTTTGTAACCAGTCTTTTATGCTATTGTGGCTACGACTGCTATGACTAACACGCTCACTATATTCCGCCTCAATCATTGCGAGTTCAGCCTGATGTTGGGCTTCGGCGGTAGTCCGCTCGAGCTCCAACTTCTTCGCCGCGAGCTGCGCATTCATATCTGCTTCTCGCGCTGCCAGCTCTAAACGTGCTAGGTGACGGGTATGCTGAGCCTCTGCTGCGAGCTTTCTCGCAGTAACCATAGCCGAGGAGCGGCTTGTGCGCGATGAAGTGGCACTCCGTGAGGGGTTGGGTAGAACTGTAGTGCTAGCGTCTGCCTCCCGCCGCACCGAAGAAGCGATTATGGGCTCGGTGCGTGTAGGGGATGGTACTGACGGCCTTGGATCGTGATCAGCCGATGAACTAATCATTTTTGTTTGACTACGTGTCACAACCATTATTGAAAATATAGAATATAATAAAAATATTTCACACGAAAATACACACACAATACACTAATTATAATTCACTGCTGGTTTTTTGGTAGAAGGACCACTATTTGGTGGAATAATATAGCTTTTAATGAAAACACACTGTTTAGCTGCACCAATATCATATATATTTTCTATTCTGACATTACGGGGTAGAAAAACAAAGAAATATAAAAAAACGTCATAAAAAGGTAAAGACAATAATAAAAGTATGTGTTCCTACACAAAATTACTGAACCCTTTTTGCATAGTGATGCAAGTATATATGATTTTTTCCTAGCATTTTTGAAAAAATACATTATTATGAATAGTTCATCCATTGTTATTGTAGATACAATACATTTATCTAATGTTCACAAGGATATCAACTGTCTTACTTTACTTTGTTCTTAGTAAAGCGAGCTAAACAAGAGCTACTTGGCGGGCAATTGTTTTATCATGCAGTCGTAGTGTTGCATATATGCTATCTTGTACATATCCCGTTTCAGGCAAAAATGTATTTACTATTCAAACCAAACCAGCAATCGCTGATGATAATAAGTATTCACTACAGTTTTCAATTTATTTCAATTCGGATCAAGTCGGAAACAATGCTATGATACTTTGAAGTGAAATGTCATTAAATCCCCGACAATGGTCCCGGCGTCGACTCGATTACACCTGAGATGATTTTGAATCGCGATGTCCCACCCCAATCAGCGGCCAACGAAATGAATAAAAAATAAGCTTCGGCTCAACTTCACAAAAAGCTGGGGGAGTAAAAAAATAATATTATCCTGTGAAAATGAATTAAGCAACTCGCAGATACTGGGCCCAAGATAGGTGAAGCTCGGGTGTGGATGGGTGGAAGACGCTTTTAATGGATTATTTATTTATAGATAATAATTTCTGTTTGTGACTCCTTCTACTTTGAGGCATTAGACCCATGGTTACACCTGTGTCGAAAAAAATGTAATACATAATTAATTTTTGTAAACAAATCATATGCGAAATGCGTAAGCTTAGCTTAAGTAACTAATACCTAATCATAACAGTCTTACTACAAAAAGTTACGGCTTAAAAATGATTCTGTTTTAATTTTTTAATAAGTTGGGTAAAGAGAGCATTATGTTTGAACCAATGACTAATTTTAGACAACTGTCAAACAATTCCTATATACCTAAATTAAACATTTAGGTATATAGGATTTTTTTCAATACTATTGCGTTACGAACAATAATTTCCTAGACACATTGTTAATTGGTATTCTTAAATAGCTTGATACTATGAGACATGGTCAGAGAATCACTTTTTATAACGTGAACAAGTGATTCAAATAAATCACTTAAAAAGTTATGAGCTTAGTATGTATTGGGCCACTTACATCTATATATGTATAGCATTTATATAATGCCTATGTATGCATGATTAAGAGAACAAGATAAAAGTTTTTTTTTTTTTGTTAAAATGTAACAAGCCATCTCCTTCTTTCTATACCCAGTGGTCCCGATCTTTTCGGGTAAGTAGGGAATAAAATTAACCGAGGATGATCGCTAATGAAAATAAATTGGCAGCAGGAGATTTGAGATTACACCGACCGCGACGAGCGGCTGAATGGAGCGAAAAAAATTGAGTTTTGTACTGACTATGAGTACTGAATTACAGGATTACACTATCTTCATAAATGTTGTTGTACAGGCTGCACAAAATTGATTGTTCAGTTTTATTGTTCAAGAACTTCAAATTCAAAGATTTTTTTTTATTAAGATCACAGTACTTCAGCGATTTTGAATTTGAGTGATGTTTTAATTAATATACTCTACATAGCGATGTCCACTTACCACAACAAATTACTATTACACATTGGTTATTGTATTTGTAATTAGTAATTCCTACAAACTATCCAATTTTTTTTATATGTGGATTATGGAATTCATTTTAAATCAGAAGGACCAGCCCCCCTAGACAAATTATATGTGATCACATTGGAAACTTTTCCGCAGTCGTTCCTCAGACAAAATGTATGGAGATGACATTATCTTACGACAAACTCACGCTTTTTTTCCGCAGCTAATGTCATCTCCATACATTTTGTCTGAGGAACGACTGCGGAAAAGTTAGCGTGTGGCATTTGTCTAGGGGGGTAGCCCCCTTAGACAAAAGTCACACGCTTGTTTTTCCGCAGTCGTTTTTCAGACAAAATGTATGGAGATGACATTAGCTTGTGACAGCCTCACGCTATTTTTGCCGCAGCTAATGTCATCTCCATACATTTTTCTGCGGAACGACTGTGGAAAAGTTAGCGTGTGGCTTTTGTCTAGGGGTCTGACCAGGGGGAGTCTCTGTACTAGAGACTTGTATTATTATGTTCGAGTTCGAAGGGCAGTCAGTAAAATAATGGATACTGTAATTAGCTGTAACAATGATGACAGTTACATACAAAACAAAATGTAAAATTTGGCTATTAAAGTTGGTGTTTATAACCCTAGTCTTTCAGGAGCAGTAAGCAATATTATTTATTATATAACTAGCTGTGCCCGCGACTTCGTCCGCGTGGAATAGTAACTTTTGGCAGCATTTTGATTTTTGTAGGCAATTTTTTAAAGATCTTGATAAAGCCTATATTATACTCGTACCTTATACATATAATTAGCTATCTATTAGTGAAAGTCCCGTCAAAATCAGTCCAGCCATTCCGGAGATTAGCGGGATCAAACAGACAGACAGACGAAAAATTGTTAAATTGTGTTTAAACCGACTTCAAAAAAAGGGGAGGTTCTCAATTCGATGCATATGTTTTTTTTTGTGTGTATATTACGCGATTACGCCGCCAATTGTAAACCGATTTTCAAAATTCTTTTTGTATTCGATAAAGTATACTCCAGGGGTGGTCCCATGGTCACCAAAGTTAGGATCCAATGATGGGATACTATAAAAATCGAGGAAAACCCCTAAACTTTTAGGTGTGTCCAACGTGTTTTGTGTGTATATTACGCGATTATTCCGCCAATTCTGGACCGATTTTCAAAATTATTTTTGTATTCGATAGGGTATAGTTCTGGGGTTATTCTAAGGTCATTCTAAGGTCACAAAATCAGGATCTGATGATGAGATCCTATGAAAATCGAACAAAACCTTAATTTAATACCAGCTGGTATTAAATTAGGGTATTTCAATTCACTTAAAATATATCACTAAAAAGATGAAAATAAAAATTATTTTACAAAAAATAAAAACCGATTTCAAAAAACACTAAAAAGTTTAAAATAATATATAAGAATGGTACAAACAACATTACACTTCTATATTGAAGTCGGTGCCAAACGATGATCTAAAAGTCTTTAAATTTGGCACCGACTTCAATATAGAAGTGTGATGTTGTTCGTACCTATATTATTTTTAACTTTTCAGTGTTTTTGAAGTCGGTTTTTATTTTTTGTAAAATAATTTTTGTTATTGGTACCCGATATTCATTCATACCCATTTAGTAAAAACTTATTTAACATTACAAACAGACACTTCAATTATATTTATTTGTATGTATAGATGCATAACAACATTATATCAGAATAAGTATGTGATATTGTATATCTGAACGTGCAGTTATTAGAGAGGTCGCGAAAATGAGCGGTACATATCCGGGGGTTCGTCTAAGTCGAAGCGGATCAACCCTGAGTTATGGCCGGATGGGGTAGTTACGAAGAAAATGCGCGTCTCTTAATAAACGTGCCTTGTTTACCGTTCTCCTTTGATATAGGTATGTACTGAAGCTGTTTAGCGGAGTTGGATACCAATGGAGTTTTAATTTCATAATTAAATGTGAATTCGAATCAATAAGATATATGCTAATAAAAGAGACGCTAAAACCAATGACTTATGCCAGATCTACAAGTACGCTCTCAAGGCGGCAAAACGTCGCGACGTAAGTGCGAGAGTATGGATAGCCATCGCTTGTATGTCCTTGTAGTGTTACAGTTTTACGTAATTGTTATAAAATGTGGCAAATATGTTAAAAAATATACAGTGATTCTTAGTCTGAAATAGTAGATTATGCGCCGAGGGATGAAAGCCCGAGCGTAACAATTTAACTCTTGAGTGAAGCGAGGGAGTTATGTAGAGTCCTAAGCGAAGTCGCCTAAGACAAAGACACTGCTTTATTCCAGAGGTAAATACTCTACTTTTCATACCATCTGTGAGACAATAAAAACCCAGAGCTAATTATGTGGTAATTGTCAACATAAACACTGTCACATTATCATTACCACCATAACTATGGTTAAAATTATCACATTTTCATGAAAACCATAAAATACATATTTTTTTTTATTCTCAAGCACGAACACGTCACGCAATAATTTTATCTTAAGTTAAGCTAATAACATTATAAAACCATAATAGTACATTACGATATTAGTGCGTTAAGATGTTATAACCAATACGCACGTATATCATACGACGTTTTTTAACACATTTGCGAGGAAACAGAAAAAAAAAACATTATTTTAAATAAACTCAATCTGTGAATGCACACTGTTGCTTTCCCGCCATTTTAACAGCGCGCTAGCGCTGCCTATGCCTACTGACTGGCGCCGCGCGGCGATTAGTTCGATAGCAACAGCGCGCTGCTCACTAGCTGGAGTCGTGCGGCGGCGATCAGTTCCATATTTGAAATGGCAAATAATACTGTTATGGAATTTGTATGGACTATAACTTAACTATTTGCTTTGGTAACAAATGCGTTTTTTATGACCCGCTTTACATATTTAAAACCGGTGGAATTACATCAGCTTCACGAGCAAGGGTGTTAAAAAACACATTAATTATATTAAAACAAGTCTATACCCATCGATTTACAATACGATACGATCAGCTGCTCGACCCTGTCAATGACCTCTAGCAGCACGCAGGACGAATGTTAATTTGTTAACAATAAAATGTTATCAAATAAATTCCTTTTTTTTCTCAACTTCGTGGTATATTTACTTTTATATAACCAATTAATTATACACAACTGTCGAAAGAAATCTCAAATAGTCGACAGCCTATTGACCCCAAAAAAAAGCAGAAGCACCTGGGACCCGATTCTCATGTATATAGAACTTTTCCGCATGGTAAATTCGTATGCGAATTTTTCGATTCTACTGAAAAGTTCGAATGATTCGTATGAACCGTATTCTGGGGTACCCATAGAACAATATTACCAATCGATCCAGGAAGTCGGAAATAGCATTGACAATTTAATGTTTCGTACGACGTTCATGAGGCGTTTTTAAAAACGCTATATGGCAACCACTATAATGTACGTCTTAAAATAGTTCTTTTTGGTAAAAAAAATATTACAAAATCTATTTTAACACAAAATATATTTTTAAATGTGATCATATTTTCTAAAAATCATACTTATATTACAAAATATAAAAGTTCAATTTTTAATATTTCGTAAAGTACATTGATTGAAACGGAACGCTCCAGACAGCACATTCATAAGTTCTGACGTTAAATGTCATTAATTACAACAAAGTTTGTGTAAGATAAATATTGAATTGAGACAAATTCTAATTTTAATTATTTTATTTATATAATAATCTGTTATGGAGCAAAATAATACTTATATCCAAAAAATTTGCTAGTGCGGAGCAAAGGCTTCGTCTAGTACATTTAGTAGAAGCCGATCCACAGCTGAAATGTGGCAAACTTGATTGTCCAACTTAGTCCCAAATCATTCACTAAGAATGAAGCTAAAAGGCGGTGGATAAACATCAGTGAAGAAATAAACTCCATCACAGGGGCTAAAAAACTTGGGAGGAGTGGCGCAAGGTAAATTTTTGAAGTTATCCTCGATGTTATGTGTATGTGGTTCGGCGCTTGCTGCCTCTAATTCTTCCACCAAATTGGGGAAGAAGTTCACCAAAAACTCTTCCCCATTCATTTTAATGAGACAAAACACAGTGAGAAAACACAGTTTGAGCCAGCTTCGCGGTTTGAGCTCGTTTATACAGAAATAATCACAAACTCCTTGTATTTTTATAATTTTGAAACACTTTTGACAGCTAAATTCGTATACGAACCTCAACTTCGACTGGTCCATACCACTCGTTGCGTTCGAGTGATGTTCGTTCGAATTATTTCGATTGTGAAATTCCGAGAATACACAAACTGTGGTTCCTTCGAAAAAAATTCGAATTTCGAACATTTTTACGAATGTGAACTTTTTTCGAATGCATGAGAATCGTGTCCCTGGACATTTACTTACGTTTTTAACTTTATCAATAATACACTGAATAGACTTCTAAAAAGACTGTATTGATGCCACAAAACATATTTCACTAAGCACTTAATTAACGTAAGCAACAAGATATTACAATTTTGAAATACATAATGGCGTTTGCGGCAAAGTTTTAGCTATGAAAACAATATACAACGGAATACTGTTGGTGCACATTATGGAACAAATTGTAGAAACATTCTTTATTTTTTTAAATATGCCGCGTAATTTTTCCAAATGAAAGCGATTAGAAAAAAAAAAGCGCGGGAACTTCACATAGTAAAGGCGGGCTCTTTAAAATATTTTATTTGTAATTTTTTAATTGTAGTCAGTTACTTAATAAAACACAAACAAAAGAGGTATATAACATATAGGCATTAAATAATATTATAAGCAGATATGGGGAAGCGGAGTTCGAGAAAAAGAAAAAAAAAGGAGGATGAACCGGAGTCTGGTGATGCAGATAGGGAGACAGATGAGGTAAGGTTGGTAGAAACGGATATGTCCTCTTCGGACAGTGATGAAGAAATAAGCAATGCAGATAGGTACAAGCCTTATTATGTTACTGACTATATACGCAGATATCCGGAAGAAATTAGCGGCACTGAATTTGTGGTTTTTGTTGAGTCATCAGACATCCAGAAACCAATTGGAACAAGAGATCTTCTTTCTTTGTCAACTTGTTTAAAGCGCTTTAACAAAGGCGTCAAATTTTTAAGAAATATCAATAAGTTTAAGATAGGTATTTATTTTGAAAAACCAGACTTGGCGAATGCCTTTTTAAATAATAATACCTTCTTGAAAGAATACAAATTCAAAGCCAGTATTCCTGCTGCTACAACTGAGGTGTCCGGAGTTATAAGAAATGTACCTACCATTATATCAAACAAGAGAATATTTACTATGATAACAAGTACAAAAAAAATAATAACAATAAAAAGAATAATGAAAAAAATAAATGTGACTGAGGGTTTTATATTACAACCTACAACTACAGTAATAGTGTCATTTGCCACTTCCATTTTGCCAAATCATATAGATATTGGTGGTTGGAGACATGATGTGTCTCAATATATACCACCAGTTAAGCAATGTTACAAATGTTTGAGATACGGACATTTGGCAAAATATTGTAAAAATTCTGAAAAATGTAGTATATGTAAAGAAAATCATAACTATAAGACTTGTACAGTTTCTATCGAAAAAGCTACTTGCATTCATTGTGATGGCAATCATACTAGTGTGTCTCCAATATGCCCAGTTAAAAAACAGAAAATCATTGAAAATAGAAATAAATATAAGCCTGCTTCTTATGCAGATATTACAAATCCTTTAAATTTTCCCAAATTAGAAAGTAAGACAAAAAATAATGTAGATTTGTTTACACTGCTCAATACTGACAGCAAGTGTCTCTCATTATTAGTTGAAACCATAACTAAATGTGTTTCTTTGCATAATACTCAAAATACTTCTATAAATTCTAAAAGTGTTTTAGAGGTCTTAAAAAATACTTTTGGTAAGCAATCAAATCCCCACAATTCACCCCCAATCAATTGAATATCGTACAGTGGAATGCTCAAAGCTTATTAAGCAATCAACTTATTTTTACGAAATTTCTTTATGACCATTTTATTCATATCGCAATTATATGTGAAACATGGCTAAAGCCTCAGAAGCAGTTTAAAATCAAAGGTTATCATATTGAACGTAATGACTGTGGCAACAAGCATAATGGTGTTGCTATTTTAATCCATACATCACTAAAATATCAAAAAGTAACATCTTATTTTGACAACTCTCTTCAAACAATTGTAATACATTTAGAACTAAATCAGAACACTATTTCAATAGCCAGTATATATTGTCCAACAAATTGTATTCCCAGTTTCTCTAAAAATAAGTTTAAACATTTCTTGAATTCTCTCCATAGGCCGACGATTATAGCTGGTGACTTCAATGCTCATCATTCAATTTGGGGATGTTCGTTATCGGATTCCAGAGGTAAGGATATTCTTGAGTGTTTAGATGAATGCAATTTAGTCCTGTTGAATGATGGTCAGGTCACAACTGTCGGTTCTCATTCTTGGAGACCCAATGGTTTGGACTTGACTATGGTATCTCCTTCATTAGCTCTTCGCTGCGAATGGTCAGTACACGACGATCCATTGGGCAGTTATCATTTGCCAACATTTACTAAGATTACATTCAATAGTAGTTCACAATGTTTTAACTCTCAAAACAATTTTCAGGATGAAAATGATTTTAACAATCGCATTAATCAGAGATTAGTTGATTGGAAGTTGTATTCTTCAATTGTTAATAAGGATTTAGATAATTTTCAATGTAACCCTATTAGTAATCCAATAGATTCATACAACTCTTTTTGTCAAATCATTTTGACAGCTGCACAAAAGTCAATTCCCTCTCGTACCTCTCGGTCCGAATCACGTAACATTGCTACTCAAAACTTAAAATCAAAATATCGAACAGTTCCTTGGTGGAATAGTAATTGCGCTAAAGCTGTCCAGGAAAGCAAGCAAGCCTATCTTGATTTTAAGAATAATCCTTCTCAAGAAAAATATATTAATTTCAAAAGATTACAAGCTGCTAAAAAACTTACCATTAAGAGAGAAAGACTAAGTAGTTGGATAGAATTCTGTACAAAATTAAATCGATTGACACCAGTTTCAGTAGTATGGGGTAACATGAGAAAACTTACACATAAAACATATAAAAAGCAAAATAGTGATTTTTCGTGGGTCAGTGATTTTTTACGTAAATACACGCCTGACTTTGTGCAAAATAACAGGCCAATTGTGAAGGACAATAGTTTACCAGATAATCAGTCATTCCTCACTGATCCATTTTCTTTTGACGGATTAACTGCAGCTCTGAAATCTAGAAAAAACACTGCTTGTGGATTAGATAGTTTATCGTACAAGATGTTTCAGCTACTTAACACTGACAATCTTTATAAGCTTTTACAAATTTATAATATTTTATGGCAAGATTGCACAATTCCTCCTAATTGGAAAATGGACTGCTTGGTTCCTATTTTAAAACCTGGAAAAATTGCATCTCATCCCGATTCTTATCGTCCTATCGCTTTAACGTCTTGTGCTGGTAAATTATTTGAACAGCTAATCAAACAAAGATTGGAATTCTTCATAGAAAAGAACTCAATTTTACCTTTAAACCAGTTTGGGTTTAGGCGAGGACTTTCGGCTCAAGAAAGCTTAGCACATTTTTTTTTGGACGTCACTACAGCTCAAAAGAATATGGAGTATACAATAGCAGTGTTTTTTGATATAGAAGGTGCATTTAATAACGTTAATCATGGTATTTTGTTTGAATCTCTATTATCTTTCTTACCTGTAAAAATTGCTTATTGGATATATGCTTTTCTCACGGATAGAAAAGTGTATGTCAAAATAGATAATAAATTTTTAGGCCCTAGATTTTCGAGCAAAGGTGTATGTCAAGGAGGCATCTTGAGTCCTATTCTGTATATTTTGTATATAAGAAAACTAAATTCCATTCTTAATAATAATTTAGTCAACAATCTTCAGTTTGCTGATGACCTTGTCATTTATTGTAAAGGTACTAATGTATTAGATATTCAATTAACATTAAATAATAATCTAGTGAAGCTGGCAGATTACTTCTCAGAACTTGATTTAAATGTTAGCCTTTTAAAAAGTAAAGTTGTAATATTTTGCCCAAAATACAGTTCTCTACCTCTAATTAATATTACATACAGCAATCATACTTTGCCTATTGATAATTCAGTTAAATTCTTGGGTGTTATTTTTCACGAAAATCTTACGTGGGATTTATATGTTGATTGCTTGGTGAGCAGAGCTTTAAAAGCCACTAATGTAATTAGGTCCGTTACTGGATTGAAATGGGGTGCTGATCCTAAAATTGTGTTAATGCTTTATAAAGCTTTGGTCAGAAGTCATTTTGAGTATGCTTTCTTTTGTTACGCTTCCGGTCCAAAATACATAGATATTATTGATAAAATACAGAATAAGAACTTACGATTAATACTAGGTGCTATGAACACTTCCCCAATAAATTCTATGCAGGTCGAATGTCATTTACCACCAATGGTTATTCGCTTTGAATTTTTAAAACTTAAATTTCTTTTTAAACTCTTATCACGTTCGAATAATGATCTTTTAAATAAATTAAATGTATGTTCCACTAACACTTTTCTTTCAAAGAATTTCTCACATTTTATAAGTTTAAAAGAACAATGTAATATATTTTGTAGTACTACTTTACATTGTTATAGTGGCTCATATGCTAGTAAATTCTGTGACATTCATATTGTCCTACATAAAGATTTTAAAGATAAATATGATGTTTACGAAAGTCTACAGGCTTATAATGATTATCGATCAATTTATACAGATGGTTCAAAGACGAATGTAAGTGTTGCAGTAGCTATGTATGATACAGGTAGTAAAACTGGACATAGTTTTAAAATGTGCCAAAATGCCAGCATATTTTCTGCTGAGGCGAATGCTATAATTGTAGCTCTTAACTACATTCAACAGTTCAGCCAATACAAAAAATGGATTATTATTACTGACAGCATGAGTGTGTTGATGGCTTTGAGAAATCCTTCCTTTTCATCAGTCACAAATCATTTAATATATAATATCCGAGATCAGATACATCATTTAAAAATAAATTATCAAATAGACATTATATTATTTTGGACTCCAGCTCATATCGGTGTATATGGAAACGAGGAAGTAGATAAACTGGCCAAAACTATGAACACTCTAGACGTACCTATAAAAAACATATCAATTTCATATACTGATTGTACAGCTCTAATCAAGAAAGAAATATTGAAGCTATGGGAAGAACACTGGAATAGTACTTTGCTCATAAAAGGGAAGTGGTATCGAGAAATAAATAATAAAATAAAACAACCCTGGTTCAATAGACACAATTACATAAACAGAAGATTTTTTACTATTATTTGCCGTTTGCGAATTGGGCACGGTCGATTCAATGACCATTTGTACCGGCTAGGCATGACTTCTTCCCCATCGTGCAACTGGTGCAACACCACCTTACCTCAATCTCTGCATCACCTTTTTTACGAATGTCCAATTTTTGCCCTGCAAAGAAACATTTTATTAGAAGAAATTTCAAAAATAATGAAACACCAGCAAGATCTACCGCGCTCTTTACAAAAACTTCTTTCCATTGAAAAATGCTTTGAAGCAATTTATGAATTTGTAACCTCTACATTTGGCGATTTGTGAATTCAAAAGAAGAATGAATAACAATAGTTTATTGCATACAGACTAGGCTGTATGGTTGACGCCTTTGCATTTCCCAAATGGGATAAACAAAATTAAAAAAAAAATGAAAGCGATTAGTTCGCTGTCTATCCGCCAGCAGCGCTAGTGTTCTTGATTTACTCTGCTTTTTATTCATTTTCATCAATAAAATAATAGCCGTCAAAAGATAGCGCTTTTAGCATATAAAGTATTTTATCAATAAAAATAAAGTGAAGAGTTATTGTTTATTTTAACTTGCAGTATTAGATAGGTAAATATTTTATAATTATAGTAAAGAAATTATGTATTTAGATTTTATAAAAACATTTAAACAAGGTAGAATGTCAAGCCATTTGGGGCTCAAATCTTTAAATTAAAAAAACTAGTTAAAAGAGATAAAAAAACCGGTTAAGCGCGAGTCGGACTCGCCCATGAAGGGTTCCGTAGGATTTATGACGCATTAAAAAAGCTACTTACTAGATCTCGTTCAAACTAATTTTCGGTGGAAGTTTGCATAGTAATGTACATCATATATTTTTTTAGTTTTATCATTCTCTTATTTTAGAAGTTACAGGGACACACATTTTACCACTTTGGACGTGTCTCTCGTGCAAACTATTCAGTTTAGAAAAAAAATGATATTAGAAACCTCAATATGATTTTTGAAGAAAATTAGAAAATTAAAAAAATAGATAACCCAGGGTTTGATGAAAAAAAAAATTTGAGTTTCAGTTCTATGTATGGGGAACCTCCAAAATTTATTGCTTTTTTCTATTTTTGTGTGAAAGTCTTAATGCGGTTCACAGAATACATCTACTTACCAAGTTTCAACAGTGTAGTTCTTATAGTTTCGGAGAAAAGTGGCTGTGACATACGGACAGACAGACAGACAGACATGACGAATCTATAAGGGTTCCGTTTTTTGCCATTTGGCTACGGAACCCTAAAAAGAAAACAAAATAATTGAAATTCATTGTGTTTCATGTTTGATTTGCAAAGTCCAAAAATGTAGAGCACTCATCATGTCTACCATTTTAAACATAACATAACATAAAAGTATGACAAGTCAAGGTATTCTCTCTTTTTTAATCTCACGGCCACTTGAATTGCAAATATTAAGAATTCTTCAAAGAACTGCATTTTTATGATAACATTGACTAGGAGAATCCTAGTTATTGTTCAAAGTAACGCGTTTGTCTTGTAGTTTAATCGTAAAGCGGCTGTTAGTATCATTATGAGTCACAAAGTAAATAGACGCAAATAATGCTCCGTTTCTTTTGGCTTTGTAGCCCCTACTACGTCAATTTGATGTTAGGGTGGTGGCGATGAAGCCTATCGGTGTCTACAAGGTTGTCTGGTAGCAATTGCTAAAAAATCTCCGTTTATCTGGCAATTAGGCGTCCGAAGACAGCTATTTTAGGCGCAGGCACATGACGTAAGCAAAACACGTAAAAAGGCAAAGTAAATCCCCATGTTAGACTGTGCCTCCTGTTAAACTATCTTCCACTTGACCTATACTTGAAATAAAATAGTTATTTTCAGTACAAGTGCGGGAAGCCTGTCATTGCAACGAGTACCACAAATGTCGTCCCGAGCCGAAGGCGAGTGTTGACAGTCGGAACGAGTGGAAATGACAGTCCCGCAAGTGTATTGAACAACTATTTTTTTAATACAGTTGCGAAAAAATGAAACAATAAATACGTAGCAACCATATGTAGCAATGTAAGTACCTGCTTTTGGACTTTACAGGTAAAATACTAACACTCGCATTTTCAGCAATTAAACATAATTCCGGTGGTGTTAAATCAATTAATATGTTATCAGTCACTCATTTTATAGAATTATTAAAATTTTAAGCAAATAACAACAATCAATAATCACGCAGAGAAAATTTTTGAAAAATGGCGCCAAATGTGTCGTCGTACGTACACAGCAGTGACAAAGCAAGTGCGTGCTATGCTTTGCTTGCCGTGTTTTTAGAAGCAAGGTCCGGCCGTGCTTTTTGTTATGCTTTGCTTTTAGGCATGCTTTTACAATACAAAATCTGGTAGACCAGTCAGATTATTTAACGCAATCTTAACTTAGCATGCTAGAAAAAAGCAGGAAAAAAGCAAAATGTGTGTCAGATTCTAGACATTTGACATTTGGTAAATAAAAAGGACTAGTGCGTAATGGTGGTCATCCCGCACGCTAAACAGCCCTGCAATATACTACTTTTTGAGCAACTGTATTAAAATAGTTATTTTCAGTACAAGTGCGGGAAGCCTGTCATTGCAACGAGTTCCGACAAATGTCGTCCCGAGCCGAAGGCGAGGGTTGACAGTCGGAACGAGTGGAAATGACAGTCCCGCACGTGTATTGAACAACTATTTTTAATACAGTTGCGAAAAATGAAACAATAAATACGTATCAATCATTTGTAGCAATGTATCTGCTTTTGGACTTTACAGGTAAAATACCCACACTCGCATTTTCAGCAATTAAACATAATTCTGGTGGTGTTAAATCAAATAATATGTTATCAGAGTCACTCATTTTATAGAATTATTAAAGTTTTAAGCAAATAACAACAATCAATAATCACGCAGAGAAAATTTTAGAAAAATGGCGCCAAATATGTCGTTGTACGTACACAGCAGTGACAAAGAAAATGCGTGCTATGCTTTGCTTGCCGTGTTTTTAAAAGCAAGGTCCGGCCGTGCTTTTTGTTATGCTTTGCTTTTAGGCATGCTTTTACAATACAAAATCTGTTAGACCAGTCAGATTATTTAGCGCAATCTTAACTTAGCATGCTAGAAAAAAGCAGGAAATAAGCAAAATGTGTGTCAGATTCTAGACATTTGACATTTGGTAAAGAAAATGCTCTAGTGCGTAATGGTGGTAATCCCGCACGCTAAACAGCCCCGCAATATACTACTTTTTGAGCAACTGTATTAAAAAAATATTTTCATATTTTGTGTAGTAAGTACATCAACGTTTCACACGAATGACCATTCCTATTGGACTCAAATAAAGTGCATAATGTTGACATTTAAGATATATGTAAGGACATGAAGAGGAATATCAAAACAATCGATTGCTGCTCAATTTGCCCCGGAAACCAGATGAGCCGGGCTGTTTATGTTCGAAAGACTGTGCACCCGTCGGCTGTGCTACAAGACAGTAAACTCTTAAGCCCCATCGCTGGTACGGAAGATTTACTCGAACAACTTAATACACAGTAATATCGTTGTCTAAGAAGAGATTTTTACTGCAGACGCGAACAAGTGAACTGGCGTTTTATTAGGGATGATACAATGTTATGTTAGCAACTTTTGCAATCTTTGCATCGTTTGCTTACATGCCGTAAAAGTGTTGGTTAAAGATTTTATAAAAGTTTCCAAGGATAAGGTTACTTTTTCCTATGTAATATTAAATTTAGCTATTTTATCTGTGTGGCTTCATAAAGAAAAAAGATTTAACTTATAGATATATTCATTTCAAGTACAAGCATATTTCTTAGTGATAAAAAATATCTACAAATACAGTTGATCTAGTCCTATCAATTAAATTTATATAGGCATTTAAAAACAGTTATTTTATAAACAGTTTTAAATGACTTTATAACAAAAACAACATAAGTACGGTCAAGGAACCTAATTCCTGACCCATTTCGACGAGACATATTTCGTAATAGATAGGTTAATGATGCCTTGTTACTTCTAGTTACGTGTAAACAGTGTATGTAAAGACGTCATAGCACACTAGGCGAGCATATTATTGCCTAAAAGAAATCGCCGCTCGCGTGCGAGAAACTCTCCTTGTATAACTGAAGCCTAAATAATAATAATAATAAGAAATTCCTTTATTTCAAAAGTAATATTTACAGATTCTTGTCGAGTTTTCCCTTTATGTAGTCTAAGACACTTTTCTTGGGAATAACTTGCTACTTCCTTTATGGTAGCTAAACTAAAGCGAACTTAATTTTGACTAAAACTAAGACTAAAAGATAATAGTAAGACAAAAGTACAAACAATTCTAGCGGCATTATAAACAATGTTAACGTGAGCGTGAATATTGGTTTGTATATGTGTGCGTAATATGTGTGTTTGTGTGTGTTTGTGTGCGTATGTGTGTGTGTGTGTCCTTCTTTAATGACTCAGGTCAACATTAGGCAGAGGTTTGTGACAGGTTAGGATAAGATTGAGAACGTAAAGTTTCCTGACTGTAAGTAGACCGCTCATTCTGTATAGTGTATCAGTAGGAAATCGGTAAGGTTTAGAATAAATGACTTTAATAAGCGATCTCTGAGTTCTTTCTAATTCCAGAAAGTGTTTTATCAGCTCCACCCCAGATCGAGATACAGTAGGTGAGTACTGATTGAGCTAAAGCTACGTAGATTTTTAAGTTTATTTGACATGATCTGCCGTAGTGATTTGAAAACCCATAAGAGTTTCCTAATACAAATAGTCAGCAATTCCAAATGTAAGTGCCAGCTTAGCCTTTGGTCAAGTATTATACCTAGGTATTTAGTTTGGATGACCTTTTCAATAATGGGGTAGTTACAGTTACGGTTATCAGGGGTTGAGCATAAGTGGATCTTTATGATAAAGCTGTTTTCTGGTTGGGATTTATTAGATGGAGTAAAACAGATGAAGTTCGTTTTCTGGGTATTTAAAGTAAGAAAATTTTCTTTAAGCCAGTTAGACACAATCATTAATACCCTCTCAGACCATGCATGTATGGTACTCCAGGTGCTACCAGCAAAAACGAGCGCAGTGTCGTCCGCATTAGAGTATATCCTGCCCCTGACCCCCTGAATGTTACATAGGTCGTGTATATAAATTAAAAACAGGGTCGAGTCGCGGACGCTTGCCTGCGGAACTCCAAAAATAGAAGTAGCTTTGTCACTACATGAACTATTTATATTTACTTACTGCGTTCTGTCCTGGAGGTAACTTTTGAAAAGCATGAGTGGGGTATCCCTTATACCAATGCTTTTCAATCTGTGTAAAAGAATAGGCGGTGAGTGGAGACGGTGTCGAAAGTCTTTTTTAGGTCTAAAAACACAGTAACACATTTGTTGCCATTATCCACTTCATTAACTATATTGGAGATAAGATCAAGAATAGCATTTTGAGTTGAAAGGCCCCTCCTAAAACCATATTGTGAACTGGATAATATTTCAAATTTATTAAGACAAAAAATCGACTAATCTGTTGTTGGTTCTTATTATTTAAAGGTTCTTATTTTTATTAAAGTAATAATAAAACAGTGATGGTGAACTTGGTAGTGATTCGTTTCGTTAAGAAAATCAAAGTATAGCAATATGTTATCATCATTTACGCTCGTCGTCTCATTCGACAAGAAGACGGCTCTCATAGCTATCCGAGGTCGTAGCTAATAAAGAACGCAAAGCAATCTCTTGTCGGTCCTTAGTTATGTTATAACAAGCAGGCGGCTAAGCCCGACTCACGGTGGGCTTAATTAATTGACATGGCATTTTTTGCGTTGAGATTTGACGGTTTTGTCATTGTTGAATATTTCTGTGCATGTCGTGATTATTCCGCGTGTAAATATCAGAATTCTGCTCTGTTATTTTTGAGTCTTTTTAAAATCTCAAGTACGAAGGTGGGTCAAAAAGTTCGTGGATTTAGGGTATGGTGTGGGAAGGGGTAAGGCAGAGATTCGACTGAAGATGATCCTAGGCCGGGGCGCACAGTGGAAAACGGTGGAACAAGCGCATATAAAATAAAATGGTTTTTACAAATATCATAATTTGGCTAATATGTTGATTTTAATGGGTTCTTTAATAGTCAAAATATAATATTAATTACTATTTTTTGAGTTGAATGCGCGAAATTATTTTTTTCACAAGTAGAAAAACACAAAAGACAGGGGTGCCAATTTAAGTCTTTGCGTATACATGTTTCGTAACCATTTATTGTTATAGAAATATTTAGCACAGATATGAAGTATTACAAATATTTAAATAAGTATTTAAAGTGACATAGCTTATTTTTTAGCTTTTTTTCTTTTTTATGGAATGTTTTCAATGTTACATCTCCCTACGCGCAAATTTTTGTGTTAATTATTATTAGTATTCATAAACATAATGCAAAAAAAATCAGCTGCGGATATTTGCGGTTTTAGAAGATATGACAACATATGTGATAAAAGTTCGAATAGGAAAATCGCTATCTTTTGTGGTTTACCACAGACATTGTTCGTACAAAAAATATTACTTTTTGGACATATATTTTACAATATTTCGTGATAACAAAGAACTTTAATTAAATTTGCACTCGTTTTGCGTAAAAAATTATAAAAGAAGTAATAGTAATGTGGGTTCCCATTCGATGTTGTAAAATGGGTAAAGGGAGACAAAAATTGTTTTTAACTTAGTTTTTTCAAACTTAGCCTCTTGCAATGTTTTAAACTTTTTGTCATTACAACCTTGTATTTCACTTTAAATACATTTTTTACAATTGTTTTTCCGTGTTTTTTGATTTTTTTATTCTATGCTAAATAACACATATAGATACCAAAAAAACAGTAAAAATTATACATGATTAAAATCTCCATACCTTATTGCATATTTGTACAAAGTTTAATCATGATTCGACTAAAATTCATGAAGTTACAGATTTTTGACCCGATATACAGATATTTTATCATTTTCAATTAACATCGAGGTACAGAAAAAAGTTACCAAGCGAAATATTTTGTCAGTGATTAGTCAGATTTTTGACCCGCTGGGCCTTGTAGGTCCATGTGTCGTCGAAGCAAAAATTATTATGCAAAAATTGTGGATCAATCAATATGATTGGGATGATGAGGTCTCGCCAGAGATTATAAATTCATGGATGTTTTTTGTTAATACATTACCTTTTCTTAACAGCTTAAAAATACCTAGGTGGGTTCTTGGTAATCACTTTGTTACTTGTGAGATCCATGTTTTTTCAGACGCCTCTGAGAGAGCATATGGGGCTTGCTTATTTATTCGTACAGTTAGCAGAGTCGGGGCAGTAACGGTGAAACTCGAAACATCAAAGGGTAGAATCGCACCGATTAAGCCCATGACAATGCTGCGTCTAGAACTTTGCGGTGCAGTGTTGGCTGCAAGGCTGTGTACAAAAGTATTATCTTCTCTTACTATCCCAATTAATTCATGTACTTTCTGGTGTGATTCCACAATTGTCTTGGGGTGGTTAAAGACACCACCAGTTCAGCTTATAAGTTTTATAAGAAATCGTGTTCACGAGATTCAGGAAACTACTGAAGGTCACACGTGGCGCTATGTACCGTCCAAGGACAACCCCGCGGATCTCATTTCTCGCGGGCTGAAGGCCGATTCTATCGGCAGTTCCACCTTGTGGTGGTCGGGGCCTGCATTTCTTTTAAAAGATAAATCGCAGTGGCCAGTGTCCGAACGAAAATGAGATACGCGACCTTACCGAGACAGTAACCTGTCCCACTATACTTATAAATAATAATATTTGTAATCGTGATATTATTTTTAACTTAATTAACACCAAATCTAAATTTATTTCTTTACAAAGAATAATAGCTTATCTACTAAGATTTATTTATAATATTAAAAATAAAAATAAAAAAATAAAACGGTTTTTAACTGTACAAGAGCTGCGTAATTCCTTAAACATAATAATTCGTACAGCTCAATTAGAAATGTTTCCTGAAGAATATAATATTCTTAAGTCTGGAAAGTCACTTCCAAAAAAGAATAGACTTTCATCGTTATCTCCATTTTTAGACCATAATGATATTATAAGGGTTGGGGGAGGCTTAATAACTCTCCATATAGTTATGATGTTAAACATCAAATTTTATTATGTAGTAAACATCACTTAACAAAGATGATTTTCGAATACTTTCATATTAAATATTTACATGCTGGTCCGCAGCTTCTTTTATCAAATATAAGACAAACTTATTGGCCATTAGGTGGCATTAATTTAGCTAAAGGTATAGTTAGAAATTTGTGTTCGATGTTGTCGTTATAAAGCTGAAACTGTTCAGCCAATCATGGGGCAGCTACCTAAAGCTCGAACAGAACTTGAGTTTCCTTTTTTACATTGTTCTGTTGATTATGCTGGGCTAGTGTTTATAGCAGATCGCAAAGGCAGAGGCTGTAAATTAATCAAATATTTTTTGGCAATTTTTATTTGTAATTCGGTAAAGGCCTGTCATCTTGAACTCGTTACAGCTTTATCCAAAGAAGCATACATTGCCGCTTTAAATCGATTTGTGTCTCATCATGGTAAACCTATTAGTATCACGTCTGATAACGGCACAAATTTTGTTGGCACCTTTAATGAACTGTCAAAATTTTTGGTTCAATCACAGATCGCAGGTCAGGTAGCTCAAGAAGGATAGAATTTAAATTCGTGCCTGCCTATAGTCCCCACTTCAATGGCTTAGCGGAAGCAGCCGTACGTTCCACCAAACTTCACCTTAGGAGGTTATTTCAAATGACAAACTTCACCTATGAGGAAATGGCTACTTGCCTTGCTCAAATTGAAGCTGTTTTAAACTCTCGCCCTCTTACCCAACTTTCCTCTGATCCTCTTGACTTCACCGCTCTTACTCCTGCCCATTTTTTAATTAGACGACCACTTTTATCTGTTCCACATCCACCGATTGCAGGAACTGTTAACATCAACAGTCTTGAGCGATTCAAGAGAATAGAAGTAGTAAGACAGCACTTCTGGAGGCGTTTCTCTATAGAATATGTCACTCAACTACAGCAGAAGGTGAAGTGGCGAGCAACTACATCTGAGCTTAAGCTGGGCTCTCTTGTCCTCATCAAGGATAAAGCTCTTTCACCACTCTTGTGGTCACTGGGGAGAGTAGTGAAGCGTTATCCCGGCAGCGACGGTATCAGCAGAGTAGCAGAGCTCAAAACAAAAAAGGGCACCATTCGTAGGGCATTTAATAATATCTGCCCTCTTCCAGATTTTAAAAGTCCCTCCGCACTTCAACCCGGGGAGCATGTTACCATCTGGCCCATCTGCGGCCGCGAATTATAGGCAATTACGCACGGGAGGAGACGTGCGGGGCAGGAGGCGTGCGACGTCACCGCGAGCGGCCTTCGCGGCGGGCAGCGCGAATATCACGAGCCAACCAACGGCCTCTTCCTTTTGGGACTCCACCGGCGACGTTCCAAACATAAAATATTCCAATATTGTTAAGCAGAATTAAACCAGTCATTCTATATACAGTCCACTCTTTATTTAAGTCCCCTTGGATCATAACACCGACATATATTTTCCACTGTGGGGCGCCCTATTGAAGTAACCACCACGGCACAAAATGTCAACAAACTTAAAAAACTAATATCAGAAGATGTCCGTTAAAAGAAAAAAACCGACCAAGTGCGAGCCGGACTCGCGCACCGAGGGTTCCGTACAAACCTGTAGGTATATAAGTAAAAGTTCACCCATATATTCTTATTAGTATTTCACGACGAGAACCACTGCCGACAAACTGCTATGCAGTTTGGCAGAGTTAAATGTCTGTCAATGAATTGTCATTTTTTTGGTAAGAAATAAAAAAAAAATATATGAGGTAATTAAAAATCTACGGTTTTCGTAATTTTCCTTTATCTGTGCTATAAGACGTTACTTCGTACCAAATTTCAAGATTCTGAGTTCACGGGAAGTACCCTGTAAGTTTTGATTTCCTTGCGAGTGTCGAAAATTGGGGGAAATTTGCGGCATTTGTATTTGATATAAATTTCAGCTTGATACCTCCACGCGTTCCTGAGAAAAAGGATCTTGACAGACAGATAGACGGACGGACGGACGGACAACAAAGTGATCCTATAAGGGTTCCGTTTTTTTCTTTCGAGGTACGGAACCCTAAAAACGTTTTCAAAAATGAGTATCAGCTGCAACTGTTTTGAAAATCCGGCACGATCATCTTGGCAAATTAAAGCTGTGTGCAAGGTGGATGCTGAGAATGTTTACGCCATACCAAGCAGCGGCGGCTTGAGTGTTGTCTTGAATTTTTAGCTCTCTGTAGTGACAAGGACAAAATTTTACTGTAGATAAAACTTGGCTTCATCATGATTATGATCCTGAACCAAACAAGACTCCATGCATGGCGTGCCCTTTTTATTCCACAAAAAGGGTACACCATGCCCAAAAAAGATCAAGGTGTCCCCGTCGACTGAAAAACTCACGGCCACTGTTTTCTAAAATGTTTTCTAAAAGGAATCCTGCTTATTGACTACACAGAAAAAGGCGTCACTATAACTGGACAGCACTACGCTGCACTATTATTAAGATTGAAAGAAGCTGTGAGGAGGAAAAGGCGAGGAAAACTAACCAAAACGTGTGCTTGTGCTCTTTTTGCATGACAATGCACCCGTACCACAGAATAGATAATAGTAATGCCTGGCTTATAGCTAGTTTACACAAGGCGAGTTGGCATGCGAGTCAGTCAAGTAGCTGCACTGCAGTAACTCGCACCGTGTGGACTCCTCGTGCGAGTAACTCGCACGTACGAAATAAATAGAAGCTCGCGGCGAGCTACTTATATATTTTTTGTTTTCACTCGCCTGATCCCGTGCCAGTAGCTCGCACGTGATAGCAACTCGGCCGTCACTCGCATCGTTTGGACGCGTTCAGCAGTAGCTCGCCAGTGTCAATAGGCAGTTGCATGCGGATGCCTGTATTTTTTGTATGCTGCGCCTACACGCGTTAACCGAGTTTAAAATAGCTGCGAATAGATGTTTTTGGGAGGATAATATTACATTTATTTTCAGAGGGTTTTAATGAAAAATGAATGCTCCTTAAAAAAGCACATTTTAAATGAATCAATGAATTTATTGCGTACTAGCTTTTAACAGCAATTTCGGTAGTTTTCGACGACAAGGAGAAAACATTTTTTTGAAGTCACCTATATAAATTAATTGAAAGATGTAATATTTGTAGGTATCAAGTAAGTCAGGGGAAAATATTTCGAACGGTAAAAATGATTATGTTTTTTATTTCTTACCCTTTGCCCTTCATTTCAGGGACTTTTTCACCCACCCTCGTAAGTAGGTAAGTACTTACCTCGTAACTACTTACGCCTTATTTTGGAGATTGCCCATTTTCCAAGGGCTAAACATATCGCTGTAAATATTTTTGTTCCTTATTCATTTGAATATTATCCTGTATTATAATCAGCAATTAGTTTTAGATATTGTACCCCGGTATTTTTTTTTCATTTTGCAATTTCTACAACATTTGTAGGTTAGAGTTTTATAACCTTGCATGTTTTAAAAATGTAAATATATTACTTATGCGCCAAAATAATATCTTCATCACTAAAAGTACCTATACAAAATCCTATTTAGTCCCCTTTTGAGATTAAGTAATCAAATGCTGTAACACAGCATTATTTAAATAGTCCAATTTTCTCACACAAAAACAACATTAAGAACTAAAAATCTCTACTCAGAAATTGCATGAAAAAATTAAAATATAGAACAGAAATATACACACGGAAGTAAACCACAGATTCAGCGCAAATGCAATGCAGACTTTTATTTTATTTTTTATTTCGGGAAGGCAGAGGGTGCTATGCTCAAGCTGCCAACTGTTTAGATATACTTGTTCTATGCAATGGCAGGCTAAATAGATCAGAATCATCTAACTAAAAGTATTTTGCCACACTCAGACTCAGATAAACGGCGAGCGCACAAGAGCGACTTTTTGTAGGCCCGATAATCGGTCCGATTTTTCCGACCGACTCAACGCATACGTTAATCGCTGTCGGTGTCCGACTTTTTATAGTTCGTGTGCGTTGCAACGTAGAACTCCATATGTTTCATTTTCCATGGACAAAAAATCGGTCACCGATAGTCGGTCGTGTGCGTTCGCTCTAAAGAAGAGCAGTTGATGTCGGTATGTACTAAGAGTGCATTTAAATGTACCGCAGCTCAGAGTATGTAAATAATCAATACTTTTAGTAACTCCGGGCAAAGACAAGATTACTATTTACATGTAAAAATCAGACTGACGGAGTCGATTCACCCTCCTTCCCTTCCATGCAACTCTAATCAAATCGTCGCAACCTGCAAAAAGCATTCCAAAACGACATCCCCGAGTCGGCGACCGAAGTTGCATGGTAGGGGTACGATATCTACATGCAAATCGCCCTTAACAGTGCTTAACTTAATATCAAGGTTCTTGAATTTGTCTATACTATTATTACACGCAAACATAAGATATCGTAGGATGAATTTATTTCCAAAGTCAGAAACACAATACGGTGTTGTGCTATGACACTGACGCGTCATACAACACCGTATTGTGTTTCTGGCTTTGGAAATAAATTCATACTTTAATAACGCGTTGACGATGCAAACTTAGATATTGGTGTCGATTCAGACACACAATTAACTTACTTAAACTAAACTAATTCGACAGTTCTAAAAATAAAGCCGTCACTTTTAATCCTTTAGAGAAAAACAGAGATGGCGATAGTTTTAATCCTGTCAAACTAGTTAAGTTTCTGGTGTGTCTGAATTGACACCAATGTGTTTCTAACTATACTAAATGTACCTATCGCGTCGTTTCTGCCGCGCTTTCAATAAAAATTTACCATTTATTGTGTACTAATCACTTAATTTTTATTAAAATGTATACTTAGCACCAATATTTTTATCAAATAAAAGAATCGCTATTAAGCTTATGGCTGCATAAGTTCATTTCCCTTTAACTTTATAGATAAGGTGAAAGTTGACTAAACGTAAAGCAATAAATCAATAAAATTACTGATAATTATACTTCGAAAGTTCTTCTCATGTATGTAGTTTAGAATGAAAAAAATTTATAATTTTAATGGTTTTTGTTATGTCAAGGCACACAATGCAAATAGGTGGTAATGTTTTTTGGTCAATTTCCTTTAGAGATATCACGGTAGGAGCATGTTCACTTAATCAAATTCAAATTCAAAAATCTTTATTAAACATAGGCCTTTACAGGCACTTATTGACGTCATACTTTACTTTGTGCTCAGGAGTCATCATTTAAACTGTAGGCCTGGACCATAGAGGTAAATATTGTTAAGAGGTCTAGGCTTCGTAGCATGTATAAATTCCACGAAATCTCTTTTCAGCGATTGCAGTACCCATTTCTCCTAAACTAAATAAATCATGAAAATTAACAGTCGGTCAACAAAGTAGACATCATAGCTACACATTCACACAGCATTTATTATATAATGTAAACAGAGCTACTACTATCTAACGTCTCTGAGCATTTCAAACGGTGTAATAAATTACTTTATTACCGCAACGTAATAATCCACGCTTAACTAACATAAATGCCAGGCTTCGCTTGCGTGCGGCAGGCACTTTGTTTAGATTAAAACTTAATGCCTTAAAGATATTATCACGACAGCGACCATATTTCTATTTTTAGAATCTGGATATTTAAAAATTTCGCTTCAGTTTTTCTAGTTGAATAACTGTAAGAAATCATTCATTCAGTTATTCATGTCTTTCACTCAGAAATGCAATACAATACAAATAATACAATACAATAGATAAGGCTTTAGTTATTGGCGCCAGAAATAATAAGTATAGCAATGCTGCAGATATATACTTGTCACCAAATCTCATGAAAAACGTAGGCGTTGTCTTAAAATAATAACACGCTGCCGTGAAAACCAGATCAAGGTGTAACGAAAATGTTTTGAGATCAAAGAATACTTGTACAAGTCTAAATCTCTTTTAATTGGCATAATCCGTCTCACATTGAACATGGAACCTTTCTGCCTTGGGACGTGCACTCAAGACGTTTGTGCTTCCAACGCACACACTTGAGTCACTTAAGAAAGATCAACTTGATATGTTCTTGAGGAGCTGAGCTTTAAAACGTTCTTTAATAATCATTTATTAAGAAAATAAAATTTATTTTCCCGTCTTTTATCATTATATAATTTATTGCTAATTATGTTACTATTTTATAAGCTTAGCGATAATAATGGTTAATTTCTCCTAAAAAATATTTCAAGCAATTACTCACAAAAATGATTTTACTATAGGAGGCATCCTATTCACTTTTTTCCACACGTCACGTACCTACGTAGCTACATGAAAAAGTGCATGTCAATAAAGTAGCAACATGATTATGAAGTTTATGTATTCCGTATTTATGAATAAGTACTTCAATATATTTCCATATAAAAAAGTTGTTGATTTTGTTGCACGTACATGGTCCAACAATGTAAAGACAATGAAAAAAAACTAGACAACGTTCAATATTCATTTAATATTATGAGAGCTCGGAGAAATAAAGGTATAACTGGTTTAACTGTCCAATATAATATTTGGAAATAATAATGGTTCCGACAAACAAATAAATCTCCAGCGATCTGTGGCCGACTACTATTCTAATTGATCAGTGTTATAATGAATTACCGACAAAAAAGCCCAAAACATACCGAAAAAAAATGTCCATCTTAACAAACAAATAAGAGCATGCTCAATTTATTATTTCTCCTTAAAAAAATTAATCTTCGAATAACAAAACTAAATTTCTGAATAAAATGCTGAATCCTAGTGAAAACTGACTATACAGTAGCTGCTCCCCCGTGCACCAGGCATGGGACTTTTCTATTAGAAGTACTTAGTAAAACACAATTAATGAAGGTACCTAGTTCGGTGACAGCCAAGTATCTAAATTAAATATCAGTATAAGTTCCCTGCAGCTTCTAGATTAATTGGTATCGAAATAAAATAACATTAAACATAGAAATCGAAATCTTTCAAATCCTAATGTCGTTATTTCGTTTTTTTGCTTTTATTTGCTGTTGGGTACTTAATTCTATTTTTAATTTTTACTTATTTTACTCGGAAGAAAAACTCCATTGTAGGTATCTAGTATGAGTGTGTTTTGTCTAATGTATAAATACCGATGATTTAACATTTAATATAATTTTATTTCTTATAACAATAGACTTAATATAATAAACATTTGATATAATTTTAGATTTTCTTATTTCATGTGATATTATGATCATTTGATATAATAAATAGTTAATATAATACCATTTTATATAATATTAAGATGATATAACAAATATTTTAAATAGCACTCGTTCGTTTACAATGCGTTTTTTAATGCATGCAAGCGAACATGTATTATACAATCAAGCATGCATCGTACAAGCAAGCATGCAACGTGCAAGCAAGCAGCATACAAACAAGCATGCAGCATGCAAGCAAGCATAGTTTTAGTCACGACTTCGGCGGTCCCCCACGAGCTTATCGTCGCAGATTGTTTTCGCTCACCACCACAGCCTTGGCTTGCTGACCGGGGCGTAGCCGGCCAGCCTCAACCGCGGTAGCTAACGCTGAAACCTCCTGCGCCTTAGCTCGCTAGCCCGATTCGTTTCTGTCCGAGTAGCATGAATGAATTTCTCTATCAGATAATATTTGAAATCAGTTTATGGTCAAAATGATATTTCCATGGAAAATTATTCATTATAGGTACTATGTAAACATTAAGGATTATTATTAAATGAATAATATACGAAATATTGATATAAGTGTAGTAAGATCAAATAAAAATTATATCCAATGAAAGTTACATGCTTCGAAATTAGATCATTTGTAATTATAAGAAATGAAAACCACCCATCTAGTACATGCTGATCAATATCTCAATGGGATCCCCCATTGACTAAGCAACATATACTAGATTGAATGAAGTTTTTCTTCTAAGTAGGTACAGTAAGAAAAAGATAGTCCCCAAGCCCCTTCCCTTATCTACGCCAATGGTTGACACTGTTATGTATGAAATATCCTTAGCACTGCCAAAAAGAGTATTTAATTACATCCAATCGTTATATACAAAAGCAATAACTAATTTAAGCAAAGCATTTAAATAATGAACAGGTGACTTAAAAAAAAATGACAGAGTTGAGTTGATAGTGTAAAATCGATCCCCCAATTTTGCAGTCACCCACATTCGGGACATTCTGGCAACACAGACTTTGCGAAGATCGAGCCGACGACAAAGACGTCTGCCGATAGTCCCCGATTACCGCAAGACTGTCGCCGTGTTGACAAGTGATTTGGGTCCGCCCGCCCGCCGCGCGCCGGCCGCATCCGCCCAACGCCAATACCTATCGGCTCCATTGACGTCCAAACTATCAGGACCACGTTATCTTACAATATTGGGCTTAAACTTCTTATCTTCAACAATATCGATGTGGTTATAGAAATGTTTCATGTGGACACGTGTGTATAAACCACAGTGATGCATATATAGACAGTGTAAGGTCTTATAAAAATAATCTCACATTTTGGCATGAAAAATACTCATTTTATTCTATTTCTCCTTTTAATTTAGTTTCGTCACTGAATTGTCATTTTTGTAGATGCTTGACATTTTTATCGACAGTTATACACGGTGTTTCATAATAACTAATAAATCATCAATTCCTTATTATTAAAATGTGTTTAGGTACACGTAATGTCATTCAACCCAAAGGACATTGCTCTGCGTCCATACATTGTTCGCCCCAACACCAACAGGAGTAAAACATGCTTTTCGCATAATTAGACATTAGTAAATACTGTACGTCCACATCAATAACTACGGACAAGCTGCGAAATCGAATTATATATCAAAAATGAATCATATTTTGAGGTTAGTTGAAGTAACACTTTATTTTGTTAGAACAATACACAAAGTCCATACCAAAAAAAAATATTAAAATAATTATTATTGCAATGAATCAAAGAACGTTATTATAGCCACGTTGTAAAGAATAACAAATCTCGAAATTATAAAGCAAGTCAAAGACAACAAACTAACAAACGACAGCACGTGAGTAGTCTATTGACGTGTATTAACGTTGTAAATTGTGAAAGAAGTAATGAAAAACATAATTTATACAAATAAAAAAAGTCCATACCTACATAAAATCGTCTCAATTCCATTCAATCAAGCAAAGGTAATAATAACCATTCGTTTATTTTACTTCATTTGGTTTTGTTTCTGAAAGTATTTTATTTGTCCGTAGAATACATGTATTTGTAATGAGTGTTATAACATATGCATATAATTATGATGTAAATCAAATCTATGTTGGTATTGGGGCGATTTTCGACATTGTCCTTTTTCATGTACCTATATTATAGTATCATCATCATGTCTATGATTTACATGAAAATATTGGGTTGAATGCCATTACGGGTAAACACAATTTTATAATTAGTTTTCGATAAAGAATTGATTATTTATTGGTTATTATGAATCACCCCTTTCTGCCGTCATGGCAAATAAACTTCGCAACCGGTTGAGAAAAATACATTTTTATTCTTTGTCGGCAACTAGTTACGAATAAAGAATTTTTTTCTTTATAAGCAACTACATAGTTGCCAACAAGGAATTTTTCAAAAACACTAGTTGCAGTAGAAGAATTTATTTTCTTCTTACGCAACCATGTAGTAATGTAGTCCTCATCTAACACAATAATATATCAAACACTGATCTATAAGTTTATTTCGTATTAATACACCATTATGGGGCCTAGTTTAGGTATCACGTACTCAAATTACGTACTAACAGATACTTAAATACACCTTCTTTGGCCTTTTTTTTACGTTCTCAACGTAATGCTTTGCGCATACCTCGCGACCACTGGGGGCAAAGTGCCAGCCAGGGACCGCGGCCTACCGACTAAAACCCAACGATGCCCCCTCAAATACGCCTTGGCACGAGCACGCCCATCACCGCAGCATCCTCCCTGTCATCAGACGAAGAGGATACGCCGAAGAGGGATGCCTCGTGACCGGACAAGGCCCTTTTGCCTCCCCAAAAAGGGAAGGTTGGCGATGCTCCTGGGCATTAGGAGCATCGACGACTGGCAGTGACAATGCAGGCCTCGGGCTTCCCTGACCCGCGTCCCGTTGGTCACCGTCACTAGGAAGAAGGCGAGCGAACTGTCGCCTCCATCGTCCTGGCCTCCTACGACGGCAGGGGTCTGCCGATGGGTCATCTTCCCTAATCCGCTCTGCTGCCTCCTTCTGTGTGATGACCTCCATACAGAAGGAGTTTGCTGCATTCCAGGCCTCTTCACTCTCGACCATCCTTGTGATCAAGGAAGGGAGAGAGAGGTTAGGGCCAATTCACGAGGCCAGCGTGTTGCGCTGCGAGGTAAAGGCAGCACACTCTTCAAGGGTGTGCTGTGCTGAGTCCTCGGTAGCACCACAGTGGTGGCACTGAGTAGTTGGCTCACGCCCAATCCGGTGCAGGTAGCGGCCAAAGCAGCCGTGACTACTAATGATCTGCACCAGCTACACCTTCTTTGGCCTGGGCCAGTTTGGGACAAAATATGTGTTACTTTACTACTGATTTGTCAGGGAAAATTAATGACATATTTGTTTAATTGACATATATCAATTAAAAGGAAAAATAACTCTGGCCAGTAATTCTAGAAATAGGATTTATATACGGATTGACCGCAAAGATTGTCAACAAATGAATATAACTTCCCATTTTACTTCTGCCGCAACTAGTTGCCAAGAAATAATATAAAATTCTTTTTCACAACTGGTTGAGAAACTCAGTTGCCATATTCCTTGTTGGCAACTAGTTGCTTATAAAGAAAAATAGTACTGCAGAGGCCGGGAAGTTAGGGATTGCCGGACGAGTAATGCCTTGACAATTATTACGAGTCCGGCAATCCCATTCCCGCCGAGGTATGTATAGTGCTTTTCTCAATAATTGCGAGGAAATAATGAAAGACGTAATACTGAAATTAATTATAAAATTCAGTGTAATAATAATACCATATAAATAAAAACCTTTCATATTAAAATATTGTTTAATGTTATCTATTTATTCAAATATTTATAATTGCCGTGATCTTCGTATAATTTAGCTTTATGATCTGTAAATAAAACAATAGTAGGTACCTAATAATAATAAGTTTCCACTCTCTTGTTCAACGATTGCGTGCCCAACGGGTCCTTAGTGATCTTATTTTTTGTGAACCACCTATTTTACACATTATGGTATGCATAAAAGATTTTGAATTAAATTGAATTGGAAACAAATGAGTATAATATGAATAAAAAACAAATCAAACAATAAATAAATTAATTAATTAGAGCAGCCTAGCACTTAGTTATACTTTTTAATTTTCAATTAGTGCAAAGGAAACAAAACCCATACAGCCTAATCATATTTTACGCAAAAAATGTAATATTGCAGATTATGAATTTTTTCTCTCGCAACGAAAATTAAGCATATTTTCGTGTGATTTCATACCAACATTTTAATAAAATTGTTGTCATATTCATAATACTTACAACGTGTCTCATAATAACTCCCCATAAAAATTATAATATTCATTTAAGCGAAAAGAATGTGTCAACTTTAATAACTTGTCATATCAATCGAATTTAATCGTCAAATTTTTGAAAATTTACTTTTAGAACAGTTTTAGGTTGGCAATTTTGATAGTTTAAAATAAAATTAAATAAGTATTATAATTTTTATGGGGAGATATAAGACACGTTGTATATGCTCGAAGAGTACATTTTTTATAATGTGGTAGCAATTGGCTGTATGACAAGTTACATAATTCAAGTTATAGATAAATAAAAAAACATTGGAGCAGCGGCCAATAATGAATTTTCATACTTACTTTCCTGGCCTAGGCCGATAAAGTAATGCATGAGCCAAGAATTACAAACTGTGTCTTCTTTTTACTACAATAATGCCTACATTTCCGAGCATGTTTGAGAAAAAATTCTTTATTCGTAACTAGTTGCCGACAAAGAATAAAAATGTATTTTTCTCAACCGGTTGCGAAGTTTAGTTGCCATGGCGGCCGAAAGGGAATCACCGTGTATATATAATACTAGCTGTGCCGGCGAACTACGTTTCGCCATAATAAAAAATATATATGATGGCGATAACTTATAATAAGTCACAGCTAGCGTGAGCGCGCTCACAATTGATCCGAAACGCGAAATATAAATTCGGACCGCATTGTCTATTTGACATTGACATCGTTCTCGCACGTAGGCTCGTTCCGGTTTTACCTCAGAACAAGGGTTTTACCTCAGAACAATTACTACAGCACTTGCTACTTGCTTTAGTTATTCTTCTGAGGGTTTTACTTATAAGCTTCTTGGTTCCGTCCGAACCACAGACTAATTAGAAATTGGTCCGAACTTCGCTGTTTTGTTTTGTTTGTGTGTTGCGTTGCGTACTTAAGTAATACGTAGTATCTCTATTTAGTTTGTATTTGTTGTTGATTTGTCGTGGTTTTGAATAACTCTAGATTGCTATCGAACTACCGAGATCTCCTATCATGACTGCTGACTGTTGCTAGCCAAAGGATTTCGAATCTCGACGACTTTATTTACGGTTTTAAGAAATAACCTTTTAAAGTTTATGCGCCTACAACTTTTTGTCCAGACTTCGTAGAATATTCATTCTTCTATTATTTTACTAAGGAATTAAATCTCTCATATTGATCATGCATGTTCACAAAAGAAATATATAAACAAAAACTTGTTAGGGAGTTTGCCATTGGTCTTTCGATAATTAGCCATCGTACCAATATTCAAGGGAGCATTATATACGTAGTTTACAAACTTCATGCACGTGGTTCGCTGAATTCTTTACGACACTCATTCATAAGACGCACGTGTACGATACCTAATTGCTTCGTTCTGTGACCAGCAATACCCGTACGTGCTTGTCCAATGTCAATCTTTTTGAGACCTATACTTAGTACTCAATTAACTGAGTAGGTACTACATCAAGTGTGTCCACTGCAAATCTTCAGGACTGATCGATCGATTTTAGGCTCAGATCTGAGGTCCTGGGTTCGATTTTACGTGGGGGCTGATATTTTTTTGCTAGGTTTTGATTGTAGGTAGTAGAGCTTCTATATCCTATTGCCTATAAACCTTATTCCTATGATAGTCGTCACGACAACTATGTTTATAGCATTGTTGAAAAATGAAATGAAATTAATTATTTAGTTTCGTAAAAATTAAGTTAGTATTTTTTACATACGTCGGGACGCTCTTAGCCTTCATCCCACCTGATGGTAATTGTATTGTATTATCTGTGGTGACGATAAGGCCCAAGGTGAAAGCAAGCCTTACCTGGCGTTCTTAACAACTGAGGAGCTGACTATCTTTCCTCTAATAGTAGGAACACATCAATTTTATTAACATTGTTATTATTAATTGGCCTCCCCGATTCCGAACGTACCCCCCTTCGGGGGAGGGGAGGGAGAGATTTCGGAGGGTACTTTAGCTACGTATGTTTACGGTCTTACGGCATCCTACCCAAGTGGATGACCTAGTTAACTTAGCCCCATGGCATCGTTGCAGATTCTCTCGCTTAAAAAAAGATTTCATTTTGAGTTTTCTAGCATTTCGTAAAGGTGTCACTGCGGTTAACTCCCTTAGCCTGCTCCCACACCTTCCATAAACGACCAGCGACGACACACGTATTTTAAATAAGAAACTCAAAGAAATTAAAACAGATCATTCTTAAATTCAATTTAATTTCATTTATATATGTAATTGAATCGAATAAACATTTAGCCAATATTTTCGCCTAAGCGGTTAACACTAACTGTTCGTGTGAGCGCAGTGACACGGTTTACAATAATACCTTATTCAACATTAATAAAAAATATTTACAATATTTGGGAATTTCATCACAGCTTCACATAAACAAGCATAACATGGAATAACAAAACAGTCCAAGTTACTACAACTATCCAACTAAACTATAAAACCAGCTTAAAACTTCCATAAAGAAGCCTCGTGATTGATAAATGCTTGAATACTGTAACATAACTTAATATGTAAGTGACATGTCTTACCGCAGTTCAATTGTTGGCTTTGATTGTACGAGAAAATTAATACTTAAAAATAAATTAGAATTATTTATTTGAAATGTAAACCCATTTAGATTGACAATTCTGAACATGATATTTATATTATAAATCAAATATCAATACAAAAGAAATACAAATGTAAATAACAATAAAATTGTAAAGAAAAATAAAACATTAGAAATGAAATAATTATTTGAATGAAACATTATTGAAGCCAAGGAATATATTAAAATGTAGATACCTAATACTTATTTGTTTATTATATCAGGGGCCAACAATAAGATACTATTATTGTTTGCTTAATACTAAATTACTAGGTAAGACACATTCCTTACAAGTAAATTGTTTGCGGCTTAACAATGTATTTGTTTACTATTAAACACTAACCAATCTTTGGATTGATGAAGTATAACTTACAATACCTAAAACAAAAATTAATGGAATGTGCGTAATTGATTAAAAATCAATAGATTAAATTATAATCGAAAGATCCCTAATTTATTAACTAGATATTTGCAATTTAGATGTCCTACTAATTTTATTAATTATGTGCAATTATATCACTGATTCAATAATTACAGAGAATAATGTACAATTGATATAACATTGAAATTCTAAACACTAATGTCATCTACTGTAACTCTACGTCTAAAGATAATTTAAATGGAGTTTTAAATGAGTATCCAATTTTACGTAAAGTTACAAATATTTTTTTACATCTAAACTTGAAATATTAATAAATAAACTTGAGTTGAAATAGTCCTATATACATAAAGAGTACACATGAGATTCATCATTAATTTTTGCGTGTTCGATGATAGTTCTTTACTCATATATACATAAACACGATTTATATACTTAAACAGTAGGTAAGTTAAAACTTACAAAAAAATATTAGTACTTGCAGTACAAAAAAAACAAAGTCCACTGTAAATTGTAATAAAGTAAATGATACCGCACTGTCACTTTAACACTAACATGGCACTTTACACCATCAAGCGAACTGCAATCAGTCTTTGCTAGTTAATCCAGATGTTTAAGAAAATTACTCGAAGAACAAATCCATTTCAAGTAATCCCTTAATTTCATGCACTTCAGACCAGTTTACGCTCCGCCATAGCGTGAGGATGTCCAGGATGCGAATAATGCGAGGGAGAGGAAGGTTCATAGAGAGACATTTTAAGACGCTTACATTTTGCTCTACGATTTTTAAACCAAAACTGCACATTTTTAGATTCAAGCCTAGGGAACTTCTGCCGGTAAGGCATCCTATTTAGTTCCTCTGTGTATTTGAGTATTATGTTGTGCGACGGATGCGTATTCATAGAAAACCATTGTTCGAGAACTGGCACTTCAGATACGGGATCTATAAAAGTGCGATTACGTTTACGGCGTTCATCAGATGCTCCAGCTAGAGCTAAATTTAATCCACTAGCTCCTTCTCCCGGTACAGCGCCCACTCCAGGAAAACCACTCATATATTGACTCATATACATAATACCGTGACCAAACATAGGATGATTGGGCACCATTGGGAAGGGTAAACGGTCAAGATGAGGAGATGTTGGTCTGTAATGACGTTCTTGAACTACTTCATCATCTGACACATCGTGGTCATCAACGTTACCATTTTCTTCGTCGTTATTATTATTGTTGTTATTATGATGAGAACTGTCACTATTTTTAGCTGGTGAACGTTGAGGGGAAAGACCATGGTCCGGCTTGCTTAAGTCTCGTGGTTCTTGTTTGATATCATGGACCTGAAACAATAAAAGCGTCTTATGACTTTCTATATTTGTAAGCTAAGCACACCTCTAAATCTAAAATTGGTTCAAAATTTACCTTTATTATGTCTGGTGGCTTCGGGGATTCTTGCGCTCTATCTTCACCATCATTGTTATTCTTTTTAGTAGTAATTAAGGACAGTGGAGCATCGGGACTATCTGGACGATCATCGGGGTTCAAATCACCCCCCTCGTCTTCTGGGTCGGTGCCACCATTTGATAAATTGTCTTCAGACATTACTGACATAGGATATCTTCCAGGACTTCCCGACAATTGCATTGGACTCTTCAATGAATTCTGATCGTGAGAGGTGTAACTATCGTTACCAGTCATTAGTGATCCATTTGTTGGACTATGGCTTCTGCTATTGAAGCCATTAACCCCCAAGTGGCATCCCAGTCCACCAATGTTGCGAAGCTCTGCACGCTTTTGAGCCGCACGAGCATTCTTAAACCAATACACGACATTATTAACGTCAAGAGGCTTTCGTCCTCGTCTTGATTCAAGATTATTTAACTCACGTACATATTGCTGTATTTGCTGTCGACTTGGATGCTGATTTTCAGAAAACCATCTCTGCAACTTGGGAAGCTCTAATTCAGGATCAAAGCTTGTCCTCATTCTCGTTTTCTGAGTAGGATATTGACTTTGTACTGTTTGTAAAGCGGGATGTAAGTGATCTGGTATTGTTGGTGAGCGATTCTTTGGACCGGGCGATGGATAGCGACGTGGGCTGAAGGGCGGTGGTCGTGGAGAGACTTGAGCGCTCCACCAGGATTCAAATTTTCGACGCGTTTCTTCTGATGGCTCATGAAAACTATGAGGACCCGGTGTTCTATCTTGACCCCTGCATATCTGTGCTAACGTCACCTGCAACAAACATAATAGTAAATTTCAGACATATAGAGAAATTTGAATGAGTTTCTTAAATTGTAAACAATATTTTAAGGTTAGCTCAGTAGATAGATACCTAAATATCTGTGAAAATATTAGATCCACTGCTAACGCTCGTCTCATAAGCGTATCACAACGGTTACGCTCGGGGTTCTGTTTATTCTGTGGTTAGTACGTGTCACTCCCGCGCTGAGGTAGCTTTAATCACGACTTACTCTTAAACAATAAGCGTTGAAGATGTTTAAACAATTTACGCCTTTCAGGTTTCGGAGCAAGCAGATCAATATTGTATAAGTGCTTTTACTTAAAGTCTTCGGCGTTAACAAAATAAAGGTACCACCGCACCGCTTGGTACTATGTTTTACGTAACGAAGAAGCTTGTCCTAAAAATTCCACTACAAGTTATTTCATAACCGTTTATTCTGATGATAACAGCCTACTGTTTGGATTGTTATTAATACCACAACAGGTAGTCATTCAAAGTCATCGGATTAAAGCTTCGTCTCATAGTTTACTCAGTTGACATTATGCAAGCAATATCTACCCATAGCACAAGATTACACAGAACAATGCCAAAGATTACGAAGTCAGGCGAGTTGTCAGTGCTCCGTTTGCGTTTCGAGTGTTGCTAAATCAGTCGTTAAATTAAATGTGTTACACATCGAGGTTGTACTTATAAATCATGTCAACCGTGAGGAATTAACGCCAAGCTCTACTGATACGCTAATCTGCTTCTTTGTTTAATATTTTAAATAGTGAGGCCATATTTACTTTCAGATATTGTCTGTTTTAGCTACAAGAAAGATTTACGAGAACTGACGCTTGCGCATGATAACTCTTGTCACGTGTAATCCGTCTAACTATTTGTACGTAATTTGGTGTACATTGCGAACATCTCTTTACGTGGTGTTTGTTGAAAGGACAACTAGAATACAATAAGCTTAGTTTTATCTGATATTGTTTAACCTGTAATACTTGCGTCACTAACACTGCAGCAATCATTAAAAATGTCAGCATCATTATTAGCCTTGAAACGATTTATGGGTAATCTGGGACAAGAATTTTAAATGGAGATATCTTTAGAAAGATTTATAGCATTCAATTAATCCCACGAAGACCTGCCTCCTTAAAAACCCTTCGGTAAAGTATTCCACGAGCGTCCAAAAGTTTCCCGAAGTTGAAATCGAAGTGGCGCAAATTGGCGTGCGATAAATTACCATAATATCGTAGAGCCGAGTTCATCTGCCGTTTAGCTACTAACTTTCCATTTCATGATGTTTGATTATCTAGCCCCATCGCGAGTTCCTTTGGCTCATTTACAACTTTGAATATCGGAAAGTTTAATTTGTATTCGACGCTTTATTGTTCTTGCCATGACGGCTATGATGAAGATGTATGAATTCCGTTAGTAAAATGTAGTACATTAGTGACCCACTTAAACGTCATTGGGACTCCAAATTGAAATCGCGAACCCGACAAGCGGTTAAGCTTCGGAGGGCGCGCTTCGAGCGCTAACCTCGCGTTTAATAAGATTATAAAGCATTATTTTATGGTATTAATAAGATCAAAAGCGTTCGTACATCTAAAACTCCTTTTAACCCTCTTTCGAGGCTCAAGTTGGTAAGATGAGGGCCCGCCCGCCCTAACCCGTTCGTCGCGTTGATATTTAGAAAATATAATAAAGCCTCGCGAGGCGCGGATGAGTCTGCGATTCAATTAAATTTATTATGTATGGAGATCCCACGTGTGAGGCAGGTGCTCAGCGCTTCGACAAATTGCTGTATCTATCTTGAAGATGAAGATTTAAACCTCTTTATGAGCCTATTTTATTCAATGGTGCCGTAAACGTAAATAACTGGCAAGCTGAGTTATTTGCAGTCAAATCCACGGTATTTTAGTCTACTCTGTATCTCTACTATAATATATTTGTTGGTATATGGTCTCTATACTTTTAATGAAATTCCTTTAAAGCCAATATTCTCAAATGTAACATTTAAAAAAAGCGACATGCTTGGGAAATTACACTGTTATTCGTAAACTACACATTTGAAGTAATGGGATTTGGCGAGCTTTAACCCTTCCAAGGAAATTAAAAAGAAAAGGAAGATGAGAAAGTAATAGACCAAAATTCGACTTACACACATTCAAGTTTTTTAATAAGTTATCAAAATGAATAAATAAAAACAGAAGCTCGTAACGATATCTTATTTCCATGTCTAACTGAAACATTGAAATGCGTATTAAAACATTGCCTTCCTTTTGTTAAGACGCAAAACAGCCGCGAACATCAAAACAAATGCTTCCTTAATTCTTCCCCCGGCGATGATCCTTATTAGTAGGGACTTAGACGTAACCTCGCAAATTATAACGAACTCCCGAATTGTATGAGAACGCTCGTCTACTTAACGAGTTTTATAATCTGTCTCCATTGCTCGCTTGAAATCTTACCCAGTGGCGGGTACAGCGCCGATGTGACGTTTGATCTTTAAGGTGGCATAGTTATTTTCCGCGAAAGTGATTATTGATACTAATTTATGACGTGATATCACACACTAGTGTGTCAGTGACACTGATGTTTGTTTATTAAATTTGTACGAATCCGAAATAGCTCGCAAAGTTAGGTTATATATTTTTCAATTCTATTTCTGTTCTGTAGTTAAACGAATGTAGGTAGAGAGACAGATGATTAAGCGTGTGAATAATCAACGAGGAGTAAAGAATGTACAAGAGTGCGAAGAAATAGGGTCGTCAGTTATCAATAAAACATGATTATAATTAAATTCACCTTTTAAACCTAATGTAAACTTATAATATCAACTATGTAATGTAAAAGTCAATGTGGCAAATTTTCATATAATCTCTACCAGGATGGGTATGGGCACACAGTTTTTTTTCACCCAAATGCGCTTAGTATACGATGCGTTAATAATTTACCAAAACTAATATTTCACTCTGCATAAATCTTGGGAAGCCGCTTCATCGCTGAAACAGTGGAGTATCTTCGTAATAAATTTCAATTGAATACTCCGATCCGGCGGGCGGTTTAAATATGGAAAACAATGAGTCCACGATAATAAGGGGTGAAGGTTTAGTGTACACATTGTGTCGTGCTGGGGGTTACAGCGTTAAAGAACATCACAACAGTATTGTGCCAGGCTTTGGCTCGCTCTGCCGGGCGCGTTCGTCAAACACGAATTCGGATTTTCATACCGCTTCGGTTCGCGTGATTCGTAATGACAGGTGCTTCCGAACAAAACCCCAACGGATTTGTCAGTTGACAATACAATATGGTTCTGCATTAAATATGCTATTCATTATTTGCGCAGTGTGAGCTTTATTTCTGTAATGAGGTGGTGAATATTGGTAGAGGCTGTTATTATCACTATTATTCGTTAACAGTAACACTACTATGACGTAACATTTTATTAATAAAAAAATTAACGGGAAGATAAGTCTATCTAAGCTAATTTTCTAAGCCACCGTCAGCCATCAGAGACGAAGATTTTATCAAGGTGATATTTAGCGCAGATTAATACTGTGATTGACGCGTTCATACATCAATTCTTTCGATAAACACAGACCGAAGGTTCAGCGTCACGAACTACACCTCTAATTTGAACAGACAATAAATAAAACGCCTAAGACTAACATTATGAAACTGATTTAAAAATATGCTTGATTTTTAATCATAAATATTAAAAGTAGAGCTATTTATTTTATCGCATATAAATAAGTCGGCTTACAAAATGCTTATTCTGAACATAATTTGACACATAATTTTTTAACAAGAAGTATATAACCCCCGATACAAGCACAAAGAAAAAACTTGCATTAAAAATACCACAAAAAGCTAACGATGAAGACGATCGACAGTGATTCGTTCTTGCAAACTGTACCATCATACCTAACGTAAGATATATGAACAGGGCGTTATTATTAACGGGGCCAGGAATAAATACAACTGCCGTTAAACTATACGCTTATGATGTTTACGAATATAGTAGCGTCTGAGTGACCACAGCACGTGATGACGTGACACTATAGTAACATTTTTGTTTAAGTGATAAGAACGTAAAAACCGTTAGTATGCGTCTGCCTTCCTTACTGAAATGCGAAAGTCTCATAATGATCACCACTAGAGGAAAACTTGATAGCAATTAATCACGATAACTATTTCTGGTGTCAAGCAACGATGCTTGCATTGCTGTTTCAGTTTAAAGGCTAAAACAGGCACTGAAATTACTGGGTACTAACTTGACATCTCATGTCACAAGTTGGCAAGGTACATTCCTTGGGTTGTAGATATGCAAGTATTACAGGAGCCACAGTACTATAGGTGACTGAAGGCACTTCATCAGGCGGAGCACGGGCTGCCAAGACTGGACTTAAGTTACGAATTATCTCACAATTTCAGTAACATAATCTCTAATCTCTATGTCTTAATTAGTAGCACGGTGACGCGTATTTAGTGTGACTGACGTGATAAAAATTTCTTGACACTCGGCACGGGACACGTGTGACTGAGTTTTTTTACAAATTTTCTGGCGTGCCTGTACTCCGACTGCTGCTACATCGTCCAAAGTATTAAAACCTAAGACTAACCTAACTAAAACCCTTGCTACAACCACACCAAGAAATTCGTGATAAAACTCAGTCACACGTGTCCCTTGGCGAGCGTCAAGAAATTGTTATCACGTCAGTCACACTAAATACGCGCCGCCGTGCTACTCTTTAAGACAGAGATTATTTCACTGAAATTGTGAGATAATGCGTGACTCAAGTCCAGTCTTGGTAGTCCGTTCTCCGCCTGCAGATGGGTAGGCTGCTTCTTTGTCAACTTGTTGTATAAAAAAACCAGTTTGAGAGAGTATAACTTAATTCTGCCGCAAAACAGCACCTACTTGCATTTCTGTAATTCCGTAAGTAGTTTGGTTTGAGGGGTAGGAGAGGCAGTGAAGATATTGACTACTGTGACTAAAAATCTTAGTCCCTGCAAGTTGCGGGTTTACGAGTCTTGCAAGAACCGCATGTTCAATAGGTGACTAATCCACTTCCCATCAGGTGGACAGTCTCAGCTATAAATTCGACAACTATGTTGAATAAAAAAAATACCTCGTCCAGTGGACATCCGGTGGATATGAGGAGCGGCCTGTTCTGAACAAGCAGGAGTCTGAGCAGCTTGTCCTTAATGTCCTGCAGGGGCGTGGGCCGTGGCCTTAGCAGTTGTATGCGCAGCGTGGCCACGGTGGTCAGCTCTCCCAGAACCTCGCCGACAGTAGCTAAGGGCCCGTCAGAGATTCTTTCGAACGACAGCGGCTTCCAATTGTTGATGACCACTGAACCTGTCATCAAATGCCGATGTTATCTACAAATGAGTTAAACAACTTAGAAAAAGAGATGTTTCAGTAATTAGTTGATTTCTGTAATTGAGGCCGGCATGCATCATGCAATAAATATAATATGAATAATTACTGTCTTTTCGAATAATTTTCTTTTTACATACATTTTGCTTGTTCTATTTTGTATTTGTAACAATGGTTTTGTTGTACATGGTATAAGTGACGGTGGCCCATTTATTTTAACAGTGAGTTCAGACCATGATCGTATTTGATTATCACTGAAATTTTTTTCTAAATTTTTTGGTGTAATTCAACTTAGTTAACGTTTACAAATCATATTTTGTCAAAAACCACAATAAATAAACAAAAAATTAACCTTCGCAATGTAAATCGTATAACATTTCCATCATACTGCGCGCGGAATCAGCTGTTTGGGTCCGAATCAGCTGTTTGGGTCATCGAACGTCAACGCACCGGTGCGGTGTGAGCGGAACAAAAATGATGCCAACGCGCCATACATTGCGTAACACGAATAAAAATTAAAAATGAAAACTCCTTATTTTTTTTCTCTTTAAAAGCTTTTCCGGGAAGAATGAACATCGGTAAACAAATATTAACAAGGGTCTGAACTCACTGTTAAAAAAAATGGGACACCGTTACTTAAACCTGGTATATGACACCAATTTTTGTATCGATGCCGTATCGTGTTTACGCACACGCGCGTTTTTATCGCAAATGTGTTGCTACAAAAAGACGCAGTGTGTAAAGGGCTTTAATCACGCGATTGTGATAAAGAACCGCCATTAGAATACAATACCGAGATTGTTATTCTTAAATTAAAACTAAAATCTCCAAGTCCAGTGGGAATACTTCTTTAAGAAGCTTCTTGGATTTGGCCGCTATGTTAAATAGTCTCTTTAAGATTCAGTTTCCTACCTTTAGCGGACGCTGCGAGCTCCTGAGGGTAGCCCAGTCTCAGCATGGCGGCAGGCACTAGGTCGTGGAAAGCCGTAGCCGCAGGGATGATGACGTAGCTATCGGTTTCCACCAGGGACCGCCTCCTCCACGCCCCTTCTTCTATTGACGAAACGGCCTCCACTACGCAGTGAACCGGTAATGTCTTACCTATGAGAAACAAAACAATGCCGAATGAGATAAAATGGTTAAGTTAACCATCTCCACCCGGTATTGGCCAGGAAACCCGGGGCTTGATTTTTCTTGGGGCATAAGTTTTTATGCTTCGTTTTGTTGTTTAGCCTAAGTTTGTCGCTATTATAACAATGTTAATAACATTATTGTGTTCCGACAATTACAGGTAAGATAGCCAGTTCCCTAGCTGTTGAAGAGTCCACGTGAAGCTCGCTTCCATCGGCCTTATCATCATTTACCACCAGGTGAGATAAAGACCGAGAACTTCCTTGATGTTTTTAAAAAAGGTTGGTGAACAATAATAAATAAGAGTATTTTTTAAATTACGAAAACTGAGCTCTTGACTTTCTTCTAACATATGGTGATATGGCCGAAGTCAAGGTGTGAGCTTTACCTGGATTCTTCGAGAACAGGAGGAACGACCACTAATGTCTGACTTTCAGAACACAACTGAGCTACAATACAACACTGTTATTATGGTCCCAAATTACAATAAGACGGCAGTACTCTGCCAGGTGGACCTAGTATAGCCTAACAGAAGAGAATCTGCATACATGAGAATAGATTTTTTCGAAATTCGTAGCAAAAGATTTATACTGACATGATTAAAGATGTTTTATTTTTAAATATTTTATGTGTGAAGATAACGAATCAGAATCAGTTAGTATTTGTTTTTAAAACTTCTATTGCATTCGAGGCACCTGTCCATTGAAACCGCTCATAATGGATTGCTCGGCAATAAAACATCCCCTTCCCCGCGAAAGAAGCTTTTGTTTTTGTGAACTCTTTGCACAATCGCTAATCGGTTCAAATAAGATTTTTTAATTTTTTCGCAATGGACTCCATTACAAAGGTCACTGTAGGGTCAGATATTACGTTTTGTTATTCAATGTGTTCGGTAAAAGTACTCTACATGTATTAAACATATACAAGGTGTTTGTGGTATACACCCCATCAAGCCGACATCTATTACCCAGTTTAAGAAAGTCATAGAAGTTATAGCGTCATTGAAAATGCGAAATTGTAAAATTAATTTTAAAATACACCATACAAATAGTTGGGTCGGTGAAAGAAAATGTATGGGGAATTAGAAATTTAATTTAACAATTTCAAACAGTTTCAGTTAACATGGATAGGTTTCGGCTTGGTATGCCAAACACCATTCATTTACTCAGTAATAAGAATGTTCAATTGGCAGACTTAATGCCATATGGTATTCTCTACCAGTCTATTACTGGATCCAATAGAGATTTCATGGCGATACTTCTAAAGGAAAAATCATATTTTGAGCTTTATATTTATTTTAGCCAATATTATGTGTACATTTAAACATAAATGTAATTTGCTACATGCATATTGTTAGAATATATATAATATATAAATATAGTATTTAGATTACAATAAATATATTATATAAAAAATAATGCGACATACGTAAAAACTATCGATGGATAATGATGATAATGATGAAGGTACACGATTTTATGAGTTCAGAACGCACCGTTTACTACCCCTTAATGATTCTCTTTCCCGAATATTTCTCTATAATACACTCTTAGTAAGTATCATCATACACTCTTAGTAAGTTCAAAATCAACTTGGTGTGTTTATTTGTTGGAAGCTTTTGAACGTTTAATATTTTTCATCATATTTCAATTAAACCTTCAGCAATTCCTTTATGGATTTAGAGAATATACCTATATTCTGCGAGCAACTGCTCGGAATACATGTCATTATTTGTAGGTACTGGTTAATTTTCCGATTTTACCGCCAAGCCAGGTGTGAAAAACGATGACTCCAAAAAAATAAAGCAGTTAATAAACATCTGGCTTTACCAAATCATATGTTCCACTAGTATTAATTAGTATGAAAATCGTCTTTCAAAATAGCGCAAGAAAATTTTAACCACCTTCGTGGTCTAGTGGTTGAGACCACCGGGTGTTGATCGGGAGGTCCGGGATTCGATACCCCATGAGGACAGAAATTTTTCTGCTCGATTTCGTTGATGGTAGGGCTTCCGAGCCCGCCTGGCTAGCTACCACGTCTTACCTAAGTTCGTCGCCACAACAACAATGTAAATAGCATTCCTCACGAGTTCCTCTCCTCAGTTGTTGAGGAGTCCAGGTGAAACTCGCTTCCACCTTCAGCCTTATTGTCACTATTACCATCAGGTGAGATGACGGCCAAGGGCTCTCCTGTCGTATGTAAAAAAATATTAATTTCATGAAAAGTATGTGAAATGACTCCTACACGTGTACTCTTTATTTCCCGATTAAAATCTTAAAAGCGTGAATATAAATAATTTCATATTCCAACAATCATGCATATTTTAAGCAATATATTTTAATGTAAAGATATACTCGTAGATTATATACAATGAAAAATCGACTTCATAAACTTTACGGGGCATGAAAAAGTCGACAATTCAAATAAGTATAACAGAAAAACTTGCCTGGAAAAATCGTGCACTTAGGCGGTAGACGTCGAAACGCTGTCGTTAAAGGCGTCTTAATTATTTAGCAACTTTCCAAGCGAGAAAGCATTGCTTTTGACTTGCCCATGGACCGGCAAAAAAGGCGACTGAGACGTTAAAATAATAATTAATCCTTTCTGCATGTCTTGGGAGCGTCCGCCGAGGGATCGCTTTGTGCCGAACGCGAAAGACGTTAAAAGCGTACTTTGTGGAAAATCTTCGGCGCGATATTACATAGTTTTTGCTGTCTCGCCTTGCTTTTTTAATGGTAAGTGCTGCACGGATGCTTTATTGGACTTGTACGCTACATTTTTCAGTGTTAATTGCCAAGAATATACAACGAAACTGGCGCTCACTGGTAGTACTTGCAAGGCAATTTAATTATAACTTGCATAACAAAATTGCCTTATATGCAACAATGAAATTGAAAGGATAAAGTCGAAATTGTAAGCCCCAATACAATGATGCTGTAAAAACCCAACATAGTATAAAAATGAGAATAATATAAACCAATATTATTTTTATAATTCAAAAAGAAATACATTTAATTAATATAACATAATTTTGTTTTCTTGGTAGCGACACAGTCGTATTTTGTTTATTTAGTTTCTTTGATTTGATAGCTACAAACAAATATAATGGCTGTATTTTTATGTTATACCGAGAATCCAATTTCGAGTCGCTATTCCATTAACAACAATGTATCGTTATACCTACATGTACTGTTTCACAGTATCTATTGCAAACAATAGCCATCTTCGAACAGGGCTGATATTGAATTTACATAATACTATCCCGAAATTCGGTTAACAAAGCGGTTGGTTGGGAAATTATAAATTTTCTCCGTACGGTAATCTCTAAATAATACCTGGGGTACGTGAGTCGGCACTGCATTATTGTCGTATTAAATCGCCACAGAGTTCAGTTTTAACGATAAAAATGGCAGCTTAGTTTAGTTGTTCCTGCCTCAACTAAATAAAGCTTGTTTTGGACTGATTGGTACTAAACATTATTGCAGAAATGTCTTACTCATCCTTAATGCAGCAATTTCTACGGTTCAACGTATCTATCTTTAAAAATCAATAATCGTACGTCGTGATAAAAGCAACTAAACTTTCACAACAAAAGAAAGCAATGTTGATTAGCTAAATATTAATTTAACGGGGAGGAATACGTATGTGCAAGGTACGATTAATATTAAAATGAAGCAAGTGTCAATATTTTTCAGTACATGGTATAATATTTGCGTAAAAATTTCAGCATAATTTTTTCTTGCAATCAGTGCATTTCAGTCAACTGATTAAAAATATTTTAATGCTATCACTACTTTCGTAACATTGCTAAAGCATTCATTATTTCAATGCTTTCTTTTTAAATGACTGACTTGGAATAAATTAATTCTATTGGCATAGGCAAAAACGTCGCAAAGTCGCAACTCCGTCGGTGTTCCACAATCTTTCAACTCGTATTAAAACACCTGAAATTTCACAGAGCGGTAATCGTTTTAAGTAACTTTCAATAGTTTCTGTTTGGAAGTTCTTTAGAGAGGGTGGGTGGGGTTAGCGGCCACCTATGGTTCAATATGGAGCTTGGATTAGTTAGGTTTAGTTGAGGTTTAGTGGACCGACCCGACCGTCCTTTGGTCAGTTAAACCCCGTTATGAAACTAGACATTAATAAGCATACCTTGTAACTTAACGGAGGTTATTCAATTTAAGTAATTTATTGCAAACGCAATTAAACTTAACAAAGATTATGAATAACGACATAAAACTTAATAAATAAAAATACGTTTACGATATTCAACAAACTATGCTTGAACATGAAGTGTAAATTTTTGTATGTGTCTGTAAATTATGTCTGTCCTACTTTTTTGATATGATAGTCAAGATAATATATTTAACGTATTTCATATCTAACAACTATACAGGTGACTGAACACATCAATCAAAGGCAAGTTTGCTTCAGAATCAACATCTCGGAAATGACGGAAAACGTGATGCCTATCATACCCCTGATTCATTGAAACACGATGAAATTTTTTGATGTTATGAGGGAAAGTTAATGTGTGCAACCAAACAAGAAAATTTTACCACCACTAACAAATTTAATCGAATCCAAAGGATTATATAATCAACTAGATCACAAAGGTGGTTATCTACTTTAACACAAAATATAATCAGTTAAAGGATTAAATTAACATCGTGTATGTAAAACTTGGTGAGCGGCAAGTTCGCAAATTTGTTTGATGCACCTGTTATGTACCATAAGCGGATACGGGTTGAATGAAAATTATCTTACAGGTATACGGAATTGGTGTGGTACAAGGCAAAAACTTTTCCGTATGACAAAAAAAATGAAATAAAAGGCTACAGCAAGTCCTAAAATAATAAATTGCGTGAAAATTTATAGAATAAAATAAAATTCTTGAGAGTTGATTTGTTTGTTTACACGCGTGGTCTACTATAGTAGACCAGGGTGACATTTTAAGTGACAACTTTTGAATTATCCACGCTGGTGCGTTGGAATTTTAGGCTAGCCTCGGCCATTAAATTTGTCAGCGAGCCAGTAAAGCCCGCAAGGTCAGCACGTAAACACGTTCCTGCGATTTCCCACCAAATACGTTGGCCTACCATAGTAGTCCGCGCGAGTATAATGAGTATATATGAGTTTAACAAATTTAGGTAAGTGCTGTTTGTTTCGATTTGCTATTTATTTTGTTCGAGCAACCATGGAGACTCTTCCTCGACAGTTGAGATGTAGAATAGCAATGCTAACGGGCACAGCTCAAGCCACACAGTATGATGTTACCCTCAAGATGGGACGGGTCGGTCGATGCGCACTTTGCTCAAGAGCCAGAAATCGATCCACAAACAAATGGTGCAAGCCATGCAACCAATGGGTTTGCTCTGATCATCAAGCTGTAGTATGCCTTGAATGCTATGAAAAATAAGGGACTGATTGAATATATTTTTCATTTCTGTAGGAATTTTATTCATACGTAACCAAAAAACAAATTGATAGCAATTATAAAATGGTATACCATAGTAGGCCACGCGTACTCATGTAAAAAAAGAGGCGCGTGTACTCTAGTGTTAAAATAATGTTGTAGCAGACATGTTGAAAATATTAGTATTATCTCATGATCTGTCCTCATGATTTCTGGTGGGTTTAATACAACAAAAATATATAATTAAAACTACACCATAAAACAAAAATGAAATCGCAATGAAATGGCGTGAAAGACGTCTCTCCATCGCAACAATATAACATAGGTACCCATTACTCATTTAAGTAAAATGAAAGCATACACGAGTACGTAGGTATATGTATTTTGCCGTATTTACACTCGTATGTCGCGCAGTGTGTATGCTATAATCAGTGAAGTCTCAGCAGTAATCTCGGCACCGCTGTAAATTGATTCTAAGTTCTGTTCATTAGTGCACAACATAAAATAGCAATTAGACTGAAGAGAACAGCGCTTTTAAGCTTAGCCGATCCGAGCAGGCGCGTATTGAGGAGTGAACAAGCTACGACGACAGTTTTACGTAACGAATTACCTCCCTCGTGTCTATTTATCGTGAAATATTGATAGACTTCATTTTAAATTTGCACAGATATGTTGATGGCTTTAATTAGGATATACTCGTAGGTATTCAAAAATCCTCCCAAAATACTAACGATGCGTATAACAATAATAAATAAATATAAATAATAAACTCTACACACTTGTATTTGTACAGTGTTGACTTTATTTATTTTACTGTTAGTTACCACGTGTATCAGAACGCCGAATTTTTTACCATTGACACTCGACAAAGGGCTCGCGATCCTTAAAAAAAAGTGAATAAAATGCTCTTTGTTTTAACTGAGTGAATTTGGAACATGCGCGACTATACGGATTATAGTAAGAAAAAGGGAAAACTTGCAAAGAGGTTGCAAACTCTCGCTATAAAAACCTACTAAAACCACCAAAACGTAATAACTAAGTTTCAAAAACTGTTCTAATTTTACAATGAATTTCTAGTTTTTTTTGTTTTCTATTGTTCTTTTATGTATATTACCCATAATAAAATTTCATTCATAATTACAGAGTAATTATTTTCTCGCAGTCAATGATAAAAAGTAGAGTACAGTCGAGGTCAAAGATATATTTACAATTGAGAGTTCCAAAAATATCTTTACATTTAAATAAGTTTACACACACTATGACAAATACTTGCTTACAATGCATGTGACAGTTTTATCTTTTCACTGAATGCTCCAAAGTTAAGTTTTCAGCCTTTCTTTCATAGAATTATTGTCCCACAATGTGACAAAATATTGTTTACATTACATGTTGCAAAACAATATTTCCGATCAACGAGCCATAGATATGTTAATATTAAAAGGAACACTTGAGACTTTACGTTCTGGCTTCCTTATTTTTGCTTACACCTCTTGCTATATAAATATCTTTACATCTCTCATGTTCGGTAAGCAGGTCCTTATTACCCCCAAATGGGGCTTGTAGGTGACCAATTAGCGCCCTAGGGTAATAATGTAGCTAGAAAAGCCCTAGGGCTGTAAGTAATTTAGTGCCAGTATGATGGTTAGATGTACGCGAACTTTTTGAAATAGTGAAGTGTTTTTTTTAATTACTTATCGCCCTAGGGCTTTCCAAGCTACATTATTACCCTAGAGCGCTTATTGGTCACCTACAAGCCCTATTTGGGGGTAATAAGAGCAGAGTAGTTAGCTCGGGTGTAAGCACCAATTGCACCCTCGAAATATAGGCGCCCTCGCTGCGCTCGTGCGCCTAATTATCTCGGGCTGCAATTGATGCCTTACAGCCCTTAGCTACTAATCTACTATTACAGTTTGGTGTTGGGTGAGATTTTGATGTGGGGTTCCTAAAAGGATTTTGGTTTGGTGTTCAATCATAATATAATAATATATAATTTTCAAATCATTCTTAAATGTTTACTTTATTGACCTGTTAGCGTGATTATTTCTAATAAAATCGATATAAACTTTTAGTCTGACACATTGACGAAAAAAAAAAAATTTTAATTATATTTTTTAAATTTAAACTTTTTAAAAATCTAAGATCTTGAAAGTATTAACTAAAAATTTGTGAAATAAAATACAAATAAAAAACTTTATCAAAACACGCTTTTATGAAGGAACCAGAAAAGAAAATTGTATTTTGACCGAAAGGTGTTCCATAATTCTAGTGACTAAATATAAAAGCGTGAGCCCGATCATAATTAATTTTCAAGTAGGTATGTACCTAAGTTTGTTTGCTTGTTAATATAACAAACAATTCCTCACTAACCTGCACTGAGCCAACCTGATGGGAGACAACCCAAAATCCCCCTAATCTTGAGGCCTACGTCCAGCAGTGAGCGTAAATCGGTTAAAATGATGACAATACAATAAATGAATTATGATGGGAGCCCATGCTTTTATTTTTAGTCACTAGAATAATACTCGTAGAATACCGACATTCCGATCAAAATACAATTTTGTTTCTAGTTTTAGTGTATTTTTTTTGTAATGACATGTTTTTATACAGTTTATTGTTTTTCATTTCACTAGTTTATTTTTTTAAGATGTTCTACCTACTGCATTATTAAAAGCGATTTAAAAAAATGTTTAATTAATAGAGAACTTAACTTAGCTAAGCCAACAAATTCGATTCAGCCGTTTAAGATGCCGTTTAACTATCTTTAAACTATTCTTATTCACTTAAGTGAAATAAACCAAACTGCACAAAACTAAAAATAATATATATTTCTCCTTAAACATAACATAATTCAATACTTTATATAGCCACCTTCCGCCGCTATTATGTTGTCTTGCCGCCGCCTCATCGAAAGCACCAATTTTTCACAATAATCCATACCCTGGAAATGCCCCCAGAGCTCGTGCACGTGTTGTTTTAAATTATGCATATTTCTTATTTGTGATGAGTCCCAGTTTTGGGCCATTATGGCCCACATGTTTTCTATCACGTTCAAATCTGGTGACTTTGGGGATAATCTTATTAGTTGTATATTTCCTTGGTTCCTAATCCAAGCCTGAACGAGATTTGAATTATGAACTGATGAATTGTCTTGCGCCAAATATAAGATTACATTATCCCCAAATGAATTTTTAACCGTGGGCATCAAAACATCTCTAAGAATATCTATATAATTTCTTGCATTCAGGCGAGTCGATATTTCGATGACCTCTCCTGGTCCTGACGACGATATCCACCCCCAAAAACCCAAAGATAGGCGGCCGCTTCTCCTGTCCGCCAAAATTTTTTCTTCATTATACCGCGTATTTTCCAGTCGATACAGTGTAACACGTCCAACTTTATTTGTTGTAAAAGTTTTTTCGTCAACGAAAATAACTTTTTCGAAGTCAAAATCTAGATAAGATCTGGCGAAATTTCATCTTAAACTTTTATGTCGATCGTTAAGTTGTGGTTTTCTGGCGGGGATCCTGTGACGGATGCCGGAACTTCTCTCATTCCTCAACTTAAGTAAATCCGCAAGACCTTGTAAAATCAAAAAATATTGAAAGTAATAAATAATTACGTACTAGAAACAATTGACACATCGCCGATGTCACGACCAAAATGAAAGAGACCTATACATTATTTGACAATATGGTACTCTTTTCGGTGATTGTCATCTATACTATAATATTTTATAGAGGAAAGATTTGATTGTTTGTTTGTTTGTTTGTATTGAATAGGCGACGAAACTACTGAACCCATTTTGATGAAAGTTGGTATAGGGATAGTTCGAGACCAGGGGAAGGACATAGGGTAATTATCCTACGGGAAAATATAACATTCCCACGGGAAAACAAAAATAACGCGGACGAAGTCGCGAGCGGAAAGCTAGTTATTACTTAAAATAAGAACGATGGTTTCAATCAAACTGTAAAGATATTTTGTAGCAAGAGGTGTATGTAAAAGTAAGGCAGCCAGAACGTAAAGTCTCAAGTACTCCTTTTAATGTTAACATATCTATCGCTCGTTGATAGGAAATATTGTTTTGCAACATGTAATGTAAACTATATCTTGTCACATTGTGGGACGATAATTCTATTAAAGAAAGGCTGTAAACTTAACTTTGGAGCATTCAGTGAAAAGATGAAACTGTCACATGCATTGTAAGCAAGTATTTGTCATAGTGTGTGTAAACTTATTTAAATGTAAAGATATTTTTGGAATTCTTAATTGTAAATATATCTTTGACCTCGACTGTACCTAACACGTGAAAAAAAATCATCTCGGCTCTTGTATCCCTTGATCCGCTCAGGTTTCTATTCTAGAATCCTACATCCACATCGGGATTAATAGATACTTTGAATCCTTCGCTCCTCTCGGGATACAACTAAGTGCCTCGAAAAAAAATCACCTTTTTTTCACTTGTTGGGTAATCTACTATTAAGGGGCATAGAGGTTAGATATTAAATGGACCCTAGGTATTAGCCTTAGACCTGGAAACGTACTACTTTCCTGATTAATCGATTTTAACTGAGAGCAATAACTTTCAAGTGACAACCATAATCTTAAGTTGGCAAACAAGCAAACTGCCCATCTGATAGTAAGTGGTAACAGTCACCTATAATACATGTGGCTCCTGTGAGTTTCGCAGCAAAACTGCAACCCCCACAAGAACCACAGTGTACGTTGCCAACTTGTGACATCAGATGTAAAGTCACGGTACACACTCCCAGGAATGACGACCCTGCTACAGAGTCTCCCTCTGGTATCAGCTGACTATGGAATTAACGTTTTTCTCCGTAATTTTTATAGATTTTGCCGCGCCTGGGAACAAGCCATAGCGATGTAGTCTGTCTGCGATGGCGCTCGATAGTTTGATTGAAGTCACGTGACAGACGTAGGCGTAGTGTTCGTAGTATTACTCGTATGCTGATGTAGTGCTATCGATACTTAGAACCATAAATAATTTATTTCGTTTGTATGAAAAAAACTTGATTATTCCCAATATTTCTCCTGCAGAATCTCCACTTATAAAAACTTTTAAACACCGATAAATACTTTTAAATATTATTTCTTATGGCGATTCTGTGGTCTGGTTGATGGTTGAGTTTTAGTTTGGTTGATGGTAGGACTTCTGAACCGGCCTAGTTTCTTACCTAAGTTTTTTGATAATAAGATGAAAGATAACCAGCCCCTATATTTATTTAGGTACATTGGTGCTAACTAGAACTGTCATTTTTGAAAGAAATTTAAATTCCTTTTAGTGCTATACAGGCTTACTATTTGATTAAAGTACTACTAAAATATTATCTTTGTTTGTTTTTTCTCTACTGACACCACCAAATCACATTTAAGTGCACAAATACCTATTACGACGTTCGCTATAAATTATTTATCAATTGTTAGCCTTCTTACTGCTTAATCCTGATACGGGCCTGGTTGAGCCCACTCGAAAGAGTTGAAAGTCGGCACAAAGGATAGCAGTAATGTCAAGGAGCCCCGCCGTATAAGTACTGAATTAAAACTTTGGACTAACAGGAATTAAACCGTCCCGGGAGGTATTAGCGAACTAGAAGATTTTGACGAGTTCGAAGAAGATAACTTTGAAGTTTGCAGATTAATTTGCGGGACCACATACAAGCTCTACGCGTGAGTGCCTCTTACTTCGCAAAGATTTTGGAATCACGCTAAACTTATTATGATTAGTATTGTTGACCGATGCGAAAATGCATTCTAATTATCGCTATCGCTTTGAAATGAAGTTCACTTCGTTAATTTCAATTAAGGGTGGTCGTTTTTTTCTGATTAGCAAGGGGAGCCGTTTTCCGTTTTGACCTAATATAAACATCAAAACAGATTAATCAATATTGTTATATAAGTCGAACTCGAATAACACTCTTCAAAATGCTTTTTATTCTACAAACCCAGCGTTTCTAGTTCAAGTTATAACTGTATAAAAGTTTGAATAAGAATGAGTATTTGTAGGCTTTATAATTCAGCCAATCTCTTTGGGGACAGGTTTCGGGCTTAAACAGATATGTTCGAAATCAAATTCCCCGCTTTTCAACAGAGCTCATGAGCGCCCCTGTTCGAACACGACAACATGGATTTGACTGAGATGGAAGTGACTGTAAGTAAATTTTTTGTCGGTATCTAAAAGAAAATAACATTCAACTTATTAAGAGGACTGTAAAGTGCCAATTCATGGCTCGAGTATGCACTTTCAAAAATGCAGTTTGTTGCACACCGCTTAGAGTTAAAAGTCCGAGGCAAGTGCCTATAATATTTCATATTGAAATATTGTTTCGGGCGATAACTGTTTTACCCCCCTAAGCCTTTACGAAATTAGACATTTTTGGTCTCATTAGATTCAGTATACCTTAATCTAATTTTGACTAAAAAGATAAAAATGTTCGAGGTAGTTTTTAAGACTAAAATATGGATATTTCGATGCTAATAATATATATTCTGAGCAATATTACTTCAAAATCAAAACGTACAAACCTAGATCTTCATTATATCTACAACATTTCCAAAAATTATGAAAATTGGACTATGTAAAGAGGGAGAAAAGCGTTATCGCTTTTTGTATGAAAATTTACAGCTTCACAATCCTCTTAACACTTAACGTACATACATCATAAGTTTGAATTGAATATTAAAAACACATTCAGATTTATATACAACACACATGTGACCTGCCCTGGTTTCGCACGGGTAGTGAAACATAATGCCTACATTTTTGGCATCAGTTTGTTGCATGGATTATGAATTATATTAAAATGTAACACATTACCACACTATTTGGAGTATTCTAATGTATTTTATTTCATATTCTGCAATTTAAAATTTTACTAAAAGGAAAAAGTCATTTTTACATTATTTTTACCGTAACTTGTGCACGGCGACTGCTTTATTGGAAGGCAATATATTTGATAACTGCATAGCTCCTAAAATCGATTACGCGCTGCCACCGCACTAAAACGTTACTTTTTACACGTTTGAATCGATTTTTGGAAAACTGGGGTACAAAATAAAAAAAAGTACAATTTGACAATAAAAATGCACGTCTATTGGATAAAATTTTATGTCATTTGTTATTGTAATTTTCTGATTCACAGCTGTTTTGAAATATTGAACAGAGTGATCTTTGGAATTTTTTTCTATCGAGTGGAATATTATAATTCATGTTTCTGTGTTTAAGAATGTTTAGATAAAAAATTCAACAATTTTCTACCTATATGAATTTCATAACTGTATATTTTATATTTATGGCGGTACAGTAAATCGAAATTGTTCGAAAACGTTTTCGAACAATGTAATTTATAACCCATTTCAATTTATTTCTCGACGATTTGGTTGAAAATTAAAGATGTTTTTTCTACTTAAATATGATTTGTCTCTTTTTGAAAACGCATGTATATATAGGTGTGTGATTATATTTAAAATTTAATTTTCGTATAATGAACGGGTGTCCATTATTCGACGTATTTACAAACCATTGAAGAATAGAAGACATAACAATGTATGAAAAACTTAGAAGCTGTCAGAACTACAAAATAACGAAAAAAACACAAAATAATGCCACAACCACCAATAAATATCCCTAAATGTTAGGGCACGAGCTTCTCCTCCGACAAGGATTAATTTGGCATGCTACACTACGCTTTGGTCAAATAGGCATTGGTGTACGATTACACTAAACTCCCTTTTTGTCGGCTCTTACGACATCCAGGGAAGGAACTAAAGAGCGGCAACATGTGTGTTCGTCAACGCGCGAAAACAAAAAATACTAATGTATCCTATAAATAAGTATTACAGGTTCCTTCTAGTTCCTTTATATTCTGGATACCTGCGGCCTCAACAATGAACTGTGAGAGTCGCGTGTACTTAACATGGAGTTAGCATAAGTATTCCGCTAAAAGTCTCATCCGAAACGGCGCACAGAAGAATAGAGGAGAGCTTTTAATTGGGTTATTTTCTAAGCTACGACACGGTAATGCTACGACGTGTTTTGTCTACTACGATTTTGTTTACTACTACGATTTATAAAAATTTGTCGTGTTGCATTGTGTTTTTGGTGTTTCCAGTTTTTACTTAAAAAGAACATTATAAAGTTTATGTTATTTAAAATATCTCAATACTTAGAGATGTAATTATAATAAAAATATTAATATTAAGTACTTACGTAGGTTGACTTCAGGCCTAAAAACCCTAACTTAGGGTAGGTTCAAGCCCCTCGGTGGGGACGTATATAAGCTGCAGCGCTGTTATGATGATGTCATACTGGTTTTGCTTCACTCGTGTGATATAAAGTAATAAAATATATTAATTTTCTTTTACCATTTATTTCTTGTAGGTATCGTGTTTGTTACTGTTATCAGTTTCAACTTGATATAAATAATATTAAGGAACAACACAAATTTAGCTAATTATAGAGTGAAACGTTAGCTAGAATCATTGAATGACGAAAAAACAATATTCAATATAAAAATACATTTTGATAGTTTCAATGCATGAAAATAATATTAAAGTCAGTGTGACCGCCGGCTCTATTTATAAATTAACTAACTATGTATAAGATTCGCGTGTTTGTGGATCTGTTCGTGAGCGATGATCTATTTAGATCGGATAAGTCGTGGCGTGACGGATGCTGAAACCCGATAAATACACGCACATTATAATATGACGGGCTAGATTTGTTTCGTATGGCTAGCGTGATTTACTTACCCTATATGTAAAAAGCATTATGCGATATATCATTTAGGTATGTCAGGTAGGTATTCGACTATTAGTGTCAATGAGACTACTTCTAGTTAGTTCATTTCAAAAATGTCAGTTAGCGTAAGTTACTAAAACTCTACTACAAAAATATTGTAATTGTTATAATTTTATATTAAAATTTTGTCAGTTTATAAACAGACAAAATTATGTTTTCATCCCATCTATACGAAAAGAGGCGAAGGGTTCCTCGATAAGTGCGACAAAATGGGTCATTCCGGCGCACTTAATAACAGTGACGAAATTACTTTTGAATTTGGAACACTATTTTGATTAAAAAGTTTGAATGCAATTCGCTTCGATAAAGTCCTTTGATAAACTTAAAAACATGAAATACGCGGGAATTTCCTATTCGATTAATTACTTTTTATCAAATATTACAGACAATTTCAATTTGATTCCCACAAATTGAATAAAAGATGAGTGTAGCAGTGAAAGTGACATATTAATACAAGACAGTGTAAAATTAAACGCAGAAATTTAAAATTTTATAAAATGAAAAAAATAAATAGAAGTGAAGTCATTTTCAGAAACTGTTTATGTAATTTGGTAATGTAAATATAATAATATTCTTCACTACTGAAAGCATTTCTTATTTTTTTCTTATTGAGAGAGATGAAAAGCAGAATGTACCACACGATATCAAAATTATTTAACCTCAAGCAATGTACTTTAAATCCCTCGCTACGCTTAGGATTCTACTCTAGAATCCCTCGCTTTGCTCGGGATTCTAATTTAAAATCCTTCGCTTCGCTCTGGATTCAAACAATCGCTCTCGCTCTCAATACATTATTTTGGTCCCTTATGACACAATCTACTATTTGCTATTACTCGTTCATCCATTTTAGAACAAGACATTTATTTACTTGATCCTTATCGTACAACATAAAAAGGGTGGGTGTGCAAAAGGGAGACTTAATGCCTGAGGAATTATCTACCAGTCAACCTGCAAAATGTGTGAGAAATTGTAGTCGGTAAGTATATAAGTTAAAGACATGTTGATATCAACTAGAATTGCTTCCCTAAACTATTTATCTTTTTTTTAAATTTCTACAATATTTTTATATGAACATAAAATTTAAGTAAAATGTTGGAATTTGCAGCGATAATTAACAGACAGACAGTCTCTCCGTGTTTTCAGTCCAATTTAAGGTAAAAGCAACGAAGCCGGCTAACACCTCACACCGCGGTAATCCCCTTCCAGAGGCAAACTTCGCTGTCCACAAGCCAGACTAGGATATGGACGCTAATGCCAGTTCAGACAATAATAAAATGGGGCTGGCATAAGTTTTAGACTCTTAACAATACAAATCGAGAGTACTTTAACTGGGATATTTCGAAAAATCAAAAGTGTTTTCCATACTTAGTACCTACTCTACACTTGGTAATATGTATATTTATCATACTAATATTGAATACATCAATACTGAATCTTTGATAATAGAAGACACATCTTGAAAATATATTAAATTAAGCTGTTACAAACCCAATTTTTTATATTGTACTGCTGATTATTTACTGGTTAAATTATAAATATATAAATTCTACACACAAAAAGAAATCTGTTTGACAGTGAGACAATTTTTCTTCACAAAAACGGTTTATATTGACTTTGACCTAGGAACTCGTAAATAGATATGGCTAGCAAATTCGTAAATAGACTCGTAAATAGGCCAACTTAATTTTTGTCTCTTATTCTTAAGAAATAAAATACATATAAACAGAAGTGCTCACGATAAACAATATGTTATTGTAAAAAAAAGTACTCTAAAAATAAATGCACATATTTCATTTATGAATAAAAGTTATAAGTTGTATTATTATTTTTTAACAGTAATAAATTTTTAATTTAATGAAAACGTACAAAATGGTTGGATGGTAAAAATTTTGGAAGATTTAAAAAAGTTTTTATAAAGTGATTGGATAAATGTTATTTTGAATTATTTCATTTTTACCTACTCCACAATCGAACAACGGATTGATGTGATAACATTCTAAAATAAACATAACAAATAACAAAAGCTTAAACTAATTAAGCTCTTTATATAACGAAATAATGAGTATGTAGAGTGCGTACACGAAGTCTTATCTAAGGATGAGTTAAGATAAAACATAGTTACATAATGCAATGTATGTTAATAAATAGACACTGTCGTAAGCTAGACTACGCATATCGACTGACTCTACTAGGAAGGTAACGTAACACCTAGGTCTTACTGCAGGGCTCAACTGTCTAAGCCTTTGCTTCATCATGCCCCACTTTAATATGGGGGTTTCATTTTACATTAGTATTCTGATATAATCTTTCTACTAAGTCTGTATTCAATCTATAATCGAAAAGACAAGAAAAGATAAACAGCTATTAGTATAATTGTTTAAAAAGGATAAATGAACAAGGCCTTAATAGAGAAAAACAAGGCTGAATAGTTTTATTAAGGTTTTATAAATAGTTTTATAAATTATTAATAAACTGTACTCATTTTAGAGTTCCGTAAAGATTTCCTATAGGATCATCGGGTAGTCCGTCTGTCCATCTTTCCGTCCGTCAGTCACTCTGCCAAGAGACGCTGACTCAAGACTTCGTCAATTAGTTAAAAGTCAATACAAAAATTAATAAAAATAATGTCTGCATATAGAAATAAGGTATTTTTAACATCTACACTCTCGCTTAAAATTTGAGTCAATATTCTCATTTTCATTTCTATATCTTGTGTCTATTACACAAGCGGAACTAACGAACTAGGTTGCAGGAGAAGTTGGTCGCTATTATGTATAGCCCCCCATGATCTATTATCATACAGTTAATCGTACGCTGTGACTTAATTTTCAATTGAACAATACATCTCAAGATAACGTTACCAAATAATTGTATAGGCGTTACGACTGTCAGGGGCGTGTTTGAGGTTTAATTAAGACGAGTTTCATCCCTCCAAACTGTTAAGTGTTGGTTGTTGTTATTTAGATCTTGGACGCAGACTACCTATCTATGAATTATACATATTTAGAACACATATACAAGGATTAAATAATTAGTTGATTAGAACGTACATACAAGGATTAAATAATTGGTTAATTAGATTCTTGGTTGAAGATTTTTAATGTTTTGTTTGACGTCAATAAGTGCCTGTAAAGGTCTATATTGAATAAAGATTTTTGAGTTTGAGTTAAGTAATTCTAAGTACGAAGAGTGAGCAGGTGAAGTACATATCCTTTCTCGATTATTTCAATTGGCATAACACGCTATGAATGCGTCTTATAAGTACTTTTTGGAAATACTAACTATGGCGGCTTGTCGTCAATTGGCTGGTAGTATTTTTAACTCTTTCATAATGCTCACTATTCTATGAATTATTTGGTTCCTTTGCTCAAAAAAGGCAAAAGTCAGCTATTTTCTACATCTACACAGTCGAGCAAAAACCGATACACGAGAATTCGTAAAGTAAAACCAATGAAAACGTTCGAACGAAGTTGGCAGCGCAAATTTTACGCGGGGCGGGACGATTTGTGTCATACTTAATAAACGCGACTCTAATTAATTCACACTCAAAGGGGATGTTTGTAGGAAACATCATTATCTCAGTCGTTGTTGCGGGAACATCGGGTGAATGCGGCCGTGTGTCGCGCGTCCCATTGTCGCCGTCAATCGTTAGCACATTTACCTACTTCGCGGAGTGAAAACTTGCGAAACGAACGCCATTGTAGGGAGCTCCACGGTGACAACGCCGGCGCGCTTATCGACTCCGGCGCGTCAAAGAAGTTCAAAAGCTCGGTTTATACGTCCCTATCGCGGCGTCGTTTGTCAGTTTTCCCTTGGAGCTGTGATTGTTTGTTATAAATGGCCTTTTTGAGGGCGCCTAGCTCGCCCTTTTAATTGACAAGCGTTTCTATATGCGGAGATTTCGTTGTTACGAGTATTCTGATACAAGACCATGAAGAACTTTTTTGATGCGTACCTACAGTTATACATGATTTGAAACAGTTTGTTGATTGGTTAATCAAAATCTTGAATTTGATTCTGAAGTTTTAACTACTACTTGACACTTGAATCAAGTCTAGATCTCATGAATTGATTTATCTTAAATTTAATTTACACACCACATGCTTAGTTTTTACAGAGTCAAAAGAGTCAAATAGTCAACTTAAATTCTCTACTAAAATGAACGTAAAGTACTCGTACATATACATTTATATAAAAGTACAATAGCTCAAATTATTGAACATTAGCTGACCCGGCGTACTTTGTATCGCCATGTTTTTTAGCTAAATTACTGAAATGTTTCTTTAAATATTTATGTTTATTGTAATTTTTATACTACACAAACCTTGTCCAAACAATAACGAATACATAAAACCAAGAATCCTCATCCAATTTGGTGCAGTCGTTCGAAAGTTATGGGCGTACATACATTTCGAAGATCCATTATTATATAACATACCTATAACGGCACCTATAACTTCCTATAGCCTACCACCTCTGCAAAAAAATTAAAAGCTCGAAACTAGAGACTACACTAAACCGACTAGTCAGTGTACTAGTGCCCAATAGTGGGACATATGTAGGTCAAAGGGATATTTTATCTACTTTAATCTTCTGCCAGTACATAATACAATTTAAATACTTCAACTACACCGATTGATCAATCCAAGATCCTTATACTCACAGGATCAACTATACAAACAAATACTCCATGCGATACTCACAGAATTTTGACCAGATTCGATTTCCGGTTATGTAAGAGAGTTAACAAAAATTTGAATGCCATTATTAATTAATCTATAATCGACGCCATGGCTCCTAAGAACAGATTTCCCTATCTCTCATAGTTTCTGACTTCTCCCTACTGACCCATTTGGATTAATCAATCTGTATAAGACCTACTTAAACACGACGACAACACACATAACTTGAAATCCTACTTATAACATACTGCTCCTATAACTTTCTATATCCTACCGCATTAATATCACCCCTGCGAAGAAATGAAAAGCTCGAAACTAGAGACTACACTAAACCTACTAGTCGGTGTACTAGTGCCCAGTACTGGGACGTAGAAGAGTCAAAGGGTTTTTTTATCTACACCAATCTTTTGCCAGTACATGATTATACAAGTTTAACAACTTCAACTATATAAGACCTACTTAAACACGACGACAACACGCACATACGCAAATTAAGGTGCTAGCAGGTAATGTTTGAACGAAATTCAATAATCTCATTTGTGTAATAAAATCTGTGCGTTAGTGGATGGTAATGCGTGATCCGGCCCTGAAATGCTTGCCTCGCGATAATCTTGTTAGGTTAAGAAGGTTTCCACATATTACGTGCTTTGCTACGCCTTAAGGATTAAGAGGCATACGCATAACTCGATACGTATTGTCGGGGAAGACTGTTTATGCCTACTTATGCTTATACGGTTGCCGTAATCTTTGGTATTTTTTCCGATTTTATCTGTTAGGAAAATTGTTTGTGTTAATTTATGCTACGAGGGTGGATTGAAAAGTTCGCGGCCTCACACATAAAAAAAACACCTTGGCCGTCGAATGAAGAGGTCGAAAGTGCTGTAAAAATTTTTTCGAAGATCTCGAAGAATCTGTTTTTGAGAGTGGCATAGACGCTTTGGAACGTTGCTGGAAAAACTGCATAGAACAAGACGGAGATTAAGTTGAAAAAATTGTAAATTTTTTATTTTGTTTTCTTGATTAAGCCGCTAATTTTCCAATCCACTCTCGTATTAAATTATTGTTACCTATTACAAAATCATGAGAAAGATGAAAAATAGGGGTTTATCTATGAATTAATACAATTTTCAGAGTCAATAAAGAAAATCAATATTTTTAACTACCACTATAGGAAAGCTTGTATGTAAGGAGTGTAAGCCTTCGTAGCTAATTCTATGCCCGGCAATGACAGAAGAGCATTATTGATAGACGATGATAGACATCGGAAAAAAAATAAGATCAGTTCAAAATTTAATATTACACAGTATGCATCTGTGTTTTCCTATAAAAATCAATATTTATGATTTTAAGTCAAATTTTTAAAGGAACTTGGATCAATGATCCAAATACTTTAGCGCAACATTTTTTTCCTATACAGTTTGAAAAAATATCTTGTCAATTGAATTGATTGAATTCATTCAATTTAGTTTTAACTGTCCTTGCTTAATAATAAATTTAAATGCTTAATAATAAAGCTATACAATTTATGGATTCATTATTCGGAAGCCTAGGCGAGGTTTAGGGGATTACGCACGGCAAAGATGCACCGTAGATTTAGAGCAAAGCTCGCCCATGACAAGGTGGTCATCGCAAGCCCCCAGATCTGGCCGGACAACGAAGACAAAGGAGCTTTAAATTATTCAGACACACCAAAAGCAACCTTAATACCTGGCCAGTAGACGCGATTTGTTAATATTTAAGATCGGGATATTTTGTATTAAGACGAAACTGTAGTTTGCATGGGAGAGAGAGAGAGTCTGGGAGCTAAACCTGCTCTAAGGATAAGGGCTGCCACATAACGATATCAAACAATAATATAAGCTCGATGAAAAAACAACTAAATATTGAAATTTTATACTACCTGTGCAAACTACGTTACGCCATATATTTTTTTCTCGTTTTTGCAACATTTTTCATTGACGCTCAGCGCCTATTAGTCGTAGCGTGATGTTACATAGTCTATAGCCTTCCTCGATAAATGAACTATTCAACACAAAAATAATTTTTCAATTTGAATCATTAGTTCCTGAGATTAGCGCTTTCAACCAAACAAACAAACAAACTCTTCAGCTTTATAATATTAGTATAGATATCATTGTCTAATTTTTCAACCACCAAATTCATCATTAAACTGAAAAAAGAAATATACCTACCTGTATTAGAGTTTTCAGCAACTTCGTCGGCATAGAAGAGAAATTTTCATAAAACTCAATTTTTATACCAACTTTAATCCGCTATAAAGCCACTTCTCAGAACTTGGTTTTTATGCTTAATAGCATATAAGTGTAATAATATACCTCACTGTACTTGATCAGTTACATATAAGTGAAAACCTAACTGGAAAATATAGAGCAATTGCTTCATATCAAACTTCCAGGTAAGCAAATATAAGGAAATTAAGGGCACATATATACGCTTATATACGCTATATGTATGTACCTACAAAATTTTAATATTCTAGGCTGAGCAGTTTCACGGTTAGACAAATCAATTACATAGCGGTGTAGAGTAACCTTACAATTTCAGCACGTAACCTGTAACAACCCTGCCCTCGAGCGGGTTCGCCCATAAATAATTAATCTGCAGCGATGTGCGGCCAGTGGTTAACTAAATCCTTCGCCGATTAAGACTGGCCGTCGGGGATGTCGGGTATGTCTCGAAGATGACGAGACAGTCTTAGTTCCGAGTTTAGTAAACTGTTGCCAGAGCTTGTTAAACAATGGGTATTATGCTCACTATTTTCTATTGCTATGTAGAGACGCGGAGATGAAACTTATTAGAAATTGAGAACACATAAAACGGGTTAGTTACACCATTTGTAACTCAAGAGCGGTTGGATAGTAGAATAACTATCAAAATATCGGAAAAAGTCATTAAAACAAAAGACAGTAATATTTTTAAAATTTTAGTATGTGGCAAGCGGTAAGGCTACTGATAGTATTAATGATGACATTTTTTTAACTACATATTATTTCACAAACACATATGAACAATTTGAAGTTTAAGTTTTGATGTTATGGATGATCTAACAAAACTATTAATGAAAATATATTTTAACTCGCTATACTGCAATATAACATACCTGGTATATGGTATTGTCTGTGGGTTTATGGTTTAAAGCATAGCTCTGGAAGCCCCACGAGCGTGCAACAAGCGTCTTGCGGCTCTAGAGCCGTAGGATTAGGCCAGCTTTACCCCGCAAGAAACAGTTCTATTTATCTACACCTACCGAGCGTTACTAACTCAGGTACAGCTATCTTAGGAATTTAAAAATTACCTCTTGAATGCAATACCAAAATTTGTCATGTTACCTTTTACAAAAATAAAGTGCATGAAACTTTTGCGATCTTAATCGATGATTAGACAAAGCTGTGAAACCGTACGGCTTATAATCAAAACTCAGCAAACACACTCATCCTCCTCAGGCAGGTTGTTTTGAAATAGCTTAAATAAAAATAAATAATGTCATGTTGTGTTCCTGTGCGTGAGGGAGCTAGCCAAATCTTATGATGGCGATGTAGTCAGTAGTCTGTACTGGTGGCGTTATATACGCCACCAGTTTAGGTAAAAACCACCTCTCGGATCGCATATTTTTACCACCCACATTGTCGATACGTACGTCAGTTTTAATAAAAAATAACAGGCATACCTACTTTATAATAAAAAACGTGCTTAATTTAATACATTATCTATACAAATAAATAAAATTGAAGTGTCTGTTTGTAATGTCAAAATAACAAGTTTTTACTAAATGGGTATGAATGTATATCGGGTACCAATAACGAAAACAATTTAAAAATATTTCTCTGTCTGTCTGTCTTTTTGTTCCCGCTAATCTCCGGAACGGCTGGACCAATTTTGACGGGACTTTCACTAATAGATAGCTAATTATATAAGGTATATTTATAGGCTACTTTTTATCAAGGTTTTAAAAAATTGCTTACAAAAATCTAAATTCCGCCAAAAGTTACTATTCCACGCGGACGAACTCGCGGGCACAGCTAGTTAGGTATATTTTATTTTGTAACAGCTATCTAATTATTAAGCACACGTTAAACTTCTCCTAAAAAGTTGGTAGTGAGTCTAATCGGACTCAGTTGGAAACTCAATTGAGTGAGAAGCCTACGTCGGGATATTGGATTAGAAACAATTTTGTGACTAACTTTCCTTTCACATTACAATGAAAACTGTTCTAGGGTCGCAACCTGGGGCTGCACGCGACTCTAGAGGGTGTTGCTCAGACAATAAAGTTGATAATTAAAACTGGATTTGCTAGTATTTTTGCAGGCTCAATTTAAACAAGCTTTTTCAATGTTTTCTGCCGTAATTTTTTATTATTGGCTGTTTTGAGATAACGACGCCATATCAATATAGCGAACTCAAGTTTACCACAGCCTCTATTCTGCTAACAATTTGTGCTTCGATAGCTCTCAAACAAACTTCCTTTTGACGTTGTATTATGCTTTTCAGGGTCCTATTTTTAAGGTCCTAATAGTACCTTATGTTTCTGTTAGTTGTTGTTTTATCAATAAACAAAAACAGGTGCTATTGAAGCGTTATTGGCACGTCATAAGGTATATAATAGTGTAAGCATTATAAGAATTGGCGCTCTGGATTCGCACAAGCACATTTAGAGCAAAAACGATACATCATAAATAATTTATCTCATATAAAATAGCGTTATTAAATTTCTTTTGAAATATATAGGAAAATAAGTAAGGCAAGTGGTTTATTTCTGAAAATATACGCGTGTACTTCACCGAGTACATAACCAGGTTATGTGCTCGGTGGTGTACTCGTATATTCTGAATCATTAGAGGTGTTGATTCAATCCCGAATACGTAATTCGCAAGCTGAAATGCAGTTTTAATACTATTAATATTTTAATAACTTTCAACACTGTCTACCCCAAAATTGCCCGCGCATAATCTCAGATTAACTTCAAATGCATTTACGGATTTATTTTGGGATCATAACCGTCTGGACCTATTGAAAATGATAGACGTTGAACGAGGATGCACGCACTGTATATCATTTTTGGTTTTAATATGTATCTACTAATATAATTTTTTACCGTAGCAACAAAACGTGTTTTGCAGATATTGTTTTGATACTGTTATTCCTTAATCATTTGAAAAAAGTAAATTGGCAGTTAAAGATTCAAAGTAAAATGATTATAATGCACTAAAATACCTACATAGAAAATGTGTCTTCCGAGCACCTAGTAATTGTGTTTCATTTGTACGCGTCTTCTTTAAATATTTTGCACAAGATCGTATGCGAATAATGAACATTATTAGCCTACAATCAACATAACACCGGCCGATACAAACCAAACAATAGTTCAAGCGATCGTTTAATGAACGCGTTTGAAAAGTTAGAGGCTTTGGGCGCTGCAACGCGAGTAATTGTGGCCGGGCGCGGACTTAGCGGCATTATCGCCGCTGTCCTAATGTTAGTTGTGACCACTCGCTTATTACCGATTTATACGACACACTATTTTGTTAATGTGTGTTGATATGGTTTTAACGCAGCTTTGTATTATTTTATCAAAAGCACTCGGAATATCGGCGATCTGTAATTTCACATCCAGTACGAAAGCTTTAAGCTTTTCATCAAAGATGATAAGATTGATAAGTAACGATTGTCGCCAAATATTTCTCCATCACAAAGAAACTAACTATTATTAACGAAATACAAGTAAACAATAGTGTTGGTAACTGAAAGAGATAGAGACTGAGTTGAAAAAGTGTTTACTTAGAATGACATAGAAAATCTCTTAAGAGGATTGTGAAGCTGTAAAATTTCATACAAAAAGCGATAACTCTTTTCACCCCCTAAACATAGTCCAATTTTCATAATTTTTGGAAATGTTGTAGATATAATGAAGATCTAGGTTTGTACGTTTTGATTTTGAAGAAATATTGCTCAGAATATAAATTATTAGCATCTAAATATCTACATTTTAGACTTAAAAACTACCTCGAGCATTTTTATCTTTTTTAGACAAAATTTTACTGAATTACGAAAAAAGCAAAACGTACAAACATAGTTTAAGGTATACTGAATCGAATGAGACCAAAAGTGTCTAATTTCGTAAAGGTTTACGGGGGTAAAACAGTTATCGCCCGAAATAATAATTCAAACAGGAATTGTAGGCAATTTCGACCAGTTCTTGCAACTCTCTCTATCGCACGATACGGGTCGGGGGCAGGGGTATAATGGGGTATAATCTACTAGTGATGTCACATAATGTTATCGTAGTTATTGTCGACTAGGGAGGAGAAAGTAATATCGATATATCGATCAATACAGAAAGGTATTACTCAAGTCTACACAAATACCTTCTACATCAAAAAGTAAATGTCTTTTCGAATACGTTTATTGATTTTAGTGTTTTATTTTAAGGATCTTATTTCAATACAAACCTTATTTAAGGGTAAACCTAACTAACTAACTGTAAATTCTGAAAATCAAATAAGAAAATAAATAGTAAGTATGTAGTTGTTTGTTAACCGACTTCGAAAAAAGGAGGTTACTCAATTCAACAGTATATATGCTTTTTTTATGTTTGTTCGCGGATAACTTCGTCGTTTATGAACCGATTTTGATGATTCTTTTTGTATTCGATAGGATACTCCAAGGGTGGTCCCATGGTCATCAAAGTTAGGATCTGATAATGGGATCCCATAAAAATCGAGAGAAACCATTAAATTTTTACGTGTCTCCGCCAATTGTCGACCGATTTTCAAAATTCTTTTTGTATTCGATAGAGCATACTCCTGGGATGGTCTCAAGGTCACCAAGGTCAGGATCTGATGCCATCATCAGATCCTGACCTTGGTGATCATCCATGTGACCATCCCATGAAAATCGAGGGAAACCCTAATTTAATTTTTATATTAGGGTTTCTTTCACTAAAAAGACTTCATTCACTAAAAAGTTAAAAATAAAAAATATTTTACAAAAAATAAAGACCGACTTCAAAAACACTGAAAAGTTAAAAATAATTATAAGAATAGATAGGAGACAACATCACACTTCTATATTGAAGTCAGTGACAAATTTTAAGACTTTCTAGGAGATCATCGTTTGGCACCGACTTCAATATAAAAGTGTGATGTTGTCTGTACCTATTCTTATAATAATTTTTAACTTTTCAGTGTTTTTGAAGTCGGTTTTTATTTTTTTATAATAGATATGTGCCACAAAGACACGCAGTCAAAAGAAATTCGTTTTCTGTTTCTTGTGATAGGTATTTGTTATGCATTGTATGTTCGTTATCGTATTCTAAGTTGCTCACAAACTATTTTTCTTATAACCAAGTTGGAGCAGCTAAAAACGTGTAACAAACTATATGCAAGTAGCGTTATTTTCAATATTATTTTATTTGTACTCGCGTTATGGAATCTACGAATGTATAACAAATACAAACGACAAAGTAAATAATATATTATGTAGGGTAGGCAGGGTAGGCATAATTATATTTGGAGAAGGCACCCTTCGTACGGTTTTGAGTTTTTTTTTTCATTTTAACAATATAATTTAAAGCAGCTGATTACATATAATCCTACTAATAGGTATTTTTTTCATACGACAGGGAAGCTCTTGGCCTTATATCGGAACACAGCAATGCTATTAACATGTTATTATGGCGACAAACTTAGGTAAGACGGTGGTAGCTAGCTAGGTGGGCTGAGAAGCCCTACCACCAACCAAACCGGTCAGAAAAGCTTGGAAGTCCCCGATGGGAATCGAACCCGGACCTCCCGATCAATACCCGGTGGCCTCAACCACTAGACCACGGAGGTGGAAAAAAATAAATTCTAAAACTATTAGTATAACTAGTTATTTACTTAATAAAACGCCTGCGTTTTTTATTTGTGGATATGTCAGTCCAGTCTACTTTTTAATGTCATCTAGCCACCTTTTCCTTTGGTATTCCGGGCTTTTCGAGGAATCTTGGGTTTGAGAATCAATTATGGAAACTCATAGAGGGATCAGTCACAGAGCCCTGTTGTTAACCCTGATTCCACCGACGCACATCACTTCTGTTTTGCTGCTGACTAATTTCAAAGATAGATGGAGATGGAGCTAGTTGCAGATGATGTTACGTTTGGCTTATTAATAAAGAAATTGAGGTGAACATTACCAACAAAAATAATCATATAATTATTAAAAAAATATTATTCATCATCTAAGCCTTTTCTTCTACCATGGCGGTATTAGGCCTCCTTCAACTTTCTCCATTCCGTTCTATTTTGAGCTACTCTAATCCAGTTCGTGCCCACCATCTTGACGATGTCGTCCTTCTACCGCATCTGTGGTCTCCCGTTGGGTCTTTTACGGTTCCATGGCCTCCACTCTAAGATAGTTCTGCACCACGAGTCCGGCTTTCTGGCTATATGTCCAGCCCATTGCCACTTGAGCTTTGCTACGCGGTGTGTAATGTCCGAGACCTGACGCCGTTTTCGGAGCCAACTATTCGTTTTCGTGTCCCGGAGTGTTACTCCTACCAATTTTCTTACCATTGCTCTTTGTGCCACCTCTAGTTTGTGGACGATGGCCTTAGTTGTTATCCATATCTCGGCTCCATAAGTAAGCACTGGTAGGACACACTAGTTGAAGATCCGCGCTTTCTGTTTTATGCTAATGCTCATATTAAAAGCAAAGCCAAGTTTTGCAAAAGCTGCCCAGCCCAATCAAAAAAATATTATTATTATTTATTATTACTTTTTATTTTTGTATCCCTGTTCCTATTTAGTTTGTATGTAAAAGTATTATTATATGTTTAATGTTTTTTTTTTCAGAAAAGATTCACATCTCAAATGCAAGTTATTATAATTCAGTATAACACTCATCTTAAAAAATGGCATTTTCCTTAGACAGGTAAATATAGGATACATACTTTCCTAACAAAAAGTCCTCACCCTCAATCCTATAAGGTATAGGGATACCAAGTAAGTGCCTTCACAATAAATTTCAATACAGAAATAATTTACGAAATGTAAATAAATTCTGTATTCCGAAATTCATCTACTAAAATATTATGAAGAAAGAAGATTAAGTACGTTTGTATTTTTGTTTGTAATGAATAAACTAAAAAACTACCAGACTGATTTTAAAAATTCTTTGGCTAATAGAATGCTCCAGTATCACTGAGTAATATAGGCTATAAAATTATTTTTCCTGTGTGAAAACATAAAATTCCCACACGAAAAATTAAAGTAACGATGGCGAAGTTGCTAGCGGAAAGGGAGTCAGAAATATAAGCAACGCTAGAATAATAATCTCGAGCTCTCGCGCCGGCCGCCGCCGCCGAGTATCGTGGCCGAGTCGCGCGCTGCTGTGTCGTAGTGTGCGTGAAAATTTGCACATGTTGTATTTGTGGTGTAAACGCCAGACCGGAGGCGGAGCGGTGTGAAACAGATAGCATTTTAGAAAATACCTACTCGCGCCGCGCACGATTACTTCACAATCCTCTTAATTAAAAATTCACAAATCTTTATTGAACATAGGCTTTTACAGGTACTTATTGACATCAAATCAAAACAAAACATTCTAATTCAAAGGAAACATATTAACCTTGTATGTGCATACATCTTGAATATACTCAAGATGTCTGCAAATACATAAGAAGGAAGAATAAAAAGTTGACTCTATATCAGCGGGCCTTGCACGGCAAAAAGACAAAATCTCCCCAGGGGCAGGACAAATCTTTGTCTCCTTTCTCATCTTTCTTCTATAAGTTAGCATGGCACCAGGAAAAGACTCGCTTGACACCGGAGAAACGGTTTCTCCCGGCAATGCTACCAATATACAGAAAAGTGTATAACCTTAACAAAATGAAAGAACTTGACAACGCATTCATATCACATGCGCACCAGTGTGTTTGTAATTTGTTGGTATAATAATAACGTCAAGCGATTTCATAGTCTGTGGTATGTTATCGAATACAAATTAATTACCTATGTCACTTCAATTATTTCATTTTTTTCATTTTCATTTATTGCAGGCGCGATCCAGATAACCACGAATTTGCAACATTTTTAACATTTGCATACATCTGCGAAGAAATTCAAATTTTAATGTGTTTGGATTTATTATTTTCTAATTAAAAAAACCCTCGCGACATGGTAATAGATGTAAAAAACGAAAAATGTTAAGTATAAAACCTCTTGTCTGCACCTCAATAGCTCGAAGAGAATATCTCTGCTAAAAACGTAACTGACAAAGAATATTATTTGATTTAAATAACAATTCTTACACTTGCTAAAACAATAAAGCTCATATTTATAAGATCATTAATAATGTTAAAATACGAATTTCATTCAATTAACACAAAACAACTTACGGGCAATCTAACTAACTAGGTACAATTCAATCGCCAAAACAGAAGCTTTATCGGTGTGCTTTTCCATAAATAACATAGCACCTAACTAATCGACCCGCGCTTCAAACATCAAATAGTCTGTGAAATTAACAAACACTATGCACAGACGAGAAGTACTCCAAATGCACTAGTTAGAAACTATAATCCTCATTAAAATGGGAAATAGGCGCCTATTCACTCTGGCATCAAATATAATTTTGGCTTCTAAACGCCAGCCACAATTACGCATTTTGCCAAATCCGATGAGCGCCGGCGACGTAAATGTAGGTACTCTTTTCAAATTGTACCTATTAGTCACTACGATTCGATGGAAGAATTAACTGTCCACATATTTAAGCCTTGAATTTGATTCGAACATAGAAAATATGTACTTAACTTTAACAACTCATAGTAATATTTATTTGCTGTGCTCTATGCATAAAATTAAAATAGACAAACGAAGTCGCAAGTGGATTCGACGGACACAGACGATACATTAAAACACTTATTCATATGTCGAAGATCAAAAGCATTATTAATACGAATACCGCTGCCACAATGAATTTTCTGGATGACAATCCGACGAAATAATATAATACATACACGGCCTTCATTTTCATTTGCACGCGGTAAGCTCAATTTTTCGCATAACGCACCGTCCAATGAAAACACAAATTAATCTGCTCATTTTTTGCGTACAATTTTATATTATTGAGCCCATATATCCGAGTGCAATGCTTTTCGGAACCCGTAATCTCACGTCGCAATAATAGTTATGGATTACTTGTTTCGATTCAATTATTTTGCCATAATAAATGTGTATATTGCTCCGAATGAATCCTCGAAGGTGGCTTTGTTTTCATTGAATGTAGGTGAAGCTCGAAAGGGGGAATCAATAGGAGGAGAGCGCCAACGTGGCCTGTGTCCACGCGATATCCAACACGGGTTCGGATTAACTGACGTCAAATCCGGGATTAAGCAGGCCGGGATAAAGCGAAGGCCGGGATCGGCAGCTCGGGTCAGCGGGATTTCGTCGGGCAATAAAAGTGTCTGCAGCCGATTTCGACTGAGCCCGCAGGCAATTCGGAGCGGCTACCAATTGCTAGGTAATTTCGGCGTGCGAGCGCGATCTGTCCGCACAAAGCCGGTCTAATGCCCGCCAATGGGATTAGCCTAGTGTCGCGCCTCCCTTACAATTTATTGGACAGAATCAGACATCTAAATTAAGAGTTGATGTTGATTTAGCCGTAATTTCTATTGCTGATATCTTCTGATAATCTTTTTCTTTTATCACAGTTCGATTAATAGTGAACTAGAAAAGAGTCCTTTTGAAGTGATATGCTCAATAATTGCTACATACATGTTATGTGGGTTATGAATTAAAATGCATAATAGCATGCCTATAGATTAGTTTTATTATTTACGAGACACAAGTTGAAAGAGGAAGAAATTTAAAGGTGCATGTGAAGTCGACCTATCCGCACTGGGCCAGCGTAGTTGACTAAGGCCTAAACACTCTAACATAGAGGTAGGCTCGAGTCCCTCGGTGGGGACATATATGAGCTATGATGACGATGATGGCAAAGCGGTGCTATTCTATGTACGGTTACTCTTTAAGCAGGAGCCAAATTTTGTGTGCTTGTTCAGACAAGCAAACTCAATTACTTTTTTTTATGGTACCAATCTTGAAATCGCGAAATAAAACATCAGCAATTCCATTCAAATGTTCAACATCCACTGAACCTGAATGTAAAGATAGGACAGTTGATTTTTTTGCGATTCCAAAATTGGTCCCATAGTAAAAATTGTTCAGTTTGCTTGTCTGAGCAAGCATAAAAAATTAAGTTGCTGCTTGAAAATTAATCCTGTAAACATATTGTTTTATAATCATAAGATAAGTATTATCCAACAAGAACATCTTCGGTTTTTAATTACAATTAATAATAAATTTAGGAAAAAATCTTAAAACACACATTATTCATTATTTGAGTTCAGTTTTTCACCGACTTCACAAAAAGGAGGTTCTCAATTCGAGTTTCATTTTTTTCAGAAGCTTTTCAAGTACTTGAGAATCATGAGCCGAGCTGATGATGGAAGGATCCTTGACTTTTACTAGTTAGAGGTTAGTTTTTCAAATTCAATAGGCACGTATTGACTCTGAAGTGTATTTTTTCAAGTTACTTACGAGAGCTGGTATTAAATTTACAAAAAAGAATAATAAAATATATTTCACGAAACACAAAAACCGACTTTAAAAACAAAAGAAAGTCAAGAATAATAATAAGAATACTAGAATAATATATAATGTTTATTTTTTTGTAAAATATTTGTTTTTTTATAATAACAAATACATTACAACAGATTAATCGATGTGCATCCGACTAATCAGTTTTTCTACAGTGAATCCCTTGCACTGCCCCGGCGGCCATTAAAGGCCCCTCGGTAATCCGGATTGAAGATTCATTAGGGCGAGATTATACTCTATTGAAATCTGGCTTAAGCGTGAACACGAGCGGAACGAATCGAACAGAGAATGGTTGGAAATACGTGGTCGTTGACGAGAATACTGGATGTTCATGCGCTCGTGCGAACGGTCGCTGTATTTTTTTACTGCTTAAACTACAGTGGGCTCCAATCATAGCCTCACTAGCACTAGTTACGAATACTATAAAAGTGTCTTTGTATTGTCCGGATATTTTCCAATTTTTATAACAAAACCCGATATCTCAGTTATTTTATTAACTGAGATTTCGGGTTTTGTTATAAAAATTGGAAAACATCATCACACGTGTCCTTTGACGATTGTCAAGAAATTTTTATCACGTCAGTCACACTAAATACACGCCGCCGTAGCCACTCTTTAAGACGTAGAGAATATGTCACTGAAATTGTGAGATAATGCGTGACTCGAGTCCAGTCTGGGCAGCCAGTGCTACGCCTGCTGCTGTAACCCTATCATCAATATTGAAACCGATCGTTAGTCGGCTTTTACGATATCCACATATACGACTTTAGAATTCAAGTGTCGCCGCTCCATTTCTCTACTCCGTAGTGTTATTACGTACCTATATATAATTGACCTTTAATATTTTTATTTTATACATACACAGGTTGAGTGGAACCAATGCTCCCTGAATGGCAAGTGTCCAATATTAAAGTCAGCAAATTTTGCTCAGTGGAAATTAAAATTTCTTTATAAAAAAAGCGTTCAAAGATTTTTTAAGTCTGACCAACCTCAACCTGTGACATGTAAAAATATACATCCTGTATTTTCAACACCAATTGTTAAGGTCAGTCATAAGATTAATATTGCGTTTCTATAACCTTTGAAATGTTATGGAATGGTAAATTTTCAATAGCAGTTTTATTCAATAACCTCTTAGAGAGTAAAAATAAATCGTTTGGCACCTAGATAAAAATATTTTTTCTGTCTTTTATTTTCAGTAATTGTTAAAGCAGCACGACTGTACATACTCGTAGATATTTACGAATGTAAATCCTAAGAATCGCTTTTTTAAGACTAACGTCAAAAATTTCATTATTTAATATTAATCTAGAGCAGGGGTCTCCAAACTACGGCCCGCGGGCCAAATCCGGCCCGCCAGTGCCATCAATCCGGCCCGCGACAGCCTAATGAAATGCAAAAAAGCGTATGTTTGCTTAGGTCGCGCACTCTGCGACAAGCCTAGAAATAAGGACAGAAAAATTAAAACTGCTTTGGTCCTTGGCCTTACTAAAGTAAACATAAGCCCTAAGGTTTTAAACTTTGGAGACCCCTGATCTAGAGAAACGACAATATAATAATAATATTTTTAATTCTCCATTTACAAAAAAGGCTGATAAATGTAGAGATCGCGTTGATGAAATTTTCCATTTCGTCACAAAAGCTCCATATTCATTTCTCTTATTACCATTGACATGCGATACGGATGTGTGTTTATCTTGGGGGTTAAACATAATATGGCAAGGAGGCACACGTTCCACGGGGTATGTCGGCAGCATTAACCTTATTGGATAAGTCCTTCGGTTGATGGGATACATCAAACGGCAACAAACAAAGAGCAAACATTCAGACGAAAATGTCTGCCACTTAATTACGACGATATTTCAACGGGATATACCTATCTGAAATATCGACTCTACGGGTAATTTCGAGATACCGCGTGCGTGAATGAATAGTCGCGATTTCCTTGTGATCTTTCCTATGAATGATGAGGTCTCCAGCATAAAAATTCTTTCTGTGATTATAGAGTGTATGATAAGAATTATGATGTTACTTAGTCTATAATACATTTTATTATATATTTTATTTATTTTCGTGTCTTAATACCTTTTGAACAAATAGAAAGCCGTTAATTATTTAGCTGACTGTCTTAATGCTTTGTGACCCTTCCCAGTAGGAAACTGAGATCCCGTCGTGGTCTTCGCCGGCAAGTAAGATTTTTATGAGATCAACACGAATTTTCTTCTCGGGCATAACCCGAGATGAATAGGGCATGATCGATGTATAAGTATTTAGTGTTCTGACGTGAAATATATGAAAGTTGATATGTTAAATAGTTCTTACAATAAATAATAAGTTTTTTCTTGTAGGCTTGTATTAATACGCCAGAATTTCACAGTGTTTATGTTATTGTTACTAATTAAGCTTATGTTACTAATTAAGCTTTCTTCTACTGTTAGGTTGCCTGGTAGAGATTGCCCCTTTGGCAATAAGGCCGCCTTTTATTAACATTGATATTATGGTAATAAAGTATTCATTCATTCATTCATTCCAGAATGGGTATTTGCTCCATCAAATCATAGAACCTGGTCAACGAAAGCCGTCCCTAGGATATAGCGCCAATAAAAAAAATCTTGAGCTATCGACACCGATTACAAACTGAATCAACGCGGCTGATAGAAAAAGAATTTGTATTTTTTAATATATTTGTCAAAAAGTATCAACTGCGTTGATTGCGTGTAAGTCGGTGACGTGAGCTTAACATTTTTTTTAAATTGGCGCCATATCGTCTTCGTTGGCGAAACTCTTAGCTGGTATTAATAATTGCATATCATGAATGAGTTCGATCTTAAGATGCTGTTTTTGACGAAAATTCTATACATTAAACGAGCATTAAATGTCAAAACTTCATTTTTAGGTCGATCTCATTAAATTTTGAAATGCATTTATTAATACGAGTCCTAGTTAAGTATCAAGTTATACATTTTTGAGAAACTTCATGAGTAGATAAACGTCAAAGTGCTCATCATAGTCATAATTGTAATTTACCATAGCGGCCATCATAAAGTGCCAATTATTAGTCATAATATTTGATACAGATAAATAATAACTAAACAAGACATTAATATAGGCTAAAACTTTTATTTAGGTATTTTTTTCACTCAAATTCATTAAATCGTTTTTCGTAATCGAGAAATGAATAAGCAACAGATATACACGCCTTAAAAATGGCTACATACTCGTATATATAATTATCGCAGCAGCATGAATTGTTCCGGTAACATCAAAAAGTTGCATCAACCAAGCTTCACATTTCGCCAAATAAAAACAAAAACAACATATGAATAATAATAAAAAACTGCATACTTAATCGTACTAGAGGCTTATCTTTTTGTAGTCCACGCAGGATTATTCGGCGAGCCGGGTTTTATCCGGGAATAAAATATTTATATCAGAATAACGAGATCGGCCCGCACTGGCGGACGACCGATTGAGCTGTGCCGGCTTACCTTTAATATTTCGAAATATCATAATAACATGTCACAGTACTTTTTTCTGCCGTGATAAAAAATAGGTCGAGTATTATGTAGAGTCTGTACAAAAACAGAACTGCGGCTGCGGCCAAATAGTGAACTATCGTTACGGCTTTCACATTAAGGTCCGGGCATGGCTCGAAATGTACTCTTTCACGTTAAGGCCCGGGCTAGTCCTGAAATGTACTATTTTACGTTAGGGTCCGGGCTAGACTCGAAATGTACTCATTCACGTAAAGGCCCGGGATACTCTCGAAATGTACTCTTTCATATTAAGGCCCGGGCTAGTCCTGAAATATACTTTTTCACGTTAAGGCCCGGGCTAGTCTCGAAATGTACTCTTTCACGGGGGTCATATATTGTATTGTACTCGTAATAATTTATGGTTCATTATGCATAGCCTCAATTTTCACATTGCCAAGTTCACCAATGCTGTTTTTGGAATATTAAATCATTTATTTAAAATTTAACCAGTTATTGTATTAGAACGATAAAAAGACAAAATCCGTCTCCGTGAGAATTACTAATTATTAAAAAGTCAAATTGGAAGTTTATGGCGATATTTAATAAAAGATTTTTAACATTTTTAAAAATTCGCTATTATGTGCTTTGTTTCTTTTTCAGTCTACAGTTATGTTTGTGTAGTAAAATTCTTCTTGCATCAGTTTTCAGACTGGTAGCTCAAACAACAATCTTTTCATCAGACTGAACTGGTCTGGCCTTAAATTATTTTTCTATGTGATTGCTCTAAAACATGAATTGTTAATCCTTCTCCTATTTCCATCACTAACCACGACACTTTTATTAATGAAAGTTCACTCACAAATTTTAAGTTGCAAAATCAAAAGTGCACACATAATTCTTATAGATATAAAAATTGTTTACTTACAAAAAATAAAATACGTTTGTTTAATCGTTTTCGTGAAGGAATTGCACTCAAATATTGCTATACAAGCCCGCTTATTCCTATTTGAACAAAAACAAAGATGAATTTTTAAAAGATACACTTATTTAGTGGTTGGATTCGCTAACGGACAGTAAAAATCGAAGAGCTCGTCGAAACACAACAATCACGAAAAAACCGAATGTAAACGAATCAACAATGCAAGCGTTGTCAACGATCCAACCCCTGTCGTAGGTCGCGGTTAGAACGAGGTTCATTGACTACTACACAGACCCCTGTGTTGAATTCACAAGCCAAACCGAGCCTTCACCACTCGCACTTAGGCTCAATTTGCTTCGAACGCAATTAATCTCACAACTTTCTAGTACAAGTCGAAGATAATCCGAACGGATTAGTGCAGTGGAATGAAAAAAGAATAAATATAAACTTGCACTGATTGGGTTCCCCGTTCAATGCGGACTTTAATCCTTTGCGTTTATTGTAAACTCGAGTGAGCACAAAATCTTATACGAATATTTGCCTACCGTTTGTGTTTATTCAATATTTAATTTAATAAGGCATTGATCACATATCTCAGAGAGACTTTTAAAAGACAAACAGTTGATGATTAGAAAATAATAAAGTACCTAAACTAAAACAATGAAATTGTCGTAGTTGAAGTCAGAGTAGAAAAAAAATCAACATCGTTATCATTATAGTTAGATAAAAAAAACTTAGGTACTTACTTGAAAAAAATTTTCGTCAAATATAAAGGTTGATTTGGAACATTATTATTTTGTAATATTTCATGGATTTGTGTAGGCAAAACAGTAAACAGAACATGTATAAAAGGGACGAGAGGCGAAATCCCGAAAAAGGCCAACGGCAACGGCGGGATCGCCAGATCCCGGATTTCAGGATTTCGTTTATCCGGTCTTATAGTAATCCCGCATACAGTATACATGGTTACCTTCTCGCGGACAGCTTTATGAATATAATTTTCCTTTTTCCACGAAAATATGAAAGAAAACTACCGATGAAAAGTACAAAGACATTGATACTCAGTAACAAAGATGAATCGATTTCACGTTATCGGTTATCGCCGAGATGTTACATTTGAAGTAACCGTCACAACAGAGTTACAAAAAACACGTTATTTTTCAATAATTCTAACATTAACGGTTTATTTTTAGTTGAGTTGTTCTGAGGGTGAGTACATGTATGTACATAACTAGATAAGTGTATATTTTTTTGTCTAAAATAACTATTTTACGGAGGTTTATTATTGCATTGCAATATGGTTTATTGTTGAATGATCGCTTTGTCAGGCTTACAAAAAATACTATACGGCACTTTTTAATGGTTTTGTTTTAATTTTAATTGATTTAAAATTTGATCAATTATTGTTTTATTGCACGTAATAAGTATTGCACGTTCCATATAAAATATAAACAAGTTAGGCTTATCAGTATTAGATTAGATTTGAAAAATGAATATAAAATCATTAAGCAACGTAAGTGAAAAAATCTCAGTGAATCATCATTCCAACCAGAAGTACTATATATCTTTATAGCCACATGCGACCACTTGGCGCGGTCCGTCGAGATAATCCCCTATGCTATCCTGCTCACACGTATACAAGCAGTGCGCAAATCCTCGCTCCATCCCACTCTAATCCCTTATTTGAATCTTATCAGATCTCAAGAGATACACCGGTGGTGCCGCCGCGTATGTAGTTGTTGACTAAGGCAGGGCTGACCAAATACTCGACTGGTTTTATTTTATCAATATATCTCGAAAAGTACCCAGTTGACCACTGAAAAGTGTAGTATGTTTTTACAAAATGAAAAAATCTCTAATTCACTCTAATTTATTTAAGCTTCAGCATGAAAAAAATTAACCTGAAAAAAATGTGTTTGAATGAATTCTATTGTCTATACTATGCAGAAGCGTAAAACGCAACATTACTGATCCGATATGCATAAAAATATAATTTATAATAAAAATATGTCATAACATAAATTAAGTTTTTAAAGTACTTCACAGCACAGATAAACAGTATTATGCTGAATAAATTATCCGATGTGATTTTGTATGGCCCTATGCGCGAACATACGTTAAAGGTGTGTCCAAACTGAGACCCCCGATTAATGGCTTCGGACGCGCGATTGAAGCTAAATTTATGTCACGCATCACAGGATTACACGGTGCAGCCGAGTCACCGGGCACGTGCTTTGATTCGTCTAGATTTCTAGACACATCGCAAAATATACAAGGAATCACAAAAGCTTAAGTTTGTAGTACGCGCTGGACGTATTTCAGGGTGCAGAATATTTCTTTTCGATATACTTTTAACTTCAACTTTTAACTTTCACTTTTCACTAATAATATAATGATAATTAATTCTTGTTTTTTTTAATTAGATGTCGACTTAAATACAAAATTATTCTTCAAATTAGCATTAAATTTTACTGTACCAATAGATAAGGAAGAATTTATTTATCGAGTTGTTAAGATACCGCTGCCTGTACTAAATAAAATACGATATTTAATGACGACTTAGAAATAAATTGTGATATTACAAGATTATTTGAAAAGTTTATTTTTGCTTATTTAACTGCGCAGAAATCTATATTTAATGTATAGACACCATTTGTATACTACAACAAACCGTGTCTATTTATTGTATGTGATTCGAGCGTAAAATAAAATTATTGTGTTCTTTGTCTTAGTCATAAATTTATTCCCCAAGTTCGATGTCAATTTAAATTAGTTGCGCAGCCATATTTTATGAGGGCAAGGCTCGTATTAAAGGATTACTTCTTGTGAATGTAATAAGATAATGTTACTAACCCTTTGGAGAGATTATTTTTGTTAAGGGAGCCGTGAGCGCAGATGACTCCGATGGTATAAGACCTCGAGAACCCACGACACTCCTATGGTTTTTTAAGGGACAAAAGATAGTAACTGGGAAGAACGTTGCTCTCGAAACAATGCGTAAAATTATTCATAAATATTGTAATAAAGCTTTTGTTTTATATAATTCTAGTATGACGTACTTTCCGGGAAATCTTCGTCTTATTTGAGAAATAAGTTGCACCATTACTCACAATGCATAAATATAAAGGTCAAGAAAATGCACAAAACGCATATATACGAGTAGTAACGTACAATTTGTCACGAACATTATCATGTATACGTATCCCCCAACTATTTATTCTTTGATCACCACTTCAATGTTCACCACTTCTTTCACAATGATGTTCGGAGGCGTTCTTATTAAATATTGCAACTTCACCATCACTCCAACTTAGACGTACAACGGGTTCCCACTTGACCGACTCTGAGACGCCGGTGCACGCACGACAATCCGCCACCGCCCATAAGTCTAATCTTGACAAATGGTGTGGATCATCCGGCGATCCGGGCCGCACCGGCCGCGCTTATTTGTCCGGCTCGATTTTTTATCGATTGATCAGGCTCAGCTGATTGCCTCCCTGTGTTGTTGCCGACAGATTATACCCACACACGCGAGCGCACTCCTTTAAACGGTTTTAAGCCAACAAAAGAATTATCTTTGGATCTGCATATCACGCGACAGAGGCGCGGCCAGTTAAAGTCTTTAAAGCGCAGTCAATAAAGTATCCTTTTGCAGGTCATATGCTAATCAATGTTAGTGTGTGCGTTTGCGTAGCAGAATCGGAACTTCAATCGAGTGGGAGATTATCTTCACGTGATGGATGAAGTTGCCTTACCCTTGCATTGAGTATTGGAGTAAATGTCGTATATCTTGACATGGAGCGTTCAAAAAAAATATAATTATTAATTTGAAAATTTTAACGAGTCTTTCTTGAAACCAAAATTACGAAAGAAATACAACGCCATAATATCTGGAGCGATGACGTACAATTTACTATATTAGCAATGTTAGGAAAAATCACATTAGAATTAGATAACGTTCAGAATCCTATAAAATGTAAGTGGCTTTTCGATTCTAGAATTTCCATCAGTAGGTGGGCCTCTCGAACAAAGCGAGGGGCGAAGAGCTGGGCACCTAGAGCCACACACACATGTAGCCGAGCAAGGCCCGAGCCGGATGAGCGCGGATTAGGCGGCGGCTGCCCACCGCCCGGATACATCTCCCGAGGGATTACCAGAATCCGGATTTTGTTGAATAGCCGGCCGCTGCCGACGGCCTGGAGCTATAACCGTCCCGTCATCTTGCGGTGCTTTCAGATGTATACTTGTATCTAAACGTTAAATTATTTCTTGATATAAATTTTATTCCACAGTAGTATGAGCGTCGATGGCGCTGTGGACTGGGCCTTCCAATCGGAAGGTCCGGGGATCGATCCTGCCATATATCAACGTGTTTTCTTTTTCATATTTCCTATATACATTTGTCCGACGCTCCTACGGCGAAGGACACGGTTAGCGCAGAGGTCGAGTGATCGCCTATGCGCGACGGGTCGCGGTTTCGATTCCCGCTCGGGACAGATATTTTGTATGGCCTACAGCAATTTGTTCCGGTCTGGGCGTATGTGCATGTGATATTCTATGTTTGTAACTGCACCCACGACACAGGAGAAACTCCTAGTGTGGGGCGACGTTTTTATTTAAAAAAAAATCGTGAAGCAACTACGAGTACTACATGCAATTCCTAGATATTAACGAAATTACAGTTTTGTTGCATTCTGATATTTTTTGTCACTAATTTAAACCACCATGTTCAACCAATGCCAAATCTGATATGACAGTATTCACTTTACAATAGGTATACATATATTATTTATTGTAAATTTATACACACAGAAATAACAGCACCGAGTACCAGGACCAGGACTATGGCGGGCTTATCTCTAAAAGAGATCTCTGCATTCTCTGCCAATCCTAGCAGATGTATGGAGATGGCAACAGCAGGGTAAGTGTACTAACTAAATCTAATAAATACTGTTGTACATTGCAAATCAAACCGCCATTCATTTATGTGTTACTAGACTCAGAACATGTGTCTAATGTAAATAAAATATTCACATCTGATGACATTAACTGCATAGTAGTAATGACTTAAAAACACCGGGGACCACCCATATGCGATTCTAAAATCACACATAGAGAATAATACAGTAGAATAGACTCGTTTTTTGACATTCATTCGTTTTGATTTCTACTGGCAGATGTTAATCAAATCGTTACTACTTTAAGCGAGGTTAATAAGGTCAATATCACATCTATTTTATTTCTGATGATTCGTTATCTTCTTACGCGATGATCAAATCAGCATACGATTAGTCGTATCTATTTTATCTTATATGACATTTTGGGTGTAGATCATTTACTTATCGCATATCTTTTTTTCTTGGCCCACCTAAGGTAAGCAGTAACCTGTCCGTTGCGGCCCCCTTATTATTAGAGTACTGACAGCATGCCTGCAGTTGACTCTATACAGTGGCCACACTCACGCGCAGTTGAGGTTATGTGGCTGCAAGTTTCGAAGAAACGTACAATAAGCTCCTTTTCAAGCTACACTGTTTGACCTTTGGCCCGTTCTTACGTCGCTCGTAATAAAGGCGGTTTTCGTAGTGTTCATGTAAAGCTTGAATGGGAGCTTACTATACCTCCACCTAAACTTGCAGCCAGATATACAAGCCCAATGGCTGCTCATAGAACAATAAAACTGTGCTCTGTCTGTAACGTTTGAAATTTGCTGCTGGGAATGAAAAACACTAGCCGAGTGCGAGTTGAAGTCGCGCACCAAGGGTTCCGTTCGAATTTTTCTGAGTACCAAAAAATCGGTCACCGATAGGCGGTCGTGTGCGTTCGCTCTAAAGAACAAAAAGGTTTTTTAAAGCCGGTTTTTATAAGCTAGGTTGCGCTGTCTAGATTAGCTAGCAGTATAAGTGAAAATTTCATTAATACTAAGCATTCACATCGGCCTTGTAAGTGCGACCGTAGCAAAATTAATACATAGAAATAAAATCCTTTCTAAGAAATGTGGCGAGTTACGATGCACACATGGGAACATCCTCGAATACGTAGGCACCGGATTAGGCGTAAGCCGGATTACTCGACCGCCGGATCTGGATCTATGGAGGTCGGAATATACGTACTTACCTAGAGATGTGAAATATCGGTCCACTAAACCTTTTATCGACCTAAATTTGCATTATAGTATTATGTCGATACGTCTGCAAATTCGCCTAAAGACAATACACGAAAGTTCACAAAATTCATCCTACTCCTCCGTCACTCCATCATTGTTGAAGGTCGGGAATCATTAATATTGAGCTTTTGTCACTCTTAAAAGCCTTATGAAGAGCGATATTCTGGGTTATTTGGAAATGCTGTGACTTTGAATGGAATGCGTTGAATTTGAGAGTATTTTTGTATTGCGGTGTTAATATAAAACTGAAACGTTATTTTTTATATGGGAGTCATAAATGTAGATTTCAGTATCAAATTAAAAGCAATAGTCATTGATATTGAGTAAAACAAGGGGGAGTCTGTTATTTTTATTGCCTTCTAACTCGCCTACTAAATCTCAGAAACTTTATAAGGCGTCGTCCTAATCGTAGTACGACCTAACGATGCGATTTCGTCAACCGATAAAAATAATCGTACGAATGGTCCAATGGCACGGCAACGGTGGTGGATTCGGCATTGGCCTTCTGATCGCGAGGTTCGGGGTTCGATCCTGCCATGTACCAATGTGGTTTTTTTCTATTATCCGACGCTCCTACGGCAAAGGAAAAAATCGTGTGGCAGCCTGCATAGGTACATCTGCGAAGAAATTCAAAGGTGTATGTGTTGTCGACCAATCCGCACTGGGCTAGCGTGGTTGACTAAGGCCTAAACACCCTAACCTAAGGTAGACTCGAGCCCCTCGGTGGGGACGTATGAGCTGTAATAATGATGAGGAGTTTGGTGGCGCATTGGCGCGTCCGCTCAGCGAACGATTGCTAAGGTTAAGCAACGTTCGCTGTGGTCAGTACTAGGATGGGTGACCAAAATAAAAAAAAACATCTCAAGCTCCTCCGTGCTTCGGAAGGCACGTTAAACAGTGGGTCCTGCGCCTGGTCTCGCCCCGGTCGTGTCGGCTAACCGTCCCATCGGACTAGGCACTTGCGTTTGCGCACTTGTGCACTATAATATCTCCTGCGCAGATGCCTAGTCTCTGTGGAGATTGGCCGCCGTGACCGAATATCGGTTAGGAGGACATTAATGATGATGATGAATGGTCATCATCATTACAGCTTATATATGTCCCCACCGTAACACGTGTCCTTGTAGATCGCGCGATGATTTGTCTGTTCAATTTCGTTGCACGACAAAATCGCATCGTGTGCTAGGTAGTGCGATCGTAGCCAATTAGGACGACGTCTAATTCTTAATGTAAACTAAGTTTTAAACTGGTTGCTTCTATGTAATACATTGCTTCATGTGCAGTTCCTGCGTCATTGAAGATTCTATTACATCATTGTACAGCGATAAACGGCCCCGTAACTTCGGCTACGAACTTAGAGAGTACGGATGGCTACAGAAACAAACTAATGCCCGGTTTCAATGTTCAGAAAACGATTCGTTTTTGCTACGGACAGTTAAAATTTTGACATTTATTATATGAAAGATACATGAAAATATAAACTGTCCGTAGCAAAAATGGATCGTTTTTTAACAATAGGAGAAAGCGGGCATAAATGAACTTGACCAATCGGTATACAATCTACGTCCCAAGAATTGTGAAAAGATAAAAATAATGAAATAGGTTCTTTCTTATTATGATTGCCGTCAACGCTTGTTAAAAAATGTTGGTGTCATTCAATAAAAAATGAATAATTTGAGTTCTAATAAGGTAGTAATTACTTTTGTATCTTTTAACATACAAAGACACAAAAAGGATCCTTATATCAAGCGATCGGTCTGGAACACTTTTGCACTCTCTTTGCAAAATTACAATATAAAATTTATAATTCAATAGACTTGGTTGTTGGACCACAATTGAACTCAAAATATTTTAAAATACATTATTATTAGAATGCTTAATAAAATAGAGAAACATTCTTGTTATATATCAAGTCTCACACTAAATATTCGGCGCGAAATAGGAGGTATCGCTCGAGTTTTACATAGCCCGAGAACAAATATTGGTGCTCATCACACAAATATGTGCCTTGTCAGGATTCGAGCCCGGGACCTTTGGATAAGTTGGTGAGGCCATTAGCTACTAGTCACCTTATTGGTTCGACAATTCATCTTCAAATGTAGTGCCAGGAGAAGCAAAGACCAACAGAATCGATAACTCGCCACACACACGCACACACCGGCGCGGCGCGGGGATCGCGGGCTCATCCGGATCATCCGGGCCGGATCAGCCTCGTGTCGCCCGGAGATAAAGCCGAACTACCCCTCGTGCGGGGCTTAATGTAGGCACCATGCTTGCGATAAAACTGCTGTCAATTCAAATTTCGAATTCTTTCGACTGTTTTTACACCTTTTGTTTTATGTAAATCGTCCTGTATCTACATTATGTCGGATACCTCAAAGTGAGGTTATATTCTGTTAGTATAAAAAAGTGGTAAAAGAAGTTGATTAAACAATCAAAGGACATGTCCACTTTTGGGCTAAGAATATAATTATTTATTAACCAACATGTTTCAGGTATTATTGTAAAGAGTACTCAAAAATCTAGGGTTTAGAATAAAATTTAGGTTTTTTTAGGCCTGCAAATTCAAAAAAACAGCAATTTTATGATTGACTTTCATAGTATGTAAAACAAAGCGATTTTTGTATGGAAACCAATGACAAGTTACTGAAACGTGTCACAAACGAATAAATAAGTAACAAAAGCGCACAAACGATGTGATAGTGAGTGACTTTCTGACTAAAATTCACATAAATTACATTTTTAATGTTTTATCAAGATTTACGAAAAACATGGCTGTATGAACTTAGCTCCCTTTGCCTTCTCTTGCAGAAGTGACAGCGTCAAAAAAAGCCTCGTTTAATTTTGTGATTTTAATGATCGTGATCGCTTATAATTTAGGCAATCACAATACATCACAATACTTTTTATTAAGAAGTGCACAATCTTGTGTTGTTGCCGCAATGACTGTCAAATTAAAGGCAGCGCAGACGTTATAGATTTTTCCTTCGACAATAAACCCCCAGGTGACCACATATTGAATTGGATTGCAAATTAGCAGCATTGCAGGTCACTGCTGGTAACAAACAAGCATCTCTGACTCTGACCAAAAAAATTATACATGTAATCAATAGGTCCATGCTATTAAAATGAAATCTAGCACAATAAATGCATTGGTTGGTGGCAGATGACTTCTATACTTTACTTTGTAGCAGTGTGTTTGTGCAGCATTGTTAGGATGAGCCCCTGGCTGTAGTGTCTAGTGTGTGATACCTGTTTTACTCTGCCTACTCTTAGGATAAGCACCTACCTCACAGTAATGAAATATCAACATAAATAAAATATACTGATCTGTTCTTAAGAATGCTACAGTTTTACTATTTCAATAACAAAAGATTTTTTACAAAACAAATGCTAATTAATGAAGTCATTATAATGAACTAAATGCAAAATTCTCTAAGATTACTATAATGCTAATTCAAAGTGTAAATATTTACTTCTATATGACTACATACCCTCGATTTTATCATGGGTACTAAATATTTAATATGAAGTGTTGAATAATTATAATGGTGGAAACTATATGAAAGAGTTGTAATATAGAAACTGGTTGCAGGTATGAAATAAAACCCAGAAATTATGTTATTTTTATTTATTCAATTTCAACATCTTCCCTCATTAGTACGTCATTTCAAAATTGAGCCAGTGGTGTTATATGAGTTTGGTGCGGAGCCCATCCTAAATTCATGGATTTCATTTGATTTTTCCTCTTATCAGCAGTCTCATGTGATAGATCATTTTCTTGAATATGTTCTCCAAAATATGACTTAGCTTGCTTAATTTAATATGTTCCAAGACTGATTAAAATTAAATTTAATATTTTCATTCTGGGGAACATTCAAGTGTGGAATTTAAGCATCAATATGTACAAAGATGGCTTCTAATGCCCTATTTAAAATAGATTGACCACCAGGTTGGTTGGTCGCTTACTGCAGCTAGCAGTGTAAGTTATAAGATTTCTTTTGAAATAGGTAATTAGAGGACTTTTGTAAGTACAATTTTAGTGACCTCTAATAAAACAATGGAATTGTTTGAATCAGACCCAAAGAGTATAACGTATAGTTAGATTTCTACTGGACAGGTTTTCCCTGCTTATATGGGCTATACCTAAATGTAAAGGTGCATATTGATTTTTGAAGCAATAACACTTTTTTATATAAGTAAACATGAGTTTTTGAAATGTATACCCGAGAAGCAATTCTGCAAAGGGATTCCTTAGCCCATAGTCTGACTTAATATAAACCTAAGGCCTTTTTAGGCTTTGAAAAAACCTCACCTAATTGAGTTAAGCAAGAGAACAATAAAACAAATTGTGTGACTGTTAAACCTGTCCAGTATTTACATACTATATCAGTGGAATTTTCTATATTTTCAAATTCAATTAGTTTCTGTTCCTTGATTTTATTGTTAGTAAGTCAAGCATGAATTATTTGGTGTAAACAATACAGTGAACTTATATGACCGTAAAAATGCAAAATCATATTGACTCATGTGATTTTCACAGACTCTGGCATTACTTTACGAATATTTTACAATCCCCGAAGATCTTCTTTCTTAAATATAATGGTACCATTCGACATTCCAAATTATAGCACTCTGGTACAAAAAAAATGAGAAGTTGTATCAGGAGTGCGACTGTAACCTGGAAGTATAACATTTTGTTGTTCAATTCTTGGGTCTGGTTACTTCGTACGTTCAAATTACGAGAAAACTTAGTCCAATATTTAAATCACATGTAAAATCAAGAACCTGAGCATAGCTGTAGAAAATAAAAGATACTATTTTGTGAAAGGAAGGAAGGTTACACACATACACACAAACAATAAACAAAAGTCAAAACGACAGCTACAGTGGCATTGACATATTGACAATGACATCCTTTTAATTGCCAGTAAAAAAAAACTAAATGTGGCCCTGCTAAAGAAACAATAAAAAAAAACATTTTTAATTTTTTTCTCCTAAATGCAGGCCTTAATATTTTTAATATTCATGGATAAACATCCTTCTCATAAAGTTCTATTTCCGTCATAAATTTTTAAACTGGTTAAAAAAGGTTCAGAATAAAATTCCACGTTCCATACAAAAAGTGGACATGTCCTTTACCTATAATATTTAAAAATGGAACGTGCCCAACTCACGTTTAGTTTTTTCATCTTGTGGGTCTATGAATTTAGACTGAAATTTTGCTTTTGGATCGACTATCATAAACTTCCGTTGGATTTAACTAAGAATCTGTTTTTACAACACATGCTGTACCTTCTACGCAAAATAAAATATAAAACGACATAATAAAAAAATATAAATCGGCTTACCTATAAAACCAGCTTATTCATAAGTAGCATGCGCAAAACAAATCGTGGCCTCTCATATTTTAGTCTTGAATTAATTCACCCAAGGAAATAGGAACAGAAAAGGTACTTATTCCTACTTGTTTTCATGGACAATAATATTTTTTGAGAAAAGTCAAAAAGTTTTTCTCTTTTCCAAAAATGTTAACTTTTTTTTTTATTTAACGTCTTTGTAAAAATTACTAATATTAAAATTATAAATATTAAAAATACTAAAATTATTAAAAAATTTGGAAGACAAACAAATCAAATTATTACAAATTTATTGATTGTGATCTCAAGTTAATTAACAAAAATAATTCATAAAATTTAAACTCTGAGGGAGAATCAAATATTCTATTCCTCTTTTTTGAGAGATTCGTATTTTGTCGTGGAGACTCATATTCGCGTATTTAACTGGGATAATGATGTAAAGGCTGGACATTTAAACAAACATTTTAAGTTTTTAGACATTTACCTAAATACACACTTATAAGTATAAAGACAAAACCCATCAACAGATCAAATAAAAACCTTTAATATTCAATTGAACTCTCCTCCTAGTCTGCGGACGCTACACAGGTACGAATTGACAAAAAGATATATCTCCGACGGCAATAATCCGTCGGGCATTGTGCAACAGCTAATCGGCGCGGATCGGCGGTGCTAGCTCGAAATTAATAATGATTTATAACGGCCGATTAAACGCGTTAGGCTTTAAACCAGAAGACGGTTAATGCTTCTTATTGTGTGTTTAATCTGTGAGTTCACGAGGCGGCCGACTCGGTCGGCTGATTTGATAGCCACGATTGGCATCTGTACGCAATGTTGCTGTCATTGATTGCCGCTCGATTTTGATGTGTTAATATTGTTTAGTTTGTTACATTTGAAATTATTAGTTGAGATCGAAATCTCTTTATGTACTTATGCTTTATGCTTTATCGTGTACGTGTAATATATATAGGGAAAAAAAATAATAGAATTTCACTTCTATTTCTATATCTATTAGCATAATATTCTTTGATGTTGACACAACATGAATAGATATAACACGAGTTTGATGAGGATATCTTTGATAAATTTCGCTTAGGCAACTTAGTAGGTACGACGATAAAAAAGCATTTTGAATAGCAGTAAATATTACTGTCTAGCCAAATAATGTTTAAATTTAAGTTTCTTTTCATTACTAAAGACGCTTAGGAAATTAAATAATAGTGCCCTTTCAAAACGCGCAGTTGTGTGCACGTAGCTTAGTATGTGCTTAATTCGAGACGGGATGTCCCGGATTAGATTTAAGGGGTAAAAGAACTAGAGGGAGACAGCGCTATTGAAACTTGTTTGGTACAGAAGAGGACAGAAGACGTCGGAGATTTAAAGATTATGATTCATAAAGAGCACAGAATGAATGAAAATTATTACGAGGGGCATAGACGGTATTATGGCGGCGTGGGTATAGATCCACGTTTCAGATTTCGGATCGAAGATAAACTGGGGGGATATTTCAGATTATGCGAGTTCGATATTCTATTCGTCTCATGCATTAAGGAGAGACGACTTTGATTTCTGACATTTGAAGATAATCGTTACCCGCTGATATTGGAGGTGTTTCATGCAATATAAGAATGAACAGCTTATTACAGCAATATTTAGTCGATACTTCATCGTTATTTTTTTATCTTTAACAAAAAAATACTGTGCAGGCGGCGAGTGAAGGAGGGAAATTCAAAACATATTCGTAATTCAAATGGACCTAATTGACTAATTGAATGTCATTTTCTTTTTGCGTGAGCGCTCACAACGCAGCAATGTACGGCTAATGATGGATACGAAACTTCGATTATGAAAATATCCCCTCAATTGAAATCGAGCACTCGTTGCGAGACGAATAATTCGAAATGGGGTCCCCGGTCGTGAAATTAGGTGACTACCGCGCTCATTAGCTGCGAATGCACATTGCGGATTAAGAATTATTAGCCGTGCGTATATTAGTCGAAGTAATTAAAATCTAATGTTGCCACACATCGACCGTTTCATAAATGGTTTCAACAAAGATACTGTTCCACATCTGATATCTTTTGAAATACGAAGCAGTTAAAAAAATACTAATAATATTCAGTTCAGTTTGTATCTATCAATATTATTAGTACTTTTTTAACCGCTTCGTATTGCAAAAAAGGTTTCTATTAATAAGGATATCGGTTTAATAAAGAACTACTCGTACTTAGTATTTTGAATAAGATATAAGAACACTTTCTGAATCCGAATTGTTGTTCTAAACGTGCTTACAATAATGACATTAATTACATATCCTTAATTAACTAAGCAATAAAACAACAATGATCCGTTTCTATTTTATCGCACCGCGAAGATTTGTAATTAATTGTTACAATAAATTTTATTGGCTATTAAATGATTTTCATTTAACTCCTTATTGCGCTGAGGATATCGATAGAATTATAGCATCAGATTAGCGTAGTTGAAGAACGAGCGGACAAAGAGTAACGACGTGACTGTGAATAATTTGCTGACTGTACATTACTTGTTGCACGTTTTAAAAAGTTTGCTTAAGTATTTTATAATGTTTAATATATGCTTTTCAGAGCTCGAAAAGGTTTATAAGACTGATAAGTAATAATACGACTCTGGAATTGCACGAAATGAATCGGAAATATATCGCATAGTAGACCAATGGCGTTGAGAGTAGCATCTCACTGGAGCCAGGTCGACCAGCCTATAAACATGATGGGGGATGGCTTAATGAACCTATGGCTGTAACGATGACTATAATGAATGTGAGAGGACTTTTCCAAATTCCATTATAATCCTAGTTTTAATTTTTAATTTTAAATTAGCTCACAATATTTTTATAGATTTAAAAAAATAATTCAATGTTCTTTAGGCGAAAACAGACCGAGTTTTTATTTAATTTGAATCATATCGTGAACTTATCAAAGCTATTTGAAGGTGATTTCCGCGTGATTAATTAATTATTAGTCCGATGAGTTTATATGTAGGTACTCACCGGTAACTCCCTTATTTAGCAAATTATTGAAGGCTTCCTTCTTCGGAGATAAATGCGGTGTCTGTGGGGTGTGTTGCGTTCTTTCGTGATGAACCGGGGCCGACGGAGGCCTGGGAACAGCCCTCTCTTCTGGTGACATCCTTGGAGGTGTCTTGCTGCGTCTCAGCTCTGACGAAAGATTCTGTAATAAATATGCAGTGTTAGAGATGTACCTTTAAAAATCTCTTTTCATTAAACACCATCACAGAGTTTTATTTATTTTAACTTTTTATATCACCAACATTCATTTATTTAGCATATTATTTATCTGTACAATGCAATGTTGAAGTAAGTCACATGAAACATTCTAAGAAAGACTTAATAACTTTATTATGCCAGACGTGTTGCAACATTAACCTATATATTCAATGCAAATAGAGGATTACAATTTTATTTGTCTAGAACCCATTCCGATGGTAATGGTGCACTTAATCGTTAAGGTAGATTGTGTCTTTCTTTGAACTTGCATATGTGGTATGGTGTCTTTCTTTGAACTTCATATCAAACATAGTTGCAAGGTAAAAATTGTTGTCAGGTTGCAGGCTTTGAATCTTAATTTGATAGTTTCCATTACTTTCAAAGGATAGATAAATTATAAATGAACTAACAAAAACCTAAGCTAAGTAATAACGCGATTTCACGTCCAGTCTACAACCTAATGGATGATGTATTATAATATTAGTGTAATAATTCTTAAAAAAAATAAAAAACAGGTAGCTGCACTGCTGCAATGTAATGCACTAAGTTTCAATATCTTCTTCTTCCTTGATCTATGCGGTCTAATAATATGCAGACTCATTATGCACGAGTCCCGAGATGTCTTTGCCCAAGCTGCAGGCGAGAGGGAAACAGGGGACGAGTGCCACACAGTATCGCACGTGTACTAAATGATGTTTATATTACGAAAAATTATTAATGAAACAAATTAAGTAAGTGAGTTATTTTTTTTATTCAAATTTAAATCATTCTAATACCATGTCGTGAAGCGTCCCTAAAATTTTCCAGGGTGATAAAAAAATAACCGTGTATAGTACAAATCCAACGGCCACTCATAATAATCAAACAGCCAGCGTCACAGATAAGTTACCTATTACTGTCTTCACCAGCGGTTATGCATAACGCTTATTTACCCGATCAAAACAGCTGATTAATGAATTTCAAAAATACATGACCATGTTACAAAAATACCCTAAAAAAGAAATAAAATACTTATTCTTGAAATACAGCCCTATTTTGAACATCAAACAGCAAACACAGAAAGACAAATCAGATTAACTGAGGTGACAGCTTACTAGGGTTGATATCATACATATTTGGCTTTTTCAATAAATTTCTTTTTTAGTGTATTTTTGTAATATGTTGTAAATCATTTATATAGCTTAACTTTTCATTTATTTCAATATGCAATATTAATTTCAAATACAAAACTCATTGAACACACGAGCTCTTTGCTTGGTTGTATAGTTATGTTATCTGTGGTATGGTCATAGGAAATTTTGTAGAAGGTAGATTTTTTACGCAATAGCGCGAGTTATTTACCTTTCGCACGATATACAGCTACAAGAAAAGCTAATTTTTGATCAACTATTATAAAAAGATGTATTTAATTTGTGTTTATGAGGACGCCATGATCGGTGAGAAGGCATTGGTATTACATCATATTTTTTAAAAGGTTCAATAAGTAGTCCTATCAACGCTGCAGTTCAGCTACTGATGAATAATTCGCCACTACTTGCATGCGCTTTGCGATACCTATTGCGTATGCGCAGTGTGTCGACCAGTCAGATGCGCGACCCATGCAACGGGGCAGACTGAATTGCTTCTCATTAATTTTTGTAACCAACTGTACTTTCTTCTTTGGTGACTAAATGTATGTTCACATATGACATACATCAACTCCAAATCCTTTTTAATGTATAATGTCAGCAGGTCTATATTACGCACATATTAATTTTTCATGGAATAAGTTTTAATTTGCCTTATTTAAACCCATAAGAACATAACACTGTACGTTTTGTGTTATATCACATTAATGTGGCATTGGTGAGGAATTTAGAATTGAGCAATGTTATTTAATTATAGAGTCTGACACACGAAACATGAACCTGACATTTTTTCAAGTAGCAACACTGATACAATGTCCCCATGTAGTTTAGTTCAGTTGGTGATTTTGATACTTTGTAATAAACAATTTCATAATATTTTTTTCTTAATTTCTGTCGAAATATTACAGATATTAAGTAATTTAACATTCATGAAATCCAAATACAGCGATTTCTTATAAAAGGTTCATTGTTGGAAGTTCATTCAAACTAAACATTACCTAATATTTAATTTAAAAAAAGTATAAACTCCTTTTTTTCCTACTGTATTCAAGGAAAAAAAGACATTCCTTTCAAAAATTTAATATTCTAAATTAATACATACATAAAAAAATATTAGAATATTTCAAGTATCAAAATGTATTTTACCTTCTGTAGACAGTATTACCAGAGCTAGAATTTTTGAATTTGCCGCTTTTTTCCAAGCTCATGTTTCGTGTGTCAGACTCTACATATTTCATTTGGTTATACTTCAAAACTGAAAGTGTTCTGGTTGCAGAGTAGCACATATACACGTAGTCGTTATTTAACATTTTACTATTGTATTAAAAAATGATGTAAAAATAGATAGCGTGATTAAAACAATTTGAAAGAAGGAGTCAGCTTGTGTTTTTTATTCTGACGAAAATATAAGCACGTCGTTTATTCCACGTGTCTTATCGTTCTTGCGGTAACATGTTAAACTGACTCTTTTTAATGATAGATCGACTTTATACAACTTAAAAATATACAGGAAATCTTTGAAATATTCGTATAAATCCAAATATACTGCATATTTTATGTTATAATAATGAGACACCTCTTACGACTCATGAACTTTTTAATTATAATAGGGATGTTGACATGAATCGTAAATGTATAAAAAGTTAGGTTTATGCCCATAAGAATGCTGAAAATCATATTTTGTTAGTATAAATATACGTGATCAATTAATAAAAATAATCAAAATGTTTAAAGTAATGCTCAGTATCACGTGCCTGTAAACGCAAAACAGAGCGCGTTACATCACTGTGTGAGAAAAACCCCGAGACAAGTTGTCAAACTGTCATGTTTGTTGGCAATCTTTTCAGGCTTATGTGCAGTGTGTATAAATGTGAAAAAAATATTTCCATTATTAAGATGGAACTTGGATTTATCAAAAGGAAATAAAATAGTACAAATTTACCAAAAATAAATTCTTTGATGGTGGCAATTTTTTTCGCTAGGAACAAGGATTTTTTTGCAGCCGAGTTTACCAATGAGAAAACATCTTTGTGAGTAACATTTTAAAAATATTTTTTTAAAATCATATTTTAAAATGTTTAATTAACATATAAACATAAATATGTCAAAATAATATGTCATAGTATGAAATAATATTTAATAGGTGTCTCTTAGCTGAAATGATGTTGGTTATTGACACGTGAATGGTTCACGTAAGAGAGAGAGAGAGTAAGCGATAATGTAATCAATTTGAAATAATTCACATTAGTTTGCTAAAGTGTCACATAATATGAAATTAACGCTGCATGGTAGTCACCTTATTTCAATTGTCTATTAAAAATATATATAACAATCGTCGAATATAGGTAATATCTTTCGAGATATCTCTGATAAGAAAACTTTGATAGTGAAATTGATGGAAAGTTAAGACTTAGGTATATGAAAAGATTCAAATTATACCTTAATCCTCGATCGGCACAATCAGATTTCATTTAATAATCGCAGTCACTAAGTGGTTGATTTAATTTCAATGACTTTGTTGCCAGATCCCAGATAGCCCAAAAAATTATGTTAAATCAATAAATGTGGCACAAAATTAATCAACCATGTATGGGTAGATTCATAAAAGAAAGTTAATTTGAAAAATATTTTAATCGAAAAGTTTTCACCTCTTCAGTCCAAGAATACATTTAAATTTAGTCGTTTCATAATGAACATTTCATTTCAGCACATCAACAGACCGCTCACTTATCAACCTAAAATACAAATTACATAATATCTAGAATCATAAAACTTCACACAGGACAGTCTAACGCAGATATGTATAGCTGACGAGTGAAATTTTCCGTATCTGTTTGAATATGCCACCTTAATTATTTCTGAGTGAGCGAAGTTAAAATAAATATTTGCCGTTCAAAAAATGTACTCCTTCCTTTATAGATCATCAAGACTGCATAAAGCCATTGAAGTTTCGATATGATGGTTAGATGGTAGATAATTTACCTCACCATAACTTTTCTGATAATGTTCTTATACCCGCTGTAAGTAGTTCAACCAGAACCCTTGCAGTATACTCGTACATGTCTAATTAGCATTTGATTGATGACATTCTGTGTTATGGTTACACACTAAACCAAATAATTTAAGCATTGCTAATAATGAGAATGGAGTTTTCATCATCCCTACTTTTATCTATCTGACCTATGACATCTTGCTGGCCAGACTGGTTAGTTTTAAGTTTTGCAGAGCTGTGATTTTGGCTAACTTCCTCAGTCGGCTCTTACGACATCCACGGGAAGAAACGAAGCGACGACACATGTATCCTAAATCGGTCACTAAACGGCACAAAGGAGGGAAATATCGTTTAAACTAGTCTTGTGGATCTCTCGCATTAGGTGGCCACGACGTCCACTGGCTGCATGCGACCAGGAGCCTAACCATGATCGCTTATAGCAAGGTTAATACACTGACACTAATAGGCGCCGATCCAGCCTCAAAAAAGGTTGTGGTATAGGTCACAGCCACCCGAAAATCGGTCAAGTGCGAGTCCGAGTATGAACTCAGTCATGATCGATAGATGAACAAAGGACATGTTTACAAAACATATTATGCCCATGACCAAGATTTTTTTATTAAGGCATTGAATATCCTACTATATCCTACTAATATTATAAATGTGAAAGTGTGGATGTTTGGATGTTTGTTACTCAATCACGCAAAAACGGCTGAACAGATTTGCACGAAATTTGGCATGCATGTAGCCTTTGACATGGAAAAGAACATAAGCTACCTTTTATCCCGATTCCTTAAGTAGTTCCCGAGGGAAAATTGAAAATTGTTTACGAGCTAAGCCGCGGGTAGACAGCTTTGAAATTTGGTATGCATGTCACCTATGCTATGGAAAAGTACATGTCCTTAATGATCTCTCAAATAGTTCCCGTGGGAAGATTAAAAATTGTTAACGAGCGAAGCTTTCGACCCAATTCTGAAGTCCACGCAGACGAAGTCGCGGGCAGAAGCTAGTAATATTATAAGCCTATCGATCATAATACCGTGAAAGTGTGACATCAAAGTCTATTAGGGTTGTGGGCATGTCCATACCGTGCCCACAACGGTGGATCCGTGTTTGGCCACCAAACCTGCTGCGTATAGCACCATCTCGCTCTCAGTGCGGTTTTAATATTGTTTTAGACAATCATAGTTAGGGGGCTGGTTAACCATAGAAATGCGGACTTGGTCGCAGCAACCAAGGGTGACAAGCAATAGGCCGTCACGACTGGTCGTAGTCGTGGCCGTCTAGTGCGCAAAGTCCCTAAATGTCCATATTTTTATTAAAGTGAGTATTATACATGACATTCTATTACCAAAGAGAGGTTCTGTATCAGAGCTCTCTGCATGGATATTGGATACCTCTAACTTACCTTTTTCTGCCGCCCAGCGGCGGTGCTTGCATTGCTGTGGTTGGTTTAAAGGGCTAAACACACAGTGTAATTACTGGGTGCTATAACCTGATATTTACGTCACAAGTAGGCAATGTACATTAACGTCCTTGGAGGGGTTGTAGATTTGCAAGTCTAACAGGAACCAATGTACTATAGGCGACTGTAGCCACTTACCAGGCGGACAGCTTGCTTTTAGGTCAACTTAGTTGGATAAAATAATATGATACTCTTTTTTTAGTTCGATAGTTTTCTATCTCATACATAGTTGGATTTAAATAGAGAAGCAGCTATAATTTATAAGCTACGTAGAAAATCGAACCACTTAAGAGGAGACGAGATTCAAATTGGACACTTGGGCATTGCGTCAGATGATGCTAAACGCTCAGTAGCTCTGATTACACTCATTGAATGTTGTTGCTATATGTCGACTTGACCGCATAATAGTGAATCTCAGATATGATAGTTTTTTAATAAGGTTAGTGATATGCCATGACGACATTAATGGCGTCCAAATTAAATTGGCGTTGTTGGAAGAATTTTTGCAAATGAAGCACACATTTGCCGTGATCATAATGAGAATTAAATAGGATGAGTTATGGAGCTTTTTACCAAGAAGGAATATTGAGAGTCCAGTTTTTCTGTAAATTGTTGTCTCCATGTCAGCCGGACGGTATGAATATTCATGAGCATAACTTAAGCGTTGCCAAATCTGCGTATATCTTTTCACTGTTTTTCAGGAGATCGTTAAGTTGTAGTCCTTGTAAGAAACCACAAAAGAAACTTTGTTCCAAAACCCGAGTGTAGAAGAAAATGTCTCTCAACCATATGGTTGGCATCATCTGCATCGTTGTACAGAGGGTAAGAGACACAATAAGATGTAGTCTCTGAAAATGTATCCTTAAAATAATATAAATTTTCTTTGATGATATTTTATAAAGAAAAATTTCGATGTCAGTTGGTAACTGGTTTGATTCGTCGGAGGTTTTGAATGGTATAGTATCAACAAGTGCACCAATATCAGCCAATAAAGCAATGTCCGTAGAATCGTTGATTCGCGCCACAGATACGTCTAATATCGTATTGGAATTTGTGATGCCGTTTGACCCCTGTTAACCCAGATTACGCTCCTCGGCGCCTGATTCGTCCTCCGTTCCTGATTGTGTTGTGACACAAACTGTAATGTATTATGTGTTAACTCTTGCTGCAATCACGGCAGACACAATTACAATGTTCGTCGAACTTATAATTTGCCCAGACGTTTATGTTTTGGCGGCGGCAATTGCAGAATTAACGCTGTACGCTAGATCAATAATAACTTTATCGCGGCTTGTATGTAAACAGGTTATAGTAGTAAGTTAAGAACTTAAGCAACCACGGCAGCTTTTCGATAAACGGGGATAAATCGTTTCCGATTTCGTTGTTGTAATTTGTCTATTATAGGCGAAACAAGATGTCTCTGGAGAAAAAACTATGTAAAAGAATAAAACTGTGGAATAAGGACTAAGTAATTAATATAACCGCTGATAGTTAACATAAAGTCTCTCAATATTTGTCGAGCTTACATTAGATATCTACTTTAAGGCATTTTTGGCAATATGTTTTTTCACGGTATGATATCTTTAGTTAGCTTTTGTTTTTACAACCAGAAAACATGAAAATGAAATGAAATTTAGACAAATTTCTAAAGGACTGAAGAAATAAGTATCATTTGTGCGATTTGTTGTCTGAACAAGAGTGCTGTTAACATTATTGCTATTGTGATAGACTTAAATAAAATAATGACAGCAAACCAGGTAAACTTAAAACACCATGCCACCAGGTAGTTAATATGTCTATTGATAGATATATACTACACTAACATAATTATACAGCAAAGGATATGCGCATTTGTTTTATTACAACATGAGTTACACTAGAAACATATCTATTTACACTTTAAATAGTTAAATCTGAATCAAGATCACAAGATCAGTAAACAGTCTTTATTTACGAGTATTTCATTAACGGTAGATAAGCAGCTCAACCACTGTCAGCTACTATTTTAACAATTAAACCTATGTTATGTCATTATTTACAGAACTGCCGCGTTCATGTCTTTCTTTTTTATTTAAGAATCTTCTGCATAGATATTTCAAAATTTTGTTTGTTTCTCTCAAGTTTCTACCTATTGCGGTAATTTGGAAAGAAATTAACAATTTCTAAGCTTAACTTTGATTCTAAAGTAGTTTTTTGTAGTAGAGTTGTTTCTGATCTGATTCATAAAAGTAACTAATAATGCTAAATTAGTAATTTGGTTCCTAACCAAAATAACTCTATTGATTTTTTAATTCCATATACATACCTACTTACTTATTTAAAATATGAAGTCAAAACAGGAGTACTTATATCATTATGATGGCAATTTCCACGTAAATTTGAATACAATATTATATTCTTGGAATCTGTTAAAACTGTATATACTCAACAGCAAAAACTGTATGGGCGATTGGATTCTCAAAATACGATTGTATCGTTATCATTTCGGCCTAAATTTTTACACCCACGTTAAATTGTAATACCCATACATAATAATTAAAGTCTTACTGTTTACTATAGAATCCTGTATAGACGCAATTTTTATTCTGAACATCGAGAGGTAGCTCTTTTAACCTAATAGTTGACTGTGGAGGCATAAGTGGACACTTATGCCTCCACAGTCACGTGAAATAAGATAGAACTAATAGACTTAGAATTTAAAACTGACTTTGCAAACATGGAAAAGCAGCTGTTTCGTACAATGTTAACAAAACTTTGTGAAACAACCGTTTTTCTATGTAGATTTGTATGAAGTGTTAGGATTTCATATTTTTTTTAGCAAGCATAAGATTCCATTGCATCACTGTAATCTTAGTCATGTAACTTATACACTCTTGCACAGCTGAGTGCAGTCCTATTTTTAGCAAAGCTTTTAGTAGTCGAATAAGTTAAACATCATGTAGGAAATATTAAAAATAAAAAGTAATGTCCTGTAACGAAACGATTGAGTATTTTTGTTTATTTCTCTTTTTTTTGCAGATTGGAAGTCATTATAATTGTTGGTATTGGTAGGCACCCCACATAGTTGAACGTCAAACTGGTGAAGGTCGCAGGAAGCCGCTGAATGCGGGAGGCGCAGGACCGATCGGTTTGGAGATACCTGGGGGAGGCCTATGTCCAGCAGTGGACGTCTCTTGAATGATTATGTAATTTATTGTCGTATCAAAGTGTCCAATATGTATATAACTTCCTTGGTAGTAGTACAACATCTCGCGTTAGTGACAGATGTAAAAAGTTTTACAAAAAATTAAACCTACTTCAAAAACACTGATATAAAAATAGGTACAAACATTCCTATATTGAAGTCGATGCTAAACGATGATCTCCTAGAAAGTCTTAAAAAACCTATTAAAAAATCTTAAGGGTTTCCCTCGATTTTCATGGCATCTCATCATCAGATCCTGAATTTGGTGACAATGGGAGTATACTCTACCGAATACATTTAAAAAAAACGGTCCACAATTGGCGGCGTAATCGCGTAACATACACAAAAAAAAAACAATCGATAGCCTCCCTTTTTCGAAGTCGATTAAAAAAGGGAATGTTTCTTCACCTAAAATAGTTGTTGCCAACATTGAAAAAGAGTAGCCAATGTTTTTTTCCATAGGCAACTAATCCAGTCGAATACAGAGGCGCGTAACTGTGACATACAAACAAACTAAACACGATAGTAACATTTACCGTGGCATTACTTATGTTTTCTACCGCAGTGAGCCCTGATTAATTTATGCTCGGCTATTTGTTTAAGATAGCGTTTAGATACGTTACTTATTTGCATATAACGAGGGCTTATCTCTTAATTCTTGAGCTGTCAACGAAAAACGAACGCGCTTAAGGTTTTCCCCGATTTAATTTGAAACATGCATTCAACCGAACGTCATATATAATTGCTTTAGCAAGTACCAATTAATAAGCGAATGCTGGTTAGTTGATTTGAAAGCCTATAAGTCGCAATTAGCATCACCTGCTTTGAACAATTAAGTTGAAAACACTTCACTTTTATTGGAAGTTAAGTACTCCTATTTTCATTCAGTGATTTAGTAGCTTTTATTGTGATTATAATTTCCATAAAACAGGCCCATAGAGACAAGAAAAATATTAAAAACATTAAATTGTTCTACAAACGTGATATAATAAAGCTTTGTAAATCCATTAAATTGATATCTATGTATAATACAAGTCATCACTCCATTATTTTCTTACCACGTAGCATTGATTAACATCGCCAACGCAAAAATCAAAAACAAATTGTAACAATAATCAAACATACTCGTAAGCACCAAATACCAAGACATCGTCGTCGTAAGGCTCTAAGTTTAACTGAATCTCGATTAATTAATCGTAGATCCCTACACTGTCTCGCGTATACGGTATCCCTACACATGGATGCTAAAGCAGCCCAAGGTAACTATGGTGGTGACGTGTCATCATCATTCATCGTAAGTAAGATACTGGCTGGTGTAAGGGAATGGGAGGGTCTGCGCACACACAACCACGCGCACACATACGCATGCACGCAAAGAAACACACATATATACACGGTGTTTCAAAATAACCAATAAATAATACATACTAGCACAAACATAGCGTTGCCCTGCAGCGTTCGCAGTCCCCCCGGTAGCGGCAGCGCTGCCCCCGACAATAATCCCAGCAACAGTGCTTTCCTAGTTCCTGGACTGCCCCGACTATGAATTAGATGGACGTCGAGGTTGGTTTAGTGGGGATGTCCCGCACTCTACGAAGAGATCAACTCACAAACCTGTCGACTATTAGCCTCCGACAACTACGGTGTGCAATAGCATACCACGTTGTAAAAAAAAGGTATAGTTGATGAGCTTTATATTATCGAAATCTCAAAACTATTTGACCTATGAACAGGCAGGAAGGTACTTTATAGATTGAACGTGCTTAACATAAGCAAATCTCGGAAATTCGGACTCTTTTAAAGTTTTTGCTTAATAGTTCGAACTGTTTTTTCTGCAGAAAAATATAGAATTTTCACAGGCAAAACGAAAAACATGGGAGAAGCTGCAGGCAGAAAGCAAGTAATAAAAATGGATCGCTAAATGTATTACTAAGCGCAAAACTTTGTTCGATTGCAGAGAAGGTTCTTGGGAAGAGGAGAATTTGAAAAAAATGCCGGGAAAGACATCGATAAAAAATACATTTTTTGCAACTGTTCTCGCCATAGCGTCAAACACGTCTATTGAAAACCGAGAGCTTTTCACAGAACGACATCTGTCGGGGTCCGTAGTTATGATACGAAATAAAAAAATTATTGCTGTTTTCTCAATTCGAATTACATTTAAAAACTGAAGTGTTTATTTAGTAATATTTTAAACAAAAACGATTGTTTACCATCTTTGTGATCTATTGCATCGTAATAATTAAATATAAATGGCAAGTCTTTGTAATTTTGATATTTATTAGAATTGTAGCTTTTTAACAAAGAAAGCAATTACAAATTTGAATTTAGGTCATCTAAATCACTCTATTGTCCTGGATATGGATTAAGCATAGCTTCTGTTGCCGTAGTCAAGCAGACAGGCTCGGGCCTCATCATGAACCGTATGAAACTGTGAACAGACATTAAAAGTCCGATAAGACTTCTTACGATTATACGATTCTGTTGTGGTGCTCCTTTTTTAATATCAATCTGGAGTAACGAGTATTGTTGACATAGTTTATTTAAGTACAGGATGTGACTGTAGAAATAAAGAGTAATTACGAAGGTTCATTGTTAATAAACAATTTGAAAATTGAAAATTATCATGAACAAGTTTCTTATGAAAGTTTAAAATGTAGCCAACATAGCAATTATAAAAACAAAATGTGTTATTTAAGGAAAGGATTCTAATATGATCAAAAAACAACAAATTTATCATGTAAATAAATAAGTAGTCAACAACCTTTAAGTGCCATTTGAGTGTAAAACGATTTGACAGTATTTGGCAATGTCTTCTGCTATCATCTGCAATACTTTCTAATTTTCACATTTAACAGTTTTAGTATATTAGTTGTTTTAAAAATACTCCACCACCACAACAGCTCGTATACGTCCCCACCGAGGGGCTCGAGCCTACTCTAAGTTAGGGTATTTAGGCCTTAGTCAACCACGCTGGCCCAGTACGGATTGGTCGACTTCATCATACACCTTTGAATTTCTTCGCAGATGTATGCAGGTTGCCTCACGATGTTTTCCTTCACCGCTAGAACGTCAGATAAATGTACATATGAAATTCTTAAGGGGAAAACACATTGGTGCATGGCGGTCTCGAGCCCCGGACCTCTTGATTAGAAGACAGGTGCCGAATCCACAGCGCCAATACTCAGAAATAATAAGAAAACTCAGAAATCTGTAAATATTGTTTTGAACATGATATTGCATAGAATATATTAAGTACTTAACTATTATCTAATCTGTGTATTAACCATAAGCAGCAAGAACAGGGAAGTACCTTACTAAAGATATTGCAGCCAAACGTCATATTGCTACGCGAGAGTCCAGACGCCTGAGACAAAAGCCACACGCTAATTGTTCCGCAGACGTTTCGCAGAAAAAATGTATGGAGATGACATTAGGTGCGGAAATAATAGCGTGAGGTTATCACATGCTAATGTCTTTTCCATCCATTTTTTCTGCGGGACGACTGCGGAAAAATTTGCGTGTTAGAGCTCAGGGGGAGACGCTGTCTCTACCTCATTTTCTAATAATTCGTATGGTTCGAGCACTCGATATTTATAGCTTTTCATTAAAATCATAAATACTATAGTTTTCAATTATTCAACTGTAATGATCAGTCTCAGCCACTCGTCGTTATACTGGTTTGCTCGGGTTTCGAGATGTATTTGATTTCAATAGGTCTAGTACTTGCGAGGTGGGGTTGTCTGTATGTAATGCCACATAATAGATAAAAGTTTACGCAATATTCATCGTGCAATCACACTTCTACGGGCTACGGCAACCGCTGTTGGTGAATTGGCGATTGTTGCTTGTGTTACCAGATTAAAATAATAACAAGTCGTGACGTATAATTTGTAATCATTTTAGTTACATAAAATCGTCTAACAAGTCTCTACAATAAATGAATAACTATATTGCAAATGTTTTTATTGAGATAATTAATTTATGACGTCTTCCTACAGAACAAAATGATAATTACCAAGCAATTATATTTCATTATTATTTTGTTAAGCTCCAAAATGTCACAGAAACGAAATTAATCGCTACCGGATTTGGTTCAACTTTATAAACACTCCACACAATTATGTACCTAATCAGCTCGCTTGCGCTGTCATTAGCGGTTCGATTTCAACATAATTTGGTTTATTTCCACTAGACGATGAGTCGTTGTTGACCCGAAATAAATTTAGAGACCTTATCCGATAATCAGCGGGTTATAGACCCGATTTGCTGTCGAAAACACCGGGTCAAGTTCGCGCCACTGATCGGATGGCTCAAGATAAAACTTTGTAACTACGCCGAACGCTCTTAAATCCGACATGTTTACATTTTGTACTAAATGAATAAAATACGAAGTAAATAGGTTCTTACATTCAAGGGTAAACGATATACCGGGTGTAACTGAACACCCCAATAACATTTAAGGGGCATATAAGTTAGATACTAAATGGGCCTTCGGTGCGTGTCTGAGACCTGGAACCCCAATACTTTCGGAGTTATTTGATTCTAAACTGAAAGCAAAAACTTTCCAGTAACAACCATAATCAGCTCTTAACACAAAAGAAATTTAAACACAAAATGACACGTTATAGACGAGAGCGTCTTTCTCGTACGGTTACGTAGGGCTGTCGGCACTTAATACCAAAGAATAATTTATTTAGTTTGTATGACGTGAGCGTAGTATTCCTCGTACGCTTACTTAGGGCTTTCGCCACTTAATATCAAAAAATAACTTATTTAGTTTGTATGAGAAAATAAAGTAGGTTTGTTAGCTCTAATATTTTTCCTACAGATTCTCTACTTCTGATGGATACATACCCTTAAATGTTATTGGGGTGTTCAGTTACACCTTGTATATATCGCGGCTGGAAAGCAACTTCATATTTTCATAGGTAAAAAGAATAAATACCATTTTCATAGGTAAAAAATTGTTCATGTGAGTTAATTGTTTAAAAGAATTATTAGATGCCATTAAATCTCATGAGAAATACTTCAATTTCGTATTACAGTCCGAATCAACTTTATTTCATTATCATTTTGAGTTCATAACTGTACGGTCTTCTTTATACGAGCTCTGTGTATAAATTGTTAAAAAAATTGTTTAATATTGTGCTGATTATCACTAGTGCATACAGTTTATCGGCTGAAGTTAATTATTGTACATAAGTGATTAAATTACAATAGTGGAATTCAAAGTGAACGTATTTTCATAACATTTAACGCACGAAGCGGATATTTTTTTCAACACCTGCTAAGTTGTGAGGGCAGTCTGAGATTCGTTTTATATTACTGGTAGCACTGACCCTAACTGCGACTATAACCTGTGTGTTGCTTGTCGATGTGTTAAATTCGCGTGCAGAGCCGGACCGCGTAACAGTGACGTCGGTCGCACGTTGATCACGTCCACTGCTATAGATGAAAGTGGCGCAGACAAGTCGCGCAAACTGTTTGGCTTTGCTTGCATCTGAGAGTATTCAGGAAATAGTCACTTAGCATTTTTTCTTAAAATTATACGATCATGGCAAAAGTAACATGGGGATGTTGTATACCTGATAAACAATGCAATGATACATTTATTGTGTGTATAAAATGTAAATACAATTATCATCTCGCATGCATGTCCCTTGATGATACGTTCCTTAATTCGGAAATGAAAGCAACTTGGCGGTGTCCCGATTGCACAAGGAATAGCCCTAAAGTCACTAAAAAGGATTGCACGCCTATAAAAAATGTTTCTTCAGGATCAAGAGCAAATAAGCGACCTGCCCTTAACTCCCCACCAGCCCCCAGTCAGGGAACTTCTTCCATCACGCGCGATGACATCCGGGAGGCCGTTGAGTCAGTTTTAAATCAGAAATTGGATGATATGATGGAAAAGTTGAAAGAGAATATGGCAAGCATGTTTAGTGCAGAGTTAAAAAATATAAAAACGGAATTGAGTGAAATAAAAGCATCTATGAATTTCATTAACAGTCAATACGAAGATATAAAAAAGGAAAGTGATGTGGCAAAACAAAAAATATCTGAATTAGAAACTAAAAATAAAGACCTAGAGCTTGCTATTTTTGATTTGGGTTTGCGAATGAACCAAACAGAGCAACAAACGCGTCAAAATAATATTGAGCTTCAATGTCTGCCGGAGTATAAAAATGAGAATATTTTATCAATTATCATTGAGCTTAGTAAAATTATTAGCTGCGAAGTTAATGAAAAGGATATTCTGCATTGCACCCGCACTGCAAAATTAAATCGTACATCAACACGCCCTCGATCGATAATTGTACAACTGGCATCTTCAAGACTGCGCGATCAGTTTCTTGCTGCAGCCATAAAATATAATAAAGCCCACCCTCAAAGCAAATTAAACAGTATACTACTTGGAATACCGGGTGATTCTTCTCCAATATTTGTTAGCGAGCATTTATCACCTACAAATAAAAACCTTCACGCGGCAGCAAGAATACGGGCAAAGGAGATTGGCTTCAAGTTTGTATGGATTAGGAATGGCAGAATCTTTATGAGAAAATCGGAGGACACTGACTATATTCTTGTTAAAAATATAGATATGCTCAAAAAAATTAAATAAGATTAGTTATATTTATTGTTGTTAAGTTCAAATGTGCTTTTTTATTATATTTAATCATCAAAATTCGATTCATTAAAATGTTATTACCAGAACACACGAGGTCTCAGGACAAAAACACACAATTTTTATCAACAAATTGTTTGTAATGATTACGACCTCATTGCGCTCACAGAGACATGGCTAAATGATTCTGTTTGTAATAGTGAATTGTTCGATCAACGTTATATAGTATATAGGAGAGATAGATGTGATTCAGGATTATCTTGTAAAAAGGATGGCGGCGGAGTTTTGATTGCAGTATCAAAGCACCTGAATTCTAAGCGTATGATGAGTTGGGAAACTAAAGTAGAAGATCTTTGGATCTCTATTGAACTTCCTATTTCACATACGAAACGTCAAGTTGCATTTTGTGTAGTCTATTTGCCGCCACCGGTACAACGATCAGTGATGGAAACCTTCTTGGAGAGCTGTAATGTAGTTTTTGAACAGTCTTGTTGTCATTGCATCATGGGAGACTTCAATATGAGAAATATTGAATGGAGCCTGCTAGGTGATTATTCTAGTGGGTATTCAATTCCAACAACGTACCAGCCATTGATAGACCTGTTGCATACAAATAATTTAAAACAACATAATAATATCCTCAACAAGCAAGGTCGTATTCTTGATTTGGTTATGTCTAATTTACCAATTTGCGATGTAAGTCCTTCTCAAAACGAACTAAGTATAGTTGATAAGTTTCACCCTCCTCTTGACATTAATATTTCGATTATTAGTGAACCAAAATTGTCATTTAACAATGACACGTTCAAACAAAACTTTTTCAAAGCAGACTACAAAAATATACTCAAGGAACTTAAAGATTGTGATTGGAATGAATTATTTCATAATAAAAAGGATGTAAATGAAATGCTTCGAATATTTTATGATGTAATCCGCAGTATTATTCAAAAGTTCGTACCTCAGAAGAAAATTAGAAAAAAAAATTATCCACCATGGTTTAATACAAATTTAATTAAAATTTTAAACGAAAAGAACAAGATAAGATGTCGTTTCAAACAATATGGAAATCCAAGAGATAAGTTAGAGTTTAAGTTATTAGGATCGCGCTGTAAGCATTTAGCTAAAAACTGCTATAATCAATATATTTCTCGTTTGGATAGTGAAATATCGAAAAATTCAAAACATTTTTGGTCCTATGTTAAAGCAAAACGTGGAGGTACGAGCTCTTTTCCGGCCTCAATGACAGATGAATCACTAACAACTTCTGATGGCGAACAGATATGTGAGATGTTCTCCTCTTATTTTGCATCTGTGTACACCAGAACTAGTAACTCACAAGAATATACCCCTACAGACTATTTGCAACATATGACGAACTACTGTCAAAATCTATTACTGCCTGTTATTGAGTCTGAGTCCCTTGAGAAAAAAATCAAAAGCCTAGACGTTAATAAAGGGTCTGGGCCAGATGGGGTACCACCTATATTTATCGTCAGGTGCGCTGAGCATTTAGTAACACCTCTTTTACTTATTTACAATACCTCGCTTCGTACAGGAGTATTCCCTGCGGAGTGGAAGATATCTAAGATTGTACCTATTCATAAATCCCAAAGTAAGAATTTAATAAAAAATTATAGACCTATATCTATTTTATCGACCTTTGCAAAATTATTTGAAGCTCTAATCTGTCCCCATATCAAAAATCACTTTAAGCAAATTATAAGTAATGACCAGCATGGATTTACTCTTGGTAGATCTACAAGCACTAATCTAGTGAGCATTGCTGAAAGACTGTTCGATGAGCTAGATGCTCACAAGCAAGTGGACGTAGTGTACACGGACTTCAGCAAGGCATTTGATCGGCTGTCTCACGATATACTAATGCAAAAGTTGTCTGCATATGGTTTTTCAAGCGATCTGTTGAAATGGATAAAGTCGTACTTGCAAGAAAGATCTTTTTTCGTAGTCGTAAACGGCTTTCAGTCTAAACCACAATGTGTAACCTCTGGTGTACCACAAGGGTCACACTTGGCTCCGATCTTTTTTAACATCTTTTGTAATGACATACCAAGCATAATTAAATATTCTAAACCATATTTATATGCTGATGACTTAAAAATGTGTAAATCTATTAACAATATACAGGATTCACTGCTGTTGCAAAAGGATATCAATAATCTAATTGAGTGGTGCCAACTAAATAGCATGAGCCTGAACCCAGAGAAATGTTATATAGTACAGTATGGGAGGAAAAATAATTACATTAATTATCAATATCGAATTGGTGAATCAATTATCACAAAATTAGATCAAATCCGTGACTTAGGGGTAATTTTTGATAAAAAGTTAACTTTTGTACCACATATTGAATATATTATGAAGAGTGCCTCTAAAATGTTGGGTTTTGTACAGAGAAACTCTAAAGGATTCCGCAGCAAAACCAAAATACTTTTGTATGATGCCCTAGTCCGAAATACTTTGGAGTATGGTGTAGTGGTGTGGAGGCCACATTACGCTACTCATACTATTAGACTGGAACGTATTCAAAAAAGGTTTCTGCGTCATCTAGTGTTCTCAAGCGGCATATCAAGAAAGCAACTACCATCTTACAGCAAACAGTTACACCATTTTAAAATGTGTACACTGGATAAACGCAGAAATCTTATCGACCTTATTTTTGCTTCAAAAATATTTAATTATATAATTGACTGCCCACAACTTTTGAGCAAATTTAAATTACGAGTTCCAGCAAGGCTTCCGCGTTATAAGATCAGCCCTCTACACGCACCCTTAAGGAATACTAAGTTTGGACGCAATTCTCCTATCTCAAGGCTTTGCAAATTGGTAAATGAACATTGTAATATCTTAGACATTTTTGCTGACTCACCTGGCAGGCTTCGTGCGATTATGTTAAGGGATATGTAAATACAAATGAAATTAATAATTTCACTATTTTCCTTTTTTCTTAAACTTTTTTTTTTTTTTTGCATATTATTAATAATATTATTGTACATTTTAAATGTATTATAATGTATAAATAAGATGTCTAGCATGTAGAATTTACCTGTAATTGTTTGTTACACTTAGATATAAACGTATTTATAAATGTTTACATTACCTATGATGTAACAGTGTATACAAATGTTGGTAAATCATAAATAAATAAATAAATTTCTCGCGTCAATGCATCGGTGACGCCCTGTGGACTCGGAGGGTAGGTAGGAGATCCGTGGATTGATCCTGCCATGTATCAATGTAGTTTTCGTATTCATCCGACGCTTCTACTGTGAAGGAAAACATCGTGAGGCAACCTGCATACATTTGCGAATAAATTCAAATGTGTATGTGAAGTCTACCAATTCGCACTAGGCCAGCGTGGCTGACTAAGGCCTAGACACCTTAACTTAGGGTAGGGTCGAGCCCCGTGGTGGAGACGTATATGAGCTGTAATGATGATGTTACACCGTAATAAGATTGGTAAATTTTTAATCCTAAAAGTGGACAATGTCTTTAAAGTCATTCTAGAATGCTCTAATCTGTAGATACAGTTAAGTAAACACTTTGAATATAGTGATACCTTGAAAATATGAAGTTTAAATAAAATTAAATTGATAATTAAACCACGAGTGATATATAGGTAATCAATTATTGTTACATTCCCACGTTATAAATAAGCGTATTTTAAAACAAATATTTACAACGGAAGTGGTCCTTATCGGTAGATAGTGGTCAATATTATTATTATTCGTTAATTCAGGGCTGTTTGCGTCACTGCGACCTACAAAGATCTATTGTGACTAGCCTCCAGTAAGACTAATTAGGCCTTACATGTGCTCCTTTAGCTGGACACTGTCTAAGAAAGATAAGATATTCCCAGCTTGGATTGTTTTTATATCGTCTGGGTCGAGAATGTGTCTCCCCAGTTGTCGGTTTCTTTTGTGAATAAGAGGTTCAAAGCACAGGAGGTGCATTGGTGTTTCACGCTCCTGTTCATAAAATCTCCAGCATCAGTTTCTTTTAGTCTCATGCTGTAGAGATGCCTGTTCAGCTTGCAGTGGCCAGTCAGAGCCCTAATCATCACGCTCAGGTTGCCCCTGTTGAGCTTCAGTAGCTCGTCAGTGCACTTTTGAATGTGTTATCCCAGGCTTTCTTTGCCAGTCCACTTTTGCCTCCTGGAGGAGGTGGGTTTTTAAGTAATAATAAATATTAAATTAAGTCAATATTAAACCGCGGACCGAATCGAATCGACAGTCAGACGTTCATACATGATGAAAATCAGGCTTACAGTAATAAGAAAAAGCTTTTACTGAAGAACATGCTTTCACCATCTCAGTTACTATAATATCAGGCAAGTGAGCATAGGCCTCCTCCAATTAGGAGAGTTTTTGCTTCATATTAGCAATCATATTAGCCCGGTCAAAATAGACATGCAAGGTTACAAAAAGTCGCATAGAGCTAAAAATAGTACGAATGTTCGGATAAATGAAATGTGAAAAGGCCCTATCGATCCGACATCTGCGAAAAAGTTATTCAGCATGAAAGTTCGCAATATGATTTTTTTTGCTTTTTCAGCCAAACGGTAATTTTTTCATAAAAATAGAGACATAAATTTTACAACTTTCAATTTCTAATACAAATTGACTTTACATTTTTTCTCCTAAGAGTCACAGTTTCTGAGATACAACGATTCAAAAAATGTAAAATGTTGTCATTTTCATAATATGCACACGTTTCCACGCCACCTGTAAGGTCCCTGGTAGGCCTATTCAACGAGCTATTGTGATCCTGTTTAATTCAATACTATTTTATAAAAATGTACTATTGGAAATAATTAGAGCAAATTAATTAACTGCTACACCGCCTTTAACCGCCTCTATGGTCTAGCTGAGACCACCGGGTGCTGATAGGGATATTCCCCGTGGGGGCGGAAATTTTTCAGCTCGGTTTGGTTAGGTTAGGCTGAGGAACTGGCTAATTTACCTCTAATTATCGGAACTCTTATTAGCATAGTTGTATGGTAATAATATTGTTATTATGGCAACAAACTTAGGTAAGATGGTGGTAGCAACCAGGCGAGAAGCCCTACCACCACCATCTTACCTAAGTTTGTTGCCAAAACAACAATATTATTAGCATAGTTGTGTTCCGATAATTAGAGGTAACATAGCCAGTTCCTCAGCCGTTGATCGGTCCAGGCAAAGCTCGCTTCCACCATCGGCTTTATCGTGACGTGACTATCAGGCGAGATGAAGGCCAAAAGCTTCCTTGTCGCATGTAAAAAAATACACGTTTTCATGATCTGTAAGTTGAGAAAATATTTAAGTATTTTGCTGCAAAGAAGCGAACTTAACGAACAATGTATTGATTCCATATAAATTACATCGAGGTCTCTCTCGTACTTTCTCGTAGCCGAGCTTGTGGTCTATCAAACATTTTCATGTGATGTCCTGTCACTTAGGCCGGATTCAACCAAACTCGTGTAAGTTTTTACACGAGTGTAAGCGTTGCTTATTCTAAGGGTAAGCTGATTTTGCATTTTACCAACGACTAATCTAAGAATAAGGTATCTACACGCGAGTAAAGAATAACACGGGCGATTTTGGCGGTGTAAAGCTTAATCTGAGAGTATAACAGCTGTCAAAGTAGTCACTTTTCAAATTATCCTCGATTTTGTTTATTATATTATTGAGTATTTTCAAGAATAATTCGAAGAAGATATTTATCAAAACCGCTCCACGATGGAACGTTTGAGAAATATGATAGAAGAATCCGACAGTGATGATGAATATGTGTCAAGACGTCAAGGTGGATCAAGGATAGAGCCGATCACTTTGATGATTACTATGACCACGACTTTGCTGTAAGATTTCGTTTATCCAAGGAAGTCACTCTGTATTTGTTAGCTAGACTTGAACATATGTTGAAATAAGCAAGCGGGCAACCAAACATTACCTACCATTACCTACATAGAAACTAGAAATTACATGTTGTCAACTTGACATTTCACTGTATTATCCTACAAAATTGAATTGTTGCGGCATTTCACGTCATGCTAGGAGAAACAATAATACATGCATTTTTGTCGGTTTATACTTTCATTCGACGTTCATTCATCAACGAAAGTATTACAATACCGAGTTTAGCGTACTCCTCGAGTACGTTGGAAAAACGCAAACGAAGATATCCAAGAGTAAATTCAATGAGTAAAATTATTCCCGTGATAGTTATACTCGTGTAACTTCGTATTTGGTTGAATCCAGCCTTAATAAGAGAAAAAATGAAATCAACTAGGTACTCATTTGTATGAAATATCCTCTCTCAGATTAATTTGAAATGTTATCTCTGTACATAAGTCTCTATGTAACTCACATAGTTATAAAACATTGTTTTTGTTTAAGCTTTACTTATACTCTGACGGAAATTTAAAGATTAATATTAAATTGTACTATATGTGCTAATAGCATTTATATCATTATTCTAATAAAGTGTCACGGCTTGAATGGTCGTGATCGCAGTCGAATAGAAGAAAGGTTTTCTGAGAAACTATGGTATTTCATAGATAAATCGATAAAGTTATAGTAAATTCGAAATAATGTTGCAAATTATACAAATAAGACAGACGGGATCAGATTTATGGCAATAATTGTATAAATCACCCGATTTATTTAAATAATACACACTCAAATCAATAACCCCTCTACCTATATCTGTAGCGTTTAAATGGTGGTCAAAATATTATATATCAAAATCATGTTAACACTCATTTAACAGATATCTCTCTATATTTTCTCTGTTAAGTCAATTAATTGAAACTAAAATTATTAAAATCACTCGTTTACGATACTAGAACGTGATTTGATGTTGTTTTAGTCTCCATTTTTACTCATTAGCCAATTGTTGCCAATCTGTAAAAATAGAACTTCGTTTGAAATTAGAACATTAAATGCTCATATTTTTAAGTATCTCTTCAATCAACATTGAGGTTCATCCGCTATTTTATTAATTTGCTTTAAAACTCGTTCAAGTCTTGTACGTTTTAATAATTGCAGTAGCCATTTAAAAAAATATAAATCCAACTAAGCTCAGCGGTTCTAATTTGTATAGATTGTAAATGATATTGGTCTTTAGAATTCCATTCCTAAATTGCACAATTAATAACATTTTTTTATGATAAACGTTTTCGTTGATTGTTAGTCGCATTAAGTATAAGATCTGTAACAAATGAGAATATAATATTATTGGTCTGAAACTATAAAATAAAAAAGCTTTTATTTTGTTTGTACCTGCTTTAAACGTTTTGCACATTTCCTATATACTGCACTGAATATTCACAATATTTTTAAGGTTTCACGATTACAAAGATTTTGCACCAAGGGTTTAAAACGTGTCTTAAGTCATGGGTGTCATATTGAACACGGAGAGTAATGAGGGATTCTAGAGTGAAGTGAAGGGTTCAAGTCGCCCACAACGATGACACTGCTTTATTCCAGAGGTGAATACTTTACTTCTCATAACATCTATGAGACAATAAAAACTCAGAGTTCATAAATAAAGCATGTATATAAGGAAAACACTAACGGCCTTACCACAAAAAGTTTTTAAACACTGTCTTAAGTTAAATACTGTTTAAACATGATGCTGTCTCTATCTATCCTTTTAAAACAAATGAAACAGCATCATGTTTAAACAGTGTTTAACTTAAGAGAGTGTTTAAAAATGTTTGTGGTAAGGCCGTAAGGATTTCGTGTTCATAAATATTACAATAAGAAAAACCGATTGCATTTCGCTATCGCTGTTTCACGACCTCTTAAAATAAAACGAGAAGCTCCATTTTGAAACGTTTGATTAAAGATACTATTGACAATGTACTTATGTGGTCTTATTCACCGTAATTTCATGGTAAACAGTAAATCTGTTTATCATGAAATTACATAATCATGAAACATTATCACGTTATCATGAAAACCATAAAAATGCAGAAAAAAAATTTGGTTTTCCTCACGCACAAACACGTTCGCAACGAGATCCCGCCAAAGTCCTTTCTCGAATAAACTTTACGTACTAAAACAGTCTAGGTATCAATGTTCTTTACAATGCCTATAATCTAAATAAATAAATACACGGAAGACATGGCTGTATGGGTATAGTACTCTTGCCTTCCTAAGCTAAGTATCTAAGCTATGTTTTTACATGAATTTTGTTACAAATTCAAATCTTTCTTACTTCCTTAGAAATTATGTACAACTTTATTCCCCTTTGGTAACGTTTTACGTTGAAATTAGGAAGGTTATAATTGGACATTGTCGAGGTACGAAAAAATCTTCAAGTACTCGTAGGTAAAAATTATTGTGTAGTTAACGTCACAAAATGTTATTATTATACACATTATTTTGTACGCTTATATTTAACTAGCTGTGCCCGCGAACTACGTTTCGCCATATATTTTTTCCCCATTTTTGATACATTTTTTTGCTCAGCTCCTATAAGTCATAGCGTGATGTTATACATATAGCCTAAAGCCTTCCTCGATAAATGGACTCTCCAACACAAAAAGAATTTTTCAATTTGAATCAGTAGTTCCTGAGATTGGCGCGTTCAAGCAAACAAACAAACAAACAAACTCTTCAGCTTTATAATATTAGTATAGATTGAAAACTTGCCAGGGATTAATTAAATTTCTAACTCTAATAATAATTAATATAATTTGGTTTGCCCGAATATTCTAAGTTTCTCGAATAAACTTTACGTACTAAAACAGCCTAGGTATCAATGTTCTTTACAATGCCTATAATCTAAATACGTACACATACGTAAAAATAAATAAATACACGGAAGACATGGCTGTATGGGTATAGTACTCTTGCCTTCCTAAGCTAAGTATCTAAGTAGTTACAAATTCAAATCTTCCTTACTTCCTTAGAAATTTTGTACAACTTTATTCCCCTTTGGGGATAATGTCTTGCTATACGTTGAAGTTAGGAAGGTTATAATTGGACATTGTCGAGGTACGAAAAAATCGTAGTTAACGTCACAAAATGTTATTATTATACACATTATTTTGTACGCTTATATTTAACTAGCTGTGCCCGCGAACTACGTTTCGCCATATATTTTTCCCCGTTTTTGATACATTTTTTTTCTCAGCTCCTATAAGTCATAGCGTGATGTTATACATATAGCCTAAAGCCTTCCTCGATAAATGGACTCTCCAACACAAAAATAATTTTTCAATTTGAATCAGTAGTTCCTGAGATTGGCGCGTTCAAGCAAACAAACAAACAAACAAACTCTTCAGCTTTATAATATTAGTATAGATTGAAAACTTGCCAGGGATTAATTAAATTTCTAACTCTAATAATAATTAATATAATTTGGTTTGCCCGAATATTCTAAGTATACAGGATTACTTATGAAGCAGGAGCCAAATTTTTTGTGCTTATTCAGACAAGCAAAACGAAAAACTTTTACTATGGGATCAATATTAAAATCGCGAAAAAATATATTTAGCTGTTCCATTCATCCAGGTTCAGTGGATGTTGAACATTTGTATGGAACAGCTATTTTCTTGCGATTTCAAGATTGGTTTGCTTGTATGAACACGCACACAACATTTGGCTCCTGATTCAAAAGTAACCTTGTATATTAAAAAAACTTTAGTATAAATATTTAATTTGCTTCATAAAAAATCTGCAGCCTCATAATACTACAAAAAATGCTAAATTTAGTAATCGATATCTACTAGACAACCTTCAATGTTCATAAAGTTAAATTACATGAATACATATTTACTTTGATGATGATGATATTTACTTCAGATTACATGGATACATCTTTCATTGCTACAGGTAAAGTTCTGAATGAACAATAACAACATTCCTAAGTGCTTATTAGCCCTTCCTTAGTCATATTTACCAACATTTCTAAAACTGTTGCTGCAGTCTATTAAAAAACACTGTTTCTTTTAATAGAATGTCCAAAATTGATGCCGCTGAGTAAAGTATAGGTGTGTAAACATCACATCTATTTTTCCAAAGAGAACCGTTAAGGTGAAGCTGTTTAAACTACCACTTAGAGCGGTCAGGGTAAAGCTGTAGTTAGTGTCATTTGCACTATTTTGGATGGGATCAACATAAGAGTATTGTCGAACTCACAAATTGAAAGAGATTGGTTTTAGACGTCGACGTGCTGTGTTAATTAGTAGAACTTTCGCTAACGTGTGAGCTATTAACTTGTATTGTTCACATCGCATTGCTCCATACTGGGCTTTTGATAATTTACAGCAAATGGGATAAATATTTAATTCTAAGTAGGTTATTAGAAATTTTTTGATTTGCAAATCCTAATGACTAACGTTGGCAATTAGACAAGAAAAGAGTATTCGACAAAAATAATTTATAAGTCAACGAGTGGGCCCAGCAGACGTGTTGTCCCGCCCGATTACAGCACCACCTTTTTTTTTTTTTTTTTACGAGGTGGAATGCTGTTGCGCACCGTACCTGCCGATGGCTAGTCGACAGGCGTGTGTGGGACTCGCCCAGCTCATTGCGGGGCATACCCACTAAACCAACCTCGATGTTCTTCTTGTCCATAGTTGGGTGATCCGGGGTCTGGGTAACCCCATTTCTCCGAACCACCCCGGGACAGCCCAGCCAGCTACGGGCCGGGTCTTTACGCCTGTGGGTTTATTACCCCGAACATGGGGATAATACCCAGACGGGGGGGCCTATAATCACGCGCATCAGGATCCACCCTAGCGCGCAGGCCACACCAAGAGCGGTCATGGGAGGTGGGCTGCGAAAGCCCGCCTTCTACCGCCCAACCGTCTGCGTCGGAGAGGAGCAGCATTTGGGTCACATTCCCGCTCCCTCTCCGCTCCTAAACATTCTTCATCCACTTAATCATATTAATATTCTTTATATACTTTTTACCCCCTTGACCCTTATTCTGGAGTCTGCAGATGGAATCTTGATGAAGCTAGTCTTATAAAGTAAAAAATCCTACAATGTTTCTCCATAATCATCCCCGCTAAACAACGCAAAGAGATCAAGGAATTCAAATCACTTATGTTAATAAAGTGTGTACAAAATATATCTTTTTTTTACTGCAACGAAATAATGATCAAAATACAAAGGTACTTAATGCGATGAATCTGATAACGTAGTCATTACGATTTATTCGCGCGATTTAGACGTGCGTTATCTTTATAATACTTTATTTATATCTCTTTCAACAATGCACGCCGCCAGTAAGCCTCGATAACGGCACAAATCTGTGCTGTATTCACTATAATCCGTTGATATTTTTGCTTAATTAGCGCATTATCATGCACACCTTATCTATCGGATAATCCAAGAACGTGTATTATCTGTTACGCGGTTATATTCACATTTATTAAAATGATTTCTACACTCAAATCTTTTTTAAAATACATTTCATTTTATATAATACTTTTCTTCTCTCTTCTGTGCCCTCTTCGATTTCAAATACTACTTAAACACCACTTGATATAGGTACATAGGGTTTAGTTATTGAGCTTTAGGTTCGCGTTTATCTCAGGGAAAGGCGGCCGAGCATCTTTACTTGACCAATCGTGACACACACTGAATGGGGAAAAGCGCGCACGTACACGAAGTATGTCATATAGATTATCCATATGATATACTTTTTGGACTTTTCTCATACGCAGAGCATAAGCAATTGATCCATACACAATATATTATTCTTGGAATAGCTTCCAACATACATGCAAAATAAATTTTAATGTTATCTTTATTTAGGTATTATCCTCATAAAGAGCACATTTCGTCATAATAATCTACAACAACAGCAAACACTTAAGATAAATCCACTTAGAGAAGAAAATTGTCGGTAATCTAAGCGAAACTGATTTGCCAAAGTGATTATCGCTAATTAATACTCAAGTAACTCAGCTTAAATGGCATAACCCAGTTAAACCACTCGACCGACGGACGAAGATAACGCCTACTGCCGGCAGAGAATAATCAGACTATTGTCTGAACAAATGTGTCATAAATTATGCAATATTGCAATAGTTAATAAGGCGCCGTCAATGTTACAATAAAAAACTTTGGGAACGAAATATGAACAAAAAGCTATCAATGACACCGCGGACGGTTCGCGGAGCACATTAGATATTGTCAGCAAAACTTCCTCCTCGATCAATATGCATCGACAGGTAATGTCGAGTACGTGCCCCTGCGCCGCGCCGCCGCGCGCCCGCACTCCAATTTTTCGCATGCGCGACGCATCAATGCAAAATTTTAGGCGGGATGCGTTTGCTTGCGTAACAAGTCCAGTAAAAGTCGTGCTTTCCAACACTACCTCTTTGTCTTCGCCGTTCATTACCCTCGCGTTAGACAGGGAAGGAAATGTTAGTCTGCGTGTGGACAACGCGTAACGCATTCGGTAAAAGCTGGTTTCGACGACCGCCGGCGCGCATTCCCATGGAAGGTATGCCCGCAGGAGATATGTCAGCAATTTAAATATTACAGCTCCTTAAAAACGTGAGATATAGGTAGCAAGAAATCCCGTGTGGGCTCCGGGCTCTCCGAAATTCGGATACACTGAATCCTACCGAAAGAAAGATAATTAAATGCGAATTTTTTCGTAATTAAATTGTTGCTTGCGCGGTGAGCCAAATACAATTAGCAATATGTACCTTAATTTCTGCAGAAAAGCTCAGTTAATTTCCCGGTATGATATGATGCGCTGACATACTGAGATTATGCGCTATAAAAATTCTGTTTGTTTTGCGACAGCATTCTGTTCGCCATGCTCAGCGCAATGGTGCCTTCGGGTTCGCCTGACGTTGCAGCGCCACCAGAGATGGTTAACTGCCATTCTCATGTTGGCGTTGAAAAAAATATTCAAATGGATTCACGCGCGCAGTCCGTCCGAATTTCGCAGTCGCGTTTGATGCGCCCGCGCCGATTCCGGCAAATCCGTCTCGTCGGAAGTGCGTGGCGCGCGCCGCCCTGACGCCGCTGTCGATGTGTCGATATGCTCACATGGTGTCGTTGACCTCGATCAGGACCTTCGATAGTTACCAACTGATATGCTCTTAATGGTCAGATTAAGAAACCGACTCAGATCTTATTATTTACAACGACTGAGATGCATCAATAAAATAACTTACTTACAAAAGTAACAAATTACCTACCATAATCATTTTTTAGTTTAATTGAGTGAAATTAATAACAATCACACAGTATTCTCTTCCTTACCTTGCCAACAACCGAACATGCAACCTAATATTTCATATCGCTACAAAAGTATTCCAATTTTCGAAAGGCACATTTCATCGACATTAGTGATTCCCCTCACTAATCCCCGTGCGCATATACGGTCACACAATGCACTTATTATTCGGCAGTCCAGCTTCTAAGTAAACTGCATACGGTCTGTATACTGTTTTTGATATAACAGTAGGTAGGTCTGGGTTTGCAATGACTGACTAATGAGGGAATAGCCTTATGGGAAACGAGCTGTTTAATTCTTTTGTCACATAACAAGCTCATTCATGAATAAATTTGGCTGCAATTTAAGAATAATTTGTTGCATTACCTACCGTCTGATAGGTACTGTATATAGTTTCTATATATAGCGACAGTATGATTGGCTTCCATCACTTGCAAAACTACAGTTAAAATAACGAGATTCCTAAAACAACATTGTATGAAAAATTAAGACATGTACTGATGGTAAATAATTGAATATATATATTATTTAAGCTATCACAACTAGTATTAGTTATATGATATATACATATAAACTCTGCTATGGCTTTTGTATACAATTACCGATATTTATTATAGAAGGCTGACTGGCATGCCTTATGATTTGATACACATAATTTACTTAGCAAAAATACTGATTTACTTACTTGAATTTTCTAATTAAATTGCACAAATTTTATTACTATGAATAAGAAAATTCTTAATGATTTATCGATTTTAGATACATAGAGCATGGGCAAAAAAATACTTGACTTAACAAAATTATCTCCGTCTCATTGAATTGACTAAAATGTAAATCTTCTGTTATGCCACTATAGAGATCCCATTGCTCTCTTTAAAGCAATTACGAGGATTCTAGTAACTGAGGTAGCAATACCTGTGTTTTATGACGTTAAACAAGGAATAAAGACTGAACCGCGCTGAGCGTCCTTTGTCGTCCCATTACGTCAGATAAACCATAAAGGCCGATACAACAGGATCATCAGTTTAACGGTAACCTTCAAGGACGGCTTACAAAAGAATTTACCTGTCCTAAAGTCGTTAAACCGAATAACACGATAATAGAAAGTCGCAACGATTTCTGTCACGTTTTTTTGTGTACGACTGTTTTTATCTAGAATTGAGGGAAGAAATATTGGCTGCTTAATTTGGTAACACTCAAATATTTAATAATATTACATGACACACAAACAACATTAACTTGCATCACACATAACACTTCAGTAAATTAAATAAGAAATATTTTACAATAAATAAAAACCGACTTCAAAAACACTGAAAAGTTAAAAATAATATAAGAATAGGTATAGACAACATCACACTTCTATATTGAAGTCGGTGCCAAACGATGATCTCCTAGAAATTTTTAAAATTTGTCACCGACTTCAATATAGAAGTGTGATGTTGTCTGTATTTATTCTTATATTATTTTTAACTTTTCAGTGTTTTTGAAATTGGTTTTTATATTCTGTAAAATATTTTTTAATTTTAACTTTTTAGTGAATGAAATCTTTTTAGTGAAAGAAACACTAATATATGACGAGCTCACCAATTAGAGTTACCCTCGATTTTAATGGGATCCCATCATCAGATCCTGAATTTGGTGACCTAGGGACCAACCCAGGAGTATACTCTATCGAACACAAAATTTTGAAAATCGCTCCACAAATTGGCGGAGTAATCGCGTAACATACACACAAAACACATTGGACACACCTAAAAATTTAAGGGTTTTCCTCGATTTTTATGAGATCCCATCATCATATCCTAACTTTGGTGACTATGGGACCACCCTTGGAGTATACTCTATCGAATACAAAAAAAAATTGAAAATCGGTCCACAATTTGCGGCGTAATCGCGTAACATACACACAAAAAAAACATACGCATCGAATTGAGAATCCTTTTTTGAAGTCGGTTAAAAAAAGTTGAATTGCCAATAACAAAAAAGCCTTTTTTTTAAATTTATAAAGCTGTACACCTAACAATGGTTAAGCTAGCTAAAAAAATACTTAATGGCATTAACAAAATTGATTCAGAAAATCATATTTTTAATGGTAGTCAAAAAGGTGGTATTAAATCTAATACTATCTCTGACTTCAGTCCTAATCATAGATTTTAGTTTTAAGTTTAGTTCTTCTGTCTACAGAGTTCATAATCCTTTGAGCATCTATCATTTTGGATTCAAGCGGGCGTCAAATTTTTATTATCTATTATCAATTTTAATTTCTATTATCGTCATTTTGGATTTAACCCTAGAGTAACAATTATTCCACGAATGTTACCCTATTGCGTAGTACACATTACTGCTGTCGTAAGTCTCTCACTTTCTAGATTAATATTTGTTTGTTACGTTTGTCTTACTTATTACCGTGTTCCGAATAATTGTTTAAATTTCCTCGTTTTTCCCTTCTCCTGATATAAGAACTCCAAACTCTTCGTCATAAGCATTCAACGTAAATAAGAACACATGAACACGACGCAAGCGGGCGTCAAAGGTGCCGATTCTCGCGATGCGAATTAAAATTTGGATTACAGTATCCATTAGGTTATCTATCGGAAACTTCGATCGGAATACAAAATAGTCAATGTAAAAAACGTGTCCGTTTCGGTGCACCTTGTGTTCCGATAAGGATTGTTACAATTCCTAAGAATTGAATACGTTTAACTTACTAGTCACCTTGGAATGTCATATTCACAGCTACTTAACCGAATTTGGCTTAACACGTCCGTGATCTTAGAGCATTTAAATCAATTAAATAAATGTTATTTTTTTCAATAGTGTCTAAATAAATAGCAAAGCTATTTAATCTAATTTATAAAAATCACGTGTCACAGTGTTTATTATCGAGATCCTCCGAAACGGCTTGACTACTTTAAAAAAATGTGTATTAATGGTAGGTCTGAGAATAGGTCGTAGGCTATTTTTTATATGGTGGTAAGGATGGCCCCTCTCCAGATATGGCACTTATTATGTGCGGAACATTGTGAAATACAAAATGGTAACATTTATATTATCAGTCGCCATTGGAAGAAGCCCCATCATTCCAGATCTTGGAACCTCAATTGCCGTGAGGACTTCAAGACACTTTCTCCCGCGTAAGAAGCTTTAGTTATCCAACAGTGATCTTGTTGGCTGTAAAATATCCAGGAAGATAATCATTTGACGTTGGTAAGTAGATTGCATTTACGCAGCTGGCAAGTCTTGTATCAGTGGTTATGGTTTTGATACAGTATTGTGGCGCAACATTGTTATCAATAACACAGCGAAAATAACAGTTCTACCAATGCATAAAACGTTTGCGTATTATCACGTGATATGTCTCTTGTACTTCGAGTGATTAAAAGATCAATAGATGATACAGACAGAAGTATAATGAGCAGCGTGTCTGCGCGTGAGCACGCACCGATCCCGGCTCTGGAAGCTGCCACAAAACAGAGATTAGAGTTCGTTCACACAGGATTTTATTCCCTACACCGGTACAGATGCGTGCACGCATATCGGTGCAGCTCTTACTCATTTGTTGTTGTAATTGTAAAAGGGATGGCGGATGAGATAAGTGGTTCGATGACATTTGGCTCCGGCCGTCGATTATTACGATTATGCACTTTGTGCGTTGAACTTTACTACAGCCTGATAGCTGCGATGTAGCCGCAGTCGAGATTTACTCTCGTAGCTTTCCGTGAAATTGAGATTCCGACTAGTAAAAATACACTACATAATATGTAGGCAAATAACAGAAAATTGACACTCAACAGCTAAGCATGTGATGTTTCGTCTGCACTTGTTGGTATAAAACATAAAAGCAGCCTTTTCAAAAATATTTTTATCGGCACAGTTGTTAACGATGCTCATATGTACATATGTACAGTGGGGGTCACAGACGCTTGATCACTTCAAAAACATTTTTCTATGCACACTGATCACGCTGCTGCGGTGGCTCATCACTGATTGGCTATCTATTTTACTGCGTTTACTGTAGCCAATATGAATAAAGGTGTAACAAAATATGCATGAATGAATTTTTGAACGCTTGTAAACAATTAGCTTTTGCATTGCGCTAATTGCCGACGAGTTTCTTATTGTTTGTGAAAATTTGAAAATTAACGCTCTTTAAGCATCCGTGACCCTGACTGTACATAGCTAATATTGCAAGGGCAAATACAATATAAATATTACAAAACCTACGAAACCTGGGTGCATCATATTTAATACTAGCTGTGCCAGCGAACTACGTTTCGCCGTATATTTTTTACCCGTTTTTGCAACATTTGTCATTGATGCTCAGCTCCTATTAGTCGTAGCGTGATGTTATATAGCCTAAAGCCTTCCTCGATAAATGGACTATCCAACAAAAAAATAATTTTTCAATTTAAATCAGTAGTTCCTGAGATTAGCGCGTTCAAGCAAACAAACAAACAAACAAACTCCTCAGCTTTATAATATTAGTAAGTATAGATATAAGAATAAAACAAAAGTCACTGCCATTCATTTAATACGGCCAACCAAATGATGTCAAAACAACAACAACTGACTCAAATGAAGAGTATTTTTAAATAAGTTTTATGTTAAGCTTTTATAAACCTCAAAACCGTTAAATTTTTATGTGAAAACTATCATAAACTATTGAATACCAAATATACTATACGAATTACATCCATTAATTTATATTAAGCCGTACATACCATTCTCATTCCCATGTGTGATGGCGTTCGTCTATCTATTCGATAGTGACGCTATAACCGCTATCACATCCGTCTCGTCTGATAACCGGAACACGACGTCCAGTAATCTGTCGTATTCCGTAAACGCGGCTATTTTAAAATTAACAGAACAGCCCTTTCATCTTGTTAAACAATCGATTAGTCATTGTGTCCGGATTGTTACATGCTGTTTGCAGATTAAACTAGTTTCTGTCATCATGCCTATTTACTCTGAATGTAAGGTATTTAAATGTTACAAGTTTAATTAAATCTCCTGCTGTTTTTAAGTTTTTTTAATATTAGATGCAATGGGATAACTTGTAGGTTTAATTGTTTTGATGGTTTCATTATCAATTTGGCTATCATCAATAATAGCTAATGACTACTTGTATGTAATCAAAACTATCAAGCCATTCCCTAATAATTTAGGTAATATAGACATCATCTATCAAGTTATTTCATGAAAATTTTTGTCTCTTGGATAGCGTTAAAAATCAAGGTAGTAGATGTGTATCTTTTATAAAATACTAATGATACTAACCTATGACAAAATTATACCTTCGCTTAAGTAGGTTAATGCTACCGACGTAGAATTTACTGACTTTAAAAAAGGAGGAGGTTCTATGTTATTTTTTGATGTTTATTCTCCAATTACTCCCCTATTTGTCAAACTTCATAATCACGTTCAACATGTTTCATGTTTTTCGAATGCTATTCAGACATTTGTGCGTCTGGTCATCATCTCATATACTGAGCTGATCATGAAGATTTCTTGTGGGTTAATTAAAGGGGTCGGTGGCGCTGTGGACTCGGCACTTACCTTCCAATCGGGAGGCCCGGGTTAGAGACCGCCATGTACCAATGTGTTTTTCGTTTCGAATTTCATATGTGCATTTAGGGATCTCGCGCACTAGGCGGCCACGTGCACGACCAGCAGCAGTCTAGTGCGCGAGGTCCCTTATCTCCTACGGAGAAGGAAAACAACGTGAGGCAACCTGCATACATCTGCGATGAAATTCAATGGTATGTGACGTCGACCAATCCGCACTGGGCCAGCGTGGTTGACTAAGGCCTAATCACCCTAACATAGGAAGGCTCGAACCCCTCGGTGGGGACGTATATAAGCTGTGATGATGAATTTAAGGGGATAGTTTTTTTTCTCAATATGATGAGAACGTTGTGACACGTAGTTGTATTCTTTAAAATGATTCAGGTGAGCTGATAATAGTGGAAAATATTACTCCTTAACAATTAGGTTATAAGGAGTTCAGGGCTAAACTTCCTCGTAGTCAGATAAACAATACTTACAGTTTTAATATTGTTTAGAAGGAAAGAACTTTTGTTTTTAGGTTATTCTGATGTTTGCCTTGGGTCAAATTCAAATACGCATGTATGAAGTCACGAAAAGATTGAAATAAAAATATTTCACAAAAAACCGACCTCAAAAACATAAAAAAGTAAAAAATAATATAAGAATACACACAACAGCACAATTTCATACTGGAATCGGTGGCACGCAATGATCTGCTGGAAAGTCTTAAAAAATTTAAAAACTAACCAAAGTACTTATTTAAAATTTGGCACCAACTTCAATATAAAAATGTTAAGTAGGTATACGTACGTATGAACGATGTGTATTATTTTTAACTTTAAAGTGTTTTTGAAGTCAGTGCTTACTTTATGTAAAAAAAAATACAATAATCGGTAATGCGGATATTTTTGGTTCTCTAAGTATATAATTATTGTAAGCTTATTCCAGGAAATGATTGATAATTTTTAATGATCAGTAAACAAGGACTTTCTTGGCTACAATAGCTAATTGTCTCTCGTTAAGATATGAATACATATACATTCATTTTTTTGTATAGTTGTTCCTGCCGCCAGTACGGTGTCAAGTAATATATAACATTACCTCTCTTTGCCGGAGGTAAGTATAATATAACAGCAGTTTATTGAGGCGCGTAGTCATTGACTAATAAAGCTTCAGACGCGGCGTGATGTCACATGATGGAAGATAGTCCTAAGCCCGAGGTTATGGTGTCAATTGTGGACAAGAGTTAGTCTCAGCGGTGGAGCATTAATCAGCGGCACTGATTCTAAATATAGGCTATTATGCTTCGCTGATGTAAGCAGTTAAGGAAATTGATATAATGTAGTTCTAATAAAAGCAGATAAAACTGAATTAGTGAATTATGGTGGTTCGTATTTCATTTAACAATATAGGAATAGTCTTAGATTCAATTACAACGATCAAGATTAGTAATATTGCTTCGATGGTAGAAATAAATAATGATACATCTAAATTTTAGGACACTTTTGCCGCGGCACTAAAAGTTTAAATCCTAATAAGAAAAACATATACAAATCAAAGCAGCACTGAAAGTGGCAAAGAAAGAGATAATTGATTATAAAAGAAAATCAAGTTAGGCATACCGCAAAAGTAATTTTAAATAAGACACTCATAAAAACAAACTTTCAGGCAACAACAAGTATTTAATGAATATCTTATTGAAAAAAAATAGGACAAAGCGCTTAGATAAAAATTATGCGTGTAAAAATAAAGAATTTGTTTGTGAACCTTACTATTGAAAGTTCGGCTTCCTCAATACTTCTCAGGGCTCTTTGTTACACTTTCAAGTATTTAAGTGACGATAATTAACTTAGCACAAATTTGTAAGCGTCAATACGCCTTAGTCTTTAGTGCTAATTTCGTTATCCATACCACACTATCAGCTATATAAAGAACTGTGTACAAATTTTACCGTTAAACATTTGTTTTTCCGCACTTTGTACACTTCTCATAATTTTTATACGAGTATATCCATAGCAGTGAAAACAGCGTTTTTTTTTGTTTCCAGAATTTGACGGCCAGGGTAGTAAAATTTTAGCCTATCATTGTTTAATCATATTCTTTTCATAGGTCGTTAACTATTTTTTATTGAAAATCATCATCATCATCTCAGCGGATATACGTCCCCACCGAGGGGCACGAGCCTACCCTAACTATTTATGCTAGGGCAATTAGGCCTTACTCAAACCACACTGGCCCAGTGCGGATTGGTTGACTTCACATACACCTTTGAATTACTTCGCAGGTGTATGCAGGTTTCCTCGCGATGTTTTCCTTCGCCGTGGGAGCGTCAGATAAATGTACATATGAAATTCGTGAAACTAAAAACATATTGGTAAATGGCAGGGGATTGATCGCGGGCCTCCCGATTCTACTCGGTGCACAGACCAGAGGCCTTTTTTGAATCATTCTTCCGGCATCGAGTGCTCGTTAGTGTTCGATTTCTACTTACCTATTTTCGTTTTGTTTTCGACGAAAATCAAAACAATATTGATCTTCGTCGTAATGTTCTATTGATAATGTTCATCGCAAGAGAAACGAAAATCAATAGGAATCGAGCACAGATGACGTTTGAAAAGCGTTCGATACCGGACGAATGATTCGAAAATAGAGCCCCAGTGCCGAGACCACAGCGCTACCAACGCTCGTAGTTATTTATAAGTACTAATATTATAAAGAGGAAAGATTTAATTGTTTGTTTGTATGAATAGGCTTCGAAACTACTGAACCGATTTTGATGAAAGTTGGTATAGGGATAGTTCGAGACCAGGGGAAGGACACAGGGTAATTTTCCTACGGGGAAAAAAATCCCACGTGAAAACAAAAATAACGCGAGTTATGAAGTATTTTTTTTGACAATTATTATGGCGGAACGTAGTTCGCGGGCACAGCTAGTATTTTATAAGTTTCTTCGTTCCTCGTGATAGATGGCAAGTGGTTTAAGGTGTAATAATTTTGTAAGTTAAATACATTTCAGTATGAGATGCTCAATGATGGGTCTCTATGCGTGAACCACAATAATGACATAATATCTGAAGCATCCAGGTTCCAGGTTTATCCTTTTCCAATGCGCTCTGAAATTGGTGTAGAATCCTTTTCTTATAATTATGAAATATAAATAAATCAATACATCAATCAAATAAATCATCAACGCTTCAAAATATCGCCTAAAAATTTTTAGTATTCAGTAATGACAATGTAGCTTTGACATCAATTTAAAATGTATTATAATGTATTATATTTTTTCTACATTAGCCGATGACAGTTATATTAAAACAAATCATTAAAGTGTTCGCAACAAAAAATGCCCTTCAGATTAAAAATCAATTTTTGTTCTATAATAGGTAACCGAATTTTGTTTTTCTTCTTTCGAAGTGAGGACTGCAAATAAGAAACCGTTAAAAGTTAAGAAAGAAAAAAGTTAGATTGCGGCCTTAAAAAATTTCGATAAAATCACTACAGTGCATCTCTTGTTTTCGCGCTTAAGCGCGCAAACTTTAAATGCGTAACGCTTAACGTTTGGTTATAATCATGATGATCACGCGTCCGGCGAAGCTGCTCCCTTTGTTAGCAAAAAAAGAGCTCAACATCCTCCCCTTTGGCGAGTGCTAACAAAAACTGCTTTCGTGTCGAACCCGTGCGATAATGGTCTATGTAATTGGTGTGTAAGTGAAAATTAGGTGGACGGCAACTGTGCAATTAGACGATATTGCAGCGAGATATCAGTGGTTAATTATGAACGCCTCGTAGACTCACTTGTATGTAACAACATAATCAACTTGTTGCGTTGATCGACAAAGTTCTACTAAGCGACTTAGTTCCTGTATGGAACTTATCGCAGCTTAGGTGGAAATATTTTGATTTGATTGGAGTGCACGTATAAATCTTTCGTAACGCATATCCCTACATTGGTGATATAACAAACAATAGTGAGAAATGTCAAATAAAGCGGCGAAAGAATTTATCACAGAAGATTAAAGTGTCCGTTTAAATAGTACCTACGTAAGCCAGGTACTGTATGTATACCTTTTTTAAATAGATAAGTGACTATGAACTCGAAAATAGAATCGAGCTCACAGCTTAAAGCCCTTCAAACTTCGACCAATTCACATCTTTAGAGTGAAAATAATTTGTTTCTGTTGTGGTAAGAAAAGAGATACGAGGGCGATTCAACAAATATTTAGCCTACAAAAGAAAAACGAAAATTTTAAGAAAGTAGAGATTTATTTTTCAACATAGTCTCCTTTCAATTCAATACACTTGGCCCAGCGATGCTCCAACTTTTTTAACCCGTCCAAAAATCCTATCCTCGTATATCCTATGGAAAACTATATTTTTTTATTCTAATAAAGATACCGACGAACAGTATCCATTCAGCATCATCGTAACTAACAGTATAATATCATTCGATTCAAACATATTTACAGTTACAGTTGTTTTATTTAAATGCAGATACATTAATAAAATACAAGCTTTCCGCTCACGTTATTTTTGTTTTCCCGTGAGAATTTTATATTTTCCCTCAGCAAAAATAACCTCCGCTCGCGGCTTCGCCTGCGTTTCATTCATTTTCCTGTAAGACATTTATATTTTCCGGTGGGAAAAATAATTATGCTTATGTTAATCAGGGATAATGTAGCATTCTAATGGTGAAATAATTTTTAAAATCGGTCCAGTAGTTTTGAAGCCTATTCAATACAAACATACAAATCTTTCCTCTTTATAATATTAAGTATACACGGTTATTTTTTTATCACCCTGGAAAATTTTAGGGACGCTTCAGGACACATCCAGTATTACATAAAAAAAATAAAAAATAAATAAAATCTCTTAAAGTGCTGCTCTCAACTAGTGCAGCATTTTTGTTTTGTTTTGAAAATTAATATAAAATTAAGTAAGTGAGTTATTTTTTTTATTCATATTTAAATCATTCTAATACCATGTCGTGAAGCATCCCTTAAATTTTCCAGGGTGATAAAAAAATAACCGTGTATATACTCGTAGAAATAAATTGAATGTAAAAATATGTTGTTTTCATATAATTTTCCACAATTCTACGAGTGAACATTTTTTACATAATAATACTGTAGGAGCATAATAAAACATATGATAAGGAACTCTTAAAAAGAATCGCTTTTGCACAAAATTTTGATGTACTGAAATCTGCTTGATATCTATGAAAAATAAAATTTTAACAATCCTATCGACATTATCAAAAAACTCAAATTATCGCGTTTGTAAGACAAATACATTGATCGCTCGTTTCTGTTCTGTGGCTACCACAATTGGCTAGATGACTAAAAAAATTTTGTTGCTTTAATAGAAGCTCATTCATATAATAAACAGAAAGAAACAATCGGTTTTCGAATAACTATAAAAACAACCAAGATATAAAGTATTAAAGATTTTTCTCCATCTCTTTCTAGCAAAACGGCATTTTACATGGAGTTTATATGGCCGTACTCAACGATAACGTCACGGTTGATGTCGGATCTCTCTGTCTAATCGCTTCAAAATGAACAGCTTAAAATGCTTATATCTTATGTATTTCTAAGCCGATTTTAATTCTAATTTCACATGATTGCATCTTTTTCTACGCTATTTTAATATTTTATGTCGAGATGTGAAAATTATAATTCAGTCATCATCCCAATTGCAGCTTCAATACTCGGTGTCTCCTCTAACCATGGCGGATGCGATGCAGATAAGCACTAACGCCGCACAGGCACCCCAATTCACGGCTTGTACAGGCTGTGATGTTATCTGAACATTCCGGATTTGCATATTGACAGTTCATTTGTTGATTCGAATGCAGGAGCGCTACTCTCTAAGGAAATCATGAGGCCGGACGATATAAAACTGTCAGTTTTTCATAATAGATCACACACTCACAGTTTTCTTTCGGATTTCGATCTGACGACGACCTGCGCACTTAGCGAAGTTTTGTGGCCGCTTAGCGAATTCGGCCAGTGGCCAGCGATCTCGATCGCACAGTCCACGATCTCACGATCAAAAGCGTATAGTTACGAAACAGTGAACTTTTTTCTGTTTAGGTAACCAGTTATCAAACAAACAGTTATCAATATGGCTGAAGTGGTCGAATGTAGCCTGCGAATTTGTGGCCGCCGAGCCGACGAGCTGACCATTGCTGTCAGGCAATACTCATTTTAGTGTGTGAGTGAGCTACTCAGACTTTAGGTTGCTAGCCGCTAGAAGGAAACGGACTACGGGCGAACTGTTTGTTTTCTTCTTAAGTCTGTAATCAAACCTGATAGTTATCCATCTGTATTGATATTTTGTCGGCTTGAAATATTGAAACTTGACAGATGAAGAATACAACCCCATTTTAGTTTCCCTTGTTTATATTAGTTTTCAGACAATTTAAAGCTGCTATCGGTAGATAATATAACACAGTGCTGACAGTATCACGCTGGTTGGCTCCTATTGTGATTAACCACCCGTGATCGAAAATGGGTTCGCAGACTTTAATATTACAATTATTCAGTTCAGTTCAGTTTACCAGTTAATCACCCAAAAACGATTGCATATTTTTAGGTGTAATTTAATATATGGAATACAGAATCGTTTCCTAAACGAGTTGAAAAAAAATATCTTCATTTCGAACAACTACTTAATTAAGTAAAAGATATAAATACAATGCATTTTATTCATCTTAGATAACATGTTTCATAGTAGCACTTACTGCTTATGACCTACACAATCAATATTGAAATAGAAATAATGTATTTTTTTAAATCAATGCATGCAGTTTTTCTTTTCACTCAAATTGATGACATGGTTCCTAAGAATAGATCTTTGTATGTGTTATAGTTTCAGACTTACCCATACTGACCCATCTAAATAGCCCACGTAATTTTTTGAGAGTTTAAAAAATGTTTCAATGTTTATCTATTTTACAAGTTATAATGTCTACGCATATAATATTTTGCAACACACACTGACGCTACTTTAGTACTATTATTAATTCTGTGCTGACGCTTAGTATACTTCTTAAGTAGGTGATCAAGAAATTGTGCATTAGTTATATCCTATCACTCACAGAAACTAAACAGAAACCCCTAACAATTCACCACGTTTGTTTACATTACGGTAGTAAACGACAATTACATACCCAGCGTAGATCAAGATAACCTGCGGATAGTAATATGGGGGGGCTTAAAAATAAATTGCACAAAAACCCGTTGCGTACAGTTCTCCAAAGCGATTAAGTATCGAGTGAAATTTTAATATTTAGTGGCACTCGCATTTTATTGTCCACCGGGTGTCTAGCGAGCTGTGTCGCCGGATCCATGGATATGCGCGAACAGTGCCGTATCGAAGCATGTATTTTCCTTTAAAAATAGTTTCACAACAAAAAAATTCATGGCCTTAGTCTCAGTTAGGGTTGCCAATACTACTATATTATATAGCATCCGACTATACTTGTTGGTAAGATAATAAAATATATATAGAAGGCGAAACTACTACTTATATTTTTTAATTATCTATTTCAAATTGAGTCAGAAGAGAATGGAGTGAGAACAGCATAATGTATTGAGAATTATTATTTCATTTCTTCTTCCAATACCAGCAACTTATGCATTTACTGAAAATTGTAATGTAATGATTTTATTATGTTTCGATTTTGTTCATACTTTTTTTTACATTTTTTGCCATCTACTATATTTTTAAAGGCAAGAATTTTTTTCATTCTATATATGATTCAAAAAAAGTCGCCAACCCTAGTCTAGTAAATAACGATAGCGCTTAAGTTGGAAACGAATCTGATCACTTGAATTGAAACACATAGTATCAGTAGTGGTTTAATTTAGCTGAAGTGCAAAATAGTCTCTAGATGACGCAACACAAGATTGTTTTGAGGTTTGTTGTATGGTAAAAGACTTAAGAAGGTAGAATGATAGTAGCCAGCCAAACAGATTTAGAACAACCATCCAAGATTAGATCTTTTTGCTCTTATGCGAAATCGAACCTCAGACCTCCAAATTGGAAACGTATGGTCAATTTTATTTTTATTAGTGATTTTATTACAGATTGTTAATTTTATTTTTCATAACACTTTAATTTAATCATTAAGCATTATTAATTTGAAAGTAATTAAGGCCAGTTTAGATTTTTTGATTAAGGTTTTTGGAATACTGTATTAATTAATTAAAAAATCTTATAGTTATTATGTTAGAACAATGAAAATGATGTCTTTTTTTTGTAAAAAGACATTACTGTCATTGAAAAATACGAAATCTTCATCATGAAAGTTTATTTTTATAGTGATATGTAGGATATATTCAGAGTTACCAAGCTATTTTTCAATATATATTTTTATCGATTATTATTGGGTTTCTTTTTCTTCTGTTTCTCTTTGAGTCTACCGTTTTTTTTATAAATTCTACCTCACATCTTCACACTGAAAGCAATTATTTCATCAGATACCGTGAACTTTAAAGCTGTACTATTTTTAAATTACAAAAAAAGATACAAATAACAATTTTTGTATCGTGAACAGTTTGTGGGTGCTTCGTTTCGTTTCGTTTCGTTAAGAGAACGAAGTAATTTCTGGACAAACCTATCATAGGCTTTAGGATACTACTAACCAAAAGTATATTTTGAAAAAATAAATAATAAAAAGTCTTTTTACAAGTTGTGATGAGATACATTTATTATAAATGCGAAAGTGGTTTGCTTGTTTGTCACGCTTTCACGTCTAAACTACTGAACTAATTATAATGATATTTAGTTTACAGAACGAAGTAATTTCTGGACAAACCTATCATAGGCTTTAGGACACTACTAACCAAAAGTATATTTTGAAAAAATAAATAATAAAAAAAGTCTTTTTACAAGTTGTGATGAGATACTTATATTATAAATGCGAAAGTGGTTTGCTTGTTTGTCACGCTTTCACGTCTAAACTACTGAACTAATTATAATGATATTTAGTATAGGGGCTTAAACCCTTGAGAACGATATAGGCTACTTTTTATCCCGAATTTAATGAGTTGAAAACTCATTTTGTATGTAATCCAAATTCCATAATGTAGTAATATTACCAATCTTAATGAGATTAACTTCCCAAGTTCGTCCCTGCATACGCACACAAGGTTGTTTTGCGTACAACCGACGGGAGTGAGGGTGCGTGCGTCCACGCACCTATGTGGGTAGGTTAATGATAGCGAGCTTCCGCCGCGTCACACCTGAGGGATCGTAACCGCCATCGCGTAGATACCCACACCCCGCACCCCTTAATTCCGATACAAGGACTCGCGAATCGGAAATAAGTAGAGCTGATAAAACCCTAAAGTTAACTACGATTTCTATGATGTGCTCTAATAGTTTTTGTAAATTTTGTCTTTGTCACAATCAATACATAAAATTGTCAGTTAATTGTCATGGCGTATTGTTTGTTTTGATGTTTCAATGATCCGGATTAGTAATTTCACAGGTAATCTGAAATTCCACTAGAATTTTACTTTTACCTGTGAAATTACTAATCCGGTTACATAAAAATTTTATATTTCCATGTCACCAATGCAGAAAGATTGGTGTAGATAGGTTTTTGTTGTATCACTATACATTGCGTTAAATTCGACTTTACGAGACGCACAGGAAGAAATTGTTTGATGACAAATATTTATTAATAGTTTCTCACTCCTGATAAGTATTCTAGAAAACAGCTCATCTCTCATCATTTGGATTAAATCAACAGTAAAAGAAAAATAAATAACTATTTAAAGATTATTAATTTTTATTTGTGAAATCATTAAGATTAAGATATCTCATCTAATGGATGTTTGCATTCTGGATAAATTCCAATAATCTGAATATTTATGAACAGTTAATCACTAGCTAATTATACATCAAATAAGGATGGTTATACAAATGGTTGTTTAGATTTGTAATCTTGTGAACATTATTATCATTTCTCGGCGTTTGATTATTTTTGTAAATGTATACATCTAATCAGTAAACATTTAATTTAGAAACCGTTCACAGTATGAAAGTCTTCTCCAAATCATTATATTTTTTATTAAAAACCAACTCTCCATACTTCTCACTTTGAAATATTTGACGAATTCCGTTCTGACGCAAGAGTTGAGAAGCGAAATGAAAAACTTCAATTAATCCTAATTTGCCCGCTAAGATTAGGCTCACGATAACCGGCATTCTGTAAGAACCCTTTACTTACTTCCCGACCCTTCCATTCAGTTTAAGCCGCTTTAAAAGCTCCAGTTTGACAAACAAGGGACCTAATACGTAACTGAATAAGAATTGCGGGGATCAATGCACCGTTTTAAGATTTAAGAGTTTTTAAAGGCTCGAACAATACCCGTAGTATACGCACTGTTTGCTCGGCAAAAAATAATTCTAGTTTTGATAGCTTCAAATTATTCCATATATGAAAAATTATTTAGAATTGACTCCTTTAATTAAAATAAGACAATATCAGTTACAAATTATATAGAAAAAAGGTGTAAAACATATATATTACTTATACAATTAAATGAACAAACTTTCCGAATTTAGTCTCGTACTCGTATATTTGATTTTAGAACATTTAACCCATTTAACCTGACGTTTCCAATGCTTTTTAGCATTTGCGATGATAAGTGGACGACCCCAAAATTTCGATGTTAATGACAATCCGTAAAGTTGTTTCATTTAAACGTGTAGCACCTGTGAAAAATTAAATTAATACTAACAAAGTTTTAAATATATTTTTTCGTCACACTTTTATTGGGACTTTTAGGGATCATTGTCAATGAATATTTGACAATAATACACTGATCAAACCACGTTAACAGATGAAGCTACAATATGCTAGAATAAAAACCGTATTAGTGTTTGTTCTTTCAGAATTAATTATGCAAAGAAGCGTCGGCCTTCATCCATTTACGCCGACTCGATCAGAGCGTCTTCCATAACGGTACCATTGGATGTAAACAAACTTATCCATGTACGGGATAAGAATGGGAGAAAGTCAAACAATACTTCTAGGAATCGCAGCAAAAAGCTCATCCGCAACTGTCAATAGACCGATCAACCGTATAAGGCGAAACTTATTCAGGCGACAATGAACTCCCTTGTAGGAAACCACTGTTTTTACCCCCCGCCAACATGCAAATGAACGTTGAAAATAATTTCCTTCTTAATTAGTAGCGCATTTGCATGTACAAGTGCCTCTATCCCATACTAGGAGGATCATTATTATAATTGTGGCTTTTTTCTCGCGAAAACTTACGCTGTGTAACGGTTGTACTGGCCGATGGCTTCGTCGAGTCATACGATTAATCGATAAACAAATCGTGCGACTGTGACGAGATTGCCTCCTAGCGCATGCAAATTATGTCAACATGGCGATTTTATTGTTCTTCAAATACGTCATTATTAAGGGAGTGTAAAATTAATTGCTTTTAAATACTGTACCACGACGCATCTAATTTGTTGTACAAACTACTAAACCTACTTATTAGATGAACGCGAATGTAAAAACAGACGGTATCCGAACGATGAATCCATTCCTGAGTTATTTTTATTATTATCATAACATTATTGTAATAAACGTGTTGACCCATGAAATACTACAAGTTTTTATAGTCTGTAATGCACAGATCTTTTAAGACTAAAGACCAAACATTCAAATATATTTTATTAGATTCGTACCAACTAAGGTAGGTACGAAGGTAACGTACTAAGGTAAGATAATAAAGATTTTGCTTATCGACGTGAAATTGTACACGAATTTACTAGCCAATACGTCATTCGCCAAAACCAATTATAAGACCATGAGCATCAGTTAAATTGAAGTAACGAAATGTTGCAAATACATTTAATGATGACCAATTATATAATTATGAAGATAAGGCTTTAAAACAAATAATGTGATGCTCTTTGAATCGTATCGACTCAATTTTCGATTTTTTCTCACGTAATTTCACGATCGTCGGCCGATATTCGGTCCGAATTAATTGCTTTATACCCACGCGTTGCAACCCTGGAAGTATTTAACGCAATGCGTTATTAATCAATGAACCCCTGTTTTGCACAAGACGATACGTTTTGTATTTAAAATTATCAAAATCAACTAACATTACAAAAATGAAACCCTTCCAATCGTTCAAGTTTTCTCATAATTGAACTTACTATTAAAGTTTATGTGATAGAGCCACTGTAATTACTTTTACATATTTAAAGCTCTGAAAGTAAATTAAATGTTGTGCTCATATAAGATGTTAATAACTGTTAGCGATTTTGTTTGTCGTTAAATTGAAATAAAAGTAAAAGTGTTGAATTCGTTTCAAAAATGAACTGCATTGTAAAAAAAAATACGGTGAAGCCACCGTAGTGACTGACATGGCGTGCCATCGAAAGCATGGAGTCGACATTTGAATCCGCAACTTCCTTTACAGAACAATTACTTTCATACACGATAAAAAAAATAAAAATATGCGTTCGAATGTGCGTGACAAGTGCAGAGCCCAGTCCCGACATCTTTGTTTCACTACCATTAATTCGCCCGATAGTTATCACATACGTTTAAATGCATTGGCCGAATATTAGATAAGAGTAATTAATATGCAGTGGCTTCACGCAATCATTTTGCTAACAAATAAAAATTACGCACTATTAATGCACACATTTCCATATTTTTTTAAAGAATTGAAAGCTATTTATTTCTCTGATACAACAGATATGAATATATCTAAGATAGGTAGTACGAGTACCTACAATTTGGAAACTTACAAAGTCAGTCATTAGATTCATTATTCTGAATTATCGATAAGCTAGAAAAAAATAATTGATGTCCAGCTTTTTACTATATGTCATTGGGTATTCATGGTACAAGAAAAAGTGTAGTTTCACAGCATATAAAGTTCCTGTAATGCAGTATTAATATGCATTTGCATAGGCATGTATTAACAATGGATTACTGGTGTTACGTTACATTGTCTGTGCCTGCGTTTGCGCATGTATGGCTACGAGTTCCATTGTCGATATAAGGATGGAAGTAGACATGCTGTAAACAGTAACCCTTTTTTTTTCTTTTGATGATATTTAGTAAATGCTGCACGTTGCGTTTACTAGTTTGTGGTTTGAAGATTACAGTAAATCTAACTGTAAGCCTCTTGTATTCCTGAATAGTTATTATATTATTATAACCCTTAATATGAATAAACGATTAATATTTTTATTCATAAATATTGTAAGTTGATGCTTCAAAGCTGTCCTATTTTTAGGAATCAATTATTTCATTTTTATGCCTCAGAAGGGTACATTGTTACATGATAGTAGGCAATATTAGTCTTTTATGTTACATAAGTAACTATTAATAATATAAGTACTACACACGTAGTAACGTCAGGTGTTATTCTTAAGACAACAAGTTCTAGTGTATCTACATCCTAATATGTTTCCGTAATATCCAAGAGTCGTCGATCGCGATGCTTGCTCACGCGTTTCGCATCAGTCACCCCCACCCCTACCATAACTCGTTCTCATATAATTTGAATAATCATTGATATGCTGGGTTTTTAAACGAAACGATAATCTACTTCAGACGATTCGATCGAAACATATGAAGTTGTTTGTTAATTTAGAAATAATTTAGGGTCGCGTGCACGATTTATGCTATTTCATTACGATTTGTTTTCACAACTGTGTAGAACAACAATAATAAAATGTTGCAAGGTCATGGGTGTTTTCTATTTTTGTAAAAATATTGCAGGTATATCATTAATTACTAATACTAGAGATACAATTAAAGAAATTAATGCAATCCAGAAACAGGATATCGTTTATGAGAAGTTTAATAAAAGTAATACATATATTTGCTGTAGTGACATAATTTGGGATACTTATGGCCAATTTCACCAACCTTATCTTAGCTTAGGATACTCTTAGGTGGCATGCTTATTCTTTTTTATTCTTTTCATGAAAGACAAAAGTGACAGCATACGTCTTAGGAGTTTCCTAATCTATGGCTCGTATTAATAAACGCGTCTCAAAGTTGCAGTTTTGACGTTTAATGTATGGAGCATCTGTCAAAAACAGTAACTTACGTTAAAATAGATCTCACTTGAGATGCAATTATTAATATGAGCATATCATAAGGTTGGTGAAATTGGCCATTAATTTAAATTGATATTGACGTCCTAATAAAAAAAAATTAAACCTATAAAAAAATAAAAATGTTCTCAACACGCACGAAATAAATATTCAAATTATCTCGTTATACGAGTACTCGCAATTAATGGACCATTATCAGATTTTAAAACTAAATTCATTTATAAACTGATCCTGTAGGTTATATAGTTTATGTTTCATGTTTGGTTAAGTCATCGTGTCAAAAGGTTAAAATAGAACCGATAAGTAAGGAACAATACGTCCTAGCTTCGAACCCGATTGGCATGTCAGCCTGAAGCCTCTTGAGATATCCTCGACTAAGCATAATAATTGGGACACAATCATGGAACGCAGCCGGGGCACAGGCGTGGTTCGCCGCGCGGCTGCGCTCGCATTGTTGATCCCACGATTAAAAACAATTCAAACACTAACTCGCACTCGAAAATTAAACTCGAGTGGTTGTGCGGAACCCTTTGTTTTAGGCACAATGCGCGGCGCAGGGTGACCGCTGACGCCATGTACTTGTACCGTGGGTAAGCCTGTCGTGGAATACAAATTTTAAATACCCGTACGATGTCTATTCGTTTTAAAATAGCTTTTTAAATGCCTTCACTATTTTATTTAACATTGAAATTGTGAATATACTATAAAATTGTATAAGTATAATAATAGTGAATATACTATATTATAGACTATTTATTTAATATACAAAACCCAATGTTTTATTAGATAGTAAGTATAATTTCGTAAACTGGAATAAAGAATGAAGTAATTTTTATAACAATTTAGTTTTAATTTGGATCATATTATTAATATTAATTAATCGTTGTTATGTCTGTTTAATACAGATTAAAAAATCATAAAAATACATGTGTATTTTTGCACCTTACATTAAACATTTGAAAATGATATATTTTACCTAAGTAGGTAATGAGTTTTTTTACAATAATTAGGAAGAATGCAGTCCAAAGTTTACGCGACCCTAGTACCTTCCGCTAAGCGTGGATTAAACAGTGGGGTGTGCGCCGGCGCAGCTGACGCGTCGAGTACCTTGGTAATTACCCGCCATTGTATATTGCTGTCGCGCTGATTGCTATCACACTCTCGATCGGGTGCAGTTTTGTATACCATTTTATCCCACATGACATAATTAGAGCCAATAAATATTTACATTTGGCACAATTCGTAAACTGTGTCAATTTTCTAAATCATTGGTATAGCAATTTTCAATCAAATGAAATGCGAAGGGACTAAAAAATATTCCATAATATAGGTTCAAACACCTAATAACGAACCACTAGTAACTGTCAACTTAATGCTTACAAATTCATTTATAAGTATCCGAAAAACGAAACTCGATGCAAACTTACCCATTTACAGACTAGTCTTTCAATATGAAATCATGAAATGTGACTTCTTGAACTTATATTCCGACCACTCTTTATGAATAAAAATCGTTGTTATAGCAAAAAGAATTCTAAATAGACAGCTTTTATTTTGTTAGTCGTAACATTATTTAGTCTAATAAATTGAAGGCGTCGATGGCGTAGTGCGTAAGGTGTTCGAACCCCGCCACGTACCAATGTGTTTTCAAATTTTGAATTCATATGTACGTTTATTCGACGCTTTTACGGTGAAGGAAAACATCGTGAGGAAACCTGCACACACCTGTGAAGAAAACATTTCTTTACAGGATGTGTGTGAAGTCAAACAACTCGCACTTGGCCAGTGTGGTTGACTGGCCTAATCGCCCTAGTTTAGGGTAGGCTCGAGCCCATCGGTGGGGACGTATATGAGCTGTTGATGATGAAATTGAAGGCGGTCAGTCAGAGTTTCTTCCGCCATGGGCGGGTGCGGGCTTCGGGCATTTGTCGCCCATTGCCCGGGCATCTTCTCGGCGAGCGGTAGTTCGCCGGTGTTGGGCACGTCACGTAGTGACGGGCCCCTCTTCGCCACCCCCCTGTGCTACCACTCCGGGATCGAGGCGCGGCCCTCCGCGGTCAAGCACACCAGGTTAGAGGGGCTTGTCCCAAGCCCAGCGAGCGCCGGCGAGCAGGCCGCGGCTTACTCTGCGCCCGGAGGAGCGGTGGGGGGAGGAGGGGGCCGTTGGTCTAGTTTGGGTGATGGTGTCAAATCCGGTGGTGGTGTCGCTTAGGCGAGTCACGCGCGCGAGCGGTGGGGTCCCGCGGCAGACTACAAGCCGTAAGCGACACGAGGTCTGGTCAGGTGGTGGCGTCGTCAGCGAAGTCGCTGACGAAGCGGAGTCTTGGCCGGGGTGGGTCGCCTCGTCGTGGGGATGCAGCTGGTGATGGTGGTGGTGACGATGGTAGGTCGTGGTCTCTCTCCGCCCTGGGCGACAACAAGTCGCGGGGCAGCGCTCGTCCGGAAGAGTCTGGAGGCCTGGGAACATAGGGAGCAATGTTGTGGAGGTGGAGGTGGGGCCCGTTGTCGGCGCTGTCGAACATTCGACGCGCCAGACGGGCGACGAACTCCTCCACCGTCGGCATCCGAACGTCCCGGGCAATGACGTCATTCCTGACGTAGCGCCCCGCGTTCGTCACGACACGGAGAGAGACGTTCTGGACCACCTGCAGTCTGGAACGCTGGGTCGGGGAGCACAACGCATACCATGCTGGGGCGGCATAGGTGAGCCGCGTACGAACGTAGCTCTTGTAGACCATCAGTTTCGTACGCAGTGGTAGTCGGGATGCCAGCACCGGGCGCAGGATGCCACGGGCCATCTTGGCCTGGTTGACGACGTGGTCAACCTGGGGCACCATGCGCAGTTGGCGGTCGATGCGGCATCCGAGGTACGCAACTGTGGTCTGCCAAGCTACGTCCTGTCCGCGGAGTGTCAGCGGCGGTGGCATGCGGCTCATTCCCGTGTCGATGACTGTGGTACACAACCTCCGAAACTGTCCCATTGTGGCAGCACCATGCCCGATATCCGTATCAGACAGCGTGATGTGCGGGCGGAGCTCCAGTCGATCGATACTCGAAAAGCAAGTGGACCAGACGGCATTCCTGCGATTGTTCTTAAGAAGTGTGCAGCGGAGTTGACTCCGGTCCTTACGCGTCTATACCGTCTGTCGTTCTCTGCTGGTTGTGTGCCGAAATCTTGGAAAGAGGCCAATGTCCAGCCGGTTCCCAAAAAGGGAGATCGTTCTGATCCGGCTAACTATCGCCCTATAGCCGTCACTTCCATTTTGTGTAAAATCATGGAGAGGATCCTTAATACACAGCTGATCCGTTACCTGGAAGGTCACTCGTTACTTAATGACCGACAGTATGGGTTTCGTCCTAAACGGTCAATAGGTGACCTTCTAGCGTTCCTTTTGCACAAATGGGGTGAATCTATCGATAAGCGCGGCGAATCGGTGGCTATTAGTCTCGACATCGCCAAAGCTTTTGATAGAGTCTGGCACAAGGCTCTTCTTTCCAAGCTTCCGGCATACGGATTACCCGCGCAGTTCTGTACGTGGATTGCCAGCTTCCTCCACGAGCGTAGAATTCGCGTTGTCGTTGACGGCTGCGCTTCGCGGTTCGTGGCAGTGAACGCTGGTGTTCCGCAAGGCTCCGTTCTATCCCCCACATTGTTTCTTCTGCATATCAATGATATGCTTTCCTCGGGAGCTATACATTGCTATGCAGACGACAGTACAGTGCATGGGGGATATCACGGAGCCTCGGGGGCTGCTCGTGGTGATATTGGTAGGGAAAGGCAGAATCTTATCATTGAGCTCAACAGGACGCTGGACCTCGTCTCCGAATGGGGCTCCAACAATCTTGTTGAGTTCAATGCTAAGAAAACACAGGTGTGCGTGTTCTCGGCGAAAAGGTCACCTTTCCTCCCCCTTCCTTCTCTTCAGGGCACAACCCTTCACACACAGAGCAACATCACCTTGCTCGGAATGAACATTCGCTGCGATCTGAACCCCAGAGACTACATCGAATCCGTCATAACTACTGCCTCACGGAAACTCGGTGTCCTGAACAAGGTGCGTAGGTATTTTGCGCCGGACCAACTATGCTTGTTGTATAAAACTCAGGTTAGGTCTTGCGTGGAATATTGCTCGCACCTTTGGGACGGCTCCGCTCAGTACCTCCTCGATGCTCTGGACAGATTGCAGCGTCGCGCTATTCGCATAATTGGCGATGTAGAGGCAACTAACACCCTCGAGCCTCTACAACTTCGTCGTGACATCGCCTCTCTTAGCGCCTTTTACCGAATGTTCCATGGGGAATGCTCTGAGGAGCTCTTTAACCTTATCCCTCCCTCTCCATTCCTTAACAGAAACACGCGTAAGGGCCTTCGGAGTCATCCGTACACTGTGTCCTCCTTTTCACACCGTACCAAGAAATTCCAAGATTCCTTCTTCTGTCGTTCATCCCACACTTGGAATTCTCTACCTGCGCACGTGTTTCCTCCATCCTACAACATGGGTTCCTTCAAAAGAGGCGTGAAAAAGCATCTTTTGGGCCGGCAAGGGGCGGGCAGGTAGGAAAGTGGATGTCGTCCCTACTCTATCTGTCAACTCATTTGGGCCTCTTTCACCGCTTAACATCAGGCGGGAGGAGGTCATTTGCCGGGCCATCCATAAAAAAAAAAAAAAAAAATGCGGCGCTGCGACCCGACCAGGATGGCGGCCGTCTTACCCACGTTGACGGCCATCCTCCAGTTGTCCAGCCATGTTGGCAGGCGGTCCAGCAGTTGCTGCATCCGGGCGGAGGCGAATCTCACCTTCCGCGACGAGGCGAAGAAGGCGCTGTCGTCGGCGAATAGGGCCAACACCACGTCCCGCTGCCCCTCCTGGAGCTGGTCTTGGAGGGTGGGGATGTCGTCGGTGTAGGCGGCGTACAGGCACGGCGAGAGGCAGCTGCCCTGGGGCACTCCTGCGAGGATGGGGCGTAGCTGGGAGGTGGCGTCCTCAACCGAGACCACGAAGCTCCGACCCTGGAGAAACGACGCCAGCAGTCTCACGTGGGCGGGCGGCATGCTGGTGGCGGCCAGCTTGTAGAGGAGACCGGGATGCCACACACGGTCGAAGGCCTTCTCGATGTCCAAGAAGACCCCCACGGTGTGGTTGTCCCGGTTCATGGCGGCCGCGAGGTGGTGGAGCACGCGCGCCAGCTGGAGCGTGGTGGAGTGGCCGCTGCGGAATCCGAATTGCTCATCCCGGAGTGGGACGAACGGGCGGATCCTCCGCAGCAGCAGTCGCTCAAACAGCTTGGCCACGTGAGACAGCAGCGTAATGGGTCGGTAGCTGGACGGGAGGCGCCTGTCCTTACCCGGCTTGGGGAGGACGATGATACGCCCCATCTTCCAGGCCACGGGAAAGTGGCCGGTGCGCAGGATGCCGTTGAAGAGCCTGGCGAGGGTCGCCAGGCCCCTGCGGGGCAGCTGCCTGAGGGCCGCGGAGGAAACGTTGTCGGGCCCGGGCGCTTTCCGCCTGTTGAGGCGGAGCACCGCTTTGCGCAGCTCTGCGGGGGAGATGAAATCGTCACCCCGCAGCTGCGGCGCTGGGGCCGACAGAAATTCCTCGACGCGGCTCAGCACGTGCCTGTGGTGCTCGACGACAGCGCAGTCGGTGGACGCTGGGTGTGGGGTAAATACCTCCTCCAGGTGATCAGCCAGAATATTGGCCCGGTCAGCGGCGGCGTAGCATCGCCTGCCCGCGCTGTCCAGCAGCGGGCAGACGGGGGCGGTGGACTTCGTCAGCTGTCTGTTGAGCCGGAAGAGGTCAGCGGTGCTATCGGCCACCTGGTCCAGGTGACTCTCCCAGGTGGCACCGCGCCATACCTTCACGGCCTCAGACAGCTGGGTGGTGAGGCGATTGAGCTCCGTCTTGACCCGCGGGCACCGGGTGCGGGCCCACAGCTGGCGCAGCTCGCGCTTCCTGCGCATCTGCGCGCGCAGGTGGGCAGGCAGTTCCTCCCTGCGTGACTTCGCAGGGGGGCGGGTGGAGGCTGCCTCCTCGGCAGCGCGGATGCGGGTGCAGATGTCGTCGGCGGCCACGTCCACATCCTCCGGGGAGGAGAGGGGGCCGCCGAGCGCGAGATCGCTGAGCGCCGAGCTGAAGGCGCCCCAGTTGGTGCGGGGGCGCGGAGCTCACGCCTGGACGAAGTCGGCCGCCATGCTGGTGGTGATGAGGATGGGGAGGTGCTGCGTGTCCATGTCGTACAGCACCTCCACGGAGACCGAGCAGGGGATGTTCCTCGTCAGAACGATGTCCAGGACGTCTGGCTGATACCTCGCGGTGGTAGGGATGTGGGTGGGGGCGTCAGGTCCCACCACTTCGGCGTCAAGTCCGGTGGCGGCATCCAGGAGCATCTTCCCGGCGGGCGTGATGCAACGCGACCCCCATTGGGGGTGCTTCGCATTAAGGTCGCCCGCCACGAGAGTCGGCGTGTCGTCGCCGAAGAGCCCCTGGATGTCGGAGAGTTCTACTCTGGATGCGGGGGGGCGGTATGCTTGAAGGCGGTGTTAACTTTTTAGTAGCTATGCACAAACATAGTATACAGTACAGTACAGTACAGTACAATATAGTATACATATAAAAAGTAATGTAACTAGTACACAATAAGTTTCTATTTAATAGCTGTTCTTTTTTACACACAACGGGGAAGCTTTTGACTTTCTGGTGGTAAGTAATGATAAGGCCGATAATGGAAGTAAGATTCACTTGAACTCCTCAACAACTGAGGAACTACCTAGCTAGCTTACCTCCAACTGTCGTAACACAACATTAGGCAAGACGGTGGTTGTTAGCCAGGGGTGCTTTGAAGCACTACCACATTGAATGTGGAAGCGAACCCCAGACGACCAGATCTACTAGACCACGGAGGCGGTTCGTTGGCAAATCAAATAAATTAAATTAAAATTTAAAAAGGTCTCATTGACTCCAGGACCTATTAAGCCCCCGCTGTCTCCTGTCCTGTTCCGTTGGCACAAGGTGCCTTTTGACCGCAAAAGGTAGATGATAAGGTAGATGATGACTTGACATTTCCATAGAATACCTTCTCTATAATAAATTATCAAAACAATCAACACAACCGAAATATCAGCTGCGTTGAACCTAGGTCTTTTACACAACAGGCGGTTGGGGAGGAGAAGGCGAGCGTTCCTTAACGCGCGCCAGCTCCCCTAGCAAGCTGGGGACTGAAACGGCTCGGCCGGATGACTACCGGTTGAGAGATACTTTTCACCCCTAGCTTGGCCGCCTGGGGGGGTCGAATTTCTCAAGATACTTGTCGACACCCCCCCCCCCCCCCCCGTAGAGGTAAGTCCTGGCGCGTGCGCCAGGCAACCCTCCAGGGGGCACAATCGGGGAATGGCTAACGCCGATCCCGATTGTGTCTCTACGGAGGTAGAAGTATCTAGAGGGTTTTAGCCGGTAGTGGGTCTTCTACCCGAGTCCTGCATATCCTCGGGGTGGCCTAGTCAGCTCAAGTCCCTTGTTGAATACCGTAAAAACTGTATTTTCCCTCTATTAAAAAAAAAGGTCTTTTACACAACATGTAATATAAATAAAGATATTGAATTGAATTGTATGTTCTCGTGTATTGTGATTGTCAGATGATCTAGCTACATAGAAATGATATTCCAGATGTTGATGATATCCTACTGCCGTGAGTTGCGAGGGTTTGTACCGAACAGCAAAGGCTAGACGATAATAACTGAAAAAATAATAAATAAGGCAAACTGTATCCACAAACATATAACCGTTAGCAATAATACAAAAATATTTGTTCTTATACGGATTCCAATTTCGGGAATAATATTGATGAAAACCTAAGACAGGAACTATTTTATTCAAGTGAAAACCATTAAAAAGACTATGTTTTCTTCTTAGAAATAGCGGGTGTACCAATGGTAGTAGTAACCAATAGATCAGTAACCGAACACGAATATTCCCTATTACTAGTAGCAATGAGCATTCAATGTAAAAGCTTAGTAACAATTCAATATCGACTTGAAATCGAAAGTGGAGATCGTTCTTCGTTTAGTTCCTTCGTTGAATAGATAGAATACGGTTTTAAAGACCAAACCAAAGCAATTCAGATTGAATTCAACTGAGCCGACATTGTCAATGCGTTTGAAAAATCGCCAGTCCCCAAGCGAGTATATAATCAGAATTATTTCCGAATGCCTACTTTATCGGCGATCAATAATTAATATCTGGAGGCTGACCGGTGAGACGCTCCCGAATTTCGCCGAGAATCATGCGGAGATCGCGTTCGCGTAATCGAACCGGCAAAAAATAAAAAATGAAGCAAATACGAAATACTCCATTACTGGCCCGCACACAGAAAACTGTGGAGGGTTCGACTCAGCTGTAATGTCAACTGCATGGATAACTTTTATTTTCGTTTTTAATTTTTTTAGGTTTGATTTTATAATTTTAGTTAGTGCTTAATATCAATGCTAATTCTATATTTTCCCGTAGTAAAAACGGTTCAAGCAATAAAGCAAAAGCTTTTTAAAAAGTCCTGTCGAAATACATAAAACAGTTGTTAGTGTGATCAGGGAAGGATTTTTGAAAGCGCTTGAAACACGTGTTCACTCATTTCTATCAGCTTAATACAGAATTTTATACTCATAGCTTTAAGAATTGATGGACTTACACACAAACTTTAACCGCTTTTTAATTCTTTAAGGGTTGTTTTTTTAAAATCCCTTCTTAACTGACATGTCCTATCCATAAACTACCTTGACGTCCAAACATTGATTTACTACCAAACGTCTAGTAAATCAATGCGTCCAAAGGTCAAATAATTTGCGATATTTCGTGATTAATGTCAAAATTTTAAATATTATTGATAATTAAATAAAAATCGTTAATATGTCACAGGAATAAATAATAACTATTGTATTTCTCTTATGTAAGATATTATTTCCAAGGATAATTCTTTTATAATTGATCGCATTCCATATCCTACTTTTCTCATATTAAAATTGTAATCTCAATAAATATTTCTCACGAACATCAATTCTGCATACGACACTGTATTAATTGACAAAAAATGATTTTACGATTAATAGACCCACATGAGCTTAGAATATTAACACATCGGTACAATAGGTAATCAATTGTACCTGACGGTGGGAATGGAGAAACATCCGTAATAAAATTCTTTGTAATCAACTTTTACAAGAAGATAATCCCATCATTATATACCTATGATCATTAGTTAGAATCTTATAATATATATATATATTAAGTTTTTTTTACATAAAATGGAAGCAGTTTCTCGTATTCTAGACTGACATCAAAATATTTAACCGTAAATTATTCAACAGAAAGGAAGCTTACATGCAGCAGAGATCATGGTTTCATTACAGAAATAGTTAAACTAGTAAATATATTTTGTGATAACAACTGGAAAATTTGAAAATATCAGCGTACTTTCCGCCCATGGCTCATAAATCATGGCACCTTTTCCTTATATTATATACTAACTGTGACTGCAGCTTTTCTTGCGTGAAATTCAACTTGGTCCTATCGTGACGTTAATTAAATAGCCTATAGCTTTCCTCGATCAATGGGCTATCCAATACTAAAAGAATTTTTGAATTCGAACCAGTAGCTCCTAACACCAAACAAACCAGTATTTAACAGTAAATGAAAAAGTCTTCCTTTTGTATAAAAAAACTCAATCCTAATCAAAAACACTGATCGAACAGCAAAATAGTTAAAATATTATTATTTCAGCAACAATTAAAGTTCGTGGCGCACCGCTATTTATTTAAAAGTGGATCTTTTTATGAACGCATATCTAATAGTAACTAGCGCACAACAAACCTATTATTTTTTTAAAGATAGCTTCTATGTTTGTATCCCATACTGCAGTTTATATATCAAAGTGAAACACCAGTTTGTCAGATTAGCGATTTTACAAAATTAAGGTACATAAATTGTTAGTAACAAAAAAAAATTACTCTAATCAAGTACGAAGTGCGGCCAGAACCGAATTATACCTTTTTTAAAATTCGGTTCTGGCACTCGCCGGCCGCTGTTGCAGCACGCTCGCTTCGCTAGCTCGGTTCGTGCTATGTATGGTCGCAGCTCAAACTTAACCTTACCTCGTTCAGCCATTTCGGTTCAGTTCACTTAAGTATTATTTTTTATTATTTGACCTTCATACCTGAGTATATACCGAGTATGCACTTTCCTTGAAGAAAAAATATAATATGATATAGAAATTGTTGGATGATAAGTTCTTTGATGTGCATTTGAAAATATTCCGTATTTTTATATTGCAACCCTTGTCTTCATTCATCTTTGTCCACTATCAGCTTTTATATAGATAATAACGGATATCCACTCCACAGATCCCGATTATTGCGCAGGCGCATTGTGTATGCAAGGCGCGCCCGCCCGCGGCCACGTCAGCTATTCGCCGTGTCCAGGGGCTAACCCATTCAAGGCTAAGTACGGGGCCAGTTTTTGGCAGTTTTGGACTTGATCCGCAGACCTCATGCCGACGCAACGTCTGCACAGAATAACTATTCTGCCGTTTTTTTGTAATTAAAAGACAATAAAATTAGCCATTTAATGACAATCGGAGTTCAGGTTAGTGGCCCTATCGATTTGGAGTACGTAAGTCGAATTTTATTACTTTTATAATTAATGATGTATTTTTTTCTTAAATCTCTTGAATGTTATCCCGAATGTCATCTTACATGTCTTCTTAATAAGTATTCTAACTTTTTCAAATGTTTGGTCAACTGAATAGAAAGAACACCTTTTGAAAAAAAAAACATAAATACACAAGATAAAATAAAAGTTATTGTCGCGCTTGCACTACTATAATTTTTTTTAAAAAACGACAAAACATGATTGTAAGAAATTTTAACTCTCACAAATTTTCTTGCAAAGGCAGACCTTTACAAGAAAATGTTTTTTTTTATCCTAGGATTAATAACATTAAAGTATGGACTTAGGAAACTACACTTTTTCATTAAAAGAATTATCCAACAAAAAAGTATACATTTCTTAGTTAAACAGAATATTCCAAATAAACTGTTTTGAAAATGAATCAAACATTAGAGAGCATATTCTGGCAATCTCGGACGTACAGATTGTACTTAAAAAGCAGAGCAAAACTGAAATGTTACATTTGACTAACAAGAACGCCCCATTAACATGTTGTCAGACATACTCGTATCTATTCATTCCGATTGGTCGAAGGAGACTTTATGTTTTGTTTTTATTTGGTGGAATCAAGAACCGACCCTCAACAGGTTATCGCTAGTTTATAATGCAAAGAAGTTGAGCAGCCCCTAAGATTTAGAGTAGAATCTACAGAGATCTTATCGCGCCGAGCCTTCCCGTCCATTATTAATTGCACTCCTCACGCGCGGATCATCCTTATTAGGCCACCGCAAGCCTTGAGACATGCATTTCCTTAAATCTCAACGCGGAAAGGGTTGAGTGACGGATTTGTGGGACGTGAGATGGGGTTGCCAGCTATGCTGCTAAAATCAGAATATTATGTGCTATTTTCAATACTTCATGCTTTTTAACAAGTTGTGGCGATTAATGCTTACTAATATGAATGCCTTAATAATGTTGCTATGAAGTCACTTGAATGTAGCTTTAATAGTGTTATTTTTTAAATCTTCCACATTTTAAAAAATCTGAGTCTTTGTTCAATTACTGAAAAGATCTAATTTAAACAAGCATTTCCAACCATTGAAGCGTAAAAATCAAATAAATTCACTTTCGCCTTAACCAAACGTTTTCAAGCCGCAGATCTCTTTAATCGAAATCGACAATCAGTTGACAAACGTATCTAAAAACAGTTCCAACACAGAAAATATTACGCAAGGACTTAATATTTTAGATTAAAAACTTATTTAACCTTGCCAGTACTTAATACATCTGGATCTTAAGCAATAACGTATCAGAAGCCTATTGTTGTCGAAACAAGCGTGTCGTTTCAATTACTACACATAAACAGTTTTACTATGCTGACAAAACCGTAATAGACCTTTCGATTCCAACGGATTAAGTAACAAACATGCTATAATTTCAAAACATTATGTTGGGAAATACAAATTAAAAACTGAATTGGCATGCATTGTAGTGCGATAGCTAGGGCTGTAGGAAGTTAACCGTATATCGATCACTTATTATTGATCAAATACGTATAATATTTATCATATTGGATATTGTAATATGGGATAAGTACCGAAGGTTACGATTTTTCGCCGTAAAAAATTGTAAAGTTTTACATCCAATGTGAAAAGCAAAACATTGTATAGTTGGCACAATGAACTTATACTCGTACTATTAAAATTTTTGATTTCTTTATTTGACTTAGCTCAAATATATCTATTTGAGCCATGCACCCTAAGTTCTACCCAATACTTTGTACTACTAAACACGTACTACTAAACACGTACTACGGGTTATTTTAGTAGATCACAAAAGTGCATGCCAGCTAAACGTTTAGCAAGCAAGTGAAATTTCTACAAAGGTGCTGGCATTGCTGTATTGCAGTTTGAAAGTTTCAAGGGAAGTAAAATAACTTTGCTGTTTGAAGGGCAGGTAGGTTAGACCCTTTTAGTCCCACAAATGACTCACCTCGATTTTCAAGTGCGGTCTAATCGAAAATCCTGTATCCACCACTGACTAGACATCATTAGTCACAAATAGAAAACGTACCCTGGAATCAATGTAGCAGCTGGCATCTTTTCGACACCCTTGGAGACAGTAGTCACTTCACTTGGCTTCATGAGTAGGCTTACGCTCGAACCAATTCCGATGGATCGACATTGGGATTGTGATATTTCGTGCGCTTAAGCAGCAACACTAGTGTAACATTGTTTTCGTATCTTGTGAAAATTATATAATATTGAGTTTGGTGCACATAAAATCCGCGCAATACGGGTCCAATTTGGCGCCAATGTCGCAACATAAGCGTACGAAAAATCACAATCTCAATGTCGATCGATCGGATTTGGTTCAAGAGTAGGGCTACTGGACGTCTGCTGGTTAGCCAACTTTCTTGTAAAAGAGTATCGATATTGGTGGCATCGTGAATAAAGGCCCCACTGCGAACTATAATTACACTGCGGCGGCGCGCGCGCAGATTATCAGAAGCAAGTGCGTTCGATAACGCTTGCGCACGAACGCATGTTATTAAATTTATTCCTTTTTCGACGGAATCTGCATAATGAGGGGGGCAAAAAACGAGGTAATCGCTAGTACTCGCCGTCCTGGAGAAAGGCGGGCAGTTTTTGTATATTGTATGCTCAAGTGCAATAAATATTAAATTTGAAACATTCCACACAGTTGCTACATTTTTGGAAGTAAGTAATATTATCTGTTAATTAACAATTCAATTATTTTGACCACGATTTATATTTTGTATACTACAATTACACCACAAGAGACAGAAAACTCGAAAAAAAACAACACTTACATTAACACAAGAAAAGACCCACGCTCAGTTGGTTAATGTGAATTTTATTTAATATAATATAAAACGTCATTAATGATTCCCAAATGCCTTTTAATATCTTTTATCTCCAAGTATTCTCAAATTGGAGATCCCTGGGGGAGGCCTATGTCCAACAGTGGGCACTTTTGGCTGAAATGATGATGATGATTCTCAAATTACTTAAATGAATTATAAGCCTCACAAACCAGTACCACACAATAATGTTTTTCTGATAAACCATAATAATAATTCCATATAGTAAAACTGATACGATTAAAGTCTATTTATTTTATAATACTATACTATAAATTAATCAGTGCCGTGGCATATAGATGCTATGGTACAAGCCATGAAAAACAATTAAATTGTAACTTATCACTTGGTATTTCTTCACAGTGGGTTTATCACTGAATAACCCTATGTTATCTTACAGTATAAAACTTAACAACGAAATTTTATGGAGAATGAGTGGCTTAGGAAATGTAGTTTACTCACTAACTAATTAACATTGTTGTTTATGATAATGTGAACTACAAATCATAACTAAAGGCGACCTGAAGATTTAACTAACTAAAGGTAAGTAATTTGCTAAATGTTAGTCACTTAACATACCTTTGGATGAATACATGTTTATAAATAACATTGTTTTTTTATCTTTAATCTTGTGGTGAATAATACAATATATATATATATATATATATATATATATATATATATATATATATATATACATACATATATCACTGCTCTATATTATTCCCTGAATATTTTAATTGCTGACTTATGGTGTCTTCATCAAACCTTTTTTTTTAACGATGTGGAATGCTGCTGCGCACCGTACCTGCCGATAGCTAATCGACAGGCGTGTGTGGGACTCCCCCTGATCAGTGCAGCGCATACCCACTAAACCAACCTCGATATCCATCTTTTCCATAGTCCGGGTGATCCAGGGCCTGTCCCAATTCTCCAAACCCGGGATAGCCCAGCCAGCAACGGGCCGGTCTTCTTCAGCAACTTTGGGGTTATTACCCTGAACATGGGGGTAGTACCCAGACGGGGAGGCCTTTAATCGCGCGCATCAGCAGGCCACACCTAGGTCAGTCATGGAAGGTGGGCTACAAAAGCCCGCCTTCTACCGCTTAACCGTCTGCGTGGTTTCATAAAACCTAGCTAAGTTAGGATTAGGAGGATTTCTTTGCATTAAAGGCAACGGATTAAACCACAGTACCGTAGTATGACTTTTGGGTTGATACGATGTTGAAAATTCGCACACATATTTATGCCATTGAATAGGAATGTGAATTTTCATACCAAACTCATTATAATATTACAATAATACGATCTTTTCACATGAAACCGCTCATCGGTGCTCCATAAATCTCAACCCCATTATTCTTAGCAATCTTTCGAGATATGCCTCATGAGCTGATGTTCGTGAGAAATTTACGTAGTAACAGGATCGGTGGTTCAGCAAAAAAGATCCGCGCGTGTCGTCGGCCGTCGGGCAAGTAGCCAGTAATTTATGGTTAGTTTTTGGGTGCTCCCGCGCAATGCGGCCTCGCGGCTTTCGGCCGCACCCCGGCCCCGCGCCCGCTCCTCCCGGTCACAGACCTCGCGTCATTCCGTCAATCTCCTCTACTTATCCGTCCGACCCGATCCCTTATATTAATCATTTTTTCCACCCAAAAAGCGAGACGCAATAAAGATCCTATCGACCGGCCCCGGGAGCGCCCGATCTGGCCGCTTTCGAAACTTCACTGACGAGCAAATATCGCAAATGATTCGTATTATGCCTAGTGTTATTCACTATAAACTGGTTCATTGTGCAGCCAAAATTAATCTCGATGGCTTAGCCCGGACACAATAGCGACGTGCCGCCGCGTACGGTGGCTATTACGAGTGCCGACTTATAATTACCTTTTTAAATAGTTTTTTCAGACGGCGTCCATATTAAAACGTCAATGTAAATAACTTGTTAGCCGCAATCTCATTTCTGGCCGATTGGATATTACAATAGTGTACGTGATTTGAGAAAGGTAACGGTGTCGCCGCTTTATCCGCGAGATGGAGCCTATTACCGGCGACGGCACGCGCCCGCGCGGCTGCTGCTCGAACATGCACTCAGATCATTTTATTACGCGAACAAAAAAGATATCTAATCAAACGCTCCTGACAGCGACCATAATAGTCTGAGCTCCCCATACTGTCTGATACTATCAAATATAGCTGTGTAATGAACTTTCACGGATAATAAAAAATACATATCTACGAATCGGCAGCCAGGTGATGGACATATTTTTTACATCCGTAGAAATGATAATAATATTCGGGTGAAAATATTTGTCGATGTTATAAAAAAAGTTGTCAAGCGAGCAGTAGGCGGTAATGGGTGTACAATGGTGCGCGGGATCGGTCGGCTTTAATTAGGTTCGGATCGCATTGTGGCCGGCGCAGGCGCAAATTGAACCACGGAATATTTCACCTGACGCGACGTACGTGTCTAATAGTACGGATTATTTATATACTATAAACTCTTTGGAGTTTTTGTCGCGGCGTAGCTTGGCACGAGCCGCTTTCTACGTACCAATGCTGTGTAATTGTGCTTATACCCTTTTTATGTCGATTTCAAAATATCTTATGGCCGGCTTCAATAACGTATCTATGCCGTTTTACTTTGAAATGATGACATGCAGTTTTTGATTCATGCTGGTGAAAATAAAAAAAATGTTAATATAACATGTGAATTTGTGATTTCAATTATAAATTAAAGCAAATCCAAAATCAATAAAACAAAACTATTATCTAAACTAAACATTGAAATCTGTATCAATGATGTAGATTTTTGCACGCAACACGGTGCCAACATTATAGTAATTATGTAGGCGTTGAGTAAAACACAATGAGCGTGCGAAAACTATATGAGATAATGGAGAGGTGTGCACCTACCTAAGCTGCGTAATTAGAAAACATTGTGAGGTTATCGCATAACCATCATTTTCCTAGAAAAAACTCCCCCCACATAGTTGTAGAAACCATGCGTATGAAAATTTACTTTGAGAGATCTAGCTTTATAAGATATATATATTATTTGATTTTGTGTATATCCTTAGAATCTCGAATAAGTACATAATTGGACATGTTGCAAAAAAAATACTTTAGCTATGAGTAGGTATACAATAAATATTGTATAAAAATGGCATGACACTGAAATAATCAGCGCCAGCAAGGCTGATTTTGAAAACAAAATTCAATCAGACGCTCGTGAGTTAGCGTCTGGCCACAATGTGTGCGTGCGCATGCTGGAACGAGCTCGCAGCGTCACGTCCAAGGCATTCAGCATCAGATCCAATTTGTGACAATTGCGAAATACTATTGAGAAACATATCGGACGATTTCCGATGAAAAAAGTACTAGAAATGTATTTACACTTGTCCCGGATCATGAACTAGTGTGAACTGTGTGAATGATTTAGTCGATTTGGTGCAAAATGGAATCAGTCGCGGAATCTGAATGTTGAGCAGGTTAAAGGTTTTTTTGATTTTGTCATACTTTAAAACAAATGAGCGCTATGGACCACATTCATACCACATTAAACTGTCAAAATAGCGGTAGTTCGTGTATTGACGACTTGTCAACCCGCTAAATATTTACGGCCTTACAAATAAAAACTTATACCAAGGATAATCCTCGGAATAATTTATTCTGTGTTTTGTCTTGTTTTAGCACATGTCAGATGTAATATGTCAAAATAAGACAAAACACGGAATAACTATTCCGAGGTTATTCCTAGGAATAAGTTTTTTATTTGTAAGGCCGTTAATTTCTTTGACTGTAGGTACAGTCAAGGAATTTTATGTGTGTCTTACCTAAAGTTGAATTTCGTAAAGCAATATGGCACCATAAGAGCTACGAATGTTGCATACACTGTTTATACGTAACTGGGCATAATTTGACATGTATATTTTTTTTCTAAAAAAAACCGTCGCCCCTCACTAGGATTTTCTCCTGTGTCGTGGATGCAGTTACAAACATAGAATATCACATGCACATACGCCCAGACCGGAACAAATTTCTGTAGGCCATACAAAACATTTGTTCCGTACGGGAATCGAACTCGCGACCCGTTAGAATATTGGAATTTTCTACCTCAATGCATTGTCATTGTCTAATTATGTTGTCAATTATGTCAACGAAATTGATCGGGAATAAAATACTTACCTTGACCGCACATTAGCTTTTTCGAAAAAAGTGAAGTACTTATTTCTGTATTTATTTCGAGACATTTTTTTCTTTGTATCCGCCTAATAATTATTGTTAATAAAAATAAATTCAATAATTTTAATGTAATAGAATGAATAAAGCTTGATCGCCTTATATTTATGTAAATATGGGTTCTAAAAAGTGATTAGTTTGACAGATTTATAAAGTTTTCGGCGGCACCATAAAGACAAAATATCATTAAATTTACAAATTATAATTGCTAATAATCATTAGCCAGATTACGTCGTTGAGTTTTCCTTTAGTGCAAACGCACACGGCCGACTATCAGTGATCGTTTTTTTTCATAGGTACCTATACATTTGTTACAAACGTTCCATTTTCACAGAAAATCAGGGCGGCTGAGATTTATCGATTTTTTAAGCCAACTTTTTGTAGTTCGTGTGCGTCGCAACACTTGCTTTGTTTCATTTTCCACCGTCAAAAAAACGGTCACCGATAGTCGGTAGTATGCGTTCGCGCTTATACGAAGTGTGCCTACAAAAGGAAAATTACCTATAAATTTTATAGTTATTCGCGATTGTATTTTTTAGATATATCCTTGCTTACATTCCTGTTTTAATGTTGATTTTTAGGGATCCGTGCTTCAAAAGGAGAAAACGGAGTCTTTAAGGGTCTTTTCGTTGTGTGTCTGTCAATCAAGATCCCTTTTTGCAGGTACGCATAAAGATATCAAACTGAAATTGATACTAAATACTCAGGTCTACGATCTATTTGAACAACTGTGAAAAAAACAAATTTGTAAGTCAACACGACGATCTGAAGATATAATGACCGTTTATGTCGCATATTTAGTAATTTTACAAGAGAATCAAAATCTATAGGATACTTTCCGTTGACCTAAATCATGAAATTTAGCATGAAACAATGCCGTACATTTACAGCACATGTTAAGGAAATTTTGAAAACCGTAAATATGTAAGTAGTTAGGAACTTTTATACTTACTTAAGCAAGTTTATACGACACCCTCCGTGCATAAGTCCGGTTTTACTTATACCAGTATTCTCGTCCACCTCCTTCGGTTCGTACCATCATACAATGTAAAATCACCTTTACAATACATTCTATCAGCAATAACCAGTAATATAAGTGTTATCGGCACCGGCGTAATCCGCGATAATGGATTAGCGTCCACGCCGATTATTTATAAACACAACTATCGATAATCGGTACAACTGGAAATCGAATTGACCGATCGGTTGCATTTGACACGTTTCTCCTGCCTTTTTGTGGCGTCACGCTCAGTTAGTTTTTGTGGATACTCCTGTATACAATACTACCGAGAAACACTTCGTGCACTAACAGGCGGATTTTTCAATTTTCTTTTAGATTAATTTGAGATTTGTTCAGAATGAACGATGATTGATTGCCAAGAATCAAATACTTACTTATTATTTTTAACGGATAGTTAAAGCTTTGTGTTGTAATTTCTTGATGGAACTCCATGGTATCTTGTTATTAAAATACTAATTTCACAAGTTCCAAAAAGTTTGTTATTAAATCACTAGTTTCCAAGTTCAAGTGGAACTTGTGAAATTAGTGTTTTAATAACAAGATTTTTAACGGACTTTAAAAAAGATGATGGGACTTTTTGGAAGTGTATGTTATGCGATTACTCCGCCAATTGTAGACCGATTTTCAAATTTCTTTTCGGATTCGATGATAGTACCTACTTCTGAGATGGCCTCATTGTCACCAAAGTCAGGATATGATGAGTATCCCGCAAAAATATCAAGGGAAACCATTCAATTTTATAGGTACGTCCAACATGTTTGATGTTTTTTCTGAAGCTGTTCAGGTACCTATTACGTCTGGTAGTCATGAACCAAGCTAATGATGTAAGGATCTAAACATTTAGGAATTAGAGATTAACTTTTTTTAATACAATAGGCATGTATTGAGTCTTTATCCTATTCTATCAAGTAACTTCAGAGAACTGTAATTAAATTCACGAAAAAGTTAAAAATAAAAACAAATACAAAAACAAAAATCGACTTCAAATTCACTTAAAAGTTAAAATTAATATAAGAATACAGACAACATTACATTTCTTCAATATAGAAATATAGAAAACGACTTCAATATAGAAATGTAATGTTGTCTTTATTCTTCTATTATTTTTTAACTTTTAAGTGTTTTTAAAGTCGGCTTTTTTTGTATTTTCTTTTATAATTGGCAAGAACTTCCGTCTTAAAGTTCGACGCAGTATTTAATACATAAGTACTTAGTAGTTTATGAAATCGGATATTTATATTAAATCAATGCGAGCTAAAGAAAATTAATCTTGAAAACTTCTTTACAGGTAGGTAAGTAAAAACCATTCATAATAATATATGTTTAGAATAAGACAGTTTCTCTCACATTTGGACAGCGTTTGTCTCAGTCTTCAGTTTTGTTGAGGAGTCCAGGTGAAGCTAGCTTCCACCTTCGGCCTTATCATCACTTGCCATCAGGTGCCATGATGGCCAAAAGCTTCCCTGTCGTATGTAAAAAAAGTTACTGTTTTTTTGAAAATTCTTCATATCTAAGAGTATGCTAAATAAGCAAATTGCCATAAAATCATTTTTCAATCATATATTGATTAAGCGTGCGCAAACTCGTACTGAAATGGAATATTAACTGGACGGGAATTGTCGAGAGATTTTACACCTGACTCAAAATATTGCCACAAAATCAAAGCTTTCTACAAAATACTACCTACACTCGCGTAGTTAAATGATAATGATATCCCTACGTTAAGAAATTCAACCTTTTCAAATTATTGATATCCGTAATATTTATATGGTTAATACGTAATATTAGTATCCATTATCGCCGTAAGCCGTATTTTTTATATTTGTGCAACTAGATTTATACTGTATTGTATACATAGGTACCTTTTCATTTAATGTTGAATTCTTGGTGCTAATTTGAGAATCGTTGAAATTATCTATAGTATATGAATACAGTGGGTAAGGTAGGTGGTAAGGTAAATTACAAAAAAAAGTGTTAATTATCACAATCAAAAACCGCATAAATCCGACCGCATCGATAGATAATGAACAATCGTAATTTATGATTCCCCGTCGAAATAAGTTTTATCGATGACGTTTGATTAATAGAGTCAAATATTAATTGCGTAAATACGTAATCAAAGACGTACACAAATAATAGACTCTGATTAAGTAAAAGAAAACCGGTTCTGGAAAGACAGGGCAAACACTTAAATTACGATTAAAACTGCGCTAGACATAAACGTATAGATCTTAATGCCTTGGACGTCACAGAAAGCTATGTTATTATTTGTTATAAGCTTCAGTAACAAAAGTCGCGATTCTTGACATACTATTTTTCTAATCAGTAAAACTACTTTACATGTATTTATCGTGCGATGACCTTGTTTTGTTACATAATTCAAAATATTTTATTGATACAGACACTTAATTCTTGTCAATTATTTGCAAAATTCTAATTAAGGTAATATTAGTAACTAACAAATTTGATGTAAGATGTTGCTCCTACACATAAAGCAGAAAGAGATCAAATCTTTTATTTTAGAAGATGTTCAAATATTTTTTGCGCAGACAGTAAAAAAACGCCTATGTTTTAATGAACACTTTTACATAAATATCTTCTTGTTCAAATTAAAAGAATCCTACACATATTTGGATACATTCAATAAGATCTTGAAGAGTAAATTCTTTAGCTAATAATTTCCAGTTTTAATCACAGCTTATCATTCCAAAAACACGCCTGATAAGCCGGTAATTATTACACTGGGATCCATGTTTGGCAAAAAAAATCTTATGACCGCAGGCAGCATCGCTTAGACAAACTTTAATAAACAACTCGTTTGACATAGGTATAAGTACCTTTCTGATATCTTATTCATGGTATCTGTGCAAGCTCCACGGTTGATCTTAATGTGCTCTTTTTGTAACCCATGAAATTAATTACTTAATTATTTTTTTCGAAACATTCCTATAAAAAGTTCAATTAAGCTTCTTTCATGCCACAATAATAAAACACTACTGTAACGTAAAGTTTTGTAAAAAAACTGACCACTGTTATAAAAGGAATTATTGTCTCAAATAAAAAAACTTAAATTCTATCAATCTTTTTTGATAAATTACACGATTAATACCATCCAGTTTATCTTCATAGTGTCCACATATTAATAAGCAAAAACATTACTCTTCCCTCAAAATCTTAACTTTGCGATTGTTACAAATTTCCGGAACAGCAAAGTATTATCGCAATAGCTTATCGTTCAAATAACAATTCAGATAAGCTGGTAATGATTTCATTAATGTCCGTGATTGCGCGACAGGAATCCTATAGCCGCAACATCGTGCATCGATTGTGCCAAAAAAGAAACAACTTAGGTATTCGATAAATAATGATTAGTGCCTAATCATTAACTAAATTGAATAATATCTTTTCGAACAGATTGCACAATTGATTAGACAAGGCTTAATCCACGATTCGCGATTAAACCGTCAATCGGCAAATCATACTTAAATTTTCAATCGTTGCTGTGAATTATAGAATATTAACTGATCAGTTTTCTTCGTAAAAGATGTTAGTAAAAAGTTGAATGTTCGTAGATGTCGGTCAGTATTTTCGTAACCCTTATTTGGTTTTATCAATATTTTATTAATAGGTGAAACGCATATTTTTAGTAAGCCTTTATTAAATTAAATAACTTGGCTCATGTTCAAAATCCTCCTTTTTATTGAAGTCGGTTAAATCTAAAAAAGTTTAATTCTCATTTTTATTATAGAAATGAAATTGGTACCATCCTATACCTAGCTATGAGTAACAGAGATACCAATTCTGTTTACAATTTGTACTTACTATGTAGGTAAGTACTTAATTTCCTTTGTATAAAAGTTTTATGAAACACTGTGACAGGAGTAGGTATTTTATTGCAATTTTAAATTGCAAAGATGCTTTTTACAAAATTTTTCAAGATACTTTCAACGAGAAATTTATTTACAGCCAATAATAATTGAAATTTTCTCATCTTTGTGATCTTTGTTGTTGTATGACCTCGATTGGCACACTCTTAATAGGTAACATTTAATTCAAATTATTCTTATCAAGATAACAAACTAGACTTATTGTCCTAACCAATGCATCTATTGAGTCTGTTTTAAATTGCACCGACGAATTTTAAACAGAACTAAATATTTAATAAATTGAAAAATTAATAAATCAATAAAGAAAAAAATTTCAACTCAGATGAGGTTTGTATTTTTATTAATAAGTAAATTTTAAGTATTAAACTTTTAAAATTGGCAGTGTTGCTTAGTCAAACATATAAAACAAGAAATGCAAAGTTGCATGTTTGCAAAATTTTAATACTAAGTACCTATATGCTAAATAAAAATAGTTACGTACTTTAAAAAGTTTGCTAGTTGAGTGAACGGGACCCCAACGCGGGAACAACTCCGATTTCGAGAAAAACAAAATTTCAGCGTACATAACAAGTAACTTACCTGTGCCAAATCACTCGGTATCTCCGACTTCACAGTGTTCGCTGCTGCCCACGCCTCAGCAAATGTCTCCATTGCACTTTGAAAGTCCATTTTGTTATTATTCACGACGACATCGGGATGTCGAAAATTCACAGACCATGTGCACGGCGGCGGCGGATCGGGCAAAGAGTCTATACACGTACGTTCAGGCCGGCCGGCGGCGCGGGACTGGCGGTCGGCCCCGCCCAGCGAACCGCCCGCGAGAAAAACCGATACCACCCGACGGAGCCTTCCCGTTTCAGCGCTTTTCTTTTTTAAGCCGCTATTTTAACGAGTTTCTTTTTTCTCGGGGCCCGGCCCACGGTGGTGGTTGGGCGTCGTCCGGATTATTTACACTTGTAATTCGCAGATTGGTACGGCGTGACACTTAATTTGTTGTTTGGGGTGAGATGGTGCGATTAAACAGCAGACAGTTTGTATGGATTACCTGCTAATGATGAGAATTAAATCTTATACACCTTACGATATCCACAGTGTTTTATACACTATAAGTTGATCGATATTTTAATTAAATTAGGATTACACTTTTGAATAGAGAATTTCGAATGAACTCAAATTAACACAACTTATTAATAAGTACGTAATTTAGATTTAGATCCCAAAATAGTCCGGGACAGAATAGTCATTAGCAACCTCTTCGCTTTCAAACCACATTTTGAGATATATTTAAATAGTCTTTTCACAAATATTTGAAATTAAGTGCTGGCCGTACATAACCCTCAATCTGGCTATTCATCGTAATTTAGAAGTCTAATTAAAAAGTCAATATCTACAGTAAGAAGCTCTCTCAATTTTAAAAAGCCCATCAAACTAGCTAATTGTAATAGCTCTGCGGAACATCGTCTGGTGGTCTAGGGAGCATTTTTATTCATTATATAAATCACAGCAGCTTTCCGCTCTCACCGGATGCGGGAAAAATGTCGTGGCTACACGTATAATTTCGCACGCCGCCGTTAGCTCCTCGTTTACCAATATTACCTCCCGGAAAGTTAATTTTTCTTAATTTCTGAAGCTTCCGAAACGGCTTCCCGGGGGTGTTTAAAAAATTACACCCGGTGTCATTGTGAATTGTAATTTTTTGCAGCGCTATATACCGCCTTGTAATAGTCGTTAAGATAAGCGTGTTTAATTATTATTTATAAGTACGGTGTCCGATTGGTGAACTTTTCTTACGCAATGCGTCCGAATAGTCTTATAAATCCCCATCTAGATATTTTAACAGTCACATTTTGATAATAGAAAACTAAAGTAAAACCTACAGGTTCAAACCCAAATTAGTCCCAAGTACATTTGACCTAGGCAGCCTTATAAGAACTCTGTCTGTTCGCTAGAAACATATGTCTGAAAAATCATATATGATTTTCATGAGCACAGCACGAAGTACGAGTATGGGCAAGTGTGACGTAGGTACGTTCGGCTCGTATAAGTACAAAATTGTCCATTGGCAATTTTGTATTCACACGAGCCAAAAGACAAAATGCATACATAGAAATTCGGACAAATCATTATTTGCCCGATATTCTATGTAGGCGTTTGTAGGAACAAGACCTTGTACCTTTTTGTTTGTGGCTGAAATGCGGTACAAGTAATGATACTTCCACTGGAAAGTACTTGCTACGAATTAAAACTGGGCTTATCCGGATCCACACTTGTATCATTTTGGTGATTGTATTCGACGTTGCGAGTCATTAACGCAGTATTCGATATGATTTTGATTTCGACTTCATAACAAATGGTTCTGTAACAATTTACATCTTGTTACAAAAATATAAAACCCGAAGAGAGTAGAAATGTTTATTATGTAAAAAAAATATTCGCAACAAGGAAGCTTGCTTCATCTCACCTGACAATAAGTAAAGGTATAGGTATGTCCAAAAATGGAAGCAAGCTTCACCTCGACTCTCCAACGACAGAAAACTGGCTATCATACGTCTAATTGGTGAAACACAACAATATTGTTAAAAGGTTTTCATTAAAAATATAGCTACCTTACATTTAAAATATATAAGATATAATTGTTTTTCAATCAAATTACAAATTTTCATATGTTACTATACCATTTCAATAAATCTGTTAGGCTCTTCTTATTTGGATAGTGGTGCACATTTTTTACGAACGAAGTTACTGCCGCCACGTATGACGAAGCTACGTGTTCAATTTCTTTTAAATAACGACCGTACATAGACGAATTCCTTTTTCTAGTCTACCAGTTTCGGGCAAAAAAAGACAATTCACAAGAAGTAACTGTCAACTTTCAAAAGTGAGTGATGTTATAGTCGATGTATGTATATATAATACATAATATATAATATGTAGGAACTATTATCATATCAAAAAAGTGGAATGTACCAAAAATATAACGCATGTTACATGGCTATACTGTTATATTGCCATTAAATTGACATCTTTATCTTCTCTTTATTTCATCTCTTTATTGAAAATAAATCCTTGAGGGAACCCTGTGCCCAACACTGGGCGTTTCTTGGCTGAAATAATGATCATGATATTTCGATTATATTTCGCAAATTAGCGGCTCTGTCAATCTTTTTTAAACAACAACTAAAACTTAGTTTTTTAACCGACATCAAAAAAGGAGGAGGCTCTCAATTCGATGCGTTTGTTGTTTTTGTGTGTTACAAAAAATAGCGATTAGTCCACTAATTGTTGACCGACTTTTAATAGTACATTGTTACCCTAGGGGTGAAAGTAACTTATTTAGTCCCGAGACGGTGTTTGGCGCCCGAGCGTAGCGAGGGCACCAATAGTTCGAGGGAGTAAATAAGTCTTTTACCCGAGGTAAATACTGTGCTTTTCATTACGAATACAAGGAAAGTAAAAATAAAACAATGAATTAGCTAAAGAATTAACGTGTAAATTTTGTTTTACATAAATCAACAACTTCTGCTTTAGTCCGCTTTCTCTTATAAAATCATTTGTTAACTCCATACCTGAATCAGATGAACTCATTTTGTTAATTATTAACACAATGTTATACAAATATAATTAACAGTTAATAAAAATCTCCGCTATACGGAACTATTAACAAAACTCTACAAATGGAAAAAACGTGGAAAAAACAAATTAAGATCGCATTGCCGCTTTCCCGCTTATTTTGTATTTTTTTCTTTGGCCGGCCAGCTATTCAGCTATTATTTTTCATTTTCATAATTTAAAAAATGGTAAATATTTTGTCTAAATCTATGTTATTTTAAAGAAAAAGTTGAAAATAAATTATAATAAAGTTATTTAAAAAATATATTCTTTAAATTACTTAACATTGTTATTTCAATTTTACACCGCGCTGCAATTGAGTGGCTGTATAGCCGGAACATGGTTCAATAAAAATATGAAAAAAGTAAAATTTGACAGCAGCTGTCAGTTGAAAGTGATTCTCCCTAGGGCTGAAAAGTATTACTTTCAACCCGCTCTTCAGACAACTTCAGACCTACTTTCAGAGTATGAGTAATGAAAAATTCTTTTTGTACTCCATACAGTACACTCCTGCAGTGGTTCCATTGTTACCAACGTCAGTATCTGACGATGGAATCTCAGGAAAATCGAGGGAATCCCTTAATTTTTTTGGGTACGTCCAATGTGTTTCATGTTTTTTCCGAAGCTATTCAGGTATTTGCATTTGGTAGCCATGATGAACCGAGCTGGTGATGAAATGATCTTTTACTTTTAAAAGTAAGAGGTCAGTTTTGTAATATGGAAAATTTACAAAAAATAAAAGGTCTTAAAAGTTAATATAAGAATAAGTTCAGACAATATTACATTTCTATATTGAAGTTGGTGCAAAATTTTAAGATTTTTCTAGGAAATCATCGTTCAATATTGTTTTAATTTTCGTTTTTTTTTTTTTTAAATTTGATACTAGTTCACCAAAGTGACTTGAAAGAATACGATAAAGGGTCAATACGTGCCTAATGTACGAGTATTAAAAAAAACTTCCAACTCTTAAAAGTTAAGGATCCTTCCATCATCCGCTCAGTACATGGCTAGCAGACGTAAATACCTGAAAAGCTTTGATAAAAATAAATTTCCTTAATTTTCCTAGGATCCCATCATCAGATCTTGACTTGGGGACAATGAAACTACCGTAGGAGTATAGTTTATCAAATAGAAAAATTTTGAAAATCTGTTCACAATTGGCGGAGTAATCGCCGAACATACACACAAAAAGAACATACGCATCGAATTGAGAACCTCCATCTTTTTTGAAGTCGGTTAGAAACAATAGGCACGTATTGTGTATCTTATGTTGTATGTTACTTCGGTGATGTGGTATTAAATTCACTAAAAAGATAAAAAAATAAAATAAGAATACAGATAACATCACATTTCTATATTGAGTCGGTGCCAAACGATGATCTCCTAGAAAGTCAAAAAATTTGGCACAGGCTTCAATATACAAATGTGATGTTGTCTGAATTCTTATATTATTTTAACTTTTAAGTGTTTTGAAGTAATAGTAGGTACATAATTATTTATTTTTTGTATTTTTTTGATTAAAAATAAAAAACAATATTCAGCCTTGACTTTAACATAAATTTGTAGTGTAGTAAAATGCCCAATATGTAGTATAAAAGTCAATATGTAGTATAAAAGTCTATTTAAAATAAACTTTTAACGAGTAATTATGTATACAAATGAAAGACTTTTAGACAGTCTTTTGGTTCAGAGAACACGAAGTTTCTAAAATAGTGCGCTAACTATTGTAGGAACTTCGTGTTTGAGCACATTGAGAAAGTATAGAGTTATGGAACAAGCCAAGGTATAGCCTGCTGTATTGAATATTTTACACGAATGACACTCTTATGCAATATTGGCAAGACTTTACCGGATTCTCCCAGATAAAATGATTCAAAATCTAATGCAATGCTCTAGTTTTCACGATAGGTTGAGTAAGTATTTTTATATTGAAAGTCAAATTATTTAATATTTTATATGTTTATAAAAAGGAGTATACAAAGGAGTAACTAATTAACAGATTTACAAAGAAAATCTTAATAAAATGGTAATATTCTATACAACATATCACGAAATAACCCGTAAAATATCAATATAAAAAATAATATATTTTATCAAAGCCAAAAATATTGTCAACCCTAGTAAGCTGTCATGTCAGAGAATCGGAGCGCCGCACCTGTCATTCTGCGTAGTTTACTCTTCAATTTTACCGATATAGGGTTAGACATCAATGAAAAATTTGACGACATTTTTTTGGCGGTCAGTCATACAATGTTATTAACGTTTTTAAATATTGTAAATGGACTCTTTATATTTAATCTCTTCTCCGTTTACTGGTACTTTATAACACGGTAAATATTAATTAGGTAATATCAAAATAATAAAGATTTCATTGTGAAAAGTCAATTTATAAAAAGCTCTAGAAAACTGACCTGTTGGGCACAGTTATGTTAGAAAAAACCCTACATGATTTTTATCTTGACAACGACATCACGTAACAATACATCGTCAATAATAGGTTTGACATAATTGGCTTTACGTCTCCGTGTCACAGTCAAGCGAAATACGAAGAGACTCGACGGCGCATCGCCAGTACGTTTGGTCTTCTGTATTAAATTGAATCAAGCTGTGACCTGCAGGACCTTGAACTTAAGTATCCCTATCTAGTTTGGAGTTGTTCACTTTGTACGAATGCTAACTTTGATGTAGGCTTAGAAAGATACGAGTATACCGAGGTACGAGTAGTAGTTAGAAGATAGCAAAAAAACATAGCAAGTAACGCTATGAGTAATAGTACATTATGGTACAAGTGTGTAATGTTGGTGATTACCGCTGAGGCGCATTGAGGCCCGAGCCATCAGGCGAGGGTCTTAAGAAGCCGAGGACGGTAACCATCAATACACACGTGTATCATACAACGTTTTTCAACACACTTCTGAATAAAACAATACTTAAATAAAAAACCATTTTACATAGTAGATAAAAAGTTTACTTAGAGAAACAATTAGTAAATGTGCAGTTAGTAAAATTATAATTAACTATTTTTGATGACATAGCGGTCTCATCAGATAGATTATTTATTGAAATACTTTCATGTTCTATTGTTATTTGTGATGGTTCATTATTCGTGTAGGTAGGTGAAATCCAATCATTGGACGTACTTGGTATTTCGCCAGTAGGATGCGTCTCAGAATCAAGTTTAATTCTTTTTGTGATTTTTGCACAAATTTCCTTCTTGTTTTGTATGGAATCTTCTACGTATGATTCTGCTACATTGCTAGATCGCCACCCGCCATGACGCTTCAAAGTCATTATATCAGCTCCTGAATTTGCCAGCAATGTAGCTGAAGTTCTTCTGAAACTATGTCCAGTGTAGCTCTCAGCATCTACTAAACCCAAAAACTTAGCGATTTCTTTAGGCATAGAACCAAATTTGTTTATACCTATAGGCTGACAGGTACATTTACCATTCTGGTAATTTAGAAAGAAACGGTCATTTTTTGTTTTTGGCGAACGCAAACTTTCATACTTCTTAACAATATCATAGAATGGACCGTGTATGGTGAATGACCTAGGTATTTTATTTTTCGTGATAGGTATCTTCACTAAAAGCATCTGGCCATGGTTCTCTATATCTTTTACAGTTATATTTGTTAATTCTTGTATCCTACAGGCACCAGTTACACCAAATATTAAAGCAACCTGAAACAAAAGAAACAATAATTAAGGTCAACACACAACACAAGCTGCTATTAAATATTTAATTAAAATTAATTTAACTAACTTTTGTAGCCAAATATTGGTTATCTGGAGCATCTTTAATAAATTTTTCAATATCATCAGATGATAAAACCTTTGATTTTTTGCTTCTAAATCCATCAGATAGTCTCTTTAGATAAGCTGACAAATTCGAGTATGTTTTTAAGTCCACTCCATTCTTTGTTCGGACTGTACTTTTTAACATTGAGTAAATACACCACAAAGAGCTAGGTTTGTACTTAGAAGATAATTCTTTAAAGTACGCCATGAACACATTTTCTGAAAAAGACTGCGTATTCTTGTTGTTCTGCCATTGTATGAAATTTTGGTACGCTAATAGATATTTTTCCTTTGAGTTTTCTGGTAGTAAACTTTCCATAACGTTCTGGGCTTCACATCTTATATCGGGCGGTGTACAACATAAATAATTTTCTTCATAAATTGTATTTGCAGACATCTTAATTAATAACTAACTAAATAACTTCAAAAGAGAAAACGAGACGAGTTGTGAAAAATGTTTCGTAATGGCGGGAAAAATTAATCAGTTTTCCTATGCGCGCGCATCGGCCATAGACTAATAAATTTCGTAATGGCGGGAAAAATTAATCAGTTCTCCTATGCGCGCGCATCGGCCATAGACTAAAAAATGAGGTTTCTTTTTTTTTGGGCTTTTCGCGGATAGCATTTTAGCGCAAGTGTAAGCGTAACTCAACCAATAATATTAAAAAAAAACTATTACTCACTCGTGAATAATAGTAATGAAAAAGTCACAGTTTGATTATAGGTGTCATTATGTGCCTAATTGCCATGGGATTAGAGCCACTTTATGAGGAAGTGTGTTGAAAAGAATATTGTACTCTTAACGTAAAAAATATTTCACAGAAATAGAAAAACCGACTTCAAAGACACCAAAAAGTCGAGAAAAATGTGATGTTGCATGTGTTCTTATTTATGTTTTTCGATTTTTGTTGTTTTTGAAGTCGGCGTTTTTATTTTTTATTAAATATCTTTTAGTAAATTAAATACATGCGCATTAGAATTTTACCCAAGTAAAACACCACAATAATTAAAATGTCTTTCGCTCTTTCGAATTAGTCACAAACTTCTAACAACTTAATTGCATAGGAGTAATATTTCCCACCATAAGCTCACATGGATCACTTAAAAAATTGAAATATGCCTTAATAATTTCCAATTATATTGAAAAACCTATCCCCTAACTCGTTAACTTTTTCCTTCATCAGTTTAGTAACAGTCGTCTCTTATATGGCGTAGTATTCGGTAAACATACATAAAAAATAGATACATTGGAACATCTACATAGAATCTCCTCCTTTTGTGAAATCGATAAAAATGTTATCTATTTTTAATAATTTATTTTTTTTACTGCTTTTTCATACAAACGCTCAATAAATTTCAAACAGCACATCACAGTTTGCAGAACTCTTAACCAATTTCACGATATCTATAATAGTTGTCTAAATTAAATGCCCATACCTACGTAAATATACATAAGTAAGTTGTTCTTTTTTGGATACTGAAGTCAACGAAGACTTTTGTCTATGGCTTCACAAGGTAAAAAAAAACAATACAGTTGAAATATCGCTCGGATTGAATAATAATCATGGCGTCAACACTTTATGTTGAAGAAACAAGTTCCTCCAATCCTGCCCGAGTTGATATTTTTTCCTATATTAATTTTCATGTTGTTTGACAATTTTAATATTTAATGATTAGTTTTATTCTTAATTTTACAATATTTGGTGGTATTATTTGGTAAACAATATTCCTTTTGTATTTTCTTGCTTTTTTCCCTATATCGTGACTGATTTTTCGTACTTTTCAGGAATGTGAAATCATACGCCAGTAGGAATGTTTTTTGATCTGCATGTTATCTAATGGTTAATGACAATACGGTGCAAGCGAATTTCACACCTATAACTCTACCGGAAAACTGTCTATTAGCATTGATCTCAGTACACAACCATTAAATTAACATTACTTTTTTGATGTGAAGACTCTAACCCAGAGTACTGGTCATCATTTGGTTACAGGGAAGCAAGATATTATAGTATCTGATATCATGTTACAGCTGAGAGTATAAGCCAGTAAGTTCAACCATAGTTATGGAGTGCAGACTATATGTGAGGTATTCAATGAAGAGTAGGTATAATATAATACTGCGCTAAAATTGTTCTGCATCTGGATGATGACTGCTACATTATTTTGCTTTGGTGAAAATAAACTAGGTAACTAAGATGAAGCACCCTTCGTATTGTCCTATTGCTTGTATTTACGATAACATATAGATTTTTATTACTGAAAACCCATTTTCTCTATGCCAAAAAACGTCCCAAATCGTATTTTTAGTAAAATTGAATCGTAGAAATATTTCGTGTGTGTTTCCATGTAGGTATACTCACATACAGTGTGAGTCTGCATAACATGCATAATAAGTATATGAAAATGAAGAAAAGTATGTACTTTTACTTATTATCGCCTATGTTCTGCGTTTTTTGCAATAGATCGCATAGTTAGTAGAGAACAAAACTTTTTAAATGGCATAAAAAAATTGTATATTTTCTTAAATTGTTTGATACTTTTGCATTTTAATAAACGCATATTATGAAGACTCACAAAATATGTTTAAAATTACGGGTAAAATGTTTAGAAGTAGGTAGTAAGTACGTGATTAAGTTATGTCCAAGTTTTATCCACGCAACTACTGTCAGCAGCTGACAGTGACTGTAAATCAAAGATGTTTACTTCTTTTTTGTTGGTACTTAAAATCTTGTTCAACAGCGAACCTATTTACTCTAACTTGTAAGTATGTTTTACACATCTAATACCTTGCACACGTGGTTTGTTAAATGACAAAATCGCGACAGACAGTAAGTTATGAGCTCTTAATCTTTAAAATGTAAAAGTTGCACTTTTGTAAAGTTGCCAACCCCACTCAGGTACCATCAGATTAATTGTTGCTTAACTTGAGCATCGAAGCTCTCCGACTGGGAGGCAGTCATGTAACCATCGCACGACGACAGTTTTCAGCCGTGAAGCAGTACATACCGGCTATATCCTAATCCGGCATGCCAATAGCGTGCCAACAGGCGTGCACGTGCGCAAAGCCCGGCCAATGCTGCCTACGCTAGGAGTTTATCCGTTTATCCCTTATCTTGGATTAGGCGCTCTCTGTCTAGCGGGAGGCGGGGTCGCGCCACGCCCACCGGTCGATGCGCGCGAGCTGGGCTCACAATGTGCCGTTATCTATCCGAGACGCGCGCCTCATCCGGTACCCGTCAGCCGCTGACGTCACTGCAACTTCGTGCGCTGCTGCGATCGGAGATTGTCATAACCGCACTGCCGACTGAGCTACCTCAGACTTGTGACTGAGCTTGAGCGTAAACTGTTTCACAGGCTGTCTTAGAGAATTGAAAGGTTTTTATGGTTGCGTTATCGGGCAATATTACAAAATAAAGTATTTGAGGTTGCACTTACATATATTATATTATATTGTCCGCGCGGTGACAGATTTAGAATATATGGTGTTGCCGCTCCCTTACTTCCTGTCAATGTCGTAAAAGCTCACTAAGGGAGCTTATCGCAATTACACCTCGGAAGAGATGGAAAACTCAATACAAAACCGCACATCAACCCGTTTCGCTCGCTTGGTGTAGTTGGCTAATTGATTCCTGTTTAAGTAGAGACCTGTGCCCAACAGTGGGCATGTGGGTTGAGATGACTTACGTATCACTAAAAGGTTACTAATACAAATGGAAAAATATTTCTTCATCGAAAAAAACAAGTGGCGGTAATATCAAGTAGCAATTAGAATTATCAATTAGTATCACGCTAAGTTAAACAATAGCTACAACAATGTAATCCAGTGACCAAGGTAGCTAGAGTTGTTAGTTCCAGCTATCTTGGTCACTGGATTACATTTGTCAATTCAACTAATCAATGACATTTAGTGATGAGTAGCATAAAACTATGTTTTAATATAGGTATAAAAATAACACACTATATAAATATTGAACTCATTTATAAACCGAAGACTATCAAGGCTTATTTTTACGTACCATTTCTAACGCAACATCTTAATGTTTACGAAAATTTAGTGTAATAATGCGCTAATACTAACGGTGATAAAATCACATAGAGTTGTAAACTTATTTCTTTAGTCACTTATATCTTAGCTTCTATAAAATACACGGTAGAATGACAAAAAAAATGTAAAATGATTACACGAGAGCATTGTGTGACTATTTTTAGGCGGTAGAGCTAAATAAGCTCTAAACCTATAAAGGCTTTTCCATATGAAAACAGCTGTCATAAACTGTATTTTTTATGTTCTTACTGATTTTTCATAGAGTCTCCATTGTCGTAGAATCGAGGCTGAGGTAAGCACAGGGAGAGGGTGGGCCGCGCGCCCCCACCCTCGAGACACAAATTTGTTATCTCCAAGTAATACCTGATTAATTCTCGCGACACGATAATATTTCGCGCTACAACTTCACTTGTTTTATGCGGTTTGGTTGTTAGTAACTGATTTTATGATCTGATGAAGTAAGAATATGCATGATTAGGTTTTTATTATCTATAGGTATATTGATGCTGGATAGAATTGGGATGATGACTGAATTCAAATTTTTACGTCTTGTCATTAAATATTAAAATACCGTGGAAAAAGATGCAGTCCTGTGGAATTTGAATTAAAATCGGCTTAGAAATACATTAGATACAAGCATTTTAAGTTGTTAATTTGAAGGCGATTAGACAGAGAGATCCGACATCAATCGTGACGTCATTGTTGAGTACGGCCATATAAACTCCTTGTAAATTGCCGTTTTGCTAAAGAGATGGAGAAAAATCTTTAATACCGTATATCTTGGTTGTTTTTATAGTTATTCGAAAACCGATTTTTTCTTTATGTTTATTAGGTATATGAATGAGCTTCTATTAAAGCAAAAAAAAATTATTTTTGCCATCTAGCCAATTCTCCTGAATCCCTCAACTGGGTTGCGAGTTGAAGCGTTATCCGAACACCGAAATAGACAATATCTTTAATGAGAAGGCAAATCTTACGATTTATAAATCGATATCATATCAATATGCTTTCTTTAATGGTATCGAGTATGAAATGATTTCAACAAGTTTCTTTATTGAACATAAATTTTCACACGAAAAGTTGGTATTTTTTTACTTAAGCAAGGTAACAACTTTTTCTCTACGTGATTTATTTAAAGATATTAATATAATGACGTTAGCAGGACAGTGCATTTATGAAAATTTGATTTATGTTTATAAGAATTATAACATATTTGATACAAATTTTAAATTTCATAATTTAAATACAAGAAATAAAAATAAACTTGCCGTTCCAACCTACAGGCTCCAAGAAACTAGAGACTCATTTATGGGGAAATGTATAACTTTTTACAACAAAGTTCCACAGACTTACCTTTTCATAAGTTGAAAGCGCATGTAAAAAAGACTAATGAGTAAAGGATATTATAAAGTCAATGATTATCGGAATGATGTGAAGGCTAGGTCTTAATTGTAGACTTAATTGATTGATTAAAATGTATAATGTACACTGACACACCTAATCTTGTAATGAAAGTTGAGCTCAATCTTTTACTTTGAGTTCTGCTTCCAATTGACGACTCTGTAACAAAACAGGGAGAAAAAATAGCCCCTGCTGGTTTTTTTGCTGGTTCTTTCCAGTACAAGGATGTCCCGCCGTAGACTAAGGAACCAATGGCGTAGCTTCTCTGACGTTCAAAAGCGATTGTAAAATCCCAATTAAATAAAGGATATTGAATTTGAATTTGCACATTGAGGAAAATCTAGTTATGTAAAATCTCCTTCTATTAAATGATTACTAATCTACGTATTGGCAACTGGCAGGTGAGATAATAATTATCCATAATATCCATAATATCTATAGGTCTTAATACTAGAACGTTACTTGACATTGGGTTCTGGCTTTGGATTGTCAACGGGTAAGATAATACAAAGCTCATAATTTTATATCTATTTGTAATTAATATTAAGTATTTATTTGAATATACATTTATAAAAATCCCCGCATTACATTTCACAATAGAGTCCACACATCGATCAGGAACACTACGTTTCTACTGCTTTCGGAATATGGACGCGATTCTTAAGATTTTTTCACAAAATATTTATAATATCTATAAAATGTTATATATTATTGATGTCTGGTGGATGTTGATATCAATAATGAAAATGAAAATATCGATAACTTGGAAATTTAAATATCCACAAATATAGTTATGAATGTTTCCTCTTAACCACAAAGGAACTGATTATATCTTACATCTAATTGTGAAAACTCAACTGCAAACACTACTATTATGGTAACTGATCTATCTATACTAGTCCGTAATGTCCCACTGCTGGGCAAAGGCCTCCCCTACTTTCTCGCCAACCGTATCTATTTTGGGCCCTACACCGCCATTCAGGAAGAAAGTGATATTATACGAGTACAATGGTAACTGATATTATACCAAAAAGCAAACATACCTAGGTATATACATTTTCACCACGTAAAAGACAATTTATCTCGCGGTGATTATTACCAAATAACTTAGATACATTATTTATGGAATAAACTTATTTATTAAATTGTGAGTTGTAGATATTTCAAGAAATTTAAACAACAAAATTACTCAATAAATTAGATTCAACTTTTGTGATTTTCAATAACCCTAAGGGTCGTAGAAAAAGTGGAGTTTTTACCGCCGGCGCAAGTGCCAGTGTTAAATTAGTTTCAATCTTAAGTCCTCCACAACGTAGTCGAAATTTCTGCTGCAAAGAATCTTTTCACCCGCTGCGAGGAGAAGACATGGATTATTGGAATGGTTATTAATGAAATGTCACCTAGATGCGTTTTCGAAATCTACCTGTCTATTGTGTGTGACTCTATTTTCGGTATTGTTTTGGTACTTTTTCATAATAACCCTGAATAATCAGAAACACTTCATATAAATTTTGGAAGTATAAAATCAACTGGCAATGTTAATGAATTCCAATTCAATAATTTAATAATCATGCAGCCACTCAATTATTAAAAACAAAACCAATCTTAAAGTTTAATCACAGAAAGAGTTTTACCCTTATTTAGGTAATTTTTTTGGTAGAAAGCGCCACGTCAAGCTATACTGTTTGACATTTGAACCACTCCAATACCGCTCGTAATAGCAGCAGTTTTCGTAGTGTAAATGTAAAACTTGACGTAGCGCCTACTGTACTGGTCGCTTGGACATCTAATAAGAAACACTCAAGAAAAGCATCGAGATGTTTTGTACATTTTAATATGGAAAGTTACTTCCTTTTGCGCTTCTTTTAGTTTTAGCCGCAATTAAACATCAATTTGAATAATAGTTTCGTTAAAGCGCTCCACAAAGAGGTGGAAGCAGGACAGTAGTCGAAATGCGGTAAGCAATTTACTTGACAGCTTATGATTGAAATCTCACTATTTTGAGAACGTTACAAGTATAAAAACAAAAAATGACGTACAATACAGTCGATGGAAAACATAAACAAAAAGAGTAAGTAGGAGAGCAATGGCGTCAGAATGTCTTTATTTTTCGTCAATGGTACTAAGGATACAAATTTGTATCCCTAGTACCATCATATTTGCTTACAATTACGGGGAATATCCTTAGTTTTCTTTAATGGTACTAAAGATACAAAGTTGCGTTACTTGTATTTACGTAGTAACTATTTAGTAATCTGTGCTTGTACCATCAATGGTACTAGTCGATTTAAATCTCTGGTCAATGGTACTACTGACATAAAGGCGCCGTTTCCGCGGGCGGTTTCTGTGTGGCATTGTACATAGCGACACGAAAATTACAAAAATTATATATGCAATTATCCTGCTTCCCGCGTCTGTGTGAGGAGCACTTAAAAATGGGCAAAAAAGAGTGTCAGGCAAAATTGTTAATTTGCGTTTTGATTAAAAGTGATCATGTAATAGTATTACTAATATAGGGTAGGCTCGAGCCCCTCGGTGGGGACGTATATGGGCTGTGATGATGATGATGTAATAGTATTACTGACAATTTAAAATAAAAATAATAGTACATTACTGCCGCGGTCTATAATGACTACTTTGCTGGTAGCGCTGATGATGGCCGACAGCGCAGCGTAGCGCAGCTCCAGGCCGACACAGCGCGGTCAGCGTACAGCACTTGATGGACGAGCCTCTACAGTGAGGACAGCAAGGGCTGCAATGATGGCCAAGCTGGAAGGCCTAGAGCGTAGCTAGGCTTGCTCGAGGCAATCATAGCGTGACCAGCGAAGCAGTCATTGTGGGCCAAGGCTTGTATAGTGCTTTACTCAAAAATGCAAGTACCTAATCTAAATAAAACCAGGAAGTAATTTAAATAAAAAATATATTAATTAACTAGAAATTTAATTAAAATGACAATTATGGAAAGTTAACGGCAAGGTCGACTTTGCTTAAACAAGTTTGTCAAAATAATGACCAAAAATGCATGTAATGCATGCATTTTTGAGTAAATGTTATTTTGGCTGAGCATAGTTCAGTAAAAGGGTTTCTGACCAAATCAAACGGCGGAGTAATGAAAAAAATCGAATTGATAATAGGTCAACTGATACAGTGGCATACGTGATTTTGACGAAGTAAAAAGACGGGAAGCCAAATGGTTGAAAAGTTTTCGATTGAATGAAATTCAAAATTGTTGAACTTATGATAGGTCTCAACCATTCTAATCGTATGCGTTACTAAATAAAACCCATTTTAAGGCTCCAACCAGATTGGAAATGACGTTTCTTCGCCAGATGACCCGATAAAATTGACCAATTTCAATACAAAAACATCTTGGTTGAGACAATGATGCCCTAGTCTCATGACTATTTCTTATTTGCCCGTAACTTGGAACTTCCAGCATGACAATGACCCTAACTAAGCACACGGCCAACATAGTGTCAAATATTTTCTTAAGGAATAGTGTATTTCCATTTTAGACAGGCCTGCAAATAATCCGGACTAAAACACGATAGAAAGTAGGTAAGCGTAACATACATAACGAATCTTTTATAAAAACAGCGAGCACCCGACCAGTGCTCGGTGGTGTAGAAGCATGAAACTATACATTCCACTCGAGAAATGTCTGAAATTGCTTGAATCAATGCCACGTTGTCGGAGAGCTGTCATTGAGAACAAAGCCTACGCAACTAAATGTAAATTATAACTAAATTTAGAAGCCTATAAATAGTATACTGACTACATTGGCTACTTTATTTTATAAATTTTATCAGTGTACTTTTCTGTTGTTTCTAATTAGTTGTCGAGTATTGTTAATGCTTTAAAGTCATTTCGTTGTTTTAAAACAACTTTAATATTGAAAAGGTAGTTATTTAGTAGGATCTTTGTAATTTTTAATTAATTATAAGTCATTGGATATTTTAATGCTATTTGTTGTGTAATTCTTAAATAAAAACTATTAAGGCAAATAGTCTTGTATAATGTTAACATCCGTTAAAAAGAGTTTAGTATAGGGAACTATACTAAACTCTTGAGTTGTTTATGGTTCCAAATTCATGATTTTTTGTTGTTGTAAGATTTGCACAACTGTTTTCCATTTTGGCGCGGAGTTTGAGTTGCGTCTGTTATTTAGATTAAATACGATGCTGTTCTTAGTTAGATCAAACCAACCCCCCTAGCACGTCCACCAAAACACGATATGATAAAGCGGTTTATCGCGGTGAACTGTCAAAATACAATAGGGTTTCGTCTTATTTTGACAGTTCACCGCGATAAATCGCTTTATCATATCGTGTTTTGGTGGACGTGCTACGGGGGCAGGTGTGTATTACGAATTTCATAATGGACAAAACATCGAACAAAGAGTTTGTCTTAAATTTTACATCGCCAGTGGAATTTCGTGTTCGGAATCACTGAAAATGTTACAGAAGGCTTACAGTGAATACATTTTATCAAAAACACTTGCTTATGAGTGACGTACAAAGCATTCAAAATCAGTTGAGATGTGATGGAATATTTGCCTCGCTCTGGCAGGCCATCAACGTCTTCAACTGAAGTTAACATCGCAAAAGTGAAGGAAATAGTGACTGAAAATCGTTATTCAAGCTTGATAAAGATAGCCGCTGAACTTTCTGTCTCACGAGTTGATCCGTACCATTAAAAAAAATCACTTAGGTTTGAAACATGTTGCCGCTCGGCTAGTCTCAAAAGACCATAATTTTCACCAAAAACTCAAATTTATGTGTTGCTGAGGATATGCTAGAACGAGTCAATGCCGACAATATTCACGAAACGCATTGTTACTGATGACGAGAGTCGAGACGTGGGTTTACGAGTTTCACGTGCAAACTAGTCAACAAGCTTCGGAGTGGCGCCTTCCAACTGAGCCGAAACCGAAAAAAACCAAGTCGATCAATAGTCAAAGTCATGTTGATTGATTTCTTTGACTCGGTGTTGTGCACTAGGAATTCTTGACAGAAGATCAAACAGTAAATAAAGAATATTATTTGAGCGTTATGCAGCAAATTCGACGAAAAAGGTCAGATGTGTGAAAAGAAAATTCTTGGATTTTGCACCACGATAATACGCTTTCGCATAGGGCCGTCATTGAGAACAAATTTTTGACCAAAAACTAAACAAATACTATCGAGCAACCACCTTATTCATCAGATATGGCTCCAGCAGACTACTTTCTTGTTCCTAAACGCAATTACCACTTCGTGGCATCCGTTTTCATTCGGCAAAACAGATAAAAGAGAACTGAACTCAATTCTGGAAATAAACGTTTTAAATGTTATTGATGATTGGATTATTCGTTAATGTAATTGTAAAGTGTGTCGTTTCTGAAGGAGCATACTTTGAAGGCGGTAAAATAAATTTGGATGAATAGCAAAGCTGGTAATATTTACCTTTTGAAATCATAGATTTTTGTGCAATTTAAGAACAAAATTTATTGTTGCACGATAATGATTATAAGTTCAAATAGGTACTTACTTAATATTCTAACTGTACTCAGAAAATTATAAGATTGAATTTTGTTAACTTTAACTTCTTATTTATTTTATTTATAAATAGGGTTTAATTGGCTTATTTCTAAGAATTTAAATTACATTGCTCATAAGATTCATCATCATCATAATCAGCTCGTGTTCCTCCACTGCTGGACATAGGCCTCTCCCATGGCACGCCACTTATCCCTTTCTCCGGTCATCCCCATCCAGTCGCTACCAGCCACTTTTCGTATGTCGTCGCTCCATCGCTCATAAGATTAAATTTTCCAAACTATCGAATTTTTAAATAAGCTGAGATTACTTAATCTTAAACGAGACGAGATATACGCTATGCTACAAACTTTATAACAACATTTTTCAGTTGTCGCGCAGAACAGACTTTCTGTGCTATACATGTTTTCAGCAAATAAATATCTAAATCTGAATCTGTAATCCGTGTATTGATATGGACTTTTAAATCTTACACAAGACCAATACTCGCGACATAATAGTTATGAGAAAAATAACGGAAATTAATCCTAACTAATATTATTAATGTTTGTTTGTTTGTTACGCTTTCGCGCCTAACCCACTGAACTCATTTAAATGATTTTTGATGTAGAGATAGCTTAAGCCCTTGGAACAGACATAGACTACATTTTATTCCAAACTTCAATGAGTTCCCTAGGCGACGCAGACGAAGTCGCGAGCAGCAGTGAGTATAATCATAAAAGTGCCTCTCAAAATTTATGGACTAAAATTTAACTTTTACAAAACGAATACATCTTCAAAATAAAATGTATGTTTTGACCATTTAACATGAAGATCAATCGGCATTCGAATTAATGTAGTTATTATGTGACAAACAAAGTTAATATAATTAGTAGGTAATTTCTACTTATCAATTCTTTTTATCTACACTAATATTATAAAGCTGAAGAGTTTGTTTGTTTGTATGAACGCGCTAATCTCAGGAACTACTGGTTCGAATTGAAAAAATATTTTTGTGTTGGATAATCCATTTATCAAGGAAGGCTTTAGGCTACATAACATTACGATATTGTTATTTTCGGGCATCACGCGAACGAAGTCGCGGGCACAGCTAGTCGTTTTATAATCTCAACAAATCGTAGTTCAAAAGAAGTTAATAGTAATACTTTCTTGCTATTAGAAGCAGCCAAGACTAATTCGAAAATCGGCTGACCGAACGGTAGAATGCGATGAATTTGACAAGTCACCGATTTTTTATCCGCAGGACCAGATAATCTGCTCTCTTACCCCACTCGATCAATCTTATCGAACCGACTGAGGCATCTTTCAATATCTCAGATCCGATAGTGAAAATACATTTTATACCTTAACAATTTCGCGGTAAGGATTGAAATACATTGTCAAATGTTAATGGAGATCGAAATTTGACAGAGGAATACGCCGGATCATCGCCGGATTCCGGGAAATTCGCCCCGCGTGAATACCTGCCTTTACAGGTAAGCGATTAAAGCATTAAAACTATATAGATAGGGCACCAAGAGTATACCGACAAAATTATGCAATTCAAAGGATTGACATTTTAGACATAATTATTAATTTTAACATTATATAGGTACACAACGAAATATAAATATAAGGGGAAGTAATAATATTTTAATACATATTAATTGTCGCTTTATTAACAATTTAATGTTTTTACTAATTATGTATTCAGTATACTAATCACCTAATATTACTAATCGATAGATATGTTAGAAAATATCCATCAAAAAGTAATCGATAACGATCACTTGATAAATAATAATTATATATTCCTATTATTGTTATTATGTAGGGCCTTTTATATATTGCCAATTATTGCAGCGATGCAATTCGCGATGCATATGTGAAACAGCATCAATAAATGATTGTATCTCGGCAACAGCACGTTTTCATCGCGACTGCACCCTGCAAAAAATCACAGTTTGTTAGGGACTTAAAACGACACAGGTTACAAATAATGTCATAAGTAATTGTAATTTAACGAATTCTAAAATATTCATTTTTATTGTACATAATAATATGTTCTCCGTTTGCTCCGTCAATTGTGAACCGACTAACGAAACTATTTTCTATTCGAATGAGTGTACTCCCGAGTTAGTACTATTGACACTGAGTCATTCAATCTGATGATGGAAACTCAGATAAATCGCGGAAAGCCCTCAAATATTGATAATGTGTTCTTTCTAAAGCTATTCAGGTTGCGTCTGGTAGTCATCATCACATAATGTTGAACTGATAATGGAAGGTTCCTTGAGGGTTAGGAGTTTGGGGATAGTTCTTTTAATACTATGAACACGTATTCATACGTATTTTTTATCAAGTGATTCAGGTTAGCTAATAAATAATGGAAAGAAAAAGTTCAATAAATAACCGTTTAGGTTATTTATAATTATTTAAATTCTGTTAAGAACATAAGTCGTATTGTTTCCAGCTATTTACGTGTTTACGTCAAATGACTTGTAATACCTTGGTCAAATTCTACGTGTAACACTTTCAATATTTTTTTTAAATATTGACACCAACTTCAATATAAAAATCTGATGACTGTGTTTTTCAATCATGATTATAGCTCGAAATTAACCACTTTTCTGAATAGGTACATACTTATACTTCGTAGGTAATAATGGTAATGCACGAAGCTAAGCGTCTGACAGGTGTAAGCGATATATAACTCTACGTTAATATGACTTGCTGTTTGCCTCCAATGCCGCGCGCTATTATTGCTGCCCCGGCGTTACTCGCCTATCTAAACAAACAAGGATCATGCGAATGTACGAAACAGCAACGAAAGAGTTTAATGTAATTATTAATTCTATATGTCGTATACAATAAGGTACTTTTAATTACCTACATTTGTAGCGTAACTAAACAAATTACTTAACCACTATAACAGTCATTTTTATGTTATTAGTTAATATGTCTAAAAAATATATTTTTTTGTATATACGCATGAGAATTACTTATAAACAAACATATATTTATTATCTTAATGATCACTACATTGCCTAGACCGCGACGTTTTGGTAGTTAAATTTAACTTTTTAACTTTAAATCTGTTTATTTAATTTAAAAATATATGCCAAGAACAATAATGGACCCGAGATAAAGAAATCTTAATATTAAAGATTATAGTAATCTCTTGGGGAGTTACTGTTGTTTAAATTTTATTTGGATATATCAATTTTCAACGCACTTGCTCGTAAAGTGGATCTAATTTCAACGGTTTTAGAAAGATAAAGCAGCTCATAAAGACGAGATTCACGTTAAGAAGTACCAATGATCAGGAGCCCTACCATAATCGCTTATAGTAGGTTAAAACGATATTGGAACAGAGACACCGCTTCAGCTGCGTATAGCGGCATCCTGCTCTCAGCGGTTTTAATATTGTTTTGACCGATCATGGTTTGGTCATGATTTGAAGGTTGCGGGAACCCGCTCGGTGTAAGCAGCGTAAGACAGATCTTCGAGAACGGATAAGAGAGAGGCTTATATTTAATAGAGCGTTCCTCGGTTGAAGTAATAATCATGATGATGAGCCTTTTGACTCTTGCAACCAGAGAATTCACTTTCATTAACCCATAGCTCTATGCCACCAACGCAAGTAGGTATTGATAACGTTTGTTCTCCGAGATTTAATTATATAAACAAAATAAATTTTGAAAAATCTTTGAATACAAGCTTTTAGTACTCGTCAGTACAATTCAAACGAGCCCAAACTCGATGGGGTTGTGACTTTTCTTGCGGAGTTCCTATGGCCACCTTCCAGTTCCAGCATCAGATTAGCCCCATGTTATCATAATATTGCATTATCACGCGATATACATTTGCATGCAAAATTTCAGCTCAATTGGAAACCGGGAAGTGAATCAAATTTATCTTGCGAGATTTCATTACAAACACCCGGACAGTTGACAGTAAATATAAAAGCTTGTAAAAAGCAAGACTACAACATAGTGTTGTTTGACTGCGGCCTTCTGTTCCTTTTCCGGATTAAACTGGTTACAATAAAACAAGACTAGTGAGTAATCTATTACAAATATCATGGTTTGACAACATCTACTTATTTATGTAGAGGCGAAAAGTATCTTTTGCAAACGGTAACAAATGGAGTTTGACAAAGATACTTTTTGCAAATTTAAATATATGTGTAATTCTATAACCAGATATAGAATTCACCTATATACACTCTAGCTAATTTCAATACACGTAAATAGATAGTACACACAAAATCATATACGCGAACGAAGCTTTGGAAAACGATAACAGCAGGAATAAATAACAAACTCTCACGGGCGAGGCACCAAATTACACTTTATTTTTACATGCGGCGCGTTACACTGTATTCTATTTGCAATACGTTTCTCCTAATACAGTTTATTGCATCTCATTCGTTGTATCTCACATACGAATTGCGTTTAAACGCTTCTTTATTATTTCTGAAAGGCGGGCGCAGATGCAGCGCAGGAATAATTTTCAGATACGACGTTGCCGGTTGAACCGAGCAGCTTTTATATGAGGAAAGACAGATGGGGAACTCGAGACTTCGTTTCCCGTATAGTAAAACGTGGATTTTATCTCCCACAAGTGTCATACAAATTATATAATAAACACTTTAAATAAAATAATATTCATCTTCTTCTCTTACTCAAATACTAATGAGGATTTCAAATTTTAAAAAATGTAACACTCAAGCTCTACTGCTGTACGCTGTGCGTATACTGAAACTAATGCTAAAGATAACCCACTTCAACCCAAGTAAATATGTATCTAGACGTCATTTGTGATTTCTTTTGGGTAATTGGTGTAAAAAGAGGTTAGTGCTGTAAGTATCGATTTACAGTTTTTACCTCTTCCTTAATGATTGTTAGAATGTTCAATAATAGCTTGAAAAATTAATCTGAAGCTGTAGAAAATGAGAGGTTGTCTGAAGTGTGAAATTTGAACCTGTCTTCCGCTGTACAATTTCTGGGGAGTCACGCACATAGTACAGGTATGTGAAATAACCCACTCAGGAGACAAAAAGTGTATTTTATAACAGAAGTGCCACTGATAATCTAAAAATTGAATTCAAACCTTTTGATTTATTTAGGTTTTTCTCGGCATAACGTATTCAAAAAATTTTTCAGATTTAGATAATACTTGTTATGTATAAGTATTCTCTCCTGTACATTGTCACGTAACTCAGCTAAACTATATCAATGATACAACAGGACTAATTTTCTAAGCATATTAGTAAAAACGAATACATTTGATTACATCTTAGAAAAATATTTTCCAATCATACTAAGTATTTATGGGCGAAGACGCTGCCGGTCGGAGTGGAACTCAAAGAATCCCGTTAGCGATTGATCGGTGACCCTACCACTTGTTCTCAACTCTCTGGCAAGGAAGATAATATTATACTTATTATATTAAAAAATGAACTTGGGACCTTTTCATCACCTTTTCACCCTAATGCAGTCCAGTGCTGGACACACGATACGCCCAATTAACTCTGCCAGCCATTTTGCACAGATTTCTAAACTCCAACATTTTTATTGTCATAAAGTAAAAAGTATTAGCTATTGATTATTTTAATATGGTTTGATGCTCTGTGAAATATAACGGTGACCAAAAAATCATCCACGTGGGTAACTTTAAAGGATATTTATTAATATTTTCGTACATAGATTATACATAAATCTCGAGCAACTACCAACAGACGATCGCAAGATGTTTTAACAAAGAATCGCATTGGTCTAATATACCACTGAGTCAACCACCGGCTCGCAATACAATTGAAATGTTTAGCAATTTATTCGTGACAGTGAACTCTCCTGGCAGGCTAGCCGAGGTTTGGACTGGCAATTATAACGAAACTCGAAAGTCGAGAACTCGCGATTGGACACGTTAGTCACACACAACAGATCGAGTTGGACTCGAGTTGCAGTTGAAACCATCGAGAACCATCGAGTTGTTTGAGTAATCGAAAAAATCTAAAGAAAAAGCTCTTGCTGTCATACAACGCAACGCCTATCAAACCCATTAAGATTAATTTCAATCCAGGAAATCTTTTAAAAGTTAGTAGATTTATTCATCAAAAAGGCCTATTTGCTAACTCGCACCAACATCGTTTTTGCTATAAACTGCAAGCTGCAAATTGCAGTAGAAGTGATATTTCTAATGAGTTTGCCAGGAGTAAACGTGATTAGTATTTCGAACGTCATCACCTCATGTAATTATGTAACGAAGAAAAAAATTTAATTTAATATTTTTTTATTTAGTTACCTACAATCTTACTTTCATTTTCTCTTGTGTTATCTCTCGTGCTTTAAAAGTCAAGACACGCTTCAAAATAAGGACATGTTTTAGCTGTCCAGCCTAAAAACTTTCAGCAAAATCGCTTTTTGCCCCAAATAGCAATCTCGCAGTGTAAATAAAAGTGATACAAATTTCGAGCTCTTTGTCGGAATTACTTATCGCCGAAAGAAATGCCTTAGCTATTATATGTATGTTTATAGTTATTTTTGTTTTCGCTTTTTGCGTCTCGCAGGTCGAGATGAAAAATTATACTCATGCACAACGCGAGAGCAAATTTTTTTATATATCTTGTTTTTAATCGCTTATTGTGCTCAGCATAGTATATTAGAATTATTAGCTACGCTCGTGATTCAATTCTGGACTTGTTCGCTGATTCATGATTTGAAGTCCTGACTGGCAACAAATTAACTTTGGTCTCTTGTTCAACTAATAACGTTTTACCATTAAATACGTTCGAGTTCAAGTAGTAAGATGAGTGAGAGCCCTCAAAGGAAATAATCTGCGAGTGTATTAAAATATAAATATGATCGTTAGCAAATCATTAGCCAGCGTATTTTCCCGTGTCGCTCCGTTTCTCACTCTGAGCAAATAGAAAGACGCTTTTGAAGGCGCAGATTTAAAAGATATGAATCGAGTTCAGGCGAAACACTTTATTTCTCGTTGGAAAATTTTAAAAGTGTGTCCCCTCGTCGAGTTAAAAAAATCTACCTCCTATTTGTCTTTTTATGGAGTAAAGTAAACATCATTATAATTAATGATTGTTGGATCATACAAATCTTTAAGTGGTAAGTAAATTATCTTACGGTAACGGCATTAATTTATATTCCACTTTTGGAAAATTATTAATGCTTTTTATTTATGTAACCTTAAATTTTATTTTAAAATTGTTAAAGTTTTTCTTGCATAGATTTTAACTGAATCTTTGAAGAGCAATAAATTTATTAAAACTAAAAATATTAGGTTCCAAAGATCCTATTAGTGTACCCGTATAAGTACTCCGACCATTTGATAGTTTGTAGGTATTGCCGGTTCATATCAAGTTTCATGTTATATTTTTAATTTCAAGATAGTTGTTGATATCAGTCAGTTTCTAAAACATTTTTAATTGACTAAAAGAGTTCATTCAATAAAATAACAAGTTTTAAGATGACAAATTAAGTCTCCAGATATTTTAGAAAAATAATTTTGTTATGAATATGTTTTATTTGAAACACACTAAGGACTTGTGATAAATAAGAAGATCGAAGTCGCATACTGATACAAACTGTACTTTAATCAGAGCGCTCGAAACTTTCCTCCAGTTGAATAGCTACACAATAATAAGAATTCAAATCCATTACAGTCCGTTCGCCACAAAGCGGGCGCATAACAAAATGGCGATGTCTAAGATCGTCTTTGAATTTATAACCTCAACTTTAAGGGACTCTCCGCGGACATTTGAAACATTTGAATGTTTTAACATCACTTAAGTACCTCCGTTCGTTTTGTTCGAGGGAACGGGTATCATCTTAATGCCGGTAATTATACGGATTCGGCGAATTACTCGGTCATAAGTAAACAGACGGCATGCCTTATTTACAATCGTAAATTTCCTCGGACGACCCCTCGGATCCTTGAGTTGTAAGTGTACTTTTTCTCTTGATTTTGTTGGCTTTTGATGGGATGAATTGATCCGACGATGTCAAGATTCACCTATGAGTATCGCCTATTAGAAGATTCACTTATTAGTATCGACAGATTTAGTTCTTGTTTTGGTGTGATTTTTTTTTTAATTGGGTGATTTTTACCTAATTGGATTTGTAATAAACTAGCGACCAGCCCGCGGCTTTTCCAGCGTGGATAATTTATATTTAACTATTACCCGTACGAAGCCGGGGCGGATAGCTAGTTATATGTATATTCCCCTTGAATAACTCTATCTATTTCTGAAAATTGCATTGAAATCGTTGTGTAGTTTAAAGGTCTAAGCGTACAGGCAGCGGGTGCGACTTTGTTTTATACTATGTAAATATGCTGTTTGTAAAATTAGAAGGAAGATTGATTTAGATTGCGAAAGCAAATTATAAAAACGTTTACTTGTTTAATACTTTTTTGAGATTATGTTTTTGTAGACACTTTAACTTTACATACAGAGCATACCACGGCGATGCCACTTGGAGAGAAAGTTCCTTGAATGCCGTAAACAAAATCTTACCGAATGAAGACTTCGAATTGTTACCAAAATCAACATAAACAATACAAGCTCGTGTCATATCACCGACAAAAAATAAATTCATTTTTCACTCCTTTACCGTACATACATTTGTGGAACAGATTGCCTGCCGATATACATGGGAGCTCATCCTTAAACATTTTCAATAAAATATTAAAGCGCTCTTCACTTTCTATCTCACTATAAAGGTATATAATATATTTATATGTGTATGTATATAGCAGATAGTTGTTTTACATATATTTTATAGTCTTTTTTCTGTATGTGTTATGAATAAATAATGTATAATACGTTATTGAAATTTAATGTGTTATTTTAGTGTACACATTAGTGATTAGCGCAATTAATATTTGACTACACCTGCTAGGCTAGCAGAGATCTCTTTTGTTGTGGGACACTCTGTTTATAGACGCCTCCTTTAGAAAAGACTAAAGCAGACTTACAAATTTTGCATTTTCTTCAAAAATGCTGAATAAATTGAAAAATGAATAAATCAATAAAAAAAATTTCTCGGGCGGGGATCGACCCCGCTTCTTCAACTCATCGTGGTGATGACCCATTGATTTACTACCAAACATTTGTCAAGGGATTGATTTACTAACATTTGGTAGTAAATCAATGCCTTGAACGCTCGGCCACCGAGCTCTTCACGAGCTCAGTACGTCCCCACCGAGGGGCACGAGCCTACCCTAACTAGTAACGATTAGGCCTTAGTTAAACTACGCTGGCTCAGTGCGGATTGGTTGACCTTTGAATTACTTCGCAGGTGTATGCAGGTTTCCTCACGATGTTTTCCTTCACCGTAGGAGCGTCAGATAAATGTACATATGAAATTCGTGAAACGAAAAACACATGGGTACATGGCAGGATCGATCACGGGCCTCGCGATTCTACTCGGAGCACAGTCCAGTGCTGAGGCCACAGCGCCACCGACCGAGCTCTTATCGAAAAAACTGCAGCCTTCAACACTGTGGAGTGTTATAGCATAGAATAAATGTTAGTATGTTATGTTACTGTTTTATTTTCTCGCAATCGAAGTGAAAAGCAGAGTTTATAACTCGTGCAGAAATCATTTTTATCCTCGACTTCTTCATATAACGATCTCGGATAAAAATGACTTGCTTTATGCACTCGGCATAAAATCTACTATTGAACTTCGTTACAAGAAAAGATATTTTCACGAATATAATATATTTGATTCTCATAAATATAATGCAGAGCTACTATTATAACGTCAATTTCTTGAAATTTTCTTGCGAAGACTCTCTTATTTTAGAGTCTATTATTTTGTGGTGGAGACACTATTATACATATGTACATACTACATAATACATAAAATATTAGTTATTCATCCAAAGATATTTCTATCGCCTTCAAAGTATACTCCTTCAGAAACGATATCATCAAAACATCTTTTAAACGCTTTTTCTGGAATTGAGTTCAGTTCGCGCAGCGAATTCTCCTTTATGTCTTTTATCGAATGAAAACTGGTACCAGTACCACGTAGTGGTAATTTGAGTTAGGGAAAAAGGAAGAAGTCTGCTGGAGTCGCATCTGGTGAATAAGGTGGTTGCTCGATGCTATTTTTTGAGTTTTTGGTCAAAAATTCGTTCACAAGCAATGCATTATCGCACATGCACATTATCGTGGTACAAAATCCAAGAATTTTCTTTCCATAAATCTGGCCTTTTTCGACGAATTTACTTATTTACCATTTGACATTCTAGTAGGCTAGATGAATGAAAAAAAATTATTGCTTTAATAGAAGCTCATTCATATAATAAATAGAAAGCAAAATCGGTTTTCCAATAAGTATAAAAACAACCAAGATATAAGATATTAAAAAAAATATCCATCTCTTTCTAGCAAAACGGCAATTTACATGGAGTTTATATGGCCATACTAAACAATGACGTCACGGTTGTTGTCGGATCTCTCTGTCTAATCGCTTCCAAATTAACAGTTTAACTCTCTCAAACTTGAATGAGGATTTTCAGTCACTATTTCCTGCACTATTGCGATGTTAACTTCAGTTAACGACATTGACGGCCTACCAGAGCAAGGCAAATCTTCCATCACATCTCGACTACTTTTGAACGCTTCGTACCACTCATAAGCACGTGTTTTTGATAAAGTCGATTCACCATGTGCCTTCTCTAACATTTTCAGGGACTCCGAACACGAAACTCCATTGGCGATGCAAAATTTAAGACAAACTCTTTGTTCGATGTTTTTGTGCATTAAAAAATTCACAATACACACTAGATATTATCTAAATAAAAACAACAATATATTTAATCCATCATTCCCGATCCTTTTTTACAGAATGTATGACACATACGTTAAAAACATAACAAACTAAATTAAACCAATCTCATTTTCAGTCAAAAAGTATAAATGTAAATGTACGTTCTTACGAAGAATAATATCTCATCTAACATCAGGCAACCAAAACAAAAACATTTCACAATAAGAGAAAGATTAATGAATTGTTGACATTAAAAATTGTAATTAAAAAGCATCAATCAGAGGCCGTCAGCTCTCCGAGCGAAACTCGATCACAATGCTACTTAAGCCCTATTTTTCTTTTGATGAAAAAGTGTCTCCATTATTCAAACGTTTAAGTATAAGCCTTAAAATGTAGCCGGCGACGTAAAATGTAAAGTAAATTTTCAAAATAGAATATGAAACACGAACAGCATTTAATAGTATTTCTCTTATTAAAAAAATAGGAGCGTATGACATACACGACGATGACATGATTTGACATTAAATACATCATCATCACAGCTTATAGTATATACGTCCCACTGCTGGACACAAGAAGGCACATATTTTGTAGTATTTTTATATAAATCGGATGGACTCTATTCCTGTGTAGAGGCATCTAGATAGATTTATGTGAGTTTGTGTGAAAAGCTTTATTATAATCAAGGAAGGCGAGATAAAGTGGGTTGTTGTATGGCTATGTTGCTGCGGACTGGCAAGTTAAATACTATATATATTTTTATTCATTTGTTTGACATATTGTATTTCTTTAGAGTTTTCTGATTATTATTGTCGGTTACCCCATACATACGTACCTTGTAAGTTGATTTATTTCTTTTTATTTATAAAATTCAAGTACGTGATGAAGTACTGATTTGAATGCACTAAATGCACATTTCGCCACTTCAGACAATATTGATGCCAATATTAAAAAAAACACACTGGATAATCTTTCGTCGCCTCCAACTTCTACTTTTAATCCTTTTCATTTTACTCAATTTACTGTGCGTGATGTTAAGAAATGCATACTCGCAATTGCCTCCAATGCCAGCGGCAGTGACTGCATTAGTCGTAGTATGATCGTCCCGTTAATTGATATCCTTACACCTGTAATCACTGATATCCTGAATAATTCCATTTCCTGTAGTGTATTTCCTTCAATCTGGAAAGAAGCTTACATAACTCCTCTTCCTAAGAACTCAAATCCCAAGACCTTTTCTGAATTCCGACCTATTTCCATATTACCTTTCCTATCCAAAGTCCTAGAAAAGCTTGTTTACGAACAATTAGCGAATTTTCTATATTGCAACAATCTTTTAAATCCCTACCAATCCGGTTTTCGCCCCGGTCATAGTACGACTACTGCGCTAGTTAAGATTACTGACGATATTCGATGTGGCATGGAAAACAAGGAGCTTACGGTGTTAACGCTTCTTGATTTTAGCAATGCGTTCAACACTGTTGACTTTGATATACTCTTGGCTACGTTACGCTCTCTTAACATATCTCCGCCGGTTATTGAGTGGTTTCAAAGTTACCTGTACGGGCGACGGCAGCGGATACGCATCGATGACGATTTTTCGATGTGGTGTAATATATCTGCTGGTGTGCCGCAGGGTGGCGTTTTATCTCCACTTCTTTTTTCAGTTTTCATAAACTCAATTACTCTTCCTATATCTTCATCCTATCATTTGTATGCAGACGATCTCCAGATCTACACTCAGGAGTCAGTAGATAACTTGGCTAAGGCGATTGGCACAATTAACACTGATTTGACACACATTGCTGACTGGAGCCATCGTCATGGTCTCATGGTCAACCCGAAAAAAACTCAGTGCATCATAATTGGGAGTCCGTGGTATATTTCCAGAATTGACTTCAAGTCCTTACCTAGTATCCGTTTTGACGGTACCACTATTAGTTTGAGCAAAGAGGTAAAGAATCTGGGTGTTTATTTTGATAACTGCTTTTCCTGGCAGAAGCAAGTGTCAGAGGTAAGCAGGAAAGTGTTTGGTGCGTATAGTTCCCTTAAACGCCTAAAAAACTTGCTTCCGATCAAAACGAAAATCTTGCTGGCCCAGTCCCTACTTCTTCCAATTTTGGACTACTCTGACACGTGTTATCCCGATCTAACTGTTACTCAGTTGAATAAACTGGAGCGTTTGCAGAAACTTTGTATTCGGTTTATCTTTGGGCTACGCAAATATGATCATATATCACACTATCGCTCCAAACTTCAGTGGCTCCCTATAAGCCGTCGGAGAGATTGCCATATCCTTTCTCTTCTCCATTCTATACTTACCAGTCCGTATGCTCCTCACTATCTCAAATCCCGTTTCCTTCTCTACTCCTCAACAATAACTAGACCCCTTCGCTCCTCAAACGACATGACACTAGTACTCCCACCTCACTCCTCTATGTTCTATGACAAGTCCTTCACCGTTAAAGCCATTAGACTTTGGAATTCCTTACCTGAGACCATAAGACGTGCACCATCTCATGATTCTTTTAAGCGAGCTATAAAAACACATTTTCTGCAGCTAGAATTTTAAGTTTTCTTTTCTTTCGTTTGTACTATAGGTATGTAGTATATGTATTTTATGTAGTTTATGTATTTTGTAGGCTTATTTACTTATTAATAACATGTAGTATATGTATTCTATTATTATGTTAAAATTTTACGGTCCCGTTGTTTATGTTTCGTATTAAACTTTCTTCTACGGTTAGGTTGCCTGGAAGAGATTGCCACTTTGGCAATAAGGCCGCCTTTTGTTATAAGGACTAGTTTTAAGAAATTCCTGTAACTTTTTCTTTTTGCAATAAAGTTGTACATACATACATACATACGTTGGCAACACCTTTATTTTTCTATAATTTGCTCTACCGCCTAGAAATGGTCGACAGTTGAAACACCTCTGCGAAAGTTGCTTGTTATATTGGTTGGTTTAACTCTAGTTGCGTACTAATCCTGTGGCAGATATTTTTTGGACATAGGTTGTAAAATTATGAAAGTGGGCTGATTCCTAACAAACATTAGGCGCTAAGATCAGAGCTAAGAGAGAGAAATTAAGATGCTGATTTCAACTTATAGTCAGAATAGAGCGATAAAACTAGAGTTAAAGCGTGCTATAACTCTACTATAGCTCCGGATTGTACAGAACTTTTTATAGTCTAAGACTGTATAATGGCGATATATAAGTGTGAAGAAAGAGATTTAAGATGTATATGAGAGCTATAATAGCGCTATAAAGGTGTAGCAGCCCCTGTAAGCGGCAAATGGGCGCCAATTAGCGTTTTAAGCGAAAGTACCGATCTACAAAGATGCCAATAATCGCTTTTGAAGATTACTGTGAATATGCATATATATTTTAAATAAATAACTTCAGCGCTTTCGAAATATTATCTATTTATTAAAGTAACACAATATTTATATAGGGAAACGTAAGATAGGTTATATGAGTAAAGACAAAAACATTTTAATCCTTGTTCTGTATAATTTGAATTGTATTGAATTGGTATATTCTAAAAATATACGTTATTATTAAACCTGCGTTCAAAACAATATTTTTGTTTTTTTACTTCAATTTAAGGTTATTTATTTTTGATAACAATGGCGCTATAGGCCATGCTGCTATATGTGCATATTGTAACTCTTTTTGATATAGTGCGATCGTAATTAGAGATTTTCAATAACTAATTCATATATAAAAGTGGTATACTTGAGTCTTATATCGGCTTTAATTTTTGAGCTTCAAGAGTTATTAGAGATTTAATAAGAACCACAATATACCTAAGGCTGTCAGAATTGACTACTATAGAGCTTTTGGTGATTTATGAGGAATTGTTATCGTCAGTATAGAACTTTAACAGTTGTTAATATCCGTTTATTTCCGTAATAGATGTCGAAGATATAAAATCGTCTAAAGCTATAAAATAAGAGGCTTTACCTTCATAATGGCTTCCTACTCTAACTCTTAAAACTTTAATATGAAACTCTTAGCGTTTTTATAGAAATCTACAAGAGCTTCAAGTAATAACATAGTTTGTAAACTCTATTAAATCACCATGAGGTGTTATTTTTCCTCTTTGGGTTATAAAATAAGAGTTATCTGTCGCTCAAATGTTTGTTGAGTTAGTCCACATGAAAGAAACACGTTAGGAGTATGGAGTATAACAGCACCACGCCGGCCCAATGCAATTGGCTGGTAGGAACGGATAGCAACCAACGGCTTAACGTGCTATCGGAAGGAAGGAACTCGAGATCACGCAGTTTTAGTCATCCATCCAGGGTCTAATCGTGGTGAAGGTTGCTTTGTTTTCAATATTATAAAGTTGGAATTTGAAACAATAAGGTAAATATACTTTAATATATGTTAAATGTGGTGATAAACACCCAATGATTGTGAATTTAAAATGTTTGCAAACATATAGTACTTTATTTTGAACAAACGATCTTATATCTCTCTTAGGGAAAGAAAACATAAAGTTGTTTAGGTCACAGATTCAGTCACTTTGAAAAAGTTTTGGAAGAGTACAGTATATAGCAATCGATCGCAATCAGTAAGGCGACTTGCCAAAAAGTTGCCAATCAAAGCGCCTCATCTTTCACTGTGATATATGAGCATGTGAAAGTTGATAAATAAATATCTAAGGTACTTCATTTGAGATCATAATGTGATTGGGATCCATCTCCTTCTTTGCCTCGTAATTAATGTGTGTTGATCAGTGGACGTATTTTACTGCAACTGCTTTATATTAATTACCGATAGCCTTATTTAAGGGTATTTCAGCCATGTTGTAAATCTAGCGCCCTGCGAAACTTACCCGTGTAAAATTAAACTCCGTCACTCTCTTTACTGACTTTCTTTCTCGTATTATAACTTAGACCAGGGGTTCCCAAACTTTTACCCCATGAGCCGCACCTAACATTATGTTAAAATACTATGCCCCCCTAGGGGCCGAAATAGGTAGTCAAGAAAATTAAACAAACGATGAAAATATTGGCATGTTTAGTTTTATTCAAATACGGTTTCAACGTGTCGCTGACTTCGCATATAATATTCTTTACACGCCCCTCAAGTGGGGCGCGCCTCACTGGTTGTGAAACCCTGACTTCGGCTGTCGCCATCAGAATGTGTGTCCTCTCTAGCTCCTGTCAGTTGCTTTGATCATGAACTACCCACTTTTAACAATATTTTTTCTATTATTACCTCCACGTCTTAACGTCTTTTTTTTGTTGCCATTTTAATTATTTTCTATTTATGTAATATTAATTATATTGATTTATTGTCTTAGAACACCTCAGGTTTAGAATTATGTAATGAACTTGGTCTATATTTAATTAAACTGTAGTCGTAAGTGATCTCGATTTAATAACAATTACTTATAATTAAAAGAAAATCATGACACCCGTGACGTAAGTATTATAACTTCCTTGCGCGTGAGGTGACATAATCAAACGAAAGACACAAAAAACCTAATTGTTTGTTTTACTCAAGAAAGTAATTATGACTTGTTTGATTCCACTTCATAATGAATCAAGAAGAACGAGTCAACTCCACTCTATCTTCTGTTGTCAGTGTCTATAGAAGGCTTGCAGAAGTGGATCACATCACACATTTAAAATTGTTCAAACAAATATACAGGTTAATATTTGATTTAGTCTCAATAGCAATACAATCTTACATAGACGCAGACAACCTCGGTAGATTCATTCCATTCTTCATACTACGACAAAGTTATTCTGTCGCTTTTAATTATAACACGCGGAACGAAAGGAACTTAAACATAAACAGATCAAATATGTACTACGAGCAGCACAGTTCCGCCGTATTTACCGCAGCACGAATGCGATAAAGCTGTGAGCAGAGTGCGAAAGAGATAAATTGATTTGTCAATAAGCTATCGGTGTATAACTTCTAAGTATTACAGATTTATCGGCAAATACATAATTCATTTTAATAAAATATTTATAAATAATTTAGTGTACAATTAAAATTACTCAAATAAAAGCTGATATTTCTCGATGTTTACTAAACATGAATATTTATTGTTTAGTTGTAAGATGTGTCACTGCATTGCATCGGTTGCCGCCAGTCGCTGATCCCCTGGATGCCCCGGGGGATCACCGGCCTCCCATAGGCGAGCAGACGCCGACGAGGTCGTGGAAGTGTTCGTCAGAGTTCCCATGACCTTATCCGGCAGCGACGCGACCCTCCTCGGCGTGTCCTCTTCTGATGAGGAGGACACGGCGATGATGGACGTGCTCGCGCCAAGGCGTATGTGAGGGGCATCGGTGGGTTTTAGTCGGTAGGCCGCGGTTCCTGGCTGGCACTCTGCCCCCAGGGGTCGCGGAGAGTCCGACATAACCCCGCGCCTTCCCAAGCGCGGGGTATGCGTAATGCATTTCTCACCGTAAAAAAAAAAGTTGTAAGATGTTTGCACTTGGAATGTGGACGGGTCGGGACCCTTTTTTACCACAATGTCTATATCAATATACAAAAAGTGTCCTACTTTTTGTACTGATAAATAGAAAAGTTATAGTTAAAAATAATGTTTGACATTCGCCTCAAAAATCGCAATACCCGCCGTCGCTTATCACTATTAACGCTGTTAGGTCCACAGCTTGGTAGCTAAATGGCTGCTCGACTCGCGGCCAGCTAATGAAATAAGAACCCAGCTCCGAGCTAAGGAATGGCGGAATTAAAACTACATAAATGAGGGCCCGCCGGGCTTAGGGACAAAATTCAAAGCCTCGCTGATACAATTTGGCGGAAGCTTTTGCGGCCGTGATTCAGATAAGGCGCACCACTGAAACTATTCGCTTATTTCTTGCTATGATCGCCATTATGACAAACTAAAATATATGAAATGTATCTACAATTACATCAAATTATTGTTATACAAATAAAGGAGCGAAATGACAAAAACATGGGTCAACAATACATACAAACCATTTTATCGGCAAATAGTCAGCTTTCCGCGACCTTAAGCAAATTGTCAATCCACCTTGACTGTGTCTGTATGAAGTATGCTGCGTCATTGGTATATGTGACCACCACCAAGTTACGTCCCGAGAGAGACGGATCGTCCACAAAAGTCGGATGGCTTTATGTCGTCTACTCATCTAATGGGGAACTGTACATTCCATTGCTCAGTATGCAACGCATATTTTTTTGGTGATATACACATAGGTGAATACTGGCAGAACATACTAATTGAAAACTTTGCCTTTGCGATATTGTAGAATTTTCTTTGAGCCGCAGTCAGACAGGTTTTGTAACAAGTATTCTGTCTCTCCTGTTAACTACCTTAGTCGACTCTTATGAAATTCACAGGAAGAAAGCATTATAAAACCAACACCGCACGGACTAGCAAGTGGCCAAGTATTATTGTTGGTTATAAATTAGAGCGTCGGTGGCGCTGTGGACTCGGCACTTGCCTTCCAATCGGGGGGTCAGGGTTCGAGACCCGCCATGTACCAATGTGTTTTTCGTTTCGAATTTCATATGTACATTTATCCGACGCTCCTACGGTGAAGGAAAACATCGTGAGGCAACCTGCATACATCTGCGAAGAAATTCAATGATGTATGTGAAGTCGACCAATCCGCACTGGGCCAGCGTGGTTGACTAAGGCCTAATCACCCTAACATAGGGTAGGCTCGAACCCCTCGGTGGGGACGTATATGAGCTGTGGTGATGATAAATTGGGAGTCTTTGAAACATGATGTTTATATGTATACATCTACTAAAACTTATATCTTCGTAATTATTATTCTGAATTGTAATAATTATCACATAAAATATTTTAAAAGCGGCTTCATCAAATTTTTGTGCATTTTATTCATTTCATTGCACTGCCTATTTAGCAAATTTTTCCGTGTTCTAGTGTACTTGTTACTCATGTGAATGGTTTATATCCTCTAGTCCCATTTTTTTCCTACTACTTTAGACCCATTCTTATCCTATCTCTGATAATACCATTGGCAGCACATACAAATAATTTAATTAAACAAAAGACAAGTCTTACCATTGTGGATTCTTTATATAGATCATGTGTTACTGGTACTGAGTCTCTCTTATAAATTTGGTCCTCTTGTCGGCGACCTCCAATGGCATAGCATGTCTCTATAAGGTTCTGGGATTTTCGTTAGTAACTTAGTCGCATCGCGTTTAAAGTATGTAATAAAATTTGCTATGTAAAAGTATTAAACACGAAACTTAAAAATATATATATATATAGACACATACATATTAAATGTATAACAATTTTATTGCTTTCATAAAATAAAATAAAATATATCATTGCAATTAAGCGCTAATTTTATCTTACTCTCTCGCAGCGTAAAAGCATTAAAAAGTGAATGAAAGAATTCTTCTGTATAATTACGATTGTCGCGGTTGCTCTGTCGTCCAGATGAAAGTGAGGGCTTAGAAGCCTTTTGAGGGCAGTCATCTGTGCTTGATTGATGGGCCGCCCAGATTTATTATGTTAATTCTGCGCCGCTTCGGTAAGAAAGAGCACTACGGCTCCACTGTTGGTGTTACTGATGGCGATTTTACGCTTGATGAAATAGCGTTGTGCTACATTGTATATGAGTACTAAACAACTAAGTACAAGTAATTAAAATAACCACTAGCAACTATTCGATAAACTATTTAATAATATAAAAAAATATTATTAAATTAAATATATCACAGTAAGTTTCTGGAAGTATTTAAAAGCTCGAAAATCTATTATGATTTGTTGGTAACAAGTTGGCGATTATTTCCTGATATTTCACAGGCAGGTATATAAAAAAAACTGCAGGCAAAGGAAAGTGTCATATTATTAACAATAATGTTTTTCTCAAACTACGAGTACATGAAGGTTACTTAAAATGTCTTCTGATGATCTAATCAAACACTTGGTATCTTTCTCTCTACTGAGAATTGTTATATGAATATATTAAATACGCACAATTTTTATTCGCAGTTCGATCGTATATTCGTGTATCTTTATTCAATCAGAAACAAAGTCGCTTGCTCTCGCTCCATCCCCACTGCCAGCCAATATGTGCAATTTACTTATGAAAAGTGTAAAATAATAATCAAATACCGTAAATAAGCAATATTACCCGACTTTTATGCCGCACTTTTAGAATCTCATCTGTTGTTATTTACTTTTTGATTTACTTTTAATACCAATAGCTATAAAAAAAATATATTTAATAATGTTACTGCACACAGAAGATTCAGGCAGAGCATAGGTAATAACAGAACAAACAATAAAATAAAACAAACTTAAATATTTAGTTTTTGATTGTTACCCTTAACTTTTGCCACATAATAATACTATTACTACATGCATCGAATGTTGATATTAAAAGAACTTGTTTTTTACCACGACCCAATATTGTTCGGTAAAGCTTATGCGCTGATGTTTCCATCCGTCCGTCCGTTACATCGAGATCTCGGCCCCTGTGCCACCTAGAGACTTCGAGTTTTCACTATATGATAGGGCATAACTGCAAGTTTAGCCCATTTTAGATTTTTTAAGGCAACCTAGGATCAAAAGTCATAATTTTCATATATAAATATTTGGTTTGTACTAACTCATTGAACTGGATTTTGATATTGAATATGGAAACGCTTCGGGACCCCTTCGACCTACGTCTGAGGTCGTACCTCTAGAGCCTAATGGCCAGTGACTGTATAATAAAATTTCGTTTGCAACTAATATAGGTATCAAATCAAAAGGGCTTGAAGAATAGGGCATGACGCACTATTATATTCAAAACTAGCTGTGCCCGCGAACTACGTTTCGCCATCAAAATGCTTAACACAGTGTTTAGTTTTTTCCTCCATTTTAGTCAACTTTATTCTGCCTTTCTTGACCAGGAAATGGCCGCATTTCGAAATTAGGACATTTTCGTAGGTTCGTAATGCTTTAGGTACTCTTCAGGGCCTTTCATTTTATACCCATATTGCTGGACTTGGAAACGAACTTTTTATCCGTTTTTTTTTAACAACGGCCATGATGAATTTAGGGCGATTTTCTAAAGTTCATAGTGCTCTTGAAGGTCTTTCATTTAATACCCATATTGATAGGTTTGGAAAAGAACTTTAATCCACCTATTTTGAGCGGCGGCCATGTTGTATTTATGTCAATGTTGCAAGGTTCATAGTACTCTACTCACCAAAGCCTTCATTTGATACCCATATTGCTAGGTCTGGAAGCAAACTTTTATCCACCTTTTTTGAGCAGCAGCTATGTTAAATTTATGTCAATGTTGCTAGGTTCATAGTGCTCTACTCATCAAGGCCTTTCATTTGATACCCATATTGCTGGATTATGCTATATGGGTGATATAGCTGGGTTTGAAAACAAACTTTTATCCTTTTTTTGAGTGGCGGCCATGTTGAATTTAGGTCGATTTTCCTAGGTACCTAATACTCTACTCATCAAAGCTTTTCATTTGATACCCATATTGCTGGGTTTTGAAAACGAACATTTATCTTTTTTTTGAACGGCGGCCATGTTGAAATTATTTCGATTTTCCTAGGTATCTAACGCTCTACTCTTCAAGGCCTTTCATTTGATACCCATATTGCTAGGTTTGGAAACGAACTTTTATCCACCTTTTTTGAGCGGCGGCCATGTTGAATTTATGTCAATGTCGCTAGGTTCATAGTGCTTTATTCATCAAGGCCTTTGATTTGATACCCATATTGTTGGGTTTAGAAACGAACTTTTATCCCTTTTTTTGAGCAGCGTCCGTGTTTGATTTAGGGCAATTTTCCTAAATTCATAATGCTCTACTCTTTGAGGCTTTTCATTTGATACCTATATTGCTAGGATTGGAAACGAACTTTTATCCACCTTTTTTGAGCGGCAGCTATGTTTATGTCCTTCATTTGATATCCATGTTCCTTGAGTGGATCCAAAAATTGTTCCGATTTTGTGAAAATTGTTCAAGAATTAAACCAACCTACAAATTTTATATTTGTGACGTGATATTGTCATAAAAAATGCTTTATACATACGTTGTATGGCTTGATCCTTTTTGCCTTACCACCACGGTACTACATAAGAAAAAGACAATTTAAATTTCTAAACCTCTCGGCTGGCGACATCCAGATGGGCACAGCCATTAACAGAAAAGATTAAATTTTTCTTTGCACTACTCGTATGTGACGGATTTGTCAACATAATTTCACGTGCGCCATGTTGATTTTCTACCTGCATTATTCCAAAATTTTATATGGTATTTTTTCACTAAAAATAAGAAATGTACCTATTTAAACAAATGAAATTATGCCTAAATGTTCTTCCGGAAAATTCTAAGCATTGTGGACTACGCCATATCAAATTCTGTCCAGTAGTTTCGGAGATCTTTCCGAACAAACAGACAAACAAACATTTTTTTAAAAAACTATTCCATCGTGTTCTGCTAATGATTTTAAGGCGACCTGTGTATTTTTTTTTTCTTAATATTTCGCAATTATAGATTTTTGATTCTACGATCTACGATTTTATTATACGATTTTTTTATTTTTGTATAATTAGGGGATGAATTTCAATAAAATACGAAACATGTTATCCATCAAATCTATTAACGAATGTTTATGCAAAATTTAAAGTAGATTGGACCAAGGAATCTAGTTGTCCCATACAAACTTCGCCCCCCTTTTTCACCCCCTTAGGGGTAGAATTTCGGAAAATCCTTTCTTATAGAATTTGATTAAGGCAATAAAATTAATATAGAATCGCATTTCTGTTTGATTGAAACTATTTATTTAATATGAACTATTTCCATCCCATTGCACCCCATCCAGGGATGATGGTATGTGGTGTTGAAATCGATGTTATTTTCGTAATCTACGACCCGAAAAACCATGAAAACGGCATCAATGACGATTTTGACATTTTATCAGTTTATCACCCCATCTTATCCCGTTTGGGGATGAATTTCAGTAAAATACGAAACACGTCTTCCATAAAGAAAGTTTATGCAAAATTTGAAGTAGATTCGAAAACGGAATCACGATGTCCCATACAAACTTTTCCCCCCATTTTCACCCCCTTAGGGATAGAATTTCGGAAAATCCTTTCTTAACGGACGCCTACGTCATACAAACAACACACCCTTCAAGTTTAAAGTCTCTACGATCAGCGGTTTAGGCTGTGCGTTGATCCGTCAGTCAGTCAGTCATTCAGGACAAAGCATTTTATAGGTATAGATGACCGTCGCTCAAAATAGCGGAATTTTTTTTGCCCCCCATAAGCGCGAACGCACACGGCCGATTATCGGTGACCGACTTTTTGACGGTGGAAAATGAAACATATGGATTTTTTTTTTTTTTTGAAGGACCTATGCTGTTAGCCGCAGATGGCTGTTACAGCTTCACCTTGATTATTTGTAAGAAGGCGAGAACTTTGGTGGGTCCTCAAGCCTCGTTTGGCTTATCTAACCTGGTGGATTTCTAGCTCAGAGAGGCATCACCACGGGGGGTGTCCCGCTCTCTGAGTAGAGTCACCAGGCGATTATAGCCGGTGCGGGGAGCGGCTGCAACGGGAGCGCGCCTCTGAGGCTCGGACGCTCGAGTTCGCCGTGTAGTGGAGGGTGGGGAGAAGCGACCAGGCACATGTCTGTACCTGGTATATCGCAAACTGTGTAGACCGGGCCTTCGCACTCTTGTTCTACGAGTGCGGTGTGTGGGACTAGTGCGTGAGTGTGCAGTGTTTGATAGTGAGTTGGAAGGCGGAGGGAAGAAACATATGGAGTTGTACGTTGCAACGCACACGAACTACAAAAAGTCGGCCGTAAAATAAATCGGTGAGTCCTGGCCGGCCCGACCCGATCGACCGACACTGACAGACAGTCGGCCGCGTGCACTGGCTTGGTAGGGTTGTCAATATCGATGTCGCTCTTTTAAAATTCCTTGGCAAAAGTTTTGGTTATTTATCAAGGATTAAGTTTAAACGTTTGATGTTTGTTACATTAAATTGTACGAAAATATTATTAATTTTAATCTCTTATACATATAATAAAATCGTAGGGGTACAAAAATATGTAATTGCGAAATATTAAGAAAAAAAAATACACAGGTCGCCTTAAAATCATTAGCAGAACACGATAGAATAGTTTTAAAAAAATGTTTGTTTGTTTATTTGTTTGTTTGTTTGTCTTTTTGTCCGGAAAGATCTCCGAAACTACTGGACAGAATTTCATATGGCTTACACCACAATGCTTAGAATTTTCCGGAAGAACATATAGGCATAATTTCATTTGTTTAAATTCACTTTTTATTTTTAGTAAAAAAATACCATATAAAAATTTCGAACAATGCTTAAGTAGAAAATCAACATGGCGCACGTGAAATTATTTTGACAAGTCTATTTAGTGCAAAAAAAAGGCTTGTGTTTAAACGCCTACCAAAAATGTACCTATTTTACTACCAATAAAATTCAAAACGCTTACCAAAACGGATAAAAGGTCACCAAATTGTGTTTCCTAAAATATTATAAAATAGATCCAATTATTCTTTTTATTGAATTTCATGAAAATATATGAACGCCTATAAAATTCATTTCAGACCAAATATTGCACATTGTTCCTAAATTGATGTTACCAATATTTTATGTTACGAGTATTAATTTAGTATTTTTTTCTGAGCTAAAAAAACTAACGGTTAATCGAATTTCTTTTTAATACCAAATATTATATTGTAGTTCGTTAAAATATGTCAATTGTTTATAGTTATATGAAATTGATTAAAATATGATAAGTCAAATATTATAATTTTAGTTTTACATTAAAGTAATCTCGGCTTAATTTATTAATTTTGAATGACAGTCAAACAAATTTGAAATAAGGTTTTTGGTAGTAATAAATCTTTTTGTAAGACATTATTTGGTGACCATTTATCCATTTTGGGAAGCAAAAAGAATATTTGGACAAAACTTGCAATTATTCGATTGTGTCTTTATTTATTTTGGACCAAAATCATATATTTTAGGACCCTTTTTATGAAGACATTTTAATTTTTTTGAAGCTTTTTATTTTTTTTTTGGTACTTCGGCTTAGGGTCCTTAAGATATTTCTGGTACCCATTTAAATTATACTTACCCAAAAAATTTAACCTTTTCTGTTATTGGCTGTGCCCATCTGTTTGATTCCTCTGTAACTCCATGATCAACCCTAGATGTGCACGTATCTCGATTGCCACCGACAAAATGACTGCCGTGCCGTGTGCGTTGAGTCGGTGACAAAATCGGTGGAAAAAAGTCGGTGAAAAAGTCGGCCTACAAAAAGTCGGCCATGTGCGTTCGCGCTAATATAGATATCAAATAAAAAAGTTTGAAAGTGGAGCACTATGAACTGTACATTGGACCTAAATTCAATATGGCCACTGCTTATTAATGGCGAAAAAAATTTCTTTTTCAACCCCATTAATATGGGTACAAATGAAAGGGCTTGAAGAGTTGAGTACTATGAATCTAAGCAATATGGCCCTAAATTCAACATAGCCGCCGCTAAAAAATGGCGGATAAAAATGTGTGACGCGGTGACATCCATGTTATGGGGTCAAAAGTTATATCGCTCATACGTGTGTCGGGCAACGGTTTGTCGGACAACAGTTCCACATTTAGTACGTAGGTCAAAATTCATGTCGAACAAAAGAGGTGTCGGTTAAAAGTTATGTCGCTCATACATGTGTCGGGCAACGGTTTGTCGGACAAAACTCAAACTCAAAAATCTTTATTCAATATAGACCTTTACAGGCACTTATTGACGTCAAAAAAAAACATAAAAATCTTCAACCAATAATCTAATTAACTAAATTATTTAATCCTTGTATGTACACACACCCCAACCATTATTAAGATGTGTGCAAATACAAGTCAAATGAAAAAAAAAATTGACTCTACACCTGTTCGGAAATTGGGAGAGCCTTCTCGAGAAGAACAGGCAAGAAACTCGGAAGGTCTTGTATTTTTCTTTGTCTCCTCTTTTAAAATGCCAACATTACAATATTATATTTCACAAACATATTATATGACAACAGTTCCACACTCGAAGAAAGCCTCCCTTGCCTCACTCCACATGAAAGATCATAGGTTTAAAGTTTGGTCTCAGCCCTAACTGACTATTTATAATTATTTTGGCTGAGATTCAGCATTCGATCCACCATCTCAGGCGGCATTTCACATACTTAAGACTCCCGCAACTTTTCAACTTTTAAGCATTAATAGATTATAGTGATTACAAATCATCTACTATTGTACAAAATCCTAATCCTATCAATAAAAATGGTTCAGCGCACACGCGTCGATTCCACAAAACTTCCACTAGTTATCTTACTAAGCCCAACTTGGTATTTAGTTAAACCGGAGCAGAGTTGTTTGCCAAGTGGCTGTTTGATTGTTTTAGGCCAGGTACGCTTAAGCCCGCGTGAAATATGTCGCTACTTAGTTATAAGCCAAGTTTACAATGCGAGCTTAAGTTTTACAACTTAGATACGCGTTGCGCGCGACATGTTCGTTAATGTGTGGCGTGATATAGTATGAGTCTGACATTTTATTGAAATTATACAATGTGAGATTTACGTCTCAAAACTCTTCAGCAGTCTCGGCATCAGTTTTTGCCAACTATGGGCCAACCCGTGAATGCTAACCTATGGATTAACAAACTATTAGGGGGTTTCTCTAACATCCCGTAGCCCTTTAGCTTTGTATATTGTATGCAAACACATACATGGACAAGTACATAAATGCTTAATACATATTTAATAAGGTAATTTAAACTGAATAGTTAATGATCTTTCAATCTTCTTTTTGATGTGTTTATGACGGACTTTCGCGAATACTCACAGACAGTCTTTACCGCAGTCGCATACCAGTTACAATATATGAGTTTCGGAAGAGCCGGGAGCCAGGCTTCTTTATTTTAACTGACCTGTACCTTCCTATTAACGAAAGGCTCTATCTATTCTTTTATTTAAGACGTAAATGTTGCACAACAATATATTGATTGTCATGGACTATGCTTTTTAATATAAAAATCTTACGATAAAAAGGAAACCGCTAATACACCACATTAGCCCGGGAGCTTCCATTTATAAGGTTACCGCGAACCACGTCGATTGCCAATAGGCAAACAGCGGAAAGTCGGAGTATTTAACTTAATTTTTGAGCTCCCAGAGGGTTAATTGAGAGAGGCGCAGCGGAATGTCGTCACAAAAGAAGCACTTAAATGTACGATGGCACTCCATGGCTCAAAATAAACTTATCTCTAGCGGGCAAGGGTTAAAATCATTTAAAAGCAAGCTACAGTAATTGTAGGTGGGCGCGCAAGGGTTGATGTGGTTGATTCAATCAGGCGGCACTGTTCCGTTAATGAAGTTATTTATCGAGTTTTTGAACGAAACAGGATGCTCTTGGCAGGATACTGGCTTCTTTGTTTTAATGCGATGTGCTATGGAACAAAAATGAAAAAAGAACATTAAAATTTTAACCATGACGTCCTCTGACCCTTACACGATCTGCCAGTCAACAAACACTCGGGATAGCGGAAATTTTATACAACCGATACAGTCTATGTAGTGATTAAAACATTACATACAACATAAATAAAATAAAATTAGCACGGACAGACAAAAACTAATTGGTGTTGACAAAAACACAAAGGAAGCGTAATACGTATTACTAATTTTGATTTTATTATTGAATGATTAGTTACTTCTAACATAGCTTGAAAGTCCCACTATTACTAGTAAATATCGGATTATTCACCATAGCACAAGTTTTACTTAGTTTTCCGTGTGCAGTTTCCAGTCTGCCATCGGACGCGTCCCCGGGTTGCGGATAGGGGAACGCCCCCCAGATATGGGGGGTACCGGCTTGCCGGCGTGGACAAAAACTGGTGTGTGGCTGCCTGCCCTTTTCAGGGCGGGCATTGCACGGCCACACAAACCCGTAGCCCCACACTGAGTGGGGTCGGGGGCCTTCGGGCTGCGAGGAAGAAAACCTCTCTAAAAAATTATCCCCGTGGGCGACATCCTCCCCTTCTTGGTTTAAGAAGGGGTGTGACTGTCGCCGGTGGACCCGCTTGCGGGTTGTGGCATGGCCGGATTTTACCTGGCGGGACACTTTTTTGTGGCCACCCCATTGGCCGTTTTGCGGTGGAAGTGGCGTTCTGTCGCCACGGCATTTTGCGCCTGTGGAGCTTCGGCTCGTGTGCGCGGCGGTGGGCCCAGTGGGGTCTGCCGTCGGGCAAACCCGTTACCCACACTGAGCGGGCCGGGAGTTCGGCGCACGGAGCGTCGGGCCGCGCGGAAGAAAACCGCACTAAAAAATCACCCTAATCTCAAGGTCTGGTCCGTGCCGAGGAGATGAATGGCTGGAAGGTCTCCAGTCCCAAACGGCCACTCCAGGGAGCTCCCCCTCTAAAGCAAATCATGGAATTCGGAGACAAAACTAAATGTCCCCAGGGGGTGTCAGTCCCCCCCGCAGGACCGCGCGAGGCGGCTATGGGCAGCCGGAAGTATCTGGGGCCGGCTAACCCGAATTCCACCTTTTCTGAGTGTGTTTCACAATGCGATCCCGTTAGGAGCGGGCGTTCTCCGGTATCCGGGCCGGAGGTCGAAAAATTATGCAACCGAGGCGTAGGTGGGCGTGTAAATAGTGAGGGAGACATTAGGCTCCGTTTAAGGAGCGGCGATCGGTCGCCGAGACCCGCGCTTTCTCGCAGCGGCTCGGCGTCTAGTGTAAATAGTGTAAATAGTAATGCTAGTGATAGTAAATTAGTTTTAGGTAACAGTAAACTAGTTCGTAAGACGAGAGGGACGGCAAATGCGTCCCTATCAAGGAAGAGGCCGGCCGAAGAGTCAGACTCGTCCAAGTCGGGCCAATCGGTCATATCTATGGCTGACTCGGCCCTCACAGTTGAGGGTAACTCTGATGCGGCTGCCGCTAAATCTCGGCGCCGCCGCAAAAAGCATCGTAGGGACTCGAACTCCTCGGGCTCTGATGATGCATCGGTAAGCTCCATCAGGACGGAGCCATCTAAGGCCTCCGAAGATGGTTCCTCGGCGAAAGGGCGCGGGCGCGGTCGTGGGCGCCCCCCTACAACCGGGGCCTATGTAGGCCTGGCCAAGTCCAAAAGCGACTTGGCTGCGGCCGAACGCGAAGAGTGGCAACTCCGCCTCGATCGAGAGATCGCCGAGGCTGAGAAAAGGGCGTACGAGACCCGTGCTCGCTTTTACGCCACCCGATCCGACGCACCCCCGGACGAGACAGCAGATTCGGCCATGAAGACCGCCCTCGACATCGAGGAGGTGGTGAAGGCGGACTGTTCTATAATTTTAGAGGTAGCGAAGAAGTCGTCGCACCTGAAGGGGACCCTTCAGAAGGCTCTTAAGAGGGCGGCGTCTTCTTTGCAAGAATGCTTCGACGAGGTGTCTAGAAAGACCATCTCCGAAGACACCCGTCGTCTCAAGGCCGAAAATGAGGCCCTGAAAAAAGAGATGGCTCAGATGCGAATACTGATGACGGAGCTCAAGGCCGAACTCGAGGCCGTCAAAGTATCCCAAATTGTGTCCCAACGGACCAGCGTCACCATCGCGGATGAGCGCATGGACGTGGTTGAGCCACAGGTTGAAGTTGAGACGGCGTCTCCTTCCCCGGCTCCCGCGAAGCCCACTAAGCGTGCTCGTCCGCCCACTAGGCCAGCTGTGGCACAAGAGAAGAGCGATCCGGTCGATCCTGCTTTGGAGGCCTTCGCGGCGAAGATCATAAGATCGATCGGATCAATGATAAACGCCCGCTTCGAGGGAATACAGGACCGCCTCCTTCCGGCAAAGAAGTTGAGGCCTCCTTTAGCTGCCGACAAAACGTCTGTTAGCGCTCCCTCGAAGCCGGCTTCTTCATCGTCTGGTGTCGAAGCTGCAGGGTCAACCAACCGTTCGGCTAAGCAATCTACTGCCAGGAGGAAACCAGCCCCTGGTCAGCAGACACAAGAGCCTACCGCCCCAAAAGTGGCCCAATCCACCTCCCGAGGAAAGCCAGCTGCATTAGCAGCCCGGCCTACATCCCCAGTTGAGCAGGAGTGGACCGAAGTTGTGGGTGGACGGAAAAAGAGGCGAAGACGAAGGGGTAAAGCACCTTCGCGAGAACAGCCTTACGCAAATGCTATTAGGAAAGAGTCGGCGCGACGTCCACCCGCCCCGTCCAAACCTAAGTCCCCGCCAAAGGTTTCCACGCCTAAGTTGACGCCCCCAAAAACAGCCGCGGTGAACGTTACCTTGGATCATGCCGCGGTTGAAAAGGGCGCCACATACGGCCAAGTGTTGGGTCGGGCTCGTCAAACTATCAAACTTGACGAGCTCGACATAGGAAAATTAACATGTCGCCAAACGGCATCTGGCGCCAGAATCATCGAGATCCCTGGCGCCGAAGCCAACGACAAGGCTGACCTCCTCGCTTCTAAACTGCAGGAGGCTCTTGCTGGCGAAGCAAAGGTCGTCCGGCCCACAAAACGTATAGACTTGAGACCCTCAAGGCGGTAGCGGTGCCAAAAAAGGCAACTGCAGCGTCGACGCGATAAAGGTTGGGGAGATCCGCGTCGGACCAGGTGGCATGGGATCGACGATAATACAATGCCCCGTTATCGCCGCCAAAAGTGTAGTCGAGGGCCGGCTCCTCATCGGTTGGAGCTCGGTCTCGATAAAAGTGTTAGAGGCCCGACCCATGCGCTGCTTCAAGTGCACGGGTACGGGCCATACTCGTCATCGTTGCCCCTCCGCGGTGGACCGGAGCGGGCTATGCTACCGCTGCGGGAATTCCGGCCACAGGATCTCCGATTGCAGCTCGGAACCCCACTGCGCTGTTTGCGCTTCGTCAATGAAGCTGGCTGGACATGTGATGGGGGGAGGCAAGTGCCGACCCCCACTCATCAAAGGGAAAATTTCTGCCCCACCAAAGGCAACAAGTGTCCCGAGCGCAGGCACGCTCAGTTCAACTGAGCCGGAGGGAGCTGTGATGGAAACCTAATGGATTTAGGTCACCCACCCAGCTTCCTCCAAGGAAACCTGAACCACTGCGCGAGGGCTCAAGATCTGCTTCTGCAAATCCTTGCGGAGTGGTCGATTGATGTTGGTGGGGTCGCGGAGCCGTATTTCGTCCCCGATCGGTCCAATTGGGCTGGGGACCGGGACGACTCCGTGGCCGTTGTTGTGCGCTCTGCGCCTGGTGCCGCCCCTCTCTCGGTTGTCGAGAGAGGCTCCGGCTTTGTCGTGGCGGAATGGGAGGGTATCACCCTAATTGGTGTATACTTCTCCCCAAACCGGCCTTTCGCCGAATTTGAGGCTTACCTCGTGCTGGTTGGGAGGGCCGTCAGGCGGGCCGCCCCGCGTCAGGTTCTCCTAATGGGGGACCTGAACGCGAAGTCTATCGTCTGGGGAAACCCAGCGACAGATGTACGCGGCGAGGCTGTGGAGCTTTGGGCGGCCGCCTGCGGTCTATCAGTCCTCAACCAGGGCAGTACCCACACCTGTGTGCGTCGACAGGGTGGATCCATTGTGGATCTGTCCTTGGCAACCCCTGCCCTAGCGCGCAGAGTCCAGGGTTGGCGGGTGATGACGGAGGTGGAGAGTCTCTCGGATCACAGATACATCCGATTCGAGGCTCCCACCCAACGTCCCCAACCCTCGCGCCCTCGCGACAATGGCCGTAGCCCGCGTTGGGCACTGACGCGACTAGATAGGGAGCTGGCGGAGGAGGCGGCCATCGTCCAGGCCTGGTGCTCCCAGCCTATGGACGGAGTAGAAACAGAGGAGTCCGCAAATCGGCTTCGTGATGCCTTGACAGAGGTCTGTCGAGCTTCTATGCCCAGGGCCCGCCCGCCGAAGGACCGCCGCGAGGTCTACTGGTGGTCGCGTGAGATCGCTGATCTCCGAGCGGAGTGCACGGCCAGGAGACGAGCGTTCACGCACTATCGTAGGCGTCGCGCAAGAGACGCTGAGGAGGAAGAGCGTCGTTATGCAGCGTATCGGGAGGCCCAGAAGGCCCTGCACACAGCCATCTCACGCTCCAAAGAGGAGGCCAGAGAGAAGATGCTGCAGGGTCTCAACAACGACCCGTGGGGGCGGCCCTACAAAACCGCGCGCAATCAGCTGAGAGCGCGCGGTGCCCCCATTACCGAGTCTATGGACCCCGACCTGCTGTCCACGGTCGTTGAGGAACTCTTTCCTCCGGCCCTCGACCACTCTCCTCCTCGCATGGCTCCATCACCTTCCGCGGCGGCGGTAACCCCTGCTGAGAGCGCTCCTCCCATAGAGGGCGAAGATTTTGCGGACGCCATCTCCCGTCTGAAGAGAAAGAAAACGGCGCCGGGCCCTGATGGGGTCCCAGGAAAGGTACTGGCGATTGCCACCCAACACCTTGGTGACAGGCTTCGGGAATTGCTCGACGCGTGTCTTCGCATCGGACAATTCCCGAAGCTGTGGAAGGACGGTACCCTCTGCTTATTGAGGAAGGACGGTCGCCCTGCAGACGATCCGTCTGGATATCGTCCCATCGTGCTACTGGATGAGATCGGGAAAGTGTTTGAGAGGATTGTGGCTTCCCGACTCATTCAGCACATCTCGGAGGTAGGGCCGAATTTTTTGGATCAACAATTCGGTTTTCGGAGGGGGCGGTCTACACTGGACGCCCTTACTGGCCTAAAGGAGCTAGTGAGTGACGCAACAGAGAAGGGTGAGAGGGTGTTGGCGGTGTCGTTAGATATTGCCAACGCCTTTAACAGCCTGCCCTTCACCACCATCCTGGAAGCGCTCCGTTATCACGGGGTGCCCCAATATCTGTTGCGTCTCATCCAGAATTATCTGAAAGAGAGGGATGTTCTGTTCATTGGTCGGGGTGGTGCAACCGGCCGCCATCGTATGTCCCGCGGTGTCCCACAGGGGTCCGTCTTAGGGCCCCTCTTATGGAACGTAGGCTTCGATTGGGTGCTCCGCGCCGCCCTTCCCCCTCGAGTGAAACTCTTCTGCTATGCAGATGACACACTCGTCACCACCAGGGGGAGGGAACTTGAGGAGATTCTGCGGCTGGCGTCGGTCTACACCACCCTCATTGTCCAGCGCATAGAGCTGTTGGGGTTCAAGGTAGCGCTGCGGAAGACCGAGGCGATTCTCTTTTATAGGCCTCGAAGAAGTGTTCCCGCTGGGACAGAAGTTACCGTAGCCGGAGTGAAGGTGCCATTAAGACCACACCTAAAATATCTGAGGCTGGTTATAGATGGCAGGTGGGGGTTCGACGAGCATTTCCGGCGACTCGAACCCCGCCTTCTTGGTGCTGCCGATGCGCTCGGGCGTCTTCTCCCGAACATCGGGGGCCCGAGCGCAAACGTCCGGCGCTTATATGCCGGAATCGTCAGAAGCATGGCCCTCTACGGGGCTCCTGTCTGGGCCGATGCTTTAGGCCCTCGCGCCATCGCATGCCTTCACAGGGCACAGCGAGCGATGGCGCTGAGGGCCATTCGTGGATACCGCCGGACCGTCTCACATGCGGCGGCCTGCATTATAGCGGGCACTCCCCCTTGGGAGTTAGCGTCCCACGTGTTAGCGGCGTCTTACCGCGTCCAAGTTGACGCGAGAAGCGGCGACCGGCGCTTGGCGCCGAGAGAGCGGACCTCCGCGTTGGAGGAGGCCACGGTAGAGGCGTTTCGCCTGTGGTTCGGGGAGCTGGTGGAGCTTATGAGCTCGCCTTCGGTGTCTGACACTCTGCTCAGAACCGTTGAGGCTATGCACCCCTCCCTGACCACATGGGCGAACAGGCGCCATGGGTCGCTCTCTTACCACCTGGTGCAGATTCTTAGTGGCCATGGTTGTTTTGGCCGCTATCTGCACCGAATTGGGAGAGAGCCGACCCGCGAGTGCCACCACTGTGGCGCTGCCGAGGACACCGCGTAGCACACCTTAGAGGTGTGCCCCGCCTTCGCTTCAGAGCGCCGGGAGTTGGTCACCGTTATCGGTGAGAATCTCTCCCTCCAGAACGTGGTCTGTGCCATGTTGGAGGGGGAGAACACGTGGGATGCGGTGGGTTCCTTCTGTGTTTCTGTCATGACGCAGAAGGAGACCGCGGTAAGGGCCAGGGAGGTTGATCCCCAGGCCGCTCCGTGCCGCCGCAGGCGGACGGGACGAAGGAGGCGGCAATTCGCCAACCTTCTTCCTCCTGACGGCAACCAGCGGGGTTCTGGGTTGGGAAGCCCGAACCCTGCATTGCACCGGTTGCCAGTAGTCGCTGATCCCCTGAATGCCCCGGGGGATCACCGGCCTCCCCCTTTAGGGGGGGTGAGAGGGGCTCGGTCTAGGCGAGCAGACGCCGACGAGGTCGTGGATGTGTTCACTCGAGTTCCCATGACCTTGTCAGGCAGCGACGCGTCCCTTGTCGGCGTGTCTTCTTCAGATGAGGAGGATGCGGCGATAATGGACGTGCTCGCGCCAAGGCGTATGTGAGGGGTATCGGTGGGTTTTAGTCGGTAGGCCGCGGTTCCTGGCTGGCACGCTGCCCCCAGGGGTCGCGGAGAGTCCGACATAACCCCGCGCCTTCCCAAGCGCGGGGTATGCGCAATGCATTTCCCACCGTTAAAAAAAAAAAAAAGTTTTACTTAGTTTGATTCTCCTGTCTCCCAAAAATGTAAATTTAATATTAGCTATCGTTCCTTATGTAAAACAGAATGTATGACTGCAAAATTGGGAGAAAAAAATACATATATTATTATAATTTGAAAATATATTTTTTCTTCATTCAAAATTATTCGCTAATATTAATTCCATTTATTATTTTACTTACTTCCACCCAATGACCGGCACAGCTTACTTTTCTCCACTCCTCAAGTTTCTTTATTGCGTTTGCTCTGGTCTTACTTTGCAAATACGTATTGAGAATAACAATAAGCACTTTATGCTTTCAGGCATGACTGCCAATCAGGCTTGGATATTTTTTAATATAATATATTTCTAGAGTTTGTTTGACACTGAGGCTTGTAATAATAATGAGATCGATCTTAAAATTTTGTTTTTGACAGATGTTACATACATTAACGGTCAAAGCCGAATGTTAAGATTGATCTCGACTTTGAGACGCATTTGTTAATACGAGACTAAACGTCATTTATATGGTACATCGTCTATAATGGTACTATGTTTTCATAATAAGTAATCGTTGAAGTTGAACCAATCCGCACTGGGCCAGCATGGTCGACTAAGGCCTCTAAATACCCTGACATAGGATAAGCTCAAGCCCTTCGATGGGGACGTATATGAGCTGTTATGATGCTGATGATGAATCGTTGAAGTTACAAAAAAGTATAAAATTATTAACAGTTTTATACCTTTAAAAATAGTAATAATACTAACGTGCGAGTTGATAGTGACATACCTTGAAAAAACTTGAATACGAGGGGTAGAATGCCAAACAATACTAGAGCTTTTCAATTTCAACTATTATTCCCATCAAACAAAACGTGAAACAATAAAATAGGTACATAATATATTTTTTGTTAAACAATGTTTTCATAATATCTATATCTGCTGACAAACTTACAGTTCGTTAATTAAGACGCTTTTAATTATAGACATTCTTGAGACAAGCGGTACTTATTTGAACATTAATTAAGCTGCCGACATGGCTAAGTTATACTAAGAATTTTGTTTATCGTTATTACACGATAATTGTTTGAAAGATCTATATTGAATAATATATTTGGTGACATATATTTATGACATAGTTGTTTAAAATAATTATAAAATATGTTGAAGTGCAAATAGGCTCTCAATAAATTGTGTACATTTAAGTGACACGTAATTGTATGAACCTCTGCTCTATAACTTGAAATAAATGTAAGTTTGTTACACTAACATACAAGTAACTATTTACATAAAGGTATAAGTTTGTTTTGATTTTTTTTATGTTTTTATAATTTATCGGTTGTCTATTCGTGAGTTTTTCCTTTGTTTTTTAATCGACTTCAAAAAGGGAAGAGGTTCTCAATTCGATGCGTATGTCTTTTTTGTGTATGTTACGCGATTACTCCGCCAATTGTAGACCGACACTAAAGTCAGGATCTGATGATGGAATCCCATTAAAAAGGGGGAAAATCCTTCAATTTTATAGGTAAGTACGTCCAACGTGTTTCATGTTTTTTCCCGAAACTATTCAAGTAATTACGTCTGGTAGTCATTAACCGAGCTGATGATGGAAAGATCCTTAACTTTTAGGAGTAAGAGGTAAGTTTTTTAAATACAATACGCACGTCTAAAAAGAAAATAAAAATCTATCAAAAATCAAGACAAATAATTTCATTCACTAAAAATATAATATTAAAAATATATTACAAAATTTAAAACCGACTTCGAAACCACTGAAAATTTAAAAATAATATAAGAATAGGTACATACAACATCACATTTCTATACTGAAGTCGGTGCCAAACGATGATCTCCTAGAAAGTCTTAAAATTTGACACCGACTTCAATATAAAAATGATTTTGTATGTAATACCTATTCTTATATTATTTTTAACTTTGCAGTGTTTTTAAGGTGGGTTTTGATTTTTTTGTAAAATATTTTTTATTTAAATTAATAAATGTATACAGTTAAGCATATGTAGCAAACCTTTTTCTACGGATAAAATTTTAATTTTAGGGCTCCGTACCTCGCAACGGAAAAACGTAACCCTTAGGCGCTGCGCAAACTTAGACATTTTTCGTTACCGACACAGCATACTATCACAAGAAACCGTGATTGCTGTGTCCGGTAGCGGCAATGGGACACGGTCGCTGGTTTCCAGCCCCCTAACCATGATCGCTCAAAACAATTTTAAAACCGCACTGAGAGCGGAATGGCACTATACGCAGCAGGAGCGGTGTCTCTGTGTAAATTATAATGATATAGACGTAAATTAGGAGTTTAGGAACAATTTTAATGACAAATGGTTATTGTAAGTATGTTTTGTTGTAAGTATTATTTAAACATTTATGAATTAAAATCTATGTTCTGGACTTAAATATACCATTTAACATAAAAATTACCTTGCTGCTTTCAGTCCTTTGATCACTGCGCTCGTAAAATCGAGATTTGATGCAAAATATGCTGACATAACAAATGCATCTATTTTCGGTAGATTATCCGATTGTGCTTTGACAAAACCAGTTTCTGTCATCGTCCTAGATTGATTACAAATATATATACACAAGTAATCACACAGAAATACAGTTTTAAGCTTTTTTTTCTCACAAACACTACTAACACATGAATATCGACGCCGATAAATCCATTGAGGCATTGACGTGAATGACCACTGACGTCACATTCCGTTTCGACCAATATGGTGGCGCGTTTTGTAAGATTGAATTTCTCTCCCATAATTTTCACTTTTTATATAATATTTTTTGGGTTTAAATAACAACTAAATAAAAAAATACCTTTTAAGTATAATGTAAAAGACAATAAAGAATCTAGAAAAAAATATTTGATACAAATTTAAATTTTATGCATTTTCCCTATTGGGTGGAACGTTAATGTTGTTGCGCCTTCGCCTGGCGACATTTAGTTTCCAGTTTCATACCAAACACTTTTTGATCAGTCACGGATATATTTCGAGTTAAATAAAGCTGGACACAAAAAGTGAGGTACTGGTTTCATATTGATTATATGAAACTTAAATATTCATTGGTAGCTTGTGTCCCACGCAAGACACATTTGAGCAGCGCCAGTATTACTTCGTTGTTCGTTCGTCTGCCCGTCTTTCCGTTTGTCCGAAATTTATATTTAAAATATCAAATATATACTTAGGTCTTACAGCACATGTGTGTTAAACAAAAAAATTCTAATACCGTAAATAATTATGTAGTTAGAAACTTATATAATTACAGCCGGTTGCTCTAAGTGTTGTTTTACGATTTCGTAAAATTAATACACAAAAATGGGTCGTTTCACTATTAGAATATATTATTCGCGCCGTACATTTAACCTTTTTAAACGTAAAGGATAAAATAAAACTACAATTGAAACTAGGGGTGAGACATAATGGTGCAATTATTAGGTATTTATTTTGACTTTTACTATTACTTTTACGAAATTGTTAAACGTAAAATTTGGTGCAATCCGCCGTTAGACTAGCTGTGCCCGCGAACTACATTTGGCTGGACACTTTAGTTTCCTTACTTTAAACCGACTTCAAAAAAGGAGGATGTTCTCAATTCGATGCGCATGTTTTTTTTGTGTGTATGCTACGCGATTACGCCGCCAAGTGTGGACCGATTTTCAAAATTCTTTTTGTATTCGATAGAATTAACCCCAAAGGTGGTCCCATAGTCACCAAAGTTAGGATCTGATGATGGGATCCCATGAAAATTGAGGAAAACCCTTAAATTTTAAGAGCGTCGGTGGCGCTGTGGACTCGGCACTTGCCTTTCAATCGGGGGGTCGGGGTTCGAGACCCGCCATGTACCAATGTGTTTTTCGTTTCGAATTTCATATGTACATTTGTCTGACGCTCCTACGGTGAAGGAAAACATCGTGAGGCAACCTGCATCATACATTTGCGAAGAAATTCAATAATGTATGTGAAGTCGACCAATCCGCACTGGGCCAGCGTGGTTGACTAAGGCCTAATCACCCTAACATAGGGTAGGCTCGAACCCCTCGGTGGGGGACGTATATGAGCTGTGATGATGATGACAGACAACATCAAACTTCTATATTGAAGTCGGTGCCAAATTTTAAGTCTTTCTAGGAGATCATCGCTTGGCACCTATATAGAAGTGTGATGTTGTCTGTACCTATTCTTATATTATTTTTAACTTTTCAGTGTTTTTGAAGTCGGTTTTTATTTTTTGTAAAATATTTTTTGATTGTGCGAATTTTGAAAAATCCATACTAAGTAAGGATTTTTTTTTTGGGTGAATTGACCGTAGCAAAAACGAAATATTCATACGGCAACGAGCCCCTGTTCCGTTTGTTTTTATATTATTTTTATATTATTTAGTTTGTGCAAAATCTGTGGTTTACTTACTTCTGTCGATAGGGCACTAAATGTGATTTGTACAGGTCCTTTCAGTGATGAAGATATTGTTTTTGTGCATATTTACGTTCTTAAAACACGAAGGTTATAAAATATCTAACCTACAAATATTGTTGAAATCACTAAATTAATAATAACGGATAATTTTTTCTACCATTTACAATTCAAATCAAGAGGGCACAAAATATTTACAGCGATATGTAAAGCCCTTGGAAAATGGGCAATCTCCTTTAATTCACCGTAGCAAAAACGAAATATTCATATTTAATTTTACTTTTAATAAATAAATAATACACTGAAATTATACCATAAAATTCGTCTCACGAAAACCATACCTCATCTCAGCTCACGAAATATATACAGAGCTACGGAATTATTGTCCCACCGAATGCTATTCGTAAATTATGCGATGGCACTCTACTAATCCGCTGAATAAATTAATAGTACATTAACCATCAATCGTGGAATTCGCATTAATAAGTTTATATTGCGCGGGGCGATTCCTGTTCAATTGGCCCACCCCAACCGCTCCTTAATTTATTTAAGAATGTTATGTAAATTCGAACACAAGTCTTTGATCGTCCGCGTCGAGAGTCCAAACAAAAAAGTACCGTTCAAGAGCAAAAAACGTCGCGGAGCTTAAGAAAAATAATGATTTAATCTCACTTTTCGCCGTCTCGCATATAAAGGCGGTGGAGGGAAAGTGGGGGCGCCTCAATCGTTTTTAATCTTTGCTTTGTAAAGGTGATTATGAGGGATTATAGGTTTGGAAGTATGCTTGAAATTACGTGGCGGAAGACCTTTGCGGCCCCTCGACTCGTTCATGCTCTATTTTTTGGACAGCGGGGGTTGCGGTCGTGCCCCCGAGCTCCTCAACTTTTCTTTGCAAACTCAAAGGAAAGGCTTCATTAAAACGTTTTGTTTCTCTGATAGATCGCTACTTGAGAGATGAGCTGCGGTCGATACGGCATTAAACAGATAGTCTATTATACCTGAAATAAAACAATAAACCTATATAGCGATTTTCTGGAAAGGTCGTGTGAAAGAAGTAAAATAAATAAGGCTTTCGTAGCACATGAGCTATCTGAGTTTTATAATGAGACCTAGAAAGTATCCCTTTTCTTTCTTAGAATATAAGACCCATAAATATTACAAGACTGGTGCTTTTGTGTGTGCTGCGTTACTGATGGTAAGTGGTAACAGTCACCTATAGTACATGTGGTTCCTGTGAAACTGCAACTTGTGACTTATGATGTAAAGTCACGGTGCCCAGTAATTTCAATGCCATATCTTACCCTTTAAACCGGAATACATCAATGCAAGCACTGCTGCTTTGCGGCAGAAATAGGTAAGACGGAGGTACCCATGCACACGACCCTGGTGAAATAAAAGACGACGTTGAAATTAAAATTGTATAAAAATTCAGAAACAAGAAACAATTATATTTCCCTTTCAGTTCAAAATAATATGTGAAAATACATATATGCTCAGGTAACTTAGATTAAATGTAAAATTTTTATTAACAGAAGTATGGGCATAGACGCAAAATAGTAAAGGCATTTGTGAAAGAATTGTCAGCACTCCTGATAGAAGCCTCCGGTGACCAGAGGGCTGGCAGTTACCTCTGTCAACGGATTAGTTTGGCATTCCAAAGAGGTAACGTTACCAGCGTTCTAGGTACCGCTCCCATAGGCCCTCAGCTGCAGGATATTTTTTATTTATAGTTTTAGCGTATTTTATCTAAGATTTAGTTTATATGTCTTTTAGATTGTATTTAGCTTATTCACTTTACAAGTAGTTTAAATCTTATTTTAGTTTACATAATTATAAATTTATAATATTTTAATAAACTTTGGCACGCAAGATAAAGGCATAAGCAATATTGTTTAAACGCCCATAACGATGTTACACCTATTACTTTGAAGACGTGCAAAATATACATAGTAAAAGACATGGAAAAATGAAGTATATACATATAGCCTACCTGTGGGAGGGCGTGTTGGAGAGAGGCGAGTTACTGCAGTTTTGTCATTTTTCATTACGTGACCAGATCAGCTTTTGTCATCGAAGAGAGCCTGCGATCTCTCGTCTCAGCTAGCCTTACAGCGTTCTCAACGTTGTTTCCTAAGATACAGAGAACTTGCTCAGCGAGTATCAACATTATTCACTCCACACAAGGTACATATTCGCGACAAAAAATCCAAACGAAAAGACATTTTCATACGAGGAAGCACTAAAGAAAAGCTCCTTGTGCTAGATGGAAAGCGGTGCCTGTGTAAGACTTGAGTAGTTACTATGAATACTTAAACAGTGGATAAATCCTACTCGACTACTTGCTCGTTTTATACTGAAGCCACAAAATATGTAGTAAGTAGCTGGGAATTCGTGCCGTACGGCGCACATTGCTACGGTGTAGCGCCGTAGTCGTCGTAGCGCTTACACGAATTTCAGTTACAGTTTCCCCATTCGAAAGTTGGGCTGTTTTTCCCGTTTTTCCTCTAAAGGACATAGCTGCTGGAGGAGCAAAAATGTATGGAGTTATGTGTCACATTTGGCCGGTGCCAGGATAGTGGAAAAGTAGCCATTATACATTTATTATTCAAGAAACAATTGAGTGTACAATGTAATGACACGGTTAGTCACATACACAAACTTTTCGCTTCGTTATGATAGTAAAAGCAGCATCATAAAATTAATTTTGTTAAAGAAATATTGATGTATGATTCTAAGATGTTAAGTCGTATAAGCGAGACATATTTTTGGTCTTTTTAACCGACTTCGAAAAAGTAGGTTTTAAATTCGACACGTATATTTTTCATGTATGACATAATTTTTTACAGAGTAGTCCAATTTTGATAATTCTTTTTTTATTGGAAAGGGTATACCCCGAAATTGGTCCCAATGTCCAAAAACCAAAGTCAGAATCTGATGATGGGATTCTATGAAAATCGGAGGAAACCCTTAAATTTTATAGGTACGTCTAACGCGTTTCATGTTTTTTCCGAAGTTATTCACGTATTTGCGTCTGGTAGTCATAAACCGAGCTAATGATGGAAGGATCCTTAACTTTTAACAGTAAGAGGTTAGTTTTTAAGTACATTAGGCACGTATTAAATTCACTAAAATGATTACATTCACTAAAAAGATATTTTTTTTACAAAAAATAAAACCGACTTTAAAAACACTAAAAAGTTAAAAATAATTTATGAATAGGTACACACAACATCACATTTGTATGTTAAAGTCGATGCCAAACGATGATCTAAAAGTCTTAAAATTTGGCAACTTTTTAACTATTTAGTGTTTTTGAAGTCGGTTTTATTTTTTGTAAAAAAAAAATATTTTTATCTTTTTAGTAAATGCAATCATTTCTATTTTTTGTACCTATTTTTTTTATCTTAGTAACAAGTAAAGTTATAAGTAAACAAGTAAAGTAAGTGAAATGAACAGATCAACAATTGCAACCACTACTAAATAGCAAAGAATCACCGATAAACTTTGCGAATATTTCTCGGGAAAACGTCATTGAGTGCCGGAATAAACTTGTGTCTGAAATTGATACATCATTAGAGAAAGTCTCTAACTGGGGTCGACTTAATTTAGTCCGTTTTAACCCTACAAAGACACAGGTTTAAGCGTTCACCGCCAAGAAAATGCCATTTGTCGTATCTCCTCGCTTTCAGAGCATTCCCCTATCTGCCTCAGCCAATATTGAGATCCTTGGTGTCGACATATCGAGCGAAGTCCAGTTCCGTGGCCACTTGGAGGGTAAGGCTAAATTAGCCTCTAAGAAGCTTGGTGTGCTCAATAGATCGAGAAGATATTTCAGTCCAGCGCACCGCCTACAGCTTTACAAGGCGCAGGTTCGGCCTCATAAACCAAAACTAAACCTAATCAAAAAAATACTTAAAACTAAGAACATTAAAATTTTAACTGTTTAAAGCCTGTGAATGGTGTATGGCGTGTTGTGGTTCGGAGCAAATAGGTTAGCGTTTTCCAATGGGGTGGATCATCTTCTATCGTCCTTGCGGCTTCACTGAAAACCAGGGTCACAGTTCTCTGTGACTTAGAGCTGAGTGGAGTCGCTTTTGGTCGCTTTATGTAAAATTGTGTGTCATTTTTCTTTGTAAAATGTTTTGTTGTTTAACTGACTAGTCTAATTGTCATAATGTGTTATGTTAGCGCCAAATAAATACTTTTTCTTTCTTTCTTTCTTTCATATGGAATACTGTTCTCATCTTTGGGCAGGGGCACCCCAATACCAGCTTCTCCCACTGGACCGCATTCAGCGGAGAGCGACTCGAATCGTCGACTGCCAGGAAATTTCTAATCGGCTTGATACCTTGGCGCTGCGTAGAGATGTCGCCTCACTATGCATCTTCTATCGCATATATTACAGGGAATGCTCCGAGGAATTGTTCGGTCTCATACCTGCCGCCTCTTTCCGCCATCGTTCCACGCGACAAAAAATCCATGCCCATCACTTAGATGGTTGGCAGTCCACAACTGTGCGTTTTTCTCGCAGTTTCCTGCCTCGTACCGTCAAACTTTGGAATGAATTGTCGCCTTCGGTATTTCCGAACCGATACGAACTTTCAAGAAAAGAGCGTATTCCTACCTTAAAGGCCGGCACCGCACTTGTAACTCCTCTGGGGTTGCGGGTGTCCATGGGCGACGGTAATCACTTACCATCAGGTGATACGTTTGCTCGTTTGCCCCCTATCCCATAAAAAAAAATCCCTGCGAAGGCTTTAACATATCAACACTTTACATTGTACTTATAACTTTACATTTAGAATCAACAAAGTAGACTTCAAACATGTCTCCGAAAAGCACTTTAAGTAGGTAATTTCAGAAGTTGACTCATAAATAACTCGCATTTGTTCCTCTGAAAATACTTACTTACTTCCGCGAAAACATTCAGAGCTCTGAAAACAATAATTAAAGTGATAGATATTCAATACGTTAATTAAGACGGTAAACACTTTGGAACGGTATGAGTCAAAGGCAAATGAAGTAGGTAGATCTAACGTTGACGATCGACTTAATTATATTGCTTGATCTTAGCGGGCGAGCGGGGGCAGGGAGTGGGGGGCGTCTCATCTCAATCGCAAATCGGCCATCTTGCTACCCCCCCTACCCACTACCCCCTCGTCCATTATACTTTTTAAGCTCCAATCTCGTTCATTTAAACGGTTGGCTTTAGATGGCAATCGCATTTTTCCACTGCAGGTCACGTCTCGACCCGTCTCCAGACTCGAGGGCTTAAATCAACAAAAGAAAATAATAAGATTCGTTCAAATTAAAAGTGTAATGTCGCGAAAGCGCGGCGGGGGCGGCCGGCCTAATCCCGCCGCCGCTCTTCATTAGGTGAGCTTAGGCCCCGAGGCGCTTAGAAACGTCGCGAAGAATTTTTCTTTATTCATAACAAAGATTACGAGAAATGCAAATGAAGCGAGGCGTCGCGGTACTTAGCTGTGTCAACAGCGCTCGTCGCGACGCTGTTTTTTCTCAGGCTCGAGCGCGTGTAGCGATGGGCTGTTTGCTGGCTGATAATTAAAAACTCGGACCGCTTTAAATAAGTTTATTACGTATTTCAGTTTATTGAGCTATATATAAACCAACTAGTTTTCTACCCGCAGCTTCACCTACCCTATTTTCATTTTCCCACAGGTTAATGAAAATAACATATTGCAAATCACTATTAGCTGTGCAATGCCCTCGCAGTTTACATGTAAGCAAGTTAAATTAATAAATAACATTTATTTCGAAAATGTGATATGTATATCTTGCACAAACCTAACCTAACAGTATTAGACAATATCTATCAAGTCTAATATCGGAGTAAAGCACGAGGTGGAGTTCTACAGTGCACTATACCCGCCTTTGCCTAATTGACTAATCGCTAGGCATGTCTGGAACTTTCCCCGCATGTGTAAACAAATTATATCCACGAAACATGCATGTATATCCATTAAATCAACCTCAATGTCTATAAATTGTGCATTTATTTAGAAGATGCAGTTTTAGTATTTATCATAAGCAATCCCGAGACCTCTTTGAGAATTCTTTCGCTATCTGTATGTTTTGTACACGACCGGTTCGTTTGGGGGGCGGAAGACTCTTCGCCCTTAACCGTAACCAAACTCCGGGTTGTACTTACGTCCGTGATACACGGAGCCTGAATCGCACGTTAGAATTACCTTAACCTAAGTAATAGACAAACAGACTCATTATAGCAAGTGTCCCATACAGCACCTGAACAGCAGCGGAGAGAGGAACGCTCCTCTGTGGTGAAAGTCCAGCCATGGACCCTGCAATACAGAAAATAATTTAAGAAATGTGAGATGCCGATTAGAAAACTTTTTATAATGAAGTAATTGTTAAGTTTTAGTCAATCGCTGCGGTACGAAGACCCTCACGGCCCCAAGTCTCCAACAAGGATTACCATGCTGATCGCTTTTCGTATCCCACCAACAATTTCCCACATCCTTCATCACCATGACTGTGTGATGAATGATGTTGATCTACTTTGTCTTGAATGCATCGCATAATCGGCTGTGTCAAGCTTCGCATAATTATAGAAACAATCGCAAAGAAAACGCGTTCTGTACAAAAAGGGTTTTTGCAGCTTTACATAATTTTTTTTTTATAAAATTAAGAAGACTGTGAAGTGCCAATTCATGGCTCGAGTTTGCACTTTCAAAAATGCAGTGTGTTGCAAACCACTTAGAGTTGAAAGTCCGAGGCAAGTGCCTACATTTCTTATGGAAATATTGTTTCAGGCGATAACTGTTTTACCCCCCTAAACCTTTACGAAATAAGACACTTTTGGTCTCATTAGATTTAGTATACTTTTATCTATGTTGGTACGTTTTGCTTTTTTTGTAATTCAGTATCATTAAGTCAAAAAAGATAAAAATGCTCGAGGTAGTTTTTAAGTCTAAAATATGGATATTTAGATGCTAATTATTTCTATTCTGAGCAATATTACTTCAAAATCAAAACGTACAAACCTTGATTTTCATAATATCTACAAAATTTCAAAAAAATATGAAAATTGGACTATGTAAAGGGGGAGAAAAGCGTTATCGCTTTTTGTATGAAAATTTACAACTTCACAATTCTCAACTGCCTCAGTTTTGATATTCGTGCACGTAGGAGAATCTATCTCCCGACAGCTCAGCTCTAAAGGTACGTTTTCTGACCCCATAAACCAGGGGTCTCCAAACTTTGAAGCCATAATGATTTCTTCAGTATGTTGGGTATATTGTTCCAAGGATCAAACCTTAGCTATATTTTAGATTAGTCTCAGAGTGCGTGACATAAGCAAACATACGCTTTTTGCATTTCAATTACTATTGCGTCTTCTTTTTCAATATATCACAGCAATAGTAACAATAATAAGACATTGGCTGTCACGGGCCGGATTGATGTCACTGGCGGGCCGGATTTGGCCCGCGGGCCGTAGTTTGGAGACCCCTGCCTTAGACAAAAGCCGCACGCTTATTTTTCCGCAGTGGTTCCGCAGAAAATGTATGGAGATGACATTAGCTGCAGAAAAAATAGCGTGAGGTTGTCACAGGCTAATGTCATTTTCATTTTTTTTTTTGCGGAACGACAAACATGCTGGAGAAACTCTCTTTGGATTTCCTTCCTATAAAACGTGTAGCGTAAGTAAGATTTGTTAATTATTTTTCTGTATATTTTATTATTGTCAGTGTTATTCAAGTAGTATGATTTGGCGGTCTTGCATGCGATAGTCGGCAGCGGCCTAGCGATAGTTTTTCTCTTTCACACGATTTGTTTAGATTAAAATAATAATTTATAACACAACTATCCTTTATATCTAACTTAGTCTGACTCTGAATATGTTCTCTCAGTCGTTGTCAAGCAACTTTCAGTTAGTCAATTGTTCTTGTTTTCTATTACGTTATACTCCACTGCTACGTGCTTAAAACACCCAATAAAAATATGTAATATATTATTACTACAAAGTGTCATCATTCATTGGCTTTTACAAGCCGTAACAGTTGTAATATGTAGGTACATTATACATAACGACAAGGATAATGAATGCCTGTTAATATTTAATGTGAATGAAAGCTCTTAAAATAGATATTTCTCTTCAAACTCAAATCCACACATAAAATACTTGAGCTAAATTCTCGTATAAAATAATTCATTGGAGGAATTCCAAATGAAAACGGAGCTTCAACCTCATTTTAGTTGTCAATAACACTTATAATCTCCCTCCAACTCTAAGTACCTACCTTACGTTAAATATACGATAGCAATAAGACAAAACACCGCGAGAGAAACAAAAGACGCCGATAATAACCTCAGAGGAGGTATCTTGGAATTGTATTACTTGGTATTGATCGGCTGGTTCATTTATTTGTTCATCCGGCCTTAAACTTTATGCTAGCAACTCTTTCGCGGGCCTCACACTTAGGGATGGGACTTAATGCTTTTAAACATCTTATAATAAATGCTATCGTTGAATAAGCTTATTTGATATTTTCTGATGAATATTAAAAAGTGTACTAGAATTTAGTAGCTTAGCAAAATAATATTTTTAAATACATTCATACATGTTTTTAATGATTTTTTTAAAAGTTTAGAACAATAAATGGCCATAACTAGACTGCACGTTAAAGGTTTCCGTTCTGAAGTATTTATTACAAACCAGCAACATATGGTATCGCGGACAAATTTTACTAGTCTGTTAGTAAGTAAAATATGATGATTTTTTAATTATGAAATATGATGTCTTACAAGAGTTAAAAACAGGAAAAAAACTCTTCTAATTTGTCTAGTCTCAAAAACATACAAAATGCTACTACAAGTCGCAGCCCTATGCTCCGCTCTAGACGTCTCGAGTATTTTTATTCGGAATTTATATCTGGCAACGAATCCCACATTATTGTCTTGGAGCATTTATTTTCTGATGGGCATTAAAACAAACCCCTTTTTCTTCGGGGCGATTTCATTTTAGCTGGGTTTAGAAAATTTGGGGCATTTTAAAGCCGGTCTTAAAGAGATTGCGGCCGACTTCGCTGGGCGGAATAATTAATTTATTATTATTGTTTTTCTCCTTCAGATATAGCGGCGATGGAAACGAATCCAACTTTCATGTGTATAATATCTCGGAATCGTGGACTTTTTAGTCTTACTTTGATCTTTAGTAGTGCGTGCGATAACGGATTTAGCATACATATAAATTATCGCAATAGTCGAACTAAAATCACCTCTGCCAAGAGATGGTGAACTCAGAATTAAGCTCCACATTAACCTTCGGCCAGCGTGATGTAGTCGACAAATGGACAAAATTTCATAATTATTGACATATAATTTCATTTAACATAACTGTGCCCACGAACTACGTTTCGTCTTAATAGGGTTAAATACTATAGATAGTTTTAACCCATATTTAACGCCTATTTCCTTTTTTTAAGTTTGAATTTGTTACGCGGTATTGGCTTGAAAATGTTACAAATTAACAAACAGGCACATGTAATTTAGCATTTTAACCCCCCAAGGTTTAGAATACCATATTCATTATTTATGGTATCATACACAATATTTACATAAAAAATTGAGCGCTAAACGAGTTCAAAACATAGATCTGTCTCTATCGATTTCAAACAAATGACACAAATAAAATTATTTTAACATATTATTTTTGGTGCCAAAGCAAACGACCGACTTTCGGTGACCAGTTTTTTGACGGTGAAAAATGAAACATGTGGAGTTCTACGTCGCAACGCACATGAACTACAAAAAGTTGTCGCAGAAAAATAACGTTCACGATCGACAGTTGGCCGCTTAAGATACTTGCTTAAAAAAAATTTTGCTTAAATACTTGCTTAATAAGAAAAGTCGTGCCAATACTGTCAATACTCAACAATGGATGTACCACAAACATCTGTCAAATCCATTTAAACATGACCTGCACTTCTCTGGATTGCCACCGACAAAGTGACAAACGGTGCATCTTAGAATGCTCTAAGTCTAAGCGGTGCATTGAGTCGGTCATACATAAGAGTCGAAGAAAAAACCAGGGCGATTAGCGGGGCTACAAAAAGTCGGTCGTGTGCGTTTACCGTTAGAGTTAAAGGTATTTAGAACACAGCTTTTTAATACTAGCATGAAATTTTGAAAGCTCGTGTAAGTCATCCTAAGGGCGCTTGCGCACTTATACGAATTCGGTTCGTATTCAATTCGTGTTCGGTTTTGATCGTGTTCGATTTGGCCGTCCTAGTGATTGTATGGACGCTAGCACACTGTTCGATCCGTAAATTCTCACTTCGAGTCGTTTTTATGTGTGCATCAGGATGGCGGGTCTCCATCATTTATTTATCTATATTATTTGATGAAGTTGTTAATAACGTTTTTATATGTATTTATGATGATTGCTTAGTCGTTTCTTTTTATATAAAATGACAATTTATACTGGAAAATATATGTTATAAGTGGAATGTTAAAACGCCTACAGCTTATTTAAATATCAATGAATCAAGGTGGAACCTTTGCTCGTAATTCCTTTCCCATATAACAAAGGACATTGTTCTGCGTCCATACATTGTTCGCCCCAATACCAACAGCAGTGAAAAAATGATTTTCGTATAATTAGACATTAGTAAATACTGTACGTTCACATCAATTACTACGGACAAGCTTCGAAATCGAATTAAATATCAAAATGAATCAGATTTTGAGGTTAGTTGAAGTAACACTTTAATTCGTTAGAGCAATCCACATAGTCCATACCTATACAATTATTAAAATAATTATTATTGCAATCAATCAAAGAACGATATTATAGCACGTAATGAAGAACAAGTAATCTCGAAATTATAAAGCAAGTCAAAAACACAACGAACTAACAAGCGACAGTGCGTGAGTAGTCAATTGACGTATGTTTTAATTTAATTTACGTTGTAAGTTATGAAAATCTTAATTTATAGAAATAAATTAATGTCCATACCTACATAAAATCGACTCAATTCTATTCAGTCGAGCGAAGGAAACAATAACCATTCCTATATTTTACTTCATTTGGTTTTGTTTGTAAAAGTACTTTTATATATTTTTGATTTGTCCGTCGAATTCATATATTTGTTATGAGTGTTATAAAATATGCACATAATTATGACGTAAATTAAATCTTTGTTGGTCATGGGGCGATTTTCGACATTGTCCTTTCCTTAGTCCTAGTTCTGTATCTTTTCCCCTATTGAATATGCTGTCTCATTCTTTCATCCCAAGGTTGCCTGGAAGAGTTTGCTTTTTAGCAATAAGGCCGCCTATTTGTACCGGTCTGTTTTGTAAAATTTTTCATACATTGTTTGTTCTTTTTTCATACAGTTTTTTGTGCCTTCAGAATATAAATATTCGTATTTTAATAGAAACTGCTTTTAACTTCTGGAGGTAGGTACTAAATTGTGGTTTAATCTGTTACATCAAATAGTTATTAACTTTAATGTTAAAGCATGATCCCGCCACTTTTTGATAATGAAAGCCGGATTTTGTCTAAACTAAGCAGGTACTAAAATGTTCGGTATCATACAGTACCAAATGAGTACTCAATTGCAGTGGGTTATAAAAAACAGGAAGTGATCCCGTCATCTTGACGTTTATCGCACAACCGTCTCAAACACGTATCGAATACGGATAATTACGCAAACGTTAGGACGTAAATTTGCCGTTCGGTTTTTTCACGTATCGAACACAAATTGAATACGTATAAGTGCGCAAGCGCCCTGAGATACCCCTCCGTCACAAGTCGCAACACAAAATTACGTGAATATCGGTCTTAAGAGAGATGTACCTATGTGTCAATTTTTTGTACATTTTAAACTAATGTTTTTTAATCAAACTACTTAAATGTTTTTTTTTCTTCTTTTTAAACTAATAAATATCTGAATCAATACACAAAATAACGGGAGAGGAGTTAAGAGCAAAACAAAGACAGAGATCAATAATTCTAGCTCGCATTATAAGACAAGCATCTAATACTTTGACACGTTACAAAACGTTTTTAAAGATAACAATTAATCTCCATCAGTTTGATTGAGGTTTATTTAGACGTAATATATTAATTCATCATTCGCCAATATTCATTTAATTGCAAGTGTGACATGTGATTGCGTGTATAGATATGACAGATGACAAAGCTTGCATTTTTTTTTCTACTTTTGGTCACTATGAGTGCTGCGATAGATGACATTACCCTAACCTAAACTCTAAACTCGGATTTCTAATTCAACAATATTTTTGTAAACGAAGTACTGTCAGTGTCAAATTGACGTTTATTTATTTATTTATTAAGAAACTCAACAGCTGTATTACAATTAAAAGACTAGTTTACATAGACCAACACTTAAGCCAATTACAGAGTTTCATAGCATGTTTATGTAAATATGGTGACATTTACCCAGTTTGTTATGATCAATGAGTTACGTTTTTGATTCCAATAGGGGACAACAATAAATATATATAAGAATAAAAAATGAATAGGTATATATGATATAAATATATATGAATAGTAAATATTAACTTGAAAATAGTATAATATACGTATTATATATATAAATAACCAAAAGATAAAAATATTTATCTACTTTCCTTAATCTTTCCCAGTTAGCTTATTCACTTTAAGTAAATGTTTTTTGAAATTGGTTTTGCTCATGTTGAAAATATCAATGTGTTTGAATTTATAGTTATATGTTCTAGGTAAGCGGGTCATTACTGCATTCCTAGTGTAGTTGGTGCGGTGGTTAGGTATTTGAAACAGAGGAGTGTGTTGGCCCTATAATATTCAGTTAGTGTATTCAGATCACACTGTATAAGTTCACAGTCCGCGAGTGATTTTACCTTCATGAAATTTTTTTTGTCATCTGCATAGAGCAAGTGATTAGTATATTTAAAACATTAATAAATGTCAAATATATACGCGCAATAAAACAAAGGTCCGAGATGGGATCCTTGTGGGACACCAGATGGAACCATGGCATAGTCGGATTTATAACCACCCATAACGACGGCTTGTGATCGATTCGAAAGGCAAGACTTGATCCATCTTAGTTAATCTCCACGTATACCAAGTTGGAACAGCTTGTTGAGCAGGATGACGTGATCCACACGATCGAAGGCTTTTTCAAAATCAGTGTAGATCACGTCAACCTGTCCGCCACTCTCCATACCGTACAGGACATAATTGCAAAATTCTGCTAAGTTTGTGACAGTTGACTTCTTTTTCAAAAAACCATGCTGATGGCGCGTAATATGACCTGTTACTGTCGAGTAAATATTGTTATATACAATTTTCTCAAGCATCTTACTCATGGTGTTTAGAATTGAAATGGGTCGATAGTTGTTTATCTCTGTTTTGGATCCCTTTTTATGAATAGGGACAATGTAGGCCATCTTCCATTCTGTAGGACAAATACCATTTTTCATAGACATGTTAAACGGAACACATAGGGGATAGGCTAATACCTCAGCACAGCTACGAAGAAAAACTGGTGGAATACCATCACTACCAGGTCCTTTATTTACATCAAGTGTCTTGAGCATTCCTTTAACTTGGTCTTTAGTGATAGTTATATTGGTTATGACATCCAAACCATCATCCTCGAGCAAATCTCCGTCTAGTGTGACACTATTATCAGCATTATGATTGTGAGTGAACATCTTTTTAAAAAATCATCAAATGTAGAACATATAGTTGTACCATCCACCATTGTTTGACCTTCATAGGTAAATTGCTTAGGGTAGTGAGATCCGCCTCTTTTCGATTTAAAATAAGACCAAAAAGCCTTGGGGTTTTTATTAATATTATTTTGAATATTAACTATTTACTTATTATACGTACTTATATTACGTTTCAGATGTAATAAATATTTTACCAGTAAGTATAATCACTTGGCTGGTTATTAGATTTGAACGAATTTATATTGTACTAACAAATCATGTAAAACTTAATGATATTAATATTGAAATTGCAAGAATTTCTCCAGTTTTATTTTCGCAGTACTTTTTTTATTATCAAGGTGCAGTAACAGAGAGAGACAGAGAGAAAAATTTATAGACCAGTAGGGTTACTCTTGAACCAAATCCAATCGATCGGCGTTGAGATTGTGATTTTTCGTAACAAAAACAAATATATTTAGAGTCTCAATTCTCCTAACCATAACACAGGGAACTTCTTAAGCTAGGTTCGGTAACTGTGGCAGAATAGCGGACCACTTTAATTTAAGAGTGATCTTAAGAGGGGGTATAAAGCTAAATTGCTAATCGTAGATTTGATATTTACACTTGAAATTGAATAATGAACTACCCCATTTTTTAAAAATAGATATTTAACTATATTTGTAAGTGAACGGATTAAGTGAAAACATAAAATCATCATATTTTATCGATAGAAAAAAATCGCGAAGTTACGTCTAATTTTCAAGCAAAATCGATTGTTTTTCAATGAGATGCATATAACTGCGTCAATATTTTAATATATAATATAAAACTATATTACCCAGGAACCGTACTAGCGATTTTCAAAAATAATGTTTATTTTAAGAGTAATTAAAATAAAACTAATTCGGCGCTTACAGCGTTCTTATTCCGCGCAGAACGCTATCGTCTGTCGCACCTGACCAGAGGTAACAGGCATGTTTTGTTTCAACAATCAGTCTTGATCGCTCCGTTGAGACGAGTAAACTGTGTTTCCGTGCTCCCCACCCGAGAAAATACATCGATAAAATCATGGCAAATAAAAGAAAATTGTCTAAAAGAGTACTTAAGAAGTCAAAAACTCAATGTATGGCTTATTGTAGAAGGTACCTATTTTATATTATTTTTATTTATTATTATACACAACAACATTAACTAACAACATTACATTACAATAAGAAAAACGGAAACGAAAGGTACCTATTACTTTACTTTTATTGTTTGCCTCATATCTTTTTGTAAGTAGGTAGTTTCACCTTACAATATTGACTCTTGCCGTCGACTTTAGTGGTCATCATTATCATAACATCATCATCACAGCTCATATACGTCCCCACCGAGGGGCTCGAGCCTACCCTATGTACCTATGTTAGGGTGATTAGGCCTTAGTCAACCACGCTGGCCCATTGCCGATTGGTCGACTTCACATACACCTTTGAATTTCTTCGCAGATGTATCTAGGTTGCCTCACGATGTTTTCCTTCACCGTAGGAGCGTCAGACAAATGTACATATGAATTTCGACACGAAAAAAATAGTGGTACATGGCGGTCTCGAACCCAGACCTCCCGATTGGAAGGCAAGTGCCGAGTCCACAGCGAGCGCCACCGACGCTCATTGCTCATATCATAACATAATACGAGTACAAAGTACAAGCGGTACAACGTCGGCGCGGGTAGTGTATGCAAAACAAATCGATGTTTTTGACTATTCGCGTGTTGGACGCTGGTGACAGTATCTGTTATACTTTTTATAATACTAACATTTTGACGCGAAATTATCGTATCCATACATATCCATACTTCACATATTTAGTGACGACTGTCTAGCGATGTGGTCAGAACGCAGTCTAAGGCGCCAAAGGCCCCGGATTCGATTCCGGTCGAGGCAGATTTTTTGTGATGAACATGAATATTATGTATATCCTCAAATCATGTATGTTTATTTATATTTATTTTTGCTTTATTTATATTTATTTATTTATGTGTACCCATACCACAAATTCTTTATGATACTTTATTTATTGGGTTATATAATTGGAGAGAAAAGTAAAAGAATGTTGTTTATTTATTTGGTATTTCTTAATTATTTATAGTAATTTTGTATTTTAGAGTTGCTGCAGAATGTAATAACGCACAAGCATGCGATCCAGTTAAATCTGTAAGCAGAAATCTCTCATCAACTTTGTAAGTTTATTGCGATTGTTCTATAATTTGACATTAATGTTGTGTAGATTTTTAGTAAAGACTTACATTTACTTAATTAACTGTCAAATTTTATTTTGAGGTTTAAACTACTAATCAAAACTGGATCAAATTTGCGGTTAAAATTTGAGGCAATTCGTTACTTTAATCGTTCAAATTATTGTATTTTTTTGTTAGACGTAAATAACACTGTGATATAAAAATAAGTGAATAGGGCGAAATTTTTTTTGTTTTTTTTTTCAGATCATATTCAACTTTTAACAATATTCCGACTACCAAAGTCCATAAAAGATAAGTGAGTATCAAGTTCTCTCCTATTTTTCCCATATTGGTTTCGACTATGATTTGAAATACAGTTTAATATTATTGAGGCGATCCAAGTACTCCGTAAACCTTTTTTTTTTTTTTTACCCAGTTAAAAAAGATTTTATATCTACCGCAGTGGGAATGGGGCCCAGCTGCGGTTATGTGGGACTCACCCCGCTAATCAAGGCATACCCACTAAAAATACTGGGGGGCTCCGTCAAATCGCATTCTCGATACACAAAGGGTACTTCTCGCAATCGTTTTGTGTGTCGAGAGCGATGCTGCCCGACTAAATCGAGCTCCTCTCAAGAGTAGGGAGTGTCTGTGGAGCGCCTTCAGGCACCCCCTCAGCATGGGGGGTTATTAGTACGAGTGACGGGAACCCCACTCCGTCACCGCGACCCCTCTGGCAGCTGGTGGAGGGCGTAAGTTCGCCTCCTCCTACCCGGCCGCCGCCTGCGAGACGGGTCAGCATTAGGATCGTCCTCGCGAACCCGTTCTGCGGCCTCCTTCTGTGCAAGGACTTCCTCGCAGAAGGAGGCAAACGCCCTCCAACATATCTCACTGCTGGCTATGTTCTCGACGACGGCCGGCAGAGACAGGTCACCCCCGATATCGGTGACGAGGGCGGCCCGCTGAACAGCCCATGCCGGGCAATGTTCTAGCGTGTGCTGCGCGTCGTCCTCGTCTGCCCCGCACTCGTGGCACCGCGGGGTGCTCTCCCTTCGAGCAATATTGTGCAGATACTTACCGGAGCACCCGTGCCCTGACAAGATCTGCGTGAGTCGGAAGGTCAGCACCCCGTGATGCCTCTCCATCCAGCGTCTAAGGACAGGCCGGATTGCCTCGACGGTTCTGTGACCGGAGACCGGCTCTGCTAGGTGCCCACGCCATCGCCGGCGAACTCGACATTGCGCAGACTTACGCCAGCGCTCTACAATGTCAGGCGGCACTCGTCTCAAGCCTTCTGCCTGACGGAAGGCCGCACTCTGTTGGTACACCTCGTATAAAACTGAGGCGTCCAGCTCCCATGGTGGGGTGCCCGCCATCACGCACGCTGCTTCGTGGGAAACGGTGCGATACCCTCGAATAACCCTGACGGCCATGACCCCCTGTGGACGTCTTAGCAGAGCCTTGTTTGTAGCCGACAGGGCATTGACCCATATAGGGGCACCATAAAGGGCCATTGACCGCACCACCCCGTAAATAGGCGGCGGCATGTATCACCCGGCCCGCCGAGATTGGGCAAAAGGCGCCCAAGGGAGGCAGTTGCCCTCAGAAGTTTGGGGCCCAGCTGGCGAAAGTGAGGTGAAAACTTCCACCTCGAATCCAGCACGAGGCCCAGGTACTTAAGTGTTGAACCTACAAGTACCCGACACCCATCCAATTCAAGAGCTGCATCCGCAGGCGGTCCTCGCCTTGGACCATGAAAAAGGATAGCCTCGGTTTTACCGAGAGCCACCTGAAGCCCAAGCCTTTGGATGCGGCGGACCACTTGCATGTTCCCAACATTTGCCAAGCGGACGGCCTCGGAGAATGTAACTGCCTGCGTGGTGACCAACGTATCGTCGGCGTAACAGGTTACGTTTACGCCAGGCAACAAAACCCCTCTGAGGGCCCAGTCATAACCGATGTTGCACAGTAGTGGGCCCAGAACCGACCCCTGTGGAACACCACAAACCATTCGCCTTACGAGGAGGCCACCGTCACTCATCTGACAGACAACGGCCCGATCTTGCAGATAGTCTGCGATAAGCCGTCTTAGGTACAGGGGCACTCCGTGGTATCGGAGCGCCGCGGTGATGCACTCAAACGGCAGGGTGTTGAATGCATTGGCGATGTCAAGTGACACCGCCAGCAAAACCTCACCGTGGGTGGTTGCGTTATCGGAGAGGGACTTAACTCGTAAGATTGCGTCAATTGTCGATCGGCCCTCCCGGAACCCGTATTGTGTATCCGCAAGATCCGGACCATTCGTCGATAAGTGGCTTGCGATCCGGCCAGCGACAATGCGCTCCAACAGCTTACCGATTTCATCCAAAAGGACAATGGGCCGGTACGCGGAGGGCGAGTCCGCCGGGCGACCAGCCTTTCGGAGGAGCACCAATCTGCCCTGTTTCCAAATTCGGGGGAAACGACCTGCGGAGAGGCACGCGTCAAAAAGCCTGCGAAGGCGTGGCTCTAACTCCACCAAAGAGAGGGCCAGGACTGTGCCATGGACCCCGTCTGGACCCGGGGCAGTCCGTTTGCCTCGCAATTTACGAAGCGCAGCGTCGAACTCTGTGTTGGAGATCTCTAGGGGCGGAGGCTGCGGATCATACGTCAACTCGCCATTTTCCGGAGTCATTGGTGGAGACACGTGTTCAGATCTATCCGGAAATAGGGCTTCAACAACGTTCCGAAGTAGCTGTGGAGAAAGAGTTTCAGCAACCGGTGGGCCCTGCCCACGCAACTTGTTGCGCGCTGCACGATATGGATGACCCCACGTATCGTTGTTGAGGCTATCAAGTAGCTCTTGGCAAGCTTGTGTTTTGGCTCTGAAAATAGTCGACCTCATAGACCTGCGTGCCTCTGCATACTGGTCATGCAACAGAGCCTCCAGTTCGGAGTTTCTATTATCTAATCTAGTCCGATGACGGTAACGAGCCAGCTCTCGGCGTTTGCTATTGCATGCAGCGCGGAGGCCGGCAATCTCCTCCGACCACCAATAAACGGCCTTTCTATCAAGTGGGCGACGGCGGATTCGAGGCATTGCCGCATCGGATATCCTGTGCAGGGACCGCTGGAATGAGACGGCCCAGTTTGGTCAGTGACCACTTGGGAAACGGGCTGACCAAAGGTGGTGTAGAGGAATTTATAGCGCGTGGCAGAACCAAGTCGAACCTGATGTAAACATGGTCCGACAAGGTCTCAGCGTCCGTGACCCGCCAGTCTCGGACGCATATAGCTAAAGCAGGGGTGGTGAACGTTAAGTCCACCACTGACCCACCCTGTCGACGTACGCACGTATAAGCTGAACCTCGTTTGGAACACACTAGCCCGTATCTCTCCGCCCAGGCCTCAACTGCAGAGCCACGACGATCAGTGATGCGGGAACCCCAAGCAGCAGACTTGGAGTTGAAGTCCCCCATCACAATAACCGAGAGAGACGCAGGAATCCGGCGGAAGGCCGCTCCGAGCTCACCGAGCAAAAGTTCAAACTCGGGGAATGATCTATGCACTCCTGAATGCCCGTCACGGAGGACTTGAGGACCTTCTGATCTGTACCCTTGAGATGGCTGGATTTAGTGGCGACCTCGAGAATATTGGCCAACGCATCCTGCACCGACTTATAGAGTCTGTTGGCTCCTGTCTCTCCCTGCTCTTCAACAAAGAGCAGGTCCGACGCATCAGATCGCTGCGAAGCAGCGGACTGCGAACGAAGTTGATGCCGGGTTAGCTCATCTGCAGACTCATTTTCCGCCTGCTGCCTTAGGGACTCCTGGAGCAGAGCGTTAGCTTTTTTTGCTTTCGCTAAGCCTACGTATTTTCCGGTAGTGGGCGGGCACCCTCGGCCTCGTTTAGCAGCCGTCTTTTTTGGGACTGTCTCTTCTGAGCTCGAGACAGCACATCCGTCCGATTTTCCGTACGGTGTATGGGTAGCATTCGGCGCCGTATATCCCCCACAACTATTGAGCTTAGCTCCTCCTCCTTCATCAACTCTCCCACTCGTCTCGTATACATTATTTCCGCCAACCGGCCCGGATACCGGCGACGGCCCGCTCTCAACGGGTTCATATTCAGTTACTGACGCATCAATGGTGGAACTCGAGTGGCACGGCACCAGATACTCCCGGCTGCCCGCAGCCGCCTTGCGCGGTCCTACGGGGGGGACTGACACCCCCTGGTGTGTTTGTTTTTCAACACCGAATTCCATAATTGCTTTTTAAGGGGAAGCTCCCTGAGGAGGCCGTTCGGGACTGGACTCCCTCCAGCCATTCATCCTATCGGCACGGACCATACCTTAGGATTTGGGGTAATTTTTTAATGTGGTTTTCTTCCACTTGGCCCAACGCTCAATGCGTCGGACCCCCGGCCCACTCAACGTGGGTAACGGGTTTGCCCGACGGCAGACATCATTATATCTACCGCCGCGCAAGAGAGCCGAAGCTCATGGAGCATCAATAGTGACACATCCACAAAACGTCATGGCGAAACTTCGCCCCTTCACTGCCATTTAATGTGGATCAGACTGACCACATCACATCCTCAGGCAAGAGTCTTACCACTTTTTGAAAAGAAGAGGAGACTTCACCTTGTACCGCATGACGCGTTGGGCCACGCAAGCGGTCCGCCGAGTTGTACTCGGCCATCCCACGCCCCCCTATGGGAGCAAATTAAACAAGTATAGTCTCTGAGATATAATAGACCGACTTTGACGGTTAACCTGTGCAAAGCAAAATGTTTCTTACTTAGTAATATGGTCACACTCCCTAAGGTGATGGCTGAAAATCAGTGTTTTGTCCTTTTAGGGCAAAAATCCCCACTGAGCCTCGACCCTTTTAGGCACTGCAGCACACATGTACATTCTACTCAATTTTATTATTGGTTTGGTCTCTTTACGATTGTTGATATAATATTATATGTGCTATTTTCAAAGTATTTTCAAAGTTAGATATATTCTCAGAATCAGAGTCAAAATTCAAAAGACATGTTTTTAATGTTTTACAAAGTAGACAAGCTGAACGAAAAATTATTACCATCATTTCAATATATACATACACTGCTATTTTTTTTATAAAATTAAAGGGATGCTTTACGACATGGTATTAGAATGATTTAAATATGAAAAAAAAACACTTAATTTTATATAAATTTTCAAAAAAATCCAAAAATGCTGCACTAGTTCAGAGCAGAATTTTTTGAAATTTTTGTATATTTTTAAAATTTTTGATTTCATGTTTTTTATTTTTTTTACATAATAATGGATGTATCCTGAAGTGTCGTCCTGAAGCGTCCCTAAAATTTTCCAGGGTGATAAAAAAATAACTGTGTATATTTTTTATATAGATTTTCTTCTATTTTTATATACAACTAGAATCTGCACAAATTTGTTTCGTACATATCGAGTAACACATTATAACAATCCGTGGATAACGGTATGGGCTTCACAATAAATAAGATTATTGTTACTAGTTTCTAGTATCTATTAGTTATACTCTAATTTAAGACTGACTGTGACAGCTGTTTGTTATTCCTTATAAATAAAATAAAAAATAAAGTATTTTTGTGTTTGAAGTATGTTCATACCTATATAAATTATCCTATGAGTGCTTAGCAGGTAACTGTATATAAAGCAATTATTATCTTAAGTAACGTACATATACAAAAAAAAATAATTATATTACTTACCTTTTCGTTTTACTCATCACCAGCGAAAAGTATTTTATATTCACATTGCAAAGTACAGATACATAGTCCGACTCGCACTTAGCCAATTTAATCTGCTTGTGTAGGGTATACTGTGCGCGATCGCACAAAATATTATGAAGAGGGAGCGACTTTCGGCGACGTTGTCGCTGCGATGGTCGAGAGCGGAACGTATGAGGCGCGCGGGTGAAATCTGATATTTTTCTAGCTTTATGCCCGCTCTTAAAAAATAAAAGATACCTACTTTAACTACTCAACACGCAAACTTTTGACATGATCCCCTGGCCCTGACATTCAACGATACCCGAGCGGGAAGTACCTAGCTCCAAAAGACCACAGACAAATAATATCAAGCAGTTTCTCTGCGCTATAATGATGTCACCAAGGGTTTTTAACTCGTTGAGGGGGACTATTAGTAATTTTGTGCCGCAAAGTCACTAATGCGTTGCTCATCCATGACCCCATGTTCATTTCAAGGAAGGGGTGTTGTGCTTCTTATAAAAATCTATTAATGAACGATTAATGATAATGAAAATTATAAATTGAAGGAAAAAACAAAACCAAATATAGAGCATGTATTCATATTATATTCTGTATTGCAAAATGATATTATGACATATTAAGATGACAAACTTGTATGTTAATCAATGTTGATATATTTCATAAAATTTTGCATTATTAGAAATATGGTCTTAAAATTGTCATAGACAATAAACTACTTCTTTACTAAGAGACCGAGCTTCTCTGAACAGTATACTGGATAATGTGTTGACAAATTAAATGGAACTGTTAATTAATTTTTCCGCTCAGTCTGACGAGCTGGCGTGCCGTATCAAAGCGCCCCTCATTTGTTTGTAGACTCGTTCATATCCCGCCGCAATGATATCGCCCGAATATCCCACAGCACGCGACGATGGAGACGGACTTTCGAATAGTTCTCTGCAGTTGAGTATCTTTATTCATATAAATTAATATTTCTGATCTCAGCTTATGTTTCGTTCTTCTGCAAACGTATCATTAAATCACCCGAAAGATGTCCATGGCTGGGTATAGGCCTCCTCCAAGGATCTCCGAGAGTGGGTCGAAGTGGGTCTTAAAATGAACATGGGCAAGACTAATCTCTATCGTATTTATTACGGGGAATGCTCCGAGGAATTGTTCGGACTTAAACCTGCCGCCTCTTTCCGCCATCGTTCCACGCGGCAAAAAATCCATGCCCATCACTTAGATAGTTGGCAGTCCACAACTGTGCGTTTCTCTCGAAGTTTCCTGCCTCGCACAGTCAAACTTTGGAACGAATTGTCGCCTGTGGTATTTCCGGACCGATACGACCTTCAAACCTTTAAAAAAAAGAGCGTATTCCCACCTCAAAGGCCGGCAATGCACTTGTAACTCTTCTGGGGTTGCGGGTGTCCATGGGCGACGGTAATTACTTACCATCAGGTGATACGTCTGCTCGCTTGCCCCCTATCCCATAAAAAAAGTAAAAAATAAAAACTAAAATTATTTCGAATTCCCATGTAGTACCCACTCCTGTGAATGTTGAAGGCTCTACACTGAAAGCTGTTATCGAATATTTACCTGGGGCAAATCGTCCAGCTCGGTAAGTCCAACTTCCAGAAAGAGGTAAATCGATGGATCCAACTTGGCTGGGCAGCGTTCGGGAAGCTACGCAGCATACTCTCGGCCCATCTGCCGCAGTGTCTCAAGACGAAAGTCTTCAATTCGTTCGTGTTGCCAGTGATGACGTACGGAACTGAGGCGTAGCCGCTTACGATGGGTCACATTAGAAGGCTCAAGGTCACTCAAAGGGCAATGGATGGGGCTATGCTCAGGGTTTCTCTACGCGATCACATCAGAAATGATGAGATCCGTAGAAGAACTAGGGTTACCAATATAGCTCAAAGAATCGCAAACTTTAAGTGGCAGTCGGCAGGACATATCGCTCACAGCACTGACAGCTGTTGGGGCGGGAAGTTCCTCAAGTGGCGGCCGCGTACCAGGAGACGCAGCGTTGGTAGGCCCCCCACAAGTTGGACTGACGGTCTGGTAAAGGTCGCGCGAAGCCGCTGGGTGTGGGAGGCGCAGGGCCGATCGGTTTGGAGATCCCTGTTGGATACCTATGTCTAACAGTGGGCGTCTCTTGGCTGAAATGATGATGTCGATGAAACGTACTCCTCGACGAGTTATAGTTGATTGCGGAAGTAAAGGCGTCGAAAACAGTATATAATATTTATTTAGCAAAACACATTATTTTATATTGAGAAATAAATTCAGAGTAACAAAATATAAATACCGACATATCAAAAACTCCAATTGCATAGACAATTCCATGAGTGGAGTGGACAGCACCTTCCAACAATAGTGTGGAGCCTCCAACCTTCACAGAAATGGGTACGATATGGACTTACACAATTTTCGTCATGTCTTATCTCACTTGCTCGGAAACTACAGTGGTACAGTGGTCGTCGAACATAGTGCCAAAGTCTTCCAGGGTCTCAGCTACGACATCATCAGCAAATAGAAGGTGTGTTTTGTAACTAATCGCTGTATAAATCCTTTCTAGTCCAAATGCTTAATCAGATCTTCCAACGCAACAGTCAACAGTCTCGGCGACATATCCTCGCTCTCACTGTATAATCGATCTTAGAGGCAGATTCACAAAATAGCGTGGTCGTACAATGATTTCATCACTTGGACCTACTTATACATATAGTCAATTTAGCAAGTCTGGAGTAATCGAAGCACTGCTTAGGTCTCTACAATTATATCGAAGCATAGACCACACAAACGCCAAGCAATTTGCAAGCTATGCGTTGGGCTTCAGTATAACCTGTCGCAGCGTTAAAGTCACAATTTTTTAAAATTTCACCCTTACAATGATAAAACTGCTTTTAAAAGCTTATTTTTGTCACTCTAAAACACAATTATTAGCGATACTTTCTTAAAAATCTTCTAAATGTAAATAAAAATTAAAAAATGCTTAAGTCAATTCCTTGCTAAGTTACCCCGGTATCCCAGCTTAATTTGATTAGTGACCGCAAAACCGCAAAGTGCTTGGTACTCGACAGTGACTGCAAACTGCACCCGAATAGTATTAGCTCTCTCGTTCAATCGAAATAAGTACGAGTATGTATCTTATTTAATTAACTAAATAACATTGCTCTACATACGAGTACCTACGAAAAACACGAAACGGCGTGTTGTTGCCTTAGTGTACTTTGCTGCTTCAGTACAGAAAAAGAAATAAAAAATAATTATTATACTCATCATCATCTTCAACAACAGCTCATATAAGTCCCCACCGAGGGGCTCGAGCCTACCCTGAACTAGGGCAATTAGGCCTTAGTCAACCACGCTGGCCAAGTGCGGATTGGTCGACTTCACACACAACCTGTTAAGAAATTCTTTCTACACAGGTGTGTGCAGGTTTCCTCACGATGTTTTCCTTCACCGTAAGTGGTAAAAGGGTCGAATAAACGTACGTATGGATTCAAAACTTGAAAACACATTGGTACGTCGCGGGGTTCGAACCGCTACCTCCCGATTGGAAGGCGACGGTTGTTAAACTGTGGCGACGGCCTACGCCATCGACGCTTTTTTATAATTATACTCCTAGATACTTTATTGCACTCTTGTACTAAAACAGTAGGTGGGTGAATTTCCCAAGTACGTTTTTGAGACGGCGAGACAGAAAATTTATGTGTAAAGGCAAAACAAAAAGTTGCAAGGTTGTACATTATTAAATTGAATAGTCATCTTCAAGATTTTAAAGTATTTAAAGGCATTTAATATATACATTTGTAATAAAAAAAATTAAAGCCTAAAATAATCGCTTAGACGCAGAATTTCGACTTCGCAAAATGTCCCTTTCGCACAATGTTCATTTCTCATAATGTCTCTTTCGCATAATGTCCCTTTCGCACAATGTCGCTCTTATATCAATTCTTTGTTACAAAGCTAATAAACAACAGTAAAAAAACCGACCAAGTGCGAGTCGGACTCGCCCATGAAGGGAACCCTTCAGCAGCAAGTAACATAATATGAAAGTTCTTGTAGTTCATTGTAACTTTAATCGATGTTTTAATAATAGTGTATTTTTTTTATTAAGTTATAGATAAGTAAACATTATAATTAGGCACCTATTACAGATTTATTATTAGAAAATAATGGTTCGCGTTTTATGCATAAGGTTTATGTTTATGAAACTAAGTGTTTTTTTTTATATTTGAGTAAATCGTAAATCGCAATTTACCTTTCATTCAATCATGAATGAAAGGTAAATTGCGGTTTACGATTTATGACGTATTAAAAAAACTACTTACTAGATCTCGTTCAAATCAATTTTCGGTGGAAGTTTGCATGGTAATGTACATCATATATTTTTTTTAGTTTTATCATTCTCTTATTTAAAAATGTACAGGGGACACACACACACACACACACACACACACATTTTACCACTTTGAAAGTGTCTCTCGCACAAACTATTCAGTTTAGAAAAAATGATATTAGAAACCTCAATATCATTTTTGAAGACCTATCCATAGATACCACACAAGTATGGGTTTGATGAAAAAAAATGTTTGAGTTTCAGTTCTAAGTTTAGTCGGCTCTTTGCGTTATTTTAGAGCTAAATTCATCTCTTTTATTTAACAATAGAAATGCGCTAGTTCTAAAATAATGTGTTTAGCTCCATAGCTCTTTTTTGACTCTATTTTTGACTGTATTTTTAGGACATTTTTTAGGACTTTTATTTGTAAACTATTCTATTCGTGTATTGCAATTCCTTGTGAAATTTCATTCTTTTACATACTTACATAAAATTAATGTGTAAACACACAAATAATATGACTGTATTGTTAGCAAGTTTTTATTTCAAAAACATTGTTGGTGTGACCTCTGGTGTTGACCTCGTGGACACCACAGTATTTCTTGGGATCACGCTTGATTCTAAGCTGCAATGGGGCCCACATATAGATAAATTGACAAAGAGACTTAGTTCTGCAGCTCACGCTGTATGGAAAATACGTCAGTTGACTGATGTTGATACAGCAAGACTTGTATATTTTTCTTACTTTCATAGTTTGATGTCATATGGCATTTTGTTGTGGGGAAATGCTGCCGAGATTCAGATCGTTTTTGTGCTCCAGAAAAGGGCTATTCGAGCCATCTATAACCTTAAAATGAGAGATTCTTTGCGAGAAAAGTTTAAAGAAATTGGTATTATGACAGTAGCGTCGCAATATATTTATGAGAATCTAATATATGTTCGTAAAAATATTCATTTGTTTTGTAAAAATAGTGATATTCATTCAGTTAATACTAGACAAAGGAATATGTTAGCTTTACCAAATACCAGACTCCAAAAAATCAATAATTCTTTTAGAGGCCTGTGTATACGTTTCTACAATAAAATCCCAAGTTGTATACAAGAACTCAGCTTAAACAAATTTAAAGTTGCAATCAAAGATGTACTTATTAAAAAAGCATATTATAAAGTGTCTGATTACATGACGGACAAAAAAGCTTGGGTTTGAACTCTCATTTCTAATATTTAACAATGTACTGCGTTTTTGTTTCAAAGAAACATTCAGTGAGAGCAATTTATAAGCTAAGTTCACGCACTTCTCTCAGAAATAGCTTATATAATGTGAATTAACACATCTCTTCTTGTAATGGAAGTTGAGCTCAAACTTTTGCATTGAGGTCAGCTTCCAATGGACGACCCTGTAACAAAATCAAAATTGTAAATGGCGATTTAAAAGAGGAGATAAAAAATTTTGACCTTTCGAGTTTCTTGCCTGTTCTTCTCGAGAAGGCTCTCCCAATTTCCGAACAGGTGTAGAGTCAACTTTTTTTTTTTTTTCATTCCTACTTGTATTTGCAGACATCTTGAGTATATTCAGGATGTATGCACATACAAGGTTAATATGATTTCATTAAATTAGATTGTTTTGCTTTGTTTTGACGTCAATAAGTGTCTGTAAAGGCCTATGTTGAATAAAGATTTTTGAATTTGAATTTGAATTAATTTGAAGAAAATAATGGTCCGTTCCCAATAACTCGTATTAGGCGGAATCTCGGGTGTGACATTTCGGAATGACAGACTAGTAGTTCATTAGATGAGGTTCATACGGGAGAACACCGGGGGGATTTTGTGGGTAGACCTGGCACTTTGCCGGGAGAGCCCCACACACGCTCACCGTCTAGCCAACGGCGGGTACGTTGCGGTTACGCATTTCCCGCCGAGAAAAAAAAAGGGGTTCCAAAACACCAAAACTAGTGGAAAATCGACTAACATGGCAACACTGCTGTCCAATTTAGGATTCAATGTGTAGTGTGATGTGATCACTAGCTTCCGACTTTCTAATTAGAGAATTTCTACAAATTGAATAGTGTAATAAGCTCTACCCCCCAATCATGATCGCTCAAAACAATATTAAAACCGCGCTGAGAGAGGGATGGCGCTATACTCAGCAAGAGTGGAAGAATGAAACAGACAGTTTCATTGTTTTTAGCCTTGCTATAAGCGATCACGGTAGCGCGCCTAAACAGTCGTTGTTACGGAGCTATTTACAAATTGATGCCAGTTCACTGTACCTTGAACCAATGAAAGACTGTACAGTGTACAGTGTTACAGTTACTGTACAAGTGTACACAGTATCACCAAGGATGATGTATATTATGTTATCACCTAATTTCGCCACCCGTTGTTGCTTGGCGACAGAAATATATACTTAACACCAAATTAACAATGTAGCACTATGGAAGCATTTTTTCTAATAAATAAAAAAACAATAAAAGTGGGAAAGTGCGCTAAAACGCTTTGTCGAAACGTCGCTAAAAAACTACAAATGAATTCCTAAACATTTGCTTAGCGCCATCTGTCGCGCAATTGCTATACTAAATATGAGAGTGCTACACGTAAAGCAAAACACAGCACTCCCACAAAGCAAACTAGAATTATCATCATAACCGAGTTATAGATAGCGCTACGCGTCTTATTATCTTCCTTATAACAGAAAGAAAGTATTTATTACAATTATATTAACAACCCAAAGAGAAGAAATTATTAAATTAATAATAAATATAATAAAGGTATTAATTATAGTCATGATGATTTAAAATGTATACATAGGTATAATGTGATAATGCATGATAATATAAAGCAAGGATGATTTATATTATTTTTTGTCTATGTATAAAGTAAGACTTTAAAAGATAGTTATTTACGGTAAATATACCCTAAATATCTACCTGTTAAAGTTTTACTTTTAAGAATTTAAACGAAATCATCAGGACTCGGACTGTTTTTCACAAACGTAGGCTTTGTTACCTTCTTGCATAACGGCAATAGAGTAATTTTTTACAAACAAATCTTGGTCGTTATCTATAAGCACTATAAGCATGTTCCTTTTATATCCTTCTATAAGCTCTCCGATTTGGAAAATTCTTTTTTTATAGGGTACCTAATACTTTCCAATTGGCCCTATCCTATTGTCACCAAAGTCAAAATCTGATGATAGGATCTCACGAAAATCGAGGAAAATCCTTAAATTTTATATAGGCACTTCCAACGTGTTTCATTCATATTGTTCCTGAAGCTATTCAGGTATTTGCGTCTGGTAATCATGAGCCGAGCAGATGATGTTGAAACTGAAAGGATCCTTAATTTTAGGAGTTGGCAGTTAATTTTTTAAGTACAATAGGCACGTATTGACCCTCTTTACCTCCTTAATAGGCACGTATTTCTTTCAAGTCGTTTTTATTTTTTATTTTTTGTTAAATATGTTTTTTTACTTTAATCGTGTTAGTGAATTTATTACCAGCAGCAAAAAACTTATATAGGTACTAACAAAAAATAAAAACCGACTTCAAAAACACAATAAAGTCAAAAATATTGTAAGAATACCAACATTACATTTTTATTTTGAAGTCGGTACCAAAAACTCATATCATCATCGATCATCGGCACTGACTTGAAAATAAAATATGTGATGTTGATATTCTTACCTTCTTTTACTTTTTGTGTTTTTGAATTCGGTATTGCTATTTTTTGTAAAAAAAAATTTCTTAGTTATTAAAAGGGATTAAATCCTTCAAAAAACCAGCCAAGTGCGAGTTGGACAGGCGCACTCAGTAATTGAGCTCTATTCCTTACTAGATATATGGTTTTCTGATATTTCACTTAAAATGTGCTACAAGAACTTGCTTTTTCCCAAATTTCATGATTCTAGGTTAACGGAAAGTACCCTATAGGTTTCGATTCTCTTGTGAGAACGCAATAATATTAACGAAAATATGCGACACAAACGGTCGTAATCTATTGGTCACGTAGGCTTTTTACAAATTTAATTTTTTCACAGCTGCAAGAAACCGTAGACCCACGTGTGTGATATAAATTTCAGTTTAATATCTCTACGTGTTTCTGAATAGACAGACAGACGGACAACGAAATGATACTATAATAAGGATTCCGTTTTTTTCCTTTTGAGGTACGGAACCCTAAAAACCTAAAAATCGGCCAGATTTTCCGCTGTATTCAATCCAAAAAATCCAGCAAACAAATTTTTCGAGATTTCCTATCTGAAAAAAAAACAAAACAGAAACACAGACAACGTTTTTTTTATTTTTAATGAAATAATGAAATTGGTCTAGTTTCGAGGAAAAACAGGGGAATACGAAACCTTCATTTTGTGTATTTTTAAAGCGACTTCAAAAAAGGTGGTTCTCAATTCGATGCGTATATTTTTTACAAGCTTTTATTTAACTTGCAATGTATGTAAGTATGTATGTTCGGGTGGAATCTTGCAACTCAATTTTGAAGCAGATATCTTTAACCGATTGAGCTGAAATTTTGTATACACGTTCAGTTTGGATGACAATGCATGATTGACTGTGTGACGTCATTTTAAATCCAAGATGGCGGCATACCCAAGATGGCGGATCAATTATTTTTAATGCACCGCTACAATATGGGTATTGAATAAAAGGTCTTGCTAAGAGTAACTCGAAAAATAATGTGACGTCACTATTTATCCAATATGGCGGACTTCTAAAGCTTGAAAATCTATTTTGACGTAGATATCTTTAACATTGAGCTGAAATTTTGTATACACACAGTTTGGATGAAAATGCACGGTTAACTGTGTGACGTCATTCTAAATCCAAGATGGCTGCATACCCAAGATGGCGGACCAATTATTTTAATTCACTCCTACAATATGGGTATCAAATAAAAGGTCTTGCTAAGAATAACTTGAAAAATTAAGTGATGTCACTATTATTCCAATATGTCGTACTTCTAAAGCTAAAAATCAATTTTGAAGTAGATATCTTAAACCGATTGAGCTGAAATTCTGTATAGACGTTCCGGCAAACGACCTTGCAACAATGATGCGTTGAATGAGATGAACAGACTGAGAAACGTGTCCAGTGATAACTAAAAAGTAAAAAATAAATTAAATGTAAAAAAACCTTTTTAAAAACAAGCTTTTATTTAAATGCGCTAAAAAGAATTAATAAACGTTTACACTAAAACTTTTACTTATAACGTCATTTCACATTTGACACAATTTATATGACATAAAAGCTTGTCGCGAGATTTACTTTTGTAGATAAACAAGTAAATTAAATAATTTGATGTGAATAATTTTATACATTACAATTTTCAAAGTAAATACGAGTAGGTACCTACTTAAAGGTACTCTTTTAAGTACTTTTAAGTTACTACACACAAGTAAATCTCGCGACAAGCTTTTATGTCATATAAATTGTGTCAAATGTGAAATGACGTTATAAGTAAAAGTTTTAGTGTAAACGTTTATTACTTAATTCTTTTTAGCGCATTTAAATAAAAGCTTGTTTGGGCGTCGGTGGCGCTGTGGACTCGGCACTTGCCTTCCAATCGGGAGGTCCGGGTTCGAGACCGCCATGTACCACTGTGTTTTTCGTTATTCGAATTTCATATGTAAGTACATTTGTCTGACGCTCCTACGGTGAAGGAAAACATCGTGAGGCAACCTGCATACATCTGCGAAGAAATTCAATGGTGTATGTGAAGTCGACCAATCCGCACTGGGCCAGCGTGGTTGACTAAGGCCTAATCACCCTAACATAGGGTAGGCTCGAGCCCCTCGGTGGGGACGTATATGAGCTGTGATGATGATGATGATGATGATTGTTTTTAAAAAGGTTTTTTTACATTTAATTTTTGTGTGTAATGTTACGCGGTAACTCCGCCAATTGTGGAGCGATTTTCAGTTCCTTTTGTATTCGATAGAGTGGTGGTTCCATTGTCATCAAAGTCAGAATCTGATGATGGGATCCCAGGAAAAACTCGAAGAGTTATTTTTTTTGTAAATGTTTTTTTCATAGTTATCTTCCTTAGGTAATGATATCTCCAAAGTATCTTTCTTTAATTCTTTAATTTTTCCATAGGAGTGGGCACTGGCAGTTGTAACACAGTTAATACTATCACTCCTGCCAACTTACCACTCTTAATGTACATTACTTGCTAAACAGATTGTAAAATTCTATACTTTGTTTTGTACATTAAGTTTAACATTTGTATGAATCTCAGTGTGATAAATAAAATTATTATTATATTATTATATATTATATCTTTGATCCAATCTGCAACTGCTCTATTGCGCTCTAGCACGACTCTGCTCGATAGTCGAAATACATTTTACAATTAGGTACCTACCTACGATTTTTTGATTCTCTCGCCCTTTATAAGAAGGCTTTGCAAGAATTGTATCAATTTGTATCTATAATTGATCTGCTACTGTTTCAAAATGCAGTTCTGAATCCTCAACTTTTTTCTCTTTGTCTTATAGGAGCTTTTATACCCACATGCATATCTCATAACCATCATGAATCCTCACTTACCACCCCTAACACAGTCAAACCTAAGCTTCTCTGTGGTTCAGCAATAACTGGAAATAAAATAGCTAGGTTCTCAATTATTGTGGAATCAAACCGAAGTTTAAATATCCTTTTCAGCAGGAGAAGAACTGATATCTATTCGATGAACAAAATCAGCCCATCTGCATATCAAAAGAGGGCCGATTCCACAACTTACATAAATTGAAACCAAATAATCACCCCAAAAACACATACTTACTTACGGTGCTACTGCAAATATTATTTATCAGTTTCTTAAGTCACAAATTAATCATTATGCTGTTTATAGCAAGTTTATGTCAATAAAATGTGCAAACATGTCTTGTGTGCGATACGAGCTACCAGTAAATATTTTATTTCACTGGTAAATATTTTATTTTCCTATAATCAATATGGAACCAACCACTCCCTGCGCAGACGTAAACACTTTTTGTGTCTAGTTTGCTTCCACTTGACACATAATCGTCACCGATCAAAAATTGTTCGGTGTAGCTAACTGGCAGAACTGACGAAATCGGCAGCATTGTCGTGGTTGACTTGACTTGTCTGTAATCTGTAATGGTGACGGCGACGATGACTATGACGCCGTATAATCGAGACAACAAACAAAGGTAGGTAGTGTTTCTTCTTCAGGTAACGAATTATTGGGGTAGCAACAGGCCATTTTGTATTTCAATTGCCGCTACTGGACACAGCATCAACGTTACATAATATATGATAGTGTGCCGTCATTGATCTACAAACAAATGGACTTCGTGTCCGCACTCCAAAAGTGTCACAAGTAAATGAGATCCAAAATTAAATTCAGTATGATTCAGATCCAGTAGCTCGCCATACGATGAAGAATTGGAGCAAGCGAAACTGAACACCACAGTGATGTCAATATGACTTAAATTAAATTGTTTATACATGTATTGACGTTTCGTGATTTTTCGGACACATTTTTCTTAAAAATTGTATTAGGCCCGACGTCCATTTGTTAGCCGTGCATTAAGTTATAAATATTACAATGTACAACGTAGAACATTATTACTCAATGGTACCGTGCCGGTAAGAAAAAGTGTCTCGGTTTACGCAGTACCTTAATGTGTAACCAATCGGCAAGCACAACTACCTATTCGAAGACGTGACAATGTTACTTTTTCATCGTTTTAATGCGTTTGATTTCGCTTAAGCTTTGGTTTATTATTAGAACGGACCCTCGGAAGCCTCGGAGGTGTGTCTCCTAATCCTCTTACGTTAATTACGTCACGAGCCGCTGCATTCTCGACGAAACCTTGAAACACTATTATTAGCTGTACTACATTTTATGACATAACACAACTTATTAAACCTTAAACGAGTCACGTCTCATTTAAATTGGTAATTAAAAACATCACAGCGAGGACATTTTGGCCATCTTTAATATATCATCTTTTACAAGGTAACTAATTAAGGACCTTGTAGTTGTCATGTCACGTTGATGCAAGGAAGGCCCCAAGCTTGAGGTCTTTAAAAACTAAAAATTAAGAATAAAGCCGTAGGTAAAAAAATTACTTACCTATGATCGCTTAAAACAGCATTATAATACGCACACTGGCGTTTGCGCACTTATACGTCGTTATTTCGGTTCGTATTCGATTCGTGTTGGTTTTGATATGGTTTGGCCGTTCAGTGATTGAATGGACGCTTGCGCACTCATACGTAAAACTACGTACTTTCCTATGGTTAGGACAGTCAGGTATAGTTAGTTAGTAAACTTTCATTAGTCCTAGTTCTGTACCTTTCTGTCCCATTCCCACATTGAATATGCTGTCTCACATTTTCGTCCCAAGGTTGCTTGGAAGAGATTGCTTTTTAGCAATAAGGTTGCCTATTTGTACTGGTCTGTTTTTTTATAAAATATTTCATACAGTTTTTGTTCTTTTTTCATACATTTTTTTGTGAGATCAGAATTTATATACAATATTCGCTTTCAAAAGAAAATGCTTTTAATTTCTGGAGATAGATACATTGTGGTTTAATCTGTTAGGTACAAAAAATAGTTAGTAACTTTAATTTTAGAGCATGATCCCGTCATTTTGATAATAAAAGCCGGATTTTTTCTAAACTAAGCAGGTACCAAAATTATGTCGGTAGTGGTAGTCGCAGTGTGGACCTTACCACGCGCGCCCATAAGGGCAGGGAGAACACCGGGGGGTTTAGTGGGTAGGCCCGGCTCTCTGCCGGGAGAGCCCCACACACGCTCGTCGTCTAGCCAACGGCGAGTACGGTGCGGTCACGCATTCCCCTCGAAAAAGAAAAAAAAATGGTACCAAAATTATAATATTTGGTATCAAATAATACCAAATTTTTAAGCCAGAGAGGTTATCTAATTGCAGCTTGTCCGGTTGCTTTTTCAGATGACTCGGGTGCGCGACCCCGGCTTCTCGAGCCTTCGATGCCGTTTACCTCTTATCTCCGCGGTGTCGATGTCCTTCTCCTTCCCTCCCTCTCCCATTACAGTTGTGGTAAGGCCCGGTACTAATTAGGTTCACCTACATAATGCCGGGACTGTGCGGGTTGGTACCACCACTCTACCTATTTCGGTCGTGAAGCAGTCTTGCGTTTCGATTGAAGGGCAGAGGCAGCCGCTCCTTCATGCCCCCTTCCCGTCCCTGTTGTGGTGAGGAGTCTCGGTGATAATCGAAATTAGCAGAGTTATAAGTCTCAGTGTGTTCGTTGGGCGTGAGGAGTTGACGCGCGGTACAGGGAGACCCGGTGGAAATGGTTACCGTCGGCCACCTGCCGGTCAGTAGGGGACCCGAACCCAGGACTATCCTGCCTGGGAGGCTGTCCTGCACAACCGGCGAAAATCCCGTCGTGCAGTCATCGTGCCGGAGTAGGAGACCGGAGTGGATCCCGATGGGTGCATGCGGGGGGGCACCGGGGGCCCTTCCGTGCCGCGTGTCAGCTCTTCACACAACCCGCGTTCCCACTTTGTACTACACTCTGCCCTTTCTTTGTTTGTCACCGGGACTCTGCCTCACATTTATCCCCTTCCCCAAAATGCTCAATTAAAACAAAATGAAGGTAAATAAAAAGAAGAAGCGAGCTCCTACGGCGGACACCCAATCCACTTTTAAAATGGATTTCTGCAACATCAGGGGTCTACATAGTAATCTTGATGCCGTCCACCACCACCTAGAGACGGCTCAGCCTGCCTTGCTCTTCTTAACGGAGACGCAAATATGCGCCCCTGATGATATTTCGTACCTGAAATACCCCGGTTACGAATTGGAACACACATTCCTACGTAAAGCCGGGGTGTGCGTTTTCGTCAGGGGCGATGTTTGTTGTCGCCGCCTTCGGGGCCTCGAGCATCGGGACCTGTCGTTACTATGGCTGCGCGTGGACCATGGGGGCCTTACCCGAATCTACGCGTGCCTTTACAGGTCCCATGCCAGTGAAATAGGGTCAGCTCAGCTTTTTGAGCACGTCCAAGAGGGGATTGACCGAGCGTTGGAGCAGTACCCATCTGCGGAGGTGGTGGTCCTTGGTGACTTTAATGCTCACCATAAAGAGTGGTTGAAGTCCCGGACCACTGACCTCCCTGGTAGGACTGTCTTCAACATGGCTTCGGCCTATGGCCTCTCTCAACTGGTCGTACAGCCCACCCGTATACCAGATATAGAGAGCCATGAAGCCTCCCTGTTGGATCTTCTGCTGACTACACGACCAAGCGGATACAGGGTTGTGGTCGATGCTCCTCTTGGATCATCGGATCACTGCCTTGTCCGTAGTACTGCTAGTCTTGCGCGGCCCCATCGCGCGTCTGCGGCTGGCAGTCGTGCAGTTTGGCGGTATGAGTCAGCAGACTGGGATGGACTCCGAGAATTCTTCGGATCCTACCCCTGGAAGCAGCTCTGCTTCGCCTCCGAAGATCCCGATACTTGCGCAGATTGCGTCACTGAAACGGTGCTGATGGGAATGGAAACATTCATTCCCAACGCCAAAATACCTGTTGGCGGTCGCAGTCGTCCCTGGTATAACAATACCTGCAGGAAGACTGCCCACCTCAAGCAATCTGCGTACATCGCCTGGGAAAACGCCAGGAAAAGTCGGGATCCTGGTGTGACGGAGAAGAAGCGTCAGTACAACGCTGCTTCCAGATCCAACAGGAAGGCGATTGCTGAAGCCAAGGCGGAACACGTGACCAGGGTTGGCGAGCGACTAGGAAGCTATCCCAGTGGGAGTCGTGCTTTTTGGTCGCTGGCCAAAGCTGCGCAACGTAATTTCTGCCAGTCCAATCTCCCACCACTGCGTAGAGCTGATAGCAGCCTGGCCCACAGCGCAAAAGAGAAGGCCAATCTCCTGGTTGAACTCTTTGCCTCTAACTCGACAATGGACGATGGGGGAGCCACACCACCCACCATCTCTCGGTGTGAAAGTTCTCTGCCTGAAATCCGTATTACACAACGTGCGGTCAGGCGGGAGCTTAAGCTCCTGAACGTCCATAAGTCGAGTGGGCCGGATGGCATCCCAGCAGTGGTGCTGAAGACGTGCGCCCCTGAGCTGACCCCCGTACTAACGCGCCTTTACCGCCTTTCCTATCAAAACAATAGGGTTCCATCTTCGTGGAAGATTGCTCACGTCCACCCAATCCCCAAAAAGGGTGACCGATCCGACCCGTCAAATTACAGGCCAATAGCGATAACGTCCTTGCTCTCCAAGATTATGGAGCGGGTCATCAACTCCCGCCTCCTACGGTACCTAGAAGAACACCAGCTGATTAGCGACCGACAATACGGCTTCCGTCACGGCCGTTCAGCTGGTGACCTTTTAGTTTATCTGACCCACCGTTGGGCGGAAACCTTGGAGGGCAAAGGTGAGGCTCTCGCCGTTGGACTCGATATCGCTAAGGCGTTTGATAGGGTCTGGCATAGAGCTCTTCTCACGAAGTTACCATCATATGGAATCCCCGAGGGACTCTGCAAATGGATAGCCAGCTTCCTGGATGGTAGGAGCATTAAGGTCGTCGTCGACGGCTGCTGCTCCGAAACCATGCCCATAAACGCTGGTGTTCCACAAGGTTCGGTGCTCTCCCCAACCCTGTTCATTCTGCATATCAATGACATGTTGTCAATTGAGAACATACATTGCTATGCGGATGACAGTACGGGTGATGCGCGGTATACCGACCACCAGAATGTCCCTCGGAGTTCGTTGCTAGAAAGGCGGTTACAACTTGTGTCTGAAGTCGAAGACTCTCTAGGGCGAGTCTCCGAATGGGGTGCAAAGAACTTGGTTAAGTTCAACCCCACGAAGACACAAGTGTGCGCATTCACTGCGAAGAAGGACCCATTTATCGTAGTGCCTCAGTTCCAGGGAGTTACTCTTCGTATGTCCGATGGTATTGAAATCCTCGGTGTGGAAATTTCTGCTAAAGTGCAGTTTGGGAGTCATTTGGAGGACAAAGCCAAATTGGCGAGCAAAAAGCTGGGCGTCCTGAACAGAGCCAAGCGGTACTTCACTCCAAGCCAGCGGCTAATGCTCTATAAAGCACAAATTCGGCCGCATATGGAGTACTGTTCGCACCTCTGGGCGGGAGCTCCCAAATATCAGCTCGACCCTCTTGACTCCCTGCAAAGGCGTGCATTCCGCATCGTCAGTGATCCCAATATCACGGCCTCAATGGAGACGCTGGAGCAAAGGAGAGACTTTGGTTCTCTCTGCGTGCTCTATCGTCTCTTTAACGGAGAGTGCTCTGAGGAACTGTTTGCAATGGTGCCCTCTTCACCGTTTTACCATCGCACCACCCGCCATCGCAGTAGAGTTCATCCATATTACCTGGAACCAATCTCGTCTAGTACAGTTCGGTTTCAGCGTTCATTCCTTCCACGTACGTGTAGGCTCTGGAACGAACTCCCAGCTGCGGTGTTTCCTGAGCGCTACGATATGTCCTTCTTCAAACGAGGCTTAAGAAGAGCATTTCTCTCCAGGTAGGCAGTGACAGAACTGTGCCCCTGGCATTGCAGATGTCCATGAGCGGTGGTTACCACTTAACATCAGGTGGGCCACTGGCTCGTCTGCCACCGTTAGCAATAAAAAAAAAAAAAAAAAATGAGTAACTAAATTGCAGTTGGTTTTTAAAAACAGGAAGTGATCTCGTCATCTCGACGTTTATCGCACAACCATCTCAAAATCAAACACGAATCCAATACGAATAAGTGCGCACGCGCTAGGACGTAAATTTCCCGTTCGGTTTTTTCACTTCTCGAACTAGACATTATACGTATTCGTTTCGTGTTCGGTATTGATCCGGTTTGGCCATCCTAGTGATTGTATGGACGCTTGCGATCTCCTACGTATTCGGTTCGTGTTCGATCTTCAAATTCTCACTTCGAGTCGGTTTCAGGTGTTCTTCGAGATGGCGGGTCTCCATCATTTATTTATATTATTTGATGAAGTTGTTAGTAACGTTTATATATGTTTTTATAATGATTGCTTTATCGTTTTTTTTTACATAAAATGAAAATATATAGGTACTGAAAAACATATTATGTTATAAGTGGAATGTTTTAACGCCAACAGCTTATTCAAATATCAATTAATTAAGCTGGAACTTTTGCTCGTAATTCCTTTCCGATATGAAAAACTTTCCTTAGTTTGTTATATGGGAAACAACAAACTTTCCAAACACCCTTTCCCCTATTGAGTATGCTGTCTTATTCTTTTGTCCCAAGGTTGCCTGGAAGAGATTGCTTTTTGGCAATAAGGCCGCCCATTTGTACTGGTCTGTTATTTTTTGTAAAATATTTCATACATTTTTATACTTACAATTTTTTCCCCTCAGAATAAATATTCGATTCTGCTTTTTATGTTAGGGCATGATCCCGCCATTTTAATATTCAATGCTTGATTTTGTCAAAGCTAAGCAGGTACCAAAATTTTAAAAAATGTTAAAAAATTATAATATTTGGTATCAAATAGTACCAAATGAGTACCTACTAAATTGCAGTTTTTAAAAACAGGAAGTGATCCTGCCATATTTACGTTTATGGCACAACCGTCTCAGACACGAATCGAATACGGATAAGTGCGCAAACGCTAGGTAGGACGTTAACAAAACGAAGTATTTCCCGTTCGACTTTTCACGTATCGATGAACCGAATACGTATAAGTGTGCGAGCGCCCTAAGGCGCCTTGGTAACCAAGCAACTTCGTGTTTCGTAGGCCTAGAGTGCTAGACAAAGACCACATGCATAATTAGTTTTTTTCCGCAGAACGACTGCGGACGGCAGAGAAATTGTATGGAAATGACATTAAAATTTGACAACCTTACGATATTTTTTGCGCAGCTAATGTCATTTCCATACAATTCTTCTGCGGACTGACTGCAAAAAAATAAGGGTGTGGCTTTTATCTAGACCAGCTGGTTACTTCCTTGTTACCGTAAAGAGGGTAGCGCACCCGCACAGTACAAGCAGGGAGTTACGCATAGAACATTAATAATGTAATACTGACTACGACTATACCGGGTGTAACTGAACACCCCAATAACATTTAAGGGGCATATAAGTTAGATACTAAATGGACTTTCGGTGCTTGTCTGAGACCTAGAACCCCAATACTTTCAGAGTTATTTGATTTTAAACTGAAAGCAAAAACTTTCAAGTGACAACCATAATCAGCTCTTAACACAAAAGAAAGTTAAACACAAAATGACACGTGACAGACGTGAGCGTAGTATTCCTCGTACGCTTACGTAGGGCTTTCGGCACTTAATACCAAAAAATAATTTATTTAATTTGTATGACATGCGCGTAGTATTCCTCGTACGCTTACGTAGGGCTGTCGGCACTTAATACCAAAAAATAATTAATTTAGTTTGTATGGGAAAAAAGTAGGTTTGTTAGCCCTAATATTTTTCCTACAGAATCTCTACTTCTGATGGATACATACCCTTAAATGTTATTGGGGTGTTCAGTTACACCCTGTATATCATAGGTTTCTTACTTTCTGTACTATCAATAGATACCACCGCTGTATGTGGATGAAGAACCCATCTGGGTCTTCGTCCAGTTGTATACCAATATTACCATTATAACCCCTCGTTCATCCGGTTTATCCTTTTATCCCCACAAAATTTCGCATATTATCATATCGTGGTATTTAATTATTTCAATGATAACTTTCTCTCTTTGCGTCGTTTTACTGAGGGTCGTGATTCCCCCGCGGAATCAGTTTGATCCGGGCTATATCGCGCCACTTGTTCCTGTCCTTAGCGCCGTGCAGTGCAACGAGTTTCGTGTCCAGTGATGAGCGGATCTGGTCAGACCATCTCATTGGGCTGCGACCTCTAGGCTGTCTGCCGTCTACCTTCCCAGTAACCATAAGTTGGTCTAGGTTATGACCATCTTTTCTAGCAATGTGGCCATAAAACTTCAAAACCCTGCCAAGGCAGACAGCAGACAATGTAGTCTTTACACCCAGTTCGCGTAGAATGGACTGGTTGGTGCGAAATGCTATCCAAATGATCTGGAGCATCCTACTCCAGCACCACATCTCGAACGCATCGATACGGTTTCGATCAGCCTTCCTCAGGGTCCATGTCTCCACTCCATAGCTGAATATGGAAAAGATGAGCGAGTTTACGAGTCTCATTTTGGTTTTCCGCGAAATTTTGCGGACGCGCCACAGCCCTCGCAGTCGAGTCAATGCTAATAAACTAGAAGCCATTAGTTTTAAACAAGTAGCCGGCTTCTATAATTTGCTATTTTAAAACGCCATGTTTAAAAGCAGGAAATTATAAAACAATTAAACTTTAATGGCACTCCTTTGTTATAACATTTATGGCCAACATTTTACGAACAATAGCAATATCAGATTTTTTTTCATAATACCCCTTACAAAGAGTTAAACTCAAGTGCTTTTTTATCTTTAGTAGAATATTAGAATATACACTGAGTAGGTAGGGCAATGCTCTTTATTTATTCAAGCAATAAAATAATATAAAACTTTTATTCTCTTTTATCCTTGCTTTTATTTTACTTCCAATGTGTGTAGGTATGATAATGTATATCTAATGTATGTTGACTTCAAATCAAATCTTGCAAGTTACAATATGGGTATCAAAGGAAGGGGCTTGACTTTTGTAGAATAAAAAAAAATCCATGATGTCACGGGATTTATCTATTTTAAAGAAACATATTATTTCTTAGAATTACCAATATATCAAGATAAAGTTAAAAAGGCAACGATTGTGTTATTGTTTATCTAAATGGTTAAATCCCGCAGCAAGCTTTTATAATGTCATAAAAAATTGTGTCATGTATAATAAATGAGTAATGAAAGTTAATTTTCTTTTTTTAGAGTATTTAAATAAAAGCTTGTTTTGAAAATGTTTTTACTATTAATTATTTTATCAATAATTTGGGCGAAACAATCGTGAACTTCCTATACAAACAATTTTATTTGTAATTTTACAACAACGTTTCAATTTAATCGTGGGAATTTTGTGCTTTTATTCTCGGTTTTAACTCAAAAATATCCTTAAAAAGATATTAATTGAAAAGGCCAAATATGACATTCATACCTAGTAAACTGTCATCTCAGTCAATCTGAATTGCCACAGACTATTTTAAGGGCATGAAGGAAAATAGGGTTGTATTTGAACAATAATTATTTTATTTCTTTGTGAGAGTTTTTATAACACTTTGTATGATATATACCTACATATATAAATAGTCTACAAGTAAGATATAACGAAATTTCATAATTTGAATAAGATAACAGGAAAATTGCAGTAAAAATTACCGACAAATTCCGTTTGTTTAATTTATATAAGAGTATCGACCCCTCTAGTGGCAGTAGTTCGGTTGTTAGTTCGGTTAACCGGACAAGTGCCACTTTTTAGTTGCAGTAGTTCGGTTGGTACGAAGCACCGAACTAACGATACCTTTCAGTTTCCAGTTTGTCTGATTAATATAAGAGTACATATTTAGACATATTCTGTGACTAGAGACATAATACCACCAATTCACCTACGCGAAAACAGGACGGACTGACACCCTGACTTATATAAATATCAGATCGTACTGAGTATATGCAGCCATAGGCATAGGTAGATTAGGTAGGTATAACATTTCGATGGGGGGATCCAGTAAGACTTTAATTTGCCTAATGTATACTGATACAAAACCTGCACCTTTTCATCATCATCATCATTACAGCACATATACGTCCCCACCGAGGGGCTCGAGCCTACCCTATGTTAGGGTGATTAGGCCTTAGTCAACCACGCTGGCCCAGTGCGGATTGGTCGACTTCACATACATCATTAAATTTCTTCGCAGAACCTTTTACTTAAAGGAAAATTTCATTCGTCTAGTTTTGTACGTTGATTTTCCAATGGGGAGTATCCCATTGAAATAAGAGACACGAGCCCCACCCCTTACCTACGAGAATGCATCCAACCAGTTTACAATACCTTCAGAATAATTAATTAAATATGTCTCAAATGATCCGGAGACGACCACACCAATTCTACAAATACAAATCTGGATATTTTGGACCTGAAGGTTAATTATCAGAAAGTTTTCACAGTCTCCCAAAAAAGAAAGAGGCGTGTAAAGGAAAGGCGTCATTCAGTACCATTACTTAAAACGTACCATAATAATCTGAGACTCGGACCAAATGAAATTTATTACTGTTAAACGGTCACACTATACGCAATAGATCATAACATCGACTGATGAAATAAAATACATAAATAGTAAGAAATACCACGCGCTTATCATGAATAACACGAGAAAAATCATTCGATGTCTGCATGGCAAAATGATTAAATCGACTAATGAGCTTTAACTCATCTTAATTGACTCAACTTTTTTAATTGTTCTTTTTTTCCCTCCAAATTAGCTAATAATTACACATTAAATCGGGCAACAAAATGTCTAGATATCACAAATGACCACAAAAGACTGCGTTTCACACGAAAATATTAGACATTCGGTATTTCTTTTTCCTTTTATGATTTTGAACAGATTAATTTAAGTTAAATATCTTATTAGATGCTAAATCATATTAGCATTTAGAATTAACTAGGTAAATTACGTTATGAATAATTTCGGTATCTATGTAATAAAATTATGAATCATCTCTGAGTCGAGGCATATTGTCTCAAAGGTTATCTCGCTGATAACTTTACCCCCCGCAAATTAAACTTCAAAACATTCCAATGCAAAGCCATCGTAACTTACTAATATTACCACATTTGGTTTCATCAGAATTCGAGAAACATCATTTTATGCAAAGAAAACTATGTCAAACTACAATGATAAAAAATAACTGCGTTGCTTATTTTGTACTCTTATCAAAAATATCTTATTGTAAAGCACAAATACTGGAGTATGGACATATAACAATAACAATGAAAATGCGCATGATCCAATTAATTGATCTACTAATACATGATAATACTTAATACGTAATTTGCCAAAAATCGGATAGTAGTGAACCCGATAAAAATGCTTTAAATGAGATTTCCTTTTTCAACATTTGGAATTATTGGACAACATAATTATGGTATTCATTTATAGTATAATGAAAAATCTTCTACCCTAGATCACTAAACATTAGTCTCACAGGCGACACCCCTCCTGCGCATTCGTAGTATAAGTATGTTCCTGGCACGCCTCCGCCTCACCGCGCTCAGTACCCTCCTAATTGACTGTTTTAGTGACCCTGTGCATGCACTGCGTTCGCACGTTCTATATTACCGGAGTATTGGCAAATTGTTAGTCTCACAGACTAATGTTTAGTGACTACGTGTGTAAAGTGAGTCGAGGTGAGTTACGATTATTGTTATTTATTTATTGATATTTTGTATTTATACAGAATATCAATAAATAAATAATAATAAAAATAGTTCATTTATAAATGAACTATTTTTATTGCTTTCTGAGGATATTATTGTTTTGTTATATAATATATTTCAATTTATATTTATTTTTTAGTGTGAATAGGTAAAAATAACTAATATGAATACGTAAAAGTCAAGGCATTTATTTTGTTTTAGATGGATTTGATACGTGATCAGGAGAAAATTCTGCAGATTTTGAATGAATCTAACAACGAGAATGATGACCAAAATGTATGTCTTCCTGGTGATCAATCAGATTCGGAACAAGAAGATTACTTAGAGGAGGACTTCTGCGTAAACACCGACTCAAGTGAAGAAGAATCTTTGGTCTCTTCTGATGAGGAGCTAAACATAGTCAACATTACACGACCAGTCAGATATTAACTCCAGCACAAAAAAGCCTGAAATAATTCATTTCTACAACAGTACAAAAGGCGCCGTTGATACTGTTGACCAGATTTGTTCGGGTATGAATTGCAATCGCAAAACTAATAGATGCCCCCTATGCATATTTTATAATATGCTGAACTTATTCATGGTCAATGCATATGTGATATGTATATGTATCAAATATGGTACGTCTACGACAAAACCACTGAAACGCAAAGCATTTGTTCAAAAATTGGGAGACGATCTTATTCAGCCATGATTGCAGAAACAAAACAATACAAGACTGTAACTTTGAGGACAGATATCAGGGCCAGTATCAAAGATATACTGCAAATTGAAAATGCTCAAAATGCTCAAGCTAGTACATCTCAATCACAGCCAAATAAGCGAAAAAAATTTCACAGTTTGCCCATACCTAAAGCACAGGATGACTAAAGTGTCATGCCACTCCTGCAGGAAGGTCATTTGTGGTGAACATACCATTCCTGTCTGTTCAGACTGCCAGGAATAGTATTTTAATATATGTTATAGTTTTTAAGAAAGATTAATAAATGTCCTGAAATAATTACCACAGTAATCCTAAATAAAAATCTATTTCAGTTATATTTTATCGTTTCATTTTGTTAGTCCAAATGACTAATGTTTAGTGGTTGTGTAACTCGAAAATAAGTTTAGTGAGCTAGGGTAAAAACTCGGTCCTTACTCTGGTGCCGTACCATTTGACTAAGTATGAATTTCAAAATGGTAAGAACATAATATAAACAACAGGAATGTCGAATTACTAAAGAAATCTAAAGCAATATTTCTTACGTTTACGATAACGCATTTACTATTCTAGCCTTATACCTACACTATGGACTTATAATTTGACTTGAAAGTGAATTAAATCATTAATTAGGGTAACAACAGGCGACATTAATTTGAATACAATACGAACTTAACATAAATACAATATCATTATTCAAAACCTTTGACTTTATTTTATGAAATGAGGACTAAATAGGTACATATAGGTGCCTACTTATGCTTGGTTGTACAATTATTTACCATCACGTACTTGTATGCATTAAGTCGTAAGTCTGTAAAAATTCACAATTAACAAAAAGAAGAATGAAATCGTCAAAAAGTTTTACTATCGAAACTTTTTATTACTGATACAGACAGCCAACTAAAAGCTAAAAATAATTTAGGTAGAAACCAGCTACTGGTCATCACACCACAATCTTGATCAATCTACAATACACCGTCAAATTCTGATGAATTAAGTTTTCTGGACTCACAAAACCCACGGCTTTCTTCGTCGTATACCACTTCAATTCAATTTTTAAGTTAAATGTTTCGGCTGCCGCAATCAGAATGGGAGCAGGCCCCTCTTCCCCACTGGGCACACTGGGCCACACTGTGCTCAGGCCCCGCGATGGACTGGGGCGCCCTAGTCCCTACTCGATTACCAAGCGATAACCGATAGCTACTATATTTTCGCATTATACATACTATACAGTGTCCCTAAAACAATGGATAAACCTGTAACTATAGATGGACTTTATCATAGCCTTCCTTACGTACATGCATGCATGCACGGTTTAAGACTGTATATTAGTAGAAATTTGTAATTGGCTAAGTTATTTATTATATTGTTTGTTTATTCTGTTAGGTATTCATAGCCGTTAATTTCTCAAAAATGTATAAAATAAAATAAAAATAAAATATACTTTGAACTCCATTTCTACTTAAAATGCCCTATGTACCTAGTACCAACTTTTTTATGTTATTTTGAGAGCTAAGAAACGCGTAAGTAATGTTTTTAAAATTATTCAAAAGTTATTCGGTCAGTTGTACTTACTTTGATTATATACATATACATGTCTTATTTAGTTAGGATTTAGATTTTGTGAATTTTTACAGATTAATACACATGTGAATTATACTGACAAAAAAAACTAAAAAAAAAACACTCCTTAGAGTAAATTATACTAAATAATTATACCTAAAACAGTCAAAAAGTAAAAAAAACTGAAATAAAACAAAAAAAAATCATATCTCGAAATATTATAATATTATAATAATCTAAATATTACGGAACATACTCGTACCTACATGGGGGTCCAATTAGTGGCCCTTGACCACAGACCTTCGCTGGTGTAGGTTTTCTGGAACAAATGAGCAAATTATACAGGATAATTTGCTCAAGAACCGCATAATATGAAATACCTACAGCCCCTTGATTGTGTAGGTAACAAAAATCTATTACGATCGATCGATCGATCGGTCGGAATTGAATTGAAAGATTTAAGCCTACTGGAGCTGTATCAGGATCTATTAAATTTTTTCACTATAGGTACCTACTCATCGCAGCAAAAGGCAAAAATGACGGCAGCAAAAGCTTTCTTTTTGAACTAGTGCCTGGAGTGGAGAGGTAAATTAAAATATCACCGGTTTCAGAATTTACTTACAGTAATGGACAGTTAATTCTAAAACCGGTGATAGTCGCATGGCATATAAGTAACTGGAACTGGAATTAACCTACTTATTTAATTTTTAACATTATATTATAATAAAATGTACTTAGGTATATAAATAAAAATGAGTCGTCGAAATGTAGGTATTTACGCGAATAACTTCAAAACAACTCGTTCGTTATTGTCAGGAGAAGGACGTTATTATTCTAAGGGACAAGGTTTGTATAAAAGAAAATGTTAGAAAAATTATAAGTAGGCACTTACAAAAAAGTAAAAAGTGACGAACTTGACAAATTCACATTCAAGGGGGCTACCGCCTCACTTATAGCGATCACTCGCTATCGCTTCGTGACATTAGAACAATAGCTCTAATGCCATCTGTGACATTAAAACTATTGTTCTAATGTCATGATAACGACAGCGAGTACGGTTAGGCGGTACGGCCGCTGGTTATACTTAACTCAGAAGAATAACTAAAGCATAATGTTCCGAGGGCTAGGTAGTAGGTATACCAAATCTATGGTTTCTTAAGCGCCCTGTAAACGATCAGTTTGTAAGCTTTACAAACTTTGTTTGTATCATAGCACATGAGTAGAGTTCCGTTTCTCTACTCATGTGATCATAGTAGGTAGTTTGTTTATCAAACGGATGAAACATATGAACAAATAAATTTGTCAAACGTGTAAATTTGACAACATGTTTGATTTTTATAGGGACCTTTACATTGTTGTAATGTCAAAAGGTTTTCAGTATAGATAGGTAGGTACCCGTGCGCGGCCAGGGCGGGCAGCTATAGTTGAAAATAAATACCACGCTAAAAGAACACGCACCTCGCACGTAGTATACAAAAAAAATCAAGATTAATGTATATTTTGAGTTTAGGCAAGTTTTCTTTTCCTAATTTATATGTAACTACGTACTTAATACATTTTTAGTTTTCATACATCGCAGCGTAGGGCAAGAAATCAAGATTTCTTTGGCCTTCTTGTATGTCATATAGGTAATTTTGGCTTTCGTGGAAATTGACCTAATTCATTTTTAAAATTATAATTGAAATTAAATACCACGCTATAAAAACACGCACCACATAGGTTGTACGTACAAAAAAAGGCAAGATTAATTTACTTATATTTTAAGATCAGTTAGGTTTTCTTTTCCTGATTTACCTATTATGTCACTCCGTGTATGTACTTAACTAATACATTTTTAGTTTTCGTAAGGTCAAGAGAGAAATATTTTTGGCTTTCTAGTACTTATGTCATATGAGTGTAAATATATCCAATTAATTTTTAAAATTGCAATTGAAATTAAATACCACGCTATAATAACACGCACCACGCACGTACAAAATAAAGCAAGATAAATTTATATTTTGAGTTCAGTAGCGTTTTCTTTTCCTAATTTAAGTATATGTACATAACTAATCAATTTTTAATTTTTGTAAATCGTAGGTGGGCCCAGAGATTTAAATGGTGGGCCAAGAAGAAAAGATTTTTGGCTTTCATGCACACTTGCACAGTTTTTTTATATTATTTTTGTTTGCTATAAATTAATTGCCTAAAAAGGTTAGGCGTCAACCCTTCAGAATAATTATATGACGATCTGACCTAAAAATTGAATTGAATGACGATCTGACAGATTTTCTATACAAAATCTGTTAAAGTGTCATATATTCCTCGGATAAAAGTTATATGTAGGACATCCTATACCTAATAACTGACGATTGAAAAATCTATCCTTTTGGGCCAAATTTTAAATAGTCGAATAACTTTTATTCGTAAAAAAAATAGGATAATTTTACTGCTAAGTAGGTACCTACCCAGTGCTGGATTTACACATTTGCCGCCCCAAAGCTATAAAATTTTTGCCACCCCTACTGACCTCAAAAATTAGATACACTGTTCACAATAACGTTAATTCCCTTTTTTTTTGCCGCCCTAAGCTTCAGCTTTTTCAGCTTCTATGGTAAATCCGGCACTGTACTACCTACTTACTTATAGAAAATTTGTCGAACCACCATAATATTCTACAGTTAAAAGTTATTAATGGTTAAAAATTGGTCCTTGGTGTAAACATTTTTATAAATAAAAAACATTGTATCATTCATAAACCTCAACTTTATACTTAATAACGGAAAGTAAATTGTAAAGATCAAAATGATTAGCTAAGGATATTTTTAAATTAGACCGCGAAATATTCCCGTGCTCCCTACCAATGAAAAGTCTGTTGACCTGAAATCAGCCAATCACAGAACTTGTATAATGGCATGACTTTGTGGGACGCTCCCGCTACAATTCATTCAAATCATCATAGCAGTTGTTTAACAAATGTTTTTTCCTGATTATACGAAAAATATTGAGTTAATGTTCCATTGCTACAACTGTTTATTATCAATCAATAATAAAAACAAGTAGTAGATAGTACAATACATTGTAATTTTATCGAAGTATTCTTCCCCCGCATCGTATGATTCGAGTCATATAAATACGAGTGACTCCCCACTTCTCACCAAACGTCAAATCCCTTTGCTGCGTGCGGTCGTTATTTTAGTAGTGCTCGTGTCGCCGTCAGTTTGCACGCGTTTCGTAAGCTGTCGTCGTTGCCACCTTCAGCTTAAATAAAAGTGACAGTATAATCAGGGCGTTGTGTGTTCAGTGATATTTTTAAAAATAAATAACACAAGATGTCTTTCAACACTGATATTTCATCGAAATTGGAAAGCAGCAGGTACGAGAATGGTTTTCTAAACTTAAATGCTTAAATTCTATTTCACCCAATCATTTGGAATGCAATAATGCATCGGATTCAAGGCGTGTGTGTGATGCAATATTGATTCTTTAAACTTGTCAACGTTTACGCTCAAAATGTTCTATTTTCGCCCATTTACTCAAAGCGAGATCTACCTTTCACATTCATTGGGTTATTAATTTGCTCTAAGTTAATTTTATATAATGTCGAATATCTTGGTGAACAAGATCGTCTTTATACCTATAAACTGTGCTGAGAGAAATCATCGCGTCATTGTTTCAATTTTGTGCATACCGTAAAAAATTGGAACGCTGTAATAGACGCTTTATTGAATTGTGCCATGAGGTTATGCAGGATTCTACTGGGCTTGCGCGAACGTAAAATCATGATGACTCATGTCAGACAGAAAACAGGTAAATGTGGGCAAAACCCGATGTTTCAACTAGGGTAGATTTAAGCCATGCACCGCAAAGGTTATTACTATGTACCTACATGAAAAGAAGAAATGTCGACAATATTTACGTCACAGCAAAATAGGCTAAAATCAAGAACCAGTGTTGCCAGGGCGCTTGAGTCAAGAATTAGGTTTCGTTTCCTGAAAAGTCACATTTTTGTTGTTGTATAAAAAATCACCGTAATACCCAAATGAAAAACGTTGAATTTGGCAATTACCTATAGTGCGACCAATTGCCAAAGCAAAAATGTAAAAGCGTTTGGTAGGTACTACCTACTACATTTTGGTAAATTACAGGTTACATTTTTCTATGGCTTTGATAGTAGACGTAACATCATTTTGTCTAAACATATGCATTGCAAAACTAAACTATTTCTCAGATGAGGGCCAAAACTCAAAAAATGTGACTTCTATGACCATTTGGCAGAACAGACCTTGTACTGACTTATTAATTTCATGTCATTTTCGGACACAATATTATTGTACTTAGCAACAGTCATTATTATTTTACCAAATTAATCATACCTTAGAATATTAAAATCAGTTGCACCCGCCTTTGTTTTCAATATACTTAACAATTTGTATTGTTTTTAACCATATGCCATGAAAAACCCATATAGGTAAATTCATGTTGTTATCATTTTGTTGACTTATATCAACTTATAAACCTAAAATGAATATATGTAGGTACTGAGTGTAGCTAATATGTACCAAACGGAACTGGACCATGTAGTGATGTATTGCATTAAGTCTCTTAACTGTATTAACCTTTAAGAATCAATATTTTAGTCATTTCAAAGGACATCTTGTCCTTTGAAATGACTGAAATCTAATCTAATCTATGTAAACTTATTCCAGAAATGAATAGGATCTACCCAATATCTGATCTTCCATATTCATGTTGATATTCTCATATCACATCATGAAAAATAAAATTCTGATAATTACTAAGGTAAATGATTAAAGTAATAGACAATTTTGTTTCCCAACAACAGTAAGCCAGATGTTGTCTGTATCCTATCAAACTATTGAAAATCAAAGTTAAACATCTCTATTTGTGTTTTAGAAGACATGCCCAATTTCCTTTTTTATTATTATATTATTATTGTATAAATCTATAGATACATATATGTATAGTGTGAACAGAAAATTAATATCTATACTATATAAAGCTGGATTTGAAAATGGACAAAAACCATTGGCATAATAACACACCACTGAAAGATAGATTAAACACTTATTGAAAGAATAAAGTATTCAATGAATGCAATATTAAATAATCTTAGATGATATCTGTGTCATACATTCTCAAGTACCTATACCTTATTCAAGTCCTGACTAAGACTGTTGTAGCATATAAAATTTATTTAATTATAATTCAATAAATATTATAATTCAGGTGAACAATGCACATGTAATACCTACCACCTTGTGCAATTTAACTGTATGTTACCAAGCAGCAGTTTACCTATATGTTATGATCATTTCTCTTTACCACATAACCACAATGTAGTAGTACCTATATGTCTGTATAAAGTTGCACTTAAGTTGCAACAATACATTATTGACTGCATCATAGTGATGCATATTGGTTGACCCAAATTAGGCGTAATATAAATATCTAGAATTTTTTTGTTCAAAGCTTTCTCTTACCGACCACTATGGAGTTAAAAATATAGGGTAGGTCCATGCCCAACCGCGGGATCATCATCACAGCCCATATACGTCCCCACCGAGGGGCTCGAGCCTACCCTATGTTCGGGTGATTAGGCCCAGTGGGCCGCAACCGCAACTGTGGGAATACTGAATGATAATGTAAGAATTTAGTTGGGAACAGAAACAAAAGCCTCACAAACATCAATTTACTCTGTTGGTTTATTAGATGGGTATTGGGTGGTTCGCAGTTATTGGATCATTTGCAGATTACTAGAGATTACTAGAGATAATAGCAAAATGTGTTTGAGCAATTGCTATCTTCATTGTTTGTTTGAAATTGACAAGAAACAGTATTGTTTTAAATGTGTTTTATGCAAAAAATAAATTTATCCGTTGCACTTAGTACAATTATTGTAAATGCTATTCATAGTTTTCTGATGTTTGGTGTGCTATAGTCAAATAGTTTTGTAAATATCAGAAAATCATGTTTTTATGTTAACATAACACCACATATTTATTTTAAATATAATTTTTGGAAATAGTTTAATAATAATCATTAAGCTACTGAGGAGCTAGGGATGATTTTGTATTTTTCAGAAATACCTAAATCAATTGAATGCATATCTCCTAAAATATTCAGTTTGAAGTTTAAAAAATTATCTTCTGCAATAAAGATGCAATTGCCATCAATAATCCCAGAATTGTCTGGAATTATCGAAGTTGTTTGATTAGTATGTAGCAAGACATGTCCATTAATCCACATAGCTATATAGCCTAATCCGGATTATACCGGATTACTTTTTTATCACCCCGGGTAATTTAAGGGACACTTCAGGATACAGTAGTAGATTGGTTTAAACATTAATAAAACATTTTTTTACAAAAAATAGAACCGACTTCAAAAACACTGAAAACTTAAAAACGATGATCTCCTAGAAAGCGTTAAAATTTGTCACCGACTTCAATATAGAAGAAGATTATTTTTAAGTTTTCAGTGATTTTGAAGTCGGTTTTATTTTTTGTAAAAAATAATTATTTTTAACTTTTTAGTGAATGAAATCTTTTTAGTGAAAGAAAGGATAATACCAGGAATATACCCTAATAAGGATAATACCCTAATTTAAGTAGTAGATTGGTTTAAACATTAATAAAACATTTTTTACAAAAAATAGAACCGACTTCAAAAACACTGAAAACTTAAAAATAATCTTCTTCTATATTGAAGTCGGCGCCAAACGATGATCTCCTAGAAAGTGTTAAAATTTGTCACCGACTTCAATATAGAAGAAGATTATTTTTAAGTTTTCAGTGATTTTGAAGTCGGTTTTATTTTTTGTAAAAAATAATTATTTTTAACTTTTTAGTGAATGAAATCTTTTTAGTGAAAGAAAGGATAATACCAGGAATATACCCTAATAAGGATAATACCCTAATTTAAGTAGTAGATTGGTTTAAACATTAATAAAACATTTTTTTACAAAAAATAGAACCGACTTCAAAAACACTGAAAACTTAAAAATAATCTTCTTCTATATTGAAGTCGGCGCCAAACGATGATCTCCTAGAAAGTGTTAAAATTTGTCACCGACTTCAATATAGAAGAAGATTATTTTTAAGTTTTCAGTGATTTTGAAGTCGGTTTTATTTTTTGTAAAAAATAATTATTTTTAACTTTTTAGTGAATGAAATCTTTTTAGTGAAAGAAAGGATAATACCAGGAATATACCCTAATAAGGATAATACCCTAATATAAGTAGTAGATTGGTTTAAACATTAATAAAACATTTTTTTACAAAAAATAGAACCGACTTCAAAAACACTGAAAACTTAAAAATAATCTTCTTCTATATTGAAGTCGGCGCCAAACGATGATCTCCTAGAAAGTGTTAAAATTTGTCACCGACTTCAATATAGAAGAAGATTATTTTTAAGTTTTCAGTGATTTTGAAGTCGGTTTTATTTTTTGTAAAAAATAATTATTTTTAACTTTTTAGTGAATGAAATCTTTTTAGTGAAAGAAAGGATAATACCCTAATTTTGGATTTCCTCGATTTTCTATGGGATCCCATCATGACTTTGGTGACCATGGGACCACGCTTGCAGTATACTCTATCAAATACAAAAAGCATTTTGGAAATCTGTTTAAAAATGATGGAGTTATGAGGTAACAAACATAAAAAATAAAAAAAATACAACCGAATTGATAACCTCCTCCTTTTTTGAAGTCTGTTAAAAATAAGTCTAATATTATATTAATTTTCTTAAAAGGCCAAAAAATGCATGCACTAGTTTAGTGCACTAGTTTGGTGCAGTATTTTTCATTATTTTTTATAAAATAATGTATGATGAAGTGTCCCTTAAATTATCAGTGGTGATAAAAAAGTAATGCTGTATATTATTAGTATAACGTTATGGTTGATAAGTGGTTCTGGAATTGATAAGAGGTTTTGGATTAGGTACTTGGTTCTCTTTAGTTAGGCTTGCTTCCTCCACATCATCGAATTTCTAAAGATTTTTTCTGTTTTTAGATAAAACTAATTGAAATAGTGGGACTATAACAAATTTAATTATTTCAATAAGAAACACGTACAAATAACTCATCATTTTCGTTCTATTGTTACAGAAATACCCTGCGCAAAATAGCCCGCCATGACGACACAGAGTTCTCCAAGCAAAGTATCCTGAATGACATGGAGAAATTTGTGAAAATGGTTAACACCATGGACGAGACTGTGCTAGTTCCTAGCCGTCTGATGAACCTGCCGCAGGAGGGTGACGATGACCCGTTCAGCCTGTTCGCCATGTTGAACGACTTGAAGACTGAGCTGTTGTGGGCCGGTGACGCCGAGGAGCACACCGAGCGGGGTAGGCGGGTGTCGGACATCAGTGACACCGAGAGTGACGCCTCGAGTGCCGCTGGGGACTCGGGGATAGAGGGAGAGGACGAGCGGGAGTCGGCGGCGAGGGCGGCGGCGGCCTGCCGGCGCCACCTCCGCGGCCTGCGCCACTCTCTGCGCTCGCTGACCGCCGCCGCCGCGCACTTGACAAGATCATATCAGGAAGAGGTCGGAGCACCAGTTTAATACCCAATTTAACCACCCTGTGATCAAAGCCTGTCCCGCACACGGTGTACATATAGACTAAGCAGCCCGCTCTGTATATATAGTTTTTAATAATAGGGCTGAACGTGTATGGGAATCTCAGTAAGTTATGAGGTTATTTAATAAACTTAATTTTCAATATTTTCGTTTTTTCTGTTTAATACCTAACAAACAAGTTAATTGGAACATACAATTAGTTATCTGATAGTCAAAGTAATACGAAATTAACATTAAATATTTTGTCAGGGGATAAAAATAATGATATATTAGGTAACACCAACTTCGACTTAAATTACTTTTTATTCTTGACGTTATAACAGCAGTAGATGGTTTGACAAACCTGTGATTTTCTGTTATACTGACAAAAACCACATAAATTATAATAAATAGTCTAAAGGATAAAGTTTCTTCGATTCGGCAGAAAAGGATGGTACGTGAAAAACTATAAACCATTTTCTCCGTGACACATCATTTTATGGGTAGTTTACTGTCTGGAAGACTATGCCACGGATCTCCGCGGTGCGGCAAAAGTAAGTATATTTTATACTTACTTTTGCCGCACCGCAGATGAATGAAACACGATGTGATTAAATACTTTATGCCTAGAATTGCCTATGCTAAAATATTTTTATCACAATGAAAGATCCATAAATAGGTATCATACATAATCATTAAATATGTAGGATAAAGCAGCAAAACGAAGTGACTTATTTTTTTACGGCTTGTAAGATTAGCTACTATCTTGTGATTTGTTAGTAATTTAACTTAACTATTATCAGAACTATAAACATAAACTTATACAATGAATAAATCATGTCTGACAAAGTTATGCGTGAGGCGATAAGAATATTGGCTAAGGTCAAGGTTTGGGTTCTAGTGTTATAATATAATATATCCGATAACTATATCAGTGACAAGCATATCAATACCTGTGGGTCAAGTTCCTACTGTAGCATTATAATGTGGTCAAGTTAAATTCTCGCTTACATGGTCATATTCTAAAAGAAAAGGCAGGCAAGTAAGGGAACAAATTATATAAATTTGGTACGTGGCCTGGCTATGCTATCATAATTTCAGCTTATGTCCATTGCTGGACATAGGACTCGCAATCATAGGATCGTGAAACCGATCGATCGGACGTACGCTGCTTGCCATCCAGCGGCTTCCCGCGACTTTCATCATATCGGCCCTACTAACTGGGACTGTATTGAGTGTTGACCACTACAGGATTGCAATTTCTTGGATCTACGTGGCAGCCACTCGCGTACCCGCTATTCTGTTAAACGTAAGTGTTAATTGACTTTTTTGCCCTTTAAAAGCATTAAATCTGTTATAAGGCAATACGAAGTAATCAATCAGAATAAATCTGTCATTCATGAATAACTTTGAAAACGGTTCCGTGAAAACTTATTATGCTTGATACATTTGATAAAACAAACGATTGATTAATTGTCTTATCATCGCAAACATTATCCCTTGCTTGTAAGTCATTGATTTACTACCAAACGTAGATAGAGCGCTTCATACAAAAACGCGCTTGAAATCTGTCACCTAATCGACTATATATTTGTACTCGCTGATATATATACTTGAATATGCACGCCCGAATTAAAATTACCATAAAGAAAGTAACGTATTTATCGAATTCAACCTTATTCTGCATTATTACGGCAACTATTTTAAGTACAACCGTGGGAAGTTACATCATTTCATACCTAGACAAACCAGAGCCAGATCAAACGACGTTTTAGTAATTGCTACAAGAAAATATCAACTTTATACTCTCAAACATAATGCTTGAAATTGCTTATCGCGTTGTCGCTTCAACGCATGAATGAGATAACACATCATGATACGACGCCCGTGCGAGCGAGACGATTGTGGTGTACTGACACTGACGCGAAGCGACATGTTTATGAATAAAATAATTGTTTTTGATTGGTTTTTACGTATAAATCGAATATTTGAATACATAATAAGATGTGCAATGAGTTTACTCACGCAAAATATGAAATCCCGTCTTTTTTCTGCCGTTTCTGGCTATTGTTACCACAACTTTTGAATGCGCACTTCGGCATGTTTACGTGCCGACAGCTAATCACTCACTATGGAAAGGAACTGCACGAGTCGCGATTAAGCAGTTCTTCACCGGCCCACTTTTCGATCGTTCATGCGTTATCTACGTTCGGTAGTAAATCAATGTTGTAAGTATACAAAAAAGTAAATAAATACGTTCATAAATTCGGTGACCTATGATGGGTTGGGTGTCTTTTTACTGGTACTTAATTAAAAGGAACCCATTTACAACACGACATTTTATGACTGATAATAGCCTAACGTTAATTTGCGTGCAAACTCGCACTTGTTTGCAAACATCTAGCCTTGAACTGAATACAGCCTCAGTGCCGGGGACTAGAAGTAGAAATCGATTCGGACTACTGCATGCAGGTTAGCGGGTTATTCCGGAACTAGAGTCGATGTCTGCTTCCCGTTCCGAGCAAATTTTTCTTTTAAATTACCTACCTACATCAGCGAACGGCGTAATACTCGTATGAACTTACAAGAGTAAAAGATAACTATAAAAAACATGTGTATCCTAGTCTACGAATATGATCGAATGTATGCAACTCAATCGCAAGCAAGACGATAAAGCAAGAACGGCCTAAAGGTAAACATGTATAGTCTATCGAAATGTGTTTACATGGCATTTTTTAGATTTTTTTTTGAAATCGTTTACTGGTAACGCTCTTGTCTGTGGTACTCGTGCTGTCAATGACATTACTATGACGTCAATATTTTCGATATTCAATATTCTGAGTAGGATTAAGTAGGGTTTTTGAAAGTCCTTATTATTTTTTACATTTAATCGACAAACTACGACTAGTTTACCATTTGGAGTCCTATCGACTAGGATCTAAATCCGAACTGGAACTAAAGAGCTTATTACACTATTCAATTTGTAGAAATCCTTATTAGGGAACAGGAAGATGTAATCGCAGTTAGAACAGATAGGATACGATTTAGGAAGTAAGAAGGGTCGCGATTGGTCTACTTCCTAAATTGTCTACAATTTGGATAGTGTAATCACGGTGTCACGATTTAGATACAGTGTTCCTAACATAGCTTTTTTAGAGCTAAATTCATCTCTTTCTATAATATGCTAGCTCTATGATAACGTGTTTAGCTCCATAGCTCTTTTTTGGCTCTATTCTTAAACATAAGAAACTCTTTTTTTTAGGACTTTTATACGTAAACTATTCTTTCATTCAAAAAAGGAGGAGGTTATTAATTCGATGCGTATATTTTTTTGTTACGCGATTACGCCGCCAATTTTTTGTATTCGATAAAATAAACTCTTGCTGTGGTCCCATTGTCACCAAAGTCTGAATCTGATGGTGGGATCCCAGGAAAATCGAGGAAAGCCCTTAAATTTTATAGGTACGTCCAACGTGTGTTTCATGTTTCTCCTGAAGCTATTTAAGCCGCGTACTCACTTAGAGGCGTAGCACGTATTGTAACTGATAATTCCTTTTACTAAAAAGATAAAAATAAAAAATATTTTACAAAAAATAAAAACCGACTTCAAAACCATTGAAAAGTTAAAAATAATGTAAGAATAGGTACAGACAACATCACACTTCGATATTGAAGTCGGTGCCAAATTTTAAGGCTTTCTAGGAGATCATCGCTTGGGACCGACTTCAATATAGAAGTGTGATGTTGTCTGTACCTATTCTTACATTATTTTTAACTTTTCAGTGATTTTGAAGTCGGTTTTTATTTTTTGTAAAATATTTTTTATTATAGAAACTACTATTCTCGGCAATTCATTCATAGAGTCACGCAATCGTTTGCTGAAAAAACCCGTATCTATCACAGACATAGAGCGTGAAATAGTGATATAATTCAGTCGCCAAACTTGAACTGAAACGACCTTGTCTCGTCTCTGATCACGATCAGGAAACCATTCTTATCTACATGGCTTCAATGTGTTCAATTAGTGCGGGACTGGCGCCATTGTCTAATTATACTAAACATTTGGATCTTCAGTAGGGTTTGATTTACATCGGCTGTTGCTATGTGCAGCTCTGTCGTAGTTTAAGTGCTAGCAGTTAGTGTTAATTAAACTATTCATCTTTTTTATTTCGTGTTACATCAATAGTTTTTTAGTACGTTATCACTGTTGCAATATAATCAACAAGACCCCTTTTATCTTGAAAAGATAAAAGGAGATAATTGCGCGATAGTCGTGCCCAATCAACCATTTCCGACTGCTCGTTCATAATACTCGTAGTATAAATAATGCAATGTTCAATACAAGCACTGATTGATATTCCTAGAAGATTTAAGAATATTTGAATATTAGGTATTTATATTAAATTTCCATGCTAATAATGATATATAATAATCTAATGTAATGACACTATGTCTAGGTGTGACGATTCGATTCTGCAAACTATGGTTGTTATGATTGATATACTTTTTGATACGAAGAACGATTTATGTTATGATTGATATCATCATTTCAGCCAAGAAACGCCCACTGTTGGACATAGGCCTCCAGGGATCTCCAAACTGATCGGTCCTGCGCCTCCCGCATCCAGCGGCGTCCCGCGACCTTCACCTGATCGTCGGTCCACCTTGTGGGGGGGCGTACCCTAAAGCTGCAGGTCCCGGTACGCGGCCGCCACTCGAGAACATTTCCGCCCCAACGGCCGTCAGTCCTTCGAGCTATGTATCCTGCCCACTGCCACTTAAGGTTTGCAATTCTTTGGGTTATGTCGGTGACTCTAGTTCTACTACGGATCTCTTCATTTCTGATGCGATCGCGTAGAGAAACCCCGACCCTAGCCTTCGGATGAGACCCATTGTAAACGGCCACGTCTCAGTTCCGTACGTCATCACTGGCAACACGCATGAATTGAAGACTTTCGTCTTAAGACACTGCGGTAGATTGGCCTAGAATATGCTGCGTAGCTTCCCGAACGCCGCCGCCAACGCCGCGTTGGATTCGTCGATTTACCTCTTTCCGGAAATTGGACTTATACCGAGCTGTACTATTTGCCCCAGGTAAACATATTCGTCAACAACTTCCAGTGTAGCGCCTCCAGCGTTCACAGGAGTGGGTACAACATGGGAATTCACCATGATTTTAGTCTTGTCCATGTTCATTTTAAGACCCACTTGTTGGGAAAGTACAGAGGTCTTCGAGCATTGTGCTCAGATCTTCCACGGTCTCAGCCATGACTACGATATCATATGAGTCATGTACTCACCGTTTATGTTGATGCCGAGTCGTCTCCAGTCCAAAAGATTAAATACATCCTCCAACGCAGCTGTGATTAGTTTCGGCGACATTACATCTTGTCTCACACCTCGTTGTAGTTGTATTGGTTTCGAGTCCTGAAGGCGGACTGACATAGTGGCGTTTTCGTACAATGCCTGCAACACTTGGATGTACCGGTAACCTAGTTAGCACCTCTGGAATGACCTAAGCACAGCCCAGGTCTCGACAGAATCAAAGGCTTTCTCATAGTCCACAAACTCCAAGCATAGTGGCAGATTATACTCCTCGGTCTTCTGTATAACTTGCCGCAGCGTATGAATGTGGTCTATGGTACTATAGCCTTTACGGAATCCGGCTTGTTCAGGAGACTGGAAGTCGTCAAACCTGCGCGCGAGACGATTCGTGATGACTCTCGAGAACAGCTTGTATACATGATTGATATACTTATTGAAATTTCTCAAGTTTTACTATGGAAGATATAATAGTACTTTGTAGTTTTATGTAGGTATGTCACCACGTGAGGACATGACGTATACAAACTTTCCAGAATAATTATATGTCTTGAAGTAAGCCTCTGATGCTTCTGCCTTTATTTGCAACATTATATATTTTGAAGATTGCTAGACTTTTAAGTTTAGGGCTAAAGATATAAGGGGTTTCAAATACTTGAGTTCCATGAAATGTCATGGAACCCAAGTCGACTTAACAAACGCGTAGTGCGCCCTGCGGCCCTGCTGAATAACGGACCTGGCTCTGGTGCTCCACCAACCCATACTGAGCAAATGTTACGTCTGTAGCAATTTTTTTTCAAATTCTTTACTAAAAGTCTCCAAGGCGAGGCACTAGAGGCTCTAGGGGGGAAGGGGTTTAATTCTGCTTTTTATGACCCCCCCCCTATTTATCCGCCCTTTGTGTATAAGTAAATTATAACTATTCTGTGCCAACAACAAGATATCCTTCAATGGCTGGGTGATGCCTCTATTGATGTACTCCTTTGGCATACTGAGATGGACTCAAACTGAGCTGGACGCCTTGGATAGGAGAGTCCGTCAACTGCTCACAACACATCGCATGCTCCACCCTCGCTCGTCTGTTATGAGACTGTACATTCCACGGAAGTGTGGGGGACGGGGCTTTCTAAATGCCAAGAATCTCCACAACCGTGAAGTGTACAGCCTTAGGAATTACTTCCTTAGCAACGAGTGTGGGATGCATCGTGATGTTGTGGCAGTTGACAAAGGATTTACCCCTCTCTCCATGGCAATCGAGAACTGGCGCAAACCACCGGTGCTTAGCGTCGAAGACCGCAAAGAGGTATGGAAGGGCAAGGAGCTACATGGGAGGTTTTATCGGGCCTTGACTGGGCCTGATGTAGACCTACCCGCTTCGGTGAACTGGCTACGCTTTGGTGACCTATTTGGGGAAACTGAGGGCTTTGCCTGTGCAATTGCAGACGAAGTAATGATGACGAACAACTATAGAAAATATATCCTGAAGGACGGTATGGTTGACATCTGTCGGGCATGCCGCCGTCCCGGAGAGTCACTCAGGCATATTATCTCTGGTTGTTCTCATCTTGCTAACGGCGAGTATTTGCACAGGCACAACCTAGTGGCCAGGATCATCCACCAGCAACTTGCCATTCGATACGGCCTTGTCGAATCTGAGACGCCGTACTATAAGTACGCGCCAATGCCAGTTCTTGAAAATGGTCGTGCGTTGCTCTATTGGGACCGCTCTATCATCACGGACAGGACTATTGTTTGCAATAAGCCTGATATCGTGGTGATCGACCGGTCCCAACGCCGAGCAGTGCTCGTCGATATCACTATCCCTCATGATGAGAATCTCGTGAAAGCTGAGAAGGACAAAGTCAGCAAGTACCTTGACTTAGCTCACGAGGTAACCGCCATGTGGAATGTTGATTCGACGATCATTGTTCCGATAGTTGTTTCGGCGAATGGCTTGATAGCGAAGAGTCTCGACCGACATCTTAAGAGGCTCTCGCTTGAGGAATGGATCAAGGGTCGGATACAGAAAGCAGTGATTCTCGACACGGCACGTATTGTCCGGAGATTCCTCTCTCTGCAGCCCTAACCACCGGCAGCTTGGGCCTTGCCTCGCTGTTGGCGGCATACTAGGTTTAAGTTTTTTATAGTATTTTGTTTTATATATATATTATATTGTAAAAAACTTAAATTTAAGGATACTTTTGAATAAATGGATAATAATAATAATTTTATTTCAGACACGAGATCCAGATTTACAAAAGAGTCAAAAAAAATAAAATAAAATAACAAATAAAATTAAATAATTTAGGTAGCTATTGTTACCCATCTCCTTAACGTATTCGTTTGAATGAGTCTCTCTGCCAGACCCCGTACAATATCATTGCCACACACATCGATTCTCGACATAAAAGAGCTTATTCTTTTTCTCTGGATGGCGTTAAATGAGTCAATTCTTGCCTCTGCATACATTTCAGACGCACTGCAGAAACGGTTTAGGCCCATAAGTTGCCTAAAGATATTATTATAGGCAACTCGTATATTATCGTGGGACTTTTTTGTATAATTGACCCAGAGCTGACATGTGTAGAAGTCTGATATTACTTATTACTGCCTTTGCGCAGCAGTTGGTATTTTACCTATAACTGATGATGACGATGCTTTTAAAAACCTTGTTTGTTGTTTAGGTTGATCCTTATCAACACACAGCAATGAGGTTGAAATGAAGTCCGGCCATTTTTTGTGATAGTGGCTACCTCCTTTTTAAGTAAGGTAATTAAAAAATAATAAAAGCCTTTAATTCTTAACCATTATTAACCTTTTTCGCAAATAAATGATCTGGTTCAATAATTATCTAAATAACCTACTTAATATAGGTACTTAACTAATAAACAGTGTGCCCATTACACATGTCAAGACAATTTATTATATCTACTAACACATCATACATATAATTAATTACTATTATCTACTGTCATGCAATTACTAAGTGGCAAATTTTTATTAATTGAAACATCAACAATATCCGTGCCGTGGGTAATCACGTGAACTACCATGCGCACACTTCAGTCCACTTCGTGTCAGTATTTACACTAATCACTTCACACTTTAGCCGAACAAGAAAACGATGATGCAAAGCCACTGATGCAAATGGTGCCGGTGCTTTTGCAAAATAAACTTTATGTCAGCTAACGAGCGAAAATTACTATCGCGAACGGTTCATGGCTGCAAGCCGCAACCGTTTGACAAAGCTCAGTGATCTTTGGCCTAGCTCTTAGTTAAATAAAACTATTACTGAGAAAAATCTACTAATAGGCGGTGTCGTCTTTATCTTAGAGACAAATTTTTCCGTACCACATAAACTACAAGTCAGTGCAGTAAGGCATACACATATAATAATTGCCAGTAAAACATTCTAAAATCTATACTTACTTACTAATATTATAAAGCTGAAGAGTTTCTTTGAATGTTTGTTTGTAATCTATCATACTAGCTGTGTCCACGAACTACGTTCCGCTATATATTTTTTCCCGTCTTTGCAACATTTTTCATTGATGCTCAGCTTAGTATATATGGATTATATTGTAATGGACGATATAATCCAAAAGTACTAGGTGGCTCGATTTAGGTTTCCGGAAAGTAAGGTTTGTATTTTTAAGTGTTCATTAATTTGTTTTGACACATCTACCTCGTGACTCTTAGAACCATCCTAAGGTCGACTAGCCCAAAATGCCTTAGGCATTAAGTTCGCCTTGTACGATATAGCGAAATTAAGGTTGACTGCCCGTGGATATAAGTAAAAACAATGACTTTGTATTGGTATGCACACAACTGTTGTTCGTCACAAATGTTGCAAACTCTATAGTTTTTTAATTAGGGTTGCATACATTCAATAAACTACGTACGTCGCAATGATGAAATTGTCTATTATCATTGACGTAAGAGCTCTATGAATGGAGTTAACTAGTTGTAATAAGGTAATTCTGCAGAACACTCCGCTTCACCTTGCATTGTATCAGGTAATTTAGGATATGATTATACTTATATAGTTTCCATTCCATAAATAACAATTTTTGTCACGGAAATGCAAATAGAGTGAAGCCTGCATACAAGGGTATTCTTTCAACTTAGCCCGATGTTTGAAGCTAGTTTGGAAACTTGGCAGACTGGGCCCATTTCATTAAAAATAAATACATAGGTCCTACCTATATTTTTTATACAACTAAGTTGGCAAACAAGCAAACTATCCGTCTGATGGTAAGTGGCAACAGTCACATACATGTGGTTTTTGTGAGATTCGCAGGAACTGTGCAAAACCCCACAAGAACCACAGTGTACGTTGCCAACTTGTGACATTAGATATACAAGTCAACCACGCCACGGTAATATTATACTATTACCGTGACCAAGCTAAGTTTGCACCTCGCTGGAATGCGGTGCCCTCCCACTTCCCCGCTAACCTTCCCGCGATCGCGATCTAATTATACAAGTAAAATCTAACAAACATTTGTTTACTTTTTTAAAATCATAGTGAATCCTTTTTTGCAGGCCGTACCTAAGCCACATAAGATATAATAGTACTACGTCTAAGCGTCAGTGTGACGTAATCGACGCGAGATGCAAACCTAGCTTGGTTGAGAAGTAAAGTCACTGTACCCAGTAATTTCACTACCATATCTTAACCAGTCAGTCAGATTATCTTCCGCCATGGGCGGGTGCGGGCGTCGGGCATTAGTCGCCCCTTGCCCGGGCGTCTTCTTGGCGAGTAGCAGCTCGCCGGTGTTGGGCACGTCACCCGCTTCGCCACCCCCCTGTGCTGCGACTCCGGGATCGAGGCACGGCCCTCTGCGGTCAAGCACACCGGGTGAGAGGGTCTTCTCCCAGGCCCAGCCAACGCCGGCGAGCAGGCCGCGGCTTACACTGCGCCCGGACCGGAGGAGCGGTGGGGGGAGGAGGAGGCCATTGGTCTTAGTAGGGTGGTGGTGTCTAGTCCGGTGGTGGTGTCACAGGAGTCACGCGCGCGAGCAGTGGGGTCCCGCGGCAGACTACTAACCATAAGCGCCAAAGGTCTGGACAGATGGTGGCGTCGCCAGCGAAGTCGCTGATGAAGCGGAGTCTTGGCCGGGGTGGGTCGCCTTGTCGTGGGGATGCAGCTGGTGATAATGGTGGTGATGGTGGTGGGTCACGGTCTCTCTCTGCCCTGGCAGACAGCAGGTCGCGGGGCAGCGCTTGTCCGGAAGAGTCTGGAGGCCTGGCAACATAAGGAGCAATATTGTGGAGGTGGAGCCTGTTGTCGGCGCTGTCGAACATTCGACGCGCCAGTCGGACGACGAACTCCTCCACCGTCGGCTTCCGAACGTCCCGGGCAATGACGTTATTCCTGACGTAGCGCCCCGCGTTTGTCACGACGCGGAGAGAGACGTTCTGGACCCCCTGCAGTCTAGAACGCTGGGGCAGAATAGGTGAGCCGCGAACGAACGTAGCACTTGTCCATCGACCATCAGTTTCGTACGCAGCGGCAGCCGGGATGGCAGCACCGTGCGCAGAATGCCAAGGGCCATCTTGGCCTGGTTGATCACGTGGTCTACCTGGGGCACCATGCGCTCGGTGGCGGTCGATGCGGCATCCAAGGTACCCAACTGTAGTCTGCAAAGCTACGTCCTGTCTGGGAGTGTCAACAGCGGTGGCATGCGGCGCTGCGATCCGATCAGGATGACAGTGCCATATTCCCTTTCTTGCCGATGTCTTGGGACTCCTCCTTCACCTACTGTCTCTTCACATATAGACTTGAAATTCTCACGAATCAATATTTGATTTGATTCGTAATGACTGTTCAGCAGTTCATCATTTAGCATATTCGTTCCAACGTATGACTTAACTTATAAGTTGTATGTCATTCATCGGAAATAAAGTGCGAAAATTATCAGTGGTGATTCACATTTAAGGAATCGTAATCTACCTAGTATCTATCGTTTTACTGTACGCGAATAGAGTACAAACATCCGATGAGAGATTAGTCCTTGGCATCACTTAAACCATCAAACGACATGATTGTTAAAAGTTTTCTTGTATGTTCTCTTAACAATAAAGACGAGTAGCTAAGTGTGAAAATTAATGCAAAATGTTGAGCTGTCTTGTCTACATCGATCGATTAGTTGGACTTTAAAAATTATTCTATTCTAAGCTAAGTCGGTTCAAACAGGCCCAAAATTAAGTTCAAAAAGAGTTTTAACACTAACTCAGTCATCAAAGGTAAGTGTGAGAAAATAGAGAATCTTCGAGAAGGTTAAATAAAAAAATTCCTGCCCCTTGCGTGACAATGTGTTGGTTCGATTTCTTTCGAAAGATCAGCTCTTCAATGTCAAGTGTACGTTAACAACGTAATGAGATATGACAATGTCCATTGTGAAATGGGGTGTGGGTTCAGAATTAGCAGCAGTCGCTCTTCAAAGTTTCCGTATAACGGCCTTCAACGATTTGCGCAACTAGTGCGCGCGGTACATTAGAAGTGACCAGTGAACACGCTATGTTGTATGTTGTTGTACATATTAGCGTATAGATTGATGAACCTACTTTATTATTTGAGTGGATGTTTTAGGGATATTTTCTCTTATTTCTCTCGATGTAGCTAAAATTAAAGCTTTTTTATAATAATATCAAAAATGCTTAAAACAATATATTATTATGTATTCTAATTATATACGAGAAGGTAGGCAGCAATCAGCATATCCAGTACCTATACATATCTTGCCATTATGTAGGTATCTTCATTAAGTTTCTTTTTTGCAATAAGAACTGCATTTGCGCATCATTAGTAACTACCTACCTACCTACATTGTATTACCATACAGTTTAATATTTTTGGTCACCCATCATAGGCTAGGCCTAGCTTTGCTTAAGCCGACCGCACGTCATGCTTCCTACTGCACCACGGTCCACGGAGCTCCACTAACATTTACATTCATAAAATATACTAGCTACAAACAAAGAGGCCAGACTTTAAAGTTAAACCTTCAACCTGCTCTTATTGCAAACGTAGAAATGTATGTATTATGGACTGTCCACACAATAACATGTTCAATTATGACGTAGGTACTTAAATCAGTTTTACAAGAGCAAACAAAGAAGTTGTCACGTTAAAGTTTAAGTAGACAAGAGTTTACATTAAAAAACCTTTTTGTAATTTTGCTACCTACCTAAAAAACCCGAATAGTTCACTGTCCCAATTCCAATCAAAGTCAATGGCTTAGATACCAACTAACCTACCAGTATTCCATTCATATCAGTAGCAATTGTTACTACGAACACTTGGAACGTTAACCTTTATTGATTTTAAGTTGTAGTCTTACATTTTCGCTCACATTCGTAGTTCCATGTTTATTTACTCTAAAGAAATAAAAAGCGTGGGAGGTAGCATTTCTTGTCCTAATGTGTAGTCAGACAGTATTTTCATCCACAGATAAGACAAGTCACACAAGAACCTGATGTTGTTTTTGCATCTGAGCTCAGTAGGACAGCACAGTCAGCACCGGTCAGTATGTGGCATGGCGTGGAATGGCTAATACAAGTGATCCCTCTATGTTTGCATGCATCTGTCTTACTTAGGGGATGTCGTTTTGCATAGTGTTAAGCAGTAAGGAAAAGAAATTCTCTCACTATCAAACACTGCACACTCACGCACTAGTCCCACACACCGCACTCGTAGAACAAGAGTGCGAAGGCCCGGTCTACACAGTTTGCGATATACCAGGTACAGACATGTGCCTGGTCGCTTCTCCCCACCCTCCACTACACGGCGAACTCCAGCGTCCGAACCTCAGAGGCGCGCTCCCGTTGCAGCCGCTCCCCGCACCGGCTATAACCGCCTGGTGACTCTACTCAGAGAGCGGGACACCCCCCGTGGTGATGCCTCTCTGAGCTAGAAATCCACCAGGTTAGGTAAGCCAAACGAGGCTTGAGGACCCACCAAAGTTCTCGCCTTCTTACAAATAATCAAGGTGAAGCTGTAACAGCCATCTGCGGCTAACAGCATAGGTCCTTCAAAAAAAAAAAAGAAAAGAAATTCATATAGATGCCATAAGAAACTGATAACCACCAATTACCTATCCGTTAACGCAAATTGGTCTAGACCCGAAAGGTTGAAATAAATTTCAATTTCAACCCGAAATACTACATAGATACTTACCTTAGTATTAATCATGATCGATATATTTTCCTTCTAATAGCCGACTTCGAGCATTGGTAATTTTAATTATCGAGAAAATAAGATGTTTCATCTAATTGTAGTAGGTATTTTCCAGCAACAACAGCACAAGTTCAATGACAGTTGGAAACGAAACTTAAATACCTAGCAGTCGTAACATACCTCTGCCTTATTCTCTAAAATAAAATGCGCTTTGCAATTTATAAGTAAAAATAACTTCAATTTCAAAGGTTTCTAAACATAAAGCTCTATTCAAAACTTCATAATAATGTAGTTTGCTTAACGCCCTTGTTTATGTCGCATTAGGTATAGGCGATATTATTATACCTACTAGCTATAAGCTAGGCTTTACCGGCGAGTCAACAAGAGTTCGGGCAAGTTATGCTCGTGACGTAACCCGACGTCAACGTTCGAGAACCTTCGGCAACGTCACTCGTCAGCGGTTGGAAGCCCCGCGCATGTGCGCCGTTGTCGGCCGAGGCACTGCGCAACTCCGCCCGGCGGCGTTCCGCTAGCAGCTGAGGGTTAGGTTTAGGTTAACCGGGTTAACCTTCTACAAACTTGCAAGCTTATTAATATCGAACTCATTATTTTACTGTAGCATTCCAGGCTTTCAATTTATCAAAAGCACCTAAGAACTAGTGAAAATATATTTTTTGTGAAATTTGCACTTGAAAATTAAAATGTATGAAGAAAAAGTGTATAGGTATTTTAGGATGGATAAATAGGGACTAAGCAGGATTTTCTTTTTTCATTTGGTTTAATGATGTGATGTGGGACGATGTTGTTAAACGTAAGCAAAGCCAACAATAGGGTTTGTCCAGGCAAATGAAAACGATTTAGGTATATTGTTTTTTCTTACAAACTAAAATTACAAATAATACTCCTTATGGCCGCGATATTGTCTAAAGAAACGCTCACAAAATAAACAAATACTAGTTACTATTTAATTACATGTATAATACAAGGTAGTTAGTTAACAAAAAACCTTTTTCCAGTCGTTCGTGATAGGTCAGTTTTGTATTCAAATCCGTCATCATTATCGTTTCAGCCAATAGACGCCTATGACTGGGCATAAAAGGAGAGGAAATCGGAAAGGAAGAGTCGTTAGGGGTCAGTAAGGTCCAGTGCGCCGAACTGACTCTTGTCATAATCACCGTCATAGAGCCGACGCTTAAAAATTGGGATCGTTATGTGCCTATGGGCAGAACCGCAGAACAGAGAACGTAAAGGTTCATGCGGTGGGCAAATACAAAGGACTGAATTTGGCCAAGATCAAATGAACTCGCTAGATACGGGCAACGCAGGATCATTCGATTAGAATACCCTTGTGGTGGCTATATGCAACAGTGGAAGTTACTTTACTATGTCATTTCTATCTGTGCTGATTCTCTAAATTCAATGATTGTGTATAGTTTACGTCCAGGAAATATTACGTGAATCTAAATCAAAAACAATTAACGCCGTCAAAGAATAAACTTAAACAATGCCAATGTCAGAGCCGATGCCGATATTCAACGAGGCTTTTCCTTGATGTCGCTTCGATATTTCCTTACCGAAAAGTCTGTCATGAAAAACAAGATCGTCTCGTTTTTGCTTTAAATTTAAATTGTGTGTTGCATTCATTTAATATAATGAATAATAGGCACCATTTTTATTATGGTCACTACTGATAAACAATAGAAGAACGCATGCGATGCACGAAATTAACAAATCCTCTGTTGATACGAAGAACTAAAAATATTGTTCGGTGATTTACCCTACTTTAATATATTGCTGATATAAATAATTCTCTAGAAATCTCACATGTTAATTTTATTGGAGTCGGCATAATCATAACTCACTGCGTATATTTTCATTCTCTCCGCGAATTCTACAGTTTAAGATTAGATTGAGTCGCGTGTCGTGTACTTCTTTCCTCCAAACATGATTTTTCTGTTCTCAATTTACTACAAAAGTTCAAAGAACTCCGTAAGTATATTTATAGCCACTACAATGTGACGTACCGATGCAAAACACAGACGACCTGCCCAGTGCACATCCTCGCTTTTAAAGACATTGTAAAAATGAATGTATGTCCGGTCAATGGTTCGATGTCCAATGCATTCTTCGCTCTACCGTGACTCTACTATAAGCTTCATAGTAGCAAAATTCGTAGCACAACATGTATTGACCATAATAACCACAGCCATTATTGCAATTTTAACTCGTATTGCTACGAGCTGAAATTATTTTGTTACTTATTGTAATACTATTTTTCTACTGGTGGTATATTTGTTGCGCTAATCCTTTTGTCCTTTATTCTCTCACGTTATATGGCATCGATAACAAAGAACAAATAATTTATTTATAACTATGACATTAACACAAATGTAAAAAAATTATGTCCAAAAACAAATGTATAAAATGCCGGCGAAACCTTGGTGTTATTGGTCTGTCTGACGGCAGAGTTGGCGTTGGTCCGTCGGTGGCGCTGTGGACTCGGCACTGGCCTTCTTATCGGAAGGTCCGGGATTCGATCCTGCCATTAACCAATGGGTTTTTCGACTTTCAAGGAAAACATCGTCACAGTTTTACAATGCATTAAACTGTAACATCGTGAAGCAACCTGCGTACATCTGCGAAGAATTACAATCAAAGGTGTATGTGAAGTCGAGCAATCCGCACTAGACCAGCGTAGTTGACTTACGCCTAAACACTCTCACTTAGGGTAGGTTTGAGCCTCTCGATGAAGACATAATATGAGCTGTGGTGATGATTGATCTGACACTGCCATTGGCATAGAGCGCAGGGCTGTCACAGTTTGTTTAATCTATTTCATCTTACTACATAAGGTTGCCTGGTTGTCTAATGATAATTATGGCTTAAATCTGATTCTGACTCTATCTGTGTTTCAATTGAAACAGCATCAACCGTTTAAACCATGACTATAATAACGTTTTGTAGTATCCACCTTTAATATTTTAATCGAGTGTTTAATTGTTTAGCATAATAATTTGCTTGATCTATTTATTTATTTGGACCACCAGGAATTATTACACTGATACTTAATTCTAAAGCCGCGTCCATACGCTTGGCAAACAATAGCAAACAGCAAACAACAAACAGCAAACACGAACATGTGGATAGGTGTTTGTATGTGTGTGCCTATTCTTGTTTGTGTTCGCCACTGTTCGGCGTCGGTGTCGGTTTTTCTTCACAGATCAAAGGCTGTTTGGCAAACAGTTTGCGATGTTTCCACACGCTTGCTATACATCAGTATTGCGCAGGAGCTTACGGGTGGTGGACGTCGCGCGCGCCGCGTTGATAAATCGTTGTTGAAGCCAAAGACCAGGGCTTGGGAACGGTTCGAAAAATACCGCTTAATTGTGGTTTTTAACCAGGTTTTTCGTAAACGCTCGCTCGGAGCGGAATATATTCGCGAGCGGTATATTGCTGGGATTAACCTGGTCAGAACAAAACGATACGGCGGCGATACGAGGGCGGGGCTTCTATGGCATTGGGTTGTGACCAAAGTGTTAGGTAGGTACTTGTTTTAGGTCCAACATTTGCGCGTGTCAATATTTTGTTTATTTACGTTCCGCCACGCATTTTCTTTCTTCTGTCTGCCTGTATCATCATCACAGCTCATATACGTCCCCACGAGTCTACCCTAACTAGTCTGCCTGTATAATAAACAAAAATTATAAAACTTATATTATCTAAACTTCAAAGATTGGGACGTAAAAATGTGATTCACGGCTACTTTACGTATATTTCACATAATAGAATATCTACATGTATCAAGTTTAATAAAGTTCTCCTGGTAAGCATACTACTTCTTTTTAGCAAAATGTTATTTTTATAGATTTTTATCACTGTTCATAATAGGATATAGTTACTGACGAGGAATTTTAAGCTGCATTCAGGATCTAAAAAAAATATTTTACAAAAAATACTTAAAAACTGACTTCAAAAACACTGAAAAGTTAAAAATAATATAAGAATAGGTACAGACAACATCACACTTCTATATTGAAGTCGGTGCCAAACGATGATCTCCTAGAAAGTCTAAAAATTGTCACAGAATTCAATATAAAAGTATGATGTTGTCTGTACCTATTCTTATATTATTTTTAACTTTTCAGTGGGAATTGTCCTTTTTTTTTCGGATAATCCCCCCTTGGCGATAGATAGCCCGACCGACCGGTCGGGCTAGCCCGGACGCGTGAGTAGTGGTGTCGCATTGTGGACCATACCACACGCACCCTAAAGGGCAGGGAGAACACCGAGGGGTTTTAGTGGGTAGGCCTGGCACTCTGCCGGGTGAACCCCACACACGCTCGCCATCTAGCCAACGGTGGGTACGATGCGGTTGCGCATATCCCCGCGAGAAAAAGAAAAAAGGGGTGCGATGTCAGACAACCTGAAATTACTGGGTACAAGTTGGCAGCATACACTGTGGTTCTTGTGAGGGTTGCAGTTAGCTGCGAATCTCACAGGAACCATATGTATTATATATGGTGACTGTTACCACTTACCATCAGATGGGCAGTTTGCTTGTTTGCCAACTGATTGCAATAAAAAAAAACCTCCTCGTAGGCAACCCGGCAGTCTCTGCCGCGTTCTAATAGTCTGGCGAGTGGCCCCCATAGAGGGGGGCGGTGGATGGCCGGGTGCAACCCGGCGGGGCCACCTCGAGTGTTCTTCCGCTTTTGCGGCTAAGGGTGAAGTCCCCTCTTCTTGTCATAAGAAACGGTGAGACTTTCGCCGTGGGACCTGCTTGCGGGTCGTGGAGTGGCTGGGTGTTACCTGGCAGGCCACATTTTGTGGCCACCTGTGGCCGCTTTGTGGTGGGAGTGGTGATTTGTATCGCCACGGCGCTTTGCGCCCTTGGAGCTTCAGCTCGTTGACGCGGCGGGAACCCCTGTGTGACAGGACTTCGTTGGGCAACCCGTTAACCTGTTACGGCGCACTGAGCGTCGGGCCGCGTGGAACAAAACCACATCAGAAATTACCCCAACCCCAAGGTGGTGTCGTTCGTTCCGATGGGTTAAGTGGCTGGTGGGAAACCAGTCCCAAGCGGGCAGAGCAGGATAGCGGAACCAATACCCACTCCGCTCGTCAGAAGAGGGCCTGCGAAGAAGCCGGAGACAGCAATGGGCCTTATTTGAAGATGTCCCGCTATCTTCCCTTCGAGCGCCAAAGCCGAAAGGCAAAAGAGGCAGAGGCAGCTCGCCACCACTCGGCGAGTACGTGGGGTTGGCCAAGGTGAAGGTGGAGTATCTGCGGCAGGAGCACCTAGAACTCCAACTAGAGGCGGAGAGGGAACTCCTGGAGATACTTATGGCGCCCCGATGCACTCGACGATCAATTCCTGCTCCAACACCAGCGTTGGAGGTGCTATCAGCCCTGGAGGAGAGCGGGAGGGACGACCCTACACTCACTGTCACCAAGCGTATGGGTCGCGGAATGGAAGTCATTAACTTGATTGAATGGTACTCTAATCTAAAAGGGACCTTTGTAAAAAAACTAAAGACGTCGGCGGGTTACCTCCGGGAGAACGCCAACTTGCTAGCAGCGCGCACCATCTTGGACGAGACGGAGGATTTACAGCGGGCGAACCGCCGCCTGGAAGAAGCCGCCGCGAAAGTGAAGGAACTGCTGAGGAGGAGCCCACCACCACCTCCTTCTCCCCCAGCGAGCACGGACGGGAGCCTAGCTCCCCATAACATCGAGGAGCTAGAAAACAGGTTGATGAGGCGCATGGTTTCGCGACTCAACGCTAAGCTCGAGGGGTTAGAGCCTAGGCTGTCGTTGCAACCAGATGCCGTGGAGAAGGGCCACCTTACGCCCAGGTGAGTGCGGCCGCCAGGGCCAAGGTAAGTCTCGCGGACCTGGACATAAAGGGAGTCCAATTCCGCAGGTCTTTGACTGGGGCGGCCATAATTCTCGTTAGGGGTGAGGAGAAGGAAGCAAGTGCGGCAGACTTAGCCGTCTTGCTGAGGAGGGTATCGCGTGGGTCACTGCACCCACCAGGATGGTGGAATTGTTAGTCCGTTCAGCCGGAGGAATTGAAGGAGGCACTCGCTAAGACCGGCGAGTGCCGGGTCGAGGAAGTCCGGGGAGATCCGCCAGGGCCGCTACACCCTGGGCACGGCGTAAGTGTGCTGCCCGATGGCAGCGGCCAAGAAGATATCCTCCGCCAATAGGCTGCTGGTGGTATGGTCCGCCGCTAAGGTGAAGCTTCTCCAGCCCCGCGTATTGCGGTGTTTTAGGTGCCTCGAATCGGGGCACCTAAGGTTGGACTGTAAGGCGGAAGAGGACCGGAGCACATTATGCTACCAGTGCGGAGAGGCAGGGCACAAGGCGTTGGAAGGAGGAGAAGGCCTGCGCGAAGCCACCATTCCGAACTCCCAAGAGCAGACGCAGAGATGGAGGTCACAGAGGACATCGTCGGGGCCCCCATCATCCAAGTGGAGGCGACCGCGGGAGGGCAAGTGCCCCGCGTAATAAATAGCCCCCAGCCCCAGAGCACCTAGTGTCGGGCCTCTTCAGGGGTGTAATGCGGCGCACAACACTTGAGCCGCTCACAAAGCAGCAGAACCACGAGCCTTTTGGCGTAGCGCGAGTCCGGCAAAGGACAACTCACAGGCAGGGGGTCAGCGGGAAAGGCCGTGCTGTTGTCCCCTTCTCCCTGGCTTGTGACTGACGGGGGAGCTGCTAGGGGTTTGTTGGTGGGGAGGCTTGGACCGATATGGCTCGGGGAGTCCCTCGTGGTTTGGCTCGGCCACGAGGAATGCGCAATAGCATTTTCCCCCTTTCCAAAAAAATGGTATGCTTGTTCAGACAAATAAACTGAACAACTTATTATGGGAATAATCTTGAACCATGCCAAGCACAAACATTGTTTGTGCTTGGCATGGTGGGGTACAGCCAATTGCAGGTTAGACGAGAGTGCAGCATGGTCATATACATGGTAAACTTATTGCGAGGGCGTGTGTCAAACCAGGCAGTGTTGCAGTCTGTGAGTATTTGCGTCCCGGATAGGTACGTATGGAGGCGAAGACGACCCCCACTATTTGTGACACCTGGCGCACGTACTAATTTGTTAAGGGAAGCTCCGCTGACCAGAGCTCTGCGTATCCTGAACAAAGTTGCGGAGAGTGTCGATGTGTTCTGTTGTTCAGAGGATGAGCTCACAAAGACAATTATGTATATATTGTGTTTTAGAAGTTAAGATTGTAGTGAAGTTTAAATATTTTTTTTGTTTTTGTTTTTTATTGCGTTTTATAATTTTGTTTGTTTTTAAAAAAAACATTACGTTATAGTGTGATTAGGGTAAGTTAGTATAAGTTTAGAAATAATTGTCTACGCTATCGCATTAGGATTAAGCCTGTAAAGATAGTGTAAGTGTTGTAAAAAAAAAAAAAGAAATTGCAAAAAAATCTGCTGTTCCGTACAAATGTTTTACATCCACTGAGTGATTTCAACATTGTTCCCATAGAAAAAGTTGTTCAGTTTATTTATGTTCTTATAAAATGATTACGATCACATTTGTTTGCATAATTTATACAACGATATCAAAAATGAGATTGTCATAGGAATCTTTTATATTTCTTTGTAGGTATGAATCTGACATAATATTCTTCCAAGCTATAGACATATCAAGTTTGCTTGTCTGATCAAGCACACTTGTAAATCTTTTTAAATTTACTTACCCTCATATATTTCATTTGAAATCCGATAATTCTTTTTTCACTTGGATAACCTGACGATTATGATAAGCTGAGGCCGAATTCATGATAAGCGGATGAAAGAATATTCTTATTGAATGTTGTAAGGAGAGGTGTGCGGGTGTTTAGAATCGGTGGGCGGAGAGAACGAAATTAGCGAGCGTAATTAACCGGTATTTCGAGCAGGAACAGTTTTATTATGTTCTTTGATCAGAACCGAAATAATATCGATTCTGATCGAGCGGAATTGAAATGAAAATGCTCTTTTTAAAATGTATGGCGTTTTTTACGAACTGGTTTAAAATATAAACCAGGTTTCCGAGCCCTGCCAAAGACTACAATACAATAGGTTTTCGCGCGTAATCATGTGTGATTGGTCGGAAGACACAACTCTTTGCTTTTTAGAAGCGTATCAAAATGAGCCATGCATTTGGAATTCAAAAGACCCTAACCACAAAAATAGGCAGAAGGTACAAGATGCGTGGACCCGCCTCAGTGTGATCATGAATAAAAATGTAAAAGAATTAAAAAATAAAAAAGAAATATTAATGGCTACATTCAGGAGACACTTCAGAAAACAATAAGCGTCGATTCGTTCTGGTGCAGGTTAGTTAGTTTGGACCAAGTAGGTATTATCATTTATTATTTTTTTATCATTACATGGAATTCAAAGCTGCTTTTTAGGGTTCCATACCCAAAAGGTAAAACGGGACCCTATAACTAATACTTCGCTGTCCGACTGTCGGTCACCGGGGGTATCTCATGAACCGTGGTAGCTAGAGAGTTGACATTTTCACAGAATAGGTATGTATGTATTTTAGGTAGTTGCCGCTTAACAACAAATACTAAAATTAAACAAGTATGGGAATAAGTAAATAACTGCATACTTATTCTCATACTTTTTTCTTTCTTGAATTTGATATAATGTGTTTTATGTTTTAGGAGCAGACGATATCTATAAACCCATATGGTTTGCTTATAACCAAATGGAATCATTTTTGGGGCCGGTGTATACATGCACAGATAATATAAATACAGAGGAGGTAAGTAAAAATATAAATATTTTTCATAGTGGTTTATTTTATCTTTTACTATAAAGGATGTTGTTATGTAAAACGCCTGCCGCCTCGGGAAGAATTCTACTCATGAACTACTTTTCCCAAGAAAAATATAAGAAAAATCTGGAAGCTCTCCATACAAATCGATCGAATAGCTAATCAAGATTGTACCTATAAAAAGGCTATGGACAATGAAATTTTTTTAATTCGATATATTTTATTTCGAAAAGTTGTCCAGCTTCAAGAGAAGAACTCTCCCTGAGATGCCAGGCCTTTTCAAAACAACACCTTGTACATGGTGTATCAAAACAGATATAGGTATACCTACATACTTTCTTTGCTAACTAATAATATGAACTAAGTAATATACAATTTGTATGTCACTACTACTTAAAAATACAAATCATAATAAAAGAACCAAAATAAAAGGAGGAAAATAAAAGGTATACATTTTCGATTATTAATGTAATATGTTATGTCGATCTTCTACAAAAATATGAAGTGAATTCTTCTCTTATCTGTTTGGCGTGCATAGGTGACCTACGGGGTATGTTTGGAACATTCTGAATTGCATTATAATCACTTTCGTACCTTCGCCATGATCCAGGTGTTATTAATTGGCCATTTCCATCAATTACATCAAACGTTCCTGGAGGAGTATATCCCTCTGGAGAGTTTTTCCTAAGGAAGTTGTGTATTAGCACACAAGTCATTGTAATTTCTGACACAGTACTCGGATCTAAATCAATTGGGCGACGATAAATTCGAAATACTGATGTTAAAATTCCAAACGTGTTTTCTACTACCACCCGCGCTTTCGATAAATTTTGATTGAATATCCTTTTTGGTGTACCGACGTTATGCTGTCCTGGGTAGGGTTTCATAACATGCTCACTTAGTGCAAAAGCACCGTCGCCTATGAAAACGTACGGCACATCAATGTCCGATCCAGGAAGTGGGCATGGTGTAGGAAAATCTATTTCATTTTTGCAGATCTTTTGCCATAGTAATGAATTATTGAAAACGCCACCATCACTAATCCTCCCTTGGCACCCTATATCTGCAAAAATAAATTTGTAGTTGGCATCAACTAACGCCAAAAGAACGATGCTAAAGGTTTTCTTATAGTTAAAATACTCCGTTCCGCTATGAGGTGGACTTTCTATAAGAATATGTTTGCCATCTACAGAACCCAGACAGTGCGGGAATTTTCTTCTATATCCTCTTTCAATATTCATCCAAGCGTCTTTTGTCGATGGCATCTGAAATAAAAATTGAAACAATGTGAGATATGTCGACAACAAAAGGAATATTAAAACATTTAAATATTTTTTTAAGGAAGTTCCATCACAAGAAATCCCGATTGAAAGTGCAGCTTTAGCGGAAGAAGAAAAAGACCTAGAAGATAGCGATTTAGGGCAGCCATCTACTTCGCAAACACCAAAATCACTGACTTCCCGTCGTCGTCCTGCTACCGATATAGCGGAGCGGCAGATGTCTTTAGCTTTTGGGCAGTTAACCAATATTTTATCCAAAAGACAAAAAGAAAATCAACCGCCACCAAAGGAAGAAGATGACTGCGAACTATATGCAAAATTGTTAGCCAAAAAGTTGCGAGAACTGCCTCCCGATGACAGAAAACTGATGATGTATGACATATATACTTTATTTGTTGATAGAATTAAGGAGAAACAGATGTGTCAAACCCTATCTTCCTATCACTCAGTCCCATACCAAATGCAAATTGCTTCACCAAGGATAAAACGGCCTTCAACCTCTCAAACATCCTACACTGAACCTTTACCGAATACATCCCCTTATCTAAACCGTCCGTCACCTTCCCCAACGTCGTATTCACTTTTAGACCAACCAGCAACTTCCCATACGTTACATTCTGAATCCTTACCAGTTAAATCACCAACACAAAACCAACCATCGAATCCTCAAACCAGCATTCAATCCAATTATATCACCCAACCGGACTATTCAACTCCCACCATTCACATTATATCCAATGAACTAATTGCACCACAAAGAGGACAAAATCTTATTAATCAAGCATTACTTAAAGCTTACGATGACTTTAGTAACTGTGAAAAATGAATAAAAAAACTAAACAACTAACTAAACTAAAATTTTGTGACTTAGGTACCTACACTATGTAAAAAAATTGTTAAGCTTAAATTTTTGAAATAAATGTGATTTATGAATAAAATTTTATGGTCTTTTAATAAATTAAAACAAAAATGCCTTACCTTTATTTCGTCTCTCAGAACTTGGTTAATAGCTTTGCAGACTTCAGGTATGATTTTTGATATTACTTGGGGTGATACTTTGAATAAATAGTGTAAACTTTTATAACTGTCGCCACTTGCGATAAATCTTAAAGTTATTGCTAGACGATATTTAGCTGGTATGGCGTCTCTGAAGTCAGTATCTTGCTTTAAAATTAGGGGAGAAATTTTGTTTAGCAAATACTCAAAATTTTCAAAACTCATACGGCAGAAGTTATGAAACTGTCCTGATGGTTCAAAAAGAAGTTCATTAAATTTTTCTTCTATAAATTTTCTAAAACAAAAAGAAAACATTAATTAGAACTACACGTATATACATAAAACACACACATACACACAAAACACACACATGCACACAAAACACACATACACACTAAACACACATATATACTCGTACAAACATACACACAAATATACAAACAAAACACATGGGTGGTATACACTGCAAATGTACCCAATTAATTTGTTTATTACTATTACCTACCTTGTACGATTTTTGTGAATTTTTATCATCCACCATCGCCTTTGTCTTCTTTTTTTGAGTTGATTTTGTTTATATTTAAAATAAAAATAGATCAACCCGAAAGTGATAGCTGCTACAAGCTCGTCGTCCGCCATGTTTGCCGATTCAGAAAATACTGACATGTTCGCCAAGTGTGAGGACGACTGTTTGTGTTTGGTGATTGTGGCCGATGTTTGGGACTTTATTTGTTGTGTTTGGTATTTGTGGCAAACATCAAGCGTATGGACGGGGCATAACAAAAATCCTTAACCTAGTAAATGTAACAATTTTTTGAAGGCAGCCACATCGTGCACAACAAATAACGATCAACACAGTACTGTACAGACGACACAAAATTATTATGTGAATAAAAATCTAAAATTGACTTTATGGCTTATATGATGGCGTGAGGAGCCCAAACAAAAATTTCGCACCTTATAGATAATAATAGCAAACAAAGCACAAAACAAAAAATCAAACATTTAGGTATCCTTAAACATCCCTTAAAGACTTGGTCAGTCTACTCCGGAACTGGCATATTTTATTATCATCCAACCTAAATGAACACGATATGATCATTGTATAAAGATACGACAATTAACACGAAAAAGTGCTGTGTGTGACAAATTTCACAAAAATCGATTCTAACTAACGCTACATCGCTTTTTACAAAGGAATCCTTTAAAATATTGAGAAAGAAATGGGCACGGGCCGTTTTAGTTGGAATCAGTCTCGTTTGTTCCCCTCCACCCAACCGTATCCACAAATACAGAAAGAATCAACATACTCGTACAACATTGAAATTGTTACTAGTTTATATATACGTGCAACGTGAATCTTCCAATATATGATCAGCAGAAACAAATTCAAAATACTTTTTAAGACCTTTACATAGCACCTTAACACAAAATTGCTATTTAATAAAAACATAATATCTAAAATATTAAAAAATGTATGCAAATGCAAGTAGAAGACATAGACCATTCATGAGAAGAAGAAACAAGAAGCTCGATGAGTCAATTTATGTCCTCTTTTAGAGAGAAGAAGAAGACAGGAACATTATATAACATGATGTTTTCCAACCTATCTACTATTCTACGACATCACAGTGATTTAAACAATGTGACGTGAATAATTGAATAAATTAACCACATGATGCAATGATCAAACCTGTTCGCGAATACGGCTTCAAGAAATTACGTTTTACTTTTGCCTCAGCGTCTATGATGTTGTAGTGGTTCTATCAAGGACTTGTTTCATCACAGCGAATAAGCCTTAGGATGATAATGGAAAATCTAAACGAATACATTTGAATCGTGTATTTCTTGATATGAATATTTGCAAAACCGTGTGGTGAGTCCTTCATATTTTTACACACAAAGAGACACATAAATACTCATGTTAAACTTATAACAACCCTCTTATTCCGTCGGGGGTTAAAAATAGGTTGCGGAGACTGTTGAATCAAGGAAAGCTTCCAACTCGGTTGAGGCTTAAAACTGCTCTTGTAATAAATATAGTCAATGCAGTAGGCTCTTTGGTTTTTTCTCAATCCTACTCGTACCTATTTGCTGGCCCGTTTTACCGGATATGCACGGTAGGCACGTGCCTAGGGCGCTAGGCAATTAGTATTTTTGGGGGGGCGACAAAATTTACGGGGTATAGGCGTTATGGTTGGGCTGGTGTGGGGGGGGGGGCGTAATCAGCTGGCAGGGGTATAAAAAGGGGCGCTACCCTTTGTTATGCCTAGGGCGCTGCCTGGCAGAGTGTAAACGGGCCTGCCTATTTGGATTTCTCTATAGCATATGTGCATATAAAGTACGTCTTTGTTACCAATATACTTCAATATATAAAAATACCTAATTATTTAAATACTCAAAGTTGTATTTATATCTATCCGAACGACTAGTTTATTCTTAGAATAAACTTCAAGTAGCAGGCGTTCCAAATGACTAGTTTTAGTCACATCAACATTTATTTGCATTACATATTGTTGATAAGTTGTAGTATAAATTAGGTAATTCGTACACATCAGTAAACGTCAGCTATATTTCTTAATACTTGCACTTAATCACTATTATTGCCATCAATATCACCAAAATCGAATTTAGACTCATCGCAAATCCAAAACTCGCATTTTAAAATTTTCATTCGAATAAATAGGCAGGCATGAGGAATCGAACTCCCGATGTCGATGAGGTGAGAAAGGCTTGCTCAGGCGAGCAAGCACCGACAGGGTTGTAGAAGTATTTGTCAGAGTTCCCATGATCTCTTCGGTCAGCAACACATCCCTACTCGATATGACAATGTCTTCCTGTCATTGGGGGGACATAGCCAAGATAGGTGTGCTCGTACCAACGCTGCTGGGTTTTAGTCGGTAGGCAGTGGTTATTAAGTTGCCACACCTCCTTCTATATAATAACTACGCAGAGTTCAATATAATACCGAGTATAAGTGACGGTGTCCCATTTCTTTAACAGTGAGTTCAGACCAATGTTAATATTTGTATACCGATGTTTATTTTTCCCGGAAAAGCTATTAAAGCGAAAAAAAGGAGTTTTCATTTTTAATTTTTATGCATGTTATAGCCGTAACAGACGACCTGATTTGGTCGGAGCCAACCACCAGACCCCGACCAAATTGGAACGTCTGTACGGCCACGGTAATAGCACAGTTTAACTGTACATTGTTAAACTTTGGTATTATATTATCTGTGGTAATAGTATGTACGGCTGTCGGCCAGACATTTATTACTAGCTTGTCGGCCCGATCGCGCATCCGACAAGTAGAGACACGACAAAAGACAAAAGTATCGATATTTTGTGATTTAATTATGTGTGTGAAGTAATAAATAAATAATTTAGTAAACTAAAATGACTCTGCTGTCCTGCCAGACCACAAAGTAGAGAAAAAAAATCGAAAAGTCGAAATCATTTTTGTTTATGGGTGTCGTCTCAGTAAAAAAAGAATTCTAATTTATCCTTTTTACATTTGCTCCATGTCCATACTTCACTTTCTCTTATAAAATTATTTGTACGATTTAGGATTAATTTTGCTATTAAATTTAATAACCAACTTTTCAGAAAAGGACAAAAATATGTATGTTGCACCATTATATTAAAGTGAAGATACCGATCGATAGAGTCGGATCACGTGGAACAAATATCCCCAACAAATATTACCTCAAAAACTTAAAGACGACCCTAGAATCGTATACATTTCCATCATACTGCGCGCGGAATCAGCTGTTTGGGTCTCAGAACAATATGCTTTAGTTGTTGTTCTGAGGTTTGGGTCACCATCGAACGTCAGTGCACGGTGTGAGCGGAACAAAAATGATAGTATTTATTATTCTTAAAATTAATACAGATTTGGGTTTACTCGTGTTTTTTCCTTAGTACATTTATAATATATCACCAGTAGAAACACTACACTTATCATAACGCAAAGCAAAAGCATAAAAAAAATAAAACCGACTTCAAAAACTTTTTAAGTCTTTCCAGGTGATCATTGCTTAGCACCGACTTCAATATAAAACTTAGATTTTGTATGTATTAGAATAGTAACTTAAAAAAAACACTGAAAATATAGAAGTGTGATCTTGTCTGTACCTATTCTTGTATTATTTTTAACTTTTCAGTGTTTTTGAAGTCGGTTTTTATTTTTTGTAAAATATTTTTTATTTTTAACTTTTTAGTGAAAGAAGTCTTTTTAGTGAAAAAAAAAACCTAATATAATACCAAATTAGGGTTTCCCTCGATTTTCATGGGATTCCATCACCAGATCCTAACTTTGGTGACCATGGGACGACTCTTGGAGTATTCTCTATCGAATCATCAAAATCTCTGCATAAACGACGAAGTTATCCGCGAACAAACATAAAAAATCATATATACGGTCAAATTGAGTAACCTCCTTTTTCGAAGTCGGTTAATAAAACGTTTTTTGCTCTAAACAGTACTGAAAGAATTATTTCCGAACTCCTAACCTACCAGAAACCTTCCATCATCAGCTCAGTAACATGATATGATGACTACCAGATGTAAATACCTGAATATCTTCAGCAAAAACATGAAATACTTTGGATGTGCCTATGAAATTTAAGGGTTTCCCTCGATTTTCATGGGATCCCATCATCAGATCATGATGTGGTGACAATGGGACCTCCTCGGGAGTATACTCTTTCGATTACAAAAAGATTTTTGAAAATCGGTCCACAAATGGTGGAGTAATCGGCAAACATACATAAAAAAAATAGATACAGCCGAACATAGAACCTCCTCCTTTTTCGAAGTCGGTTAAAAAATAACAAAGTTTTTGTAGCAAATTATTTGCTTAAAAAATTAAGGAAGCTTCTTTTCTGATCTTAATAAGTAAGAATATGCGGTTCTGTTCAAGATCTAACATCATACTTATCCTAAACCATGAGGTAAAGTAAAACTACAAGCTTCAAGTCCAATCTAAAGAAAAACAAACGATTTTACCAACAATATTTGCTATAACAAGAATTATTTATCACAAAATAAAATACACGCAAAAAGCAAAGAAAGCTCGTGAATAAGTTCATGGTCAGATATTGTGGGAAGATCCATATTACGTCAATATTTCAATAGCAGCACAAAAAGTATACTTGAACTCTGACGTGTGAATGCGACGGAGGCTTTGACAGCGTACTTACTTACATACATTATTAATTATTATTATTAGTCGGAATCTTTTTTTATGTATGTTGCCTTACTCGAAGACGCCTGAACCGATTCGGAAAATTCTTTTTTTGTCTGAAAGGGTGGTCCCTTTGTCACCATGTCATGATCTGATGATGGGATGGGATCCCATCAAAATCGAGGGAAACCCTTGAATTTCATAGGCACGTCACCGTATGTTCACCGATTACTCCGCCATTTGTGGACCCGATTTTAATAGTACATTGTTACCCTAGGGGTGAAAGTAACTTATTTAGTCCCGAGACGGTGTTTGGCGCCCGAGCGTAGCGAGGGCACCAATAGTTCGAGGGACTAAATAAGTCTTTAACCCGAGGTAAACACTGTGCTTTTCATTACGAATACAAGGAAAGTAAAAATAAAACAATGGATTAGCTAAAGAAAAAACTTGTAAATTTTATTTTACATAAATCAACAACTTCTGCTTTAGCCCGCTTTCTCCTATAAAATCAGGCGTTAACTCCATACCTGAATCAGATGAACTCATTGTGTTAATTATTAACACAATGTTATACAAATATAATTAACAGTTAATACAAATCTTTGCTATACGGAAGTATTAACAAAACTCTACAAATGTAAAATACAAATGAAGATCGCATTGCCGCTTTCCCGCTTATTTTGTTTTTTTTTTTTCTGTGGCCGGCCAGCTATTCAGCCATTATTTTGCATTTTCATAATTTAAAAAATGGTAAATATTTTGCCAAAATCTGTTATTTTAAAGAAATAGTTGAAAATAAAGTATAATAAAGTCATTTAAAAATATATTCTTTAAATACTTAACATTATGTTATTTCAATTTTATACCGCGCTGTAATTGAGTGGCTGTATATAGAAAGCCGGAACATTATTCAATAAAAACGTGAAAAAAGAACTAGTTTCTATTTAAAATTTGACAGCAGCTGTCAGTTGAAAGTGATTCTCCCTAGGGCTGAAAAGTATTACTTTCAACCCGCTACTCAGGCAACTTCAGACCTACTTTCAGAGTATGAGTAATGAAAAAATTCTTTTTGTAATCGAAAGAGTATAAGTACTCCCGAGGTGGTCTTATTGTCACCATGTCATGATCTTATGATGGAATCCATGAAAATCAAGGGAAATCCTTGAATTTCATAGGCACGTCCAACGTGTTTCATATTTTTGCTGAAGATATTTAGGTAATTACAACTAGTAGTCATCATATCATGTTACTGAGCTGATGATGGAAGGTTTCTGGTAGGTTAGTAGTTAGGGAATAATTCTTTCAGTACTGTTTAAAGCGAAAGACGTTTTATTTTAATTATTCTGGTGTTTGCCCTGGCTCAAATTCTAAAACGCATGTATTATAAACTAAAAAGATTGATAATTTTTTTTTACAAAACAATAAAACCGACTTCAAAAACACCAAAAAGTCATAAATAATATAAGAATACATACAAAATCACAGTTTAATATTGAAGTATTTACAGAATCAGTGTTTAGTATTAATTGGTTAGTAGCTTACAATAGTGTTGAATTTGGGAAAATTTATTTATTTTTGTTTATCAATTATCCATTCACGTATCAACAAGTCGACGTAGCATCTTGGAAATCACTTCGGTAAAAATATCATTCTCATTTTCCTCACAGGAAATGTCAAAACATGCATCTTCAATCGCAGAATGTGAACAAGTGTATATTTCTATTGTAGTTATAGATAGTTACTGTAGATGATGGATCGCTGGTGTGAGGAAAACGGGATAATAAAAACGTGAATTGATGTGAATTTGAACAGATTTCAGTAGCGAGCGTGCGGTCGCAGTCAAAGTATTTTCGGCACTAAAACTTAAAATTACCCGCGATTATAATATCGTATTAACGGACAACCGCAACCCCGCTACTGGATAACAGTTTTTTATTATTAAGCCACCAACACAATGACAAAATATTCGCCAGCGGCGCGTCAATTTAAACATGTAAGTACCTATATACAAGCTTATGTGTTATTGTTATACATATCATTATTCTTATATCTAATTATGCTTTTGTTTATTTTTATTTTTCAGGTCAGCAGTGTGAGCAGTGTGGTCGTCGCCAACAGTTACTATATTTAATACTTACGCAAGAGTTAAGTCACACTTCTTGTGCCAATGCTTGTTGTTTACCCTGCTCTGTATAACTTCTCACCTAACCAGAAACCTTAAATCATCAGCTCAGTTACATGATATGATGCCTACCAGATGCAAATACGAGTACCTAAATATCTTCAGAAAGAACATAAAACACATTGGACTTACCTATGAAGAATTTCCCTTGATTTTCCTGGGATCCAATCATCTATCATGACTTGGTGACAATGGCACCAACTCAGAAGCATATTTCGATTACAAAAAGAATTTCGAAAATCGACCCACGAATTTCGTAATCGGTAAACATACATAAAAAAATGAAAGGTACAGTCGAACATAGAACCTCCTCCTTTTTTGAAGTCGGTTAAAAAGCTTTTGGACAGCTTGGGAACGAAACTCTCTTTTTGTGTGGATAAAACATCAATTCTATTCTGCGCATGAACTTAATAATTATTAAGTCCATTATTCTGCGTCATTCAGATGCTTTCAGATTCAACGTTCCAAAACAAGGAATCTATGTTTAGTCTGCTCATGCACATGCTGTGTGATATGTCATTAAATATATTAACATAAATTTATAACATAATATTTTGCTTTGTAACCAGTTTCTTGGTGCTTCAATAATAATAAGCACCTGCCTAATACTATCGGATATTGTGTGGCTGTTCCAAAGTTCATGTCTTAAAATAACTAAATAATTTTGTGTAAGTATGGAAAATAACTTAGTATCGCGAGTTTCAGGTTGGAAAATATTTTTTTACTAAACTTTATATGGATTCTAATCTTTTTTGCTTTTGGTCTTGCAAATTAATTTATACCCGATTAGCGTGCCTGCGACTTCGTTCGCGTGTGGATATCGGAAAATAACAACATCATTATGTCCATAGCCTATAGCCATCCTCGATAAATGGACTATCCAACATAAAAAGAATTTTTAATTTGAATTAGTAGTTCCTGAGATTAGCGCGTTAAACCAAACAAACAAACCAAACAGCTTTATAATATTAGTATAAATATTTTTGGTACCAAAGCTACAAATCAGATACGGTAATATACTCGGTAAAATAGATAAAATTAATACACGAAGTTAACATACTAAGAAATAGTAAAAAAGGATCTGTAGGTTTGTAATAAATGGGCTCCAATTCGTGATATAATTTTACCTACTTATACTTTATGCTTGGTCCTTAGAGATGATCTAAGGCATGGACACAATATCATTACTATATAATACAGACAGCAATAATAATAATATAATAGCACATTATGATACGAGCGCGCTATGTCGGTCATTGCGTACGAGGCGATATTGCGACAAGAAAGCAGAGTACGTAATGACCAATGCGCGCGTGTATCATACGACGTTTTTCAACACACTTGTGAGGAAAATAAAAGATCTTGTGGTATTAATATTTTCCTGAAAATGACTGCGCTTTTTTATCAATCTTTCACTGCATGAAAGTATCGTATGCCGCCAAGTATTTATCCTTTGACTTTGGCGGCAACAAACTATTACTCGCGCTTTGCACCGCCTCCATAATTATTTCCGGCGGAGTTAATAATATGGATTCTTCTTCACTTGGACTCGACATATTTGTAGATAATCAATTACAACAAAAAGGCAAAAAATGTCAATAGCGGGAAAATCAATAGCGGCTGCTCGAGCATGGCTAAATTCTTCATACAGCCAACATTTAAAAAAGGGGCCAAACTCCCAAATTTCAAAACTAAATAAACCGAATATTTTAGTTTTAAAAAAAAAGTTTGTGTGAATTTTTAATAATTTATTTTAGTTATAGTTATTAATTATTGTTTTTAAATGTTTGTGTTTAAATGTCGTTGTTAATTTAATATTTAAGTAACCAGTTTAGTAGGCTGTTCATTTGCTTGCAATTGGCAACCGCATAAAGTCGTGTTAAAAAAAGTGTAATAAGCGACAAATTTAAGAATGCGTACTGGAGCTGGACATACATTTACTTTGCAATCTTGAACAAATTAGAATTTGTCGTGTTAAGATTACCGCACTTGTGCGATTATGTAAAGTGAAAAGCACTTGTGTTTAATATACTGAATAACAGGTCTAAATGCAAGGAATAAGACCCACTTTACGAGCAAGTGTGTTGAAAAAGATTAAACTATTCAACCGATGAAATTATTTCATAGATGGAATTCAATATAAAACTACAACATGTAACTCAAGTTGTAATAAAAATTTACCTATTAATTGGCTTAAGTCGTGTGCAACTACTCCCTACTTAATATTATAAATGCGAAAGTAACTGGCTTTCCGTCTGTTTACGCTTTCACGCCTAAAACGCTGAACCTTTTAATTTTTTTAAAATTTGGTATAGAGATAACTTGAGCCCTAAATTTGGTATAGAGATAACTTAAGCCCTACTACTTTTGAAGTTTTGAGCTTTGAGTTTTTGTTTTGAAGTTTTGAGCCCGAATTTCAATGAGTTCCCTAGGTACCGCATGATATAACTGGACTCGCCATATAACTGGATTTCACGCAGCAAACGACGTTTTTGAAGTGAGAACTTCTTTAGCGGCGTTGTACACTTTTTTTGTAATGGGTAAAAAATGATAAACTCGCGTCAGGATCACGTGACACTGATCGAAAATGCGTAAGACCAATTAAAATTGAAATGGCCGCAGGAACTGTCGAGGTGCGGTGAGGGGTCCACGTAAGCCGGCCGAGAACAATAGCGGCTGGCAAAAGTACTGGAAGTCACACGTCACTTGAGATAGTTTTAATCAATTTATTTACTTACTTTGTTAGGAAAAATCTAAATTGTGCTTTTATTTGATTTTGTTGTAAATATTAATTAGGTAAGTTAGTATAAATTAAATATTATTTATTTGTTATAAAATTACGTTTTTAAGTAGTATATTAATGTCTGTTTTGATCATATTTTTAATTTAATTGTAAATATTTTGATTCATTATTACTAGTTATATAATTATGTACGCACAACGTTACAACAGGAAGTTGATTTTTCTGAGGGATAAACTTTTTAATGTAATATAAATTGTCATGTTTGTGTACGATAGCGCAATAAATAAATATTGTATTCTACCACATAAAAGATAGTACTTTTATTCTGATAATTAAAGCAATTCGTGCAAAATTATTCCATAACCATTCCAAAATATTCAAAACGCACAACGTTAGTACTTAAGTTTTCACTTCTGCCGGCACTCCCGGAGTGCAACCCGTCAATTTTTTTTTTTATTATGTTTACTCTACAGACCCTTAGTCCGTGCCCTGGTTCACATTTTTTTTTACAAAATTTCTTTTTAAACTCCTTATAAATAATAATTATCACATAGGTACTCACTTTTTTTTAACATTTGCGCGGCTTATGAATTAAAATATACAAATATAAACTGTAATGATACATAACCATATTATACTAAACAAACATACAAACGGCAACGCGTTAGCCCACATATCGACCTTGAGACAGATCTTATGTCGCTCGTAATAGCGCAGGTTTTCTTAGTGCAATATAATGGGCTCTACGCGCCGCCGACTGTATATTATAATAATAATAATAATAAATGTTTATTTCCAATTTAGTACATACAAACATTACAGACATACATACAAGTTAAGTGCTAAAGATACTACGTTAACTATATCATAAATACGTACATTTATACTATAATATTATGAAACTCTATTTTTTTATCTCTTATTACTCTTATTTTTTTACACCCCGGAAAAAGGACACATCCATTATTATATAAAAAAAATGAAATAAAAAATAAATTAAAAAATCTCTAAAAATGCTGCACTCAACTAGTGCAGCATTTTATGGATATTTTAGAAATTTAATATAAAATTAAGGAGGTGAGTTATTATTTTTTATTCATCTTTTATAAGGATGGCCCGGCAAATGACCTCCTCCCGCCTGATGTTAAGAGGTGAAAGAGGTCCAAATGAGTTGACAGATAGAGTAGGGACGACATCCACTCCTACCTGCCCGCCCCTTGCCGGCCCAAAAGATGCTTTTTCACGCCTCTTTTGAAGTAACCCATGTTGTAGAATGGAAGGAAACACGTGCGCAGGTAGAGACTTACAAGTGTGGGATGAACGACAGAAGATGTAATCTTGGAATTTCTTGATACGGTGTGAAAAGGAGGATTCAGTGTACGGATGACTCCGAAGGCCCTTATGTGTGTTTCTGTTAAGGAATGGAGAGGAGGGGATAAGGTTAAAGAGCTCCTCAGAACATTCCCCATGGAACATTCTGTAAAAGGCGCTAAGAGAGGCGATGTCACGACGAAGCTGTAGAGGCTCGAGGTTGTTAGTTGACTCTTCATCGCCAATTATGCGAATAGCGCGACGCTGCAATCTGTCCAGAGCATCGAGGAGGTACTGAGCGGAGCATTTCATATTTAAATCACTCTACTAGCATGTTGTGACTTGTGAAGCGTCTCTTAAAATTTTCTGGGTGATAAAAAAGTAACCCTGTATAAATTAAATGATGGAATTTCCGGACAGCAGACAAGGGGGCGCGCCATAGACGGCGCCACACCAGGTGCCACATTTCGCACACTATAAGCATAGTACTATTATTTATTCTGTGCTATAAGCAGTGTTTGCGCTGTTTACAGTCTATGGAATACGACACCGATGCAATGTGCAAACGTAGCGCCATCCGCGGCGTACCCCCTCATCCGCTATCCAGGGATTACTCATTATGCATGAATTTTTCTGCTAGTGGGGTATTCAATAGGGTAGCACCTAGATCGCTGCGTTATTCAGGTCTTTGAACGCCATCTGCAAATTATATTTTTTTATTTCATCGTCCGTTGCTAAGTTGGACTGGGCAATTAGTTGTTTTATGGCGTCATGCTCCTTGTGCTCCCCACAAAGTATATACATGATTCCGTATGCCTGGAAGTTGCCACTACAGCGTGAGGGACACTGTCATGGATTTTCGATGCAGGCAACAGCTTGCAGCATGTGCATATGATGCGATGTTGACGATTAAACAACTTCAATGTCACCAAAAAATTGCGTCGCCACGTCTTGCGCCTTCGACTTGCGGAAAGCCTCTCTCCCCCAGAGCACCTCTACTAGGACTAGGGCGTCAAGGTCCCAAGGCGTGGTGCCGTCCAAGACGCACGCAGCCTGAACGAGACAGCGGTACTCGCGTATTATCCTATCGGCTTTTTTATGGAATAGGGGGCAAACGAGCAATCGTATCTCCTGATGGTAAGAGATTGCCGTCGCCCATGGACCGCAACCCCAGAAGAGATACAAGTGCGTTGCCGGCCCTTAAGGTAAGAATACGCTCTTTTCTTGAAAGTTTGAAGATCGTATGGGTCCGGAAATACCGGAGACGACAATTCTTTCCAGTTTGACTGTGCGAGGCATTCATACTTAACATGTTTCAATAGAAATGTGAAAATAGAACTTAATTCTTTTTTATATATTGACAGCTGTCAGTTGAAAGTGATTCTCCTTAGGGCTGAAAAGTATTACTTTTAACCCGCTCCTCAGCAGGCCTATTCGCTAACTACGGTTGGTAACTAGAACTGTAATTTTTGAAAGACACTATATCCATTTCTGGTTTAGTGATCTTATGTGTTACGGCAGCGTTCATGGTAGCAGTAATGAATAATAATAATAATATCTTGGTATGGTTCAGTCTTTGGGAATATCAGTAGAGGACGTCAAGAAATCGGTGAAGACACGCTTCTTCTGTCGCCTAGCAAAGGTACTTAACAGTCTTTTGTCTGGCGGCAATAAGGTGCATGCCTTCAACGGTTGGGTGATGCCTCTATTGATATACTCCTTTGGCATACTGAGATGGACTCAAACTGAGCTGAACGCCTTGGACAGGAAAGTCCGTCAACTGCTCACAACACATCGCATGCCCCACCCTCGCTCGTCTGTTATGAGACTGTACATTCCACGGAAGTGGGGAGGTCGTGGCTTTCTAAACGCCAAGAACCTCTACAACCGTGAAGTGTGCAGCCTCAGGAATTACTTCCTTAACAACGAATGTGGGATGCATCGTGATGTTGAGGCAGTTGACAAAGGACTTACCCCTCTATCCATGGCAACCGAGAACTGGCGCAAACCATCGGTGCTCAACGATGAAGACCGCAAGAAAGTATGGAGGGGCAAGGAGCTGCACGGGAGGTTTTAGCGGGGCTTGACTGGACCCGCTTCGGGGACCTTTTTGGGGAAACCGAGGGTTTTGCCTGTGCAATTGCAGACGAAGTAATGATGACGAACAATTATAGAAAATATATTCTGAAGGACGGTACAATTGACATCTGTCGAGCATGCCGCCGTCCTGGAGAGTCACTCAGGCATATTATCTCTGGTTGTTCTCATCTTGCTAACGGCGAGTATTTGCACAGACACAACCTAGTGGCCAGGATCATCCATCAGCAACTTGCCATTCGATACGGCCTTGTCGAGAATGAGACGCCGTACTATAAGTACGCACCAGTGCCGGTTCTTGAAAATGGTCGTGCGCTGCTCTATTGGGACCGCTCTATCATCACGGACAGGAATATTGTTTGCAATAAGCCTGATATCGTGGTGGTCGACCGGTCCCAACGCCGAGCAATGCTCGTCGATATCACTATCCCTCATGGTGAGAATCTCGTGAAAGCTGAGAAGGACAAAGTCAGCAAGTACCTTGACTTGGCTCACGAGGTCACCGCCATGTGGGATGTTGACTCGACGATCATTGTTCCGATAGTAGTTTCTGCGAACGGTTTAATAGCGAAGAGTCTCGACCGACATCTTAAGGGGCTCTCGCTTGACAGGTGGATCAAGGGCCAGATACAGAAGGCGGTGATTCTTGACACGGCACGTATCGTTCGGAGATTCCTCTCCCTGTAGCCCTAACCACCGGTAGCTTGGGCCATGCTCCGCCAATGGAACCCTAGATTTATGTTTTTTATAATATTTGTGTTTTTATATCTATATATCGTAAAAAACTAAAATTTAAGATGCTTTTTGGAATAAATGTATAATAATAATAATAAAATCTCTTTATTTGCTCTACAATCTAACTTAATCTAATACCAAAATACGGAGTGTAGATTGTGAGAGACTGGCATCTGAACTAGGCAAGAATGCCTGTATTACAGAGCACCAGGACACTCCTCTCGGGATGTGGACAGGTGGAGTACTATAATAAATTAATTCTTAACAAATTTAAATAAATAGTAAAGAAAATAAAAATTAAACTATGGAATTACACTATTACAACACAATTATAGCAATTAATGGTATGTTTATGTTTATATGTGAGCGAGAACAAGGTATGAGCGTGTGTGTGGATGTGAATGTATGTGTACATGTGTGTGTATGTGTGTGTGTGTGTGTGTGCGCGTGAGTCAGTGTGTTAGCGTTGTTTCCTCCAAAGATATTTCTTACCTATCAAACAGGAGTAAACACTCAGTTTCGAAGTAATTTAAGACCTGCAAGTATTTGGTCAGCTTCGATTTGCAGTGGAATTTTGGGAGATGAAAAATGTCAAGTTTGCCATGCAATCTGCTATAGAGGAACGGACCCAGAAAACAATAAAAGCCGTGAGAAAAAGACATATGTTAAGTTCCTTTCAAAAATGTCAGTTCTAGTTGGCAACCGAAGTTACAGAATGCTGGCAACTTCAGAACTACTTTCAGAGTATGGGTAATGAAAAAGTCATTGCCAGTACCGGCTAAATTTCAACTATTGTATGAACTGCAGTTGAAACTGAGACGCAAAAAGAGATCTAATCGGATTATTATGAAATATTTTACGCCACTTCTGACTTACATAACTTGGTATCTAATTACATCAACCAAAACCTTCGCATAAATTAACATCAATGTCTTGAACTCGAGAAAAATGCCATTGAATTCATGCCATTACTTAACAAAATGTTATACTCGAGAATGTGACATGATTCTTGATTTATTAAGAAAAAAATGTGAGCCATCACGGGACGCTTGGCAGATGTAAAACATCAAAATTATTCTGTAATTTTTTTTAAATAAAACTGACTTCAAAAACACCAAAAAGTCATAGATAATATAAGAATCACATATATATTCAAGTTGGTGCCAAATTTTAAGTAACTAGGATATTAATTGTTCTTTTCATTTTTTAAGACTTTCTAAGTTATCATTGCTTGGCACCGACTTCAATATAAAACGGTGATATTGTATGTATTCTTATATTATTTATGACTTTTTGGTGTTTTTTTAAGGTCTGTTATATTTTTTTTTTCAATCTTTATAGTTTATAATACATGCGTTTCAGAATTTGAGCCAAGGCAAACACCAGAATAACTTAAAATAAAACGTCTTTCGCTCTAACCAGTACTGAAAGAATTATTCCCGAACTCCATATGATGACTACCAGATGCAAATACCTGAATATCTTCAGCTAAAACATGATACACGTGCCTATGAAATTCAAGGGTTTCCCTCGATTTTCATGGGATCCCATCATCAGATCATGACATGGTGACCACCTCGGGAGTATGGTCTTTCGATTACAAAAAGAATTTTGAAAATCGGCCCACAAATGGTGGAGTAATCGATGAACATACATAAAAAAATAGATACAGCCGAACAAAGTCGGTTAACAAGTAATATGCTTAAAGGACAGCGTGGCGACACGTCGCCACGCTAACAGTCGGTCTGACCCGCGGCTTTAAATGTTTCACACCAATAATTTTATAGAGTTTTTGGTGTGAAACATCATAGCGGCGGGTCAGATCGACTGTTGGCATGCGCATGCGCATACGGCATGCGTCGCCACGCAATATTATGCATATTATCTCTACAAAATATGTAATTTCGATGTTTCAAATCTGCCAGGCGTCCCGTGATGGCTCACGATTTTTTAATTTGACAACGTACATTGATTGTAGAGGTTTGTAATTCTAGGATTTGTTAGTCTTTTAGGAACCACATATACTATAAGCCACTATAGCCGCTTACCATCAGATGGGCAGCCTGCCAACTTAGTTGTATAAAAAATTTTACGGATATCTTAAGAATGAATTTGGAACAATATAATGTAGTATTAAGCGTAATATTAAGTACCTATACATATACGAGTACTTTAAGAAAAAAATTATTGTGTTGAGATAATAAATAGCTTTTTCATCCCCCCATCTCGGAAAGAGTATTTTTGCTAATCGATATCTGACCGCCAAAGCCGTTTTTATCCGCTTGAGGTTATAGTAAATTTGAATTTAGAACATCGCGTGCAACTAGGTTTGTGATTAACCATCCACCTTTTTACCACCATCAACCTTTTTACTTCCATCTCCATGATGCCGAATTTATCATACAACTATTTTTAAATTTGTTAAAAACTCAGACTCTGAACCTCCTTGGTGTACTTTTGTTTTTAATTTGCTTTGCGCGCGCCATTTTGTTTTGACGTCGTATTGTTATAAATAAGAAACTTAAAAACAAGTAAAAAAAACGTATTATTTCTTATCATCATCATCATCACAGCTCATATACGTCCCCACCGAGGGGTTCGAGCCTACCCTATGTTAGGGTGATTAGGCCTTAGTCAACCACGCTGGCCCAGTGCGGATTGGTCGACTTCACATACATCATTGAATTTCTTCGCAGATGTATGCAGGTTGCCTCACGATGTTTTCCTTCACCGGAGGAGCGTCAGACAAATGTACATATGAAATTCGAAACGAAAAACATATATGTTATATAACATATTTGTTATACATAATATAAATATTTTTCTGTAATACTTACCTATCATAATGTTGTAGTAAATATGTACCTAAACTGAAATAAAAGTATCCTGTGATTATAAGTTTTATTTTGCATTTAGTCATTTCCTCGCTGAGGGGTGATGAAAAGTTACGTGTTGCACTCGAGTGCAAAGATTTTTCACCTTGTGCTCTTTTGATTTCCTCGCTTACGCTCAGAATTCTAATTTTAGAATCCTTCGCTTGCTTCGGTCATCAAAGTTGAGCACGCGGTTAAAAAGCAACTTTGCACTCATGTATAACAAATAACTATTGTGCCCATCTTCTTTGTTCCCGTTTGAGATAGCATGTATGGAGGATGCAAGGAAAGCCTGGAATATTACAGTTCCAAATTGCCCTCCCCCTTTAAACCCCTGCAGTCAGAGGAGCTGGGATGACCGAGCGGTCCGCACCTGGGAGTCAGGTCAGCGGTTACAAGCCCTGCCATCTCCCAACACTGGCACATTTTTAGATACTGAGACCTTACGACTGGGTAGGTATCGGACTGCGTCTAGGTGCAAATGTTTGCGCACTCCATTTCTGCACTTGCGGTGATGCTGTTGGGTACACAGGTGTTCAGGTCTATCTTGTACTAAAAGCGCAAGGCGTATTTCGCGGCACGCAGCTCTTAATGACATCCTACATCGGGCGCTCTCCTCCGCTCACGTACCGGCTATTTTAGAGCCGAACGGTAGTGTAGGTAGCGATGGAAAGCGTCCGGACGGTATGTCACTGGTTCCGTGGAAGATGGGACGAGCACTGGTGTGGGACGCAACTTGCGTTGACACACTTGCTCCGTCACATCTACACGGCACCAATAAAAACACAGGCGCTGCTGCGGAAGCGGCCGAAAATTCCAAATTTAATAAGTACATGAGTATCGGCACGGAATATTTGTTCATGCCTTTCGGTGTCGAAACCCTTGGACCATGAGGACCTTGTGCTCATCGGCTCTACCGAGAAATTAGGAAGCGCCTACTCGAGGTGACTGGGAACCTAAGAGCTGGCAGCTTTCTCGCACAAAGGTTAAGCATCGCAAACAAGGAACGCTGCCAGCTCTTCCGCGGCCACCATGCTTGGAGGAGTGCTAAAATGTTTTTTTTTATTTTTACTTGTGTAATTTATAACGAACTTGTATAATAATTGCAAACGTAAAATAAAAGAATTAAGTTGCCAAATATTAAAAAAAAGTTTTGAGGTATAATCGAACCCACATTAGGAATAATGAACGAAATCCGAGATAAAATTATTCTTGTTTTCTTGAATAAATTTTCGTCCGAATTCTTGTAACATTTTTAAACCGACTTCAAAAAAGGAGGTTCTCAATTCGATGCGTATGTTTTTTTTTTGTGTTTCTTCTCTTTCTGATAAATTTTCGTCCGAATTCTTGTAACATTTTTAACCGACTTCAAAAAAGGAGGTTCTCAATTCGATGCGCATGTTTTTTTTTGTGTGTATGTTACGCGATTACGCCGCCAATTGTGGATCGATTTTCAAAATTATTTTTTATTTGATTGAGTATACTCCAAGGGTGGTCCCATGGTCACCAAAATTAGGATCTGATGATGGGATCCCAAGAAAATCGAGGAAAACCCTTAAATTTTGAGGTGTGTCCAACGTGTTTTGTGTGTATGTTACGCGATTACTCCGCCAATTGTGGACCGATTTTCAAAATTCTTTTTGTATTTGATAAAGTATACTCCTGGGGTGGTCACCAAAGTCAGGATCCGACGACGGGATCCCATGAAAATCGAGGGAAACGCTAATTCGATGAGCTGGTATTAACTTAGCGTTTCTTTCAATAAAAAGATTTCATTCACTAAAAAGTTAAAAATTAAAAAAATATTTTACAAAAAATAAAAACCGACTCCAAAAACACTGAAAAGTTAAAAATAATATAAGAATAATTAAAAATAATGACAAATTTTAAGACTTTCTAGGGATCATCGTTTGGCACCGACTTCAATATAGAAGTGTGATGTTGTCTGTAGCTATTCTTATATTATTTTAAACTTTTTAGTGTTTGTGAAGTCGGTTTTTATTTTTTTAGAGTTTCAAGCCACGCGTTATCTGTGTAATAAAAATATTTCTCTTTGCGACTTCCGCTTGCCTTTCGAACTCGTACTTGCTTGTACCTCCTATTCTAGATTAGCATTGTACTTTGTAGTGGACATGATGCGCATTTAGTCCAGCAAGTTCATGGTTGCACGTGCCCTAGCTTTATTACCTAGTCGTGTATGAACATATGAATCCTGCGATGATAATTGTTTAACAAATATTTGTTACATAGATATAAAAGAACCATTCACAATTTCTGGAGTACTATATTTTTTTAATTCTTTTTTGTAGCCCTGACAGGTGACATTAGGGAGATGTTCCCTCAAATCAAAATTCGCAGTGAAGATCGTTATTGTCCGAGATATCTCTGGCGAGCGAATGGTGCCGGGAACGTGAGAGAATTTAGATGTCGTTAATTTTCGGCGCTTCATGTTTTCCATCCATTGCGATTTATATAAAAAAATAAGAACGCGGAAGATTACAAATCTGAGTTTCCCGAAGTTGCTAGAGCTATCATAGAAAGTCATTACATGGATGACTATCTTGGAAGTTTCGAGGATATTCAGCATGCAGCCCGCATCGCTGCTGAAATTGTTCATGTGCACAGCAAGTGAGATGCGTTCGTGGGAATCAAATATGCCTGAGGCTCACAAATTATTGCCGCAACATTTAATTAAACAAGAAATTGAATTTGGAGGGTTTTGGTTTGAGAGTTTTAGGTATACACTGGCTTCCGCTCGCTGATGTTTTCACATATAAAATAAATTTAAATGAACCTAATATAGAGAGTTTAACAAAGCGTCAGGTACTAAAAGATTTAATGAAGGTTTTTGATCCTTTTGGGTTTTTAAGTCCAATCATTACGTCAGGTAAAATCCTGTTTCAAAAGTCTTGGTAATCTGTCAGAGGTTGGGATGATATTTTACCCATCAACGAGCGTAACCAGTGGGATAAGTGGTATCACAGTATGGCCTCTGTTAAGGATTTTACTATTCCACGACGTTATTCTAATATTGTGGGTCCCGTCTTTCGGGAATTACATCTTTTTTCAGACGCAAGCAATCAGGCTTACGCATACGCCGCATTTTGGCGTTTTGTTTATGGAGACGGTTCAGTAAGGGTTGCCTTTATCATGGGAAAATCCCGTGTTGCTCCGCTAAAATCAGTTTCAGTGCCGCGACTATAACTATAGACCGCTCTTTTGAGTGTAAGAATAGCGAAAACCATTCTTGAACAGCAGAACTTTAAGCCGAATAAACAATTTTTTTGATATGATTCAAAAACCGTCTTACTTGGATTCGGGGAGATGTCAACGATTCCAAAACGTTTGTCCGAAACCGTGTAGGCGAGATTACTAAATCTACCTCAGTACATGATTAGTATCAACCTCGACAAATATTGCCGATGATGCAACTCGCGTAATTTCCGGGGAATTGGAAATGCTGGACAGGTGGTTAAAGGGTCCCAATATATTGTTGTCAAGGGATATTATTTTTCCCGTTGAGACTGTAACCGATTTTCCCGAAAATTTTATAGAAGTTAGCTTCTTTGTAACTGTACCAACTGTACCTTTTCGAACTTTTAATGTTATTCCAGATTGCACTAGATTTAGTTCTTGGGTTAGGTTACTACGTGCCACAGCTAGGGCCCACCAATACTTGCGTGTATTACGTGAAAGAGGCACCTCTACAACTGAAAAACGAGGAGGGCTGCGTCCTCTACTAGCCTCAGATATGAAGAGCGCCAAAACGAATCTGCTAAGACACTGTCAGGAGAGTTTGTGTGAAAAGCAGATGACGAGTTTACCTGCAAAGTTGGATGAGGATGGTTTGCTCAGACTAGACGTTTCGGCGAATGGCTTGATAGCGAAGAGTCTCGACCGACATCTTAAGAGGCTCTCGCTTGAGGAATGGATCAAGGGTCGGATACAGAAAGCAGTGATTCTCGACACGGCACGTATTCCTCTCTCTGCAGTAAATCACATCACTGACGATTTGGGAATCGAACCGGGGACTTCGGGTGTTAGTACTACTCAATCTCAAAATTGTCCAAAAGAGTTACCTACTCAACCGTCAGATATTGTCGCACATACTACTAGTTTGTCTCATTCTCGTCCCTTATCAAAAGTTATTCCTGTCACAGTATTAGGTCAATTAGGCAACGTACACACTTACGCGTTAGTTGATGACGGTTCAACCACTACGTTTATTGAGGCGAATCTGGCAGCTGCCATAGGATGTAAAGGTCATCAATCTAGTATTCTTTTAAATTGTATTGGTGGGCTTTCTAAAAGTACTCAAATTGAATACGTCGATTTTAAAATTAAAGGCAAACATAGCGACCATATTCATTCTATTTACAAGGCACGTTCAATTAAGCCCTTGGACTTGGACGTCAGACAGTTTTATCAAATACTACTTCCAAATTTTCACACTTACGTGATCTGTCTTCTGTTTTATGCTATGACGACGTTCCGCCTAAAATAATAATAGGCATTGACAACTGGGACCTAGCTCTTCCGCTGGCAATACGGAGAGGTAGCAAACAAGAGCCAGTAGCTATTGAAACTGCTCTTGGGTAGGTTCTGTTTGGCAGTATTAGTAGTCGTACAAAAAAGGTGGACTTAGTTAATTACACATATAGTACATCAAATTCAGATTTACATGATTCTTGTTTAGACAATGATATTGATGCCCTTATTTGAAATCAGTATAGGTTAGACTCTATAGGCATAACTTCCCGCGAATTACGTAGCTCAGAAGATGAACGCGCTATTGCCATTTTAGAACGCACAGCTAATCGCCTTGCTGATGGTAGATATGAAGTTGGTCTTTATGGGAAAAAGACCACCCTGTTGTACCTAGCAGTTACAGTCTGCGCTTTCTCGATTCCTGGCATTAGAAAAGAAAATGATTAAAGACCCAGTTTATGCAAAACGCTATAGGCAAAATATTCACGACTTGCTTGCTAAAGGATACGCAGAAAAATGTGACAGTGATCCACCTGCTGATTTGGTATGTTGGTATTTGCCACATTTCGGAGTGACAAATCCCAATAAACCGAACAAGTTACGGGTTGTGCATGACGCCGCAGCAAATTCGAATGGCGTTAGTCTTAATAGCTTACTAATTACTGGACCTGATTTATTGCAATCTTTATTTGATATCTTGCTGCGTTTCCGTGAAGGCAAAGTAGTAAGTAAGAGATGTTCCCTAGGATTAAAATTATTGAACGCGATAGAGACGCTCAACGTTTTTTGTGGCGGGACAGCCCTAGTGAACCCATAAGTATATACAGGATGTCCTCAATGATCTTTGGAGCTGTTTCAAGCCCCTTTACAGCGATTTATATGAAAAACAAAAATGCGTTAGAGGTTAAAGATCAATATCCTATAGTAGCACACGCCTGTGTAGTCGACGCGTATATGACGATTTTATCAGCTCCATGGACTCTGTTGAGGACGCTGCTAAATTAGCACGTGATATTATAAATATTGATGCCAGGGCTGGTTTCGAAATGAGAGGCTGGATTTCTAATAATCCCAATGCACTAGATCTTCTACAAATTGAACTCATAGCGGAGCAATTTAAACATGCGTTTGTTGATTTGGGTAAAACATATGATAAATCACCTTTGGTAAGAGCCTTAGGCTTGATCTGGTGTCCGTCAACAGATACCATTGGCTTTAATACTCCTGTCAAAAACTATCAAGATTGTTTACCAGACCGCTTAACAAAACGCGACGTTTTGTCTTTATTGATGCGCGTTTTTGATCCGCTAGGCATTCTGGCTCCAGTAGTGACTAGTGGTAAAATCATGTTTCAGAATGTCTGTCGGATGAGTTTAAATTGGGACGCCGAATTACCTCAGTCAGAAGTAGCAGCATGGAAGAGTTGGTTCGCTGATTTAAAAACTACTTCCGAACTAAAAATTCCGCGTTGCTACAATCTGAATAAGCAGCGTCCTGTATCGACCGAGCTGCATGTGTTCGCAGATGCTAGCGAACAGGCATATACTGCCGTAGCGTATTATCGTTTTAAATTCCCTGACGAACATGTGCAACTCGCTCTGATATCCAGCAAATCTCGTGTAGCTCCCTTGAAGCCATCTAGTATACCTAGACTAGAACTTCAAGCGGCATTAATAGCTAGTCGATTAGCTAAATCCATAGTAGAAGCTACTAGATATAAAATAGACAAACGTTATTTTTGGACCGATTCCATGAATGTCTTGGGGTGGCTTCGCAACGACGCACGGTGTTATAAGCCTTTTGTGGCACACAAAATCGGGGAGATCATCGAACTCACTAATGTTAATGAGTGGCAACGGGTTCCGACTATGTTGCTGACGATGCAACCCGCCTCAAGCGAGGAGCTCTTACTCATGACTCTCGTTGGCTCAGGGGTCCTCAGTTTCTCGTGTTTGGCGAGTGGCCCACTGAACCAGTAGCTGTGCCACCTACATTAGAGCTGAAGCCAGTAACTAGAATTAGTAATCATTACATTTCAGAAGTCACGAATTCCATTGCACTTTGCGCAGACCATTCACGTTTTAGTTCATGGATACGCTTAATTCATTCCACAGCTCATTCTCATAGGTATCTTTCAGTACTTCGCTTTAGAGTTATGCGTAGGAAAAGAATTGAAATTAATTATTCTTCAAAAGTACCGAATAAAATTCTAAGCTTTACTCCGCGAACTTCTACTGCTCTACAAGCTCCAGGTCTCTGTAGCACACTAACGGCGGAAGATATTAAGCTGGCGGAAATCCATATTCTTCGCAAATGTCAGCTGGACTCATTTGCCGAAGAATTACGAGCAATTAGAAATAATCAATCCGTATCAGCTCATAGTCGTCTCAAACATTTGCCAGGATTCATTGACAACGACAACTTGTTGAGATTGTCATCACGTATTTCTACTGCAACAGGCGTAGAAGACGGAGCAAAGTTCCCCATCTTATTAGACGGAAAACATCACGCTGTTCGTCTTCTTGTCCAGCGAATTCATGAAAAAACAGCTCATGCCAACAACGAGACGGTCGTCAATGAGATTAGACAGGCTTATTGGATTTTAAGCCTTAGAAACACCGTCCGTGCTGTAGCGCACAACTGCTAACAATGCAAGATTCGTCGCGCAACACCTGTCCAGCCTTTCATGGGAAGCCTGCCGGAGGCGAGACTTGCCCACCATTACCGGCCATTCTCCTTTGTGGGATTATACTATTTTGGCCCCATGACAGTCGCTATTGGTCGTAGAAGGGAGAAGAGATACGTGGCTTTGTTCACATATCTGACCATCCGCGCTATTGAAGTGGTTTATTCTCTCTCCACAAACGCTGCGATAATGGCCTTGAGGAGGTTCATCGCTCGACGTGGAACACCTTCGGAAATATATTCCGATAACGGGACAGCGTTTGTTGGTGCCAGTCGACAGCTCAAGATTCTATATGATAATGCGATTATTGACTTGGCGGCAACTGAGAGGATTCACTGGACGTTCATCCCACCGTCAGCACCATTTATGGCAGGAGCTTGGGAGCGACTCGTAAAATCAGTGAAGACTGCTCTCAAAATATCCCTGAAGACAAACACTCCTTCAGACGAGGTACTCATTACCCTTTTGAGTGAGGTTGAGGGGATGTAAATTCTCGCCCTTTGACGCACGTCTCAGTAAACCCTGAGGAACAAGAAGCCCTCACGTTTGCTTGGCTCTTCCCTAAGCCGTGCAGCCCTGTGTAGCAGAGATGGTTGGCGGCGCGCATTATACATGACGGACATTTTTTGGCAACGTTGGCTAAAAGAATATTTACCAAGCCTTAGCCCTAGAAGTATAAGAGGTGACTCTTCAAACATCAGCGTCGGGGACTTGGTTTTTGTAGCTGATGGGACTTTGCCAAGAGCATCATGGCCTAGAGGAAGAGTTGCAGCAGTCTATCCTGGAAGGGATGGCGTGATAAGAGTGGCCGATGTAACTACCCGCGCTGGTGTGCTACGAAGACCGGTGAAAAAACTGGTACCTCTTCCTGTTTGAAAAAGGGGACCATGTGCCTGATAGCACACCTTTTTTATACGACTTTTATGTTTTTGATACCTTTTTACCTTTGATATTTTATTGTTGTCTTTGGAATTAAAACGATTGCTTTATGTCATCTACCACCAACGGCCTTTTATTTACAGTCTAATAAAATAAAATAATAGTACATTACTGCAGAGGCCGGGAAGTTAGGGATTGCCGGACGAGTAATGCTTGACAATTATTACGAGTCCGGAAATCCCATTCCCGCCGAGGTATGTATAGCGCTTTTCTCAATAATTGCGAGGAAATAATGAAAGACGTACTAATACGACGTAATAATGAAGACTGGAATTAAGGTCAGGGTGGCTAATTCCGGCATACTTTTTTGAAACCTAAATTTGATTCAGCATAATAAATAAACCTTCTAAATATCTGCTAAATTTTAAGTGGCTATCAAAAATAATTTTATGTAACTTCTTGTTAAAGTTATAATTTTTTCTAATCACTAATAACTTTTTAAGATAAACGTCATTTTTTAAAAACCTTCCCACTAGACGGATTTTCCCGCAAATCGGTGCAAATCCGTCATGTAGCAATAATTAAGCCAACAACAAAGCAATTTGAGACTACACCTAAGTGAAACATTTATTAGTGAACGACAGTCAATTATATAACTTACACTTGCAAAAATAGGGTCTAGATCTCATTTTAAGCGTAAAAACATTTTTTGGGGGCTATTCCGGCATACTGACGAAGTCCAGGGATAGGAAACCTACTTAGTTTATACGATGTATGAAATGAAAAAAAATCTTTACATTTAATTTCAAACCATTTGTTACTTTATTGCTGATTTAGTTTTGAGCACCTGGTTAAATCTGAATTAGTGTTATCAATGTATGTACCTATTTAAAATAAAATAATTTTTATAAATTCTAAACAAATCTCAAATACCTTTATAACTTTATTTGAATCATTAGAAATTTTTGATAAAAAACTGAAAGAGAGCAGAAGTAAGTATGACAGGGACATAAAAGAACTAAATAATAACATTAGTAAATTACAAAGTTCATTGGCAAATATGACAGAAAACTATAATAGTGCTCAAAACCAAATCAAGGAGCACATCAAATCAGTGACAGAGTTAGCCTCACTCTGCCAATTTAATGAAGACCGTTATCAATCCCTTCTGGATAAGCAGTCTATAGATAATGGTCATAATAATTTAACATTGGATAGTAACATAATTCATAATATTGATAGTATAGAATATGTACCCAGTCACACATCTTCTGCGCTCAATGTGGTTTGCCAGTCACTAGTGGCTGACAAGACAAGGCCATCTGTATCTAAATGTATTGTTTTTTGTGATGAAATAGGCAAAGATATGGGTCACTTATTATCCAACCAATTGGGACTAAGTGTTATAAATCACTGTATGCCTGGCTCTAGTTATCAAGATGTGATTGCTAAAATTTGTAATTATAAGTTTAACAACGAAGATAATCTTATAATACTTATGGGTAATAGGGGTAACTTAAGCAAATTTGAATTAAAAACTTTTTATTCAAAGTTGGAATATTTGGATGTAAATAAAATAATTATGTACACATTTCCTTACCACCATAAATTGTCTGAATATGAGAATGGCATGAGATATAAATTTAATTTGACTCTAGACATATTGACATGTTATTCTAATAAATTTCATATTATTGACATAAACAAGTTGACATGCATTTCTAATAAGTCATACTTGACAAAAGATAGATTAAATCTATCAACATATTCAAAAAAACAATTAGCTGTATCGCTAAGCTTTTATTTTTCTAATTTAGCCAAAAACTTGGCTATTAATTCTCACATTGACAATGCTTCTATTGAGCAACATACTCAATGTAATGTTTTGGAACAAGTTCCAAGTAATTTAAATTAAATAATAAGACAATAGAGGTAGCCTCTTGCCGGGTATTGACCAAAGGAAAGCCTAAGTATTTGCGGATTGTTCATCAAAATATTCAAGGCTTTTCTGGGAAAGATTTAGAAATTAGCCTATATTTAGATTATGAAAAGATTGATGTATTTTGTGTCACTGAGCATTGGCTCAAAAATTATGAATTGTCAACAAGTTTAGATAACTATAAAATTGCGAGTTCATTCACTAGAAAAAGTGCTATTAGAGGCGGATCCCTTATAATTTTACATAATGACATACAGTTTAAGGAACGAAAAGACATAGTTTCTCTTTCAGTCGAACGAATAATTGAGTTATCATGCGTGGAACTTGATAATTTCATTGTAATATGTGTATACAGGCCCCCCTCTGGAAACTATTCAGAGTTTGAGTCTGCTATGGAAGACGCACTAAGAATAGTATCTAGGAAAACTAAAAAAATTGTTGTCTGTGGTGATTTTAATATAAATATTTTAGTGGAATCACAATTATGTAGTAGATTTATTAACTTATTTAAATCATTTAATCTGAATCATGTTTTTCAAGAGCCAACCCGAATTACAGCTACATCCGCTACTTGTTTAGACAACATTTTCTGTAACTGTGATGTACAAGATAAATTTATTATTAATTGTATAAACTCTGACCATAGTGGGCAATTAGCTTCGTTTGAACACCATCATGTTTGTTCTGAACGTGAGATTACTTGTAGACCCATAACAAAACGCGGTATAGAAAAATTTAAAAGAAATGTTGTTAATCAAATTACAGATTCATCAACCGAGAGGAGCAACGCGAATAATCTTTATAATAATTTATTTAATGTAGTTAAAGATGAATGTAACAACATATTTAAAAAAAAAGTAATTAAAATCAAACATGAGAGAAAGAAATTTAGTGATTGGGCGACGCCAGGCATATACAAAAGCCGTAGGAAATTATTTGAACTTTATGCTTTAAAAGTAAACTCCAGTGATCCCGCTTTCATAGATTATGTAAGAAATTATTCTAAAACATTTAAGAAAGTGTGCATGTCTGCAAAAGCGATGTACATAAGTAATAAAATTAGCTTATCTAAAAACAAAGTAAAGACCACCTGGAACATCATTAACCAGGAAACAGGGAAACCCAAAAGCCGTGTAAATTCTTTCTCACTAGAAGTTAATAATAAAGCAATAAAATCGGATATTGCAGTTGCAAATGCGTTTGAAGATTTCTTCTACCACATACCTATAGAAACTACAAGTAGTCTCAACTCGTGCCCCAATGCGGCTGTAGCCCTCTTAGAACAAAGTGTAGAGAAGTGCAGCATAGGCTTCAACTTTGGTCACATTGACGCCGACACTATTCTAAAAACATTCCGCATGATCAGTACCAAAAAAACTGAAGATCTTTGGGGTATTTCGACCCACTTAATCAAATCTATTATAAAAGAACTTGCTCCGCAACTAGCGTTCATTTTCAACAAATGTATTGATGAAGGTATCTTTCCTGATCTAATGAAATATAGCAAGTTAATACCTTTATTTAAATCTGGAAATAAAAATGATCCTGCAAATTATAGACCAATTTCGATTCTACCAGCACTTAGCAAAATATTTGAAAAAATTATTTCTAATCAGCTGTCAGATTATTTCACAATCAATAAAATCCTACATATGAACCAATTTGGCTTTACTAAGGGTCGTTGCACTACAGAGGCTGGAGTTGCACTTCTCAAACACATTTTTGCCGCCTGGGAGTGTAAACAGGATGTGATCGGTATATTTTGTGACCTGTCAAAGGCTTTTGACTGCGTTGATCATCAGACTCTTCTAAATAAGCTCAAGCATTATGGTGTGTCTGAAGAGGCAATTAAGCTTATTGAGTCTTATTTGTCCAATAGGGTCCAAAAAGTTGTAATTAACAGAACTGAGTCTTCTGGTGCACCTATCATTATGGGTGTGCCTCAAGGATCAATACTGGGACCTCTGCTCTTCTTAATTTATATTAATGACCTCCCACACTTCACCAATAATCTGTGCGATACAGTACTATTTGCAGATGACACTTCTTTAATATTTAAGATTGACAGAGGAAACGGAAATACTGACGTTGTAAATAGTACTCTTTCTAAAGTATTGCATTGGTTCACTGTGAATAATTTATCATTAAACTCGAGTAAAACTAAATGTATTAAGTTTTCATTGCCAAATGTTAGGAAAGTGGATAATATTGTGGAAATGAATAATCATACTGTTGAATTCGTCGATTTTACTAAATTTTTGGGTATAACACTAGATTCGACTTTGCAGTGGGATCCACATATTGCGTCTTTAGCAAAAAGACTCAGTTCTGCGGCATATGCTGTAAAAAAAATGAGACAACTTACTGATGTTGAAACGGCAAGACTGATTTACTTTAGTTATTTTCACAGTGTCATGTCATATGGGCTATTACTGTGGGGATCAGCCGCTAGTATAGAAAGTATTTTTGTACTTCAAAAAAGAGCCGTGCGGGCTATTTATAATTTACGAACAAGGGATTCTCTACGTGATTTATTTAAAGAAATTAATATATTGACTTTAGCAGGACAGTATATTTATGAAAATTTGATTTATGTTTATAAAAATTATAACACATTCGATACCAATTTTAAATTTCATAACTTAAATACAAGAAATAAAAATAAACTTGCCGTTCCAACGTACAGGCTCCAAAAAACTAGAGGCTCATTTATGGGGAAATGTATATCTTTTTACAATAAAGTTCCACAGAGTGTTACTGACTTACCTTTTCATAAGTTTAAAGCGCATGTAAAAAAGACTCTAATGAGTAAAGGATATTATAAAGTCAATGATTATCTGAATGATGTCAATGCTTGGTCTTAATTGTAGACTTAATTTATAGATTTAAATGTATAATGTACACTGACACATCTAATCTTGTAATGGAAGTTGAACACAATCTTTACTTTTGAGTTCTGCTTCCAATTGACGACTCTGTAACAATACAGGGAGAAAAAAATAGCCCTTGCTGGTTTTCTTGCTGGTTCTTTCCAGTACAAGGTCTCCCGCCGTAGACTTGTGAACCAATGGCGTAGCTTCTTTGACGTTCAAAAGTGATTGTAAAATCCCAATTGAATAAAGGAATTTGAATTTGAATTTGAATTTGAATTTGAACCAAATTAACGACAGTACCTACTACAATATTAACTTGAATATTTATGAGGAGCAGTCACCGTATAAAATAAATATTTAACTATTATAGTAAGAAATAATAAAGAATAAATTATTATAATAAATTTTTACCAATTACCATACTATTATAAAATTTCTTTTTCAAGTCTCTCAATCAGTGTTATTATTTTAAAATCAACATAAATATTATGGGATAAATTCTTTCTTATAAGTACTTTATCACTAGAAAAATTTAAAAACTATTTGTCGTTTAATAAAAATTAGCAAAAAGGCTAGACAATGATTTTTTTAATTTAAATCAACATTGTGCCAGTACAGCTTGTATGTACCTCTATTTATTTTACAACTTTTTTACCACGTACTTTGCAAAAAGTAGTATATAATAGAGGCACCATTACATATTCTATATGTATTTTTTTCATGGCAGCTCTTAAGATCTTTAGTATAGTTTGTAAAGTAAATTAAATCTATAAATCTAATAACATTCGGTTTGAAAGTATGTTGTTTTGTTTCACATAAATTTCAGGGGTAAAAAAGGTTTAAAATGTCTGATTTAGGGAAAATCCGGCATATGACGAATTTGCCCCATTCAATGTAGACGGAATTCGCCACTTCACGATTTTGAAGTTACAAATGTTTCAGATACGATTATTAACTGTTTAAACGTTTTATTGCAAAACAATAACATACAATAGTATAAGCATGCTTTAAACTATACACTTAGTTGTCTTTTAATACAATAAATCGAATAATATCATATTCACGTTTGATAAAATGTTCTCACAACTCACTCACATAACACTTTTGAAACTCAACTGAACTTCAAATGCTGTTTATTCAAAATCTATGGCAACTAACGCCATCCATCTGACATGATTTGAACGGAGATGCTATCCTGTTTTACCGACATTACATAACAAAAGCATAGGTAGTTCTGGCAAGAGTAATTCGAAGCAGACGGTGATGCCCCCTAGACGGAATTAGCCACCCTGATCTTAATTATGAAATTCAGTGTAATAATAATACCATATACTCGTAAATAAAAACCTTTCATATTAAAATATTGTTTAATGTTGTCTATTTATTCAAATATTTATAATTGCCGTGATCTTCGTATAATTTAGCTTTATGATCTGTAAATAAGACAAGAGTAGGTACCTAATAATAATAAGCTTCCTCTCTCTTGTTCAACGATTGCGTGCCCAACGGATCCATAATGAACTTATTTTTTGTGAACCACCTATTTCACACATTATGATATGCAATAAAGATTTTGAATTGAATTGAATTGGAAACAAATTAGTATAATAAGAATAAAAACACAAATCAATCAATCAATTAATTATACTAACCTAGCATTTAGTAATATTAATATTTTTAAATTTTCAATTAGTGCAAAGTAAGCAAAACCCATACAGCCCAATCATATTTTACGCAAAAAATATAATACTGCAGATTATGACGCAACGAAAATTAAGCATATTTTCGTGTGATTTTATACCAACATTTTAATAAAATTTTTGTCATATTCATATACAACGTGTCTCATAATAACTCCCCATGAAAAATATTATATTCATTTAACCGAAAAGAATGTGTCAACTTTAATAACTTGTCATATCTATCGAATTTAACTGTCAAATTTATGAATATTCAGTTTTAGAAAATTTTTGGTTGGCACTTTTGATAGTTTAAATAAAATTAAATATTATAATTTTTATGAGGAGATATGAGACATGTTGAAGAATGCACGCTCGAAGAGTGCATTTTTTATAATGTGGTAGAAATTGGCTGTATGACAAGTTACATAATTCAAGTTATAGATAAATTAAAAAACATTGGAACAGCGGCCAAAAATGAATTTTCATACTTACTTTCCTGGCCTAGGCCGATGAAGTAATGCATGAGCCAAGAATTACAAACTTTGTGTCTTCTTTTTACCACAATAATGCCTACATTTCCGAGCATGTTTGAGAAAATATTCTTTATAGCACTCCGCTATAGTATCAGTGACATACTTTATAGAGTTACTCTTAGTACTGGTAACATTGACATTGACAGATACTCGTAACCACAGACAAGGAATAAGTTGCAGTTGGCGCCGTGCATTCGAAGTGTGAACAATGATTACTTTGATTAAGTGATATTTAAATATCCACGTATTTAAATATCAGTTAATCAATGTAATCATTGTTTCTTTTTTGAGTTTGGGGATCATTCTTACACAAGTTGTCCTCAATTCTACAAGAGAAGATCAAGAGAAGATTTTATTATATACGTTTAGAGCCATAATCAACACGTTTGCCTATTTTCAAACATGAATTTTGGGTCTTATGTTAAGTATATGAACTATACCATACCACGCGAAATTATGTTAATATCTGGTTGCTACGCCAAATGTTTCCAAACAAGATAGCGTGTCAACAAATGCAGTTATTTATGAATTCTTTGCACGCTATATAAAAACATAATTAAATACTAGTGTCTTCTAGATAGTGATGTGATGCTAATGTATTCAATACAAACACTGTACGGCACTTACACACAGACCACTTGAAATATTTTAGTTAAAAATACAATTTCACATTATACGCCTACTGATGGGCACTAGCCTTCCTAAGGAATATAGGGACAAATAGATAGTTTTAAACTAATTTTGAGAATTTCATTTTGTCCATAGATATTTATATGCGATTCATAATATTTTAATTAATGAAGACAAACATTTTATTAATATTACCGCGCCGTCTGCACTCTTACGGCCGGTTGCACCAAAATTGCTATGTTTTTACAAATTCAGTTATACGTTATACTTTTACCAATCTGTCACTATTACGAATCCGTAAATTTATATTGCACCAAAAAAATACCAGTAAAAGTAACCGTAAAATACCTTGCTACACGAATGAAGCGTTAATTCTACCATTTTAGCTTAGTAGATTTTTACTACCATGAAAGGTTTTTTTTACATGTAGTAAGACATGCTATTAATTTGCCAAAACGTGACGTTGGTAGTATTTTTTGTTAATATTAGCCATGGACTTTTTTTATTTTTATTATAAGACACAACATTTCCAAAACTAAAAATTAAATTTATTGCGGTGCACTATAAACCATAATTGGTTTTTCTGTACACTACAGATTCGTATCGTCATCTCAAAAATAATATGATATATAATATAATATTATGTAGGTGCATGCATGTAACACAATGAAATAAACAGCACGTCACTTTATTCGCTCGACATAATTCACTCCCCAAGAACCAGTTTATGACTTATCAATCAAACAATACTCAATGCATGACATTGGCTGAATTCGTAAAAACGTCAAAGCTACGAATATAAGAAGAAAAAGCTTTGTTGTGTGGCGATTTATATTTTTATATAATATAATATCTTTCTATCTGTGTGTAAAAATCGCTACTTTCAGTGAGCATTTGACCTACTCTAATGTTTGTTCTTCGACGACGGCAACTATACAATATATGGATAATTTTGAAATATCATTGTCGGATAGTGAATTATGTGGTGAAAAGTGAATTTAAATTGTATTTTAAACGCGTTTTGTAACCTTAAACATGAAATACAAATACGAGCGAACTGTCAAAATTTATACTTTTACGTTATGAGTGAGCTTCGTAAAAAGTATCCGCATAAGTAACCGTAAAACGTATCGCAAAAGCGTGGTGCAACCGTGCAACATCTTTTTACGATATACGTTTACTTTTTACGTTACTTTTTACGAGTTCGTAAAATGAATTTTTGGTGCAACCGGCCGTTAGTCTTGCAATGAAATACTCGTATGCATCATTGTTTATACAGAAAACATATTGTCAGTTTTAAAGGGCAATGCACTTCCCTCTATAAAATTCCTTCGGCCTTCAAAAAATGCAAATTAAATCTATATAAATAAAAGGAGAAGTTCCCATCTATAGACGCACGCACAGCCGTAACCGCTAATAGTAGAAATGTGAAATTTGGACAGTTGTTTTAATTCAAAATGCGGACGCACACTAAGAAGGGATTTTAAAATCCCGAAGTGATGAAATAGGGATTACATTACAAGTTTGTATGGATTTTTTAATTAGCAACGATTTTGATAAAACTTGAGATTCATACTCGTAAAAACATTCCATTGTACACGTGTGTCATGGTTTATTGGAATTCACCCCCTTAGGGTGCAAAATAAGGTTAAAAGTTTCAATGGAAAATACTTATTTAAAATCTGCTCCAATTTCTATGAAATGTATTATTCGAGCTCCTGAATATAGATAACAGTCTTCTATATAATAGGCTACACAATTATTTTACGGAAAAATATAAAATTCCCACGGGAAAGCAATAATAACGCGGGCGAAGCCGCGAGAGGAAAGCTAGTTATATATAATATTTTATAATAAAAACGTATAGGGTATAGGAATAAAAAAATCACTAGCAGAAGTAGTAGACAGTATACGATGGAAGTTTTTAAAAAAAATGTTCTTTTGTTTGTCTGTCTGTCCGAAAAGATCTTCGAAACTACTGGACAGATTTTGATGCGGGTTTAAAATTGTCAACGATATCGATAGAGCTGCTTTTTTTACTTTTGCTGACTTAATTCGGGTCATATATCTGTAAAAATAAAATAATAATTATCTTAGTTCATATCACTAAAACAAACTAGTTATAATGTTAACTGTAGGTATTATTAAGAAGTTTGGTAATGGAAAACTTACAATTTCAGAACTAAATTAAACTATGATCTAACTACACATGTATATCGTACAGTAAAAAATGAACATAATATTGAAGCACTAGATATTCTATAGAGCTGATGAATAAACCTATACCTACATTTCTTTATCAACTGCCCAATTAATGAAATAATTAATTGCAACGCATGACCGACGTATGTTGGCACTGCGCACTGCCCTTTTATCATTTTTGAAGCTTCGGTCATGAAACTTTAAATGATAAGCATGACATGCACGACATCGGCCACATATCCTCTTTTATACACAATGCAAAATATTGTTATATCGTGGTTTTCTACTATAAAGACCTAATTTAAATCGACAATTTAATGTAAATCAATCATTTTTATAGTTTTTATGGCAGCTAACCATTATTTTATTTTAATTATTACCGGGAGGGAGACTCTGTACCAGGGTCGTCTGCATGCATGTACCTCCGTCTTACCTATTGCTGCCGCAAAGCAGCAGTGCTTGCATTGCTGTGTTCCTGTTTGAAGGCTAAGATATGGCAGTGAAATTACTGGGTACCGTGACTTTACATCTGATGTCACAAGTTGGCAACGTACCTACACTGTGGCTCTTGTGGGGGTTGCAGTTTTGCTGCGAACCTCACATGAGCCGCATGTATTATAGATGACTGTTACTACTTACCATCAGGTGGGCAGTTTGCTTGTTTGCCAACTTATCGCAATAAAAAAAATAACAATATGTAAGTTCTAACCTTCCGCCTAGCGGTTTCGTCCGCGTGGACTAATTGATTGTGGGATGCTTTATTTCGCTCATAAAAGTATGCTCTTTTTTTAAGAATTAAAATTAATTAAAAGACATAATAAAATAAAAAAAAATGTTAAAAGATAATCTAATCTTTCATTAATATTGTGTACTCAGTTGTTTTAAAGACAGACGCAATAATTGGCATGTACTTCCGAATAGAAATAAGAATTATGTGGCTTTTTTAAATTCAGATACTATTAAAACATGGTTATTCTAATAGTTCAATATATTATGTAGATTAAACTTTATTACGTTCACAGTACAATCCATTTCTAGTTGCAGTTAATCTACTCTCATTCACAATATTATTGTTTCGACAGCGCTAATTAGTGAGCGTACATTGCTGCATGCTAAAGGAAACAAGCCCTCGCACAACACCTTATATACTTATATCGATTGACGGATACGTAGGTAACATAGGTGTCTATCATCAATATCTATTCTAATATTATAAAGAGGAAAGATTTGTATTTTTGTATGTTTGTATTGAATAGGCTCCGAAACTACTGGACCGATTTGAAAAAATTTTTCACTAGTAGAATGCTAAAATATCACTGAGTAATATAGGCTATAAAATATTTTCCTACGGGCAAATATGGAATTCCCACGGGAAAAACGAAGATCACGCGTGGGAAGCTGCCAGCGGTAAGCTAGTTATCGATATGAGAGGAGTCAGTGTGCGGATATATTCTAGAATGCGCGTTTAAACCGAGCCGCGCTAGATAGCTCCCGAGGTCGTTTACTCAACCTCAGTGTTGCAATTTTCTGTGGTCAATCCAATTATATAACTCGTTTAGTTCATAAATTCGTACTACAATGATGCTAGACCGAGATGGCGTGTCTGCAAGGTCGCTATTAAAATATTATGCATTTTTAATTAATCATCGATGAATCATGCATGCCTAGTTAAATTGTTATAAAAAAAATTAAACGAGCCCATGCTCGATGAACACAGCACGATTCACGTTGCACTGTTGTAATATAGGGTTTAATTAAATTAAATTATATTGTCTGTCTACATAGGTTATTAGTGATGGATGAAAATCACTAAATAAGTTTTAGCACGATAAGAATAAACTTAGTATATGTAATTTTATTTAGACAAAAGTGTGAGAACCCCAGCTCTAGTAGATACTGAATTTATTAAGTATTTTAACTTTCTATGTTTATAATAGTCGATTATTCGTTTAAGAACAGATTCTGGTTTAAGCAGATTTTCTTTGGCAGATTCGTTTAGTGTCAAATAGTAACTGGAGTTCATTATTTGGTTGAGGTGACATATTATTCTTATATTTTAGTAGTTTATTAAGTAATTATATAATTACCGTATCCTTATTATTGAATATATTCATTTATTAAGCTATCTTATTTTACCATACAGTTCATTCGCTTTTAAATATATTCCTTATTTTAATATGCAAAATAATATCATAATCACAGCTCATATAAGTCCCCACCGAGGGACTCGAGCCTCCCCTAAGGAGTGTTTAAGCTTTAGTCAATCACGTTGGTCGACTTCACATGCATCTTTGAAGTAGACAGGTTGCCTCATGATGTTTTTCTTCGTCGTAGGAGCGTCAGATAAATATACATATGATAATCGAAAAACACATTGGTACATGGCAGGATCAAACCCCGGACCTCCCGATTATAAAGTCAGTGCCGAATCCACAAGCGTCACCGACGCTCTAATAAATTAATGTGTTTATCTTTATTGAGGACAATTCATTTTTAGTATTCATTTTAAAAAATATTACTACGCCCAGCTTCGGTGCCAATTTTAATATATTTAATCTTTCTCTTTAAACGATATAAAAAGCATAAATTCAAAAAAAATAACTTATAAAGGGGTATAACGTAAATTCGACGCACGAAATCGCGACAAAACATAGACACTTAATTTTAGATAACAAATTATGATCCTTTCAGTCTAATAGGACAGTGTGACTGACACTGTTTTCGATAAAAAGTGACTAATTTATCACCTCGTACTAAGTTTTAAATTTAATTTTGTTATTATTTCGCCCGAAAACAAGAGCATATTTGTTAAGTCACGTTTCAAAATGCATGACTCTAACTTTCTTCTAGAAATCAAGAGACGCTTTACAAAGCTATTGACTTTGTGCCGAGGTATCTTGGTGGCAGTACTTTCACTATTATATCGCAGAAGTAGTATTCTTATTCCATCTAGACGTTTTACGATTTTGTAAAAGTAACAATATAAATACGTAAAAATTACACCATAATCTAGTTTCAATTGTAGTTTTATTTTATCCTTTACGCTTAAAAAGGTTAAATGTACGGCGCGAAACATATTTAATAGTGAAACACCCCATTTTTAGGTATTAAGTTGTTACTTTTTACGAAATCGTATAACGTAAAACTTGGTGCAACCGGCTCTTAGCATATACACGTTCTTACCTTGTTTCATTAAAGAATATTTGAAATACGCTTGTCATAAAACATGCGCATTTGTATAAGAAATATAAATACAGGCGGAAACGCTTAAAATAGAATTTTAGTTCTCAAAAAACTCACATTGAATGATCTCAAATAAATATCTCTGCTGCTTCTTACGCTTCATATTTTAAGCCAATGTTGAGGAATTTAGTCGGATAGTACGGTCAAAGAATTTATTCCCGCCTTATATTGTTTAACACTAACAATGCATTAAGGTCGAGAATTCCAATAGATATGTCAGATGACGCCTACTCATACCTAGTTGCGTGTAAACAATGTATGCAAAGTCGTTCTAGAAGCATTAGTAGCTCTTATGATGCCATATTGCTTTACGGTATTCAACCTTAGGTGGGTTGCAAATTAAATTCCTTCGACGGTAAAATGTACCATATAAATAGTACCTAAATTAAATTTCTCGTTATTATCATGGTTAATAATTGAAAGCGATTACACATTGGTCACTTCCTTTCATTTACGAATAATTTATTAATCTTAATAAGTTTGAATCAATACTTTTTTAACATTAATATACTCGTAAAATATAGATAAACAAGGATATAATACATGTAGAGCCACTCCCATTCTTTCTATAGACACGGTAATAGTATTAATTACCGTGCTATAGACGTCGTAAAAGCCGACTAATGCTAAGTCTCCACCTGCGTAAATGTTAATGTTAACGCCTGCATCGCATTAAGCCCTCTCGAATTAAACACGGTGGCTACATCTGCGGAGTTTGATACAAAATCTTTTAACATCTAACGCCGCTAGCAATTCCGCACAGAAATTAACGCGTTATGCTGTTGGTCACATCTGTGTAGTGTAACACTTATCCCGTATGATAACGCGCAATGACGCAGGTGGAGCCGTAGCGTAAGGAAAACCGCCGTCACACTACTGTGAAACGCTGAAAACTCAAAATAAAACTATTTACCAACTTAGTCTTTCAAGCGTGGTGTAGCAGGCCAGGGTCCCTATTTTTGAATGATTCGTCCGGCATCGAGCGCTCGTGGAGCGATGTCTGTGCTCGATTTCTATTGATTTTCATCGCAAACGAAGCGAAATTCAATTAAAACTAAATAATCAATCTATTAAGACGAAAATCAATATTATTTTGATTTTCGTCGAAAACAAAACAATAATCAGTAAAAATCGAATACATGCGACGCTCGACGAGCACTCAAAGCCTGGTGAATGATTCAGAAATAGAGCCTCAGGGGGCTTAGACAAGTGGCAGTCGGTTCATAGCAAAACGATAACTAAATTCGTCATCGTCTCTGAGATAACGAAAACAAATTCCTAGCCAACGTAAGGATTAGCGATCGCTGTGTCGAATTGTTATTAATCTCTAAGAAAACAACATATTGGTTATCTAAGTACTCAAAACTGAGTGATGGAAAGGAAGTACGGTAAAATAAATGATTTCAATTAATATTTTCATTTCATTTTAATTAAAAATGAGTTGTTTTGAGTAGTAACATGAAAGTTACGAAAAACAATTCGCTACTTCATCGATTCGTTGCGAATCAACTTGTCTATGAACTTACGAGTACATATCGACGACGTTGATCGATTCGCCACATTATTTAGCGATGGCATAATTATGGCAATCCCATGCATTTTTCGAATTGTCAGTTTATCTAGGCCCCCAGGGCCTGTAGCCAAAGTATGATTAGTGTTCGTTTCGTTTAATACGTTCTGTATTGAACGGCAATGCATGAGAATAACTCGTGACGTATAGAATCATTCCCATTGATTTTGTTCTAGTAAAGTGAAACTTTTTTACATCGCCTCAAAATTTTTCGTCCATCTATCGCATGTCGCATTGCACAAAAACATGAAATCTTTAATTTTACTACTTCATCATAGGTTTGGTCTATGGGTTATGTCTTTAACTTTAAATATGTGTGGCAGTAGTTAGTTCGATCCTGCCCCCTAACCATGATCGCTTAAAACAATATTAAAACCGCGCTGAGAGCGGGATGGCGCTATACGCAGCAAGAGCGGTGTCTCTGTTTTAATATTGTTTTAACCTTGCTCTAAGCGATCATGGTAGGGCCCCTGGTGTAGAACGTTATTGTTTCCATATTTTTTTATTATTTTGTTTTTTTATTACTTTTATGTTTTTTATGACTTAATTAGTTTTTTTATTTATAATTTTCTTTCCAGAACAAAAAGATTTCAGTTAAGATTAGAAACGCGATTTTGAATACCTTAAATCGAATAAGTTTTCGAAAACTTTCAGTAAAATGGCTACGATCCGCAAAAAGTTTCACTAGCATCGTGCGCGAGTTCATAAAACCACACAATTTTTTTTTAACTTTGCTGTTGTTTTGATTTGTCACTTTGTCTAGGCCCCCTGTTACCCCCTGTTGCAGCAATGGAACGTACCTAATATATGGGTTGAAACGAAACAGTGATATCGATAAATATTTGAAATCAGGTGAAAAAAGATCAATCTTTTCAAACACATACACTCATCAAGCGATCCACTGAACGTTATAAATAAACATCTGAGCCTGATCCAATACAAAAACGCTTGGAGATTCTATAATTAACAACTGCTGAGAATCGCGGAACTAAAATAATTTCCCGTTTTATTTGATTGATGATAACAATGTTAAGCTATCTTTATATACTTGATAATTCGCGAACCTAAAGCTTATTAATATTCATAGACCAGGGTCATTATATTTTCAATCACTATATCCAAGGAAATTGCAGAAAAATGTGTTTAGTCTGCAATAAGCATAACTGATTTCTCGTCATTTTTTTAGTTAAGCAATGATATTGCATATTGGCATAGTTACTAATGATTTCATTTGAAATTTTAATTATTTAGGCAAATACATATGAGGTGAGGTGTGTCTGGTCAAAAACAGATATATACATCATAAACTTTCTTTATTTAAAAATTACCAAAAATGTATGTTGAATATATAAGTATATTACGCAATTTTTTTAAATGTTTGTTACAATATTTAAAAATGTCTAGTAGTCAGTAGAAAGTAGAGGCATTTTTATAATAATTATAAGTGAGCTTCTTTTTCAACAATCGTTGATTGTTAATAGAATAGTTTAGATTTGGAAATCTAGTAAATATCCACATTTGAACCGAACTGACTGTAAATAACTACTTTTAGAGATAAACAAAGAGATAGCTATAAAGATATAAAAAACCAATTCAGGGATTATTTTTTTTTTTTGTTATACTTATTTGAAATTATCCACTTTTAAACAGACCATAAATAATATGAATTCAAGAGAACTGCTAAGCCCTAATATCAGCAAAATCCATACAAATACAACCTTCTTAATCGTGACTGACGTGATTTAAGAAATTCTACACAGAACGATAAATATTTTAATATCCGCTTTTGTCAGACAATTCACTTATTTTCAATTCTAAAACAAATTACTGACATTTATGAATTAACTCCATGTTGCTTTTTGGATTCAATATTTTCGCATGACGTTGTTATATTGATTTCGTGCTATTTATTAGTTTAAACATTTCATTACAAACATAACTCTGTGTAAATTTTCCGAATGACGCGTTCTTTATCGGACGTTGGCCGATATGTCAGGCTTAGTTCATATTGCAACAAATCAATTGATCGTTAACATTGTTTTGAGGTCAGTGTCGTAATAGAAAAACTCCAAACGCATCAAGAATAATTAATTAGCCAGCAAATCATCTCTGCGCTCGTCTGTCGTGCCAGACGAATGTCGACACTGTTTATATTTTTATCAGCAGAGTTAAAGTCCAATTAAACTAGGTGAACTGGAAGACGCGTGTACATCAGACTTTACGCAGCTGATTATTCACATATCATCATTATTTTTATATAAAGTTTACTGTATAAGTACCTAAGACAGAAAATATTTATGCGCAATATACATTTTTAATCATAGAGCAAAATATGTATGAAGACACACACATACCACAACGTTTCTTTGTATACACTGTCATATTTCATTGTCATATATATCATAACACATAGACAAAAGTATCAGACAGGTTACAGGATTCTTCTCATGATAACTGTATTTCCGCTTTCCACCAATTCTAATACTATCAAACATACTACTAGGAGATTATTTGTTTGGTACATAACGTCCTTATGCTGGTGGACCCCCCGCCGGTAGAAGATGCTCATTGCTTATTACTTTTTCTTTCTCTTGTCTGATTGTCACTAAATTATGAACGTACCTAAATAAATAAACAAGTATCCTTACTGATAAGTTTTCTCATAGAGGGTTCTAAAAAATAGAGTGTCCACCTCGGGAGCAATACTTTTTTAAGCTCGAGTGATGTACTTTGAATCTCTCGCTGCGCTCAGGATTCTACTTTAGTATCCTTCGCTCCGTTCTAGATTCAAATAACACTGGCCTAAAAATAGTTCTTTGCTCCCTTGGTAAATAATCTACTAATATTAAATAATAAACAAATATTCCAACTCAATGACGAAGCGACTTAGATAAGTATGGGATCATGAAAAAGGGAAAGGAAGAGATAAGGTAAAGTATATGGTGCTTGCTACCAAGTTCTACCAAGTTCTATTGTAGGTTAGCATACTAATTGCGCAAATAAGCATTGCACTCGGCTAGTCACTTTAACATTACGGACTTTTACTTACTGCGGAAGTATGTTACGTCACAGTGTTATTACAAGAATCGCTGTGTTATGGCATTTGATAAATAGATATACAGTGCCAACGACCAAGTAACTGACTGACCTCAATTTATTAAGTAGAAATACCTACAATATGCAGTATATATTTTTTTTAATGTAATATTTTCGATCTTAGAATTTATAATTTCCATTTAATTATGCTTAATAAATTATTATGTAAGTGATTTAAATGATCTTAACGTATGACTTTGTTTTATATCTTCTACATAGTTAGAGAAATTATGATCTCAATTAACACATTAAAAATTCTAGCTTGTTGCTATTTTCTTTATAAAGTGTTTGTTATTAATCAAATTAAGTTCTGTGTATGCATAACAATATCCAGTAGATTACCTTTCACCTTTCAAAACTTGACAACCCTCATTCTGGACAGATTTTTTATAGGCAACCCTATATTATCGTATTCGCAATTAAATTGCGCTCATTTTGATATAATATTTATGTATTAAACAAATAGGTGAAGATAACTGTTATCGATTTACTTGCTTATACCTGGCAACCCAGTAATAAGGCCAGAAAAAAATAGACAACCCAACGTTTGTATATTCTATAGGCTTCTTTCGGTTGGTATTCAATTTAATCGATTAACTCATGAGTACAATATTTAATAAAAAGTCATTTTTCAATTTTTAATTAATCATAGTCTGACCAGGAATTTTTTAGACAACTCGAGAAATAAACTCATTTGCAAAAAAAACGGGCACCTAAGCAATGAACCATTTCAAATGTTAATATTGCTTTGTTTGATAATTATAGATAGTTTTATCCTCACAATTTGGTAAATTAATAAGAAAATAATCGTTTTCATCAGTATTTCATAAAATGTTGATACAATTTATGGGAAATAATGCTAAACCTCACTAGTAGTGTATGTTCGCTAGTAGTGCATATGCTCATGAAATAAAAATAAAAAAGTTTTTTTGTTTGTTTTTCTTTAATAAAGTAAAAGCAGATAAATGTTTAGTATCGAGTGTGACCCCCTCTAGCTAAAATCACAGCTTGAATTCGTCTGGGCATGCTAGCGAGTATATCCCGGATACTTGCTTGCGGAATACGTTCCCACTCCGCAGTAATCACATTCTTCAGCTCTCTGATGGTCTGCGGAGCTGGTTGTACTGATCTCACACGTCGTTTCAGAACGTCCCAGACATACTCTATGGGATTGAGGTCGGGACTTCGAGCTGGCCAATCCAAACGACGAATGCCGACCTCTTGCACATACGCTTTAACATCGCGAGATCGGTGGGCACGAGCAGTGTCGTCCATAAAAATCGAGTCTTCACCTAGAGCGGCCAATGCGGGTTGTGCATGAGGAATTAGAACTTCCGTTATGTATCGATGCCCAGTCAGTGAGCCGTTTTCAATGAAGACTAACTCTGTACGATCCATTGAATTTATTCATGCCCAAAACATGCCCACCCATAAGGTGTGATTTCTTCGAAACATGCCTCTGCAAAGCGTTCTCCTTGTCTTCTTAGCACTCGCCGACGTCGATCTTCACCGAACAGAGATATCCTGGCTTCATCAGAGAACAAAACCCTATTCCAATCTTCTTGAGTCCATGATTCACAATTTCTAGCGAGAACTCGGTGCTCACGGAGTAATTTGGGGCCGCGGGCCGGGCGGCGACTGCGTATATTGGCAGCGAGAAGCCTCCTCCTGACCGTCCATAGACTAATATGCACATTTCTTACTTCTTGGAGGTTGTTCTTAAGATCCACATACTTACGAAGATTTGCGATTTCTCAATGTGCGACAAACAAGAAAACGATCATCCCGTGGTTGGGTACATGGTTTTCTTCCAGAACCAGGCCTTCTCTCGACGGAACCAGTCTCCTGATATCGCTGCCAGGTCCTTTGGACCGTAGTGGAGTCGCAGTGTGGACCTTACCTAGCGCGCCCATAAGGGCAGGAAGAACACCGAGGGGTTTTAGTGGGTAGGCCTGGCACTCTGCTGGGTGAGCCCCACACACGCTCGCCGTCTAGCCAACGGTGGGTACGGTGCGGTTGCGCATTTCCCCGCGATGAAAAAAAAAAAAAAAAAAAGGTCCTTTGGACCGTCGAGCGACTAATATTTAGCCTCCTAGCCACGAAGCATTGGCTGCAACCCTCTTCAAGCAGCGCGATAATGTTGGTAGCTTTTACCACTTTATCTACCATTTTTGATACAGCCAAACAGCAATAAATAAAGCATTGACAGTCAAGGATATGAAATTAATCGATGAAAATTGAATAAAAGTTATGAAAGTCGATGTTAACTTCTGGAACTTCGCGGCAAAAATGTAGGATAAAAAGGGGTTTTTTGTAAAAATGAGCATCAAATGAAAATTTGAATTTAGAACGTACTTTTTCAAATACTACGGCATTTTTAAAACCGGCCAGTAACGTGTACAAACGATTGAAACCTTTTTTGTATTGTATCTTTTTAAAGATGAATGAAAATCAAAACCGCCCGTTTTTTTGCAAATGAGTGTATTTTCTTATATATTAAATTTGATATAAAATACTTTTCATCCATTTAATAGATGGGTGAAGGTCATTTCTAGTGCGGATCCTATATATACTCTAATATAATGCATTGAATAGTCAAGTTTACTGTGACATAATGTGAGTACTATTGACAAAATACAATACCCACTTTTTAGGGTTCCGTAGCCAAATGGCAAAAAACGAAACCCTTATAGATTCGTCATGTCTGTCTGTCTGTCTGTCTGTCTGTCCGTATGTCACAGCCACTTTTCTCCGAAACTATAAGAACTACACTGTTGAAACTTGGTAAGTAGATGTATTCTGTGAACCGCATTAAGATTTTCACACAGAAATAGAAAAAAGCAATAAATAATAGAACTGAAACTCAATTTTTTTTTCTTTAAACCCATACTTGTGGCGTATCTATGGATAGATCTTCAAAAATCATATTGAGGTTCCTAATATCATTTTCTTCTAAACTGAATAGTTTGCGCGAGAGACACGTCCAAAGTGGTAAAATGTGTCCCCCCCCCCCCCCCTGTAACTTCTAAAATAAGAGAATGATAAAACTAAAAAAAAAATATATGATGTACATTACCATGCAAACTTCCACCGAAAATTGGTTTGAACGAGATCTAGTAAGTAGTTTTTTTTAATACGTCATAAATCCTACGGAACCCTTCATGGGCGAGTCCGACTCGCGCTTGGCCGGTTTTTGAGAATGGTTTGATATCATGCTCATGTTTAGGACCGCCCTACTGTGCACCGGTCTAAACAGCAATCTACATTTGATTCAAGCCAGGTTCTTGTCAGTTGAGCTTGTAGTCAAAATTTAAAATCACTCCTTTAAGAAATCTTGCATCGTTTTCCTTATAGCGTTGTACAAAATTTACTATCGATTGATGCAATCCTATACGCATCAATTAAGAGTTCAAACCTCATGCGAAGGTTACGAAGCCGACCTTTAGAACCAGGATACCTTCGTACACTATCTATTCCATACGCACCATAATGTCAACCCTAGACTTCTTCGTTAATCACTTCCGCTCCTTGAATTTGTCTATAAGTACGCATTTAATTGCGGAAAAGCAAATATGCGCGAGCAGTCAAGGTAGGTGTGGTATTAACCTCCTCGTATTTAAGTCGTTATTAACACACAGGTGTTGTTAAAAGAACGTATTAAGCCCTCTAGGTCTACTGAATGAGGTCATCTGATAGGAATCTAAAAAATGGGATTACTTAACCATTACTACAAGCTTGTTTCCACCTTCAATCTTATTTTCACTTACCATGATGAAATCCAAAAAGTTCTAATCTATACCAATATTTATAAAGAGGAAAGATTTGATTGTTTGTTTGTATTGAATAGGCTTCGAAACTACTAAACCGATTTTGATGAAAGTTGGTATAGAGATAGTTCGAGACCAAGGGAAGGACATAGGGTACCTAATTTTCCTACGGGAAAAAAGTTCCCACGGGAAAACAAAAATAACGCGGGCGAAGTCGCGAGCGGAAAGCTATAATGTTATAATAAAGTGCAAGGCAAAAATGAGAACGTTAGTAGAGGAAATTCCATTCGTTTATTGAACGCGCCCCGGTTCCGTTGTCGCCTATGTTGATCATAGTTCAGTGGTTCATGAACCCTCCGCGTACAAATCAAAACACTCGACAGCATTGTTGTATGGACGGGTTTGTGCTTGTGAGGGGCTTACAGGGCTCTGAATGCATTTCAATACATTGCCGGACAAAATATAACTATAAACTCACGTACTCATAATTACAGTAACAAGGTCTATAAACAATATTGGTTTCTTCCAGTTACAAAGTTCATTTTAACATGACCAGACACGATAATGGGTTTAAATCTTATCAAACGTTCTGTGATTCATACATTGTTTGTATATTAAGTTAAATTTATAGAAATGTTAGTTAGAATTACACAAGTGGCGAAGTCCTTGATTTGCTTAGTATTTTTTAACACTTTCCTCATCTTGTGTTGTGAATCGTATACAAGAGTTGCTTTTAAATTAGTCCTTACTTGCGACTTCCTTGCAAACATGTAAGTCCAATTTAATAAAACTATTTTATCAAATTATGTTTAAAGTATCATTACGGATTATTTCTGAACATTTATAAATCACAAAACATAGATTTACTAAGATAGGGTTATTGAACGCTTCTGAATCAATATAAGTCATTATCATTTCAGCCACGATACGCCTACTGTGCTGGGCAAAGAAGGGGACGGCGGTTGAAGTATATCTTCCACGACACTGGACAAGTAAGTTTAAGGCGGAAAATACGAAGCCTTGTTCGTTAATCTGCAGGATGAACCGCAAACAGACGAGGTTAGTTCAGGTCCCAACAGACATTGCATATTCATCACCTACTGACATGTCTTTCAAAGTCAAAGTCGCATTATTTATGCGGTAGACAATATTAAGCATCAAAACAGTAAATTCAGTTTTTCAATTATTCAGGTAATTTATTGTTTATATAGCAAACAAATATGTATTTAAGTAGAACATGTTGATGAATGGCAAGTCTGTGAAAAAAATCTACATCTATCTCAGCTGACTGATGAGCGCACCGCAAAAAGTTCCGTTAAATCACGAGAGCTCGTTCCGAAACGTATCATCGAGGTCAAACAAATCGTGGTAGGACATCACATACGTACGAATAAACTATGATCCGCCTACCTAAAAGAACCATTTTTTTTCATCCGCGCATTAATATTTATCCAAACAATTGCCCGTTATTAACATTAAAAACATAGCAAATTGCTTACTTTAGTGTTAAATCAAACCGCGACGGTGCTACACAGACAATGAATAATTCATAATTGTCTCGATTTTTTTAATGCGAATTTCGTGAAAATGAGAAGGGTTTATCATATCAACATCTGGATTTAAATAAGCCAAAACCATTTTGATAATGGTTTGCTCGAATAGTTTTATTTTTTTAGCTTAATTTTTTTACGAGTATGTGTTTAAAATAAGGTGTTTGTTTTCTAGTAATAATTTTTATTTAAACCTACTTAATGTAAACAACATGGCGAGATTTTGGGATAAGTCTTTTGATAATTAACCCCTAATCGTGTAAAATGAAGATTAAAGTTTTAAAAATAAACGCAACTGATTTAAAGGAAAATTTAGCAGTTAGATCTTTTAGGTCGGTGTTCATTTAAGTAGTTATCATCTTAGATACACGTATAATATGAATAATTACAACAACAATTTGTAAAAGTTCTAGTTTCATCAAAAATAAATATATACCCGTAGTATAATGCTCCACTTTGAGCTTCCGCGTGACGCAATTTTCTCAAACACCAACGACATATATTTAATAGATTTCCAAAGTCTGTTGATTGGGGTGATTCTATGTTTAATAACTGAAAAGGCACATTTAGACATTGAATGATAAATCCAACAAAAGGTGGACCGACGATCTGATACAGGTGGCAGAAAACCGTTGGATGCGAGAAGCGCATGACCGATCGGTTTAGAAATTCTTGGAGGAGGCCTGTCCAACAGTGGGCATCTCTTGGATGAAAGAATAATGATTTAGACATTAAATAGTCTTCTACTAGCTGTTAGATATAAAATATTGAGATCTGTCAACCCAGCCAGCTCCTAGTTGATTGATGTCTTGGAGTTTTTTCTATTCTAAAATAATTTTAAAAAATTCAGTTATTTTATCTAACAACTCAGTAATTTTACGGCATAAAGTGATTAATTTGTCTTTTAATTTGAAATATCGCAACTTCTAGAAAAAAATGTGTTTTTGTCTTTATTTTGGCCCGTACGAGTAAAAACAAGGTCGCTTTATTAAATAAGAAGTTAAATGAGCCCTTTACAAAGGTTGTCGACTCAACTCGTGGTCGTGGTCGTAGCCACTGCCTTTGTGAGCGCCTAAAATGCAAAAGCTTCTAGAAGAATCGTCCATTCGCCGTTTTGAATTAAAAAACCAAAATTGTACCTGTTCTCGGTCATTTAACTGTTTTATCATTCGAAATTCGGCGACACAACCAATTACCCACCTTTTATTTTTAACATTAAATTATAGTATTTTCTTTTAATTTAAAAGAAAGTTTGCCAACATTAAGTAAGTATATGTAAACCTTTTTAAAATAAAGTTATGTCTGCTTCGGTTTACTAAAATGCGTGTAGCTTAATGTGTTGTTTTATAAAAATAGTCTGTCAATGCCAATCAAATGAAATATAATTTGTTTCAAATTGACAGACTGTTTTAATTATTTTTTCATACCACCTGCAGGCGTAGCACGGGCTGCCAAGATTAGACTCGAGTCACGCATTATCTCACAATTTCAGTGACATAATCTCTATGTCTTAAAAAGTAGCACGGTGGCGCGTATTTAGTGTGACTGACGCGATAAAAATTTCTTGACGCTCTTCAAGGAACACGTGTGACTGAGTTTTATCACAAATTACTTGCTCTTCGACTGCTGTTACATCTTTGAAAGTATTAAAGTCCTTGCTACAACCACAGCAGTCGGAGCACAGGCACGCCAAGATAAAACTCTGTCACACGTGTTCCTTGACGAGCGTCAAGAAATTTTTATCACGTCAGTCACACTAAATACGCGCCACCGTGCTACTCTTTAAGACAAAGAAATTAGTTAAATAATTTAGTTAATTAGATTCTTGGTTGAAGATTTTTATGTTTTTTTGACGTCAATAAGTGCCTGTAAAGGTCTATATTGAATAAAGATTTTTGAGTTTGAGTTTGACATAAAGATTATGTCACTGAAATTGTAAGACAATGCGTGACTCGAGTCCAGTCTTGGCAGCCCGTGTTACGCCTGCTGTTCGACAATGTTCAATTGTAACCCCGTTAACTTCAACGTATAGCAAAACATTATCTCCAAAGAGAGATAATTTTGTATGAAACTCCCAAGGGAGTAAAGTATTTTAAATATGGATCATAAACTTGGTGTTATAAAGTAAATATACCACGAAGTTGAGAAATAAAAGAAATATATTTGATAACATTTCATTCTTAACAAATTAACATTCGTCCTGCGTGCTACTAAAGGTCATTGACAGGGTTCAGCAGCTGATCGTATCGTATTGTAAATCAATGGATAGACTTAGTTCATACTTATTATATTATTATGAATATGATTTAAGTTTTATTATGTTTTAGCTTAACTTAAGATAAAATTACTGCGTGACGTGTTCGTGCTTGAGAATAACAATTTTTTTTTTAGTATTTTATGGTTTTCACTAGTTTTTGCCCGCAGCTTCGCTCGCGTCAAATTCGGGGTAAGGCAACCACCTTCCAGCAGCACCTTGAACTGTACTAATTAAAGATGCAGAATTATTCCTGATAACTACTCCTCTCGTCTCGCCGCGCCGCCCGCGCTCGCCTAGGTACCCGATTGACAACGATCGAGATGGCATACCTAAAATGAAAAAATATATAGAACCCTTATATGGGTGATGATATTTCACGTCTGCCACGTTAGATTTTAAAATTGTTGCTGTTTTCGTAATCAGCGACTCGATAAACCACAAAAAGAATACGCATGTTGATTTTCAGACTTTCTCATCCCATTTCCCTTTTTTAGGGGTTGCATTCTGTAAAAACTTAAAACACGTGTTTACTCATTTATTGATAACAGTACTCCTGTGAAATTTCGAATAAAATAGTCTGATTTTGCATCTTTAGACCCGAAGGTTTGGGCTGTACGTTGATATGTGAGTCAGTTTCTTCTTTTCCATATTAAGAAGAAGATAGAAAACGATGATAGTAGTTCACGACCGCCAGGTTGGATTTAGGAAAAAAATTTGGAAAAAAAAATCAGCTTTCGACACCCCATATACCCCATTTAAAAGGGTTAATTCTAAAAAAACCTAAAACAAGTGTTGACTCATTTATCGATAGGAGTACTCCTGTGAAACTGCGAATAAAAGAGTCCAACTAATCCCCTTCGGAGCATAATGTACACTACGCAAAATGTTCCCCCATACAAAATTTGGAGCCCCATTTCAACCCCTTGAAAATCCTTTCTTAGTACATCTCATAAGGAACCTACGTGCCAAATTTTAAATCTCTAGACCCGGTGGTTCAGGCTGTGCGTTGATACGTCAGTCAGCTTTATATAGTATAGATATAGATAGAAGATAATAAGTAATATGTAGCCGAGACCTATATTTAATAAATCATTTTTCATCCCGAGCCCTATTATTTAGAGAAATTTAGAGATTTTACAAATATCTCCAAAGTATGCGTCGGAGCTTAAAAAATAACGAAATTTTGGATCCCTGTGATACCCAAGAGATAAGTCGGAGGAATCTAATGTACTTATGAAAAACGGTGAAGTGTGAGTTGGATAAAAAAAATCATATAGTTTTCCTTCTGGCACTGGCTGCTTTGCATTTTTAACCGACTTCAGAAAGGAGGGGGCTGTCAATTCAGTTATGTTCGCTACTGTGGAACTTCGTTGATTGAGAGCCGATTTCTGTGATATCGCGGGGATGGCTCCATTTAGATACTGGCGGTCCGGTGCTTTTTGAAAGAATCGACTGGAACAGAATTAGGGGTGTTTGCCTTGGTTTTTTGGTGTGTCATTTATATAGATAGTCTAATTTTGTACAAATTTTAGACCTCCGTTTCAACCCCGTAGAGGGTGGTTTTTGAAAAATCCATTCTTTTTGCACTTGCATAAATCTCCAGCCTAAATCCAACATTTGGAAATCCTAACTTCAAAACTGACGGACTTTCATACAAACTTTTATTTCCATTTTACCGCCTCAGGGGTGGAATTTCCAAAAATTCTTTCTTAGTGCACCTCTACACCTCCCGAGGAACCTACGCGCCAAATTTGGAATCTCTAGGCCCAGTGGTTTGGGCTGTGCGTTGATATTATAAATTTTCACACTTTGACACCCCATATCCCCTTTTTAGGGGTTGAAATTTGGAAAATCCTGGAACAGGTGTTAACTTATTTATCGATTGAAGTACTCATGTGAAGTTTCGATTAAAATAGAGCAAGTAATCTGGTTTCCCCATACAAACTTTGGAGCCCTTTTTCAACCCTTTAGAAGGTGAATTTTAAAAAATCCTTTCTTAGTGCACTCCTTCACCTCATAAGGAACCTGGAATCTCTAGGCCCAGTGGTTTGGGCTGTGCGTTGATATTATAAATTTTTACACTTTGACACCCCATATCCCCCTTTTAGGGGTTGAAATTTGGAAAATACTGAAACAGGTGTTAACTTATTTATCGATTGGAGTACTCATGTGAAGTTTCGATTAAAATAGAGCAAGTAATCTGGTTTCCCCATACAAAATTTGGAGCCCTTATTCAACCCTTTAGAGAGTGAATTTTAAAAAATCCTTTCTTATTGCACCCCTTCACCTCATTAGGAACCTACGTGCCAAATTTGGAATCTCTAGGCCCAGTGGTTTGGGCTGTGCGTTGATATTATCAATTTTCACACCTTGACACCCCATATCCCCCTTTTAGGGGTTGAAATTTGGAAAATCCTGAAACAGGTGTTAACTTATTTATCGATTGGAGTACTCATGTGAAGTTTCGATTAAAATAGAGCAAGTAATCTGGTTTCCCCATACAAAATTTGGCGCCCTTATTCAACCCTTTAGAGAGTGAATTTTAAAAAATCCTTTCTTATTGCACCCCTTCACCTCATTAGGAACCTACGTGCCAAATTTGGAATCTCTAGGCCCAGTGGTTTGGGCTGTGCGTTGATATTATCAATTTTCACACTTTGACACCCCATATCCCCCTTTTAGGGGTTAAAATTTGTAAAATCCTGGAACAGGTGTTAACTTATTTATCGATTAAAGTACTCATGTGAAGTTTCGATTGAAATAGAGCAAGTAATCTGGTTTTTCCATACAAACTTTGGAGCCCTTTTTCAACCCTTTAGAGGGTAAATTTTAAAAAATCCTTTCTTAGTGCACCCCTTTACCTTATAAGGAACCTACGTGCCAAATTTGGAATCTGTAGGTAAAGTGGTTTGGGCTGTGCGTTGATATTATCAATTTTCACACTTTGACACCCCATATCCCCCTTTTAAGGGTTGAAATGTGGAAAATCCTGAAACAGGTGTTAACTTATTTATCAATTGGATTACTCATGTGAAGTTTCGATTAAAATAGAGCAAGTAATCTGGTTTCCCCATACAAACTTTGGAGCCCTTTTTCAACCCTTTAGAGGGTGAATTTTAAAAAATCCTTTCTTAGTGCACCCCTTCACCTCATAAGGAACCTACGTGCCAAACTTGGAATCTCTAGGCCCAGTGGTTTGGGCTGTGCGTTGATGGTCAGTCAGTCAGTCACTTTCTTCTTTTATATGTTTAATAAACGTTCCATATAGAAGATAATAATATGGTAATAGTAATAATGATAACGTGACAGTGTTTATGATGAAATTTACCATATAAGTAATTGGTTATAGAGCCCTGAGTTTTTATTGTCTAGCAAAGGTATGAAAAGTAGAGTATTGACCTCTGGAATAAAGCATTACTTCGTCTTAGGCGAATTGAACCCCTCGCTTCACTTAGGACTTTACATAACTCCCTCACTTCTCTCAGGAGTTAAATATTAACTCCCTCGCTACGCTCAGGCAGGAGTTACTCTAGAGTCCCTCGTTACGCTCGGGGTTCAATATGGCGCCCGTGACGTTATACACTGCTTTAATCCCTCGGTACATACTAATAATATCAATCGTTTTATTGAGTGTGGAAGTCATTCTTTAACTATTATTTAAAAAGTTACAATTTGACAGTCCCGTTTAAATCTTTCTCGAGGACAAAGGATTTTCTTATAACACTTACTCAAACGACACCTGCTAATCTATTGCACAGTCCACGACCTAGTAGTAAAAGTAATAGGTACGTTCCTTAAAAGGTCGCCCAATTGCGTCGGAACTAAACAGGAAGAGAAAACTTGTTGCTGCATAACAATGAGCGTGCTATGTTTCAAAAGAGTATAGACAAGTATATATTATTTTGTCTATACTGGCTTCTGCGTATCTTCTGCTTTGTCCGGGCGATCACCATTTAAAGTTACTCTAAGTTACTTATAAGCTATGTGTGTCATGTGTGTGCCACATTTCATACCCGTCCGTCCTTTGAACAGTATTACTGTGATTAAGTAACAAACTCTATTATAAATGCGAAAGTTACAAATGTATATTATGAATTCAAGCTTTTTTAAGATGGGATAATCTGTTATCCAGGGGAATTATTGTCTAAGAACAAATCTAGCAGGATCGCCTTGATACGAATTTGACATCCATTGCGCCATTAACACAAAATTCTGCGCCGACTTCCTTTTGTGAAGCTGTGATGGATGTACTGCGATTGTCAAAATTTAAAGCGATCGCGATAGATTTGAGTTACACAATCTAGGCTAAGTTGACTAGATTGCCCGCTTGTGTTTGCCGAAGGACTCTGTTCCCCTTTATTCCCAATACATAGTTGGTTCTAACTTGTTACACATGGCTTATCCACAGGTGATAAGTCTTCCTCCGTAAGCTCTCTGCCCCTATGGAGAGTCCATTCTGAGGGCCAATTCAACTAATAAGTCACAGCCGAATCAAAACAAAAACGTTGCTTTCGACCAATCATAACGCACCATTAACACGTCATCGAACGTTTAAAAGACAATCTAAGCGCTCCGATTGGTCGAAAGCAAAGGTTCAAAGGTTCAGTCTATTTGGCTGTGGCTTATTAGTAGAATTGGCCCATAAACCGCTTACTGCTGGACACGGGTCTCCCCTCCGACGAGGAGAAATTTTAGCCTATCACATCATGCTGACTGCTGACCGGACATGTGGATGCAGGATTTTGTTTCCAGTTCGTCATCTCTTCGTAAGAGTGTGATAGCGGTAAACTTATATGTCGGCTCTTCCTTTCATACAAATACAAACATCATAGTATCTTAGAGAAGAATTTGGCTACTTACAATTTGGCAACGTCTGGCTCTTGTTGCAGATTTGCTGCGAATCTCACAAGAACAACATGTGCTGGGTGAATGGTTACCACTAACCATCAGGTGGGCAGTATGCTTGTTTACCAACTTAGTTGTACGAGTATAACGACATAAAAAAATAAATGACGCCCGCTAAACTACACTCAGGGGCAAATTTAGAGGAACGATAAAAATTCACTCCTAGTTTTGATAACTCTGTGTATTTCAGCATACGAAACCATATTCAGTTTTACCAGCTTTCTAGGCATCGGATTCGCTACAAAAAAAAACATTCACCGCGGAAACCAGTTGTACGATTGTGATAAAAAAGACCACCATTAAAAGTTGCCGTTCTTCTCCAGGTCACAAATAGGGAAATTTTGTCATTATCCGTTATGGCCTTGGTCATGAATCCTGGATAACAATCAAACAAACGCATTAAAGGTTAATAATACATCGATATGATGTTGTAAAAGTAGCTTGAATGTATGTAAAAAGTGTAGTGTTCCTCTAAATTTGCCCCTGAGTGTAGTACCTACCTACGGGAGGGTGGGAGAATATCGGACGACGACGCGGCGGGGAATACCAGACACTATGCTACCGACATAATATAGCCTGCCCCACACCTCACAACTTGAATCTAATCATCTAATGATTCATTCCACCATTTTAGTTTCGAACAGGATGTAAACAAACTGAGACGATGAGCACCCATTTCAATTCAACAATATTTTACTTCAAGATACCTCATGTATTGAAATCGAAGAAGATACAAATTTATACAACCGATGGCGATATATGTCTGACTGTCTGTCTGACTATCCGTATATATTTACCTGTTAGGCGTCAGATAAATGCGATCAGCAGGGGCGTTTTTTTAGAAAAAAAAACAATAATGTTGTTTTCATTCTAATAGTTTTATGTGCTAATTTTGTAGTTATGAACTAAAGTTATAGGGCTTTTTTTTAATTAATGTTGTTTTCATTCTAATAGGTAGTTTCATGTGCTGATATAGTAGCTATGAACAAAAGTTACATTAGCAAAAATACAGACTGATGAAATGTCTATTTTATTAAGGGCTTTCCTTAACTATCTGCAATATTCCAACTTTTGGATATTCATTAAATCTCCGTGAAATGAAGACATAAGTATCTGCTGCGATTATTTTATAAGAATATGCATTAGGATATGTTATTGCCGTCTGTTATACCAATTTTCTGTTTTATTTTTCAAGAATTATCATGTATGTAAAAAGAAACAATATTGTAAATGGTGACTTAAAATAGGAAACAAAAAGTCAAACCTTACAAGATTCCTGTCTGTTCTTCTTGGATCTCCCAATTTCCGGAATGTTCGGAAATTAAAGTCAACTTTTTCAGTATTTTTTTTCTCCGACTTGTATTTGCCTTTATTTGGGATTAATGCACATTCAAGGTTAAATATGTTTCCTTTCTAAGTAATTAGAGTTCTGTTTTGTTTTTGACGTCAATAAATGCGTGTAAAGGCCTATGTTGAAAAAATATTTTTGAATTTGGTGAAAGCTAAGGTGATGTACCTGAGGTTTTACAATATTAGGGATATAATAAATAACAAAAACTTTTTTCTTAAGGTAACGCAAATATGTTGATATTATAGTTGAAGAGTCATTATCATAACAGCTCATATACGTCCCCACCGAGGGGCTTGAGCCTACCTACCCTAAGTTAGGGTATTTAGTCAACCACGCTGGCCCAGTGCGGATTGATCGACTTCACATACACCTTTGAATTTTATCGCAGATATATGCAGGTTGCCTCACGATGTTTTTCTTCACCGTAGGAGACGAGGTTGAAGAGTATCGTACGCTTTTAGTTATTCTGAAGTATTTTTATACTGATTTTTTTTTATAAAATCACATAAAGTGTTTGTTTTTTTTTTATTTAAGAAAAGGTAAAACGATAATAATATGTTTGCCTATTTTTAAGACAAAATGGACACACAATAAATACCTGCTAGGGCCAAAGATGTTAGGGTCGGTAGGTCGAAGGAGATAATGCACAGATAACTAATATCGTTTGCCTTTTTTGTGCGTTTGCTATATCAAATACTTAGAAGTTGAATCTATAAAAGAAGACCTGCTGATTGTTGAGAAATTAGGAAGATAAAGGGAAATCATCCATGGAGATAGTGTTATTGACTCACTCACGGGGCACGCATTAATCAGTCATTCCGGTCGTTAGCCAGACAACACCGGTGTGCTACAGATAAACCGCATAAATCACACGCATGCTTATTAAACACCACTGCTTTGTGTGATATGCGTGCTCACGTACATGATGCAATATCTTGCATCTTATAAATAGTGGAACTGTTCGTGCAAAGTTCTCGTATCATACCGTTTTGTGTTTGCATAAAGATAAAGGAAATAATTGCACCTTTATTATTGTCTTGTAATTTATTAAGAAATTTATTTAATAAAATTCATCGATAATTATGATTTAACTAACCAGCAAATGTAATAAACTAAACAATCCAAAACTTAATACGGGGGCACATTGGGATGACAAAGGAAACATTAAGTTTATTCGTTTACGTATAAAACGTATTATTATTTAATATATAAAACTTATCGAATTATAGTATATAAGGAAAAAAATCTTTCAGTCCAATTTTCCACTATTTTAACAATTTCTTTTTTTTCTTGTGTTCAAGCTTTCCTTTTTTACCTCGCTGAATAATTATCACAAAATTTAACCAGGATGTGAATGATTAGTATCCTGTCTTGATCATAAAAATTAACGTCACTATATGCTGTTACGGACATAACGATTCAATCAAGTTTCAGGTACCATTTCCGGTTCTTTTAACAATCATTTTAACAACAAACTATTTCGCAAACATATTAAGAATCCGGCTAAACTTTCTTCCACTTTCGGACTTTTAATCGCCTTACCAAGTGGGATGAAACGCTAAATACTTCCTCATTGAGAATAAAAAATCATTTGACATGACACACAATTAATGCAACATGAGCACAGGTTTAAATATGTAAATATTTTAGGTACGCTTGCGAAATTTCAAATCATCATTAGTTTAGTCCTCATCTAGATACCGGTTCGTGGGGCGCAAAGACCGAATTTTGGACTTTGGCCCTGACAATTACTATAGACATCAAACTTGTAAACACGACAACGCTCTACATGCTAATGTGATGTATTCAATGTTAATTTGTGTCCGAATAAGAACGAATCAACCGAAAATTAAATAGGTTATGAATTTTTTAATGAACCACTTGGAATCTAGTTTGTAATAACATAATTATGCGTGTTGTGTTCTAGCAAAAACTTCTTCAAGCAAATATTGTTATCATACTTCCCACTGCTGGACAAGATTTTATCGCCAAAGAAGGAGCAATCGACCTCTATTTACTCCAAACTCACAAAAAGTGTATTATGCTAAAGTTGAATAACCGTACACTGTTATGAATATTTAACTAACATCATTTGCAATTAGAGCATTAACAATTTAACATAATTTAGAGCATATTTTACTAATTATTAAATGAATCATCCGTGCGGAATTCAGGATTCATGGGTCGCTGCTCCCTTTCTTCCCGTGGATGTAAGAGTTGACTACAACGAATGAGTTTGAAGCAATTGTACTTTTACGAAAAGATGGATTAATTACTAGAAACAAAACCCCACACAACAAAATACACTCGTAACAAAATCCACCTGTAGCATTACTCTTGAACCAAATCCAACAGATCGGCATTGAGATTGTAATTTTTCGTACGCTTATTTAGCAACACAAGCGACAAAGTGGATCCGTATTTTGAGAAAATTAGATAGCACCGAATGTGGTTCACTCAAAATCACCACAATACGGTTCCAATTTTGTGCCAATGTGGAAAATCAAGCGTACAAAAAATCACAATCTCAATGTCGATCGATTGGAAATGGTTCAAGAGTAGATTCGTCTTTGTATAACTAAGGAGATACCCGTACTCAACAGTGGTATACATTCATTGGTTTAGGTCAGAGATGGCAAACCTTTATATTTTAATCAAACCGTTTTATACAAATAAACATTAACAGTAGTCTTCATGTGTAATATACAACCTAATCAGTACAAATAAAAATACAAAAAAAATGGTGTACCTAACGTTCGTTACTGCTGCGGTCCGCAAGTGCAGCATTGCCGGGCGATCGTGAGTATACGGGTCGAGGCGGAGCCGAGCACGCATCACAGACTCACAGAGTCCGACAATGCTCAGTTCCTTCAGGTTCAAATCGACAACTGTGCCAAAACGTAATTTTCGCAAATGGTCAACTTTTAAAATCTAGTTCCCAAAAGACAACTTCCCAAAATTATAACTTCCTAAAATGACAACTTCCCAAAATGTAAACTTCCCATATGGTCAAGACTTGAATAGTGCTTTTCTCAAACATGCGACTAAATTACAACAATAATAATATAATGCGATAATGCTTCATTAAACTCAAACTTTAAAATCTTTATTCAGTATAGACCGTTACAGACAATTCTTGACGTCAAACAATTAGATAGTTTTCAGATTGAATATATTACCCCAAGAATTTTGGTTTTACTTTTGAAGCCATTTCACCGAAATAAGCTAAGAAAATGTTTTCAGACAGCGATTTAGAATTCTTTTGATTTTTTGAAAGAAAGTTGTGTAAGATATGGTCGTGTATTGTAGCATGTTTGAGAAAAATATTTATTTTGAATAAAGTATTAGTACTTTATTTACCATCTTAGTACTTCATGTACTTATCTTACTACCACCAATGTAACTGGTAAAATATAAAACAAAATAAAACCTTCCAGTGGGTAAAGAAACTAAACTCAATATTATTACTACACGACATACATTTTTTTGCACAAATCAGATTCTTACGTATATTAATGTAACTAGATTCCGTGCCCATGATATTTCTAAGTGCCACTGGTTTGCTATCTCTGGTATAGGTGATGATGATGATGACATTAGATAAGAAAAAAAGGGGTTTCGATCAACACTGTAAGATTTGTTTTACGTTATTGTCAAAAAACTGATTGAGGTTCATATAGCTTAGTAGTATTAAAAGTTCCTCTACTTGTCTTTCAAAAACACAACACACTATTGTAATACCTTCATATTATCAAAATATGTATTTTCTAGAAAAATCAGTCAACGTCTTTTATCTTTCCGCAGAATACATACTATTATTATTACAACATTACATTGTGTAATAATAATAGCACTTGGCCAGCGTGGTTGACTAAGGCCTAATCGCCCTTAGTTTAAGGTAGGCTCGTGCCCCTCGGTGGGGACGTATATGAGCTGTTGATGATGATGATGACATTGTTAAATTGATTTGAAATATTTATGCCACTTTTTCTCTTGTTACAGAGTCTTGTGTGCTTCAATGTTTCACAAATTTTACTATCTCATAACATAAATCTTATAAAAAACCTGGTTCGATTGAGCTCGATCGAACCTCTTCATCGGTCAATCTCATCATTTGTGAAGTATGTTTGACGTCAACATTTACGTAAACAAACTTTAGCTTGGCTGCGTCTATGTCATTAAAGGTTAACTTTGGGCTTCGTATGGTATTATGTTTTTTGCACACCAAACTTAAATACACTGACATGAGCAATTACAACCTTGATGCGCAAACATTTAGGTTGATTATTACACTTCAACTTATTATTACGACTGCTGCAGAAGTATTTAAGCAAAAACGATCATTGAAGAGTAATATCAAACGATTTCGATGTTAGTTGACTGTTTAGAACATCTATCTATTTTTTAGGCTTTTAGTAAACTTAGAAAATGGAAGCAAGCTTTACTTAAATTTTATAACTACAGAGAAGCTAACTGTATTTAAATAACCGTAACACAACAGTGGTGTTATATAACATTACTATTATGGTGATAGATTTTTGGGAAGATACTTGTAATTAGGCTTGCTAGGCTGGCTTAAAATACTCTACTTATCAGACACATTCGCGTATAAGTTTCTGCTCCAATAATAGTACTCAAGTCTTCCAGTTGTAAGTCGGTTGGGATTAAACATGAAGTCTGTCGAAATATTCTTTCCTAACTGCACAACCCATTCATCTACGAGTATTAATCCGAATTAAGTCTCAAATTGCTTATGCCAAAGAGAGCCAGAGAAGTATTAAAAATATATTGAAGATACAACTTTATTTCACGACTACATAATAATGGTAGATATTATGAAACAGTCTCCAAATCAGTCGAACGGACCTTAATCTAAGTTCAAGGGTGCATTGCAACCTTCTACATCCGGACACCCGGATGAACTTGAATAGTTTATTTATCATCAAGTATAGAGTTGTATATTTTCTTCTTGACCACAAATACTTAACTCGAATCGTAGTTTGGAAGGCCGTGTTAAGCAAATATTTTGTCACCACGTTTCAAACTGCACGTAGCCCCCTTGGCATATGTATTTCTATACACAACCTGATGTTTGTGCAATGACTGGTAGCGTAGCCTTTGTTGCGCGTTGTTTTCATAAAATTCTAAAATATCGTAATATTTGCTTTCCATCCATCAAAATGAATCATCTGTGTATTGCACATAATATGTATATGCCTCGCCCTGCTCGAATGGCGAGGGATTTAAAATATGGCGTCCCCTCTATTTCTTCCTAAATAAAATAATCTGAAAACAAAACCCCACATCAACCCATCTGACCAGTATACTGTAGTAGACCAAACTTCTCCTTGTTTAGGGAGAGACCTGTACTCAGCAGTAGGGCTTATCTTTTGTGTTAAACTGATAATATTAATTGATAAAATATTTTACAAAAAATAAAAACCGACTTCAAAAACACTGAAAACTTAAAAATAATATAAGAATTAGGTACAGACAACATCACACTTCTATATTGAAGTCGGTGCCAAACGATGATCTCCTAGAAAGTCTTAAAATTTGTCACCGACTTCAATATCGAAGTGTGACGTTGTCTGTACCTATTCTTACGAGTATATTCTTTTTAACTTTTTAGTGTTTTTGAAGTCGGCTTTCATTTTTTGGAAAATATTTTTAATTTTTTACTTTTTAGTGAATGAAATCTTTTTAGTGAAAGAAACGCTAATTAAATACCAGCTCACCGAAGGTGAGATTTTCATAGGATCCTATCATCAGATCCTGACTTTGGTGACCTTGGGACCACCCTAGATGTATACTCTATCGAATACAAAAAGAATTTTGAAAATCGGTCCACAATTGGCGGAGTAATCGCGTAACATACACACAAAACATGTTAGACACACCTTAAAATTTAAGGGTTTTCCTCGATTTTCATGGGATCCCATCATCAGATCCTAACTTTGGCCTAATAATTTGGGGAAATGACACAAATATTCATAATGCCTTTGTTGCTCAAAAAAGGTGTATCAGAGCTATAGTCCACATAGCCTCTGATGTGTCATGTAAACCTTTCTTTAGGACATTGAATATATTACCATTGCCATGTCTTTACATTCTTGAGATAAGCAAATTCGAAATTATATGTATTTAAATTTATTTCTTCACAGGTTGTGTGTGAAGTCGACCAACCCGCACTTGGCCAGCGTGGTTGACTTAGGCCTTATCGCCCTAGTTTAGGGTAGGCTCCAGCCCCTCGGTGGGGACGTATATGAGCTGTTGATGATGAAATTAGATATAGGTAAGAGTTTTGAGAGTTGGAAATTACACGTCGTTGATAAATATTCAACACTTTATTGTCTTTCACACAGCCGGCACTTTTTAACACTTAGCGTTATCCTAATTATGCTCCACTTAACACAACCGTTCGCTATCGAAGCTCAAATCGGAATGAGCCTTCTCGGCGGTCGTATTCTTTTCGTTTTCTCACGAACGCGTTTCGAGACTTGATTCGTCGAATCACTAGCCGAGTGAAGAAACGAAGTGCATACGGCCGCCCAAGTACTATTACAGTTCTTATTAACAATTAAATGTATATATTCATTTAAAAACTATTTCTAAATTAATATAAAATAATAAGTATAATTAATTTAAATAGGTATCGTTCATTAGTTAGCACTAATAGAATTAACAGTTTACAACTCGGCCATTCTGTTATATCACGAGTCCTCTCGTCGTAGTTTTATGCGTAGGTTTTTAAATTATACATATACATACAACGCCGGAAAAAGAGAACTGAGAAAAATACACAAATTTAAACCGATAAATCTATATTAATGTTAGTTTAATTTTTTTTTTAGAAACAAGAAAATAATACACAGTTTGTCACGAGAAAAAAATAATCGTAATAATTAACATGGTTTCGTAAATTACGTTGTGAAACCAATTTCTTTTACATTTTTAAATGTTATACAGAGTATTTCAAGAATTTATTAACCGTAATTAACATATTATCTCTTCGATCTAGGGTGTATTATTACCCTCCATGCAAAAGTTAATCGTGAATCATTTTTATACATAAATCTATCACATAAGTAAACACGTAATTTTGTAAATAATATACCCCACAATCCAATGATATAAGCTAATCAATCAGACGATATACTTAATAGGTATTCAGTCAGCTCATAGCATGGCTTGGTGACCGGGAAGTATGTACACCCTGAATATCATGTACACACGTCATCTTAAGCACAACGTGTGCTGAACATCGAGATCGGTGTGCACACCCTGAATATCATGTACACACATCCGATAAGCACACCCTGAATTTCATGTGCTTAACATCGATATTCATTACGAATTATTAATTAATTAAACATCATTCATCTTTACTACTAGCTTCACTGTCTATGTCACTTGCTTTACCATCTGATAAGTCATCGCTAAATAGCTTCATAACGCCTACCACCTGTCCTAGTCAGCGGAGTATCCTCGACAACATACCTATCATTCGGTAACACTTTCTTAATACGATATGGTCCGCGATCTTTAGACTCTAACTTTCTAGATTGACCATTTTGACTCGGAATAGCCCTAAGTACTCTCACAAGGTCTCCAACCTGGAAATATTTAGTACGTTTGGAAGCGTCATAACGCTGCTTGTCTTTGCTTTGTTGAGTCTCAATCAGCTGCTTTACGTCATCTCTTATTTGTTGTAAATTAGAATCTATTAATCCACTTCCTATATCATCAATGACATCATTTAAAATCCCTTCGGATGGATTTGTAACTTTTCGACCAAAAAGTAATTCTGTAGGAGTTTTCTTCGTGGTCGCATGTGCTGAAGTGTTAATTCCAAGTTGAACATCAGGTAAATATTCGTCCCAGATATTAATGGGCTTGTCGTGAGTCATCGAGCTGAGCGATGCTAGTATCGTGTGGTTGTACCGCTCGACTTGCCCGTTCGCCCTAGGAGTGGCAACAGAATTAAGAACATGCTTTATCCCGTGGGATTTTATAAAATTCTTAAACGTTTTTCCGGTAAAGCTTGTTCCTTGATCGGTGATCAATCTAGACGGGGTTCCGAAATAACTAATATGGTCCTTAAAAACCCTAACACTAGTAGAGGATTTCGTGTTGGGGACGGCTGTCAAATTAACGTACTTCGTAAAAGAATCAACTATCACCAATATGTACGTGTTTCTGCGCTTACTTTTGTTAAATGGACCCAAATGGTCTGCGTGCACAGTGTGGAAAGGCACATCAATTTTTGGGATCGGATGTAATTCACCCACCTTAGATCCTCCAGGAGCCTTGTGATGTGCGCATTCCAAACACGCACTTACATATTTCTTTACAAATTTGCGCATTTTGGGGAACCAGTAGTTAGTCTTGATGCGGTCCAAAGTCTTCTCAAAACCAAAGTGGCCAATACCATCGTGATTAGCTTTTAGTATTTGCCACCTTGCTCCTTTTGGCACCACCCATCTCAATGTATCTGACCCTACAATACGATAAGCTCGACCATTTTTTAATTTATAGTTCTTGATGATCTCCATTACTTTTTCAGACCCTGGGTCTGAAAGCACTCTTTTTATGTGTTTTATTTCTTCGTCATCATCTTGTACTGTTGCGATCCAGTCCTCAGAATTCACCGGTAGAATTTCAAGAACACGATTTTCTGGGGTCGTGTCAGGTATAGCATGTCTGCTTAACACATCGACATGTTTCATGCTGTCCCCCGGTTTGTGTTCAATGGTACAATCGAACTCCTGAAATTGTATCCACCAGCGGGCGATTCTGGGAAGAAGGTCGCGTTTCGTGGGGGTTGTACGCAGCGCGTTACAATCCGTAACAATTTTAAATGGGATGCCCAACAAATAAACTCTAAATTTATTTAATGATGCTATCACGGCCAGAGTCTCCAGCTCGAACGAGTGCAGTTTTTGTTCGTCAGCGTTTGTCTGGCGACTGTAATACGCTACGGGTTGTAACACACTGGAGTCATTCTTTTGCAGTAGAATACCGGCAATGCCCAGTTTGCTCGCATCAGTATGTAACTGGGTTTCCGCTTTGTGGTTGTACAAGGCAAGTACTGGTCTCTGGACAAGTTTACTTTTTAAAGTATCGAATGAGTCCTGTTCTTCTAGTCCCCATCGCCAATTAGCATCCTTTTTAAGTAGCGATGTCAGTGGTGTTGCTAAAATAGCGAAACCTTTAATAAAACGGCGAAATAGCTAGCTAAGCCAATGAATCTCCTTACGTCGTGATGATTTTGAGGTGTTGGAAACTGTGAAACAGCATCGGTTTTGAGTGATCCGGGTCTAATGCCATCGGACCCTATTTCGAAGCCTAAATAGTCGATTTTGTCAAATAAGAATTTGCATTTACTTAACTTCAAAGTAAGTCCTCCTTCCTTCAATAGACACAGAACTTCATCTAAGCGTGACAGACCTTCCTCGAATGACTTTACAGGTATCAAAATATCGTCCATGTAGACGAGGGCGTATTTCACCCGGGCCTTATTGAGTATCTTGTTAATGGCACGTTGGAACACCGATGGCGCATTAACAAGGCCAAACGGCATCCGGTTATACTCATATTGGCCATCGGGTGTAACGAAGGCGGTCTTGTCTCGAGATCCTTCTGCTATTGGGATTTGGTAATATCCCGAGGCCAAGTCCAAAGTAATAAACAGATTGTTTCCCGCCAAAAGATCAAGCTGATCTTCTATGCGTGGAATCGGATAATGTTCTTTAACAGTTTTGTGGTTGAGCGCCCTAAAATCCACACATAGTCGCTTTTCGCCTGTCTTTTTGTGAACTAGAACGATTGGACTGGCATATGGAGAAGAAGATTCTCGAACAATACCGCAATCTACCATTTCCTGAACCATGTCTCGAACAAGTTGCCTGTCAGCTTGAGAAAGTCTATAGGGTCTATAGACAACTGGTTCGTTATCTTTTAAATTTATTACCATCTCGGCTACTGTTGTGAATCCCAAATCTTGCAAATTAGAAGAGAAGCATTCTTTATATATATTAAGCAGATTGTTGAGCTCAATCTTTTGCTGCGCGGTAATTTCACCGCATTTAAATGGCTCATCTTCTGCAATGCCTACATTTGAAATGGAAACAACTTCTTCATTCTCAACAGCAAGTGACCGCGCACGGGTTATTATCGTTTTTCCCGGAATTTTTACTTCAGAATCGCAAAGGTTTTGAATAAGTAATGTGCCGTTTCCATTAATCAATTCGTATTCTCCCGGCAATAGAAAATGTTTCCTATTAATTGGCCCCCTAACTGTACCATGTACATAAATTTTCCCTGTATAATTTGTGTCAGAATGTACGTCGATTGCTGACAGACCTTCAGGATGCAGAGTGACTTCGTTAGTTGAAGTTAGTGGAATTTTTAAATCATTTGGCTGAATTTTGCTACGCTTTATAATTAAATCTGTAGAAGTTTTTATTATTTCAATGGTCGTACGTTCAGTATACGTGTGACCAACAAGAATTGGATGACTTATCATATGGTCGTCTACAATCAGCACATTAACATTATCTTCAACGACACCTTGAACGTCTATAGTGACGTTAGCCGCTTCCACTGGGCAATATGGAACATTACCCAGACCCTTCAGAATAGGTGAATTAACGGCCTTCCAAATGACATTCAGTTTCTCTGCATCGCTCCGACGCATTAAAGTACAATCACTCCCTAAATCAATGTGCGACATGATGGTGCTACCATTTATTTTGATGGGGATTTTATATTTAGCATTGACATGTTCATTTACGTGGACTTCCATGACCGATTTAGTAGCGTCGCTTGTCTTTGTAGATTGAGTGTCGGATTTATTTACGGATTTTGGACAGTTACCAGCTGTATGCCCCCTCCATCTACAATTAGTGCATTTAAGGGCAGGTTTAGGACAGCGATAAAACGTATGACCCCGTTCTTTGCAATTATAACAGGTAACTTTACTAGTATCATAATGAGTCGCCTTCCTATACCGGGTATCCAAGTCTCTGCTTTGGCCCATTTTTACAGTCTTAAAAAATTGCAACAATTGTTCCGGTTCGGAAAGCTGAGCCGCTTGCGCACTAAGCCTAATCCCACGATCCTCGATGCCGAAAATTATGCATTCGACTGCATTTTTGCCGAAAATGCTGCATCTGTTCAAAAGATTCAATTTTGAGAAATAATAAACCTCCAAAGGCTCTCCAAACTTAACTTTATTATTCAGCATTTCGGTCAGCAGCTCTGCATAATTTTCTCTCGAAGGAAAGGATTCCATCAGTTTAGTTTTCCACTCATCCCATGAGAAAAGAACAGAAGGCAGACGACCCTGGTACCAAGTTTTCGCAACACCACAAAGTTTTGGCAAAGAATAATGTATAATTTGTTTATCGCTCCAGTTATATATTTGAGCACATTCTTCAACCTTGTGTATTCAAGAATCTACCGTCTGCTCCTTCGACATGGGATCAAAATCTGGAATTACGTTCATTATAGGAAACTTATCTTTATCATGATTACCCTTGTAATCTTTCATAACATCTAACAGTTTTTCAAACAAGGCAACGCTAACAGTATCTGATGGGGATTCTCGCCTCGATGATCGTCTATCAGGCGTAATAAGAGCACGCTTCCGCCCTGGCTCCTTCGAACCAAGGTCACCACGTTCAGGAGAATAATCAGCACGAGTTCGCTTACGTGACTGCCTCTTCTCTGGCCTGGATATTATTGGCGATCGGGATCGGCTCCGCTGTCCAGATCGAGATGTGGTCCCCTTGTATCTCTCCACTGGCCGGTTCTGGTGACGGCTTCGACTGCTCCATCGAGTTTCATCATTCCGGTCCTTATGCCATTCATCATTGTTATATGACATGTTTTAAATCGGTGGACGTCGGTATAAAATCTCCAAGATTTTATGAATCCCACTTATGAGATTTTGAGAGTTGGAAATTAAACGTCGTTGATGAATATTCAACACTTTATTGTCTTTCACACAGCCGGCACTTTTTAACACTTAGCGTTATCCTAATTATGCTCCACTTAACACAACCGTTCGCTATCGAAGCTCAAATCGGAATGAGCCTTCTCGGCGGTCGTATTCTTTTCGTTTTCTCACGAACGCGTTTCGAGACTTGATTCGTCGAATCACTAGCCGAGTGAAGAAACGAAATGCATACGGCCGCCCAAGTACTATTACAGTTCTTATTAACAATTAAATGTATATATTCATTTAGAAACTATTTCTAAATTAATATAAAATAATAAGTATAATTTATTTAAATAGGTATCGTTCATTAGTTAGCACTAATAGAATTAACAGTTTACAGTAGTATATAAATTTCAATCTAAATAGAGCGACTTGGTTTGAGATTGAATAAAACAAGCTAAATTAACCACTTTAAATAAATTAGTTATGGACTTAATCAAATTAGATAAATGAAATAAACAAGTTAAATTATATGAAACACAAATAATAAATAACGTTATAATAATGCTAGTAAATTGCGACTCTCTTTATAATCGATGGGTCACTGATTTAATAAAACCTCTTACATTTGCATGCTGATATTGTTATCTGCTAAATAGGTTAGAACTAATTATATGTTTAAGAATAGGCAATGTACCCTGCTTATAGCAAATAAATGATTTGATTTGATTTGATTTAGTGACCATGGGACCAACCTTGGAGTATATTCTATCGAATACAAAAAGAATTTTGAAAATCGGTCCACAATTGGCGGCGTAATCGCGTAACATACACACAAAAAAACCTACCTCCTCCTTTTTTGAAGTCGGTTAAAAATATAAAATCGCCCAAATCCTCCATTTGAGGACCCAAGCCAGCAATGAGCATATTGTTGCTGGAATGATGATGATATCATACATTTACGGCTCGGAATACATTGTGTAGTTATTTATAATATGAGTAATAATTATTTTATTCGTAATTTCTATGAGTATCATAAACAAAGATAGCCAGTTGCATCCAGACGGTTTTTCCTGTGATACACCCGATCTCTGGAATCTTCGTAATCACTTCAACTCATGAACGTTCCCTAAGCACAGGCCTTACCTTATTATGAAAGGTTGAAGCCGACGAGTCGGTGTTTTGGAGTTTATCATCGTTGATTGTGGTAAACTCCGAAGACAACTTTACCTCTGGATTTTTCCATTTACCATGTTTCATAACAATCGGTTTGAATTTTTTCCTGTAGTAATAACAGCACCCTGCATCGATCGACGCTAATAAGCTTTGATATTAATCTTTTCCCATTGATGAAAAATAAACTTCCACTAAATATAATATTTCCAAAAAAAATATAAATTGTAGTAGGGAATCTATACAAATAAATAAAACTGAAGTGTCTGTTTGTAATGGCAAAATAATAAGTTTTTACTAAATGGGTATGAATGTATATCGGGTACCAACAACTAAACCACAATTTAAAATTTTTTTGTCTGTCTGTCTGTCTATTTGTTCCCGCTAATCTCCGGAACGGCTGGACCGATTTTGACGGGACTTTCGGGACTTTCACTAATAGATAACTAATTATACAAGGTATAATATAGGCTACTTTTTATCAAGATCTTAAAAAAATTGCCTATACTAATCAAAATGCTGCCAAAAGTTACTATTCCACGCGGACGAAGTCGCGGGCACAGCTAGTATTTTATATAATTCAAAATAACTATTTATGGCAAGTGACTTAATATAGCTAAGATAAATAGGCATTCTATTAACATAATTTTATCTGTCATTATAAGCAAGTCGTTATATTTAAGAACTTTTCTTAGGGCTTATGACAACGAGTGGATGACAACTGCTAAGCACAGACTTTTCTACCACATGGCTTCCTCAAAAAGGAGAATTTCTAAATACAGCTTTAGTTTTTCAGTAACAACCTTAGACCTTTAAATGGTTAGACACTATATAACAACAGTATAAATAATTAACTAATATTTTAACTACTGGAACAAATAGGTAATATCAATACAAATAGGGAATCATCAAAAATCGTAAGACACTTCCATAAAATATCAATACAAATACAATAGGAACACAGCACAGGCTTATCTACAATATGGCTTCCTCAAAAAGGAGGATTTCTTAAAACAGTTTTAGTTTTTCAGTAACAACAGTATAAATAATTAACTAATATTTCAAAATTGCCAATATCAAGACAAATACGGAATCATCACAAATCGTAGGATACGTCAATACAAATACAATAGAAACTCGTTGCTTCCGCGAAATAAAATCAAAACCACGAATATTTAATGGCTAATTACCACAAAGCTATTATGCAATTACATGTAAGTATGTTGTAATAAGTTAAAACGCAGTAAAACGAATCTGGGAAATATTGAGTTAGTCAAAAATTATTTGCTTTAAGCACATGTTTACAATATGCTCATTCATATGTGTAGTACTAATTAAGTAAATTAACTCACAAAATAAATGGCAGAAACTGTACGTGTGTTTTACATATAATTAGTGACAGAACTAGTTCCACCTAAAATCATGAGATATTATGCTGCTTATTTGTAAAGTGTAAAATAAAATTTCAGTCTTTATATATACAGTGAAGTTATAATCCATCATCTCAGCCACTGGATGTCCACTGCTCTAGTTAGTTTTGCATGAAGTAGGTACCGTCATACCTACTTCATGTTAATGCACGTAAAAAAGTAACTCGTAATAATTATGATTAGATATCCTAGTTAAAATTAATATTCGTTCGTTCATATTTAATGGGATTAAGTGTAAAACAAAATAAAAATCAAAACCTATTAAAAATTTGTTGACGGTCTCGAACCTGTTTAGCTTTGACGTCAACGAACAAGTAGTTTATACATAATGTCTCTTTGGCTAAACTATGTATGTATACCGATTTTTATTTATTATGTTTAATCACAGAACTCGTATAAAATGTTGATTGTATTTAATAATATACAGAAGAAAAAGAATACATACTTGAGCTCATTTTAGGCTCGTGACTATAAACTCCGATTGGCCTTTACGGTTGAATCGTCTTTGATTGAACTGTGCGGATAAACCTGAGCTTTGTGTGACACGATTTTAAAAATGATATTTTCATTTACATGAAAACTCATATCATAACTATCACTCTGCCCTTAATCCACCCACACTTATGTGGGCTCGGAGCAACGTGTTTCTATTCTTCCCATACACAACTTCCATATTTACCTTTTCCCATCCATATCTTTCTTCACACAATATATCCGTACTTTCTTCGGTTTTAATTCTTTTCACATTCATGCCCATAATTCTTCTAGTAATATTTGTCATCCCTCCTCATCCTCATCACATCCCCATACCACGCTGACCTGTTGCTTATCTTCTCCACTGCTACTTGCGAACTATAAATCAAAAATGGATAATGCGAGACATAGTAATGCCATTTTTTCAACAAATGAATTGCGACGTTACATTTCATTAAACAATCAAGGGCCTTGATTTTCGAAATAGTTGACTTAATTTAATTTTTTTCCCATTTTTATCGATAATATTTAGTCTAATATCAGCACAATTCGTTTGAACAAGTATAAAAAACGTACATTGTATAATTGTATAAATATATTGCCACTCAAATATATCGTTAGTTCGGTGCTTCGTACCAACCGAACTACTGCCACTTAAAAGTTACATTAGTTCGGTTAACCGGACTTACACCCGAACTACTGCCACTAGATGTAAAAATTTACTTCAAACAAATATGTTAGATTTCTTCTTCAAGTGTTTTACCACTTCAAAACTCAGATGGACCACATGACCACATATAACTTACTTGTTCTCATCGTTGTTGCCCCGGTCATTTATCTTCAGAAGTGTCGCAAGCGCTCATGTTAAGGTGAACACGTGTAACATGTGACATTGTTACGTTTACGTTTGTACTACGATGCAGGCAAATCGGCCAATTCACGATAAACAATGAAGTCATACGACCGTTGTTTTTGCATTTAATCTCAGTGGAATTCGAAATGAAACTTACCGAGGCTTAATTTTTTTCTTTTCAAATTTATTAGCTACGCTTGCTCTACTGACTATTAACATACTTTAAATAAAGCTCATTCGTCTCTACCAATATTCATCTCGGTTACCTTAAAGTTGGATTTTGTTATGGAAATTCACTACATCACGCATCATCATTAAGAAATATTCTATGGCACTGTTATTAGCAAAATTCTATAAATAACCTTTCTTTCTGGATATTCTGGCAAGTTCGCACTATAGGTAAGTAAGAGCTCAGTGATAGAGAATATCTGTTAGTAATACTACTAATAGAATATTTGTTAGATTTACAGTAATGAGGTACCTATCTAATTAATTTCTTGTGAACATAAATGACGATAAGAATCATATATAATATTTAATTTATTAGGTTTTACAATATGTTATATTATATTAATATCTGTTAGCAATACTACTAATAGAATATTACTTAGATTTACAATAATTAGGTACGTAATTCATTTCTTGTCAACATAAATGACGATAAGATAGTCATATATAATATTTAATTTATTAGGTATTAAAATTTATAAGTATAAGTAATAAGTATATACAATATTAGTTTAATAGTAATTTATTTTTTGTGAGGCTATAATCATAATACTTGTGTTTGATTTTATCAAAGTGAACCCTGTTTTAGTATGACTACCTAAATGAAAATAACAACATGTCGTACCACATTTTTTCCCCGTTTTTGCAACACTTTTCATTGATGCTCAGCTCCTATTAGTCGTAGCGTGATATTATATAGCCTATAGTCTATCACGCTAAGACTATCTATACTAATATTATAGAGAGGAAAGATTTGATTGTTTGTATTGAATAGGTTTCGAAACTTTGATGAAAGTTGGTATAGGGATAGTTCGAGACCAGGGGAAGGACCAAGGGTAATTTTCCTACGGGAAAAAAAATAACGCGGGCGAAGTCGCGAGCGGAAAGTCCTCGATAAAAGGACTATCCAACACAAAAATAATTTTTCAATTTGAATTAGTAGTTCCTGAGATTAGCGCGTTCAACCAAACAAACAATCAAAACAAACTCTTCAGCTTTATCTATACTAATAATATTATAAAGAGGAAAGATTTGATTGTTTGTTTGTATTGAATAGGCTTCGAAACTACTGAACCGATTTTGATGAAAATTGGTATATATAGTTCGAGCCCAGGGGAAGGACATAGGGTAATTTTTCTATGGAAAAAATCCTACGGGAAAACAAATGTAACGCGGGCGAAGTGGCTAGCGGAAAACTATAATATTAAAGTATAGATAAATCTAATGATTAGTAAGGTCGTTTGACTATTTAAGGATTAAAGACATTAAAATAGGTTCTTTGAGGGGGATGGTTATGGTTTTGGTAACTGAGAAGTAGGAACACCGGGTCTAAAAATTGAAATTTAGGTCGTATATTCTTATTACTTAATTTATGTATAGTAAGAGAAACAGCATCACAAAATGCGAGCGGAGCGGGAGTTTTCAAGAAACTTTAAAGAGTACTAAATAGTATTAAGTACTTACGGAGTTCGCATACAAAAGTAAAATTTTTCCTTAGAGGTAAGACTGCCATAGTACTTTCGACCGATACGTTCATTGATTTACTACCAAACGTAGATAACGCATGAACGTTCGAAAAGTGAGCCGGTGAAGAACTGCCCAATCGGGCCTCGTGCAGTTCTTTTCCATGCGTTGGATAAGCAATTTTGAGCATTATGTTTGAGAGCATAAAGTTGATATTTTGTTGTAGCAATTACTAAAACGTCAAATTTAATGTGGCTAGGTATGAAATGATGTAACTGCACACGGTTGTACTTCAAATAGTTGCCGTAATAATAAAGAATAAGGTTGAATTCGATAAATACGGTACTTTCTTTATGGTCATTTTAATTCGGGTGTGCATATTCAACTACCTATTTAACAGCATACAAATGTATAGTCGATTAGGTGACAGATTTCAAGCGCGTTTTTGTATGAAGTGCTCTATTTACGTTTGGTAGTAAATCAATGGATACGTTAGTCGGGCCCTTTCATAAATTTATACGAGTGAGCAATATTACATTTATTAATTGAGCGGATGACTCTCCGACCATCCATGGCATTGCTGATTCATGTACACTTTGGAATACAACTTGGCCTGCACTTTGGAAATTGATGTATTTGTGCAGTAGCAAGCATTCAGACGCCGCCTGCGTCGGCCATGTGGCGCAACGCACGGACGTGCGCGTAACCCGGCCTCACGCAGAGGCCACCTGACCCGCGCATTACAATACACTAGGGATCGTCGCCTCGGTACAGAACTAATTGCATAGCCTAATCAAGGACCCGATACTGCCATTGAAACATTTACCTACCTCATCTGACAAATTTCGATGCATCAATACAATACTGTTAGAGCAGCAAACAATAATTGAATAGTATTAAAGTTCGCTGTGTTTAAAGATACTAATTTTAAGATTTCAATTCAGCGATAGATTTTGTCTTTAAATGATAAAAATTACTAATTATTTGCCACGTTTTAAAAATTAACTCATCATCATCATCTTTATTACGATACGCACTGTCTAGGAGGCATAGGACTTCATCAAGAAGAACTTTAAGTCATCTCCCACCACATTTTATGCTTTAGTATTATGCGCCTTACATTTGGTTCCATGTATTGAGCAATGAATTGCCTTTTGTAACATAGAATGCACTGTCGGCGCTTACATTATTAAATAGTATTTAATACAATAACATTTCACAACGTAAGTATTTAATGTCTATGATGACATTATGAAAATCAATGCCAGCTCTACCATGCTTTATCACGCGACATACAATCATTCACACTATAGTATTTCAAAATATTTACTCAACAATTAAAAAGTTTGTATCGAAGTTCATTATTTTTGAAGTAAGAAACATGAAACTTAATTTTGGGGTACTGATTAAAAATAAATAAATAAATATTTACATATTCCCAAATTTATGAAACGTTCACCTTATTTCATCCCCCAACTAGTATAGATGAAATAAAGGATGAAATTCTGTACCCATAAATCATTTTTGAAGTTATAATCATGAATTTTTATTCTTAGGCTAGATAAGATATGCGGACAAGGCTGTAGGTACAAAGCTAGTTAATATAATAAGCCCGCTGTATCTGTTACAGGCCAAATCTGATTTCAGGCCAAAATAGTTTGTCCTAGGCTGAACCAGTTCCACGCCACCGTGGGATGTCGAGGAACGTATCCTTGCGACCCTGTATCGGCATCAGGTGGTTTTTTATTGCTACTAAGTTGGCAAACAAGCAAACTGCCCACCTGATGGTAAGTGGTAACATTCACCTATAATACATGTGGCTCTTGTGAGATTCATAGCAAATCTGCAAGCCTCACAAGAACCACATTGTACATTGCCAACTTGTGACATCACATGTAAAGTCACGGTACCCAGTAATTTCACTGTCATATCTTACCCTTCAAACCGAATCACAGCAATGCAAGCACTGCTGCTTTGCGGCAGAAATAGGAAAGACGGAGGTACCCATGCAGTCGACCCTGGCACAGAGTCTACCTCCTGTAAAATGTTGGCGGTTGGCGGGTGCGCCTTCTACCAGAGGAGGTGGCCCGCATTAGGAGACTGGCGTCAGGGCAAACCAATGCACCATTTGGTAGAAACTGTCGGCCATTGGACGATCGAGGTCGTTCGTCCAGTATTGGAGGTGTGGGTTAGGTGGCGGCAGGACATTTGAGAAAAAGAAGTCATGAAATGCTGCATTTTGTATTACCGATCTCCAATGATATCATTACTATGGCATAATTTCAATATTGTCATCATTAAATAATGAACAAATAATCAAACCTCTGACCGGAAATCGTATTTTTCGTTTTGCACTATGATATCATATGATATCATTTGCAAAACCATCGGTAATAGGCGCTCTGACTGTACATAGCAGGTTCGGTCACTATTCGGAAATGCATGACTCAATAATGTATTTTTTAGTAGTTTAGACCCTATGACATTTTGAAAACTATATGTATTTTTATTTCGCAGTCTTTAAATAGGTACAAAAGCATTATTATCGATGTTAAAAGAACATCCAGTTAATACTTATTTCCGGACGTTATGTTAATCAATATTTTTCAATCATAAAACTAAAATAACAGCCTCATAAATTACTACGAATATAATTGGTTTGGATTTAACCCACGCTAAGGTTAACAATTAAGGTAAAAACTGTACAGTTATTATTTTAATACTTTTTATTGTTTATTAATTTAACAGTCTTCTGTACCTCTTCTATACTCAATATTGAGAAATAATGCATGGAATGGGTGATTCAGAAATTGATGACATTCTAACAATTGTCCGTTGAAAGCATTAAAGACAGCAAAAAAGCCTTAATGGCTGAAATATGAAGAATAAGAGCTAGCTCGTTAAAATTTGTCTTCCACTTTGTCGGAAAAAGTACCCATCAGTAAAATTATGTGATTCGCAACTCCCACGAATGAACTTGATCATAACTGATCATACACAAAGTCAGGGAAAAGATCAGAGCTCTATGTATATTAAGACTGCAAAACCATCCCAATCCTCTTACTGTACAGCTCAGCATTCATGTCTACTAATACGTTCAACGTCGAAAGTGAAATTAGACGACAGCTTGGAGTAGTGCTGCTTGAGGGTATACTATTTTTGATAGTGAACATCTGTGCACAACATCAAAGTTTGTTTGAGTTTCACAAATATAGATAGTGATATAAAAGTTAAAGAAATTTAACTCACAAATAAAGATTCCTAGGTACATAATATAATTATTTGTAATGAATTACTGAATAACTCAATGATACATCTGGAAATAGATATTATAAGCTTTTTAATGGCCCTTACAGAATCTGGAAATAACCATTACAGCGTTACCGGATTTCGTCAGAATCGATTCAACAAACCATTCCAAACTGATAAAATTTGACGTTTGAACTGACCAACTTAATAATAATTAACGAAACAATAACAATAAAAACTATTAAAGGAAATCGATCAAGAAATATGGACCTGCGTCTTAAAAAAGATTTTTGTAATTAGTTCATAAATGATGGGGTATTAGTACTTCGCCTTTTTGTGTCAACTTGCTAAACATTTAAATATTTTTATCTACACTCATGTTCTAATTCTAATATTAAGAACTCAACACTAATATTTTAAAGGCATAACTTAAAGCCCTTGGCCTTTTACAAATTACATTATAATACTGTTCGCCATACAAAACCAGTACTTTAATGTAACTCGAATTCCAATATAATACAGTTCGATTGACGAAGCTCGACCAAGGAGGTTTTGTCACAATTTTCTTTTGTGCCAGTACATTGTCTATGGCGGCGCGTGCAACAGCGTAAACATTCATAAACATCCTCAAGGTGTGATATGGTGTCTCCCTGTCGCACTCCCCGTTTGATTGAAATTTCGTCAGTATTTCACCTTCATCTCAGCCGAAGCATGCAGCACCTAAAGTACTTCCACGTACCGAGCATCGATAGAACAGCGACGAAGAGAGTCGATTATAACTCAGTGCTCAACGCTGTCGAATGCCTTCTCATAATCGACAAAAGCCATATACAGCAGCTGGTTAAATTTCCGACTGTTTTATTTCTCATTTACACTATGTGAATTCTATATTTTCCATGTGAATTCTTTATTTAAGTTTTGTTATATTCTTATACACGGTGTTACATAAATACATGTAAAGCGGGTTAGTGGGTTAAATGGTCCCTTATAGAGTATATTTACAATATTTGAAAACCTTAGTATCACTGTATAACTTAATTGATGTGCAAACCCTATTCCAGTAAAATTAAAGAGTAAACCACGCAGAATGACAGGTGCGGTACTCCGATTCTCTGACATTGACTAACATTGACAACTGCTTAGGGTTGACAATATTTTTGGTTTTGATAATTTATTATATTTTTGGAGGTACCTAATTTAGTAACACGTTGTATTTAGGAATTATTCCGGAATATTGAAAGCTCATGAATGCATCAGAAGCTTTTGAAAACTCATGAAAGAAAGAAAATCACGTTAAAGTAGTAAAAATCAAACTTTTGACCAAAGTGGTTCCCTCATTTAATACAAAAAAAATTGGCGATTCATAAAAACTACTTACCCTCTTAGGTGAATTCCGAAATCTAAAATCGAATGGTTCCAAAATCTAATAAAAGAAATTAACTTTTACCATTGAATAAGCTGGTCGGGTAATTTTTTATATAAGGTATATTTAATATATTTCAAGGAGACAAAAAACTTCATTCCTGTAGGAAACAAAGCAAAATCCAATAAGATTTAATAGAAAATATATTGGCGCCTTAAATTTGAAACTAGGTTATCCTTGAATTTGAAATTATGTCAAGATTATTATAATGAGACACTGAAAATTAACTTATTAGTGAAATACCACGAATTCGCGTTTTGTACGCGAACACTTTTGGAAATTCGCCAATAGGGCTAACAGAACACAGTATGCTTGTGAATATCAACAGCGTCAGCGATGTGAATATAAAATTATAAAAGTATATCTGTATGGCATAACAAAAGTATGACTATATTTATAAAGGGCTTTGTATGTATTTATAAAGAACTGACTGAGGTATCAACTTAGAGCCCAAACTACTGGAGCTAGAAGCATTAAATTCGGTACAGAGAGGTTCGTTGACTTACATAGGCTAGGCACCCACGTGGCAAGGTTATTTAGAATTCTCACAGGAAGCTGAGAAATCCCCATCAAAAAATAAGGAAACTACAGTGTGGGCTTAATTAAAGCGAAAAGTAGATAGAAGATGATATTAAAATGCGGTCAATGGAGTCATCCTAAAGGGGTTAAAAGGGGTTTATTTATTTTTTATATAGGGGACATCGATACTAAGTGAAGGATATAATACTTATAAGACTACGTCCAACTATTTATAAATACCGTTTTTACATTAATATTTGACTTAGAGAAAAAAAATGTGATCATGTTTATACAATATTTCTTTTAATTAATAAAAATAATGCCACTTTACATCCTCGTTGAACAATTACTTCCTACTCCTTTTTTCCTACAAAAGCAAATGAACACCTTTGAACAATAACAAAGAAAATACTAGAAGAAATTAAATTGCAATGGCAAAGTGAAACTTGTCTGTGTATCCTACGATTACAAGAAGGGAAATATATACGAGTAACATTGGTGCTAGCCACTACGTTAATTGATATGAATCCGTTCATATAATGCGTTAATTACTGCATTACTTGTATGTTTACATTGCTTTTAATTTTTCAACGGTTTTATTTAGCTTGCTCCGTTTGTTGTGTTCTGTCTTTAGCCTGATTAAAATTCTGCCCCCTTCTTGTTAACCGATTGATCTCAAAAGTACACACCTTTAATTCTCATGACTAGTGATGACAATACAATTATGTTAGTTCAGCATTGACGTCAATGTTGTCCAGTATCATTGTAAATCCAATATGGCCGCCACCATAAAATAGAGGATTACATGGCGGGTATCAAATGAAAGGGCTTAATTAGTAGAACACAGTACTTCATAAACTAAAAACTTGAAAATAGGTAAAGAAAATCAAATTAAATAGTTTTATTAAATAGGACATGATGATGTGAAAATTACAATAAATTCATCATACATTGTAAGTGTACAACATTTAACTTCAAGCAACTTATAAAAACATTACATTTAAAGGTTCGCAGAATTTATTCATTTCTGTATCTAAAATCATATCCTCAAAGATCCATAACAAACCATTTTATCTCTAACTGACCCCTCCAATCTATAAATAAGCATTCTGGGGACAGTTAAATGTAACAAGAATCGATTACCGCCGCATCGTATGATGCATAGAAGGAAGAGCATCTACAATGCCCACATCCCTATTACAGCCGATCCCGACTCACAATGCCGGCTAAATTGTTATAAAACCGGTGGAACGATCTGGAATGGAGTGGCGTGATGTGGTCCGATTGCATAATTCTCGTTACCTCAATTGACAACGATTCACGAGTCTGCATCTCGTGAATCCAGTAGACTATTAGTAGAATACTATGCAACCACTAATATGATACTCGTACCTATACCATAGTACCGTACCTATAGTGGAAGGAAGAGGCCAAGTTATAGCCGCTTCTTCCAGGATCCCTTGGTGACAGACTTAGAGATTACAACCGAGGCGGAGGAGGTGGTAACGGCGCCCTACGCTCCCAAGGTCGCCCGGACTAAAAGGGGCAGAGGAGGCCTAGTACATGATGTCGGACTCTCCCAAGCTAGGCGGGAGTTTCAACTGCTCGAGGCCGATACGGAGTCAGAGTCTGACCAGGAGCCGTTGGTTGCAGAGGCCCCTGAAAAAAAAAATGGAAAAGGCAAGGGCAAGCGCTCTCCTGAGCCCACTGCCAAGCTCCTCTGCGGCAAGGCCGAGGAGAGCGTAAAAGCGCTACTAGGAGTAACACGTAAGTCCCGGAACTTAAAGGGGACTTACGTGCAAGAAATCAAGGACGCCTCCGACTCGCTCCTAGAGTTTGTCCGCACCCTGGCGTCTAGGAAAACCTCCGAGGAGGTGCGTCGGCTTCAAGCCGACAACAAGAGACTCCAGGGTCAGCTGGACGCCATGGAGGGTGAGATGAAGGCCCTTCGTCGGGCCTTCTCAGAGCGGGGGCCTGACCGCCGCCCTAGGGTCCGTGGTGTGGTTGCGGCCTCCACGATTGTGGAGGACGCCGAACCGGAGGCCGTAGACTCCGAGGGCGAAAATTTAGAGGAGGAGGAACTGCCGGCGGTCCAACCAGCCAGAGCAGCACCCGCTGAGGGAATCTCTAAGAGGGAATTCTTGGAGAGTATTGAATTCCTTCAACGGGAGTTGCTGGCCCAAGTAGGCACAATGGTTTCGGCCCGACTAGAGGGCCTCGAAGTAGATGGGCGCCTAATGCCGGCCCCGATTCGCAGGCCACCGTTGGCGTCAGATTGCGCGAGGCAGTCGCAGCCGCAGCCTCAACCGCAGCGGCCAGTGAAAACAGTGGTGGTCAATACCACTCTTGCCCCACCGGCCAATATGCCAAAAGAGGCAAGAGTGGTAAAAAATAAATCTGCGGCGATCCCTTCTACCTCTGGGGTTGCGGCAATCACGGCAGCGGTCGAGGATCCCTGGACCGTTGTCGCCAAGCGGGGCCGGAAAAAGCCAGTAGTAGACGAGACGGTGCTCAAAAGGACCACCGTGGCGCAGAAGGTGCCAAAGCTGCCCAAGACACCGCGTTCCCTAGCGGTGGTACTGGCTCTCAAACCGGAAGCGGTGGCGAAGGGTCTCACCTATAGTGAGGCCACCGCCAAGGCCAAAGCTTCCGTCAGCCTCGGCGCCCTAGGCATAGGGCCCGCCAAGTTCCGGACGGGGATTACCGGCGCTCGAATAATAGAGCTTCCGAAGGAGACATCCCCGTCCCAGGCTGACACGCTGGCGGAGAAGTTAGGGGAAGCCCTGGGGGACGCGGCAAAAGTTACGCGTCCCGTGAAAACAGCGGACATTCGGGTCGTTGGCATCGACGATTCGGTGACCGCCGAGGAGCTGGGCCAAATTTTGCGATAGTGTTACACAATCTACTTATTTATAATAACAAATTATTTTTAATGCTATCATTGTGAATCCACTCAGTGAGCAATGGAACAGGTCGACCTCTTCCGCAATAACGTTGAGTGTGTGCAAAGCGCGCGTTAGCGGCGCTTCGTTCAACAGGTTGGTGCGCCCGCGCGGCACGGCCAGCAGAGGCGGTCGGCGGCGCCGCCACACGTACCCGTCCGGGACGCATAGGCTGGCTTGCCGTAATACGTCCGCATTATATATTCCACCCCTTAGTACTCTGAATATGTACGATATGAGTGTGAGTTCCCTCCTGACCCTCAGTTCGTTATATCCCACCATACCCAGAATAAATAGAGTAGGATACATTAATGGATAAAATGGGTATACTCCATAGTATCTCAAATATAAAAATCTTATAAATTTATTTTGCACTCCATCAATGTTTAGTGGTCCCATAAAGCTCCTCCAGGCAAATATTAACCATTGCGCCGCGGCACAGGACCTCCTATGTCAAACCACGGCGCAGTGGGGTGTGGGTTTGGCGATTGTGTCGGAACCATATTACGTTCCGCCGCAGTCGCCTAACTGGTTGGTGGCGGCGGATGGTTCCGCCGCCTTAATGCGGGCGGCGCGTGGCACAGCCCCCTCTCTCATTTTAAGAGAGAGGGGTACTGGCTACGTTGCCGCCATGTGGGGGGGAATATTGGTTGTTTCAACCTATTTCTCTCCCAATCGCAGCCGGGTGGACTTTACAGTCTTCCTGGCTGCGCTAGAGGGGGTCGTTCGCAGGACGGCCCCGGTCCCGGTGCCAATTGCGGGGGACTTCAATGCGTGGTCTACCGCGTGGGGGTCCTCCCGCACTAGATCACGTATCACCTCGGGCCGCTTCCCCAGTTGGTGGAAGGCGGGCAGACTCTGCCTGTTGAGGAAGGAGAGTCGCCCAGCGGATTCACCGACTGGGTATCGGCCAGTGGTGCTGCTTGACGAGGCTGGGAAGTTTTTCGAGAAGATTCTCGCTTCCCGCATCGTCGAGCACCTAGAGGACCGGGGGCGGGACTTGGCTGAAAACCAGTTCGACTTCCGCACCGGCTGGTCCACGGTGGACGCGGTGGCCCTCCTCAAGGGGTGGACTGAGGAGGCCACAGCTCGTGGGGACACTGTTGTTGCGGTGTCTCTTGACATCCGCAACGCATTCAACAGCCTGCCCCACCGAGTGCATAAAGGAGGCACTCCGCTTCCACCGGGTGCCTCCGTACCTTCGCGCCCTCGTGGAGGATTACCTGCAAGGCAGGTCCATCCTCTACGAGGGGCCGGATGGGCGCGTCCACACGTGGACAATGGTGGCGGGTGTGCCCCAGGGTTCCGTACTAGGTCCTCTGTTATGGAACCTGGGGTACAACTGGGTTCTGCGAGGCGACCTTCTGCCACGAACGAAGGTCGTCTGCTTCGCAGACGACACGCTCGTCGCGGCGAGAGCAAATACGGGGGAGGAGGCGGCCCACCTTGCATCGGTCGGCGCCACACTGATCGTCCGACGCATCCGCCTCCTGGGCCTGGACGTGGTCCTCGACAGTTTCGATTACTTCATCTTCAGGTATTAAGATATACCTGAAGATGAAGTAATCGAAACCAGTGGTACAAAATAGCAAATTCAAACAGTAAAATAAATAGTGGAAAAAAGTGCAAGAAAACCATGGTTTTATTCAATATGAACATTCAGTTCCATCAAGAAGTCACACCAATAAGTATAAATTATCTTTTTGGCTAGTATGAAGTTTTATTTTTAAGCAATAAAGATTTTTCATTCATTCATTCAAATATTAATTTATACAATGATAATACCACATGATATCCGAGCATTATTTTTATTTGTACACAACCAATAAAAAATGGTAACAATCAAATGATGTAAAGGACGAGCTTATTTCTTTGAGAGATCTCTTCCAGCCAACCCTAGATGATATATGAAATGGTATTAGCGGGAAGATGGTGTACATTTACATAAACAGACAATATATTATATACATAGATATACATATGATCAATAGATATAGAAAGTAGATCATTTATGCGGAACCGCAAAATTTGCTCCTATCTTGACGATGACCGGTCGAATAGCTTCAAAGATTTCTATCAATCAATTTTAGGACAGGAAAGTACATAATATTACATTTATCATCATTTCTTTTTGTGGGCTAATATGTTTTCATTATGTTTTCTATTGTGACGTGAGTACTAAGATGGAACTATTATGCATCATGCCATACGTTACGAATTTAGAATTTTAGAGGCGTTGTCTCATCCCTGCTGTACACGGAATCGCATGAATCGTAAAGAGAAAGGAAAACAATATGACAAACAAATTTTTTCAGCTTTGTGAGCTTTATGGCCATTTTCACCAACCTCTTCTTAGCTTAGGGGACTCTTAGGTGGCATGCTGTCACATTCTTTTCATTAAAGACAAAAAGTGACAGCATGCGTCTTAGGGGCTACCTAAGCTAAGTAATGGTTGGTGAAATCGACCATAAGTCATCTAGACTAGAGTCTAACCTCTATTTAATTTGAAAAATAACTCTGGCGTCAAACTTTCATAGCGCACATTGCAATAGTGATGTGAAATGTGTAAATTGTTTCAACTCATGTAAGTTCCTGATTCCTGAAGGAAGAAATCATAAAACCGTAAATATGTACTTAGGGCCACATGCAGCAATGATACTCAAAATCTCGAGTTAAATCTTGACTTTAGCCAAGCCTCATTAAACGTGTATTATTAAAAAATTTACGTTTTCATGCTCTAAAAAGAGGAAAATAAACTAATGACACAATTTTTATTTATAAAAATCTTGTCACAGTCTTTTATGCTGGACCTATTTTAATTTTTTTTTGTGTATATGTGTTAGGTCTGAGAATAGGTTGCAAGTTATTTTTTGTTACCCCTAAGTGATAATGATAAGGGTAGCCCTCTCCAGAAATTTTTGAATGCTGAGCTTTATTAAAGCAAAACGTATTTCGCGGGCACAGCTAGTTATAATAAGAAAGCTTGTCGCGAGATTTATAAAAACATATTTTTTTTATAATTATCATGATCGTATTGTATTCTTGTTTATTTACGTAGTTAAATCTCGCGACAATCTTTAATATTATCATAAAAATTGTGTCATCAGTTTGTTTATTTTCCTCTTATTAGAGCATAAAAGCTTGTTATTAAAAATGTTTTTACTTTTAGTTTTGTTCAATTGTGTTAAAAAATGCACCTGCGTTTGCCTTTTAACAAAAACCGAATAGAAGAGCGTAAATTTCTTTAGAAGTCACCTTGACATAATGAAATATAAAGGTTTAATGCATTGACTACAACTCACTCGGATATCTAAATTTTAGCTTTTTTCGTTCTATTATAAGCTCCAGCATATAAACAAAGTTCAATTTCGATTACGCAAAAAATCTTGTTTTGGATGAATTGATATTCCTTTAATTATACTTAGCATTGTAAAGTATCATCTTCACCCTCGTGATATATTCTATTGACGTCACTAACACAACGCAACATAAGATCATTATGCAGTGAGAAGACGTAAACATCACAGACCAACCAATGCATAGTCCTCAATTTTGATTTCTCGTGTACAAAGTTGTACATGAAAACAATATATCTATTACGAAGAGGCAAGAAAGATTACCATCTATCTACCAAAGTAAACCCCTTATATTTTTTACGATAAAATTATTATATCAACAATCATGATCAATAATGAATGCAAAATATCCTCATTGGTTGGAGATAACTGCCAGATAATAGTTCTTTGTAATAGTATATCTGTAGAACATATCACCGACCTACTTTACCTTTACCTGCCAGATATCTCAAAGTTCTGTAAAACTAAAAGGTGTAGAATCTAACAGGTAAATTTCCAACAGTGTATCAGATACTTTATCGACGACTGATACCAAACGATGACCTACCGGAAAGTTTTAACAAAATGTTATCGTTGTTTGTATTTGTAATATAATTATTGACTTTTTTAGTGTTATTGAATTAAGTTTTCCTAATTGTAAGTTTTTTTACATATTCTTTTCTATTATTTCATTTTTTTGTTTTATTTCACTCTACAGAAAATGTGAATTCCAGTTAAATTCTATATAAATTCATCACGCTAGATGCTCAAACATAAATCTTTTTGTCAAATTTCGTGATGGCCTTATCAATTTCAGTTGCATACCACGAAAAAGGCAGATGGATGAATACTTTTTGCTAAAATCCACTAAAATTATATGATCGAGAGTACTCACTTTAAAAATCACTCACTCGCTCTTCATACTGACGTACACGAACAAAGTCTGTATTAAGATAGAAGACAAAAGTAATCGTAATGTAGGTAAATGTAAATAGAAATTATACGTAAACAATAAGTGTCCGGAATCAAAATCCGACTCCATCGCTACATAGTTTTAAAGATTACTACATATTGCAATTTGTTGCGGCGACCATTTTGGATTTGCAACAATAATAATTACCTATGCATAAAATTGCATTGTTATCGGAACTAAAGGCGTCATCATCACAGCTCATATACGTCCCCACCGAGGGGCTCGAGCCTACCCTGTTAGGGTGATTAGGCCTTAGTCAACCACGCTGGCCCAATGCGGATTGGTCGACTTCACATACACCATTGAATTTCTTCGCAGATGTATGCAGGTTTCCTCACGATGTTTTCCTTCACCGTAGGAGCGTCAGACAAAGGCGTACTTATACCAAATGTCAGCTTAATCGAACACTGGCAAGTGGGTCAAATTTAATTTGCAAGATTTAACCCATACAAATAAATAAATAAACAAAGAAACAGAGCAGTTAAATAAAAGCTTGTAAAAATTATCACTTTAAAAATATTTACAAAAGATTCGCTGTATCTAAAAATTTGATTAGACTTATCTAAAGATAGACTAGAAAAAAAGCAGTGTTTACCAGTGGTACTATCGTTGTTTCTTATGGGCAATTTCTTTTACCCCTGATACTACGTCTTATAATTTTTTTCAAATATTTTTGCCTTCAATTGCCAGTTCCAATGTATTTATTTATTTATATAAACAAAAAAACTTACTGCATTTGTATGCGTCTATACGGATATAACGTCCGTGGATACAATCAAAGCTTCCTGGCCATTCCTGGATCATGGCATAGTAAAATTAATAAGATTTTCAAAAAGTACAGTTTTGAGATTATCACGCACATTAGAAACCGAGAAAATTCATTGTCAGAAATTTGATAAAAATAAAGCAACAAATGAAGAAAGAAAAACATGCAAATTTGCGAGGGCGTAGCCAAGATTATATATGGGGGGGGGGGGGGGCGGCAGATAAATAAAATCATTCAGCCTCATCTGGACAATGTCCAGTTTACCAGCGACTAGCCGCTCCTCTAGGGGAGGGGGGGGGGGCATCTGCCCCTTCCTGCCCGTACCTCGCTACGCCCATGCTTCATAAAATATATTACATACGTTTTTATGTGTTTCTTGCATCATCTGAAATTTTTCTGCCATATCTTCACAGTTGACGTCATGAGAATGCATGCATTATCTCCGCCAGTTGTACATTTTATTGTTGTGCAATAAAGTGTTAAATAAATGAATAAATAATATGTACAAAAGTATTAAAGCATACAAATGAAGCAACTTATAATAGTACATTATGGTACAAGTGTGTAATGTTGGTGATTACCGCTGAGGCGCATTGAGGCCCGAGCCGTCAGGCGAGGGTCTTAAGAAGCCGAGGACGGTAACCATCAATACACACGTGTATCATACAACGTTTTTCAACACACTTCTGAATAAAACAATACTTAAATAAAAAACCATTTTACATAGTAGATAAAAAGTTTACTTAGAGAAACAATTAGTAAATGTGCAGTTAGTAAAATTATAATTAACTATTTTTGATGACATAGCGGTCTCATCAGATAGATTATTTATTGAAATACTTTCATGATCTATTGTTATTTGTGATGGTTCATTATTCGTGTAGGTAGGTGAAATCCAATCATTGGACGTACTTGGTATTTCGCCAGTAGGATGCGTCTCAGAATCAAGTTTAATTCTTTTTGTGATTTTTGCACAAATTTCCTTCTTGTTTTGTATGGAATCTTCTACGTATGATTCTGCTACATTGCTAGATCGCCACCCGCCATGTCGCTTCAAAGTCATTATATCAGCTCCTGAATTTGCCAGCAATGTAGCTGAAGTTCTTCTGAAACTATGTCCAGTGTAGCTCTCAGCATCTACTAAACCCAAAAACTTAGCGATTTCTTTAGGCATAGAAGCAAATTTGTTTATACCTATAGGCTGACAGGTACATTTAACATTCTGGTAATTTAGAAAGAAACGGTAATTTTTTGTTTTTGGCGAACGCAAACTTTCATACTTCTTAACAATATCATAGAATGGACCGTGTATGGTGAATGACCTAGGTATTTTATTTTTCGTGATAGGTATCTTCACTAAAAGCATCTGGCCATGGTTCTCTATATCTTTTACAGTTATATTTGTTAATTCTTGTATCCTACAGGCACCAGTTACACCAAATATTAAAGCAACCTGAAACAAAAGAAACAATAATTAAGGTCAACACACAACACAAGCTACTATTAAATATTTAATTAAAATTAATTTAACTAACCTTTGTAGCCAAATACTGGTTACCTGGAGCATCTTTAATAAATTTTTCAATATCATCAGATGATAAAACCTTTGATTTTTTGCTTCTAAATCCATCAGATAGTCTCTTTAGATAAGCTGACAAATTCGAGTATGTTTTTAAGTCCACTCCATTCTTTGTTCGGACTGTACTTTTTAACATTGAGTAAATACACCACAAAGAGCTAGGTTTGTACTTAGAAGATAATTCTTTAAAGTACGCCATGAACACATTTTCTGAAAAAGACTGCGTATTCTTGTTGTTCTGCCATTGTATGAAATTTTGGTACGATAATAGATATTTTTCCTTTGAGTTTTCTGGTAGTAAACTTTCCATAACGTTCTGGGCTTCACATCTTATATCGGGCGGTGTACAACATAAATCATTTTTCAACACACTTCCTCATAAAGTGGCTCTAATCCCATGGCAATTAGGCACATAATGACACCTATAATCAAACTGTGACTTTTTCATTACTATTATTCACGAGTGAGTAATAGTTTTTTTTTTTAATATTATTGGTTGAGTTACGCTTACACTTGCGCTAAAATGCTATCCGCGAAAAGCCCAAAAAAAAGAAACCTCATTTTTTAGTCTATGGCCGATGCGCGCGCATAGGAAAACTGATTAATTTTTCCCGCCATTACGAAATTTATTAGTCTATGGCCGATGCGCGCGCATAGGAAAACTGATTAATTTTTCCCGCCATTACGAACATTTTTCACAACTCGTCTCGTTTTCTCTTTTGAAGTTATTTAGTTAGTTATTAATTAAGATGTCTGCAAATACAATTTATGAAGAAAATGATTTATGTTGTACACCGCCCGATATAAGATGTGAAGCCCAGAACGTTATGGAAAGTTTACTACCAGAAAACTCAAAGGAAAAATATCTATTAGCGTACCAAAATTTCATACAATGGCAGAACAACAAGAATACGCAGTCTTTTTCAGAAAATGTGTTCATGGCGTACTTTAAAGAATTATCTTCTAAGTACAAACCTAGCTCTTTGTGGTGTATTTACTCAATGTTAAAAAGTACAGTCCGAACAAAGAATGGAGTGGACTTAAAAACATACTCGAATTTGTCAGCTTATCTAAAGAGACTATCTGATGGATTTAGAAGCAAAAAATCAAAGGTTTTATCATCTGATGATATTGAAAAATTTATTAAAGATGCTCCAGATAACCAATATTTGGCTACAAAGGTTAGTTAGATTAATTTTAATTAAATATTTAATAGCATCTTGTGTTGTGTGTTGACCTTAATTATTGTTTCTTTTGTTTCAGGTTGCTTTAATATTTGGTGTAACTGGTGCCTGTAGGATACAAGAATTAACAAATATAACTGTAAAAGATATAGAGAACCATGGCCAGATGCTTTTAGTGAAGCTACCTATCACGAAAAATAAAATACCTAGGTCATTCACCATACACGGTCCATTCTATGATATTGTTAAGAAGTATGAAAGTTTGCGTTCGCCAAAAACAAAAAATGACCGTTTCTTTCTAAATTACCAGAATGGTAAATGTACCTGTCAGCCTATAGGTATAAACAAATTTGCTTCTATGCCTAAAGAAATCGCTAAGTTTTTGGGTTTAGTAGATGCTGAGAGCTACACTGGACATAGTTTCAGAAGAACTTCAGCTACATTGCTGGCAAATTCAGGAGCTGATATAATGACTTTGAAGCGACATGGCGGGTGGCGATCTAGCAATGTAGCAGAATCATACGTAGAAGATTCCATACAAAACAAGAAGGAAATTTGTGCAAAAATCACAAAAAGAATTAAACTTGATTCTGAGACGCATCCTACTGGCGAAATACCAAGTACGTCCAATGATTGGATTTCACCTACCTACACGAATAATGAACCATCACAAATAACAATAGAACATGAAAGTATTTCAATAAATAATCTATCTGATGAGACCGCTATGTCATCAAAAATAGTTAATTATAATTTTACTAACTGCACATTTACTAATTGTTTCTCTAAGTAAACTTTTTATCTACTATGTAAAATGGTTTTTTATTTAAGTATTGTTTTATTCAGAAGTGTGTTGAAAAACGTTGTATGATACACGTGTGTATTGATGGTTACCGTCCTCGGCTTCTTAAGACCCTCGCCTGACGGCTCGGGCCTCAATGCGCCTCAGCGGTAATCACCAACATTACACACTTGTACCATAATGTACTATTCTTCATAAATTGTATTTGCAGACATCTTAATTAATAACTAACTAAATAACTTCAAAAGAGAAAACGAGACGAGTTGTGAAAAATGTTTCGTAATGGCGGGAAAAATTAATCAGTTTTCCTATGCGCGCGCATCGGCCATAGTCTCTATATATAATAAAATCGTAGGGGTACAAAAATCTGTAATTGCGAAATATTAAGAAAAAAAATACACAGGTCGCTTTAAAATCATTAGCAGAACACGATAGAATAGTTTTTAAAAAAATTGTTTGTTTGTTGGTTTGTTTGTTTGTTTGTTTGTTTGTTTGTTTGTCTGTTTGTCCGGAAAGATCTCCGAAACTACTGGACAGAATTTGATATGGCTTACACCACAATGTTTAGAATTTGCCGGAAGAACATTTAGGCATAATTTCGTTTGTTTAAATTCACTTTTTATTTTTAGTGAAAAAATACCATATAAAATTTTCGAATTGGCTTTAGGTAGAAAAACAACATGGCGCACGTGAAATTATTTGACAAGTCTGTCACATAGTACGAGCATAGTACCATCATAGTACAAAGAGAAGGTATTTTCTTCCACGAAGGAAAGGCAATGGAACTACGCCATACAGCCTGATCTTAAGTAATTGGATTTCGAAAATTAAAAGGCAGGACTGAAGTGTTTCACATAGTACAATAATATTTAATATTTTTTATTAATGGCTGTACCCAACTGGATTTCGCCAACAAAATTGTCTTTTTCTTATGTCGTACCGTGGTGGTAAGGCAAAAAGATCAAGCCATACAACCAATGTATAAAGCATTTTTTATGATAATACTTATCGAGTGACCATAAAATTTGTAGATTGGTTTAATTCTTGACTTATTTTTACAAAATCGGTACAATTTTTGAAATATTTAAAATGTTGAAAAATGAAGATTCTCTTTTCAAGGTATTTTGAAAGGTGTTATATGTTTTTACATTAGGACTAAGGAATCAAACTCTTTCATCCATTTAAAACTATTAAAAGTAATAGATTAATATTGATAAAAAAAAAATATCTGACTGCAATGTTCTGGGTTACGCGTAGAGGGACGGGGCGGGACTCTTAAGAGGCTGAGTAACGCCAACGACCTTGAGACATGATTTGTACTGGATTACGGGCGCAGCGCGTTATTGAAATTGAGCCAAAAAATCAATTTATATATTTTGTTAAAGAAACTAGTAACTTATTTGAAGATATGAAACATCAATATTATCAAATTAAGTGTAACGAGTTAATTCCCCGAAAATCATTAAATAACCTTAGTTAAATAACTCGGATTTTCTTCTGGAAGCTGTTTTTAATGGGTATCTTTGACATTTTTTTTAACGAGAAACTTTGATTTAAATTTATTTTGGAGACATGGATATTCTCAAACATATTTTCAAGAGTAACATATATTTTTTTCACTACGGTATATTAAACAGGTTTTGATAAAAAAAGTTTTAAGTAGGGCTCGACGAGCTCAGCTCAGCGTTGTCAGCCTCTTAATCCTAATGTCTAAAATGACGGATCACATTTTTTTGGATCCACCCAAGGAACATGGATATCGAACGAAGAACCTAAAGAGTAGAACACATTGAACCTAGCCACGTTGACTTAATTTGACATGACTGCCGATAAAGTTCGTTTCCAAACCCAGCGATATGCATATCAAATGAAAAGCCTTGATGAGTAGAGCACTATGAACCTAGGAAAATCGCCCTAAATTCAACATGGCCGCCGCTCAAATAAAACGGATAAAAGTTCGTTTCCAAACCCAGCAATATGGGTATCAAATGAAAGGCATTGATGAGTAGAGCACTATGAACCTAGCAACATTGACATAAATTCAACATGGCCGCCGCTCAAAAAAGGTGGATAAAAGTTAGTTTCCAAACCTAGCAATATGGGTATCAAATGAAAGGCATTGAAAAGTAGAGCACTATGCACCTAGCAACATTGACATAAATTAAACATGGCCGCCGCTCAAAAAAGGTGGATAAAAGTTAGTTTCCAAGCCTAGCAATATGGGTATCAAATGAAAGGCCTTGAAGAGTAGAGCATTAGGTACCTAGGAAAATCGACCTAAATTCAACATGGCCGCCGCAAAAAAAAAAGGATAAAAGTTCGTTTTCAAACCTAGCAATATGGGTATCAACTGAAAGGCCTAAAAGAGTAGAGCATTATGAACTAAGGAAAATTGCCCTAAATTAAACATGGCCGCCGCTCAAAAAATGGATAAAAGTTCGTTTTCAAACCCAGCAATATGGGTATCAAATAAAAGGCTTTGATAAGTAGAGCACTATGAACCTAGCAACATTGACATAAATTCACCATGGCCGCCGCTCAAAAAAGATAGATAAAAGTTCGTTTCCAAACCTAGCAATATTGGTATCAAATGAAAGGCCTTGAAGAGTAGAGCATTAGGAACCTAGCAAAATCGATCTAAATTCAACATGGCCGCCGCTCAAAAAAAAAGGATAAATGTTCGTTTCCAAACCTAGCAATATGGGTATCAAATGAAAAGCCTAAAACAGTAGAGTATTATGAACTTAGGGAAATTGCTATAAATTCAAAATGGCCGCCACTCAAAAAATAGATAATAGTTCGTTTCCAAACCCAGCAATATGGGTATCAAATGAAAGGCATTGATGAATAGAGCACTATGAACCTAGCAACATTGACATAAATTCAACATGGCCGCCGCTCAAAAAAGGTGGATAAAAGTTAGTTTCCAAACCTAGCAATATGGGTATCAAATGAAAGGCATTGATGAGTAGAGCACTATGAACCTAGCAACATTGACATAAATTCAACATGGCCGCCGCTGAAAAAAGGTGGATAAAAGTTAGTTTCCAAACCTAGCAATATGGGTATCAAATGAAAGGCCTTGAAGAGTAGAGCATTAGGTACCTAAGAAAATCGACCTAAATTCAACATGGCCGCCGCAAAAAAAAAAGGATAAAAGTTCGTTTTCAAACCCAGCAATATGGGTATCAAATGAAGGGCCCTGATGAGTAGAGCACTATGAATCTAGCAACATTGACATAAATTCAACATAGCCGCCGCTCTAAAAAGAAGAATAATAGTTCGTTTCCAAACCTAACAATATGGGTATCAACTGAAAGGCCTAAAAGAGTAGAGCATTATGAACTAAGGAAAATTGCCCTAAATGAAACATGGCCGCCGCTCAAAAAATGGATAAAAGTTCGTTTTCAAACCCAGCAATATGGGTATCAAATAAAAGGCTTTGATAAGTAGAGTACTATGAACCTAGCAACATTGACATAAATTCAACATGGCCGCCGCTCAAAAAAGATAAATAAAAGTTCGTTTCCAAACCTAGCAATTTGGGTATCAAATGAAAGGCCTTGAAGTGTAGAGCATTAGGAACCTAGCAAAATCGAACTTAATTCAACATGGCCGCCGCTTAAAAAAAAAAGGATAAAACTTCGTTTCCAAACCTAGCAATATGGGTATCAAATGAAAAGCCTAAAACAGTAGAGTATTATGAACTTAGGAAAATTGCTATAAATTCAACATGGCCGCCGCTCAAAAAATGGATAATAGTTCGTTTTCAAACCCAGCAATATGGGTCTCAAATGAAAGGCCTTGATAAGTAGAGCATTATGAACCTAGCAACATTTACGTAAATTCAACATGGCCGCCACTCAAAAAAGGTGGATAAAAGTTAGTTTCCAAACCTAGCAATATGGGTATCAAATAAAAGGCCTTGAAGAGTAGAGCATTAGGTACCTACGATAATCTACCTAAATTCAACATGGCCGCCGCTCAAAAAAAGGATAAATGTTCGTTTTCAAACCGAGCAATGTGGATACCAAATGAAAGGCCTTGATGAGTAGAGCACTATGAACCTAGCAACACATAAATAAATTCAACATGGCCGCCGCTCAATAAAGGTGGATAAAAGTTCGTTTTCTAATCTAGCAATATAGGTATCAAATGAAAGGTCTTCAAGAGTAGAGCACTATGAACCTAGGAAAATCGCCCTAAATTCAACATGGCCGCCGCTCAAATAAAACGGATAAAAGTTCGTTTCCAAACCCAGCAATATGGGTATCAAATGAAAGGCATTGATGAGTAGAGCACTATGAACCTAGCAACATTGACATAAATTCAACATGGCCGCCGCTCAAAAAAGGTGGATAAAAGTTAGTTTCCAAACCTAGCAATATGGGTATCAAATGAAAGGCATTGAAAAGTAGAGCACTATGCACCTAGCAACATTGACATAAATTAAACATGGCCGCCGCTCAAAAAAGGTGGATAAAAGTTAGTTTCCAAGCCTAGCAATATGGGTATCAAATGAAAGGCCTTGAAGAGTAGAGCATTAGGTACCTAGGAAAATCGACCTAAATTCAACATGGCCGCCGCAAAAAAAAAAGGATAAAAGTTCGTTTTCAAACCTAGCAATATGGGTATCAACTGAAAGGCCTAAAAGAGTAGAGCATTATGAACTAAGGAAAATTGCCCTAAATTAAACATGGCCGCCGCTCAAAAAATGGATAAAAGTTCGTTTTCAAACCCAGCAATATGGGTATCAAATAAAAGGCTTTGATAAGTAGAGCACTATGAACCTAGCAACATTGACATAAATTCACCATGGCCGCCGCTCAAAAAAGATAGATAAAAGTTCGTTTCCAAACCTAGCAATATTGGTATCAAATGAAAGGCCTTGAAGAGTAGAGCATTAGGAACCTAGCAAAATAGATCTAAATTCAACATGGCCGCCGCTCAAAAAAAAAGGATAAATGTTCGTTTCCAAACCTAGCAATATGGGTATCAAATATAAAGCCTAAAACAGTAGAGTATTATGAACTTAGGGAAATTGCTATAAATTCAAAATGGCCGCCACTCAAAAAATAGATAATAGTTCGATTCCAAACCCAGCAATATGGGTATCAAATGAAAGGCATTGATGAATAGAGCACTATGAACCTAGCAACATTGACATAAATTCAACATGGCCGCCGCTCAAAAAAGGTGGATAAAAGTTAGTTTCCAAACCTAGCAATATGGGTATCAAATGAAAGGCATTGATGAGTAGAGCACTATGAACCTAGCAACATTGACATAAATTCAACATGGCCGCCGCTGAAAAAAGGTGGATAAAAGTTCGTTTCCAAACCTAGCAATATGGGTATCAAATGAAAGGCCTTGAAGAGTAGAGCATTAGGTACCTAAGAAAATCGACCTAAATTCAACATGGCCGCCGCAAAAAAAAAAGGATAAAAGTTCGTTTTCAAACCCAGCAATATGGGTATCATATGAAGGGCCCTGATGAGTAGAGCACTATGAATCTAGCAACATTGACATAAATTCAACATAGCCGCCGCTCTAAAAAGAAGAATAATAGTTCGTTTCCAAACCTAACAATATGGGTATCAACTGAAAGGCCTAAAAGAGTAGAGCATTATGAACTAAGGAAAATTGCCCTAAATGAAACATGGCCGCCGCTCAAAAAATGGATAAAAGTTCGTTTTCAAACCCAGCAATATGGGTATCAAATAAAAGGCTTTGATAAGTAGAGTACTATGAACCTAGCAACATTGACATAAATTCAACATGGCCGCCGCTCAAAAAAGATAAATAAAAGTTCGTTTCCAAACCTAGCAATTTGGGTATCAAATGAAAGGCCTTGAAGTGTAGAGCATTAGGAACCTAGCAAAATCGAACTTAATTCAACATGGCCGCCGCTTAAAAAAAAAAGGATAAAACTTCGTTTCCAAACCTAGCAATATGGGTATCAAATGAAAAGCCTAAAACAGTAGAGTATTATGAACTTAGGAAAATTGCTATAAATTCAACATGGCCGCCGCTCAAAAAATGGATAATAGTTCGTTTTCAAACCCAGCAATATGGGTCTCAAATGAAAGGCCTTGATAAGTAGAGCATTATGAACCTAGCAACATTTACGTAAATTCAACATGGCCGCCACTCAAAAAAGGTGGATAAAAGTTAGTTTCCAAACCTAGCAATATGGGTATCAAATAAAAGGCCTTGAAGAGTAGAGCATTAGGTACCTACGATAATCTACCTAAATTCAACATGGCCGCCGCTCAAAAAAAGGATAAATGTTCGTTTTCAAACCGAGCAATGTGGATACCAAATGAAAGGCCTTGATGAGTAGAGCACTATGAACCTAGCAACACATAAATAAATTCAACATGGCCGCCGCTCAATAAAGGTGGATAAAAGTTCGTTTTCTAATCTAGCAATATAGGTATCAAATGAAAGGTCTTCAAGAGTAGAGTACTATGGACCTAGCAATATTGACGTAAAATCGACATGGCCACCGCTCAAAAAAGGTGGATAAAAGTTCGTTTCCAAACCTAGCAATATAAGTATCAAATGAAAGGCCTTGAAGAGTAGAGCACTATGAACCTAGGAAAATAGCACAACATTCAATATGGCCGCTGCTCAAAAAAAACTGATAAAAGTTCGTTTCTAAGTCCAGCAATATGGGTATCAAATGAAAGGCCTTGATCAGTAGAGCACTATGAACGTAGCAACATTGACGTAAATTCAACATGGCCGCCGCTCAAAAAAGACGGATAATAGTTGCTTTTCAAACCCAGCAATAGGGGTATTAAATGAAAGTAGGCCCTAACACACTTAGAGCATGGCTGCTCTAGGTACCCTAGAGCAGCCATGCTCTAAGTGTGTTCCGCGGAACCCTAGGGCTCCACAATACCCCTATAAGGGTTCCGCAATAATTTAGAAAAATCAAAACACCCTCTCTGGTCGTACTTTTATTATGCTTATTAATAAAGAATACACTTTTAAAAACTATTGTTTTATTTTAGGGTTCCGTCAAGTATTTCGCTTTCCAAAAGGGTTCCGTCACCAAAAAAGTTTGAGAACCGCTTCGGGGCCTATTGGATGTTCGATGTTAGATGTTACCTGTGTTTATTGTCCTTCGAGACCGTGATAATGCAACGATCGTGAACTAACTAACGATAACTCCAAGTTTGTGTGTTGGATGTTAGTCATCACGGCGAGTTTGCTAACCGAACTATGCCAGCAACACTATATCGCACAGTACAAGTTACAAAAACGGAAGTCTCAATACATTTTAAGGCTAACCGCATAAATACGTTTTTTCGCATTCGTTTTCTGAATGCGGGCATCCGAATGCATCAAATCTATACAAAATACTCATTGACTGCCGCACACGTTCGTTTTTATTACGAACGGAACACGTTCTGTACGTACGTTTAGGTAGAATGGTAGAAATCCCGAATGAGAAGAAACGAACGTCTGCGCTACGTTCACGAAACTCCGTGTCTGTATTCAGTGATCGGATATCGAATACGGAAAACGTATTTGTACAGTAACCCCCCCATTCATGCTATACATTAACTCTACAAAAACCGCCAGTATTTCGAGCGACATAAGAACGGTTCAAAAGTCAAACAGTATAGCTTGACAAGGAGCTTACTGTACGACCAGTCAAAATTGGCCAAGTTGTCATATCCAAAAAATATATTTTGTTGGTGTTACCAACACCCATTATAAAATCTAAACTTTAATCGTATACAGTTCTAATTTATTAACAATTGTTTATTTTAATTCGAAACATGAATATGATAAAGATTATTCTTGCAACTGTGTAGTTCTTTCTACTGAAGAAGAATTTATTAATATCAATAATGTCTCTAAAACAATAATAATACTTAGTGTTTATAGTAATATGTGATGTATTTAATTTTGTGGACTGTTAGAAAAAAAAACATTAGGAACCTACGAAAATTGTCCTAATTTCGAAATGGCCGATGCTCAAGAAAGGCAGAATAAAGTTGAATCATTATGGAATAAAATGGAGGAAAAAACTAAACACTGTGTTAAGTATTTTGATGGCGAAACGTAGTTCGCGGGCACAGCTAGTAGACTAATAAATTTCGTAATGGCGGGAAAAATTAATCAGTTTTCCTATGCGCGCGCATCGGCCATAGACTAAAACATGCGGTTTCTTTTTTTTGGGCTTTTCGCGGATAGCATTTTAGCGCAAGTGTAAGCGTAACTCAACCAATAATATTAAAAAAAACTATTACTCACTCGTGAATAATAGTAATGAAAAAGTCACAGTTTGATTATAGGTGTCATTATGTGCCTAATTGCCATGGGATTAGAGCCACTTTATGAGGAAGTGTGTTGAAAATAATATTATTAATATTATAATTAACATACATAGAAATAATAAAACTAATAATAACCCACGTGGTGTTCTTTAGCGAAATATTCGTTCCTTTGTTGTCAAAATAAAATAGTACCAGGGGTAAAATAAATCCTCCGTAGTACAAAAAAAATACCAGTAGAAAGAACGGCAGTTCCACAGGTTAGCAACGAAAAACAATTCATCCCCTTTTACATGTAGCGGAGGTACCCTGGTTTTTTGTTATTTTGCTACTTTGTCGGCGTCATTAATAAATATACCCATGCCAAATTACAGCTTTGTAGTGCTGAGTCTGTTTGCTAAGCAGCGGACAGACAGACAGACGGACATAGCGAAACTAAGAGTTCCTTATTGATTACGGAACACTAAAAAGACAAGTGTCTTTTTCTCTTTCATGAGAATTCACTAAACTGAACGAAGTCAGTATTATTTACTTATTATTAAATTGTTACTTGTTTATCTACATGGAAAACATGTTGAGAATTCCGAATAGACAGGTGCGTATTTCTACATAGGAAGATAGTAATTAACATACAGAAGTGTATCGCCGCTTGCAAATATAACTCGTACTAAAACTAATAATACACTAACACCACACAGTTTCGTAATAGGTAATGCATTAATTTGCTCTGTTCAAAGGGAACTGAGAAATATGTATATAAGAGCGCATTTACATGATACGTTGTCAATGCGCGGCGATTGCGTGGGTCTCGCGCGGATTGCCCTTGCTGGTTTTCTTGCTGGTTCTTTCCAGTACAAGGTCTCCCGCCGTAGACTTGTGAACCATTGGCGTAGCTTCCTTGACTTTCAAAAGAGATTGTAAAATCCAAGTTGAATAAAATATTTTGATTTTGATTGCCCGACAGCAAATTAAAATAAAGGTTGACACAACAGACTAAAGATGGCACTTTAATTCCAGGGTATGTAGATATCAGGACTTGTTAACGTCGCTACTGACCCTTGGTACAACTGTTATGTTTAACTGGTTGTACGAAGGGGAACTAAATGTACCGACTGGTACAACTGTTTGAATATTCTTCATTTATTGATTATTACGACCTGTAGTACAACCGTGAAAAATGTTCAACTCGTTTGTCCAACTATTGTATCACGGGGAAGTAAAATGATCTATGGTCCAAAGAATCGGTTAATAAATTTTTTGACATTCTCATATTACACCTACATACCTATACAATAAAAACTAAACATATAATTGCAACTGTAACTAAAAGTATTTACCTGAATTAATAGTGTAACTGTAAACTCTGGTAGGTACTCATACTTCAAAAAAGGAGGAGGTTCTCAATTCGATGCATATGTTTTTTTTTGTATGTTACGCGATTACGCCGCCGACTGATTTTCAAAATTCTTTTTGTATTCAATAGAGTAAACTCCAAGGGTGGTCGCCAATGGTCACCAAAGTTAGGATCTGATGATGGGATCCCATGAAAATCGAAGAAAACCCTTAAATTTTAAGGTGTGTCCAACGTGTTTTGTATGTATGTTACGCGATTACTTCGCCAATTGTGGATCGATTTTCAAAATTCTTTTTGAATTCGATAGAGTAAACTCCAAGGGTGGTCCCAAGATCACCAAAGTTAGGATCTGATCGTGGGATCCCATGAAAATCAAGGGAAACGCTAATTTAGTATTAAATTTGTTTCTTTCACTAAAAAGATTGCATTCACTAAAAAGTTAAAAATAAAAAATATTTTACAATAAATAAAAACCGACTTCAAAAACACTGAAAAGTTAAAAATAATATAAGAATAGGTACAGACAACATCACACTTGTGCCGGTGCCAAATTTTAAGACTTTCTAGGAGATCATCGTTTTATTTATTTAGTTTTAACACATATGCAGAAACAGTTACTATAGACATAAGACTGGAACAAATCACCAGCAACACCACACCGCCAACATGTCGAGATAAGCATAGGTACGTTTATCTCAATTTGTCAAACACATGACCAGTGGTAATTTGTCTAGTAACTGCATTTGTATATGCCTAATGTTATCATCAGGCGCAACATCATAATATTGTGACCATCTTTTTTTACCAATATTTTGCATCATTGGCACGGATCCCTTTCATAGGAAGCCATTTTCACGTATAAGTATGTTGAGGGGCCGCATAAGAGTGACAGTATTTGTCTTTAAGGAGTTGTAAGCCTACGCTAAAATCTCAAAAAAAAATTACTAAGTTTATTTTCTAATTTGTAAGAAATATTCTTTTCACAAAAAATGAAAACCGACTTCAAAAATAATATAAGTAACATACACAACATAATTTTTTGATATTAAAAGTCGCTTCCAAATTTTACGACTTTCTAGATCATAGCTTGGCACCGACTTCCATATAAAACTTGTGATGTTGCGTGTATTTTTATATTATTTTTGACTTTAAAGTGATTTTAATTAATTTAATTCCAACTCACCGAAGTAACTAGAAAAAATACAACTAAGGGTCAATACATACCTATTGTACTGTTATTTAAAAACTAACCTCTAACTTCTAAAAGTCAAGGATCCTTCCATCACCAGTTCGGCTCATGACAAATGATCAGATGCAAATACTTGAATAGCTTCTGAAAAGACATGAAACACGTTGGACGTGGGGTTAGAGTTTTCCTCGATTTTCCTTTTTTTTTGAGAGGAATGCGTGACCGCACCATACTCGCCGTTGGTTAGACGACGAGCGTATGTGGGGCTGGTGTTCTTCTTGCCCTTATAGATGTGCGTGGTAGGGTCCACACTGCGACTACCACTACCAATGCGCCCGGGCTAGCCTGACCTGGATGGTCAGGCTATCGCCAAGGGGGGATTGCCCGAGAACACCAGGGCAGTCCCCGGACAGAGGGTCTTACGCCGGCGTACACGGGGCTAACCGTGCACGCAGGCCTCCACGGCAGGGTCATTGAACGGGCGGGCGGAATGCCCGCCTCCGCCTTCGCCTGCCTGTCCGTCTGCGGCGGATGGGAGCGGCTTGAGGATCATTCTCCCGCTCCCTCTCCGCGACTTCCTTCTGCGAGCTGACGTCCTCGCAGAAGGAAGCGACAGCCCCCCATTCCGCCTTGCCGCGGAGCATGGCCACGACCATGCTCGGCAGCGAGAGGTCTCCGCACCCAGCGCAACGTTAAGTTCGCTGCGCTGAGGTCGCCAGGCGCCCACACCAACAGGGTGTGCTCGGCAGTGTTGTCGGGAGCATCGCAGTGATGACACTTCGGTGTTTCCTCCCGATGCGCGGCCCGATGCAGGTAGTGACCGAAACAACCATGTCCGGTCAATACCTGCACCATGCGGAACGAGAAACTGCCCTGCCGACGCTCTACCCACTCCTCCTACACCGGACGTATCGCTTCGATCGTCCGGTGGTCAGCAGCTGGCTCAGCATCGACGCAGAGCCTCCGTCTGCGCCTGGGTAGGAATCCGCTCCACTCCCTTAGGGACGGATCGTCCCCTCCGTTCTTTATCGGCAACCCGATGTCGATACACCTCTGCATATACGCGTGCATCGACATCCCACGGCGTTTGATCCGCTAGAACGCAGGCCGCGCCGTGGCTGACCGTGCGATATGCTCGCACGGCCCGGATTGATATGACCCTCTGCGGACGTCGCAAGAGGGCCACCGTTCGGGGGGAGAGGCACTCCGCCCATACCGGGGCTCCGTAGAGTGCCATCGACCGTATCACCCTGTGATACAGTCGACGGCACGCCGATCCTGGCCCTCCCATATAGGGAGGACCCGTCCGAGTGCGGCTACGGCGGCACATAGGGATCGAAAACCAGACCGAGGTACTTGAAGTGTGCCTCGATCGATATGCGAACCCCCTCCACTAGGACACGGAGCCCCGGTGGGATCCTGCGACGAGAGGCGTGGAATATGATGGCCCTCGTTTTATCGAGGGCCACGTCCAGGCAATAAGGGAGACATAATCTTAAATTTTATTGTACACTTTGATAAAAAATATCCTAAAACAAAAAATCACTGTCGCTATTATACAAATATTTGTAAACGCACTCATTGCATTGAGCTGTGTCATTAGAAAAACGAATTTTCCAATAAAGAAGACAAAATCTTAAATTATCCTGTCTTCGCCTCCGAGATTTATTCCTTAACCATGTAGTAGCCCTGCTACGCGCTAACCCTATCGCACAAGTTTTAAAGTCAGAGAAAGAAAACCACTATATCTTCCTCTGTCTAATCACACCTCACAAGCCTCCGCAGTACCGACCTCATTCTTGTCCGTGCGCGCGCGGCGTTCGCACGAGTGTAACAGTAATATAATTTGTGCATGAGTGTAGGTAATCTACGTAAAAAAAAAAAAAAGTTTAATTTTACGGTTATTTGCTTATTTGTTAAGTATGCCTAAACGAAAACACTGTGAATCCGAAGAAGATAAATGGCTAAGGAAGATGAAGAGATACGAAGAAAAACTTAATTAGGAAAAACGTAGGGGCAAGCCGGAGGCACATTTTGTACTCAGATGATGGCGAAAATGATGTGCAACCAGAAGAATACTTTTTTACATTCCCGTTGCATTCATCGGGAATCATTTTTATGTCCGTTGTATTCTTCGGATAATATTTTATTATGTTCTCGTTGTATTGAACGAGGAACCATTTTTATGTCCGTTGTATTCTTCGGATAATATTTTATTATGTTCTCGTTGTATTGAACGAGTAAGCGGGTGGACGGACACCGCTCGCCTGGGCCGCCGAGTACGCGCGCGGCGCGACCACGTGCAGTAATACTCGTAATGGAAAATGTGGGTATCCTTTTTTCCCCGCTGCCTAAAAATTTCCGTTGCATTCATCGGAAATCACTTTTATGTCCGTTGTATTCTTCGGATCATATTGTTATTATGTTCTCGTTGCATTCAACGAGTAATACTCGTAATATGTACTTAATGGAAAATATAGGGGCTGCCCTTTTTTCCCCGCTGTTTTAAAAATTTCCGTTGCATTCATCGGAATTATTTAAAATATTTTTTGTGCTGCCTAAATTCTCATTAAATATTTATTAGTATCTTTCACATACAAACCAATATGGTGAAAACTGATGACTTACAAACCGATGTAGCGGCCAGGTTTCAAGTCCTATTGCAAAACGGTTTCCAAAAGTGACCAAAGACGAGCATTAAAAAAAAAAAAAACAATGTACTATAGTACCTATGGCGAAAGGCCGAACTCTAATTCGGAAGTAAGTGCTATGTTGGTAGACAACAGAATCGTGTCTTTTAAAGAAAAATCTTAATATTCCAGATGTAGTTACGTTGAACGATGCAGGTAAATTATTAGCTGTTTCTCATTATATAGAAACGGATACCCGTCGATCCGTGTTTATTCCCCTGATAGATAAATCATTATCATATTATACTCTTTTATTATTAATTAAAAACAGAAGAATGGACTATTTGCTATTTAGAGTATCAAGAAGACCACTAAATTATTACAGACACCAATTTCATCTAAGAGTCATTTAAACTTGAAAGGTTCATCGTCCCGAACGCGACAGCAAAGCAGCGGCCAATCCTACCCTCATCGAGCCAGTGGGCCGGGACAGTCTAAGACGTCATACTAACAAGCGAATCGACGGCGAGCAGCCGCGTTCGCACCGCTGCTGCCGCTGCCAGCTTGTCGCCAGCCAGCCCCGCCGCCGCCGCCGCTGCCGCTGGCACCGCCGAGGCACCAGCCAGTCGCGTCGCATCAAACGGTCATCGAACAATCGCGCTACCTGAGCGCGCAGCCGCAAGTACATGCCAGCCGCTTAAAATATTAATTTAGTCAATGAGTGGTGAACTATCACTAGCGATAGGTTTATATTAGACAATGTGTCAAGGATTTCATTTATTGAGGAACCTTAACAAAATCCATACAGCCGTGTGCGGCGTTCTTTTTCAAAAAGTGAGTGAATAGCAATTTCTCTCGAATTAAATCATTTATTAGAAATAAAAGCTATTAGGAGATGTAACCCGACAGCAAAACAATTCGTTTATGATATCTTCGTTATTCCTAAAAGCGTGTGCTCTATATATATTAAAAATCTAAAAAGCTGAATTCGAAGTCGAAGTAGGTATCTCATTTCAAAATGGAAGATATCAGAACGGCTACTAGATTTATGACCGAAGACGTGATTAATATTGATATTAAGGAAGCTTAATTTTTGCTGCCGATTCACAAATCAAAAAAAAAAAAAAACATTTTTACGCTTTTATTTTCATGATATTTTGTACGAGTTTCTAGCACTCCCGTTTAGCCTATGTTCCGCGCGATATATTTCACAAAAATATTACAGCCAGCTCTTACTCATTTAAGATCTTATGGTCTGCTATCAGTGAGATATCTATGATATGTTGTGTTTAGCAAACTCTGCTGGAGAGTGCCTAGAGAACGCAAAAAGAACTATTTAATGTCTGACACGATTAGGGTTAGTTATTAATTTAAAAAAAAAACTAGTCTAATACCAGAAAAGCTTTGTAAATTTTTAGGTTTTATTTTAAACTCTAATAAAATAACATACAATTGCCAGATTCAAGCCACAAAAATTTATTATACACATAAAACATATATTTAAATCTAACAGAATTCGAATAAGGTTCTTTGAACGTTTTCTACGGCAGCATGTCGGCTGTAGTATATGGGTAGTATATACACACAAAATTACTAAAAAGTGCTCTTCTTAGAAATACTAACAATTACGACGTTTTTATTACAATTACAGATATTTTATAATAATATGATGATCTCCATTGGTGGCAGATCAATATTCCATTGGCAGTCAATTGAATAAAAAGTCATAGGTACAATTTCGGAATTTTTACGGACGCTTCGACAGCAGGCTAGGGTGCAGCTTGTGCCAACGAAAAGACTGGTGGTTTCTGGACCAACATCGAGCGAACCAATCATATAAACTGACTGAAACTACTCGCTGTATATTGTGGGCTAATTTCATTTGCTAAAAATGTCGCTAATTGTGGTAGTCTTTTAAGTGTCGATAACACCACTGCCATATTCTATATAAATAGAATGGGGAGAGTGTAATACCAACACTTATGTCAAGTTACTAAAATGATTTGGGACTGGTGTGAGAAAAGTAGGTATATTTATTTTCGCGTCTTATATTCGTTACTCGTTAAATATAGAAACTGACAGTGAATCGAGAAAAATAAACTTCGACACAGAGTGGCAGTTGGGTATCCGACAACTTTTGAAAATTAAACAATTTTTTTTGGTGAACCATCTATTGACTTATTTGCATCTCGTAGTAATGCAAAATGTCCCGCGTATATTTCATGGAAAAGGGATCCCTTTGCCTATGATATTGACGCGTTTAAACAGTAGATTAGTCGCAATTTTATTTTTACGCTTTAACACCGTTTGCACTAATTTTTAAAACGATAAACAAAATAGTTACTGATTAAGCCACCGGAATTATCGTTGTTCAACTATAGCCCTCTTAACCATGGTATCCCCTTTTCATATCCCTGGGTGTCACAGAGATTGTGATATTTCCTCCAAGAAAGATCTACTTACTTCCTTTCAGGATGGTACACCATCTGCGCCGTCACCTTTCCCTGCCAGCGTGTGTATTTTCCGGGAAAGCTTTCATGACGTGCCAGAAACAGCCTTAGATGTTGTTATCTTCGATATCACATAACACCGGGTCATAATATAATTCTAGTCTAAAGATATGGTGGGAATTTTGTAAAAAGAATACAACAGATTTTTTTAAATGTAAATACTACATTTTTGTTGGAATTTCTGTTAATGTGTTTTGAAATTTTGAAGTTTAGGTAGAACTATTGTTCTAATGTCACGATAGCAAGTGATCGTTATTAGTTAGGCAGTAGCCCCCTGGTATTATAGTATTAGACTATTAAACGATTTGAGAATGATACAATTAATCTTGAAAAAATGAGTAAGAAGTTAGTCATGTTATTAGCTGGACCAAGGACGCATACAATTTCTCTAACAAAAATACGAAATATTAATAAAGCATATGAAGATCGAGTAATTATAACACTTACAAATTTAATTAAAACATAAGCAATTGCCAAAGCTCAACCGGTTTTAAACTTACTTTTTTTTATCCCTTTAATATCCCGGTATTTGTCCAGCATCAGTGGTATTAAGATATATTGCTGTATCATCTTCAATTCGCTCAGATTCAGAACAAACCTGATCCTCACACATAAGAAACCACGTAGACCTGCTTCATCTCAACCCATTGGGCGCTGGATAAAGCAGATCATGTGCGATAGTGGCATTGACATCTCAATATTCGGAGCGAGCGAGACACGCATCAACATCAGGCGGCGTCTCGTGCTGGCCTCAACGTCGATGTAATTAGAAAGACCGCAGGATGTTCGGAAAGATCAGCTGTATTTGCTGATTTTATAACAGACCGGTATATTAGTTCTGAAACCAATTTTATTGAATCTTTGTCACAATTATAATTATTAAAATAATACTGTCGGTTGATTAGTTTTTTGTTCACAATATTTTGTTGTTTTGAAATTTTTGCTAGTGGCGCAAAAAAAAAAAAAAATGGAAATACGTAATAATTATGTTTTGATGTTTTACTGTAATGTTGTTTATTTTTTATGGTCGCAACATTGATTTTATACTCTCTGAACATCTACATGGTTAAGGAATAAATCTCGGAGGCGAAGACAGGATAATTAAATGATCAAACGAACTTACCTGAAGTGAAGTTCGATCTTAATTATCCTGTCTTCGCCGAAGAGATTTAAGGTCCCTCCCTCCCTGAATCTTATCCCCCTATATATCAATGTTGCTCTATTTCTCTAAAAAGAATGAGGTCGGTACTGCGGAGGCTTGTGAGGTGTGATTAGACAGAGGAAGATATAGTGGTTTTCTTTCTCTGACTTTAAAACTTGTGCGATAGGGTTAGCGCGTAGCAGGGCTACTACATGGTTAAGGAATAAATCTCTTCGGCGAAGACAGGATAATTAAGATCGAACTTCACTTCAGGTAAGTTCGTTTGATCATTTAATTTTATTGTACACTTCTATAAAAAAAACTAAAACAAGAAAATCTTTGTCGTTACTGTTCAAATATTTGTAAACTCACTCATTGCATTGAGCTGGTTGTCATAAAACTATCAAAAACTGTCTAAGCGCACTGTGGATTTTGTTCAATCACACATCATGTTTACATAAATATTTAACCTACTACTGTTAATGGACAGATTATTACTAAGGGTAAAAACCAGCTTAGATCATTTCTCTAAATGGTCTTACGATTTTAACACATTAATCACATAATATTTTTTTTATTAAAAATAATCGAGGTTATTTATTTTTTATTTTATTGTAACACAACATACGATTGTTTGACTTTCAATTGTTTTTTATTCGGTTATTAAAGAAAAAATGGATACCTTAAAATAAATATGAGTTTAGACGTGGAACTATGTAGCAGAAACAGCACGAACCGTTGGGTGCATTTTGTTTACCGTATAGCAAGTTTACTCATATCCACATTTAGACACTGTGAGACTCTTGCCTATTTGCGAGGACTATTGCTATTGACAGCCATTAACAGGATTAGTAGGTGGCATAAGATATGGTCCAAACCACATGCGCAATCCAACCACTTATAAGATCGTAACAAAACTTTGGTTAGAGAATACTTTTCAAGACTTGCTGTACCTCAGGGCATTACAACAACATGCATAAAACCTTACGCTGCTTGAGAAACACTACAGAACTTATAGTTAGTCACCATCCGTACAACCTCGTCAGATTTGGCTTCAACAACTTTACAGACACTTATTGACGTCAAACAAAATACAAGAATCTAATTAACTAACAAACTGATAAGCAATGTATTTTTTCATTACTCATACTCTGAAAGTGGGTCTGAAGTTGCCTGAGGAGCGGGTTGAAAGTAATACTTTTCAGCCCTAGGGAGAATCGCTTTCAACTGACAGCTGTCTTATTATAAAAAGAAACTAGTTCTATTTTCACATTATTTCTGTTGAAACAAGATGTTCCAACTTTCTATACAGCCACTCAATTAAAGCGTGGTGTAAAATTGAAAGACCATAAAGTTAAGATTTCTTTGATATAATATAGATTTGGCAAAATATTTATCATTTTTTCAATGGTGATAATGAAAACTAATGGCTGAATAACTGGCCGGCCACAGAAAAAAAAAACAAATTAAGCGGGAAAGCGGCAATCCGATCTTCATTTGTTTTTTTCGAGATTTGTTTATACTTCCATATAGCAGAGATTTGTATTAACAAAATGAGTTCATCTGATTCAGATATGGATTTAACGCCTGATTTCATAAAAGAAGAGGCTAAAGCAGAAGTTGTTGATTTATTAAAATAAAATAATAAAATAAAAGCCAAACCCCGTCTCGGGACTAAATAAGTTACTTTCACCACTAGGGTAACAATGTACTATTAAAATCTTGCATGTGTTTACATCATAAATTTATTTACATCTTGTCACAAGTTATCAACGTACTCTGTGGTCCTTGTGGAGGTTGCAGATATGCTGCGAATCTCACAAGAACCACGTGTACTATAGGTGACTGTTCCCACTTCGATGGGTTTTGCTTTGCATCCAATGAATTTCACCACGGATCTCAGATTAACTGCCTACGAAGCAATTCAACTCTAGGTATGTAATTTTAATTGAATTACAAGTCTATTTGTTATTAAATTGCTTTATTTCATTACTAAACAAATGTGTCTGGTTTTGATAACGATATAGCTGATTGTAAAGTTGGTAGAGCCTGATAAAGATAACAAGTTTTTTTTGGGATCATTCATTATTTTCATCTTATCTAAATCTGAAATAAAACTTCAATCGTGAGCCTTTTACAACCAAAAGAAGTCTATGATTTCCACAATTTTTATGCGCTCTTCTTTCTGTTAACCACTATCTTTCCGAAACACTCTCAGATTGGCTGGAAAATCCCTGTTAGAGTTAAATTCACCTATCTTTACTCTTATTTCGCTATCTTCTTTTTTATGTAATAACTAGTGGGCCCGGCAGCCGTTGTCCTGCCCAATTACAGCGCCCCCTATCGGGTCCCACGTTTAAACCTTCCCTGGACCTATTTGAACACACACAGATAATTTCGTAAGGATTGGTCGAGCCGTTACAGAGTTTTTATGAGACTAACGCACAGCGATTCATTTTTATATATAAGAAGAAGAAAGAAGACTAACACTCGTATCTATAGTCAACTCAAAGTAATTACTTGAGTAAAAGTCGTTACTTAAGTTGTGTTTTTTATATAGTAAGTACACTGACAATAAAAAAAATGTCTTATTTTTGCGTTCGGTGGCGCAGTAGTTCGCGCGTCCGGCCTGTGATAATGGCGATTACGCTTTCGCAATAGTCCGTCACGAGATGGGTGACCAAAAACTTAGTATTTCGAGCTCCTCCGTGTTTATAAAGGCTAGTTAAGCCGTTGCTCCCAGGTGTATTTGCAATCGTTAAAATGCACCAACCTGCACTAGATGATAAGCATAACTTTCTTCACTTCCTTGAAATTCTCGTTTATTGTATAAATCACAAACTAAGTAACGACTTTTACTCAAGTAATTACTTTGACTTAACTATAGATACGAGTGTAAAAGCTGTGCCCGCGAACTAAGTTTCGCGTCAATAAAGGTCAGCACTCAAAAATGTATACTTAAGTATGTTAACTAACACTCATCCAAAGCGTGAATGGACCACGCGTTATTGCCGTGACAGTGTTTTCAAAAACCTATTTCTAAAAAGTTGTATCACAACAGTTTGAATCAAAATGTTGTGATACAACTTTTTTGATGTGTTGCAAATTTTGTTACGTCGGTAGCGTGAAATTCAATGCGCTATTTCGGCAACATTATTATCGGGGGGTGTAACTCAGTGGTAGAGTGTCTGCTTCGCATGCTGAAAGTCCTGGGTTCAAATCCCAGCACCTCCAACTTAGTGTTTTTTTAACAATTTTTTTTTATTATTATTTCATTTTTTAAATGACGTGTAGAAATACAATCATATTTAATTGATCAATAATAAGTTAACCTAATATAAATTTGTTATAATACCTATTAAAATTTAAAGAATGCTTACTAACCCTTCTGGGCTTATTGTTGGAATGTTTTTCAGAAAAAAATGTTTTTGTTTTTTACTTTTTTCATTATACATTTTAACATTTTATTTTGTTGTAACATAGTATGTAGCTACAGCCAGCAGCGCCACCTATGTCCGACTAAGCGTACTACGTATGATTGTGTGCTACAGCCAACCAAACCAAAACCAAACGGAACTTACGTTTCTTGGCGATAGTGGCGACCACATTTAATACTGTTTGTTGCATGATATACATACAGTTACAACTACTTTTCGCAGCTATGAAGGGATTGTACAAAAAGGTGTATATTTCGCACAAGTGCTTATTTTTTGTTTTTTTTTTGCCTATTTTGAGATAGGTGAACATTCAATCAAACTGGTTTTTAATGTTAAAAAACTATATTTATTTTTCACGTTACCGACAAGAAAACAGTAATTGCACTGTCTTAAATTAAAATAATTTTATTTCAGGTTCAAGTCTCATAATTAAAAAGTTATAATATTTTTTAAAATAAAATACTTAGTAAAAAAATCCAATACAATGAACAATTAAAACTTTTAGCAAAATCGCTTTTTACTGCGGGCTTTTAAAAAATTAATCAAATCTCGAATTCGTCGCTCGGTCGTTCGTATAACTCGTCAGGATCATCAAATACCAGCCTATTAGAAACGGTGCTATTTCATGATAAGTTAACACCCGCGATACAATTTTGCAGTTATCGTTCGACGATTTGCCTAGCGATGTTTGGACGTCTTGTTTAGAATAATTTATTTACTACGGGAATGGGCGATTTCTTTTGTGTTAATTCCATAATCAGCTGGACTATGGTTGTCATTGAAAGTTTTTGCTTTCAGCTTAAGATCGAACTCGAAAAGTATTAAGTTTCCAAATCTATGACAAGCACTTAGGGCTTATTTATTAACTAACTTATATGTCCCTTAAATATTATTTCGCCGTTGCACCCGGTATACGATTCGTAGTAACTGCTTGATCTGTATTTTTATGCTGAGTATGGAAATTCTGATACCAGCACCCAGGCGTTGTTAAACTCGACTTGTTATGCTGAATACCTAAGCCGCTGAACCGATTTTCAATAGTACACCGTGGCCCAAAATATAACGTTGACAAAATTTTAAAAAAATATTATCCCCAAAATGGAATGCATTGCGTTCTCTTTTGTTTAAGTTTCTTGTTTTCACATTAAGTGGCGCCATTTTAATAATATTAGTTAGCTAAAAATGGATAAAATATATTTATAATGCCATGTCAGAGCAGCATGGAGCGATAAATTTATTGTATGAGCGTGGAAAACGGCAGTTTGAGATAGGAAACATTCTTGGTGTTAGTCGTCAGCTAGTTTCTTCGACAATTCAATGCTATGTTGAGCTCGGCAATATCGATGACTTTCCTAGGAGAGGACTTCAACGGACTGTTCGAACTTGTAAGAATAAACACGTTATTAAACAAAGATTAGCCCGAAACCCACGACCATGGTGAGAAAAATGTCGCGAGACTTGGGGATAAGATGCAGTGTATAGAGAAATATGATCTTCAATTGATACCCTACAAACTCAGAAGAGTCCAATTGCCTACAGAGAAAGACAAAAAAGTTCGCCTTGAAAGATGTCGTTTGCTCAAACAACGCTCCGCTGCCGCTGGTTCGAATTGGAAAAATATCGTATTATTCAATAAAAATTTGTTTTTGATAGAACAAGCCAATAATCACCAAAATGGCAGGATCTGTAGGGTTACTCTTGAACCAAATCCAATCGATCGGCATTGAGATTGTGATTTTTCATACGCTTATTTAGCAACACTAGCGACAAATTGGATCCGTATTCTGAAAAAATTAGATAGCACCGAGTTTGGTTCACTCAGAATCACCACAATACGGTTCCAATGTTGCGCCAATGTGGAAAATCAAGCTTACAAAAAATCACAATCTCAATGTCATCGATTGGAGATGGTTCAAGAGTAGGCCTACTGGTCTTGCACTCGTCCTGGAGCTACTGCAGTGGAATAACTGCAGTTGCCAAATAGCGAAAACAGTAATGTTTTGGGGTTTAATTTGCACCACTGGCAAAATTCCCCTCGTTTTTGTTGAAATGGTATCAACATTTACCAAGGAACTTATCGACAAGACATTCTTGAATCTGTGGTTCTTCCTTGGACACAAAGGCACTTTGGTAACTATCCACGGATATTCCAACAAGACTGCTCCAGCTCACAGAGCCATAAGTGTTCAACAGTGGTGCAAAAACAATTTCCCTGATTCCATAAGCTTAAAAAGAATGGCCACTCTATTCGCCTAATTTATATCCAATAGATTACAGTTTATGGTCCATCTTAGAGGCAAGGACCTGCATTACGCCTCATAGAACTGTTGATGACCTGAAGGTTAGTCTTTCACGCGAGTGGTTCAAAATATATGTTAAGGAGGTACGGAAAATAGTGGCAAATTTTACCAAACGTTTGACTATCTGTATTCGTGCAAAAGGAGATTATTTTAAAGAAAGATAGGGATTCTTGTAAGAAATAAGTTGTGTTTTTATAATATATAATTTAATTTAACTTAAGTTTAAAGTTAACAAAATTATTTCAAAAATTAGTTGTCAGCGTTATTTTGGGCCAACCTGTATAAAGATAGACGGAATTAATCAAATGTTTTAGGGGTGAAATTAATACCTACCTAAGTAAAAGTTGAATGTTTGTATGGATTAGATACTTACTTGGGTTCTATTTTTGCGTCGATTTACTTCGAATTCTGTAGAATAATTCTACATTTAAATTAATAATCTAATACATGTTTTTAAAGTTTAATTAACCCTTCAGGAAATAGCAGCCGAGAACTACGTCTGTTTGTACCGAAGAACAAACAGACTGCGACAGTCATATTAATCATATTCTCCAATAATCCCTTGTATAAACCAGTAAGTCTCATTATAGGTACTGATGCTTACCAAAAGCTATTAAAAAAAATATCGCAGAAATGAAACGAAGACTTGATAATTAAATTTAATGAAAATTCAACTAAACGTATAAATCTTATTTATACTTACATTAAACAGTAAATTGGATAAATATTTACATTGTTCAGCCGGAGAATGCGGGGTAAGTCGCTTCTCCAAAATTGCACTAACAAAAATATGGGGCCTCCACAGGGGAGCCCGGGTCCCGTTGTGTTCGGAGATGAAGTGAAGAGATAAAAGTTCTATAAATGTTTAAATCGATATTTTCCTTGGAGGGGCAATTTCTAATCAAAAATTGGCACAGATACAATAATTATGTTTTAACCTACATGAATGTAATATAATTAATGTAAAAATCCTCAAAAAAATACAATTTGAATAAAGAGATTTCATAAGTAAAACCATAAGTATAAAAATGTTCACAATATTATCCAGTAAACACGAAAATAAACAATATTTATAAGTATCATTAATGAACTGAAATCAAATTTTATCCTTCTTTGTGTTTCTTAAGCGTTTTGGCTATCAATTAAAACAATTCTTTTACATTCTTTGTTTTTAAAAGCTATTTTTTTTTTCAAGTCACAGCTCGATACTGAAATTGTACCTACATAAAATAATACATTGTTACCCCAGGGGTGAAAGTAACTTATTTAGTCCCGATAGTTCGAGGGGCTAAATAAGTCTTTAACCCGAGGTAAACACTGTGCTTTTCATTACGAATACAAGGAAAGTAAAAACAAAACAATGAATTAGCTAAAGAATAAACGTGTAAATTTTATTTTACATAAATCAACAACTTCTGCTTTAGCCCGCTTTCTCTTATTAAATGCCTGATTTAATAAGAGAAAGCGGGCTAAAGCAGAAGTTGTTGATTTATGTAAAATAAAATTTACACGTTTAACTCGTACCTGAATCAGATGAACTCATTGTGTTAATTATTAACACAATGTTATACACATATAATTAACAGTTAATACAAATCTCTGCCATATGGAAGTAGTAACAAAACTCTACAAATGGAAAAAACAAATGAAGATCACATTGCCGCTTTCCCGCACCTTTCCCGCTTATTTTGTTTTTTTCTGTGGCCGGCCAGCTATTCAGCGATTATTTTTCATTTTCATAATTTGAAAAATTGGTGAATATTTTTCCCAAATCTATGTTATTTTAAAGAAATAAGTAGTTGAAAATAAATTATAATAAAGTCATTTAAAAAATATATTCTTTAAATATTTAACATTATATTATTTCAATTTTACACCGCGCTGTAATTGAATGGCTGTATAGAAAGTCGGAACATGTTTCAATAAAAATGTGAAAAAAAACTAGTCTTTTTTAAAATTTGACAGCAGCTGTCAGTTGAAAGTGATTCTCCCTTGGGCTGAAAAGTATTGCTTTCAACCCGCTCCTCAGACAACCTCAGACCTACTTTCAGAGTATGAGTAATGAAAAAGTATTTTACTTTACTAAAATTTTACTCACGTATCTCAAATTCCCAACATTCGTTATTACACTAGCATTTCCAGGTAACTGTAGGTACTTAATTTATGTTCCGTATCAAATACAGGGTTAATTGTAAAACACCTGCAACCTCGCAGGATTAGATAGCTAACATCACGAATAACAACGATTGTTCTACGACTTTTGAATGTTCGTTAGATTTTCTTTCATACAAAAATAAATATTAATTTAATATACCTCTAAGTAGAATGTTTGTAACTCTACGCGCAGCACCAGAATTACGTAAACAAACTTGTGCGAATTACGGTGTATGGGGGCGGGGCGTCGCTAACTCCTTTGAACTTGACCTGAATGCGCACGTTTCGCAACTTCGCACATCCTTGTGTGCCAAAATCTTCCGCACCTTACATAGACTTATCAATGTTACGCTTAACTGTAACAGTACAATTAAAATTAGAAATTGTTTTTTGTTCAATTTATTGAGTTATCTTATTAAACTCGGAAAACAAGCGTTGTAGTTAATGATGTTAGCTATCTAATTCTGCGAGGTTGCAATTGCTTTTGGGGGGGTGTGAGGGGCTCGCCGTAGGCTAGGCGAGCAGACGCCGACGAGGTCGTGGATGTGTTCATCCGAGTTCCCATGACCTTGTCCGACAGTGCGGCTCTCCTCGGCGTGTCCTCTTCGTCCGATGACGAGGAGGATGCGGTGATGATGGCCGTGCTCGCGTCAAGGCGTATGTGAGGGGCATCGGTGGGTTTTAGTCGGTAGGCCGCGGTTCCTGACTGGCACTTTGCCCCCAGGGGCCGGGGAGAGTCCGACATAACCCCGCGCCTTCCCAAGCGCGGGGTATGCGTAATGCATTTCCCACCGTAAAAAAAAGGTGTTTTAAAATTAATCCTGTATATGAGAATAGCGGCTGGGAAAATATGAATTTTTTTAAGGTTACCCTATAAGTTTTTTTTACTTAAGCAATGTATAATACTGAGAAAAATTATTCTTTTCTGAATTTTTCGTCATGAGCAGAAAATGCTATGTGTCATAATCATCATTTGAGACTCAATATATTGACTCTACCCTAAAAAAGAGATGCTTTCTCCTAAGCACTGACCTAGAATATTCATCTTCGAACACAACTAGACACTTAATATAACGAGCAATAAGTAGTTACAGAATGTATACTGCAGTCTTCATCACCGTTCCTGGGCCACGTCCGACCGCTTTCACTACGCTACACTACACGCACTACGTTCAACATCTAACCTGTAGATTATTGTGACCTAAACATTATAGCGGTGATTTCGTCAAAAAAAAGAAACAGTGTTACAATTTAAACTTTCACAGTCCTACATCTGTCATTGCATGTGATTTTTTGAGAAAAACTAATTATACAATACTCAATGCTATAAGTACTATTACATTTCAATAAAAAGTTACAAAATTTCCATCGAGTAACAATATTTTTTCTTCGCATTACATTTGAATATGTGATTATTTATATGTAATACTAATACATTGTCTAAATAAATAATAAGTTTTATACCAAAACAAAAACATACCATAAATTTGAATTTCGTGCTGATTATTGAACAAATTATTTTTCACGTGAAAATGTTGCACATAAAATCGATAAATATAATAAGTACCTATGCATAATATGGTTGATATACAATTCTATCATGGTTATAAATATCTGTAGTGTAGATTCAGCAACTTATCAATCAGTACCAAATCTGTTGCAATAATGGCACAAGGCGACATGAAGTAATTTATATAGTGAAGTACGCCACAGACTTTTAAGACTAGGTAATTTGTATTTGTAGAAGTGTACATTATTTCAAAATGATGTTACGATGTAGTTCCACTCACTAACAAATGATAAGTTGGTGAATCTGTGAATATATTACTTAAATACCGAATTCCCGCTACATGCCGACTGTCTACAGCCTAACTATCCACTAATAAAATGACGCTACAGTAACATTGGAAGTTGTAACCTGGCCTCGCCTACAGTAGGGTAACGTGATAACTAATTAACTATACTAGCTACTAACAAAAACACTAAAGGTAACATGGAGGGACTAGACAATGGAAGAACTACTGGACACATTAAGATAAGAGAGGTCTTATTTCGTGATAAATACTTATGATTATTCATAGAATGTTGAGTATACAAAACAATAATAAAATTTTGCTTTTTGAAATGGGTTTCAACCTCAGACTAAGGAAAAAAGAATAGACATGAAATACCTACGAAAAAAACGTGCATACCTAAATGTGAATCTGGCACAAAGATGGCGGCTTGCTTGCTCATGCGGCAGCCTAACACACTGCACTTACCCATAATAAATGCAGTATTATGCAAGTTCAACACTTTAAACAAGCACAATTTTCGCCTAATAACAAAATTTTCTTCAAAACACTGAAACAAACAAGTCGCGATGACAACTGATGTACTTGTTGTTCATTGTGAGTACTGTGACAAAACATGGCGACCGGCCACAGTGAGGTATTCTGTGACGTCGCCAAGATAATTTTGCAATTTTTGGTAATGATAAAACTACTGTTGTCCTTTTTTACTTATGATTATCCTCATAAGTTAAAAAGAGATGCCAATATGTCAGAAACTATGCCGTCGAAATACATCACATTCCTATAACTACGTTCGTTATGCCGAGTCCTCTTTTTTTCTATAGTCTGAGGTTTCAACAATAGTCAATCAAACTAAACTAAACGTTTACATGTAAAAAATAAGAACTAAATAATCAAAATCTTTTTTGTAGACAATATTTTTATCTTGATTGCCAACGATGTATGACAAAGGTACTTAATATAACAACACAGTACTGGGAACAGCCCAAATATTTCCGTTTTGATATGGTATGTCCTTGAGTAACTTTAATTCTGGTGGGTACTTTAGATCAATCTGTAAGAATTCTGTTGAAGATTCATTTAAACGTCAATGACCAAAAAAATTCCAAATTAGCTCAGTAAGACGCAGACAAAATTTCCTAATCTGTGTTGTTCTCCATAAAGTATTTGCATCGTTAACTCTATTATTGGCCCTAATTAAAGTCGATACAAATATTTTCCGGATCTTTGTAAAGATTACTTTATGTTTTACAAATATCGTAAAAGAAAATCTTATCACTACCACTTCCATGTTTCATTTTTTGTCATAATCGACATGTGTCATTCTATTTTTTAATTTTAAAGTGAAACGAAATTTATGAGATTTACTTGGAATTGAATTGAAATAAAAGATTTTAGCCCTAAAAAACTTTTATCTCCAGAGCCAGTATAAGTTATAAGGTATAAGTTTGGCGATAATATCTTTGTCCAAGACCATAAAAATTATTATTAAAAACTATGTTCTTTGACGAGCTCTGTAGATAATAGTTAAAAGCAGCAGATTTAAAACTCTGTTATCATTTCCTACCAAGGCTTAGTATATTTTCCCAGAGAATTGCTACTGAATGAAATACAACGCTTTTTTGCAGTTATTAGGTAGATCGTTACTTAATTACCTAATCCATATGACTTATTAATGTCGTTTAATGCAACAAGTGATTAATATTGGAAAATATTGACCTATCATCCATATTGACGGATGAAGACATTAAGCAGTTTTATCACACGTCATAACGGATACGGATTTAAAACCCGAATAGAGTTGTCCAAAACTTCCAGAACTTTGTTAGGCTTGAATAATGTTAATATCCTTATATTGTTAGTCATCTTATAAATCTCATGAGAAGTCAAAACTTTTTATTAACTAATGTTATATAATAATATAAAATATACACTCTTAAAGATGACTACTTTCGAAACCACGAAAATAATTCAGCTATATTATAAGGTAAATATCACGAAATAAGTAATTGTATAATGTATCCATGGCCGCTGCACTCTAGTCGAAGGGCATTTTTGTTACAGCTGTCGAACAACAAATAACAACAACAAATTCTTCAAATTCAAGTCTAACACTTAATGAGATCAGTAAAAAATATCACGACATATCTACTACATACCTTAGGCAATGATCTGTGATGGCAAGTTGTAACAGAAAACTTGTGGAAGTACTTTGGTACAAATATAGAAACCATATATCTTAAATATCTTTTTTTACAACTTTCTGTTAAAATTGTAATATAAATATCGGACACTTAAAAGCGAGCTTCAATTTACGCACCACCTGGAAGGCCTATTCGCTAACAGCTCTTTTTTAAGCAGAAATCTAAAACAACCCTTACCTTCAGAGCTTGGTGTTTACATAATGACGGAGAAATTAAAGTTAATGATATGGTAACGGAACATAAAGCTACGACAAACATTGGGGAATAGACCCTTAGTGAATGCTTATATGCTATAATATTTAATCGTATTATAAAAATAATCATTTTTATATCTCATAATAACAGTCATGTATTAACAAAAGTATGCTCAAAACGACAACCATATTTATATCTAAATAAAATTATTACAAAAATGGACCCTTTTTTTATTAAATTGCATCAATATTCATAGTCAAAGAAGAATTTTCAAAAGATGGCAACAAAAGGGAACATCCACATATACTATAAATAATTTCTCTATGTTGGTTTCGCTCCACCATACATTGAAACCACTGTGTGTGTGGCAGTTTTGTCATTATTGCGGATGTTTGCAGATTTCATGATAATTTGCATCATTGATAAAATTTATTCATATCGCGAATTTACACGTGTAGGTAATACGGAAAACAAAACAATTCAGTCATATAGTTTACTTATAATTTAAATAATATCTATAAGTTAAATAATATAAGTCTTGTTTAAACTGGATTTTAAATTAAAAAATATGACGCAGAACAGCGATATCAAAAGACAATATGCTTGACATCCGACTAAACCAATCAACTGACCTGAATATGGACATTAGCCTCATAGAAATCTTTAACATAACACATTTGTTGAAAATGAGAACCTTGATAAAAATGTTGCTAAGAGAGACACAAGTGCACCGGCCTGTTTTAAATTGGCAAAAAAGATTCTAATTCTACCGCAGTCACAGACTAACTACATTCGCATTACTAAGAGCCCTGTAGGTTCTCGAGTAAATTTTGGTTTAAAAACGATGTCATAGATTGTGCTCTATGCGCCAAATACTCACATCCATTTTTATTATCCTTTTTGTCTAAGAAAGTACATTTCCCAAAAGGTAGTCCTGATTGCACAATATTGTTAAGATCCTGCGCTAAGCTGCAATAGAGTAAAAAGTGGAAGACAAGATACCAGCTTTGTTCTACACTGTTCTCGTAGTCCGCACAACCTTGTTTAAGTGTCGGACTATAGTGAGTCGAGCCGCGTTCGCTGCACTGCTAGCAGTGCCGACTGCTGCTGCAAGCTCTTGCGCAGACCTTCTAGCGTCTGCAGTACCTGGATACAATAGATTATCATTATTAACGATCTTGGTGGATAAGGATATGCAATACGACTAATACGAGTAAGGATCAAACGCCCTATTTCCAGCCTAAGCCAAAATCTCACTAGGCTATAAGTTGGAGACTAGGCAACCTTTTCCCGTAACTATATTACAATGATCTAATGACACCCGAAGTTCAATTAATCTGATCAACACCTTAGTTTAAAATCAGCGACCGATTATATGTAGACATTTCTTTGCCTGCATTGATTGCAATTGATGATTTTGAGTATTTTACAGCTAAATAAGTATAGTGAGGCATACAGCCTGTCTTCCACCACTGCACGCACTAAGGTAGTAAGCGCCATTATAGCCCCCGATTTTAGTAATTACCTCCTAGGTCTCTAGGTCACAGACATAAAATGTCTGTGTGTGTCTGGAGGCGTGTGTGTACCCCGGGCTGTCCCAGGGTAGTCCGATGTGGCAGGCATGGTGGGCAACAGGCTATATTTGCTAGGTATATTATCAGGTTTCATTCGTCAGAACCTTGAATAGATTGTTTTCTTAATGTAATTAAATGTTTTTACATATTTGATGATATTTTCAATTAAATATTTAACCAATACGCAGCGATAAAAGTCCCGTTAACACAGTTTACCTTGCATCGCAATTAGGTAAATTGATTGTGATATGTTATCTCGTGGTTATGTAATCAACCATTAGGAGTCCGAAAATTCTGGAGGGTACCGTAAAACGCTGCAACTTTGCCAACAATGGCCAACTTTGCCTATTTCATTTAAAATACGATATTTCGCGTTTGCTAACTATTTTCTTGTTTTCTACCATTTGGTAGTATCTATTGGTTATCAGGGCAACATATTTTTCATTTTTTATAATAGTAACACCAATCAGAATCTGTCAGTTTGACGACAAAAACCGGTGCGTGTGGGTGATTTTTTTTTGATGTTGGTTAACTTTTTCAATTTCAACTGTAAATAAGGTGTTTTGGTGATAAAACAACATTCCAAGGTAAGTTAATACTGTGTTTTATCCGTATTGCTTGAAATTAATGTTAAAAGGACACGATTTCATCAAAATAATCTAGTAGGCAATGTTGTGTACTGTTTTGTTAACTTGAGTGACACAACTTTGCCTAAGTCTAGGGTTGTCACTAGTTGCATTTAATTAATTATATATTTTAAAGTAATTTGATTCAGTACTTTTCTCTAATATGTTTATCTGAAATTAAAACAGAGTTCCAAAAATTTTCAAATTTCGAGACCAATATATTATGATCTTAGTATATGAAATTACGGTAGGTATAGGTATACCAGAATCTCATGGCACAAAAATAATTAGAAAAAGCGATATTCATACAGTAACTTTAATTTTCTGTAGTATTGTCTGATCATATCATAATATGTAATAATCGTACAGATTTAGTAAAATCATAGACTACAGAAAATTAACGTTGTTAACATACCTATATCTAAATTCTTTATAATTATTTTTGTGCCATAAGATTTTGGAAGTTGTATATCAAGCTACGACCATAACCCACCGAACAAGATAACTATAAAGTCATATAGGATTTAAGCTGGAAAATGTATACATATACACCTCGACAATTCTTTTGCATTTCTGGAATGTTTTGTGTTATAGATATTCAAATAAGACTTAATTCTTTTGCAGTTATTTAGCAGTTAAAAGCGAAGCAGGAGAAAACCAGGCGCTCGTAGGTACGCCGATTACTCGGGAGAAATGTTAAGTTTGGCAGCTGATCTCGTACGAAACAAAACTATTCCCTCATATAAAGCAGAAAATCAGTTGGCGATCCCTCGACGGATCATTGTTAATATTTATTTTTTTAACAAAAAATAAATAAAAATTATTACATAAATAATCTGTATTTTTTTTGGTTCAACCCTACAGTCCACGACATTTTTGTATGGGAAGTCTGTGGTACCTGCTACAACTTTGCCTATGAACTGTGAAAAAAATAATAATACCTACATTGCATTTATTAGACGGGAGACAATAAACACTGTGTCCAACGCATTCGGGAAAAAAATACTGGAAGTGTAAGCGTATTGTGAATTGCGGTATCTTTGCAGGCAATGTTGCGTCTTTTTCACACAACTTTGCCTACGTCTTTGAATACTTATAATTCAGCAGAACTGCAAGGATTGAAAAGATTTGGACTCTATCTAGCAAGGTATGAGGTCTGTTTTCCATCTAAAGCTCATTAATAGTCATAATAATGTATAGGTTTAGAGATATTCACAAAAAACTTCAAAATCCAGGCAAAGTTGCAGCATTCTACGGTACCTAATTCGTATCCGCGATAAGGCATTGTCGCAAAGAAAACATTAAGTATATCGACGTCTTTCAGCTGTTTTCAAATCAAAATGAATAAATAATTATATACTTTGTTTTTTTTAAGTAAATATATATTAATATGTGAAGAAAATACACAACTAAAGGCCATCTTATTGCCAAAACTACAATTATTTTAACATATCTATCAGGCAACCGATAGGTTGAGTCTGTTGTGACTATTATAGAAACGAGTGAAAAAATAAAATATATATTTTTAAATACTTTTCCCACAATATTCTTTTTTTTGTTTTATGGAACATCCCAAACTTTAACATCCCAAAGTATATTACAATCTAGCCTATTTTATACTTAGAGCATACATTTTATACCATACCCATCATATTCTGTTAATTTTCGTAAGGGTTCCTGATTGTAAAACTGCCCCGACGTTGGGTGACTAGTCGAATCGCGTTTTGTGAGATTCCTGTACTAGCAGTAGCCAATCCAGTGAAATCCTTAATCTCGCCTTACGTCCCATGGGACCCATTCCAAATTAAGAAGGTTCAATTCGCCGAATAGCTCTACCGATCTCTCGAAACCACACTCATATGGCGTAAGCCTGTTGATGCGCGGACAAGGCTCCGGTACTCCCCACTATCCCTAACTGCTATCGAGATGAGAGATGGCCCAAACCTCTCCTTCTTGGGGCGGTTATTTGCATAGTAAGGCTGATGATGATTCCTCAGGTGTAGGTATCGAGATAAATCTGAATGGGGTTAGGGTCCACAAATGATAAACACATAGAAGGAAAGAGAAATTAAAGATATGGCGATATTTTAATAAGTACATACGTAATATTTGACATCAGTCACCAACAATCAGTCGTTAATGCCGCAAGCTACGTCAGGATTGTGCATTTAATAAATATTTTTAGTACGATTTGTCTTATCCACAAAGTCATAGTTTAAATTATTTAACCTCTAACTATTCCTAAACCTGGGGGCTGATTCTCATGCAATTGAAAAAAGTTCGAATTCGAATTTTTTCTCGAGCGGTATTCACAGCTCAGCCAATCAGAGCACTGGAAGTGTCGACTTCCGCCATTATTTGAAGGAACGTCACTTGACTTGTCTTGAGCCGTAGGATCGGTTTTATACTTTCTTATTATCTTTCTATGAAATAATCCTTGCTCTTAGATGAATAAACCTCGAATAAAATAATTATTATTTGAATAAATAAGTATTTTCAAGTGTTTATTCAGACAAAAATTACACACACAGTACGCAATACACTAAATATTTATTGTTTTTGAAAATAAAAAATATATATATCCTAGTAGGATAATTAAAAACAAAAGAAATAAAAACCATACTCAAATTTGAAAGTGATGTTTCCCGAGGTGGAAACAATACAAGCGACTTTCTATAAAGACATGGCGGTGGACATGCTGTCCTGTGTTCTGATTGGCTGAACTCTGATTACCGCTCGAAAAGAAATTCGAAATCGAACTCTTTTACGAATAGTGCGAGAATCGTCCCCCTGGTCCCTGTACGAATCAGTGATTGTACAGTACAATAATGATCAATCAAATCAGTGAATATAGGTTGTTACCTCGTCTCTCGCGTAGGCCTTTCTCTTGGGGGGTTCGGAGTGGGGGCGTTCAGCCGCGTGCCGGGGGGCGGGGGCGGGGGCGAAGTGCGCTGAGTGCGGCGCGTGAGCCGAGTGCGCTGAGTGCGCGCAGTGAGGGGGCGCGGCGAGCGGCGAGCGGCGCGCGGGCGACGGCGCGCGGCGCGGCTCCGGCGAGTTGGCGCGCATGAACTTGGTGATGTGCGTGCGCTCGGGGCTGCGGCGCGGCGCCTCCACCTTACCACACCACTTTGTCAATACAACCATCGTGCTGCGTGCGTGTGAGGGTGCTGAACGTGCAGTGACCATGCTTGTCCCTAGACCGCTAGTGGTACGGTGCTACTCAGTCAAATGTATGAACATACCGCAACATAACATTGATGTGGATAAGAGGTCAAGGATCACGAAGCAGGCAATGAACATAATTATAAGCGTACACCATGCGTACCCCATGACCCACAAGGAGCGCAATACAATGATTTGACACAACCTGGTTATTATAAGGAGGCCTAGAGGTCTTCCAATCCTCATGTGAACCAACGATTGCTTATTTCGTGGAGGGCTTAGAATCCGCTTAGTTAACCAAAACTTCCACCACTATCTAAGCTTAGGCTTTGTGTGCCTGTGGTAGCGTGGAGGTTTAATGCGATTGCAGTACATAAAAAATTTAGTTTCAGACAACATAATACATATAAATACACACCTACACAAGATCTCATATCAGTTCTACCGAATTTGTCTCTAAATCTGTCTCGAAGGACCATCTTGGACGTACCTATACAATTATAAGAATACTTCTTTCAAATTCACTTTTGTATAAAAATCTGTTTTGTCTGTCATATAAATTAGAGACACATTAAAATATGCTAAAACACTCAGCGCAAAAGTTTTACATTTATAATGCGCTTCTTTTTGTTCATTTAATTGAATCCATTGAATGAATTTACCTACCACCGTAGGTAAATTGTTACACAAATTGTAATCATCGATAAGACTTTTCTCACCTCAGTAGCTCTGAGTTCCCTCACGCGGGGGTTGTGCGGCGGCTCCAGCGGCGCCCTCGAGACGGTGACCAGTAACTTCTCCGCCTCCCGGATCAGTTCCCGATATTTCCTCTCCGCCTCCCGGTCAGCTTCCAGCAGGGGGTCCCGCTCTCGCACCGGTGGCGCAGACGGAGCGTGGTTGCGCCGTCGCACCCGCGGAGGTGTTGCGCCTGGAATTGGTTCAATTAATTAACTGGGACTTAAAATCTAGCAATTAGGCTCAACACCATAGAGTGTCTGGTTCTTCTTCTTCTTCTTTTTTTTTAATTTGTGGCAAGAGTGTCTGGTTAATTGGAGTTATCGCGAACCCGGATTGCCGCCAATGGAATGGAGAGCACGAGCGAGATTAGTTTGATTGATGATGCGAACCTCATAAAGGCAAACATGGGCAGCAGTGAGTTGCATTCACCCAGCACATGATCTTGAACTCAGTATATAAAATTTTTAAATAGACAAAAAATTTTAAATACAATACAAACAAACTCGGTATTCTCGGTATAAATGCATAATTTTATTGTGCACCTTAATATTCTTAAAGAACTACCGCAACGTGGCTTGTTATTATTGTTAGTACCTATAATGTCATTAACGTAGTCATAATTAATTAGTAATAAACAACAGACTACATCATAGATGTAACTTGAACGACTACGCCATTGCGCCGTTAAGTAATTGTGTTTGACGTAGGAATACGGCAACATAATATGCTGTTGCTTTAAAAAATACAATCAAATTACTTTAGACTATAGTGCGAGCAATGCGATAAAAAGCAAGTTCTCCAATTGCATACAAAAATAAGCAAATACGAATACGAACTAAATAAAAAAAATATTAAGCTCTGTTCGACACGTATTCAAAGCACAGAAGAGCTCAAGAAATACGTTAATGTTGGTTCACTCAAAAGAACTTTGATTAACTTTAAGGAAACCATTAGGTACCCAGCCCCATTCACGGGCAAGACAGAATAAAGCCGAAATTAGACGGTTCATCAAAAGTGATTCATTTCCACGATGAACAGTGAACGATGAACAGTGAATTGCATTGTTTGTATAGACGGTTCACTTTTGATGAAAGCCATTATTTCATTCCTCGTGGAATTCCCGCGAGAACACAACGCCCGTGGCGATGCGGCAGTATGAGAAATGACCCACAGAACACATTTACTCAAGAGAAATGAACACTGTGAATGAGCTGTCTCTGTTTAGATGTTTCACATGTCGTCCACTGCCGATGAATGATGAAGTTAAGTTAATGTCTTTAGTGGCAAGGGTTTTTATTACAAAAACATTTTGCCAGCGTCACGTCAGCTTTTGTTTGTTAAAAAAGAACGAAAAATTAAAAAGATGAACATTCGAAGAACTTGAAGATCTGGAACAAAGGAAAAATACAATTACTATCTACTTAATTTACATCTAAATGAACACAACCTACACAAAAATACTTATTATTTACACTATAATACACATCAAACATGAATGAAATGGAAAAAAAAAAGGGAAATCAATACCATGCTAAATTTTTATATCATTACAAGTGACAAAAGAAGCTATTACTTTTATTAAAGATGAATCTACTTTACATAAAATGACATCCATACTAGTAGGTAACGGATATTTACACTTGACAAGAGTATTAAAAAAGTTATCACGTTTATATTTAGAGCAAACAAAGAACACATGGTTGACATCTGCTTCTCCCAACCCGCACTCGCACAACGACGAGTCCAAAATTCGCAGCTTTTTAAGGTGAAATGGAAGGCAACAGTGACTGAGACGCAATCTAGTGATGATTGATGACAATTTTCGGCTAGCTCGAAACTTGAAAAACCAGGGCTTAATTGGTAGCTCAGGTTGAAGTTTAGCATAATATGAGCCCTTGGTTTTACTACTACTTGCCCATCTTTGAGACCATTTAACTTTTAAGGCCTGTCCAGGTAAGGATAACAAGTCCATAGGATATATCTTAAATGGAACTTTGTCCCCACAACTAATAGCTTGCTTTGCAGCAACATCAGCTCTCTCATTACCATATATACCACTATGGCCAGGAATCCAAGCTAACTCCACAATGTAACCATTTTGAGCACATTCCATCAGCAACTGCCTACATTCTAAGATAAGCTCATTCCTGTGACACGATTTAAATGGATTACTCCCTAACAATTTTAAGGCGCTTAAGCAGTCTGAAAAAATTACCACCCTTCGCAACCTAAGCAATAATACATACTTTACCGCTTCTAATAGACCTCTACACTCCCCTGTGAACACAGAGGTCACTGGTGGGCATTTAATCTTTTGTATAATATCATAATTCTCATGATATACGCCAACACCCACACACCCCATTAAAGATTCTTTTGATGCATCAGAATACACATAATTCCATCCTGTCCAGAATTGATCTTTCAGCCGAAGGAAATGCTTAGAAGTCAAAACATCTCCTTTTACCAGACCTAGATTTAGACAAACAGCCGGCTTAAACAAAAGAACATCAAAATGAAATTCAAACATAGGAATTTTAATCATCCTGCTCACTGGATATTTTATATCTTGCAAGCGCTGATAACTCCTGACCAAGCAAGAAGTCTTTTTATGAGCCCAGAATGATCCAGAGATAGTGAACCGCGCAAGTAACTGTAGCTTAGGCAAAAGAGGATGACACCTAAATTGAAAAACCTTGTACAAAAACTTGTCTGCCAAAAATTGCCGCCTGAATTCAAGAGGTGGGTCAACACATTCTGTTTGCAGCGCATTAATTGGAGATGAACGCATTGCACCACAGATAATTCTCAAGGCTCGTGCCTGGATGCCATCTAATTTGAGTAAAAGCTTTCGAGATGCTGGTTCAAACAAAAAAGACCCGTAGTCCAGAATACTGCGAATGACAGCATTGTACAACAGTTTTAAATAGAAGGGATGTGCACCCCACCATACTCCCGCCAGACACCTCAACAAATTTAAATTTTTTTCGCACTTAACTACTACATACTCTAAATGAGAAACAAAAGAAAGTTTCGAATCCAAAATTACCCCTAAGAACTTTATTTCATTACTAACAGGGATCCTAAATCCGTCAACAAAAATATCTATACGAGGTCTAAGACGTTTTCTAGTAAAAATCACAATTGAACTTTTTTTGGGAGACAGAGTTAAGCCATTCACCTTCAACCACCTTACCAGAGAGTCAATACCCTCTGACACATCACCAGAAGCAACTTCTATATTTTTGTTTGATGAGTATAGGACAATATCATCTGCATATTGCAAAACCCTACAAAAAGGGGAAACAGAATTATACAGATCAAAAGTGTACAAATTAAACAATAAGGGACTAAGGACCGAGCCTTGAGGTAATCCTTTGAATAAGATCCTAGATGATGTCAGCTCACCATCTACCCTCAGATAAATATGTCGTCCCGAGAACAAAATTAGAATAAAGTTAATAATCTTTGGATGTACCTTTAACTGAACCAACTTCGATTGTAAAATAGACAGACAGACACTGTCATATGCAGCAGACACATCCAAAAAAGCTGCAACATTTGACTCATTACGAGAAAAGGACAATCTCGTATCCGTGACAAAAATAGCAAGATTGTCCAGAGTACTTTTGCCTTTACGGAACCCATATTGACAATCTGGGAGAATTCCATTACTCTCTATAAACCACTCCAACCTATTCTTTATGAGATGTTCAGCTACTTTAGAGAGGACAGAAGACATGGCAATTGGCCGATAACTATCGACGCTTGCGGTATCCTTTCCTGGTTTGAGAATAGGAATGATAATTTGGGACTTTAGGGAATCAGGGATGAAACCTACGTCCACACATTTATTCACAAGCTGTAAAAAATATTCTAGACAGACCTGGCCAGACCTCACCAAGAAAGAATATGGGAAACCATCTAACCCTGGAGAAGAGTCCTTCAAGTGAGGTAAAATTAACTGCAACTCATCCATAGTAAACGGATCAAATGTATCACTACCCGTAGGAGATATTGGAAAAATATCACAAAAATTTGGAACAAATGAAGGGGCCAATTTATCTAAAAAACCATTTGACCAAGCAGAATCTGTAGGACAGGCAGGGGATGGATTCTTAAATGACCCACGGAATAATCTAATTTTTTCCCAAACTGCAGAGGGTCGTACTTCTGGGGATATTGATTCACAGAATGACTTCCAGCCTTCTCTCTTTTTGGAATGAAGAAGGTTTTTTGTACGTGTCATTAAAGATTGTAAGGCTGAAAAGTTTTCTTCTGTCATATTATGTTTGTATGAGCGTTCAGCCAATTTCCTATTCCTCACAGCTTTTGTACACTCCTCATCCCACCATGGAGGTGAAGGTTTTTTATATGAGAATGACTTAACAGGAAATGACTGGTCAGCAGCACTACTAATAGTATCCATGAAGGATTTAAAGCAATTATCAATATTTGTTGTAGACAGAGAAGGAAGAGATTCTGCAAATGATTCCATGAGCCCTTTGAAGTTATCCCAATTTGAGTCATTGGATAGATTATATTTTAAAAGTGGCTTGACTATTCTGTGGTCTGGTCTAGAAAAAGGCAAATCTATAAAAATGGGGAAATGATCACTGCCATATGTACAGAATGATGAAGGATGCTAGTGAAAACAATCGAGAGCCGGAAGCTTTCATCGCGAAGGCACATTCCGATGACATTTCATTTTCTGTCATTCATCGATAATGAATGCAAAAGTAAACCGTCTAATTTCGGCTTAAGGCTCTTAATAAGGTCAATCATAAAAATTCACTGCAGAAAAAACCGGTTCTCTTCATAAATATTGAATAAAAAAATCTTTTAAAAAGATATGTTATTATTCTTCGTCTATGGTTATTATTCAACGCATTCTTAAGAGGATGGTCTTTTTAATTTTTTGATAAATTAATTAAAACTTGGTTAAAATGTGACCCAAACATGCCTCGATTTTAAAACTTTAAACCTAATCGCGTCGTAAATATTAGGTTAAATCATATACTTTCGATTTCAATAAATAAAGTGAACAATATTCTAGAGGATGGTCTTTTTAGATTTTTTTATTTGCTTTTATTAATGTGTAATTTAAATAATTCATCTTACGCGTAAAAGTTTGCTTAAATATTCCCCTCACTCTCACTCACTCACTCCTATGTAATCAGTGCAGGACGAAAGACGCAAGGTCATTGGGAGCACTATGCGCCTTAAGAGTAAGACCTATTGGTGATATAGTAAAGTCGACAACTCGTCAAGCTGTACTCTTGCATACAAAAACCGCTGCTCAGTTACATTAGGTAGAAAAGTCAAATCGTAAATCTGTTGTCGTAAGTTTACTTGGGAGCCCAGACTGAAAAATACAGGAATGAAAAATAGAGTTCCTCTGGGCCCCAGAGGAACGTGGAATACTCTATTTATCATTCCTGGTCAACTTATGTCAAGGTACAAGCCATTTAAACTGACCACAAAAGGGTAGAGTTTCTCAATTCGGCTGTATTTTTATTTGAGTGTTTTATACAATTATTCGTCCAAATGTGAACCGATTTTCAAAATTCTTTTTATATTCGAAATTCCCGAGGTAGTTTCATTGTTACCAATTCAATTCTGGTAATGGGATCTTAGCAAAATCGAGGGGCTCTCAAGTTACATAGGTGTTAACATTGGGTTTGTGACTGATAGTTTTTCAGTACACGAACCTATATACATAGGTTCGTGCACTGAAAAACTATCAGTCGAACATAGAACCATAATCTCTTTATTATATTTTGATTTATATTATTGTAATTTCTAAAGCTATTCAGCCCCCGTATTACGGATCGTTTATGACATGACATGGTATAAATTTGCAATATTTAGAATGTCTAGAAATGCTCATTTACTTGTCCTTACTCTACTGATATGATTGCTAGGGTATAATTTCGATAATGTCATCATGCCATAACCCTTGAAAGACATATTTATGAAGTGTTGATCCGTAAAAGGCAAATAAATTTTATGTCATCATGATATCATTTGTAATCATGAGATCCGTAATCGGCCCCCAGGTATTTGTGTCTGATAGTCATCATCTTATGCTATTGAGCTAATGTGGTCCGCGCTATGATGGAGGGAGAGCACACGTGAGACGTGGTAAACTCCTTCCGTGTCAAGGTAATAACGGTAAAGGAGACGGCAGAGAGGTTTACCTCAGGTTAAATTTTAACACCTCATCATCATTATCATCATCATTTCAGCCAAGAGACGCCCACTGCTGGACATAGGCCTCCCCCAGGGATCTCCAAACCGATCGGTCCTGCGCCGCCCGCATCCAGCGACTTCCCGCGACCTTCACCAGATCGTTGGTCCACCTTGTGGGGGGCCTACCAACGCTGCGTCTCCCGGTACGCGGCCGCCACTCAAGGACCTTTCCGCCCCAATGGCCGTCAGTCCTGCGAGCTATGTGTCCTGCCCACTGCAACTTGAGGTTTGCAATTCTTTGGGCTATGTCGGCGACTCTAGTTTTTCTACGGATCTCTTCATTTCTGATGCGATCGCGTAGAGAAACCCCGAGCATAGCTCTCTCCATTGCCCTTTGAGTGACATTGAGCCTTCTGATGAGACCAATTGTAAACGGCCACGTCTCAGTTCCGTACGTCATCACTGGCAACACGCACGATTTGAAGACTTTCGTCTTAAGACACCTACCAAGCGACAATCTCTCAGAAAATCTTAAAAATGTAGGAATTTACTTATTCTAGTTACTTCAATTTTGCCACGACTTCAATATAAAAATTTAATAAGATGTGTATTCTTGTAATTTTTTACGTTTTACTGCTTTTGGAGTGGTTTTTTATTTTTTTGTTAGAGAAATAATTTTATTACGATCAGATATCGAAATTAATTATAATTATCATATTTCCAAATTCGACTAACGTTATGTCAGTGTCATAGATTTCTTCTGTGATTTTTGTCGAACATTCCCTAATCTAAATACAAATTGTTTAACAAATAAAATAAAACAAGCCTGCAGTGCCAGGACCCTATTACATGCGGTGCAACTACTGTCGGAGTAATGTTCTAGTGAATTGAACTTAAGTGCGTAAATCCCAAGTCTTGAGGTTGACTTGGCATTGGTGGTGGTGTAGAAACCGAGTGAGTAAACCTGCAGGAGAATCTCACACCCTAGCAACAATGTATTCTACATCATCTTAGGCCGTTATAGAAGTGCTGTTATATTACTCTGATAATTGTTAGATATGATTTGGTTTGTATCATAGCAACAGCTCAACAATAAAACGATGATTGTAAATAATAAAGTCCTGTACTTTACCGAAATATAATTATTACTTATTATTCTATATGGGTTATCTGACCTTTCCTGCACTTCTTTGCTGGCTACTTACATCGCTGCAACAAATCGGTCTCGATCGTCTCAGGCAATGAACGTCCACTTTTGGTCCTGTTTCTTATGCATATTGATGACCCAGTAATGGTAAAACTTACCAGCAGATCGCGGGAGTCGCCGCGGCGGCCTGCGGCGCCTCGCCCGCCGCCGGCTGGGAGATGCAGTGTCCGGCTCATCCTCATCGCCGCCGTCCAGCCCCGTGTCCCCGTCTGAATCGAAGTCTGCGTCCGACAAGATGGCGGTTTCGCGACCCCGCTGCCGCACGCCGCGACACTCCTCGTCGCTCGACGCACCGCGGTATCTGTGCAGCTCTGGCGATAGGTGCGGTGAAATGTGAGGAGTTAGCCGCGGGGATAAGTGTGGCGAGAGATGCGGTGAACGGTGCGGCGACCTGGAATACAAAGTGTAGAATGTTATATGACGGATATACTCTCTTGCGATTGGGCTTCGTGAAGGTATTCGCACGAGAAGTTGAGAGGAACCAGTGCAGGCCATCCACACTCTCGCGAATGAGCCCTAGCTCGCGTTATGCATAGCGAATGGAGCCTGCACGCGCGCTCACACTCATTTACATTCTCGCAACGGATCGCCATGACATGCCTCCAATAGTGTGACATCCGGCATTAGTGAATCTCGGGTGACACTTTGAAACGCATACTTTTGATTGTCATAATTTCGATTGGCATACATCATATGGCATAAAAATCAAAAAGTATAATAATATTTGGCATTACATATCAATAGGCATAAACATTATAATATAATGTTTATGCCTATAAATAACATATAAATTAGGTGCAATAGTTAACACAATTAGTAGGGAAACCTTACTAAATGAAGCAAATTCATCTATCCAGAAATATACAATTATTTATTTCAATGCTACTCAACACCTTCCAAATTAATGTACAGTACCCATGAAATATCTTCAGCTCAAGGCTGCCAACAAGGAGATCCTCTGGGACCGGCAATATTTAGCCTCTCAATTAATTCTTTTATTCAGAACCTTAAATCTAAATTCAATGTCTGGTGTTTGGACGACGGAACCCTAAGGGGCCAGGTAGATGTTGTCATATCTGATTTAAAAAATATTATTCAAAAATTCCATTCAGTTAACCTAGAATTAAACACTTGGAAATGTGAACTATTCCTAAAAAATAAGACCCAATTGTTATAGAAAAATTTAACGCATTAGCCCCAGGAATCAAAATTTTATCCAGGTCCACTCTTAGCCTCTTAGGTTCCCCCATATTTGACGATGCTGTTATCCCCCACTTGCAAAATATCTAAATTTGAAGAAAACTGTATCTGCCTTACAACCATCAACACACATTCTGCTTATACTATTTTAAAATTCTGCGTATTTATACCTAAATTCATATATTTATTACGGTGTTGTCCAGTTTGGAAATTTAATAAGCTTTTAGATTCTGCCGACCTTTTAGTCAAATTTAGTCAAAAAACAAATTGAAAAAATGTTTAATATCAAGTTTGAGGACCAATCCTGGGACCAAGCCTCTCTTCCTATAAGGTATGGTGGTCTAGGGTTAAGAAAAATTTCTGAAGTAAGCTTACCTGCTTTTCTATCCTCTACACATGTTACAGACAAACTTGTTAAAAAGATTTTGAGTCCATCTTTGTTCCCGTTTGAGATAGCATGTATGGAGGATGCAAAGAAAGCCTGGAATACTACAGTTCCAAATTGCCCTTCTCCTTTAAACCCCTGCAGTCAGAGGAGCTGGGATGACATCATATGCTCACAAATATATGACCGCCTTCTCCAAAACAGTACTGACACTGATACAGCAAGACTCCGAGCAGTCCGCACCTGGGAGTCAGGTCAGTGGTTACAAGCCCCGCCATCTCCCAACACTGGCACATTTTTAGATACTGAGACCTTACGACTGGGTATCGGACTGCGTCTAGGTGCAAATGTTTGCGCACTCCATTTCTGCACTTGCGGTGATGCTGTTGGGTACACAGGTGTTCAGGTCTATCTTGTACTAAAAGTGCAGGGCGTATTCCGCGGCACGCAGCTCTCAATGACATCCTACATCGGGCGCTCTCCTCCACTCACGTACCGGCTATTTTAGAGCCGAAGGGTATTGTGCGTAGCGATGGAAAGCGTCCGGACAGTATGTCACTCGTTCCGTGGAAGATGGGACGAGCGCTGGTGTGGGACGCAACTTGCGTTGATACATTAGCTCCGTCACATCTACACGGCACCGCTAAAAATGCAAGCGCTGCTGCGGAAGCGGCCGAAAATTCTAAATTTAATAAGTACGTGGGTATCGGCACGGAATATCTATTCATGCCTTTCGGTGTCGAAACCCTTGGACCGTGGGGACCTTGTGCTCATCGGCTCTACCGAGAAATTAGGAAGCGCCTACTCGAGGTGACTGGGAACCTGAGAGCTGGCAGCTTTCTCGCGCAAAGGCTAAGCATCGCAATACAAAGAGGGAACGCTGCCAGCATTCTTGGAACTCTTCCGCGGCCACCACGTTTGGAGGAGTGCTAAAATGTTTTTTTTTAATATAATTATTTTTAGTTATCTAATTTATAAAGGCCTTATAATAGGCTAGATGACCAAAAAATTTTTTTGCTTTAATAGAAGCTCATTCATATAATAAACAGGAAGAAAAAAACGGTTTTCGAATAACTATAAAAACAACCAAGATATAAGGTATTAAAGATTTTTCTCCATCTCTTTCTAGCAAAACGGCAATTTACAAGGAGTTTATATGGCCGTACTCAACAATGACGTCACGGTTGATGTCGGATCTCTCTGTCTAATCGCGATCAAATTGACAACTTAAAATGCTTCTATCTAATGTATTTCTAAACCGATTTTAATTCTAATTTCACCGGACTGCATCTTTTTCTACGGTATTTTAATATTTAAGTAATGACAAGACGTAAAAATTTGAATTCAGTCATCATCCCAATTTATTACAATATTATTAACTACTGTTTACATTGATGAAATAAAATTGTGATTAATTTTGTATTAATTAGATTTAAAATTTCAAGTACCTACAGTCTACTTATATAAATCTTATGTCTTAAGATGACAACCCCTACAAGAAACATTATGTTTCTTGTAGGGGTTGCTGGTGAATTTTGCAAGAGCTACTATTACTATAGTACATTTGGCTGTTACCATGATCTATATTGTCTGCTTGTTTGCCAACATTTTGATATAAAATATCGAAAGGAAAGTTTGACGATCTTTATTTACTATTCAATGCATTATATGGAAACCTCACGAAAGAAGTATTGTTATAAGTGTTAAATAATCCGATATGTGTCAGAAGTACTAAATTAACAGGCTTTAAGCGTTGGGCCACCTACAGTTATCCAATTACATGGGCCGGCTTCACCCACTCTGCTTTTACTCAACCCACTGACCTAAATAAACATCCCTTTTTAAATTTATCTTATTTTATGTTCTCTTTATAATTATAACGACTCCTTCTTATAAGTACATAGAATTCATTGTTATCTCTGTCAGCAGTGCGATCATGAATAATATTTTATCTGTACTCTACTCATCATTTCAGTTAACAGACACACACTTTTGCACATAAGCCTACCCCAGACTAGGTACTATATATGAATATGTATGTACTTGTATACTATGTAACTACTGCAAGCTTTTTGTACGTTATATATGAAACATTTTTCATTGATTTTAAGTAAACACGAATTAAGAAGTCCTTAAACACATCAACATACATTCATTTTACTACTTATAACTTTGGTAGAATCGTATGGAAAAAAAATCACCAGAAACATAGAGGAAATCTTCCAATTCGAAATCTGAACACACGCTCTCAGCTGCAACTCATACCTCGGTCCGTGTTTCGCCGGGAACGAATCCAGGGAGTACGGGGCGTGGTGCAGCTGCGGGTGGTGGGGCGGACACTGCAGCGACTGCTGGTGGGTGAGCAGCGGCGCCCGCTTGCGCGGCGACGTGGCCAGCCAGGGGTTGGTGCGGATGCGGCAGCGCGGCCGCGGCGACGGCGTCGCACACACCACCGGCGCCGGCTCCGGGATCGTGCATTTCCGCGAACTGCCGTTCGAACGCCGCTGAAGATATCAAGTTACATATTCTTAGGATACCGTAGTTCAAAAAAAAAAACAAAAAATAAAAACGACTCAAAAATACCAAAAAGTTATAAATAACCTTCGGAGTCATCCTTACACTGTATCCTCCTTTTCACAGCGTACCAAGAAATTCCAAGATTCCGTCTTTTGTCGTTCATCCCAAACTTGGAATTCTCTATTTGCGTACGTGTTTCCTCCATCCTACAACATAGGTTCCTTCAAAAGGGGCTAGAAAAGCATCTCTTGGGCCGGCAGGGGGCGGGCAGATAGGATAGAGTGTGTTGTCCGTCCTCTACTTGTCAAATCATTTGGGCCTCTTTCACCGCTTAAAATCAGGCGGGAGAAGTCATTTGCCGGGCCCTCCATAAAAAAATATAAAAATAATATAAGAATACTTACAACTTCACATTTTTATACTAAAGTTGGCACCTACCATATTTTAACTAACTAAGTACCTCATTCATATTTTTATGACTTTCCAAGTGGTCATGTCTTGGCACCGACTTCAATATAAAAATGTGAAGTTGTAAAAATTCTCCTATTATTTACGACTTTTTGGTGTTTTTGAAGTCGGTTTTATTTTTTGTAAAAAAATGATTTTAATCATTTTAGTAAATTTAATACCCTTGGCTCTCGCATATAACCGAGTTACATTACCAGCGATGTACAAGGAAAAAATATTCTTCGTACAAAACCGGGTAGTACCTACATGCGTACTAGTATTTGACCCAAGGCAAACACTAGAATAACTCAAAATAAAACGTCTTTTGCTCTACACAGTATTGACAGAATTATTCCCTAAATGCTAACAACCTAACTGTTTAGGACTTATACTTTCCACTAATTACTAATAACTTCCCATTATACATTAGAAAAAGCGTTCCCCTAACTACTGGCCTACCAGAAACCTTCCATTATCAGCTCAATATCATAATATTATCACTACCTGAATATGTTCAGAAAAACATGAAACACGTTGGACGTGCCTATAAAATTTTAGGGTTCTCCTTGATTTTCCTGGGATCCCATCATCAAATCATGACATGGCACCAATGGAACCACCTCGGGAGTATATTTTTTCGATTGCAAAAAGAATTTAGAAAATCGACCCACAAATGGCGGAGTAATCTGTGAGAATACATAAGAAAATAGATACAGTCGAACATAGAACCTCCTCCATTTTTTAACTCGCTTAATGAATAATTGAAACTTTCCCTTAAAAAAATCCGTAAAAATCAATTATAGATTGACACTGTGAGTCCATATATAAAAAATGTTTACATAACAAAGCAATATTTTTTTTTATGTAAGACCCGGCAAATGACCTCCTCCCGCCTGATGTTAAGCGGTGATATTGATTATAATATTGACTGACACCAAACTCGTACTAATTAAGGGAGGATCTGATTTAACCTGGAAAATTTAATTATGTTTTCGAGTCACTAAAGTAGCATATGATCTACGTAAAACTCTGGAACGAAAAAGCTTCGCTTGAAATATTCAAACACATCCATAATACAAAAGGCTTAGGTGGAACCGCTTTTAAATTTAACCCTAGCCAGAGTTAAATATACGTACGTCAACCCTTTTTGATCTACCTTCTCCTGCCACAAATATTCACGCAATTCGGTACCAAAGCCTAATGGCTACAGAGAACCGCACCCGCTTAGAATAAGTAACAATTAAAATGTTCAATAATATTCCACTTTTATTTTTCAATTTGTATACTAATACTATTAACGGCAATTTTTACTTGAAATAAGTAAAGTACGATAAGTGACAGACTGTTTCATTTTAACCCTTCTCCTAACCTTAATGTTTTCAAGCCCTTTGTAAGTAAAAGGACTATTCAAAAATTGCGCTCGACTCCCTCACGGCAGCCGGGCGCGGATTACAAGTTTAACTTGTGGGTGTCAGCATAAGTACTCTCACTTTACGATCACTGCGTACTATGCTCCCCAAAACAAGGAAGGTCGAGATATCATACAACTTCCTTATATAAACTCGAATGGCTAAAACGTAGCCGCGTTGCAGAGTACAACTAGCGCCATCTAGTGAAAAATATAGTAAATATATCAAAGTGTTTCAAGCACTACTGGATGTATTTTACAAGCTTTTTATAAGCTTTTATTTAACTTCCACCTGTCCCGGTGTCTGTAATGAAATCTTGCAAGTTAAATTTGACCCACTTCCCGGTTTCTGATTGAGCTGAAATTTTGCATGCATATGTGTATATCGCGTGACAATGAATATTACGATGACATGGAGCTGATCTAATGCTGGAACTGGAAGGTGGCAATAGGAACTCCGTAATAAAACGATACAAACCCATTGAGTTTGGGCTCGTTTGATTCGTATTGACAAAAACTAAAAGCTTGTATTTCACCTGTCCGGTGACTGTAACGAATTATTTAAATTATCTTGTCTCTCTAGAAAACCGCAATGTCTTTCTATAATTTATTTACCAAATAAAGATTACTAGTTACGTATTAATATTTTTCCGATTTTTGTTTTTAAATGGATTTTCGTATAAGTTTACATTCGACAGATTAAATACAATAAGGAAATCTCACTAGGAACATCATTTTGTGATGTATGTTATACCAATAATGGATGTAAAACAAAGCAATGGACGATCAGTCTTTATTTAGCTCGGATAAAGGTCCGGCCCATCAATTTCTACGGTCCACTTATTTAATGAAGCCGGGATATGAATAGGCCGGTTGATAATTATCGGTCTTTTAGTCCATAAGTATAACACGATATAATAATTACACTAAATTAACAGAAAACCATTAAGAATTCTTCGAGTTGCATAATGAAATAATGTTGCGACACAGGAATTAATACGATGGTCTGATAAAGGGGCGCTACTCTTCGTTGTGCCTAGGGCGCTGGCAGAGTGGAAAACGGGCCTGGGTCTGAATAATAATAGTATATTATGATACTCTGCTTTCATGTCGCGCTCGCCTGCGGCTCGCGCACAATGTCGCCTCGTGGTCGCCTCGTACGCAATGACGGATGCGCGCGTTTTCATACGACGTTTTTCAACACACTTAGTTAGTTAGTTAGTTTGACGGGGCTCTTTCGCACTTAGCCTCTTGATTGGGCCATTGTGCGTTCAACACACTTGTGAGGAAAATAAAAGATCTTGTGGTATTAATATTTTTCTGAAAATGACTGCGCTTTTTTATCAATCTTCTACTCGACTTATTTGTAGATAATCAATTATTATCAATTACAACAAAAAGGCAAAAAATTTCAATTGCGGGAAAATGCCGTGCGCCTTTTTTTTCGCGCGCTGCCCGGGTATGGCTAAACTCTTCATACAGCCAACATTTAAAAAAGGGCCAAACATCAAAATTTAAAATTAAATAAACCGAATATTTTAGTTTTTAAAAAACAAGTTTGTGTGAATTTTTAATAATTTATTTTAGTTATAGTTATTAATTATTGTTTTTTTAATGTCGTTGTTAATATGATATTTAAGAAACCAGTAGTAGGCTGTTCATTTGTTTCCAATTGGCAGCCGCATATGGTCGTGTTAAAAAAAAGTGTATTAAGCGATCTTAAACAAATTAGAATTTATCGTGTTATGATTACCGCACTTGTGCGATTGTGTAAAGTGAAAAGCACTCTTGTTTAATATACTGAATAACGGGTCTAAATGCAAGGTAATAAGAACCACTTTACGAGCAAGTGTGTTGAAATAGTACATTACGATATATAAGTGCGGTATATTGGTTATAAGTTTATGGCTCACGAGGCGGAATTTCAGTCCGGACCGAAGGCGAGGGCGTAATAGAGTCGAGTGTGTATAACCAATATGCGAACGTATATCGTACGACCTTTTTCAACACACTTGTGAGGAAAAATACTTAATAAAGTAAATTTTTGGAATAAATAACACACATCATTGACAATTTATAGACAAAACTAAACAAATAATGGTATGAAAAGTATTGTAGTTCGTTGATGTATTTTATATTATCTCTAGCTTTTAAAAAATATAGTACATTACCGCCGCGGCCGGCAAGTGCTGCATTGCCGGCCTCTGTGATGCGTGCCTCGGCTATAACACACACGTGTATTATGAGTTGCTTTATGTATCTAAAGCCGGTGTAATTAGATCAAATTTACAAGCAAGTGTGTTGAAAATATTATTAAGACCAATTTACACTTTCAACCCCCGATTTATCATCACCGTCCTCATTTCAGTCAAAAGACGCCCACTGTTTGACATCCAATTGTTTAAACAGATCGGTCCTGTGCTGCTCCCATTTTTACAAGCTTTTATTTAACTTGCAATGTAAGTAAGTATGTATGTTCGGGTGAAATATTGCAACTCAATTTTGAAGCAGATATCTTTAACCGATTGAGCTGAAATTTTGTATACACGTTCAGTTTGGATGACAATGCATGGTTGACTGTGTAACGTCATTCTAAATCCAAGATGACGGAATAACCAAGATGGCGGACCAATTATTTTTAATGCATTTCTACAATATGGGTATCAAATGAAAGGTCTTGCTAAGAGTAACTCGAAAAATAATATGACATCACTATTAATCCAATATGGCGTACTTCTAAAGCTTGAAAATCAAATTTGAAGTAGATATCTTTAATCGATTGAGCTGACATTTTGTATACACATACAGTTTGGATAAAAATGCATGTTTAACTATGTGACGTCATTCTAAATCCAAGATGGCGGCATATGCAAGATGGCGGACCAATTATTTTTAATGCACTCCTACAATATGGGTATCAAATAAAAGGTCTTGCTAAGAGTAACTCAAAAATAATGTGACGTCACTTTTAATCCAATATGGCGGACTACTAAAGCTTGAAAATCAATTTTGAAGTAGATATCTTTAACCGATTGAGCTGAAATTTTGTATACATATACAGTTTTTACAATTAGGTATGCCAACGTTAAAATTCGAATTTGAGGGCAGTCATGTGAAATGAGGGGCAATGCCTACACAAAAATCTCAAGTTTTTCTTTGAAAATTAAAATGAGAAATAAAATTAAACACCATTACATTAATGATATTAAACATATATTTTAAAAAACAAATGTGTAATTTACACTTTATTTCGAAAACTACTTTAAAAATAATTACTAACTGACTTTTAAAAATGTGTATTTTTATTAAGTTTTACCATTTTTCTTGATTATAAATAAATTATGAGTATAAATAAATTGTGCAAATTGTTACTTTGCACGAAAAAAATAAACTTTCAAATTGTAGGTACTAAAAAATTGAGGTGGTCATCTAACCAATTGAAGGGATTGGGACCAATATAAAATGCCGATATTATATAGACTACAAGTAGGTACAGCAGTGACCGCAGTAGAAACAAGATGAATGGTACTCGTCAACCGTGACATTAACAGCTAGATTGAAACAACGACTGACAACAGAACCACAAAACCGCCAGTGCCGGGGACTTGATTAAAATCTCCTACTTTTATTCGTTTTTAGGGTTCCGTAGTCAAATGGCAAATAACGGAACCCTTATGGATTCGTCATGGCTGTCTGTCTGTCTGTCCGTCCGTATGTCACAGCCACTTTTTTTCGAAACTATAAGAACTATACTGTTGAAACTTGGTAAGTAGATGTATTCTGTGAACCGTATTAAGATTTTCACGCAAAAATATAAAAAAAAACAATAAATTTGGGGGTTCCCCATACATAGAACTGAAATCTTGTTATTAAAACACTCATTTCACAAGTTCCACTTGAATCTTTATTATATTTAAGTTATTGCGACCGGTTTCGATACATCATCGTCAGGCATGTATCGAAACCGGTCGCAATAATTTAAATATAATAAATATTCAAATGGAACTAGTGAAATTAGTGTTTTAATAACAAGATACCATGGAGTTCCATCAAGAAATTACAACACAAAGTTTTAACTATTATAACTGAAACTTAAAAAAAAATTTTTCATCAAACCCATACGTGTGGGGTATCTATGGATAGGTCTTCCAAAATGATACAGAGGTTTCTAATATATTTTTTTTCTAAAATGAATAGTTTGCGCGAGAGACACTTCCAAAGTGGTAAAATGTGTCCCCCCCCCCTGTAACTTCTAAAATAAGAGAATGATAAAACTATGATGTATCTAATACATTATCATGCAAACTTCCACCGAAAATTGGTTTGAACGAAATCTAGTAAATAGTTTTTTTTTATACGTCATAAACCGCAATTTTCACTCTATCAACTCAAATATAAAAATAAAAAAAAGCATTTAATATCATAAACATACACCACATAAGCTACAACGAACTACAAGAACTTTTATATTATGTTACTTGCTGCTACGGAACCCTTCATGGGCGAGTCCGAATCGCACTTGACCGGTTTTATTTTTTAAAATATGACCACTAGGTTTAAAAATGCATGACTACAAGAGCTTTTTATTCTCATAGGATTCTCATATTAGGATAGATTAAAACACAACTATTGAAAACATAACTTTTTCTAGAGAAGACTTACTATAGAAGCAATGATAATGGATGTGTGGTGTAGTGCATTTTCTTGCTAAATTGTAGAAATATAGGGAAATCTTAAAGTTGAAAGAAAAAAAACAAACTTATTCCTTTAGTCCGATACAAAATGAAAAGCTTTATTCTGGTAGGTACATAACTATAATTCACTTATGTATAATGTTACTGAAGTAAACAAAATCCCTGCAAAATCAATGCAAAGCACTTAACTAAATCTTTAATTGATACAAGCCAAGGGCAGGATGGTTCAGGTTTGTTTGATCAATCTCGGTAGGTAAAAATCAGGTACAAATTGGGTACAAAACTATAAAATGAGGGGCAATAAAGTACACCAACAAATAGTTATAGGTTTCTTTTTTTAAAATTAGTAGCTTTCCCCGGAGCGGTTGTTAGTAGAGCGTACCTTCGATGCTAAGTTTCTGCGATCACGGGTCAGAGATTTAAAATTCCAGTTTCTTAGATTATTCTCTGTTTCTAATATTACTTGTGTAATTCCACAGAATTCCTCCTTGATACTAGGTTATTTTGTTATGGTTTCTAGCTGTAAGGTCAAGCAGCGGAGCCCTACGGCCTCCGGTAACTGCCCTGGAGATTCATAGCACAGTGTTAGGTTAAAAAATATAATTAAATATGCCTATGATCTTAGGGTCAGTGGGTCTAACACTGAGTTCTGAAGGAATCCCAGTCAATACATTTGAATTTCATGTAATAAACATTGCAAGTTAATTCCAAACATAATTTTCAATGAATTGTCAAAGTTTCTTATTGGTTAGTTAATAAAAAGGACATATGGAGGGGAGAGCACCTATTTTGTGTATAATTACTGCTATTAATAAAAAGAAAACAGCTTAATTTGTGAGTTATATTTTGAGCAATGTCAAGTGGAATTGCATGAAAATTAACTTATATTGATCATAGATTTATTTGTAAATTCGTTGACGACGATCACTAGGCTACGATGAATGACGGTTGACCTACATTAACTTAAACAAAATACTTACCGTGTTTTAATTACCTAATCACCTCACTACTACAGTAGGCTTTGATATTAGAGCGTCGACCGCAGGTACCTGCGTTCTCGACTCAGCAAACTTGTATATTTTATGCTTTTATATGGTGAAATAATTTTGAAAGGCGAAGGTGGTGTAAAAACACAGTAGATATAGTATGTATGTTAATATACAAAGGCTTGGCTTAATACTAGTCTAGGTAGGTACTGTAATTCTAGAGAAAAGGCACTGTACTTGTGTAATACCTACCTACCAATAAGTGGGTAAGATCTAAGAAATGTTATTTCAGGGAAGAGAGTAAGTGATTTCTGCCACTCATCTTCTGACATGGGCAGTGGTGCCACTTGCCATCGGGTGAGCGACTCAGCTTGTTCCATCACTACGGCCCGTATTAATAAAGCGATCTCAAGACTGCTCTCAAGTGCGAACTTAGCCGAGTCACTCTCAAGTTGTGATCACGCACTTAAGATTGCCGCTAATTAATAATTCTACATCAACAGCGTATCACTTGAGATATTATATCAAGATCGCGCTCTTAAGAGCGTGATCTCAAGTAAACGTCATTTTTAACTGACTTCGAAAAAGGAGGAGGTTCTATGTTCGGCTGTATCTATTTTTTATGTATGTTCAGCGATTACTCCGCCATTTGTGGACCGATTTTTAAAATTCTTCTTGTGATCGAAAGAGTATACTCCCGAGGTGGTCCCACTGTCACCACGCCATGATCTGATAATGGGATCCCATGAAAATCGAGAGAAACCCTTGAATTTCATAGGTATATCCAACGTGTTTTATGTTTTTGCTGAAGATATTCAGTTATTTGCATCTGGTAATCATCATATCATGTTACTGAGCTGATGATGGAAGGTTTCTGGAAAGGAGTTAGAGAATAATTCTTTCAGTACAGTTTAGAGCGAAAGACGTTTAATTTTAAGTTATTCTGGTGTTTGCCTCGGCTCAAATTCTAAAACGTATGTATTATTAAACTAAAAAGATTGAAAAAAATTTTTTTACAAAAATTAAAACCGACTTCAATAATACCAAAACGTCATAAATAATAAGAATACATACAACATTACGGTTTTATATTGAAGTTGGTTCCAAGCAATGATTACCTGGAAAGTCTTAAAAATGAAAAGACCAATTAATAGGTATAGTTACTTAAAACCAACTTCAATATAAAACTATGATGTTGTAGGTATGTTCTTATATTATTTATGACTTTTTGGTGTTCTCAAAGTCAGTTTTATATTTTTGTAAAAAAATTACCGACTTCCACTCCTTATTTACCAGGAACCTTCCATCATCAGCTCAGTAACATGACATAATGACTACTAGAACAACGAGTCCATTATCTCCAACGAGTCTTCCGCTCAAAACGCCTTGAGAATATTTTATGTATACACTAGACATTTGAAATATTCTGGAGTCGTGCATACTACCAGCCCATCTAGCTACAATATCTAAGATCTCCATTCTGGGGCCAACGATGACTTGCACACATTTATTAAGAAATCCGTTTTTCTATTCCTGAACGTTTCGTGGTGTTGGCATCCTGGAGTAGATACAATCTTTACGTGGGTACAATCAATAGCCCAGGCCAGCGCTTATGTCTACCCAGTTCTTTAAATAATTCCCTATTTACCGTGGCCTCATCTCCAGTGGGAAACTTGATGAAGTGTGAATGAAGTTGTGCCAGTAATTTGGATACTTTTGTGATAATATTCAAGGCAGTGGGTTGAGATATCTGAAACAGATCGCCACCGACAATCTGAAATAAGAGAGTATTCAATCACAGGCCTTCGTATTGAAATAGTATCAAGCAAATAATGTTTTAAGCAGAAGGTGCTGGGTACTTTTAAATGAAAATTGAAAGATATGTTAAAAAAGTAAAGTAGTCGTCTTTTAACTTCAATTGTAAAAAAATCTGAAGAGGGCCACCCTTATCACCTAGGGCTAAAAAAACCTCTCAGACAAAAAAACATAAAAATCGGTAAAGCCGTTTAGGAGGAGCTCGATAACAAATATATAAAAATACTCACCTGAAATGATGCAGTAGCATAAAAGCGCAAAGTCAATAAACATTGCTATTTCAGGAGATATAGGAAGGCCTATTTTATTATAAGTTGTAAGATCGTTTTTTATTAACGAAGTAATATAAAAAACACTATTTTGGTGAAATCTATAGCGTTTCAAAAAGTCTTCATTCCTTATTTCAAATGGATTCTGAGAATCTCTTATATATTTTTTTGGATTTCGATGCCCGTTTATCCGAAAGATATAGTCATAATAATCTATTTCGTCATAGTGATCGATTTCGTCAATAATATTTTATATGTCCATTTTTAAACAAACAACAAAATGTCGTGTGAATGGTTTGCACTACCGTGATACATTTGATGAATAAACCGCCAAAACGCGCACTTAAGTCATGGTCCGACCACACTCAGAAAACAGGCACTTAAGTAGCATCTTGAGAGTGCACTTGAGTCCTGAAATCGTTTTATTAATACGTCGCTACTCAGCTGATACTTTGTACTCAAGTGTGAACTCAAGTATGGTGTATTAATTAGCACAGTATCTCAAGTTTGCTCTCAAGTTCTATCTCAGAGCTGAGTGCGGTTTATTAATACGGGCCTACCTGACATACAAATATAATAATACAGTAAAAAGAAAGAAGAAAACATGCAAATGTAGAAAGTCAATTTCTTATTGTTACCAAACATTTTGGTATTCATAAGATACAGAAGTATAAAGATTATTCTCCTTCTTCTTCTTTTTTATTGGCGTGAAGGCTGGTGTTGCCATTTGCCATATGCAAGTTGTCTTCAATTATGGAGCGGATTCGATTAAGATATATCGATAATAGAAACTTGGTTTAGGGTGGGTATTGTTTTTTTTTTTTGTTTTTGAGTTACGTAATAGTTAAAGGTAGGAAACGGATTACAAATCAGAGAAAATGTAGGAAAAAGGAAACGGAATTTGGAAAGGGACAACAGGTGAGTAGTTAGGAAGGTATAATTATATGTGTTGAAAATAAATTAGTAGGTATTGGTGTTTTATTAAAATATATTAAATTTTTATATCATTTTTTCGAATAAATTTAGATAAAAGTGTATATATATTTGAGTTTAGGTCATGTAAGAGAGCAGGGATGGAAGTAGGAAAAGGAATGTTTGCATCAGTCAGTGATTGGATAAAGGAGCGTCTGTCAAATTTAGGGCAAGAAAAGAAAACGTGGTTTATGTCAGCCTCAGCCTCACCACATTCACATGTAGGTTCATCTATTATTCCATACCTTGCTAAGCGATCAGGAGTACAAGTGTGCCCGAGTCGCATTCGAATTAAAATTGTTGTAATCGATTTACTAAACTTTAGTTTAGAAAACCAAGGTTTAGTAAATATTGTTGGTTGTATTCTACGATAGTACTTAGCTTTTGATTTATCACCTTCTGTCCATAACTTTGTCCAGCTGTTTTTAAGTTCTATATTCGATAGACTTATTAAGTCATATGAAAAGTTTTTGTAATAATATAGATCACCACACTTCACTGCATCTTTGGCAAGATAATCAGCAAATTCATTACCAGTGATACCGCAATGACTGGGCACCCAGGCAAAAGAAACCGAATACCCTTGTATTAAACATAGATGAAGCATTTCGCGTATTTTTAGGATTAGAGGGTAATTTTTTGACTTTAATGGGAATTTAGCTAAAGCGTATAATGCACTCAATGAGTCTGTAAAGATAATAGTTTTTTTGAGTTTAGCTATCTTTATATATTCTATAGCTTTAAATATACCAAGACACTCCCCAGTAAAAACTGAAGTTTGTGGAGGCAATCGTATTTTCTGTTGAATTTTATAGTTGCTGTGAAAAACTCCTACGCCAACATCTTGAGATTTAGTTTTAGATGCGTCTGTATATATTTTGTGCCACTGATGCCAGGTCTCATTTACAATTGAATTAAAGTAAACATTTGCATTGGTTTTATCATCAATGTGCAGATTGTAAATTATATTTGGAATAACCAGCAGAGATTCATAGTCAGTATTATAAATCGGATCTAAATGAAATTGATGTGTTGGCATATTTTCTATATTGAAATTCTTTAAACTTTTTATTAACGGCGGAATATCTCTATGGGTCCAATAATTTGATGTTATTACTTTTTCAGATAAAATTTTTAGTTTTACTATAATCGCGTTATTTGTGAATTGAATAGCCTTATAAAAAAAACGGTTTGCTAAATATTGTCGGCGGAGGTATAGTGGAGGGTCATTACATTCAATCTGTAGAGCAATTGTGGGGCTAGACTTCATGGCGCCAGTAACAATTCTTAAGGCCTTTGATTGGATTCCATCCAACCTCCGAAAAGCGTTAGCATTACCTGGCTCTAATAAGAAGGTTCCATAGTCTAAAACTTAAGTCTTATCAGTCTCTAAGTCTTATCAGAGCAATGTAAAGTAATCTTAAGGAAGTCGGATGGCCACCCCACCAAACACCGGCAAGGCATCTTAAAATATTTATATTTCTTTCGCATTTCGCAGAAATGTACTCACAATGAGATGTACCTGTAAGTTTTGCGTCTAGAATGACGCCTAGATATTTAGCTTCCTTTTTCTGTGGAAGGCAGTCATTACCATAATATAAGTTAATATCAGGCTGTCTTCTCATTCTTGAAAACAATACTACGAGTGACTTGGACGTGGATAGCTCTAAACCATTATTATCTAACCATTTTTTGAGTAAATTCAAGGAATTATTTAAATTATTGCAAATAGTGGTGACAGAATAGTCGCTGAAATATAATACAATATCATCAGCATATTGAATAACAGAACAAGAATCGTCTACGGAATCTTCAAGGTCATAGGTAAATAAATTATAAAGTAATGGGCTAAGGACAGAACCTTGAGGTAGGCCTTTATTTATTGTTCTTTCTATTTTGGTATCATCTATATTTAGAGATAAAAATCTTTCAGAGAATAAATTTATTATAAAATTTGTTAACAATACAGGAATATTTAAAGCAACTAATTTACGGTGTAAGATAGATAAATTCACGTTATCATATGCTGATTTGATATCAATGAATACAGCTCCTACAGCTTTATTATCGGAGAATGCTATTCGAATATCAGATATCAAAAGAGCAACACAATCTGTTGTACTTCTACCACGTCTGAAGCCATATTGAGTATTAGCTAAAAGATTCTTGTTCTCAATAAACCACTCTAATCTGTTTTTAACTAAGTGTTCAGCTATTTTAACTAGGACTGTAGAAAGAATAATAGGACGATACGATGTTGCGACCGATGGCGATTTATTCGGTTTTAGTAATGGCAACACTGTTTGCTGTCTCCACGATGAAGGAATATTTCCTGTCAACATGACAGAATTAATAATTTGCAAGTAGTAATTTAATGTTTTGTCACCAAGATTTGCAATAAATGAATAAGGAATGTTGTCTTCACCAGGAGCTGAGTCGTTAATATATGAAAGAATCCCTTTCAGCTCTTGTATTGAAAATGGGGAGTTTAAAATAGACTTATTGCCGTCGTATGGGGAAAGCAGTATGTGCTCCCTTACTGACATCGGGACCAAGTTATCCATGAACTGATCTGCAAGATCTAATGATAAATTAGAGGCTGTTGGTTGAACAAAGGCAGAACGGAATCTACGAATGTTGTTCCAGACCACTGATGGATGTGTTTGAGGGGATATTGAAGTACAGAAATTTTTCCACGCATCTGCTTTCTTTTTTTTTCAATTTTTTTTTAACTTCTATTGTAATACGTGTTAAAACGTTAAAATTTTCTATTGTCATATTTTCACGATATTCGCGTTCAGCCTTCTTTTTCCGAGTTATTTCTGCAGAACAATCTTTATCCCACCATGGTGGGGAAGGAATTAGATTCCTACATGAATTTTTTACAGGAAAAACATTATCAGCAACTTCAATCATACACCTGGCTAATGCTTCTGAACAATGATTTTCATTGGCACTTTGTAATTTTGGTAAAATAGAAATTCTTTCTTCCAGTTTATTTCTATAGTCACTCCAATCTACACTGTGAAGGTTATATTTATGTGTGGATTTTCTTGCAATAAATCTTTTGGTTATAAATGGAAATTTAATTATTATTGGGTAATGATCACTTCCAAAAGAAGAAGTGAGAGGATGCCAGAGCAATGAGGTGGCAAGGCTAGGTGTACATATTGAAAGGTCTACAGCGCTTATGCATTCAGTGGGACTTGTAAGACGGGTGGAGACCAGTGTTGAGAAGACATAAATTGTTTTTGTCCAAAATGTCTAATAAGTGCTCTCCGTAGGTGTTTGATATTGAGCTACCCCAAGACTGGTGATGACTATCAAAATCACCAAGAACTATACAGGGTTTTGGAAGCTGACTCAAAAGGTTATTAATTTTATTCAAAACAGATAAAGATGGATGAGGTACATAGATAGACATAAAGCATATATTATTAACAATTGCAGCAATAGCAGAGAAATCTTCACAAGCATTAGGTAAAGTCAAAAGTCTATATTGGTAAGAACACTTGATTAATAGAGCTACGCCTCCATGTCCATCTGCTCTATCTTGACGTAAACAAAAATAACCTGGAATTTTGAAATTAATTTCTGACTTTAACCAAGTTTCTGAAAGAGCAACAATAAATGGATTATATTTGTTTATTAAATAAATAAGATCATGTTTCTTATTAGTGATGCTCCGGCAGTTCCATTGAACTACTTTGGCCAGCTGGTCCATGGTGGTTTGTAAGTTTATTAATAATGTCAAGTAAAGGAGCAGCGTTAGACGGTATAATATTAGTAATTTGAGTTAGAAAATTTATTAAAGGTACAATTATATCTGCAACTGTCAAATCTTGAACATTATTGTGTTTGTGATTAAGGACTGTGCCATTACCAGAGCTGCTAGGCATCTTTGATCATATTGAAATGTTCAGGCTGATTGTATCCCATATTGGGATTGGGTGACAACTGTTTGGGTTTTGTATAAATAGTTTTTTTATACGAATATTTGTGTTGAGAGGTGCGACTATTACTAGGATTTATAGGTGTGGTTTGAAAATTTGAGGATTGTGATGGTTGTGATAATAATACTTCAGAATATGACATGTTTACAGGTGGGTGTAATTTTGCAGCTTCAAAGTATGATGTATTGTCGGTAGCCATAGAAACTTTAATGCGTCTTTGACGTTCATATTCTGGGCATATACGTTTTGTAGCAAAGTGAGAACCGCTACAATTACAACAATGTGCACCTTCCTCTTCAACTGAGCATGTATCTCCACTGTGATCTCGGCCACACTTAAAGCAGCGAGGCTTTGACCTACACTGTATCTTAGTGTGTCCAAATCTACAGCAATTAAAGCATTGAACTGTGGGATAAATATAACGCTCTACGACTAAAGAGTTGTAGCATAAAAATACACGTGGTGGAAGCACCTGGCCATCAAAAGTAATAACTACAGACTGTGTAGGTTTCCATGTAGCAACATTATCTATAAAAGCTTTATAATTGATACGTCTAATTTTAATGATTTCCCCACAACCCACAGGAACAGTAATTTTTTCTTTTATTTCCTCAGGAGTCCAGTCCTGTGGAATACCACGAACAAGACCCATTCTTGTTATATTGGAGGTTGGGATAAATGCTTTATAATTGTTATCATGTAATCTTTTGTCATTTATGAAATTATTTGCAGCTTCAAATTTATTAAAGGATAAAACAATTCGGTTTCTGCCTATTTTTTTTACACTGCCATCAACAATTGAAGTAAATTTATGCTTTTTAAGAAAATAACCAAAAGTCACAGGATGAAGTGTGATGGGATCATTGAAAGCTGTTTGTTCACGCTGGATATGTACTATAAAAGGCGGCAAATCATGTGCTTCATACAATTTCCTACTAACTGATGGAGCTGTATCAGGCTGAGACTGACCTAAAACACTTGGCTGTGATAAAGATGACATGCCAGGGATACATTGATTGTTAGTATCGGCAGAATTAGTAATTGTGCTATCAATATTAACAGATTCTTCACAGAGGCACCCATCACTTTTGCCCGCCATTTTATTTTTCCTCTTTTTCTTGTTACAATGTTTACAAATTTTACTAGATTTCCTACTCCTTTTCCTATTTGTTGTAGCTGCCCAGTCCATGACTGTTTGATCGGTATCAACACTAGATTCACCATGGCTTGTTAGTGTAACATTATAAGCAACTTGGGGCGGCAATACTTGTTTAGTGCTGGGAACAGATCCCCCTGGGTCAGGGGGATCGTTCATTTTGAAAATAACTAAATTACTCACCAACCCGTTGAAATTAGCACAGAATACAATATATACAGATAAATATACAAAATAAAATATGAATATACTACTCAACTGGTCCTAAAAACTATTAAAATTAATATTAATAAAAATCAAAGCCAGAAAAGACACCCGCCTATTTCAATGTTTCCCGCCTTTTTCAGAAGTATAAAGATTGTTAACACTTTTATCAATAACCATAATGGAGTATATTAGTACCTATTTAATTGATTGATTGCAGAGCGGACTGTCAAACATCTGTCATTGTCAATTATATAAATTCGTTTTACAAATCGTTCCATTACTGCGCGACGAATTTATCAAAGGATTATACTAATATTATTTTACATTATTCCGTAGTAAGAGTTTAATATGGAAAAACATACACATCAAATACATTGTGAAAGTATTTTAAATACGTAAAAAAACAGAGCTGATTAGATAGTCTTGTCAAGTGGCAGTGTGTAAAATGGAACGTAGCAAACAATGGATAGTTAAAGTGCGTTCAGAAATTGTAACTTACACTTAGAGCAAGCATATTGAAATATTAAAAAATCTTTTTTTTCTGCGTTTCCTTTACCACATTGATTATTGTAATATACTTATAATTAAATTAGCTTCATTTTGACGTATAATTCATATCTATACATGATCAGGTACAAAATGGGCATTGTTCTTTCTTCGGTCGATGTCTCACAGACTAACCAGTTCGGAGATCATAACATAGACGAAAGACGCGTTCAAAGACTAGGGCACACTAGGGTGAAAAATGGGCGCGTTCTATTTACGCACATACTAGAATCGAGGTCCGTTCACCGAATGTTAAGCGTCGTATTGGCGACGGAACCTTCCCTAAAACCAAATTCATTTCACAACATGTGTGTCATGATGTGTCAAGTCAACATACGGATCTTTCGAAATTCTACAATATACAATAAGTATTTCCAGCCAAAGTTATAAGTTTGGTTGGAAAACAAAACGTAATGTAAATTAACCATAAACAAACTGTGAATGCTTTCCGAATTCTATTCGACGAAACCATAATTATATGATCTGTAGCTTTAAGTGTACTTTATTATGATATGTCTCAAAAAATGATCAAAACAAACGGTCTAAATGTCAAATTCCGAATTTTGAGAAAATCAACCCACCTAAAGGGGAGCACGGGATTTTGGGCGAAAAAAAACTATCTTTGTAAATAAGGCCAGGATAAACGCGAGATTTATTTTGTTTATGCCAAAATCGAATAATGACCAAAGATAATTGCAAATGTCAATGACGTGACGTGAAACGACGTTGACGTTGACACTTGACATTGACATTGTGAAATTCATTGACAAAGCTATTGTAATTACGATTTAGTTGTGAAATTTGTGTTAAAACTACAGTGAAAACAAAGTGTTTTTGCAAAATTAGTGTTTTATGAAATTTTAAGAAAAAACGGTGTTACAGTGGCACTAAATATCTATACCAACTACAACATATAGTTTTAAGACGGACAGAAATTAACAAAAATACGTAAATAACTTCGGAAAAACACGTTCGACGTACCTATAAAATTTAAAGGCTTCCCTCGTACCTATAAATTTTCATAGGATCCCATCATTAGATCCTGGCTTTGGTGACCTTGGGACTAGCCCAGGAGTACTATACTCTATCGAATACAAAAAGATTTTTGAAAATCGGTCACCCGATTAAAAATAAAACCCGATAAAACCCGATAAAATCGCACCCCTGACTTAAAACCTGCGGTGTTTTCAGAGCAATTGTGATTATTCCTGCCTAATTAATCAGAAATGCATTCATTTTGAATGTAGGTAAAGATTCCATTTTAATTTCTATCATTCCACAACAACAAATCATCATCATCATAACAGCAAATATACGTCCCCACCGAGGGGCTCGAGTCTACCCTAAGTTAATTTGAATTTCTTCGCAGATGTATGCAGGTTGCCTCACGACGTTTTCCTTTACCGTGAGAGCGTCAGAGAAATGTCCATATGAAATTCGAAAAACGAAAAAACACATTGGTACATGGTAGTCTCGAACCCCGGACCTCCTGATTGGAAGGCATGTGCAGAGTCCGCCACAGCGCGACATTATTTTTATTTTGTGTAGGTATTGATTCAGGTTTTGATTTGATTTCTTACTTTGTGTATTACTTTGAAAAAATCTTATTGATCTTGCAATTAAAGAAAAAATACCTTCATTCTTCACTATTTGTTTTGTTAAAAAAAATCTGTCCTATACCACTGTATATTCACGCCATTTTGTGTTGCTACGGATGGAATACTAAGAGTAACTTCTACAAGCTTTTTATATACGGTTTATATAATAAACTAGGGGTTCAAACTAATTAAGTACAATGTTAATGCTTACTACGGCGTTAGCTAGGTCCCAGGTTATTTGCCTATAATTAATAATTTAAAGTAATAATGTCAAGTTCCAAAACAGATTCAAACATAAACCCTAAACTGACCGTGTTGGCCTTTTTTGTCTAGTTGTTTATCATTTATTTTGTAGGATTTTGACTTGAAAACATGTCTTTCACTTCTCGTGCTCGCAAAGTTCGTCTTTATGTTGTTTATAGGCTACATAAAATGACTTTTTATGTTCTAGCTAAAGCATAAAGTAAAATGTTCATTTAGTCAAAGATTCTTCGGCCCAACAGCCAACAACGATCAATAAAATTTCACAGAATAACTTGCGATAATTTATTTATTTGCTTTAATTTATTTGTCTTGTGTTTTCTACCTCAAAAGTCATGAAACCAGATAAAAATAGTAACCGGTTATTATTAAAACGCGAACAGCCGATTAGTGAAAATCCCGTAACATCGGCAACGTCTGCATTGACTAACATACCATCGTCACAAATAATTCTTTTAATATTACGAATTGTACAAATTTTACTTAAAATTTTAATTAAATTTTCGTTTATATTTTGAAGTAATTGTTTAATTTTCTCGCAATCGAAGTGAAAAGCAGAGTGTAAAACACTGGCATAAACAAATCATTGTTCCCCTCAACTTACTATCCACCCTCGCCTATGGTTCGGGTGGTTAAAATCGTCTCGGGCTACAATGACTCATTTTATGTCCTTGTTGTACAATATACTATTATCTAATTATCGTAGGTATTCAAAATTCTATAGGTATGTCTTGTAATTTTTCTATGATTGCTCACTTTCTCTCTCCACTATGTTCAAGCTAGGATTCGCGGCAGCACGACTAAAAAACTTACCTTAGCAGGTTCGTGATAAAGGTGTGTCGTAGGCGGCGTGGGGGGCGGGGGCGGGGCGACGAGCGGAGCGGCGAGCGTAGCGGGCGGCGCGCCGGGCGACGTGCCGTCCGTGCTGTAGCCGGTGCTGTACGCGCTCTCCGGCGAGGACAGGTGCGGCGGCGGCGGCGGGCCCGGCGTCACCACCGGCGGCGGCCGGCACTGCTTCTGCTTGCGCTTCTTCGCCCGCCCCAGCTGCGCTTCCATCCATGACTTGAACCGCGCCCCCAACATGCCGGTGACGGCACCTGCGGAGCGCCGATACGATGACATTAGCAAATACACGAATACACAACCAATAATTGTATAAATTGCGTTAGCCAACTGAAGTGGGTAGAGTTTCGAGTTTGCTCTGTAAATTGACAGCTACTTGTGGCTCTTTCGTCGATGAACAACGATTTTTAATTAATCACCGGTAGGCCTCAAAGGTATACCTACTCCATTTATTTTTAAAATATTATATTAACTCAAATTGGATTCTAAAAATTTCAGTCATAAAATCCTAACCATTTTTCCTTTGAAACAATTGTATTTTTTATAAATTAAAATAAAATTCTTCCGTATATTTGGGAGATAATATTGAATTCCCTGTGTTTATTCAAAGTACGCTCCCCAGCAAACTGTTCAAAATAGAAACGGCATTCACGATCTAAACTCAATCGCAAACAAATGAATTTGAGAAACCGCTCTAAAAGCTGACAAAGAGACGACATTCCACGTTTCTCTGCTGTCAGAAACTGACATCTTGGAGCATTGAAAATAAGTTAATTTTGTATTTATGTCATCTCATCGTTTTATATCGTGGAACAGGATCAATAACATAAAAGCAGCAGCAAACGTGGAAGTATATTAAGGTATGGTTGCGTGAAGGTCTTTGCGGTGACGGTTTAAGAAAACATGTATCCCATTTTTGCTGTGGATGTCTTAAAAACTAAGGAAGTTTACCGCAACCACAGTCTTGCCAAGATATAAAAAACTCGACATACAACCCTACACTAACCTGCCTAGCCAGCGTGATACTTATAGAAAATCAATTCCTTCTCATGCAAGGAGAAGTAAGACGTTTATAATGGGTTAATGATAGTAGTAGTTGTTTGAACTAATAGCAATAATGAAATTATTATAATAACTACTACTACTAATAGAAATAATAAATAAATATCAGGGGCGGCTGATAAGGGCTCGGTGGCCGAGAAATCTAGGGGTCAACACGGTATGTTCGAGACGCGGTGAAGGTTTTTCTTTATTGATTTTATTCATTTTGTAATTTATTTAGAATTTTTAAACAAAATGCAAAGTTAACAATTTGTAGGTCCATGTACACAATTTATAAGTTTTCTTTATTGTTAACCAATTTTCAAAAAATCTGTGAAGATTTCTAAATTGGATGTCGATACGTAGTTATTAACAGTGAATAAACTGTATTAACTGTCAAACCAAAAAACTCTCCAAAAAAGACAAAAAAGGTAGTCTTTATTCAATAATGACAACTTTGGCCTAATAAGTTCAAAAAAGAGATCAATAGGTTAAAGATTTCGTCAGGGCTGGTAATAGCTCGGTGGTCGAGAGGTCTAGGCGTCAACACGGTATGTTGAAGACGCGGGTTCAAATCCCGCACGAGACGAGATTTTTTCTTTGTTGATTTTATTAATTTTTCAATTTATTTAGCACTAGCTGTGCCCACGAACAACGTTTCGCCATCGAAATGCTTAACACAATGTTTAATTTTTTTCTCCATTTTATTCCATAACCTCCCGCACGCGCACCGCGCCGTGGCGACGCTCACTTCGCAACGGGCCGTGCAGCAGAAATCGTAATATTTTAATTTCGCCATAACTTCAAAACCAAACGTCCAATTTTAATCATTCAAAGACCAAATATTATCTACATAAACTGTACTTTGTGATGAAATAATTTATTTTGATAAGGATTAATAGCATGAGAAAAATAAATGCGTTTAAATGTAGTCCAAAAAAAATTAAGATTTTTAAATAAAAAAATGGTTGTTGTGCCTCACTCGACATAGATAGGTATAGTGTGTCGCGGACTTTTTTGTAGATATTTATAAGATCTACAATTAATTAGAACATTTTATGGTTCTATCTTTTATAGTTTAGGCAGCGTACGCAAAATAAGTTACTTTTCTGGTTGATTTTTTACGCCTTGTGTCCGAAAAACCCAAATATCTTACGGAACCCTATTTTTTTCCAAAATAAAATTTTGCCTATGTTACTCGTGGATAATGTAGCTTTCGAATGGTGAAAGAATTTTTAAAAACGGTCCAGTAGTTTTTGAGCCTATTCATTACAACCAAACAAACAAAAAATAAGTTACTTTTCTGGTTGATTTTTTACACCTTGTGTCCGAAAAACCCAAATATCTTACGGAACCCTATTTTTTCCCAAAATAAAATTTAGCCTATGTTACTCGTGGATAATGTAGCTTTCGAATGGTGAAAGAATTTTTAAAAACGGTCCAGTAGTTTTTGAGCCTATTCATTACAACCAAACAAACAAACAAAGTTTTCCTCTTTATAATATTAGTGTAGATTATTAAGAGGATTGTGAAGTAATCGTGCGCGGCGCGAGTAGGTATTTTCTAAAATGCTATCTGTTTCACACCGCTCCGTCTCCAGTCTGCCGTTTACACCACAAATACAACATGCGCAAATTTTCACGCACACTACGACACAGCAGCGCGCGTCTCGGCCACGATACTCGGCGGCCGGCGCGAGAGCTCGAGATTATTATTCTACCTATCGTTCGTAATGTTTTGCGTTGCTTATATTTCTGACTCCCTTTCCGCTCGCAACTTCGCCATCGTTACTTTCGTTTTTCGTGTGGGAATTTTATGTTTTCACATAGGAAAAATATTTTTATAGCCTATATTACTCAGTGATAATGTAGCATTCTATTAGCCAAAGAATTTTTAAAATCAGTCTGGTAGTTTTTGAGTTAATTCATTACAAACAAAAATACAAACGTACTTAATCTTCTTTCTTCATAATATTTTAGTAGATAAGTTTCGGAATACAGAAATTATTTACATTTCGTAAATTATTTCTGTTTTGAAATTTATTGTGAAGGCACTTACTTGGTACCTATCCCTATACCTTATAGGATTGAGGGTGAGGACTATTTGTTATGAAAGTATGTATCCTACATTTACCTGTCTAAGGAAAATGCCATTTTTTAAGATGAGTTTTATACTGAATTAAAATGATTTGCATTTGAGATGTGAATCTTTTCAGAAAAAAAAACACTAAACATATATAAATACTTTTATACATACAAACTAAATAGGAACAGGGATACAAAAATAAAAAATAATAATAAATAATTTTTTTTTTTTATTAGGCTGGGCAGCTTTTGCAAAACTTGGCTTTGTTTTTAATATGAGTAGGTATTAGCATAAAACAGAAAGCGCGGATCTTCAACCAGTGTGTCCTACGTATGGAGCCGAGACATGAGTAACAACTAAGGCCATCGTCCTCAAACTAGAGGTGGCACAAAGAGCAATGGTAAGTGGTAGGAGTAACACTCCGGGACAGGAAAACGAATAGTTGGCTCCGAAAACGGAGTCAGGTCTCGGACATTACACACCGCGTAGCAAAGCTCAAGTGGCAATGGGCTGGACATAATAGCCAAAAAGCCGAACTCGTGGTGCAGAACTGTCTTATAGTGGAGGCCATGGAATCGTGAAAGACCCAACGGGAGACCACAGATGCGATAGAAGGACGACATCGTCAAGATGGTGGGCACGAACTGGATTAGAGTAGCTCAAAATAGAACGGAATGGAGAAAGTTGAAGGAGGCCTATACCGTCATGGTAGAAGAAAAGGCTTTGATGATGACAAATATTTTTTAATAATTATATGATTATTTTTTGTTGGTGTTCACCTCAATTTCTTTAATAATAAGCCAAACGTAACATCATCTGCAAGTGACCTGCAACTAGCTCCATCTCCATCCATCTTTGAATTAGTCAGCAGCAAAACAGAAGCTACGTTTGGCTTATTATTAAAGCAATTAAGGTGAACACCAACAAAAATAATCATATAATTATTAAAAAAATATTATTCATCATCTAAGCCTTTTCTTCTGCCATGGCGGTATAGGCCGCCTTAAGGAAAAGGTGTCTAGATGACATTAAAAAAGAAGACTGGACTGACATATCCACAATTAAAAAACGCAGCATAGGATCTTACATGTAAGCGTAAGGGCAAGGGCGTTTTATTGAGTAAATTACTTTTTTCAGAAACATTGTACAAAGTTATTCAGATTCATTCAGAAATACAGCAATAATACTGTATGAAAGTACCCCCTGTGTGGGTAGATTCGTACGAATTTCAATTGAGAGTTAAGTCATAATTATGTAACAAATACAGGGTCCGGCAGAAGTCATGACACGAAAGTAGAGGGCTTTTGTTTAGGCTGTGATGGGAGTAGAGGAGTGGGATTGGGTGCCATGTGTACGACGTTGCCATTTTCAGTATTCGACATGTCGTGGTCGGGTAAACAACGTGTGCTCGTTGTGAAGTGTTTTTTTCAAAATGGCGACTCGCCAAAAAAACGCAGCGCGCTCTGCGCATAACGCTTGGCCTTGGTCGACACGATCCTGTTCCCAGCTGCAGAACAATTAAACGTTGGGTAGATAATTTTAATGAAACTGGATCTACTGAAGACAAAAAGAAAAGTGGCAGACCCCTTACAGCCAGAACACCTGAAAATGTTGAGGCTGTAAGGAACTCCTTTCTTAAGTCATCTCATCGTTCTGCCAATAAACATGTAAGCGCCCTTGGTTTATCAGACCGATCAGTGAGACGAATTTTGCATCTTGTGGTCTAGTGGTTGAGGCCACCGGGTATTGATCGAGAGGTCTGGGGTTCGATTCCCCACAGGGACAGAAGCTTTTCTGCTCGGTTTGGTTGGTGGTAGGGCTTCTCAGCCCACCTGGCTAGCTACCACCGTCTTACCTAAGTTTGTCGCTATAATAACATGTTAATAGCATTGCTGAGTTGCGATATAAGGCCAAGAGCTTCCCTGTCGTATGAAAAAAATACCTATTAGTAGGATTATATGTAATCAGCTGCTTTAAATTATATTGCTAAAATGAAAAAAAAAAACGTCAAAACCGTACGAAGGGTCCCTTCTCCACATATATGCCTACCCTGCCTACCCTACATATATTATTTACTTTGTCGTTTGTATTTTTTATACACGTTTTTAGCAGCTCCAACTTGGTTATACGAAAAATAGTTTGTGAGCAACTTAGAATACGATAACGACTATACAATGCATAACAATTACCTATCACAAGAAACAAAAAACGAATTTCTTTTGAGTTTGTGTCTTTGTGGCACATGTCTATTATAACAAACAACTACATACTTACAATTTATTTTCATATTTTGATTTTGGAAATTTACAGTTAGTAAACAGGCTACAGGCTGCTTACCCTTAAATAAGGTTTGTATTGAAATAACACCCTTAAAATAAAACACTAAAATCAATAAACGTATTCGAAAAGACATTTACTTTTTCATGTAGAAGGTATTTGTATAGATTAATAGTTCTGACTTGAGAAATACCTTTCAGTATTAATCGATATATCGATATTACTTTCTCCTCCCTAGGCAACAATAACTACGATAACATTATGTCACATCACTACATTATGCCCCATTATACCCCTGCCCCCGACCCGTATCGTGCGATAGAGAGAGTTGCAAGAACTGGTCGAAATTGCCTACAATTCCTGTTTGAAATATTGTTTCGGGCGATAACTGTTTTACCCCCCTAAACCTTTACGAAATTAGACACTTTTGGTCTCATTCGATTCAGTATACCTTTAACTATGTTTGTACGTTTTGCTTTTTTTGTAATTCAGTAAAATTTAGTCAAAAAAAGATAAAAATGCTCGAGGTAGTTTTTAAGTCTAAAATATAGATATTTAGATGCTAATAATTTATATTCTGAGCAATATTTCTTCAAAATCAAAACGTACAAACCTAGATCTTCATTATATCTACAACATTTCCAAAAATTATGAAAATTGGACTATGTTTAGTGGGAGAAAAGCGTTATCGCTTTTTGTATGAAAATTTACAGCTTCACAATCCTCTTAAAGAAAATGTAAAGTTCTATAATCAGAAATATTTCCAAACTTGAATATTTATTTTGCAGAAAAAATGGATATCAGTCTGGATTCTATTGTGGATATAGGTATACCTACATCAGCAGGCGTAGAACGGGCTGCCAAGACTGGACTCGAGTCACGCATTCTCTCACAATTTCAGTGAAAGAGTAGCACGGTGGCGCGTACTGACGTGATAAAAATTTCTTGACGCTCGTCAAGAGACACGTATGACTGAGTTTTATCACAATTTTTTTGCTTTCCGACTGCTACTACATCTTCTAAAGTATTAAAGCCCTTGCTACAACCACAGCAGTCGGCGCACAGGCACGCCAAGAAATTTGTGATAAAACTCAGTCACACGTGTTCCTTGATGAGCGTCAAGAAAATTTATCACGTCAGTCACACTAAATACGCGCCACCGGACAAAGAGATTATGTGACTGAAATTGTAAGATAATGCGTGACTCGAGTCCAGTCTTGGCAGCCCGTGCTACGCCTACAGTACTAGGACTACTTAGGCTAAAATTAAATAATATATTTTAAGTAGGACTATGATATTCATGCACGTTGTGTTGTGATTGCGACGAATGGGAAACTTGGGGTGACTTACAATATATTAAAATAGTCATTTTATCTCTATCGTTTGTTTAATATCTACAGAGACAGTGCCATATTTTAAATTCATGTTCAATGTTTTTATAAGTGTTGTAGGTACATTATATCCCAAATATTTAATATGGTACTGCATACGCTCTAATTTGTAACATTTTCAAAAATAAAAACCGACTTCAAAAACACTGAAAAGTTAAAAATAATGTAAGAATAGGTACAGACAACATCACACTTCTATATTGAAGTCGATGCCAAACGATGATCTCCTAGAAAGTCTTAAAATTTGTCACCGACTTCGATACAGAAGTGTGATGTTGTCTGTACCTATTCTTATATTATTTTTAACTTTTCAGTGTTTTTGAAGTCGGTTTTTATTTTTGTTAGAATATTTTTAACTTTTTAGTGAAAGAAACCCTAATTTATTAAATTAGTGTTTTCCTCGATTTTCATGGGATCCCATCATCAGATCCTGACTTTGGTGACCTTGGGACCACCCCAGGAGTATACTCTATCAAATACAAAAGAATTTTGTAAATCGGTCCACAATGGGCGGAGTAATGGCGTAACATACACACAAAACACGTTGGACACACCCTAAAATTTTAGGGGTTTTCTCAATTTCCACGGGATCGCTTCATCAGATCCTAACTTTGGTGACCATGGGACCACCCTTGCAGTATACTCTATCGAATACAAAAAGAATTTTGAAAATCGGTTTAAAAATGACGGAGTTATGAGGTAACAAACTTAAAAAAATACAACCGAATTGATAACCTCCTCCTTTTTGAAGTCGGTGAAAAAAGCGGCCAGCTGCGCGGTTAGCCGCCCCCACGGTTAACCGCTAGTGCGTAAAAGGGCTAAGGCAAAACGTAATTCACGAGCACAGCTAGTATGACAATAAATATTAAAATTATATTATATAATAAATATTGTTATGATTAATAAACTTTATATAATTATAACGTATATCTATTGGCTTACAAAGTCGCCATATAAAAAATACAGGAAATAAGTTTTTATTTCAAACATTTTCTACACAGTGTACAACTCTTTAAGCTAACATCTACTACTATTGACGACACGGTTAGCGCAGAGGTCGAGTGATCGCCTACTGTGCAACGGGTCGCGGGTTCGATTCCCGCACGGGACAGATATTTTGTATGGCCTACAGAAATTTGTTCCGGTCTGGGCGTATGTGCATGTGATATTCTATGTTTGTAACTGCACCCACGACACAGGAGAAAATCCTAGTGTGGGGCGACGTTTTTTATAAAGTAAGTAAGTAAGTACTATTAGCGTAAATGTTTTAATTGACAAAACAACAACAAAATCTTGAGTTTAAGTTTGTCAGTTGCTTTTAAATTTTGAACTCATCTATGACGTCCGAACAGGAATACGTCACATTTCCAGTAACCCTCTATATAAAACACTAACTTTTGCCCGTGACGTTATCCGCTTGCAATTAGTAATTTAGATAGCTTATTTTTTATCCAACCCCCTTACACTCAAACTATTTCCGAACCAAATTCATCAGTTCAGTAGTTATTAATTCCCCATACAAACTTCCACCCGCCTTTTCACTCCCTTAAAGGATGATTTCTACGATAAAAACTATTCTGTGTCCTCTCTCGGAGCTCAAACTATCTCTATACCAAATTCCATCTAAATCGGTTCGGCGGCTTAAGCTTGAAGAGGTAACAGACAGACAGACAAACACACTTTCGCATTTATAATATTAAGTATGGATAGAAGAATATATTTCCTGGTAATTATTAGTAACAAGCTTCACGCCCGCAACTTCACCTACGTTATTTCCATCTTTCCCAAGAAATATTATACATTTAACCGTAGCAAAAACAATTTCAAACGATAAAGCGGCTTCTCAAAAAGTCCCGTTAAACAAAATAAGTAGTAGAATGTGCTGTTCTAAGGTAAAACAATTTTTTCCCCTCTATTTCACCCCTTTAAGGAAGAAAATTTTAATAAACTTAAATACATGCTTAGTCGTTTTTATTTATTTGCCTGTATATAATTTTTCATGCTTTTAGCTTTCATAATGACGAAGTTCCATACAAACTTTCAACCCTTAAATGATTTTACCCCTTCAGGTGTTAAATTTCCAAAAATTTCTTCTAAGTTGATGTAAACGTTATAAAAGGAGCCTACTTGGTCAAAATCCATATTTAGCTTTAATAGTTTAGACTCATTAATGATGATAGTCAGTCAGGATTAGGACATTTAATTTTAAATTACTAATATAGATGGTGCAAATCTGAAGTCCACAATCATTGATTTCCTACTCCCAAACGTTTGGTAGTAAATCAATGTGCACAATGACAAAATAAGTTATAATTTGCCGTTTCGGAATTCAGAGAAATCAAAATATGCCGACCTACTTAGCAACAATAGGATACAAGAAAAGTAATGTTATAATATTTATAAAAGTGGAATATTTTTTCACGCGTTGACAGTACATCCGTTAGCCCTCCGTAAACAATGCTGGGCTGCGGCGTCCCTCGGTGTCGGCTTTCAAGACACTGGATGGTCGTAAAAAGGGAAAGGCGCCCTTCATTTCCATCGAAAGAACGCCTGGGAATCGTGGCGTGGCTTTCATTAGCACAATATTGTACATCACGACATTGTGAACGTAAATCAGTTATTTATTTAATGCCTTTTGCATTGTAATAGATCCGAATGCTGAAAATAAACGCAATAAACATATAAGTATTCATTTGCATTTAGTAATAAATATTTTCCTGCACGTCTTTCCTAATAACATTCAAGAAAGACGTTATCGAGGAACAAAATCCGGACCGACACATTTTCCGGTATTTTGCTTTTTTATTCATAATACATATCTATTTACTTAATACCAATTTCACTCAACATAATAGATACTTAGAATACTACGAAGGAAATAGTAATATCTAACGAGTGTGTAATGTATGATGATATAACAACAATTTGTATAATATTCACATTATATAATGCCATATCATATAATTTTGTTTAATATATCAATCTTTTCGTATACTTAATAATTAGATGATATAATTTCAAATGATATAAGCTTAAAACGCGTAATAAACAATTCGTATAAAATTGTTTAAGTTAACAATTACTTAAAATAACATTTTCCCTTCATATAACATTCAAAAGGTATATAACATTCATTTAATCGAAAATCAGTTCATATACAAGATCGGTTAGTATAACGATCAACTAATACAAAAGTCAATTCATAAATCTTTGTTTCTAATAATAAAGTTCAGTTCAGTTGAGGCCGTTCCCCATGCGAAGCAAGCAAGCATGCAAACAAGCCTGCAGCATGTAAGCAAGCATGCAACATGGTGTGTGTGGTCACAATGTCTAACCTAACCTAAAGTCGAATTTACATTACGAAACTAATGGCATGAAAATTGTTTCATCACTATTATCAACAATTTCACGTATAAACGTCAAGTTTTACAATGCATACATCGATTTCACGACACTGGCCCCCTAGACAAGATGTCTTTCGATAATCGCTAACGCAATCGCTAAATAGACAATGTATGAGATTTGACAATTGCGCTCGAAAGCTATGCGAGGGGTAATGTCAAATCGCATACATTTTCCTTCTAGCGATTGCGTTAGCGATTATCGAAATGCGTCTTGTCTAGGAGGGCTGAAACAGTTTCGTGTCGCGCGCGATTTTTGGATAAAACTAGTGTCGTGTCATGCAGCTAATGTCATCGTAATTCGTATAAACGCGACGCGAAACGCAAAACTAATATCGCGAAAGCGCCTGCGCCGATAGAACGTGTGTTTTTTAGTCGTGATGTGGGCGGTGTTAGTCGATAAATAAATTGAAAATGTCAAACCAACGTTGGACAGCTGATAAAAATATAAAATTTATCAATGAGATAATCTTTTCGTAATTTTATACAATAACATCTGTATGACAACATTTTGCAATGCAAAATAAAGCTTCGATGTTAGGCGGAGCCATGAACACAGACATACTGTGGATTTCACTATTATTTTTAATGAAACTAGTTCCACAGGTACTGAAAGTGTATGTACTGTCATGAAATTAATTTCATCGTGCATGAAGCTTGTGTCGTAACAGTTATCAGGAGTTATGTAAAACGTTTATTATACAATATGAACGTTACTGAAATGAAAATTATATTAAATGACGCGCACTCATAGCTAACAAGCCGGAGCGCATATCAAGTTAATAGTGCAATTAAGATCAAAATCATTAAAATCACGATTCCTTTATTTTCAACATTTCCTATAAATGTATTTCCTAGAAATTCAAGGAATGAACAGATATAGTTATATTTTTTCTCCTTAAAATTGCGTAGGTATAGTGTCATACTGTAGCATATTTATAAATTCCATCAATATTATTAGTATTATGGAACTATTCGGAAACCACACACCACCAAGCACAACCATAGATACACAATTTTCAGTGTTTGCCAAAAATATTTACCTAATAAAGTTCACTTAAATAAAATAAAAGACGGTTATATAAAAAAAGTAATCAACAAATACGAAATACGCCTGTTAGTTCCTATGATAGCAAAATCTCGGTGTGAATTGATATTGTATTAACCAATTTGTAGAGTCACGTTGAGTCAGCTCGTTAAATTTGGTTGCCGTGCCTTTCAACCATTATCGGAATATCATTTAATCCGGGGAATTATTGTAAGAGTATTTTGTAAATCTCATAGATTCGATTTGAAAGTTGCTGGAGAATCAGTAGTCTCATAATATAACAGAGCTCTAATTAATCTAGGTACTATTCATGTTTCTAATGTGTAGCTATTATATTTTCTTTTTCAAACAATAAAAGAAACTATAATTATGTGTAAGCTTAGCATAGCACCCCAAAAAAATAATCGGAGGTGAAATGAATGTTTTAAAATTGTGAAAAAAATTGAAACAAAAAGCGTATGTATGACGTTTTCACTCGTTTTTAAGATAAATTTAGGAACTATTAGCCTATAACATTTTGCTTAATGTGTCGTTTGTAAGTTAAATCGTGTAGAATTAGGAACTTTGCGGTTCTCTATGATAACTTCTTCACGAATTTGCAATTCAAGTAATATTGTGTGTACTTATCCTGGAGCCTCGGTGGCGCAGTGGCCTCGGCACTGGAGTCTGGACTGTGCTCCGAGTAGAATCGGGGGGGCCCTCGATTGATCCTGCCATGTACCAATGTGTTTTTCGTTTCACGAATTTCATATGTACATTTATCTGATGCTCCTACGGTAAAGAAAACATCGTAAGGAAACCTGCATTCACCTGCGAAGTAATTCAAAGGTGTATGTGAAATTGTGAAGTTAATCAATCCGCACTGGGCCAGCGTGGTTTGACTAAGACCTATTCGCCCTAACTGGTTAGGGTAGGCTCGTGCCCCTCGGTGGGGTCGTTATGAGCTGTGATGATGATCCTGGTAATAAGTACTAATGACAGGAAACCGCTTTTGGTTATCATTATAACAAAAGTCCATCCTAATCGAAAAGCTCGTAATTTCACTTCTTCGCCGATATTAGTGTGGAAAGCGTGGTGGGTTATATACGTCAATGTGTGAAATAATGGCAAACAAAGAAAATTACTAGAGCCATTATAATATTAATTACAACTGACTATATTTAAACATTAAGTAAGATTACTATATTTTATTACTTAATAATAAAGATTCAACAAGCTACATCCATTAGATACATCCCTCTTACCTTTGCAAGTTTTCCAACAAAAAGGTGAACTAACCAAACATCCATCAAGAGCGGTAACTTTTTATTTATTTGCTGGGCACCTCCATCAATCATTCGATGCGTGTACTCCGCACAAGTGTTATAAGAAAAGTTCTCGTATTTTTCTTCTTTCATAGAATATAAAAAATATCGTACGTTGGTAATTTTTGTAAGCTTTCGAGTGTTTTAAGAAAACAAGCATAGCTTTATTAACCAGACTTTGGTCATTTTTGAAAATGCTTCCCCAAATATCTCTCGTTATTTGCTATTCATTAATGCAACTCGGCTATTCACGGCCAAGTGTGTAGGGTTTATTCGTTTTTTTTTCTATTCGCTCACACAACGCATAAGTTTGAATAGCGAACACGTGTCCGTCGTCTTGTTGGTTTTTGGCGCACATCAAAGGAAACGAATTACCTGAAAATACTCGGCATGAATATTTTAGCGATTGGGGCGTACATAACGCAGTATACATATAACGCAGTGTGGTTCCGCATTATAAAAACCATAATCCGCTACAATTTAGATCTGTCTCACCCTATCTAAATTTGTCAATTAATGCGTTTAAGCTGGAGATTTCCTCAGCTTACCTGGACGATTAATGAATCAGTCAATGTTAAGTAACTAGCTTCACCCGCAATTTATCGGTGTGAATCATAATTTAGGGGGTCAGATTCCCGCTCCTTTACTAACTTGGGTTCCCTCATAAAAACATTCATATCTTCTATCAGCTCTATTAAACATTTTATTTTACTTCAAAAGATCCGTCTGAGGTTCAAACCTTGTACCTCTATACCAACCTTCACTTTAGATTTTAAGTATGGATAATACTCGTATTAGTATAGAGTGACTATTTATCGCGACTTCGCCGACTCACTCAAAGGTTAACTATAAACCATTTAAAAAGTTGCATGTCATAACCAATCGCTATGCGTAAAAAGCATTGTGATATGAAAGAAGCAAAAAAAAAGACACCATAATATTCATAATGTATAAATAAATTGATATTATTTATGGAAACACAGAACCCATATTCAACTTGAAACTGCATTCTCGAATTAAATCGCAAGTGTGCAAACAGATTAAACTTGAGACGGCGATCGCTCGACCCTCTTCATCAATAAGTCAATACATCCTGGTTCCGGGGCTTCCGACGCGCCGTAATGGATTGCTAATATTAGCTAAATCTCGCCATTTACGGGCAGCCCCTAACCCTGATCCAGGATACGTCTTTTCTCCACGCATTCGTTCCCACAGTTTAAGTTGGGGCGTAAATGTTACCCTTTCACTAAATTTGTCGGGGCGAAATGTTTGCACTTAGGCGACAAACAAAATAATTGATTATATAAAATTTACTTTGGCGAATGTTTGTTTCGGAAGAGGAAACACCAGTGTCTACCTAAATAGGTACATTGTATGTACCTAATATTTAAATTTCTGTTTTCTCTTGTTACAAAAAAATCACATAGATAATATCATACCTATTCCTCACGAAAAAATATTATATATGTCCACTAGCTGTGCCCGCGACTTCGTTCGCGTGGATCAACCTTACAAATAGACATAATATGCTGTAGCGGACATTTTTTTAGAACGTTTAAAAGATAACGATTCCGGCATACATGATTATTGCGTAACTTTCACGCAGCGCACGCAACGAAAGCTCTGAAAAGGAATATGTTTTCCCGTTTTTCCACCATTTTAATTGATGCCTAACTCATATTGGTCGTAGCGTAAAGAATTTTTCAATTTTAATCAGTAGTTCTTGAGATTAGCGCGTTCAACCAACCAACCAACTAACCAACCAAACACAAACTAACAAACTCTTCAACTTTATAATATTAGTAAGTATAGTGTAAGTATAGATACAAGAAAAGACTATACAGGGTTAATTTTCAAGCGGGAGCCAAATTTTGTGTGCTTGTTCAGACAAGCAAACTGACCAAATTTTACTATGGGACCAATTTCAGAATCGCTAATAAAAATCAGCTGTTCAATAAATTTAGGTTCAGTGGATGTTGAACATTTGTATGATACTTATGCCTCCATGAACTTGTGAATCGACATTACTAGAGTATAAATCCTATTCCTACCAATCAACGAAAAAAATATTCCATGTCAATGTGTTCGTTTTTGCACGAATAGTGCAACATTAAGTAATCAAGCATTCATATTTTTTAAATATATCATTTAAATAGATTTCATCTCTTTAGAATATCATTCAGTAATCCAGCACTCTAATAGATTGCTTGAATCACGTACTCCCCCACCTAAATCCGTCTTGTCGACGGCTTTAATCCCACCCCAAGACAGTATGTTCTTTCTTCGTAATTCCTACTACACTTTACAATATTCTTTGAAGTTCCTAGGAACTTTTGCTTGTCGGATTACCTTCATTTTTATCTATTATATATTTTCGTATCTTTTATATTTAAACAACGTATTTTGTATATTTCTCTGATAATTAAAAAGATACAGTGTAATAAAGCTGACAGTAGTCGAATGAATGTATATTAATGTCGTTTTTTACAAGTTTTACATTTTCGATTAAATTAAACAATAGCTTGTGCAAGAATAATTAATACATTCGAAATAATAAACTGATGTACTTATTACCCATCCAACAATTAATTAGTTTACATTTAATATTAAGTCCTTATTACTATTCTATATATAGGTATAATTACTACATGAAATTATATACTTAGTGTGGTATCAAACTGGCCACTTTGGTCTCAAATATCTGACGTTTGATTCAGAATTCCAAATTCAAATTTATTACAACTTTAGGCTCGTGTATTTCTGTTTGGCTTTTAGTGATTTACTTGATTTTTCTTAGTCATTATAATGAAAAACTTAAATATTGCGTTATTTACGAATATGAGTTCCACCACGGCACCCACTTTGCAGAAGCAGCTCGAAAGATAAATGATGTGTCAGGGGATGTTACTGTAAAAGAAAGCACTGTACGTTTTTGATTCCAAAGATCTCGTTCTGTAACTTCTGGAAATGTTGACCTACAAAACAAACCCCGTGGACGGCCAGAGATCGTACTTAATAATGAAGAAATAAAGGAGATCGTGAAAGCGGATCCATCGCAAACCGTGTTAGAGCTAGCGGCAGGCTTCAGTATGAGTGATAATAAAACAAAAATTCACTTGAAACTAATTGGAAAAGTCAAAAAAGTCAAGAAATGTATAACGCATGATGAAGTTAATTGAAGCACACTAACAAACACTCATTGAGTTCTGCGTTAAATTACTCATTTAGTTACATTGCTCTTCGATAATCAGAAATGTTCATTATAGTACGTAGTTGAACCCAGGAGAACCGCCCAAATCCTATTATCCCGTGCGAAAGTTGACTCAGAAAAGGTGCTGGTGAGTGTTCAGTAGTCCAGAGCTAGTGTCATACACTACAGTTTTCTGAGATCTGACCAGATAATTACCGCTGATCTGTTTTGTCAAAAATTGTAAACTATGATGGAAAAGCTAGCCGTTAGCTAAACAACCGAGACTGGACAATCGCTCTAGCCTCTATTGCAGCTTCAATACTGGTTTGACATAGGTATGTTCCATGCATTAAACGTCAAAATGCATCTTTTAAGATAGATCTCAACCTTGAGATGTATTTATTAAAACGATTACCTTAATGAGAGGAGGAGTTGCGATTTAAGTGTCTCTTACCATATTACCTGGACTTTGCTCTAAGAAATTATTACTTTTCTCGGAATTTGGACTTCAAAGGTTTAATTTATTTATTTATTTACCATAAAACTACATTTAAATTGTTGTTAAAGCAGTATACACAAACTAATACAAGTTTTAACGTATACCGCTTTTCGCGATTGCAACATCATGATCATTCTGCATTAAGTAGCCCGGCCTTATAGGGAACCTTAGATAGAATAGCCTTCAACTTATCACTCACCATATCAATATGCTGAGACCATTTAAATCGATTATCAATAACTTATCCCAAATATTTTTGCTTTTCCACTACTTCTATTGCTGAGCACTTACACGACGCATTATTATCTTTCTTCGTTTGATGTGGACATAAATTAGAATGCGCAATTAGACTTAGATGGTGTTTTTTTCTACTGTTGCTTGACCTTATGTACATAAGCTTGGTTTTGCCAGCATTCAGGACTAGACCAGAGTCATGTGATCATCCCACCAGGTTGATAAAGACTTCCTGTAGGTTTTGCAGAGCAATATTGATGTCATGGTGTGCGGCAATTAAGCATGTATCATCCGCATACTGTAAAATCTCGTATTTATGGATCATAATTACTACACTGTTTACATATGTGATGTAGTGCAGTGGACCGAGGACTGATCCCTGTGCAGTGCCTTCCTCCACCAAAACCTGCTTACTAAGGGCATCTTGAACTTTCACATAGTAAGAACGCTTTAGTTTTGACACCATCCAAGCTTCTCAAGCAACCTCTGATACTATTGTCATCTAACCTATCTAAAAGAATATCGTGCCATAAGGTTTCGAAAGCTTTGCTATAATCTATAAAAACTATCAGAACATGCTTTTTGTTATTGAGATTATGCATAATTTTGTCAGTGAAATCAGTTAAAAGCTGGGTAGTATTTCTGCCAGGTTGAAAACCATACTGTGAATATGTTAAAAATATTGTGATCTTTAAAAAAAGTGTAGATTTGATTACACATGAATTTTTCTACAAATTTATGGAGAGTAGGTAGAATAGTTATTGGCCGATAGTTATCGTATTGTAATTTAAAGCCGTTTTTGTTGATGAGCATTGCAATTGCAGGTGCTATATTTGCATACAATGATTTAATATCAGATGCTCGTATTCGATCATATCCAGGTGTTTTTTCTGGATTTAATGACTTATTTTTTTTACATCTACTACAGTAGCTTTACTATATCTTATAAATACATTCGAAGGACAACAATATTCACTTTTATCTAGTAGATAGAAATTACATTGTGGTATAATATTTCTTAAAATATTCGTAAGCGTCCATGCGAATTTTTTAGCTATATCTATGGGTTTTATACCAGGATGCTCAAATGCTCTACGCAAAACTGTATCCACAGACAGATGGCCGTGCCCTGCCTGTTAGCGAATTAAGAATATCCATAGATTTTTTGGGTTATTTTTATTATTTTTTACATTCTCATAAAAACCTGTCTTCACTTGTTTTTATTAATTTATTTGCGTAGTTTCTTGATTTATTATATTGAAGTCGTAATATACGATTGATTTTGTCTTTTAACCATTGATTAAATTATCTCTACCAGAATATGCTTTCAGGATTTGTTTGTTAATCCAATAATAATTGTTAATTCTTTTACAATTTTGAATTAATTGTTAAATCTTTTAGATTAATTCTGACTCCCACATTTTTTCAGCAATGAAATCAATGAATGTGCATAGATAATAATGATACGTATTCGTACGTATTAGTGTCGAAAGTGGAAGAAGGGATTTATTAAATATTACAATTTTACAATATTCTTTTTCATTTTCCTTTTTCTATATAAAACACTAATTTGATGTGTAAGAACCTAATAAATTTGAAATCATGTCCATTTAAGGATAATTTTACAATTAAATGCATGATAAGGTTTTAGCGCAAAATTTGTATAATTTTACTATCTAATAAAAATCAACTGACGAATGCAACCACCTCTGATTAAATTCGGAAGCACAATTCATTAAAGGTTTCATTGATGTCACAAATCTAACATGAACTGCTTTACGGACATCTTAAAATAGATAAACTATCCTACTATCCAATCTAATAAATAAATCAATCACTTTAGTCGTAAAAATTGAAGCGTCTTGTATCGGTTGTATGGCGCGATAATAAAATGGTAACGTCCCGCAAGCAACCCGGGGCCGGGGCAATGAATGGAAAGCTGCAATAAATTGTGGCCGGTTGGGGCAAGGGACAAACGGTCCAAGTTCGGCTCGTCGTTTTTGGGAGAGCGAAGAAAACAAATGTCGCTGAAGGGATTACCTACTACCGCTAAAAATGTCCTCGCGAATGTTTTATATTTAACTACTCTATGTACATTGTGTACTTGTGACTAACAGAAACAGTTACTTTACTAACTTTGCCGTTATCAAAAAATTAAATTTTAACACGAATCATAAATTAATACGAGCAGAATTAACTGCAAAACAACCAAAAAACACTAGGCCAAGACAAGACACAGGTTACGTAAAACTCAAAAATCATGACATACAACAAATAGTAACTGTTCTCAGAGATAAATTTTTAAACTACAAGTCCGCAACTAAGGATCTACAAACACAAGAAAAATATAATTGGATAGAGAATATTCTTAAAACACAAATGACGTCAACTGCAAGCTTAAAAGTAGAATCAAATAAAAAAATATTAACAATGAATACAGTAAATCTATTAGAAGAAAGAAAACAATTAATTAGTACAAGAGATACACCAGATAGAAGGAAACACTTAACGAAAATTAGTAAAGAAATAAAAAATAGCATAAGAAGAGACAGGAAACAAAGCAGAATGAAAACTATAGAAAAGTATATAAGTAAAACGGGTGGAATAAAAAAAGCGTACAAAGAACTGAAGAATTCCAAAGATTGGATTGTAAAAATTAAAAATGATAGGGGAAAATGGAATCATTGCAGGTCAGACATATTAAGTACAGCTACTTCTTATTACAAGAAACTCTACGCAAGTGATACTATAAGAGATGAAGGTGACCTAAAAAAAAACTCGGACATTCCTAGCATTCTCACTGATGAAGTCAAAATAGCTATCGAAACTCAAAGGGAAGGTAAAGCACCAGGGCCCAACGGCATAAGCAATGAAATCTTAAGACAAGGTAAGGATGTGCTGACACCTGTCCTCACAGATATCTTTAACGATATCATAAACACCGAAATTATTCCAGACCAATGGACAGAATCTAACATTATATTTCTATTCAAGAAAGGAGATAAACATGATATCGGGAATTATCGACCTATCAGCCTTATGTCAAACATGTATAAGATTTTTGCCAAACTAATTCTAAAACGGATAGAAAAAACACTGGATGAACACCAACCCATTGAGCAGGCAGGATTTCGGAAAGGCTATTCAGTAATCGACCATATTCACGTAGTACGCCAAATTTTGGAAAAGTACAACGAATATCAACTTACATACTATATTGCATTTATCGATTACAGTAAAGCGTTTGATTCCTTGCTACATGAAAAAATATGGGAGGCACTAAAGGCACAAGGAATCGAGCACAAATACATTCGATTAATAAAAAATGTATATAGTCATAGCACAGCAAGAATACAATTAGAAAAGAAAAGCGTTCCATTCAGAGTAGAAAGAGGCGTTAGACAGGGAGACCCCCTATCCCCAAAACTATTTTCAGCGGTACTGGAACAAATTTTCAGAAAATTCCATTGGGAACATCTTGGGATTAATATAAACGGGATATCGCTGACGCATCTGAGATTCGCTGACGATATAGTGCTATTCGCCAAAACATCAGGAGACATAAGTAGAATTATAACAGAGCTTGCGAAAGAAAGCGAGAAGGTAGGGTTAAAACTGAATCCAGAAAAAACAAGAGTTATGACGAATGGAAATCAAAGCAAAATACAATTAGAAGACACTGAAATCAATTACACCGATGAATATATCTATCTGGGGCAAATCATAACTCAACAAGAACCTATGCGCAAAGAAATCGTGAGAAGAATTATAAATGGTTGGAAAAGATACTGGGGACTAATAGAAGCTATGAAAAACAAAGAACTTCATATAAGCCTGAAAACTAAATTATTTAATACATGCATATTACCTGTTCTTATGTACGGTTGCCAATCGTGGGCTTTAACACAGGAAATGACAAATAAGCTTGCAACCTGTCAATTCGCAATGGAAAGGAGTATGCTGAATGTCAAAAAATCTGATAGAATAAAGAACTGTGTAATTAGAAATAAGACAAAAGCCATAGACATTGCATTAAAAATCAGAAGACTTAAATGGAAATGGTCAGGGCACATGATGAGAGGTCACGATAAATGGAGCAAAAGAGTAACTGTGTGGTATCCTAGAGAAGGCAAGCGAGCAAGAGGTAGACACAGAAAAGATGGGATGATGATATCAGACAAGTGGCAGGAGTGACATGGAACAGAGTGGCTCAAGAACGAGCAGAATAGAAAAGGTTGGAAGAGGCCTTTGCCGACTGGCAAACAGATCTACAAAAAGTATATAAGCAACAAATACGAGATTAGATAATAGTACTAAGATTTTCATCATATGTTTAATAACGTTTGGATTATGTTTATAGTTGATCTGAAAAAAGGCTATATTATTATTATTATATTTGTACACAATACAAATTTAATCTAGACACGTTCATTATTTTTTGTTCAATAACAAACACTAAAATATTTACATTGTATTATTATAGTATCCCGACAGTATGTATATTTTGATCGCTTATGTGATCCGTCCAGCATGTACTCCAACGATCACGATACGCGCGCGTTGGCGAGGCTCTTTATGGTTGTTTCAGCCTACGCGATGTTCAGCCCGCGGGATGAAACGACCGACAGTTCGTGCTCCGTACCGAACCAGATCGGGAAAATGATACGTATCTGGACCCATGGACCTATTTCAAATCCGTGATCTGGATCCAGCTTTATTTTGCACTGTTTGAAATTAACTCACTGTATTTGTAATGTGCTTATTTATACTTGACCACCAGCAGTGATGACGCTACCTTATGCGGAACACGGCGCTTACTTAACAATAACCGAAATATAAAATACGCACAATAACGATGTACGACACACTCATCAAAACTGCATATTAGTCAAGCGATCCAAGGTGACAAAAACGAGTAATAATTCCTGTGTGTTCTATATTTATTTGCAAGCACTTGGATTAATAATTCGTAAATATTTCAAATCACAGCTTCAAACAATTTATGGCATGAAATATTTTATATGGATAAGGAAGCTATTATAGCGCCAAATATCGATTTAAATTTTCCCCTCGACTTAAGTATCTGAAAAGCCGATCATTATTAATATCAAGCATCCTGAAGGCACTCCCTCAAAACATTATCGGTATATCGTACTCTTCAATCTACTTGAATTGATCGTTGGGAAGCGTTTTTATATGATTCATAGCTCACATAGAGTAAAAATAAGACAAAAAGGAATAAAACTTTAAATTATTTCTTGATTGAAATGTATTGTTTCCACTATAAACTTTAAAGCCTTCATCATGTCTGATTAATTTTTAAGCATGCCTCTGGCATTGCAGATGTCCAAGAGCAGTTGTCACCACTTTCACTTACTATCAGATAGGCCACTAGCTCGTCTGCCACCGATGGCAATAAAAAAATGTAAGTTTTTCATTATTTGCATAATTTATAGTTAAAGCCAACTCAGTTGTAAGAGGAGAACTTATGAAATAGGTATTGATATCAGGGTTTAAAATTTATTTTTCAACACACTTGCTCGTAAAGTGGATCTAATTTTACCGGTTTTAGATACATAAAGAAGTTCATAAAACACGCCGAGGCACGCATCACAGAGGCCGGCAATGCTACACTTGCCCGCCGCGCCAGTAATGGACTATATTTATTAAAAGCTAGAGGTAAGCTAGAGGTAGGCCTCGTGAGTTGTGACTAACATACTGCACTTATATCATAGTGTACTTAACCGTACTTAATTTATATCGTAATGTACTTAATCTTTATTTTATTCAACCCTTTCAAATTTTGATTCTGCAACAGAAGGTAGCCATATACATATTACGTCACTCACCATTTTTTACCAAATTTCATCAAAATCGGTTAAGTGGTAAGTGTAAAAACGTAACACTAACACCCAGTTTCTGAAAGGCTGTTCTGCGATAAAATTAACTAACAAGCTGTCAATCTAATGCTAACTATGAATTGAGTTACTGAAAGCTAAATCAACTTATCACTGTGTTAGTTGACACAGCTGTCAAATTTTTTTCAAAATGATTAAGGAAAGACCCACTTTGGATTTCCAAAATACATATGAATAAAACAAAATATATGATTTCAGCAATGTGACCGTGTCTAAAAATATTTCTCACGAGAAATCTAATTATTAAAGATGAGTTAATTTTGGCTAACCAACGTTTCGGAAACTCAAATTGATTTGACACTGCTGTTAAGATGACATGGATGTTAGTTGAACAATATTTTGATCAGCCTTTCAGAAACTGGGGGATAGAACATTAGTTCAAATAATAGGTAAACATGAGCATTTAAAGAAGTGATTATCTCTTTTATTTTTAGACGAATTTATTATGTGTACTTCAACAATTATCGCAACATTCCATCGAAACTCTATATAAATGAACAGGGAAAATACAAGAGCGACAACCCGCAACTTAATTAATAATTAAATATTCATTTATGCGGGATGTCTCTAGTTAAACAGGGCGCAGGGGGACGAAAACAGACACCGCGTCTCCTGATGTTGTTCACCTGTGCGCGAGAAAACATTAGGCGTTAAAATAACTCGGAAGATATTTTAACATAAAAGATGAAGACGAAGGCGGAAGACGATAACGTGCTGTGAGACTGTAAAGACGTGAGTTTTGAAACTTTAGAAAAAAAACTATCTTAGTTAATAATAAATATTGCGTAATAGCATTTAGTGTTATCGATGACATGTTGACTAGTCATATTGCTAGTTCCGCTATATCAATGTAAGTTCGGAGCAATATGCCCGATGAATGTATATTATATCTTTTAATAAACGACCTTTCGAGCGGCAGCCATATTGAATTTGGGACTATGTTGCTAGGTTTATAGTGCTCTATACTCTTCAACTCCCTTCATTTGACACCCATTTTACTGTGATTGAAAAAAAAATGTGTTTGGTCCGTCATTTTGGATCATGTGGCTGTAATCTATATACTCGTAAATAAAAATGGACCTACGAAATGTTTGTACGCCCATAACTTTCGAACGACTGCACCAAATTGGATGATCCTTGGTTTTATGTATTCGTTATTGTTAGGACAAGGTTTTTATAAAAGAAAATATTTAGGTAGGTAGGTATGCGGTAGGTTTTTGGTATACCCGTCCGGGACCGGGGCGGGCAGCTAGTTTATAATAAGATTTCAATAACCCCTAGAGTAAGGAACTGGGCATGGGCATTTTCATACTCAGCATCAAAAATCCAGTTCAACGAGTTGCTACATGCCATAATATATTTATTTATGAAAAATAGAGTTTTTGGCCCTTAGGCAGATTTTGTGTTTAAGGCGCTATATCAAAAATATTGGTTATTTTTAATGTAATGTCATGTAACTGGGAGATCTTACAGATCTGAAAGTCAAATATGTTTCTTTATATGTTTAGCTAGACACCAGAAGAACTTCCTTCTTCTTTCTTTTTTCTTTTCTTCTCGTGTCTACCTAAAGATATCGCTCGCGATTTAAAGATTTTGCCTCGATACAACATATTTTTTAAATTACCTCTTAAAAATAAGAAAATTCAGGATTACTAGTAAACGGTATTAGGTATTCATTAAAAGTTACTTAAATAAGTAGACATCATCAGTATTCACAATCGTACAGAAGCATATTTTCCTAATCATTATAGTTATTTTTTAATAGAATAATTTGTAGTTTTTTCTAGACCATGCCTCCCATTTGTTTGATTAATTTTCGATGTAACGCCTTAAATCAGTTAGAAAACCCGCACACCTTCACATTATTAACTGAGACTGTGTTTGTATTTATCTACATTACTAGCTTTTGCCCGCAACTTCGTCCGCGTGGAAATCCTTTTTTATTGATTCCCTTTACAAATTCCTCCCTTTTTACACCTTTAAGGAATGATTTCGGGGATAAAAACTATTCTATATCCTTCCCCACAACTCAAACTATCTCCATACCAAATTTCATCTAAATCGGTTCAGCGGTTATTGATTCCCCATACAAACTTCCACCCCTCTTTTCTCCCCCTTAAGCTATCCTATGTCCTTCCTGGGACTCAAACTATGTTTATACCAAATTTCATTTAAATCGGCTTGCTGACGATTCGGACACAATATATTCGGACACAGTGTCCGAATTAACACATTTAAATTTCAATATCTTTTTCACTGACAATTCGGACACTTTTAAATTATTAAAGCCACAATTAAAGCTGATTAGTACAGACAGATAAAAAAGGTTTAAAATAAAAAAAGGGTTAGCAAAACTTTTTTAGGGTTGCGTCATCTACCTATCTATATAAATATAAAAGAAGAAGTTCCCATCTATAGACGCACGGACAGCCGTAACCGCTAATGGTAGAAACGTTTGTTCAATTTCGGCTTTTCGTGAACAAGTTATTTTCTAAAAAATATTTTTACTATTCAGTATAATTAAATGAAAGAAATAGTACATTGTTACCCTAGGGGTGAAAGTAACTTATTTAGTCCCGAGACGGTGTTTGGCGCCCGAGCGTAGCGAGGGCACCAATAGTTCGAGGGACTAAATAAGTCTTTAACCCGAGGTAAACACTGTGCTTTTCATTACGAATACAAGGAAAGTAAAAATAAAACAATGGATTAGCTAAAGAAAAAACTTGTAAATTTTATTTTACATAAATCAACAACTTCTGCTTTTAGCCTGCTTTCTCCTATAAAATCAGGCGTTAACTCCATACCTGAATCAGATGAACTCATTGTGTTAATTATTAACACAATGTTATACAAATATAATTATCAGTTAATACAAATCTTTGCTATACGGAAGTATTAACAAAACTCTACAAATGTAAAAAACAAATGAAGATCGCATTGCCGCTTTCCCGCTTATTTTGTTTTTTTTGTGGCCGGCCAGCTATTCAGCCATTATTTTGCATTTTCATAATTTAAAAAATGGTAAATATTTTGCCAAAATCTATGTTATTTTAAAGAAATAGTTAAAAATAAATTATAATAAAGTAATTTAAAAATATATTCTTTAAATACTTAACATTATGTTATTTCAATTTTATACCGCGCTGTAATTGAGTGGCTGTATACAGAAAGCCGGAACATTATTCAATAAAAACGTGAAAACAGAACTAGTTTCTTTTTTAAAATTGACAGCAGCTGTCAGTTGAAAGTGATTCTCCCTAGGGCTAAAAAGTATTACTTTCAACCCGCTACTCAGGCAACTTCAGACCTACTTTCAGAGTATGAGTAATGAAAAATATTTTTGATTTGTGTAAAACAAAATAAACACGTTTTTTCTTAAGCTAATTAATTTTTTATTTTTACTTTCCTTGTATTCGTAATGAAAAGCACAGTGTTAACCTCGGGTTAATGACTTATTTAGTCCCTTAAACTATTGGTGCCCTCGCTACGCTCGGGCGCCAAACAACGTCTCGGGACTAAATAAGTTACTTTCACCCCTGGGGTATTTCACATCCTGTCGCCGGAAAGTAAGCATCAAAATAATCTATTTTAATTAAGTAGCACTATTGACAAAAGTGAAAAAAAGAATTAGCTTTGCCTTTGAATATAGTTTTACAGTACAGTGAAGTGAATGTCTGATGACTCTTTTATTGTGAACCCGATTTGCTTTTATAATAGACACCAATATCGCTCGAAATGAGGACCGAGCTATACGCTTGGACACAGAAGCTTCTTTTTTTGATCCCTGGCACTGCTTTGGATACCAAACCTGAGTCTGATGTTGTTACCTTTACCTCAGTTTAGTACACCAAACATGTATAAAAATATATAATTTGATGCAAACAGTGGTTGGTAATGTACACAATTATATTTTCTCATTACTAATAATATCATTTTAGACTAATATACGATTAAAGACACAAACATTAGCAACTTCTTACTGGAATATAAGGTTTGCCTGTTTAGGCATATCACTAGACTTTCCCGCCGTAATATTGCTTGAATTACATATTTTTAGATACATAGAATTAAAATTGAAAATTTTTAATAAGTTTAGTTGCTGTTCATGTTAAGCCATAGCACCCATGCAAACTGAACAATTCCCTTTGCACAGTTGTTTTATTTCAAAATGTGGACGCACACTAAGAAGGGGAAGGGAAACAATTAACCCTAAAGGAATGAAATAGAGGTTGCAAGTTTGTATGGAAAAATCTTTCGGTTCAGTAGTTTTGGAGTGAAAGCGCGACAGACAGACAGACAGACAAAGTTACTAATAATATTAGTATGGAAGTATGGATTATAATAAAGAGGAAAGATTTGTATGTAACGAATAAACTCAAAAACTACTGGACTGAATTCAAAAAATTCTTTCACCATTATAATGCTACATTATCCCTGATTAACATAGGCTACAAAATGATTTTTCCTACGGGAAATATAAAATTCCCACGGGAAAATAAAAATAACACGAGTGAAGCTGTGAACGGAAAGCTAGTTTTTACAAGCTTTTTATCTTCGGGTAAAAAGCTTGTAAAATGTTTTTACAAGCTTTCACTTCTCCGGAGTCTATAATGAAATCTTGCAAGTTAAATTTGACCCACTTCCTGGTCTCCAATTGAGCTGAAATTTTGCATACATATGTATATCGCGTGACAATGCAATATTATGATGATATAAAAGCTTGTATTTAAAAAAGGTTTTTTTTAAATAATTTTACTTGTTTAATATGTCATATTGTAAATTTCTTAAATTGCGCGCTTCGACAAAAGTAGCAGATTTCCATGCGAGCTTTAAGCTAAACTTTGCCACTATTTTCTCTTTTCGGGGTTGAAATTTTCAATCTACATAGCCATTATACAGGGCTACTTTTTAAACGGGAGCCAAATTTTGTGTGCTGATTCAAACAAGCAAAATTATCAACTTTTACTATAGGGCCAATCTTGAAATCTCGAAAAAAAGCTGTTCAATAGGTATATTTAGGTTCAGTGAATGTTGAACATTTGTATGGAACAAATTACTGGGTAGCGTGACTTTACATCCTAAGTCACAAGTTGGCAACGTACACTGTGGTTCCTGTGGGGTGGGGGTTGCAGTTTTGCTGCGAATCTCACAGGAGCCACATGTATTATTATAAGTGACTATTACCACTTACCATCAAGTGGGCAGTTTGCTTGTTTGCCAATTTAGTTGCAATAAAAAAAATAAGTCTTGAATAATGAAAATTCATGACTAAGTTAATTTACATTAGTTTCATATAAAAGTTTAGTTTACATTTGTTTTTAATAAAATACAGTTTTTTTTATATAAAACTCCTTTTATATGTTTCCGAAATCTCGCAACCAAGTGGATATAATATACTGGTAAAAGAATTCGCATTGAAATATTCGAAAAATCACATGAACTTGTGCGAGGAATTTAATATTCATGTCACATCTCTATGGTGGTATGGTTAAGTCCCACCATACCCCCAGGGCTATGACCAGTGATGTGTTGGGTCCGTAGTCTTATGTTTCAGGCCATTCACCCTAAATTGCATTAACTGTTCCGATATTTGATAATGAGTATCTAACAAAACAGAACTACGATAAGTGAAAAAGCCTTTGCAAATCGCGATACCAGAATGAAAACATTTAAGCAAACAATGAAGAGAATAGAGGAATTTAAATACAACAGTGTATTTTGTAAGCAATTATGTTGCGGAGATTAAGGTTGAATTTAGAGGTTGTGCCCCAGCAAATTATACTAAACTCGGAAAATATATTTTAAACAAGTTACATCAGCCTTGGATACAAGAGACGAGAACGTTCCCCCCATTTCGACGTAATTGTGTTAATCTTAGCATTAATCTTCTAATTATGATTGAAGCGTGTAAGAAAGTTTTGACATTCTGGTTGCTAGGTGGGTAGATAGCATCCTACATAAGTATAGGTGTGTATAAAACGTACATCCCTCATTAAAACGCATTAGAGCTAAGCGCGAACAAATTGCGCGCTTTTGGATTTCAAAATTAATGAGCTCTTGGGCAAAGTGACGATTACAGACACTCGTGTGCCCATGGAACAGGAAAAACAATGGAAATTCTATACGATGGTATTGCTATGGGTAATGCTTTCACCGAATCGTCAAACAAAAAATACAATTTAAAGATACATTTTTTTTATTTTTTTTTTATCTTTCAGTACATGACTGTGTGTAAAGAGGCGAGCAAATATTTCACAACTAGGAAAGATTTCGTTCGATTTGTCGTTTCTTCTTTGTGTTTATTTCAATAAAAATTAGTCTAAATAAAACATAGTGAACATCGAACATACACAGTCATACAATTAGGTATATTTTTGTTTAATGCAGAGCGCGACATACGCACTACACCACAGCCATGCGCCACTACCTCTGTTTTTCCGTTTTTCTGTTCCATGCGTGTACGTATCCCATTCATTTGCCTCTAATTTCCAGAACCGCTAGCTATTGCAGTTTTGATGAATATTTATTTCATGTATACAAGTTACAAGTGTACACAAAAGTTTACAAGGTTATTTCAAAATTCAAAGCATTTTGATATCTTGTTGCGTAAACATATCCGTGCGACAACGGACTTACTAGTACATTATGATACGAGCGGGCTATGTCGGTTATTGCGTACGAGGCGATATTGTGTGCGAGCCGCAGTATATATAAGAATACATGAATAGTACATATAGAATACATGCATAAGTAATATAAGAATACATTCAACATCACAGTTTTATATTGAAGTCGGTGCCAAGCAATGATCACCATAAAATATATAACAATATTAATATAGTTAGTTATGACTTTTTGGTATTTTTTAAAGTCGATTTTTTTATAAAAGAAATTTTTCATTAGTATGGACTTTGGACACAAAAAAATACTACTAATTTTAGAAACAAATGCCTCACATATATATACAAACGGATTAAACACTACAAACGAACGGACGACTCTATATTGGAAATTTTGATCAGAAAAATGAACCCAATGGTCACCCGAAAACTAAAATAAACAACGACCAATTCTGGCGATATACTCAACGGCTACGGCTACTACTGAGTTAGCAGTAGCTTTGGGCATTAGCATCAGAACAATATTGGTCCATTTGCGTCAAATTGGCAAGGTAAAAAAGCTTAATAAGTGGGTGCACGAACTCAACAATCGCCTGCGCGACGAACGTTGCGTTGCAAGGCACAAAAAATAAAAACCGACTTCAAAAAAACACTGAAAAGTTTTGTGTTTTTGAAGTCGGTTTTTATTTTTAGTAAAATATTTTTTATTTTATCTGTTTAATGAACGAAATATCATCTCACCGTTCGAAATTCAGGTCCAAGCTCAGGTCAGGTTATGTCAAGTCCAAATGTTTAAGATCATCATCATCACCTCGGTTCATGACTATATACCAGACGCAAATAGCTTCGGAAAAAACATGAAACACGTTTGACGTACCTATAAAATTAAAGGGTTTCCCTCGATTTTCATGAGATCCTATAACCAGATCCTGACTTTGACCTTGCAACCACCCCAGTAGTATACTCTATCGAATACAAAAAGAATTTTAAAAATCGGCTCACAATGGGCGGAGTAATAGCGGACCATACACACAAAACACGTTGGACATACCTAAAAATTTAAAGGTTTCCCTTGATTTTTATAGAGTCCCATTACCAGATCCTAACTTTAGTAACTTTGGGACCACCCCAGGAGTATACTTTACCAAATACAAAAAGAATTTTGAAAATCGGTCCACAATTGGCGGTGTAATCGCGTAACATACACACAAAAAAAAACAACACGAAACGAATTAATAACCTCCTCCTTTTTTGAAGTCGGTTAAAATGAGGGGATTATGAACCGCATGCGAAATAGATTATTTTAACAAAAAGGGCATTGAAAACTTACCACTGCGTTGGCAGAGATGCATAGATATATCTAGCATGAGTGTGCATACTTTGACTTACATGAAAAAAATATATAAAAAAATATTTTACAAATAATAAAAACCGACTTCAAAAACTCTTAAAAGTTAACATAATATAAGAATAGGTACAGACAACATCACATTTCTATATTGAAGTCGGTGCCAAACGATGATCTCCTAGAAAGTCTTAAAATTTGTCGACTTCAATATAGTAGTGTAATGTTGTCTGTACCTATTCTTATATTATTTTAAACTTATCAATGTTTTTGAAGTCGGTTTTTATTTTTTATAAAATATTTTTTTTTTTTACTTTTTAGTGAAAGAAACAGGTTGTTCGGAATAGCTTGAATCAGTCAAGTACTGCCAACTATACACCTTAATTATAATACGCGATCATATCGACCAATAAAAAATTGTTCCCTATCCCCACTATCCTCGAACAATGTAATGCGCATTACTTACTCAATACATTCACGTTACGTTAACAACTTCGCCATTTTTTATTTCTCTAATTCGCAAACATCCCGATAATTTACCATAAGAAGCTACTCCTGTGACATCAAAGAATTGTTTAGCAAACGCAGGACTAAACACAGGTATTAAATTAGCGTTTCCCTCGATTTTCATGGAATCCCATCATCAGATCCTAACTTTGGTGACCTTGAAATCACCCCAAGAGTATACTCTATCAAATACAAAAATAAGTTTGAAAATCGGTCCGCAATTGGTGGAGTAATCGCGTAACATACACACAAAACACGTTGGACACATCTTTAAATTTAAGGGTTTTCCTCGATTTTCATGGGATCCCAGCATCAGATCCTAACTTTAGTGACCATGGGACCACTCTTGGAGTAAACTCTATCGAATACAATTAGAATTTTGAAAAACGGTCCACAATTGGCGGCGTGATCGCGTAACATACACACAAAAAAACATACGCATCGATTGAGAACCTCCTCCTTTTTTGAAATCGGTAAAAAATGATATGATATTAAATTTTTTTAATACTAAACGGCAATTTCTGGGTAAATGCCTAATATTGGTGTGTAAGGAGTAGGGTTTTGTATATTCAATATTTAAATATATTGTCATGGATATTAACAATTTTAGTCATAAGTGTAATTTTTTTGCCCTATTCCACTATAATCCACTAAACAAATCCATTAATGGATTTGTTGCCAGAGCAAATCAGATTTTTATATGCTTAGTCAATTAAAAAAACATAAATTAAAATTGCTAATTTTTTATACGAGTATATAATCTTTAATTATACAATAACTTTTTTAAAAGTAACTTTCGAGGGTCTTCAGCAAAACAGTTTATGACGTCTTCCGTGAAAGAATCGCTCATAGCGTTAATATAATAAACTTTTTATATTAGTACGAAATTTGCTATAGGCAGGCCTGCTCCCAGTGGTGACTGAAACAAAGTTACCTTCTATGGTTCTACACCGCTGTGGTAAGACTTATGGTTAGCTACGGGTGTATAGCTTGGTTTAAGCAAACGACAAAGCCTGCAAAGACGTGACCCATGCTTTGGAGGCTATCCTAAATCTACCACCGCTCCACCTATTCATTCAGGAGGAGGCAAGGATGATCATGCTCAGAGAGGTAGACGGAGGCCGATCGAGTTTGAAATCCCAAACCATGAAGAAACTACATGGTAGCCTTATTGTAAATCGTGTAACGGCAATGCCAGCCGATGCCATGCATGAAATTTTGAAGTTCAAGAAGAACTACAAAGTCACGATTCCTAACAGGGATGAATGAGATAAACAAATCCCTGAGCCCTTAAGGAAACCAATCAAATATGGTACACTGGTGGCTCCAGAAAAGAGGGCCGATCAGATACGGAGGTAGTGCAATATCCAGGACTACGAGCCTTGGTGCACATGCCACCGTTTTCCAGGCAGAAATGTATGCCATCGTCGTTTGGATGATGGCCTAGTTTCGGGATTAGAAGGTAACGACTTGCCAATAGATACAACGCTTTATTTTGATTTTGAAATTATTACGCCTCTTCAAGAAAGTGGCCTACAGTAATGCTTACAGTTAAAACTTTATTATATTATCTTTTTTCTATAAATTTTTATAAAATAATAAAAATTAAATAATATTACGTAAGTGATTTTTGAAGGATTAGAGTAGAACTGAAAGCCATCAATGGATCAAAGTAAAAAAAAGTTGAAACAAATCCATCGATGAATTAGGGTGGAAGAAAAAGTGGAAATAAATCCATGGATGGATCAGAGTGGAAGAAAAAGTGGAAACACATCCATCGATGGATCAGAGTGGAAGAAAAAAGTGGAAACAAATCCATTAATGGATTTGTTTAGTGGATTATAGTGGAATAGAGCATTATTTTCAAACCAAATTTAAATCTGGTTTGTGTGGACTAATTCGATCTGCATCAAATACTTAAAATATAAAATATATACAGGTATCCGTTTATAAAACTCAGCAGCTTAGCTTGGCTAATTGCTGACCGTATTCAAATCTAGAGTCAAGACTCGCTGAAGCCCAAATGAATTGCAACGCAACGAACAAAAGTGAAATGCTGGCAAGCAGAGCGATTGTCTGGCGTCGCAGTACTGCAAATGAACAAGCAAACCTCTCTCTCATGTTGACTAACTGTCTTTTTAATCGACTTCTAAAATAGGAGGAGGTTTCTCATTTCGACCGTATATATGCTTTTTTTATGTTTGTTCGCGGATAACTTCGTCGTTTATGAACCGACTTTGATGATTCTTTTTGTATTCGATAGAAGATACTCCAAAAGTAGTCCCATGGTCACCAAAGTTAGGATTCTGATGATTGGATTCCATAAAAATCGAGGGAAACCTTTAAAGTTTTGGGTGTGTGATTTTCAAAATTCCTTTAGTATTCGATAGAGCATACTTCTGGGGTAAACTAAAGTCAGGATCTGATGATAGGATCTCATGAAAATCGAGGCAACCACCTTCGGTTAGCTGGTATTAAATTAGGGTTCCTTTCACTAAAAAGATTTCATTCACTAAAAAGTAAAAAATATCATACAAAAAATAAAAAACCGACTTCAAAAACACTGAAAAGTTTAAAATAATAAAAGAAAATGTACAGACAACATCACACTTCTATATTGAAGTCGGTGACAAATTTTAAGACTTTCTAGGGGATCATCGTTTGGCACCGACTTCAATATAGAAGTGTGATGTTTTCTGTACTTATTCTTATATTATTTTAAACTTTTCAGTGTTTTTGAAGTCGGTTTCTTTTTTAATGACGACAGAAACATGAGCAGTTTATGCACTGTATCGACTTTACATGAAAAATTATAACTCGAAAATTCGATTGCAGAACAGAAAGAAATACACAGACGAGCGAGTAAGTAAAACGTGGTAAAATATGTGGGTATGGCGACTGTTCGACCTAGTTGGTTTGCGACCTTGACGACGATACCAAAAGTCCTAGTTCGAGTTCCGGTGAAATCTTTTATATGTTTATTATGTTTATCCGTTTTATGCAGGCAATCCATTCCACAAATGTGTAGCCTTCAGAGTATTAAAATGGTAAATTTTAAGTATAGCACGTAATGCTTATAAAATTATTAATTAGAATTTTTTACAAATTGTATCTCCTAAATAATGCAAAAGCGCCATGCCTGGAAGTTGGACGCTAACTTTAATGATTTTTTACCACTATTTTGCTAACCATAATATTGAAAGGTACTGGGTTTTTCTAGCCTTACTCAGCCTTACCAAAAAAATATACTTGGCACGTTACGCTTGCGAACGCACAAATGGAAAGGCTTCCCGATGACGGACTATCATTCACTGTTAATAAATAATGTTGCCGACCAGCCGCCGTTTTCCGCTTCATTCGATAACATAAATTTTCTCTCGTCCTTCCGAACGATTTTTCGTTTCACTAATCGAGTTCAATCCATCTTATCTTCATAATTATGAGCATCATCAATCACGGAAGTTTATAGCATTCCCTTTCTACAATAGCAATTATAAAAAGCTCCAGTTCTTTCGTGAATAATTTTGTATTGTATTTTGTTTCAGTTGATTTGTTGTGTAGAAATGTAAATGAATCGATTTTCAAATTTCCTTAATATGATTTCCATTCTGATCGGTTGTAGTAAAACTCAGACAGCAGAACAGTTTTCGTCTCTTGCCTCCTATTTAATCTTATATAAAAACTCGTGTCACAGTGTCTGTTATCGAACTACTCAAAAACGGTTTGAAAGAGTAAGTAGGTCTGAGAATAGGTCGTAGGCTATTTTATATACTAGGTGATAAGTGTGGCCCTCTCCAGATTTATTTTTGACAATTATTATAGCGAAACGTAGTTTGCGGGCACAGCTAGTATCATATATTTTTTATGTCTATTGAGCAACATATTAATTTTTATAATTACTTGATTTTAGGTACTTATAACTATGAAGAATATATTTTTATATTTTTTTGATTATGTTCAAAGTGAATGCTGTCTTATTCATTAGATTCTTATTACTATTATGAAATTTCGCAATTGCTACACTTTGTCGTGCTATTTTTATTTACAATGAGATTAAAATATAAATCGGTTCTTACAATTCTTTAAAACAGAATTTAATCATTGCAAAAGCCTATATAGCGAAAACAGTTGCACATTACTGGCAGTGCTCAAAAACATTAAAGGCGTTTTATTACGCAATAGAATACTTGAAATAGGGAACATTTGAAGAATTTTATTTGGTAATATAAACCTAAACTCGGCATAGCAAACATCTCCACGAGCGAAGATAAAAATGATTCAAATCTCTCGCCAAGACCCCTTTAAATATTACCATAACATATAAACGACATATTTGGAAACAACGGCCTTAGGCGACCTCTTACATCAAGACTCACATAGATATAATAAAAAAGGAATGCACTTGGTCCATGTAGATACATTGTACTCGAAAATAACAATGAATTATAGTGGCGAAAGCAGAACTGTAAGTATAGAATGAGAGCACACTATGATCTGTATTTGTAGACATACAAAAGCATAAGGTGAAAATAAATTACTATAGAGGCATACAATGCAATGCTATTACGGTATTTTCCATCCATTAGTTAAAGAGATCGGTGAACACAATCGTACTAAAGTGTTTAATGTAAATAGTGCTCTTGTTTGTGATAATCGCGTAATGAATGCAGCAGAATACCTAATGAAAGGTCGGTGAAACAAGCCACATACATACATATATTTATTTATTTTTCTCAAACATTCTACGATATACAGCCATATCGTACACAACCTTCTCTGATGATAAATAGTAATTGCAGTTATTTGATACATATTATGAGATTACAGCAGCAATATAATCTATATAAATAAAATTCAATGTATTACTATGTTTGTTTGTCCTCTATGCGTTCCGAAACCATTCATCAGATTGTAATGAAACTTTGGTAGGGTGTTATGGGGACACCCGTGAGGGTTCCTAGCAAAAAAAAAGGATTTACGTGGCATTGCAACGAATGCCGGATACAGCTAGTTGTGAATAAATCTTGCAGAGCTACTCATACTCAATGCAACATCAATTCAAGACTGAGGCATAAGTATTAATAAATCAAAAGGATAAGAGATCGAATATTCTCAAAAAAAACTACGAAAGGTGTATTGAGATTTAAGAATTTATAGAATGTGGAATTTCAAAATATAATAACAAAACTACTAATAGAAACTTCTTTTAGTGACCTATTTTTATATCTCGCTTAAAAATAGATTCACGTTAAATTTAAACTGCATAGTTACATATCGAAAAACTTATGTAACACAGTACAAAGACATTAATATAAAATGCAAAAAACAGCAACAATAGAACACAGAGGTCCTAATGTAATAATAATCCATCAAAGTGGTCACTTAGGGACAAACGAAAAGCGAAATTACCCTAAAGTGCATAGAAACCCAAGAGACAAATTCCTGTGAATTCAATTTATTACGTTTACGTGATTTTCTCTCACTTTTTTCGTGACGACGTGTTATAAGTACAAATATCACAGAGATGAACTGAGCGCATAAGTCAAGGAAAGCTCCTACGAAAGTACCGGTACAAAAACAACACATTTCCCATTCATAAGCAGCCTCAACGAGATCCCAGCGAATAGAAACGATCCGCGTACATAAATCGCTCTACAACCAATACAAAGCCTATTAATCTGATTTCAGCTCAACCCTTCAGAAGGGATCTGAGAACCTCTCATAGGGGCAGTGGGCTATCGAACGAACCGCTCATTTGTAAGTGCGTCAGGAAGACTGAGTACCGGCGGAATATGGATCCACGTGCGGAAATGAATTTCCGTCACCAACTTTTGAAATGAAACTTTAAAAATTATGAATAAAATTTGTTTTTAAATAATACTTTCATTATTTTAATAAGGGAAAACTGTACTTACAGGGGCGCGCGGTGGTCTATAGTGGTGGTGGTCGTGAAGCGGTAGTCGGCACCGAGATGCATTCCGGGCGTGGTGCGACGACGCGCGGTAGCCGCCGACTGACGCACGCACGCGCGCCGCCCTACGCGGCGCTACGAACTAACTACGATGCTACGGAGGGCGAATTTTCACCGTAGCTGCGAAAAACGAATTCGAGATACTGTCAGCAATATTTAGAGATTTGAATTGTTTTAAAATATCTTTTTATAGCAAGCTTCCAGATTTATATAATATACATTATATATATAATAATTTGCATACAGAAATCTTCGATAGTTTAGAAATTGACATTTACTCGTATAATAATATAGATTTTCATGATAGGTCTAAAATTTATTATTTTCGAATTTATATTCGCATCAAATCATTTGCTTCTTATTATTTAGGTTATGTGTTGTTTAGTTAAACTAAAATAATCATAACTGAAATTTTGAAAGCAACTACTGTGGATTTTTGTCTACGAAAATCATGTTCATCTTCAGAATAGCTTAGAGAATTACAACACAACAGCAGTTGGCAGCAGGGATGGTAATATAATGAACTTGATTGAATTTTGCAATACATGCCGCAAAAAAACTATCTCCGTCTTTTCATTTAAAATACTAAATAAGAAGTCTTTGACGAAAGTTTAGTAAACTTTTAAAATGTAATACCGTAAAGAGCTAGGTACAAAATCGTTGTAGCGTTTTATGGCTGCGTTGCCGCATTGAACACTGCCATAACTCTATTCTCCCGGTAACGATTAACCTAATGTCCGCGGCGGGGCCGACCTGTAAAAATAACTGTTCCCGCCACCGCACAGAGGGACACGCTCCATACAAGGGCGGTCATAAATAGTTAAAGTCCTGTTACTATCAATACATTGTATTATTTTAGTGACTTATAGTTGTAAAAGTGTTTTAGGAACATTAAAATGAAAGAAGTACATGTATTTACGGAATAAAAAACGTTTACTTCAGTAAAAAACAAATATAAACAATAACATACTTTTACCTAAATTTATCATGAACAAAGACTTAAAAATTGGAATGTAAAACATATATTTTAAATAAAATAAGAGTCAAAACATTGATAACATTATTTAATTATAATAAAATAATAGAAATAAATAAATTAAAATTAATTAAATACAAAAAAAACAAAACAACTAACAAAATACAAATAAATTATTCTTATTCTAACAATATTAAACATGTAACAATTCTATTACACTTTGTGACAGAGTATTTTTCTTTTTAGGGGGAAGTTTCCGAAGACTTGTAATATAAGGATCTGAATGTAATAATAGTCGTTGTATTAAATCTTGATTGGTAACTTCACGTGACATTTTTCGAGTGTGACTTCGTCTATAAATTTTGATATACTTATTTGTCGCTTTATTACAATTACAATTACAATTTATATTACAATTATCTTCAGCTAATTTTACAATAATTTGAAGGGGTACATAAGATGTTACAAACAAACTACTATCTTCTAAAGTTGAATCTGATAAAAATTGTTTGTATTCACTATGTCCAGTGCTGCCATCGAATCCCCATTTCCCAAGTAAAGAGATATTAGACAAACAATCATCAGGAATCTGATCTAAGACCTCTTTTTGAGATTCAAGGATTCGAGAAGCTGTGTGATCAAAAAGACTGTAATTCAACTTCAGCTGAAGACTCGGAAACAGTTATATTAGAAGGGTAACATCTCTGTTTCGCTTTAGTAATTTGTTGGTAACATGGTAATACATTAGGAGAAATCTTACTATTAACAAAGTTTTTAATTAATAAATACTGATGTTTTGTCAACTGAGCATCAGTCACAAGTGACAAGACATCATCAGTGCTAACTCTAGATATACACGAATCGAATGAACAGTCTGAAACATCAAGCAATGCACTCACAGTAGAATCATCAGACTTTGACAAATCAGCTACTCTCCGACGTTTAGTCCTTTTACTACATTGCGTAAAAGGTTTTCGAGGACGACCACGTGAATGACACGGCGACGTTTCAGACGGAGTACATTGCTTATTGTTTTTCACAAGTTGAATTTTTTCAATAACATTAAACCAATCGGAATTCTTATATAAAAGCTTGGTTTTATCCCTATTACATTTTTTCCAGAATCGAGCAATAGCTTTACATAAATTATTAACAATTTTCTCTAAATAATGAATATCAATGTTCTCAGCATCGTCGTTCAGAGTAGTCAACAAACTTTGTAGGACTTGACGACACTTTTCCGAGTCATTATCGGTATTGACAGTTAGCCATATTTCAAGAATATGCATTCTTGAAAACGAGCATATATATAAATTACCTAAAACAAAAAAAAAACGGTTAAAATTCAGTCACAAAACCTACACAAAGCACTAAGACTAAATAAACTAATTTCGTAGCAAATGCTACGAGATAATCTGGCAACCGTAGCACCCTTGTCATCGCCAAAAGGGCAGATAAGGGCAGCCAAGTTTTAATTTTCCTAAGATAAGAAAGTCTAAAGATTATGGTGCAATATACCTCCATAGTCGGAGCGAGTGGGAACATATTTAAAAGTTTATTCAAACTTTGAATATTAAAATATAATACTCCAAGAAAAGTCGCCTCGTAGCAATGACATACTAAAGAAAATATATACTAAGATACAATTAAAATAAAAATATTAATTATTACATACCCTGTTCTTGGATATCCATTTCAGAAAAAACTCACACAGCACTCACAGGTCCCGCAATGACAACAAATGACGTCACGCTTTTTAATGACTCACTGATAACAGTATTTACGATTGGCGATGCGCTCTCTTTGAATGCACAATAGATAATGAAGGCGCACTCTAATTACTGACCTATTTATAGTTTCAGAAGGTACCGCAACTATCCAATGTAACGACAAGGAATAAAATGTAAAACAAGAAAGCAGGTTTTTAAGATTTATGACCTATGGATGTCCCACAGTGCACCGGGGCACAAACTCCTAAACGAGCTAACTTTGTTATTCATGTTGCGTTATTAAAAACAAACAGCCACGGGGACCTTTTTTTAACTTAAGCCACTTTCGTAAATCACGGCGCGCCGTCTTGATTTTAGGATTAAAAAAGATAGGCAGGTGAAGTTGGAAAGTGTATTTCAGCTTTTTACGAAAATAATAAAAGAAAAACTTTTTGTTTAGTAGTTTCTAAATGAACTGTGGTAGAGATTCTGTTGACTATATTTTTAAGTTAATTAAATTAAATGTATTGTAATAACCTTACCTTATTAAATAAAAGAGGGCAATCAAAGTTTTTAGACTTCTACGATTTGTGCCTACACATTTTAGAATGAACAGAAACGGGTATATATCACAGTCATAAGAAAGCAACGATACCTTATTGTTACCCCAAGTTTCGTCCGAATTGCATCAGGCAATGGCCATATAAGGAAGCATACGATATCTGAAGAATAAAAGGCAAGGATGAACGGAAGTCGACACAGTTACAGCCTATTTGCCTTATCTTAAAAGAGCAACAGACAAAATTAGACTAGTACTAAAGAAATACTCTAGCGGCCTTACAAATAAAAAACTTATTCCTAGGAATAACATCGGAATGGTAATTCCGTGTTTTGTCTTATTTTGACATATTACATCTGACATGTGCTAAAACAAGACAAAACACAGAATAAACTATTCCGAGGATTATCTTCGATATAAGTTTTTATTTGTAAGGCCGTAGGTATATAATAAATACTGTAGGTATATAATCCGTTCTACGAGGTATCACAACACTTGCGGACACCAAAAGACATCGTTCCTCTGGAATCCCCTGCCGTATACCTACCTACAAGGTTAATTGCAGTTGTGATAGTTCTTACATCAAACAGACCAAAAGAATAATAACTGAAAATTGCAACTCTTAGTGACACTCTCACAAGTCAGTCTCAACTGAAGGCTAAAAAACATATGACATAATGCCAATCCAAAAAAATAAAACTATTTTTGTGTAAAAATCTTAATGCGGTTCACAGAATACATCTACTTACCAAGTTTCAACAATATAGTTGTTATAGTTTCGGAAAAAAGTGGCTGTGACATACGGACGGACAGACAGACAGACATTTGGCTACGGAACCCTAAAAAATAAATTCGCCATTGCACCAGGAACCAACCATTGACTGACCAACTCTACAAGCACCAGAGGGCCTATTACCGATCTCATGGTTTTGCAAATGATATATGATATCATAGTGCAAAACGAAAAATACGATTTCCGGTCAGATTTTTGATCATTTGTTCATTATTTAATGATGACATCATTGAAATTATGGCATAATAATAATAATAATTCTTTATTTGTAAAAGATGAGTATACAGAGTATAATGATGATATCATTGGAGATCGGTACTACGAAATGCAGCATTTCATGACTTCTTTTTCTCAAATTTATACCATGTCATACGAGGAAAGATCCATAATTGGCCTGCTGGTCCTCTTCACCGATCGCCATTATTATATGAAGCAGTTGAAATTAAAAAACATGTAGGTACACTGGATACCGTTCGACTACTTTAAACAGCGCAGGACTTATAAAAAAATCTGTGTGTAGATGTGAGTGTGGCATGAGTAGGTATGGTATCGTCGAAGTACCAACGATTTCGATTCAAATAAAAATAAAAATGTTAAAAACCTAGCGTTGACTAACCCGCGCTTGAGGCTCGGTATCGCTATGTGGTACCTATGTGTCGATTAGTATTAAGTAATAAGAAACACGCCTCTGTGTAATGAATTGCAAATGAATCGTTTTATTATTTTCTCATCTGGAGGTTTTATTTCTATAAGCAAACATGCAGACTGTCTGGCGCAATCAGATACGCGGATTCCTAATGTGGATTTAACTTGGTCAGTCCAGCGCATAGGTGATCTGCCGCGTGATCTAGCTCCCTCAACCTTTCCCTGTACGACCAGCCGCTCTATGGAGTTGTTATCGCGCATAGAAACATGGCCAAAGTACTGCAGTATGCGTGTTTGCACTATAGCAGATAGACGCTGCGTGATGCCCAGCTCCTGGAGTATGGACACGTTGGTGCGGAATTCTGTCCACGATATTCCGAGCATCTTTCTCCAGCACCACATTTCCTTCTCCAGCACCACATTTCCAAGGCATCTATCTTCATCTTTTCCAGTTCACGCACTGTCCACGTCTCTGCCGCGTAAAGGAAAATGGGAAATACGAGTGTTCGCACGAGCTGGATTTTAGTAGCTTTGGTAATGTCTCGCTTCCTCCACACTTTCCTTAACTTCTCCATCGCCGTTCTGGTTATGGCCATACGTCGTTTAACTTCATCAACGCAGCCCCCACCGTTTAAAATCAAAGCCCCAAGGTAAACGTAGGTCTGAACCACGTCACAGTTCGCAATCTGTCATTTCGGGCGAGTTGTTGTTGACGCGATCCACGATCATGATCTTGGTCTTAGATCGGTTTATCTTTAACCCAAACGTTAGGCTTACGCGCTCCATTCTGAGAAGTAACTCCCTCATAAGAACAGCGTTTCTCGTAAATAAGGTGGTATCATCTGCGTATCGCAAGTTTGCAATTTTGTATCCGCCAATTACAGCACCATCGGTCCAGTCTTCAAGAGTGATTCGCATTACAAGCTCGGTGTAGATGTTGAACAGCAAAAATGTAATTAAATAATAAATATAAAATTAAAGGTGATATAATGAATCCTTGTCGCACGCCCGCACTTGGATGGAAGTTATTCGAGAGGAGATCATCCGTACGCACTGAAGCTGTTCCCCCCTCGTATAGCTCCCTCAGTAGGTGCACGAGGTGTTGTGGTATGCCCATGTCCAGTAGTGTTTTCCACAATGTTGGACATTTTACTGAGTCGAACGCTTTAGAGAAATCAACAAAGCATATTTATGTCGGCTTGTTGAATTGATTGATTGATTGATTGATTGAACGATGAGGATTTGTTCATGGGTTCCTTTTTCTTTTACAAACCCGGCCTATTCTGGCGCAATTTCTTTGGACAAAATGCCTTCAGTCGCTCATTTATGATGTGTAACATTATTTTTAACCGACTTCAAAAAAGGAGGAGGTTATCAATTCGGTTGTATTTTTTTTAATGATTATTACCTCATAACTCCGTCATTTTTAAACCGATTTCCAAAATTCTTTTTGTATTTGATAGAGTATATTGCAAGGGTGGTCCCATGGTCACCAAAGTCAGGATCGGATGATGGGATCCCATAAAAAATCAAGGAAAAGATTTCATTCACTAAAAAGTTTTTTTTTTTTACAAAAAATAGAACCGACTTCAAAAACACTGAAAACTTAAAAATAATCTTCTTCTATATTGAAGTCAGTGACAAATTTTAACACTTTCTAGGAGATCATCGTTTGGCGCCGACTTCAATATAGAAGAAGATTATTTTTAAGTTTTCAGTGTTTTTGAAGTCGGTTCTATTTTTTTTCATTACTCATACTGGGAAAGTGGGTCTGAAGTTGCCTGAGGAGCGGGTTGAAAGTAATACTTTTCAGCCCTAGGGAGAATTGCTTTCAACTGACAGCTGTCAAATTATAAAAAAGAAACTAGTTCTATTTTCATATTTTGATTGAATCATGTTACAACTTTCTATACAGCCACTCAATTGAATTGAATAACAGCGCGGTGTAAAATTGAAATAACATAAAGGTTATAAATTAAAGATTATATTTTTTTAATGATTATATTATAATTAACTTTTAACTATTTCTTTAACATACTATATATTACCATTTTTTCAATTATGAAAATGAAAAATAATGGCTGAATAGCTGGCCGGCCAGAAAAAAAAAACAAAATAAGCGGGATAGCGGCAATCCGATCTTCATTTGTTTTTTCGAGTTGTAGAGTTTTCTTTATACTTCCGTATAGCATAGATCCTACTAATATTATAAATGTGAAAGTGTGGATGTTTGGATGTTTAGATGTTTGGATGTTTGTTATTCAATCACGCAAAAACGGCTGAACGGATTTGGATGAAATATGGCATGCATGTAGCCTTTGACATGGAAAAGAACATAGGCTACCTTTTATCCCGATTCCTTAAGTAGTTCCCGAGGGAAAATTGAAAATTGTTTAGAAGCTAAGCCGCAGGCAGACAGCTCTGAAGTATGCATGTCACCTATGCTATGAAAAAGGACATGTACTTTATATTCCTTAATGATCTCTCAAATAGTTTCCGTGGGAAGATTAAAAATTGTTAACGAGCGAAGCTTTAGACCCAATTCTGAAGTCCACGCAGACGAAGTCGCGGGCAGAAGCTAGTTTATAATAATAACACAATGAGTATATCTGATTCAAATGTGGATTTAACGCTTGATTTCTTATGAGAAGAGGCTAAGGTAGAAATTATTGATTTATCCTAATCTAATATATAAAATTCTCGTGTCACAGTGTTTGTTACCAAACTCCTCCGAAACGGCTTGAATGATTTTTATTATTTTATTTTGTATTTTTGGTAGGTCCAAGGTTAGCTTTTTTTATACCTCTATCTATAGCTGATATTTTTTTGACAATTATTATAGCGAAACGTAGATCGCAGGCGGAGCTAGTGTAAAAGCTAGTCTAAAATTCACTCATTTTTTCTTTAGCTCATTGATGTTTTTTTTAACTTTCCTTGTATTCGTAATGAAAAGCACAGTGTTTGCCTCGGGTTAAAGACCCTCGAGTCTAACGAACTATTGGCGCCCTCGCTACGCTCGGACGCCAAACTCCGTCTCGGGACTAAATATATTACTTTCACCCCTGAGGTAACAATGTACTGTTGCTAGCGTGTGTTATCAAAGCAATAAGTCAAAAGTTGCTACACGTCTTCGTCGAACCCTATGAAGAGGAGTAAATACTGTATGAGCCCATTCAGAGGGCCATTTGCCTGTGAGCCATATCTTGTTGCAGATGACGTGGAAGATAAAACGCCATGATCTCCCAATGCTCTTATAGTTTCAATTGGGATCTCATCTATCCTTGTGGCTTTCCCATTCTTAAGATGTTGAATAGCGCCTCTTACTTCTGATTCAGGGATATCTGGCTCTAGATTGTCAATGTTGGGTTGTTTTGTGGGTGCGAAACTTTGCGACTGAGGATCTTAAAACAAGGACTGACAGTAACTCCTCCAAACCTCCGAAATTTTGTCCAGTTCAGTAGTGACTACTTGGCCATTCTGATCTTCGATGGCCCAAGTTTTGGACGGTAGTGTTTTTGTAATGAGGCGGATTTTGCGATACAAATCTCATGATTCATATCTGTCTGCATGAGTCTCAATTTCTTTATACATATTGCGCAGGTAAGCGTTATAATCTTGTCTGCATTTAAGTTGTATATGTGCCGACATTTTGTTGAGATCCTTGATATCGGTTCCCGCTGCTTTCATTTTCTGGCGTTTTTCGACAAGTTCAAAGGTGTCACCAGTCATCCAGTGCTGTCTTTTGTGAGTTGTAATCGGTGGTGCAGTTTCCGAGACGGCTTTAGTAATGAGTGTCTTAGCTCGGTGCCATAGTATATCGGGTGTTTCGTTAGCCAATGTTGGTCCCATAGTAAAAGTTCTTCATATCCATGTGTACATTCACCCCCTTTAGTATTTTGACTTAGTTTTGCAACACCTTGTATAGTTTAAGAAGTAATTTTTATATTACAGGGTGGGAGAAAACATGAAACAAAGCTGAACGGTTCAGCTAAAGAGATAATTGCTAGAGCTAAAGAGATGGATAATTTTAATTTCTATTAAGTATTATAAAAAAATATTACTAGTTTGATTTTATTACATTGTAACTGTTTTATTTTCACTACATTCACTTCAATCAAAATATTTCAATCTGACAGATTTCAAAATGGAGCAAAAAAATTATAGCATAACTGCCAGTCTTTACCAAACAAACGAATTCATTGTCTTTTCAAACAACTCACTTCCAAGCTTTATCTGCGACATAAATCATTTTGATTTACAGCTACTTTTTGGTACTTCAGACACTTAAGGTAAATAAGCTGATTCTATATTTCCATTAGAATGGTGGTTAATACATTTAGTCTGAAACTGAACAAATACCCGTGTTCACTTAAATCATTTTTCTTGAATCAATAATTTACTATCTAGGTCGCTTGAATCATTTAGCCTGTTTCTTAATAAAAGCCAGTTTAGGGCATTTTGTATCAAACGACATTTATCTCTAATAATTATAGATTTAAAAAAATAATCTTAAGTAAATTAATCGGACTTTAAATACAGAAATCATTATTAGCTTCTTTTTTTTTAAACTTGATAATTTACAAAGTTATGAATTTTTTCCCGAAAATTTAAACTTTGCATCGCTCTCCTCTAAACTTCAAAAAATGTCGCTTAAAACAAATAGCCCGTAACCCGTCGATATGTTTGTTTGGGGATTTCTATAGTATAGGATATTCTATACACGTAGGGTAATTACCTCAGAAGAATTGTTCTGAGGTAATTGCTTTAATTGTTGTTCTGAGGTAATTACTGTGTATCTGGTAACACCGAGTATCAGCACGCGCCTTATAGCATTCAGACGGGAGATGGCAAGGCTGGGCGAACCCCTCTGCCAATTTGCGTTGACCATTATGGTGACATCAGCATTCGTCCTTCAATACCCGGACACCTACCGCATTTTCGAAATTCAAATGTGCGAGTTTTCATATAATTTCATACAAAAAATTCCAAAATGCGGCGCGTACGGCGCGTGCGGCGCGGGCATATGTGCAATCAGCATTATTCTTGTAAAATAAATTCCACCAAAAACATTCTGTAAAAATCTAGCCAAGATTCGATGGAGCTGCTTGTTTATCTCTAAAAAGTAATGAAATCTAGACAAAGTCGTGCCAAGTCTAAAGTTCCTTACTGCGATTTCTTTTTATTATAGTTAATGTTGTGTGACTTGGCCGTTGACTTGTATCCACTAACGTATAAAGAATGTTCAACGACCAAGTCACACAACATTAACTATAATAATAAAGAAATCGCAGTAAGGAACCTTAGACTTGGCACGACTTTGTCTAGATTTCATTAAGTTTTAGAGATAGAGCTCCATCGAGACTTGGCTAGTTTTTTACAGAATGTTTTTGGTGGGATTTCACTTCTTTTTGTAGAAACGTGAGCTTATTGATTTATTTTATTAGATTTTCGTATTTGACACAGTTTTTTTCTTTTTAGGGGTAGTTTTTTATTATTACAAATCTTTCTTTTCTTTTTTCTTTTTTTCTTTTCTTTATTGGAAGCGGCCCACCAAGTTGAATATTTTTTGTAAAGGCGGTATGTCGATATCTCTAATAGTTTGGTTGGGCTCTTGTGTTTTCTAATCAGGGTCACCAGGTACTCCAGATCTTCGATTATCCTAGTTTTATAGTTTTTCCTTTATGTGGCCATTAAACCCTAACTCTGTACCAAATTTCAGCTCTCTGAATCAGAAGTACTAGTTCTATTTTGATGATCATGAGTGTCTGTCATAAATGCGAAACTTTGCTTTCGCTTAACTTCGGAACTAAATGACCTACAGACTTGAAATTTTGGATTTTAAGTATGTGATTATAGCTTACTGGATGACGAAAATTTCTGCGTTCTGGTCTTATCCAGAGGTTCTCAAATAGGGGCCTGAAAATGCGGCGAAATGGTTCCAGTAAAGGATGGTACGGCAGTGTTTGCTTCGCGCTCGACTTGGCGGGGGCACTGCCGTGCCCCCAGACTTTCGCAGCAGCACTCCGCAGATATGGCCAAACGTTAATGGAGTAATTTTTTTACGTGCTAAGGTACGCGCATGTGGGCACAGCTAACAGGCGTTAACACTATGTGCCTGCGCGCACGGGTGACTTGTGTCACAGCGACAGAAATGTTTTTGTAACTGTCACTCACGTCACGCAGGTGCGCGCACGGAGGGCGACAGTGAGAAACTTTTTTGAAATCGAAGCATCCAGTGTTGCCAAGTTAGTGAACTTTCCACTAGTTCTGGTGGTTTGCTGATGGTTAAAATTAGTTTCTGGTAGCTGGTAGTTTTTTTACTGGGCATTAAAAGTCAACAACTTATGTTATGAACCTCATATAATGATATACTAGTCTGTCATCCCGAAATGTCACACCTGAGATTTCACCTAATACGAGTTAAAAAGGAGATCGGCGAGATTCCTTAGAAACTTGGACCTAAACCGTACACTGATGATTTCTAGTCAGTTATGTAGATCAAAATATACAGATTCTAGGGATACTAAAATTATAGATTTGTTCTATGGGAGACCGGAGATATTCGAAATCATTGAACTAAAAGTTAGGTTATGTCTACTTGTTTTTTTTTTTAACAAACGGGATCTAAAAACATCTAAAGTGAGGTTTCTTATATTAACTCTGTCGGTAATCAACCATAAAACATCTTAATATCGAGTTTCTTTGTGGGTAATTTAAAATAGCAGGAGCGCGTTCAGAGCCTCTGGGTGTAGTTGTCCGGTTGTTTCTTAACTCACTCAGAGGCGTTGAACGGATTGCAGCAACCAAATATTTTATCTCCCTCTTTCACATGAATTTTTATTTCTCTCTCTTTCTATCAGATGACATTTAATGATTAAACGAACTTACCTTACGTGAAGTTCTATTATAATTATACGAGGGCTTCGTCCGGAAAGATTAGTAACTGGAATATAATAAAGGTATACACATGTAGTATCACCGTCTAGGATCCACCACTCGCACTGACAGTTGAGAATATTTAAAATTAAATTACCCAACTAAAATTTGTATTTTTAACATTTTGGCGCTCGTTCCACGCTCCTCTACCCTCATGCTTCATTAAGTTTAGAGCTGAAGTCAAACGGTTTGATATTTCCTATCACTTCAAAGGGTTTCAGACGGGTGGATGGGAGCCAGTTACTAATCTCTCCGGACGAAGCCCTCGTATAATTATGATAGAACTTCACTTAAGGTAAGTTCGTTTAATCATTAATTATACTTCGGGCTTCGTCCTCCTAGATTAGTAACTAGAATATAATAAAGGTGTAAACATGCAGATGTTGAGAGCATTGAAAAAGGAAATATCAAACTTATTGATTCTTTTTAATATTTATTTTTATTTGTAATCATTTTCTATAAAATTATGAATACTCATACTAAATATAAGTAGCGCGGGAACCGCAACATAGAATTCAATTATATAAGTGACAAAAAAGGTTCCACAGGTAACTAACAATAACCAAACTTTACACATTTTCAAAATCTGAGTATTATGGATTAATTGTTAATATTATGTATAAACCACAAGCAATTGTGACTTGTGAATAATATTACCGGAAACCGTAGAAAACTTTACTTTCCAAGAATCATATTATGTTTGTTAAGTTTTATTTCAATTAACTGAAATTTATTTTGATAATTTAACGCAGCATTTATTAAGCTAATTATTCATCATTGTTATAAATCATATTACGATATGTATTCGAGGTGCCACGACTCCATCCAGCTGTCTTGTAAATGAAGTGAACTTTTACTGCTAACCTACAAATACAAGAAGTATGTTACGTCCACACTATGAGTATTGTAAATACTTTTCATTCATAGGCTGTGTAGAAGCTGGGTGGTGTGGTCACATTACGGGAAGACTTTTCTACGTAGGTATGTAATCAATGTTTTACCCTGCGTTCCGTAAAACGATAAAAGTGACAATATCGCGAATCCGACCAAAGTCACAACATAACCTACTGATTCAATAGCCCTTATATTTTGTGACGATTTAATTTGGTCGGATTCGCGATATTATCGCTTTTATCGCAATTCGGAACGCACCATTAGTTAGCTGGACCTATTGCAGGTTTTTTACTAAGAGATTTTCGCGGATTTAGATGGCGTTTAGTATTAGAATCTGTTTTAAAGGCTGCAATTACAAACAACAGCAACGAAAAATTGACATGAAAGCCACGGACTTGAAAAAAAGACGGACGGAGCGTTTTTGAATCAAGAGTGAAGCATGCAAATGACAGCACATTTGTATGTGTGTTGTGTGTCTTGTTCTTTGAAAAATGACAGCTTTTTGTCTTACCTGGTACATCCTGTGTGAGTGTAGGTCATATACAAACACATGAAATTGTCTTACCTTGCATGCTTCACATTTGTTTAATGCCACACTACGTCCGTATTTTTTTGTAGGTCCATGAGGAAAGCAATAAGTCATTAATGCTAAGTACTAAGCGTCATCTTTGTTTCTTATATGGCCCGTATTCAAGAAGATCGCATATTTAAAATTCACTATTGTGGATCATTATTAGGTACTTACTTAGGATGAGATCATTATTTTTGAGATGGGATGTTGTTCCCTATGCAAAGTTTTACATGTGTTTTTTTATAATTTCACTTAAGGAAGGTGAATTAAGTCAACTAAATAGTATACCTAATAGGCTAGTTGACCCTTTTTTAAAGTAGGGCTTAAAATGTTCATAATTGTTGTATTAGACCATAGCACATGAATATTATTTTTTTCGATGGCTAAAAAGTGCAAAAAATCTATTTTAAATTAAGATTTTCAATTTTGGACCGAAAACACGGTCAGCCATGATAGTCTGTTCATTATCTGTGGCAATGACGTCAGTCTTATAGTAAACAAAGCACGGGGGCGTAATAACCTCACAAAAACAATGCTTTCTATTAAATATCACAAAATATAGTAAAACTGTATATGGAACGGGACAATAGAACAGTAATATAGAAATACCTCTTCAAAGACTCCAGGAAATCTGTGGATTAGACGTACCCAGTGATATAGACATGCGAAATATTTGGTTAACACTCGCTTAAAGAAATCCTGTAACTATCTACTGAAACTCAAATGTATTTTTGCGAAAATAACATTAATGTAAGTACTATAACTGAATAACTCAATCTGTGTAGGTACTTCAGTTTCAACTTAAACAATATAGAAGTTTTTAGGTTGTATGTAAAATCAAATCTGTATGTAAATTAATTAAATTTTTATCTTTCAGTTAGAATGAAAACTGACTGCAGCCGACCAACCAAATTTTAACTTGACCAGATAACTGAGAGAAAACTTGACCATTTACGCCTTTTTGATTTAATCTAAGTTATACACTGACACTAGATGATGTTTCAGGGAAAAGAATATGTACTTATGTCCAATTGAATAATGATGTAATTGAATATTAATTAAAAAGTATGTAATACAAACAAAAATATCAAAGTTTCATAATGAATATATTTATCTAAACAACTTTTACTTGAATTTACTGAGTACCTAATTAAAATTTGTTGCTTTCAGTGGTTACTTAATGAGAACTATTGTGTACTAACCTGTTCTCCTCTTGACAACGAGATTGATAAGGCAGTAAAAGTTGTGCAACATAATACAAAGCAGTGCATGCTCAGCCACAACATCAAAATGTGACCCGTCAACTAGAACAACATTATGTCAACAAAATAACTCAAGTATTCATATACCAAAGCACCATAGAAGTAAATAGATCCAGTTTGGTAAAACTGAAAGATGTTATATCTTCACTGATTAAACCTGCTGGCCACCATGGCTGGTAAATTTCAGAACAGCTTACGCAAGAATATGCAAGTTATCCATTTTAAAGCCGTATACAAATATATTAAATGTGATTGCTGTGTTGTCAGCCTGTGCTCTTCTTAATTTACAAGACCCTTCTTATTAAATAAATAATATAAAGAATTTTTTTTCTTTACTTTATACATAACTAACATCTAAAGATGACATAATAAATTTTTGTACTACATTAGTCATTATGTTCTTCACAAAAAAAATGTTCTATGTTTATTTGACAATAATGACTTGTAAAGGTTTAAGTTGAATCAAAATATTTTAATTTGAAATGCATGTGTTTTATTTTTCTGTTACACCTTAAAAGATTTATAATATTTTATAGGTTTGTTGCTCATTTTTATCATTGTTACTCAAATATAGTATATGTTCCAAAAGTACAAATAGGTTGAATAGAGTTAGATCAAATTTATTAATTTGTATATATTGCCTTAAGGTCGCAGGTAATAAAAGTCAAAATAATAGTAAAGTGATTTATTATGAAGTAATACTTTCATATAATTTAGGAAAAATGTAGTATAGTTTCCAAAATGACACTATATGATCAATAAGTTTTTTGACATTCAGATTGTTAGAACAAATACCTATTATGTGTCTGCAAGATTTCCCACCAAAAATCTTCCCAACAAAAGAACCATCATGTGTTATGCACTGGCTGACTTTATAGCACATGGAAGCTGTTATTGTCTATAACGAAGCTCGAACTAAAGAGCACTTCTGTATTGATGATTCGTGGTTTAGTTTTCTATGCACTTTATTCTTTCCTCATTGAAGAGGTCTTTTATTTTTTAAGAAATATGTCACAATCTGTGTCTGTGAATGTATATATATTTTTCCTCGTAGTAATTTTCTTCATGCTTGACAAATGAACAACTGCCAATCTTTCTCTTTTTATGTTCATTTACAAATTCTTGCAGTACTACACTGGTATTTGACACATGATCCTGATGTTTTCTTTTCAACATTTCTCTTGAAGTAAATATTTTTAGTGTTTATTTGACTTTTGAGAGATAGAATTCTATCCAATAGCATTCAACTGCTGTACAAAATAGCTCCTCACTGTGATGGTGCAACCACACCAAAAATGCATGTTTGCAACTCTCTTCTGCCGCGTGACAATCTTGACAAGTACACTTGTAACCGTTCTTCATTATAACAGTATTGAAACTGTACTTATATTGTTTAGAGCGATACACAAAGAATCTCCTGAGCATCAATCTGTCTATTTTCGCAAGATTTGTACTATCTGCTCCCACAAATCCAACATCAATGGTTGATTTTGCTATTAATACAAATAATTTACGATATTTACAAATATAATAACGGAGACTTGGACGATTTTTTGCCAGTTTTAGGAAAGAATAGTGCAAATCGACGAGTTGTTGAATCAAATTTGACATTTCTTTGTTTACTATATGATTGACGTCACGGCCCTGACCACAGGATATCAAAGCGTTTACGGCGTGAGATAAAAAAAGATTATTTCTAGCATTTTCAAATTAAAATTTTACAGCAATCATTCATTGTTATTTATTAAAATCGGTATATTGTGGAACCTTATGCCAAATACTGTTAGAAATAAACAATATTTTAATAAATTTTGATATGAGTCAACTACCCTATTACTCTAGGTGAATAAGCCCACCTTTGTAGGTGATTTAAGTACACTATTTAAGTGTACTTAAATCACCTACAAAAACAGGTGAATTAAGTCTACTAAATAGTATACTTACTTAATTTACTCTAGGTGAATAAGCCCAGGTGAATTAAGTCTACTGTATCAATTTTTCTGTGCAGTAAATACAGCGTGAATACGGTCAACCAAATTCCAATTGTCCAGATATAGAGTATACCTAAATCCTGATGTCCTCAGCACTTTAATTAAACACTGGTTTAATGATCTTGGTAAATACGTAGGGTGCCGTATATTAGTCAAACGTTACGCGTTAAACTTGTTAGGTTAGGTTTATATAAAAAAAATTTAGCTATTTTCTAAAATCAGATTTAAGTTTTTAAATACATAAGAGCTGTTTATATCTATTATTTATATCTATCGAAGCCATAAAGCAAGTTTTTATAATTATTTTAATAAAAATTCGTAGATTTTCCAATTTAAAATAAGTTGTAGGCTAAAACGCATTTCATCTTTTGGTTTAGGTGTTAAGAAAATATTTGACAAGTTTTTTTTTCAGCCTGGATGCTTTTGTTATTTTTTTTTTAAATAAAAAAAATATAATAGTTAATGTCATCCATTTTAGAAATAACAGACTTTGGTTACACTGGATTGCCTAAAATTAATATAACCATCGGTGAATGATAGAGTAATATAATCACTGGTAATGAGGGGAACACTGTGTTTTTAAAAACATCGTATAACTTTTTTATTATGTCCCTTATATTCTTTAAAAGATTATATTTAACTAACTCCCACATATTTTTTTTATATTGTACAGAATCCTCTTTTTAAAATTCTCACCAAATATTCATCTTGACTGCAAAGTATTCACCTCGTCTGTACTTATATAGTATATTTATATAATGTATATTTATTTCTATAATAATGTGTAGTTAGGTTTATTTTACCTATATGTATTATGTGTATAGATATAATTATATATATAATGTATGTATTATATATTGGTAAATATCTATACATTTCTGCGCAAGTGAACAGCGCTCACCATTGTATTATTCCAACTACCATGGGTTGACTGGAAGAAATCTCTTCTAGAGATAAGTCCACCATTTGCCATTGTACCACTGTTTATTTTATAAGACATAGTATAATTGTATTTGTGCAATAAAGTGTGTAAATAAAATAAATAAATAAAATAAATAAATTTATATTTGTTTTTAGACTGCAGTTGTGATGATACTACATCGTTAAAACAGCGGATGACGGGTCCGATAAGCTTGTGTCTATGTTCTAAGCGTTTGTCGCGTTTTTTTTTTTTGTTTTATAACGTCGCCGCACACTAGGATTTTCTCCTGTGTCGTGGGTGCAGTTACAAACATAGAATATTACATGCACATACGCCTAGACTGGAACAATTTTCTGTAGGCCGTACAAAATATTTGTCCCGTACGGGAATCGAACCCGCGACCCGTTGAGCAGTAGGCGACTCGGCCTATGCGCTAACAGTGTTGTTATTGTTGCGTCTCCAAATTCTCATTTTGATAACTTTTCCAGTAAGCTTTTTGAGAGTGATCGAAAACAGGTAAAATAAGTCTACTAAATAGTACTTACACTTAATTGATAGGTGAATAAGTCTAGGTGAATTTGGATGTGATTATGTGCTGCAGCCAAATGGATGTGATTATATGCTGCAACCAAATGCTTGGCTTGTTATATATTTCGGAACAATATTCTGTCACCGTAGACAAGTCTTATTTTAAAATATCCAAAATCTTATTTTGAACACCAGAATTCATCGGGAAAATAATCTGTGAAATATCGACATTAGGATTGTTCACTATTTAGGCAGGCATGCTGCTCATTATGATTCAAATCATTTGAAATTTCTATTGATTTCACAATTTCCGAGCTTATTTGGTTCGGGAGGTATGAGTAAACTTAAATTTTCTAGAAAATGGCTGAACCATATTATTTTACAAAGTTATGTACCTATTTTATTACATACCCGACGTCGTGACCAGGGGCACATTACCTGTACGTAATAATTTAGATGTTTTACATCTGCCAGGCGTCCTGTTCACGGCTCAGTTTTTTTTAAATAATATTTATAAAAATTAGAACAATAAGGCTTATGCTGAATTCCATTGAAAGGAGCGCACCTCAAGTATAACTGACGCTCTTTGTTATATTCCAATGAATATAACGTGGCCACAAAGTGTATATCAGGCGTGTGTTACAATTCCAATGAAAGGAACGTACCCATTAATGGAGATGATCACTGTACATACCTTATAGGTTTGTAAATACTTTATATCGTCTCATAAACAGGCTTGATGTTTCACGATAATATCATTTCCGACTTCCTTGCACGTTTTAATTTCGATAGTTTTTCTGTTAGCATAATCTTTATCCTTTTCATTGCGTTTTCTTTTTTGGCATTATAATAAGTAATTAGCAAACTATTAACACTTAACTGATAAAATATCTAAGAAAAAAATAAATAACGTATCGAGTGGTGAAACACTAAACTGTGAATGGAGCATGAGGGTAGTGGAGCGTGGAACGAGTGACAAAATGTTAAAAATACAAATTTTAGTTTGGTAATTTTTAATTTAAATATTCTCAACTGTCAGTGCGAGTGGTGGATCCTAGACGGTGATACTACATGTGTATACCTTTATTATATTCCAGTTACTAATCTAGGAGGACGAAGCCCGAAGTATAATTTAGATTATGGCCGCCAATATCATCCAATCACGTAAGAGTATTTCAGTAATAAACGTCAGAGCGTTTTACAACCATCAAATTCGATGGTTATTCGGTTGTAACTCGCGCCGACACTCGAAGGTCTTGCACGGGTCGGTTGTTTCACCCGGTTGTCACGCTCGAAGGCAATGAACGGGGTTAGAGCGAAAAGTTGTACTTCGCGCGAAGGCTCTGAACGCACTCCTGTCGTGTATGTACACATACAACTCGTGCGGTGAAATAATGGGATTAGAAATGGAGGCGCATGCATTCACTTCTCGCTCGCACGCTATTTCCGTCTTTAATCACACTCGTGGGTAGTTGACGGTACCGGCTCGATGAGCCGCCATTTCTAATCCCATTCTTTAACCGCACGGGTTGTACATAAACACCATATATTTTTATACTTTATTTATTCACCATTATCATCATATACAATCAAAATGTCATCTAAGAACTGTGCAGGTGGCACTAAATCTGATTGATACCTTGCCCAGCCAAGGTACCATATTATGGACATTATGAACATAATATGACAACAGCAACCTACAGTACTATAATATGACAACAATAATATAACCGCAGTCTAGACAGATTCCTATAAGAAAGGGACTTCGTATATTGAAGTGAAACTTCTTTAGGCACGCTTGACTTGGGGAGTAAGCTGGCGAACGCGTTACGAAAAGTGTGATCGGGCAAGGCGAACGGAAGTTCGCCTTGCCCGAAGAGACAGCAGTGCGCGCGCACATTTTCTTTCTCTCTTCCTCTCATAGAAGTTTCACTTCAATCGTGTGGTCATAAGCACACTCGTTTTTTTTTATTTTTATAGGATGCCTTACTACTAGCTAGCTTATATTAAATTTCATCTAGCCGATCTAAATCATTTCAAATCATTAGATATCATTTCAAAAAAAAATCAGTAATCGATTAATCTTATCGATGAAACATTTTTATGACTGGTAATAATATCTTGTGTCGGCTGTTTTGCCCTTGTTTTTTATGGAAGGAAATCAGTATTATTTTATATAATATAAATGTTTCCCCGACGAACCAGTGACTGGTAATTTTGGCCTAAACATTAAAAATTAAGTTATTAATTTTGGACAAAGTCTGAATCCTGTACCCCCTGGGCACAGAATAGATAATAGTACTACGTACTACTAACGGCCACTCACCTCCTCGCACTCATTTCAAATACCTCACCCCACCCGGCACTTCGTTGTAGACATCACTGACACATAAACAAGGGCGCGCGCGATCGCTCGGGCACGGCAACACCACGTTCATCGAGTAGACGCGAGTGCCGGCCGATAACAGAGATAGCGATATGCGTGTAAAAGAGAAGGCAGTTACTGCACTTCTCGCACCATTTCGATTGATAACCGCGCACTCAGCCCTACTAGATTCCACGCACACATTTGCGCGTGTACAAACGTGTCATTTGCTTTAGTAGTAGTAATTGTATGGAGTGTCCGGAGTGTGCCCTGGGCCCAATTTTGCCGATCTCCTTTATTCGATTTTCTTTAATTAAAACTTTCTAAATTCTAACAATACATACCTACTAATAGTGTGTCAATAGGTACATTATGTGATGTTTTTTTTTAATTACAATGAAAGCCCCCCTAGGGGGCTACCGCCACTGATCTATATAATCTATGTACACGAAATCCATCACAGCGGCCCTACCGACTATCTCAAAGCGATAGCGAGTGATCGCTATAAGTTAGGTGGTAGCCCCCCTGGATGGATTCTTTATCTAAGCTGGGGGGGTTATTGTCTAAGAAAAAATCTATCACGATCGCTTACACGAAACAGTCACCGTGACAAAAGTCACCCGTGCGCACAGTGCCTAACATGAATGCAGGTGAAGCCGTAGTAGCATGACCGACCATTCGCGATTGTTCCGTTTCAAGATTACACTACTCACAGTACTCAGACTACTCACGCCCGGACCGAATCAATAGACGCGATCTGACGCGATAATGATACCAATGACATGCTATCGTCTCGGAACGATCGTGAGCGCGCTTATGTCAATAATATCAAAACAAACATAACCTCAAAAAGAATTTAACTCGTAATTTCAATTGTTTTATGTGATATTCAAACTTTTGCAGTTTTTCATTGCCTTGTACCTATCTTTTACCATTTTCTGCTCTTTTAGCGTCTTCAGGAGACAGTTTGAGGTAAACTAATTTGTTTTCTTCTTCAACAAAAACTGGTAATTCTAATGTCCTCATTTTTTCCTTATATTTAATTCAATTTTAAAGATATTTGGCTTATTTTTGCCATCAATTCAATTAAAGAGTAATTTTCAACCATCGAATTAGCGAACCAAAACAAAATGTCAACTCGACAATGACATTTGACTCACGGTACTGACGAATTTGGCCTGAGCACTGGAGCGCGTTCAGAGGCGCGTTCCGAGGGTCAGAGTAATGCAACCGAGAGTGTTTTTTACACTCGCTCCGAGGTTCAGAACGGGTCGGTTGCTATCTTTTTTTTTAGTTTGTATCTTGCCGATCAAGATCAAGCAAAGGGCAAAATATTACTAATCCTTACTATGAAATTAGCAGTTGATATCTATTTTTCTGCTTAAAAATAATTACAACACATAAAATCACTATATTTCCCTTGTATTAGGCTTAAAAGAGTTCAAAGTAGTGTTATTTAATAAAATAATAAATAATTCGCGTATTTTTGACCTCGACATTGACATATTTGACATCGACTTTGACATAAAATCTGTCAGAGTGTTTTTCACCCTACGCTCGAGTTGGTTGTTTGGTTGCATCACTCGAAGCTTCTGAACGGGCACAGAGTGTACTAACCGCCTGTCAGAGCGTTTTTTACCCCGAGGCTCTGAACGGATCGGTTGCTGTCAGAGTGCACTCGGAGTGCACTCGAGCGTAGGTTCTGAACGCAGCTCTGAGCCTACGCTCGAGTGCACTCCGAGTACACTCTGACAGCAACCGACCCGTTCAGAGCCTCGGGGTAAAAAACGCTTTGACAGGCGGTTATACTAAAATACTCTTACGTGATTGGATGATATTGGCGGCCATATTCTATAATGTTATCTACTAGAAGGAGAGAGAAATAAAAAATCATGTGAAAGAGGGAGATAAAGGATTTGGTTGCTGCAATCCGTTCAACACCTCTGAGCGAGTTAAAAAACAACCGGACAACTACACCGAAAGGCTCTGAACGCGGCTCTGTAAACGTTGTTTGTGACACAATCAATGACGTCATCACATCCAACGTGAACGCTGTTGTCGCGAAACGGGCCGCCCGAGGCGCGTTCAGAGCCTTCGCGCGAAGTACAACTTTTCGCTCTAACCCCGTTCAATGCCTTTGAGCGTGACAACCGGGTGAAACAACCGCCCGTTCAAGACCTTTGAGTGTTGGCGCGAGTTACAACCGAACAACCATCGAATTTGATGGTTGTAAAACGCTCTGACGTTTATGACTGAAATACTCTTACGTGATTGGATGATATTGGCGGCCATATTCTATAATGTCATCTACTAGAAAGAGAGAGAAATAAAACATCATGTGAAAGAGGGAGATAAAAGATTTGGTTGCTGCAATCCGTTCAACGCCTTTGAGCGAGTTAAAAAACAACCGGACAACTACACCCAGAGGCGCTGAACGCGCCTCTGTTAGCGCGCTCACAGTGCTGATGGTCACTATAATCGCGAAACGGAACACGGAGGCGCGTTCAGCGCCTCTGGGTGTAGTTGTCCGGTTGTTTTTTAACTCGCTCAAAGGCGTTGAACGGATTGCAGCAACCAAATCTTTTATCTCCCTCTTTCACATGATTTTTTATTTCTCTCTCTTTCTAGTAGATGACTTTATAGAATATGGCCGCCAATATCATCCAATCACGTAAGAGTATTTCAGTCATAAACGTCAGAGCGTTTTACAACCATCAAATTCGATGGTTGTTCGGTTGTAATAGGCCCTACTCACGATGCAATTTCGCTAGCAATTTGTTGCTGCGATCTGTTGCAATGCAACAGATTGCGACGTGAATAGGCAGGTTGCAGGTTGCATGCAATTTATCGCAGGTCGCATCGCCCGCGCTAGCGACCGACTGATTGCTGCAACATATTGCGACGTGAATAGCGCGGTTGCATGCAACTTGGCTCAGTCGCGTGTGCCGCTTAGTCAGCCACACCTCTGTAGTGTAGGTAGCGTTTAGAATTCAAAGTAATAAAAATGATCCGCAGAGAAAAATTGAGAAATCATCTGGTTCCAAATGAAACATAACGTTCATTTGCGATATTTTATTTTGTAGCTGTAACCATTTTTTTACCCAAAACTGTTTTTTCTTTCTTCTCCTCACAGGTGTTTAAATTGTAGAAGCAAGAGCTAATGCAAATGCTACTTTTTAGGGTTCCGTAACCAAAGAGTAAAAACGGGACCCATTTAGTAAGACTGCGCTGTCCGTCTGTCTGTCCGTTCGTCCGCTTGTCTGTCACTAAGCTGTATCTCATGACCTAGCTAGACAGTTGAAATTTTCACAGATAATGTATTTCTGTCGTCGCAAAAATTTTAAAGGGAGCCCCATACAAAAAATGTTATTTTTTTAGCCGTTTCTTGCTCGATATTAATAACGGCAACAGGTAGACGCATGAAATATTCACCGAATATTTAGTTATATATTCACTTTAAAAATAAATAATATGATTAAAATAAATATTTAAGGGGAGCTCCCATACAACAATCTTGATTAGGATTAGCCGTTTTTTGTATAGGTAATTGTAGGGAACCCTTCGTGCGCGAGTCAAACTCGCACTTGGCCGGTTTTTGAAATCTAAGTACGTAGGCGTGTACACGTTGTGACGCTATGGTGTTTGTTCGCAAAATGAAATTGCAAGCGAAGTTGCATAGGTGAGTAGAGCACGTGCAACCGCGACTGCAACATGTTGCAGCAACAGATCGCAAGTTAGATTGCATCGTGAGTAGGGCCTATAACTCGCGCCGACACTCAAAGGTCTTGAACGGGCGGTTGTTTCACCCGTTTGTCACGCTCGAAGGCATTGAACGGGGTTAGAGCGAAAAGTTGTACTTCGCGCGAAGGCCCTGAACGCGCTGAACGCGCCTCAGCTTATCTAATCTTTAATCTCATTCAATCCACTCATTCTATCTACCTACATCAAATTCTGTCAATCAATCATCATTCATTCATGTGGTTGCTGTGAAGAGTTTTGTTGTTCTCTATTTTGGTCCTAAAAAATTGGAAAAACGTCTAACAAAACATAATTCTACCTAGAATCTGTATTTAAATTGTTTAAACTAAAAGTGTACGTTTTTGAAAATAATTGTGAATTAATTTTATTCACCCTTAAACGATTATGCGACACTCTTGAATTAATCTAATAGAAACAATGAAAGCGTATACATATAAAGTAGAAATAGATCTGTGAAGTGTTAAGCATTTTGAGTGTCCTCAGACAAAGCGTATTTTGTGGCTCTGAAATGGCTGACAATGGGACTTTTGTAGCGAAACCGGTGAGAGGATGGCTACATCCTGATGCAGTACTAGCTACTGATGGAGTCACATACGCCGTCCGGGTATGTATATGTTATACAGCTGTTATAATAATTTCTTATTTGTAGTTATTCCTTGAATTGTAATGTGAGTATATTTGTAAGCATACATGAATGATTACAGTATATTGGCTGTATGGAAGTGCTGACTTCAATGAAGAAGTTAGATTTTGATACAAGATCACAAGTAGCAAAGTGAGTATGTTTTGTAAAAGATATTGTTTATAAAAGGGTGTTTTTAATCAATCAGAGTGATCAGAGAGGCTGCAATAACATGATGATTATTAAAAACTATGTGCTACTTAGAATAATAATGCATAGAAACCCAACCGGCGTGCACAATTTGATGCAACTAAATGTGAGTCATATATGGCTCACTATGCCAGCAGCTCCATACTGTTTTTATTGTAATGTGCGTGTTTCGCGCGTTAGCGACTGCACACAGCGGTGTCATTCTATGCATTATTATTCTAAGGTGAAATAGTTATCCAATCAGCACATATTCTTCCCATTGCTGGACTCAAAATTCTACACTACAGGCTAGACAAATCAGGCTAGATTTATGATTTTAATCATTGCATCAATTTCATTTCCCTTATACCGACATTTCTATTCATCAAAATCTATAAAAATAATAAAAGTTAATATAACTAGCAATTAATAGAACTAAAATTGAAACCTTATTTTGCTTGTAATAATCTAGAATGTTGAATTATACAACCTTACATAAGTCACTATTTTTAACCAAACATTTATGCTAATTTATACATATAGAAAGTATAGAAACTTTAAGAATGATATATTAGTTTAAGAAAACTAGTAAGCTTCTAAGCATCAATAGTACACAAACTTCGAACACAGTGTTTAAAATTATTAGTAACTAGTGGGCCCGGCAGACGTTGCCCTGCCCGCTTACAGCGCCACCTACCGGATCCAATTGTATGTTTAAACCTTCCCTGAACCTATTCAAACAACACAAAAAATTTCGTCGAGCCGTTTTTGAGTTTTAGCGAGACTAACACACAGTGTTTTATTTTATTTTTATATATTAAGACTAGTGAGCCCGGCGGACGTTTTCCCGCCCGATAACAGCGCCACCTACCGGGTCCAACTTTACGTTTAAACCTTCCCTGGACCTATTCAAACACATACTGAAAATTTCGTAAGAATCAGTCAAGCCGTTTTTGAGTTTTTGCGAGACTAACACACAGCGTTTCATTGTTATATATGGGTGTAACTGAACACCCCAATAACATTTAAGGGTATGTATCCATCAGAAGTAGAGATTCTGTAGGAAAAATATTAGGGCTAACAAACCTACTTTTTTTTCCCATACAAACTAAATAAATTATTTTTTGGTATTAAGTGCCGACAGCCCTACGTAAGCGTACGAGGAATACTACGCTCACGTCATACAAACTAAATAAATTATTTTTTTGGTATTAAGTGCCGAAAGCCCTACATAAGCGTACGAGGAATACTACGCTCACGTCTGTCACGTGTCATTTTGTGTTTAAATTTCTTTTATGTTATGAACTGATTATGGTTGTCACTTGAAAGTTTTTGCTTTCAGTTTAAAATCAAATAACTCTGAAAGTATTGGAGTTCTAGGTCTCAGACAAGCACCGAAGGTCCATTTAGTATCTAACTTATATGCCCCTTAAATGTTATTGGGGTGTTCAGTTACACCCGGTATAAGATTGCTTGGCAAGGAAATCACACATATTAAATTACATTTACTACACTAACTTGTAGTGTAGTAAATGTAATTTAATATGTAGTAAATGTATAAAATTACATTTACTACACTAACTTGTAGTTTTTCTGTATTTAAACCTCACACACAGGATCAAGGCTTTGAAATCATTGGAATTGCCTCTTATTTATTAAAGTAAGGAATCAAAGGAAGGATTTAAGGGAAAAATTATACTACACTATTAGTTGCATGGGGTCCACTGGACTGCAGGCACTATGTAGTTACCACCGCGGCTGGTGAAACACTGAAGCACATGAATGCACAGTCGCATACATCCTATATTTAAAGATATATGACAAAATCCAAGTCAATTGGGATCCAATACTAATTTAAGGTTAAATACTATCATAAAGTTGCCTGGCTATTGGCATTCTACAGGAGTATTCACAGCTTCTTACTATCATTAAGAAACCAGGCATAGATTGATAGTAAATAGGGAAACTTTCCACATAAACATTTTTCTTTTTCTGATGCAAATGGCAAATGAGTGGCTTAAGCTTTCAGCCGAATGTTCCCCGAACAATGTTATTTAAGTCTCTTTAAGGCAACAGGTACTTATTTTAATAAGTAATTATATACTATCTTATCATATCTTTGTTCTTAATTGGACTAGATTGTGATCAAATGCTTACTCATCATTTATAAGAAACTTGGGAATCATCCTTCTATTATTGCAACTAACTCTTTAAATTTTTTTCAATGGTATAATATTTAAAAGCAAATGCTATTAAAAGAAAATAATGATTGAGGTTTGCGCATCTTAACTATTGATTTATGTTCATTGCAGCAAATGCATCTTCATGAGAAAATGTATACATTGTCTCTATCATGTAGTACCTACTCTGGGAAACCAATAATTATGTCTGTCATTTAGCTAGCTTGTTAAACTTTCACTAACTGAACTGGTTTTCTCTGCTTTCAATAAATGTCAACAATCCTTGTTTACTATGCTATAATTTAAATACTGACTTTAAATACACAAAATAGTTAAAAATAATATAAAAATACACATAACATCACCTTTTTTATAAATGAAGTCTGTGACCAATTTTAAGCCTCTCCAGGATGACACTGCTTGGACACCAAATTCAATACAAAAATATAATGTGTGTATTCTGACTTTATTTTTATTTTGTGTTTTTGATGTCAGTTTTCATTTTTTGTAAAATATTTTTATTAGAATTTTATTAATGATGGCTATATGTATGCATATTTCAATTTGACCTGAGGCAAACAACAGAATAACTTAAAATAAAACGTTTTTTACTCTTAACAGTACTAAAACATTTAAATAAAACTACAGATCGAGAAATTGGTGTATCTTCTTCGGCGGTTTAAAATAAGTTTTAATCGAAGCATGCCTCAGGATGTTACTAATCTTGTCGGTGACATCTTGTCAGACCCTATCATATAATCATATCACGGCCGTCCACATACTGCTAAAACAATAGATACCGTGAGATCTAGTTTCACGGCCCACCCGGTCCGCCCTCTATTGCTACAAATGCTTATGGACATTGTGCGAATGGGACGTTTTACTAATGGGACAATATGCAAATGGGACTTTTTGCGAATGAGACAATATTAGAATAGGACGTTTTGCGAATGTGACTTTCTGCGAATGAAACATTTCTAAACACTGTGACATTCTGTGAATGGGTGTTCTGCGCGTAAACCAATTGTTAGTAAGTAATAATAATAATAATAATACTCTTTATTGCATAGAAAAACGGTACAAAACATTAAAACAAACAATAGTGAGCAAAGGTGGACTTATCTCTTAGAGAGATCTCTTCCAGCCAACCTGTAAACGTATTGGAGAGATTAAAATTGTAGGTAACACCGAAGCACAGCAATAAAGACTTCAATACAAAAACTACAATAAAAATACATAATAAACAGAAATATAGTATAATACATATAGCATACCCAGATATATAAAAATATATATATATTTTTTTATACATAAATATTATAATATAAATATCCTACATATCAATGAAGACGACGATGACTTAAATTAGGAAGAGGTGGACAGCTTGGACAGATAGTGTTGCTTTAATAGTTTTTTGAAGGAAGCAATTGATTGACTCCGCTGAATGCCATCCGGAAGCCTGTTCCAAAGTTGGGCGGCACGAAAACCAAATGCCCGAAAGGCAAACTTGGTATTGGTTTTAGGGAGATCAAGGACTAAGGAACGACAGGAACGCATAGAACGCGTTGGAGACGGACGAACATGGAAGTGGGAAATATATAGTAAAACTTCGGACTAAGATGTCAGTAATTGGTACAATACAAAGTTATGCAGCCAATTTTAATGTTACATGTGCACCCCCATTACTCCCGTTGTTTGATCGCCTTTTTTTTTAAGGTATAAAAGGGCCGGGCCCTAAAAATTCCATGTGGAGTGGCAAAATGCATTGAATCTAGGTACATATTTCCGTTTCCGGTGCTTTTGAAGCAATACGTGTGTCAGAACGCTCTTCGCCTTTTTAACCGACTTCAAAAAAGGAGGAGGTTCTCAATTCAATGCGTATTGGTTTTTTTTTGTGTGTATGTTACGCGATTACGCCGCTAGTTGTGGACCGATTTTCAAAATTCTTTTGTATTCGATAGAGTATACTCCAAGGGTGGTCCCGTGGTCAACAAAGTCAGGATCTGATGATGGGATCCCATGAAAATCGAAGAAACCCTTAAATTTTAAGGTGTTTCCAACGTGTTTTGTGTGTATGTTACGCGATTACCCCGCCAATTGCGGACCGATTTTCAAAATTCTTTTTGTATTCGATAGAGTATACTCCTAGGGTGGTCACAAGGTCACCGAAGTCAGGATCTGATGATGGGATCCCACGAAAATTGAGGGAAACACTAACTAAATACCAGCTCACCAAAGGTGAGCTGGTGTTTAATTAGGGTTTCTTTCACTATAAAGATTTCATTCACTAAAAAGTTAAAAATAAAAAATATTTTACAAAAAATAAAAACCGGCTTCAAAAACACTGAAAAGTTAAAAATAATATAAGAATAGGTACAGACAACATCACACTTCTATATTGAAGTCGGTGCCAAATTTTAAGACTTTCTAGGAGATCATCGTTTGGCACCGACTTCAATATAGAAGTGTGATGTTGTCTGTACCTATTCTTATATTATTTTTAACTTTTCAGTGTTTTTGAAGTCGGTTTTTATTTTTTGTAAAATATATTTTTTTCATTTATTATTGGAAAAAATACACCACCTTTTGAACAACGCATTAAAATCATAACTGTGCAGTACCATCGTAGTAATTCGATAAAAATAACAGGATTTAACAAAGATTACACCACAATTTCAAGATCGAAAAATCGTTGGTTGAACTTTGAAGGTTAGAATTTAATTAAATTTCTTTGTCAGAGCCGCGTTCAGAGCCTTTGGGTGTAGTTGTCCGGTTGTTTTTTAACTCAGAGGCGTTGAACGGATTGCAGCAACCGAATCTTTTATCTCCCTCTTTCACATAATTTTTTGTTTCTCTCTCCTTCTAGTAGATGACATTATAGAATATAGCCGCCAATATTATCCAATCACGTAAAAGTATTTCAGTATAGCCGCCTGTCAGAGCGTTTTTTACCCCGAGGCTCTGAACGGGTCGGTTGCTGTCAGAGTGCACTCGGAGTGCACTCGAGCGTAGGCTCTGAACGCGCCTCAGTGTTAATACATTCGTGAATTGAAAAGACAAGACGTCATCACACTGACGGAAAGAGATAAAGAGTTGCCAACAAATAAAAATAGCCATAGACAATTGCACAGGAAACTACCACAAGCCAGTGATACCAGTAATACCATACAAAAGATATATGTATTATTAGTAGAAATTAACACTAGAAATAAATAAACAAATGGAATTGCTCTTGGAAAAAATTAATGAGAAAATGAATTTGAATATGAAGGATATGAAAGAAGAATTTCGTGAACAAACTACAACCCTCACTGAAAGTTTCACGCGAGTCATGGCTTATACATTAGAAGAAAAATTAAAACCTCTGATGGAAGAAAACTTGATATTGAAAACTTAAGTGGTATCTTTAAAAAATAAAATATATAATCTAGAGAAAGAATCAAGAAAAAACAATTTATTGCTACATGGAATAGAAGAAACAGAAAAAAACAGTGCAGAGCTTCTAGAATTGGTCCTGGAAACTTTAAATGAAATGCGGAAAAACTGTGAAGTACAACATTTTGACAAGTGGGAAATTAGTGATATTTAAAGATTAGGAAAAAAGATGGAAAGAAGAATTGGCCAATTCTTATTAAACTTACATTGGCATGGCGAAAAATAGAGATTTTAAAGAACAACAAAAGGTTTTCAAACAACGTATATACCACTGAAGACTTTCCGAAAGAAATATTACAAATACGGAAGGAATTAAAAGCAAAACAGCAAGAAGAACTAAAAAAGGGAAATATCGCAGTCATACGTTATGATAAACTAATAACTAAAGGCGTTACAAATCAGAATAAGGGAAATGAGAAGAGAAAACGCTCGCCCTCCAAAACTCCGCCCCAAACAGAGGAGGACAAAGGACAGAGACTAAAGGCCCCCAACAAAATAAACAAAACTAACGCTTTCGAACAAATATCACGTCCTAGGTCAGACTCATTACCAGGAACAACCAAACAATAGCAACCAAAACACCGTAAATGCCGGAAAACTAACATATCAACCAAACAAGTAATAAAAAACTTCAGTCCCAACCCTGCTGGTCCCCGTGGGACTTCAGAAGACCACCACCCTCCAGCTAAAAATAAAAGTTCACATATAATTAAAATCTGTACCTACAATGTTAGGTCATTAGCAACTACAAAACGGCTTCTAGAACTAACTCATGCACTAGAGAAAGTTGACTATCACATATTAGGCCTTGCAGAAGTGAGGAAAAACGGATGCGAAATAGAAGAGCACGAAAATTATATCTTCTGTTACAAAGGTGAAACAAATGGATTATATGGAGTTGGTTTCTTAATAAAAAAAAAGAATTTAAGCAAAACATTACCAACTTCATTGGAATATCAGAAAGAGTAGCCCTGCTTCAGCTAACAATAGGAAATCACAATATATCATTCATACAGGTATATGCTTCAACATCAAAATCTAATGAAGATGAAGTTGACAAGTTTTATGAAGATCTATCGAAGGCACAAGACCTAGCTCATGACACCCTAATAATCATGGGAGACTTTAATGCAAAAATAGGATATCCTCGCTTACATAAACATCTAATTAGGGGCCCATATGGATACGGTACTCGAAATGCAAGGGGTGAAAGGCTGATCCAATACACTCATGAACACAGATTGTCAATCATGAACACTTACTTCAAGAAAAACTCCAACAGAAAGTGGACATGGTTGTCACCTAATGGGAGAACAAAGAATGAAGTAGACTTCATAATGAACAACAAACGCAAAAATTTTACAAATATAGAAGTACTTAATCAAGTAAATTTTCCATCGGATCACAGACTATTAAAAGCAAAATTTCTAATCAACTCTCCAAAACGAAGTAGGACAACCTATAAACCAACAACAAGACTAACAGAAGGAGAAAAGACTAGCTATAAAAATCATCTCAAAGAAAACATCTCAAAACAAATCGAAACATTAAATGAAATTAAAGATGTCCAAACCTACTATGATAAATTAGAGGAAATAATTATAACCAGCCAAAAATTTAAACTCAGAGATAAAAACAAATATTAAATCAAATATTTCAAAAAAATACAATAGAACTAATAGACAAACGCAGTAAATTAATAGCAACAAAGAATAAAAATAAAGATATAAAACAAGAAATTAAAGACTTTTTAAAAAGACAAACAAAGCAATCAGAGATGATTACAATAACTATAGAAAGGAAATAATAGAAAAGAATTTAATTAATTATAGAAGTGCAAAAAGAGCAAACAAACGGCTGAATACACATAAAAAATGGATACAAACAATAAAAAAGACCAAAAAAAAGCAAAAACCCGAAAAGATGTAATTAACTATGCTACAGAATTCTTCAGACAACTATACAAAAAACTGATAGAGGAAAATAATGATGATGAAAATATAGACATAAATACAGCGAGTATATATCACGAAATAAATAAGATAACAACAAAAGAAGTACATAAACACATAAAGAACCTAAAATCAGAAAGAAGTCCTGGACCAGATAACATTTGTAATGAAGTCATAAAATTAGGTGCACCAGTATTAACAAATTTCCTCACAATACTCTTTAACATGGTCCTGGACTCAGAAAAGGTACCAAAACAATGGGGAAAATCCGACATAATACTTCTCTATAAAAAAGGTGATTCAAAAGCAATTGAAAATTATAGACCTTTCCACTTTGCTACCTAGTATCTATAAACTTTTCTCCTCCATATTGCTGAGCCGAATAAAAGAAAATATAGAAGTAAAACAACCACTGAATAATAGAAAAATTCAAAGACTATAATCAGCCTTTGTATATAGGTTTCGTGGATTATGCTAAAGCCTTCGATAGCATTACACATAGATCGATATGGAGGGCATTAGAATCATGCAATATTAATCAGAAATTTATAAACATCATCAAAAATATATATCACATAAGTTCCAGTAAAATTAAACTTGCAAATAAAGGAGAGGAAATTCAAATTGAGGGAGGTGTCAAACAAGGGGATCCTTTATCACCCAAGCTTTTCATTGCTGTTTTAGAAGATGTATTCCAAAGAATAGACTGGAAAAAGGAAGAGGTATGGGTACTTGATAAACACCTAAGTCACCTTAGATTCGCTGATGATATTGCGATCTTTGCAAAAACTGCCACACAACTGGAAGTGATGCTACAGACGCTAAATGCTGAAAGTAAAAAAGTAGGCTTAGAAATGAACACAAATAAAACAAAAGCAATGACAAATAAACACCAAAAACCAATCTATGTGGATAATAATAACATAGAATATGTTGAATAATACATCTACATGGGAAAGCAAGTATCATTTCATCCGAATAATAACGAACAAGATGTAGAAAGAAGAATAAACACAACATGGAAAAAATACTGGGCACATAAAGAAATACTAAAAGGAGATTATAACATGAACCTAAAGAAAACAGTAATGGAAACCTGCATCCTACCAAGCCTAACATATGCGAGCCAAACATGGGCTTATACTAACAAAATAAAAAATAAGATAGTCACAACACAGCTAGCAATGGAAAGAAGTATCCTGAAGCTGAGAAAAATAAATAAAGTAAAAAGTGAAGACATAAGGAGGAAGACAAAACTAACCGATGCTCTTGAACACTCCCTTAAACTGAAATGGAGATGGGCAGGCCATGTTTCAAGATACTGCGATAAAAGATGGACACTGCAATCAACAAATTGGACACGACCACTAGGTAAAAGGAACATTGGTTGGCCAAGAAAACCATGGGCAGACGACATAATTGAAGTTGCTGGTCGGAATTGGCTGGAAATTGGCAAAAATAAAGGAAAATGGAAAGAGTTGGAGGAGGCTTATACCCAATCGGGGTCCATAAAGAAATAGAAAAAAAAGAAGGAAAAAAAACTATTATAATGTTTATGGAATAAAAAAACTTTATTATTATTATACATATTTGCATGTTGGTGTAGTACTAATAGTGAAATTCCCTTGTCGCATGCGATTTGTGGCAGGGCAGACTACAACATTGGCCTGCGTAGATTGTACCAATTACTGACACTTTAATTGAATTTTTTACCATATACCTACTAATTAACAATTCATTTCTTTACTTAAAGAACCATACCCTAACCCTACAAGTAGCCTTCCATCATCAGCTCAGTAACATGGGATAATGAGACAAATACCTGACTAACTTTAAAACTGTCTAAAGTTGCTCAAAAATGTATGCAGTCAAGCATAGAACCTCCTCTTTTTTTTAATCATGTAATAATAAAATGTAATATATATGTTCAGCAAGTGAATTTGCCCAGAATAGAATTATCTTAAAATAGGTATGTGTATTAGTACAATAACTATTCTCACAAAATCAGCCTGGTGCCCAGCAATCACTCATCTAGAGTAAAAAATATAACGTTTTTATTGTTACAGAGAATGTATTGCAAGAGTATGTGCTGCAGCTGGATTACGTTCTGCAGACAAAAAAAGACGCGTCTGCCAAGCTGCTGCACGGGCTCTGGCTGCCAAGCCAAGGATGGCACATTCTGGGTCCAATGTAGCTCTAACAGTCTCATCCAGGGCTATAACTGTAGCAGCTTTAGAAGGAGGCGAAACAGTAGCACGACACGACATGCCGCGCGTCTCATTCGCATCAGGAGGCGACGCAGATTCCCTTGATTTCGTTGCATATGTAGCAAAGTCAGCACCACCCACTGAGTGGAGAGCATGCTATGTGTTAGAATGCGGAGGACGATTAGCACAAGATGTCATTGCGACTATAGGACAAGCATTTGAATTAAGATTCAAAGAGTTTTTGACGAAACCTTCATCGTAAGTTAATACCTTCCTGAAACTAGCTTGTTTTTTTCATTAGGCAGTTATTTATATTATTTTTATATATTAGGTCCTTACATATGAAAGTGGCGTTTTGCCATACTGGCCACTTTGATCTCAAATATCTCCTCTATGGTTAGGAATTCCAATTTCAAATTTATACAGCTCATGTATTATACTCATGTATTTGTGTTTCGAAAATTATAATTCACTTGTTTTTCCTCAATTATTTTGGACTTTTCAATCAATTGTTCTGTTTTCAACTTTTTGGAGTCAATTTGCGTTTGGGGCATGGTTTGGCTGGTTCGGCAGGGTTCAGCCATTGCGATGAGCCCTTCCGATTATCGTACAGGACCCACTTTTAATCACAAGTAATGATTCGATTTAAAATCCATTATTGTGGCCGGTTGAGTAATGCAACGCAGCAGTCAACGCGCGTTTGTTGATTTGCTTCACTCAATTCGTGAGGTACCCACCTTTCAAGCTTTTTCACCTTCCCAGTTTGCTTTAACACCGCAGCCTACAGCTAACTCGGACGTGGTTTGCGATGGATCCGCTTCCACAATAGCCTTCAATTCTTCATTATCAACTTTGGTCTCCCGCCGTCCACGGGGCTCGTTCTGCAGGTCGAAATTTCCAAAACGAAAACGTTGGAACCAAAAACGCATGAGTAAATAGCTATATAAATTTGAATTTGGAATTCCTAACCATAGAGAAGATACTTGAGATCAAAGTGGCCAGTACGGCAAAACGCCAATTTCATAGGTAAGGACCTAATATATAAAATAATATAATTACCTTGTCAAAGTAATGCCTGTCTGAGTTAGTTCTTGAAAAGTAAAATTAAGCATTGACATACATCAGACATAAATGACAATTGCATATCACTTGTTATGCTAGGTTGAATTTGAATGGATCCCGTAGCGCGGCGTCGGGCGAAGCGTTGCCAATGGAAGACCGTGACTATTACAACGATATGCCAGACAAGATGCCACCAGAAGCCAATCCGGTGCATCGCCACCCTCCCCCGCCGCCTCTCGCTTCCTTGGCCCCTATATCATCGTGAGTACCCACATAAAATACGATTTAGTTTCCCGACGTTTCGGCCGAATTGGATCAGGCCGTGGTCACGGGATGAATGCCGCTTCTAAAATAGACCCGAGTTAATTGTATTTAAAATGTGTACAAATCGCGGAAGTCTAAAAACTTTGAATACGACTTAGGCCCAGCGCACACCACTGGGAGCGGAGCGCATTTCAAGACAACAATTTAATATAAACCGTAACGTCTTGGAATACGGTCAAAAATTGCATTACTCGCACGCATGCTCTTGTGGGCGCTCCGATACCCGCACGCGTATTCGTGTAATGCAATTATTGACCGTTTGTCCAAGGCATGACAGTTTATAATAAATTGTTGTCTTAAAATGCGCTTCCAGCAGTGTGCGCTGGGCCTTATGTATAATGATCAGTAATTTTCTAAAATAAATCAAAACTAAGAAATCAGTTTTAAATAGTTTTTTACTATAGCAACAATTATTAATACGGCTGTCCGAAATATTTGATGTTCTTACAAGGAATGGTTCTTACAAAGTGGTCATTTTAGTCCCGCTCCATGAGGCTACATTGATGTACTTTTAGAGCATGAGAGGTGAAAAAACATTTATCGCATTTCAAAAAAATAAAAAATCTTTTGCGACCTGAATATATTCCATTTTGTGTGTAATCTTCCCATGCAAAATGGTTGGCACATAAATTGAAATATTTCAATGATTTGAATTTCGCAAACACATCATGGCTTTCCTCACCTGTTGATTTTTATCATGAATCAACAGGTATAACAATACATTTGCACATTTTTGAAAATTATGAACCAATTATCTTTTTGTACTTTGCATGCTTACGTTCGTTTAGAAGAAAAACCCTGGTGGTGGGCTTTAGAACTAATGTGACAGTTGTATTTCCTATTGGACTGCAATAAATGAATAATATGATTCATACACACACGGCTGGGCTGACACAGCTATAGATACTACACTTCATATGACCATTAATTTCTTGCTGGCATGTAATGCAACACAACTTCATATTATCTTAAATAAACCGACCGTAACTAAACATGAACCTGCTCGTGCATCCAACTAGGCTCAGAAATTTGCTTTCACTCGATAGTCACAATATTATTCTCTATTGTAATAGAGAATTCAGCAAATAGATATTTATAATGTCTTTGAATCTAAACGGCGAGATTTTCTATTTAAGAGATGAATAATCTCTTCAAACTCTAGTTAGTATAAAATATGTACATTGTATTATGATCCACTTTTAGTTAAATGTTTTAGCACTTTCTTTTAAAAAATGTAAGCATGGAATACGATACCTATTTATTTAATCTACTTGTAAATGTGGATATGGGGAAAATTTACTAAAAAATTGTACCTTTGCAGATGCGAAGAGAGCGTCCGCCACTATGTGAACCAGACGCCACCTCCTCGCACCCCGCCCACCGCACTGCTACCCAACCATCATACAGATATATTTGATATGCGTAAGTATTTTTTAGTTATACTGCACAAACACAAAAATAGATAGCGAACTATCGCTATCGATAAATACCCAACAAAATTTCTTTCTTCCTATATATTACTAGCTGTAGTATCTCCAATAAATGGGTGTTATTTGTGTGATGTTTGGTGAGCAATAAAAATGTCCAAACACTTACGGTGAACAATAATATAATATCCATATCCACGGGAAAAGTCACAATAACACAGTCACAGTTATTACAGTCACAGAAGGAGAAATAGAATTATACGCGCACAAACGGTAACGACAGATATACAGCACAGTACGGAGAATAAGAATGACAATAACAGATAGGTAGATCGTAAGCGGAAGCGTAGGCGAGAGCGACAAGCGATTCGTGTCGTGAATACGTCTCGACTGGCGTACGTGACTTGCGAGTCCGCTCGCGATGATCAGCGCGTCACCGGCGAACAAAAGGTTTACCGTTAGCCGGTGTAGCAGTATGCGTTTTCATTGTATCGCGCGCCTTGCTATGCAACGAGTTGGTACGACATTGTGTTGTTCATATAAATATGTAAATAAATATTTAAGTGTAAGTATATATGTATATTTATTAAATTATTATTATAATTAATTATGTTGTAGGTTTTTAATATATAAATTATAAGTGTAAATATAAAATATATAATTGTGTATAGGATTAAGGTAAGTTACAAAATATAAATAAAGTTGCCTACACTAGCTTTCCGCTCGCGACTTCGCCCGCATTATTTTTGTTTTCCCGTAGGAAAATTACCCTATGTCCTTCCCCTGGTCTCGAACTATCCCTATACCAACTTTCAGCAAAATCGGTTCAGTAGTTTCGATACCTATTCAATACACACAAACAAACAATCATATCTTTCCTCTTTATAATATTAGTAAGTAAGTATAAACTTTTTATGATTTACTTGCCACATGATCCATGAATTCTAGAAATAAAAGGTCGCGTTATAAGGCCGTACCGATTGACGCGAATTCTTTAGACGTTAGTCTAAGGCGCTACTCTCCCGTTTTTAGGCAATTTCGATTAACTGTACCACCACAAATATAAAACATACAGTTATCAAATTCATGTATGATATTGTAGAACATACTATCTAAACATTCTTAAAGATAGAAACATGATTAATAATATATCATTTGGTAGACAAAAAAAAATCCAAAAATCGTTCAGTTCAATATTTTTAAAACAGCTGTGAATCAGAAAATATAATAATGACCAAAATTTTACCAATCGACGTGCATTTTTTATGTCTAGAAAATTGCAAAATTACATTTTTTTTATTTTGTACTCCAGTTTTCCAAAAATCGATTAAAACGTGTAAAAAGCAACGTTTTCGTTCAGACGCAGCGCGTAAGCGACATTAGAAGCTATGCAATTATCAACTTTATTATTGTGTATTTATAATTGTGTCTGCATAATATTCCAGAGCCATTCACGGCCACACCGGTATCGTCGCTGGCGTCGGCGTCGGCTTCTGCGTCGGCGTCGTCGTCGTCGGCATCGTCATGCGTGACCGCCGACACCGAGCCGCTGTCGGCGCGCGCGCAGGCCGCGCTACTGGCGCGAGAACCCTGGTTTCACGGGCCCATATCGAGGACGACCGCCGAGAAGGTTTGTTCGCTGGATTTGTTTTTTTTTTACATTGGTGACACTCATCGCATCGCCTATGGCGTCATCGTCGTGAGATTTTTATTGATGATTCACTTAACTTAGTAGTCAACAAGTCGTTATACATCATGCAGAGATTCCTGTGACTCTCCAAATACTTAATACTTTACATACAAAGGGGTGAGACTGTAACCAGTGCAGTGTTGTCATATATACGGATTTGTCTGCATATGGAATTTTAATAAAAATATTTATAAATAAGTTCGGATTTTTTAAACTGTCTAAATGAAACAGAACATTATATTCTATTTAATCTTAACAGACTAGCGATTTGCATTAAATTTTCATCGATTTTTACGCAACTGAGGTGGCAACACTGCTATTATTCGTCTGGCTGGTCTATGATTTGTGGATTCCCCTTGATATATTTTTGTTGTTCGCCTAATAAGAGGCAGAGAGGGTTAATAGTTATTTAGTATTAATGCAAGCGATACGCAATAATTAGTTTTGTTTGTTTTGAATTGTAGTATAGAACCATTCCCTACCTCAATTTGTATCTGACTTCGAAATGAACAATTTCGAAGTCAGAATAGAATAGAACAGAAAAGTGCAATAAGCAATGAAAATAATACAAATCAAATATTACTTTTATTTTTTTATACGGATTTTATTAGAAACTTCTCATACGGATATCATAAGGAATTTGGCAGTAAAAATTACGGATCTTTGATTTTATGATCTGGCAGCACTGGTTGTAACAGATCAATAAGTACTCATTTCTTTTTTACATTTGACGTATTCCAATTTTGCATCACGAATTTGTCATTTCACACTAATGTAGCATGAATTATTAAAATGTACTTTTGGTCCTTTGCAGTTGGTGGTGGAAGATGGAGAGTTTCTGGTGCGTGAGAGTGCGGGGTGCCCGGGGCAGTTCGTGCTAACAGGCGCCCGCCGCGGCACGCACAAGCACCTCTTGCTCGTCGACCCCAACGGCGTGGTTAGTACTGTCTCTGCATCACAAGCGCCTGCTGCTTGTTGTCTTTCTTTACATCCCACTGTGTCTAATCATTATCCTTACTAGAGCGCGGTAATAATTACAGCGTACAGGCCCGCCGTAAGCGGGCGTGCAAAGCGTGCACCGCACACGGGCGGCACGTTCAGGGGGGCGGCAAATCGTGCGAATCATCACGTAATTCAAGTCATTGTCATAATACCCACCCCACCTTACGTTAAGAAATGTCATCGCATGGAAAAAAATCGATCGAATGCGTAGGACCGAATATCGTTAACACCGCCATCTATTGGCATCCGTTAAAACTAAGATGCAACACCAAATATCGTCTGTCGGCAGGTTGAACCACCTGCCCCGCTTGGTGGCGCCTCAAGTAGGTATTCTATGAATAGCAGGACTGGCGAAGTTAGGGGAATCCCCTCTGAGCTTTATTCAAAGACTAAGTTCTTTAGCTATAGTTTCAATTGAACATAAAATTTTAAACAATTTGGATACAAGAAAGTTGATAGAAGATTTCGCAAATATAAAGGCGACGAGTTAAATTTTTGTAGATAAATATTTAAGTACTAGCTTTCCGCTCGCGGCTTCGCCCGCGTTATTGTTGTTTTCTCGTGGGCATTTATATTTTTCCGTAGGAAAAATAATTTTGTAACCTTTTTAAGCCCGGATAATAAATGTCATGGAAATTGGAGCAGACTTTAAATATTTTCCATAAAAACTTTCAACCCCTATTTGCACCCTAAGGGGGTGAATTCCAAAAAACCATGAAACACGTGTTCAATGAAATATTTTTAAGAACATGAATCTCAAGTTTTATCAAAATCGTTGCTAATTTAAAGATTTTTCCATACAAACTTGCAACCCCTATTTCATCCCTTTAGGGTTAAAATTTTTTAAAATCCCTTCCTAGCCTTTTTAAGCCCGGATAATAAATTTCAGGGAAATTGGAGCAGATTTTAAATATTTTCCATAGAAACTTTTAACCCCTATTTGCACCCTAAGGGGGTGAATTCCAAAAAACCATGAAACCGTGCTCAATGAAATATTTTTAAGAACATGAATCTCAAGTTTTATCAAAATCTTTGCTAATTTAAAGATTTTTCCATACACACTTGCAACCCCTATTTCATCCCTTTAGGGTTAAAATTTTTTAAAACCCTTCTTAGTGTGCGTCCGCATTTTGAATTAAAACAACTGCCCAATAGTGCGTTCCGAATTGCGATAAAAGCGATAATATCGCGAATCCGACCAAATTAAATCGTTACAATCTATAAGGGCTATTGAATCAGTAGGTTATGTTGTGACTTTGGTCGGATTCGCGATTTTTATCGTTTTACGGAACGCAGGGCAAATTTCACTTTTCTACCATTAGCGGTTACGGCTGTGCGTGCGTCTTTAGATGGGAACATCTCCTTTTATTTAAATAGATATAGCAAAAATAATAAGTACCTAATTAAAATATTTTATTTTTAAATAATTATCTCACCATCACATCGGTCCGTGCCCTTTTAATGCTGTATTTTCTTTTGATCTTTTTTTTTTAAACTTAATAGTCCGAATACTCTATATCTAGGGGGAGTTATTATATAAATATTTTATCTTCGTTAAGTTGTTTTTCTTTTTTCCCACCATAATGAGAAAACATTAATTATCCTTTTTTGACAAAACTCAGAGTAAGTAGGTAGTCGTAGGGCGGCATATTCGGTATTGCACGCGGGCGATAAAACAGCTAGCGGCGGGCCTGACAGCGTATAAAGTAGCGTATTTTATTTGTATTATTATCAAATAAAATTGCTTAAAATGTGGAGCACTATGAATCTAGCAACATTGCCCTAAATTCATCATGGCCGCTCATGATGAGAAAAGTGACGGACAAATTGTTTCTAACCGCAGGAGCGCGTTCAGAGCATCGGAGTGTAGTTGTTCGGTTTTTAACTCGCTCAGAGGTGTTGAACGCATTGCAGCAATAATAGTACATTGTTAAGTAACTCATTTAGTCCCGAGATGGGGATTGGCGCACGAGCGTAGCGAGGGCGCCTATAGTTCGAGGGACTAAATAATTCTTTAACCCGAGGTAAACACTGTGCTTTTCATTACGAATACAAGGAAAGTAAAAATAAAAACATGAATTGGCTAAAGAAAAATAAGTGCATTTTATTTTAAAAAATCAACAACTTCTGCTTTAGCCTCTTCTCTTATGAAATCAGGCGTTCAATCCATATTTGAATCAGATGAACTCAAATCTCTGCTATACGGAGTATAAACAAAACTCCATAACTCGACAAAACAAATGAAGATCGGATTGCCGCTTTTTCGTCTATTTTGTTTTTTTTTCTGTGTCCGGACAGCTATTTAGCCATTATTTTTCATTTTCACCATTGAAAGAGTGGTAAATATTTTGCACAAATCTATGTTATTTTAAAGAAATAGTTGAAAATAAACTATAATAAGTCATTTAAAAAATATATTATTTAATGAATACTTAACATGTTTCAATAGAAATGTGAAAATAGAACTAGTTTCTTCTTTATAAATTGACAGCTGTCAGTTGAAAGCGATTCTCCCTAGGGCTGAAAAGTGTTACTTTCAACCCGCTCCTCAGGCAACTTCAGACCTACTTTCAGAGTATGAGTAATGAAAAATCTTTTATCTCCCTCTTTCATATGCATTTTTAGTTCTCTCTTTTTCTAGCAGATGACGTTATAGATTTTGGCCCAATATCATCCACTCACGTAAGAGTATTTCAGTAATAAACGTCAGAGCCTTTTACAACTTACAAATTCGATGGTTGTTCGGTTGTAACTCGCTCTGACACTCGTAACTAAGGTATTTAACAGGCTGGTTGTTTCATCCGTACGTCACGCTTGAAGGCATTGAACGGGGTTAGAGCAAAAAATTGTAATTCGCGTGAAGGCTCTGAGCGCGCTCCAGTAATATGGGCATCGGATGAAAGGGCTTGAAGAGTAGAGAGAGCACTATGAACCTATCTACATTGCTCTAAATTCAAAATGGCTCCCGCTCAAAAATGGCGGACATTTTGTGTACTCAGTAATGTGGGTATCAGTCTCCGTTTTGTGGTGTGTAAAGACATTTCCACCGAGAAAAATAGGGTTGAAACCACGTTTATAAGTTACACCGTGTACCCGCGCAGAAGTCTCATTTTCAGATTCTGAGCGAGATAGAATGAAATTCTTGGATTTTGGCGACTTGAAAAAAAACCTAAACGTAGGTATACGCAATAAAGTCAATATTTTAACGGTGTCGCGGCGCTCGTACTCTAAATCGGCTCTAGGTTGCTTCGTTTCCCCTCTGCGCGGCCGAATTTCGCCGATGCTACTTATAATGAAAGCGGGGTCGCACTGTGCACAGGTGCGCACCAAGGACAGCGTGTTCGAGAGCGTGCCGCACCTGATCAAGTACCACTGCACGAACGAGCTGCCCATCGTGTCGGCGGACTCGGAGCTGCTGCTGCGCAGGCCGGTGCCGCGGCCCGCGTCCTGAGCGCGGCCCGCGCCCGCCGCGCCCGCACGGGCGCGCGCGGGCCGCGGGCCGACGCCGCGGGAGACGCGCTAGGCGACGACGGCGACGCTCCGAAACTGTATAAAGAAGTAACGTTAGCCGCAGCGCTCGCCGCTGCTGGAAGCGCGGCGAAGCGCATTTCCGAGACAACAATTTATATAATTCTTTATTGTACATATAAACATTTAAATATACAGTGAGTACAAGGTATACAAGGGCGGACTTATCCCTGGGAGAGATTTCTTCCAGCCAACCCAAGTGGCAGTGTAAGATGTTGTGTAAATGCGGGAACAAATTTTTCTACCTTTATTTATTGGAGTGATGACTGAATTCTAATTATAAAATACCGTGGAAAAAGATGCAATTATATGAAATTAGAATTAATTAAAATCGGCTTAGAAATACTAGCATTTTAAAGTAGCGGCCGCACATTATAAGAAATTTCTAACAGTAAAATTCTGACGCTTGCCGGACGCACGACGCATACTATCAGACATTTTGTTTCGGCAACAACGGCAATCAGCGATAGGTATGGGTCGTGTGGGCGTGTCCGATGCGATCCGCTTTCAAACGAATATTTCTACAAAGTGGTAAGGCACGAGAGACCTCGATAGTACGCTATTGCTCTTAGCACTATTGTTTTGTTAAAAACAGAAAAATAAAATGTCGATATTCGGTTCAGCCTCTTAATACGATAAGATTACAAGCCAATTTTACTTAAAACGTGCCGAAAGTTTAATAGACATTTTTTTCTATCGATTTATTTTGATAATTTTCATCCTCAAGGTTCCACACACATGGATATTATTCCACCTCTGCAATTTAATCTTGAATTTTGCTCATTTTCATCAAGAACATACCTACGGAACAACAACGGAAGGAAACACGTGTACAGCTTGAATATCTAATAGTGTGCGGGGACAAGTACAAAATGTATGGCGAACACGCCTTCCGCCATTTCTAACAGAGAAATCCTTACCTCCGGCTGAGGTGCCATCCGTTGTGCATCAGAAACGGATGATCGGTCGGAATTTTTCTAACAGTGTGCGGGATCTAATACAAAATGTATGCACCGAATACCTTCCGGCGAGCGTCAGAATATTTCTGTGAGAAATTCTTATAAATAAGAAGTTAATTTGGAAGCGATTAGACAGAGAGATCCGACATCAACCGTGACGTCATTGTTGAATACGGCCATATAAACTCCATTTAAATTGCCGTTTTGCTAATAAGAGATGGAGAAAAATCTTTAATACCTTATATCTTGGTTGTTTCTATAGTAAGTCGAAAACCGATTGTTTCTTTCTGTTTATTATATGAATGAGCTTCTATTAAAGCAATTATATTTTTTCATTCATCTACCCTTTTTAATATAACATGAACGATTATATTAATATACATTCGAGTAACGGATTTTTATACTTACACTGTTCGCTGTTTCTCTGATGAATTGACATGGTTTCGACTTTTACAGTATGTTGGTTATAATAGCTTAGCAAAAAATATTTATATACCGTATTAATACTATATTGTTATGTTTATTATGCACGCAAACTTAAAAAAAATATTTACCTAACATTTTCTATAAGCGAAAACTGTTTATGGCATTTGTGTTCTCTATCTTTAATATTGTATTTGTTGTTATTTGTAATATGCTGTTTGTTTTCCAAATAAATAAATAAACCGTAAAATCTTGGACGTACGGTCGATAATTTCATTACTCGCACGCATGCTCTTGTGGGCGCTCGACACCCGCGCGCGTATTTGTGTAATACAATTATTAACCGTTAGGACGTAACTATTTATATTAAATTGTTGTCTTGAAATGCGCTTCGCCGCGCTTCCAGCGGTGTGCGCTGGGCGTTACTCTACTAGCTGCCAGTGAATTTGCGAAATAATATTTAGGAGTGTATAGAATCTGTCCGACTACAACGAATTGAAACGGCAATTTTTTTTGGACGACAACAACATTTATTGACGTTGACACATCGCGCCATTGTTGTTGAAATTTATAACGAGATGAAAGATTTTTGAGACTTTAATTAACATACAGAAAGATATGAAAATTTTGATAGTTGTTAGTGCTTGAAAAATTTCTATTTCTTTTTTATTTGTAAAAATTCGTACTACGTTTATTATATATATGGGCTTAGCAATGTATAGTAAGCTTGTCATTCTGATTGTGACATAAAAAATAAACTAGACTGTTCTGTGTAATGCTATTGATAATCTCTACCCACAGTCATATGGTAGATAATAAATAACTAAATGTATAATTTATTACTAGTGGACCCGGCAGACGTCAATTGCAGCGCCACCTGCCGAGTCCATCTATACGTATAAACCGTCCCTGGACCTATACAAACACACACAGTAAATTTCGTAAAAATCGTTCGAACAATTTTAGTTTTAGCGAGACTCATGAACGGCGATTCATTTTTTATATACATACTAGTGGGCCCGGCAGACGTTGTCCTGCCCGATTACAGCGCCACTTACCGGGTCTAATTAAATTACGTATAAACCTTCCTTGAGCCTATTCAAATACACACAGAAAATTTCGTAAAAATCTGTCGAGCCGTTTCAGAGCTTTTGCGAGACAAACACACAGCGTTTCATTTTTATATATAAGATAAGAAGAAAATGTATGTTTATACTGTGATGATGTGAATTGGCTGTATGATGAAGTCCAATCTATTTTTAACTATAATAGTCTTCACTCAGCAGTGCTAACACTTAACATCACTGAAAATACTAAAGGAGTGGACACCATGCTTAAACATAATATCTAGAAGACTACTCACGAAATATGTCTCGCGATAGTTTTAACAAGTTGACCATACTTGAAGTAAATTATAGTACATTGTGCACCAAGGGCCGTAAGAAGGGGATTACTAACGAGAGTCTATTAGAAGCCCGATGCCGAAGGCGGCTTTTAATGAGTCGAGTTTGTAATCCTCTTACTACACAATGTGTTTCATCACATTTGCGAGATTATAAAAAAACATTATTTTTCTTTAGTCTTCGCTGGTAGCAAATCGTTGTTAAGTAGTTGAGCCGCATTTAATAACTCCGGCGGTGTTGATGTCACTACAGATTCTTGTAACTCCAATTCTTCCGATGATAAACTCACATTTAGTTTGCTTTTTCGTGCCTAAATAAAACAAAATACGTTTCGAAAACAACAATCTAACAAATGAATGGCACTCAACTCGCGCGAGTAAAGAGATTGTCAACTTTTTTCATATAGTCTTCCACAGATAATAATTGTAAAAACTGAGTTTAGATTTCAAACTTAAGAGGCCAAACTGCCAGATTGTATCGATTTTCAAAATGAAATTTATTAAAAATAATTGCTAATGTCTCTGATATAATAATAAAATATAATACAGTTAAATGTACCGTATAAATTTTATATACAGTAAAATTGGTTTTTTTGTTTTGAAGATAGGAAATAAACCTTGGCTGATTTCCTTCTTTGTCTGAAATGACGTACGAGTGGGTTCTATATTTTTAAAACTAATCTCATAACTCCCTCAGGAGTTATAACCATAACTCTCGCAGGAGTTAAATCGGCTATAGCTGCTCTGTACGCCTGTGTGTACCCTTTACGAGCAAGTGTGATGAAAATATAACAACACTTTTAAAGTATGCAGAAATGTATGATTTTGTTAAATCTATAAATAAATGTGTAAAAGAGTGTCATAAATTATATTGAAATGGTCGTGAATACGGTATTAACAATACATAAAATGTAACAATACATAAAATGATGTTACGTTTTATACAAATATTCTGAAATCTGTAAATTTTTCTTTATTGTATATTGTATATACCGGGTGTAACTGAACACCCCAATAACATTTAAAGGGCATATAAGTTAGATACTAAATGGACCTTCGGTGCTTGTCTGAGACCTGGAACCCCAATACTTTCAGAGTTATTTGATTTTAAACTGAAAGCAAAAACTTTTAAGTGACAACCATAATCAGCTCAACACAAAATAAATTTAAACACAAAATGACACGTGACAGACGTGAGCGTAGTATTCCTCCTACGTTTACGTAGGGCTGTCGGCACTTAATACCAAAAAGTAATTTATTTAGTTTGTATGACGTGAACGTAGTATTCCTCGTACGCTTACGTAGGGTTGTCGACACTTAATACCAAAAAATAATTTATTTAGTTTGTATGGGAAAAAAAGTAGGTTTGTTAGCCCTAATATTTTTCCTACAGAATCTACTTCTGACGAATACATACCCTTAAATGTTATTGGGGTGTTCAGTTACACCCTGTATATTATAATACTCTTTTATTGTACAGCAATTACTTATCAGAATTGTTTGAGTAACCTGCCGTACTTATTATACATATGTTTTAAGCTGATTACTTAAGTCTGTTGAAAAATTATTACAGTTGCATTAAATAAAACGGTAATTGTCATTTAATGTAGTAGTAAATGTTTATAATATAGTTGTTATGGGAATGTAAGTATTTGTGCACAATATTGGTGACTATATTCACGTAAATCACAATAAAATACGATTAATTAGTAGGTTTAGTGTATTGTATGTGCACAAGTATATAACACAACTTGTAAATTGGTTAAAATATCAAAAATATATTATCGCCAAAAGTGTTACCTGTAATAATTGCAAGAAGTCAATTGCTATTCGGACCCAGGTGAGAAAAAAAGGCGACGAAGTGGATAATTGATTTTTGCGAGCGGAGCATGAAACATGCAGTTTCATGCTCCGCTTTATGTGATTGCAATGTCTAAAAATCTAACCTACAGTTTTCAGTTTTATTCTATGTTATTTTTCGATTCGCTGCTATCGCGTCCGAATAAAAATCGACGTCTATAGGGACCCGGGTCCGAATAACCACTCCGTAATGGCAAATGTATAAAAATAATTTTACCTAAAAATAAACGACAGAAATTAGCAAACGTTCACTAGTTTACTATGAAAAAGTTAATCCAGTCAATGTCATGGAAGTTTGAAACAGAACTAATAAGATTATACACGGTGTTTCATAATAACCAATAAATAATCAATGTGTTATCTAAAACTAATTATTAAAATGTGTGTTGTGTTGAAAATTTCATACGATAGAACTTCTTTATTTAATGCAATGCACTAAATGCGCTGCCTATCACACGTAATGTTAAATGTTAATAGCAGAAACGTGTTTAGTATCAGTACCTTAGAGTGAAATTGTGCGGTTGTTTTTTAACTTACTCTGTGGCGTTGGACGCGTTGCAGCAATAATATCTTTTATCCTTGTCTTTCACATAAATTTTCCATTTCTTTCGCTTTCTAGCATATGACGCAATAGATAAAGGCTCCAATATCCAATAGGGAAGATGCAAATATAATATTTGTGAACGATTTATGATTAAAATGTTATAAAAACGTAAAACAAGAATGATGGCATCGTTTTTATTTTAGTTAATACTATTTTCCATGAATAATTGCGAAATAAAAATACGCGAAACGGAACGCATCTTAATCTACCAATCAACGACTAGTGACGTCACTCGTCCCGTCAGATGTAAAGGTAAACATTGTTTTTACGAAAATTATTAACATTTTTATGTAAAAAGAATGCTAGTTGATTGAAAAATAGACTCCAGAAACATACCAAGAATTAATGTCGATATGATAGTAACTTTTGTGTTGAAAGTGCCGAGTTTTTGAGTGTAGAAACGAAATGAACTAAACTACTACGGTAGGTTGAGTATTAAATCACAGTTAAACTTTAGTTAGAGCATAAAGTACGAAAAGAAGGTTATCGTGTTACAGCAATTTTTTTCAACTTTGAATCAGAAGGTCCAATTAAAAACAATTTATTTGGGAACTTCTTTGAAGTTGATGAACACATTGGTACAAAACATGAATCCTTTTTTTCAGAGCAATAATAACATTGTTCTGACTATAAGATGTTCAAAATCAAAATCAAAATATTAAAACTAATCTCATAACTCCCTCAGGAGTTATAACCATAACTCTCGCAGGAGTTAAATCGGCTATAGCTGCTCTGTACGCCTGTGTGTACCCTTTACGAGCAAGTGTGATGAAAATATAACAACACTTTTAAAGTATGCAGAAATGTATGATTTTGTTAAATCTATAAATAAATGTGTAAAAGAGTGTCATAAATTATATTGAAATGGTCGTGAATACGGTATTAACAATACATAAAATGTAACAATACATAAAATGATGTTACGTTTTATACAAATATTCTGAAATCTGTAAATTTTTCTTTATTGTATATTGTATATACCGGGTGTAACTGAACACCCCAATAACATTTAAAGGGCATATAAGTTAGATACTAAATGGACCTTCGGTGCTTGTCTGAGACCTGGAACCCCAATACTTTCAGAGTTATTTGATTTTAAACTGAAAGCAAAAACTTTTAAGTGACAACCATAATCAGCTCAACACAAAATAAATTTAAACACAAAATGACACGTGACAGACGTGAGCGTAGTATTCCTCCTACGTTTACGTAGGGCTGTCGGCACTTAATACCAAAAAGTAATTTATTTAGTTTGTATGACGTGAACGTAGTATTCCTCGTACGCTTACGTAGGGTTGTCGACACTTAATACCAAAAAATAATTTATTTAGTTTGTATGGGAAAAAAAGTAGGTTTGTTAGCCCTAATATTTTTCCTACAGAATCTACTTCTGACGAATACATACCCTTAAATGTTATTGGGGTGTTCAGTTACACCCTGTATATTATAATACTCTTTTATTGTACAGCAATTACTTATCAGAATTGTTTGAGTAACCTGCCGTACTTATTATACATATGTTTTAAGCTGATTACTTAAGTCTGTTGAAAAATTATTACAGTTGCATTAAATAAAACGGTAATTGTCATTTAATGTAGTAGTAAATGTTTATAATATAGTTGTTATGGGAATGTAAGTATTTGTGCACAATATTGGTGACTATATTCACGTAAATCACAATAAAATACGATTAATTAGTAGGTTTAGTGTATTGTATGTGCACAAGTATATAACACAACTTGTAAATTGGTTAAAATATCAAAAATATATTATCGCCAAAAGTGTTACCTGTAATAATTGCAAGAAGTCAATTGCTATTCGGACCCAGGTGAGAAAAAAAGGCGACGAAGTGGATAATTGATTTTTGCGAGCGGAGCATGAAACATGCAGTTTCATGCTCCGCTTTATGTGATTGCAATGTCTAAAAATCTAACCTACAGTTTTCAGTTTTATTCTATGTTATTTTTCGATTCGCTGCTATCGCGTCCGAATAAAAATCGACGTCTATAGGGACCCGGGTCCGAATAACCACTCCGTAATGGCAAATGTATAAAAATAATTTTACCTAAAAATAAACGACAGAAATTAGCAAACGTTCACTAGTTTACTATGAAAAAGTTAATCCAGTCAATGTCATGGAAGTTTGAAACAGAACTAATAAGATTATACACGGTGTTTCATAATAACCAATAAATAATCAATGTGTTATCTAAAACTAATTATTAAAATGTGTGTTGTGTTGAAAATTTCATACGATAGAACTTCTTTATTTAATGCAATGCACTAAATGCGCTGCCTATCACACGTAATGTTAAATGTTAATAGCAGAAACGTGTTTAGTATCAGTACCTTAGAGTGAAATTGTGCGGTTGTTTTTTAACTTACTCTGTGGCGTTGGACGCGTTGCAGCAATAATATCTTTTATCCTTGTCTTTCACATAAATTTTCCATTTCTTTCGCTTTCTAGCATATGACGCAATAGATAAAGGCTCCAATATCCAATAGGGAAGATGCAAATATAATATTTGTGAACGATTTATGATTAAAATGTTATAAAAACGTAAAACAAGAATGATGGCATCGTTTTTATTTTAGTTAATACTATTTTCCATGAATAATTGCGAAATAAAAATACGCGAAACGGAACGCATCTTAATCTACCAATCAACGACTAGTGACGTCACTCGTCCCGTCAGATGTAAAGGTAAACATTGTTTTTACGAAAATTATTAACATTTTTATGTAAAAAGAATGCTAGTTGATTGAAAAATAGACTCCAGAAACATACCAAGAATTAATGTCGATATGATAGTAACTTTTGTGTTGAAAGTGCCGAGTTTTTGAGTGTAGAAACGAAATGAACTAAACTACTACGGTAGGTTGAGTATTAAATCACAGTTAAACTTTAGTTAGAGCATAAAGTACGAAAAGAAGGTTATCGTGTTACAGCAATTTTTTTCAACTTTGAATCAGAAGGTCCAATTAAAAACAATTTATTTGGGAACTTCTTTGAAGTTGATGAACACATTGGTACAAAACATGAATCCTTTTTTTCAGAGCAATAATAACATTGTTCTGACTATAAGATGTTCAAAATCAAAATCAAAATATTTTATTCAACTTGGATTTTACAATCTCTTTTGAAAGTCAAGGAAGCTACGCCAATGGTTCACAAGTCTACGGCGGGAGACCTTGTACTGGAAAGAACCAGCAAGAAAACCAGCAAGGGCTATTTTTTTCTCCCTGTATTGTTACAGAGTCGTCAATTGGAAGCTGACCTCAAGGCAAAAATTTGAGCTCAACTTCCATAACAAATTTAGATTTGTCAGTTCTCTTCTTAGTACAACGTTACCAATACTACTTAATGAATAGTTATACACAACAACACGATTATTTACATTATTATCATTAATAATTTCTTCAAATTAACACCAGGCATTAGCATCTTGTAAATAATCGTTGACTTTATAATATCCTTTACTCATCAGAGTCTTTTTTACATGCGCTTTAAACTTATCAAAAGGCAAGTCAGTTACACTTTGTGGGACTTTGTTGTAAAAAGTTATACATTTCCCCATAAATGAGCCTCTAGTTTTTTGGAGCCTGTACGTTGGAACGGCAAGTTTATTTTTATTTCTTGTGTTTAAATGGTGAAGTTGGAAATTGGTTTCAAATATATTATAATTTTTATAGACATAAATCAAATTTTCATAAATGTACTGTTGATGGATAGTCCATTTAAAATAACTAATTCGAAACTAATGGAAACTTTCCCTGTGATATTTGAATTGAATGTTAGCGACAGCAGGCGTAGCACAGGCTGCCAAGACTGGACTCGAGTCACGCATTATCTCACAATTTCAGTGACATAATCTCTATGTCTTAAATAGTGGCACGGCGGCGCGTATTTAGTGCGACTGACGTGATAAAAATTTCTTGACGCTTGTCAAGGGACACTTGTGAGTTTTATAACAAATTTCTTGCTCTCCGACTGCTGCTATATCTTCCAAAGTATTTAAGCCCTTGCTACAACCACAGCAGTCGGAACTCAGGCACGCTAAGAAGTGATTTAATTGACAACAAAAATGGCCGTTGCTGATTTTCTTGCTGGTTCTTTCCAGTGCAAGGTCTCCCACCGCAGACTTGTGAACCAATGGCGTAGCTGTTTTGACGTGCAAAAGAAATTGTTACAATCCTATTTGAATAAAAGATATTGAATTTGAATTATACAAAAAAAAGACAGTTGAGAAGTTTGGAACCATATCTCCCGGCCGGTAGTCTGCCGATCGAGCTAGCAATTACTCATCCACTAGGGAAATTGGAAGACAAAACGAAAGACTATTTGGAAGCTTTTAGACCCAGACGCGGCTATTAAATAGACGTGACAAGGCTTGTGTTGACGCCGCAATGACTCAGCTCCGAAGTGTTGATTTACAGAAATGGGAGTCTGGCTGGCTTGTTTATGTCATAAGAAGGCAAGAGTTTTTATATTTATGTTGACCTCTCGTCGAAATCTCTCGTTTAAATCCCTTATTAGTTTAGATACATATCATGTAATATTCATTGTATCTAATTGCGAATTTGTATCTGTACCTGTCTACAAATCTTTTTTTTTTTTGTATAGTATATTCACTATTGAAACAATATTGTTATTGTTACAAAAGCATTTACAATTTTCCAATGGTCTATTTTTGGATGGTATTCTATGTAATATATTATAAATGTTTAAAATTGCTTTACCAAAGCCGTGAATAAAAATTGTGATTTTATATTGTGAGACGCTTCTAATCCGTTACAATAGAGTTTGACTATTTAGAACCATGTCATATTGTGTATTTTGATATCGATACAGTTAAACATTTTGATTAACAACTAAAGCTACTAAGTATTTATTATGACAAGTTACTACAATGTACAAAATCTATTGCAACAGATAACATATTGTGAAGTTCTCATAAAGTTAGTTATTGTTAAGTAGTTAGTTGCAAGAATCTACTATTTTCTAAGGCTCGCGGCAAAATCGATTTTGTTTGTGACGTGAGTTTTCTATTTTGCTACGTTTTTAAAACGGAATCTATTCCTATATATCGGAGAAATTATTTCGCGCTCTCTGTTTGTTTTCATGTACTTACATGTACTATAGTAATGTAAGATGTAACTCAACTGATGGACTATAAAATATGACTAATTCTATTAATATTACAGAAGGAAATGAACAAGTCCATGTTGTTGGTGTTACGGAATGTTATCTGATTAACTATCGTAATCCTGCAAAATAGTAATAAATATATAAACTTCTAATTATTAATAGAATTAATCATAAGACTGAGAGGACTAACCCGAAGTGTGAATGTTTACACATAGGTGCTATAATACATTTACTTAAGTATTTTTATTGTAATATTTAAGAATTATATAATCTCAAGTATTTACGTGCAATGATCTAACAAAGTATGACAAGCGACCAAAATGTACATTAAATGAAAATAAATAGAAAATTCTTTGACCATAATGTACAAAATGCAAAATTATGACTAGGTACCTACGAGAATAATGCTAAAATGTTCTTAAAACAGAGTAAGCACCCATCTGAATGTGAAGCTTACTGTGTGGCTGACCCTAGCTGAACTACAAAAAAAAACGGTGGAAAATAGATTGAGTATACCGCTATAATGTCCACAGTTTGTCGGCTAGAAGTTTGTCACTGAAACTTGGTCGACAAACTACCTCCTATCTACACTTGGGAGCAAATAAATCGAGCCACTACCTTTTTTCACGTAAAATGGTAAATATTTTTGGTAATATGGAACGTATCAATTCGAACTATATATCGCCTAAAAGTTTAGTTAATAACCTTTACAATGAGGGTAAATTATTGAATAATAACCTTATTGAATGATAAATTATTGGCTCTGCAAGAAAAATGGTAATTTTGATAGAAAATTTAGTAGGGCTAAAACAGTCCATAAAAACAATAAAAAACAAAATTATTGCAAAAAAAATATTCTTAATAACTGGTATTACCCCCCCGTGCCCTGATACATTCTTGTAGCCTATTAGTCATCGATCTGATCAGCGTTACGATGACATATTGTGGTATGTTCTCCCACTCTTCAAGCACAGCGACTTTAAGCTCGGGAATGGATGAAACAGCGGGAACCCTGGCTCGGACTCTCCGTTTTAGTTCGTCCCATAGGTGTTCGATCGGGTTCAAATCGGGACTTCGTGCTGGCCATACCATTTGTTGAATCCCGATCGCAGACAAGTATTCCGTAACGATCTGCGCGGTATGAGGTCTCGCATTGTCATGCATAAACAAGAAATTTTCTCCGACAAAACCAGCATACGGCATTACGTGGTTTTCAAGAATGTCAGTTATGTATCGGTCAGCTGTTAATCCACGTCTACCACTGCCATCGTTGGCGGGGTCGACGAAGACAAGTTCCGTTTTTCCGTCTAGAGAAATTCCTCCCCACACCATACAAGAACCACCACCAAAACTCACAGTTTCTCGAATGCAACATTGGGCAAATCTTTCACCAGGACGTCTATACACTCGGTTTCTCCCGTCATTGCTAAAAAGACAGATTCTTGACTCGTCAGAAAACAAAACTGACCTCCAGTCTTCTAACGTCCAATTAATGTGTTCTCGAGCAAACTCCAAGCGAGATCGGCGATGAGCTACAGTCAATTTTGGGCCAGTTGCTGGTTTGTGTGATGTTAAATTTCGTTCTTTTAGTCTTCGTCTCACTGTCCACCTACTGATTGAGACTCCTCGAACGTCACGTAACGCTTGCTGTAGCTGAACAGCATTAAGTCCACGGTCGCGCAACGAATTGGTTGCAATAAAGCGGTCGTCACGTTCTGTTGTTGCCCGTGGTCGGCCAGTTCCAGGTCGCCGAACAAAAGCACCAGTCTCCAGATACCTGCGGTATACCCGCTGTACCTTTGAACGACTCAAATGAAGTCTGCGTGCCACTTCACGTTGTCCGTGTCCAACCTCAAGTAAAGCTACAACTTGGGCAGCTTCCGTCGGTGTAGTATCCATTTTATCAGGTTATTTTGATTACACAGACACAGATAAAGACAACAATAACAAGTAATATGGGTATGATTAACAAAAACCTCAAATTTAATCTTTTCTTAACAGAGTACAATAAAAATGTCATAAGCAAATTAAATGCGATAATTTTATTCTACCCTTTAAACTTTAATAAAAATGACATTTTGACAACTAACTACCCTCATTGTAAAGGTTATTAAATACCCTTTTAGGCGATATATGTTTCGAATCGATGCGTTCCATAATACCAAAAATAATTACCATAATGCGTGAAAAAGGAAGTGGCTCGATTTATTTGCTCCCAAGTGTATATCAGCAAATGGATTGTTTGCATTTAATTTTTTTGTTACAAAATTTTAACTCCCTTGGTCCACTTGTATATACTAATGTATCCCTCCATATTGCCCAGTGCGAGTTTTATCGAGCTCTACTCGATCGTACGCATCGAACGCGTTAACGCGAATTTGTATGGAATTAGAGCAGCGCCATCTAGTAGCTGCTATGGAATGAGACAGCTTCATCTAGTGACTACTAGATGGCACTGCTCCAATTCCATACAAATTCGCGTTTAGGCGTTCGATGCGTGTGATCGAGTAAAGCCCTTGCTGGTTTTCTTGCTGGTTCTTTCCAGTACAAGGTCTCCCTCCCGCCGTAGACTTGTGAACCAATGGCGTAGCTTCTTTGACGTTCAAAAGTGATTGTAAAATCCCAATTGAATAAAGGATATTGAATTTGAATAAAAAGCTCGATAAAACTCGCACTCCGCACACTAGTGGGAAGAATGTTTTATTTTAATTCTTGGTACATATAAGTATACTCAAATGTAAGACTGTCTAGTCGGCCACAAAGACGACTGCTCGTATTAAACAAATACACCCCTGCTTCTATTTCGGAGAGATAGGCGTGATGATAGTGTGGCTGACTATTTTACATTAACTTCTCATTGTAAGTACATTAAAGTTTAATGTATGTTCAATGATTAAACATAAAAAATAATGAAACCTCGCACATTTGGGACTTCAGGCTCCTAGACTACTATTTACCCAAATAAAGAATTCTTTTGTTCTTTGAACCGAGGCGTCGACAAACTCTAAATCTTTGAAGAATGTATCGACAAACTACCACATATCTTTGTCAGTTAGCAGATTTTTGCTAGGTCGTTTAGTTTTCGAGATCCAGGTGGCCCGGCTGGGGTAACGTTTCTCCAGCTGGGCCACACATATCTCGGAAATGCGCAAGTCTCAAACTGTGGAACTTGTTCAACAAATTCTGACAAACCACCACTTCACTATTCCAGCAAACATGTTTTCTCTACGTCGCTTTGTTTTCGAGATCCAGCTAGCTCAGTTGCAGCAACTTGGCTGCATGTGAGCTCTGAAATGGTGGATAGACAAACTCTCACAAACTGCCGCCTAAATATATCAGCAAACAGATTTTCGCTATGTCGTTTGGATTTGGAGATCTGTGTCGCCCGGCTGGGGTAACGTTACCCCAGCCGGGCCACACATATCTCTGAAGCGCGAGCGAGCGACAAACCCTGAAACTTGCCGACAAACTCTAGATATTATAGCGGCATACTCTCAAACAATCCATTTTTCAGTTTTTTTTGTGGCCCGGCTAGGGCCAGCCACACGATGATATGCATAATTAGGCCCATCAAATTAGCTAAACCTGGACATAAATCTACAACTCCTTGTTTTGATTATTTTATTGGATATTACTATTCAGCATCAAATATTAATGAGATATATGTTGTAAAAAATTTGCGCTGGTAACCGTTTTTTATAAAAATCTTGAGGTTTAGTACATTACCTAACTTCTTTCTTCAAGCAAATTATGTAACCAAATACCTTGTTAGTATAATTTTGAGGTGCATTCAAATGCTATCACCTAATAGCAAAATTAAACTGAAACCACATTCGCATGTATGTTTTTTTTCACAGTATTCATCTGATCTCAATATCTAGATAAGCGAAAATGGTAACTATGATGTTTGTATCTGGTTAAGCTAAATTGCGTCTTTTTAGATATTAAAAACAAAAATTAAACATTTCTTTTTTACATTTATAAATAATAATGTATTTCTCAGTAGTTAAAAATCGTAAGTGTGACATTTTTGTTTAATAATAGGTTTTTGTGTCCCACAATCCTGTTTTCATCAAAATTAAACACGTTAATGTCACGCTTATGAAATAGACAATTTAATTGGAAATACGCGCGAAAAAGTTGATAGGTAGGTTTAGGTACATGGGGAGCGAGCGTAGCGCCCGCGCGCCGGGCGAGATACGAGTCGAGTTTGCTTACTTCAAAATTTGCGTGCTTTGTACCTACCGCGTTGGGTTTTTATTACAAAAACGATTTAAAAATGGAATTTCCTAACTGTAGGATATGTAAATGTGCGTTAAACTTGGATGTGGTGAATGTAGGTCTAAAAGGACAGAATAAATTAATTGCAGCTAGTAGTAAAAGGCGTGGGGACAAACATTTTGTGTCCGTTTCTGATGAAAATATACAATTATTATAGCAAGTTGAGCTGTTTATACCAATGAATGATCCATAAAAAGCGCAGAGAAAAACAAACCGACATTAAGTTCTACTCAAACAGTAGTCACATTTGATTACCAAGATTATTAGATACCTACGCTACGTACCTTTTGTGTATTAAGGTTTTAGATTTATAACCTACTTATATCATACAATAATATAACTTATTATTGTATGATAAGTAGGTATAATTTGTTGTATGATTAACTCATACTTACGCAACCTTTAGAGTTATGTCTGCTTACCTATTTGGTTCTTCTGAATAAGTGACCGTGGGAGAGCCATGCTTCGGCACGAATGGGCCGGCTCGACCGGAGTAATACCTCGGCCTCACAGAAGACCGGCGTGAAGCAAGCGTTGTGTTTCGTCGAGTAAGTGAGGGTACCGAAGGCCCAACCCCCCTAACCCCCTAATATGGCGCAGTTCAATAGATTGTTACCCAGGAGGGTACCAACTGCGCTAGCGTTGGAGACTTAGAAAAGACTTAGGTTGGAGAATTCCTCTCTGGACGTCCAATTTCAGGACGCAATATATCTGGGCGTGGACGCCTAGGCCGCCCTTCGTATTCGTAAACCGCGCTCAACCATACCTTTTTTTTACCCAGTATAAAAGATTTTAAATCTACCGCAGACAGAGTGGGGTCCGCCTGCGGTTATGTGAGACTCGCACCGCCAATCGAGACATACTCACTAAAAAATACTGGGGGGTTCCGGCTAATCGCATTCTCGGCACACAAAGGGTACTTTTCGCAATCACTTTGTGTGTCGAGTGCGATGCTGCCCGGCCAAACCGGGTCCCTCTTCAGGGTTGGGAGTGTCTATGGAACGCCTTTAGACACTCCCTAAGCGTAGGGTCATTATTGTGAGTGACGGGGGCCCCACTCCGTCACTGCGACCCCTGCGGCAGTTGGTGGAGGGCGTAAGTTCGTCTTCTTTTGCCCAACCGCCGCCTGCGGGGTCCGCGTTCGGATCATTCTCGCGGTCCCGTTCTGCCCTTTCCTTCTCCAATAGGACTTAATCACAGAAAGCGATCATAGACTCCCAATACCTCTCACTGCTGACCATTTTTTCGATAACGGCTGGCAGTGAGAGGTCACCTCCGATATTGGCGACGAGGGTGGACCGCTGCGCAGCCCACGCCGGGCAATGCTCAGCGCTCAACCATACCTTAGGCAAGAGCAAAACCACGGCATCCCCTGCCACACTGTCTGTGGACTTCTACAACATCAGGGGGCTTTACTCTTACCTGAATACTGTCCACCAGCACCTCGAGACAGCAAAGCCGGCCTTGCTCTTTTCGACCGAGACGCAGATATCGTCTCCGACGGGCACTTCTTATCTCTCCTAACCAGAGTACGGAGTGGAACACCTCTTCGCACCTAAGGCTGGTGTGTGCGTGTACTTCCGAGTCGATATTTGTTCTCGGCACCTCAGTCATCTTGAAAGTAGGGACCTCTACACCTTATGTTGGCTCCGTGTAGACAGCGACGACCATCCCCGCGTCTATTCGTGCGTCTATTCGTGCCTCTATAGGTCCCATAGCGGTGATACCGAAACTGACCAACTCATCGAGCACCTCCAAATGGCGACAAACTCTATGCAGCAGCAGATCCCACGCAGAGATCGTGATACTTGGCGATTTTAACGCTCACCACACCGCATGGCTCGGTTCAAGCAAGACATGCGGGAATATCTGTTCACGCCTTCGCTCTTGCATATGGCTTGACACAACTGGTCACTACGCCCACACGAATTCCCGATGTGGAGAGCCAGGAACCTTCACTGTTGGATCTTCTGCTGTCTTCTGTCATCCTGATGGCTACCTCATATCTGTCGGCGCCCCTCTTGGCTCCACGGACCACTGCCTTATTAGGAGTACGGTGCCATTCACGTGCGTGCAACGACCTCGAGTTGCACGTAGTCGCCGTATATGGCACTACAAGTCAGCAAACTGGGATGGGATGTGGTCCTTTTTTGCGTCGTACCCTTGGAGGCAGGTTTGCTTTTTGCCGGATGATCCCAACATCGCCGCTGAGTCTGTTGCCAATGTGCTGTTGCAAGGTATGGAAATTTTCATTCCCTCCTCAGTAGTCCCTATTAGTGGCAGGTTCCAACCTTGGTTTGGTCTATCCTCCAAAATAGCTTCTCGCTAGAAACAGGAGACCTACCAACCCTGGGCAAATGCGTTGACGTTTCGGGATGGAAATACCAGCGCTTTAAAAAAGCAGTATTACTATGCCTCCAGATCATTTAAAAGAGACATTGCAAGAGCGAAGTCGGAGCACATCAGTAGAATTGGCGAGAAACTAGAGGGTCTTCCTTCGGGGTCTCGTGCGTTCTAGTCTCTTGCCAAAGCTATTCAGAGATCTTTTCCACAATTGCACAAGGATAACACATTGTTAGTCTATGATGCAAAAGTGAAAGCCGATCTTTTTGGGAAACTCTTTGCATCCAACTCGACTTTGAATGACGGGGGACAGGAACCGCAGACCATACCGCGGTGCAAGAGCTTTATGTCAGATATTCGCCCTGGATATCCATAAGTCGAGTGGGCCCGATGGTATCCCTCCTATCGTGCTGAAGACGTGCGCTCCACAGTTGGCACCGGTTTTACCGCGTTTATTTCGGCTCTCTTACTGATCTGGCGTAGTCCCAACCTCATGGAAGACAACTTTAGTGCATCTGATCCCTAAGAAAGGTGACCGCTCGAATCCGTCCAACTACAGGCCAATCGCTATAACTTCTTTGTTTTCAAAGATAATGGAATCGATTATCAACCGCCAGCTCCTTCAGTACCTAGAGGATCACCAGCTGCTTAGTGACCAACAATACGGTTTTCGTAGGGGTCGCTCTGCGGGTGATGTTCTAGTTTACTTGACACATCATTGGGCAGAGGCAATTGAAGCGAAGAGGAGGCACTGGCAGTAAGTTTGAACATCGCGAAGGCCTTCGATCGGGTCTGGCACAAAGCGCTTCTTTCTAAACTTCCATCGTATGGGCTTCCCGAGAAACTATGTGGATGGGTCACTTTTTATTAGACAAAAGCATAAAGGTCTTAATGGTGAATGCTCAGACTCACTGTCTATAAATGCTGGTGTCCCTCAAGAATGTGTGCTATCACCTTCACTATTCCTTCTGCATATTAATGATATTATGCTGCAAACTAGCGGCATTCATTGTTATGCAGATGACAGCACAAAAGACACCTCCTATAACGGCCGTGCGAACATTTCTGGGGAAAAGGTCATTGAATGCCGGAATAAACTTGTGTCTGAAATTGATACATCATTTGAAAAAGTCTCTCACTAGGGTCGACTTAATTTACTCCGTTTCTACTACGTATTACTTGGTATTACTTACGTCGATTACGTCGACTTAATTTACTTACTAAGACACAGGTTTGCGCGTTCACCGCCAAGAAAATGCAATTTGTCGTATCTCCTCACTTTCAGAGCATTTCCCTAACTGCCTCAGCTAATATTGAGATCCTTGGTGTCGGCATATCGAGCGAAGTCCAGTTCCGTGGCCACTTAGAGGGTAAGGCTAAATTAGCTTGTAAAAAGCTTGGTGTGCTCGAAACAGTATTTCACTTCGGCGCACCGCCTTCAGCTTTACAAGGCGCAGGTTCGGCCTCATATGGAATACTGTTCTCATCTTTGGGCTGGGGCACCCCAATACCAGCTTCTCCCACTGGACCGCATTCAACGGAGAGCGACTCGAATCGTCTACTTCTAATTGGCTTAATGCCTTGGCGCTGCGTAGAGATGTCGCCTAACTATGCATCTACTATCGCATATATTACGGGGAATGCTCCGAGGAGTTGTTCGGACTCATACCTGCCGTCTCTTTCCGCTATCGTTCCACGCGACAAAAATCCATGCCCATCACTTAGATGGTTGGCAGTCCACCACTGTGCGTTTTTCTCGCAGTTTCCTGTCTCGCACAGTCAAACTTTGGAATGAATCATCGCCTGCGGTATTTCCGGACCGATACGACCTTCAAACTTTCAAGAAAAGAGCGTATTCCTATCTTAACCGGCAACGCACTTGTAACTCCTCTGGGGTTGCGGGTGTCCATGAGCGACGGTAATCCCTTACCATCAGGTGATAGATAAGTTTGCTCGTTTGCCCCCTATCCCATAAAAAACCCGGCCAAGTGCGTGTTGGGCCACGCGCAGTGTAGGGTTCCGTAGTTGCAAATGCCAACTTTGAGTTTACACACACCTCACAACACGTTGCTGATGGACCGGAACCCATTCGCATCAGCCAGATATCTATCACAGGTAGTTTACTAAGTAAGCCGGGAAGACGTCAGCACAGGATAAGCTCCAAGGAAGAATATTCAAACAATGGCCTTCGAGCATTATGCATCTGATTAACACATAACGTAATCGCGTTATAATTTACAACAGCGCCATCTCTGTGGTCACATACGCACCAATACAATTACATACAGTGGCGCATTCTCTGTCAGCACGTTCAGACCATCAACTTACAGTATTGAGTGTCTGTTGCTACAGTACTAATTTTCAATTCTATTTTCTTAAATAACATTTTTTTAAAATTTTCCACCTTCCCTCCAAAAATGACCAAAATATACAGATTTCATCTATTCACACGTCACACCTCTGCGTTTGGGTCACAGAAATTGATATGTGTACCAAATTTCAACTTAATCGGTGTAGTATATTCGGAGATAATTGACTGTGACCGACAGACAGACGGACACACGAGTGATCCTATAAGCGTTCCGTTTTTTTTTCGGACGTACGGAAACCTAAATATATTATATAATTTGATTGGTCATCTAACATATTTTTTTTAATACAGAAAACTGAGACCTTAATTGGTTTACGTAATTCCACGAAAATCATATTATATATCATCCTGAACAATTTACCTATTTATTATCGGTCTTCGTGTTCATAAAAGTTTGACAATCATTGGACCTTGTAACGACTAGTGCACGCAGCTTGCGTTGCGACAGCACGGTCGGAAGCTCAACACAAAGTAATTACGACCTTAACTCTGCAGGAAATACCGTTTACATTGGAACGTAACTTAGAAAAAATATCAATTAATGTATAATCGTGGTCTTTTATTGTTTAATTTATTTCTTATAGTGCTAACAATATTTTGAAGGGATAAATTAAACACTTTTGAAGTAGTTATGTATTTTAGGTTTTCTAAAAATTACAAATATTTGTGACTAGAAATCTGCAAAGAGAATCTGTTTAATTTTTAATAATTTAAGAATACATATAATATACTGTTCAGAATAAATTGTTAAATTATAGAGTTATCTATTATGTTTGGTAAGATAAGCCAAAAAGTCTGTAACTTACCGAAACCTCTTTATTAATGATCCACTCTTCTTTATTAATTAGTTTAATTTTAATTTATTTAACTGGAATGCAAGAATCGTAACATAACAGAAGCACATTTACAAGGTTATTTATTATGCTGCACTTATGGAATCAAAATGTCCTTAAAATGTAGTTTTTTGTTTTTTTACATTGACGCGGAGTTTTAAAGTGTTTAATTTTTATTATTTTATCTATAACTAACAATACTCTATGTCATTGAAAAAGAAAAATTACAGTTATTGAATTATGTCCAGGTTTAGCTAATTTGATGGGCCTAAATATGAATGTATTACCTATAATGTAAATCAATGTAGTATGTGCTAATCGCCGTGAAACAGCGCCGTTTGATATGGTTGGTTAAAACTTATTTTTTAATTTTAACCTGAAATCGTTATCATAGACATGAAAAATCTCAATATTTTTTAAATTATGCTCTGGAGGAAAATTACTCTTTTCCTGGGGGGAATCTGACCATGCAGGGTGTTTCGCAGGTTGTCTGGGTCTCAAAATTTATCAGAGCCTTTTCTGACCACATTTATAACAGTCGGTTTTCAAAAGTCTCCTAATATGTACGCTTGTTTATTATCATTGCTTCTAACGTATAATTCATCACAAACTATACCGCAGCCACTTCTTGTTGAATATTGACATTTGTGCGTAAGTTAATTATTCATGAAATGTATTTTATAATGATTTACATTGTTATATTACAATAATTTAATCAAATTATTCAACAGCTGTTGATGAACGCTAGTGTAGCTTAAAATGTAATGCACATTATTAAGTCTAGTGTTGAATCTTAAATGAAATAAAATATTTAAATAGAAAACTAATTTCAATCATAAGTTTAAGGTGACATAAGAAAAAACGCACGATACTGTATATTTTCTTTATTAAAATTTAATATTACAGTATAAACAGTAAGGTCATACATGGCAGTGATGTTGTCATTACTTATAAATAATCGGCATTCACTCTACAATACCCGCAGACACTTCCACAAAGCCAACCATCGCTCTCTAGACACCGAAAGCAATACAATCAACATTGAAATCTCACAACACCAATAAAACTCCAAGAGAAATAACAAACAGTGATGTCTAGAGAGAGGAACCTGCTGTTACTGCCAACCTTGAGCTTACCCATCCTAATTCATTCTAACTCCAATCCATGAAAACATTTCTATGTTGATAAAATCATTTTGCATTCATACAAACAGTTTCAATATAAATACCTAACAAATTATCTTCCAAACAACGAACACAGAATCGGGCTAAATTTGAGTGATGTGCGAGTGAAATAATACAAGTTACACACAATATCCGTTAGCATTCTACTACCTGTACGAGTATAAACATTCTTTGGACAATGCAGCACTGTTCGCCAGACCCTGCTAAAACGCAAAGTCTCATTCCGTGCGATAAAACTTAAAACTAATATTTACTAAGGATAATGAACTAAATAAATCAAACTAACGCCACATTAAAATAAATAAATATGCCTCTATACAAAAATAACACATTTACGTTAATCATGGTGAACACCTGAGCTCTCAAAATCCCGGCAGGCCGGCCTCTTGTCAAAACACCAACATACTACAATCAATATTCATAATTTACATACATGCACATCGAGACCGCCGCCATATTCTACCGTCACCGGCAACTAATCGCCCAAAATTGACATTTTAACTATATTTAACATCTCTCACAATTACAAAAGTGATCGAGGAGGAGTGTATACTTTCACGTGTAAACATGTTCACATTACAAAATTACATATTTATCACCGAAAAATACTCGCACAAACGAGACAATTATCTATGCTCACATGTCGCGTATCAAAAATAGATCGCGATCATCTCTTAACTCGAATTGGTCGAAGAGACGCGCACGTACAAAATATCGGGCGAACTAAGTCTAGCTTGTAATAATACTGCGGCTGCGACGTCATCGAGCGTCTCCAGGGCTCAGTCGGGCGTAGGAGCGTGCGCGTGCGCGTGGGCGTGCGCCACCGCGTGCGCGTGCGCGTTCGCGGCGGGAGAGGGCGCCGGGGCCGCGGCCGGGACCGGGACCGGGGCCGCCGGCGGCGGTAGCGCCGGGTGGGGGTGAGCGTGCGCGTGCGTGTGCGCGGGCGCCGGCGCCGGGCGGTGCAGCGTGAACGCGTCGTACACCTGCGCCAGCTCGTCCATGTGATGCTCCTCCAGACAGAGGAACCCGGCGAGCGCGGGGCTCGCGCGGCGCGCGCACGGCAGGCAGTGCACCACGTGCCGCCGCTCGTGCTCGCGCACCAGCAGCGCGTGCCACACCTCCTGCTCGCACACACCGCAGTAGTGGCTGGCCTCGCCGCGCGCGCGCCCGTGGAAGCGCACCGGCACGCCGCGCGCGCGCACCGTCGCCAGCGTGCCGGCCGCGCCGCGCAGCGACTGCGCGAGGCAGCAGCGCATGGCGCGGTGCAGCCGCGGGTCCGACACGCGGATGTTGCGCGCCAGGTTCCACGTCAGGTGCACCATCGGCACGATCGACTTGAAGTTCTGCACCTTGTTCCACTCGTACCGCTCGAGCGCGAGCGCGTACTGACGCGCGGTCAGCGGGCCCACGTTCCACGCGATGTTGTTGCACCAGCCGGTGGCCTGCACCCAGTGCACGCAGCCGGCGTTCACCCACACGAGGTCGCCGGGCCGCTGCGTGAACCGGTACACGGGCACGCCGTGCGCGCGCAGCTCCTCGGGGTCCGGCCACCACGAGCCGTGCAGGTACGAGAGCCCGTGCCGCTCGCACAGCTCGCGCACGCCGCCCCAGTACGAGTCGGGCACGCCGAACCACTCGCAGTCGCCGGGGCCGATGTTGATGTTGATCGAGCAGAAGTTGTTGTTCTCCTGGTGGCCGGGCGTGCGGCTGCCGGGCACCTTCATGTACAGCTGCACGGTGTTCATGCCGAGGATCACGTGGCCCACGTGCGACAGCATGTTGGCGGCGGAGGCGACGCGCGCGAACGCCGGCAGCTTCTGCAGCTCGGCCAGCTGCGGCCGCCACTTGCGCTCGTCGGACAGGTCCACGTTGGTGCCGAAGCGCAGCATGCGCGCGCCGCGGCGCCGCTTGGCCGCGCCCGGGCCGCACGCCGACTCGCGCCCGTCCGAGTCGGAGAGCGCCGCGCCGCCCGCGCCGCCGCCGCCGCCGCCGCCGCTCGCGCCGCGCTCGCGCTCCTCCCGCAGCGACTCCTGGAAGGAGCCCGCCTGGTACTGCGCGTACTTGCGCACGGTGGTGTGCGAGCGGTGCGAGGCGCACGCCCAGACGCGGCGGCGACCGGTCGGGTCCCAGTTCTCGTCGGCGGACTGCATCAGCTGCGTGCGCACCTCGACCGCGTGCTCGGGCCACGCCTCCACCAGCGTCTTGGTGGAGAAGAGGCCGAGGTCGAGCTTGAGCGCGGCGGTGAGGCCGCGCACCACGGCGATGGGGTGCTTGAGGCAGAAGTCCTGCAGCTGGGGCGAGAAGGCGTCGCGCTTGGACTCGACGTAGACGAAGGGCGCGGGCGGCGCGAGCTGCGCGGCGGCGAGGCGCGGCGGCGGCACGGCCGGCGGCTCGGGCGGCGCGCACCCGTCGCCCAGCACCGACCACGACACCGGCCCGCCGGCGTTCTCCCTGCCGAACGTACCACGCATACGTTACAATTTTTTTATTTTTTTTTTATTTATTTAATATTATTAACACTAACGACATTTACATTACAATAAGAAAAACGATGATACCCGCAATAGTGTATAACACTGTGTCGCGTGCATCAACGCCCTCCTCCGAAACAGTAGCAATCAATCAATCAAGAAAATTTTAAAATAATTACAATAATACTTAAATAACAAAAGCAAAAAGTGCTTAAATAACAATATTATTCACATTCTTAACTCATTCTCAATCGTGACTTCGGTTGCCAACTGTCAATTTCAAAAACACTGTACAGTCAATCCAAATAGGTCAGTGGGGAGAAGTCGGAAACTATGAGAGTTAGCGATATCTGTTCTTAGGAACCATGGCGTCGATTTTAGATTTAATAATAATAATAATGGCATTGAATTTTTTTTAACTTTCATACATAACCGGGAATCAAACCTTGTCAAAATCTCTGTAAAAAATGTTTCATTCATTCTGCAAGTTTTTTCGTTGTTATAGTTGATGGTGTGAATCATAAATCACAAGGAACACATTTCTATTAGAACCTTGTTTAAATAATTGAAAAAAAATCAAAAATAAGATAAGTACTATGTTCTATGTTATCGGGGTCGGTTTCCGCACTTAGTCCTTAAGGTGGACCATTGTACGTGAGGGCGGCCGTCACTCCAGCCAGCCCACCTCCGTCCAGAAGCGTATGAGATCTCCGAGTCTGTCCAGAGATTCTGTAACAGAATTAGGAGATCCAAGGGTGTTTTTCCGTATTTCGGTGACACCTGTGCACTCAAGGAGCACATGTGACACCGTTTCCTCGGCCCCTAAGCATGCTCTACATAGGGGGCTATCTGTTATGCCTATGGTGTGGAAGTGTTTGTTTAGTGAGCAGTGTCCAGTGATGGTTCCGGTCACCTGCCGCAGACTATTCCTGCCCAGACGCAATATGCGTTTGGTCAGTTTGTTATTTAGGATTGGCATGGCTTCCTTTAACTGTCTGCACCCTGGAGTCGAGAAGCAGTGGGCTTGTGTGCGGGTGAGCTCTTGCAGCCATCCGCGAATCTGGCTAAAGGGAATTGGTACGATGGGCTCGGGTCCGAAAGCCGCTATGTCGGATCCCCTCCTAGCCAGCTCGTCGGCCGCGTCATTGCCCAGTGATCCGCTGTGTCCTTTTATCCATTGTAGTGTCACTGTGTTCCGGTTGGAAGTCACAATTCGTTCTAACAAATTATGACATTCCAATACAAGTTCCGAAGTGACATAAGTTTTGTTTAGGGATTTGAGTACCGAAGCACTATCAGAGACTATGCGAATGTGAGAATCCATAATTCCTTTAGATTCTATGGCGAGGGCCGCCAGGATAATACCTACGCATTCCGCTTGGAATACGGTGTTGAATCTACCTAGCGGTTTGGATATCTTGATGTTAAGCTCATTTGAGTATACGCCTGCCCCGGTTCCTGAGTTGGTCTTGGAGCCATCAGTGTATATTCTGAGCTCTTTTGGGCCTAAGTAATCGTGTAATTCCTCTTCGAGCTGTATATTATAGTGCTTCTGGAAATTGAATCTCTTCAGAATCCTATCATTGGGTGATGTCATCATCGGGTGATGTTTGGTCGCTTGTTCTTTTATGCGTATGTGTTTGATTCTGGGGTCCTTTCCCAGTGTGCCAGCATTGTGGAGTCTGAACGCCGCTAGTGCTGCCTCCTCTTATACAACTAGGTGCAAAGGTGGCAGCCCCAACATAGCTTGCAATGCGGCTGTGGGTGCGGTTCTCATACTACTAGTGATAGCCACGCAGGCATTTCACTGTAGTTTTTCTAGTGCTCTTTGGCCATTTGCCTGGTCTGTCCTGGGCCACCAGACTAGGGAGCCATATGTTATAATTGGTCGAATAACCGTAGTGTATAGCCAGTAAGTGGCTTTGGGACTAATGCCCCAGTTTTTTCCAAGCAGTCGCTTGCATTGCCACAGTGATATACTAGCTTTTGTGATGTAGTCAGTGTGTCTAGCCCAGTTCAGTTGTTTGTTCAAATAGATGCCCAGGTATTTGGTCTCCGATGTTAGGCTTAGGGTGGATCCGTAGAATTTTGGTAATTGTAGATTTGCTAGTTTCCTCTTTTTGGTGAAGAGGACTAGCTCTGTTTTTGTGTGGTTGACTGTTAGTTTGTGCTCCTTGCACCAGTCCTCTACTATTTTCAAGGCTTGGCGCATGAGGTTGCACAGTGTGTTTTCGTGAGTGCCATTTATTATAATGGTTATGTCGTCGGCGTAGCCTACGGTGAAGAAGTCTTTGTCGTTTAGACGGTCTAGAAGACTGTTCCACAACGAGGTTCCACAGTAGAGGCGAGAGGACGCCTCCTTGTGGGCATCCTTTCGCCACGATGGCTCTCGTGGTGTCATTCACCGTGACTTGTATGGCCCTCTGCCTGAGCATATTGGTGATCCAACCGCACAAGGTTGGGGCCACACCATGTCTTTTAAGGGCTTTGTCGATGCTGTGAAACATTGTTTTATCGAAAGCGCCCTCAATATCCATGAAGGCAGCTAGTGCAGAGCCTTTGTGTTCTATGGTGCATTCAATTCTGGAAGTCACGCTGTGTAAAGCGGATTCTGTTGAGTTTCCTATGGAGTACGCATGCTGTTGTTTGTGTAGCGGTACCATCTATCGCATAGTCTTTCGAGGGACTTTAGTAGGAATGATGTTAGGCTTATAGGTCTATAGGCCTTGGGCTGTGTGTAATCGGTTTTTCCGGGCTTTGGAATGAAGATAACTTTCACTTCCCGCCACGCGAGGGGAATATATCTATGTGCGATACAGGCTCGGTAGACTTTCTCCAGCCACGGGGTTAAGGGATCGATGCCCCACTGCAGAAGCGCTGGCAGAATGCCACCCAGGCCTGCGGATTTTTATGGTTGGAAAGACTTGATAGCCCACATTAGTACTTCATTGGAGTATTTTTAAATATTAAATAAATTGGCCCGCCCGCTGAACGAATATGTTCTAATTTTAAATAAACGCAATTTGTAATGCATAATATCGATGCAGATAAGATAGGCATAAGTGGTCTGCTCTGCCCCCAAGGCATCCATCAGCAGGAGAAGGAGGAGGGAAGCGCCAAACCGGCCACCCGAGACCTCAGGCGGGACGGAGATGGAGGTCACCGAGGACATCATTGGGGCCCCCATCATCCAGGAGGAGGCGGCCGCGGGAAGGGATGTTCCCCGCGTTGAAAATGGTCCCCAACCCTAGAGCACCTAGTGCCGGGACACTTCCGTGGTGTAAAGCGGCGCACAACACCTGCGCCGCTCACAAAGCAGCAGAGCCACGCGCCTTTTGGCGTAGCGCGAGTCCGGCAACGGACGACTCACAGGCAGGGGGTCAGCGGGAACTAGGCCTCGCTGTTGTCCCCTTCCCTCTGCTTTGTGATGGACGGAGCTGCTGGGGGGTTTTTAGTGGGTAGGTCCCGGCCGAATACGGTCTGGGGAGTCCCACATATCCTCGTGGTTTGGCTCGACCACGAGGAATGAGTAAAAGCATTTTCCCCCTTGAAAAAAAAGGCATAAGTGGTCTTCTCTCTCCCATCTCTAATCTCGACGATGGTCGAGAGCGAGGAGGCCTGGGACGCAGCAAACTCCTTCTGTGTGGAGGTCATCACGCAGAAGGAGGCGGCAGAACGGGCCGGAGAAGAGGACCCAGGGGCAGACCCTTGCCGCCACAGAAGAACGGGGCGGAGGAGGCGGCAGTCTGCACGCCTTCTTCCTCCTGACGGTGACCAGCGGGACGCGGGCCCGGGAAGCCAGAGTCCTGCATTGCACAGGTCGCCGCCAGTCGTCGCTGCTCCTGATGCCCAGGAGGAGCATCGCCGGCCTTCCCGTTTTGGGGAGGTGAGAGGAGCTCGCCGTAGGCGAGCAGACGCTGACGAGGTCATGAAAGTGTCCGTAGGGGTTCCCATGGCCTTGTCCGGTGTCGGGGCGTCCCTCCCCGGCGTATCCTCTTCGTCTGATGACGGGGAGGATGCGGTGGTGATGGGCGTCCTTGTGCCAAGGCGCTTATGAGAGGGAATCGTTGGGTTTTAGTCGGTAGACCGCGGTTTCTGGCTGGCCCCTGGGGGCAGACCCCAGGGTCCGCGGAGAGTCCGACATAACCTCGCGTTTTCCCAAGCGCGAGGTATGCGTAACGCATTTCCCAACGTTAAAAAAAAGGCATAAGTGGTCTAATTTATTCGATTGAATCCACCATCAACAATTACTATGAAAAAACTTGCAGAATTTATAACATTTTGTACAGAGATTTTGACCAGGTTCGATTCCCGGTATGTATGAATAAAAATTTAAAAAATTTGAATCTAAAATCGACGCCAAGGTTCCTAAGAACAGATTTCGCTTTCTCTCATAGTTTCTGATTTCTCCCTACTGACCCATTTAGATTGATCACCCGGTATATTTACTGGTTTAGTAAAGTTTTGTTCATGTGACATTAATAGCGAGGCATGCCAGGTGTATTTCAGAGATTAACAGCTCAGAGTTGGTAACGGAAGTTAATTGGGGGGCTGGTCAACGATTACGACCTCGTGAATGAGAATTTTCGGACACCACATTCAGCAACTAGAGCACTGGGTTTGAAATTCATTTTATCAAAACAGGTAAACTTCCAGTAATTTGGTACATCACACCAGAATTAATTAAGTTACTCATCACATTCTTTCAACACTAAATAAGTTTTTCATGTATTCTCTGATACATCTTTATTCAGTTAGTACAGTTGAAAACACAAGCAAGTAATAGAACGCAAATACACGTTATCGCACAAATTGACGAAGCAATCTAGCGATAACAAAAACTGAATGTCCAAATAGAAAGCCATGGCGAGTCCTTGTCGTAAAAATATAACGATCTCGGACAATGCGACGCGATTATCACGCGAATATAATATTTTGTAGGTATAATATACACGTAATGTACGTTTATATACGTAAGTATAATAATTAGGGCACCTACCTATTCGCGCTCTACAAGGACAATTCCTGACGCAGAACCGCCACTATCAAGGGTCAAAGTATTAAGTCAGGCCTATTGTAATATGATCAATTTTTTTTTTCGTCACAAAAATATGTACGCCATAAACTACTAAGAAATTGTAAGCTAGGTGTACTCGAAAATACAGGACTCACTTGCAAGCATCCAGAATCTGTGTTGAGGTCATTCCAACGTGGAAGGCGACCGGCTTGAGCGGGTCGGTCTTGAGTGGCTCCAGTTTGACCACCGGCTGCCGCCCGCTCAGCACCGACTCAGTGTTACTGATTGCATTGCTCGCACCATCTGTAAACATAATGACAATAAATAAGTCAAAATCGCAGACATTTTCGTTGTGTAATCAGGTGCAGGCAAAAGCAACGCAGATCGGTTTTCCTAGAGTGCAACAATGCTTAAAACTTGCGAGTCTTGTTGATTTATTATGTATATTATCGTCACGTTATTCAAGAAAAATATTTAACATAATGTATAGACGACTTATTAAACGACTACACTGGCCTCAGTTAATATATCAATGTGCAAGTGACTTGTAAAAATAACAACATTAGGTACCTATGTTACCTAGTTGAATGTTATTTTATTATGTGACGACATATTATATATAAATATAATATTATTCCTGTTATTTTTCTTGAGCCAGTAAAAAGTGCACACCTTACAAACTATATCTTATAATATCACAAATCAGAAGCTAATTAATAATATTATAAGCTATCTTGAAGTTTTAAATATTTTGACTACAATTTTGATTGACAACAATGACATTGTTTTGTCTTAGTTGTCAAAAATCACAAAATTAAACCTTGTTAGGGGATTGCTCGAGTAATAACCAAGTAACAACAGACTCCTCTTTGGGAATAATGTGATCCATGCAATATCTCTATCAAAAAATGTTCAGTCTGAATCTTAGAATAATATTTTCGTTTTTATAACATTAAAATATGTGCATGTTAGTTTTTTATATGAGACAAGCTTGAATTTTGTGAGAATTCTGGAATAAAATATTGACCGTTTTTCCACTACAATGCGCTCTGGAAACGGCATGTCTGCCGACGAAGCAAAAATGTATGAAATACTGCCACTGTCAGCAGAAATAACCATCAGATATGCCCATTTCAATCAATGAGTGACTTTTGAGACAGTTACACCGTGTCTGGTCAATACCCTATCAAGCCGAAACCTGCCCATGTTAACATTAGTCATATAAAAGCTATCATTGAAAATTGGAAATTGTAAAATTAATTTTTACCATTGACACTATACAAAAACAGTGAATAAAACGCTCTTTGTTTCACTGAGTGAATAAAAACAAAATTGAATTGGGAATATACGGATTATAGTAAGGAAAAAGGAAAACGTGCAGATTGCACACTCTCGCTATAAAAACATACTAAAAGCCAAAACGTAATAACTGGCTGTATGGAATATGCCTCAATTTAAAATTTTAAGAGTAAATATTTTCTCGCAGCCGATGTTAAAAAATAGAGTACCTAACACGTAAAAATAAACATCATCTCGGCTCTTGTATCCCTTGATCCGCTCGAGATTCTACTTTAGAATCCTTCGCCCCTCTCGAGATACAACTTAGTGCCTCGAAAGAATTCACCTTATTTTCACTTGTAGGGTAATCTACTATTACAATTTAAAATTTTTCGAATTTGTATACATAGCTTGTTGCTACATTATTGTGTTCCGACAATTTCAGGTAATAAAGCCGGTTCCTCAGATGTTGAGGATCTTTGCAATCACTTACCATACCATCAGGTGAGATGAAGGCCATACAACCAGGGCCAAGAATTGTGTGTAAAAAACGGTTCAGCATATTCGGTACGGGAAACATTATTGTTCGTACACTTCAGAGTAATATAATTAATTTCCCAGTTTGTATAATTTGTTTATCGTCTGTGCATCGCAAATAAATCATCGTCAATAGTCCTTAATAAATGAATCGAGCTTAATAAGAATAAGTAAACATTTCTGAGTGTTCTCGAGTTTGGCTATAATTGATAATGATTCATTGAACTAAACATCCTTGTCAGCTCCAATAAAATTAAAATAAATACAGAGACAATGCTATTTTTATTAATCTACGCATGACTAACAATGACACTGCGTATGCGTATTAGGTGAAGTATTGGCTATCGTACATTATTAGTACGTGACGACATTTTTTGCATATAGATTGATACGGGAACTGTTGACTCATTTTATCATTGTAAGGCGCAAACTCATACGGAATTCCCACAAGGTAAAACCAATTTTATCAATATAATTTATCTAAATTTAATTATTGGTTACTAAAGCATTTTCATTTTATTAAGGAAAATCGTATTGAATTTTTAACTTGGAAATCCAAACTTAATCCATAAGTAGTTACTAACGTTTTAATTATAGAAAATCAGTTTCATGGTTCGTAATTTTATCTCAAATTTTCACTACTCTTCCATGTACAGAATAATTTTTTTTGCACAACAGAATGCAGCCTCTTTTGCGACCAGATAGAGATTAGTCACTATTCAGAGACTTGAAATAGGCATAGGGACTGAGTATGAAGAACAGAAACCTAATTAGTCCATCTGTTATAATAATGATAAAAAAATATCAGACATATTTTTGCTTTCTCGGAAATAACAAAAACTTACTGAGATAAGGCAAAAATAACAAAAAACTTACTGAGATAAGGCGATGAGTAGGGGCTCGCTTTGTTACATACATCATACGACGTTTTAAATCAATTATTATCATCTAAAGTTTTTGATTGCATAAAAAAAATACTTGTACAATACTTTTTAATAACCTACATGTCGGACATTAAAAAAATAGTCTTCTTTCCTATTTTCACCTCCGTTTGTGCAGTAATGGATTTAGAATACAAGTGTCGCCGCTCCATTTCCTCCTATGGATGCCGTGGGCACCGTCTAAAGGAGTTTTCCGCAGTTACACCTCTGCGAAGAAATGGAAACCCTTTTTTTAGGCAGATATAACCTTTTAAAGACACCGAGAGACAACTAAATCCCCATCACTGGTTTAGTGGGTCTGCTTTGCGGGAGAGTCCCACACCCGCCTGTCGGCTAGCCGGTTCCAATATCCTATCTGCCCCTGGATTTCTTTACTGGAGATAGAATTTTGACGTATTTTGTATGGAGCTGATGTCAAATGCCTATCTCTAGTTACCAAATCCACAGAAAGATTGATAATTATTGAAGCCGGCCGATAAGAGAGATGGCCCGGCAGCGAGACGTAGCCATATAAATGAATCTAGTCATTACAGGTCTGGCCAATTATATTATAATATAAATAACTATCAATATATAATCATAAATATAAATAAATATCAATATATTATAGATAGAATTACTTGCACGATACATACAATATACCCCTATATCTATTAATACTTACCACTGCTAACTGGCTCCTTTTTAATATCTGGCTGAGAATCGGAGAAACGCTTCAACAGATCCTCGGCAAGCGACTCCGCGCTGTCGCCGCCGGACGCATTACTACTAACTTCGCTTTTCGTCACCTGCAATGTGAAAACGAAACAATAAATACCACGTTCGCAACAATACGAGTCGTCCTAAAACCTGCCGCCAAGTAGGAATGGGATATTAACATAAGACTAGGGCCAGTACTGCTACATTCTAGGTACAAACCGAACGCGTTCTCGCCGCCTGTGCTAATCGATACTGGGTCAGCAACTGCTGCATCAGGGCCTGTGAACAATGATACCACAATATAAGAAAAAGCATTGGGCCACAACAACAGATAAAAATAGTTAATAAAAGCAATTATTTAGCATTTTTAAATAAAATGCAAAACCACAAATATAAAACACAATAGTTTAGTCAATCATCAATGAATGTCATCTGAAAGTTTCATCATTCATCAGATTTTTTAATAATAATGCAAATATTTTTCCCTATGTACTGAAATAGTAGATTGTACAACGAGGGCATAAACTGAGTCATTGTAGCCAGAGACTTTTTTATCCACCCGAGCCGTAGACGAGGGTGGATAGTAAGTTGAGGGGTACAATGACTTGTTTATGCCAGTGTTTTACACTCTGCTTTTCACTTCGATTACAAGAAAATTAAACAATTACTTCAAAATATAAACGAAAATATAATTAAAATTATATAAAACCTCAAATATGTAACACAATGTTGTAAAATTAAAGAACTTAAATAATAGCCGACTCCCGCCAGTAAACTTTTTTTTTTATTTTTACATAGCGACGGCTTAGGTAGATTACCTACATATTTCTTTCTGCCACGTAATAAATATAATTCGATGCGTTTTAATAATAACCTGTTACTATTTTTATTTGGTTTCATGACTTTTGAGGTAGAAAACACAAGACAAATAAAGCAAATAAATAAATTATCGCAAGTTATTCTGTGAAGTTTTATTGAGCGTTGTTGGCTGTTGAGCCTAAGAATCTTTGTCTAAAAGAAAATTTTACTTTATGCTCTAGCTAGAACATAAAAAGCCATTTTATGCAGCCTATAAACGACATAAAGACGAACTTTACGAGCACGAGAAGTGAAAAGTTGTTTGGTTTCTATACGTGTATGCGGGCATACTTGCTGGTGTGGCGACAGGTTGTGCGAGTTGCGCTGCAGATACTGCAGCGTCTGCAGCTGGTGCGGCGTGAGCGGCGGCGGCTCGTCGCGCTTGCCGGGGTACGGCGGCGGCGCTGCCTTGGGCGCGCGCGACGACATCTCCGCAGAGATTGGCAGGTTCCACGCCTCCTCGATCGATGGCAGCTGCCGGCGTCTGCGCATATTCATTCATTAATACAAACTTGATCATATTTTTAGCCTAGGCCTTCGTTATAAGAAAATGTTAGTTGCAGGGATTTTATCGAGGATACTAAATTATTCAATGTTTAGATTTACTAAGTAGTGTTTGTCTAAAGTTGCACTAAAACAGCAACTAAACGTTAGCGACTGCAACATAGTGACGCATATTGGTTTACCCAAATTAGGCGAAGTATGAATATAATAATTTTAGTTGCTGCCCGAAACTGACTGCTATGGATTTTAGAACGCAACATATTTCAAATTTAACAGAGACAACGTTACTATCACGTAGTATTATTTGACTAGTAACAGTATTGTTGACTGCGACACAATTTTAATAGAAAGAAACTGGTATCGCATACTAATTAATGTTTTAACACAGAAAGAGTGACAATGAGCATAGAGAACAAAGTAACGATGGCCATAGAAAACAGAGTGATAATATTATGATAGCTACTCACTTGCCGGTGACGGAAGGCATCGGCGCGTGCGCGAGCTGCGCGCGCAGGAAGGCGAGGCGGCGGCACAGCGGCGCGCTGGCGGCGGTGGCGGCCGCGCCGCCGTTGGTGTAGCACGCGAACGCGTCGCGCGGCATCTGGCAGCTCTCGTACAGGCTGCCGAGGTTCGTCCAAGCGGCCGAGTGCCCCTTGTCCAACTGGACCGCGCAGATGTACGCCTGCAGGGCGTCCATCGGCTGGTTCTGTTGCTGATAGAGGACACTGCAACAACACGATAATGTCTCGTCATGAATCGATTTCTGTAGATTCATGTTGGCATCAACGTAATCTATAAGGAACATTATTACAATCAATCGATTCTCAGGTGAGATTTTCATCGACTGAAAATATCGTCCTTCCAACTTACTTTTTGCCAATTGGGCACCGTATTCTGCACAATACAGAAATGAAAATATTAATTATCTCCTAGACAAACTATCACCTAAACGAACTGTATATTGCGGCCACATGTGCTGATTTGCGACATGGCGAATTGACAAAACGTATCGTGATAAGCCGAATGTTCGTGTAATCATGATAGTATAGCCCGCAGTATGACCAATACAAATTACTATATTCCATTCCACTAAAAAGATGTACTGTTCGTCGTCAAAAATTAAGACATCTTTACTACACGAATGAAATGAGTCACAGGATATATAAAGTAGCATCAGTACAAAACATCTGAGAACTTCTCAGTAAGAAGCAATGTTAACATTTAAAAGGTCCAATGAATAATGTTGAATAAGAGAGGTGAGTAATTGGTTAAAAAGAAATATTTGAAAGACGTACTAAAATGAACAAGTGGAAAATAAATGGATAAGTAATTCTTATTTAAAATCAGATTAGAAAAAAGAAAAATTATTTAGAATTGACGATCATTACAGAATTCGTCAACCCAAGTCATTTTTATCAGGGTTTTTTTTATCAAGAAAATATTTGAGGATCTCTGTGGTTAAAAACTATATTAGGGATGTGGCCGTACTTAAAATATTAATGGGTACATTATGTGCGCAACCTACAACATTTACTCTCGGTCAACAATCACAAGCAGGTCATGTTTGGGTTGAGGACGATTAGGTTCGTTCAGTCAGTCTTTCTTGATTCTCGAATCCGCGAATGAACTCGATCGGGAACCTGTTATTAAGTCATTGTACGATCGTAACACCTATAAGCGAGAACAATAAAATAATTCTGAATTTAATTGCAAGCTTTTTTGCGGAATTGCGGCTTTTTATTACCTTACGATACCGGTTAATTGAGGCGCGTGCGCGGGACATCATTATTCCATAGAATGCCGAGCACGCATCTTTATTTTATTTATGCATTAATAGGTTCACTTACGTGTTCTGAAGAAACGATGTTAAGTTTATGTGCTTTTGTTTTCGACTTACATTGTAAACGTAAACATAAAAGAATTTCTATTACATAATTACTTGCCTGAGGGCTTTCATCAAGATACAATTATATCTAGTGATTTAGTTTAAAATAATTTTTCATTTAAAGGAGGATGCCCGATTTTGCCCCACTATCAAGGTCGACGACCAATAAAGCGGTATTTCTAGTTAAATATATTTTATAAAAACTTACATGCATTTCCTGTTACAAAATGGCAACTGCATATTTATGCATTTTTTCGTTGTAGCTACAGTAACACATTTTTCAATGTTATGCATTATTTCTTTCATTACATTTTTAAATATTTATTTCTAATAAATTATAAAATATATTACATTTCATCATTTCAATTAAAAAGCATTCTTTTTAATGACAGAAGGTTGATAGATCGCATAGAGTATAAAACCCCGTTTTCCATCTAAGCAGCGCACCATTAATCCAAGCGCGCTAACATCAATATTAATTTATATTTTGCGTTTCTTTTATACAATATTGATGTCAACATTTTTAACCACGCTATTTGTCACAAAGGGAATCTTATTCAAAATATTTTATATTTTTAAATGTAGCGCATTACGTTAACATACGCTGCTCGATGAGGGTCAAAAACGAATGACTCGCGATGATGTTGAAAATTCTGCAAATCTGTACTTGGGTGGAACGCGTCTAAAATAAGTCGCATCGTTGCTTGCGATTTCTGTTACCTACACATTTTATTCCTTATTATTGATAATATTGGATATCAATAGGCTTATTGATAGTATTATTATAATTGATTGCTAATGATCGATAGTTCAGCATAACTAGTTTGACGTCTTTCTTGCAATTTGTACAGGTCGCATAGGTTAGGTTAGGAGCAATTTTTATGGATATCTACGGAACTGCAGCTTTAATTAAAAAAACAATACTTGATTTCTATTCAAGTACAAAAAGCGTTTAAAATAAGCCTAGAGTTGTTTCTGTTCATGAAAATTTTTAGTGGGGCAAGTCTCCATACAAAAGTGGGCATCCTCCTTTGAGGTGTAAATATTTTTTTTTTTATTACTTAAAAGACTACTTAACAGATGTTTCATAGTCAAAACGGCAATATAATTTCTCTTGTTATTATGACATACTGTCATCAAATTAAATTGTACATAGCTAGCTATACTTTATAGCTAGTTAATATTCATTTTGATAACATACAAATTATAATATTATTCTAAAATATGTTTTAAATGTAGTTCAAGAACGAACAAATCCATATTTCTAGAAGAAATAATACATGTGTTTGCACTTGGTCGGATTCTTCACCAAGCGTTGGGGAGTATAGTAGGGTATTACACCCTTTTTTCAAAACTATTTTAAATTAATCTTGAGGTCGTAATGAACCTGTATAAATTTTGTTTTAATTTTATTAAACCGAAAAATGACTTAAAAACAATGTTTTATATTTTATGATTTTGAATTTTCGCGCGGAAACGCTGGCCGCCATGCTATTTCGATTCGTGACGTCACTCCGTTAGTAAACAAACAATAGGTACGACCAATATAGGTATTACTTTCTGTGAGAACGACTCTGCGAAAGACCAAGTAAAAAGATTTTTGAAAATAATGGCTTATTATAATCTATATCATTGGTGTCTTGTGTCTGAATGCAAGAATACGAGTTTAAAAACGCCACAAAAATTGTGGGTTCATGTGCCAAATGATATAGAAATGAGAAACACTTGATTGAAACTAGCCAGAAGACGTCCAAAATCATTGTCCACAAAGACAAAACTGTATTTCTGTGAAGACCACTTTGGTGTAAGTATGCCTTATAAATGGTAAACTAACTATAGTATAATTAAAAGAAAACTATTATGTTAAAATTACAAAAAAATGTCATATTTTGTAATGTATTTATGGTTATGCTATGTACAGTCAGCGTCAAAATGATCTAAGCGTTGAAACCTTCCAAAAGTATCTAGAGATTTGACAAAAATCAACCTTATCTCAAAACGTAGAGATGCATTTTCATTTGTTGTTTGAGAACAAATGACAACAAAAGATAGTACACCTTAAAGTATTTGTGCTAAGAGTGATTTTTGCCAAATCTTTAGATACTTTTGGTAAGTTTGAATGCTTAGATCATTTTGACGCTGACTGTACCTATGATATATATTGACTTACCGTCCTCAATTATGTAATTTTAATAAAATAAAGTATAAAAGTCCCACAAACGTGATAATAACCTAGAAAATTTCAAATAACACAGAGCACGACAAAATCATTATCAAGTTTGTTTACTATCGGAGTGACGTCAAGTCGGAACCCAATATGGCGAATAGCGTTTTTGACATTTGAAGAACAGATTTAAAAAATAAGATATTTAAAATTGAATTATTTAATTTATATTGCATTTTTATGAATAAATATCGGCGTTTCTCGATTAATTTTGACGAAATCTATCATAAACATGCATATTTATATTTCTTCTTATGTGGTGGGAAATACCCTATAGAATGTTCGTCATCTCAACGTTAAAATAAATACTGCAAGAACACGCGGACTTTATTATTGCGGGAATAGCATGATGATTAAGACCTCTGTTCCCACCAAAAATTAAGAAGCAATGAAGATTCTATGCTCACGAGTTTCTCTGCGTGATCGAATTAGAAATGTCCGCAGGATTACAAAATCATCGATGACGCCCATAGAATTGCAAGCCTTATATAGCGGTGGTGACAGACTACAATACTCAAAGGACCTGCCGGAGCAGAAACATCCTCGAGTGACGGTCGCATTCTGAGTCGCGTTGGTAGATCGCATAATATTGCCCGACTCGACGAAGTCGCTTTATGCGGATGGCCTAGGACTACGTCCAGCTGTGAACGTCTCAGCTGAAATAACCATGATACTTACCCGATAGAACACCAGGTGTCGGCATTGCCCTCCGACTTTTCCACGGAGTTTCTGTACACGATGAAGGCGTCATGCACCTTGCCCTGTGCGGCGAAGCAGCGGCCGAGCAGGTACAGACCAGCACCCGAGTCGGGCTCCGCGGACACGGCGCGCTGCAGGCACCAGATGGCGGCGCGGGCGCGCGCTGCCGGCTCACCCAGCGACGCGCAGCGATGGTACAGCCAACCTGACCGGAGACGTGAACCTAATCAGCTACTTCAATACTCTGCTGGACCCGTCACGGCTTTGTACGGTTGTAGGGAGGAGACACAACTCTTGTCTATAGGTCTTATTGCGTTAAAACAATTACGATAATGACAGGCACGTGATCTAGTTGTCATTCAGTTCTAATGTGTGCAACAAACGTAGAATATTTTTTTTGCTAAGGCCTGCGAGCTGTGTAAAATTCATCGGCTACAGTTAAGATTTGACGGTAGTATATACCTATTCGTTTGAAACAAATTATTTATCGAATTATGTTTGGCATTTCCAAACGTCATCGAGCGAGCCTTCTCTGCATATTTGTCGCATGAATCAACCAATACTTATAACCGATGAATAATAGAGTTCCGGTTTTCTTTTAAGAGTCATCAAGTTCGTTTATCTTGTCGATTAATTTAAGAGTTAGTTACGACATCAGTATTTACATCAATCAACTGTGGAAATGTGAACAGACCGTTCCTTCCTATTGTAGTTGCTGGTCGCTCCTCGTTGGAAGGCGTTTAGTGTCGTACATGACATACCTATCGTTAGACAAGCAACAAGTGTGTAGCTTATTAAGCGCTTAGTATTTACATCCACGCAACACGCAACCTTAATTTACTGCGAGCGATATTTTGAGAAGATAACTAGTTCAATCGATAATGAACCTTACCAATTGCCATTCATCTTGGGGCACTGTCATCTTAAATATGACGAAATCACAGACAACAGTTGCTAAGCAATTAAAGCATAATGTTATTGAAGCTGACCCTTAATGCGCGTGCACAAACTTTCTCGATGTAGGTACTTAATAAAACAAATTGCATTTTATTACTCTAAGTAATGATCATCAAAATGTTAAAAAAAGGCAATATTAAATAATTAATTTGCTACAAAAATTTCATTGAGAAGGATATTGAATATCCGGATGTCTAATCACGGACAACACCCCTCGCCCGAGAAGTGCAGCGACATTTAAATGACGAAAATAGTTTTACTGCGTCTCTAAAACTGTATTGTAGAGAATCTCTCGGCATTTATAACTGCTTTGAACATGGCTAGCGTGTACCTACCACAAATGATTTGCATATTGTATACAATCTCAATACAATGGAGTATCGAGCTGAATGTTTACAAATACAGGTTTACTGTAGGTACCTATTACAAGATACTGATCAGAGTCCACGGAATCACTACGGGAATCTCGTTATCGCAATAGACGTGTCTGCGTAATGTTTTTGTTTTCCCGTTATGCATATCATATTGAACACATCTGAACAATTCGTAATTACTCTTTGATAATATTGTTTACAAATGATCGTATTACAGCTGCGGCCAATAGCATGGACTACTAATAGTACTACATAAAATGTTTAGAGACAATACGCACTTCATTCACATTTACCATATAATACATTTTTATTATTTTGACGACACGGTTAGCGCAGAGGTCGAGTGATCGCCTACTCTGCAACGGGTCGCAGGTTCGATTCCCGCACGGGACAGATATTTTGTATGGCCTATCGAAATTTGTTCCGGTCTGGGCGTATGTGCATGTGATATTCTATGTTTGTAACTGCACCCATGACACAGGAGAACATTCTAGTGTGGGGCGACGCTTTTTAAACAAAAAAAAATATACTATAATAATATACAATTCAAATTATCTACATGACATATTTATTTAGAACACTATTAAAAGACTAAAAACCGGCCTAATATCAATAGCATATACAATAACTTACCGAGTTGCCTGCAGACATCAGCCTTCAGCGAAGACGAGAGTTGTGGCTCTTTGAGTAGGCGCTCGTAAGCGTCCCTGGCGAGCTTCCTGAGCCCCTTGGCCTCGAGGAGGTGCGCGGCGTGGAAGCTGAGCTCGAGGCGCGTGAAGGTGGCGTCCTGGTGCGGGGCGAGGCGCGCGCGTCGCAGGTGGGCCGCCGCCGCCGCCCAGTGCCGCCGCGCCTTGAACATCAGCGCCAGCCGCAGGTGTGCATCCGCCGCCCGGGAGAACCCGGGCGACGCGTACAACGCCATTTGCAACGCCTTCGTCGCCCTTACACAAACAAACAAAACACGCTCGATACCCATATAATAGCCAAAACACAATTTTTACGGCGACATTGTCGCATTACGTAGCTATATTACTGCGTAAACATTCCTACGAACAAATTGACGCAATAAAACAATTCGTCAAGTCGTTGCATTGTTCTCTGTTTGAGCCACAAAATAGAAAACAGTGTCCATGTTAATTTATTGCAGCTGCATCACCCGTATTTATTTACAACATGTCTGCCTGCACATTTATTGCGCCGTCTTGGAAACCCTAAACAAAAGAAAACAGAATAGTAGGTAGGTACCTACTACAATCGTCGCTACACAACAAAAACCTTTTTACGGATCGATAACAAAACTTTATATTTCTTCCATGGCATATGTTCTTACCTTTACTTTAGGAATTCAAAGCGAAAGGTTTTTTGCTCCGTCCCCAAATCTAAACCGGTCGTCTTTTGTGGTGCTTTCAAACGTCTTGCATTACGTGCAATACTTTTAAGCCCAATGATTTGGATGAAAGCAAACTTTTCATATAAAAAAGTATAGTAGGTGGATGAATACCTAAAGGTTCTTTTTCCTTTGATAATAATAATTATAACAAACCGGACCAACAGTAGTAACAGGTAAATTTTAAAACTTGCTCCATTCTAAATCAAAGCTTTATCGTTGGGATTATACCTACCTGTAAGTTTAAATGCATTAAGTAAGAATGCAGCGAGCACTAAAGGTGTTCAAATTACACAAAGACGAAATCGGGCATCCATAATATCCGTAAGGTTATTGAGGAGCGCATCACCGGAGCGTAACGTCACCGATGCGCCCGCGGGGTCGATGACCGTCTGAAGTTCGGTCGTGCAATCGATTGGACGATGCAACTCAACGTCTAGACGGCGATCGCAGGTCGAATCGTACGGCCGCCTCCTATATAGCCTTTATTTAGATGACCTTTACTGACATTTGAAAGCCGAAACAAAGGAGCGATGACAGGTGGCGGCCGATGTTCACCTCGATAGCGACAACTGAAATTAAGTGACGATTGCACGCACGCAGCGTCTTCGCAGTCGAAGAGAGCTTTCACCTGCCATGTCGCCGACGGCATTGCTCGACATTCATAATCATGCTAAACATTAGATTTTATTCGTTCATTGCTGCACGGAATACTACGCTATGATTACTGGCCGTCACGCAACATTCAAAAGTACGGTCGGAAAACGGATACAAACTACATATATCAATATAGTACATACCGATATTCCCGAAAGAAAACGACGAAAATAAACAATTTAGACTTTAAAGAGATCAACTTTATTACAAACTGTATCAGTGTGTAATGATTTTCGTTCATTGTATACAAGGTAATCAAACGGGAAGTAAAAGTGTTTTAAAGACTCTTGTCTGATAAACATAATAGATATTTGATAAATCAAACCACATGCCTCACACCCTCTTACCCACGCATATTGATAATGATAAAGCACTATGAATTCCGTGTGATAATGCTACTAACAAAGCAATGTCAATTTTTACTTAAATAAACACTGACATATGAAATATAATTATATACTTTAAAAAACATTTTGTGTAAACACTCAGCATACTGAATACATTAAGTACCTATAATATAAAAATCTTTACAGACATCAGATTCAAAAATCTTCGTTCAATATAGACCTTTACAAGCACTCGTAAACGTTGAAAAAGACGACTCTATCATCAGTTCGGAAATTGAGTCTTCTCAAGAAGAACAGGCATGAAATTCGGAAGGTCCATTTTTTGTCTCCTCTTTTGAATTGCCAACATTACAATAATAGTATGTCACATAAGTATATATATAATTATGTTTTTATAACATTATAAGAAGAAATGCCTGACGAAGTGATTGGAACAGCTACTCAAATCAAATACATTTCTTGGTGTACGATACAAGGTGTATGAACTTTTGAATTTTAATTTTCACTTTTTTTTCAAACCCAAGCAGTTTTATCTGTAATATATATAAAAAATAGTAAATTGTTCATATAGCCCACTTCTTCAACACAAAAACAAAATTCCGAACGTCGCGTCGACTGAATTTCCCCACAGCAAAATCCCATACAATATCACACTATAAAAGTAAACATCAAAACAATAATCGTGATAAAACCTCTTTATTGTCAATTTTGATTAAACGAAATGTCAAAATAATTGATTAGGTTCAAAAAAGATTGGGTTTACGTAAGTCATATTTCTCATTTCTCATCATCGATTATAATATTACACGAGATAAACATTATGACAATTTTTCGGCATCTCATACGTTTATGATAGAGACACAAAAGATAAAAATAAACACAGCGCAAGGGCTCATACGCAATTGGATCGATTATTATATTCCGGCTCGCCCACCCGCTCGGGGCACATTATCTGTTCGCTCAGGGCTCAGGTAACCAAATTATTTATACAGAACTGTCTACAAACAAAATTCCCTCGGCCGGGGCGGGATGGGCCGGCTGCTATTTGAATACATACATACGCGGCAGGAATCGTAGCAATCGTTCCTGAGTTACGTTGGGTGAATGAACATCTGTCAATGTGGATTACGTTCACGATGAGTGTAATAATAACGTTAAAAAATACAAATTTAAATTTGATTCAAATTACAAGTTTCACGCATACAAACAATATAGCGCCATTCACTCGTTTGGAGCAGTGTAAAGAAAAGTATGCGGGTGTCACGGTTGTACAATGTACACGCCCCAATACGGGAACACCGGTAGAAGCAACGCGGCCTGACCTAGTTCTGCACTCGCGTCGGCTCAAGGACGGATCGACCGCTATTTATAGAGTTCATTTGTCGGTCGTCATAGCATCGCACTTTACATAACTGAAGCAAGTTGCTAGGTGCGTTGTGCTAACGGCACGTGATCAGATGTATGGTTTGCACAGCCACATAACCCAGTGTCACAACTCGAAACTTTCCCACGAACATTTTCAACTAAATACGGAGGGGAACAAAATATTTATTAATACATTTACCATACTCGATGAATGCAAAATCACAACTGTATTTGATAGAAGGTCGAGGTATTAATATTATATGTAAAGGTAGGAATCATAGATGTTTTTAAATGAACCATGGATAGAAAACGCAGAATAAATTATTGAATAAAATCATAGGTATACCAAGATTCTAATACGATTCGTGACGACGTGATGCAATCAAGCGGTGCATTCAACATAAACCTGCAATTCACCTGCCTGCATTGCATCACGACCTTGGCTTCAGTGCAACAAATGCAGAGCACTACGCAAGTACGCACACTGCACACTGGGCAATGCTAAAGAATTGCGGTCGTTATTCAATGTTGTTCAATACTTAAAGCTGATATCAAAGCTTTATTGGCATGGCAACTATCGCCGAAAGTAAGGAGAGTTACGTGATTTGGCACATGATTGGTAGCTGACTGTTAGTCATTCATAAATATACAAAGAATAATCACAATGAACGCTCAGTTACACGTGAGAATAACGCGTTATGATAAATCGTCAAATGTTTGTTACCGTTGTTATAAAATAATATACACCGAGCTAAATGCGTTTAATAACATATATAATAAATATTACATAACTATATATATTATTAGAAACATAATTTATTACGTATTTTATTATAAGAAGTCAACATTCTTTATATAAGTGTGTGGGTGGAGAGGAAAGAACGAGTCTACCTAGTCAACTTCTATGTATTGAAGTGATTAATGATAATTAAAAGTACTTTAAAGCTATAAACAAATAAAGTACCTAATACAAAATTGTATCCAGTGCAATATTCGTATACTTCGTTACTTATACAAAATTGATAATGAACGAGAAGTTATTTATCGGTGGCGTCATGCCAGTTGACCTACTTACGGCCTACTCGATACCACTTATAAAGTAATCTACACAAACGATCTCTCTCTAATATTTCAGAACATTTTCTACGTAAGACGCAAATTCATGAAGAATCTCTCGCTTCTCGCTTTTTAGACAATCGTTTCATTGAAACAGTTTAAACAACTTGAATAAATCGCCCGATGGCATTTGAAACAAATAAGTAGCTAATTCCCAAAGTGAGCCTGCAATCATAAGAGTGCACGCCATCATAAAAATCGGCCTTGGGTAACAGACAAATGTTTTAAATTAAGTATTTATTCAAATTAAACTTTTTTCTTTACAAACCGTTTATGCCGAATATAGATACAAGAACAAGATGTAAGGGAGAATGTGGGAATAAATTGGTAAGCAAAAAGTCTTATTCGTTCAATAATCTGTCTCGATTAGAAAATCAAGATTGTAAATAGATAGACTGCACTTTATAACAATAAATAAACACATATAAATAATTAGAATCTGACATTTTATCGTGTACAGCCTTTTCGCCTTAGTGTATTTGGTCTAATACGACTGCTCACTTGAAAAAACCCTTAACAGTGTTCGATTTTAAATCATCCGGTAAATCAACTGAATCCATCGACTTTGGTCACGTGTATTTTCATTAATTATGAAACATCGAAAGTCCAATGAAACCTTCGACAATATTTACATTTGGTAAAAATACACATCAAAGAAAGGAAACCCTAATGCAGGGCTTCTTAGCAAGGGGTTCATGCTAAGAAAGTGAATAACTTTCTTCTGGTACACTTAAGATACTATACAATACTTACGTCCGTAGTATTTTGGAGTTTGCTAGCGTGGTCTGGAACCCCCAATATATTGTTCATAAGAATAGGATAGAACGAGTGCAACACAAATTCTTGAGGTCTCTAGACTACCGCACAGGTTTTTATTACAATAACTACGATGAAAGTGCAAAAAGACATAACGTTGAATCATTGGTATGTAGACGCCAGTTGTTAGATACCATATTTTTATATAAAATTATTAATAACCATGTCGACTCGGCTAATTTACTACAGAAAATAACACTGAAAGTTCCCAGATTCTCTTCTCGTTCTAAGGATACCTTTTTCATCCCGAGTTTTCATACAAACTATGCCAAAAACACCTTTTTCAGGCGTACATTTTATTTATATAATAAGTTATTTAATAAAATAGATATCTTTTTAAATTCCCTTCCGATGTTTAAAAGAAAAGTGGGCGAAATTTTGTTTCAGTAAACAAAATATTATTGGTGACATATTGTGGTATATTTAGATTGTTAACTATTTATTATTTATTTTATATCCGTCATAAGCACATACTAGTTTTAAATATTAATAATTAATGGTACTATAGGTTAATTTTGTAAAAGTATATTTAATAATGTATTTTATACAACTGTTTGTACCTAAACAAATAAATAAATAAATAAACTGTTTATAATAAAGTTCCCGAAAGCGTTGTAATGAATAAGTCCATTTGCCTTTTTTAATACGTAAAAAATATTTATATTATTTCTCTTAACAAAAAACACTAACTTCGGCAAGTAAAACAAACAACAAACTTGGTGAAAACGAAGCCGTGTAGGTAGGTGTACTATTTTAATTAATATAACTTTCAGTGATAACAACAATAACAGTTGGAGTGTGTATACCCAATGTGCACTGGCTGTTGTGATCTAGCGTGTCGCATTGAACTAAGAATAGAGCAAGTTTAGAGTGACATACGATTATTATGGGGAACTTTAAAAAAATCACAATGTAGAGAGAGCTTCCAAACTAACACTGCGTTTCAATATCGTCCCCCAGGCTTAGAGCATAGGGTGAATGCTCAGGATACCAAGTGCATTTGTCAACGCTTAACAATTGGAAAATATGCGTACCTATAGCTTTGATCTGAGAACGATAAATATCTAGTACAAATGAACGCACGAGGCCATTACGGTACTGGAAACCTAGGTCGACGAGAAAATATCCCATCGAGCATGCAATTTGCGGTTACAATATATACTCATACTTACACATACACAGCTGACTTGCATATAACACTCTCTAAATACGTTCGTTTTACGGCTTGTGTTTTATAATAAAATTTACAAATTTTCGTTCTGCTGTAAACCTAAAAGTGAATAAGTGACATAATGATTTGCTTTAGTTTATAAACGTGGTAGAATTTGAGTTATCGTTTTATCTGTCATTTGTTTAAAATCGACAGAGAATATTGTGCAAGTCGCCCGATACTCGTATATTACTATACTCGTATAGGTAATTCAGAAAATTCAGGTGAAGGAAATAGAAATAAAATCGAAGAGAGTATAAAAATACAACTGAACAGTGTACGAATTTCAACACAGCAGCAGAAAAACAGCTCATACATAATAGGATGAAAATGCTGTGTATTAAATAAGTAGTAAAACAGACAAAGAATTTGAGAGACACAATAAATCAGTACCATTATTTCTATCTAGACTAGTCAGTCAGACATACTTCAAAGTAATAAAGAATTCGATTGCTCGATATTCTCGTATCGCAAACAAGACGGACGAGTTGGCAATGCGGAAACGAGCGGACGATGTCAGGCAGCTGCCTTGTGCATGCTATGCAAGCGTTGCACTTACAGGTTCTACTCACGTTGCTAATTTTGTTGTCGTTCTATCGATTTTGATTCGGATTTCGATTTTGTTGTCGCCAGATCATAAAATTCAATAACAACCGCCATACCGTTCATGTTCAATACTTATCGTTGGATAAATCATCGAACATCGAACGATAAGAATTGAACTGGCGATATTTTGGATTATCGTTTATAACAATAAAAAAAACCGGCTAAGTGCGAGTCGGACTCGCGCACCGAGGGTTCCGTACAAACCTGTAGATATCACAGTAAAAATTTACGGTTTTCGCATTTTTTTTCTTTATCTGTGCTATAAGACGTTACTTAGTACCAAAATTTCGAGATTCTGAGTTCACGGGAAGTATCCTGTAGGTTTTGATATAGAAAGACGCAATTACGAATATATTCGAGTAGTTTATAAGTTCCACAGAGCTCCACAATATAAAGAATGAACATCCTGCACTATTATTACATCACAAATGGCAAAGTGCCCTTGATAAATACCCCATACGATTCCGACTCACGTCACAAGTGTCGTAGCAAGTCCAATACTTATTTACATGCAGCTAAATTAAAAACCCTGCCCCATCCCCAACATTAGATTTTAGAAGGGTTGGACCCTTTGTGAATCAACTTTTTTCGTTCTTTCGTACGTACTCGACGTCATTGATTGTGCGCTACTCCTCGTATGTAGTTGCGAGACAATGGCTCGTTGGCTGGCACATATACACCTACCTACGACTGTAAGATTTACTTCACACGCATATCGCGTCCGGGCCTAAAGGGCCAGAGGCGAAGGGCGCGGGGTTATCGCTCAATAGTGATGTAACAACAACATCTCGCAAGTTTCATTCGGGCCCTTTCGAATGCTCCCTTTTTGCGGTCACAGTCCGCTTTCTAATGCTCATTGTGCGTAGGTACGTACTAGTCGACATCTCGGCTTTAAGTACAGCGAACAGATAGAGGCATAACGGGCAAATATTACTGTTGCTACGATGACGCTGGTCAATTAGATTTAATTGTATAGTTGCGTTACTCTCCCTTTTGTTATTTTTTGTGATATAGCGGTTCTCAAAAAAACTATTCAAAAATAATAATAAAAACAGACTTCAAAAAGGTGAAAAATAATATAAACACAAGACAATCATTTGATTTGATATTTTGATTTGATTTTAATTATTATAGTGTCTGATTATATTATGACAGATAAAACTGCTTGGGATTGACAAAAAATGTGACAATTGGCTAGATGACAAAAAAAATTTTTTTGCTTTTATATAAGGCTCATTCATATAATAAACAGAAAGAAGAAATCCGTTTTTGAATAACTATAAAAACAACCAAGATATAAGGTATTAAAGATTTTTCTCCGTCTCTTTCTAGCAAAACGCCAATTTACAAGGAGTTTATATGGCCGTACTCAACGATGACGTCACGGTTGATGTCGGATCTCTCTGTCTAATCTCCTTCAAATTAACAACTTAAAATGTTTGTATAATGTATTTCTAAGCCGATTTTAATTCTAATTTCCCAGGACTACATCTTTTTCCACGGTATTTTAATATTTAATGACAAGACGTAAAAATTAGAATTCAGTCATCATCCCAATTTGACGTTCATTAGGTACACTTTGTGATTGTTGGATAAATGTATTTGAGTAATTGTTCCAATCACTCTGAAAGGCATTTCTATACACATATTTTTTTTATAAAACCAAAGTTATGTTTGTAAAAAACTTATTTTATTGTTATGTTGACAAATTAAAGAGTCAAAAAAACAGACCTTCCGAGTTTCTTGCCTGTTCTCGAGAAAGATCTTCCAATTTCCGAACAGCAGGCCTATTCTGTTACTTCGGTTGCTAACTGGAATTGTCATTTTTGAAAGGAACTCAAAAATAAAACTATTCCATCTATCATGAACGCTGGCGTAACACATAAGATCACTAAACCAGTAATGAATAAAGTGTCTTTCAAAAATGACAGTTCTAGTTACCAACCGTAGTTAGCGAGCGAATAGGCGAGCGCGTGTGAAATCAAATTATTTTTTCCATTTTACTTGTATTTACATTTTTACATACATGTCAAGTATGGTTGGGGCGTATGTAATGTACGTACAAGGTTTAATTTAGCTTATATTTGTTGGTTAATTAGATTTTTTTGTTTGACGTCAATAAATGCCTGTTAAGGTCTATATTGAATAAAGATTTTTGAGTTTTGAGTTTGAATTGAATTAAGTTATGAGCTATTGAAAATTTGAAACTGAACATTGGACTTGCCTAGTTTTCACATACTAGTCATCTTACATTTGGTTAATTAATTCACATTTGTAAATTATTGTTGTAATAACGGTTCTATTCTTCTAAATATTTGATTACTTGTAAAAAAAACTAGCCATATCATAATATTAAACTTGGCTCCTATTTTCACGTTTATATTTTTGGTGGGAATGAATAAATAAGGTAACAAAATATTCTGATACAGAATCAAACATGTAGATTAATTGGAATTTAAAATAATAAACTGCATTTTAGTGTTCAGCGTAATTTAAAAAATGCCAGTTCCGATTGAACGGTGCCAATTTCTATCTATGTACGAATGACTAAGTAATGAGATCACGTTGCGTAATTCGAATCAACACACACACACACACAGCCGCGAAAGGATTGGGCGAGCTGTGGCACACGGGCTCCGGGCGCGGCGGCCTTGCGGCGTGACGTCGGGGCCCGCCCTCGTGACGTGACGCGTGACGTGACGCTTTTTTCGCGGAATTTCTGACGCGGCGCATAAGCACTAGCACTCTAGCAGAGTTGAGAATCATGAGACGGCGACACCGGATATATTCGGCTGTTGCGCTTAAATTGAACATGGCGCGATTCTTATTCTGGCAAAATTATGCTGATTTCTTGGAAAGTATAGTGTCAATTGTCATTGACAGGGTGTATTATTTTATTTGTAGTTTTTTTTCTAATGTCACTAGAGGAGGAACTAAAAACCTTTTTTATATTACAAATGTGGCCAATAAGCATGTGGTGGTAAGCGATCACATTAGACTCTAGGACGCTTGAAAAAACTGAAGGAAATATTTTTCATAATACTATAAGTAAGTATTCGTTTTTATTTCATTTTTTTTTTACAAATTCCGCTCATTCTCCTCACTGACACTAAAATGATTAGTGCAGGACTGACACAAGATCGATGGCGTTAGAAGACTATTTACACTAGTCTATTATTATAGACATAATTATACAGAAGACTGTTTAGTTTCTAGACCTTTACTAGGAAATAATGCATATGTACGAAGCCTGGCTATTTAAAAATGCACTGAAAACGTTAACATATACCCATTTGTATGAAGAAAATCATGAGAAGCATTCAGGTTTAGGTACATAATAGGTTGGGGAAAAAGTTTCTTCGCATTTTTTAAGAAAATTCAAAACATTTTTTAATATAGTTTATTTACATTTAACTAAAGTATGTAGGTACCATTTTGTTCGATAACTTTTTGCCATCTTGTAGGTAGGGACATGATCCCATTGCTATAGAAATTTTGGGACTTCTGGTCAAAATACCGCGACAAGTGGTTTTGGCAGTCCTCTCGTGATGTTAACCTGACACTGCCTAAAGAATTCTGAAGAGACCGAAACAGGTGGAAATCTGAAGGTGCAAGGTCAGGACTATACGGCGGATGCATTAACACCTCCCAGCCAAACTCTCTTAATTTTTGCTGAGTGGCTAAAGATGTGTGAGGTCTAGCGTTATCATGATGAAAAACCACACCCCTTCTGTTGATTAATTCCGGCCGCTTTCTCTCAACTTCTTGCTTTAATCTCATCAGTTGTTCGCAGTAGAGTTCAGAATCGATGGTCCTGCCTGGTGGTAACAGCTCATAATGAATAATGCCCTTCAAATCCCACCACACACACAGCATCACCTTGTTGCGAGTTAACCCGGGTTTCGCCACAGTCTGTGAAGCCTGACCGGCCTTTGACCACGACCTTTTTCGCACGTTCTTGTCGTACGTGATCCACTTTTCATCACCAGTTATCAGCTTCTTCAAAAATGGTTCGGTTTCATTACGTCGTAATAAAGAATCACAAATGAGTACACGGTTCATAAGGTTTCTTTCAGTGAGCTCGTGAGGTACCCAAATGTCGAGCTTTTTTGTGTACCCAGTTTTTTTCAAATGCGCCATAACTGTTTTGTGGTCAATTCCTAGTTCTTCAGCTACGTCGTAACTACTGACATGCCGATCTTGCTCCACTTTTTCAAAAATGGCATCCATTTTATCTGTAATAGGGCGACCAGAGCGACGTGCATCTTTGACAACAAAATTTCCGGATTGAAAACGCTTAAACCAAATTTGTGCTACTCTCACAGACACTGCACTAGGTCCATAAACATCGCAAATTTTTTTCGCGGCTTGCGTTGCATTTTTACCTTTTTTGTAGTAAAATTTTAAAATGTATCGAATTTCTTCATTAGATTCACTCATCTTGGCGGTACGAAAAACAAATGAAAATCACACATTTTCCTAATTTAAATTTGGAATTATGTTCTTTAAAATTTAAACTTTCAATGATACCAAAACCAGCCAGATACAAATAGTATAGCCAAAGAGATTTTATTACAAGTTTATACATACTATAATGCGAAAATACTTTTTCCCCAACCTAATATTATAGGTCAAGCGGGTAAACAAAAACGCTAGTTAGTGTAAGTAGGGCAGACTTCTTGACATAGATTAAACCTTAGAAGGTATAGCTATACAATACTGCAGATGTGGGCGGTTTGCTTACGTAACTCAAAACCGAAGGGCGCCCGCTTGCCACAGAACCTTTTCTTTCGCAACGAACGCCCTATGATTTCCAGTGCTAGAAATTATTGCTTTGTGATTCGATCGAAGTATAATTGTTGTTACAGACGCTGATATTTGCAGTGTGGTCGAGGTCATTGACAGGTCGGGAATCGGGTGGTAGGTAGCGCGGATGCAACGAGTGCACCGAGCGAGTTCCGGTGCACTACGCGGCAGGTATAAATAGCGATCCGTTAGTGTCGACGACCGCGCACCGTCATCACATCACATTCGCCCTGTCCGAGATCCGAGCTCACAAAGACGTGACCCAGATTTTCAAGAAAAATATTACGTCACGGGATTGTTACAAACGCTAATAAAATCAAAAGCCACCCCCGGCAGTAGTGTGAGATCAATTCGCCGTGAAGCGTTCGAGTACGAAAGGGACGGAGGGATTGAATAGGGACGGGAACAGCCAGTGGCGGGGTAAGAGGAGCTAATAATGCATACGACGCCCTTGGTCGGAAACTCGATACAAGGAAGTCGGCGGTGCTCGGGCTGAAGCCATCGGCGCGGATGGCGCACGGCGCGGCACGGGCTCAAGCGTATGTATGTACTGTAGTACGTGACACGGCGCGTTCCGAGGGAACGAGTACGTCCGCGCCCCACCCGCACATCTTCGTAGCGCAACCCTGCTTAGATGCACTTTATGAATAGGGTCGGGAACTGCGCTCTCCAATGCGCACTACGCTCGCGCTGACCAATTTTACTTGAAACAGATTAAAAACTAGTGTACCGCTATTCGTAGAAGTCATTTAAATTCAAGTAGCTAGACGAAGCGAGACAGGCAAGATTGATACCGATCATATCTAACTACGTTATTTTGTTGTTGCTATGTGACCGCGTAGCCGGTTTCGCATTTTATAATCGCCTATTGTGTTATGTGATGTAACATTTGCAAATTAATATCTCAAATAGTCGATATCTAGATAGTGCAGGTACTCACGTGTTAAACACAACACCGAAAATCTGAGGCAGCATTCATTTACTTACAAATTACATTTAATCGAAAATATAATTGTATGTTTTTTTTCAGAAAATCTCCCAATTTTTCATGGGACGCTATATGATCAGAGTTTAAATAATTTATAAAATTTGGTTAACCATCCTAAAATTGAAATTTAGATTCGCTTCATTTAAAGCAGTCAATTTTCGTTATAAGTTACAATAATTTGTTTATACGCGATGTTTCGTCAAAGGTGGTAAACTACTTTCTTGGCAAAGCTTACAAAATTTTTAAACAAAACGTTTTTAATTATATTGTATTTTTTTCTCAACAATGCATTTGTTTTTTAACTGATGTTTTACATAGGCATATTTAATGGTACTAACACAGCATTTTCTTTAGTTACTTTTAGTAATCGTTATGCCGCGCTAGTTCGAAATGATGCATCTGCTTTTTTTCATTGATGCTCAGCTCAGTCCTATCACTCCTATCAGTCGTAACATGATGTTATATAGCCTGTAGCCTTCCTTAATAAATGTACTATCCAACACAAAAATATTTTTTCAATTTGAATCAGTAGTTCCTGAAATTAGCGAACAATCAAATTTTTCAGGTTTGTAATATTAGTAAGTATAAGAATAAATACTGTCGTCTTCGATATATCAAACAATAATAAATTGTATTAAGGCAGCACGTGCCTTGCGATTTTGCGAAGTAATAACCAGACAACGCACCGTAAAAGTTGTCGCTTGCGGAACTTAACTAGTAAAACAGGTTTGGTTGTACTGTGTGCATCCTTTATCACACTGATCACACTGCGCCCGTTCTAAATAGAAATGCATAGGTAATGTTGTCTAGAGAAATCTATGGTAAACTAAACAGGAGACGAAGCACCGGAAACCTCCGGCAACAGTGAAATTAACAACCGACTGCAATTACGCCGGCACGTTGCGCATCGGGAAATTTTATCGCTTTCTCTGTACCGTTTTATTTACTATGAAATAATGGTAATAAAGCGCTCGATAGCGGTTTCTGACACACGAAAGCGGCGGGTATGCACATTCTCTTAGTAACAGCCAGCACAGGTTTAAAACAATGTACACACAAATCAATTCAAAATAGTACTTAGTGTTTCCATAATATAAAAGATAGAAAAAAAATTCTATCCGATTCACTTTAATAAAATTTGACAGAAGCCACGCTGTCAAATTTAGACAATTTTTCAATGTCGAATAAGGGAAATGGTGATGGGGTGATATAACACGAGAAAAACATTTCTAATCGGAAAAAGTTATGTCAATAAAATTTATAAAATTACTGGGATCTTGTGCTTCAACAGATGAAGGATACGAAGGTGTCGGTAATATATGTATGTATCTCATAGGCAGCGTACAAGAAAAACGTCTAGCTATTGCCGGTTAGCAGAACTAATTAGGATTTAGACGAAGTTTTGCGACGTCCTTATGCAAGAACAAAGAAAGCTGGCTCACAGGAAAGCAGCTGATATGAAGACAGGTGTGGTAACAGCTTGTGTGCACCTGCCTGGCACGCGTCCGCCACAGCCGTCCCAATCATTAACGATGTACACAATTTATTATTGACTTACATTGACATTCTTATAAATTAAGCATAAGCCTTACAGAAACCTATCAATTCCACCGAAATCCCCAAAAAATAACAATAAATTTCGTAAGAAACTGCGACGGAGGTAACGCACGGTGAATAATAAAGAGTTGCTGAGATACAATACATTTTGATGGTATGTATGTAGGTAGGTAGTACCCAGAAGTTCGGTACATTTTCGAAGCGCGTCTCGGAACATCAATGAATAGGTACACTAGAATATTATGAATGGCAAGTGTGTAAAAACCGACACAAAATGAATATTTTTTGTCACTGCGATTGGAAGCAACAGACACGGGTTTACGACGGTGACGCGATCGGGCCAAATTTGACTTTGTGAAGTGATGGAATTTGGTAATACAATTACCGGCTGAAGGTAACAAAGCGAGTAAGGACTAGCAAACTAACGGATAAGTTTTGCAAACGGGCTAGGCCAGTCTAGTTTCTTGAGGGCTTATAATATACCTACCTAGCTGTTGAGAATACCGTTAGTCGGCTGTGGTTTCCTGTCGCGTAGGTAATACGGGACCGGTCCGCCCGACAGCCGATGTTACGCTTACTATTAACTGATAACGTTAGATTGATAGATAAATAACTGATGGCGTATACATACATACAAACAGTACCTAGCATTCGTTAAATTTGTGAAGGTCGGGGAACACATAAATGGTATTTGGTGTTGCGTGCTTGTGTGACAACTCAAACCTCATAATAGGTAGGTACTCCCGGCAGGTCCACGTAGCGGGTAATACCTACTCCATACAGTAAAAGGCGGTAAAGTCGCATAAAATAACATCTGTGGCTAGGTTTTGTTTGATGATAATATCAATTACTAAAAAATATAATTATTACCTACGCAATGATACTAGGTAGGTAAGTGTAGATAAATTAGATATATACCTACATATAGAATCAATGTCTGTGAAATAATCTTGTGATTAGGTAATTATTCATTATTTAAGAATACAGCTCAGAATAAGTAAAGTAGCAAACAGTACTAATGTAGCAAAAAAATATTTTAATGTTTAACGTAAATGTTATGGGTGCATTCGGCAGTACATCAAGCTTTACTCTTGTACTACGAAAACCGACATAATTACGAGCGACGTAAGGATGGTCCAAAGGTCAAACTGTAAAGACTGGCTTGTCGGTTTTCGCACGACGCAGCGGGCAGTGTGCTCACAGCCTAGTGGCTACCTATGTGTGCGGTGATAAAATGCGCGAAAACCAGCGTACGCTATCTACCTACAATACCCCACTCTTCACATGACCATTGATTCACTCGTTTTCCAGTGTCCGTTCAAACGTAACATGACAGTCGTATTGTGACTAACATACTACAACCTTACTCATCGCGTGTAATTATTTCTTATCTACAGAAACTGGGGGAAACCATAGATTTACGTAAGGTAAACGTAATCTTACTCTGATTCCCAGCAATATTATGACAATACCAACGTAGAGAACCATAAATATGACATTTCGTTAGGTCGACATTTTTTTATTCTATTATTAGGTAGGTAGATACTAGGCACAAATAGTAGAAACACGAATTGTTACCTCCTACCTACATACATACCTACAGTACCTACTTACATACTTTATACTACTTACCTACTACTAATTAAATTACCAACAACAAAAAACAAGTTCAAGAAGGGACATACCAGTCGAAACTATGGCTGCGTGCAGTCGCCGCGTTTATAGGTAGTTGGTATAATAGCGACCACACTCACTACCGACCGACCTACATTTTATGCTGCGACAAACTCATTTACTATAATCATGCACGCACAATACGCCCTCGCGAGCTCTGCAGGCACCCCCGTAGAATTTCCGTGGCTCGGTCCGATGAATGAGAAGGATCACTTTTGCAGCTAACTACCTGTGAAAATAGCACAAAAAATGCACCAATGTGCATATGTATATGCACACGCACAAAAAAAGCGCAACCTCACAAAGACGGGATTAGGGACGAATCCCGAAGCCGTCGATCTTAGGTGTCTGCATTTCGGAAACAAAACAAGAGAAAAGAGTCACGTGCGAACGCGACGCAGGGATACGGGCGGCAGGTTGTGAGAGAGAGTTGGCGAGAGGTCCGACGTAAACAAACCGCGAGCGGGAGCTTCGACCGCACTCACCATCTCGGGAACCCTTGGATCCGTCGTGAAGTGAATTGGCCGCAGCGGCCCACGTAGTGAAGAGCGGAGACGTCCAAAGACAGCACAACAAGCATTCGGTCACACAGGTTGCTTCAAAACACACTCTGTAAACACGTACTCGACACGTCCCGTCCTACACTACGTTCGCGGCTCGCGCCAATGCAGTTTACGTCACCGCATCCCGCTCCCGACTGGCAAACTAAACGAACACGGCGCGAGCGAGCGACGACCTCGCGCTGCAGCGTGCATCGTCCCGCGCCCCGCCGCCGCGCCCTCCGGCCCTAACGCTCCCCCCGCCCGCGCTAGTCCTACGTCCGGTGAATCACGAACGTCGACATGACGACACGAATAATATTCGACCAAAATTCGGCCCAACCAAAATAAATGTGATAAATGAATGCTTCCGAAAACAAAATAAACCAATTGGTATTATGACGAAATACGTAAATTATTAATCTATCGACAAATAAAATGCAGTATTGTATTTATTACTTATTCCATTAACCTTTCTGTGTTCTGTGGTCTATATGTGTGTCATCTATATTATGTCAACATTTTTAAAGATCCTACTCTCAGAAAAATAACAAAAGCTTTAGTTAGTGTTCTGAGATCCTACTGTTGTCTTGTCTATCTTATTTATAGTCTAGTATAATCCAGTGCTTAGACTAATGGCCAATTTCGCTAACCTTAGCTTGGCAATTTTTAAACTCCTAAAATATTTATGCTATCACTTTTTGTCTTTAATAAAAAGAATGTGACACCATGCCACCAAAAAAGTACACTAAGCTAGTAAGATACGGTAATAGTATTTAAGACAAGGTTGGTGAATGAAATTAAAATTAATTAATGAATGGCCATTAGTCTAAGCTCTGTTATACTACTATAATAAGATAGACAAGACAACAGTAGGATCTCAGAACAATAACTATAGCTTAAGTTATTTTTCTGAGAGTAGGATCTTCAAAAATGTTGACATAATATGACACATATTGACCACAGTACACAGAAAGTGGCATTGACGTTCAATGTAGTTTATTGTTCAGTTCATAATTTTGTTTATTTTAATTCAATAAATGGTCATCAATAGAAATGAAGGCATTAATTTTTTACTTTCTTCGCATAGGTCAAAATCAACCATTTTTTGCATCCATTTTTACACAGGTACAGCCTATCTACAGCCTACAGCCTAGTAGTACAGCCAGCTATAGCCTACACAAAGAAAGCAAGAAAATAATGCCTTAATTTCCCTTGATGTCTATTAATTGAATTAAAATAAACAAAAATATGATCTGAAAAATAAAGTACATCGAACGTCATTTAAGTTTTTTTATACAACTAAGTTGGCAAACAAACAAACTGCCCACCTGATTGATGGTGAGTGGTACAGTACAGTAACCTATAGTAAATGTGGCTCTTGCAAGATTGAAAACTGCAACCGCCATAAGAACCACAGTGTACGGTGCCAACTTGTGACATCAGATGTAAAGTCACGGTACCCAGTAATTTCACTGCCATATCTTACCCTTAAAAACCGGAAATTAGCAATACAAGCACTGCTGCTTTGCGGCAGAAATAGGTAAGACGGAGGTACCCAAGTAGACGACCTTGGTACAGAGTCTGCTTCCGGTGAAACGTTTCGAAACGAAATGTTAACATTTTTATACTTATTATAACAATATAATTATATTTTAGGTATAACAATTAAGTTATATTTAAACTTTCAACTATTAGAGCCAGTGGTTTATCTAAATAAACTATTTCGCACAAAGCGAGATTTTTTTTTAAATATTTTATTATCGGTATAGTGACGTTCTGGCGTCATCATGCCTTATAATTTAAAAAAATGAAAAAATAGTGATGCAACGAATACGAATATTCGTATTTGCCGGATAATAGATATTTACCGAATATTCGTATTCGCCGAATATCATCAACATCACGAATATGAAAAATTAACTAGGTATTTAAACTGAACGTAACGCAAATTACGGTTTAGCAGTGCACCGTGTATCCGAACGCACTATATTACCTGATATACGCACTACGTACTATATTGGAATGTACTTACAAAGAAAAAAAAATGTTTTAATTTATTGAAAATTGCTATTTTTAAATCGTAATATTCAAAATAAATTACAGTACCAAAAATTTATATCACTTACTTAAAAATATCATCTTTGGTTTTCATAAAAATTCCCGCAAAATTACAATAAGTAATATAATTTTGCGGGAATCAAAACTTTTTGCAGCATTGGGTTCATTTAACTGTTTTTGGTAAATATAAAGAAAAATTAGTGCGTCCAGCGATAAAGATAGTTGTCTAACTCTAAAAGAGTGGAGAGAGCAAGTTTCCAATGCTAAATTTAGTTTTTTACCAAAAAAGTCGCGTGAAAAATATCTTTAGTCATTCGAATTATTTAATAATTGGCGACTTTCAAAAAGTGCTAAAACTTATTTTGAGAAACTTTAATCTGACAAATTGCAGTAGGTAATTTTACTTTTAAGTTTTAATATTGTTAATTTTTAAAATTGTCGTAATTGATTTTTTCTTACCTAAAAAAGACCTATTAAGGCGCATAGTGCTCCCAATGACCTTGCGTTGATCGTCCCGCACTGATAACATAGGAGTGAGTGAGTGAGAGTGAGGGGAATATTCAAGCAAACCTTTACGCGTAAGATGAATTATTTCAATAAAAAATTAATAAAGGCGAATAAGAAAAATGTAAAAAGACCATCCCCTAGAATATTGTTCACTCTATTTATTGAAATCGATAGTATGTGATTTAACCTAATATTTACGAAGCGATTAGGTTTATAGTTTTAAAATCGAGGCATGTTTGGGTCACATTTTAACCATGTTTTAATTAATTTATCAAAAAATTAAAAAGACCATCCTCTAAAGAATGCGTTGAATAATAACATATCTTTTTTAAAGATTTTTTTATTCAATATTTATGAAGAGAACCGGTTTTTTCTGCAGTGATTTTTTATGATTGACGTTACTATGCGCCTTAAGGCGAGGTTTTCCTGGAAATCTACGCGTGCACGGAGATTCCTTTATTGCGAGGTAATATAGTTGATAATCGTATAGCTTCTAATGTCGCTTACGCGCCCGTGACCGAACGAAAACGTTACATTTTACATGTTTTATTCGATTTTTGGAAAACTGGAGTACAAAATAGAAAATGTATTTTTGCAATTTTCTCGACAATAAAAATGCACATCTATTATTAATATTATAATATTATTAATCATGTTTCTGTCTTTAAGAATGTTTAGATAAAATGTTCAACAATATCATACATGAATTTGAGATTTGCATGTTTTATGTTCGTGGCGGTACAGTTAATCGAAATTGTATAAAACGGGAAAGTAGCGCCTTAACACTTTTCTTGCTGGAAGAGTTGAAAAGTTGTATGTTTCACACGAGAGCAATTTTTTTATGTCTCGTGCCTTTAAATCACTCATTGTGCTCAGTAGTCTTTATTAGAATCACTCGCTTCGCGCTGGTTCATTTCTAGATTGTTCGTGTTCACTTGTTCGTGATTTAAAAGTCGGCACTCGCAGCAAAAAACAACTTTACTCACTTCCACTTGTTGAACAAATAACTATTTCAACTCTCCAGCACCAAAAGGGTGCTTTTGGTGCCTAAAAACTCGCAGCAAAATCGACTTTTGCTGCGACCGTGAGGGAGAGTAATTCGAATTTCGAACACCACCATTTGGAATTATTCGGCGCAGAAAAAGCAAATGGTCCGTTCAGAAACTCATTTTCGCCTAGCGATTTAACTTACAGGAATAAAATTTTGTTTTTATTTTCTCGCTGGTAGGTATAGGTGAAAAGTTGTATGAAACATACAACACGAGAGCAAAATTTTTTTATGTCTCATGCCTTTAAATCACTCACTGTGCTCAGTAGTCTATACTAGAATCACTCGCAACGCTCATGATTCAATTCTAGACTACTTCGCTTGTTGTATCAAGGATGATTTTAATTTTTATTTCAAACTTTTTAAACCCTGGGCCTAAACACTCTAACTTAGGGAAGGCTCGAGCACCTCGGTCGGTGGGGACGTATATTACACTACTACACCACTACTTACTTAATATTATAATAATAAAGTCCTCCTAACCAATATTCGGTTACGATTGTCAAACTAAACAGAGATTATCTGCGCGGGAGATATTATAGTGCACAAGTGTCTGCGCAAACGCAAGTGCACTCTCTGTTCCTTTACTCGCATAGTCCGATGGGACTATTAGCCGACACGACCGGGGCAGTATCAGGCGCAGGACCCACTGTTTAGCGTGCCTTCCGTTCCGTAGCACGGAGGAGCTCGACATATTTCGAATTTTGGTCATCCATCATAGGACTAACCACAGCGAACGTTGCTTAACCCTAGCAATCGTTCGCTTAGGGTACGCGCCGATGCGTATCAATAGTCCCGTCGTAGCAATACGAGTATCATCAAAGTAACAGTAAACTTCGAATAAGTATCAATCAACAGCAAGTTGCTGAGAGGTTTGGTACCCCGCAGGCTACTTGATGGTGTAGCATCAGGTTCAGGTTACCGGGTATCATGGAAATACCACTAAAGAAACAGTATAACAAAATTGGAATCATTCGGATTTGTAAAAGTTGGTGAGATCTCTTCATCAACTACGCCCCACAGGCTACTTGGTGGTGGCTTGCCCGCGCGCGCGGGCGCTCATAAGGGCAGGGAGAACACCGGGGGGTTTCAGTGGGTACGCCTAGCACTGCTGGATTAGCCCCACAGACGTCCGCCTTCTAGCCAACGGCGGGTACGGCGCGGTCACGTATTTCCGTCCAAAAAAACAGAACTAACTCAGTGTCTGTATTCCGTGTTTAGGATATCGAATACGGAAAACATATTTATAAACACAAATAATTTTTTCGTGTTCGTTTTCGCAATGCGGGCATCCAATTGCTTCAAATGTATATAAAATACATTGACTGCCGCACACGTAATTTTTTAACCGACTTCGAAAAAGGAAGAGGTTCAATGTACGACTGTATCTATCTTTTTTTATGTATGTTCACCGATTACTCCGCCATTTGTGGGCCGATTTTCAAAATTCTTTTTGTAATCGACAGAGTGTAGGTGGTCCCACTGTCACCATGTCATGATCTGATAATGGAATCCCAGGCAAATCAAGGAAAACCCTTGAATTTCACAGGCACGTCCAACGTGTTTCATGATTTTTCTTAAGATATTCAGGTATTTGCGTCTGGTAGTCATCATGTCATGTTACTGAGCTGATGATGGAAGGTTTGCACTGGGCCAGGGACCCAGGGTGGTTGACTAGGGCCTAAACACCTTTATTTAGGATAGGCTCGAACTCCTCGGTGGGAACCGTAAATGAGCTGTTATGATGATGATTCCGTGCTCAGAAATCGAATACGGAAAATGTATTTGTGCGGCCAGTCTAAAAGGAAGGAAAGCTGTGTCCAGCCCTTAGAATAATAACACATGAAGGCGCGTCCGGTACTGAGCGCGATGATTTACGAGTAAGTGAAGCAAAAATGACGCACACTACATACTACACTACAAGACGGGGCTGCCAGTGCCTGCCACCTAGAAGTTGTTTCCCCAAAAATGAGGGAACTTATGTTGTGTTCATGTTGTTGAATTTCGCAATTATCGCACCTAATCTATTTCAATTTCATGTCTTTTATATAAATACAGAAATGAAATGAAAATTTCCAAATCTCTTTTATCAAATACTTAAAAACTTATACATATTTAAGAAGAAAATAATGATTTTATCTATACAAATAAATAAAATTGAAGTGTCTGTTTGTAATGTCAAAATAACAAGTTTTTACTAAATGGGTATGCATGTATATCGGGTAACAATAACAAAAACACAATTAATTTTTTTTGTCTTTCTGTCTGTCTGTTTGTTCCCGCTAATCTCCGGAACGGCTGGACCGATTTTGACGGGACTTTCACTAATAGCGCTAATTATATAAGGTATAATATAGGTATAAAAAATGCCTACAAAAATCAAAATGCTGCCAAAAGTTACTATTCCACGCGGACGAAGTCGCGGGCACAGCTAGTGTCTAATGTTTGCATCGAATAGGCCGCTTAAGTTAATGTATCCCGGAACCGGTGTATATGTCATGCTCGTGCGTGGCCATATCGTAAAATTGAACATTTCATTATGTGGCCGACCATTTCATGAAATGCCAATTAAAACTAACCATATCGTTTAAACATCAACGTTAAATGATATGTTCATCCACGTTTTGCCATATCGTTAATGTAGTGTTCATGATATTCAAAGTGTAATAAAAATCCCAAATAAGCATGAAACAAGCCTGCAGCGTGCAAGCAAGCATGCAAATGCAGTTTGATGCTTCGCTCGCTCTGCTGTATGTGGTCACAATATCTAGCCTTTTTTTTAGGAGGGGATTTCTTATTACGTATTCAACAAGGGGCCGCGGCTGACGAGGCCGCCCCAAGGATATGCCATTGGACTCGGGTATAAACCCCATACCTGGCTAAAACTCCTCCAGATACTTCTACCTCCGTAGGGACATAATCGGGATCGGCGTTAGCCATTCCCCGATTGCTACAATATCTAGCCTAACCTAACATACAGATTTCAGTAATCGAAACAATAAGGATCAGTCATGTTTTTTGTGGTATATGCAGACCTAAGGTGACAAAAAAAACAGTAAATACTGTGAAAAAAAATATTTAAATCGGACTAAAAATGACGAAGATACAGCAACTTTAGTCAATTCGTTTCAGAAACGCGCCCGAGAATGAAGCGACTTGCTGTGACGTCATCTGTTATGATCGGTTCACTGTGCGGTTCGAACCAGGGACTGTTTACCGGTATGAATACGAGTATAACATTTATCTGTATGACGTCATTTAAATAAATTTCGGTAGTAGTTAATTTCAGTACAGAAATTATTTTTCTGTACTTAAATTTTTTTGTACTTTAATCATAATTGTACAGATATCATTTAACTCTTATTATTTAAAATACTGAAATAAAATCAAACCATAATGGGTGAGACGAGAGCGGTCCTTTACGTTAGTTCATCTTCACGTGTCTTCGTGCCTTTCACAATTTGTGTGGTTAATGACACGTATTTCTTGCTTTATTGGTTTGTATATACCGACGAGTACATAAAATTGCAATACAATTATATTTTTAAAATGGAGGAAGATAAACACCAGCGGTTAAAGGAGTGCATACGTCACGATTTTAATTGTTTAGGACAATGACGAGATACTTAGGAAAATGATAATGCTCATGAGTCTAGTTTTATACTTATAGAATACGCAGCTAAATGAAAATAAAAAGAATTTAGTATCTAGGTAATAATTTTATTTGGTTTAAAGTATCACAATGAACGTCAAAATATTAATATAAGTCGAACTTTTTAGACTTTTATAAACCTAATTGCTTTATTCGGATCTTAATAAAAGTTAATCGTGGTAGGATTGTCGTGTAGGATTGCTTTTTTGTTATACATTAACAAATGTATAACAAAAAACCAGTTTACCTTGATTCTAAATAATATATATTATTATTATCATTTTATATTGAGATCTTATACAAATCATCCGTTATAACCAAAAAAACTAAACGTAGTCATTTCTTTCATTTCCATAATTAGAAAACTTACTAATTTTTTACTCAATATGATCCTCGTTTATAAAAGAATATGCAGTCATAACAACTGTGATATGATATGATCAAAATAATGGTAAACATAAGTACCGTTTTTGTGTATAGGTATATGTTATTTTTTGTAATATATTTTATCTTGTCTGCACATTCTATGCTGTTCGCATATTGCAAATAAAAATTATTTATCTCAATATCCGATGCTTTCTTACTTTTTTAACCAGTTTCTAATTGGTTTCTCTTATCAGAGCACATGTATTTGATTGTGAACTTAATGAGCCTACATTTTGATTCTGTAAATTTATTACTCTGTTAGGAAATTAAGTACCTAGATTTTGTAGTCGCTTTTTTTTTGCTTGTGTCATTTTTTTTCTTATTAACAGTTCTATTCTTCTTTGTATCTTTATATTGAATAGCTGCACTTTTTACTTTTAAATGATCCTTCTTTATTAATTAGGTTGCTATCCTAAGAATTACCCGCACCTTGCTCACTAGCAACTGCTTTTACTTTAACTGCTTTGAATGTTGATTGTTTTCCTTTTTTCGTTGTATGTTCCCCTAATAGAAAATTATCACTATTATACTTTGTTAACTACTTATAACACTTAATCTTATCCCACGCTAGGCGGGGTTAGTACGCTATATTTTTTTCTCCCACTTACTTCTGTTATTCGTCATACTTACATTTACTCCTTTTACTTCATATCATTCCATCCATTTCTTAACGCATTGTATTCATTTATTCTTTGGTCTCCTACCTGCACATCCATTTACGTTCATATTTACTATCTTCATTTACATGGCATTTTTTCCTCCTCAACCCAAACCATCTTAACCACTCCTAATCTTTTCTGTATTCGGCGCAACTTTCAAACTTCCTTTAATATCCTCATTTCGTACTTTATTTCTTGTCACCTCTATGTCCATCTTAGTATTCGCATTTCATTAACATGCACTCTTTTTTATCCTTCTTTTCCATTGCTTACATATAATAGTTACCTATCGTATAAATACATTCTAATAAATGAACTAACTGAAGAAATTATTTATTTGTTGAATTCCCCTTTCACTTTTTGCGTTGCTCTTATATTGCGCGAGGGCTTTTTGCTGAATTATTTTCTTCTTTCTTTTTTATGTCTGTCTCTTTTTTCTTTTTCTACAGTTAGCAATTCAGGATCATTTTTTCCTCAGGACCATTTTTTCCTCAGGACAATAACTTATTGTTCTGAGATTTTTTATTTCTGCGTACCGTCACCTTTGACATAGGTTTTCAAAATCAAATTAAAATATTCCTTATTCGAATATGACTTCATAGAAAGCTCTTTCGAATCGGTCATTTAAAATCATAATCCATTTGATACCAATTTCCAAATTCACCATTTAAACACAAGAAATAACAATAAACTTGCCTTTCCGACGTACAGACTTTAAAAACTAAATGCTCGTTTATGGGGAAATGTATAACTTTTTATAATAATATTCCATAAAGTGTTACTGATTTGCATTTCATAAGTTTAAAGCGCATGTAAAAATACTCATAAATTGAGCAAAGGTTATTAATTACTTATTATAAAGTCAACGATTATTAGAATGATGCTAATGCCTGGTGTTAATTTGTAGATATTATTAGTTTTATTTTTAAGAATTGTTGTATATTAACTATTTATGTAAACAAATATTGCTGTGTGTGGTATTGATACACCCTTTTGTAAATGTTGGTACATTTCTGATGTAGCTGTTAAGTTCCTTGCGTCCATTCTTCTTATCAGCTAAAAGATGTCCTGAATGGGTATTCAGGATATCTTTGACTGTTGAATGGGTATTGAGGACTTTCTATACTAGTAGTATTCCATATGACATGACACTGCGAAAATAACTAAAGTAAATCAATCTTGCCGTTTCAACATCAGTAAGTTGTCTTGTTTTTTACTGCATTTGCTGCAGAACTAAGTCTGTTTGCATAGGACTCAATATGTGGATCCCATTGCAACCTTGAATCTAGTGTAATACCCAAAAATTTGTAAAGTCGATGAATTCAACAAGTTAATTATTCATTTCTACAAGAGTATCCACTTTCCTTACATTTGGCAATGAGAACTTAATACATTAAGTTTTATTTGAGTTTAATGATAAATTGTTCATTGTGAACCAATGCAATACTCTAGAGAGAGTACTATTTACAACGTCAATATTTTCGTTTCCTCTGTTAATCTTAAATATTAAAGAAGTATCATCTGCAAATAGTACTATATCGCAAAGATTATAAGTGAAATGAGGTCATTTAATGTAAATTAGGAAAAGCAATGGTCCCAATATCGATTCCTGAGGCACACCCATAATTATAGGTGCACCAGCAGACTCAGTTTTATTAATAACAACTTCATCCCAAGAATTCAATATGTGGATCCCACTGCAATCTTGAATCTAGTGTAATACCTAAATATCGATCTAATTGTAGAATCGATGAATCCGACAGTTCGATTAATCATTTCCACAATAGTATCAACTTGTGTTGGCAATGAGAATTTAATACATTTAGTTTTATTTGAGTTTAATGATAAATTGTTCATAGTGAACCAGTGCAATACTTTAGAGAGAGAGTAATATTTACAACGTGAGTATTTCCGTTTTCTCTGTCAACCCTGCTCACTAGCTGTAAGGAATAATATTAAAGAAGTATCTTCTGCAAATCGTGCTGTATCGCACACATTGTTAGTGAAATGTGGGAGGTCATTAATATAAATAAGAAGAGCAATGGTCCCAATATCGATCCTTGAGGCACGCGCATAATTATAGGTGCACCAGAAGACTCAGTTTTGTTAATATAACAACTTTCTGAACCCTATTAGACAAATAAGACTCAATAAGTCTAATTGCTTCTTCAGAGACACCATAATGCTTGAGCTTATTATAAGAGTTTGGTGACCAACGCAGTCAAAAGCCTTTGATAGGTCACAAAATATACCAATTACATCTTGTCTTGTTACACTCATTATAATATTGCCTTCCGTCAACAGTATACCGATTTGTACTAATTATTAAAATGTTATATTTGATCTTAAACAAATGCATTTACGAACTCTCATCATTATCCTCAAGATTTGTCATTACAATTCCACATAATGTCATTCTTTTCTAAATTTATTTTCATTATCCTGGCAGCCCAAATTCAGGACAATGACGTTAGGGAAAATGATGAAATCGCAAAAACTTGACCTAATATGTTTTACGCAAGTGGTATTTCAAAAAAAATATTATAATGTTAAATTATGTTCACAAAACTTCCATATTTTGCAATATGAAAAAGACTTACAATAGGACAGAATGAATATACACGGTGTTTCATAATAACCAATAAATATTTTATCGTTATCTAAAATTAATTATTAAATAGTTTTTCCCGTAATGTTATTCAACCCAAAATTTTCATGTATATCATAGTATCATCATGATGTTTATGATTTACATGAACATTTGGGTTGAATGACATTACGGGAAAACATAAATGACGTTTGTAATGAAAATTTTTGGAGAATTAATTTTAAAGGCTGCTTGCAAAAAACCAACGCTTTGTATCTTCACCAAAGCATGTGTCCGACTTTGGTGCGGGGAGGTCTGTTCACCCTTTTTTTTTTTTTTTTTTTTTTGAGGCGGCGGAATCTCTTTACGATTCAACAAGGGGCTGAAAGCTGACAAAGCCGCCCCAAGGATATGCCATTGGACTCGGGTTACCTGGGTAACCCCATACCTGGCTAAACCACCCTCCAGAGCAACTTCTACCTCCGTAGAGACACACTCGGGATCGGCGTTAGCCATTCCCCGAGTGCGCCCCCTGGATTGTAGGCCTGACGCAAGCGCCAGGTCTTACCTCTACGGGGGGGTCGACAAGTGCCATAATTCGACCCCCCAGACGGGCAAGCCAGGGGTAGAAAAGTTTCTCCCGACCGGTTGTCGGCCGGCCGGGCCATTGCCACAAGTTTCCTCCCTCCTCTCGTCTCTAACTCAACACTAAATTGAAAACAAACATTGCGCAGGAGAATTACGCGCATTTTTGGAACACGAGTTTTTTCTTTATTGACTTAGCGGGTATTGGTAATTTTATCAAAAGTATGAAGCTTGATTAGTTATAATTACAGCACACAATAGCCAATAGCTCAAAGAATTCACCTTTTTTCATATTATCCAAATATAATAGCGCATGAGCCGTGGCGACACGTGAAAAAATAGCAATTTTATTGGTTTTATTTTAACAACTTTTTTATTATTAATTTATTATAATCGAGGCTTAGAGGAACATTTTCGTTGATTATTTATTTTACTATCAAAAAAAAATCTTTTAAAAAAATATACACACATTCTCGAGAAATTTTGAAAGACATGAATTTGGGACCTTTCAAATATTGACCCTGTTATTCTAAATGGTGGGATATAGATTTTTTTTGCATTTCATCCACGTTAAGTGAAAGCATGTAAAATCAAACACAGCCCAAGCATAGCTTCCGTTTTTAACGTCATTCATACCCATAATTTGTTCAATTTTCCGCAATTAACCTAGCTAGCACCCTGACACGTAGTTTTATATAGGCACATACCTAGTTAAGGTAGATAGGCCCTTACCTAGATAGGCACTTACCTACTATTAACATAGGTAGATACCTATCTACAAAGACTTTAAGAATAGGTATTCAAATCGTAAACATCGCGTTTTATTTTATTGAATACTATTAAACTTAACATAATAAATAAGGTAACTACTTGGTTAAATATTAAGACGAAGGTACTTATTTTTATTTTCATTGCACATCCTTCTATCAAACACGAAGATTCGTTGCTTGTTTTACAATATGAAAAATATCCGTGCACGGCATTTCTACGCTTCCTACCCATTGCACACAAAAATGATTGATATTGCGTTAATTAATATCCACTCTACAGTAATCAAAACATCTACGATCCCTTTATATGAGTTAGTAAACCTGTTGCAAGTTGCAATGTGCGATTTGAGCTCAGCGGCGGCGCGCATAGGCACATATTTTTCCTCACCCGTTGGGGCCCCTTATCCACCTGCCCCGCGGCCAGTGGCGCCCGCTCGTATGATTTCAGTACAGAAATAAAATAAGGGTTAAATAAGTGTATAAATGAAGAATATCGGTACAGAAATTCGCCTTGTATAGAATTTTAGTACAGATATTTTTACTGATACTATATCAATATTTTATACTGATAAGCAGTCCCTGGTTCGAACACCAGCGGGGTCAGCCGGAATACTTGATTTGTACGCGTTATTGTCGTTCGTATTTAGTTTATTTTATTATAATATCATCATACAAATATTGTATTGTGACAAAATGCAAAAATACTACCAAATAAACTATTTTTTTTCTGTTTCAAGAGATGCAAAGACAGGAAAAAAATGGTGTAAAATAATGAGGAGAGACGATAAAACTCCTGTACCCCTAGTATGAGTTTTCATCGTCATCGAGCTCGATCAATCGTATCGTCTCCTCTCCATACATTGACTAGTAGCGCCCCTAGCGTCCAATAGCAGGAACTAATATTGGCAGTATGAGTCAATTCGAGGCCTCGATTTACGAAATCGTCTATCGTTGGCGCTCGAAAAGTGCATTTTGGCAGTATAAGTTGCTGTTTTGACAGTTCTCATGAAGTATTTCGAGACGAAATTTCGTATCGAGTGACGATACAAAAAATTCAGTGAGAGGTAATTTGATAGCTAGTTTTAAAAGCCAAATTAATATTTCTTTGGCAATAACATTATTGGAAGAGTTTGACAAAACCGGCTGACATTTTCAAGAACGCCGGGAGTTAAAACAACGGTCGTAAATATGTAATAAAAGGTAGGACCTTATGAGGTTATGTTTCTCCTGTGTAATGTGTTAACTTTATTTTATTACTAATATAGACGGTGCTTTGTTGTAGGTGTTGTAAATGCTTTGCGGATATTTGAGAAGAAAGACTTGACAAGACATTTTGATAATCAAAGACGAGACAATAAATAAGATAACTCGCTGCATTTTCTAATAAATCATCCTAACCCAATAGTCACCAAAAATATAGTAAACAAATTGATAAAATTTCTTGCTGAAGGACAGTATGACGCATAAGTTGGTAAGATATTTATTGTAATAATTCATTAAATCATTTCTCTCTATTATAATAATTATGAGAAGGTTACATACCTACATGTTTACATTTATAAGATTTGGTGCTGTGTTATGCCCCATACTACATAATTATTTAATAAAAGTAGGATACTTTTTATCTTGATGATAAAAATAAATAACATTTAATCATACATTGAGCTATTCGTGTGTATTCAGTTACATTTGTTGTTACATAGGTATATGAAGAAATGTAGCTAATTACTGTTAATTTTTGTTTCAGCTTTCATTTATATGGTTTGCCTGGAGTAGGGTATAAAGATGGCTACCAGTCAGTATATTTGCTTCATAAAATAAAATGAAATAGAACATTTACATAACTATACAAAACATATCAATTCATTGAATTCATTTGTCAACGTACAAATGGTATAAGCAAACACCGAACTCAAGATTACCTACTTATGATTATAAACTTCATACTTATTGAAGTGCTTTATTAAATTGTCATAGTATGCTAAAGATTCCCAAATCCAGTGGTTCCTGTAAGTTTAAAGAAATTTATAAACCAACTGTGTGTAAGATATTTAAAATTGACATAATAACTAGGTATTTTATGTGCTGAATCTTTATGAAAGTATATGACAATTTTCATCATGTTTAAAAATCAGAGGATCAGAGATGGAACCTATTGTATATGAAAAATAGTATTGGCACTTATCTTTATGAAGAAAAAATGTAACTAAAGAATTAATACTATTAATTTTTGAGGAGTAGGTAAATTGTAGATGGCTATTGCTTGGAATATTTAAACCACAAAGGTGGCTTTATGTTAATTTAAGAATATTATGTAGGTACTCTGTGTAATTTATTAAAAGTGGCATAATATTTTAATTCGGAAATGTAATTTATAAATGGTTGATTATATCATTAAAAAATAAAGATTCATTAAAAAGTAAATCTAACTTTTACAGTCTTACAAATAAAAATGAGTTATACCACATTTATTCCACCCTTATACTAGGTATAGTTATACTTAGTATAAAACGAGAATAACTCTAGAATATTTTTTGACAAATAAACGAGGTTTATCTTCGGTATAGCTATTCTTCCGATCTATCAAAATGCACAATATGGCAACAGCGCAATCAAAGAGAAATGTACAAAAAAGTAACATATTATCTGTGAAAGCTGTCAGTTTTTCGACCGGGCGACCGTTTTGTTGATTGGTTTCATTTCTATATGTTATTATACTTGTTTATACTTTCGTGTAAATAATTATATTAATTTGAAAATAGTTAAATTTCGATAAAGAACTTTGATTTTTTTCAAAAATGCTGAAAAATCAATTTCGTCTCGGGCGGGGATCGAACCCGTGTCTCCAACGTACCGTATTGACGCTTTGACCACTTCGACCACCGAGCTCTTATCAGCTCCGACGAAATCTTTAACTGTATTGATCTCATTAATTTGGGGGAGGAGGGGTGGGGGGTGGAGATGGCTATGCTCGGAGTTTCTTTACGTGAACGATAAGTAATGATGAGATCCGTAAGAGACGCCGCGTTGGTAAGCCCCCCAAAAGGTGAAGCGACGACCTGATGAAGGTCGCGGGAAGCCGCTGGATGCGGGAGGCGCAGGACCGATCGGTGTGGAGATCCTTGGGGGAAGCCTACTCGTATGTCCAACAGTGGGCGTCTGTTGGCTGAAATGATGATGATGATTGATCTCATTTGAACTTTGTTAATTTTTAACAGTGAATAAAGACTACTTTAGTGTATCCATTAACTATATTTAAATATTATAACCTCAAATGAGCACAGCAAACAAGCACAAATCGAGTTATACTAGGTTTATTCAAGGGTGCGGGCTGGTATAACTTCGGAATAACGTTTGTATCAATAGAAATGTCAATGTTATACTCAGTATAAGTTATTCTTGGTTTATTTGTAGACATTTTGCTTATTCTTAATTTATTCTCGAGTTTAACTTTATGCCACGTTTATTTGTAAGGCTGTTATTGTATAAATTTCATAATCCTGTTACTGATTTCAAGAATAATGAAGATTTCACTGAGATTTTACCATACCATATGGGAATAGTGTTTAATATGGAATATTATATGTTTTTTCTAAATGTCTAATCCGTTTTGGCCTTATTAATGTTAAAAATGTTAATTAACCTATGTTCATTGTAACGCTGTTGGATTACTGAAATAAATAAATAAAAATAAATTACTCAATAATATTTATATGTATAAATAGCAAATGGTGTGAATGAGAATCTCTTTTATAAAGTTCATAAAAACAGTTACTATATTACCAGTGTTTCATGGTTTCCAATCTACATCGGATCATATACATACACATCACTGCTGGGCAAGGGTCTCTTAATTTCACGGGTTTTCATAATGAAATAAAAAACCAGAGTAAATAATAATATATTTAATTTTACAATAATATGTTTAATTTTACAAAGACTGGAAACATATAATTTTAATTTAAATATTATCAATATAATATGTTCCATTCACAAGAAATTGATGAAATCGCTAAGGACAACGCCTCTACTGAAAGAATAGAATAGAAAATTTTCCATTTTACACTATTGTATACAAAAGCAAATACAAAGGAATATTTCCTTAAATTAACTGAATAATGAAAAAGTAATAGGACAAATTCTTGAAAAAATAGGCCCATCAAACCAAGATCAGTGGAAAAGTAGGTTTGCTTTTTTAATTTGGCTTTTATGAAAATGATTGTGGTCCGACCTCTATACCTTAAAAAGGAAGACTACATCAAAGTACCACAGGACACCCATAAACAAGTCCCATTTGCTGTTCCACACTGTTGATGAAGTGAGGTCATGTTGGACCCAAGATCATGGTAGTGCCAAGATTCATCCATTTCAATAATGTAATACAATTTAAACTTTTTCAAATATGAAATGTTTCTATTTTGATAAAAGGACAACTACCTATTATGACTAAAGTTGAATATCTTTGTAAACATACACTTTGAAATCCAAGTTATTTATTTGATTAATATTGAGTATTTCCTCCTATTGCAGGAATAATGGTTCTGCTTCTTCGTCTTGAATTTATCTTTGTAGTAACAGCTTTTTATGTTCGCTTGAAGGATTCCATATTCCTCCCTGTTATTTCCATGTTGCCGCCGGCAACTTGGTCTTTTGAGAGGTAGTTGACCTGCCTTAGATATCTTCAGCAGCTTCTAGAGATCTTCGATTTCTCTTTATATGTAATTCTACACATATTCAATTATTTTCTTGAATCGCGTACAATGCACTAGTACGGTTCATATTTATGAGTTAAACCTATAAAATAAGAATAATTGGTTGTATTAGATACAAATAACCCATCATATTTAAATAAAAAAAATGCATGAACACACCGCTAATAATTAAACTTACTTTTTGTCTGTTTTTGCATTATCAACAAATAAAATTAACAATTCACATCTTATTATAACCTCAAAACGGTGTGGCCCCTTTTTTAACGAAGTAAATACGCATGGCACACTACGAAAATCTAGAATTCAATTACAGATATAATCCTACTATGAAAATATTACCTCACAATAAAGAAACAATAAGTATTACCTCACAATAAAGATAAAATAAGAAATGGGCAGGAGCATCATCATGTTGCAGCCACATAGTTTGTAGAGTTTCGAGATCAACATCTTCAAAAAAATCTAAGTTTGTAATGATTCTCAGAAACTCCAGATAATTATCTGCATTTAGCCGATGTAGAATTTCGATAGGGCCAATCAACTAACTATTAAAAACAACATCCCACGTGTAGACAGAGAATTCAGTTGGTTGTGATGCTTCCAAATGAGAATTTTGGTTGTTTTCGTTCCATTGAATTGAACTTGATTTTTGAGTAAAATATATTTTTGTTTACATACTATAACTCAGTGATTACGTGATCATCTTCATGTGACATTTTAATATCAATCTGTATTACCTCTTTGGATGTTGCCTTTTTTGTCAGTGGTTAGGTAGTATGTGATAGTTTCAGAATTCAAAATAAAAAAACATTGTATACGTCAAGAAAAGTTTCGAAAAGTTTATCGCGATCATTGTGCTACGCGTGCTGGGTCCATCTAGTAAATGTATCTTTTTGAAATGAATCCTTAACCCTTAATTCACCACCCTGAGTCCCAGGGGCTCAAGTATATTTGTCAAGGGAAAAATCAAGTGTATTTATCAACATTTGGAGTTGAGCGGCCTGGTACCTTTCTACAGTGAGGCGCGGGACGTGGTAGTAAGCGATCGTGCGCGTGCGCCATTTCCAAAGGTGAGTTTTGATCAACTGTGAGTCCGGAGGACTCATGATGGTGTTTTGTGTTACAATTATTATGTCAGCTACTTTTTTATTTATCCATTTTTATTTGGTTTGAGGCTTTCATCAATGGCATCTAAAATTCAATCTATAAATGCTGCCGATACTTGTGCCTCAGAAAACGATTGGCTGCAAGTGGAGGATGAGATCGACGATGACGACACTGGCGGCAGTCTTTCAGCAAACTTTGTTCCTGAGCCACATTCCGACGACAACGATGCCGATTTTATATTGAGTGATCACGACACCTGGTCTGAATGTTCTGACAGTGCAGAACTGGACAGTAACACCGAAAACTTGCCGAAAGAAAATCTGCCTTACTTGTGCCAAAATTGGCATAAATGTTAAACTTTTTAATATGTTTACCTGATGCATATTTTAAAATGTTATATTGTGCCATTGTTAGTTTTATTTCTTTTTTGATACTTTGTAATGTTGTTTTTAAAAAATACTTATATGTTTAGTTTTATAACAAAAGAAAATTGTTTTTTTAGGTGAAACCTAGTACTCAATTTTCAGAGACTGATAATTATAAGATAGAAGTAAACTCAAAAAATCTGAATTCTTAGTTAAGTTTATGCCAAAATGTTAATTAGTATATACTATTAAATATATTTGTGATATAGAAAAATAATAAAAAAGGCTAAATACAAAGTGTTCACGCTCGAGGAAGAGCGAGTGGCAACACAGCATTATAGTCTGTGGCGGCCGGCCGCATGTAAGATGTCAGTCAGTCGAGTCGAAACGGAATGACATTGAAAAGAGGTTAGGACCGGGCATCAATAAAATATAATACACAATATTTAAGCATCTAGCATTGTGTTTTGCGCGGCGCACCTAATATCGGGGTGCGAAAGTCCGCTTTGTGTTGTGCAAAAGTTTTATCGTCGCGTGTGTGAGCCGTGGTGGCCTAATAGGCATTTGTAGTGCTCCGGTCTCCACCGGTGGATCCACCGCAGAACTTCAGGAGCCGCGACTTCCTTCGAGCTAGCTCAGGAAGTCCACCGGCTACATACGCAGACTGAACGGAGACAAGGTAAACGTTATCTGTATCGGTTTTTGGATTCAGCAATCAAAGCATCATTCGGCGAAACGCCGACGTGGTGGTGTCTACTTTGGGCACCACCACAAAGTAAACGAGTATTTATTTCCAAAATTAAAATATGAGTCCCTGGGAATCATGGTGGTGATTAGTGAGATTTTAATAGAGGTGGTGGATTAAGGGTTAAAAAGATCATCACTGTTTATGTTTTTATTTGTAAATGTACCTCGAACAAAGAAAATCAACAATCTGTCTTAATCAATGAAATTACTTCATTTAAATTTAAACTTTAACACAATTTGGTTCCTCTTCATTACAATCAAAATAAATCTCATTATCTGTTGTATTCCAAGTGAACTCCATTCTCCTTCTAGTACGTCTCTGAAATATTCAAGTTGCTATCTCTTATGGACATTTCTTTTTTTCTCTTCAGAAATTTTCATCCCTAATAAAATCATAGCAATTTCTCCTGGAAATTGTTTTCCTCTTTTTAAGCATGATTTAAATTTTTATTGCCCTCAAACCTGACATTCCCATCTTTTAGTTTTTATAAAATACTGACGATTGTTTTGTGATCGTATGAAATAAAAACTAACCTGAGCATTAGTGAAAATGCTGACAGCTTCAAAAGATTGCTTTTTTATACAAACGGAAAATATAACTTTTTGGTGCAATTCAGGGTGTCCCAGAAGCCGACGTCAAGCCGAAAGCGGGTGATAGACTAACTCATATAAGTTATCAGAAAAAAAATCTAAGTCATATATTTAGAAAAAAATCTAGCATTTAAAAAATCGATAAAATTTACACCCTGTGACGGTTTTTTCACTCTTGTTGCTACAAATCTTGACTTTTCTAAACATTTTCTTTTGTTTTGTAATCCTGAATTTTCTTTAAACTCTAATCTAAAATTGAATGCCAGCTGCTCCAGATTAGAAGAATATGCCATTTTTAGGGTTCCGTAGCCAAATGGCAAAAAACAGAACCCTTATAGATTCGTCATGTCTGTCTGTCTGTCCCTCCGTATGTTACAGCCACTTTTTTCCGAAACTATAAGCACTATACTGTTGAAACTCGGTAAGTAGTTGTATTCTGTGGACCGCATTAAGATTTTCATACAAAAATGGAAAAAAAAACAATAAATTTTGGGGGTTCCCCATACTGAAACTCAAAAATTTTTTTCATCAAACCCATACGTGTGGGGTATTTATGGATAGCTCTTCTTGAATTTTTTTCGCATAGCTTTAACAAGCTGTACTGAAAAAAAAAAGTACTATGCGAGTTTGGCAAGCAACTGCAAAAGTTGGCGCATTTAATAAGGATTCGAAAATGGTATGATACTTACTAGACAATTTCTTCAATTGTGGACAATATTTTTTTTTCCAAAAACAGGCAGTTTTAAACAAATTTTTCTTACGTACTTAAAAATTATTGTAGTGTACCCATGGTTTGCTTTAAGGCCGTAACTTTAACATTCTAGTTTGAGTGAGACCGGGAGAGTCATTTTACGAAGTGTGAGAGAGACAGATAGTGAAATAAATTAAATACACAAAAATTGTTTAACATAATTTATTTAAATGTCAAGATTTACAACAAGTGTTCAAACTGTATTCCTTCAGCGCTAATGCAGGCTCGACATCTTAAAAAAGATCGGGCTATCAACCGTGCGAATCATCCGTTGTTAACAAAATCATTTGCTTCTATTATTCTTTGCCGTAGCTCAGCCACAGTTTCGATTGGCTTTGCATAAACTTTTCTTTCACCGCTCCCCAGTAAAAGAAATCTAATGGATTTAAATCTGGGGAACGGGCTGGCCACGAGATAGTACCAGATCGTCCTTTCCATCTGCCTGGGTATTCCTCATCGAGATTTTCTCTCACTGAGCTGGCATAGTGAGCTGGGCAACCATCTTGTTGAAACCACATATCTCTAAGAATATTAAGTGGCACATCTTCCAGTAGATTTAGTAAATCATTTTGTAGAAAATGTAAATAAACTTTACCAGTCAGGGCCTCTGGCAGCTCAAAAGGACCTACTATTTCTCCATTTAAAATTCCGGTCCACATATTCACTTTAAATCGATATTGTGATCTATCTTGTCTCATCGAATGAGGATTTTCGATATGCCACTCGTGTATGTTGTGTAGGTTCATGTAACCATCTTTTTTAAATGTCGACTCATCCGACCACAATTTTTTTTCTAAGAATCGCGGATCCTCTCGGTGTTTTTATAGCATTGTTTGACAAAAAGCAACACGGGGTCGATGGTCCCGGGATAGTAGTTTGTACTCGCTGTACGTGGTACGGGTGTAGCTGATTTCTTTGCAAAATCCGATGAGCTGTACTTTTGGGTACTCCTGCCCCCCTAGACAAATGCCATACGCTAACTTTTCCGCAGTCGTTTCTCAGGAAAAATGTATGGAGATGACATTAGCTGCGGAAAAAATAGCGTAAGGTTGTCGTAAGCTAATGTCATTTCCATACATTTTTTCTGCAGAACGACTGCGGAAAAGTTAGCGAGTGACATTTGTCTAGGGCCTCTATGCTTCTCTCTATTTCACGTACAGATATACTCCGATCTTCTTCAACAATGTCTAGAACAACGTCCTCGTAAGGAGGACGATACCTTCCTTCACCATGTACTATCGCGCGCAGTTCCGCCTGATCACCGCTATGCTCATTTTCGTTTGCACTAGCGCTCTCTAGCCCCACCCCGTGGACCTCGAATAGACATGGAATAATGAAATAAAAGATTCTTCTTCGGCCTGCCGCCGAGCCGCGGAGGAACCCCCCCAACGCCGATTAGAGAGAGAAAGAGTATTTCTTTTCTAATAGGTCAAAACTTAAGGGGGCGTATAGCACGGCGCTTCCGCACGATTCAAGAGACGAATAAATTTTTAAATGGTCAGTCGGAAGTGCTCGCGATAGTACTTGGTTCGGGAGTCGGCCCTGTGAGAAGAGTAATCGGTGCACATTTGTAAAGACTCGATGATCCGGAAAACGAGCTGCATTTGGGTACCTCTCATGATAGTCTAGTTGCAGCGTTGAAATTATAATAATAATAATATTTATTTTTCTTCTCTCTCACAATAGGTAGGTTGCAATATAATTAAAAGTAAGTGATTCCATACTATTAAATGCATGTACATTCCCCATATTGCATCTACATTCCCCATAAATTAGATGCATGTTGGCATATTCTTGTGTCGTGTACGCAGACAAGGTGGCACTACACAATTACACAATCAACGATAGTCCGGAACAAAGCAAAGGTAGAGAAACTAAACAGTCCGAATCCAAAGCACAAGCAATCAAGTCCAATAAATAAGGCAGAAAGTGGTAAGTACGAAATCAACACGAACCAATACAGAAAGATGCGCAGTAAGCGAAGGAGCGAAACGTACTGATGTGTATTGTGTGTGCGTTAGCGAATAATTGGCGTCACTATCTGTCTCACTTTGTTGTGCTGTTAATTAAAGACATTCAATAATTAACTATTGTTTTATTTACTTTGTAAGCAGCACAATAAAATCACAATTATTCATATTCTTCTGTCAAACAGGAAGTCATCATTTGTCTATACTTTTTTTAATATAAGTCTATGCAATGAGTACAAACGCAAACAGCCATGATCTACAACATCTTCCTTTTTCTAAGTTACTATTTTTAACTTGACAGTCATACAATTGTTACTTATATGTTTACACAATATCTAGTTACATGAATAAAAAGTAAACTGATTATACCATAACATAATTCACAGTAATATTTAAAATGCCATATTTTGGATAATTTTTTGATGTTCAATACAATTTCCAATAAAGTTATACAGTAATAATTAATTATAGATTTAAGCAAAATTATCTTTCAAGTAATTAGGCTTTTTAATTTCTCCTCCACTTCTTGTAAATTGTTTATTTCTTACATCTGTCTCACAATCAACATACTGATCATTATTTATCATTGACTTATTCATACAACTATTAGTTTGTTCTGTATATCATTTAAATTATTATTTGTCAAACTACAATCATAATCTATCCTTCTAGAATTATCATAGTATCTTCCATTTTAACCGACTTCAAAAAAGGAGGAGGTTCTCAATTCGATGCGTATGTTTTTTTTGTGTGTATGTTACGCGATTACGCCGCCAATTGTGGACCGATTTATACATTTTTTTGTATTCGATAGAGTGAACTCTAAGGGTGGTCCCATGGTCACCAAAGTTAGGATCTGATGATGGGATCCCATGAAAATCGAGAAAAACCCTTAAATTTTAAGGTGTGTCCAACGTGTTTTGTATGTATGTTACGCGATTACTTCGCCAATACTGGATCGATTTTCAAAATTCTTTTTGTATTCGATAGAGTATACTCCTGGGGTGGTCCCAAGATCACCAAAGCCAGGATCTGATCATGGGATCCCATGAAAATCGAGGGACTAAAAAGATTGCATTCACTAAAAAGTTAAAAATAACCTTGTATACAGAGGAATAGGAAAGATTTAATAAAAAAATAAAAAATATTTTACAAAAAATAAAAACAGACTTCAAAAACACTGAAAAGTTAAAAATAATATAAATAGGTACAGACAACATCACACTTCTATATTGAAGTTGGTGCCAAATTTTAAGACTTTCTAGGAGATCATCGTTTGGCACCGACTTCAATATAGAAGTGTGATGTTGTCTGTACCTATTTATATTATTTTTAACTTTTCAGTGTTTTTGAAGTCGGTTTTTATTTTTTTATTAAATCTTTCCTATTACTCTGTATACAAGGTTATTTTTTAATTATCACAAAAAATGTGTGTGCTTGTTCAGACAAGCAAACTGAACAACTTTCACTATGGGACCAACTTTGAACTCGCAAAAAAAAATCAGCTGTTCCATACATCTAGGTACAGTGAATGTTGAACATTTGTATGGAACATCTGATTTTTTTTTGCGATTTAAAAGTTGGTCCCATAGTGAAAGTTGTTCAGTTTGCTTGTCTGAACAAGCACACACATTTTTTGTGATAATTAAAAAATAAACTTGTATATCCTCCTTTTTTTTTTTTTTTTTGGAAGGGGGAAAATGCTTTTACGCATTCCTCGTGGTCGAGCCAAACCACGGGGATATGTGGGACTCCCCAGGCCGAACTCGGCCCGGTCCTACCCACTAAAAACCCCCCGCAGCTTCTTCGTCCGTCACAAGACAGGGGGAAGGGGACAACAGCGAGGCCTTGTTCCCGCTGACCCCCTGCCCGTGAATGCGCCCGTTTCCGGACTCCCGCTACGCCTAGGGCGTGTAGCTCAGCTGCTTTGTCAGCGGCGCTGGTGTTGTGCGCCACTCTTCACCCCGAAATATCCCAGCACTAGGTGCCCTGGGGTTGGTTACCACTTATATCGCGGGGATCCCCTCCCGCGGTCGCCTCCTCTTGTATGATGGGGGCCCCGACTACGTCCTCGGTCACCTCCATCTCCGTCCCTACGGAGGTTTCGGGTGGCCTATTTGGCGCTGCCCTCCTCCTTCTCCTATTGATTTTTGCCTTGGGGGCAGAGCAGGTCTTACCCCCAAGGCGGTGGTCCGCCGGTTTCCCAGCCGCCGTACATAATGGGCATTTAGGCTTCGACGAGCACGTCGACGCCCTGTGCCCTGCATCCCCGCACCGGTAGCAGAGTGCGCTCCGGTCCACCTCCGCCCTGCAATCTACTCTCAGGTGCCCCGACTCGAAGCACCTGAAGCACCTCATTTCACGGGGCTGGAGGAGCTTCACCTTAGCGGCGGACCATCCCACCAGCAACCTCTTGGCGGAGGCTATCTTCTTGGCCGCTTCCACCGGGCAGCACATCCACGCCGTGCCCATGGTGTAGCGGCCCTGGCGGATCTCCCCCACCCGGACCTCCTCAACTTGGCACTCGCCGGTCTTTGCGAGTGCCTCTTTTAGCTCTTCTGGCTGGACGGATTCGTCCAGTCCGGAAACCAACATCTCCACCATCTTGGTGGGAACGGTGACCCGCGCGACAGTCGGGTCGACTACCCTTTTAAGGGCGACGGCAAGGTTGACCGCGCTTGCGTCTTTCTCGTCGCCCGTGACGAGGATTACGGCCGCCCCAGTCAAAGACCTACGGAACTGGACACCCTCTATGTTCAGCTCCGCGAGGTTTACCTTGGCTCTGGCGGCCGCAATCACCCCGGCATATGAATGGCCTTTCTCCTCGGCACCTGGCTGCAGTGACAGCACCACTGCCGCCGTTTTCTGCGAACGCAGTTTAGGCTGCCGAGGAGGAGCTTTCTTCTTCTTGGGAGGAGGAGGCTGCTTCGGCATTGTGGTGGCTGCTGGTATGCCATCCCCTCTCTGTCGCTTCCGCCGGCCGCGCTTCACCACCATGGTCCAGGCCTCCTCCGTGTCGGATGGGGCCGCTGGAAGTATGCATGGCTCCCTCGCTACGGTATTTTCCACAGCAGGTTTCCTCCTTCGAGGCGGTTTGCGCCTGCTCGGAGAAGCCGCGAGCGCAGAGCGAGCGCTTTTCGTAGCGTGCTTGCGAGCTGTGGGCGCAGCGGGTGCATTCGTCGTTAGGATGGCCGCGGGAGAGATGTTCTTCTCGGCTCGTCTCTCGTGGTTCAGGGAGGGGCGCAGGCGCGGCTCGGGGTTCAGCCTAGGCTCTAACCCCTCGAGCCTGGCATTGAGTCGCGCAACCATGCGCCCCATCAACCTGTTTTCTAGCTCTTCGATGTTATGAAGAGCTAGTGTCTCGTCCGGGTTCGTTGAGGGGGGATGTGGTGGTAGACTCCTCCCCTGAAGGTCTCTCATCTTCGCCTCTAGTTCGGCGATCCTGGCCTTCTGGGCCTTGAGGTCGGCCTCTAAACGGCGGTTCGCCTGCAGCAGGCGCTCCGTCTCGTCCGAGACAGTGCGCCGGGGTCACTGAGGCCCCTGTTCTTCGTTACGCAGTTCACACGCTTTTTTAGATATTAGGCTAAAATGAATGTCTTAATCGTAATAAATAGGTTCAAATTAAACTAAACCAATACAAATTAAATAAAATTTTAATAAATTTTACTTAGTATAACGAAATAAAGAACTTATGTGACCATAATTATAGAAATAAGTCTCATCAAACAAGAAAAACTTCTTTTTCCTCAATTATGAACTCTAATAAGTAAATTAAACATAAAGGAAGCTCGTAGGTAAAAAATAGAAAAATGACACCTACTTAACAAATTCAATCGTAATACAATTGCTTTGTCGATATTTTCTGACGCATTTGGCTGATTATATTGAACATTTTTAAAGAAAAATTGATTAAAAGTAGAAGAAAATAAAAAATGATTGTCCCTATATTTGTAGACAAGGTGGGGGGGCCTTAGAGACCCTACGTCCATAGTTAAAGATTAACTGTTTTATTTCCATAGTTTCTCTACAGGCGGCAGTAAAAAATGCTTAATTTTTATTATAAAAACCAAACCACGCTTAAGCATGCTAATCTCGACAGAGCAACGTTCTGGTCCGAAAATGAAAACCAAATGCCTATGTACATATTTCGAAAAATCGTAAACATAACAGATATTAAAATTCAATTCCAACCCAGAAAACAAAACACAAACACTCAGTTACCAACCTTCCAACCCAGGCAAAGCTGCGGGCAATAGCTAGTTTTTTATAGTTTTTGGTTTCAATCTGTTTTTATTTGACTGTACTTTACATGTGCACGCGAGTTGACGACAAAAAAATAAAATAATATCGGAAGGTGCCAACTGGTGCGCGCTCGCGAGTTTCGCACTCGCCAGTTGACGAATAAGTCATTTAGGCCGCCTTCTCGTCCCCCGCCTGGCACGAAAACATGCTCCGTTTTACCGTCGAAAGAAATACCGGCCCACATCATACAGGAACCGCCCCCATAAGCCACTGTCTCAGCGAAACAGCACTGCACTTTGCAACTTTGACGAAACGTCCACTCGCTGGCAGCTACCCCACGAACATTTCTGAGCTCCTGCTGGACGTCGACACCAGTCAAATGACGATTTCGAAGAGAGGTTGACACGATAAAACGGTCATGCCTCTCCGATGTGCACCGGCGCGCTCCAGATCTTAGTTCGGGATAAAGCTACCAGTCTCCCGAAAGCATTTATAAACTTTCGAAACACAGGACTGGCTTATGTGGAGCTGACGTGCGACAGCCCGTTGGCTGAGCCCATCTTGAAATAGGGCGACGATTTGTGCTGCTTCTATAGGTGTAGTTTCCATTTAGGGGTCGAAAGTAGCGAAAATGTGTACAGGTCAACGTGTGAAAGTCGACTGATAAACAAAATCTGATAACACGTGCTTTTATAGGGGGTCAATAGGCTGCAACTCGCGACTTATCAAACAATTAAAACATGTCTTTTTCCTTACTCCTTCACTTAATCTGGGATAGCTTGTCGAGTGATTTAAATGAATTTGGTATCAATTTAAAGTTAACAGTTGAACCTTTAAACTGTTGCCATTTTTATTATTATGAATTACTTATTTAGTACTCAAGATCGCACGGAATCAATTCCAAGGAAGTGATTCCATACTTTTGCTCGCGAGTGTACAACAGCTAACTTTTGGACTAAGTACCTACTTCACTTTAGGTATCTTCGTTTAATCCTATCATAATAGACGGCACATTACGGGGCAACACAGCAGCAGAGCAGGTTCATTCATATTGATCCCTTATGTTTAATCATCATCCTTTAAAATGTTGTCATTGTGTACATGCGGTGACAAGTAGGCACAGGCGCGCACACAAGCAAACCTCGGGTGGTACGCATGTAGGAATGCCTCTTACTATTTATATTATGGTAAAGCTACGGTAAGGTAAGCTATGGTAAGCTATGGTATAGCTTTACCATAATCATAAAATATCGTAGTACTCACCATTCAAAGGCATTGTAGTGGTAATAGCATAGGCCTAATCCATACAGGAACAGTGGATCCTTCCAGTTTTCTTGCTCCAGGGCGTAGAATTTCTGATACGCTGACATTGCTGCAAGTTAGAGATGGCATTACATATTGATGGCAATATGTATCTATATATATACAGGGTGTAACTGAACACCCCAATAACATTTAAGGGTATGTATCCATCAGAAGTAGAGATTCTGTAGGGAAAATATTAGGACTAACAAACCTACTTTTTTTTCCATACAAACAAAATAAATTATTTTTTGGTAAAATAAATTATTTTTTGCCGACAACCCTACGTAAGCGTACGAGGAATACTACGCTCACGTCATACAAACTAAGTAATTTATTTTCTGGTATTAAGTGCCGATAGCCCTACGTAAGCGTAGGAGGAATACTACGCTCGTCTGGCACGTGTCATTTTGTTTGTTTAATTTTTTTTTTGTGTTAAGAGCTGATTATGGTTGTCACTTGAAAGTTTTTGCATGCCTACTTTCGATTTAATATGCTTAACTGTTAAGCGTATTAAATCGAAAGTAGGCATATAATAAAAATACAAAGAATAGTCATAAAACATTTTTTTGTAAATCAACAACCTTAAAATATTATTTCGGTATTCCGTTACACCCGGTATATATTAATATACACGGTGTTTCCTAATAACCAATAAAAGTCAATGCGTTATCTAAAACTAATTATTAAAATGTGTTTACACGTAATGTCATTCAACCCAAAATTTTCATGTATATCATAGACATGATGGTGTCTATGATTTACATGAAAATTGTGGGTTTAGTATATATGTTGCGCTCAAAGACCGATAACGCTCATTGAGCGAAAAAATAGCTCACAACGCGTTGTGGTCACAGTAAAACATCCACATGGCGAAATTCGTGTTATAGCTCTAATGAAAACGCTCACGACGCGTTGTGGCAATCACAGAAAGACCACATAGCGAAATTCGTGTCGTGGCTGACATGCTATTCGACCTCGACGTGTTGTGGTAATGAAGAAAAGCCATGAGGCGTATGGAACCATATTTGATTACGACGCACAGAGCTTTACGATATGGGTCGTATTAGTCTCGAAACATTATGATAGATGTCCTTAGTAAATATTTTTTATCCTGCGACAAGTACCGCAGACAGACATTCTACTGAATGCTCTTTCTGCAGTAAAAAAAATTAAATCACTGCATAACGTATTTGTTATGAATATTAATTAAATGTTATTAATATTGATGAAATATAATACAAAAAAAAACATATTTTTAAAATAAAAGGAAATTTGTATTTGATTGGGATTACTTTATATTAAAAAAAACAAACTATTAAGTAATAAGATATTGAACACAAACTATTAATCATTGGTAAATTACTTCTAATGTACTTAAAATAAAAAGGGACTTAAGATTTTTTTATGACTTTTGAGTTTTGTTTATTAGTCAACAGTAAAAAACAACAATGTATGTATTTAAATTAATTACTTTACTTATATTACTTATATTAGAAATTACTATAATTGTGAAAAAAAGTGTTTGCCTGCTATTTATTCTTATAGGAACTATTACTGTGGCATTTTGAGTTGCATTTTATATTCTTCGAGTGACACTTGCACTTTTTATCAATACCTACAGTAATTTTTGCAGTCCTTCCAGATGATAACATTGATGCTGAGCGAAGTGTTAACGGCGAAGTGGAGAGTACATCACAAATGTTAATGAAGTTAGTGTCAGAAAGTGTAAACTCATTATGTGCATAAAGTCTTTCGAATATACCTTCTTTGTTTCCTAACTGATACGGGATCAACCTAATGGATTGATGCTCATAACAACACTCAAACACAACAGCAATAGGGCTCCGTGTCTACCCTTTCGCTACTGAACCCTAAAAGAGATATTACCTTCAAAAACCTAAAAAATCGACCTATTTATCTGCTGTATTCAAACGACCAGCAAACAAATTGAACACGATTATATGAAAAAGCAAACACAGTTAAAGCCTTGCTTTAACTTTTAACGCAAAAAGTAATTAAATCGGTAAATTTTTCGCGGAGAAAACAAGGAACTACGAAACGTATATTTTCTGTAATTTTCATAGGTATTTTCGGTCCGAGTTGCAGTTATCGCGCTCAGAGGGTGGTAATTTTGTAACTCATCGATTGATCGGCAATCGTTTTCAAACTGGATAACTAAGGCGCTTAACACATTGCCGCCGCATCCCGCTGCGGTGTACGGTGGGACGAAAACCGCATGCGACTGGGGCGGCACGGAACCGTGCCACCGTACGGTTTGCTCCGTATCACCATCCGGAGCTGCGGAGCACGACGACGCCCCGCATCACCGCATTATCTATGTCGAGATCTATTACGCGTATGCACGTCCTTTCTCCGCAAAAATTCGTACGATACTGCGGCACAGTGTGACATACCCCGCGGACCGCACCGCATCACCGTCCGGGAGTGCGGTGCCGTCGCGCGCGCCGCACAACCGCACGGCCATGCGGTGTGAGTGTGTTATACCCTGCGGTTTTTGTATACAAATTAAGATTCTTCAGTCAACATTGAAAACCGCAGCACCGCACACCGGAGCGGTGTCCGGTGCAATGTGTTATGCGCCTTAATGAAGAAAAGCGAAATTATGTTCATTAGCTTTTAGTATTGGTTAATTTATTCGACAAATATTGCAAGACAATGTAGAAGACAACATTACAGAATGTTAAACATATTAAAAATCAATTTTAATCAAACAGAATAATCAAATCTATACGATGGCCGATGGCCGATGAGTTACAAATACTTTTTGCAAATACCTATTTTTGAATTCTCTCGACCTTGGTGTTTCCTCTTAATGCTCCGAACGCCTCATGTCTCTTTTTCATTGCCACAACGCGTCGTGGTCGAATAGCATGTCAGCCACGACACGAATTTCGCTATGTGGTCTTTCTGTGATTGCCATAACGCGTTGTGAGCGTTTTCATTACAGCAATAACACGAATTTCGCCATGTGGATGTTTTACTGTGACCACAACGCGTTGTGAGCTATTTTTCGCTCAATGAGCGTTATCGGTCTCTGAGCGTAACATATACATTTTTAAAATTTTGTTTATGTTAAACTTTTAAATGGCTTTATTTTTTCAAAACATTTTAATTTTATAATAACAAATATTAGTAAGTTTTCCAAACAATTGTTAAATAAATAAATAAAATTAAACCAGAAGACAAAGTAGTACACGTAGTAACTATTATCTAATCTATGGTAGTACTGAAATCCTTTCTTCACCAAGATGAGAATGAAATATAGGGTACATGCAATGAACTTGGAGATGCAAAATGACTAGATAACTATCACCATGGAAAATAACATTCCCAAAGAACACACATTTAAATCAAATAGATACTACGATCTTACCAATGATATCACTAAAAACGGCTATTATGTTCACTTATGCGGTAGAAGTAGGCGCAAGAAGTATTCCAGCAAAATCCTTAAACACACTGCTGAAAGATCTAGGCTTATCGAGAACGTCCGTGAGCTCAATATTAAACCGCGTAACAAAGGCGGCACTTATGGAATTGTATCAAGCAGAGAGAGAAGTCGAGGTGGTTAAGGTGAATGTTGATGCATTGCAAAGTAGCTACTTAAACCTGCAGTGAATCCATGGAATGCTAAGTTATCGTCTCTCTCTATGTGTAGTGTGTGGTCTGAATAATATGCCGAACTTAATGTATAACCTTAGAAACAGGGTGTATATCTATATAGATATATATACCTTTAGCATAATCTTCTAAGAGAAGATGAAAATGTCCCAATTTACAATATGTTTTTGGGTCAATACTAATGTCTCTTCTGTCACCGGGAGAACAAGCTCTTTCCTCTTCCTGAAATAAGACAAATTATGAAATTTAATATTTTTATAATCAATTTTTTCATTGATATAATAATATTAATGACATGTACCCTGAAATAATATTTATAGTTTCATAATGATACTCAGACTGCTCTGTGACAGTAAATAATTGTGTACAAAAGACAGGCAAGCAATAGTGTAAATGCACACAACAGACGATCTGTGACCAATTTTATGACAGTGGAAAATGTAACATATTGAAATCTATGTTACAACGCACACAACATACTAAAAGTGGTCTAAAAATCAGTGATCCCACCCGACCCCATTATCTGTGAAAAATTGAATGTTCATAAATGTACACTGCCTACTCACTGAAGGACAGTTGGTCCCTTGCACTTGCTTAACAAGAAAGATTGGTCGGTGCAAACGAAAGGATGCGCACATAAGGTTTTAAAGGTCAATGACCGTGAAATGACCATGACCCCGGGGCCGAATAGCTTCAAAGGTCATAGACATAAGGGTCAATGACCTTTGAAGCTATTTATAATGTTCATGTGGCTGAAAACAAGTTTGAAAATGTGCAATATTGTCTTCAAAACTGATTTACTCGCAAACTATAGGACTTGAAAAAAAAATTACAAGAGTAAAAAGTGTTTATTTTTATCTAGTCTATAGAATACAACCATAAAATGTAGGTGTTATAATAACAACACACCATTACAACATTTTTCTAAGTCCCTTTGCTTTACCTGTAAGACAAAATACAGAAACATTTTGGGATGTTGCGTTGTTATGATGATACCTACTTTTTATGATTGTATCGTATAGAATAGCTAAAAATAAACACTTTTTATTCTTGTCCATTTTTTCTTATGTTTTATAGTTTGCGAGCAAATCAGCTTTGACAATCACAAGGACCGCAGTGCAGGATTTAGAAAAATTTTAAAATGTTGCGTTGCTATTATGCCACCTACTTTTTATGGTTGTATCGTATAGAAAAGTTAAAAACAAACACTTTTTCTCTTGTCAATTTTTTCTTATGTTTTATAGTTTGCGAGTAAATCCTCTTTGAAAATCACAAGCGTTAGTGTTTCACGTATGTTCAACGCATCTAAGGGACTTCGAAAAAATTTTGAGATGTTGCATTGTTATTATGATACTTATTTTTTATGGTTGTTTCATATAGAACAGTTAAAAAAAGCTTTTTACTCTTATCCATTTTTTATTATGTGTGAGTATGTATAAGGTTGTGCCCGCACCTTAGAAATGCGTGTGCTCCGGCGCTGCAAAGTGCAGCCCCTCCACCCTTGCATAACAAAGCACAGGCACCACGCTCACCTCCTCAGTTGCCTGTGTTTTATTATAGCGGGCGGGGATTGCCCCCCTCCACGCCTACGCGCTTATAAAGAAAACCCTATAGGAGTAGGACCGATTAACACCATGTGGGAGTCGGAGTTGATTGATTCGGTTCTCTGTCACTTACCTCTTTTTTTTTGGAACCGATCCCTATTTTGCAACTAATTTCTACTTTCAGAGACTTGAGATTACCTAGGTAGGTAATCATCTTACAGATATTTGAAAGCTAATTTACTAGCAAACTATAAGACTTGACAAAAAATGGACAAGAGTAAAAAGTGTTTATTTTTAGCGATTTTATACGATACAACCATAAAAAGTAGGTGTTATCATAACAACGCAACATCCCAAAATTTTTCTAAGTCCAGAGGGCCTTGCGCACCCCAACCGAAAAATTGTTTCACTGCTCACTGATGTATGCATGACGTGCACTTCTCCTCTCAGTAGCCGCCAACAAAGTGACAGATGTGCGAGATAAGTCAGTTATAGGAGTCAGAGGAAAAATCAGAACGATTATCGGGCCTACAAAAACGTGTACATTTCGGTCGTGTACATTTGCCGATAAGTTCAAAGTTAATAATTTCAATGTGTTTACATAACTAAAAGTTGAGTTAAAGTTTTCAGTTACCTTAACTTGCACCAGCATTCCCTCCAGATATTTGACCGCCTTAAGCACAAGTGCTCTAGTCCGTCCATGTTCACTACCGCGCAGCTTAAGAAATCCAAATTGCCGACTGAAATTAATAAAGTCCTAATAATTTTGGGTCACCCTTATGTTTAGTTCGTTATTCACTTTTAAGGATTTGTAAGATTATTTGTACCGTCTATTTTATAACTATGATTTTAATTCACATATTTTATATTTATCAGTTAAACAACATTTTTTATTTACTTGTAGGTTTCTTATTTACTCGTACCTGTCAAGTTCTGACAACACTTGCAATTCTTGTGAGGTTAAATGCAACTCTTCTTTATCATCCATTTTAACATTATTTGAACATAACAAATTTCAAACGTAACCTTTACCCATTATTTACGCAGGTTGCATCGCTATGAGAAAACTTCAAATAAAAAATATTAGTAGTTTTTACTTAAAAATTTAATGTAACTACAATTTTTTTAAAAGCTCCACAGAAGAAGAGTAGTATTGGCTACGTTCGTAAATCATCGCTCGACGTCGGGCGATCGCCGGGTGCGTTCCGTTGAATACATACACAGTACCCCTAGTATGAGTAAAGTTGTCATCGTCATCGAGCTCGATAAGAGCTCGATCAATCGTATCGTCTCCTCTCCATAATACCACAGAATATATAATAGTACTAAATACATTGACTAGTAGCGCCCTTAGCGTCCAATAGCAGGAACTAATATTGGCAGTATGAGTCAATTCGAGGCCTCGATTTACGAAATCGTCTATCGTTGGCGCTCGAAAAGTGCATTTTGCCAGTATAGGTTGCAGTGGGGCTAGCACGCAGGAGAATCGAAAATAGAATTGAAATCCGAATCGAGGAGTTTGTATGGCAATTTTATTAGCGCCACGGCGGTGAGTAGCAGAACTAATGAATATGCCATACAAACTCCTCGATTCGGATTTCGATTCGATTTTCGATTCTCCTGCGTGCTAGGCCCACTGTTTTGACACTGAGTTGCGTTCCGAGGGTCAGAGTAATGCAACCGAGAGTGTTTTACACACTCGCTTCGAGGTTCAGAACGGGTCGGTTGCAATCTTTTTTTTTTAGTTTGTATCTTGCTGATCAAGATCAAGCAAAGGGCAAAATATTACTAATCCTTACTATGAAATTAACAGTCAATATCCATTTTTCTGCTTAAAAATAATTACAACACATAGAAATCACTATATTTCCCTTGTATTAGGCTTAAAAGAGTTCAAAGTAGTGTTATTTAATAAAATAATAAATAATTAGCTTATTTTTGACATCGACTTTGACATAAAATCTGTCAGAGTGTTTTTCACCCTACGCTTGAGTCGGTTGTTTGGTTGCATCACTCGAAGCTTCTGAACGGGCACAGAGTGTACTAACCGCCTGTCAGAGCGTTTTTTACCCCGAGGCTCTGAACGGGTCGGTTACTGTCAGGGTGCACTCGGAGTGCACTCGAGCGTAGGTTCTGAACGCAGCTCTGGGGCTAGCACGCAGGAGAATCGAAAATCGAATCGAATCCGAATCGAGGAGTTTGTATGGCAATTTTATTAGCGCCACGGCGGTGTGTAGCAGAACTAATAAAATTGCCATACAAACTCCTCGATTCAGATTTCGATTCGATTTTCAATTCTCCTGCATGCTAGCCCCACTGTTCTGGAAATATTACATACATACGGGTCGAATTGATAACCTCCTTTTTTTTGAAGTCGGTTATAAAATTAGGAAATAGCCGAATTGACGGACATGTCATCTGTCAAATAAACGTCAGCAGCCTTATTCGCTAATTTGACAGTTCGAAGTGACCAACTGTTTATAGTTGTCCACCGTCAAAAGTGGGCAACCCATCAAAACTACTAATCGAAAGGCATTTGAATCACGTGGTTTATCGGTGTACAACGAAAGTTCCCTAGTGGATATCGATAAATCACAAACGTCACTATGCACTACCCGACTAATTTTAGTAGCCATAATTACCAGACTTTCCCCAAAAGAAATCAGTAACTTCTTAAATTGGCTCGTTAATTCTGTCTGAACCCACAGATAATATAAGACTATCAAAGGAGCGTTCCAGATAAGCACCGTTTTCAACATTTTTACACTAGTTTCGTGTGTTCCACATCAACACTTTTGCCACAAAAACTTAGCAGCAAATACCCAGCCCCCCCTAGCATGAACACCAAAAAGAGGATATGATAAAGCATTTTATCACGATGAACCGTCAAAATACTTAGATACAACCGCCATCTTGAAATTTTGTTAAAGCAGCGAGCATATCCAAGCCGGTGACGTTACTTTGATAAGATACGATGTGAACAGGAGATGAGCAAACATTTCCGCCGGTCACTGTTCACTTTTATGATAATTTATCGACGATGATCAGAGTGCATGATATATTAAAATAAAAACTGCTGTTCTTGAAAAAAAATATACTTACCTAAGAGTTACCTATACATATTTTCAATTCCCTGAAGAAACCACAACGGTAAGAAAATTTTACAGAATTGTCATAATGTGAATGTTCCATATAATTGCATTTAAATACCTATATGAACTTACTTTTTTCAGTTACACCAAATATCGAAGTCCTTCATCAGTAGGCCCGGACACTCCATACAACGTTCGCAAATCAATTACCTATTACTACTACTTAAGCAAATGACGTTTGTATACGCGCGTGGAATTGTGCGCGTTTATATGTGGAAACTAGTAGAGCTGAGTGCGCGGTTATCAATCGAAATGACGCGAGAAGTGCAGCGACTGCCTTCTCTCTTATTCACATAGCGCTATCTCTGTTATCGGCCGGCGCTCGCGTCTACTCGTTGAACGTGAAAGTGATGTCTACAACGAAGTGCGGGGTGGGGTATTTGAAATGAGTGCGGGGAGGTGAGTGGCCGTTCTGTATGAAGTACATCTTCTCTGATCTGGGCTAACACGGCGCGTGAACTATAGCAGAGAAAGTGACTAACCCTTTCCGTTATCGAAGGAGCATTCGATAATATCCATATTGAAACTCTAATTGAAGGATTGGAGGACAAAGGGATCGACCCAACAACGACCCGATGGATTAAAACAATGCTCATTAACAGGGTTGTGAACATCACTCTACACGACTCTTCCGCAAGCTATAAGCTGACCAAAGGTTGCCCTCAGGGAGGGGTTTTATCACCTCTACTATGGTCAATAGCTGTGGATGAACTCATTGTATTAGCCTCAGGTAAGGGATTTGATGTACAGGGCTATGCGGACGACGTGGTTGTTTTAGCCCTCGGACCGTGCCAAAGCACTTTATCATCTCTAATACAAGGGGCTCTAAACACCATACAAAAATGGTGTACTGAAAAACACTTATCGGTAAACCCGAACAAAACTACAATAGTACCGTTCACTAGGAAACATAAGCTGAATAAACTTATTAAACCTGTGTTAAACGGATCGATTATTACATTTTCCACTGAGGTGAAGTACTTGGGCGTCACTTTCGACCAAAGGCTCACCTGGAACACACACATTAATAATGTGTTTCAAAAAGCAAAAATCGCACTTGGTGTGTGTAATCGCATGGTAGGGACGAAATGGGGACTCAACCCGAAGATCGCCCTCTGGATATACACCGCCATAGTAAGGCCCATAGTAACCTATGGCGCTGTGGTTTGGCACAAAAAGGCTAAACAGAGGACAATCATTGACACTCTAAATAGCCTTCAAAGAATCGCATGTCGAATGGCAACGGGAGCCATGTCCACAACACCGGCAGCTGCATTAAACGCCCTTCTAAACCTGCCGCCCCTTTATCTAGTAATAGAAAAGTAGGCGAAGGCTTGCCTACATAGGGTCGGCATAGGCTGTCGCATTAACTGGCTCTCTCAAACACTGAGGACCCTTCAGGACTCTGTGCTGAAACATCCAATGTTAGCTATGACCAGCGATGTCATACTTCCACGAGTAAACTTCGTTAGAAATTTTAAAGTGGAAACACCTCACAGAGGTGAATGGGAAGAGAATCTCAACTCCTGTGAGGATGGAAGCCTCGTATGGTATACGGATGGCTCCAGAAAATCATTTGATGAAGGGTGCGGAGTGTACGGTCTAAGGCCCAGGGTGAGCAAAAGTACCAACTTGGGCCGGTACGCATCCGTTTTCCAGGCGGAGATATATGCCATCATTGAATGTGCAGATATCATAAACCAAAGGAACTACTCAAACCAACATATCTATATTTATTCAGATAGTCAAGCAGCTCTAAAAGCCATTAGCTCGAGCCAAATAAACTCGATGCTGGTAGAGGACTGCCTCACCCGCCTGAATGCTATTAAATGCTGAATGGACAAAAAAACAAAATTGTTTTAAGATGGGTTCCTGGGCATTCTGGTGTCATTGGCAACGAGAAGGCCGATGAACTCGCTAAAACTGGAACTATAAAACCACAAATAGGACCGGAACCTTTTTGTGGGATTTCAAAGAACCAGGTACACAACTTTCTAAATGAACAACTTCTTAGAAACTCATTCGAACTCTGGAAATCTACTCCAGGGCAAGAACATGCGAAGGCACTTATACAAGGCTACTCGCGTAAAATAACTGACGAGCTTCTGCAGCTTAACAGGAAAAACATCAGTGCAGTCGTAAGAACCTTAACTGGACATTGCGACCTGAATAGACACATGTTCAACCTCAAGATTAGGGACAACGACATCTGCAGATTCTGCAATCAGGAGCGTGAAACTCCTAAACACCTTCTGTGTGACTGCAGCCCACTGATTCATCGGCGTAGCCTTCATCTGGGAAGACACATCATGAGACCAGATGAAATACAAACTCTCCCAACCCAAAAAATCCTCAATTTCATAGAGGGTTGAGTCAAGGAGATACTCTAACGGTGCTATAATTCACAATAGATCTTTTAGGTCGAGGTGAAAAGGCCTACAAGGCGAAAGCCCGTACAATAACAACAATAATAATAATAACCCTTTCCGTTTCGCTTCATCGTGATATGAGAGAGCGAGAAGAAACATGTTATTTGTCTCTTATCCCGTTTTATCTACGGTTCGTGCTACACCTTTCTTCTCTCCTCTAATGAATTTTGTAAAATTACAAAGTGTCCAATAAATACTCAATTATCTGCGTACGGAGCTAAATGAAGATTTGACTCCTCGAGGCCCTAAATGCATCAATTTGTTATAATGATAAAATCATACTCGTCAAAGTATCACAAAAATATGATGTTTCCATGAATATAGTTTCAAAAAATATATAATTTCAAAATTCCGTATAGAATATCGATGTAACATACTAGTTTGATTTAATTTAACCAAATGAACAATTCACTACCTTAAAAAAGTGAACAGTCCTACTTTTAAGCTTGATAATTAGAGTGGATTATAATAAATCACTGCTTACCAATAGTGATTAATCGAACCTACTGTGACTTTCACTATAAGGCATTCAAAACGTCAAACGTTAGACACTGAACGATACAGAATACCAATTAGGTGAAATATCGATGAACATTGTCGTTCGGTGATTATCAATACAACCCTAGTGATTAACAGTGAGCCTAGTGATTTTTCGTTAGACACCGGTGTTAGTGAATACAAAAAAAGGCTTTTTGGTAAGCCACAGATCAAAAACGACATGTTTATAGATGGTTAATAGCTCAGAAGAATAACTAAAGGATTGTTCTGAGGTTAATAGTCATTTCCACTTGTCAGTTGAGTTAGTGAATAAGCCTGCAGGGCGATTTTCACCCACCGATTTCACGGGGTGACCGTGCGTCGTCGAGCGAGGTTTACGAACGGCTATACATGATCGTCGTGTGTTCACACCGGGGGTTTTCGAACGGCCAGTACGTCATCGAGCATCGTCGGGCGACGAACGCAGCCAAGTAATCAGTAATCACCTTAGACTAAGTACACCAATGGACTCGCAATGTATTAATATGTCTCAAATCAATTTGCGTCCAGTTCAGTCCGCCATTACAAAGCACCGTGTCTGTTGTTGTGCTAAAATATCAGTCAGTGAGCATTATTTCTGAGTGCATTTTACATTTCTATGTTTTTCATTGATTTTTTTAATGAATTGTATAAAGAAAAACATAATAAGTGTGGAATCTTGGATGCGGCGTCCCAAGTTTTTTTCGCCATCTTAGAGCACCAACACAAACTTTGGAACGCTTTTTTCGTAGGTATTTCGTGTCCTTTGGTATCCATAGTCTAAGGTAATCACAGAACTAGTAAGATAAGTAACCATCCCTGCCTTTGACTCCTGCGAGCATGGAACTCTCGTTAAACAAAATTTGACAGCTAAGATCGATATACTCGACAAAAATCGACAAGACACAGACACTCGACAAGAATCTGACAGATATTCCTAACGAGTTAGAAGGACAGAGGCGCGTTCAGCGCCTCTGGGTGTAGTTGTCCGGTTGTTTTTTAACTCGCTCAAAGGCGTTGAACGGATTGCAGCAACCAAATCTTTTATCTTCCTCTTTCATATGATTTTTTATTTCTCTCTCTTTCTAGTAGATGACATTATAGAATATGGCCGCCAATATCATCCAATTACGTAAGAGTATTTCAGTCATAAACGTCAGAGCGTTTTACAACCATCAAATTCGATGGTTGTTCGGTTGTAACTCGCGCCGACACTCAAAGGTCTTGAACGGGCCGGTTGTTTCACCCGGTTGTCACGCTCGAAGGCATTGAACGGGGTTAGAGCGAAAAGTTGTACTTCGCGCGAAGGCTCTGAACGCGCCTCTGATCTCAGAACAAAAACTAAAGCATAGAAGGATGGTTAAAATAAGAATTCATTGTGTGTTATTTGTCTCTTTCTATCATTCAGCACAAAACGGTGTAAATTTAAGAGATGAGTAATATTTGTCATTTTAACCGACTTCAAAAAAGGAGGAAGTTCACAATTCGATGCGTGTTTTTTTTTGTATATATGTTACGCGATTACGCCCCCAATTGTGGACAGATTTTCAAAATTTCAATAAAAAGATTTCAGACACTAAAAAGTTAAAAATAAGAAATATTTTACAAAAAATAAAAACCGACTTCAAAAACACTGAAAAGTTAAAAATAATATAAGAATAGGTACAGACAACATCACACTATATTGAAGTCGGTGACAAATAAGACTTTCTAGGAGATCATCGTTTGGCACCGACTTCAATATAGAGTGTGATGTTGTCTGTACCTATTCTTATATTATTTTTAACTTTTCAGTGTTTTTGAAATCGGTTTTTATTATTTGTAAAATATTTTTTTGGCATATTACAAGGTGGTCACAAGATAACACGGCTAAATTCTATAGTACCTTGTCTCAAAGATAGACCATCCGAGTTCGAACTATTTGAATTGTTCGTATAATCTTTGTTTGTGCGTCCCGTGGCTAGTAATATTTTGGTGATATTTTATTAATATTTAAGTAATTAGAATGCAAGAATTCTTTAGGTATTTACAAATAGTGTGTGTTTGTGCACTCTGTAGCACAATGTCTTGTGTAGTTTGGGCCTGCAAGTTTCATTCGTCGCGAAAGGAAATTAATCAAAATTTATTGACCTTTAAATCGGTATGTTTTCTCATATTGTTACTTGAATGTGAGCTCATAAGTCAATATAAATATATATGAAATATCGCTGAATCATTTTGTAGAATGTAGAAAAACAATACGTAATATTAACTTTACTGTTATGTTTTAGCGATGTAGTATACTGGCAATACGCAGAGGTCTGTGTCAGTGTTAGCCGGCTGTCAACCGTCGTGGTTTACGGACGTACGGAGCGTGCTTGAGTGGTGAGATAGCTAGATTGAGTATTGAATGCCGATATTATCAGTATTTTACAAGCGATTATTAGAAAATTACTTTGAAGTTATCTTGATTTTACGTAGTGTTGTAAAATTTGGTCGATATTTTTATTTTACAGATTTTCTAAGAACGATGTAAAAAAAAACAAATGGATAAAGTGTATTGGCAGACGAAATTGGAGTCCAAAAAAGCATAGTCTCATTTGCTCCAGACATTTTCCATTAGATTAATTTGTATGTACGTACTTAGTAGTAGAACTATAAAATGGAGACGTCAAGACGTATCTATCTATCTGGAGTTCGAGGGGATACTAGGGGCGACGGAGGGGCGTCCCCCAGCGGGCCACTGCGACCTGTACAGATCTATTGTGGCCGACCCCTCTATTTTAAAGGTCTCCAAATAGGCCCGCGGCGTTGTAAAAGCCAATAACCTTCTTTGGAGACAGAGCCTTCGCATCATGTGGTGGCAGACTAGGTCCACCCAGAGCTCGGCTCCTTGTGTGGATGAGAGCATGACATTCACAAAGAATGTGAAATGGTGTCTCTTCATCCTCACCACAAAATCTGCACGTGGGAACATTAGTCAGGCCCATTCTATGCAGATGTTTGTTGAGTTTGCAGTGACCAGTTAGGGCTGTCAAGACGTAAGTCAAGTTATTTAATAAAAGGAAATCTTTAAACTAAAATATTATTTATGAAAATTAAAATGTATTTAATTTCTTAAATATTTATTTTAGGAATCCTTGACACAGATGCCAAGAGAAACCAGTTCAGAAGATATTTCCTAAGAATTAAAATATTAGAGGAGGAACTTGAAAGAGTCAAAAAAGATAAAATATCAAACGCCGCCTACAGAAAATTAAAATTAACTAAGCATGGCCCTAGATCAAGCGTAATAAGTCTTTCGAAAAATGTCTTAACAATAAATGATGGTTGAATGTTAATGTTTCTAGTTTAATTTCCAAGCTATATGCCTACAAATGGTAGTTTTAGCATTCACGAATTTAACTAAAGTTCAAGATGCATGAGGGTTACATTTTTGGGTAAATTAAATATGGGTTTAACCGTACCTACCTAAGAGCGATCAAATAAAAACAGTCTGTCTCCGATTACCTTCCCATAGAATTTGTGAATCTCTGCAATGGAAAAATTCCAACAATTTAGATAACGGGAAATACCCGTCATTATAATAGTCCAATTTTTAGGGTACTTCAAAAGGAAAAACAGAACCATTATAGGATCACTTTATTTTCCGTTTGACTCTTTGAAGTTGTTGTTGAAACTTCTAAGTTAACGTAAAAATTACTAATTACCTTCCCATTGAAATTGTAAATCTCTTGAATGGAAAAATTCCATCAATCTAGCCAACGGGAAACACCCGTAATTTTATTATTTGAGAGAATATTTGAGACATGTAAGAGATGTTGCCTAGTTAAGCTAAGAGACGTCTTATTGAATGTGACGTAATAAGTATAGTGACGAAATACGTAAAGTGACGAGCTGTCAACAGAAACTTAGTGACACCCCTAAAATGTTCCATCTGTCCTTTATACGTAGCTCCCAAACGCCGCGATAGTGAAACGTGATTTTAAAATCAGTGATAGACCCAAATAAGAACTATCTTTCAGTGCTAGTCGCAAGTCGCACTTTTGAGTATTTTGTGAGAAAAAAATAAAAACCAAAATCTAAATAATAATTAATAGCTCGGTAAACAGAGGTGAAATTCCAAAAATAAAAACGGGCAAATATGCACCAAAAGATCCTATATCAAACGATATTAATTATAAAAAATATCTTGATAAGTTACGCTTACAGAATTTATTTAATCATTTTTCTAGGTTAAGGTCACGAATATAAATTATTTTCTATTAAAAAAAGTATTTGAAAGAGATACGTGGGTGTTCTAGTCCTGCATTTATAATGCATTTCTTGATCGATTTATGCAATAAACAGCATAAGGAAATTTTTTGAGTGAAATCAAACACCGCGGCCGCATCGCCTAACTCATAGCGATCACTTGCACAAACTATATAGAGATACTACGTATTGCTATCGCTTTCTTGACATTAGAACAAAAGTTTTAATGTCACAGGTGCCATTTAAAACACAGACATTTATATAAAAGCAGACATAATTCGTTTTTACTTTCACTCCCAAGTGACATGATGATATATCGCTATTTCTGTTTTTCGTCTATGTCGATACTAACGCACACATAAACATTTCCGAATTCTACCTTTTACCTTCGTCAAAGTAAGACAAAAATGGTGTAGTGACATTGTGTTATAATATTTTGTTTTGTGATTTTATATAAAAATGTGCGTGCGTCTATAGATAACTGCCAATCGGAGAAGAAAAATGGTAAAGTGCTATGCCCCGAAGTGTTCTAACGCATCTTATAATAAATCTCCAGAAATTACCTTCCATCGGTAAGTAATTCTCGTAAATATATTTTGGTTAAGCTTACAAGATGTATATCGCGTCTCATATGTTTGTAATTCTTTAAGATTGTGAGCTACGTTAGCTGCCTTGCACAAAAATCTGTTTTTACTTGGTTTTATTTTGAAATAGTTGTGAATTTTTCAATTCAATATATTTCATTGACTTAATTTGACATTTCTTATAGGCAGTTCAAAGGGGTCGAACTCAGGGTTAGAATAGAAAATCTAGCTTATATTTATGAACATCCTGGTAGTTTGTTGTCGGTATTGTGCTACTAGCTATTAACTTCAGTAGAATGAAACTATATGATATTATATAAATTTGTCTAAAGAGATAATAAAACTAAGTTAAAGAAATGTTTTTAATTTTAATGAATACCAAGAGTAGGGCACTGTGAACCTTTGCCTTCCAAATTAATGCTTTTCTTTTTGTACGTAAAATTAAATAATTTCAGTAGTAATACTGACGACACGGTTAGCGCAGAGGTCGCGTGATCGCCTACTGCGCAACGGGTCGCGGGTTCGATTCCCGTCTGTTACAGTCTGGGCGTATGTGTATGTGATATTCTATGTTTGTAACTGCACCCACGACACAGGACAAAATCCTAGAGTGGGGCGACGTGTTTTAAAAAAAAACAATTAAAAATTTTAAGTAGGTACTATGATTATGTTAACTTGGATAATAATATCCATATTTTAAAAATATTTTTAATTTGCAGCATTCAAAGAAGACGACAGTTGAGACCCACGACTTGGAACATGATGCACAACATGTATATATTTTATTAAAAACCATTGTGAAATTATATTTAAACAAGATGTAATCATTACGCTCGTACTGACCAAATTTTCGAAAGAAATTATTTCGAGAAAATTTTACTTTTTAAAAATAAATAAGCAAGCATACACCTTCAGGTTGTTTTTTTTAATTCCCTCGCAACTCCTACACCCATACTATATATATTATTATAAATGTGAAAGTAACTCTGTCTGTCTGTTGCGCTTTCACGCCAAAACTACTGAATCGATTTAAATGAAAGAACAATGGCCACTTTCCATACATTGGAAAACCTGAAAATGAAGTATCATGTCTAAAGATAAATTGTATGAAAACAAGTACCTGTATGGTAAAGAAATTATGTTGTAAAGACAGTTTTCTTAATAGAGGCCTAGGAATTTCGTAATACACGGAAATTCATTTTGAGGTTATACCTACTTGTATTTTGATTAATTTATTGATAAATTGGAAGTATTTTATGTGAACAAATATTAGTTTTTTGTGTTAAACAATCACACATAAAATAATACCTACCTACAGACAGACATTCTCTTCATATCAAGCCCACGTTAGGTAACACACCATAACATGGGCACAACAGCCCATGGTTCGTCGACCAACCAAAACATCAGTATTCCAATATAAATATACTTTTCTTGACATGTGTGCCTTGAAGAAGATAACGGAGTTCAGGGGAGAGTAGGGTCACTATAAACCTATAAACAGATATCACGGAAATAATTGCACAGTAGTAGGATCACAACAAAACGCAAACACATGAAAAGAGCAGACAGCAATTTGACAGATCGGCTGACGCTGAATGTGACAGATAATATTACGTCAAAAATCTTCCCTTACTAGTATGTGAAATGTTGTTGTTGTTCATACAAAAGAAAGAGTAATTTTCAAATATTATTTCAATTAGTTAAATTATTTTAAGCTAAGAATAAAAAAGGTATTGATATAATTTATAATAACAATAAGTTTTGCTCAATATTTCAACTTGAACAACAACAACTTTATTTCAAATAAACGTGAAACGGAACGTTATTAAAAAAGAATGTCCAAGCCACAGACTAAATAGCGATTTATGGAGAGAAAAATCACTATCCGGATGCGTTCAGGAGTTTTGAAACGCTTATTATCTTATCTTTTTTCTTAAATATCTTTTTTCGTTGATGATTTAAAAGTATAGCCGTTAGCGGAATCGATACACTATAAAACAACCTTGATATTAAAATAGGTTTTATTTCTAGACATCATCAGGTCCAAAGTGGCTAATGTTCTTTGGTACACTGATAGTCTAGATTCTAGAGCCTGAGAAGGAAATAGGCTACTTTGCAAAAAAGGGTTAAAAGGGGGTATGAAAGGTTGTATGGAAGTATTGTCATTTTTAAAGCTAGAAGCTTGAAACTATTTTATATACCTATTTTATAGGCTGTTATATCTATAAATAAATATGACATTCAGAGTTTGTAAAAATTTTACCCTCAATGAGGTAAAATAACTATAGGGAACTATAACCACAGATTACTAAATAGTTGCTATAACTATAGTGACTTTCATGGGCAAAGGCGCATTACTAATTAACGATAAATTGTCTTATGTAGACGACAGCAAAAATGAACCGTCTTAATTCAGCTTAATGACTACATTAATGTTGTGTGTGATGCACTCAAGACTCAGAAAAAAGCTATTGCTTTAGCCTAAAAATTTTAGTTGTAAACTATCTTTTTAAACTTCAAATTTCACTGACGACAATCCAACTCTACTCTATCACTTTAAAACTTCATATTTTACTCAATAAAAAATCCCTGTAAAAATGAGTACAAAGTTCTTATAGTGCAGTGTGGCCCCGGCGTACCCTAATGCGGCCCTGACTTTTGTTTGTGTGTGAGTAATGTTCACATGTGGTGAAGTTGCCACGCATTTTTGAACAATATGTTAAGTCTGCTTTTATTTATATGTCTGTGATTTGAAATCATTTTGAAATATTGCTCTAATGTCACGAAAGCGATAGCGGGTGGTCGCTATGATAGTTCTAATGTCATCTGTGACATTAAAACTATTGTTTTAATGGTGTCGATTCTGAAGCACAATTTATTAAACTAAACTAATTTGACAGGATTAAAACTATTGCCATCTCTGTTTTTCCCTAAAGGATTAAAAGTGACGGCTTTATTTTTAGTATCGTCAAATTAGTTAAGTTTAGTAAGTTGTGCTTCAGAATCGACACCATTGTCATGATAACGATAGCGAGTGTTCGCTTTGAGTTAGGCGGTACGGCCGCGCGGGTCCGAACAGCCATTCCGATATTTTTCACTCGAGTGCGAGTATCTCAAACGTCACTCGCGACTCGAGCGAGTGACGTTTGAGATGGTACTCGAACTTCGAGTCGCATTATCGCATATTCTCTCTAATCTGTGAATCACTGTGAATCATGGCGCGTAGTTGATAACGTTGAAATCTTTGTAATTAGAAATAATAAAGTAAACAATACTTCTGCTCTGAATTCGTTAAAAGTATTTCTTTGCACTTGTTCATACTATTAGTTTTAAAGTGAATTGCCTCTCAAAATGAGTTACAGGGACTCTGTAAGTATATTACGTGCTGAATCTATAAAATTAATGTTTTCTTAGTCAAATTTAAAACTATTGCAATATAATAACGCTTGGCTCTTCAGTATTGACCCAAATGTAAGAACATTCGTTGTAATCAGTGTACGTCTACGTAATATTCTATTTTTGTGTCTATAAGTCATTGGCTACAACAAGGTCATAGTAATTTTAGATTAGCTAGGTACCTACCTATCTATGTAGTTATTTTGTTGTGAAGCTCTATTTTCAAAGCGATGTAATACATTTTATTGATTACTAGCTTTTGCCGGCGACTTTGTTCGCGTGAAATTTGTAATTTGGGTAGCTTATTTTTTATCCAATCTGCATAAATCCTTCCCCACAACTCAAACTATCTCCTTACCAAATTTCATCTAAATCGGTACATTGGTTATTGATTCCCCGTTCAAATTTCCACCCCGTTTTTCACCCTTTTGTGGTAATATAATAAATTATATGTCTAGCTGTATTGTGGTCTATTACACTTTAGAAAGTACATTTTCTAGAATACATTTATCTTCTCTAAAAAAATTAACAGCCCCTTAATTTATTTCAAAATTGTAATAGAAATCTGATGGTAGATAAAAAAAACACGCTGGCAACACTTGAAAATGTGTTGGCAATATGTGTATCATCATGCTATCGAGATAGGAATATACAGTTGTGGCCATATAATTAGGAACAATGTGAACATTTGATGAATTTCGATTTTAATATATCATCACTTTAAAAGTTTAATGTGTGGTTTCTCAGAAGTAATGTGCTGCTGTGTAATAAGCACATGGTTATAGCATACTATTATTAGGCCTATTTAAGCGTCACCATTTTGTTGTCACACTAACATCAAATGTTTACTATGTTTTGTGTTTCTTCTAAGAAATGTTAACATTTTTAACTGCACTATTTTTACAAATCAGTAAACAGTCATCAAATGAAACCTATGAAATTAATGAAATTACATTAAAAATAAAATAACATACTACATTAATCAAGTCAATAATTGTTTTTATTATTAAACTAGCTTTCCGCTCGCGGCATCGCCTGCATTATTTTTGTTTTTCCATGGGAATTTTATATTTTCCCGCAGGAAATATGGTAGGCTATATTTCCTGCAGGAAAATATAAAATTCCCACTGCTCTCAGCTTCGCCCGCGATACTGTTTTCCCGTGGGAATTTTATATTTTTCCGTAGGAAAAATAATTTTGTAGCCTATGTTAATCAGGGATAATGTAGCATTCTTATGGTGAAAGAATTTTTGAAATCGGTCCAGTAGTTTCGGAGCCTATTCAATACAAATATACAAATCTTTCCTCTTTATAATATAATAATATTAGTATAGTATAGATTAATATTTACTGGCATATCCACGACTCTTAATTTTGCCTTACACCAGTGAGACATTGATTCTATCAACTTTTAGCATTTTGCGAGAGAAATGAAGAGTTCCATTCTAGTAAATTTTCACTAAAAATGTATTATTCTTTTCAAAATGCAACATCAGGGTCGCAAATTGTATACACATCAGGATTCTCGATGGATCTGGTAACACAAGAAGACAGCAAATACAATATCAGTTATAAAAATTGAGTAAATACTTTTGTTTCAATAATAATAATAGGTATTCAATCTGCCAAATTCTGCCACTTTCTTGAATCTTCTGCTTACTCTGCCAGAGTTAAAAATTACAAGCCAAATCTTCCAAAATGGCAGTCATCTGCCACAAATTGTAATATTGTTTTTCGAGTTTCAGAGTTTTGTTTATTCTTACGTATAGCAGAGATTTCATATATAAGAGAAGAGGCAAAAGCAAAAGTTGTTGATCTATTAAAATAAAATTCACTCAATTCGTCTTTAGCTGATTCATGTTTTTTATTTTTACTTTCCTTGTATTCGTAATGAAAAGCACAGTGTTTACCTCGGGTAAAAGACTTATTTAGTCCCTCGAACTATAGGCGCCCTCTCTACGCTCGGGCGCCAAATGTCATACTGGAAACGAGACACTGAATAAAACACGGGGTTTTCCTGAGCATAACTAGTTTGTGCCTCGTTCGCAATGATATAGATGAGACAATATGCACGTTTTCATTACATTTTTTTAAGAGTGACATTTTAAAAATATAGTTGAAACAACCATAAAAATATCGCCAATGTCGATATCGGAAAACCCAGTGTTGCTGATATTGATTGATTATTGGTATCGGTATTGGATGCTTCCTTATTTTTAATATTTGGCTGGATAAAATGTGACATTTTCTTCCAAGCTGTATCAGCTGTAGAGTATACAAGAAATGAAAATATTTAGAAAAGTAAAGATTACTCGGTTTCGGCCTGCCGTCGGCATCTGGGACCTGGTATCATAAAATGTAAATATATGTTATCTGTTATACAGTATGCGCTATATCCAAGATCTCATTCATACTGTGCAGCTAATGAACAGCGTGTAGGATCATACTTAAGGAGGCTAATGGTATTTATTACAAAGCTTTGTGTGTGCTTTTGATCCATTTTATTACTAACTTTGTTACAAAATAAACTATTTTAGATGCCCAAAATCAATAATCTATGATATTGGAAACTTATACCCAGTTTCTGAAAGGCTGTTCAGCAATAAAATTACTTACAAGCTGCCAAATCTAATGCTAACTATGAATTGAGTTGCTTAAAGCTAAATCAACTTAGCACTGTGTGGGTTCACACAGCTGTCAAATTTATTTTTTCAAAATTATCAAGGAAGGACCCATTTTGGGTTTCCAAAATACATGAATAAAACTCTGAATCGCTCTATGAATAAAATTTCTCGTGAGAAATATTTTTAAACACATTAAAAATATTTCTCACGAGAAATTAAATTATTAAAGATAATAAGTAAATTTTGGCTAACCAACATTTCGGAAACTCAAAATGATTTGAGACTGCTGTTAAGATCCATGTTGGATGTTAGTTGAACAATATTTTGATCAGCCTTTCAGAAACTGGGGGTTAAAGTATCAATTTGACAATATAGATATAGAGTTTCTTAAAGGTAAATTAGTAACAAAATTCAGTTATTGTAGTTTTTAACGAAAGCTCACGATCAGGGCGTAGCTACCGCGGTATCAGTCTATCAATAATATTATGGGGCCTTGTAAAACTTACAGCTGCCTAAAATTATTTTATTTACTAGCATAAGCAACAAAAGATGTTACGAAAAATATTTTGAAAATGTAACATATTTTTTATCCGAAAGGGAATGTACACTTGGCCACAGTTGTATGGAAAGGTCCCAAAAAATGTTTAATACACTACCTACATAGGGTTAGCTACGCCACTGGTTATAGCCATAGGGTTAGCTACATAACTATCAATTTACCACAAATATTATTTGTATCTTACCTATACCGGGTGTAACGAAATACCGAAATAATATTTAAGGTTGTTCATTAACAAAAAAATGTTTTATGACTATTCTTTGTATTTTTATTATATGCCTACTTTTGATTTAATACGCTTAACAGTTTAGCATATTAAATCGAAAGTAGGCATATAATAAAAATACAAAGAATAGTCATAAAACATTTTTTTGTAAATCAACAACCTTAAAATATTATTTCGCTATTTCGTTACACCCGGTATAATAATAATATAAGCCTTTATTTGGGATAGTTTACAATATAATATGTATTAATAGCTTATTCTAACAATTCCGTATCCGTTTGCCCTACATTGACAATGGCCTCTTCCAACCTCTTCTACTCTGTTGTCTCTTGCTGTTCTAATCCAGAGCTTCCCAGCCATTCCTTTAAACTCATCTGCCCATCGTTTGAATTGACCCCCGGGTTTCCTATTTCTGTTTCTGAGTAACCAGTTTGTGATTGCCTTGTTTTGTTTTTCAGCACCTCTTAGTATGTGTCCTGTCCATCTCCATTTGTGTTTCCTTATGACCCGAGTAACGTTTTGCAATTTTGTTATTTTCCTTACTGTTGTGTTTGTTTTTATTAGAATCTTTTATTTTATTTGTATGTTATAGCTTTTATTGACGCTAGGTAATTATTAAATAAAAACCCCATCAGTTTTAAAAAAATGCAAATGCATACGTGACGGAACTATCAGGTTGTTTGTGTAATGATGATAATAATAATCCTATCAATTGAATTTGGGCATATTAAAATGCATGCAGTGTATTGAATATGGATTATCCAGCTAACAGAAAGAAACTGTGGAAGTGGCATGTGGTTGTACAGATATGCACCTACCTAAATACTTTCTTCATCGCATATAGGAAAACTATCTCCCCATATAGATACGGTGTATGATTGGTATACACTTATTAATCATGCACTGTTATATATCTTTTTCTCTAGATTTTTAAAGAACGTACGAAATCTGATGAAATGTTTCACTTCCTAGCATTGACCTACCACCTACCAACAAATGGACTTCGTGTCAAAAGTGTCCGAAGTGAAGGCTCTTAGTTTAGACGTTTTCTGTCAGACTGCTGTTGCACAGGGACTCTATTTTTGAATCTTTTGTCTGGCGGCGATCGCTCGTCAAGCGTAGTCTTCGCTTAATTTTTCCTTTTTTTTATTTCGTTTATGATGAAAATCAAAATGATATTGATATTCGTTGTAAGATTATATTAATTATAAGTTAAAAATAAGTAGACTATATCGAGCGCTGACGACGATCGCCGCACGCTCGACGCCAGGCGAATGGTTCAAATATAGGGACGCTGGAGTGAAGCATGTGTCGTACTGTGCATGGACGGCTGATTTTTTGGTTACAAAACGCTTGACGGCAGGACTGCAATATCGCCACGGCCAGAGCCACCTTCTTAATTCATTGTTACAAGTAAACCAAAATTTTCATTACAAGTCTTTCTTCAGCACTTAGTAATTCATAAAAATATTCTCTAAACGTTCTTAATAAAAGCTAAAAAATTTGCTTGAATTTTTTAAACTACGATAAATAGTATGAAAAAATCTAGAATTATATTTTGATGAAAACATCAGTGATATTCTCTTACAAGATAGAGCGAGCGGCACAGTAAATATGCGGAAGCAGTCTGACACAAAAGGTCTAAGTTGAAAGAGCCCAAAGTCATTATAAAATTCAAATTCGTATACATACAATGGGCTAGATGACTAAAAAAATTTTTTTGCTTTAATATAAGCTTATTCACATAATAAACAGAAAGAAAAAAATCGCTTTTCGAATTACTATAAAAACAACCAAGATATAAGGTATTAAAGATTTTTCTCCATCTCTTTCTAGCAAAACGCCAATTTACAAGGAGTTTATATGGCCGTTCTCAACTATGACGTCACGGTTGATGTCGGATCTCTCTGTCTAATCGCCTTCAAATAAACAACTTAAAATGCTTGTATCTAATGTATTTCTAAGCCGATTTTAATTCTAATTTCACAGAACTGCATCTTTTTCCACGGTATTTTAATATTTAATGACGAGACGTAAAAATTAGAATTCAGTCATCATCCCAATTGCTTGTCAGTTGTTATTTGATCTCCTTGCCGCGGATTCGTCAGCAATGCCGTACTACCACCAGTACATCGTAAAACATTGAACCAAACATTACATGATAAATACCTAAAATAATTTAATACAGCTAATAAATTATTCATTTCATTCATTTGTATTCATTCATACTCTATTCAGTGCGGCTACAATGTGGCCCGCGGATATAGGATTGAGCAGTCTTCGCAACATCATCATCATAATAGCTCATATACATCCCCACCGAGGGGCTCGAGCCTACCCTAAGCTAGGGTGTTTAGGCCTTAGTCAATTACGCTGACCCAGTGCGGCTCAGCCTTGGCATATAACTAAGCAATAAAGAATAAAAAACATATTAATAAGCATAACAATATATATTCACCTATCCTTTACATGGTACGTGATTCTTGGTAGTTTTAAAAGTCAATACTTTTTACACACCTCTTATTTAAATTACGTTAATTTATAATTTTAGAGTACCTTTTATTAAAGAACTAGCTATGCCCGCGAACTATGTTTCGCTATACAGGATGACAGTAAAAGTCGACTATTCCTTGAAAGGGGTTATAGTACAGGTCATAAGCAACAAAAAAAGTCCAATTAACCAGGGGTCAAAAACAGTTGGTTATCGAGCTACGACGGTTTTAAAATTTTTGAGATTTTTTTAGACGTTACCACGGGGACCCATCACGAACAAAAGTAAAATCATTCGATGAAAGCATCAACAGATGGCGCTACTTTAATCGATTTTTGTAATGACTTTTTTGTGAATTTAGTAAAAGTCAACAAGGAGGTTCAGAAAAGTATTGATTATATTTAAAAAATCACTTAGCACGTGGGAAGTATCAAAATACGTTTTTAAGTCATGCTAGAACGGTTTAACATCTCTTGTTACAAATTTATAGCACTCCTAGCGACAAATTATGTGAACTTCAATGTATCTCTCAAAAGCATAGCTCAAAGAAGTATGCAATGGTGTCGATTCAGACACACAAGTTAATTTAACTAAACTAATTTGACAGGTCTAAAAATAAAGCCGTCACTTTTAGTCCTTTAGAGAAAAAGAAAGATGGCGATAGTTTTAATCCTGTCAAATTAGTTTAGTTAAATTAAGTTGTGTGTCTGAATTGATACCACTGTCTGCTTTAACTATTTGATTACATATTGCTCACTCATAGATATTCACATACTTAGCACTCATATTTATGTATGCTAAGTTCGTAAGGTCACAGACCTTATGAACTAGCATACATAGCATTGAGTTAAATTATTTTTTACATATTTTTTTTGACATCATAATAGTAATGGCGTTATTGAAAATTCGAAATTGTAAAATGATTTTTTTAATCCCCATACATTTGAAAGTGTAATGTCGAATTATGGTCGAATTACACAAAAACATGACATCTTAAATTTCACCACTTCAAAAAGGTCAGGATTGGTCTATCTATTCGTTTGATCTTCGTTTTTAAATGTGTGGCAGTGGTTCGATCCCGATTCCTGGTGTACCTAGTTATTTTTTCAAAAATTGCTTGTTTTATTATTTTGTTTTTCTTTATTGCTTTTTGTTTATTATATCAATTCCTTTTTTTATATCTCAATTTGTTTTTTATTTATAATTTTCATTTCAGAACAAAAAAATATAGGTTAAGATTAAAAACGCGATTTTTATAAGTATTCGGATATTTTCAGTTAAATGCCTACTAACCGAAAAAGTCTCACTTGCATGTTCGTTTCATAAAACCACAAAGTGATTTTTTTCACTGACCTAACTATTTTGTATGGGGGATTTCAAAACTAATTTTACAAATCTGAATTTTTAATAACACCTTAGAAGTGGTACATTCAACTATGTTAGGTACATACCAAGGATGATATAAAGAAAGGATTGTCAATGTCTAACATTTCTAAAATTAGTTATAACCACGAGCAATAGATGGAGCGAGCTGTATCAAATCCAAAATTTGTCGATATTTCTAAAAGCAACAAAGCACACACGCTCCTAGGGTGCACAGCAGTGATTACATAGATTTATGTAGTTATACAAGAGCACGATAGATGGCACTATATACATTTTTGACATTTTCTGCCAGACATTCCCTCTCATTCGAGAACAAGGTAATTGATAACGTTCGAGAAGCAAAGTGGAGTAATTTTCGCCTGACAGGAGTGAATTGCTCGTGGACCCCAGAAAGCGTTAAATTTTACCTGGTATTGACAGATGATTGTTCTGTGATTAGTGGCTTTCGTTTTTATGTAGAAGTTAAAGTTTGCAAATAGTAAGTAAAGCTTTCCGCAGAACAGTTGTAAAATAAAGCAAGTTCGCGTTGCAAAACACAAAAACTCTTTTCTTTATTTTTGAGCTACTAAAAAATTTAGGAGTGGCAAAAAATAAACCCTTTTTCACAGATTTAGAGTAAATCTGTGCCCTTTTTTAACCGACTTCTAAAAAAACCGTATCGGGCCACGCGCAGTGTAGGGTTCCGTAGTTGCAAATGCCAACTTTGAGTTCACACTCACATCACACCTCACAACACGTTGCTATTAAATTAGTAATTATTATTATGATTAAAGCTCCAATGATTTTATATTTACTTAACTTCACCTGGTTCGTAAATTTATATTCAGTACTAATTTTTCGTCTATAACTTTTTAGTTTGTACTTAATACTCAACTCTGATAGTTTTCCTTTAAACTTCGTTATACAAGTTGATTTTTTAGTTATGACAAAAATTTGGTGTGCTTGTTCAGACAAGCAAACTGAAACACTTTCACTATGGGACCAACTTAAAAATCGCAAAAAAAAATCAGCTGTTTCATACAAATGTTCAACATTCACTGAACCTAAATGTATGAAACAGCAGATTTTTTTTTTGCGATTTCGAAGTTTGTCCCATAGTGAAAGTTGTTCAGTTTGCTTGTCTGAACAAGCACACATTTTTGTCATAACTAAAAAATAACCTTGTATACATATACTATTGTTGTATTTTTTTTCACGTGTCCATATAAACGGTTATTTTTTTATCACCCTGGAAAATTTAAGGGATGCTTCACGACATGGTATTAGAATGATTTAAATTACCTATGAATAAAAAAATAACTCCCATACTAAATTTTATATTAATTTCCCAAAAAAATTCAAAGAATGCTGCACTAGGTAAGAGCAGCATTTTAGAGATTTATCTAATTTTTTTCTATTTTTTAAAATTTTTTCATTTTTTTTATTTTTTTATATAATAATGGATGTGTCCTGAAGCGTCCCTAAAATTTTCCAGGGTGATAAAAAAATAACCGTGTATAACCGTTTAGCAGTTAGAGGGGGGGGACACTTACCTCTAAGAAAAATTTGCACTTTTATTTTGTGCAACCCTCTATTTACTAACATAGGATTAAGGAACTTACTAACAAATTTATATGGATTTTGTGAAAGTCTGAAATAAATTTTATTATTATTATACATTTATTCAAAAAAGCATCTTAAATTTAAGTTTTTTACAATATATAGATATAAAAACACAAATATTATAAAAAACTTAAATCTAGGGTTCCACTGGCAGCGGAGCATGGCCCAAGCTACCGGCGGTTAGGGCTACAGGGAGAGGAATCTCCGAACGATACGTGCCGTGTCAAGAATCACCGCCTTCTGTATCTGGCCCTTGATCCACCCGTCAAGCGAGAGCCCCTTAAGATGTCGGTCGAGACTCTTCGCTATTAAACCGTTCGCAGAAACTACTATCGGAACAATGATCGTCGAGTCAACATCCCACATGGCGGTTACCTCGTGAGCCAAGTCAAGGTACTTGCTGACTTTGTCCTTCTCAGCTTTCACGAGATTCTCATCATGAGGGATAGTGATATCGACGAGCATTGCTCGGCGTTGGGACCGGTCGACCACCACGATATCAGGCTTATTGCAAGCATATTATTATTATTATTAAAACCAAATATTTCAGAAACGAATCCCTAAATTGAAAAATGGTATTCCGAACCGTACATTGTTTTTTAAAGACCTATTCAGCAATACCCCACACGATGGGTTAGTCGAGAAAAAAATGTTACTCCCACTATACTATGTATGGTAGCCACCCCAAAAAAAAATTTTTTATTCAATATTTTTTGCTACCACTTTTTTGGCATGATTAATATACATTACCCATACAAAATTACAGCTTTCTAGTACTAATAGTTTCTGAGTAAAAGCGCGGACAGACAGACAGACATGACGAATCTATAAGGGTTCCTTGTTTACTACGGAACCCTAAAAAGGAGGAGGTTTCTCAATTCGACCGTATTTATGCTTTTGTTATGTTTGTTCGCGGATAACTTCGTCGTTTATGAACCGATTTTGATGATTCTTTTTGTATTCGATAGAGGATACTCCAAGGTGGTCCCATGGTTAGGATCTGATGATTGAATTCCATAAAGATCGAGGGAAACCCTTAAAGTTTTAGGTGTGTCCAACGTGTTTTGACCGATTTTCAAAATTTCTTTTGTATTCGATAGAGTAGGTATACTCCTGGGGTGGCCCCAAGATCACTAAAGTCAGGATCTGATGATGGGATCTCATGAAAATCGAGAGAAATCCCAAATTTCGTTTATATTATTTTAGGTTTAGAATAATAACGCATAGAAGGATAGTCCGGTACTGAGCGCGATGATTAAAGTGAAGCAAAAATAACACCGCTGTGTGAAGTTGTTTACGCGCGACACGTCGAATAAAATAGTTCAGAACATGACTACGCAACCCCGTCACCTGTTTTCTTTTGTGATGGCGGGGACTTCTCCCCTAGAGCCCTCCTGTTGCTACACAATGTAGGAGCTGGATTAAACTCCATATAAAAATCCGAATGTAGTATGAAAAAAAGGCAAACTCACACTTGACCATTTTTTGATAAGTCCATTATTCGTGTCTTAATTGGCTAGATGACAAAAAAAATTTTTTTGCTTTAATAGAAGCTCATTCATATAATAAACATAAAGAAAAAATCGGTTTTCGAATAACTATAAAAACAACCGAGATATAAGGTATTAAAGATTTTTCTCCATCTCTTTCTAGCAAAACGGCAATTTACAAGGAGTCAATATGGCCGTACTCAACAATGACGTCACAGTTGATGTCGGATCTCTCTGTCTAATCGCTTTCAAATTAACAACTTAAAATGCTTGTATCTAAGGTATTTCTAAACCGATTTTAATTCTAATTTCACAGGACTGCGTCTTTTTCTACGGTATTTTAATATTTAATGAAGAGACGTAAAAATTTGAATTCAGTCATCATCCCAATTATCGGAGGAGTATGAGGGGGTCAAAAATTTCGTAATTTTTTAGCTCCGATGCACTGTTTCCGAGATATAAGCGTTTTTGTTAATACTTTTCTTGAAATATAATTAAAATTGAAATCCTATCCTACTAATATTATTATATAATATTATAAATGTGAAAGTGTGGACGTTTGGATGTTTGGATGTTTAGATGTTTGGATGTTTGTTACTCAATCACGCAAAAACGGCTGAATGGATTTGCATGAAATTTGGCTTGCATGTAGCCTTTGACATGGAAAAGAACATAGGCTACCTTTTATCCCGATTCCTTAAGTAGTTCCCGAGGGAAAATTGAAAATTGTTTACGAGTTAAGCCGCGGGTAGACAGCTTTGAAATTTGGTATGCATGTCACCTATGCTATGGAAAAGGACATGTCCTTAATGATATCTCAAATAGTTCCCTTGGGAAGATTAAAAATTGTTAACGAGCGAAGCTTTAGACCCAATTCTGAAGTCCACGCAGACGAAGTCGCGGGCAGAAGCTAGTAATATTATAAATGTGAAAGTGTGGATGTTTGGATATTTGGATGTTTGTTATTCAATCACGCAAAAACGGCTAAACGGATTTCGATGAAATTTGGCATGCATGTAGCCTTTGACATGGAAAAGAACATAGGCTACCTTTTATCCCGATTCCTTAAGTAGTTCCCGAGGGAAAATAGAAAATCCTAGTAATATTATAAATGTGAAATTGTGGATGTTTGGATGTTTGTTACTCAATCACGCAAAAACGGCTGAACGAATTTGGATGAAATTTGGCATGCATGTAGCCTTTGACATGGAACAAAACATAGGCTACCTTTTATCCCGATTCCTTAAGTAGTTACCCAGGGAAAATAGAAAATTGTTCAAAATTAAAGTCCACGCAGACGAAGTTGCGGACAGAACCTAGTTCCTTCTAAAAACAGTTGAAAATAAGTCCTGGGCTTCTTACAAAATACGGTGAAATTTTTCTAAGTGCCGCACTCCCTTTGCTACACCCTAACCTTTTTTCTTTTTTAGGATCAATATGGCTTGTAGTTAAAAATCCCAATCGATTCTCTAGAAAATTCTCTAAAATCATACGCATCGCGTCTCGCTCTTGGATGCGTTGTTTTTTTTAACTTCAAATTAAACCTATATTATAAACAGGATAAGTGTCGCCTAAATAAGTAGATACCTAAATATTTTTCATATTAATCATAACCTGTTTAGTCGGTTAAATTGGGACATTTATGTTTCCAAACTGGCAACACAACGATTGAAATGAAAAGTTTCGTATAATTTGTCATATATGGATAACATACTAAACAATTTTTAAATCTTTGCTGTGATAATAATGTTATTACACTTTATAATCTTTTCAGATGTCTTGTGATACCATTCAACTGCACAAGTCATCATTATTAATTATTTTACGAGAGATACCTACATTCGAAGCACATTGACCTTGAACACTGCTGAGCTGTCCGGCGTAGTGAGCCATTTATGGCTTAGTTTTACTTGCTTCAAATTGTGCGCGCCGATTGGGTTTCTATTTAGGGTTCTTTTCACTAAAAAGATTTCATTCACTAAAAAGTTAAAAATAAAAAATATTTTACAAAAAATAAAAACCGACTTCACAAACACTGAAAAGTTTAAAATAATATAAGAATAGTTACAGACAACATCACATTTCTATATTGAAGTCGGTGACAAATTTTAAGACTTTCTGGATCATCGTTTGATACCGACTTCAATATAGAAGTGTGATTTTGTCTGTACCTATTTGTAGACTTTTCAGTGTTTTTGAAGTCGGTTTTTATTTTTTGTAAATATTTTTCTATAGTGAAGAACGCAAAATTGTTTCAATTTTTGATGTGCCTCATTTAATAAAAAATATAAGAAATAATGTTTTAACTCATAATATCATTAACAACAAAAATGAAGTCTTTTAAAGATATCATCAACTTATCATTTAGACAAAAATAATAAAAGTAGGTCGCTTCTAAAAATCCGAACGCATACCAAAAAAAGAGTAGAAGCCTTGCAACTCAGCACCTAAAAGTTTAGGTAGGTACCTACCGTGCATAGAATCAAGATAGAATTAAAATGCATCGGAGCATCGGGTACCTATAACGAAGTTAATTTCTCCGCGTGTATTTTTTCTTTTTTTTACAGCTTAAAATACACTTTTTGTTACTTCTTTTAATATTTGTGTACATGAGATATCATTTACAATTCCTATAATATACACAGAAAGAATTAAAAAAAATTATATTATTGAATGTAACATTATCCATTAAATTAAGCGCCATCTAGTAAAAAAGTATTATAACAATCTAAGCACCGCACTGACCGCACCGTGCTTAATTGTATTCGCCATCTAGCGCGAAACCGTAGAAACCGTGTAATAGGATTAAACTTTTCGATAAAGATTAAAATTGTTCTGGCGGAATATTGTAGAATTATTTGTAATTTACTATTATTAAAACAACTTTTTATTAATTTTCAGGCATGATTCAGTATAAATTATCAACAAAATTTAAGTTAGCAACCTTATAGGTCAGCGCCATCTAGATATAAGGCGGGAATAGGACCTTTCTTATAATTGTATGACATTGGCAGTCTATATTATTCTTCGTCTATGGTACATACATAGTAATCGATAATATAAGTAAGTAATACGTAAAGATTATTAATGGACATAAGTTGCCTGACTATAAATAAATAAAATTAATGTAGGTACTAACTACTTGAATTATTTTTTATTCTCAATGGTGATTAGGTGTATTTTGAATTTTGGCAAATAGGTACGGTGTTTTATTAGATTTTACCATTTACAAATATTGTGGCAACCGCGACTGCTATTAATAGGTAGCTTTCCGCTCGCGGCTTCGCCCGCATTAATATTGTTTTCCTGTGGGAATTTAATATTTTCCCGTAAAATAATTTTGTAGCCTATTATATAGAAGACTGTTATTTATATTTAGGAGCTCGAATAATAAATTTCATAGAAATTGGAGCAGATTTTAATTATTTTCCATAGAAATTTTCAACCCCTAATTTGCACAATAAGGGGGTGAATTCCAATAAACCATGAAACACGTGTTCAATGAAATGTTTTTAAGAGCATGATTCTCCAGGTTTATCACAATCGTTGCTTATTTTAAAAAAATCCACACAAACTTGCAACCCCTATTTCATCCCTTCAGGGTAAAATTTTCTTCAATTTTGAATTAAACAACTGTCCAAAATTCACGTTTCTACCATTAGCGGTTACGGCTGTGCGTGCGTCTATGGATGAGAACTTCTCTTTTTATAATATACTATCGGTGCTGGCGAACTATGTTTCGCCATAATAAAAAATAGTTTACGACCTATTCTCACACCTACCGAACATACACAAAAAAATGTAAAAAACCTTTTGAAAAACAAGCTTTTATTTAAATGCGCTAAAAAGAAAAAATAAACTTATACACTAAAACTTTTACTTACTTATAACGTTATTTCACATTTGACACAATTTATATGACATAAACGCTTATCGCGAGATTTACTTGTGTGTAGTAACTTAAAAGTACTTAAAAGAGTACTTTTAAGTACCTACTTGTATTTACTTACTTTGAAAATTGTAATGTATAAAATTATTTACATCAAATTATTTAATTTACTTGTTTATCTACAAAAGTAAATCTCGCGATAAGCTTTTATGTCATATAAATTGTGTCAAATGTGAAATACGTTATAAGTAAGTAAAAGTTTTAGTGTATAAGTTTATTTTTTCTTTTTAGCGCATTTAAATAAAAGCTTGTTTTTAAAAAGGTTTTTTACATTTAATTTATTCTTTACTTTTTAGTTATCACTGGACACGTTTCTCACTCTGTTCATCTCATTCAATGCATCATTGTTGCAAGGTCGTTTGCCGGAACGTCTATACAGAATTTCAGCTCAATCGGTTAAAAATCTACTTCAAAATTGATTTTCAAGCTTTAGAAGTCCGCCATATTGGATTAATAGTGACGTCACATTATTTTTAGAGTTACTCTTAGCAAGACCTTTATTTGATACCCATATTGTAGGGGTGCATTAAAAATAATTGGTCCGCCATCTTGGGTATGCCGCCATCTTGAATTTAAAATGACGTCACAATGTCAACCATACATTGTCATCCAAACTGAACGTGTATACAAAATTTCAGCTCAATCGGTTAAAGATATCTGCTTCAAAATTGAGTTGCAAGATTCCACCGAACATACTTACATACTTACTTACATTGCAAGTTAAATAAAAGCTTGTAAAAATTCATAAAGATCGGTCATGCCGTTACGGAGGCGTTCGGTAACAAACACTGTGACACGAGAATTTTATGTATAAAAAGATATATAGATTGACAGTACACGTACACGTCACAATTTAAATAAAAGATTCGAAATTTCAACATCAAATCTAAGCGAACGGATGGCTCATGAGGATATACTGCGGAATTATTGCGCTATACCGCTAGAGGTCTGTGGTTCGAACCCGCATAAAGCATGTTTTGTTTTTATGATTTTTTATCACAGAATTAATAACAACATTCTTTAAAATGAAATAGATAATTAGATAACTGGTAAGAAAGAACACGGAAAAAAATTGTTTAAAAATAGTATTTCGGAATTTGATAAAACAGTCGAATAAATTAATTTCTGCCGGCTATAAGCATATAAATTTTGCAATTTAATTGCTCAATGATATTTTATATTATAAAATTTGAAATTAAATTGCTTAGTTTTTTATAGCTAAGTATGTATACATACCGGTTTATTTTTCCAGCAGGAGCCAAATTTTGTGTCCTTGTTCAGACAAGCAAAATGAAGATCTTTTACTATGGGACCAATCTTGAAATCGCGAAAAAAAATCAGCTGTTCCATACAAATGTTCAACATCCACACCTAAATGTATGGAACAGCTGATTTTTGTTCGCGATTTCGAGTTTGGTCGCATAGTATAAGTTGTTCATTTTGCTTGTCTAAACAAGCTCACAAAATTTGGCTCCTGATGGAAAAATAACCCGGTATAAAAATAAACACTTATTTTATTTTAGTATAAAAAAACTAAAATTATAAGTAAACTGAAAAATCTTGTCAAATAAAAATGTTAAATCACATTTTTAACAATATACAATATGTGACTTTGTATTTTCTTTAAAAATAATAAATAAATTGAAAAAATGATGAATACCTAAATCAGTGAAAAAGAAATCGTCTTGGGCGGGATAAAAAAGGTCACATATGAAAAATTTGCAAGTTTGCTTTATTCTTAACCAGTTTTTTGAATTTGAAGTTACAGATGATAACCTTGTGATAATAGAAAGTACCCATTACCAAAATGACTTATCTCCAATGATATATTTACTTTACATCTTAAATATCAAACGTAGGTATATAAAATGCATGACATAAATCGTATATTCCATGGCGGGACAACCCCTTAGGTATAACATGGATTTATACGTCACTTTTGTACCAAATTGTATTGTATGATTGTATGATGTTTTATAAGACCTATTTACGCATAAGTCATTGTAATGAACTAAACGAAGCATATATATGAATTTGTTAAAAAAATCATAAGCATAGCAGGAGTTTAATTAAAGTGCCATCTGTTGAGTGCGTGCGAGAACTACTGAGCCCAATGTAGCAAAGGTTCGATAGCCCGAGCTTGCTCAGAATTGTCAGTGGCATTTTAGTTGCGTCATCTCGCGGTGAAATGGTGAAATAAAACAGCTCGAAGAATTGCCCGACTTAAGTAGGGACCATTTCGTTGTATGGGATGAGGCATCTGTACTGTAGTATTATATTATCTGTAACGTTACCAAAAAAAATTTTTTTTAAAGAAAACTACACCATTTACAAAGACAAATTGATTACTTGCGGAAAACTGAAAAATGGGCAGTTAATTTAAATTAAAATTGTTGTCAAAAACTTACATAATTTTGGAAATAAGAGGTCTTTATTGACAATTAAGTCGATAAATTTTTTATCTTTCTGAAAATGGACGTCAATTATTGAAAACAAAATGTATGACAGTTGGCGTAAAAACTACTAAAATAACTTGCTGGTTTCATAAGCTTTTAAAAAAGGTAAAAATATTATTTACTTTTATTGGTAGTTTTTACAGAAATTACATTGATTTACTACCAAACGTAGATAGAGCACTTCATACAAAAACGCGCTTGAAATCTGTCACCTAATCGTCTATACATTTGTACGCTGTTAAATAGGTAGTTGAATATGCACACCCGAATTAAAATTACCATAAAGTACCGTATTTATCGAATTCAACCTTATTCTTAGTACAACCGTGTGCAGTTACATCATTTCATACCTAGCCACATTAAATTTGACGTTTTAGTAATTGCTACAAGAAAATATCAACTTTATACTCTCAAACATAATGCTCAAAATTGCTTATCCAACGCATGGAAAAGAACTGCACGAGGCCCGATTGGGCAGTTCTTCACCGGCCCACTTTTCGAACGTTCATGCGTTATCTACGTTTGGTAGTAAATCAATGAGAAATTAGCAAAAAGTTGCGCTGTAGGTCAAAATTCATAATTTCATCTTTGGCGAAAAGGCAAAAGTGCGAAGTAGAAATAAAGAAAATTGCATTTAAATACACAAAAGACTGAAAAATACTAAACAACAAACCAACATAAATAAAAACATTTATAAGTTGATGGCGCCTAACTAAAGTCGACGCAATCAATTCGGCGTTTCGCCGATTAATCTGGGCTGGTTTTGTGACCGACTACAATGGTATAATAGTGCTTACCTCTAAGCTGGTCCGGTCTCCGTATGTAGCCGGTGGACTTCCTGAGCTAGCTCGAAGGAAGTCGCGGCTTCTGAAGGGCTGCTGTCAATCCACCGAACCACGACCAGATCACATGGGCCTATTAGGCCACCACCACTCACTAGCTCACGTAATTAGCGGACATTCGCGACAATAACTATTTCGGAGAACAATGATAAGCGGACTTTCGCCACCACAATAATTAGGTGCGCCGCGCAAAACACAATTCAATGGTAATTTTTCTCGAGATAACGCGCCGCGTGGTAACTAGTTCAATGACATTACAAATTCGACTCGACTGTCATGTCACAGCGGCCGGCCGCCACACCGCATGTGCACAGACTATTAGCAGTGTTGCGACTCGCTCTTCCTCGAGCGTAAACATCCCCCCGCTGCGGACAGTCCCGGACTGTCCGCCAAATCAGTCTAAGGGGAGGCGAGAAAGAGTAGCGACCCCGCGCTTCAAAACAGAATCCCCAACTAGGACCTCGGCAAACCTGGGCACACCATTAGACCCTAGAGTAAGTTGGACAATACGTCCGCGACGCCAACGTAGGGGTGGCAGGTTTGGGTCCTTCACTAACACGAGGTCTCCAACCCTCGGTGCGTTTGTCTTATCTGACCACTTAACGCGCTGTTGCAAAATATGTAAGTATTCAAGGTGCCAGCGGCGCCAGAAGCTCTGGGTAAGCGGCTGGAGCAACTCAAACCGCGAAAGGCATCCTGGATTGATATCTCTGTAAGGATACTCGGGCAGAGCGTTAGGTGGTCTGCCTATCAAGAAATGGCGGGCGTGAGGGCCTGCAAATCATTCGCGTCGGTAGACAACGGACATAACGGACGCGAGTTGAGAACTCTCAATCTTATAAAACACCGTCGCGAGTTCCTCAAACGTGAGAATAGTCTCCCCAATAACGCGGCGAAGGTGAGTCTTGGCGGCCTTTACAACAGATTCAAAAATCCCTCCCCAGTGAGGGCAAGACGGCGGGGAGTATCGCCATGTTACCCCCCTACGGGAGAGTGTGGATCCGATCTCAATATTATTTTTATCTAAAAATTCACAAACTTCTCTTATATGTCTATCAGTGCTCTTGAAGTTCGTCCCGCAATCGGACCGAATTAGAGATGGCAGTCCCCGGCGGGAGACAAATCTGCCTAACGCAGCTAAGAAAGCGTCCATGGTGAGTGCACTCACCACCTCCAAATGAACGGCTTTAGTGGCCAAACAAACAAACACACACAAGTAAGCCTTTTCAGTCTTAGCATTACGGAGTCGCGACGTTTTTATAGTGAATGGTCCCGCGAAATCAGTTCCAACTCCTAAGAAGGTCATCGATTCGTTCACACGATCAGAAGGCAAATCACCCATTTGGGGTTGCATCGTCTCGGGGCGTAAACGATAGCAGGGCGGACATCGAAAAATAACAGATCGGATTATTCTTCGCGCTGACAAAATCCAAAACTCCCGTTGGAGGAGCGCGGTCAATGCATTACATCCGGCATGAGCATTCTTCACATGGCGATCAATGATCAACAATCGCACCAATGGTTCGTCCTTGGGGAGCAACAGGGGATGACGTGATCTATAAGGCAAGTTAGCGTGCCTCAATCGGCCTCCTACACACAACAATCCCTTATCATCCAGAAAGGTAGTCAAACGCACCAAGGGTCCCTTTAATTTGGACATCCCGGTACGGAAAATCTTTAGTTCCGGTTCCAACGCTCTAGACTGGTTCATACGCACCCAATGCAAAAGAGCATCTTGGCGCTCCTGCGGAGAGAGGAGCGGACACAAATCTTTATCCTGAGGCCGGCGACAATTTCGAATAAATCTTCTTATCCAAGCGGTCACGCCGAGCAACTTGTCCAGAGAACTGTAGCGGTCTAATAAAAATTCCCGTTCTGGAACCGCCATAGTCTCGACAGCGTGAACACGCAAGCCCGGATTTCGTGCCTTTACCACAGCTGGTGTGGAAGGCCAAGACGGCTGTAACAACCATTCGGGAGCCCACCACAGAGTGTGGTCAATAAGCTGAGGGGCTTCGCTGCCACGTGATGCACAGTCAGCAGGGTTTATTTCACCTGGCACGTGGCGCCAAATCAACGGGGCCTTCGAGGCCTGTATTTGGGATACCCGATTGGCCACAAATACCTCCAGGGAGTGGATGGAGTTCTTAATCCAACACAGGACAACCTGACTGTCGGACCAAGCAAAGAGCGACTCAAAGTCCACACTACGTCCCAGGGTGTCAACAACGTGGTTCATCAAACGAACCAGGAGAGTAGCTCCAGACAATTCTAACTTCGGAATCGTTAATCGAGTCCAAAGTGGAGTAACCTTACTCTTAGCAATTAGCAAGTGGAGCTTAACAGCTCCTCTATCATCGACCGTCCGGATATATACGACGGCTGCGTATCCACTCTCAGACGCGTCACAAAAGCCATGAAGGCTGGCCGTAAACCGTCCCTTAGGCAGTATATGTCTAGGGATACTAACACGGTTAATGTCGGGGAGAGACGACATGAAGGACTCCCAATCTCGCAGCAAACGGCCCGAGAGGGGCTCATCCTACGACACTTCGGCTGACCAAAGTTCCTGTAGGAAGCACTTTATCCAAAACACTACGGGACTAATCCAGCCATTTGGGTCAAAGGTACGAGCTACTGTAAATAAAACCAACCGTTTCGTCCAGACCTTGGGGCTTGGCAGCTCCAATCGATAGGTGAACGTGTCCTGGACAGGTCTGTATTGCACTCCCAAACAGACAGTAAGTCTGGAGTGTTAGCATTCTTAAAGATATGAGGCTCCTGCTGGTGGTCGTCTGGCAAATCACACAAAAGCTGAGGTGAGTTGGACATCCACTTCCTCAATTCATAACCACCAGCCCCGAGAATAGCAATTAGTTCATCTCGCAAAATCAAGGCTTCCTCGACACTAGAGGAGCCCGTACAAATATCATCCACAAATGCATCCTCCTTGAGAACCAAGGATGCGCGAGGGTATCGTAACCGCTCACGTTCAGCGAGTTCCAAAAGTGAGCGAATTGCCACAAAGGGGCTCGAACGCAACCCGTATGTATTGGTGTTCAGCTCGTAGACTAGCATGGGATCTCTGGGATCCTCCCTCCATAATATGAACTGATATCGTCTATCGTCCGGGTGAATCACAGTCTGCCGAAGCATCATCCGGATATCGGTCACAAAGACGACGGCATGGCGACGGAAGTTGGTCAATACATCACCCACCTCGTGGTGCAACTTCGGTCCAGCATGCAGACATTGATTCAGCGAAACTCCGGTAGACGTGGGAGCTGACCCATCAAAAACAACGCGTATCTTCCCGGTGGAAAGTTTCAAAACCACGTGGTGAGGAAGAAAATTATGTTCCTCGTTTCGCAAGTCCAGTCTCGAGGCTGACATGTGCCCCAGTTGCTCATATTTTTGCATGAAGTCGACATACTTCTGTTTGAAGTCGGAGTTCCCGCTCATACGACGCTCCATGGACAGCAGCCGCTTCTCGGCCAACGGCCGGGAGCTGCCAAGTGAGGGGCGAACTGACAAAAAGGGCAAACGAGTGATCAGCCGTCCCGAGCGAAGGCGACCTGTATTGTTCTGATAGAACAACTCACACTCCTCTTCTACGGGATTCACTCGCTTCACGGTAGGTGGTTCTTCCACCTCCCAAAACCGTTGAAGGACATCCCATAAGGTGGAGCTAACAGTTATGTAATTGTCCACCGATGGAGATGGTGGGTTATGCCTAACTGGTCCCATCACTACAAACCCAAGCGATGTAGATAAGGCTACCAGCCCACCCTTCTGTAACTCTCTCCTCTTCCCACAAAACACGCGGCCTAGAACATCGGCACCACCGAGCAATAAATGAATCGGACCGGTTCGGTGGAAGGAAGGGTCAGCCAAGGTCAATCCTAAAGTCGCCTCAACGACAGCGCGCGAAACGTGCTGTTGCGGAAGCTGACTAACAACCTTCTCAAAAACAATCGCGGTAGCGCCAATTTTGGGCGCTGAAGAGAAGTGGGGGGAGAAGGAGAACAAAACCTGACCGATCGGATTAGGGATCCGCAGGTCTCCAATTCCCCGTACCGCTTCAAGGTATGGAGATGTATCTTGTTATTAAAACACTAATTTCACAAGTTCCACTTGAATCTTTATTATATTTCAATTATTGCGACCGGTTTTGATACATCATCGTCAGGCAATCTGTATCGAAAATGATGTATCGAAACCGGTCGCAATAATTGAAATATAATAAAGATTCAAGTGGAACTTGTGAAATTAGTGTTTTAATAACAAGATACCATGGAGTTCCATCAAGAAATTACAACACAAAGCTTTAACTATTTGTATGGAGATGTGATCAAACTCAACTGCCGGACCAGCCAGCTGGTGGCAATGCAACCTTGAGCTCCCGTATCCAAAAGGGCGCGAACTAAAACAAAGGGGCCCCTCGGGCCCCACACCCGTACGGAGGCTGTTGGTAACAGCACCTGCTCCTGTGGGGGGGTTGCAGCTGACAGTTGGTTTAATGAAAATCCTCCCGCATTCCCCGCAACGGGGGGAAGGGGGGTCCGAAGAAAAATGCGTGCGCGGCGGAGGAGTAGGGCGCTCAAGGCGCTCGAGCGGGTCCCAATCCGGCACGTACTCGCCCCGATCAAAGCGGCATCGGGGCCCGGGCGGTGCCCATGATGGGCGAAAGTTGGGGGAGCCCGTGACAAACGAGGTCTCTCCATCAGAGGGGGAGAGAAGCGTATCGGCTCCCGGCGTGGCTCCCTAATAACCGCGGCCCAATCCCGCGGTGGCGCCTCAGAAGCCGCGCGTCGATCCCCCCCGCCCGTAGGATGGGCTGTCCAATCTCCGCGGAGGGGTGGCACGCCCATCTCCTGGGAGATGTAGGTGACCTACGAGGGCCCCCGCCCGTGTGCGAGTCCCTCTCTCTCACCACCTCACGAGCGTTTTTATTATTGAAGCACAAGAGGGGATGATGGGCCCCTCCACAACAGTGGCAATCTCGTGGGTGGGGGCAAGCCGATGCCATATGAGCCCCCAGGCAGCGGTAGCACCAATTCCGCTGCTTGGCCATATTCCTACGCCCCTCGGTGCGTAGGCCAACAAATTTGGGACAGGCCGGCACACGATGGCCATCCCGCTTGCAACACTTGCAAGGCAGCTGTGGAGAGTTCTGCCGCACTGCAGTATACTGCTTCTACGGGCGGCGCTCTTTCCGTGGTGCTCCCCGGGTCGCCTAATAGCGGCTTGTACTCGGTCCCGGTATAGGAGCCAGATCCAAGTGGTCGGTCATCCGACACTCATCCTCCAAAAATCTGAGGAGATCAGAAAAGGGGGGAGGTATGAGGCACTATTGCCCCCGTACCTTTGTTCAAAGCGGCCTTTCATCTCCATGGGAAGCTTATTGAGGATGAGGTGGAGTAATATGAAGGACCACTGCTCCACCGGTAGGTCAAGTCGTTTGAGCGCGTTAATAGCGCTTAGCAGCGGGTTCAATATCTCCTTCCTTAATGAGGAGACCCGCGATACTCGTGGCAGCCCCAAGATGGCAGCCACATGTGTCCGCTAGCAAGCGAACATTCTGATACCGGGCGGTCAACAACGCCCTTGCAATGTCATAACTGTCATCGTTGACAGGTAGATGCTGGACAAGCACACCAGCCTCTCCCACGTAAGGCAGAGAGCAAATAGGCCAGTTTCTGGCTAGGGAACAGGTCGTCCCTCGAGGGGACCAGGCTATCAAAGAGGTTGATGAACCCCATCCAAGCAGCCAGGTTCCCATCAAAGGTTGGGATGTCCAAGGTGGGCAGTCTGCCCAGCAAGCCGGCCGGGGTAGGCTTGACCTCCCCGGGCGTGCACGACTCACCCCTCCGGGCGGATAGGATAGCCTGAGCCTTGTTTATAATCACGTCCGCCTGTTCAAAACATTGATCATAATCGGCGTTAAATTGCTCGACTGCCCGCAACTCAGCGGCACCCTTGGCTGGGTGGTCGAGCAGATATTGTTGATGAGCAACGAAAAGCTGCTCCAATCCTTCAAGCGAGCAGGTACTCCCTCATGCCGAATTAACAAGGCCTGTTCTCGGTCTGGTCGGTCTACCAAAGCGACGGCACTAGCAAACCATCTCGGGATCTTTTGTGCACCCGCGCGGGCACCACTAAGCGGGCTGACTGGCGGGACCATTTTGCACCAAAATTAATATATATATACACTATAATAATACACGGACAAACAGACCGATAACCGCAGACAACAAAACAGATCGGGAGGAACTTCAAAGGCAAAACAAAATATAAAAACAAACCAAAATCAAGTGTAAATGCTAGAACTTAACTAGAACAACAAAGGCATTTAACAACAGAATTTTTCAAACAAATTAAATTCAAGTAAAAGTTTACAACTTAACAAACAAAATATTCTAGGGCAAAACAAATATGAAAAAACAAACCAAAATCAAATGTAGGTAAATGCTAGAACTTAACTAGAACAACAAAAGGCATTTAACCACAATTTTTCATATACAATGACAACTAGTTTAGGGAGATCGGTCCACAAATGAGATTGTAGTCGGTTTAAAATCAGCAATCAAAACCAATTAATATGTATTGCCCGTTGGGGCAACCAACAAGATTACAATACTAATTGTACAATACTAATCAATCTAACAACAACACGCTCTGTTACCAAAAAGATGGTGGCGCCTAAAGTCGACGCAATCAATTCGTCGTTTCGCCGTTTAATCTGGGCTGGTTTTGTGACCGACTACAATGGTATAATAGTGCTTACCTTTAAGCTGGTCCGGTCTCCGTATGTAGCCGGTGGACTTCCTGAGCTAGCTCGAAGGAAGTCGCGGCTTCTGAAGGGCTGCTGTCAATCCACCGAACCACGACCAGATCACATGGGCCTATTAGGCCACCACCACTCACTAGCTCACGTAATTAGCGGACATTCGCGACAATAACTATTTCGGAGAACAATGATAAGCGGACTTTCGCCACCACAATAATTAGGTGCGCCGCGCAAAACACAATTCAATGGTAATTTTTCTCGAGATAACGCGCCGCGTGGTAACTAGTTCAATGACATTACAAATTCGACTCGACTGGCATGTCACAGCGGCCGGCCGCCACACCGCATGTGCACAGACTATTAGCAGTGTTGCCACTCGCTCTTCCTCGAGCGTAAACATAAGTCCTGTTCAAATTGTCTGCCATTGTTACGTATGCACGCACGCAGCCTACGGCGTACCTCACTCACTGTCACACGCTTTGAAAGTGATGTCTTAATGACTTCAGCAGCTGATACGATCCTCGCCCTCAAATCTTCAATGGAAGTCGCAGGTGTGGAGTAGACTAGATCTTTCATGTGACCCCAAAGATAATAGTCACAGGGCGTCAAATCAGGACTTCTCACCGGCCATGGAGTCGGGCCATCTCTACCGATCCATCTTAGTGGATAATTTTAATCCAGCCACTGTCGTACACCACGGTAAAAGTGAGCTAGGCACCCATCATGCTGGTATACCATATTTCTTCCTGCAACTAGCGGAACATCTTCCAAAAGCGTGTTCACTTCCTCTCTTAAAAAAGTTTCGTATGTTGTGCCATTCAGGTTTTGGGGCAGGAAAAAGGTCCAATTAAATTATCGTGTACAATCCCTATCCACACATTTAGTGAGAATCTTCTCTGGTGAGCCCTTTCTTTACTTTTTCTTGGGTTTTGACCTTTAGTGGCCCAAAAGTGAATATTGTGGTAGTTTGTGATTAGACATGGGCTGGATTAGTTAATTTCCGTACCTAATCCACCTGTTCCTTATATTTTCAAACACCTAATCCAAATACCTGTTTGTGATGCCATTGCGATCGAACGTAGATTCGTCGGTCCACAGGATTTTCTTTAGATAATCTGGATCTTCAATCTCAGCATTGATAAAAAATCTGCAAAAATCAATTCTTCTCACCGGATCACCTTCTTCAATGGCTTGAACTGGTGTGTAATGGAATGGATACAGTTGTGCTGTACGCGATGCGGCAAACCAGGCTCTCCATTGTGATATGCCATGTATTCTTGCCACTTGCCTTGTGGACACAGTAGGATCTGTTCTGAAACTCCGAATAATTTCATCATCGTCCTCGTCAACACCAACATTACCAACGAGCGGTCTACCAAGATCGCGTTGTCGTCGTTGAACTGAGCCCGTTTCTCGAATGCGCTGATAGGATGCACCAAACACGCTCACGTGAGGCAAACGGCGATCAGGAAATCTGATTTGGTACTCTCTTTGTGCTTCAGCGGCGTTACCATTACAAAAACCATAATAAAACAAAATATCTGCGTATTCTTCGTTTTCGAAAGCAGCCATTTCAAAATAGCGTATCGGTTTATTTGCTATCAAAAGTTTGTCCGTAATCTCAAAAGTAGTTTCAAACTTAACAAACAATTTCAATCAGGAAAACAAATGAATGATGTCGTCGAAACATTCGTAATCCTAATCAATCATGTTCCGCTAAAACTTATGCAACCTCTGTGGTTAGGTCAATCCAAAGAGGTTAAAGCTTTTTGGATAGCAAAGAGGTTTGCTATCCAAAAAGGATTGCAAACTTCGTTCTGCTTCAATCAGTTCAACCAAAAAGGCTGGATAATGACGTACTGCCATGATTTCTTTTAAGTTGCATGGAAATTATCTAAATATACCATAGCCTTTGACAATTTTGAACAGAACTTGTAGTATTATTTTGTATTTTTCATTATTTTATGTATTAGAAGCAATTTTCTTTATTTCCACTTCGTACCGTACTTTTGTCTTTTCCAGACAATTTTTATTCAAAGATGAAATTATGAATTTTGACCTACAGGCCCTACAGCGCAACTTTTTGCTAATTTCTGTAAGAACTACTAATAAAAGTAAATAATATTTTTACCTTTTTTAAAAGCTTATGAAACCAGCAAGTTATTTTAGTAGTTTTTACGCCAACTGTCATACATTTTTTTTTTTCAATAATTGACGTCGATTTTCAGAAAGATAAAAAATTAATCGACTTAATTGTCAATGAAGACCTCTTATTTCCAAAATTATGTAAGTTTTTGACAACAATTTTAATTTAAATTAACTGCCCATTTTTCAGCTTTCCGCAATTAATCAATTTGTCATTGTAAATGGTGTAGTTTTTTTTTTGGTAACATGGAAAAAATCTCAAAAATTTTAAAACCTTCGTAGCTCGATAACCAACTGTTTTTGACCCCTGGTTAATTGGGCTTTTTTGTTGCTTATGACCTGTACTATAACCTCTTTTCCTGTCTGTATATTTTTTCCCGTTTTTGCTACATTTTTCATTGATGCTCAGCTCCTATAAGTCGTAGCGTGATGTTATTATAGCCTAAAGCCTTCCTCGATAAAAGGACTATCCAAAACAAAAATAATTTTTCAATTTGAATCAGTAGTTCCTGAGATTAGCGCGTTCAACCAAACAAACAAACAATGAAACAAACTCTTCAGCTTTTTAATATTAATATAGAAGTATAGATAGATATAGTTTTGACATGCACATAAGACACATTTATTAGATTTATTATTTTAGATTCAATGTCCCTAAAATAATATTTTTTATTTATTTAACACATTTCATAAACACTGAGTCTTTTGTTACATTACCCAAACTACTTTATTAATAAAACCAAATAAATAATTGTCAAATGATTTTGTATATGACTTTTACGGATAGTAGTGAATACATGTTTTTAAAGGTTGTTCAGAAATCTAACTACATTAATACATTCAATATTCTATTTATATTTAATTGTTACCTGCAGAGCTTCAGTTCATCGCCTTCTGTGCTGAGTTCGTTGTTTCGATCACGGCGCTTCACTGAAATCAGCGACAATCCAACACCTGATTTGAATGAAGTCTACCCAGGGCTTTACGTTGGCGATGCGTAAGTAATACGAGAGTTCGAGAAGACACATCGCTCAGGACCGTAATAGGAAGAACTTCATCATCATCATTTCAACTAAGAGACGCCCACTGTTGAACATAGGCCTCCCCCAAGGATCTCCATACCGATCAGTCCTGCGCCTCCCGCATTCAGCGGCTTCCCGCGACCTTCACCAGATCGTCGGTCTACCTTAAGGGGGGTCCACCACCTTGGGGGGCCTACCAACACTGCGTCACAGAATAAATAATAGTACTAAAGTACAGAAGGATCACTCTCGAAGAAAAGCCAAGTTTAGGTATGAAAATTTACCTACTCTTACGACCTTCATCTGACTGCACGGGAAATTGAAATTTATTGTTCCAATTCCGTTACGCGTCGCTGACCCGATACCGATTTGGCGATAAGAGCGTAGGGTTCCCACTTACCGATAGGCAGTTATCGTTACAAAAATGACCTCAATTATTACGTGCGATGCGGCCAGCGTGCCAACCGAGCGGCAAGCTTTTGCCACATACGAAGGTGGGTCAAAAAGTTCGCGGAATGGAGGGTAAAAAGTAAGAAATAAAACACAAAATTATTTTTCCTTCTCAATGTATTCTTCCTTAACTCTAATACATTTATTAGACCTATCAATTAATTTACTAATACCTTTGAAAAAAAATGATTTCTCTGTGTTGTCAAAATAGGCCGAAATTGTGCTCTTCACTTCTTCATCGCTGGAAAATTTCTTCCCTCGAAGCTCTTTTTTCATTTTTGGGAACAAATAATAATCACTTGGGGCTAAATCTGGGCTATAGGGAGGATGTTCCAAGATTTCGAAGCCCACTCTTTGAACAGCAGCCATCGCAACTTGCGCCTTGTGCACGGGTGGATTGTCGTGCAACAGGAGCACACCTTTAGTCAATTTTCCCCGTCTTTTTTCTCTCACAGCATCTCGCAGACGTTCTAATAGTGCGGCGAGTACTCTCCAGTGATAGAGACACTCTTTTCTTTATAATCAATAAGGAGGATTCCCTCTGAATCCCAGAAAACTGTAGCTATGAGTTTTCCAGCCGACGGAGACTTTTGACCCGCCCTCGTACCGCCCGGTCGGTCCGCCGGCCAAACGTACCTAAACTGCGGAGTGAAACCCCCCTGACTGCGTCTCCCGCTACGCGGCCGCCACTCGAGGACCCACCGCCCTAACGGCCGTCAGTCCTACAAGCGATGTGTCCTGCCCACTTAAGGTTTGCAATTCTTTGGGTTATGTCGGTAACTCTAGTTCTTCTACGTATCTCATTTCTGATGTGATTACGTAGAGGAACTCCGAGCATACCCCTCTCCATTGCCCTTTGAGTGACAGCCATCTTATGAGACCCATTGTAAGCGGCCACGTCTCAGTTCCGTACGTCATCGCACGAATAGAAGACTTGCGTTTTGAGACACTGCGGCAGATGGGCCGAGAATATGCTGCGTAGCTTCCCGAACGCTGCCCAGCCGAGTTGGATTCGTCGATTTACCTCTTTCTGTAAGTTGGACTTACCGAGCTGGACTATAGAGTCCCAGGTAAACATATTCGTCAGCAACTTCCACCGTAGAGCCTCCAACATTCACAGAAGTGGGTACTACACGGGAGTTCGACATTATTTTAGTCTTGTCCATGTTCATTTTAAAACCCACTTGTTGGGAAACTACAGAGTTCTTTGAGCATTGCGCCTAGATCCTCCACGGTCCTAGCCATGAGTACGATATCATAAGCAAAACGAAAGCACGGTAATAGTATATACAGTATGTGAACTCGGCCCCTCTTCGAAATTTTATACCTACGGGCGCTCGGCATCGCTTGGTGCGTTGGCCCGCGATAGGGCCGCTTGCAGTTTCTGCCTAGATTTGTAATTATACTATTTCGGAATGCATATACACGGTGTTTCATAATAACCAATAAATAATCAATGCGTTATCTAAAACTAATTATTAAAATGTATTTACAAGTAATGTCATTCAACCCAAAATTTTCATGTATATCATAGTATCATCATCATGACTATGATTTACATGAAAATTTTGGGTTAAATGAAATTACGGGTAAACACAATTTAATCATTAGTTTTAGATAACGCATTGATTATTTATTCGTTATTATGAAACACCGTGTAGAATTACTTTGTAGTTCTAAATTCTAACTAAAGGAATGAATTAAATAGGTTTTTATGCAATAAAATATGTTAACGAAACTAACATGTAGGTTGCCTAAAATGCCTTCGATATAATAAATTAATAATAAATAAATAAGCAAATATATTTTATTTATTTCACTCACTTACTAACCAAATAGGCGAAAGATCGCGTGAAGAACCAAGAAACCCATTTTTGTGAAACGTCAAGCTTATATCCTTACTAATATTATAATATTAGTACTAATATTATAAAGCTCCATTTGGCTCGTGCGTGTAACCCGCCGCGAACTGCGTTCGTGACTGCCCTTGTAGATGCGATCCAGTTGCTATCCAGTATTGAGGCGCGTAGGCATAGCGCGTGTTTCGACTGTTTCTATTAAGTCATTCTACTGTATATATTATTACCGTGACGAAAGTGACTCATGTATACTCGTATTTCCAGTCCAAAAGCTTACTACATCCTCCAATGCAGCTGCGACCAGTTACGGCGATATAACGTCGCCCTGTCTCGCACCGCGCCGAAGTCGTATTGGTTTCTGACTGGGACTGACTTTTGGCGTTTTCGTATATTGACTGCAGCACTTGGATGTACCGATAATTTATTTGGCACCTCTGGAGTGATCCAATCACGGCCCAGGTCTCGACAAAATCGAAGACTTTCTCATAGTCCACAAACGCCAAGCAGATTATACTCCTTGGTCTTCTGTATAACCTGCCTAAACGTATGGATGTGGTCTATGGTACTATAGACTTTTCGGAATCTGGCTTGTTCGGGAGGCTGGAAGTCATCGAACCTGCTTGCGAGACAATTCGTGATGACCCTCGAGAACACCTTGTAAACACGATTCAGGAGTGTGATGGGTCTATAGTTCTTCGACTCGGCCCTCGCCTTTTTTGAAGAAAAGTGCCACCACGCCCTTGTGCCATGCTTTAGGCGTTTTGCCCTCGAGTATGATGGAGTTGAATAGCCACTGCAGCGCTTTCCGTACTGGTAGTCCACCCGCTTTTAGGAGTTCGGCTGTAACTCCATCATTACCCGGCGCCTTGTTTTTAAGCTGTTTGAGAGCCACACTAATCTCGGGTCACTTTGACTCTAGGGTCATTAGCCTGAAAAACAGGTGCCTGTGATGTTGAGTAAAGCTGTTCATAGAAGCGTTCGAACTCGGCAATAAGCTCAGGTCTTGATGTTATGACTCTGCCGTCCTCTGTTCAGCTTCGTCAGCAGACTGACCGAGTGACAGATCTCTTACGAACACTTTGGAGCCCTTGTTCTGCTCGATGGCCTCTTTAATGCGTTCCGTATTAAATCTGCGTATGTCGCGAGTCAGACACTTAGAGATCTGTTGAGTCGACGACGAGCATCTTTAGACGGCTGTAGACCTATTCCACGCCTTTCCTCCATCAGCTTAGCTGTCGGCTTCGAGATCTTACTTCTTTGCTTAGTACGGCTAGGTTTGCAAAACTTTGCATCCACCGTAAGGACAGCTTCCACAACCTTGTCATTATAAATGTCAACATTCGTGCAGTCCTCTAGGCAATCAAAGCGATTTTGCAATTCGAGTTGAAAGCGCTCAGGGATTGGATCTGGATGGCTTCTGGACAGAGCGTAGACTTCACCAGTCGATACTTTTCCGCTTTTATGTTAAGATTCAATGCGCCTCTTATCATTCGGTGATCGCTCCCCGTGTTTAAACGAATTGATCACTGAGACGTCATTGAATATACGGTTCTTAGTCGACATGATGAAGTCAGTCTCATTTTTTGTCACGCCATCCGGACTTTTCCAGCAGGCCAATTATGGATCTTTCATCGTATGACATGGTATAAATTTGAGATAAAGAAGTCATGAAATGCTGCATTTCGTATTACCGATCTCCAATGATATCATCACTATGGCATAATTTCAATGATGTCATCATTAAATAATGAACAAATTATCAAAAATCTTATACGGTTCTTAGTCGACATGATGAAGTCAGTCTCATTTTTTGTCACGCCATCCGGACTTTTCCAGCAGGCCAATTATGGATCTTTCATCGTATGACATGGTATAAATTTGAGAAAAAGAAGTCATGAAATGCTGCATTTCGTATTACCGATCTCCAATGATATCATCACTATGGCATAATTTCAATGATGTCATCATTAAATAATGAACAAATTATCAAAAATCTGACCGGAAATCGTATTTTTTGTCTTGCACTATGATATCATATGATATCATTTGCAAAACCATGAGATCGGTAATAGGCCCTCTGGTCCACTTTCGATGCAGCTGTTTTTTGAAGAAAGAGTTTATCATATAGAGTCCCCCTCTCTCCATGTAATCGGCTAGTATTTGACCTCGGTAATTCCGGATTCCAGCTCCAAATTGCCCCACTTTCAACTTATTATCGCCCTGCTTGTCTAGCCGTGCGTTGAAATCTCCCATGACAACGGTGTAGTGAGTCTTGAAAGCATGTATTACCCGAGAAATGTCCTCATACATAGCTTCCACTTCCTCGTCGGGGTGGGTCGAGGTCGGGGCGTAGACCCGTATGACCTTCAGTGAATACCGTTTGGTGATTCTGAGTATAAGGTACGCTACCCTGTTCGACACACTTCCGATCTGTACCACGTTGGGACAATGAACCCGACACCACCTTGGGACAGGTCTTCGCCCTCCCGGAAATAGAGCATGTTGCCGGATTTAAGGACCATCGTGTCCTCACTCGCTCTTCAGACTTCGGAAAGTCCCACAATACTCCATCGAATCCTGCTCAATTCCTTTTCTAGTTCCAGCAGCTTCTCCTCGGTCCGCAGTGTACGCGCGTTGTACAGTAAGCTCCCATTCAAGCTTTACATTTACACTACGAAAACCGCCGCTATTACGAGCAACATAAGAACGGTCCAAAGGTCAAACAGTATAACTTAACAAGGAGCTTACTGTACGTTGCTAGGGCCAAGGTCGTTTGACGGGGGGTTTTCGCTGCCCGTGGATACTTCGCACCCCAGGTCCCAGCGCCGGGTCGATGACAGTCACCGCCGGGTCGATGACAGTCACCGCCGGCACGGCCTCCGGGACCGCCTGGCACTTGGGGCCTTTGGATAGTTCGACCTAGTGCGGGTTGGTGGGGTGCGCCAGAGCCTCGTCTGTTGAGCAGCAGGGTGCACCGCGTGCGTACAAGTGAGGTTGACTTGAGTTCGTTAGGTGATATTCGGAACCCCTTACACCAAGAAAGGACTTACTTTACATAAATTTATTCATACTTTAACTTATGTTACTTCTTTAACTGATCTTAACATATAAAATCAAAAATAGTTACAATTTAAAAAAGTACGGAGAAATTGATGTTCACACAGCAACATGCCAAAATTTACATGTTGACCTTGAGTTGAGACCGTGTTTATATGGCTCGCAATAAATAGCGATGGCTTTCGTAATGCAAATTTAAAGCTAGGCGTGTTGCTGACTGTACATACCGATCGACGTAAGAGTCGACTGGACATAAAACCTCTTCATTTTTTAGTCTGATAAAGGTATAGTATAGTTCAGTCAAGTAAGACTTACCTCGGAATGTGAGGTGGGGTGTAAGGCAGGTGAGATATTCGAGGTCAAAGGTGAAATAAATGACTTTTTTTTCCCGTATATCTCGTTTCCTATCCCACTCATAATGGGTCATTTATTTCACCCTTGACCTCGAATATCTCAGCTGCCTTACAGCTTTTTTGACACATTACTTTTTGTCTTCTTTTTAGGCTTATTTGACTGGACTAGTAGGTACACAAATAGAAATGTCTTGTGCAAAAACTAAAAAATATTCAAATTTCATAATTTAATTAATCTTTGAAAGTTCTTCATGTAGTACAAAAGTTTCTTTTTTAATTTCTCCAAAACAATAATAATAGACTCAGATAATCTTGGATCAAAAGAGTTTTGGCACATGAGTTTCTTGCCCGATTCTTCTCATGTTAGCCCCTACATTCGGAATCGGGTCGCTCTTGGCGATTACATGCGCGGCATCAACTCCGCGGATGTACTTGCCACTAGCGCACGGGTTATCTTGATTTTAGTAGAATATTTATCATGTTTCATTAATTTTGTAAAATTGACGATTTTAAGTGCCCGCAAGGGCCTATGAAATAAAGTACTTTTGATTTTGATTTAATAAGAAATATTGCTTACTTTCTTGCAGCGTGGCAGCTAAGGACAAGGCATTCTTACGGCGTATGGGGATAAACTATGTCTTGAACACTGCTGAGGGCAACAGATATACCCAGGTGGATACCGATCACCTCTACTACCGTGACTGCCCAGGACTCCGTTACAAGGGATTCCAACTCATGGATCTTCCAACTACAGATATATCGAAGTATTTCCACATTGCTGCCAATTTTATTGATGAGGGCCTTTCACGAGGAGGTATGCTTTAATGGGGGATTACTCTCTATCACACCATTCTGTCACACCAGTGTGACACAGAAGAATTTTTGTCCTGACAGTCACACCAGTGTGACAGAGAAGAATTTTATTCCTCACAGTCACACTATCATATTTTGACGACAAGGACAAGTATTGTTAACTTATTCAACCCCTTTGGACCCGTTAGATCCTATTATCGTTAGTTCCAGTCAGTTCACACAACCCTAAGCGTCCACTAACCGGAATGTCCACCTTCTTTAAACGTTCACGTCTCTGGACCCTTCACTTAGGTGAACCCCGTTAAAAATTCTATAAAAATTGTGTGATCATGACACACAGAGGGAGAATCAGTACCAGAGTCGTCATGTACCTACTTGTAGGGGTAATAGATATGCAAGTCTTTCAGGAACCACTAGGTATAGCCACTTACCATTAGGTGGGTATCCTGCTTAGTAACTCAACAGAAAGTGAAACTCAGCCGCCCCTACTCAAAGGTAGTTTCTCAAATTCGATGGTCCCAAGATATTCTGGATTTCCATACACGATCATTTCAAGCAAATTCTTTTACGACAGAAATCATCAGAAGGTTTTAACTTTACCTTGCAAAACATCTTATGGTATTACGGGAGCACTTTACATTTCTGGGAGAATTATCAACCCCAAGAAAACATTTAGAAATGAATAAGGAAATGCGTCTTTTATACAACTACAGCTACAGTTTTTATGAAGATTTTTTCGGGAAGCGGCAATATAATACTTGCAGGCGAACGACTAGCTAGAGTTTCAAATTTGCAAGCAATGCAACAAAACAAAAGTAAAAAGTGCAAAAACACTGAAAAGTTAAAAATAATGGACCCTTCACCTGCACGGTGAATCCATGGAATGCTAAGTTATCGTCTCTCAAAATAGGTACAGACAATATCACATTTCTATATTGAAGTCAGTGCCAAATTTTGACTTTCTAGGAGATCATCGTATCGTATCGATAGTTGAAGTATTGTGTCAATACGTGCCTGTTGTATTTAAAAAACCCTCTAACTCCTTAAAGTTAAGGATCCTTCCATCATCAGCGCGGTTCGGACGTAAATACTTGAATAGTCTGGGAAGAAACATGAAACAAGCTGGACATACCTATAAAATTTATGGGTTTCCCTTGATTTTCCTAAGATCCTATCATCAGATCCTGACTTTGGTGACAATGGGACCACCCCAGGAGTATACTCTATCGAATACAGAATTGGCGGCGTAATCGCGTAGCATACACACAAAATAATAAACATACGCATCAAATTGTTAACCTCCTCCTTTTTTCAAGTCAGTTAAAAATATGGAAAAATCTTCATAAATAAAATCGGCGTAAATTTAATAATAATTATTTACATTCTTTTATAATAAAAATAAGTTGGAGTGTCTGAGGGAACGAACTCGTCTGGACTACGTTAAATAGTATACTTACGTTAAGACTTAATAATATTTTCCGTTTTGTTTAAGAGAGTAATATATAATGATTTGTTTGTACTATTATTTTTGTTTAACCATACAAGTAAATAGTGTGACTCTTAGTCTTAATAATTCTATTAGTTACTGCCTGTCACACCAGGCTAAGCCAGGTAGTGTGACTGTCAGGAAAAAAATTCTCCTGTGTCACACTGGTGTAACAAAATGGTGTGACAGAGAGTAATCCCCCGCTTTAATCAGTACTAATTATTATATCTATAATATTAGGTCCTTATAAAATTAGCGTTTTATATGGTTTTGTAAAGGAGGTGTCGGAGGTAGTTTGTTGGACGACATTCAATAAAAGGCTGGCTGGTCGTTCAGTCTTTATTTAAATTCCTGCCGCCTTCTTTTATACTACTAGCTGACCCGGCCACGCAGTGCTGTGACTAAGTAGTTATGATGTACAATGCCATCTACTGGATGCTTACCTAACATAGATAAAGTGTTGTGTCAATAAATTAGCTCACACCGCCATCTGTGAGTTTGTAAGTCAATAAGTGTACCCTTGCCCATGCTAACTAAATGGCTGCTTATGGATTATCATCATCATGGCGTTACGCAATAAACAAGTGTTACGCTAAATAACAATTGTACGTAAAAATATTCGGGCGAAACCAAATAGTTCGGTCAAATGTAATTAGGACTAGTAATTTGAGGCGAGTCAAAAGGCACCCTCCTAAACATTTACAGTAAGCTCCTTATCAAGCTCATCAAGCTGTACTGTTTGACCTTTGGACCGTTCTTATGTCGCTCGTAATAGTGGCGGTTTTCGTTGTGTAAATGTATATAGCTTGAATGGCAGCTTACTCTACCAGGTCACTTCACGGCCACATCTAAATCATTATTCTATCGCCTTTTTTATAGAATAAATCGTTTCGGTATGCTGACGATAGTAATTTCTTAATAGGTCGTGTGCTAGTCCACTGCCTGATGGGAGTGTCGCGTTCCGCGACGTGCGCGATTGCGTTCCTGATGATCAAGCGCGGCATGTCGCTGACGGAGGCGCTGGCGCTGGTGCGCTCGCGGCGCTACATACACCCCAACGAGGGCTTCGTGTGGCAGCTGCAGCAACTGGACCGCGAACTGCGCGTGGCGCGCATCCGCTGACCGTACACCCCGCTGCAGCCTCGCTACGACGTACCCCTGCTCTTCGGCCGGCGAGTGCGCAGCCTCGATCGTACATACACCACCCGCTACTGAATCTTTTTCAGCCTCGCCAAACTTTACCCCACACTGATTTTAGCAGAACTATTTTAGGCTGCTTAAATATTATTAACTAGTCGTTGTCTTAACCTCAAAAAGTAAATATGAAAGAAGATTGGCAAACTTCCATACATTTTCAGACCTGCATTTAAAGGTCGCGTTCACCAATGAAACTTACTGATATCCATAGAACACCTTTAGACTAACAAAAAAGTTAATTGTTAGTACTCTGAAAAAGTAGGGGCTTAAAAGTTATTCATTGTTGATATCGCATTAAATATTGTGAGGTTAGAAATTCATTGTGTGTGCCGTTGTGTAAATTGTGAGCATTATTGTCCTATCATTTTCATCAAAAATATCTTCTTAGATCACATTTATGTGCCACTTTGATCAAATAGATACCTAGATATCTATAAAATTAGTTTTGATAAAGAAATATGATTTCTTCATTTTATTGGCCGGAATTTCGCACACAGTCATTTTTTGGTATTTTTAGCAATAAAGTTGTTTATGCGCTGTTAATTTAAAATAGCCTAACAAGTGCTAAGTCGTTGAAAAATCCAATAAACCACAAAAACTCAAGAAACAAACCGAACCACAAACGAACACAAACAAAAACAAAACAAATGAAAACAGAGTGAAGTGATGAATGAATGACTTGCATCAATGTTCATGTGGCTAGAAAGCAAAGGAATCTCTGCGATACGGTCGAGTCTTCAGTTATTTTTGTGTAGTGAAGTACGAAAGTAAGTTCTTCAGTAAAAAATAAGTGCAAATATCTGTTTACTCCGGTCTTCAAAACCCACAATTTTTTTTGGAGTATATTCTATACATTCAACTTTATTCATTTTTTAGGTTTTCAAATGTAAACGGTCTCTAAAAATATGAGGTCAGATTTCGCCAGTCTTCTTTGTATGCCTAGCTTTAAAGGGTATAATCCTTTGGGCAGATTGATGTCGTTGTTCCGAACAATCGAACGGAGCGCGATAGAGACAACTGCAGCTCGGACCAAAGATACCCATGAAAAGAACACAAAATAGATATGTCATAGTCTCCTGTGTCCTTTCAATAAAAATTAAAGATAGGGTTTGGCTGTGTTTCAATGTTTTGGTTTTTCAAAATCTCGTCAAATTTGTTTGCTGGATGTTTGAATGCAGTGGAAAATCGGGCCAATTTGTTAGGTTTTTTAAGGCTTAAATCTCTTGATAATAAACTAAAAAAAATAGAAACGTGCTAATAGTGACATTAAGTATATTTTATGAAAAAATGCTCTATTGCTATTATCCAGGAAGGAAACAGGGGACTACGTTTTTATGGAAAATGGCCCTTATAATTTTTTCTTCATCGAATCAAATACTTTCGAAACGGTATGGGCAAATAACAGGCATACGCATGCGTGCAGTGTTAATTAAAAAATTCAATGGATAGTTTGGTAAATATGTGTGTGTAAGAAAAGTTGTATGATCGCTCTAAATAATATTCAACTATGGACCGAAACAATTTTAAGTATCGAAATACCTAGCAAAAGGTTGGTCGTCGCGTCGCCTCTACTTCGGCGATTGCGTTATCTGTCGCGTATCACCGTTAATGTTTCGAAAATACATGATCTATTTTTGCAGCCTTTGTTAGTCTTATGTTAGAGCGGTGAAGTTTGGCGAGTAAGAAAACATTGCAATACATACAGCGGCGATTAGACATAGGTACTCATATTCTTAGATTCGTAATTTACATACTTATTGATAATTTGTCCATTACTTATGATACAAGTTTATTTTTTAGTTACTAAAAAAAAATTGTGTGCTTGTTCAGACAAGCAAACTGAACAACTTTCAAACTGAACCTAGATTGTATGGAATAGCTGATTTTTTTTGCGATTTCAAAGTTGGTCCCATAGTGAAAGTTGTTCAGTTTGCTTGTCTGAACAAGCATACAATTTTTTTAGTAACTAAAAAATAACCTTGTTTAAAAAATAGTTTGATGTTTTAAAATGTACAATCGAGTACAAAATGATCGATATTATCAAAGTTACAAAAATATGTATACTTACATTGATTGGCAGACTTTATTGACTTAACATTAAGGTAGATTCGGTAGATTATACATATTTTTGTAACTTTGATAGTATCAATCTTTTTGTACTCGAGTGTACCTGTAGCAATTATGTTTGTAACAACAAGATCTTTTTTGAATATTACCTGCGATATTTAAGTACCTTTAAATGAAATACTTTTTATTTTGTATACATTTCTGTAAAGTATTTATAAATTAGAAAAAAAATATTTTTTGAAATACCTATTACAATAATTTTATCAATAATGGAAATGAAATAATGTTTCATTTCAGAGCTATTTTCGTCGTTTTTTACATCTCATTTACTGTGGCCACATACAGTGGTAGACATAATAATGAATTAGAAAAAATTTCAACAGATAATGACATACAAGATAATTGGGTGTAACAGTTTTGATTTGGAAATGAAATAACAAATAGCATAAAAAATTACCAATGATTTAAAAATAACAAAGATCAAATTTAATTTTGTAGAAACAACTAAATGACTTTTAAAGTGGGTACTAATAATAATGGACAACTAATTAAAACAACAGAAAACTCACTGATAATCTTTTTAATATATCTAATCTAATATATAAAATTCTCGTGTCACAGTGTTTGTTGCCGAACTCCTCCGAAACGGCTTGACCGATCTTTATGATTTTTTTTTGTGTATATTCGGTAGGTCTGTGAATAGGTCGTAAACTATTTTTATACCCCTAAGTTAGCGGGCACAGAAATTTATAAAATAATAGCCTCTCGACGCATAATGACCAATTAACTTCCATAATTTATATGAAGTGTTTCTAATTGTATGTCCACCACTGTATAATGAACAGTTTAATATTCTGTATGTAGATAGAATGGAACTTATACTAAATCATATAAAATTTTTACTAAGAATTAATATATCTATTTTACGTCAATAGTGTATGTACAGTACACATATCACGTCCATACATTATTGACGTAAAATACCTAATTAAATTTCACCCTATTTAACTATAGTACAATACAGTAGCCTTTATCGTCATTTGATGACATGTTCGCATTCATGCCTCTGGTTTCAGGCATGCCATGTTTCCTAGCTCTAAGTTAAGCTGTTAAAGACTGGCGACAACGGCAATTTTGTGTGAGCTAATTGTTAGTTTCAAATATTGTATACAAGTATGTCATTGCCGTGTCTGCAGATGTCACAGTGACCGAGCACTCATTGTATCCCGGCTTGGACTAGTTGGCAACACATGTGCCATTTGGTTGAACATTCGTGCCACTGTAATGTAAATATATAATGTACGCCACGTATTCACTCAGTTAAAGGTTCCAACTATGCATTAGCAGGGCTGTCCGCACCAGATGCGTATGCGATCCAATAAAGAATTATACTATAATGATGTAGGCTCGCAATTACACACTTTGATTAATAAATTACAAAATATCAAAAGTATATTATGTAACTACCTAGCTGTTGCCCGCGACTTTACCCACGTTCCTACCTGACATGTCTTAATTATATTCTATCTCTCCAATTTTCAGGTACAAAAAGCCTAGCACTTCATGTAAACTTGCGAGAGCTCTTAGTTCAGCCCTGTCTCTAAATTCTTTCTTGGCTGATGTCTCCTACTCATAAATTGTATACTTGTGACAGTGCTTAACTAATTTTGATTTTCTCCAGTGTCGTTGGTGCAGTTACGAACATAGAATATCACATGCAAAATCCTAGTGTAGGGAGATTTTTTTTAAATCACTCCACACTAGGATTTTCTCCTGTGTCGTGGGTGCAGTTACAAACATAGAATATCACACGCACAGACCGGAACGAATTTCTGTAGGCCATACAAAATATTTTGCCCGTACGGAAATCGAACCCGCGACCCGTTGCGCAGTAGGCGATCACTCGACCTCTGCGCTAACTTTATTCCGGCCCTGTCGCAAAATCCGTTCTCAGCGGACGTTTACTATTAACTACCTCCCTGCCAAGCACAAAAAATTTGCACTTTCATACAAACTTGCGAGAGCCCTTAGACCTCCTTAATCCGATCCTTTTTTGGAGGGGGGGGAAATGCATTGATGCATTCCTTGTGGTCGAGCCAAACCACGAGGATATGTGGGACTCTCCAGACTGTACTTGGCCCAGGCCTACCCACTAACACCCCCCCCCCCCCAACAGCTTCTCCGTCCGTCACAAGACAGGGGGAAGGGGAGTACAGCCAGGCCTTGTTCTCGCTGATCTCCTCCTGTGAACTGTCCGTTGCAGGACTCACCATCTGGCTTTGCTGCTTAGTGGAGCGGCACGTGTGCTGTACTACACCATGAACTGTTTTTTTTATTGTGGTTGTCTTCCACGTGGCCCGACGCTCAGTGCGCCGGGCCCCCGGCCCGCTCAGTGCGGGTATTAAGAAAAAAGATATTTTTGTTTCAATGTTTATAGTTTTTCATTTTTCTCAATGTAGTACAATGTGCTCGGGTCATAGTTAATTCCTAAGCCTTGTCTCAATACTGGCTTGGACATTCTCCCTGCCAATAAATATTTATCATTACCTGTTGTCAGCCCCATTCCGTAAAAGTTTCCGTTGCTGTCTGATGCCTCAATTGCTTGCATGAGGTAGTCTATGTATTTCTCATCCGTTATCAAATTTTGCTGTTTTAGGTTGCTAGCGCATGCTGATATGCGCCAGTTGTCCTTGTAACTACCACAATCTCGGGTGGTTTTGCCATTTATTGCGACCATAAAGGTCAAAATCAAAACGCTAATCTTAATCATTCTCTCTTTCTCTTCAGAAAAGATTGTTTAAAGCACACCAAATCAATATCACTATTCTCAATTCCTGTAGTTGGTAATTAATCAACACTAACCAGTGTGCACTTTTATATTTCTTTTACCCGGTTAGACACAAATGTATTTACTGTAATATTCTTTTTTATCCAACTCAACGTAACGCTAGAGTCTGTCCAAAAGAACTCCTCCCTCGTAGGCAATTCTAAACTATTTCTTACTTCTACAACTAATCTAGATGCAATTAAAGCTGACAGCAATTCAAGTCGAGGTATACTCATATTTCCTATAGGAGCTACTCTTGCTTTGGCAGATAGCAGTTGTATTGATACTCTGTCTTTATTTTGAGTTCTCAAGAAAACACACGCCGCATATCCTTCTTTGCAAGCATCACAAAAAGTGTGCAAAGTTATTTCGCAATCTTTTATGTACTCTTTACTTAATCTTCGGGCTATCTTACAATCTTTGATGAAATAGAGATTCTTATACCACCTTAAATATCTTGTTGATATCTCTTCTGGGGGTTCATCGTCCCACTCTAGCTTCTGTCTCCACATTTCTTGCAAAATAATTTTTGGTACTAAAATAACTGGGCATATGAAGCCTATTGGGTCGTATAACCTTTGAATAAATGACAAGATATTTCTCTTTGTATACTTACAGTCTATAATCATCGGAGGTATATCAATTTTGCAATAAAGCTCATCCTTCGCAATATCCCACATAAGACCCAAGACTGAGATCTCATTTTTTCTTGTCTCATTTATATTCGTAGATGAAATGATCCACTGCCGTAAGTCGAACTTGCCCCAGCTCATTATTTCTTTTGCATCCGCCATAAACTTCAACGCGTCTACTTCCGTATCGGTACTGAAAACACAATTATCGACGTACAATGACTTGCTCAATTCATCAGCGCAATTTTTATATGGACCCGTCACTTTTTCCAAGTGATGAAGTATTGTAGCAGAAAGTAAAAAGGGGCTACATGTCAGCCCAAACACCACCCTACAATGCTGATATGTTTGTATTTCCTTTAACGTCTCATCTTTCCACCACAAAAACTTTTTATTAAGAAAAAAGATATTTTTGTTTCAATGTTTATAATTTTTCATTTTTCTCAATGTAGTATTTGACAATCACAATAACAATATAACTGACATAACATTGTACCTAGCTCAAATTCAAAATAATATTCTAAGAAGTTTTAACAGCGGGTAACGGGATGCCCGACGGCATATCCCACTAGATCTACCGCCGCGCGGGTGAGCCGAAGCCGGGGGAAATCCCCGGAAGGCGCGAAGCGCCGCGGCGAAAAGTCGCCTTCACCCTGCTACCTTCATAGGTAGCCGCCCAAATCAGACTTCCGGCGAAAGCCACACCTCTTCTTAAAATAAGAAGAGGAGACTTCACCCTTCCCCGCATGAAGCGGGTGGCCAAGAAGTGGCCCGCTTGGTTAAACCATCTTTCCTCCCCCCCCCTCTATGGGGTCCTCTCGTCAGACTATTAGCCCGCGGCAGAGGGTTGCCCAGGGTGCACCACTAGGAGGTTGTCTGACATCGCACCCCTCCTTAATCCGACCCTGTCGCATCTCAGCGAACGTCTACTTAACTATAAACTACTTCCCTGCCAAATTTCATCTTCTTTGCCTTTTACTTTTATATTATATTTAAGTACATTATTAACAAGGTATTTACATCTCAAAAAGAAGAAAGAAGAAATATATTGATAAATAGAAGAACAGATTATCCATTAATAAGTAAGAACATCTTAAAATTATTTTCAGATTTTAGTTAGACGGTGTTATTTTATGATTTTTGATACAAAACATTGTTTTTTTTAAACAATTTTTTTATAACCTAAATGCATATGAATATACATTAATCGTGCACGTAGGTAGCTGCCATCAGCTTATGTCCGAGGCCGTTGAGATATACCACTCGTTGCATGTTTATTTATTCTATATTTTATTCCATAAAAATGAATAGCTAGATGAAAAAAAATGTGCGCTATGCGCATTTGTAGTATACAATTTTCATACGATAGGCAGGGTCCAAATTTTCACCTATTTGCACCAAAATGTCATTCAAGATTTATCTTTACGCTATGTATGTAAATACATAATTTTAATAGTGCAACTACCCATTTATACATACTAAGTTGATTTGTCACTTTTTAAGAAAATGAATAACGTAATACTAAGAATACTCGATTGCCGACAGCCCTGGTTAAAACACGTAATTAGTAATGACGCAGTATCAGTCTTTCTTTACATCTTGTCTAATCATTAGCGGTCTTATACCCTTTAGGATAATTATGAATTATTTAGAAACAAACATTGACTGGTGAGCACGTGGCGTTCTCTTTCAACATAAAACGAGTAGCATATGGAATCTCAAAATATGTAAATAAATTCTGTAGTGTGAATTAAATAACTCGATTACAGAATTAGTTAAAGCCATTTCAGGTAAAGCGTGTGATGAGAATTGAAAATCAACACTGTGATAAATACCAAAGGAAGCAAATGTTGTGATATTGAGTGAAAATTAGAACATCAAAATACTTATTTAAGATAATGAAAAATTATTTATTGTTATATATAAATATATATTTAAAATGCAATAGTTTTAATTATTGACGTGTCAACTAGTAGCTGGTTATGATGTTAGCGATAGTAATTTATTTCGAGTGTTTAGAAACTTGCTAGATTAGTCCTTAATCTATTTACGAATCTGAGTGATATATTGCCATTAATTTATTACTAGTCATTGATATTGTGTGCTGTGTATCGTCTGCATTAAACGTTGTATTGTAACTCGCAATTATTTTCGAGCTGTAATTTAAAAAATTCGAGCTCCTTCAAGTATGGTTCGAGTGATAGTGTAACTAAAGTAATTAACGCTGAAGTAATGTCCTAAAGTGCTCGTATTTAATAATTCCTCGCGTGGATATTAAATTTTTAAATTTCCAATCCCGGTTATTCCCTAATTAGTAATAGGGGGCCTACCATTAATTGGGGATTTTGTTGTTCATTATTTCGCATGATTAACAAAATAATGTCCACCAATAACTGACTTTATTATGAACTGGGATGTTACGAGTAGGTAGGCGATTCCTATTAAGAGAATAATGAAACTAAATTTTCATACAAAAAGCGATAACGTTTTCCTCCCAGAAAGTGTAAACGTAGTAGATACAATAGTCATTTTTAAAGATGTTGTAAAAAACTAGGTAATCTAAATATTATGTACTAGCTGTGCCCGCGACTTCGTTCGTGTGGATGTCCGAAAATAACAATATCGTAATGTTATATAGCCTAAAAACCTTCTTCGCTAAATGGGCTATCTAACACAAAAATATTTTTTTGATTAGAACCAGTAGTTCCTAAGATTAGCGTGTTCAAACAAACTCTTTAGCTTTATAATATTAGTAAGTAAATTTTTCAGCTTTATAATATTAGTAAGTATAGATTTATGTTTTTGAGTTTATCTTTCTTTTGTTTTTTTTTATTCTACTACTAAAATAGAAAGTCTACAGACCTAGATTAAGGTGTAGGTACTAAATCTAATTGCTATGGGAGTGAAAATGTTATCGCCCGAAACAATACGTCAAAATAAAAATGTAAGCGCTTGCCCACAGAACTTGCAACTCTCTCCCTTTAGTTGCAAGATCTGTGGGTACGTTACACGAGAAAGTCCACGTTTAAAATGCCTATATTAGTCACATATTCACAGTCTACTGTATAAGGAGCCAAATTAAAAATATAACATCTCGACATCCACATGAATGATTGCATTGAGATTATAATTCCAATAATCGTAAAATTTTTCGAATAACCTGAGTTTCAAAGTATCCATAAAATATCATAGACGCTCTTCAAGTTGTTAGCTTTTTCCAGCCTATTTTTAAGCGTTGATATTCTACCACGAGCTCTATTTTTGACGAAGTATCAAAAAAATAATTTTAACAATAGTAATTGTTACGAGTACCCTAGAGGTGACAGTAACTTATCAAGTCCCGAGACGAGGTTTGACGCCCGAGCTCGGCGAGGGCGCCTATAGTTCGAGGGACTAAATAAGTCCTTAACCCGTGGTAAACACTGTGCTTTTCATTACGAATACAGGTCAAGTAAAAATAAAAACATAAATAAGCTAAAGAAAAAATCTCTGAATTTTATTTTAATAAATAAACATCTTCTGTTTTAGCCTCTTCTCTTATTAAATCAGGCGTTAAATCCGTATCTGAATCAGATGAACTCTAAACAAATCTCTGCTATACGGAAGTATAAACAAAACTAAAAAACGAAAATCGGATTGCCGCTTTCCTGCTTGAATTTTTTTTTTTTTCTGGCCGGCCAGCTATTCAGCCAATATATTTTCATTTTCATAATTGAAAAAATGGTCAATATTATGCCCAAATCTCTGTTATTTTAAAGAAATAGTTGAAAGTAAATTATGATAGTAATTTAAAAAAATATATTCTTTAATTTATACTAAACTTTGTTATTTCAATTTTACACCGCGCTATTATTGAATGGCTGTATAGAAAGTTGGAACATGTTTCAATAGAAATATGAAAATAGAACCCTAAGTTTCTTTTTTATTATTTGACAGCTGTCAATTGAAAGCGATTCTCATAGAGCTGAAAAGTATTACTTTCAACCCGCTCCGCAGGCAACTTCAGACCTACTTTCCGAGTAAATGAAAAAGCCATCTTTTACGTTAAACTTATGTTACTACTGAATATGGATGTAAGTCACTAGTACCTATTTGACTTTTTATTTTAATTAAACTGGTATATAATATCAGGAAATGAATAGGTAGGTAGGTACTAATAGCTCCACTGCTATTGTTATTATTACATATTATCTGTGTTATTACTAAAACTGTCATTTTTGAAGGAAAATTAATATCCATTACTGCTGTTATGAACGCCGCCGTATAACACACACGCCGTTGCACATTATAATCAATAAATTAAAGATGGATATAAAGTTTTGTTTCAAAAATGACAGTTCTGTTACCAACCGTAGTTACAGAGCAACCAAGATGTTTTTCCTTCAAAAAAAATACGCCATTTTTAAAATACTTACCTAATTCTAAACTCTGTACCATGACGTAAAATTATCAGCCCCTTGATTGTGTAACAAAAATCTATCGCAATCGCTTTCAATTTTGAAGTGCATCCATTACTATTTTTTCTCACATAGTCGACACAGAGTTTTCTATTGACGCCTCAAGGATTTGAAATTTCAAAGCGATTGCGATGGATTTTTTCATAGACAATTGGGCTCGGAACTAGCCAAGAAATAACGGTTACTGTGATCATTCGTCAACCGGTTAATAAAAAAATCACAATGAATAATTCTGTTAACTGGTTAAACTTAAGAAGAACGTAACTAAGAACTGTGCTAAAATTAAAGATTAAACTTAAAACAACCACGGTGCGATACGCGGCACGGGCACAGAACACATATACCCAAGGGAAGAACGGCAACTTCATACTTTAAAAATGCTTACATCGAGCTCACTAGCGCTGCAGTTTATGCCATCGGAAACTTTTTGTAACGCGGGAGATTTAAATAGTGGTTTTGATTTTTGCTTTACAAAAATTCTATGACTTAGCTGATACCGGAATTTCAATAGGCATAAAAGACAATCAATTAAATGGTTCATTTAATTAATTGTTACATATGCCTATTGAAATTCCGGTATCAGCTAAGTCATAGAATTTTCGATTCCGGTTTTTGCAGGTACCAAAAAATATGTAAAATCGCCAAACCTTAGGCCGTAGGAATAGGGAATTTTGTAGCAATGTCAAATAATACAAGCTTTTAAACATGTTTCAGAATATTTATTTTTCTCAACACAGATTTTTTAAAAGCATCCTCAACAAAACCTCGATTTTTAATAACACAAAACCGTTTCAGGCATATAGCAACTGTACTCTCAATAATTTTTTTGAAATTAATTTCAATATGTTCTTCACACCCCTTCAGCCAATCTTTATTTAAATTATCGCATATTTGTAATAAATTTGGTTTTAGTGCCTTTACATGCGCATTTTCTTTTAAATAATTATTAATTAAATTTGCAGCATTTTCAACCATTTCACAGAAACTGGGCTGGATGTATTTCAAACTGCATCTTATGTCGTCATATTCCTTAAAGGATGTAAATAAATGACAAACCTGTGTTTGGATCAGCAAGCATAATTTTTTTACAATGTTCGCAATTGTTGTCTATATTTTTAGCTATAAAGCCGCACACATATGCACATGCTTGCATTTCTCCAGAACACTGAGGTATATCTAACTCTCCTACACCTTGAATAAAAACATCTGCTGGAAAAGGTATAGAAGAGTTGGCATCAATTGTTTGTTGTGTACACCCTTTATGAAGAAACACTTTGAAATTACTTAGAATATCATTATTATCATCCATGCAGTTTCTGTTTTTATTATTATTAATTAGATTTGTTATTATGCTAGTTTTCAATGCTGCAATAAATTGAACTGAAGTGGGGTTCGGATTACAACCACAGTTACTTCGAATGCACCCAAAACAGTTTTCGAGGGGATCTTGATTGAGCCTTCGGACACATAATGTGTTAATATTATATTTCTTTAAATTAATATATATGCGCTTGATCGCATTCATCGTCCTTAACCAGCCATCTTGTGAAGGGGGCTTACTTCTTGCCCCTAAAAATTTCATTTCTTTGAAAAAATCTATCATTTTATTAAAAAAATCTAAATGAGGGCTGCTTGAAGACATGTTGGTAAGGTATTTTTTTCCTCTTTTTCTGTCGGGCGTGTCACCATTCATAGCGTCGAATAACTGGTCCAAATTTGAGACTAGCGTCGCAGTTGCCAAGGCATCTTGTGGTAATTCATCTAAAAGTAAACAAACAATTTTAAATGTTAAAACGAATTTCTTCATATAATATGAAATGACATTCTGACCTACATATGATATTTAATAGAGTATGGGCATCAGTGCAGCAACATTTTGGATTTGTGTAATTTTCAACAAAAAAACATTAATATTGGTTAGTAGACTAGAACAAAGTCATTATTATCTTAGTTTATTGTATGCGTCGTCATAACTCGTGACGTCATGATAAGGTTATGGGAATCATATGGGAGGCAATCAGTCAAGCAGTCGCAAGAGCTCAGAAAGGGCTAACAATATACTTACTTTGAGCTACTTTAGCAAATAATCCTGACGCGACAGAATGACTTAAGACTTGAGCAGCTAGCTGAACCTTCATTTTCTGTTTACCATTCGGTCGAAGGTGTTGCTGGGTCAATGCTGGAGCAAAAACGAAGTTTGGGTTCTTTTTTTCTATATTAAAAAGTTCTTCAATGTGGCTCCATTTAGCTTCACCTATAATAGATTAAAAATCAAATTAATATTATGGTTATTTTATAATAGATATTACAGAGAAATCAATATAATTGTAGTCTTGCTTTTAAAATTTCCTTATAATATTAACTCTAATACACTCCCAAGATAAAAAAAAATTAAATAACATGAACACATGACACGACAGAGCAGCAAAACTGGTGATGGTGCTTTGGAATATTGAAATAATGAGTTAAAATCCATTCTAGAGGATCTTCAGTAAAATGATGCCAGAAACTGAACTAGACTTTACCACTATAAGTTCTAGACTCAACCACTAAATGCATGCTATAAGTGTTTGGTGTCTTAAAACCTAAGAGTTACAATGGGTATAATGAAATTGTTAGTTTTGTAAAACTGTTAAAAATACAAGATAACTAACCTATTTTTTGTTGACCTTCTATTTGTACATCTAGTACAAATTGTACATTATGTTTTAAAAAATTGTTTCTAAAACATTTAAGTAGGTAGGGTGGGTCTAAGATGGTGACGATTTCATGCCCGTCATGGTTAAAGAATGGTCGATCTCTCGATGACCCTAATAAATTTATTGCCCGTATATTGACTCCATCCAAATCACATACAATGCCAATAACTTCCAATCCAGCACCAAAGCAAGCGCTCAGTACCTGAAATTCGTAATTTTTTTGGTTAATTTTCATGATATTTTAATGTATTCATGTAGGTTAAGGTTAAGATTAAATAATCAACACAAACAGAAGTCTCACCTCCTTAATAAGTACAGCTAACCTGTCAGCTGTGACACAATCTCCTGAAAAATAAAAGGCTATTGGCTGTTTCCAGGATTTTTGAACTCCAATAGCCATAAAAGTTAGGGCATGGCTTGCAATTTCTTGTGTGCGGCCCTGGGAAGCATGATCCTGGTAACCATCTAATTGGTCCAGCTTGATGTTGTAGGTCAGGTTTCTTCTTATTGACATTTCGTCAAAAGACACAATGCACAAATTGTCTCTGACTGACCTCTGTTCTGTAATTTCTTTAATTGTTTCAATCACTTGGCTGTTTATTCCACATACCATGGGTATTTTATTTAATAAAACCTTTAGTGAGCTTACACTAGGCAAACAAAATAGTCGACTCAATAGCCTATAGCACGAGCTAGACTTTTTATATATACTTAAGGCCAAAACTTTGTCATCTAGTGTCCATCTCCTGCCAGTTAACTTTCTCGGCACGTTTTTTAACTGGCTTTGCAATAACAAATAAAATGCACTACTCAGTTTACTCTTCATTATGTTGTTGACCGCTATATCACTATGCAAAGCACTTAAAACATCCCTTTTACAGCGTTTTACTTCCTTAAATTTTCTTCGAAGTCTAAAGATTTCAGTTAAGTTTTTTCTGCATTGTTTATACAATTTTTGTTTTCTGGGTGTTAGTTGGGTAATTTTTTTCACATCCAGGTCCTTTAATATGCCTTTGCTTTTCGATTTTTCCTGTAAAAAAATGTAGATATGTCATTATCATAATCAAACAATAATACTGTGACCTCTCTCAAAATTTTTACTATTTGTTCTTTGGCATTGTTACAAGATACAAACTAAAACATGATGATTAAGAATATAAATTAAATTTGTACCCTCGTTGCAACCAGAGGGGCAATCGCACTATTTATAACGTTTCAACCAAATCAGAAACGTTTCCGTTCCCATACATTTTGACAACACCTTGACAGCAGTCAGATGTCAAAACATATGGAAACGGTAACGTTTTGGTTTTGGTTCAAACATTCGTAAACAGTGCGATTGCCCCTAAGAACATGCAATTGAAATGTTATAGGTTAGAGATATAATGGCAGTAGTAGTTCTAAACTGTCTTTCTAAATTGTCTAATTTTCTTTATAAATGTTTTAGGGCTGTGGTGGAATATATAGAGCTTTATTCAATGTTTATTATTATGGATACATTAATCTACCCAATGGCAAATTCATAAATAAGTAATGGTTGTGTTAACGACCAATTGCCATATAAATAAAAAAGTGAAGTGAAGATTAATCTACCCTTACAAATTATTAATAAATTGAATTACCTTGATCAAATGGCTCTGAAGGTTATATTCACTTGAGTGCTCTAAAGATATAGGACACTGAGAAGTACTAGCCGTAACTTCCATTTGTATGGTCTTCTGGTACTGTAACAGTTTTTGCATATTAATTGACATTTTTTATAAGAAATTTTATTTTCTTTTTGCTTATCTTCTATATATTTCTTACAATAAAATAGGTTTAATAAACAAAAATATTTTATCCGATCCAATTGACTAGTGAATTCTAGGCCAGGTAAAAATTTAATTCTTTATTAAAACTATCAATTTGTGGATTACAATTACATGTAGGGTAGATGTGCCTGTTTCCCGACCACTGCCAATTTTCGACCATTTAACGGTCCTCCCTTGTTAAATGATCAAAAATAGTAATAATGGTATACTTGCATCACCAAAACATTAACAAGTAGCAACCTGAATACATTGATCCCCCCCACACACACAAACTAGAACAATTGAACGAAAGCTGCGAAAACTAACCAATTATTTGTCTGAGGTTAGCAGCGGACAGCGTCACATGCGTTGAATATTAAGAAAAAAATAGTAAGGTGCCACTACTTGTACGGTAAGTTTTTAATTAATCTTAAGTAATATTGGATTATTTATTGTTTGTGCAGCTAGTTTATGACCTTTATTGTGTGGATTAATTAGATTTTAACGTAAATTTCATGACCAAATTAATAAAATGAGGTGGTCAAGAAAGGGTACACGCTTTACTCAAAAAATTCAGTTTTCGACCGGGTGGTCGAAAACTAGGTAAGGCACCTACAAATAAGATTTCTATGTTGTTTTAAAATATATGGAAAGATATTAAATCTAATTTGATAATGTGAGCTTTATTTACATATATTATCTAATGGCCAATTTTCGTCCAATATTTTACTATGTTAATATAAACTGAATATGACAAACAATGTTGTTGGTCGAAAATTAGAAATATGGTATAATCATCCCAGTTTCCGACCACCTTTTTTCGTTTAGCTAAAATCAAAAGAATTGAATTAATTATTCAAAACTATTTCAATGAATTCTAATTAACTCCCATTTCTTAATCAAAATACATTTTTATTGTGTTTACTTTTTAAGTACCTACCTATAGTGTAAAATCATTCCAATTATCGACCGTTTTTTGGTTAGTTAAAGTTTAAAATTAATTAAAGCTATTTCATAAATATTAATATACATTCTAATTAGAAATTCATTGTAAAAATATTAAAATTTAATTAGTAATATTCAAGCAAGCTGGGGATGAAATGGCCCGGCCGGCCAACAACTGGTTGGGACACATTACTTTTCTACCCCTGGCCTGCCCGTCTGGGGCATTATTGCACTTGGCGACGCCTCCGAAGAGTAAGGCCCTGCGCTTGGGTCAGTGATGCTGGCTCACCGTCGTGCCAGTCTGCAGTGGGCGCACTCGGGGAATGGCTAACGCCGATCCTGATTGTGCCTCTATGGAGTTAAAAGTTGCTGGAGGGTGGTTTAGCCAGGTATGGGGTTAATACCCGAGTCCAATGGCATATCCTTGGGGGGCCTTGTCAGGTTTTCAGTCCCTTGTCGAATTGAAAAGAGATTACCCCCTCCTTTAAAAAAAGGTTAGATATTGTGACCACATGAATCTGAATTAAAACTGTATGTTTTCATACTCCGGATTTGAATAGCAATAAATAGACGTCCGATTAGGACCCGTTGACGAAGTTGACCAAAGCAAACGGAGAAATCGTCGCTTCGAAATCGGAGATTCTTTCGGAAGTTGCACTAGCACCTTCTTCAGTCAGCTATACGCGTCGCACTCAACTCGTCCCGCACCGAATGAAAAGGATCCAAGAGCCACCTTAACCCGCCATGCAACGAAGGATCTCACAGACATCAGCCTAGACGAAATCCAGAAGGCTCTTAGGCAACTTAAAAATGGAAAAGCCCCGGGGGAGGATGGAGTCACAACGGAGCTTCTGAAAGCTGCTGGCAAGCCGATACTGAAGGAGCTCCGGCGTATATTTATTCTATCGACCAATTTCACTCCTGAGCCATGTCTATAAGTTGTTTTCAAGAGTCGTCTCGAACCGTCTTACACGAAGACTTGACGAAGCTCAACCTCCGGAGCAGGCCGGGTTCCGACGGAGTTATAGCACCATAGACCACATTCACACAGTAAGGCAGGTTATACATAAGACCAATGAGTATAACCAATCCCTGTGCATGGCGTTTGTGGACTATGAGAAAGCTTTTGACTCCGTCGAGACCTGGTCTGTTCTAGAGTCTTTGCAAAGGTGCCAAATTAATTGGCGATATATCGAACTCCGAGTTTCATTCCAACCATTCTGGACAACGAGTACGTCGTTGTCCAGAATGTTTAAACTGGGCCTATCCTCCTGTGACGTGGTGTGAGGCCGGGGGATGTAATATCACCGAAACTCTTCTCCGCTGCGCTGCAGGATGTATTCGGAACACTCAACTGGACAGGACGTGGCATTAATATAAATGGCGAGTGCATCTCACACTTACGATTCGCGGACGATATCGTCATTATGGCTGAAACCCTGCAAGACTTACAAGAGATGGTGAACAGCCTGGTTGAGTCTTCCGAACGCATCGGTCTCCGGATAAACTTGGATAAAACCAAGGTCATGTTCAACGAGCTCGTTGATCTGGGACAGGTCGTAGTAAATGGAGTATCTCTCGAAGTTGTACAGGAATATGTGTACCTAGGGCAAACTCTTCAACTAGGCAGAAACAACTTCGAGAGGGAAGCCAACAGAAGAATTCGGCTGGGCTGGGCAGCATTTCGTAAGCTTCGACATGTCTTCTCGTCACCCATTTCTCAGTGTCTTAAGTCGATAGTCTTCGACCAGTACGTCCTCCCAGTCATGACATACGGTGCCGAGACGCGGACACTCACGGCTCGACTAGTCCACCAATTTAAAGTCGCTAAGCGTGCTATGGAAAGGGCTATGCTCGGAGTATCTCTAAAAGACCGTATCAGAAATGATGTCATCCGTCAGAGAACCAAAGTCACCGACATAGCCCACCGAATTAGTAAACTGAAGTGTCAGTGAGCTGGCCTAATGAGCCGCAGAACTGACGGCCGTTGGAGTCGTAAGGTGCTTGAGTGGAGACCGCGACTCGGAAAACGTAGTGTGGGACGCCCTGCGACAAGATGGGATGACGATATACGTAGGCTGACTGGAGTGGGCTGGATGAGAGTAGCCGAAGATCGGGAGCGGTGGCGTGCATTAGGGGAGACATATGTCCAGCAGTTTACGAGTGTAGGTCGATGATGATGACCCGGGTTCAAATAGACACAGTCTTAATAAATATTAAAAGCTGATTATTTTAGTATTTTAATTTAACAAAAATATATATTCTATCATACTTTTATTCATAAAAATCTTTCTTAATTAATTGGTCGAAAACTGGTCAACAGATGGACGAAAACTAGAATTTTTGGTCGAAAACTGGTAAAATCGGCAATTTAACGCTTGGATTTAATAATAAAAAAAACTGTTAATTTGACTATTATAAAATATATAATTATTAAAAATAGACTATATGAGGAGTTACCACAATTTATTTTGATACAAAATACATGTCAGAACACACATATTTTTACTCCCAAAGTTGGCAACTCCACTAATTGGTCGAAAACAGGCTAATCTACCCTATACAGAACTTCATGTTTAAGAAAGATTGGTGTTCTCTACTTGAGTTGATAAGTTCAACTATTTCAATTAACAAAATCAAACTGATCTTAAATACCAAATTTACCTACTTGATCTCTTTGTGCTTCTTTAGGTGGCTGTTCATCTTGTAATTGGGATAAAATATTTTGAGCTTCTGCTGGAATGGCAAACTTATTCAATCTTGTTTTGGCACTGCTAGTAAATGACGAATCATCAAAATGATTACTGCATAGCATCTTATGCTGTTTATACAGCTTCAGCAATGATTCATCTGATGTCCAATCATCATTGGGATAACAAAATATTGCCCAAACTCTGGCTCTGAAAAGGAAATTTATGTACTATTTAAAAGCCGACAAAACCGTATATTATTCTAATGTATGTTAATATATTAGCGGTATTCATAAATCTATATAGTGATCTGTTTAGATGTTTTATGATATGGAAAATCTGTAATTTTTTGGTAGGTAATCAGAGGTTATCAGAATTAATGTAGGTATTATGATTTCGAGACTACACTATTTTATAGACGTAGTAAATAAGTGTAAAATAATACACTTACTTTAGAGATCCATGAATCGACGGGATTGGAAACCTGTGAAAGGTCAAAGAAAAATTTTCCTTTGACGTTACACCACATTTTGCGCACTTTACACTTCCTTTTCCAACCATGGTGGAAAACAACACAAAAAAGAGTCAATATCACACAAAAGGAATGAGTTTCTATCTCGAAATCTGAGGTAATAACACGAAAGCGTCACTTTCACATAAGAGTCTATCTCGTAATTAATTAATTCACAACAAAAAGCGTCAATTTCGCAAAGGGCACTCACAATTTAAAAATAAACACAAAATAAACCGGCAAAGACACAAAATAAACAGTTGAAAGGAATGAAAAGAAAAGAACACAATTGAATTATATAATTAAAGAAAAAAACAGCGCTAAAATGATATGGAAGATAGTAAGTTGCAATTACATAAAATATAATTTTTACCCTATTGGTTGTACCTTTCATTAGCAAATTTTTAACAAAAGGTTCGCTTGTCTGAAATTAGACAATATTGTAAGAATCGTGATGTTAAAAATTTAGGGCCCGTGATTTCTATTTTTCAAATTACTTTTTAAAAACTCAGTTATCATTTCTCTATTCTTTTACGAATAACAAAACCTACCAGAATGGTAAGTCTGTATTGAATCCTGGCATGTAAAATAAAACCGATTATCTCATTCTTTCGTAGAGCGCCTTCCTTTTTTTGCAAATCGTGCCATTGCTGGCATTGGTCAATTAGAAAGCTGACCTCGATTCTGTGGAAGCAAACGCGAGGGCTCGGTTTATGTTTGCTTAGAAAATACGTTTTACCTACCTACCTACAGTCGCCGCAAAAAAGTGGTTTACCACTTTTGTCAAAGTTGTCATTTTAACAAAATATCTTTAGTTAGGTATTTACTATAGTAACTCTCAGAAGGTTATGGCAAGGGGAAATCAACTTTGCTGTTTCATGTCGCGAAAAAGGAATTTCAACAATCCATAAAATAACTTTATAAGTTATAAATGACGTAGACCACTTTTTAGCCGACCGTAGGTACCTAACTAACTATGCTATTTTCCAGATCACAAAACAGAATTGAATGTATCTTAATATTGATCTTTGATGTAGTTATTAAAAAAACATTGTGATAATACAATTTTAAATTATTTTAGAAAGGATAATTATTCAGTAATATAAGACAGTATAAAATTTGTTTTATCAATTAAAAGAGGAGAAAATTATTTATTTGCTTTTTATACATAACATATTATATACAATTAAACATTTGTCCGACGCTCCTACGGTGACGGAAAACATTATGATATGAGGCAACCTGTATACACATGCAAAGAAATGCACACTTACACCTTTGTAAGTATCAGCGACGTAGAATGGGCTGCCAAGACTGGACTCGAGTCACGCATTATCTCACAATTTCAGTGACATAATCTCTATGTCTTAAAAGTAGCACGGTGCTGCGTATTAAGTGGGAATGCCGTGATAAAATTTCTTGACGCTCGTCAAGAGTAATTAATGCCCTTGCTACAACCACAGCAGTCGGCGCACAGGCACGCCAAGAAATTTGTGATAAAACTCAGACACACGTGTCCCTTGACGAGCGTCAAGAAATTTTTATCAAACTCAGTCACACGTGTTCCTTGACGAGCGTCAAGAAAATTTATCACGTCAGTCACACTAAATGCTACTACTCTTTAAGACATAGAGATTGTCACTGAAATTGTGAGTTAATGCGTGACTCGAGTCCAGTCTTGGCAGCCCGTGCTACGCCTGCAGGTGTGTGTATGTGAAGTCACGTGAAGTCGACCAATCTGCACTGGGCCAATGTGGTTGACTAAGGCCTGAACACCCTAACAAAGGGTAGGCTCGAGCCCCTGAGTGGGGACATATATCGGCTGTGGTGGTGGTGTTTATGCAACCTCATCCCCTTTGGGATAAAAACTACCTACCTCATTCTAGATCCCAGCAATAATAATGATGATTGTAAAATGAATCAATCAACAAAAAATTTCGTCTCGGGCGGGGTTTGAACTACTTCGAACCGTTCGTTTTTTTAACCGGTTGCAAGAGTTTTTACATAAAGGTTTTAAGCTATTGCATAGCTTTTATCGCGGGCTTTGAGCGCGGCGACCAAATCAAGAAATTCCTTAGAAAAACCGAACACCTCCCACTCCGACCGGCAGGCCTATTCGATATGTGATTCGCTAACTACGGTTGGTAACTAGAACTGTCATTTTTGAAAGACATTTTATATCCATTATTAAATAAGTGATCTTATGTCTTACAGCAGCGTTCATGATAGCAGTATAAAAAAATGAAGAGATCCGTAGAAGAACTAGTGTCGCCGACATAGCCCAAAGAATTGCAAACGTTAAGTGGCAGTGGGCAGGACACATAGCTCGCAGGACTGACGGCTGTTGGGGCGGAAAGGTCCTTGAGTAGCGGCTGCGTACCGGGAAACGCAGCGTTGGTAGGCCACCCACAAGGTGGACCGACGATCTGGTGAAGGTCGCGGGAAGCCGCTGGATGCGGGAGGTGCAGGACCGATCGGTTTGGAGATCTCTGGGTGAGGCCTATGTCCAGCAGTGGGCGTCTCTTGGCTGAAATGATGATGATGAATTGCATAAGTTGATAAAAAATGCTATGCAATAGCTTTACCGCGGCAGTACCCGATTGCCACTTTAATTTTTTTTTCAATAAACCGGTTTGCAGTAATAAAAACCGGTTAATAGAACGCAAGATTGATACCGTACGCGTCTTCATGTCAATAACACAATACAATATCGATTAAACCGGTTTATTTGGGTTATTATAACTTATAGTTAAGGTCTTATCTTCAAGGCTCGGAACCGGTTTAAAATATACCGGTTCATATCGGTTTTGCTCCGAACTTTTCCTGAGAACGCGAACGTTATAAGAACTTTACTATGACCTAAATAAACCGGTTTAATTGACATTGTATCGTGTTATTGACTTGAAGACGTGTACGGCCGCGCAGTACGTTTTAACGTATGTACCTTGACGTCTGATTTGCGTAATGGATTTACAAACCTCTATCATTTGAAAGTATTTAAGGTAAGTAGAAAGCGAAAGAATACAATATATAGGTACATACTTTGATTACGTCGCAAACAACACTTATTCAAACTGCGATGAAGTGAAGTAGGTACTGTAAAAAAATTACACAGTATCAATCTTGCGTTCTATTAACCGGTTTTTATTACTCCAAACCGGTTTATTGATAAAAACCTTTATGTAAACATTCTTGCAAGAACCGGTTAAGAAAGCGGTTTACTGGAACGAAACCGTAATGAAAAGGTTCTGCTCCAAGTAGGTACTTGATACCGGTTTGAAAATTTAACCGGTATCCGAGCCTTGTTATCTTTAGATCGGAGCAAAACCGAAATAAACCGGATCATCTTTTGTAACAAATTAAGCATGGTCATCTTTCTACCTTATTAGGTACTCTAATAAAGTAAACAGTTTGAACCGAAAATCAACAAGGCAGTATGTATTACGTGTCACTAAGTACATACTACATTTCTGCAAAGAGATTTGCAGAGCTGGAGCGCTTCGCGCGAAGTACCGTACAACTTTTCGCTCTAATCCCGTTCATTGCCTTCGAGCGTGACAACCGGCTAAGATCACGAATTTTTGTTACGGCTTTGTTCACTTATTAGTTTGTGCCTTAGCCTAATCTAAACCCCTCGCCACTTATTGTCATTTTTCATGTGATTTTTTTTACTTAAAGCAAAATAAAGTGTTCTTATCTATCTATAACTAGCTGTGCCAGCGAACTTTGTTTCGCCTTACGATAGATTTCCCGTCATATTTTTCCCGTGGGAAATATAGCCTATGTTACTCACGAAGGATGTAGCTTTCTAATGGTGAAAGAATTTTTAAAATCGGCCCAGTAGTTATCGAATTTTCCCATAGGAAAGATATATTTTCCCGCGGTAAAAATTATAATATAGCCTATAACCATCAGGGACAATGTAGCATTCTAATGGTAAAAGAGTTTCTCAATTCGAACCAGTAGGCTCTGAGATTTGCGCTTACCAACACATTTTGCGATTAATTTTTATATATAAGATAAGAAGAAAAAGATGTTGATGAATAAGACCATTCCATCAAATTTTACTGAGATAGACCGTTTTACGGTGAAGGAAAACATCGTGAGAAAACCTGCACACACCTGTGAAGAAAGAATTTCTTTACAGGTTGTGTGAAGTCGACCAACCCGCACTTGGCCAGCGTGGTTGACTAAGGCCTAATCGCCCAAGTTAGGGTAGGCTCGAGCCCCTCGGTGGGGACGTATACGAGCTGTTGATGATGAGACCGTGGAGTAGGCCTACCGGGGAAACCACGGTAAAAAAAAAACGCGATAGGTACACTACCTCATAGGTGGTATGGAAACGTGTGCATACTATCTAAAAGTAAAAATGATACAAAGTTTTGTTACTCTCAAAGTTAATTTAGTAGTTTTTGTTAGACCAATAAAATTATTTTTAGTTATTTTTTTTTTTAAAAAAACCTCGCCCCACACTAGGATTTTCTCCTGTGTCGTGGGTGCAGTTACAAACATAGAATATCACATGCACATACGCCCAGACCGGAACAAATTTCTGTAGGCCATACAAAATATCTGGCCCGTGCGGGAATCGAACCCGCGACCCGTTGCGCATTAGGCGATCACTCGACCTCTGCGCTAACCGTGTCGTCAAATATTGAATGTTGTTTTAGTACTACCACAAAACGGTTGGTCCTCTGGGAAAAAAAATCCTGTGGTATTTTTTTTTCCCAGAGAGCGATGCCATTTCACATCCTCTATAAATACTAAGCTCTCATCCATAAAAGGAGCCGAGCTCTGGGTGGACCTAGTCTGCCACATGAGGTAAAGGCTCTGTCTCCCAAAAAGGTAATCGGTTAACCAACAATAACTATCCCAAAAAGCGATGCTATCGAAGCGTTATTGACACGCCACAAATGCATTAATGCCAGCAGAATAAAGCCCCTGTACAGGTCGCAGTGGCTCATTGAGAGTCGCTACTCGTCGCCCACAGCTACCCCCAAATACAGATAGAACCGTTTCACTGAAAAATAAAAAAATAAACATTTTTGTAAACTTTGACCTTGAATAAATTTTTTTGCAGACATGGGATTGATGGGGACTTTCACAATTTCATTACAATGGTGTCCCTAAAGTCCAAGCAAATTTTCAGCTTTCTGGTAATTTATGCAAAGGTGAATGTCTAAATTGACCAAATTATAAGGTATTGAATGGGGTTAGAGGGTAAGTTTTACTTGTGCAAAGGCTGAATGCACCCCTGCTAGTTAACACTAGAATTCAAGATCTTAATACAAAAACTAGTAACTCATGGTGAAAAGTATGGTTATGGAATTTCAAATTAAGTTACTCTACTATTGCTTTTTTCAGATCATTTCATCACCTGACTGCACAACACAGTAGTAATTTACACAACATAGTTTATTTATGATCATTAAAACATGGCAACCTGCAGACATCTGCGAAGAAATTCAATGGTGTATGTGAAGTCGACCAATCTGCACTGGGCCAGCGTGGTTGACTAAGGCCTAATCACCCTAACATAGGGTAGGCTCGAACCCCTCGGTGGGGACGTATATGAGCTGAGATGATGATGATGATCAAAACACTATTATTTACATTCATGAGTGTAATGTCAAACCAATAATTACACAAATCTAACCATAACTTCAAGTCGCTAGCTAACAATTCAAGTTCGCTCTCTGTATGTTATGGGGTAGTCCAGATCCCAAGCCTACGCCAATGTATTTGAGCTATTGAAACCCGCGAAATTCAGAAATGCCTATCCCAGCGTAGCGCCGGCCGCACGCCTGTCTAAATCGTAAAATGCCTGTCAAATGCGGCGAACGCGTCAGATGGTAACCCTACACCTGAAAGAAGCCATACAACCTAAAAATTGAATTGAAATATAAAAAATCTATATTGTTCAAGTCAATTTATTACATCTATCTATAAATATGGCCTATTCATTTCAGTATTCTTTGCTTTCTTATCTCTTGCTCTGGGAAACCAACGATGCACAGTGGTCAATGTGATGTTGGATAATTGCTTCCTGGCAAATTCTGGCTTGACATCATTGAAAACTCTTTTTACTTCATCGAAATCGGTCATTTTGAATAGTGACATATCTTCAATTTCTGGAGGTAAAGGTTTTGATAGTTCATATGGAAATTCTTTTTCTCTGTGTAGAGCAACAATAGTCGAGCCATCATCAGTAATCACGATTTTATTATAATATCTTTTAGATGCAATTATAGACCTAAAAACCGTTCTTTGGAATAAGGCCATAATCTCACCTAAAAATAATGAAAAAAAAATTATTAATAAAAACTTTCCAAATTAATTAACCTTTATTATTTATTCAAAAACTTTTCGCAAAATTTTACCTTCAACTTTCGATTCGACCACTTTCGACAACGGTGACTTTGACAACCACAAAATAAGGTTTTTTTTTTTTTAGCTTGCACGGCTTTTGCATCAGCCACAGACGATGGTTTAAGATAGTTAAAAGGTAGGGAAACGGAGTAGGAAATTAAATCGGATCGATCGGTTTATGGGATTTAAGGATCAAGGACAGTAGGGTAGGTATATAATTTATTTTATAATTTAATATTATTAGTATATAGATAAGTAGATATAATATTATAAATATTTGGATTATTCATTGAAAGTAAGACTGGGATAGAGATAGGAAGAGGAATTTGCAGTGAGATCAAACTAGAAATAAATGTCAAGGAATCATTTAAGGGACAAGCAAAAAATATGTGGTTCAGATCCCCAACATCAGAACCACACTCGCAAATATTGCTGTTGACGATATTGAACTTGGCCAAGTGAGCGGCTGTGCAAACGTGACCAAAGTCTCATGCGAATTAAATTGGTTGTGGAGAACTTATTGAGATTTATTTTGAAAAACCATGGTTTAGAAGGAATAAATGGCTGAATATATGCATAATATTTTTCTTTCAATTGGCTGGTCCTTTTCCAAAGATCCTCCCAAGATTTGTATAAATCAAACTTAGGGAGGGCAACAAGAACAAAGCTGTAATTTTTGTACGGAAACATGTCTCCGCAGTCGATTGCCTCTTTTGCTAGCTTATCAGCTTGGTCATTGCCCCAAATACCTTCATGACTGGGGATCCAAATGAAATTAACGCTAATACCTTTCTCTGAACATTTATAAAGTAAGTTTCTGCAATCAATAATTATTGGAAGACAGTTGTTATTTTTAAAAGGAAATCTTAGCATTGCCTGCAGTGCACTCTTAGAGTCTGAGAGTATTACAGCTTTCTTCAGTTTCATTAAAATTATATATTCAAGAGATTTCAGAAGACCATAACACTCTCCTGTAAAAACAGATGTCTCTTTAGGTAACTTTATTTTTTGAACTATTCTGTATTGATGATGGTATACGCCAATCCCTACGTTACCTTCATTTGTAAATTTTGATGCATCACTGTAAATATGCCATTCGGGATAATCCCTATCTAGATAAAAATTAAGATATTCATTGGCATTGCCATGACGCTTAAGATCATAGTCGAAGGAAATGTTAGGACATATTATCAAAGATTCAAAATAATTACCAAAAATTGGGAGATATTGAGATTGATGAGTGGGGGCTTGCAAAGCTATGAACTTTCGGTAACTGTTTACTAGACATGAGGTGCATTTGTTTAACCAATATGAAGATGAAGTTATGTTTTCGGACAAGGATTTTAATTTACTGTGAAGGGGGTGGGTGGAAATTTGTAGAGCACGGAATAGAAATCGGTCACTGAGATATTGACATAATCTCACCTAAAAACACTACAGGGTTCTAAACAAAAAGTGCCATAATCAAGTACACTTCTAACTAAGGCATTATACAATAATTTAAGTGAGGAGGGGTGTGCGCCCCACCATACACCGGATAGACATCTTAGAATATTTAAAGCACGTTCACACTTTGAGGTAATATAGTTAAAATGAGGCAAACTAGAAAATTTTGAATCTAAAATTACACCTAAAAACTTAGCTTCTTTAGCGACTGGAATATTTACAGAGTTATACATTACAGAAATAGGAGGTGGAAGCCGCATTCTAGAAAAAAGAACGGCAGAGCTTTTAGGCACAGATAAACTTAATCCATTTTGATTAAGCCATAATTTTAATAATGTAAGCGATGAGGTTATATGTGAGGATAAGTTTTCAATAGACTGACCAGATGAATATAATAATAAATCGTCCGCATATTGAAGAATTTTCACATCATTACTAGAGACTGAAGAGTCTAAGTCATAAGTATAAATGTTATACAAAATGGGGCTTAAAACTGAACCTTGAGGGAGGCCTTTCCAAATTAATCTAGATTTTACTGTATTATCTTCCAAAACTAAATTAATTTCTCTTTCCTTTAAAATATTAATTATAAAATTAACCAGTGTATCTGGAACGTTCAAAATCTTTAATTTATGCTTGAGTATAGACAGTACCACATTATTATCATAAGCAACCTTTATATCTAAAAATACTGCTAATACAGACTGATTTTTGGAAAAAGCAAGACGGATATCAGTAGTAAAAATACTGATATTATCAATACAACTCTTTCCCTTTCTGAAACCATATTGAGTGGAAGATAGAAGACCATGGCTCTCAATATACCACTCAAGGCGATTTTTAACCAAGTAAGTGTTCAGCTAATTTTGAGACGACCGATGAGAGAATTATTGGACGATATGATGTGGCTTATGATGACGGTTTATTAGGCTTGAGTATTGGAATCACCTCCTGTGATTTCCACGAAAATGGTATATTTCCAGTAAATATTACAGTGTTTATTATAGATAAAAAATATTTTAATGAAGTGTCTTCCAAATGTGAGAAAAAAGAATATGGAATACCATCTTGTCCAGGAGCAGAATCCCTAACGTATGATAATACCCCTTTCAACTCAGCTAAGGTAAATGGTGAACTTAAAAAGTATTTTTTACCGTGCGTTTGCACTGACGAAACATCTACAAAAAAACATGTTTTTTAAACATGTTTCTGTCAGTTGTTGGTGTTGCGTGAAATGTTGACCACAATCTGCCTATTTGGGCCTATTTTTCATTAAATCTAATTAATGAACAACATAATAATTTAATAAATCATCAAGCGCCACAGCATCAAGTTAGTGTCAAAACTGTCAAACTAAAATTTTTTTTTTCATTTTAAGCATTGGACTAGAGACTTCAGCCAATCACTGCCAGTTTATTAAAAGATTTGTAGATTTTGACTAAAAACACGAATAAAATGGATTTTCATATGAAAATACATTAACATTTTAGTAATACATTGTATTTCGGAGACTATATGAAGTTAATACGGGTAAATTAGATAGATTTAAAGCATGTGATTTCAAAACTTTCACCACAGTTTAATACAAATCGGAGGTACTTAATAGCATATTTTTAATATGACTGATTTGCTGTTTCGATCCTCTTTCCAATGGTATATAAATTATTGCTTTTAGTTAACATAATTAATAAAAACCCACTCGTGGACATCTCCTTTGCATGAACATGTTTCACATTACCATGCGTTTGCACTGACAAAACATCTACAAAAAAAACATGTTTCTGTCAATGTTTATGAACACGTTTTCATTACGACATGTTTTAGCGCAACAAGTTTGTTTACCATTTTACAGACGAAACATGTGAAAAAATATTGTATGAACATGTTTCTTATTTGAAAAGTCAATTGGTTTTTTGTTTGAAAGATTTGTTTCGAAACATTTACATTTATGATTTTTTATTTTTTAAATGACTCTGTATAGAAAATGACTTAGGTATTTAATAGCTTTTGAAATACGACTTATTAGTTAATAGGTATGTTAGTACCTACTTCGACCTAGTTGATTTATTAATTGGGAACTAGGTACCTACTTAAACCATTTTTTATCTAAATATAAGTAGGACCTACAGTTGAGTGATGGACTCCAGTGACGAAAAAGAAATATGCGATAGCGTCCCGACGTTTTTGTCTATTTTTATATTCCGACGATTTAGCATACCATAAACATGGCATTCCATGCCAAGTCATAGTCTGTGGTTTAACTTACGCGGTTAAACTAATCCATACGTTTCTTACTCCATGACCGATGAGATTTATTGCGTACTTACTTAGTCTGTATTAGTATTTTCGTAGAGTGTTCTATATCAAAATAAACTAGAAGAATTGGGCTACATCATGAAGTTATAGATAAAGATGGAGACCACGCCTTGAATACCTATTTGAGGCAATACCTCAGTATCGCTATCTCACTCTCTGTGGGCTAACCGTCTCTTTCAAATAGGGTAACCTTTGTTTTATTTTTTTCAGGACATCGCTATACTTTAATCGGGAATTATTTATAGCTGTATAAATGTTGCATATCAATATCCTTTAATTTCTACACTGAAACCGTTAGGTCAAACTTTGCTGCTCACACTGTCCTGCACAGAATCGTGCACACTTTTGAAGAGAGATTCAGCGACGTCTATATTTTCTTTTTAAAACGAAACCAATATACCTATCTCACATTTAGTGCGGAGACTGCCTCAATTTTGTGAATCATCCCAGTAAACAGAGCATCACACTCAACACACACTCACACTAAATAATACACATCCCACACATCCACCGGATCGAAATATATAATTTTTTACTTTTTTTAACATTTTATTAATTAAAATAAATCCTTGTATCCGTTTACGCTACATACAACAGATAAATAAATAAAATAAATCCTTGTATCCGTTTACGCTATTCGTAATTACCGTTTTCGATTTAGCCGTACAGATTCTGTATGATGAAATTTTGATTATCATGACCACGTCGTCACGTCGACGTATAATGTATAGGTTAATCGTCGTCTCAGCAGTCACCACTGATAGATTTAAGCCTCCCAAAATGAATCAGGGAAATTTCCAATCAACATCGGAATTGATTATTAAACTATTAAGTAGTTTAAATTAAACTATTAATATAAGTATTTAATTTAACTATTAATAAGATTAAAAAGACTTCAAATAAAAATACATAAAAAATTTGGATCACTTTAAAAACATCTGTTTAAGAAAGTATATTACGACTATATGGGACAAAATTCGGGGAATGATGATGTGCAAAAAAAAAACATTTTAAAATCAATATCATTTATTATAATGTTGATATTATATTACACAGCTCTGTGTAATTTCTGTCTATTTCCACGTAATTTATGAATATATTTTCTGTCTTCCTCTTTAAGTGAGCTCGTATACGCATATTAAAAGAAAGATTTAGTTAATTGCTTAACTATCGTAGTTTCATGCAAATCAGTACAAAATATTGAGTCCGTGACCGAGTGGTTAAACATTTGCTGAAGCATAGGCGTAAAATGTTGTGATACCACATTAATTAACTTGTTAAGGTTGCTTATGTCTTCCAGGATATTGCGACATTGTATTTTACTTGCTGGACCTTCCAAATCGCAACTAGCACGTTTCAGTCTTGTATCCTTAAACGGACATTCACTTTTGTAAATGCCAGAACTGGTGCTTGGAACAGCAACATCAGTTATTTGGAACATTTACTCTTTATGTAAGGCACTTGTTGTCTGAAAATAAATAATAATGTTAACATTATGATGAAAACATATTATAATGTTGCATTTTTGTCATATATTTAAAATACTTAAATTCTAAACATGTAATATAAATCATTCATCAATGGGATGATATGCAATTCTAATTACAAACTGAATTATATATCCAGATGGGAGTGGCACATGATAAAAATTCACAATAAAGTATTATTTTCTATACTAAGTATTTAAAATGTATGCATACATAAAAAACATATAGGCCAGAAATTTGATACTAAATGTATTACTAATCAATCATTCACAAATATATTGTTAATTTAAAATCTTTACCTTTAATGGAGATATTGTATGCCTTAAAGAAGGAACTGCTGTTTGTTTTAAGCGCCCTGTTGTAGTGTCATAATTAGATTCATTAAAATGTAAATTGCAAATCCTCACTTCCATTTTTGTCCATCTAATTTTGTCTTCAGTGTTATAATTGATAGCCACAATTTTCTCCGGGTACTGTCTTTAGGAAATCTAAAAAGGAAAAATATTGTTAACAATTACATAACTGTATAAAAAAACTAAAATGTATAGATAACAAAGAATAAGAGATTATATTAAGAGTATGTGTACATAACGAGTAAGAATCATAATCATGAAATGTATGCATTGCACATCTCGTACAAAATCTTGTATCAAAGAAAGTCTCAGATACATTTACATTTTGGTCGTTCTACATCAAAACGACTGTTTGTAAACAAACAAAATCACGTTACACAAATTCAATGAAATTCAACGTATATCTATATGATCTTGACTTATCAATCATTTACTAATATTTTGTTGGAAGCACCAACGAGTATTTTTGGAAGATCGAACAAAACTATGATTCTTAGATTACAATGATTCAATTTAAAAAATCACGGTTTAAAAATCTATGCGTGAAATTTTATATCACCTCCTGGACACCACGCACTATCACTACACAAGATTGCACCATTTTTCAATATCAATCAACGATGATTAGCGTAACGATAGCGAAAAATCTTGAACAAAGTCGTGAACTGCAAAGTAAACAACCGCCATATTGAGCTAATTTATATTGACATAACAGCGCCAATGTTGCCATATCGTCGGTCGGATTCATTACCAGAATATTTCCAAATTACGTGTTTTGAGCACGTTTTGAGATAACTATGTAGAATGGTAAGGAATTAAATATTTTTTTCCAAATCATCAACGGTACAACTTAAATTTTAGTTCTAATTGACAGAAAACTATTAATTCCAATAAAGAAAACAAAAATTTTGTATTCTTTTCGTTTTCAGTATCAATTTATTTTGAAATGTTCCGCGCTGCGACACTAAATTCTAAAGTGCATCCGGGCTTTAATAATGAAATATTTCTCAAAGTTCCAGTATGACTCTGAAATTCTATACCTAAAAGATTTCTGAATTGATTGTATTTTTATTTCATTACTGGTTTATTTAGAAATATTCCAATTAACTACATCTTAGATTTTCAGAAATTATTTAATTTAATAATTAGAATATTTCACAAAATTACTGATAACTCAAAAACTACACATGACAGCCTAAATCTTAGTTACACACAATAAACTTAAACTAGACTATAATCTTCATATTATTTAGTAAATAAAAAAAACACAAAATGATCTCAAGCACAGATAAGAGAATACAAGTCTCAAGATAAAGTAAAATAAGATTTGAATATTGTCAAAAACTTAAAACCTCAATTACTCAGAACATGTGATTTTGAAATGTTCCATTAGGCACCTACTGTTTCCGACCGACGATATTACCAAGTCTGCAGGATATGTAATAATAATTCATTGACTCATTTATAAATTCATCATCTAATGTAACTTTGTATTTGAAATCGGTAATTGTAGTTGAAAAATTTTAATAAATATAAACTATTTGATTGAGCCCACAATCTAATGATTGTGGGCTAGTGTGTTACCTTTTTTAATGTTTTTACTGGGAGATTTAAATAAAGAAGTAGCAATACCGACCACACACTAAAAAGAGAGGTCAGACCACAGAGAACGAGATCGAGATATGTAGGTATTTGATTCAAGCTGTTGTGTGAAATGTGGTCTCCATCTTTATCTATAACTTCATGGGCTACATTATTATGGGGGTGATTCTGAAGCGACCACCTAAAACTATAACTAAATAAAATTAGAGATAGAAATGTCAATCACCGTTTGGTATTCAGAACTCACAAGTTAACTCTAAAATTAAGAGTGACGTTACTAAACTACTCAATTTAGTGTTAGATGTTATTTTCGTATTCTGACATGCTTCCTAAATGTAATTTTTTCTATAATTTTAATTATGTCAAACTAATTTTAGGAGGTGAACTTTTAGGTGCCGTCTAAATTTATCTTGTTACTTTTTAACGATTTTCTAACATTACCGAAGTCAAATTTTTTTGTGCAACTTGCCAAATGGATGATGAATTGGTTGTTATGGCATTTTTAAGGAAAGGCTTTTATAGCATCAATTGCCAAGTCGTGAGTTGTAATTTGTTTGTTCCCAAGTAGTCTAATAGTACTGACATTTAGATGATAGGTAGGTTATGTATGTATGTATTTACTCTTACAACAGAAATTAATATTCTATCTGCAGATAGAAGTATGCCTATCTAAAATTTGTTGCCTAGCAATTACTATTATTTGTCAGTAAATAACAGCGGTTATTATGAAAAGAAAACAAAAATTACAAATGAAACAAAATACGCAATTTTAAAATTCAGATTCCACGTAATTTTTTTTATTTCATGGCATAGGCGCGAAGCCATCACAATCCCAAAATAAATGTCGAATAAATTTTCTTTTGTGATAAAATGAATGTTATTTACAAATACGATCAAATCTTAAATTAATAATTTCTGATAGTAAAATTAGTAGAATATAGCTGTTTTTAATGTTTCTAAATTATCCCGTTTTTCTACAGCACTAGGTGTATTTATAATCTGTGTATTCAATTTAAGAAATTGTCAAATACAGTTTAAATTAAGAGAGTCCGGCGTTTCAGAATACGAATTACCTAAAACTAATTTAAAATTATATGTTTAATTTTAGTTTTAGTTTTAGTGCAGGTAACTTCAGAATTACCCCCTATGTATGGTTTATGATAGTTTATAGTGTTATATTGCCACACTAAACTTTTTTTTCAAAAAGTGAGTATTTTTGAAATTTTAAGCACTTTAGTTACTATTCTCGTCATTATTCATTCAATTATGAATCCTTATCTAATTAACTATTATAAGTTCATTCCTTATTAAATTAGCTTTCCATACGTATTTTTTATTTAATTTTAGACACAATAATTTATTTTTTGCATTTTTTAAAATTTTGAGGTCGTGCGTGCGCATCTCGCGTATATAATTACGTAATTAATCGATTTTATTATTATTATTATTATTTTTTATTAAAAATATTACCCAAAACTATTATATATCAAAATAATCTTCAAGAATAGGGCTATAATAATATATATGGTTATTTAATGTTTTATAAAATAGATTTTGTGAAAAAAAATTTTTTTAAATCGGGTCTTCCGCGACCTTCCGAACATTTTCGTGCTTCATTCATTTAATTATTAATCCTTATCTAATTAACTGTTATAAGTTCCTTCTATATTAAATTACCTTTCCATACGTATTTTTTGTTCTCTTGTAGACAGTATATGTCACTCTCCGCAATTTTGTGAACACCCCGTATGCGCCGGGGTGAGTCATTCCGCAATGGCGGCACCTTTGATATTTGAGATATACTACTTTTTGCTTTTGAAACCCACCACGCTTCGCGTGGCGAACGTTTGAGTGGGTAGTGGATTTGTCATTAATTGGTTTACGTCCAGCTTCTTTGATCTGATACAGTTAATAGCCAATTTGTATAGGCCTCCATCAATTTTTCTGGTCCCAATTGCTTTGATTACTCCATCTACTTTGAGTATACATTGCTTTGGCGTAGATTCAAATATACTATTTGACAATATGTCATGCGATGCAAGAACAGAAAACAAATTTCTTTTGATTTGTGGTACATACCATACGTCTTTCAGTAAGAGTTGTTCAACTTTACCGTTGCAATTGGATTCAGCGCGTATATTGCCTTTTCCAATGGCCTTGATAGTTTGTCCATTAGCTGCGGTGACAGTAACTTTGCGTGAATCGTCAAAGTGCTCAAAGCTTTCAAAGATGTCTCCTTGATGGGTAACATGACTTGTCGTTCCATTGTCAACATACCAGTCTATGTTGTTGACAGGTAGACTATCTCCTACAGCCAACACAGTCAGATTTACATTTGTTTTGCTGCACGACGGCTTTGGTGGGAAAAGAAAGAAAGAAAGAAAGAAAGAATACTTTATTTGGATGCACGTACACAACACACAAATATTTATGCAAGAATTATACATATAGTGCAGTCCAAAAAGGACAATGCCTCAGCTAATTGCTCTTGCGTTAAAACGCGAAAAGCGCTGATTTTCAGGCATGACCAATGCCGTTACCATGGAAGCAAACATATCTCTTGTTATATCATTTTGATTACATAATTGCTTCCATGGCAGCGACGCCCGAGACGAAAAACTATGACCTATGACAAAATTTAGAGAAAATTAAAAAAAAAAACAAAAATCAACGTACCTAGACAATTATACAAAATCACCCTCGATTTCACTCAGCTGATAGTCTCTGAACGGCGTAGGGCAAAAACGCATGCTTCCGAACGCCCCCCAAATCACAGTCACTAGTCTGTAGCTTACACATAAATTACTCGTCTATGAAAATTAGTATCTATCTATAGGTAATCTGTGAAATTAGATTTACAATTACACTTATTAATATAATTAGTTTGTGATTACAACAACCCTTCAGCTGTGTACTATGTGTTCCCTTCATATCTCACGTTCCCTCTAATCCTATATTTTAACTCACTTGCCTCTACGTAAAATCTTACTGATAATATATTTTCAATATAGCTAGACTTATAAATTTGGTACCACGCTTTGTTGAAATCACTGTTGTAAATAAGCTCTCACCTCTTGTATATATTTTAGAAGATCGAAGTAGATCTAGAGGCAAGTGGCATATTAAGATGTAGAGTTCTGATTTGTGTTTTTTTTTGTTATTAAATGTTGTGTTTTGTTTTGTCTTTTATTTTGTTAAATAGTTCTGTATTGTAAATATTTGTATATTTTTACTAGGACGGCAGGTTGGCACATTATTTTGTATATATTCTCTTAATCTGTTCTTGTATATTCTGTATAGTTTTAAGACTCTAATAGAATTTAGGGAGTAGCTAAGCTCCCTAAACTGAATCCTCTCTCTCTTATCTCTAATAAAGTACTCTGAGTACTATAGAGCGGTTGACTACTTCTCTTAATTTATTTTTGTACAGTGTGTATAGCATTAAGACTGATCGAATTTAGGGAGTAGCTAAGCTCCCTAAACTAAATTCTCTCTCCCTCCAATCTCTAATAAAGTACTCTGAGTACTATAGAGCGGTTGACTACTCGTTAAATAAGCCTAGGTCGTGTGTAAATAAATAAATATATTTAGGTTTTTAAAATTTACTTTAGTGTAAATTTTTCTCTTTGTGGGGGGATAATGTAGCGTCCTGCCTGTCGTTCCTATACTATGTATTATAAGTTAGATTTTTAGTTAGTTTGTAAGATTTGTTTTCGGCCTTTAACTCTGTACATATAAAGAAAATAAGCTTTTTCTCCTTTGCATGCTCTATATATTTTAATTACGCTTCATTTCATATAGTTTATTATTCGTATTTATTATTTTCATATTTTATCTCTATTTTCATAGTATATTTAATATATTATTTTTTATGTATGCGGACTACTCAAGTTCTATCCTCCAAAATTGCACTGACTGTCATTTATTTCTACACTTTACGGTTTACTATCCTCTCATCCCAAAATGATCGATAGAAAGAGCAAGCTTATTTTCTTCTTCTAAATTCTAGTACTTGTTTTGTTTTATTCATTTGTTTTAGCTGTAATATAAAATTAGTATGTACGCTGAATCGAGAGTTCAGTCGTCGAGTTCAGTCGTCGAGTTCAGTCGTCGAGTTCAGTCGTCGAGTTAGCTCGTACACTACGCACTGTAGTGCAGGCCGTTCCCGGGCCATTGGCATTGGCCCGGGACTCAAGAAGGCTCCGCGTAAATCTATCTCTAAACTAAATCTACCTGCTGCTGCCTAAACGCTTTGCCGAAGCTCCTACTTTCGGTCGCCGTGGAAGAAGCTACCCTTCTATCGCCGTTTTACTTCGGTCCCTGCGGAGAAGCCACTGCCGATTTGCCTCTACGGGTCTCTTCTGATTATCGTCTCGAGAATGCTGAAGAGCAACACAACTGCGGGCCTGGTGTGACTGGGTTGTCGCCGTGCACTGAAACGACGCTGCTGTTACCATCTTCAGCTGTGTTCCTGTTTTCCCGCCATAGTTTCACGTTCCCCCTAAGTCCGTACCGATCCTACCACCGGTGGTCACGTCGCGAGTGAATTCCCTTTTCCCCTGTCCCTCCTATTCCCCGGCAACGTCGTGTGTACATCGAAATAAACTCTAAAATTTGCTTGTAAATAAATATTAATATTTTGTATCATAATATTTTTATCTTTTGTAGTATAGTGTTTCCCTATTTCTCTATCCCGATTTATCTGCTGCGTTACAGCTTCTCCCTCTCAGAGAAGTTGTAACGTTACAGTTTGTAACTATATAGTATCTCTATATAGTTTGTGCAACAACCACATTACAACCAAAAATTAACCAGATCTATATTATACCTATTCTAATAAAATGTACTATAATTTGAACTATTTCCTTAATTACTAAAACTGGTAAAACTAAACAATAGTAATGTGGATAAAAAAAAAAAAGTATTACAACACCAATACAAACTGCGACATTTGGAGCCTGTGGCAACTGCAAATGCAATTATTATTGTACAAAATATCTATATATTCGGCCATATGCCCGACTCAGCTGCATCAGAAAAGAGACTAGCTAGCATGAAATTAAATTGTGTGCGTTCCCCCAGCAAGAAATTGTGTCCTAGGCCAAATTAAGTTTCATGAATAATTAGAGCGTAATTTGGTGTGCGTTCCCCCAGCAGGAAATTGTGTCCTAGGCCAAATTAAGTTTCATGAATAATTAGAGCGTAATTTGCTATAAATGTGCGCGAAATAAAAAATTTGTGCGCGTTTCCGTTTTGGAAAAAAATGAGAAAAACGAATCCTGCTGGGGTAACGTTTTTCCAGCAGGAAGATTTTAAACGAATAATCCGAGAGATAAATAATTTATATGAGCGGATAGCTTATATTTGTGCATAAATGTGCGCCAAAAATTAAATTTGTGGGCCATCGGGTTTTACAGATATTTCGTTTCCTGCTGGGGTAACGTTTTGCTGAAACTTGTTTCTCCAAAACCATCGAATGTGCGCCCATTGAATAAAGATACATGAGTAGCTTTTAATTTGTGCCTATTTGTGACATAATTTGATTTTCAAAAATATATACAGTTTAGGAGTAATCACGTAATGAAGGAAATTCGAAAAAAAATTCTAGCGCATAAATGAGAAAGCATAGAAGCTCACTGAAAACGACTTTTGAATGGTCTTATTATTACTAATAACCATAAAAAGTTTCAAGAATCTACATGTACGCGTTTTTGAATAATTAAACTTTAACTTTAATCGGTGATAACGTCACTGTAAACTCACAATGAAAGAAAGTGACAAAACCCAAATTACATAGGTATAGACCAAAAATTAGAGCGTATTCAGAACTATTCATCATGAAAATATCAGCATCATATATTTTGTATTAAAGGAGATATAAACAAAAACCAAAAAATCGGCTAATTCTTTGGTTATCCGACTAAATTCGAAAGACCACCAAAAAGCGACGGTTTCATACTTGTTGATGACATTCTTAATTTTACCCACTAACAAGTTTAAATACGTCACGTCTGTGTACACTCGGCTATAAAACTGTTTTGGAAAAATGAATTTATTTACTTTTTTTGAGTTTATTGTCTATATTATTAAAAATAAACACTTCCACTTAAATACTTACTTATTTAATATGCGTCTATTGATAATTAATAATGTAATATTATATATTATGTAATATTATATAAATCATAGCATTATATAATATTACAATTACGGAGATAGACCTCCTTTAGTGGAAATAAAAAGATATCAAATAAGGCAAACAAACACAAACATGGTCAAGTTATAGAAATAGATAGGAAACCAATAAAGTATCCTTTTATATTATGAACATAAAATTTGCAACAGCAAAATTATTTAAATGCTTAGAAACTGCTTTTTTAATGTAATAGTATCAAAACATCAATTTATGGCGCTAGGTGAAGTAGGTAATGGTGGCACCTAGTTGTTTACTTGTAGCTATAAAGCTAGATTACTCGCATAGGGTGGAAAGCGTGCTTGTCATTCCTATCTGAGGCGATTAACTGTCGCATTCTATATATATAATTCTTTATTGTACACACACATTAAAAAATACATTTAAAACTAACAGTATATATAAAGGCGGACTTATTTCTCATAGAGATATCTACCAGCCAACCTAAGTCCTAATCTATTCCGCTCTTTGGTGATCGGATCTTTTTTGTTGCACATACAGTGTATCCAATGGTGATCATTCGGATTTAACGTGATGTAACAATCCCCAAATGTAGCAATATCATGTGTGAGTAAAATATTTATTTTGTATTTTAATTGCATAGTTTTTAATTTGAAATGAAAGTTATCAATGTTTTTATGAAAAATAAATACCTCATTAAATTAATAAATGCCGTGTGTTGATTTATTTTTAAAAACATACCTATATTATTTTTTTAGACCTACATCGGTTCAGCGGTTATTGAATGTAATAAATTGAAGTAATATTCAATTTATAATATTACCAAGAATTTATTAGTTCTGTTTAAAGTTAAAATTTTTATCTTTCTAGAGTATTTAATGCTTTTTCAAAAAAGGTATCTTAATAATTTATTTTATATTTTTTGTCAGTGTTCTGTATATTTCTCATTTTAATATGTAAATATGTAATTTGCCGTTTAATGGCAGTCAAACTCTTTCATCTGATATTTATATTCGGGAGGATTGTACAAAAATATATTATCAGCCATTTGTGTCGGCGGCCATCTTGGATTTCAATTTTTTTTAATAGTGAATAGTATTTTACAAGTCAAGTCTTTTAATTTGAACACATATTGGGGGAATTGTACATAAATATGTAATCCGCAATTTTGCTGTGGCAGCCATTTTGGTTTAAAAATATACTAATTATACTTACACAATTGCATTGTTATTAGAACTAAAGGGGTGTATCAAATTTCAGCTCAATCGAAAACTGTTAAGTAGTATAATAAGTAAACTGTTAAGATCAGTATAATATAACAAGGCAAGGCGTACCTGATCATCATCACAGCTCATATACGTCCCCAGCGATGGGCTCGAGCCTACCCTAAGTTAGGGTGTTTAGGCCTTAGTCAACCACGCTGGCCTAGTGCGAAATGCGGATTGGTCGACTTTACATACGAGTAGACCTTAGAATTTTTTTGCAAATGTATGCAGGTTGCCTCACGATGTTTTCCTTCATCGTAAGAGTGTCAGATAAATGTATACCTACCTACATGAAATTCGTAATCAGTCCCTAGTGAAATCGTAGCCTTTTTTTAGGGCAGGGGAGCCGCCCTAAAAAAATGCTGTTGTCGTAGGTGAAAATCTCTCCTGTGACGACTCCGACTTTATTTTTTTATTTTTTTTTATTGCAGAAAGTTGGCAAACTAGCAAACTGCCCACCTGATGGTAAGTGGTAACAGTCGCCTATAATACATGTAGCTCCTGTGAGATTCGCAGCAAAACTGCAACCCCCACAAGAACCGCAGTGTACGTTGCCAACTTGTGACACCAGATGTAAAGTCACAGTACCCAGTAATTTCACTGCCATATCTTACCCTTCAAACCGGAACACAGCAATGCAAGCACTGCTACTTTGCGGCAGAAATATATAAGACGGAGGTACCTAAGCAGACGACCCTAGTACAGAGTCTCCCTCCAGTAAAGTCTATGTCTAGTGTGCCGGAAAGCTCTTTACTTGGTCCGTTGGATAACTTATCTAACAAAAGCACGGCAGTTTATTTTGTACTAAAATTGCTATGAATGATACATTAATGACAATAAACTCAAAAACTCAATTGCCGTTATGAACGCGACTGTATCGACAACAACTGTTGTTTAATACTGTCAAGAATAGAATGTCATCAACAAGTATGAAATCGTCGCTTTTTGGTGGTCATTCGGATTTAGTCGGATAACCATAAACTTAGCCCATATTTTGATTTTTTGTTTATATCTACTTTATTAATAAATGTATGAAGCTGAAATTTTCATGACATATATTTTGGAACATGCACTAATTTTTGATTCATACCCATTTAACTTGGCATTAATCAGTTTCGTGCATTTTGAGTTTAAAGTGACGTGATAACCAATTAAAGTTAAAGTTATATAATTTAAAAACGCGTATTCCCAGATTCATGAAACTTTTTATTATTGATCGAAACAATAAGACCAATCAAATAACGTTTTCAGTGAGCTTCTATGTTTTCTCATTTAAGCGCAATAATTTTTTTTCGAGTTTTCTTCAATACGCGATTACTCCTAAACTGTAAATATTTTTGAAAATCAAATTATGTCACAAATAGGCACAAATTAAAAGCTACTCATGTATCTTTATTCAATGGGCGCACATTCGATGGTTTTGGAGAAACAAATTTCAGCAAAACGTTACCCCAGCAGGAAACGAAATATCTGTAAAACCCGATGGCCCACAAATTTCATTTTTGGCGCACATTTATGCACAAATATAAGCTATCCGCTCATATAAATTATTTATCTCTCAGATTATTCGTTTAAAATCTTCCTGCTGGAAAAACGTTACCCCAGCAGGATTCGTTTTTCTCATTTTTTTCCAAAACGGAAACGCGCACAAATTTTTTATTTCGCGCACATTTATAGCAAATTACGCTCTAATTATTCATGAAACTTAATTTGGCCTAGGACACAATTTCCTGCTGGGGGAACGCACACCGTAATTTGCTATAAATGTGCGCGAAATAAAAAATTTGTGCGCCTTTCCGTTTTGAAATAAAATGAGAAAAACGAATCCTGCTGGGGTAACGTTTTTCCAGCAGGAAGATTTTAAACGAATAATCCGAGAGATAAATAATTTATATGAGCGGATAGCTTATATTTGTGCATAAATGTGCGCCAAAAATGAAATTTGTGGGCCATCGGGTTTTACAGATATTTCGTTTCCTGCTGGGGTAACGTTTTGCTGAAACTTGTTTCTCCAAAATCATCGAATGTGCGCCCATTGAATAAAGATACATGAGTAGCTTTTAATTTGTGCCTATTTGTGACATAATTTGATTTTCAAAAATATTTACAGTTTAGGAGTAATCACGTAATGAAGGAAATTCGAAAAAAAATTCTAGCGCATAAATGAGAAAGCATAGAAGCTCACTGAAAACGACTTTTGAATGGTCTTATTATTACTAACAAACATAAAAAGTTTCAAGAATCTACATGTACGCGTTTCTGAATAATTAAACTTTAACTTTAATCGGTGATAACGTCACTGTAAACTCACAATGCAAGAAAGTGACTAAACCAAAATTACATAGGTATAGACTAAAAATTAGAGCGTATTCAGAACTATTTATCATGAAAATTTCAGCATCATGTATTTTGTATTAAAGGAGATATAAACAAAAACCAAAAAATTGGCTAATTCTTTGGTTATCCGACTAAATTCGAAAGACCACCAAAAAGCGACGGTTTCATACTTGTTGATGACATTCTTAATTTTACCCACTAACAAGTTTAAATACGTCACGTCTGTGTACACTCGGCTATAAAACTGTTTTGGAAAAATGAATTTATTTACTTTTTTTGAGTTTATTGTCTATATTATTAAAATAAACAATTCCACTTAAATACCTACTTATTTAATGTGCGTCTATTGATAATTAATAATGTAATATTATATATTTTGTGAATATATTATATATTATGTAATATTATATAAATCATAGCATTATATAATATTACAATTGCGGAGATAGACCTCTTTTAGTGGAAATAAAAAGATATCAAATAAATATAAGGCATATTGAAAATTTATTAAGTGTAGGCAAACAAACACAAACATGGTCAAGTTATAGAAATAGATAGGAAACCAATAAAGTATCATTTTTTATTATGAACATAAAATTTGCAACAGCAAAATTATTTAAATACTTAGAAACTGCTTTTTTAATGTAATAGAATCAAAACATCAATCTACGGCGCTAGGTGAAGTAGGTAATGATGGCACCTAGTTGTTTACTTGTAGCTATAAAGCTAGATTACTCGCATAGGTTGGAAAGCGTGCTTGTCATTCCTATCTGAGGCGATTAACTGTCGCATTCTATATAATTCTTTATTGTACACACACATTAAAAAAATACATTTAAAACTAACAGTATATATAAAAGCGGACTTATTTCTCATAGAGATATCTACCAGCCAACCTAAGTCCTAATCTATTCCGCTCTTTGGTGATCGGATCTTTTTTGTTGCACATACAGTGTATCCAATGGTGATCATTCGGATTTAACGTGATGTAACAATCCCCAAATGTAGCAATATCATGTGTGAGTAAAATATTTATTTTGTATTTTAATTGCATAGTTTTTAATTTGAAATGAAAGTTATCAATGTTTTTATGAAAAATGAGTACCTCATTAAATTAATAAATGCCGTGTGTTGATCTATTTTTTAAAAACATACCTATATTATTTTTTTCAGACCTACCTATAGTACATCGGTTCAGCGGTTATTGAATGTAATAAATTGAAGTAATATTCAATTTATAATATTACTAAGAAATTATTAGTTCTGTTTAAAGTTAAAGTTTTTATCTTTTTAGAGTATTTAATGCTTTTTCAAAAAAGGTATCTTAATAATTTATTTTATATTTTTTGTCAGTGTTTTGTATATTTCTCATTTTAATATGTAAATATGTAATTTGCCGTTTAATGACAGTCAAACTCTTTCATCTGATATTTATATTCGGGAGGATTGTACAAAAATATATTATCAGCCATTTGTGTCGGCGGCCATCTTGGATTTCATTTTTTTTAATAGTGAATAGTATTTTACAAGTCAAGTCTTTTAATTTGAACACATATTGGGGGAATTGTACATAAATATGTAATCCGCAATTTTGGTTTACAAATATACTAATTATACTTACACAATTGCATTGTTATTAGAACTAAAGGGGTGTATCAAATTTCAGCTCAATCGAAAACTGTTAAGTGGGTTAAATTTGACTTACAGGATTTGAAACAAACCAACAATCAAACATTACAAGTTAAATAAAAGCTTATTAAAACAAGATATTGGCCCTCATCTCACCTGATGGTCAGTGACGATAAGGCTGAAAGTGAAAACAAGCTTCACCTGGGCTCTTCAGCAACTGAGAGCCTTATTTATCTCTAATGAGGATCAGTACAACTATTACAAACTTGTTCAAATTAGTATTCACATTATTCTCTATGACAAACTAATGGTATATGTTTTTGAATTATCAAAATCGGCCCAGTAGCCACCGAGATATTGAGTTTTAATCCTAGACCCGTGCGGGCGGTTAAAGCCGTGTGCCGAGAATACGCTTGACGTCACAGGCTCCATGCCGTGCGTGCTCCTTGTACGCTCACGCCTCAGTCCGCCAGGCAACGGTGTGAGTTAAGATGTTTCATTTGTGTATTAAGGTGTAATGTGTTTAAATATATGACATTGTGATATTGTATATCGAACTAGTTCTAATTATGCCTATAAATTACTTAAATCTTTTTGTTTTGTGATTGAATTACTGTTAAGAGGCCAATCACAAAATCGCGGCGCGCGGAACTAAACAAACAAACTTTTCAACATCGCCGACGAAACAATATAAATTCTAGTTCTATTTCATTCATAAGAAATATATCGCTTTATAAACATATAAATAACACAACAGTTTAAGCAAGGGTTAAAAAATATTTTGGCATAAAAATTACGTTTAAGCGATGGAGAACTTCGTACATAATCTGACTTGTTTCGACGGATTTTCGTTAGAAAAGTTAATTAGATTAAGAATATCTTTCTATTCTTTGGAGCCATTAAACGAAATATATTTAATTTTTGTTGAAGTGAAGGATATTGTGTCACGTAAAATTAATATTTTGATAGTTAATATTAAACAGAATCTATAAAGAGTTCCCAAATCAGGTCCGCGTGAGTTTTTGCCTTAAACGTGCTTCTGGTAAATAACTATGACTAAGTTATAAGCCGCTTTATTGTTACTGTAGATAACAATATTATCAAGTAAATGCTTTTTATTGCAACCAACAAAAGGTATACTATTTTAACCATTAAAAACCTTAATCTGCGCGTTCTTTTGTAATAGGTCTCTTAAAAAATGTTCATACCATTTATGTTGTGTGGAAAGTACGGGTAAACTTATAGTATATCAAAATATGATATTATTATAATACATTAGCAATGTATCTATAACCACTTATAATATTGGTGTACCTTTTCCATAAATAAATAAACTAACTTATTTAGATCATCAGTTCCGGAATCGTCTGCTGGCCCCAGGTCTCTTCAATATAGTAGTTGTGAATGAATGTAATTTACAAAGACTTTCCAGCGTTTTTTTTAGTTGGGGTCTATTTCTTCATACTTCTTATTTTACAAGTAAAGTAGTTATAAATAAAATAAAGATTTATTTAAAACGGTTTCTATTTTTTTACATAAAGGATAAAATAAGAAATAAAAATCATAAGAACACATTTTGGTACAACCAGCTGTTGGTATCTTGAGTTTTGCGTACACCATAAATACCTATTTGAAATTCACGGCCCTCTGTATATATTTACTTTGTGTACTTAATAAAGTGGACAGGTTGTCTACATGCATCGGGCGGAAACAGGCTTACTCATACATAGACGCGGGCATACAGCGATCTAGGTGCAGTTTGGAATGAAGTATTCAAGCCCGTTTGTGATAGCGCGCGATTCACATATCGATACATTGCTGCTGAAGAAGATCCACCTCGCGGCCGTAATGAAGCTGAATAACCACACCGTCGGGGTTTTGCGGCCTCCCGGTCTCCTCTACACGCTGGCCGTCATCAACATCTCGCCCGCTTATATGAGACTGCTGACGCTATTTCGGAGCTTCGTTCTCTTGGTCAAGGAGACCACCTTCCAGTCACGCCCCATACTCGCAGGTATACCCCAGGACAGCTGCCTGTCGCCGTGCCTCTACGCATCCTACATCGAAGACATCTTCACTCCTCCTGTGAGATTCGCTGCAAAACTGCAACCCCCACAAGAACTACAGTGTACGTTGCCAACTTGTGACACCAGATGTAAAGTCACAGTACCCAGTAATTTCACTGCCATATCTTACCCTTCAAACCGGAACACAGCAATGCAAGCACTGCTGCTTTGCGGCAGAAATATATAAGACCTACCTAAGCAGACGACCCTAGTACAGTCTCCCTCCAGTAAAGTCTATGTCTAGTGTTACGCAAAGCTCTTTACTTGGTCCGTTCGATAACTTATCTAACAAAAGCACGGCAGTTTATTTTGTACTAAAATTGCTATGAATGATACATTAATGACAATAAACTCAAAAACTCAATTGCCGTTATGAACGCGACTGTATCGACAACAACTGTTGTTTAATACTGTCAAGAATAGAATGTCATCAACAAGTATGAAATCGTCGCTTTTTGGTGGTCATTCGGATTTAGTCGGATAACCATAAACTTAGCCCATATTTTGGTTTTTTGTTTATATCTACTTTATTAATAAATGTATGAAGCTGAAATTTTCATGACATATATTTTGGAACATGCACTAATTTTTGATTCATACCCATTTAACTTGGCATTAATCAGTTTCGTGCATTTTGAGTTTAAATTAACGTTATAACCAATTAAAGTTAAAGTTATATTATTTAAAAACGCGTATTCCCAGATTCATGAAACTTTTTATTTTTGATCGAAACAATAAGACCAATCAAATAACGTTTTCAGTGAGCTTCCATGTTTTCTCATTTAAGCGCTATAATTTTTTTTCGAGTTTTCTTCAATACGCGATTACTCCTAAACTGTTAATATTTTTGAAAATCAAATTATGTCACAAATAGGCACAAATTAAAAGCTACTCATGTATCTTTATTCAATGGGCGCACATTCGATGGTTTTGGAGAAACAAGTTTCAGCAAAACGTTACCCCAGCAGGAAACGAAATATCTGTAAAACCCGATGGCCCACAAATTTCATTTTTGGCGCACATTTATGCACAAATATAAGCTATCCGCTCATATAAATTATTTATCTCTCGGATTATTCGTTTAAAATCTTCCTGCTGGAAAAACGTTACCCCAGCAGGATTCGTTTTTCTCATTTTATTCCAAAACGGAAAGGCGCACAAATTTTTTATTTCGCGCACATTTATAGCAAATTACGCTCTAATTATTCATGAAACTTAATTTAGCCTAGGACACAATTTCCTGCTGGGGGAACGCACACAATTAAATTGTGAAATGGTAAGCGAATATTTTCCGTGCTTTTCTGTTGTTCCAAGAGCAATCGCTTGTAATGATTTTTGAAACCATTCTTGCTTTTTAGGTCTCGTAGCTGTGGTGGAAGGTCATTCCAGCAGCGTGAGGCGGCAAATTTAAATGACCCACGAAAAGCAGTCGTGCGATATTTGGGAGATATCAGTACAGGAGCAGGAGCACAAGCCCTCCTCTGGTATCTGCAGTGCGACTGAGCCCACATCAGCTTATTATACAAATATTTGGGCCTCTTCGAATGAACTATACCGAACATCATAGTTGCAAGGTGCATCTTTCTACGAGCCTCCATCCTCAACAATTTAGCAGCATTATGAAATGGAGTGACATGTGACCTTGGAGGGATATGGAAACAGAATCGTGCACATGCATTCTGCACTCGCTGTATAAGTTTCGCTGTTCTTGCCAAGAGGCATGGGCCATAGACTGTGTCACAGTAGTTCAACCTCGATAAAATCAATGACTCGCACAGCCTCATTCGAAGTGGCTCACTCAAATAGTCTCGTATGTTATACAGTATTTTAAGCCGATAAAAGCAGTTGCGTACACACTCAGTGACATGACTTTCAAACTTTAAGTGACTATCGAAGACCATTCCAAGATTTTTGATGGTTTCTACTTGTTGTATTTTAGTCCCATTAATATGTAAATTAACTGAGACACCAGTACTGTGTAGTCTGTTTAGGTTATTTTTAGTTCCGAACAATATGAACTTGGATTTTGCAGGGTTCAATGTAAGAGTGTTTGATACACACCAATCATTTATACATGCGAGGTCATTATTGATCTTAGTTACTGCAGTTGCACTATCTGATGGTAAAAACGGCAGGTAGAGCTGCATATCATCTGCATATAAATGATAATTGCAATGCGTTATGGCTTGGGTAATATCACCACTATACAAAATATACAATATTGGTCCAAGCATTGAACCCTGGGGAACACCTCTGGCAACAGGTTGAGGGCCGGAACGCTGTTTCCTTCCATTTACTGTTATTTCAACAATTTGATGTCTTTGAGATAGATAGCTATCAAACCATTTAACGGCTTTGTTGTCCACTCCATAGTATCTTAACTTGGAAAGTAAAAGTGTAATGTTTATCGAATCAAATGCACGTGAAAAATCTAATAGAACCATTGCTACCAAATTACCTGTGTCCTGGGCTTGAAGAATGTGGTCGACAACATCAGATAAGGCTGTGGCAGTACTGTAACCCTTACGAAAGCCTGATTGAAGACTAGGTAGTATTCCAGCAGTCTCAAGGTACTCAGTAAACTGATTGCACACTATTCTCTCCAAGATCTTTGAAACACAAGACAAAAGACTAATGGGTCTCAGATCCTGCATAGCTAAAGGTTGATTGATTTTGGGAAGGGGCTTCACGATTGCAGTTTTCTAGCTTTCGGGAAAAATACCCTCAGTTATTGATTTGTTGACTAGAGTGGTGATTGTGCTTAATGACTGTGGCAGTGACAGTAATAACATGTCCAGATTCACTCCGTCGGAACCCAAAGCATTTGATTTTAGTCCCCTTATGACCTTTAGAACTTCATCCTCTGAAACAGCGTGTAATGAGAAAGTAGCAGAAGAAAATCTGTGATACTCTAGGTAAGTAAGTTGTGATATCGACACTGAATTTGCCCCAGGAATGTTTAGAAAGTGTGAGTTTATTTGGTCTGGATCATTGAAAGATGGAGGTAATTTAATTTCCTTTGTGCTATTTTGTACAATTGTATTTTTTAGGTTATTCCAAAGTTTTTTGAATTGTTAATATTCGAGTTTATTTCTTTATTAAAATAACATTGTTTTTCTTTTTCTATAGCAGTTATTACCAAGCGTTTCATTTCTTTGTAACATTCCTTGTGGACGTCCTTTCTGTAGATTTTATATTTTTTATGGTAGCCATCACGTATGTGCATCATTGACTTGATGGTGTCTGTAATCCATGGATGAGGTGGGAGTTTGAATTTTTTATGTTTTAGGGGAGCGTGCAAATCAAATAATGTGAGAAGACAATCAGAGAAATATTCGGCCATAGCATTGATATTGTTCAAACTACATATGTAGTCAAAATCAATGGTGTCAAGATCTTTATTGAATTGTCCCAAGTTAATATCTTTAAGAGACCTGAAACTAATATACCGAGTAATAGGCTTGCTAGTTTTAAGCTTAAATTCCGCCACCACAACAGCATGTCCCCCGAGCTCAGGAGACTGTTTAGTCTGGATTTTTGTTATTGATATGTCAGTGCAGATCACATCAATCAAACTCTCACTGCGTTCTGTGAAATGTGTAGCATCCTTTACTATTTGAATCAATCCCAAACTATGCAGGAACTGCATAAATAATTTATATTTACCACTACCACTGTCAAAAAGATTAATGTTAAAATCACCTAGTACAATCAACCCATCAACCCTTTTAAAGGAGGTGACTGAGACAATCAAGGCATCTAGAAAAATATTTGTGTCTAGCCAAGGAGGTTTGTAGGCTGTTCCGATGATAATTATTTTATTATGTAATGAGACTCTTAACCACATTTGCTCCACTTGTGTTGAGGAAGGGTGTTGGCATATGCGAAACTTAATGTGTCTATGAATATAAAAACCTACCCCGCCACCACGCCCTCCCCTAATATCTCTTGGTCTTGGTCTTGGTGTGTGGACAAGTTGGTACGCAGAAAGTTTAGCTGCTCTTTCATCCTGTCCCGCCCGCAGCCAGGTTTCATTTATTGCCAGTATATCTGGGGATGATTCCTCAACAGCCACAGTCAGTTCCTCATGTTTTGTACATAGAGAACCAGCGTTAAATAACCCAACTTTGAGTTTTTTTGCAGTCATAGGTGATCAAAATGTTTATACTTATCCAGTGTTGTAATTGTACTTACGTTTATGTAATAACCAATCATCACGCTACATGAAACATACGCAATAAATTCGTATAAGTATGCAGGTATTATTTGAAAACAGACAACACTAAGCGGAATGCAAGCAAGGAAAATTAATTTTGATATCAAGCTGGAGCTATTGATTTCATGAGTATGATACTGATTGAGCCAGACATGCAAGCTGAACATTCTTGTGCACAAACTAATATATTTATTTAGATATTTATTAGCTATTACGAATAAGTGCATTAAGGCGGTACAACAGCAAAGTGCCCCTTTACAGGATCCGACAAAAAGTGGTTCCAAGCTACGCAGAAGCAGTAACCAACATAAAATTGATTTTGATGTTCTTTTCATAAAGATGCAGTATGACCTTACACTAAATAAAAATAGTAAAAGCGATAGCTTACAATAGAAATAATTGTAATTTATGATTATGATAAAGAATAAATAATTGCAGCTGAATCTATAAATCAAGAGAAGATCTACCTGGCGTTTCTGAACCAGAACCAAAAACTTGTACGATGTCAGTATCTGCACGGAACTGGTAAACTGGAAGGCCATCGCCCTGTCGAGCGAAAATGCGACCCCGTTTCGTCCAACAATACCTCCACTGACGCCGGGATGGACGCCCACTGGTGGGCGTCCATCTTCTATCCATTTACGACATTTTCGAACTCTATGCCCAGCTAATCCACAGTACTTACATTTGAAGATTGCTCCTTTCTCTTTTGTTTTCTCTGTCTTGACTACAAGTACTTCCTCTTTGTCATCGCTTTCTCCATCATTGCTTTTTAAGGCTTTTTCAAAGATACTGAGCTGTGCAGTTAGATTCTCTATCGTTCTATCTTTTTTGTTTACAAGGAGCCAACTTGACTTAAAAGCAAAGAAATTCTTAGGTAAGGTCCCAAGTATCTTGCATATCAGTAATATTTCAGGTAGCCTCGCTTGAATTTCATTGCTTAGCTCATGCCATATATTCTTCAATGCAGCGATATGCTTTTTTATGTCATGTTCTGGGTCTTTTTTGTAATTAAAAAATTCAAGACACAAATCGTAACTCTTCTCTTCAGCGCACCCACAATAGAGACGTTCTAGTTCATCCCACACCTCTTGAGCTGTTTTGAAACGCATAACTTGATCGAGTACTTCATTTGTCATGTTGTTCGTGAGAAGTGTCAGTACAAGGCTGTCTTTAGCTTGAAACTCCTTAGTTTCTTTTCATATTCAGCTCGTTCTTCTGTTGTAGCTGTAGCTTCAAGTTCGTTGGGAGCTTTCAGCTTCCCGTCAATGATTTTTAACGCATCAGGATAGCTCTTGCACACGTTGCGGATTCTGTATTTCCAGTGCTTGAAGTCTTTGCCATCCAGGCACTCGATCTTCACCCTAGATGCACTTTCAAACGACTTGTCATCCATGGCGATTTATTTTCACTTCACAGATGATTTTTCCACTTTAATGCAGTACCTACTATTATCGCTCTGCTACCATGTGAAAGGTAATGTAATTTTTAGTGGGTCGTTTTAATATAAAATACAGATTTCCATAATCACTACTTGTTTTATTTTAGCTTTATTATTGTTGCCCTAAATATCATAGCAACCACACAGACATTCAATAAGTCATGTTAATTAAATATAGAATAGTGACAAATGACAAAGGAGTTTCCACTCATTGTGTCTATTCTCAACAGACTTTACCTGACAAAGGAAATTTTGTTTCGGAACGCAACCTACAGGGCGTTCCGAATTGCGATAAAAGCGATAATATCGCGAATCCGACCAAATTAAATCGTCACGAAATATAAGGGCTATTGAATCAGTAGGTTATGTTGTGACTTTGGTCGGATTCGCGATATTATCACTTTTATCGTTTTACGGAACGCAGGGCTAATATTAGTCTGTGATGGTCTGTGACCTGAAAGACATTGACAATGACATACGTAATAGTTTTCCTGCATTCCGTAAAACGATAAAAGTGATAATATCGCGAATCCGACCAAAGTCACAACATAACCTACTGATTCAATAGCCCTTATATTTTGTGACGATTTAATTTGGTCGAATTCGCGATATTATCGCTTTTATCGCAATTCGGAACGCACCAATAGTGATCTCTATAGTCTGTGACAATGACAGTAATATAATCATATCTCTATTAAGTCTGTGAATATAATTTGTGACAATGACATCGCCTGAAAATACAAGAAACAAGAAGGAAAAAGGACCAAAGAACTGGCTGTATGGGCATAGCACCCTTTGCCTTCCCAGAATGGGAAAATGGACTAAAAAAAAAATGTGACAATGACAAGCAAAGCACTTTTAACCGTAATATAATTTGTGCTTTTAACCCCTAACTAAACTAGTTTTCTTTTCTGTAAAATTCTAAATAAATCTATAATATTTTACCCAAATATTTAAAACCCAAGCCGTTTTGCTTGATATCTAACGACTTTCTATCGAGTAAGACATATGAGACGTATTTATCCCATAGTCCCGTGTTGGGTTCTAAGGACAAAGACGTTTTTTACTGAGACGTAATATAATTTGTGCATTTTAGTACCTACTTTGCTTGATATAAAAATAGTAAATGATAGTTTATATAATACAACACCTACCTTAAACCTTACAGTGGTTGCGGCGTCAGTAAATTAATATATATATATATATAAATATTAAACATTGAAATGGACTTTGCAAGCCCTGCAACACCTTCAAATGCATCTGACAGTAATGAATATCCAGGTGTTTCTACACCAGCATACGAAAATACCCCGGAACACAAACGTCGCAGGTTTGATTTTTATTTTTTGCGAAATGTTGACATGACATTCATAATTAAATATTAAAGGTTTTACCACAAAACATTGTCTTACCGTTGGTTTACGATAATTATAGCTTGAACATGATGCTGGATGCTGTTTCATTTGTGTTCATAGTTTTTTTGGCCAAGGATTATTGACAGGTGAACACACGTGTCACATTTCTTTTCAATAATATTTATATTTGCATCAAACAGTGGTTGTTTAGCCGTGGATTGTGTTGTTTTTGTGTGCTTAATATTTGTGCTGCTATATAAATGTTTATCCGCTGTGTTGTGTAAGTATTATTAGTTTGAATGCTGTCTGATAAGGAGCCTCCAGATGGGCGCGGTGGCCAGCTGACCATTGATTTCAACATGGACTGCTCTGTTCCCTCAGTAACCAGAAAGGCTACTAAACAACCGTCTATTATCAATACGTCCTCTCAAAATACTTTCACCCTTCCTGAATTCTCTTCGGCTCAATTAAAATATGGTCCGGGTAACACAGGGCCATTTATTGTTCATATAGCGAGGAAAGAACCCGATTCATCAGCTGGCTTAACTATTTGTCTCTTAAAATTTGCTCAGTTAATATTTGAACATTCTGTACCTGGCATTTCCAAGGATGGCATAAGATCTTCAGGTCGTAACTCAATTATAATTGAGTTTCAGTATGCAGATTTTGCCAATAACTTTATGGAAAATAAACTTTTAGAATCATAATTACACCTCTCTGATTCCTAAATTTCACATCACAAGAAATGGCATTGTCAGGATTATCCCTTCTGATTCAGCATTGCCAGACATACGAGAAATCTCATACTGGTACGAGATTCACAGTCTCTGTACGAGATTCGAGAATAAAAAAATCTCACACTTTTGTACAAGATTTTATCCATGTTCACCGCGACTGTGCTAAATATCCTTGCCATTACAATATCAATAAATTAAATATGACCACACTTCCTATTATTGACTCAGCACTTCATTAGATTCATTACAATATCACTAAATTGACATAGAATTGCCTTAGCTTTTAAGCAGGGAATCTCACCTTTGTGTATTTGTTTGTTCTTGCCCTTATTCTAATGCTTACATTGATATCTCACCTCTTCTTCACAAACAAAAACGTGTAATGCGTTAAGTGAAATCAAGTGCGTTTCGAAATTTTACTCAAATTATTGAATGGAATAATTAAAGATTTTAAAATATTCCTGATATTAGATATTATTAAATAACATTTTACATATGTTGTTATAATTTTATATATTTTTTATAAAGTGTTAGTTACTATGTTCATTATAAAAGTCAATAATTAAAAAAGATGATCATTATAATAATATTTAAAACAACCGATTTACCACGTTAGCAAGCGTAACTCAATAGTAAATAGTGTAAATATACTAAATGTACGAGATATTTGGCATCCCTGTCAAAATGTCCGGCATCTGGAAACCCTGTTCTGATTGGACTATGGAAGAGCTAGTACACTCTATTGAATGTCCTGACAATATAAAATTTATCCATGCCAGGCGCCTTAATAGAAAACAAATTAATAATGGTACTGTAGAATGGATCCCTCCACGCACTGTTGTCCTCACCTTTCAAGGTCAAAAACTACCAGAAAGGGTAGTTTTTGTTTTCACACTTCCTTACCAGTCTCCATCTACCAGCTTGTCTTGTCTCTATCTCCATCTACCTGCAATCCCTGTTCCCGATTTGGAAATGTTCAGGCTCAATGTAGGTCAAAGCCTAGATGCTACAAGTGTTTGCAATCCCACTGGTGATACTTGCTCCATCCCAGAAGACTAAAGCTACTTGCCTTTTCTGTTCTGCTTCATACTTTGCAACCCATCCTAAGTGCCCTGAACATGCCCGTCAATAAGTGATTAAGGTAGTCACAACGGAAGAGAACATTAATTATTCTGAGGCTTCCCTTCGCTTTCGCCCAGTTTGCAGATCCTACACAGACAATTCCCGTTTTCTAGTATCACAGCCTTCTGGTATAGAACCTTCTCTCCCTATTTCTGTCCCCAAACTACTTCCTACAGAAAAACTGTCTCTCTGATCTGATCTCCTAGGTACCTTTATATTCAGGTTATGACAAAAGAGTACACAACGACATTGTAAACTACCCTAGTTCCTCTCAGCCTAATGAGTGTTGTCTTAATTCTGATAATAGTCCAAGCCCAAATGAGGATACTGGCTACCTACTTGTCAAACTTTTAATTAACGTTTTAGCTAAATTTAGCAACATATTACCGCCTACAGTCTCAGACACGCTGACACAATTGTTTTCACTTCTTCCCCTACTTAATGGATCCTTTAATTCTTCAATAGAACAGCAGAAGCATTAGACTTAGTTATTTCGGAGACATGGCTCAGACCTGGATCTGTTTTTCGGATCCCAGGCTATTCATGAGTCAACAATGATGGCTGGGTAGGCTGTGCTCTCTTCATCAAGCGCCCTATTCCTTTTCAATTTATTAATCTTCCATCTCATTCAGTACGATTCATACTAACCGGGCGGCGGCGGAGCGCGCCGGGTAGAGATGGGATTCTACCCGGTAAAAACCCAAACATGGGAAAATTCCCGGGTTAATTCCCGGAAAATTCCCAAATCGGGTAAATATTCGGGTTTTTTCATTAGATACGCACATATCTATTAACAATATGATTTAAAACATAAAATGCATATAAAGAATAAAAAATTCAATTTAATGTTCTCAATACGGTCAGAGTAATAACACCACTTAGATTATTGATAGGTCTTTGCGCTGATGCGATGACCTATCAATAATCTAAGTAACACTATTTCTAAGCAATATACATATGCACGCTACGCTGTAGTTTTAAATATCATTCTTAAGAGGATTGTGAAGCTGTAAATTTTCATACAAAAAGCGATAACGCTTTTCTCCCTCTAAACATAGTCCAATTTTCATAATTTTTGGAAATCTTGTAGATATCATGAAAAACTAGGTTTGTACGTTTTGATTTTGAAGAAATATTGCTCAGAATATAAGTTATTAGCATCTAAATATCTATATTTTCGACTTAAAAACTACCTTGAGCATTTTTGTCTTTTTTAAACTAAATTATACTGAATTACAAAAAAAGCAAAACGTACAAACATAGATTAAGGTATACTGAATCTAATGACACCAAAAGCGTCTAATTTCATAAAGGTTTAGGGGGGTAAAACAGTTATCGCCCGAAACAATATTTCAAACAGGAATTGTAGGCAATTTCGACCATTTCTTGCAACTCTCTCTATCGCACGATACGGGTCGGGGGCAGGGGTACAATGTAGTGATAGTGATGTGACATAATGTTATCGTAGTTATTGTCGCCTAGGGAGAAGAAAGTAATATCGATATATCGATCAATAGTGAAAGTTATTACTCAAGTCGGAACTATTAATCTTCACAAATACCTTATACATGAAAAAGTTAATATCTTTTTGAATACGTTTATTGATTTTAGTGTTTTATTTTAAAGATTTTATTTCAATACAAATTTCCTTATTTAAGGGTTAGCAGCCTGTAGCCTGTTAACTTTACTGTAAATTCCCAAAACCAAAAAAGGAAAAAATGTAAGTATGTAAGTAGTTGTTTGTTATAATAAATATATGCCATAAAGAAACCAACTCAAAATAAATTCGTATTTTGTTTCTTGTGATAGGTATTTGTTATGCAATTATTAAAATTTATTTGAATTTTATTCCTCTAAAGCTGGGCTCTAAGGTTTTACTCGCGTTATGGAATCTACGATTGTATAAAAAATACAAACGACAAAGTACCTAAATAATATACGAGTATGTAGGGTAGGCAGGGTAGGCATATATGGGAAGAAGGCACCCTTCGTACGGTTTTGAAGTTTTTTTTTTATTTTAACTATAAAATTTAAAGCAGCTGATTACATATACTAATAGGTATTTTTAATCGACTTCAAAAAAGGAGTTTCTCAATTCGATGCGTAGGTTTTTTTTGTGTATGTTACGCGATTACGCCGCCAATTGCAGACCGATTTTCAGAATTCTTTTTGTATTCTCAAGATTATACTCCAATGGTGGTCCCACAGTTACCAAAGTTAGGATCTGATGATGGGATCCCATAAAAATGGAGGGAAATCCTTAAATTTTTAGGTGCGTCCAACGTTTTTTTTTTATAAAAACGTCGCCCCACACTAGGATTTTCTCCTGTGTCGTGGGTGCAGTTACAAACATAGAATATCACATGCACATACGCCCAGACCGGAACAAATTTCTGTAGGCCATACAAAATATCTGTCCCGTGCGGGAATCGAACCCACGACCTGTTGCGCAGTAGGCGATCGCTCGACCTCTGCGCTAACCGTGTCAACCGTTTTGTGTACATATGTTACGCGATTACTCCACCAATTGTGGACCGATTTTCAAAATTCATTTTGTATTCGGTAGAGTATACTCCTAGGGTGGTCCCTAGGTTATCAGTCAGGTTCTGATGATGGGATCCTATGAAAATCGAGGGATACCCTAATTTAATTAGGGTTTCCTTCACTAAAAAGTTAAACAAAAAAAATATTTTACAAAAAATAAAAACTGACTTTAAAAACACTGAAAAGTTAAAAATAGTGTAAGAATCGGTACAGACAATTCTATATTGAAGTCGGTGCCAAACGATTATCTCCTAGAAAGTCTTAAAATTTGGCACCGTCTTCAATAATGATGTGTGATGTTGACTGTACCTATTCTTATATTATTTCTAACTTTTCACTGTTTTTGTAGTCCGGACGAACCGCGCCGGACGGACCTCCCGATCAACATCCGGTGGCCTCAACCACTAGACCACGGAGGTGGTAAAAATTAGAATTCTAAGGGTCTGTTTCACAATCAATAAGTAAGTTTTGAATAGCTTATTTGACAGATTCTTTGACATATTTTTCATATAACAACCGTCAAATCATCTGTCAAGAAAGCTATTCAATACTTACTTTTCGATTGTGAAACAAGCCCTAAGACTATTAGTATAACTACCCAAGATTAGTGTATAGAAATGAGAGGTATTTTTTATTTGATGCATAATTATTACTTTATATTTTTTAAATCCCTGCTCCTATTTAGTTTGTATGTAAAAGTATTAATTTATCTATCTAAATAATAGATTTTTTGTTATTTATTTTTAAGTTAACAAGAGGTCTGTTCTTGTTTAAACAATTGTAAGGGCTTTGTTGAGAGTGGACTGTATGTAGGTACTTCTTCAGTTAAACGCAGGTTTCTTTGTGATAATTATGGAGCTTTATTTACTTCTTGCAAGACGACTTCCACTGACCGACTACAACTGACTACAATTTAACAGAATTCGGCCCTATATTTATACACTATCTGTTGGTCCGTGGGGGGACATCCCGCCCGCGGACCAATCAAAAGGGGCCGAATTTATTTATGATATGGTTCATTCATGGGGACTTGGCCCGCATAAGCTTAGACTACGTCCGCTGCTTAGTTCTGGGTCCCCGGCACTTGCGAACTGTCGTCAACATCCTCCCCCCGGCGAGAACTCGTACTCGCCTTCGCCGTAAGACAGTGCAGCGCGTCCTCTCCCTCTAGTCCGGGGAGAGTGCGGTCTCGATGACTAGTTTTACTAGCTTTGACGTAGGGCGCAGAAATGTTCCCGTCCGGGTTTTCACACGGACGTTTCTTGTTACGCCGTCCGGTCCCGGGAAAATCTTATCTACGCGTCCCCGTGGCCAGACATTCCGGGGAAGCGTGGGGTCTGCGATCAGGACTATATCTCCTTCGTCGAACTCCGCTGGCGTCGCAGCTTTGGGGCGAGGTACAAGGTTCGGAAGGTACTCCCGTACCCATCGACGCCAGAAGTGATCGGCCAGCGCTTGTGCCGACCTCCAGGTGTGGCGGTTCGCTTCGTCGCAGGGCCCGACGATCGGTAAGCCGCTTGACGATCCCACCAAAAAATGGTTTGGTGTTAGCGCTTCTTCGTCCTCACTACTGACGGAGACATGAGTCAGCGGCCTTGCGTTGATGCAATGTTCGGCCTCCGCCAGCAGTGTCGCTAAAGTTTCTTCCCTGGGGGCCTTTTCGAGCAGAGTAGCCCCCAGCGCAGTCTTCACTGAGCGTACAAGGCGCTCCCACGCCCCACCTTGGTTCGGGGCTCCCGGCGCGATGTATTTCCATCTTAAGTCGTAGTTCGCGCCGAATTTCTTTAGCTCTGGAAGCCACTCCTTGTAAGCCCTTTTTAGTTCCGTGTCCGAGCCACGGAAGTTAGTGGCATTGTCTGACCAGACGACGGCGGGCCACCCTCTCTTTGCGGCCATCCTCCTAAGGGCCATTATCGCCGAATCGGTCGATAGCGATGCCACCAGTTCTATGTGGATTGCCCTCGTGGTGAGGCACGTGAACAAAGCGCCCCACCTCTTTTCACGTCGTCGCCCGATCGCCACCATCATTGGCCCGAAGAAGTCCAATCCGCAGCGCGAAAACGGTCGCTCATAGGCCGCCAACCGTTCTTGCGGCAAATCTCCCAGCGGCGGCGTCACAGGGCGCGCTCTTCTTAGGCGGCAAGTTTGACACGCTCCCGCCACTGTCTTCACCGCTGGCCGAAGTCTAGTCACCCAGTATGCTTGCCGAAGATTGTTCACCACGGCTTCGGGATTTGCGTGTCCTAGCCGACGATGTTCGCGCTCTATCAGCAATTTGGTAAACGCATGTCGACCGTTGAGCACCACAGGATCGTTTCTTGTCGACAGACGAGCGTGGCGAATTCTTCCGCGGAGCCGAATCAGCCCGTCGCTGCCTCTGGTCAGGTCAAGGCGGTTAAGGGCGCTGTTCTTCGGCGTCCTCGCATCAGCCGGAAGATCAATTATTTCCGGGAAACTCTCTCGTTGCGCCTGCTTTAGCCACAACTCGGCAGCTTTTCTGCTGTGGTCGACGGTTCTTTCTGTAGCTCGGCGTCGACAGCGGTCGATGAAGTATAGTACGTTGGCCGTCGCGCCGATGAGTCGTTCAAGCCGCGAAAATCTCGTTACTTCCGGCAGCGAGGGGTGCGGCTCGATGGAAATAGTGTACGCTGTCTCTACGCTCTCTTGCGTCGCTTTCTCATCGCGCGGCCATTGCCTCCTCGGCCCCCGCAGAAACTCCGGGCCACGAAACCATAAGTCGTCGCGTCCCTGCGGCACATATCCTGAGCGAGTGGCTATATCGGCGACGTTCAACGCCGACGGGATCCAGCGCCACTCTGTCGGCTGTGACAACTCTGTTATTTCGCCCAGCGATACGCCACAAACGGTGAGTACTTCTTGCTCCCGTTCCTTATCCAGTGGAGCACGGTTTGCGAGTCGCTCCAGTACACGGTTCCGTCCACGGGAATACGGTGATCCGCCTTAACGCTTTGAGCGAGCCTAGCTCCGATGAGCGCAGCCTGTAGCTCCAGCCGTGGAATCGTTTGTGTCTTCAGCGGCGCGACCTTCACCTTGGCCGAGACCAAGATCGTTTCCGAGGTGCCATCTTCGTTTTTGTGCACCCAATATGCCGCCGCAGCGTATGCGTCTTCGCTCGCGTCGCAGAAAACGTGCAGTTCGCGACGCGTTACTCTTCTCCCCCCGTTGTAAGACCGGGGCAAGCGGAGTCTGCCGACGGCTTCCAGGCTCGTAAGCCAGTCTTTGAACATCGACGCAATCTCGGGAGGGACTGGCTCGTCCCAGCTCGTCTTCAGCCGCCAAAGTTTCTGTAGCGCGATCTTCGCTGTAGCAGTGTAACAGCTCAACAGCCCGAGAGGGTCATAAATGCTCATGACTGTCGAGAGTGCTTCCCTTTTCGTCGGCGGCCGAAGTTGCGTCTTCACCTCGTTCGGGACGCGAGCCAACGCGATGTTGAAGTTCAATGTGTCCTCTTGCGCGTCCCACATGAGGCCCAGTGCCTTTTCCGGCTTCCCAAGGAGCGTAGTGGTCGCGCGGCGTTCACTCTCTACGTTCTTCAAGAGTTCCGCGCTGTTACTATTCCACCCCTTCAGGTTGAAGCCAGCTTCTTTGTGCACTTCGTCGACTTGTTGGATCGTTCTCGCTGCTTGTTCTAGTTGATCGAAGCTTTCGACGTAATCATCCATATAGTGTGCTTCTGTGATTGATTTCAGAGCATCTGGATGCGTCTCGGCGTATTGCCGTGCGTTCTCGTTCCGAACGCTGTGCGCGAGAAACGGTGAGCTTGATGCACCGAATATCATAGCCGTCATCTTCATTTTGATGGGCGGTTCTTCGCAGTTTTCGCGCCATAAGAACATTTGCGCGGGCTGGTCTTCTCTTCTTATGTTTATGCGTAGAAACATTTCTTCGACGTCCGCCGTTACTGCGAAGCTGCCTTCCCTGAATCGGAGCAGTATTTTCGGTAGGGACTGTAAAAGGTCAGGTCCCTCCAAAAGAGCGTCGTTCAATGATACTCCATTCGTCTTGGCAGCGGCGTCGAAAACTAGACGGGTCTTCCCGGGCTTGTTCGGGTTGCGTACGGCGAAATGCGGTAGGAACCATGCGATCGGACTCTGCAATTCTGTGCCGTCGCAGGGCTTGGCGTATCCCTTCTCGATGAGGTTCTTCATCTGTTTATAGTATACGGCTTTCCTATCCGGGTCGCGTTCTAGCTGCGTCTCTAAGTGCCGTAGCCTTTTCAATGCCGCGTTGTAGCTAGGCGGCAACTCGACGTCATCTTCTCTCCACGGCAGTCCTACTTCGTATCTTCCGTCGACCCGTTTGACGGTGGACTCAAAGATACTCAACGCTCGCTTGTCCTCTGTCCTCGTGTGCGCTGACTTCAGCGAGATTCCCAGCGATTCTAATTGAAAGTGCTCGCTGACCTGCCGTTCGATGTCTTGCGTCCACACGTGCAGCACTTCATCTTGGCGCTTGATTATTACTTTGGTCAGTGCCGTTCCGTGCACCACCCATCCGAGTTCCGTTCGGGATGCCGCGGGTTCGTTCCGTTTGCCCACGCGCAGTTTTCGGGTAACAATCAGCGGCCAATTATCGGATCCGATGAGAATGCGAGGTTTCGCGTTCTTGTACACGAACTGATCTTGCAGGTCAGTGCGGTGATCAAACTGCACCTCTTCCTTTGCAACTGATTGAGTGGCGAGGTTCAGGTCCGCCATTGTTCGCGCAGAACACGCCTTGAAATTTCTCGTGTTTCGTTCGGCGATGCGTAGTGAAACGACGCGGCTGTCGATTTCACGCTGTCGGTCGTCGATCCCTTTTACGCGTAGCTGCGTCGCGGGGCCATCCAGGCCTATCTCTCGTGCCAGTCCCTCTTCTATGAGCGTCACTGTGCTGCCTTCATCGAAGAGCGCGTATGTGTTACGCTCCCCGTTCTTGCCCGATACGGTTACTGGGCAAACCTTGAGTTTCACAGTGCACTCAGTTCGGGTTGAAGAGACGCTTGCTTCCTCCGGCTGGTTAGTTCGAGCCGCAGGTGCTTCGGCGTGAAGCAAGCGGTGGTGCGGCCGACGACATCCATTCACGCCACATGGTTTCTGGCGGCAATTTATTCTTCGGTGCTTGCTCTTCAAGCACTTGAAACACAAGCCAGCTTTCTTCGCGACGTTCCATCGTTCGTCCAAACACATCTTCTCAAACTCGTCGCAGGCGTCAAGTGGGTGTGCGTTGTTGCACTGTGCACAGCGTTCCGGGTCGGTCTTGTTCGACGACGACGGTTCTGCTACGTCGTACGCCCTCCTCCTCTGTTCGGGTTTAGGGGCGGGGCGTCGCGGCGGTCGCGGCGTCGGTTGCGCGTCGTCGTACTGTGCACGGCGTTCCGGCTCGGTCTTGTCCGACGACGACGGTTCTGCCACGTTGTACACCCTCCTCCTCTGGTTGGTTGGTTGCGGTGGTTGCGGCGTCGGCTTGTGAGTCGTACCGGAGTATCCGTGCTTGAGCGCTCGATCAGCCTCTCGCATGAGGAACGTGGTCAACTTGACTATTTCCGGCTCAGGTTCATTGTGTTCTTCGGCGTAGTCGCACCATTTCGTCTTTAGATGCGGGCTAAGCTTCTCGAAGATTTCTCTCACGAGCAGCGGATTGTGTAGATAGTTCTTTTCTCCGTTGTTAAGCACGGCTACGACGTTCTGTACTCGAACTGCGAAGGTGTTGAGTTCTATCGCAGTGGAGCCGAGCTTCGGTAGTTTCTTCAGGTCTTCGAACGCGACGTCGATCAATATTTCAGGCCTGCCAAAACACTGCTGCAGCGTCTTCATGATGACGTCAGGATGCGCTGCGGTGCTCAGTAACGGCGCGACGGTCTCCTTGGCTTCGCCTCGCAGACAGTTACGGAGGCGCGCAAGGTTTTCCACTTTCGAAAACTGGTACACGGCCGTCGTTTCTTGCATTGCTGCGGCAAACTGCAGCCACTCTAGCGGTGATCCCGAGAATAGTGGCAGGTCGGTGGCTTGACGCGGCGGCGGTCGCGACCTCATCATGTGGTCGAGCGTGCCGGCTAAATGTTCAATAGCCCGTCCTCACGAGTGCTCGCGATCACGCGGTGTGGTTGTTTCTTCCCACCGTAGTCTCGTTCGGTGCGCGACTGGAGTAGCGATTTCAACCTCCCTAGGTCTAACTATTTCGCGTCTCACCGGTGCGCGTACGGGTTCCGGTTCGAGCACTTGATGCACTTGTTCCTCTTGCCTCGAAGTCTCCTGTAGCCACGCCTCAACTCGTTCGTGGTTTTCCGCCGGTTCGGTCTCTTCTTCCAGGATACTGCCATCTTCGGCGGCAGCTAGGTCGGCGGTTAGCTTTTTACGAATAAGCTCCGCTTCAATTTCTAGATCCTTTCTTCGTATCGCAGCTTCCTGGCGTCGTACCTCTGCTTCCTCTGCAGCTTCCTGGCGTCGTGCTGCAGCTTCCTCTGCAGCTTCCTGGCGTCGTGCTGCAGCTTCCTGGTGTAGTACCGCAACTTCCTCTGCAGCTTCCTGGCGTCGTACTGCCGCTAATCTTTCTTCGGCTTCGAATTGCAAGCGGGCGATGGCACTGGCGGTCGATCTCGTGGAGCGAGCAATCATCCTAGCCGGCGTCGTCTTATAAACGTGACGCGCATTCTCCTCCTCGCGAGTTGGCATCCCTTCCGGTCGGTGAAGTTGTTCGGGGCGAGTTGAGCCCCCTTCCGGTCGGTGAAGTTGTTCGAGGCGACTTGAGACCCCTTCCGTTCTTGGTTGTTCGGGGCGAGTTGAGACCCCTTCCGGTCGGTGAAGTTGTTCGGGGCGAGTTGAGACCCCTTCCGTTCGTGGTTGTTTGGGGCGAGTTGAGACCCCTTCCGTTCGGTGTCACCGTTCAGTGCGACTTGAGATCCCTTCCTCGCGGTACAGGTTTTCGTCGCGAGTTGAGACCCCTTCCGTTCGGTGTCGCCGTTCAGTGCGACTTGAGATCCCTTCCTCTCGGTACAGTTTTTCGTCGCGAGTTGAGACCCCTTCCATTCGGTGTCGCCGTTCAGTGCGACTTGAGATCCCTTCCTCGATGCCCGGTTCCATTTGGGCGGCGACAGTCGTCGATGCGGATGGTGATCGCGGTGGGTGGTCGAATACGCACACCAAATCTTCCTTCCCGCTCTGGCTCCGTGTAACTACCATCACTTGTACTTGTTTAGATCCGGTTCGGTAGGACCAAGATGTTGAGAGTGGACTGTATGTAGGTACTTCTTCAGTTAAACGCAGGTTTCTTTGTGATAATTATGGAGCTTTATTTACTTCTTGCAAGACGACTTCCACTGACCGACTACAACTGACTACAATTTAACAGAATTCGGCCCTATATTTATACACTATCTGTTGGTCCGTGGGGGGACATCCCGCCCGCGGACCAATCAAAAGGGGCCGAATTTATTTATGATATGGTTCATTCATGGGGACTTGGCCCGCTTAGACTACGTCCGCTGCTTAGTTCTGGGTCCCCGGCACTTGCGAACTGTTGTCAACAGGCTTGTTTCACAATCGAAAAGTAAGTATTGAATAGCTTACTTGACAGATGATTTGACGGTTGTTATATGAAAAATATGTCAAAGAATCTGTCAAGTAAGCTATTCAAAACTTACTCATTGATTGTGAAACAGACCCTTAATGTCATTTTATGTTTAGTGTTTATTTTTTTCATAAAAGGATCCATTATTGATTCACATCTCAACTCAAATGAAAATCATTTTAATTCAGTATAATACTCATCTTACAAAAAGTCATTTTCTTTAGACAGGTAAATGTACGATAGATAGGTACTTTCATAACAAATAAGAGCTCAGTCCTATAAAGTAGGACTTGGTAGGGATACCAAGTAAGTGCCTACACTATAAATTTCAAAGGAATACTGAAATTATTTACGAAACTTATCTACTAAAATATTATAAAGAAAGAAGATTTGTATTTTTGTTTGTAATGAATAAACTCAAAAACTCACTGGGAAGTCTCGGCGTAATTATTGTTAAAATGGTTTTTAGAAATAAAGCTATTCTTATTTATTATATTTTTTATTTTTAAAAACTACTAGGCTGATTTAAAAAAAAAATTGACTAATAGAATGCTACATTATCACAGTAATATAAGGTTATAAAATAATTTTTCATACGGGAAAACAAAATTCCCTCACGAAAAACGAAAATAACGAAGGCAAAGTTGCGAGCGGAAAGGCAGTCAGGAATACCTAAGCAACGCAAAACATTACAAACGGTAAAATAATGATCTCGAGTTCTCGCGCCGAGGAGTCGCGCGCTGCTGTCGTAGTGTGCGTGAGAATTTGCGCGTGTTGTATTTGTGGTGTAAACGCCAGACGGGAGGCCGAGCGGTGTGAAACAGATAGCATTTTATAAAATACCTACTCGCGCCGCGCACGATTAGTTCACAATCCTCTTAAACTGCGTGGAGATTACCATTTGCTATTTTACTTTTGAGTTTGTCGCAGGTAGCAGGTTTTTTTAAAACAATATAGAAATCAATAAATAAAATATTTCCGCTTTTGCTTTTGCATAACTGTCATGTGAACGCTAGGTGCCATAGCAAAGGTGCGCCTACCTGTGGTGCAAAAGGCGTTCCACCAGGAGGACGCCCGACGAAGAGGACACTCTGCATCGGGCGTACAGGAAGGCGAACAAGGCCGTCGAGACAGGGATCTTGAGGGCAGTTTCGGAGTCGTGGAACTCGTTTATAGAGATCCTCAACTCCGATCCTTGAGGACGGTCGTACCATCTGGTGAGGGGGAAATACCAAGACGGTGCTCCCCCGATACACCGGATGGACGAGGGGCTCGTGCAGAGGGTCCTAGGGTCGCTTTTTCCCGATACTGAATCCTTCGAGCCCCCGAGGATGGTCGCCCCCAGCGACTTCCTGCAAGTGGAGGAAGCGGGCCCTCCCGTGTCGGACCTGGAGTTCGACACGGTGAGGGAGCGGTTCCGTCGCAAGGGGAAGGTGAAGGCGCCGGGACCGGACGGGGTGCCAGCGAGGGTCCTGTGCCTGGCACTGGGCGCCCTGTAGGAGCGGTTCCAGGAGGTGCTCACTACGAGCATCGCCTCGGGCCGTTTCCTCGGTGCTGGAAGCCTGCCTTCTTCGGACGCCGAATTGCCCTGCCGATGCCCCGTCGGGGTACAGGCTGGTGGTGCTGCTCGACGCGGTTTGGAAGTTTCTCGAGAAAATTCTCGCTTCTTGGCTCGTCGAGCATTTGGAGGGCCCGAGACCGGACTTGGCCGAGAGCCAGTTCGGTTTCAGCACCGGCCGGTCCACCATGGACGCCGTGGCCCACCTCAAGAGGTGGACTGAGGGGGCCACGTCAGCGGGGGAGGTTGTCGTTGCGGTGTCGCTAGACATCCGCAACGCAATCAACAGCCTCCCCCACAAATGCATAGAGGAGGCACTCCGTTTCTGGCCTCGAGGCCCCCTCTGTGTGTCCGGCGCATCAGGCCGCCGCGTCGCCGCAGACCCCCGGCGGGACTCCGTGTCCGGGGATGAAGGTGTCCAAGTCCAGAGCGAGATCTCGATGAAATCTAGGTCTGGTACTGGATCCCCGATGGGGTTTCGAGGAGCATTTTAAGCTCCTCGCCCCAAGGCTGTCTGCCACCGCGGCAGCCCTCGGACGGGTCCTCCCCAACGTGGGGGACCGGGCGCAGCGAGCCGTCGACTTTACCAGACAGTAATAAAGTCGATGGGGCTGTACGGAGCCCAGATTTGGGCAGAGCATCTCACCCCCAAACGGTGGCCTTCCTGCGCAGGCCGCAGAGGGTCATTGCCACCCGAGCCGTGCGGGTTTACCGCACGGTCTCTCACGGGGCGGTCTGCGTCCTAACGGGCTCACCCCCGTGGGATGTCGAGGCACGAGTCCTTGCGGCCGTGTGCCGACATCGGGTGGCAGCGAGGAGTCGGGGGGAGCGCCCCTCCCGCAGGAGGTGGCGCACACCAGGCACCTAGCGTAGAGTGAGGCTCTTCGCCAGTGGGCCGAGACGCTTGCCCACCCAGCTGCCGGCCACTGGACGATCGAGGCAGTTCGTCTAGTCTTGCTTCGGCCATTATCTGCATCATGTCGCACGGAGGGAGAAGACGCTGCATTGTCACCACTCCCGACGACACGGCTAGACTAGACACACTTTCTGAGTGCCCGGCCTGGTGACTCCAGCGCGACGCACTAGCCCTCGCGCTGGGCCTAGGTAGGGGTGTGCCCGTCGCGCTGGCCAGCGTCGTATGCGAGATGCTGACCGGCGCGACGGCTTAGGAGGCTGTCGCCTCCTGCGAGGATGTGATCTCGCAGAAGGATGCAGCGAAGCGGGCGCGAGAAGACGACCCTTCACCGTATCGCTCGGACGCAGGCGGTTGGGTAGGAGGAAGCGCGCGTTCCTGGACGCTCGCCACCAACTCCCTTAAGCAAGCCTGGGACGAAATGGCGCGGCCGGCCGACAGTCGGTTGGGAGTTGGGAGACATTACTTTTCTATTCTTGGCCTGCCCGGCTGGGGGGGTCGCATTATGGCACTTGCGACTCCTCCATAGACGAGTCCCAGCGCTTGGGTCAGCAGTGCTGGTTCACCGTTGGGCCTGTCTCCAGGGGGTGCGCTCGGGGAATGGCTAGCGCCGATCCCGATCGTGCTACTATGGGGGTAGAAGTCGCTGGAGGGTGGTTTAGCCAGGTATGGGGTTTATACCCGAGTCCAATGGCATATCCAAGGGCCGGCTTTGTCAGCTTTTCAGTTCCTTGTTGAATCGTAAAGAGATACCCCCTTCCCAAAAAAAAAAAAGGTTCCATAACAAAGTTATCCACATCCTTACTTGGAGTGGGCAACCGAAGTTAGCAAATAAAGGGGGCAGATCAATAAATTAATTAAGCCATATCTAAGTGCAAGTTGCAAATTCTTTCAAGTTTGCTTAGTAGTTACATAAAAAAATAGTTATTCCGTTACAATATTAGACTGCTAAATGTTAAAACCATACGAATAATGTTGAAAGTGAACAATAACATAACAGAGCTCACACTTTAAGAGGATTGTGAAGCTGTAAATTTTCATACAAAAAGCGATAACGCTTTTCTCCCACTAAACATAGTCCAATTTTCATAATTTTTGGAAGTGTTGTAGATATAATGAAGATCTAGGTTTGTACGTTTTGATTTTGAAGAAATATTGCTCAGAATATAAATTATTAGCATCTAAATATCTATATTTTAGACTTAAAAACTACCTCGAGCATTTTTATCTTTATTTGACTAAATTTTACTGAATTACAAAAAAAGCAAAACGTACAAACATAGTTTATGGTATACTGAATCGAATGAGACCAAAAGTGTCTAATTTCGTAAAGGTTTAGGGGGGTAAAACAGTTATCGGCAATTTCGACCAGTTCTTGCAACTCTCTCTATCGCACGATACGGGTCGGGGGCAGGGGTATAATGGGGCATAATGTAGTGATGTGACATGATGTTATCGTAGTTATTGTTGCCTAGGGAGGAGAAAGTAATATCGATATATCGATAAATACTGAAAGGAATTACTCAAGTCAGAATTATTAATCTACACAAATACCTTCTACATGAAAAAGTAAATGTCTTTTCGAATACGTTTATCGATTTTAGTGTTTTATTTTAAGGATCTTATTTCAATACAAACCTTATTTAAGGGTAAGCAGCCTGTAGCCTGTTTACTAACTGTAAATTTCCAAAATCAAAATAAGAAAATAAATTGTAAGTATGTAGTTGTTTGTTATAATAGATATGTGCCACAAAGACACAAACTCAAAAGAAAGGCCGTTTCCTCGTTTTTTGTTTCTTGTGATATGTATTTGTTATGCATTGTATGTTCGTTATCGTATTCTAAGTTGCTCAAAAACTATTTTTCGTATATCCAAGTTGGAGCAGCTAAAAACGTGTAACAAACTATATGCAAGTAGCGTTATTTCAATATTATTTTATGTGTACTCGCGATATGGAATCTACGAATGTATAAAAAATACAAACGACAAAGTAAATAATATATGTAGGTAGGCAGGGTAGGCATATAACAATATGTGGAGAAGGCACCCTTCGTACGGTTTTGAGGTTTTTTTTTTTTCATTTTAACAATATAATTTAAAGCAGCTGATTACATATAATCCTACTAATAGGTATTTTTTTCATACGACAGGGAAGCTCTTGGCCTTATATCGGCAACAGCAATGCTATTAACATGTTATTATGGCGACAAACTTAGGTAAGACGGTGGTAGCTAGCCAGGTGGGCTTAGTAGCCCTACCACCAACCAAACCGAGCAGAAGAGCTTCTGTCCCCGATGGGAATCGAACCCCGGACCTCCCGATCAATACCCGGTGGCCTCAACCACTAGACCACGGAAGTGGTAAAAATTAAAATTCTAAAACTATTAGTATAACTAGGTACCCGAGATTAGTGTATAAAAATGAGAGGTATTTTATATTTGTTGCATAATTATGACTTAACTCTAAATTGAATTTCGTCCGAATCTACCCCACACATGGGGTACTTTCATACAGTATTATTCCTGTATTTCTGACAGCATAGACTTTTCATCGACTGCTTGACTACAAGTATTCTTTGGTTAATAACTTTGTACAATGTTTCTAAAAAAAGTTATTTACTCAATAAAACGCCCTTGCCCTTACGCCGACGTGTAAGATCCTTTGCTGCGTTTTTTAATTGCGGATATGTCAGTCCAGTCTTCTTTTTTAATGTCATCTAGCCACCTTTTCCTTAAGGAGGCCTATACCGCCATGGTAAAAGAAAAGGCTTAGATGATGAATAATATAAAAAAAAAAATATATGATTATTTTTGTTGGTGTTCACCTCAATTTCTTTAATAATAAGCCAAACGTAGCTTCTGTTTTGCTGCTGACTAATTCAAAGATGGCTTATTATTAAAGAAATTGAGGTGAACACCAACAAAAATAATCATATTATAAAAAAATATTATTCATCATCTAAGCCTTTTCTTCTACCATGGCGGTATAGGCCTCCTTCAACTTTCTCCATTCCGTTCTATTTTGGGCTACTCTAATCCAGTTCGTGCCCACCATCTTTACGATGTCGTCCTTCTACCGCATTTGTGGTCTCCCGTTGGGTCTTTTACGCTTTCATGGCCTCCACTCTAAGCCAGTTCTGCACCACGAGTCCGGCTTTTTGGCTATATGTCCAGCCCATTGCCACTTGAGCTTTGCTACGCGGTGTGTAATGTCCGAGACCTGACTCCGTTTTCGGAGCCAACTATTCGTTTTCCTATCCCGGAGTGTTACTCCTACCAATTTTCTTACCATTGCTCTTTGTGCCACCTCTAGTTTTTGGACGATGGCCTTAGTTGTTACCCATGCCTCGGCTCCATAAGTAAGCACTGGTAGGACACACTGGTTGAAGATCCGCGCTTTCTGTTTTATGCTAATGCTCATATTAAAAGCAAAGCCAAGTTTTGCAAAAGCTGCCCAGCCCAATCAAGAAAATATTATTATTATTTATTATTACTTTTTATTTTTGTATCCCTGTTCCTATTTAGTTTGTATGTAAAAGTATTATTATATGTTTAGTGGTTTTTTCAGAAAAGTTTCACATCTCAAATGCAAATCATTTAATTCAGTCACTCATCTTAAAAAATGGTATTTTCCTTAGAGAGGTAAATGTAGGATACATACTTTCATAACAAATATTCCTCACCCTCAATCCTATAAGGTATAGGGATACCAAGTAAGTGCCTTCACAATAAATTTCAATACAGAAATAATTTACGAAATGTAAATAATTTCTGTATTCCGAAACTTATCTACTTAATATTATGAAGAAAGAACGTACTTAACGTTTGTATTTTTGTTTGTAATGGATAAACTCAAAAACTACCAGACTGATTTTAAAAATTCTTTGGCTAATAGAATGCTACATTATCACTGAGTAATATAGGCTATAAAATTGTTTTTCCTATGTGAAAACATAAAATTCCCACATGAAAAACGAAAGTAACTATGGCGAAATTGCGAGCGGAAAGGGAGTCAGAAATATAAGCAACGCAAAACTTTAAGAACGATAGAATAATAATCTCGAGCTCTCTCGCCGGCCGCCCGCCGCCAAGTCGCGCGCTGCAGGCTGTCGTAATAGTGTGCGTGAGAATTTGCGTATGTTGTATTTGTGGTGTAAACGCCAGACGGGAGGCGGAGCGGTGTGAAACAGATAGCATTTTAGAAAATACCTACTCGCGCCGCGCACGATTACTTCACAATCCTCTTAACAAATAATGAAAAAACCCATCATTTGGGCTTTTTCCCTCGTAAATACCGGGTTTATTCCCGATTTGGAAAAATTTTCGCGTGATGCAATATTTGTAGAAACATTGTTTATTAAATAATAAAATAAGAATATTAATATTTCCATCAATAAAAATATTTCATTTGATTGAGAGCAGTTTTTTCGTTCAAATAGTATAAAGCTATCCCTATTTGTGTTTTTGTCATTAGCAATAGAACGGTGCATACGTAAGTACACATTAAACAAAGTACACTTAAACGTTTTTGCAAACATAATTATACGCAATAAACAATAAGCGTTTAAAAGAAAAGCTTTTTTTACAAGCGCGCTTATTTAAATAAGTACAACGTTTAAACGTTTTAAAATTTTAAGTCGTTTTTTCCACTTCTACTAAGAGCTAAGAGCATGCTCGCGATCCGCGAGCACGCGCCCGGATTTTCTCCATTACTTTAGTGTTCTCCATTACTGTTTTAAGTATTTTATTTTAGTAAGTATTACATAGTATATAAATAGTATTATTTAGTATGTAGTTTATAGTCATTGATTTAATATTAAATTACAAAATATTATGATTGTTTATTTACCCTTACCCTAGTCATAATAAGCTTTAAGTTAGCTTTCCTCTAGCAGAGGTTGCCTGGTAGAGATTGCCGCTTTGGCAATAAGGTCGCCTTTTGTTTAAATTATCTCCTTTATGCTATTGTAAATTTTATTTTAGAAACAATAAAGATCTTCATTCATTCATTCAATCATTCGAGCAGATGTAGCCATCGGGCGGGCGCGTGCTCGCGCATCCGCTGCGACGCGACGCGCTGCGCTCCTGCGTCGCCCGGTTGGTGTGAATCGTACATTAGGGTCCTGTAAAGATTTTGCCCCTGGTGCAGACGGAATCCTCTATTCCTTTATTAAAAATAGAACAGATTTGACAAAATGTTTCTTTTTAAATCTTCTAAATTATATTTTGGAGTGAGGAAATGTTCCAGAATCTTAGAAGCACCAATTTGTAATACCAATCCTTAAACCCAACAAAGACCCTTTTGACCCAACTTCTTACAGACATATATATATATATATATGTCTTAGCTAAATCTTAGAACATCTAATTAAAAATAGGTTACAGTGGACCTTAGAGAACCGAGGCATACTTTCCACATCCCAATTTGGTTTCCGTAAAGTAATGGGAACCAATGATAGCTTGAGTGTTTTTATCACAGATGTTCGCCTTGCTTCTCTCGAGGAGATCATTTAGTGGGAGTGTTCTTGGATATATCCTCAGCATATGACCACATCCTTATTCCAGTACTCAGGCAGAAGATGCATGCAACATCTGAGTTGACCTGAGAAGTTGACCAATGTTATTTTAAATTTATTTACAGCTAGTACTATTTCCATTAAAACACATGACTACTCATCCCACAAGAACAGTATGGAAAGGGTTACCACAGGGATCAGGCCCTGTTTTATATCCATACTAATATTATAAATGGTTTTACCCCGAATTTAACGCGAGCGAAGCCGCGGGCAAAAGCTAGTAACCTATACACATACGAGTATTATCTAGATAAAATTGTAGGTTCTTTCTGTGATATCCTTCAATATGCAGATGACATTGCTCTTATGCCTCAAATGATATATCAGAATGTTCAGTTCGACTTAATACTGCTTTTCGATATCTCAACCAGTGGCTTCCTGATCATGGGTTTATTATACCTGATATTGTCATAGCTATTGATGAGGAATACCTGTCAATTATGATGTAAAATTCCTAGGGATATTCCTTGACTCCAGATTAACAGGCATTAAACGTCTTAATTATATCAAAAACAAATGCGAAAAAAAATTAAATGCCCTCCGTGCAGTGTCTGGTGTTTGGTGGGGAGCACACACTGCCAAAAACTACTTTATAATGCTATAATACGCAGTCACTTTGACTATGGTTGCTTTCTTTGCGAACCTTGCAGTAAGACAGCCTTAAATTCTCTAAATAAAGTTCAAGCTAAAGCCCAGAGGGCCTAATACCGATTTCATGGTTTTGCAAAGGATATCATATATCATAGTGCAAAACGAAAAATAGGATTTCCGGTCAGATTTTTGATCATTTGTTCATTATTTAATGATGACATCATTGAAATTATGCCATAGTGATGATATCATTGGAGATCGGTAATACAAAATGCAGCATTTCATGACTTCTTTTTCTCAAATTTATACCATGTCATACGATGAAAGATCCATAATTGGCCTTCAGATCAGTGTTATGCAAGTTGAATGCGTAAATCCACCACTACATTTACACCGTCAGTTCCTTGCAGACAACTTCTTATGCAAGGTCATCCAAAACAGTAACCACCCACTACTGTCCCGACTTAATCAACTACAGCACTTAGTGGAATCGTCTAGGTTCTGGTAACACTATGTCTTATTAAAAGCTTTACTAAATATTTTGCTGGGCCGCCGCTATATACCTTCCCTGGTAATCCCCTCTTCAGGTTTAACTATGATGCTCTGGTCTTTAAACCTAATATAATCCTAAATACCGGAATAAATAAATTGACTCCCGAACCAAATGCGACTTTCAGACTACTGGTAGATAATAACAACTGGTCAGATAGGCTGCACATATATACTGATGCCTCTAAATTATTGGCGGATGATAATGTTGGTGTAGCTGTGTGGATCCCCAGTCTAAAAATTGTCTATAATTTCAAATGCCCTCCTGAAACTACAGTGTTTACAGGTGAATCCATTGCTTTATATGAAACTGTTGCATATATTGAATCGCATAGTTATAGTAAGTCCATGGTTTGCACTGATTCATGTAGTGTACTTGGAGAGTTACTAAGATTTCCTTTTCGCACCAAGAATATCTCCTACTTGTCACTGAAAACCAGGGAATTGCTATACCAATGTCACTCACAAGGTTAAGATGTCATTATCGTCTGGATTCCTGGACACTCTGGTATTACAGGAAATGAAAATGCTGATGTATGTGCCAAGCAGGCGACAACTTAAGGCTGTCTTATTTATGACAAATGCTATTCGCAAGACATTCGCCAATTATCAAAATCAGATCTAACTAGTCAATGGCAACAGGAATGGAGTCTTTTCCGTACCTTAAAAGGAAAATCCTATGGTCGTATTCAGATGGATATCCCTACTAAGCTTTGGTTCTGTAAACACAAATCTGGCAATAAACTAACCACCTCAACTATAATTCGTCTCCGTCTTGAACATGTTGTTCCCCAGTTTTTTTTTGGATAAAATACGTATTCGAGATCATTCCATATGTGAATGTGGCTTAAAGGAATGCACCGTGGACCACATTTTCTTTTACTGTCAGAGACAACAAACTTCATTATACCACCTACTTCCTGATTTCATTTCACGTCCTGTAAATATGTATGTACTTTCTTTTAACACAAATGAACACCCCTTTTTAAATATATTGAATGATACCAAATTAAATTATAAAATAGTAATCTACCTTACTAACCCTACAACAAATTAACCCCACATTATTCACTACCCCATATCTCTTAACATAATGCACATCCAACAATTAATTTTCAAAACAAATTTTAATTATATCTTCAAATTGCTACTAACAATTTAATGTTCGCTTTGCTTTGTCCACAGGTAGCCCAACCGGCCAAGTATTTTAATATTACCGCTAGAACCTTTTAAATTAAACCGTGTTTTCGCTACTCGACATTGGCAAAATTTTCAAATCTGACAGAAACCACTTACCCTAAAAATTTAATTGAATTTGATTTCATTTGGGTTAATAGATAGTGACAACATCATGTTTAAACCATGACTCATTTTTGACAATGTTTTGTAGTAATACTGTTAAAGATGATTAATTTTATTTCAGTTCATCAAGATCAATCAAACGTCGTAGATTTGATGATGAATTAGTTGAATACAGATTACCTAGTGGATCTATTGGCAAAGGCGAAAAGAGGATTCGCACACAGTCTTACAATAATAATTTGGATTTTCCTACTACCAGTGGCCCAGCAACTTTAATAGCATCAGTGGAGAGAAAGAAACCCACTAGTAAATTTTCTCATGGTGGACCTGTGGCCCGAAAATCACGTCGTAAAGGTCAATTAAGTCAATTATCAACTAAAGACTTAGGTCGCTGGAAACCCACAGATGATTTGGCATTGATATTGGGTGTGCAGCAGGTAAATTTTGGATAAATTTTAAGTCACCATCATTCTGCGCTTATCCCACTTCTATGTGGGGTCGACACAACATGTTTTGACTAAGTTAATTATGTAGGGTTTAAACGCGCACAATATTATCATAGTAACTCTCAAAATACTATGTACCTACATACCTACATAATTACCTTCAACGTTCAAGTGCTTAAACTCGGCGAGTTTGGGGGCGACGGACAGCGCCGCCCGCTTCCCCGTGAGGTCCCCGCCGTTGCTCTGCGCAAACGTTTTCGTTTCGTAATTGTGTGCGGAGTGCGAGTTTTATCGAGCTTTACTCAATCCCTAGATGAAGCTGTCTCATTCCATAGCAGCTACTAGATGGCGCTGCTCTAATTCCATACAAATTCGCGTTAACGCGTTCGATGCGTACGATCGAGTAGAGCTCGATAAAACTCGCACTAGGCACTCTGTATAAATTGTTAAACTGTGACAATAGGTTCCACCACCTCGTTGCGGTATTTTTCGGCATTCATGTGGTCATATAGAAAAACGAGGTCCGTTCTACCGCCAACGCGAATACCGGCCCAAACCATATTTGTTCCACCATAGAAGGAACCAATTTCCTGAGGGCAACGAAGACGTTCGTGACGTCCAGAAGCTCGCCACATGCGTATTCTTCTTGAGTCCGGGTGAAAACCAAACCTGGATCCGTCAGAAAACAGGACATGAGCCAACTCTTCTTCCGGCCGGTCGGCAGAACGTAAGAAACTAAAACGTTCTCTAAGGTATTGCGGGGCCAAAGGATTATGCAGAACATTGAAAAGTAGACAGAGAACGTGGTAGTTTTTGCGCTGTCTTATCGGGAGCCACTTCAATAGGGATCGAAATTTGGAGACATGGTCGAATTAACGGAGGCCGAAAATAAATCTTATCCACAAAGGAGATGTTTCAATTTCGGCCATGAACATGTACAGTACATTAAAAAATGTAAAAAAATGAATAAAACTACTACAAATTACATTGCCTGATATTTTCAGCCGTTAAACCGTGTACAAAAATATTTTATAGCATCGAAATAAAACCAAACCTGGCAATAAAGGATGCCATACTGTTTCTGTAATCTGTGGCTGTGTTCTGTGAATAAGCGCGAGTACACACGACCGATAATCGGTAACCGATTTTTTGTGTGGTAACGTATACATTTACGAACGTTCCATTTTTCATCGATAATCGGGGTGGCTGCGATACACCGATATTTTTATGACCGACTTTTTGTAGTTTGCGTGCGTTGCAACGTAAAAATCCATGTCTCATTTTCCACCGTCAATAAATCGGTCACCGATAGTCGGTCAAGTGCGAACGCGCCAAGTCTGTCAGTGTGATATATTTCTTGACTTGATGACTTTATTTATTTTGGACTTTTGTATGCTGATAACTTGTTTACCACGGCTTAAGGATTATTTCAACGAACTACGATATAGCTCTAGCGACTTGGATTTTGACGATTATCATCATTTCCTTTAGCTTTTAAAACGGTGAGTATTCTTGTGTAAATGTGTAAAAAAGTTAACAAATACTTGACCACAATAGTTTCAAAACGTATTTAAGTTTTATCTTAACGATTTAATTGCGATTTCAAATAAATATTCATTACTCTTTTTAGTTCATGTACATAATTAATAGATATTAACGTTTAATATTGGTGGGGAGTTTAACGATAACTACGACATGTGTTTATTTTCAGGCTCACAATAACTCGCTGTGTGAATTGTGACTCCCTTTTCAATGAAAATGGTAACCAACATATTTATCTTCTGACTGATATTGGAGCAGAATTAGTTTCCATCATAGAGCAAAAAATGGGTCATGAGGTAATTAGTGTTTACTAATCACCCTTAATTTTTCACAATATGTATAATATTAAAGTGTATCTGAAAAAATGGTTCTTGTTTTTTTAATATGACATTGCTTCATTCTTTTATTTTTAGATCGATCTTGCTGGTGTTTTGTCTGAAAACTGTTTTAATTCGGCATTACAAGAATTGCACTATTGCAGACTGTATCAACATCATCTCACACACATCAATTGCCTGAAGTGCAGTCTGCACCAGTATATCATGACAGATATGTTTGTGTTTGGTGCAGGTCAGTCATCATATCAGAGAAGAACTCGATTCTCTTTTAAGAAGGCCCAGAGAGAAATGAAATCACTTCAAGGATATATCCTATAGTGGTCAGTTGACTTATGATAGCATTGCCTGCAATTCTTTGCAAGATGTCACACATGTACAGTAAGCTCCTTATAAAGCTGTTTGACCTTTGGACCGTTCTTATGTCGCTTGTAATAGTAGCGGTTTTTGTAGGGTAAATGTATGCTTGAATGGGAGCTTACTGTACCTACAAACAAATCTGTATCTCAAAATATTAATCATGTATTTGTGCAAATTATATTCATTTTATAAGGTTTTTTTTCTATTAATAGATTCCAGATAATGCATATATCACGTTGGGTCCGAGTTAGATGAATTGTGCAGCAACACATGAAAATTGAATCAACATCAAGTCAATATTCAGTCAGTTACACCAACTCATAATATTTTTGTATGTGTATGTTGTGAAGTAGCACTAGTCAATGGCGATCACATGCTCTGCCAGATGGCTCTGAGTGGAATGTAATAGCATCAAGAATTTTTCCCAGAGAGGTATGGGGTAATTTTAAAAAAATCATGCATGCATGAGTGATTTAAAAATTCATGGAATATTGTTTTGATCTGAATTTGTTTTTTGTATTTCTTTAGATAGCAGAGTTTGCTATGCATGCTGGGTGTCTGCTCAGCGGAATGCTCATTGATAGACTGTCCAAGACGAACAGGGTAACTAGAGTCCACTACAATAAGATCAAAATAGGAATAATTGTGTTTGGTGGAGGTTTATTGCGACCTGGACTTGAGATAGATTAAATTGCCACAAGGATTTTTCCTAGAGAGGTAACACTGTTTAATTTAGTCTAACCAAAACACTAACATTGCCAAATAACTAAAGAAACACTGTACTTATACTATACTTTTGAAATTCACTTTGCCTAACATTAAGTTCGTTAAGTTTTTAGATGTCAGTTATTAAGGAATGTTATTTATTTCACAGATAGAAGATAATGCACTTGCAAGTAGTGTGTTGGACCCAAGCTCAACAAAATATACTTCTTCACAATGTGGCACAGGAGGACAATATACCCACAGATTATATTGATTTGGATGAGTTCACACACGCCTGATTCCAGTAGCCAGTGTTTTATTCCTGGGTGTTTACAACCGGAAAGATTAAATGTTCCAGATTATTTAAGAAAGAGAGTTGACCACAAATAAAATATTTATTACTAAAACTGCTAGTCTATGCCGAACATCAGTCAGAGTATAATTGGAACATTTTGGATGAACATATTTAGTAATTCTTTCAGTAAAAATACTTTGGAGGTAATTTTAAAATTAAGTATTTAAGGGGGTAGATACTTATCTTTAAAATTGCCTCCAAAGTATTTTTACTGAAAGAATTACTAAATATATGTTCATCCAAAATGTTCCAATTATAATATGCAATGATTTGATGAGTGACAGTATTTTGGTACTTTGGGTGGGCTCGGCATCAAGCTAACATAGAAGGGCCGGCATCATTTCTAGATGGAATATTAATAAATGAAATACAATAAACATTTTTAAAACAGTGTTTTATTTATCAGACTGAACCCTAACACTTTACACACTTTACTACACTTAAAAGGCAATCACTTGACTTCAACTTTAAACCTTCCCAACAACACAGGACATGCAAACAACTTTTAACAAAACTGAATATAATCAACACAATCTGCCTGTTGTGTACCATATTATTTATTATAATATAAGGCTTCTTTAGCATTCACATACTTCAATTAGAACTTTGGTTATTGGGTTCAAGTTATGCACTAAAAATAGATTTAAGTACACTTTTCTGAGTGCTGGATCATTACTTGATCTTTTACAGTTTTGCGCTATAACTTTTAATAGAAGCACAAGCTGCTTTTCTGTAGACATAATATTGGCTAAGGTGGTTTTGAATAACTAGTCCTATTTCATCATAAACACTTTTTACTACACTTGAAAGGCAATCACTCGACTTCAACTTTTAACCTTCCCAATGACACAGGACATGCAAGCCACTTTTAACAAAACATTCAATATAATCAACACAATCTGCCTATTGTGTACCATATAATATAATGCTTCTTTAGCGTTCACTTACTTCACTTGGAAGTTTGGTTATTGGCTTTTGGTTATGCAGTATAAATAGGTCTAAGTTCACTTTTCTGAGTGTTGGGTGATTACTTGATCTTTTGCAGTTTTGCACTCAAACTTAATAGAAGCTTAAGCTGCTTTTTCGTTCACATATCGTAAGGTTGTTTCGTATTCGTAATAGTCACAAGAACTGTTTAGTCATATTTCAGGAAGCTCATAAAGAAATCCGTTGATATAGGTATTGATAATGATTAATTATATAAATAATTGTATCTATTTACGTTCAATTCAGTTCAATTATAAGAATACAGAATTGTTTGTAAACTCTGTAGCAACTCTGTAGTGTCGTGTGTTAGTTTTTTTTTCCAATTATTTTTTTACGTTACTGTGTTGCCATTATATTGATGTTATAAAACTGTCATTGATCATCAAAAAGTATAATGTACACGAAAACAACAAAAAAATAACAAAAATTAATTGCAAAGTAATGTTTTATTTTTATTTCCCTAGCATAAAAACCACTGTACATACTCATGGCCGGGACTCCATACAAACCTGAAACATCTCCTTTTGCAATCGCTCCAATTTATTTAGGAGATCCTCATTTGGATTCAAAAAATATGCGTCGGCGTAATCAATAATAGGTAAAATTGAAGTTTGAATAAGAGATTTGAATGAGAGATTTTAGTTTTAAAAAAGGCAGGAAAAATTGGAGTCGCTCTTACATTCATACGTAAAAGAAAACTGCACTTTCTTAGAAATGTTTACTCCATGAAAGATGTTTATCAAAAATAACACTGAGGTTTTTTGTTAAAAACTAGGTTATTTGGCCGGGGGCCCGTGGCATTTCGCCAACCCTGCCACTCTATAGTTACGCCACTGTCCAATAGCAAATCCAAGCTTGCCGCCTAGTCAGCTCAGCCCCTTTGAATCGTAAAGAGATTCCCCGGCCCTAAAAAAAGTTTGGGTAAACATCCAGTATTATGGAGTTGTGTTTCGATTTCTTTACGCTACAGACTATTCCACTAGGATGTTAGTATAAAATTGATTCGACATTTATTTAAACTGAGAACATACTGTAACTACTAAGCTACACTACATTAAGATCTATTTACTGTGTGATAATTATTGCACTTAGAAGATTGTTGGGTGTAAATAACATTATTATTGTTATATTGATATTAACTTAGCAGTCAAACGATTTTAATAACATTTAGCTATCGCAAACGTTCCGTCTGGCTGCTTGCTGGCTGTCACCATGTCATCTTAGTTTGTCGCCACAAAAACTATGTTAATAACATTGTCGTGTTCCGACAATTAGAGTTCAGATAACCGATTCTCAGTTGTTGAGGAATCCAGGTGAAGTTTCCTTCCATCTTCACCTTATTGTGACTTATCTTTAGGCGAGATGAAGTTCATCCGCTTCCCCGTTGTGTGTAAAAAATAGTACCTACCAATGCTTGGAGTTAATTCGTAGATTGCATCAAGTTACAATAGGGAACATGCAATATTTTTATTTTTGCGTTTATTGTAAAGAATCCCATGTAGAATAGATCACAAGTATGATGAAAATTAAAATTATAAATTTTATTGCAATAAAATGCAGTCTGAAACTAACAGTTTCAAATTTCGCGCTAAAACGGGCCTACAGTTCTGATGACGTCACTCCTGTCTGTCACTCATTCGTCGCTAACATTCAATTCAAATATCATAGGGAAAGTTTCCGTTTGTTTCAAATTACTTATTTTAAATGGACTATCCATCACTATAAGATATAAAATAGTCACAAAAATGCAATTATTGCTCTGAAAAAAGACGTTTGGATTCATGTTTTATACCAATGTGTCCATCGACTTCAAAAAAGTTCCCAAATAAATTGTTTTTAACTGGACCTTCTGATCCAAAGTTGAAAAAATGATTGTAACACGATAACCTTCTTTTCGTACTTTATGCTCTTAATGAAACACTAAAACTTTACTGTAATTTAATACTTTACCTACCGCAGAAGTTTAGTTCCTTTCATTTCTGCATTCGAAAACTCGGCACTTTCAACAAAAAAGTTACTACCATGTCGACACTAACTCTCGGTAGGTTTCTGGGGTTTATTTTTATACAACCAACTACCATTTTTCTACATAAAAATATAAATAATTTTCGTAAAAATAATGTTTACTTTTGTATAAATATATGACGGGACATAAAACACGAGTGACGTCACTAGTCGCTGATTGGTAGATCAAGATGCGTTCCATTTCGTGTATTTTTCATCCGTAATTGGGATGATGACTGAATTCAAATTTTTACGTCTCGTCATTAAATATTAAAATACCGTGGAAAAAGATGCAGTCTTGTGAAATTAGAATTAAAATCGGCTTAGAAATACATTAGATACAAGCATTTTAAGTTGCTAAGTTGAACGCGATTAGACAGAGAGATCCGACATCAACCGTGACGTCATTGTTGAGTACGGCCATATTAACTCCTTGTAAATTGTCGTTTTGCTAGAAAGAGATGGAGAAAAATCTTTAATACCTTATATCTTGGTTGTTTTTATAGTTATTCGAAAACCGATTTTTTCTTTCTGTTTATTATATGAATGAGCTTCTATTAAAGCAAAAATTTTTTTTTTGTCATCTAGCCTATTACTCATGAAAAATAGTATTAACTAAAATAAAAACGTTGCCATCATTCTTATTTTAGGTTTTTATAACATTTTAATTACAAATCGTTCATAAATATTACATTTGCATCTTCCCTATTTAAACGAAATGTTACTGTGTCTGGTAAAGACATTATAGTGCAAATGTCGGTTCTCCTGATAAAGTTGATTGACCTGATTACTTGCTTCCATTTTTTTGTCAGCTAAAATACTAATCATGACTGGGTGGTAGTTACTAAAAAAAGTGGACGATTATAATAGTTTTTTATCAAGTCTAATTTGAATAAAGAATAACTGATTTTGTGATTGTCACTTATTATTTTATCTTTTCAGACAAATGATCTACGGATAGTTCACAGAGGAGTAAAGTTTTCATGCCGCTTCACCATAGGAGAGTTACAATCGCGGTGGTATGCTCTGTTGTACAACACGGAAATATCAAGAGTAGCTGTAGCAGCCATGCGTAACATACATCCTGACCTGGTGGCTGCTGTGCAACAACAAGCATTGTATTCTACTGCCGAGGAAGATCTTCTGGGAACTTTACCTAGTGTATGTAACATTTAGCTATAAAAACAATTTTGTGCCCTTAGAATAATAACGCATAGAAACCCAACCGGCGCGCACAATTTGATGCAACTAAATGTGTGTGAGCCATATATGGCTCACTACGCCGGCAGCTCCGTACTATTTTTATCGTAGTGTGCGTTTTTCGCGCGTAAGCGACTTCACACAGCGGTGTCATTTTTGCTTCACTTTAATCATCGCGCTCTGTACCGGGCTATACTTCTATGTGTTATTATTCTAAGTTTGTGCCTTTTTTAAGAATATTTATTATAGACTAGCTTTTGCCCGCGGCTTCGCACGCGTAGACTACATGCTTCTCCTTACCATATTTTAACAGTATGTAGAGAAAAAGTAAAAAATAATGATGATAAAAATAATGTAATGTGAAAGTGTTTCTTAGGACAGACTTATACTTACCAACTCAATCATCAATACGCTCAATCCTTGTATCGTCCCTATCCCTTCACTATTTTTGTGTTTATCCATGACTAATAATAAGTTATCATAATAATAAGTAAGTAATTAATTTAAAGTATTTCCTTATAAACAATAATTTTTATTATTTTTTTATTTAACAATTATTTTTTAATCTTCAACCTAAACCCAAAATATGAAGATCCTGACTTTAAAACTGACGGATTTTCATACAAACTTTCATCCCCTATTTCACCCCCTTAAGGGTGGAATTTTCAAAAATCCTTTCTTAGTGCTCACCTACACTACCAAAGGAACCTACGTGCCAAGTTTCATGGTTGAAGCTTCAGCCGTTTGGACTGTACGTTGATGGTCAGTGAGTGAGTGAGTGAGTCAATCACTTTCTTCTTTTATATGTTGCGTTAGATTTTAATCTTCAGCCCAAACCCAAAATTCGAAGATCCTAACTTCAAGACTTTCATACAAACTCATCCCCTATTACACCCCCTTAGGGGTGGAATTCACAAAAATCCTTCCTTAGTGGATGCCTGCACAGTATAAAGTATCTATGTGCAAAATTTCAAGTCTAGATGATTTCATTACTCCCATGACTTCATCCCCCTTTTCACCCTGATGGGGGTGGAATCCTCAAAATCGCTGAGACACGTGTATATTATTTCTTAATCTTCAGCCTAAACCCAAAATATGAAGATCCTAACTTTAAAACTGACGGATTTTCATACAAACTTTCATCCCCTATTTCACCCCCTTAAGGGTGGAATTTTCAAAAATCCTTCCTTAGTGCTCACCTACACTACAAAAGGAACCTACGTGCCAAGTTTTATGCTTGAAGGAAGTTTATTTATTGGGCTTTTAAATGAGACCAATATTGGGAGGATACTTATAAGTAGACACGACCAAAAGATATGACTGTTTATCTCGCATATTTTCGCTAATTTTCCAAATTCGCTAGGGAATTAAAACCTTTTGTTAATCTAGAACCATGAAATTAGACAAGAAGCAAGATCTTATAGCACATGTTAAGGAAAAAGCTGCAAAACCTTACATATGTACAGTAAGCTCCCATTCAAGCTTTACATTTGCACTACGAAAATCCAAAGTCCAAAGGTCAAACAGTATAGCTTGACAAGGAGCTTATTGTACATACTTAAGAACTTATATACTATATAAGCTTATAAGGCATCCTCGGCATGCGAATCCGACTCACACTTGGCCGGTCTGATTTCTAATTATCTCACAATTGTAGAATTTTGTACCCCAACGATTTTACTATGTGTATATATTAAGCCTTGATAAATGAATTGTCATATTTTTATTTCACAATAGACTTTACTTGAAACTATTACTATATAACATTGTCATTTTGTAGTAACATTAGGTGCCTGATACCTATATCCTGCAATAATTAAATTAAATCACTAACTTATTCTAAATAGCACCATTACCAGTTTTCGTAATATTTACAGAAAAATGGTTTATATATAAAAATCTTTTATTTCTGACTTCATTTAAATATAATTATAACTTCTTTGTTTTACTTCTTACAGACATCTCACCCTGCTCCAGAAATATTTCAAGAACTATTGGATCAAAACCCACACATTTTCTATCCGTCTCGCACTGCCAAAGCTCTTATGACTCACTGGCAGCTTCTGAAGCAATACCAGCTATTACCAGACCAAACTGTTCCACCCTTGCCTAAAGGTATGTTTGATTTCTTATGATTTACATAAGGTGTATGAAAATAAATCGCCACGCACAATCAATCAATCAACAACGAAGTATCTGCAAATACACAACGTTACAATAGAGCAGTTTTAAGTTAAATATAGCAAGTTCGATTCTGTACGGATGGTAAGCGCAAGTGAAAGAAGTGGCGAGAGAATTTAAAAAGAGAGAAAAAAGAAAAGGTAAAAGAATTCCGGCTTGATGACACTATTTAGATGTAGTACGATCCAGGGTTGTGGCGATTATGAGTATAAGCATCAGCATCTACGGGTTATTAGCATTCTTTTTAATATCAGCATCAACAATAATCGATGCAAATTTTTAATGACATTCAAGACGTAACGTGTTCGTTGAAGGCGGGACCTTTGACAAGTCAGGTGGTTCTAATAGACAGTTATACCAAAAAAAGTCACTTGTGCTCCGTGTTTCCTCATTTATTCTTTTGTCGACGTAAATTGTTTGGATGTTAGTGTATTGTTGTATGACATATCAGTAATCCATAAACCATACACAAATTCATAAAGTAAAGTATACAGTAATAACAAATCAGTAATCCATAAACCATACACAAATTCATTAAGTCTCCTACAATGAGGATCAGCCCCCTTATTCTGTAACTTCGGTTGCTAACTAGAACTGTCATTTTTGAAAGGAACTTAACATCCATTACTGCTATCATGAACGCTGCCGTAACACATAAGGTCACTAAACCCGTAATGGATATAAAGTGGCTTTCAAAAATGACAGTTCTAGTTACCAACCGTAGTTAGCGAATAGGCCTGCAGTACAATAAATCACAAACTTATTTAAATTAGTTTCACGTTATTCTTTATGACATACGAATGGCATATGTTTCTGAATTATCGAAATCGACCATTATCGACCATTAGTAACCGAGATATTGAATTTTAAACCTAGACCCGTGCAGGCGGGTAAAGCCGTGTGCCGAGAATACGCGTGACGTCATATGTTCCATGTCGTGCGTGCTCGTTGTTCGCTCACGCCTCAGTCCGCCAGGCAGCGGTGTGAGATAAAATGTTTTATTTGTGTATTTAGGTGTAATGTATTTTAATATATTACATTGTAATATTGTATATCGAATTAGTTTTAATCATGCCTAAAACTACTTAAATTCTTTTGTTTTGTGATTGAACTAGTGTTAAGAGGCCTAACACAAAATCGCGTCGCGTGGTACTAAACAAACTGGCATCGCCGGTGCGGCAAAATATAAAGTAGTTTTATTTTATTTAAACAAAAGGAAGTAGAAGTAAATAATACAACATTTCAAGCAAACGTTAAAAACATTCTGCCATAAAAATTATGTTTTAGCGAAGGAGAACTTCGTACATAACTTGACTTGTTTCGACGCCTTTTCGTTAGAAAATTTGGTTAGATTAAGAATTTCTATCTTCACTTAGGAGCCATATAACAAAAATATTTATTATTATTAAAGTGAAGTTTATTGTGTCACATAAAATAAATATTAGATTAGATAGTTGATATTTAGCTCCGAAATTAGATCCGCGTGAGTTTTTGCTTAAAACATGGTTCGGGAAAATAACTATTACTAAGTTAAGGAAAAGATAAGAATATGAACTAGTTTTATCAAGTAAATGTTATTTATTGTGACCAACGAAATATATACAATTTTAACGATAAAATCGCGATTAAAAATAAAAAAAAGCGTAGTAGACCTCTTAAAAAATGTAAGCTTAATACTATTCATGTTATGTGATAGATAAGTATGGCATGGGTATATTTATAGTTTATATCAAAATATGTTTTTATATACATTGATAGATTAGCGATGTATCATTTATACTATTGGTGTACCTTTTCCATAAATAAATAAACTAACTTATTTACATCATCAGTTCTGGAGTCATTACAAATATATTCAAGCGTTTTGGTAGTGGACCCCTATTTCTTAATATTTCTTATTATACATGTGAAGTATAAATAAAATATTTATTTTTAAGAACGGTTTCAATTTTTTTGCATAAAGGATAAAAATAAGAAATCGTTGCGGATGATGAGCCTCGCAACCAGGCCAAAGAGCCCGTGTCATCCTGCGCCCGTTGCTGGCAACCTCGCTGCCGCTGCGTACAAAACTCGAGAGTTAGAGTTGGCCTTTTGTATGTATTTGTGGTTGAAGCGTGGATCGACTTGCGCCTCTATAGTATATCTCCAGTTGATGGATTGAGCTGTCGTTTGTGCATCCATTTTACAACCAATGCTGCTATAATCAATGTCGCTAAACTACGTAGAATAATATACCTACCACATAATACAGAAGTTAGAAACGCCTTGTTGTGTACGAAACCATTGACTACAACTACCAATGCAGTTATTTCGTATTATCGGTAATATATCAGTACTTTTTGTAAAAATAGTAATAATATTTTCACTTATCGTGCTCGCAAAGATCGTCTTTATGTCGTTTATAGGCTGTATAAAATGGCTTTTTATGTTCCAGCTAGAGCATAAAGTAAAATTTTCTTTTAGACAAAAATTCTTAGGCCCGACAGCAAACAACGCTCAATAAATAAAACGTCACAGAATAACTTGCGATAATTTATTTATTTGCTTTAATTTATTTGTCTTGTGTTTTCTACCTCAAAGGCCATAAAACCAGATAAAAATAGGAACCGGTTATTATTAAAACGCGAACAGTCGATTAGTGAAAATCCCGTATCATCGGTAACGTCTACATTTAGTAACATACCATCGTCACAAATAAACACCGTAAATATGTCAGGAAAGACGATTTCTTTTAATATAACTAACTGTACAAATTTTACTTTAAATTTTAATTAAATTTTCGTTTATATTTTAAAATAATTGTTTAATTTTCTCGCAATCGAAGTGAAAAGCAGAGTGTAAAACACTGGCATAAACAAGTAATACTATAGTTGTACCACTCAACTTACTATCCAAATCGTTTTAACGCCAAAATCGTTTCGGGCTACAATGACTCATTTTATGCCCTTATTGTACAATCTACTTTTTATTAGAACTGTTGAACTTAATCAAAAAGATAAAAATATAACTGCGGAATATTTAGTGTTGAATAGCCGAATAAAACACGTGTATTTTCAATCATCATGTGGATTGTATGTTATATACAGGGCGTCCCAAGACTATGGGTCATGAAGGGAAAGTACCTTAAATATCGCTGATAGAATATTTTGCTGAACGAAGACTTTATGTTATTTTTAAAAGTAAGTAATTCTGAATTCAAAGATTTTCTAAAAATTACTTGCTTCATTTGGGAATCGAACCGACTTAAATGTGAAAAAAAAATCACCCGTGTTTTTATGATGCCAATCGAAAGAATGGACAAAAAATAATAAGTCCTCTTAAGTAACATAGTATCTTAAAAGAAAGGAATAACGTTTTATTAATCATTTTTATCATTAAATTAATTAATTAGGTAAATGCTCAAAATGTGATCCTTCTTGTCTTATGCAAATCGTCAATCTTTTAACCAATTTTGAGCATCAAACATTTTGAGCATTTAATTAATTAATTTACATTGATTTTACCAAACGTTTGGTAGTAAATCAATGTTAATTTACAAAAAATACTCAATTGACTTCGGCGGTTTCAAGTATATTTTTAATTTCATTAAAATGATTAATAAAACGTTATTCCTTTCTTTTACGATACTATGTTACTTAAGAGGACTTATTGATTTTTGTCCATTCTTTCGATTGGCATCATAAAAACACAGGTGATTATTTTACGCATTTAAGCCGGTTCGATTCCCAGACGAAGGAAATAATTTTTAGAAAGTCTTTGAATGCAGTATTACTAACTTTTAAAAATAACATACAGTCTTCTTTCAGCAAAATATCTTATCTACGATATTTGAGGTACTTTCCCTTCATGTCCTATAGTCTTGGGACGCCCTGTATAGGTACCTAATTTTTCGGACATTTACATGTTGTATTTTTTTCTACCCTTTTCTGTGTTCTGTGTTACCTCACATCTAGTTTAGTACGTAGACACATGACAACTCGCTAGATTTTAGAAGTTGTTTACCATCTCTCTTTGCCACGAAACACCACTTTTTACGAAGTTTCTCTGGCTTTTTCATGGACGTATTTCTACATTTAGACACTATGCATTATTAAGACAGTGGATTGTCAAATCAAACACTAATCGGACGTCAAATATGTTTAAAACAACAACAACCAAGCGTAGGCACAGCGCACAGACAGGCGGAATGGGGGGCTGTCGCCTCCTTCTGCGAGGACGTCATCTCGCAGAAGGAGGCCGCGGAGAGGGAGCGGGAGAATGATCCTCAAGCCGCTCCCATCCGCCGCAGACGGACAGGCAGGCGAAGGCGGGCATTCTCGCAAGCAATGCCCGTCTAATGACCCTGCCGTGGAGGCCTGCGTGCACGGTTGGCCCCGTGTACGCCGCTGTAAGGCCCTCCGTCTGGGGATTGCCCTGGTGTTCTCGGGCAATCCCCCCTTGGCGATAGCCCGACCAGCCAAGTCGGGCTAGCCCGGGCGCGTTGGTAGTGGTAGTCGCAGTGTGGACCCTACCACGCGCGTCCATAAGGGCAGGAAGAACACCGGGGGGTTTAGTGGATAGGCCTGGCACTCTGCCGGGAGACACACGCTCGTCGTCTAGCCAACGGCGAGTACGGTGCGGTCACGCATTCCCCTCGTAAAAAAAAAAAAAAAGGCACAGCGCACAGTATCGCAGCATCGGCCCGCTGGCGGTCAAGGGACTCGTGACGTCACGCTCTCCTCGTCGCGACTTCTAACCGGGCGCATTCATTTAATCGTTAGTCACTTATTTTTGATCGTATAAAAAATGTATTATACCAATGTTCGGGATTTATTATGGACTATAATTCTACATTCAAAACTAAAAACCGCGTTGATCCTCATTATTGTTAAATATTACTTATGTTTAAGTATAATTTTATTTTGGATTTAACATTATACTATGTCAGGTAATGTAACTGTTTGTTGACAGGTAAAGATGACAAGATATTATCTTTTTCTGATGCTGAAGAAATAATGAATGATTCTGAGCTGCCAGATTTTAAAGAAGAGGGAATGGAAATTGAAATGCAATTAGCGGACAGGTATTATGAGAATACAATAAAATATAATGATTTGACATTATAACTATATTAAAAATACAATTCAAACGTTATAGCTACCGTAGCATTCGCTGTAATGCTTGAGCATTATATTATGTCCTTACATATAAAATTAGCGTTTTGTCAAACTGGCCAGTTTGATCTGTAATATCTGGCGTTTGGTTCGGAATTCCAAACTCACTTCCATAGTTTCGAACTATGATTCACTCGTTTTCGCACTATTTGATTTTTCTTTGACCTTTTTCTGTTCACAAAATGCATATAGCGAATAGAATTAAGCATTATTTACGTAGCTCAGTTCTCAGCTACGCCAGGCATATACAAAAGCCGTAGGAAACTATTTGAAATTGACGCTTTAAAAGTAACCTCCAATGATCTCAATTCCATAAATTATGTCTGAAATAATTCTAGAACATTTAAGAAAGTGTGCTTGTCCGCAAAAGCAATGTATATTACCAACAAAATTAGTCTATCTTAAAATGAAGTTAAGACCACCTGGAATCTCATTAACAGGGATAGCCAAAAGCTCTATAAGTTTGTAAAAATATACAACATAGCTGTACCCGCGACTTCGTTCGCGTGGATGTCGGAAAATAATAATAAGTTTTTGCATAGGTTTAACCGTTTACGCAGTGCACGCAACGAAAGCTCTGGAAGGGAATATTTTTTCCCCGTTTATGCAACATTTTTTATTAATGCTCAGCTTCTATTAGTGGTTACGTGATGTTATTATATCCTATAGCCTTCCTCGATAAATGGGCTATCCAGCACAAAAATAATTTTTCAATTTGAATTAGTAGTCCCTGAGATTAGCGCTTTCAACCAAACAAACAAACTCTTCAGTTTTATAATATAAGTAAGTAAAGTATAGATAAACAGTCTTTTTTTTGATCGCGTTAAAAGTATGTATTTTTTCACAGATGAATGAGACTAGACCCGAGTAGTTGATGTAAATTTCAGTTTCATATCTCTACGCGTTCCCGAGAAAAAGGGTCTTGACAGACAGATGGACAAACAGACAGACGGACAACCGAGTGATCCTATTAGGGTTATATTTTTTCTTTTGAGTGCGGATCCCTAAAATTCTTTCAAGTGCTAGTTGAACTTGCGCACCGGTGGTTCCATACAAAACCTAAGTATACAGGTTACTTTTTTATCACCCCAAAAATTTAAGGGACGCTTCAGGCAACGGTAGCAGAATGATTTAAATATTAATAAAAAAAATAACTCAATTATATAATTTTATATAAATTTTCTAAAATATCCAAAGTACTGCAATATTTTTAAGTATTTTTTTTATTTTTCTATAATAATGGATGTGTTCTGAAGCGTCCTTTAAATTTTCCGGGGTGATAAAAAAGTAACCTTATATAAGTTCCTAGTTATGGACATATTATTTCACTTTTTCATATTTTTTCCTTAACGTGTGCTATTGCTACCTGCCAAATTTCATGATTCTAGGTCAGCAGGAAGTACCCTATAGATTTTGATTCCCTTGTAAAATTGCAAAATTTGTGAATATATGCGACATAAACGGTCATCTCAACGCTCTTTTTTACCACGTACGGTCCGGCTCTGGAATGAACTTCCTGCTGTTGTGTTTCCCGAGCGCTATAACATTCAATCGAGGTTTAAGAAGAGTATTGCATTCAAAGTAGGCAGCGGCTTGGCTATGTCCCTGATATTGGCCATCTGAAGTCCATGGGCGGCGGTTACCACTTACCATGGGCCGTTTGCTCTATATATATAAAAGGAGAAGTTCCCATCTATAGACGTACGCACATCCATAACCGCTAATGGTAGAAACGTGAAATTTGGATAGTTGTTTTCAAAATGCGGACGCACAAAACGGGATTTAAAAAATACTAACCCTAAAGGGATTAAATAGGGGTTGCAAGTTTGTATCTTTAAATTAGCAACAATTTTGATAAAACTTTAGATTCATGCTCTTAAAAACATTTCATTGAATATGAATTTTAGGAATTCACCCCCTTAGGGTGCAAAATAGGGGTTGAAGGTTTCTTTGGAAAATATTTAAAATCTGCTCCAATTTCTATGAAATTTATTATCCGAGCTCCTAAACATAAATAATCCTTTCCTACGAGAAAATATAAAATTCCCACGGGAAAAAAAATAACGCGGGTGAAGCTGCGAGCGGAAAGCTAGTTTGATACAAATTTCAATTTGATATCTACACGTTCCCTAGAAAAAGGGTGTTGACAGGCAGACGGTCAGACGTACAGCTGCACAGACGGACACACTGACTACGAAGTGATGCTTAAAGGGTTGCGTTTTTTCCTTGATTTTTGTTTTGAATGGCTGAACTTTTTTGAGTCCGTGAGACAGCCCTCTGGATATTCATAGTCAACAGGACTGGTGGCATACCCGTAGTGTTGCTCAAACTGTGTGCTCCTGAGCTGTATCTACTACCACCTTTTTGCGCTCTCATACTCCACTAGGCAGATCTCATCTTTGTCAAAGACTGCTTATTCTACACCCTGTGGCCAAAAATGAAGATAGATCGAATCCGTCGAATTATAGCCCTGTCTGTTTTTTACTTCTTTCTCTATAAGATGCTCCCAACAAACATTTAAGCGAGAGATAACTCTTATTTTATAACCTAAAGAGGAATAAGAACGCTATAGTAGCTGCGATTAGAACTCATGGTGATTTAATAGAGTTTACAATCTATCGTATTACTTTAAGCTATTGTAGATATCTATAAGAACGCTAAGAGTTTGATATTAAAGTTTTAAGAGTTAGAGTAGCGAGTATTACCGTCATTTTCAGCTTTAGACGATTTTATATAGTTAAAGCTTTGTGTTGTAATTTCTTGATGGAACTCCATGGTATCTTGTTATTAAAACACTAATTTCACAAGTTCCACTTGAATCTTTATTATATTTAAATTATTGCGACCGGTTTCGATACATGCCTGACGATGATGTATCGAAACCGGTCGCAATAATTTAAATATAATAAAGATTCAAGTGGAACTTGTGAAATTAGTGTTTTAATAACAAGAACGATTTTATATCTTTGACATCTATTACGGAAATAAACGGACAATAATAACAGTTAAAGGTCTATAATAATAATAATAAACTTAAATTTAAGAAAATTTTGGAATAAATGGATGATAATAATAATCTTTATTTTCTTTATGTCTATACTGACTATAATAATTCCTTATAAATCACCAAAAGCTACAATGTTGTAAATTCTGACGGCTTTAGATATAATCTGGTGCTTATTAAATCTCTAATAACTCTTGAAGATAAAAAAAACTTTTATAGATGTGTTAGTAATTAAAGATCTGTAATTATGACCGCACTATATCTATGAGAGTTACAATATGCCCAAATAGCGGCATGGCCTATAGCGCCATTGTTATCAAAAATAAATAACCTTAAATCGAAGTAAAATAAACAAAAATATTGATTTGAACGCAGGTTTATTAAAGTATATTTTTAGAATATACCAATTCAATATACTTTAAATTATTAAAACAAGAATAAAAAAGTTTTTGTTTTTATTCACATAACCTATCCTACGTTTCCCTAATATTTCGAAGGCCCTTAAGTTATTTATTAAAAAATATACAACGTGCAAAAAAATTAAGCAGTAATATTTAAGGATGTGTATATATACCATGTAAAGTATTCACTGTTAAAATATTATCACTAAATGCGGTCATTTTTTTGTCCATACATTTTTTTTACTTAGTAAAATTTACATAATTTGGACAACCCTAATTTTGTTGTTTACAAACGCAAGCGCCGGATAAGTGACCTTTGGTGGCACGGTCTCGGCGCCGCCTTGTACCTATGCAGGCCTAGCAGGCGCAGGCGCGGTGGGTGGCAGATCAAACAAACATAGGTACCTATTATGTTTGTTTGATTTGATGACACTTTTACCTATCACCTATGCTTTTAACCTTCAAGGTATTCAATATTACTACTATGCAAAATGTACAAAAATAATTATTATTACCTGTCTACCTTTGAACATTTTTATGCGCCTGTTTTGCATTTTTGATGTCTGATGGAAAATAATGTATTGTGTAGAGAAAAACACAACAGACAAGATTTTAGATAAAGCTAATAAAAAATCTAGAAAAATAAAAAAAAATGTATTTAATACCTTAGTTTACACATTAGGTAATCACAAACAGCACATTTCACGATCGTGGAGTCATTTTAAAGTAGGTGTAAAAAAGAACACTAGAACGCGCACTAAGTTTTACATACCTAACTTATAAAAATGGCTCGAAGTGTCTACCTTCTTTTTCTAGGCACAGTTCCGTCCTACGCAACATTGATGCCCTCGCGTTATGCAGCATATGTGGGGTTATGGTAGCAAACGCAGTGTTTATTCTTTCCTCCATTTCCTCGCGTGTACGACACTCAACGGCATATACACTGCTTTTCACATAACCCCACAAGAAATAGTCTAGCGGCGTTAGGTCCGGGGAACGAGCTGGCCATGGTACCGGGCCTCCTCTGCCAATCCATTGCGAAAATCTTGCGTCTAAGTAGCCACGTACCCTACTTTCAAAGTGAGCAGGTGCTCCATCGTGCTGGAATATCATGCTTGAGTAATCAGGCAGAGGCAGATCTTCCAGCATTTCTTCCAACTCTCCGGTTAAAAGATTCAAATAAACCGCTCCAGTGAGTCTCGAAGGGAGTATAATGGGTCCCAGAACCCGGTTGCCGAAGATACCGGCCCACACATTTATCCGCCACTGGTGCTGAAAATTGCTTTCACTCGAAGCATGAGGATTTGTATGAGACCACACATGTTCATTGTGGAGATTGTGTACCCCATTTCTAGTAAAAGAAGCCTCGTCAGTCCACAGCACTTTCATAGAGAAATCAGGATCATCCATTGTACGGCTTCTGTACCACGTACAAAAATTTATTCGCGGTTGGTAATCCGCTGGCACCAATTCCTGTGTCCGACGGAAGTGATATGGGTGTTGACCATCGTCGTGAAGCGTGTGCCATATTACCATATGGTTCACACTAAAAAGAGCGCCGGCCCGTCGAGTGCTCGACCTTGGGTTTTGGTCAAAATGTGTCAATATTTGCTCCTCTACGTCCACGGCTCGTGAGGAAGGTCGTCCTGCTACAGAGTGGTCCGCATGGAAAGAACCAGTACTTTGAAGTCGCAGGCACATATTCCTGAATACGGAGTATGGCGGCAAGTGTCGCTGTTCAGCCGGGGGCCTGCCGTCGATGAACCGCTGCCTGTAAATTTCGCGCGCTTCATTAATGCTGTTGTTATGAGCAGCACCAACACACAGCATCATCTCATAGAATTCACTATTAGAATACACGTGACGACTCATTTTAGCTTTATGTAGCGACTAACTTTCTCAAGAGATACGAAGCAACTGTCTGAGTAAACTCGGCGGCGGCGGCGGCGGTCGGCTAACTCAAAGGAGTCAAAGGAAAGATATGAATGAAATGTTGTGTCGTGTTTGGGGCGAGTCCAAGGCAAGCATATTGTAAGTTATAAATGACAAGTAAAAATGATTTTGAGATTTATAATAGATTGCTTGGTTTTACTGTGAAAAATTGCAACAATTCGTTGTAAGCCAGCAATGTATTTTAAATAAATTACGGTTATAATAATTTCCACTTGGCATTTGAGTTACACAATAGGCCCTCATGCCACCCTACGTCTTGGGGAAATAGTTCAGTAGTGAAATAACAAAACGGTCTTTATTAAATTATTGGCTCATCGTAAATGATTTTTTTTTTTTTATTGCCGAAAGTTGGCAAACAAGCAAACTGCCCACCTGATGGTAAGTGGTAACAGTCGCCTATAATACATGTGGCTCTTGTGAGATTCACAGCAACACTGCAACCCCCACAAGAACCACAGGTACGTTGCCAACTTGTGACACCAGATTTAAAGTCACAGTACCCAGTAATTTCACTGCCATATCTTACCCTTGCTACAAATAATGTATCGATTTTGAAGTAGTCACTTTTAATTACAAAAATATGTATTTAATCGCCGCGATTATTTTATATGGAAACAGTTAATGTGTCATATTTATGTAAATGTATGCTATGTTAATAAGTATGACACATTGAGCGTTCACATAGAACTATCCCGGTGATTGATTACACATTTACGTAACCTAAAGTGACTAGGTACTTCGAAGATACATTATTTTGTAGCTTAAAAATGGATACATTAATGAAGTCGACTGTAACTAATTAATCTTCATTATCCATAAATATTATTGGATACTATCAACTCATCTCAATTATCTGATAATCAAATGTGAACATTAATTTAGTATTATCATAAATTATGACGCCGCAAACTACGGAACCTCCACTATTAAAAATCAAAAGGAGAGGACAACTTATTGGGCTCGCTCCGTCTCGCTCTCGCTAGGCGGCCGGTATTGGCGCGGAAGGAAGTGCAAAAAATTTCTTTGCCTACAAGTGCCTAAGCGCCGACAGTCCACGTGGACTAGATTAGAGATTTGCATGCAGACACGACTTTGATTTGCCGCAGTAGAATTATTACCTATTAAGTTTATTTTTTCTTAAATAGCTGCGGTTAAGTAAATTATCTTATTTCAGATAATAAATGAAGGTTTCCACGTTAAATATCGTGAATATTCGTGATACCTATGATGTAAAAAACCCAAATATTGGAACTTTTAGTGTATTAAAAAATCTTGAAAATACCAAAATAAAAAGAGACAGCTCGGAAAGTACTGGAGCTATTTTCATAAAACTTCGTTCACCTTTTAGATAATTTGATTAAGTTAAAAGTAGCAACAAACAAAATATTTTTTTTACTTTTCTGTTTGTTTGTTGTCCTATGCAGGCACGGAATACTCCTTTGCCCTTATCGCTGCATTGATCGATCACTCGATGAGGAAAATATCGTTAAGGCGATTACATTGCTCTAATCTCAAAAACACCGTAACATTGAAGAAATTTGTGAAGGAACCCTTTAATGCAAAGGTGATGATTGTCTTATTCTAAACGTTACAAAAAATTTATTGTATTGTCCAAAATAATAATAACTTAAACTCAGTGGTGTTGAAAAAAATGTCAAAACGTCGTCTTTTTTTTTAACTTATTTACAAATTGTCTCTGTAATGGCTTATCAATAATACATACATTTTGCATCACAGGAAAGGCTACGATATCTTTTATAATTTGTAATGAAAGTATTTTTAATTACTTCGATGTTCTTTGAAATAATAAAGAAAAACTTCAAAAACACGTTTGATCGCGCGTTACTCTCTTGCTGACCCTCTCGCGCTCTCGCAACGACCTGAATGAAGTGAGAGAACGAAATGTGGCAAAATGCTCAAGGTTATTGAGTCATGTCATGTAAGGCATCTGTTTTATAAAATGCCTAAGTGTCGTTCAGCTGCAGAACACTTCAGTCAGTGTTATGTGCGACAGTAGCGTAGGCTAGCTTAAGGAAAGTAGGTGGAAAATAGAAGTTGATCGAGTCGCCACTTCTGCATTATTTATTAATCTTTGAAAGAGATTATTGACCCGTTTTCATGGTTGCAACCTGAAGAGTTTAAACAAAAACTAGAACTCATTTTTCTCTAAAACTATAAGATTTCCAGTCACCTATTATTAGTAAAAAAATAAGTAATTACCAAACGGGTTGGCCACTCGAGTTTTATTGCTTATTTTTTTTACACGTTGTATACATATTCACAGTAAACTTATCTTCACAATAAAAAACACGACAAGGTACTTTGTATTTCACTTCACATTATTCACACTTAAAACATTATTACACAAAAAATATTTTACAAAAAATAAAAACCGGCTTCAAAAACAGTGAAAAGTTTTCAGTGTTTTTGAAGTCGGGTTTTTATTATTGTAAAATATTTTTTATTTTTAACTTTTTAGTAAATGAAATCTCAGATCCTGACTTTGGTGACCTTGGGACCACCCCAGGAGCATACTCTATCGGATATAAAAATAATTTTGAAAATCGGTCCACAATTGGCGGTTTAATCGCGTAACATATACACAAAACACGTTGGATACACCTAAAAGTTTAAGGGTTTTCCTTGATTTTTATGGGATTCCATCATCAGATCCTAACTTTGGTGACCATGGGACCACCCTTGGAGTAAACTCTATTGAATACAAGAACAATTTTGAAAATCGGTTCACAAATAGCGGCGTAATCGCGTAACATACACTAAAAAAAAACACATACGCATCGAATTGAGAACCTCCTCCTTTTTTGAAGTCGGTTAAAAATGGTCTACAATTTTAGAGGTTATAATCAACATAATGTAAAGAAATTGCTGTTCGCTGTCATCACAGGAGCAAAATACATTCCAATAATCTCCAAAAGCTATTTATGGCCTCTGTAGATCGGTACTTTCGCTTAAAACGCTAATTGGCGCCCATTTGCCACTCTTTATAGGGGCTACTACATCCTTTATAGCGCTCTTATAGCTCTCTTTTACATCTTAAATCTCATTCTTAACACATATATCGCCATTATACAGTCTTAGCCTATAAAAAGTTCTGCCCAGTCCGGAGGTATAGTAGGGTTATTGCACGCTATAACTCTAGTTTTATCGCTCTATTCTGACTATAAGTTGCAATCAGCATTTTAATACCTCTCTTTTAACTCTAATCTTAGCGCTTAATGTTTGTTGGGCTGGAACGTATGATGAACACTCAGCTCCTCAGAAACATATAGAAGAACAAAACCTCTTAAGAGGGCACAGTACCTACTACTAGCGCCGCTATTCGATTTTTATTAATTATGATAAATTAAAGACGTTTCTACAAAAAATAGCACAGTCAGGAACTCAATATAGATTCTTCAGATTTATATTTACGTATTTTGTACACATTAACCGCATAGAATAGTCGAAATCATAATTATTGCTTAAAGTGGCCACTTTTAGCAATAATTCTGATTATGATTATTCCTATACTTTTAATCTATGCCTGAATGGCTCCCAAAAATCTAAAATATATAAATTGAGTTCCTGACTGTGCTATTTTTTGTAGAACCGTCTTTAATTTATCATAATTAATAAAAAACGAATGGCGGCGCTAGTAGTAGGTACTGTGGCCCCTTAAGCTTTCGTCAATACCGCATTTTCCACCCTCGCCAGGTGATAATCTAGCGCATCTCACACATCGGACCGGCTGTCAGCCTAGATATAGCGAAGGCACAGGGCTCTAATCGAAGTTACTACTTAGGGGTTTATGTGAATAGGTCGCTTGCTTCTTGTTCGGCAGGTGCATCATAGCCATCCTTTCGTTGATTGATCTAATGCATCTGTTGCTCCGGTATTGGGATCAAATTCTGGCGCCCAGCATAATTGTGATGATATACTAAGTTCAAATTGATATTTAACAGAATAGAAAAGAAGAACATTAAAATCCTGGAGAGTGCACTGACCCGCTGGCAGGTGCTGGTGCAGTCGGTGGCCGGAGGAAACGTGGAGCTCGACAAGACTACGCTCGCTGTACTGCGTGGCCGGCTTGTGCGCTATCTGATGCGCTCCAGAGAGGTACCTAAATTAAAATATGTCAGACATTTTCGTTATTTGCATGTACATTGTACAGCCACGGAATTTGAATGTAAACATTCAGCATGTTAAAGATTTTTTTATTTTGTCATATAATAAAAAAACAAATGAGTAATATAGAATACAACAAACTGTCAAAATACCGGTATAGTTCATGTATTATTGGTATAATAACAACGACCAACGACTAATAACAAATAATTGCCAACTTGCGAGCAAGAGATGATTTTTTGTATATTCACAATAATTCGTCCCTGGACTGTGAAATGGTGCTTTATCATAAATCCGAAAACAGTTAATAAATTAAAAAAAAAAAAAAACCGACTTCAAAAACACTGACAACTTAAAAATAATATAAGAATAGGTACAGACAACATCACACTTCTATATTGAAGTCGGCGCCAAACGATGATCTCCTATAAAGTGTTAAAATTTGTCATCGACTTCAATATAGAAGTGTGATGTTGTCTGTACCTATTCTTATATTATTTTTAAGTTTTTAGTGTTTTTGAAGTCGGTTTTTATTTTTTGTAAAAAAAATTATTTTTAACTTTTTAGTGAATGAAATCTTTTTAGTGAAAGAAACCCTTATTTAAAGCTGGTATTAAATTAGTGTTTTCCTCGATTTTTTATGGGTTCCCATCATCAGATCCTGACTTTGGTGACCATGGGACCACCCTTGCAGTATACTCTATAAAATACAAAAAGAATTTTGGAAATCGGTTTAAAAATGACGGAGTTATGAGGTAACAAACATAAAAAAAATACAACCGAATTGATAACCTCCTCCTTTTTTGAAGTCGGTTAAAAATCATTTTAGTCAAGAATAGCCATGACTATATTTTAATAGGTAAGTGTTTCTAAATGTATTTTAAGTTGTTAATTTGAAGGCGATTAGACAGAGAGATCCGACATCAACCGTGACGTCATTGTTGAGTATGGCCATATAAACTCCTTGTAAATTGCCGTTTTGCTAGAAAGAGATATAGAAAATCTTTAATACCTTATATCTTTTTTCTTTCTGTTTATTATATGAATGAGCTTCTATTAAAGCAAAAAAAAAAATTTTGTCATCTAGCCTATTCTCGATGAAGCGATGCACGCCGCGTGCTTCGGTACACGCTTGAGGATGCGCCGCGGGTGCAGCGGCGGGTATCGCGGCGAGCACCGCGGCGGGCAACGCGGCGGTTGCCGCCACGCTTCCCGTCTCGCCCCTCTATGAACAACATCATATATTGCCATATGTTTGTGTTTACGCGTGCGATTATGAGTGCCGCTTCACGCGCCGCCCCACCGTAAACAGAAAAAACGTCGGACGCGCCGCGAGACGCCACGCCACACGCGACGCGCGACGCCCCGCGTCTCCGTAAACGAGGCCTAAAGCTGGACATTGACGATCAGTTTTGCGCGTCAGTTGAACTGACATCCATCCAAAATTTGATCGTGAGTGTCGAATCATCACTCCAGAGTTTTAACTGACGACGCTGCACGAAATTTCCGGGGCTACCATAAATTCAACCCGGCGCGTCGCGCCAAACTGAACGTGAGTGTGTGATCGTCATGCCAATCGCGTCAGTTCGTGCGCAGCGCCCGCGCCGCGCGGTGATTTAGCGTGCTGTGCTTCCTGTGTATGGTATTTTGTTGATACAATGACGGCGTCGCTGTCCTCTAGATGTGTCATAATGACAGAATTTATTGAAAAATATAAAAATTCTGAATGTTTGTGGAAAGTATCGGACAAAAATTATAAAACAAAACAGCATCGACAAAAAGCTCTAGATGAATGGCTTCCTATTTTAATTGACGTGAGTTAATTGATTTCTTTTTTTAAGTCATTCCTTCATCCATTGCTTTCTTTTTTGATTTTAGGTAAGTATTTGGCAACAAAGAGTAACCGCAGTAAGAATTTATGTTTCTTCAGAATCAGAATCCACTTTTTTCTCGACACAAATAGGTAGTACACGTTCTTTAAACAGCCCGGCCGGTCGAAAACTGAAGAGCCGGAGTGACGCCCGTGAATGGGCAAATCTAGTTGGCATAAAACCATTGGAGTGACGCCACAGTTTTACATCTAGACTGACGCGAAAAACTGATCGTCAATGTCCAGCTTTAGGGACATTGATATACATACATTGCAGCATGATGCCAGTATAATAGTCTGGACTGAGTTTTTTGCGATGAAGTGCATCAATCAAAAAATTAAGATTTTTTATAATAAAATTTTGATGTTGTATAATATTCATGCACCGCTGAAGCGCATTAAAGTCAAGCGGGACCCCGCGCCATGGATTACTTCAGAAATCAGGGAATCCATGATCTGTAGGGATATAGGGATCGAGCTAAATGTAGATATAAACGCAGACCTACAGTTGAAAATTTAGATCGTTACCAGTACTTGCGTAAGCGCTGCAATCACCTGTGTAGGGATGCAAAGAGACAACAATTCTCTTCAAAAGCGCAACTTCGCCGATACATGGAGATTCCTTCGGTCAGTAGGTACTGGCAAATCCCATTCACATAGCTGCAATGAAACTGACCTAAATGCTCTTAATAAGCACTTCAGTTCCCAGTGAAACAATGATTCAGGAATTAAGGCTTCTTCTCTATTGCATGTTTCTAGCTTGCTTAAGCCAATATGCTCACCTTTTGTTCCTGATCCCGTTACAGAAGATGACGTTAAAAAGTCTGTTAGCTATAACATCTACAGCTGTTGGCAATGATTATCTTAGCTCAAGAATGCTTCTACCCATTCTTTCCTATTTGCTTCCAGCTATCACACACTTGTTCAATTTTTCTTTATCCTCTTGTATCTTTCCCTCTGCTTGCAAATTAGCTCACATAATACCGTTACCAAAAATCAATTCTACTTTGCTGTCTCATTATAGGCCAATATCTATTCTCCCTTTCCTTTCAAAGGCTTTTGAGCATATTGTCCACCGGCAGCTATCTTTCTATTTATCATATAACTCGCTACTATCACCATATCAGTCTGGATTTCGGCCAGGCCATAGCACTGTTACAGCCCTCATCAAAGTAACTGACGATATACGACTGGCTATGGATCAATAATCTCTGACTGTGTTAGTGTTACTAGATTTTAGTAACGTATTCAATTCTGTCGATTTTGACATACTCTTAGAAGTATGTACTGCGTTTTCTAAATTTCTCATCTACCTCATTAGCATGGTTTAATGCTTATCTTAGTGGTCGCTCACAGCGTGTTTGGATGGGGGAGAAATTCTCAAGTTGGACCGAGCTCGGTGCGGGCGTTCCACAGGGTGGCGTTCTCTCTCCTCTGCTTTTCTCAGTCTTCATAGACCTTATTTCAAATATTCTTTCATCTAAATACCATATCTATGCTGATGATTTGCGGATATATGACCATTGTCAGTTAGCAGACATAAATAAAACGATCAAAGAGATGAATCTTGATCTAGAAAGGCTTAAAACATGGGCAAAATCTTTGGTCTCACTTTAAACCCAAATAAAACACAAGCCATAATTATTGGGAGTCGTCACTTTAGGGGTACTCTACAGCTTTCCTCTCTACCACCTCTGTTACTGGGAGATGTGCCTATTGTAGTCACCGACACTGTTAGAAATTTGGGTGTGACATTGGATTCTCATCTTTCATGGCATGCTCATGTAAGTGAAATTAGCCGCTAAGTACACTACTCGTTTAGCAAAACTTTTTGCCGACTAACACTAAGATTACCCTCGTCTAATCCCTAGTTCTTCCAATCATTGATTACGCTGATGCCTGTTATTTGGATGCCAATGAGGAGCTACTTAACAAACTTGAGCGCTTACAAAATATATGCATTCGTTTTATATTCGGTTTGAAGAAATACGACCGCGTCTCCGAGTATCGTAAAATGCTTAAGTGGCTCCCAATTAGACTTCGTAGGAACACTAGGATTCTGTGTGTGCTTTTTAATATCCTACACAATCCTAAGCTCCTATCTAATTTAAAAGACCGTTTTTATACCAAAAACCTCCTAATGTCCGCTGTAGATCCCACCTTAAAACCCTACTCAGTTTCCATCCCAGCAATACAGACTTTTACTTCCGCTCCTTCACTAATCAAGCGGTCAGACTGTGGGAATGCTCCACCGTGTAGTATACGCGAGTCTATTTCCATATGCTCATTTAGGCGTCGTGTCAAGGAGCATTACATGATGATATAAAGAAAGGATTGTCAATGTCTAAAATTTCTAAAATTAGTTATAACCACGAGCAATAGATGGAGCGATCTCTATTAAATCAAAAATTTGTCGATATTTTTAAAAGCAACAAAGCACACACGCTCCTAGGATGCACAGCAGTGATTACTGATTACATAGATTTATATAGTTATACAAGAGCACGATAGATGGCGCTATATACATTTTTGACACTTTCTGCCAAACATTCTTTCTCATTTTAGGGTGCGTTGGAGAACAAGTGATAGCGTTCGAGAACCAAAGTGGAGTAATTTTCGCCTGACAGGAGTGAATTTCTCGCGGACCCCAGAAAGCGTTAAATTTTACCTGGTATTGACAGATTGTTCTGTGATTTGTGGCTAGCATTTCGTTTTTATGTAAAAATTAAAGTTTGCAAATAGTATACTATACTATACTTACTTATAAGTAAAGCTTTGTGCAGTTGTAAAATAAAGCAAGTTCGCGTTGCAAAACACAAACTCTTTTTTTTATTTTTGTGCTGTTATAAACTTAGGAGTGACAAAAAATAAACCTTTTTTAACCGACTTCTAAAAAACCGGCCAAGCGCGAGTCGGACTCGCCCATGAAGGGTTCCGTAGGATTTATGGCGTATTAAAAAAACTACTTACTAGATCTCGTTCAAACCAATTTTTGGTGGAAGTTTGCATGGTAATGTACATCATATATTTTTTTTAGTTTTATTTATTTCTTATTTTAGAAGTTACGGGGGACGGGGGGACGGGGGGACGGACACATTTTACCACTTTGGACGTGTCTCTCGCGCAAACTATTCAGTTTAGAAAAAATTATATTAGAAAACCCAATATGATTTTTGAAGACCTATCCATAGTTCTATGTATGGGAAACCCCCAAAATTTAATGCGGTTCACAGAATACATCTACTTACCAAGTTTCAACAGTCTAGTTCTTATTGTTTCGTAGAAAAGTGGCTGTGACATACGGACGGACAGACAGACAGACATGACGAATCTATAAGGGTTCCGTTTTTTGCCATTTGGCTACGGTACCATAAAAAGGAGGAGGTTTCTAAATTCAACCGTATACCGGGTGTAACAGAATACCGAAATAATATTTAAGGTTGTTGATTAACAAAAAAATGTTTTATGACTATTCTTTGTATTTTTATTATATGCCTACTTTCGATTTAATACGCTTAACAGTTAAGCGTGTTAAATCGAAAATAGGCATACAATAAAAATACAAAGAATAGAATAGTCATTTTTTTGTTAATCAACAACCTTAAATATTATTTCGGTATTCTGTTACACCCGGTATATGCTTTTTTATGTTTGTTCGCGGATAACTTCGTCGCTTATGAACCGATTTTGATGATTCTTTTTGTATTCGATAATGTTACTCCAAAGGTAGTCCCATGCTCACCAAAGTTAGGATCTGATGATTGGATCCCATAAAAATCGAGGGAAACCCTTAAAATTTTAGGTGTGTCGAACGTGTTTTGTGTGTATGTTACGCGATTACTCCGCCAATAGGCTAGATGACAAAAAAAAATTTTTTGTTTTAGTAGAAGCTCATTCATATCATAAGCAGAAAGAAAAAATCGGTTTTCGAATAACTATAAAAACAACCAAGATATAAGGTATTAAAGATTTTTCTCCATCTCTTTCTAGCAAAACAGCAATTTTCAAGGAGTTTATATGGCCGTACTCAACAATGACGTCACGGTTGATGTCGGATCTCTCTGTCTAATCGCCTTCAAATTAACAACTTAAAATGCTTGTATCTAATGTATTTCTAAGCCGATTTTAATTATAATTTCACAGGACTGCATCTTTTTCCACGGTATTTGAATATTTAATGACGAGACGTAAAAATTTGAATTCAGTCATCATCCCAATTGTGGACTGATTTTCAAAATTCCTTTTTTATTCGATAGAGTATAATCCTGCGGTGGCCACTAAAGTCAGGATCTGATGATGGGATCTCTTGAAAATCGAGGGAAATCCCTAATTTCCTCTATATTATTTTAGGGTTCCTTTCACTAAAAAGATTTCATTCACTAAAAAGTTAAAAATTAAAAATATTTTACAAAAAATAAAAACCGACTTCAAAAACACCGTAAAGTTTAAAATAATATAAGAATAGGTACAGACAAATTCAAATTCTTTATTTACTGTAAATAGGGTTACATTTCACAATTTTGTGGGTGTTAATTAAAGTTAGTGAGCTTACTGCCTATTTAGCTATTAGTTTATAGCATGCAAATGTCAATATTTTCAGTGTTTTTGAAGTCTGTTTTTATTTTTTGTAAAATATTTTTCTATTGTGAAGAACACAAAATTGTTTCAATTTTTGATGTGCCTCATTTAATAAAAAATATAAGATTTTTTCAACTCATAATTAAAATTTCATTAACAACAAAAATGAAATGTCTTTTAAAGATATCATCAACTTATAATTTAGACAAAAATAATAAAAGTAGGTCGCCTAAAAATAACCGATCGGCACATAAATCCGAAAGCATTCCAAAAAAAGACTGGAAGCCTTGCAACTCAGTACCTAAATGTTTAGGTATCGTGCATAGAATCAAGATAGAATTAAAATGTATCGGGGCATCGGGTCTAACGAAGTTAATTTCTCCACGTGTATTTTTTCTTTTTTTTTACAGCTTAAAATACACTTTTTGTTACTTCTTTTAATATTTGTGTACACAAGATATCATTTACAATTCACTATAATATACACAGTAAGAATTTTAAAATAGTAGATTTTATGCCGAGTGCATAAAGCAAGTGAAAAAAAATGATTTGTGCACGAGTTAGAAACTCTGCTTTTCACTTCGATTGCGAGAAAATAAAATAGTAACATAACATACTATAAATTTGTCATAAGTTTTCATATATATTTGCCGAGATTTTGGCGGGAATATTTCTTGCTCCACTTTTTGTGCGTTTATTTCCATTAAAGTATTAGGAGTAAGTTCTAAATCTTCTTCTTCACTTGACATTTTTAAAATTTAGTTAATTCAACAATAACTGAGAAAATTCAATACGAAAATTTCACGGCTTCTTTCCCGCTACTTTACTTTTTTTAATTTTTGTGCATGATTTTCGGGCAAAGAATAAAATATATACTCTTAAATTATTTTGGAATATTGTTTTGTTTAGTGATGAATATGTCTTGATATTTAGTTACTTTTTCGTATTATCTTATTATAAACCAAAAATGCAAATAGGGAAGGATATATTATAAATTAGTAAGTTTTATCCGTGCACAATTTATTATGTTTGGCTGCATGGTCTAAATGGTCACTGCCTTAGTATAGATACATTTAAAAAGCTACTTTTTTGCCCTTGTGCATAAAGTTCAACTTTATGTCGCCTAGATTCTGCATAAAGTAGTACTTTTTCGAGCATGAGAAGTGAAAACAATATTATTGAATGTAACATTATCCATTAAATTAAGCGCCATCTAGTAAAAAATCAATAGTATTTTAAAAATCTAAGCACCGCACCGTGCTAAATTGTATACCGCCATCTAGTGCAAAACCGTAGAAACCGTATAATAGGATTAAATTTTTCGATAAAGATTAAAATTGTTCTGGCGGAATATTGTAGAATTATTTGTAATTCACTATTATTGAAACAACTTTTTATTAATTTTCAGGCATGATTCAGTATAAATTATCAACCAAATTTAAGTTAGCAACCTTATAGGTCAGCGCCATCTAGATATAAGGCGGGAATACGACCTTTCTTATAGTTGTACGACATTGGCAGTCTACATTATTATCGTCTATGATCATACTATACAAAGTAAAATATATCCACCACTTATTATTTGCATGTTTTTGTTATTTTAGTTTTATTGTAATAGTAATAAGGTCCCGTAATGGTATGGTTTTTCCTAATACAACATACATAGTAATATTCCTTATTGTATCACAATAAATATGTTTTTTAAATCATCAAAATTGGTCCATCCGATGTAAAGTTATAAACCAATTTACATCAACCGAATTTATTAAATACGCCGCAACTGACGGCCAGGCTGTGACGTCATCCGACGCTATCCGCTGCCGCCGCGCGCCGCACTATGTGATGAAAGCGTCAGTTGCGTTTCAAAAATCTGCAACTTTTCTTCTACTACACCTACGGATACAAAATTTTGCATACAGGATCTCCAATATATAATCTATGAAATGATACTGTAATCTTTATATATTGAATTTATTATTACACAAAAAACATATAAAATAAAAAATCGCTACTTTTCCATACAAAATTACTTTTTCCGTTTCATTGTTTGCTTATTACGAGAATATAAAGGTGATTAAACAGGAAATAATGATATAACATTGTTATTATATCACTAAATGACGTGATAGTTGACCAACGTACACTATAAGAGCATGGACCTAAAAATATTTTTTTATTCAGGTCTGTTTATTCATGAGACATGTTTCCCCCAAAATTTATAAAGTTAAATATAATATTACCTCAAAGTTTATGGTTGTTTGTATTCACTTTGCCCCGATGAACCATCACATCCCCATTTACTAAACATGAGACGTCTTTGAGAAGGTCTGTAAACACCTTTTATCATCAAAACACGGCCAATAGTATGATCCAGCAAATCTTGTAGCTTTACTTTAGCACTTGTGTCTGTTACTTCAATACTCGAAGCAGGCAGATAGTACGTTTTTTTTGCGTCAGTTACTCGATATGTTATAATAATGACGGAAACATGACTGAGTTCTTTTCTATAAATTTTAAATCTTAAAAATGTGTACTAGCTTTTGACAGATCCAAATCCGCCTATAGGGCCAAAGCTTCATCTGCAGAGAAACTTTTCATATTGATGGTTTCATGAATTTTTTTTTCTTAATCACCTTTTTCTCGTTTGTATTAGAGCTTGGCATTATGGCAACAAATCGTAGCTTCTTCCGGCCCGCCTTCGGCTCTCAATTCTTGCACATTGCGTTATTCGAACCTAATGCACCGTTCAGCCATGTTGAACTTTTAGTTACAAAACGATCTACAGTTCGGCTAGTTTTGTTAGTGCGATCTTGAAAATTCGACAACAGTTGTTTTTGTATCCTTTACCTAACCTAAACAATAGATTATGGTGTTTTTTTTAATTTCCTTTATGTATTTACCTGGTCCAAGGTTGCCTGGAAGAGATTGCTCATTAGCAATAAGGCCGCCTGTGCTGAACATCTGTGTTGTTTTTGAAAATTTTCTGTTTCTATATTTTTGTGTGCAATAAAGCGTTTATTATTATTATTTTTATCCATTTATTCAAAAATATTCTTTAATTTAAGTTTTCTAAAATATATTATAAAACAAAATACTATAAAAAACTTAAACCTAGTATGCCGCCAACAGCGAGGCAAGGCCCAAGCTGCCGGTGGTTATTATTATTATGAAAAATTAAATTAAATTTCTTCCCGGTCCCTCGACAAATCGAGGGAGGGGAGATCACCCCCTCAGCAGAGGAGGCCAGACGGCCGAGGGTCAGGGCGACAAAGAGAGAAATCGGCGGACAATCCTAGCATTATCGAGCAATACCTCGTTTGCACAATATGTTGGAGCCTCGCTATCAGTCGTCCTTCACGCAGTACCAATCTCTTTAGATAGCCATGAAGAGAATTTGGGACGAGGCCGTTAGTTGAGACTACGACTGGTATAATCTCAGTGGATGCCACCCGCCACATGTCAGTAACCTCGTGTGCCAGGTTCAGATACTTAATCTTTTTATCTGATTCGGCCTTCACGAGGTTCTCGTCAAAGGGGATGGTGACATCCACTAAGAACACACGCGATTCCGCCCGGTCCATCAGCACGATATCAGGTTTATTGGCGGGAACTGTCCTGTCCGTAATGATGGACCGGTCCCAGTATAATCGAGCGCGGTCGTTTTCGAGCACTGGCTCCGGCGAGTACTTGTAATACGGTACCTTGTCACCTATGAGGCCATGTTTGGAAGCTAACTCGAGATGGAGTATTTTGGCTGCTTGGTTATGTCTGTGCAAATATTCGGTATTGGCCAGTACAGGACAACCGGAAGTTATATGCCTGAGTGACTCCCCGGAAAAGAGACAGGCTCTACATACGTCATCTGTTCCATCTTTCAGGATATACCTCCGGTAGGTACGGGTCATAATGACCTGGTCCTGTATTGCACAGGCAAACCCTTCGGTTTCTCCAAAAAGGTCCCCAAAACGCAGCCAATGCACGGAGGCCTTTGGGTCTACGTGGCAGTCGTGTAGAGCCTTGAAGAATCTACCGTGCAACTCCTTCTTCCTCCTCCCGTTCAGAAGTACAAAATACTGCCGGTTCTCGCCATTGTTTGGTGGTCAAGGAGAGAGGAGTTAGTCCTTTGTCACTCTCTTTGACAGCTTCATGTACGCCATTGCTCTCCGATTTCGTCAGAAAGTAGTTGCGGAGATTGTATATATCACGGTTGTGCAAAGTTTTAGCGCTGAGCAGTCCGCTGCCACCACTCTTCCGTGGTATATACAATCTCATCACTGACGATCTCGGGTGGTGCATTCTATAGAGTGTCAAAGTTGTGCGGACTTTCCTATCCAGGGCATCTAGCTCGGTCTGAGAACATCTGACCACGCCAAAGGTGTAAAAAAGGACAGGCATGACCCAGCCGTTGAAGGCCCTGACTTTGTTGGCGCCAGACAAATAGCTTTTTAGTACCTTTATCAGGCGCCCAAGGAAGGCCTCTGTAACGGACTGTTTCATGGCTGCCACATCCATTATTATTATTATTATCTTTTATTTTTTTTCCTCAGAGAGATGTTACTCTCTGGTGTTTAATGGGATAATTGTTATTATTATGTTGTATGTGACCGTTTCTCAGCTTTAAAGCTGGTTTTACCTGTAATCACGGGCCTAGGCCAAGTAAATTACAGAGTTGGTGGTATGGTTGGTAAATGGTGTGGGGTTTATTATTATTATTCTTTCAAGTAAGGTTGAATGTTTTCTTGTTTAGTGCTACAATCAATGAAAAAAAAAACTCTCTTTGTGGCAGGCAGGGAGACTTGTATCCTACCCACAGTAATGCCGCCATGAAACAGTCCTGTGTTCATTCGTTCGTACATCTTACGAAATAGACCTACCTACTTATTTTGTGCTCAGAATACCAACCTATACCTACCTACATCAAAACATATCCATTTGAATGTTTTAAACATAGATGAGAACCAAAGAAATACTCAAAAGGTAAATACTAGTTTATAACTTAGTGACATAACTTTAGAGGTCAATAAACTACATACTAATTATTATTTTAAATTTAAAATATGTAGCTTTATTTACTTACCTTTGAAGTTTCCAACCACGGATTTCGGCACTTTTAATGGAAACCTACATAAGTAAATTAGACACCATAAAAATGTCAAAAATAGGAAGGTTATTTATGAGATTAACCTTGCACAAAACCGATTTCTAGTCTATTACTCATTGCTAAAACTGTACTGAATAATATTGAATACTACTACCACTATTACACTTAAAAAAAAACAATATGTAGGTAGGTATAGTATTTAATACGATTTCGCACGAAACGCTGCGCGCGGCTACTAGTCTAAAACTCGGGAGTGATAGCACCGATGCCGAGTCTGCCTAGAACGTGTCGTGTGACGTCACACGCCTGCCAGGCGGCCGCTTGACGGAGCGATCTGTTTTTTCGTCATGACTTCGTCAATTTTCATCGTAGAAAAAAAATTTTGGTACCATTTATAATGTTTTTTAATTGTCTACAAAGCTACATTTATAGTTAAAATCGTTACGGATCCTTATTGTAGTTTATATTAATTTTATTTTGTACACACCGTTTACCGTATTTTACGTTAATCACCTGTCGTGGGTCTGCTGGCAGAAATTTCTTTAAAAATAAGCAGTACCTTTGTTCTTTATGTTTTATCCTTATTGACATATACTGTCTTTCTGATGCCTAGCAACGGAGTTGTTTAGTCATTGTATTAAATATTTATCTTGAATTAATATGTGAATTTCTTATTTAACAATTGGCGACGAAAATGCCCATGGAAAAATCAAAAAAAGTGCGTGCATGCTTACGCGGCACCTTAACTAGAACCCAGAATTTTCTTAACACACCAACAATAACGATAAATATATCAATTGAAGAAATCGAATCGAGACTACAAACACTACAAGATATAATAGAAAAATTCTACAATTTGCAAGATGAAATCGAAGCGAACACCCCAGAAGACGAAATAGAAATTGAAAGTGATTACAGATATGATTTTGTCGAAATGTACACGAAGTTGAAAACGAAATTACTAATGTTACGAACAAGTAAAACTTCAGTAAATGAAGCAACGAATCATCCTAGCACATCGACAACATTATCTACACCTACCAGCACAGAACGAGAGCATGTGCCGAAAATGAATTTCCAACAATATCAAGATGGTGAGTCTTTTAAAAATTTTACAAAGAGATTATCAGTTTACTTTTTACTGAATAAAATTACAAACCCACAAACTGAAGTCTACCTACTATTATCAGCATTAACACCTGAATTACATGAAAGGTTATATAATTTATGCTCACCGGAAGACCCATTAAACAAAACGTTTGAAGATCTTACAAAATTATTGGATGACTATTTGGACCCGAAACCTACGTTGTGGACCCTTCAACACAATTTTATATCTCGCTTGCAACAGCCGCAAGAAACGATCGCAAGATATGCCTCCGAACTTAAGAAATTGACAGCAGATTGCGAATTTAAATGTCAGCATTGTAAAAAACCCACAGACGAAAGTTTCTTGTCGCTACAGTTTGTTAGAGGATTATCAGACGGAGAGATACGCACAAAAATATTACAAGAATGTGACACATCGCAAAAATTCGCAAAATTAGTGCAAATGGCCACCACTATGGAAATGGGGAAGAAAGAAAACTCAAGCATGAACTAACACTCCATTAAACACAATAAATCAAATATCAAATAATGCTTCAACGAGCAAGTCTAGAAGCCCCATCAACGACTTCCAGAAGAAGACCTCGAGAGGACCTATTACTTTTAAAGACCTTATCGGAAAATGCTTTAGATGCGGCTTAGACCATAAAGCAAACAATTGTGGTGCGATAAATAGTACTTGCAGACGGTGTCAAAAGGTCGGCCACTTAGCTCGAGTTTGTTTACACAAGAATAAGACTAACCAGCTAGATAGCTCATCGTCAACCTTTGATGATAGTGAAACCCCAGAAGATATACATCTAATCAAAAGCGAATCAGTGGAAAAATATATGATCACAGTTCAAATTGAGAAAAAACCAGTACGAATGGAATTTGACACAGGAGCTGCGTTATCAACTATGAGCTTAAATATGTATAGAAGCCTAGGGATTGACAAGAAAATTTTCAAGAGCGATAAAAGATTGCGAACTTACACAGGAGAACTAATTCGTCCTAAAGGAATGACTTATGTAAAATGTACATATAACAATCTGACTATTCACGGAAAATTGTACATAATCGATAAACAGGTGGATCCAATATTTGGAAGGAGCTGGATAAAGGAACTAAAAATTTTGGAACTATCAAATATAAACTCTTTAAAAACAGACGAAATCCCTAAACTTGACGAACTCCTACAACAATTCTCATCAGTATTTCAGCCGGATTTAGGTAAAATACCTAATTATTTGGGTCACCTGACTTTAGAAGATAAGGTAAAACCTATATTCATAAAACCTCGAAGAATACCATATGCCCTGAAACCGAAAGTAGATGAAGAAATTGAGCGCTTATGTAAGGATGGAGTAATCACAAAAGTGGATCATTCGGACTGGGGAACACCCATAGTTCCGATTGTAAAACCTAACGGAAGCATTCGATTATGCGCCGATTACAAAGTCACTCTCAACAAGGTTATTAAGGATGAAAAATATCCAATCCCTATTATAGAAGATATTTTTTCAGAAATGAACGGAGGAAAATTATTCTGCACACTGGACATTACGAAAGCTTACCTTAATATGGTAATGGATGAAGAAAGCGCCAAGTTACAAACCCTCAGCACACATCTAGGCACAAACAAAGTTAATCGATTAATGTTTGGCGTCAAGCTAGCACCCAGCTTATGGCAAAAATTTATGGATCAACTACTACAAGGCTTAGAAGGTGTAAAATGTTTTTTCGATGATATTATTATACAGGGCTCCTCTGAAGAACAGTTATTAAATCGACTAAAAATGGTATTGGAAAAATTAAAACAAAATAATCTTCGTGTTAATAGAGATAAATGTAATTTTTTCAAACATAGTATCGATTACCTGGGCCACACTATAGACAAGGACGGACTACATAAAAACAAAGAGAAAACAATTGCAATTTCAAACACGCCATGTCCAACTTATATAAATGAGCTTCGAACCTTTCTTGGAATGGCAAATTTCTATAATAAATTCATCCCTAACCTAGCATCTTTGGCAAATCCTTTGAATGAACTACTTAAAAATGGTAAGAAATTTAACTGGACATCTCGATGTGACGAAAGCTTTAAAAAAATTAAAAAGGAAATTCTGAGTAGCAGAGTCCTAATACACTTTGATCCGAATAAACCTGTGATTTTAGCTACAGACGCATCTCCTTCTGGATTGGGGGCAGTATTATCACATAGACTACCAGATGGGTCAGAACGACCGATAGCATTTGCCTCTAGGACACTATCAAACAGTGAAAGAAACTATAGTCAAATCGATAAAGAAGCTACCGCTATCTACTGGGGACTCAATAAATTCTTTCACTACTGTTATGGTAGGAAATTTATACTGGTAACAGATCACAAGCCTCTAACTACAATATTCAATCCCCATCAAAACCTACCTGCGTTAAGTACCATGAGATTATTCCACTACGCACACTTCTTATCAGGATTTGATTACACAATTGAATACAGAAAATCAAATGAAAACGCAAATGCCGACTACTTATCCAGATTCCCTATTCACACATCAAATAAAAACAAAATTGACCAGCATAGCGTATACCAAATGCAACAAATAAATACTTTAGAAATATCACCTAAAGAAATAGCTTCAGAAACAAAGAAAGATACCACTCTATTAACACTATCATTAGCACTGAAAACAGGCAAGTCATTGAAGGAACACGGTTACAGAGATAATGAACTTACGCTACAAGATGACTGTATTATAAAAGGGACCCGTATCATGATTCCACAGAGTCTAAGAACTCGCGTGCTGAAAGAATTGCATTGCGGGCACATTGGAATCCTAAAAATGAAACAGCTAGCGCGCAGTTTTGTCTACTGGACAAATATAGACAAAGACATAGAACATTACGTAGAGTCATGCCGAGCCTGCCGCTTACAGCTAAACGAGCCAGCAAAGGTACCCGTACACCACTGGGAGACTCCGGCGGGACCGTGGCAGAGAATTCATATAGATTTTGCAGGCCCTATAGCAGGATATCAGCTACTAATAATTGTTGACGCTTATACAAAATGGACCGAAATAATTCCCACCAAAACCACAACTAGCTCGTGGTGTATTAAGAATTTGAAGGAAATATTTGCTTTATACGGTAACCCGTATACTTTGGTTTCGGACAACGCACGGCAATTTACATCACAAGAATTTCGCAACTTTTTAGAAAAGAGCGGCACTGTCCATCGCACTAGCGCCCCGTATCACCCCGCGACAAACGGTCAAGCGGAACGTACTGTGCAAACAGTCAAACGAACCTTGCGCTCATTGGAAGGGGAGAGAGGGGACATCATCGAGAAACTACTAATAGTTAAAACGCGACTAAGATCTACTCCGGGTTCATCGGGGAAGACACCCTACGAGCTTATGTTTGGAAGGGAGGTCAGAACACGACTGCATGTAATGTTTAAGACACAGTCACCATCACTGGCATCTGACAATAATGAGCTCTTAAATCGAGCACACCTGTCAAAAACATTTACCCTAGGAGATCGAGTGCAAGCTAGGAGTTACTCGGACCCTCATTACAAATGGGAATTTGCCAGCATTACACGTCGTGTCGGTCGCGTACACTACGAGATGAAGACCGATAATGGTGACATCTGGCGGCGGCACGTCGACCAGCTCCGGCCTGCCCCCAGGATCCCGAGGCCGGCAATCACGGTGGAGGACTGACATATACTGTCTTTCTGATGCCTAGCAACGGAGTTGTTTAGTCATTGTATTAAATATTTATCTTGAATTAATATGTGAATTTCTTATTTAACACTTATCTTGTAATTTTTGTGTACATAAATTATATGTGGCGTCACATGTACATTTGTGTACATGTGGTGGCCGCGTACCGGGAGACGCAGTGTTGGTAGCCCCCCCCCCCCCACAAGGTGGACCGACGATCTGGTGAAGGTCGCGGGAAGCCGCTGGATGCGGGAGGCGCAGGACCGATCGGTATGGAGATCCTTGGGGAGGCCTATGTCCAACAGTGGGCGTCTCTTGGCTGAAATGATGATGATGATAAATTATAAATAAATAAATACTGCGCCTAAAAATATAAATTATGTAAGTACTTAAAAAAATGAAATTTCAGATACCATTTGGTCTGAAAATTGCAACAAAAACTACTTAATGATTTTCTAAAAAAGTATTGTAGGTATTTTATTTTTCTGTAAAATGCATATGGTCGGTCAGGGAATTTTGCCCTGCCCAGGTAAGGTTAGGTTATACATTGTGCCCATACACAGCAACTGCATGCTGCATGCTTGCTTGCATGCTGATTTATTTCCTTGTATGCTAGCATCAAACTGCATGCTGCTTGCTTGCTCGCATGCTTAAAATAGCAGCATAGACTTGAGATCGGAAATACTGTGTTCAAATTTTTCAAGAAGTTATAAAACAGTGGTGTAATGAATGTTAGGAAACCTAATACTTTGAACAAATGTTGATTCGGCTGAACATAACTTCGGTAAAAAGGTTTTCGACCAAATGAAACGTCGGAGTAACGAAAAAAAAAACGAATTGATAAAAGGTCAACTGATACAGTTGCAAACGAGATTTCGACGAAGCAAAAAAGGTGACCAGAAAATAGCCGAAAAGTTATCTGTTAAATGAAATTCGGTCAAAAAATTTTCGATCTTATGATAGGTAACCGGTCGGAAGTTCCGAGCGCATTGCGCTTCCAATCCTTGCGTGTTTCCGAATACGAGTGTTGTGGCTTTTTAAAGCCCGAGGTACCGATATCGAAACATACCCGTGGTAAGTGAAATTCATGATGCAAGTAAAGGTTTTTTTTATTACAAGTACATTTTTATATTTTTTATAAATTTCTATATAACACCTCGGAATTGTAATTTCAGTATAACGTAATAGTTAAAATAGCATCACAGTCTATGAAAAATGAAAGGTAATTTTTGAATTAATAGTAGGCAAATAAAGATAAAAATTACAAAACATAGTTTTCAGTAGAAAGTAATCTCGTGGCCGGCTGCATATAATGGTAACTTTGCTAGTTTTCATGTCATATGTTTGATATAGGCTCCACAAGGTGGGCTGACGATCTGGTGAAGGTCGCGGGCGGGAAGCCGCTGAATGGTTTGGTTTGGAGATTCCTGTTCAACAGAGAGTGTCTATAGGATGAAATAATGATGACGAGTCATATTTTATTATCAACTTATCAGCTTGTAATTCGTAAGTTATGTTTGTATATTGTAAGGTTCTATTTTTCTCAATATTTGATTTGCTGGTAAAAAAACTAATCAGGTCAAATTTTGCGGTTCATTGCTTTGTTTGTAATTAATCCGATAATTCAAATTTAATAAGTCTTATTTTTAAACATTTTAGCAAAAAAGAACAAAAATTGCGTTTCAACAGAACATGTATCCTATTCTAAATCTCAATTCTTTTGTCGTCGAAGTCGACAACGACTATCATAATATTGAACTTGGCTCCCGTTTCCACATTTATGTTTTGATGCGATTCATATAGCTCTATTTACGTATTGTGGAAGGAAGATATGCGAAATAGCCAACTTTCTAACGGTGTTGTCTTTTAACAGTTTGTTTGTAAGGCTCGTCTCCATAGTAATGATATTTTAATATAAGTACCTAGTCGTAGTAATGATTCGCCGATATGACAACATTTGTTCTATGACCAGCGATGTTTCTTTGTCAAGTCACAAGCATAACATCTTTTGGATCGATTTTTAATCGAGTGTATGGAAATAAACATAACATAAATATTTAATTTTCTTCGTGAACGGTTTATCGATATAATCATCGAACAGTATGAGCTAATAATGTAGTCATAACAGGTTGATTTGATCAATTACAATGATTATTTATTGATATTTAATTATTATTCGTATTTAGTTTTGAATGAATGAATACTTTATTGCTTAGGATAAAAATATACAAAAAATGTTATGGAAAATACAAACGGCGGCCTTATTGCCAAAGCAGCAATCTCTACCAGGCACAAATATTATTAACAAATCTACTAGTCTAGGGGTTTGACCACTTTTTTCTTGTTGAGATGAAATGCATTTGTGCAGCGCAAGTGAGCACCGAAAGCTAACAGAAGGGTCTTTGTGGAAAAATGCGGACTTACCGCACTTTCTGCGTGGAGTCCGGAGTGAATCCGCACTAACTTTACTTGTGCCCTAAACCCAAATTGGTGTTCGTATTAGGCGGAACTTGAGTGAATTAAATAACATAAATTTTGATTGTTGGTGCTGACGATACTTATTCATCCTATATTTTAAGAAAACCCCAGTAAGTTTCAGCTTTAAGTTTCGGCACTTACATTTTAGAATTTCTTTGAATTAAGTAAACAAATGCTATGTATTCCAAACATGTCAATGTACAAACATTCGAAAACTCAACAATGCGTTCACTGATGGTTCACTGAGAAATGACACTAATGTCGTAGGTAAATTTTTGGTAGGTAGTGAAAGGTCCAATCCAAATTAATATTAAGATTAAAATGTTACTTAGGTAGGTACTTCAATGAAATCATGACCACCGCGTGCAAAATTAACAAAATAAAGAATGTGTAGTTTTGTTTTACATACACGCATAGTGCTTGTGCATATAAAAATAATAGATTAAAATTAGAAAAAAAATAGACTGAATTGATTGAACAGTGCACCAGTTAGAGTTATCTGATGAAAGAAATGTTGCACCTCGTTAGAGCCACGTAATATTATCGTGTCAGAGCCCTATCACCTTATCATGCGTTATCTAATGGAAATAATAATAAAGAACTTGCATGCATAACAACATCTTATAAATTACTAGCTGCTGCCCGCGACTTCGTCTACATCCCTAGGAAACTCATTGAAGTTTGGGATAAAAAGTAGCCTATGTAATTCCCAATAGCTTAAGTAAGCTAGATGAAGCCGACTAAATGGGGAACAAAGCAATGAAACTGTAATATTAACTGAAGTCGAAATATATAATAATAAAAACAACCGCTGATTAGTGACTGCCAATACGGTTTCCGTCATGGTTGCTCGACTGGTGATTTTCTAGTGAATTTCACACATCGCTCGCTAGGTAGAGGCCTTAGAAAGCAACGGAGAAGCTCTCGCTGTCAGTCTCGATATCGCTAAGGCATTTGACAGGGTCTGGCATAGAGCTCTTCTAACGAAACCTTCCTATGGAATCCCCGGGAGACTGCAGATGAATTGCCAGCTTTCTGGACGATCGGAGCAATAAATTCGTCGTCGATGGCTCATTCTCCGAGACCAAAACCATTAATGCTGGTGTCCTACAAGGCTCGTTGCTATCCCCAACCTTGTTCATTCATATCAATGACTTTTTGCCATAAAACATTTTTTTGTTAATCAACAACCTTTAATATTATTGCGGTATTCCGTTACACCCGGTATAGTAGGCGAAACTACTATATTTTCTAACTATCTATTTCAAATTGAGTCACAAGAGAATGGAGTCAGAATTGCATAATGTTTAAAAAATATTATTTTATTTCTTCTTCCAATACCAGCAACTTCTGCATTTATATATTTTTGATTTGCTGAAAAAGAATTGGTGAGATGAGCATAAACGGGCCAATTTTAACAGAAATGATAGTATTTTTCACTTTGAATATGGAATATTGGAATGTAAATGATTTTTTAATTATGTTTTTATTTCGATCATACTAAGTATATTTTCTTAATTTTTTTGCCATCTAATATATTTTTAGAGGTAAGAGTTTTTAAAATACTATATATGATTTAAAAAAAGTTGGCAACCCTACGTGCGCTCTGTTTTACTCATGCGTATGCCCTGCGGCGAACTGCATTCCTGACTGCCCTTGTAGCTATGCGATCCGAGTGCGATCCCAGATCGAGGCGCGTAGACATACATAGCGCGTGTTTCGACCGTTTCTATGAAGTCTGTCTACTGTATACAGGGTTAATTTTGAGGTACCGGCAACCTCGCAGGATTAGATAGCTAACATCATTAACTACAACATTTGTTGTACGAGTTTTAAAATAACTTAATACATTGAACAAAAATCAATTTTCAAGTTTTTATTGCACTGTCGTGACATTGATAAGTCTATGTTTCATTTATAAACGACGACGGAAGAGAACACTACGCTCGCGCGCTGTGCGCGTAGAGTTGCAAACATTCTAGAGGTATATTAAATGAATATTTCTTTTTGTATGAAAGTAAAATCTAACGAATTATCAAAAGTCGTAAAACAAACATTGTAGTTAATGATACTAGCTATCTAATACTGCGAGGTTGCCGGTACCTCAAAATTTACCCTGTATACTGTTACCGTGCTATAGACAAGATTGATTTAATTAGTATGCCTTTCAGTCCGCGGGAAGTAAAGTAAAGAGTTGCACGCACACATGTCGACAGCCATTGCATTAGCAGGTGTAGTGCGCAAAACCGCATATTCCACCTCATAAAAAAGTTATAAGTAATATTATAAATCACAATATTTACAGGTACAATTTATACAGGTAGAGCAATAAATTGATTGGAAAATAGTAATAATTCTGCATGGGTACTAGGATATGCAGTTCACATGAATAAATTACAAATCTTAATAGATGTTTAACTACCAGACTGAAAAAGATTCGAATTGTTAAAATTATGATTTTTGTGTGGCATATTAACATCAAATTTTATTATACAGAATTTATATTTTATTTTGGCATCAATAACCTTTGGATATGGACGAAACTGAAATACCTAGATATTTTGTCAATATTTTAACAAAATGAAGGTATTTGAATTCGACGTATGACAAAACGAGCCGCCACGCTATCGAATTAATATTATTTATTATTGTATAAAATGCTGAATGTGTATCGCTTGTGCCCGGAATCTGAATGTTCATGTATATAGGTAGGTATTTCAGAATGTTCATTCTATAGAGTTTATTAGTTACTTTTTGTAAATTCAATTTGTGCATTGTGCAATAACTGCGTGTGTCTCGTGGCCGCGTACGTCTACATGTTTTATGGCATTCGTAATAGCTAAAACAATAAACATACGGCAGCAGTGTGCGTTGATTGTCGGAATCGACCAGAGAGCTACTCTGAGAAATCGATGATAATCGTAGTTTCGTGCTGGTTGTTCGCTAATAAAAACGATGTAGTCATACGGAAACACTGCATGCAGTAATGTACGGTATCGACGAAGCTCGATATATCGATAATGAGACTAGGCCCCAGTCGATATCGGCAATCAACCTACTCTAGATGCATGAGTTTTCAATGTAACCGTGTCACGGCCTGGCGCGGGTCGCAAGGCCGCCACCCCTAATGATGCGATGAGCCGGTCCGCGGCACACCATATTGGAAATAACATAATAATTCATACGCTATCTATCCCACACATCGCTTTGAATATTATCGATCGCCCTCGATGTTTCACGTGGCATGGCCACCACAATAGCTTAGTGAAAAATAAAACTATTTGACCTCTAAATTGATTCAGGTTAAAAATTTGGAAGATTCAAATCATACAAACTATTCGGATTTAACTCGTGTAAATACGAGTAGGTATGTGTTATTATTTTTTAAACACAACAGGGTAGCTCTTGACCTTCATCCTCACCTGACAATAAGGACGAAGGTGTAAGCGAACTTTAGGTTGAGGTACCTGGATTTCTCGACAGTTGAGGAACTAGCTATCTTACCTCTAATGGTCGGAATACAGTAATAATTATTATGGCGACAAACTTAGGAAAGACAGTGGTAGTTAACCAGTCGGGCTCAGAAGCCCTACCACCGAGCCTACCAAGGGAAATCGAACCACGGACCTCTACATTAATACCGGGTGGTCTCAACTCAACCATTAGATCACGGAGGCGGTTTAAGATATTTCGACTGCGGCGCGGCAATTTGAACAGCTTATCTTAGAGCAATCATGGTCATGGGGAATGAATATTGTAAACATACCAATTTTGGGTAAACACAATTTGGCTTTCTGTCGAGTAATTTTTAGGAGATAATATTTATATTTTTAAACTATATTGAACTGATGTTGGTTTAATATAAAAAAGCATGGAATGGTTTTCGGTAATTCCTGGTTCTATTAATTGCCGATAGTCGTGCTATTTGCAATCAATGTAATTTGTTTATGAAAAGTGCTGTTGAAATGCAGTCCATCTGTATAGAGCCTTAAATATACGAGTATCTTATTGTGTAAAAATTTGATTTCATATATAACTTAAAATTTTACTAAGTAATAATTATGTACAGTTACTTGTTTGCAAATGCGTACTGAATTGGTGTATTTATGTATTACTTTTGCTGCCTGTAAATAAATACATCTGTATAGAGCCTCGTTGAAAGCGTTGTTGTGTTCTGGTATTGAGAGGTACTTAAGTAAGATAGACAACTGCTTTGTGGTTGAGAAATCTATTGTGAAACTCGCTTCCAATATCGGTCATATCGTTTCTGGTCATCAGGTCAAATGCTGTTGGAGCGAAATAGAGCTTTCCTGTACTTATTGTGATTTTTATGAAAACTTAAAATTTAAGTAACCATTATCTTATTTATTTGACATTTTATTTTATTGTATTGTTTTGGACGTTTTTATCATATTTGACATTATGATTAATAAATTGAATTTCTTATAATTAATATTATATAATATTTTTTATTAGTTGATTAATGTTATACAATAACTTTTTACATTCTTTTTATAATTTTACAAGAAACGTTTGTAAAAATGAAATAAATAAGTAAACCTAAACCTATGTAATATGTAATGAATATTAGCGATTGACTGCCTATTCTATGAAAACCCTTTTCTTTCTATAGCAACGTGGTTATTCCACTAGTTGTTCGAGAAAACTTGAAAATAATGACATAAACTAATGCTTTTAGCAATTTTACAAAACTGTATTTGTTCCCGCGCAAGAAATGTTCAATCTGGCTGCAGCGAGTTATGTAGCTCATGTGTTTACACAACATTCCTTGAAAACACACTATTGTTTTGCTCCATCGACACATTGATTAAACAAAACATGACTGCGACAGAGTATGGATGCCGAGCTCAAAGCCTCGTCAATGTCCGGTAGCGTCTACCAGATAGTAGAACAATAGCTATTTGATAACTGTTTTAATTTTGATTAATACTTGCCTGTGCTTAAGAAGAATTCACTTCAGGATTGATTGTGTCAAGTTAACAGTTCCAAGTTGACTAGAAAGTTTTGTATGATGACGCATTAATAAATCTGTGTACGTACATATATGTTTTGTTAATGGATATATGTTTGTACGTAAACTATGTGCCCATAGTTTTTAATAATATGTTCTTAATATTATGTCATCATTCATCATTTCAACCAAGAGACGCCCACTATAGTGTTTTAAGGATATGTGAACTAAAGAATATAATTCATAAAAATATGTTCTCTACATGTCATGTCTACCAGTAATCATTGTGTCTGGACGGCCTATGAGTCCTATGACTTGTCCTTAATTATTGATTCACCGAGCGGTGACATTCCTAGCTTTAATAATGGTGCGATACTAACATTGGCAATGGATCCTTGGATTGTAACCTTGAATCCTGGAATTTATTATTCCACTCTGTTGTAATAATTAAATCAGGTATAAATTCATGTTTAGTCTTTTTTAGTATTTGATTCTATGTTAATATAAGAAGCTGCTGAATGCTATTAATGTTTTTGTGATCATAATCGGTAGGTACCTAATTCATTACTATAGCTGTTACAATTGATGGAATTTAGTTGATATTTTAGCCGGTTTTATAAATTAAGATTGCCTGATTATACATCATCATCATCATCATCATCATCGTTCTCATTATCTGTTATGACAATGTCGAAATTATTTCAAATCAAGATCATAATCTGTAACCTTTGTGGGAAGAGAACAATTCCAACAAAAATTATTATTTTTACGCGTGTGTGTGTGTATGATTTCAGTGATCGATGTAGAACTTTATTGCCGGCTACAGCTCGATGCAGATAAGAAATTTCATGCATTGTGTTTTGTGTGTTGCGTTTGATTTTGACTTTGAAAAATTTTATGTCAGCACAGTTCAAAAAAGAACGATTTATTTCATTAACGTTTTGTGTTGAAGCAGTTAACTTCAAAACAAAATGTTAATAAAATGTTTTGTCATACATTTTAAGACAATAAATGTATTTACGCATATGGGCTAGACGAAATGATGTTTGTATGGGACTCCTACGTAGAACACGCAGTGAATGTGCCATTGCACGATAACTTTTGTTTCAGTATTATTTTCATAAAACTATAAAAATGGAGGCAGGTGAAGGAAGGAGTAGTGTTCAAATTCCTATTACGGAATAATAGTTATGATTTCAGTTTTAACTAAATTCTATGCCCTAGTCTAAATATAAAATTTTCACATCTGCAAACACATTAGTGCTCAACATGATAAGTAACATATTTTCAACCCTTGTCAATCGTGCACTTTTGACAGTAGTCGTGAGTGGCTACTCCGATGGCGTAGTATAGCTTCAGGTTGCGCGGATTCAAGATTTCGTCAGACTTATGACATAACGTGCTCTAAACTTGGTCTTGGTTTAAACCTGATGCTCTTTCACTTGTGTGAAAAAGAATAGATAGAGACAGCGTCATGTATAAACCAAGACTTAGTTAAGACCATGTTTTGTCAGTCTCTGTATCGACAGCTCTGCTCTTAATATGTAGCCAAAGAAATTTTAGTATTTGCAGTGGCACAATCGAAGATCGCCGCTCCTTAACATTTAGTTCAATACAGTTCAATACAGTACACCTCGTCCCGCATCTACTTAATTTTCACTTCCGCTAGGGTTGGCTGGAAGAGATCTCTTCAAGAGATAAGCTCGCCCTTGTACATGTTTGTTATATAATATGTTTCTATCTGAAAAATGTGTGTACAATAAAGAATATATAATGTTATTGATATGTAGATATAGTCTTCGACATGCGCCTTGGCTTCTTAACCGCAAATTGTGTGAAAGCCCAACAGTTTTGATTTTCTTATGTGTTGGATGCGAGGTATATGTAGTTCTAGATAACATCACAGTTGGCAATTTGTGATATGTCCGTTTTCTTTTCTTCTACTCGGTCAACAATCAACATTTTCGCTTTGTGCCTTTTAATGGCTAGGCCAATTCAAAATTTTTAATTTCCAACTGTTATAACAAGTCCTCAGTATTTTCCCTTGTTTAAGCGAGAACTATAATGTCGTCAATATATCTCATATTAATTATCAACTGACCCTCAGCCTCGAGCCCCAACAGATACATCTCCCTTCTATTCTTCTCGAATAAGCTTTAATTATTGATTCATCAATGTATTGAGTATATATTTTGGATAACAGTGGTGACAGGGTCGCATACCCTGTCGCACCCCAGCTTCAATCGTGAAATTGATTGCTGCTTTTTTCATTTGACCGTATCGAAGGCCTTACGAAAATTGATAAAACAAATGTAGATGGGATGTTTAACACGCTGGTCTGGATTTTACTGTGACCTAGCACAATACTAAGATTTGTTGCTGTATACCTTTTCCTTGAAATCATCTTATTTTATTAATATTTGTCGAGACAAGTATGTCTAAAGACTAATATAATAGCAATGTAGATGTAGAGTAATACCACGTAATACCTTGTTTGATGATGATTGATTGCACTACCCTTCTGGCGTCAACATGACACGAAATTACTCTTCTTCGGCGACTAGATATCACAGAATTGGATTTTGACAGGGTGCGAAAAAATCCGATTTTTATAATAAAAATCAAAAAATCGGATTTTTGATATATATCCGATATACCGGGTGTAACAGAATACCGAAATAATATATGTCCAAATATATGTTTCTTACATTGTATTCATAAAGAAACTATTACATGCCTTTTATTTATTACTATTCCTATTTTGTTCCATACATTATAATTTTTATGCAATTTTCTATCTATGCCCGCGAACTACGTTTCGCCATAACAATTATCAGAAAATTCTGGAGAGGGCCACCCTTATAAAAAATAGCCTACGGCCTATTCTCAGACCTGCCAAATATACACAAATTTCATAAAAAGTGGTCAAGCCATTTCGAAGGAGTTTCTTATCAAACTCCTCCGAAATGGCTTAACACGAGGTTTTTGTATATCTACACTATTAATACAATAAAAACAGGAAAGATTTGTATGTAGTATGTAACGAATAAACTCAAAAACTACTAGACCGATTTCAAAAATTCTTTCACCATTAGATTACTACATTATTATTACATCTAAGCTACAAAATTATTTTTCCTACGGGAAAATCTCAAATTCCCACGGAAAAACAAAGACAATGCGGGCAAAGCTAGATTATAAAAAAAACAATTTTTACTTTTTAAAACCAGTAAAAATTGTCAATGAAAGTAATTAAAAATATAAAAGCAATTTTAATAAACAAATGTTTGATGTTTATTTGATAGTTTATTTTTTATTCAGATTTTAAGCCAAGAGATCTAGCCCATTAAGCTAATATTCATGGTAAATTATAACAGTTTTCTGCAAACCAAAAAAATTGATTTATATCAATGATTTTTATGAAAAAATCCATTGATATATATCGTGATATATATCATGATATATATCCATTGATATATATCCTCGCACCCTGGATTTTGAACTTGCTATCAATCGCGATAAGAACAAACTGATGATTTATTTATTTATTAATTCTTTATTTACATAATTTTCGTACAAAAGCGGACTTCATGCCTGTAGCATTTTCTTCCAGTCTACCTTAGGGTGGTGCAGAAAAGGGAGATGCGGTACATGTACCGAGAAATGGAAGAGCTTTTTATGAATATTTCATGCATATAAAAGAAAATTCTAATATATAAATAAGATAATTAAAATAAACTAAAATATATATCTAAAATGCCTACGACCAACGAGATAATTGTAATGTTTTAATTGCCGATCATTGATTTACTACCAAACGTAGATAACGCATGAACGATCGTAATGTGGGCTGGTGAAGAACTGCCCAATCGCGACTCGTGCAGTTCCTTTCCATATTGTGTGATTAGCTGTCGGCACGTAAACATGCCGAAGTGCGCATTCAAAAGTTGTGGTAACAATAGCCAGAAACGGCAGAAAAAAGACGGGATTTCATATTTTGCGTAAGTAAACTCATTACACATCTTATCACGTATTCAAATATTCGATTTATACGTAAAAACCAATCAAAAACAATTATTTTAATCATAAGCATGTCGCTTCGCGTCAGTGTCAGTACATCACAATCGTCTCGCTCGCACGGGCGTCGTATCACGATGTGTTATCTCATTCTTGCGTTGGAGCGACAACGCGATAAGCAATTTCAAGCATTATGTTTGAGATTATAAAGTTGATATTTTCTTGTAGCAATTAATAAAACGTCGCTTGGTCTGTGGCTAGGTATGAAATGATGTAACATCCCACGGTTATACTTAAAATAATTGCCGTAATAATGAAGAATAAGGTTGAATTCGATAAAAACGGTACTTTCTTTATGGTAATTTTCATTCGGGCGTGCATATTCAAGTATGTATCGGCGAGTACAAATGTATAGTCGATTAGGTGACAGATTTCAAGCGCGTTTTTGTATGAAGCGCTCTATCTACGTTTGGTAGTAAATCAATGTTGCCGATGCCTAAAAAAATCAGTTCAAAATGCCTTCCCAATTTATTTTTGAAGCTAAGCTTGCTTGGGGCGTTTCTTACCTCTAGAGGGAGGGCGTTCCATGAAAGAATAGATTGGACAAAAAAGGATGAGTGAACAATATCAGAGCGATGAGGAGGAACTATGAGGATACCATTGAAGGCAGAACGAAGGGTTTTGTTATGAGAGTTATATAATTGTACATTGTACCGACAACAACCAACCGGATGTCCAAACTAATGCAAGGTAGTCAAGAATTATGTGTATCTGGGCTTCTGTGATAGTGATGATATGATGAAAATTTGGAGACGTTGCGCTCTGTGACAAAATCCTCAGTGGCAAAATTCACAAAGATTTGGAAAGATCACAGAAAAACCAGAAACATAAAGGTTCGACTGATGTCACTGATGAAGTGCCTCGTCCTTCCAATCCTAAATGCAGCTGAGATGTGGACGTTGAGGATGCTGGATCGCCACAGGATTGACGCCCTAGAAATATGGTGTTCAACTCGCATGCTCAGAATCCCATGGACCGCGCACTAAGCCATTGTTTCGCTACTAAAGGAATTCAACATCAAAGTGAGATTATCGTCGACAGTATAACTGGGAATTCTCTTTGGGCATATCACCCATTGCACATATGTACACACCTGTGAAGAAAGAATTTCTTTACAAGTTGTGTGTGAAGTCGACCAACCCGCACTTGGCCAGCGTGGTTGACTAAGGCCTAAACGCCCTAGTTTAGGGTAGGCTTGAGCCCCTCGGTGTGGACGTATATGAGCTGTTGATGATGATGATGATGATGATATCACCCATTACGAAGACAATGGTCTTATTGTTCACGCAAGGGAAAGTTGAGGGCAAGAGATCACGTGGGCATTCTCCAACACGATAGACAGACCTCATTAAATCTGTGACGCATTAACATTGCCGAGTGCTCTCACTCCGGTAAACATAGGTATAGCTATACGGCGGCGCATCACAAGAGCAGCGATGGCACAAGAACCTACCGATACCACGACCACGATCACTCTGACAAGGGTGCACAACTAAGTAGAGAAGAACTATAATATGTCTTGGTTTTGTTAGATGCCGTCTTTGTCATGAAGGGCTAGAGTTTCATGTTTATCGGAGTGCTTTTTCAGTTCAGTTTTTTCCGTCCTGCCTGCTTCTGTATCAAAGCGCTCTTAGTATTAATCTATTGCACAGTTGCTCTTCGGGATTACATGTTGCGCCGGTTTTCAACTCGGTTTCATGTCTCCGTGGCCATTTAAGTGTCATCGCTTGAGCTTAGAGAGCTCTAGCTGTATTTCCGCTACTGTCTGCACTAGTGGCCCATCCATAGGCGTCCAAAAGAAAAAATTAGAAGCTCTATGCTATGGGGTATCCGAATCACCCCCATGTATGTTCAGCGATTTTTTGTAGTTTAGGAGCTAGAATTATTTTTAGATTTTTTTCAGTAATTTTCTACCGACATTGGTTTTCCTTTTTTATCTTTTTTTCCTTACGTTTACAGATGTTTTTTTTTTGTGTAATTAATCATCATGATAGTAGCTAACACCTGAAATAAAGCGGTTTGGCTAAGCATTGCAGAAGTTACATAAAATTTTATCTGAAGTTCAAAATTACTGTTAGAGTTCAGTAGTCAAAAATGTTAAGGGCTTAAAAAAAAATAGTAAGGGGTGCCAGAGGTTTCTAAGCATTCTTAAAATCTGCTAAGAACCTGTAACAATGAATATCATTCATAAAAATCAGACCTTAATAGTGGTTTTTCTTCTGTGACTGGCCTTGAGGTAAACAAAGGTCGACAAATTGAAAAAAAGATGTTTTTCTTTAGGTGTTGTTGAATTGTAACGTGTCTAGTATTACTTAATATTCGGTACTCCATGGCGGTCATGTTATCGGCTTCAGATGATTTTTGAATTAAATTTAATAAATTAATGTATTTTTTTAAAGAGTTATGATTAATTAAATAAAACAGTTGTTAGTTCCTAAATTTTATTTAAGTGCCATTTATAAAAGGTTTTCAAATTGGCGTCCTCCCACAGAAATGCACAATCTACATCTCCTAAAGAAATTGTGTTTGAGGTGTCTAAAAGCTTCTCTGTTGCTTCTTATTATGTTTCCCGTTTCTTCAATTTTCCGTCTCAGCTCTTCTTCACTATTAGACTCCCGCGCGTATACGTTTTCTTTGTCGTACCCCCAGATGAAAAAATCGATTGGGTTTAGATCAGGTGACCGCGGCGGCCAGGAAATTGGTCCACCTCTTCCGATCCATCTGAAAATCAGATAAAAAATGTGTAATTAGTAATTTGTCACAGCTTTTAAATTGTAAAAATGTAAATCAACTATCGTGTTTTACCTGCCGGGATAGTTTTCATTTAGGAAGCTTCGCACTTGACTTGCGTAATGGCATGGCGCCCCGTCATGTTGCAAAATCATGTTTCGACAGCGCAGCAATAAGTTAACATCTTCCAGCAAATCTGGAAGCTGATTCTCCAAGAACTCTCTGTAGACGGCTCCATTGAGCCTGGATGGAAGTTCGTAAGGGCCAATAAATTCGCCGTTGAGAACGCCGGACCACATGTTCACGCTGAAGCGGTGTTGGAATGTTGATGGTCTTGCCGCATGTGGATTCTCGATAGCCCAACTATGGTAATTGTGAATGTTGAACACTCCAGATCGCTCGAATCGAGACATCGTCTGTCCACAAAATATTATTGAAAAAATTGGGGTCTTCTGCGTTTTTTCTTAACATTGTGTGGCAAAAATCAATCCTTAGTTGGTAATCTGTGGGCTGTAATGCCTGGACCCTCTGAATGTGGTACGGATGATATCCTTCTCCTTTCAAAATCCTTTGAATGGAAACTCTTGGAATGTCTAGTCTACGAGCCATTCTCCTCGTACTTGTTGCATTATCCCTTTGCACTTCCTCCACAAATCTTTCCCTGCGATCAGGATCAGCTGTAGGGATCCCTACTCCAGCACCATGGCGACCAGGAATCCGGCCTGCCATCAACGCGTTGTGGGTGTTAATAAAAACGCGATGATCAGGATAACGATCAGGTTGTCGTCCTCCTCGACGTTGAAGCTGTTCTCTGTACAATCTTGCTGCTTCACGGCCATTACCTTGAGCAACGCCGTAATAGTAATGCATTTCTGCATATTCGCTTAGCGAGTAATTCATCACTACCACAAGTAACAAGTCAAATCGATATGCAAAGCGGAGTCCGATAACGAGCGCACAGTCCAAGTCGATAACAGAAAACAGAATCCGATGAGGTAGCAGGGTTCGTGAGTAAAGCGATATGATACTACGTTACAAGCAGCAGTAAACACAGTGTGAGAACGACTGAGGCGTTGCTTGAGTTTGCGGTCCTCTGCGCTGCTGGCGTCGCTAGCTGTCTCACTCGCACAAACCGGTTTCATTGTTTGCGCTCGCCCAAACCACGACTCAGGTGAAGGATTTCTTTACCTGTGTAGATGTTTTAAGGTTTAAAGGGATATTCCGAGAAGACTACGGCTATCTGCATAATTCAAAAATCATCTGAAGCCGATAACATGACCGCCATGGAGTACCGAATATTAAGTAATGCTAGACACGTTACAATTCAACAACACCTAAAGAAAAACATTTTTTTTTTCAATTTGTCGACCTTTGTTTACCTCAAGGCCAGTTACAGAAGAAAAACCACTATTAAGGTCTGATTTTTATGAATGATATTCATTGTTACAGGTTCTTAGCAGATTTTAAGAATGCTTAGAAACCTCTGGCACCCCTTACTAATTATTTTTAAGCCCTTAACATTTTTGACTACTGAGCTCTAACAGTAATGTTGAACTTCAGATAAAATTTTATGTAACTTCTGCAATGCTTAGCCAAACCGTTTTATTTCAGGTGTTAGCTACTATCATGATGATTAATTACACAAAAAAAATCATCTGTAAACGTAAGGAAAAAAAAGATAAAAAAGGAAAACCAATGTCGGTAGAAAATTACTGAAAAAAATCTAAAAATAATTCTAACTCCTAAACTACAAAAAATCGCTGAACATACATGGGGGTGATTCGGATACCCCATAGCATAGTGCTTCTTAATTTTTCTTTTGGACGCCTATGGATGGGCCACCCTGTATATTTTTGCCGATAACTATCAAACATTTGGATCCTTTCTAGCCCTTCTCGCAGAATTTGGTGAATGTCTGGAATCTGGATTCTCCACAGTCAGTCTTCTTGTATGTACGACAATAGGCCAAACTAGAGTTTCACCTTTGGACTGTGTTTTTATGTCGTTTGTAATAGAGACTGTTTTGGCCGTATAACTGCAAAGCTTGACGTGTCATTGACAATTCATCCTTTTGGCAGGTATCGATATTTGATTGATTGATTTATTAAACACTTTATTGCACACGAAACAAACAGGACCTAACACATAATATGATTAGATACACAGTCACAATAGGCCGCTTTCACCACATTGCACTGTGGGACATCCATAGGTCATAAATCTTAAAAACCTGCTTTCTTGTTTTACATTTTATTCCTTGTCGTTACATTGGATAGTTGCGGTACCTTCTGAAACTATAAATAGGTCAGTAATTAGAGTGCGCCTTCATTATCTATTGTGCATTCAAAGAGAGCGCATCGCCAATCGTAAATACTGTTATCAGTGAGTCATTAAAAAGCGTGACGTCATTTGTTGTCATTGCGAGACCTGTGAGTGCTGTGTGAGTTTTTTCTGAAATGGATATCCAAGAACAGGGTATGTAATAATTAATATTTTTATTTTAATTGTATCTTAGTATATATTTTCTTTAGTATGTCATTGCTACGAGGCGACTTTTCTTGGAGTATTATATTTTAATATTCAAAGTTTGAATAAACTTTTAAATATGTTCCCACTCGCTCCGACTATGGAGGTATATTGCACCATAATCTTTAGACTTTCTTATCTTAGGAAAATTAAAACTTGGCTGCCCTTATCTGCCCTTTTGGCGATGACAAGGGTGCTACGGTTGCCAGATTATCTCGTAGCATTTGCTACGAAATTAGTTTATTTAGTCTTAGTGCTTTGTGTAGGTTTTGTGACTGAATTTTAACCGTTTTTTTTTTTGTTTTAGGTAATTTATATATATGCTCGTTTTCAAGAATGCATATTCTTGAAATATGGCTAACTGTCAATACCGATAATGACTCGGAAAAGTGTCGTCAAGTCCTACAAAGTTTGTTGACTACTCTGAACGATGCTGAGAACATTGATATTCATTATTTAGAGAAAATTGTTAATAATTTATGTAAAGCTATTGCTCGATTCTGGAAAAAATGTAATAGGGATAAAACCAAGCTTTTATATAAGAATTCCGATTGGTTTAATGTTATTGAAAAAATTCAACTTGTGAAAAACAATAAGCAATGTACTCCGTCTGAAACGTCGCCGTGTCATTCACGTGGTCGTCCTCGAAAACCTTTTACGCAATGTAGTAAAAGGACTAAACGTCGGAGAGTAGCTGATTTGTCAAAGTCTGATGATTCTACTGTGAGTGCATTGCTTGATGTTTCAGACTGTTCATTCGATTCGTGTATATCTAGAGTTAGCACTGATGATGTCTTGTCACTTGTGACTGATGCTCAGTTGACAAAACATCAGTATTTATTAATTAAAAACTTTGTTAATAGTAAGATTTCTCCTAATGTATTACCATGTTACCAACAAATTACTAAAGCGAAACAGAGATGTTACCCTTCTAATATAACTGTTTCCGAGTCTTCAGCTGAAGTTGAATTACAAAGTCTTTTTGATCACACAGCTTCTCGAATCCTTGAATCTCAAAAAGAGGTCTTAGATCAGATTCCTGATGATTGTTTGTCTAATATCTCTTTACTTTGGAAATGGGGATTCGATGGCAGCACTGGACATAGTGAATACAAACAATTTTTTTCAGATTCAACTTTAGAAGATAATAGTTTGTTTGTAACATCTTATGTACCCCTTCAAATTATTGTAAAATTAGCTGAAGATATTTGTAAAATTTTATGGAAAAATCCTCGACCCTCTTCCACTAGGTACTGCCGTCCTATTCGATTTCAATTTTTGAAAGAAAGCACAGCAGTGTCTTTGCAAGAGGAAGCTTATTTTAAGGATAAAATTGAAAGTTTGCAACCTACTTTTATTCAGATCGACAATCGTGAATTGGTCGTTTCTCATAAGTTGCAGCTTTCAATGGTAGATGGTAAAATTTGTAGTGCTTTAAGTGAAACATTACAAGTAGATGTTATATATGTAATGCTACCCCTAAAGAGATGAATAAAATAGACGAATGTTTACAAAAACCTGTAATAGAGAGTAGATACCAATTTGGATTATCACCACTACATTCTTGGATACGTTTCTTCGAATATTTTATTCATCTTTCATATAGATTAGACATAAAAAAATGGCAAGTTAGGCTAGATAGTGATAAACAATTGTTATCAAATAAAAAACAATATGTACAGTCCCAGTTTAGGGAACGATTAGGTTTAATAGTTGACAAGCCGCGTAGTGTGGTGGAAGCGGGACGTCTAACGACGGAAATACGGCCAGGAAGTTTTTTTTGGAATCAGCTGTATCTGCTGAAATTACAGGTTTGAATAAGGATCTCATAGATCGTTGTTGTGTAATATTACAAACGTTATCTTCTGGACATAAAATTAATGAATGCAAGTTTAAAGACTATGCATTACAAACAGCATACAGCCTGGTCGAGGAATATCCGTGGTATAGTCTTCCTGCTTCTGTCCACAAGGTGCTCGTACATGGATCAGATATTATAAGTTATGCATTGTTATCTATAGGAGAACTTTCCGAAGAAGCTGCTGAAGCGACAAATAAGTATATCAAAATTTATAGACGAAGTCACACTCGAAAAATGTCACGTGAAGTTACCAATCAAGATTTAATACAACGACTATTATTACATTCAGATCCTTATATTACAAGTCTTCGGAAACTTCCCCCTAAAAAGAAAAATACTCTGTCACAAAGTGTAATAGAATTGTTACATGTTTAATATTGTTAGAATAAGAATAATTTATTTGTATTTTGTTAGTTGTTTTGTTTTTTTTTGTATTTAATTAATTTTAATTTATTTATTTCTATTATTTTATTATAATTAAATAATGTTATCAATGTTTTGACTCTTATTTTATTTAAAATATATGTTTTACATTCCAATTTTTAAGTGTTTGTTCATGATAAATTTAGGTAAAAGTATGTTATTGTTTATATTTGTTTTTTACTGAAGTAAACGTTTTTTATTCCGTAAATACATGTACTTCTTTCATTTTAATGTTCCTAAAACACTTTTACAACTATAAGTCACTAAAATAATACAATGTATTGATAGTAACAGGACTTTAACTATTTATGACCGCCCTTGTATGGAGCGTGTCCCTCCGTGCATTGTTCCGGTCAATAGTAGGTGATTTGAGTGGCAGTCGGCCCATGGCATAGTGTGCACATTGGTGATAGAGCTTCTCTGTCTAGATCAAGAACTTCTCAAACTTTATTGTCTTATAGACTATTTGCCATGTTTTCGATTTTAGTTAGACGCCAAATACCTGGCTTGGGAAATATTGCACTTTTCTAAATTCACTTCAAACTTATTTTGACTGAGTATGTTATCTGTAGTGTAATGTTATCTGTATAGTTTATTTAGTGAGGTGTTTTAAAATTGCGTGGTTTTATTTTATTTAAATCTCCTCGGTTAATTATATCAATTTTTAACAGACTTAAAAAAAGGAGGAGGTTCTCAATTCGATGTGTATGTTTTTTTTGTGTGTACTCGTATGTTACGTGATTACTCCGCCGATTGTGGACCGATTTTCAAAATTCTTTTTTATTCGATAGAGTAAGTGACGGGAGATATTAGAGCTGGCATACAGGATTCTAAATTAACTGTTCTTGTATTGATTGACTTTTCCAACGCTTTTAATGCTGTCACCAAATTCTTTTGTCCATCCTCTCCAATTATGGGGTCTCTCGTGAGGCGGTAGATTGGTTCTCTTCATATCTTCAGGATCGCCAGCAATCGGTTATCTGGGGAAATAGTTCCTCATCATGGTGTAATCTAAAGGCTGGTGTTCCTCAAGGCGGCATGTTGTTTCCAATCCTTTTATCAATTTTTATTAATCTCATTACTCACCGGCTTCGCTGTTCGTATCATTTGTATGTCGATGATCTTCAACTTTACGCTCAGGCTGGTGTTGATAACTTAAATGAGGCTATAGATAAAGTTAACGAAGACTTATTGCTATTTAAACCTAGTCTGATCAGTTTGGAATCCTAGTTAACCCGGCAAAATGCCAAGCAATCATTATAGGTAGTCCCACGGCTACAGCAAAAGTGGCTACAGTTAATTTGCGCCCAGATATATTTGACAATAATATAGTCCCATTTTGCAGTAGTGTAAAGGATCTTGACCTTTATACTCGACGCTCAACTGGCAGTCTCAGGTATCCAACATCTGTCAACGAGTAACTGGGATACTACGGTTTCTATACCGGTTAAAGAACTTTCTGCCTCCAGATATTAAGAAAATGCTTGTCCAGACCATGGTCTTTCCCGTCATCGATTATGGTAATGTGTGCTATGTCGACCTGAATGCAGATCTGCTGAATAAATTAGACCGGCTTCTGAATAACTACATTCGGTTCGTCTACAATCTGCGAAAATACGACCGTATATCTGAGCATCGCCAGCGTTTGAACTGGCTACCTATTCGGCAGCGCAGCGTAGACACGTAAGAACTTTAAATACTCTTTTCGTCTTTCTGAATGGTCCCACTGCACCCAGTTATTTAAACCAGCATTTTCAGTATCTATGTACATCTCACAATCGACCTATTCGGTCAGCATCCAACTGTCTTCTTACATGTCCATCTCATAGCTCTGAAATAATTCACTCTTCCTTTTTCGTACAATCCATTCTTCTCTGGAACGCGCTGCCTTTAGATATTAAGAAATCTATTTAGGTTTAAATATTTTTAAATGATTTCGATGCAAAATTGCTAATTTTGTTTTTGGTACGTACATCTACCACAGTTGCTCTCTGCACCATCCAAAGGTCGACCGGTAGAAAATGCCTCAGGCATTAAGTCCGCTGGTGTAAACAATGTACATAAAGCATAAATAAATAAAATAAATATTTTTATGGGATAGGGGGCAAGCGAGCAGACGTATCACCTGATGGTAAGTAATTACCGTCGCCCATGGACACCCGCAACTCCAGAAGAGTTACAAGTGCAGGGGTCGAAACTGGTCAGTAAAATCAGTAAAAGTCAGTTTTTTTGAGCATGGTCAGTAAATGTCAGTTTTTTGAGAAAATGGTCAGTTTTTTAAGTTTTTTGAGATCAACACACATATTGCCCCATAAATTTTTTTGGAACCTCATTAATATTTTACTAATACAATTTTGTCTGTCTGTGTGTACCTGTGTGGTTCCTATATCCGCCTACCTTCTTCAATCTAGATTTTGCTTAAGTAATATCTCATAATATATTGTGTGATGGTTTGAGGGCAACAAACAACTGATGCTCTATTATGATGTCTTGTGGCAACTTAATATTGTAGCATCATTATTTCGAGGAAAAATAGTCAAATCCTACTATTTTTTCTCGAAATAAACACATATTAATAATAAAAAAAACTGTTAATTATTTGTAAAATTTTTAACAATGAAAAGGTGGTGATGGTTGGCTATGGGGGTGGTGGAGGCCAATAATTGTAAAAGTATTTTTTCAATTCCACATGAATCTTTTATTTTAAGAGGATTGTGAAGCTGTAAATTTTCTTACAAAAAAAAATAGATACAGTCGAACATAGAACCTCCTCCTTTTTCGATGTCGGTTAAAAAGCGATAACGCTTTTCTCCCTTCTTTAAATATTTGTTGTCTTGAGTACAATGTCTTGACAACGCCTTGCTTTGTGCCTAGTTGATATAGATCGTCATCAGTTTTATGTAATACTACAGCCAGTATATTGCGAGCATCACCACGACCTCTATCGACTTCTGGAACAGGAATGCGTACAGTGGTACCCAACGATACGGGAGGGAATTTTTTTTCAGAAGTTTTAAGCATTTTCTGAGCTTGTACTATCAAATTCTTTTTGGCTCTAATGCGGTTTTCTATCGAAAAGGCGTTTTTTGCGCATAAAGGACAAGCAACTTTGGATCCAAAACCTTCTGCAATATTTTCTTCCGGAGCAGCACAAATAGTATGAATAGGCCTATTGCACATTCTGCACGAATGACCACCTGTTGTCTCCTCGGAACAAACACAGCATATAAGTGCACAACTCAATGACTCCTCTCGTACTGATACCAAATTCGGATCATGTAACGCTTGATCATTTACCTCACAAGGAAGATTTTCGACATTCGTAGGCTCAACAACATTCTTAGTATTTGGGATAGCCATGTGTTCATCATGCGCACTTTGGACATTTGAAGCTTCCTTACCGATGTTAAAACTATCGAGTTATCGAAACTATCGTTTTGTTGATCTGGTGCCTGTAGAGGTTAGGTGTAGAGGTTGACATCAAACTACTAAGATTCAATGGCCTACACAAGACCCAATTATTAATAGGTTGGGAATAAATTGGCAGTGACGTATGGACGGACGGGCGCACGAACGGACAGACAGACAGACATGAAGAATTTATAAGGGCTCCGTTTTTGTAATTCGGCTACGGAACCCTAATAAAAAACAGCTTGAAGTATTTAATTTTAATAAAATTATTACTAACTACTTTTTTACTACAATGAGTCGTAAAAAACAACAATAATAAATTGATTGTACAGTTTAATATTGAAATTTAGATTTATAAGTTTTTTTTTGTTCATACAGTTTCCATTTCAAATCTTTCGCATTTCCTGTAAATCGGCTATATGCGCCTTAAGAGTCCGCTAGCTTAGATAATGCCGCTCTTTAGCGCACCCCGCATTGACGCCGCCCGCGCCTCTTTTTGGCTCTGATGCGGTTTTCTATCGAAAAGGCGTTTTTTGCGCATAAAGGACAAGCAACTTTGGATCCAAAACCTTCTGCAATATTTTCTTCCGGAGCAGCACAAATAGTATGAATAGGCCTATTGCACATTCTGCACGAATGACCACCTGTTGTCTCCTCGGAACAAACACAGCATATAAGTGCACAACTCAATGACTCCTCTCGTACTGATACCAAATTCGGATCATGTAACGCTTGATCATTTACCTCACAAGGAAGATTTTCGACATTCGTAGGCTCAACAACATTCTTAGTATTTGGGATAGCCATGTGTTCATCATGCGCACTTTGGACATTTGAAGCTTCCTTACCGATGTTAAAACTATCGAGTTATCGAAACTATCGTTTTGTTGATCTGGTGCCTGTAGAGGTTAGGTGTAGAGGTTGACATCAAACTACTAAGATTCAATGGCCTACACAAGGCCCAATTATTAATAGGTTGGGAATAAATTGGCAGTGACGTATGGACGGACGGGCGCACGAACGGACAGACAGACAGACATGAAGAATTTATAAGGGCTCCGTTTTTGTAATTCGGCTACGGAACCCTAATAAAAAACAGCTTGAAGTATTTAATTTTAATAAAATTATTACTAACTACTTTTTTACTACAATGAGTCGTAAAAAACAACAATAATAAATTGATTGTACAGTTTAATATTGAAATTTAGATTTATAAGTTTTTTTTGTTCATACAGTTTCCATTTCAAATCTTTCGCATTTCCTGTAAATCGGCTATATGCGCCTTAAGAGTCCGCTAGCTTAGATAATGCCGCTCTTTAGCGCACCCCGCATTGACGCCGCCCGCGCCGCGCCGCCTCTTGTCAAAGGATTTAATTTTATTTACAAAGGCTACCGCGTGCGGCTTACACCCGAAAGTGAAATTGACAGTTTTATATCGAAGCGCCTCCGTAGTGAAAGATTGTGTTTGTGAACTGTTGTACTACGAATTGAATTTATCCTCAAAAAATCCGACATTTGTAAGATTCTGGATAAATTACACCTATGTACTTACCTCCGTAGCAACCTACAGACGCTCCAGCCGTAAGTCAAACTAAAAGGAAGTATTAATAAAAAAGGTAATTCCACATTTATGTGGAACATAAGTATACGTAGTTCACGCAATTACAGAAGAAAATAAGTACCTAAATATTTTGTTTTGGATTCAGAGCGTGATAATGGCTCTCTTAATAAAAATACGGGTGGTAGTAACTCTGACAGTTCGAGTGATGAAGAATTGTGGTGTAATTTTACTTTGAATTTACCTACTTTCGCATATTTTTGATTAAAATTATATTTACACCTAGCTTGTGTGTCCCGATAATTTTTATTCGTATTTTGTTTTATTAAACACAATTGCGTTCGGGTGTACCGACATTATCTAAGCGAACTTACTTTGATCGCGCCGCCTTGGCGCCGTGCCGTCTCTTGTCAAAGGATTTAATTTTATTTGCAAAGGATACCCGCGTGCGGCGTACACTCGCGAGTGAACGGTCATGCTAAAACGATTCACTTCCATTAATGCTTGAAATGGCGCCTCTAGGAAGGGTGTCAGGGTTCTATGAAGCTTACCGTACTTATTTGTTTGTAATAACCACAATTGCGTTCGAGTGTTACATTACCTGCTGCAAGTTTGGCATTGTATAGAATACCTAGGTAAAGTGTAAAATAAATTCTATTTCATACTTTACCTGCCCGTTTTAGGTATTCTATACATTGCCTAGGTATTGTATACAATACCGGATTATACACATTGCCGGTAACATATACACAAATATATACATACTACAAAATATAATTGAGACATAAATTAAGATGAACTTGAAAGTAAGTGAGCTTTCAACAAGCGCTTGAACGATATGATGGAGGTGCTTTCTCGAATGTAGGCAGGCAGACCATTCCAGAGCTGAGCAGCTCGGATGGAGAAAGAGTTAAGGAAAATCTTTGGAATTCGATTAAGGGACATCAAGAGGTTTTGCAGAAACACAGGAACGTTTGGATCGAGGACCAGCAGGCTTATTCGCTAACTATGGTTGGTAACTAGAACTGACATTTTTGAAAGACACTTTATATCTATTACTGGTTTAGTGATCTTATGTGTTACGGCAGCCTTCATGATAGCAGTAATAGATGTTGAGTTCTTTTCAAAAATGACAGTTATAGTTAGCAACCGAAGTTATAGAATAGGCCTGCTGGTGGGAGTAAATGGAAACGGGACCGCAAATATTCGGGAAAACTAGGATTATGTAAAATTTTGTACGTGGGATTGAGGATGTGCATGTTCCTTCGAAGCCGAACAAGGGGCCACTGAAGCTTAGAGCGAAACTCGGACACGTCATCGTACTTGCGGAGACTAAAAATAAATCGGATTGCTTAATTTTGAAGACGCCCCAGTTTATTAAGAAGCTCTTCTGTAACAGGAGAGAGTAAGCTAGCATAACTTTAGTATTAAAAGGTAGGAAGAATTGAAGTCGCTTGAGAGAGTGGTAGGTAAAATGCATACGTCGACTAACGTCATTAATTTGAGAGGTCCAAGATAATGTATTATCAATGATAATACCAAGGTCTAGTTTTTTCCGAAAAGGGGATCACAATGTCACTATAAAGAACTTTTGTAAAGTCGTTTGGAACTAACTAACCATACAGTCTGTTGCTACCTATGATGATGAAATTTTGTTTTGTAGTTTTTAAGGTAAAAAAAATATCAAAGCATCTTTTGTATGTGGGTTATTTTCATTAATGGAGTCCAAATTCAAGTCGCGGCTTGCTTATATGAGATTTAACTGATTTTATCCCCGTGTTAATATGTATATATCTCACAGACCCCTAATTTTTTTCCACTCACATATCCCCTTATAGGTTGTTTTAGACCCCTAGTTTGTCTACTCTGTCAATAATCGATCTAGAATTCCCTATCTTACAGGAATGTAGTTTGTTTGATTTCGTAATTCTAATTTGCTAATTTGAAAGTGTCTTATAACTTACTTATAACCACCAATATCGTCAAAATGATAATGCAAATGGCGTTGTGCGTAGACAATAGATAGGTACTATCTATTGTCTACGCACTACTAAAACTATCTTCTGGTTGTCTTGGCGAGGTTTAGTTCCATCTTCAGCACTTACCACCAGTTGAGGAGATGATGGCCAAGAGCTTTTGTAAAAAAAAAACAATCGTTTAACGTTAGTCATGTATGTATTACTGAATTGCAAAACGGAATAAAAGATACCGCTTCGAAGAAAATCGTGTTGCGATTTGAATAACATATATATTGTACCTTGAACTCGAAACAACCGTTTTGTCACGTCACGCACATGCCGTTCATACTTCAGTACGCTTCCGTTAAGTAAATGTCGTGTACGTTCTAATTTGATTTGAAACTGTGCTCTGCTTTCGTTTACAAAATTTTAACCTATTCGGAAGTCATAACTATTGATACTGTACAGCTGTAGTTTGTTATTGTTAGCACCAAATTAACTATCAGGTTTCCGGTTAAAGATTGCAATGGCAATAGATAGGTGTAGGTAGAGCAGCTGATGTACCCGTAAAGTTATTATAATTAATTGAGTTATCACTATTAGTAACTGAAGTTCCGTGCTGACGATTTCTGAAAATACATTGTTGTTGTGTGAGATACCTGTTTGATATTATTAGGTTTTCAATTTACCAAAAATTATGCACAACAATATTTATTCTCATGTTAGTTACAGTTGTATTTTATTAATTACTTTTACCTGTTGTGGTTAAATGTTTATACGAGTAGGTAATCCAATTTTGTCACTTATTTATTACATTTGTCTACTTGATTTATTGTATTATAGTAGATACTTTTGAAAGTTGATTAACAGGTACTCAACGGTGTGTCTAGTTAAAAAACGTTACACATTTCTTGCCATTTGACCCGCTGTCCTCACTTAATATTTAAATATTCATGATTATTTAAAGTACTAAGAATAACTTATAATTAACTCCATGTTGGCATAATAGTAAATAACGTTTGTGATACTGAAACCACACCATGTAGGTAGGTACATTGAGTGAGCGCTGATAACTCTTATCTGTTGAATTAATGTGTCAACAATAATATCTCGTTTACAATTTCGCAAGAGTGTGATCACATACATGCTACAAATAGTTTCAATATAATAATTAATGTTAGCCATTTTTTTATTGCTCGAGTTTTAAAGATATTTGATTATTTCTCAGATTTTCTACAGATTAAAAAATACATTTCATATTATTTATTCGAGAATTCCTATATTTCGCAAGTACCTATAATCATTATTAACACATCATTGTAATATAGTTCGCTGGTTACCTTGTTTCTTTGCAAACAATTAAGGTAAGTACCGATACTTTACTGTCTTATGCGATATTATTGTCCTAGTTTGTTGTTATTATATTAATCAACTTTTTTTAATGCTCGTATTATATGTGTACCTACTTACAGAATTACGCAAAAAATGAAGTTATATGTTGCGAAATTGGTAGATCGATGAATATAATGAAGGTTTTTCGTATGTATTCAATAAAAATTACAATCTGTGTTTATTACAAATTTTTGTAACTACATAATTATGCAATCTACTTTCAAAAAAGATTTTTTTTCTATTCTCACTATTATAATCACCGCGTCACGCTCTCGTTGTCCACTGTGCACAAAGCTAGCGTAAAATGTGAATAAATGACCTGTTATCTATTGTGCATAATGCTCTGTCTGGTTTTTACCAATAACAGTGTGATATATTGATCCAAACAGTGAAATTAAGCCTTCTGAAACCTCGAAACTCTTAATATTGGAATTGGAACGGGCGCTCAGAATTGCTACGCGCGCTCAGTTCCTCATTTCTTGCCAATGCTTCTGTAATCTTCCTTTCTAATTGTCATTTGCTAAATAAAACTTTTATCAGTTTTCATCACTTTCTACAACTTAGGTAATTAATAATAATAATAATTCTTTATTTACCAAATTTACAACCATACATTATATATTGTGGCTATAATTCCTACACTAGGCGAGGCCTGTCCTGTAGGAACTTTCTATACTGTTGATTTACAAACATAAATTGCGGTAACTAAATATTTCTATAAGTAAGTACAGGCCGCCGCCTGTAGGACGAGCCCGCGTTAGGATGAACCTCGCGGACTCGCTCTATAGTCGTTCAGCCTGTGTCTTTGCAACAACTTCCTCATAGATTGAAACCACCTCCTCCAACACTGGCGACGGGACCGGACTGCTGAGCAGCCTACGCCGATTAAAGTCTGTGCTTGTGCTGAGTATCGTTTGCTCCGCACACGTGGCACCGTGTGGTAAGTGCTCTCACAGCACCCCACCCCAATGTAGTGCAGATATCTGCTGAAACAATCATGTCTTGATAGGGTCTGAGTGCGTCGAAAGGTCAGCACCCCGTGCTCTCTCTCCATATAGCGGGTAAGGACGGACCAGACCGCCTCCTCCGCCATATCGAGGTCCGGTTCTGCCAGACGCACACTCGCAACTTCGGCGAATACGGCGCTGCGCAGATTTGTGCTGGCGTTCCGCGAATTAAAAACTATAAACATTACCTAACCTAACCTTACCATTCTACTTATATTTGTTTAACTCTCAATCTAACACTCGCTTGCATCACTCGTTTGGCAGTCAACGTGTAGTCATCATTGATTTATAAAGATAGTCGGCACAGAGTCTTGCTTGCATTGACGCAGCAATGATTGTCAATTTATATGCTTTAGTGATAAATTTTTATTTACGCAATAAGCCCTGACTTAATATGGAAAGTGTTTTTTATTCAACTAAGGTAACAAATAAGCAGGCTGCCTGCTGCAGTCGCCTTATAGTACAGGTGGTCCTCTAAAATTTACAAATCTACAACTCTTACAAGTCCCCAATGTACGAGTGAGTATGTTGCCAACTTGTGACATAAGATGTCAAGTCGCAGTACCCAGTTATTTCACTGTATGTCTTCAACCATGTTACCCTTCAAACCAGAACACAATAATGCAAGCACCGCTGCTTGACGGTAGACATAGGTAAGATAGAGCTAGGTACAAGTGCAGACGACTCGTTCTGAGTCTCCTTCTAGTGTTTTTAGGTTTGTAAATGTGTTTGTGGATACGTTTCTCAAACGAAACGTACTCATAGTTAATTGGCGGTTCTCTGTAAAACTTATCGTTTATAATCCCACTTAACACAACAATCGGCTTCCGATTTCGATAGCGTTTTAATTGCATTCTGCATGTTAAACAAAAATGGTAATTTTACGCGCATACGTTTCGCGTGTGGGCTGAATAGTTAAATGTTAAATAGTCAACACTGTATACATATTTACAATTTTTTTACACAGCTACGAGTACATTTTCTCTAATTTTCGTTAAAACTAGATTGACTAACGAGTTTGATGCATAAGACTTATAGGTCATAATAACATGTAAGTGAAAACTATACATACATAGCTATTGTGTCGGATGATAGCGGAAATTAATGTTTTGATGTGATTGTTTAGCTCTACAATGAGTGAACGTTACGGTTCGTCTTTTATTCTTAAGTTGAAATTTTGGAGAGATGCATACAGTCGGCTCTTTTGCCATTTGTGTCTTCATGAAAAAGTATGTATGTATTTATAATAACTATACACATTTTTTTATTTAAACTAACATAAAAACGATAAGTAAAATAAACGTGGTCGTTTTTTAACATAAACGCGTTGAATTTCATAAAATATCAGGTCTAGCTATTTCGATGTTTGTAGTCGCAGCCTTATAATTACAAGACAGCATATCGTATCATATATTGTTTTATGTTGTTCATTCGTTGACAGTATATCTGACGAAAATAAGATAAAATATTCGCCTGTGCTGTGAAGTATAATAGCATTATTATTGCTTTGGTGAAATATCAAACAATATATTGTGGATGCTTTGGGTAAATAAATGTTAGTCGTTTTTATAAGTATCGATTATTCTTGCGAATACAGTTTCGATTTAATTAGGTTTTTTTATTGTGGTTATATTTTTGGCTCCTTAAAACCCTGTTGTTAAGGGTGCTTAAGGGTAGTATAGTTGATTGGGTTTTGCGATCATGGATAACGTAGCTCGTAGCTAATTTAGTGACAGTGTCCCGTATTTGGCGCAAGAAAAACCCAAATATGCCTAAGTCCTGTCTGAGTTGACTAGCTATCGGCAATATGATACGTGCGTACCTGCAAACGCATTTATTCAAGTATATGTCAGCTTAAAAATAAAATATAACCCATACAAGCATTTAGCTCCCTATTTATGCCCTTTCAATTTTTACTTTGCAACATGAAGTTCTCCAAAATATAAAGTCTATCAAGGTTGGTCTATACCGACATTCATTAAAATTGGTACAGCGGCTCAGATGCGATGGGGAGTCGTAATAGATAGCTCCTTTCGGATTTGAAGTATTATTGTGCTGGGATGCTCCGACATTAATGGCATTCTTGAGCGCCGCGCCTTTTTTAATGGTAACGAACGCGCATGAGATATCCCTTTGATTGTATAACTTAAAATCTATCGTTCGAGATCGCTCTAAATTCCGGCAGTCAAGTGTATCAATGAATGCTTCATAAAAGACAGTCGGCACAGCCTCTTATTAACTTCGCAATGACTATTAAAATAAAAATAATCACGATAGATATTTTCTTAGGTAATAAACCGACCCATAGACTGTCGAAGCCGCTTAGTGGGCTGAATGCTTAATTGCCACCAATGTCGTTTAAAAAAGGAATAATAGTATAGTAATTAATACTCCTATTATTATGTTTAAAATCAACATATTTATTGTATGTACTCATACCTATGCTAAATATTTATTTGAAGCGATAAAATTCTCAATGTCAGGTATTTGATAAAAAAACCGATTTAAATTACTGGAACATGTGATTTATAAAGATTATATTATTAGCGATAGTATCTACCAATGGAAAAAATTGACACCTGAGTATACGCGTGCGTTCATAAAGCACGGTCCTCATCGCAGCATTCGCAGCACGATGTATGTATGTATACAGAATGTCCCAGATGTCGACGTCAAGCCGAATCCGGGTGATAGGCCAAGTTATATAGTTGTCAGAAAAATGTAAAAAAATCTAGGTCGTGTATTTTAAAAAATTATAGACATTTAAAAAAATATCGAGAAATCTACATCCTATGACAGTCTTTTTATTCCTGTGGCTTTGAATTTTTGGTCAGAGTGTACAAAAACAATATTCAAGATTATAAAACAAAGGAAAATATTTAAAAAAGTAAAGAGCTATAGCAACAGGAATGAAAAGACTGTCACAGGGTGTAGATTTTTTCGATATTTTTTAAATACCTATAATTTTTTTTAATACAGGACTTGGATTTTTTTACATTTTTCTGACAAATGCCTACCTAACCTGAATACTGACTTGGCCTATCACCCGGTTTCGGCCTGACTACTTCTGGGACACCATGTATACGGGTATAATGTGTCTTACAGATATTTCAGCACGCAATGTATTGAAATGTCTTCTTAATTGGAATAAGTTTAAAACAGTATTAACTATTCAAACGGCTGACACCTTACAATAAAACTTGGGCTAAGCTCAATGTGAATATTAAATATGCCTTCGATCAATCACAAATAGAACGCCCTATTATGACCTCACAAAGTTTTGAATGACAAATGATCCGTGCCGATTGGTTGAACGTAACGTTTTTTTTTTTTTTTTATGTAAGGCCCGGCAAATGACCTCCTCCCGCCTGATGTTAAGCGGTGAAAGAGGCCCAAATGAGTTGACAGATAGAGTAGGGACGACATCCACTATCCTACCTGCCCGCCCCTTGCCGGCCTAAAAGATGCTTTTTCACACCTCTTTTGAAGGAACCCATGTTGTAGGATGAAGGAAACACGTGCGCAGGTAGAGAATTCCAAGTGTGGGATGAACGACAGAAGAAGGAATCTTGGAATTTCCTGGTACGGTGTGAAAAGGAAGATACAGTGTAAGGATGACTCCGAAGGCCCTTACGCGTGTTTCTGTTAAGGAATGGAGAGGGAGGGATAAGGTTAAAGAGCTCCTCAGGGATTCCCCATGGAACATTCGGTAAAAGGCGCTAAGAGAGGCGATGTCACGACGAAGTTGTAGAGGCTCAAGGGTGTTAGTTGCCTCTACATCGCCAATTATTCGAATAGCGCGACGCTGCAATCTGTCCAGAGCATCGAGGAGGTACTGAGTGGAGCCGTCCTAAAGGTGCGAGCAATATTCCACGCAAGACCTAACCTGAGTTTTTTCTTTTGGTTTCCTAGTGTAGTGACCACCTGGAAGTCCTGCCCCCGGTAGCATGACCACCAAAACACGATACGATTGATCAGTTTATCGCGATAAATTGTCAACATACAGTAAGTTTGTTGAAGTTGACAAAAGCAATGTTTCATCTTAAAACTTATTCTGTTTGAAAAGTGTATAACCACCATTATAACCACCCCCCAAATAGAATCCCGGCTACGGGAGTTAGTGGCAACCACGAAACTCCTGTTTCATTTTCGCGTGATATATTTTAAACCTATGCGCATTTGCAGAATTAGCAGAACATGCGCTGAAATACTGAGTTTGTGTCGCTGGGAATATTATAAGATTTAAATACAATGTTTAAGTATATAAAATAAATCCTTTTCCATATTATATGAACCAAACATCTTATTTGTCTTTTTTTTATGGGAGGCCCGGCACATGACCTCCTCTCGCCTGATGTTAAGCGGTGAAAGAAGCCCAAATGAGTTAACAGATAGAGTAGGAACGACATCCACTATCCTACCTGCCCGCCCCCTTGCTGGCCCAAAAAGATGCTTTTTCACGCCTCTTTTGAAGGAACCCATGTTGTAGGATGGAGGAAACACGTGCGCAGGTAGAGAATTCCAAGTGTGGGATGAACGACAGAAGAAGGAATCTTGCAATTTCTTGGTACGGTGTGAAAAGGAGGATCCCGTGTACGGATGACTCCGAAGGCCCCTTACACGTGTTTCTGTTAAGGAATAGAGAAGGAGGGATAAGGTTAAAGAGCTCCTCAGGGATTCCCCATGGAACATTCGGTAAAAGACGCTAAGAGAGGCGATGTCACGAAGTTGTAGAGGATCGAGGGTGTTATGTTGCCTCTACATCGTCAATTATGCCAATAGAGCGACGCTGCAATCTGTCCAGAGCGTCGAGGAGGTACTGAGCGGAGCCGTCCCAAAGGCGCGAGCAATATTCCACGCAAGACCTAACCTGAGTTTTATACAACAAGCATAGTTGGTCCGGCGCAAAATACCTACGCACCTTGGTCAGGACACCGAGTTTCCGTGAGGCAATAGTTATGACGGATTCGATGTAGTCTCTGGGGTTCAGATCGCAGCGAATGTTTATTCTGAGCAATTTGATGTTGCTCTGTGTATGAAGGGTTGTGCCCTAAGGAGAAGGAAGGGGGAGGAAACGTGACCTTTTCGCCGAGAACGCGCACACCTCGCGCGCGCTTCCGTGATATCCCCCATGCACTGTACTGTCGTCTGCATAGCTATGTATACTTCCCAAGGAAAGCATTGATATGCAGAATAAACAATGTTGGGGATAGAACGGAGCCTTGCGGAACTCCAGCATTCACTGCCACGAACCGCGAAGCGCAGCCGTCAACGACAACCCGAATTCCACGCTCGTGGAGGCAGCTTGGCTGTTCTAATGAATATTATACATACTTTGTATAATTTTGTAATTACTGTTGTAATTTAATATTTATTATTATACATGAATTCGAATATTATTTTATTATGATTGACAAAATTTAAATATTGTTATTGGACATTTTGTTCGTTGATTGATAATGAATTACTTTTCCGTAGTGACATAATGCATTTCAATATTACCTGATTGTTTTTATTGTTATGGATTTTATTTAAATTTTATCTATAAAATTTTGTTTCATATTGTATATATTCTATTCTATATATTTTGATTATTTATTGCTAACTAACATTGAATACAATTGATTGCTTTTTTCTTTCACAATTTCAAAATTAATGCAGTTGTATTAGAAGTTAAAATTAAATGAAATTATAATATAAATGTAACTTAGGTGTAATGTGTAATGTATCTATTTTCATATAATATTTAAATATTAAGTAATGTCATGTACGCACACATAATTGCAAAATTTCTAACATCTTTAATGTATGACAGGCAATAAAGAATTTGAATTTCAGCAGGCAGGCAGTAATTATCCATCTGCATTACTGTTGTATGGTTAACGAAAACGATCGTAAACCAAGTCGAGCCTTAAAGAATGTATCATCTTTTATATTGATCAAATGTAGGTGTGTAAGTAATTTGGACAATACACGTAAATAGCGGATCGATAAACAGCTCGTCGATTCAAATCAGTAGATAGAATATGTTGGAATTTTCGTAAATAATGCAAACTTACGACAGCTCTTATATCTTAACCGTCCAAGGGCCTTAACCATGATCAATTATAGCAGAGGTTCCTAAAGTGGGTGCCGCGGCACCCTGGGGTGCCACGGAGAGTTGTCGCGAGGGGTGCCGCGAGGCGCCCCTGATGTCTCTGTTAAAAAACAAAATTTTATATGGATACAAACATATTGGAATGAAAAATCAAACAGAGACACCGCTCTTGCTGCGGATAGCGACATCTCCCTCTCAGTGCGGCTTTAATATTGTTTTGAGCGATCATGGTTAGTGTGCTGGATATCCGCGTCCTATCGAGCATATACGGTACCTACATCAAGTGTCTTTATTTGAAAGCAAATGATAATAGCCCTTTTTTGAGGTGGGAGAATTTATTACGAGTATAATTCCAAAGAGTCTAGGTTAGGCAGCCCACTTGGGTATGCCGTAGGTCTCTGGTCCATCAGCGGCTATTTCGCTGGTACTCAAAGCACCGTACGAAATCTCCGCCCCCGTAGAGGTACGTTCGGGATCGGTGAGGCCAATTCACCGAACGCACCCCCTGAAAAAATATAAGAAGTCCTTCTATTATCAAAGATGCAGGAGCCTGTAGAAGGTTAAGGCTGACGGGAATTGGTTACGCAAAACTGGAAGACTATAGGGCCATGCCACCTAAGGACATCATTAAGCTCATGGGCATGGTGGACTGGACCGTTAGGGACTAATAACCAGGAGAAGCATAAAAGATTCATAGTTGGTCGAAGTGCGAAGGCTCATCGTTTGAGCCACCCCACCCCCTAGGATAAGATTAGATAAGATTGTCAAAGATACACGTACACAAGTGTTGACGCTCGGCTAAAATTAGATCAAATAGGTTCGGAAATATTGATGAGTTTTATTTTTGTTTAGATAAGCGTGGGTCGCAGTACACGTGACCACACTGTCGATGTCGACTTGAGCCTGGAGGGCCCAGCCGCGAAGATTTCCAGAAAACAGGCCTCCATCCGCCTAAGGAACAGCGGCGATTTCTTCATGTCTTCAGAGGGCAAGCGGCCAATATTCGTCGACGGCCGGCCGGTCCTCCAAGGAAATAAAGTCAAGATTAATCATAACAGCATTGTTGAAGTACGTATTATTTTTTATGTTTAATTGTCTTTAAATAGATATTTCATTTAATTATAATGTGTATATACTTTTTATATTAACAGTTTTAGTGTAAACCAAGTGTATTTTAATCTTTCATAAGATGTTCTTTTTTCTTTTATTTCATTTATATTATTTTATTATAATATGTTATTTCAACCCATTATAAACTAAAAGATAATCGTCAGCCGCATTGAAGATAGTAGATATTATTATATGGAGTAGTCAAAACTTACATTATTTTTATTGGCATATCGATTGTGTAGGTTTGCTATGAAACATGATATCTAAATAAATCGATGACATAGTTCCTACGAACAGATCTTTGTAGTTACATACTTGCCCATACTGACCGATCTAAATGTGCTACCCTGTGTAGAAGACAGTGATTATCGCTCCACTCCAATAATTAACGTTTCCTCAAACATGCTCGGAAATGTAGGCATTATTGTATAGGTTTATTTATATGACAACAATTTAATGAAATGTTGGTAGGTAAGTATAGGAACACACGAAAATATGCTTAATTTTCGTTGCGAGAGGAAAAGGCCATAGTCTATTACAGTATTACATTTTTTGCATGCATCACAGAGGCCGGCAATGCTGCACTTTCCGGCCGCGGCAGTAATGTACTATATTTTTTAAAAGCTACGGGTAATATAAAAGACATCAACGAACTACATGATTTTTCAAACGATTACTTTCATACAATTATTTAGTTTTGTCTACAAATTGACAATGCTTTGTATTATTTATTCCAGAAATTCAGTTTATTAAATATTATTCCTCACAAGTGTATTGAAAAACGTCGTACGTCGATATAACGTGCGTACATTGGTTATACACACTCGGTTTTATTACGCCCTCGGGCTGAAATTCCGCCTCGTGAGTTATATATAACCAACATACTATTATAATACATGTACTATTATAATACATGTGCAGAAAGTAGGTCTTTACCGAATGACTGCACAACATGAAAAAAAATATAGTAAAATTAAAGGAAATATTAGATTTGATATTAACTTTTGATATGCCATATGGTTTTATTAGCTTTATAATTTCGAAGTAAAGCGGGTTTGTTTAAAAAAACCACCTTATTTCATTCTACTCTATAGTCCATGGACTGCGTGGTGCTGCAAGAAATAAAAAAAAAACTACTGCACGCGTGAAATAAAGGATTTTCATAGTGTTTTATTTACCACACAGTCCTGTAAAAGGCGACTTACGGTTAATATCTATACACAATAAAGACTACGAACAACTGCATTGATTTTTTTATTATTTTACTATTAAATTATAATAGTTATATAGGTAATAATTTTATTCTTGTTCATTTCCGGTCGTCACAAAATGGCGTTTTCATTTTCGGTTGAACTCATATAGCATATAGAAATTACACGACCGACTTATCTATGTACCATCTTTAATGCGACTGACGATTATTTTTTGTTGATAATGAGTATGAATAATTAAGCAAACCATGGTTGGTTTGCTTAATTATTCCAAACAATACCCTAAAACATTAAACCTAATATTATGGAGATCCCCCATGTTAGGTTTGCCAATTTTCACTCCTCGTCGATTTAGCCCTACCGCAGGTAGAGGTGAAAAAAATTATGATGCGGCTTTTTAGCTTATATCAATGCAAATTATTCTATTTTGTACTATACATAGGGCGAACACTACAGTATTGTCTATCTTCCGTCACAGAAGGTATAATAGTACTCCGTACAGAATGGCCACTCACCTCCCCGCACTAATTTCAAATATCTCATCCCACCCCGCACTTCGTCGTAGACATCATTGTCACATAAACAAGGGCGCGCGCGTTCGCGGCTAGACTATACGTTCACCGAGTAGACGCGAGCGGCGGCCGATAACAGAGATAGAGATAGCGCTATGTGGGTAAAAGAGAAGGCAGTCGCTGCACTTCTCGCGTCATTACGATTGATAACCGCGCACTCAGCCATACTAGATTTCACGCATACATTTGGGCGTGTACAAACATCATTTGCTTAAGTAGTAGTAATAGGTAACTAACTGATTTGTGAACGTTGTACTGGTTAATATAGTACTTATACTTATAAAGTGTTTTTGTTTTAGATTGCTGGGCTGCGCTTTGTGTTCTTGATCAACCATGAGCTCATCAACGCCATCCGCCAAGAGGCTGTAAAAGTGACAATTCCTACGTGAAGGAAACCTGAAACTGAATAAATGAAATTATCAATGACACGCCTTTGATTCAGAACACATTTTATTTGGTCAATTACATCAGTTTCCAAACTAGTACACACGAAAACGTTGCAGTATTATACTCCAATGTCGAGTTACTAAGACACTCAGATATATTTAATAAATAAATAACCACCCGGTTAAAACAGTATAATAAATCTTTGCTATTACGTCTATCAGTAAACACCATCATATGCGTCACTGACGTAAAGATATGCTTTAACAGTGAACAAGAAAACAAATTAACTAACTACTTAACAACTATTGTCTTAGATATATTAACAAATTCCATAACCCATAATTTGATTTCATAACCAAATTACAAATATCTTAATCACAATTTTCAATGGCCCAGTGCAGAAAACTTGAAACAAAATATACAGAACACTTACATTTATTGTGTAATGTATAAACAATCATTACAAATTATACCCATGACTGATAATACAGAACGGACGAAATAAATTGTCTAATGAATGAATTTTTTATATGAGTGTGGGCGTCAAACCTACACTGAATGTTTACAAATTATCTTAAACATAACAGGAAACGCATATTTCTCTTTGGCTCTTTGAAAGTATATGGCAGATATTTCTAATTAACATCCATACAAAACATGGTGCGACTTATTGACGAAAAGGATTATAATCTAACTTCAGCCTCAACTTAAATATCAATAACTGAATATTTTTTACAAGTATTTTTGTACATTAAACCATCCATAAAGAGGATTATAACTTAAAAAACTTTTACTTACAATGTAATACCTTATACTATTAATAAAATCCTTTATAAATAATAAACAGTCCAACAAATCGCTCAACACCCTTAACAATTTTTTACATTTAAAATATACAACTATTCTATATTTTTCTTTAAAAAGGCAACTTGCAATATAATATTTTTAACTTTTTTTTAATATATGAATTTGGACTTAAAAGCATTTTTGGTAAATTTATTAACACCCTGTACACATTATAAAAATAGTGTATGCAATATATATTAAAATTTTATTTAGGCACAATCAGGCAAAGTGTTTAAAGATGATAGAAGATTTGAGATCGATATTATTTTCCTCAGATATGTTTTTACAATGAAATAAGATTAAATAATTTAAAAAGGCACTGTAGCTCTTCACAGTTTAAGGTACCTACGTATTTTACATATACGTAAATAAAAAAATAATTTTTAGTTAATAGAATTCTGCGTTTCAATTTCCTTACTGTATACTAAATATACAGTATTTAGTATGCAGCAAGGAAAATGATTTAGAATACAGCTTCTGATATTTGATTTATGCCCATACCTTTCATGGCAGATGCAAAACAAAAATACTTCTTGAGTATTTTACTTTCATTATTCACATTTTTATCTGTGTATATACAGGTTACTTTTTTATCACCCCGGAAAATTTAAGGGACGCTTCAGGACACATTCATTATCATATAAAAAAAAATACAAAAAATTGAAAAAATCTTAATTAAAAAACTGCACTAAACTAGTGCAGTATTTTTTGAATATTTTAGAAAAATTAATATAAAATTAAATAGGTGAGTTATTCTTTTATTAATGTTTAAATCATTCTACTACCATGTCCTGAAGCATCCCTTAAACTTTCTGGGGTGATAATAGAGTAGCCCTGTATAATATATGTTTATAATACCTATAAATATGATTCTATTCCACTTAGCAACATTCATTATTAAAAATAGATAGGAATCTTACTTTGGTTACCATACATGACTTGGGAATGAATTATAAAAAATGTCTATCAATGTTGCCTTTAACATACATCAAAAGCAAAATAAATACCATAAAATTATTAAAAAGTCATTATAAACCTAAGTAATATACATGTGCTAAGAATAATGTGAGCAATTTTGACCACCATAGTGTGACATATTAAGATAAACTCACAAATAATAAATTTTCTCAAATTGAATTAGTAACAATCGAATAATCAGCTACAAATTAAACTTTTCCTAGCACCTCGGTTAGACCAAGCAAAAAGAAATTTTATCAACAATAACAATTTCTTTATTAAAACCGCAATGAACCAGATTACAATTTACATCAATCACAGGTCAATCTTAGAATTTTCAATAATATTATGCTGAATTTGGTATTTTATCGAGTAATTAGATATTTTAAAATAACGCTTTTCCTAGCACTAGTCAGTACAAGAAATAAGTAACTCGCTTTTATTTTAGAGGAAAATAATTTGAGCTGCAGCAGCTGCTGTTTCTAGCTATGGCACCTTTGTAATTTGTGTAATCTTTAGAGTTAGCTCTGACATTAATTTGCACAGCAGAGATATTATCTGTTTCTATGAAGCAGGTTTACAGTATTGTAATTTTATTCAAAGTATTGTACTCCGGATTCCTATGTAATAGCATATTTAATTGTTGATCTAATGAGTAAGAACAGGTAGTAAAGCTCAGATACGGAGACAAACACAAAAGGGGTATAAACGGGAAAAAGAATATTCGGCGTAGGTCCGCAAGTAACATTATTTAAACTACACATATTAAAGAAGTGATACAAGCTACAAAAAATGCTGTATAGCGATTCCGAATAGGTATTATACTCCAAATATTTGACTTGCAAGTTTAATAATATATACCTATAGCTATATGATTAGATATGTCCACCAGAGCTAGCTTGAAATGAACACGAACCTAATTTTTTTTAATTATAAAAATAAATGTGTTTTACTATAGCAAACTTTCCAAGAACCAATTTGTAATGTATATGTAACAAAATGAGCCAAAATCACGGACCTGAAAAAAAGACAGATGGAGCGTTGTTGAATACATACAAATGTGCTGTCATTTACATGAAGCATGTAAATGACAGCACATTTGTATGTATGTGTGCGTGTCTTATTCGTCGAAAAATGACAGCTTTTTGTGTTACCAGCCCTGCGAGCATGGACTTGTTGATTGACATATATTGATTGAGTATGTCGATCTTAGCTGTCAAATTTTGTTTATCGAGAGTTCCATGCTTGCAGGGCTGGTACATCTGTGTGAGTGTAGGTCGTGTACAAATACATGAAATTGTATCACCTTGCATGCTTCCGTTCTGTCCGTATTTTTTATGTAGGTCCATGGCCAAAATGTATTATTATTTCTTATTGTAAATGTTCATGAATATCCAAAAATATTATCTGATTCTATTGAATAATATACAAAACACAACTTGATTTGATGAAACAAATAAGAAAATAGAAAATCTTGTATTGAATAAAGCACACCATGCTTATTTACTGCAAGCTTAGAATAATAAGACTGCAAGTTACAGTCCCTATACACATTTGGAATAATGTTATATACCACAGAGGCAGAGCTGATTTTATCAACGTCGCATTTATAAATTACAATATCAATGATATAAGTAAATTAGTATAGATAGATTACAAGCCATATGCCAGTGTTACAAGCAAGCTCACGCAACCAATCAAGCAATTTTGATTGGTTGAGTGAGCACAACCATCTTGTAATTTTAATGCAACTAAGTTTATTCCGTGGTTGCTGAGGATTATACACGTTTACTTTTTTAATCACCAATTTAGTTTTAAAATGAATGCAGTGCAGCAGGCAGCAGTAGACTGATAATGATATTTATAGTATTTCTAGTACTGACTAGTGACAATATTCATTTTGAGTACATTAAAGCCTCTCTTTATTTTTCAATAATTACAATTTGTATATACTTATATATGTATAAATTAAAACTATATCTATGGAATGATGGAGAATAATGTTACCTACTATTTTATAATAAAGTTACAGCTTGTTATAAGATCAGATCAAATTAAACTATAAAACAATAACAATTTTTAAATATTCTTATCACGCTTGTTATTACATAATTTGGCTTACATTACTTACATAGGGAACTAACACGGGTAACTTTTTAAACACGTTTATTAATTGATTTAGGAATGTTTAAATGACGAGAACATACAGGATGGGATTTTACATACATACACATAAGGCTACCAAAATGGAACTCTGCCAGTTAGACGTTCTTCAATATCACCATGCTAAGCTACCCTTCATAACTATGTTTCAATTTAATGGTATATTTCAGTTGCCCTACTGGTGAATCCTTTGTTTTGGGTTGGGATATTATGAAGTTAGTGTTGCTAACAGATTTATATTTTTGAAATTTATCTGCGAAAATGAATGTATTTTTTCTATAGCTGAAAATTGCCTTTGTTTTTCTCTTTATAGCCATTCTGTCTATAAAGTTGTTTTTTTCTATAAAAACCCATGGTTGCCATTTTCTGCCAGTCATATCTGGATTAAAATGATCTTTTTCAGGTGAACTGGTGTAATGTGAGCCGTTTTCATTCTTTTTAATAACTAGTTTAGGAACTGGTCTTTTTTGCTTTTTAGTTTTTTCTTTATGCATTTTAATTTGGATTTCATCTATACTTTTTAGTACATCTTCGAACTTTGGTTTTGGTTTGACTATAATTTCTCTTTTTGAATTGTTAAAGTGTTTTAGTTTAGACATTTTTAACTGTTTTAACCTGAGAAGGCTGTGATGGGGTAATGGTAGTTTTACTTTGAGATCTAGTGATTCTCTGAGAGGTGGAATGTATTTCTGAGCAGCTTTTGTTAATAATGGTCGTGGGTTTGTACAGTTATGATCTTTTGCGTAATTTGAGTTTTCCGTAAATTTACAACTATTAGTACTAATGTTCACACCATTATTTAATTGCGACGTTCTAGTTCCTTTATGCTTTGTTATTTTCAGTAATATTGCTGAGCTTTTTTCTTCTGGAGTTGTTGAAGAAACTTCAGGTGAATTAGGCATGTGGTAAGGATTTAAAATTTTTTCCTCATAAGAAATTACTTTGTCTATACTTGATTCACAAGAATTAACAGTATCATCCTGTGCTGGAACAATATCTAAAGTTTCATATCTCTGGTCGAAAATTGTGTCTTTATCTTCTAAGCAAGAATATTTATTGTTAATGCAATCTGAATTAACTGACTCACAATAATCAATTAATTTGATTTTATTTTCAAAACTATTTTCCTCTTTATTTGAAAGTTTTAAATCAATGGCTTCATCGCTTGAATCTTTGTTGATAAGAGTCTTATTAACATTCATTTGTGGAGTTCTATATAGTGTTTCTAAGAGTTCTGCGTCATGGTTGCACATTTTGTTGCCATATATGTATTTAACCTTATCTCTGTGATCAATACCATTGTTATATATATCTATTTCATTATTTTCAAGGTCATCAATGATAGGAGACGGTGGCGCAGTAATGGCTTCGTCCATAATATTATCGCTCACTACAGTTTCAACGCATCCAATATCATCTACCCACGATTTTTCGAACGATTTTGTATCTGATATTTCTAAAACAAAAGGCTCCATATACTCTGAATTCGAAAACTGTGGGGACTGTTCAGTGCATATTGTACTATATGCAGACGGTTCAATATTGGCATTTGTTTCCACAGTATCAATTGCATTACTACTGAATGACATATCGTCATCAGTTTCCTCATTAAGGATGCAGTTGTTGTCTATAACTATACAGAAAGATAACTGTTCGTCATTGTATGGTGATGAAATAGAATTGCGTCTATTAATATGTCCATCATTAGTAACAGTCTCTGTAATTTTGCGTTGTTCATGAATATTAATGAAGCAACCATCTATTTTGCGCTTTTTTGACACTATTACTGACTCAGCTTCAAGATTGCCTGGTATTTCGGATTTAACACATAAATCAGAATCTGATAAAGATCGTTTAAGTCGTCTTCCACAAATAATGTTATGTATTAATAAATTATTATCTTTGTATACTTCTGGCAAATCAATGCATGTAGTCTCCTGAATTGAAGATGCAATAAGTAGCTGTTCATTATTTATTACACTTTCAGTTTCATTTAAGATATTATCATCGTTTGTAGTCACGTCTAACGGATTGCTTAAAAAACTTTCAGCAGATGACGTAATTTTATGACTTTCGTCAAAATTCTCATTTTCGTTACTAAATTGTTGACTGTCTGTGGAGATACGCTGGTTTTCAGGCATTGAGTCATACTCAACATCATTAGTTATAATTTCATTTTTAGTTTTAAATTTTAAAGTTTTACTGTTAGTATCTAATGCATTGTTATAAAAGGGGTCTTGATTTTTGTTTTTTGAAGATTTGATACTGCAACTTACATCTTCATTACACCATATTAGTTTCTGTATCCAAGGGGAAAATAGTTCCTTTTTCAAATTACATTTTTTAAAGAAATTAGAATCCATTCTTTTAGTATTTTTTTCATTTGAAAGACATAATGACTGATTAACAGTTGATACAGATACAGTACTTGATGTAATATCATTAATCTTGGTGTTTGTAACTTCAGAATACTTAAATGGGACTTCCTGCACAGTATTAGGGTTTTTATTTTCACAAATCAGTTTGCTTTCATCTGTACTATTGTTTTTTATGTTTTTAATACAATGTTCAACCAAGGAGGAATTTGAAAGTAAAGTTGACGGCGTAGAATTTTGTATTGGTTTATAGCAATCTACATTTGCTTCTTTTAAACAGATTTCATTATCACGGTTTTTTCTGCTGTATTGTGATATATCTTCATTTATTAATTCACTTTTAATATTTTCAGTAGATTCCTTTGATGAGGTGTGATTTATGTCTTCTGTATTATTAGCGGAGTTTATATCATTCTCAATTTTGTTAATCATTTCATTAACAAAATCATTTGTAATACTTTCAGTAGGTTCCTTTGATGACATGTGATTTACGTCTTCTGTATAATTATTAATGGTTATATTATTCTCAATTTTGTTAAGATTAGATATGTTTAAAGTTTCATTTTTGATATTATTTCCCACTTGTGAAACTGTTTCGGAGATATTATTGTTAGATATAGTGACCTGTTCACCTTGAACAAATATATTTTTGGGGATTTCGATAAAATTACCACTTACTGATGTATCTGAAGATAATATGGGAAGCATAGGATCACTACATTTATCTTCAGTTGAGGTGTCACAATTTATATTATTGTTGTGTGTACAGACATTATCATGCTTGTTTGCTGTTTCTTCTTGTAGTTTATTTTCATGTATCGAATCTTGTGTCATATTTTCATGAAGTGTTTTTGATGGCAAGTTATTTTTTTCTACTTCATACAATTCAGTAGATATGGTATTGCTCTCTGTTTTATTGAGATTAGGTCTTTGTTCGTGTTCCTCGTTAAACGAGATGTTTTGTTGCAAATGGTTTAAAGAGTCTGAAGATTCAATGTAGTCAAGATTTTTATTTTCTACAGCATGACTACTTGGCTTATTAAAACTAAAGTCAATTGCAGCTTCAATAGGAGTTTCGTCAAAGTTACTTTTTGATTTATTGGATTCTGTACTGTTGTATGTGACAGTTAAATTATTTGTGATTGTTGATTCATTTTCAAAGACAATATTATTACTAAGCAAAGGTTCAGTCTCATCAAAGCATTTTGAGTTTTCTGGATTTTTAATTATAACACTGTCTGTACGAATTGGCTTTGAAAAAGTTTTAGATTGGGATCCTGCAGATTCAATTTCACATTTCTTATTTTTTCTATATTTGCTTAATTTAGCAAATACTCTTTCCTGTTCCTTAGATTGAACTGTCTTTAAATTAACATCTACTTCTTGAGAGTCCATGCTTTCGCTAAATTGTTTTTCTTTAGACAATAAATCACTTTCTGTTAGATCAGAGTCCTTATTGTCATTTATAAATTGTTGATTTACTTCAGGAAAATTTAATTCTATATCATTGTCTAGTCTTGGGAGAGAAGCTAAGCAAACACTTGAATTAAATTCTAAATCTTGTAAAGTATAATCAGTTTTCATTGTATCACCACACTGAGTATTTATTAAATTACAACTTGCGGTTTTATTTTCATTGACAGTTTTGGCTTCATTTATGTTGTTACAACCAAATGCAGGATTAGGCAAATCATCACCAGAAACTTGGTAAGGATTTGTCACTTTTTCAATAATTCGTTCCCCAAGTAGATTTTTTATAGGTGTGGCTACTTCGACATTCAGCATGTCTGGACTGCAAAGTCTAAGTTCAAAATTGCAACCTACATCTTTGTGAATAACTGACTGACTTATTTTGGCTTCAACATCAAGTGGTGATACTGACCTAGGTATTAAGTCTGTTCTAGGTTGTGTTGAGGATGTGAGTGATTGTTTAAAGCTTGTAGACGGTATTTTATTATTACTGAAACTATTAAACTGAGAAGATTCAACTACTTTCTCAAACTGTTTGAGTAATTCTACATTATTGCAGCCTTTTATGTTGTCTGGTAATTTTGAGACTTTTTGAATGTGATTATATTTTGCCAATTCTTCGTTTGGAACATTAACTGAACCTAATATATAAAGCTGTTCTTGATTTTTCAGGTCATACTGATTTGGCAGTTTCTTTGTATCTTTTTTTACTTCTTTACTATTCCCTGCATTTTCCTCATCACCTTCATTCCACATTTGCAAGAATTGTCTTATATCAATACTTTTTTTATCCTTGGAATTTACATCACGATCAGGGTTTAGTTGTGATTTTGACATTACTGGGGGCATTCTAAACATAGATGGAAATTGGTAGTTATACCTATGGTGGAAATCATGAGGAATCATTCTGTTAAAATTTGAATCAATACTTCTCATGCTTGCATTTGAGCATTGACCTACATAACCACAATCTTCTAAATAGTTTGTTTGTGCATGTAATGTATCATTGCAAGTGTTGGAATCAGATGGTGATATTGCTATATTTGGAGAAAACTGGGATGTTAATCGTGCAATATGGGAGTTAGTATTGAGAGATGGATCTATGTGTCTGACATGTGGATTGATTGAAGAATAATCATAATATTTAGAGGATAAGTTCTCTTTTCTGATAAACTGAGGAGGTATTGCATGCATGTTTACTGCAGGATAACTAGGAATTATTACTTGATTTTTCAATTGTGGTCTTATCATATCATTGATATAGAAAGTACTTTCAGGCACTGAATGTTTGTTTTGAATGTTTTCATATTCATAATAAAACTTATTGTTATTATAAGGAAGTTTATTTGGTGGTATTGCTTTAGCAGAGCTGTCTGATGTGTATGAATATAATTTGTTCTGTAGTCCATTTGCTATTGGTCCATATGCAGGGTGGATCATTTGATTTTGGTAAGGAACATTATAATTTATTTGAGGAGTTGGTCTTTGATAGCCATCAGTAATAGATTCATTTAATCTATTATCTATGTACTTAAGTGGTACTTGAGGGTATGTTGGATGAGTAGGTACATGTTTTTGAATATCATATTTGGGTGGTGGAAATGGTGGTCCAGGATTATATGGGTGTGTAAAGTTATTTAAATAATCATACCTGGCTTGTGGATACTTTTCTTTTATGTTTGGGTAAGGCCTGAAACGAAAGTTTGTATGCTGATAATATGGTTCTGTGTAAAAATTACTAGAGTCTTCATTTGACATTCCTTGAGGTCTTGAAATGTGTACTGGCCTTGAGCTGCTACAATTTGCATAAACGGGAGCATCATATATTGAATAATCTGTATAACTTCTATTTTGCTGCACATTCACACTTCCAGGATGCCATCCTAAAGCATCATTCTTTGCACTATTCTTTGTATTATTTGTATCAGATACACACATTTCAGTAGTTTTAATATTATCATTCATTGGATTTATAGAATAAGGCACATCACAATACTTAGGCTCAATAGAGCCTATGGGCTTGTTGTCTTTATTTTGGGGTGTATTCCGATCAAGAATAATATTTATGTTGTCATCAATTTTCATGGAATTATATGTTGGAGGAACCATAATACGCTGCATGTTCTCTTGGAATGTTTGTCTGGGTGATATATTTCTTAATGGACTTTGATAAGTTGCAATCTTGTGAGGATATTCAGGTGGATTTCGATACACATTTTCAGTTGCCACCCATGACTCGTAAGGTGTCTTTCTAGGGTGCAAAACCCTTTTACTTGGCTGGGGCAATATTCTATCCGGGCCTATAACAGCACACGGGCGTGATGTCGGTATATCCACTTTCGCCAATGGAAGTGACGATACATCTTGATAATTTTTGGTATTACTGCTTGGTACTGAAGTACTGATTTCACTAAATTTGCTAAGATCATTATCACTGCCTCTGTCAATAGCAGCTTCAATTAGTATATCCTTAGCATCCATAGCCTTCAAAGGACAAATTTACATTACAACATACTCCTAACATTATAGAGATGTTGTAATTTCGCAGCTAATTAGTTCAGATTTTCGTATTGACATCCTAAAAACAAACAAATAAATTTTAAATATGCCATCTGTCAAAACACTGCCACATAATCTAAAATTGTGTTGGAGAGATGACCAAATTTTCACAAAAATTATTTTGTAAACAGTTCAAACCTTTTAGAACTAATGAAATTCTTCACAATATCAATAATATATCCTAGGAAACACCGATTTAACACAGTCTACTGTCGCCCATATTTCATTTATGTTTTTAAAGTTCACGCACAGACTAAGTAGAGATACTACATATGTTCCAGAACAATAACTGAGGTTCACGCCACACCACAGACGTATAACTTTCCTTTTGTGCGCCACACAGACTTCGCAGAAAATCTCACAGTTAGACCACAGACGAGTCATTATGTACAGTAAGCTCCCATTCAAGCTACTATATACTTTTACACTACGAAAACCGCCACTATTACGACCTCAGACTAAGTACACCAATGGACTCGCAATGTTTTAATATATTGTCTCGAAGTTTGCGTCCAGTCCACTCCACCATTACAAAGCACCGTGTTTGTTGTTGTGCTGAAATATCAGTCAGTGAGCATTATTTGTGAGTGCATTTTACAGTTCTATGTTTTTCATTGATTTTTTTAATGAATTGTTTAAAGAAAAACATAATAAGTGTGGAATCTTGGATGCGGCGTCCCAAGTTTTTTCCGCCATCTTAGAGCACCAACACAAATTTTGACACGCTTTTTTCGTAGGTATTTCATTACCTTTGGTATCTATAGTCTAAGATTACGAGCGACATAAGAACGGTCCAACAGAGGCGCGTTCAGCGCCTCTGGGTGTAGTTGTCCGGTTGTTTTTTAACTCGCTCAAAGGCGTTGAACGAATTGCAGCAACCAAATCTTTTATCTCCCTCTTTCACATGATTTTTTTATTTCTCTCTCTTTCTAGTAGATGACATTATAGAATATGGCCGCCAATATCATCCAATCACGTAAGAGTATTTCAGTCATAAACGTCAGAGCGTTTTACAACCATCAAATTCGATGGTTGTTCGGTTGTAACTCGCGCCAACACTCTAAGGTCTTGAACGGGCGGTTGTTTCACCCGGTTGTCACGCTCAAAGGCATTGAACGGGGTTAGATCGAAAAGTTGTACTTCGCGCGAAGGCTCTGAACGCGCCTCAGTATAGCTTGTTACAATCGAGATAGATAGGAATTCCTCAGACTAAGTACACCAATGGACTCGCTATGTATTAACTATGGCACGAATTTTGCGTCCAGTCCGCCATTACAAAGCACCGTGTTGTTGTGCTAAAATATCAGTCAGTGAGCGTTATTTGTGAGTGCATTTTACAGTTATACGTTTTCCATTGATTTTTTAATGAATTGTATAAAGAAAAACATAAAAAGTGTGGAATCTTGGATGCGGCGTCCCTAGTTTTTTCCGCCATCTTAAAGCACCAACCCAAATTTTTGCACGCTTTTTCGTAGGTATTTCATGTCCTATGGTATCTATAGTCTAAGAGGAATTCCATCCACGGAGGTGCTCTATTTCACTATGAGTCGTATAAGTGCGTGCGGCACACAATCAGCGGCCCTACCGCCTATTTCATAGCGATCACTCCCTATCGCTTTTGTGACATGAGAACAATAGTTCTAATGTCACATGTGACATTAAAACTATTAGAACAATAGTTCTAATGTCACGAAGGCCGCGGATAAGATAATAGCGAATTGCCATAACTTTATAAAGATGAAGAAGATAATAGCGCAAACTTTTGCATGCATGTATTTGCTCTGATCACAGACGTAAGCACTCAGATCACTTTTGGGTCAGAGCTCTCATTCTGAAATTGAAATGCTAGAGTCTGACACACGAAACATGAGCTTAGAAAAAATTCTAGCTCTGGTAATACTGTCTACAGAAGGTAAAATACATTTTGATACTTGAAATATTCTAATATTTTTTTATTTATGTAGTAATTTAGAATGTTAAATTTGTGAAGGGATTGTCTTTTTTTCCTTGAATATAGTAGGAAAAAAAGGAGTTTAGACTTTTTTTAAATTAAATATTAGGTAATGTTTAGTTTCAATGAACTCCTAACAATGAACCTTTTTTAAAGAAATCGCTGTACTTGGCTTTCATGAATGTTAAAATTAGTTAATAATATAATTTATTTCGACAGAAATTAAGAAAAAAATATTATGAAATTGTTTATTACAAAGTATCAAAATCACCATGTTGAACTAAACTACATGGGGACATTGTATCAGTGTTGCTACCTGAAAATATGTCAGGTTCATGTTTCGTGTGTCAGACTCTGCCTATGTTGTTTGAGGCTTTACGAAGAAAAGAATATACGCCTTGAATATTTACGAGATTCTTCGAATCCATTCAACATTACGGAATGTTAACTTTTTAGCATACTAAAATCTGGAGCATTATATTTGCTCTGCCTCACAACCCTTGTTTAAATAAATGACATAATTATCCTAAAACACTTATAGGTAGGTTACATTTTTTATTAAGTAGTTACTCATACTTTCATTTCATGCGGTAAATAATAGGCATTGGCGGATCCAAGGGGGGCAATGGGAGGCATTCTCCCCCCCCCCCCCACAAAAGACCTGCCCCCCTATTCTGTAACTTCGGTTGCTAACTAGAACTGTCATTTTTAAAAGGAACTTAACATCCATTACTGCTATCATGAACGCTGCCGTAACACATAAGATCACTAAACCCGTAATGGATATAAAGTGGCTTTCAAAAATGACAGTTCTAGTTACCAACCATAGTTAGCGAATAGGCCTGCAGGAATTCCATAATTCCGACACAACTTTAAGGCCTCTGCCTCGAATTTTGCCAGCAGCGGAGCGGCGGCGGCGACGGAGCGGGAGCGGCAAGATTTTATGCGTAAAATCAAATGGACCGGCCCTCGAAAACAGCAGCGAGGCAGCGGAACGGGAGCGGGCGACGAGCGGTGAACTCCAGTCAAGCGGTGGTGACCGCCCGTGCGTCTACATTGATAGTGTAGTGAATTGATTTTTGTGATGTTTCGGAATGTCCTCAGACGTGATGGAGCAAATTATTTTAGCTACTTTTTGATAGGACACCGATATGGAACAGCAAAGAGATATAAACCACATATTTGAATAAACATTATTTTGATTTTGAGTGTGCATACATAATTTCATTTTTTGACACTATCAATAAATACAATTATAAATAACAATTTCATTCTTTTACTTACCCTAGCATCAAGTACAACTTTTCTGCTTGAGATATACCTCTATATCGTTTTGGATTAATGCCAGACTCTAAATAGCCCTTGATAGCTTCAAGAATATAGTGAAAAGTTTCTACACTCATTCTGGTATAGTCGTAGAATTTGTCGGGATATGGTCTCTGTTCTTCATAATTCCAATAAAACTAGTCTTTTATTTTCCTTGTCCTATAGTAGCAATTCACATCTTTTTTTGCCCACAATAAATCGAGTGTTAGGAATAACTTTGAGTCAAAAAGATGTCGCTGTTGTTCAGACATTTCGTTCGCGAACAAAAACAAATATCTCGACGACACAACAGGGTATTTCGCAAAAATGATGCATTTTTTTATGTCCGGGCAGGTGAACGGTATATTTTTAATGTCTTCATACTCATATAATTTTTTTTCGCATAGTATATCTTGAAATTGATTTGTTTTTGTCTGTATCATATGAAAAAGTATTATTAAAATATACAAAAAACTTCATCAAAACCTGATTGTCTAATTTCCTTGGTATGTCCATTACCATAATATTTATTGATGTAGATACATATCATCTAATTGCTACGATATTTAACTCCAATATGACTTATTTTATGTTAAAGAAACATACAGCTATTAAAAAAGTATAACTTTTCATATTTTACAGTTGAAGGATAAAACTGAAGTGAAGATTTGTTTTTGTCCGCTTCAAAATCATAATTTCCTTGGGTCGATATTGCGAACGTTGTAGTAACAAAACGCAAAGCGTTTGAACGTAACGGTCTGCACCGATTTATTCATCCATTCCGCCCCGAAGGGCCGTCGAGACAGCTATGTGTGTGCTGTTCATCGGTTTCGCGCTAGTCGCGTAAATAGTTGCCTCCTTGGGCTTTGGTTTATTGAAAAGTTAATTTCCATGGCCACTTATTGCGAAGTTGTGGAATGGATTCATTTAATCATTTATTAATACAAAAGGGGTATCCATAGGGCTGAACTCTCAATTTGAATCGCATATAAATAAGGTTAATATTTACCTGTCTCTGGTGTTTTTAGGCTTAAATCTAATTTCCTTGGTCCTAATTTCCTTGTAGTCCCTTGTTTAAAACTAGCCAAGGAAATTAGGTAATACCATGGAAATTATATAGAATACTAAACAAACGTTTTTTAAGGTAATGTCAAGATTGGTTTAAAAGTTATCTTTTGGAGCGAAAACAATGTGTCAAAGTCGGCGGATACATAAGCACGCCCAGTGGAGTCCGATTTGGCGTTCCGCAAGGTAGTATACTTGGTCCCTCACTGTTCATTGTCTACATGAACGATATCCACACATTGCCAATAAAAGACATTGACATAGTTTGTTACGCTGACGATACAGCACTAATATTCCATGGACCTAACTGGAGTGAAGCTGCAAGAAGTGCTGAGAGAGGCATGGCAGTGGTTCGCGATTGGCTGACAAAAAACCTCTTAACTCTAAATGCAAAGAAGACACAATACATCTGCTTCCACAAGACTTCTGCGTCTGCCCCTTCCTCACAAATTAGTGTAAAACTTCACTCTTGTGGTGCATTTGTCAATGACTGTAACTCAATAGAACTGATGTTATTAGATACCTCGGTGTGCAAGTTGATCAAAATCTCAACTTTGAACACCACATTACAACATTATGCGGTCGTGTGAGGAGGGTTGCAACGGTCATGAGGAAGCTGCGTTCTGTCGCTCCTCTGGAACTACTGAAAATGACTTACCTTGCTCTGTGTCAGTCTCTGGTGACCTACTGTCTATCCAGCTGGGGCGGCTCTGCTAAAACGCGAATGCTGCGAGTGGAGAGGGCACAGCGTTGTGTACTTAAAGTAATGATGAAGAGGCCTCGACAGTACCCAACGACAGAGTTGTACCGCGAAGCTGAAGTCCTCAGCATAAGAAAGCTTTTCATTTTATCAACAACCCTCTCTTCACATTCTAGAACCCTCCTATCCGACGAATATCAAGCTCTGCTAAAAAAACGACTCTTCAAGCTACCCCTACCTGAAACAAAGACCACTTTTGGAAAGCGCTTTAGTCCCTACCTCCCAATCTACATTTACAATAATGTAATAAAGTTATGCCCAATAAAACACTGCTCCGTTGCTGAATCCAGGGGCAAACTTAGGTCCTGGCTAGCCGATCTCACTTACGACTCCACCGAGAGACTCTTAACTCATTTACACTAAACGTGCACAGTAAGTGTGTAAATGTGTATAGATGTGTATGTGTGTGTGCGTGTATGTGTGTGTGCGTGTATATGTGTATGTATATGCATATATATGCATGTGTATGTGCATATGCATACATTTCATCTACCTTATATTTTAATTAAGTTTTATATGTTTAAATGTAAGTTTAAAAAAATAAAATAGAATAACAGTGTCCTTTATTCTTGTTTTGTAATGTTATTGTACGGGACCCCACGATACAGGCTTGCCTAGTGTGGGGACCGGGGTTATTTCTAATATTAGGATGGTGTTATAGCAAATAAACTTTTTTCATTTTTCATTTCAATGCGTCAGTTTTTTTAAAATATACTATAGATGGACGTTACACACATCATCATTTCAGCCAAGAGACGCCCACTGTTGGACATAGGCCTCCCCCAGGGATCTCCAAAACGATCGGTCCTTCGCCTCCCGCATCCTGCGGCTTCCCGCTATCTTCACCAGATCGTCGGTTCACTTTATGGGGGGCCTACCAACGCTGAGTCTCCCGGTACGCGGCCGCCACTCGAGGACCTTTCCGCCCTAACGGTCTTCAGTCCTGCGAGCTATGTGTCCAGCCCACTGCCACTTAACGTTTGTAATACTTTGGGCTATGTCAGTAACTCTAGTTCTTCTACGGAACCATTATTTCTGATGTGATCACGCAGAGAAACCCTGAGCATAGTCCTCTCCATTGCCCTTTGAGTGACTTTAAGCCTTCTTATGAAACCCATTGTAAGCGGCCACGTCTCGGTTCCGTACGTCATCAACACTCACGAATATAAGACTTTGGTCTTGAAACAGTGCGGTAGATGGGCAGAGAATATGCTGCGTAGCATCCCGAATGCTGCCCAGCCAACTTGCATTCGTCGATTTACCTCTTTCTGGAAGTTGGACTTAGCGAGCTGGACGATTTGCCCCAAGTTAACATATTCGTCAACAACTGCCAGTGTTAGAGCCTCCAACATTCACAGGATTGGGGTTACATGGGAAGTCGACATAATTTTAGTCTTGTCCATGTTTATTTCAAGACCCACTTGTGGGGAAACTTTACAGAGGTCTTCGAGCATTGTGCCAAGATCTTTCACGGTCTGAGAAATAACTACGATATCACTTGCAAAACGAAGGTGAGTTCTGTACTCGCTGTTTATGTTGATGCCGAGTCCTCTTCAGTCCAAAAGCTTAAATAGGTACATCCTCCAACGCAGCTGTAAACAGTTTCGGCGATATAATGTCACCCTGTCTCACACCGCGCTGAAGTTGTATTGGTTTTGAGTTTTGGTCCTGAAGGCTGACAGTTCACCGTGATAAATCACTTTATCATATCGTGTTTTGGTGGACGTGCTAGGGGGGCAGGGTATAGTAATATAAATACAATTTATTGTAACATTTCAATCATTCACTCACGACGACCCAAATAGTGACTCATTCTTTGTGTCACATCACTAGGGACATTAATTCTTTGTGGTGGGGCGATTGCGTAGATACACGTTTTATTGTCGATGTGTGTGTGTTTCTTCATTGTAGGGTAATATTTTCATAGTGTGCGTTCGTAAACATAAGGAACAACGTCTCTGTAAGTGTATTCTAGATTTTCGTACCTACCTCCCTATAGGTAGGAAAGTAAGTAGGTAAAAATCTAATAGAGAAAAGCACAGAGAAAATTCTTATTACTAACCACAGATTACGTAGCATTATACCACGACGTTGCATCCTCGAGATTTATATATTAACCAGGTAGTCCACTTTCCAATGTACCGGGCACCAAGCACAATTTTAGAGTGAAGACATAAAAATAAAAAGATAGGTAGGTAGTTTTAGTATTATTCACCCGCTCGAGCGATGTTACGCCGTTTGACTCATTCGCTTTCTTTGTGCGGGCATCACAGCATCGAAATATTAAAGATCAAAGTTTTATTATTTTATAACTTTATTTTTAGTTTGTTATGTAGTTGTTATAGATACCAACATGGGTAAAAGAAAACGTAACCCAAAACAATATACTTGGGACACATTTGGTCTGTCAAAAACAGTGTTTTATCTAAAACTTGAGTTTGGCAAAAATGGTTGTGTTTACGATCGATTGCCATTTTTAATCAAGTGAAGTGTTCATTCTGATACGAGTAGTACTGGAAGTATGTAAGTTTTAAATATAAGTGTTTATCGTTTATTATATTGTACTATTAATAGACACGTTCTCATCTTTGCATTTCGTTCGTTGAAAACATGACTTTATTTCGTGTTTGTTCGAATCAGTTGATTATATTTAGGTCACTAATTATTTTATTGAAATTTATTGAGCAGCAAAGAGCGCTTTGCTGTTTATGCATTGCCTAACATTACTGTGTTTTTGAGAGGCACTGAAATAGCGCCGACTCAAATTGTCGCCCTCGGTCGGTGGTAATTTGTGTCGGACAACCGAATCGAGCGATCCATGTCGACAGTAGGGCCTTAGCCACTGTTTCTGCGGTAATGTCTGTTATCGGTACTGCTTCCGGCCACCGGATGAACCGGTCTACAGCCGTCAGGCAATACCGATAACCTTCCGACAGTGGTAAGGGACCCACGAGATCTATATGGATCTGCTTGAATCGCATGCGGGGTAAAGAATACGTGCCAAGAGGTGCGGTGACATGGCAGTTGACTTTTGCCTTTTGGCAAGCTAGACAAGTGCGAGCCCATTCTCGACAGTCTTTGCGTATACCGGGCCAGACGAATCGCTCTGCAACTAGTTTTGCAGATGCACTAGCTCCGGGATGGCTCAGTGAGTGGAGGCTTTCGAAGACTTGTCGACGATAAAACTTCGGTATGAAAGGCCTGGAAGTCGGTGTACTGACGTCGCAGTACAAGGGAATTCGACTTCCAGGTACTGTCAGCTTCTCCAAACGCAGAGACGTACCTTCGGTTAGAAGCTGCTGAAGTTCGGGATCAGACGGTTGGCTATGTGCTATAGTCTCGAGGCTCACCGGCACTCCCAGTTCCTCAATCCTCGACAAGGTATCGGCAACCACATTATCCTTGCCAGATATATGTCGGATATCGGATGTGAACTGGGCAATGAAATCGAGGTGTCTATACTGCCTGGGCGAACAGTTTTTCTTCCTTTCGTGGAATGCGAAACTGATCGGTTTATGGTCAGTATAGACAACGAAGTGCCGAGCCTCGAGCATATGCCTGAAGTATTTGATGCCTTCATATATGGCGAGCAGTTCCCTATCGTAGGGCGAATACTTCACCTGGGATGGGCTAAGTTTTCGCGAAAAGAAGGCTAATGGCTGCCACGCTCCGTCCTTATATTGTTGGAGAACTGCGCCGATTGCCTTATCCGAAGCATCTGTCACCAAGGCAAGTTTAGCGGCACAGTCGGGGTGAGCTAGTAAGGCAGCATTAGCAAGGCTTTCCTTGCATGCGTTAAAGGCTTGGAGGGCATCACCTGAAAGATTAATTGGCTGTGACCCCTTTACAGAACCTGTAAGTAGCGCATGTAGTGGAGCCTGGGCTTGAGCAGCTTGTGGAAGAAATCTCCGGTAGAAATTCAGCATGCCCAGGAACGCCTTGAGTTGTCGCACAGTAGTAGGTGTTTGGAAATCCTTTATTACCTGTACCTTGGAGTCCAAAGGCTTGGAGCCGCCCTCAAAGATGGAGTAACCTAAAAAAGTTACTTCTGGTACACCGAAGATGCACTTTGCCGTGTTCACCAGCATGCCGTACTCTTTGAGCTTGGTGAAAAGTTGGCGTAAGTGCTGCTCGTGCTGCCGCTCGTTGAGGGAGAAGACTAAAATGTCATCCAGGTACACGTAGACGAAATCAAGACCACGAGTGACTTCATCCATAAACCTTTGAAAGGTTTGACCCGCATTCCGAAGTCCGAAGGTCATAAAAGGAAATTCATATAGACCGAAAGGTGTAGTGATCGCGGTCTTCGGAATGTCTGCTGGGCTGACAGGTATCTGATTATACGCCTTCAGTAAATCCAAGGTGCTAAAAACTTTGCATCCAACCAGATTATGAGCAAAGTCATGAATGTGTTTAATCGGATACCTGTCAGGTACAGTTCGGGCATTGAGCATGCGGTAGTCGCCGCAGGGACGCCAGCCATTGTCCTTTTTAGGCGCCAGGTGAAGAGGAGACGCCCAAGGACTGTGTGAAGGTCGTGCTGTCCCATTGGCAATCATGGACTGGAACTCCTGTTGTGCGATTTTTAATTTATCGGGAGCTAGCCGACGTGGAGTACAAGAGACTGGAGGGCCTGGAGTCGTGCGGATATGATGAACTGTATTATGTGTGGTGTTGCGATGTGTACCAGTTGGTCGGGTGATCTCCGGAAATTCCTGCAGGATTTTATGATACCGAGATTCACCAGTCAAGACTTTAACAGAAGCTACATTACTACACTTAACTAATTTTGCTACAGATGAAATAGAGGTAGTGGAATCTAACAATCGTTTGTTACGGCAGTCTACGGTAAGGCTATAATGATTCAAGAAATCTACACCTATTATAGGCTTTGTTACATCAGCCACTACAAAGCGCCAACTAAACAATCTACGTAAACCAAAATCTAAATTAAAGTGAACATAACCGTAAGTAGCTATTGAGGATCCGTTCGCAGCACACAAGTTGTATTCAGTCTTCGCACGACGATCACGAAGAAGGGACCGGGAGTAGACGCAGAGATCGCTTCCTGTGTCGATCAAGAACTGCACCTTCGAAGCTCGATCCGTGAGAAACAGGCGACCAGTTGAAGAAGTTGGGCAGTCAGCAGTCGCCACTATCGACCGCCCCTGGCGTTTCCCGCCTTAAAGTCACAGGGGGTCACGCATTTGCTGGCTTTCTCTCCGAACTTATTATGATACCAGCAGATCGGGAACTTCCTGTAGTTCGACTGGGAGCGTCGAGGCCGAGATGTTGATCTTCGTCGAGGTGATCTAGCGGGTCTGGAGTGGGATCTACTGCTCCTTTCTAATGTCAGCTTCTGCAACTGCCTGCGTAGTTCAGCAACCTCTCTCGTCAATGCATCCAATGATGAACCGGGACTGGACTGGGAGTGGCTGGTAGACGCCACGGCTGGAGATGGTGTGGCCAACTCGTGAATGCGATCGGCCAAATCTGCCAGGTCCTCGATGCAGGCTGAAGGGGGCTGGCCTGCGAGCACGGTCTGGATCCCGTGGGAAAGTCGACTAACCCAGATGGTCTTCAAAAAGTCATCGGGAACGTTTACACCGGCGAGGCTCTTCAAATGACGTAGAAATTGGGAGGGCTTACGGTCTCCAAGCTCCTCGTGCACCAAAAGCAGTTTAATTTTCTTCTCCTGCGACGCTGTCAACCGCTTGATCAGTTCACTTTTAAGCTTCTGATACTTATCAGTAGGTGGTGGACTGATGATGATGTCTTTCACTTCTCGCGAGAATTGGTTGTCTAGCTGTCCGACCACGTAATAAAATTTGGTGGAGTCGCTGGTAACTCCTGATACGACGAACTGCCCCTCTACTTGCGCGAACCACAACTCAGGTTCCTCAGGCCAGAATGGTGGAAGTCTGGTACCGACTTTAAAAATGTCGATATCTCTTGTCGATATGTGCCCATCGCTATCGTTCGCAGTACCAGTTGGCGGTAATCCGCCACGTGCATCTTGAAATTCCTTATCCATCGTTCAAACTGGGGTCACCACTATGGTGTGTTCGATGGTAATAACGGAGGGTTTGGTAAATAAACAGTTCAACTCACGTTATATATGTTTACTCGAACCAATCCATAAACTATTTCACATATAGAAGGCGCGATAGGAATATATGCACTTAATCCAATAAGATAGCACTATATGGTACACTACAATCTGCGTGAGGCAAGAGATATATAGTTCCTCAAACTATGGTAAGAAGCGTTGTGCAAGTAACAATGCGTATGTGTTAGAACGGTAAGTATATAAGCGATTACAAAGCAGCGTGCGCTCCGCGTCGTGATAAGGTCTCGACTGGTTTGGGAGACGCGCCGGCGCCGCTGCGCTGATGCATTACATAGGCTTATGTACAAGCATTGACGCTAGTGCGAGGGTCGTATCGATACGGCGTTATCGATATCGACATCGACAAACCGATACACATCGTACTGTTATATGAAATATTAATATTGATTTTAATATGTAAATACATGTGTTAATAAAATATTATTATTAATATATAAATGTAAATATAATTAATTGTTATTTAATAGATTTAAGTTAATATTAAGTTTTATTGATTTTATATAATTAAAAAATTATAAGCTGTAAATGTGTGTATATTTCTGTGTGAATACTTTTACGACAAAGTAGCCTACACTAGAAAGACAAACAATCGATCGGGTATGGAATGTTCTAGAATAGAACCTTCTCGAATGTCTCGAAAGTTCACCGGTCCTACTACATAAGCGCGAAGGGTATCACGGAACTTTCGAGAAGAGAAGATAAATAATCGATTGGGTACGGAATATTCGAGAATGGAACATTCTCGAATGCCCCGAATGTTCGTCGGCCCTACTATATAAGCGCGTAGGCGAATGTAGCCGGACAGTTCTTTCCAAGAGAGCAAACCGAGCGGATCAAGCGATACAAAGTGACTTGGAGCGATCACCTGCGACTTGGAAGCGTGTTATAGTGAAGTGTTGTGTGTGAATAGTGCTTATAGTGATTTTCAGTGTTAAGTAAAGTGACTTAATTAGTGCTTAATTAAATATTATCTCATAATTGTTGGTGTTTCGCGATTTTCTATAGAACATCCACCCCACAAACGTAACAATAATATAAGCCAGATACAATCATATCCTTAGAGTTGTAAGTTAAATTAGAGAGAATCAGGTACCTATATTATAATAGATACAGAAATCTATATAATCAAAGTGCAACTATATAATCAAGGTTCAGGTTTTTTTTTATCAATCTCGGTATCAAACTCATAAAGCTATCATCTATATTAGAAACAAAACTGGGTAATGAAGTAAACTAAGTGATTAGCCTTCCATGAAGCGGCGGTTAGTGGATCGTATCCTCGACTTTAGGTTCTTGCGATCACGGGTAGGTAATGATGTGCTCCAATTTCTTAGATTTTATATGTTTTAAATATTATGTTATTTCACAGAATTCTTCCTTGTTATATTAATTGTTTCTTAGTTCCTCGACTGAAGGGTCAGGCAGTCAAGCCCTACGGGAACTGTCCTAGAGATTCATAGCACAGTGTGGGGTTGAATATAATATGTAAACATGCCTAACGATCTTATGGTCAGGGGCTCTAACAATGGGTTCGTCAAACATAATTATAAATAAATTGTAAAAATTTTCTTATTTGTTGGATTGTGGGAATGACATATGGAGTTGAGAGCACCTACCTATTTTGTGTGCAACTGCTACTATTAATTCAAGGAAAATAGCCTTTGTGAGTTGTTTGCCGGAGAGTGATCAGAAACTTTCTATGGTGAAAATCTGGAACTTGACATACTGTAATGTGTAAATATTGTTCATTAATCCACCAACATTCCGCTTACTATCAGGGTTTTTAATGAAATAGGGGATGTAAAATACGAATTTGGAGAATATAATGTGCTTGAAAAAGCCCTTATACCTAGATACCAAAAAAAAAAAGTTAATAAAATCTGTTCTAAATCATAAAAATAATCAAGTAATTTAGAAATATATTAGGTACCTTGTTAATTGGCGTAAGTACTTAAATTATTGTAACAAATTGATGAATCGTTCGGCGAATCCTTATCATGTATTGCGTATCCAGAGCCTTGATCTCGAGCTGCAAACAAAACCTCGAAGGTCGCGTGCACTTAGTAGTAAACTCCAACGAAACTATTTCGTTATTTTTCTTAAAATGAAATGCACGCAGAAAACTTCGTTAGTAAATATAAAATTACGGATTAATTTTTTCTAAGGTCAAGGTATTCAAAGGAATCATACCCATACTACCACAATATGAAATTCTCATTGTGATTCAAGATGTGTTAAGGACGGACTTATCGCTTATCACCGTCACCAGTCAACATATGAATCTTTGGAAGTTCTACAATATATACTCAGTAGTTATTCTAGGTAAAAGTTTTCAATGTTTGGTTGAAAATGACAGAAGGTCATGAATAATTAACAATAAACAAAAATGTTAACGCTTTTAAAAACTGTACTCAACGAAAATCTTTATATGTCTATCAATTTATATGTCTCATGTTAAATGTCTTCATTTAGTATGATCTATTAATTTAAAATATGTTCTGTTAAATGTCTCTAAAAGTTATCAAAACAAACGGACTAAATGTCAAATTTATTTTCTTTAATTTTGTCTATGCACAAATTGCACAATGATCAAAGGTAGTTGCAATTGTCACGTGCAAAAATGACGTTGTTAAGGATATTTTGAAACTAATTGACAAAGATATGCTGTATTAAAAAAAAAAAAGTTGAGATTTTTGTGTAGAAACAACAGTGAAACCAAAGTGTTTTTGCAAAATTTGTGTTTAATAAAATTTCAAGAATAAACGGTGTTACAATCCGTAAACCTGAGGGTCAGAACAGATTTATTCTTATTGTCAAACCTTTCAATAAATTTGTTCCGAGTTGCCTTTTAAAATGGACGACATTCGAACGGCTATTAAGCTGATGTCTAAATTCTGTTATATGGCGTTCATTGATTTATGTCTATTTTTTTGTCACTACGCATCAATCGTCGAAACATTATCTTAGATTTAAATTTGAGCAAGTAACTTATGAATTTCAATGTCTTCCCTTTGCACTTGATTCAGCTCCATACATTTTCACTAAGCTTTTTAACCCCATTTATCTCATTTTAGAAGTGCTGAGTTTACTATTATAAATTATTTAGATGATTTTATGTGCCTTGGAAATTCTTATCAAGATTCTATCAAGAGTCTATCATGCGTAATACTCGTAAAACTCTTAACTTACTGATTTAGATTTTGTTATAAATTACTTATAAAAAAAAACTCAACTTATACCGAATTAACGACAAACTATTTTTTTTTCTCTCTCCTAATCAAAAATTTCTCAAAATACTCTAAACATCCTACCTGGTTAATATATAAATCTCGAGGATGCAACGTCGTGGTATAATTAATGGTTAAACAAACTTACCTTTGTGATGTTTGACCATAATTATACGAGACGTTGCATCCGAAGAGATTTATACTCCCTCCCTACCCATTATTTGCTGTGTTGCAAATAAATACCCAATGTTTTTGAGAAATTTTGCTCTAAAGGAATGAGTCAAACGGCGTAACATCGCTCGAGCGGGTGAATAATACTAAAACTACCTACCTATCTTTTTATTTTTATGTCTTCGCTCTAAAATTGTGCTTGGTGCCCGGTACATTGGAAAGTGGACTACCTGGTTAATATATAAATCTCTTCGGATGCAACGTCTCGTATAATTATGGTCAAACATCACAAAGGTAAGTTTGTTTAACCATTAAATTTTTTTTAAGAATCTGTCATTTAAAAGAAATTTTTGTGAAAATGATTGAAAGTTTTAACGTATTTCTTTCTCTTTTCATGATCACAAAATCTCTAAGGAAAAAAATATTTTTATCATTCACTCACAACTACATTCATTCTTTATAATTTTACTTAAGTATATACTGGCAACACACAATCAATTCAATTTGGTTGTTGAAGTCCTGTCAAATTAGAAAAGAACATTTTACAAGTATACTGCATTCATGAAGTAAAGTTCCTCAGCATCTTGACTTTCCATTGTCAACAGTCAATTGAGTAGAAAATATTAATGAAACTACTGGATTGGCGTGTCATATTCTACAAGTTTAGCAACAACAAGTATAAAACGTGACATCATAAACATGTAGACAACTAGTAGTTCACAAACAATTTCATACAACAAGTTTCATACATGTTTTGTATTCAACATGTTTTATACATGTTTACGAGTGTAAAAAATAAACGAAAACATTGCATAGAACTTGTAAAATACATGTAATGTACCTTGGTGAAAACGAGGGGTGACACGTCACAGCACATCACGACCATTGAGATAGACATATGGAGATGCCCCGTTAAACTGTTCTTTGATATCTTGACACGAATCTATCAAATATCGTTTTGTTTCTTTCTTTCAAAAGTGAAAATACATTTGTAGAAAGAGATGCATACTGTTTCGTCTGTGGCATGTATTTTCTGTAACGTCACAAAAATTGCCTACCGTGACCAGTCCGCCATATTAAGTGCCGAACGAACGTGTGAATTTTGCTTCGGATTTTGACTATTTTCCATAATCTCGAAGTAATTTACAGTAATATTTTAACAGTGCGCCACAAAAAAAGACTACAGAATGCCTTCTTGCAATATTATATAATACAATGCAGTGCGAGAAAAAACAAAAATACACCGCAATTAACTCTTCATAAATAAGTAAACAAAATTGTGAAAAATATAATTAGGAATATGTAGTTAAGGTTTCATATTCTGATTTCATTTGCCAATTTACTTGAAGAAGCGTTCAGCAGTAATATTTTTCTTTAATTGTGTAAGAATTTTTATATTTTTGATAATTTACATACTTTATTAATGGGCGATAGTGAAGATACCTAAAGAGAAAATTTAATTAGTCTATCGATATATAATATTAAACAGACAGACTTACGTGCCTAAGCCTAGCTCACATGCAGTGACTAAAGTAATATCATTGGAAAGCTTAATAATTGATGAATTATTATCATTGTCAATTAATTTTAGTTTTTTAAAACCTCAATTTTTCATAATAATTGAACATATAAGGTTCCTACGACAAAGTTTGTCATAAACTTTGATTAGTAACTCACCGTACAAAACTTTAAAAAAATATTTAAATTACACCCAAATTATCCTACCTACTTGAAAGTAAGTACTTATCGCCTCCTTTAAATAATTTTTTACAAAAAAAAACTATTCCTATTTATTTTACAATAACATTTTCTCGCACTTATTTATACAAAGAAAATACACGTCTACTATTGGTGTAACTTTATAGTCATACTAGCTGACTCGGCGAACTTTGTACCGCTTAAGTTAAATAGTGTTCTTTAATAAGTTTTTCTTAGAATTTGCGTAGTTCCACAATTTGAAACTGCCTAAATATTTCTGAAACACGACTTTTCAATCAAATTATTACAATGTAGGTCCGTAATGTGCAGCCCCCCTAGACAAGATGTCTTTCGATAATCGCTAACGCAATCGCTAAATGGACAATGTATGAGATTTGACAATTGCGCTCGAAAGCTAAGCGAGGGCTTATTTCAAATCCCATATATTTTCCTACTAGCGATTGCGTTAGCGATTATCGAAATGCATCTTGTCTAGGAGGGCTGTTCAGCTAAGATCTATTTCCCTAGATATGTCGTAGATAAGTGGATTGATGAATTTGTTTAAACTTAAATTTATCGATATTGCACAACTAATACTGAGTACATCACTAGTAAAGGTAGCCATTTTATGTGCCAAAGTTTTGTAGGTAGTCACGCTGATTCTGTAGGTAGGGCCGGTCCATGTATTTGTTAAGTCATTGATCACGACACAATAGTTTGTTTCTGTCTTTAGATTTACCCTGCGTTCCAGATAAGCACTGCTACTTTCTGAGGCTCGTTTTGCGTTTCTTAAAAGAAATGTTGAAATTTTTAGCGGCGTTAATTGTTGCAAATGAAACGGAAGGTACTGATTTTTTGTGCTGAATTTTAACACCTCACCTACTTAGTCCAGCCACTTAAAATTTCTAATAATATAAATCAGAATTGGCTAATATTATAAATATCTTTCAACGAATTTTTTGATGAAATCCTCTTTGTTTCATGAAAAAAAGATTCCAAACTGAAAGCTGTCAAAAAGTGGTATCAGAGGACCCACCTGTTAGCATGGGTATTGATGCTAGCATTTCGTGTTAAAAATGCTTAAATGAATCGCATTCATTTACAACCAGCAAGAAAAAAATTCTTATTTGGAACGCGCCCTTAGTTTGTTTGGTGACACTTTTTGATTGACAGCAACTGTCAATATTTTTTTACAATTTTTGGATTTTCAAAATTATCGCCTGCTGTCCTGTAGCAGTGCGGCGTGTATTTAGTGTTTTTGATTAATAATTGCACAAATTAGTTGTGATGAAGTTTATTTCATTAACTTCAATAATATCAGTCATATTTGCAGGATATGTTATTAATACAATATGGACTTTAGCAGAAATATTTATTCCCCCGAACTGCACTCGTGGCGAAAAATGTTTCTCTTCATATTTAGCAACAAATCCTGTTCAACATCTCGTATTGTTTACGTCTGTGAAGGAATATCCTTATGAAAGTGGCACATATAAAGATACGGCTACGAAAGTGCTTACTTCTAGAAAATTTGACTATCGGAATACTATCAATATGTGAGTTTTAATACTTTTAATGGCAGTGTCATTTTTAGAATAATTTATTTTCTACTACCTACTTGGTACTTATTTTGTCTATTTCATTAACTTTAGTGACTTGAACCTGAAAATTCCCCGCAAAACTCGTAATAATGGAACTCTGTACATGCATGCTGTGTTATTAGATGACAGCAGTCTCTACAAAAATTTTGAAGAAATATATCGTACAGAGGCTATTCAAACTTTACCTTTGGTCACATATGCACAACCACAGGCTGCTACATTTAAACTACTTGTGGACAATGTAAGTGAGGAAACTTCGATATTACTCTTCAGAATTTAAGAGATACCATAACAAACTTTATCTCTTATATTGTTATGTCCTGTTTATGTTTGTTTTGTGTGCTATAAATTTTTCAATCATTAAATCAAATATTTAATTTTAGCAGTAGGTATTTTACTTGTATGATTTCCAGTCAATCCAGTAACTCACTGAATATTTTCAGTCTACTACAGATTATGTATTTAGAGTTAAAACACAAAACAGGCACAAAAGCTGAAAAATATATTTTGTTATTATTTTTTTATGATAGTAATAGACAAGAAAAAAAAGAAAGTCAATGCATCATTAGCCTGAATATGAGGTATATGGTTTTTGGGCTGGGCAAGAGTATCTCTGTCAGACCAGCCCTGCGAGCATGGACTTATAATCGACATATATCGATCGACAAAAGCATCTGTGCTTTTCACTCCTTAGGAATATCTGTCAAATTTATTGATTTTTGTCGATCTTAGCTCAAATTTTGTTTATCAAGAATTCCCTGCTCGCAGGGCTGATTTTGTTGTAATAATATTAGGTGTTTGAATCATAGGTGTAGGTATAATTTGCCTAAAGTCTGATTTTTAATTCGCCTGAATTGAGATGATGACTGAATTCTAATGGCCACGTCTCTTCATAAAATATTAAAATATCATAGAAAAGATGCAATTATGTGACATTAGAATTAAAATCGGCTTAGAAATACATTAGCTACAAGCACTTTAAGCTGTTAATTTGGAAGCAATTAGATAGAGAGATCCGACATCAACTGTGACGTCATTGTTGAGTATGGCCATATAAACTCCGTGTTAATTGCCGTTTTGCTAGAAAGAGACAGAGAACAAACTTTAATTCCTTATATCTTAGTTGTTTTTATAGCTATTCGAAAACCAATTTTTTCTTTCTGTTTATTATATGAATGAGCTTCTATTAAGGCAATAATTTTTTTTTCATTCGATAACCTATTCTGACAGATGTCATTCATAGATAATTCAGATATCAATAACCTTGAATTAAATGAAAATATTTCTTAATCATTATTACTTATATCATCACTAGCTGTGTCCGTCTGCTCGAAATAGTGACTTTCAGCAGCATTTTTAACTTTTTAGGCTAATTATTTTTGCAAATAAAACACATACATACATTAACATAAATAACGCAAAGATTATGAAAACACACTCAAACCAACTACAAAATTAACAAAAACAATGGTATTTTACATATGATTCTAGACAAAATCTAATTAAGGTAAACAAAAAATCGTGTTTATATTGGCCCTTACAAGAAGCAAAAGTTTTACAAACAAAGAGGTTTTCCTTCCTTCCTTCCTTGATTTTTGTTAATGAGTATGATCTTCGCGTAACAGGTCTAACCTAGTGTGATGATCATAGTAAATTTACTTTGTACTATATTTTTTGGTAAAATAAATTATTCTTATTCTTATTCTTTCCTAACTTCCATAATATGATAATAAAAGATCTAATTACCATTTTAAAATTATCAGTAAATTTTTAAGTCCTAGTTTTACTAATTGAAACCTTAAATTCAAGATAGGTTAATTTTTTGTTTTGGTAAAATGCTTTCCCTTCCTAGTGGGAACTTTTCAATGATGGCAACACTTCTGAAATGTCAGAATTCCTTCTAATTAAAAATCAGACTATAGTGTATAGGTACACTGAAAACTTAATTCTATCTAGAGATGTTACGGCTTAGATTTTTACCAAAGCGGTTTGAACCGATTCAACAATTTTTGCAAATCAGAATGCAGACCGAACTGTTAAAATAAATTTAACCGTAGGTTATGGTTAAAACCGAAGTTTAATGCGATTTTAACAGTTCGGCTTGCAGTCCGATTTGCAAAAGTCGTAAGTATGACCCGTTGGTTATTTGATTACATTATTTATTTTTGTTCCACTATTGTTGTACTTGCAACAATGAAATTACATTATTAATTAATTAAATATTTTAAATCTAATTAGACCCTTGTTTCCTTTATAATACTGTGTTAAGAATGACAATGATACAAAATAAATACATATAGGTATACCAATCAAAGTATCTACTTTCAAAAAACAAAGAGAAAACAATTTCCACTTATTTATTTATTACAATTCAATGGTATTTTTATTTTATAATAATTATTAAACTAGCTGTGCCTGTGACTTCGTCCACGTGGAATAGTAACTTTATTATTATTATTTGTAATAGCAGGCAGGCAGTTGATTCAACTGATGGGCCTGCATCCGGTTTTCGTCTTAGTGATTCTTTTTGCTATTTTCTAACTTTTGGCTGCATTTTGATTTTTGTAGGCAATTTTTTTAAGATCTTGATAAAAAGCCTATGTTATACCTTATATAATTAGCTATCTATTAGTGAAAGTCCCGTCAAAATCGGTCCAGCCATTCCGGAGATTAGCGGAAACAAACAGACAGAGAGATAGACAAAAAAATTTTAAATTGTGTTTTTGTTATTGGTATTCGATATACATTCATACCCATTTAGTAAAAACTTGTAATTTTGACATTACAAACAGACACTTCAATTTTATTTATAGAAAAAAGCGCGCGCATGCGCGCAGGTCGACGCGAGACGGCCAAACCGGTTTCTAGATGCATTAACCGCTGCAACTCAATTTATGTCCAAATGATATTGTATATGAACCGGTTAAAAAAGTTGAGTCGTCACATCGCTAAGCAGATTTTCATTTCTTATTATCAAGTCGTCGGGTGATTACAATTCCCGATTAATTGATGATTTACAAAATTGCACTGCTGTTTGGGATTAATGTTGAGTGATAATACTTTTGTGACCCAGTAATAGTTTTTAAAACCACTTCACTTTTTCTTAACACCACTTCAAATTTCATCTAAATAACAATGACAAAATCTCAGAATATTTGCTTATGGAAGCAAATATTCTGAGATTTGTGTGCGTTACGCTAAATTTCCGAGTAACATATGATCGCACACCATATGCATTGAGCCTGCGGCAAGACATTTTATTCATGACGATCCTCGTAATACTTATTATTTAACTTATGAAAAACCAATTATCATAAACAATATTCTTATTAAAATGAAACCTTTCAATAACTTTTTGACTATTATGAATACATATTTCAAAATGACATTCGGTTATTAGGTATGAGATTATGATCCCATGTTTTGTAAGCAACAATAATGTTGGGCACCGAAATAGTGACAATTTATAATTTTTTAATAATTTATATTTAAGGTGGATGCAAAAAAAAATCCTGAAAACAGCGCAAGACCATATGCTCACTTAAATACAGTAGTTCCATTGTCTATATTAACTGATGACTTGAGATTGCCGGCTAATAAAATTCCAGCGGAGCTCTATCCTTATATTCGGTAAGAAAACTATTTGATCATATGTATGATATATTATGTCTGTATGCTTGTTTTATATTATAATACATATGCTATTAGAAAGTGATATTCACCACAGTGTTCATCTCCACCTTTCAAAGGTTGACTGGACGGGATCTCTATATGGGCTAAGTCTGCCTTTTGTATAAACTTCTTGTATTTAGTGTGTGTAAAATGTTTTTAACTAATGTTTTGTTTGTATACAGGGACGAATTTCTCCCTAGGCACACTAGGCACGTGCCTAGGGGCGGCATGGTTCAGGGGGCGGCACGGCTGGCGGATGCCGCCTCGCCCCGCGCCTCACTTTTATTTCACTTGGGATGTAATTCAAGTTCAGGATTTGAATTGGCTAGTATTTACCAACAAACCAAATTTTAGAATTTGTAAATTCAAGAAATTGTACAAAACTAGCCAATTCATTCAAATCCTGAACTTGAATTACATCTTAAATGAAATAAATGCATTGTGTTAATAATAGTCTGTAAATTATGAACTTGACACTCATATACATATCAATTCTTTTGGCGAAGTCAATAAGGACACATTCTTAGAATCATGCTATATCTACCGAGATGCTATCCGACCGAATTACTGTATGCAAATGCTAAAATGCTCACAATACATGGGCTTTTTATTTACAATTGTACCAGAAGATATCACCATACAACCGCTTCAATATTGCCGGTAACTAAACGCTTACTTCGCTGTCCAATTCCGGTAACTAAAAGTAGTTATTAATTAGTATTAGGTACTTTTAGTTACCGGAATTGAAAGCTAGCCAATTTAAATCCTGAACTTGAATTTACAAATTCTAAAATTTGGTTTGTTGGTAAATACTAGCCAATTCAAATCCTGAATTTGAATAGGCTAGATGACTAAACAAATTTTTTTGCTTTAATAGAAGCTCATTCATATAATAAACAGAAAGAAAAAATCGGTTTTCGAATAACTATAAAAACAACCAAGATATAATGTATTAAAGATATTTCTCCATCTCTTTCTAGCAAAACGGCAATTTACAAGGAGTTTATATGGTCCTACTCAACTATGACGTCACGGTTGATGTCGGATCTCTCTGTCTAATCGCCTTCAAATTAACAACTTAAAATGCTTGTATCTAATGTATTTCTTAGCCGATTTTAATTCTAATTTCACAGGACTGCATCTTTTTCCACGGTATTTTAATATTTAATGACGAGACATAAAAATTTTAATTCAGTCATCATCCCAATTACATCCCAAGTGAAATAAAAGTGAGGCGCGGGGCGCGACGGCATCCGCCAGCCGTGCCGCCCCCTGAACCATGCCGCCTCTAGGCACGTGCCTAGTGTGTGCCTAGGGAGAAATTCGTCCGTGTGTACAAACAAAACATTAGTTAAAAACATTTTTCATACCACCTGCTCGACAATGTACAATTATAACCCTCTTAACTTCAACGTAAAGCAAGACATTATATCCCTGGGGATATTATGTTGTATGAAACTCCCAAGGGATTAAAGTGTTTTAAATTTAGAACATAAAATTCGTATGAAAATTTAGCGTAGATGCTAGCTTAGGAAGGCAAAGGTTCTATGCCCATACATAATAATAATAATAATAAAACTGGCCTCGGTAAACTGGCTGCGCTTCGGTGACCTTTTCGGGGAAACCGAGGGTTTTGCCTGTGCAATTGCAGACGAAGTAATGATGACGAACAACTATAGAAAATATATCCTGAAGGACGGTACCGTCGACATCTGTCGGGCATGCCGCCGTCCCGGAGAGTCACTCAGGCATATTATCTCTGGTTGTTCTCATCTTGCTAACGGCGAGTATTTGCACAGACACAACCTAGTGGCCAGGATCATCCATCAGCAACTTGCCATTCGATACGGCCTTGTCGAGACTGAGACGCCGTACTATAAGTACGCACCAGTGCCGGTTCTTGAAAATGGTCGTGCGTTGCTCTATTGGGACCGCTCTATCATCACGGACAGGAATATTGCTTGCAATAAGCCTGATATCGTGGTGGTCGACCGGTCCCAACGCCGAGCAATGCTCGTCGATATCACTATCCTTCATGATGAGAATCTCGTGAAAGCTGAGAAGGACAAAGTCAGCAAGTACCTTGACTTGGCTCACGAGGTAACCGCCATGTGGGATGTTGACTCGACGATCATTGTTCCGATAGTAGTTTCTGCGAACGGTTTAATAGCGAAGAGTCTCGACCGACATCTTAAGGGGCTCTCGCTTGACGGGTGGATCAAGGGCCAGATACAGAAGGCGGTGATTCTTGACACGGCACGTATCGTTCGGAGATTCCTCTCCCTGTAGCCCTAACCACCGGTAGCTTGGGCCATGCTCCGCTGCTAGTGAAACCCTAGATTTAAGTTTTTTATAATATTTGTGTTTTTATATCTATATATTGTAAAAAACTTAAATTTAAGATGCTTTTTTGAATAAATGTATAATAATAATAATAATAATGTTTTATTACTCATCACAAAAGGGTACAATGTAAATATCACTAGCTATTCTTACATCTAGAGTCTATAATACCTTAATGTGAGAGTCTGATGCCTGTGATAGGTATGATAAATACTTGTAATACAGGTCACCAGGTCCCGCTCATCGGATCAGAACACAGTTGCTGGTAGCTGAGTTAACGTACATATTAATTAATTATAAAAAGCAATCAAGACCTTACTTAACAATTCTATTTACTATATAAAGGTTACTGAACCATTAAAATTAAATTGTGTATGCGTGTGTGTGTGTGTGTGTGTGAGAAAGAGAGTGAGTGAGATTGCGTGAGTATGAGAGAGACTAAGTGAGTGAGTGAGGTAATGTGTGTGTATGTTTCTGTGTGGGTGTGAGCATGTATGGGCGTGTAAGTGTATATATGTTATGAATGTATGAGAACACGGACTGATATTTAGTTTTTTTTTTTTTTTTTTTTGCCGATTTTAGTTAGAAGTTTTTCAGTCGTTTCGTAGTCTAAGGATTTCAGCCAACTGAAAACTGTTTTTTTACATTTGTGCTTGCTTAAATGGTAAATATCAATGGTAGAATTAATCCTGTTATACAAATAGGGCCCAAGGTAGCAGTAAAATTTATGGGAGAAAGCCGTTCGGAACGACCCGCCTCTACAGACGTTACCTTTTTTACGTTTACCTGCAAGCAGCTCAGGGCTATACTCAAGTTCCGAGTGTTGCCTAAGTACAATATTTAAAATAAAGGATTGCCTTACAGTCAAGACATCCCAGTGCCTGTAAAGCGATTTTGTGGGAAATTGGAAAGGCAGGCCAGCCGCTGTTTTGAGGATAACTCTTTGAGCTCTTTCGACCTCAATGAAATGAGATTTAAAGGTTCCACCCCAAGAAATGATACAGTAATCTATTAGGGACTGTCCCAAAGCATAATATACCATCTTAATGGTGTTTTTGTCTGCCACATGTCGCAAGGTTTTAAATACATATATCAATTTTCTTAAGCGGGCTGCGAGGGTGGCTACATGGTGCTTAAATGACAGTGTATCATCCAGAGTCACCCCAAGATACTTGATATATTCAACCCTAGCGAGAAGCGGGCAATTACAACGACGTGAGGAGTACTGCAGGCATGAAGGTTTGTGAGCCATAATGCAGAGGTCAGATGGAGGAAGAAGATCTTTCCTGTAAGCGAATGGTAGAAACATAGTTTTGCCAACATTCAAAGAAAGTAAATTGTTCCGGAGCCAGCCACCCACTGTATCAAAGCCCAATTGGGCATGTTGAAAGACCGTTGGCCAGTCATTTCCATGGAATACAAGTGCTGTATCATCCGCGAAAGTAAAAATCCTGCCATGGGAAAGCTGGAGTTCACACATGTCATTGATAAACACCAGAAATAGCGTTGGGCTAAGGATACAGCAGTAGCGTACATCTAGGGTGTATTGATCATGATTGATCATGATTTCTCGAGCTTATCAATTTCTCGGGTCTCGAGAATTCTCGAGGCTAATTTATCGGGTCTTCTCGGGTTGTTGAGAAACTTACATTGACATACGTTTTTGCATATCTTTTCGGTCCTAATAATGAAATAAATCAACAAATTAAGTGGTTTTCTTCTCAATCAAAATGATTATAACACTTTTATTGACAGTTTTCAACAAAATTAGCGAAGTATAATTTTAAAGACTCAAATATGATTTCTCGAGTTCTCGACTTTTCTCGAGCTTAATTTCCCGGGAACTAAGCCTATACAGTCTTTCAAGTCTATTCAGTGTTTTATTGATAAAGTTAAAAAATGTAAGTAAATGTCCAGGTGCTTCAGTTCTTATTTTTTATTTGAGGTCAATAGGCTGTCGACTATTTGAGATTTATTTCGACAGTTGTGTATAGTAATTAATTGGCGTTATAAAAGTAAATATATGACGAAGTTGAAAAATATAAGCAAATTTGATTTGATACCATTTTATTGTTAACAAATTAACATTCGTCCTGCGTGCTACTAAAGGTCATTGACGGGGTGCAGCAGCTGATCGTATCGTATTGTAAATATTTGTAAATCGATGAGTAGACTAAGTTTATACTTGTTATATTATTATTAATATTTTTTAAGTTTTTATAATGTTTTAAGCTTACCTTAAGATAAAATTATTGCGTGACGTATTCGTGCTTGAGAATAACATTTTTTTTTGTATTTTATGGTTTTCATCATAATATCATAATAATTTTATAATATAATTTATAATTATAATTTTAACCATAGTTATAGTGATAATGATAATGTGACAGTGTTTATGATGAAAATTACCACCTACGTAATTGGTTATAAAGCCCTGCGTTTTTATTGTCTCGCAGATGTATGAAAAGTAGAGTATTCACCTCTGGAATAAAGCAGTGTCTTCGTCTTAGGTGACTTGAGCCCCTCGCTTCACTTAGGACTCTACATAATTCTACATAGGTCCCTTGTTGCTCTCGGGGTTCAATATGGCGCCCGTGACGTTAGACACTGCTTTAATCCCTTGGTGCATAATCTACTATTACACACACTAAAATTATGTTAAACGTTTTCTCAATTTCCTAGCACCTAAAATGTACACTTCCATCAACGACAAAATTAATATAATAAACTCTACTAATCACCAGCTTAAGACAAAATTATCCACATTCATACACAAGGTTTGGGATCTGAGGAAATTGAAAGCTACCTTAAACCAATAAGCTAATGAAACACTCCACATTATTTCACCAATCACTGAAAACACACACACACACTCCTACTCAACTGTCGCACTCGCTCATACTTCCACTACACAACACTCACACTAATACACCACATACTCTCACACTACCTACACATACACTCACATAATATAGGCGAAACGAAATCAAATCAAAGCTTCATTTATGTTGTCTAATTTTCCTTTTGATTTTCTTTGTTGTCAAAAATTTTAATTAATTAATATTTAAAATCCTCTTGTTGTGCTTCACAATTATAATATTGTGAACTTTATTGGGAAGGAACTGGCTCCTCATCACAGCTCATATACGTCCCCACCGAGGGGTTCGAGCCTACCCTATGTTAGGGTGATTAGGCCTTAGTCAACCACGCTGGCCCAGTGCGGATTGGTCGACTTCACATACATCATTGAATTTCTTCGCAGATGTATGCAGGTTGCCTCACGATGTTTTCCTTCACCGTAGGAGCGTCAGACAAATGTACATATGAAATTCGAAACGAAAAACACATTGGTACATGGCGGGTCTCGAACCCCGACCCCCCGATTGGAAGGCAAGTTCCGAAACCACAGCGCCACCGACGCTCTACTGGCTCCTGAAATACAGTTAATACTAGTTTAGGAGCAGTAGCGTGTGTTAAGAGTTTAAAAGGGGGAAAACTAATTGTTTAAAAAAAAAACGTCGCCCCACACTAGGATTTTCTCCTGTGTCGTGGGTGCAGTTACAAACATAGAATATCACATGCACATATGCCCAGACCGGAAGAAATTTCTGTAGGCCATAAAATATCTGTCCCGAGCGGGAATCGAACTCGCGACCCGTTGCGCAGTTGGCGTGGCGATCACTCGACCTCTGCGCTATCCGTGTAATTTTAATAGAACCGTTTTCCACACTCGGTTCGCGATTTTAATCTCAACAAAACATCTTTTGCCTTCCTCACAAGCGACCTCCATCTTCTACAAAGTTGGTCCTTCGAGCCGGATCACTTCTACGTTACTCGTGAGGAAGAACAAAACCTGTAAGCAGGATGTCAATGGTTCGTACTCCCTGTGGTGTGAAAACACGCCAGCAAGTGTTTAGGAAACAAGAACAAATGACAAGCAGAGATGATAAAAAGGCAAACGTTGAACCGGATTAAATCTGAAAAATCGTTACCGGAAAAGAAGATTCATTGTGAAGGTAGTTTGAGTACCCACACTTCGTCATCCGCAGCACGGAAACGTCTAGAACTAGAAGCTGCACGGAAGAAGGCTAAAATCGAATTACTTGCTATTGAAGCCGAGGCAGCTGGAAAAAAAGCGGAAATACAAAAGTTACTTGTGAACAAAGAGCTCGAAGCCGATTTGGCTGAACTGGAGATAGAGGAAAAGCGGTCGCGAATATCTTCTACAGAAAAGGTTGAAGACTGGTTAAATAAGTCTAGCAGATACAGTGAATGTGTTCCCGCTCCGAGCTGTGACCCACCGCGGCGTACAGAAATTCAGGAGTTGGCTATTGCGCTGCGAGAAACAATTACCTCTTCAGTAAACAACAGACAAAATCCAGAACTGCTTACGAGATTAGCAACGTCATGGGGACCCGTTAGAATGGTTGCAATTTAAAAATGCATTCTTGGAATCAACCGAGCTATGTAACTATAGTGACACTGAAAATATGTGGCGACTGCGTAAGTGTTTACGCGGCGATGCTAAGAAAGCTGTATCCTCTTTACTGATCGGATGTCAATCACCACACGAAATCCTCACTACTCTCGAGCTTCGCTTCGGAAGGCCGGAAAGTGTGATGAACAACATGAATAGTGGCGCAGTTGAAAAAAATACCTCCACTACCACATGCATATCACAGTGAGTCAAAACTAACGATATGTATTAAATATTTCAACTCTGTTACTCAGCTTACGACTCTGTTACTATGCTATAGTAACATAGCTGCTCAGTAACAGAGTGGAAAATTCGTTATACTATACAAAATTAAACGCAAAGTAAAGTAGGCATTAAGTAAATTGTTTCAGATTACAGATATTCCGTCATTATTGTACACAAATATTGTAGAATCACATAGAAAATAGTAATTACTTACGTAAAAATGCCGGTAACAATGCGGACGCTGAATAACGACACGCGCCTCGTTTTACGGCGTACGGTCGACTGGCTGGCGTCGTGTTCCTCCTCGGCCCCCGCGAACACTAGAATTATCTTAGACACTCCGCAAACGATATCGTAAACGCAATAGTATCGCCATCTGTATTTTTGAGTCTAATCTTCTATAGTAACAGAGTGTTGCTATGTTTTCGTGTTGATCCTGGGACAAAACTTTAAAAAATAAAAGATAATATATTCTTTTACCAACTTGTATTTAAAAGCGCTTAATATGTTTAAACATTTTCTGTTTTTAGGTTACTATTAATTTTAATTTATCAGTGTAGCAGAAAAAATGGTTGTTGCCTTATTACCGTACTGCTGTACTGTCTGGGACACGATAATTTTGTATAGAAAACAACTATGTTACCAAGAATGACCGCTATGTTCCTGTAAAATAAGAATAAATAAAACAACTGGATTATTTTCTTTTGTGCAGGTTGTTAAATTTAACAATATATTTTGAATTTATATACTTGAAATTAAAGATTTTTCGCAGTTTATACGAAAAAGGAAATTACATTCTTCTGGGACACGAAAACCTGCAGAGATTTTGAAAATGGCCCAGTTATGTTTGATTGTACAATCATTTATTGTGCAAACAGGGACGGATTTATAATTTTATCGCCCCTGGGCACTATTCTAAGTGCTACCCCCTTAAAAAACCTTGTGTCATATTTTTGTTAAATCCTGTTTTGGAACGCAGTTCCTAATGAGACGTGGAGAAGGGGACCAGCCGGCAAAAACTGTACGTTACAAAAAAGCGTTACAGCACATTTATCTATACTAATATTATAAAGAGGAAAGATTTGTATTTTTGTATGTTTGTATTGAATAGGACCGATTTGAAAAATTATTTCACTAATAGAATGCTACAATATATAATATAGAATATTTTCCTACGGCTATAGAATATTTTCCTACGGAAAAAACGAAGATAACGCGGGCGAAGCGGCGAGCGGAAAGTAACTCGAAAACAACGCATCGGAGATCAAGACACGATCCGTAAGATTTTTAGAGAATTTTCTAGAGAATTGATTGAGATTTTACAAGCTAGATTTAATGTGGAATGTATGTATATTCAGGTCAAATCTTGCGAGTATAATTTAACCCACTTGTCAGTGTCCCGATTGCGCTGAAATTTGGAATACACCTTTAGGTCTGATGACAATGCATAATTATTATCATTGTAAATCTAAAATGGCAACGCTGCAACAAAATGGCCACGCTGCAATAAAATGGCGGATTGAATGTTTTTGTACCTACAAGTCCTACAACCCCCACAATATGGGTATCAAATAAAAGGGCTTGACTTGTTAAATACAGTACACCATAAAAAAACAAACCCAAGATGGTCGCCCTCACAAAATGAAAAAATATGAAAGAAATTAACAGTAAAAAAACATTAACGTTTAAAACATATAACGTTGATAACTTAGCTATCTGCTAAGTTTATCTAGAATCCATAATTTCAAAAATGTAGTTCAAAAAGTTATTGACATATTAACGTTTGAAAAAATCGAATCTAAAAAATATTTAAGTACCTCGTAATGTTTTTTGTAGTAATTATTCATACGCAGAGTTGCATATATTTACAGACGCATCCCAACTGGCGTACGGAGCGTGTGCTTATGTTCGCAGTGTTGATAGTGAATCAAATGTGGTGGTTCGGTTGTTGTGTTCCAAGGGCAAGGTCGCGCCCTTGAATCCTACAACCATACCACGACTAGAACTATGTGGCGCTCTGCTCGGTGCACGGTTGTATTTCAAAATAAAACAGTCTATGAAATATTATTTTGTTAAAGTTGTATTTTGGACTGACTCAACTATCGTTTTAGGCTGGTTACACATACCTTGTAATTTATTAAAAACTTACGTTCAAAATAGAATTTCACAAATACACGAGTTGACAAAAGAGCACTCGTGGCGTCACGTTAAGGGCAGAGAAAATCCAGCAGACCTAGTTTCACGAGGCTTACATTTAAATGTACCTACTGAGTAGCTCGTCGTTATGGTGGAACGGACCACTCTTTCTTCGTGAAAGTGAGTACGACAGTACATATACAAACACGAATGTCGATTTGCCAGAAATTAAAACATGTGCACTTAACGCATTCGTCTGTGAAGCAACAAATGATTTATTTTTTCCTTTTCATAGATTCTCTCAATTCTCCCGTATGCAGCGGGCCTTCGCGTATGTTCTTCGCTTTATTCACAACACTAGAAATAAAAGGTCACAGCGGTCTGGTGTACTTAATGCGACTGAACTGAGAGATTCTGTGCTAACACTGGCACGTCTTTCACAGTGTGAGGCCTATCCGAATGAATATGAGCTTCTTATTAATAAAAAAAATTGCACAGTAAGCACACATTAGTGAAATTGAATGTTTTCGTTGATGAGAAAAAACTTATTCGCGTCGGCGGTCGCATCGGCGACTCAGCCCATTTTGATTTCGATAAAACGACACCCAATTTTACTATCAAATAAACATCATTTTACTTTGTTGTTATTTAGACATGAACATAAAATATTATTACATGCGGCACCACAACAAATTTTGTATTCACTTAGAAATATGTGGTGGCCGGTGGGTGGTCGAAATTTAGCTAGAATGGTATTTCATAAATGTGTTATCTGCGCGCGTCTGCGGGCTAAGACTGTGGCGCCACTTATGGGCAACTTGCCTCCGGAGCGCCTAGAACCAGGCTATGCTTTTATAAAATGTGGGGTTGATTATGCGGGACCAGTGCTCATACTTAACCGTAAGGGTAGGGGCGCACGAACTATAAAATCCTACATCTGTTTGTTTGTCTGTTTTGTCACGCGTGCTATTCATCTCGAATTAGTCAGCGACTTATCTTCAGATGCCTACCTTCTCGCACTGAAAAGATTTATTTCTCGCCGTGGTAAACCAGTCGAGATATATTCTGACAACGGGAGAAATTCTGTAGGGTTAATGAACGATTTCGAAAAATTCTTACAAACATGTTCTGATAGAATCAAAGAATATGCAGCATCACAAAATATCACATTTAAATTTATTCCACCTTATGCTAGTCATTTTGGGGGTTTGTGGGAAGCGGGGGTTAAAAGTTGCAAGCATCATTTGCGACGGGTTGTGGGTAACGCATACCTGACCTACGAAGAGTACTATACAGTTTTTAAATGAAATAGAAGCAATATTGAACTCACGTCCACTCAGTCCCCTGTCACGAGATCCCGACGACTTGCAGCCGCTCAGCCCCGCGCACTTCTTGATTGGACGTTCGATGACAGCTCCAGTCCGTGAAGATCTTCAAGAAAGACCAGTTCATCTACTCACGCGTTACCAAAGGGTGGAACAGATGCGTCAGAATTTTTGGGTTAGATGGTCAAAGGAGTACGTGTCTGAACTGCAAACTAGAACTAAATGGAAGGAACAAGCTGAAGATTTGTCAGTTGATACTCTGGTACTCATAAAAGAAGAGAACTTACCTCCATTGAAGTGGTGTCTCGGGCGCATCGTTCAAACATTTCCCGGCAGAGATGGCATTTCAAGAGTAGCTGATATAAAAACCTCAAATGGTAAAATCAGGCGTGCCTTTTCAAAAATTTGCCCCTTACCTGTGCATGTGGAATAATATTGGAAGGCTCAAATACTTCCAAGGCCGGGAGGATGTTCAAGCCTTTCAAACTAGAGGGTGCGACAGGCGCACCATATAGTGTATGAAGAGGTGGCGTGATCAGGAGAAGCCAATCAGCGTAAAATATCACGTGATCGCCGACCAATAGATTCTTCGCATTTGTCCCCTATCAATTTCTTCAAATATATATTGACTACACACATATTTAAGAACACACTTTTTGTAATTACTTGCCTTTTTTTATTAAATTTTTAAATTGAACGTTCTCGCAATTATTTATACGAGCCTCAAGCCCTGCAGTAAATAAAACGCATATAACATTTGGTTAAAATTCTCGGCAAACCTCGAATTTTAAACACACACTAGTGTTTTAAGCCCCCTATTATGTGACTATTTCATAAACTACTATTAGTGTACATAGGCTTAGCCCCAGGGTAGGCACTGTCTTTTTGACTCTATGGGATGCACGTGGTAGATTCGAGGAATTTTAACCCCTTCAGACCTGAATTTTTAAAACGATGATATAAGTATATAAAAACAAAGATTTATAAGATAAAATCATTTATTGATTTGTGTCAGAATGAGATTAATTGCAAAAGAACTGGAGATCACTGGAGAGTACTACGCTGCACTATTAGAACGTCTGCGAGATGCTGTGAGAGAAAAAAGACGGGGAAAATTGACTATTTATTTATTACTTACAAATAACAAAATGCGTGATAATGATCTGTAATGTTATATACTCATAGAGATAATTTTAAGACTGATATAGGATCTTTAAATATTTAAAGTAACTGCTATATTAAAAACAAATATAAATCTAATTGAAAATTTATGTGAGATTTTGATATTTTAATTCAAATATGTGACATGTGAATGTCATCTCTGCCCCTACTGGTATGCAATGTGTGTGAAGTTGCTATGTTATTATTTTAGTTAATTATATTTTTAAATTATACTGTTGAATATGTAGTTGACTTTCGTGTGTTATTTGGTTTTAAAGTTTAAATTAACACAGTAGTACTTAATAACAAAAAAACGTGATACTGAATACAGTGTGTCCCCGGATAAGGTGCACAAAAGAAAATGGGTGAAACTAGACTACAATTTATCGATAAAAAAAAGAGATTTTTTTTAAATTAAATTGTATTTAATATTTTTTTATTCTCTTTTTAAGACCTTTTGTGTTTCATGTAAATTTAAGTGTTAACATAAATATTTTGTTGATTAAGATTTAATGCTCTTTAAAACTGTGATTTATAAATAAATATATATAATTATTTTATAACAGCAGTTATTTTTCTTTGACTGTACTTTCCTGACATAAGAAATACAAATTGAAACTGTGGCACCACTGAACCACCTAAAATAAATATTAATTTCAAGGTGGCGTTCGGGACCACAGTCGTGGTAGCAAATGACATGACGCCTCAATTTAAATAATAAATTCCAAGTGGGTCCTGGTCCCAAAAGCCTCCCGACCCATACAACCGCCCAGCATCAGGGCGCTTGGGCTTATAAGCGCGGCTGTCTTTGTTATTCCTTTGTTAATTTTTGGTTTTCAGATTTTTCCTTTATTTTTTTTTCAAACGTTAATATGTCAATAACTTTTTGAGCTACATTTTTGAAATTATGGATTCTAGATAAACTTAGCAGATAGCTAAGTTATCAACGTTATATGTTTTAAACGTTAATGTTTTTTTACTGTTAATTTCTTTCATATTTTTTCATTTTGTGAGGGCGACCATCTTGGGTTTGTTTTTTTATGGTGTACTGTATTTAACAAGTCAAGCCCTTTTATTTGATACCCATATTGTGGGGGTTGTAGGACTTGTAGGTACAAAAACATTCAATCCGCCATTTTATTGCAGCGTGGCCATTTTGTTGCAGCGTTGCCATTTTGGATTTACAATGATAATAATTATGCATTGTCATCAGACCTACCAGCGCAATCGGGACACTGACAAGTGGGTTAAATTATACTCGCAAGATTTGACCTGAATATACATACATTCCACATTAAATCTAGCTTGTAAAATCTCAATCAATTCTCTAGAAAATTCTCTAAAAATCAAAACAGGATTTAACAAAAATATGACACAAGGTTTTTTAAGGGGGTAGCACTTAGAATAGTGCCCAGGGGCGATAAAATTATAAATCCGTCCCTGTTTGCACAATAAATGATTGTACAATCAAACATAAGTTCTCTTTATTGTATTAATAATAATATGTAAGTACTCGTATTGTCAATGGAATACGAGTATTATTATTGATGAACTAATCAGGTAGTGCAATTTAGAGTTAACAACCTCAAACATTGTGTTTACACCATTTTTTCGCGGGTAAATGCGTGACCGCAGCGAACCCGCCGTTGGCTAGACGGCGGGCGTGTGTGGGGCTAACCCGGCATAGTACCAGGCCTACCCACTAAAACCCTTGGTGTTCTCCCTGCCCTTATTGGCGCGCTCGGTAAGGTCCACACTGCGACACCACTACCCACGCGCTTGGGCAAGCCTAACCAACTGATCGGGCTATCGCCAAGGGGGGATTGCCCAAGAACACCAGGGAACCCAGACAGAGGGCCTTATGGCGGCGTGCACGGGGCCAACCGTGCACGCAGGCCTCCACGGCAGGGTTACTTTCGCCCACCTTCGCCTGCCTATCCGTCTGTGGCGGAGGGGAGCGACTTCGGATCTTCGGAATGAGATTACTTCTTCGCAAAAGGAGGAGACTGCCGCCCATTCCGTCTCGCCGCGGTCGAGAGGTCTCCGCTTCCCAGCGCAGCGTTAAGTTCGCTGCGCTCGGATCGCCAGGCCGGGCACACCCAACAGGGTGTGCTCGGCACTGTCGTCGGTAGAGTCGCAGTGGTGTCACCGTAGCGTTTCCAACTCTACGCGCGACTCGGTGCAGGTAGTGATTGAAGCAGCATGCCCAGTCAGTACCTGCACCATGCGGAACGTGAGGCTGCCCTGCCAGCGCCCAATCCACTCCTCCAACACCGGAGCGATCGCTTTGATCGTCCGGTGGCCGGCAGCTGGTAAGGCGGGACCCTCACCCCACTGACACAGAGCCTCCCTCTGCGCCAGGGTACGAATCCGCTCCACTTGTGGTGCGGATCGTCCCCCCTGTTCACGGGTAGCAATCCAATGTCGATACACCTCCGCAAGGACGCGTGCAGTATCAATACACCTACTTGATTGTAGAATTTTGTAAACATTTTATACTTGCATTTAAAAACACTTCCTCATATTAGCAACTCGGAATTCGGTAATAATAATTTTACATTTTTTAACTGCTAAAAATAAACTTATCATCTGTGAAAATGCTTAACGGTGTCTGAATCCGGAAAAATTGCATTGTCTTATCGGATCACTTATAGAAAGTGTTTGTATTTTCTTTGTATTAATATGACCTATGTTTGTTTATTGCAGATTGAGAAATAGCAAATTTTTGCCTATAATCCAAGAAAATGTTTTGAGGTCCCGAATGTCCAATTTGCAGCTATTAAACAGTACAACAACTGAAACAAATGTCACTATTTCTGTGTATCCTGCATCTTATGGCTTACTACGTTTGGCACTGCATGTCAGATTAGCATTGGAACAACTACAGACCCTAGGATTCAGTAAACAAGACATAGACGATGTAAAAGGCATTTTTGCGGACACCAATCTGTATCTGTTATCAGCTACTGTTCTAATTGCAAGTTGTCATGTGAGTTAAGATTTATCCAGCAAACCATTATTCTCTGAGGGCTATATTGTTGTCAAGAGTCTTATATGACTTTTTTGCAATAGAGAAGATGCAAATGTAATATTTATGAACGATTTGTGACGTAACGTAAAATAAGAATGATGACAACGTTTTTATTTCAGTTATTATTATTTTTTATGAATAATTGCGAAACAAAAATACACGAAACGGAACGCATTTTAATCCACCAATCAACGAATGGTGACGTCACTCGTGTTTTAAATCCTGTCAGATGTAAAGCTAAAATTATTTTTACGAAAATTATTTACATTTTTCTGTTAAAAATAGAAGTTGCTTTTATGAAAGCAAACTTCAGGAACCCACCAAGAGTTCGTGTTGACGTGGTAGTAACTTTTTTGTTGAAAGTGCCGAGATTTCGAGTGTAGAAATGAAAGTAACTAAACTACTAGGGTAGGTTAAATATTAAATTCCAGTTAAACTTTTGTGTTTTATTTGGACGCTTCTACAAATAACAGCTTATCAGTTCCACAAGAGAATCGTACGGCGACAACGCAATTAAGTATTTCCGTATTGAAACCGATGGAGAATTGTTTACTGGGAGCAGCCGAAAAAGTCGAGTTACTCCGGAAGTCCTGAGCATAAAGAATTAAAAAGAGGTTATCGTCTTACAGTCATTTTTTTCTCAACTTTGGATCAGAAGGTCCAGTTAAAAACAGTTTATTTTGGAAACTTCGTTGAAGTTGATGAATACATTAGTACAAAAAAATTCAGCTCAATCGGTTAAAGATATCTGCTTAAAAATTGACTTGCAAGATTTCTCCCGAACATACTTACTTACATTGCAAGTTAAATAAAAGCTTGTAAAAATCAATCCACGCGCCTCTTTTTTTCAGAGCATAAATAACATTATTCTGACTATATGATGTTGATGGATATTCCATTTTAAACACTTTACAGCGTATATACAAAAAAATAACTCCTAATTCGAAATTCACGAAAACTTTCCCTGTGATATTTGAATGTCAGCGACGAATGAGTGACAGACAGGAGTGACGTCATTAGAACTGTAGGCTTATTTTGGCTCGAAATTTGAAACTGTTAGAAAATTTTTAACATACTTGTGGTCTACGTGAGATTCTTTACAAAAAAATTGTACAAATAAAAATATTGCATGTTCTCTATTGCATTTTAAAGGCCAGGGAGCAGGGACCTTACCATGATCGTTCAGAGCAAGGTTAAAACAATATTCAAATAGAAACACCGCTATTATTTTGCATAGCGCCGTCTCTCGCTGTATGACCATTTTATTCGATCATGGTAAGAGAGCAGGTTAGTTCACAAGCGGTTTTAAGACTGTTTTATGTGGTCATTGTAAGGAGGCTGGCTAGTTCTCAATTTGCCAAAAAGATGGATGTTTGAGCTTCCAGTGTAAAGAAATTATGAAGAATTGTACTACACAAAAAACACTGTAGACCGAAAAAGAAACAAACGCAATAACAGAGAAGATTTTTGAAAAAACTGGCAAAGTGCGAGTTGGATTTGCGCACCTACGGTTTCGGTGGCGTCGGTGGCGCTGGCGCTGTGGCCTCGGCACTGGACTGTGCTCCGAGTAGAATCGGGAGGCCCGATATTGATCCTGCCATGAACCAATTTGTTTTTCGTTTCACGAATTTCATATGTACATTTATCTGACGCTCCTATGGCGAAGGAAAACATCTTGAGGAAAAAGGAGGTGTATGTGAAGTCAACCAATCCGCACTGGGCCAGCGTGGTTTGACTAAGGCCTAATCGCCTAACTAGTTAGGGTAGGCTCGTGCCCCTCGGTGGGGACGTATATGAGCTGTGATGATATTTTTTTTATTATTTTTTTATTTATTACCAAAAAAACACAATTCGTTGCCATACATTTAACTCAGCCAAACTTCATAGCAGTTTGTTGGCAGTGGTTCTCGTCGTGAAATGCTATAATATAATGCAAAAAAAAATATTATAATAACAATTCCATATAGTACTTAAATCACAATAGGATATAAATCAATGTAGTTCGTTGATGTCTTTTGTATTACCTATTGCTTTTTTTACATGATGATGATGACGTAGGGTTTCGTACGAATTTATCTAAGTATATGTATAAATTCTTTGCTTTTTCGATTTTTTTCTTAATGTTGTATGTGTTGTTATATATACGTTGTTTCTTGCTTAATTTTATGGTTCTAGGTCAACGGGGAGTACCCTATAGATTTTGATTACCTTGTGAAATCGCAAAATATGCGACATTAAATGTCCATATCTTTTGATCGTGTCGACTTACACGTTTGTTTTGTCAAGGGTCTTGACAGACCGACGGACAACGAAGTGATCCTATAAGGCTTGCGTTTTTTCTTTTTGAGATACGAAACCCTAAAAATGACTTGGTAACTCTTAATTTTCAATGTGATATTATACTATAAGTGAATTTTTATACTAAAAGTGATGTTTTCGTTCGTATCAATCATATTGCAATGCAGTGAGCAACCTCGTGTAAGAGCTAAGAGTAGATTTCGTGAACTAACCTGACCTTGAAGTCTTAAATATATTATGTATACCGGGTTAGACAACATGGGTGTATCAAACGGTAGGCGTTTTAACGTATTAATATTGACTAATATTATGCACAAGTTTATATTACGGACTACTATTATGCTATCTTCATACAAACAAAATGAGAAAAATAAAATTAAAAAAGATCACAACCCTGAAAGTGGGCGGAGCTTAGGGCGACACTTGCGCATTATAAAATATTTGGAGTGACAGGTGTTTGTACTTTTAAAGATGCCGCGTAGATTTGGACGAGATAAATTAGGCCATTTTGTTAACTCCGGAACTTAGGGCAAATGCTCTAAGCCCCGGAATGACCGTGATAAACAAACAACAGCTGACGGCTAGGGCTGCCACAGCGTAGTTTGTTTTGAAATCTTAAAAAATCCTTTAATCCAATAATGACGATTTTTATAAAGGTTATGTGTACTTTCTCAGCCTTTCGGCTTGATACACCTTTTAGACTAATCCAGTATATTGTTCATTAAAATATATTGATTATTAGTAGATATGTATTGTAGACCTTTGCTTAATGTACAGTCTAACAAATTAAATTATGGCCACTAAATAATTAGCATAAAAATGTCAAAACTGTTAAGTTTATTTCTACTAACACGCCTGTCTTGCACATCACATAGGACGTTCTTATTCTTATTGTCAGTTTGAATATTGACTGAGTCAAAAAAAATCAGCTTTTCCATACATCTAGGTTCAGTGAATGTTGAATATTTGTATGGAACAGCTGTGATTTTTTTGCGATTTCAAAGTTGGTCCCATAGTGAAAGTTGTTCAGTTAGCTAGTCTGAACAAGCACACAAAATTTTTTTGGTAATTAAAAAATAAACTTGTAAGTATAGAAAATTCGCCATAATTGTATTAGTATATTTGTGAGAGCTTGATGAATTAGTATATTTGATAAATTAGTATATTATAGTATATTTAATGAATTAGTATATTTGAGGAGCTTGGTGGCGCATTGGCGCGTGCGCTTAGCGAACGATTGCTAAGGTTAAGCAACGTTCGCTGTGGTCAGTCATAGGATGGGTGACCAAAATAAGAAACACGTTAAACAGTGGGTCCTGCGCCTGATCTCCCCGGTCGTGTCGGCTAACCGTCCCATCGGACTAGGCGAGTTAAGGAAGAGAGAGTGCACTTGCGTTTGCGCAGTCACTTGTGCACTATAATATCTCCTGCGCAGATGGCTAGTCTCTGTGGAGATTGGCCGCCGTGACCGAATATCGGTTAGGAGGACATTATTATTATTATTATTTGTGAGAAAAAAAGTTTAAGAATGGTCATGATTTAATTTGTTTGATTGTAGGTACCTCAGTTAAACTAGTCGATGACTACTTGATGTTAAAGTGAGGTATTTCACCATTTCATTAAAATACATAATTTTAATCGATTCATAACCTTCTTGAAATTTACTTGGATGTCGTCAAATAGGCCCCAAGTCCTTGATTTATTAATTTTCACTAGCTTGCTAATAATATCCTGATTAAATTTTTTTTTCAGCTGTTGTTTGATTTCTTGGCATTTAAAAATGATGTATCATTTTGGCGTCGTAAGAACTCATTAGCAGGATTATCAGCCCGTACTGTTATCTGGAGAGCATTTTCGCAGTTTGTAATATTCTTTTATCTCTTGGATCAGAGGACAACGTTACTGGTACTTGTTCCAGCTGGTATAAGCCTTCTTATTGAGGTAAGTACCTTTGAAACTTTTTAGGGCCCAGACAAACGATTCCATTTCATAACCATTATAATGAAAACTCTTTGTTTGGGCTACCAAAACATTTAGGAAACGAAATGTCATCAAACAATTTACCTTATACTGTAGCAAGGTTGGATATTTATTTTCGTTGATGAATATATCATGATAATTATGCGATAAGTATCTAACTATAAGATTGTACATACAAGTAAAGTGGGAGTAAATTTTTTTTTCTCGACTAACCCATCGTGTGGGGTATTGTTGAATAGGTCTTTAAAAAATTTAAGATTTAGGGAGCCGTTTCTGAAATATTATCTAAAATTTTTGTTAGAGGTAAGTTTCTCCCCCCTCTATCTGCTAAATACCATCACCTTGTATTTATTGAGAAACCATTTCAAAGCGTTTTTTTAATAAGCATTCCCAATCATATGGATTACACAATTATAAGGATTTTCACAACACTATAGCTTGTCTTGCAGAAAAAACATACAAACTCTAAAATCAGTATACGATGGTAGTCCCTGCTTTTTGTTTAGCTGAATTATTTCCCTCCGGCCGCTTACACTCTGTTGCATAACCGAAGTTGCGGTCTGTCTGTAAAATATTTTTTTATCACATTTTAGTTATGGAAAGTGACGAAAGTTTTCCATCTACGATTAACATTCACCGGATGGAAGGTCAAGGTCTGTCGTGAACGCGATGCTGATGCTGGAGAGAAAACGACCGCGCAGGCTGACGCAGAAGCAATGCACTACCTCAGCATGATACTGTACCCGCTTTGTGTCGCAGGCGCTATTTATTCCCTAGTTTACGAGCCCCATAAAAGGTTCGTCATATCATATCATTCACTTTTTATTGTATTGTGTCAATAGAAGTATGGATGTCGAATGCAATATGCTAAGGAAATTAGGGTCGCCACATTTTTGTAAGAAATTTACTTGTAATATACTTTTACTAAAATTTGCATAATTAAAGTAAATTTTGGAATGCACATTCTAAAATAAGTATTTTTTTCTATATTTACTCGGTTTAATGGTTCCGCAGGCTTATTTTATGCATTCTATAACCATAATTATATCTTAAAAATGTTATTAGAAAAGACAAATCATTTTTATCCATTAATATGTAAATCTCGCGGAAACTCGGTCACGAGAAAAGAAATTATAAAGACAAACTGTAATAACGTTTTAAACTTACTCTTTATTATGCCATACAGGATACGTCAGCTAAAAACATACTCTTATATCAGCATATTTTGAGTGAAAAATTTACTACTTTTTTACGGCAATTGTCAAAATGCTATTTATACTATGTATTTAGACCTGATCGGAACAGCAGTCATTATTCCCTCAAAAGTGAAAGAGAAAGTGAGTCTTTTCTACGACCTAAATAAGCGGGAGGAAATGTTATATGAAAATCTATTTCTATCGTGTTTTAGCGGGAGGAAAAGTTATACTAAATTCCATTTCTAACCTGTTAGAACCTCCGCGGGTCGGAGGCGGGAGAAACGCGCTCCTCCACTCACCACGACCTGCGCTGAGTTTTGCCGCGCTGCAAGGTGGCTGTATGATCTCAGATCTCTGTGTTATCATAAAAAAAGAAAAGAAGCCCGAATTTTTCATCAAATCCTTTCGTCCCGCGGTCAACAATGTACTATTTCTATTTTGTTTATTATGTTTCGCTAATATCACTGAAATTTTAGCATTCCGAACCTCAGAGCAAAAGTCAGGATAACACATAAAGAAATTTGCGACCATAAATGTATATAGGTTTAGCGGATTTACTTTTATCCAGATCTTTGATATAGCCAGACTCCATTTCGTGAAACCTGTCACAAGTATAAATTAAAATATTTATGTTTGTTTTTACGTGACAACACAAGTGACGTTATAATATTGTTTATTTTGTGTAATGTGACGTCACACCATAGATAACGTCATGTCAGCTCGCGTTTTGGTTCTCGTAATCGACAGATAAAACTCAATTTTATTTTTCTTCATTTCAGTTGGTACTCGTGGGCGTTGCATTCCGTGGTGAACGGCGTGTACGCGTTCGGGTTTCTGTTCATGTTGCCGCAGCTGTTCGTGAACTACCGGCTGCGGTCGGTGGCGGCGTTGCCGTGGCGCGCGTTCATGTACAAGGCGTTCAATACGTTCATCGACGACGTGTTCGCGTTCGTCATTACCATGCCCACCGCGCATCGTGTCGCCTGCTTCAGGGACGACGTCGTATTCCTCATATACCTTTACCAGAGATGGTGAGTGTGGTTTATCATCAATGCCAATGCCAACACTAGTCGTGTAAAATACGGTCAAGGAAATTAATTCCCGACCCATTTCACATATTTTACATATTGTTTGACACTGTCAATGCATTAAGGGCGAAAAGAACATTGGCCAAAAACCTCATAGTAGCTGGACCTGATATTAAATAACCATGGGCATCATCACTTTTGTATTAGTGTTCATTATAGACCTAACATTATTTGAATTAGTCTCATAATTCATTAAAAACTTCAGTAATGGAAGATATTCGCTTTTTTTCATTTTTAGATTGGCTGTGTCTATTCGGACCCATGACTCCATAGAAGTCGATTGCTATTCGGACCCGCGGCCCTACCGCCTATCTCATAGCGATACACTCGCTATCGTTATTTGTCACCTGTGATACTAGAACCATAGTTCTAATGTCACAGGTGACAACGATAATGATAACGAGTGCATCACTGTGAGTTACGCGGTATAACCCCCGATGCAGTTTCATTTAAGTTTCATGCTCTGCTCGTTCCGCTGTGTGTAGTCACAATGTCTAACCTAATCTAACCGACATTTTCCAGTTGTATCCTATACGTTATTTTTCGAGTACGCTTCTATCGGGTCCCAATAGCAATCGAATTCTATAGGGACCCAGGTCCGAATAGCCATTTCTTTTTAGGTTAGTAGCAATATTTTTTTTTAATTTTCAAGATAACTTTGATTTGAACTGCAGAGTACTTTTGGATCGACTGAAAAAAACTCAGGAAAAAATATCTACGAAAGACATCTGCCATTTGATTTAGACAGAGACGTTACTTTACACGCAAATTATCAAAAAAGAACCAAGACTTTGAAATATGCATCGTTTGCTTATTATTATTCAATTGAACAAGTTTAAATACTATTCTCAAGAAATAAACACATTTTAAAAAACAATATATATTTTTTCAATAAACGCGATGTAGTAATGTACGTACAAGAATGTGAAACGGAACTTGACGTCATTTTCAAGATCTATCATCTATGGTCAAAACCGTTCAAAAACTATATTACGATTTCTCATTCGAGATAATTTATTTTACGAATTAATTATTTTCTCTGAAACTTGAAGTTCTTGAGGTTTAATGGTTATATTTTTAAAAGTAACTCATAAAAGCATATCTTTTAACATACGTTTGATTTATGCCCATAGTCAGGTTCGATTTGGCCATCGTTCTTACGTTAGATTTCTTTCATTCTTAGTTACGTATAAACAGAGTAGGTATCTAAAGTCGTCTCAGTATCATTCGTAGCTCTTGTGGTACAATATTGCTTCACGATATTCAATCAAAGATGATTATAAATTTATGAGGAGCACTCTCCGGTTCTTTTTTTACACACGCAACAGGCCTTCATCTCACCTGAAGATGGAAATGAGCTTCACCTGGACTCCTCAATAACTGAGACACTGGCTATCTTGCCTCTAATTGTCGGAGCCCAACAATGTTATTGACATTGCTAAGGCAGTGGTAGCCAGCCAGGCGGGCTCAGAAGCCCTACCACCAACCAAACCAAGCAGAAAAACCTCTGCCCCTATGGGGAATCGAACGCCGGACCTCCAGATATAATACCCGGTGGGCTCAGCTACTAGACCACTGGAAGCGGCAGCGGCGGTTCTCCAAATAATGAAATGAAGCGCCAGTCTTTTTGCGAAATATTTGAGTTATAAAGTTACGTAAAAAAAACGTAATTTGAAACACCAATAAGCGCGCAGTGACGTGCATCTATAAGAACTTGCAATTATAAGCATGTCAAATCAACTGTTCGGCATAGTGAACATCGAGAAATTTAAGCATACTCACAACTGTCTATTACAATATCAATAAGTTATCTTATTTTTTAGTGCATATGCCGCCGAACTGAAATGAATTCAATAATTTCATTATTCATTTCCACAATAGTACCCACTTTTCTAACATTTTTATTTTTTAGGATTCCGTACCTCAAAAGAAAATACAGAACCCTTATAGGACTACTTGGTTATCCGTCTGTCTGTCAACATCCTTTTTCTCAGGCAAACGTAGAGATATCAAACAGAAATTTATATTAAATATTCGGGTTAACAGTAATTATAGAGGAATTGTGATTGCGATGGTACCTAATAATTAAGAGTTTCTAATTATGTTGCAGTCCATTGCTACAAATTTCTACCTGACACAAGTGGGAAATTTAATCACTCGTGTATGAACACAACATAATATTGCATTGTTGCGGTCTTGTGTAAGGTTTTCTACATTAACTTTGTACGTACTATATTTTTAAGCAGGGCTTGATCCATCTCTATTTAGCAGCGTACTCACTTAGAGGTGACGCGTAACGTATCTGATACAGTAGCTTGCTGCGAGCCGTTCGCCCGCGGAGCGCAGTGTGCTCGTGGACGGCACGTAAACAATTGTAGATGGCTACAGTATCAGATACATTACGTGCTATACCTCCAAATGAGTACGCGGCGTTATACTTACACCAACAGTAATTAGTTATTTTGTTTTCTAGGTTGTATCCAGTTGACAAGTCACGCACAGACACCGCCGCCAGTATGGACGAAACCCCAGAAGAATTAAAACCCATAAAAGAAAAGGAGCAATAGCATTTCGCACCGAAATCCTCTAAAACCTCTAAAAGTCAAATTATAATGCTCATCTGTTGCCGAGAAGTAGTCTATTTATGTGTGTGGTAGATAATGACATTAGAAAAAAATTATTGTATTGTTGATATTTATTTATTGTTATAAAATCGATTTTGTTGTCACATAATCCGACAATGTATGCATTTGATTTGTAGTTATGTTCACTAACAGACGCCTTAAAGAGATTTATTACTGAGCAGTTTTAAGGTGCTGTTTCACTGACACTGAAAGATTGCGGGATTTTTAAAGTCCATCCAACCATTCCAACATTGATTAGTCGGTCCATTACGCCACGGGTTCTTCTTAATAACGTTGTTTTCAAATTTGAATTTTTTACAGCTAGGTACTTACTACCATGAAGCAAATACAAAGAGGAGGTGCCCTATCGCGTTTTTCTTATGAAATCAAGTGAAGCCGGAAATCGGGGTGCGGGGGGAGGGTGCGCGACGCCACTGTCACCTTGTAGCGAGTAGAATTACTAAAATGCCAGCATTATTGACGTTAACATAAAAGTTCCGCTATACATTACTAGGTGGCAGCAGTGCTAGTACAGACTAAAATGCCAGCATTATTGACGTTAACATAAAAGTTCCGCTATACATTACTAGGTGGCAGTAAAAGATACATTCGTAGGAGAAAGATAATTATGTTAAAAGATACATTCGTAGGAGAAAGATAATTTATTAAGTGCTGTGTCAATATAATCTAAAAATAAAAATCGTTAAAACTGCTTATATTAATTCACGTGTTTTGTTTTCGCCCTTAATACATCCTACGTTTTCGTTAGTATTTTTACTCGCCACTAGAGGGCCTTTTGTGCTTTATCGGGACATTGACAGAAGCGTCCATGTGGCGTCGAACATTCTAGAAGCAATACGTCAAGTAATAAATTAATAATGCTTGTTTAATGTACTTACAAATGGAAAGAGATTTTTTTTTCGTTCACTTTGTTTCTGTCGTCTGTGTAACTTTTGCACGATAGAATACAACATTTCATTTTGTATTTAGGTAATTTAAAACTAAAATAAAAGAAGAGCGTACGACGTACTAATCCGACAGATAAAAAGATCGACTGATGTCAGCGCCTCTGGCGTTAAGTAGCTAAAACTAAAAATGCGTGACGTCAGGACTCTGGTGTTAGGAGCTGGACCTAGATGCTTATAACATCTCTTTGTATTTGCTTCATGCTTACTACTTATAAGAAAAAAAAGTATCGCGGTATCTTCTGCTTGTATTTTGGTCGAGATCGAGACCGCAACTAGTGTTGCCATCTTCTAATAATACAAAAGTCGGACTCGTCTTTTTAAAAGCCGACATTTGGCCTTCAAAGCCGGACATTTGGACCTCAAAACCGGACATAATGGTATTTTATAGCCAAATGACTTATACATTCTATTTAATTAATCCTACGCGTCGAATTCATTAAAAGACAAGTATAAGTCAGAGCGTCGTTGACAGAATAAATGTGTTCCTAATTGTAGACTAGCTGAACTGGAGGTAAACCCGCGGGGGAAGGGAGCGGCACCACCCGCGCCACGGTCTAACAGCACGTTCGCTTTACCGCCTTGCTTAGCAGACGCAGTGCGGTTATGCGCCTACCGCGTTGGGTCTTAGACCAAAAAGCCTGTCAAAATCCGGATAGGCCCGACATGCATGACCTATCTGGTCGAACACGACCGAAAAAGTAGGACAAGTCCAGCAAAATTCTGACAGATGGCAACCCTAACCGCAACCAAAGCATTATACAGTATCTTATCTCGCTTGCAAACTGACTCACGAAATCATACAGTCAAGTGGGAGTTTCAGTCTTGCGTCCGCGAACTGCAGGCACCATACTTACTATGCTTACTATTACACGGAAGCTTGCTACCCGCGCGACCTGAAAGCGTAGATTAACGATAATACGGCGTAACAGCTAGAATTAAAATGTCATTCCCATGGCAAATAGATTGGTAACATGTTTGCGTATTACTGCTTATCTTTTTGTCTTTAATTTATGGTAGTCCAATAGTTATTAACGCACATTAAAAAAAACTTTTAATGTTTTTATTGCCTTTAACGTCCTAATTAAGTTAGTCGTCTGTTAGTGTACAGAAAAATAAAATATTTTACACAAAACTACGTAATTAAAAAAAAGAGGCTGTTCAGGGTACTAATAATAAAATGCACCAGTTTTTATTTATTTCAATTACTTATACATGGTTACTTTTTGATCACCCTGGAAAATTTGGACGCTTCAGGATACGGTAGTTGAATGATTTAAATATTAATAAAAAAATAACAACTATTTAATTTTATAATAATTTTCTAAAATATCCAAAAACTGCAATAGTTTAGTGCAATATTTTAAAAGATTTTTATTTAATTATTATTTTTTATATAGTAATGGATGTGTCCAGAAGCGTTCCTTAAATTTTCTGGGGGGATGAAAAAGTAATCATATATAGTTTCGTTTCTCTTAAATAACGAGATTTATTAGAAGTTTATAATATGACAGTGTTTTATTTAAATTGTTTTATTAGCCGTCAATGAAGTGTGACTTCAATATTTTGTGATATTTTTGCAAAATGCAATCATGACAAATGAGTTAATATTTTTGACATCGAATAGTATTTAATTAATTTTAATGTTTTCTAAACATTCCAGTCTAATTATATTTAAAACTAAAACCTGTATCGGACAATTCTTAAGTGCTTTCAAATAACAAAAAATCTTTTGTTTTCAATAATATGTGTAAGAAATTTGTCCACCCTACCACAGTTTAACAATCATACAGTTTAGAAACGCGTTTGATGTTGGACGATGTCGCCGGCAGCGTGGGAACTTACGCTGTCACTCGCAAGTGTGTAAGGGTTGTCAAAAAAGAAAAATAATTTAAATGCGATTATAATGTAATTTATTTACAAGAAGTACCCATATACCTACCTACATTTACATATGTTAGGTATGTTAGGTAGCTATGTCAGGTAGGTGATCGGTGCTCGTAGGTGAATTAAAGTACATACATCGAATACCTACCTAAGTTCACCATATTTTAAAGGTATAAAAATGTCTACAAAGTAAAAAAAATGCATTAAACTTTTTTGTCGTCTCTTACGACATCCACGAGAAGATACCTGGGTAGCGACGATACATGTATTATAGAGTTTATTCATAGTTCAGAATTAACGTTAAACTATATTTTAAATTACACTAAACTATTTTAGTCGTTTTTTTCGACATCCACGGGAATATAGGTAGCGGCGACACATTTATTCTAGAGTTTATTCAAATATAGTTGAGAATTAACTAGGAAGTATTTTTTAATATTGCACTAAACTCTCATAGTGCATAGATGCAGATTGTAACTTTAAAAATCTCTAACCTTTTTACTAGTATAATATCACTATACGACTGCAATAAATAGTGTATACAAAATAAATAATAGTACTAGACGATACCAATTTGGTTAAGTAATAATAAGAAATTATAGGAATAAATATATACCTCGCGTCGCGGGGAAATCTATGGAATCTTAATTCTTTATTGTATTTTGCGGTCGAGAAACATGCGTATACAGAACAAGTGTGCACCATTATAAATAATGTAATGTAATAAACAATTCACGTAAAAAACCAATGCAAATTTCGCTCGCGTATCACACAGTCGTACACAGTCGTTTCCTTCAACCCTCAGCGTTCGAGTAAACAAACTCGGCGAGTTTGTAGGCCACGGACCGCGCCGCCCGCTTCCCCGTAAGTTCCCCGCCGCTGCTCTGCGCAAACACGTTCGTTTCGTAACTGTAAGATTTGAAAACAAAAGACAACATGAAATTTTTAAGAGATTGATTTTTTGTTTAATATGCCTGTATAGGCCAGTAAAATAGAAAACAGATGTGTAATTATAGCGAATTTTCCGATTTTTTGTTTCCTCGAAAGTCGTTTAATTAATGACGATTAAAGCAGTAGGATATTTCGTTTTCATAAGTAATCACACTGTGTATAAGTATAAGTAGTAAATATGCAGGTGGCCGAGTTCATTAGTAAATCGCATAATCAGACCAAAACTGTAACGTTGCGTTGTTATGCCTGGTGGCCTATACCATGATCACTTCAACCCATATGTCCCATTGCCGCTGAGCAGCTCCCGGACCACTTGTACACTCGAGTAAGTACAAAATTATCGATCCGGTCAAAGTTACAAAAATATATATTTATTGATTGATTGTCAGACTTTATTGACTTCATATTAAGGTATTTTTGTAACTTTGACCGTATCGATCTTTTTGTACTCGAGTGTACCATTGGACAGTATGTACTATCGAGGTCTCTCGTGCCTTACCACTTTGTAGAAATATTCGTTTGAAAGCGGATCGCATCGGACACGCCCACACGACCCATACCTATCCCTGATTGGCTAAGTATTTTTATTACGATTTACTATGGCCAATCATAGACCGACATGAAACGCCCACACGACTCATACCTATCCCTGATTGGCTACGTATTTTTACTACGGCCAATCATAGACAGACATCTGGTTTCATTGAATTCGCTCTTGGTGTCAGTCTGCTTTACGTTTTACTATTGGTGAATGAATGGAGCGGGGCGTGTGTTCTGACGCGATTGTCATCGTGCAGTGTGCATGCGACTTTCGACGTAGGACTGGTAAGGTGCCAGTGTCCTCGATAGTACACCCTATGGTCCTCGTGCTGCTTATCGCTTTGATCCTCGCGCTGCCGAAATGTTGCCCTCCCTGCTCACACGTTGCCCCTCCCTACTCGGACAATAATAGCGCCGCTCCTCACTTACTTATTTGCCTTTGCTTCACAATAAACTTGACACTGTGGCAGAGTGCGCGCTATTTTTGGTAATACTAATCATAACAATGTCAACTCGCGCTTATATTGCCGGCAAAACAGGGAGCGGTGGGCATGACGAAGAGCATGACGTGCGGTTTGGCGAGTAATGTTGCCACACTACGTCTCTGCTTCGTTTTCTCGCTACTACCCATGCCACTCGTCAGTGTGTGGCAGGCCTAACGAGGAGGGACTCCTCAAGGAAAAAATGGACGGCGGCCTACTGATCGCTTAAAATAATTACATACTGAGATTCCCGTTAACTCTAGTTAGCGCTCATTCTTATTTGTACTTTTCGGTATCGGTTCGATTATGATCGATTACTAGAACTGGACCCAAACTCAAGAGGCTCAAACAATAAAATGCATAGGTATATATTTAAGGTGGATTGTTTATTTGTGATTAAGTAAATTATATAAGGAAGAAAGTAATTCGCTAGATTTGTGTGAGCGTGGATACATTAAAATTATTAAAATGGAAACAAACACGCCAAGTGTCTGACTGACCCAAAGGCTACGTTGCACTATCTGCTAGCGATACCTATGATGCGAACATTAGGAGCCATTAATACTAAATAACAACAATCACATGACAATCCAAATAGGCAATTTACACCTATACGAGTCATAGGCCATGTATCGTTTGTTAAACTTTCTAGACTATCATCCTAGAAAGTTAAACATTGCGTAGAAAATATTAAAAACAAAAACTTTGGATATTTTCGATTCTTGGTGTGCAGACTTTGTAAGTCATTTATTAGGTAAATTCTTTGTCCTATTGACGTCTTCACCTAGTATAAATTTATTTATGTTAATATTTGAATATTGTCTATTAGGACTTTCTTTAAAATGTTAGTGTATAATTATACTACTTAATGCTCACTTTAGGGTTTACTGTCTATGTAACAGCCATTCTTACATCAAAAACTATTCACAATACTGTCTTTTATTTGCACGTGTAAGTACAGTAAGCATCACGTCAAGCTTTACATTTGCACTGCGAAAATCGCCGTTATTACAAGCGTCATAAGACTGGTCCAAAGGTTAAACAGTATAGTTTGACACGGATACTACTGTACATTTAAAACTTTTCGGATTTACTGAGGTAAATTTGGTTCTAACATTTTAATTACGAGACGTTTCGAATGTTTAAAACAGAAAATACGCGAGTAAATCCGAAAAGTGTAGTTTAATTTAAAACTATTCACATTTGTAATAAATCCATTATACGACTCTGTCAGCTAAACTTTGCTTAATAACAATGGATTATTTTTATTACATACTTATCAGTTTTTTTAAAATTAACTATTATAATAATAGAAATACGAGGGGTGTTCAAAAAGTAATGAGAATAGCTATGTTAGGAAATGAATTTATTTAATATTTTTTTTGCGACGTAATCACCTTTTAGGTCAATAAATTTAGCAAATCTTTTTTCTAGAGCCAAAATTCCCTTTTTGAAAAAGTCTTCATCTTGAATACTTAAAAAATCGTTTACGGCGGCCTTCACTTCTTCGTCATCTTCAAATTTTGTGCCTCTCAAGTGTTCTTTCAAACGCGGAAATAGGTAGAAATTACTAGGGGCCAAGTCTGGTGAATATGGCAGATGATCGAGGATCTCAAAGCCAGCATCTTGTATTGCTGCCATGGCAACTGCAGACTTGTGCGCCGGCGCGTTGTCTTGATGGAACAAAACTTTTTTCGCGAGTTTTCCTCGTCCCTTTTTAAGGATTTCCTGACGTATTTTTTTTATTTGTTCTGCGTAGACATTTTCTGTGATAGTGGCTCCATGTTCAAGGTATTCAATCATTATCAACCCCTGGCTGTCTCAAAAAACTGAGCCCATGATCTTGCCGGCAGATGGTTGAGTCTTGAATTTCATTGCTGTGGGAGATGACGGTCTTTTCCGGCACATTGATTGCTGTTTCGTTTCTGGATCATAATGATGAAGCCGTTTCATCCATTGTTACGAATCGAGCCAAAAAAAGACCAGGATCTCGTTGAAACAGTTCCAATGAGCTCTTTGAAATGTTGAGGCGCGTTTGCTTTTGTGCGTCCGTTAGCATTCTTGGGACCCAACGCGCGGATACCTTTTTCATTCCTAAGTGATTTTGCAAAATGCTATGCACACTACCAGTTGAAATCTTCAACTCTTCAGCTATAAAACTGACTGTTACACGACGATCATCGAGAACAATTTTTTAAAACTTTTTCGACCATTTCCTGAGTGACTGACGTCGAAGGGCGGCCCGAGCGCGGGTCATCTTTAACCGATGTTCTACCACGTTTAAACTCTGCAAAACACCGAGCCACTGTGGAATATGGAGGAGCATACTCCCCCAATGTCTCACGTAAATCTTTAAAAATTTGTTCCGTAGTAAAATTTTTCAAGCAAAAGTATTTTATCACCGCACGGATTTCTATTTTATCCATTTTTAGCGAGAGCTATCGACACGTCACAAACAAATAATTCATACAACTGACACAGACAAGATAGAAAGCTAATTATTTGAGGGTATTATGACAAAGACCTAATCTTTCCGTGACAATAATTTTTTTTCAAGTACTCCCCATTACTACGTCATTCTCACTACGTTTTGAACACCCCTCGTAAGTAAGTATCACTACGCTATTCGTGGTAGAAAAATATGAAGGCGATCATGGCGATTTAAGCCCTAAAAGTATCCAATGGACTCAATTCTGAAGCGGCCGCTAAATTTCCTTATTTTATTTAGGTGTCGCTAAACCATTTTCCTATTCTACGGTAACTGTCAAATTCAACTGACATAACTAATTTGAATCTGACATTTCTAATTTTAGACGGTCAATTCAACTTAGGTTTAGCCGCATAAACGCTATTCCACACGTGAGATTTTTACGCGTAAACTTCCTAAACTGACTAATTTTAGCGGCTACTAAAATCATCCAGATTAAAATTAAAACCTTGCTAAAGTCCACCATTTTGGTAATAAAAATGACGGGTTGCACTCCGGGAGTGCCGGCAGAAGTGAAAACTTAAGTATTAACGTTGTGCGTTTTGCATATTTTGGAATGGTTATGGAATAATTTTGCACGAATTGCTTTAATTATCAGAATAAAAGTACTATCTTTTATGTGGTAGAATACAATATTTATTTATTGCGCTATCGTACACAAGCATGACAATTTATATTACATTAAAAAGTTTATCCCTCAGAAAAATCAACTTCCTGTTGTAACGTTGTGCGTACATAATTATATAACTAGTAATAATGAATCAAAATATTTACAATTAAATTAAAAATATGATCAAAACAGACATTAATATACTACTTAAAAACGTAATTTATACTAACTTACCTAATTAATATTTACAACAAAAACAAATAAAAGCACAATTTAGATTTTTCCTAACAAAGTAAATAAATTGATTAAAACTGTCTCAAGTGACGTGTGACTTCCACTACTTTTGCCAGCCGCTATTGTTCTCGGCCGGCTTACGTGGACCCCTCACCGCACCTCGACAGTTCCTGCGGCCATTTCAATTTTAATTGGCTACTTTCCATCCGTCTTACGAATTTTCGATCAGGGTCACGTGTCCTGACGGTCACGTGTCCTGACGCGAGTTTAACATTTTTTACCCATTACAAAAAAAGTGTACAACGCCGCTAAAGAAGTTCTCACTTCAAAAATACAAATCGAAATAGAAATGAGGTAGAAATTTTAATTTTGCCCAAATTAATTGTTTCCGCCTTAAATGAATAGGAAAATAAAAATAATCTTTTAGTAATTACAATTAAGTATATTGTTAAAAATAAGATAAAAATGTACATTAAATGTAGGTATAACTGTTATCTATACAAACAAATAAAATTGAAGTGTCTTTTTGTAATGTCAAAATAACAAGTTTTTACTAAATGGGTATGAATGTATATCGGGTATCAATAACAAAAACACAATTTAAACATTTTTTGTATGTCTGTATGTTTGTTCCCGCTAATCTCCGGAACGGCTGGACTGATTTTGACGGGACTTTGACTATTAGATAGGTAATTATATAAGGTATAACATAGAGTACTTTTTATCAAGATCTTTAATTTGCCTACAAAAATCAAAATGCTGCCAAAAGTTACTATTCCACGCGGACGAAGTTGCGGGCACAGCTAGTATAAACATAAACCCGTTTTAGTTTCTTTAACAACAAGATCCATGCATTAATTTACTTTTAATATTTTTACGATAGCAACACAAACACAATTAAAACTAATTTTAGACATTTTAGAATTACGCTTAAGCTCTGCCTAAATTTAGTTGGCCTGTCACCGTAGAATAGCACTTGCTTATCCGGCCATTTAAATTAAGATTAAGTAAATTTAGCAATTTTAGTTTTAGGTCATTTAGACGGCGGGCGCACAGAATTGAGTCCAGTGTTTGTAAATATGTTTTAAAACATGAATGGTTTTAGCGTCAATTTATTTGTGTAGAATAGAGAAGACAACACATTTTTGGAACTAACAATTTCATTCTTGGCATCACTTTAAACTGTTATTCATAATCTATGGTTGTCTCAAATTAGTTGTTAAATCCAAACATTTTAGTGACTATAATGGTTCTGAATATCAAAAGTATTGCTAACAAAGTTAAGGGGCTTTAAGGGTCAACATATTGAAAAAAATACATAGCAAATTCTTCCATAATTTTCAATAAAACGGAAATGAAAGTCAAGTTTAGTTTTCTTTAAAAGATTGTTTGATAACACAGTAATATTATTGTCCAACTTATAATTATAACCACAGACAAAAAAAGAATAGAGATAGTTCGCACTGCTACAATCTACATTTGCGTTTGATTCTCCATATCGTAGATACATAGTTACTCGTCTGTGATTCTCCATTGCGCATACGGTGAAGAAGTTAAAAGAGCGAATCGAATTTTTGATGAGTATGTTTGTAAACCCAAAGCTAAACTTAACATATTGTTAGGTATTTGTTATGAAGTTTCTGTTTTGGTTTATTTATTGTTGAATTGTAAAAAAATGATATGGTGAAAATGGAAAATAATTGTGATTGGAGAAAATAAATTATTTATTCTTGCTTGCGTCTAATATTTCAAAACTATTTAAACTGTATTAATATTTGCAATAAAACTTATTTTAAAGCCGATTTTCTATATTTTTTATGCAATACTTACCTACAGTACTTCCTCATAGTTCTATACTTAGAATAATAACGCATAGAAGGATAGTCCGGTACTGAGAGCGATGATTAAAGTGAAGCAAAAATGACACCGCTGTGTGAAGTTGTTTACGCGCGACACACGCATACTACGATATGACGGGGCTGCCAGTGCGCGCCACCGAGGAGTTGTTTTCCCAAAATGAGAGAACTCATCTTGTGCTCATGTTGTTGAATGTCGCAATTGTCGTACCTAATCTATGTTTTTATGTAAAGACAGAAATGAAATGAAAGTTGCCAAATCTTTGTTTATATAAGTACTAAAAAGCGTATATTTTAAAATAAAATAATTGTCATGCAAATAGTTAATTCCTTATTTCTAATAATGAAAGAGGTACGTATAATAATCTTCATTAATCCGTTAATTGTATTTGTTTTCTTAACAAATGTCACTTTGATAATGCTGTTAGGTATGTCCACATTGTCTTTTTCGACTCATATCATAAAAAGTTTAATGTGTTTAAAGAATACTTACATTTTTTTTGTTCTCATAGAAAAGTATGTCGAATAAAATAGTTCAGAACATGACTATTTTATTCGACATAGAACATGATGAACCCCGTCACCTATTTTCTTTTGTGATGGCGGGGACTTCTCCCCTCGAGCCCTCCTGTTGCTACACAAGGTAGGAGCTGGATTAAACTCCATATAAAAATCCGAATGTAGTATGAAAAAAAGGCAAACTCACACTTACCATTTTTTGATAAGTCCATTATTCGTGTCTTAATTATCTAAGGAGTATGAGGGGTCAAAAATTTCGTAATTTTTAGCTCCGATGCACTGTTTCCGAGATATAAGCGTTTTTGTTAATACTTTTTTTGAAATATAATTAAAATTGAAATCCTATCCTACTAATGGTGGCAATTCTGTTGGCACTAATTCGATTAGATAAATTAAATTTAGTTTTAGTGCTGTCAGATTGTGTTTTTAGTTAAAACATTCGAACAAAAAACACGATTTGACAGCGCTAAAACTAAATTTAGTTTAGTCTATTCCAACTAATGCCAACAGAATTGACACCAATATCCTACTATCTTACTAATTATATTATTATATATCTATACTAATATTATAAAGCTGAAGAGTTTGTTTGTTTGCTTGAACGCACTAATCTCAGGAACTACTGATTCAAATTGAAAATTTTTTTTTGTGTTGGATAGTCCATTTATCGAGGAAGGCTTTAGGCTATATAACATCACGCTACGACTAATAGGAGCTGAGCATCAATGACAAATGTTGCAAAAACGGGTAAAAAATATACGGCGAAACGTAGTTCGCTGGCACAGCTAGTAATATTATAAATGTGAAAGTGTGGACGTTTGGATGTTTAGATGTTTGGATGTTTGTTACTCAATCACGCAAAAACGGCTAAATGGATTTCATGAAATTTGGCATGCATGTAGCCTTTGACATGGCAAAGAACATAGGCTACCTTTTATCCCGATTCCTTAAGTAGTTCCCGAGGGAAAATTGAAAATTGTTTACGAGTTAAGCCGCGGGTAGACAGCTTTGAAATTTGGTATACATGTCACCTATGCTATGGAAAAGGACATGTCCTTATTGATCTCTCAAATAGTTCCCTTGGGAAGATTAAAAATTGTTAACGAGCGAAGCTTTAGACCCAATTCTGAAGTCCACGCAGACGAAGTCGCGGGCAGAAGCTAGTAATATTATAAACTAGCTGTGCCCGCGAACTTCATTTCGCCTTACGATAGATTTCCCGTCATATTTTTCCCGTGGGAAATATGCCTATGTTACTCACGAAGGATGTAGCTTTCTAATGGTGAAAGAATTTTAAAAATCGTCCCAGTAGTTATCGAATGTAGCCTTTGACATGGCAAAGAACATAGGCTACCTTTTATCCCGATTCCTTAAGTAGTTACCCAGGGAAAATAGAAAAGTTCAAAATTAAAGTTCACGCAGACGAAGTCGCGGGCAGAAGCTAGTTCCTTCTAAAAACAGTCGGAAATACGTCCTGGGCTTCTTACGAAATACGGTGAAATTTTTCTAACCCCTTGCTACACCCTAACCTTTTTTCCTTTTTTAGAATCAATATGGCTTGTATTCAAAAATCCCAATCGATTCTCTAGAAAATTCTCTAAAAATCATACGCATCGCGTCTCGCTCTTCGTTGTGTTGTTTTTTTTAACTTCAAATTAAACCTATATTATAAACAGGAGAAGTGTCGCCTAGATAAGTAGATACCTAAATATTTTTCATATTAATCATAACCTGTTTAGTCGGTTAAATTGGGACATTTATGTTTCCAAACTGGCAACACAACGGTTGAAATGAAAAGTTTCGTATAATTTATCTTAAGTAGGTATATGGAGAAAATACTAAACAATTTTTAAATCTTTGCTGGGATAATAATGTTATTACACTTTATTATCTTTTCAGATGTCTTGTGATACCATTCAACTGCACAAGTCATCATTATTAATTATTTTACGAGAGATACATTCGAAGCACATTGACCTTGAACACTGCGGAGCTGCCCGGCGTAGTGAGTGAGCCATTTATGGCTTAGTTTTAGTTGCTTCAAATTGTGCGCGCCGATTGGGTTTCTATGCGTTAAGTATTATTCTAAGGTTCTATATAATTCATATACCTAAGTAACTAAAACTTCTCACTATAATACTCTGGCTACCACAAAAACTTTTTTCAAGGATATTACTAATCAACTTTTTACTAAAATAACTGAATATGGTGTCTGATTCGATGATCTTCGGAGCTTTGATATAAACTTGTCGCATAGAATCGAGTTGATATAGTTGTAGCGAATCTGTGGCTATTGCCAGGGACGGATTTATAAGTTTTTCGCCCCTAGGCACTATTCTAACTGCCGCCCCCTTAAAACACTTCATGTGCCATATTTATGTTAAAGCCATTTTTGGGACGTTGTGGAGAGGGGAGCTAGCCGGCAAAAACAGTACATTGCGAATAAAAATTTTTTTTACAAAAATAGGTACAGATAACATCATATTTCTATATTGAAGTCGGTGCAAAATTTTAAGACTTTCTAGGACAGGCATAGACTGTGTAGAATAGGGGTGCTCAAACAGTCGATCGCAATCAACCAATCGACCGCGAGTGCTTTTTGAGTCGATCTCGAGAAAAAATTGCGGATTAAGTAGGCCAGAAGAGCCCCCTCATCACTTTCTTCTATCGTAGTAACCACCTGCTAGCGGTACTTAGCCGCGAAGCGCGACATCTTTGATTCCCTGGAGATTTTCCTAAAATTGGGACAGCATCTCAATCTGACCTAGCTAGATATTTTGGAACATTAGAAACTTTTCAAGAACCAATAAACGATTTATTGACTTCTAAGAGCAGATCTATACCTACCTTGACTACATATTGTGGAAAGCTAATTAATGTCGTTCCTACTAATTCTACGTGGGAATAAAATTCTGCCACGACCCTATATACTTACTTATACCTGCGCCACGATAGACCCTATCTACCTAGACGAAAATCCTGCATCATGCATACTATACCGGAGGGAGACTGTACCAGGGTCGTCTGCTTAGGTATCATAGGGGTGGTATAGGGTCGTGCATTGCTGTGTTCCGGTTTGAAGAGTAAGGATCTAGCAGTGAAATTACTGGGTACCGTGACTTTTTATATCTGATGTCACAAGTTGGCAACGTACACTGTGGTCCTTGTGGGGGTTGCAGTTTTGCTGCGAATCTCACAGGAGTCACATGTTTTATATGTGACTGTAACTGTTACCACTTACCATCAGGTGGGCAGTTTGCTTGTTTGCTAACTTAATTTCAATAAAAAATAATTCGAGGTATAAGTAGGCCCTATCTAAATAAAGGAATTATCAAAATCGGACAACTCTATAAAAAGTTATGCGTGGTCATACATTACAATCAGAGAGTGAACAATCAATCATCCCCCGTTTTCCTACCCTTAGGGTTGGATTTAGTTTCGAAATTTATATGGAACCAACTTCGGGATATACCCTTTCCAATAAAAAAAAAGAATTATCAAAATCGGACTACTCTGTAAAAAGTTATGCATGGTCATACCTACATAAAAAATATATACACGGTGTTTCATAATAACCAATAAATATTTTATCGTTATCTAAAACTAATTATTAAATTGTGTTTACCCGTAATGTCATTCAACCCAAAATTTTCATGTATATCATAGTATCATCAACATCCCAAGTAACATTTTTTTCGGGTCTCGGTTGTAAACTTTACCTCAAGGTTTTAAAAGAGTCATAGAAAGGTTAAAGTTTTGCTATCTGGTCGTATTTAGTATTTCAGAAAGATTAATAAGTCCTAAAACTAATTGACTATTATTAAAACTTTGGAACCGCTGGCAAGAGTTTAAATTAACGTTATGTTTACTTAGGTTTTAGGAGCATATAGTCCTAAGATCTTAAAGTTGTCGTAGACTCCTGATTCAGTTCTAGAAAAGCTAGCATAATACTAAAGTGAGATCTAAAGGTTAATTTTTTAACTTATATACAGCTATAAAGTTATGGAATTTTAAAATCACCTATAAGTCATTTCTAAAACCTACTTGAAACCTTTAAGCTATATTAGAGTTATCTAGACAAACAAATTAGGATTATGTGGTTAAAACCCAAACCAGTAATGCTATTGAATAAGCTTACGGCATCATTTAAGTCCTACGAGAATATTTGAAAGCTTAAGAAACATCCTCAAAAAATTTCAGATATCTCCGCGAGTTTTTAGCAACTGCAAAAATAGCCTAGTAATTTTAACTAGCTCCGCCAGATAATCTTTAGATCTTATTTTGGCAAACATAATTAGCTTTTAGCTGTTACAGTTCTGGAAAGGTTAATTTAAATTCTTTCTAGTAATTTCCTAACGGCAGCCATATTTTTTATTGAAATAAAAAAGCTATCGGAACAAAAAGCAATATTTTGATAAATTAAATAAGGCAAAATTAAGTAATGTGTGCTATATATTTAAAATGTATGTTTTATATGGATAGAAGTTTCCTTTCTAATGCGATTTATCACCAACCATCGTATTTTATAATTTTAATTTTATTAAAATATCTTCAGAATTTTAACTTACGAAGGGCCCACCTCTTATACAGCTCTATTATCATGAAGTTTTACAATAAAGTGCCAGTCGCAGTATTTTTTAATTTTTCCGGACATCAGCAAGCTACTTATTATTTTTATGAATACAACACTTAACTTATATCGCCATTTTGAAACAAGGAATCGCCATTATAAATAAAGATTTGAAATTCACTTGTTTCTGTGTAAAAAATCTTAAATAGAAACATTTTAAAACCTGGGAGTCTCGGAAAAGCATTTATTCATGCCTAAAAACGGTTTTAAGTTATCATCAAGATACATCCAACAACATTTTAGAACGTTATATTAACCTTAAATGAAGGTATTGTGATTTAAACTATAGGTTTTGCTGTAGCTCTCAGAAAGGTTCTAAAACGTGGGCCCTTTTTGCACTCAGAGGGTTATTATAAGGTTAATATAACATTATTGAGTCTATTAAGACTTAGTAGCAGATATCCATATATAGGTTCTAAAACCTTTTCAAAACCATTCTAGAACCTAAAATGTTACTTGGGATGTCTATGATTTACATGAAAATTTTGGGTTGAATGACATTACGGGTAAACAGAATTTAATAATTAGTTTTAGATAACGATAAAATATTTATTGGTTATTATGAAACACCGTGTATACGCGTCGACTTGAGGCTTAGAGCATTCATACGGGAGACGGCAAGGCTGGGCGAACCCCTCTGCCAATTTACGCTGACCATATGACCATACACGTTATATAAAACTGGTTGACGCGCGGCCGCTGCCATTAGGTGTCGTTTTCGTGTCGCACTAGGAGCTCCAAAAAAAATGGTTAATTGTGCAGTTTCCTCTTGCAAAAGGTGATCCAGCTACTCAAATCTTCCAGATTATGGCGTTTCCTATCACATTTAAGTATAAAATATACATTACCGTGTTTCATTTGTTTACAATTTTGAAGTATTTTTTATGCCGTTACGATAGAAAAATACAATGGTACGATGGTAGCTCAACACAATACACGGGCATTATATTATCTGTGACACGGGCATTATTGCTTAGTGCTGGGACACATTGAGTGAATGATGCTGATTCATATTTTTATTTATCATTCATTCACTCCGAAGTTTGTTTAACCAGATATAAGATTAAAATAGAAATTCACGTGTAATATAATAGAATAAAAAAATATCAAGAAAATATTATATTATTACCTATTATATTGCTCAACTTTGCTTTGTAGTTTAAAAAATATTTTTCTATACAATATACTTTTTTTTCTTTATTTAATGGCCGTACACCTCATGGTTAAGTCGGCCATATAATACTCTAGCCTTACTCTAAGCAATTTTTCGACTGCATCTCACTTAATTTTAAGCCTATTGAATAATCTATATTGGTATTTTACAAAATGCAATGTAAGTTTACTCCAGATAGAAAAATGTCAATAACGTCCTCTAAATTTTATGTTGTAGTTGAGGTCATAAGTACAAAAAAAATGAATTATTTTTTTGTACTTTTAGTTTTTTGTTTAAAAGGCTGAAAAGATGCAAAATGTTCATAAACTTTCAAGTATATTTTATTCAACTGTACTTCTATTGAATTTTACACGTTGACTGCCAGACAGCATACAAAATAGAAAAACTATTGTTTGCGGTCACCGTTAACCGCGTTTTAATTTCGTTTCCGCGTTGCATTGCGATTTCATGCCACCTGCTTTATGCAGCAAGTTGTTGGGGACATCAGTAAAGAGCACAAAGCAAGTGATTGTCGTCATCGTCGTCGTCAGAGAAAATTTTAATAATGCAACATCATTATTAAAATCACACACTTTCATAGTAGTAAACATCTACTAAGCTAAAGTTAATATTTACTTGCACGAGATAGCAAATTTCTACCATACGAGCAAAGCTAAACGAAAAAGTGCCTACCTATTAAACATGTTTATAACTATGTAGGTAGATATATAATAAAATCAGAAATTAGTTCTTGGTAGTAACAATTCTCACGTAAAACATCTAAGACATTCCCGGTATCGCCCCACCCTCCCACTGCACCCCGCGCTAACTTGTTTCGACGGGTTCAGATAGAAGCGTGGCGCAAGTCAAGTCACACTAGTCATTGCTTTGATCGCACTCCGGAGTGTCGTTCTGTTATTTGTTTACTGACTTTTCATGGTACCTTTATTTTACTTTGACCATGACTAATTACTTGATGTATTTTAATGTAAATAAACCAGTTATATTTATCATAGTGTGTGGTATTCTACTAGTCAAGCCCTTTCATTTGATACCCATATTAAGAGAGTTGTGAAAAAATACGTAATCCACCATTTTGTGGCGGCGCACACGCTCCATACAAGGGCGGTCATAAATAGTTAAAGTCCTGTTACTATCAATACATTGTATTATTTTAGTGACTTATAGTTGTAAAAGTGTTTTAGGAACATTAAAATGAAAGAAGTACATGTATTTACGGAATAAAAAACGTTTACTTCAGTAAAAAACAAATATAAACAATAACATACTTTTACCTAAATTTATCATGAACAAACACTTAAAAATTGGAATGTAAAACATATATTTTAAATAAAATAAGAGTCAAAACATTGATAACATTATTTAATTATAATAAAATAATAGAAATAAATAAATTAAAATTAATTAAATACAAAAAAAAACAAAACAACTAACAAAATACAAATAAATTATTCTTATTCTAACAATATTAAACATGTAACAATTCTATTACACTTTGTGACAGAGTATTTTTCTTTTTAGGGGGAAGTTTCCGAAGACTTGTAATATAAGGATCTGAATGTAATAATAGTCGTTGTATTAAATCTTGATTGGTAACTTCACGTGACATTTTTCGAGTGTGACTTCGTCTATAAATTTTGATATACTTATTTGTCGCTTCAGCAGCTTCTTCGGAAAGTTCTCCTATAGATAACAATGCATAACTTATAATATCTGATCCATGTACGAGCACCTTGTGGACAGAAGCAGGAAGACTATACCACGGATATTCCTCGACCAGGCTGTATGCTGTTTGTAATGCATAGTCTTTAAACTTGCATTCATTAATTTTATGTCCAGAAGATAACGTTTGTAATATTACACAACAACGATCTATGAGATCCTTATTCAAACCTGTAATTTCAGCAGATACAGCTGATTCCAAAAAAAACTTCCTGGCCGTGTTTCCGTCGTTAGACGTCCCGCTTCCACCACTACGCGGCTTGTCAACTATTAAACCTAATCGTTCCCTAAACTGGGACTGTACATATTGTTTTTTATTTGATAACAATTGTTTATCACTATCTAGCCTAACTTGCCATTTTTTTATGTCTAATCTATATGAAAGATGAATAAAATATTCGAAGAAACGTATCCAAGAATGTAGTGGTGATAATCCAAATTGGTATCTACTCTCTATTACAGGTTTTTGTAAACATTCGTCTATTTTATTCATCTCTTTAGGGGTAGCATTACATATATAACATCTACTTGTAGATGTTTCACTTAAAGCACTACAAATTTTACCATCTACCATTGAAAGCTGCAACTTATGAGAAACGACCAATTCACGATTGTCGATCTGAATAAAAGTAGGTTGCAAACTTTCAATTTTATCCTTAAAATAAGCTTCCTCTTGCAAAGACACTGCTGTGCTTTCTTTCAAAAATTGAAATCGAATAGGACGGCAGTACCTAGTGGAAGAGGGTCGAGGATTTTTCCATAAAATTTTACAATTATCTTCAGCTAATTTTACAATAATTTGAAGGGGTACATAAGATGTTACAAACAAACTACTATCTTCTAAAGTTGAATCTGAAAAAAATTGTTTGTATTCACTATGTCCAGTGCTGCCATCGAATCCCCATTTCCCAAGTAAAGAGATATTAGACAAACAATCATCAGGAATCTGATCTAAGACCTCTTTTTGAGATTCAAGGATTCGAGAAGCTGTGTGATCAAAAAGACTTTGTAATTCAACTTCAGCTGAAGACTCGGAAACAGTTATATTAGAAGGGTAACATCTCTGTTTCGCTTTAGTAATTTGTTGGTAACATGGTAATACATTAGGAGAAATCTTACTATTAACAAAGTTTTTAATTAATAAATACTGATGTTTTGTCAACTGAGCATCAGTCACAAGTGACAAGACATCATCAGTGCTAACTCTAGATATACACGAATCGAATGAACAGTCTGAAACATCAAGCAATGCACTCACAGTAGAATCATCAGACTTTGACAAATCAGCTACTCTCCGACGTTTAGTCCTTTTACTACATTGCGTAAAAGGTTTTCGAGGACGACCACGTGAATGACACGGCGACGTTTCAGACGGAGTACATTGCTTATTGTTTTTCACAAGTTGAATTTTTTCAATAACATTAAACCAATCGGAATTCTTATATAAAAGCTTGGTTTTATCCCTATTACATTTTTTCCAGAATGGAGCAATAGCTTTACATAAATTATTAACAATTTTCTCTAAATAATGAATATCAATGTTCTCAGCATCGTCGTTCAGAGTAGTCAACAAACTTTGTAGGACTTGACGACACTTTTCCGAGTCATTATCGGTATTGACAGTTAGCCATATTTCAAGAATATGCATTCTTGAAAACGAGCATATATATAAATTACCTAAAACAAAAAAAAAACGGTTAAAATTCAGTCACAAAACCTACACAAAGCACTAAGACTAAATAAACTAATTTCGTAGCAAATGCTACGAGATAATCTGGCAACTGTAGCACCCTTGTCATCGCCAAAAGGGCAGATAAGGGCAGCCAAGTTTTAATTTTCCTAAGATAAGAAAGTCTAAAGATTATGGTGCAATATACCTCCATAGTCGGAGCGAGTGGGAACATATTTAAAAGTTTATTCAAACTTTGAATATTAAAATATAATACTCCAAGAAAAGTCGCCTCGTAGCAATGACATACTAAAGAAAATATATACTAAGATACAATTAAAATAAAAATATTAATTATTACATACCCTGTTCTTGGATATCCATTTCAGAAAAACTCACACAGCACTCACAGGTCCCGCAATGACCTGTGAGTGCTGTGGGAGTGAATATAAATTCGTCCCCCCCCCCCCCCCTCCCCATCAAAACATTATACCTACGCCTATGACTGAAAATATATATTTATTTCAGTCGATCAGCTAAATAGCAAGTGAAATTGCTGTATTTGACACAAAACAATTAATTAAAGCATTTTAATAATAATTAGCAGGCCTCGCTTTGTACTAATTTAAGAAACCCTGTCTTCATTGTATTTTTATTCACTCTAGCCGAACAGGGTATAGTAATAAAAATACAATTTATTGTAACATTTCAATCATTCACTCACGACGACCCAAATAGTTACTCATTCTTTGTGTCACATCACTCTTTGTGGTGGGGATTGCGTAGATACACGATAATTTGTCGATGTGTGTGTGTTTCTTTATTGTATGGTAATATTTTCATAGTGTGTGTTCGTAAACATTTTCGTAGTGTGCGTAGCGTGTTTACCTCGCCTCCCGCGAAAAGTGGCAGAAAAATTTATACTGCGATTTGTTGCGTACCGCATCCATAGGTTAAATGATCTAAGACTTGAGGACATCCTCCGTAGCAGCCGTGTGTAATATTACATAAACCATTTCCAGCTGCTTTCGACCCCTTTACAACTCGAATGTAGCTTAAATAAGCTATTACATGAAATTTTGCACATTAAGCTAGCATTTAGTAGCTTAAACAGTTATTTATATACCGGCACTTTCATGACTGACTCACTGACTTATCAATCAAAAACCTAATTCACTTTCAGATAACCTAAAAAAACTTAATATTTGTCGTCAAGGTCTGCTATGCTATGTAAGGTATTAGGCGCATATTGAGGAAATATCTGAAAACTGAAAAATAGTCCGCTCATGAGCGCGCGCGCCTTGATACTGTGAGGTTGTCTCATGAATACTAAACTAATCATTGCTGTACAAAAAGTATGATATCCCACCAAAAACATAAATGTGAAATGAATGCTCCAAGGAAATGATAGCCAAGTTAAATATTAAGAATGTGTCGTTGTTGACTTCGCCGACAATCTATATGGATGCCAAGTTCAGATTAATAATTTGCACAATGCATTTATTTCACTTGGGATTTTGTTCAAGTTCAGGATTTGGATTGTCTGGTTTTCTACAATTTCTAAAATTTGTTTTGTTGGTAAAAACTAGCCAAATCAAACTTGAATTACATCTAGAGTTGCCAACTCCCATTCACAGCTATCCGGGACATTAGTTTATGCGGGACTTGGTCAAAAAAAGCGGGACCTGCCTACAAATGTGCAGAAACGAAAAAGAAACGAAATATAAATTAAATCAGTTTTATTTATAAAAATAAACTTTCTGCTATTACAAAATGATAATTATAACACCACATAAGAATAATAATCAGTAAGTAATTAAAGCTTTTCTCGTTTTGCTCGATCAACTGAGTAAAATCACCATTAGTTTTTATTTTTGAAAGAGTACCTAACTATTTTATATATCCTTTATTGTACACAGTTACAATGGTAATAAACAAGAAACATTTGTAAAAAGGCGAGCTTATCTCTTTAAGAGATCTCTTCCAGCCAAAAATAAATGTAGTTAGCGGGATCATGGTGTAACCAACCAAGTTTATTGAAAGATGGTACAAATAAATAATGATTTTGCGTACACATATACTTATATAATAACGTAAAAAAATATATAACATATATTACCTACATAAAAATAAAGTAAATAATGGACGCAATTCTGAAGTGGCCGCAAAATTTCCTAATTTTAGTAAGGTGTCGCTAAATCATTTTCCTATTCTACGGTAACTGTCAAATTCAACTGACATTGCTAATTTTAGACGGTCAATTCAACTTAGCTTTAGCCGTCCAAACGCTATTCTACACGTGATATTTTTACGCGTAAACATCCTACGCTGACCATTTTTAGCGGCGACTAAAATCATCCCGATTAAAATTAAAACTTCGTTAAAATCCGTCATTTTGGTAATGAAAAATACCTCTACCTCTAAATGAGATACAAATTTAAATTTTGCCCAAATTGATTAAAAATAAAAATCAATATTAATTTTCTATTTATTAGAATTATATTGTGAAAAAAAGATAAAAATCTTCTTATATATAAAAATGAATCGCTGTGTGTTAGTCTCGCAAAAACTCTTCAATGGCTTGGCCGATTCTTACGAAAATTTCTGAGTGTGTTTGAATAGGTTCAAGGAAGGTTTGGATCCGGTAGGTAGCGCTGTAATCGGGCAGGACAACGTCTGCCGGGCCCACTAGTGTACAATAAAAGTGTTAACTATTATGTCTGTTATATAAACATAACCGCGTTTTAGTTTCTTTAACAAGATCCATTCATTAATTCACTTTTAATATTTTTACCATAGCAACACAAAAAGAATTAAACTAATCTTAGACTTTTTAGAATTACGCATGAGTTCTGCCCTAAATTTAATTGGCCTGTCATCGTACTCGTAGAATAGCACTTGCTTAACCGGCCATTCAAATATTGTTTAAATTTAGAAATTTTACCTTAAGGTTATTTAGACGGCGGGCGCACAGAATTGAGACCAATATATACGTAAATACATACATACTACAAAATATAATTGAGGTATAAATTAAGATGAACTTGAAAGAAAGTGAGCTTTCAACTTGCGCTTGATCGATATATGATGGGGGTGTTTTCTCGAATGTAGGCAGGTAGGCCATTCCAGAGCTGAGTAGCTCGGATGGAGAAGGAGTTAAGAAAAAACTTTGAATTCGATTGGGGGACATAAAGAGAATTTACAGAAACACAGGAACGTTTGGATAGAGGACCAGGCGGGAGTAAGTGGAAACGGGACCGCAAATATTCGGGGAAATCACGATTGTGTAAAATTTTTGTACATGAGGTTGAGGAGGTGCATGTTTCTCCGAAGCTGAACAGGGAGCCACTGAAGCTTAGAGCGAAACTCGGACACGTGATCGTACTTGCGGAGACCAAAAATTAATCGGATTGCTAAATTTTGAAGACGCTCCAGTTTATTAAGAAGCTCTTCTGTGGCATTCAGGTAGCATACATCGGCATAGTCAAGGATTGGTAACAGGAGAGGCTGAGCTAGCATAACTTTAGTATTAAAAGGTAGGAAGAATTGAAGTCGCTTGAGAGAGTGGTAGGTAAAATGCATGCGTCGACTAACGTCATTAATTTGAGAGGTCCAAGATAATGTTATCTATGATAATACAAAGGTCTTTAGTTAAGAAACGTAACGCAAAAGTAAGTCGTTTAGAACTAACTTACCATGCAGTCTGTTGCTGCCTATTATGATAACCTGCGACTTCTTAGGATTAACAAGTAGACCAAATTGATCGGCCCAGGAGTGAATATGATCCAGATCATTGTTAATTGTTACTGACGTGGATGCAACATTTTCAAGATTTGCATGTCTATATAATTGTAGGTCGTCGGCATACAGGTGGTAGGGGCAAAAGATGGAATTGGTGAGTACATTTATGAAAATGGAGAAGAGTAAAGGAGAAAACACGCCTCCCTGCGGAACACCAGCAGTGAGTTGCGCCCAGCCAGAGGATAAACCATCATGCTTGACGCACTGCCGGCGGCCACGAAGATAGTCAGAAAACCATGTCATTGCGGAAGGCGAGATGTTATAAGAGCGAATAAGGATATCGTGATCGACAGAGTTTAATGCATTGCTAAAGTCCAAAAGAGTGAGAATAGTAAATTCCCTACTGTCCATAGCCTTACGGACATCATCTGTGACATGCAGCAATGCAGTAACCGTACTGTGAAAGGGGCGGAAACCATATTGAAACTGGCTCATAAGACTATTACGGGAAAGACATAAGTAAAGTTGCTTATGAACAGCGCTTTCAAGCACCTTAGATAAAAATGGAAGGATGGAAATTGGACGGAAATGGGAACAGGTAGATAGACGAGAGATTTTGGGCAGAGGTATCGTGGGCCAATATTTTCTGATTTATGAAAGAGTACTTATTATCTGATAAATTTTTGTCTAACCGGGCTGGCCTTACCATAAAGCGGGACAATTTGCGTCCCGCACATATGTGTTGCGGGACGCATTATTTGATCCCTGGAAACGGGACGTCCCGCCTGACGCGGGACGGTTGGCAACTCTAATTGCATCCCAAGTGAAATAAAAGTGAGGCGCGGCGCGGCGGTAGCCGCCAGCCGTGCCGCCCCCTGAAACTTGCCGCCCCTAAGTACGTGCCTAGTGTCGCAAACGCGAAATATGTTCTGTGTAAAACGGAACGCGAAGAAAGAGGCAAGGGGGGAAGGGGAAAGAAAAAGGATGGGTGTGTTTGGCAACACTGACGGGTCAGAATGGTCGGCGAGCGAGGGAAAAACCAAAAGAAGCAGAACTTGAGGAGAACGGACATCGTTTTGGTAAGACACCCATCATGAACGAATGCTAGAAGTTATCTCGGAACTCGGTAAGTGTTTTACCAGTATTATCACGATCAATGTACCTATGAATGAGAATGAAAGGCGACCGAAAGATATGGTTGCGGTGCCGGTGGTCTGGGATGGCTGTAAGGGGCGGAGTTGGAGGCCATTCTAGGGACAAGAAGTCCCTCTCCAGGAACACCACAAGAAGCTGGTGTGACTGTGATGAACCATTAAAAGAAGTTAGGACGAATTAATAATTTCGCTACGAAGTTGTCTTACACGCACACATACACATACTCGCATGGCTACTCACACGACACAACTCATATACAAAACCCTTTTACTGAACTCAGCACAGGATTTTCGCATATGGGACTTTGCGACACCTAGTGTGCCTTTAGGTAAATCCGTCCCTTATTATACATAAACCATGATAAACATATACCTTGATAAAGCCATATTGGGATGTTACAATAAAGCCATATTGTAGTAGGTACCTTATTTACTACTCTGTCAAGAAAGTACCGGGAAAAGAACAAAATATTCTTCATCCATAATTTTATCGCTTTCAAAACACCGAACACTGGTTGTGTACCTACTCGCTGCCTTGAAAAGTATGTTCCTTCAGAAACGATAACGAATAATGTACCTACCTACTTACTTAACCATCAAATTTTTTTTACCTGACTGCAACGAAAGGGTTATGTTTTTCGCGTGAAACTTGTATGTTTATGTAATATTCTTTATTATAACCTCATATCTTTCAAACGGCTGAACGGATTTCTATAGGTAATTAAGATATCGCTAGATTGACAGCCCAAGTGTTCTCAGGTAAGTAATGTTAAAAAACCCAACAGTGGTTGTGAGGTGCTATATATATAGGAGTGAAAAAATAAATTATTTTTAGAATAGGTACTGCAATATGGGTATTAAATTAAAGGGCTTCTCATAATGATTTTTAAAAGGTATATCATGAAGTGACCGTCTTACATAAAAAATGCAATAAAAATAACTAAAAATATATCCTACCTACTTAAATAGAAAATAAATAATATAAAAAATGAAAATACCCGCCAGCAGGATAAGATAATTAGTCAACTGAAAAATAAATTTAAAAACAAAAAAAAAACACCATCAAAAGACAACAATTGAAAAGATGGAAACAAAATGAAAATCTAATATTAAAGGTAAACTTAAAACATATTGATGTTTGTTTTTAGAACTTATATTCAACAGAATAATAAGCAGTCGGAGGCATAGAATTGAATAATATGTCAAATCAACCATAATGTCATGTCTCCGAATGGTTGTTATTCTGTTGCACAAAAGTTAAGTTAATTACTGAGACTAGAGGGGAAACAACACAGAACACAGAAAGAGGTTAGAAAGGCAATCATGCACCGTTTGTACGGGAACCGCTGTCGCCAGTTTTGCTCCCACTTCTTTTCCTTGCACCGCCCATGCAAAGTCGCGCGAAATCGGGCTGAACCAATCACAACGCTCACTGGGCTCCTTATTCACAGAAATTCACTGACGTCCAGAGCCGCGTGTACAAATAACATTATTTTAGTGATTGACATCGATTAATAGCTATCGATATTAAATATTGCCAGCAATTTAACCATTTGAAATATTTAGAAAACCAAAAGATAATTATTACTTTCATTATACGTTTATAATTAATAATATTCAAGTAATATTTTGTTTCTATGTAACAAAATTAAAGCTTTTTAGCTCAAAAATGTTGTAGGTTGGACGTAAAATAAAAGAAAATCTATAATACTATAATGCACCGGTCTGAAAGCATAAACTAGAATGGATAATCTGACAAACGGACGTGCGGTAGTTTAGTTGTTAGGATATTTTAGTTGGATGGAGAAGTAAATATTTTTGCGGGTACTTTTAACTTAGAACAACGTAAAAATTTTGCTCCTTAAATTTTTAATGTATTTATTATATTACAATTGATAAATATCAAATATTTGTGGTCAAATGTTTTAAGAAATACGCAAGCAAGTGTTGGCAATTACCACTTTCACTACACTGAATAGCACTTCAAAGTAATCATCACTCATTGCCTGTTATTAGTACTCACTACACTATTACTATGGATATGTCTCAAGTAAGTGCAGGTATTTCGGATCTTGCTTCGGTGTTTAGCTCAAGAATGGGCGAGTTCGAACAGGCCTTACAGAAACAGATGGCATCATCTTCGTCTGGAGCTCAGTTCCAAACTTTAAAGGTACTGTCAACTGATTACCTACAATTCAAAAATTTCATAATGAATTCTTTTCAAACTTTGCAATCACAATTGGAGTTGCTGAATGCTGGTCTAGACAGATCGGAAACCCACTCAAGGCGGAATGTTCTGCTAGTTCATGGTTTGCCGGAAGACGATGGGGAGCATACAGAGACAAAAATTCTTAGTGTACTTTCTGATAAAATGAATCTCCCTCATATTCAACGAGATTGTATTGAAGCCTGTCATCGATTAGGTAGCACTAAGAGAGAACGAGCTCGTCCGGTGCTGGTCCGGTTTGACAGCATGAGGGCTCGCACAACTGTGTGGAATGCAAAGACTGCTTTAAAAGGAAGCAAGATTTCTGTGTCTGAGTTCCTTACAAAAGCTAGGCAGATTGTATTAACTGACGCTCGAAAATTCTTTGGTTTAAGAAACTGCTGGTCTTCAGACGGTACAATTGTGGTCTTGTTGCCGAACAAAACAAAGAGAAAGATCACCTCCATGGCTGAGTTGCATGGATTAAAAGTTGAGTTCCCGATGAAAACAACATAATGCACATTTTATCTCTTTGATTGTCTTTATAGTATTCTGTCTGTAGGTATGATTTTCGGATTTGTTAATTAATGGGTACGTCACTTCTAAATAACACATTTATATATTAGTTTATCTTAGTATTTAGTTATAGGCTGTCTAATCTCTTTTGTTTTCCCAGTCTAATGTAGATTTAACTGTGTAGATAAGTAGTAGTAGTACAATTATTTAAATCTACATAGAAAGTTTGTTTTGGTTTACTGAGGCGCGTTTAGCGCCTCTGGGTGTAGTTGTCCGGTTGTTTTTTAACTCGCTCAAAGGCATTGAACGGATTGCAGCAACCATATCTTTTATCTCCCTCTTTCACATGATGTTTTATTTCTCTCTCTTTCTAGTATATGACATTATAGAATATGGCCGCCAATATCATCCAATCACGTAAGAGTATTTCAGTCATAAACGTCAGAGCGTTTTACAACCATCAAATTCGATGGTTGTTCGGTTGTAACTCGCGCCGACACTCAAAGGTCTTGAACGGGCCGGTTGTTTCACCCGGTTGTCACGCTCGAAGGCATTGAACGGGGTTAGAGCGAAAAGTTGTACTTCGCGCGAAGGCGCTGAACGCGCCTCTGTAGTCGCTCACAAACTATTTATAGATAATAACTGTAGCTTAGCTTCCACAGACGACTAATTATGTATGTATGTACCACAGAACACATATACCCAAGGGAAGAATGACAACTACATAGAAAAACACGTTGGACAAATTTTGACTGTACTGCCATCTTACGGTGGCCCCACGCACTATCTACGCGGTAAAATTCAAAAGCAGTGTAATATTAATTTTTTATTGTAATCGTAATTTATGGAAACTAGATAATATGCAATGATTTTAATTATTAATTATTGCATATTATTATCTAGTTTCCATAAATCACGTCAGAATTCGCAGAATAGTAAAGGTAAAAATTAAATAAAAGTATGATAGTTTTATTTATGTTTAATTGTGTTCATCTTCTTTTTTATTGCTAGTTTTGAAGCAGATTCTACATATTCTCGGTTGTTTAATGTACAATACCTTTTAATAGTTATGTGAAAAACACTATTTATAATAATTTTTACATTTATTGAGACATATTTCTCACACTGTTTCAATATCCTCACAGAGGTTTTTTAATAACAATGTTTTTAAATCCAATATTGATGATGACATTAAAGAGAAATTATCGCATAGAGTAGCACAATCTTCAACACATTTAATTAAATTTCTTGATGCATAAATTAATTTCTTCTTAATGTCGACATACTCTTTACATTCTATGAATGATTGTACATTTTCTGTCAACTTTAATATCTTCTCAAACACCACAAGTCACATTCAGTTTTTTTTATAATAAATCCACACAATAAGCTCAAGCTTGCATTTCAGCTGAGTCAGTCATGCTTGCTTCAAAAGTGTGGTCCACTGAAGCTAGCATATTGATCACAATATCAGGGGCTTCTAGGGGTTTTACTTGTTGGCTTGTGTGTGGTGTAGAAAACATGTCCTTGAAATTATTTATTATTGTATAATAAATGTCTGTTTCACAGTTTCCCGACTCTATGTGGGTTAGAAATTATAGATGTTTTCAATCCACCAATAAAATTGTGTTGACAGATATTTAATCCTGTTTTTCTTTAAGATTTTTAAATATTTGCAAAATACCTCTTTAAGTCCAGACCCACCCATCTTTCGAAGGTGGTGGGTGGTGGGCTCCGGCATCCAACAAACTCTACTTCCTCAAAAAATTTTTCATTAGTTCAAAATGTTTGAAATGCGGCGAGTTCGTGGTTATGTTTGTTGAGTGTGGTTTGCCTCTCCTCAAAACAGCAGAGTCGCTATTTACGGCGACAATTTCCGCCGTTGTAATTGCACCTGCAGGCAGTTCCCCTGAAAATGTAATAAAAACTAAATAATGAAAATTGTCAAAACTATAGAAATATATAAACTAGGAATTCAGGCAATATTTTCCTAGGAGCCATCCGACAGTCCAACACTACAACTCAATCGACTTATTTCTTCTAGCTGTTTTCCTTATTTTGCATTGTTATTCACCCTCACAATGACAAATCTTACATTCCAACATCTGGATGAAATATTTTTATAAATAATACTTTCAGTTAAAATCAGCTGCTGTTTGTTAATTTTTTATGAACTTTGTAGGAAATGTTTAAGTATGTCAAGGTATTAAACTTAACTAGAAAAAATTCATCAGGCCTGCCCCATAGCGTGATCAACAAAACACACTATGATCAAACAGTTTAGTACTTTATCATTCATATTGATTTATCATAATTATTGTGTTTCAGTGTTCATGCTATGGGGGCTGGGGTGGGAATCGAACCCACGGCTTTTCTTAATCAGAACTCTTTGCTCTGAGCTATAAATTTTAGTTTAGACATTTTTCGGTATTCATATCAAATCTTTATAAATTTTCAGGTTCAGATTAATTGATATAACAATATAAATTATTACGTAGGTAAGTTTACCTTGGGATATTTTTGCAAACATGCCTGCAGCCACCGAATGACTCAAAACCTGAGCTGCCTGAGCTGACTAACTTTCATCTTTTCTTTGCAATTAGGGTTAAGGTGATCCTTCCTCAGTGATGGAGCAAACACGAAATTTGGATTTACATTATCTCAGTCATAAAAGTCTTGAATGTGACTCCACGTCTTGGCAATGCCTGTAAAGAAATAGAACTATTTTTAGAAACCAAGGATTTTTTTCTTATATTGCCTATTTATTTATTTAACAATTTTTGTACACATAAAACTAGACAGCACAAACAACACATAAGACACAATGTACAAAGGAAAAGTCGACCGCCCCAGAGCTGCGTTCAGAACCTACGCTCGAGTGCACTCCGAGTGCACTCTGACAGCAACCGACCCGTTCAGAGCCTCTGGGTAAAAAACGCTCTGACAGGCGGTTAGTACACTCTGTGCCCGTTCCGAAGCTTCGAGTGATGCAACCAAACAACCATCTCGAACGTGGGGTGAAAAACACTCTGACAGATTTTATGTCAAAGTCGATGTCAAAAATACGCTAATTATTTATTATTTTATTAAATAACACTACTTTGAACTCTTTTAAGCCTAATACAAGGGAAATATAGTGATTTCGATGTGTTGTAATTATTTTTAAGCAGAAAAATGGATATTGAGTGTTAATTTCATAGTAAGGATTAGTAATATTTTGCCCTTTGCTTGATCTTGATCGGCAAGATACAAACTAAAAAAAAAGATAGCAACCGACCCGTTCTGAACCTCTGAGCGAGTGTGAAAAACACTCTCGGTTGCATTACTCTGACCCTCGGAACGCAACTCTGTACGATTGTCACTTCAACAGATAACAAAATTACTGTTATTTTACAGACTATTTATAGTTTAACCCGTGCAATGTAGACTAGCCCCGTGGTCCGAATTGAGCTATTCGTCATTGTTTTATACGTCTGCGATTTGCACTGTTCGTAAAGTTAGGAATGAGAAAGCGCGGGAAACGGTAACTTAGGCGGTTGTATTTTTTTGCGTTGTTAATTTAATAACTTAAAATTTATTAAAACTGGTCAGTTAAGTAGTGTAAATAGTGTATTTTAGTTTATTTTGTATATATTTATTGTAGTTTAGTGCCATTTCATCGATTAATTGGTAAGTTCTTTTAAATTATATGAGCGTCCCTGATGACCCTGGGGGCACAGGCCTCCAGGTGTCTAATTATGTTACTATTCCAGACCGTTCAGGTATGGAAACTGAGGGTTCCTTTTTTGACACGGATGCTTCAGAAAGTATCCAATCCACAGCACCTAAACGTAAAAGATCTGCGGCGCGAAAAATTTGTAAGCACTGTAACAAAAAAAAGAGATCTCATAAATCTTCTACAATGCCTACAAATTTAGATTGCTCATGTACAACGGAAATAGAGACTTCCAATGAAAATGTTCTTTCTCAAGACTCAAATAATTTTGTTGCTCAGCCTTCCTCACACGTTCATAATACTGTACCGGAATCTAATTCACGCACTTCCACTGGACGTATACTTTATCAGGCTTCGGATATTTCACCTTACAGTGTCCACATCATGAAAGAACAATCTTCACCTAATGAGAATTGTTCTATTCATCCAGTCTCTTTCGGTAGATTTTTGAAGAATAATGCTTATAAGAACATTATTAATGGTAGCTTAAAAAAAATTGGCCGGAACAGAATTTCCCTTTCCTTTTCTCGATTTGAGGATGCAAATGCTTTTGTAGAATCAACTCAGTTAAAAAACCACAATTATTCTGCCTTTATCCCATCTTTTAACTTAACTCGTATGGGTGTTGTTCGTGGTGTTCCAAGTGAATGGACAGACGAAGAGGTTATAAATAATATTAATGTTCCTATAGGATGTGGTAAGATTATCAAAGTGAGGAGATTGAAAAGAAAAACCTTTTTAAATGAAAAAGTTGAATATATTCCTTTAGAAACCATTGTTTTGACATTTGATGGACAAGTACTACCCAAAAGAGTATTTTTGTTTTTTAATTCTCTCCCAGTAGATCTGTACATATATCCCACGATTCAATGCTACAATTGTTGTCGCTATGGTCATATCAAATCTCAGTGTAGATCCGTTCCTCGATGTTTTAAATGTGGCGATGGTCATAGTGGGGATTCTTGTTCAGTAGAGGATGATGCTTTAATTTGTTGTCTTTGTTCTGGTCCACATTTTGCAACCAGTAGGAAATGCCCTGAATACAACAGACAAAGATCAATTAAAGAATCGATGGCCAATAACTGCATATCGTATGCAGAAGCACTAAAGATTCATCCACCAACAAATAAAACTTATTCAGATGTATTGACTTCTCTTCCGCAGAAATCTGTATCATCCCATTTGAATGCCAATCCTACAATTAATGCTTCTACTACTAATTCTTCTTATAAAAAGACAATATTTTTAAATAAAAAAAGTAATAATACAAATTCCTTCAGAACTGGGTATGACACCCATGCTCATGCTAAGCTAATAAAAGACTATGACATGCAACTTCCTAATAAAGGATGTGCATACCCTAACTCAATACCTGAATTACCTACTTCAGAATTAATCTTACTTTTAATCAATACTTTAACTGAATCAAACTTAATTACTTTACCGTCCAACGTTGCCCCTAAGGATATAGTTGTAAATAATAATAAAATTTCTCACAATGGATCAATACACGTCAATCATTCAGTGGAATTGTCGCAGTGTTAATAACAAAAAATCAGATTTAATTTTCTTAATAAATAAATATCACCCCTTTGCTGTTTCTTTACAAGAAACTTGGCTCCGTCCTAATACAATATTTAAAATTCCTGGCTTTGTCTGCTATAGAGAAGACAGGTCAGGTAATTATGCAGGTGTTGCTTTACTATTTAGAAATAACATTTCTACCTCTCATATTCCTATCCCTCCCCATAATCCAGAGTTTTCGATTATTGCTGCTAAAGTTCAAAATCTTTGTATTGTCTCTATTTACATCCCTCACCCCTCTACTTCAATTTTCAGTGAGATAGAGAATATTCTTGTTTCTCTTCCTAGACCTATCTTACTATTAGGAGATTTTAATGCCCAACATCAATCATGGGGTAGTTCTTCTTCGAATTATTATGGAAATAGAATGATTGAGATTCTTGATTCTAATAATTTATGTATAGTAAATGATGGTAGCCCTACTCGCCTCACTCCACCATCGGAAGGCTATAGTTGCCCAGATTTATCAATCTGCTCACCCAGTTTGGCTTCTACTTTAAATTGGTGCACACACAACTCAACATTGGGAAGTGACCACTTTCCTATCATCATATCTTTCCCTAACTTAGTTTTCAAATCAGTATCAAACAAACGTATTCGACTTAAATTTAAATTAGAAAATGCTGATTGGGACAAATATAAAAAATGTGTAGAGGAAAAAATTTCTTCCTTACCTCCTGTTCAATTACAAAGTATTGCATTATGTGCAAACTCTTTCTCTCAACTTTTAATAGAAGTAGCAGAAAATGTTTTTCCTGTCAAAAATAGTCATACCAATAAGAAACTTCCTTCTCCTCCCTGGTGGGATTCTGAATATTCAGCTGCTATTAAAAAAAGAAAACAGGTAGAGCTGGAGTATAGAAGTAATAGCACTACTGAAAATTTTACATCTTTGTCTAATGCTATTTCAGAAACTCGTAAACTATTTAAAAAAAAGAAATGGGAAGGGTGGAAAAACTTTTGTACTTCCATCTCTCCAAATGTACATCCCACTATAGTGTGGAAAAATATTCGCCGATTCAGATCTGCTTTTATTGAACCAAAACAAGTTTACTTAAATGAAGAAGTTATAGACCAGTTTCTTGATAGATTAGCTCCTCCTTGTGCCCCACAAGAATATTTTTGTGGTTCATTAACTTGTATTTGGTTACCAATGATAATAACAATACTTATTTTACCCTTTCTGAATTAAAAGGAGTATTAGCATATCTCAAGGACTCTGCTCCTGGTATGGATGGTATTCCTTATTCCTTTTTATCTCACATTGATGAATCTGGTCTCCTTTATTATCTCTCTCTTATTAATGCAATAATGTTAACTGGTATAGTTCCATTTTCATGGAAATCTCAAGAAATTATTCCAATTTTAAAACCTCAAAAATCATCCTCAGATCCGTCATCTTTCCGGCCTATAGCATTGTCTTCTGTCTTAGCTAAAATAACAGAACACTTGGTTAAAAATCGCTTGGAGTGGTTCCTTGAAAGCAAGGGATTATTAGCTAATAGTCAGTTTGGCTTTAGAAAAGGAAAAATCACAATGGACAGCTTGAGCATTTTTACAACGGACATTCGTTTATCCCTTTCTTCCAATGAATCACTCCTTGCCTCCTTCTTAGACATTTCTGCTGCCTATGATAATGTTGAAATTCCCATTCTAAAAGAAAAATTACTTAAACTTCAAGTTCCGACAAATCTTGTTAATTTTATTATTAATCTTTTATCTGGTCGTGCTATTAATATATGTTTAGGGGAGACTGAAATAAACACTAGATTAACTTGGAGGGGGCTGCCTCAAGGATCGGTGTTGAGTCCGATTCTATATAATGTTTATACTTATGATTTAGAGTCCAGTTTACAGGGTACATGCAATATTTTACAATATGCAGACGATATAGTTCTTTATGTTAATGGTAGTTCCATAGATATATTAAGTTCTTCCCTTTCCTACTCTTTATCCCTACTCAATACTTGGTTAAATGATAATGGTTTAACTTTATCTGTTTCTAAAAGTTCAATAGTTCTTTTCTCTCGAATGAGACTTCCTCCCCCTGTCATGGTTTATTATGATAGCAATTTGATACCTGTTAAAACTCAAGCAAAATTTTTAGGTATGACACTGGATTCCAAATTGAATGGGGTTTCTCACTGTTATGAAATATCAGCTAAATGTGAAAAACAGTTAAATATACTCAGATGTTTGTCTGGAGTTTGGTGGGGAGCTCACCCTACTTCAATGAAACTTCTGTATAATGCTTTGATTAGGTGCATAATTGATTACGGATCATTCATTTTAGAGCCATGTAATATAACAGGCTTAAAGAAGCTAGATACAGTGCAAGCAAAGGCTCTTCGTCTCGTATCTGGTGCAATGAAAACAAGTCCGATTAATGCATTACAAGTAGAGTGTGTTGACCCTCCATTGAAACTTCGTAGGCAATTTTTATGTGACAGGTACTTATTTAGAGCACTGCAATTAACTAATCATCCATTATTTAAAAAACTAGAACGTCTATCAGAATGCATTGAAAATTCTCCATACTGGTTACATAAAAATATTCCATGCCTGGTTGTTAGTTTTCGTAAATTTCTTTCATTAAAATCTCCTATTCATAGATCTTTTAAGTTACCTCTATTTGAAACTAATTTTGAGTCTTTAATATTCAAACATAATATTTTTTTAGATTTTGGCATTCAAAAAGGCGATACTCTAGCAAATCATAACCTAAATGTCATTCTTGACAGAGACTGGCAGGGTTACCATTTTATTTATTGTGACGCTTCTAAACGCTCTGGAAAATGTGTAGGTGTTGGAATGTTTCATAAGCAATATGGCATTGTTCAAAAAGTTAAACTTCCCCCTGAATCATCCACCTTCACGGGTGAATGCTTTGGTATATATAAATCATTAGAATATATAAATCTAATGAAACTAAAAAAATCCCTTATAATAACCGATGCAAAAAGTGCTATTGAGGCAATAGATACTTTCCCTTTTAAATCAAAATCTGTCCATGCTCTTGTTTTTGAATGTAAGAAATTAATTTATCAGTGCCATCAAAAAGATTACAATGTGTCTATAGCATGGATTCCCGGCCATCACAATATTTCTGGTAATAATAAAGCAGACAGATTAGCCAATGAAGCCATTGAGGATGGTGACATTTTCCCCTATAAAATCTATACAAACGATCTTCTCACATTACCAAAGCTTGATCTACAAAATGATTGGGAAAAGGAATGGGAATTATCCAGTCGCACTAAAGGCAAATACTATAAATGCATTCAACCTTGTATTCCTGTTAAACCCTGGTTTCATAACACGAATCTTGATAAAGTGAATACGTCTTCTATAATTCGGATGAGACTTGGACACACATGTTGCCCAGCTGATCTTGCACGATTTAATATAATAGATAACAGTTTATGTTCATGTGGGGTAGACATTGGCGACCTAAATCACCTTTTCTTCGCCTGCCCTTTATTTGATCATTCTTCCTTCATTGGAAGTCTTGTTTCCATAAAATTTCCTTTACCATCGTCACTTTCATTACTATTACAGTCAAATAATAAAAATATATATCAATTAATTAGCAAATTTATATATACGAACAATCTAAAATTATGATATTCCTTCTTTCTCCTATCCATATTTTATCCTATTTTGTATTCCATACCTTTTACCTACTTTCCTGATCATGTCCTTTAAACTCAACTTCATCATTCCCAAATCAAATATTCCGTTTCCCTAACTTTGTCGTGGCTTATGCACAAACCGTGCCAAGCCAATATTAAAAAAAAAAATAAAAAAAAAGTTAGGAATGTTGGCGCATTTTGGACCATGGTCTAGATTCTTTTTTTTTTTTTTTACTGAGATTTTTTTTACTGTACCAGTGAAAAAAAATGTTTAAAAAGAAATCAGTTTTTTTTGCCTAAAACGTATTTGCTGTTTCCATATTTTTTTTAAACATTTAATGTTATAATTGTCCTGTGTATAATACATTTAAACTTTATGTTTATATAATAATTCATAGCCGGTGCCAGCGGATGCCGTTATCTGTACCTATTTGTTCCTGTTTTGTTGTAAATGTAAAGACTTGGCCAACCCTTGCGCGTAGCGTATTTTGTTTTGGGTGTTTAATTATTATATTTGTTTTTTTTTTTGTTTATAGTAGTTATAATATTTTCTATTTGTTTTTATGTCTATTATAATTGGTAATAATTATTTTACTGATGACTCATCAAATGATGAATTTGAGAGCGCTTGTAGTGATATTTCTGATGAAACTCTTACTGATTCTCTCTCATTGGGCATGAATTTGCAGTCTGTCTTCCACGGTAAATCCTCCTCGCTTAATATAGTTCATATTAACGCACAAAGTATTCTGGCACACACTACAGACTTGATTACATCATTTAACAGCGGCGTAGTCGATGTTATCTTAGTTTCTGAATCCTGGCTAAAACCTTCTTTATCATCTTCACTTTGTTCTCTTTATGGCTATAAACTCTTCCGCAATGACAGGGCTGGGGCTGGTGGTGGTGGTGTCTGTATATATATTAGAGATGACATTCCTTGCACTGTTGTCAGTAAATCTCCCAGTGAGTACACTGGCTCCCTGGAACACCTATTTCTGGAAGCGTTAGTTCATCACACCAAAGTCTTAGTTGGAGTGGTTTATAGCCCTAATAATAAAGTAAATTACTTCGACTCTTTTGAGACCATTCTTGAAACCATAAGTACTTCTTACAATCATGTGATTTTGATGGGTGATCTGAATACTTGCATTATTAAAAATAATTCTAGATCTCGTAAACTTAAGTCTTTAATATCTTCAGTAAATTTTGAACTTCTTTCCTTGTCGCCCACCCATCATTCCCCAAATAGTTCCCCTTCTCTTTTAGATTTACAAATACTTTCTCAGCCTGACTTAGTTTCTTCCTATGGTCAGCTTACGGCTCCGTTCTCATACCACGATCTCTTATATCTTAGTTATAATGTCCGTCCTCCTAAACGTAAAGTCAAAATTTTACTTCAGCGTAACTTTAGGGGCATATGTGTTGACCACTTGAGGGAGGATTTTCTTGGTATGGATTGGTCTCCCGTATTTACTGTCAATAGTGTTGACGAAAAGGTACAAGCATTTAACACATTGCTTTTAAAACTTTTTGACAAGCATGCTCCGTTAAGGCCAGTGCGTGTAAAACATTTGCCGGCACCTTGGCTTACTCCTAACATTAAGAACCATATGTTGCGTCGGGATAAGGCCAAGCTCCTATTCAAGAGGTCGCCTTCTATTGAAAAACATCAGTCATATAAGTTATTACGCAATCAATGCAACAGGATGTATAGGGATGCTAAACGCCGCTATATTCACTCCCGTGTTGATAATAGCTCATCAGCACAAATTTGGAAATTTCTAAAGTCACTTGGTGTGGGCAAAAATTCCGACAATTCTGACTCTCTGCTAAATCTTAATGCACTTAATGAGCATTTTTCAAAATCTCCTGTTGAACTTTCTAACACAATAAAAGTCCAATCTCTTAGTTTACTTTCAAACGGTGCCCCACATGGCTATGATTCCTTTTCATTTCTTGAAGTCACTGAGGCAGAGGTTAAAAAGTGCATATTATCTATTACTTCTCATGCTACGGGTAGCGATGGTATAAGTCGAGACATGGTTGTCCCAATATTAAATAATGTTGTTCCCATTGTAACTCACATCCTCAACTTTTCCTTAAAATCTGGTACCTACCCAAATGGTGGGAAATCCGCACTTGTACTTCCTTTACCCAAGTCCTCTAATCCTAAATCCTTTAATGACTACCGACCTATCTCTATTCTCCCTTTCTTATCCAAAGTCCTAGAAAGTGTTGTCCATAAACAATTGTCCACCTTCCTAAATCGTAACAATATAATCAGTCCATTCCAATCTGGGTTTCGGCCATGCCATAGCAGAGTGACGGCGCTGTTGAATGTAACAGACGACATACGGATTGCTATGGACAGAAAAATGTTTACTATTGCTGTTTTACTCGATTTTAGTAGCGCTTTTAATTCAGTAGACTACGACATTCTTATAGCTATCCTTCGCTCTATTAATTTATCTCCCTCGGTGATTGATTGGTTCTCTGATTATCTTCGAGGTCGCCGGCAGTGCATTAGACATAATAACTCCGTATCGAGTTGGTGCCAAATCGCTGCAGGTGTGCCACAAGGCGGCGTACTATCTCCATTACTTTTTTCTGTCTTTATTAACCAACTCACTTATGTTATTTCGGCTCCCTACCATCTGTACGCTGATGATTTGCAAATATATAGGCACACTGACATTAGTAATATTGGCAACACAGTTGAAACAATCAACCAAGATCTCATAGCTATCAAGACCTGGGCAGACTCGTTTGGTTTACTTGTTAATCCCAAAAAATCACAAGTAATGATCATTGGCAGTAACAGATTGATTAGCAAATTGGATTACAAGGATCTTCCCCAAATTATATTTGATGGTACTGCAATACCTTTTACAGAAAGAAGCAGAAATTTAGGCGTGATCTTTGATTGTACCATGTCTTGGAATGCTCATGTCAATGAGGTTAGTCGCCGTATGCATTATACTTACCACTCTCTCAAGCGGCTTCAATACTTCCTGCCATTTAGTACTAAAGTTATGCTTGCTCAGTCCCTCCTACTCCCCATTCTCGACAACGCCGATGTGTGTTACTTGGATGTTACTGAGCAGCTCTTAAATAAACTTGAACGGCTTCAGAACTTAGCAATTCGCTTTATTTTCTGCTTACGTAAATTTGATCACGTGTCTGAATGCCGCAAGCAACTCAAATGGTTACCTATTCGTCAACGGAGAAATATGCATATCCTCTGCCTTATCTACAAAGCCCTAAATTGTCCTCAGTTTCCTCAATACATACGTTCCCGTTTCCATTTTCTCCCTCCTAGTTCCCGTCCCCAGAGGTCATGTGTTACCAATAACGTCCTAAAAGTTCCCCACTTTAACACAATCTTCTTCCGCAAGTCTTTTACCGTACAGGCTGCCAAGTTGTGGAATGGGCTGCCTGTTTCAGTTCGCGAGAGACGTTCCGTCCAATCCTTCAAGCGCCACTTAAAAGAACATTTTCTTTCAAATTTGTCATCCTCATCAGTATAATAAGTAAGTATGTATGTATATGTATATGTATGTAATATGTGTGTATCAATATATATGTAGGTATATGTGTTTTAGCTATTTTGTAAAATTGTATTTTTATAAAGGTAGAAAAATTAGTTCCCGCATATACACAACATCTTACACTGCCACTTGAGTTGGCTGGAAGAAATCTCTCCCAGAGATAAGTCCGCCCTTGTATACCTTGTACTCACTGTATATTTAAATGTTTATATGTACAATAAAGAATTATATAAATATTTGTAAAGTAAATATTTAAAGTACTCAAATCTTCATGTCTTGTGTTAGGAACTTTTGATATGCTTTGTGGTTTTCGTTGCTATGGTGACAATTTGGTTGTTATTATAAAAAACTCGAAATAAATATGTGAAACGAAGAACGTGTCTTAGAAATTATTTAACCGTTTTATTGCATATTTTACCTTTACTGTAGCGGGAACACAGATTCCCTACAGAATGGCGACCGTGAAAATAGCGGATGGATCGGAACTCGACGGACTGAAACGTAAGAGAGCAAACTTGCGTAGAGTATTCAGTAGATCTGCTCATGTAATTGAAAATTCATCAGATATCGATAGCATTAGAGTAGACTTTCAAAATCTTATCGAAAAATTAGAAGAATTGAAAGAGTTGGACAGTCAAATTAGAGACTTAACTATCGATACGAGTACAGATGAGCAATTTGAGAAAGAGTTTGACGAATGCGAAAGTTATGTAAAGAAGTTTTATAGCGCAAAAATAAAAATAGAGAGAATGGAGTTGGAACATGATAGAGATATGTGTAAGCCTTCTAGTTCAAAAGAAGAAACTAGTCGACATCGGAGAAACATCAAGCTTCCACAAATAGAGCTCATTAAATTTGACGATAATCCAAAAACCTGGCTATCTTTCTGGGGACAGTTTCGGAAAATTGACGAGGATGAGACCCTTGCATCAGAAGATAAATTTCAGTACCTCATACAGGCCATGAAGGAGGGATCTAAGGCAAGAGAGATGATAACTAGTCACCCACCGTCTGGCGAAAATTACACGAGGGCACTGGATCAGCTGAAAGGAAGATTCGCGAGGGAAGAGATTCTCATCGATACATATGTTAGGGAGCTTCTAGGTCTTGTGTTGTGTCAAGCAAAAGGCGCGACAGTCGCCTTATGACCAACTTATGACGTATTTATACGCTTTAGAGTCTCTTAAGGTCACGAAAGATAAATATGAAGCGATGCTATATCCACTAGTCGAGTCAGCACTACCAGAGAATATTTTAATAGCATGGAATAGGTCAAAACCTGTAAGCGATGTAGATGTAGTAAGGGAGGCCGAGGCAGAGGAACGTATACGATTGACACGTACTAATTTCGAACAGTTCGGTATTTCTAGTAGTGTCGACGTGCCAACTGCAGCGTGCTTAATATCGAAGGAGGAGAAAAGTTCCAATTCAACAGGTAAAGATTTTTGTTATTTTTGCGAAAGTACCAATCATTCCGTATTACAATGTAATAAAGGACACAAAATGTCTTTGGATCAAAGAATGCAGCTGTAAAAGATAAAGGGGGCTGTTTTATCTGTTTACGCAAAGGTCACATTGCAAAACATTGTAGGACTTTTGTGAAGTGTTTGTCATGTGGTAAACGCCATATCGTTATATTTTGCCCTGATCTACATGAGACGGTGAAACCAAAAGATCCAAAAGAAAATACAGCTCTTTTCTGTAAGAAAGGCGTAGACATTATTCTACAGACATTGATTATTGAAGTTTCTTCATGCAAGGGCTTAAAAAGGAAAATACGTGCCTTGTGTGACACGGGTTCTCAACGTTCTTATATAAAGTCGAGTTAAGTAAATGAGCTTGGTCTTAAGGTTGTTGGTAATGAGAGTTTAGGCTATTCATTATTTAGTGGTGTTACGAAGCCTGCCGAGAAACACAACCTAGTAGAAGTGAATGTAAATAGTTTAGATCAATCATTTTCTACGAAAATGGTAAGCATAGAACTCGACCGGATTTGTGGTTATTTACCTAAAGCAGATGACCCTAAGTTAAAGTCCATATTACGTTCATTGAATATAAAGATAGACGACAGTGAATGTGACATTAGCGATATAGACATGCTGATAGGGGCCGATTATTTAGGAATGATTTGTACTGGCACAGTAGTACAGTTAGATGGAGCTTTAATTGCGATTAGAACTAAATTAGGATGGACGCTACAAGGTCCCAATATTTACAGCAGTACACACAGCTTGACAACTGTTAGTCTTCATACTCAAACTAAAATTTCGGATCTGTGGGACTTGGAGGTTTTAGGAATTTCAGAGCCACACGAACAGATTTGTAAAGATAGGAAAAATGAAGAGATGTTAGAAAGATTTAAAAATAATATAAGTTTTACAGAAAATCGTTATCAGGTTGGATTATTATGGAAAGATGGATATCCAGAGTTAGGTTGTAATTATAATGTAGCTTATAAAAGACTCTTAACGACTACTAGAAAGATACAAAGATCAGGTCATTTATTATGCTATAACGATGTTTTTCAGAGCTGGTTAAAAGAAGGTATAATCGAACGTACGGAAAACAACACAACTGAAGGTCATTTCCTTCCTCACCATGCAGTCATTAAGATGTCCAGCGCTACGACCAAGGTACGCCCCGTGTTTGATGCATCATGTAAGGATGAACAAGGGCTGTCATTGAACGAATGTATAGAAGCAGGTACAAATCTTATAGAATTGATTCCAAAATTACTCATATATTTTAGAGCAAGTGCCTATGGGGTAACTTCAGACATAAAACAGGCATTTTTGCAAATAATGATTAAGGAATCTGATAGGAATTACCTTAAGTTCAAGGATATAGTACTAATTGGCACAGACGAAAAGAGACTATATTGGCCGTTAGGTTTGATAGTCGACACTTTTATTGGACCTGATGGTTTTACTCGTTTGGCGAAAGTAAAAACTCAAAAGGTTGAGAGCTTGTCAGACTTTGTACCCACTTGAGATTGAACAAGATGATAATATTTTACAGGGAGCTGAAGAGAAGTTTCCGCGCATCGACGACACGACTAGAACGACCCGCTCTGGCCGAAATGTTAGAATCCCTTCACGGTACATTATGACGGGGTAGAAGGTACCTACTCTGATTATTTTTTAGTTTTTAAGGGGTTAATTTTTTTTATTTATAAATTTGCGTTAATTGGTCTTACTATATTTCAATTGAGCCATTTTCTTTCGGGTCGGGAGTGTGTTAGGAACTTTTGATATGCTTTGTGGTTTTCGTTGCTATGGTGACAATTTGGTTGTTATTATAAAAAACTCGAAATAAATATGTGAAACGAAGAACGTGTCTTAGAAATTATTTAACCGTTTTATTGCATATTTTACCTTTACTGTAGCGGGAAATAAGAGAACACAGATTCCCTACATCTTGCATGGCCACCTACCTATGCTAAAATAGTAATATAAATATTATGGTGATGTTAAAAATTCTAAGTTGTAAAATTAGTTTAGAATTTGCCCATAATTTTTTTACTAATCGAACTAATTGTATCGTGAAAATTGAAATTAATTTTACAATTTTAATCTTTGATTACATCGCCGTACTTATATGAATAGGATGTTAGAAAGGGTAGGTGTTAGCTTCGCCAAACATTTTGTATTAAATAAATAAATAAATATCTTTATTAAAAACACATTTTCAGCATGGCAAGTTATGAACATCTCTCATATAAGGTTGCCCTGTGTTATGAGAGGGAGCCCCCGATACGGGGTGCGATGTCAGACAACCTCCTTGTGGTGCACCCTGGGCAACCCGGCAGATTCTCTGCCGCGGGCGAATAGTCTGACGAGAGAACCCTCCATAGAGGGGGGGTGTGGGATGGCCAGGTTTAACCCGGCGGGCCACTTCGTGTGGCCACCCGCTTCATGCGGGGAAGGGCGAAGTCCCCTCTTCTTATTTTAAGAAGAGGTGTGGCTTTCGCCGGAAGCCTGATTTGGGCGGCTACCTTGAAGGTAGCAGAGTGGAGGCGACTTCTCGCCACGGCGCTTCGCGTCTGCCGGGGGTTACCCTGAGCTTCGGCTCACCCGCGCGGCGGTGGATCCAGTGGGATCTGCCGTCGGGCAACCCGTTACCCGCATTGAGCGGGCCGGGGGCCCGGCGCACTGAGCGTCGGGTCGCGTGGAAGACAACCACAATAAAAAACCAGTCCCGGGGTGTAGAGCGGCGCAGAACCGCTCCACAAAGTAGCAGAGCCAGGAGGAGAGTCCGGCTACGGACATGTCACAGGCAGGGGGTCAGCGGGAATAAGGCCTGGCTGTTGTCCCCTTCCCCTTGTCTTGTGACGGACGGAGGAGCTGCTGGGGGGGGTTTTTAGTGGGTAGGCTCGGGCCGTGTACGGTCTGGGGAGTCCCACATATCCTCGTGGTTTGGCTCGACCACGAGGAATGCGTAAATGCATTATCCCCCCTCCCAAAAAAAAAAAAAAAAAAAAAAAAAAAAAAAAAAAAAAAAAAAAAAAAAAGGGAGCCCCCGATACAATTGATTCGACAAAATCTAGGTGTTTTTAACATATTAGGTTGGGGAAAAAGTCTTTTCGCATTATAGTATGTATAAACTTGTAATAAAATCTCTTTGGCTATACTATTTGTATCTGCCCCCCTAGCACGTCCAGCAAAACACGATATGATAAAGCGGTTTATCTTGGTGAACTGTCAAAATACAAAAGGGTTTCGTCGTATTTTGACAGTTCACCGTGATAAATCGCTTTATCATTTCGTGTTTTGGTGGACGTGCTACGGGGGCTGGCTGGTTTTGGTATCATTGAAAGTTTAAATTTTAAAGAACATAATTCCAAATTCAAATTAGGAAAATGTGTGATTTTCATTTGTTTTTCGTACCGCCAAGATGAGTGAATCTAATGAAGAAATTCGATACATTTTAAAATTTTACTACAAAAAAGGTAAAAATGCAACGCAAGCCGCGAAAAAAATTTGCGATGTTTATGGACCTAGTGCAGTGTCTGTGAGAGTAGAACAAATTTGGTTTAAGCGTTTTCAATCCGGAAATTTTGATGTCAAAGATGCACGTCGCTCTGGTCGCCCTATTACAGATAAAATGGATGCCATTTTTGAAAAAGTGGAGCAAGATCGGCATGTCAGTAGTTACGACGTAGCTGAAGAACTGGGAATTGACCACAAAACAGTTTTGGCGCATTTGAAAATAACTGGGTACACAAAAAAGCTCGACATTTGGGTACCTCATGAGCTCACTGAAAGAAACCTAATGAACCGTGTACTCATTTGTGATTCTTTATTACGACGTAATGAAACCGAACCATTTTTGAAGAAGCTGATAACTGGTGATGAAAAGTGGATCACGTACGACAAGAACGTGCGAAAAAGGTCGTGGTCAAAGGCCGGTCAGGCTTCACAGACTGTGGCGAAACCCGGGTTAACTCGCAACAAGGTGATACTGTGTGTGTGGTGGGATTGGAAGGGCATTATTCATTATGAGCTGTTACCACCAGGCAGGACCATCGATTCTGAACTCTACTGCGAACAACTGATGAGATTAAAGCAAGAAGTTGAGAGAAAGCGGCCGGAATTAATCAACAGAAGGGGTGTGGTTTTTCATCATGATAACGCTAGACCTCACACATCTTTAGCCACTCAGCAAAAATTAAGAGAGTTTGGCTGGGAGGTGTTAATGCATCCGCCGTATAGTCCTGACCTTGCACCTTCAGATTTCCACCTGTTTCGGTCTCTTCAGAATTCTTTAGGCAGTGTCAGGTTAACATCACGAGAGGACTGCCAAAACCACTTGTCGCGGTATTTTGACCAGAAGTCCCAAAATTTCTATAGCAATGGGATCATGTCCCTACCTACAAGATGGCAAAAAGTTATCGAACAAAATGGTACCTACATACTTTAGTTAAATGTAAATAAACTATATTAAAAAATGTTTTGAATTTTCTTAAAAAATGCGAAGAAACTTTTTCCCCAACCTATTAGAAAGAAAATAAAAGAAAAAACTAAAACAATATGGTAAAGTTATGCGTGATATATTATTTATGCATGTTGTGTTTGTATTTGTGTATGTGTGTGCGTGTCTGCGTGTGCGTATATAGACTAGGATTGCATGTTTATTTGTTTAGGTATGTTGTGTATATTTGTGTGTTTGTGTATATACAGATCCTAGGATAAACTAGTAACTTCGTAATACATTTCTTCTAGCTTGTCATACGTGAACTGTTCCAACCATTATCGATAAGTAATAATTATTATTATGGCATTTTAAGTGACAAATAATATGTTATTTTTACTTTATACAAATATTTTAAAATATACATTTATCGATAAAATGTAATGCGTGCGTTTTTTTATTAGCACGGCACTATCCCTTGTACTGCGACTACTGTGTTAATGCTCATTAAGCCAAATGCGTCACTACCGAAAGCAGTGTACAACATTACGCGCTCTAAGTAATATGGCAAAAATCGCGGGCGTACATTGCCGGTAATGTATATTTTTTAGAAAAATATTATGTAACTTATCGTTATGATCAGTTTTGGTGGATTTTGACATTATGATCTATGGATTATGGTCATTATGATTAATTTACTACCTACCGATGAAAAGAAATTCCTTCTTTAGCTACACTTGACACCTGACTTCTTGTTTTACAAGTAATTATAGCACAAGAAGGCATTTTTTTATATTTATAGCGCCGCGCTTCACGATACACTCACTGTAGTTGTCCGTCAGTGATTAAACAACGCGTTCGCGTTGCGGGGCCACAAGTATGAGCATTTAGTCATAGTTGTGGCTACGCGTGCCCCGCCCACATAGCCCTTCTAACCTCTTTCTATGTTCTGTGGGAAACAACCTACTAAAGAAACTACGCAGCATACTCTCGGCCCGTCTACTGCAGTGATTAGCCGGATGCAGCAACTGCTAGACCGCCCGCCGACATGGCTGGACAACTGGAGGATGGCTGTTAACGTGGGTAAGACGGCCGCCATCCTGGTCGGGTCGCAGCGCCGCATGCCACCGCCGCTGACACTCCGCGGACAGGACGTAGCCTGGCAGACCATAGTTGCGTACCTCGGATGCCGCATCGACCGCCAACTGCGCATGGTGCCCCAGGTTGACCATGTCGTCAGCCAGGCCAAGATGGCCCGTGGCATCCTGCGCCCGGTGCTGGCATCCCGGCCACCACTGCGTACGAAACTGATGGTCTACAAGTGCTACGTTCGTACGCGGCTCACCTACGCCGCCCCAGCATGGTATGCGTTGTGCTCCCCGACCCAGCGTTCCAGACTGCAGGTGGTCCAGAACGTCTCTCTCCGTGTCGTGACGAACGCGGGGCGCTACGTCAGGAATGACGTCATTGTCCGGGACGTTCGGATGCCGACGGTGGAGGAGTTCGTCGCCCGTCTGGCGCGTCGAATATTCGACAGCGCCGACAACGGGCCCCACCTCCACCTCCACAACATTGCTCCTTATGTTCCCAGGCCTCCAAACTCTTCCGGACGAGCGCTGCCCCGCGACCTGTTGTCGCCCAGGGCGGAGAGAGACCGGTGGAAGTGGCTGCCGCTATCCCTCCCGTGTCGAACGTGGAATTCGATACGGTGAGGGAACGGTTCCGGCGCAAAAAGAAGGCGCCGGGACCGGACGGTGTCCCAAGCAGGGTTCTGGCCCTCACCCTGGGACACCTTGAGGAGCGGTTCCGGGCGGTGCTAAATTTAAGCATCTCCTCGGGCCGCTTCCCCAGTCGTTGGAAAGCGGGCAGGCTCTGCCTGTTAAGGAAAGAGGGCCGCCCCGCGGATTCCCCGACTGGAGAAAATCCTGGCTTCCCGCATCGTCGAGCATCTAGAGGACTGAGGGCCGGACTTGACTGACAACCAGTTAGGCTTCCGCACCGGCCGGTCCACGGTGGACGCGGTGGCCCTCCTCAAGGGGTGGACTGAGGAGGCCACAGCTTGTGGGGAGATTGTTGTTGCGGTGTCTCTTGACATCCGCAACGCTTTCAACAGCCTGCCTCACGAGTGCATAAATGAGGCACTCCGCTTCCACAGGGTGCCTCCGTACTTCCGCGCCCTCGTGGAGGATTACCTGCAGGGTAGGTCCATCTTCTACGAGGGGCCGGATGAGCGCATCCACACGTGGACAATGGCGGCGGGTGTACCCCAGGGTTCCATACTAGGTCCTCTTTTATGGAACCTTGGGTACAACTGGGTCCTGCGAGGCGACCTTCTGCCACGAACGAAGGTCGTCTGCTTCGCCGACGACACGCTCGTCGCGGCGAGAGCGAAAACGGGGGAGGAGGCGGCCCACCTTGCGTCGGTCGGCACCTCACTGGTCGTCCGACGCATCCGCCTCCTGGGGCTGGATGTGGCCCTCGAAAAAACGAGGGCCATGCTATTCCACGTTTCCCGTCGCAGGATCCCACCGGGGCTCCGCGTCCGCGTGGAGGGGGTCCGTATACCGGTCGAGGCGCACTTTAAGTACCTCGGCTGGGTTCTGGACCCCCGATGGAGTTTCGAGGAGCATTTTAAGCTCCTCGCTCCACGGCTGTGCGCCGCCGCAGCCGCACTTGGACGGGTCCTCCCTAATATAGGAGGACCAGGATCGGCGTGCCGTCGACTGTATCACGGGTCTGGGGATTGCCCTGGTGTTCTCGGGCAATCCCCCCTTGGCGATAGCCCGATCAGTGGTTCTAGTATCGTCACCACCACCATCACCAGCTGCATCCCCACGACGAGGCGACCCACCCAGGCCAAGACTCCGCTTCGTCAGCGACTTCGCTGACGACGCCACCGTCTGACCAGACCTCGTGTCGCTTATGGCTTGTAGTCTGCCGCGGGACCCCACCGCTCGCGCGCGTGACTCGCCTAAGCGACACCACCACCGGATACGACAACCACCACCTCACGAGACCAATGGCCCCCTCCTCCCCCCACCGCTCCTCCGGGCGCAGAGTAAGCCGCGGCCTGCTCGCCGGCGCTCGCTGGGCTTGGGACAAGCTCCTCTAACTCGGTGTGCTTGACCGCGGAGGGCCGTGCCTCGATCCCGGAGTGGTAGCACAGGGGGGTGGCGAAGAGGGGCCCGTCACTAAGTGACGTGCCCAACACCCGGCAAGGGGCGACAAATGCCCGAAGCCCGCACCCGCCTATGGCGGATGAAATTCTGACTGACAGTGACTCAAGACAAAATTATTCGATTCATGCTACCAGTCGACGTACGGAGCTGAAACGTGACGGCTTACAATGGGCTTTATAAAAAGGCCTAAAATCGCATAAAGGGCAAGGGCTACGCTTAGGGTTTCTCTACGTGATCGAATCAGTAATGATAAGCTCCGTAGAAGCAATAAGTCGCTGATATAGCCAAAAGAATTGCGGACCTTAAGTGCCAGAGGACAGGGCACATAGCTTGTAGAACTGTCGGCCGTTGCAGCGGTTTGGAAATTCTCGGGGTAGGCCTATGTCGCAAGAGTGGGCCTTTCTTGTCAGAAATAATGATGACGCACACTTAGTAGTATACATGAGTGTCACAAACAAAAACGGACACGCAAAATGCGATATGACGTCCGAGATTTTGTATTATGTAAAACTATTATAGATCTAAGCAAAGATAGGTAGGTAGACTTCAAAACGCTGTGATGCTATCTATAAGTACTTATCCAAAACTGTAATCGCTTACATAATACATGGCAATGGCAAATGTTCACTTACATAATAAATACTAAGACTTGATAAAGACAATTATATCATTATTGCATAGAATTGTTATTATTATTATTATTTTTTTATGTAAGGCCCGGCAAATGACCTCCTCCCGCCTGATGTTAAGCGGTGAAAGAGGCCCAAATGAGTTGACAGATAGAGTAGGGACGACATTCACTATCCTACCTGCCCGCCCCTTGCCGGCCTAAAAGATGCTTTTTCACATCTCTTTTGAAGGAACCCATGTTGTAGGATGGAGGAAACACGTGCGCAGGTAGAGAATTCCAAGTGTGGGATGAACGACAGAAGAAGGAATCTTGGAATTTCTTGGTACGGTGTGAAAAGGAAGATACAGTGTAAGGATGACTCCGAAGGCCCTTACGCGTGTTTCTGTTAAGGAATGGAGAGGGAGGGATAAGGTTAAAGAGCTCCTCAGAGCATTCCCCACGGAACATTCGGTAAAAGGCGCTAAGAGAGGCGATGTCACGACGAAGCTGTAGAGGCTCGAGGGTGTTCGTTGCCTCTACATCGCCAATTATTCGAATAGCGCGACGCTGCAATCTGTCCAGAGCATCGAGGAGGTACTGAGCGGAGCCGTCCCAAAGGTGCGAGCAATATTCCACGCAAGACCTAACCTGAGTTTTATACAACAGGCATAGTTGTTCCGGCGCAAAATACCTACGCACCTTGTTTAGGACACCGAGTTTCCGTGAGGCAGCAGTTATAACGGATTCAATGTAGTCTCTGGGGTTCAGATCGCAGCGAATGTTCATTCCGAGCAAGGTGATGTTACTCTGTGTGTGAAGGATTGTGCCCTGAAGAGAAGGAGGGGGGAGGAAAGGTGACCTTTTCGCCGAGAACGCGCACACCTGTGTTTTGTTAGCATTGAACTCGACAAGATTGTTGGAAACCCATTCGGAGATGAGGTCCAGCGTCTTGTTAAGCTCAATGATAAGATTCTGCCTCTCCCTATCAATATTACCACGAGCAGCCCCTGAGCTTCCGTGATACCCCATGCACTGTACTGTCGTCTGCATAGCAATGTATACTTCCCAAGGAAAGCATGTCATTGATATGCAGAAGAAACAATGCTGGGGATAGAACGGAGCCTTGTGGAACACTAGCATTCACTGCCACGAACCGCGAAGCCTAGCCGTCAACGACAACGCGAATTCTACGCTCGTGGAGAAAGCTGGCAATCCACGTACAGAACTGAGCGGGCAATCCGTATGCCGGAAGCTTGGAAAGGAGAGCCTTGTGCCAGACTCTATCAAAAGCTTTGGCGATGTCGAGACTAATAGCCACAGACTCGCCGCGCTTATCGATAGATTCACCCCATTTGTGCAAAAGGAACGCTAGAAGGTCACCTGTTGACCGTTTAGGACGAAACCCATACTGACGGTCATTAAGCAACGAGTGACCTTCCAGGTAGCGGATCAGCTGGGTGTTAAGGATCCTCTCCATAATTTTACACAAAATGGAAGTGACGGCTATAGGGCGATAGTTAGCCGGATCAGAACGATCTCCCTTTTTGGGAACCGGCTGGACATTGGCCTCTTTCCAAGATTTCGGCACACAACTAGCAGAGAACGACAGACGGTATAGACGCGTCAGGACCGGAGTCAACTCCGCTGCACACTTCTTAAGTACAATCGCAGGAATGCCGTCTGGTCCACTTGCTTCTCGAATATCAATCGACTGTAGCTCCGCCCGCACATCTCGCTATCTGATGCGGATATCGGGCATAGTGCTGCCACAATGGGACAGTGTCGGAGGTTGTGCACCACAGTCATCGATACGGGAATGGGCCGCGAAGAGTTTTGCCAGGAGGTCGGCTTTCTCCTGCGGCTGATGAGCAAGTGAGCCATCGGCATGTCTCAGCGGTGGCAGAAGTTTGATTGCACAGCTTTGGCCAGGCGCCAGAAAGAACGGCTACCCGTAGGGTGCGCTAGCAGTTCCTGACCCACTTGTGCAATGCGCTGAGCATCCGCTCTAATGTAAGCCCTCTTACACAACTTGGTGGCATTATTATAGGCTGTTTTCAGTAGGTTAGTATTGGGATCCCTAGAAGCTCGACCTCTGATCCAAGCGCGGTAAGCTAGCTGTTTGTTTTCAACAGCAGAGGCACACTCGCGATTGAACCAGAGGTTACGTCTCCCTCTACTGACGAGATTGGAATGTGGAATATAATATTCCATTCCTAGTCTGATCTCGTCAGCAACAGAGGTAGCGCAGGAGTTCGGATCCATCCCACTGAAACAGCGCTGCCACCAAGGGACAGACGCGTAATAATCCCGCATACCATCCCAATCTGCTGAAGCATAGTGCCACAGACGGCGTGCTGCAACCACAGGCGACGGTCGCGACGCCTGAGGCACTGAGACGGATACCAGGCAGTGATCTGAAGATCCTGGTGGAGCTCGAATACCCGTCGGGGCGATTTGTCAGCAGAAGGTCCAACAAAGAGGGCGCTTGACCGATAATATCTGGTACCCTGGTGTGCTGGGTAACCTATTGTGTCAGGTCGTGCGTGAGAGCGAATGCGTGGGCAGTCCTACCCGCATGGTCAGTTTTAGAGGAACTTAACCACAACTCGTGGTGAGCATTGAAGTCCCCTAAAAACACCAGCTCGGCGGAAGGAAATTGCTCCTGCGCGTCATCTGCCACCCGACTTAGGTGTTCAAAAAGTCGAGTTGTCTCCAAGTCACCACGGTGGGAACGATAGACGCAGACGTAGACACTGCAATGAGTGCCAAAATCGACGTGTACCACAAGAAGGGAAAAGGAAGGTTCCTCCAAACAGCGCAGGCGACGACAACAAACGTCCGCCCGGACGAACAAGCAAACACCTGCCTTTGCCTTGAAGGACTCCTCAAGAGCGTAGCCGGGGTAATTAAGGTAGCTTGTATCGGCCGGGCAGATAATTTGCGTCTCTGTCAAAAACAGCATTGCTGGACGGGCTGTCTCGAGATGGTGGTGGAAAGCCAAGAGGTTAGAATGGAGCCCGCGAATGTTAGCGAGCCCCACCTCGAATAGTGGTGTTTTGGTGGGATAGTGCACCGCTGTACGACCAGTCCTAATATTGTGCGCTAACATGTTTGTTGGAGTGAGAGGTGTGAAATTGAGGTGTCGTTGCAGCGATTAGCATAGTTAACGTGTGTAGGCCTGTTTCGCCAGGGAACAGCCGACAGCTGATTTGCTGATTTTGCACCAACCGGCACGACGGACCACCCCGAGATTATGCGTGGCATGGTGGGGCAGCCTCACGGACTGGTTAGGTCCGCTTGGGCCCCTGTACTGTACCACGGGCGGCCAGCGGAACAGCCGTTTCTTCGGGTCTTCCTGGGCGGAGGGTCAACGCAGTCAACCTGGCACTGGGTCGACGGAAGCCCACACAAACCACACGAATCGCAGCAACGACTCCTCAAGCTCTGGCTGTGCGATGACTGATCCCGAAACGCGGACACAAAATGCCCACTTGACGGGTTTTACGTCATGCGCACGGTGGTATTCTAAGCATTATTGATAAAAATGATAGATTAAGTGATAACGTTTGCCTTCAATGCATGACAGTCAAATTAAAGGCGGTCGTGATAGATTTTTACTAACTTAGTTGCTTCTTACTAACTTTCGATTCGGTTGTAACTTATTATACCTATTTGACTAGCTTTCCGCTCGCAGTTTCGAAGCGGAAGCCGACTGATGGGAGACTCGTGCCCTGCAGTGGGCGCCATCGGTCGAAGTGAGAGCTGGGACCCGATTCTCAAGCCATAGAGATAATGTCGAATTCGATATATGTCTAAATTAAATGGCGGATGTCGAATATTTCTCAGTTTCCGTATTCTCAAAATGTCACGTTAGAGATATGTCTATGCCTAGCGTTCGACATGTCACGAGTGGTAGATAGCAATCGACATTTGAAAAGTCGAGTACAAGCTACAGTAATTGGTTATTTCTGTGTCTGTTTTACATAATTTGTTGGATCTTTTTTTACTATTTTAGTTTATGTATGTATTTTAACTGCTAACACATTAAATTAAAATGAATAATCGATGATTATTATAACAACTGTTGTTAATGTATAGTAGAAGAAGCTCGGTTTTTAGTGGAATTACCTCGAAGACGGGCCTTATGGCGTGACGACCCTTTCGTAATACGAGATAATGCATTAAAGAACTTTCGCTTATCTATAGAATTAGTTAACACTGTAATATATTTAGTCAATCTAAGTCTTATTGACTTCTCCCAAACAATTTAATTCCTCTGCTATACATTTCCACTTTTGTTCGGATTTTATTAGTAAAAGTCCCCGAAAATTTGGCTTGGAAAACTATGACGGATGGCAAAAGGAACAAAATTAGTCAAAGTAAACAATGTAGGTATTAACTGGAATCAAAGTATACTTTGATCAAAGCTATTTTATCGTAGCTACTTTGTCAAAGCAGACTTTGAGCATGTTAACGAGGCTAAAAGAAATGTAACCATTCATTTTTATTCAGGGTGTAGTTGCATGCATGCAAACAAAACAACCCATTCAAATCGTTTGCACTTCTCATGGACGTAAGCATTAAGATCAATTTTTGACCGAGCTTTCGATCTTTGAGTCTGTCAAATGTCAATTTGATCAATCAATGTTATTTGAAAAGAAAAATTTGTAGGGTGACATGTTTTGTCCCTCCAGTATCTTTACAGAGCACTTCTGTATCTATTGTAGATACACCTAATAAAAAAAATAATTCGAAGAAATTAAACTCCGCGGAAAACTAACGTTAACTTTGTCATTGACAGTTCCAGAGGCAGTGCACTCTGTCATACCGCTTACAAATGCGCATATTATGAGCAATTTTGAACCGACCTTTGCATGCAAATAGCGCACACGAGCGCTGATATCAAATTTCGGACCACACCCTCATAGTCATTCGACATAGGTACCTACATCTCTATTGCCAGCGAGAATACAATTATTTCATATCAGACATTTTTGAGAGATTATTAGTAGAGATCCAAAGTAATAGAGATATGTCGAATTAGACATATCTCTAAATAACTGAGAATCGGCCCCCAGGGCCGTCTTTCACCTACTAGAGGCCCTGGGCACATTAGGATAATGGGCCCCCTATGACTATATTGTAGCACTGTTTAACCGACTTCAAAAAGAGGAGGAGGTTATCAAATTGACCCGTATGTTGTTTTTATTTGTGTATGTTACGCGATTAGGCCGCCAATTGTGGACCGATTTTCAAAATTCTGCTTGTATTCGATAGAGTATATTCCTGGGGTGGTCCTAAGATAACCAAAGTCAGGATTTGACGATGGGATTTCATAAAAATCGAGGGAAATCCTTAAATTTTATAGGTATTATCAACGTGTTTTGTGTATATCTATTTATGTTACTGTAAATGCCCGAACTACGATAAGTCCTTTTTTTTCGAGGGGAATGCATGACCGCACTGTACTCGCCGTTGGCTAGACTACGAAACTACGGTAATACCTATTTCATTCATTTCATTCATATCCATTTTCCAGTAAAACCTAAGATTTACCAACTCTTAATGGTAAAAGTCCGAACTGTTCTGCAATCATTGTTTATTTCGGACTTTTACCATTATACACCCGGTAAATCCTAGACCTTACCATCAAGACGCGGTCAATTTGAAAATATTCTTAAGAGGAAATCGGGCTGTTTACCATACATTGTTTGTGGGGGCGAATAAGGAAATTTATGGAATGTGGGGCGAAAACGTGGGACGAACACAGAACAAATCAAACTTAAGTTGGAAACATATTTACGTATCGTGGCGTGTCGCGGTGCTTACTGTCGTGACGGTGAGTGTGTACACTTATGTGTCGTGTCGTGGCGCGCTCTAGCGTTATTTCTTTCATTTCTGAACAGAACCTCGCAGTGTTTAAACGTACATAATGTTTTCCTCTGATTCGGATAGTGATTTTGATGAAGACCTTCAATTTCTCTTAGCAATTAAACTTCTTGAGTACAAAAAAAAAGATAAGAAGGTACTGGGTTCACCCTATAAACGGAAAGAAACAGAAAAACCGGGCAACACGCGCAGTGTAGGGTTCCGTAGTTGCAAATGCCAACTTTGAGTTCACACTCACACACCTCACAACATGTTGCTATTAAATTAGGCATTATTATTATTAATAAAGCTGCAATGATTTTATATTTTCTTAACTTCACGTGGTTCGTAAATTTATATTCAGTATTAATTTTCAATGAAATTTAGTTTTCCAAGTACATTTTATAAGTTGGTCTTCTATAACTTTTTAGTTTGTACTTAGTACTCAAGTCTGATAGTTTTCCTTTAAACTTTTTCACGTGTCCATATATGTATAACCGTTTAGCAGATAGAGGGGGGGGGGGGGGCACTTCATCATCACAGCTCATATACGTCCCCACCGAGGGGTTGGAGCCTACCCTATGTTAGGGTGATTAGGCCTTAGTCAACCACGCTTACGTCACCACCACGGGGGGACACTTACCTCTAACAAAAATGTACACTTTAAAACCAAATATTTCAGAAATGGATCCTTAAATCGAAAAATGGTGTTCTGAACCTTACATTATTTTTTAAAGACGTATTCAACAATACCCCACACAATGGGTTAGTCGAGAAAAAAATTTACTCCCACTTTACTTGTATGGGAGCTACCCTGAAAAAAATTTTTTTTCAATATTTTTTTCTACCACTTTTTTGGCATGAATAATATATATATCCATACAAAATTACAGCTTTCTAGTACTAATGGTCTCTGAGTAAAACCGCGAAAAGACAGACATGGCGAAACTATAAGGGTTCCTTGTTTACTAAGGAACCCTAAATATGTGAATTTCATCGTCTTGTTAAGGATTAGAGAGTGACGAAGAAAAATTTCATCAGTACTTTAGAATGAACAAAGCACAATTTGAGGAAATCCATTCGCTAATTGAAGGAGTTACTTTACACTTTGTGTCATATAAAACTTTTCGTTGACGTACAAGTCTTCTCTTCAGTCATTTTTCAGAAATACGCGCAAATAAAATAAAAAGGAATCCGCTGTTCGCGTGTTCTAGATGTTCGCGTCACGAGCCACGCGCCCGGTATAGAAACACATTTGCGTGTCGCGTCATACGTAACCCCCACCACCGTTCTGGCGCAATCGGTGGCCAGCAGTCGGCGCCACGACAGAACGCGTCGCGACACGCCACGACATACAAATATGCTCCTAACCATACTAAATATATGAACCCGATATGCTACTGGCGCGCCACGACAACCACGACACGTAAATATGTTTCTAGCCTTAGTCCCCTGTTTCCTTACTCGATAGTGGCAATTAATGGATGCTCTGGTTTTACAAAATGCACTTGCTACGTACGCAGCTATGCACATGCTACGTTCTCCTTTTTTTATTACATTAAATATTATAGGCGATTTTAATCCTTCAAAATACCTAAAAATTGGCCAATTTTCTGATGTAGGTATTCAAACGTCCAGCAAACAAATTTGACGAGATTATATGAAAAAATATGAAACAAAACATTACCAAAACCTTTCCTTTAATGCAAAAAGTAATTTAGGAGAAGGATGGTTTCCGACGTTCTAAATACTAAATCGGATACTAAATCGAATAGGTGCAATCAATCACAGACATCACAGTTCCGATTTAGGACGCTCAGTCCACAAACTATATAGAGATACTAATGCTCAGTCGCCGCTCGCCTACCGTCGTGAGCGCACCGTTTGTTGTTTCTTGCTTCATCTTATTATTGCGTACACGCACGCAATACAAAATGACTTCAGAAAAGGAGGCGATACAAAATATCTTGGAACTATATAAGGACATGCCTTATCTTTGGAACAAAAGTGATCCAAACTATATGAATAAAAATATCAGAAACGACGGGTACAGTGTGTTACTAGGTTCTAACACACCCATAATGTTCACACTTGCTAGCTTTTGACCCAATCTATACTAATATTATAAAGAGGAAAGATTTGATTGTTTCGAGACCAGGGGAAGGACATAGCGTATTTTTCCTACGGGAAAATATAAAATTCCCACGGGAAAACAAAAATAACGCGGGCGAAGTCGCGAGCGGAAAGCTAGTAACAAATATTCCTTCACCCATCCGGTTATTACGTTATATTTCGACACGGTTAGCGCAGAGGTCGAGTGATCGCGTACTGTGCAACGAGTCGCGGGTTCGATTCCCGCACGGGACAGATATTTTGTATGGCCTACAGAAATTTGTTCCGGGCGTATGTGCATGTGATATTCTATGTTTGTAACTGCACCCACGACTTGGCATTTTGTTATACTTTTCACTCGACACGTCCGTCACTTGTCGCTCTTCCTTTAAGTCTGATTTAGAGCCCTGAATCAGTGAACGTGTAATCAGGAGCTGCAGCGACTGAATCTAGTGTCCTAAATCGGATCCTGAATTTAGGATGGTCTAATACCCTCTTAAATCGTTCAAGTTTTAGAGGAGAAAACAGGGGACTACGAAACATCTCATCATCATCATCACAGCTCATATACGTCCCCACCGAGGGGTTCGAGCCTACCCTTTGTTAGGGTGATTAGGCCTTAGTCAACCACGCTGGCCCAGTGCGGATTGGTCGACTTCACATACATCATTGAATTTCTTCGCAGATGTATGCAGGTTGCCTCACGATGTTTTCCTTCACCGTAGGAGCGTCAGACAAATGTACAGCCGGCTTTATAAGTAGATGAACATTTTAGTACCGTGTCACACCAACTATTAACAACGCAATATAGGTGTAACCGTACATAATAAAAGAAATAGTTGGTGTGACATGGAACTAAAATGTTCTAAAATGCTTATCTACTTTTGATGCCGGCTGTACATATGAAATTCGAAACGAAAAACACATTGGTACATGGCGGGTCTCGAACCCCGACCTCCCGATTGGAAGGACAGTGCCGAGACTACATTTTGTGTAATTTTCAGTTGTCTCTATCGCGCTCGTTTGTTTGGGGACACAGCGCGACAGCAATACTTGCATTTTTAAAAATCCTATTTTTGAATTCTCCTGACCTTAGTGTTTTCTCAAGACGCATAAAACGTGGGACTTTATAGATTTGTCAAATATTTTGATTAATTTATAAAATACCAATTAATAAGGTAAATAATGATTCAGTTACCACAGGCCAATGTAGGCATTTGTAAGAAAATAATTTTCGTTTTCGATTTGTTTTGTTTTTTAAAGGTGTTTTAAAATTATGTTTTATAAGTTACTAAAAAATTTATAAAAATAATTACAATTACAAATGTATTATCATAACGATAATTAACAATTTGTAAGGTGCTAGCTGATAGTTAAATTGAAAAGAAAAATGGCAGAAATACACATTGTTTTATTCTGAAAACCAATATTTACCTACAGTCATTGGTAAAACCTAGCATATCCCAAAGTCTAATGGTAAAAGCACGAAAAATCACCTATTCTTTTTAAAATCCTAACATTTATCAACTCATGTTGGTAAATCCTATAGGATTTACCGGCAAAACCTAAAATTTATTGATATACCTACGGAAGACCTACGGGCTCTTACACTAACAGATACACTATAAAATCAATTGATATTAACATAAGTTTCATTTCTAGACATCATCAGGTCAAAAGTGGCCAATGTTCTTTACTGGCAATACCTAAAATTTAACAATATGCGGAATTTACAGTAACATATACGAGTATCTATATTGAATGTTATTGCTTATTTATATTAGGTACGCACTTAATTTATTTGTCGTCAAAAACGTTCGGAACCTTAAAACCAATAAACAAACACAGAGTATTGTCAGCAAAGAAATGAGTAAGTACCTAATGTTAGTTTGTGTAACGTGATAAAATAAAAAGCAGACGTTGCAGAATCACACTGATTTAATTTCGATTTACAATCGGGCAGAGCTCCGTCTTAGCAACAGTAAAACAGAGAAGTGATCTAAATATAAGATGGCGCGGCATTTTATAGTTTCTCCGATAGTAAGGCGCTAGCTTGGCTTGGCTCTGATTGGCTGGCTTGGGCTGGCTGGCACATGGCTGCACGTGCTTGGCTCTGATTGGCTGGCTTGGGCTGGCTGGCAAATGGCTGCACGTGCTTGGCTCTGATTGGCTGGCTTTGGCTGGCTTGCGATTGGCTGAGGCGGTGTGGCGCGTAACAGTCGGCCGTCCTGAAACAATCATTGCTCCCGCAATGGAAAAACACGTGGTTAGCTTTCAAGTAGGTCAATGAGATCTTCGGTTTCAAGCTGGTCATCAGAGCTACTGGCACTGTATGATATAGGGTACTGTGATTTTGTGATAGGGCCTCAAGAGTCCGATGCAATCAGGCTAGTAAAGGCCTTGTAGCCTCGGAACCCCTTAATACTGAGGATTCCGTATATGTCATTACCCACACCTTAGTAATGATATATGGGCCAGAGTAAATATCATCAAGCTTAGTGCTCACTCTTGTTACACTACTTGTGGGTGCTTGCCGCCAAAGAACTAAATCTCCCTTTCTGTAAATTCGACTAGTTTTCCTTTTTTTTGTATCGAAGTTACGCTTCATCTTATGGCTTTCTAATTTTAATCGCGCACTAGATCTATTATTACGCCTGATTTCAACCGATTCATTATTACTTTCATAACATCAAATCATAGGGCTATACGACTATGTTGTACTTTCATTTACAGTATTATTAACACCCCAAATAATGTCAGGTAAGCTATTGGCCCAATTATTAGAAGTCTGGCTAGGATCAATCGCACGTAACGCATTCAGTAAGATCCAATTCCACTTAACCATTGGCTCGTGGACATGCAACAGATGTCAAAATGTACTTAAATTGCTTGTCAGCTGAATTTTTTTTAAATATCTGCTAGTAAAAGCTTTGCCATGATCACTGACAAGTTTATGAGGGTAACCAAATAAACTAAGTATTTTTTAAAGTGTTCTTATTGTTTTTTACTGAATTGACCGTGGGTGGGCTCAGCAATAACAAATTTAGAGAAATTATCCTACTTCCTACTAATATTATAAACGTGAAAGTGTGGATGTTTGGATATTTGGATGTTTGTTACTCAATCACTCAAAAACGGCTGAACGGATTTGGATGAAATTTAGCATGCATGTAGCCTTTGACATGGAAAAGAACGTGACATAGGCTACCTTTTATCCCGATTCCTTAAGTAGTTCCCGAGGGAAAATTAAAAATTGTTCAAAATTAAAGTCCACGCAGACGAAGTCGCGGGCAGAAGCTAGTCTGTAATAACCAACATATATTGATAACCTTTTGCTGTTCTACAAAAGGGGCATATGGTCGACATGAACCATGACCATGGGTTCTGTGGGTTTCGGAATAGGGAACAATGTACCATTTACTCCCTCTTTATTAAATCTATACATTTTTGAAAGCCTACATGACTTATATCATTGTGGTGCATCTGAACTAGTCTATCTGATCAATGCAGATACTACGAGGCGATTACCATACAATGTCTTCCTATAAAGTCTATCATCTGAGAGCACATAGTTGTTTATATCAGGGGCAGCTGAGCTACCTTTAAGCTGAACAATGATACCCCTTAACTTGTCATCCTGGTACTGGACTGTATAGAACCCATCTGACACTTCAAGGCGGTTGACATTAATAGCATCGATGGGATTTCTACTCAACGCGTCTACGTGTTAAATTTTTTCCCCAGACCATATTGTACACTCATGTCAAAATCTTGTATTGACAGCCAGCACCTAGCAATACGTGGGATAAGGTCACGTTTAGTAAGGGTGGCGCGAACGGCAGTACAGTCAGTTACCACTTTTACATGTATCCCTACTATAATACACTCTAAACCTACACATAGATTCTACTACGGCAAGCGTTTCAAGCTCGTAACTGTGGTATATACTTTCTTCTTTACTCGTTGCCCTACTGAAATACATGACAGGCCTAAGGGAATTATCACTGTATTTTTGTAAAAAAAATACCTGCGATACCGGATTTGCATGCATCGGTGTGAATCTCAGTTGGTAATACAGGGTCATATAAAGCCAGTATTGGCCTTGTACACAAACACAGTTTTAATTATTGAAAACTATCGACTTGTTCAGTGCCCCATTTACATAACTGCGTTTTTCTTTGTTAAATCTGTTAAAGGGCGAGCAATTAAATTGCGAAGCTTTTAATAAATTTACGGAAATAGCTACATAGCCCTATAAATTGACGTATTTCATGAACACTACTAGGGGTAGGAAACTGTGACACTGCTAACAATTTTGATTCACCTGGTTGAATGCCATTCGAAGATATCTCATGTCCTAAGTATGTAATTTTGTTTTATAAAAATGAACACTTACTAACATTTCACTTTAAAATTTCCGATCTTCATTTATAAAGAACTTTTTGTAAAATATCTAAACCTGACTGAACATCAAAAGAGGGTAGCAACAAATTGTCTAAGAATGCTAAAATTTCATATTTATCGGGAAAGTCATTGTGGGTTTTTGAACTACCGCCTTTTGTGATTGGAATTTCGTATTGAATCTACAACCTTATTCATTATTTGTATAACAACAGAAGGTGCGTTATCTAAGCCAAACGGAACACGCGTATATTCAAATACCAATGTGGCGTTATAAAGGCTGTTTTGTGATTATCTGCAGGGTCGATTTTGACCTGATGGTAACTTTGTGCCAAATTAAGACTCGTAAAGAAATTCTTAACGGCTAATTTGTAGACCTAATAATCATCGATATTAGGCAAGGGTCAACACAAAGTCTACTATCGCCGTTCTTTTTTTTTTACGAATTACGGGAGAAGCAAAACATGATTCAGATTCTTGAACTATACCTGCGTCTAGCAATTCAGACACTTTGGATCTAACTACTGACTGTGCAACAAGCTGTAAGGTTGACGGTATATAGGCTGTTCACTTGTTAACTTTATTTTTATGTTTATTAAATCTGTACATCCTAAGTCTTGTGTTTTACTCGCAAAATAGTCAGGGAAATTGATTAGTAAAGCAATCAAATAATCATAATCGGTTTTTATTCAATAGATCTGAACTGATTTCCTCTATGTTTGATGCCCCGATTGTGCTAATATTGGCTTGGCTAGTGTGCAATAGATTATTTTGGCTACAAAGGTAGTGCAATAAAATAATGTGGGCTAACCTGAACCTCCGAAGGCGGTGTAGTAGTGCAGCTGGTGGCTCTGCTCAGCACTTCGCTCTGCTTCTTGCTAACGAGGCAGACATTTTTTTGTTTCCTTGTCGGCTGACGACATCGTTACTTGACGGGCTTGTTCCAATCCAAATTGACGGTGGCTGGTAGTAATCCATCACACATAGGAAGCCTTCGTATAATTCTTCGGGTCGCTCGCAATGATATGCTCTCGCATTCGCTTGTGCTGGTGGTGGTAGAACGCGAAAGATGCATGAGACAACTGCGCTGTCTGACAACTTACACCGAAAACACATGGCGACTTTGTCCTGATAATATTTGGTCATCGAATCCATATTTGCAATGTCTGGGAAATGCACGTATCAACATTTGCTTCCAGTCTTCCCAAGAGTAATCGTATTCATCCAGTCGGTTGTACCATCTTCTCTATCTGGCAGATGAAACGACTTCGTGTTTTCGCACCATCCATATGAATTCCACCAAGTTAATCAATTTTTTTTTTGTGAGCCATGCCGTCGCAGTAGTATACTCTTCGCTATCCGGGTCGAACTCGGGGATTAGCAAGGCTGCACGGGGTTCTTTTCTTGTAGTGACGGAGGGTATTTCGTTATTTAAAGAACTCATGGCCTTTTGTACCTCTGATTTCAAAAGCTTGCGTAGGATTTTTCGAGCTGAAGGCGAGGCTGGTGGCGAAACTTTGTCTTCGTTTTCACTATTTGTCTCGGATGAATCTTCACGCGGAGATTTACCCCATTCGTGCGGACGGACCAGGCGGCCTACACTCGACGCATTGACGTAACTACGTATTAGGGTATTTTTTAAATATTTATCCCACTTCTGATATGTAACGTGATAAAATAAAAAGCAGACGTTGCAGAATCACACTGATTTAATTTCGATTTACAATCGGGCAGAGCTCCGTCTTAGCAACAGTAAAACAGAGAAGTGATCTAAATATAAGATGGCGCGGCATTTTATAGTTTCTCCGATAGTAAGGCGCTAGCTTGGCTTGGCTCTGATTGGCTGGCTTGGGCTGGCTGGCACATGGCTGCACGTGCTTGGCTCTGATTGGCTGGCTTGGGCTGGCTGGCAAATGGCTGCACGTGCTTGGCTCTGATTGGCTGGCTTTGGCTGGCTTGCGATTGGCTGAGGCGGTGTGGCGCGTAACATTTGTATATTTGTGTTTATCATACAATTTTACGGGTTAGTACCCGTGGTCCCTCTGGTAGTCCCTTGGAGGGACCACGGGAACTAAAAAGGCCTTGGGGAACGAGAACTGACTTTTTGTAATTTATTACGAACCCCAAATAAATCAGTGTTTTTAACACGATGTTGACGTGCCTGGACAGAACCGTCGGGTCCTGGTGTACAATGAGAAAATCGTCTAGGTAGACGATTAATCTTATATTCTTTTGTCGCAGTGTTTGTGCAACCCAGTTCGTGAGACATGCGAATGTTTTTGGTGCAGTGCTTAGTCCGAATGGGAGGCACGTCATTTCCAGTAATTCGCCTTTGTATAACAGACGAAGAAACCGTCTGTGGGATTTGGCTATGGGCAGATGGTAGTACGCCTGTGACAGGTCCAGTTTGCACATCCAGTCCCGTGGTTGTACGAAGTCCGGAATCCGATACATGTTTATAAGTCGAAACCGATCGGTGAACACATATTGGTTTAATGACTTTAGGTTGAAAATAGGGCGAAGTGAGCCATCGCTCTTGGGTACCAAAAACAGGGGTGAAATAAAGCTCGGAGAGAGGCTTGCTGTTTCTAGAACCCCCTGGTGTTTCATTTGTGAAATAATTACAGACATTTCCTTTGACTTTAATGTGCGCCGACGGTCGCTTGCCAGGTTTGGTACCTTGAGTGGTGGTTTTAGTTGAAAAGGTATGCGATACCCTGTTATTATGCGAAGAAGGAAGATTGGATTGCGCCCATTTCCTTCCAACGGTGTCGATACAGTGCTAGCTGACCGGCTCGAAATTTCTGGTAGTCATTGTCTGTGTCTCTTATTACCTCTGTTTGCAGAGGGAGATGATGGACGCTTTTGTCCTCGTTGACAAGGCTGCCGTGGCCTCGATCCGCGAGATCGAAAGGAAGTTGAGACTCTGTTTTATGTATTATAACCACGTTGTTGTTCGAGATTAGCATATCCTTGCGTAAGATATGGAATTTGGTAACCACCCTGCGAGGGTTGGTTATTGGGCTCACAGCATGCTGTATGTATATGTCTGTCCCAGGGAATGGATGTACCACGCGATGGTACAATATGAGAACTTTGCCCTTGCGAAGGGTAACGAATAGGTTTTGGTCGCGAAGCACTCCCAGTGGCAAATTTATTAATTGGCGCAAACGTTTTTTTAACTCCACCAAATTTTTCTAAGGCGTTAGAAAATTGCTCCGAGTTAAATAAGTGGGTGTTGGAAGGAGGGACATTATTTAGGGCAGCCCGCATTAGAGGGTCCTTTACATATTTAAGAATGCCTGTCCTTCTCATTTCTATCGTTTCAGCCCTATGGCCGCACACTAATTGTAAAATATCATTTGATATTTTGTGATAATCACCGTTGAGAAAAAGTTCTTTTATTTTATCATTAAGGTTATTAAGAGAGGCATCAGCTGTCTGAGACCAGGCTAATAAATTACTTAAAGAATAAATAAAAATTTCTTTTTGTTTTAAAATGCTAAAAGTTAACGCCGCGTATGATTTATCGGAATAAGCCAAATGTCGCGTAGTATCGTACGCTTTAACAGAATCGTTTGTTTCAAGTTCTGTAAATCCTGGTGTGTGATTGTATAACTTTTGTGTTTCAGCATAACGTATTTCAGACCATGTAGTATTATCGAACCTTTGAACTTCGTTTAACATACTTAAATATTCCGGTGATGTACGAGGCATGGTAGGTTCTTTTAATTTTGTTTCAATATCAAAATTCAATTCTGCCCCATCACTTGGAATATTAAGGCTATGAACACCCGTATTATTTAAATCACGATTAGGCATGTTTGTAGTCTCTATTGGCAACACCTGCGAGGTGTATAAATCATTATATAGATTACCACTAACGTCTGATAAAACGGAACCAAAGTCGTTATCACCAAAATCAAAATTACAATTATTATTCATTACACTATTCTTAAGTTCACTTAATTCTTTTGATAACTTCTCTAAAATATGGCGGCTACGTTTATGATTCTTTGAACGATGACGACGTGACTTCTTTTTCGAATTACGCTGTGAATCCGAAGAACTAGATGTTGAGGAACTACTACTCGAACTGGAACTCGGACGAAGCGATCGTCGTTTGTCATTACAAAGTCGAGTTCCGCCAGTATCACAAGAGGTAGCCGGTTCAATATGATTATTAATTTCGTTGTCCATTACAACAAATTAACAACTGGTTTCTTATCTACAACGAAAAAAAAAATTTTTGTTTGAAGGGTAGATAGAAAAGAAAATTAATGCTTTTTAAAAATTCGAATCTCACAATTTAAGTTCGGAGGATAATAAAATAACTCTTGCTATGCACGGAAAAAAGAACTGATCGAACGGTATCACCGTTATGTATAAAAAATTCACCAGTACTTACATGTGTTGCAGAAACTCACGCAATTATCATAAAAGGTATTACTTGTGAAAAGTTTTAAGATCACTTTTTAACTTTAGTTTACTAGTGAACAGTTTAACCGTAATAATTATAATTTGTGAACAAGTTGCTTCGACGAGAAACTTCAACGCCAATGACGAACCAAGCGCGCGCGCGCGGACTCGAAACTTTAGTCGCTCGCCGCGCCGCCTGGTAACGCCACTGAGGGGATGAGCGAGAGAGACAACGCTATACCGAGAGAAAGAGAAGAAAAACACGACGGGAAACGGATATGCCTATCTCAATATTATAAGCTTCTAATAACGGTCAAGTTGTTTAATGGCATATTTACTATTGCTTCAATGCGTTCTGGATTAATTTGAATACCTTTTTCTGATATGATATGCCCTAGAACTTTAATACTTTTTTGGCAATATTGAAACTTATTTTTATTAAATGTGATTCCAGCCTTTAGTGCTGTTGTCAAAACTTGATGAAGTATCTCATCATTTTGTTTCTTAATCTCCGCGGCTATATATATATATATCATCTATATAATATTTTAATGCCTTGTATGTGACCGAACACCTCCATATTCTTTTTTTGAAATATTTCACTTGCTGGCTTTAAGGGCCCATGGCGCGAAAAATAGCAAAAAGGCCGTTGGCGTTTTTGATATTGTACGTAATCGTTCGAGTTAACTGACCGGGAAAAAATAAATTTAAGTTCTCAAATTATGTGTTTACACAATCACCGTCACCATTTTTCAAATTTACATGCTATTTCGTTAAAAAATAGCATCAATTTTACTTAAAATTTGGGTTACACCCATATACCGTTCGTGATTTTTAGCTTCATTAATTAACCCTATTGTATTTTACTTTAACAAATATATAGAACAAGGGTAAGCAAAACACTGACACCGTGGTATTTTTTTAAATTATCGTATATTGATTTTTATATGATTTTTTTAACATACATTTATCGATTTTCTCACAAATCTTGGCTCGGACGCGTTGAAATTCAGTGTGCAATCGAGACTCGAAGTGAGAGCACGTCGCTTTGTGCTCGCTCCCGGCCACGTAATTATTTGTGTATGTATACGACGCGAAATCCACCGGAGAAGTTGATAATTAACAATTTTATTTTTTGTGGCTGCTGTACGAAAAATCCAATCTTTTAGTTAGCTTACTATGTTCTGGTATGTATGTTCGGGTCTAATCTTGCGAGTTCAATTTGACCTACTTCCCGGTTTCCGATTAAGCTGAAATTTTGCATTCATATGTATATATTATGACGACTTGGAGCTGATCTGATGCTGAAGCTGAAGGGTGGCCATAGGAACTCCGCAATAAAACGACACAGCCACATCGAGTTTGAGCTCGTTTGATTCGTATTGACGAGAACATTGATCCTATGTGCTAATCAGGGTCTGATGCTGGAGCTGGAAGGTGGCCAAAGGAACTCCGCAATAAAACGACAGAACCCCATCGAGTTTGGGCTCATTTGATTCATATTGACGAGTTCTTTTGTCCTATATGGTAACCAGGGTCTGATGCTGCAGCTGGAAGGTGGCCATAGGAACTCCACAATAAAACGACACAGCCCCATCGAGTTTGAGCTCGTTTGATTCGTATTGACGAGTACTTTGGTCCTATATGGTAACCAGGGTCTGATGCTGGAGTTGGGAGGTGGCCATAGGAAATCCGCAATAAAACGACACAGCCCCATCGAGTTTGGGCTCGTTTGATTTGCATTGACGAGTACTTTGGTCCTATGTGGTAACCAGGGTCTGATGCTGGAGCTGGAAGGTAGCCAAAGGAACTCCGTAATAAAACGTCAGAACCCCATCGAGTTTGGGCTCGTTTGATTCGTATTGACGAGTACTTTGGTCCTATATGGTAACCAGGGTCTGATGCTGGAGCTGAAAGGTGGCCATAGGAACTCTACAATAAAACGACACAACCCCATCGAGTTTGGGCTCATTTGATTTATAATCAAATAAATAAATATATAAATTCTTTATTGTACATATAAACATCTAAATATACAGTGAGTACAAGGTATACAAGGGCGGACTTATCTCTGGGAGAGATTTCTTCCAGTGGCAGTGTAAGATGTTGTGTAAATGCGGGAACAAATTTTTCTACCTTTAATAAAACCCAAGTTGGCCGCTATCACAAAAGATTTTTAAAAACAAGCTTTTATTTTAATGCCCTAAAAAGAGGAAAATAAACATTAATTTCTTTTTTCATTACAATTTAGCGAATGGATTCAATGCACTAAAAAGTGCGTTGAACACAAGAAAATATTCATTTCAAGAAATATTGGTAATTCTAAGAAAAAATATTTGTTTTTATAAAATAGGTAAATCCTGTGGCAAGCTTTTATATTTTATAAAAAATGTATTATGTAATAAATTTAAGTTTAGTTTCGATTGTTTTTAAAAATCTTTTTACTATTATTTTATATTTTAATATTTTGTAATGGCGGCCATATTGGGTTTTAGTTTTTTCATGGTGTTCTGTATTTTACAAGACAAGTACTTTCATTTATTATCCATATTGTACAAAAAAATAATTGTCATTTTGTGACGGCGGCCATCTTGGATTTAATTGTTTTTCAAAATATACTGTATTTTACAACTCATTCTACAATTCAAGCTCTCTCATTTGACATGCATAATGGGGAAGGTCGTACAAAAAAATTACGGGGTTGCATACGGATATTATCTAGGACCAAAGTACTCATTAAGATGAATCACACGATTCACCCCTAGTTACCATATAGGTAGGATCAAAGTACTCGTCAATACGAATCAAACGAGCTCAAACTCGATGGGGTTGTGTCGTTTTATTGCGGAATTCCTATGGCCATCTTCCAGCTCCAGGATCAGACCCTGGTTACCATATAGGACCAAAATACTCGTCAATACGAATCAAACGAGCCCAAACTCGATGGGGTTGTGTTGTTTTATTGCGGAGTTCCTATGGCCTCCTTCCAGCTGCAGCATCAGACCCTGGTTACCATATAGGACCAAAGTACTCGTCAATACGAATCAAACGAGCCCAAACTCGATGGGGCTGTGTCGTTTTATTGCGGAGTTCCTATGGCCACCTCCCAACTCCAGCATCAGACCCTGGTTACCACATAGGACCAAAGTACTCGTCAATGCGAATCAAACGAGCTCAAACTCGATGGGGTTGTGTCGTTTTATTGCGGAGTTCCTATGGCTACCTTCCAGCTCCAGCATCAGACCCTGGTTACCACATAGGACCAAAGTACTCGTCAATACGAATCAAACGAGCTCAAACTCGATGGGGTTGTGTCGTTTTATTGCGGAGTTCCTATGGCTACCTTCCAGCTCCAGCATCAGATCTGTGGTTACCACATAGGACCAAAGTACTCGTCAATACGAATCAAACGAGCCCATACTCGATGGGCTTGTATCGTTTTACTGCGGAGTTCCTATGGCCATCTTCCAGCTCCGGCATCAGACCCTGGTTACTATATAGGACCAAAATACTCGTCAATACGAATCAAACGAGCTCAAACTCGATGGGGTTGTGTCGTTTTATTGCGGAGTTCCTATGGCTACCTTCCAGCTCCAGCATCAGACCCTGGTTACCAAATAGGACCAAAGTACTCGTCAATACGAATCAAACGAGCTCAAACTCGATGGGGTTGTGTCGTTTTATTGCGGAGTTCCTATGGCTACCTTCCAGCTCCAGCATCAGACCCTGGTTACCACATAGGACCAAAGTACTCGTCAATACGAATCAAACGAGCCCAAACTCGATGGGGTTGCGTCGTTTTATTACGGAGTTCCTATGGCCACCGTCCAGTTCCTTCATCAGATCAGCTCCATGTTACCATAATATTGCATTATCACGCGATATACAAATGCATGCAAAATTTCAGCCCAAGCGGAAACTGGAAGGTGGTCAAATCTACATATACATACAATGCAAGCTAAATAAAAGCTTATAAAAATAAAAGTTGATCAATCAAACACATGCCTGTATTTACTATAGTATAACCATAGACGAATCATCCTTGGTATAACACAGTAATAAACAACTATTAACATTTTCCAAAATTAACATTTACGGTATATTGCTAGGCGGCCGCACCGATTGCTCGACCGAGTGCGCTTGTGTGCGTGAGCGACGCACATAAACGGAGACTAGAGAAATTTACCTAAACTAGCTCGGGCTCGCGCGGATGGCCTTAATCCAAATGGTAGACGCATAAAGGAATATCTCCCGGCTCTCTATTTCTAGGCATAAAAATTATTGTCATAAAATCATATTCCATAATTTCGATTGTAATAATCGTCAAGACGCATAATAATCAGGAAGCAGAATAGTAATAAGCATAATATTGTGTGGCAGAAAATTGTAGGGTATCTTAGAATAGCTTGTAGGGTAACATAAGAATAGTCAATAAAAATAATGTAGGGTATCTTAGAATAGTTTGTAGGGTAACATAACACTAGTCAATAAAAATAATGTTAGGATAATCTTAGAATTAAATTGTAATATTTTAGTATGTAGGTAGTTAGTAATAATGGATTTGTTAAGTACCCTTAGAATAAGATTAGTATTAAGATACCCTCAGACTTGTAAATAATAAAAAAAGGCTCTCTTTACGGTACTGCCCGCCGCAGGGGTCTGCGCCTAGAAATTAGTATATAAGGCGGCAGGAGTCCCAATTAAAAAATGAACAACCAGCCAGTCTTTAATTGAAAGTCGTCCAGCAAACTACCTCCAACACTTCCATCACAAAAAAATCATTTGTCATAAGTATTAAAACCCATAAACTCGAAACACAGAACAACTTGACGCATAATTTTTCAAAGCATAATTAATGTTTAGCATATTAATCACAACGAATAATAAAATTACGCAGAATTTCTCTAGGCATAAAAGGCGCGCAAGCATGCAGCAATGTAAGGAAACATGCAGTATGCATGCAAGCAAGCATGCAACATGCAAGCAAGCGTGCAACATGCAAGCAAGCGTGCAACATGCAAGCAAGCGTGCAACATGCAAGCAAGCATGCAACATGCAAGCAAGTATGCACAGTGCAAGCAAGAATGCACCTTGCAAGCAAGCATGCACATGCATGGTTTCTGTCACGGCTCCGACGCTGCGGGGCTCCGGCGGTCCCACGCGAGCTTATCGTCACAGATGGTTTTCGCTCACCACGTTAGCGTTAAAACCACCTGCTCCTCAGCTCGCGGGCCGCCTCGCCCCTCCGCGCCTACGCGGGTTTGAATTACACTCTAGGGGTAGGACAAACAAGACTACGTGGAGTCGGTTTTGCAGCGATTCGTTTCTGTCACTAGTAGCATGAATGAATTACTTTGTCAAATAAAAAATCAATATAGACTATGAAAAAAATATATCAAATGAAAATATAGAATATTCGAGTATCATATTTGAATAAAATAATATATGAAATGTTATTATAAAATGTTTAGTAAAACAGAGAGTATACATTGTATCTAATGAACGTGATGATATCCCTTAAAATAAAATCATTTTTAATTATAAGAAATGCCCCAAAATATTAGGGATATCATTAATTATGACACTTAAAATTATGGCAAAACATTTTAGGACTACCAATATTATGTCAAAAGAAATTAGGGATTTCATTAATTATGCTTCATGAAATTATGCCTTTGGATAATTGTGCCTTATACAAATTATGCAAAGAAAAAATTATGTGAAATTATTGACGTCAAACAAAATACAAATATCTAAATAACTAAAAATCTAATTAAAATTTTATTTTATTTAGGGGAAGGTGACCTAAAACGGGTGGGTCGCCTAAAACGGGTAGTATACTCCAGGGCCGGATTTAAAGGTCTGGAGGCCTCGGGGCAACAAAGGAGTGGAGGCCCCTTGGCCCCAAATTATTTTACTCATTGGAGTGAACAAATATAGATCGATGATTTTTGTTAATATTTAAGTTAATCATGTTTGTACAAAGAACTGTAGGTAAAGGTAAAACGCGAAGAAAAAAATGAAAGGAAAAGTTGTTTACTAGTGTTTACTAGTCTGAATTTGAATTATTTTTTCCGAAGTCTCTATTGTGGGGGCCCCTCTTTTGTGGAGGCCCCGGTGCTGTAGCCCCGGTTGCCCTCCCCTAAATCCGGCGATGGTATACTCGTACACTGCTGTATCGAGCGTTATGGTTATTGTGTGCGTGTTGCCGAGATTTTGTATGTACATACATACACCTTAATCATAATTAAGTTGTATGCAAATACAAGTAAAAGTTGGGCCGGCAAGGGGCGGGCAGGTAGGATAGTGGATGTCGTCCCTACTCTACCTGTCAACTCATTTGGGCCTCTTTCACCGCTTAACATCAGGCGGGAGGAGGTCATTTGCCGGGTCATACATAAAAAAAAGAAAAAAAATGACTCTACACGTATGCATGATGCAAAGTAGTAGAGCAATTATTATGTGTACCTGTTTTCTAATTAATTCCAAAATTTTCTTCGGTCACAGATATTCTTATTAAGTAACATTGTAGTAAATTTGAGCTTGGTTGCGCATTGGCTCGTGCGCTCAGCGATATATTCCTAAGGTTAAGCAATGTTCGGTGTAGTCAGTCCTATGATGGGCGAACAAAATAAGAAACATCACAAGCTCCTCCTTGCTTCAGAAGGCACGTTAAACAGTGGGTCCTGTGCCTGATGACCTGATCGCGCCCCGGTCGTGTCAGCTAACCGTCCCATCGGACTAGGCGAGTGTAGGAACCACAGATTCAGAGTAGGCTCTGTGGTAGGAACAGATAGTGCACTTGCGTTTGCGCAATCACTTGTCCTGCGCAGATGGCTAGTCTCTGTTGAAATTGGCCGCCGTGACCGAATATCGGTTCGATACGGTTACGATGCGATACGATTGCTTGTTTTGCGAATGAACCTTTACATGAAGGATTAACGATAAGTATTACACAACGATAACGATAAGTAACGATAAGTATTAAGAAATGATAAGTATTACACAACCTTTATGTACGTGTCTCATATTCTCGCTATAACAATTATAATATTTAATTTTATTGCTTCACACACTTACTTTGATTACCCCAGTAGTTTATGGCAATTTTTTTTTTATACTACGATGCCGGCAAACAAACTTACGGCCCGCCTGATGGTAAGCAGTTACCGTAGTCTATGAACGCCTACAACACCAGGGGCATCACAAACACGTTGCCAACCCTTTAAAAACCTATTTACTCCCTTCTTGAAGAACCCCATACTGTAGTCCCCGGGGAAAACCTCGGCAGGGAGTTCGTTCCACAACCGGAGCGTGCGTGGGAGGAAATTTCTCTCAAACCGCACTGTGCGTGACCACTTAGGCTCCAGCGTGCGAGGAGCCCGTGCGTAGCCGTTGGCATCATGTCGAACAATTCTTCAGAACACAATCCGTTGTACAAGCGGTAGAACACACATAATGAGGCAAAGTCTCTCCTCAGACTTAAAGGCTCGATACCGCTTGTGAGTTTGGGATCGTCAACAATTCGCTCAGCTCGTCTTTGGACCGAATCAAAAGGTCCAAGTTGGTATCGAGGTGCTCCCGCCCACAGATGACAGCAGTACTCCATATGAGGCCTGACCTGTGATTTATACAGCAACAGTCTTTGCCTTGAAGAGAAGTACCGCTTGGCTCTGTTAAGCACACCTAGTTTTTTGGACGCCAACTTGACCTTGTCATCTAAGTGACTTCGGAATTGGACGTCGCTGGAGATGTCGACACCGAGGATCCCTAAACTCTTTGAGATGGTCAAGGGTGTGTTCTGGAATTGTGGGGCTACAGTAAATGGGGTTTTCTTAGCGGTGAACGCACAGACTTGTGTCTTAGAGGGGTTAAATCGGACTAAATTGTCCCGCCCCCAATCGGAGACTCTGGATAGAGTGCTCTCGATTTGAGACACAAGTTGTTCACGACTTTCCTCCACAATGGAACGAGGGATATTTGCACGGCCCGTGTAAAATGCATCTCCAGTGCTATCGTCTGCATAGCAATGGATGCCGTCAAGCGACAGCATATCATTGATATGTAGCAGAAACAGTGTTGGAGATAGCACGGAGCCTTGTGGGACACCAGCATTTATCATCCTGGTTTCGGAGCAGCTACCGTCAACTACGGCTCTAATGCTCCTCTCGGACAAAAAACTAGCATTCCACTTGCACAATCCCTCGGGAAGCCCATATGATGGCAACTTCGATAGAAGACCCCGGTGCCAGACCCGATCGAACGCCTTCGCTATATCCAGGCTAACTGCTAAGTCCTCACCTTGACTCTCAATGGCAGAGGCCCAACGGTGTGTGAGATACACTAAAAGATCACCAGTCGAGCGACCGTGGCGAAAACCGTATTGGCGGTCGCTGATCAGATCGTGATCTTCTAGGTATCTAAGGAGTTTTGTATTAATCACACGCTCCATCACCTTCGAGAGAAGGGAGGTTATAGCAATAGGCCTGTAATTCGATGGATCTGATCTATCGCCCTTTTTGGGCACCGGGTGTACATTTGCAGTCTTCCACGAAGACGGAACTTGCCTTGTGCGGTAGGAAAGTGTGAAAAGTCGCGTTAGCACTGGACACAACTCAGGAGCACACTGTTTTAGCACCACTGCCGGTATGCCGTCAGGCCCATTCGACTTCTGAACGTCGAGAGAAAGCAGCTCCCGCCGAACTTCACTTTGTGTTATCTTGACTTCCACACCACGGGATGGTAGGTGGTGTGGCGCTTTCGTCACCGTTCATAGTCGAGTTTGAGGCAAAGAGATTACCCAAGAGATCGGCTTTCTCTTTAGCGCTATGGACCAAGTTGTTACTGACATTTCGGAGTGGTGGTAAGGACGACCGACAAAAGTTTCCCTCGGCAGCTTTGGCCAGCGACCAAAAAGCACGACTACCCGAGGGGTAGCTTGCGAGCCGCTCGCCAATTCTGCCGACGAAATTGAATTTAGCTCTGGCAATAATTTTTTTACTGGCCCTCGAGGCCGCATTATACTTGCGTTTCACATCAGTTAGATTGGGGTCATGTGTCCTACGAGCCGTGGTCCAAGCCTTGTATGCGGCTTGCTTAAGAAGTAAAGCTTCCTTACAAGGCCGGTTAAACCACGGTCGTTTTTTTGCCCCCGCAGCTACTAGTGAGTTAGGAATAAAACATTCCATACCCACCAGGATTGTCTGAGTGACTGCGGCTGCGCAGGTGTCAGGATCATCTGATGTGAAGCAAAGCTGCCTCCACGGGTACGATGCATAAAATTCTCGCAATCCATCCCAATCTGCTGACTTGTATTGCCATATGCGGCGCAGACTGGGTGGCCTAGATGGATCAGGCCGCGCGCAAGCAACTTGGGTCCGGACGAGACAGTGGTCGGAAGAACCGAGAGGTGCATCCACTGAAATAGAATATCCGTCCGGACGTGTGGTCAGCAGAAGGTCCAGTAAGGAGCTCGTATGGTCCTCAATGTCTGGTATTCTTATAGGAGAATTGACCAGTTGAGAGAAACCATAGGCCAGAGAAAATTCGTGAGCACACCTCCCCGCGAAGTCAGTGGACCGAGAACTAAGCCAGTCTACGTGATGGGCATTAAAGTCTCCCACAATCACTAACTCGGCGGAGGGATATTGCTCAAGGACTTTATCAGTCGTCAAATTCAGGTGCTCGAATAATCGAGCTGTATCCGCTTCTCCGCTATGAGACCTGTATAGGCACGCATAAACGCGGGTGTGGCCACCGCATTCCACACGCACCCATAATACGGACAGATCCCGGTCTTCTAAGTGATATAGGCGGCGGCAGCAGATATCCTCCCGGGCGTACACACCAGGGATGTCGCGAATATTCGCATCCGCAAATACGGAGCTTCCGCATGGATTTGGACATCTGCATCCGCATCCGCATCCGCAATAATCAATGCGGATGATCATGCGGATGCGGATGTAAAAACAGTTGCGACAAGAAAGAAATTGGGTGGGGCCGGCGAATGGCGCGTGCCGTTCGCACTTAACTTTAACCAATGGGAACGAAAAAATTGGTGACAAGATCCGACGTGTTGTTGTGGTGCATCATTTGTTTCTTGTAAATAAATCATTACGTGTTTGTTTGCGCTGTGGAATACTAAGACTTATCGTTTATCCACTCCACGTGTTCCTAGCGAACAATTTATTTAGTAGCGCGGGTTTAATTTATGAACTTCTGCGTAACCGGCTTGAATCAAAGAAGGTGGCAATATTACTTTTTATTAAGTATAATGCTCCTATTTTTTAAACTTCATTTACTAATTGTCTATACTTACTAATATTATAAAGAGGAAACATTTGATTGTTTGTCTGTTTGTATTGAATAGGCTCCGAAACTACTGGACCGATTTAAAAAACATTAAAAATCCTACGTTATCCCGATATGATGTGTTTGTTATATGTGTGTGTATTATACGATGAACATAGGCTATAAAATTATTTTGTTTCTACGGGAAAATATAAAATTCCCACGAGAAAACAAAAATAACGCGGGCGAAGCTGCGAGCGGAAAGCTAGTAATAAAAATGTTAATAATTAGGTACTCTATTATTATTGTAATTCTTAATTCATATACTTTTTTTCTATAACATCTTAAACATCCGCATCCGCATTCGCATCCGCGGATGTGAGCCTTCAAAAATCCGCATCCGCATTCACATCCGCGGATGTGAAAAAATCGGCATCCGCAACATCCCTGATACACACATACGCCAGCACGTCTCCGGAATGAGTGTTCGAGCACATAGCCGGGATACTTAAGGTATGATGTGTCAGCCGGACAAGATATCTGCGTCTCCGTCAAAAATAAAAGGGTCGGCTGCGCTGCCTCAAGGTGCTGATGGACAGCGTTAAGATTTGCGTGAATTCCCCTAATGTTACAGAAGTCCACCTGCGTGGGAAGGGATGCCGCTGTGAAACTTTTCCTTTTATTTTTTCTATTCATATTATTTAAGGTATAGGTAAATAGGTTAGGAATATTCGCTGTGCTGAAAGCTAAAGGGAAAAATATGCGATGCTAAATCAGCCGATGACCAGCGCGGGTAGTGCGGTTTGTCGGTGCAGCGTACGGAAGGGCTCCCGGTCCCCCCCCACGGCAGCAGCCGGGTTCCACTCCGGTCTCCTTCTCCGGCACGACTGCAGCCACAGGGATTTTTCACAGCTTGGCAGTTCAGCCTCCCAGGGCGGAGATTAAGTAATCCCTGGGTTCGGGAACTCTACTAACCTGCGGGCGGCCAGCGGTCAGCCGTTTCACCGGGTCTCCCTGATCGCTGCACCCACACTCCGCGCCCGCACCGATTAACGACCGTATTGTGCGCAACACTGGTCCCCCGCTATCAACACCGCGAATCTTCAGGAGCTCTGGATACCTTACTCACCGCAGGAACACAACACTACGTAGGAGTAATGTTATTTAGCTGTGGTCTTCTGTAAGGTGGAGGTACTTCCCCAGTCGGGCTGCTCCAGTTTTGAGCGGAATGAATCCCGCTGTGCCCTACCTCTCTAAAAATAATTATCTAAAAGTAATTGTCTAATTATCATATCACAATTAAATTCTAATCAACATGCAAAACAATTGCCGAAATTGTGGGCATATATGACCTATCACTGTTTATCTGACCGCGAAGCGGTTTGGTATTCGACTGCCAGCATTTAGTAGATTTCATTTAGTGGTCCCGAGTAATATCTGAAATTTGTGTTACAAATTAGCAATAATTATGGAATTATTTGACTTGCATCTGCATTCTGGATTGATAATAGGAGCTGTTGTGGTATATTTAATTCTGTTTAAGTATAGTACGAAGAAATCAAAACATTACACAGAACCGGGTAAGTGATAACAAAACAGAATTATTTATTAGCTATATTGGACTTCAAAGGCACACACATTTTTCACATTTTCTCTAAAGCTTTTTAAGTATTTATTTGCGTCTGGTAGTTTTCATCCTAAAATGCTGAGCTGATAATGTAAGGTTCCTTTAGGACTAGGAGTTAAGGGATAGTTCTTTTGAGAAACGATAACTTAGCATTCCATGGATTCATCATGCGGGCGTTGCAGAGAAGAGAGCCAAGAGCAGTGCCTAATAACGACCCAGGTGCAGGTTTAAGTAGTTTACTTTACAATAATGCATCAACATTCACCTTCATCACCTCGGCTCCTCTCTCTGCCTACCCATATTTGACACGATTCCGTTATTGCTGCTTATTGAGCTCACGGTACGATCTCGATAAGCCAAGATCTTTCAACAATGTGTATAAGGATTTTACCGGAATACCTCTCGCGCCTACTTCTACCGCATATAAGTGAACATAATAGCCGTTTTTAGTGATGTCATTGGTAAGATCACAGTACCTATATAATTTAAATGTGTGGTCTTCGGGAATGTTATTTTCCCACGGCACGGTGAATTCGATGAGTAGCACGCGCTTTAGTATCCGAGAGCAAAGCAAAATGTCTGGCCTGGATGCAGTAATCGCTACGTCAGACGGAAACTTGTAATGATTATCATACGTATCCATCACAGGAGTCTAATCCGGTGCTGAGCCTTTGATCGAATAGGGCTTATTTATTGGTTTTGTTTTAGAGCCCAGCCCACTTTGGTAAATTCGATGAAGCTTGTGGTTGTTGTCATCCTTTTCTGGGCTCTTGCGACCGCTTGACTGACTGCTTTCCGTATGATTCCCGAAACCTTATCATGACGTCGCGAGTTATGACCCTTTTCTAAAAGAACTCTGCATCCCACTAGCAGTGGCGTAACTATAGGGTGGCAAGGGTGGCGAAATGCCACGGGCCCCCGACCTAAGGGGGCCCCGGCAACGGTCCAAGAGGCCGCGAGCTCAGAAAAAACCTAAAAGTTTTCACAAAATTTTGTGTTAAGTTTTATTACAAATTCAAACTTATCATTAAGATTTGTCGATCAATTTTACGAGGGGGGGGGGGGGGGGGGCTGAGATTACATTGGTCTGGGAGAGTCATCTAAGGCGCTAAGACAGAATTGCAGGCGACCAATCATATAGTAGAGATTGCCGTTGCAGAGCCAGCGGAATGCAGAATTCATCGATTTATCCAGTCATTTTGCATCTCCAAGTTCATTGCATGTACCCTATATTTGTAATTTTCATCTTGGTGAAGAAAGGATTTCAGTATTACTTTGTCCGATTTTTTGATCACACCTAACCCTAATCGATTTGATTGCGCGCCTATCATGAATTTTTTATGAAGCCTAGACTCTAGTTCGGAACTGTTATTGCCGTTCGGGAGACATTTAACCGTATCGTCTTCGGATTTGCTTAAGATATATGTGTTAATGATGACTCTAAGGTGTTTATAGAGCTCTGATCGTCGCTTAAGTTTTAAGCCGAAATTTATGTGATCCTTAAATAGTGTTGAGGGATCAGCCGAATGCGCTAGACCTAGCCAAGACTTCAATATCTTAATGACATTGGCATCTATCTCCAGGAGAAGGATTTTATTAAATTTGTATATATATATATATATTCAGATAGTTTTCGTGTATCCCAGCCTTTAACCGACTTCAAAAAAGGAGGAACTTCTCAATTCGATGCATATATATTTTTTTGTGTGTATGTTACGCGATTACGCCGCCAATTGTGGACCGATTTTCAAAATTAATTTTGTATTCGATAGAGTATACTCCAAGGGTAGTCCCAAGATCACCAAAGTTAGGATCTGATGATGGGATCCCATGAGTTACGAACGTGGAGTAAAGGTGAAAATTGAGGGAAACGCTAATGTGTATTAAATTGGGGTTTCTCTCACTAAAAAGATTTCATTTATTAAAAAGTTAAAATAAAAAATATTTTACAAAATAAAAACAGACTTCAAAAACACTGAAAGTTAAAAATAATATAAGAATAGGTACAGATAACATCACACTTCTCTATTGAAGTCGGTGACAAATTTTAAGACTTTCTAGGAGATCATAGTTTGGCACCGACTTCAATATAGAAGTGTGATGTTGTCTGTACCTATTCTTATATTATTTTTAACTTTTCAGTGTTTTTGAAGTCGGTTTTTATCTTTTGTAAAATATTTTTTTTATATTACTTATGGGCAGTTCGTCTACCTTATTTAAGTAATTTGTAAAGATATCAACAACTACCTGTAGTGACGTGTACGTCCCTTAGTAGCATAAAATTGGGAAGGCTGGAGCACGGTTCCATAGGAATGGATTTGGATCCTCTGAGAAATGAAGACTCCAGAGACATAAGTGCCTCTGGCTCATGTTTCTGAAAAGTGAAAACGCTTGAACTGATGCGCTTTCTTACTAGGCGCTGTTTCAGCGTTTTCACTTTTCAAAACATGACGACTCTGGCACTCATATCTCTGGCGTCTTCATTCCATAGAGTCACCAGATCCATTCCCAGAGAAACCGCGCGTCGGCCTTCTCAATTTTATACATCTACATAAATAGATTCATGCATACTTTATAAAAATTATTGATAAATACCAGAATGATTTTCAATAATTATAAATATGAAGCCTCTTATGATGATAACCTTAGAGACGTAAGTGTTTGAGTAATAACTCTGAGGTCTTCTTTAATGGAGTCTACATTCTATTTTAATCACAGATGGTGAATTAATGTAGGTTTCATTAATTTATATCTTTTACTAGTGGGCCCGGCAGACGTTGTCCTGCCCGATTCCAGCTCCACCTACCGGATTCAACTTTACGTTTAAACCTTCCTTGGACCTATACAAACATACACAGAAAATTTCGTAAGAATCTGTCGAGCCGTTTCTGAGTTTTAGCGAGACAAACACACAGCGTTTCATTTTTATATATAAGAAGAAGATATCTTACGCCAAAAGTTTTTGAGGAATTTGAGATCGATCGTGATCAGCATTATGTTCAAAATTAATTTGAATGCATCGACAGACAAAAAAGGAGGTGTAGTATGTTGCATTGCTTTGTCTTTGAAGTGCTTGTTCAGAGATTTAAATTAAATTTAAAAAGTTTAAGGTGAATTCATCGATAAGACTTATTTGAACTTTATTGGCTGGGCAATAATTTTACAATTATCGATGCAAGCGTACAACTACTAGGGACTATTGCCCAAAAATAAAACAATATCAAGGGTACCAGTGCCATGCAACTAAAGTACAGTCAACAGAACGTTAGGCTTTACACTTTCAGTACGAAAATAGTTACTATTAGAAGGGATAGAACTGGAGGATGATCTCGGGGCGGAATGAGCAGAAAGAAGAGTTATGGTTTATTGAGAGTATCGACATTGATGTGGTGAGAATTCAATCCTTGATGAGATTTTACAATCCCCAAAATATCCCCCCTCCCCCGCGTTGTCTACAGACATGTTATATACAAAGACATAACATATCCTAGAATGGGTGGGCGTGTCTCGGCAGAAACATTGATCTATTTCTTTCCTTCAGGTTGGAATTACCTATTAAAGTATTTATTTGCGCGGTATTATGCGGTGAAACGCTGGAAATCACAATTTGGGAAGCAAATAGAATCTGACTTGCCTCGGTATGATCAGACCGAGGGTTGGGACGGTATCAGTTTGCGGGCGGCGTCGACCGACGGCACGGCGCTGCTTTTTGACATAAGGAAGCTGTGCGGCCGCCAACCATTGGCTGAAGTTTTCGTTTATGTGAGGTTGGCAGACGGGACCACTTTTAAATTATCACGTAAGTATCCAGGAATCCGGTGGAATTCGCAATGAACTCCAGACTCCAGCAGATATAAATAATGTCAAAGTATTGAATGTTTTCATGTAGGTACACATATTAACACTGTCTCGGAATGTATACCTACCTACTTATGACTATTTACAGTTAAGAAAAAGTTTGTAAGTATATGGAAATTAATCTTCATTTCTCGAGCCCACAAAAGACTTTTGCGCGATTTCCGCATCGCAAAGCTGGAGTGATTTGCAATAATGAAGACTAGCTACATCTATTCTTCTTCCCACGGTTTGGATGCTCACTAACAGTTAGTGGTCAGAACAATTTGTATGGCTATGACATTGGATTATCTTGATAAGGTGTATTTTGTAAAACAACGCTCCTGGCTTAAAGTGATCACACGATTGCTATACCTGAATGTTCAACATCATTTATGACAAGGTAACGTAACCGCAGCCAGGACCTCACGTTTTTTTATGACAAGGTAACGTAACCGCAGCCAGGACCTCACGTTTTGGTGGGGTTGCAGAGCACTAGCTTTCAACATGTCTTCAAATAAACTTACACACTTTTAATTTTTTATTAACGGCGCTGAGCCGCTGATCCACTTGCATAATAAACTAGTCAGCAAAGGCTTAAAACGCATTAGTGCGTTTCTTTAGTTTTATTGCAAATTTTTATTTTTTTAATTCCGAAATAGACCAAGGAGATTAATTTTCATATAGGAACATACTTAGGTACTTAAAACATTTTCTCTACTGTACAGTTGGTTTTAAAAGTAGATACACATTTTAGTACCATGTCACACCAGTTATTCACAATGTAATATATTTGTAATCATCCTAAAACAAATAAAATAAAAATTTTAAAAAACCCCCCACCTAAAAAATCACTAAAAAGTAAAAAAAAATCTTTTTTTAGCACTTTTTAACTTGATTAAAAGTATCTATTTATATTTTTAAGATGAGAATCGCCGCGACGCGGACCGCTATTCCTATACCTATTATGAAGAAGTTAAATTAATCAATCATCTATCAATTACTACGTTTAATGAACGGTTTCAAATTATTTCTTTATTTGTATTTTGGGTATATTGAACTTGATTGAGGTTAGAATTTAGCGGTCCCCCGACGCGGTGATTCTCATCTTCAAAATATAAATAGATACTTTTAATCAAGTTATGAAAGGGAGCTAAAAAAAGATTATTTTTTTACTTTTTATAGTGATTTTTTGGGTCGGGGGTTTTTAAAAATTTTTAATTTTATTTTTTATTTCATTCTTTTCAAATTTGTAATTAATTCTAATAGATACCAACTGATCCAAAACGCAGCTAATAAAAAATAGCTACCTCAACTTGGCAAAGTGCTTATAGCTCTTGAACTGCAAATCCGATTTTCATAAAACATACCTAAGAACCACCGCGATGAATAAGGCTTTCGATTAAAAAAAGCCGCACTCAAATCGGTTCATTAATTCAGGAGCTACAGTGCCACAGACAGAAAAGCAGCTAATAAAAAAAAGCTATCTCGTCTTGGCAAAGTGCTTGTAGCTCTTGAACTGCTAATCCGATTTTCATAAAACATACTTTTTTTTTTCTCGGGGGGAAATGCGTAACCGAACCGTACCCGCCGTTGGCTAGACAGCGAGCGTGTGTGGGGCTCTCCCGGCAGGGTGCCAGGCCTACCCACTAAAACCCCCCGGTGTTCTCCCTGCCCATATGGGCGCGCTAGGTAAGGTCCACACTGCGACTCCACTACCCACGCGCCCGGGCAAGCCCGACCCACCGGTCGGGCTATCGCCAAGGGGGGATTGCCCGAGAACACCTGGGTAATCCCCAGACGGAGGGCCTTACGGTGGCGTGCACGGGGCCAACCGTGCACGCAGGCCTCCACGGCAGGGTCATTAGACGGGCATCGCTTGTGCGAATGCCCGCCTTCGCCTGCCTATCCGTCTGCGACGGATGGGAGCGGCTTGAGTCATAAAACATACCTAAGAACTACCGCGATGAACAAAGCTTTCGATAAAAAAAAACCGTACTCAAATCGGTTCTACTGTGCCACAGACAGAAAAGCAGCTAATAAAAAATAACTACCTCGTCTTGGCAAAGTGCTTGTAGATTTTTTTTTAACGTACAACAATAGTAGGTACTATTGGTTCAAATTCTGTGACTGCTAAGACAAACATCACCAAAGCCTTTGGTTCGCTCTGTATATTGTTCGTAATAGTGCTGGTTTTTGTAGTGTACGGGTTATTCCCTATTTTTCCGCAAAACCTTTGGAGTATAGATATTGGACCACCGATTATCTGCTACTATGTTGATGAATGATTCCAACATGTTTCATATCCTGATTCCAATATTTCTTAAATAACTTCAATAAATCATTTCTTCCACCCTGTGGTATCACATATTTTCTTATTACTATTTTCAGGTCACCCAGATACTGCAATAGGTGCATGGACGAATATTGCAGATGGATGGAGTGCTGGAGGATTAAAGTTTCAAGTAATAGAACCTGAGACAAGTTTAAGGATATTGTATAATGGTTTGCTAACAAGAAACGACGGGATCACTCAACATGTAAAAATAAATTTAATGTTAGTACCTACTTTATAAAATTGTGATTGTAATAACCATAGATTTAGAATATATTGGCGTACATACGTATATTCGTCTACGATAATGGCACTCAAATGTCGTAAGCTCAGAACAATATGCTTTAGTTATTCTTCTGAGGTCGTAAGTGTACCGTTAATCAAAATAATATTTTTTTTTATTAATTTTAGATGGTCGAAGGCTTCTCAAGTTTTGCGCCATCCACAATACTGGAGCGACCATCTCGCTGCTGAAGCTCTTTCATCGGAACAATGGCGTAATGGCGATTGGTCCACATTGTTGTAAGTAAAAAAATATTGTGTTATCGGGAGCAATGTAAGACTTTCCTCTCAGAAAACCTGTCAAGAATATTGTAATTCTTTCTGATTTTTTTTTGGTTTCGAAGTTACTGTAGAGCGACTTACGTCAAGGTAGCATAAAAGAAAGTACTTTCACAGAAAAAAATTATTTGTAGTTGTTAACGATTTTAGCTGTTTATTACACAGATTAATGCGGGTTCTTGTGACCATTAACCGTGCTAACAAATTTTCATAAAAGCATGTTGTAAGACTGCGATTTTTACCCGAATGCCGTTGAGCGTCGCTGGGGCTGTGGACTCGGCACTTGTCTTTCAATCGGAAGGTCCAGGGTTCGAGACCATCATGTACCAATGCGTTTTTCGTATCGAATTTCATATGCACATTTGTTGACGCTCTTACGGTGATGGAAAACATGGTGAGACAACCTGAATACATCTGCGAAGAAATTCAATATTGTGTGTGAAGTCGAGCAATCCGCACTGGGCCAGCGTGGTTGACTAAAGCCTAATCACCCTAACATAGGGTAGGCTCGAGCCCCTCGGTGGGGACGAATATTTATTTTCATACCACCTACTCGACAATGTTCAATTAGATCCCCCTTAACTTCAACGTAAAGCAAGACATTATATCCCAAGGGATATAATTTTGTATGAAACTCCAAAGGGATTAAAGTGTTTTAAATATAGAACATAAAATTTGTATGAAAATTTAGCATAGATGCTAGCTTAGGAAGGCAAAGGTTCTACGCCCATACAGCAGTAGCGTGCATCCACTAGAGACAAAGACATTCTACCTGTGTAAATAATGTTTTTATAAAATCTAAATACATAATTTCTTTACCAAAATTATAAAATATTTATCTACATAACACTGCAAGCTAAAATAAACAATTACATTACACATTATTTTTTATTGATAAAATACGTTTTATGCAAAAAACGCCATCTTTTGACGGCCACCATTAAAAAACGAATAAAAGCAGAGTAAAGCAAGAACACTAACGCTGCCAGCGGATAAACAGCATTTGGAAAAATTACGCGGCATATTTAAAAATAAAGAATGTTTCTACAATTTGTTCCATAATTTGCACCAACAGTATTCCGTTGTATTGTTTTCATAGCTAAAACTTTGCCGCCAACGCCATTGCGTATTTCAAAATTGTAATATCTTGTTGCTTACGTTAATAAAGTGCTTAGTGGAATGTGTTTTGTGCCATCAATAATACAGTATTTTTAGAAGTTTATTCAGTGTTTTATTGATAAAGTTAAAAAACGTAAGTAAATGTCCAGGGGTGCTTCAGCTTTTTTTTTATTTGGGGTCAATAGGTTGTCGACTATTTGAGATTTATTTCGACAGTTGTGTGTAGTAATTAACAACAAAGTTGAAAAATAAATTTTTTTAGTATTTTTTATTAGTAACGGGGCTGCTGGAAGACATTTCGCTAAGAAATAAGCAGTGCCTTTGTACAGTGTTTCCATGTGTATATGTTTTTGATGCTGTTTTTTGTGTGTACATAAATTGTAAAATAAATAAATAATAAAAGAATTTTATTTGATACCATTTTATTGTTAACAAATTAATATTCGTCCTGCATGCTACTAAAGGTCATTGACAGGGTCCAGCAGCTGATCGTGTCGTATTGTAAATCGATATGTAGACTCAGTTCATATTTGTTATATTATTATTAAATATGTTTTAAGTTTTTGTAATTTACTTAAGATATAATTATTGCGTAACGTATTCGTGCTTGAGAAAAATAAATCTTTTTTTTTTGTATTTTATGGTTTTCATGATAATATCATAATTTTAACCATAGTTATAGTGATAATGATAATGTGACAGTGTTTATGATGAAAATTACCACCTAAGTAATTGGTTATAGAGCCCTGAGATTTTATTGTCTCGCAGATGGTATGAAAAGTAGAGTATTCACCTCTGGAATAAAGCAGTGTCTTCGTCTTAGGCGACTTGAACCCCTCGCTTCACTTAGGACTACATAACTCCCTCGCTTCGCTCAGGAGTTAAATTTTAACTCCCTCGCTACGCTCGGGAGTTAACTCTAGAGCCCCTCGTTGCGCTCGGGGTTCAATATGGCGCCCGTGACGTTAGACACTGCTTTAATCCCTTGGTACATAATCTACTATTATTTATTTAATAGGAACAATAACAATATGAGCTGTGATGATGATGGTGAATGGTTTCTAACAGCTAATATGTATTCTTTGTTTCATCGTGGCACTCTGAAGGTCAAAGGCATGACCCGGATTTGTGGATGACGTCTATCAATTCGTTTTAATCTTACCAGTCACTGAAGACAGGTAGTCAACATACAATATGGTATCTGACGATGTCTAACGCCGCCATTTGCCTTTTATCTATGGGGTGATTTCCCATCACCATTGTCTCAGTGTCATAGTTGTTATAGATGCCCTCACTCCGTCCAGGAAGTCCCGTAGTTATACGCGAGCGTTTACCTGAAATGCTTTAAGTATCTTGTTGCTGGTGGCGTACTTTACCTGTAGTGTCAACTGCCTTCCTGTATTCCAAACAGGCGTTGACCAGGTTATCTCCGTCTAGTCAGCTGTTATGCTAGGCGGCAGGGTCACCTTTTGCATGCCGGCCACTGAGGATATTAGTGGTTTTGGCTACAGAGTGCTCCTATTTTTGGCCTAAGCTCTTTGCGGTCTCCAAGGATGCACGTGACCCCCTGAAGCTGTCGTCTTTTGGGGATAGGCCTTTGTGACTGGTGACGTCGTTCTTGATTCTCTTCCTGCATCGCCTCCTCGTATAATCTTTGTAGATTTAGTAGACAACTAATTACCTTCGCGTGGAGTATGCTCGTGATTTTAGAGATATCCACCCTGATGACTTTGGTCTTCGTTTAGGTTTGATAGCTATTTCTCTACTTCGGTGAAAAGTGACTTGTCTATATACCAGTTCAGGAGTGGGATGGCTTTATTCCTGAAACGCAAGATTCTACATTTCTACCCGGCGTGCAATATCATGGGTATTGCATCAAGTTCTTTTTTTAATGGTTGATCTAGTGGTGCTACCTTTAGGAACTGTCAGGGCAGGTGAGATACGTGCTTTCTTGTTTCCGATAAGCAGCAACTGACGCCAATCCTCCCTCTTCTACGGTCCATGAACTACGCCACAATTCTTCTGGCTAAGCCGATTCTCGTCTTTCTCTATCACTCAACTACCCCTCATGCATTTTAGACTTTAATATATTACCTACACTACACACAGCTGGAGAACCCTGTACGGTATAGTCCGATATGGATTTGACAGCTGTTTTAGGATACTTTTAAAATTGAGACAGTAAATTTATATGGTGATTGTGTAATACTTTCAGAGTATTTTTAGTAGCTACCAGCCTTTGATCGACAGGAACAAATGTGACGAGGGTAGCTGGTGCCAGTGGGGCGCGGCGCAGGGTCGCGTGCAGGCGTTCGCGGCGGCGGGGGCGGGTGCGGTGAGCGAGTACGTGCGCGTGCGCGGGCTGCGCGAGCGCCGCTGGGCCCCGCGCGCCGGCTCCGCGCGCCGCACCGTACAGCTCACCGCCCAAGCCGCCGACGGCACCGCACTGCACCTGCGAGCCGCCTCCTACAAGGACAGTTTCACACAGTAAGTCAAAATGATCTGCGTGGTGATTTTGTAACTCATTTGATTGATAGGCAATCGTTATTAAACTGAATGACTTAAGTGAATAAAAGCGGAATTATGTTCATTAGCTATAAAGTATTGGTTGATTTATTCAACAAATATACATACCGAGATCACTCAGACGACGATATTACAAAATGATAAAAAAATATTTTACAAATAAAAACCGACTTCAAAAACACTGAAAAGTTGAAAATAATATAAGAATTGTTACAGACAACATCACACTTCTATATTGAAGTCGGTCCCAAACGATGATCTCCTAGAAAGTCTTTAAATTTGGCACCGACTTCAATATAGAAGTGTGATGTTGTCTGTACCAATTCTTATATTATTTTCAACTTTTCAGTGTTTTTGAAGTCGGTTTTTATTTTTTGTAAAATATTTTTTATTTTTAAGTTTTTAGTGAATGAAATCTTTATAGTGAAAGAAACCCTATTAATTAGTGTTTCCCTCAATTTTCATAGGATCCCATCATCAGATCCTGACTTCGGTGACCTTGTGACCACCCTAGGAGTATACTCTATCGAATACAAAAAGAATTTTGAAAATCGGTCCACAATTGGCGGAATAATCGCGTAACATACACACAAAACACGTCGGAAACACCTTAAAATTTAAGGGTTTTCCTCGATTGTCATGGGATCCCATCATCATATCCTGACTTTGGTGACCATGGGACCACCCTTGGAGTATACTCTATCGAATACAAAAATAATTTTGAAAATCGGTCCACAACTGGCGGCGTAATCGCGTAACATACAAAAAAAAACACGCATCGAATTGAGAACCTCCTCCTATTTTGAAGTCGGTTAAAAATCAGTTTCAATCAAACAGAATTATCAATTCTAGACGATTGCCGATGAGTTACATAATCACCCCCCTGATATACACTCCCAGACACATAAATCGAGCCAACTTGCACTTTTAGATTATACCGTCCATAATTTTTTTTAAAGTTTTGGTCGACCAAAAAGTTTTATGCAATTTTATAGCTGGCATATTCATAATCTGCACATCATATTTAATATGAATATGTCAGCTACAAAATTGTATAAAACTTTTTTGGTTGTCCAAATATTTTTTTAAAGTTATAAAAGATATAATCCAAAAGTGCAAGGTGGCTTGGTTTAGGTGTCACGGAGTGTATTTCCTATGTCCGAAAACGAACCCTTAAGAGTTGCAATTAATAGATATAGAATAAAGAGAATATAGTATTACTTATCTACGTTTCTATACATTTTGTCATTTTCAGGTGTGTTTCCGGGACTGTACGTTTACCAAGTACAGTAGTGCAGAGCATAGTTGGCACTAATATTAATTTGCCAGATTTTTTTGAACACCCTAATGAGATACCCAATACATTCACATTAAATATAAAAGGTAAGCAGTAGTTGTTATACACTCGGCGTCAAAAAAATCGCACCTCTAAGAAAGTCACTTTCAAATGTCATTAACTTTTGATATGCAGATGCAGTCACATTTATTATGATTTTATTTAAAAGGTTACTTAGTGAACTTAATAAAAAACATTACTTTTCATTATCAAATAAAACCTAAAGCAACAAATATAGTGTCACAAAATTTTCTTGCAAATTTTGCTACCAGGGAGAGTCGTTAGTTGCGCTTCCTTTGTGGGTATAAAAGGGTCAACACGGGGTCAATGTGGGTCATTCGCTATTCAACCGTTGAAGAGGACACATCTGTATATTTTACTAAAAAAACACTTGGAAGATGGATACCACAGCTGATGAGGCCGCTCAAGTGGTTGCACTACTGCAATCAGGGATGCGGCAGTGTAATGTCGCCCGGCAACTGAATCTGAGCCGTTCTTCGGTTCGAAGAGTATACCAGCGCTTTTTAGAGACCGGTGGCTATATCCGGAGACATGGGTCCGGTAGACATCGCTGCACTTCGGAAAGAGACGACCGGTTCGTTGTGTCGTACTCTTTGAGAAATCGCTTCTCAAACGCTGTTCAGTTGCCACAGCAGCTCCAGGCAGCTCGCAGACGCACCGTGAGCGTCTCTACGATTAGAAGAAGACTGAAGGAGAAGAAGATAGCAGCCCACAGAGCTGCTACAGGTCCAAAATTGACTGCAGCGCACCGGCGAGCCCGCTTACAGTTTGCTCGTGACCACGTCGATTGGACCCTTGAGCAGTGGGAAGCTGTTCTCTTCTCAGACGAGACGCGAGTGTATCTTTTCTGCAACGACTGACGGAGAAGGGTATACCGGAGGCAGGGTGAACGTTTCGCCCAAGCCTGCATCCAGGAGACGGTGGAATATGGAGGCGGATCCTGCATGTTCTGGGGTGGTATGTCGGCTGCCGGCAAAACCGACCTTGTCTGCGTCTCCCGGACGGGAGGTGCTCGCGGACAAGGGTCGCTGACTGCTCGCCGCTATGTCACAGAGATCCTGGAAGTGCATGTGATCCCCTTTGCCGAATTTTTTCGCGAGGGGTTCACATTAATGCACGACAACGCTCGCGCTCACACTGCAGCCATCGTGAGTGACTTTCTGCGGAGGTCCCAAATTTCTGTGATGCAGTGGCTAGCGAGAAGCCCGGATCTGAATCCGATAGAGCACCTCTGGGACCATCTTAAACGGAAGGTTCGATTTCGGGATCCAGCTCCTTCGACTCTACAGGAACTCCAAGACGCGGTAATTGAGGATGGGATCTTGTCTCTCAAGAAGAGCTCCTGAAGTTGGTGAGGTCCATGAGGGACCGCATGGAGGCCGTCATCAGGGCAAGGGGGGGTAACACTATATAAGTTAATTTTAAGACACTTTTTGTACATTTTCTTTTGTAAATCATCGATTGTTATTAAGGATTTTTATTATTTTTTTCATTTTAATGTTTTTTGTATCATTATAATTAAACAAAAGTTTAAATTTAATTGTTTTTTGATACTCCTTTTTGTTACCTTTCTAATGATACCCATCACTATCCTCTAAATAAGGTTTAGGAATTTTTTAAACAAGATTTTTAAAACGTGCGATTTTTTTGACGCCGAGTGTAGTAGATTGACTGAAATGAAATCGAAACAGGTGCTCTCTGCTGGGCATTGCCTGTGCCAATGCTCAGCAGTTGGCTTAATACAGCTGAGATGATAAGTTGATGATGACAATGGAATTTGATGAAATTGTAAACTTCAATGCTTTTTAAGCAAATAACAATTATATGTTTAGTTGAAGAACGCGAACTAAGAGTTGTTGTACGCTGCAACAACGACGGCGTTCAATCACTGAGCGGCGTGCCTTACCAGCTACGCACTACGCACCGCACGGCCACCGTGGACATCAATGGAGAGCGCGGCACTGCCGTATTGGACCTGGGATATGCACCAGAAGGTAATCCACTGTCGCGGTTGATACTTCAGCGACTAACACAAAAGGTCGCTATCAATGGGAAAATACAATAAAGTTGTATGACTGATTCTTTGTTGATGAAACAATGTTAAAATGCAGCGTTACTTTTTCAGTGATAATGGAGCCTAAGGTCTATCTGTGCCCGCCGCCGTTGCTGCGCTGGCTGAGTGAGGAGGAGGCCGGCCCCGTGGGCTACTGCCTTCCGTTCGAGCACCGCGCAGCCGCCTGCTCCGCCTATGTGGGGGGCAAGGGCGCCTCCCTTGCATTGCTTGCCACTGTACAAAATGCCGAGGTAAGATACGTATCTTTGTTTTTCAGTTTTTGTCTCTAATATTTGTTAATTATGTAGGGTCTAAACGCGCACAATATTAGCATAGTAACTATAGTATAGTAGTAGTAGCATAGTAACATTACAATAAAAGAATTGTTCGTGAAGCGGTTGAAATTAAGAAGTATAAAAATTTCAACCGGGACTTAAAATTGTCACCATCATGGAATCCTGTGATAGCCAAATGCAAACCGCGATTTCATACGTCTAGGAATAAGCTCGATTGTGTCAGTGTTGTATGTCGAAGCGACGACGGTAGGACTGAGAATAACAACCAAAGTGCGAGGGTAGAAGAGAATCACACCGGCTCTTCTGACAGGCGACGGCACGGGGCACCAGTTCGCTCGTGACCACGGCCGCAACAAGGCGACCGAAACGTCGAGTAAAGGTACATAGTAGGGCAGATGACCCGGTTTTGGCCATTTTAAGAGATTTGTCCACTTTGATGCCTTCATAATCTATAGTTTTTGTTAAGGACATACTTAATTGTTTCAAAAAGTAATCAACAATATGTTGTTCTTTCTAAGCAAAACATTTTTTTAGAAATTTAAATACCTACATACATAAAAATTTTAAAAAGAAAAAAATGACACTTTGTGCCACTTGTGGCCAAATTTACCCCATTTATGGCCACATTCCGTGCCAATTCCGGCCATCAAAAAATAAAACACAAATATATTCATAATATTCTAGAATTTATTATTCAGTTACTAAAAATAACAGTCAATGTTTTTATCAATGTAGAAATACCTACTACTAAATTTCAACGTACAAATTAAAGAGATCAACATTGAGGTAAGTGCCTACCAATCTTTGATATTAGTTTTGTTTTGCAATTTTTTTATTTATTTAAGATATTTATTTAATTATAAGTTAAAAAGAACTTTAGTTGTAGTTATTATAGTTCTACTTAACCTATAAGAATATCTCTTAACATCTAAGAATACTCTGATATTTTGACTAAATATCTTTGGAATTAGTTTGACTCATCACATCGTACTAACATCTTTACCTTTGTAATAGTTTTATACTTTGTAATAATTTTCTTTTCACATTATCTGCTTTCTTTTTCTTTGAAAGCCTGAACATTTTGTTTTTCTGAAAATAGCGAAAACTATCAAAACACACATTAAAAAGTCAATAACAAAAATATGTGGCCGCAATTGGGGTTCCTATGTGCACCACTTTTGGCCAGCTGTGTGGCCAAAGATGGTGAATCTTATAATTTAGGTACCATTAGTGGCCACCTACGCATAACCTCGCTTTTTAAAAGCGTGGCGGTAACTTTACTTCTATTGAGACGATATGTTTCTTATGTAATATTAACATAAACATCCAAAAAATAAATAAATATTCCGAAAATTACAACTGATTACTCACCCGCTCGCCCTATTGTTTTCGCTAAGATTAATCAAAAATTCACGTCTGTCTACAAAAATGGCTTATTACATCAAAGTGAAATATCACACATTTCCAACTGTCACCGGTAAAAGTGTTGCTATATTTCAATATTTTAAAAACCATATAGCATAAAGTAATACAACTGTCTATGCCTTAATCACAACATCGCTCTGAAGTCCAAAATGGCCAAAAAGGGGTCGGTGGCCAAAACCGGAGCATCTGCGCTATTTCGAGAGTTACTATGCTAATATTATGCGCGTTTAGACCCTACATAATTAACTAAGTCAATAATGCAACGCGAAAGTTTAAAATGTTATTTGTCTCTAATAAATATCTAATCTATAAACTTATCTTTTCAAGATAATCTTTGTAAATATGATATCGCCTGTAGTAATTTATAATTTGTCTAATTACCTAACACTTTATCGCATCATATTACCGCGTCTATCGTGGTGTCTTTAGTTGAAAACAAATTTTCTAAAAGATGTAATGATGCAATTTTCTTTTACCATCCCTAATTATATTTAATAATATTTATCGTAATCTATAATGATGACTTGTTTCTAAATAATTTTACTGACAGTTGAATATCCTTTACTTTTTTTTTTTTGATCCTCTTTTATGGCAATTTGTTAATTATGCCAGCGTCAAGTGAAAGATAGATACGTAACAAAAATTACGAAAAATTTTGAAAGAATTGTTCACCAATGATGACTAATGATTCTGATGATTGTTAAGGAGCTCTGAAACAAAAAGAGATACACTATAACCTAACTACGAAATACTTACACAACTATATACACAATAACCTACAGCTTAATATTATTTTTAATAATAAAATCACCAATAACACTAACTACAAATGAATTCAAAGATGAGAGCAAAATGTCAATATGAGAAGGAAATGGATAGGAATGTTCTAAGAGTGAGTCAATGAAAGAAGAACGATCATAATTTGGGCATGAAAAAAATATATGATTTAAGTCTTCTGCTATCCTTTACTTTATACGGTATGTTCTTTAATACATGCTTTAACATCTATCTACAGGGTGTCCCAGAAGCCGACGTCAAGCCGAAAGCAGGTTATAGACTAACTCATATATGTTATCAGAAAAATATAAAAAAATCTAAGTCACCTATTTAAAAAAAATCTAGCATTAAAAAAAATGGATAAAATTTACACCCTGTGACGGTTTTTTCACTGTTGTTGCTACAATTCTTGACTTTTCTAAACATTTTCTTTTGTTTTGTAATCCTGAATAATGTTTCTGTATACTCTAATCTAAAATTTAAAGCCAGCTGCTCCAAATTAGAAGAATATGCCATTTTTATCTAAATTAAATATTCAAAATAATTTTTGGCATAGCTTTAACAAGCTGTACTGAAAAATAATGTACTATGCGACTTTGGCAAGTAACTGCAAAAGTTGGCGCATTCAATAAGGATTCCAAAATGGTATGATACTTGGTGATCTTATAGATTTCTACGATTGCAGACAATATTTTTTTTCCAAAAACAGGCAGTTTTGAACAAATTTTTCTTACGTACTTAAAATTTATTCTAATGTACCCATGGTTTGCTTTAAGGCCGTAACTTTAACATTCTAGTTTGAGTGAGACCTGGAGAGCCATTTTACGAAGTGTGAGAGAGACAGATAGTGAAATAAATTAAATACACAAAAATTGTTTAACATAATTTATTTAAATGTCAAGATTTACGACAGGTGTTCAAACTGTCTTCCTTCAGCTCTAATGCAGGCTCGACATCTTCTTAAAAAAGATCGGGCTATCAAGCGGGCGAATCTTCCATTATTAACAAAATCATTTGCTTCTATTATTCTTTGCCGTAGGTCACTCACAGTTTCGATTGGCTTTGCGTAAACTTTTTCTTTCACCGCTCGCCAGTAAAAGAAATCTAATGGATTTAAATTTGGGGAACGGGCTGGCCACGAGACAGTACCAGATCGTCCTATCCATCTGCCTGGGTAGTCCTCATCGAGATATTCTCTTACTGAGCTGGCATAGTGAGCTGGGCAACCATCTTGTTGAAACCACATATCTCTCAGAATGTTAAGTGGCACATCTTCCAGTAGATTTGGTAAATCATTTTGTAAAAAATGTAAATAAACTTCACCAGTCAAGGCGTCTGGCAGCTCAAAAGGACCTATTATTTGTCCATTTAAAATTCCGGTCCACATATTCACTTTAAATCGATATTGTGATCCTATCTTGCCTCATCAAATGAGGATTTTCGATATGTCACTCGTATAAGTTGTGTAGGTTCATGTAACCATCTTTTTTAAATGTCGACTCATCTGACCACAAATTTTTTTTGAAGAATCGCGGATCTTCTCTGTGTTTTTGTAGCATTGTTTGACAAAAAGCAACACAGGGTCAATGGTCCCGGGGTAGTAGAGTTTGTACTCGCTGTACGTGGTACGGGTGTAGCTGATTTCTTTGCAAAATCCGATGGGCTGTACTTTTGGGTACTCCTGTGCTTCTCTCTATTCCACGTACAGAAATACTCCGATCTTCTTCGACAATGTCTAGTACAACGTCCTCGTAAGGGGGACGAAATCTTCTTTCAATTCTTGTGTCGTGTACGCAGACATGGTGGCACTACACAATTACACAATCAACGATAAGTAGTCCGGAGCAAAGCAAAGGTCGTCGGTAGAGAAACTAAACAGTCCGAATCCAAATCACAAGCAATCAAGTCCAATAAACGAAGCAGAAAGTGGTAAGCACGAAATCAACACGAACGAATACAAAAAGATGCGCAGTAAGCGAAGGAGCGAAACGTACTGATGTGTATTGTTTGTGCGTTAGCGAATAATTGGCGTCACTATCTGTCTCACTTCCACTTCGTAAAATAGTCATTTTACGAAGTGGATATCTCTCTGTCACGTTAGACTCGCCGTCTCTGTCACGTTAGCGTCACAATCTGTCTCGCTCATACTTCGAATCTCTCCGTATCTGTCACGTTAGCGTCACTATGAAAATAATGAAAATGAAATATTCAAAAATTAATTTTGAATATTTAATTTAGATAAAAATGGCATATTCTTCTAATTTGGAGCAGCTGGCTTTAAATTTTAGATTAGAGTAGGTATACAGAAACATTATTCAGGATTACAAAACAAAAGAAAATGTTTAGAAAAGGCAAGATTTGTAGCAACAAGAGTGAAAAAACCGTCACAGGGTGTAAATTATATCGATTTTTTTAAATGTTAGATTTTTTTCTAAATAGGTGACTTAGATTTTTTTTTTCTGGTAACATATATGAGTTAGTCTACCGCCTGCTTTCGGCTTGACGTCGGCTTCTGGGACACCCGTATAGATTGGGCTTGTATGGCCGATGCAGTGAGTTACAAGATAGATCTTGGTAGCGCGTGGACATGGTCGTGCCTTCGCTCAATGCGATGACGGGAATAGGGTTGCCATCAGTCCGGAATTAGCTGGACACGTCTGGCTTTTTTCAATCGTGTCCGGCCAAATATGTACATGTCAGGTCTGTCTGGCTTTTAGTAGGCTTTTTAGTTTACGACCCAAGGCAGTAGGGTCTACTGCCTTGGGTCCGTGAAGCAACCGTGCCTAATCTGTGACCGTGGTGCGGGTGGTACCGGGCGGTACCCTTCCCCACGAATTTTCAGAAAGATGAACATAGTAACACGTAGTGTGGTTATATGACGCGCGCATCGACTACATACATATCTAAAGTAGGTTCTCTGTGTCTTCTACATTATTCCGTCAACGGCGACCGCCATTTGACTATAAAATTTTTTTTTATCCGGTCTTGAGGGTCAAATGTTCGGCTTTTTACAATGATTCCGGAATTTTAGATGGCAACACTAGACGGGCATGCTGATAGATGTGTTTGTGCTAGCATCGCGGAGCTTTGAGTCAATCGCAGTCACACCATTAGGGTATGGAGACCGTTTAACATTGTTGACTCGTATGCTTGTTTGCATTTCTATTGGTAAAAAAAGTTTTTAGGAAATGACGTTTAAAGAGGGGTTAATTCTTTACTACTCGTAAATTTCCCAGTGTGTACATAGCTTGAAAATTTGAAAATCCTCTTTAATTTCGTATAGGTGAACTTTATAATCTATGATACGGTGTGCTAAAATAGGTAAAGTACCTACAAGGATGTAACGTAGACGAACGAGAGACGAATGGTTTATTGGATTGTTACAGCGTCTTTGCAATATAATTACCTACAAAGACGCTGTAAACGTACCTCATAGGTACCCCATTTACACTCGCGTGCGAGCCGCGAGACGAGCTACGAGACGCGAGTGTAAACACTGAGCTCGTGGCTCGGCGCGCGGCTCGTCTCGCCACTCGCAAGGCTCGCGTCGGGAGCGGTTTTTTGGGCACGAGTCAAAGGGGCTCGCCTCGTGGCTCGCGTACGCGCTAGCGCATGTTTACACTCGCGCGCAAGCTTCATATAAAATGTATAATTTAGCTTTATTTTTTACCAACTTTTTAAAAATCTTTATATATTTTAAAGTTGGCTGTTGATTCGTAGTTATTAAGAGTGAATAAAGATTACTTTGGTTAACAGAGTACAAAATATATCAATACAGTTGAATTTTCGTCGGGGCTGGTAAGACCTCGGTGGCCGAGTGGTTAAGGCGTCAACACGGTATGTTGAAGACGCGGGCTCGATCCCCTCCCGAGATTAAATTTTTCTTTATTGATTTATTTATCTTTCTTTTATTTTTAAAAAACTACAGACGAAACCTTTTACACATCATTGAACTTTCTCAAAAGGGGCCTATAATTTGGAAAGAATAAAAAGTCATATTTAGTCAAATTATTTACGTAGTTATTATAGGGTATATGCTGGCTAAGCACAGCATTGATGCCGCTAATACCTCGACGTCCTCCATTGCTGAAAGCTCGAAAGCAACTGAACGCATTGCGAGAGTGTAAACACCTCGACGAGCTCACGCGCTCTTCCGCGTGACACAAGCCGAGCCGCGAGCCGAGCCACGAGACGCGAGTGTAAATCAGGTATAAGAAAGACAAATATTTAGGTAGGAATGTTGCGAAAAGCAACAATGTTCATAAAGATAAATAAGTGAAAAATAAATAGGTAAGACTTTTTTTCACGCTGTATACTTTATTTTTTTGACTTTACTCAAATGAAAAAAGAATAATTATTTGTCTCAATAAAGTTGACAACCCTTTTCACAATGAAAGAAGCTACATATACTTTTGAACACATTATGTATTAAGTAGTAGGTTTATTTCATTTCAGGGATATCGTGTACCTCCTGGGTTCTGTCTCACAGTGAAAGCTCTCGAAGAATATCTCAGAGTGAATGCAACATTGATGGATGCCGTCAAACAAATAGAGGCTGCCAATGAAAATTACAATGAACAAGATTTCAAAGCGAAGTGTGCTAAGTAAGTTTGTACACTAAACTAAATTATCTAGAATTTGCCGTTTGCTGATTAGGTAATTTTTTATCTTTTGTAGAGCGGTGGACTTGTTCTTAGCAACAGAAATTAGTGGCAGAATCAAAGAAGACATTTTATTGCAATTGAATGACCTGAGAATGAAAGTTGCAAAGGAAAATTTAGGAGAGGGTGGACGGTTCGCAGTTCGATCATCAGGTAAGAATACAACAGTACAAAAGAATACAGTCAAAACTAAAAACCGTGTTGATTCTCAATGCTTTTTACTTGAAATTGTTTTGTTCGAGTAATAATTATTAAGGTTTGTTTGAACGATTATTTTTGTAAGTAAATAGTATGACGCTTAGTCATAGTAATTTTATTGGTTATTGCCTGTCATACCAGGTTACGCCAGTTAGTGTGACTGTCAGGAAAAAAATTCTTCTGCTTCACACTGGTGTGACAGAGAGTAATCCCCCATATAAACGTGTTACAGATCGCGCCAAAATACTCGACCGTTATGAAGCTGCGTCCCCCCTTTTTCTCATGCACATAAAATATACTAAGTTTATTTTTACCGTGCTAAAATGTATTTAGTGGTGTGACATTCATCCACTACTTATGACTTATGTAGACAGACAATATAGTTTAACTATATTATACGTACTTATATTTCCACAATGCGACGCAAACATGCTGTGTTCAGAGCGGACTAGAAGTTTGGCGCGATGTTTTTTTTAATTATAATCATTAAATTTTACAATATTTTTTTCTTTTACAATTGTAAGCGTAACATAAACCAATATAGGTTTTTCCGTACACTACATTTATCAGAATACAGTAAGTGTCTACTTCACCTTAAGTGTTTACCGATACTTACTGGAAATGAAATTCTCTTTCAAATACAATCATTGTTTAACTAGACAACCTCTATCCCTCTATCTGTTTGTCAAAAGAGAGCGAAAAATGTTAATAGTTACAATATTTCGGTCTGTTTTTTTGAGTTTATGTGGTTCATACATCACAATAAAGTATTATATTAAATTTTATTGATGGTCAGTAAAACGTTGTAAAAAGGCATTGCTCTTTATTTTGGCACGTGAAGTTATGTAGGTACCTACATCCACTCGCAGTCTAGTTAGAATAGATATTGACTGTTTTTTTATTTCAAGTCTTGCGTTAATTATATAGGTCAGTTCTGTTTTTTTTCGCAAATGACTAGTTATTTTAAGTGACTACGACCAGTTGAACTGCACGTACTTAATTGTTTATTATTTCATAACATATTATAATTTTCTTTTCCTAGCCGTTGGAGAAGATAGCGAGATTCTGTCGGCTGCAGGACAAAACGATACCATACTAGGATGTGTAAGCGACGATGACGTACTAAAAGGCATACAAAAATGTTGGGGATCAATGTTTGCTTTCACGAGCGCTTATTACAGAAGGTTTTAATGCTTTATCTTTATCTATACATCTATACCTACAAATAAATAAAATTGAAGTGACTGTTTGTAATGTCAAAATAACAAGTTTTTACTAAATAGGTATGAATGTATAACGGGTACCAATAACAAAAACACAATTTAAAATATTTTTATCTGTCTGTTTGTCTCTGTTTGTTCCCGCTAATCTCAGGAACGGCTGGACCGATTTTGACGGGACTTGCACTAATAGATAGCTAATTATATAAGGTATAACATAGACTACTTTTTATCAACTTCAACAAACGTTACTATTCCACGCGGACGAAGTCGCGGGCACAGCTAGTTTATTTAATAATTCTCAATGTAAACTTACAGCTAGTTCTAGCCAGCACGCTTGTTACAATATTACTTAACTATGTTAAGCTATAGGTAATAACGCGTAGTAATTATTAATCTTTGCTAATACATAATATATTATGTGATCAAACAAACTTACTTTAAGTGATGTTCGATCATTATTATATGAAGTGCTTCGTTCGAAGATATATACTTTACCATGTAGTCTCTTCACTCACTAGGCAACCAAACGCAAATTTAGAGCTAGAATAATAAAACGGAAAAAGTTACTTTATCTATGCTCGCTCTAGCTCTGTGAATCCCTCTTGTTACTTGTCATTCCTTTAGAGTCTTCTATCACAAAATCCCAGGGTTAAGAAAGAAAGCTGCAAGAATTCTTTTATACTTGGGTAGGGTGGGTATATATCTTCGAACGAAGCACTTCATATAATAATGATCGAACATCACTTAAGGTAAGTTTGTTTGATCACATATTATATTTCAGTGCTTCGTTCTCGATATATACTTTACCATGTAGATGTTTAGAGTAGGTATTATAGGGATTTTGTAAACCTTCTTCCATTTAATGCTGTAATTAAACAGTTAATACATCTTAATCAGTCTTTATTAGCACAATAATAAATCTTTCATATAAAATCAACAGTAAAAATTTAATAAAATCACTGTTATATTAATGTAATAAAATCAATGTATTGATTATATAATATTTTTCAATAATTATTAAAACATTTTTGTTTTTCGTCTAAACCATTTCGAAATAGTTAAAGAAACTTCTTATCTTGATGACAAAATGGATTTTGCAAAATTGTTACAATCATTAACAATAGGTCTGTTATAAAATCTAGCGAAAACTTGAGATGTCTCTGTCCAGCCTGCTGTACTTCTAATAGTTTCTATAGATATACCCTTCATATGAGCCAGAGATGTTGATGCGTGGCGAGTTGAATGGCTTGTAAAAATAGATGTATCAATACCAGACTCTGATAGTGTATTTTTTATCCATCGACTTATAGTCGATGGTGTTGCTGCTTTATGTGGTTTTTTTAATTGTTATAAATAAGTTTTCTATATTTCCTCTGATATCTTTGGAATAGTCAATGTAATATTGTAGAGTTGATGCTGGACAAATTTCAGGTTCACAGAAGAAAGGTAAATTTAATATTGGTTGTGAACGGTTAGGAGCAGAGGTTTTTATTAAGTCTGTAATATTTATATGATACCCTGATTCTGTAGACACAATATTTTTAATTTTAATCAGTGAAAGAGTTTGTACTCGTTGTGCTGTGCATAAGGCTAGAAGCGTAACTAATTTTTTAGTCAATACTTCTTAGGTTAATGTTTTGCAAGGGTGCCATGATCTAAGAGTATTTAATACAGTAGATGGATTCCAAGAGATGAGATATTTTGATTTTGGAGGATTTGTTTTATAAAACCCCTTGATCTTTTAATACGTTCATCATTTCCTATACGAGAACCTATCAATAATGACAGGGCAGATTTATGGGTATTAAGAGTTCCGTAGGAAGCTCCGTTACCTGCATGCATACTCAAAAATTGCATTACTTTTGGGACTGAAGCACACAAAGTATCAATTTTATAATCCTGACAAAATGTCCACCAACTTTTGAATGTCACATCATACTGTTTTAATGTATTTTTTGATAGTGAAGCTAGCATGGTATCTAAAGATATTGTAGGAACTGCTTGCCTCATCATTGCTTGCCGGAGAAGATTCCGGCCGCCAGGATAAGTTGGTGGTGCAGAGAGTGACTGCTCCTGTAAGGAGAGAATAAAAGATCTTTGTCTGGGCCAAAAAATAGCAGCTCAGATTTAAGCATTTCCTGCATGATAGGAAACCATGGCTGTGAAGGCCAGTATGAAATAATCATAATTCCTGTCGCTTTTTCTTGTTTAATTTTTTGTAAGCTTTTCAAAATTACACTGAAAGGTGGGAAAGCATAAAAAAAATAATTACACCAGCTAATAGTAAATGCATCAACATTTGATGCGTCCGGATCAGGTTTCCATGATATGTATTTGGGGCATTTAGTGTTGATCCCAAATTTTTCTGTAATTTGAAGAAAAATTTGGTTATTTAATTCCCATTCTGTATCTATATTGATTTTTCGTGATTCTTTGTCAGCTTCTAAGTTTTCTGAAGATTTTATATAGGATGCAAAGAGTACTAATTTTCTTTCTTCGCACCACTCCCAGATGGCTCTGGCAAGATTATTGAGATGGGGGTACTGTATTCCACCCATCCGGTTAATGTAAGCAATTGCAGTTTTGTTATCTACTTTCAGTAAGACATGCAGTTATTTTTTGTCCCTAATAAATGTTTTTAAAGCTAAGAAAATGGCCAACAACTCTAAATAATTTATATGAAAGTTGAGTTCATTTTCTTTCCATGCACCATTTATATGATTATTATTACAGACAGCACCCCAACCTGTGCGGGATGCATCAGTATAAATTTCAAGATCAAATTCAAAAGTTTGAATCGATTTACTTACATTCATAATATTTATTGACCACCATATGAGATCAATTTTTATGTCTGGGTGTATTTCCATAGTACTATTATAATTATTACCACATTTAAGTAAGGAAAGATATTTAAGTAAGATACGTAAGTGTGTAATTACCACTCTCATAATTTTAGTAAAAATGTAAGGAGCAGAGGAGAGCCCATAGGGTAAAAAATTAAATTCATACAAATCATCATTAAATTGAAAGCGAAGGTACTTCCTATCCTTAGGATTAATTGACAAAACTAAATATGATTCTTTAAGGTCAATTTTTGCTAAAAAAAAACAATTTTGGGTAATCATTGCTGCAGCTGTTCTATGATCTTCCATTTTAAAGTGGAATGTTGATACAAATTTATTTAAAGGTTTAAGATTTAAAATGAATCTTTTGTTACCATCCGGTTTTTGTTTATTTCATGTTTCTCAAAATCTGAATTGGCAAGGTATGGTTTTGGTACAGTATTCTGAACAGGTGTTGATATAAAAGGTATAGAATAACCTCTGATATGTTGTAAGATTGAGACATCATTACAAATTTTTTTCCAGCAGTTTATAAAATGGAGTAATCTACCACCATGACCTACCTCTATTTCTGAGCAGGGGGCTTCATTTCTGGCTTCGATTTCCTCACTGGGTGATGGAGTTGTTTGTAGGGAGGGTTCCTTTCTGTTGTTAAACGTTTCTGCCCGCTTCGGTTGTAAGTCTTTGATGATTGATACCGAGGCGGGCCTCTGAAGTTTCCCAAGCTACTGGGTGTACTAAAACTTCCGGGCCTTCTTGTTGATGTAACTTTAAAAGTGTCAGTCTTTTTAATTGTTTGCCCGCTTTTCTGAGCATTTTTCATTGCCCTTATTTTCTCAGACAAATTCTCACCATACAAATATTCATCTCTTTCCACATCCTTTATTATCTCCAAGAATTTTTTGTCCAATATAGGAGTTATTAATTTTTTTCTACTCATGGTTTGGCGACAATGGAGGTCTGTCAATATCTTAGAGGCATCGCTCAAAGTTTTGATTATGGTGAGCCTATCACTTGTGTTAGTCACTATTAAGGACAGTGCTTGGTTTAGTGCGGTTATACCTTGTCCCAATTGTTGTTGTTCAGCTTGAATTTTTTTGTCTCTATTATTTATATTGTCTGAAATTGTGGCAATTATTTCAGGGTTCAACTTTGGGGCTTGTAGAATTTTACAGTTTTCTGGAATTAAGTAATTGTTGAAGAGAGTATCTCTTCAATCTTTGTCTAACCCATTTTTTAAAACAGTCATGCAGCGCTTGGCTATGTCGGAATTTATATTTGGGCCATATTGTTGTTTTTCTTTGATTGGGTCTCCAAGCGCTTGTAGCGTTTCGTCATCCAATATGGGCTCATCAGGGTCAGGGATTTCTAACACCTTATTTGAACAGGGTGTCCACTGCTAATGTTCAAAAAATTTCCCTGACTTTTCCCTGACTTTCCCTGACAATTTTTCAAAATTCCCTGACCAACTATATGCATTTTACAGAAAAATAAAATACAATACTTTTTTTCGAAAATTAAGTAGTTTTTGTTGCAATTTTCAGACCAAATGGTAAGTATCTAAAATTTCATTTTTTTAAGTACTTACATAATTTAAATATTTTTAGGCACAGTATTTTTAAACTGTAGAAAGTACACTGGCGAAAAAATAAACCGAGCCACCCTTAACTCTTAGTTCAAATGCATTTTTTTCATAAAAATATATCGGCAAAAAGACTCTTATTGAATACTAAGATAATAAACACAATCGCTTTCCATTAATCTTTTAAGGGTTGACTTCTTCTTCAACCTATGTCTACCCACTGCTGGGTATAGGTCTCCTCCATTCTGCGCCATTCACTACGGTGTTGGGCTTTTCTTGTCCAGTTCTTGCCCGCTGTCTTTTTTATGTCGTCTGACCAACGAGCCGGCTGTCGACTAACGTTCCTTCGTCCAGTTCTGGGAAGCCACTTCCATTCAATGATCTTCTTGCTCCACCGGTTGTCGGCCCTGCGGGCCACGTGCCCTGCCCATCGTCACTTTCTACACGCAACGACACGAGCCACGTCGATCAGTTTGCTACGCTTGCGTATCTCCGTATTCCGGATCCGGTCCCACAGAGAAGCATGGCTCGCGCCATTTTTCTTTGTGCTACTTGTAGGGCGTGTATATGTTGTCTAGTCAGGGTCCAGTTCTCAGCCCCATACATGAGCACCAGTAGGACGCATTGCTCGAAAGCTCGGCGCTTAAGAAATACAGCCATCTCACTCCTGAAAATGTGGGACATTTTGCTAAACGCGCCCCAGCCTAGTTTTATTCGGCGTTCTATTTCTTGTGCTTGCCCACTTTTTACAATAGTAAGTAGCTTAGCTGCCCCAGATATATGTAGTGGTCAACCTGCTAAACCACGATTCCCGCAATCATTATGGGGCCTATGTTCGGATCCCTGACCATGATTTTCATTTTCGAGGTATTCATGCAAAGGCCCACCGACAGTGACACGTCGTAAAGCTTTTCCAAAATAAGCTGAAGATCTGCAGCCGTTTTAGCGAAAATGATAATGTCGTCTGCAAATCGCAGATGAGTTAATTGCTCTCCATTTATGTTGATACCCCTATCAGACCAGTCGAGGAGCTTAAATGTATCTTCCAAGTACGCCGTGAACAACTTTGGGGAGATTGTGTCACACACCTCTTTTAATAGGAACATGATCGGAAAGGTCGTGGAGTTTTACTTGATTTTAATGACTTTTGCTTACTTTGTCATTGGTCTTCAGATTACGGTTGTTTTTGTTGTTAAAAATAGATAATCCGCTCCAGGAAGCTATACTCAAGCTGTCGTATTACTTCATCGTCGGATTGCTCAAATGTTTAGACGTTTTTCGATGCAGCGCGTCTATAGAAGATACCTAGAAACTGGCGCCTTCGATCGACGCGCTGAAATTGACAGGCCACGGGCTACAGCCTCCGCAGATGATCGATACATGCATTTGAATATCCCGAGGAATCAGAACGCAGTGCAGGTCCAACAACAGCTTCGTGACGAACGTGCAGTGGCCATAAGCGCGCGTACAGTCAGGAGAAGGTTAGCCGAGCACAATTTAACACCTCAAAGTGCTATAATAGGCTCAAAATTAACTATAGCTCACCGCAGAGTACGCCTTTAATTTGCTCGTGAGCATATAGAATGGACACTGGATCAATGGGCGCATGTTCTTTTTTCTGGCAAGACAAGAGTGCTTTTCAGAAATGATCGAAGACAGAGTTTGTACTATTGCCCTAGAAAACGTTACGCACAGTGCTGTATCAAAGAAACTGTTGCTTATGATGGCTCCATTATGGAGCCTCCATGTGTATACCTATTGTAAAGGCAATAAAGATTATTATTATTATTATCCATTTCTTCAAAAATATTCTTAAATTTAAGTTTTTTACAATATATATATATATATATATATATATATATATAAAACAAAATATTATAAAAAACTTAAACCTAGCCGCCAACAGCGAGGCAAGGCCCAAGCTGCCGGTGGTTAGGGCTGCAGAGAGAGGAATCTCCGGACAATACGTGCCGTGTCGAGAATCACTGCTTTCTGTATCCGACCCTTATTATTATTATAATGGTGTGGGGCGACATTTCCCCAACAGCATTAACAGAGATGGTTTATATCGACTCCAATGCTCATTCACGCGGATTGGTTAAGAACGATATATCCGTGAGGTTCTTGAAGATCATGTGGTACCTAGACCTACCTTACTCAGGATGTGTTTAAGATGAGATGTTTCTAATGTGCATGATAATGCAAGACCCTATACGGCGAGCGACGACATGGTTAGCGCAGAGGTCGAGTGATCGCCTACTGCGCAACGGGTCGCGGGTTCAATTCCCGTAATACAGTACAAATATTTTGTATGGCCTACAAAAAATTGTTCCGGTCTGGGCGTATGTGCATGTGATATCCTATTTTGTAACTGGCGACGTTTTAAAAAGGAAAGAAATAAATAAATAAATTGTTACACAATATTATACTCAGGGACGTTGGCATTCATGTCATAGAGGCCAGCACGGAGCCCTGATTTGAACCCCATCGAATATCTTTGGGATGAATTAAAACACACGGCCTACGATAGGGTTCCGGCTTTTTCAAAACCTTATGGGATCAGAATGGCGATAAAGGAAGAATGGAACAATATCCTCCAAGACATCATTGTTCAATTGGTAAGATCAATAGGTTCAAATATGCAAGCAGTTATCCAAGCTAGAGGCGGTAAGGTACCACACGTTACATTACCAATACATTGATTTTTATTGTTTTCTGAGGTTTTTTATTGTAACACACCATACAATTTACTTTTAATATAAAGCCTATAAAATCACCAACATAAAGGTGTGTATAAACTATGCGCGGCAAACCCTCGAACATTGGCTCCGCGCGCTATTGGACGGGGTCGCCGCGCGCGACAGCAACACCTACGTAAAACGGACGACTCGTAGGTTTACAAGAATGAATCGCAGACTGTTCGAGGTGGATCGCTTGCCGCGCGCGGCAGTTGCGTTCTGCTAAATTATTATCTAAAAATTGGCTCGCGCGGCAAATAAACGTCTACCTCGGTCGACATTGGCTCGCACCGCTGCCGCGCGTAGTTTATTCCCGATAAACCTTCACGATACCACTTTTATCAAAACTGTGTTCATACATTTGAAGGATTTTGCATTTGAACTCAAGGGATAAGGGTGGCTCGGTTGATTTGTCTACGAAAATTATGTTATAACGTGCAAACCTATAATTAATAAAAATAATTCGATAGGCAAAATTAAGAATCATTCTACCAAATTCATGAAGGAAACATATTCCTCATTTGACAATCACTGGGAAATTTGGAGACCAAACAGTGCAAAATCCTAATTTTTCCCTGACTTTCCAGGTAGCCCGTCGATTTCACTGACTTTCCCTGACTGCTTTGAGCTTCCCTGACTTTTCCCTGACTTTCCCCGACTTTCCAGAATGTGGACACCCTGTTTGAAGTTTCATCCAATAAATTGGTATTCAAATCTATATTTTCATTTGCAATTATTGTTGAATGGCATGAAAGTGCATCCAAGCGAGACTTGGCTCGACTATAATGACCGCTTAAGCTTTGATCTGATGGTTCCCCCCTCCTTTTCTTTGGCGTCAAATCCGATTCTGAAAGATAGGTTTGACATTTTTATACAATAGTATTTACCTTCGCTATGCCTCACGGGCATTACCCCGGCATACAATCTTGTGTGTACATCTCGTATACACCCCAAGATATAGTATAACACATCAGTGCATCACGTACACTACCCGTGTAATCAGATCTGCGGTTTGCAATTTTCAGTTTCAAGGTTATATTTATACCAGAAAAATCTTCATAATGTTACGTTTTAGCATTACACGTATTCTAGTATCCTAAGTAAAACAAAAAACAACAATCAAAGCTTACCTGTACGTTTTACATTATTTGATAATTCATCAGAATTAGAACTCCAAGAACTGCGACGCCGACGTCGATCATCGCGTTTTTGTAGTCGACGTATTTTATTTCTATATCTTTTCTTCGTTATTCATTTTGTGTTTGGGCATGTTAGAAATGCACAAAAAAACTGTAAAAATACTTGTATTTTCCTTTTCTTCTTAAAGAATACAGAGATCGTTTGTTTATCTGCGTCAATTCAATTCAATTCAATTTTTAGGTTGTATGGCCTCTGTCAGGTGTGACAATTTTGCCAATGTCGAGTAGCGAAAACACGTTTTAAGTTCATAAGATTTAGCGGTAATACTAGAATGCTGGGTCGGTTGGGCTACCTGTGGGCAAAGCAGAGCGAACATTAAATTGTTAGTAGGTTGCCGCGCAAACGCAAAGAATGACAAGTAACAAGAGGGATTCACAGAGCTAGAGCGAACATAGATAAAGTAACTTTTTCCCTTTTATTATTCTAGCTCTAAATTTGCGTTTGGTTGCCTAGTGAGTGAAGAGACTACATGGTAAAGTATATATCGAGAACGAAGCACTGAAATATAATATTATGTATTTGGTACGTACAGTCTCATTCGCTCAACAGTTACCTACAGGGATACATCTATGCTATTTTACTCAATCACGCAAAAACGGCTGAACGGATTTGGATGAAATTTGGCATGCATGTAGCCTTTGTTATGGAAAAGAACATAGGCTACCTTTTTTCTCGATTCCTTAAGTAGTTCCCGAGGGAAAATTGAAAATTATTTACGAGCTAAGCCGCGGGCAGACAGATTTGAAATTTGGTATGCCATGGTACCTATGCTATGGAAAAGGACATGTACTTTATATTCCTTAATGATCTCTCAAATAGTTCCCGTGGGAAGATTAAAAATTGTTAACGAGCGAAGCTTTAGACCCAATTCTGAAGTCCACGCAGACGAAGTCGCGGGCAGAAGCTAGTTTGTATATAAAAGGGTACCGTAGATTAAAAGGTCGCCTGCATCCTGCATGCAGCCCGTGGCCTAGTGAAGAGTAGGCATGTAGGTAGTTAAGAGTCGAGGGTAACTGACGTGTCAAATCTTCAATTAGAAAGCGATCGTGCTAGATTAGAGTTGACACTGACCTAATAGGTCAATGGGTCAAAAGAACCAAATTAAAATGACAAACCTATTAAAATATAAATATAACTTAATTCAAAGTCAAAACTTTTTTATTCATTTAGGTACAATTTGTAATAATCATAATAATTCATAACTTTATTGCACAAAATATGGTTACAAATAGGTGGTTCATTAAATTTTAAGTTCTACACATATTTTACTGTTCTACAGCATGCAACATTTTGTAACCATTATATTCATATTACACACCATTTATAAATTAATTTCAATGTCAATTACAAAAATACAAATACAAATTTAATAACTTCTGTCAAATAAAATTCAATACTGTTTCGATAAACAACCATTAGGATTCGCATTATATTAATTACTTTAAACAATCACTGAATTAAAATATTCTAAAATAGCATATAAGTACATTCACATTAAATTAATACTACTGTACACTTATGAACGTCAATTTTGATGCCATCGGTTCTACTCATCCGTTCGATTTTTACGTAGTCTTAGTTGCTACTCATCCGTTCGATTTTTACGTCGAAACTTAGTAAGTACACTAATTGAAATTATTTTTTCAACTAGTATTGCTGGTGTTCAAAGTGTATTTATTAGGCTTTATACCTATTACAGGCAAAATGGCCAACCTTGCATCTGTGGCGGCGGTGTGGTGGTGCAGGCGCTGGTGGCGCCGCGCGCGGCCGGCGTCATGTTCACGCGGCACCCCGACGCCGGCGACCCCTCGCGGCTGCTCATCACTGCCAACTATGGCCTGGGAGAGGTATTATATAGGGCAGGCGCCACTGGCGTAGGAAGAGGTGGGGGCTTGGGGTCGGGAACTCGGGACACCCCCCATTAAAAATAATAAAAGTTTTCCTTTAAGTAAAAAACGCAGGTTCTGTATCAGTGTACCTATATACGTCAAACTGGACATCCCCATTGGAAAAGTTATACCGACGCCTATTGTAGGCGCACAAAGTTAAGTAGGCGTACTAGCTTGCCTGTGTACTTATTACCTCAACCAGCGAAACAACAGCGAGAAAAGCATATAACAATCAACTGTAAGAAAACAATTGAGAAAGGCGCCGACAAATTACAAAAGTTAAAGTTGGAAATTCGAATCAACTGGAAATACTTTTCGTCAAATACTATGTAGTTTTGCTGCGAGTTTCCTAATCGCATCAAACATTATTTTTTATTTTTCATATTCTGAAAGATTAGTGTTTACTTAAGTATAGGGCTAAAAATTATACATCGCGACTCTAGGTGCGCCAAGCAAATCAACATAGTACGTTGTTTTTAAGGGCTGATTGATTAGCATCCATTACAATTAAGATATTTTGATGCTTGACAAAAAACATATACATCACAAATCGATACCAATAAATAAATAAAATTTTATGAACATATCAAATATGCTTATATCGTATTTCTTTTATAAACTTATGGAAGTATTTCATCAGAAACTTATTCAACAGTCACAAAATACGTATTAATACTTACAAATAAATGCAATGGCATTAAAGTGCTATTTAAAATACTTATTGTGCGTAAACAAAAGGCGATAAAATCAATGTCATTCAACATCGAGGTCGCAAACTTCTTTTATTACAATTTTATACTACTATTTTTTGTAATAGTAGATTATTAATCAAAGGGATAAAGCAGTGTTTTATGTCACGGAGCGCAACGAAGGACTCTATGGTTAACTCCCGAGCGCAGCGAGGGTATAAAATAATGAAATCCTGAGCGTAGCGAAGGCAAATTTATTCTGTGGCGAAGAATTTAAGACTACAGTCTTGAGTACAGCGAAGGATTTACTCGTATGCTCACTCAAGATTAAACTGCTTTATCCTCTAGGAAAATACTCTACTTTTCGCATCATCCGCGAGAAAATAAAAACAAAACGTATAAGAAATTGAGCATTTATTAAAAACATATTAATTGAATATTAAATCATATACCGGGTATAAGTGACGGTGTCCCTTTTCTTTCAACAGTGAGTTCAGACCAATGTTAATATTTGTTTACCGGAAAAGCATTTAAATCGAAAAAAAAGGAGTTTTCATTTTTAATTTTTATTCATGTTACGCAATGTATGGCGCGCCGACATCATTTTTGTTTCGCTCACACCCCGGTGCGTTGACGTTCGATGACCCAAACAACTGATTTCGCGCGCAGTATGATGGAAATGTTATAAGTACGATTTACGTTGCGAAGTAAATTTTTTGTGTATTTATTATGGTTTTTTGACAGAATATGATTTGTAAACGTTAACTTAAAGAACGTTAAAGTTAACGTTAAAGAAATACCTCTGTGACAAATGCTATTATAACCTAGACGAATTTTTTAAGGATAAATGTATTTAATTTTATTTTAATTTTAAACAAAAATTTATGTTGTAAAATGTGATGTATTGAAACTTTATTTATTGAAATGAAATTTTAATGAAATGACACTATAATAAATTGAAATTTGTAATTATTGTTTTTTAGGGAATTATATTGTTTTTTTATGGATTATTATTATGACAAAATAATTTAATTCTAATTAGGACTATTATTAAAATGTTTTAAATTAAATAATGCATGCCATCCTCAACATTTGCTACGCCCTTGCAGGGCGTCACATATCCGTGTACCTACGTAACCAGTTGTACTTGTACTACAAATACCTTGTACTATGTGACATGCAATATAATATATTATTATTATTTTTATAACTTAGTTATTAAACACCACCGAAGAAAAAATCGGAAAATTTATGAATTTTCCGGGAGAAAATTTCGGTGATTTTCAAATTCGGATCATGGTCTGAACCCACTGTTAAAAGAAAAGGGACACCGTCACTTATACCCTGTATAATTATATTATTTAAAAAGTCACAAAACTTCTGTATTAAAAAATACTACACAGAAGGCGTGGCTGTCGGTAAGTTTCTGCTTGAATCCTATTTAACTTCTTGGAAAACTAAAACCTGCAAATGTAAACAACATAGCACGATGAATTTTTTGTTTGATTTAGTTATATTTAAGTGTCTTTATAGATTTTTGTACATTGAGGCGCGTTTTAGATAAGAGTGGATTTGCAACATTTTCAACATGTTTAGCATCACGCGTTTCATTAGCCTTTGGTGTTTACTTGGTTTCGTGTCGTGTGTTCCATTTAATGATTTTTGCCATGGAAAGTTAGCATCAAATACCCATGTTAATAACTTTATTTTGCTTTCCACAATCTTACAGCCTTACAAATAAACGTGGCATAAAGTTAAACTCGAGAATAAATTAAGAATAAGCAAAATGTCTACAAATAAACCAAGAATAACTTATACTGAGTATAACATTGACATTTCTATTGATACAAACGTTATTCCGAAGTTATACCAGCCCGCACCCTTGTATAAACCTAGTATAACTCGATTTGTGCTTGTTTGCTGTGGTCATTTGAGGTTATAATATTTAAATATAGTTAATGGATACACTAAAGTAGTCTTTATTCACTGTTAAAAATTAACAAAGTTCAAATGAGATCAATCATCATCATCATTTCAGCCAACAGACGCCCACTGTTGGACATATGAGTAGGCTTCCCCCAAGGATCTCCACGCCGATCGGTCCTGCGCCTCCCGCATCCAGCGGCTTCCCGCAACCTTTATCAGGTGGTCGGTCCACCTTTTGGGGGGCTTACCAACGCGGCGTCTCTTACGGATCTCATCATTACTTATCGTTCACGTAAAGAAACTCCAAACATAGCCATCTCCACCCCCCACCCCTCCTCCCCCAAATTAATGAGATCAATACAGTTAAAGATTTCATCGGAGCTGATAAGAGCTCGGTGGTCGAAGTGGTCAAAGCGTCAATACGGTACGTTGGAGACACGGGTTCGATCCCCGCCCGAGACGAAATTTATTTATTGATTTATTCAGCATTTTTGAAAAAAAAATCAAAGTTCTTTATCGAAATTTAACTATTTTCAAATGAATATAATTATTTACACGAAAGTATAAACAAATATAATAATATGGAAATGAAACCAATCAACAAAACGGTCGCCCGGTCGAAAAACTGACAGCTTTCACAGATAAAATGTTACTTTTTTGTACATTCAAAAATTCAAAATTCAAAATTCAAAATTGTTTATTTACTTTCACAAACAGTTTAGTTAGTAGTAATAATGTCGGAGTCTCCTTTTAAGCAAAGATTATGCCTGTATCAGGAGGCTCCGCTCTTCCATATCATGTTGTGATACAAGGTTAAGGTAAGTGAGTAAATACAATTTTAAATATTCTACGAAGTTTATCTCTGTGTGAGTGTTTGAGTGTGTGTATGGTGTGTGTGTGTGTGTTGTGTATGTGTGTATGTAAGTGCGTGCGCGTGTTTGTGTGTGCGTGTGTATGTGTGTTAAAGATTAGTTTTAAGTTAGCCCTGCGAAACTGCCTTGGGATCGCGATCTATAGCAGATTCCGATCACAAAGCACATCAACTGAAGCTTAAGCCGGGGGCTGTAGGAATTGTTCACATGTTTCATAATTGAGTTGTTTCAGCCAAGTAAGTACAGTAAATTTACAGTCATGCAGTGTCTTTGTGTATATTTGTAGTTCTTTGTTCAATTTGTTGTACAGATAAATTGATCTTCTCTTGTACTGTGTCCTTGCAAAAACAGTTCTAGTTTTAAGGGCAGCTATTACATTATGTGTTTTTCTTTTATTTGTTACATTCGGGTCGAATCTCAAAGTTTTATGAGTTTTTAGAATTAAACGCAGTATGTATAGCTGCCTGACCGATAGCAAATCACACATTCTGTATAAGCTTTCAGTAGAGTAACGCAGCTTTTTAAAATACATAACTTTAAGGAGGGCTCTCTGTGCTCGTTCTATATCCAAAAAGTGCGTTCGGTATGTACCTCCCCAGACAGGGATACAATATGCCATGATTGATTGTACAAGTGCAATGTAGATATTATTTAACAGCATATTTTTTGGAGCAATACTATCAGATGATTTATTTGGAACTACATGTCTTAGTGTCTTAAATATCCATATGAATTTTCTTATTCTTCCACATAGATATTCAATTTGAGGGTACCACGATAGTCTTTGGTCTATTAGGATACCTAAATATTTAGTATGGCTTACCTTATTTATGATTGGGCAATTACAGTTGGATGGTTTGTTTTTACATACATGTATTTTTATTTGGAAGTCTCTATTTGGTTGAGCGTTATTATAGATACCAAAACATATGTAGTTAGTTTTATTAGTGTTAATTGTTAGTATATTATACTTAAGCCAATTAGAAATCTGGGCCAAACCATTTTCAGTATTTCTTCTAGCGACCTCCCAAGAACTTCCAGTGAAAACAACAGCGGTGTCATCAGCGTATGAAAAGATATTCGCATTCTCAATACGCATGTTACACAGATCATTAATATATATAAGAAAAAGGGTTGGGCCCAGAACGCTTCCTTGGGGTACGCCATATGACACGCCAACATCTTCACCGGTATACTGATCAAGCTTCACCCTCTGTGTCCTGTTGGACAAGTAATCTTTGAAAATTGCAAGTTGTATACCCCTAACCCCAATTTTTTCGAGTTTTTGTACAAGGATGGGGACAGATACAGTATCAAAAGCCTTTTTTAAGTCAAGGAAGACACACAAGCTTTTCTTTTTATCATCAAGTTGTTCTGTAATTAGTGTACTTAGGGAACTCACCGCATCCTCGGTAGACAAGCCTTGTCTGAACCCAAATTGGGAAGAGGATATAATGTTGAAGGTAGTTAGATAGTTTAAAAGTCGAGAATTTAATAGTTTTTCTAAAATTTTTGATAAAACTGTCAGCACTGAGATGGGCCTATAATTATTGATGTCGTCTCCGTCTCCACCCTTGTAAACTGGTGTAATAATTGCCTTTTTTAATGGTACGGGAAAAACACCATATTTGAAACAGAGATTGGCAAGATGCGTAATGACTGGGACTACAACATGTCTTACGTGCTTAATGTACTTAGTTGAGATAGTGTCCCATCCTTTCTCTTTGATTGCGCTGTTGCCATATTGTGCATTTTGATAGATCGGAAGAATAGCTATACCGAAGATAAACCTCGTTTATTTGTCAAAAAAATATTTTAGAGTTATTCTCGTTTTATACTAAGTATAACTATACCTAGTATAAGGGTGGTATAAATGTGGTATAACTCATTTTTATTTGTAAGAGTGTTAGTGTAATAGTATAGGGACAGCTGGGGTACAATAAAACGAAAAAAGCATTTTTATTTTTTAAGAAACTGTGCTTTATATTTTGATAATATTTGTTTAGAACGATCAACAACGGTTCATCATCTACCTATTAAGAACAAAAATAACTAATAAAATTAACGTTAACCTATTAAAAAGAGCGTTTTTGCTGAACCCCTCCTCTGTTTCAATGAGCCCCAGATCTTGGGTACAATGAAACGGTGTCTGGGGTACATTGGAACAAGGCAAATAAAAAAAATCTATATTCCCTACGGCGTCTCTATCTCCTGCTGCTTTTGGTTTTTTAACATATCGATGCAATTTTACTGGACTTGGTATTTTTAGGTCAGCAACAGTTCGCAAACTCATACTACATGCTACAAGTTCAACAGCTGCTCGCATATCGTTTTACTATGCAAGTTCTTATCTGTCTTTCCCTTATGACTTCTCACCATTATTACTTCAAAATCTGTAACAAAAATCCAATAATCAATCCCGGGCATTGGTAATCTGTTGGAGCAAGGTCGAGAGAGTACGGTGGATGTCTTAGACATTCCAATTGTTGTGCAGTGTGTGGCTAGACCACAGACCACGTTGTCATGAAGCAGCAGTGGCCTAGAGCGATTGACTAGCCTCGGTTGTTTAGCAGCTAGCTTTTCCATTATGGTTGCCGTTGCTGACAATAGACATCTGCCGTAATCGTCTGGCCAGATTTAAGAAAGCTGTAGTGAAAGACACCAGCACTAGTCCGCCAAACGCTCACAAGTAACTTTTCTGGATTCAATTTTCGCTTGGGACATGGTTTGACTGGTTCGGCAGGGTTCAGCCATTGCGATGAGCGCTTTCAATTATCGTATAGGACCCACTTTTCATCACAAGTAATGATTCGATTAAAAATCCCTTCATTATTGTGCCGGTTGAGTAATGCAACGCAGCAGTCAACGCGCGTTTGTTGATTTGCTTCACTCAAATCGTGAGGTACCCACCTTTCAAGCTTTTTCACCTTCCCAATTTGCTTCAAGTGGATTAAAACAGTTTTATCACTAACACCGCAGCCTGCAGCTAACTCGGACACAACAGCCTTCAATTCTTCATTATTAACTTTGGTCTCCGGCCGTCTACGGGGCTTGTTCTGCAGGTCGAAATTTCCATAACGAAAACGTTGGAACCTAATAGGGCATGCAGTTTCATAGATTTTCAGTTTCTAAATTGGCTTATGAAATTAGGTTCATTAGTTTCGAAATTTCGAAACTCAAGGAACACCTTACTAATGGAATATCAGACTGTTTGTGAAACTATAATGAAAGCGTTTTATAATACTTAAAAAAACCTTTATTTTTTATAAAAAATTTATACTACTATTTATAATTACAATCACAGTAATCACACTTTTAAACTTTTTTCAAGACAATAGATTATAGCGGTAGGTAAGTGCTTATAAAAAATCAACTACATTCTTAAGGAACGGAAAATATCAGCAATGGATTCATGGGATCTAAGAAAAGTTAAATTATCCAGCATTCTGCTGCTCAGAGAGCTTCTCAGCCGGTTACAAATGTAGCCGCCCGCTGAGAATGCCCTCTCCGCCTTTGACACTGTTTTTTTTTATTTACTAATTTAACACTCCACAGACTCGTGGTCCGTGCTCTTTTTATGTAAATCTTCTCGTTTTGATCTATTTTAAATTATTAATTATTATATTAAGACTTACGACTACTTTTTACTCCTAATCTAAGGTGAGTTGCGCAACTCAATCAATTTAAAAATTTAAATATATATACAGGATGTCCCAGAAGCCGGCGTCAAGCCGAAAGTAGGCGGTAGACTATCTCATATATGTTATCAGAAAAAAATATAAAAAAATCTAAGTCACCTATTTAGAAAAAAATCTAACATTTAAAAAAATCGATATAATTTACACCCTGTGACGGTTTTTTCACTCTTGTTGCTACAAATCTTGACTTTTCTAAACATTTTCTTTTGTTTTGTAATCCTAAATAATGTTTCTATATACTCTAATCTAAAATTTAAAGCCAGCTGCTCCAAATTAGAAGAATATGCCATTTTTATCTAAATTAAATATTCAAAAATAATTTTTTGCATAGCTATAACAAGCTGTACTGAAAAAAAATGTACTATGCGAGTTTGGCAAGTTACTGCAAAAGTTGGCGCATTCAATAAGGATTCCAAAATGGTATGATACTTGTTAGATAATTTCTACAATTGAAGACAATATTTTTTTTTCCAAAAACAGGCAGTTTTGAACAAATTTTTCTTACGTACTTAAAATTTATTCTAATGTACCCATGGTTTGCTTTAAGGCTGTAACTTTAACATTCTAGTTTGAGTGAGACCGGGAGAGTCATTTTACGAAGTGTGAGAGAGACAGATAGTGACGCTAACGTGGCAGAGACGGAGAGATTCGAAGTATGAGCGAGACAGATAGTGACGCTAACGTGACAGAGACGGCGAGTCTAACGTGACAGAGAGATATCCACTTCGTAAAATGACTATTTTACGAAGTGGAAGTGAGACAGATAGTGACGCCAATTATTCGCTAACGCACAAACAATACACATCAGTACGTTTCGCTCCTTCGCTTACTGCGCATCTTTTTGTATTCGTTCGTGTTGATTTCGTGCTTACCACTTTCTGCTTCGTTTATTGGACTTGATTGCTTGTAATTTGGATTCGGACTGTTTAGTTTCTCTACCGACGACCTTTGCTTTGCTCCGGCCTACTTATCGTTGATTGTGTAATTGTGTAGTGCCACCATGTCTGCGTACACGACACAAGAATACATCAACATGCATTTAATTTATGGGGAATGTAGATGCAATGCCAACGCTGCAGCTAGACTTTATCGTGAGAGGTACCCAAATGCAGCTCGTTTTCCGGATCATCGAGTCTTTACAAATGTGCACCGATTACTCTTCTCAGAGGGCCGACTGCCGAACCAAGTACATAGTGAAAGAAGATTTCGTCCCCCTTACGAGGACGTTGTACTAGACATTGTCGAAGAAGATCGGAGTATTTCTGTACGTGAATAGAGAAGCACAGGAGTACCCAAAAGTACAGCCCATCGGATTTTGCAAAGAAATCAGCTACACCCGTACCACGTACAGCGAGTACAAACTCAACTAACTCGGGACCATCGACCCCGTGTTGCTTTTTGTCAAACAATGCTACAAAAACACAGAGAAGATCCGCGATTCTTCGAAAAAATTTTGTGGTCAGATGAGACGACATTTAAAAAAGATGGTTACATGAACCTACACAACTTACACGAGTGGCATATCGAAAATCCTCATTTGATGAGGCAAGATAGATCACAATATCGATTTAAAGTGAATATGTGGACCGGAATTTTAAATGGACAAATAATAGGTCCTTTTGAGCTGCTAGACGCCTTGACTGGTGAAGTTTATTTACATTTTTTACAAAATGATTTACCAAATCTACTGGAAGATGTGCCACTTAACATTCTAAGAGATATGTGGTTTCAACAAGATGGTTGCCCAGCTCACTATGCCAGCTCAGTAAGAGAATATCTTGATGAGGAATACCCAGGCAGATGGAGAGGACGATCTGGTACTATCTCGTGGCCAGCCCGTTCCCCAGATTTCCATCCATTAGATTTCTTTTACTGGGGAGCGGTGAAAGAAAAAGTTTACGCAAAGACAATCGAAACTGTGACTGACCTACGGCAAAGAATAATAGAAGCAAATGATTTTGTTAATAATGGAAGATTCGCCCGCTTGATAGCCCGATCTTTTTTAAGAAGATGTCGAGCCTGCATTAGAGCTGAAGGAAGACAGTTTGAACACCTGTCGTAAATCTTGACATTTAAATAAATTATGTTAAACAATTTTTGTGTATTTAATTTATTTCACTATCTGTCTCTCTCACACTTCGTAAAATGACTCTCCAGGTCTCACTCAAACTAGAATGTTAAAGTTACGGCCTTAAAGCAAACCATGGGTACATTAGAATAAATTTTAAGTACGTAAGAAATTTTTTTTCAAAACTGCCTGTTTTTGGAAAAAAAAATATTGTCTGCAATCGTAGAAATTATCTACCAAGTATCATACCATTTTGGAATCCTTACTGAATGCGCCAACTTTTGCAGTAACTTGCCAAACTCGCATAGTACTTTTTTTTTTCAGTACAGCTTGTTAAAGCTATGCGAAAAATTAATTTTGAATATTTAATTTAGATAAAAATGGCATATTCCTCTAATTTGGAGCAGCTGGCTTTCAATTTTAGATTAGAGTATACAGAAACATTATTCAGGATTACAAAACAAAAGAAAATGTTTAGAAAAGTCAAGAATTGTAGCAACAACAGTGAAAAAACCGTCACAGGGTGTAAATTTTATCCATTTTTTTAATGCTAGATTTTTTTTTAAATAGGTGACTTAGATTTTTTTTATATTTTTCTGATAACATATATGAGTTAGTCTATCAACTGTTTTCGGCTTGACGTCGGCTTCTGGGACACCTTAATAATATTATAATATTAATAATATTATACATTTTTTATCTATGGACTATTTCACAATTGCACGTCTGTTTTTTTATATTATATTTTTTTTTAGTTACACTAAGGTCGCTCCGCTGGATAGGGCCCTGAGCACCATTTTTTTTCACCATTCACCGCCCTCGCCTCGTCCAGGAGTTCTCGTAGTAACATGCGGGCGTTTATCTGAAAAGCCTCAAGTATCTTGCTGCAGGTGGTGTGTTTTACCTGCAGCGTCCCCCGCAGTGTCTCCAGGTACTCTAGATAGGCGTTGACTAGGTCATCTCCGTCCCGGTCAGTGACTATTCTGAACGGCGGTCTCACCCTTCCCATGTCTGCCAGTGTGGTTTTGGGTGAGGAGATCGTTCTATGTTTGGGGACCACGTTCGGTACTGTCTCATTGCCCGTTCTACGAGGACGAGCGTGGCCCAGGGCAACAGATATGCCCCTGACGAGGTCGTCTGTCGGGGATTGTCTTTGTGATTGGAGGCGTCTTCTTTCGTTTGCTTCTTGCATCGCCTTCTCGTGTTGCCTTTGTGCCCGGGCTGAGCCACTTTCTGCTAGTTCATTGCGTGGAGTCTGCTCGTGGTCTTTAAGCAGAAAGTCGAGGTTTTGGCCTCTTCTCTCGTACACGATAATTTTGGGTTTTCGGGAGGGCTCCAATAAGGGAGTGTAATCGGAAACGTTCCCCTTCTCGAGATCTACCTTCATGACATCCACGCTGATGACTCTTGGGTCTCCGTCCATATTTAACAGCAGTTCCCCCGCTATAGTAAAGGACGACTTGTCAATGTGCCAGTCCAGCAGCAGGATCGACTTGTTCCTGAAACGTACAATTCGGCATTTTTACCCTGCGAGCATCACCTCAGGCATTGCATCAAACACTTTTCTTTTAATGATCACCCTGGTAGTGCTGCCTTTTAGAAGGGCTGCTAAGCCAGGTGATATGGCAACGTGCTTCCTTGTTCTGGACATACAGACACTAATGCCAATCCTTTCTCCTGCATTATCCATGAACAACGCCACAGCCCTTGTGAGGAGACCTACTGTTCCTTTTTCTCCGTCGCTTAACCATTGCGTTTGCGTTATCGTTGGGGCCACGTAAGGTTCTCGCGTTCGTGGTGCCATATTTACAGACTCATCATCACCCCCCTGCGCTGGTGGAGTACAGTTCTTGTTTCGCTTCGATACTGGTTGGTGAAATCGATATCAAGTAATTGTAGGCCTTATCTAAAAACTCCCCTCGCTTGCCACCAGTCTCGTAGAGTGCCATTTCGACTTGTATTATTCGATTTGTATTATTAACGCGCCAGCGTTACTTCGGGACGGAATCGGTCCACCGACAAATAGTGATATCGATATAATTTCGAAACTAAAGGTGCAAATTTTCGAAATTACGTGGCATGCAAATATAGTCCGAAATTTTCAAATCCAACTTAATTCTAGGGAGAGAAGAAAATTCAGTACAATATTCAACTCCTGTTTAATAGAGGCTTTAAATGAATTACTTTATTTTGGGTTTACATGACTCAGAATATGCTATTTTTGAGCTGGTGGTGCAAAAACTATTATTCTACTTTCAGAGCGTAGTGTCTGGTTCGGTAGAGCCGGACACGTTTGTGGTGTCGCGCCACCTCGACGGCGGGCTGGAGATATCGACGACAGAACTGGGTTCGAAGGCGCAGCGGGTGACCGCGCTGGACGAGGGCGTGGGCACGGAGGCGGTGGTGGAGGCGGAGCGCGCCGTGGCCTGCCTGTCGGCGGCCGACGTGCTGCGGCTGGCGTGGCTCGGCGTGGCGCAGGAGCGTCTCTGGGGGGCCGGCAGGGACATCGAATGGGCTTTTTGTAAGGTAAAATCAAATATGTGTTCCTACCTCGGTTTCGTACAACGCATAGAAGAATCACTTAATATATTTGCTACAACGATCGAATTCGATAAACTTTTAAAAGGCACGTGTTTTCACAATTCTCTCATTTTATGATTAAACTTAACCTTTATTTATTGGTTTGCTCAGGATGAAATTTTCCTAGTTCAAGCACGACCTATCACGTCGCTAGAGCGGTGGTCGGAGGAAGAGCTGCTGCACGAGATGGATACTCCCATCATGGCTGACAATGAGCTCACCACCTTTGCCAACTGCGGCGAGGTACATACAACATACACAATATGACATATTTTTCAATCTCATAAATGTAGAATGCGCAGTGTATCGCGTTCATAAAGTCATCTGTGAATTCTGTGATATAATATCACAGATTAACACATCATCAGGAATAAAGCACGTCAAGATCTTTATGGGCATGGACAATTGGCTCAAATTTACATTGAGCTCTAGCAGATCCCAGACCCGCCTAATGCTCGGTGCTCTTACCGGACATTTTGGCACTAGGATTATGCTAACCAGGACGGAACTTGTCAGTTTCAAAATCCGTAGGGCCTGCAAGGATAAAGAGGAAAGCATGGAACATTTGCTGTGCCATTGGAATTGGAATCTCTAGCCTGCAGGAGGCTAATGCTGACGGGGATTGGTTATGCGAAACTGGAAGATTACAGGGCTATGCCACCAAAGGACATTATCAAGGCCATGGGCACGGTAAACTGGACCGTAGGTGGTGATGGCTTTAGGGTCTAACACCTGGGGAAGCACAATAGATCCAGAGCGGGTCGAAGTGCGAAGGCTCACTACTTGGGCCCACTTCTAAAATAAGATAAGATAACCCATCATCACAACAAGACAATAACTTCATGTTTGGATCAGGTTGTAGCGGAAACAAATGCGTGATGAGCGCAAAGAAACCATCATAATTTTGCAATTTTTTTTAGTCCATGAAAGTGAATAATTTATTTTTTGCCAGGTGTTTCCGAAGCCACTTACGCCATTGACATATGATTTGGTGATACACCCCTTAGGGAAAGGAGTCAACAAGGCTGTTTCAAAGGAAACTGATTATGAAGACTCACTTATACTGACGCACAACCGATGCATTTTTGCACTTTATAATGTAAGTGTATATTAAATTAATTTTTTTATTAATTAATTTGACAAAATCAAATTTATACTTGGCAAGTTATACTTTTGTTTTATCTCTACCTGCATATAAAATTTGATTGTAATATCGATCGACATTTTAAGTAAGTATTTTGAAAATTCAAATGTTTCGTTCTTTCAATGTTTAGCATACCTACATCTATAGAAATGTCTCCAAAACATTTCATATTTTGCTGATTCACATAAAATATATTTTAATTTTACAAATAAAATATGTTATATACTTACATGTTTAATGCCACTCCTAAGGAAAAATACCTCGGCTGCATTTGAAAGTGTTCAGTTATTTTGACTGAGAAATATTAGGTCCTTACATATGAAATTGGCATTTTGTCGTACTGACCACTTTGATCTCAAATATCTCCTTTATGGTTAGGAATTTCAAATTCAAAGGAGGATGCCCGATTTTGCCCCACTATCAAGGTCGATGACCAATAAAGCGGTATTTCTAATTAAATATATTTTATCAAAACATGATTTTTCATCAGTGTAATATAAAGCTGATAAAAGCTACGGTTTTTTTCGGCAAAAAAAATAAAGACACATGCATTTCCTGTTAGAAAAAGGCGATTGCATTTATGCATTTTTCGTTGTAGCTACAATAACACCTTTTTCAAAAAGCATTTTTTCTGCTATGACAAAAGGTTTACAGATCGCATAGAATATAAAACCCTGTTATCCACCTAAGCAGCGCACCATTTTTTTACGCTAATATCAGATTAATTATATTTTGCGTTTCTTTTATGCAGTGTTAATGTTAACATTTTTACCTACGCTATTTTTCACAATGGGAATCTTACTGAAAATACCAGATTTTTTAAATGTAGCGCATTACGTTAACGTGTGATGCTCGATGACGATGGTCAAAATCCTTAGAGCAAAAAACTAATGAATCGCAATGATGTTGAAAATGCTGCAAATCTGTAGTTCGCAGTTCCCTTCGTTGCTTGTTACGTTGCGTTCTTTGCGATTTTTGTTACAGATTTGATTCCATATTATTGATAATACTGGATATCAATGGGTATAATTGATAGTATTATTAGGTATATTTAACTGACTGTTAATGATCGATAGTTCAGCATAACTAGTTTGACGTCTTGCAACTATATAGGTCGCATAGGTTTGGTTAAGAGCAATTTTTATGAATATCTAAGAAACTGCAGCTTTAAATAAAAAAACCATACTTGTTTCCTATACAAGGCCGAAAAACGTTTAAAATGAAACTAGGGTTGTTTCTGTCATGAAAATTTGTAAGTCTCCATACAAAAGTGGGCATCATCCTTTATACAGCTATTTACTCATATATTTGTGTTTGGAAAATTATATTTCTCTTTTTTTTTCTCAATTGTTTTTTTCTTTGCGTCACTCAGTTTACAAAATGGACAACTTGAAATATCTCGTTATTTACGAGTACGAGTTCCACCGTGGCACCAGTGCTGCAGAAACGGCTCGAAGGATTAATTATGTGTATGGCGACGGTGCCGCAAAAGAAAACACAGTGCGTTTTTGGTTCTAACGTTTTCGTTCTGGAAGTTTCGACCTGCAGAACAAGCCCCGTGGACGGCCGGAGACCAAAGTTGATAATGAAGAATTGAATACTATTGTGGAAGCGGATCCATCGCAAACCACGTCCGAGTTAGCTATAGGCTGCGGTGTTAGTGATAAAACTGGTCTAATCCACTTGAAGCAAATTGGGAATGTGAAAAAGCTTGAAAGGTGGGTACCGCACGAATTGAGTGAAGCAAATCAACAAACGTGCGTTGACTGCTGCGTTGCATTACTCAACCGGCACAATAATGTTTTAAATCGAATCATTACTTGTGATGAAAAGTGGGTCCTGTACGATAATCGGAAGCGCTCATCGCAATGGCTGAACCCTGCTGAACCAGCCAAACCATTTTTTTTTGGGAGGGGGGAAAATGCATTTACGCATTTCTCGCGGTCGAGCCAAACCACGAGGATATGTGGGACTCCCCAGACCGTACACAGCCCGGGCCTACCCACTAAAACCCCCCCCAGCAGCTCCTCCGTCCGTCACAAGACAAGGGGAAGGGGACAACAGCCAGGCCTTATTCCCGCTGACCCCCTGCCTGTGACATGTCCGTAGCCGGACTCTCCTCCTGGCTCTGCTACTTTGTGGAGCGGTTGTGCGCCGCTCTACACCCCGGGACTGGTTTTTTATTGTGGTTGTCTTCCACGCGACCCGACGCTCAGTGCGCCGGGCCCCCGGCCCGCTCAATGCGGGTAACGGGTTGCCCGACGGCAGATCCCACTGGATCCACCGCCGCGCGGGTGAGCCGAAGCTCACGGAAACCCCCGGCAGGCGCGAAGCGCCGTGGCGAGAAGTCGCCTCCACTCTGCTACCTTCAAGGTAGCCGCCCAAATCAGGCTTCCGGCGAAAGCCACACCTCTTCTTAAAATAAGAAGAGGGAACTTCGCTCTTCCCCGCATGAAGCGGGTGGCCACACCAAGTGGCCCGTCGGGTTCTTCTTCTTCTTCTTCTTCGTCGTACGGGCATTTTCCGCAACTCGACGACTGTGCGCCTGTTTTGCGTCGGAGGGTTGAAAGCTGGATCACTCCAGCCATCCTAGCTCCTCCAGGAAGTTTCCCAGCTCTCGAAGGTTGCCCAGGACGTCCTGGAGGGTACCCGGGCTGCCCAGGTACTTTGCCCGGTAAGTTGCCACCTCTCTGCATTCTAGCAGCACATGGGCAGCTGTCTCCTCTGCCTCCATGCATGCTCTGCATAGAGGACTGTCCGTGATACCTAGGTTAAAAAGGTGCCTGTTAAAATTGCTGTGTCCCGTTAATGCACCCGTGATTAGGCGCAAGCGAGGTTTTTCCAGCTGTATTAAGGCCTTGGAGAGACGAGGATCAACTCGGGGTAGTGCGAGCTTTGCCTGTCTGCACTCCTCCAGGGCGCTCCAATATTGCTCGTGTAGGTAGTGTGTGCGTTCGCATACCTTACCTTTGAACCAACTCAGTGGGATTGGGATGATTGGCTCCGGTCCAATGGGTGCCATGCTCGATCCCCAACGAGCAAGTTCATCTGCTGCGTCGTTGCCCCTCGCGCCGCTGTGCCCCTTTATCCAGTGAAGGGTAATGTTATTTGTCGTACCTGCCATATTTAGGGCTGTGTGACATTCGTGTATCAATCTCGCAGTGGTGACTGCACTTTCTAAGGCGTGCAGTACTGATTTGCTGTCCGAGTGTATAATTATATTACAGTTGGTTACCTTCCTTTCTGTAATTGCTCTGGCCGTCAGCAGGATGCCCATGCACTCTGCTTGAAAGACGGTGTTGTATGTGCCTAGAGGCATGGATATGTGTATGTTAAGATCTTCTGAGAAGACACCTGTACCTGTACCATACCCTGTTTTAGATCCATCGGTGAACACTTCCAATGCCTTATGTGTGACACTGCGGTTTTGCTGCTCTACCAGATGGATTTTGTATTTCTTATCAAAAATGTAGACAGGTTTTATTCTGTCGCAGGCTGCGTTCACAAGTGGAGTTTCTACCCATACCTTCAATAGGCCATCAAAGTGTTTTACCTTGTTGAAGTTAACTTGATGGAGTTGTTCCAGTCTCAACGCTGCCATCGCCGCTTCTTGTTGGATATACAAGCTCAGCGGAGTGATGTTTAGCATCACTTCTAGGGCAGCTGTTGGTGTTGTCCTCATGCAGCCAGTGATGGCACAGCATGCCAAACGCTGGAAGCTTTGTAGTTTTTTCGCACAAGTCGTCTGATTCGTCTTCGGCCACCAAACTAGTGCTCCATAACTTACCATCGGTCTTATGACGACTGAATACAGCCATTTCATTATTTTAGGGCTAAGACCCCAGCGCTTGCCCACCATTTTACGGCATTGCCATAAGGTGATGCTTGCGGCTTTGATCTTACTTTCGATATGGCTATTCCAGTTTAATTTACTGTCTAGTATTATGCCTAGATACTTTACCTCGTTTGACAGTGTTAACGTGGTACCAAAAAGTTTGGGTGGATTATGGTGACCTGCATTTCTTTTATTTGTAAACATTACCAGTTCTGTTTTAGCGGGGTTCACAGACAAGTCATGTTGTCTGCACCATCCTTCCAGAACCTTCAGTCCCGCTTGCATGGTATCGCAGACCACATCAGCCCGTGGACCTACCATGAGTATTGTGATGTCATCTGCATAGCCAACTGTATAAAAGTACCTTCTGTTTAGGAGAGTTATGAGTTCGTTTATTACCAGGTTCCATAGAAGCGGTGACAGTACCCCTCCTTGTGGACATCCTTTGGCCACAACTGCGCCTCGATTGTCTCCCGCTATCTTTACAACCCGGTTGCGTAGCATGTTCACTATCCAGTGTGACAGTAACGTGGATACTCCGTGCTTCCTTAGAGCAGCCTCAATGCTGGAGTAGTTGGTTTTGTCAAAGGCCCCCTCGATGTCGATGAAGGCTCCCAGGCAGACCTGTTTACATTGTAATGCAGTTTCAATCTTACCTACAACCTGGTGTAGCGCTGAGTCAGTGCCTTTTCCTGAGCAGTAGGCGTGTTGGTGTTTATGTATAGGAAAGTTTTGTAATACTCCGTCCCTGAGTACCCTGTCACAAATCCTTTCTAAGGTCTTCAATAGAAATGAAGTGAGGCTTATTGGTCTAAAGGATTTGGGGTTTGTGTAATCAGTTTTGCCTGGTTTTGGTATAAAGACAACCTTCACCTCTCTCCACTTAAGTGGAGTATAGCGATAAGCCAGGCAGGCCACGAGTATTTGTCTGAGAATGCGGTTGAGGTACTTACCACCCCATTGCAATAATGCTGGAAAGATTTCATCTGTACCTGCAGTTTTGAAAGGTGCGAAACTCTCAACGGCCCACTGCACCATCTCATATGTAACGATGTTGTGAGCCTCAAACCAGTCTGCTTCCGTTGGTTTGTAACTGTGTTCCGGCCATTCGACTGCATCTAAGAAGCTACTGCCCGGAAAGTGAGTAAGAAGAAGTGTGTCGTTTCTCTGCTCTGTGGTGAGCGTCATTGACCCATCTGGCCTGCGAAGGTTCCCCAGAGTGTGGTCACCTTGTTTAGCCAGTATTTTCCTTACCCTGTTTGCTTGCATATTGGATGTAATCTCGTTACTGAAATTTCTCCATGATGCTGTTTTCCAGTATCTAATGCGTTTTTTATACTTAGCTTTAGCTGCCTTATAATCGTCCCAGTCTTGGTCCGCGTTTGTGTTCATTGCTCTGTTCAGCCTTTTCCTGACCACTCTGCGCAGGTTCTCCAGCTCCGGACCCCACCAGTGGTTCTTACCTCTTTTGTGTGGGGTTGGTGGCGTTAGTGGGCAAGAAAGGTTGTAGCAGTTTGTTATGGTATGGTTGAGTACTGTTACCTGTTTTTCCAACGAGTCTATGCTATCAAGCCTTCCGTCGGTGTTTATTGACTTCATGCTTGTAGCTATTAAGCTAGCAAAGCGATGCCTGTCTGTTTTCCTAGGTTTCCTTTTAGGGGACCTTGTTTCGGTTGTTACCTTGATGTCGTAGCGAATCCAGCGATGGTCTGAGCAGGATGCCTCATTAGAAACGTGCCATCCTGATATCTGGTTCGCCACTGAACTAGTAGCAAGAGTAAGGTCGATTATTGTGCTACATCGTCTACCAACAAAGGTTGGTTCGTTACCTGTATTTACTATTTCTAGGTTTGTAGACAAAAGAAATTCAACAAGTTGGTTACCTCTGTTGTTACCTTGATCCATGCCCCACAGTGGGTGGTGAGCGTTGGAGTCTGTAGAGATGATCAGCTGGAGCCCGTTCTTCTCACAGAAGCGGACCAGACGCACTGTTTCATCTGGAGGAGCTGGCTCGTTGTCAGGCATGTAAGCTGATGCGAGGACCACATTTTGGTCCTGTTGATCTTGATGCAGTATTAGCCTTATGGCGCAGAGATCTCTGGAACAGAAATCCGTTAAAGGCTGTGTCTGGATATTTTCCGAAATGAAAATGCATGCTCTCACGTCACTCATAGCAGCACAGATTAGCTTACCTCCAAGGTTGGAGAGTCCCCTAACCGTGCCGCCCCTTAACCACGGCTCCTGGATAAGGGCGACCGCTGTGTTGTTAACCTCCAGCCACCTTCTGACCTGAGCCGTTGCGGTGATGCTGTGGTGGAGGTTGCATTGGAGAATCTTGGCTTTAGAGGAGGATGCCATCTTGGCTTTCCTCGCCCTCCAACACCAGATTCTCCATGCTGAGCAACTCGTCGACATCCGTGCCCTCGCTCACCCGACTCGGGCCCGGTACGGGTTCCTTGCTGGGTGGGTTTGTAGCGCCCGTCGGAGTCGACGTAGTCGGGTTTGCCCGTGTGTCCAAGGACGACCCAGGGTTGCCTCCCGGCGGTAGCGCGGTAAACTTCCCCCTGCCATCCTGGAACTTTATGTAGGCGGTCCCGACTAGGTAGCTCAGCTGCCTTTCTTGCTCCATGATACAGGATACAAGGTCTTCAGGCACACTTACTACAATAAACGTGGCCTTCACCTTCTCCTGTACATGGATGGCATGTAGGAGCCATCGGTGAACCTGGGCCCAAGGGTTCGCCAGGTTCAGACGTCTGCCAATACGAATTGGGTCAGTTTCCACCCTTGGCAGCAACACTCCACAACGCACACGTTTCGGAATGTCCGCTGGTTTAAGCGCGACAAAACCGTCGGTGCCTTCAGGAGTGTAGGCCTTGATCTCTTCCCTGACCCAATTTGCTGTGGCCTGATCTGCGCAGTGCAGACGTAGGCTACCGTCCACATAGGCGGGACGTGCTTTAAAGATTGGCCTTGGGACGTCCAAATTGGTGCCCATGGCCAAAACGTCAATCCTTTCAGACAGGTAGTCTTCGATGCCCTCCGCAGCCTCCCGTGAAATATGTCCACGTTTGGCCGAGGTAATTGCAACGACAAACTCCCTGCTGGCAGGTGTTGCAGTCGCAGCTGCGTATGAGGTGGGTCTGGGGCCGTGGGATCGGTTCAGCTTCTGCCTCTTGGGTTGGACTTGAGGTGACATAGTCTCCTCTGGTCTGGCTAAACCGTCGGGTTAAACCTGGCCATCCCACACCCCCCCTCTATGGAGGGTCCTCTCGTCAGACTATTCGCCCGCGGCAGAGAATCTGCCGGGTTGCCCAGGGTGCACCACAAGGAGGTTGTCTGACATCGCACCCCGAACCAGCCAAACCATGCCCCAAGCGAAAGTTGAGTCCAAAAAGTTACTGATGAGCGTTTGGTGGACTAGTGCTGGTGTCGTTCACTACAGCTTTTTTTTTTTTTTTTATTGCTAAAGGTGGCAGACGAGCAGGTGGCCCACCTGATGGTAAGTGGTAACCACCGCTCATGGACATCTGCAATGCCAGGGGCAAAGCTCAGTTGCTGCCTACCTGGAGAGAAGTGCTCTTTTTAAACCTCGTTTGAAGTTGGACATATCGTAGCGCTCAGGAAACACCGCAGCTGGGAGCTCGTTCCAGAGTCTGCACGTACGTGGAAGAAATGAACGCTGAAACCGGACTGTGCTAGACGAGATCGGTTCCAGGTGGTACGGATGAACTCTATTGCGGTGGCGGGTGGTGCGATGATAAAAAGGTGACGAGGGCACCATTGCAAACAGTTCCTCGGAGCACTCTCCGTTAAAGAGCCGATAGAGCACGCAAAGAGAACCAAAGTCTCTTCTTTGCTCCAGCGTCTCCATTGAGGCCGTGATATTGGGATCACCGACGATGCGGAATGCACGCCTTTGCAGGGAGTCAAGAGGGTCGAGTTGATATTTCGGAGCTCCTGCCCAGAGGTGCGAGCAGTACTCCATAAGCGGCCGTATTTGTGCTTTATAAAGCATCAGCCGCTGGCTAGGAGTGAAGTACTGCTTGGCTCTGTTCAGGACGTCCAGTTTTTTGCTCGCCAATTTGGCTTTGTCCTCCAAATGACTCCCAAACTGCACTTTGGCCGAAATTTCCACACCGAGGATCCCAATACCACCGGACATACGAAGAGTAACTCCCTGGAACTGAGGCACTACGATAAATGGGTCCTTCTTCGCAGTGAATGCGCAAACTTGTGTCTTCGTGGGGTTGAACTTAACTAAGTTCTTTGCACCCCATTCGGAGACTCGCCCTAGAGAGTCCTCGACTTCAGACACAAGTTGTGACCGCCTTTCTTGCAACGAAATCCGAGGGACATTCTGGTGGTCGGTATACCGCACATCACCCGTACTATCATCTGCATAGCAATGTATGTTCTCAATGGACAACATGTCATTGATATGCAGAATGAACAGGGTTGTGGAGAGCACCGAACCTTGTGGAACGCCAGCGTTTATGGGCATGGTTTTGGAACAGCAGCCGTCGACGACGACTTTAATGCTCCTACCGTCCAAGAAGCTGGCTATCCATTTGCAGAGTCCCTCGGGGATTCCATAAGATGGTAGCTTCGTGAGAAGAGCTCTATGCCAGACCCTATCAAACGCCTTAGCAATATCTAGTCCCACGGCGAGAGCCTCACCTTTGCCCTCCAAGGTTTCCGCCCAACGGTGGGTCAGGTAAACTAAAAGATCACCAGCTGAACGGCCGTGACGGAAGCCGTATTGTCGGTCGCTAATCAGCTGGTGCTCTTCCAGGTACCGTAGGAGGCGGGAGTTGATGACCCGCTCCATAATCTTGGAGAGCAAGGACGTTATTGCTATTGGCCTGTAATTTGACGGGTCGGATCGGTCACCCTTTTTGGGAATTGGGTGGACGTGAGCAATCTTCCACGAAGATGGAACCCTGCTGTTCTGATAGGAAAGGCGGTAAAGGCGCGTTAGTACGGGGGTCAGCTCAGGGGCGCACGTCTTCAGCACCACTGCTGGGCTGCCATCCGGCCCACTCGACTTATGGACGTTCAGGAGCTTAAGCTCCCGCCTGACCGCACGTTGTGTAATGCGTATTTCAGGCAGTGAGCTTTTACACCGAGGGATGTTAGGTGGTGTGGCTCCTCCATCGTCCATTGTCGAGTTAGAGGCAAAGAGTTGGACCAAGAGATTGGCCTTCTCTTTTGCACTGTGGGCCAGGCTGGACTGGCAGAAATTACGTTGCGCAGCTTTGGCCAGCGACCAAAAAGCACGACTACCACTGGGATAGCTTCCTAGTCGCTCGCCAACCCTGGCCACGTGTTCCGCCTTGGCTTCAGCAATAGCCTTCTTGTTGGATCTAGAAGCAGCGTTGTACTGTCGCTTCTTCTCCGTCACGTCAGGATCCCGACTTTTTCTGGCATTGTCCCAGGCGATGTACGCAGATTGCTTGAGGTGGGCAGTTTTCCTGCAGGTATTATTGTACCAGGGACGACTGCGACCGCCAACAGGTATTTTGGCGTTGGGTATGAAAACTTCCATTCCCATCAGCACCGTTTCAGTGACGCAATCTGCGCAGGTATCGGGATCTTCGGAGGCGAAGCAGAGCTGCTTCCAGGGGTAGGATCCGAAGAATTCTCGGAGTCCATCCCAGTCTGCTGACTCATACCGCCAAACTGCACGATTGCCAGCCGCAGACGTGCGATGAGGTCGCGCAAGACTGGCAGTACTACGGACAAGGCAGTGATCCGATGATCCAAGAGGAGCATCGACCACAACCCTGTATCCGCTAGGTCGCGTAGTCAGCAGTAGATCCAACAAGGAGGCTTCATGGCTCTCTATATCTGGGATACGGGTGGGCTGTACCACCAGTTGAGAGAAGCCATAGGCCGAAGCCATGTTGAAGACAGTCCTACCCGGGAGGTCAGTGGTCCGGGACTTCAACCACTCTTTATGGTGAGCATTAAAGTCACCAAGGACCACCACCTCCGCAGATGGGTACTGCTCCAACGCTCGGTTAATCCCCTCTTGAACGTGCTCAAAAAGCTGAGCTGACCCTAATTCACTGGCATGGGACCTGTAAAGGCACGCGTAGATTCGGGTAAGACCCCCATGGTCCACGCGCAGCCATAGTAACGACAGGTCCCGATGCTCGAGGCCCCGAAGGCGGCGACAGCAAACATCATCCCTGACGTATACGCACACCCCGGCTTTACGTAGGAATGCGTGTTCCAGTTCGTAACCCGGGTATTTCAGGTACGAAACATCGTCAGGGGCAGTAATTTGCGTCTCCGTTAAGAAGAGCAAGGCAGGCCGAGCCGTCTCAAGATGGTGGTGGACGGCTTCGAGATTACTGTGTAGACCCCTGATGTTGCAGAAATCCATTTTAAATGTGGATTGGGTGTCCGCCGTAGGAGCTCGCTTCTTCTTATTGTTGATCTTCATATTGTTATATTGTTGTTGAGAATTTTGGGGAAGGGATTAAATGTGGGGCTGAGTCACGGTGACAAACGAAGAAAGGGCAGAACGTAGTACAAAGTGGGGGCGCGGGTTGTGTGAAGAGCTGAAACGCGGCACGGAAGGGCCCCCGGTGCCCCCCCGCACGCAGACATCGGGATCCACTCCGGTCTCCTACTCCGGCACGATGACCGCATGACGGGATTTTCGCCGGTTGTGCAGGACAGCCTCCCAGGCAGGATATTCCTGGGTTCGGGTCCCCTACTGACTGGCAGGTGGCCGACGGCAACCATTTCCACCGGGTCTCCCTGTACCGCGCGTCAACTCTTCACGCCCAACGACCTCACTGAGACTTTAAACTCTACTAGTTTCGATTATCACCGCGACTCCACACCACAAAAGGGACGGGAAAGGGGCATGAAGGAGCGGCTGTCTCTACCCTTCAATCGAAATGCAGGTCTGCTTCACGACCAAAATAGGCAGAGTGGTGGTACCAACCCGCACAGTCCCGGCATTAAATAGGTAATCCTAATTAGTACCGAGCCTTACCACGACTGTAATGGGAGAGGGAGGGAAGGAGAGGGACATCGACACCGCGGAGACGAGAGGTAAACGGCATCGAAGGCTCGAGAAGCCGGGGTCGCGCACCCGAGTCATCTGAAAAAGCAACCGGACAAGCCGCAATTAGATGACCTCTGACTTTAATCTGGCCAGATGATTACGGCAGATGTTTATTGTCAGCAACTGCAAACAATGATGAAAAGCTAGCTGCTAAACAATCAAGGCTGGTCAATCGCTCTAGACCATTGCTGCTTCATGATAACGCTAGACTACACACTGCACAACAGACGGCTACCAAATTAGAGGAGCTTCAATTGGAATGTCTAAGACATCCACCGTACTCTCCGGACCTTGCTCCAACAGATTACCATTTTTTTCGAAATATGGATAACTTCTTGAAAGGGAAAAAATTCCACTCCGATGGGGCAGTCCAAACCGCCTTCAAAGAATTTATTGATTCCCGTCCGAATGGGTTTTTTAGTAAAGGGATCGATGATCCAAGTGGTTGTTCCACGGGGCAGCCATGCGATAAATTACCTATGAGATGGCAAAAGCGCATAGATAGCAATGGTACATACTTTGATTGAATAAATATATTATATTTGAAAAATCGTCTTTATGTTCCTCCCATACAAAACGCCAATTTCATACGTAAGGACCTAATATTAGAATAGAGGTTTGTTCACCATGGAGGTACAAAGTTCGCTCCTAGCGTTGCGACTAGGGAATGCAAATCCGTTCTGTTTTAAAATCCGGATTTTTTAAATCATTCTTCCGACATCGAGCGCTCGTCAGTGTTCGATTTCTACTTAGTTTCGTTTTGTTTTCGACGAAAATTCAAAACAATATTGATCTTCGTCGTAATGTTCTATTGATTTTCATCGCAAGAGAAACGAAAATCAATAGGAATCGAAGCACAGATGACGTTTGAAAAGCTTTCGATGCCGGACGAATGATTCAAAAATAAAGCCCTAGAGACTATAGATTCGACAATCGGTTAAAAATTCAAATTAACCGGATTCGATTTTCAAATCCGGATTTTGGAGGTCTAGTAAAAATGTGTGGATATCTGGATTTTTCCGATTACGGATAATCCGGGTGGGTGATTTTGTGACTCATCGGCAATCGACCATCGTATAGATGTGATAATTCTGTTTGATTAAACTGATTTTTAATATGTTTAACATTCTGTAACGTCTTCGTCTGAGTGATCTTGGTATTTGTTGAATAAATCAACCAATACTTAAAAGTAAATGAATATAATTCCGTCTTACTTCATTGAGTCATCTAGTTTGAAAACGATTGCCGATCAATCGATGAATTACATAATCACCGCCTATAGATTGCATTCCCTAGTTGTGTCCGATCGCGGCTGCCCGCCGCGCCTACGGCCGATGCGATGAATGTACGCAGCATGAAAAATTACCTATAGCGCCTTCCGAGGCCCACGACTGATGTATGTGGCCGACAACTGTCAATCGCCATACACTATAACTTGTTCACTTATTAGTTTGTGTACACTATTGACACAGCAACCGTGCGTGTCAGACGCAAGGCACGAACTTAAATCTTTTCCGTAATTATAAAAACACCTTTCTCTGGAAATTGCTCTCTCTATGCAATGCTATCATTTTGGCTTTATTTCCTCAGGCATTCTATCGCAGAGCTTCCCCCAAAGCAAAAGTTAACTTACGGATGGTAGAGATGGCCATTCATGGGCATAAGGTAGCTACCGACGAAATTTTGGAAATTGCAGCTAGTCGTCGGACGCCCCAATGGTCTGACGAGTTACATAAGACGTATTTGCTTTTCAAGGTAATGTAATTATTTTGAGTGTGACTTTTCGCATGAATCGTACGATTAGCGACAGCAATATTATTCGCGGGAATAGATTTGCAGAGAATGCTCGCACGAACACACATTTCACACGAATGTGTACATTAACAAACACAAAGTGGGATTAGGTCTTTTATAGTTGTGCAACATTCTTTTTATGACCCAAATATATCATAAGACACGAGGCAAGAGGGCATCCTACCAGGGAGCTCAGGGGATAAAGCTAAATGGTAACGAGACTGTAACGAGGAGCTATAACCACCTAAACTAAAGCACTTTAGTAGAGCTTTTTTTTTGTTATACTCGTATTATTTGTAAACGTGAAACAGTGACAGCACATCTGGTGCGTCATTAGTCATATAGTGTCATATAGTGGCGGTTAGTGTAAATGTATACCTTGAATGGGAGCTTACTGTACATACCATTATCATCCACTATCTATGCACTGTTACTGCAAAAAAATTGTTCTCATTCTTGTTACTTGCGCGATTCATACGAATAATCACTTACTCTCTTATTATTCGCACGATTTATGTGGAACGTTGTGAAAATTTGTGAGCAAGCAAGATGCATAATTATATTTGCACAATGCCCAGAAGGAAAAGAGCTGTTTGTACATATAAGGCCTCTATGAAAATTGTGGACTTAGATATTTTAAAGTAGATGTAATTTTAGGGTTAGGTTGGATTGAAAAACCGGATGTCAAAACAAATATTAAAATCCTTTTTCCACTAAGAAGAATATATGACAAAAAAATATAGAGTTCACGCAATTAACTTGAAAAGATTCTACAATATCAACGAATGCTACGTTCCGCTGGCCTTGAAGTATTTTAACGCCTTTCGGATCAATGCAACTTAGCAAAAAAGGAAAGCCACTGAAAAAAGCCCTGTTATGCAGGTGAAGCACCTGGAACAGCTAAGCACATACCGATGGGATGTAGAGTTCTTTTAGATGGGGGTCACTACTCGTATCGTTAATCGTAAGCAGTTTTTATAGCGGTTGTAAGAGCTCAAGCAGGAATCACATAAAAGCCTCTTAAACTTTTACAAAAAAAGCAAAAAATCGATTGTGGAAAAGGAAATTATTTTTTCCCGTAGGAAAAATATTTATATAGCCTATGTTAATTAGGGATAATGTAGCATTCTAATGTTGAAAGAATTTTTGAAATCGGTCCAGTAGTTTCGGAGCCTATTCAATACAAACATACATAAATACAAATCTTTCCTCTTTATAATATAAGTATAGATTACGTAGTAACTATTGTCTAATCTGTGGTATAGACAAGAAATGACAGCATACCACTTAGGAGTATCCTAAACTAAGACAAAGTTGGTGCAATTGGCCGTAAGTTGACTAGAACCTCCCTCTTGGGTATACCGTATAACTTTGGTCTAACAAGGGCCAATTCTGATGGTGTCTCTATACCCGGCTAAGCCTCTCTCCATCAGAACCTTTCCGTCCCTTATGGAGGGTACGTTCAAGATCAGAAAGGCCAATTCATCCAACCCTTACCTAACCTAACTTTCAGTGGTATTGTAACGAGGTGACAGTTGTAGGGGCCAGTCTCCCGCCGGACCACTTGTACCATTATACAGTACCATTGATGGTACAAATGGCACTGATTTATCCCATAAGTACCAGTGAAATAAATACAAGCGTGACTCTCGACTTTACTTGAATAAAAAAAAATGTGATGGTACAATTGGCACTGCTTTATATTAGTACCAGGAATAAGATCAGTGTCGGCTTCAAAAAGAGATACATAATAAACAAAAATAAAAATATATATTTATAAAAAATTATATTATACGAGTATTATATGTATATGTATTTAGTACCAGGAATTAGATACGTGTGACACTTGGCTTTAAAATGTATGTAATGTGGCAATTTGTATTAGAAACTATCATCGCAATTCAGAACTCCCAATTTTGGTTATGCCTTTTATTAATGCAGTCGACCTGCATTAATAAAGGGCATAAGGCATAACCAAAATTATATGTATTGATTTGACTCCAATATTATTATTGACTGTCGCGCCTTTCGCTGGCTAACCATTTCTCGGTGACTTGATATTGTGGCGCTAAAACGTAGTCGCTACGTGATGAATATAAACCTTTGTTCTCCAGTCATGGATGGTTTAGTATATTTCTAATATTTATATATCATCATCAGCTCATATACGTCCCCACCGAGGGGCTCGAGCCTACCCTAAGCTAGGGCGATTAGGCCTTAGTCAACCACGCTGGCCAAATGCGGGTTGGTCGACTTCACACACAACCTGTAAAGAAATTCTTTCTACACAGGTGTGTGCAGGTTTCCTCACGATGTTTTCCTTCACCGTAAAAGCGTCGAATAAACGTACATATGAATTCAAAATTTGAAAACACATTACCCCTTACAGCTTTGCTGGGCAAATAATTAATTGACTCATCAGGAAATACGGAACCACTGAACTGATTTTGCGCTTGCTCTTCATTTGTTAGTAGATTTTGGTGATTAGGTGCATTTTTGATGTGATTTCCTGTTAGATTATCATTTATGATATCTAAATAAACTTTAGACACATTCCTCCTAAAGCCATCACTCTTTTTTCTTAATTTCCATGTTTTTCTTGGTCTCATTGTAATTAACACTTATTATTCTACACAAAATGGAGAATTTGACTGGCAGAACGTGTAACCTTTCCCGTATTCTTAGTATAAATACACGATTTCCTAACAAGCATAATTCAAATTCAAATTCAAAAATCTTTATTCAACATAGGCCTTTACAGGCACTTATTGACGTCAAAACAGAGCAAAACAATCTAATTTAAAGAAATTATATTAACCTTGTATGTGCATACATCCTAAATATACTCAAGATGTCTGCAAATACAAGTAGGAATGAAAAAAAAAAAGTTGACTCTACACCTGTTCGGAAATTGGGAGAGCCTTCTCGAGAAGAACAGGCAAGAAACTCGAAAGGTCTAAATTTTTTATCTCCTCTTTTAAATCGCCATTTACAATTTTGGTTTGTTACAGAGTCGTCAATTGGAAGCTGACCTCAAAGCAAAAGTTTGAGCTCAACTTCCATTACAAGAATAGATGTGTTAATTCACATTATATAAGCTATCTCTGAGAGAAGTGCGTGAACTTAGCTTATAAATTGCTCTCACTGAACGTTTCTTTGAAACAAAACGCAATACATGATTAAATATTAGAATTGAGAGTTCAAACCCAAGCTTTTTTGTCCGTCATGTAATCAGACACTTTATAATATGCTTTTTTAATAAGTACATCTTTGATTGCAGCTTTAAATTTGTTTAAGCTAAGTTCTTATATACAACTTGGGATTTTATTGTAGAAACGTATACACAGGCCTCTAAAAGAATTATTAATTTTTTGGAGCCTGGTATTTGGTAAAGCTAACATATTCTTTTGTCTAGTATTAACTGAATGAATATCACTATTTTTACAAAACACATGCATATTTTTACGAACATATATTAGATTCTCATAAATATATTGCGACGCTACTGTCATAATACCAATTTCTTTGAAGTTTTCTCGCAAAGAATCTCTCATTTTAAGGTTATAGATTGCTCGAATAGCCCTTTTCTGCAGTACAAAAACAATCTGAATGTCGGCAGCATTTCCCCACAACAATATACCATACGACATCACACTATGAAAGTAAGAAAAGTATACAAGTCTTGCTGTATCAACATCAGTCAGTTGACGTATTTTCCATACAGCGTGAGCTGCAGAACTAAGTCTCTTTGACAATTTATCGATATGTGGGCCCCATTGCAGCTTAGAATCAAGTGTGATCCCAAGAAATACTGTGGTGTCCACAGGGTCAATACCTATATCCTTTATTTTTACAGTGGTGTGAACCTCTTTGACATTGGGTAAAACAAATTTTATACATTTTGTTTTCCCTTCATTAAGTGACAGGTTGTTCACATTAAACCAATGAACAATTCTTGAGATAGAATTATTTACATCGTCATTAATTTGCACACCTCTTTTAATTTTAAATAAAAGTGAAGTATCATCTGCAAATAAAACCATCTCATGTCTGTCCTGTACAAAATCAGGGAGGTCATTGACATATATAAGAAATAGAAAAGGACCAAGAATCGAACCTTGCGGAACTCCCATTTTAACTGCAGAACCTTGAGACCTTTTTCCATTGATGTCTACTTTTGAATCCTCCCACTTAGATAAGAGATTAGAAGATCTAGTGCAGTGTCACGAAACCCATAGTGGTGTAATTTTCTGATCAAGATTTCGTGATAAACGCAATCAAATGCCTTGGACAAGTCACAAAAAATGCCTAACGCATCGTGTGAGTCTTCCCAGGCGTCGAATATATGTTGTATTAACTCAACACCAGCATCGGTTGTTGAGCGGCCCCTCCTAAAACCAAATTGTTTACAGTGTAGAAGATTATTCCTCTTAAAATAACTTTGCATTTGCTCCAACATTATTTTTTCAAAAATTTTGCTAAAAGTAGGTAGCACAGAGATAGGTCTAAAATTACTGGGGTCTGATGTGCTACCAGATTTATGTAAAGGAATAATTTTACTTAGCTTCATTAGATCAGGAAATACACCACAGTCAATGCAATCATTAAAAATGTTAGCAAGTATTGGAGCTATTGTTTCAATTACGGATTTAGTAACATCAACGGAATTACCCCACAGATCCGCAGTTTTCTTTTTATTTAAAGTTTTAAATGACTTTGTTATATCAATTCCACTAATGTGTACAAATTCGAATTTATCATTACAAACTTTAACATGATCCTTCACTATAGATTCAGCAATAGCGGGGGATGAATCCAAAGACTTTGTGATTGAGACTGGAATATCAGTAAAGAACTTTTCAAATTCTGCAGCTACTTCTGTGTCAACTGTTACCTTCTTACCATCAACATTCAAACAATATTGATTATTAGTAGTTTTAGCTTTTCCAGTTTCATTATTTATAATATTCCATGTCATTTTAATTTTATTATTACTGTTTTTTATTTTTGAACTTAAATAATTAGATTTAGCAAGCTTGCAAACTTTTTTGAACACTTTGGAATAAGTTTTTACATAAAGTTTAAATTCATCACTAGTATTGAATGAGCGTTCATTGTAAAGTTCAAAAAGTTTTATTCTGCTTTTGTGAATACCTGGTGTAGCCCATTCACTAAAAGCTAAAATGCCATCAACCGATATAGTCTTTGGAATAAAAATATTTTTAAATTCAGAACAAAATGTATGAAAAAAAAAATCATATAATTTATTTGGATTTTCTTCATAACCTATATAATTTAATTTAATACCAATATTATTTTTCAGCCGTTCTAAGCGACCAGCAGTCTTTGGTACAACAGTGATATTCCTTTTTTCCATGCGTTTACATTTAAGTGGAATGATAACAATTTGCCCAGAATGGTCAGATTCTAAATTATTAAAAACTCTTCTTGCTAAAGGGACAATATTTGTATAAATATTGTCAATGCATGTGGCAGACGATTGAGTTGTTCTTGTTGGCTCCAAAAATAAATTTCCAAGGTTATATGACCAAAACAGATTTTTAATCCTAATAGATAAACTAGAATTTTCTAATAAATTAATATTAAAATCACCACAAACAATGGTTTGTTTTGTGGAACTACACACTTTTTTCAATACTTCATCCATAGTATCTTCAAAAAGGTCATATAATCCTGAAGGAGGCCTGTATATACTTAATACAATAATCTGGTCCAGCTCCACGCAGGCTATTTCTATTGTTCGCTCAATCGAAAGACTCACAATATCCTTACGATCCTTAAACTTCAGCTTTTTATCTAATATTATTAAAGAACCACCACGAATTGATTTTTCTCGACTGAATGAACTACCAACCAGATGATTGCTGAAATTAAACATGAACTGATAACTTTTAAGCCAATGTTCAGTTACACAAAAGATGTCTACATTACTACAGTTCAAGAATAATTCCACTTCCAGATCCTTGCCTAACATTCCTTGAATGTTCTGGTGCACCAGGTTGATAAGATTTACTTTATTTTTGTTTTCAAATGGGTTTTGCAATACATTTACAAAGTTTTCAGTATCTTTTCTACCTAATGATAAGCAAGAGGATGTCTCTTTTGTCTCATTACTTAATTTAAAGATTTATTAAAAATATCATCAGTAACATTACTGACAGTCGTTTCACTACCACAGTATTGCTCAATAGGAGCAATTTCAGTACTTTGAGTGGGCTGCTCAATAAAAGCATTGTCAGAGAAAGAATTTATAGCCATGTTTTTGGCTAAAGTTTGTAAATAAAATCTTAGCGAAATAGCTAATTGTTTTTTATAGAATGTTGATAGATATAATCTATCTTCTGTCAAATAAGCTTTAATACATGTCAGTTTGTTGAAGTCAATAATATGGAATTTTTTCGAATAATTTGTCATTAAATCTAATGTCAAATTAAGTTTGTATCTAATATTATTTTCACGTTGTGACAAACGATTATGGTAGGGAAGGGTAAACATTATTATTTGATTAACATGTAAATTATTTAAATGAGAACAAAAATGTTTTAGTGCTTTTTTGTTCAAATTACCCCTATTTCCCAAGATCATAACCAGTTTGTCATTAATATCAAACTTATAACTATTAATTTTATTTGCAATATCATGAAAACTTGAGCCAGGCATACAATAATTAATGACACTAAAATCCAATTGATTTGTCAATAACTGGCCCATACCTTTGCCTATGTCATCACAAAAAATAATACATTTAGGCTTAGACACAGACATCTTACAATGAAAACTAGATTGCTCATTGACTGGTGACTGACATACAATACTATGAGCGGAGGATGTATGACTGGGTGCATTGTTATTATTTGTGACATTGCATTCTGTTATTGAAATATTTTCACTTGCAGTCAAAAATTGTTTGTCAAGAAGGGACTGATAGCAGTCCTCGTTATGCTGACAGAGTTTGGCTAGTTCTCTGATAGATTGAATATGCATTTTAATATCATTTTGAGCCGTGTCATAATTTTCGGAGATAGTTGACAATTTGTGTTGTAAATTTCTAATAGTATTATTGAGTTCTTCAACGTCCCTATAATACAAACCCCTGCTCTCTTTCAATTTGCTATCATAAATGTCTAATGAATCTATTAGACATGCACGCTCTTTCCGTAATTTAATATTACTCCTAAATGAGTTATACTTTTTTAATTGGTATTGAGTCCTTTTTAGCATTTTCTTGATTTTAATATATTTTTAAAATTTTTTATTACTCATATGATTGTTCAATAAGGGCCTACCCTCTGTAGGCGAAGAGGATTCTGCTAAATTTTGTCCACCAGGTGACTGCATGAGTTCATCGAACAAGCTGTGTGTGTGAGCATTTTCTTGGTTTTGTTTAAATTGTTCCAGTTCAGAAATTTGTTTATTCGCCTCACGCAAGTCCCGTTCAAGTTCTGTGATTCGATCCAATGCCTTCACATAAGTGTCATTACACTGCGTAAAACTGGTGATGGTGTGCTGCAGCTGGTGTCGCTCCTCAAGTAATTCCTTATATTTGACATCCAATTCGGAGAGCTCACTTTTAAGGAAGGTGTTTTTGTCTATGATCTTTTTGATTTCGATCTCACTTTCATCACGTTCCCTTAGAAGTTGATCGCAGGAATCCTTCAATGTCTTTATTTCAATGACAGCTTGCCTGAGTTTTGCCTCAGTATTTTGGGCAGCAGCTTTGCGGGTCAACATTTTGTTAGCTCATCAATTGCCTAAAAAAGTTGAATTTTATTTTAATTGGAAGTATAAACTGGGTAATGAAACAAGACCTAGGAATTTAAAGGCAACTGATAAGAAGGGGATATTTTGAAAAAGAAAAAAGTAGAAACATAAAGAAAATAAAATAACTTGTCAAGGAATAATATTATCAAACAAAAACAGAAAAGGTGATATACAAATAGCAAAGAGAACAAAAATAAATAAAAACTCCTTTAGTGTTATATTAAAGATATTAATGGGATTGCAATTCTCTTATCTGTATAATAACTTTGTATAAATCTCTACTCCAGTATTTAGTTGTATTATATATGAAAATTCAACAGTCTATCACTTTTAGTGGTATCAAAGAAGTATAGTGTGCTACTATAGGTCTTAGTGTTATAAACGTTTTGCTAACGGAATTGTAGAGTAATAAGGTCGGAATACATAACTTATACTTCTTGAAGTGTTACAAGAGGTGTTTTTAACCCCGGTTGAGACCAATTGCCTTAGAAAGTTACCTTCTAGGTCTAATAGAGTTACATAAGATTTTTTTATCCGTATTTTAGTTCTAATGCCTGTTCAACAGAACTATCACACACGCTTGTACATCTTAAAAGATTTTTGTGTACCATTGTGCGGCTACTATCCCGACTATATTTAGTAGAGCCATATAACACTCTGTTATCCAACTTAAAAATAATACAAGAACCATAAAATGGCTGTTCTACCAACAGGTCAGCTGAACAAGACCTGACTAATCAGCTTATGTGCTAGTTGGGTAGCGGTTCGAACCCCGCCACGTACCAATGTGTTTTCAAATTTTGAATTCATATGTACGTTTATTCGACGCTTTTACGGTGAAGGAAAACATCGTGAGGAAACCTGCACACACCTGTGTAGAAAGAATTTATTTACAGGTTGTGTGTGAAGTCGACCAACCCGCATTTGGCCAGCGTGGTTGACTAAGGCCTAATCGCCCTAGCTTAGGGTAGGCTCGAGCCCCTCGGTGGGGACGTATATGAGCTGATGATGATATATAAATATTAGAAATATACTAAACCATCCATGACTGGAGAACAAAGGTTTATATTCATCACGTAGCGACTACGTTTTAGCGCCACAATATCAAGTCACCGAGAAATGGTTAGCCAGCGAAAGGCGCGACAGTCAATAATAATATTGGAGTCAAATCAATACATATAATTTTGGTTATGCCTTATGCCCTTTATTAATGCAGGTCGACTGCATTAATAAAAGGCATAACCAAAATTGGGAGTTCTGAATTGCGATGATAGTTTCTAATACAAATTGCCACATTACATACATTTTAAAGCCAAGTGTCACACGTATCTAATTCCTGGTACTAAATACATATACATATAATACTCGTATAATATAATTTTTTATAAATATATATTTTTATTTTTGTTTATTATGTATCTCTTTTTGAAGCCGACACTGATCTTATTCCTGGTACTAATATAAAGCAGTGCCAATTGTACCATCACATTTTTTTTTATTCAAGTAAAGTCGAGAGTCACGCTTGTATTTATTTCACTGGTACTTATGGGATAAATCAGTGCCATTTGTACCATCAATGGTACTGTATAATGGTACAAGTGGTCCGGCGGGAGACTGGCCCCTACAACTGTCACCTCGTTACAATACCACTGAAAGTTAGGTTAGGTAAGGGTTGGATGAATTGGCCTTTCTGATCTTGAACGTACCCTCCATAAGGGACGGAATGGTTCTGATGGAGAGAGGCTTAGCCGGGTATAGAGACACCATCAGAATTGGCCCTTGTTAGACCAAAGTTATACGGTATACCCAAGAGGGAGGTTCTAGTCAACTTACGGCCAATTGCACCAACTTTGTCTTAGTTTAGGATACTCCTAAGTGGTATGCTGTCATTTCTTGTCTATACCACAGATTAGACAATAGTTACTACGTAATCTATACTTATATTATAAAGAGGAATGATTTGTATTTTTGTATGTTTGTATTGAATAGGCTCCGAAACTACTGGACCGATTTCAAAAATTCTTTCAACATTAGAATGCTACATTATCCCTAATTAACATAGGCTATATAAATATTTTTCCTACGGGAAAAAATAATTTCCTTTTCCACAATCGATTTTTTGCTTTTTTTTGTAAAAGTTTAAGAGGCTTTTATGTGATTCCTGCTTGAGCTCTTACAACCGCTATAAAAACTGCTTACGATTAACGATACGAGTAGTGACCCCCATCTAAAAGAACTCTACATCCCATCGGTATGTGCTTAGCTGTTCCAGGTGCTTCACCTGTATAACAGGGCTTTTTTCAGTGGCTTTCTTTTTTTGCTAAGTTGCATTGATCCGAAAGGCGTTAAAATACTTCAAGGCCAGCGGAACGTAGCATTCGTTGATATTGTAGAGTCTTTTCAAGTTAATTGCGTGAACTCTATATTTTTTTGTCATATATTCTTAGTGGAAAAAGGATTTTAATATTTGTTTTGACATCCGGTTTTTCAATCGAACCTAACCCTAAAATTACATCTACTTTAAAATATCTAAGTCCACAATTTTCAAAGAGGCCTTATATGTACAAACTGCTCTTTTCCTTCTGGGCATTGTGCAAATATAATAAATATAAACTACTGGACCGATTTCAAAAATTCTTTCAACATTAGAATGCTACATTATCCCTAATTAACATAGGCTATATAAATATTTTTCCTACGGGAAAAAATAATTTCCTTTTCCACAATCGATTTTTTGCTTTTTTTGTAAAAGTTTAAGAGGCTTTTATGTGATTCCTGCTTGAGCTCTTACAACCGCTATAAAAACTGCTTACGATTAACGATACGAGTAGTGACCCCCATCTAAAAGAACTCTACATCCCATCGGTATGTGCTTAGCTGTTCCAGGTGCTTCACCTGCATAACAGGGCTTTTTTCAGTGGCTTTCTTTTTTTGCTAAGTTGCATTGATCCGAAAGGCGTTAAAATACTTCAAGGCCAGCGGAACGTAGCATTCGTTGATATTGTAGAGTCTTTTCAAGTTAATTGCGTGAACTCTATATTTTTTTGTCATATATTCTTAGTGGAAAAAGGATTTTAATATTTGTTTTGACATCCGGTTTTTCAATCGAACCTAACCCTAAAATTACATCTACTTTAAAATATCTAAGTCCACAATTTTCAAAGAGGCCTTATATGTACAAACTGCTCTTTTCCTTCTGGGCATTGTGCAAATATAATTATGCACCTTGCTTGCCCACAAATTTTCACAACGTTCCACATAAATCGTGCGAATAATAAGAGAGTAAGTGATTATTCGTATGAATCGCGCAAGTAACAAGAATGAGAACAATTTTTTTGCAGTAACAGTGCATAGATAGTGGATGATAATGGTATATACAGTAAGCTCCCATTCAAGGTATACATTTACACTACGAAAACCGCCACTATAACGAGCTACATAAGAACGGTCCAAAGGTCAAACAGTAGGTATAGTATGGCATTAAGTCCGCCTTTGTACTCATTGTACATGAAGAATTAATAAATAAATAAATAAAATAAAATATAGCTTGACAAAAAGCTTACTGTACATGCTAGTACATAGGTACAATATAAATAATGCTTTATATGTAAATTAATGTTATAAATATATATTCTAATTCAGCAAAGCCTTAACAAACACATATGAAATAAAAAATCGAATTAGAAGATTATTTATTTAACCTTGTATATTATTATACAATAAGTACATTTTTACCTACATTTTAACTAAGATAGCAGAAAAAGGAAAATCGACTTTACATCTGTTCGAAAATTCAGAGAGCATTACGAGAAGAACAGGCAAAAACTCGAAAGGTTTACCTTTATCGCCATTCACAGAGTTGGATTTTCCCATGTATTATTGATAATTTCTTTTAAAAATTACATAAGTTTTTTTCGATAAATACGAGCACGCGTACCCAAGTACGTGTAATAAGTTCATTTATTTGAAGGAAAAATTAGTTACTTACTTACTTATATTTTCTATCTAAACTAGATTAAGTTCCAAGTTTACGATGGTTGAATCAGAACAGTCAGAAGAATTTGAATGTTTAGCTGTTGACGATTAATTTAGTCATATAATGCCGATACACGAGTTAGGTACGAATCTTGCATATCGGTAGATGTACCATTATTTCGCCAGCTTTTGTGTTCCATAGAGTAGGTATTTATAAGTTACTTGACTATCCATTAAGAAACAATATCTGTTGTCTCATCTGCCTTTATAATACGACAAAATCAAAAATCTTTTAACCTGCTAACACGAACCTGCCCCTGTAGCATGACCACCATAACACGATATGATAAAGGGGTTTATCACGGTAAACTGTCAAAACAAGATAAAAACGTATTGTATTTTGACAGTTCACCGCTATGAACCGCTTTATCATATCGTGTTTTCGTGGTCATGCTAGCCGGGCTGAAAAAAGGAACTGCTAAACACTTAATTCTGTGACTGTACATCTATTTGACTGTAGGTACTGATGAGGTACTGTTAATTTTTACTGTCAATATATTTGTTGAATTCAATAATGTGTGTTTTTTTTAGTCTTTATTGACTTCAAAATGGTGTATGAATGATACCATCAAAACTGCGAAAGCAATGAAACTTAAGACTGACACGGATAGTCCTATGGAACTATTGAAATCAATTGATAATAAACGTGAAGAGATGTATAGAATGGGGATGAATCATACGATTACAAGCAGCGCCAATACCTCGGCGCAGTTCATTGCCATGTCCGTGCTGCTGGAGCGACGAGGTGGTGAGTTATTAGCCGTTATCTATCTATCAGCAGTCTAAGGGCGCTTGCGCACTTAGACGTATTCGGTTCGTATTCGATTTGTGTTCGGTTTTGATCCAGTTTGGCCGTCCTAGTGATTGTATGGATGCTTGCGCACTCATACGTATACGGTTCGTGTTCGATCCGTTAATTCTCACTTCGAGCTGTTTTTAGCTGCGCATCAGGATGGCGGGTATCCATCATTTATTTATATTATTTGATGAAGTTGTTAATAACGTTTATATATGTATTAATAATGATTGCTTAATCGTTTTTTATATAAAATAACAATTTATACTGGAAAACATATGTTATAAGTGGAATGTTAAAACGCCTACAGCTTATTCAAATATCAATTAATTGGTTTCATAGTTACCTGTTGGAGCGTCGGCAGCGAATACGTATCGAAGACTCCTTGTCTGATTGGTGCACTATCGTTGCCGGTGTTCCCCAGGGTGGCGTATTATCTCCTCTTCTTTTCTCAATATTCATAAATTCCATCACGCATTCACTTTCATGTCTCTTGTATGCCGATGACTTGCAGATCTACACGCGAGCCCCACTGTCTGATTTGTCACAGGCTATCACGATAACTATCAGTAATATCAATATAATAGACAACTGGAGTAAGTCTAACGGTCTTGCTATCAATCCTAATAAAACGCAGACAATTATTATCGGCAGCTCCTACTTCATTTCACGTATCGATTACAGTTCGTTGCCGGCGGTGATCTTTGGCGGAACAACTATTACATTCAGTAAATCTGTGAAAAATCTAGGTATAGTTTTCGATCAGTGCCTTTCTTGGCGACCTCAGGTTGAGACTGTTCGGAAGAAACTGTTTGCCGCATATGGTTCTCAACAGATTCCGAAACTTTCTCCCAATGGCCACAAAAACAGTGTTAGCTCAATCACTTTTACTATCTATAATTGACTACGCTGACGCTGCTTGGGTGGGTTTGTCGGAGGAACTGCTGGAGAAATTGGAGCGTCTACAAAATGTGGCCATCAGGTTTATTTTTAATTTGCGTAAATTTGACTATGTTTCTTACTATCGCTCACAACTTAAATGGCTTCCGATTCGCCACCGCAGAGACTTACATGTGTTATCCCTACTTCACAATATTTTGTTTCTTCCAACTTCTCCATCATATATTAAAGCACAGTTCTCCCTTCGGTCCTCTTCTTCGAGTCGTACTTTACGATCGAACTTTAATTTAACTCTTGATATCCCACCCCACAGCACTGAGTGTCTTTCATACTCTTTTCCTGCATATGCCGTTCGGCTATGGAACTCTCTCCGTGAGAGTATTAAGAGAGCTCGTACGCTGGAGTCCTTCAAGAATCAAGTCCGAAATCACTTCCTATCCTTAAATCCTTAGCTTAATCACTCCTTCATTGTCCATAACTATCAACTACTGCACCCATCCCCAATTTGAATTTCCTTTGTGTATTTCCCTGTTCCTAGGTTGCCTGGAAGAGATTGCTTATTAGCAATAAGGCCGCCTGTGTTGTACATCTGTATTGTTTTTGAAAATTTTCTGTCTGTATCTCTTTGTGTGCAATGAAGTATTTTATTATATTAAGCTGGAAGTTTTGCTCGTAATTCCTTTCCCATATAAGGTCCTAGTTCTGCACCCTTTTCCCTATTGAATGTGCTGTCTCATTCTTTCGTCCCAAGGTTTCCTGGGAGATATTGCTTTTTAGAAATAAAACCGCCTATTTGTATTGCTCTGTTTTTTTTTTTTGCAAAATATTTCATACAGTTTTTGTTGTTTTTTCTTATTTTTTTTTGCCATCAGAATTTAAATATTCGATTTTAAAAGAAACTGCTTTTGAATTTTGAATTTTAGTACCTAACTAAATTTTGGTTTAATCTATTACATCAAATAGTTAGTAACTTTATTGTTAGAGCATGATCCCGCCATTTTGATAATGAAAGCCGGATTTTGTCTAAACTAAGTAGGTACTAAAATTATAATGTTTGGTATCAAATAGTACCAAATGAGTACTAAATTGCAGTGGGTTTTTCAAAACAGGAAGTGATTCCGCCAGCTTGACGTTTATCGTACAACCGTCTCAAACACGAACCGAATACGGATAAGTACTTCGCAAACGCTAGGACGTATATTTCCCGTTCGGTTTTTTCACGTATCGAACACGAACCGAATAGTTACGTATACGTGCGCAAGCGCCCTAAAGCCGCAAAATTGATGGCACCAGGGTGGTGATTTTGTAACTCATCGATTGATCGGCAATCGTTATCAGACTGCATGATTTAATAAAGAAGAGCGAAATTATCTTCATTAGCTATAAGTATTGGTTGATTTATTCAACAAATATACCTTGACTACTTAGACGACGACATTACAAAACGTTAAACATTTTAAAAATCAGTTTTAATCAAACAGAATTATCAAATCGATGTGATAGTCGATTGCCGATGAGTTACAAAATCACCCACCAGGTTGTGCGAAGTACAGATTTTTATAAATGCGAATGAAACTTACACTGCTCACACTCTGTATCTTACACTTTCACGCCATATTAAAGACCCGCGGGACATAGGCAAACTGTTTATCCCGAGATTCCCGAGTTCCCAGGGGAACGCGTGATATAACCGATCTCACATAACTAAATTCAGATAGTATGCCATAAAAATTAACATGCGCGTAGCAGACTGAAAAAAAAAAATTTACTTAAATAATGCACCACTTAAAAGTAACAATTTTAGTTGGCATCTTTGAACTCACACACTGTCCGGTCCTCTTACCATTATCGCTATTTATATGAAAGCTCAAAGGATTGTAGGTATTTCCAACTTTGATAATATTGTTGGGCTTTTGCGTAGGACTCTTATCAATTTAACATTACCATAATCATTATTGCCAACATTGGACCAAATCGCATACATGTTACTAAGGTCTTCTGAAGATTCGTTTTTATTCAAACAATACCATAACGAACCCGTCGTTTTCGCGGGAGATAAAGCACAGAAGACAAGTGTTAGACTAAAGAAAGTAGCCCCCTATAGTCCTTTACTCGCGCAGTCAACCCGACATTACCGCAGCAAGATCAGGCGCGACCTTCTTACTGCTTTACGTGCTCTTCATGCATGCAAGCTCGAGATAATTTTGAATTTTTATCACACACCAGCTTCTAGGCCGCGCGAACGTTACTTGCTTAGCTTAAATGGTAATTGCCATCGGGTTGTGGTAGAATATCAGCGTTTTGTCCACGTCCTGTGATGAAGACAAAAACTATCGCTGAGCCATGACCCTTTTGCACTTCGGCAGCACACACAAATTGTGGGATTACGAGTATACTCGTATTTTGTACTCATATCATAGGTTACAAATTGGTTGTATTGTTTTTGTTACTAATATAAGTTCGTTTTAGGGTATATATTATGTGTAATGTTGAAGCGGTAAATAAAGTGTTTATCTATTTATCTACTTACGCCAAGTGTTTACGCAACATAACGCTAGGTCGAAAGTTACCATACCGAATTGATTTAATATGTACATGTACAGTAAGCTCCTTATCAAGCTATACTATTTGACCTTTGGACCGTTCTTATGTCGCTCGTAATAGTGGCGGTTTTCGTAGTGTAAATGTATAGCTTGAATGGGTGCTTAAACTGATTAAATTAAATATTGTATAAAATGATGTTACAAAAACTGAAACCTTCTTGCTTTAAGTTCGAGCAGTAACGGAGGGAACAGAATTATAAAGATTTCAATATCTTCTTTTATTTACAGACTTTTCACCGGAACATTGCAGTGACATATCCACAATGTTAAACTCTGGAGATGTTCTATCGGCGGAAGTACCACAGGAACTAGCTAAGCTGTCCAGAGCAATCCATGACTCTGGAATGTTCGAAAGCTTTCGTCAAGTGGATCCTAAAGTAGCTATGGATTGGCTCAAGGAGAAATTACCGGATGTGCATGCGAAGGTGTGCACATTCCTTGATCAACACGGACATAGAGCTATTATGGAGGTTGTTATTTACAATGTTGCATTTTTTGAAGTAGAAAAAAAATAAGAATCTATATTATTATAATACATATTATTATTTACAGTTTGACATGTACGTAAAGCCCTGGGCTTTGCAAAACGATAATCTTATGAAGATACTACAAAATTTAAAACTATCTACACAAGAAAGTACTGCCCTAAAAAGTGATGACGAAATAATAAGCGCATTGACGACTCCCAAAAAGCAAAAAACCAGGTGGGTCAATGTAGCATACAAATATATCATAAATTTGATAACTCATCAGAATATATAAGAAACAATAATAGTACAATACTGCAGAGGCCGGGAAGTTAAGGATTGCCGGACGAGTAAGCCTTGACAATAATTACGAGTCCGGCAATCCCATTCCCGCCGAGGTATTTATAGTGCTTTTCTCAATAATTGTGAGGAAATAATGAAAGACGTAATACTGGAAACAAACGAGTGTAATATGAATTAAAGAACGAATAAAGTAATTTATTAATGTTAAACGTAATGTTTGATATATTTTACGCAAAAATGTGATACTGTAGATTATGGCTTTTTTCTATCGCAACGAAATTAAGCATATTTCCGTGTGATTTTATACCAACATTTTAATAATATTTTAATATTTAAATTGTTGTCATATTCAAATATATGCTCGAAGAGTGCATTTTTTATGTGGTGGCAATTGACTGTATGACAAGTTACATAATTCAAGTTATACTTAGATGAATTAAAAATCATTTCAGCAGCGGCCAGAAATGAATTTTCATACTTACTTCTTACTTTCGTAGTATCTCTTCTTAGTCTGTGCTTACTTTCCTGGCCTAGGCCGGTAAAGTAATGCATGAGCCAAGAATTACAAACTTCGTGCCATTTTTTTAGTACAATTATGCCTACATTTCCGAGCATGTTTGAGAAAATTGTATTTATTTGTTGTTATTTTAATACCTACCTAACAGACAAGAATACTAGTAAGAATTTCGTAGGTAGCTATTCATTGTATCAACTACTAATTATTTTTTTATACTAAGAACTACGTTATAAATCTTTTTCTCAAACATGCTTGGAAATGTAGGCATTATTGTAGTAAAAAAATGGCACGAAGTTTGTAATTCTTGGCTCATGCATTACTTTACCGGCCTAGGCCAGCAGCACCTTGGCCTTGAACTGTACTAATTATAGATGCAGAAATTCCTGATAACTACTCCTCTCGTCTCGCCGCGCCGCCCGCGCTCGCCTAGGTACCCGATTGACGACGATCGAGATATGCCACCTAAAATGAAAAAATATATAGAACCCTTATATGGGTGATGATGTTTCACGTCTGCCACGTTATATTTTAAAATTGTTGCTGTTTTCGTAATCAGCGACTCGATAAACCACAAAAAGAATACCCATGTTGATTTTAAGACTTTCTCATCCCATTTCCCTTTTTAAGGGTTGCATTCTGTAAAAACTTAAAACACGTGTTTACTCATTTATTGATAACAGTACTCCTGTGAAATTTCGAATAAAATAGTCTGATTTTGTTTCCTCATACAAATGTTGGACCTCCGTTTCAAATCCTTAGAGGGTGGTTTTTGAAAAATCCATTCTTAGTGCTCATAGCCCTTAGACCTCACAAAAAACCTACTTGTAAAATTTTGCATCTTTAGACCCGAAGGTTTGGGCTGTACGTTGATATGTGAGTCAGTTTCTTGTTTTCCATATTAAGAAGAAGATAGAAAACGATGATGGTAGTTCACGACCGCCAGGTTGGTTTAGAAATCGTTATTGTTTTTGTAACCAGCGACCCGATAAACCATACAAAGGATACCCATATTAATTTTCAGCCTTTGACACCCATATTAATTTTAAAAGGGTGAATTCTGAAAAAAACCTAAAACAAGTGTTGACTCATTTATCGATAGGAGTACTCCTGTGAAGCTTCGAATAAAATAGTCCAACTCATCTTGTTCCCCCATACAAAATTTGGAGCCCCATTTCAACCCCTTAGGGCGTGAATTTTGGAAAATCTTTTCTTAGTACATCTCATAAGGAACTTACGTGCCAAATTTTAAATCTCTAGACCCGGTGGTTTAGGCTGTGCGTTGATATGTCAGTCAGTCGGTTTCTTCTTTTATATATACAGATATAGATAGAAGATAATAAGTAATATGTAGCCGAGACCTATATTTAATAAATCATTTTTCATCCCGAGCCCTATTATGTAGAGAAATTTAGAGATTTAACAAATATCTCCAATGCGTCGGAGCTTAAAAAATAACGAAATTTTGGATCTCTGTGATACCTACCCAAGAGATAAGTCGGAGGAATTTAATGTACTTATGAAAAACGGTGAAGTGTGAGTTTGATAAAAAAAAATCATATATTTTTCCTTCTGGCACTGGCTGCATTGCATTTTTAACCGACATCAGAAAGGAGGGGGCTGTCAATTCAGTTATGTTCGCTACTGTGGAACTTCGTTGATTGAGAGCCGATTTCTGTGATATCGCGGGGATGGCTCCATTTAGATACTGGCGGTCCGGTGCTTTTTGAAAGAATCGACTGGAACAGAAGTAAGGGTGTTTGCCTTGGTTTTTTGGTGTGTCGTTTATATAGATAGTCTAATTTTGTACAAATTTTAGACCTCCGTCTCAACCCCGTAAAGGGTGGTTTTTGAAAAATCCATTCTTTTTGCACTTGCATAAATCTCCAGCCTAAATTCAAAATTTGGAAATCCTAACTTCAAAACTGACGGACTTTCATACAAACTTTCATCCCCATTTTACCCCCTCAGGGGTGGAATTTCCAAAAGTTCTTTCTTAGTGCACCCCTACACCTCATGAGGAACCTTCGTGCCAAATTTGGAATCTCTAGGCCCAGTGGTCCGGGCTGTGCGTTGATATTATTAGACGACACGGTTAGCGCAGAGGTCGAGTGATCGCCTACTGCGCATCGGGTTGCGGGTTCGATTCCCGCACGGGACAGATGTTTTGTATGGCCTACAGAAGTTTGTTCCGGTCTGGGCGTATGTGCATGTGATATTCTATGTTTGTAACTGCACCCACGATACAGGAGAAAATCCTAGTGTGGGGCGACGTTTTAAAAAAAAACAAAAAAAAAAAAAGATTATCAATTTTCACACTTTGTCACCCCATATCCCCCTGAAATTTTGAAAATCCTGAAACAGGTTTTAACTTATCAATAGGAGTACTCATGTGAAGTTTCGATTAAAATAGAGCAAGTAATCTGGTATCCCCATACAAATTTTGGAGCCCTTTTTCAACCCTTTAGAGGGTGAATTTTAAAAAATCCTTTCTTAGTGCAACCCTTCACCTCATAAGGAACCTACGTGCCAAATTTGGAATCTCTCGGCCTAGTGGTTTGGGCTGTGCGTTGATATGTCAGTCAGTCAGTCAGTCAGTTTCTTCTTATATATATATATATATATATAGAAGATTGTGCACGTAATCACGAATAAATAGTTAAACCCCTGCTTATAGGCATTACCTTAATCACGCCCATACAAAAGGTACTAGCAACATACCTTGCTCGCAAATAGAAGACCGCCGCCGATTGCCCTGCAGCTCAGAACCGCGCTTCCTCACTTCTGGGGCTTCTTCACTGGAGATATTTGTGCACAATCATAGGAAAACCATATTTTCTGTATCAGAAAACATAGGCAGGAAAATCTAGCCGGACATGATTCGAAGTGACAACGGGTCTGACATTCTTTTTCTTTTTTCAACGTGTACGGCGGTCACGCGGCCAGTAATATGCCAATGCGATTTGTATAGACAATGATCAAGGTTTTATGCCTGAACATACACTCCCCCCGAACCAAGCACGACTTGGTTGACCTAAGCATCAAGTGGCAGTCTAGCTAATTTTGAAACGGGCCGCAGTAATGTGCCCTTTTGAGTACGTAGTTCAACAACGCGCACTACACTATCAGTACCGGGTAGTAACTTAATTATTCGACTGCGTTTCCATTCTAAAGGAGGATAGTTATCTTCTTTAATATGTACTAAATCTCCAATTTTAGCGGGTATTGTAGCATCCGTCCACTTATGCCTTAACTGAAGAGTATGTAAATATTCATTTCGCCAACGAGACCAGAAATGTTGTGAGAGACGTTGTAACAATTGAAATTGATTAAGGCGGGTGATATTAGTCTCCTCAAAATCATACTCAGGCAAAGATATCAGAGGCTCAAAAATTAAAAATTGTCCCGGTGAAAGGATTTCAAAATCATTTGGATCCGGGCTTAAGGGAGTCAAATGTCGAGAATTCATAACGGCTTCGACTCTGGCGAAGAAAGTGGTAAGTTGCTCGTAGGTCAACTTTTGCTCGCCAAGAACCCGTCGCATGTGTGTTTTTGCAGACTTAAAAGCAGCTTCAAAAAGTCTTCCCATGTTAGGACTGCTAGGGGGATTGAATAGCTATGTTATTTCAGACTTTGCCAGTTCCCTACAGATATCAGAATTGTGATTACCAAGGTATACGTAGACATCTCTCAAATACTTGTCCGTGCCGGTATAGTTTGTGCCACAATCCGATCTGGTAAGAGAGGGCATTCCGCGTTTCGATACAAAACGTGTGAACGCGTCCACAAATGCTTCAACCGAGAGTCCAGACACCACTTCCAAATGGACAGCCTTTGTGACCAAACAAACAAAAATACAAAGGTAACATTTCGCTACACGAGCGTTTCGCAGTATGCTAGTTTTAATATTAAAAGGTCCCGCGAAATCAGTTCCTACACCTCGGAATGGACGCAAGGATCTAACTCGATCTGGCGGCAGATCTGCCATCGGAGGTTGGGTAAGCCGTGGACGCACTCGAAACGCTGTACACATCTAAACGTTACGCTTCTAGTTACTCGTCTGATTGACAGAATCCAGTAGTTTCGTGATAATATTGCCTCAAGCGTGTGAGCCCCGACGTGGCAGTAAATGTTGTGATAGTCTTCAACTAAACGTTGCACAAACGTGCCCTTCCCCGGCAGCAAAACTGGGTGTTTCGCATTGTAAGGCAAAGTTGAATGTTGAAGGCGACCGCCGACCCTAATAATATTATAATTGTCCAGAAATAAGTTTAATTTTCTTAGAGGTGACTTTATCTTGGCTTTTAATTTAAGCAAGTTCATTTCATCACCAAAAGCGTCCCTTTGTACTATCGTAATAAGTTTTCGGATTGCGTTTCTACGTTCACAAACTGTCAGGTAAGATTCTTTAATTTTTAAATCGGGATGGCGGATATTATGCACAAAACGCAGTATAAATCCGGTAACGTTAATTATTTTGTTAAAGGAACTAAAGCGTTCGAAAATGTCAAGTTTGTCATCAACAGTAGTAGTGACTGTAGCAACAAATTTAGTTTTAATGCCAGGGAGTAACATTTCGGTAAATTCTGGCCCCTTAGACGGCCAAGTGCTAGGGTCACTCTCGAACCACAAGGGTCTCCACCATAGCGGATGATTTACTAGATCAGCCGCGGATGTGCCACGAGAGGCTGCGTCAGCACAATTTTGTTCTGATCTTACATATCTCCACACAATCGGAACTTTAGATGTTATAATCTTTGATACCCTATTGCCTTCATAGACTTGCAACTTGTGAGGTTGAGCTTTTAACCAAGCTAGAATAATAGTGCTATCACACAAGCAAACAACGTTATCAATCTCAATAGGCAATTCGTTAGTCAAAGTTTTATAAACGTGATTAATAAGGGTTGTCAAAAGCACCGAAGCGTTTAATTCCGATTGAGATATAGTAATTTTTTTATTAAGTGGGGAAACTCGCGACTTTGCTATTAACAATCTTATTTTGACTCGCTTACTACCGCTTACTGTACGTAGGTATACTACAGCACCGTATCCTACGGCAGATCCGTCACTAAATCCGTGTAATGAATACGCATTATTCTCACTATCTAGTAATTTTAAACACCGAAGTATAGAAAGTCTAGTAATATTGGGTAAATCCGATAGTAGATCGCGCCACTTTTTAACAAGCTCGTCAGGCGCAGGGGAGTCCCACTCAATCGCTTTGTTTTTTGTTCTATTGCTGAGCAACTCTTGAAGCAGCAGCTTAGCTCGAAAAATGATAGGACTAATCCAACCGAGCGGGTCGAACAATTTTGCCGTAGACGATAATATGGTACGCCGAGTAACTTGATGAGTTTCGTTAGGGATGTTAACCTTATACATGAAACAATCAGTTTTTGGATCCCACTGTACCCCTAATACTTTAACACATCCATAGTGGTCATCTTTGTCAAAACTATTAGGCATATCGCAATGATCCTTAGTTAAGTCCTGCAGCAGTCGCGAGTTGTTAGCCGTCCATTTACGTAGCTCATAACTCGCCGTACCCATTAAAGAAATAAGTTCGTCTCGAACACCCCGCCGTTCAAATCGTCTACAAAACTATTATAACGCATAATTTTAGGTGCCCGTGGAAAGTTAATACACTCGCGAGCAAAAGTTTAGAATCAGTTACTTGAAATTGGTTCCGCGTGATCTTGCTTACTAAATAAATTTTTAATAATCATAAAAATGACATCATGTTAAAGGTGCAACTGTCCACTTTAAATCGATATAAAATTAATTCATATCGAGCCTGTAATTGTGGAGTTATCCCGGATTAAGTGAAGGAGGTAGGAAAACAAGGAAATAGGGAAAAATAATGAATGAAAAAAACAACAAAAATTATTAAATAAAAATTTTATTTATCTTTAAAAATAAGTGTCAATATTTTGTGTTCCCTCCCCTCGCCTTAATAACTGCTCCAAGACGATTCTTCATAGACCTGATCAGCTTCTGAATTGATTCTTTTGGAATACCTTCCCACTCCTCAATCAACGCTGATTTCAGCTCATTCAGACATGAAGGAGCAGGAGTTCTGGAACGAACCTTCCTCTTCAGTTCATCCCACACGTGCTCAACGGGATTCAAGTCAGGGCTGAGCGCTGGCCAGTCCAATGTGGCAATACCGACTTCTTCGAGGTATTCCGTTGTTACACGGGCAGTGTGACAACGAGCGTTTTCGTGCATAAGGAGGAAGTCATCACCGATGTATCCCGCATAGGGAACGACATGTTCCAGGAGAATATCGGAAATGTACCGGTTCGAAGTTAGACCGCCTCCTCGTCCCCCGCCAGGCACGAAAACAAGCTCGGTTTTACCATCGAAGGAAATGCCGGCCCACATCATACAAGAGTCGCCCCCATAAGCCACTGTTTCAGCGACACAGCACTGTGCAAATCGCTCCCCAGGCCGCCTGTAGACCCATCCTCTTCTGTCGCTACCGTGCAAACACATCCTGCTTTCGTCGGAGAACAGGACTTGCCTCCATTGCTCAACCTCCCAATCAAGATGGGTGCGAGCAAACTGAAGGCGTGCTTGTCGGTGAGCTGCCGTGAGTTTCGGGCCTGTGGCAGGCCTTTTTGGAGTCAGATTCGCTTGCTTGAGTCGTCGACGAACTGTCCACTCGCTGGCTGCTATCTCACGAACATCTCGGAGCTCCTGTTGGACGTCGACACCAGTCAAATGCCGATTTCGGAGAGAGGTAGACACGATAAAACGGTCATCCCTCTCGAATGTGCACCGGCGCCGTCCAGATCTTGGTCTCGGGATAAAGCCACCAGTCTCCCGAAAGCGCTTATAAGCTTTCGAAACACAGGATTGGCTTATGTGGAGCCGACGAGCGACAACCCGCTGGCTGAGCCCTTCTTGCAATAGGGCTACGATTTGTGCTGCTTCTGTAGGTGTTGTCTCCATTGTCGTACAAGGTAAAGGGTCAAAAGTGGCGGAGATGTGTACCGGTCAACGTGTGAAAGTCGACTGATAAAGAAAATCCGATAACAGGTGCTTTTATAGGGGGTCAATAGGTCGCAACTCGTGACGTATCAAAAAATTGAAACACTTCTTTTTCGATACACCTTCACTTAATGCGGAATGGCTCCATAAATACTGGCTTGTTTTTAATGAATTCGGTATCAGTTTAAAAGTAAAGAGTTGAACCTTTAAAATGATGTCATTTTTACGATTATTAAAAAAGTATTAACTACTCAAGATAACGCGCAACCAATTTCAAGTAACTGATTCCAAACTTTTGCTCGCGAGTGTACATTCGTCGTTCGCTAGTTGTTGCATACAGCGATTTGAAACCCACGGACTACTCTTAAGACCGTATGTATTTGTAGCAAGCTCATAAACTCTCACTGGCGCCGAACTGTGTTCTCGCCAGAAAATTAATTGATATTTGCGATCATCCGGGTGAATCCATGTTTGCCGGAACATCGTTCTTACATCGGTACAAAAAACAAATTTATGGTGCCTAAAATTTAAGATTATATTAGTGATATCATTTTGTAATTTTTCACCGGCATATAAACAGTCATTGATAGATACACCGTTTGATGTTTTAGCACTCCCGTCAAAAACAACACGAATTTTTGAAGTGTCCCCATTAGTCTTAAAAACACCATGATGTCCAAGAAAATAGTGTTCATCCGAATAATCACAAAATTCCGATTTTCTCATATGTCCCAGTTGTATATATACTCCCTCATAAACTCTACGTATTTTTCCTGAAAAATAGGCTGACTTATAAAACGACGCTCTAATGCTTGAAATCTCCTATACGCCATTTGTCTAGAGTCGCCTAACCGTGGATGCGTAGGTATAAGTGGTAACCGTACCATATATTTTCCGTCAGGACCGCGTGTTGTCGTTTTGACAAACAAATCCTCAGACTCAATATCCAAAGGATTTTTTAATTTCAACATAGGCTCTTCCAAAGCCCAAAAACGTTCCACCGCTTCAACGAGCGCATTCCCCGTAAACAAAATATTATTCGTAACCGTAACCGCCGAAATATTATTTAAAACCTCATCCGCACCTCGAACCCTATCGAGAAAAACCGAATTATTGTTAAGTGTACCGTCCGTTTTGTGCGAAATCGAACCCTGCACCGTCATATCATTATATACCGGACCGAAAACCGCATAGTCAAAGATAGTGTCTAAATTTTAAAGCATAAGGCCCACCGGCCCGCAACGTCAATTTACCGCCGTTAATAATCTCACCTAAAATATCACATCCGAGAATAATATTAATCTTTGACATATCTATTATATCCGCATCCGAAATATGACCCTAAGGCTAAGCGCGCACTACGAAAAATATTCGTTGCGATTTTTAAAGTATCGCACTTTAAAAATCGCAAACGACAGGATTTCCTACGCGCATTACGATTTATTGTCGTCTGCGAAATACCTACTGTATGCCAAAGACAGTTTCAGTCATCCACGAAAGACGGAAGTGTGCATCGTGGATTTACAAAAGAAAATAACCATTGCATACTACTTAATTTTACGTAATAGAAATTTGAAAAAGAAGAAGATAACTAAACGATACTGGGTCTATCCTTTAACAGCATTAAGACCTTTGAAAGGTTTTTTTAACGTCCGATCGCCTCGCCAGACCCACGATTGAGGACTGGAGAAGAGCTGCAAGGAATATCAGACCATATAAAGTAGACTGGGCTATTAATACATTTAAGCCCTTTAAATCAGCGGGGGAGGATGACATTTTCCCGGCTCTATTACAACAAGCCAAAGACATCCTCACTCCAATTCTGGTAAAAATCTTTCGGGCAAGTTATGCATGGGGATATATACCAGAATCATGGTCATTGGTCAAAGTCCGGTTTATACCAAAAGCAGCAAAAAAGGACTATTCCCAACCAAAGTCCTTCAGACCAATAAGTCTTACCTCCTTCCTTCTTAAAACTATGGCGAAGCTAATTGACGGATGCATTAGGGAAAGTCCCCTCAAGGAACTACCCTTGCATCCGAAACAACACGCATATCAGAAAGGGAAATCCACAGAGACTGCCTTACTGGAGCTTACGGACAACATCCAAAGAGCACTTGAGGACAGACAAATAGCAATCTGTGCCTTTCTGGATATAGAAGGAGCATTTGATAACGTCACCACTACCTCTTTAACCAAAGCTTTGAGGATCAAAGGGATCGATGACACAACGACCCGGTGGATAATTGCAATGCTACAAAACAGAATTGTTAAAATAAACCTCCATGGGATAACTAGAAGCTTCAGAGTGACAAGGGGCTGCCCGCAAGGAGGCGTATTATCGCCACTGCTATGGTCCCTTGTCATAGATGAACTTTTAGTTAAATCCTCGGAAATGGATCTTAACGTACAGAGCTATGCTGACGACGTAGTGGCCTGTGTCATGGGCCCTTGTCAAAGTACTGTATCTTCAATTTTACAGAAAACCCTTAACATGATTGTTAAGTGGTGTTCGGATAATCATCTGACTGTAAATCCTTCCAAAACAATAGTTGTTCCATTTACTAGGAAGAGGAAGCTGGATAAGCTCCTAGAACTGACTATTAATGGAACAAGTATATCATTCTCCTTAGAAGTCAAATACTTGGGCGTAACCATCGACAAGAGACTGACCTGGGAATCACATCTCAAAATCATCATCCAAAAGGCTAAATCCGCCTTAGGAATATGCCAACGTCTAACGCGGACGAGATGGGGGTTAAACCCTAAAATCGCCCTATGGCTTTACACCACCATTGTCAGGCCCTCAATAACCTACGCCTGCACGGTATGGGGTTCAAAAGCACTGCAAGTAACTGCCATAAGGAAATTGACAGGGTTGCAGCGCACTGCGTGCCTTATGGCAACGGGTGCTGCTCGATCAACTCCAGCTTTAGCCCTAAATGCACTTCTCAGCCTCCCACCTCTCCACCTCTTTATTGAGAAAGAGATGAAGGCTGGCATCTACAGGACTAACGCTGGCATAAAACACTGGAAATCTCAAACAATGAGCACCAAAAAGTGTTTGAATGTCCACTACTCGCAATGATATCAGATGTCTTGTTTCCAGAATTCAGCTTCCACAAGAATTTTTCTGTAGAACTGACTAAAAGGAAGGAATGGGCTCAACGCCCTATCCCTCAGATGTTGGAAGCCTGGTGTGGTTCACCGATGGCTCCAAAATGGGCCCTAACGTAGGATGTGGCATATATGCTGCCAAGCCCAAGGTTAGCAAAAGCGTAAACCTTGGCAAATATGTCACTATTTTCCGGCGGAAGTTTATGCTATAATTGAATGTGTACAAGCCAACCGCCAGCGAAACTACGTTAACCAAAACATAGTAATTTACTCGGACAGTCAGGCAGCTTTACTAGCACTAAAAGGCAACGTTATAAAATCGAAGCTAGTAAAAGACTGTGTGGAAAAACTAAATGACCTGGGACAACGAAACAAGATCACCCTCAAATGGGTACCGGGTCATTCTGGAATCATTGGTAATGAAAAAGCCGATGAGCTAGCAAGGTCTGGGGCCCAAGGACTACAATTTGGCCCAGAGCCTTTCTGTGGTATCTCAAAGAACCAGGCTATGCAATACTTAAAAACCCACCTCCTGCAAGAGGCAAAAGCGGACTGGCAAAGAACGCCTGGGTTAACACATTCAAAAGCACTAATCGAACCATACTCTCGTAAGCGCACTGACGAGCTTCTGAAGCTCAACAGGGGCAACCTGAGCGTGATGATTAGGGCTCTGACTGGACACTGCAAGCTGAACAGACATCTGTTCAATATGAGACTAAAAGATACTGATGCTTGCAGATTCTGTGAACAGGAGCGTGAAACACCAATGCACCTCCTGTGCTTTTGTGAACCCCTTATTCACAAGAGAAACCGACAACTGGGGAGACACATTCTCGACCCAGACGATATAAAAACAATCCAAGCTGGGAATATCTTATCATTCCTGGACAGTGCCCAGCTAAAGGAGCACATGTAAGGCCTAATAAGTCTTACTTGGGGCTAGTCACAATAGATCTTTGCAGGTCGCAGTGACGCAAATAGCCCCGAATTAATGGAATAATAATAATAATAATAATAACCGCCGAGCAAGATAGAACTTTTGTGTCATTATTACCCTTGGGTTTAAAATTCAATATTACCATCTGATCATTAAATTTACTTTTTCCGCCAATACCGGAAATTGAAATTTTACAGTTATGTCGCTTCAGTGAGAGGGAATTACAAAACTCACTTTTCACAATACTCAGTTGAGACCCAAAATCCAATAAACAACGAGTAGGTACAAAGTTGCCATACGCTGATTTTACATAAACAATGACAGTGGGCAATAAAACATTGTCTGATAACTTTGGATCGGGTGAAACGACATGACTGGATATTAATTGCTATTCATTTTCATTTTTCTCACCGTTAGGCACTGGTGAATTCCGTACGCCGCAATTATCGTGGGAATCCCGTACCCTTGACACCGTCGAACGGTTTTCATTGCAATGGTGATGGCACACACATTTTTGGCTCGACTCTGCCCGTGCACAAACCGAAGGCATAGAGTTATTCCCGATCAGACCTGTCGGACGATTGCCGCATTGATCATTTTCCTCATTAAACTCTGCGTCCCAATCGCCGCTTTCATTATACATATACACCTACCGACACGTGACGTGTATTTTGAAGTGATTTGTTATTTTTCTGAAATTTCTCGTTTTGGGTCAAACAAATCAACTTATGATGCCCTGTATTTCCGCAGTATGTGCACGCAATATTACGTGTACATGATATTGCAGCGTGTCCCCCGAAACACCTAAAACAATAACCTTTTGATTTTACCCACGCACGTCGCTCATCAGAGTTCTGGTATAAGAATTTAAAACAGTCGAACACTTTATGATTCGCGTTATTGCAGAAAACGCAAGGCGCGGGGCCTTGTTTACGCTGTCCATAAGTATGAGTTCCATTGGTCGATATTTTACGGAACCGATCCTGACTATATTTTTCGTAAGACTCTACCGATGCAGAATTATAATCCGTGGCCGTGTCAATAAAATGACATTCATTTTGAAGAAACAAAATGAAATTATCAAATTCTGGTAAATTGTTTTTCAACCCGCCGTGCGTTTGTTCAAATCTGGTTCGTAATTCTGTAGGTAACTTCCCTAACATTATAAATAGAAGCATGTAATCTTCAACCGAGAGACCTAGGTTTTTCAATGACCTAGTACATTCGAGTAATGGGTTCAGTAAACCGACACGAAGCTTTCGTGAACATGTCAAAGTAGGCAAGTTGATCAAGCGTCCCAGATAACGATCAATCATCATCCGTTTATTATCATACCTACTCTTTAAAATCTCAAGAGCGGTGTCCAGAGACTCGGCCGTCATTGTGAGGTGTTGAATAAGAGAGCGCGGTTCCTTGTGAACATGGCTAAACAAGTAGTGGTATTTCTCGGTTTTTGAATGATCTTTTCTAGACAACACCAACGAGTTATACATACTTATAAAGCTATACCACTCAAATGGATCTCCGCCATAATTTTGTAAATCTAATGGCGGCTGTACACTCTCGCCGAGACACCCCGAGACAGGCCGAGTGCGAGAGTGTACATGGTAGCTCTCGCCTCGCCTCGCGATGTCTCGTGCTTACTCGCCCGCTCTCGCTCCCGTGTCGGTTTTTTGTGCCCGAGTCAAAGGGTCTCGGCATGTCTCGCGAGGAACGGCGAGAGCATTGATGTACACTCTCGCCAAGTGCAGTGCACAGCCAGCAACCGCTCTGAACACACGTGAATTGAGTCGTACTAATCATAATATTTCACATCGGAATAAGTATTTGCGCGTCGAAAAATGACAAAATATGTTGGATTAGCTTCTTATAATCATCTCTGTAACCATATTTTTATCCGACTTCAAAAAAGGAGGAGGTTCTCAATTCGATGTGTATGTTTTTTTTGTGTGTATGTTACGCGATTACGCCGCCAATTGTGGACCGATTTTCAAAATTCTTTTAGTATTCGATAGAGTAAACCCCAAGGGTGGTCACCAAAGTCAGGATCTGATCATGGGATCCCATGAAAATCGAGGGAAACGCTAATTTAATACCAGCTCACTGAAGGTGAGCTGGTATTAAATTCGGGTTTCTTTCACTAAAAAGATTGCATTCACTATAAAGTTAAAAATAAAAAATATTATATAAAAAATAAAAACCAACTTCAAAAACACTGAGAAGTTAAAAATAATATAAGAATAGGTACAGACAACATCTCACTTCTATATTGAAGTCGGTGCCAAACGATGATCTCCTAGAAAGTGTTAAAATTTGTCACCGACTTCAATATAGAAGCGTGATGTTGTCTGTACCTATTCTTATATTATTTTTAACTTTTCAGTGTTTTTGAAGTCGGTTTTTATTATTATTATTCTATGCATAGCGACCATCCACCATCTTCTTTGACGCCACTCTTTTTGAATTTTTTTTGTATGATATTCGTGTACATACATATAATAATTAATAGTGCATAGCGAAACAGTGGGAGCGACTTCTAACGCGTCCATCCTCTCGGTGATCAAAACCGCAAGTGAATAGACGAGAGTGTACATGGTAAGCACTCGCTGACAGGTCTCTCGGGCGAGACCTCTCGGCGAGACTTGACGAGAGCACTCGTCGAGAGTGTACAGCCGCCATAAGGCAGGAAGACGAGAATGTACTGCGCTTTCTGTGGTTATGTGAGTACCATCCAAGTTTGGTAATTTTACCGTAAATGCCTCAAGTTCATTGTAACAAATGATGGCTTCTTTGTATTTCTTGTCGTAATCCGATGCATTTTTTTCATCGTCTAAACTAACTAATAAATTTTCGTACGACTCCAATAAGACCTTGTAATGATCGTCTAATTTACGCATACGAGCCGCCAATATTCCCGATGAGTATTGTTTTGATTTGATCATATCAGCCGATTGAATGAACCATTCGTATTCAACTTTAAATTTAACTTGATAAGCCTTTAACGCCATATTGCAAACTATGTAATGTCTTTCACAATAATCACGTGGCTTACAAATGAAATTCCGTAAGTAAATAACGTAATATAAAGTGAATTAGATACCGAAATACTAACAAAATACCGCCGTAACAAAGAATAATACCGAATGAAGTTATACAATTACCGCGACATAACACCGTATCTGCGCGAACTCGTAGGGACCGATAAATATCTCGCAGCTCGAAGGACCACTTGATATGTGCACGTAATCACGAAGAAATAGTTAAACCCCTGCTTATAGGCATTACCTTAGGCGTGGGCCAGATAGAAAAGGCGCGGGCGCGGCGCACCTGTGGCGCGCCATCGGCGCACCGCTTCTATCTGTTTTGTGCCCGTCCGTGTTCATACAATTAGTATGAAAGATCATTCGACAAGCTTCCAGATGGCGCGCTACGGTTGCAACGACGGGCGCGCCGGCCGTCGCACTGCTGGCGCGCAGCCGCGTACGTACGTACCTCAGTCTACAGTGAGTGATGCGAGGGACCAGACGTTTCTTGCAAAAAAAAAAGTGCGTCAATTACGTGACAATGTTGATTTTAACATTAAATTTTGCGAAATAATTAAAGAACACCCACCACTATATGATTATAATCGTTCTGAATACTGTAATCGTTACGTACAAGACAAAATATGGCACCAACGTACTCACTCGCTGGCGCACCGTAGCATACAAGCGCTGTTCGCACCCACGGGCGCGCCTGCAGGGCGCTGAAGGCGCGCTGCGAGTGCGCCACCGGGTGCGACTGATGCGCGCCGCGCCGCCTCTGTCTGGCTTGCGCCTAATCACGCCCATACAAAAGGTACTAGCAATATACCTTGCTCGCAAATAGAAGACCGCCGCCGATTGCCCTGCAGCTCAGAACCGCGCTTCCTCACTTCTGGGGCTTCTTAACTGGATATCTTTGTGCACAATCATAGGAAAACCATATTCTTCTGTATCAGAAAACATAGGCAGGAAAATCTAGCCGGACATGATTCGAAGTGACAACGGGTCTGACATTCTTTTTCTTTTTTCAACGTGTACGGCGGTCGGCGTGTCGGCGGTCACGCGGCCAGTAATATGCCAATGCGATTTGTATAGACAATGATCAAGGTTTTATGCCTGAACAAAGATACTCATTTGTTTCCAGTGTTACTTTACAATTTTCCAGTCTTTTAATATTTCCTCACAATTATTAAGCACTATACATACCTCGGCGGGATTAGGATTGTTGTACTCGTAATTATTGTCAAGGCCTCGCTGACGTTCGGCCTTGAAAGCTTTACTCGTCCGGCATTCCCTAATTTCCCGGCCTCTGCAGTAATGTACTATTAATTGAATGAGTTACTATGTAATTTCGACTTAGGAAAATACTGTCCTGGGTACTGCCATTGTGCCGGCGCACGGTTCGTCACAGAGAGGCCACGAAGGCCCACTTGATTCTGGGCGTTCACAAGCTCCGGCTCGCCGCCATAGAGCTCGGCAAGCAGCTCGTCAGACAGTGGTACCTGCCTCACTACGAACTAGTCTTCTTCTTCCGCTTGTTGGAACTGCAGAAATACATTGAGACCAGAGACCCCGCACTACTCAGAAAGTAAGTTTATACCTATTTGTTTTCAATTGGCTGTCCCCTAAATTCTATTTGACAGAATGAAATTCTCAGCTACTTAAAAGAATTAGAAGTTTTCTATTCATTCTACTACTACGACATTCTATTGTTGAGTCTGAAATTCTTACATATCACCGGTAAATATTGCAGAGAAAACAAAACCAGCCATTTTAATAATGTGTGTTGCGCAGGGCAATCCAACGCCATCAGTACTACCAGCGCTGGTGCAAGCTGAAGTTCGCGGAGTTGAACACGGGGTGGGTAGAGCCGCTAGAGGCGCGTAGTCCAGGAGCGGCGCGGGCGCTGGGCGTGCGACTAGTCGGTACCGCAGTCTGCGCCGGCGACGTCGTGGCTAGGGCCTGCGTCGTCAACGACTTGGCGGAGGTAAGGGGGGAAAGGGGGAGGGGGTCTACATCACATTTCTTTCCTTTTTACGCGCTAATATTGCAATTGCATTACAAGGAAAGTGAAAGTCATGGAAAAGAAAGGATGTAGTGGCATGGTGTGTAGTATATAAATGTAAAGCCCAAGTAAAGCCTTATGTATTTAAGCTATACATATATGTAAAGCAACTATATATTACGTAAATTTATTTTGAATGCCGATACTAACCCCAAATTTTGACAAGTCATCTCTTCTCACTATTAACTTTCTTTTTCATCTGTTATTTTTATTTAGTGTGGCACTTTGGGATTTCACTGATCCCTCGGGCTTCAGCAGAATAACAGCGATTTTTGTATGTACTTATATGATCAAGTCACATGCTGAGCTGTGGCCCATTTGTAGTCTTACATTGCACATTTTCACTTTTTCTATAATGTCATGTAGGTACTAGCAATTATACAGGGTAAATTTTGAGGTACCGGCAACCTCGCAGGATTAGATAGCTAAGATCATTAACTACGTTTGTTTTACGAGTTTTAAGATATATCAATACATCAATTTTCAAGTTTTTATTGCACTGTCGTGACATTGATAAGTCTATGTCTATGTCTATGTCTGTGACGACGGAAGACAACGCTACGCTAGCGCGCTGTGCGCGTAGAGATACGAACATTCTAGAGGTATATTAAATGAATATTTATTTTTGTATGAATGTAAAATCTAACGAATTATCAAGTCGTAGAACAAGCGTTGTAGTTAATGATGCTAGCTATCTAATCCTGCGAGGTTGCCGGTACCTCAAAATTTATCCTGTATAAAAGTTATGTTAGTATTCTAGTGTTAGTCTCTAACAATATGTGATGTATGTAACTGCAAATAAACTTTATACCATTTCCCCTCTTAAAAGCTTATTTTATTCACTGACTGAAAACAGTGAATAAAAAGCACTTTTAATCACTATTTTTGTGTTTGAATTTAGAAGACACCGACATATTCGACCTCCATCTCAATGCTGTTCAACCTACTTGCTCAAAAAATAATCGATATTATTAATTATTATTATTTTTAAATGTCTATTTTCGCTTAAATCTTTCTTTTTCTCGTAGTCATGATATAAAGTATAGTATGCAACTCTTGAATAAATCGGATTTATACCGAGGGCCATGAATGACTCGCGTCGCTCATGATTCTAACACTTGTATTATCAATCATCTTGAATCACTCCCTACGGTCGTGATTCAGTCGTTAGAATCCTTCACTTGCTCTTGATTCATCTATGGCCCTCGCTTTAAATCCGCCTTTTATTCACTAGTTGCATAATATATTATTTTATCCTATCTATCTAGTAGAATATAGTTTTCATGAGCATTTGGCTACAATGGTCAATAGTGTCGTACGCGACAGAGCAATAATGGCGTTTTATTGCTCTTTTACTGTTTTTTCGGTTTCGTTGTTACAACCAACACTGCTTAGATAATTTCTCAAAATCTTCTCTTGTTGCATATGTTGTCTTTATGTATGGCCAAAAAAGGTATGAAATGTGCAAATGGCATCTGATGTTATATTATTTTTTACTTTTTGAAGTCTGTTTTTATTTATTTTGTAAATATATTTTTTTAAACCTTTTTAGTTACATTATTTAATACATGCGTATTTGATTTTGACCCAAGGCAAACAAACACAAAAATAACTTAGGATAAAACGTCTTTCGCTCCAAACAGTAAATTTTGAAAGAATTATTTCCGATCTTCTAAAAACTATTTGCTTAGGAGTTAAACTTTCCACTATTAACTCACCTTAACTTAAGGGTTTCCCTCGATATTCCTGGAATTCCATCAATAGATCAGCACTTGGTGACAATGTGACTACCTCAGAAGTATACTCTTTCGATCACAAAAAGAATTTCGAAAATCGGCTCACAAATGGCGAAGAAGTGAACAGAAAAAAAATGATAGTCCTTTTTTTAAGCCGGTTAAAACTGTTTTATAATTTCAGATTGATCAACTGCAACAGGGAGACATATTAATAACAAACGGTACCGATGTTGGTTGGTCCCCATATTTTCCGCTTCTTTCTGGCATCGTTACTGAGCTTGGAGGACTAATATCACACGGTTTGTGACTGCTTTTTTGTTCCATACCTAATTACCCATGATTCTTACTTACTTACATATTTAAGCATAAAAAAATGCAAAGTCAATGGTAAAATGGTAAACCAAACTAGGGCTCTTTTGACTACGAGTAATTTCTTTCCACATTTCTATTGGTATTGCATTTAAAACAAAATGTTTTCTATTCCTTTTGTAGTCAATATTGTAAGGACGACGATTGATGAAAACGGTAAATTTATTCAAGAACGTGGTATTTTTCTAATTTTTTTTTGCCTTAATTTAAGAACCGATTGATTTTTCATTCTATTAATTACGACCTTTTATTTCCCGTCTTGACTTCTTGTGATTTTGCAAATGATTGGGCAAAAATTACTGCCGCAAAAATCTGTTTTGAATTTATAACTTATTTTTCAGGAGCTGTCGTCGCCAGGGAATATGGGCTGCCGTGTATAGTGGGCGCCACGCATGCTACTGAAGTGTTCCAAACGGGAGACATGATCAGGCTCATTGGTACAGATGGGATCATTGAGAAAGTCGCAGTCACCGAGCCCGCAGTTACTGAATCAAACGCACCTGAGCTTAAAATTTAAAAGTACTTTATGCTGACTAAATGAAAAAGTTTAAAATCGTTCCAATGATCAACATTTGAATTATCATGAAATAAATAAATAGTACTATTATAAGAGTTTTTATTTCATTTCCAATATACAAATCATTTGGATTAAAGCTGGAGTATTTTTTCCCTAAAGCAGCATAAAATTCAAGGGATAAGAATTTATCTATCTATCTATATGAACATTGTATAATAAAGGCAAGGGTATAATGTCAATGATCGAAAAACAATTCATAACGAGACGAAGACAATTATATTTCTATATTTACACCAACACACTATGAATAAATGAATTTATCTACTCTCTATCGTAGCATTTCAATTATTAAATTCAAAACGAGTCTATATTGACACCATGGACTTTTAATAAATCCATGATAGACACCTACGAGTACTTTATAAACACAATACCAAAATTTAAGAATAGAATTAAATCTCAAACAATGTTCTTATTACCATTACGATAACGGTCAAACAAATCCAAGAAGTTTATTTTTAATGGAACGCATTATACGCGGCCAGGCGTGCAATTTTTATGGCATTACAAAAAGTTTTGATCCTAAATTCTTACCTATCATAAAGCTGTGGCAGCGCCCGCTTTAGTGCAGGCGTGACGATGTGCTAAGAAATGACGCCAATTCTACTCGTAGGTACGTTTTGTTTTATTGAATTTTAAGGAAATTTTTATTTTTGCTGAAATTGTTTGATAATAGTACAGAATAACTAATATTACATACTAACGTATTATAGTGAATGTGAAGAAATTTTGACTCAGCCCGATATTGTAGATGCGGCGACGGAAATGACTCATAATCTACTACTACCAGCAAAGTGGAGAAGACTACTAACTTTTGTAACTTTGATCTTTTATTTACCTAGCAGATTAAACCCTTATTTATGAGATTAGACAAAATAGTGTATGAAACTGCACGAGATTAGTTATATGTATGATTCTATCGAAAACCTCGTTTACGGGCCGGTTTTTAATAAACAACAGTCTCATAAATTACTATTATACTCGTAGTTGTTAATATGGTTGTCAGCACCATACAGTCAAATACAGTTGCAACTGTAAAATAATTATTTTTAATGTTGTGCCCGCGAACTACGTTTGCCATAATTACTTAAAAAAACACCCTTATCACTTAGGGGTATAAAAATTAGGAGTTTAAAAATTGTTTACGACCTATTCTCAGACCTATCGAATACACACAAAAAACACAAAAAAAATCGCTCAAGCCGTTTCGCTGGTTATAAACACCGTGACACCGCCCGCGTCTTTGTCAGTATGGATAATTGAAATTTTTACCTGTGCGAGGCCGGGGCGGGTCGTTAGTTACACAATTAAACCTTCCTCTTGAATCACACTATCTATTGCTGAAAACTGCATTAAAATCCGTTGCATAGTTTAGAAGATCTAAGCGAATAGACAACGGGAGCGACTTTGTTTTATACCTACTATGTAAAGATTAAGATATAAAAAAAAACTACAAAGGGATATTCAAAGGTATGGATACGGGTTATGCTGACTAAATGTACTGACTAAATGTAAATCACCTGCACCCTCTTTACCCGCAATCGAGAATTCATCTGAGTTTTTCACCCCACCTCCATCCCGTTTAATCCGTACATGTCGGTTGAATAAACCTGTGTCTTATAAGGAATAATAATTATGTTTTAGTTTGTGTAAATATTTGCTTTTCATTTATTTTAATGTTTATTTAATTCTTAGAACCATTATTGTTTTAAATTGTATTGGGATATTCAACATTGTATGTTATTGAGTCTCTGAGTTGATATTTGTTATTTTATAAGGTAGTATCACAGAATACTTAAATTTAGTAGGAGGGACTGTAATATATTGTAATTGATGGTAGTTCCTTAATTACATTTTATGCAGGTAGTCTGTATTTTATAATTATAAAATGTAGGTAATGTAATAACTGCAAGCATATAAATACAGTGTACTAATTAACCAATATTATTCGACAATATACCATCATCTACGAGTTGTGTCTTATTGCTGCCGATACATTGCTCAGAACGCGTTGCTATTGGATTATAATAAGATCAAAGAACAAACGTCGACAGATCCCTTGTTAAGCAGAGTTTTATTATACATAAGGGATGGCTGGCCAGATAGGAGTGAAATTAGAGAATTGCAGCCTTACTTCAATAGAAGGAAGGAGCTTTATGAGGAGCTGGGCTGTATCATGTGGGGTCATAGGGTTGTGATTCCGGATAGTTGTAGGAGTAGGGTGTTAGATGAGTTACATGAATCACACATGGGTATTAGCAAGACCGAGGCCATGGCCCGCAGCTACGTGTGGTGGGCCGGCGTCGACGAGGCGGTGGAGGAGCGGTGCGCGCGCTGCGCAGTGTGCGCGGCGGTGGCGGATGCGCCGCCGAGGCACACCGTCTCAGCCTGGCCTTGGCCGGATAAACCATGGTCCCGGGTACATTTAGACTTTCTAGGGCCGATTCAGGATAAAATTTATTTAATATTAATTGATGCTAGAACTAAATGGATCGAAGTATTCCCCGTACCGAGTACAGCAGCTCGGTTTACCATCAGTAAACTAAGTGAAGTATTTTCTAGGTGGGGTTTGCCAAAACAATTGGTTACCGACAATGGCCCACCATTTACAGGTACAAATTTTTCCAATTTTACTCGTGGGAATGGCATTGAACATTTATTTTCGGCGCCTTATCACCCGGCTTCAAACGGTGCAGCAGAAAATGCTGTACGTACTGTTAAACGAGCAATCCGAAAAGCGATACGTAACAAAGAGAACATTGATATGTTTTTAAATACATTCCTGATGCATTACAGAAACACTGTTCATTGTACAACCGGGGAAAGTCCGGCTACATTAATGTAAGGTAGACACTTACGCACGAAATTGAATTTACTTAGACCTGACAGGGACAAGCGGGTTCGAGAAGCACAAGCTCGGCAAAAGGGTACAGGGACCAAAGTAGATAGGTCTTTCGAGCACCGGGCAATCCCCCCTTGGCGATAGCCCGACCAGTTAGGTCGGGCTAGCCCGGGCGCGTCGGTAGTGGTAGTCGCAGTGTGGACCCTACCACGCGCGCCCATAAGGGCAGGGAGAACACCGGGGGGTTTAGTGGGTAGGCCCGGCTCTGCCGGGAGAGCCCCACACACGCTCGTCGTCTAGCCAACGGTGAGTACGGTGCGGTCACGCATTCCCCTCGAAAAAAAAAAAGGTCTTTCGAGCACGGAGATGAGGTATGGCTACGCCAGTACCAGGGCGGTGACAAATGGATACCAGGCAAAGTAGTGGAAAGGCTAGGTACTACGGACTATAGATTGCTAGATTCAGTAGGAAAAGAAACACATAGACATATCGACCAGCTAAGACGGAGGTCTGCTCGCAATTCTTTACCCTCCGTCCGCTTTACGTACCGGTACTAAGGGCGTCGCCCAGTCGGAACAGTCCACTGGCTCAATGATACCGTCGCGAAGCATGGTGTCTAGCTCTGCATCCACCCGGTCCCGGAGTGCGTAGGGCAGCGGCCGTGCGCGACAAAACACTGGGGTTGCACCTTCTCGCACCCGCAGTCGAGCTTTGCCCCCCGTAAACCTTCCGAGCCCACCACTGAACAACTCCTTATGCCTGTTGATCAAATTTTCAAAATCGTTATTCCTATCAGTACAGGAATTGCTTTGTTCTCCTAATTCGCACATGAAATTTTTAAACAAAGGTATTTTTATACCCAACTCTGTTAGCCAATGTCTACCTAGCAAAGACGTAGTACCCCCATCTATTACAAATAATTCCAAGCGGGTACTTTTTTTATTATAATTTACTGTCGGTTTTATGACTCCTAACGGCTTTATGCAACTACCGTCATAAAATTTAAAAATAACATTGTTTGAAATTAATGGTATTGATGAAAAATATTTATTATAAGTTTTTTTACTTATACAAGAAACCGCGGAACCAGTATCTACTTCCATGTGTAGCCTAACTCCATCGATGGAAATTGGAAGACTCACCGGTTTGTAACTGTTCAAACTGAGTTGATGTAGCTCCTCTTCCAACTCTTCCCGGTGCAAAGTCTCATCAACTCCAGCAGCCTAGACATTGTTCACCTTCCTCCAGCCTCCACTGCTAATAGACTTGCTTGGGCACACACGTCTCAGGTGCCCCGTTCTCTTACACCGGCTGCATACAAACTCCCTGAACCGGCACGTCTCTTCGCTGTGCCCGCTACCTCAACACGCCGCGCAACGTCCGGATCTGGTACCAAAATTTGAATGGCCACGCTCCGTCCTCCTCGTCTTCACAGCATGCAAAGTTCCCATCTTCCCCGTGAACATCCCGCTAGACACGTCCACGGAAGCCGCATCCCGCTCTGCCGTTTCTAAAGCAGTAGCCAACTTCACGGCTCCAGCATAAGTCAGGCCTTCCTCCGCAAACAACCGTTGGCGGATGATATCGCTGCCTACCCCACATACAAACTGGTCACGCAAATTGTCATCCAGATTGTTCCCAAAGTCGCAAAATCTTGTAAGTTTCTTCAATTCCGTGACATACTGCGCCACGCTCTCGTCGCTCCGCTGTCTTCTCTGCCGAAACCGGTAGCGTTCCGCTACCACTGATGTTCTAGGCTGCAGATGGTCCCGCAACGCCGTCACCGCGGCGGTGTACGTTAACTCCGCTGGTTTGACCGGGCTCACAAGACTGCTCAGCAGCTCGTACGCCTCATCGCCAACCGCCGTTATCAAAGTTGCAAGCCACAACTCCTTCTCCACCTTGTTCACCCGCAGGTACATCTCCAGTCGCTCCACGTAAGATGTCCAGGTCCCGGTGCTCACGTCAAACTCGTTGATTTTTCCGAACGACATCTTGCATTTTCCTCGTCGCCACTAAGGTATCAGCAGCAATAAGACACAACTCGTAGATGATGGTATATTGTCGAATAATATTGGTTAATTAGTACACTGTATTTATATGCTTGCAGTTATTACATTACCTACATTTTATAATTATAAAATACAGACTACCTGCATAAAATGTAATTAAGGAACTACCATCAATTACAATATATTACAGATTTATTTCATGTATAATCTCCGATTAAAACCTAATCAGTTGTGTGGAATATTAATAAGAAAGATTGATTATTAAAGATTGATTAAGAAATATTAATCAAAAAAAGGCCACACGAGAGACAAATAACAGAGTGCTGAATAGACCAGGAAAACGCATTTGGTTCTATTCAGCATGAACTTATAATGTTTGCATTGAGCTGGTATAAATAACTTTCCCTCCGAGATCAGAGACATGATTGTATCATATTACGCACAACTTAAGATTGTCATAATAACATTAAAAAATTACTTAACTCAACCTCTACGTTACAATGTTGGTTTGTTTCGAGGTTGTTGTCTATCACCAATAATATTCAACATCGTTATAACATATTAATAGACAACTTATTAAGTCATGAAAAAAAAGGGGATATAGTTTAAATTCAAAAATAAAGTCACAGAGTCAATATTGGCCTTTGCTGACGACCTAGCAATAATAACAAGAAATCCAAAACAATGCCAGTTACTACTACATGAAATAGACCAATTTTGTATGTGGACTAAGGGAAGGAAAACGGAACCCTCCAATGTTACTGTCTGTGTCTGGGTAGACGAAATACTCGTACAAAATTTACATCTTATGACCCGGAACTTCTGATAGGAGGTCAGAGTATTTCCACGGTTGCCGAAACAGTACCTTTTATGTTTCTTGGAAGAAAAATAGATTACAAGGGACGTACACCGTCACTACAGGTAGTTGTAGATAGCTTTACAAATGACTTAAATAAGGTAGATGAACTGCCCATAAGTAACATAAAAAAAGGGTTGGATATACGAAAACTATCTGACGTCGCGGCACTTAGTCTTTCTTTATATACGAATTTAATAAAACCCTTCACCAATGTCATTAATATATTGAAGTCTGGGCTAGGTCTAGCGCATTCGGCTGATCCTTCAACACTATTTAGGGATCACAATAATTTCGGCTTAAAACTTAAAGTCACTAAAACACGTATCTTAAGCATATCCAAAGACGATACGGTTAAAAATCCCCCCCGAACGACAAAAACAGTTCCGAAACTAGAGTCTAGGCTTCAATTCCATGATAGGCGCGCAATCAAATCGAGTAGGGTTAGGTTCGATCAAAAAACCGGAAGACAAATCGATACTGAAATCCTTTCTTCACCAAGCTGAGAATGACAAATATAGGGTACATGCAATAAACTTGGAGATGCAAAATGACTGGATACCTAACTATCGGTGAATTCTGCATTCCGCCAGCTCTGAAGTGGAAAACTCTACTTTATGATTGGTCGCCTGCAATTCTGAAATTCTATCTTAACGCCTTCCAGATGACTCTCCCAGACCAATGTAATCTAACAAGATGGGGAATAGCCACAGGAAAAATATGCTATACGTGTGGCGAAGCACCTGGAACAGCTAGGCACATACTGGTGGGTGGGATGCAGAGTTCTTTTAGAAAAGGGTCATTAATCGCGACGTCATGACAAGGTTTTGGGAATCATACGGGAAGCAGTCAGTCAAGCGGTCGCAAGAGCCCAGAAAGGGATAACAACAACCACAACAAGCCTCATCCAATTCACCAAAGAGGGCTCTAAAACAAAACCAATAAATAAACCCTAATTCAATCATAGCCTCGGCACCGGATTGGAACCTTGTGATGAACACGTATGATAAACAATACATGTTTCCGTCTGACGTAGCGATTATTGCATCCAGGCTGGACATTTTGCTTTACTCTCGGAGACTAAAGCGCGTGCTACTCATCGAACTCACCGTGCCGTGGGAAAATAACATTCCCAAAGACCACACATTTAAATTGAATAGATACTACGATCTTACCAACTATATCACAAAAAACGGTTATTATGTTTACTTATATGCGGTAGAAGTAGGCGCGAGAGTAATTCCGGCAAAATCCTTATACACATTGCTAAAAGATCTAGGCTTATCGAGAACGTCCGTGAGCTCAATATTAAACCGCGTAACAAAGGCGGCACTGTCGGAATCGTATCAAATATGGTTAGGCAGAGAGAGGAGCCGGAGTGGTGAGGGTAAATGTTGATGCATTGTAAAGTAGCTACTTACTCGTAAACCTGCACCTGGGTCGTAAGCCCCAGGCACTGCTCTTGGCTCTGTCTCTGCAACGCGATGGACCCGGCACCCGCACGGTGAATCCGTGGAATGCTAAGTTATCGTATCATGCCAATGAAGTCTATTTGTATCTTGCCTTTCCTATGTCTAATCGTCTTCAATGTGCACGTTTCATTACAAATACATATTACTGATTTATGAAATAAGGAGTACGACGAGGGCTAAGAGATACCCAATTTTAGGTAAAATAAATCTACAAAATGAAGATTACTTTTTGACATTTGAGTTACCTATCAGCCAGAGTGCATCGTCCTGGCCGTGACAGCCGCTGCTGAATGCCCCTTGCAAAAGCCACGGTGGCGTTGCGAGCCCAGGCGTAGCGTTTGTTAGTGCATATGGCCAGCACTCCTTTCTTAATTTGGTTCATCTTCTGCCTACAAATTTAGAAAAGCTATAAAATGTGATGATTTTCTTCCTTCATTGCTTACCACAACAAAAGAGACCTCTTTTGTGTTACCCCCCAAGGGCCATATGTACTTAGCAGTAAAGTAAATACAATCCTACTCTGACCGCGGCATTGAAACAGTTTTAAGCTATCATGAAACAAAAGAAATTATATATTTATATGAATGTTATTACTTATCAATCGTCTTTTTTTTTAATTTTCATACGTTGATAAAATATTCATAAGCTTGCTCTGGTTTGAAAGGTTCATCTGCGTCCAGCATCGAGCGTAGCCGTGCGATCTGAATATCGATAAAAATACTCATAGACGCAAGAGTTTGTCACATTTTACATTATGAACTGGTCAAATGATCAGTAAGTACTCGTATATGGAGTTTGAAAGATTTCAAATTTTCACTAAGACTACATCTAAGAATGATCGATTACATGATAGTTTATATTTGTTCACGTCAATATGGTAGCAGATATCATGTCAATAAAGGTGTTTTGAACATCGTATGCATTGGAATGGGACAAGGGTCGGCAATCTGCAAATCTTACAGTTTTTTTAATGTTATACTCCACTTTTTAAACGCTTACTGCTATTCTTTACTTAATCTAGGGTGAGTTGCGCATTTACAATGTTATATATTATAAGTAACTATACATACTATTTATATTACAGTATTATTAACACATACTTTTAATTTTTTACTGAAATAAGTCGTACCGTTTCAGGTGGCAAACTGTAGGCGCGCTCTCTCCACAGGTAAATAATGCTTCTACGTGCAGGCTTTGCCATCCTTTCGAGACGGTCCGTGAGGACTGCTTTGTGTCGGCGAAGGCATCTGGTATGAGCCCATGTCGCGCGCTTGTTTAGCTTAACGTTGGTTGCTTTGAGGTCTCTATGGATTATACAACAATGAAAACCTATACAGATGTGCTTTCACTTATTATCTACGAGACTTCTACGAGATAATATCGTTGTAGAAGGAGGCGACAGCCTCCCCATACAGTCGCGCAGGTTGCCATCTTTCTAATGACGTCGTCGGTCAGTGCGAGAACTACCTACCTATTTCGTTTCATTAAGTTTTAATCTGTTAGGCGGCGTTAGCTTCAAAAGGTTAAAAATTAACAAACAGACACAAATGTAATTTGGCATTTACTTACAAATTTTAGAATTCAATATAAATTTTTAGGGTATCATGCACAACACTTATTAAATACATTGAACGCTAAACGTGTTTATCTACACTCATGTTCTAATTATAATACTAATATTTTAAAGGCATAACTTAAAGCCCTTGGCCTTTTACAAATTACATTTTAATACAGGTTCGCCATACAAAACCAGTACATTAATGTAACTCGAATTCCAATAAAATACAGTTCGATTGGCGAAGCCCGACCAAGGAGGTTTTGTCACAATTTTCTTTTGTGCCAGTACATTGTCTATGGCGGCGCGTGCAACAGCGCATGCGCGGTAGAATGTTGGTGTTGGCGCCATTTCTCTGAATTTTTCATTCATTATTTTGCTGTTATTGGTTAAAATAATAAATAATATAAATGTATGTAGTTTTAGATTTCTGTATTAGTTTCATAATTGCACTGTTCAAAATGCAAATAATTATTAGAATAAATGAGTTTGATTTTGTTTTAATTTTGTGTCTTTTATTTAATTTAGGTTTAATTGCATGAGTGTAGATAAAGTAGTGTATGAAATTGCACATAATTAGGTCTTAAAACCGTCATAGTCGTAGAATAGGGTCGGATCTGACAAATGTTAAACTTTACAGGGCAGCCATTTCAAATAATTATAGTAGTTTTTTTCACATAACTTTTTTGTTTTTAAACCTGTGATTATAAAAATTGGCAGAGATACTAAACATATGGTTTACTTAAATATGGAATAAAAGTAAAAACTTAAAATTATATAGTTTTCCCGAAAAATTACATGCTTCATTTTATTTTGGAGTCAACACAGTCACATAGTATCATCCGTCATTGTTCTTCGGAATGTTCCCGCCTAAAGAATGACGAATGTTACTTACCGATCAGGTTCTTCGGACTTACTGCGTAATATTTTGGCGGATGTGTTTAAGAATATAAAAGTATTTATTATTTTGAACGAATGAGTAAGTATGTCGGCAGGTAGTTGGTATGTAAATAGGTAAGATGGGGTAAGTAGGGGGTATCTTAAATAAAACACTATTATTTCACCTCTTTTTTAATCAATATAATCAACACCAAGCTTGAATAAAGTAATAATCAACAGCATTATTACCACGAGAAATTATTAAGTTAATAGCTATTTGGATCTAATTTTACTTCCTTTTTGGTAAATCTTAATCAATATAAAACTTAAACGTGCAGCTGCGGCGAGTCACCAACCGGTCATTGCTTGCTCCGTTCGCAGTACCTACGAACGAACGTTGAAACGTGGAATACGCCGCCTGCCGTCGAACGCTGCCGTGCCTGTGATCCGTTGCCTACAACGTGTCTGACTCCGTGCCTCGTTTGATAATACTTTTCTTTCTAACACCTATAGCGAGCTTTTCGGCTAATTAGCATTATTATAGATATAAATCACAAATGGATTCATCCTGCAATGCCTGTGGGGAGCAAATTATTTCCCTAAATTTTATCGAATGCTTCAACTGTGGGAAGTCTTACGATCTTGAATGCATAAATATCTCGACGGAAACCTTTAGTAGACTTTCAGATGACTTTAAAAAACACTGGTCTTGCCCCTCCTGCAAATGCTCTCAGCCAAAAGTTAGTGATACTACCACCCCGATAGGTACTCTTAACAACAGCTTTAACTGCGACAATGTAAATAAAGTCCGCGGAAGTCGTATAACACGTACAGTTCCACAACATCGAGATGGAGAGGAGCATTCAATCTCATCTGTCCTGGACGCAGTCCAGATCTTAAGGCAAGATATTATGGACTTGAAGTCACAATTGTCCTCAGTTTCGGAATTATGGTCTCTAAAGGTCTCGGACCTTGAAATAAAGTTACAGGCCAAGGATCTTGAAATTGCTGAACTAAAAAACTCCGTTGCTGAACTACAGTCATCTTTTACTAATCTGGAACAGCTTGACTTAAGAAATGATCTCGAGGTCGTTGGAATTCCTGAAAGAAAAAATGAAAATCTTACCCACACAGTACTTGCTATCTCCATGAAATTGGGCGTGGATCTACAGGAATCTGACATTAATTCGGTTAATAGAGTGGGACTGAAGAAAGCTCTTTTTAATACTGCAGATGATACAAGCTCTAGAGCTATTGTTTTAAAATTTCTTCGCAAATCCAAACGAGACGAATTTCTGGCAGCGGCAAAAGTGAGGCGTAATATAACGTCCAACTTTCTTGTAAGTGGGTCGTCATCAAAATTGTACATAAACGAACGTCTGTCGAATTATTACCGGCAGTTATTTCGGGAAGCAAGAAAGCAGGCCCGTCAAGACAATTATGGCTTCTGCTGGATTCGAAATGGAACTATATTCATACGAAAATCTGCCAACACCGAAGGCAAACGATTTCCTGCAGTTGCTATACGCTCTTACGGTGACCTCAACAAACACTTTGGCTCCCTATCAACCCAAGAACCGGAAGAAATTGCAACCCCAATATCTTAATCCGGTATATATTTCATGTTTGTTGCTGTTTAACTTTGTAATAATATTTTTCACTTTGTTATTAACTTCTCTGGAGCATTGTATTTATACACTACTTTCTACATATACATATTCTTACATACACAACTATTCACAGAAAAAGCTATGTACACACCCATGCTACTGTCCCATAATTATCGCCTCTGATTCACACTTTCCATTTAGTTTTTTTGAATACCTTTGCCAAAGTATTTATAATTCGGGAATTTCATATGTCTGCAGGTTTACTTGTTTCTCAGTTTCTGTGGCTTCACTTGTATTTCTTAAAAAAATTCACTTAAGCATAATGCCATGGCTTCCCTAGATTTATTAAGCAGCATTGACGAATCATATACAATTAAGTGCCACAGAATAGATTATCTGGAAAATTGTTACAATATTATAGGCAAATACCAGTTTAAAGTTCTGAATATTAACATTAGAAGTATGAACCGAAACTTTGACCAATTTCAGATTTTATTTCATAGATTAGCAATTAAATTTGATGTAATTGTAATGTCCGAGTGCTGGTTGAATGACTACTCCACGGTTAAGCATTTGCAGGGCTACACTCATTTTAATTCCACAAAGTTCATAAATAAGGCTGGAGGTATCACGATATTTGTAAGGAACTGTTGGTCTTTTAGGGGTAGCGAGTTGGATCTGGAGGACGCGAATGGTATACGAGTCGATATCGCAGACTTTGTCACTGTGGTAGGTGTTTATCGTCCCCCTTGCTTTTCTAATCCTAATAAATTTATTGATTCGATTGGATCAGCCGTAAAAAAATGTAAACCTAATCCACTTCTTATTTTAGCTGGTGACCTGAATATCGATATTATGGAAACTGCAGCACACGGTGAATATGCATCAGAATATTTGTGTCAAATGGCTGAACTTGGGCTGATTTCCTCCATTGACAGAGCTACCCACGACAAAACTAATTTGGATCATATATTTGTTCCCATCAAATGCGAGGCTGAATCTGTTGTTTGTTCATCTAGACTCACAGACCATGACCTTTGTATGGTAGGTTTAAAACTTATCCGTAAAAAGAAGCCCTCGGTTGATCGGTTTCGAACAGAAGTTGATTACAAATCCTTGCAGTCAGATTTAGCAACAGTTGACTGGTCTTCCATTTTCCAGAATAAATCTATAGATGATGTTACTGACTGCTTTTCATAAATTGTATCAGAAGCAGTAGCTAAACATAGCAAATTAGTGAAAATTCCTCGCTCTAGATTTACAATTCAACCCTGGATGACCCCTGGACTAGTACGGTGCTCTAAACATAAAGATAAGTTACATGCGGCTGTTCGTAAAAATCCTGATGACCCAGTTAAAAAACTAATTTTTACAAGATACAGAAATTTCTATATTGAGCTTATTAGGAGAAGAAAAGCTGAGTATCATAATAAAGAATTAATAAAAAATCAAAATAACCCAAAAAAATTGTGGAATGCGATAAATAACATAACTAATAAAACATCAACCAAAACTAGCGCTGATGATTTGTTGAGATGCAAATCTACAGTGAAAGACTCTTTGAACTTCTGTAACTCTTATTTTGCGACCATAGGGCACGAACTGGCAAGCAGAACATTGAACAAATTAGCTACGACCCAGGAATCACTTGCTGCCAAAGTCAAAATTGACGGAAATCTGCCTGTGTATTCATTTTTCATGGTTCCAACCGATGAACAAGAAATTATCTCTCTTATCCGGGGTCTCGATAGCGCATGTGCCTCAGGTGCGGATGGTATTAGTAACCGGATCTTGAAAGCCATAGCCTCAATTATTTCAAAACCTCTCGCCACCATCTATAACATGAGCATGTCTGAGGGCTATTTCCCAAATTCGTGGAGACAGGCTGTTGTTATACCTATTTACAAGTCAGAGGCACGAAACGATCCATCTAACTACAGACCCATTTCACTGCTGGGAGCTTTTTCAAAACTTATGGAGCGTATTGTGAACAAAAGATTAATGGATTACCTGGAGACAAATGGTTTGCTAAATGGTAACCAGTTCGGTTTTAGACGTGGACGCTCAACTGAAGATGCAGTAGTGCGTCTTACGGATATAATTACTTCTCATCTGGATAATGGCGAGTGCTGTGTCGGCGTCTTCCTGGACCTTGCCAAGGCGTTCGACACGGTCTCTATACCGATTCTATTAAGAAAGTTGGAAATCCTTGGAATTAGGGGATCGGCCTTGGATTGGTTTGCCAGCTATCTGTCGCGCAGACGCCAGAGTCTTAAATTGGCTAATTTTTCCAGCAACTTTCAAGACGTAAATTTCGGGGTCCCCCAAGGTAGCGTTCTTGGCCCCTCTCTGTTTTTAGTATACATGAATGACATCTCTTCAGTTCCCCTTCAAAACGCCGAAGTAATCAGTTATGCTGACGATACTGCCTTGGTTTTCAACGGCCAATCTTGGCCGGAGGCGTATGAGAGAATGCACATCGGATTGTCATCTTTAACAATGTGGTTTAACAGAAATCTTCTGACTCTAAACCCGCAAAAGTCTCACTTTCTTTGTTTTCACAAAACAGTGGCATCGGCACCTCCAGGAACTGTGCAGAATGTTGTGGTTCATGAGCTTCCTTGTACTTCCGCGCCTTCAATTTTAACTGCAGATCGGGGCTGTAACTGTAATATAATTACTCGAACCAACTCGATCAAGTATCTAGGTGTTACATTAGATGAAAAATTGAATTTTCGAGACCATATTGCAGTTACAGCAACCCGTACTCGCAAGATGATTCACACAATGAAATTATTGCGTGAAGCTACTGATGGAAGGTTGTTGAAAACTGCATACCTCGCATTATGCCAGTCGATATTAAACTATTGCATCCTTGCATGGGGAGGGGCTCCTTCATCTGTCCTTATAACACTTGAAAGAGCTCAAAGAGCCGTACTCAAGGTCTCTTTAAATAAGAATCGACGGTATCCCACCATTCTGCTGTATGAAGATGCTCAGATTTTGAGTGTCCGTAGACTTTTTCTCATGCGTCTCCTCCTCTTTACACATAAAGCCGTCTTAAACATGCCTTCATATAGAGAAATGCTTCAGAAGCGTACGTTTCACATAACTACTGCAAGAATAAAAACTTCTTTTGCTCGTCGCTTTAGAATATTTTTAGGACCCTACATTTATAATAAAGTGGTAAAGACGTGTCCATCCTTGAAACTGTCAAGTGTCAGAGAAGCTAAATGTTTACTGCTGAGGTATCTGCTATCCCATAACTATACTGAATCGGAAGCTTTATTAAGGGTTTTAATGTAGCATAATCAATCACACTTCAAATTTACTACACACACGCTTACATATACAACACTGTTTCACACACTAGTGCACACACATACACACTCTCAAACAACACACATACTTACTCACACTTAGGCTCCTTATTAATAATTGGTATTTTTTATTTGATTTCTTCGTTTAATATATTATATAAATTAATATCTTTTAAATCAGCTGGTACAGAAAATCCTTGATTTTTGTTAATAAGTATGATCTTCGCGTAACAGGTCTAACCTAATGTGATGATCATAGTAAATTTACTTTGTACTATATTTTTTGGTAAAATAAATTATTCTTATTCTTATTCTTATTCTTAAACATTAATCGTTTATTTCCAAAAGTATGGTATCACAATCATTTTTATTGGTATTCATATAATATTTGTAACAATAAATGTGAGGTAGGTAGGTAGTAATAACATTAAATAAATCTTACAATCACAACATTCGAGATCAAAATATTAATAAGTATTAATATGTTTTCTAATTAATCTATGCAATTAATCAAAGTATAAAAAAAATCAATTAGACAATATTCAGTCAGATTCATTGTCATCACCAGAAACATTTCGTCCATGAGCTAAACTTCTGAAATAATAATGGTATTTGGTAGGTATTATTGCAGAATCGCAAAGACTTATAAGATCCTTATATTTCTCATTACTGATTGGGATTGGACTCAAATAAGCTTTTTGTAACGTTGGAGTATGTAACGTTTCTAGTTAGGGGTAGATAGTAGTAATGGGTGAAGAAAGTTACAAAAAAAGTTAGAATTAAATTTAGAAAAAATAATTTAATAAATTTAAAAATCGCGAGTAGATTTGATCTTAGTGGTAGTAGTGGGTCGTGGATTGGGCGTTGCGGGTACGTTAACTGCTCCCTTACAGAATACCACTTCCCTGCAGTGGCAGTGGCAGCTCCTCTGCGCTCCGTCTGGTACCCGGCGGGATGTGTGCTCGGTCAGGCAGGGACAGCAGGTAGTGTAAATGTAGGTAGACTCGTCGAATCGCGATCTAGTCGCGTACGACACTCCGGTGCTTGATCCCTGGAATCCCGGAAATTGGGCATTTTGAAAAAGTCCGATTTCGCATAAGTGACTGCAACACCATATCTTCCGGAAATTATGTGCAATGCCAAAGCAGGGTGGAGTAAAGCATATATAGATATTATGATGTGGCAGTCTTAGGCAAAATCATTTACAACGATAATTATGAAGCTAGAATTTATTTTAACTACAGTAAGGTGGATGTGAAAATTATTGATTTAGATACTTAAAATTCGGCTAAGAAACGACAAATAAATAGGACTTCGAATAGAGTGATTATAATATTGAATTCTGAATTACAATTATAAACAAGAATTGCATACTAAAATAATCTACATTACAATATTTCAAAATAAAATTACAATAGCCGGGTAGCAGAAGCCAAATAGATATTTGCAACACTCACCCGAATTGGGGAATAACACCACACACTGAGTATTTAATTGCAATTAGTATTGTTATTATTTATATCCTATTATTTTGCAATAAATAAAGTATTCAAATTCCGAAATCGTTATTTTATTTTAGCGCAGGCTTTCACCTTCGGCTCGGCGGCAAAAGTGAGAAACGTCATCGTAGTCCCCACTGCTTGAATGAGACGTACGTCACTCAGTAAGCGCGTTTCGTTACACCAATTTCGTTAGAATGCAGATTTTAAATATAAATTAGATTCAAATTACTTCTTTAAGGATTAGTATTAAGTTTATTATATATTTATATGTTAAGATTAATGTTTTATTTAGAATATAATGTATTTTTGGTAACAGAAAAATACACACAACCAATTTACTACCAAAATCGAATCAGAAATGTGAAATTTATAAGGATTTGCTAGGCTAAGGTCGCCAGGCGTTACATACCCCCCTTTTTAGCGTAGGATTTTTGCTATGAAAAATCCGCTGAGAGCACTAATAACTACACTACCTAAAAAAACTAAACAACTACGTGTTAACGCATTCATACAATCAGCTTTCATCACTCAATCATTCTCCTTATAAACTTCAGTATTTACTTTAAATGATTGTAAATACTGCCACAAACATTCAGAGACTTATGTTTTATTTAGTACATTATTCTCACACACAGTTGCTAGACATGTTAAGAATTCGTTCCGATCTAAAAGGATAAGGGTTAGATGGTTACAGTTTATCAATGGTTTAGGGCCATTGACATGCATTTAAAGTAGACTACCCGAGGTGTAGGGCCTGGGTACTCTGTAGTTCATTTCATTAGACAATCACAAGTGTAGGCTTGGATTATCTATAACTATAGCATATAGGCTTGTTTAAAGAGTTGCTAGCCGCTCTTCATGGAAAATTGTCTAAGGTGTAGGACCTTGACAATAAAATGTTTAAGTAATTTTAGGAACGATTTTTAAGTATGTTTAGGTAGTAGGTTTTAGTGTAGGTATTTAAATTATTTAGGAATTATAATATAAATTACATTGATTAATTAGTATTAAGAATTAGATTAATTAATTAATATCGATGATTAGATTAGATTATTTAGATAAGATTTATTTCTATTTTGTTTAATTAATTAGGACAATAGTTTGTTAATTTAATGTCTTTGACATGCCAAGTACCAATGTTATTACCCTGCATATCTTCAAGATCATATACAAGTGGAGATCTTTTTGCTATAATTCGGCATTTTAAGTACTTAGGAGCCAGCTTTTTGGAGAACATATTATCCTTGTCGCTGAGATAATATGTTTTCTTCCAAACAATATCACCTACATTAAATTCTACGTCCTTTCGGCGCAAATTATAGTGACCAGAATTCCTAGAGTGAGCCTTAATTAATGCAGCTTGGACCTTATCGAAGATCTTACGTAAATAACCTAGACTTTCAGCATACTCATCCCTTGGTGCAAATATTATGTCCTTGTGTGCATCATTGTCTACGTAATGCGATCCACAACTAATGAGTTCTCTGCCATACACCAGAAATGACGGAGTATAACCAGTGACCTCATTCACTGAACAGTTGATAGCGAACTGGATCTTTGCAATATTAAGATCCCAAGATCGATGATCGTCTTTAACAAAGGTCGATACCATTGTCATTATAGTTCGGTTATATCGCTCGACAGTATTTACTTGAGGCGTATATTTAGGCGTATAAAAAGTGTTAGGTATTTTATATTTCGAAAACAACTGACGCATTACCGAGCTTACAAATTGTTTGCCATTGTCCATTATAATAGTACTGGGAATACCGTGTACAAGAAATACGCGTTCCTCGACAATCTTAGATATAATATCAGCTGTAGCGCGTCTAATAGGAAACATTAAACAGTACTTTGTAAAACAACAGGTGAGTACTAATAGATAGACATTCTGGTTACGAGATGGAGGTAAAGGTCCAACCAGGTCCATACTTAAAGTTTGGAATGGCCTACAGCAATCTTTAGGACGGCCCATAGTACCAAGCGTTGTATTCGTAGAATGCTTATACGCACTACACGTATCGCAGTCAGACACAAATTTAGCTACGTCGCGATGCATATCAGGCCAAAAATACCTTAGCACAATACGCTTAGTAGTTTTTAAAATACCGAGATGTCCAGCAGTAGGAATCGAATGATTATCGCGGATAATGTCAGTCCTATTCTCCAAGGGAATAACTTCTTTCCACTCAAATTCACGTGTTAATGGGTTTAGACTTTTCATATAGCGATATAATTTATTATTAGTGACACGATAATTAAGAAATGATGTCGGAGAATTTTGGCAGCCATTGTAGATGTTAAGGTACCATTGATCTACTGTATTAATCAAATCGACAGATGAACTCGGGTTATTATCGCTAGCGCTTACAGCCAAAAGTGGTACCGAACGTGAGAGACCATCAGGGACAACGTTATCAGAACCTCGTCTGTGTCTAATTTCAAAATTGTAGGCTGACAATCTCACACCCCATCGTGCCAATCTACCTGTAGGGTTATTTAGGGTCAAGAACCATTTTAGAGAAGAATGGTCAGTGTAGACTATGAATTGCAGACCGTTTTCGAGATAACAGCGCCAGTGTTCAATAGCAGTAAGAACAGCCAAAGCTTCGCGCTCCGTCGCACTGTAATTCTGTTCTTGTTTCGACAGGGACTTACTCATGTAAGCTATTACTTTTTCTTCGCCGTTTGAAGTTTGCGTAAGAACGGCACCTAAGCCCACATCACTCGCATCTGTGTGAACTTTAAATGGTTTAGAATAATCAGGACATGAGAGTATAGGTGTAGAAACAAGACAACTCTTTAGGGCTTTAAAAGCGTAGTCAGCAGCTTCCGTCCAACGAAATGGGGGCGCATTTTTGCCTTGGGACGTTAATTTACTTAGGGGACTAGCCAACGAACTAAAGTTAGGTATAAAGCGCCGGTACCAGGAAGCGGTACCCAAGAATCTCCGTATTTCTTTACGGGTGGTAGGGGTAGGGTAATTAACTATGGCAGTAACTTTCTCAGGATCAGCTTGCAAACCATTAGAATTTACTACATAGCCCAAGTATTTTAGCTGACTTCGGAAAAACTGACTTTTCTCGAAGTTAATAGTAAGATTAGCGTTCTGTAGCTTCTCATATACACGCAAGAGCAATGAAATATGCTGTTCAAAGGTGGGGGTAGCTATGACGATGTCATCGACGAAGACGAATACCTTGTGTTCAAATTCAGGCCCGTAGAACAACATATCCACTAATCTCTGCTGCGTAGCAGGGGCATTAGTCAAGCCGAAGGGCATACACTTAAATTGGAACGTTCCGCGAGTAGGAATATAAAATGCTGTCTTGCAGCGATCCTCTTTTTTAATTAAAATCTGCCAAAAGCTCTTTGACAGGTCCAGACTTGTCAAATACTTGGCATTACGCAAGTTGTCCAAAATCTCGGAGATATAGGGTAGGCTATAGGCATCTTTTTTAGTGATAGCGTTAAGCTTACGACTGTCGAGACAAAATCTCAACTGGCCATTTTTCTTTGGAGTCAACAATACAGGTGAAGACCATGGACTTTCACACTGCTCCACCACATCCTCTTTCAGCATTTCATCCAGTTGCTCAATCAAGACTCTCTGCTTCTCCGGAGACATCCTGTAGTAGCGCTGTCGAATTGGCGTAGCATCCCCAGTTTCAATGGCATGAGTGATGAGAGAAGTACGGCCTAAACCTCGATGTTCGTACGATATACCATGAAATTGAGAAATGATATGATCAGCTGTAGTTTTCTGATCTGTAGTTAAGTGATCGTAGCTATGCACCTGCTTATTGTCGCCAACAGAATTCAAAGTAACCTCAGACTCGTCACGTAGAATAACAGAGTCAAGCCGTGAAGGAAATAATCCAAATAATCTCCAGAAATCCATACCTAATATTAATGAGTTTGTTATATCAGGAGAAACATACACATCTAAAACATGACTCTGACCTTGAAATTTTATGGGTAGTGATAGTATACCTAAAATTTGCAATTTTTGTCCACCAGCAGCGACAAAATGCGAAATAGTATTCTTATTATTTAAATTAAAACCTAAGTTAGTAAAATATACGTAGTTATCACCACCCAAAATAGTGACACAAGCCCCGGTGTCCAACAATCCGTTAATAGTTTTACCGGCCACCTCGACACTTACGTAGGGTCGCTTACAAACAGTTTGAGTTTTTTGGATTGATGAGACAGAATAACAAGAAAAGAATTTTTGTATAAATTGTAGCCAAGACTCCCACTCTGTCTTATTGAAGTTCACCGTTTTATGAACACTGTCTACACAATCCAATTTATTTAGTTTTTTGAACTTGAGGGATTAGCTTGAGAATGGCAGTCAGAGCATTCAGGGTAACGTATGCCTTTCTTGCCACATTTAAAACATATAGGATAGTGAGGTTCCTTACATTGACCAAGGGAATGTGTGTTAGATCTACATCTAGGGCAGTAAGTATATTTTTGGGACAATCCTGGATCTCTGTAACTTACACTGGTTACGTTTTTAGACGTATTTCGATATTTATTATAATTAGCATTAGTAACATTATTATTTCTATTAGATTTATATACATTATTATTAGTATTATTATTGTAATTAGTATTAGAATAAGATTTGTAATTAGATTCTTTATTATTATTATTATATTTATTATAGTAAAATTGTTTTGAAGACGAAGGTGTATTATTTTTATTTGAATAGCCTGTCGAAAAATTGTGTGCTTGCTTTTTGTATGCAAATTCAGGAGCTAGCATTTCTGAAGAAACTCTAGGTGGATCGTGAAATTGAGATAATCGCGATTGAATATTCTCATAATTACGGCAGACACTTTTTAGTATTTCGATTGAAGAAATATTAGAGTGAGCTGCTAATGTACTAGCATAACATGGGCGAACGTTGTGTAATAAAATTTCTAATTTGTCCTCAGGCATAGATTTACCGAGACGCGAAAACATACCATGCATGATTGAAAGGTAAATGGTAATATTCTCATTCTCCCCCTGAGTGCGTGAACGAATTTCATCTAAAAGACGATAATCATAGTCACTCTGTGAAAAGTCTTGTTTCAGTTCACTTATCACTTCATCCCATGTATTCAATCTATCTTTCACACATCGATACCAATGTAGTGCATCATCGGTGAATATTTCATAAGCAAATGACAGTAATTGATCCCTAGGTATACCTTTTGAAAACACAGTCTCCTCGACTCTCTGTATAAATGACCGAACACACGATTTACCAGAAAATCTTAATTTACTAACAGCGTCAGTAATAAATTTTTTGTCGCAACCGGAAGTAACTGCAACGACTTCAGGCGCTGCGTCAGAAGTTGACGGCTTAGGTTGAGAAGTCTGTGATTTAAAATTAAAATCATTAAAATCCTTAAATAAATTATTAATAGATATACAGCATTCTCTATAAAAATCACTAATTTCAGCAGTACGTGTGATCCTGTTAACCCTATGGTAAATATGATTCAAGATAGTCTCAGTACGTAAATAAAGATTTTTATCAAATTTAGATTTTAGTTGATCTATATTAGTTTTAGTTTTCGTTAAGGTCTCTTTAACTTGTGCCAAATCAACGCTAGGTTCAAGATGAGACTCAAGAACATCTTCTGCAGGTATGATCTGAGACAATTTTACAATTTGCTTTCTCAACTCTTGCACCGAATCACCAGGTGTACCACCTCTGACACAAACTTCATACTCAAGTTCGGCCTTTTGTAGTGAGAGAAATTTAATTGGATACGACATATTGAAAAAAAATTAAAAACGGGTGTGTATTGCAATTTGCAGGTAAGATTAACAACACAACACAAAAAAACTTAAGCGTAAGCGTATACAAAATCTAAATTTGTTGATAAACCAGTGCGTGAAAAAAAAACAATTTAGAATTAGGTATGTAGATTCAGTAAGTAGGTAAAACAAAAAAAAATAAAAAACATTAATTCAGGCACAGGTCAAACAACAACAGACTACTAACTTTAACTACAAACTAACTTACTAATGATTGCGAAAGCACCAACACCACAAAACCATAAAATGCTTGGGAACAGAAAACGTACACCACATAGAAATTTATAATTTAGAGTTGGGCGCCATTGTAACGTTTCTAGTTAGGGGTAGATAGTAGTAATGGGTGAAGAAAGTTACAAAAAAAGTTAGAATTAAATTTAGAAAAAATAATTTAATAAATTTAAAAATCGCGAGTAGATTTGATCTTAGTGGTAGTAGTGGGTCGTGGATTGGGCGTTGCGGGTACGTTAACTGCTCCCTTACAGAATACCACTTCCCTGCAGGTGGCAGTGGCAGCTCCTCTGCGCTCCATCTGGTACCCGGCGGGATGTGTGCTCGGTCAGGCAGGGACAGCAGGTAGTGTAAATGTAGGTAGACTCGTCGAATCGCGATCTAGTCGCGTACGACACTCCGGTGCTTGATCCCTGGAATCCCGGAAATTGGGCATTTTGAAAAAGTCCGATTTCGCATAAGTGACTGCAACACCATATCTTCCGGAAATTATGTGCAATGCCAAAGCAGGGAGAAGTAAAGCATATATAGATATTATGATGTGGCAGTCTTAGGCAAAATCATTTACAACGATAATTATGAAGCTAGAATTTATTTTAACTACAGTAAGGTTGATGTGAAAATTATTGATTTAGATACTTAAAATTCGGCTAAGAAACGACAAATAAATAGGACTTCGAATAGAGTGATTATAATATTGAATTCTGAATTACAATAATTATAAACAAGAATTGCATACTAAAATAATCTACATTACAATATTTCAAAATAAAATTACAATAGCCGGGTAGCAGTACTATTAAAGCCAAATAGATATTTGCAACACTCAACCTAATTGGGGAATAACACCACACACTGAGTATTTAATTGCAATTAGTATTGTTATTATTTATATCCTATTATTTTGCAATAAATAAAGTATTCAAATTCCGAAATCGTTATTTTATTTTAGCGCAGGCTTTCACCTTCGGCTCGGCGGCAAAAGTGAGAAACGTCATCGTAGTCCCCACTGCTTGAATGAGACGTACGTCACTCAGTAAGCGCGTTTCGTTACACCAATTTCGTTAGAATGCAGATTTTAAATATAAATTAGATTCAAATTACTTCTTTAAGGATTAGTATTAAGTTTATTATATATTTATATGTTAAGATTAATGTTTTATTTAGAATATAATGTATTTTTGGTAACAGAAAAATACACACAACCAATTTACTACCAAAATCGAATCAGAAATGTGAAATTTATAAGGATTTGCTAGGCTAAGGTCGCCAGGCGTTACAAGTATTGTAATTTCTAGTCTCCTTTCGAAGTACAAGGGTCATATAATCATCAGATAAATCATATTTGTACCGGATTTTATTGCTCTGAGTCCCATCAACACAAACTTCTTTTATTCCTGTCCAAGTAACTTTGTTGTTAGTCGTATTTTTAACCCAGTTCTTATTTTTTAGCTGATCTTTAAAATCAAATATTAATGATTGATTTACGTCTATTACTTCATAAGAATCACCTGTTACTTTAGCCCAACGGACAAGTAATTTCCATTCATCTGGTGTATAAATCGTTGTATGCGCAGCAGCTCTTTCTATCACACTGTGGACAGAGTCCCCCTCGTTTTGTGTGTGGCCCTTTTCAAGGAATCTATGAGTTATAGTTATATCACATTCTTTAGCTACTTGGGCATACATATTAAATACTATGCGATTTCGATTCTGGCCTGCGCAGTTGTCTGACCAGAATCGAAACTCTTTCACACCCTTTGATACAAACTTCTGTATGAAGTGATAAACGCAACTGGCTACTTCGTTGGCCCCGCGTTTAGCAACACCTTCATCCCACATATAGCAATAGCCTTGTTTACCAACCATATCGAATATGGTGAAGTTATAGCACGACAGCTTTCGCTTGTAATATAGTACACTGATTTGCCCATAAGGACACGACAAAACTTTTTGGAAATCAAAGGTAGCACAAACGATGCGTCCGTTAGAATTAATGGCATCATTTTTATCATTTTGTTTCAATGTTCTAGATAGTTTTTTACTGTTTAAATGGTTTGAATACTGATCTCTAAGCTCGTCAGACGGATTTTTTGTTTGTTTAAAACTTTGACACTGATCACAAGTATCCTTTTTGGGTAAATGAAAACTCAGATTAAAATGAGTATTAACTATGTCCCTATACTGTCTAAGATTAGAAGCTGAATTTGAATAATTATTAAGTTCAAGCCATTGTGTGTATAAATTGAACATGCGAGCTATGCTTAAGTCACCGTCTAAATACAGTCTTTTGGACGCTGCTCTATTATAATGAGACTCTACCGGTGCAAATGAATTAACGTGGGCACAAACTGACTTTACCATTTCATCGTCAACAATCCGATTATGATACTTATGTTTTCCTCTCATGTCTTTTTCAACTAAAGTGCTTCCGTCATATTTAGACCAAGCTGTCCAAACTAACGTTTCACTAATCGAATATGTACCTAAAAACATGGTTTTACAAACCTCTACTTTTGAAGAGCCCTTTGGTAAAAAATACTTGTAAGTGAATTGGCGATTATGCTTTAATTCCCTTTGAAGACCTCTTTTCTTCTTCTGTTTTGTAGTATAATTAGCAACATGCAACCATTGTTTCTCACGATTACCTAATTTCCAAAACTTTTCAAATGCATCCTGTCTTTCATCGTGGGTCAAAATAGTGTAACATTTATTCCTACAATTGCAAGGTCTACCTATAGTTTTTGCTGGAATAATAATGCCCTTTTTAGAGGAGTATTCTTTTCCTGCATTCATTAAGCGCTTTCTTTTAACTTCTTCCCAATTATCATAATTTCGGACACGTTTTTTACCTCTACAACGAATAAGAGGCGCTGGAGACGACTGACATGAAGTTGACGATTGACATGTTGCACTGTGGGACATCCATAGGTCATAAATCTTAAAAACCTGCTTTCTTGTTTTACATTTTATTCCTTGTCGTTACATTGGATAGTTGCGGTACCTTCTGAAACTATAAATAGGTCAGTAATTAGAGTGCGCCTTCATTATCTATTGTGCATTCAAAGAGAGCGCATCGCCAATCGTAAATACTGTTATCAGTGAGTCATTAAAAAGCGTGACGTCATTTGTTGTCATTGCGGGACCTGTGAGTGCTGTGTGAGTTTTTTCTGAAATGGATATCCAAGAACAGGGTATGTAATAATTAATATTTTTATTTTAATTGTATCTTAGTATATATTTTCTTTAGTATGTCATTGCTACGAGGCGACTTTTCTTGGAGTATTATATTTTAATATTCAAAGTTTGAATAAACTTTTAAATATGTTCCCACTCGCTCCGACTATGGAGGTATATTGCACCATAATCTTTAGACTTTCTTATCTTAGGAAAATTAAAACTTGGCTGCCCTTATCTGCCCTTTTGGCGATGACAAGGGTGCTACGGTTGCCAGATTATCTCGTAGCATTTGCTACGAAATTAGTTTATTTAGTCTTAGTGCTTTGTGTAGGTTTTGTGACTGAATTTTAACCGTTTTTTTTTGTTTTAGGTAATTTATATATATGCTCGTTTTCAAGAATGCATATTCTTGAAATATGGCTAACTGTCAATACCGATAATGACTCGGAAAAGTGTCGTCAAGTCCTACAAAGTTTGTTGACTACTCTGAACGACGATGCTGAGAACATTGATATTCATTATTTAGAGAAAATTGTTAATAATTTATGTAAAGCTATTGCTCGATTCTGGAAAAAATGTAATAGGGATAAAACCAAGCTTTTATATAAGAATTCCGATTAGTTTAATGTTATTGAAAAAATTCAACTTGTGAAAAACAATAAGCAATGTACTCCGTCTGAAACGTCGCCGTGTCATTCACGTGGTCGTCCTCGAAAACCTTTTACGCAATGTAGTAAAAGGACTAAACGTCGGAGAGTAGCTGATTTGTCAAAGTCTGATGATTCTACTGTGAGTGCATTGCTTGATGTTTCAGACTGTTCATTCGATTCGTTTATATCTAGAGTTAGCACTGATGATGTCTTGTCACTTGTGACTGATGCTCAGTTGACAAAACATCAGTATTTATTAATTAAAAACTTTGTTAATAGTAAGATTTCTCCTAATGTATTACCATGTTACCAACAAATTACTAAAGCGAAACAGAGATGTTACCCTTCTAATATAACTGTTTCCGAGTCTTCAGCTGAAGTTGAATTACAAAGTCTTTTTGATCACACAGCTTCTCGAATCCTTGAATCTCAAAAAGAGGTCTTAGATCAGATTCCTGATGATTGTTTGTCTAATATCTCTTTACTTGGGAAATGGGGATTCGATGGCAGCACTGGACATAGTGAATACAAACAATTTTTTTCAGATTCAACTTTAGAAGATAGTAGTTTGTTTGTAACATCTTATGTACCCCTTCAAATTATTGTAAAATTAGCTGAAGATAATTGTAAATTTTTATGGAAAAATCCTCGACCCTCTTCCACTAGGTACTGCCGTCCTATTCGATTTCAATTTTTGAAAGAAAGCACAGCAGTGTCTTTGCAAGAGGAAGCTTATTTTAAGGATAAAATTGAAAGTTTGCAACCTACTTTTATTCAGATCGACAATCGTGAATTGGTCGTTTCTCATAAGTTGCAGCTTTCAATGGTAGATGGTAAAATTTGTAGTGCTTTAAGTGAAACATCTACAAGTAGATGTTATATATGTAATGCTACCCCTAAAGAGATGAATAAAATAGACGAATGTTTACAAAAACCTGTAATAGAGAGTAGATACCAATTTGGATTATCACCACTACATTCTTGGATACGTTTCTTCGAATATTTTATTCATCTTTCATATAGATTAGACATAAAAAAATGGCAAGTTAGGCTAGATAGTGATAAACAATTGTTATCAAATAAAAAACAATATGTACAGTCCCAGTTTAGGGAACGATTAGGTTAATAGTTGACAAGCCGCGTAGTGGTGGAAGCGGGACGTCTAACGACGGAAACACGGCCAGGAAGTTTTTTTTGGAATCAGCTGTATCTGCTGAAATTACAGGTTTGAATAAGGATCTCATAGATCGTTGTTGTGTAATATTACAAACGTTATCTTCTGGACATAAAATTAATGAATGCAAGTTTAAAGACTATGCATTACAAACAGCATACAGCCTGGTCGAGGAATATCCGTGGTATAGTCTTCCTGCTTCTGTCCACAAGGTGCTCGTACATGGATCAGATATTATAAGTTATGCATTGTTATCTATAGGAGAACTTTCCGAAGAAGCTGCTGAAGCGACAAATAAGTATATCAAAATTTATAGACGAAGTCACACTCGAAAAATGTCACGTGAAGTTACCAATCAAGATGTAATACAACGACTATTATTACATTCAGATCCTTATATTACAAGTCTTCGGAAACTTCCCCCTAAAAAGAAAAATACTCTGTCACAAAGTGTAATAGAATTGTTACATGTTTAATATTGTTAGAATAAGAATAATTTATTTGTATTTTGTTAGTTGTTTTGTTTTTTTTGTATTTAATTAATTTTAATTTATTTATTTCTATTATTTTATTATAATTAAATAATGTTATCAATGTTTTGACTCTTATTTTATTTAAAATATATGTTTTACATTCCAATTTTTAAGTGTTTGTTCATGATAAATTTAGGTAAAAGTATGTTATTGTTTATATTTGTTTTTTACTGAAGTAAACGTTTTTTATTCCGTAAATACATGTAGTACTTCTTTCATTTTAATGTTCCTAAAACACTTTTACAACTATAAGTCACTAAAATAATACAATGTATTGATAGTAACAGGACTTTAACTATTTATGACCGCCCTTGTATGGAGCGTGTCCCTCCGTGTGTTGTGCTGATCGATGGACAGTAGCTAAAGTCTTCACAATCGTGAGCGGGACAAAAAAAATCAGAGCATATTTCATCGTGTTTTTTTTGGGTGATGGCATAGGTGTTAGTCCGTTATTGTCAACAGCCGGTGTAATCGGTCGAGGGAAAGGTGAATGGTGAATCTGGTATTAAGTTAGACGTATTTAAAGGAGTTAGGGCTGAGCTGAAATTTAAAAGGGATGCGACACCATGCTGATTTTCCGGAATTCCTGGCAGATCCTTAGCAATTCCTCTAATTTTCGTAAAATGGTCATATAATTAAGCAGAATTGCATCAATTCAATTCATTAGCAGATTCATATTTGGTGGCTATGTTGCCACATGCAAATAAAAAAACCGTACTTTATCGAAATGTACCGGTTTTAATTTTTTTTGCTCCTTCATTACTATAAGAGGTAAATACCATAGAATTAAGTAATAGTTAGTTGCTAATCAATGAAAGTAGCCAACAATCATTGAAATTTTTAAATTATAAACTAAAAAAGTAAATGTTAAAAATTTTTCACAAAACAATTTACGGCTGGCAACAAGTTATCATCCCATAAAAAAAAAACAAAAAAGTCTAATTTATTTACGTTCTCGGCAGCGTGACCATATGCAGTAGATTTCTACTTTTTTGGTAGATTATGACCTTTCATCAGTAGGAAAAAAGTAATCAGTATTTTTTGGTAGATTTCGGATTCGAGCTAGTAAATTTAGTAGATTTTCATTTTTTAATGAATGTTACCCTAAAATTCAAATTCTCGTTTGTCTTAGGATGCGGGAATTCCCTGTATTGTCTTAAAGTTCACACCATAACTAAAGCAGGATAGCATAAACAGGTTTTTGAGAAATGAAAGAAACAGACTATCGCAAGCAAAGAGTACATTCATGATTCGATCATTCATTCATTCGATTCAACTCAATGTTTATTTTTCATGGTTAATCACGAACGAAAGCGTTTGTTTACCTAATTTGTTAGTTTTTACGAGATAAAGCGAAGATTTCTTCAAACCTATCGTGCCGAATGGGAGCAAGATCCCCTTTTTTCAAAGTGTGTCTTGCAGTTTCAAATGCAAAAGTGGAAAGAATATTTTTTTTCCGATATAAACAGAATAAAAACTAGTGACAGGAATCGATTCCACAATAGGAATGTAGCCTTAATAATGCATGAAAAAGAAGGTTTGCGACAAATCGAAGGGGGTTGTGTAAATTTTAACCCTGATGGTAATATGCTAAAATTAATGGAAGCAAAAACAATGTACAAAAACGTCAATGATGATGATGGTAATGCGTAATAATAATTGTACTAATTATTAAGCAATTAAAAATAATAAGGAATCAATATTTATAATTCAGAATCACAAATTGTTTTTTGTGCCTTTTTTAAATAAAACTATTTCATAGAAATATTAATGGATTTTTATTTATAAAATAACAATAGTTAATTTAGATCCATGGTTACAACAAAGTAGGTAAATTTTTTGGTATATCACATTTTCTGTTCAGTAGATTTTGGTAGATTTTTATAAGGTTGCACAGTAGATTGGCCAAAAAAAAATCTGGTCACACTGGTCTCGGTAACTTTTTTGTAATTTGTGCCTATTGGAAAGAAAATACCGTAAAATGGGGTGAATAGAAAATGCGGGGTGAATAGAAAAAAAACAAGGAAAGTTTTTTCAAGAACAATTACTCGTTGACGGATATAGGAATACTACTAAATTATTATATTTTTAATATGGTAACATTTTTTTTATATGGTAGCAACGCCGATTTGAAATGAAGTATGTCAAAAGTGATTTTAGTAACGTTTTTCAAAGCACCAGTTGAGCTGTGTGATTTTGAGGTCTACAAACTTTGGGTTTTTAACGAAAACTACGTTTCTTACGGTGTTGAAAACACTTTTAATCGATCTGTGGTTCCTCTGGGATAAATTTTGTGCAAAAGTAAGTACCATTTTTATAATAGTTTTTAATTATAAACGTAAATAATGAATTGTGCCAATTTTGGTTTGTATTTGAGGTTAATAGACACGGGGAAAAGGCGAATAGACACGTAGTATGGGGTCAATAGATACGGCATACGGGGCTAATAGAAACGGGAAGGGGTAAATAGAAACGAGAAAGGGGTCACTGGAAAAAATCCATTTAGGGTTGCCACGCATGTTTAGTTCTAGTATATTTAAATTTAACTTCCATACATTCACATCCCGAATCTAATTCGAAGCAAAGTAAGCACTTACATTGCTTAGGCGTCGAGCAAATTGTCTCAGTATGTTTCAACGTAAATATTTTTTTCTTTACCTAGAGTAATATCAGACGAGTGAGTGTAGTGTGCCTACTTAGTGCACCAGGGATCGTGGATTTGATCTTCGCCCAGGACAATCCTTTATGTGATGAACATTTCTGTTTGTTCTGTCTGGGTGTTTATATTTATCTATATATAAAAAATCACGTCACAGGGTTTGTCCGAGATAAGCTCCAAAACAACTTAATCGATATTCATGTTTGGCTAATTGTCCAATTTAAAAGATAGGATTACCTTTTACCTCGATTATTGATTTTAATATTTATTATTGCGTTAAACTTTATTATGACAAAACGAGGATCGCGAGCACAGCTAGTTTATCTATATTAAAAATATCTTCGTTGGTACCGAAATCTCTAACTCTAAAAAAAAAGTGCTTAAACTACGTATCACGAAATCAGATCAATGTTTGTGATGTTGTCTAACATTTCACTATATTTAACAAGCTTTTATTTAACTTGTTAATTTGAAGTTTATGTTATAAATCATTCATGTATGTACCTGTTTGTTCAAACAATGTGGTTTTGTTCCAGGTACATCATCAACATGCCAAGAATCTATAAAGAAAATTTGCCAACCCTACACAATTTTTCTATTCACCTCGTATACCGTATTTAATCACCCCGGGTTCGAGGCGAATAGAAAATGCGTATATTTTTGCAGTTTTTGCTAAAATAAGAAGGGAAACTTAGTTAAGTTTACTTTTGACAGACTAAATAGACCTAGACTCATATAGTTATTATTATTCCCTAGCCGTAAGTAAATAAAAACATAGTTTAAATCTTATCTAAAGTTCAGAATTGTGTCTATTCACCCCATTTTACGGTACTTCTACACAAACTATATAGAGATACTAGACTTCTAAATCAGTTTCAGTTTTGGAGTGGTTCTTTCTTAATATAATTAACAAATTCCAAAAGTTTTTTGCGATGAACATGGAAACCAAAATCCACTTATAATTCATCATTTGTGCATGGAGGGGCTATACGAATATTAGGTATATCGTGGATTTATGTTTGTGTTCACATCAAGTTGTTAAGCAAAGTTGTGCTAATAAAAGGCTTTACTATTCTACATTACTTCGATCAACGTAAGTACCATATTGTTTACTTAGTTTCATGAACATTACCTCTATGCTACATTATTTTTAATTAAACTATATATTGCAGAAATGGGAAGACGTATACCAAGCACAGTGTCCGAGGCTCAGTGGGCGTTAATCATGGATTTTTTAGAGATTAACCCCAGCCTGGCTAGAGCACGGGGATACAATAACAGTGCTTGGGGAAGAGCAGTCACTCTGCTTGTGGCAAGAAGTGGCTAATTTGTTAAATGCTGGGCGTTCTGGCATCACAACATAGCCATAGGAATCATGTGTTGTAAGTACTTGAGTAATAATTAAGTATATATTTCAATAATATACCAACAATAACTTTCCCTGTTTTGTTTACAGTATATCAGCAACTACAAATAAACTTTAAAAAATTGTTGGTCATATAAATGCAGATGCCGATGCTACAGGTGGAGGGCCTCTCCGAGTAGCTTTATTGCCAGACTGGGTCTGGTGATTTTTGGCTCTGTTGCAACTGGGATTCGGTCAAACAGCCCCTTAAGTGATCGTTCAACCCCTTCTAGATGAGGTGATTTTTTATAACATACATGTTTTATATAATTTCAGTGCTTTAATTAACTATAATAACATAATGTTTCTTATTAACAGCAACCTTCCATCTCTGGGAGTACAGCTGAGTCACAGATGGTGTTACTCAAGATAGAAGACATTGCACAGTGAGTAAATATTTTATTATATTAATTAATTAAGATGATATCTATACTATATAAACCTGGATTTCTATACTATATAAAAGTACTATATAAATGCTTGTAATTGATGATACTAAAAGTACTTGTTTGTTTTAGCTCGCCCATTAGCTACGTTGGATGAGGCACAGAGAAGTTGAGATGCAGCGGGCTGCTGCAGATGCTGCTGCTAAAGCTTTATTGGGCTATTGAGCTACTGACACACAATTTTTTGCCCTTAGCTGATGAAGCCGGAATCTAGGGCTACTAGGGAGTAGTCATATCTAAAACATCTTATATTATCAGTCCATTTTTAACCGATTTCAAATAAGGAGGAGGCTGTATCTATTTTTTATGTATGTTCACCAATTACTCAGACATTTGTGGACCGATTTTCGAAATTCTTTTTGTAATCGAAAGAGTATACTCCCGATGTGATTTCATTGTCACCATGTCATGATCTGATGACGTCAGCTTTATTTTTTGTAAAAAAAATATATTCCAAATACCTTAGTTCACTTAGTTCAATATTTGTATGACTTTAAAATAAACATCATTTACTGAAGAGGTCCATATAACCTAACTAGCTCCACCAATGCATTTTATTTTATGTCTTCTTAATACCTAAGTTCATATATAAACTAGCTATGACTACAGATGTCATGCTTCCACTCTGTAATTTTACTAAAAACTACTCAGTGGAACTACCAAGCAGAGAGGAGTGGGCGGAAGATCATAACCTCTGTAAGGCTGGAAGCCGTGTGCATTACCGCAGCAAAATGTTGTGCTTTAGAGAAGTGAGAGTATATCAAATAATTAGTTCATCATGAGGAGAAATTAGTTCATGAATAGCAAAATTTGTTCGCATTGTAGTTTTAAAGTTATTCGAGAAAAACAGATTTTGCTGGAGTAATGTTCGAAACGTTACCCTGGCAAAATCTTTTTTTATAAAATTGTTTCCATCCAGAACCAAATACATGAATTGTTTTACATGAATAAGCTTTTGTTGCGTATTAAATGTTTGTGAATAGCAAAATTTGTGCATGTTGTATTTCTTAAATTATTTAAGATTTTGCTGCGGTAACGTTTTAGGATATCCCAGATCTCGAAATCGGTTGAACATAGAAGTTTGAAAAAAATACCAATAATAGACCTTAATTTGTTCAAATTTGTTCAAGCATTAGTTTTTGATTTGCTTGATGAATACCAATGTAATTAAATGTTTTCAAAAATCAGAAAAAACGAATTTCTCAGTAAACCAGTACACTTACAATAAAATAAAAGGCTGTAACATGTACCCTTGGTACACCTTTATAACGACAGTAAACTTAGATTATGTAACTTTACGCAATATGAACATATAGAGAATTTTAAAAAGGTTTTTTTAAGTCATCGAATACGCAGCTTCCATTAAACAAGGAAACATGGCATACTATGAACAAATTAAAATGTTCCATCAATAAACAATCCTGTTAACTCCAGCTTTGAATTACGGCTATTAAGAAAGTTATATCAAAAATAAGATATATCAGTAATTTGTCAATAAGCCGACCGAATTATAAAGGTTGCGTAAAAGCGACCGCATCATACATGAGGCTAACCATTTTAAATGAACGGTATAATATTGATGTTTCGTTAGTACAGTTGCAAAAAAAAGGGTATAATAAAATAATGAAACGAGAACGACATTTTTTTATTTAAAAATCAGTCTTATACAAATGATATTTTTTACTTATTAAAAATCACAGATAATTTTTATAAGGCACACATGCACATTATACGTGAATATAAAATCATCGGATTGGTAGTGACATTAATCTGTTGAGCCGCGTAATACTCCCGGGAACAATAAGACAATGAAAATATTCTTCATACAGAGCCATGTTTGTGCGATCTGAGAAACAAACTATACACGGTGTTTCATAATAACCAATAAATAATTAATGCGTTATCTAAAAAAAATTATTAAAAATGTGTTTACACGTAATGTCATTTAACCCAATATTTTCATGTAAGTATATCATAGTATCATCATCATGTCTATGATTTACATGAAATTTTTGGGTTGAATGACATTACGGGTAAACACAATTTAATAATTAGTTTTAGATAACGCATTGATTATTTATTGGTTATTATGAAACACCGTGTATAAAAAAAAATCATGCAACGCAAATTGATACTTGGCGAAGAATCTTAGATTAATTACCATGTAACACAATATTAGATGAAATTTAAAAAAGGAAACCCTACTAGCTAGCTTGAAATCCAACAATCATTTCATTCGGCAAGAACATAGCCATTTACGGCAATTCCTGTTAGCGTGGTGACTTATCGTCTTGTTTATCGCGATGATTGGGGCAACGGGGCAACATTTCCATTTTTAATGTTAATTTGGTTTTAAATATACAGGGTGGAAACTTTCAGCGGGTCAGTAAGGAGAAGTACCTAATCTGTTCCAGCTACACGAAAATGGTCTTAGGAGACTATCCATAATTTTTAATGGAATTTTGATCCTCATTCACAGATTTTCAAAAAAAATTACAGTTAGCAAGAAAATAGCCATTTTACATAAAAACATTTTTTGATGCCAATCGATCCTGTTTCTAATACTGATCAAAAACTTCTATGGGACCAACCATCGTTGGAGGAGTCCGATACTTAAAACCAAATGCCTAATAACGTTTAGCCTAAATAAGTATGCATAAAGTCGAGAATACACATAAAGTCGTTTCTGGCGCTTCGCCGGCCGCTGCCGCGGCACGCTCGCTTCGCGCGCTCGGCTCGCGCGCATGGTTCATGTTCAAACCTACGCTCGTCGCTTCGCTCCTCGCTACCTATTTTTGACGTTATTAGGCATTTCGTTTTAGGTGATATGTGTTTTAGGCCAAACGTTATTAGGCAATTTGTGTTTAGGTTTTAAGTATCGGACATTCGTTGGAGTACACAAAAAGTCACAAATTGCAAAAAACTTTTCCCCTACATTTTGTAAAGAATTTGTGTAACTGAAATACAAAAAAATAAAATAATCACGTAGAATTTTACACATATCAAAGAGAAGGCGTGTTAATTTTCTTTTTTTATTAACTAACATAACTTGATGATGTTATTCGTATTTAAATTCTTGCTGTTTCTTGCCCTACGATATCAAGTGCTCGAAGTGACCGCCATTTTGACGAATACATAAATTGATTCGTTTCTGTACCGACCTAGTGGCTGCTGACAATTTATTTGGATGAATTCCATACAAAATTGTGGTTAGTGAGTCTTTAAGTTCTGGAACACTATCGTATTGCTTTTTGTAAACCTCGCAGTTTTCAGGTAGCCCCACAAAAATAAATCTAGAGGCGTTCGATCTGGACTACGCGCTTGTCAAGAAATAGGACCATGTGTTCCTATCCATTGATCACCAAATTGTCAAGATTGTTTTTTATTTAATAATAACGAGTTCGAAATTTGAATTTTTTTTAAACTTATCTTTTTATTCAGTCAACAAAAAGATCACAAAACAAAGTCACAAAAAAAACTTTTGCGTAAAATTTTCATACAAAATGTACGGGAAAAGTTTTTTGCAATTTGTGACTTTTTGAGTACTCCAACGATGGTTGATCCCATAGAAGTTTTTGATCAGTATTAGAAACAGGATCGATTGGCATCAAAAAATGTTTTTATGTAAAATTGCTATTTTCTTGCTAACTGTACATTTTTTTGAAAATCTGTGAATGGGGATCAAAATTCCATAAAAAAATTATGGATAGTCTCCTAAAACCATTTTCGTGTAGCTGCAACGGATAAGGTACTTCTCCTTACTGCCCCGCTGAAAGTTTCCACACTGTATACTTAAGTCATTAAATTGTATAATAATACTGTTGATTATCATGATTGCAATTTACAAAAAAGAAAACTGGTAGAAATATTTAAAAATCGGTTGTCCGAATTACTATTCTACCCGACTACACTACGTCACAAACTACGCTGCTAATTTGCGAAGTATACCCGTATGTATGGTGCGGTCGCTTTTACGCTTAGATAAAGAATGAATAGATAGGACGTGACCGTATACCCGTAAGGGACAGACATAGATGACGTCATACCTGCCTAAAGTAGATGGGTATACCAGTGTTGCTTTAAGTTTTACCCTACTTTATGTTTATAGTGGCTTTTACCACTATAAACATAAAGTAGGGTTGATTGATCTACGTATTTTTTTTGAGACATTTTAATGAGCGCCCCTCGCTCAATAATATGTCTCAAAAAATAAAAGTGGGAGGAAGTTGCGATTTTTTTTATTGATTTCTTCATTCAACCTTCGCCGCAGTCTAAAGTTATTTACACTTTAATTAAAACTTTAAATAAAACTAAGTGTAGTTTAAATAAAACTACACTTTTCGGATTTACTCGAGTATATTTCGTTTTAAAACATTTTACTATTATTTATTTAAGCTATTATGTAAACATCTTTACAAATATAAGAAAAAATATTAGGAATCATCATCATCATCCACACGTGTCCACTGCTGGACATAGGCCTCTCCAAGTGCTCGCCACTGAGCACGATCCGCGACCACTCGCTTCTAGCTTTTGCCAGCTAGGTACCTTGCGAAGATCGTCGCTCGATTAAGAATACAGCGGGCAATAATCATTGTTTTTTCTTTATCTCTGCAGTTTATTTAAAATCCAATATTTACACATTTACTAAATATTTGTGAAGATTTAGAAAATGTATAATATTAAATTTTAAATAAACAACATCTAAAATTATATTTCAATAGCACCGTTATTGTCATCGAATAAAGGACTTCGGCTTACAGAGATAAAATTCATTACAATACAGGTAAAAATTCACTTGGGCTGGGTAAGTTCAAGAATTGAACTACTGATACCGCACTCAATATGGTGCTAAAAGCCCAAAGTTGGTAAGCTTGCTCACAATGTGGAAAAAAGATCTGTACCTCTACCATGAGTTGCCATCGATTGCACACTGTAGTTAACTACAGTCGCTAACGTGTTAACGCAGACGATATCGTTTTCGATAGTGACCGTACCATGAGTTACTTTTGCATTTACCTGACTTCGTAACGTTAGCTCGATATACAAAGGATACAGACTACCTACAGGTAATTATTTGTTGTCGTCATGTTGGTAATACGCTATAATCCGTCCTCGCAAAAAGGTAGCTCAATTCGGTTTCTTACCATATTGATAGGAAAGATTTAATTTAGTCGGCTTATACATCAACTTCAAATTATTTCATAGGTTATATTTTTAATCATTGTTTGATTACATTCACGAACACTTATTTAGTTTTATATTAAAGAATAAGTTTTTATTAAATGTAGGCCATGTATTGAATTAATAATGATATAGACAAGCGCTCCATGGTTCCAGTTAATGGCGCAAATCATAGGAATATATAGTAATTATAGTTTAATTGTAAGTATTAACATTGTTGTGGTAAACATTGTAACAATTTTCCATTAAAAATAATCATTTTATATGCTTCTATGGGTTTGTTTTTTAGTACCCATCTATTTAAAGACGTGGCTACACAAAGATACCTATTGGATTGATAATTTAAATGTAAATAGTGCAATCCGTTATAATTGAAGGATTTTCCTTTATAGCTAAATAATTTAACCAATTAATTTTTTCTTTCAGGCTTTAGATCACCATTATCTCAATTGTTCCCGAGGGCCCACAGGAAAATATGTATAATATTTGTTTAATTCAATAGAGTTGACAAATATGCTGAAAATTGATACCTGCCAAATGTAGTATTACAGGAGATATACAACTGCATAAGTGAGTGAGTGAATGAATAAAACTAAAAATGTTACTCCTTTACAGTATGAGTATTTATGATGAAGCAATTTATTTAAAACTGAAAATAAAGCTGATGACGTCTGACGTCAACCAATATTCATATAAAATACTTGAATTTTACAATATTATGATTATCTATTATGGCTTTATGTGATGTTTAATGATATGTCTGTTGTTGCAGAAGTTTAAGTTCCAAAATTTACCTGGAATTACAATCAAGTGTCCAAACATAGAAATTACTGCACAAGAAAGAACCGGTACTACTGTTATTTATTATCATTCAATAATTATCATATTTTAGCAAACTTAATAGATGAAGAAATTTGTTTAATCGACACTATTATATTATTAAAATATATTCTATTGGTATTTTACTTGTTTTGTATGATTACAAGTCAGTAAAATTATATTGCTGCCAAAACCTTAATGACAATGAAAGTATGCAGTCGCAGCTACAAACTCACTGGATACTTTAGCAAACTGCACATTATTATGAGGTAAAATTAGGCTAAATGATCTAAGGGTAAAATACAGTGGGAAGTTAGTCTGAAAAATACATTTTGTTTGTATTATTATTTTATCATAATAACAGTAATGGTAGGGAATCAATTAAAGAATATTACTATAAATGCATTGTTGACTGAAAAACAGTGAATTATTGTGTTCACATTACGACTCTTACATGGTTTTGGGTTGGGCAATATATATCACCAACAAACCTGTTTTTTCATACCATCCACCTATTTGACATATGAATCAGAATAAATTCAAATATACAGAAGATTGTTTGTTTTATTTCATATTGTTTATATTCATTGAAAAGCTCACAGGAAGTTATATTTATTAAGCAATTTGATACTCAATCATGCCCATATTCTTTTACGTAAGGTAATAACTTCTTTTACATAAGATGTAAAAGTAAAAATATAGTTTTATAGGAATGTTCATGACTGACCAGTCTCATAAAAAATGGACAATCTCCATTGAAAGATAATGTTTTTGATGCAAATTCTTAATGTTTATGTTAAATAACCAGAGGTACTAGGTCTTCTGTGTTATTGCAAAGCAGCAATGCTTTTCTGTTTTATATTGAAGGATACGAAATTTCAGGGTACTGTAACTACATTGATAAGATAATAACCTACACCTTGTACACTTTGGTCATTAGAAGACTATAGGTGACTATGATCATCTAGTAGACTATTTGCTTGTTTGCCAACATTCTTGTGTAAAATATGCACAAATACAACAATTCTGTTGTTCTTTATATTAGATTCAGTATGAAATATAGACCTAGAATTTTATTGAAAATTAATATTTTTTGCTTTGTCAAAACAAGGAAATCCTACTTAGGTAAATAAATTAAAGAGTGGGCTCATGTAATTTATTTATTTATGGTGTAAAAAATGTGTTAACAACATCTTTTTATTAATCTACCAATAAAAAAAATCATCAACCAATTTTTCCTTTTTAATGCAATCCAAACTATTGTGACACTGTAAAATCCAACTGCAGCTGGGGCAATAAATCAGTCCAAAAAATGAAATGCTAAAACCGAAGGTCTTGGCTGCACCATTCTGTATTATCATCAATGCCACTCAATTCGAATCATCCTCCGCCACTCATCCAAAATAAATGTAGCTGTAAAAAATAAAATCTTATAATAATATGCACCTTTTTAAGTTTTAACTGACTTCAAAAAAGGAGATAATGACTGAATCATTTTTTTTTAATATTATGTTGACTGATTACTCCGCCAATTGTGGACCGATTTTCAAAATTCTTTCTTTTAATCGATAGAGGGATCCTGAGATAATGGAAGGAAACACTTAAATTACAGAGGCACATCCAACATGTTTCATTTTTTTCTGACGATATTTAGGTAAGTAGGTACCTATTTGCATCTGATAGTCATCATATAATGTTACTGAGCTGATGATGATGAAAGGTTTCTGGTAGGTGACGAGTTTGGGAATTTTACTAAATATATTGAAATAATTTTTTTTACAAAAAAAATTAAACAGGTTCCAAAACACCAAAAGTCTTAAATACAAGAATACATACAATACTTATCACATTTTTTATTGAAGTTAGTGCCAAACTTTCCAGGTGATATTGCTTGGCACCGACTTCAATATAAAAATGTGATATTGTATGTATTCTTATATTATTTATGACTTTTTGGTGTTTTTGAAGTCAGTTTTATTCTTTGTAAAAAAATTAGGTATACCTATTACCCATAGCTTTTTATTAGAGAAACAACTCTAAGAAGTTATTTAAAAAGTTATTAAGGTTTATAATATAGAAAATAAAATGCAATTCTTGACATTTGAGGGTGTATGAATGTTTTACCTCTCTACACAGTGACAATGATTTTTAACCACAATTCTTTTTCCATTTGACTGGCTGTTATATCCAGCTAATTCTTTGCTTCTTCATTGGACTTGTTGCACGCAAGTATGGATGTGGCATCAACAGTCCCATTTATGGATAATCTGCAAGAAATGTTTTGTAAATAAAATGTTATAGAATAGGTATTTTAACACTTTGATATAGACTATTTTTAATTTGTTATCAGCTTGTCAAACAATTCCTTAACTTCTAGGGATGCCTTGTAGTTTATTGAATGTGTTATTTTGCCATACATAAGGATGACATTTTGTTTTGTTATTTCCAAAAATCCAAGTTTTGCATTTACCTACTGAAGGGGTCATACGAAGACAATCTGAATTATTACCCATATATTCACTTCAGTTGTCATAAAACAGTATTATACACTTACGATAACTCTATGATCATAAAGCTATTAAGATCAAAACAAAACAGTAAGTAACTTTTTAAAAATGGTAATTTGATTTTGAGGTTACTTATATAAACTCTGTATAGCTTTCAGTTTCAAGTCTGTATTTGCTTTTAAACACCAATGCTGAAATGCTTATTTATAATACTATAATTGGCACAAATAGTTGTAATCACTCTTTTGAACTTTTTCTCACGACTGCTCCCGTATTTTAATTGTTTTCGTGTCATTGACGTATATATTATATGTATGTGTTATTATTCTTGAACTCAGCCGTGGTTGGCATATTCCATGCAAAAAAAAATCACAACTTATTAACTAATTTAACTCAATAATATTATTCCAAAGGAGATGTTTCAGTTTTGTATGGAGCTCTGGACATGAACCTGTACAGTACTTTAAAATTATCCTGGAAAGAATAAAAGCAAAACCTACTATTTATTTTTGTTGTCTCTTCATTAGTTTTAATGTACAAACCGTTTTCCTAAAGGTGCCTCCAGACTCACGCCGAGAACCCCCGAGAACACCCGAGAAGCGTGAATGTGATGGGTTTCTCGGCTTCTCGTTCTCGGGCTCGCCTGTTCTCCGATCGGTGTCGGTTTTTTTGCCCGCTTCAAAGGGTTTCTCGGGCGAGAAAAGAGAACACTATCACACTCTCGTTTGTTCTCAGTGCGACTGCGACCGTGGCGTAGATCGCATGTTATCTCGTGCCAATTATTCTATAAAAAAAATACTTTGTGGTGTCTGATGCATATCAGTATCATTTAGATAACTTCACAGTTATTGTATACTCTTTCATTTAACATAGTCTCTCATCTGTTCTATCAGTGCTTAACAAAATAATGTGTGATAAATATTAAGAAAATAATTTAAATTCACGAAGATTTTAATTGTTTTGAGATATTTCGTTAGTCTTTATAGTTCAGTAATTTTAGACATATGAGTAAAAAATGAGGAAAAATGAAACAGAGTTAAAGTTTAAATAATATTTTCACACAGAGCCCATTTTGTGGGAAGCAAAACGTTTTCTATAAAAAAGTACTTTGTCAATAACCACCATCGTTTGAGCCATTTTTTCTTAATACTATTTTTAATTTTCGTGTTAACGAAATAACGCACACAATACCAAGGCAGTAGTAGCTAGCACTGTCGTCCATTCCGGATCACGACCGAGAATGTAAATGAGAAGATCGCTGAGTGTGGATAGCTTCTCGGTTCTCGCGCAAGTTCTCGGCGAGACTTCTCGCCGAGACTTCTCGCGTGAGTCTGGAGCCGGTATAAAGGTGCCTCCAGACTCACGCCGAGAACCCCCGAGAACACCCGAGAAGCGTGAATGTGATGGGTTTCTCGGCTTCTCGTTCTCGGGCTCGCCTGTTCTCCGGTCGGTGTCGGTTTTTTTGCCCGCTTCAAAGGGTTTCTCGGGCGAGAAAAGAGAACACTATCACACTCTCGTTTGTTCTCAGTGCGACTGCGACCGTGGCGTAGATCGCATGTTATCTCGTGCCAATTATTCTATAAAAAAAAATACTTAGTGGTGTCTGATGCATATCAGTATCATTTAGATAACTTCACAGTTATTGTATACTCTTTCATTTAACATAGTCTCTCATCTGTGCTATCAGTGCTTAACAAAATAATGTGTGATAAATATTAAGAAAATAATTTGAATTCACGAAGATTTTAATTGTTTTGAGATATTTCGTTAGTCTTTGTAGTTCAGTAATTTTAGACATACGAGTAAAAAATGAAACAGAGTTAAAGTTTAAATAATATTTTCACACAGAGCCCATTTTGTGGGAAGCAAAACGTTTTCTATAGAAAAGTACTTTGTCAATAACCACCATCGTTTGAGCCATTTTTTCTCAATATTATTTTTAATTATTTAAATAACGCACACAATACCAAGGCAGTAGCTAGCACTGTCGTCCATTCCGGATCACGACCGAGAATGTAAATGAGAAGATCGCTGAGTGTGGATAGCTTCTCGGTTCTCGCGCAAGTTCTCGGCGAGACTTCTCGCCGAGACTTCTCGCGTGAGTCTGGAGCCGGTATTAAGGTGCCTCCAGACTCACGCCGAGAACCCCCGAGAACACCCGAGAAGCGTGAATGTGATGGGTTTCTCGGCTTCTCGTTCTCGGGCTCGCCTGTTCTCCGGTCGGTGTCGGTTTTTTTGCCCGCTTCAAAGGGTTTCTCGGGCGAGAAAAGAGAACACTATCACACTCGTTTGTTCTCAGTGCGACTGCGACCGTGGCGTAGATCGCATGTTATCTCGTGCCAATTATTCTATAAAAAAAAATACTTAGTGGTGTCTGATGCATATCAGTATCATTTAGATAACTTCACAGTTATTGTATACTCTTTCATTTAACATAGTCTCTCATCTGTGCTATCAGTGCTTAACAAAATAATGTGTGATAAATATTAAGAAAATAATTTGAATTCACGAAGATTTTAATTGTTTTGAGATATTTCGTTAGTCTTTGTAGTTCAGTAATTTTAGACATACGAGTAAAAAATGAAACAGAGTTAAAGTTTAAATAATATTTTCACACAGAGCCCATTTTGTGGGAAGCAAAACGTTTTCTATAGAAAAGTACTTTGTCAATAACCACCATCGTTTGAGCCATTTTTTCTCAATATTATTTTTAATTATTTAAATAACGCACACAATACCAAGGCAGTAGCTAGCACTGTCGTCCATTCCGGATCACGACCGAGAATGTAAATGAGAAGATCGCTGAGTGTGGATAGCTTCTCGGTTCTCGCGCAAGTTCTCGGCGAGACTTCTCGCCGAGACTTCTCGCGTGAGTCTGGAGCCGGTATTACAATCAACTAGCAACATATCTTTAAAAATGGCGTCCATTTCGGACCGCAGCCCTTCTGTGTCAGAACAGAACGTCATTTTATATAGCTCGATTTAACACAAATTCAACTTTCAATTTCAAGACATTTAACCTAAGTAAATACATATTTTATGACGAAGAGAATTTTTCAATTGATGTGTAGTTGCACAATCTTTCAATATCATGCAAGACGTGCTCGGGATACTTTTTGCATGGGTGAAATGTTGGTCCAAACAAAGATGATTATTGATAATGTTTACTTCTCCAATGACCAACTGCCACAAAATAAAAAAGAAGAATATAGTATTCACGTCCTTGCGTACTCTTACGTCGAAAAAACTTAACCAGTACAAAGAGTAAACAACAACTACTTAACCAATAATAGCAAAATGGAATGGATGAACCAACATCATGAGGTTGTAAACGATAAGAATACTACAGGTTATTGCTATCAAACTATCACTGATAATTTTAATGTGTAACTACTTATGTACCGACAACTATATTGGTAATTTTTTTTGTGAATATGAGTTGTCTATTTCGCTGTTATTAGTTAAATCATATGTACACACAAGCAATAAGAACAGAATAGTACAATGATTTTTTTTCCAGCAAGCTATAACAGGCTGCTATTTAGTGAAAGAGTAAGGTATAAGTGAAGTTAAACTATACAAGGTATATGAATGTGATCAGAGTCTACATTATAAACATAAACATTTCAATTACCTGGTAGTCTTGAGGTTAGAGTACCCAAATGGTATAAAAAGTAAAAATGGTGTATAAGAAAGAGTAGGAGTGTAATAAAAAACTTGTTGCTGTAATGGTTTTTATTCTTCATTTTCCACATCATCCCTTACTAAAATTCCATCCAAAAATGATGCAGGCCCATAAATATTTTCTTTGTACCGAGTCCATCCAAAAAACCACACCATTGTCATCACATGGGCGTAACACCTTACTGTGCGTTTTCCACATATGCAACTGCAATAGTATGCATCAATTGCTTCTTCCCAATTTGGACATTCCTTTAAAAGAATATCGGCCTTACAAATAAAAAACTTATTCCTAGGAATAACCTCGGAATAGTTATTCCGTGTTTTGACTTATTTTGACATATTACATCTGACATGTGCTAAAACAAGACAAAACACAGAATAAATTATTCCGAGGATTATCCTCGGTATAAGTTTTTATTTGTAAGGCGGTATATGTATAATATATTTTGTGTGATTGATGCCTCAACCTGATTCGACCCCTTAACAAAAGACCATTATGTGATGACAATGGTATATTTACATTCTCTAAATGAGAGGATATTTCCACTGCAAATGAACCATGCTGTCTTTTGTGTTCGCCAAAATAGGACTTGACTTGCTTTATTTGATAGGTCCCTAATGCAAATAATATAAGATCAGACATGGTCATTTGAGGAAAAATATTTAATTGTAAGTGTTTTTCATCTACACTAATAAATTGGGCACGGCAACAATTGATATTATTTTCAATAACATATTGAGCCAAGCGATTAGGCATACGCAGCCTTTCTAAGGCTCAATTTAATATTAATTCTGCATCAGGCCTGTCCTCTATTTCTGGATGAAAAGCATTAATTAGAGCACACTAAAAACAAACATTGATATCTGGAGCTTGAGTGATCCTTGTGCTCTGACTAGTAGACTCCTGATTTTGTAATATTCTTTGAACAGCAACCCAACACAAATAGCAAACTAATGCACCATCTGGAATCTATAAATAAATAGAATTATTTTCAGTAATGCATTAATCAAAAGTTCACTTTAAAAAATGCAAATATGCATACAGAGGCTATGGAAAATTAAAGTACCTGTCTAGGGAATATCCTTTCGGAAATCTCATATCTTTCTGCTCCTTCTGGTAGAGAATGAGTTCTCCTTTGGAATAATGTAGACCTGCACCAGACCCATACATATGTGTCATGATTAGATGGTGCAGTCTGAACTTGCTCCAAGGAGCTTTCTATGTTCTGCAAATCTTCTAAAGCAGTGTTAAAACATGCTTCACATAAAACACCAGCGATATCACACTAAAAGAGAATAAAAGTCTGTTAATTAGAAATCAGTGATAATTAATTATATATAGCATAGTATATAAATAAATAATTGTTAGTAAAATAACTTTTACCTCATCTCCCATTTGTTGTTCGATGATTGAAATGATGTCAGAATCAATATCACTGATGTTGTACACTTGTTCATTGCCATTTTGAAGAAATGGCGAATTACATTTAACACAATGGGCCATTTCTGTGTTTATCTGTGATGTAAAACAATTACAATAAATACTTATTTTAATTCTTTTCAATCAAAAATATAAAGATGTCTCTGAGTAACACTTACCAAACAAAATCAAGTAAAACGCCGCAAAGTACCAAAGTCATATCCTGAATCGTAAGAGTAATCGTAGTCCGTTGTGTAAAGCCGACGTAAGTATGTTAGCAGAAGAAAAATCCAAAAACAATGAAAAATAATCAAGCGCATCGAAATCCAAACATCCAAAATAAACAAACAAGCGAAAGGCACAGACGAGAGATGTCCATTCAACTTATTTTTTTTATGGTATGCTATAGACACGGAACCAAGTCTTTTAGCTTAAAACCTACGATTTCAGACCTCGAAAATATTGCCATAGTAAATGTTAATCCATGTATATTTATTAAGTTGTACATTATCTAACAGCTAGAAAATTCGAATTTGATATTTTTATTAAGTTTATATGATTTTTTCGCATTTTTTAATCAACTGTACAATGTCATGTCCAAAAATGAAACATCTCCTTTGCTTAGATTATCTATCGAATCGAGTCTCACGCTTGAAAATGTAAGTGAGTAACGTAACTAGTGTAGTTATCGTTTTGTACGTTATCGTCTATCGAGTAACTGTCAAATCATGAACTCATGGTACCGATTTCCATACAATATACACAAAACGATTGTCGATAGCGAGCGCGTTTTCGATAGGTTCGCGACCTATCGTAAACTATTGCACTCATGGTACCGATTTTAGTTCACCGCGTTACCGCTAGGGGCGCTGTACAAAGTTCCATACAAAAATTTACGCAGTCGATATCGACTCCAAACGAATGCAAACTCATCGTAGAGCTACTGGCAAAGAACGCAAGATGCCGATGTAGATAGCTGGTTATTCTTAGTTGCCCGTGTTGCCACCCCCAACCTCGCCCCCGCTGGCGGCAACTTGGAAATAGCGCAGGACAAGACCAATTTGTAGATCTCTGAGGACGATTATGTTCTGTCAAGTACCTATATAATTAATTAGAAACACTTGTTTGGTGCATAGAGCTATATCTACATCCTATGTATTCTTGTTAAATATTCAGACAAAGTAGAGATATGACTTATTTCATTTGGATTAAGCCAGATTACTAGCTATGGCACAAAATTGCTAATAAATCACAAACATTTTCTAGAGGCTGTCTACTCCTCGCCACTCACCAGCTGTTTTTGGGTGTGGTAAACACGTATTAAATTGCTTACGTACAAACTCATATGCCTTTGAACTTAAAAAGTGTAAGCACAGCGCGAATTTCCTTAAAGGTTCAGAATACTTTCTTTTGTCAACTCCTAAAAATCTTTTCAGAAAATCTCTATTGGTTCTTCCTACAGTATCTAAAATGTCTAACTACTAATTTTGCATCATTAACTTACACTTCAAATCAATATAAACATGTTCAAGTGTGACTACTTTTTTTCCCAATCGTCTAAGCGATTGACGCACTGGCCGTAGTTTTTTATTTGATGACCTCGCTGATTGTTTCAAACCCAGCATTTGAAGCCGCATTTTTCTCTTTCGGGGCGTATTCTTTGAACCGAAATCCAACACCGATGCGTCCTGAAACAATATGTATACAGGTTAAAAATAAAAGCAGGTTCTAATTTTACAACATTAAACATATTAATTAATAAATTTTTAAACTGTATCTGTACTAATGGTCAGATTTGTTATATTAATAGAAAATTACCAAAATCAAACCATTAATAATATGTTAGGCCATATAAAAATAGTAGAAAAGGATTTGGTACCTACCCTACCCATGTTAATCCAAAACTGTAAAATAAATTTCGAAATCCCCCATAAAAATAGTTGGGTTTGTGAAAAATAAATTTAGGTTTTGGCTTGATAGGGTATGTACCTTGTAGATATAATATGTATAAGTTACTGATCTGTAAAAAAAGTTTAGGAATAGCACCACTCCTAAGAAAAGTGCCTTTTTTGTTTTTCTGAATCCACTGTTATTCAAAATGCTTAGAACACATTCGGGTATGCTTGGTTGGCTGCCAATTCAATCGACCAGTAGCTTTAACCCAACTGTTTTCGAGTAGTTATCTCCGAAGGAAATCTGTTAAATACAGACAAACAAGCAAATGGAAAGTCTCACTTCAAAAGAATTAACTTTGTTATCTAAAATGCTCAAAATTTTATACTTAAATATGTCAATATTAATGTAACACAGAAACTAATATGTGAGTTCCCTTTGACGTAACAAATTACCTACGAATCAAGGAAAAATAGTCGTAGCGTAACTGGTATCATTATAACCCGGCAAAATGTTATACGCGTTGGCTGTATACGTGGCCATATTGTATGGCGACATTCCTAGCTTGTTAGGTTAACAGTAACCTTACTACTTAGTTTGAAATTTCATGTTTAATCCCATAATATGATTGAGAACCATAGTAGAATGATAAAATATTGCAATATAACTTGTATTTATAATTTAAAAAATAGTTTTGGAGCTTTTTATTGACACAATTTAGGTCTTACCTGTAAAAGGTTATATTTTCCTGTTTTCTAGCACTATCACTATTACAACCTAAAACGGAGCAGTGCACCATGATTTAAATGTTCAAATAGTTCACAATTACACTAATTAAAGTGTTAAATAATTACACAGTAAGCTATAATTCACACAACAAATTTCTTCCACGTATTTGTTTAGCACCAGACGCTGGTGATAAACAATCCCCACTACCAGTTTCACCTATATACGGTAACAAGGACAAAAAAAAATGATGCCATCTTCTTCTTTCCTTTGGCAATGTGTATAAGTTTATCTCTTTTCCTCATGTTTGACGGCTTTTATAGCCCATCTATTTCATTCTATATCTATGCTTTTACGTAACCTTTATAATTCGGTCGGCTTATTGACAAATTACTGATATATCTTATTTTTGATATAACTTTCATAATAGCCGTAATTCAAAGCTGGAATTAACAGGATTGTTTATTGATGGAACATTTTAATTTGTTCATAGTATGCCATGTTTCCTTGTTTAATGGAAGCTGCGTATTCGATGACTTAAAAAAAACCTTTTTAAAATTCTCTATATGTTCATATTGCGTAAAGTTACATAATCTAAGTTTACTGTCGTTATAAAGGTGTACCAAGGGTACATGTTACAGCCTTTTATTTTATTGTAAGTGTACTGGTTTACTGAGAAATTCGTTTTTTCTGATTTTTGAAAACATTTAATTACATTGGTATTCATCAAGCAAATCAAAAACTAATGCTTGAACAAATTTGAACAAATTAAGGTCTATTATTGGTATTTTTTCCAAACTTCTATGTTCAACCGATTTCGAGATCTGGGATATCCTAAAACGTTACCGCAGCAAAATCTTAAATAACTTAAGAAATACAACATGCACAAATTTTGCTATTCACAAACATTTAATACGCAACAATAGCTATCTATTCATGTATTTGGTTCTAGATGGAAACGATTTTATAAAAAAAGATTTTGCCAGGGTAACGTTTCGAACATTACTCCAGCAAAATCTGTTTTTCTCGAATAACTTTAAAACTACAATGCGAACAAATTTTGCTATTCATGAACTAATTTCTCCTCATGATGAACTAATTATTTGATATACTCTCACTTCTCTAAAGCACAACATTTTGCTGCGGTAATGAAGGTGTGCATTACAGCAAAATTTGTTCGCATTGTAGTTTTAAAGTTATTCGAGAAAAACAGATTTTGCTGGAGTAATGTTCGAAACGTTACCCTGGCAAAATCTTTTTTTATAAAATTGTTTCCATCCAGAACCAAATACATGAATAGATAGCTTTTGTTGCGTATTAAATGTTTGTGAATAGCAAAATTTGTGCATGTTGTATTTCTGAAGTTATTTAAGATTTTGCTGCGGTAACGTTTTAGGATATCCCAGATCTCGAAATCGGTTGAACATAGAAGTTTGAAAAAAATACCAATAATAGACCTTAATTTGTTCAAATTTGTTCAAGCATTAGTTTTTGATTTGCTTGATGAATACCAATGTAATTAAATGTTTTCAAAAATCAGAAAAAACGAATTTCTCAGTAAACCAGTACACTTACAATAAAATAAAAGGCTGTAACATGTACCCTTGGTACACCTTTATAACGACAGTAAACTTAGATTATGTAACTTTACGCAATATGAACATATAGAGAATTTTAAAAAGGTTTTTTTAAGTTATCGAATACGCAGCTTCCATTAAACAAGGAAACATGGCATACTATGAACAAATTAAAATGTTCCATCAATAAACAATCCTGTTAATTCCAGCTTTGAATTACGGCTATTATGAAAGTTATATCAAAAATAAGATATATCAGTAATTTGTCAATAAGCCGACCGAATTATAAAGGTTGCGTAAAAGCGACCGCATCATACATAAGGCTAACCATTTTAAATGAACGGTATAATATTGATGTTTCGTTAGTACAGTTGCGAAAAAAAGGGTATAATAAAATAATGAAACGAGAACGACATTTTTTTATTTAAAAATCAGTCTTATACAAATGATATTTTTTACTTATTAAAAATCACAGATAATTTTTATAAGGCACACATGCACATTATACGTGAATATAAAATCATCGGATTGGTAGAGTGACATTAATCTGTTGAGCCGCGTAATACTCCCGGGAACAATAAGACAATGAAAATATCCTTCATACAGAGCCATGTTTGTGCGATCTGGGAAACAAACTATACACGGTGTTTCATAATAACCAATAAATAATTAATGCGTTATCTAAAAATAATTATTAAAAATGTGTTTACACGTAATGTCATTTAACACAATATTTTCATGTATATCATAGTATCATCATCATGTCTATGACTTACATGAAAATTTTGGGTTGAATGACATTACGGGTAAACACAATTTAATAATTAGTTTTAGATAACGCATTGATTATTTATTGGTTATTATGAAACACCGTGTATTAAAAAAATCATGCAACGCAAATTGATACTTGGCCAAGAATCTTAGATTAATTACCATGTAACACAATATTAGATGAAATTTAAAAAAGGAAACCCTACTAGCTAGCTTGAAATCCAACAATCATTTCATTCGGCAAGAACATAGCCATTTACGACAATTCCTGTTAGCGTGGTGATTTATCGTCTTGTTTATCGCGATGATTGGGGCAACGGGGCAACATTTCCATTTTTAATGTTAATTAGGTTTTAAATATACAGGGTGGAAACTTTCAGCGGGTCAGTAAGGAGAAGTACCTGATCTGTTCCAGCTACACGAAAATGGTCTTAGGAGACTATCCATAATTTTTAATGGAATTTTGATCCTCATTCACAGATTTTTTAAAAAATTACAGTTAGCAAGAAAATAGCCATTTTACATAAAAACATTTTTTAATGCCAATCGATCCTGTTTCTAATACTGATCAAAAACTTCTATGGGACCAACCATCGTTGAAGGAGTCCGATACTTAAAACCTAAACATAAATTGCCTAATAACGTTTGGCCTAAAACACATATCACCTAAAAACGAAATGCCTAATAACGTTTAGCCTAAATAAGTATGCATAAAGTCGAGAATACACATAAAGTCGTTTCTGGCGCTTCGCCGGCCGCTGCCGCGGCACGCTCGCTTCGCTCGCTCGGCTCGCGCGCTTGGTTCATGTTCAAACCTACGCTCGTCGCTTCGCTCCTCGCTACCTATATTTGACGTTATTAGGCATTTCGTTTTTAGGTGATATGTGTTTTAGGCCAAACGTTATTAGGCAATTTGTGTTTAGGTTTTAAGTATCGGACATTCGTTGGAGTACACAAAAAGTCACAAATTGCAAAAAACTTTTCCCCTACATTTTGTAAAGAATTTGTGTAACTGAAATACAAAAAAAATAAAATAATCACGTAGAATTTTACACATATCAAAGAGAAAGCGTATTAATTTTCTTTTTTTATTAACTAACATAACTTGATGATGTTATTCGTATTTAAATTCTTGCTGTTTCTTGCCCTACGATATCAAGCGCTCGAAGTGACCGCCATTTTGACGAATACATAAATTGATTCGTTTCTGTACCGACCTAGTGGCTGCTGACAATTTATTTGGATGAATTCCATACAAAATTGTGGTTAGTGAGTCTTTAAGTTCTCGAACACTATCGTATTGCTTTTTGTAAACCTCGCAGTTTTCAGGTAGCCCCACAAAAATAAATCTAGAGGCGTTCGATCTGGACTACGCGCTTGCCAAGAAATAGGACCATGTGTTCCTATCCATTGATCACCAAATTGTCAAGATTGTTTTTTATTTAATAATAACGAGTTCGAAATTTGAATTTTTTTTAAACTTATCTTTTTATTCAGTCAACAAAAAGATCACAAAACAAAGTCACAAAAAAAACTTTTGCGTTAAATTTTCATACAAAATGTACGGGAAAAGTTTTTTGCAATTTGTGACTTTTTTAGTACTCCAACGATGGTTGATCCCATAGAAGTTTTTGATCAGTATTAGAAACAGGATCGATTGGCATCAAAAAATGTTTTAATGTAAAATTGCTATTTTCTTGCTAACTGTACATTTTTTTGAAAATCTGTGAATGGGGATCAAAATTCCATAAAAATAATGGATAGTCTCCTAAAACCATTTTCGTGTAGCTGCAACGGATAAGGTACTTCTCCTTACTGCCCCGCTGAAAGTTTCCACACTGTATACTTAAGTCATTAAATTGTATAATAATACTGTTGATTATCATGATTGCAATTTACAAAAAAGAAAACTGGTAGAAATATTAAAAAATCGGTTGTCCGAATTACTATTCTACCCGACTGTACACTACGTCACATACTACGCTGCTAATTTGCGAAGTATACCCGTATGTATGGTGCGGTCGCTTTTACGTAACCTTTATAATTCGGTCGGCTTATTGACAAATTACTGATATATCTTAAATTTGATATAACTTTCATAATAGCCGTAATTCAAAGCTGGAATTAACAGGATTGTTTATTGATGGAACATTTTAATTTGTTCATAGTATGCCATGTTTCCTTGTTTAATGGAAGCTGCGTATTCGATGACTTAAAAAAACCTTTTTAAAATTCTCTATATGTTCATATTGCGTAAAGTTACATAATCTAAGTTTACTGTCGTTATAAAGGTGTGCCAAGGGTACATGTTACAGCCTTTTATTTTATTGTAAGTGTACTGGTTTACTGAGAAATTCGTTTTTTCTGATTTTTGAAAACATTTAATTACATTGGTATTCATCAAGCAAATCAAAAACTAATGCTTGAACAAATTTGAACAAATTAAGGTCTATTATTGGTATTTTTTTCAAACTTCTATGTTCAACCGATTTCGAGATCTGGGATATCCTAAAACGTTACCGCAGCAAAATCTTAAATAACTTCAGAAATACAACATGCACAAATTTTGCTATTCACAAACATTTAATACGCAACAAAAGCTATCTATTCATGTATTTGGTTCTGGATGGAAACGATTTTATAAAAAAAGATTTTGCCAGGGTAACGTTTCGAACATTACTCCAGCAAAATCTGTTTTTCTCGAATAACTTTAAAACTACAATGCGAACAAATTTTGCTATTCATGAACTAATTTCTCCTCATGATGAACTAATTATTTGATATACTCTCACTTCTCTAAAGCACAACATTTTGCTGCGGTAATGCACACGAATAATAATAATAATAAGTTCATATATAACAATATAAAGTTTACTTAAGGTATGTTTAACATTTATTAAAACATTACTTTACCTTTAATTAAAATGGGTTTGTTTCAAAATTTATTTTTTCTCTTGTTCTATTCAATTATTTTATTACATCATAGTATTAGTTTATATATTTTAATTAATTTTGTTTCTGTATAGATTGTATGTCTTTATGGCTAGTTTGAGGAATAAATGTGTGACATCGATTGCTATGTTTGACATGCCAACAGATGCAGGTTCGGTTATTATACTTTATCTAGGGGTATTATTATAATTGTTATAAATAAATAAATAAAGAGCAATATTTATATTGTTTTGTTTAATTTAAAAGAAATAAACTCTGACCACTCATGATCGTGCACCGATTCTCCAGCAGCTAAATGGTCAACTATTCTGGTTGTTTCATTATATGCATTTCGTATCTGAAACATACACATTACATAATTCCAATACTTTGTAGTGTTAGTATGTTTATTCCTAATAAGTGGAACCCTCGTTTAATAGTTGTGCTCATTCAATGACAATGTAACTACCCACCTGCATGGTGATTTCACTGTGCTCCTCTTGTGGTGTTAATGACAACACGGGCAACCTAGCCGCATTACAAATGTTGTGTAACATTACACAAGCATTTGTGATCATTCCAACAGTTGTGGGATGATACTGTAGATTTGAGTATCCCGATACATCGCTCCACAGTATTTCGAGTCACAATTAGTATCGATATAGTGCCGCTGCGGAGAACCCGGCTTGGTGTTTACTATTGGTATCATCAGAGTCGAGCGTAAGGGATAGCCCGAATCACCTGAAAAAAGTTTGATGTGGTCAGGCGTAACATAGCCGAATATAGGTACAACATCAGACTTATCTTGGTACTTACCTAAGGACCATGATGTTTTATTTTCAACCTGGTGAAGTCGTTCGAGATGCAGTTTAAGTGGGTGGTGGTTCCAAATGAAGGAATCATAGCTTGCACCTCGTGGCTGGCATCAATATTTAAATCTGAATCACATAGGTATCTACCTAAAAACAAATAAGAATATCTTTTTAATTTTTAAGCTGTGGGGTAACTACTTAAAGTTCTACTTCTAACTAAGTAGGTACCTAAGCAATAATGCTAAAATTAGTTTTTTTACCCAAAATAAAATCAACTAAAATAAAAGCTTAGTGCACTTAATACTTAAAAAATAACATTATTTACATAAATTACTAACAAGTCTTATATTATTATAAGAATAATAGGCACAGAGGTACCTACTTCACTTTAATTTTATTTTTCAAATGTTCATAGAAATATATATCTACTTACTTTGGAGGCAGTACTTATTCCACCAAGTCTAGCTGGTAAATAAGGTTCTAACTCATATATGAGGTCACGACACAAGCTTTTATTGAGCCGAAACAGTCCAACAAATTCAGCGTCCGGTATCTCAAAAGCTTTTTATTTTCCGAAGAGCCTCACTTCGTCGACGGTAGAAAAAGCTCTCCATAACACGGGCATGTTCTAAAAAGTTTTCATAGAGGCCTAAATCTGCCATTATTAAATTATTTTTGGAATACACGAAAAAATGAATTGCGAGATGTTGGTCTTGAGTAACTTCTTATGATTCTGCTAATTGACAGGCGAGCAATTCCTATTTTGTGGACCATTTTACGAATATTCATACAAAGCTGTCAAACAGAAAAATTGCATAAGATGAATTGTATTCAATTCATAATAGGAATTGCGACATGTTGGCCATTTTATGACTACTAAAATGATTCATATTATGATCATATTATGATTCTGCCGATGCGGCCTTTTTAGGTCCGCTCATAAATGTCGTTCATCTCTTCTATAACTTTGCGTGCTCTTGCGGGTAGTGATGAATGGCATTCTGAAAAAATATTACTTATTATATGTAAATATAAATATATAATAACTATTTCAGTTAAAATTCGCAAATAACCGTAGGACCATTTACAATAAAAAGATTGAAAAGTATGAAAATTTTAAAAAATACTTATTTTTACTCATACAGGTAAATAGATTCCTACGTTAAGATGATAATGTCATAGAAAAATATATGAAATATATATTAATTACCATTATTTTCAGTAGAATAAAGAAGGAAGTGAATTTAGTCCTAAGAACAAAGTGGTATGATCAGATACGACCTTTAAACAAAAAAGCGTGTCCACAGAATATCGTCGGTTATGATCATGCGTTACTAGCATGTCCATAGAAAAATGTAGTGTAGTTACATATAACTTGGAAATTCAAATTGTGAAATATATTTACACAATCAACTGAATATTGTAACACCATCACCTAGCAAATGTTATATTAATATTAAGTGAATTTTTAATTGATTTATGATTTTCCGTAGAAAACCGACGAATAGTCACAACCGACGCTTTTTATATTTACAAAGCTAAATTGTATAAATACTTGTATTAAATAATACAAAACACTTAAACAACAGTCATTAACTTACCTGGAGTCCCTGGTATGCAGTCCTCCTCATCTGTGCCCTCTTCATGAGTACAATTCCTATTTTGTGCATATTTGTTGGTTTCTTCTACAAGTTTTAAAATTAGCTTTGAACGTCCACTCTTCATTGTGTTACACCTTTTAATACTAATATACTTTTAATGCTTAAAAACAAATATAAACTGGCGTTTATCTTTGTTTTTAAGCAAAAAAAAACAAAAGTAACTGCAAAAAATTACTATCCACTGGCGCGCTTCAGAGTAGGAGTGGGCGATACAAATCGTATACAGATACAATATCTATGTACCGGCACAATATCTAATATCTATATATGGCTCGGCGCACAAACTATATATTGGATATCGCACGACTTCACCGACCGGCCATAACCAAGTAATAAACAATACGCATATACCCAAAAAATCTATGATACTCGGAAATCTGACTGAAAACATAGATACGACTGAGCCAAAGAGTCGTTTTATGAGTAGGGCACTGAGCCACAGTTTAACAATATTGTTACGCGCCACACCGCACTGTGGGACATCCATAGGTCATAAATCTTAAAAACCTGCTTTCTTGTTTTACATTTTATTCCTTGTCGTTACATTGGATAGTTGCGGTACCTTCTGAAACTATAAATAGGTCAGTAATTAGAGTGCGCCTTCATTATCTATTGTGCATTCAAAGAGAGCGCATCGCCAATCGTAAATACTGTTATCAGTGAGTCATTAAAAAGCGTGACGTCATTTGTTGTCATTGCGGGACCTGTGAGTGCTGTGTGAGTTTTTTCTGAAATGGATATCCAAGAACAGGGTATGTAATAATTAATATTTTTATTTTAATTGTATCTTAGTATATATTTTCTTTAGTATGTCATTGCTACGAGGCGACTTTTCTTGGAGTATTATATTTTAATATTCAAAGTTTGAATAAACTTTTAAATATGTTCCCACTCGCTCCGACTATGGAGGTATATTGCACCATAATCTTTAGACTTTCTTATCTTAGGAAAATTAAAACTTGGCTGCCCTTATCTGCCCTTTTGGCGATGACAAGGGTGCTACGGTTGCCAGATTATCTCGTAGCATTTGCTACGAAATTAGTTTATTTAGTCTTAGTGCTTTGTGTAGGTTTTGTGACTGAATTTTAACCGTTTTTTTTTGTTTTAGGTAATTTATATATATGCTCGTTTTCAAGAATGCATATTCTTGAAATATGGCTAACTGTCAATACCGATAATGACTCGGAAAAGTGTCGTCAAGTCCTACAAAGTTTGTTGACTACTCTGAACGACGATGCTGAGAACATTGATATTCATTATTTAGAGAAAATTGTTAATAATTTATGTAAAGCTATTGCTCGATTCTGGAAAAAATGTAATAGGGATAAAACCAAGCTTTTATATAAGAATTCCGATTGGTTTAATGTTATTGAAAAAATTCAACTTGTGAAAAACAATAAGCAATGTACTCCGTCTGAAACGTCGCCGTGTCATTCACGTGGTCGTCCTCGAAAACCTTTTACGCAATGTAGTAAAAGGACTAAACGTCGGAGAGTAGCTGATTTGTCAAAGTCTGATGATTCTACTGTGAGTGCATTGCTTGATGTTTCAGACTGTTCATTCGATTCGTGTATATCTAGAGTTAGCACTGATGATGTCTTGTCACTTGTGACTGATGCTCAGTTGACAAAACATCAGTATTTATTAATTAAAAACTTTGTTAATAGTAAGATTTCTCCTAATGTATTACCATGTTACCAACAAATTACTAAAGCGAAACAGAGATGTTACCCTTCTAATATAACTGTTTCCGAGTCTTCAGCTAAAGTTGAATTACAAAGTCTTTTTGATCACACAGCTTCTCGAATCCTTGAATCTCAAAAAGAGGTCTTAGATCAGATTCCTGATGATTGTTTGTCTAATATCTCTTTACTTGGGAAATGGGGATTCGATGGCAGCACTGGACATAGTGAATACAAACAATTTTTTTCAGATTCAACTTTAGAAGATAGTAGTTTGTTTGTAACATCTTATGTACCCCTTCAAATTATTGTAAAATTAGCTGAAGATAATTGTAAAATTTTATGGAAAAATCCTCGACCCTCTTCCACTAGGTACTGCCGTCCTATTCGATTTCAATTTTTGAAAGAAAGCACAGCAGTGTCTTTGCAAGAGGAAGCTTATTTTAAGGATAAAATTGAAAGTTTGCAACCTACTTTTATTCAGATCGACAATCGTGAATTGGTCGTTTCTCATAAGTTGCAGCTTTCAATAGTAGATGGTAAAATTTGTAGTGCTTTAAGTGAAACATCTACAAGTAGATGTTATATATGTAATGCTACCCCTAAAGAGATGAATAAAATAGACGAATGTTTACAAAAACCTGTAATAGAGAGTAGATACCAATTTGGATTATCACCACTACATTCTTGGATACGTTTCTTCGAATATTTTATTCATCTTTCATATAGATTAGACATAAAAAAATGGCAAGTTAGGCTAGATAGTGATAAACAATTGTTATCAAATAAAAAACAATATGTACAGTCCCAGTTTAGGGAACGATTAGGTTTAATAGTTGACAAGCCGCGTAGTGGTGGAAGCGGGACGTCTAACGACGGAAACACGGCCAGGAAGTTTTTTTTGGAATCAGCTGTATCTGCTGAAATTACAGGTTTGAATAAGGATCTCATAGATCGTTGTTGTGTAATATTACAAACGTTATCTTCTGGACATAAAATTAATGAATGCAAGTTTAAAGACTATGCATTACAAACAGCATACAGCCTGGTCGAGGAATATCCGTGGTATAGTCTTCCTGCTTCTGTCCACAAGGTGCTCGTACATGGATCAGATATTATAAGTTATGCATTGTTATCTATAGGAGAACTTTCCGAAGAAGCTGCTGAAGCGACAAATAAGTATATCAAAATTTATAGACGAAGTCACACTCGAAAAATGTCACGTGAAGTTACCAATCAAGATTTAATACAACGACTATTATTACATTCAGATCCTTATATTACAAGTCTTCGGAAACTTCCCCCTAAAAAGAAAAATACTCTGTCACAAAGTGTAATAGAATTGTTACATGTTTAATATTGTTAGAATAAGAATAATTTATTTGTATTTTGTTAGTTGTTTTGTTTTTTTTGTATTTAATTAATTTTAATTTATTTATTTCTATTATTTTATTATAATTAAATAATGTTATCAATGTTTTGACTCTTATTTTATTTAAAATATATGTTTTACATTCCAATTTTTAAGTGTTTGTTCATGATAAATTTAGGTAAAAGTATGTTATTGTTTATATTTGTTTTTTACTGAAGTAAACGTTTTTTATTCCGTAAATACATGTACTTCTTTCATTTTAATGTTCCTAAAACACTTTTACAACTATAAGTCACTAAAATAATACAATGTATTGATAGTAACAGGACTTTAACTATTTATGACCGCCCTTGTATGGAGCGTGTCCCTCTGTGCACCGCCTCAGCCAATCGCAAGCCAGCCGAAGCCAGCCCATCAGAGCCAAGCACGTGCAGCCATGTGCCCGCCAGCCCAAGCCAGCCAATCAGAGCCAAGCACGTGCAGCCATGTGCCAGCCAGCCCAAGCCAGCCAATCAGAGCCAAGCCAAGCTAGCGCCTTACTACCGGAGAAACTATAAAATGTCGCGCTATCTCATATTTAGATCACTTCTCTGTTTTACTGTTTCTAAGACGGAACTCTGCCCGATTATAAATCCAAATTAAATCTGTGTGATTCTGCAACGTCTACTTTTTTATGATATCCCGTTACATATCAGAAGTGGGATAAATATTTTAAAAAAACCCTAAAACGTAGTTACGTCAATGCGTCGAGTGTAGGCCGCCTGGTCCGTCCGCACGAATGGGGCAAATTTCCGCGTGAAGATTCATCCGAGACAACTAGTGAAAACGAAGACACAGTTTCGCCACCAGCCTCGCCTTCAGCTCGAAAAATCCTACGCAAGCTTTTGAAATCAGAGGTACAAAAGGCCATGAGTTCTTTAAATTACGAAATACCCTCCGTCAATACAAGAAAAGAACCCCGTGCAGCCTTGCTAATCCCCGAGTTCGACACGGATAGCGAAGAGTGTACTACTGCAACAGCATGGCTCAAGAAAAAAATTGATCAACTTGGCGAAATTCATATGGATGGTGCGAAAACACGAAGTCGTTTCATCTGCAAGATAGATTAAGGAGGTCAAGCAAGAAGATGGTACAAACGGCTGGATGAATACGATTACTCTTGGGAAGACTGGAAGCAAATATTGATACGTGCATTTCCCAGACATCGCAAATATGGATTCGATGACTAAATATTATCAGGACAAAGTCGCCATGGGTTTTCGGTGTAAGTTGTCAGACAGCGCAGTTGTCTCATGCATCATTCGCGGTCTACCACCACCAGCACAAGCGAATGCGAGAGCATATCATTGCGAGCGACCCGAAGAACTATACGAAGGCTTCCTATGTGTGATGGATGACTACCAGCCACCGTCAATTTGGATTGGAACAAGCCCGTCAAGTAAAGATGTCGTCAGCCGACAAGGAAACAAAAAAAATGTCTGCCTCGTTAGCAAGAAGCAGGGCGAAGTGCTGAGCAGAGCCACCAGCTGCACTACTACACCGCCTTCGGAGGTTCAGGTTAGCCCACATTATTTTATTGCACTACCTTTGTAGCCAAAATAATCTATTGCACACTAGCCAAGCCAATATTAGCACAATCGGGACATTAAAACATAGAGGAAATCAGTTCAGATCTATTGAATAAAAACCGATTATGATTATTTGATTGCTTTACTAATCAATTTCCCTGACTATTTTGCGAGTAAAACACAAGACTTAGGATGTACAGATTTATTAAACATAGAAATAAAGTTAACAAGTAAACAGCCTATATACCGTCAACCTTACAGCTTGTCGCACAGTCAGTAGTTAGATCCAAAGTGTCTGAATTGCTAGACGCAGGTATAGTTCAAGAATCTGTATCATGTTTTATTTCTCCCGTAATTCGTAAAAAAAAAAGAACGGCGATAGTAGACTTTGTGTTGACCCTTGCCTAATATCGATGATTAGGTCTCCAAATTAGCCGTTAAGAATTTCTTCACGGATCTTAATTTGGCACAAAGTTACCATCAGGTCAAAATCGACCCTGCAGATAACCACTAAACAGCCTTTATAACGCCACATTGGTATTTAAATATACGCGTGTTCCGTTTGGCTTAGATAACGCACCGTCTGTTGTTATACGAATAATGAATAAGGTTGTAGATTCAATACGAAATTCCAATCACAAAAGGCGGTAGTTCAAAAACCCACAATGACTTTCCCGATAAATATGAAATTTTAGCATTCTTAGACAATGTGTTGCTACCCTCTTGTGATGTTCAGTCAGGTTTAGATATTTTACAAAAAGTTCTTCATAAATAAAGATCGGAAAATTTTAAGTGAAATGTGAGTAAGTGTTCATTTTTATAAAACAAAATTACATACTTAGGACATGAGATACCTTCGAATAGCATTCAACCAGGCGAATCAAAATTGTTAGCAGTGTCACAGTTTCCTACCCCTAGTAGTGTTCATAAAATACGTCAATTTATAGGGCGATGTAGCTATTTCCGTAAATTTATTAAAAGTTTCGCAGTTATGGAAATGGGGCACTGAACAAGTCGATAGTTTTCAACAATTAAAACTGTGTTTGTGTACAAGGCCAATACTGGCTTTAATGACCCTGTATTACCAACTGAGATTCACACCGATGCATGCAAATCCGGTATCGCAGGTATTTTTTTTATAAAAACAAACTGATAATTCCCTTAGCCCTGTCATGTATTTCAGTAGGGCAACGAGTAAGGAAGAAAGTATATACCACAGTTACGAGCTTGAAACGCTTGCCGTAGTAGAATCTATGTGTAGGTTTAGAGTGTATTATAGTAGGGATACATGTTAAAGTGGCAACTGACTGTACCTACTGCCGTTCGCGCCACCCTTACTAACCGTGACATTATCCCACGTCTTGCTAGGTGCTGGCTGTCAATACAAGATTTTGACATGGGTGTACAATATGGCCTGGGGAAAAAATTTAACACGTAGACGCGTTGAGTAGAAATCCCGTCGATGCTATTAATTTCAACCGCCTTGAAGTGTCAGACGGGTTCTATACAGTCCAGTACCAGGATGACAAGTTAAGGCGTATCATTGTTCAGCTTAAAGATAGCTCAGCTGCCCCTGATATAAACAACAACTATGTGCTCTCAGACTCTATTAGGAAGACATTGTATGGTAATCGCCTCTTGGTGTCTGCTTTGATCAGATAGACTAGTTCAGATGCACCACAATGACATGTGTAATATAAGTCATGTAGGCTTTCAAAAATGTATAGATTTAATAAAGAGGGAGTAAATGGTACATTGTTCCCTATTCCGAAGCCCACAGAACCCATGGTCATGGTTCATGTCGACCATATGCCCCTTTTGTAGAACAGCAAAAGGTTATCAATATATGTTGGTTATTACAGACTAGCTTCTGCCCGCGACTTCGTCTGCGTGGACTTCAATTTTGAACAATTTTAAATTTTCCCTCGGGAACTATTTAAGAAATCGGGATAAAAGGTAGCCTATGTCACGTCATTTTCCATGTCAAAGGCTACATGCATGCCAAATTTCATCCAAATCCGTTCAGCCGTTTTTGAGTGATTGAGTAACAAACATCCAAATATCCAAACATCCACACTTTCACGTTTATAATATTAGTAGGAAGTAGGATAATTTCTCTAAATTTGTTATTGCTGAGCCCACCCACAGTCAATTCAGTAAAAAACAATAAGAACACTTTAAAAAATATTTAGTTTGTTTGGTTACCCTCATAAACTTGTCAGTGATCATGGCAAAGCTTTTACCAGCAGATATAAAAAAAATCAACTGACAAGCAATTTAAGTACATTTTGACATCTGTTGCATGTCCACGAGCCAATGGTTAAGTGGAACCGGATCTTACTGAATGCGTTACGTGCGGCTGATCCTAGCCAGACTTCTAATAATTGGACCAATAGCTTACCTGACATTATTTGGGGTGTTAATAATACTGTAAATGAAAGTACAACATAGTCGTATAGCATAGTCGATTTGATGTTATGAAAGTAATAATGAATCGGTAGAAATCAGGCGTAATAATAGATCTAGTGCGCGATTAAAATTAGAAAGCCATAAGAGGAAGCGTAACTTCGATAAAAAAAAGGAAAACTAGTCGAATTTACAGAAAGGGAGATTTAGTTCTTTGGCGGCAAGCACCCAAAAGTAGTGTAACAAGAGTGAGCACTAAGCTTGATGATATTTACTCTGGCCCATATATCATTACTAAGGTGTGGGTAATGACATATACAGAATCCTCAGTATCAAGGGGTTCCGAGGCTATAAGGCCTTTACTAGCCTGGTTGCATCGGACTCTTGAGGCCCTATCACAGAATCACAGTACCCTATATCATATAGTGCCAGTAGCTCTGATGACCAGCTTGAAACCGAAGATCTCATTGACCTACTTGAAAGCTAACCACGTATTTTTCCATTGCGGGAGCAATGATTGTTTCAGGACGGCCGACTGTTACGCGCCACACCGCCTCAGCCAATCGCAAGCCAGCCGAAGCCAGCCCATCAGAGCCAAGCATGTGCAGCCATGTGCCCGCCAGCCCAAGCCAGCCAATCAGAGCCAAGCACGTGCAGCCATGTGCCAGCCAGCCCAAGCCAGCCAATCAGAGCCAAGCCAAGCTAGCGCCTTACTACCGGAGAAACTATAAAATGTCGCGCTATCTCATATTTAGATCACTTCTCTGTTTTACTGTTTCTAAGACGGAACTCTGCCCGATTATAAATCCAAATTAAATCTGTGTGATTCTGCAACGTCTACTTTTTTATGATATCCCGTTACAATATATACATGAGCGAGCGAGAAATATTGTTATGTTGGCAGAACGAATGACCGTATCGTTTTAGTTTGAATGTTATTAGCAACAAAATAAGGTTTAATCTAAAGTTAATTATTTGCAAAAATGTATGGTATTACTTTGACTCAAGTGTTCTGAAACTATTTATTTATTACCTATAATCTTTCAATGAATGTCAAATTATTTTATACCTTATGTTTTGCAACGTAAAATCTCAGTGTCGACAGTCGAATTTCATAGATATCATTCAAAACGACATACTACATTTATTCACAAAACCGAAATATTTAAAAATATGTGTACGATGTGACATTGTGTGGTATACCTAGGTTTCAGAGTACCATAGATTCCGACCAATATATAGATATTGAAATATATAGTTTCAATATCTGATATTCAAAACCGATATATAGATACGATACAATACAGCGAAAATCCGATATTACCCATGCCTACTTCAGAGTGTTCGACGAACAGTGATGATTGCGCGGATTCGACAGGAGCAGGAGGGGGCGGCGGAAGATTGACGTCACGTCCGTAAAGAACTAAAGACTAAAGAACTAAAGACTAAAGACTGTGATTGCTCCTAGATATTATACCAGATTTTAATTAAACTAGTGCACTTTTCACTTGTTGCAATATTGTGAAAACCCTTATAACCTTAAAGTTATTAGACAACGACGTAAGGACAACTGTATTTTTATTGGACAAGAGGATAATTGGTCTTTAAGAAGATATTGTGGAAATCGGTTACTCTTTAAAATTACACTTCCAAAACATTTTTTCACCAACAAAATTCAAGCGGAGAAACCTACATACAGCTGATTGGTACGTGCTTTTGACATAATATTGTGAACATTGCTAACTTCACGCCGTCAAACGTCACGTCAAGGCAAGCATAGATTATATTGATGATCTTTTCTTAAGGCAAAAGGATCGAAACATACACAGCCTTTTCTTTTATTTCATTTTCACTAATTTACACAATAATGTCGTCACAATCGACTAGTCCACAAAACGATCGCAAGATGACTGTGACCTGCAAAAATGTAAAAACAAGGTACCAAAAAGGGACACATTGCTTTGTTCAATATGTAACCATAGGTTTGAGTTTGACTGTGCTGGATTCTCAGAAAAGTTATATTGAATAATGAAACCAGACTCAAAAAAGCAATGGAAATGCAAAACATGTGTAAATAAACCAACGAAAGCATCATCAATGAAAACCAAAACTCCGTCATATGTCACGATGCGAAGAAAAATACCTGCTGCTTGTAAAAGTGACGAATTGATTATATCATCCACACCTAATACGCATGAAACCATACCAAATAAACCATCGAATGACTCAACAGACGCGAAGGAGCAACTAACCCCACAAAATTGTACTTCCCAACCAACAAGTGACCTAGAAAATCAATACAACATATCAAACACTGTAAATGACAGCTCGTTACAGAAACTTTCTGATGATTTCACAGACGGTACCTTCACTTCATTAACCTCAACTCCATTGGGAGATACAAATAGAAGCTTACCAGAGCCACGAGCAAATAATAGCTACAAAATGGAAGCTTTAATAGAAAAAATTTCAAATTTGGAACTAAATTTAAATATAGCCGAAAATGCAGTAGAAAATTTACTATTGGAAAATCAAAATCTAAAAAAACAAATCTCAGATTATGAACTTAAAATAAAACAGCTTACACATATTTGTAAGTCAACCCCTAAAGCGCGAACATCTACAAAAAAGAAGCAACAAATTAGTGATACATATTCACCATCCTCGTACCTCGATAAATCTACTCGTAGAGAAGAATCTTTAGCATCAAAGGAAGCTACAGCGCCAGATCTTGAGATTAGCACCAACCACTATAAAAAAGGATCAAATAAAACAACAGAAGACGCCACCATCGAAAAAACACAGAAGACAAATATAGGTGTTAAAGAACGAAACATTTTTATAATAGGAGACGAAACACTAAAAGGTTTGTCCGCTCAGCTAGCAAAATTAAGGCAAGGAAAATGGAATGATATATACAAAATATCTGCTTTCATTATGAACGACGCCTCTAGTACAGAACTAGTTTCTTACTGTGATACACTACAAAAAACATTAAATAAAAATGACATTGTAATATTAGGTTTTGGCAATCATGATAATGACATACATAGACTACATTCTAATATTTGTATAGCTATAGGTAAATTAAATAACTGTTCTGTTCTGTTACTGCCAATTCAACGTAATATTTATTTTAATGTAATACAGTTAAATTATTGCTTGAAAATATGGACCAAACATTTTGATTATTGTACGTATATTGACGCCAATCCTATTGACTGCGAGTTCCTTGTAAAAAACCGACGATATACTTGTAAAAAAATCAATATATACATCGATTATAAAGAATATCAAAAACAATTTCTAAATATAAACAACTTAAAAACACACATAGAAGGCAATAAAACTCAAAAAAGTGCAGCGGTCATTCCTCACCTAGTAAGTGACGAAACTGAAGGGTCTTTTTTCGATAACAAAGTTGAAAACGCATTTACAATTTTGCATCAAAATATACACGGACTATGTGCTAAAAAAGAACTTATTGAAATAACGCTTTCTGATTGTGACTTGGATCCGGACATATTATGCTTTACTGAAACGTTCGTAAAAGCCGGAGATGAAAAACAAATCATCCTAAATATTTACGAATAAATAATTACGAATTAGCAAGTAGCTACTCACGGCCCAATAAGAGAGGGGGTGCATGCATTTTAATAAAAAAAGGAATCGAACATAAAAACATAACGTGCTTCAATAGCCTTTCGACGACATATCATTTTGAGATGTGTGCAACAAATTTGATCTCAAATAACATTATTATAATATGCATATATAGAATCCCAACAAAACTTAGGAGACATACGGAATTATTCTTTAGTAGTTTAAGCCTACTACTAGATAAATGCTTAGCGAAACATTCAAAAAAGAAAATTATTATAGCAGGTGATTTAAATATAAACACAATAGAAAAAAATGCCATCTCCGCAAGGTTAGAAGATATATTAAAGAAATATAATCTAATTACTCACATTGCCGTTCCTACTAGAGGCAAAGCTTGTCTAGACCTAGTTCTAAGCAATATCGAACATGCTATAGGGTCTATTCACACTTTGTGCCTATCAGACCACGAAACCGCGCAGGTTCTAAGATTTACAATACCACAAAAAAAACAAGCCCCAAAAAATACATTCATTTTCAAACGTTGCTACTCGAACGAAAATATTAAAAAGTTTAAAAAATATATACAAAGTCTTTCTTTCAGTAGTGTATATGTCCAGGAAGATTTAAATGCTACCTTTAATGAGTTTCATGAACTTTTTAGTTTACTGTATACTCTTTGTTTCCCGCTGAAAAAACTCAAAATAAATCAGCTAATAAAATCTCCATGGATAACAAAAGGTTTAAAAAAGAGTTCTAGAAATAAAAAAACACTACGCTTTAAATACTATCGTTATCGAAGGCTATGACAACATAAGTACGCAAATAATAAAGAGCTGTAAGGACGAAATATGTACAGTATTGACTTATCTCATAAATCTATCACTGACAACAGGTACTTTCCCAAATAAATTAAAAACGTCAATAATTAAGCCGCTTTATAAAAAAGGAAACAAATATAACATTAATAATTACAGGCCAATAACACTGATTTCGATATTTTCCAAAATATTTGAAAAAGTAATGCATGACCAGTTACTTTCCTTTTTTGGAAAGCATGACATCATAAAACGAAACCAATACGGATTCCAGAAAAATAAATCGACCACACATGCAACATTCAATGTAGTAAATGAGATCTTGCAAAACGTAAACAATAATTTTTTTACCACAGGTATGTTTTTGGATATGTCAAAGGCGTTTGACTTAGTCTCACATAAACAGCTACTTACCAAATTGGAACATTACGGAGTCCGAGGACCTGCACTAGAATGGCTAAAATCCTTTCTTGAAAATAGAACACAATATGTCGAGATAACGCAATTTAATAAAGAAGGCATAAAACAAAATTACAAATCAGAACTAAAAATAAATAGTTTTGGTGTTCCCCAAGGAAGTATCCTCGCGCCACTGCTATTTCTAGTGACTATAAACGACCTTCCAAATGTTACAAAACATAAGATGACTTTATTTGCAGATGATGTCTCAGTCATTGTCACCTCTGATCAGCAACAAAATGTAGAACAACATAATAATGACATAACAAATACTTTAGGACAAATAATTAAATGGCTAGAACAAAATAACCTCAAAATAAATCTAAATAAAACACAAATAATGAATTTTAATAATTTCTTGACTAATATAATAAGTGTTAATTACGATGGACATATCTTAAATGATGCAGAAAAAGTTAGATTTCTAGGTATAGACATAAATTCAAAATTTGACTGGAAAGAACATATAGAAATGGTATGTGACAGGATAAATAGATTCTCGTTTGGACTATACAAGTTGACAAGAGTGGCAAATAAAAATACCGCTATTACTGCCTATTTTGCATACGTTGAATCAGTGCTTAGATATGGCCTAATAATTTGGGGAAATGGCATAAATATTCATGATGCCTTTGTTGCTCAAAAAAGGTGTATCAGAGCTATAGTCCACATAGCCTCTGATGTGTCATGTAAACCTTTCTTTAGGACATTGAATATATTACCATTGCCATGTCTTTACATTCTTGAGATAAGCAAGTTCGTCAAACAAAACATAGGCTTGTTTACGAAATTAAATAATGTCACAAATAGAAATCTGAGAAATCCAAACAAACTTGTGCTTGAAACGGTTCCAAAAACCAAACGCTTCCTCAAAAACAGCCATGCAATGTGTATTAAAATTTTTAATAAAATACCTGAAAACTTGAAACAATTACCTTTAACTGTGTTTGCCAGACATTTACGTAAATGGCTCTTACAGAAAACCTTTTACTCGGTTGAGGAATTCCTAGCACACAAGTAGAACATGGATTAATCTAAATTAAATTAAGTAAAATTAAAATGATTTGAAATTTAAATTAAATTGAATTAATTAAATAAAATATTGAATTTAACTGAAATAAATGAAATGACAGTTGAATTAAAATGAATTACCTAATATGAAATAAATTATATTGAATTAAATTAGATTAAGTAGGATATTAATTTCATTCTAAATAGAGCGACTGGCTTGAGATTGAATTAAACAAGCTAATTTAATAACTTTTAATAAATAAATATATTTATGGAATTAATCAAATTAGATATATTAAATAAACAATTTAAATTATATGAAACATAAATAATAAATAAAACATTTTATTCGGTTAAGACATTCCTAGCACACAAGTAGAACATGGATTAATCTAAATTAAATTAGGTAAAATTAAAATGATTTCAAATTTAAATTAAATTAAATTAAATTGAATTGAATTAATGAAATAAAATATTGCAATTAACTAAAATGAATGAAATGACAGTTGAATTGAAATGAATTACCTAATATGAAATAAATTATATTGAATTAAATTAGATATAGGTAAGTAGTATATAAATTTCAATCTAATTAGAGCGACTTGGTTTGAGATTGAATAAAACAAGCTAAATTAACCACTTTAAATATATATAGTTATGGACTTAATCAAATTAGATAAATTAAATTAACAAGTTGAATTATATGAAACACAAATAATAAATAACGTTATTATAATGCTAATTGCGACTCTTTATAATCGATGGGTCACTGATTTTATAAAACCTCTCACATTTGCATGCTGATATTGTTATCTGCTAAATAGGTTAGAACTAATTATATGTTTAAGAACACAATGTACCCTGTTTATAGCAAATAAATGATTTGATTGATTGATTGATACCCGCGCGACCGACAAAGTCGAGTATACACAAGCGATATTTTACTATGAGCGTTTATCAAATCCGTCAGTTTACCGACTGATTAATTTGAAATCTAAAATACATATAATTTTTTCTTTTGTGCAGTTATAATTTTTAGACAATATAGTACCCAAATATAGTAAAAAATGAATTTTGTATTTTTTTTTTAAAACCGACATTATTCTACGATCATGACGATTAACACTCGTGTGGTACTATTAAAATTCTCGGCAAGCCTCGAATTTTAAACACACACTAGTGTTCAAGACCCCCTATTATGTGACTATTTCATAAACTACTATTAGAACATAGTAGAAAATCAAACGAACTTACCTGTAAGTGACGTTCGATGATTATTAAACGAAGTGATTCGCCCGAGAGATTACACCATTAATAGTTTTATTTACTTGTAGTAGCACGCGTATGTGCTGCCATCTTACACGATTTTAGAGTAACATTTCACTTAAAAAAAAAAAAAGTGAAAATGTTAACTCTCAAATGAAGGTACTTTCATACACGTTTCAGTACCATCTAGGCCTATCGTAACTGCTGTTTCGTGATGCTCAGGGATGACCGAGCCTGGAGGTCTCGGTTTGGGAGGGAGGGGGTGTAATCTCTCGGGCGAATCACTTCGTTTAATAATCATCGAACGTCACTTACAGGTAAGTTCGTTTGATTTTCTATTAAACTTCAGTGATTCGCCCTTCGAGATTACACCATTAATAGTTTTATTTACTTGTAGATGTTTAGAGATTATCACGAAACAGCACAAATGGAAATATTACAAAAGTAGTTTATAAATATAAGCAAAGAAACGATATAATTAGTGTACAATCATTATTTATTCTTAATTATGATGTTAAGTATATCTAATAATCTAAATTAAGTTAATCATCAGAGTGATCTAAGCAATCCTGTAACAAAGAGCGAGCGAACTCATCGGATCTATCAGCATCAAGTTCTCTATTATAGAACCGTGCGAAAGACTTAGAGGTGCCAGTCCAGCCTGCTGTCCTCTTTATAATGTCAATATTCACGCCGAGCCTGTTGGCCGCGGAAGTCGAAGCATGCCGTGTACTGTGTGCGTTAATTATGAATTTCTCATTAGCTGTTCTCCTTATATTAGAGAGTCTGATAAGGGAGAGGGTTTGCACGCGGTGTGCAGTGACAAGAGCCAGTAAGGTCACTAATTTCTTAGACAAAACATTAAAAGAAAGGGTCTCATTTGGATAGTAATTGCTAAGAAAATCCAACACTATTGTAGGATTCCATGTATAATTATAACGTGGAGTGGGAGGTCTTAATTTATATAGCCCCTTCATAAATCGTCTTATCTGTGGGTTATTCATAATATCGGCTCCAAGTATAAGTGATAATGCTGCTTTTGCGCAATTAATGCTACCATATTTTTGACTTTGTTGATACAATGTAAATAAAAATGAAATTATGTCTGGTACAGAATTACAAAAAATATTCAGATTTTTTCTTCTACAATAAGAGTGCCAATATTTCTGGCTAGTGTTATACTGCTTTAAAGTATTTTTTGTCAAAGAAGCTAGCATTACATCCACAGCATCAAGAGGAGTGCCCTGCTTTAAGAACGCCTCCCTGACAACACTCCGGCAACCAGGGTAATCAACAATTTTTGGAAAAGGGGGTACCAGGGCTGAGTGGGCCATAAAGGGACCACGACTATCCCTGTCGCTTTATCTGTTTGGATTTTTTGCAATACTTTTAAGATAAGACAAAATGGGGGAAATGCGTAGAAATAGTACGCAAGCCAGGATATTGTAAATGCATCCACCTTGTACGCTTCAGGGTCACGATGCCAAGAGACAAATTTAGTACATTTGTTATTCAAGCGGCTCGCAAATAAGTCTATCTGCGGTCGGGTAAATTCTTGACAAATTCGATCGAATGCGTAATCCGCGAGTTCCCACTCGACATCGGCATGTATGCGACGAGATTCCGCATCAGCCCTGAAATTATCGGCTGAGCTTACATAAGAAGCAAAGATAAATATGTTTCTTTTTTCGCACCACTGCCATATGTGCCGAGTCAAACTATTCAAGTGGGGAAACTGAACACCACCCATTCTATTTATATATGCAATTGCCGTGGTGTTATCAATTCTTAATAAAATCTCGCAATTCCGTTGATTTTTCGCAAACGTTTTTAAACCGAAGAAAGCGGCTGTCAATTCAAGGTAATTAATATGTTCGGCTTGTTCTTGGCTAGACCACTGCCCATTTGCTGTTACCGGAACAATAAACACCCCAGCCCGATCGCGAAGCATCCGAGTATATTTCAAGCTGAAAGTTACCTGACCGTAAAGGGTTACCTGGTACTTCTATATTACGAATCCACCAGTTAAAATCTGAATTTAATGAATCGGGTAATTGTATGTATTGATTGTAATCGTCTTTTTGTTCTAAACAAAGAAATTTAAATCTCTCAAAGTTTTTTGTATATAACCAACTGTAAGGTATTGCTGGGCAAACTGAGATTAACAAGCCAATCAAATGTGCAAAATTTCGAAGCTTACACCGTTTTATGGAAGAAAAATATAGAAGTTCCTCTTTAATTTTTTGTCTTTTATTTTGCGGAATACTGAGTAGAAGATCGGCAGAATTAAAAACAAACCCTAGGTACTCAGCTGATTGACTCGGGGTAGATACCGATTTTTCATAGTTTATCGTGAAACCGAGAGAAATGAGTAAGTCTTGAGTCACATTGAAATTATGTTTACATTGTGAGTATGAGTTTGCGAGTAATAAGATATCATCTAAATAGATTACTGATAATAAGCCTTGACTGCGTAAGGATTGCATGACAGGCCGCATCAACTTAGTAAACACATAAGGAGATAGGTTTAGCCCGAAAGGTAGTACCTGAAATTCATATAGTTTTTCTAACCACAAGAAACGTAAAAGTTTTCTATAATCCTTATGTATACTTATAGAAAAATACGCATCCTTTAGATGTATAGAACACATGTATGTGTTTTTTGTTATGAGTCGCATTGCAGTCCTATAATCCTCAAGCTTGAAATGTGAAGTAGGTATAAACTTATTCAGAGCCTTGAGATTTAAAATAAATCTATTTTTACCATTACTCTTTTTTACAAGAAATATACTTGACAGAAATTGACCTTCGCAAGGCTCACACTCTCTTATAGCACCGAGTTCAAGAAGGGAAAGTATCTCTTTAGACATTTCTCGTAGATGTGACTCTGACTCTGGATTATTCATTGGAATATTACGTTGCGTGAGGTCACCCGAAGTAGGGATCCGTAAATAGGACACCCATGATAATATAACGGGGTCGTTGCAGATTTTTAACCAATTATTATAAAAAAAAAAAAGGTAATCTACTAGCCTGTGGGGTGACGTCATCAACTTTAAGCGACGGGAGGTCCGCGGAGGATGACGCGGGGCTCGGCGGTCGCTCGGTCGTCGCGCCCGCGGCGGCGGCTGCCTGCGCCCACCAGCCGTCGAGCTCGGCCTCGCGGGGGGGTGGCGTCGAGGCGGAGCTGGCGGGGGTGGCGGTGGGCCCCTCCAGTTTAAAGCTCGTGATGTTGTAGGCTCCGTTTTCCTATTCTTAGGCGGTGGTTTTGCTTTTTCAGAGACTGGTTTAGCAAGTTCGGCTCCTGTTCTCGAAATCGCTTTCATGGATTTTAGATTCTCTTGCAAATTGCTACCAAAAAGTAAATCATCTCTTTTTAGGTCTCTAATATTTTCTTTTACGTCCTTACTGAGGCAGGCTAAAAGGAAATTTCGTCTGACTTGAGTCTCAGAAAAATGATAGGAGCCTTCCTGTATCGCTGAGCGATTTCAGGGCATTGATTTTTATGTCAACCGACTCGGTGTTGGATGATAAAAAAGCTGACATCGTAGATACAACCCCCGTGATTGCAGTGGCAAGTAAATTTTGTTTATCAACAAGTATGTTATCTCTTTTAAAAACGTTCTCATTAACAGCTGCCTTGATTTCAGGGTTAATGATCGGAGCTTGGACAATCTTGAAATTCTCGGGTATGTTGTTATCTTTGACAATGGCTTTTTTATTCTCCTCCTGTAGCCCATTCACTAAGATATCTGACCATCTGCTGGCAATATCCTTTTGGATAGTTGGACCAAAAATCTCCTTAGCAATAGGTTCATCACCTAGAATACATAGGACACTGGGATCTAACTCAGTAGCAGGCGAAATATCTTCTTGCGTGATGTCATTACTCAGCGCAGGAACCGGTATCACCACGGAAGCCACGGCTGGTCTGGGTGATGAGACGGGGGACTGCCCAGACTTATCTTGGCCTGACTGTGTAGGTGGTATTGCACAGATTAACAAAATCATCATCGTTATCGACAGGGGGCGCTCCTGTAACCAAAAACAAGGGCCATTGTGCAAAAGAAAACAAAATCACGATGCAAGCCTCACGGACTGCACTCTAGATAGGTATCTATAAAATGCACTGACCAACATGTCATGACGTAGCCTCTCGGACTATGTTCTAGACAATAAATTGTGTGCAATACTATTTTTAAGATACATACAATGATCAACCTCCCGGATTAACCTAATGTATTATCACATTTATGACCGGCCGGTGACTATAATCATTGCATTACGTTATGTACTTGAGATATGTAAACTGACATAGCCTCTCGGACTATGTTCTAGATAATAATTGTGTGTAATACTATTTTAATATACAACATGTAAGTAAATAGACGTAGCCTCCCGGACTGTGTTCTATATTACTTGTGTGCAATACCATTTTAAAAAATGATCAATATCCCGTATTGAACTAATGTTCCATTGGTAATTTAATATCATTGGCCGGTATTAGCCTTACAGACTATACTCATTGCACCTATATTATGTACTTAGGTAATTAAAAACCGACCGTACCTTTACTTGTTGAAGTATGTTGGTCGTAATCATCATCATAGTAATAGTCACTTTCACTCTCGTCACTATAAGAATGTTCCGATGGTGATCTTGAACGATGACGATGGCGAGAACGTCGCCGGTCGTATCGATCGTCGTGTCGTTCACGGCGAATCTTAGCGCGTTTTTTCTTTAGTCTCCTTATCTTCTCCTCTATGTCGTCCTCCTCTGCTGCATAGTATTTACGCTTTCTCATTATCAATTATCACACACACAAAGCTAAAATTACTGGAAAATAATACTTTTAGAAGCAAAAAACCGATATTTAAACTTCACTAGCGTGTAGATGGCCGCCACACAAAACGTGTATGAAAGTACCTTCATTTGAGAGTTAACATTTTCACTTTTTTTTTTTTTAAGTGAAATGTTACTCTAAAATCGTGTAAGATGGCAGCACATACGCGTGCTACTACAAGTAAATAAAACTATTAATGGTGTAATCTCGAAGGGCGAATCACTGAAGTTTAATTCCGTCGCATTCGAACAAATAACAGAGTCAGAGTCAGAGAAATTGTTGTAAAACATTTAACATTACACGTATTTAAGTAGCTTGTGTGAGTCACTATGTTTTCTATCTATCGCAAGTTGCACAAAATTGTGTAACACAGTAGTAGGAGAGGCGTACGTATGTGTCTGTAATATCCATTTTTGGTGTAAAATAGTTATTCAAGTACGTAGGTGTCTTTTTTTCATCTTTTTTCAACTAATAAATAACTGATTCAAAATACAAAATAACAGAATTTGTGACATTACTGTATCTAAATAACTTCAATTCAATAAAAAACAACAACATGGGTGTGGCCCCATGAACCATATTTACGGATGATGGCATCATTGAATCTATACTTCTATACTAATATTATAAAGAGGAAAGATTTGATTATTTGTTTGTTTGTTTGTATTGAATAGGCTTCGAAACTATTGAACCGATTTTGATGAAAGTTGGTATAGGGATAGTTCGAGACCAGGGGAAGGACATAGGGTAATTTTCCTACGAGAAAATATTAAATTCCCACGGGAAAACAAAAATAACGCGGACGAAGTCGCGAGCGGAAAGCTAGTATGAATATAATTTCACTAACAACACCGCGCTTCACCTCTTCATATCTATTCATTTAGTACCTACTTATACTACTGGGGTAGGAAACGAAATTTTATCCGTCGTTTTTATTTTTGAATTAGTTAGAAGACCAGAACATAGAGTAATGTTGCTAGATTCATTGGGCTTTACTCCTCCACCCCTTTTATTTGATACCCATGTTATTGGGGTGAAAAAAAATTTCGCCATTTTGAGCGGTGGCTAAATTGAATTAAGGAAAATGTTGCTAGATTCATAGTGCTCTTTTATTCAAGTCCTTTTATTTGATACCTATATTACTGGGGTTGGAAACGAAATTTGACTTGCTAGGTTCATATAGTGCTTTTCTCTAGGACCTTTTATTCGATACCAATATTAATGGGATTGGAATTTATGTTAAAATAATACTCGTAGATTAAAAATAATTCGTTCAAAAATCATCCACCGCGTCTGAAATATAAATTGACCGAAGCGGAATGGAGTACCTAAGTTTAAAAATGAGATTGAAGAAAAAATATATACTCTTTTAATATTGATTGTTTTATGTTATTTTGAGAGGTACTGCTGAAAAAATATTATTTAAAGCAAGACCGAAAAACATCCAATCTCTCCGGTGGTGGGATAAAAAATGTCCAGAAGCCATTATATGATGGAAAAAAGATAAAAGAGCGTAATACAAATGTCATTCATCTACTGAAAATTTTAATATTTCGTCTGAAATCACGAAAAGTATTAATGATAGGTCTCACACGTAAGTAATACAAAATGAAGTTACCTTCGAAGTTTATTATTTACATGTTGGTTGTTGTTACTTGGATAAATAAAAATATGGTTGTTACCTTGGTCTCGCAGGTTTTGGAGCAGGGCGCACTGGCTTCCTTGGTTTGGATTTGTGTTGAGTTCGCAGGTCCCGCCCTTCGATTATAGTGTCGGCGACCGACGGTGGGGCGCGTTTTGTGGTGGAAAATGACGTGGAAATGACGTCCCTGCAGTAGGCGTAACTGTTGCTGCAAAACAAGATTCATGGGAAATAATGAACTATAATACAATTAAGTAATATTTTAGATAAAACTATTAAATGTACATATTTTTTGTTACTAACGAACTACTTAATCCGTCTACCAAGATGGTTGGTTAGGAATTTCTTTCCTATTAGACCAACTTATGTCTACCTAGGTAAGGTAGTCAGCTAGGAGGGGTGCGATGTCAGACCACCTCCTCCTGGAGCACCCTGGGCAACCCGGCAGAATTTCTGCCGCGGGCTAAGAATCTGATAGCTGCCACCGTGGAGGGGGGCGTGGTGTGGCCGGGTTTAACCCGGCCGGCCACTTCATGGGTCTCGCGCCCACTCATAACCAGAAACTCATAACTGGAATAAAATGTAGCGACTCATAACTGACTTGAGGACCCACTCATAACCATGGTTATGAAATATATTTTAAACTTATAAAATATTTAATTTAGAGGAGTAACTCATAACCGAACATAAAAAAGCAAATACCTAAACTGTGAACTACTTTGAAGTACATTTGAGACCAATAGTGCTTGCTTACTATTATATACTTGCATACTAATTTTAAAGTAAGTATTTTTGTTTTATTATTTCATACTAAAAAGAAATAGGTATTTATAGTTACAGTACAAACGGCGGCACAGTCTTAACTGTCATTTCTAGACGCAATACACAAAAAATTCAGTGCTTACCCGTGGTTCTACTCACGTGTCCGGTAGTACTACGGGTGATTAATTTTGCCTATAGTACTACTTATTATCTTTGACAATCAAAGAACACCATGTGGGTAACTATCGGTTTTAATATTTATATTATTTTGAAGAAATTAAGGAACGCTTTAATAAAACTATTTTAAAAGCAACTTTAACGCAACTTTCAATTGCGAGTCATTTCATTTTTAACCGCCTTAACAAAAAGAGGGACTTTATCATTTCCATTGTGTTCTTTTTTACGTTTACTACCTCATAACTCTGTGATTTATTAACCAATTTGGAAAATTCTTTTTTTGTTTGATGGGGTATAGTTCTCGATTAGTCTCATTGTCATCAAATCCGGGATCGGGCAACAAAAAATACCCACACTACTATACTAACAGTAGTACCAACGGTAGTACCACGGGTAAGCACTAAACAAATCTTAGTGCGAGGAAGGTATAAATAGTTTCTCTCCGTGACATCTTCAACAAAAATAACAATATTGAGAAGTGATTGAGAATTAGTTTGTCCTCATAGCTACATCTCATCTACTCTTTCAAGCGCCGCATAAGAGAATACTATCTATCCAAGTCCTAATTATGATATATAAATATTTAATAATATTCATATTATTTGTATATAGGTATTTCTACATATTTTTTATTTAGTATATTATATAGTATGTTTTTTTTTACTATTTGATCGCCTTCTAAGCTGCTATACACGCAAATTCTAATATTTTACAATTTCTCCTTTCGCAGGTCTGCTGGAACATTTTTTTATGAAATAAGCAGTTCCTTTTTAACGGACTTGAAAAAAATAGATACAGTCGAACATAGAACCTCTTCCCTTTTTTAAGTTTCAGTTTGACCTGAATGTTTGTATGTATGTTTGTCCGCGATTATCTCGCGTTTAGCTGAATCGATTTTGATGCGGTTTTCAGAAAAGTATTTGTTATATTTAGGATAAGGTTTTGGTATTTTAAATTACCTAAAAAGATTGAAAAGATTTTTTTTACAAAAAATAAAACCGACTTCAAACACACCAAAAAGTCATAATAAAGTCGGTGCCAAGCAATAATCAGCTGAAAAATCTTGAAAAATATAAGTACCTACTAGTTAAAATTTGGCACGAACTTCAATATAACACTGTGATGTTGTTTGTATTCTAAAAGTTTTTGAAGACGGTTTAAATTTTTGGAAAAAAAAAAACATTTTGTCTTCTGTATTGCTTGTGCTGTCTAATTTTAATGCGGGAGAGAGATAACACACCGCAATAGCCACCCTCACCTTGCCGACCAGCAAGATGCCAGCTTTACACCTCTTTTATACCAAGCTTTACTTTGATTTAAAATATTATTCACCCTTTTTGTTAATGTTGTTAATAATTATTAAAGCGACTGTACATAATCGTGTAGTTGTGTTGGTTATGAGTTTCGTCTTCTCACATCAGCAGTTATGAGTGGGACCTTTACGTATTGGTTATGAGATTTTTGGTTATGAGTGGGCGCGAGACCACTTCATGTGGCCATGTGGGGCGTCAACTCTCCTTCTTTTTTAAAATGGGGTTGTGTGTCGCCCGGGGACCCGCTCGCGGGTCATGGCGCGCTGCGCCTTGTGCTGTTGCCTCTTTGGTCGGGTTGGTGCGGGTCCTTGTTGAGCTTCAGCATGTCGTTGTTCCAAGTCGGTGCAAGCTCGTTGAGCTTCGGCGTGTCGTTGTTCCAAGGATTGAGGCTGATCCGATCACTGTGTGGCTTCGGCACACTTGTGCGGCCCCCATGAGAGGGGGCGTGGGATGGCCGAGTACTACTTGGCGGGCTACCTCGTGTGGCCACCGTGGTCGCTTTTTGCGGCGGGTCGGTGCTTTGGCACCGCTGAGCTTCGGCTCGTGTGCGCGGCAGTGGATCCAGTGGGGTCTGCCGTCGGGCAAGCGCGTTACCCCGCATTGAGCGGGGCCGGGTACCTGGCGCACTGAGCGTCGGGCCGCGTGGAAGAAAACTACAGTAAAAAATTACCACCCGGAGTATGCCCTGGGAACTCCTCTCCATCTCCATCTTGGAGAGGGCGTGAGGGGCCCGCCATTGGTGGGCAGGTGCCACCGACGAGGTTATGGTTGAGTACAGGAGGGTGCCCATGATCTCGTTCGGCAGCGGCGCGTCCTTTGGGCGTGACTGTGCCAGGTGCCAAAGAGGGCATATCGAGGGGTTTAGTGGGTAGTCGCTCTACTGCGGAGTCCCACACACCCTTGCCCCTGCGAGGGCTTGGACGGTGCGCAAATGCATTCCCCTAGCAAAAAAAAGGTAGTCAGCTAGGAGTATTTGTTCTTAGCCAATCACCTAGACGACTGGCTGGATAAATTATTTTTTTTAGGATACCTAACTATCCACACATCCAGCTGTTCGATTTCCATTTTTAACCCCCGACGCAAAAATAGGTGTTTAGGCAGGAGGGTTCCTTTTCAATGAAGCGTTTAATTTCTAAATTACAATTAATTTATTTCTCCGTTTACAATCATTTTAGAATTTTACAGTCGAGTTAAGTATTGGTTGCTTCTCCGAAGACGTTTAAATTTGAAGTGAACGACCAGTTCCGCCTTCTAGGGTAGTGTTGCCAGTTGCGATCCACAGATAATGTTTTGCTGTCCCAAAGATGATGTTAAGTGGCGTAAACATGGCCCCGGCCTTGGAAGATCCATCTTCCAACGAGTTAATCGCTTATTTCAATCTTGTTGCTGCAGTAGTGGACAAATCTTAGAAAATGCCCGATGAATGATTCCAGTAGAAATGCGTATATCTGCAACTCTTCGTACTCCATCACTCCCAGGATAAACGCGTACTATACGCCCCATCTTCCATTTGAGTGGCGGTACACCGTCCTCCTTGACCAGTACAAGACTATCAATAGCAATGTCTTCTCCCTCCGTCTTCCATTTTGTTCTCGTCTGAAGCTCTGCGACATACTCCTTAGACCAACGCTGCCAGAAGTGCTGACGCAGCTGCTCGATTCTGTCGTAGCGTGATAAAGATGCAGCGGAGACAGCGGTGAGATCAGTACTTGCAGGCGCAGTCATCGATCGGCCTATAAGGAAGTGAGCTGGTGTCAAGGGATTAAGGTCTGAGGGATCTGAGGAAAGGGGAGAAAGCGGACGAGAATTTAGTATGGCTTCGATTTGTGCCAAGATCGTGCTGTATTCCTCGTAGGTTAACCTAGCGTTACCAACGATACGTTTAAGGTGATACTTACACGATCGTACCCCACTTTCCCAAAGTCCGCCAAAATGAGGAGAGTATGGTGGAATGAATTTAAATTTAATGCTATTGTTTGCTGCGTAATCCACAATATCATTTGAATTATTTTCAAAAAATAATGGCAATTCCTTTTCCGCACCAACAAAATTTTTGCCATTATCTGAGTAGATAATATCAGGTTTACCCACGTTTACCCCTTCGACTTATAAACCGTTTTAAACTTAATATGTAATCTTTAGAAGACAGACTAGTAACGAGTTCCAGGTGCACAGCTTTAGTTCAAAAACATACAAATACACATACGTATGCTTTAGTTAGACGAGAACCTCTGCCCTTTTTATTTAAAATATATACCGGACCGGCATAGTCGACTCCGGTTCTTTGAAACGAGAACCAAGCATCAAGTCGATCCTTAGGTAAATCACCCATAATAGGTACGAGAGTTTTACCTCTCATTCGCGTACACGTTACGCATTCACGAACGATCCTCCTTACCAAATTTCGAGCGCTCAGCGGCCACCAACATTCACGAATAGAAGCTAAAAGCAGCTGAGGGCTAGCGTGTAATAAACGGAGATGTTCGTGCCTGATCAACAACTTCGTAAAGGGATGCTTACTACACAAAAGTATTGAATGTTTTTTATTAAATGAAAATTCTCAATTTTCAATTGTCCCCCAACTCTTATAATATTATTAGAGTCGATAAATACGTTTAGTCCAGATATTCGTTTACTATTAATTGTTTTTAATGAGTTACCTTTACTCAAGCAATCATAAACATCGGGGAATGATTGTATTTGCGCATGCCGTACTAACAAACATTTCGCCGCGTTTAGCTCACTTACCCAACAAACATTTTTGTTATGTAATCAAACATTTATATGACCTTGAGTCTTATTAAAGTTATTTAACGGTAGTTTTTTTTACTTTTCGGTATGTACTGGTGCATTATGTGTCCAAATAGTCATATACATTATTTGTCGTATAATAATGTCATATAAACGTTCTTTCCAAAAATTTTGTACAATCGTCATATAATAGCGTCTACGACCACGTTTATAAAACATATTTATATAACTTTTCGTCGTGTAAACGTTTTCATAGTATAAACGTCATAATACTGTCAATTGTGTCATATAATTACCTTTTAAACATCTGCTAAACGGATAATAATTGTTTAGACGTAGTATTCGTAATCGTTATATATAAGTTGAATAAGTATTACGTGTGCAACCTGTATACGTCCTAAAGTATCACAAACATGATAATACGACCGCAATTTAATTAATACATATATTAAAGGTATATAATAACCTTGTATACAACTTCCACCATTTTGAAATCAAATTTAACTATCATATTTATTTACTGTTTGGATTTGACATGGATCGAAAAGTGGAAAAGTATTAAAAGGAGTGATGCATTCATAAGAAAAGTTAAAAACAACTATCATTCTATTCAAGCACATAGATTAATACAAAGTAATACACCTCAAGTTGAGAGTAAGGAAAATGTGAAAGGTTCCGTATCACATTTAAACGAAAATTCAACCAATCAATTCAAATATGATGTTTTTAAAACGCTTATGAAATCTTCATATCTTAATATATTTATGATATATGATAACGAAATTTTGCAAACAGAAGCCATATATTACTGATATAAAGTGTAAGTTAGTTAGTGTTTCATACGACTCAAATATATATTCATACATATAAGAAATAGGTAATAAAAAAGGCACTAAAAATTTATTAATTTTTTAATTATCTCCAGGAATGTAATTGACACTTCAAGTTAGTTCTGATCCGTATCCGTATCCGTATCGGACATATCCGACATAAGAGCGATTTGTTGTTCGGAACTTTCATAATTAGGAATATTATTTCGCTTTAGAATACATGGCATCGATTTCCAATTTATTTCTGGTATAGAATCTTCAGCTCCACGTTGTTCCCATTGTGCTGGCACAGTTGTTAATAAAGATTTTCCATTTTCTGTGGTCTCCGCTATTTTAAAAGGCATTTTGCTAAAAAATAAGTAAACAAGTTAGGAATTTTGAACAACAAACACTTACTAAGTAACAATAGGTTCTTAAATAAACTTATTAAAAATAAAATATTAGCAAGATGCTACTTGACACTTTGGGTTTCTTATAATCTAAGAGCCACGCGCCCACTTGCTATTACCGACCTACTACAACTGACTGACTAAGCGAAAGTGCGCGAGCGAGAAGCAAAGATACCTTATTTTTCTGCAATCGAGACTTCGCGTCATCGTCGGCCGGCCTTAAAAGAGATTGAGAGCGACATATTGGCTCCGTGTAAGTACAGTCAGCGTGGAAATTACGCTACTAACTTTTAACAAGTTATAGGTACATAATAGTATATTTTCTAACATAATATATAAAAGTTATGAAAAGTGCTAAAAGGTGTTCATTATTTTATTATTGATCCCTAAATAAACTTTCATAGCGTACACATTTACAATGAACACGCAGTTTATAGATCGCGAAGTTATATAGTTGTCATATAACGCAGTCACTTAATAAATTATTACCAAAAATATGTGAAAAAGTTAAATTTTAAAGGCGCACAAAAAAATGTTAGAAACTTACCTTACATTTATCAGTAAACTTGATTGGACAATGGTTCACAACTGATAAAATGATAGTATCACCTCAAATAACAAATAAAAAATCAATATTAACTCAGCTGTCAAAAATACTGCCAAATTAAATTAACGTGATTATCTGCTATCATATAATTTGCTCAATATAAGTAATGATCATCTTTAAATGACAACAACACAACGATTATATTATATAAAAGATAAATTGTGTTTAATTACTCGACACGAAGTCGTATATGTGATGCGACAGCTTTCATTACATGATATGTAGTCAAATCGCCGACGTGTATATGACGACTATGCGACTATGTAGGTATTTATATGACTGATACACGAAACTCTTAGCGCCTTAAGTTGAATTAAATGGGTCCAAATGCCGTCGAGTAAACGTCCTTATGACATTTATACGATTATACTAAATAGCATTAAGTTCCCACCAAAACGTCTACTCAAGATCGTAAATGTTTGTTGGGTACTGATAAAGAACCGGTTTGCCAGCTTTGCTTGTTGCGCGTACGCACATTGTGAATGAAACGCAAAGCGTATGCGAATGTTCTTAATAATTTATTATATGAGGAATATTTATCGAATTTAATTAAATTATTTTCTGTACATGAACTAGTTAAATTAATAATTGTATTTGACTTTAATTCGGGTAATTGATCTGGAATTGTAAATTCCGTATTTAATGATTCGAGACTATGCAAAAACGTTGGACCGTGCCACCACAGCTTGTTGTTTATTAACGAGTCAAGATACTGTCCGCGGGATACTAAATCGGCTGGATTGTTCTCACTGCTAACGTGTAACCAAACTGAGTCACCAGTCCTCAGATTAATAACGACGAGGTAGATAGTCTAAGCACCAGTCAGTTCATTAATTTCTACCACACGGTTCTGTACAAATGTTTTGAGCGCATGAGGTGACATTCGTAGCCAACCGATAACTAAAGTCGAATCTGACCAGAAAAATGTTAGCCGGCCGAGAACAATAGCGGCTGTCAAAAGTACTGGAAGTCACACGTCACTTGAGACAGTTTTAATCAATTTATTTACTTTGTTAGGAAAAATCTAAATTGTGCTTTTATTTGATTTTGTTGTAAATATTAATTAGGTAAGTTAGTATAAATTAAATATTATTTATTTGTTATAAAATTACGTTTTTAAGTAGTATATTAATGTCTGTTTTGATCATATTTTTAATTTAATTGTAAATATTTTGATTCATTATTACTAGTTATATAATTATGTACGCACAACGTTACAACAGGAAGTTGATTTTTCTGAGGGATAAACTTTTTAATGTAATATAAATTGTCATGTTTGTGTATGATAGCGCAATAAATAAATATTGTATTCTACCACATAAAAGATAGTACTTTTATTCTGATAATTAAAGCAATTCGTGCAAAATTATTCCATAATCATTCCAAAATATCCAAAACGCACAACGTTAATACGTTTTCACTTCTGCCGGCACTCCCGGAGTGCAACCCGTAATTTTTTTATACAGTCCACTTGCTTATAATTAAAGTCCCAATAGTATAGGACCCTAACAGCACACTTGGCGAAACATCTTCTCAACGTCCGCACAAGCGACATATTTGTATTGTCTAAACCTCAAGAGAATTGAGAAAATGTCGTTTTGCAACGCTGGACCAGGTACCTGAATGTCGTTTAGCGATTTATTTGAGCTTGTTTTGGCACTAGCATCAAACACTATGCGCAATTTTGTAGTGCTGCTGCTTTCCCTCATGATGAGGAAGATAATAATGAGGCTGAATTGGTGGTTCGATTTTCACCATATGCCCTAAATCTATGTACTCTTGCATAAATTTGCAATATTTTCGTTTATACTCTTGTGAGCGTTCAAATTTTCGTTCAAGTGATAGAAATCTAGTTTTAGCCATCGTATAAGAATCCCCAATTGAGTTTTCATTCTCCTTTAAGGGTATGCGAACTGAAAATCTACCATCTTTTTCACGTTTAGTGGTATTTAAAAACAAATTCTCACAAAAGCTCTCATCTTTTGTTAAGACATTTGTTTGAACTGGGTTTGGAATGCTTTCTAGCTCCCAAAACCTTCTAAGCTGAGTGTCTAAGTCTATATTTTGGGGAAAATTACACTGAATTTGATTATTAATGCGCAAATTCTTCTAACTTAGATTCGCGTAAATAAGGACCCGACGGCAACCGTATAAAATTCGTATCTACACTTGCGAGCAAAAGTTTGGAATCAGTTACTTGAAATTGGTTCCGCGTGATCTTGCTTACTAAATAAATTTTTAATAATCATAAAAATGACATCATGTTAAAGGTGCAACTGTCCACTTTAAATCGATATAAAATTAATTCATATCGAGCCCGTAATTGTGGAGTTATCCCGGATTAAGTGAAGGAAGTAGGAAAACAATGAAATAGGGAAAAATAATGAATAAATAAACCAACAAAAATTATTAAAATAAATTTTATATATCTTTCAAAAAAGGGTCAATATTTTGTGTTCCCTCCTCTCGCCCTAATAACTGCTCCAAGACGATTCTTCATAGACCAGTGGACCTAAAACGGCCGCATGGCATCATGGAATCATGGCCGCATGGAAATGATTCATATTATGAATAAAGTGCAATTCATCATAAGCAATTATTCTATTTGACAGCTTTGTATGAATATTCGTTAAATGGTCCACAAATTGGGCAGTGCTAAAGTGTCATTTGGGACCATTTTACGAATTCATACAAAACTGTCAAATAGAATTTGCATATGATGAATTGCACTCAATTCATAATATGAATCATAATATGATTCGTATTATGATTCTGCGATGCGGCCTTTTTAGGTTCGCTGATCAGCTTCTGAATTGATTCTTGTGGAATACCTTCCCACTCCTCAATCAATGCTGATTTCAGCTCATTCAGACATGAAGGAGCAGGAGTTCTGGAACGATCCTTCCTCTTCAGTTCATCCCACACGTGCTCAATGGGATTCAAGTCAGGGCTGAGCGCTGGCCAGTCCAATGTGGCAATTCCGACTTCTTTGAGGTATTCCGTTGTTACACGGGCAGTGTGACAACGAGCGTTTTCGTGCATAAGGAGGAAGTCATCACCGATGTATCCCGCATAGGGAACGACATGTTCCAGGAGAATATCGGAAATGTACCGGTCCGAAGTTAGACCGCCTCCTCGTCCCCCGCCAGGCACGAAAACAAGCTCGGTTTTACCATCGAAGGAAATGCCGGCCCACATCATACAAGAGCCGCCCCCATAAGCCACTGTTTCAGCGACACAGCACTGTGCAAATCGCTCCCCAGACCGCCTGTAGACCCGTCCTCTTCTGTCGCTACCGTGCAAACACATCCTGCTTTCGTCGGAGAACAGGACTTGCCTCCATTGCTCAACCTCCCAATCAAGATGGGTGCGAGCAAACTGAAGGCGTGCTTGTCGGTGAGCTTCCGTGAGTTTCGGGCCTGTGGCAGGCCTTTTTGGAGTCAGATTCGCTTGCTTGAGTCGTCGACAAACTGTCCACTCGCTGGCTGCTACCCCACGAACATCTCGGAGCTCCTGTTGGACGTCGACACCAGTCAAATGCTGATTTCGGAGAGAGGTTGACACGATAAAACGGTCATCCCTCTCCGATGTGCACCGGCGCCGTCCAGATCTTAGTCCCGGGATAAAGCCACCAGTCTCCCGAAAGCGCTTATAAACTTTCGAAACACAGGATTGGCTTATGTGGAGCCGACGAGCGACAACCCGCTGGCTGAGCCCTTCTTGCAATAGGGCTACGATTTGTGCTGCTTCTGTAGGTGTTGTCTCCATTGTCGTACAAGGTAAAGGGTCAAAAGTGGCGGAGATCTGTACCGGTCAACGTGTGAAAGTCGACTGATAAAGAAAATCCGATAACAGGTACTTTTATAGGGGGTCAATAGGTCGCAACGCGTGACGTATCAAACAATTGAAACACGTCTTTTTCGATACACCTTCACTTAATGCGGAATGGTTCCATAAATACTGGCTTGTTTTTAATGAATTCGGTATCAGTTTAAAAGTAAAGAGTTGAACCTTTAAAATGATGTCATTTTTGTTCAGAATTATTATGTCCGTGGATGTGTAGCGTAGTTGGGTGTAGGCCAAAAAGAAAAACAGCAAAACTGATCGTTAATTAAACCAGTTTATTGGTAATACAATAATGGTATAATTGGCTATTCCAAACTATGATTAACTCGGATTAATTTATATAATAATCTAACAAACGAACAGACCGTGTCAAGGGACGATGACAAGCAAAAAGGAAGGGAGATAATACAGCGATACAGACAACAAAACATTACACTATCTGTGGATAAGGGTGCATTTACATTATTCAACACTTCCCCTTAAATGCACACTACATGCTAACATACATAACATAGAAACATATCACATGCTATACAAAATAATAAATAAACTTTCTATTACATTACATTCATTTCGTTTGTGAAGGCTTACTCTTTCCTATGCTTACTCTTTCCTAAGGACTTTGTCAAAACATCAGCTACCATATTATCACTTGGCAAATACCTTACAGTTATAAAGCCCTTATTGATTAAATCTTTTATATAGTGATAACGCAAATCTATGTGTTTACTACGTTTATGACAGTATTCTTTACATTCTAAAAGTTTGTGTGCACTTTGATTATCATTATATAACACTGTCTCTACATTAATATTCAATAATTCAAACAACAGATTTCTAATGAACGATAAGTCTTTACATACATCACTAATAGACAAATATTCGGCCTCTGTACTGGATAATGCCACACAATGCTGTTTACGAGACTCCCAGTTAATAGTGCTCTTACCAAGCCTAATTATAAAACCAGTTATCATTTACGATCAACAACATCGTTTGCCCAATCGGCATCTGCATAGGCCGTCAAATATAAATTATTAGATCTATAGAAACATAGTCTATAATTTATTGTCCCTGCTAAATACCTAAGCACACGCTGCATTCCAATGACTTAAATCAAAACAATGATTGAACTGGCTCAATTGGCTACATGCGAAGGCTATATCTGGCCTAGTGCACACACATAAATACATAAGGCTGCCTAACAATTCGCGATAATTGTAAACCATATCACTTAAACATTTAGACTCAGGTTTATGCAACTTACAATTTTGCCAACATAGGAGTTGATACCGGTTTACAATTCTCCATTCCAAAACGAGACAACAGCCTTTTAATATACTCTTTTTGATCTAATGTTAAGATGCCCTTATTCTTATCTCTACAAATATTCATACCCAAACAATTGGACAAGTTACCTAAATTTTTTATATCAAAATTACTTTCTAACAAAGATAACAAAGTATTTTCCTTAGTGTTATAAAATATGTAGAAATCGTCAACATACAGGGCAACAATAGCAAGATCCTTATCTTTTCTTTTAATATAGACACAGGGCTCACACTTACTTTGAACATAATTGTTACATAACAATAATGAATGCACTTTTGCGTTTCATATTCTGCTAGATTGTTTCAAACCATAAATACCCTTTAACAATAAGGATACTTTATAATTATTTCCATTTGAAAAACCAGGAGGCTGCTCCATATAAATGGTTTCCTGCAACTCTCCATTTAAAAAAGCTGTATTTACATCAATATGATTAATATCTAGGTTGAATTCGTTCGCTAAACAGAACAGGATACGCATAGTAGTATGCCTAACAACAGGCGAGAAAGTATCGCTATAGTCAATGCCTTTGACCTGTGTGAAACCTCTGGCAACCAATCGCGCCTTAAATTTATTAAATTTACCAGAAGTGCCTTGTTTGAGTTTATATACCCATTTGCATTTTACAACATTTTCACCGGGAGGGCGCTCAACAATTTCCCAAACTTTATTAGTCATAGCAATTCATAGCAGTCATCCATTCATTACTATCTGATGATGACATGGCCTCTTCATAGCTTTGCGGCTCAATAGAAGAGACGCCACCCGCCATCATTGAATACTCAGTGTCATAATCTGCATACCTTATAGGTGGTTTACCACGCGTACTACGAACAGCCCTCACATGCGATTGGACAGGCGGCGATGAGGGTCTCGCTTCCCCTCCAACCAAGGCCACGCCTGGCGGCGACAGTACGCAGTCACTGTACTCGCCACTGACAGGCGACCATGTAGAGCCAGCCTCACCCTCGCTGCCGGCGCAGAAGTACTCGTCACCTCAAAAAGTAGAAATTGATCATTTTGAATATTTTCAGACATAGTAGAAGGACAGCAATTAGATTGGCTATCTTGTATATTTAAATTGGCATTCTGAGAATCATTATTTAAAAATATGTCATTATTTGATTGTATTTTATATTTATTTAAAATATTACTACTTTTAATTCCATTCATATCATAATAAAAATAACTATCATTTATAAAATTATCATTGTCTTTTGTTTGTTTATAAAATTTATTTTCAATAAAAGTAACATTTCTTGCTAAAATTACTTTCTGGGGATCTATCAATCTAAAACCTTTAGTTGTCTCACTGTACCCAACAAAGATAAACATTTTACTCTTTGCATCTAACTTACGGCGCTGTTGTTCTGGTAACTGTAAGCAATACACCCAAACACATGGAGATGACTAAGGTCTGGTTTTGAACCGGACTATTTCTCCTCAGGAGTCAAGCCAGACAAAGCAGAAGTAGGGCTACGATTCTTTAAATATATCGCTGTCATAACAGCTTCACCCCAATACTGCCTGCCTAGACCAGCACCATATAACATGCATCTTGCTTTCTCTAGAATAGTCCTATTCAGACGTTCAGAGACAGAATTCTGCTGTGGGCAGTATGGTACAGTTGTTTGATGAATTATACCTTCCTTCTTTAAAAAATTACAAAATAATCTATTACAATATTCTCCCCCATTGTCAGAACGTAATATTTTAATCTGCAAGCCCAACTGCTTCTCCACAAGATTTTTAAAATTAATAAAATGGTCCATTACCTCATTTTTCTTTTTCATTAAGAAACCAAAACTTTTCCGAGTAAAGTCATCAGTAAACATCAATAGGTATTTCGCCCCACCAAAACTGCAAACCTGCATGGGTCCACAAACATCGCTGTGTATAAGCTCCAGGGGTTTGCTGGCCCGCTTTGCCTCCCCAACCGGGAACGGTTTCGCAGCCATCTTTCCTTCTAAACAGGGCACACATTCCTTCAATAAATGTGAATTATCCACCTGAAATGAAACACCATTAGCAACACCATCCTTAAGAGCACACATGCTAGATAGACCTAAGTGGCCCAACCTCCGATGCCACACTTCAATGGGCACAGTAGCAGCTACATTGGCACTCTGGACCTTCTGCCTACATTGCAGGAGAGAAGAGCGCTCCTCTGGCGAATACCTAACAGAGTCACCTTTCACTTTAACATTTAGTTTATAAAGACCATTAACATTAGAAGCATTCATAATTGGTTTGCCAGTTATCTTACACTTGTCAAAAATATAACAACCTTCATTGTTAAAAATAATTGTGAAACCCTTATTTGCCAGCCTACTTACAGACAACAAATTTGCTGAAAGATTCTGTACAAAAGAAACATTTTCAATTTTTCTTACCGAATTATCCATGTCAAGAATTACATCACCTACTCCGATGCATTTCAATATTTCATTATTTGCTATCATTACACTATTATTATTAGAGTCCATATTCACAAAATTTGATAGCAAACTTCTCTGGTTGCACAGATGGGTTGAACATCCAGAATCCACATACCAGTCTTGATTCTTCACAAAAAATGCAGTTGAAGCTAGGAAAGTTTGGTCATCTTTTTTCTTTTCACGCCTCATTTTAAAACATTTGGCCTTAATATGACCAAGTTTACCGCAGTAATTACAAGTAATCTTCTTAGAAAATTTCGGCTTCACAACAAATGCACTATTATTATTATTAGACATATCATTTATTTCTGTAGTAGATTTCCGAAGCTCCTCCTGAAGTAGTCTTGTACGTACCAACTCACTTGACAAATTCGCTGATAAGCAGGCTGTCTCCAAGCTAGAAACCAAAGCGTCATACTCCTGTGGGAGTCCACTCAATAACAGCTCCGCCACCTCTGCATCCTCAATGGGTCTACCGATATCAACCAGTTGTTGTACCAAGGTCATCACAGTTTCAATATACGCAGACATGTTATTAAACTACTGATATTCAGTTCTATGTAATTTACGCAGCAGTATAACTCTTCTGTAAAGACCTCTGTCTTCAAATATATTGGCCAGGCTTTCCCAAGCCGCCTTACTGCTTTTAGAGTCTCGTACATATTGATAGCAAGAGGAATGAACGCCCAAACATATTCTGGCCAGAGCTCTTTGGTCAGCAATAGGGTTCACGGGATCCGTACCCTCAACACAAGGCCCTAATCCTTCCAATGTTAGCAACATTTTCATAGTGAATTTCCAGTTATTGTAATTAGCTGTACCTGCCAGTTTTTCCAAATGGAAACTTCCAATAGCGTTAGGAGAGATCACGCCATGCGCACCAATCGGTCGGTCGCCATCGCCATGCGTTTCACCAACGTCGACATTTCCTCCAGAAGACATCGCATGTACTTTTCACGTACACACAGCCTATCAGATATTTGGCCTCTAAAAGAAAACACACCAACTACAACACGGATTGATCTAGGCTGGGCCCATAACCTGTTCAGAATTATTATGTCCGTGGATGTGTAGCGTAGTTGGGTGTAGGCCAAAAAGAAAAACAGCAAAACTGATCGTTAATTAAACCAGTTTATTGGTAATACAATAATGGTATAATTGAACTATTCCAAACTATGATTAACTCGGATTAATTTATATAATAATCTAACAAACGAACAGACCGTGTCAAGGGACGATGACAAGCAAAAAGGAAGGGAGATAATACAGCGATACAGACAACAAAACATTACACTATCTGTGGATAAGGGTGCATTTACATTATTCAACAATTTTTACGATTATTAAAAAAGTATTAACTACTCAAGATAACGCGCAACCAATTTCAAGTAACTGATTCCAAACTTTTGCTCGCGAGTGTATAAGATCCCAGAATTTGTCCGCACCTATCTGGAATGCTTAGTAATTTCGCGACGAAGTTCACTGCCGGTAAACTGCTTGTTATACGCGGCAAAACAAAACATTCGAGTTTCGTATTAAAATTGCAATGTTTAGAACGTATAAGTATTTCGCATAATTAATTTGATTGGGTTATAGTTTGACCTACACCCGATATAGAAACAGTGGACTGTATAAAAGACGTATTAAGACGTTTACATAATTCGCTTGAAACGAAACAGTGCTGGCTGCCGCAATCAAGCAGCGCCCGCGCTGCGTGGTATTCATGTTTATTGTCTGCCACCTCCACTAACGCAGTACACAATAATACGGGCGACGGCGCACAGTGGTCCGGATTTTCAAAAAGGTGGACATACGATCGAAAATGCTTATTTAACTTAACAAAAAATTGTTTCGTATAGGAAATTTAACGCTGATTAATACTTATTTCTACAACTTTTCAAAAAAACTGCTCCTTCACGTCAAAAAAAAATATTGAAAATAAAAATGTATGGGAGAAAATCTATTTTATTTTTTTTCTCCGTTCAGTATCAAAGTATAGCAAGCAAACCTTATATTCTGGTAAGTACTTATTGTCCTTAATACGACGACATATAAATTGCTTGCGTATCCCTGCGGCCTTGGCGCCTACGATGCTATAAAGTTTAAAATTTTTATGTTGAATTATCTTATTATTATTAACGAGTTTTTCTATTAAAATTAATCCAAAATATATTTTTTAATAAAACAAGGCCCCCGCGTGCCCCATCCTTTTATTAGGCTTGCCCCCTATTACTTGGGACTTAAATATAACTGGCGAAATTACAGTGTACTATAGTGTAGTATACACCTTTGCCTTCGGGGAATATAAAGCGTGACGTTATGATAAAATAAGCATTTTTGCTTATTTTTGTTTTAAATAATCTTCTGTTGATTATTCTTTCATCTGTTGATATTTCCTATTGATAAATCATGGTTGATATTGGTGGTTATACTACTAGTGTGACTTATCTTGAAAGAAACAATTAGAAATAGATTTAGCCCTGAAAAGGGCTTTTTCTGAAGTCTTGAAAATGACTATTTTATGTCATCATCATCATCCGAGCGTTATCCCGGTTGCGACCTTACGGGCCGGGCGGACCCCGGGCCCGTAAGGTCGCAACCGGGATAACTTGTCTTCCAGTCTAACCGGATACGGCTGAATATCACGACCCTTTGACTATTTTAAGTAGTCCTGAAAAGGACCACAACTTAACTACTACTACTAACAAACTCAATTCTAACAATTACAACATCACTAAATCTGTCACGTTTACATTAATGGATCATGTTCAGACTGCAACTCCTGTAGATCCATATTTTCGGTTTCTTCTGTTACTACCTCAGGCAACAACAAAAGCTCTTTAACATCTGGAAAAAAATCGAATTGCTTTGAGTTGCTGTATTTTGGTCGAATATGGGATAAATATGGGTCTGAACTAATTAAAAAATTATGAAGCAAGTCCTCGTTGGTCTTTATCCTGTTAAATTTTCTTGTGTGAGACTCACGAACTCTTCGAAATTCTTTATTTCTTGCTTCTCCAGCTTCTTCGGAAAGAATGCCAATTGGTAGGAGGCCAAAGTGATGACAAATGTCTGCACCGTGTATGAGTAGCTTGTGCACACTTGCGGGCATATAAAACCATGGGTATAGATGAACAAAGATCTCAGCTGTTTATCTGCAATAAGTCCTGAATTTTTCAATATCTATGGCACATCTTGATGAAATCGTTTGAAGAATAACCGCAAAATGCTTCAGCAGGTCTTTGTCAACATTGGTTATTTCGGCAGATTTCTCATAATCTCTAAAAAACCTTCTGGCTGTGTTTCCGTCGTTTGTGGTTCCAAAGCCTTGCTTCACAAAATCCACAAGTATTCCCATTTGCTGTTTGAATTCTTCTTGTGTCAAATGTTTCTTCGCAGCTTTTAGTTGCTTGTTAGCACCTCGTGCAGTCCACATCTCAAAGTCCATGTTGTAAGATATGTGTAGAATACACTCCATACAACGAATCCACATATGAAGAATAGAAAGTCCATATTTATAAACATCTTCTCGAACAGGTCTTGTAAATACTTCTAACAGCTTGTTCATCTCAGTTGGCTTAGCAAGTCAAATATTGCAGGCAGATGCAGACGAAGTATCCGTTATAATAGTGGCCACTTTTCCGTCGATCATTGTCATATGAAGCTTGTGACTAATCTCTAGCCCTGCCCATTTTGTAGAATCGATGTTTTTTATTTTTTCCTTCAATGCAGCTTCTTCTTGCTTGATGTATTCTGCTGTCTCTTTACAAAACTCGAACTTAATGGGCCTGCAATAATGTGTTGAAGAAGCTTTCCCATATGGTGCTATTATTAGAAACTAATTTAAGAGGGACAAGACTTGACATGAAAACCGATGAATCACTGAAGTCTACATCTTCACTCCTTTGCTTGTAGGTACTTTGTGAAGAAGCACCATCAAAACCCCATTTACTAATTAACTTCAATCCTTCAGTTGACGAATCAATCTGGGTACCAGTAATTTGAAGAATCTTCTGGACTGTCAGATCGAATAGGGCTTGAAGCTTCACTCTGGCTCCTCTCTCAGTAATTTCTAAATCATGAGGATAGCATCTATTTTTAGCTTCAAGGAGTTTGTGATACGATGGTAACACTGGAACTTCACAATCTAACAGCGCTTTCCTTAAACACAAGTATTTCCATTTTGACAGGTTCAATGATGTATAAAGACCAAGAGCATAATCTCCATCAAAAGTTTTTTTCGTATTTTTCTTAAACAATGTGGCTTGAACGACAGCAACACTATCAGGGTTCTTCGTTATATGGTCAATAACACGAGCTAAGTCATTCTTCTTGTCTATCCTAAGTCTTTCGACTAATGCAAAAGTAAGTTCTTCCGGCGAATAGTCCAAAAGAGACTCTGAACGTCTTTTCTTCTGTTTGTTGCTGAGGTCAACAAAAGGCTTCCTAATCTGAACTTCGGTAGATGTGCCCACAGTTGTTGTACTATATGTCGACGGAATCACAGCTGTTGTAGTATCGATGTCAAATGAAGTATTGTCTGACGATATGTTTTCGATAACTTCATCTTGGGCTTGAAAAATCTCGGATAAATTAACAGTAGTGCAATTTGGCCAACTAATATTTGATTGTAACCACGCAGCATGTCTATTCATGAAAGTTTTCTGATTTCTAGAAGCACTTGTCCATCTGCGATTGATATTACTGACGTAGTTCTTCAAAAAGGTCTTGATTATTTCTAAATCTTGTGAACATGTTTCAACTGGGATATGTAGAATAATAGCTTCATAGAGTCGTGCCCAATTTTTCATATCTCCTTCAACACGGAGGAACATAAAGATGTCCAAGTTTGTTACAAATGCAGCCATAACGAAACTCACTAAACTTTCACACAGCACGGATAATTAGATATGTTGCTTCCTCAAGGGTTGAGAAACAAGTGCCTTTAATTGTTTCATGCACAGATATTTATAACAAACAAACGCGCGCAAGTAGTGACTGACAAAATTAGTACCACATCTTCAACAGCCAATCAGCGTCGTCGATGTCTCCGATGGGGGTAAATGATTCTTATATCACAGGAGTCGTTTCAGTCAGTTACAAATAGGCAACGAATCAGCACGTGACTGTTGTTGAAGACTTTTATTACTATTTTTTATTAAAATAAAATGAAACAAATGCTGGAATGCGTATGTTTTAATTCTTATATAATTAAGAAATTATATTTTAAATTCAGCATAATTGAAAAACTCGATAATAATTAAAAAAAACCCAATTGAAATTTTAAACTTTGAATCGTCGTAGGCGTCAAGGCCGCAGGGATACGCACGCAATTTATATGTCGTCGTATTAAGAACAATAGGTACTTACCAGAATATAAGGTTTGCTTGCTATACTTTGATACTGAACGGAGAAAAAAAATAAAATAGATTTTCTCCCATACATTTTTATTTTCAATATTTTTTTTTGACGTGAAGGAGCAGTTTTTTTGAAAAGTTGTAGTAATAAGTATTAATCAGCGTTAAATTTCCTATACGAAACAATTTTTTGTTAAGTTAAATATGCATTTTCGATCCTACGTCCACCTTTTTGAAAATCCGGACCACTGTGCGGCGGTCGGTTCCCTCCGAACATCTCGTTTCCGCGAGTAGCGATAACGTATGCAGCGATGACGTATGTATATGGTTGGTGCACCCCACTCGGACTTGCTACGGGTTCGACCGGCAGCGGCGGCGTACACGCAGTGTTATCGAAGAAATGAAGCAAACTATTATGCTTGCGAGAACATTGTTTAAATGGCCCGAATAGACAAACACTAGCTTCGTGCCCTATGCGTAAACAATTTTTACACAATCCTTTACTCTCAACGAATTTCAGCCTTTCACTCACGGATAAATTAAGAAAACTGATACATGTGTACAGTGCGTGATTATGATTACATAAAGTGCAAGTGCGTACGCTCTTATTTAAATTGGAAGATTTCGTTATTTGTAGAAACAAAACTATGAACGTTATTTGTGGTTTTGTTCAAATTGTGACCTTTATTTTCGTGAAACACTGGCCTATCTTTTGACTTAGTGCTAGATACGTTAATTATTTCTAGCATGTCTGCTCTGTTTTTGAGAAATGAAAGCAGATCTTCCAATTTAATTTTAGAGTGTGATTGTTGGATAGATAACGATCCTTTGTACGTTTCCCACTCACGTTCCGTTACGGCGTCTAGCTTAGTGACAATTAAATAAATAACTAAAGTGTCCCATGACTGAGTAGGTTCGTCTAACGTTTTAAGCGCCCGTAAATTACGCAATATGGTATCGATTAGTTTTCTAATGAGTAAAGGTGATTCTTGTTTTATTGGCACAATAATAAATAACGCTTTTACGTGGTTACTGATTAGTAGTCTAGTGTTATGATATCTATTCTCAAGTAGCTCCCATGCATGAATGTAATTAGTTGATGTGAACTCTAAAGCACTAATTACTTGTCGAGCGTTTCCGTGTAGTGATGATATAACATAATGAAATTTTTGAATATTGTTAAGGTCGGATCGCTCGTGAATCATTGTAATGTATAAATTTTTAAATTCAAGCCATTGATCGAATGATCCGTCAAAACTTGGTAATTTAATTTCAGGCAGTTTAACGTTTGAAGTAACGGTAAATTTTAAATATTGAGCAGGTTCATCATTGCTTTCGCTAGCAATAAGACAATTTGCTACGGCCATACTAGTGAAATAATCAGATTCAACCGATTCTACGTATTCTAAATTACAAGCTATGTCGCTTTCCGAAGAATAAAGTTCGATATCACTTTGCACTAAATGAAATCTCTGGAACACGTCATTAGCTGTCTGTATACGTAGTTTCATCTCCGCAATTTGAATTTTAGTCAAATTAGCACTCGAAAATGACTCAACGTATTTTTTAAATTGAGTTAATCTGCCCTTCAAAGTACCCCTCACTTTCCTGAGATCATCTACTGGCTTTCTCTTATTAGGAGAATGCGAAGGAATAGACACTTTAATGCTGTCACTATCCATCATTTTAGCGGTCTTTTAGAAAAGTTAAGAGTACTCACGTTTAAGTAACGGCTTTTTTGGCTGGAAATTTGAATATTCCAGACACAGCAACACGACCACGAACACGATCCAAGACGATAATGAAATCTAACACGATTTTAGCACACAATCGTTTAGGATAGGATAAGAAAAGGAACAAAGACCTGACCGTTACTGCGGTGATGAAGTGATCTTCGCTTAGCTGCTTCAATCTTCAAAATCCGTCTCGATGGACCAAATGTTTAGGCAGGAGGGTTCCTTTTCAATGAAGCGTTTAATTTCTAAATTACAATTAATTTATTTCTCCGTTTACAGTTGAGTTAAGTATTGTTTGCTTCTCCGAAGACGTTTAAATTTGAAGTGAACGACCAGTTCCGCCTTCTAGGGTAGTGTTGCCAGTTGCGATCAACAGATAATGTTTCGCTGTCTCATAGATGATGTTAAGTGCGGTAAACACCGATATATTACCGATTCAAAGATATTACGTTAATATTTTATTAAAATAGCCTTGGCTTACTCAAACTCAAACATCTTTATTCAATATAGACTTTTACAGGCACTTATTGACGTCAAACAAAATACAAAAATCTAAATAACCAAAAATCTAATTGAAATTTTATTTTATTTAGGGGAAGGTGGCCTAAAACGGGTGGGTCGCCTAAAACGGGTAGTATACTCGTACACTGCTGTATTGAGCGTTATGGTTATTGTGTGCGTGTTGCCGAGATTTTGTATGTACATACATACACCTCAATCATAATTAAGTTGTATGCAAATACAAGTAAAATGAAAAAAAAGTTGACTCTACACGTATACATGATGCAAAGTAGTAGAGCAATTATTATGTGTGTTTACCTGTTGAAGGTATGATTAATTCCAGAATTTTCTTCGGTCACAGATATTCTTATTAAGTAACATTGTAGTAAATTTGAGCTTGGTTGCGCATTGGCGCGTGCGCTCAGCGAAATATTGCTAAGGTTAAGCAATGTTCGCTGTAGTCAGTCCTATGATGGGCGACCAAAGATATTAAGATTTTTGTTGTTGTTTATAGCTTAGTGTGTGTGTGCCATAGTAGTGCCTCTTAGAGCGTCTTCAGGGTGTCTACGGAAGACCAGCGCCGGGGAGTCTGCGACGCCTCGGCATTATGCTGAGTAGATACCCTTTCCGTGGCACATCTATTAGTGTACTCCCTTTTTTTATTTGTTATTCTGTGTTAGTGCCATTGAATAAACCATTTTCTTTCTTCTTTCTTTCTTTCAAAATAAGAAACATCACAAGCTCCTTGCTTCAGAAGGCACGTTAAACAGTGGGTCCTGTGCCTGATGACCTGATCGCGCCCCGGTCGTGTCAGCTAACCGTCCCATCGGACTAGGCGAGTGTAGGAACCACAGATTTAGAGAAGGCTCTGTGGTAGGAACAGATAGTGCACTTGCGTTTGCACAATCACTTGTCCTGCGCAGATGGCTAGTCTCTGTTGAAATTGGCCGCCGTGACCGAATATCGGTTCGATACGATGTTGCGTTTGCGCAATTACTTGTCCTCCGCAGATGGCTAGTCTCTGTTGAGATTGGCCGCCGTGACCGAATATCGGTTCGATACGGTTACGATGTTCCGATTGCTTGTTTTGTGAACCTTTACATGAAGGAGTAACGATAAGTATTACCATAGACGAAGAATAATAATCATCCTTGGTATTACACAACGATAACGATAAGTAACGATAAGTATTAAGAAATGATAAGTATTACACAACCAATCTATTTTCTCAGTGGAATACCTTTATATACGTGTCTCATATTCACGCTATAACAATTATAATATTTAATTTTATTGCTTCACAAAATTACTTTGATTACCCCAGTAGTTTATGGCAATTTAATTATCATATCACAACTAAATTCTAATCAACATGCAAAACAATTGCCGATATTGTGGGCATATCTGACCTATCACTGTTTATCTGACCGCGAAGCGGTTTGGTATTCGGCTGCCAGCATTTAGTAGATTTCATTTAGTGGTCCCGAGTAATTTCTGAAATTTGTGTTACAAATTAGCAATAATTATGGAATTATTTGACTTGCTTCTGCATTCTGGATTGATAATAGGAGCTGTTGTGGTATATTTAATTCTGTTTAAGTATAGTACGAAGAAATCAAAACATTACACAGAGCCGGGTAAGTGATAACAAAACAAAATTATTTATAAGCTATATTAGACTTTAAAGGCACACACATTTTTCACATTTTCTCTAAAGCTTTTTAAGTATTTATTTGCGTCTGGTAGTTTTCATCCTAAAATGCTGAGCTGATAATGTAAGGTTCCTTTAGGACTAGGACTTAAGGGATAGTTCTTTTGAGAAACGATAACTTAGCATTCCATGGATTCATCATGCGGGCGTTGCAGAGAAGAGAGCCAAGAGCAGTGCCTAAGGCTTACGACCCAGGTGCAGGTTTAAGTAGTTTACTTTACAATAATGCATCAACATTCACCTTCATCACCTCGGCTCCTCTCTCTGCCTACCCATATCTGATACGATTCCGTTATTCCTGCTTATTGAGCTCACGGTACGTTCTCGATAAGCCAAGATCTTTCAACAATGTGTATATGGATTTTACCGGTATACCTCTCGCGCCTACTTTTACCGCATGTAAGTGAACATAATAGCCGTTTTTAGTGATGTCATTGGTAAGATCGTAGTACCTATATAATTTAAATGTGTGGTCTTCGGGAATGTTATTTTCCCACGGCATGGTGAATTCGATGAGTAGCACGCGCTTTAGTATCCGAGAGTAAAGCAAAATGTCCGGCCTGGATGCAGTAATCGCTACGTCAGACGGAAACTTGTAATGTTTATTATACGTATCCATCACAGGAGTCTAATCCGGTGCTAAGCCTTTGATCGAATAGGGCTTATTTATTGGTTTTGTTTTAGAGCCCACTTTGGTAAATTCGATGAAGCTTGTGGTTGTTGTCATCCTTTTCTGGGCTCTTGCGACCGCTTGACTGACTGCTTTCCGTATGATTCCCGAAACCTTATCATGACGTCGCGAGTAATGACCCTTTTCTAAAAGAGCTCTGCATCCCACTAGCAGTGGCGTAACTATAGGGTGGCAAGGGTGGCGAAATGCCACGGGCCCCCGGCATCGGTCCAAGAGGCCGCGAGCTCAGAAAAAACCTAAAACTTTTCACAAAATTTTGTGTAAAGTTTTATTACAAATTCAAACTTATCATAAAGATTTGTCGATCAAATTTACGAGGAGGGGGGGGGGGGGGGGGGGGTGAGATGACATTTTATTAAATTCGTATATATATATATTCAGATAGTTTTCGTGTATCCCTTTCGGCCTTTAACCGACTTCAAAAAAGGAGGAGGTTCTCAATTCGATGCGTATGTTTTTTTTGTGTGTATGTTACGCGATTAAGCCGCCAATTATTGTGGACCGATTTTCAAAATTAATTTTGTATTCGATAGAGTATACTCCAAGGGTAGAGTCCTAAGATCACCAAAGTTAGGATCTGATGATGTGATCCCATGAAAATCGAGGAAAACCCTTAAATTTTAAGGTGTGTCCAACGTGTTTTGTGTGTATGTTACGCGATTACTCCGCCAATTGTGGACCGATTTTCAAATTTGTTTTTGTATTCGATAGAGTATACTCGTGGGGTGGTCAGGATGGATGAAATGGATCCCATGAAAATCGAGGGAAACGCTAATGTGTATTAAATTAGGGTTTCTCTCGCTAAAAAGATTTCATTTATTAAAAAGTTAAAAATATTTTACAAAATAAAAACCGACTTCAAAAACACTGAAAATTAAAAATAATATAAGAATAGGTACAGACAACATCACACTTCTCTATTGAAGTCGGTGACAAATTTTAAGACTTTCTAGGAGATCATCGTTTGGCACCGACTTCAATATAGAAGTGTGATGTTGTCTGTACCTATTCTTATATTATTTTTAACTTTTCAGTGTTTTTGAAGTCGGTTTTTATCTTTTGTAAAATATTTTTTTTTATAATACTTATGGGCAGTTCGTCTACCTTATTTAAGTCATTTGTAAAGCTATCAACAACTACCTGTAGTGACGTGTACGTCCCTTAGTAGCATAAAATTGGGAAGGCTGGAGCACGGTTCCATAGGAATGGATTTGGAGACTCTGAGAAATGAAGACTCCAGAGACATAAGTGCCTCTGGCTCATGTTTCTGAAAAGTGAAAACGCTTGAACTGATGCGCTTCTTACTAGGCGTTGTTTCAGCGTTTTCACTTTTCAAAACATGACGACTCTGGCACTCATATCTCTGGCGTCTTCATTCCACAGAGTCACCAGATCCATTCCCAGAGAAACCGCGCGTCGGCCTTCTCCTACAAAATTATCTAATTTGCTACTAAATCTAGGCGGGAATTTCGATTGATTTCGTGATGTGGCTTCTCAATCCAAACGCACACCTCAATTTTATACATCTACATAAATAGATTCATGCATACTTTATAAAAATTAATGATAAATACCAGAATGATTTTCAATAATCAGAAATATGAAGCCTCTTATGATGATAACCTTAGAGACGTAAGTGTTTGAGTAATAACTCTGAGGTCTTCTTTAATGGAGTCTACATTCTATTTTAATCACAGATGGTGAATGAATGTAGGTTTCATTAATTTATATCTTTTACTAGTGGGCCCGGCAGACGTTGTCCTGCCCGATTCCAGCGTCACCTACCGGATTCAACTTTACGTTTAAACCTTCCTTGGACCTATACAAACATACACAGAAAATTTCGTAAGAATCTGTCGAGCCGTTTCTGAGTTTTAGCGAGACAAACACACAGCGTTTCATTTTTATAAATAAGAAGAAGATATCTTATGCCAAAAGTTTTTGAGGAATTTGAGATCGATCGTGATCAGCATTATGTTCAAAATTCATTTGAATGCATCAACAGACATAAAAGGAGGTGTAGTATGTTGCATTGCTTTGTCTTTGAAGTGCTTCTTCAGAGATTTAAATTAAATTTAAACAGCTTAAGGTGAATTCATCGATAAGACTTATTTGAACTTTATTGGCTGGGCAATAATTTTACAATTATCGATGCAAGCGTACAACTACTAGGGACTATTGTCCAAAAATAAAACAATATCAAGGTTACCAGTGCCATGCAACTAAAGTACAGTCAATAGAACAACAACAACAAGTTAGGCTTTACACTTTCAGTACGAAAATAGTTACTATTAGGAGGGATAGAACTGGAGGATGATCTCGGGGCGGAATGAGCAGAAAGAAGAGTTATGGTTTATTGAGAGTATCGACATTGATGTGGTGAGAATTCAATCCTTGACGAGATTTTACAATCCCCAAAATATCCCCCCTCCCCCGCGTTGTCTACAGACATGTTATATACAAAGACATAACATATATCCTAGAATGGGTGGGCGTGTCTCGGCAGAAACATTGATCTGTTTCTTTCCTTCAGGTTGGAATTACCTATTAAAGTATTTATTTGCGCGGTATTATGCGGTGAAACGCTGGAAATCACAATTTGGGAAGCAAATAGAATCTGACTTGCCTCGGTATGATCAGACCGAGGGTTGGGACGGTATCAGTTTGCGGGCGGCGTCGACCGACGGCACGGCGCTGCTTTTTGACATAAGGAAGCTGTGCGGCCGCCAACCATTGGCTGAAGTTTTCGTTTATGTGAGGTTGGCAGACGGGACCACTTTTAAATTATCACGTAAGTATCCAGGAATCCGGTGGAATTCATAATGAACTCCAGCAGATATAAATATGTAATGTCAAAGTATTGAATGTTTTCATGTAGGTACACATATTAACACTGTCTCGGAATGTATACCTACCTACTTATGACTATTTACAGTTAAGAAAAAGTTTGTAAGTATATGGAAATTAATCTTCAGTTCTCGAGCCCACAAAAGACTTTTGCGCGATTTCCGCATCGCAAAGCTGGAGTGATTTGCAATAATGAAGACTAGCTACATCTATTCTTCTTCCCACGGTTTGGATGCTCACTAACAGTTAGTGGTCAGAACAATTTGTATGGCTATGACATTGGATTGTCTTGATAAGGTGTATTTTGTAAAACAACGCTCCTGGCTTAAAGTGATCACACGATTTCTATACCTGAATGTTCAACATCATTTATGACAAGGTAACGTAACCGCAGCCAGGACCTCACGTTTTTTTATGACAAGGTAACGTAACCGCAACCAGGACCTCACGTTTTTTTATGACAAGGTAACGTAACCGCAGCCAGGACCTCACGTTTTTTAATGACAAGGTAACGTAACCGCAGCCAGGACCTCACGTTTTGGTGGGGTTGCAGAGCACTAGCTTTCAACATGTGGTTAGCTTTCTAATAAACTTACACACTTTAAATTTTTTATTAACGGCGCTGAGCCGCTGATCCACTTGCATAATAAACTAGTCAGCAAAGGCTTAAAACGCATTAGTGCGTTTCTTAAGTTTTATTGCAAATTTTAATTTTTTTAATTCCGAAATAGACCAAGGAGATTAATTTTCATATAGGTACATACTTACTTAGTACATTTTCTCTACTGTACAGTCGGCTTCAAAAGTAGATACACATTTTAGTACCATGTCACACCAATTATTCACAATGTAATATAGTTGTAATCATACTAAAACAAATAAAATAAACCCCACCCAAAAAATCACTAAAAAGTAAAAAAAAATCTTTTTTTAGCTCCCTTTTTAACTTGATTAAAAGTATCTATTTATATTTTTAAGATGAGAATCGCCGCGACGCGGACCGCTATACCTATACCTATTATAAAGAAGTTAAATTAATCAATCATCTATCAATTACTACGTTTAATGAACGGTTTCAAATTATTTCTTTATTTGTATTTTGGGTATATTGAACTTGATTGAGGTTAAAATTTAGCGGTCCCCCGACGCGGTGATTCTCATCTTCAAAATATAAATAGGTACTTTTAATCATGTTATAAAAGGGAGCTAAAGAAAATATTATTTTTTTAATTTTTAGAGTGATTTTTTGGGTCGGGGGTTTTTTAAAATTTTTAATTTTATTTTTTATTTCATTCTTTTCAAATTTGTAATTAATTCTAATAGATACCAACTGATCCAAAACGCAGCTAATAAAAATAGCTACCTCAACTTGGCAAAGTGCTTATAGCTCTTGAACTGCAAATCCGATTTTCATAAAACATACCTAAGAACTACCGCGATGAATAAGGCTTTCGATTAAAAAAAACCGCACTCAAATCGGTTCATTGATTCAGGAGCTACTGTGCCACAGACAGAAAAGCAGCTAATAAAAAATAACTACCTCGTCTTGGCAAAGTGCTTGTAGCTTTTAACGTATAACAATAGTAGGTACTATTGGTCCAAATTCTGTGACTGCTAAGACAAACATCACCAAAGCCTTTGGATCGCTCTGTATATTGTTCGTAATAGTGATGGTTTTTGTAGTGCACGGGTTATTCCCTATTTTTCCGCAAAACCTTTGGGGTATAGATATTGGACCACTGATTATCTGCTACTATGTTGATGAATGATTCAAACATGTTTCATATCCTGATTCCAATATTTCTTAAATAACTTCAATAAATCATTTCTTCCACCCTGTGGTATCACATATTTTCATATTACTATTTTCAGGTCACCCAGATACTGCAATAGGTGCATGGACGAATATTGCAGATGGATGGAGTGCTGGAGGATTAAAGTTTCAAGTAATAGAACCTGAGACAAGTTTAAGGATATTGTATAATGGTTTGCTAACAAGAAACGACGGGATCACTCAACATGTAAAAATAAATTTAATGTTAGTACTTTATAAAATTGTGATTGTAATAACCATAGATTTAGAATATATTGGCGTACATACGTATATTCGTCTACGATAATGGCACTCAAATGTCGTAAGCTCAGAACAATATGCTTTAGTTATTCTCTCGAGGTCGTAAGTGTACCGTTAACTTTAGATGGTCGATGGTTAATCAAAATAAATTTTTTTTTATTAATTTTAGATGGTCGAAGGCTTCTCAAGTTTTGCGCCATCCACAATACTGGAGCGACCATCTCGCTGCTGAAGCTCTTTCATCGGAACAATGGCGTAATGGCGATTGGTCCACATTGTTGTAAGTAAAAAAAGTATTGTGTTATCGGGAGTAATGTAAGACTTTCCTCTCAGAAAACCTGTCAAGAATATTTTAATTCTTTCTGATTTTTTTTGGTTTCGAAGTTACTGTAGAGCGACTTACGTCAAGGTAGCATAAAAGAAAGTACTTTCACAGAAAAAAAATGATTTGTAGTTGTTAACGATTTTAGGTGTTTATTACACAGATTAAGCGGGTTCTTGTGACCATTAACCGTGCTAACAAATTTTCATAAAAAGCATGTTGTAAGACTGCGATTTTTACCCGAATGCCGTTGAGCGTCGCTGGGGCTGTAGACTCGGCACTTGTCTTTCAATCGGAGTCCGGGGTTCGAGACCATCATGTACCAATGCGTTTTTCGTATCGAATTTCATATGCACATTTGTTGACGCTCCTACGGTGATGGAAAACATGGTGAGACAACCTGAATACATCTGCGAAGAAATTCAATATTGTGTGTGAAGTCGAGCAATCCGCACTGGGCCAGCGTGGTTGACTAAGGCCTAATCACCCTAACATAGGGTAGGCTCGAGCTCCTCGGTGGGGACGAATATTTATTTAATAGGAACAACAACAATATGAGCTGTGATGATGATGGTGAATGGTTTTTAACAGCTAATATGTATCTTTGTTTCATCGTGGCACTCTGAAGGTCAAAGGCATGACCCGGATTTGTGGATGACGTCTATCAATTCGTTTTAATCTTACCAGTCACTGAAGACAGGTAGTCAACTTACAATATGGTATCTGACGATGTCTAACGCCGCCATTTGCCTTTTATCTATGGGGTGATTTCCAATCACCATTGTCTCAGTGTCATAGTTGTTATAGATCATAGCCCTCACACCGTCCAGGAAGTCCCGTAGTTATACGCGGGCGTTAACCTGAAATGCTTCAAGTATCTTGTTGCTGGTGGCGTACTTTACCTGCAGTGTCAACTGCCTTCCTGTATTCCAAATAGGCGTTGACCAGGTTATCTCCGTCTAGTCAGCTGTTATGCTGGGCGGCGGGGTCACCTATTGCATGCCTGCCACTGAGGATATTAGTGGTTTTGGGTACAGAGTGCTCCTATTTTTGGCCTAAGCTCTTTGCGGTCTCCAAGGATGCACGTGACCCCCTGAAGCTGTCGTCTTTTGGGGATAGGCCTTTGTGACTGGTGACGTCGTTCTTGATTCTCTTCCTGCATCGCCTCCTCGTATAATCTTTGTAGATTTAGTAGACAACTAATTACCTTCGCGTGGAGTATGCTCGTGATTTTTAAGATATCCACCCTGATAACTTTGGTCTTCGTTTAGGTTTGATAGCTTTTTCTCTACTTCGGTGAAAAGTGACTTGTTGTCTATATACCAGTTCAGGAGTGGGATGGCTTTATTCCTGAAACGCAAGATTCTACATTTCTACCCGGCGTGCAATATCATGGATACAAGTTCTTTTTTTAATGGTTGATCTAGTGGTGCTACCTTTAGGAACTGTCAGGGCAGATGAGATGGCTGCGTGCTTTCTTGTTTCCGATAAGCAGCAACTGACGGCAATCCTTCCTCTTATACGGTCCATGAACTACGCCACAATTCTTCTGGCTAAGCCGATTCTCGTCTTTCTCTATCACTCAACTACCCCTCATGCATTTTAGACTTTAATATAATACCTACACTACACATAGCTAGAGAACCCTGTACGGTATGGTCCGATATGGATTTGACAGCTGTTTTAGGATAGTTTTAAAATTGGGGCAGTAAATTTATATGGTGATTGTGTAATACTTTCAGAGTATTTTTAGTAGCTACCAGCCTTTGATCGACAGGAACAAATGTGACGAGGGTAGCTGGTGCCAGTGGGGCGCGGCGCAGGGTCGCGTGCAGGCGTTTGCGGCGGTGGGGGCAGGTGCGGTGAGCGAGTACGTGCGCGTGCGCGGGCTGCGCGAGCGCCGCTGGGCCCCGCGCGCCGGCTCCGCGCGCCGCACCGTACAGCTCACCGCCCAAGCCGCCGACGGCACCGCACTGCACCTGCGAGCCGCCTCCTACAAGGACAGTTTCACACAGTAAGTCAAAATGATCTGCGTGGTGATTTTGTAACTCATTTGATTGATCGGCAATCGTTATTAAACTGAATGACTTAAGTGAATAAAAGCGGAATTATGTTCATTGGCTATAAAGTATTGGTTGATTTATTCAACAAATATACCGAGATCACTCAGACGACGATATTACAAAATGATAAAAAATATTTTACTAGTCGGTTAAAAATCAGTTTTAATCAAACAGAATTATCAATTCTAGACGATGGCCGATTGCCGATGATTTACATAATCACCCCCCTGATATACACTCCCGGACACATAAATCGAGCCACCTTGCACTAGATTATACCGTCCATAATTTTTTTTTAAAGTTTTGGTCGACCAAAAAGTTTTATGCAATTTTATAAGAATTTTATAGCTGGCATATTAATAATTTGCACATCATATTTAACATGAATATGTCAGCTACAAAACTATATAAAACTTTTTTCGGTGTCCAATATTTTTTTAAAGTTATAAAAGATATAATCCAAAAGTGCAAGGTGGCTTGATTTAGGTGTCACGGAATGTACTTCCTATGTCCGAAGACGAACCCTTTAAGGGTTGCAATTAATAGATATAGAATAAAGAGAATATAGTATTACTTATCTACGTTTCTATACATTTTGTCATTTTCAGGTGTGTTTCCGGGACTGTACGTTTACCAAGTACAGTAGTGCAGAGCATAGTTGGCACTAATATTAATTTGCCAGATTTTTTTGAACACCCTAATGAGATACCCAATACATTCACATTAAATATAAAAGGTAAGCAGTAGTTGTTATAGTAGATTGACTGAAATGAAATCGAAACAGGTGCTCTCTGCTGGGCATTGCCTGTGCCAATGATCAGCAGTTGGCTTAAAACAGTTGAGATGATAAATTGATGATGACAATGGAATTTGGTGAAATTGCAAACTTCAATGCTTTTTAAGCAAATAACAATTATATGTTTAGTTGAAGAACGCGAACTAAGAGTTGTTGTACGCTGCAACAACGACGGCGTTCAGTCACTGAGCGGCGTGCCTTACCAGCTACGCACTACGCACCACACGGCCGCCGTGGACATCAATGGAGAGCGCGGCACTGCCGTATTGGACCTGGGATATGTACCAGAAGGTAATCCACTGTCGCGGTTGATACTTCAGCGACTAACACAAAAGGTCGCTATCGGACAAAGATATTGAGACAACGATATTTCTAACCATACGTAAATATACAATGGGAAAATACAATAAAGTTGTATGACTGATTCTTTGTTGATGAAACAATGTTAAAATGCAGCGTTACTTTTTCAGTGATAATGGAGCCTAAGGTCTATCTGTGCCCGCCGCCGTTGCTGCGCTGGCTGAGTGAGGAGGAGGCCGGCCCCGTGGGCTACTGCCTTCCGTTCGAGCACCGCGCAGCCGCCTGCTCCGCCTATGTGGGGGGCAAGGGCGCCTCCCTTGCCTTGCTTGCCACTGTACAAAGTGCTGAGGTAAGATACGTATCTTTGTTTTTCAGTTTTTGTCTCTAATAAATATCTAATCTATAAACCTATCTTTTCAAGATAACCTTTGTAAATATCATATCGCCTGTAGTAATTTATAATTTGTCTAATTACCTAATACACTTTATCGCATCATAATACCGCGTCTATCGTGTTGTCTTTAATTGAAAACAAATTTTCTAAAAGAAGTAATGATGCAATTTTCTTTTACCATCCCTTCTTATCTTATCTTAATTAGCTTATATTATTCCACTGCTGGGCAAAGACCTCCCCTTCCTTTCCCATTTTTCACGGTCTTGGGCAAGCTCCCACCAGTTGTTTTGGAAACCTTTCAGGTCATCACTCCATCGCTTTCGGGGTCTACCGCGACCACGTTGTCCGTCCTGCGGTACCCATTGCGTGACAATCCGGGCCCAGCGGTCTGCACTCATTCGGCTCACGTGTCGTACCCAGTCCCACTTAAGGCGTGCAGCTTTGAGTCCCACGTCGGTTACTTTTGTAAGAGAGCGTATGGTGGTATTTCTCACTCGATCTAACCGTTTAATACCCAAGATACTACGCTCCATAGCTCTTTGGCAATCCTTGAGTTTGGACCTCTGACGTTCAGTTAGAGACCATGTTTGAGCACTGTTGATGACAGTTCTAAGTGCCGGGGACCCAGAACTAAGCAGCGGACGTCGGTGAAGCCTATGCGCAACCTATTCTCCACGAACCGCGTCATAAATTAATTCGGGCCCTTTGATTGGTCCGCGAGCGAGACGTCCCCCCGTGGACCAAGGGATAGTTTATAAATATAGGGATAAATAATGTAAAATTGTAGTCAGTTGTAGTCGGTCAGTGAAAGTCGTCTTGCAAGAAGTAAATAAAGCTCCAAAATTATCACAAAGAAACCTGCGTTTAACTCAATAAGTGCACATGTCAAAATGCACATGTCGATGAGTTTGCGTTTTAGTGAGATAGGAAGTTCTCCTTTCACAAAGGTTTTTAGGGACCAGAAAGCCTTCCAAGCATTCTCAATTCGGCGATCTATCTCTTTTTCTTGCCTATTTTCAAAGGAGACTAACTGGCCCAAATAAATGTATTCATCGACATAGTGCATCGTTTGCCCATCAACCTCGACCTTACGTTTCGTGCGATTGGTCATCAGCTGAGTTTTCCAACCCCAAGACATGCCATGCTTAGATCCTGCATCCTGCAGCATCTGTTCGAGCTCAGCTGCCGTTGTTGTGGCGAAGAGAATAATATCGTCTGCAAATCGGAGGTTAGTTAGGTAGTTCTCTCCGATCTGGACTCCTTTGCCTTTCCATTGGTCTGAAAGCTTTTTAAAGACTTCCTCCAGGGCACAGGTAAATAGGTTAGGGGAGAGGGGGAATTATATTTATCGTAATCTATAATGATGACTTATTTCTAAATAATTTTACTGACAGTTGAATATCATTTACTTTATACGGTATGTTAATACATGCTTTAACACCTATCTATAGATTGGGCTTATATGGCCGATGCAGTGAGTCACAAGATAGATCTTGGTAGCGCGTGGACATGGTCGTGCCTTCGCTCAATGCGATAATGGGAATAGGGTTGCCATCTGTCCGGAATTAACTGGACATGCCCGGCTTTTTTCAGTCGTGTCCGGCCAAATATGTACATGTCAGGTCTGTCCGGCTTTTAGTAGGCTTTTTAGTCTACGACCCAAGGCAGTAGACCCCCGTGAAGCGACCGTGCCTAATCTGTGACCGTGCTGTTAGACCGTGGTGCGGGTGGTACCGGGCGGTACCCTTCCCCGCGAATTTTACCTTCAGTTCAGAAAGTTGAACGTAGTAACATGTAGTGTGGTCATATGACGCGCGCATCGACTACATACATATCTAAAGTAGGTTCTCTGTGTCTTCTACATTATTCCGTCAACGGCGACCGTCATTTGGCTATTAAAAAAGTTTATATCCGGTCTTGAGGGTCAAATGTTCGGCTTTTTACAATGATTCCGGTATTTTAGGAGATGGCAACACTAGACGGGCATGCTGATAGATGTGTTTGTGCTAGCATCGCGGAGCTTTGAGTCAATCGCAGTTACACCATTAGGGTATGGAGACCGTTTAACATTGTTGACTCGTATGCTTGTTTGCATTTCTATTGGTAAAAAAAGTTTTTAGGAAATGACATTTGTTCATACAGGAGTCAATTCTTTACTACTCGTAAATTTCCCAGTGTTTGCACATTTACATAGCTTGAACATTTGGACTGCCACCGTGTTTTTAAAATCCTTTTCCATTTCGTTTCCAAGGATGTACTTAACGCACACGCACGAGAACGGTTTTTGGATTGTTACAGCGTCTTTGCAATAGATAATTACAAATACGCTGTAACTATATTTTTTGTTGCGAAAAGCAACAATATTCATAAATATAAATAAGTGAAAAATAAATAGGTAAGACTTTTTTTCACGCTGTATACTTTATTTTTTTGACTTTACCCAAATGAAAAAAGAATAATTAGGTATTTGTCTCAATAAAGTTGACAACCCTTTTCACAATGAAAGAAGCTACATCTACCTATACTTTTGAACACATTATGTATTAAGTAGTAGGTTTATTTCATTTCAGGGATATCGTGTACCTCCTGGGTTCTGTCTCACAGTGAAAGCTCTCGAAGAATATCTCAGAGTGAATGCAACATTGATGGATGCCGTCAAACAAATTGAGGCTGCCAATGAAAATTACAATGAACAAGTTTTCAAAGCGAAGTGTGCTAAGTAAGTTTGTACGTACACTAAACTAAATTATCTAGAATTTGCTGATTGCTGAATAGGTAGTTTTTTTTATCTTTTGTAGAGCGGTGGACTTGTTCTTAGCAACAGAAATTAGTGGCAGAATCAAAGAAGACATTTTATTGCAACTGAATGACCTGAGAATGAAAGTTGCAAAGGAAAATTTAGGAGAGGGTGGACGGTTCGCAGTTCGATCATCAGGTAAGAATACAGTACAAATACAACGTGTTACAGATCGCGCCAAACTTCTCGTCCGTTATGAAGTTGCGTCGCGCCTCTTTCTCATGCATATAAAATATACTAAGTTGGAGCGTCTACAAAATGTGGCCATCCGGTTCATTTTTAATCTGCGTAAATTTGACCATGTTTCTTACTATCGCTCACAACTAAAATGACTTCCAATTCGCCATCGCAGAGACTAACATGTGTTATCCTTTACAATATGTATTTTTTTTCTTCCAACTTCTCCATCATATCTTAAAGCACAGTTCTGCCTTCGGTCCTCTTCTTCGAGTCGTACTTTACGATCGAACTTTAATTTAACTCTTGGTATTCCACCCCACAGCACTGATTTTCTTTCATACTCTTTTCCTGCATATGCCGCTCGGCTATGGAACTCTCTCCCTGAGAGTATTAAGAGAGCTCGTACGCTGGAGTCCTTCAAGAATCAAGTCCGAAATCACATCCTATCCTTAAATTCTTAGCTTAATTAGTCCTTCATTGACCATAATTATCAACTACTGCACCCATCCCCAATTTGAATTTCCTTTGTGTATTTCCCTGTTCCTAGGTTGCCTGGAAGAGATTGGTTATTAGCAATAAGGCCGCCTGTGTTGTACATCTGTATTGTTTTTGAAAATTTTCTGTCTGTATCTCTTTGTGTGCAATAAAGTATTTTATTATTTTTTTAAAGTTTATTTTTATCGTGCTAAAATTTATTTAGTGATGTGACATTCATCCACTACTTATGACTTATGTAGACACACAATATAGTTTAACTTAATATACAGTTATAGTTAGACAATATAGTTTAACTAAATACGTATATTTCCACAGTGCGACGCGAATCATGCTGTGTTCAGAGCGGACTACAAGTTTGGCGCGATGTTTTTTTTTAATTATAATCATTTAATTTTACAATATTTTTTTCTTTTACAATTGTAAGCGTAACATAAACCAATATAGGTTTTTCTGTACACTACATTTATCAGAATACAGAAAGTGTCTACTTCACCTTAAAAGTGTTTACCGATACTTACTGGAAATGAAATTCTCTTTCAAATACAATCATCGTTTAACTAAACAACCTCTATCCCTCTATCTGTTTGTCAAAAGAGAGCGACAAATGTTAGTAGTTACCAATATTTCAGTCTGTTTTTTTTTGAGTTTTTATGGTTCATACATCACAATAAAGTATTACTTAATTAAATTTTATTGATGGTCAGTAAAACGTTGTAAAAAGGCATTGCTCTTCATTTTGACACGTGAAGTTATGTACTTATCTACATACACTCGCAGTCTAGTTAGAATAGATATTGACTGTTTTTTTTTATTTCAAGTCTTGCGTAAATTATATAGGTAAGTTCTGTTTTTATTCGCAAATTACTAGTTATTTTAAATGACTACGACCAGTTGAACTGCTCGTACTTAATTGTTTATTATTTCATTACATATTATAATTTTATTTTTCTAGCCGTTGGAGAAGATAGCGAGATTCTGTCGGCTGCAGGACAAAACGAGACCATACTAGGATGTGTAAGCGATGATGACGTACTAAAAGGCATACAAAAATGTTGGGGATCAATGTTTGCCTTCACGAGCGTTTATTACAGAAGGTTTTAATGCTTTATTTATTTATTTAATAATTCTCAATGTAAACTTACAGCTAGATCTAGCCAACACGCTGGTTACAATGTTACTTAACTATGTTAAGCTATAGGTAATAACTTAGATCATTTAGCCTAGGGATATGGTACGCAACAAATCGCAGTACCTATATATTTTTCTGGCACATTTTGCGGGAGGCGAGGTAAACACGCATGGTACACTACGAAAATCCAGCATTCATGCAGCCCGTGGCCTAGTGAAGAGTAGGCATGTAGATAGTTAGAGTCGAGGGTAACTGAAGTGTCAAATCTTCAATTAGAAAGCGATCATGCCAGATTAGAGTCGAGACTGACCTAATAGGTCAAAGCGTCAAAAGTTACAAAATAAAATGACAAACCTATTAAAATATAAATTTCTACGTAAAAATCGAACGGATGAAAACTTAGTAAGTACACTAATTGAAATTATTTTTTTTACTAGTATTGCTGGAGTTCAAAGTGTATTTATTAGGCTTTATATTACAGGCAAAATGGCCAACCTTGCATCTGTGGCGGCGGTGTGGTGGTGCAGGCGCTGGTGGCGCCGCGCGCGGCCGGCGTCATGTTCACGCGGCACCCCGACGCCGGCGACCCCTCGCGGCTGCTCATCACTGCCAACTATGGCCTGGGAGAGGTAATATATATAGGCCAGGCGCCACTGGCGTAGGAAAAGGTGGGGGCTTGAGGTCGGGAACTCGGGACACCCCCATTAAAAATAATAAAAGTTTTCCTTTAAGTAAAAAACGCAGGTACTGTATCAGTGTACCTGTACGCGTTAAACTGGACATCATCATTAGAAAAGTTATACCTACGCCTTATTGTAGGCGCACAAAGTAAAGTAGGCGTACCTTTTTTTTATGGTGGGAAATGCATTACGCATACTCCGCGCTTGGGAAGGCGCGGGGTTATGTCGGACTCTCCGCGGCCCCTGGGGGCAGAGTGCCAGCCAGGAACCGCGGCCTACCGACTAAAACCCACCAATGCCCCTCACATACGCCTTGGCGCGAGCACGTCCATCATCGCCGTGTCCTCCCCATCTGAAGAGGACACGCCAAGGAGGGCCGCGTCGCTGCCGGACATGGTCATGGGAACTCTGACGAACACTTCCACGACCTCACTTTCCTTTTGCAACCTATACAATATGGGTATCAATTGAAAGGGCTTCGAGGGTAAAACACGATACTGCGAGTGAGATTGCTCCAAATTCAATATGGCCGCCGTTCCAAAATGGCGGATCGCTTTTCTTTTGCCACTCACGTAATATGGGTATCAAATAAAATGGATTTGGGAGTGAAATACGATACAGTCACTAATATTGCTCTAAATTCAATATGGCCGCCGTTCCAAAATGATGGATCACTTTCCCTTTGCAACCTATGCAATATGGGTATCAAATGAAAGGGCTTCGAGGATGAAATACGATAGAGTGAGTGACATTGTTTCAAATTCAATATGGCCGCCGATTCCAAAATGGCGGATCGCTTTTCTTTTGTCCTCCACCCAATATGGGTATCAAATGAAAGGGATTTGGGAGTGAAACACGATACAGTGAGTAATATTGCTCTAAATTCAATATGGCCACCGTTCCGAAATGGTGGATCACTTTCCTTTTGTAACCTATACAATATGGGTATCAAATGAAAGGGCTTCGAGGGCACAGAACACAGAAAGACCTTAGAAAGGCTTAGTGTTGCACGGTTTGTACGGGAACCGCTGTCGACAGTTTTGCTCCCACTTCTTTTTCTAGTTTTTCTTAAACCAACAAACATAAGCTTGCGCCACCCTTGCAAGGTCAATCTCCTAATTATATTTCTTTCGCAAAGATTAGTTCTCCTGATTGGCTTTCACGGGCCAATCAGGAGAACTAATCTTCGCGCGAAATCGGACTGAACCAATCACAACGCACACTCCCACAGAAACTCACTGCCGTGAAGTATGCAACGTGTACAAATTACATTAGTTTAGTGATTGATATCGATGAATAGTTATCGATATTAAATATTGACAGCTATTTTAATATTTGAAATTTGTTGAAAACCTATAAATAATTATTACACTCATTATATCTATTAGTACGGTACCACAGAATAGATAATAGTACTACGTACAGAACGGCCACTCACCTCCCCGCACTCATTTCAAATACCTCGTCCTACCCGGCACTTCGTTGTAGACATCACTGACACATAAACAAGGGCGCACGCGATCGCTCGGAAGAGTAGACGCGAGCGCTGGGCGATAACAGAGACAGCTCTATGCGGGTGAAAGAGAAGGCAGTCGCTGCACTTCCCGCGTCATTTCGATAGCCGCGCACTTAGCCCTACTAGATTCCACGCACACATTTACGCGTGTACGAACGTCATTTGTTTAAGTAGTAGTAATAGGTAATTGATTTGCGAACGTTTTATGGAGTGTCTGGGGTGTGACGGTACAATGAATAGTACCGCACTAATAGGTACGAATATTGATTGACTTCTTCACTCTGCTTATAAATATTGCAAAAGAAATATAACTAGGAGATTGAAATTTCAGAGCAATATAGATAACAGACTAAACACGCAATTTTTTTTTCTGAAATTGGTGAAAGTCATAGTTATCAAAAAAAGGTAGACAAATTTTCTGAAAAAGTAAAAAATAACCTAACTGATTTTTGTATTGAGCCAACAGTTAAAAAATTTCCCTCCGAAACAAGTGGACAGATTCGCAGCTGGACAGATTCTCAGGTGGACGGATTAGCAACTGGACAGGACATGTACAGTCATACATAACGACAACCACTTGTACGTTTATCGTTTGTCCAGTATTGATTTCATTCTATTTAGTATGGATTTAGATTCTATTTAGATGGGACTGATTTCGTGAGGAATTTGAACCTTGTATAATTTGAAGAAAATATTTACAAAAATATTTATAGCTCGAAAACGGTGCATCGGAGCTTAAAAATAACGAAATTTTTGAGCCCCCATACACCCCTACAACTGCCGAGGACACTCATAATGGACTTATCAAAAAATGGCCAAGTGTGTTTGACTTTTTTCATACTAAATTTTGATTTTTATATGAAGTCTAGTTCAGATAGCACCTTGTGTAGCAAAGGGTTTTTTTTGTTGTTTTTTACTTTTTCGCAAAATTTGTTAACCTTTTTATATAACAATGATTTTCGCCAATTTGAGAAAAAATATTGCGTGTATTTAGTCTGAATTCCATATTGCTTTGAATAATCGATAAAATGCAATGCGTGCGTTTTTTGATAAGCACGGCACTATTGCTTGTACTGCGTTAATGCTCATTAAACCGAATGCGTTACTACCGAAAGCAGTGTACTACATTACGCGCTCCGAGTAATATGGAAAAAATCGCGTGCGTACATTGCCGGGAATGTATATTTTTTAGAAAAATATTATGTGACTTATCGTTATGATCAAGTTTTGGTGGATTATGACTGAAAACAGTTATTATAAACAAGTTTACTACTTACTGATGTTGGAGGTACCTATAAAATTTAAGGGTTGTCTTCCATTTTCATGGGATCCCATAATCAGATCCTGCGGGCCTATTATGGATCTTTCATCGTATAATATGGTATGATTTTGAGATAAAGAAGTCATGAAATGCTTCATTTAGTATTACCGATCTCCAATGATATCATCACTATGGCATAATTTCAACGATGTCATTATGATGTAATGAACGACTGATCAAAAATCTGACCAAAACTCTTATTTTTCGTTTTGCACTAAGATGTCATAATGATATCATTTGAAAACCATGAGATCGGTAATAGGCCCGCTGACTTTGGTGACAATGGGACCAGCCCAAAAAAATGTACTCTATCGAATACGAAAAGAATTTCGAATACACAAAAAAATACAAAAAACATAGGTACACATCGAATTGAGAACCTCCTCCTTTTTTGAAATTGGTTTAAAAGAAAAATAAATAAACAAATTACCTTTTATAAAGAAATATCTTCTAATAAACCTTTTTTGCCACTTACTAATGTTAGCATGTGATTTATATACCTACAATAATATATTATGTAATATTATATCGAAAATTAAAATCACTATTGGTAGAATGAACTTAATTTATTCTTTTATTATCAATATCATATTATTGTAAAATGGGAAGTAAGATTAGTAACTAAGACATGTTCTTTTATGAAATTATTTTCTTTATTGTCAATAGTACTGATTTACAATTATATAATCATTTTTATAATATAAATTTGGTCTGTTGGTTTGTATCAGTACCTGCAAAAAAAACATAAGAAGGCGGTAGATGTCTCTCGATGTACTTTTACCCAAAACGGAACGATAAAAAATCATAGAATAGATTGAATGTGCCTTGATACAGTCTTGTTTTATCAGTTTACATTAAAGTATTAGTGATCAATATTGTATTCGTATTATTCTGTCAACACTCCATTTAACAAAATCAGAAGTGGGATAATAAATGCGCCATTCCCGCTCGGAATTACGGACAAGGTTTGATATAACTAACGGTTTTAACCCATAAAGGTAAGTTAAATACAATTTTCATTATTTTTATCTGCTGTAGTGGTATCGTAGTTTAAAGATTTAAAACGTGCTTTAACAATACAAAGCGATTGTAGTGTGTGTGTAAGTAGTATTATTACATCTTTGATTATATAATATAATCAAAGTACTTCATATGAAAAATCAAAGTCGATATCAACCGTTATTATAATTACCTATTAGTAAAATAATATAGATATATAGAACTTTGACAAAATAATTTGTTCGAATATGTATAACATTATGACAGAAATAAAAGGCAGTAATTTATAAACAATTTTTACAAAGGTTAATCATAATTGTGTAATGTGTATGACAATTTTTTTGTTGTTGTCTTCTTCATGTTATTTTGTAGGTAGGTATATTGCGTTTCTGTAATTTACAGAGACAATAATTAAGGTAACACGTGAAAGTATTATGTTAATAAACACGTGATTATATGTACGTGATGGAATTGACAGATGTTATATTGTCAATTAATTTTCTATTTATTACAAGCTTTTATTTACTTTCATCTGTCCCGTGTCTATAATGAAAGGTATATTGCGTTTCTGTAATTTACAGAGACAATAATTAAGGTAACACGTAAAAGTATTATGTTAATAAACACGTGATTATATGTACGTGATGGAATTGACAGATGTTATATTGTCAATTAATTTTCTATTTATTACAAGCTTTTATTTACTTTCATCTGTCCAGTGTCTCTAATGAAATCTTGCAAGCTAAATTTGATCCATTTCCCGGTTTCCGATTGAGCTGAAATTTTGCATGCACGTGTACATCGCGTGAAAATGCAATAATAAAAGCTTGTAAATTTATTTTACTATTTATTATTCAACTGATAAATCATACTACGGTTTACCTTTTCCCTTGTTCAATAGTAGTCGGTTTCTAAAGATCGAATAAAATCGTGTTCTTATAGTTTACGCTGTTCTCTTATGAATCCAATGCTTAACGGTTACAGACCACATAATATAAGCAAATGGGGCGTGATAGACGTTCAAGATCGTTGTCGCGGAAAAGCGGATCTTCGCGCAGACCGAAAAGGAGATCCAAAAGTCGAGGTGGCGGTGGACGTGCTTCCAAGACGCACGACGAAAGACGACGGTCGTCATCTACGTCGCGATCACGATCTCGAAGCTGCAGCCGGCACTATCCTCGGAGATCCCGAAAGCGTACAACACGTGAATCTAGAAATTTAAGTAGTTCAAAACGGAGCCGATCTCGGCATACAAAAACTCAGGAGAACCGACATTACACACGACAGCGAGCGCACCATTCGCCTGAGGAATCTGTTGTGTCCGGGTGTGCAAATGACGGTAACAGTATTATTCACGAATCGAATAGCCGTAAGAATCCCTCGATTGATGGCAACATAAATAATAGCCATGAACGACATCCTGATTTGCAAGAAATTAATACCGAAGTTTGCACACCGATAGGCAACAGTTCTAATGTTACTACTGATTTAATTGAAACTCTAAACAAAACTTTACAAGTTATAGCATCTGCTAATCCTCAAGTAAAAGATAAATACACATCCTTCAATGTTGTCCCCGAGTTTGACCCCAAAGTTAAAAATCAAACTATACTTACGTGGTTGAACAAAGTTAACGAATGTGCGGAAATTTATAGTTGGGATAGCAAACAAACAGCCCATTACGCTCTTCCGAAACTTGTGGGTACAGCTAAGCGATTGTATGAGGGTCAGGCATCCGTAATGCACTCATGGGATGTATGGCAGGAAAAACTGCTTTCCCGACATATGAAAATTATGGGCATTTGTTGACAGAAATGCTAAACATTGAAGCCAAATTTGGGGATAATTTGGAAGAATATTTCTATGAAAATTTAATATCTCTTAATCGATGTAATATTTCAGGTAAGGAAGCTATAGATTGCATAGTGTATGGTATAGAGGATAGGTTAGTACGTTATGGCGCAGAGGCCGTCGGAATTACAGACGTTGATAAGTTGTTAGGGTTTTTAAGAAATGTCAAACATGAGCGTGTAGACCGAAGTGTTAATAAAAAAATCGTAAGGCCTGGTGTTGATCAAAAGTTCCAAAGATTCGATGCTAACAGGGTATTAAGAAGCTTCAATTGTCACATGGTTGGACATGGTGTTTCCAATTGTTAAAAACCAATCGTGAGATGTCAAAAATATTTGAGAGTAGGTCATGACGACCCTAATTGCAAGAGAGAGGCAAGAAGAGTTGAGACTGAAGTTAAAACATTATGACTAAATCAGACCAGTCAAATTGATTATGACGAGAAATTCAAAAAGGTTATCGTAATTAATAATAAAGTTTTAACGGGTTACATTGATCTGGGAAGTCAGTGTTGTTTGATTCGCGAATCTGTAGCACGAATGCTAATGAGTTCAACAAATTGGGTATACGATGACTTACCTTCTTTGCGTGGATTTGGAAATTCAATAATTCAGCCGTTAGGTATATGTCATTTAGAGCTTTCAGTTGATGAAGTATTGATAACAGTTGATTTAGTTATAGTGTCAGATGATTATTTGAGTTATGACGTCCTATTGGGACAGACAGCTACGGAACAACCCCATATTGAAATCCATAAAACTAGTAGTCACAAATAGTCAATAATCACAAATAACGTAACTAATTCCAATCACAAAGCAATTAGTTTGAAGTGTCATAAATCAATACAACTGTACGGTAGTGGATCAATTAAATGTTTTACAGATAGAAATTACACAGGTCAAGTTTTTATTGAAAATGGAATTCGTAGATGGCATAGGGTTGAAGTAGGAAAATGTTCTGTTAAGGATGGCATATGTTACGTTACAATCACGAAATTAATAAATCATCCACTATCTTTCAAGGAAGGTGATCTCGTTTGTCGTGGATATATACATAACAATAACATAGTTGAAATCCGGTGCTTAAATGTATTTAAAATTTGTTAGTATAACATGGAATGATTTAAATATTAGACCTTCATTATTAATAACAGTCAAAGAATACGGTTGATACAATTAATTAATGAAAATCGTGACTGTTTTGCAATGAACGTATCAGAGTTGGGCCACACAAGCGTAACAGCTATGGATATACAATTAAACGATAAAAATCCGGTAGTATATCGCCCCTACAGACTAAGTCATATGCAGCGAAATGAAGTTAGATAAATGGTAGATGATCTATTAAAACACAACATCATTCGGGAATCATCTTCACCGTATGCCTCACCCATGCTATTAGTAAAAAAAAAGACTGGGGATAAGCGATTATGCGTGGACTACCGCGCCTTAAATAGAAAAACGAATAAACAACACTATCCAATTCCGAGAATAGACGACCAAATTGACTGACTAGCGGGTAATAGGTACTTTTGTGCATTGGATATAGCATCTGGTGCCACGGTGCCACGGTGCACTGGTGCCACGGTGCATTGGTGCCACGGTGCACTGGTGCCACGGTGGAACTCATACTCATAAATAATGCGATATTTCAAGTTTTCCCTTTTGTAAACTGAGTGACGCAAAGAAAAAAATAATAATTGAGGAAAAAACAAGTGAATTATCATTTTCTAAACACATATAGGTACATGAGTAAATAGCTGTAGAAATTCCTAACCATATTTGAGATCAAAGTGGCCAGTACGGCAAAACGCCAAATTCATATATATGAAAATGAATAATATATGAAGAGGGACATGAAAAACTATAAATTAGTTAAAAATATTTATGCCATTAGGCGACGTAATTAACATGCAACAAAAAATAAAAGGATTATTAGATGGGTCCTCTGATACCACTTTTTGACAGCTTACAAATTTGACATTTGGACTATTTTTTCATGAATCGAAAAGGTTTTCCAGTGGATTTTAAAGAAATATTGAAAGATATTTATAGTTTTAGCCGCTTTTGATTTATATTATTAGAAAATTTAAGTTACTGGACTAAGTGAGGTCAAAATTCAGCACGAAAATTCAGTTCCTTGCGTTTCATTTGTAACAATTAGCACGGTTGAAAATGTCAATATTTCTTATAAGAAACGCAAAACGAGGCTTACATCAGATGTCAGCACCAGCAAAGTGGTGATGCTTAGCTGGAACACAGCTATGTTGATGATTCAGAATCATTCTTTTTAGCCTAATAATATAAGATTGATTTTTATTATAATTTAAGTGTTTCAAATCCAACTTAATTCTAGGGAGAAAAGAAAATTCACTACAATATTCAACTCCTGTTTTATAAAGCTTTTAAATGAATTACTTTATTTTGGATTTACATGACTCAGAATATGCTATTTTTGAGCTGGTGGTGCGAAAACTATTATTTTACTTTCAGAGCGTAGTGTCTGGCTCGGTAGAGCCGGACACGTTTGTGGTGTCGCGCCACCTCGACGGCGGGCTGGAGATATCGACGACAGAGCTGGGGTCGAAGGCGCAGCGGGTGACCGCGCTGGACGAGGGCGTGGGCACGGAGGCGGTGGTGGAGGCGGAGCGCGCCGTGGCCTGCCTGTCGGCGGCCGACGTGCTGCGGCTGGCGTGGCTCGGCGTGGCGCAGGAGCGTCTCTGGGGGGCCGGCAGGGACATCGAATGGGCTTTTTGTAAGGTAAAATCAAATATGTGTGGACCTCGGTTTCGTACAACGCATAGAAGAATCACTTAATATATTTGCTTCGATGATCGAATTCGATAAACATTTTTATCTACACTCATGTTCTAATTCTAATATTAAGAACTCAACACTAATATTTTAAAGGCATAACTTAAAGCCTTTTACAAATTACATTATAATACAGGTTCGCCATACAAAACCAGTACTTTAATGTAACTCGAATTCCAATAAAATACAGTTCGATTGACGAAGCCCGACCAAGGAGGTTTTGTCACAATTTCCTTTTGTGCCAGTACATTGTCTATGGCGGCGCGTGCAACAGCGCATGCGCGGTAGAATGTTGGTGTTGGCGCCATTTCTCTGAATTTTTGATTCATTATTTTGCTGTTATTGGTTAAAATAATAAATAATATAAATGTATGTAGTTTTAGATTTCTGTATTAGTTTTACAATTGCACTGTTCAAAATGCAAATAATTATTAGAATTAATGACTTTGATTTTGTTTTAATTTTGTGTCTTTTATTTAATTTAGGTAACCACTGATTGCATGGGTGTAGATAAAGTAGTGTATGAAATTGCACATAATTAGGTCTTAAAACACTCGTGTGGTACTATTAAAATTCGAGGCAAGCCTCGAATTTTAAACACACACTAGTGTTTTAAGACCCCCTATTATGTGACTATTTCATAAACTACTATTAAAGACACGTGTTTTCACAATTCTCACATTCCATGATTTAACTTAATCTTTATTTATTGGTTTGCTCAGGATGATATTTTCCTAGTTCAAGCACGGCCTATCACGTCGCTAGAGCGGTGGTCGGAGGAAGAGTTGCTGCACGAGATGGATACTCCCATCATGGCTGACAATGAGCTCACCACATTTGCCAACTGCGGCGAGGTACAAACAACATACACAATATTACATATTTTTCAATCTCATAAATGTAGAATGCGCAGTGTATCGCGTTCATAAAGTCATCTGTGCATTCTGTGATATAATATCACAGATTAACACATTATCAGGAATGAAGCACGCCAAGCTCTTTATGGGCATGGACAATTGGCTCAAGTTTACATTGAGCTCTAGCAGATCCCAGACCCGCCTAATGCTCGGTGCTCTCACCGGACATTTTGGCACTAGGATTATGCTAACCAGTACGGAACTTGTCAGTTCCAAAATCCGTAGGGCCTGCAAGGATAAAGAGGAAAGCATGGAACATTTGCTGTGCCATTGGAATTGGACTCTCTAGCCTGCAGGAGGCTAATGCTGACGGGGATTGGTTATCCGAAACTGGAAGATTACAGGGCTATGCTACTAAAGGACATTATCAAGGGGGCACGGTGAACTGGACCGTAGGTGGTGATGGCTTTAGGGTCTAACACCTGGGGGAGCGTCGGTGGCGCAGTGGACTCGGCACTTGCCTTCCAATCGGGGGGTCGGGGTTCGAGACCCGCCATGTACCAATGTGTTTTTCGTTTCGAATTTCATATGTACATTTGTCTGACGCTCCTACGGTGAAGGAAAACATCGTGAGGCAACCTGCATACATCTGCGAAGAAATTCAATGATGTATGTGAAGTCGACCAATCCGCACTGGGCCAGCGTGGTTGACTAAGGCCTAATCACCCTAATATAGGGTAGGCTCGAGCCCCTCGGTGGGGACGTATATGGGCTGTGATGATGATGATGACCTGGGGAAGCACAATAGATCCAGAGCGGGGGGGCTACCGCCTAACTCATAGCGATCACTCGCTATCGCTTTCGTGACATTAGAACAATAGTTCTTATGTCATTTGTGACATTAAAACTATTGTTCTAATGTCATGATAACGATAGCGAGTGCTCGATTTGAGTTAGGCGGTACGGCCGCGGGTCGAAGTGCGAAGGCTCACTACTTGGGCCACCCCACTTCTAAAATAAGATAAGATAACCCATCATCACATCACGACAATAACTTCATGTTTGGATCAGGTTGTAGCGAAAACAAATGCGTGATGAGCGCAAAGAAACCATCATAATTGCAATAACTATTTTGGCAATTTTTTTTAGTCCATGAAACTGAATATTTTTTTTTGCCAGGTGTTTCCGAAGCCACTTACGCCATTGTCATATGATTTGGTGATATACCCCTTAGGGAAAGGAGTCAACAAGGCTCTTTCAAAGGAAACTGATTATGAAGACTCGCTTATACTGACGCACAGCCGATGCATATTTGCACTTTATAATGTAAGTGTATTTTACATTAATTTTTTATTAATTAATTTGACAAAATCAAATTTATACTTGCCAAGTTATACTTTTGTTTTATCTCTACTTTCATATAAAATTTAATTGTAATATCGATCGACATTTTAAGTATTTTAAAAATTCAAATGTTTCGTTCTTTCAATGTTTAGCATACCTACATCTATAGAAATGTCTCCAAAACATTTCATATTTCGCTGATTCAAATAAAATATCTTTTAATTTTACAAATATAACATGTTATATACTTAATGTTTAATGCCACTCCGAAGGAAAAATACCTCGGCTGCATTTGAGTGTTCAGTTATTTTGACTGAGAAATATTAGGTCCTTACATATGAAATTGGCGTTTTGCCGTACTGGCCACTTTGATCTCAAATATCTCCTCTATGGTTAGGAATTCCAAATTCAAATTTATACAGCTATTTACTCATGTATTTGTGTTTATAAAATTATAATTCTCTTTTTTTTTCTCAATCGTTTTTTTTCTTTACGTCACTCAGTTTACAAAATGGAAAACTTGAAAAATCGTGTTATTTACGAGTACGAGTTCCACCGTGGCACCAGTGCTGCAGAAACGGCTCGAAGGATTAATGATGTGTCTGGCGACAGTGCCGCAAAAGAAAACACAGTGCGTTTTTGGTTCCAACGTTTTCGTTCTGAAAGTTTCGACCTGCAGAACAAGCTCCGTTGACGGCCGGAGACCAAAGTTGATAATGAAGAATTGAATGCTATTGTGGAAGCGGATCCATCGCAAACCACGTCCGAGTTAGCTATAGGCTGCGGTGTTAGTGATAAAACTGTTTTAATCCAATTGAAGCAAATTGGGAAGGTGAAAAAGCTTGAAAGGTGGGTACCTCTCGAATTGAGTGAAGCAAATCAACAAACGCGCGTTGACTGTTGCGTTGCATTACTCAACCGGCACAATAATGAAGGGATTTTAAATCGAATCATTACTTGTGATGAAAAGTGGGTCCTGTACGATAATCGGAAGCGCTCATCGCAATGGCTGAAACCTGCTGAACCAGCCAAACCATGCCCCAAGCGAAAATTGACTCCAAAAAAGTTACTTGTGAGCGTTTGGTGGACTAGTGCTGGTGTCGTTCACTACAGTTTTCTTAAATCTGGCCAGACGATTACGGCAGATGTCTATTGTCAGCAACTGCAAACCATGATGGAAAAGCTAGCTGCTAAACAACCAAGGCTGGTCAATCGCTCTAGGCCACTGCTGCTTCATGATAATGCTAGACTACACACTGCACAACAGACGGTTACCAAATTAGAGGAGCTTCAATTGGAATGTCTAAGGACTACCGCACACTGCCACTTTCTGCCGTACGTTTTTTTCCGCTAAAATTGTGAAGTATGTTGGAATGTGTATACTCAGCATTAACTATACACTGGCCGTTGTGATCTAGCGTGTCATATTTTAAATGAGAATAGAGTTATGTTCTATGAGTGACATGTTTTGTAAAACTTTATGTATCCAAAATATAGAGCTTCCGAACAAACACTGCGTTTCAGGTTATGGGCCACTGTACGGATTAAAACAAGCGGGAAGGCAGTGGTACTTACGCTTAGATGAAAAATTAAAGAAGATGGGTTTGCAACCTACAATCAATGAACCCTGTTTATATTTCAAGAAGAGCGATGATGGTAAATTGCTATTAGTTACAGTTTATTTTGATGACATTTTAGTGGTTTGTCAAGATACTGGATGGATCCAAGAATTCAAGAGGGAATTGTCAAAAGAATTCGAACTGAAAGATTTTGGTTCTGCGAAAATGTGTTTGGGTATCGAAATAGACAAAAATATTAATGGTATTTAACTATCTCAAAAGAAATATATAAACGACTTACTAAAGAGGTTTTATATGGAAAAATGTAATCCCGTTATGACACCGATGGACAATGGCATGAAGTTTGATGTCAAAATTGTCACTATGGAATCAAATGGAAATGAGAAATGGCCATATCGCGAATGAATTGGTGCACTCATGTATTTAAGTGTTGGAACAAGGCCCGATATTTCAAATACCGTATCTAAACTTGCGCAATTTACGGAGAAACCATGTAAGGTGCATTGGACGTGTGCGAAGAGAGTTTTACGTTATTTGAAGAAAACTATTGATTACTGTTTGTATTACAGGAAGTCTGGAAAACCGCTACAAGGTTTTAGTGATGCTGATTGGGGTAACTGCGTGATAGACAGACGTTCCTACTCTGGATACGCATTCATACTTGGGAACGCAGCGATATCATGGAAGTCGCAAAAACAGCGAACAGTTTAGACATCTACGACAAAAGCTGAATACGTAAGTTTAGCTGAATCAATGAAAGAAGCTGTATACTTGAGTAGTTTGTTAAAAGAGATTGGTATGCTAGGGATGACGAAAGTAGATATGTTTGTCGAAAATAGGGGTGCGTTATGTCTAGCCGAGGATCCGGTATATCACTCTAGAAGTAAACATATCGATATAAAATACCATTTTGTGCGTAACATTTTGAAAAATGGGGATGTTACTATGAGGCATTTGTCGACAGACCTAATGATTGCCGATATTTTAACAAAACCTTTGCCAAGTCCGAAACATTTTAGATGTGTCAGTGGTTTAGGTCTTGTGTATTTTTTTATGTTTACTGATAGTTAATGCAGATTATAAGGGGCGTGTTGGAATGTGTATACTCAGTATTAACTATACACTGGCCGTTGTGATCTAGCGTGTCATATTTTAAATGAGAATAGAGTTATGTTCTATGAGTGACATGTTTTGTATAACTTTATGTATCCAAAATATAGAGCTTCCGAACAAACACTGCGTTTCAAAGTATGGGATCTGTTAGACGTGTGCGCACTCCGGTAAATAATCCGCATGCGGATAAAAATCTGTGGATTGCTGCTGATTTGTTGCGGTGCGTCGCCGGACGTTTTTTTGCATCCTATGGACATGTATGAAACCCCGCGCATTACGAAAGAAAATCCGTGCGGTCGCCGCAGTTGTTGTCGCGGCACGGTTATACGCGGTCATGTCGTCATCGTCGCTACCTAACGCGGCGCAAGAGGCGATCCCGACTTTAAATATTAAACATTTAATTAATGAAGTTCACAACAGACCGCCTATTTGGGATAAAAGTTGCCGTGAATATGCAGACAGAATTTTGGATATAAACGCAAGTCACTGAATCTAATGAAAAAAAATCCGTTTATAGGTCGCAATGCTACGAGCGGATGTACCCAATGATGTTTCTTTACTTTTTTTGCGTGACAATAAATAAACACAGCCGCAGATTTTGATATGGTAGTCCATTTGCGAAGTGCGTCTTCTGCTAGAGTTGGGACTAGAATGGCAAAACGTGCGGAAATTTCACCGCTGTGCGCGTACTGTACAATCACCGTTTTTTTCCCTAATGATTATAAAAACGCACCGCAACTCACCGCAACTCTGTGCGCACTAACACTAAGACATCCACCGTACTCTTCGGACCTTACTCCAACAGATTACCATTTTCTTTTCGAAATTTGGATAACTTCTTGAAAGGGAAAAAAATTCAACTCCGATGGGGCAGTCCAAACCGCCTTCAAAGAAATTATTGATTTCCGTCCGAATAGTTTTTTTAGTAAAGGGATCGATGAACTACCTATGATATGGCAAAAGTGCATAGATAGGAATGGTACATACTTTGATTGAATAAATATATTATATTAAAAAAAATCGACTTTATGTTCCTCCCATACAAAACGCCAATTTCATATGTATGCACCTAATATTAAAATAGAGGTTTGTTCACCATGGAGGTACAAAGTTCGCTCCTAGCGTTGCGACTAGGGAATGCAAATCCGTTCTGTTTTAAAATCCGGATTTTTTGAATCATTTTGCCGACATCGAGCGCTCGTCAGTGTTCGATTTCTACTTATTTTCGTTTTGTTTTCGACGAAAATCAAAACAATATTGATCTTCGTCGTAATGTTCTATTGATTTTCATCGCAAGAGAAACGTAAATCAATAGGAATCGAAGCACAGATGACGTTTGAAAAGCTTTCGATGCCGGACGAATGATTCAAAAACAAAGCCCCAGAGACTATAGACTCGACAAATCGACACTCGCGGGATGCGCGAACAGCAAACTCGCTCGTTTCGATTTTTTTGGTTAAAAATTCAAATTAACCGGATTCGATTTTCAAATCCGGATTTTGGAGGTCTAGTAAAAATGTGTGGATATCTGGATTTTTCCGATTACGGATAATCCGAATTGCACTCCCTAGTTGCGACCGATCGCGGCTGCCCGCCGCGCCTACGGCCGATGCGATAATTGGGATGATGACTGAATTCTTATTTTCACATCTCGACATAAAATATTAAAATAGCGTAGAAAAAGATGCAATCATGTGAAATTAGAATTAAAATCGGCTTAGAAATACACAAGATACAAGCATTTTAAGCTGTTAATTTTGAAGCGATTAGACAGAGAGATCCGACATCATCAGTGACGTCATCGTTGAGTACGGCAATATAAACTCCATGTAAAATGCCGTTTTGCTAGAAAGAGATGGAGAAAAATCTTTAATACCTTTTATCTTGGTTGGTTTTATAGTTATTCGAAAACCGATTTTTTCTTTCTGTTTATTAGATGAATGAGCTTCTATTAAAGCAAAAAAAAATTTTTGTCATCTAACCAATTGTACGCAGCATGAAAAATTATCTATAGCGCCTTCGGCGGCCCACGACTGAAGTATGTGGCCGACAACTGTCAATCGCCATACACTATTGACACAGCAACCGTGCGTGTCAGACGCAAGGCACGAACTTAAATCTTTTCCATAATGATAAAAACACCTTTCTCTGGAAATTGGCTGTCATTTGGTTTTATTTCCTCAGGCATTCTATCGCGGAGCTTCCCCCAAAGCAAAAGTTTACTTACGGATGGTAGAGGTGGCCATTCATGGGCATAAGGTAGCTACCGACAACATTTTGGAAATTGCAGCTAGTCGTCGGACGCCCCATTGGTATCACGAGTTACATAACACGTATTTGCTTTTCAAGGTAATGTAATTATATTGAGTGTGACTTTTCGCATGAATCGTACGATTAGCGACAGCAATATTATTCGCGGGAATAGATTTGCAGAGAATGCTCGCACGAACGCACATTTCGCACGAATGTGTACATTAACAAACACAAAGTGGGATTAGGTCTTTTATAGTTGTGCAACATTCTTTTTATGACCCAAATATATCATAAGACACGAGGCAAGAGGGCATCCTACCAGGGAGCTCAGGGGATAAAGATAAATGGTAACGAGACTGTAACGAGGTGCTATAACCACCTAAACTGAAGCACTTTAGTAGAGCTTTTTTTTGTTATACTCGTATTATTTGTAAACGTGAAACAGTGACAGTACATCTGGTGCGTCATTTAATGACCCACACTGGCCCCTACAACTGTCACCTCGTTACAATACCATTGAAAGTTAGGTTAGGTAAGAGTTTGATGAATTGCCCTTTCTGATCTTGAACGTACCCTCCATAAGGGATGGAAGGTTCTGATGCAGAGAGGCTTAGCCGGGTATAGAGACACCATCAGAATTGGCCCTTGTTAGACCAAAGTTATACGGTATACCCAAGAGGGAGGTTCTAGTCAACTTACGGCCAATTGCACCAACTTTGTCTTAGTTTAGGATACTCCTAAGTGGTATGCTGTCATTTCTATACCACAGCTTAGACAATAGTTACTACGTAACATATACTAATATTATAAAGAGGAAAGATTTGTATTTTTGTATGTTTGTATTGAATAGGCTCCGAAACTACTGGACCGATTTCAAAAATTCTTTCAACATTAGAATGCTACATTATCCTTGATTAACATAGGCTATATAATTATTTTTCCTACGGGAAAATATAAATTTCCTTTTCCACAATCGATTTTTTGCTTTTTTTGTAAAAGTTTAAGAGGCTTTTATGTGATTCCTGCTTGAGCTCTTACAACCGCTATAATAACTGCTTACGATTAACGATACGAGTAGTGACCCCCATCCAAAAGAACTCTACATCCCATCGGTATGTGTTTAGCTGTTCCAGGTGCTTCACCTGCATAACAGGGCTTTTTTCAGTGGCTTTCTTTTTTTGCTAAGTTGCATTGATCCGAAAGGCGTTAAAATACTTCAAGGCCAGCGGAACGTAGCATTCGTTGATATTGTAGAGTCTTTTCAAGTTAATTGCGTGAACTCTATATTTTTTTGTCATATATTCTTAGTGGAAAAAGGATTTTAATATTTGTTTTGACATCCGGTTTTTCAATCGAACCTAACCCTAAAATTACATCTACTTTAAAATATCTATGTCCACAATTTTCATAGAGGCCTTATATGTACAAACAGCTCTATTCGTTCTGGGCATTGTGCAAATATAATTACGCACCTTGCTTGCCCACAAATTTTCACAACGTTCCACATAAATCGTGCGAATAATAAGAGAGTAAGTGATTATTCGTATGAATCGCGCAAGTAACAAGAATGAGAACAATTTTTTTGCAGTAACAGTGCATAGATAGTGGATGATAATGGTATGTACAGTAAGCTCCCATTCAAGGTATACATTTACACTACGAAAACCGCCACTATAACGAGCTATATAAGAACGGTCCAAAGGTCAAACAGTAGGTATAGTATGGCATCAAGTCCGCCTTTGTACTCATTGTATATGAAGAATTAATAAATAAAATAAAATATAGTTTGACAAAAAGCTTACTGTACATGCTAGTACATAGGTACAATATAAATAATGTTTTATATGTAAATTAATGTTATAAACATATATTCTAATTTAGCAAAGCCTTAACAAACACATAAGAAATAAAAAATCGAATTAGAAGATTATTTATTTAACCTTGTAATAAGTACATTTTAACCTACATTTTAACTAAGATAGCAGAAAAAGTAAAATCGACTTTACATCTGTTCGGAAATTCAGAGAGCATTACGAGAAGAACAGGTAAAAACTCGGAAGGTTTACCTTTATCGCCATTCACAGAGTTGGATTTTCCCATGCATTATTGATAAATAATTTCTTTTGAAAATTACATCAGATTTTTTCGATAAATACGAGCACGCGTACCCAAATACGTGTAATAAGTCCATTTATTTGAAGGAAAAATTAGTCACCTTACTTACTCTTATTTTCCATCTAAACTAGATAAAGTTCCAAGTTTACGATGTTTGAATCAGAACAGTCAGAAGAATTTGAATGTTTAGCTGTTGACGATTAATTGTATTTAATTTAGTCATAATTATAATGCCGATACACGAGTTACGAATCTTGCATATCGGTAGATGTACCAATATTTCGTCAGCTTTTGTGTTCCATAGAGTAGGTATTTATAAGTTACTTGACTATCCATTAAGAAACAATATCTGTTGTCTCATCTGCCTTTATAATACGACAAAATCAAAAATCATTTAACCTGCTAACACGAACTTGCCCCTGTAGCATTACAGTCAAATAGATGTACAGTCACAGAATTAAGTGTTTAGCAGTTCCTTTTTTCAGCCCGGCTAGCATGACCACCAAAACACGATATGATAAAGGGGTTTATCACGGTAAACTGTCAAAACAAGATAAAAACGTATTGTATTTTGACAGTTCACCGCTATGAACCGCTTTATCATATCGTGTTTTTGTGGTCATGCTAGCCGGGCTGAAAAAAGGAACTGCTAAACACTTAATTCTGTGACTGTACATCTATTTGACTGTAGGTACTAGTGAGGTACTGTTAATTTTTACTGTCAATATATTTGTTGAATTCAATAATGTGTGTTTTTTTTTAGTCTTTATTGACTTCAAAATGGTGTATGAATGATACCATCAAAACTGCGAAAGCAATGAAACTTAAGACTGACACGGATAGTCCTATGGACCTATTGAAATCAATTGATAATAAACGTGAAGAGATGTATAGAATGGGGATGAATCATACGATTACAAGCAGCGCCAATACCTCGGCGCAGTTCATTGCCATGTCCGTGCTGCTGGAGCGACGAGGTGGTGAGTTATTAGCCGTTATCTATCTATCAGCAGTCTAAGGGCGCTTGCGCACTTAGACGTATTCGGTTCGTATTCGATTTGTGCTCGGTTTTGATCCAGTTTGGCCGTCCTAGTGATTGTATGGATGCTTGCGCACTCATACGTATACGGTTCGTGTTCGATCCGTTAATTCTCACTTCGAGCTGTTTTTAGCTGCGCATCAGGATGGCGGGTATCCATCATTTATTTATATTATTTGATGAAGTTGTTAATAACGTTTATATATGTATTAATAATGATTGCTTAATCGTTTTTTATATAAAATGACAATTTATACTGGAAAACATATGTTATAAGTGGAATGTTAAAACGCCTACAGCTTATTCAAATATCAATTAATTGGTTTCTGTTGGAGCGTCGGCAGCGAATACGTTCTGTTGGAGCATCGGCAGCGAATACGTATCGAAGACTCCTTGTCTGATTGGTGCACTATCGTTGCCGGTGTTCCCCAGGGTGGCGTATTATCTCCTCTTCTTTTCTCAATATTCATAAATTCCATCACGCATTCACTTTCATGTCTCTTGTATGCCGATGACTTGCAGATCTACACGCGAGCCCCACTGTCTGATTTGTCACAGGCTATCACGATAACTAACAGTAATATCAGTATAATAGACAACTGGAGTAAGTCTTACGGTCTTGCTATCAATCCTAATAAAACGCAGACAATTATTACCGGCAGCTCCTACTTCATTTCACGTATCGATTACAGTTCGTTGCCGGCGGTGATCTTTGGCGGAACAACTATTACATTCAGTAAATCTGTGAAAAATCTAGGTATAGTTTTCGATCAGTGCCTTTCTTGGCGACCTCAGGTTGAGACTGTTCGGAAGAAACTGTTTGCCGCATATGGTTCTCTCAACAGATTCCGAAACTTTCTCCCAATGGCTACAAAAACAGTGTTAGCTCAATCACTTTTACTTTCTATAATTGACTACGCTGACGCTGCTTGGGTGGGTTTGTCGGAGGAAATGCTGGAGAAATTGGAGCGTCTACAAAATGTGGCCATCAGGTTTATTTTTAATTTGCGTAAATTTGACTATGTTTCTTACTATCGCTCACAACTTAAATGGCTTCCAATTCGCCATCGCAGACTTACATGTGTTATCTCTACTTCACAATATTTTGTTTCTTCCAACTTCTCCATCATATCTTAAAGCACAGTTCTCCCTTCGGTCCTCTTCTTCGAGTCGTACTTTACGATCGAACTTTAATTTAACTCTTGATATCCCACCCCACAGCACTGAGTTTCTTTCATACTCTTTTCCTGCATATGCTGTTCGGCTATGGAACTCTCTCCGTGAGAGTATTAAGAGAGCTCGTACGCTGGAGTCCTTCAAGAATCAAGTCCGAAATCACTTCCTATCCTTAAATCCTTAGCTTAATCACTCCTTCATTGTCCATAATTATCAACTACTGCACCCATCCCCAATTTGAATTTCCTTTGTGTATTTCCCTGTTCCTAGGTTGCCTGGAAGAGATTGCTTATTAGCAATAAGGCCGCCTGTGTTGTACATCTGTATTGTTTTTGAAAATTTTCTGTCTGTATCTCTTTTTGTGCAATAAAGTATTTTATTATATTAAGCTGGAAGTTTTGCTCGTAATTCCTTTCCCATATAAGGTCCTAGTTCTGCACCCTTTCCCCTATTGAATGTGCTGTTTCATTCTTTCGTCCCAAGGTTTCTTGGGAGATATTGCTTTTTAGAAATAAGGCCGCCTATTTGTATTGCTCTGTTTATTGCTCTGTTTTTTTCTATTTTTTTTTTGCCATCAGAATTTAAATATTCGATTTTAAAAGAAACTGCTTTTAAATTTTGAATTTTAGTACCTAACTAAATTTTGGTTTAATCTATTACATCAAATAGTAACTTTATTGTTAGAGCATGATCCCGCCATTTTGATAATGAAAGCCGGATTTTGTCTAAACTAAGTAGGTACCAAAATTATAATGTTTGGTATCAAATAGTACCAAATGAGTACTAAATTGCAGTGGGTTTTTCAAAACAGGAAGTGATTCCGCCAGCTTGACGTTTATCGCACAACCGTCTCAAACACGAACCGAATACGGATAAGTACTTCGCAAACGCTAGGACGTATATTTCCCGTTCGGTTTTTTCACGTATCGAACACGAACCGAATAGTTACGTATACGTGCGCAAGCGCCCTAAAGCCGCAAAATTGATGGCACCAGGGTGGTGATTTTGTAACTCATCGATTGATCGGCAATCGTTATCAGACTGCATGATTTAATAAAGAAGAGCGAAATTATCTTCATTAGCTATAAGTATTGGTTGATTTATTCAACAAATATACCTTGACTACTTAGACGACGACATTACAAAACGTTAAACATTTTAAAAATCAGTTTTAATCAAACAGAATTATCAAATCGATGTGATAGTCGATTGCCGATGAGTTACAAAATCACCCACCAGGTTGTGCGAAGTACAGATTTTTATAAATGCGAATGAAACTTACACTGCTCACACTCTGTATGTTACACTTTCACGCCATATTAAAGACCCGCGGGACATAGGCAAACTGTTTATCCCGAATTTTAATGAGTTCCCAGGGGAACGCGTGATATAACCGATCTCACATAATTAAATTCAGCTAGTATGCCATAAAAAATAACATGCGCGTAGCAGACTGAAAAAAAATAAAAAATTATTCACTTAAATAATGCACCACTTAAAAGTTACAATTTTAGTTGGCATTTTTGAACTCGCACACTGTCCGGTCCTCTTACCATTATCGCTTTTTATATGGAAGCTCAAAGGATTGTAGGTATTTCCAACTTTGTTAATATTGTTGGGCTTTTGCGTAGGACTCTTATCAATTTAACATTACCATAATCATTATTGCCAACATTGGGCCAAATCGCATACATGTTACTAAGGTACTAAGGTCTTCTGAAGGTTCGTTTTTATTCAAACAATACCATAACGAACCCGTCGTTTTCGCGGGAGATAAAGCACAGAAGACAAGTGTTAGACTAAAGAGAGTAGCCCCCTATAGTCCTTTACTCGCGCAGTCAACCCGACATTACCGCAGCAAGATCAGGCGCGACCTTCTTACTGCTTTACGTGCTCTTCAAGCATGCAAGCTCGAGATAATTTTGAATTTTTATCACACACCAGCTTCTAGGCCGCGCGAACGTTACTTGCTTAGCTTAAATGGTAATTGCCATCGGGTTGTGGTAGAATATCAGCGTTTTGTCCACGTCCTGCGATGACACACACAAATTGTGGGATTACGAGTATATTTTGTACTCATAGGTTACAAATTGATTGTATTGTTGTTGTTACTAATATAAGTTCGTTTTAGGGTATATATTATGTGTAATGTTGAAGCGGTAAATAAAGTGTTTATCTATTTATCTACTTACGCCAAGTGTTTACGCAACCCAACGCTAGGTCGAAAGTTACCATACCGAATTGATTCAATATGTACATGTACAGTAAGCTCCTTATCAAGCTAAGCTATACTGTTTGACCTTTGGACCGTTCTTATGTCGCTCGTAATAGTGGCGGTTTTCGTAGTGTACATGTATAGCTTGAATGGGAGCTTACTGTACACTGATTAAATTAAATATTGTATAAAATGAAACCTTCTTGCTTTAAGTTCGAGCAGTAACGGAGGGAACAGAATTACAAAGATTTCAATATCTTCTTTTATTTGCAGACTTTTCACCGGAACATTGCAGTGACATATCCACAATGTTAAACTCTGGAGATGTTCTATCGGCGGAAGTACCACAGGAACTAGCTAAGCTATCCAGAGCAATCCATGACTCTGGAATGTTCGAAAGCTTTCGTCAAGTGGATCCTAAAGTAGCTATGGATTGGCTCAAGGAGAAATTACCGGATGTGCATGCGAAGGTGTGCACATTCCTTGATCAACACGGACATAGAGCTATTATGGAGGTTGCTATTTACAATGTTGCATTTTTTAAGTAGAAAAAAAATAAGAATCCATATTATTATAATACATATTATTATTTACAGTTTGACATGTACGTAAAGCCCTGGGCTTTGCAAAACGATAATCTTATGAAGATACTACAAAATTTAAAACTATCTACACAAGAAAGTACTGCCCTAAAAAGTGATGACGAAATAATAAGCGCATTGACGACTCCCAAAAAGCAAAAAACCAGGTGGGTCAATGTAGCACACAAATATATCATAAATTTGATAACTCATCAGAATATATAAGAAACAATAATAGTACATTACTGCAGAGGCCGGGAAGTTAAGGATTGCCGCACGAGTAAGCCTTGACAATAATTACGAGTCCGACAATCCCATTCCCGCGGAGGTATTTATAGTGCTTTTCTCAATAATTGTGAGGAAATAATGAAAGACGTAATACTGGAAACAAATGAGTGTAATATGAATTAAAGAACGAATAAAGTAATTTATTAATGTTAAACGTAATGTTTGATATATTTTACGCAAAAATGTGATACTGTAGATTATGGTTTTTTTCTATCGCAACGAAATTAAGCATATTTCCGTGTGATTTTATACCAACATTTTAATAATATTTTAATATTTAAATTGTTGTCATATTCAAGTGTGCGTTCCCCCAGCAGGAAATTGTGTCCTAGGTTATATTAAGTTTCATGAATAATTAGAGCGTAATTTGCTATAAATGTGCGCGAAATAAAAAATTTGTGCGCGTTTCCGTTTTGGAAAAAAATTAGAAAAACGAATCCTGCTGGGGTAACGTTTTTCCAGCAGGAAGATTTTAAACGAATAATCCGAGAGATAAATAATTTATATGAGCGGATAGCTTATATTTGTGCATAAATGTGCGCCAAAAATGAAATTTGTGCGTGTTCGGGTTTTACAGATATTTCGTTTCCTGCTGGGGTAACGTTTTGCTGAAACTTGTTTCTCCAAAACCATCGAATGTGCGCCCATTGAATAAAGATACATGAGTAGCTTTTAATTTGTGCCTATTTGTGACATAATTTGATTTTCAAAAATATTTACAGTTTAGGAGTAATCACGTAATGAAGGAAATTCGAAAAAAAATTCTAGCGCATAAATGAGAAAGCATAGAAGCTCACTGAAAACGACTTTTGAATGGTCTTATTATTACTAACAAACATTAAAAATTTCAAGAATCTACATCTACGCGTTTTTAAATAATATAACTTTAACTTTAATTGGTTATAACGTTAATTTAAACTCAAAATGCACGAAACTGATTAATGCCAAGTTAAATGGGTATGAATCAAAAATTAGTGCATGTTCCAAAATATATGTCATGAAAATTTCAGCTTCATACATTTATTAATAAAGTACATATAAACAAAAAAAACAAAATATGGGCTAAGTTTATGGTTATCCGACTAAATCCGAATGACCACCAAAAAGCGACGATTTCATACTTGTTGATGACATTCTATTCTTGACAGTATTAAACAACAGTTGTTGTCGATACAGTCGCGTTCATAACGGCAATTGAGTTTTTGAGTTTATTGTCATTAATGTATCATTCATAGCAATTTTAGTACAAAATAAACTGCCGTGCTTTTGTTAGATAAGTTATCCAACGGACCAAGTAAAGAGCTTTGCGGCACACTAGACATAGAGTTTACTGGAGGGAGACTCTGTACTAGGGTCGTCTGCTTAGGTACCTCCGTCTTATATATTTCTGCCGCAAAGCAGCAGTGCTTGCATTGCTGTGTTCCGGTTTGAAGGGTAAGATATGGCAGTGAAATTACTGGGTACTGTGAAACACTGTGGTTCTTGTGGGGGTTGCAGTTTTGCTGCGAATCTCACAGGAGCTACATGTATTATAGGCGACTGTTACCACTTACCATCAGGTGGGCAGTTTGCTTGTTTGCCAACTTTCTGCAATAAATACGTATATATACTTAAACATATTATAAATAAATACGTCCTATATACGAGGGGCGGCTGATAATTTCGCGACCTAAGGTACTTAACGAAAAGGTATCATCTCGTTACTGATAGCTCAACTTGCGGCACTAATTGATAGTATAAATAACACCCATTTGTTCAATTTGGTTCATTAACACTTCAAACCTGTTACAAGCAACAATACCATGTCAAGCGAAACTGAAAATTCTCGCAATTTTGAGCACCGCGCAGTGATTTAATTCCTTGTAAAAAAAGTAAACTCGCCGAAAGACATTTTTGAAGAAATGTCATCAGTTCTTCAGGATTCCGGGCCATCATATACAATGGTAAAAAAATTGGATCGACTTTTTAAACAAGGAAGAGAGAGCTGTCAAGACGACCCCCGCCCGGGCCGCCCTGTGACAGTAGTGACCGAAGAAAATGTTAAAAAAGTTGATAAATTAGTATTGGCCGATCGAAGAATAAAATTGTGGCAGATAGCTGAAGAATTACAGATTAGTAAAGAGCGAATCGGAGAAATTTTACACCAAAATTTACACATGAAAAAAATTTGTGCGCGTTGGGTACCGCGAATGCTCACACCACTCGACAAACAACGATGAGTTGTAAGGATTTTTTGGAGTTGTGTCAGAACGATTAGGACGAAATTTGTAACCGCATTGTAACAGTAGACGAAACCTGGATTCGTCAGTATGATCCGGAGTCCAAACAAGAGTCTATGCAGTGGATTAAAAAAGGAGAAAGACTACCAAAGAAGTTTAAAGTTGAAAAGTCGGCCTCTAATATTATGGCGACTATTTTCTGGGATCGCGAGGGAATTATATTAATTGATTACTTGCCTAAAGGAACTACTATGAATGGTCAATACTACGCCAATTTATTAGGTCAGGCACGTGAAGCAGTCGTACAGAAAAGACTTGGCAAGTTGGCGCGCGGTGTGTTGTTTCTGCAAGACAACGCGCCCGTTCACACCGCTCGCGTTTCGAGGGATGCTTTAAAAGCCACTGGGTTCGCAGAAATTGACCATCCCCCCTATAGTCCGGACTTGGCTCCCAGTGACTTTTTCCTTTTTTAGAAACTGAAAAAGGAGTTAAGGAGGTGAAGATTTTCGGATGACAATGAGATGAAGTCAGCCGTGGAGAGCCATTTTCAACAGAAATCTTTAGAATATTATTCCAATGGTTTAAAGGCATTGTATTCACGAAGTGAGAAGTGTATTTCACTTGAGGTTGATTTTATTGAAAAATAAAAATTAAAAAACTAAACTTTTCTTTCATTAAGTACTAGGCCGCGAACTTATCAGCCGCCCCTCGTACGTATATTGCCATGCAACTGTTCAATGACATGATAATGTGGCGTTCTATTCTGATAATAGGTTACAGACGAATCGAAACTCAACCGGTGCGATCGACCAATCGGAGTGCTTATATTGCCATTCTACTGTCCGATGACCTGATAATGTGGCGGTCTGATTGGTCGATCGCTACGGTTCAGTTTCGATTTAGCTGTAACTTATTAGTAGAATTGGGTCTGTGATCTGCGGCTGTACCGCCTAATTCAAAGCGATCACTCGCTATCATTATCGTGACATTAGAACAATAGTTTTAATGTCACCTGTGACATTAAAACTATTGTTCTAATGTCACGATAGCGATAGCGAGTAATCGCTATGAGTTAGGCGGTACGGTCGCGGGTGGTGATTCCCCTTGGGGACAAAAGTCTTAGTTTGTTGTTCACTGTAATAACAATGCTAATAGCATTGTCGTGTTCACACAATTAGAGATAAATAAGGCTCTCAGTTGCTGAAGAGCCCAGGTGAAACTTGTTTCCACTTTCAGCCTTATCGTCACTGACCATCAGGTGAGATGAGGGCCAATATCTTGTTTAATACAGGGGTTTTAATAAGCTTTTATTTAACTTGTAATGTTTGATTGTTGGTTTGTTTCAAATCCTGTAAGTCAAATTTAACCCACTTAACAGTTTTCAATTGAGCTGAAATTTGATACACCCCTTTAGTTCTAATAACAATGCAATTGTGTAAGTATAATTAGTATATTTGTAAACCAAAATGGCTGCCACAGCAAAATTGCGGATTACATATTTATGTACAATTCCCCCAATATTTGATCAAATTAAAAGACTTGACTTGTAATATACTTGACTTGTACTATTCACTATTTAAAAAAAATGAAATCCAAGATGGCCGCCGACACAAATAGCTGATAATATATTTTTGTACAATCCTCCCGAATATAAATATCAGATGAAAGAGTTTGACTGTCATTAAACGGCAAATTACATATTTACATATTAAAATGAGAAATATACAGAACACTGACAAAAAATATAAAATAAATTAAATACAAAAAAATAATATAGGTATGTTTTTAAAAAATAGATCAACACACGGCATTTATTAATTTAATGAGGTATTCATTTTTCATAAAAACATTCATAACTTTCATTTCAAATTAAAAACTATGCAATTAAAATACAAAATAAATATTTTACTCACACATGATATTGCTACATTTGGGGATTGTTACATCACGTTAAATCCGAATGATCACCATTGGATACACTGTATGTGCAACAAAAAAGATCCGATCACCAAAGAGCGGAATAGATTAGGACTTAGGTTGGCTGGTAGATATCTCTATGAGAAATAAGTCCGCCTTTATATATACTGTTAGTTTTAAATGTATTTTTTTAATGTGTGTGTACAATAAATAATTATATATAATATAGAATGCGACAGTTAATCGCCTCAGATAGGAATGACAAGCACGCTTTCCACCCTATGCGAGTAATCTAGCTTTATAGCTACAAGTAAACAACTAGGTGCCATCATTACCTACTTCACCTAGCGCCGTAGATTGATGTTTTGATTCTATTACATTAAAAAAGCAGTTTCTAAGCATTTAAATAATTTTGCTGTTGCAAATTTTATGTTCATAATATAAAAGGATACTTTATTCGTTTCCTATCTTTATATAAATCTATTTCTATAACTTGACCATGTTTGTGTTTGTTTGCCTACACTTAATAAATTTTCAATATGCCTAATATTTATTTGATATCTTTTTATTTCCACTAAAAGAGGTCTATCTCCACAATTGTAATATTATATAATGCTATGATTTATATAATATTACATAATATATAATATATTCACATAATGATTTATATAATCATTATGTGAAACATCATAAACCAATCCAATGTACTTCTTTATGCAGACGACACGAAAATATTCCGAGTAATACGAGATAGACGAGATGTTGATTTACTGCAAAATGATTTAAATAACTTTGAAAAGTATTGTCAAAATAATAATTTGTTTTTAAACCCAGAGAAATGTCATACAATAACGTATACCAGAAAAAGAAACCCCATAAAGTTCCCTTACAAATTGTGTGGGAAGGTCTTAGATCGTGTGGAAGAAGTCAGGGACCTGGGTGTGATATTGGACTCTAAACTTACTTTCGTTCCACATATAGATAAAATAACTTCACAATCTATTAAAATGTTGGGGTTCATATTACGCATATGTAAAAAATTTAAAAATGTTAAAACATACAAATTGCTTTTTAATAGTTATGTTCGCAGTCGATTGGAATTCGCAAGTTCCGTTTGGAATCCCTATTATCGTGTGAATAAGGATAAAATCGAGAGGGTACAAAAGAAGTTTCTTAAGTCACTGAACTACAGGACTTGTAATCCATATACTGACTATGTGTCCTCACTTGCTTTACATAATATAACAACTTTAGAGCGTAGACGAGATGTTATTGATATCGCGTATTTATATAAAATTTTACACAACATGGTCGACGCTCCGTCTCTTCTAGAAAACATACACTTTCGTGTACCTAGAAGACAAGAGAGGACAGTTCGCAATAAAGCACTATTTGCTATTAAACCAAGTTATACATGCTATGGTGGTAATAGTTTCATAAAAAGATCTTGTAAACAATACAACAATAAGTTCAACGACGTGGATATTTTCGATACATCAATAATTAAATTTAAACGTCACATCACTGAACTCACGAGCGACGAGAACACGTAAACACAATTAGATTGATGTTTAATGTTGTAAATAGTTGACCTAGTTAAACATTACTTATATTTCTTAACATATATATACAACTCGTTGTTTCTATAAGAATGCTCCCGTAGTTGTCTGTCGCATTCCCACATTACAATTAAAATTATATTAAAATCTTCGTCAAATGAACCGTGCGATGTGCATATTGATCATCTCGTATTATTATTATTTGACTTTCTTGTATTTTTTTTTTTTGATTTACATATTCTCATCAATTTTTTTTCTTTCATCTCGTACTTATTGTTTCAAATTGTAATATAATCCGCGTTGCATGGCTGCCGTGATTCCTGTGCATGAATGATAGATCTAAAGTTACATTATTATTGCAACAAATGTTTGTAGTACAAAAATAATATGTACAGTACATACCTACATATTATTTAAAATATATGTACTTATATAAATTTTTAATAAAACATACCCAAAGTGTTTTCTCCAACAAGCACTTGTTTAACAGAATTCGAGGCAGTACATGAGAATATAATTCCTAAATCATAGCTTTTACTCTGTAACAATGGAACATACAGACGTTATTTTATGCATCATTGCCAGTAAGGCGTTTTATGTGTAAAATATGTAAGTAAATACTTACCGATATCAGTCCATGTTTGTAGTGGTAATCACTGTAAAGTATTATTGTACTCTTACTTCGTGTTTTATAAATAAATAATTAAGTTTAGTTTTTATGTAGCATACTAGGCACATTAGCACTCATGCGCAGCGCGCAGATGTGTCCTGGCGGCTCGCCGGCTCGTGGCGCCAGACTGGCGCGCACCGCTCGACACATATATTATGACCTACTTATACTTATTATATTACTATCATATTTTTCTCCTTGTTGAATGTTGTTTTTGTTGTTGTTTGCCGATTAACGAGTTTCATACCTCCATATAAATTTAGGGAACTATAGGTTTATTTTAGCATTAAGGTTTTCTCTTGTCATTGTATATTATGTGAAACTGTTTGTTCCTCAATAAAAGAAAAAAAAAAAAAAAATATAATATTCTATCTATCTATCTATCTATACTTGTGGGGGTAGCTGTGGGCGACGAGTGGCGAACCTCAGCAAGCCACTGCGACCTGTACAGATCTATTGTGGCTGACCCCTCCTCAAAGGTCTCCAAATAGGCCTGTAGCGTTAAAATAGCCGATGACCTTTTTTGGAGACAGAGCCTTTGCTTCATGAGGTGGCAAACTAGGTCCTCCCAGAGCTCGGCTCCTTGTGTGGATGAGAGCATAGCATTCACAGAGGATGTGAGAAGGTGTCTCGTCATCCTCACCACAGAATCTGCACGTGGGGGCATTTGCTAATCCCATTCTGTGCAGATGTTTGTTGAGTTTACAGTGGCCAGTTAAGGCTCTAGTGAGAACCTTTAGTTGGCCTCTGCTCAGTTGGAGGTTACGCATTGCGACCCTGGGTGAAAATTCCCTAATGAGCATTTTTGAGTGCAAAAGCCCTGAACTCTGAGCCCACTGGAGACGGGCTTGTGTTTGTACCCAATCCCTAAGGGCTCTCTTTTTTGTCACCCTCGAAAGGCCACATGCTGGTTCTGGTCCTATAAGAACGTTTTCGGAGCCAGCCCTCGCTAGTTCGTCGGCAATTTCATTGCCTCGGATGTTGGAGTGACCTGGAACCCAGCCAATCATAACCGAGTTCCTGGTCGCCAAATCATTCAAGGCCTTCGAACACTCTAAGGTGATTTTGGACTTGAACTCCACGGCAGCCAGGGCCTTTAAGGCAGCCTGGCTGTCCGACAGAATAAGAATGTTTTTACCTTCGCTCGACCGGTTTGCGTGAACGCAGTCGATGATGGCATACATTTCTGCCTGAAAAACGGTGGCATGTGCACCCAGGCTCGTAGTCCTCCTGGATTTCGTGCTACCTCCGTAGACACCTGCACCTGAACGGCCTTCTTTTCTGGAGCCGTCAGTGTACCAAATCTGGTTGGCTTTCCTAAAGGGCTCAGGGATTTGCATGTCCCATTCTTCCCTGTTAGGAATCGTAACTTTGTAGTTCCTCCTGAACTCCAAAGTTTCATGCATGGCATCAGCTGGCATTGCCATTATAGGATTTACCAAGAGGCTGCTATGTAGTTTCCTCATGGTCTGGGATTTCCAACTCGATTTGCCTCCCTCTACCGCTCTGAGCATGGCCATCCTTGCCTCCCCCTGAATGAACAGGTGGAGCGGTGGGAGGTTCAGGATAGCCTCCAGAGCAAGGGTGGGAGAAGACGAGAAGGCCCCCGTGATCATCAAGCAGGCGCATCTTTGCAGGCTTTCGAGGGCCTTATTTGTGGTCCCTATTGCCGTTTGCTTAAACCAAGCTATACACCCGTAGCTAACCATAGGTCTTACCACAGCGGTGTAAAGCCATAGTAGGTAGCTTGGTTTCAGTCCCCACCGGGAACAGGCCAGCTTACGGCAAATTCCGAGTGCTGCTTTGGCCTTCTTGATTATGTTCTGTATATGTGTACACCAATTCATCCTATGGTCCAAGAGGACCCCAAGGTATTTGGCATTTTGTGAAAATTCAATAGTCCTTCCAAAGAGCTTAGGAGGCTTAAGGCCGTCTAGATTCCTCCTCCTAGTGAAAGGGACTATAACGGTTTTGCCGGCGTTTACAGACAGCCCCACCTGGCAGCACCATTGTTCGATCTTCTTGAGAGCGAGTTGCATGAGACCTGATATAGTTGAAGGACATTTCCCCACTATGTGGACCACCAGGTCATCTGCGTAGCCTTGAGTGGGAAGGTACGCCATGTTTAACTCCCGGATTAGGCAGTCAACAACCAGACACCACAGTAATGGTGACAGCACTCCACCCTGGGGGCACCCCCTAGTCACCCTGGCGATTATAGTGCAGTCCAACAGTGTGGTTTTCACAGTTCTTGTTGATAGCATTGCCCTTATCCAGGAGATTACTAATTGGTCGATGCCTCGGTTTTGTAGACATCGCACAATCACTTCTGTTGAGGTGTTGTCAAAGGCACCTTCAACATCCAGAAAGGCACACAAGGCTATTTCTTTGTTTTCCAGCGCCTGTTCGAGTCTATCGGTCAATTCGATAAGGGCAGTTTCCGTAGACTTACCTTTCTGGTAGGCGTGTTGCCTAGGATGTAAGGGATCACCTGCCAGGTGCGTATCCCTTACATAAAAATTTATCACCTTCTCCATGGTTTTCAACAGAAAGGAGGTAAGGCTGATTGGTCTGTAGGACTTAGGTTGGGACTTGTCCTTATCTCCTCCTTTGGGGATGAATATAACCCTGACCCTTGTCCACAGACTAGGGAGGTATCCCCACGCTAGACTAGCCCTGAGGATCCTCACTAAAACTGGGAGTAGGATATTTTTACCCTGTTGTAGCAGGGCTGGGAAAATACCATCCTCACCCCCGGTCTTGTATGGCTTAAAGCTATCAATAGCCCAAGCTACCATTTGAGGGCCTACTATTTGTGAGGCTTTTCTCCAGTCCTCCGCCTTTGGCCTTAGCCTAGGCAGCTGATTGGATTCCTCTGATGATTCTACTACCCTCGAATCTGGAAAGTGCACTTTCGCTAGGAGTTCCAAGGTCTCCTTTGCGTTGCACGTAAAGGTCCCGTCTGGTTTCCTGAGTAGACCTATATGGGACGGAGGCGCTTTGGATAAGATCTTATGTATCCTTGCGGCATGGGCTGTGCTATTTATCATTTCACAAAACCTACCCCAAGATCGTCTTTTCGCTCTCCTTAGTTCTTTGTTGAACCCTGTAAGGGTACGGGAATAGGCTTCCCAGTTGCCATCAGTTTTCGCTTTATTAAAGCGCGAGCGGGCTTTTTGCCTCAGGAATTGCAATTTGCCGCTCCACCAGGGTACTTTACGATTGCTCTCTCTGGTGGTGTGGGGGCAGTTATTTTCGTAGGCACTTAGGATGCCCGCGGTCACTGCCCCTGCCGCTAATTCTAACTGTTCTACTGTTTTAACGGCTTGTATCGTCTTGTATATATAATATTACATAATATATAATATATTCACATAATATATAATATTACATTATTAATTATCAATAGACGCACATTAAATAAGTAGGTATTTAAGTGGAAGTGTTTATTTTTAATAATATAGACAATAAACTCAAAAAAAGTAAATAAATTCATTTTTCCAAAACAGTTTTATAGCCGAGTGTACACAGACGTGACGTATTTAAACTTGTTAGTGGGTAAAATTAAGAATGTCATCAACAAGTATGAAACCGTCGCTTTTTGGTGGTCTTTCGAATTTAGTCGGATAACCAAAGAATTAGCCAATTTTTTGGTGTTTGTATATATCTCCTTTAATACAAAATATATGATGCTGAAATTTTCATGATAAATAGTTTTGAATACGCTCTAATTTTTAGTCTATACCTATTTAATTTTGGTTTAGTCACTTTCTTGCATTGTGAGTTTACAGTGACGTTATCACCGATTAAAGTTAAAGTTTAATTATTCAAAAACGCGTAGATGTAGATTCTTGAAATTTTTAATGTTTGTTAGTAATAATAAGACCATTCAAAAGTCGTTTTCAGTGAGCTTCTATGCTTTCTCATTTATGCGCTAGAATTTTTTTTCGAATTTCCTTCATTACGTGATTACTCCTAAACTGTAAATATTTTTGAAAATCAAATTATGTCACAAATAGGCACAAATTAAAAGCTACTCATGTATCTTTATTCAATGGGCGCACATTCGATGGTTTTGGAGAAACAAGTTTCAGCAAAACGTTACCCCAGCAGGAAACGAAATATCTGTAAAACCCGATGGCCCACAAATTTCATTTTTGGCGCACATTTATGCACAAATATAAGCTATCCGCTCATATAAATTATTTATCTCTCGGATTATTCGTTTAAAATCTTCCTGCTGGAAAAACGTTACCCCAGCAGGATTCGTTTTTCTCATTTTATTCCAAAACGGAAAGGCGCACAAATTTTTTATTTCGCGCACATTTATAGCAAATTACGCTCTAATTATTCATGAAACTTAATTTGGCCTAGGACACAATTTCCTGCTGGGGGAACGCACACCATATTCAAATATATGCTCGAAGAGTGCATTTTTTATGTGGTAGCAATTGACTGTATGACAAGTTACATAATTCAAGTTATACTTAGATGAATTAAAAATCATTTCAGCAGCGGCCAGAAATGAATTTTCATACTTACTTCTTACTTTCGTAGTATCTCTTCTTAGCCTGTGCTTACTTTCCTGGCCTAGGCCGGTAAAGTAATGCATGAGCCAAGAATTACAAACTTCGTGTCATTTTTTTACTACAATAATGCCTACATTTCCGAGCATGTTTGAGAAAATTGTATTTATTTGTTGTTATTTTAATACCTAACAGACAAGAATACTAGTAAGAATTTCGTAGGTAGCTATTCATTGTATCAACTACTAATTCTTTTTTCATACTAAGAACTACGTTATAAATCTTTTTCTCAAGCATGCTTGGAAATGTAGGCATTATTATAGTAAAAAGATGACACGAATGCTTAATTGATTAATTTTCGTTGCGAGAGAAAAAAGCCATAATCTGCAATTCTACAGTAAGTATTACATTTTTTTGCGTAAAATATGAGTGGACTGTATATACGAGTAAAACATATCTCGTACATATGTAATTGCGTAAAATATATCAAACATTACGTATAACATTAATTAATTATTGCTTTATTCGTTCTTTTATTCATATTACTAGCTTTTGCCCGCGGCTTCGCTCGCGTCAAATTAAGGGGTAAGGCAACCACCTTCCAGCAGCTCCTTGGCCTTGAACTGTAATAATTATAGAATTATTCCTGATAACTACTCCTCTCGTCTCGCCGCGCCGCCCGCGCTCGCCTAGGTACCCGATTGACGACGATCGAGATATGCCACCTAAAATGAAAAAATATATAGAACCCTTATATGGGTGATGATATTTCACGTCTGCCACGTTAGATCGTTATCTGGGACGCTTGATCAACTTGCCTACTTTGACATGTTCACGAAAGCTTCGTGTCGGTTTACTGAACTCATTACTCGAATGTACTAGGTCATTGAAAAACCTAGGTCTCTCGGTTGAAGATTCACACGTTTTGTATCGAAACGCGGAATGCCCTCTCTTACCAGATCGGATTGTGGCACAAACTATACCGGCACGGACAAGTATTTGAGAGATGTCTACGTATACCTTGGTAATCACAATTCTGATATCTGTAGAGAATTCGCAAAGTCTGAAATAACATGGCTATTCAATCCCCCTAGCAGTCCTAACATGGGAAGACTTTTTGAAGCTGCTGTTAAGTCTGCAAAAACACACATGCGACGGGTTCTTGGCGAGCAAAAGTTGACCTACGAGCAACTTACCACTTTCTTCGCCAGAGTCGAAGCCGTTATGAATTCTCGACCTTTGACTCCCTTAAGCCCGGATCCAAATGATTTTGAAATCCTTTCACCGGGACATTTTTTAATTTTTGAGCCTCTGATATCTTTGACTGAGTATGATTTTGAGGAGACTAATATCACCCGCCTTAATCAATTTCAATTGTTACAACGTCTCTCACAACATTTCTGAACTCTAAAAGCGTGGGCTTTTAGATTTTACACTTCTCTTGCTTACAAACTTAGTTGAACTAAGGAATACATCCTTTAAATTACGCCCCACGCTTTTAGAGTCATTGTGTTCTTGTACTACATGTATAGACAATGATCAAGGTTTTATGCCTGAACATACACTCCCCCCCGAACCAAGCACGACTTGGTTGACCTAAGCATCAAGTGGCAGTCTAGCTAATTTTGAAACGGGCCGCAGTAATGTGCCCTTTTGAGTACGTAGTTCAACAACGCGCACTACACTATCAGTACCGGGTAGTAACTTAATTATTCGACTGCGTTTCCATTCTAAAGGAGGATAGTTATCTTCTTTAATAAGTACTAAATCTCCGATTTTAGCGGGTATTGTAGCATCCGTCCATTTATGCCTTAACTGTAGAGTATGTAAATATTCATTTCGCCAACGAGACCAGAAATGTTGTGAGAGACGTTGTAACAATTGAAATTGATTAAGGCGGGTGATATTAGTCTCCTCAAAATCATACTCAGTCAAAGATATCAGAGGCTCAAAAATTAAAAAATGTCCCGGTGAAAGGATTTCAAAATCATTTGGATCCGGGCTTAAGGGAGTCAAAGGTCGAGAATTCATAACGGCTTCGACTCTGGCGAAGAAAGTGGTAAGTTGCTCGTAGGTCAACTTTTGCTCGCCAAGAACCCGTCGCATGTGTGTTTTTGCAGACTTAACAGCAGCTTCAAAAAGTCTTCCCATGTTAGGACTGCTAGGGGGATTGAATAGCCATGTTATTTCAGACTTTGCGAATTCCCTACAGATATCAGAATTGTGATTACCAAGGTATACGTAGACATCTCTCAAATACTTGTCCGTGCCGGTATAGTTTGTGCCACAATCCGATCTGGTAAGAGAGGGCATTCCGCGTTTCGATACAAAACGTGTGAATCTTCAACCGAGAGACCTAGGTTTTTCATTGACCTAGTACATTCGAGTAATGAGTTCAGTAAACCGACACGAAGCTTTCGTGAACATGTCAAAGTAGGCAAGTTGATCAAGCGTCCCAGATAACGATCGATCATCATCCGTTTATTATCATACCCACTCTTTAAAATCTCAAGAGCGGTGTCCAGAGACTCGTCCGTCATTGTGAGGTGTTGAATAAGAGAGCGCGGTTCCTTGTGAACATGGCTAAACAAGTAGAGGTATTTCTCGGTTTTTGAAAGATCTTTTCTAGACAACACCAACGAGTTATACATACTTATAAAGCTATACCACTCAAATGGATCTCCGCCATAATTTTGTAACTCTAAGGCAGGAAGACGAGAATGTACTGCGCTTTCTGTGGTTATGTGAGTACCATCCAAGTTTGGTAATTTTACCGTAAATGCCTCAAGTTCATTATAACAAATGATGGCTTCTTTGTATTTCTTGTCGTAATCCGATGCATTTTTTTCATCGTCTAAACTAACTAATAAATTTTCGTACTTCTCCAATAAGACCTTGTAATGATCGTCTAATTAACGCATACGAGCCGCCAATATTCCCGATGAGTATTGTTTTGATTTGATCATATCAGCCGATTGAATGAACCATTCGTATTCAATTTTAAATTTAACTTGATAAGCCTTTAACGCCATATTGCAAACTATGTAATGTCTTTCACAATAATCACGTGGCTTACAAATGAAATTCCGTAAGTAAATAACGTAATATAAAGTGAATTAGATACCGAAATACTAACAAAATACCGCCGTAACAAAGAATAATACCGAATGAAGTTATACAATTACCGCGACATAACACCGTATCTGCGCGAACTCGTAGGGACCGATAAATATCTCGCAGCTCGAAGGACCACTTAATATGTGCACGTAATCACGAAGAAATAGTTAAACCCCTGCTTATAGGCATTACCTTAATCACGCCCATACAAAAGGTACTAGCAACATACCAACGATTGCCCTGCAGCTCAGAACCGCGCTTCCTCACTTCTGTAGCTTCTTCACTGGAGATCTTTGTGCACAATCATAGGAAAACCATATTCTTCTGTATCAGAAAACATAGGCAGGAAAATCTAGCCGGACATGATTCGAAGTGACAACGGGTCTGACATTCTTTTTCTTTTTTCAACGTGTACGGCGGTCACGCGGCCAGTAATATGCCAATGCGATTTGTAAAGACAATGATCAAGGTTTTATGCCTGAACAAAGATACTCATTTGTTTCCAGTGTTACTTTACAATTTTCCAGTCTTTTAATATTTCCTCACAATTATTAAGCACTATACATACCTCGGCGGGATTAGGATTGTTGGACTCGTAATTATTGTCAAGGCCTCGCTGACGTTCGGCCTTGAAAGCTTTACTCGTCCGGCATTCCCTAACTTCCCGGCCTCTGCAGTAATGTACTATTAATTGAATGAGTTACTATGTAATTTCGACTTAGGAAAATACTGTCCTGGGTACTGCCATTGTGCCGGCGCACGGTTCGTCACAGAGAGGCCACGAAGGCCCACTTGATTCTGGGCGTTCACAAGCTCCGGCTCGCCACCATAGAGCTCGGCAAGCAGCTCCTCAGACAGTGGTACCTGCCTCACTACGAACTAGTCTTCTTCTTCCGCTTGTTGGAACTGCAGAAATACATTGAGACCAGAGACCCCGCACTACTCAGAAAGTAAGTTTATACCTATTTGTTTTCAATTGGCTGTCCCCTAAATTCTATTTGACAGAATGAAATTCTCAGCTACTTAAAAGAATTAGAAGTTTTCTATTTATTCTACTACTACGACATTTTACCAGTGGGAGAGCCATGCTTCGGCACGAATAAGCCGGCTCGACCGGAGTAATACCACGGCCTCATAGAAGACCGGCGTGAAGCAACGCTTGCGTTGTGTTTCGTCGAGTGAGTGAGGGTACCGGAGGCCCAACCCCCCTACCCCCCCTATGATGGCGCAGTTCAATAGATTGTTACCCCAGGAGGGTACCAACTGCGCTAGCGTTGGAGAATCCCTCTCTGGACGTCCACTTTCAGGACGCAATATATCTGGGAGTGGACGCCTAGGCCGCCCCTCGTATTCGGCGCTCAACCATACCTGGGGAAGAGCAAAACCACGGCATCCCCTGCCAGACTGTCGGTGGACTTCTGCAACATCAGGCGGCTTCACTCCAACCTGAATGCTGTCCACCACCACCTCGAGACAGCAAAGCCGGCCTTGCTCTTTTTGACCGAGACGCAGATATCGTCCCCGGAGGACACTTCTTATCTCTCCTACCCTGGGTACGGACTGGAACACCTCTATGCACCTAAGGCCGGTGTGTGCGTGTACGTCAGAGACGATATTTGTTCTCGGCGCCTCAGTAATCTTGAAAGTGGGGACCTCTCTAACTTATGGCTCCGTGTAGACAGCGACGACCATCCCCGCGTCTATTCGTGCCTCTATAGGTCCCATAGCCGTGATACCGAAACTAACCGACTCATCGAGCACGTCCAAATGGCTGCAGACTCTGTGCAGCAGATCCCACTCGCAGAGATCGTGATACCTGGCGATTTTAACGCTCACCACACCGAATGGCTCGGTTCAAGCAAAACCGATCATGCGGGGAGATCTGTTCACGCCTTCGCTCTTGCATATGACTTGACGCAACTGGTCACTACGCCCACGCGAATTCCCGATGTGGAGAGCCAGGAACCTTCACTGTTGGATCTTCTGCTGACTTCTCATCCTGATGGCTACCTCATATTTGTCAACGCCCCTCTTGGCTCCTCGGACCACTGATAAGGAGTACGGTGCCACTCACGTGCTTGCAACGACCTCGAGTTGCACGTAGTCGCCGTGTGTGGCACTACAAGTCAGCAGACTGGGATGGGATGCGGTCCTTTTTTGCGTCCTACCCTTGGAGGCAGGTTTGCTTTTCGCCGGATGATCCCAACATCGCCGCTGAGTCTGTTGCTGATGTGGTGTTGCAGGGTATGGAAATTTTTATTCCATCCTCAGTAGTCCCCATTGGTGGCAGGTTCCAACCTTGGTTTGGTCAATCCTCCAAAAAGGCTTCTCGCTGGAAACAGGAAACCTACCAAGCCTGGGCAAATGCGGTGACGTCTCGGGATGGAAATACCAGCGCTTTAAAAAAGCAGTATAACTATGCCTCCAGATCCTTCAAAAGAGACATTGCAAGAGCGAAGTCGGAGCACATCAGTAGAATTGGCGAGAAACTAGAGCGTCTTCCTTCGGGGACTCGTGCGTTCTGGTCTCTTGCCAAAGATATTCAGGGAAATTTCTGCACGCCATCCTTTCCACCATTGCACAAGGATAACACATCGTTAGCCTATGATGCAAAAGAGAAAGCCGACCTTTTTGGGAAACTCTTTGCCTCCAACTCGACTTTGGATGACGGGGGCCAGGAACCGCCGACCATACCGCAGTGCAAGAGCTTTATGCCAGATATTCGGTTCCACCAAAGCTCAGTGCGTCGAGCACTATTCGCCCTGGATATCCATAAGTCTAGTGGGCCCGATGGTATCCCTCCTATCGTGCTAAAGACGTGCGCTCCAGAGTTGGCACCGGTTTTAACGCGTTTATTTCGGCTCTCTTACTCATCTGGCGTAGTCCCAACTTCATGGAAGACAACTTTAGTGCATCCGATCCCTAAGAAAGTTGACCGCTCGAATCCGTCCAACTACAGGCCGATCGCTATAACCTCTTTGTTTTCAAAGATAATGGAATCGATTATCAACCGCCAGCTTCTTCAGTACCTAGAGGATCACCAGCTGCTTAGTGACCAACAATACGGTTTTCGTAGGGGTCGCTCTGCTGGTGATCTTCTAGTTTACTTGACACATCATTGGGCAGAGGCAATTGAAGCGAAGGGGGTGGCACTGGCAGTAAGTTTGGACATCGCGAAGGCCTTCGATCGGGTCTGGCACAAAGCGCTTCTTTCTAAACTTCCTTCGTATGGGCTTCCCGAGAAACTATGTGGATGGGTCACCAGTTTTTTATTAGAAAGAAGCATAAAGGTCTTAATTGATGGTGAATGCTCAGACTCACTGTCTATAAATGCTGGTGTCCCCCAAGGATATATGCTATCACCTACACTATTCCTTTTGCATATTAATGATATGCTGCAAATCAGCGGCATTCATTGTTGTGCAGATGACAGCACGAAAGATACCTCCTATAACGGCCGTGTGAATATTTCTCGGGAAAACGTCATTGAGTGCCGGAATAAACTTGTGTCTGAAATTGATACATCATTAGAGAAAGTCTCTAACTGGGGTCGACTTAATTTAGTCCGTTTTAACCCTACAAAGACAGGTTTGCGCGTTCACCGCCAAGAAAATGCCATTTGTCGTATCGCTTTCAGAGCATTCCCCTATCTGCCTCAGCCAATATTGAGATCCTTGGTGTCGACATATCGAGCGAAGTCCAGTTCCGTGGCCACTTGGAGGGTAAGGCTAAATTAGCATCTAAGAAGCTTGGTGTGCTCAATAGATCGAGAAGTTAATTTCAGTCCAGCGCACCGCCTACAGCTTTACAAGGCGCAGGTTCGGCCTCATATGGAATACTGTTCTCATCTTTGGGCAGGGGCACCGCAATACCAGCTACTCCCACTGGACCGCATTCAGCGGAGAGCGACTCGAATCGTCGACTGCCAGGAAATTTCTAATCGGCTTGATACCTTGGCGCTGCGTAGAGATGTCGCCTCACTATGCATCTTCTATCGCATATATTACGGGGAATGCTCCGAGGAATTGTTCGGTCTCATACCTGCCGCCTCTTTTCGCCATCGTTCCACGCGACAAAAAATCCATGCCCATCACTTAGATGGTTGACAGTCCACAACTGTGCGTTTTTCTCGCAGTTTCCTGCCTCGTACAGTCACACTTTGGAATGAATTGTCGCCTTCGGTATTTCCTGACCGATACGACCTTCAAACTTTCAAGAAAAGAGCGTATTCCTACCTTAAAGGCCGGCAACGCACTTGTAACTCCTCTGGGGTTGCGGGTGTCCATGGGCGACGGTAATCACTTACCATCAGGTGATACGTTTGCTCGTTTGCCCCCTATCCCATAAAAAAAAACATTCTATTGTTGAGTCTGAAATTCTTATATGTATATCACCGGTAAATATTGCAGAGAAAACAAAACCAGCCATTTTAATAATGTGTGTTGCGCAGGGCAATCCAACGCCATCAGTACTACCAGCGCTGGTGCAAGTTGAAGTTCGCGGAGTTGAACACGGGGTGGGTAGAGCCGCTAGAGGCGCGTAGTCCAGGAGCGGCGCGGGCGCTGGGCGAGCGACTAGTCGGTACCGCAGTCTGCGCCGGCGACGTCGTGGCTAGGGCCTGCGTCGTCAACGACTTGGCGGAGGTAAGGGGGGAAAGGGGGAGGGGGTCTACATCACATTTCTTTCCTTTTTACGCGCTAATATTGCAATTGCATTACAAGGAAAGTGAAAGTCATGGAAAAGAAAGGATGTAGTGGCATGGTGTGTAGTATATAAATGTAAAGCCCAAGTAAAGCCTTATGTATTTAAGCTATACATATATGTAAAGCAACTATATTACGTAAATTTATTTTGAATGCCGATACTAACCCCAAATTTTGACAAGTCATCTCTTCTCACTATTAACTTTCTTTTTCATCTGTTATTTTTATTTAGTGTGGCACTTTGGGATTTTACTGATCTCTCGGGCTTCAGCAGAATAACAGCGATTTTTGTATGTACTTATATGATCAAGTCACATGCTGAGCTGTGGCCCATTTGTAGTCTTACATTGCACATTTTCACTTTTTCTATAATGTCATGTAGGTACTAGCAATTATACAGGGTAAATTTTGAGGTACCGGCAACCTCGCAGCATTAGATAGCTAACATCATTAACTACGTTTGTTTTACGAGTTTTAAGATATCTCAATACATAAATTTTCAAGTTCAGTGATCGATTAGTAGTCACAAAGACCGCACGCGCACTCGCTTCGTCGTGCCTCGGAGTTGTTTACTAATTTTTCACGTGTTTCTACCGTCTTGTGCATTATTAGTGATATTGAACAATGAAATTGAACTTTCGTTTCCCAAGTGATACAAGTGTGTTTTAAACTGTTATATTTTAATTGTTTCTGACTACAGAAACAATATACCACAATGAGTTCACAATCGTCTCCCACTTCACAGAGTTATGCTACTGTAATGCAGAATACGTTGTTTCCTAAAAAAGACCAGGCTATCGTTATAGATGCGATCGAAAATTTTCAAATTAAAGATTATGCACTAGCTCTTGGTAAAATAATTGAGCCAACACATATACGATTCCTATCTAGAATTTCGAATAACCGAATCTGCATATACTTAGCCTCAAAAGTGTTAGCAGACGATATTATAGATAACAAGAAATCTATTACTATACAAGGACAAAAATTAGCTATTCGTCCACTAATCAATAGGAACAAACGTATCATTATTTCAAACGTTTGTCCTATAATCCCGCACAGCGAAATAGAGAAAAAACTACAAGAAATAGGAATTAAACCCACGTCCTCGATCTCATTTTTGCGAGCAGGACTTAATGACGCTGGATATAATCATATTTTAAGTTCCGTCGACAGGTTTATGTAACTCCTGATGATTTTTACCGCCTACCCGATAAGATGTCTATCGAGTTTGATGAAACCACATATTGGATCTATTTATCTTCAGACACTATGACTTGCTTTTTGTGTAAAAAACAAGGTCACATTGCTTCAAAATGTACTGAAAGTGGTTTAAACAGAATCCTCTCACCAGATATAGAAGAGAACACACTGTACAATACCGAGATGTCCCCCTTCAAACGCCCTCATCCCCAACTGAACCATCTATTTCGTAAGAAACTCAGGAGCCTGTAGATCAGATTATAGCGGGAATTTGTAGCAACGAAGACAGTGATACTTTATCTCAAACTTGTTTGGAAGATACGGAAGTAAACAGTGGTAAAAAACGCAAGAGAACATCTCAAAATGACTTAGAATCTATTAACTGGAAAGAAATAGATGACTTTATGCCAAATTCTTTGAAACAATACCCATTAACTGGAAATCAAGTTAAAGAATACCTAGATTCTACTTACGGAATCAAAAATATTGAAGAAATTACCTGTAGATAGACGGATCAAATCGCCGAATTAATTGTAATGTTTAAAGACTTAATCCCAAATATCTCATGTCGTAGTGTTAAAAATAGGTTAACTCGTATTGTAAATAAACCAAAATTACAAATTAAAAAATGAATTATAATACAAAAAAGAATAGAGATATATAGTTTAAAGTTGTACAATGGAATTGTAGAAGTCTCAGTCCTAAATTATGTGAATTAGAAGCATATTTAACGAAAAAAAAATTGATATCTGCGTTTGTTCGGAGACATGGTTGTCACCTGAAAGAAAGATAAGTATGTCTGGCTTTTATTGTTATAGAAAGGATAGGGATGACGATCATGGAGGTGTTGCCATTTTTATACATAATTCGATTAAAGCAAATTTAGTTACTACAGCGATTCCGAACTGTCAACTAGAGCACATTTGCATAGAAATTATAAATTTTAATAAAATAAAATATATAATAGGCGTCTACTCACCACAAAATATTAACATACGAAGAACTGATTATGATTCTTTATTTAGTTTTTTTGGCAAAAATACCTTAATAACAGGGGATTTTAATGGACATCATACAGCATGGTCTTATAAAACGGATACTCGAGGTTGTTTGATCGTAGAGTCAAGTTTAGACAATAATTTTATTTATTTGAATAACGGTGAACCGACCCGCCTTGCGATGCTTAACGGGGAATCCATTTTTTCTACACCAGATATCACCTTCGCTAGTTCTGATTTAGCTTTATGTCTGGATTGGTCTGTATCAAATGAATGCCTAGGGAGTGATCATCGTTTGGTTTTAATTGAAATACAGGATAGTTATAAACACATTTATCTATACTAATATTATAAAGCTGAAGAGTTTGTTTGTTTGTTTGTTTGATTGAACGCGCTAATCTCAGGAACTACTGATTCAAATTGAAAAAATATTTTTGTGTTGGATAGTCCATTTATCGAGGAAGGCTTTAGGCTATATGTATAACATCACGCTATGACTGATAGGAGCTGAGCATCAATGACAAATATTGCAAAAACGGGTGAAAATATACGGCGAAACGTAGTTCGCTGGCACAGCTAGTGTATATAATAAGTGAAACATAAAAAAAGCTGATTGGTGCTTATATAAACAAGAGGTAACTTCAAATTGCGCTGATTTTATTTTGAATGAGGATTTACAAGACTGCTACGATAGACTCATTTTAGCTATAAATAAGGCCACCGATAAAGCTATACCTTATATTAAAGTTCCCCAAACACCACATCCTAAATTTGTTCCAAAAAGTTGGTGGAATCAAGACTTGTCCAAGGTTGTAGCTGAAAGAAGGTTGGCTCTCAAAAACTTTCGCAGGGATCGTTCGGTTGATAATTATAATATTTTGCAAAACAAGGTTAAAGAAGCCAGACATATGATCAAAACAGCCAAAAGGGAGTCATGGAAAAATTTTTGTAACAATATAGACTCAAATACTTCGAGTAGCGTTTTATGGCAAAAAATGAAATGGGTGAAAAGCCATGGAGGTTCACGTAAACAAGATTTTTTGCATGATGAAAATGCAGAAGGTTTTCTTACCGGCTTGACGCCAGACTGTGTCAGTTCTCAGTCCCGTGAAGTTAACACTGATTTAGAAAGACATCCATTCACCTTATCGGAGTTGAATGCTGTTCTTAAGAAAAAGCATACATCGGCGGGACTAGATAACATAGTATACTCTTTGATATACAATTTACCATCAGGCGGAAAAACTATACTCTTGCACGTATTTAATCTTATTTATATTTCTGAATTAATACCAAATCAATGGCGCAAAATCAAAATCATTGCTATACCCAAACAAAGTAACAACGTTCGTAAATTTCGCCCCATATCTCTTTTAAATTGCATATGCAAAGTTTTTAATCTTATGGTAACGAAACGACTTGAATTCTTTTTTGAAAGAAACGAGTTATTTCATGATTACACCTTGGGCTTCCGTCGTGGTTACTCCTGCATGGATAACCTGTCGCGTTTCGTGATTGACACTGAAATAGCTCTTACTAATAAAGAATACCTGCTGTGTAGCTTTTGCGATATTACTGATGCCTATAATAACATTTCTGTCACATGTCTTTATGAATGTCTTACCAACTTTGGATTTGACCCATATTTATGTATTTACATTCACAAATTTCTAAGAGAGAGAAATTTATTTTTGTTTCTTCAATCTGGTGGATCTATAATATATCAAGAGTATGCAGGAAAGGACTTTGTCAGGGTGACCCCATGTCTCCGATTTTATTTAATATTATTACTATAAACATCAGTAATAGCTTACCTTTGGTCAGAATATCGCAATACGCTGATGATTTTGCTTTCTATTGTACAAGTAAAGATATCAATTACTGTGTGGAAATTATGGAAAAAGCGCTTACTGAATTTTTTAAACTTTTACAACATATAGGTCTCGAGCTCTCATTTACTAAAACTAAAATATGTATTATTACTCGTAAATACCGTATTCCGTCCATATGTATAAGAATAAATGGCGTCGAAATAAATATTGTAAAATGTATAAAGTCTCTAGGAATGTGGATAGATAGTCGATTCAATTGGTCCAAACACATTAATGAGACAGCTAGCAAATGTGTAAATATTTTTCGATATTTAAGTAGTTCTGGCATTCACCCTTCACAATTAAGACGATTGTACAATGCGTTAATCCAAAGCAAGATAGACTATGGCAGTTTCCTTTACGGCAGTGCAAGTGCAGGTCCCCTAAAAAAGCTAGAACTCATACAAAATCAAGGATAACGTATTTGTGGTGGTTTTATAACCCCTATCCATGTGATGCAATCTGAATTAAACATTGTACCGTTAGAATTAAGAAGACAATTTCTATGTCATAAATATATGTTAAGGGTTTGGTCCAGGTTGAATGACTATCTAATTAGACGCGTGATTATTCTTTCTGAACTGTTAGCAGAGACACTACTGGCGTAGAAATACTGAACTATTAATGATTAATGTGTATAAAGATATTAAGAAATTTTATATACATCAATGTAGGGCTCCGTTATTATATAAAATGCCTTTTCTTGTAACTGAATTACCACTTGAAGACATAATTTTAATTCATTTAAAATCTATTACTACCACTAAAAAACATACCAGTCAGAGTGAATATTTTAACTCTATTCAATCAATGCTATCTAATGAATATAATGGTTTTGTGCAAATTTATACAGATGCATCGAAGGATAGTATTAATTCAGGATTTTCTTTTTATGACCACAGTACATCCTTTAAAGCTAAATTTTATATTGACAATGAATTTATTCCCATCATGGGTCTGGAGTTACTTGCAATATTGGAAGCACTATGGTACGCTGAATCCTGCGATTATAAACAAATAGTCATACTTACCGATTCAGCATCATCGTTACAACATCTGTTAAAGTGCAGTAAGGGTTGTTTTGGTAGAAAAGAGGCTTTCGCTATTATTAAATGTATTTGGAAACTCATACGTAACGGTGTTCAAGTCAAGATTCAGTGGCTCCCTTCGCACGTAGGAATCACTGGGAATGAGGTGGCCGATACAAATGCTAAACGAGCCTTAACTGACGGTGTAGAATTGAAGTTACCTTCTCATCATTCGGATCATTTAGGACGAATTCGAAGAAATATATATGATATGTGGAAAACATCATTCAACCGAATTTCTCAAGAAAAGGGTATCTGGTATAAGACGCTAGTATGTGAGCCACCTCATATCCCGTGGTTCTACAACAGAAAAATTAACCGAAAAGAACTTGTTCTTTGTATGAGAGTTCGGTCTGGGCATGTTCCATTAAATGCATTTAAATTTTTTATGGGCAAAAGGAATGATCCATATTGTGATACTTGCCATAACGTCAAGGAAGATTTGTTCCATATTTTGATGGAGTGTGCGCAGAACGAATCGGATAGAGTTGATCTCATTAGGGATATTAAGTGTAATAGACAAAATTTGTTTTTTTTTTTATATTCATAAATGTTTAAGATCCAATTTTAAATGTAATAACAGTGATAGAATTATTAGTTTTCTGTTGTGTTACTTTGCAAAAGCAAAGTAAATTAAGTTGAAATATTTTGTAGCCGGCTTAACCTTTTAGGTGTATGGATAAAGAGAAAAAAAAATCAAGTTTTTATTGCACTGTCGTGACATTGATAAGTCTATGTCTATGTCTATGTCTGTGACGACGGAAGACAACGCTACGCTAGCGCGCTGTGCGCGTAGAGATACGAACATTCTAGAGGTAGTAAGTATTTTAAATGAATATTTATTTTTGTATGAATGTAAAATCTAACGAATTATCAAGTCGTAGAACAAGCGTTGTAGTTAATGATGCTAGCTAATCCTGCGAGTTTGCCGGTACCTCAAAATTTACCCTGTATAAAAGTTATGTTAGTTTTCTAGTGTTAGTCTCTAACAATATGTGATGTATGTAACTGCAAATAAACTTTATACCATTTCCCCTCTTAAAAGCTTATTTTATTCACTGACTGAAAACAGTGAATAAAAAGCACTTTTAATCACTATTTTTGTGTTTGAATTTAGAAGACACCGACATATTCGACCTCCATCTCAATGCTGTTCAACCTACTTGCTCAAAAAATAATCGATATTATTAATTATTATTATTTTTAAATGTCTATTTTCGCTTAAATCTTTCTTTTTCTCGTAGTCATGATATAAAGTATAGTATGCAACTCTTGAATAAATCGGATTTATACCGAGGGCCATGAATGACTCGCGTCGCTCATGATTCTTACACTTGTATTATCAATCATCTTGAATCACTCCCTACGGTCGTGATTCAGTCGTTAGAATCCTTCACTTGCTCTTGATTCATCTATGGCCCTCGCTTTAAATCCGCCTTTTATTCACTAGTTGCATAATATATTATTTTATCCTATCTATCTAGTAGAATATAGTTTTTTTATGAGCATTTGGCTACAGTGGTCAATAGTGTCGTACGCGACAGAGCAATAATGGCGTTTTATTGCTCTTTCACTGTTTTTTCGGTTTCGTTGTTACAACCAACACTGCTTAGATAATTTCTCAAAATCTTCTCGTTGCATATGTTGTCTTTATGTATGGCCAAAAAAGGTATGAAATGTGCAAATGGCATCGGATGTTATATTATTTTTGACTTTTTGAAGTCTGTTTTTATTTATTTTGTAAATATATTTTTTTAAACCTTTTTAGTTACATTATTTAATACATGCGTATTTGATTTTGACCCAAGGCAAACACAAAAATAACTTAGGATAAAACGTCTTTCGCTCTAAACAGTAAATTTTGAAAGAATTATTTCCGATCTTCTAAAAAACTATTTGCTTAGGAGTGAGATTTTTGGTTATGAGTGGGCGCGAGACCATTAAACTTTCCACTATTAACTCACCTTAATTTAAGGGTTTCCCTCGATATTCCTGGGATTCCATCAATAGATCAACTTGGTGACAATGTGACTACCTCAGAAGTATACTCTTTCGATCACAAAAAGAATTTCGAAAATCGGCTCACAAATGGCGAAGAAGTGAACATAAAAAAAATGATACAGTCGAACGTCCTCCTTTTTTTAAGCCGGTTAAAACTGTTTTATTTCAGATTGATCAACTGCAACAGGGAGACATATTAATAACAAACGGTACCGATGTTGGTTGGTCCCCATATTTTCCGCTTCTTTCTGGCATCGTTACTGAGCTTGGAGGACTAATATCACACGGTTTGTGACTGCTTTTTTGTTCCATACCTAATTACCCATGATTCTTACTTACTTACATATTTAAGCATAAAATAATGCAAAGTCAATGGTAAAATGGTAAACCAAACTAGAGCTCTTTTGACAACGAGTAATGTCTTTCCAATTTCTATTGGTATTGCATTTAAAACAAAATGTTTTCTATTCCTTTTGTAGTCAATATTGTAAGGACGACGATTGATGAAAACGTTAAATTTATTCAAGAACGTGGTATTTTTCTATTTTTTTTTGTCTTAACTTAAGAACCGATTGATTTTTCATTCTATTAATTACGACCTTTTATTTCCCGTCTTGACTTCTTGTGATTTTTCAAATGATTGGGCAAAAATTACTGCCGCAAAAATCCGTTTTGAATTTATAACTTATTTTTCAGGAGCTGTCGTCGCCAGGGAATATGGGCTGCCGTGTATAGTGGGCGCCACGCATGCTACTGAAGTGTTTCAAACGGGAGACATGATCAGGCTCATTGGTACAGATGGGATCATTGAGAAAGTCGCAGTCACCGAGCCCGCAGTTACTGAATCAAACGCACCTCAGCTTAAAATTTAAAAGTACTTTATGCTGACTAAATGAAAAAGTTTTAAATCGTTCCAATGATCAACATTCGATATTGTAAAATAAACCTTATTTAAGAGATAATTATCATGAAATAAATAAATAGTAGTATAAGAGTTTTTATTTAATTTCCAATATACAAATCATTTGGTTAATCCAAATGATGTATTTTTTCTTATAGCTGGAGTATTTTTTCCCTAAAGCAGCATAAAATTCAAGGGATAAGAATTTATCTATCTATATATATGAACATTGTATAATAAAGGCAAGGGTATAATGTCAATGATCGAAAAACAATTCATAACGAGACGAAGACAATTATATTTCTATATTTACACCAACACACTATGAATAAATGAATTTATCTACTCTCTATCGTAGCATTTCAATTATTAAATTCAAAACGAGTCTCTATTGACACCATGGACTTGTTACTTTTAATAAATCCATGATAGACACTTACGAGTACTTTATAAACACAATACCAAAATTTAAGAATAGAATCAAATCTCAAACAATGTTCTTATTACCATTACGATAACGGTCAAACAAATCCAAGAAGTTTATTTTTAATGGAACTCATTATATGCGGCCAGCAGGCGTAGCACGGGCTGCCAAGACTGGACTCGAGTCACGCATTATCTCACAATTTCAGTGACATAATCTCTATGTCTTAAAGAGTAGCACGGTGTCACGTATTTAGTGTGACTGACGTAATAAATTTTCTTGACGTTGGACACGTGTGACTGAGTTTTATATGATTTTTTTTTGGTGTGCCTGTGCGCCGACTGCTATAGTTGTAGCAAAGAGCTTCAATACTTTAGAAGATGTAGCAGCAGTCAGAGAGCAAAAAATTTGTGATAAAACTCAGTCACACGTGTCCCTTGACGAGCGTCACGAAATTTTTGTCACGTCAGTCCCACTTAATACGCGTTAACGTGCTACTCTTTAAGACATAGAGATTATGTCACTGAAATTGTGAGATAATGCGTGACTCGAGTCCAGTCTTGGCAGGCCGTGCTACGCCTGCAGGCGTGCAATTTTTATGGCATTACAAAAAGTTTTGATTCTAAATTCTTACCTATCATAAAGCTGTGGCAGCGCCCGCTTTAGTGCAGGCGTGACGATGTGCTAAGAAATGACGCCAATTCTACTCGTACGTTTTGTTTTATTGAATTTCAAGGAAAAATTTTATTTTTGCGGAAATTGTTTGATAATAGTACTAATAGTACATACTAACGTATTATAGTGAATGTGAAGAAATTTTGACTCAGCCCGATATTGTAGATGCGGCGACGGAAATGACTCATAATCTACTACTACCAGCAGAGTGGAGAAGACTACTAACTTTTGTAATTTTGATCTTTTATTTACCTAGCAGATTAAACCCTTATTTATGAGATTAGATAAAATAGTGTATGAAACTACACGAGATTAGTTATATGTATGATTCTATCGAAAACCTCGTTTACGGGCCAGTTTATAATAAACAACAGTCTCATAAATTACTATTATACTCGTAGTTGTTAATATGGTTGTCAACACCATACAGTCAAATACAGTTGCAACTGTAAAATAATTATTTTTAATGTTGTGCCCGCGAACTACGTTTGCCATAATTACTTAAAAAACACCCTTATCACTTAGGGGTATAAAAATTAGGAGTATAAAAATTGTTTACGACCTATTCTCAGACCTAACGAATACACACAAAAAACAAAAAAAAATCGCTCAAGCCGTTTCGGAGGTTATAAACACTGTGACACCGCCCGCGTCTTTGCCAGTATGGATAATTTAAATTGTTACCTGTGCGAGGCCAGGGCGGGTCGTTAGTTACACAATTAAACCTTCCTCTTGACTCACACTATCTATTGCTGAAAACTGCATTAAAATTCGTTGCATAGTTTAGAAGATCTAAGCGAACAGACAACGGGAGCGACTTTGTTTTATACCTACTATGTAAAGATTAAGATATAAAAAAAACTACAAAGGGATATCCAAAGGCATGGATACGGGTTGATTTATTTCATGTATAATCCCCGATTAAAACCTAATCAGTTGCGTGGAATATTAATAAGAAAGATTGATGTGACTATCACGGCCATTAGGAACAACTATATTTATTACTCATCTGGTCGAGTATTGGTTTGGTAGTGTGCGGCAGTTCACGATTGGATTGTGATGTAAACTACAAATTATATTGATGTGAACTGGTTGAAGTGCTTTGTTCTATCTAACACAAATGGATATATTTGACTTGCTTTTTCATCTCGGTTTGACAACTGGCGCGCTTGTGGCCTACTTAATACTTTTCAAAAGATCTACTAGTAAAAGAGGCGGATACAGTGAGCGAGGTAAGTTAAATCATCATTAAACGTTATCCACATTATTATTTCACAAAAGAATAATGTGTGTACCTTAGCTAGTAACGAACACGTGTTCATTAATGATCTAGTTTTAAGTCCGTTTTATAATTATTTGTCACCACTGATAATAAATCGCGTAGTCGCGACTCGTTCGTTTTGTTGATAAGTAGATTAATGTTCACTTGCCTTGACGACGGAAAAATCAAGGTCATTGCTATTTTTGTCGCATACTTAACCGTAGAATAATACCTACCAAATAGGAACCAAATTCGCACGCAATGTGAGCCAAGAGCTCTTCGAGTGTAACTGTCGATAAATAATTAATAATGACTATATGGCTTTTAAATTGTGTCATAGATTTAGTCCATGATTTTGTCACAATGTAGGTATCTACAAACATACAAAAAGTGAAATGAGTAGGTGACCGATTCATAAAAATAATCTTTTGGCCCCAATGACCTTCAGTTCTTCGTATTGCAATATCCACTGGCACTTATACTCATTAGGTTATGGCGACCTTGGTCAGGCGCGGATCCAACACTCAAAAAAGGTTGTGGTCACAGCCATCTGAGAATCGGCCAAGTGCGAGTCGGAGCATGACCTCGCTCATGATCATATAGTGCATCCCTACAAAGATGTTTCCAAAACATATGACACTGACCAAGATTCATTGCTTTTTTAAGGCACTGAATATAATTATCATCAGTCTATCGATCTCAATAGACCATGAAAGCGTGACGTCAGAAGTCTATTAGGATTGTGGGCATGCCCATCGTGCTCACAGCGGTGGATCCGCGCTTGATCTTCTATATGTTAACTCCGGGCATAGCTTTCTCCACCGCCTTTTGGGTAGGGATGCTAACATTTCTTAGGTGGAATATAGAATTTTTAGGGCTCCGTACATCAAAAGGAAAAAAAATCATTATAACCCCACCCCACTACGTTGTCCGTTTGTCTGAAAACCATAAATATGTGTATAGTCACCCATACCACAGATAATATAATACCCATACAGCCATACGAAGTAGCGGTTACGATAGAAGTCGACATAATTGTTTCGTAACGGAATTTTCATACCACCTGCTCGACAATGATCAATTATTACCCCCTTAATCTCAACGTAAAGCAAGACATTATCTCCGAAGGGAGATAATATTGTATGAAACTCCCAAGGAATTAAGTGTTTTAAATTTGGAACATAAAGTTCGTATGAAAATTTAGCATAGATACCAGCTTAGGAAGGCAAAGGTACAACGCCCATACAACAACGGCGGCGTGCGTGTGTGTTTTGTTTGTTTTGCACTTTTGAGTTTTGGAGGTGCTGATAATAATTATCTCCGAAGGGAGATAATATTGTATGAAACTCCCAAGGAATTAAGTGTTTTCAATTTGGAACATAAAGTTCGTATGAAAATTTAGTATAGATACCAGCTTAGGAAGGCAAAGGTATAACGCCCATACAACAACGGCGGCGTGCGTGTGTTTTGTTTGTTTTGCACTTTTGAGTTTTGGAGGTGCTGATAATAATTCCGAATCTTATGCAAGATTTATCAAGCGAGCTTAGAAGTAGTTGCAGATTCCGGGAATTATCAGCTCTCAAACAAATCTGGTTAGATTTCATACACTGCAGTAAGCATGCAGCGTGCAAGCAAACATGCAGAGTATAATCAAGAAGGCAGCGTGCAAGCAAGTATGCAACGTGTAAGCAAGCAGCATGTAAGCAAGCATGCACCATGCAAGTAAGTATGCATGTGATAGATTTGTGAAGTTAACGTTATCAATTTAATCAGAATTAATATCTTCTTCTATTAATTTACTTGGGGTAAATAGAATAAAAGAACTTAATATAGCTAAAACTTAAATTTATTAAATTAGACTCTACATAAACAAATATCAGAAAGACTGTTCATTTCTTAAATAAACACAATATGACAAAGTTTACTGTTATGCTTTATCCAAATACATAATTTATATATCCACAGTACGTATACATAAATGTTATATGAATACACTACACATACAGACATTTATAGAATATACCTAGGTCCTAGATACATAGCTAGTACACAATTATCTATGTAAGACCTTTAACTGACATAGATTAAGTACACAAATGACTCACCTTGGTAAGGTTGATGCTACCACTTTGCTTGCCAAGAAGCAACTGAACTAACGCTTTGTAATCCTTAGCTTTTATAACGACCAACCACGTGGCTCGAACAATGCCATGGCCGGTTCGCAACAAGTGGCCCGAACAATGAAAAACGCTATTTCGATTCGCAACACGTGGTCAGAACAGCGCCATCTCTGTTCTCAACACGTGTGGCGAACAATAAACGACGCTATTTCTGTTCGCAACACATGGCCGAACAACGCTACGTACGTTTGCACCACGTGGCGTCGAAACAACATTTTAAATATTTATTACACAATCCTTGCATAATATACAATAATTAATTTTTAATTAGCAAATAAATATTATTTTATTCCTTATGAGAATATTACAAAATAAAATACAATAATCTATCACGGCCATACTGACATGTACTTCGCTCTCGAAGTACTACTAAACAATTAATTATGCCTAAAAGGGACTAAATACAAAAATAGTTAAGCAACGGTGATTTCTTGATTTAAAAGATGAATGAAGATATTCTTCATCTCAATAAATCTCTAGAATCATATTTTCTTCTTTCTTTCGAAAACTTTATAATGTACATATAAAGTAAATTTTAAATCGACTTTTAGACATTTAGGTACAAGACAGACGTACAAGCACCCTCCACCCGCTGTTAGTGGGCTATACTTGTACCGCAAAAATGACCAACCAGCGGAAAGTCCTGCCAGCCGAAATTTAAATCATTTTTACCTCCGTCTACCGGAGATCCAAATTAATTTAAACCTCTGCCTACCAGAGATCCCTGTACTCTATTCTTGACTTTCAGTCATTTAGGTAACAGACATGAAAGCGCTCTCCACCCGCCGTTAATGGGATATGCTTACACCGCAAAAATGACCGATCAGCGGAAAGTCCTGCCAGCCGAAATTTAAATCATTTATACCTCCGTCTACCGGAGATCCAAATTAATTTAAACCTCTGCCTACCAGAGATCCCTGTACTCTATTCTTGCTTGACTTTCAGACATTTAGGTAACAGACATGAAAGCGCCCTCCACCCGACGTTAATGGGATACGCTTACACCGCAAAAATGACCGATCAGCGGAAAGTCCTGCCAGCAGAGATTTAAATTATATTACTTAACTATTTAAACCTCTGCCTATCTATCTGGAATTCCTTTCGATTCACAGGAAATCAATCAACGTCACATTATTTCAAATAATCACCATATATATATATATTTAAAATTATGTACCTATTACAATATAAATTGTTCACAAATTAGGATAATTAGTTAGTTTAATTAGTTTAATTATGTCATTACAAATTCAACTCGACTGACATGTCACAGCGGCCGGCCGCCACAGGCCCTCACAGGCCCTCAAATGCACAGACTATATGCAGTGTTGCCACTCGCTCTTCCTCGAGCGTAAACACATAGCTTATTCTAACTTATTCAAGTAGAAGGGGAACATCTCGATTGATATGTGTCTCTTCCATTTCTCCAGGCCAATATCTCATTTTTTCTTTAGCTACTACAATATTTCGTAAGTTACCCGTACCTCTTAGAGCAAAACGATCATTTGGAAGTATGGATAATATATGGTATGGTCCTTTAAATTTCGGAGGCAATTTATCATTTCGCCTATGGTCTTGGGAACAAACACTAAATCTCCTATCGCAAAATTCATGTTGTTACGTCGTGTAGAATCAAAACGTTCTTTAATTTTTTCAGCAATTTGCAACAGACGTTGCCTGGCTGATTCGCGGTCCGCGCCTATATCAATTGTAGGCCCTCCTGGAATGTCCAACACATCCTCCAAACGAGCCTGTATACATGGTATATTAGCCTCAACACCGATTAACAAGCGTAAGGGCGAGAATCCTGTAGATTTTTGTACGGTGGTATTGATGGATTGTTGGACTTTCCATAGTATGTTCGGCCAATCTGACGGTTCATTACACATAGTACAGAGCATATCCGTAATAGTGGAAACATAACGTTTGACCTGTCCGTTACTTCTTGGTGTACCAGTAGCAATTAAATGATGTTGAATATGCAATTCCTCAAATAAGGATCTGATTTGGTGGCTACTAAAATTTGTTCCACGATCAGAAATTATTAAGAATGGTGTGTCGAATAGAGTGACGGTATCACGTATGATGGGTATTAATTCTTGAGAATTTCAATGGTTTCAGGGGACAAAACTTCGTAAACCCGTCAACTATGAGTAAAATATGTCTGTAACCGTCACTGGACTGAATGAATGGTCCTGTGCAGTCCAAATGAATTGTATGGAAGGGCAACGCGATTTTTTCAATGGGGTCAAGGTAACCTTGCTTTGGACCATGATGGCTTTTTCGTTTCACACAAACCAAACAAAAGTATTTACGGACAAAAGCGGCCATACCCGGAAACCAAAAATGTTCGCGAATTTTGCTAATAGTTTTATCAAAACCTACATGACAGTTTTCGTCGTGAAACAAGCGCAAAATATTCAATCTTGTACCTTTTGGGATGTACAATTTTGGTTCTGTATTCGGTGCTTTAGTGTCATGTAATAAATTATTAAGAACAACATATTGGTTTGCATCAAGCTCTCCTATCTGAACCCTATGCAATAATTCTTGTGTCTCGGGATCATTATGCTGTGCCGTCTCTAACCACGAGCCATTCAATAAGTTGACAATGCTAGGTATAGAAGGGATTTCGACGGGATTGCGACTAAGAAAGTCCACAAGGCTTATGTAGACGCCTTTTTTATATATGATTTCGAAATTAAAATCCTGCAAATATGTCCACCATCTAGCTACACGTGGGGATAGGTCCTTTTTATTCATGGTTGCTTTGATGGCATTGCAATCAGTGATAATTTTAAATTTTATTCCAAGTAAATATACTCGAAATTGTTTCAAAGCATTGTATATTGCTAATGTCTCTAGATCATACGAACAATAATTTGACTCAGCTGGTAAAGTTCTTTTACTGAAATAAGCTACGACGTTAGTAGCATTACTATATTTTGAATTAAAACAGCACCATATCCGATCGCACTGGCGTGTGTGAAGTTCTGTATCCAAATCCAGGTTAAAGATTGATAACAAGGGTTTAGACACTAACGGCCTTACAAATAAAAACTTATACCGAGGATAATCCTCGGAATAATTTATTCTGTGTTTTGTCTTGTTTTAGCACATGTCAGATGTAATATGTCAAAATAAGACAAAACGCGGAATAACTATTCCGAGGTTATTCCTAGGAATAAGTTTTTTATTTGTAAGGCCGTAAGTGATCGAGAACATAGTTTCTAGCCATATCCTGCTCGGGTCCCCAATTCCACGCCTGACCCTTTTTTGTCAATTTCGTAATGGGAGCAGTGTGCAACGCAAAATTTGGAATAAATTTTCTGAAATAATAAGCAAAACCCATAAACTGTCGTACTTGTTTAATGTTTTGTGGTTTAGGCGAATTTTTCAAAGAAGATACTTTACTTTCACTAGGTCTTACTCCTTCATGTGAAATTTCTCGACCCAAATATTCAATGCTATCTACAAAAACCCTGTAGCACTAAGAGCTGACACTGTTTGTTCCAAGTACTGAATTCCTTCATCTAGAGTTGAAAAGGGGATAAGTATGTCGTCTATATAAACTAATAAAAAAAAATTCTAAATGCCTTACAGCCCTCGAAATGGCTCGTTGAAATACCGAAGGTCCATTACAAATGCCAAAGGGCATTTTCACAAACTCGTAGTGACCATCTGGGGTTGAAAAAGCCGTATACTTAATGGATTATTTTGCAACAGGAATCTGATAAAAATCATTTTTCATGTGTAGCGAAACAAAATACTTGGCCTTGCCCAGTTTATCAATTTAGTCCTCAATGAGAGGGAGAGGGTAAGTGTCCTTTTCAATTATTTTATTCAGCGATCTATAATCAATGCAAAGTCTATCACTTCCATCTTTCTTTTTTACCAAAATTACTGGACTAGCAAAACATGAATTACTTTCCTGTATAATTTTGTTCTCTAATAAATCATTAATTATTTATTTCACTTTATCCCTCATACAAGGAGCCAAACGATAGGGGCGGTAGTGTACAGTACTATTATTCTTCAATCTTAATTTTAATTCACCTGTAGTAACTGATCCTATTTTATGTAAAACTGTTTTATGCTTTTTGAAAATATCTGTGATTTCTTTTTGTAATTTTATGTCTAAGTGATTTATTCTATTTGTTAATTCGTTCATCTGGTTTTCTAAGTAATCTTTGCTTTGAATTAAATTAACACGTGACAAGGTACTATTAAATTGTTTGCGCCTAATTGTACATCCTTTCATATCCGTAATAGGCTAGATGACTAAATATTTTTTTTGCTTTAATAGAAGCTCATTCATATAATAAACAGAATGAAAAAATCGGTTTTCGAATAACTATAAAAACAATCAAGATATAAGGTATTAAAGATTTTTCTCCATCTCTTTCTAGCAAAACGACAATTTACAAGGAGTTAATATGGCCGTACTCAACAATGACGTCACGGTTGATGTCGGATCTCTCTGTCTAATCGCCTTCAAATTAGCTACTTAAAATGCTTGTATCTAATGTATTTCTAAGCCGATTTTAATTCTAATTTCATAGGACTGCATCTTTTTCCACGGTATTTTAATATTTAATGACGAGACGTAAAAATTTGAATTCAGTCATCATCCCAATTATCTCAATATCCGGATATTCAACAGCATTTCGACCAATCAAAAGATCGTATTCAAAATGTTCATCTTTAACAACAAATATATCAAGTTCAATATGAACGTCTTGAAATCTAACAGGTACAGTAATTTTGCCTAATATTTTCAAGATACCACGTCCTATTCCACTCAAACATAGAGAATATGGCTCAATCCTACATATTAGTTGTTTTGCAATTGACTCCTTAATAATACTACAGTTTGCTCCCGTACACAGTTGTACATCTATAAGAGATTCTATGAAGACATTGGTTATACCTTTGTCAATTTGAGTTTCATTGGCCTAAAAAATTAACCGCAGTGCTAGTTGACGGTTTTTCGACACTTCGATTTTTATACCAGCAAACAGATTTGTTATGACCAACCTTTTTAAAATGACTACAAGCAATTTTTTCGCCATCATTTCGTGAAATATTACTACTACCTTTTATTTCGGGCACCCGTTTTAATTCTTTGCATTGATAACGCAAATGACCTAGCTTGCCACACTCGTGGCATCTTTTCTCTGAGACGCTGAGATTTAGTTTTGGTCGTTTGTTTTTAGGAGTAGACGTATTGCTATCAAAATCGTTCTGCTCTAAAGGCCGCTTTTTAGGTTTAACGTAGGTAGAAAAAAGAGATATTAGCTCGGAGGTAGTCTTAACATTGCTGTTGAACGATGCCATCCTAACATTTACATCGGTAATATTGCCACAGATTAATTCGATCAACTGATTTTCAGTAAATGCTATCTTAGTGTTACGTAGTAGACGGATTTTCTCTCGGACGTACTCGCAGTACGTATCTGCTAAATCAGATGCATAAGACACGGCTTTTGTTAGTTTTTCGGAAAGATTTTGTTTTTCTGGATAAAGATCTGTGAGATCGTTTCGAAATTTCTCCCACGTCCTTCCCCAGGTTCCCATGATTCGAACCACAATAATGCAGAGCCCCTTAGGGCCTTACCAGCCTTTGCAACTGTCACCAAGCTGGTCCATTCAAATTCCTGTGCAAGGGCTTCAATATTCTTGCACCAGCAGTCAGCACCACCGTCGCTGGTCGCTGGGTCGAAGCTCGGCAGTGCCACGTCTTCATCTGGCCGTCGATTAGCGGAGACTGCATCTTGTAGCGCCTGTACCAGTTGAGCCAGGATAGGAAGTTCTGTAGGAGGAGCGGGATCCATTCTGAAACTTAATCAAATAGTATTAAAATGTGGACTTTCGTATCCCACTTCTGATGATAGATTTGTGAAGTTAACGTTATCAATTTAATCAGAAATAATATCTTCTTCTATTAATTTACTTGGGGTAAATAGAATAAAAGACCTTAACATAGCTAAAACTTAAATTTATTAAATTAGACTCTACATAAACAAATCTCAGAAAGACTGTTCATTTCTTAAATAAACACAATATGACAAAGTTTACTGTTATGCTTTATCAAATACATAATTTATATATCCACAGTACATATACATAAATGTTATATGTATACACTACACATACAGACATTTATAGAATAAACCTAGGTCCTAGATACATAGCTAGTACACAATTATCTATGTAAGACCTTTAACTGACATAGATTAAGTACACAAATGACTCACCTTGGTAAGGTTGATGCTACCACTTTGCTTGCCAAGAAGCAACTGAACTAACGCTTTGTAATCCTTAGCTTTTATAACGACCAACCACGTGGCTCGAACAACGCCATGGCCGGTTCGCAACAAGTAGCCCGAACAACGAAAAACGCTATGTTCGTTCGCCACACGTGTCCCGAACAATGAAAAACGCTATTTCGGTTCACAACACGTGGTCCTAACAGCGCCATGTCTGTTCGCAACACGTGTCGCGTTTTTTTGGGGGTAGGTGTGCAAATTGGAAACATAGCTCGGAATTGTTTAATTTTCATTTAATATTTAAAATACAAGTTTTTAGAAATTTTTCTTTATATTTACTATGTATTAGAGTGCATAAATACCTGCAGATATTGTCCTTTACATCTGTCTACTAATTAGCAAGATAAATAGTTTCATCACTTCACAATCACTGCAATATATTTTCACAACCATGGAAGACATGAAAGGCATTAAAATGACACTATTAGCACTACAACAGTCATTTGCATCCAGGATGGAGAGTTTTGAAAGCGATTTGAAGAAAACTCGTGCACAATCACCAACAGTTAACTCACTAGCGGCAGAGTTTGATAGCTTTCGCAGCTTCATTGCAGAGACACTGAAGACCATTGAGCAGCAAGTGGCAGCTATTGCTAGTGACAATGATGCCATAGAAATGAGAAGCCGGCGCAATATTTTGTTGCTTCATGGTGTACCCGAGTGTAATGATGAAGATACTATTCAAACTTTCATAAACCTGGCCTCGGATCATCTTGGTTCACTGAAGCTGTCTGCAGATGTTGTACGAAAGTCAGTACGCCTGGGACGTCTCAAACAAGACAAGGCTAGGCCATTGCTAGTGAAGTTCAACTCTGATGCGGTGCGTGACAGTGTTTGGTATATGAAAACTGCATTCAAGGGTACAGGTATCACCATCTCCGAATTTTTGACAAGGCTTCGGCACAAAATTTTCATGTCTACCAGAGAACAACTTGGAATTTCCAACTGCTGGACTAAGTCGGGTCGCATAATTGCTATTGATTCCAATGGTAAGCGTCGTGTTGTTGAGTCCTTAAGCGATATTGAAGACCTCAAGCCAAAGAACTCTGCCAAATCACCAGGGCCTCGCGGTAATAAGGATTCTGCCGTGGAACAGCCTGCTCCCGCAGTGGTCGGTGTGAAAAACAGAAGAGCTGCGTCTGCAAAAAGAAAATAAGTATATTTTATAATTTCGCTATATGTTATTACTTCTTGATAGATCAGTGACTGAAAGGAACATAATTTAAATTTACCTACTTGTCTGTGCGGTTGTAGCTGTAGCTGTAGTCATCATTTTTATTGGATACTTGTTATTGTTGACTGTTTGTTTTATTGGGCAATTCTTATTTCGGAAGGTAATTTGAATGTTTATTATCTAGAATAATTAACAGTCAAGTCAATGTCAAATCTTTTTTTTTTTTTTTTTTTTTCTGTTTTTTCCCGCTCTGTAACAGTGTTTTTAAGCCATTGTTCCATGTATTGCCCACAGATAAGTGTAAGCAGTAATGGCTTCATGAACTCATGATATTATCTGTGTATCTGTGTGTATTTGATAATGCTTTTTTTGTATAGTCTTTATTTTAGTTATAAGTATTGTTTTAGTTTTTTTTTTTTTTAGGTTAGTTTTTTTTTTATTCTTTTATAGTATCGTTTGTGTTTTAGAATATTTATTTTTATTACTATGGACATGTCGCTAAACGATAGTGATCTCTTCCTATCCTGCTCTTCTTCTCCCTCGTCAGAATCTAGCTTTCGCAGCCTCGATAAGTCTCTGGGTGAGCACCTACATGACTCGTTCGGCGATGTTGCGAAAAACTTTAACGTAGTACATTTCAATGCTCAGAGTATTCCTTCTCACTATCCCGATATGCTTACTTCTTTTGATAATAAGAATATTCATGCCATTCTTATATCAGAAACCTTCCTAAATCCCCGGCTACCTTCTACTTCATATTCTCTTCCTGGTTTCAATTTAATTCGCAACGATCGCGTAAGTTCTTCTCATGGAGGGGTGGCAATTTATCTTCGTGCAAATATCTCCTATTCAATTCTCAGTCACTCACCTCAGCCACCCCTTCCCAATACCGCCGAACATCTATTTCTTGATATTTCTCTATCTCATTCTCGAATCTTGCTGGGCGTGTATTACAGTCCATCCCTGAGAGTAGACTACTTTGCTTCTCTTGAGCAACTCATCGAGACTTTTACTCCTGCTTTTACGCATACTATTCTCATGGGTGACTTTAATACCTGTCTAGTTAGAAATGATTCCCGATCCCAAAAATTACTCTCGTTGGTGAGATCCTTTAATCTTCATATTCTTCCGCTACAGGAAACACATCATTTTCCAAATTGTACCCCGTCTCTCCTAGACCTTATGATAGTCTCATCTCTCGATATGGTAAGTAAACATGGTCAATTTTCCGCTGACGCTTTTTCTTACCACGATCTGGTTTTCCTCTCGTATCGTATTCGCCCTCCAAAACTAAAACCACACATTTTACTTCGACGCAGTTTTAGCAAGATGAATGTCGCGAGGCTACGAGAGGATGCCATTAACATGGATTGGTCGGATGTATTCACCTGTGACTCTGTTGATGAACAAGTGCAGCTTTTTAACGCAAAATTAACTGAGTTATATGATGTTCATGCCCCTTTAAGGCCTGTTAAAATAAAACATCTCCCAGCTCCTTGGCTTACTGACGATATCAGAAAACTTATGGCCAAAAGGAACAGAGCGAAAAATAAATACAAACTAGATCCTTCAAATGCAAATCAAGCGAAGTATAATGCAGTGAGAAATCGTTGCAATACAGTGATTAGAGACGCCCAAAGACGCCACATTCATAAGTCAGTAGAAAATGAAGATCCAGCAAAAGTCTGGAAGTTCCTTAAATCTCTCGGTATTGGCAAATCACATGTACATAGTAACGACTTCAAGTTAGACATTAATGTTCTTAATTCACACTTCACTTCAACGACACCTTTCAACGGTGCGCGTAAATCTGAAACTTTAAACAATCTTTCTTCTATGCCTGTACCTGATTATCCTCCTTTCTTTATGGAGCAATTTACGGATAGTGATGTTAAGAGAACTGTCCTTTCTATATCCTCTGGTGCTATTGGTAACGACAGCATTAGTCGTAATATGATCCTTCCTATATTAGACATCCTTGTTCCAATCATCACATATATCCTTAATACTTCTATCAATTCTGGTAAATTTCCTTCTGCATGGAAGGATGCTTTTGTAATTCCACTTCCTAAAAAAGTCAATCCCGGCTCCTTTTCCGACTTTCGTCCAATATCAATTCTCCCTTTCCTTTCCAAAGTCCTTGAAAAATTAGTTCATCGTCAGCTCCTTAAGTTCCTCAATGTTAATAACCTTTTAAATCCAATGCAATCCGGCTTTCGAATGGGTCATAGTACGACTACCGCCTTAACCAAAATCACGCACGATATTCGCCAGGGTATGGAAAATCATCAACTCACAGTATTAACTCTCTTAGACTTTAGTAATGCCTTTAATTCTGTGGATTTTGATATACTTATTGGAGTGCTACGTTCTCTTGGCATATCTCCTACCGTAGTTGACTGGTTTCGTAGTTACCTGCTAGGGCGCCGGCAACGTATACGCATTGAGGATTCCTTCTCTGACTGGTGCAGTATCAATGCGGGTGTCCCTCAGGGTGGCGTATTGTCTCCACTTCTATTCTCTATATTCATTAATTCCATTACACATTCACTTTCGTGTCTCTATCACTTGTATGCTGATGATTTGCAGATCTACACGCAAGCAACATTATCAAATCTCTCGCATGCTATCGCTGAAACTAACAGCGATCTCAAATTGATTGACAACTGGAGTAAATCATATGGACTTATCATTAATCCTACAAAATCTCAAACAATTATTATTGGCAGTCCGTATTTTGTTTCAAGGACTGATTACAGTTTGTTGCCAGCGGTAGTATTTGGCGGTACTATTGTTCCTTTTAGCAAATGTGTTAAAAATTTAGGTTTAGTTTTTGATCAGTGCTTATCTTGGCGACCGCAAGTCGAAGCTGTTCGCAAGAAGCTCTTCGCTGCTTATGGTTCACTCAACAGGTTTCGTAATTTTCTCCCGATTAGTACTAAAATAGAACTAGCACAATCACTTCTGCTTTCTCTTCTCGATTATGCTGATTGTGCCTGGGTGGATCTGTCTGAGGAGCTTCTCGACAAGCTGGAGCGTCTGCAAAATGTGGCCATTAGATATATTTTTAACTTACGAAAATTTGATCATGTTTCTTACTATCGCTCTCAACTCAAATGGCTTCGAATCCGACAACGTAGAGACTTACATGTCTTGTCCCTTCTTTACAATATTCTGTTTCATCCAATGTCTCCACCTTATCTTAAGTCCCATTTCTCTTTTCGGTCCACTTCGTCGAGTCGTAATTTGCGATCTAATTACATTTTATTCCTGGACATTCCGCCTCGCACGACTCAATTTCTGACGTACTCGTTTCCTTCTCAAGCCGTCCGGCTATGGAACTCCCTCCCTGAGAGTATTAAGAGAGCTCGTACGCTAGATTCTTTCAAATCTTTAGTTCGTAGTCACTTCCTATCCACAAATCCTTAACCGCTATACTGTTATTTGTGTCCCTTTCCTATCACACAAGCAATATTTATTCCTATTTCTGCGCCCTTCCCCTTGATTGTCCTTTTTCTTATTTCCCTGTCTTAAGGTTGCCTGGAAGAGATTGCTTTTTAGCAATAAGGCCGCCTATTTGTACATATATATATTTTTTTACATTTGTATCCCATTGTCATACAATTTTTGTACAATAAAGAGTTTATTATTATTATTATTATTAATAAACGACGCTATTTCTGTTCGCAACACATGGCCGAACAACGCTACGTACGTTTACACCACGTGGCGTCGAAACAACATTTAAAATATTTATTACATAATCCTTGCATAATATACAATAATTAATTTTTAATTAGCAAATAAATATTACTTTATTCCTTATGAGAATATTACAAAATAAAATACAATAATCTATCACATGCATCATGCAAGCGAACAGCATGCATACTTTCTGTCACGGCCCCGGCGCTGCGGGGCTCTCCGGCGGTCCCACGCGAGCTTATCGTCGCAGATGGTTTTCGCTGATCACCGCAGCAAATTTGAAATCAATTTATGGTCAAAATAATATTTAAGCAATAAAATTATTTATTATGCAAAATTTATATCAGAGCAAAATATAAAATACTAGTTCTCCGCTCGTGACTTCGCCCGCGTTATTTTTGTTTTCCGTGGGATTTTTTCCCGTAGGAAAATTACCCTATGTCCTTCCCCTGGTCTCGAACTATCCCTATACCAACTTTCATCAAAATCGGTTCAGTAGTTTCGAGGCCTATTCTAAACAAACAATCAAATCTTTCCTCTTTATAATATTAGTATATATAGACTAGCTTTCCTCTCGTAGCTTTGCCCGCGTTACTTTTTTTCCCGTGGGAATTTTATATTTTCCCGTAGGAAAAATAATTTTGTAGCCTATATTTATCCGGGATAATGTAAAATTCCAAAAGAAAATGAATTTTTCAAATCGATCCACGGGTGATATAATGCACGTTTGGTTCTTTTAGGATGGAATTATCCTCTAAAATATGTGTTTGCGCGTTATTACGCTGTGAGGCGTTGGAAGGCACAGCTCGAACATCAATCAGAGTCTGAATTACCACGTATTGGTCAGACTGAGGGTTGGGATGGCATCAGCTTACGGGCGACGTCGACTGATGGTACGGCGCTGCTACTTGATATAAGGAAGCTGTGTGGCCGTCAACCTTTGGCTGAAGTCTTCGTTTTTCTGAAGTTGGCAGATGGGACAACTTTCAAGCTACCACGTAAGTTTATAGACGACAACAAATAAATAAAAATAATACTCCTAAAGGTCTAGATGTCCGATGTGTACTCGTAAAGGTTTATTTTAGTAGTAGGTAGGTAGACACTTATTTTTGTTTATTTGGGGGCAGGACGTCCTAAGTCAGTTGATTTCAACAGTTAATTTCAACTCAAATGCTAGCCATTTTTTATTTCCATCTTCAGTAAGTGTTATTAATAAAAAAAATAACTTACCACAAGCAGAAAAAAGTATCCCCTTTGCATTTAGATTAAAATGATAAAACATGTATTACCAAACTTACTATTAATGCGTTTCAGGTCATCCAGATACAATAGTAGGTGCTTGGAATAATTTCGAAGATGGGTGGAGTGCAGGGGGACTAAAGTTTCAAGTACTAGAACTTGAAACCAGAATGAAAATTTTGTTTAATGGATTGTTGACGAAGGACGACGGAGTTACACAACATGTAAAAATGAATTTAATGTAAGTATTTAATGTAATTGTGCTATGATTCCTTCGGAATTGGCGGTAGAGCTTTTGAGTTCATCTGGATAACAATTACTATTTCGACTATGTCGGCAGCATAGTAACATGTTCCCATTGTGTCTGTGTAATTTGTGGTCCAAAGATAGATAAATTGTTCTGTTGATGATTCTAGGTGGAGCTCGCATTCATCTTTTTATTCAAGCAGGTGTTATGAAAGTTAAGATTTTTTTTGTGAAGAAAAAATGTTAGTACTAGAACATAGATATAAAAAAGGAGGAATAATTTAGTAATCTAGTGAACCTAATCATCTAAACTGCTTTCAGTTGGTCAGCAGCGTCTGAAGTGTCACGTCACCCACAAGACTGGAGCGCTCAGCTAGCTGCCGAAGCCTTGTCTATAGAGCCATGGCGTCAAAATTGGTCCACATTGTTGTACGTTACTTCATTTTCCAAAACTTTTAGTGCCGAATACTGTTGACCGATTCTACTAAGTCTCGTAGTGATTCTGAGTGAAAATTCGATTTCACCATTGACGTATATCATCATTGGTTTACTACCAAACGTTTGGTAGTAAATCAATGTATATCATACATTGTCGTATTGACATTTTGCGTCGAGTCCGTAAGTAATACGTCAATGGATGGCACTTAAAGTGTCCAAGAAATAAAACCAGAAAAGACGTATATTTTAGAGCTTTTTATTTAAATGCTTAGTTCAGAAAATAAATGCTACTTTTTTGCTGTATGTTAGTAGGTTAGGTATGTATCCTTTTACTTGACACACTAACAAAAAATTTTAGATTTGCCACAAGAGATGGCGGCTATCTCTTGTGGTTATATGGGTCTTTCCCGCCCACCCACTAAAATACTCCGGGGTGTTCCGTCAGTCCAATCGTGGGGTGACCTGCGATCCCAAGATCACCCCTTGGAGAGCCAGTTGGTAGTACTAGCTTGGCCAACGCGAGAGGGGGAGCACCCCGGACACTGGGTGCTTCATAGACGAATCGCTCCATACAAGGTCTCTGTTCCCCTCATCAGGGTAGCAAGGGGCGGGCCAAGAAAGCTTACCTTTTGCCAGCAAAATTATATCTTCGCTTCTTTATATCTTCCTACAATAAATACACAACGACCTCCTGATTCACTTATTGTCCACATACATGCACGCACTTTTTGTTAAGCGTAACTGAAAATTATATCTAGTAAGAATGATATGACGTCCATACGTAACAGGAACAAATGTGACGAGGGTAGCTGGTGCCAGTGGGGCGCGGCGCAGGGTCGCGTGCAGGCGTTCGCGGCGGCGGGGGCGGGTGCGGTGAGCGAGTACGTGCGCGTGCGCGGGCTGCTCGAGCGCCGCTGGGCCCCGCGCGCCGGCTCCGCGCGCCGCACCGTACAGCTCACCGCCCAAGCCGCCGACGGCACCGCACTGCACCTGCGAGCCGCCTCCTACAAGGACAATATCACACAGTAAGCTATGCAATGGTATACACGTTCATTGATGAGATGAATGCCATATTACCATATACTAAGTTGCATTTTATATATACACTCATCAACTTTATCTAAGGATATTTTATTTACATTTAATGTATGTAGTATCAGCGATAATTTTAAAAATACTGACAATATCTGTGAAATTTATTCAATGAAATGACGAAATACATTGAAAAAATGCACATAAGTTGTCAATATTTGTTGGCTTATACTACTTGAAAAAAGGATTAATAAAATATCCTTAGATAAAGTTGGTGAGTGTATATTAGAGTAGGTATGAGCATTATACAAGGTTATTATTATTATTTACAGTATTGTAGTGAAGAAATGTTCAATTTCAAAAAAAAAATGCTAATGTTTATGTTGCTATTTGACATTATTTTTATTAAATTAATTAAGTAAACCTATTGAAATTTCAGATGTGTATATGGGACCTTTCGGCTACCCAACACGGCGATAAAGAGCATAACGGGAACCGATTTGAGTTTGCCGGATTTCTTTGAACATCCTCAAGCGATACCCAGCATATTCACGTTAAATGTAACCAGTAAGTTGTACCTAAGATGAAGATTTAGGATTTTTCCATACCGTGCTGAAAAACTATAAATTTGTAAAAATAATGTGAATTTTTTTTTATCATTTTCATAATCAATTTTTGATCGCACCGTGTGAACTCGCACGAGACCCATTTATGTACCCTTTTATATTTCTTGCATTTCCTATTTTATGTATTCCTATATTTGAATTATACTCGTAATATAAGAGATATAATTGTAAGAGAACTATTCTGTGGCAAAACTAATAAACTTGGCCGCGGCAACTAATAGCCGCAATCAATAGGCCGGTACGACTATCTATAGTCGTAGTCGGCCCATTGTGCCCACGCGCGAGGTCCCCTAAACGATCAGTGTATAATGATGAACGGAACGAGTAAATGCACGTTTTTTATTAGTACAAGGACGAGACTTGAAATTGGTGGTACGCTGTAACAACGATAGCATGCAATCGCTCAGTGGCTCACCGTACAAGCAGCGCACCGTGCATCGTACGGCCACCGTGGACATCGATGGCGAGCGCGGCACCGCAGTATTGGACTTGGGATACGTACCGGAAGGTAATCCATTGTTGCAGTAGGCCAATTAAATGACTGTGCGAAAAGCGATAGTAGGTACCAGCAGGACATCCAGGGCGGGCACGTACCTACTGGAAGATGTAATCTCTAATCTTGAATCTTCTCTACAACAAGCAAAGGCCAGAAAGCACGGTTTACTTACATAGGGTTGGACCGCGCGACAGTTACCTGTGCACAATATCTCTTACGCAGGTTATCTCGGTTGAGATTGGTAGCTGTGACCGAGAAGCGGTTAGGAGGGCTTAAGGTTACAACGATTGTGTGGCTATTGCATACCTAGCCAGCTAGACCTTACCTAGTCAAGTATCTAGCATACCTAGTCAAATATCCACATGTTTTAGAGCAATGAATGCAATCGGGGCACATTACTGATGTAGATAAAGAGTGTAGGGATGACATGGATGTTAGCTGCACTGCACCCCACGTCTTAAATATCTACTAACGTATCTGAAGTGGATTGGAATTTTCGTGAGTTGAAGGAGCCACTATTCAGTTTCACAGCCGAATAAAGCGACCAGTGCATAAAACAGGCCTTGAGGTTAGCGAGTTTACCTTCTCCTAATATATTATATTTTTACTGGTTTAGCTTTTAGGGTTGATGCTAAACTTAAGCGCATGCGGGCTAGACCGATGATAATTGGCGACTCGCGAGGAAATAAAGCCGAATCAGTCGTCAGTGGTAAAAAACGTGATTCTTAAACAATATTTCAGTGATAAAGGAGCCTGAAGCGTGTCTGTGCCCGCCGCCGCTTCTACGCTGGCTGAGTGAGGAGGAGGCCGGCCCCGTGGGGTACTGCCTTCCGTTCGAGCACCGCGCAGCCGCCTGCTCCGCCTATGTGGGGGGCAAGGGCGCCTCCCTTGCTTTGCTTGCCACTGTGCAAAGTGCCGAGGTAAGTTGACAGTGAACTAAAATATTTCACTTCGGTATTTGAAGTTGTATGAAAAAATATCCCATTATTGAAAACTTTATCACAACAAATTGATAGATGCCATTAAAATATAAAAAATTGATTTCCTAAAGGTAAGTACTTACCTTTTTCATTTCAGGGGTATCGCGTACCACCTGGATTCTGTCTGACAGTAAAAGCACTCGAAGAACATCTCAAAGCAAAAGCAACATTAATTAATGCCGTAAAACGAATCGAGGCTGCCAATGAAAATTACGATGAACAGGATTTTAAAGCGAAATGTGCTCAGTAAGTATTTGCATAGTGGTGGTACAAATGTATTAATTTAATTTTCATCTCGGAAAGAGTATTTTTGCTATTCGATATCCTGACAGCCAAAGCCGTTTTTATCCGCTTGAGGTTAAAGTTAATTTGAATTTAGAACATCGCGTGCACTAGGTAGGTACTTATGTGATTTCAAAACATCATTAAACCTAATTACTTCCATCTCCATGGTGCCGAATTCATCATACAACTTTTTTTAAATTTGTTAAAAACTCAGACTCTGAACCTCCTTGGTATACTTTTGTTTATTTCCCATCTAAGGGGGGATGAAAAGTTACGTGTTGCACTCGAGTGCAAAGATTTTTCACCTTGTGCTCTTTTGATTCCCTCGCTAACGCTCGGGATTCTAATTTTTGAAACACTCGCTGCGCTCGTGATTCAATTTTAGAATCCTTCGCATGCTCGGTCATCAAAGTTGAGCACGCGGTTAAAAAGCAACTTTGCACTCATGTATAACAATTAACTATTGTGTAGTAGAGTGCGTGCCAAATTTCTAGTCCGCTCTGAAGTTGTCTCACGCCTGTTCCTCACGCACACTATTTACATACTAAGTTTATTCTTCCGTGCTAAAACTTATTTAGTGATGTGACATTCATACGCCACTTATAACTTATGTAGACAGACAATAATATTGTCTGTATTATACACGGTTATTTTTTATCACCCTGGAAAATTTTAGGGACGCTTCAGGACACATCAATTATTATATCTACACTAATATTATAAAGAGGAAAACTTTGTTTGTTTGTTTGTTTGGTTGTAATGAATAGGCTCAAAAACTACTGGACCGTTTTTAAAAATTCTTTCACCATTCGAAAGCTACATTATCCACGAGTAACATAGGCAAAATTTTATTTTGGAAAAAAATAGGGTTCCGTAAGATATTTGGGTTTTTCGGACACAAGGTGTAAAAAATCAACCAGAAAAGTAACTTATTTTGCGTACTGTTTGGTTGTAATGAATAGACTCAAAAACTACTCGACCGTTTTTAAAATTCTTTCACCATTCGAAAGCTACATTATTCACGAGTAACATAGGCTAAATTTTATTTTGGAAAAAATAGGGTTCCGTAAGATATTTGGGTTTTTCGGACACAAGGTGTAAAAAATCAACCAGAAAAGTAACTTATTTTGCGTACGCTGCCTAAACTATAAAAGATAGAATCATAAAATGTTCTAATTAATTGTAGATCTTATAAATATCTACAAAAAAGTCCGCGACACACTATACCTATCTATGTCGAGTGAGGCACAACAACCATTTTTTTATTTAAAAATCTTGAATTTTAATTTGGACTACATTTAAACGCATTTATTTTTCTCATGCTATTAATCCTTATCAAAATAAATTATTTCGTCACTAAGTACAGTTTATGTAGATAATATTTGGTCTTTGAATGATTAAAATTGGACGTTTGGTTTTGAAGTTATGGCGAAATTAAAATATTACGATTTCTGCTGCACGGCCCGTTGCGAAGTGAGCGTCACCAAGGCGGGGGTGCGCGTACGGGGTTATGGAATAAAATGGAGGAAAAAATTTAACACTGTGTTAAGCATTTCGATGGCGAAACGTAGCACGCGGGCACAGCTAGTGAAAAATAAAAAAAATGAAATCGAAAATTTTTAAGAAATTGGGAAAACATTAAAAATACGTATATTTTGACAATGCAATGCGAATCGTGCTGTGTTCAGAGAGGACTAAAAGTTTGTCGCGATCAGTATATGATATAACCTTATATTTGTAGTCAAAGCGAAACATACCCTTACTATTAAAGACAATTAATAAATTGAAATTGTACCCAGAGCGGTGGAATTATTCTCAACCACAGACATTTCTGGAGAATTGAAAGAAGAAATATTATTGCATTTAAATGAGCTGAGGAAAAAAGCCACAAAAGAGAATCTAGGACCCGAGAGGCGTTTTGCAGTGCGATCATCAGGTGAGTTTTATCCATTGACCTAATACAAATAAATGGACATTGCGTCCGCGCTCCAAAAGTGGCCCAAGAAAATCAGATCCGAAAATTAAATTCAGTATGATTCAGATCCCATCGCTCGTCATATGGTAAAGAATTGGTGCAAGCTAAAATGAACACCAGAATAATGTCAATACGACTTAAATTTAATTGTTTATACAGCATAGAGAGTTTCGGAATTTTTAGGACACATTTTTATTGAAATTTGTATTAGACCGGACGTCCATTTGTTTGTAGGTCAATAGTTTTACTTGATGTTATATATTCCAATAATGTGTCAGAAGACTAGGAAAAGGAAGTGACAATTTTTATCTCGCGTAGCTCATCCCGCAACTGACGTTCAGTTTGTGCTCTACACCCCGTGTTCCAAAATACGAAAATGGTAACCATTTTCATTTCATCGTCACTATGAGTGCTCGCGTTAGGTGAGATGACTTCATTGATTGCGTCACGAATATCTATCATGGTAATAAGGCTTCTGGCGTAACCACCGTGGACATTGGTAGGTAAATGTCAGACTTTTACTATTTAATTTAAAAAAGATTGTATTAATAGATTTTATTACTTCAAAAACAGCTAATATAAATAACCTCAACATCTTGACAGCTATGTAGCGATGAAAATGATATCGCGATGTCATCATCATCTTCGCAATTATTAAATTGGACTCGCGCGCGACTGAGCACCCTAATCACTGTCATCAGTGTACAATGTAAACAACGCACATTTCAATATTAACTGCGTCAGCATTTTACCTGCGTCGCCTAACATTGTGTAATTGATATTTTGACATGTAATTTAGTACACAATTATCATTCATGTAACGTGGACTCATTTTAATATCAATCAAATTTGTTTAGTAGGGAGAGCGGGGCTGAAAGTGCCGGGGGTAAATTATGCAGGGGGTAAATTGTGCCGACGCGATAAATATTGTTTTAACGAGGAGATTTTAAGAGATATAATAAAGGAAGAATTAGCCTCGGCTATAAAATCGTCTTTTAAACAATTACTTACAGATCAATTAAAAACCATACAGGGAGAAATATCAGAACTCAAAGTTTCCTTTGGATTTTTCAATGAACATTTTGAAGAGTTCAAGAAACGGTTTGAGGAAAAAGACGCGATAATCAATAATCTGCGCAGCGATAACGCAAACCTTCAACAAACTGTCAGTGACCTTAATACACGGTTATGTATATTAGAACAACATATGCGTGTAAATAACGTGGAAATTAATGGATTAAGATAAGTCTGAAAACCTTGTGAATATTCTACAAAATATCGCAAGGGTAATAAGTTGTAATATTGGTGACAGTGACATTATGCAAATTACAAGAGTGGCCAAACTAAATAAAGAGAATAACCGCCCACGCACTGTGATCACCGAGCTTAGGAGCCCCCGTCAGCGTGACAACCTTCTGGCCGCTGTCAGTAACTTCAACAAGAAACACCCCTCGGACAAATTGAACTCGCATCACTTGGGCATAGATGGTAACCAAGTGTCTATTTATGTAAGAGAGCACTTATGTCCCGCTGGCAAAAAACTGCATGCGGCAACAAGGAAATTGGCTAAAGAGTTGTCAAATAACTTTGTTTGGATACGCAACGGGCGGATTTTTGTACGAAAAGATATCCATTCGAAGCACATTTATATTCGTGATCATGATAGCTTAAGGTTAATGAAAGCTGCTCATGTCGCAATTTAGATTTAAGTATATTTATGTTTTAGTTAAATGGCTTGGCGTTGTTTCTATTCGCAATGCTTGACATTTATTATCAGAATGTTCGTGGGATACAAACCAAAACTGAAGATGTCTATAAAAATATTTAACTCACTAGCTATGATGTAATAGCATTTACCGAATCGTGGTTGAATCCTAACATAATTAATGGAGAGTTCATTGACCCGCGATGTGGTGTATCGTAGGGATAGAATAAGTTCAAAGATATCCAAAAAGGATGGAGGTGGGGTTATTATTGCTAATAATATTAAATCTGTAAGAATGAAAAACTGGGAGAGTGATTTGGAGAATTTATGGGTGTATTTGGAGGTAACAATTATATTAAGAAAATTGCACTATGTGTTGTCTATATGCCACCGCCTGTCAAACTGGACTCTCTACAATATTTTTTAAATAAAGTTAATGATGTGCTATGTAATGTCGATGATGTTGTGATTCTTGGGGATTTCAATTTGGGTTTTATTGATTGGAACAGCAGCGATGACGGTCTAGAGCTATCGCGATCAAATTATGAAAATTCACTGGGTTACTCATTTATAGACTTTCTGTCAATTAATGAACTCCACCAATTTAATTCCATTCTAAATGATGACAGCAAAGTCTTAGATCTAGTATTGAGTAACATTTCAGACGTAACAGTTACTAAATCTAATGACCTGTTAAGTAAATTAGATACACACCACCCGAGTATCCTTATCACTGTTCCGCTTTCAAACTTAAAACATTTAAAAACTAAATATCATTCAAGTAACAACTTTTTTAAAGCCGACTATGAGCAAATCAAAACCTATTTCAAAAATATAAATTGGTATGATGCTTTTAGTGGATGTGTTGATGTAAATGATAGGATTGCCACCTTCTATGGTATACTACATAGCGCTGTCGACAATTTCGTACCAAAGTGTGCAAGGAAAAAATCTAAGTATCCCTCTTGGTATTTTGACTCTCTTATTAGAGCTCTGTCTGAAAAAGAAAAATTTAGACAAAAATACCGGAAATATAATAATCCCCGAGACAAGCTCACTTTTGAGTTACTTCGTAGTCGCTGCCATACTTTAATAAATAGTTACAATACCTTTAAATGTAAAATAGAAAATGGTATTCCCAAAAACCCTAAGGCTTTCTGGCGTTTCATAAAAGATAAACGTCGGGGGGAATCTTGCATACCGGCTAACATGTTTATGAATACTAAAGTAGCTAGCAATGGTCAAGAAATTGCAAACCATTTTGCAGATCAATTTGTCTCTGTTTTAGTCAAAATCCAGGCCCTACTCACAATTGTGCTTTCAATGGATTTTCTGGTATTGACTCTGTTTTGAGCACCATTAAGTTTACGGAAAAACAAATTGTTAAAAAGCTTAAACACATAGATACCTCCAAAGGTGCTGGACCTGATTCTATTCCTCCCTTGTTTATAAAGCGTTGTTGCCACGAACTCGCCCTACCATTGCAGATTATTTTCAATTCGTCTCTTGCTGAAGGAATCTTCCCCGATCTATGGAAAAATGCAAGAAACATACCGGTTTTCAAAAAAGGAGATCCTGCTGATGTCAAAAATTACCGCCCTATTTCAATACTGTCATGTTTTTTCAAAGATTTTTGAGTCTCTTGTCTGTCCAATCATTACTCGCCACATTGATAGAATTATCTCACCAAATCAGCATGGCTTTAAGTCTGGACGTAGTGTGGAAACAAACCTCGTTGAGTTTGTGTCTGATGTAACTCTAGCTCTTGACAAAAGACTAGAAATAGATGCTGTTTACACGGGTTTTAGCAGTGCGTTTGATCGGGTTGACCATTCTCTGTTACTGTCTAAGTTAGAATACAATGGTATACATGGCTCACTTTTAAACTGGTTCTCATCTTATTTGTCCCGTAGATCTCAAATTCTCGTTGTTAATGGTTATGAATCATACCCATATTACGCTGACTCGGGAGTTCCTCAGGGATCTCACCTCGGGCCGGTTCTGTTTTTACTCTTCATTAACGACATTACTGCTCAAATTCATAATTGTAAATACCTCATGTTTGCCGACGACCTAAAAATTTATAAAACTATTTCTTCAAATGAAGATGCTACCCTAATTCAGGAGGATGTGGACAGGATCGAGAATTGGTGCAACCTTAATCTCATGAAACTTAACGTACAAAAATGTATCCATATACGATTCACGAGGAAAAAGCAATCCACTACTGTCTCTTATAATATAAAGGGCGCAATATTGGAAACCGTAACTGAGGTTAGTGATCTCGGCATCATTATGGACAGTAAAGTGAACTTCAGAAGCCATATTGATAATATTGTAACAAAATCAGCACGACTGTTGGGATTTTTGAGGCGAAGCACTAAGGGGTTCATGCTTGCTAGAACAAAAAATGTGCTATACAACGCCTTAGTTCGGAGCCACCTTGAATTTGCCAGCGTGGTGTGGAACCCGCACTACGCAGTTCACTCACAAAGAATAGAAAGCATACAAAGGGCCTTCACAAAACACCTAGCATATACCTTCGGTGATATATCTCCCCGGTGTCCATACGAACAGCGTCTTCAATGTTACAACTTGGTTACTTTACGCGACCATCGATGGGTACAAGATCTTATGTTCTTGTACAAGTTAGTGAACAATGTATTGGACTGCCAAAAATTAACAGGACAAATTGAGCTAAAAGTTCCCTATAACATACCCAGATATCCCATTACCCATTTATTCCATACCAACACATCCAACACAAATATAGGAGTAAACTCACCTCTCAATAGGATCAGTCGAGAGATGAACTCTTATGTAACATCCACTCCAGATGTCGATATATATCATGACTCCATAAATGTCTTTAGAACCCAAATTTTGAGGTCCCTGAGTGCACAAGTTTGATATTGTTAGGGTAGTATGCTGGTATATCGTGCAACCTCTGTTAATTATTCATTTATCACTAGTATAACTTTTTCTTTTGTTTCATTTTGACGTAAATAAGCTTGTTTCTGATCTCATTTCGTTTTGTATTTTATTAACTTTGGTTTCGCAATTTTTTTTTATTTTTATTTTAATAATGTTTAAAAAACTTGTTAGCATTCAATTCAAAGTTAGTTAGTTAGTCAGTTAGTTAGTAAAGTTATCACTTATATTAAGAATGTTGGTTCACCTGGCAACTGTATAAGACCATTACAAATTGTAAACTATTAATTAATATTTTGTATGCAGAAGCTGTTGGTGTGCCTTTATTAATAAATAAAATAAATATTTTTTTATCAAAAATATTAACCATGAGCAGCACAGAAGACACGTCCAAACGCTATCGCGGTCCGGGGGGAGAGCACATAATACTTTATACTGCATTTATTGTCTTTGACAGAATGAGGACATACAAGCGAAACCTCAAAGGGGAACTTCATCTCAGGATCTTTTACAAAGGGCTGCTGATGCAGTCATCAAGGATGGGTTTAAATTAAAAACTGTTGCATGTGATTTAGAAATTTGTCAACACTACAACGCTATGTCAAAAAAATAAAAAGCGGACTTACTCCTGCGGTTGGATATAAACCAAGACTAGTGTTTAATGAGGAACAAGACGCACTACTGTCTTCTATTTACTTGGCTTCTATTTACTTCGGTATTCCTCGTAAACAAACAAAAAACCGACTAAGAACCCCGCTAAGAGAAGAGTTTTGCAAGATGACGACAGTTCTGATGACGAACAAGAATTGTACTGTATCATATGTTGTGACGCCTATTCAAACTCTGCCCCTGGAGAACAATAGATTGAATGCAGAGAATGTGAAGTTGGGCCCATTTGCAATGTACTGAAGATGAAGAAAGACTAGCATTTGTATGCCGAATTGCTTTTCTGATCAGTCATCTAGAGAATAACTAGTTTAGATATTTTTTTTTTATTTCTTGAAAAGACTCAAGAGACTGATCAATAATATAATAACTCTGAAAAGAACTCTGTTGTTTTATAATTTAATAGAAAGCTTTATTATTATTTTTTCTAATTATAGTCCTTAGAGACTGGTATTTTTAATAATTGATCTCATTCGCATAATAATAAGTACAAACTATTGATTAAAATAAGCTTTAATGTTTGGAAAAATTACTTTACTAAAGGTAATTTGTGTTTTTATTATAATACTTAGTATTATAAAGAACAAAATTGTAAAAATTGTTGATTTATATTAAAAAGTAGAACTAATAAATATATTATTACAAAATTGATGTCTGTTAAATTCTAAATTAATTTTCATTCATGTAAAACACCTAGCATTATTAACGGCAGCTACGGCACAACTTGCCCCAAAGTGGGGTTGGTAGTTCCTTGCCGCCGCTGTATAAAAAAATCAATTCTACTTAAAAACTATTAAAAATGTGCAAAATTTGTAGGTAAATTCGTATTATAGACTACATTTGGCTTAGGATGAACCAGTACTCAGCCATAGTACTTGTTTCATCCGAATCATATAAGGATTTGTCAAAATCGGCACTTTTAGCCCCGCTCTCCCATCTTGAGTGGGGAACACCTACACAGAACAATATATACTATCACATACAGGGGGGCTATTTTAGGCTACCAAGATAGGCCTGGGTAAGATTGAGCACGAAATCACGTAAGCTAGAACAGGAGCACTCGAAAACTTAGTGCACTCTGTTGGCGACCGATTCCTTCACTAGCTTAAGGCGGACTGTTTTATTGCCTGACGCTTCGATCCGGCCGTGGTCGCAGGCGGACTCTTCAGGCGCGCGCGCGCATGCTTACGCCCACACCCTTTTGTTTCTTCGAGATCGATAGCTAAATGTTAGAAGAAAATCAAGAATATGAGCAAACTTACAATAAATATGAATAATTATAAGTACATCAAAATGAAAAATTTTTTTAATGAAAAATGGATATTCCTTTCTTTTTGGGAAATTATCGTAAATGGACATCATTTCAAGATTTATTCTATAAAGCCATACATAACAACAAATCCATGTCTAGTGCGCAGAAAATGCAATTCCTGAAAAGTAAACTTAAAGGAGAAGCAGAGAGATTAGTCATCATCATCATCATCATATCAGCCAATAGACGCCCACTGTTGGACATAGGCCTCCCCCAAGGATCTCCATACCGATCGGTCCTGCGCCTCCCGCATCCAGCGGCTTCCCGCGACCTTCACCAGATCGTCGGTCCACCTTGTGGGGGGCCTACCAACACTGCGTCTCCCGGTACGCGGCCGCCACTCGAGGACCTTTCCGCCCCAACGGCCGTCAGTCCTACGAGCGATGTGTCCTGCCCACTGCCACTTAAGGTTTGCGATTCTTTGGGCTATGTCGGTAACTCTAGTTCTTCTACGGATCTCATCATTTCTGATGTGATCACGTAGAGAAACCCCGAGCATAGCCCGCTCCATTGCCCTTTGGGTGACTTTGAGCCTTCTGATGAGACCCATTGTAAGCGGCCACGTCTCAGTTCCGTATGTCATCACTGGCAACACGCACGAATTGAAGACTTTCGTTTTGAGACACTGCGGTAGATGGGCCGAGAAAATGCTGCGTAGCTTCCCGAACGCTGCCCAGCCGAGTTGGATTCGCCGATTTACCTCTTTCTGGAAGTTGGACTTACCGAGCTGGACTATTTGCCCCAGGTAAACATATTCGTCAACAACTTCCAGCGTAGAGCCTCCAACATTGACAGGAGTGGGTACTACACGGGAATTCGACATTATTTTAGTCTTGTCCATGTTCATTTTAAGACCCACTTGTTGGGAAACTCTACAGAGGTCTTTGAGCATTGTGCCTAGATCCTCCACGGTCTCAGCCATGACTACGATATCATCAGCAAAACGAAGGTGAGTCATATACTCGCCGTTTATGTTGATGCCGAGTCCCCTCCAGTCCAAAAGCTTAAATACATCCTCCAACGCAGCTGTGAACAGTTTCGGCGATATAACGTCACCCTGTCTCACACCACGCTGAAGTCGTACTGGTTTCGAGTTTTGGTCCTGAAGGCGGACTGCCATGGTGGCGTTTTCGTACAATGACTGCAACACTTGGATGTACCGATAGTCTATTTGGCACCTCTGGAGTGATCTAAGTACGGCCCAGGTCTCGACAGAATCAAAAGCTTTCTCATATTCCACAAACGCCAAGCATAGTGGCAGATTATACTCCTCGGTCTTCTGTATAACCTGCCGCAGCGTATGGATGTGGTCTATGGTACTATAGCCTTTTCGGAATCCGGCTTGTTCGGGAGGCTGGAAGTCGTCGAACCTGCGTGCGAGACGATTCGTGATGACCCTCGAGAATAGCTTATAGACATGACTCAGGAGCGTGATGGGTCTATAGTTCTTCAACTGGGCCCTGTCGCCCTTTTTGAAGAAAAGTGCCACCACGCCCCTGTGCCATGCTTTAGGCGTTTTGCCCTCGAGTATGACGGAGTTGAATAGCCGCCGCAGCGCTTTCCGGACTGGTAGTCCACCCGCTTTTAAGAGTTCGGCTGTAACTCCATCATCACCCGGTGCCTTGTTGTTTTTAAGCTGTTTAAACAGCTTAAAAACGTACAGAGAGATTAGTCCAACATCTAAATATAAATACAGTGAATAATAGGGTGTGTTGGGACATTTAAACCACAGATACAACAATAAAAAGCTTATATTCAGTTAATAATAATTATATACTTCTATCATTGCATACAATGCAACAACAATCAGACATACAGATAAAAAATATATTGAATACTACTAATGAACGTTTAAATGCTATAAAAAATCTTGGCATTAATGTACAAACTTGGTGCCGACTTATCATACACTTATTGTCACAAAAATTAGACCCACAGACTATTTTCGTTAATTGGAACGTACCGATACTTTGTGTGGAATACGGAACTTTGATTCGTATCCTTGAAAATGAAACTATTTCTTTTCTAATGTTCGTGTATTTTTTTCGTAGCTGTTGGTGAAGACAGTGAAATTCTGTCGGCGGCAGGACAAAATGAGACGATTCTGGGGTGCGTCAGTGATAACGACATACTAAGGGGCATACAAAAATGTTGGGGATCTATGTTTGCTTTCACGAGCGCTTATTACAGGAGGTTTGTATTATAGAACTACCCATGATTAATAGACGGAGAGCTAGTGAACCCTGGCAAAGATTTTTTGTTATGATTTAAAACCGGACACCGCTCCGGTGTGCGGTGCTGCGGTTTTTAATTTTGACTGAAGAATCATAATTTGTATACAAAAACTGCAGGGTATGTGCGGCAGCAATGTGTTTAGCGCCTAAGACGTTTTTCTGGCCTTACTTACAACCCTTACTTACAGGGTTGTCTACCTCTTGGATCAAATCTATCCCCTATGCTTTTGCGGATGCATTTCTTTTTATAGAGTTACGTTACCTGTTTTATGGATTCCTAAAGATAATACCTAACTTATAATGGTCATGGTGCGAGTGGCTCATGCTCAAGGTAGGCTCCGAGTGTAATTGCTAGTAAGTAGCAGCAAGACCTTATAATAGTGGGTTTAATCAGAGTTGATAAGTCTTATATTCCAGGCAAAATGGCCAACCTTGCATCTGTGGCGGCGGTGTGGTGGTGCAGGCGCTGGTGGCGCCGCGCGCGGCCGGCGTCATGTTCACACGGCACCCCGACGCCGGCGACCCCTCGCGGCTACTCATCACTGCCAACTATGGCCTGGGAGAGGTACTAACATACAACTAATGAAGCTTATTTATTTAATCAAGTACACGAAGGCTTTACAGAATTGTTTCCAATACGCCTACAAGTAACTTCACCACAGATTACATAATACTAGTACTTCACTAAATTAATTTTACCAATGTCACGTTAAGCTAGTGTAGGCATGTCGAAATGTCAAATACATAATCAAATATATGCTATGTCGGTAACTCTAGTTCTTCTACGGATCTCATCATTTCTGATGTGATCACGTAGAGAAACCCCGAGCACAGCCCTCTCCATTGCCCTTTGGGTGACTTTGAGGCTTCTTATGAGACCCATTGTAAGCGGCCACGTCTCAGTTCCGTATGTCATCACTGGCAACACGCACGAATTGAAGACTTTCGTCTTGAGACACTGCGTAGCTTCCCGAACGCTACCCAGCCGAGTTGGATTCGCCGATTTACCTCTTTCTGGAAGTTGGACTTACCGAGCTGGACTATTTGCCCCAGGTAAACATATTCGTCAACAACTTCCAGCGTAGAGCCTCCAACATTCACAGGAGTGGGTACTACACGGGAATTCGACATTATTTTAGTCTTGTCCATGTTCATTTTAAGACCCACTTGTTGGGAAACTCTACAGAGGTCTTCGAGCATTGTGCCTAGATCCTCCACGGTTTCAGACATGACTACGATATCATCAGCAAAACGAAGGTGAGTCATGTACTCGCCGTTTATGTTGATGCCGAGTTCCCTCCAGTCCAAAAGCTTAAATACATCCTCCAACGCAGCTGTGAACAGTTTCGGCGATATAACGTCACCCTGTCTCACACCACGCTGAAGTTGTACTGGTTTCGAGTTTTGGTCCTGAAGGCGGACTGACATGGTGGCGTTTTCGTACAATGACTGCAACACTTGGATGTACCGATAGCCTATTTGGCACCTCTGGAGTGATCTCAGTACGGCCCAGGTCTCGACAGAATCAAAAGCTTTCTCATAGTCCACAAACGCCAAGCATAGTGGCAGATTATACTCCTCGGTCTTCTGTATAACCTGCCGCAGCGTATGGATGTGGTCTATGGTACTATAGCCTTTTCGGAATCCACCAAAGTGCCACCACGCCCCTGTGCCATGCTTTAGGCGTTTTGCCCTCAAGTATGACGGAGTTGAATAGCCGCTGCAGCGCTTTCCGGACTGGTAGTCCACCCGCTTTTAGGAGTTCGGCCGTAACTCCATCATCACCCAGTGCTTTGTTGTTTTTAAGCTGTTTGAGAGCCACACTAATCTCGTACAGGCTGACGTCCGGGATATCTTCGGTGTAGTGCCGGGTCAATTTGGCTCTAGGGTCTGTAGCCTGAATAACAGGTGCCTGTGATGTTGCGTAAAGCTGTCCATACAAGCGTTCGATCTCGGCCATAAGCTCAGGTCGGGATGTAATGACTCTGCCTTCCTCTGTCATCAGCTTCGTCAGCAGACTCTGACCGAGTGACAGATCTCTTGCGAACACTTTGGAGCCCTTGTTCTATTCGATGGCCTCTTTAATACGTTCCGTATTAAATCGGCGTATGTCACGAATCAGGCACTTAGAGATCTGTTTGTTGAGTCGCCGACGAGCATCTTCAGAAGACTGCCGACCCATTCCACGCCTTTCCTTCATCAGCTTAGCTGTCGGCTCCGAGATCTTACTTCGTTGCTTAGTACGGCTGGGTTTGCAAAACTTTGTACCCACCGTAAGGACAGCTTCCACAACCCTGTCATTATAAGTTCAAAGCTTACTGCCAATCTGTTCAAAGCTTACTGCCAATCATTTTACACGTGCAGCTTGTGTGTTGGTTACACGCAGCGGACATACAGTGATCTGCGAGTTCAATATAATAACACTCTGAGGGTACTGTTGGGGTTCCCGTGGAGGTGCAGTGCTTCTGGCATGTTTGCGGAAGCACAGGTTGATGGGTTTGCAGCAATATCAAGAAAGAGATGCGCTTCTGCTCTAGCTCACTTGAGAAACAGCAACAACAGTATCCTGAGGGTTTTTGTTGATAGGTGGGAATTACCTCTTCTACAGCATTGGGTACGGGTTCATACATCAACATAGTTTTCTGTATATGCTGGTGTATGGATCAGTATATAATGTTGCATTGTATATTTGTATTTCTACTAACACTAGTTTTTAAGATGATTGGTACTAACAAAATAATATGAATATTGTGATTTGTATTTTACTAACACTAGTTATAAGATGATTGTTACTAACACAATATGGGCACAGCCCGAAACAAATAAATTATTATTATTATTATAAGTGCCCATATCCGTGCAGTCCTCCAGGCAATCGAAGCGATTTTGTAATTCGATTTGAAAGCGCTCGGGGTTTTGGATCTGGATGGCTTCGGGACGGAGCGCAGACTTCACCAGTCGATACCTTTCTGCTTTTATGTTAAGATTCAATGCGCCTCGTAACATTCGGTGATCGCTCCCAGTGTTAAACGAATTGATCACTGAGACGTCATTGAATATGCGGGTCTTAGTCGACATGATGAAGTCAATCTCATTTTTTGTCACGCCATCCGGACTTTTCCAGGTCCATTTTCGATGCAGCCGTTTTTTGAAGAAAGAGTTCATCATATAGAGTCCCTCTCTCTCCATGTAGTCGGCTAGCATTTGACCTCGGCAATTCCGGATTCCAGCTCCAAATTGCCCCAGTTTCAACTCATTATCGCCCCGCTTGCCTAGCCCTGCGTTGAAGTCTCCCATGACAACGGTGTATTGAGTCTTGGAAGCATGTATTGCCCGAGAAATATCCTCATACATAGCTTCCACTTCCTCGTCGGGGTGGGTCGAGGTCGGGGCGTAGACCTGTATGACCTTCAGCGAATACCGTTCGGTGATTCTGAGTATAAGGTACGCCACCCTATTCGACACACTTTCTGTACCACGTTGTTCACGAGAGACTTGTGGACTATAAACCCGACACCACCTTGGGACAGTTCTTCGCCCTCCCGGAAATAGAGCAGGTTGCCGGATTTAAGGACCATCGTATCCTCACCCTCTCTTCGGACTTCGTATAGTCACACAATACTCCAACGAATCCTGCTCAATTCCCTCTTTAGTTCCAGCAGCTTCTCCTCGGTCCGCAGTGTACGCGCGTTGTAGGTTGCCAGGGCCAAGGTCGTTTGACGGGGGGTTTTCGCCGCCCGGGGATTCTTCGCACCCCAGGTACCAGTGCCGGGTCGACGACCGTCACCGCCGGCACGGCCTCCGGGATCGCCGGGCACTTGGGGCCTTTGGTTGGTTCGATACATTTTGGGGGGGTTTTGGGCCTTCTCCCACCACGCTGGCCCAGTTCGGGTTTGTGGGGTGCGCCAGAGCCTCGTCTGTTGAACAGCAGGGTGCACCGCGTGCAGGTGAGGTTGACTTGGGTTCCGTTAGATGAAATTCGGAACCCCTTACACCCGTAAGGGGTAAGGGGTTAATCACAGTATCAAGAGTATCAATGTTCAATAACTTACTATACTGCCCCATAACCATGATCGCTCAAAACAATATTGAAACCGCACTGAGAGCGGGATGGCGCTATATGCAGCAAAAGCGTTCTTTCTGTTTCAATATTTTTTCAACCTTGCTATAAGCGATCATGGTAGGGCCTCAGGTTACCGTTCTTGTACTCTACTCCATCCACTCGAATGCTGCTTGTTAATTTGGCCGTTTCTTCGTGATTCTACTAAATTGTCCTCCCAGTAGGACCATGAGGAAGTCTAGTTCCTCGTGGTCCTACTATTATTAATCTGCTTACATTAGTCCTTGTGTAGATAAGTATGTTTTTTCGAAGAGCTAGGCTTCCTCGTGGTCCTACTAGTAGGACAATTTTAGTAGGACCACGAGGAAATGGCGTTCATTTCAGCTAAGTCGCACTTGTTTAAGAGCGGATATCCTTACTTTCAGAGCGTAGTGTCTGGCTCGGTAGAGCCGGACACGTTTGTGGTGTCGCGCCACCTCGACGGTGGGCTGGAGATATCGACGACAGAGCTGGGGTCGAAGGCGCAGCGGGTGACCGCGCTGGACGAGGGCGTGGGCACGGAGGCGGTGGCGGAGGCGGATCGCGCCGTGGCCTGCCTGTCGGCGGCCGACGTGCTGCGGCTGGCGCGGCTCGGCGTGGCGCAGGAGCGGCTCTGGGGGGCCGGCAGGGACATCGAATGGGCGATTTGCATGGTATTTTTTATACAACATACAAATTTATTGTAAAATTCGCGCATCCGTTGCGGATGCACGAATTTTAAGGTACACTCGAGTATAATATGAGCGCTACGGTCAAAGTTACAAAAATATGTACACATTGATTGACAGACTTTATTGAGTTAACATTAAGGTAGAGTTGGTATAGGGTTCAGGGCCAGTGATTACACAAACACTTTGAAAACAACATATTTCGAAAATTTGCATCTTCAACTCTTACGAAGAAAGGTACTTTGTGAGGCATCTAAATATAGTTACCTACCGTGTGGAACTGTGGAGATTTTATTAGCCTGTATCTTAGATTATTATTCTAAGGCCTGTATAAAAACTTAATATTCACCAAATTAGAAAGTTTTTTGGTTTTTACATAAGTATAACAGCTTTTATCTCCTCTGACAATAAATGACGATATGGCCGAAAATAAAAGCAAGTTTTACCTGGACTCATGAACTAAAGAGGAAATGGGGAAAGTCCATTGGGTAGACGGGTCGAGACCCATAATGTCTTATAAAGTTTGACTCGGTGTAAAATCACTTGAAGAGAATTATAATAGACATAAGCGACTTTCAAACCCCACCTTAAGCCCCATCAGTACCTGGGTGACTAGGTAATGCTTAGATCTGGTGGACGCAGGTGATTGCGGACCTGCGTACCACCAGCATGAGGGCCAGGCGCGCCTACGTGTGGTGTCGTAGGCGTGCTACAACTACACCCGACAAGGAAGCTGAACTAAAACCTTCTCAAAAACAATCGCGGTAGCGCCAATTTTGGGCGCTGAAGAGAAGTAGGGGGAGAAGGAGAACAAAACCTGACCGATCGGATCCGGGATCCGCAGGTCTCCGATTCCCCGTACCGATTCAAGGTATGGAGATGTGATTAAACTCAACTGCCGGACCAGCCAGCTGGAGGCAATGCAACCCTGAGCTGACAAAAGGGCGCGACTAAAACAAAGGTGCCCCTCGGGAGGATGATTCACGGAGATTCACGGGAGGGGGGATGCCTGTCCAATCTCCGCGGAGGGGTGGCACGCCCCTCCGATCTCCTCGGAGATGTGGGTGACCTACGAGGGCCCCCGCCCGTATGCGAGTCCCTCTCTCTCACCACCTCACGAGCGTCTTTATTATTGAAGCACAAGATGGGATGATGGGCCCCTCCACAACAGCGACAATCTCGTGGGTGGGGGCAAGCCGATGCCATGTGAGTCCCTAGGCAGCGGTAGCACCAATTCCGCTGCTTGGCCATATTCCTACGCCCCTCGGTGCGTAGGCCAACAAATTTGGGACAGGCCGGCACACGATGGCCATCCCGCTTGCAACACTTACAAGGCAGCTGCCTCTCCCCGTGTGGAGAGTCCTGCCGCACTGCAGTATACTGCTTGTACGGGCGGCGCTCTCTCCGTGGCGCTCCCCGGGTCGCCTCATAGCGGCCTGTACTCGGTCCCGGTATAGGTCATATCCAAGCCATATCCAAGTGGTTGGTCATCCGACACTCATCCTACAAAAATCTGAGGAAATCCGAAAAGGGGGGGAGGTACGAGGCACTTTTGCCCCCATACCTTTGTTCAAAGCGCCCTTTCATCTCCTGGGAAGCTTATTGAGGATGAGGTGGAGCAATATGAAGGACCACTGGTCCACCGGTAGGTTAAGTCGTTTGAGCGCGTTAATAGCGCTTAGCAGCGGGTTCAATATCTCCTTCCTTAATGAGGAGACCCGCGATACTCTTGGCAGCCCTAAGATGGCAGCCACATGTGTGTCCGCTAGCAAGCGAACATTCTGATACCGGGCGGTCAACAGCGCCCTTGCAATGTCATAATTGTCATCGTTGACAGGTAGATGCTGGACAAGCACACCAGCCTCTCCACGTAAGGCAGAGAGCAAATAGGCCAATTTCTGGCTAGGGAACAGGTCATCCCTCGAGTGGACCAGGCTATCAAAGAGGTTAATGAACCCCATCCAAGCAGCCAAGTTCCCATCAAAGGTTGGGATGTCCAAAGTGGGCAGTCTGCCCAGCAAGCCGGCCGGAGTAGGCTTGACCTCCCCGGGCGTGCACGACTCACCCCTCCGGGCGGATAGGATTGCCTGAGCCTTGTTTATAATCACATATTCAAAACATTGATCATAGTCGGCATTAAATTGGTCGACTGCCCGCAACTCAGCGGCACCCTCGGCTGGGTGGTCGAGCAAATATTGTTGATGAACAACAAAAAGCTGCTCCAATTCCTTCAAGCGAGCAGGTACTCCCTCATGCCGAATTAACAAGGCCTGTTCTCGGTCTGGTCGGTCTACCAAAGCGACGGCACTAGCAAACCATCTCAGGATCTTTTGTGCATCCGCGCGGGCACCACTAAGCTGACTGGCGGGACCATTTTGCACCAAAATTAATATACACTATAATAATACACGGACAAACAGACCGACAACCGCAGACAACAAAACAGATCGGGAGGAACTTCAAAGGCAAATCAAACCAAAATCAAGTGTAAATGCTAGAACTTAACTAGACCGGGCTGGTTTTGTGACCGACTACAATGGTATAATAGTGCTTACCTCTAAGCTGGTCCGGTCTCCGTATGTAGCTGGTGGACTTCCTGAGCTAGCTCGAAGGAAGTCGCGGCTTCTGAAGGGCTGCTGTCAATCCACCGAACCACGCCCGGATCACTACATAGGCCTATTAGGCCACCACCACTCACGAGCTCACTTAATTAGCGGACATTCGCGACAATAAAACTTTTCGGAAAACACTCACAAGCGGACTTTCGCAATCACAATAATTAGGTTCGCCGCGCAAAACACAATTCAATGGTAATTTTTCTCGAAAACGCACCGATATTCGACTCGACTGTCATGTCACAGCGGCCGGCCGCCACAGACCCTCACATGCACAGACTATATGCAGTGTTGCCACTCGCTCTTCCTCGAGCGTAAACATATATCGTATAAGTAATAGTATAATGAGTTGGACTAACGCCGTTTTTTGGATTTAGAATAGTCATTCATACATTTATTTTGATTCAGGATGAAATATTCCTGGTTCAAGCGCGACCTATCACGTCGCTGGAGCGGTGGACGGAAGAGGAGCTGCTTCACGAGCTGGACACTGCAATCATGGCTGACAATGAACTCACTACATTTGCCAACTGCGGCGAGGTATCAAGCCTATTTATTTTATAAAAAGCAACATAGCTGGTGGATTACCTACGTACCTAATCAAAGTAACTCAATGGTTTTTCTTTTCGCGTTAGGTGTTTCCCAAGCCAGTAACGCCTTTGTCATATGACATGGTGCTTATACCGTTAGCGAAAGCTTTAAAGAAGGCTGTATCAAACGATACAGGCGACTATGAAGAGTCCGTCATGGTTACCCACAATAGGTGCATCTTTGCACTATATAATGTAAGTTTATTTAATAATCGAGCTTTATATATTATAGAAATCGAGCTTTATATATTATAGATAGATTGGAATAAGGTTCCATAAAGCTGGACATTATAAGCCTTAGTATGATTTAAATATCACATGCTCATTGATATGGTACACCCTACCACATCAAGTTAGCTTTGTGTCATATTCACACGTTAAACAGTCAAGACGATATTTTGAATCTTGGTGGTGGTAAGATTGTTCCTCCCATGTTACGATCTAGCAAATTGCCGTTAGTATTTCTATGTTCATGTATGATCAAGTCAGCGATACTCAACCTTTTTTTATAGGGGCCACAAACAGGTTTCAGTCATGGTTAGCGGGCCGCAAGCAAAAATTTTTTGGGTGTAAAAAAAAAACGTAATAATTAACCGATGTATTTTATTAATAAAAATAGGAAAGATCTCGCTCAGGCAACGCTTAATGCAACGCATCCCGGTAGGGCTATCTAGTTACCTACCTACTTATTTTATTTTCTCGGTGTGCCCACAGCTTCTCTGATGGTTTACAATTTTGTAACTCAAGATTGGCTAATCACAATGGCCCGGCGAGCCGCATGCAGCCCGCGGGCCGCAGGTTGAGTATAGCTGGTCTAAGTAATCAAAGTCGAGTTTGGTTAGTCAGTATTCTTACGTCACGCGCCTTTTTAGTATAAGTCAACAATCAGATTATACTTACCCATGATATTTCTCAGTCGGTGTACAGAATAGCATCGCCCAAAGTGGACGTCAACATACAAATGATTGAGATGGCTATTCATGGCCATAAGGTAGCCACAGAAGAGATAATGCAAATTGCCGTGAACCGCCGACCGCCGAAGTGGACTGATATTATAAGTAAAATGTCATACCTTCTCAAAGTAAGTAAACAATCTATGCTTAACCAGATTATATTAGAAACTTACTATAAAATATTCTGTCAGTCTGTTATTATCATTGATTTACTACCAAACGTAGATAGAGCATTTCATACGAAAACGCGCATGAAATCTGTCAACAGTAAATCGACAACGGAGTGAAGTACGTCATTTCATACCTAGCCACCGATTTTTCGTAATTACTACAAAAATATCAACCCTATATTCTAAGACATAATGCTCGAAATTGCTTATCGCGCTTAGGACATCCCGACCTTGATCGTCGCTTCAACGCATGAATAAGACAACACATCGTGAAAGGACTCGAGTGCGAGCGAGACGATTGCTATGTACTGACACTGACGCGGAGCAACTTGCTTATGATTAAAATAGTTGTTTTTTAATTGGTTTTTACGTATAAAACGCATATTTAAATACATGATAAGATGTATAATGAGTTTACTCACGCAAAATATGAAATCCCATATTTTTCTGCCGTTTCTGGCTTTTGTTTCCACAACTTTTGAACGCGCACTTCGGCATGTTTACGTGCCGACGGCTAATCACTCACTATTCAAAAGAGCTGTACGAGTCGCGATCGGATAGTTCTTCGCAGGCCCACTTTTCGAACGTTCATGCGTTATCTACGTTTGGTAGTAAATCAATGGTTATTATTTGTCGTAAGCCGCCGAAATCATTATAATTAATACATGAAAGTGAAGCATTAGCTTCTGGGATAGGAATGTGGGATATACCTACTTAATTAAGTATGTATGTTTCATTTTTTACAAAAAAAACATACACCTAGCTCAGCATGAATATTTTAGATGAATTATAATAAAACAAATCTCCCATACAAGTAGTTTGGGTCTGTGAAAAAAATGCATGGGGAATAAATTAAAATCTCGAATTTTCAATGACGCCATAACTTTTATATGACTATGTAAACATGGATAGGAATAGGATACCTACACGACAGAAACCACGAGACTTAAGTTTATGAAGCTGACAAACCCTTACAGAATTTGTTTACGTCAAAAGCGCGTATGAACGATAATATGAAAATTGTGAGAGCAATGAACATGAACTCGGAGACGGACAAGCTCAAGGACTTGTTGAACAGTATAGGAAACAAGCAGGAAGTCATGTTCAAACTGGTGAGGAATCATAGCTGCACGAGCGGCGCCAGCACCGCGGCGCAGATCATCGCCATGTCCGTGCTGCTTGAAGGACGATCGGGTATGTTGCTAATAGCTTTTCATTATTATTACCTATTTAACCATAAGGATATGCGCTCTTCCTACAAAACGTTAAACGGTTGTCTAATGTTAGTCATGGTTTAACCTGAATCTGTCTTTCGGCCGAACCCAATATTGTATCCGTAGTTTAAGATTAAAAACAATCTCGGATTATTGCGTATCGCTTAATCGACCTCTAATCCGCGCAATCCTAGGATTCTTTTGACACCGGATCGCCAGCGATCCTTTCCTTCTTGGCCGTTTCTTTATACGCAAAATATTAGATTGTGCAATATTATTACTGTATGTTTAATGAAAACAAACTATAGCTATAAATCTTTTTAAATAATGTTTCTTATGCTTCTTACAATAAATATAATGTTTAAAAACACTTAGAAATTATTCTGTAAATAATAATATATCAAATACAATATTATGCAACCTACTTATTTTTATAGGAATGGAACGTGCACGGAAAAAAAGAGTCCCGGGATTTCTTTCATTCAAAACATTATATTGTCTTGAACATATTTTGTTGAGACAAAACAATTTACTTTGAAACAGTATCACACGGAATTGAATCAAGAATGTTCATTTTCTTAATTCAATTGGAACATATTATTTTAACCTGAATTTAATTTCGTTGCTTCAATAACATGAAACCTACTTGACCGAAGATATCTCAAATAATTGTTTCAATACTTTCATGTTCTTGTTTTACAAAATATGCCTTTAGATCAAGTATTTATAAATATGCAACGAAACTCAGTTATAATATTAAACGAAACTAATAGAATATTAATATAATTTAATATTTCTTTAACACAAGAAAACCGACTCCGTTCAATTATGCACTGTCCTATCTATGGCCGTTTACACTGGGCCAGTGGCGAGTCAACTGTTGTACGGGGGGGTTGAGCGGACGCGCGAGGGGCGTCACTTGCCCGAAAAATAGAATGGCATTCTATTCGGGTCCACTGTCCGGCAACTTGGCGGTCAAGTTGACGCGCCACTGTCCGCGTGGTTTACACGGTTCTACTTGCTCACTGTCCTGTCTCACTGTACTGTCCACTGTCTTAATGTAAATCGGGCTTTAGTCCATGCCCTTGTTCAAATTATTTTTTTTTACAAAATTTAAGATAAATTTAATTATCACTTAGTAACTTTTTTTTACATTTGCGCAGCTTATAAATTAATATATACTTTACAATATAACTATTATGATACCCTACCATATTATACTAAACAAACGTATAAACAGCAACGCTTCAGAGCCCACATATCGACCATGAGACAGATCTTATATCGCTCGTAATAGTGCAGGTTTTCTTAGTGCAATATAATGGGCTCTACGCGCCGCCGACCGCACATTACACACATACATACCAGTTGTGAGCTATATCATAAATACGTACATATATACTATAATATAAAACTATATATAAATTTAATGAGGGATTTTCGGACAACAGACAAGGGGGCTCGCCATCGATGGCGCCATGCCAGGTGGGTCACTGTCTAAGAAAAAATCCACCACAATCGCCATCAATTTGATAACCATTGCGCCTTTAACACAAGGCTCTGCGAAGACATCCTTTTATAAAGGAGCGATGGATGGACGACGACTGTCAAAGTGTAAGCGATTGCGATAGATTTTATCAGACAATAACCCCGCAGGTGCCACATTCCGCACACTATAAGCAGTATTTGCACTGTTTACAGTCTGCGGAATACGACACCGATACAATGTGCAAACGAAGCGCCATCCACGGCACACCCGCTCATCCGCTATCCAGGGATTCCTCATTATGCATGCATTTTTCTGCTAATGGGGTAGCACCTAGATCGCTGCGTTATTTAGGCCTTTGAACGCCATCTGCAAATTATATTTTTTTATTTCATCGTCCGTTGCTGAGTTGGACTGGGCAATTAGTTGTTTTATGGCGTCATGCTCCTTATGCTCCCCACAAAAGTATATACATGACTCCGTATGCCTGGAAATTGCCACTACAGCGTGAGGAACACTGTCATGGACCGGGTTTTTTGGTTCTCTGCCTCTTAGCACTATCACCTTACGGTATGTAAGCCCCTGAGCCTCATGTATCATCAGCAGTCTGGAATTCTCTCCAGTACTATACCCTTTCGTTTCGAACGCCTGCTTTTCCTCTTGGGTGAAGGTCAAGAATAGCGTTTCCGGGTCAGTCCTTCTGGACACTGCTTCTGATGCCATGGTGGAAGTTAGGGATCTCAGTGCATCCCTGGACGTGTATATGCCCCCGTACACCTCCTTCAGGGCGTATACTACATCCATCGGGCATCGGTGTGTGCAGAGTATCTTTTCTGAGACTGTCGTTACGGCAATTGGGTCTTTGTATTGCATTTCAAATAGGTTGTCTCTGTCGATAAAGGGGATCTGGTTTGTATCACTCATTAACACCAGTTCTCTTGCCCCGCACAGCCTGCTTGCCATTATTATGGCTCCAAAATGAACCATCAGAGCCTCGTCCACCAGTAGACGCTTAGGCTCCTTTGCTCCATTTATCAGTACCGAAGCAATGGTTCTTACTTTCCCCTTTGCGACAGCGCCCAGACGACCCATTATTTCCGCTGTCAGCTCTTTAGCCGTCTCGAGTGTGCTGGTGAGGATCGTGTCTTCCTTTAACTGAAAGTTTTTAAGGAGCCAGGTGGTCTCCCCACATCCTGGTACTCCGTCTATCCACCGAATTTTTATCTTTTCCCAAGGTTCTAAGGTCCAGGTTCCCGTCACCGCCTTAGCGGTCTTTAGGATCCTGCCCTCCAACAGGATACGGGTGCACTTAGCAACCACGACTATTGGGTCCTCGGCGGGGGTATAGAATGCTGGGGCTCCCCTCTCTGATGCCCGTTCACGATCCTCGAGAACAATACCCGTCGTTCCACTGTATGCTGCCATGTATCGGTGATTTCCCACTCTGGGGCCACCCGCTAACACTGTTCCAGTGTCGTTATTATAGAGTACTGCCTTCGCCGTATCCAGCCGCTCTCGTAGCAATATGCGAGCATCGTTCTGGAATGCTTCTAGTATTTCTCTGCAGGCAGTATATTTTACCTGCAGCGATGCACGCAATATCTCAACATACTCCAGATAGGCGTTGACTAGTTTGTCTTCGTCCCGGTTTACCGCAATGCGTGTTGGCGGGCGAACCCTCCCCATGTCTTCAAGTGTGGTTATTTTGCTTGAGAGGGGCATCTCCGCTTGGGGTGTCGTTTTTTCAGGGGTGATTCTAAGAGGCGGCGTTCTGGTACTCGATCCTTCCAGGGCAACGCAAATTCCCCTGATTAGGTGTTCGGTCGGGGATCTACGCGACAGAAGGCGTGTTCTAATACTCTCTGCTAGCCTTGCTTCTTAGTGTAGCCTTTGTAGTCTGGCTGAGCCGCTCTCCGTTTGGCCATGGCGTGGTGTCTGCTCCTTGTTTTTCAGTAGGAAGTCAAGATTTTGACCTCGGCCCTCGTTCACAATAATTTCGTGCTTATTGGCTGCCCTCGTGAGAAGAGTATAGTCTGGCACTTCGCCTCTCTCTAGGTCCGCCCTCATGACATCCACACTGATGACTTTTGGGTCACCCTCTAGCTTTCCCAGTAATTCCCCTGCCTTGGTAAATGGCGACTTCTTGTCCATGTCTCTGGATAAGAGAAGGATGGACTTGTTCCTGGAGCGCACGATCCTGCACTTGTGTCCGGCCAGCACCACCTCCGGCATTGCCTCATGTCTTTTTTTGATAGTGGCTCTGGTGGTGCTGCCTTTTAACAGGACCGCCAAGCCTGGTGAAATACCAGGTCTGTCCAGGTTTCTTTCTGACCAGGGTCAGAAGGGAAAAACTTTCGCCTTTACTAGTGCAGGCCTTTACGGGACACGGAGGCTTCGCAGAGTACCTCCATAGATTTAATATTTGATTGCCTTTCCTTTAGGACTCAGGGATTTGCTTATCTTATTCATCCCTGTTAGGAATCGTGACTTTGTAGTTCTTCTTGAACTCCAAAGTTTCATGCATGGCATCGGCTGGCATTGCCATTACATGATCTACCATGAGGCTACAATGTAGTTTCCTCATGGTTTGGGATTACAAACTCGATCGGCCTCCCTCTACCTCTCTAAGCGTGGTCATCCTTGCCTCCCCTTGAATGAATAGGTGGAGCGGTGGGAGGTTCAAGATAGCCTCTAAAGCAAGGGTCGAAGAAGATGAGATGGCCCCGGTGATCATCAAGCAGGCACGTCTTTGCAGGCTTTGCTGTTTGCTAGCTATACACCCTTAGCTAATCATAGGTCTTACCACAGCGGTGTAGAACCATAGAAGGTAACTTTGTTTCAGTCCCCACCGGGAACAGGCCTGCCTACGGCAAATTTCGTACCTACATAGAAAATTTATTAACGCTATGGGCGATTCTTTCACGGAAGACGTCATAAACCGTTTTGCTGAAGACCCTCGAAAGCAACTTTTAAAATAATTATTGTATAATTAAAGAATTTATATAAAGTATGTTTAATTATTTGACTAAGTGCTTATAAAAATCTGACCCCCCCCCCCCCCCCCGTACGGACTTGGGGTCCATATGAAAAACAGTAAAAACTAAAATCCATCCAATGGGTCAGAGTGGAATATAATAAGAAGTGGAAAATAATCCATTGCAGCAATGGATTAGAGTGGAATATAAAAAGAAGTGGAAAATAATCCATTGCGGCAAGGGATTAGAGTGGAAAAATAAGTGGAAACAAATCCATTAATGGATTTGTTTAGTGGACTATAGTGGAATAGGGCAAAAAAAATGTTTAAATCCACTCTAGGTGCGTGCGCTCATTATCGCTTTGCGCTTCCCAGGGACAAATCGTACGAACACTCGTACCTAACATTGACAATGCGCGCTGGGCGCCGCGCCGTGCGCAATAAACAAACAACCTGACCATCATTTTAGTTTAGTACATACGGTAAAGTTAAAACAAAATATGTTAAAAAAATGTGTTGTTTATTTTATAAATTGATTGTATTACTGCTATAGAATTATAGGACACCTATAGCAAGATAATACATAATTATAAAAAATATAAGACATGGTACTCGTACAATTTTTGTATATCCTACACAAACAATAATAATAATATGTTTATTTCATTAAATGATTTTTACATAAACTCATTGTGAATGGCGTCTCCTTTTAAGCATAATAATGCCTGTGCCAGGAGACCGCTCTTCCAATATCACCAAGCTTACAATTTTATACATAATTTAATTTAAAATTTACAATTATAATAGCAACAACAATAATGAGAGAATTAAATAGAAATCTTTTAATAAGCTATACAAAATTACGAATACAAAAAATACAAGCATAAAAAAAATGTGTGTGTATGTGTGTGTTTGTGTGGATGTGTGTTTGCGCGCGTGCGTGTGTGAGTGTGTATGTGTGTGTGTGTGTGTGTTGAGAGACTATACAATGCAAGGGCAGATTTGGTAACCTACACATCTTCGCATAATTATATTTTTTATACTTTTACTTGACATAATTGTATCATCGCTTCTATTTCCTCATAGCTGAAGGGTTTTAACCAATCCTTCAATTTTTCCTTACATTTAAAATATGAAAGTGAATATATTTTTATTTCTTTATTTAAACTTTCTTCAAACTGAATGAAACTTTCTAGTGATGGTGAAATATTATCAATTTATTTTTAGATTTTCTGCCAGAACATTGTAGTGATATAGGCGTAATGTTTAGTTCTGGAGATGTCTTGTCAGCGGAAGTACCACAAGAGTTAGCAAAGTTGGCCAAAGCAATCGGAGAGTCTGGAATGGCTGAGAAGTTCCGTCAAGTAGATCCCAAGGAAGCTATGGGTTGGCTAAGAAAGAAATTACCGCATGTACACTTGAACGTGTGTACATTTTTAGATCACCATGGACATAGAGCTATTATGGAGGTACGTAATTCAATTTTATTATGTGTTGATTGCTTAGGTAGCATAAACCATTCGTAAAAGTTTCTTTGCTCAGATATTCCGAAGTAGTTTAGGCAACTATGGCTACGTTAAAATCTTTTTGAATTGAAGTTTTATGAATACAATTTTCTTTATAGTTCGACATGTATACAAAGCCATGGGCACTTGCAAACGAGGAACTAATGAAAATATTACAAAATCTAAGGTCATCTACTCAAGACAGTACTGCAATTAAGAATGATAGTGAAGTCATAAAAGCTTTGACTACTCCAAAAAAGTCCAGTACCAGGTAACTGCTTTTTTCATTATTAGTAAATTAAAGTAAATAGGCACTAAATTAGTTTTGTTATAAATAAAGACAATTTAAGGACTTCTGTATACGTCCTTTTCCGTCGTTTTATTGTCATACTATTATGTTTCGTCGTATTTCTTTTTCTGTCAGACAACATTGCAACATAAAAAAAGACATTTTAAAAATCAATCATTTTGGGAATACTACGTGTTTTGAGATTTGTTTTATTATGAAGTCTAACGAATAATTGTTTGTGTGTAGTTAATTGGATAATTTTTAACCGTCTTCAAAAAAGGAGGAGGTTATCAATATTTTTTTATTTATTTATTTCACAATTTCACATTTTAACATTTTGTTTTCAGAATCCTATAAACCATATTTAGTTTTTCTGGACACTGCATTCATTCAGTTCTCATACTCGCCGTTTAGTACCCATCCACTCACTTACAATACCTAATAATATACATAGATAGGTAGGTACAGTAAGCCCGATGTGTATGTTAATTACGCGAATACGCCGCCAATTGTGGACCGATTTTCAAAATTCTTTTTGTATTCGATAGAGTATATCCTGGTGTGGTCCCAAGGTCACCAAAGTCAGGATCTGATGATGTCATCATCATCATCATCATTTCAGCCAAGAGAGGCCCACTGCTGGACATAGGCCTCCCCCAGGGATCTCCAAACCGATCGGTCCTGCGCTTTCCGCATCCACCGGCTTCCCGCGACCTTCACCAGATCGTTGGTCCACATTGTGGGGGGCCTACCAACGCTGCGTCTCCCGGTACGTGGCCGCCACTCAACGACCTTTCCGCCCCAATGGCCGTCAGTCCTGCGAGCTATGTGTCCTGCCCACTGCCACTTAAGGTTTGCAATTCTTTGGGCTATGTCTGCGACTCTAGTTCTTCTACGGATCTCTTCATTTCTGATGCGATAGAGAAACCCCGAGCATAGCCCTCTCCATTGCCCTTTGAGTGACATTGAGCCTTCTGATGAGACCCATTGTAAACGGCCACGTCTCAGTTCCGTACGTCATCACTGGCAACACGCACGAATTGAAGACTTTCGTCTTAAGACACTGCGGTAGATTGGCCGAGAATATGCTGCGTAGCTTCCCGAACGCTGCCCAGCCGAGTTGGATTCGTCGATTTACCTCTTTCTGGAAGTTGAACTTACCGAGCTGGACTATTTGTCCCAGGTAAACATATTCGTCAACAACTTCCAGTGTAGAGCCGCCAACCTTCACAGGAGTGGGTACTACATGGGAATTCACCATGATTTTGGTCTTGTCCGTGTTCATTTTAAGACCCACTTGTTGGGAAACTCTACAGAGGTCTTCGAGCATTGTGCCTAGATCTTCCACGGTCTCAGCCATGACTACGATATCATCGGCAAAACGAAGGTGTATGTGTATGTACTCGCCGTTTATGTTGATGCCGAGTCCTCTCCATCAAAAGCTTAAATACATCCTCCAGCGCAGCTGTGAACAGCTCCGGCGATATAACGTCACCCTGTCTCACACCTCGCTGAAGTGGTATTGGTTTCGAGTTCTGGTCCTGAAGGCGGACTGACATAGTGGCGTTTTCGTACAATGACTTCAACACCTGGATGTACCGGTAGTCTATTTGGCACCTCTGGAGTGACCTAAGCACGGCCCAGGTCTCGCCAGAATCGAAGGCTTTCTCATAGTCCACAAACGCCAAGCATACTGGCAGATTATACTCCTCGGTCTTCTGTATAACCTGCCGCAGCGTATGAATGAAGTCTATGGTACTATAGCCTTTACGGAATCCGGCTTGTTCGGGAGGCTGGAAGTCGTCAAACCTACGCGCGAGACGATTCTTGATAACTCTCGAGAACAGCTTGTATACATGACTCTGGAGCGTGATGGGTCTGTAGTTCTTCAACTGGGCCCTGTCGCCCTTTCAAAATCAAAATCAAAATCAAAATCAAAAGTACTTTATTTCATAGGCCCTTGCGGGCACTTAAAATCGTCAATTTTACACATTTTACAAAATTATTAAAACATTAAAAATATTCTACTAAAATCAAGCTAACCCGTGCGCTAGTGGCAAGTACATCCGCGGAGTTGATGCCGCGCATGTAATCGCCAAGAGCGACCCGATTCCGAATGTAGGGGCTAACATGAGAAGAATCGGGCAGGAAACTCATGTGCCAAAACTCTTTTAAAATCGCCAAATGTCTTACAAATTGTGAATATTACAAAACTATTCAGAGAACGAGCAATTCATTTCTTTTACCGCCACGCTGCCTTATCATGAAAAAAATCTTTAACACTGTAATAAGCCTTTTTGCTTAACTGAGCTTTAATTAAAATTTTAAATTTATTTACTGACAAGTCATGCATGTTACATGGCAGCGTGTTGTACATTCGTATACAGTGACCTGCAAAAGAGTTGCTTATTTTATGGAGCCTATATGTGGGCATTGCTAGCTTGTCTTTATTTCTTAAATTTAAATTATGATAGTCACTATTTTTACTGAATTTGATATCTTTATTCTTGTGTGCATACAGTAAGTTTTCATAGATATATTGTGAATGTACAGTCATAATATCGTGGCACTTTTTGAAGAAAAGTGCCACCACACCCCTGTGCCATGCTTTAGGCATATTGCCCTCGAGTATGATGGAGTTAAATAGCCTCTGCAGCGTTTTCCGGACTGGTAGTCCACCCGCTTTCAAAAGCTCAGCTGTAACTCCATCATCACCCGGTGCCTTGTTGTTTTTTAGCTGTTTGAGAGCCACACTAATCTCGTACAGGCTGACGTCCGGGATGTCTTCGGTGTAATGCCGGATCAATTTGGCTCTAGGATCTGTAGCCTGAATGACAGGTGCCTGCGAGGTTGTGTAAAGCTGTCCATAGAAGCGTTCGATCTCAGCCATAAGCTCAGGTCGAGACGTAACGACTCTGCCGTCCTCTGTCTTCAGCTTCGTCAGCAGATTCTGACCGAGTGACAGATCTCTTGCGAACACTTTGGAGCCCTTGTTCCGCTCGATGGCTTCCTTAATACGTTCCGTATAAGATCGGCGTATGTCGCGAGTCAGAGACTTCGAGATCTGTTTGTTGAGTCGCCGACGAGCATCTTCAGAAGACTGCAGACCCATCCCACGCCTTTCTTCCATCAGCTTAATTGTCGGCTCTGAGATCTTGCTCCTTTGCTTGGTACGGCTGGGTTTGAAAAACTTCGAACCCACCGTAAGGACAGTTTCCACAAACCTGTCATTATATGTGTCCACATCCGTGCAATCCTCCAGGCAAGCAAAGCGATTCTGCAATTCGAGTTGGAAGCGCTCGGGGTTTTGGATCTGGACGGAGCGTTGATTTCATCAGTCGATACCTCTCAGCTTTTACGTTTAGATTCAATGCTCCTCTCACCATTCGGTGATGGCTTCCCGTGTTGAACGCATTGATCACTGAGACGACATTGAAAATGTGAGTCTTAGTCGACATGATGAAGTCAATCTCATTTTTTGTCACGCCATTCGGACTTTTCCAGGTCCACTTTCATTGCAGCCGTTTTTCGAAAAAAGAGTTCATTATATAGAGTCCCTCTCACTCCATATAATCGGCTAGCATTTGACCACGGTAATTCCGGCTCCAAATTGCCCCACTTTCAACTCACTATCGCCACGCTTGCCTAGCCTTGCGTTGAAGTCTCCCATGACAACGGTGTAGTGAGTTTGGAAGCATGTATTGCCCGAGAAATGTCCTCATACATGGCTTCCACTTCCTCGTCGGGGTGCGTCGAGGTCGGGGCGTATACCTGTATGACCTTCAACGAATACCGTTTGGTAATTCTGAGTATAAGGTACGCCACCCTATTCGACACACTTCCGATCTGTACAACGTTGTTCACAAGAGACCTGTGGACGATAAATCCGACACCACCTTGGGACAGGTCTTCGCCCTCCCGGAAATAGAGCAGGTTGCCGGATTTGAGAACCATCGTGTCCTCACCCTCTCTTCGGACTTCGGACAGTCCTACTACACTCCAGCGAATCCTGCTCAGTTCCTTTTCAAGTTCCAGCAGCTTGTGTGGTCCGCAGTGTGCGCACGTTATATGTGGCCAGGGCCAAGGTTTGACGGGGGATCTCCGCCGCCCGGGGATTCTTTGCACCGCAGGTCCCAGTACCGCGTCGACGTCCGTCACCGCCGGCACGGCCTCCAGAACCGCCGGGCACTTGGGGCCTTTGTTTTAGGTTTAAGTTCATGGGGGGTTTTGGGCTGTCTCCCACCACGCTGGCCCAGTGAGGGTTGGTGGGGAGCGCCAGAGCCTCGTCTGTTATATAGCAGGGTGCATCGCGCGCAGGTGAGGTTGGATTGGGTCCCAATAGGTGGTATTTGGAACCCCTTACACCCCCTGATGATGTGATCCCATAAAAATCGAGGGAAACCCTAAAATTTTATACGTATGTCCAACGTGTTTTGTATGTTACGCGATTACTCCGCCAATTATGGATCGATTTTTAACCGACTCGAAAATAGGAGGATGTTTCTCAATTCGACCATATAGGTATATGCTTTTTTTATGTTTGTTCGTGGATAACTTCGTCGTTTATGAACCGATTTCTGATAATTTGTATTCGATAGAGGATACTCCAAGGGTGGTCCCATGGTCACCAAAGTTAGGATCTGATGATTGGATCCTATAAAAATCGAGGGAAACCCTTAAAGTTTTAGGTATGTCTAACGTGTTTTGTGTGTATGTTACGCGATTATTCCGCCAATTGTGGACCGATTTTCAAAATTCCTTTTGTATTCGATAGAGTATACTCCTGGGGTCATCACTAAAGTGAGGATCTGATGATAGGATCTCAAGAAAATCGAGGGAAAACCAAATTTTTATTTAAAAAAAAATAAAAACCGACTTCAAAAGCACTGAAAAGTTTAAAATAATATAAGAATAGGTACAGACAACATCACACTTCTATATTGAAGTCGGCGACAAATTTTAAGACTTTTTAGGGGATTATCGTACCTTTGCGGCTGAAATAAATGACACAGAGTAGGTAACCCGAACAGACCTGGGGCCTTAAAAAGCTTTAGTGAAGTATAAATGTCACATTATAATGTCACTGTTCAAGGAAAGTATTGGCCTGGGTATTGCCCTTGTGCCGGCGCGCGGTGCGTCACAGAGAGGGTACGAAGGCCCACTTGATTCTGGGCGTCCACAAGCTCCGGCTCGTCGCCATAGAGCTCGGCAAGCAGCTCGTCAGACAGTGGTACCTGCCTCACTACGAACTAGTCTTCTTCTTCCGCTTGTTGGAACTGCAGAAATACATTGAGACTAGAGACCCCGCACTACTCAGAAAGTAAGTTTAAATCTGTTTAATATTATATTTGGCGCGTTGAAACGCGTCGAGTACCTATATAATATACGTGCCGTAAAATACATTTAAAAAAATTTAATCACATACTTGTATTAGTAAAAACGTTGAGAATTTTCTCACAGCTCAATTTTACTGTGTTTGCGCAGGGCCATCCAGCGCTACCAGTACTACCCGCGCTGGTGCAAGCTGAAGTTCGCGGAGTTGAACACGGGGTGGGTGGAGCCGCTGGAGGCGCGTAGCGCAGGAGAGGCGCGGGCGCTGGGCGTGCGACTAGTCGGTACCGCAGTCTGCGCCGGCGACGTCGTGGCGAGGGCCTGCGTCGTCAATGACTTGGCAGAGGTATTGGAAAGGAGAACTCTATAAATCAGAGCTAGAGGCGCGCGTCCGAGGGGCGGTGCGGGTGCTGCGCGTGCGGCACATCGGTACCGCCGCCTGTACCAGAGAATTTTTTATGGAAGGTCTAGCAAATGACTCTATTCCACCTGGTGGTAAGTGAAAATAGAGTCCAAATGCGAAGATAGCTAGCGTGGAAGAGAGAATATACGCCGCACTAAACTTACTCAATAATTTTATATTTTACAACAAGAAACATTTCGCACTGGCTTTATGTCCGATTCCTTCACTCTACAAGCAATAAGGCTGTGGAATTCCCTACCGATTGATTTGAGATGTTTGACATCAAAGCCCCTCTTTAAGAAGAGAGTTCGAGAGCTTTTCTTGAAAATTGCAAATAAATAACTTGTTTTTTCTTTTTCTCTTACAACTCATAAATATCGTTCGTGGACACCATCATTCATCATCTGTATTAATATTTATATTATTATATAGCTATAATATATATTTTATGTATCTGTATAGTGTATATATATATTTTGTATGTGCGTGTTTGTAAGTATTTTCTTTTAATATTACATTTTTTTTCTTTTATGCCGCCATCTATTTTCTCTGCTTGGCCCAATGGTTGACTGGTAGAGAGCGATGTTCATCGCTAAGTCCGCCATATGTACAAACCTATTGTAACATGGAAGTATAAATAAATAAATAAATAAATAAAACATTATGAACAAAAGTAAAGTTAGTACGTACCTATACAAAAAACGGCCAAGTGTGAGTTGGATTCGCACACCGAATGTTCCGCAAAAATAATCTAAATATATGTTTCTAATTAGATCAGTGACTCGCCAAATTTCATGATTCCAGGACTCTAGATTAACGGGAAGTACCCTATAGGTTTTCATTCCCCTGCGGAATAGCAAAGTGTGCGAACATATGCGATATACTTAAACGGTCAAATCTTTTGATCACGTTGACTTTTGCAAGTTTGGTTATTTCGCCTGCAGGAGACCGTAGACTTAAATATTTGATGTAAATTACAGTTTGATATCTCTACGCGTTCCTGAGAAATAGGGTCTTGACAGACAGACAGATAACAAGTGATACTGTGAATGCCGCTTAGCGTTGGTTTGGAGATTCTGGTGAACTGGCGAGTTCACGGGGAGGATCCCCGTGAACTCGCCACTACGGTATCGAGCTAGGGGATCCTGATGGACTCATCATCATCACAGCTCATTACGTCCCCACCGAGGGGCTCGAGCCTCCCCTATATTAGGGTGATTAGGCCTTAGTCAACCACGCTGGCCCAGTGCGGATTGGTCGACTTCACATACACCATTGAATTTCTTCGCAGATGTACTATGCAGGTTGCCTCACGACGTTTTTCTTCACCGTAGGAGCGTCAGACAAATGTACCTACAGTCATATGAAAAACGAAAAACACATTGGTACATGGCGGTTTTGAACCTGGACCTCCCGATTGGAAGGCAAGTGCCGAGTCCACAGCGCCACCGACGCTAATCTGGTGGACTAACTCAAATAAAAGTCACTGTGTGCATAAACTTACTTTGGAAAAAAGGGTATAATTGACTTTATTCCTAATTTTCGTAAGACTCCGTGTTTATTTGAAGAATTGTGAGGCAGAATATTTTTACCTTCATTGACTGGATTGCATTAATCCAGTCATTTATTTGATTATTCTTTGCAGATTGATGAACTGCTGCAGGGTGACATTTTGATAACAAACGCGACCGATGTTGGGTGGTCTCCGTATTTTCCTCTTCTTTCTGGAATCGTTACGGAGCTTGGCGGTCTTATATCACACGGTTTGTGAAATTATTTTATAAAAACGTCATCTTCTTTCTATCTGTCTTACATATTATATTAATCACATTAATAGCTTACATATTTATATTACAAAAAATAAACACCGACTTCAAAAACACTTCATCGTCATTAAAATCGATGCCAAGTTTTTGTAGACTTTTCAGGCCCTTCAGCCATATTGATAACTGTTAGTATGATAACTCGTCACTTTAAAAAAATGATTTTTTTCACTGTTTCGTAAAACTAGTTATTAAAGGAGAAAACTTTGGCACATTTTTAACTAATGTAAAATTTACCAAAAATGAGACATTTCTTTACTGTTTCATAACTAGTTATCAAAGAAGAAATTTTTTTTCAATCTTTTATTTTTGGTTTATACATTTTCAACAAAATTTTAAGTGCCTATCAGGAATCATAACATTTTATACATTTATATAGATGTCAGTTACTATGTTAGGACTGACAAAGGCCGACGTTGCTTAAATTGAGCAATTGTTAGCTGAGCGCCAAAACCACTGATCACCAAGTCATCTTTTAAATCAACTGATCAACTGCCAGTGCTCAAGAATCTTGGCGACGACTATAATATTGTAGGGTTTTTTTGGACCTGCCAGAAAAGAGAATCCTTTATCCCCGACACTATTTTTTGTGCATATCAATGATAATGATTCCTCGGAATATTCATTACTATCCAGATGACAGTATAATGCATGCGGGATATTTCGGACACGCTACGGCTGGGTGGGTGGATACCGGGGAGAGACGAGATAGATCATCTTATCCAAATGGGGCACAGAAAACCAGGGGCCTTATTCTGCTAGCGTTGACGCATCTGTGGCGTGTCAATAACGCTTCAGTAGCGTTGCTTATTGAGACAGTTATTGTAGGTTAACCGTTTACTAATTAAAACATTTTTCACCGTTGACTTAAGTATCATAAAACTGTAGTACGAGTAAATTGCACCAGGAAATGTGTACTTATAAAGGCGACAAAAGCAGTTTTATTGAAATGCTATCGAGACACGATAACGACCTTAAAATTAGCGAAATTAGGCCCCTGGTTGATTTCAATGCCAAGAAACACAGTTGGATGCCAAGAAGCACGTTTTTGGCAAAAAGTCACCGTTCCTTCCCCTTCCCTCTCTTCAGGGCACAAAACTGGAGCTGCAGAGCAGATATTGCACCACTAAGCGCGTTCTACACTCTTTACCACGGCGAGTGTTCTGATAAGCTTTTTTCTCTAATCCCTTTCCCGCCTTTCCTTTTTAGGAATATACGTGCTGACGCTGTCACCGTCTTACGTGACTAGCATTCCAACGCGTACAAAGAAATTTCTTGGTAACTCATTTTTTGTCGCACTATCCAAAAATGGAATTCCCTGCCAATACACGTGTTATAATCCCGTGAAGAGTCGTCCTGGATGAGGAGAAAAAAATTCGTCTCGGGCGGGATTTGAACCCGCGTTTCCAACGCCTTGACCAACTAGGCCACGGTATGTTGGAGACGCGGGGTCTAATCCCGCCCGAGACGAAATTTTTGTTTATTCATTTTACAAAAGATTATTTCGAACTCCCATGTAGTACCTACCCATTCCAAAGGTTGGAGGCTCTACACTGGAAGTTGTTGACGAGTATGTTTGCCCCGGGTAATTTGACGACACGGTTAGCGCAGAGGTCGAGTGATCGCCTACTGCGCAACGGGTCGCGGGTTCGATTCCCGTACGTTCCGGTCTGGCCGTATGTGCATGTGATATTCTATGTTTGTAAATGCACTTACGGACACGAAATTCCTAGAGCGGGGCGACGTTTTTTTTTTTTAAAAAATAGTCCAGCGTGGTAAGTGCAACTTCCAGAAAGAGGTCAATCGACGAATTGAACTCGGCTGGAGAGCATATTCTCGGTCCATCTACCACAGTGTCATAAGACGAAATTCTTCAAAGTGCAATGGAAAGGGGTTATGATCGAGGTTTCTCTCTACGTGATCGAATCAGAAATGATGAGATCCGAAGAAGACAGAGTCCAAAGAATTCCAATTAAGTACCTAGTCACCAACTGAGTCTAAAGAATTGCAATAGCAAACCTTAAGTAGCAATGTGCAGGACCGTCGCTGGCAGGATTGACGGGCGTTGGGGTGGAAAGATCGTTTAGGGGCGGTCGCGTAGTGGAGGACGCAGTGTTAATAGGCCCACAAGGTGTACTGACGATCTGGTGAAGGTCGCGGGAAGTCGTTGGATGCGCGAAGCGCAGGGCCGATCGCTTTGGAGAGCCTTTTGGGAGGCCTCTGTCCAGCAGTCGGCATCCCTTGGCTGAAATTATGAACAAGTTGATCGCGGCACATAATATTAAGTTGAACTAAAACTGGCTGCAGTCTGCGCAGGAGTAATTGTAAGTCCTCGCGTGTCGCACTTCGTTTGAGATCCAAAAATCGTAGCAATGAGGCACATTTAGCAATGGCAATTTAAATTTCGTAGGCAAATATTCAAATAACATTTATTTTTACTATATTGCCCATCCGCAGACGGCAGCCATTTTGGTTCAACTTATGTGCTTCGATGCTTACATTGTTTATATTCTCTATTTAAATATAAATTTATTGCAGGAGCTGTAATAGCCAGAGAGTATGGACTGCCGTGTATAGTGGGCGCCACGCATGCTACTGAAGTGTTCCAAACGGGAGATATGATCAGACTCAGCGGTACAGATGGGACTATTGAGAAAGTCGCAGTAACTGAGCCCGCAGTTACTGACAAAAGCAATAACAATCATGTTCAATAAAAACACTAACAAGACTTATAAATATCAAATAAAGAACAATTTATAGTAACATTATATTTTGTTATTATAATAAATCTCAGAATAAACAGTTTATAAAATAAAACAAACATGCATTTTTCATATGGCAAATAATGTCCTACTTCGCGTAACAAAGACAAATTTCCATTAGATTGTTACATCACTGCAGATTATGTATTGTATAAAATAATTAAAGTCCGATTACAAGGGATCTGATAAAATACACTAAAGCAAAATAAGTATGTAATTTTGTTGTAAATTAGTTAATAACGAGTAAAAAAAAAATATTATTTTTTTTGAGATTCATATCACGCAAGCAGGATATTAGTACCTACTTGTTATAATAATTAAGGTTTTTATATTGGTTTTTCTTTCATCCATTATCGGCCTGAAGTGCGAGTAACTCGTAGCAGTTAAATGCAAAAGGCCTTCCAAAGATAACCACATGGCAGCGGTAAGTCGGCGCATAGACTGCGCCTAGGAGGTGAGAGCCACGATACAGAACCCTGCCAACGTACACGCCCGGTGCCACTTTGACGGCTCGGGCGCCGACTTCCCGGGCTCTCCATGCCACCCATGTTACCTTTGCGTTGCACATAACCTAAGACAGAAAAGTTTCTTTTAAAGTCTCTAGCGAGTTTTAATGGCAACTTATGTATTTCTACTAAACGCACACTATCCATCTATTGTTTCTTGTTAATACAGTTTTATAGCTGCATTTCTTCCCACGGCTATCTTAATATTGTTAACTATACGCACAGACAGCTAAGGTATTTAAACATGGACTATACAGGTTCATGGCAAATAACTATTTTTTAAGAAAAAATGTTGTGAATTCAATTTAAATTACAATGGCGATAGAAAAAAGATTTACCTGATATTTAGAATAATTATAAATGGATCTATCGGCATACACAAGGCAGCAATGCTTTGATGGATGTAATGCCGCTGGTAGTACATTGGATCTGCAATAAGTAATAAGATCCAGTACTCTGTCCGTGCCGTGACGGGACTTACACGTGTCGCTGTTCTTATTCTCGTGGATGTTGTAAGTCATAGGCGTATAGGCATAACTTTTTGCCTAGTGTATACTGACTGATACTTGGATGTAGATTATGTTGATTTCAGCCGATTTTCAATGGGGGGTGTCCGGACCCCAAGCCTCCCCCCCTCCCCCCCACCTACGCCAATAGTAGGGAATTTACTGCAATTTTACTTGTGCGCGTCTAAGGTCTAAATCTTCTTCATCAGGAGGAGAGACCTGTGCACAGCAGAGGGGAGTTGTATGGGTAGGTGTGATGTGACAATGACTCAAACATGATTCACATTACAATTACTAAATACCTAAACGAAAGAACTTCTTTCTTTCAAACCCCTCCTTTCCTTCCACTCTCGAGTAGTTTACCAAAAATTCATGTTTTTTAAATTGCGCTTCTGGTTAGTTGGAAAACTGGTAAACTGTCCAAGAGTAGAACGAAAAGAAAGTTTTTACAGAGAGAGAAACTTCCTTCATTTATTTAGTGATAAGGTGCCTATCGTGGTAATATACATATAATAGGAACACAAATCAATGGCTATGGCTACATATTTTAATGATTTTTTATAGATACCCCTGAAGGCGACGCAAAAATATTTTCATTACTAATGTTTGTGTAATTCATAATCACAACTCATATACCTCCATGCCAAGGGGCTCGAACCTACACTTAGTTAGGGTGTTTAGGCCTTAGTCAACCACGCTGTCCCAGTCCCAACCGATCCGTAGTCACACCGTATTGTTACACCAGTGTGACTATAGTTAATTGAATTTCTCTGTAGTCACACCGCAATAGCCCAAATACACCCTCGACGATAAAAACAAAAGACCGCAGATTAAATTTAATAAAATATATATAAATCGACGCACACAACGCTACAATGCGATGGTATAGTTTCGATTGTAAGTATGCTAATAGACTTGCTTTCCCTCCAGATACTGTTGCTAAAGTGGTAGTAACATTTTCTATTTGCGGTACGTGGGAAAATAGTACATTACGATATTAGTGAGTTAAGATGCTCGGCTCAATTACGCCCTCGCCTTCGGCTCGGGCTGAAATTCCGCCTCGCATGTTATAACCAATACGCACGTATATCGTACGACGTTTTTTAACACATTTGCGAGGAAACAGAAAAAAAAACATTTAAATAAACTCAATCTGTGAATGCACACTTGCTTTCCCGCCATTTTAACAGCGCGCTAGCGCTGCCTACTGACTGGCGCCGCGCGGCGATTAGTTCGAGAATAGCAACAGCGCGCTGCTCACTAGCTGGAGTCGTGCGGCGGCGATCAGTTCCATATTTGAAATGGCAAATAATACTGTTATGGAATTTGTATGGACTATAACTTAACTATTTGCTTTGGTAACAAACGCGTTTTTTATGACCCGCTTTACATATTTAAAACCGGTGGAATTACATCAGCTTTACGAGCAAGGGTGTTAAAAAATACTTTATGGCATTAGTTTCAGCAAACTCAAAGTCAGCGTGACCCTTCGTTGGAGCCCACTCTGGACAACACGTTGTTAATAAATCGAATAATGCCAGATATGTTGGCTCATTAAGTCGTATACAAGTGGAACGACGTTACTTGATTTAGAAGTGCTAGTCAGAAAGCTATATGAATGGTTTTGGTGTGCTCTTGAAAGTACCGTCAATAAAATATTCCTTTATTATTGACAATGGTTTTACTAATTAATAATGATAATTATGACAAGATAATAGAACAAATACTTATTTATGAAAAAAATAATCGTTGACAACAGAATCTTAAGAAACGGCTTTGGTAATTGTTATAATTTAGAAACTTATAATATCCATACCTATACTGAAACAGGTAACATGGGAGAATAAAAAGAAATATGAACCCAAAATTAAAGACAGGTTGGTCAAGATCTGGACAAGATGACTATGGATCGAGTAAAATTATCCATAATCACACCGGTGTGACAACGGATAAATAAAATGAACCATAGTCACACTGGTGTGGTAATTCGGTGTGACTACGGATCGGTTGTGGTCCCAGTGCGGATTGGTCGACTTCACATACACTGTTGAATTTCTTCTTCAATGCAGGTTGCCTCACACCTTAGACCATTTAGTACTAGATGGTATATTAGTACTAAATGGTCTAAGCCTCACACTTTCTTTCATCGTGTTTTAGAAGCATCGGCAAATGTACATACGAAATTCGAAAAACACATTGGTGCATGGCAGGATCGAACCACAGACCTCCCGATTAGACGGCCAGTGCCGAGTCCACAGCAACACCTTACACCTATGCTCCATTCGTTTGTGTAACCTATACTAATATTGTAAAGAGGAAAGATTTGATTGTTTGTTTGTTTGTATTGAATAGGTAGGCTTCGAAACTACTGAACCGATTTTGATGAAAGTTGGTATAGGGATAGTTCTAGACCAGGGGAAGGACATACGGTAATTTTCCTACGGAAAAAATCCCACGGGAAAACAAAAATAACGCTGGTGAAGTCGCGAGCGGAAAGCTAGTTAGTTAATAATATTATCTGTGTTTTCTTTTATCTTTATTAATGCCTGTAGTTTTACGGCGCAACTGCGCGGGGTCGCGGAGAGAGCCAACGAATGAAGGAATAAACAAAAAATCAGTTTCACGCTAACCGCTCCCGCAGTGATCCCGCGCTCCTCATTGTTTAATTTCTGTGCCCCTGTATTGAAAACCTAAACTGTTTCGAGTTTATTCGGACCATCATTTTGTAACGAGGTGCTATAATCTAGATATAGCAACTCGTTGCATTCCCGCCTAACATGACTGCATTTTGAATCTTATGTCTTTGACATAATTAAATTCGTCTCTTCCATCACTCAATGGCCGACATCGAGACGTGAGATAGTTGCGATGCCACAAACCAATATAAAATAATATCTTATGCTCAATGCATTTATGAATATTAACATCAAGATAATATTGTTGTCGACATGACGACCATTTGTTGTAACGAATAAGGCACTTACGAGTATATGTAAGTCTTCTATTATCTTGGTAAGTTTTATATTATTAGGTTTATTTTCCATAGTTCTAAAATAGCCCGTATACCTGTTTCAGAAGGTTTCAGAGTGCCTTTTCCTTTTATTACTAATAATATTATTGTAACGGAAAATATACTTATATATCAGTGACGTAATCATTGGTGCTTCATTTATCGGACCTACTTCCCTAACCACTGCACCACTGCGTCACTGCTGCACCTACTGCTCACCCCGTTACAATTTTACTTGGCCCAACTCATACAACCCCATACAGCGCGTAATATCGGTGACTCACTTGTGAATGGTTCTCGCGACCCAAGTCACCTCACCCTCGTAGATCCCCGCAGCGACCGCTCCGCTTGGTACTGCACCATACGCACTCACTATCCACACTGGACCCGATTGATGCCATATAGGTACTCCCTCTGTAATTTTTTTATAAGTGTATACCTACACTTTATATTGATAAGACTAATTGTAAAGCCGAAAAAACTATAATACCAGAGTCCGAAATCAGATTTTGATACTTATACTCCCAATAAACTTTCAAGTGCGTTGTATATCGGTACCAATCATTCAAGTATTCTTCCACTTTATTTTTGAAATGATTCCATCGCCTGTGGTTTGATTGGGAATTGATTATAAATGTTTTATTTATATTATTTAAGTATGTAGTGACATTATTCCAAGAGAAGGTACTTACATTGCGTGCAGTGGCATGTCTGACTCACTAATTTCAAGAGAGTTTGTTTCCTTTACCTATCAAACAAAGTTTGAGTCACATTAAGGTGTGTAAAATAAATAGAATATGAATAGTTTAGCTTAACTCTTACCACAGTACTTAGCCAATGAGTCCATTTATAGAGCACGCTAACAATGTCTACCATCTCCAATTGCCACTGCCTGTACATGCCTGTTTTCATTGTGGCACGTGTTGGTGATACGATCTAAGCAACATGAATATGAAAATTATTTTTTGCGTAATTATTGAAATTGCAATCTATAAACAAATGTGAATATGATTTTTTTAGGTAAGTTATTAAATTGCAATCTAATCAATTAGATCTTTCTTTCTCTGGTTATAAAATGATGTCCTGCAGGCAGGATATTCAAAGTGGGCGAAATAGCGACAAGCTCTACAGCAGAGTCATCATCATTGATAGCGACCAATTTATTTATTATAACGATGCATATCGAACAGTTCAGTTCAGTTGTATGGTGTAGGATGAACAGCTTGTAACTATATGCCTATAATTAATTAATATTAATTAATTAATTATAGGCATATAGATGGATATTAATTAATAATATAGATTAATATTAATAATATTAATAATAGATTGGATATTAATTAATATGCACATAGCTTTTTTACAGATTTTGCACTCTGGTTGACCTTTATAAAAATACTCGGGAAAGGTTAGGAAGCATAATATTATAAATGTTGCTCGATAAAGCCGGGAGTTTCTAGAGGAAATTCTCGCTTCCCGTCAACTTAAGCGCTTCAAATACAGAGGCGGCAAACGGGACGGTAGCGGAGCGGATTTTTTTGTAATGTTCGTGTTGCTATGGACAATGCCAGACAGAAACCGCCCGCAGAAACGTCGGCGCGGTGTAAATAAATCGCTTACCGCAGTTGCGCTACCGTCCCGCTTCTGCATCTGTGTGTGGAGCACTTTATCCATATTGAAAGCAACAGAAAATTAGATGTTTTATATAAACAGTTTATCAAAGAATTTTTAACACGTACACAAACAGTATTCGTACATTATAAAAAAACCTATTTTTCCTTCCAGGGTATTTTTTATATGTGGCTCAACCAGAGAGTACCTATGCTCTGTAACAGACCAATATTCAATGCATTAGTTATTAAGCAAAATACATTATTATGTAGGTACATAATATAATTATGACGTACATTGATTAATAGACTATTTGGTGAAATTGTGGGTGGATTGGAGAAAGTTCTGATGGAGAGCATGGCACAAAAAAACGTTGGTCTACATAAATTCAACCACAGACACATTCTGTGTTCTGTGAATTCAACCAATACCTAAGTACATAAAAATTGTCAAGCGACTTCTAAAAGAGAAGCATATTTTGTTGTAGGGGGTCTCTACATGTTAGAAGCTGTAGGCTATAGCCATTCTTTCTATTACGAGATGAATTCCCGCCGGACCACCTGTACCATTAGACAGTACCATTGATGGTACAAATGGTACAAATTTATCCCATTAGTACAATTGATTGTACAAATGGTACCAAAGTATCCCGCTAGACCACTTGTACCATTAGATAGTACCATTGATGGTACAAATGGCACTGATTTATCCCACTAGTACAACTGTAAAATAATTTCATGACATCCATCCGTCTATCCTAAAATAAATAAATAACTTCTCACACTCCCACCTACCAAGTAGCCCAAAGTCAGCAGCTTACGCACTTGTGTTATGGATACTAGATGACTGATAAACATACTTAATAATAATAATAATATATTAATAATAAAAAAGCGTCGATGGCGTAGTGCGTAAGGCTGTCGCCTTCCAATCGGGAGGTACCGGTTCGAACCCCGCCACGTAGCAATGTGTTTTCAAATTTTGAATTGATATGTACGTTTATTCGACGCTTTTACGGTGAAGGAAAACATAGTGAGGAAACTTGCACACACCTGTGTAGAAAGAATTTCTTTACAGGTTGTGTGTGAAGTCGACCAACCCGCACTTGGCCAGCGTGGTTGACTAAGGCCCAATCGCCCTAGCTTAGGGTAGGCTCGAGCCCCTCGGTGGGGACGTATATGAGCTGATGATGATATATAAATATTAGAAATATACTAAACCACCCATGACTGGAGAACAAAGGTTTATATTCATTACGTAGCGGCTACGGTTTAGCGGAACAATATCAAGTCACCGAGAAATGGTTAGTCAGCGAAAGGCGCGACAGTCAGTAATAATATTGGAGTCAAATCAATACATACAATTTTGGTTATGCCCTTTATTAATGCAGGTCGACTGCATTAATAAAAGGCATAACCAAAATTGGGAGTTCTGAATTGCGATGATAGTTTCTAATACAAATTGCCACATTACATACATTTTGAAGCCGAGTGTCACACGTATCTAATTCCTGGTACTAAATACTTAATTTTGTTTGCTTTTTATAAATATTTATTTTTTATTTTTGTTTAAATTATTATGTATCTCTTTTTGAAGCCGACACATCTTATTCCTGGTACTAATATAAAGCAGTGCCAATTGTACCATCACATTTTTTTTATTAAAGTAACGTCGAGTGTCACGCTTGTATTTATTTCACTGGTACTTATGGGATAAATCAGTGCCATTTGTACCATCAATGGTACTGTATAATGGTACAAGTGGTCCGGCTGGGATGAATTGTTGAATTTGCAAATACCTAGTCAGACAAGCATACCTACTTTGGTAGGACAATATAATAGAACGACGATAACACGAATAAGTTTAAACTATATTAAACAAATTCTCAATATAAACTCGGGTTCTAATATAAATTTTCAAGTTTATCTACTTACGTGTTTGTCACTATATCTAGATGAAAGACGTGTTGCTAGTTGTCGGCTAAAATTGTTATACTGACGCCATTGTAACGCTTCAGCTGTAATTTTTTCATAAAAAACTGTCCACTTGTCTTTATATTCTTCTGCAGTTACCAATAAAAGTAATTTGGTTGTGTATTTTACAAAAATATAACCAAACTAATCATATCTTTGAAATCGTTACCTTCAGTAATGTGTAGTTCAAATGAGAACGAAATAGCGCTTTTAATACATTTCTCTATCCACTCACGCCAAGCTTGAATGTTCCACATCGAGCTGACTGTCATTGCGTGCCAATCAGACATTTGATCCGTGGTGACAATGGGAGTACCTATCATAATTACGAAACGCATTATAATTACAGATATATTTAGACACATAAAACCCAACTATAGCGTCAAATAAAAAATAAATATTATAATAGGTCAAATAAAAGCAAATATCATACGAGAACTGAATCCGGATTTATCTAGCCTTGAAAGGCTTGATGTTTCTACATAATTTGCTGGAACTAGATTCGATTGCTCCAGACAATCATTTGATTCGTCGTTTGTATGAAGCATTGTTTTCGGTGATTGCCACAAAGTTTTTAAACGTTCACAAATTGGCTCTATGTACGTGTTTGGTGGCGTGTAATATAAATCGGCAGATTCATCAGAAACCTCCTCTGTTCCTTGCTGCGACTTATCATTACTTCCGAACGATGAATCAGTATTTAAATCGGAGGATCTATTGATAAATACCGACTGTAAATATGTTTCAGGAGATGCATTGCATGTGTCCGGAGATTGGCATATAGAGTTATGTGCTTCAAATGACGGCTCTTTTTGAGAACTATTCATGCATTCACCGAAAGGAAACTGTTGGTTGTATAAAGAATAGAGTTGGTATGATGCAGTTGTAGCATTCTTCAATGCTTTAGTACATCTGCATTCTGGACATACTAGAGGGTTTTCCCCTCTACTTGTGGATGCTAACGGTACTCTCCACGGGCATTGCGTGAATGATGTTTCTATTCCATAATCTTTAGGGTGGTCAGAATTAATTTGGATGTGTTGCGACGGAACTAGATCTTGCAAAGTCCTCTTAGAAAGATGTCGGAAGCATGTGCAGCAGGGCCGCGACACTCTTCGCAGTATGTCATCGCACCACAATTCGCATTGCACGAATACATTTTTCATGCATTTGCAAACTTGAATGTGTTCTGAAAATTGGTTTCCTTTAAAATATGTTTTTATTTTTGTTATTTAGTATGTATTGAAGTTAAAGTATGTAGGTATTCGTAGAAAGAAACGTTTACTCACAAAAATTATACCATTGATCTTTCAAAACCATTGATTTACTAACAAACGTACATAGAGCGCTTCATACAAAAACGCGCTTGAAATCTGTCACCTAATCGACTATACATTTGTACTCGCTGATATATACTTGAATATGCACGCCCGAATGAAATTTACCATAAAGAATGTACCGTATTTATCGAATTCAACCTTATTCTGCATTATTACGGCAACTATTTTAAGTACAACCGTGGTAAGTTACATCATTTCATACCTAGCCACAGATCAAACAACGTTTTGGTAATTGCTACAAGAAAATATCAGCTTTATACTCTTAAACATAATGCTTGAAATTGCTTATCGCGTTGTCGCTCCAACGCATGAATAAGATAACACATCGTGATACGACGCCCGTGCGAGCGAGACGATTGTGATGTACTGACACTGACGCGAAGCGACATGTTTATGATTGAAATAATTGTTTTTGATCGGTTTTTACGTATAAATCGAATATTTGAATACATGATAAGATGTGTAATGAGTTTACTCACGCAAAATATGAAATCTTCGTCTTTTTTCTGCCGTTTCTGGCTATTGTTACCACAACTTTTGAATGCGCACTTCGGCATGTTTACGTGCCGACAGCTAATCACTCACTATGGAAAGGAACTGCACGAGTCGCGATTGAGCAGTTCTTCACCGGCCCACTTTTTGATCGTTCATGCGTTATCTACGTTTGGTAGTAAATCATTGTTCAAAACACTCAACAAAATATGACATGAACAATGACTTTGATGTAGGTATGTTTATAAAGTACACTGTCGTTAACTTATAAATAAACAAAATTTCGATTTAAATTACAATATTTGAGCTTAACACTGATTTATTAGAATTATTAACATCTTACGTGGCCGCAAGAACTGCAATGCTAAGTACATTGCAGTATCCTCAATTACATCTGAAATAATAACGGGTAGGTTTAGTTAAACATATTATAGCGACCACATTATTACATCACACAAAGTTTCTACTTACTATCTATAAGCGCTATATATTTCTCTGGAATGTTTCCCAAATTCAAATTATGGAGCTTTATTTGTATTTTTCGAGCTGCAACGGGATCCACATGGGATGCACTAAATTGGTCAGTGTTGAGACCCTGTAATCTATTTTGTTAAATTTATTAAAACTTATTGTTAACTTTTATTTAATACTCTCATATTCATTTCAATAAGCATGATGAAGTTTACATTTTTACGGCATCTGCACAAGTTTTTCGAATAGTTCCGTGTCGCAACAAAACATTGTCTAAAGCATGTTCCAATTGCGAAACTATAATTTTCAAAACCTGTGTCTTTTCATCTGTTAAAATTAAGTTATAATGTTATTATATCGCTTATAGTAATATAAAGCTAAAATTAATGCATGAAGTATTATCTTCATTTATCATAATATGTACCTTGGAGCATTACATAGGATACCAACAGCTTGGAGCAATCGTCTATAACACCTGGAATTAAAACAGTGGCGGTAGGTATAAAAGTTGAGACTTAATTGTTCTTATCTGGATATTTTTCGCAATATACAAATAAGTTAAGAATAGTTTTTAAGCATCACAAACTACCTTCCAAAGTAGATTTAGTGTAACTTCTAGCTGTGACATAAGCCATGATAGCTTTTAACTGCTTCTCTGTTGATGACTGCAAGGAACTGTTAACGCGCTTTATCTGGTCTTCGAATGATGTTAATTGGCGCAGGCTAGTAACAATAAATGAACTATTTTTAAAACGTGTTAGTTAGTTTCAGTTGTGGCGGAATGATATACCTAAATGGATTTTGGAACATCTAACATTCCTTGGCCCACTAAACATTGCAGGAATAAATGTTGAATTTAACAAAAATATCAGAATCAACGTACTAAGTCGATGCATCCTTGTACGACTTTGGAATATTTCCTTCGATTAAAAGTGTGTTCCCTGTCGCCTCCATCTCTTCAAGGAGAGATACGTATGCTTCTATATATTGATCTATAAATAACAAACAAGTAAACACTCTATCTAGCAGTTGCAGAAATTTGTAAAAATATAAAAAATAGAATTTTGACGGACAATACCATAAACAGAGAATATCAATTGAACATTACTGAACTTCGCAAACAACAGTCAATTTACGCAAAATACCAATTATTGTAACATCATGCTTATTGTAGTTGGCTAGTTATAGTAAGTGTAATTTATAGTGCGGTTGCAAAACCTACCAACCAACCAATTTTACAAAATGTTCTTATTGCGATTATTTCACAAAACTCCCAAAACGCAAACTTCTCAAAACCTCTGATCAAAAATGTTTTCAATAATTAAAAGCTATATGTTGATTATATGCAGTAAAATGACAACTTTCAGCAAATAAGCAAAAAATAATAATAATACGAGTAAACAAATTGGTTGTATGGACTTGATTCTTTTTCCTTACATTTACACACTTACACTTACATTCAGTTAAGCTAAGAACGAATGACTTTTCATGGGAATTTTCCGTTGATATGACATGTGGCACTAAAGTATGTCGCAGATTTGACAGGAAAATTTGCTGTTGTGTTTGTATGGCCAGGGGCATGGTGGGTTTTAAGATGGAGATTCTTAGCTTCCTGTGGGAATTTTGGAAAAGTTTTCTTTAGTGCCGACTAAGGAAACAAAATTCAAAATTCCCACAGAAAGCTGAGTAGGTAATTCCCATCCAAAAATGTAGGCTTATGTAAGCGCCCGCCTAAAATAATTCAACAAACTCCTAAACCGGATTTAATGCTTCTAGCTCCAATAATTTGCGTTATTTTTTTTCATTTAAAAAAACGTCGCCCCACACTAGGATTATTTCCTGTGTCGTGGGTGCAGTTACAATCATACAATATCACATACACATACGCCTAAACTGGAACAAATTTCTCTAGGCCATACAAAATATTTATCCCATACGGGAATCGAACCCGCGACCCGTTGCGCAGTAGGCGATCACTCGACCTCTGCGCTAATGTTCAACGTTGATACCTCAATCAGTCAGCAAGTCATTCACTGAAGCCTTTTATAAATACAGGGTGTCTCAGAAACAATGGATAAACCTTTAACTGTTGTTAGGTTTCGTCGAGACCTCTCTAATCTCAAATTTTGACTTTAGTAAAAATATCTCGGTTTTCAAGATATTTGATAGTTTATGATTTTTTTAAAAAATGCCACTTTTGTTTGGTTTTTAATGTGCCATTTTTACAAATACGGACTTTTTCTGATTCAGGTTTTTTTAGCTTCTAACGGAATAGTTCAGCTATCAATAACAGTGGTTAAAATTGAGCTAGCTAATCACGAAGTGCTTGGAAAAAACAATGTTCCAAAAAAAATTAAACAAGAAATTATTTTTCTTCGTGTTTCGTCAGCTACCATGTAAAAAAAATCTATGACGCTCATCGTGCCCATTATCTTAAAAAAATGCTTAGTTATTCTAGTTTCAAAAAAGGTATGATAAACTTATGCTTAATGTATCTCTGAACTTTTATTACTGCTTGAATAGCAAATGGTATGAAAATTTTAAAAAGATTGTTTGTCGGATTAATTATTTTTCGGATTAATTTTATTCGGTTAATTTAGTTTTCCAGTATTAAGTTTATGCTTTCTTGACTTTCTGACTGGTTGAATAGCAAATAAAATGAAAATTTGAAAAAAAAGGTTTTTTTTCCACTAATAAGCACTTAAAGCTTATTTGTAAACATTCGTTTGCGAGTCACAGAGTTGAGAAACGTGTTTTTTTTTGTGGCCCCTGCCTGCCACATGTCTCATCCACTATGCGCAATCAAAAAGGAGCCTTATCATTAACAGCACATGAGTCATAAGCATTTGCAACCTTACCTGCTATCGAATTTCCTGGAAGGACTTTTTTTACCTGCGTCTGATCATTGGGTTCTTTGTTACGATTGTTAGTGTCCTTCTGAACTCCGGTTGTGACCCACGCGTGTTTTCTGTATTCGAGAGATTCGATAGAGCTTCGATGATTTTAAACGACATTTTGCTGTGATTTTGGACTTGACTAGCTTTGCGATTCGGATATTGTTTGTGCTGTGAAACCTATTGACAACTGGTGATCATATGGACTTGGCTAGCTTTACGATTTGGATATTGTTTGTGCTGTGAAACCTAACTGACAACCAATACATAACACTGAACATGCCTAGACATCAGTACACGTCGCGCGAATATGCAAGCATGCATTTCGTTTATGGCGAATGTCGAGGAAATGCTAACGCTGCTGCTCGTCTGTACGCAGAGAGGTAAGATTATTTATTTTCTCTTTAATTCAATCAATCTTATTTTTTTTAAAATCACACACATTTATTGCAACTTTAGTTAAACGTATCAGGATGGGTCTTACATTATGTTATCCTTCTAAAAATAGTCACACGCCGTGTTTAATTAGATTTTAAAATTAAATGAATTAGTAAATTTAATAACGTCATTTTTTGTATTAGGTACCCCAACGCACGTCACCCGGACTATCGAGTTTTTGCTCGGGTACATAATTCGTACTGCGAAGGGAGGCTTCCAGGAAGAGGCATTGGTGGTGCAGGGCCAGGAAGACCAGAAAGAAACGACGATGAAGAAGTAGTAGTCCTCGACGAAATAGAAGAAGATTCAACACGTTCTGTGCGTGGAATTGCACGTCGAACCGGCATTAATAGAAGCAAAGTGCATCGCATATTGAAAAAATACCTTTTGCACCCTTTCCATATTGAAAGGGTCCAAACTCTACAGCCTGCTGACTATCCGCGCAGGATTGCATTCTGCAGAATCATGTTAAATAAAATAAGGGAGGACCCGCAATTTTTCAATAAAATTTTATGGACGGATGAATCCTCATGCCGGAGAGATGGATATTTCAACATCCACAATCTACATAGCTGGCAAGTTGAAAACCCACATTTGATGAGGGAAGATCGGTCCCAAGTTCAATTTAAAGTTAACTTGTGGACTGGGATTATTGACGGACAGGTGATCGGGCCATATGAACTTCCAGCTACACTGAATAGTGAAATTTACCTTAATTTTTTACAAAATGATTTACCCGGCATGCTAGAAGATGTCAATTTAGAAGTGAGGCGGAGAATGTGACTTCAAAATGATGGGTGCCCAGCTCACTACGCAATAGTAGTAAGAAATTATTTAAATCAACACTTCCCACAAAGGTGGATAGGCCGGCTCGGCCCTATTTTATGGCCCCCCATATCGCCGGATCTAAATCCCTTGGATTTTTTTTATTGGGGATGTCTGAAAGACCTTGTCTACGCGAGGCCAGTATCCTCAATAACAGAGTTGCGTACTCGCATACAAAATGCAGCTGCACACATAAAAACGTCTGGTTACGCGCGCCGCATCAAACTTTCTTTTATAAAAAGATGTAGGGCGTGTATCAGAGCGCAAGGACGCCAATTCGAACATTTATTGTAAATTTAATAAAAAATAAAATTTCATGTTGTTTTATTTCAAATTCTTTATTCAAACTGAGAATTAATAACTATTCCGAAAAAAATCTTTTTAAAATTTTATACCATTTGCTATTCAAGCAGTAATAAAATTGAAGAGATACATTAAGCATAGGTTATCATACCTTTTTTGAAACTAGAATAACTAAGCATTTTTTTAAGATAATGGGCACGATGAGCGTCATACATTTTTTTTACATGGTAGCTGACGAAACACGAAGAAAAATAATTTCTTGTTTAATTTTTTTTGGAACATTGTTTTTTCCAAGCACTTCGTGATTAGCTAGCTCAATTTTAACCACTGTTATTGATAGCTGAACTATTCCGTTAGAAGCTAAAAAAAACTGAATCAGAAAAAGTCCGTATTTGTAAAAATGGCACATTAAAAACCAACCAAAAGTGGCATTTTTAAAAAAAATCATAAACTATCAAATATCTTGAAAACCGAGATATTTTTACTAAAGTCAAAATTTGAGATTAGAGAGGTCTCGACGAAACCTATCAACAGTTAAAGGTTTATCCATTGTTTCTGAGACACCCTGTATAGTCATTACTTTCATTTCACCAAACGTCTCCAAAAATTTGAACGTACACACTATTTCCGATTCCTAATTCTAGCTGTTATTGCATGCAAGCATGCATACAAGCATGCAAACAAGTATGCAAGTATGAAGTATGCAAACAGGCATGCAAGCATGCAAGTATGAAGTATGCAAACAGGCATGCAAGCATGCAAGTATGAAATATGCAAACAGGCATACAAGCATGCAAACAAGCATCGAAGCAAGCCTGCAGCATGTAATTCCTGCGAACGGAGTACTCGTTCGCTCCGCTGTGTGTGAATGTCTAACCTAATCTAGACTTATCATATAAGTGTTGTTGCGGGGGCTTCCCCCAGAGCAAGGGGGCTGCGGCTTCCTGCAGTTTCGTATGTGATTACAATTAACAAAGTAATATTCGGTAAAATGTTGTGTTGGTGAAGTGAAAGTATAGCAAATAGATCATCTGAAAAAAGTTAAAAAGAGACTTTGGTCAAATGTAAAAAATATTTTGATTTCAAATGATTGTAATTCGGTAAAACATTTCTAAAAATATGGCAAACAATATACTGGGTGTAACGGAATACCGAAATAATATTTAAGGTTGTTGATTAACAAAAAAAAATGTTTTATGGCTATTCTTTGTATTTTTATTATATGCCTACTTTCGATTTAATATGCTGAACTGTTACTTTTGTCCAAAACTAATTTTTCTTGTATTAGTTTAACATTATTAGCAAGTTGGCAAGCATAATTAAAACCGTTTTTGGTTTTAGATGGAGCAATAATTTTTATGCGACATAAGCTAAAAATGGCGGGTGGTATTTCGAGTTCAAGTCATTTTAATTGGTAATATATGTACAGCCGGCTTCAAAGTAGATAATCATTTTAGAGCATTTTAGTACCATGTCACACCAACTATTCCTTTTATTTAGTATTGTTACACCTATATTGCATTGTTAATAGTTGATGTGACACAGTACTAAAATGTTTATCTACTTTTGATGCCGGCTGTACATATAGGTATTTATATTTAAGCGAAAAGCAAAAAAAAAATCCGTTTATAGTGTTGTCCGTCGAAAGATTTTAAAAGCACCTGGTTTAGTCACCAACTCTGACAGAAAATCTGCTGTTGTTTTGATATGTTCTGTAAAAGCGAACAAAAGTACTCTAAAATGTATAGTTGCAAGATTAAATAAGGTATAAAATCCTGACGCAAAGTTTCTGAAAGGCTGTTCAGCGATAAAATTAACCAACAAGCTGTCAAATCTAATGCTAACGTGAATTTAGTTGCTGAAACCTAAATCAATTTATCACTGTACCAGTTGATACAGCTGTCAAATTTATTTCAAAATTATTAAGGAAAGACCCATTTTGGGTTACCAAAATACATATGAACGAAACAAACTATATGATTTCAGTAATGTGACCGTGTCTAAAAATATATCTCACGACATATCAAATTATTAAAGATTAGTAAATTTTGGTTACTAAAATTGATTTGACACTGCTGTTAAATTGACATGGATGTTAGTTTTTTATTATTTTATTAAGCCTTTCAGAAACTGGGAGTAATTGTTATAATTTAAACCAGTGTCTAGGCAAAGCATAATATAGCATAACACTTTTATGCAATTATACAGATTCGGCAATATCCTACCTTTCATAATAGGCATAAGCTTTCTTGCCATGGATCTGCATCTTATCATATCATCTAACTTCATTGCTATGTTGTAAGCCACATTGTAGCATGGTTCTTTCACCTCCATCGTTTTCACCTTTTTTAACCTATCGAAACATGCACAATTGAATATTTAATGACATTAAATAAAGAATAACAGCAATATTTGTCCAAAGACTGGAACATGATTAATGAAAGCTTATTAAATTTTATTCATTCAACGATTACATGTATATCCAAATTTACAATAGATACAAACCTATAAGTTCATTTTTATAAGTTTTTATTTTAAAGAACTTATGCTACCTTTGAGCAGAAAAGAAAAAAGTTTCGGCGGCACCATCAACTTCTACAAGAATTTCATTTCCACGTTTCTGCATTTCCGATATAAGGACATCCCTTGTCAATAATTTGTAATCTATAAACAAAATTGTTGTATAAAAACAAAAGATGCTCCCATATGTAAGACAGTAAAGTATTCCTTAAATAATAACAGCTCGCTATAATGTGCAAGCAGATATGAAAATTGTTAACACTTGTAACTCACTGCTAGCAATAAAATATTCGGATAGCATGCGCGAGGATTCGATGACAACATCTGAAAATTAAAGAAAGAGTATTCTCATTTCAATTTTACATACAAGAGTAATTTGCATAGCATTCGCTAACTAGGTACTGTGTTGAATGTATGTAAACAGTCGTAAGTAGTCATTATAGGTCGTATCTTTGTCATATGCTTCAAAATTACAGAAACCGAATCACATTTTAAGCACGTTTAGACTTTAGCATTAAACTTGTATAGGGATTGTGGTTGTGTATGTCGCTAATGTGCATACCTTGCATTGAATCAATAATATGCTGTGGCGTATTTTTACTGACAAGAGTGTTGAGCTTCCTTTCAAATTTGTTTTGTAGGCGTCCAGAGTCTGCAGATTCTTTGATGGCTTTATCAACTTTTGTTGGTGGATGTATAAGCCTGTAACATTATAATTAGGCGGTCAGGATCTGTTCAATATTTTCATAAGAAAGAGTGGATTATCATGAAATGAAATAAACATTCTTTATTTCATAGGTATAAAGCTTACTCTTGAAAACGTCAAAATTAATTCATTGAAATAAATAAACTCCTTGCTTGGAATGCTGACCACCTTGGGACGAACGAGCCAGAAGCTCGGGGATTGTTCTTAAAAAGTTACAAATAGGTTACATATAACAATGAGTTACGTATTTTAAGTCTTACGGTCTTATTCATAAAAGCAGGCGAAGCTATGAATAGCTTATAAAGTGTTTATAAAGATAACACATATAGATAAAATATTTACATTTATTATTTGCGCAAATTTTTTAACAGTATATTCTGCACAGCTATCTTCGCCAAATTTGTAATAATATATGACCCACATTGTATTCTTAATACAATGAAATCCACAAAATCTAATTCTTCATCTCTGATTAAGATGTTTTTTATTTAATTTTACGCATTTTATCTTTTTTTAGTAAGCAATTAGTCATTTGCTGTGAACCATCCGACGATTTTAGGTATATATACACATAGTGAATACTTTTTTGCCTTAAATAACAAGGATGTGTCATCAGCAAATAAAATTATCTCATTTCTTTCTTTGCAAGCATTAGCAAGTCTAATTAGGTATTTTTCCAGTTTCTCTGAACATCATCGAATCTTTTACTACGTCTTCTCCTTATATCAGGGGTTGCCTATTTTCCTGACGAATCCTTTATAGATAAGTTGCAGTCAAAGACACGGTAGATGTGGCGTACATCTACCGTGTCTTTATAGGTCAACTATACTAAGTCAACTAACACTTTGAGTACGGACTGATTGCTCTGATGGAATAGCTCCTGTCACTTACTGCTACACCAGTGGGCGATGAGATCGTCACATTACTATTATTATAATTTCAATTTTTAGTGTACTAAAATAACGTAAGAAGGATACTACTAGGGAGAAGGAATTCGATAAGTAAAATTTTAGTTTTAGATGGTAAAAAGTATTGAAGTCGGTATAGTAAACGTAACGTGATATTTCCTAGGCGACCGACCTCATGAATAGACTTACCCCAGAACTTTGGATGTTATTGTATACCATGAATATGTCAGCTTGGCAATGTACAATTTAGTTTTTAGCTCAAAACCCGGTAGGATCCCCCTAAAATACCGAAGCTTTTGGGCCCCTCAGCAAAACAAAAGAGTAAACCTGATAAGTTGTGGACAGACATTGTGGACGCTATCCTGCGCATACAACTGGAGATCATATCATCATACAGATGATATGTTAAACATTATGTTAGTGATAGAATTTACAAAGACTGAAAAAAGAGAAGGATAGAGTAAAGCGTTTGATGGACATCAGCTGCCAGTTCACACCAGTCAGATATGAACTGGTCATATACAGCATGTTGGCGTCCTCGAAGGTGGGAGGTAAACTAGTCTTGTGCTGATGGGGAGTCCCAATGAATTCGAGATGGCGGGTAGACTGTCATGGCTTACGGCGTTAAAAGCATTATAAAAATCCATCAGAACTGCTATGCCGAGGCTTGAAACTATGTAGACTAGTAAAGCGAAACGAGTTTGAGAGAAAAAAAAAGAAATAATGCCTCTTTTGCAACAGTTTATTTATCGTTCGTCCATTTAACGCTCATGTCTAGTGCAAGTTTTTTATTGGGGTCGGAAGAGATTACTCCAGTTGTTTAATGATATAATTAACAAGCCGATTCTACGAATTACCACTCTGACGCTTGTACATGTGATAGCTCTATGTATGGTTGCTTGTAGAAGGTTTCGCCACCGCGTGAGTGCAGTTGAGAATGCAAAATTTTCCATGCTGCTATTCGTTCTGGATCAGCGTCCCCTGGAATCAGAGGAAAATCGAAATAACTGTTCAATGTTTTTGCCTTAAAGTCGTGCAGTTTTATATCAACGCTTTATAAGTATTTACCTATAATAAACTTTAAAATAATATTGCCGTTGCCACTATACTTTGTTAGTTTTTTTGTTGTTGTTAGAATCACCAAAACCACCGTAACAAGCTATTTAGGTAAAAAGAGCATTGGTAATTAAAGCGTTCTACCAAAAAACAGCGCCGAAAAAGCGCGCTTTTTAAAGGATGAACAATTGAACAAAGATCAATGATTATTATACATCTTTCCCAAAAAAATACTGGACTCGGGTCTGTGCAAAGACTTGTTTGTGATGTAATTTTTTATGTTCAGAATTGATTAATGCTCCTATATGTTTTGAGATATTAAAAAGAATATTTCAGTTCAGCGTTAGTTTTTTACTTATGAGTGTATTCTGAATGTATTCTGAATGAGTGTATTCTTATACCATTTGAAAGGATAACGTTTTGAAATATATGATATGATAATAATAATTTGATCTTCTGAAAATAGAGGCTAAATTTAAAAGGGAACACGAAAAATGCAGGCATAAACACGGGTGGAAAATCTATACCATTTTTTTATTGCCATCTGGGGCAGACGAGCCAGTATAGTTAGTTATAGTAGGAATAGTATAACATCAAAGTACAATAAACATGTAAGGGTTAAAACCGTTGAGACACTGTTCACGTATTTACGTGTTTCTGTTGATTCTGGCATTTGTTGGATGTTTTCTTTCTTGTGGTGCGCTGCAGCATCGATCACCTTGCTTGGTCCTGAGCCCAACTGAATACTGTCTGAGCCTAAGAAAGTAAATAAAACATGTAATTACTGAATTGATTTTGAAGTTCATTCAATTAGAAAGTAATATTTGAATAAAAAATTTTAAGTAGAGAAAAGATCGAGAACCAACGTAAAATAATAATTTTATTTCGGGATTTCTCTTTACTACTTTTAATGAAATAGTTTAAATTACTTACCAATTTCTTGCTTTTTTGAGTTGATACGACTATGAATTTGACGTTCTTGGTCAGCGCTTTGCTGGGAATATTCCTCCGTTTTGGCCTGTTGATTTCTGAAACGTGATAACAATAGCACTGTACGGGATGCCGGACCCGTACATTAAAGAGACGTTGCTGGATTGCGTGAAGAGGTTGTGCACTATGGACTGGGAACGTGAAACGAAGAAAGCACTTTGACTGGGTAACCAGGCGGGCGGGGCAGAGAGTCGGTCGGCGGAGTTTCTTGCTAGGCTTGTTGCCTCTGTGGTGTTCTGGAGCGCACTGAATGCCGGTTGCCGGGACGACCAGGCAGGCTATATTTATACCCTTGAGTGCGAGCGAGACGTAGTGAGCGAGATAGATATACTTTTGGGTACACCTTACGAGCATTACCGTAAGGAGAGCCGACACTTTGCCCTACTTTTGGCCTATTTTTTATTTATAAAGTTCCAAGTTTTGTACATTATCTTCTTATTGTCTCTAGGTCCTGTTTACTATATATTAATCCTAATAGGTCTTATCGAGAGCTTTAATTTGATATATAATACATTTCTGTGAACCTACAGGTTCACAGAAATGTATTATAAGTTATGCCTGTTTAAATGTCAGGAATTGACATTTTCTGTTACAATTTTAGGCTGTTTAGGGTCCTCTACGTTTAGGTACCCTACCTAGGTCTTTCTAACTATTGGGGTAGTGAAACACATACCGTGACGAATGTTTTAATACTACATGTGCTTATGTACCTATAATACGTCTATGGCTATCGGCTTGTTTATCCTACCAACAAAGTCAAAATCATGCATAATTCCACAGTTTTTCAGTGACTACAAGCCGTGCGAGATATCGAAATTTCCTATTTTCCTATCTAGAGACGTCTATCTATCACTATTTAGTACATAAATACATAAGGCAATCATAAATGGCAATTTGAAACTATAAAAATACAAATATATAAGGGATTTGAGCCGATCTACCTATACCTATTCATAAGACCTGCTAAAATGACTATAACTAATTAACAAACATTATATACAACTATTTTAACCATCAACTATCAAGGAGGACCTATCTACCTATCGAATAAAACCGTAAAAACACATAAGGATACATACTGAAAGATACAAAACGGAATTCAAACTAAGGTGCCTAACTTACAATCTTAATGCTACCGTATATTCAAGCTTATTCTATCGAGTGCGCGTGCACCGAGCAGCGTACCGCGTCAGTCATCCCGAACAAGTAGTTTTAGATAATATTAATGACAAGGGTAAATTACATCACGCCTGTTCTCTCCGAAACACTCATACTATGATAAATAGTTCAAGTTTCAAGTAATTAGGGGGCGAGACTATTGCCACTACCGGGCACTAATTTCAGATTTCGACCTGTTACTGAGAATATCACGATCAAACAAAACTCAAGCTTTTTTGACGTTTAATTCTGTTAAATGTATCCACAAACTTATGTGTTCAACAGATTCTGTGTCACTGTGTCCAGTGCCGGCCCGAGGCAAGTTTTAAGATGGAACAAGTTCCAATTATGGCGCCCCCCTTGCTCCCAAATATTGAAAAAGGGAGAATAATTTTAATATTTAACAAAAAAATTAAATTTTTATTTACCTTTCATTAAGAGGTAATTTAAGTTGTTAAAACTTTTTTAATTTAAATTTTTTGGACATTATTATAATTTGAACGTTAGTAGTGCAAACCCTCTGAATAAATAGGTAATAGAATATTTTGGTTTTCATTTTGCCTATTCGTGCCGTATTGATTGCCTAAATGCCTAATTGTGCTGTCAAAATCAAATAGGCGACTGAAACTGGGAATTCCAGCGCTCTTTTGACGTAACATTAGAAGAAGAAAAATAGAGACGGTTGGTTTATACAGATGGAGGCATTAATGTACCTACCGGTCTCCTGCTCCAGACTTATAGTTTTTAATTTCGATTATAACTTACCCAGGTTCTATGTCATCATTAGCGTCAGTAAGTTCTTTCTTTAAACCACCTAAAAGGATATTGCAATAAAATTTTTAATGATTCTCAGTTAGGTTTGTATTAAAATAAATCTTACGCGACTTACATTGTTTTGTAGCTAATCCAGCCAGATAAACAGCCGCAATACCAATAGCATCTGTTGATTGGGTTACATTTTTATTTGTATACATAACTATGATTTCAACGTTAATTTATAATTCAATATTAAATTTCTAACCTTTAATATGGTTATTTTTTAAGTCCACTCCTGCCAAATCTTGAAGACGTTGACTAGTTTTCTCTAAAAGTATTGGAGATGGACTTTGCCCACCGAAATGATCAGCCGACGATAACCTTTAAAGATAGGGGTACAGACGGTAATAAGCCTACTAACGCAGAAGTTAAATACTGTAGCATTTAACTGGTTATTTGTAAATTGTAACATAGGTTTCTAGTTGTAAGTATGTTGAAATAAAAATGAATGAAAATTATTTTAGTACGGTCAAGATTATTGAGAAAAGAAATGGATTTGTTTGTTTCATTAGGGTGACTAGATGGGATTTTTATAATATGATGGCACTACTTACACATGAAAAATGAAAGTAAAGTAACAATTTATGAAAAAAAATGCGCATTAATTATATTTATTGGATACCTAACCGAATATCTCGTGGACAATAATAAAATCAATCTAGTTTTATCACGGGATTCATTGGCGACTAGAACCAATTAACTATTTTTTAATCTTACATACATTTCGGCAGCTTGTTGATAATTCATCTGAAACATTCCCATAGATAGAAAGACTTTGTTTTTTTCTTTTAGTAATTTGTCATAAATATACTGCATGGCGTCTCCTGATTAAATAAAAGATAAATTATTAAAAACCCTTTGTATTAAATTTATAAATATAGTACATCTCGATCTTTAAAGACAATTTCTAAATCTTACAATAAAGCGCTTAGATAATTAAGTACTAGATACATTAACAAAAAAGAAAAGGTCTGGCAACGTTAACCCATATTTGGATTTTTGACATTAATGACTTTAAAAAACTACATGTGTGATATATTAATTAAAATTAATCTTAAAACATATTTCTACCTCTCCCTTTAATAATATCTGTGAGATAAGCAGCGCCCTCATTGGCTGGATCTGTGCAAATAACATTTGAATAAATTAAACAATTTAACAGGATGCCGTAAATAAACAATTTTTAAATTACGTTACGTTAAATTTGTTAGTTAAGGAACATGGTTTGTATTTAATGGTGTTTGTCTTACTCTGAAGTACTTCTTGCAATCTTTTGTCCGGTATAACACTAATTATTTTGCTAAGCATCTCCGCTCTTTTGGTTTCATCGTGTGCTGTTATTACACCAACGGGAGCATGAAGCAACCTACACAAAATAAATATATGAACAATTTGTCAAATATCTTATCAATAGTAGGATACGGTTTGTAGTATATTTACTCTTCTCCGCCCTCTTTATAACTAAGTTTGTAGAGACCCTTTTGTCCTAAAATGGCACCCCCCTTACGAGCTACCAAATCGGCTAATACATATCGTTTCTCATATTCGTCTGAAATAATTATGGTATGCGTTATACAATTATTTTATAAGAAATATATTTAAAAGTCTGTGTTTCATACAAACTTTCCGGAGAAGGGGCAGCTAAGAATTTAGCACAGTCTTCTTTGATACCTTTAAACGAAAAAACCAACAGTTTTAGTAACTTTACAAGCAAGGCCTTGAATATAGAAATGAGTTTTAGATTTTATAAAATTTGGTTGTTAATTGCTTTGGACGTACTGGATTATTCATTCGGGCAACTTGGCTGAAAGGTAAATTCGCTAAAAAGCAATTTCTCAAAACGACATCCGTCAGTTACATAATAAGAAATAATAGGCGTACCTACCTATAGGTACGTATTTTTGCTTTTTTGTATCTAATACTTTTGTATTAGTACATCGATACAGTGAATACTCTTTCAATGTAGCGAATTTAAGTTTTGGAGGTTCGCTACGTCACACAACTTTAACTATTAAATGCGTTTACTTTTATAAAAAGAAAATCCCAGAGCCTTGAGACTAATTACATTCTCAGAAATAAAACTAGTGAAATTAGTGTATGTCTTATTTTGACATATGACAGCCGACATGTGCGGAAACAAGACAAAACACGGAGTAACTAATCCGAGAATGATCCAAGGGGTAAATTTTTTATTAATAAGCCCGTTTGTGTATATACCTACCTGCTACCTACATACTCGTAGTCTATGTCGCAAGTCGCAACTTCGCAACGCGGTGACGGAACTTAGACCACAGAATAGATAATACATAGTACTACGTACAGAACGGCCACTCACCTCCCCGCACTCATTTCAAATACCTCGTCCTACCCGGCACTTCGTTGTAGACGTCACTGACACATAAATAAGGGCGCGCGCGATCTCTCGGACGAGTAGACGCGAGCGCCGGGCGATAACAGAGACAGCGCTATGCGGGTGAAAGAGAAGGCAGTCGCTGTACTTCCCGCGTCATTTCGATTGATAACCGCGCACTCAGCCCTACTAGATTCCACGCACACATTTGCGCGTGTACGAACGTCATTTGTTTAAGTAGTAGTAATAGGTAATTGATTTGCGAACGTTGTATGGAGTGTCCGGGGTGTGCTTAGACGTGAAAATTAAATAGGAAGATATGGTACTTCAGGTGTTCATGATGTCAACTACGAATGCTTATAGGCTTTGAATTACCTGGTAATATTTTCGCATGCTCAGGAGCTGGTTTATGATTAGTTAAATTGTTAGCTTATTTATTAAGACCTCGTATGCGTCCTTATCTACTTTATCATTTTTCAAACATTCAGAATTACCTACTAATCCTGAAAATATAAAAAATGGGTTCTTATATAATATAGGCTTTTAAAGTAACATATTATGTTACTATAAAAGCCCGAACTACGGCAAATCATAATATTTTCCGGTACAACCTAAGATTTATCAACTGTTAATGGTAAAAGTCTGAAGAACTGTTGTGTGATCGTTGTCCATTTTGGACTTTTACCATCATATTTTTCTCGGTAAATCTTAGAATTTACCACCAAGACGCAGTAAATGTTGAAAATATAGTAATCATACGGGCCGTTTTCCAAAGAAACCTAATCCCGTTTATTTTTCAGGAAAATGGCAATAGTTGCTCATTTTTTTTGAATCTATGGGCTTAGTATGTTCCTGTGTTTTCCTTTATTATAAAGTTTATTATTAGGAGTTAATTAAGAAGATCTAATCCTTGAAAATCCTAAAAATTGGAGAGATTTTCCGCAGTGTTCAAAAATCAAGCAAACAAATTTGACGAGATTATATGAAAAAAAAACAGAAACATTGCCCGAGACATTCTTTATTTTTTAATGAAAAGTAATTAAATCCATCCAGTTTTAGAGAAGAAAAAAGGGGACTACGAAACGACTACTTTGTGTACTTTTTATAGGTATCCTCGGTCCGAGCTGCAGTTGTCTCTATCGCGCTCCGGAGTGGCTATTCGGACCCTATAGACGTCGATTGCTATTCGGAGCCGATAGCAGCGAATCGAAAAATAAGTTATAAGGATCAAACTGAAAATTGTAGGTTAGGTTAGACATTGTGACCCAAAGAGTATAATAATTTGTAACCACATACAGCGGAGCGAGCGAAGCGAACGGTGCATGAAACTGCATCTTTTATGCTCCGCTCGCAAAAAACAATAATTAAGTAAAATCCATCTTGTCGCTATTTTATCTCGACCGGGTCCGAATAGTGAATTGTTATCGAAAAAACTTATAGGATCAAACTGAAAACTGTAGGTTAAGTTGGGTTAGGTATTATGAGGGGGGGGCGCGCTCGGGGAATGACTAGCGCCGATCCCGATCGTGCCTTTATGGGGGTAGAATGCGATGGCGGGTGGTTTAGCCAGGTATGGGGTTTATACCCGAGTCCAATGGCATATCCTCGGGGCGGCCTTGTCAGCATTTCAGTCCCTTGTTGAATCGTAACGAGATTCCTCCTTCCAAAAAAAAGGTTAGATATTGTGACCATACACAGCGGAGCATAAAACTGTTAAGAGCTTATTACACTATTTTATTTGTAGAGATCCTAAATAGGAACACTCTAATTAGAAAGTTGGAAGCGAGTGATCACACTAGACTAAATTTAATCCTAAATCGGACGCAGTGTTGCCACGTTAGTGGATTTTCCACTAGTTTTGGTGGTTTGGTGTTTCTGGTGGCTAGATTTAGTGGGCATCAAAAGTCAAAAACATAAACATAATATGAACCTCATCTAATGAAATACTAGTCTGTTATTTCGGAATGTCACTCTGCAAGATTATGGAACGTATATTAAACATCCGACTCCTTAGCTACCTAGAAGATAACGAGCTTCTAAGCGATTGTCAGTACGGCTTTTGTCGCGGCCGTTCCACCGGTGATCTTCTAGTGTAAGTGCCAAAAAAAAGCCCCAAAAGTGTGTAGCGACACTTTTGGGGCGAAGCCATCGAAAAGCATGGTGAAGCTATTGCAGTTTCATTGGACATCTCCAAAGCTTTCGACAGGGTCTGGCACGACGGCCTCATCAACAAGTTTCCATCATACGGGATACCTCCTGGCCTGTGTACCTGGATTACATATTTCCTGTATAATCGCTCAATACGCGTAGTTGTTGATGGTTGCGAGTCGGATATCTACACCATCAACGCTGGCGTCCCTCAGGGGTCTGTTTTATCTGCTACGCTATTTTTACTACACATTAATGACATGCTAATACCCGGTGTCATTAGTTATGCCGACGACAGCACAATCATAGCAAGATATTTTTCGGGCCCACAGGCCAGTCGAGGAGAAATTCAATCTCTCAGAGAAATGATGGTGCAAAGGGTGAATTCGTCTCTTAAAGCAATATCGGATTGGGGGGTTGCCAATAGAGTCCAATTCAACGCTGACAAAACGCAGGCGTGTCTATTTAGCGCCAAAAGGACCCCATTTCATCTGACTCTTTCTTTCCTGAATGTATCGGTACCAATATAGCCTAAATATTCTGGGTCTTGAGTTATCCTCTAATCTGAATTTCGGCAAATTCATAGAGTCCAAGGCAGCGCTTGCTGCGAAAAAGCTTGGCATCCTATTTAAGGTTAAACAGTACTTCACACCAGAACAACTCTTGAAACTTTACCAAGCTCAAATTCGAACGTGTATGGAGTACTGTTCCCACCTTTGGGACGGCTCTGCCAAATATCAGCTGGCTGCTATGGACTCAGTTGAACGTCGTGCCCTGAGATTGGTAAATAATTGTCATCTATTTGAGACCAAACTCCAAAGCCTCGAACATCGGTGTAAAGTGGCCTGTCTGTCGGTAATTTATAAGATACATTTTGGAGAGTGCGCTCAAGAGCTACATAGTCTTATACCTCCTGCTCCATTCCTTTTTAGAGATCTAAGACGCACGTCGGGGATTCATCCCTACACTGTGGACATTCCATTTTGCCGAACTAAACGATTCGGCAATTCTTTCCTTATTCGTTTCGCCAAGGAATGGAACTCTTTACCTTTATCGGTGTTCCCAGAGCATTATAACCTGGGTCTTTTTAAAAAAAGGCATTTACTAGGTAAGCGCGCTCCATCATAGACCCAGTCTCGCTTACCATCAGGTGATTCTGCGCAAACCTATTATCAATAAATAAAAAATGTCACACCCGAGATAAGTTAGGTATTAGCAAGGATAATATTATTCTTCGTCTATGGTATTAGGAACTGGCCATTATTTCTTTCGAATTGATGGTTTTTGAAGTGAGAACTTCTTTAGCGGCGTTGCACTCCGGGAGTGCCGGCAGAAGTGAAAACTTAAGTATTAACGTTGTGCGTTTTGGATATTTTGGAATGGTTATGGAATAATTTTGCACGAATTGCTTTAATTATCAGAATAAAAGTACTATCTTTTATGTGGTAGTATACAATATTTATTTATTGCGCTATCGTACACAAACATGACAATTTATATTATATTAAAAAGTTTATCCCTCAGAAAAATCAACTTCCTGTTGTAACGTTGTGCGTACATAATTATATAACTAGTAATAATGAATCATAGTACATTATGGTACAAGTGTGTAATGTTGGTGATTACCGCTGAGGCGCATTGAGGCCCGAGCCGTCAGGCGAGGGTCTTAAGAAGCCGAGGACGGTAACCATCAATACACACGTGTATCATACAACGTTTTTCAACACACTTCTGAATAAAACAATACTTAAATAAAAAACCATTTTACATAGTAGATAAAAAGTTTATTAATAAGATACAATTAGTAAATGTGCAGTTAGTAAAATTATAATTAACTATTTTTGATGACATAGCGGTCTCATCAGATAGATTATTTATTGAAATCCTTTCGTTCTATTGTTATTTGTGATGGTTCATTATTCGTGTAGGTAGGTGAAATCCAATCATTGGACGTACTTGGTATTTCGCCATTAGGATGCGTCTCAGAATCAAGTTTAATTCTTTTTGTGATTTTTGCACAAATTTCCTTCTTGTTTTGTATGGAATCTTCTACGTATGATTCTGCTACATTGCTAGATCGCCACCCGCCATGTCGCTTCAAAGTCATTATATCAGCTCCTGAATTTGCCAGCAATGTAGCTGAAGTTCTTCTGAAACTATGTTCTTCTGAACATATGTAGCTCTCAGCATCTACTAAACCCAAAAACTTAGCGATTTCTTTAGGCATAGAACCAAATTTGTTTATACCTATAGGCTGACAGGTACATTTACCATTCTGGTAATTTAGAAAGAAACGGTCATTTTTTGTTTTTGGCGAACGCAAACTTTCATACTTCTTAACAATATCATAGAATGGACCGTGTATGGTGAATGACCTAGGTATTTTATTTTTCGTGATAGGTATCTTCACTAAAAGCATCGGGCCATGGTTCTCTATATCTTTTACAGTTATATTTGTTAATTCTTGTATCCTAAAGGCACCAGTTACACCAAATATTAAAGCAACCTGAAACAAAAGAAACAATAATTAAGGTCAACACACAACACAAGCTGCTTTTAAATATTTAATTAAAATTAATTTAACTAACCTTTGTAGCCAAATATTGTGGAGTTGCGCAAGAGGGGTTGCTATCAGAGTGTAGTTATACAAAGGAAATAGGAAAAAAACTGAAGAGCGAGACTAACCTGCTGGTCTGGGCGTTCAGCTCTTCGTCCCCGGGGATCACACAACACAAATATAGGACACTTTCGTAGATTTATGCACAGTAACCGAATTATACACGAGAGGCGCGTCCGCTGTGAGTTACGAAAAAGATGATTGTCGATTGTTTGGTAGCCTATTGACAGCTACTGTTGCGTTTTCTTGCGTCTCGCTCAGACGTAAAGGCAAAGAGAGGGACGGGAAGTAGGATTAGGGTCTACACCTTAAGCAACAACAGCGATAACTCCATATTGGTTATATTTGTATCTACAGGCGCAAACATCCTCCCCCGCTTGAAGGATTCCCTTCAACAAATGAACGCAACACGAAACATAATTCATGTGAAAATAAACGATATATGCGATAATTTATGCGAAACAGACTAAACAAAAAAATGCGGTATAACTAAGTTATATTATATTGCTTGATAAGCTAACGAGATTAATCTAGTGAAATAAACTAAAACTATTAAACTATTTTTAAAATGCAACTAATACGTAATCTAACAGTAATTTGGAAGAGGGCAAAGTCGCACGACCGGCCTAGTGTAGGTACCGCTAGCGGTGCGGACCCTAACCGTCCTCACGACACCGTCCTTGCCAGGATAGGTCTCCTCAACAATACCCAGCAGCCAATGCAAGGGCGGAACGTTATCTGTGTTAACTACGACGACTGTACCGACGCGTATCGGATTGCGGGGAGTGTTCCATTTCTGTCGAAGTTGTAGAGTGTGCAAGTATTCACTACGCCATCGACGCCAAAATGAATCAATGAGTTTGTGAATAAGATCTAAGCGAGAGATAAGATTAACGTTGTCCTCAGTTACATTGGACGCGGGAAAGTATTTGAGGGGCGTCAAATTTAAAAAATGCGCGGGTGTAAGAGCTAGTGACTCAGAAGGATCATTCAATAATGTCCTACAAAGAGGGCGAGTATTCATAACGGCCTCAATTTGAGCGAGAACCGTATTCAGCTCTTCGAAAGAGAGTAATTGGCCTCCTATGACTCGAAACAAGTGAGTTTTCAAGCTCTTAACGTTAGCTTCCCAATTGCCACCAAAATGGGGAGCTGCGGGTGCATTCAATATCCATTCTATGCGATTTTGTGACAGAACATGATTAAAATCTAATTGAAAATTATGCGACAAGAGTAAGTTATGCGTTTCGCTTAATCGACGTTTTGCACCAACGAAATTCGTTCCGTTGTCGGAGTATAGTTTGGCGACGGGACCTCTACGAGACAAGAAACGAGTAAAGGCAGCTAAGAAACTGTCAGTGCTGAGTTCCGAAACCAATTCTACCTGAACTGCACGAGTTGTCAGACATACGAATATACAAATATAAACTTTAACGGAACGAGAGCCGCGCTTGCGAATCGGAGTGGCTTGCAAAGGGCCCGCGAAGTCGAGACCAGTGTGAGTAAAGGGCTTGAGACTTTCAGTAACTCTACAAGCGCGATGCGATGACATCTCAGGGAAGTCATTACGAGGGCGTACACGAAAGCAAGACAAGCATTTATGGACACGAGAGCGAATGATTCGACGAGCGGAGAGAATCCAATATTTCTGTCGAATTATAGACATCAACAGATCTGGACCTGCGTGACAATGAGCAATGTGATAATAATCAACGAGAAGGTCCACGATGTGATCTTTGCGAGGTAAAACAAGAGGATGTTTGCTATCATAAGCGAGATGCGAGTGTTGAAGTCGACCTCCAACACGAACCAAGTTGTTGTCCATAAATGGTTTCAAGCGTTGAAATGCAGTGCTACAATTTCTACCTAACTCTATGTTGCGTATATCCAATGCAAAGTGCGAGCGTTGTAAATGCGACAAAATTTTATTTTCAGCGAAGTCATAATCCGAGGCTAAAATATATTTACAAAGTGGTAAAATTCGGAGAAAACGATAAACGAAGACGACGGTTCGTAAGAGTCTAGTCCATGAAGAAAGGCGACGAGACAAAACGAGAAGTAACGACTCTTCCGTTGCGACAGAAACTAAGACATTCGACCTTTCTTCCGGAACGTCCGCGACGCGAGAAGTGACAAATGTAGAAATAGGCCAATCTGCGACATTCGATGAGAGCCAGTGCGGCCCACTGAACCAAAGTGGGTGATTGACTATTTGACTGGGCCTAAGTCCACGCGACAAACAATCAGCGGGGTTGTCTAATCCGGGAATGTGATAACAATTATCAAGTGAAATCAATGATTGGATTTTAGAAACTCTATTTGCGACAAAGGTGTGCCAACGATGTGGTGATGATTTGATCCAGCAAAGAGCGATGGTCGAGTCCGAGAATGCAAAATATGAGTTGATAGAGATGCGAGTGCTACATGTATCCAAAATCACGCGAATGAGTTTGGCGAGCAAAAGGGCTGCGCATAGTTCCAAACGAGCGACAGAGATGGTCTTCATGGGAGCTACCTTAGACTTTGAACAAAGTAAGGAGACCTGAACTTTGTCACCGCTCTGAACGTGCAAGTATACTACAGCTCCGTAGGCCTGCTCACTAGCATCCGCAAATCCGACTACTGTGACGATGCTGCCTTTGACGATGCCGACATGACGAGGAATGGTAATGCGTTTGAGTTCAGAGAGTTCATCATTGAATTGAGACCACTGAGTAATGATTGACTCTGGAGGCAGATCATCCCAATCACATTTTAACAACCAAAGTGATTTCATCATCAATTTTGCGTATAGGATTACAGGACCGATCAAACCCATGACATCCCATAATCTAGCGATACACGAGAGAATGTGACGTTTAGTGCAGCGATTAGAAAAACTAGATATTTTTAACAAAAATGCGTCGGAGTGCGGGGACCAAGACAAGCCTAAAATGTTGTGAGTGCCTGTGCTATCAAATTCCTTGATGGACGAGAGGCGATGCGATTGAGGAATGGAGTCGAGAACTGCTTGTGAATTGCTCATCCATTTAACGAGATCGAATTGTGCGAGCTTAAATAGCGAAATAAGCGAATTAGCAATGTCATTTACCTCCTCAGAAGGTAAACTATGAACTATATCGTCCATATAAATGTAACCACTGTCGATGATCTGCTTAGCCTGCGGGTATGCGTCTCCTTCATCGGAAGCTAACTGTTTCAATGTGCGAAGAGCATGATAAGGGCTAGAGCGAACTCCAAAACAAACCCTATTATATTCGTATATCTGTAATTGCTCCTCCGGAGAAAACCTATAAAGGATGCGTGTGAATCTTCTATCGCTTTCTCTCATACCTATAGCGAGAAAACTTTGGCGAATGTCGGCGGAGAAAGCTACAGCAAACAATCGGAAATTGATCAAAATAGAAAATAAATCACCCTGTAGATTTTCACCGGTGTGAAGTAGATCGTTTAACGAAACAGAGGTACTAGATTTTGCGCTAGCGTCAGTTACGATGCGAAGTTTGGTGGTCAAACTATCTTGTTTCAACACACCATGATGGGGCATGCAGAAGCAAGGAGCGGAGCGAGCGTCAGTGGTCGGAGGAACCAGCGAGAGATAACCATTATTCAGCAAGTCTCTGATGTTATCATCGTAGGCCTGCTTCATTGGGGGTGAAGCCAGAAGTTTCCTTTCCAGACACTCGAAGCGACGTTTGGCTAAGGAGAATGAATCACCGAGCAAATTGACATCTCCCTTGAATGGCAAGGCAACGACATACCTACCATTGGGATCACGGGTTATGGTACGACGATAAAATTCTTCGCATTCTTTGTCTTCACTGCGAAGAACACGAGGGGTGCTTATTTCTTCTAGTTCGAAAAATTTACGAACGAGGTTATCGAGATTGAGATGTGTATCGATACAACAATAGCACGTAGTAGCGGCGCAAGTATTAAACACGGGTGCGTCACCGACGAGTATGTAGCCCAGAGCGGTTTCCAAAGCGCATGGATAACCTGCGAAGCGAGAGCGAATTTTATTGTGGAGTAACAAATGAGGGAAGAGCGAGGCTCCAATCAACACGTCGATGTCTCCAGGTAATTCAAATTCAAATTCAAATTTATTTATTTGCATATGAACAAGGTACACTGAAGATGGTCAGGTAACATAAAATTCAGCTTATTCAGCCATACACAGATAGCATGCAAAATTATAATAATAACTAACTATCAGTGAAATTTAAAATTAATAATACTAATTCGATAAATAACAATTTCTATTATAAAAAAAAAACTCCTCAAATTTAATAATATCAATCACAAATTATGTCAAGATTAAAAATTATAATACAATGTCAATAAAAAATAATTAAAAATGTCAGTCACAGTTCAAATACATTTTTTATGTCCATGAGTTACCTAACAGTTCTGTAGTTTAAAAATTCTTGGACAGAGTAGAAAGTGCGTTCCACGAGCCATTTTTTGAGTTCATTTTTAAATATATTTAAAGGCTTGTCTTTTATTTCCTGAGGTATCTTATTATATATTTGGATACACATGTAAAAACAGTTTTTCTTGAATCGCGCACTTTTCGGAATTACGTCAATGAGCAGTCTATCACAATGTCTGGTATTTCTCGGAAATAAGTCGTGAGCAGTTTTAAAATAACGTGTATTTGATTTTACAAATTTGGCGACTTCGAATATGTATAGGCAGGGAAGGGGCATTATGTTTAAAGTTATAAAAAATGGTTTGCATGAAACATCAGGAGCGATTCCGCAAATTGCTCTTATACACTTTTTTTGTGCAATGAATGCCCTTTTTATATCCGTGCTATTACCCCAAAGTATAAGACCATATCGCAAAACAGACTCCACATATGCAAAGTAGGCTGTCAGAGCCGTACTTTTTGTCGCTGTTTTTGTCAATTTAAATAGAGCAAATGCAAAGCTGTTAACCTTATTGCATACGTTATCTACCTGTGTCTTCCAGTCAATATTTTTGTCAATGTTGATTCCAAGGAATCTCGTGACATCTGAACCTTTGAGTACTTTGTTATTATAATGTAGGGTCGGGTGGTAGACAACGAACCACAAAAAGTTTGGACATTCATAAATGTGGAATAGTACACTATAGGTTAATGGTTTTTATTATTTCGTGTAGATAATTTAATAGTTAAATCAGTTTGTAACTGGCAAATCCGGAGGGATAAGTAGAAATAAACTTGCAGAACTTTTTTTAAAAAAGCAACCTTGGTTCACTGTGCACTGCGTATACGGGTACAATGAGCCGGGGGGTAGGATACGTTGAACCACGCAAGTACACAATGATCCATGGCATATGAAAGCAGGGAAATAAATACTACTAAGACCAAAAATGCTAATTAAAACGTTTATATTTTTGTAACATTTACTAGGAAACATTACGTTATAAAATAATTACCATATTGGTGTAAACAATGAACAAAATAAGTATAAAACTTTTTTTAATTAAGAACTTGCACTTCTCACAGACTTATTTAGTTTAATAGTATTTTGGTAACAAACATTAAGAAACATACTAAATTAAATAGAAAAATATATCACAAAATATAAAACTGTTCTAAATTAAAAATAAATGCACTTATTTAATACTTGTTTGTAATATAGTTTCATAACTTAACAATGGCACTTTTAGTCATAGGTTTAGACAGGAACTAATGTTAACAAAATAAATGTACTTATTGCAGACTAATTTTATAATATGTTAGTAATATTTTTAATTATCAATATGTTAGTAATATAAATAATCATCACATTACTTTTTACTTAATATTATTACCCATATGTTGGTATAAACAATTAATTTTATTACGTTATTAACAAATTAATAACGCAAATTAAGTACTGACATGTCCACAGGAAACTTTAGGGTCGTTTTACGACGGTTGGTTCCTTCAACACGAGGAGGTGGCAAGATATATTTTTATCTTGCACTTTTACTCCACCGGTCTAAATGTCTATCGGATTATAGAACTTTTGTTGCATTTTGGTTTATAATTTTAAGAATGAAACGAAGAAATCACTATCCTCTGCATCATCATCAAGCTTTTCTAATATTTTTGCAACATAGTTAACCTTGGTGTTTTTGGACATGAACTCCACAATGACATATTCTCCTTCTTGAGGGTCCCTTTTTAGGGTTGAAAAGTTAGTCAAAAAGTACTGATTGTCGTCGTTAATAAAATATTCCCCACGAGAAGAGGATCCAGTAGCAATAAATTCTTCACTATCAGATGTCTCAGATTCCTTTTTAATTACAATCTTTTTTGCCTTTTTCTTGTCTTTGAAGAGAACTTGCTTTACTTTTTTTATCGGTTTCCTCAATTCTTCTTTTGATTTCTTCTTCTCTTCTATTGCATTTTTCTCCGGTGTATCTTCTGAATTTTCTCGAAACTAGAATGCTCTCATGCTATTAATGAGCACGTGTATCTGAGTTTCATCAACAAAAAAAAATAAACTTGTATGTAAGAACCTCTGAAAAGGGTCTGTTGGATACTATGAATCAGATGTAGTGAACATTGAGCCATGGTTCATTGTTTCCTTCCTGAAATTGGTTAATAGTAGCCGCCCTCCCATTTTAGAATTTTAAGGTTAAGTAGCTCACGCATTACGCGTGCAAATTAAACCGAAATACTTCTAAAACGAGCGTAATAGAACACCAAACTTATGAAATGTAAGAAAAACACAGCAAGTATAAACTAAATAGTGACATACGAAATGGTACTTACTCGATTTTTTTACGTAATTCACTCGAAAATCACAAAACCACTGATATTGCGCGCGTGTGTGGCGGTAGCTTCTCGGCGACTGAGTAGAGGGAAGCGCGGGGTTGACGTCGGTTTCGTGTGTGAGTCGAACGGTTTGGCAACGTTTCGTTCATTTTGTACCTATGGTGGCTCACTGTTTCCGACTGATTCACTGTCTACCACCCAACCCTATATCTAATGTCAATTTTGTATTAAAATTAATAAAATTAGTTTTGTCAATATTTATTCTTAAATTATTATGCTTAAGCCAATTTATTATTGTTACTAATGTTTCATGTATGTCTTGTTCATGATCAAGTACTTTTTTTTCTTGATTTGTGGTGACTATAACTGATATGTCATCTGCGAACAAGACACTTTCGTGTTTCGTAATGTTTGGTAAGTCGTTAATATATATAAGAAACAGTAGAGGGCCAAGGATGCTACCTTGCGGTACTCCAAATCTGTTTAATTTAAGCTCTGATTTGTATTTTTGTAGTGTATTTTTGGAGTCAAGTTGACTTATTTCGACTGATTGCATCCTATTTTGCAAGTAAGATTTGATCCAGTTTAGCGCGTTACCTCTAATACCACTCTGTTCTAATTTGAAAAGTAGTTGGCTGTGCGAGACAAAATCAAATGCCTTTGACATATCAAAGAATAAAACCGTTGTAAACTTGTTGTCATTTAAGGCTCTAAGAGTTGAATCAATCAAATTAAAGGCTGCGTGTGCAGTAGACCTATTTTTTTGGAATCCATATTGATTGTCTGTAATAATGTTGTATTTATCAAAAAAGGAAACAAGTTTATTTTGCATAACCTTTTCGTAAATCTTTGATAAAATAGGTATAAGTGTTATAGGTCGATAATTATTTAATAGTAACTTAGACCCTTTCTTAAATAGAGGTTTCACTATGGATTGTTTCAATCTGTCGGGAAATGTTCCAGTCTCTAGAGATAAGTTTACGAGGTAAGATAACACTGGACTTATTTGATCTTTACAAGTTTTGACTATACTTGTACATATGTTATCGTAACCCTCAGAGTGTGTATTATTCAATGTCATTATTACTCTTCTAATATAAGATTCGTCAACGGGAGAAAGATAAATTGAATTATTTAATTTATTTAAATTGTCATAAGAGTTTTGAAATACATTATTATTGTCAAAATTTATTTCATTGGTCAGATTAATAAAATATTCATTAAAAGTAGTCGCTATTTCATTAGGATCATTAATATTCTTGTTATTATATTCAATATTATCTATGTAATTATTATGATTTGACGTTGAATGCGATTCGGTTTGTATGACCTTCCATGTTGCTTTGCATATATTTTTGCTTTTTAAAATATACTTATTATTTGTATTTTTTTTGGCTATAAGTATACATTTTTTCAATAATTTTGAATATTTCCTGTATTTAAATCCGTTAATAGCATTTGTTTTAGCATAGTACTTATGTCTTAACAATCTATTCTTAACACAACTTTTTCTTATACCTTTGGTTATCCAATGTAAATTGGGCTTAGTGTTGACTTTTATTTTTATGAATGGAAAACAAAGCGTATACAACAAACTTAACCAATCATGAAATATATCGAATGCAGTATTTGGGTCGTTTTCATTGTATACTTCAGAAAATGACAAGCTTCCTAGATAACCCAGGAATTTATTAATATTTTCCTGAGAGTAACATCTTTTATAAGCATATATAATCCGTGGTGCTATTGATTTCTTTTTTGACTCAAAACTCAACACTTGGGCTGTATTGTGATCAGATAACCAGAGATGGAGCAATGAGCCAGATGCTTTTGGAATATTACTTAAAACATGATCCAAGCACGAGTTCCCCCTAGTGGGGTCAGTTATATGCTGTTTTAAGCCGTAGTTTTTTAGGATATCTGTGAACTGTTTGGTATTACTATTATCAATTAGTGTGTTTATGTTAATGTCTCCTATAATTATTATTCTTTTTTTTATATATTTGTGTAGATATTTGTTGAGTAATAAACGCAATTTGTCAAAAAAGTATTCATAGTGTCTTTTTTTCGTAGCAGTGGACGATCTGTATAAGCAAACAATAATAACATTTTCCAAAGGAATACTGATGCAGCAACATTCGAAGTGGAAGTTAGCTGATATTTCCTTAAAAATGCAGATTTTATCAAAAGATATACCTTTTCGAACCAAAATGCATGTACCTCCCCTTTTGTTGTTCCTCGAGTAATGCGCAGCAAGTTCATAATTGTTTATGTGTATATTTTTCTCCTCGCCATTCTTTATAAAAGTTTCTGAGAAACACAAGACATCAGGGCATGAACTAGATTCAAAGTCGGTTAATGCAATCTCTATTAACTCTTTTTTTGATAACAGGCCCTGTATATTTTGGTGAAAAATTATAAATTTTTTACGTACTTTAGGGACGAAAACAAGTTGCATTTTGGGGTGACTCTAAACGCAATTTTTGAAATTTAGTAGGTAAATCCAAAATGGGAAAATAAAACGGTATTGTGCCTTTCTTGTATTGTACCGAATTTTTGCAATTGTATCTAATATTCCTTAATCTACTATTTTTCCTGTGATTGTCCATACATTTAAGAATATTTATAACGAAGTCATTTACATACTTAATGTGGTCAATACACCGTAAGTATCGTCAGCGAGGGGTAAATCTACGAATTCTGAAAGAAGCGAAATATCAACCAGACTAGTAGGCAATTTTTCTGTTACCTTATCCACTACGAGAGTATTTATAGCGAATGAGATGTTGCTGTTAAAACGAGAATAAAATTTCAATTGTGCGGAACCATCTATGCATTTTAATGAACCCCCAATGCCCTTTACAAAAGAACGAGTGCGATTCGGTTTTAAACCAAGGCGACGTAAACAAGTGTTAGTAATAAAGTTGCTCTGTGATGCGCTGTCTAATAAACATCTCACATAATGCTCACTTCCCTGCGCGTCGCGCACGATAACGCGGGCTGTAGCTAGCAAGACGGTTGTAGATGGCTGATGAGCGTGCGGTGGCAAGTCGTTAGTGGGATGCGCGCGCGGCGAGGCGGCGAGAGTGCACAGAGCGATGTCAGCGGCAGGGCCGGCAGCGGGTGCGGCGGCACTGCTGGGGCTAGGGGTCGTAAGTGTCGCTGAGTTTGCGCGGGAATTACTAACCTGTGCGGGTGGCGACGACAAGGGCGAAGAGTTAAAATGTAGAAGAGTGTGATGCCTCTTATAACATTTTTTACAAGACGAAGACGATTGACAATTAATCAATTTATGTTTGCTACCTAAACAATTAATGCAATGATCGTTAGTTTTTACAAAATCATAACGTTCACGAGGCGATAAAGCGAGGAATTTCGAACAAATATACAAGTTATGAGCAAGTGAACTACAACAAATACAGTTTTTATGCGAGACAGGATTACTATTTGCGGTTACGTAAGCTTGTGTGAACTTAGATTTATTATGATCAGGGCGACGATCTTGTTTTTTAGGGTGCTCTGAACTTAAGGTCGGCGTGCGTTGCAATACCTTGATGCGATTTTTAACGAATTCGACTAAATTCGAAAAGGTAGGTACCTCCGAGCTACGTTGTTCCATCTCGAAGGTGCGAGCGGTATCCGAATCTAACTTGCGGAGTGCGGTAAACAAAACAATATAGTCTGCGAGGTCACCAAACTTTAAATTCTTAAGTGCATCTACTGGGGAAGCGAAACTGTCTAAGAATCGTTCAAGATTCACAGCTGATGGCGAAGACATGGGTTTGAAGTCGAAAATCTGTTCTAAATACGACGATGCGAGCGAGCGTTTGTCTTCGTACTTAGAAACGAGAGAATTAAATATTATTTCGTAGTTGTCGCCAGTCGGAGTCAATCCCGAAAATACTAATTTAGCTTTACCTGTAAGTCGACCAATGAGGTAATATAACTTCTCTGAACTACTTAAGCTATTGTTAGAATGGACTGTATTATAAAATGTTGTATAGAACAGAGACCAATTTTTTATGTCCCCATCAAACTCGGGAATAGTCAATGGAGGCAACTTAGGAAGCGAACGATGCGAATCAGACACAGGTATCGAACCAGAGGCACTACTCGGGTACAACTGCTGACATCTACGCTTTATTATGCAATAAATGTCTTCAAATGCAGACCATGACTGAAAGTTAGGCGAGAAGTCGGGATCCAGTTGTAATTGTAACACATTAATCTGTTGTAAAGTATTTTGAAAACTTTTGCGTAATTCATCTAAAGTTTGAGCCTTAGCTATAAAGGATTCAATGGATGTACTATCATGAGCCTTCAGACCTAAGTTGTAAATATTATCCAGGCGTTCAAAGTATGTAGATCGAAGCGATTCTAACACCTTCAACTGAGTGTCTGTTTCAGTTGGAGACTGGCGCAGCATTTTTACTAATCTGAGTAAAGCAAATATACACGGTTATTTTTTTATCACCCTGGAAAATTTTAGGGACGCTTCAGGACACATCCAATATTATATAAAAAATAAAAAAAATGAAATAAAGAAATAAAAAAAAATATAAAAAAAAATAAAAAAATCTCTAAAAATGCTGCTCTCAACTAGTGCAGCATTTTTTGTATTTTTTAAAAAATTAATATAAAATTAAGGAGGGGGGTTATTTTTTTTATTTATATTTAAATCATTCTAATACCATGTCATGAAGCATCCCTTAAATTTTCCAGGGTGATAAAAAAATAATCGTGTATATGCAAATATATAAGCAAATGTATAGATAGGTTCAAGTAGATTTGTAAAATATCTATCTATATACGTAAGTTAAATAAATATGTATGTATGTAAGTAAACAATCGAGTAATCAACTAACGGTGTATATGCGAGATCAATTATGAAATAATTGCGAGAATTTAAATCGACCAAAATGACACTCCAATTCAATCCGATCTATTTCAAAATCGACTAAGTACGTCGCACGTAGCCAACAATAACTAGCGCGCGGTGCTAAATATCGAAATGTTGCGGGCAAATCGAAAGAATGTGCTATGGCTCGCTTGCGAAAAAACCTATACCTACTGGATTATGAACGAGTGAAATACGATGAAATAAGTATTTAGTAAGCGAGAACAAAACTATTTTGTAGTATAAATGGGATTTAATTACGAAATTGAGCGATGGTGCGACAATGACCTACTTGCTGTAAGCTACTGATGTGCAAATAATAATTGCTAGTTAACTTTGTAATAAGGAAAAAAATATGATACGAAACTAGACGAATATACGCGAGAGATAACTAGCGGGAAATAAATAAGTTAAGTATAATGCGGGGTGAGCGAGAATGCGAGAATTAATAAGTTAACTAGCCAAAATTGAAACCTAAATGTGTTGCGGGCGAAAAAACGAAACTAATATTGTAAACTACACTTTTAACAATCGATAATACAAATTTCCTTGTTAATTACCGAAAATAACTTAAATATTCGGCTCGGATGGGACCAAAAAATGGAGTTGCGCAAGAGGGGTTGCTATCAGAGTGTAGTTATACAAAGGAAATAGGAAAAAAACTGAAGAGCGAGACTAACCTGCTGGTCTGGGCGTTCAGCTCTTCGTCCCCGGGGATCACACAACACAAATATAGGACACTTTCGTAGATTTATGCACAGTAACCGAATTATACACGAGAGGCGCGTCCGCCGTGAGTTACGAAAAAGATGATTGTCGATAGTTTGGTAGCCTATTGACAGCTACTGTTGCGTTTTCTTGCGTCTCGCTCAGACGTAAAGGCAAAGAGAGGGACGGGAAATAGGATTAGGGTCTACACCTTAAGCAACAACAGCGATAACTCCATATTGGTTATATTTGTATCTACAGGCGCAAACATATTGGTTATCTGGAGCATCTTTAATAAATTTTTCAATATCATCAGATGATAAAACCTTTGATTTTTTGCTTCTAAATCCATCAGATAGTCTCTTTAGATAAGCTGACAAATTCGAGTATGTTTTTAAATCCACTCCATTCTTTGTTCGGACTGTACTTTTTAACATTGAGTAAATACACCACAAAGAGCTAGGTTTGTATTTAGAAGATAATTCTTTAAAGTACACCATGAACACATTTTCTGAAAAAGACTGCGTATTCTTGTTGTTCTGCCATTGTATGAAATTTTGGTACGCTAATAGATATTTTTCCTTTGAGTTTTCTGGTAGTAAACTTTCCATAACGTTCTGGGCTTCACATCTTATATCGGGCGGTGTACAACATAAATCATTTTCTTCATAAATTGTATTTGCAGACATCTTAATTAATAACTAACTAAATAACTTCAAAAGAGAAAACGAGACGAGTTGTGAAAAATGTTTCGTAATGGCGGGAAAAATTAATCAGTTTTCCTATGCGCGCGCATCGGCCATAGACTAATAAATTTCGTAATGGCGGGAAAAATTAATCAGTTTTCCTATGCGCGCGCATCGGCCATAGACTAAAAAATGAGGTTTCTTTTTTTTGGGCTTTTCGCGGATAGCATTTTAGCGCAAGTGTAAGCGTAACTCAACCAATAATATTAAAAAAAAACTATTACTCACTCGTGAATAATAGTAATGAAAAAGTCACAGTTTGATTATAGGTGTCATTATGTGCCTAATTGCCATGGGATTAGAGCCACTTTATGAGGAAGTGTGTTGAAAAAATATTTACAATTAAATTAAAAATATGATCAAAACAGACATTAATATACTACTTAAAAACGTAATTTTATAACAAATAAATAATATTTAATTTATACTAACTTACCTAATTAATATTTACAACAAAATCAAATAAAAGCACAATTTAGATTTTTCCTAACAAAGTAAATAAATTGATTAAAACTGTCTCAAGTGACGTGTGACTTCCAGTACTTTTGCCAGCCGCTATTGTTCTCGGCCGGCTTACGTGGACCCCTCACCGCACCTCGACAGTTCCTGCGGCCATTTCAATTTTAATTGGCTACTCTCCATCCGTCTTACGAATTTTCGATCAGGGTCACGTGTCCTGACGGTCACGTGTCCTGACGCGAGTTTAACATTTTTTACCCATTACAAAAAAAGTGTACAACGCCGCTAAAGAAGTTCTCACTTCAAAAAGATACGATATTTCGAGAAAGTGTGAGTGCCAAAGAATGTTTCTATCTGTCTAAAATGGTATGACAACATAATATATGTATATTATTATGTTATATATTTATATATCTATATTTATGTTTATATTCATTTATATTCATTTATATTTATACTTTTTTATATATTTGCATATTTAGTATTCATTTTATCACCATTTTGTATATCTTTTATAATAGTAACAAAGAGATTTTAGGTTTTATTATTATTCCCAATTCGCACACCGTCAACAAACATTCTCACATTTTACGGGTTGACTGGTAGACAATGCCTCAGGCATTAAGTCCGCTTTTTGTAAACTTGATCATATGTTGTATGTAATTTAAAATTTTACTAACGTACTAATACCTAAAAATGTCAAATTGATTTTTTTCCAAACAAATTAAAATGAAATATAAAATAAAATAGTACCAATTTCATAGAGGTAATATGTAATACCTACTCATAAGTCCATGTTAATGCTACTTACAAGCTTATGAAATCAACAACTGTTTAAATCTACAACTCTATCGATATAATAAATAGGTTCGATCAAAGGCATTTTATTTATAATTTCAATGTATCATAGTAATCCAAAATCATAACAAGTACACTACTTGAATTTGAATTTGATTTTTTTTTCTTTTATAAACGTCGCCCCACACACACTAGGATTTTCTCCTGTGTCGTGGGTGCAGTTACAAACATAGAATATCACATGCACATACGCCCAGACCGGAACCAATTTCTGTAGGTCATACAAAACATTTGTCCCGTACGGGAATCGAACCCGTGACCCGTTGCGCAGTAGGCGATCACTCGACCTCTGCGCTAACCGTGTCGTCACTTGTACTTGGTTCTTTATCATCAATGCCAGATCCAAGGGTTCATAGAGAAAAATCATGCACATGAGACCCCGGGTTTCCATAGCTGGCCATAGTCCCGATATTTATTTAACAAATCGTTTAGGAGCACCTAAATATGACAGCATTTTTTTGTCGTCGTAATTATGATTAAAATTTATTGCAATTGTAATGTCATTTTAAAGTTTATTCTAATTAAACTTTAAAATAAACTTTAAATGTTTAGCTGGCTAAACACTCTTATAACATCGGTGTTAGATCATGGCAAGGAAATAATGGAAAAGAAAAAAAAGAGGAATTGCAATACAAGAATACAATAGTAACGCATAAAAGACCTAAAAATATGACTTTTTTATGTTTAAGAATGAGGCCCAAAAAGAGCTATGGAGCTAAACACATTATTTTAAAGCTAGCACATTGTAAAGAGAGATGAAAATTGGCAACATTGTATCTAAATCGTGGCGTCGTGATTACACTATCCTAAATTGTTGTCAATTTAGGAAGTAAAGCAATTGGGACCCTCCTTGCTTCCTAAATCGTATCCAATCTGTTCTAACCGCGATTATACCTTTCTGTTTCCTAAATAGGATCTCTACAAATTGAAGAATCATTCCTCTAAGATACACTTTCCTCGTAGATACACTTTTGAAAAATCCCCGCTTTTGTTCCTGTAAGATACACTTTTTTTAAACGTTAACAATTTTTCCTCGTAGATACACTTTAAGGCATAGTTGTGGAATAAATTATTAACTAATAAACCGCGTCAAACTTTGGTATAACAGTTACAAGTTAGGTTTAAGCTATTTTCGACTCAATGACATTATTGTGTTTTGCTCGTTTCAAGCAATATTTTTGTTTTGTGTTCTTTATATTTAGATTTTTAATAAAATGTCAATTAGGTCCAAAATTTCGTAAATCGTTGTTTCAAGTTTAAATATGCCTGTCCACACTTTTTGTTTTTACGAATGTCTTTTGTTTTATTTGTACTTGCAACTATTAATAAATGTGTGTGTTCACACTTTCTTTTGTTTTTTCATTTCTTATATAAATTGTTTTTTGTGACAATGATCGATATAGCCATCATTGAATTATTTAATTTCCAAAACTTGCAGTAATACTTTTCTGGTTTGCTGTACTTGACCAAAGTGTATGGCCTGGCCTTGGCCAGGAACAAAAGCGGGGATTTTTCAAAAGTGTATCTACGAGAAAAGTGTATCTTAGAGGAATGATTCAAATTGAATAGTGTAATCGGTGCTTTAACAAATTCCCAAAACCAACATTTACCAACCGTCATTGGTAGATCCTAGCATATCTCAAACTCTAACGGTAAAAGCCCGAAATATTGTCTATTCTCTATCATATCTTTACATTTACCAACTCATGTTGGTAAATCCTAAGATTTACCGGCAAAACCTAAGATTTATCAATATACGGACTTTTACAGTAATATATACATGGTGAAACAGAAATAAATAACAACCTGAAAGTAGTGGTTGGTTGCAAATTAATACATTTTAGCAATTTTTTCAAAATAAGTAATAACAGAGATATTTTATAAAATTATCTTCATTACAAACACATAGCATGGGCAGTCAAAATTTTTGAATACTGCGGAAAATCTCTACAATTTTTAGGAATTTCAAGGATTAAATCTTCTTAATTAACTCCTAATAATAAACTTTATAAAAAAGGAAAATATAGGAAGTAAAGATTTAACTGACTAAGCCCATAGATTTAAAAAAATAGAGCAACTATTGGCGTTTTCCTGCAAAAAAACGGGATTAGGTTTGTATGGAAAACGGACGTTTGATTACTATATTGTCAACATATACCGCATCTTGGTGGTAAATTCTAAGATTTAGGTACTGAGTTATGATGGTAAAAGTCCAAAATGGACAACGATCACACAACAGTACGGACTTTTACCATTAACAGTTGGTAAATCTTAGGTTTTACCGGAAAATCTTAAGATTTACCATAGTTCGGGCTTTTACAGTAACATAATTATAAGAACCCATTTTTTATATTTTCAGTATTAGTAATTCTGAAAGTTTGAAAAATGATAAAGTAGATAAGGATGCATACGACGTCTTAATAAATAATCTAATGATTTTCACTAATCATGAACCAGCTCCTGAGCATGTGAAAATATTACCAGGTAATCTAAATCCTATAAGCAATCATAGTTGACATCATGAACACCACATGCCATATCTTCCTATTTCACGTCTAGGTTCCATCACCGCGTAGCGAAGTTGCGACTTGCGACATAGACTATGTAGGTAGCAGGTAGGCATACACTCAAAGTACATGCTACACCAATTTCACTGGTTTTATTTCTGAGAATATAATTATTCTCAAGACTCTGGGATTTTCTTTGTATAAAAGTAAACGCATTTTCTATTTAAAGTTGTGCGACGTAGCGAACCTCCAAAACTTAAATTCGCTATATTGAAGTAGTATTCACTGTATCGGTCGGTGTACTAATACAAACGTATTAGATACAAAAAAGCAAAGAATACGTACTAATAGGTACGCCTATTATTTCTTATTATCTAACTGACGGACTTAATACCAGAAGTTTTTTAAGAAAACCATTCTTAGTTGCGTTTCAAAGTTTATTTGTATCATAATATGTTATGTTATTAAATTAATTAATGAGCCCACAGAACACAGACCTCTTTCTGTGTTCTGCGAATGAGCCACAATCATTTTGATTGTAATGTGGCCCTTAAAGAAAATTGTCGTTTTGAGAATTTGTTTTTAGCGAATTTACCTTTCAGCCAATTTGTCCGAATGAATAATCCAGTACGTCCAAAGCAATTAACAACCAAATTAAATAATTAAAAATGTATAACTACTCAATGTAGAACTACCGACCCTACTATCTAGTTAATTTACAGGAGTATCATATTATACACATTTTGTTGCTTGAATAAACTAAATGTCTCTTTTTTTCTTTGACTACTTTCACATTTTAGAGATAGAAAATGTCTCATTCACTAAGTTCGCTTTTATAACATTTTCAATGTTGTACAATAGATGAAATAATAAATCTAATACACTTTTGCAGTTGAGAAAGGACCAGCTTTTGATTTACTAATCGAAGAACTAGAAAAGTAATGCTCCGAACCGGTTACACCATAATATGATACCAACTTCCTTCTCCATTCTTTTTGCTTTCGAGCTGCCCAAATGTGGAATCATCTCCTGACAGTTGTTCAACAAAGCCCATCTGTGCCATCATATAAACGCAAACTCAAGCAGCACTTTCTTTCTCAACTCTCCACTTCAGTGTTATAACAAATGTGTACAGCCTCATCATCTTAAGTAAAAGCACACCCCGGACACTCCATACAACGTTCGCAAATCAATTACCTTTTATTACTACACTAGCTGTGCCCGCGAACTACGTTTCGCCATCAAAATACTTAACACAGTGTTTAGTTTTTTCCTCCATTTTATTCCATAATGATTCAACTTTATTCTGCCTTTCTTGGGCATCGGCCATTTCGAAATTAGGACAATTTTCGTAGGTTCGTAATGCTCTTTTTCTAACAGTCCACAAAATTAAATACATTACATATTACTATAAACACTAAGTATAATTATTGTTTTAGAGACATTATTGATATTAATAAATTCTTCTTCAGTAGAAAGAACTACACAGTTGCAAGAATAATCTTTATCGTATTCATGTTTCGAATTAAAATAAACAATTGTTAATAAATTAGAACTGTATACGAATAAAGTTTAGATTTTATAATGGGTGTTGGTAACACCAACAAAATATATTTTTTGGATATGACAACTTGGCCAATTTGACTGGTCGTACAGTAAGCTCCTTGTCAAGCTATACTGTTTGACCTTTGAACCGTTCTTATGTCGCTCGTAATACTGGCGGTTTTCGTAGAGTTAATGTATAGCATGAATGGGGGGGTTACTGTACAAATACGTTTTCCGTATTCGATATCCGATCACGGAATACAGACACAGAGTTTCGTGAACTCTGACGTTCAGACGTTCGTTTCTTCTCATTCGGGATTTCTACCATTCTACCTAAACATACGTACAGAACGTGTTCCGTTCGTAATAAAAACGAACGTGTGCGGCAGTCAATGAGTATTTTGTATAGATTTGATGCATTCGGATGCCCGCATTCAGAAAACGAATGCGAAAAAAAATATTTATGCGGTTAGCCTTAAAATGTATTGAGACTTCCGTTTTTGTAACGTGTACTGTGCGATATAGTGTTGCTGGCATAGTTCGGTTAGCAACTCGCCGTGATGACTAACATCCAACACACAAACTTGGAGTTATCGTTAGTTAGTTCACGATCGTTGCATTATCACGGTCTCGAAGGACACTAAACACAGGTAACATCTAACATCGAACATCCAATAGGCCCCGAAGCGGTTCTCAAACATTTTTGGTAACGGAACCCTTTTGGAAAGCGAAATACTTGACGGATCCCTAAAATAAAACAATAGTTTTTAAAAGTGTATTCTTTATTAATAAGCATAATAAAAGTTCGACCAGAGAGAGTGTTTTGATTTTTCAAAATTTTTGCGGTACCCTTATAGGGGTATTGTGGAGCCCTAGGGTTCCGCGGTACACACTTAGAGCATGGCTGCTCTAGGTACCCTTCAGGGCCTACTTTCATTTAATACCCCTATTGCTGGGTTTGAAAAGCAACTGTTATCCGTCTTTTTTGAGCGGCGGCCATGTTGAATTTACGTCAATGTTGCTACGTTCATAGTGCTCTACTGATCAAGGCCTTTCATTTGATATCCATATTGCTGGGCTTAGAAACGAACTTTTATCAGTTTTTTTTTGAGCAGCGGCCATATTGAATTTTGTGCTATTTTCCTAGTTTCATAGTGCTCTACTCTTCAAGGCCTTTCATTTGATACCTATATTGCTAGGTTTAGAAACGAACTTTTATCCACTTTTTTTGAGCGGTGGCCATGTCGAATTTACGTCAATATTGCTAGGTCCATAGTGCTCTACTCTTGAAGACCTTTCATTTGATACCTATATTGCTAGATTAGAAAACGAACTTTTATCCACCTTCATTGAGCGGCGGCCATGTTGAATTTATTTGTGTTGCTAGGTTCATAGTGCTCTACTCATCAAGGCCTTTCATTTGAGACCCATATTGCTGGGTTTGGAAACGAACTATTATCCATTTTTTGAGCGTCGGCCATGTTTAATTTATAGAAATTTTCCTAAGTTCATAATGCTCTACTCTTTTAGGCTTTTCATTTGATACCCAGATTGCTAGGTTTGGAAACGAACTTTTATCCTTTTTTTTGAGCGGCAGCCATGTTGAATTTAGGTCGATTTTGCTAGGTTCCTAATGCTCTACTCTTCAAGGCCTTTCATTTGATACCCATATTGCTAGGTTTGGAAACGAACTTTTATCTATCTTTTTTGAGCGGCGGCCATGTTGAATTTATGTCAATGTTGCTAGTTTCATAGTGCTCTACTTATCAAAGCCTTTTATTTGATACCCATATTGCTGGGTTTGAAAACGAACTTTTATCAATTTTTTGAGAGGCGGTTATGTTTAATTTAGGGCAATTTTTCTTAGTTCATAATGCTCTACTCTTTTAGGCCTTTCAGTTGATACACATATTGCTAGGTTTGGAAACGAACTATTATTCTTCTTTTTAGAGCGGCGGCTATGTTGAATTTATGTCAATGTTGCTAGGTTCATAGTGCTCTACTCATCAGGGCCTTTCATTTGATACCCATATTGCTGGGTTTGAAAACGAACTTTTATCCTTTTTTTTGGAGCGGCGGCCATGTTAAATTTAGGTCGATTTTCCTAGGTACCTAATGTTCTACTCTTCAAGGCCTTTCATTTGATACCCATATTGCTAGGCTTGGAAACTAACTTTTATCCACCTTTTTTGAGCGGCGGCCATGTTAAATTTATGTCAATGTTGCTAGGTTCATAGTGCTCTACTCTTCAAGGCCTTTCATTTGATACCCATATGGCTAGGTTTGGAAACTAACTTTTATCCACCTTTTTTGAGCGGCGGCCATGTTGAATTTATGTCAATATTGCTAGGTTCATAGTGCTCTACTCATCAATACCTTTCATTTGATACCCATATTGCTAGGTTTGGAAACTAACTTTTATCCACCTTTTTTGAGCGGCGGCCATGTTGAATTTATGTCAATGTTGCTAGGTTCATAGTGCTCTACTCATCATTGCCTTTCATTTGATACCCATATTGCTGGGTTTGGAAACGAACTTTTATCCGTTTTATTTGATCGGCGGCCATGTTGAATTTAGGGCGATTTTCCTATGTTCATAGTGCTCTACTCATCAATGCCTTTCATTTGATATGCATATCGCTGGGTTTGGAAACGAACTTTATCGGCAGTCATGTCAAATTAAGTCAACGTGGCTAGGTTCAATGTGTTCTACTCTTTAGGTTCTTCGTTCGATATCCATGTTCCTTGGGTGGATCTAAAAAAATGTGATCCGTCATTTTAGACATTAGGATCAAGAGTCCCGTCCCGTCCCTCTACGCGTAACCCAGAACATTGCAGTCAGATATTTTTTTTAATTATCAATATTAATCTATTACTTTTAATAGTTTTAAATGGATGAAAGAGTTTGATTTCTTAGTCCTAATGTAAAAACATATAACACCTTTCAAAATACCTTGAAAAGAGTATCTTCATTTTTCAACATTTTAAATATTTCAAAAATTGTACCGATTTTGTGAAAATTAGTCAAGAATTAAACCAATCTACAAATTTTATGGTCACTCGATAACTATTATCATAAAAAATGCTTTATACCTACATTCGTTGTATGGCTTGATCTTTTTGCCTTACCACCACGCTACGACATAAGAAAAAGACAATTTTGTTGGCGAAATCCAGTTGGGTACAGCCATTAACAGAAAATATTAAATTTTATTTGTACTATGTGAAACACTTCATTCCTGCCTTTCAATTTTCGAAATCCAATTACTTAAGATCAGGCTGTATGGCGTAGTTCCATTGCCTTTCCTTCGTGGAAGAAAATACCTTCTCTCTGTACTATGTTACAGACTTGTCAAAATAATTTCACGTGCGCCATGTTGTTTTTCTACCTAAAGCCAATTCGAAAATTTTATATGGTATTTTTTCACTAAAAATAAAAAGTTAATTTAAACAAACGAAATTATGCCTAAATGTTCTTCCGGAAAATTCTAAGCATTGTGGTGTAAGCCATATCAAATTCTGTCCAGTAGTTTCGGAGATCTTTCCGGACAAACAGACAAACAAACAAACCGACAAACAATCAATTTTTTTAAAAACTATTCTATCGTGTTCTGCTAATGATTTTAAGGCGACCTGTATTTTTTTTCTTAATATTTCGCAATTACAGATTTTTGTACCCCTACGATTTTATTATATATAGAGATAAGCAAATGACGTTTCTACACGAGCAAATGTGAGCGTGGAATCTAGTGGGGCTGAGTGCGCGGTTATCAATCGAAATGACGCGAGGAGTGCAGCGACTGCCTTCTCTTTTACCCGCATAGCGCTGTCTCTGTTATCGGCCGGCGCTCGTGTCTACTCGTTCGAGCGATCGCACGCGCCCTTGATTATGTGTCGGTGATGTCTATAATGAAGTGCGGCGTGGGATGAGGTATTTGAAATGAGTGCGGGGAGGTGAGTGGCCGTTCTGTACGTAGTACTATTATCTATTCTGTGGTAAAAGTATATGTAATATTATATATTGGTATAATTTATGTATTTTTATGTATATACGTGTGTTGTATTTGTGGTTTATATATTATTTTATTTGAGTTATTTTATAGTGAGAGTAAATATGTAGTTTACGCGCTTGTGTGTTTCCCACAAAACAATATATCCTTCATACTCACAGGTTGGCTGGAAGAAATCTCTATGAGAGATAAGTCCACCTTTGTGTACATTGTCTGTTATAATGTTATAGTACCTATAAGTTACTATGCGCAATAAAGAGTATTATGATTCATTGCGTGAAAAGTTTGCGGCAGCTTATGTGTATAGTATCATCATATTTTTACATTTTGAAACTGTATATCGGCTTTTGTTATTTTCAGAAAAGACAGATTTTATAGTGCACATCAATATAAAAAATTACAAAAAAAACTGACTTGAAAAGAATAAGTTCAAACAACATCACATTTCTATATGGAAGTCGGTGCAAAATTTTAAAACTTTCTAGAAAATCATCGTTTGGCACCGACTTCAATATAAAGAGGTGATGTTGTCTGTACCTATTTTTATCTTTTTAGTGTTTTTGAAGTCGGTTTGTAATTATTGTAATTATTTTGTATTTTTATCCTTTTAGTGAATTGATTACCAGCTCACTGGAGGTTACATTCACTTGCAGAATACAACCAAGGGTCAATACTTGCCTATTGTATTTTAAAAACTAACCTCTAACACCTTTTTTTACGGTGGGAAATACATTACGCATACCCCGCGCTTGGGAGAGCGCGGTGTTATGTCGGACTCTCCGCGGCCCCTGGGGGCAGAGTGCCAACCAGGAACCGCGCCCTACCGACTAAAACCCACCGATGCCCCTCACATACGCCTTGGCGCGAGCACGTCCATCATCGCCGCATCCTCCTCGTCATCGGACGAAGAGGACACGCCGAGGAGGGCCGCGTCGCTGCCTGACAAGGTCATGGGAACTCGGATGAACACATCCATGACCTCGTCGGCGTCTGCTCGCCTAGAGCGAGCCCCTCTCACCCCCTCAAAAGGAGGACGCCGGTGATCCCCCGGGGCATCCAGGGGATCAGCGTCTGACGGCAACCGATGCAATGCAGGGCCCGGGCTTCCCAACCCAGGGCCCCGCTGGTTGCCATCAGGAGGAAGAAGGCGGGCGTAGTTCCGCCTCCTCCGCCCCGTCCTTCTACGGCGGCACGGATCGGCCATGGGATCCTCCTTCCTGGCCCTCTCCGCCGACTCCTTCTGCACCATCACGTTCACGCAGAAGGAGTTTACCGCGTCCCATGTCCCCTCTCCCTCCGGCATGGCACAGACCACGTTTTTTTGTGTAATATATGTTACGCAATTTCTCCGCCAGTTGTAGATAGATTTTTCAAAATTATTTTTGTATTCGATAGAGAATACTTCTGAGGTGGTCCCATTGTCACTAAAATCGGGATCTGATGATAGGATCCCATGAAAATCGAGGGAAATCCTTAAATATAGAAACATCCAACGTGTTTCATGTTTTTTTCCGAAGCTATTCAGGTATTTGCGTCTAGTATTCATAAGTCGAGCTGATGATGGAAAGATCCTTAACTTTTGGTTGTTATAAGTGTCTATTGTATTTTAAAAACTAACCTAGTTTTTAAAATACAATAGACACTAATTGACTCTTTGTCGTATTCTTCAAGTGAATTTAACCTCCAGTGAGCTGGTAATCAATTCACTAAAAGGATAAAAATAAAAAATAATTACAATAAATAATAAGTTAAAAATAATATAAAAAATAGGTACAGACAACATCACCTCTTTATAAATAAATAAAAATTTGTTTATTACCAAAAAGAACACAGATCGTACATATTTGACAAGCACATTTTTTTTTATATTGAAGTCGGTGCCAAACGATGATCTTCTAGAAAGTTTTAAATTTTGCAACGACTTCCATATAGAAATGTGATGGTGTCTGAACCTATTCTTATATTATTTTTAGCTTTTCAGTCTTTGAAGTCAGTTTTTATTTTTTGTAATTTTTTATATTGATATGCATTATAAAATCTGTCTTTTCTGAAAATAACAAAAGCCGATATACAGTTTCAAAGTGTAAAAATATGATGATTCTACACACATAAGCTGCTGCAAACTTTTCACGCAATGCATCATATTGTGGTGTAAACGGTTCGGAGCTATACATTTCTAGTTCTTCCATTAATAAATCAAAAGCTGTTCCATTCTCAACTGAGAAAGTGTATTAGATTTAGAACAACATTAAAGAAATGTTATAAAGGCGGACTTAATGAATGAGACATTTTCTATCTCTAAAATGTGAAAGTAAAGTTTATTCAAGCAAAAAAAAATAATAATATGATACATGCTGTAAATTAACCATATAGATAGTACTGATATAAAATGCTACCTGTAGGCACTTACTTTCGTCGACAGCACACTGGGACAAGAATTTGGAGCAAATTTCCAATGTTTCTGGAAAATGTCAAGCAGGAAACATCATATGAAAATAAAAATACTGACATAAATTATACCGGGTGTAACTGAACACCCCAATAACATTTAAGGGGCATATAAGTTAGATACTAAATGGACCTTCGGTGCTTGTCTGAGACCTGGAACCCCAACACTTTCAGAGTTATTTGATTTTAAACTGAAAGCAAAAACTTTCAAGTGACAGCCATAATCAGCTCTTAACACAAAAGAAATTTAAACACAAAATGACACGTGATAGACGTGAGCGTAGTATTCCTCGTACGCCTACGTAGGGCTGTAGGCACTTAATACCAAAAAATAATTTATTTAGTTTGTATGACGTGAACGTATTATTCCTCGTACGCTTACGTAGGGCTGTCGGCACTTAATACCAAAAAACAATTTATTTAATTTGTATGGAAAAAAAAGTAGGTTTGTTAGCTGTAATATTTTTCCTACAGAATCTCTACTTCTAATGGATCATCATCACAGCCCATATACGTCCCCATCGAGGGGTTCGAGCCTACCCTATGTTAGGGTGATTAGGCCTTAGTCAACCACGCTGGCCCAGTGCGGATTGGTCGACTTCACATACATCATTGAATTTCTTCGCAGATGTATGCAGGTTGCCTCACGATGTTTTCCTTCACCGTAGGAGCGTCAGACAAATGTACATATGAAATTCGAAATAAAAAACACATTGGTACATGGCGGGTCTCGAACCCCGACCTCCCGATTGGAAGGCAAGTGCCGAGTCCACAGCGCCACCGACGCTCCTCTAATGGATACATACCCTTAAATGTTATTGGGGTGGTCAGTTACACCCTGTATATAAAATTATTACAAAGAACAAAATTTCAAAGTTTCAAGCTTACCTGACATATCTTTTTTTAAATCACTTGGTGTTATTGTCGCCATCAAATTTGATAGCGTTAAATTAATCGCTTGCGAAAGATCGGGGTCATAATGATCTGTCTCTAAGCTCCTAGATCTCTCAAGTCTGAAAGTAAAGTGGAATTATAAGCTTAAAATACGTTTAAAAGCAACGTAAACCTAACTCACAACATGCTGAAATGAAAGGGCCTATTTGCTTACAATAGTACATTAATTTGTAACTCACAACATGCTGAAATGAAAGGGCCTATTTGCTTACAATAGTACATTAATTTGTCAGATGCTTTGAAATGCTAAAGAAAAAAATTAAAAGTATTCTTAATTCAAATATTACTTGCTTTATAGAAAGCTCTGGAATCGTACAAATATTTTACCTACCATTAATCAGGACATCTTTTAACTCATAAGATGAATGGGCGCATGAAACTTATAACAATAACAATATTTTGCAACATCCATAAGATGGAATTCACACACATTACAACAATATCAAAGCTATTCATTTAAACTAAAAAAACGTTACCTATTACTTACTCAGTAGCGGCTCTTGCGTATGTTCTTATCGCTTTTTTATGCTGATAGAGCTTCTCATTCCCTTTATTTTTCATAGTTTTAATTAATAATTTCAAAGCTGGTCCTTTGTCCTCTAAAATAAATTAAGTATAATTTGATTAAAACATAAATGCTTAGGTTGTTTGTGCCTATGTTTCAAAATCATCTCAAAAACCAAATAATGCAAAATTATTAGTAGAGCAACGATCACATTATTTTAATAAATAAAATACTGGAACTTACTATTAAGCTCTGCATACTGTGCAAGGTAATTCGAACATGCGTTAATCATATCTGAAGCAATTAGACATGTTTTATAATGCGGCCTTCTTTACATTGTAGACAATTGTAAGTAGTTAAATGGTTATTTTCAATAAAATCACTCACATTAATGCCATTTTATTATGTGTTAATTCAAATGGACGCAGTTACAATAAGTAGCGTGCGTGAGTGTGAGATTTTAATGACACGGTGAATAATTACGAGTATTTTCATACCTTTCACAGGCTGGTCCAGGTTTTTTTTAGTGTGCGCCTTGACCGTTGCAAAGAGATCTTTGTTCAACTGTTTTGCTATAGTTTCATTGTATTGTGTTGCCTCAAAATTTGTAGACTGTTTTAACCTGAACAATTTCACAATCATGTTATTATTTTAAATAATTAAAATGAACAAATAGGTTTATAGATTCCTTACTCATCAGCTCCTTCTTTATATGTCTGAGAGAACTTTTCATAGGTCATCAGTTCTTCGTCGCCTTTGCTAATCATTGAATCAATGAGGATGGTGAAAGCTTCTGACATTGGGCCTGGTAAAGATATTTTACATATTACCTCGAGATTTGTAACATTAGAAAATAACAGTGCCGGTACAAATGTTACATACCCGAAAGATGCAAATATGCTGGTTGAGCTGAAACAGTTAAATTTAAATGCAATAGCCAAATTTGCAATATGAATAACGATGAAATCGTAAACGCAAGGCAAAGGCTCATGTATCGTATCACATAATATGTAATATGTTTTGGTAAAAAACAAAAAACAAAGATCAATACAGTTGGAATGTCATTGGGGCTGGTAGAGCTCGATGGCCCAGTGATTAAGGCGTCAATACGGTATGTTGATGACGCGGGTTCGATTCCCGCCCGAGACGAGATTTTTTCTTGTATTCATTTATTCAATTTAGTTAGCATTTTTAAAGAAAATGCAAAGTCGCAAATATAAAAAACTTACGTCCTATGAGGAAGCCACCCTGAAAAATATAATTATTACTATAATGAAGAACATAAATAGATGTTTAAGGTTTATAGCGAATAAATAAGAAAAACATTAAGTTTCTTAATAACATGACAATAACAAATGAACACAGAAAAATATTGGAAGATGGAGAAAGATCTATACAGTTAAATGTTAGTAGTTAAATTATTATGATAAATCAGATGAATTACCTTTTAGATGACTATATGGCAATGTATTCACTTGTATCAAGATAGATTCGGAGGAAAAGGCAAAATAAAATATACTTATTTTCAATTACTTTGCTATATTTATGTTTTTTCAAACATTTCTCTGTGATTGTACAATTTTATAATTATATAGTCAAGTAGGGGCTGGCTGTAGGTGCTGGATTTGATTTCGTACTTTCAAGGACTGTTACTGTTATCGTAATTGTGAGCGTCTTCAATTTAACAAGCTTGACGATGTTACCTTAATAAGTTTAAAAATTTGGATATGGCGTAAAGAAAAACTCAGTCTGAGCCAAGTTGTATGAAGTTATTCTGAAGTACTCACACCGCCCATCGTGTTAAAGAAGGCATCTGTAAAGCCCGAATCTCCGGCTTCATTAGTTACAAATATATCTGAAAAAATAATAGATGCTGTTGTTAAATAAAATCATTTGCTGAATGAATGTAAGCAGCATTACCTCAGAACGACTGCACTGTTATTGTTTGTTGATTGAGTGAGAAGAGATAGAAGCGGAATCAAGAAATTTGCGGAATCAAAATCCTCAAGAACATTTTTTTTTGAAACTATATATTGATTCTAAGCCTGTGTAGATTAATAATGCTGCTCTCGCTTTTGTTTCAAATATTTTCACGGTTATTGAGAAGTGTGAATCAAGTTTGATTATGTTTCCGTCTTACTTATATTACCTTTAAAAATTACGTAAGAAGGGTAATAAATCGAAAGCAGAGAAAGCGACAACTAACTAATCGATTGACTAGTCAAGTCAAGGCATGGAACCACTAATCGAAGTGCTAGATCATACCGTACATTATCTCATATTATCATAGGCACTGGACAATAGCAAGGAGCATGTATGTAGTCACTATTAAGTACGGATCTATTATTGTTGACAGCTTGAAGGACGTGATATTTTTAACACTTTTGTTGTAGTACTTTGTATGTGATATAATTATACTACTCAACTATACCTATTATAAATCTTAGCCGAAAGTTTTATCAAATGATATACTCAACTTACACTATTTTCGAAGGCTTGTTTTAGAAGTACGCGGTGTTTGTATCGGTGTAATGCTTCCAGCTGGAGTAACAGCCGTAGTTGACGTAGGTGTATCCTTTGGAGTAGACTTGAGAGTCTCTATTGGGTGACTATAAGCCACAGTATCCGAGTCAGGATAGTCCACTTCAGCAGCACTCTTTTCTACTTCTACGGATAATAAACAACGTACCTCAATAAAGATGTCTCCTGGTCCATTCTTGTTTATCCGAGAAAAGTGGAATGTCTATTAGACAAAGCACCTGCAGTTGTTGGCAATTGTTCAAAAATAGGTTTGGTCACCTAGTAAGTCTTATTGGGATCTAAAAAGTGGCTAGCAAAATAAAGTGGGTAGCATATCTTTTTGATAACACTTTACAATGGATTAAGTTGGTTTGGAAGAATTTTTAGAACAATTGCCCCAACTTTAACTACGTACCGATGTCTGGGAATTTCTAATAGTACCTACGTCGATTAAATAGAACTATTAATAGATATTGTTCCTTTAAGTTTTATCGTAATATAAAAGGCTAATTTCAACAAACCATCGTCTTCGTCCAGGTCCATCAATAGCATTCTGTCATCTGATTCTACGAGAACATCATTAATCCATACAGCAATCTGAAATTAACACTAGCTTAAGTGTAAAATTACCGAAAAGTTGCAAATAATAGATAAGAGGACCTAGTTTATTTATTTAGTCATTCACAGTGTAAACTTACAGCTAGATCTGGCCAACACGCTTACAATGTTAGTCACTTAATTAAGTCACTTAAAATTATGAAAACACACAAATATATAATTACAAACAACATATAAACTAATTTAAGCCATAATACAATTACCCATAAGAAATAAACCTCACAAATTTTCTGACTAATGTCACATGTTCGTAGCAGCGTAGCAGTTAATTAAACCGGAAAGATATAATATTAAGAGAACACGTAATTCCTGTCATTCCTGTCGTCTGCGTTAGTGAATACATATAAGTTATAATAAGAAAATTCTATTTCAATGTACCTTGTCAGCCATTTCCATTAAAAACTTTGCTTTTGGATGTGTAGATTTTCTCGAAGGCGTTTTTATATGCATATAACCACACATATCCTCTAAGATTATGTTGGATAGTCTTAACATTCTGGGGATAAAATATAAAATCTAGTATGAATTTACAAAATACAAGTGTTGTGAAAAGCTGTTTTCATTTTAAATAATAGCTAGTCTGTGCTTTGTACGCCTTTTTACTATCACATTTTCAGCTTTTAATCAGTATACGTATCTTCGTGATTAATATTTAACAAAGCGAGATTTCATCTGTTATTTCGCCCTTTCGTTATTACAAAATGTTAATTATCCGGGATGACCCTAATAGGACAAAACACAAAGTAAATTTCGATAAGAACCCTTTCAAGTAGGTACTCGAGAAACATATTCAAAGAGCAAGGCGGAAAGCTTCTTTTGACCAATGAACAGATTTACAACCACTTTAAAGCTACTTATAAAGTTGCTAATCAACCTCCGTACTGTGAACCTAACTTCCAAATAAATTCACCTAGCTTGGAAGAGATTGACAAGCAAATCAAAATGAAAGCAACTGTATCAGCTCCAGGTCCTGATGGCATTCCTTACGTAATATATAAGAAGTGCCCAACAGTACGGAAACACTTATTTCCTATGACAAATATAACTGCTGCCGCATGCTAAAATTCGTTTATAATTTTGTTAAATATAATAAGTTTATGTCTATGTAATGTAAGTTTAATTTTCTAATTTTGTTTGTTTATTTGTAAATTTTTTGTAAACACAACTGTTTATTACTAAGCTAATTTAAATAAGGTACTACACACAAACCCTAGAGGTTTAAGTGGTGCTATATGTATCATCATATTATGTTAATTTGTGTATTGATATTAAAAAAAAACTTATTTAACATCTATAAGAAGATCCGGTTAAAGAAAAAGATACGCACGGCGTTTGGCAAGGCGGTTTTCGTTCTCATTCCAAAGATAAACGAAGTAACTGACCCAAAGGATACAAGACCAATAGCATTGACTAACACAATATCTAAGATTTGTTCTCCATATTACAGACTAGAATGACGCATTTCATGAGTAACAACAAGTATTTTAGGCCAAACCACCAGAAAGGGTTTTTGCCCGGTATATCTGGATGCCTAGAACACAATACTTTACTATCGGAAAGTTCGAAAGATGCCAGGCTACACGAGAGACAAATAACAGAGTGCTGAATAGACCAGGAAAACGCATTTGGTTCTATTCAGAATGAACTTATAATGTTTGCATTGAGCTGGTATAAATAACTTACCCTCCGAGATCAGAGACATGATTGCATCATATTATGCACAACTTAAGTTTGTCATAATAACATTAAAAAATGACTTAACTCAACCTCTACGTTACAATGTAGGTTTGTTTCAAGGTTGTTGTCTATCACCAATAATATTCAACATCGTTATAGCATATTAATAGACAACTTATTAAGTCATGAAAAAAAGGGGATATAGTTTAAATTCAAAAATAAATTCACAGAGTCAATATTGACCTTTGCTGACGACCTAGCAATAATAACAAGAAATCCAAAACAATGCCAGTTACTACTACATGAAATAGACCAATTTTGTATGTGGACTAAGGGAATGAAAACGAAACCCTCCAATGTTACTGTCTGTGTCTGGGCAGACGAAATACTCGTACAAAATTTACATCTTATGACCCGGAACTTCTGATAGGAGATTAGAGTATTTCCACGGTTGCCAAAACAGTACCTTTTATGTTTCTTGGAAGAAAAATAGATTACAAGGGACGTACACCGTCGCTACAGGTAGTTGTAGATAGCTTTACAAATGACTTAAATAAGGTAGATGAACTGCCGATAAGTAACATAAAAAAAGGGTTGGATATACGAAAACTATCTGACGTCGCGGCACTTGGTCTTTCCTTATATATTTAATAAAATATACATATACGAATTTAATAAACCCTTCACTTGAAGATAGATACCTACCAATGTCATTAAGATATTGAAATCTTGGCTAGGTCTAGCGCATTCGGCTGTTCCTTCAACACTATTTAGGGATCACAATAATTTCGGCTTAAAACTTAAACGACCATCAGAGCTCAGAGCTCTAAACACCTTAGAGTCACTAAAACACGTATCTTAAGCATATCCAAAGACGATACGGTTAAATCCCTCCCGAACGACAAAAACAGTTCCGAAACTAGTCTAGGCTTCAATTCCATGATAGGCGCGCAATCAAATCGAGTAGGGTTAGGTTCGATCAAAAAATCGGAAGACAAAGTGATACTGAAATTCTTTCTTCACCAAGATGAGAATAACAATATAGGGTACATGCAATAAACTTGGAGATGCAAAATTACCGGATACCTAACTATCGGTGAATTCTGCATTCCGCCAGCTCTGAAGTGGAAAACTGTACTTTATGATTGGTCGCCTGCAATTCTGAAATTCTATCTTAACGCCTTCCAGATGACTCTCCCAGACCAATGTAATTTAACAAGATGGGGAATAGCCACAGAAAAAATATGCTATACGTGTGGCGAAGCACCTGGAACACCTAGGCACATACTGGTGGGTGGGATGCAGAGTTCTTTTAGAAAAGGGTCATTAATCGCGACGTCATGACAAGGTTTTGGGAATCATACGGGAAGCAGTCAGTCAAGCGGTCGCAAGAGCCCAGAAAGAGATAACAACAACCACAACAAGCCTCATCCAATTCACCAAAGAGGGCTCTAAAACAAAACTAATAAATAAACCCTAATTCAGTCATAGCCTCGGCACCGGATTGGAACCTTGTGATGAATACGTATGATAAACAATACATGTTTCCGTCTGACGTAGCGATTACTGCATCCAGGCTAGACATTTTGCTTTACTCTCGGAGACTAAAGCGCGTGCTACTCATCGAACTCACCGTGCCGTGGGAAAATAACATTCCCAAAGACCACACATTTAAATTAAATAGATACTACGATCTTACCAACTATATCACAAAAAACAGTTATTATGTTCACTTATATGCGGTAGAAGTAGGCGAGAGAGTTATTCCGGCAAAATCCTTATATACACAATTATTATACACATTGCTAAAAGATCTAGGCTTATCGAGAACGTCCGTGAGCTCAATATTAAACCGCACTGACGGAACAAAGGCGGCACTGACGGATTCGTAACAAATATGGTTAGGCAGACAGAGGAGCCGGAGTGGTGAGGGTAAATGTTGATGCATTGTAAAGTAGCTACTTACTCGTAAACCTGCACCTGGGTCGTAAGCCCCAGGTACTGCTCCTGGCTCTGTCTCTGCAACGCGATGGACCCGGACCCGCACGGTGAATCCGTGGAATGCTAAGTTATCGTATCATGCCAATGAAGTCTATTTGTATCTTGCCTTTCCTGTCTAATCGTCTTCAATGTGCACGTTTCATTACAAATACATATTACTGATTTATGAAATAAGGAGTACGACGAGGGCTAAGAGATACCCAATTTTTGGTATAATAAATCTACAAAATGAAGATTACTTTTTGACATTTGAGTTACCTATCAGCCAGAGTGCATCGTACTGGCCGTGACAGCCGCTGCTGAATGCCCCTTGCAAAAGCCACGGTGGCGTTGCGAGCCCAGGCGTAGCGTTTGTTAGTGCATATGGCCAGCACTCCTTTCTTAATTTGGTTCATCTTCTGCCTACAAATATAGTAAAGCTATAAAAATGTGAAGATTTTCTTCCTTCCATCGTTGCTTACCACAACAAAAGAGACCTCTTTTGTGTTACCCCCCAAAGCAGGGCTTAAGCCATATGTACTTAGCAATAAAGTAAATACCATCCTACTCTGACCGCGGCATTGAAACAGTTTTAAGCTATCATCAAACAAAAGAAATTATATATTTATATGAATGTTATTACTTATCAATCGTCTTCTTTTTTAATTTTCGTACGTTGATAAAATATTCATAAGCTTGCTCTGGTTTGAAAGGTTCATCTGCGTCCAGCATCGAGCGTAGCCGTGCGATCTGAATATCAATAAAAATACTCATAGACGCAAGAGTTTGTCACTTTTTACATTATGAACTGGTCAAATGATTAGTAAGTACTCGTATATGGAGTTTGAAAGATTTCAAATTTTCACTAAGACTACATCTAAGAATGATCGATTACATGATAGTTTATATTTGTTCACGTCAATATGGTAGCAGATATCCTGTCAATAAAGATGTTTTGAACATCGTATGCATTGGAATGGGACAAGGATCGGCAATCTGCAAGTCTTACAGTTTTTTTAATGTTATACTCCACAGACTCGTGGTCTGTGCCTTTAGAATTCTTCGGTACAATATTAACTGATCTATTTTTTAAAGGCTTACTGCTACTCTTCACTTATTCTAGGGTGAGTTGCGCTTTTACAATGTTATATATTATAAGTAACTATACATACTATTTATATATTACATACAGTATTATTAACACATACTTTTCATTTTTTACTGAAATAAGTCGTACCGTTTCAGGTGGCAAACTGTAGGCGCGTTCTCTCCACAGGTAAATAATGCTTCTACGTGCAGGCTTTGCCATCCTTTCGAGACGGTCCGTGAGGACTGCTTTGTGTCGGCGAAGGCATCTGGTATGAGCCCATGTCGCGCGCTTGTTTAGCTTAACGTTGGTTGCTTTGAGGTCTCTATGGATTATACAACAATGAAAACCTATATAGATGTGCTTTCACTTATTAACTACGAGATCTACGAGACTTCTACGAGATAATATCGTTGTAGAAGGAGGAGACAGCCTCCCCATACAGTCGCGCAGGTTGCCATCTTTCTAATGACGTCGTCGGCTATATCGTTTCATTAAGTTTTAATCTGTTAGGCGGCGTTAGCTTCAAAAGGTTAAAAATTAACAAACAGGCACAAATGTAATTTGGCATTTACTTACAAATTTTTGAATTCCATATAAATTTTTAGGATATCATGCACAACACTTATTAAATACATTGAATGCTAAACGTATTTAGAACATAGTTCCGTCGCCTTCGAACAAATAACAGAGTCAGAGAAATTGTTTTAAAACATTTAACATTACACGTATTTAAGTAGCTTGTGTGAGTCACTATGTTTTCTATCTATCGCAAGTTGCACAAAATTGTGTAACACAGTAGTAGGAGAGGCGTACGTATGTGTCTATAATATCCATTTTTGGTGTAAAATAGTTATTCAAGTACGTAGGTGTCTTTTTTTTCATCTTTTTCAACTAATAAATAACTGATTCAAAATACAAAATAACAGAATTTGTGACATTACTGTATCTAAATAACTTCAATTCAATATAAAAACAACAACATGGGTGTGGCCCCATGAACCATATTTACGGATGATGGCATCATTGAATCTATACTTCTATACTAATATATAAAGAGGAAAGATTTGATTGTTTGTTTGTTTGTTTGTATTGAATAGGCTTCGAAACTATTGAACCGATTTTGATGAAAGTTGGTATAGGGATAGTTCGAGACCAGGGGAAGGACATAGGGTAATTTTCCTACGGGAAAATATTAAATTCCCACGGGAAAACAAAAATAACGCGAACGAAGTCGCGAGCGGAAAGCTAGTATGAATATAGTTTCACTAACAACACCGCGCTTCACCTCTTCATATCTATTCATTTAGTACCTACTTTTACTACTGGGGTAGGAAACGAAATTTTATCCGTCGTTTTTGAGCGACAACTATGTTATTTTTGAATTAGTTAGAAGACCAGAACATAGAGTAATGTTGCTAGATTCATTGGGCTTTACTCCTCCACCCCTTTTATTTGATACCCATGTTACTGGGGTGGAAACAAAATTCGCCATTTTGAGCGGTGGCTAAATTGAATTAAGGAAAATGTTGCTAGATTCATAGTGCTCTTTTATTCAAGTCCTTTTATTTGATACCTATATTACTGGGGTTGGAAACGAAATTTGACTTGCTAGGTTCATATAGTGCTTTTCTCCAGGACCTTTTATTCGATACCAATATTAATGGGATTGGAATTTATGTTAAAATAATACTCGTAGATTAAAAATAATTCGTTCAAAAATCATCCACCGCGTCTGAAATATAAATTGACCGAAGCGGAATGGAGTACCTAAGTTTAAAAATGAGATTGAAGAAAAAATATATACTCTTTTAATATTGATTGTTTTATATTATTTTGAGAGGTACTGCTGAAAATGTATTATTTAAAGCAAGACTGAAAAACATCCAATCTCTCCGGTGGTGGGATAAAAAATGTCCAGAAGCCATTATAAGATGGAAAAAAGATAAAAGAGCGTACATACAAATATTATTCATCTACTGAAAATGTTAATATTTCGACTGAAATCACGAAAAGTATTAATGATAGGTCTCACACGTAAGTAATACAACATGAAGTTACCTTCGAAGTTTATTATTTACATGTTGGTTGTTGTTACTTGGATAAATAAAAATATGGTTGTTACCTTGGTCTCGCAGGTTTTGGAGCAGGGCGCACTGGTTTCCTTGGTTTGGATTTGTGTTGAGTTCGCAGGTCCCGCCCTTCGATTATAGTGTCGGCGACCGACGGTGGGGCGCGTTTTGTGGTGAAGGGAGGGTAAGGCGGAAATGACGTCCCTGCAGTAGGCGTGACTGTTGCTGCAAAACAAGATTCATGGGAAATAATGAACTATAATACAATTAAGTAATATTTTTGATAAAACTATTAAATGTACATATTTTTTGTTACTAACGAACTACTTAATCCGTCTACCAAGATGGTTGGTTAGGAATTTCTTTCCTATTAGACCACCTTATGTCTACCTAGGTAAGGTAGTCAGTTAGGAGGGGTGCGATGTCAGACCACCTCCTCCTGGAGCACCCTGGACAACCCGGCAGAATTTCTGCCGCGGGCTAAGTATCTGACAGCTGCCACCATGGAGGGGGGCGTGGTGTGGCCGGGTTTAACCCGGCGGGCCACTTCATGTGGCCATGTGGGGCGTCAACTCTCCTTCTTTTTTAAGATGGGGTTGTGTGTCGCCCGGGGACCCGCTCGCGGGTCATGGCGCGCTGCGCCTTGTGCTGTTACCTCTTTGGTCGGGTTGGTGCGGGTCCTTGTTGAGCTTCAGCATGTCGTTGTTCCAAGTCGGTGCAAGCTCGTTGAGCTTCGGCGTGTCGTTGTTCCAAGGACTGAGGCTGATCCGATCACTGTGTGGCTTCGGCACACTTGTGCGGCCCCCATGAGAGGGGGCGTGGGATGGCCGAGTACTACTTGGCGGGCCACCTCGTGTGGCCACCGTGGTCGCTTTTTGCGGCGGGTCGGTGCTTTGGCACCGCTGAGCTTCGGCTCGTGTGCGCGGCGGTGGATCCAGTGGGGTCTGCCGTCGGGCAAGCCCGTTACCCCGCATTGAGCGGGGCCGGGTACCTGGCGCACTGAGCGTCGGGCCGCGTGGAAGAAAACCACAGTAAAAAATTACCACCCGGAGTAAGCCCTGGGAACTCCTCTCCATCTCCATCTTGGAGAGGGCGTGAGGGGCCCGCCATTGGTGGGCAGGTGCCACCGACGAGGTTATGGTTGAGTACAGGAGGGTGCCCATGATCTCGTTCGGCAGCGGCGCGTCCTTTGGGCGTGACTGTGCCAGGTGCCAAAGAGGGCATATCGAGGGGTTTAGTGGGTAGTCGCTCTACTGCGGAGTCCCACACACCCTTGCCCCTGCGAGGGCTTGGACGGTGCGCAAACGCATTCCCCTCGCAAAAAAAAGGTAGTCAGCTAGGAGTATTTGTTCTTAGCCAATCACCTAGACGACTGGCTGGATAAATTATTTTTTTAGGATACCTAACTATCCACACATCCAATTGTTTGATTTCCATTTTTAACCCCCGACGCAAAAATAGGGGTGTTATAAGTTTGACGTGTGTGTGTGTCTGTCTGTGTGTCTGTCAGTCTGTCTGTGGCATCATAGCTTCCGAACGAATGAAGCGATTTCAATTTAGTTTTTTTTTTATATTAAAGGTGACTTACGTTTTTATTAAGGTTAAGAATTGGCGGAGTAATCGCGTAACATATCCACAAAACACGTTGGACACACGTAAAAATTAAATGGTTTTCCTCGATTTTTATGGGATCTCATTATCAGATCTTAACTGTGGTGATTATGGGACCACTTCTGGAGTATCCTCTATCGAATACAAAAAGAATCCTCAAAATCGGTTCATAAACGACGAAGTTATCCGCGAACAAACATAAAAAAAAACAAGCATATACAGGATGTCCCAGAAGCCGACGTCAAGCCGAAAGCAGGTGATAGACTAACTCATATATGTTATCAGAAAAATATATAAAAAAATCTAAGTCACCTATTTAAAAAAAAACTAGCATTAAAAAAATTTTTTAAAATTTACACCCTGTGACGGTTTTCTCACAGTTGTTGCTACAATTCTTGACTTTTCTAAACATTTTCTTTTGTTTTGTAATCCTGAATAATGTTTCTGTATACTCTAATCTAAAATTTAAAGCCAGCTGCTCCAAATTAGAAGAATATGCCATTTTTATCTAAATTAAATATTCAAAATTAATTTTTCGCATAGCTTTATCAAGCTGTACTGAAAAAAAATGTACTATGCGAGTTTGGCAAGTAACTGCAAAAGTTGGCGCATTCAATAAGGATTCCAAAATGGTATGATACTTGGTAGATAATTTTTACGATTGCAGACAATATTTTTTTTTTCAATAACAGGCAGTTTGAACAAATTTTTCTTAAGTACTTAAAATTTATTCTAATGTACCCATGGTTTGCTTTAAGGCCGTAACTTTAACATTCTAGTTTGAGTGAGACCTGGAGAGTCATTTTACGAAGTGTGAGAGAGACAGATAGTGAAATAAATTAAATACACAAAAATTGTTTAACATAATTTATTTCAATGTCAAGATTTACAACAGGTGTTCAAACTGTCTTCCTTCAGCTATAATGCAGGCTCGACATCTTCTTAAAAAAGATCGGGCTACCAAGTGGCCGAATCTTCCATTATTAACAAAATCATTTGCTTCTATTATTCTTTGCCGTAGGTCAGTCACAGTTTCGATTGGCTTTGCGTAAACTTTTTCTTTCACCGCTCCCCAGTAAAAGAAATCTAATTGATTTAAATCTGGGGAACGGGCTGGCCACGAGATAGTACCAGATCGTCCTATCCATCTGCCTGGGTATTCCTCATCGAGATATTCTCTTACTGAGCTGGCATAGTGAGCTGGGCAACCATCTTGTTGAAACCACATATCTCTTAGAATGTTAAGTGGCACATCTTCCAGTAGATTTGGTAAATCATTTTGTAAAAAATGTAAATAAACTTCACCAGTCAAGGCGTCTGGCAGCTCAAAAGGACCTATTATTTGTCCATTTAAAATTCCGGTCCACATATTCACTTTAAATCGATATTGTGATCTATCTTGCCTCATCAAATGAGGATTTTCGATATGCCACTCGTGTAAGTAGTGTAGGTTCATGTAACCATCTTTTTTAAATGTCGACTCATCTGACTACATAATTTTTTCGAAGAATCGCGGATCTTCTCTGTGTTTTTGTAGCATTGTTTGACAAAAAGCAACACGGGGTCGATGGTCCCGGGGTAGTAGAGTTTGTACTCGCTGTACGTGGTACTGGTGTAGCTGATTTCTTTGCAAAATCCGATGGGCTGTACTTTTGGGTACTCTTGTGCTTCTCGCTATTCCACGTACAGAAATACTCCGATCTTCTTCGACAATGTCTAGTACAACGTCCTCGTAAGGGGGGCGAAATCTTCTTTCACTATGTACTTGGTTCGGCAGTCGGCCCTCTGAGAAGAGTAATCGGTGCACATTTGTAAAGACTCGATGATCCGGAAAACGAGCTGCATTTGGGTACCTCTCACGATAAAGTCTAGCTGCAGCGTTGGCATTGCATCTACATTCCCCATAAATTAAATGCATGTTGGCGTATTCTTGTGTCGTGTACGCAGACATGGTGGCACTACACAATTACACAATCAACGATAAGTAGTCCGGAGCAAAGCAAAGGTCGTCGGTAGAGAAACTAAACAGTCCGAATCCAAATAACAAGCAATCAAGTCCAATAAACGAAGCAGAAAGTGGTAAGCACAAAATTAACACGAACGAATACAAAAAGATGCGCAGTAAGCGAAGGAGCGAAACGTACTGATGTGTATTGTTTGTGCGTTAGCGAATAATTGGCGCCACTATCTGTCTCACTTCCACTTCGTAAAATAGTCATTTTACGAAGTGGATGTGAGACTCGCCGTCTCTGTCACGTAAGCGTCACTATCTGTCTCTCTCACACTTCGTAAAATGACTCTCCCGGTCTCACTCAAACTAGAATGTTAAAGTTACAGCCTTAAAGCAAACCATGGGTACATTAGAATAAATTTTAAGTACGTAAGAAAAATTTGTTCAAAACTGCCTGTTTTTGGAAAAAAATATTGTCTGCAATCGTAGAAATTATCTACCAAATATCATACCATTTTGGAATCCTTATTGAATGCGCCAACTTTTGCAGTTACTTGCCAAACTCGCTTAATACATTTTTTTTCAGTACAGTTTGTTAAAGCTATGCGAAAAATTAATTTTGAATATTTAATTTAGATAAAAATGGCATATTCTTCTAATTTGGAGCAGCTGGCTTTAAATTTAAGATTAGAGTACATATACAGAAACATTATTCAGGATTACAAAACAAAAGAAAATGTTTAGAAAAGTCAAGATTTGTAGCAATAAGAGTGAAAAAACCGTCACAGGGTGTAAATTATATCGATTTATTTAAATGTTAGATTTTTTTTTAATAGGTGACTTAGATTTTTTTTCAAAACTGCCTGTTTTTGGAAAAAAATATTGTCTGCAATCGTAGAAATTATCTACCAAATATCATACCATTTTGGAATCCTTATTGAATGCGCCAACTTTTGCAGTTACTTGCCAAACTCGCTTAATACATTTTTTTTCAGTACAGTTTGTTAAAGCTATGCGAAAAATTAATTTTGAATATTTAATTTAGATAAAAATGGCATATTCTTCTAATTTGGAGCAGCTGGCTTTAAATTTAAGATTAGAGTACATATACAGAAACATTATTCAGGATTACAAAACAAAAGAAAATGTTTAGAAAAGTCAAGATTTGTAGCAATAAGAGTGAAAAAACCGTCACAGGGTGTAAATTATATCGATTTATTTAAATGTTAGATTTTTTTTTAATAGGTGACTTAGATTTTTTTTTATATTTTTCTGATAACATATATTAGTTAGTCTACCGCCTGCTTTCGGCTTGACGTCGGCTTCTGGGACACCCTGTATACGGTCGAATTGAGTAGGTAACCTCCTTTTTTCTTCGAAGTCGGTTAAAAAATAAAATATGTTGATTGGCCCTTTAGTCGTCACGTCGGGGAACCGCAATTAATATATCCAGTAACGCTCTACGTATTCGGTCAGTAAGTAATTAAATAAATAGATATATTAATAACGGTCCCCCTTTTTTTTCTTAAAGGGGGTAAAAATGCATTTACGCCCTGTCCCGCACCGGAGGACATTCGCTGCGGGGGTGTGTGGAACTCGCCCGTTGGGAATATCCACTAAAACATACCCCTGTTTTCCGTCCTCAGCGATGGGTCATGGGTTCGGAGTCACAGTCAGACCTTGTCTCCGAGAACCCCACAAACCATCGCTACGTCCGTCACCGGGCCCACCAACCCGCGGTTTCCCGCTCTACTCCGCGATGCAGCGACATACCGGAAAACGTGTATGTCGCCGCGCTGCCACTCCGACTGTTGTTCCGGGCGACAGTTGTCCTCTTCTATCGCCCGGAAGTCGCTACCACTCGCCCCTTAGGGCACCAGCGCTTGGGCATAGGCCCGACTCCGTCTTCCTACGCGACGTCTCCTCAACGGGTCCGCCAGGGGGTCCTCCTCACGGGACCGCTCCCTGGCCTCCTTCTCGCTCATGACCGCCTCACAAAAGGCCTTTACGGCCCTCCAGGACTGTTCGCTGCTAACCATAGAGCAAACCACGGCTGACAGCGACAGATCCTTCTAGTAGATTAATGTATTTTAATTGGATTTATTTTCTTTAGTGTTCATTCATATTATAAAGTGTGCAAAATGCCATCTTAGATCATCTTATCTCTTGCGGGGTGCGGCGTTCCTATCAGTGTCTTCGCACTTCGACCCAAAATGAATCTTTTATGCTTCCCCAGATTTTTAGTCCATAAAGTCATCACCACTTACGGTCCAGTCCACCTTTCCCATGAGCCTCCTCCCATCCTCCGGTGGCATGGCTATGTAATATTTCGGTTTTGGATAACCAATTTCCGTCAGACTTAATCTCCTGCAGGCTAGAACATCGCAGTGGCACAGTGCAGTGGCATAGTAGATGCCATGCTTTTTTCTTTTTTCTTCCTTCCTTGCAGGCACTACAGATTTTGACTTTTCAAATTAGTTTTTATCTAGGGTGACTTGAAAATATTTCTCCTTTGCGGACCATGCCACGGTAGATATTTCAGTGCTGTATACTTTTAAATTTCTCATATTACGTAAGGTTGAATATACGAGTACCTAATTCTTTCTTTTCTTAAACAAATAAAAATATGTTAAACACAAATAGATGACAAGAATAATTCCGATTTTTGGTTGTGCTGCAGAAAGCCAAACCACCTCCTCTTGGTAGGTATAAAACATCAAGGTGGAAGGTTACTTTTAATATTTCTGATTGACTACTTATGTAGCTGGTCTAATAATAATAATAATAATAATAATAATAATTTTGGTACGGACTAGCGAAGATTTGGTTGATACGCATTCTATTCTGTACTGCGGTGCCCTTACCGCATGCCGTGTTGCCCGAGTCAAGTTCTTGGACGCTGATCGAGCACCGCGGCCTGCGGTACCTGCATGGCAAGTTAGAATAGAAAAGCGTATCAACTCGTTCAGGGTTCTCATTGGCAAGCTTATCTGCTTCAGACGGGGTAACACCCGACCTCGAGTTATGCGTTTCGTGACACAGGCCTATGCCGGAACCGGAATCCGGCCTAAAGATTATATGGTGAATGTCACGGAACGCATAGATTACCTGAAGCAGAAAGTTTATGCGTGGGCGAACCGTATTCGTCGCTACAGAGTACGTGTGGACAGATATTTTCAGAATCGCCTCTTTCAAAGTGACCAGAAGAAGGTGTATCGTAGGTGGGAGGGAATCGATCACCGCGTGGTCGACGGGCGGCTGCCTGATGCCAATGCCATGGTCAGTTTCTGGCGTGACATCTGGTCGCTGCCTGTCGATCATGCGGAGGGTGATTGGATACGTGTGGTCGAACGGGAATGCGAATCCATCGAGCCCATGGGGTCTATTACCATAGACCCCTTAGACGTAAGTTGTGCCATCCGTTCGGCTCACAATTGGAAATGCCCAGGGCCTGACGGATTGCACAACTTCTGGATAAAGTGGTTCCGATGTTCCCATGCCCGTTTGGCTACACAATTCCAAGAAGCCCTAGAACACGGTTCCCTTCCCACTTTTATGACCACTGGGACAACCTTCTTGCTCCACAAGTCCGGAAGTACCATGGACCCCAAGAACTATAGACCTATCACATGCTTACCCACCATCTACAAGCTCCTTACATCCATTCTGACCACAAAAATGAACACACACGTTGTTTCAAATAACATTTTGGCCTCTACTCAGAATGGATGTAAGGCTGGGTCCCGTGGTACCAAGGAGCTCCTCCTTATAGACATGACCATTAGCCAACAAGTCCGGCGGAATAGGGGATCCCTCTCTGCTGCATGGATTGACTACAAGAAGGCCTATGATTCGGTGCCGCACTCATGGCTGGAGAGGATTTTAGAGTTGTATAAAATAAATACAACTCTGAAATACTTTCTTAGTAACTGTATGCGGCAGTGGACCACAGCTCTTCGTCAACCATGTGGCGGCGACAGCCCTCCTGATCCGCAAGACTTGATCAAAATAGAGAGAGGCATTTTCCAGGGTGACAGTTTGAGCCCCTTATGGTTTTGCCTGGCACTGAATCCTCTCAGCACTTTGCTGAAGGATTCAGGGCTGGGCTGTCGACTTCGGAGACAGGGTGAAGTTATTAGTCATCTGCTGTACATGGACGATCTCAAGTTGTTTGCACCGAAACACCAAGACCTGGTAGAGTTGCTGAAAATCACACAGATTTTTAGCAGCGCTATAAGGATGGAGTTCGGTGTAGACAAGTGTGCGATCTTGCATGTGCAGCGGGGGAAAGTTGTAAACTCACCGAATGTACAACTTTCCGAGACAATGACACTCAGATCTCTCTCCAAAGCCGACACATATAAATATCTCGGTATGTCAGAGACTTTGGGAATATCTGTGGAGGACGTCAAGCAGTCGGTGAAGGCACGTTTCTTCTGTCGCCTAGCAAAGGTACTTAACAGCCTTTTGTCTGGCGGCAATAAGGTGCGTGCCTTCAATGGCTGGGTGATGCCTCTATTGATGTACTCCTTTGGCATACTGAGATGGACTCAAACTGAGCTGGACGCCTTGGATAGGAGAGTCCGTCAACTGCTCACAACACATCGCATGCTCCACCCTCGCTCGTCTGTTATGAGACTGTACATTCCACGGAAGTGTGGGGGACGGGGCTTTCTAAATGCCAAGAATCTCCACAACCGTGAAGTGTACAGCCTTAGGAATTACTTCCTTAACAACGAGTGTGGGATGCATCGTGATGTTGTGGCAGTTGACAAAGGATTTACCCCTCTCTCCATGGCAATCGAGAACTGGCGCAAACCACCGGTGCTTAGCGTCGAAGACCGCAAAGAGGTATGGAAAGGCAAGGAGCTACATGGGAGGTTTTATCGGGCCTTGACTGGGCCTGATGTAGACCTACCCGCTTCGGTGAACTGGCTACGCTTTGGTGACCTATTTGGGGAAACTGAGGGCTTTGCCTGTGCAATTGCAGACGAAGTAATGATGACGAACAACTATAGAAAATATATCCTGAAGGACGGTACGGTTGACATCTGTCGGGCATGCCGCCGTCCCGGAGAGTCACTCAGGCATATTATCTCTGGCTGTTCTCATCTTGCTAACGGCGAGTATTTGCACAGGCACAACCTAGTGGCCAGGATCATCCACCAGCAACTTGCCATTCGATACGGCCTTGTCGAATCTGAGACGCCGTACTATAAGTACGCGCCAGTGCCAGTTCTTGAAAATGGTCGTGCGTTGCTCTATTGGCCTTGCCCCGCTGTTGGCGGCATACTAGGTTTAAGTTTTTTATAGTATTTTGTTTTATATATATATTGTAAAAAACTTAAATTTAAGGATATTTTTGAATAAATGGATAATAATAATAATTTAATAATAATAATTTTTTATTTTTCTCTACACCATACATAAACAGACTTATGAACTACGAATTACATAGGGGCAGATTAAAAGTAGGTGAGAGACTGGAGTCTGAAGTAGGCAGAAATCCGCCTGTATCACAGAATCACCAGGCCCCCACCCTCGGTTTCTTTAATGCGAAGAAAATAGAAACTAAACTATTGACAATACAAGTAGAAAAAAAACAATCCAACATTTGTGGGCATTATACGTATAGTAATAGGAATAAATATTTCAAATTGACTACCCAGGTGGACATCAGATGCTCTGATAGCAATGAAATTCCTAAAAAATACACCCACATTGATGGGTTGAGTAGTCCGATAGTATCTACCTAGTAACAACGGCTTTAAATTATTCTTTGTTGTTTAACTTGCGAAATATTAACTATGTCTCTGGCCGAGGTGTAGTTTTTGCTTATGTTTTTTGTTTTTGTTTATTTTTGTTTTAGCTGTTTTTGTTTTACACAAGAACAATTTTTTGAGTATCGTGTTTTTTAAATTACTGTGCTCGGCGTCTATATTTTCTTACAAACTATTACAAAATTAACTATAAAGTGAAATCAGAACAGTACGTCTAGTATGAGTTTTGATAGTTTCTGATTCGAACGATCGAATAGTTTTGTTTCCATACATTTCACACCAGCGCCTCTATCGGAAACTATAATGAACTAGAATTGACAGTATGAGTTACAAAGTAATAAACTACTCGATCAATAAATACGTATTCGTATAGTTTTTGAGTTTGTGGCAGTATGAGTTACATGTTTGACATTTGTTGGACAGTTTACTCGAAAACTATCGTAGTTTAGGTTCTCACCTTACATTTTTATGTGAGTTTGGTACATAAATACGTTTTTTTGTGTTTCTAAACATTAAAATTACGTCTACACGGTGGTACTTTGGTGGAGGGCCATGCAAGGCGAAATAGCGTATGAAGAGAGACGGAAGAATTCTGCTGCGACAATCATTTTCTATAAGCCTTATCTCCGACACACACTTTACTCAGTGCTACCGCCATAAATCACCATTCCATATAAAAGTGTTAAAAAATACACATAATTTAACCGAGATTTTTAATTCTATTTTCATTCCTAAAGTGTTTAACACAATTTATTTTTTACCTTTCCATAAACTCTATCATTAAAATAAATTGCGACTGGCTTGTCCGCGACATTATAAAATAATATAATTTACAACAAACAAAAACTTTAATGTTTTTCTTTCATTCAACTCGCTTTAAAAATAATAAAAACGGCTAAGAAAACGTCACAGTGGCAGAATCGCGTGTCTCTTTCCATTCACATGTGTGTAAGAGAGATATAAATATATAATGTGAAGTTCGTCTAATCGAGTAAAACTAACTCGCTGTCGTTTAAACGTGAATTCGAAACGAGCAACTCATACTACCGTTTACATCGTAAACTGACAGTTTGGCGAGCTAACGAAAACTATTGTAGTTTACTCGATTTAAAAACTCGTACTAGACGTACAGGTACTCTTTTGGTACAAGCTACACCTACTTATAAATGGTAACAGATATAGCATATAGGATAGGTACATCTTTACATGTTATAAAACAAAGTCGCGCCGCGTCTGTCGGTCTGTTTGTCGCGATAAACTCAAAAACTACTACACCGATTTTCAAGCGGTTTTCACCACTCGATAGCGTGATTCTCGAGGAAGGTTTTAGTATATAATTTGTTAAGTTTTTGTATTTATTTCTGTGTACATTAACGATATTTGTTGAAAATGTCGGGAAAAAATAAATTAAGGCGAAACGTAGTTCGCGGGTACACCTAGTCTATTCAAGTTTATTTTTTAGTTATGACAAAAATTTTGTGTGCTTGTTCAGACAAGCAAACTGAACAACTTTCACTATTTATAACTCAAGAACGGCTGAACCGATCTGACTGAAAATTTATGAAGGTAGCTTAGAACCAGGAGACGGCCATTGGATACCTTTTATCGCAGAAATCACCCCTTCAGGGGAAGAAAGGGGGGGTGGTAGTTTAATATGGGGAATCAATAACCGCTGAACCGATTTAGATGAAATTTGGTTAACAGATAGGTACATATAGCATATAGGATAGGGACATCTATATATGTATTTAAAAGAAAGTCGTGTTAGTTACACTATTTTTAACTCATGGACGGCTGAACCGATTTGGCTGAACATTGGTGGGGAGGTAGCTAAGAACCAGGAGACGGACATAGGATAGCTTTTATTGCAGAAATCACCCATTAAGGGGGAGAAAAGGGGGTGGAAGTTTGTATGGGGAATCAATAACCGCTGAACCGATTTATATGAAAGTTGGTGAGTTGTGGGGAAGGATAAAGAATAGTTTTTATCCCCGAAATCATTCCTTAAGGGTGTTCTGTGTTCGGTGTGTAATCAATAAAAAAAGGGTTTCCACGCGGATGAAGTCGCGGGAAAAAGCTAGTATAGCATAATTTGAACATCAACAAGTGGTACGACAGTATCCTTTAGCTAAAAGCTCTGATGAGATTACATAAAGTATTATATTCGTTTAGGTTCGTATGGACCACAGACATATTATGTCTGTGGTATGGACAAATAATACTTATTCTAAAGTTTATCGTACCTTCAGCTAACTCTGCGGCCGACATTTTACTGACGGCATATTCTGAAGCCGTTCCGGATGGTAACTGTGATTGTGACATTCTCCTGTTCCTATTTGTTCTTTTCCAGTAACAGTCCTCGAATTTATTATTATCACGATAACAGATCTAAATATTTCATTACTTTCAAAAGTTTGACCCTCACAGATGAGACACTGACAAGTGACGGGCTTCCATGTTAGATGACAGAAATCGTGTAGACATTTTGGATTTTGTGTTTGAGGTTTTATTAAAAAAGATTTTTTTTACTGTCTTCTCGTGCTCTTTTATTAGTATTATATTATACATTTATTTTAAAAAATATCTTAAAGTTAAGTTTTTTACAATACATACATATAAAAACATAAATATTATAAAAAACTGAAATCTAGGGTTCCACTGGCAGCGGAGCACGGCCCAAGCTACCGGTGGTTAGGGCTACAGGGAGAGGAATCTCCGGACAATACGTGCCGTGTCAAGAATCAGAATCACCGCCTTCTGTGTCTGGCCCTTGATCCATCCGTCAAGCGAGAGCCTCTTAAGATGTCCGTCGAGACTCTTCGCTATTAAACCGTACGCAGAAAAAACTATCGGAACAATGATCGTCGAGTCAATATCCCACATGGCGGTTTATCTCGTGAGCCAAGTCAAGGTACTTACTGGCTTTGTCCTTCTCAGCTTTCACGAGATTCTCATCATGAGGGATAGTGATATCGACGAGCACTGCTCGACGTTGGTACCGGTCATTATTATTATTATTACAAGCTTTTTTATAAGCTTTTTACAAGCTTTTATTTTTTACTTTCACCTGTCGCGGTGTCTGTACCTAATGAAATCTTGCAAGTTAAATGTGGTACTTCCCGGTCTCTTTTGAGCTGAAATTTTGCATGCGTTTTATATGTATATCGCGTGACAATGCAATATTATGTATGATGAATTGATATAAAAGCTTGTATTTATTAAAGTTTTTTTTTACATAATGTTACTTGTATTTACTTTCACCTGTCCCGTATCTGTAATGAAATTTTGCAAGCAAAATTTTACCCACTTCCCGTTTTCCGATTGAGCTGAAATTTTGCATTCATAAATGTATATCGCGTGACAATGCAATAATAAAAGCTTGTTAATTTTTTTTACTATTAATTTTTTTCAATTTATTTTTACCTGTCCGGTGTCTGTAATAAAATCTTACAAGTTAAATTTGACCCACTTTCCGGTCTCCGATTGAGCTGAAATGTGGCATGCATATGTATATCTATAATATTATGATAATATGGAGCTGATTTAATGATGGGGCTGGAAGGTGGCCATAGGAACTCCGCAATAAAATGACACAGCCCCATCGATTTGGGGCTCGTTTGATTCGTATGACGTATTTAAAAAAGTTTTTCTAAATAATTTATTTAAAGTTGTTCTTTATGTCGAGAGAAAGCTGCTTAGATGGCTTTTTATGCCCTGGTGCCTAGTTATTTCTTCTTTTAAATCTAAGACAATCAAGCCTTACAGCCACATTCACAGCACAGACCAGAGACAGCCAAATAATACGCATTCCGGGTATAAGTGACGGTATCCCTTTACTTTTAACAGTGAGTTCAGTCAGACCAATGTTAATATTCAAATTCAAATTCAAAAATCTTTATTCAACATAGGCCTTTACAGGCACTTATTGACGTCAAAACAAAGCAAAACAATCTAATTTAAAGAAATTATATTAACCTTGTATGTGCATACATCCTAAATATACTCAAGATGTCTGCAAATACAAGTAGGAATGAAAAAAAAAAAAGTTGATTCTACACCTGTTCGGAAATTGGGAGAGCCTTCTCGAGAAGAACAGGCAAGAAACTCGAAAGGTCTAAATTTTTTATCTCCTCTTTTAAATCGCCATTTACAATTTTGGTTTGTTACAGAGTCGTCAATTGGAAGCTGACCTCAAAGCAAAAGTTTGAGCTCAACTTCCATTACAAGAATAGACGTGTTAATTCACATTATATAAGCTATCTCTGAGAGAAGTGCGTGAACTTAGATTATAAATAAATTGCTCTCACTGAACGTTTCTTTGAAACAAAACGCAATACATTGTTAAATATTAGAATTGAAAATTCAAACCCAAGCTTTTTTGTCCGTCATGTAATCAGACACTTTATAATATGCTTTTTTAATAAGTACATCTTTGATTGCAACTTTTAATTTGTTTAAGCTAAGTTCTTGTATACAACTTGGGATTTTATTGTAGAAACGTATACACAGGCCTCTAAAAGAATTATTAATTTTTTGGAGCCTGGTATTTGGTAAAGCTAACATATTCTTTTGTCTAGTATTAACTGAATGAATATCACTATTTTTACAAAACACATGAATATTCTTACGAACATATATTAGATTCTCATAAATATATTGCGACGCTACTGTCATAATACCAATTTCTTTGAACTTTTCTCGTAAAGAATCTCTCATTTTAAGGTTATAGATTGCTCGAATAGCCCTTTTCTGCAGTACAAAAACAATCTGAATGTCGGCAGCATTTCCCCACAACAAAATACCATACGACATCACACTATGAAAGTAAGAAAAGTATACAAGTCTTGCTGTATCAACATCAGTCAGTTGACGTATTTTCCATACAGCGTGAGCTGCAGAACTAAGTCTCTTTGACAATTTATCGATATGTGGGCCCCATTGCAGCTTAGAATCAAGTGTGATCCCAAGAAATACTGTGGTGTCTACAGGGTCAACACCTATATCCTTTATTTTTACAGTGGTGTGAACCTCTTTGACATTGGGTAAAACAAATTTTATACATTTTGTTTTCCCTTCATTAAGCGACAGGTTGTTCACATTAAACTAATGAACAATTCTTGAGATAGAATTATTTACATCGTCATTAATTTGCACACCTCTTTTAATTTTAAATAAAAGTGAAGTATCATCTGCAAATAATACCATCTCATGTCTGTCCTGTATAAAAACAGGGAGGTCATTGACATATATAAGAAATAGAAAAGGACCAAGAATCGAACCTTGCGGAACTCCCATTTTAACTGCAGAACCTTGAGACCTTTTTCCATTGATGTCTACTTTTTGAATCCTCCCACTTAGATAAGAGATTAGAAGATCTAGTGCAGTGTCACGAAACCCATAGTGGTGTAATTTTCTGATCAAGATTTCGTGATAAACGCAATCAAATGCCTTGGACAAGTCACAAAAAATGCCTAACGCATCGTGTGAGTCTTCCCAGACTTCGAATATATGTTGTATTAACTCAACACCAGCATCGGTTGTTGAGCGACCCCTCCTAAAACCAAATTGTTTACAGTGTAGAAGATTATTCCTATTAAAATAACTTTGCATTTGCTCCAACATTATTTTTTCAATAATTTTGCTAAAAGTAGGTAGCACAGAGATAGGTCAAAAATTACTGGGGTCTGATGTGCTACCAGATTTATGTAAAGGAATAATTTTACTTAGCTTCATTAGATCAGGAAATACACCACAGTCAATGCAATCATTAAAAATGTTAGCAAGTATTGGAGCTATTGTTTCAATTACGGATTTAGTAACATCAACGGAATTGCCCCACAGATCCGCAGTTTTCTTTTTATTTAAAGTTTTAAATGACTTTGTTATATCAATTCCACTAATGTGTACAAATTCGAATTTATCATTACAAACTTTAACATGATCCTTCACTATAGATTCAGCAATAGCGGGGGATGAATCCAAAGACTTTGTGATTGAGACTGGAATATCAGCAAAGAACTTTTCAAATTCTGCAGCTACTTCTGTGTCAACTGTTACCTTCTTACCATCAACATTCAAACAATATTATTTATTACCGATGTTTATTTTTCCCGGATAAGCTTTTAAAGCGAAAAAAGGAGTAAGTATACATTTTTAATTTTTATTCATGTTACGGTGCGCCGGCATTTGTTCCGCTCACACCGGTGCGTTGACGTTCGATGACCTAAACAGCTGATTTCGCGCACAGTATGATGGAAATGTTATACGATTTACATTGCGAAGTTATTTTTTTGTGTATTTATTATGTTTTTTTTTGACAGAATATAATTTATAAACGTTAAGTTAGTTATATTACACCACAATATTTAGAAAAAAATAATAAAATATTCAGAAAATTTATGAATTTTCCGGGAGAAAATTTCAGTGATTTTCAAATTAGGATCATGGTCTGAACTCAGTGTTGAAATAAAAAAAAGGGAACACCGTCACTTATACCCTGTATTATATTTTGCTATGTTTGACAGGATTACAAAATGACTGAAACGAAAAAAAATTTGCAAAAGAAGAAAAACTTAATTTTTCTCTCTAAAAACTGGCTAAAGGCTCTCAATAAACTGTGTATGAGTACGTCTGCTGCTGTTTCTTTAGGGACCATGAGCGCTCGCGATAACATTTTGGACATCGACTCATTCGAGCGAGAGTTTTACATTCAAAGTAAAATAAGCGTAGCGTAGCTTAGCTATATCTATTCCTCATATTGGCAAAGTCTATATAATGGGCGGCGTTTACTTTTCGCTCATTAACAGATGGTCCGCCTGCTTATCTGCCACTTAAGCAATAAAAAATTTAGAACTATCCTATAATCATATCTATCAATAGTTAGTTGATAACTTAGCTTTGACGACACTATAAAAGCTACCTGTAATCAATTATATAGGGTGGTTTCAAAAATAAATACAGCTACAGTACTAAGATACGACGAAGGTAAAATAAAACACTGTTATTAGCTAAATTAACATTTTTATATTACATTTTTAACTTATACCTAAATAGAATACAACATGACTTATATTTTAAATAATATCAACGAATTAAATAAGACATCCAAAATGACTGTGTATGAGAATTGAATTGACAATGTTAGCTAGAAATGTTACAAAAGAAATGTGCGCAATATTTTCTTAATATTTTATTACATACCTGCATGAATGTTATTTCGTAACCATTAAAAATACAATTTATTTCATTAACTGTTCCTAATATCGAATAAAGTTAGAATATTGAGACATACTTAGAATCAGACCTGCGTGCTTTCAGCAAAATTTTAAAAAAGCGTATTAAGAGGTCGAGTGATCGCCTACTACGCAACGGGTCGCGGGTTCAATTCCCGTACGGGACAAATATTTTGGTATGGCCTACAGAAATTTGTTCCGGTCTGGGCGTATGTGCATGTGAGATTCTACGTTTGTTACTGCACCCACGACACAGGATAAATTCCTAGTGTGGGGGCGACTTTAAAAAAAAAGTTACAGGTCGATTGTTTGTTTTGTTTATTTTGTGATGAATAAACAATATGTTTTTTGTATTCATTTTTTTTTATGTATGACCCGGCAAATGACCTCCTCCCGCCTGATGTTAAGCGGTGAAAGAGGCCCAAATGAGTTGACAGGTAGAGTAGGGACGACATCCACTATCCTACCTGCCCGCCCCTTGCCGGCCGAAAAGATGCTTTTTCACGCCTCTTTTGAAGGAACCCATGTTGTAGGATGGAGGAAACACGTGCGCAGGTAGAGAATTCCAAGTGTGGGATGAACGACAGAAGGAATCTTGGAATTTCTTGGTACGGTGTGAAAAGGAGGACACAGTGTACGGATGACTCCGAAGGCCCTTATGCGTGTTTCTGTTAAGGAATGGAGAGGGAGGGATAAGGTTAAAGAGCTCCTCAGAGCATTCCCCATGGAACATTCGGTAAAAGGCGCTAAGAGAGGCGATGTCACGACGAAGTTGTAGAGGCTCGAGGATGTTAGTTACCTCTACATCGCCAATAATGCGAATAGCGCGACGCTGCAATCTGTCCAGAGCATCGAGCAGGTACTGAGCGGAGCCGTCCCAAAGGTGCGAGCAATATTCCACGCAAGACCTAACCTGAGTTTTATACAACAAGCATAGCTGGTCCGGCGCAAAATACCTACGCACCTTGTCAATAAAATTCTACATTACGTCAATAAAATTCTAAATTAGATAAAAGTTAATACTACATTCACTAGATGAAGACTCACACTGTATGCCTGTCGGAGTGGGTGGAACAGTTACTCAAATGAATGACATTTATCCAAAGTCCAGTAGTGGGACGGTGTATTCGACGCAAAAGTTATGATAATTCTAAAGTTGTTTCTTTTAACATATAACTTTTTAGAAATTTTCTACATCGGGCATTAGGTATTTGTTAATAAGATATGTTTTGTAGTCTGTAAATATGTACCCATCTGTCGTGGCGATTTATACGTATCGTAATGCATACAATAGGTTACACGACATAAGAACAAAACGGATTAATAACCTTAAGGAGTAACATAGGTTGTTCACGAAGTATCGTCTTATCTATACGTATTGAGAGCCATACTCGATGGAGCGGGTCATACGGCCCGCTTTACTCTCTGCACAGAAGCCGAGAAATTCTCAGTAACGACAGGAAACCTAGACGCATCTAGGACGCATTACACCTGTCCCTTCCGTTAGGGGGACCGCGAGAGCTGCCTTCAACAACACAACCCTTCATCAACACAACCACGGGGGCTCACCCCCTCACAGACCTCCAACCTCCCCTATAGTCTGCCCATGCCTCGCAACTGACACTCCTGATCTCTCTCACACAACTAGGCGGTTTCATCGCCTGCATCACCAGATGCCTCACGTGGTCCAGACCAAGTGCCCTTGACGCAACAATGCACGCCCCCAGGCTCCCTTGACGCAACTCAGGAAGGAACCCAGGAACCCAGGAAGAGATCAGGAGAGGCCGAGCTCTCCGGCCACTGTTGGACACACAGAACATAGAACATAGAAACCTCTTCCAGTGTTCTGTGGTTGAACATATCAGATGGACCATACTTCATGAACTTGCACAATTCTTAACTAAGCCATCAGGCACTTACCATAATATATCCTTATATTATTTATAACCCCGCCACTTGGCCAGTTCACACTCTCACCTGCTGCACCTTTCTTCGCTCCCAGGTCTCGCTTTTCTCACCTGATCACTATGATGTTCAGAACCGAAGTGAACAAGTCACAAGAGAAAGCCACATGTCTGCCTTATAGGCAAAGCAGAATCGCATTCTTAAAATACCGACACAGTACAATACCATTATTACCACTGAGTCGACACAACGCTATTTATACTGACAAAGGAATTGGGAATGCTGCTGGTAGTATCGGTAACATTAATAATTCACATAATTAGATTCATAATTTATTTATTACCCATAACAATATTAGAAACATAATCATTGTATCAATTTATTCATTTCGTTTCTTACCGGAAGTAGTCAGAGTATTCGCGGAACTCCGCGTAGTGTTGCCCAAATTCAGTCTTGGTCTTGCAGTCTTGGTCTTGTTCTTGCGTTTTTGCAAGACCAAGACCAAGAACAAGACCGCGTATTTTTAGCAAGACCAAGACCAAGACTGACCGTGCAAGACTTGAGCAAGAACAAGACATAGCCTGCAAGACTCTTGCGTCTTGCAGCTAGGACTTAGCGCTATTTCACTGAGTAGTTAGGTGTAACAGTTCGGTGTATAGGTAGGTACGCTTAGGAATTCTATGAGACGCAAAAAACTGTATCAAAGAATATGAAAAACTGGACCTATGCGCATTACGACTAATACCATAAACATAGCGAATAAAAAAATATCTATTAAAATCAAACTGAGTGCATGCATAGTTATGTTTTAACCATCGGCACTTTGATAATGCGGCATCAAAGGTTTTGTACTTACTTCTCAAAGAAATTTGCCGCTTTTCGGAAGTACATGGTTATGATACACGCGCCGGCGGCTTCTTTTGAAATCTAAAACAATCGTTGCCGCCACGCCGAAATCATAACATTTGACACTATTTGCGTACTATAAATAAAGGAATTATTTTAATTCCAGTCATTTCCAATTGAGCTGTGCTTCGAGTCTAACTTAATAATTGTTTTTACTAATTCTCGTTGTTTTCTAAAAACGTATCACGTGTACAATTTAATATGAGTGACGAAGATTCAAATTATTCTAGTCCGAGTAACGAGAGTTTGAGTCACAGATCTAAAAGACCCAAAAGCAAATTTGAGGAGTTTTTCGAAATAATTCATGCATCCCAAACTGCCTTCTGTAAATTGTGCCAACATAAAAAGATTGAAATAAAAATGAAGAACAGAAACACTTCAGGCTTAAGGAAACATCTAATATCTTTCCACAAAAAGGAATCAGAAATATTTCTTCCTGTTAAACCAAAATTAAGTGGAGATATTACAAGCTTTTTAGTAACCGCTGGAAGAAGTGGACAGGTAAGAATATTTTTTTAACAGTTAAAAGAATTTTAACTCCGCGTAGCTATTCATGCGATACTTTCAAAAACGCCATTAACTTACGTAAGTATTTTTGAGTTAGTGGTGTTTTCATCTAGGGGTGCGACATATTAAGTATGTAATTATCGTCTTAAATATTTTTTATAAACACCCATATTTTCATTTAATCGGCCAGTAACAACTAAGTACTTTATTTTGGTAAATTACAGTACAGTGCAACCTTAATATAACAAATATCAATTTAACGATTTTCTCGATTTAACAACAACAAACCTCCTCCTCTTATACGCTCAAACCTAGTATGTTTTAAATAATAACACAAGATTTATTGTTTTGCTTCAGTCGGAAAACAGCAGTGACAACATCACGACAGCTACAGTTGATTGGGTGGTGAAAAAATATCTTCCCTTCTCATTTTTCGATGACGAAGCTACACAAGTATATTTTCGACGTATTTGCCCTAATATGGTGTTTCCTAAAAGGTCTACACTTAGAAGGAAAGTCAAAGAGCGATTTGAAGAGCTCCAATTGAATCTCAAGGAACGACTTCAACAATTATCATCTAAAATGTCTTTTACCATTGATGGATTGGACGTCAATTGCTGGTAGGAGTTACTACGGGGTTACTATTCATTATATAGACAACGCATGGAAGTATCAATCTGTAGTTCTTGATTTTATACCATCACGCGGTCGACATACTGGGGAAGATATTGCAACGATTTTCCATGAATGTTTATTGGAATATGGCATAATTGATAAATTACAAGGTATCACGGTCGACAACGCAACTGCAAATACCAAATTTATGTATGAACTGGGCAAACAGCTGCCGCCACACTTTGATTCAGACAATCAACATTTCCGGTGCTTTGCTCACATTTTAAACCTTGGTGTACAAGATTTATTAAAGACCTTAGCATTACACTGTGAGTCTGACACTAACGCGCAAGATCAGCAGTACGAAGACTATGCAGACGAAACTGAGGATGAGGAAACACTAACTCCGCGACACTCCCGACGGCAAAAAAGAAGAAGTTTGTAGTACAGTAAATGACGAGCCCATTGAGCATTTTTTTTTTCATGCTTGAATGGCTGCCTTCCTTCTGGCCCTCACAATATGGGTCTTCCTAATCATTAACTTCTGCTATATCTGATGAGTCATCCACCCGTGTTATAGTAGTAGACAAACTTCTGCCGGTCTCTTCAAACAGCCTCCGCCATGCTTGATACATAACTAAAGAGATCAAAAATTGTTTTAATGCTTAACGTGTAGGCGACACCAGCTCAGTATCCCGTTTATACCCATTCATTTTTTTTTAACGAAATCAAGCTCGGAATGGGAAGTATTTCCTTCAACATATCACCAGTTGGTCAGATGAAGACAAGTTACATCCCTATACATTAGTCCTATACATTCATTTCAAGTTTCTTTTCCATGGCCTGCACCAGGAAAAATTAAATTGGAAACATCTTTAACTCCTCCTACTATATACTTATCTTACTAACTCATTCTTGTACTCTATGCATTGTGGGCAATTCACCAACTTTATATTCTTCACTAGATAACCAGATCTCCTCCAGTAGGACCTCCCCAAACAAAAGAAAGTTGATGTGGTCAAAATCTCTGTCCCAATATAAGAGGTTCGTTTCAAATTTAATTCGGAAAAAAAATATTTTTATTAAAATAAAACATAACTTTTAGTTATGTAATTTAATATCTTTCACTTGTCTTAATGGTAATAGGGTAACAGCCACCACTGCTAATTTAACAGTACCAACTATCTATCTATAATCTATAAATATTTATCTTGATTTATTTTTTTTTTAAATATATTTGACATATTGTGCACTGTATAGGTTGCTGAGGTCTCAGAACAATAATCTGAGGCTGAGGTATAGGTACAATTTGTTTATAATAACCATGGATAGGTACGTCTAACCACTGTTAAGCATTTCTAGATGTTCAAAAATAGAAATCATTTTGAGTTACCTATCTTTTTAGGAGTTCCTTATAGGGACCATGTGTAGAAATCATTTTAACACATATTATTTTATGTAACCTAAAAAAGATATTCATTCCAAAGAACTATAAGACTTTTTTTTGTGAGTTTGCACTTTCCTTAAAAATCTAAATACGTCGAGAAACGAGCAAATCAAAACAAGAAGAAATCCTGACGCAAACGGTTCGGAACTCGCGTCCTCAACATTGCGTGTCAAAGCCCTGATCAATGTGGTCACCGAAGACCCACCAGTCCGGGCGAAATCTCGACTTTTGCCATTTTAACTTTGTAAACCCAGACACTTAACTTTGTCAAGCCCAAACAGACTATTCATTGCTAACCACGAATTGTATGCTACAAATTCGCACAGTCCACACAAGCCCCCACCGAGGGGTTCGAGTCCATCCCAACACAGGGCGTCCAGGTCTCACTCAACCACGCCGGGCCAGCGCGGGTCGGTCGACCTCACATACAACCCCGAATCTCCTCGCAGAAGCACGCAGGCTCCCTACCGCAGGAGCGTCGGATGCACATACGAAAATCGAAAAGGCGAAGAAAATAAAACACTGTCACATGGCAGGATGGAACCCCGGATCCCCCGACCAGAAGGCCAGCGCCGAGTCCACAGACGGTCCCTAATTAAATAGATACTAAGTGCCTAATATTAATAATGAGCTGTGTCCGCGAATTCGTTCGCTCGGATGTCGGAAAATAACATTTCGTACATTTTTATCCCGTTTTTGAAACTTTTTCATTGATGCTCAGCTCATTAAGTTGTAGTGTGATGTTATATAGCCTATAGCTTTCCTCGATAAATGGACTATCCAACACAAAAATAATTTTTCAGTTTGAATTAGTAATTCCTGAGATTAGCGTGTACAACCAAACAAACAATCAAACTCTTCAGCTTTATAATATTTTTATTATTAAGTATATATGAATATGAATGAGATGTTAAGAAGTAGTACTAAATGTAAGCTGTCATCCCTCAGAACTAAAATGAGACAAATTGCGTAAGAAGAGGAAATAATTCTTCTATCAGAATTTGATTAGTTAATTGGCTGATTATAAGTTGTACTTAAAAGGATGCCATATAGTATAATTTTTAAGATCTAGTGACAGTCTTATGTAAATTTTGTCAAAGTTCAGTAACGAGTACACTCGCCAAAAAACTGTCTACATTTTGGCGATTAATACATGTACTAATAATAATTATAAATAAATAAAAAGAATGAGGAAAAAGCTGCGTGTGTCGCTATAATAATTGTGCAGTAAATTAGCTGAGCACACGTTATGTGTGCGTAAATACGAATAATTTACAACACAACACAAATCAACAGGCACAGGTGTATTTGCACCAGGTGTGTGTGCAAACACTGCTTAACAACGCAGTAGGTACCCAGCGATATTTTCACAACTCATTCCTATTATTGAACTATTTTCAAACGTTTTTATTAAGTCTTGTCTGTCTGCTTGTTTGAGTGGAATTTTGCAACTCAAATTATAAGCGCTTCATGACCAGATATCGAGGTGAAACTTTTAGGTTAGTTCAGAACCCTGTGACAACGCCTGCGACAATGAAACATTATGTTTTCATTTCCAGCACTCCACCGGAGCGCCACCAATGCCCAACACATCAATTCAATTCCACTATAAATTACGAACGTGGCATTTGTTACTTATTATTGTCATAAGATTTACACAAAACACATATTGTATCAGTAAGAAAACGCTTAAAATTATTGAAATGGCAGTCCATAAAATCAACAAGTCATCCTCAGCACATTCACAGTTTAACAATGTATATTGTTAAACTGTGTCACATTTTAGTGGGATACCTACTATGGTCACAATATAGTAACATCTGTGACCCCTCGTCCTTCATACCCACATCCATTATGATGCCAATTTATTATGCCTTAGTGTTACCAAATCTTTGGGTACAGAAGGATCAATCCGACCTGCGTCGGGCGGTATACCATGTATATGCCAGAATAGATAACAGTACATACAGAAGTTTCACTTCTTTGATCTCCGAAAAGTCGACACTTTAAATAACTATCTTTGAGCATCAAGCCGAATCACACCCCAATATCACGCGTACGCGTACTCTTACAGCCTCACGTCGCTACCAGCTTCGAGCGATAGGCTTGTTGCTGATGGTTAACAATTAAGCGCGCGAAACGCCACCAATCACTGTAAGTATGCACCGTACTATTATTTATTCTGTGCCAATACCAAGAGCGCGGCAGCACCGCCGCCTTTGCACTCTCAGTGTGCGCGGAACGGTAGGCACCTAGGCCTTACCGTGATCGCTCATAGCTACGCTAAAACAAACTAAAACAGAGACGCAGCTCATGAACTACGTGTTTTTGATTAAGGGGATTAAGTTCCATGACAATGGGAACTAATTATATAGTTATGACATTGCTAATATATTTACAATGTCAAGTATCTTCAGCATTATAATTATTATCAATAAAATATGAAATTTCGCTTTTATCTTTTATTATATGATTATGCAATATAAAGTTATAATTACTACCTACTAGTCAACTTATCAATTAACATTTCTGCTGGATCATCATCAGCTTAAAAGTCTACTTCGCAGTTCATTACTTCATATTTAGACCATTAGGTTCACATGAAGCAAAAAAATATTACCAATTAACATACTCGTACATTAATGGTAACATTGTGAGTGTAACCTTAATCATAGGCAGCAACTACACATAGGAAAATTAACAACAAAATACTAGAAGCAAACATTCAAATCGTTTTAAATTCAACTTTAACACTATTTTCAATCCATCAAACATGCCTACTTGTAGCATCATTCGTACACTGTGAAAGATGCTATGTTCCGATGGTTATTCTAAATTTGAATTTACAATAAGAATGTATGAAGAAATGATGAATGGTGAAGCCAATTGCTTATTCATACTTTACAAGGCATGTGGATTTGATTTTTTTTGTGTAAAGCAGTGGTTCCCATCCTTTTCATTTCCAGGGACCTTTATGTACCTACAAAAAACCTCAATAAATTTTAAAGAATATTATTGTAAATAACTTAATAGTGTCGTGCCATTCATCTTTTACACATATTTGTAGGACTAATATTATTGCTCGAAGCAACCAGCAAATTATCATTATGTTCTCAGTCGCTTCGGACCTTGTTCTGAGATTCCAGAGAGACCCACAAAGATCTGCTCCGAGGAGTAGGTAAGTTTGCATTTGCGGACCACTTTTCTCCACTGGCTGGGCTGGGAACCATTGGTATAAAGAAATAATATTTGACTGCATATATAACAAATCATTTATAAAGCCTTTGAATTCACAATTCATTTCTTTGCCAATTAATTGTTACAGACTACACAATTCACATTTTAAGAAAAAGACTAGCGTTTGACTCTATTGCCAATGCTACGATTAATTACTTACCATTAAAAATTAGCAAAGTTTGATATTTTATATACCTGTTAATTCTAATTTATTGTAAATTAGCACTCTTCCTTTCTTCAGTATCTGTCTACAGGCACCTACAGATGAAATTGCTCTATTGCTATAATTCTGCCTTTACAATGCAAATCAATTTTCAATGCAATTGACCCATATAAACTATAGGTATAGAGATTGTCTTCAGCAATGTAACCGTTTATTTAATAGCCGCTATTCCATCTAGCTGTTTGTTAGAGATCTTGTTCACTTTATTTCATCAGATCAGAGGAAGTATCTTTAATTTTGGCTTTTTTAGTTTAGAATCAAGCATACTTTCTATACACGTTGTAAAAAACTTTTGCACCAAAGTGGTCTGGTACTTAATTCCATGACAAGCGAGTTACAATTTTACAAACAGAGCTTTTTTACTCTATTCGAAAGTATTTCACTTATGGAGTATTCTTACCAGTTGGTGCCCATGGGTATCTAACATATCAGTAGTGTACCTAATTATATTGTTAATATTTTGTATACATTTTATATGTGCACCTCATCATTTATCTAAAAATATACTATAGAAACTATCAGATATTTAGAGGCAAGCTATGTCTTTAAGCACTAAGAAAAAGCAAGAAAGGTCAAATTAAATCAAAATCAAATCAGTTTATTAAATTCGTTATTACAGGTTACAATGGTTGGCATGTTTTGGTGCTAGCATTATTTCCATGGTGTTACCTACCTGTGAAACTCAACTAATTATGGTAGTTTAAAATAAAAGGCTCAAAGTTTATCTTCACGAAAACATGATATTAACTTGCAAATGTTAAGCAAATTTATACCACCACTAAACAGTGTCCATTTAATTAGCCACTTGGTGATATTTCAAAATGTAAGTAAAATAATGTAACATGACCACACAAGGTCGAAATATTTTCAAGACTTAATCCGTAAGTGGCACTTAGAATCGAAATAACACAAGGAAGAAGAAATTCTTTGGAATAACTTGTAACATGTAGGTAATACAACAGTTACTTACCTATGTATGAGTGAATTCACTAGTTACAAATTTGAAATGTCTTGAAAATGGTACTTCATTTCCCCCCTTTTGTTTCAATCATCCCATATCTTTTTTTTAATCATTGTGGTTTTGAATTTATTTTATTTTATGTAAAAAATTTTCACAAGTATTTCACAAAATAAAGCAGGTTATCACTTACCTACAATTCCTACAAACTAATATGAGTTTATATATCTTAATATACTCATATACTTTATGAAACCGATGCAAGCAATTCTTCCATTCCAATTATAGTAACCAAATAATAAACTTTTCTTTCTTTCAAATCAATAGAATGTTATTATTGGTCAGCCAATACCTAGTTCCACTAACTTCTAAGCACTATAAATTAATCACCATTGGATTAAATACACTATGGATAGGTCAATTAACAATCGCTTCGCATTTTAGTAAAGAACACAAAATGCATAATAATACAATAAGTAAGTAAAAACCCACGAATTTAAAGGTTTTTTAATGCTACATGGGCTTTAATTTTGGACTACGAACAAAACATAGTGTCTTCAAATTTGAGTCAACATTTTGGCTTATAATTGCTCTAAGTCACTAGCAATCGATAGTGAGCTTTCACAATGTGCCCACTTCAGCCGACTCTATTCCCCGTATATAAAACTACTCTTTGGACTCTATTTTCATTTGGCAAATAGGTGTCGGTAAAACTCCACAGTTAAACAAATTCCTCTCTTCCCGCTTTTTTTTTTTAGTAATTGAAATATACGATTAATTTGACCATTATGTCACAGCCTTAGGCCCCACAGAACACATATACCCAAGGTTAGGCCCTCAGATCAAATACTACTAGCGGAGCTTAGGCCACAATTTGATTATTTGTTTTTTCAACACACTTGCTCGTAAAGTGGGTCTAATTTTACCGGTTTTTTTTTTATATACATAAGCAGCTCATAAACACGCGTGTATGATTTGTATTATTTAATCAAGAAACTCAGTCTTTATTTATTTTCCTCACAAGCGTGCTGAAAAGCGTCGCACAACACACGCGCGTACACTGGTTACCCACACTGGGCGCTATTACGCCCCGTGAGTTACAACCAACACACCGCACATATATATATATTATCCTAAAAATTTAGTATTATAAAAATTTGTCGATACCACTGACTGGTACGCACAAGCGATTTGATCATTATTAAGCAAAGACCTTTGTGTATTGCGGATGTATACAAACGAAATAAAAAACAATTATTACTACACAAGTTCCCGTTGAAAAGGTGGTAATAAAACTTGTGTAAAGGTTATAAACATTAATAAAATTTACCGAAATATTAAAACACATCGGCACCAACTTTATCCACAAAATATTGAAACGCGTTTTAGAACACACAGCATATTTTTTTTTTTAAACGTAGGAATTCAAAGAACACCTTTGAATAAAAGACAAGAACGTAATTCCGTAACTGTAATAAACAAAGACACATTTAACATTTAACACAAATAAAGGAAGGTAGATACACATAGGAGTAAGGCAGACTGATAATTAATTTTATTTGATTGCTTCGGGTAGCCCGTTTAATATCCGAACCATAGTAATCAATGATTACTGGACTCATTACAAAATTTGCATATTCAAATAATAGGTAGGTAAATTATAAAGAACCTCGTAAGTAAACGTTAACTTAACGAAATTGTTAGGTTAATCCCAAGGAGAGACGATAACTTAGCATTCCACGCGGGTGCTCGGTCTATCGCGTTGCAGAGAAGAGAGCCAAGAGCGGTGCCTGGGGCTTATGACCCAGGTGCAGGTTTAAGTGGCCACTTTATAATGCATTAACATTCACCTTCACCACCCCGGCTCCTCTTTCTGCCTAACCATAATTAATAATTATTTAATACGATTCCGTAAGTGAAGAAACTTAAACGTAAACAAATGGTCACAGCACTCACAGCAGTTCACTGGTTTTCAAAACTCAATGCCCTAACCGTTAAACGTTCGAATCACGAAATCACAGATTAGAGAGAATATATCTCAAGCAGCAGACTAAGTTTCTGACTGCCAGCGCCACCCGCGGCGCCCCGGTGAGATCTAAAAGTGGCCATTTGCAAGTTCCCTAACAAAATAATTCTTGTAATATTACTCCAACCTCACAAATAACACGTGGGCGAATGTTACTCCAATCACCGGGAAAATAGTAATCCAACATAACCTGTCGGGATTCTCGTAATTCAAGCCTTTTTATACTCGAATATATATATATCCCAGCACCTCCACCATTTTATGTCGTGGCGATTTATACGTATCGTAATGCATACAATAGGTTACACGACATAAGAACAAAACGGATTAATAACCTTAAGGAGTAACATAGGTTGTTCACGAAGTATCGTCTTATCTATACGTATTGAGAGCCATACTCGATGGAGCGGGTCATACGGCCCGCTTTACTCTCTGCACAGAAGCCGAGAAATTCTCAGTAACGACAGGAAACCTAGACGCATCTAGGACGCATTACACCTGTCCCTTCCGTTAGGGGGACCGCGAGAGCTGCCTTCAACAACACAACCCTTCATCAACACAACCACGGGGGCTCACCCCCTCACAGACCTCCAACCTCCCCTATAGTCTGCCCATGCCTCGCAACTGACACTCCTGATCTCTCTCACACAACTAGGCGGTTTCATCGCCTGCATCACCAGATGCCTCACGTGGTCCAGACCAAGTGCCCTTGACGCAACAATGCACGCCCCCAGGCTCCCTTGACGCAACTCAGGAAGGAACCCAGGAACCCAGGAAGAGATCAGGAGAGGCCGAGCTCTCCGGCCACTGTTGGACACACAGAACATAGAACATAGAAACCTCTTCCAGTGTTCTGTGGTTGAACATATCAGATGGACCATACTTCATGAACTTGCACAATTCTTAACTAAGCCATCAGGCACTTACCATAATATATCCTTATATTATTTATAACCCCGCCACTTGGCCAGTTCACACTCTCACCTGCTGCACCTTTCTTCGCTCCCAGGTCTCGCCTTTCTCACCTGATCACTATGATGTTCAGAACCGAAGTGAACAAGTCACAAGAGAAAGCCACATGTCTGCCTTATAGGCAAAGCAGAATCGCATTCTTAAAATACCGACACAGTACAATACCATTATTACCACTGAGTCGACACAACGCTATTTATACTGACAAAGGAATTGGGAATGCTGCTGGTAGTATCGGTAACATTAATAATTCACATAATTAGATTCATAATTTATTTATTACCCATAACAATATTAGAAACATAATCATTGTATCAATTTATTCATTTCGTTTCTTACCGGAAGTAGTCAGAGTATTCGCGGAACTCCGCGACACCCATCTGTCATCCGTGTTTCATACGAATAAAAATTAGTCTGTGCAAATGATTCGTGACTTTCACTTTAGGTTATGGGCCTATAGTTTCCAAAATTAAGTGATTAAATTTTAAATTGTGGTGAAAATGTCTCAATGTTTGTTAGTGAATGTTCCGAAGTTACGGGGACGAGAAAATTACGATGAATGGGCATTCGCCACAGAAAATTTTCTTATATTGGAAGGTTTAGAAAAAGGTATCAAGGTCGAACCGGCGTCAGCAGACGTAGACGACGCGAAGACGAAAGCAAAGATTATTATGACCATTGATCCGACATTATATGTTCATATAAAAGAAGTAAAAACCACAAAACAGCTATGGGATAAATTAAAGAGCTTGTTCGATGATTCTGGATTCGCACGTAAGATAACCTTACTTCGCCATCTTATTTCTATACGTTTAGAATCTTGTGAATCCATGACGGTCTATGTTACTCAAGTAATTGAAACATCACAAAAACTACGTGGTACTGGTTTTGAAATTAATGATCAGTGGATCGGATCATTGCTTCTCGCGGGACTACCCGAAAAATATTCGCCAATGATAATGGCGATCGAACATTCGGGAATCCAAATTTCGGCAGATTCGATTAAAACAAAGCTTTTAGATATGGATTTCGGCACAGACAGTCAGGGCGAAACACAAAGTGCGTTTGCCGCCAAAAGATGGACCCAAAAATACGTTGGGAAATCAAAAAATATTTTGTCACATGGCAGCATGGCAGAAAATAAAACCCGCCATTCGACAGGGCCGGTGAATAACAAAATGTCGGCACCTACAAATAAGGTTATAAAATGCTACAATTGCAAAGAAATAGGACATTTTAAAAATAAATGCCCACATTATACTCAATCATATAATAAAAACAAGCAGACCAATGCATTTAGTGCAGTTTTTTTAAATGGATTGTTTAGTAAAAACAGTGGCGCAAGTTATCACATGACTTGTCGAAAGGATTGGATTGTGAATAATTTTGATAAACCACATATAAAGAATATTATGGTTGCAAACAACAATGTCATATCAGTATTGAGTTGTGGTGCAGTACCAATAAGGACATCTTGTAATAGTACTGAAAACGATATTACCATCCAGAATGTATTGTGTGTACCAAGTTTGGCCATCAATTTACTATCAGTAAGTCAGTTGATTAATAATGGGAACAGAGTGTCTTTCCAGCCAGACAATTGCTGTATATATAACCAAAGAAATGAGTTAGTGGCTACAGCCACTTTAGAAAATGGTATATATAAACTTAACATAAGTGAGAAAGCAAACTCATGCTCGGCAGCTGGAGCCGCAGTTAGTGGAGTAACATGGCATCGTAGAATGGCACATATCAACAGTCATGACTTGAATAAAATGAAAACTGGAGCAGTAACGGGAGTTGATTTTCCAGAAAATAGTAACATCAATATGTCAAAGTGCAAAGTTTGTTGTGAAGGAAAATCAGCAAGGCTTCCATTCTCACATAAAGGTACGAGAAGCTCAGATATTTTAGAATTCATACATGCAGATATTTGCGGTCCAATGGAGACCTTATCCATTGGCAAGTCCCGTTATTATCTGACATTTGTGGATGATTACAGTCGAATGGTATTTGTCTATTTTTTAAAAAGTAAAGATGAAGTTATTAATTATTTTAAAGATTTTAAAAATATGGTGGAAACTCAGAAGAATAAAAAGATTAAGATATTGCAAACAGATAATGGGAAAGAATTTTGCAATAACATATTTGATAGTTTTTTAAAAGACAATGGTATCGTGCATCAGAGAACCAACCCCTACACACCCGAACAGAATGGTTTGTGCGAAAGGCTCAATCGCACATTAGTTGAAAAGGCAAGGTGTCTATTATTTGATGCTAATCTAAACAAGCGTTTTTGGGCTGAAGCGACACATACAGCTGTATATCTGCGAAACCGATCAATTGCTTCAGGTCTTAACAATAAAACACCATATGAAGTGTGGACAGGTCAAAAACCAGACCTAAGCCATATACGTATTTTTGGCAGCAAGGTCATGGTTCGTGTTCCTAAAGAAAGAAGACTCAAATGGGACAAAAAGTCTACAGAACATATCTTGGTTGGATATCCAGATGCAGTGAAAGGGTATAGAGTTTATAATCCATCTAAAGGCACAATTACAACAAGCAGAAATGTTGTAATAATGGAAAATATCTACAAGGAATCAATTTTAGATAATAATATGGTTCAAATGTATGTTGAAAATATATTACCAGAAATGGAAGAGGATATAGTTTCAGTGGGGGAAAAGGATAAAACAGAAATGAAGGCAGAGATAGAAAGAGATAGCTCAGATAATGAGGATAATGAGTGCAACTCAGATGGAGAAGAAAATTAGTCTCTAGAATTTCATGGTGTTAATGATGATGTCTTGCACTCGGAAACTAGTGAAGAAGTGGAAAAAATAAATGTGCTACCAGAAAAAAGAGTGAGACGCAAACCACAACGGTATGGTTTTCTCAATATGAGTGCTGCTAATATGACTGAACAAGATTTTTTATCATATGAAGAAGCAATAAGCGGACCAGATCAAGAACACTGGAAAAATGCTATTCAAGAAGAACTCGTAGCATTTGAAGAAAATTGTGCATGGGAGTTAGTTGATGCACCAAAAGGTGTAAACCAAGTGAAGTGTAAATGGGTGTTTAAACGTAAATATGATGCAGACAATAATGTGCGCTATAGAGCTAGATTGGTAGCCAAAGGATATACTCAAGTTCGTGGCATAGACTATGAAGAGACATTCTCACCAGTCGTTAGACACTCAACTCTGAGACTCCTGTATGCATTATCAGTACAATTAAATTTGGATGTAAGTCATTTAGACGTTACTACTGCCTTTCTAAATGGTGAGTTAAAAGAATCTATTTATATGAAAATTCCTGAGGGATATAAGGGATTCGGTTCAGATGGAAAAGTATTATTGTTAAAAAAGGCTATTTATGGCCTTAAACAGTCATCTCGCGCTTGGTATGAGAAAGTAAATCTTTGCTTGGTTAATTCAGGGGTTAAAAGATCTGAACTGGAACCTTGTCTTTACACAAAAATTAACCAATCTGTAAAGGTAATTATATGTTTATATGTTGATGATTTTGATGTATTTTCGAATAATGTTACAGAGACAAATAATTTAAAACAAATTTTGTCAAATAAATTTAAAATAAAAGACTTAGGTGAAGTCAAACAATGTGTAGGCATGAGGGTCACTGTTGATAAATGTAAAAACTTTATTAAATTAGATCAGGAACAGTATATAGAAAAATTGTTACATAAATTCAACGTGTTAAATTGTAAAGAGGCTGATACTCCTATGGAACCAAAAGTTACTTTAAATAAAGCACATATTTGTGAAACAGATATACCATTTCAAAAATTGATTGGCAGTTTAATGTATCTCGCCGTACTCACTAGACCTGATATTGGTTATTCTATTAGTTATTTAAGTCAATATAATAATTGCTACAATAGTACTCACTGGAAATATGCTAAAAGGATTTTAAAATATTAAAAAAAAACAAAACAGTATTGCTTAAAATATGTTAAAAATGAAATAACAGAATTACAATGCTATGTTGACGCTGACTGGGCAAGCAATGTACTTGATAGAAAATCTTTCACAGGATTTTGTTTTAAAATTTGTGGATCTGTAGTTTCATGGCAAACTAAAAAACAAAAAACAGTGGCATTATCAAGTACCGAGGCCGAATACATGGCTATTGCAGAGGCCTGCAAAGTTTTAGATTTCAATGATATTTTAATAAAAGTCTTCTTTACCAATTAATTACTTTATTATATCTTTATTAACACAACAACCTAATTTTACACCACACAAGAACAAGGGGAGGGAAGATGACATTTTTTGGGGTTTTCATTTTACCAAGCAAAAGGGATAAACACATACATCCTTATTTTCTAACACAAAGAACTTATTTATTTAAAAAGCTTGCAGTTTGAAATCACTGGTAAATCATATACTATTGAAATATTTAATGATAGTCAAAGTGCTCAAAAATTATTGTCTAACCAAATGTTACATAAAAGATCTAAGCATATAGATGTTCGTCATCATTTTGTTAAAGATCTGTTAACTACTAATATAATTAAAATTATAATTATATTTGCCTTCAGAAGATATGCCAGCTGATTTGCTGACAAAAAACCTACCTGTCAAAAAACATTATCATTTGTTAAATAAGTTGGGTATCTCATTATAATTGTATATTTTATATATAATGTAACTATTTTGATATAGTGGGGGTGTTGACGACGACCACACTGCTCACACTGCTGACCTGAAAAATAAAAAAAAGCAAAAGCATAATTAGATATAAGAATAATGATATGTATAACAATAACACATAAGCTTGTATATAGGTACTTACATGTTTAAATTGACGCGCCGCTGGCGAATATTTTGTCATTGTGTTGGTGGCTTAATAATAAAAAAACTGTTATCCAGTAGCGGGGTTGCGGTTGTCCGTTAGTATGATATTATAATCGCGGGTAATTTTAAGTTTTAGTGCCGAAACTACTTTCACCGCGACCGCACGCTCGCTACTGAGATCCTCGATTATTCGCATATTTTCGCTTTTCATTGTCCCTTATCCTCACGCCGGCGATCCATCGTCTACATTCTGGTCCTTCGAGCCGGATCAACGAGGAACAAAACCTGTAAGCAGGAATGTCGTTTGCAATGTCACGTACGCCATGTGTTTCGACGCGTAGCGCCGCGAGGCGCATTCAAACGGCTGCACAACGGGAAGTGAAGAGTGAACCCGATGCTCATCACCAAAAAACTTTCACCAAGGAGTCCAAAGACAGAGCGAGCAAAGATGATGCGTCAGAAAAAACATCTTCATCTTCACTGGCGCGGAGAAAACAATTGGAGTACGAAGTAGCACAGGCTAAAGCAAAGCTCGAGATAGAAGCTGCCGAAGCGAAAGCAGAATTGGCGCAAACAAAAGCGCGCATCGAGAAGGAGATACTGGAAAAGAAGTTGGCGGCTGATTTAGCTGACCTGGAAGGATCCCGCCGATCGGCAGCGTCATCACGATCTTCCAAGTCAAAGGTCAGACAGTGGTTGGAAACATCACATTTATCTGAGTGTGGCCGCAACCACGCCAAGGAACCAGAGGAGTACCATGATCCGGAACCAAAAAGTTTCGCCGGGCCATCGAAGAAACAGAGTGACGTGGAAAGGCTGGCCGATGCTCTTCGCAGTGCTATAGATATTGCTTCGAAGCCGCAAAATGCTGACCAACAGCTGCTTACCAGGTTAGCTATATCCAAAGACTTACCATTATTTTTTGGAGACCCCTTGGAGTGGTTACATTTTAGAGAGGCATACAATGAGTCAACCCGGTTATGCAGCTATTCAGACACTGAAAACCTGTGGCGTCTACGAAAGTGTCTCCGTGGTGAAGCTAAAGAAGCTACATCCTCATTGCTGATTAGTGCCACTTCACCCAAGGATATTATGGAAACCCTTGAGCTGAGATTTGGTAGGCCTGAGAACGTAATGCGTAGAATATCACTTCAAATTAAGAAAATACCAGCACTACCACAAAATTACCACAGTGAGATAGTGAACTTCGCCATCAAAGTGAAAAATTGTGTGGCAGCTATGCAGGCCTTACATCAAGATGATTACTTGCGAAGCCCAGAGCAATTGGCTGTCATAATCTCAAAATTACCAACTGCATTAATTACAAAGTGGGCAGACTATTTGCACTATCAGCAAAACAGTGAAATGTTACCTAAGCTGGAAATGCTGTCAAATTTTTTACAACAAGAGGCAGTGAAAATATCCTCATCCGGAGTGAGTTATATAACAGCTCAAACTGATTACAAAAATAAATTTCAGCCCAGACACAGCAATCAGAACCAAGCAGTTTTATTGTGTGCTAACGAGAGGGCCCAGAGTACGTTCACGGCTAAGTCGTCAGTTTCGTCGAGATGCAAATTTTGCCGTGGACCGTTACATGCATTAAACAACTGTGCAAGATTTCAGCGCGCTATGCGTAAAGATCGATGGCGGTTTGTACGCATCAATAATTTGTGTTACAAGTGTCTGGACAAGCGACATAACGAACCGTCAGAGTGCGCCGCTGAAATGTGTGATGTTGACGGGTGTGGACAGCCGCATCATCGGTTATTGCACTGGCCCAGACCAACCCCGACGGACAGTCAAGAAGATCTTCCCTCTGACGCCGCAGTGAACCATGTGAGCGAACAATGTCCGAAAGTGCTGCTCAAAATCGTGCCGTTGACAGTACGCGGCCCTAGCGGTGCGACTCTGCACACGCACGCACTACTAGACGACGGGGCGACCGTGACCTTGGTCGCATCCGACATCGCCGATCAGCTGGGGCTGCGCGGTAAGCAAATGTCTATGCGCGCGCGCAGCGCATGGAGCGGCGAACTGGTATGTCAAACAGAACTTTTGTCTTTTGATATTTTGAACAATAACTCAGTCTGCTTTGAGCGCCCGAGTAAAGTACACATGCAAACGTGTTTTAGTTCAATTTCATAAATCGTCAACCTTTTTTTTCTGGACATATTCGTTTTATTGATTGTTTCTGATCTTTACTCGCGTGAACGAGATGAATTGTGCTCAGTGTAAGAACAGCTTATCTGATGGTCCCCAATGTGGTTTTTGTAAAAAGTACTATGACTATGCTTGTGCTGGCATATCTGAAACTGGTTACCGTAAGCTGGGTGTAGACAGGAGAGCAACATGGAAGTGTCCTCAGTGCAAGATTGGTATGTCCAGCCCAATTCACCAACCTTCACCTATATCAGGACCATCTGCGCCATCTTTAGAAACCATTCTGCAGGAAATACGTGACATGAAAGTGCAGTTGCAATGCTTACCCGAACTTATCCAGGATATAAAGTCTATAAAAAATGAAATTTGTGATCTCCGTTCCTCATGTGAATTTGTAAGCTCTAAACTCGATGAGCATAATGAAAGAATTTCTTCACTGGAGGAAAAGATCACAGAAGTCCAACGTCTGAACGGTTCAATTCTCACTTTCCAAAATGAAATAACTGCATTGAAAAGAGACTTTAGCTCATGTGATCAATGGTCAAGATATAACAACGTGGAAATTAAGGGTGTCCCTGTAAAAACTGGTGAAAACCTCTTCAATATTGTTTCTTCCCTCGGTAAAGCAGTAAATTACGATTTTCCGAAATCTCAAATAAATTATATTTCTAGAGTGCCAACCTACAATGGAAATGAAAAATCTATTATTATAACATTCATGAACCGCTACATCAAGGAGGAATTCGTAGCTTCAGCACGTATAAAAAAGTCTCTGACTGCCAGTGACATCGGGATCGTGGGATGCCAGCAGCGTGTTTTTATCAATGACCATCTGACTGCAGATTCTAAAAGGCTACTTACCAAAACAAAATTATTGGCAAAGGAAAAAAACTTTAACTACGTATGGGTAAAGTTTTCCAAGATACATGTCCGCAAGAATGACACATCTCCAGTTCTAATAATTACAAAAGACAGTGATTTAAACAAATTACGTTAATCAAGTTCAATCTACGCTTAGATGTACATTTAAAATACATACTTACTATAAGAAAGCTAATCTTGATTATGTTAAGTTTCAATAACCTTTTAATTTGTGCGAAAATGTTATCTATCCATGCCTATTCACCTGCGTCTACGTACTGCTTTTGTTCGTTATCGAATCTTTTGTCCTCGAGGCCCATTCATTCTATTCATCGCTTACCTCAACTTATTGTTGCTCACTTATCAGTCTTAATTCGTATAGCAGCAATGTCCATTTTTGCTTATAGCCATCAATTAGCAACTGATGCTCGGGCTCGTTTTTGGTGCATTACATTGGTGTTTATTTTTCTACTCTACCGCCTTTATTTATTAATCATTAGAAGTTACTTGCATCCACTATATTATTATATAGAATACTCTAACTATATATGCTTGTTGTTAAGTCATTATTATACTGTTAACACATATATATTTAACAGTGGATACTACACAAAATAATTCAAAAAATCTTAATGTTTATTACCAAAACGCAAGAGGGTTGCGCACGAAGACTGTTACTTTTTATCGTAATATATGTAGTTGTGATTACGACATCGTGATTATTACTGAGACCTGGTTACTGCATGGCATATCCAATTCAGAACTGTTTGACCATCGCTTCACGGTGTGGAGACGTGACCGAAATTATTCTTCGACTGGGCAGATCTATGGCGGCGGTGTTTTAATTGCTACTCGTAAGGATTTTCTAGCTACTTCCCAAATTGCATTTAGCTCCAGTGCAGAAGATTTGTGGATTACTATAAATTTCCCTGGTTCAACTCCAAAATTGCATGTTGGAGTTGTTTATTTATGTAAGGAGAGCCTTGGCAACTCATTTTCAGAACAACTCAAAAATTACCTATCGAGCATTGAAAAAATTGTTTCTCGCAATTTACATGATAATTTTTTGATAGCGGGCGATTTCAATTTAAGTAAGATCAATTGGTCCCCGAGCGGTTCTCAAGACCACTCGCTCACTCCATACGGGTACAGTTCTTCTGACGAAATATTACTTGTCGATGAGTTAAATAGCTTAAACCTTATACAATACAACGGTATTCGTAACGCAAATGGTAAGATCTTGGACCTTATCATCTCGAATATAACAGTTCTAGTATCTGATTGCAGTGACGATTCTTTAGTCCCGGTTGACATACACCACGGAGCATTACTCCTACAGGTAAACATTACGTGCTCTGAGCTGCTGGCTACTGCACCACGCACTCGATTTCTTTTTTATAAGGGTGACTATAATTCCATAAATGAAGAATTAAACAACATAAACTGGGAGGCTGAATTTGCTACTAGGTCACTTAACGACGCAACCGATTATTTTTATAGCGTATTTGACCGCCTACGGAAACAATATATTCCTACCGTAAACGTAAAAAATTACTGTTACTTAAAGTGGTATTCGCCTGCCCTTAAAAATATAATTAAAGAGAAGCATAAGTACCATACCAAATTTAAGATGTATCGCAATAAATGTGATGAAACTTCATACAAAATATTAAGAGAGCGTGCTAAGCAATTGGAGAAATCCTGTTACACTAATTACATAAAATCTGTTGAAGCTTCGATTGAAAAAAACCCAAAGTACTTTTGGTCTTATGTTAAGTCAAAATATAAACTCATTTCAATGCCTAGCAGTATGACATGGAATGACACGATCTTTAATACGGGGCCCTCCATATGCACGGCTTTTTCGGACTATTTTCATTCTACTTTTTTAAATAGGGGTAATCAAAAACAAAATATTTATGATAGAAACGACTCATTTACATCTCACTCTGACTCTAGTTTGGGTATATCATCTGTGTGTGTGTCAACTGAACTAGTCGAAAAACTTATTCACAAACTCGACGTCTCTAAGTCCGCCGGACCCGACGAGCTACCAGCTATCTTTTTAAAGAACTGTGTGACCACCATTTCACAACCAATTGCATTGCTTTTCAAAAGATCACTCACAGAGGGTTATGTTCCAGCAATATGGAAACGCGCTTTTATTACCCCTGTGCACAAAAAAGGTGCCCATAATCAGGTTGTCAATTACAGGCCTATTTCTAAGCTATGCATTATCTCCAAACTACTAGAAAAAATTGTTTACGATCAGGTTTATTCATCTATGAAACAAAACTTTTGTGTCTCCCAACATGGCTTTCTTAAAGGACGTTCCACTGTGAGTAATCTTGTACTACTTTATGAGCATGTCACCTTCGCAATGGATAGTGATCAGCAGGTAGATGTCATATATACTGATTACAGCAAAGCATTTGATCGAATAGATCACGAGGTGCTTCTCATGAAGCTGGAAAAATTTGGTATATGTGGCAATCTGCTAAGGTGGTTCATTTCTTACATTCGGAATCGGTCGCAGGCAGTAGTTATAAATAACTATATATCAGGATGGCTCAGTGTACCCAGCGGCGTCCCTCAAGGATCCCTGTTGGGTCCCTTGTTATTTATTATCTTCGTAAATGATATTGAAACTTGCTTCCGATCCTCTCGGGTCTTATGCTTCGCCGATGACATGAAAATCTACTCTCCGGTCTCAAGTTCTAGTGATGCTCTGGCTCTACAGCAAGATCTCGTAAGTCTAGAGAACTATTGTGCAGAGAACCACCTAGACCTTAATGCCTCCAAATGCAGCGTGGTGTCCTTTAGCCGAAAACGCCTAGTAAAGCAATTTGACTATACACTAAAAAATACAATCATACAGAGACAAAGTTCAATACGCGACCTTGGTGTACATTTTGATTCTAAGCTCCTCTTTGACTTACATATAGATAAAATTGTCGCGAAGGCCAGTAAGGCCCTGGGTTTCATAAGACGCATATCTAGTGACTTTACAAAAGCTAAAACGCTTAAAATACTATACTGCACTTTCGTTCGGAGCCATCTGGAATATGCGTCTCAAGCTTGGAATCCCAAATACCTTACCTACGTGTCGCGTATTGAAAGAATACAGCGTAAGTTCATTAAATATCTGTGTTACCGCACCAAGGAAAGCTATCATTCAAATGATTATGACGCTATATGCAAAAAACACCATATTCTTACGCTCGAAAACCGCCGTCTAATAGCTGACATTCTATTTTTATTAAAAATTTCCTCAAACAAGTTAGACTGTCCTGAATTGTTATCGCTGCTGGCCTTAAATGTCCCTTCCAAAGGTCTGCGGCATAGGCCAATACTTAACATTTCTTCAGCGTCTACCAACTATAGGCAGAATGCGTTTATACGACGAGCAAGCAGCAATTTTAATAAATTGAGCAAAAGATTCGATCTCGACTTATTTAACACCAGTGTAACAACAGCACGACGTTTACTTGTTTTGTGAATTATTGGCAGGTAAGTGTTTCAAAACTGGCTATGTTGTCCAATTTATTTTATGCACATAACATGTGTAAGGTTGTCTTGTATTGTAATTATAACATGCGCTACGGGATAGGTGCCATTTACAATATATTATGCAATTTTTAATTTTTTTTAACATAGTCAATTATTATATATTGTTGTTTAATATTATGTTATTTCATACTTTTTCTTAGATTTTTAGCATGTTATATTTCACTTTTTTACGTTTGTGTACGGTATAGGAACTTGGTCGCTTTTTAGCAATTCTATGTTATGTTATATCTATTAGTGGAAACCAATTATTGGCTTTTTGTTACATATTTTAGCGTTATCTGTGTTTGTGAGCTGTTGGTTTTCCTAAGATAAAATAAAAAAAAAAATAAATAAATAAATAAAATAACGGTGAAGTGTATAACTTGTGTGCCCGTAAAATGTCTGAACTAGATTTACCCGTGCAATGTATTTCTAACACTAACTTGTATTCTAAATATAAACATTTGGGTTTGTGTAATTGTAAAATAAAACCTAAGATTTTGATCGGCCAAGATAATTATCATCTGATGGCACCTATTGAATGTATAAGAGATAGTCAAGAGCAGTGTGGGCCATACGTCACTAGGTGTATGTTGGGTTGGACTGTACATGGCAGAATAAACAATATTCCTTCTTTTGTGTCTCTGAGCGACTGTAGTGATTTTAATACAAATAAACACATTTACAATTATTCTGATGTTAGTCTTAATTTAAGTACAGTCAGCGCAGAAAATTACACTCACTCTGACATCCCCTCTTCTTCCACCTGTGCATCTTCTGAGGTTGGTCCCTATGACGACATGAAATTACACGATGCCGTACAAATATATTTTTCTTTGGAATCAATAGGTGTATCTACAATACCGCGCCGTAATCCCGATGAGCTTCGTGCTATAGAAATTTTAGATAGCACTGCTAAATTGTACGACTGTACTTGGTACGTTGGGTTGCCTTGGAGGCACGACGATGATGGGATGCCCGACTCCTATCCCACGGCCTGCAAACGTTTGTTGACCGTGGAGAACAAAATAGCACGTAACGAAGCTTATGCGGCCCGGTACCGTGATAGAATTAACCATTTATTTTCGAATAATTTTGCCCGTAAAATAACTGAAAGTGATACTGGCGACAGTGTCTCGCGTCACCGTATATGGTATTTACCACATTTTGGGGTTGACAACCCCAACAAAAAGAAATTAAGGTTAGTGTTCGATGCCGCCGCTAAGTCTAAGGGATGTTCTCTTAATGATTTTTTGCTTCAGGGTCCTGATTTGCTGCAATCTTTATTAGGAATTATGTTTAGGTTTAGAGAACAGCCTGTGGGAGTGTTCGGTGACATTAAAGACATGTTCCTCAAAATAAAAATTAAAGATGATGATTGTCACGCGTTTCGATTTCTTTGGCGAGATTTAGAAAGTAAAAACATACAGAAGTATGTTATGACGTCACTAATTTTTGGTGCAAACTGTTCACCGTTCATTGCGCAGTACGTTTGCCAAAATAAAAACACCGAACGATTTCAAAATTCTCACGCTGATGCTGTCGGTGCAATAAGAAAAAACCAGTACATGGACGACTATATCGACAGTTTGCCCGATGACGTCACCGCTACAAAAATGATCCGCGATGTGACATTCATCCATAGCCAGGGTGGTTTTGAGATGCGTAATTGGATGAGCAACTCGTCCCAGGTTTTAAAACATGTCCCAGAAAATTTATTAAGTGACAATGCTGTAAAATTCGATACGGAAAATCAGGCTGAGCGTACATTAGGTTTGTTGTGGTACCCGTGTAGTGATACGTTTGCGTTTGATGTTTCCATGAAGCGTATTCCTTCCGATGTTTTGACTTTATTGCGAAAACCTACGAAACGGGAGATGCTTTGTATTGTGATGTCAATTTTTGATGTTCACGGATTTCTTACCCCGTTCACGATACAGTCAAAAATATATATTCAGGAAGCATGGAAAATGAAATTAGGATGGGACCAACAAATACCTGATAGTTTGTTTACATCATTTCGCGAATGGTTAATTCAATTGAAAAATATTAGTGATATCCGAATTTCGAGATGGTACTTTAATCCAACAACAGAAGGTTCAAAATCGCTTAACATGTCTGAAGTCGATAAGCAGACGACGCGTCAGAGTGAGACGACGATATCCGCGCCTGCCTTAGGGTCCGCGAGAGTAAGTGGGACAACTCTAGAGCTGCATATTTTTTGCGATGCATCTCCCAGCGCATACGCAGCCGTAGCGTACTGGCGCCAGATAGTAAACAATGATATCTGTGTTGCATTCATAGCGAGTAAAAGCCGCGTCGCACCTATTAAGGCGCATAACACATTGCACCGGACACCGCTGCGGTGTACGGAGGGACGAAAACCGCATGCGGCTGCGGCGGCACGGAACCGTGCCACCGTACGGTTTGCTCCGTATCATCGTCCGGAGCTGCGGTGCACGAGGACGCCCCGCATCACCGCATTATCTATGTTGAGATCTATTACGCGTATGCACGTCCTTTCTACGCAAAAATCCGTACGATACTGCGGCACAGTGTGGCATACCCCGCGGACCGCACCGCATCACCGTCCGGGAGTGCGGTGCCGTCGCGCGCGCCGCACAACCGCACGGTGATGCGGTGCGAGTGTGTTATACCCTGCGGTTTTTGTATACAAATTAAGATTCTCCAGTCAAAATTAAAAACCGCAGCACCGCACACCGGAGCGGTGTCCGGTGCAATGTGTTATGCGCCTTAGCCTACGATTACTATTCCAAAACTAGAGTTACAGGCTGCATTGTTAGGGTGTAGGTTAGCTAATACAATAAAAAATGAACACAGACTAAATTTTACTAAAATTTTTTACTGGTCTGATTCAATGACTGTTTTGAATTGGATAAGGAACGATACACAGAATCACAAAATTTTTATTGCTAATAGGCTTGGCGAGATCGATCAGCTGAGTGATGTAAGCGACTGGCACTATGTTCCGTCGGAATTAAACATAGCTGATCTCGCGACGAAACTTCGCGCTGACTGTGGAGCGCTGCACAGCCACTGCGAGTGGTTTACGGGCCCGAAGTTTCTTCATTCTCCGGGTAATCAGTGGCCTGCGCAGCCGGAATTCGTACCTGAAAAAGACAAAAATGAGTTAGAATTATTAAATGTAGTTAGTCGTAGTAATAGTAGTTCTTTACCTGTTCCCAAACCTACGCGATTCTCTAATTGGTTGCGTTTGTTGCGTAGTACTGCTGCTGTGCTTTTATTTATAATTATTGATAAGTGCAGAGGAAATAAAGCGCGGCAGATTGATTTCGCGCTTATGAGACAGGCGGAATTAATTTTATTGCGAGATACACAGGCACGTTGCTTTTCGCGCGAAATATACTTACTTAAGCAAAATATGAACATCGAACGTAACAGTCGTCTGAACTCATTAACGCCATTTTTAAATAGTGATGGGCTTTTATGCGTCGGTGGGCGTATTAATGCAGTGTCTGGTGTAGATGATCAGGTAAAACGGCCTGTAATACTTGACGGTCGTGATCATGTCGCCCAGCTGCTTGTGAAGTACTACCATGTTAAGTCCGCACATGCTAACAACGAAACAGTTGTTAATGAACTGAGGCAGAAATACTGGATAGTTAACTTGAGACCTATCGTTCGTACCGTGTCTTCTCAGTGCCTTATCTGCCGAATAAGAAAGGCCAACCCTGAACCACCGCGCCTAGGTGATCTCCCAGAGGGACGTTTAATGCATCACCAGAGGCCGTTTACGGTGTGCGGGCTAGACTTATTCGGCCCCATAGAAATATCGGTGGGCCGCCAGAGACCCAAGAGATATGGTGTACTCTTCACTTGCTTGACGGAACGGGCTATACATATTGAAATTGTGTCCAGTCTTACAGCAGATTCATTAGTAATGGCTCTTCGCAGAATGGCTGCAAAACGTGGCTGGCCGCGTATACTCATATCGGATAACGGCACAAACATGCGAGGCGCGTGTAACGAGCTGAAACAGTCCGTTAAAGAGCTTGATCGGGAGTCCACGGTTCGGGAAGCTCTGAATCATGGGGTAGACTGGCGCTTTATACCACCTGCCAGCCCACATATGGGGGGAGCCTGGGAGCGCCTCATTCGAAGCGTGAAGACCGCCCTCAAAGTTGTGCTCAAAGAAAGGGCCCCTAGGGAAGAAGTGCTTACCATTGTGCTTGCTGAGATAGAGAATATGATAAATAGTAGACCGCTCACGCACGTTTCAGTGGACCCTTCAACTCAGGAGGCACTCACTCCTAATCATTTTTTGTTGTGCTCTTCTAGTGCCGGTGGCACTTCCACCTTTCACTTGCCGCCGCTCGGCGTATTCGACGACAGTGATCTTTACCTGCGTCGTCAGTGGCGGATCGCACAGCGTCTCATTGACTTATTTTGGGGACGGTGGATGAGGGAGTTCTTACCGGAACTTATTCCACGAAGTAAGAGCGAGCGCACATTGTAGTCACGACAGTTTTAAGACAGACTTGCATAAAACAGACAAGTCTGTTTTAAAACCAAGACGAAACTGTTTTGACTACGAGGCGCCGCACACCATAGTCTGCGACAATCTTTTTAGGGTTCCGTAGCCAAATGGTAAAAAACGGAACCCTTATAGATTCGTCATGTCTCTGTCTGTACGTCCGTATGTCACAGCCACTTTTTTCCGAAACTATAAGAACTATACTGTTGAAACTTGGTAAGTATATGTATTCTGTGAACCGCATTAAGATTTTTACACAAAAATAGAAAAAAGCAATAAATTTTGGGGGTTCCCCAATCCCCATACTTAGAACTGAAACTCAAAATTTTTTTTTTCATCAAACCCATACGTGTGGGATATCTATAGATAGGTCTTCAAAAATGATATTGAGGTTTCTAATATACTTTTTTTCTAAACTGAATAGTTTGCGCGCGACACACACCAAAGTGGTAAAATGTGTGTGTCCCTCTAAATTAAGAGAATGATAAAATTAAAAAACATATATGATGCACATTACAATGCAAACTTCCACCGAAAATTGGTTTGAACGAGATCTAGTAAGTAGTTTTTTTAATACGTCATAAATCGTACAGAACCCTTCATGGGGTACATCGTTAGACTGTTTTGTCGTTGATGTGCGCGCCCACATACATTCAAAAGGGAAGCCGACAAACGTTAGTCAGACTTGTCGCCATGCAGAACTTGTAGGTATGAAACAATTTAGTCTACGAGACGTTTTGTTTGAAGTATGCGCGTCTTCATTATTTTTGTAAAGCGATAGTCCGTCTTAAGACTGTCTTGACTATAATCTGCGCTCAGCCTAAGTGGAACAAAGAGGGTCGTAATTTGAAGGTAGGAGATTTTGTTGTCGTTGTGGATCCAACCTTACCTCGAAACATGGCCAAAGGGTATCGTGGAGCGTGTGTACCCAGGGGCGGACGACAGAGTGAGAGTAGTCGACGTCAAAACTAAGACAGGAATACTAAAGAGACCTGCCACGAGGGTCGCCTCACTTACCTTTGTTAATGAGTGTCTCTTTCGCGACACTAGGGGGGAGGATGTTGACGACGACCACACTGCTCACACTGCTGACCTGAAAAATAAAAATAAGCAAAAGCATAATTAGATATAAGAATAATGATATGTATAACAATAACACATAAGCTTGTATATAGGTACTTACATGTTTAAATTGACGCGCCGCTGGCGAATATTTTGTCATTGTGTTGGTGGCTTAATAATAAAAAAACTGTTATCCAGTAGCGGGGTTGCGGTTGTCCGTTAGTATGATATTATAATCGCGGGTAATTATAAGTTTTAGTGCCGAAACTACTTTCACCGCGACCGCACGCTCGCTACTGAGATCCTTGATTATTCGCATATTTTCGCTTTTCATTGTCCCTTATCCTCACGCCGGCGATGCATCGTCTACAGGGGGTGTTAATAAGATATCAAAATAAGATATGTTTTGTAGTCTGTAAATATGTACCCATCTGTCATCCGTGTTTCATACGAATAATAATTAGTCTGTGCAAATGATTCGTGACTTTCACTTTAGTATTATTTAGGTATTTTTATCATTTCTTAATAAATCAGTAATATAAAAATTAAGTGTAATATTTGTTGCGATGTCAACACTTTGGTGTTAGCAACACTACAATATGTCAGTCTTTTAGTCTGTGTAAAGTTGTGGTAAAGTTGTAATAATGGTTGGATAGTATCGAATTCAGTCTAAGTTTCAAATATAAAGTATTTTATTATCTCTTCATCGCTCCAAATCTATACTTACTTACTATATAAAGCGCAGTCACCGGAAACAAGTACGGGGAGATTTGTTGAGAATATGCAGGTAAAGTTACCACGCAATATAAATTTTACCGGTTCCAACGCGTCCACGGAATGGTGGTTTGGTTAACTTTAGGGATAACGAGGATTATCTTACAGTAACTAACAATAATGACGCCCAAAACTCGGTTAAATTGTCATTATTGCCAAATATGATGGGTTCGGATCCGGATGCATCGAGGATTGTTGCAACGCTTGACCGAAGAAAATTTATAAAGAGGTTATCTCAGGGATTACTAACCCCGTGAATCCTAGAACAAATGTTGTATTTGAGAGGTTTAAATTTAGGGGAAAAAAAGAAGGACAGCCTTTCGATCATTTTTTGACAGAATGTCGTCAGTTATTTAATTAAAAGAATTCGTACAGTTCATGTATTGACAATGAAAAACAAAATTTTATTCAACAAAATATAGATGTATTTAAAGGCATAGGTAAAGTTCCTGGGGTATTTGATATAATAACTAGAAATATTGAAACTCGAATTTGTTATCCCTCACCAAAAATACCCAATAAAATGTTGTTTATTAAAATCTGACTTAGAAAGGTTAGAGACAAGACAATCTACTTATAGTTAAAGTAGAAAATATTGTTAATGATGCATGTATAAATAAAATTGAAATTATTGGACGACCAAATGGTAAGGTAAGGTTATACCTTGATCCGTCAGATCTTAATAAATATATTGTTAAAAAACCTAAAATTTTGCCCACTCATGATGGGTTAATTTGTAGGTTACAAGGTAATAAATATTATTCAGTAGGTACTAGACTTAAGTGAAGGCTGTCATCACTTAAAATTAAATGAGTCATCTTCATGGAAGTGTTGCTTTGCAACACCATTTGAAGTGTACAGGTATTTAGTTTTACCATATGGCATTGTACATGCACCTGAACTGTTTCAGGAAGTGTTAGAAAAATATTTTAATATGATATTTCTAATGTAATTTATCAATTTTTGCCTATCTCAGCATGATAAAGCACTAGAAAGTGTAATTAATAAAGCACGTGAGCTTGACATAGTATATAATAAAGAAAAGTTTCAATTTAGACAGAATTAATTTAAATATGTGGGCCAAATTTTTAATGAAAAGGCTATGTCGCTAGATAAAAATAGAGCTGAGCCTGACACCCATATGCACAGTCGGTTCCTCGAGATTTCCTCCACTCGACTGTGACTCAACTCAACATCAAGGATAAAATCGGTATGCAGAAATGACAAAACTATCCTCGACTTGAGCAAATTCCTCAGTCGAGTCGAGTAATCAACTGTCAAACTCAAAGTACGTCGCGATCTACCTTGCGGTCTCCTCAAAGTTATTTCAGAGGCTATTTCAAGTTTTATTAGCATAATGAATAATTTCCATTGTTTTTTATTGATTAGGTACCTTTATAAAGACATGTACCAATATCGTCCTATAAAGCGGTATGTACGGGATGCAGCAAATCCGCTGGAATATTTTGACGATGTGGAATTCCAAAGAAGATTTTGTTAGTAGTAATGGTAAATAGATGCATAGAACGGACCGCATTTTGAATATTCTATGTTTGTAGACTTACCTGGTTGACTTCTTTGTTCTGTGATCGCTGGTTGTACTCGCATAATGGTTGGTTGCAAAAATCTAGTTGTTATCCATAATTGTTTGTATTGGAAAGTGGTATAAAATAAAATCACAAATTACAGCAAGATCTTTTATTAAATATCCACGCCCTTCAGGTTATGGGCCCAGGCACAGGATTAAGGAGATTTTGTTGAGCTGTGAAATTGGCGGCAGGAACCCACGTTCCTAGATATTATTTTCGGTCATAAAATAGACCGAAATAATTCTTTTAGACCGAAACCGCAATTTGGGAATTCATTATGGATTTCATATGTACATTTGTCTGACGCTCCTACGGTGAAGGAAAACATCGTGAGGCAACCTGCATACATCTGCGAAGAAATTCAATGATGTATGTGAAGTCGACCAATTCGCACTGGGCCAGCGTGGTTGACTAAGGCCTAATCACCCTAATATAGGGTAGGCTCGAGCCCCTCGGTGGGGACGTATATGGGCTGTGATGATGATGATGATGATGAACTGTTTGAAGTTAAAAGGAAACCAAAATTGGGCCGTGTGGCGTTTTCAAACGGAAGTTTTGTTGAAATCAAAGAAGTTATATTATGTTGTAATAAATCGAGAGCCCAAGAGTACAGAAGACAAAGATGTTAAATTTGCACAAGACGACGCTTCAGCGCAAGAATTAATTGTGATGAGAATGGATGTGGGCCCCCTAAGCCATATATTGTCATGTAAAAGTGCAAGAGACATGTGGCAAAAACTCAAGGTCATGTATGAGCGTGAATCTACAGTGAGTATTCACTTGTTACAGAAGCAATTCTTTTCATGTACATACAAAAGTGAAGATACCATATCAAGTTTTTTGTCAAAACTAGAAGACATTAAAATGAAGTTAAAACAGGCAGGAGAAAATATATCAGATAAAATGTATATCACCAAAATTCTAATGAGTTTGCCCGATTCATATAAACACTTTTGTTCTGCATGGGAATCAACTCAAGAAGATAAGCAAACTATTGACGAGTTAATGTCAAGGCTTTTGGTTGAGGAAGAGCGATTGTGTCCAAGTCAAAGTAGTGAAATAGTGGCTTTGGCTGGGAAAAGTACACTAAAAAGGTGTTACAGATGTGGAAAAGAGGGACATATATCAAAATATTGCACTAAAAATGACAACAGAGAGCAGAGGTCATGTAAAAAGAAAGGTCATATTGCAACAGACTGTAGATTATACTTCGCGCTTCGTCCTCGAGATTAGTATTACTTTTAATCATAGACAACATGTAGTAACGCACAAGTGACACCGCTTTACACTATGGTTGAGATAAACTTTTTTTTTTGAGGGTAGTATGAACTGTAATCTGTCGCTGCTTGACTTCCATTCGTCATTCGCATTTTAGTGCTCCGCCGCTGAACACGTTTCTTGGTGCTCGCGTTCTTGTGCCCTAAAAATAAAAATGTCTAAAAGAAAGCTTTCTCACGACTTAGAAGATGATCTAGTTCATTTAATGAAAAAAGTAAAGAAACTGGAAAAGAAAATACGTCGTAGAAGAGACTCGAATAGTGATTCTGAAGGACAAGAATCACCAACACGTGATTCAAGATTGCAGAGCGTCGTTCATCAACCAGGTACCTACATAGTTACAATTAAAATAGTTTCTATTCTGCATCCATGTATGTACAAAATATAATCCAGACTAATGCAATCGAAATAGTCATCTGGACTATTTCACCGCATTAACAACTCTAACGGTAATCGTATAATTCAGCGGGAATTATACACACCGTAAATAACGTGTTACTTAATTACACGTAACATATTTTATAATGTTTTTTACACCGGTTAAAAATATATTTTTCTTTCTATCTACAATAAAGTAATATGACACATACCTACTGTAATTAAAAAAGTTATTTTGCATTTTCATATAATTTTTAATAATTCAAATAAATAATTTCATTTTCAATAAATATGGGTGTACAAATAAGTGGATATGTTGTAGTGTATTCATGCTACCACGTTAAATAAGGATGTAATCAGGGCTGTCATCGGGACGAGTCCATTTTATCCTTCATATTATATAAATTTGATTAAAGATTTACCCTTAATCAACTATCTGGCGTTCATTCCAGAGACGTCCCCTCCGCCCTTGGATCCAGATGACTGGTTACCAGAACCAATTAATGATAACGACCATATGCACAAGTCAGCTTGTTCATCGTCATGCGGCCCAAGAACAGTTCAGACCTCTGAAACTGTAGAGAATGTTCCAAATTTGGAATCAAATGCGGCATCCTCAGAACCCGTAGAATTAGATACCGATACATTAGATATTTTGGGTGACGATCCAACAATAGAAATCAAATTTGGAAATGAAATACGTACAGAATTATCTTCTCGCATACAACATATAGTACAAGAAGGCCTTACTAAAGAGGTTAGAAAAAACTTAATATCAAAATACCCTCTACCCGCTAATTGCACTTACATAGGTGCTCCTAAGATCAACTTAGAAATAAAAGCGGCACTTCTCGATGTAGCTACCAAACGCGATAAGGGAATTGAAGCCAAACAAAAAGAAATGGCAAGCGCCATATCTTGTTTAAGCGAAGTCATAAGTTCTCAACTCAATCTTAAAGAAAGAGACCAAGACTTATTACAAAAGACTATGGATGCCACCCGTATACTCTGTGACATACAACACGCTGATTCCAGTACGAGGAAAATGTTCATCCTCTCTTCACTGAAAAGAGATATGAAGGAACACCTCACTAATACAAAAATCGACTCTTTTTTGTTCGGAGAAAACTTAGCCGAAACGATCAAATCCGCCAAAGCTGTTAATAAGTCTGGAATAGAATTAAAAGCAGACACTGTTAACAAAAACCAATCCAAACGAGGAAATATATCGGCTCCAAGGCCTTTAAACAGGAAAGCTCCGGCCCCGGCGCGCAGGCAGCCGGTTGCGCCAGTACGGAGTCGAGGGCCTGCAGCCCAGAGGTAGCCGCCGCCGCCCCAGCTGCCATACGCGCACTCCTCGAGAGTGTCGTGGCATCCACCGCCACCGCCGCCACCGCCCCCGCCGCCGCCACCACCACCGCCGACTACTCGCCGGCGATACTAAATACAGTTAAGTATGCTGGACGCTTGTCACTTTTCTATAATCAGTGGTCATTAATAACGAATGATCGTACCATACTTTCGTGGATCAAAGGTTACAAAATCAAATTTTCATCTCTTATTCACCAACATACTGAGCCTGCATTACGCACTTATACAGAAATCGAAAAAGAACAATTAACGGAGGCAATAGATAACCTTCTACAAATTGGAGCCATTTCACAATGCAGTCGTGTTCTTTACAGTTTCTTTCCAGTTACTTTCTTACGCCAAAACCCAACGGAAAAATGAGGTTTATTTTAAACCTTAAAAAATTAAATAAATTAATTACAAACGATCATTTTAAACTAGAAGATTTACGTACTGCATTAAAGTTGATCACTAATAATTCGTTCATGTCTACTCTCGACCTTAAAGATGCATACTTTTTGATTAAAATTCACAAAGAATCGAGAAAGTACCTTCGTTTTAAGTTTGACGGCAATTTTTTTCAGTTCAATGTGCTTCCTTTCGGCTTAAGCACGGCGCCATATATATTTACAAAATTAATGAGGCCCGTTGTAAAAATGTTACGTTCCATCGGTTTATCATCTACATTATATTTAGATGACTGGCTTCTTATTGGTGACTCTTATCAAAGCTGCTTAGAAAATATAAATATGACTAAAAAATTATTAACGTCTCTAGGTTTCATTGTAAATGAAGAAAAAAGTTCCCTTACACCCTCACAATCCTGTAAGTTTTTGGGAATGATTATAAATACATGCAAAATGACCCTTAGCTTACCGCATGAAAAAAGATTGCGTATTAGAATTGAATTGGAAAACCTTATTAGACTAATTCGATGTAAAATTAGAAAATTTGCGCAAATTGTAGGTTTGCTTGTATCAGCCTGCCCAGCCATTGAATATGGGTGGCTTTATACTAAAGAAATGGAGCGAGCTAAATTTCTAAGTTTAAAAATTCATAATGATTATGAAAAATTCATGAATATAGCCTATTCCATAATACCTGATGTCAAATGGTGGCTGGCAAACATAGGCCATTCTTTCCACCAAATTAAGAATGATCAATATGTTGCCGAAATTTATTCTGACGCCTCAATAACGGGGTGGGGTGTCTGTTATAATAACGAGACCGCGGGGGGACAGTGGTCACAAGAAGAGCAAAAACAACACATAAACTATCTTGAATTACTCGCCGCCTTTATCGGTTTAAAAGTTTTTGCAAAAAATTTACACGATTGTCAGATACTTCTGCGCATAGATAATACCACCGCTATATCTTACATCAACCGTATGGGTGGAATTCAATTCCCCCATTTATCACAAATAACCAGAGACATCTGGCAATGGTGTGAAACCCGAAAAATCTTTATATTTGCATCGTATATCAGGTCTTGTGACAACGTTCTCGCAGATGCAGAGTCTCGTAAAATTCACCCGGATATAGAATGGGAGCTGGCTGATTGGGCTTTTCAAAAGTTAGTAAACAAATTTAGTAAACCTGAGGTAGACTTATTTGCTAGTCGTTTAAACAATAAATGTGCCAAATACGTATCATGGCACAAAGACCCAAATTCAATTGCTGTTAATGCATTTACAATAAAGTGGTCAGACATATTTTTTATGCCTTCCTCCCATTCTCCATGATACTTAAAATATTAAGGAAAATCATTACCGATGAAGCGAAGGGTATTCTTGTTGTGCCTTATTGGCCAACTCAAGCATGGTACCCGTTATTCAAAAGCTTACTTATTTCTGAACTAGTAACGTTCTCATCGAAAGATAATGTTCTTTTATCTCATTCCAGTCTACGCCGGATACACACCTCACTTACCTTGGTTGCAGGAGTATTATCCGGGAGGCGCTAACAAAAAGAAGTCTACCACGAGCATCCTTAAATATTATGGTATCTTCTTTATCGGACATTACCATCAAGCAGTACGACGTCTGCTTACGTAAATGGTGGATATATTGCCAAACCTATAAAATCGATTATTATAAGGTATCAGGTTCCAATCGTGATTTCCTTTTTAACTCAGATGTTCAACGATGGTTGTCAATACGGGACTTTGAATACTTATAGGTCTGCTTTGGCCTTAATTCTAGGTCCAAAATTAACTAAAGACGACAGATTAATTCGGTTCTATAAAGAAGTGTTTCGAATGAGACCTCCCCTTCCAAAATATAGTTTTACCTGGGACACTAACTGCTGTATCCAAATGAAGACTTACACACATCAAAAAAAGTTTGAGATCACTTTGATAATACGACCTCGTTGTTGTTACGTTAGAATAAAATGTTTTTTCTTTTTTTTCTAAGATTCTTCATTTTAAAATCAAATCTTTTAATGACAAAAGAATTTAAAACATCAATTGTTTTTCTGTTTAAAAAGAGATGAAATCCTTGTTTACACTCATTCAGAAATCCGACCAACTTGATTCAAGCGTTTTTTCTGACTTTTCAAAGAACGAGTTCATTCCTAAAGATGCCGAGGGGATTATCAGAAGTTTTACGAGCAAGAATTGTTACTTTGGGGGAAGAGGGGCATTCTACGAGAGAAATAGCACGTAGAGTGGCTGTATCCCAATCCTGTGTCGTGAACACGTTACGGAGGTATCGCGGCATGGGTAACTTTACTGATCAACCTCGCAGTGGTCGCCCAACTGTGCTTACTGCTGCTCAGAAGCGTTACATCAGACTGCTGACTGCTCGAGACCCAACAATCAATGCCACTAAAATAAAATCGGAATTGCGGGCTGCTACTGGACTAGAAATAAGTACTCAAACCGTCAGGAATTGCTTACACCAGGTTGGATTACGAGCGAGGAGATCCTGGCGAGCACCCCTGAACACACAGCAACGACAGCGACGCAGATTGCAGTGGGCTAGACTCCGCCAAAATGAAGAAAACGACGAGCAAAACATTTGGAGAAATTGTCTCTTCGTTGACGAGTCCAGAATCAGCACTCATCCAGACAACCGACGTATTCGTGTCCGGAGAAGACCTGGGGACGCTGAAAGACAAAGAACTGCCACCGGCACAGTTCAACAAGGCGGGAAATCGGTATCCTTTTGGGGCGGTATAATGATTGGTGCTAGAACGCCGTTGATCCCGTATCGTGGCTCGATGACTGCAGCTTTGTACCAAACCATTGCTATTGATGGAATTGTCAGGTCATTTAGAATAAACCATGGCCCTCGATTCGTAATGGTTGACGATAATGCACCCGCACATCGAGCCCAACGAATCAACGCTGTTCTGCCTGAACACGACATTACCAGGTTAGACTGGCCTGCCGGCTCACCTGACTTAAACCCGATTGAGCACGCGTGGGATGCTGTCAAGCGAGCTGTTTGGAACCGTCAGCCACCTCCCCAGACAGTGTCAGAGATCAGGGAAGCCGTTATTCAAGAATGGGACAGGTTACCGCAAGAAATGCTGGATAACTTAATTCTTAGCATGCCAAGAAGGATTGCCGCATGTGTTCGAGCCAGGGGAGGAGTTATCTTGCATTAAATAAAAACAATTTCATAATAAATGTTGACCATATTTAGTTAAATCCTGCATTTCTTTTAATTATTTGTTAGTCGAAATTGCATTAAGACCTTTAAATTCAATTTTTGTTAATAAAAAATAAAAAAATCATTTATTTTTTCATTTCAAATAGTGTATCCTTCTTATAAAAAAGATGTTACGTAAAGAACATTCCTTTGAAAAGCAAAATTTTAACAATATTCCATCTTTTGCTAGTGATCTCAAACTTTTTTTGATGTGTGTATGTTTGGACAAAATAGCTAGAAAGACAATTACTCTGTTAGCACTTGTGACCGCGCATCGAATCCAAACTCTTTCCAAAATAAGTATCAAAAATATGCAAATACATAGTAGTCAAATAATAATTAAAATTCCCGATATTATAAAAACGTCTCGTCCAGGCGAGGCTGCGGTATCTCGTGCGCACTCGCTGGGTGTCAGCGTTGACACAATCCGGAACACTACTGGCTGGAGTGGCAACTCCACAACCTTTGCCAAGTATTATAATAGACATATTGCGAGTATAAATGATCACTCAGTTTTTCAAACGCAATTATTAATAATAATGATTGAATTTTTTTCTTTATGTACAATTCCAATCTATAGTCAATTAATTTAAGAAACATTAATTGTGTAAATTAATATTATCACTAATTACTTCCAAGAATTGATCAGTTAACAATTATGTAATTCTGCGATATTATTAGTTACCTATTCCTAGAGAATTTACATAATTATAATAAATCTATTTTTCAAACTATATACAAAGATATTTTTATTGACAATATTTCCCAAATAACTCTCAATATCTACATGTTGTCTATGATTAAAAGTAATACTAATCTCGAGGACGAAGCGCAAAGTATAATTAATGATTAAACGAACTTACCTTAAGTGAAGTTCTATCATAATTATACGAAGCGCTTCGTCCGAAGAGATTAGTATACGATCCCACCCACCCTCAGTCGTCCTGACTCCCACTTAAATAAGGAAATATAGTGTCAATAAGCAGGTAAGCATTGTACTTATTAAGTACGGCATATGGCGTACTTAATATTCCAATACTAATTATTTCACTCTAAACTAAATGACGAATGAAAGTCAAGCAACGACAGATTACAGTTCATACTAACCTCAAAAAAAAAAAGTTTCTCTCAACCATAGTGTAAAGCGGTGTCACTTGTGCGTTACTACATGTTGTCTATGAAAAGATTAAAAGTAATACTAATCTCTTCGGACGAAGCGCTTCGTATAATTATGATAGAACTTCACTTAAGGTAAGTTCGTTTAATCATTAATTATTAAAGTCAAAGAAAAATAAAGAATATGCAACTAGCAAGGAAAATAATAAAAATGCATTTATGTGTTTAAGTGATTTAAACTGTAAAGAAAGTAGTTGGATTATGGACACTGGGGCTTCGGAACATACGAGTATGTGTGGAAATAAAAGATTGTTTAAGACCTTAGAAAAAAAGGAACAAAATATGAAAGTTAGAATTGGAAATGGAAATATATTAACTGTAAAAGGGATTGGAACTGTAATTGTTTTTGCTTGGAATGGACAGAGGCTTATAGAAACAGAATTAAGTAATGTTTTATTCGTCCCAGAGTTGAAATTCAATCTTTTTTCAGTTGGTTATGTTTTGCACAAATGTCTGCTTCATACTAAAACAAATAATGACACCTGCGAATGTATAAATAATACCTAACGGTAAAATAAGAGCATTAGCTAAACGTGAGCATAAATTATTTAAGATGTTGTTTTCATCATGTAAAGAAGATTCTCAGATATATATAAATCGATATATTCCTAATGTAATTTATCAATTTTTGCCTATCTCAGCATGATAAAGCACTAGAAAGTGTAATTAATAAAGCACGTGAGCTTGACATAGTATATGTATAATAATGAAAAGTTTTAAAATTAGACAGAATGAATTTAAATATGTGGGCCAAATTTTTTATGAAAAGGCTATGTCGCTAGATAAAAATAGAGCTGAGTCTGATCAAATTAAAAGCTCCAACATTTAAAGAACAGCTAAAAAACACGATAGGTTGGTTTGCACTACTAATGTTCAATTACTCCTACTAATACAATCATAATAATGTCCAAAAAATTAAAATTAACAAAAATTAAAATGCCAAAAATTTAAAATGTAAAAAAATTAAAATGACTATCAATAATAATGTCCAATATAGGGCGTTATGTACCAGATATGGGTGATCTTATGGCCCCATTGTTGTCTAGTGCCAACTAGATGGAATGGACCAGGAGGAAAAAGAAAAAGAGGACGCCCTGAAAAGGGGAATAGATGATATAAAAGCGATTGGAGAAAGAAAGTGATGGACAGAGAGGTTTGGAAAAAGCTGGAGGAGGCCTTTACCATAAGAATAACTAATAATACGAGTATAGAAGCGAATCTCCTTTGTGGGTGCGCTAAATGCCGCTATTTGCATACCTACAGCGCCCTTCCCCCTGTAACGCCCCGCAGTAGTCTGCGGACGCCGCTAGGGTCACGACATGGACGTATGGTTACCACTACAATATTTTTATATAGGTACCTCCATATTTTACATTAAATGAGAAACTGAGCATACACCGAGTCTTATTGATTTTGTACTTCAAGTGTAGCGAGCGAGCGACTATCTTTGGCAATAGTACGCACATTTTTAGTTTTTTTTGATTCCGTAGTTATAAGAACCTGCCTATTTTTGATTAATTGAGCTTAATCCCTACACTTCGAGAACAAAATCATTAAAATGTTTCGAATTTCGATGTACAAAAATGGTTTGTAATTTAGGTATCGTACCCACGTTTATAGTCCAAGAGCTGAAGTTATGAATGTACTAATGGATAAAACCTAAGCTCACTTTTTACTATCAAACCAACATTTTCACTAGAAAAAAATCTGTTGTTTCATAATTTTAATCAAGTATTGATTGTATTTAAATTTTATATGGAACAGTGACAAAGGTCGATAAAAATATATGTATATAGCAGTACCAAAGTTTCTCATAATTCAAATTATTCCCGACTTGACAAAAAAATCCCATACTTACAGAGTTTCAAAATTGCACTACAATGACAGCTTTAGAAACTCGATACATTAAATTGTATTTGACGTAATGAATATTACGAATAAAACTGATTCTGTATCTAGGGTAGGTATAATAAAAATAATTTTAAAGTATTGAATCATTTTTATTTAAAAGGTTTCAATTCAACAGAAATATTTACAAATGTCTGATATTTATAAAAGATGGCGTTTTTGTAGATGATTTGAAGTTTCGGTTATTAAACTTCAGCGCGTAGTAAATACGCATTCTTATAAAAACCTTAATCAGCTAATCAATAGGAAAACATTCACAAGGTAGGTACCTGAAACACACGGTGCGCGCCTTGACTTGCGATTCCGTTCAACGGAAATCAAACGGTAGGTAAATAACGTGGCCTTGAGCGCTCGACGGCCGGGAGTTTCGCTTCTATACTCGTATTATTAGTTATTCTTATGCCTTTACCCAAGAAGGGGTTTCGATCAATGGTACCGAAGAAAATAACGGTAGCGAGAAAAAAGAAAAAGAAAGACACTTATATGAGCTTTATGAAAAATTAATAATTAAAAATCACATAACTAATAGCAATATATATTAAAACGCATGTAATAACAATTATTATTGTGGATTGGAAATAAAAGGGCTTTATTGTTATATTATTATTGTGGCCCCATTATGTAAATTTTGACGTAAGGATGTAGAATTTTCTTGTCTCCCCATTCATAATAAAGCATTTGAAAAACTAAAATGCAAAGTTAGTACAGCACCAGCTCTCGCACCTTCTGACTCAAATAAAAAAGTAATTTTACAATGCGATGCTTCCAAATACGGTCTTGGATGCTGCATGTTTGAACATGATGATAATAAAGTCTTGAAACAGAATTCAATTATGGACGGACTAAGAACGAACTATTGGCTATTTATTTTGGTTGTTAAAAATTCCATAAATATATCTATGGTACAGAAGTTGATGTTCAGTCTGACCATAAGCCAATTACTGCAATAATGTTAAAGCATTTAAATAAACGGGGATCATTTAGATTGAAAAGATCTATTGAAGACAGATTGAAAGACTCGGACTCGGACTCAATTACTTTTAAAGCATAAAGCTTTAAAAGTAACCTCCAATGATCCCGCTTTCATAAATTATGTAAAAAATATTCTAAAAATTTAAGAATGTGTGCATGTCTGCAAAATCTATGTACCTACACAACCAATAAAATTAGGTTATCTTAAAACAAAGAAAAAACCACCTATAATATTATTAGCCAGAAAACAGGGAAACCCAAAAGCTCTGTAAATTCTTTCTCACTGGAAGCCAATAATAAAGCAATAAAATCGGACATTGCAGTTGCCAATGCGTTTGAAGACTTATTCTCCCAAATATCAATAGAAACTACAAGTAGTCTCAATTCGTGGCACAAGGCGGCTGTAGCCCTCATAGAACAAAGCGTAGAGAAGTGCAACATGGGTTTCAAATTGGTCACGTGACGCCGACACTATTCTAAAAACATTCCGCATGATCAGTACCAAAAAAACAAGATCTTTTGGGTATTTCGACCCACTTAATCAAATCTGTAATCAAAGAACTTGCTCCGCAACTAGCATTCATTTACAATAAATGTATCGAAGAAGGAATATCTAGTTAATACCTTTAATACTGTCTTTTATTTGCACGAGTACTACAAATTTAAATTAAACTACACTGTGTTTTTTCGGCAGTGTATGAACACTTTCTTGACGGGCCCAGTCATTATTTATGATTTGATAATCCACAGATCCTCGCAAATGAACACCGATTCATATTAATGATGCTACGCTGGGCTATTGACATTCAAAAACACACGAATTTTAATAGAGATAACGGTTGGAGTATTCCAACTGTTTGGGACCCTATAATTTAATTATTATTACGAAAACCAACAGCGTTTTATACATTATATGTAGTTTAACAATATATTATTAATAATAAGGCCAATTACAGGTTTCGCTTATTATTCACAATACTTAAGTGTATTTAATACTGTGCTTCTGTATATCTATCTATTTATTTCATTATTAATTTTATATTGAAATCAACAACCGTTGTGGTTTTTAATACCACCATGCAAATTAAATACATACACGATGTCGTGTACGTATGCACTTACCTACTTCATGTATGTTTTACGTTTTTTTGCAAAGGTTTGTCATGCTCAAGTAGTTAAAATTATTTTGTTAGGGATTGAAAAGATCTAACAATACCTATTATATAACAACTAGCTTTTGCCCGCGGCTTCGCTCGCGTTAAATTCGGGGTAACACCGAAGATTAAAAAAAAATAAGGCAGGTATTTTTCGTTGGTAACAAAGAGTCTGTGTACCGATTTTTAGCTTCCTACCTTGAAAACTGCAAAAAGTCCCATATAAAATTTTACCCCCTCTTTTAAGGGGTTGGGGGCAGATTTACAAAAAAAATGATGCAGGATTTTATTGTTAGTCACAAATAGTTCGCATACCAATTAGCTTTCTACCTTGAAAATTGCGGAATGCTCCATACAAACTTCCACCCCCCATTTTAGGGAAGTGGGGGGTTAGAAAGAGACAAAAAGTAGCCTATGTCACTCTCCATCCGTTCAACTATCTCCACTTAAAAAATCACTTCAATCCGTCGCTCCGTTTTGCCGTGAAAGACGGACAAACAAACACACACACACACTTTCCCATTTATAATATTAGTATGGATATCACATTTAAATATGATACTACCAGCCCCGTTTAATCCCTAACATTTTTACTTATTAGCTTTTGTATAATATCGAATTTAAATTTATTTTAGGAAAGTACCAACAAGACAGGAAAGTGGTAACCCCGACTGAGAAGAACACCAATAGAAGAATCCAGCCCTGAAGCTCTGCTCAGCTATTCCTCTCGAAGCCAAAGCTCAGTCCACCCTCGTCGAATCTACGTCTGTCGAACCTTCCACGACCGTCGTCCACGCTGCTTGTCAAGCGAAATAATGGAGGAATCTGCACCAAGCGCTTCGAAATTTTTGCTAGCGGAAATTCGCAAACTGTCGCAAGAAATCGCCGAATTGAAGAGCAAAAATTACGACGGCTATCGAAGAAACCGTTTCCAGCCTCGAAGTCGCCGCTATTCAGTCTCGGTCGCGTCAGTCGTCAGCGTCACCATCAACATAACCGGCACCAGCATCACCCCTATTGTTGAGAGTGGACTGTATGTAGGTAGTTGAGTTAAACGCTGGTTTCTTTGTGATGATTTTGGAGCTTTATTTACTTCTTGCAAGACTATTTCCACTGACCGACTACAACTGACTACAATTTAACAGTAATTGGGCCTATATTTATACACTATCCCTTGGTTCGCGGGGGGACATCCCACCCGCGGACCAATAAAAAGGGGCCGAATTTATTTATCACATGGTTCATTCATGGGGAATTGGCGCGCATAAGCCTCGCCGACGTCCGCTGCTTAGTTCTGGGTCCCCGGCACTTCGAACTGTCGTCAACACCTATGTTACTACCACCGTAGATTTGGAGCTCAAGCCAGAAAATGCACTACCCCTTGCAACTTCAAGACACCGGCAAACTAGATCGAACGTTGGCAGCGGCGGAATCCTGCGTTCAAGAGTACTCATACCGCCTATTCGTTAAAGACAAGAAAACCGGACTCTCATTCCTAGTAGACACGGGGGCTAACATATCCGTGCTACCTAGGATAAAAAACACCACATCAAGTCCGCTTCCATTCAAGCTGTTCGCCGCCAACAACACCGAAATTTTCACCTACGGCGAGAAAACGCTGGATCTCGACCTCAACCTACGCCGTCCATACAAGTGGAAGTTTATCATCGCTGACGTCTCAAAACCGATTCTTGGAGCAGACTTTCTAAAGCATCACAAGCTCATCGTCGATCTCCAAAACAAGCGACTCATCGACAGCGTCACCAACCTAAAAGTCAGCGCACCTGTCCAAGCTACCAACATGCCTACAGTACGCAGTATCGATATACAGAAGTCTTACCACGACATCTTAGCCGAATTCCCTGTAATTACAAGTTTAACTTCGATGAAACATCCATGCACAACACTACATCGAAACCGAAGGCCAACCGCTACACTGCCGTGCTCGCCCGATACCACCACATCGCTACGAAAAGGTCCTCAAAGAGTTCGAGAACATGATAGAACCAGGACTATGCAGACCAAGCAAAAGTCCTTGGGCATCACCTCTCCACTCCACATCGTACCAAAGAAAAACGGCGATCTACGAGTCTGCGCAGACTATCTTTGTCTCAACGCAATTACGAAGCCCGACCGATACCCAATACCCCGCGTCAAAGACTTCACCTACCAACTGTCCGGCATGAAAATCTTCTCCACCATAGACCTCATCCGAGCTTACCAACAACTAAGCGTCAGAGAAGAAGATATAGAGAAGACAGCCATCATCACACCCATGAGACTTTTCCAATTCCCAAGAATGTGCCCAGGCCTTAAGAATGCAGGTCAGACATTCCAGAGGTACATGCACGAAGTACTCAGAGGGCTAGATTTTGTTTTCCCGTACCTGGATGACGTATTAATTGCATCCCCAAACGAAAATTTGCACCGAGAGCACCTTACCACAGTACTCAGCAGATTGGAAGACAATGGCATAACTATCAACCCCGCATAATGCAACTTTGGCCAGTCAGAAGTCAAATTCCTCGGGTACAATGTCTCAAGAGAAGGCATCAAACCACCAGCCGACAAATTCAAGACCATCACTGAGTACCCAAGACCCAAGACAATTGAAGAACTCCGAAAATTTCTCGGGATGCTTAACTTTTACCGCGATCACATCCCAAGCGCCGCAGCTATACAAGCACCGCTAAACACATGTTTACACAATGTCAAGAAGCGAGACAAAACGCCCATAGAATGGACCGAAGAAGCGTCACGCGCATTCGAAGCCTGTAAAACCAGCATCTGCAACGCTGCTTTACACGCTACCTACGCAATTTTCTGCGACGCATCCGACAAATCTGCAGGAGCCGTTCTACAACAATTCATTTACATGAATGATGCTATACATTAACGCTGGTATTTGGCATTGTATTGATTCTACTATGCATTGTAGCACGATCGATGATCAACGTGCTCTAGCGAAAATATACTCAATGTTATCATTACCAACTTGCCGATGCCGATTCCGAAATCTGCAGGGCCTGCCTGGAAATGGAAGAAAACTAATAATACTATGCCACTGCGACGCTCTAGCGGGCAGGAGGTTAAGGCTGACGGGAATTGGTTACCTAAAACCGGAAGACTATAGGCGATGCCACCAAAGGACATCATCAAGCTCATGGGCATGGTGGACTGGACCGCTGGTGGCGATAGCTTAAGGGACTAATAACAAGGGGAAGCACAAAAGATCCATAATGGGTCGAAGTGCGAAGGCTCATCCCTTGTGCCACCCCACCCCCTAAGATAAGATAACATATTATTACCAAAGTGTACCCATACGCAATAAATGCAAAATCAGCACAGGAAGCTTGGATTAATTTACATAATGCATTTGAAAACAGCGGTATAGCAAAACGTCTATGTTTAAAACGAGACCTATATAAGAGTAATTATTCTGAATCTGCTTCCATGGAAGCATATATTACTCATATATTAAGCCTGTCTTAACAACTCGAGGACATGGGTTGCACTTTGGACGATGAAGAGTTAACGGAAATAATGTTAATTGGTCTTTCAATTTGATGCCAGTGTGAAGTAACACATGAAAAAAAGGATTTTCAAGAAAAGATGTCAAGGCTTGAAATTAAATTATACATAGCTTGCCGGATAAGTAATAGAGTATGTGATGAAAGCCAGTTCAGCCAAAGAAATTATAGTAAATTTAGAAAAAGCATTCAAGGGGAAAAGTACTCTATCACAACTATAAATATATTAGGAAAAAGTTGTTATCATTGAAGTGCAAGGAAAATGAGAAGCACTTCAAAAAATTCGATACACAAAGGTCGAGGTCATAGAGGCAATGGAAAAGCCAAACTGGCTACTAACAACTTAAGTTTACTTGCTTATGCAGGTAGCGGACCAGGAAAAGTAAATTAAGAACTTACAACGTTTGCTATTGACTCTGGGGCTACATTCAACATGGTTAATCATAAATATGAAAAATATATGAATAGTGTAGAAGGAATTAATAATATAAAAATTTAAGTTGCAAATGGAGATTGCTGATGATGATGATATATTTTATAGTGTTATTTTCCACTGACTTTGAATCGTATCGTTACTTGAGATAAAAATTAGATACTGTACAATAAATGGATGGATGGATGTACAATAAATGTACGGAAATGGTCACAGTGGTTGAACCAAAGTCAAACCAAAGCCAAATTCTGTACCAAGCGAAAAATTACTCAGAAAAAGTCATTGGCGTAGGTCTAGGTAAGGGTCTGGGCTTGGGGTGTGTGGTGTCATAGGATATCCGATAGGAACGAAGTTCTTTATTAATGCTATTCGACAAATATTTATTATATTTAAACAATATCATATTTTTTGGTCCGGATGTCGCAAAGGGGTTGCATCAAAAATACATTTTTTTTTTAATTTGTGAAAATCTGAGTTATCAAAAGGAGAGACTTTTTCAAAAAAAGTAAACGAGAAAGGAGATCAACCACTTTGTATGAAGCTTTGGTACCAAAATCAAGTCCATTGTACAGCATAACATGATATTTATCATTGTTTACCTTAAAATACCTATTCATCATCACAGCTCATATAGGCTAGCCTGGGGGCAGTAGTAACATAGGACAAAATTGTAACATTGGCGATATTTCTACTACTAAGCCATTTACGCGCGTGTGCGTGAACTGGAATACGCGCAGGACACGTCTCGACCTGCTTACCAGTCGGCGGCGCGCTAGCTGCGAAACGGTCGTGTCTGACAACGGGTTTTTGTTTCTGCAGCACCAAAGTAAGTTTTTCGATCTCAGTAATTGTCTATTACTCACATAAAATGCCTATAATCTCGTGAGGTTTTTCATTGGGTTGAGACATGAGTTATCGCACTTTGCGTAACCTAGTGTTTGTTTGTTAATATTCCGTAAACTATTAAATTCCAGTTAGTTGGTCCACTACTAAATAAAACACACGCGTCTATTGTAGAGATAGATCAAGAATGTTTACGTGGCAAAACTGTTTCCATATCCTTAGATGGCTGGTCGAATATACACAACGAACCGATTGTTTGTTTTAGCATTACAACAGGTGAAGGAGATTCCGTTCTCGTCCATATCGTCGATACGTCTGGCAATTCGCATTCTGCCGAATAATTGACAACTGTTGTTAAGCAATCAATCAAAAAGACTAAAGAAGCTTTCGGAGTTAAGGTACGTAGTTTTGTTACGGACAATACTGGAAATGTAACTAAGATGCGACGTGAGTTGGAAATGCAAGAAGACATTGACATTATCCAATATGGATGTAGTGCACAGTGAAAGGAGTCACTAAACACGTCATAAAAGTCGTAATATATTTCAGAAATAAGCATTTGCCAGCAGCGTGGTATAAAGGAGCAAAAGGCAAAAAATTGGTCATGCCTATTGTCATACGCTGGAACTCGATTCGGGATACAGTACGATCATTCGTCGAAAATCGTGGAATTCTAGTGCAATTTGCCAAAATCATCGATGTTGGCGACTGGCTTATTTACTCTATTGGCAATGACTTATGTTTATATTATTGTAAGTGCGGTGAGTTTGTATTTTATACATAACGGCAGTCCGCAGCCAACCGCTAACCGAGACACACGGCCATATATTGTCGCGTTGTACCTATTTGTTAGTTTTATTCCGCAGTAAATTCAATTGTGTTCCACTTTGGAGTTTTCTTCTATTGAACCCTAAGGGAAGCCCTATTCAGAAGTTACAGTCGAGATGAAATTGATAGTGACATTTACCGAATTGTCAACGATATTCAAATTGCTAACAATTCATTGGATTTGCTGGCAAGACTGGATCGAATCGCAAAAACTTTAGATCGCTCCCAACGAAATGGAACGACAATTTCAGTAGCTGTCGAAATTTGGAACAATTTAGAGAAAGATTTATCAAGTCAACCGACTCAAGTGAAATCTGCCTTCAACAAAAGGTGCGATATGGCGTTAGGTGCCCCACATTATTTGGCAAATATTCTTGATCAACGATTTGCAGGCAAAAACATGACCCCTGAACAACGGAACACAGCATTTGCTGAATTGGAAATAAACTTTATGTCAATGGTTACATAGATAATGATCCAATCATTAATATTTCCGCAATATCTTTTTGGGTATCAGTTTCAAACAACCCCACTGCTGGATTGGTGGAAGCTTCTAAACTTGAACACCACACATGTTCAATGGGAGCAATGGGAACACAAAAAAAGATTACTAAATATGTGTGAGCAACTCTTGACTGCTGTTGTTTCAACAGGGGGTCTTTGAAAGATTTTTTCGAGTTTCAGTCTAGTGCAGTCGAAGCTGAGAAACCGTTTGGGAATTGACAAAGCTAATAAATTGGTGTACTTGCTTAAATACCTCAACAAGTCTTCAGCAAAAAAAAATTAGATTGGATATCGGATCCTACACACGATGATAATATTACTCAACCTACTAATGTAGTGGATGATATGATTCTAAATGTCGTTGATGTCCTATCCAGACCAGATCCAGAATCGGAAGATGACATACCTTTATCTTCTTTGCAGTCAAACCAAGCACAATTATGAATACATTTGCATTTTTTGATTATTTTATTTGATAATTAACAGTTTATTACGAATGACTGACGACTGATTTGATTACCAAAAGACTTAGTTGATTATATTAGTTAGATAGTTTAGCGCAGACACGTTTAGCGCAGAGGTCGAGTGATCACCTACTGCGCAACGGGTCGCGGGTTCGATTCCCGTACAGGACAAATGTTTCGTATGACCTACAGAAATTTGTTCCGGTCTGGGCGTATAAGCATGTGATATTCTTTGTTTGTAACTGCACCCACGACACAGGAGAAAATCCTAGTGTGGGGCGACGTTTTTTTCAAAAGCAAGAAAGAAAAGAAAGTTATTATTTGAAATGTTTATTGTTTTGTTACCTAAGTGTAGGTATTGACTGATTAGAATTTATAAAAAGGTATTATGTTTTTGAGTTGATTTTTTGAAATAAACGATTTTGTTTTTTATTTGTTTTTGCCTGTCCTAGAAGATTTTATGTTTTGGTTTCATTTGTCTGATTAAAAACATTAGAAATATTTTAGTTTCTTTTTTAAATAATTTTTTGGTTTGTAACACATATGCAAATAATATACATAAATAATACAATAAAATAATAAGATGGCTTTCATACAAAATAGATATACAGGGTAATTTTTAAACTATCAACAACCTCCCAGGGGCCGATTCTAGTGCTCAGATGCAACAACTTTTTGTATGGGACCAACATCGAAATCGCAAAAAAAAACACTTCTCCATACAAACAAGGTTAGCTGATGGAGACTTTAGTATGGGAAAGTGGATTTTTTTTTGCGATTTTGATGTTGGTCCCATACAAAAAGTTGTTGCATCTGAGCACTAGAATCAGCCCCTGGGAGGTTGTTGATGGTTTAAAAATTACCCTGTATATCAAATTTTTGATATAGGTATATCCGATATATATCGTAAATATCCGATATTTTGATATTTATAATAAATATCGGATATTTTCGAACCCTGGTCTGTCTTAATGGTTGGCCAAAATATAATAAAGATGTGGATGATGATTTAAAACCCTACTACCAATTTAAGGATGAAATCACAATGATAAAATATATAGTATTTCAAGGCAATAGAATTATTGTACAAAAATCTTTACGAAAGGATATATGTTGAAAAGTTCACATTCAGGTAATCCCGGATTTGCGAGGATGATTAGTAGAGCAGAGCTGTCATTGTACTGGTCGGGAATAATGTCCGATATAAAGAAATTTGTAAAAAGTTGTTATACATGTCAAAAATTTCATAAAAACAAACAAAAAATGGTCATGAAATTTAAATTGGCATGGCAAGAAGTTGGATGTGATATTTTTGACTATAATCAGAAACAGTATTTAGTTGTTGTCGGTGCTCTTTCTAATTATATTGAAGTGACTGGCTTAAAAGATTTGAGAAGTGCCACAGTTATTAACCAATTAACGAATATATTTTCAAGACATGGAATTCCTCTAGTATTATATTCTGATGGGGGTCTTTGTTTTGATTCAGTACTATTCAGGACATTTGCAAAGGGAATGGTGCTTTGTGTATATAAAATCTAGTCCATTCCACACTACCCAAAATCCAATGGATTGGCTGAAAGCGCGATGTAAACAGTTTAGAAAATATTCAAGAAAACAGAGGACAGTAATGAAGATCCATTACTTGCTCTTCTTAACCAGAGAAACACACCAAGAGGCAAAATTCATTCACCAGCAACAATATTGCTGGGAAAGCAGTTGCGCACCAATATTCCTTGCCCTTTTGTAACCCTTATGTGAAAAATTACTTATGACAAGGACAGAATATTATTAAATAAACAGAAGAAACATTCAAAAATATACTATGATAAAACTACAACTAGAAGGAAAGAGGTACTGGAGAAATGAACTTTATATAAGGCCAAGTGAAACGAAGATAGATGAACACAATAAGCAGAACAGAGTATCTGATCAGGCTCAGCATTTAATCACATGCAGGGATTGTGTTGAGGAAAATAACTCCACTGTCTGTTTATGAATAGGAACCATTGGAAAAGAGCGAGTTTCTAAGCCCAAATGAAAAGACATCTAGATCTGGGAGATTGATTAAAGAACCCAGCAAATATTTTGATTATGAAACATAATTAATTGGTATTGTATGGTTAATTTTAAATACTTACATGTTTATTGGACTTACTTATCTAGAATCATAGAATATATTTAATTATTATAAGCTAGCGTAGAATATTGCATAGGTCTTATTATTACTAATCTTATAAATAAGTAAATGTTTGTTTGTCTGTTGTATTGTATTGGTTTTATGCATAATATACCTAGCGCAAAGGGAAGACCTAGCTTAGGAGGAAGATGTTGTGAAACCATCTGTGGTTTTTAAGTATCTGTAAAAAAGTCTAGTTTAGGCTAATCTGTGGTCTATTACTTTTTGTGTTATTACTAGGATCGTAGGATCCTATCTTGTTGATGTACCGTTAGAACCTAATGAAAGTTATTATTGATATTAATAAATAACACCACTGTTACCAATATAATTGTTTTATTTGATTATATGAGTTCTTAAAGAATACTACACCCCACTTACAAATTTCCATGAACAGAAACAACTCTAGGCTCATTTAAAACGTTTTTCGTCCTTGAATAGAAAACAAGTATTGTTTTTTTAATTAAGGCAGCAGTTTTGTAGATATTCATAAAAATTGTTCCTAACCTAACCTAAGCGACCGCTATATAGTTGCAAGACGTCAAACTAGTTATGCTGAACTATCGATCATTAAAAATCAGTTATAAAAATACTATCAATATGCCTATTGATATCCAGTATTATCAATAATAAGGAATCAAATGTGTAACAGAAATCGCAAAGAACGCAACGTGACAAGTAATAAAGGGATCTGCGAGTTATTTTTAGACGCGTTCTACCCAAGTTCAGATTTGCAACATTTTTAACATAACCGCCATTCATTAGTTTTTAATCATCATCATCGAGCATCTATGTTTACGTAATGCGCTACATTTAAAAATATATTGTATTTTGGGTAAGATTCCCTTTGTAAAAAATGTTAACATTGCATAAAAGAAACGTAAAATATACTAAACATTTGATGTTATCGTAAAAAAATGGTGCGCTGCTTCACTGGAAAACGGGGTTTATATTTTGTCTATCTATGAGATCTATCAAACTTTTGTCATTGCAAAAAAATGCGTTTTAATTGAAATGATGAAATGTAAAAAATATTTTATATTTTATTAGGAATTTAATGTTAAAAACGTTATGAAAGAAGAAATGCATAACATTCAAAAAGGTGTTATTGCAGCTACCTAGCTACAACAAAAAAATGCAAAACGTTTTTAAAACAGCTCATACTATGCTGAGTTCTACTTACTAGGTACCTACTTACAAACGAAATAAACTTGTTTCGAGTTGACACAGTACATGTGAGTCTGTCAAATTTCAATTTGATCAGTCAATGTTATTTGAAAAGAAAAAATTGAGAGGGAGACATGTATTGTCCCTCCATTATCTTTAGCACTTCTGTGTTTATTCTAGGAAAATTTTTATACAAGTAAAACTCTGCGGGAAACTAATGTTGACGAAAGTTATATAGTCTTACACTACAAGTCAGGGAAAATCTCAAACTCCACATTTGTAATTAAATCATAAAAAATTTAGTCTCTATTTAAAGTATAACCTACAATTTTATACGGGACCCTCGGTGGGCGAGTCCGACTCGCACTTCCCGCTTTTAGTCTCATGAACGGCCAGCCTGACCATACCAAAGAGACACAGCAGCTATTAGCTGGATAAGTTACATAAGAAAATCTACCCTTAATTATTTATGTTATATTTCTCGTAATAAAGACATTTTAGTATTAGGGATCTATTAAATACCTACATAATATAATTATCGACGTTGAAACTAGGTGAGTGATGAGCACGACATCACTGGGAGAAGAACTGACAAGCGAGAATTAGTGACGACCTACAAAATTTCGAAACATCTTGCATATACGTGTCTCTGTCTAACTTCTATTAGCAGCGCCTAATGTCAAAGTGAGTCAAATATATTAAGTTCAGTAGCTATTTTTGCTAGGTTTCTATGCTTTAGTTATTCTTCTGAGCAGTGTACTCCTCTTTTCTGTTATCACTGTCAGTATCAATCAGTGAGGTCATCGATTACGTCATACCGCTTACAAATGCGCATATTATGAGCATTTTGAACCGACTGTTTGCATGTAAAAAGCGCACACGCACGAGCGCTGATATTAAATTTCGGACCGCACCCTCATAGTAATTCAAAATTAATGCTACATACATCTCTACTGCCAGCGAGAATACGATTATTTCATATCATATACATTTTTGAGAGATTTTAGTAGAGATGCAAATCATGCAAAGTATTAGAGATATGTCGAATTATAAATATTATATTTAAAAAACTGAGAATCAGGGGGGTTATTGTCTAAGAAAAAATCTATCTAATAAAAGAATAAATAATATTTATACTAAAAATATTTCGATGCAATAAATCGATTGAAAGTTCTTCTTTAATATTTTCAATTATTATTTCAAATCGAATCGTAACGTGTAACGTGCGAGGGCGTCACTAATCTGGAATTGTCGCGAACTGTCAAAAAGAAAATAAACTAATGAACAGAGTATAATTGCTTTAATGTTTCTTTTATTCATATTATACTCATTTGTTTCCAGTATTACGTCTTTCATTATTTCCTCACAATTATTGAGAAAAGCACTTTACAAGCATTGCGAGACTCTGTGATGCGTGGCCAGCTCAGCCTCGGCCCGCATAGGTACCTACTCACAATCCAGAAAAGAGGTGATCTGTGATTTAATATGGAAAGCTAAATAAAATACCTACATCAATAACTTAAAAAAAAGTTTACGAGTACTTGTTCCTGTAAGTGCTCCAAATTATTATACTTCTATAGCAATACACCTACTCATTCATTTACAGTGTTGGCTAGAAGAAATATTTTAAAAATAGGTAAGTATATAATTTCGTAACAGACGCTAAAAATTAGGATTTACCACAAGAATTTACTTCAATATTTTTTAAGTTTTAAAAGGCTATATTTTGGTCTGGATGTCCAAAAACTGCATCAAAAACTACATGACCCAGTTCCGGCGAGCCTCCGACGTCGATGTGTTCCGTCAGCGTTGTATTGGCACATTTGGCGTTTTGGAAAGGCGCAACTAAGATTTCATATGACTTCTCAGCGACCTCTGTTTCTTCGAATGCTATATAACACACCTTGTGCGAAGGCTGAACTTTGCCGGGTATGAGATGACCATCGTGTAAAGCTCGACCTACATACAACTTTTCTCTGACGTGATCTTCAGAGTAGCCAGCTTCAACAGCACCCACGGGGATTTCATCTTCGCTCGCTTTTACCCAAGTACAATCGAATCCACACAAGACCTAAAATGAAACCAAGCGTTTACACATATGTATATTGATTATTATTGTGCTGCGGGAGGACGAAACATGTATAAGCGATGTTGTTTCCCTACCAGGAAAAAACGCAACCCATATAAAATCACTTTGTTGTCCGTCTGTCTGTCAATAGGTACCCCTTTTCTCGGGAACGCGTAGAGATATCAAACTGAAATTTATATTTATTTTCTTAGGATTTTGTAGATTTTCCAAGAATGATCAAAGATGGTGTTTAATCCCGCATAATTTTAAAAGATTATCCAACGATACCTACCGCACAACCTGTTTGGTTTGGTCATTAAACATTTTCAAAGATTTTCGTATATTTTCATAGAAAACCGGTTTGTTGTCGTTGTCGAGGATTTTCTGTGATTGCGACGACTAGACTAGCTTTAATAAACGAGATGTAGCTTTGTATAAAAAAAAGGAAGACCAAAATCTTTTAAGCCTGGATAAAAATATTATCCTTGTTACTTTACGAATCAAAAATAATGGGTATATGTACCATATTTTAATTATATAGCAATATATTTGAATTCTCTTCACCTCGAAAGAAATCTTTTCATTTGCAACACCACCCCAAGATACATATCCAAGTCCAGTGGATGGTACGAATTTCCCTGGCGTCAAGGATCCTCTATGTGGAGCTCTGATGATATAGATAGTTTCCAACTCGTATCCGCCGATTAGAGCACCGTCAGGTAAATGATGGTCAGCTTGAACCCAGTGCAATTTCCCACCAGTAATAGGTTTCAGTTTTGGCTTTTCCATTAGCGGTGACACTGAAAGATATTATTTATAATAAAATAAATTTATAAAAAAATATTATAATATAATAAAATAAATATGTCTATTATATTAAAACATTTATTTAAAGATAAACTGCCTGAGTGGGCACATGCATGATGGATTTGACAGTTCAACAGCAAATGCGTGACGGCACCGTACCCGCCGTTGGCTCGATATCGAGTGTATGGTGGGGCTCTCCTAGCAGAGTGCCAGGCATACCCACTAAAACCCCCCGGTGTTCTCCCTGCCCTTGTGGGTGCGGGTGGTAGGGCCCATAATGCGATACCACTACACGGAGGAGCCTTACGGCAGCGTGCACGGAGCCAACCGTGCACGCAGTCCTCCACGGTAGGGTCATTAGACAGGCATCGCTTGCGCGAATGCCTGCCTTCTCCTGTCTCTCCATCTGCGGCGGAGGGGAGCGACTTGAGGATCTTCCTCCCGCTCCCTCTCCCGGCCTCCTTCTGCGAGATAACGTACTTGATTGACACCATAATAAATGGATACCAGGAACGCTTACAGCCAGAGTCACTTGGATGTTGCCGACTGCTATTTAATTAAATACTGTTGTTATATCTACCCTGTGTGTGTCTTTACACAACACGGAAACCAAAGCCGTTACTCCAGTTAAATAAGACCAAATTAGTGGCAAATCTCGAAATCTCAGCGTATAAGCTCTAAATTAGTACACAGCTTTTTGGTAGGTATCTTAAAGTCTAGAGAGAAACTCATTTTTTGTTTAGTATCAGCAAAAAATGTTTAAGATTAAAATTTAAGGTAAGTGATGGCGTAATTTCGTAATCGACAAGTTTTCAATAATCGGAAGTTATAGCGCAAACAGAGCAGGCGCGATCCGAATAGAGCTGTATATTTTTGCAATTGTAAACAAGGCTGTGGTGTAAAAGACGGTACCAACCCAACTAATTATGGTAGAGACAGCAAGTACCCTTTGTTGTCCGTGTTACTGGCAATGCTACTACAGTTGCAATTACACGTTCCGTTACTACAGTTCCGTTCTTACTATTGCAGTTGTAAGTAGAAAAATATAAAAATTGTCCATCTTACTACTATACCATCCGAAGTGAACAAAGTACATGTCACTGTGACAAATATCAAGGACAATAATAATGATGTCGACATTGACTTTGGGTTGCATTAAAACGATAACAAAAAGAATGGAGATTAGCGAGATTAATAAGAATTCTGGTCCTAGTTGTTACACTGATTATTTCTAATCAGTTTTGTAGATCAAAATGTACAGATTCCAGGGGGGTGCTTAAATTATGGACCAGTTCTAATATATGTATCTGGATTACGAAGATATTTGAAATCATTGAACTAAAAGTTAGGTTTTGTTTTGTCTTAGAAAGGAGACGTCCGAAACGAAAAATGAGACTGAGACTTAGACTGAGAAAAGAAGATACGGTAGAGACGTTGGATAAAACAAATTATTGTAAAGAAATCATAAATCGTCCATGTCTCTACGCTGTCGAATTGGGAACCATTTTAGTTGAGAGCGATAGGAAGAAATATATATTATTACTAGTGGGCCCGGCAGACGTCCTGCCCGATTCCAGCGCCACCTACCGGGTCCAACTGTACGTTTAAACCTTCCTTGGACCTATTCAAACACACACAGAAAATTGCGCAAGAATCTGGCGAGCCGTTTTTGAGTTCTAGCGAGACTAACACACAGCGTTTCATTTTTATATATAAGACTAGTGGGCCAGGCGGACGTTGTCCCGTCCGATTACAGCGCCACCTACCGGGTCCAACTGTACGTTTAAACCTTCCTTGGACCTGGTCAAATACACACAGAAAATTTCGTAAGAATCTGTCGAGCCGTTTCAGAGTTTTTGCGAGACAAACACACAGCGTTTCATTTTTATATACTACTAGCTGTGCCCGCGAACTCCGTTTCGCCATCAAAATGCTTAAAACAGTGTTTAGATTTTTCCTCCATTTTATTCCATAATGATTCAACTTTATTCTGCCTTTCTTGAGCAGCGGCCATTTGGAAATTAACAAATTAAGACAATTATCGTAGGTTCGTAATGCTCTAGGTACTTTTCAGGGCCTTTCATTTAATACCCATATTGCTGGGTTTGAAAACGATCTTTAATCCATTTTTTGAACGGCGGCCATGTTTAATTTAGGGCAATTTTCCTAAGTTCATAATGCTTTACTCTTCTAGGCCTTTCATTTGATACCCATATTGCTAGGTTTGGAAACGATCTTGTATCCACCTTTTTTGAGCGGCGGCCATGTTGAATTTATGTCAATGTTGCTAGGTTCATAGTGCTCTACACATTGGCCTTTCATTTGATACCCATATTGCTGGGTTTGGAAACGAACTTGTATCCACCTTTTTTGAGCGGCGGCCATGTTGAATTTTAGGCGATTTTCCTAGGTTCATAATGTTCTACGCTTCAAGGCCTTTCACTTGATACCTATATTGCTAGGTTTGGAAACGAACTTTTATCCACCTTTTTTGAGCATCAGCTATGTCGGCGAATTTACGTCAATGTTACATTAGGATCAAGAGTCCCGTACTCCCTCTACGCGTAATACTTTTAATAGTTTTAAATGGATGAAAGAGTTTGATTCCTTAGTCATAATGTAAAAACATAATATAACACCTTTCAAAATGCCTTGAAAAGGGTATCTTCATTTTTCAACATTTCAAATATTGTACCGATTTTGTGAAAATTGGCCAAAAATTGAACCAACCTACAAATTTTATATTTGTGACGTGATATTGTCATAAAAAATGCTATATACATTGGTTGTATGGCTTGATCCTTTTTCCTTACCACCACGGTACTACATAAGAAAAATACAATTTAAACTTCTTGGTTGGCAAAATTCAGATGGGCACAGCCAATAACAGAAAAGATTTTTTTTTGCAATATGTAACAGACTTGTCAAAATAATTTCACGTGCGCCATGTTGATTTTCTACATACTTGTCATCAAAAATTTTATATGGTATTTTTTGAATAAAAATAAAAAGTGAATTTAAGCAAATTAAATTATGCCTAAATGTTCTTCCGGAAAATTTTAAGCATTGTGGTGTAAGCCATATCAAATTCTGTCCAGTAGTTTCGGAGATCTTTCCGGACAAACATTTGTACCCCTACGATTTTATTATATATGGAGATGGAGATAACAGCCTTATTAATAAAAATGTTACTCCTTGGATCATCCTCGGATTAGTTACTCTGTGTTTTGTCTTGTTTTGACATATGACAGCCGACATGTGCGGAAACAAGACAAAACACGGAGTAGCTAATCCGAGGATGATCCAAGGAGTAACATTTTTATTAATAAGGCCGTAAGAGAAGAAGAAGAAGATGATTAAACTTTCGTAAATTAAAGATGAACCTAATGGCTGCATTATGTAGGCGCTCCAGCTTAATGTCTAGGAGGTCTTCAGGCAGATCCATCCAGGCAACATCAGCATAGTCCAGAAGACGCGTAGAAGTGATTGGGAGAAAATTGCGGAATCTGTTGACTGACCCATTTGCGACAAAAATTTTCATGCGAACAGCCTCAACCTGCGGCCTCCATGACAGGCACCGGTCTAAAACTAAACCTACATTTTTAACACTAATACTAAAAGGGACAACCGAACCGCCATAAACCACCGCCGGCAACAAACTGTAATCGATCCTAGAAACAAAGTATGGACTGCCTATTGTTATTGTCTGAGATTTACTAAGATTATAAAGGTGATAATGACAAGACCATACGATTTACCCCAACTGTCGATTACGTCAAGGTCAGAATTAGTTACAGCAACAGCTTGAGCGAGGTCAGTATTGTTACCAGCTTAGGAATAATCGGCAAATTCTTAGTTTAACCTCTGAAATTTACGTTGAAAATTATCTATAATAATAAGTATTATATTTTAATAATTACTGTTGAGTTAGCATTACAACCTATTACAAATAAACTAGGTATGTTCTTAGTCCCGCGTTTACATACATAGATAGGCTAAACGCCTGTAAAAGGATGCGCGCCTGTTCTCTCCGCGTTGTAACTGAACGTTTGTAGATAGAAAAATAAAATTATATGGTGAAAATTATTGACAATATAAAAATTTTCAACAATAATATGACAATATATATAAATAAATTGTCAATATATGACAATATATATAAATATATTGTCAATATATGACAATATACAGGGTGTCCCAGAAGCCGACGTCAAGCCGAAAGCAGGTGATAGACGAACTCATATATGTTATCAGAAAAATATTTAAAAAATCTAAGTCACCTATTTAAAAAAAATCTAGCATTAAAAAAATGGATAAAATTTACACCCTGTGACGGTTTTTTCACTGTTGTTGCTACAATTCTTGACTTTTCTAAACATTTTCTTTTGTTTTGTAATCCTGAATAATGTTTCTGTATACTCTAATCTAAAATTTAAAGCCAGCTGCTCCAAATTAAAAGAATATGCCATTTTTATCTAAATTAAATATTCAAAATAAATTTTTCGCATAGCTTTAACAAGCTGTACTGAAAAAAAAATGTACTATGCGAGTTTGGCAAGTAACTGCAAAAGTTGGCGCATTCAATAAGGATTCCATGTCCAGGCCCTAGTGCCCAGAATGCGCAAACTTATTTTTATTTTTAAGGCCCTCAGGCAATTATCGGATCGACGCACGATAAGAATGGTATATTATGCCCTTTGCCAGCCTCTACTGGAATACTGTATCTCCACTTGGGGTGGTATACCAAAAACAACCCTTCTAGAGGTTGAGAGAGCTCAACGCGCAATACTTAAGGTAGCGGCTAGTCTTCCTTTCCGATACCCAACTGTTGACCTTTATAAAGAATGGGAGGTGCTTACTGTCAGGCAAACATACATTTTACAAACAATTTTAACCAAGCACTCTATGATGTTCTATGATCGGAGCCTGTTGAGAGACAAGCGTAGAAGGGGATCTGTTTGTTCAATGTTGCCCCTAAGAACTGCTTCATCACATAATTTCTTTTGCTTTTTATGTGGTTTCTTGTATAATAAGCTTAATACTATATTAAATATATACTCTCTTCCGAAAGCCAGTTGTAAAACCGTTCTAGTCAGATATTTAAAAAATCTAGACTATCAATCAACAGAAAGTCTCTTAACCGTAATTAAATGATAACATAAGCCAAACCTTACCTGTTTAAATAATAATAAAAAAACACACAATATGTGTGTATATATATATATAATATTTTAATACAACAATTATACCTAATCCAATTATGATAATATTATACTAATAAATTATTATTCTTCTACTCAAATAACCAGTTAAGATTTTCCTTTACCTTAAAAATTATATTATTTACTACATATAAATAATAAAACCATTGCTGAAATATAGTAAAGGCATCAAAGTGACTACCCCAGTGTCATCTTGGAAACAGATTAACCTTATCAATGTTGAGCTGATAACCTTATTGTCATTTTTACACCATACAAAAACACACCTACTTATACCTACACACACATGTTCTCAAGTTCGTTCAAAAGTTGCACAACGTTCAGTACAAAACATGCTCACACTCACATAAACACACACACATGCGCTTGCGCGTGTATTCCATTCAATCAGATACACATCTTCACACAATAATGAACGAAAACTCTTAAAGTATAAGTGTAATCTTCGGTTAAATATAGTGTAATTTTTTTATATTCTTGTTAGTTTTGTATTCTTTTTCCAATTTTATGTACTTACTGATAAATTTATTAAAAATTACTTATTATGTAAAATTCTCTCAAATGGATACGTTATACTGTAACATTATTTAGACATACAATCATTTGTAATCTTTCCGCTTGAGGGAGGGCCTGGTGACCTGTAACACAGGCTGTTTCAGTCTATCATAGGCACCAGTCTCCACCAGTCAGCACCAATATTTTTTTTTTCCAAAAACAGGCAGTTTTGAACAAATTTTTCTTACGTACTTAAAATTTATTCTAATGTACCCATGGTTTGCTTTAAGGCCGTAACTTTAACATTCTAGTTTGAGTGAGACCTGGAGAGTCATTTTACGAAGTGTGAGAGAGACAGATAGTGAAATAAATTAAATACACAAAAATTGTTTAACATAATTTATTTCAATGTCAAGATTTACAACAGGTGTTTAAACTGTCTTCCTTCAGCTCTAATGCAGGCTCGACATCTTCTTAAAAAAGATCGGGCTATCAAGCGGGTGAATCTTCCATTATTAACAAAATCATTTGCTTCTATTATTCTTTGCCGTAGGTCAGTCACAGTTTCGATTGGCTTTGCGTAAACTTTTCTTTCACCGCTCCCCAGTAAAAGAAATCTAATGGATTTAAATCTGGGGAACGGGCTAGCCACAAGATAGTACCAGATCGTCCTATCCATCTGCCTGGGTATTCCTCATCGAGATATTCTCTTACTGAGCTGGTATAGTGAGCTAGGCAACCATCTTGTTGAAACCACATATCTCTTAGAATGTTAAGTGGCACATCTTCCAGTAGATTTCGTAAATCATTTTGTAAAAAATGTAAATAAACTTCACCAGTCAAGGCGTCTGACAGCTCAAAAGGACCTATTATTTGTCCGTTTAAAATTCCGGTTCACATATTCACTTTAAATCGATATTGTGATCTATCTTGCCTCATCAAATGAGGATTTTCGATATGCCACTCGTGTAAGTTGTGTAGGTTCATGTAACCATCTTTTTTAAATGTCGACTCATCTGACCACAAATTTTTTTTGAAGAATCGCGGATCTTCTCTGAGTTTTTGTAGCATTGTTTGACAAAAAGCAACACGGGGTCGATGGTCCCGGGGTAGTAGAGTTTGTACTCGCTGTACGTGGTACGGGTGTAGCTGATTTCTTTGCAAAATCCGATGGGCTGTACTTTTGGGTACTCCTGTGCTTCTCTCTATTCCACGTACAGAAATACTCCGATCTTCTTCGACAATGTCTAGTAGAACGTCCTCGTAAGGGTGACGAAATCTTCTTTCACTATGTACTTGGTTCGGCAGTCGGCCCTCTGAGAAGAGTAATCGGTGCACATTTGTAAAGACTCGATGATCCGGAAAACGAGCTGCATTTGGGTACCTCTCACGATAAAGTCTAGCTGCACCGTTGGCATTGCATCTACATTCCCCATAAATTAAATGCATGTTGGCATATTCTTGTGTCGTGTACGCAGACATGGTGGCACTACACAATTACACAATCAACGATAAGTAGTCCGGAGCAAAGCAAAGGTCGTCGATAGAGAAACTAAACAGTCCGAATCCAAATCACAAGCAATCAAGTCCAATAAACAAAGCAGAAAGTGGTAAGCACGAAATCAACACGAACGAATACAAAAAAATGCGCAGTAAGCGAAGGAGCGAAACGTACTGATGTGTATTGTTTGTGCGTTAGCGAATAATTGGCGTCACTATCTGTCTCACTTCCACTTCGTAAAATAGTCATTTTACGAAGCGGATGTGAGACTCGCCGTCTCTGTCACGTTAGCGTCACTATCTGTCTCGCTCATACTTCGAATCTCTCCGTCTCTGTCACGTTAGCGTCACTATCTGTCTCTCTCACACTTCGTAAAATGACTCTCCCGGTCTCACTCAAACTAGAATGTTAAAGTTACAGCCTTAAAGCAAACTATGGGTACATTAGAATAAATTTTAAGTACGTTAGAAAAATTTGTTCAAAACTGCATGTTTTTGGAAAAAAAAATATTGTCTGCAATCGTAGAAATTATCTACCAAGTATCATACCATTTTGGAATCCTTATTGAATGCGCCAACTTTTGCAGTTACTTGCCAAACTCGCATAGTACATTTTTTTTTCAGTACAGCTTGTTAAAGCTATGCGAAAAGTTAATTTTGAATATTTAATTCAGATAAAAATGGCATATTCTTCTAATTTGGAGCAGCTGGCTTTAAATTTTAGATTAGAGTATACAGAAACATTATTCAGGATTACAAAACAAAAGAAAATGTTTAGAAAAGTCAAGATTTGTAGCAACAAGTGTGAAAAAACCGTCACAGGGTGTAAATTATATCGATTTTTTTAAATGTTAGATTTTTTTTAAATAGGTGACTTAGTTTTTTTTTTCTGATAACATATATGAGTTAGTTTACCGCCTGCTTTCGGCTTGACGTCGGCTTCACAATGACCCCAAATTACGAATTTACCATAAATGAGATAATTGTAAAAAAAAAACATTTTTGTGACCTTTCATCTTGAATATTATGTGTTTTTCTTCCCAGCATATAGAATGTCAAAACAAAGGTTTAATTAGGTGGTTGGCTCCTTAAGTTCTACAAGTAGGTAGTTTTTTTAATCATTGGCAGTTAGACATAAGTAGCATATATTTAATAATAATTTTATCAAATAAGATTTATTTATTTCGAAACATCGACCGAACGAGAGTGTAAGATAGCGCTATGAACTTGACAGGCTTTCGGTCCGGGATTCGATCCTGCCAAGTGCCAATGTGTTTTTCGTTATTCAAATTTTATATACATTTGTGCGATGCTCCCACGGTTAAGGAAAACAGCGTGAGACAACCTGCATACATCTGCGAAGAAATTTAAAGGTGTATGTGAAGTCGACCGAACGATGTCCCATTCGCAGATTGTCACACTAGTTCAAGTCGATTATGAGCAAATGATTTTACATATAAAATGTTCTTTTAAATCGAATTATCAGGTTTATCATTTATGAGAACAAATTAATAAGTTACAAATTCACACCTCAGCTCAGGACTTAGTGTTTTTGGGTAGATTTTAGAGTAGGTACCTACTTTAAAAAGAAAATAAATTCAAAGATACTTATAAGGAGAGTAATTTAAAAAGAAAATAACTTCAAAGATACTTACATTCAAAACGATAGTAAATTGGTCTTATTTCACCAATTACATCATGTGATGAGCTAAAAGTTATATAATTTAACTCAGTCTTATGATTATAAGAGACTAAAGGCTTTCGGCTATTATCACGGCCTATTTGTATGCAATTATTTCTCCAAGTAAGCCAAAACCTTCTATATTCTTCATTGTTGATAATGTTTGGTGTTCTTGCAGTTTTACCTATACCATCTGGATTTTTTATAAACGTACTTTGGGAGCATCCAATGCCGACCTAAATAAGGAAACTAAGCTATAGTACAAGTAGGTATGTTGAGTATTAAAAAGTAATATACTTTGATTGAAAAAATAAAAAACAGGTAGGTACAAATAAAATTATTAGTGAAACATGCCAACATTGCCCACTTTTTTCAAATGATCGTTATTATTTTTGGATTTTTCTATGGCAACCTGTGTATTTTTTTTATCAGATGTGACTCTTAGATCGTGGGCATGTAGTGATGTAGCAAAATCTAATAATTTTCAACGTTTAATTTGAATTTTGGAGAATTTCGATGGCAGGCAAAGTAATATGGACTTCTAGCCAACATTGCCCACTAACCCCTCGTTTACACCAAGAAACAAGTAAAATACTAGTTTCATACAATACTTGTAGAATACTTGTCAAAACATAATTATTTGTTTGTATTGCAACTGTCTCAAACATTCTTTCGTTCATACTGTGTTGCCAACAAGTCTCTAAACAAGTATAAACCACATCTGCGTTTACACTTAGATCTATGACATATTCAAACTAGTCTGATACATAGACAGCGTTTACACTTACAAAAAGCAATCGTGTTTTTAAAAAAGTTTTGTTTATTTCACTGAGTTTATGTATCATACTAATTTAAAACATGTTTTAAACTCTATCCATGCTTGTTGGATAAAGTTTTAAACTTTTACCGGACGGACCGTATTATTTTACGGGGGGAAGAGAAGAAAAAACAATCAAAAAAATACGTAAAATGCTGCACTAGTTGAGAGCAGCATTTTTAGATTTTTTTATAAAAAAAAAATTTTTTTAGTTCATTGTTTTTATTTTATTTATAATAATTGATGTGTCCTGAAGCGTCCCTAAAATTTTCCAGTGATAAAAAAATAACCGTGTAAACAAGTATACTGCACTCATGAAGTAAAGTTCCTCAGCATCTTTACTTTCCAATAGTCAATTGAGTAGAAAATATTAATGAAACTACCGGACTGGCGTGTCATTTTCTACAAGTTTATCTACAACAAGTATAAAACGTGACATCATAAACATGTAGACAACTAGTAGTTCAGAAACAATTTCATACAACAAGTTGTATACATGTTTTGTATTCAACAAGTTTTATACATGTATACGAGTGTAAACAATAAACGAAAACATTGCATAAAACTTGTTAAATACATGTAATATACCTTGGTGTAAACGAGGGGTAAGATTTCTGACGAAAGTATGGTCTCTACGTTAAAATCTAAAAAACCGTTGGAAGAATTTAAGAAAATAGGGCATTTACTTTAGGAACTTAAGTGATAAACAGAAAACTTTTCTAGTAAAATGATTGGGCAATGTTACCCCGACATTTTTTCTCATTCCCATACAATCTGCATTTAGGCTCTCAAAAATGCTAGGGTTGACAAAACCCATTTCAATCTTTGCCAAGATTATTTTATATTACTACAAAAAATAGGTTCTTAGGTAAAAAAGTAAATAAACGAAGTACAATTTATATTTATTCTTTATTTTTTCCTCAATATAAATTATTATCAAAAATCGCAATAACAGTATAAATGAAGTGAGATCGAAATAACAACATAAATCATTTTTTTTTTCATTATCACAATTGTTCAGTAATATTCTTAATATTATTAGACTCATAATATTTGGAAATAATAGGAACACTTTTTCATATTTAAGACAATAGTCTTAACTAAATTCACTGAGATTTAAAAAATAAAATAGCTTCAATAGCTTTTATAATTAAATATTGTGTGTTTACTGGATGTTGAAGCTACTAAAATTTACATTAAAAACAAGATGACCGAATTTGACAATGGTTATATCCTTGTCATGCTCTATTAAAAATGCACTTTTTAAATAGGTTTGAATTGTGCTTTTAATATTTTGCATATTCCCGAAGTTTCGGATCCTTAACACATTCCCTATTCACGAGAAAGTATTTAAATAATTTTGACTAGCTACCTTCGAAAAAGTTTTGTTTCATTCGGATACTTCATTAAGTTTTATAAAAAAAATGTGTTTGGATAAAGTAGTTTATTATTAAGGAAATAATTAATATTCATGATATTGTGATATATGATATTCCATACATAGACAATAAAAATTATCAAAATATGGTAGTATCCGAACGAAATAAAACGTTTTAGAAGGTAGCTAGTCAAAATTATTTAAAAAACATTCTTGTAAACCTGTAAAGGATCGGAAACGTCGAGAGTATGTAAAATTTAAAAGCCCAGTTCAAACCCGTTTAAACAGTGATTTATTTTAATAAATGATTTACACAAGGTTAAATTATACGACACCATGAAGGTAATAAATCAATGTCATATCTGAATAAGTTATTATTTCAATTTTTTAAGAAAAAATCACATATAGACGAATTGAGAACCTCCTCCTTTTTTAAGTCGGTTAAAAATATAAGCATTACATGTGACAACCCTAAGCCATTTTTGCTTTCGGGCAATGTTGTCCATCGTAAGTCGGCACATTACTGGATAACTTTGCCCACCGTCATAATTTTAGTTTTATTAAACTCTCAGTAACAAAACTAACACATAAATAATCAACAAACAGTTCTTTATTAAATATTGTTAAGTAAATTTACCTGTCTTTTCGCCATCGTGCACAACTCACTATTGAAAATACAGTAAAATTTGCCCTCAAAAACAAGCACTGCACTAAACGAATTCCAGCGCGTTACTGAAGGAAGCTAGCACCACAAACAATAGTCTGTGATGCCAGAAATATAACCTATATTTCCCCAAAGACAATCAATGTTGCTATAATATTAAGATATTTTTGCATATCAAATTTTTGTTTATGACTTGTCTTATGGGCAAAGATACCCCTGAAGGCAATGTTGGCGTATTTCACGGTATTTATTTTATTTAGTCTTTAGTTAATACATATTACTAACTAATATGTATTTATTTCGTTTTATAGCACGCTAGCTTTCCGCTCGCGACTTCGCCCGCATTATTTTTGTTTTCTCGTGAGATTTTTTTCCCGTAGGAAAATTACCCTATGTCCTTCCCCTGATTTCGAACTATCCCTATACCAACTTTCATCAATATCGGTTCAGTAGTTTCGAAGCCTATTCAATACAAACAAACAATCAAATCTTTCCTCTTTATAATATTAATATAGACTAGCTGTGCCCGCGACTTCGTCCGCGTGGAATAGTAACGGATGGACCGATTTTGATAAAAAGCCTATGTTATTCCTTATATAATTAGCTATCTATTAGTGAAAGTCCCGTCAAAATCGGTCCAGCCGTTCCTGAGATTAGCGGGAACAAACAGACAGACAAACATTTTTTAAAATTGTGTTTTCGTTTTTGGTACCCGACATACCTTCATACCCATTTAGTAAAAACTTGTTATTTTGACATTATAAACAGTCACTTCAATTTTATTTATTTGTATAGATATTGGTTTAATTTTATCTTTCAAAATATTGTTAAGATAAAGCTAATGTACTTAGGACTCTCACCTCATTAGGAAAAATATACGAATATTTATTTAAATTCAATACAATACGAGTATTTAATAATTATATAATATTAATGATTATAATTTTTGCTGTGGTTTATATTAAGTTAGATACTAAATGGACCTTCGGTGCTTGTCTGAGACCTAGAACCCCAATACTTTTAGAGTTATTTGATTTCAAACTGAGAGCATAATCAGCTCTTAACACAAAAGAAATTTAAACACAAAATGATACGTAGGGCTTTCGGCACTTAATACCAAAAAATAATTTATTTAGTTTGTATCACGTGAGCGTAGTATTCCTCGTAGGTTTGAATTGTGCTTTTAATATTTTACATATTCCCGAAGTTTCGGATCCTTAACACATTCCCTATTCACGAGAAAGTATTTAAATAATTTTGACTAGCTACCTTCGAAAAAGTTTTGTTTCATTCGGATACTTCATTAAGTTTTATAAAAAAATGTGTTTGGATAAAGTAGTTTATTATTAAGGAAATAATTAATATTCATGATATTGTGATATATGATATTCCATACATAGACAATAAAAATTATCAAAATATGGTAGTATCCGAACGAAATAAAACGTTTTAGAAGGTAGCTAGTCAAAATTATTTAAAAAACATTCTTGTAAACCTGTAAAGGATCGGAAACGTCGAGAGTATGTAAAATTTAAAAGCCCAGTTCAAACCCGTTTAAACAGTGATTTATTTTAATAAATGATTTACACAAGGTTAAATTATACGACACCATGAAGGTAATAAATCAATGTCATATCTGAATAAGTTATTATTTCAATTTTTTAAGAAAAAATCACATATAGACGAATTGAGAACCTCCTCCTTTTTTAAGTCGGTTAAAAATATAAGCATTACATGTGACAACCCTAAGCCATTTTTGCTTTCGGGCAATGTTGTCCATCGTAAGTCGGCACATTACTGGATAACTTTGCCACCGTCATAATTTTAGTTTTATTAAACTCTCAGTAACAAAACTAACACATAAATAATCAACAAACAGTTCTTTATTAAATATTATTAAGTAAATTTACCTGTCTTTTCGCCATCGTGCACAACTCACTATTGAAAATACAGTAAAATTTGCCCTCAAAAACAAGCACTGCACTAAACGAATTCCAGCGCGTTACTGAGGGAAGCTAGCACCACAAACAATAGTCTGTGATGCCAGAAATATAACCTATATTTCCCCAAAGACAATCAATGTTGCTATAATATTAAGATATTTTTGCATATCAAATTTTTGTTTATGACTTGTCTTATGGGCAAAGATACCCCTGAAGGCAATGTTGGCGTATTTCACGGTATTTATTTTATTTAGTCTTTAGTTAATACATATTACTAACTAATATGTACTTATTTCGTTTTATAGCACACTAGCTTTCCGCTCGCGACTTCGCCCGCATTATTTTTGTTTTCTCGTGAGATTTTTTTCCCGTAGGAAAATTACCCTATGTCCTTCCCCTGATTTCGAACTATCCCTATACCAACTTTCATCAATATCGGTTCAGTAGTTTCGAAGCCTATTCAATACAAACAAACAATCAAATCTTTCCTCTTTATAATATTAATATAGACTAGCTGTGCCCGCGACTTCGTCCGCGTGGAATAGTAACGGATGGACCGATTTTGATAAAAAGCCTATGTTATTCCTTATATAATTAGCTATCTATTAGTGAAAGTCCCGTCAAAATCGGTCCAGCCGTTCCTGAGATTAGCGGGAACAAACAGACAGACAAACATTTTTTTAATTGTGTTTTCGTTATTGGTACCCGACATACCTTCATACCCATTTAGTAAAAACTTGTTATTTTGACATTATAAACAGTCACTTCAATTTTATTTATTTGTATAGATATTGGTTTGATTTTATCTTTCAAAATATTGTTAAGATAATGCTAATGTACTTAGGACTCTCACCTCATTAGGAAAAATATACGAATATTTATTTAAATTCAATACAATACGAGTATTTAATAATTATATAATATTAATAATTATAATTTTTGCTGTGGTTTATATTAAGTTAGATACTAAATGGACCTTCGGTGCTTGTCTGAGACCTAGAACCCCAATACTTTTAGAGTTATTTGATTTCAAACTGAAAGCATAATCAGCTCTTAACACAAAAGAAATTTAAACACAAAATGATACGTAGGGCTTTCGGCACTTAATACCAAAAAATAATTTATTTAGTTTGTATCACGTGAGCGTAGTATTCCTCGTACGCTTACGTAGGGCTGTCGGCACTTAATAACAAAAAATAATTTATTTAGTTTGTATGGGAAAAATAATTGGTTTGTTAGCCCTAATATTTTTCCTACAGAATCTCTACTTCTGATGGATACATACCCTTAAATGTTATTGTGTTCAGTTACACCCTGTATAATAGTAGGGGAGCCCAAGAGGGGATTTTTTCAGTTACTCGAGCGCGTCAGATTAAAATATGAAGGATACCTTGCCCACTGTAGAAGTACCTCCACTACATGTGAGCCTTTTGTGGTGGGGGAGGGGTTCATATTTTTTTTATACTTCGGCTAACTGAAATCGTCAGATTATAGTCTCCCCTTATTCCTATTATTATTTTCTTTAAAATAAAAATTAATTTGACTGCTATCATTAATACCTCAGTGATTTTTTTCGAATTTTTGGTTTGTAACTTTGTGACTCTCATACTCCCTTGTGACAGATTCGAATCATCAGATTTTAACAGCACATACTTTTTAGCGTGTAATTAACCTAACTTGCATTAATCTGACACGTTAAACCATTTTTATGTGTCCCACCAGTGAATTGAAAAATATTATATATCATTTTTTGGTTCCTACAAGCTTATCTTCAAAGTACAATGAGTCCCAAACACGCTCAAGTGACTACAAATTTTGCATTCTGGCCTCCCCTACTATAAGGACAACATACATATTTTTAACTCATTCAGAAGCAATTCATAACAAAAATAATACAAGCAACAACTGCGGTCGGCAGTGTTGACTGTGGAGTGTTGTAGCCACTCCAGTAACATCCATACAATTTGAATCATTATCAAATGCTTTATAATATATTACATAATAATTTTATCATAAGTTGAAAATATTTCCCATATTTTTAACATAAGATTATAATGGAATGTATTGTTTCAGTGACCATTAATAGTTGTTGATTAGTAGATTTCCATATTCTTTACTGCAGGTTAAAAGTCGGCAATTTTATTAGAGTACAAGGACAATAGATAAGAAAATTGTTTTAAGTGTTAACTTTTTTTAACGTTAAAACTATTTTTAAATTAATCTATATTGTCCCACTGCTGGGTAAAGGTCTTTCTCAATGCATATCACGACCACTAGCACACTCCCGCCATTCTTCAAGGGCAGGCCCGTTTTACACCCTGCCAGCGCCCTAGGCACAACGAAGAGTAGCGCCCCTTTTTATACCCCTGCCAGCTGATTACGCCCCCCCCCCCCCCGGCCCAACCCAAATACAACCACGGCAATTTTTTTCAATTTTTTGCGCCCCCCCAAAATGCCAATTGCCTAGCGCCCTAGGCACGTGCCTACCGTGCCTATTCGGTAAAACGGGCCTGTTCAAGGAAGGCATCCAGGTCGCCATGCCAATGCTTAGAAAATATAAAGAATATTACAATAACAAAATAGACAAACCCAAAAGTCGCAAGTATCTCCTAATTCAGTGGCAAGGCCAATGCAAGCACCTTCAGCACCCTTAACTTCGAACATAAGTCCACTGCTTGTAATTTTATAGAAGAGATTATGGTCATTAGGCCATATTGTTAGTTCTGTAAATAAGACATTGTTTTAAATTTTAATGTCAACTAAAGCTGTCACATCACTTAAGTTAACTAAAACATCAACTCACTACACCACACTTTTTTTTTTCCATATTCATAATTTCTAAAATATTTATACCGGGTGTAACGTAATACTGCAATAATATTTAAAGTTGTTGATTAACAAAAAAAAATTTTTATGACTATTCTTTGTATTTTTATTAGATGCCTACTTTCGATTTAATACGCTTAACAGTTCAGCATATTAAATCGAAAGTAGGCATATAATAAAAATAAAAAGAATAGTCATAAAACATTGTTTGTTTGTTAATCAACAACCTTAAATATTATTGCGGTATTCCGTTACACCTGGTATAATACAGATTATTACAGATGTTGCAGCCACATCGTATGACAAATCATATTACAAGCACCTAATTTACTTCAACCAAATTAAAATCGGACTGAAAGCTAGCAGCATAATAAAGTTGTAATATGGCATGTTGATTCGGTAGAAATAAAGCACGACACATTGTATTACGTAAGTAAGCTGCTTACTTAACTTAAAAGACAATAATACTTGGTTGCTTGCCTCTGTGGTTTAGTGGTTGTGACCAGCTTTTATTGATCAGACTATCCAAGGTTATGTTCCCCATAGAGGCAGCAGTTTTACTCCTTGGTTTGGTTGATGGTAGGGCTTCAGAGGCCATCTCATTTTTCTATTATCTTACCTAAGTTTGACAATTACCTACCATAACCTTTTAACAATGTCAAAAATATTGTTGTGGAAAGAACAATTAGAGGTAAGATGGCCAGTTCCTCAGATATTGAGAAGTCCAAGTGAAGACCAAAAGCTTTTCTGTTGTGTGTTTCCGGTCGAGGCAGAATAAATAAATATTTAATAAAAGTATTTATTATATTTCACCTCAACCACGGGCAATATGGTAATCTGTATCACCAGTGGCTGTATATTTCTTTATATTGTACAACCACCAGAGTGGTGTTATATTGAAAGAAAGAACATAACTCCTGAGTAAGTACAATAAAATTGCATTTGTACGTACAAAACTTACCAACGATGTCTCCCATTATGAAAAGTTCACTTAAATGTAATACTGACTGGTATGTAAAGCTTAATCAATATCAAACGCAAATTATAATATCAACATGTATTTTTATCGCCATTCGCCACTAACATGCCAATGCCATTAGTCAAAAGTTGGAACATGTCTATTTGTTTTGTTTGTCATATCATTCAACGTATATCCAATTCTGTTCTAAAAAAGGATAGGAGTGTGACTCCACACAGATTGACGCCGCGCAATGCAAAATATACAAATTGTGTTTCTGAATCGAAAAGCGCTTGGCGATTGTAAAAGTTTATTTTCATTCATCCCGCGACATTGACATGACACACTTTGACAGCTGTCATTGACTGTCGTGCGAGATCCGAGACCTCAGATTAACTAAACCAATGGATTCGCCACAGAACACAGAAAGAGGTTAGAACATAGATAAAGAATGAAATAGATGGGCTATAAAAGCCGTCAAACATGAGGAAAAGAGATAAACTTATACACATTGCCAAAGGAAAGAAGAAGATGGCATCATTTTTTTTTGTCCTTGTTACCGTATATAGGTAAAACTGGTAGTGGGGATTGTTTATCACCAGCGTCTGGTGCTAAACAAATACGTGGAAGAAATTTGTTTTGTGAATTATAGCTTATTGTGTAATTATTTAACACTTTAATTAGTGTAATTGTGAACTATTTGAACATTTAAATCATGGTGCACTGCTCCGTTTTAGTTTGTAATAGTGAAATTTCAAACTAAGTAGTAAGGTTATTGTTAACCTAACAAGCTAGGAATGTCGCCATACAATATGGCCACGTATACAGCCAACGCGTATAACATTTTGCCGGGTTATAATGATACCAGTTACGCTACGACTATTTTTCCTTGATTCGTAGGTAATTTGTTACGTGAAAGGGAATTCACATATTAGTTTCTGTGTTACATTAATATTGACATATTTAAGTATAAAATTTTGAGCATTTTAGATAAGAAAGGTAATTCTTTTGAAGTGAGACTTTCCATTTGCTTGTTTGTCTGTATTTAACAGATTTCCTTCGGGGAACCTCCTTTTATTTTTAACCTGTATACATATTGTTTCAGGACGCATCGGTGTTGGATTTCGGTTCAAATTTGAATACGCCCCGAAAGAGAAAAATGCGGCTTCAAATGCTGGGTTTGAAACAATCAGCGAGGTCATCAAATAAAAAACTACGGCCAGTGCGTCAATCGCTTAGACGATTGGGAAAAAAAGTAGTCACACTTGAAAATGTGTAAAGTGATTTGAAGTGTAAGTTAATGATGCAAAATTAGTAGTTGGATATTTTAGATACTGTAGGAGGAACCAATAGAGATTTTCTGAAAAGATTTTTAGGAGTTGACAAAAGAAAGTATTCTGAACCTTTAAGGAAATTCGCGCTGTGCTTACACTTTTTAAGTTCAAAGGCATATGAGTTTGTACGTAAGCAATTTAATACGTGTTTACCACACCCAAAAACAGCTGGTGAGTGGCGAGGAGTAGACAGCCTCTAGAAAATGTTTGTGATTTATTAGCAATTTTGTGCCATAGCTAGTAATCTGGCTTAATCCAAATGAAATAAGTCATATCTCTACTTTGTCTGAATATTTAACAAGAACACATAGGATGTAGATATAGCTCTATGCACCGAACAAGTGTTTCTAATTAATTATATAGGTACTTGACAGAACATAATCTTCCTCAGAGATCTACAAATTGGTCTTGTCCTGCGCTATTTCCAAGTTGCCGCCAGCGGGGGCGACGTTGGGGGTGGCAACACGGGCAACTAAGAATAACCAGCTATCTACATCGGCATCTTGCGTTCTTTGCCAGATCTTTTTTCCACATTGTGAGCAAGCTTACCAACTTTGGGCTTTTAGCACCATATTGAGTGCGGTATCAATAGTTCAATTCTTGAACTTACCCAGCCCAAGTGAATTTTTACCTGTATTGTAGTGAATTTTATCTCTGTAAGCCGAAGTTTTTTATTCGATGACAATAACGGTGCTATTGAAATCTAATTTTAGAAAATGTTTATTTAAAATTTAATATTATACATTTTCTAAATCTTCACAAATATTTAGTAAATGTGTAAATATTGGATTTTAAATAAACTGCAGAGATAAAGAAAAAACAATGATTATTGCCCGCTGTATTCTTAATCGAGCGACGATCTTCGCAAGGTACCGTAAAATGGGGTGAATAGAAAATGCGGGGTGAATAGAAAAAAACGAGGAAAGTTTTTTCAAGAACAATTACTCGTTGACGGATATAGGAAAACTACTAAATTATTATATTTTTAATATGGTAACATTTTTTTTATATGGTAGCAACGCCGATTTGAAATGAAGTATGTCAAAAGTGATTTTAGTAACGTTTTTCAAAGCACCAGTTGAGCTGTGTGATTTTGAGGTCTACAAACTTTGGGTTTTTAACGAAAACTACGTTTCTTACGGTGTTGAAAACACTTTTAATCGATCTGTGGTTCCTCTGGGATAAATTTTGTGCAAAAGTAAGTACCATTTTTATAATAGTTTTTTATTATAAACGTAAATAATGAATTGTGCCAATTTTGGTTTGTATTTGAGGTTAATAGACACGGGGAAAAGGCGAATAGACACGTAGTATGGGGTCAATAGATACGGCATACGGGGCTAATAGAAACGGGAAGGGGTAAATAGAAACGAGAAAGGGGTCACTGGAAAAATCCATTTAGGGTTGCCACGCATGTTTAGTTCTAGTATATTTAAATTTAACTTCCATACATTCACATCCCGAATCTAATTCGAAGCAAAGTAAGCACTTACATTGCTTAGGCGTCGAGCAAATTGTCTCAGTATGTTTCAACGTAAATATTTTTTTCTTTACCTAGAGTAATATCAGACGAGTGAGTGTAGTGTGCCTACTTAGTGCACCAGGGATCGTGGATTTGATCTTCGCCCAGGACAATCCTTTATGTGATGAACATTTCTGTTTGTTCTGTCTGGGTGTTTATATTTATCTATATATAAAAAATCTCACGTCACAGGGTTTGTCCGAGATAAGCTCCAAAACAACTTAATCGATTTTCGTGTTTGGCTAATTGTCCAATTTAAAAGATAGGATTACCTTTTACCTCGATTATTGATTTTAATATTTATTATTGCGTTAAACTTTATTATGACAAAACGAGGATCGCGGGCACAGCTAGTTTATCTATATTAAAAATAACTTCGTTGGTAAGTGCTTAAGCTACGTATCACGGAATCAGATCAATGTTTGTGATGTTGTCTAACATTTCACTATATTTAACAAGCTTTTATTTAACTTGTTAATTTGAAGTTTATGTTATAAATCATTCATGTATGTACCTGTTTGTTCAAACAATGTGGTTTTGTTCCAGGTACATCATCAACATGCCAAGAATCTATAAAGAAAATTTGCCAACCCTACACAATTTTTCTATTCACCTCGTATACCGTATTTAATCACCCCGGGTTCGAGGCGAATAGAAAATGCGTATATTTTTGAAGTTTTTGCTAAAATAAGAAGGGAAACTTAGTTAAGTTTGCTTTTGACAGACTAAATAGACCTAGACTCATATAGTTATTATTATTCCCTAGCCGTAAGTAAATAAAAACATAGTTTAAATCTTATCTAAAGTTCAGAATTGTGTCTATTCACCCCATTTTACGGTACCTAGCTGGCAAAAGCTGGAAGCGAATGGTCGCGGATCGTGCTCAGTGGCGAGCACTTGGAGAGGCCTATGTCTAGCAGTGGACGCGTGTGGATGATGATTCCTAATATTTTTTCTTATATTTGTAAAGATGTTTACATAATAGCTTAAATAAATAATAGTAAAATGTTTTAAAACGAAATATACTCGAGTAAATCCGAAAAGTGTAGTTTTATTTAAAAGTGTAAATAACTTTAGACTGCGGCGAAGGTTGAATGAAGAATTCAATAAAAAAAATCGCAACTTCCTCCCACTTTTATTTTTTGAGACATATCATTGAGCGAGGGGCGCTCATTAAAATGTCTCAAAAAAAATACGTAGATAAATCAACCCTACTTTATGTTTATAGTGGTAAAAGCCACTATAAACATAAAGTAGGGTAAAACTTAAAGCAACACTGGTATACCCATCTACTTTAGGCAGGTATGACGTCATGTATGTCTGTCCCTTACGGGTATACGGTCACGTCCTATCTATTCATTCTTTATCTAAGGGTTAGAAGGGCTATGTGGGCGGGGCACGCGTAGCCACAACTATGAATAAAAAAAGGAATTCAGGTGTCAAGTGTAGCTAAAGAAGGACGTTCTTTTCATCGGTAAGTAGTAAATTAATCATAATGACCATATTCCATAGATCATAATGTCAAAATCCACCAAAACTGATCATAACGATAAGTTACATAATATTTTTCTAAATAATATACATTACCGGCAATGTACGCCCGCGATTCTTGCCATATTACTTAGAGCGCGTAATGTAGTACACTGCTTTCGGTAGTGACGCATTTGGCTTAATGAGCATTAACGCAGTAGTCGCAGTACAAGGGATAGTGCCGTGCTAATCAAAAAACGCACGCATTACATTTTATCGATAAATGTATATTTTAAAATATTTGTATAAAGTAAAAATAACATATTATTTGTCACTTAAAATGCCATAATAATAATTATTACTTATCGATAATACAGAATGTTTGGCGAAGCTAACACCTACCCTTTCTAACATCCTATTCATATAAGTACGGCGATGTAATCAAAGATTAAAATTGTAAAATTAATTTCAATTTTCACGATACAATTAGTTCGATTAGTGAAAAAATTATGGGCAAATTCTAAACTAATTTTACAACTTAGAATTTTTAATATCACCATAATATTTATATGACTATTTTAGCATAGGTAGGTGGCCATGCTAAAATAGTCATATAAATATTATGGTGATATTAAAAATTCTAAGTTGTAAAATTAGTTTAGAATTTGCCCATAATTTTTTCACTAATCGAACTAATTGTATCGTGAAAATTGAAATTAATTTTGACATGAAGATTTGAGTACTTTAAAAAACACAAATTTACAGGTAAATATTTACTTTACAAATATTTACTTCTCCATCCAACTAAAATATCCTAACAACTAAACTACCGCACGTCCGTTTGTCAGATTATCCATTCTAGTTTATGCTTTCAGACCGGTGCATTATAGTATTATAGTTTTTCTTTTATTTTACGTCTAACCTACAACATTTTTGAGCTAAAAAGCTTTAATTTTGTTACATAGAAACAAAATATTACTTGAATATTATTAATTATAAACGTATAATGAAAGTAATAATTATTTTTTGGTTTTCTAAATATTTCAAATTGTTAAATTGCTGGCAATATTTAATATCGATAGCTATTAATCGATGTCAATCACTAAAATAATGTTATTTGTACACGCGGCTCTGGACGTCAGTGAATTTCTATGAATGAGGAGCCCAGTGAGCGTTGTGATGTGATTGGTTCAGCCCGATTTCGCGCGACTTTGCATGGGCGGTGCAAGGAAAAGAAGTGGGAGCAAAACTGGCGACAGCGGTTCCCGTACAAACGGTGCATGATTGCCTTTCTAACCTCTTTCTGTGTTCTGTGGGATTCGCAATGTTATTATCGGCCCGTTCCAGATAAGCATTTTTAGCAGAGATAAGCATTTTAGGAGGCTCACATCCGCGGATGCGAATGCGGATGCGGATGTTTAATAAGTTATAGAAAAAAGTATATGAATTAAGAATTAAAATAATGATAGAGTCGTTATTAACATTTTTATTAATTACAATGAGTAAATGAAGTTAAAAAAATAGGAACATTATACATAAAAAAAGTCATATCGCCGCCTTCTCTGATTCAAGCCGGTTACGCAAAGGTTCATAAGTTAAGTAAACCCGCGCTATTAAATAATTGTTCGCTAGGAACACTGTCTGGTGGAGTGGATAAACGATAAGTATTCCACAGCGCAAACTAAGAGGTGGCATTAATGGTTGAAAAAAATATTAGTTAAAAGTTAATAGTTGAATAAAATTATCAGATACTTTTAATGGTTGAAAATATCAGTTAATATTTTCATTCAAATACAATATCTGAATATTTTTCTTTTTCTCAAGTTGATTTATTCACGCTGATTCAACACAGAATACCTATAATACCTATTCAATGAACTTTCCTTCATACTTTTACAGGCTTAGGACTATCTGGCATTAATTTGATGGAAATAGAAAAAAATATAATTAATGGCTAGGCCACTTTATTACCGGCTGTACATTTTTCGCAATGTTCCCAATTTTCAGTATTACGTTTCGGCAGTTTTAAACTTTTTAATTTATTTCACAAATAAATATCCGTAATATAATTACTTAAACTGTATAAGTTAGCACTTAAATTGACCCATAATCCTATAAGTAACAACAATAAACAACAAATAATACTTATCTAACGAAAAGAAATTCGTTGCGCGGATCAAAATAAATAAACTATCTAAGCCAAGCGAATTCGATATCTTGAAATTATCAGCAGTTCAGTAGACTACAAAATTCAAAAGATGCCTTTGCTTCACGACTTAAAGTCGCACATGAAAGTGTCAACGTCCGACGAAAACATCGTAAAAACCGATCCAAGCTATATTTCAAATTTCTTCCTTAACTTAACCTGATAGAGAATACCTAAAAACGCAGCCTCGTGCGTCGCATGAAAGCGAGACAGTATTTTATTAATATATCCATTGCACTTACACGAATTTATCCTATGGTGCGGCCCGCCATTTGTGTTACATTTTGTTGCATACAAATTTGAGCTTTAAACTTATGTGCCTAAGGTTTACCTTTGGTTTTTACGGGAGACTGAAATCAACTAGTTAAATGATATTTTTATTAGCACCGTGGCGCTTAATATTTTTACTACTTCGGTCTGTGATTGAAAATATTCATTACGATAATTTTATCAGTTAGTTACATTTATCTATATACGAATAAATATTACTCGCGTTAAAATCAATTTGACTTGAATGAATATTTTTATTCGATATGGTCGAAAATATTTATCGAATATATCTGTTAATTTTTTTTATTTGTTAAATTTAACGGTTGATAAATATATTCAACAACACTAGCGCAAACATACACGTAATAATTTATTTACAAGAAACAAATGATGCACCACAACAAACGCGTCGAATCTTGTCACCAATTTCTTCGTTCTCCCATTGGTTAATATCAAGTGCGAATGGCACGCGCCATTCGCCAGCCCCACCCAATTTCATTCCTGTCACAACTTGTCTTACATCTGCATCCGCATGATCATCTGCATTGATTATTGCGGATGCGGATGCGGATGTAGATGTCCAAATCCATGCGGAAGCTCCGCATTTGCGGATGCGGATGCGAATATCCGCGACATCCCTGATTTTTAGCCATAAATACCAACATTTTTAGCATCTCTGCGTTTCATTAGCCGGTGATGCTAGTTTTTCTTGCTGGTTGTCATGCATTTCATTTAAGCATTTTTAACACGAAATGCTAGCATCAAATACCCATGTTAATAGATGGGTCCTCTGATACCACTTTTTGACAGCTTTGACATTTGGAATGTTTTTTTCATGAATCAAAAAGGATTTTCAGCGGATTTAAAAAAAATATTGAGAGATATTTATAGTATTAGCCAATTCTGATATATATTATAAAAAAAATTAAGTGGCTGGACTAAGTGGGTGAGGTGTCAAAATTCAGCACGAAAAATCAGTACCTTGCGTTTCATTTGTAACAATTAGCGCGGCTAAAAATGTCAACATTTCTTATAAGAAACGCAAAACGAGGCTAACATCAGATGTTAGCCTCAGAAAGTAGCAGTGCTTTATCTGGAACGCAGGGTCTATGTCTCAAATAAGCGTCCAGTTCGGTCCACCATTACAAAGCACCGTGTTTGTTGTTGTGCTAAAATATCAGTCGGTGAGCATTATTTGTGAGTGCATTTTGCAGTTATACGTTTTTTATTGATTTTTTAATGAATTCTATAAAGAAAAACATAAAAAGTGTGGAATCTTGGATGCAGCGTCCCTAGTTTTTTTCCGCCATCTTAGAGCACCAACCCAAATGTTGGCACGCTTTTTTCGTAGGTATTTCATGTCTATTGGTTTCTATAGTCTAGGGATCCGACCTTAGTTTTTTTTTGTCTAAAGGCACCAGTACACGTTGGCCGAGCGCGCTCGGCGAGTGCGCTCGGCAGATTTTCGAGGTACCGTTTACACGTTGGCCGTGTTTCATTCTGCGTTGGTCGCTAGATGAAGATGGACGTTAGGGAGATCGCGGCCTAACTAAACATGATTTATTTAATGTATTTAGACAAGTTACTTCATTATCATCATCATCATTACAGCTCTTAAACGTCCCCACCGAGGGGCTACCTACCCTATGTTAGGGTAATTAGGCCTTAGTCAACTACGCTGGCCCAGAGCGGATTGGTCGACTTCACATACACCTTTGAGTTTCTTCGCAGATGTATGCAGGTTGCCTCACGATGTTTTCCTTCACAGTAGGAGCGTCAGATAAATGTACATATGAAATTCGAAACGAAAAACACAGTGGTATATGGCGGTCTCCAACCCGGACCTCCCGATTGGAAGACAAGTGCCGAGTCCACAGCGCCACCGACGCTCAAGTTTTTATTGTTTTGGGTTCCGGATTCATATAACGGATTCAATATGATAAAAGTCAATGAACCTAAATATCTCCTCATTACTCCTATTACTCGTAAGCGCGACACTACAGTCTACTTCGACGCGTAGCTCTGAACTAAACACTCGGCCAACGTGTGAACGCTGTTTGCGGTTTGCGCCAAATCTCTTTGATGTGTGAACGAAAAACCGACACTGATCGGGTCGACGGCGAGTGTTGGCGGCAAACGCCAAATACACACAAAACGGCCCAGTACACGTTGGCCGAGCGCGCTGGACGAGTGCGCTCGGCCAACGTGTACTGGGACCATAAGGATCCGACCGAGATACGATTATTAAGGGGCCGTTCGAAAACTCGTGAAGTTTTCACTCGGTAAAAAAGAAAAGGATAGGATATATTGCAAGAAAGAGAAGTTTAACTGGTTTTCAAACGCTAGTGAGCGATTTTCGCAATTCACGAGTTTTCAAATGGGTTCTGTCAGTTAAAAACGAAAAGAAGAGTTCTTGTGTTTTGCAACACATATTTGCTTTATTTTACAACTGCACAAAGCTTTACTTATCATTTATAAACTTTAACTTCGACATAAAACAAAATTAGGTAGCCATCTAGCACATAACAATCAACCTGTCAATGCCAGGTAAAATTAAACGCTGACTGGGGGCCGCGGCCGGGAGAAATTCACCCCTGTCAGGCGAAAATTACCCTGCGTTTACATTCACGAAAGCGTTGAGAAATACGAGCGGAGCAATTGGTCGGTTACCCTCGGTTTCACTCGGGTGGTTCTCGAACGCTATCGGGTGAAATTCACTCTACCCCGAGTAAATATTAGGTACTCGTTTTCAAACGTACCCTAAAATCACAATCAGTGCAAACGCCATGGTCCGAATTGAATAGGTGATCGGAGTGGCTATTCGGACCCGCGGCCCTAACGCCTAACGCCTTACTCATAGCGATTAACGATGGCGTAGCGAGTGACTCGCAATCGTTTTAATTTCACGAGTTTGCTATGATACGCGGCCGTCCTACCACCCATAGCTGGGCACCGTTAATCAAATAGTTAACTTCGATAATCGTTAATCCGTTACTAAAAAAATTAACTTCGTTAAACGTTAAAACGTTACATTTCGGAAGATTTAATGCAAGTTAACGTTAATCGTTAATCCGTTAACACGTGATTAAAATTGCATTTTATAGATCGTTGCGTTAGTGATCTGCTTACAAAAACTGTTGTTTTGGGTTCTGGAAGTTAATAGGTTAGATTCAAAAAAGACAGTGTATAAATCACAGAACACATATACCCAAGGGTATAAATATAGGGACAGGTGGGGTACAATGAAACGAAAAAAGCATTTTTATTTTTTAGAAAAACTGTGCTTGTTCGGGCTGCCCCGACAAATGAAAGTGTGGTAATTTAAAATTGGTATATTTCGTAATACCTGAAATTAACTATTTATCTAAAAATATATGTTATGAGAACGCGCGACTGGTATGGTTGATGAATGCGAACTGAATTGTGCAATATAATTTCGTGCAGTAGTGCAAAATGAGGTCAATACAAAAAAAAATGTGATGACGGGGGAAAATGCGTTGTACGGAGCTAGCTCGTACATATTCCCGGGCGAGAGAATAGGGATGGTAGGTAGTTTTGGTTATAATGATTCAAAGCGCGCGCGACGTATGATATACATGGTGAAGAAACAATTTTTGCTTAAAACTAATGATAGAAAATGTATGTAGTGGTTAATGGTGAGTGCAAAATGACTTAAAATATATTTTTAACTTCAACATTTTAGTTCGAAATATGGAATACAGATTGAAGCACTGGCGAAGTGCTTTTATTTTGCTTATTTAACCGCGCACTTTTAAACGACACTTCATTGATTGTTTCACTAACACTATCACTACACTGAGCACTACCACTACGCTGAACACTAGCTGACCGTGGGGCGGGCGCCAGCTGCGGCACAGGAGGCCGCGCCGATGCCGCCGCTCCTGCCGCGCCCGCCGCCACCGGCACCGACGGCGCCGCCGTCCGCCGACAACGCTGGCATGCGAACACCGCTACGCCGACTGCTACCACCGCGAACATTATGTATATGGCCGCATAATGGTGTATATCGTGATACGACACCTTGTCTGCTAACGGCTCATTCTGCTTCATAAGTTCTATCTGTCGCTGAATATTTTGTAGCTCAATATTGTTCATTAAGCTGTCAGAGTCATTGGCCGCATTCACCAGAAAACATCGCGTCATCGATCACGTGACCGATTACCAGTTTCGATGCATTCTGCTGAACGCATATTTTTATAGTCAGTGTTCTGTGATGTCTTTATGTTGTTTTAGGTTTTATTTAGGTTACCTACTTTAATGTTTGTTTTGGTTTTTTTAAATGAAAACCGAAAACTACCTGTGTTAACACAAGCACTGAGCATATAAGAAGCATATAAATCACAAAGAATTTCTATTAAAATAAAAAAAACTATTAAAATTTAATTCAAATTTGACAAACAACGGTAAAACTAATCACTAATCGCTGATACTAATCGAAAATGAAATGCGATGGAAAAAATGGCGTCCGATTGTTGTCAATCGCTGTCAGTCATCGCATTTTTGTGTGCATTCAGAAGAAAATTCGCAATCGATGACTCATCGATGTGTTCTGGTGAATGCGGCCATTGGTATGAGCATTGACGTATACGTCAATGGGTATGAGTAGAAGATTCGGGTAGGGAGATATTTATGATGTGATTGATAGGCGAAATCTCGATGGCAGGAAGTGTATCTGGATTTATGAATAATTTATTCGTCGATTGTCTGTGTAAACAATAAAATCAGCCGTTTTGATGATGCACTCTTGACCTACATTTAATAGGCCAGCGCCGGTCGTTTGCACGCCGGTAACCTGATCCTCACATAATAGTTTTAACTGACACCGCTCACAGCAGAAAAAGAAAAATGTATTTATTTTATTTAATTCAATCCAATCGTTCTTGCAGTTACTGGTAATAGTTTCACATTTTCTTAAATTTGGTAATTTTTGACATATACTCTGGTCATCCTTAAAGGCATAAATAGGCCTTTTAAGTCGACACAAGGACAATTTTGGGTCTTTTGATACACATGAGTTTAAATCTCTTTCTGTAAGTGGTATAAATGCATCTTTCTTGATATTTATCGCAACGTATTTGGAAATAGGTATTACTGTTCTTTGTTTATTGCTTGTTTGGTAAGGAATCGGAATAAGTCTTACTATTTCAAACATATCTCTGCTGATTAATGGTATTGTGATTTCAAATATTAGATACTTTTCTAATATTCGTGCTCTTACCTCTAATAGATTATAAACATCGCGGAAGTCATAATTATCCACTGGTAAAGATAAATCTTTTGGGAGCTGTCGTGTTATCGTAGTAAGCTCTTTCAGCTGTTCCGGTGTTAACAACTGGAAGTTGAACTTGCCATGGTATGCGTTGGTAAGCGTATTTAGTAATGTTTGTTGTATGCTTTTTAAATTGGATAGGATATTATTCGCCAACATAGCTGTACTTAAAAATTCATTGATGATAGTAACGTTCTGTATTTCGCTCTTGAATTGATTAAAACCATTTTCTAAAGAATTTAATTTTTTGGTTACGATTTTGTGGTGTTTATCTATGATGGCTTCTGTACGTTTTAGAAGGTTAAGCTCAGACTCCACTACAGAGGTTTGGTTTTGCCATAATAATGCAAGATGTTTCTGGTTATCTCTTAATAATTGGATATCTTGAACGTACCTTTCAGCAAACCGCGAATCGAGAACTCCAAATAAACTATTAGCGAGGTTCCCCACACCATCAATTAGTCCACGCCGCCACCGCCGGCGTGTGCCATTAGGTGTCGTATTAATTGATAAGATATTATTATAATATTGTAATCAGGCATACTCGTGTTGGAACTGTAACATGATACCGTCGCAATGTGATCTGTCTTAGATATTAATGCATAAACGGTCTAAGTACTGAATGTATTTTGCTAGAGCTATATTGCCTTTTTCATAAGGTGTTGTGTCTTGATAGACAACGAGGCGCCAGTCATTTCGGATCAAATGCATGTTTGTGATACTTTCAAAATAAATGCTGTTGTTTTGAAGTGGACTGATATTATAAGCGCCATAGGTACTTGTGATAATGGTCATAAAAAATAATAACAATGTTATTGCCATTGACGAAAATGAATATGGTTTTGGTTTTCTTAATATCAAATGGCATGATTTTGTTTTATTTTCAGCGGGAGGAAGGGGCGGTTTGTTAGTTTCGGGGTCTTGGTAGTCTCCGGCAACGGCAAAACTGAGATTTTAACAACTGGGCGTTTGATCACTCCTGACTTGGTTTTCAAAGTGACGACGCGGACGTATCCATCGCTTCCTGGGTGCAATGAAATAACTCGGCCGAGGGCCCACTTTCCAGGAGGCAGATTTTCGTCTCTGATGGTAACAATGTCGTTGATCTTAACATTTCGTTGTGGTTTCCTCCATTTGCTTCTTGCTGCTAACAGCGTCAAATACTCGTTCCGCCACCGATCCCAAAGGTCTCTTAGTATTGTTTGTGTTAAAGTCCATCTCGTTCTCAGATCTTTTTCCGTTTTACAGACATTCAAAGCCGGGCCGCCTGCTAAGAAATGAGCTGGCGTAAGGACATCTAAGTTTTGAGCATCTTCAGTGAGAGGACAGAGTGGTCGAGAATTTAGGCAGCCTTCCAACTGCGCCAGAAGAGTGGTGTACTCTTCGAAGGTCAGTTTTTGTTCACCGATGACCTTTCGAAGATGGTGTTTGAGGCTTTTAACAGCCGCTTCCCATAGCCCGCCTGCTGATGGCCATGCCGGAGCGTTAAAATGCCAATCAATTCCCATGTTGTTGACTTCGGACATAAAATCTCCGTTGAATATGGATTGCAGGTGCTCATACTCTTGCTGTAGTACTTTGTTGGCTCCTACAAAATTAGTGCCTTCGTCACTGTAGATATGCCCTGGAACTCCTTTTCTAGCTGCCATTCGACGTAGTGCGGCTAGAAACGCGGAAGAAGACAAATCTGATACTAGTTCCAGGTGCACAGCTTTGGTGGTAATACAGACGAATACTGCCACATACCCTTTGGTAGTCTTGATGCCCCAGCCCTTGTTGGCCTTAACGAGCACGTGACCTGTATAATCTACCCCTGTATGGTAAAAGGGGCGGGATTGATTAGTTCTACAAGATGGTAAGTCTCCCATTATTTGGTATTGTTGGTCTGGGTTATGTTTTTTGCAGATGACGCAATGACGTAACTGTTTTTTGATGGCCCTGATGCCACCAATTAACCAGTATTTTTGACGAAGAACCCCTGTAGACAACTGTGGCCAACTGTGAAAAGTGAGCTCATGTGCTTCGTCGATTAATAACTCGGCTAATCGAGTATTATTCGGTATGATGATGGGATGTCTCCTATCGAAGTCTAAATTGGAATGCTGTAATCTTCCAGCAAGCCTTAGTACTCCGTTTTCATCTAGTTTTGGATTTAAACTGCTTAATTTGCTATTTTTGCTTATGCTTTTGTTTTGCATTAATTTACTTATTTCTTCGCTAAACTCTTCTGCTTGAATTTGCTTTATTATCGCTTCTTCAATTTCTTTAAATAATAAAAATTCTGATTTTGTGTTTCTATGTATAAATATTCGAATCCAACATACTATTCTAATAATTATTTGTAATGAACTTCGATTGTTTAAAAGTGATTTTATTATGTTGTCTTGGTATTGTGCTGAATTTACTGATTTTATTTTCCGCATTTCTTGGTCTGTAGAAAATTTATTTTCAGATTTTTCTTTCGTTGGTACGTAACTTGGTAACCAATTGGGGCCATTCCACCAAAGGGTATGTTCCTTCAGCTGGGAAGCTGTAAGACCTCGACTCGCGCAATCGGCTGGGTTTTAGACGGATTTCACGTAACGCCAACAGCTGCCTGGCATTGACTGTGTTATTTGTTTTACCCGGTTGGCTACGAATGGCTTCCACTTTTCTGCGTCGCCGTTAAGCCAGCCTAAGACAGCCATGGAGTCACACCAACCATAAACTTGTATATTATAATTACTCAAACATGATTGTATCTTATGCATTAATTTTAATAATAATAGCGCTCCATTTAATTCTTAGCGAGGAAGGGATGTACCTTTGTTTAATGGTACTAATTTGGTTTTTCCAGCGATCATAGTAACTAAAGATTTTTTCCGACAATAAACAACGCACGCATAGGCCAGACTACTTGCGTCACAGAACCCATGCAATTCAATTCGGTCGTTTTCTTCTGTTTGTAACCACCGAGGAATTTTGTACGCCGCAATCGTCTCTATGTCGCTTTTAGTTTTATTCCACTCACTGATTATTTCTGTTGGTAAGGGCTCGTCCCATAGTATATTAGCTTTCCATGTGTTTGGAAATAGGACCTTTAATTTTGTTGATAACGGGGACAGCCAGCCCAGAGGATCGAATAACTTGGAAATTTCAGAAAGAAGGATTCTTTTGGTGTATTTTTTAGAGGATTGATCTATTTTGAATTGAAATGTGAAACAATCTTGGACAGGGTTCCATCCAAGTCCTAAAGTTTTGGTCGATTCCGGTTCTTTAAAATTTAAGTCTGTTTGTTTGTCTTGGTTTTGGTTTATTAATTTTGGTAAGTTAGATTTCCATTTTCTTAAGTTAGATCCGGCAGATTTTAAATGTTTTATCATATCCGATTGGATGCGTTCAGCAGTCTCTGGTTGGTGTGATCCATGAATTAGGTCATCCATGTAGAATGATTCCAGTAGGATACTGGGTGTAGAACTGTCTTGGTAGTTCTTTTGTTCATCCAGGGCCAACTGCCTAAGAGTCATCATGGCAAGAAAGGGGGCTGCCTTTGTCCCGTACGTGACTGTCGCTAGTTGGTAAAAGCTTAATTGTTCTGAACTGCTGTTACGCCACACAATCTTTTGTAAAGCTTGATCATCAAAATTGAGCCATATTTGTCTGAACATCTTTTCGATGTCCGCCGTAAAGGCATATTGGAATTGCCTCCATTTGATAATCAGACATTGAAGGTCTTGTTGAAGATTTGGGCCTCTACACATTACGTCATTTAAACTGATATCAGTCGATGTTTTATCAGATGCGTTAAATACTACACGTAACTTGGTTGTGGTTGAGTCCTGGCGGGTGACGCAATGGTGAGGTAAATAACATTCTGGTGTCGTATTCAAGTGGCCGGGCGCCGCCGGTGTCATATGACCGAGCTGTAAATATTCATTGATAAATATTTATATTCTTTAGCTATGTTTGGACGACTTTGGAGTGATTTCTCTAATTTATAAAACTGAGCGATGGCCTTATGTTTTGATTGACCTAATTTAATCTGGTAGTCAGTTTTTAAGGGTACCTAGTCTTACTTCATATCTCCCATCTTCCCGCCTTTTGGTTGTTTCTTGGAAATAATCTATACACCTCTGGTCTTTCATAGATAATGATGATGGTTCGGAGACTTCTTCAACCTCCCAAAAACGTTTGATCTCCTCAAGATCATGAAGTACTACGTTGCACTGGATGGTCTTGTTTATGTTCCCGCTTTAAATCCAACCTAACTGTGTTTGTTGGGCAGTCGTTGATTCAGATTTACAGAGGCCGTTGATTACAAGAAGAGAATAAACATCTGCTCCTAAAAGTACGTCTACTGGGCGGCTGAGATAAAACTGTGGATCCGCTAACATGATATTATTTAAGAACGGCCACTCTGGTTTTACAAATGTGGTACTTGGTAAATTTTTAACGAGACTGTTCATGACTAATGCTTTCGTATCAAAAGTAAAATCGTTAATTAAAGAAGAGCATTTTATTTTTATGAAGCCTTTTATATCACTGTCCTTATGACCTACGCTAGAGATGACGCGTCTACACCATGCCCTTGGTAATTTTAAGATCTGAGCTGCTCGTTGCGTGATCAGAGACGCTTGTGATCCCTGGTCTAATAGGGCTCGCATTTGATAAAATAAACCATCGGCTCCCTGTATATTAATCATCGCCGTTGGTAACAATACTTCAAGAGGCTCGCTAAGGTGCACGTGCGAACTGCTTTTCGTAATTTTTGCTTCGCTTGCACTCGTGCTGGCTGAAGCCCGCGGCCGCGCCCCTTCGCCCCCGTTCGTTGTCGTATGACCCGATTGTGCAAACGCCTCGTGTAATAAACTATTATGATTTTTATTACAGATTTTGCACCGATTTTCTGATAAACATTCATTTTGGTGATTGTTCAAACAGTTTGGGCACAACTTAAGTTTAGTAACCGTGTTGTGCTTTTGGTATGACGTCATAGCTAAAAAATTTTGGCAATAGTAAATCCCATGATCATTGGTTTTACACAGGTGACATTTATATTTCGCGGGTGCCAAGTTCTTGTTATTAGCAGGCCGCGGTGTGATATTCGTATTTGATGTAAATGAATTTCTCTGAATATTATGCTGATAATGATTATTTTGATGTTTAGAAACAACTTGATGTTTTTGCGTAGATGGTGTATCGTGCTTTCTACGCGAAGATTCTAATGTGGTGAACTTGGATTCTAAATAAGATAAGAAATCTTTTAGGTTTGGTAGTTCTCGCGGCTGTTTTAGAGATGCGACGTAATCCATGTGGGACTCAGTATCTAACTTTTGCGCAAGAATATGCACGATAAGTGGGTCCCAAGTACTTATGTCCACCCCTAAATTCTTAATGGCGTTCAAACATTCTATGGTAGTATCATGTAGGCGCTTGAAATGATTAATAGATTGATGTTGTATTATTGGTAAATTTAATAATATGTTTACGTGAGATGAAAATATGAGTTTTTTGTTGTTGAACCTCTGATTTAAAATCTCCCAACAGACGTCATAGTTGTCTGAGCTTACCTTTAAATGCTGAATTAATCGCTCCGCCTCACCTCTCACTTTGGATTTGAGATACTGTAATTTTTGTGCATTAGACATGGAATGGTTGTTATGAATAATTTCTGTAAATAAATATTTAAATGACGTCCAATTGATGTAATTACCACTGAACTGCGGTATTTCCATCTGAGGCGTGCTTTTTTCTAAGTGAGCCATCGATGACATTTTTCTATTGATCGTTTTCTTAATATTCTGGTATTCTTTTTCATACTGGGTGAAAACATCCTCATACTCTTTATGGGAGCCATCAAGCTCGCTATCTAACTCCCAGTGCAAGGCGTCGACGACCCCCCAGCGCGTCTGGATGGTGCGTAAAATATCATCGAACTCCCACTTCTCTGTTACACTATCTAGCTCTAAATTGGTAAGAGCACGTCGGAATGCCTTTAAATTACTCTGCTGTTTTCTTAGCATTTCCTATGTTTTGCTACTGATGCCTCGAGACGTAGGCGTCTGTTCACTTGATCTTTCGACTAAAGTTGGTGGTTTAAGGGAGTCGTTGGTCTCTCCCCTGACAACTTACCGTGATTGTTGTTGAACTCATGTCAATAATTATCAAGCATATCCAAGCGACGATGAAGGTAATCTGGTGTCTTCCTCTCAGCGCCGTCCTTCTTGAAATTCCGTTGCCGCGTTTTTTGGCATTTCCTATGAGACATGCATACTCAGCTGGACAGTATATAGGCCCTGCTTTCTTAGCCCTTTTAACGCTTTTCTCGATGACAGAATGAATCGCGTCAGCTCTATTCTGAGTATGTCCTCTAATGAGGAATTTGTATGTGATAGATTTTATGGGCAACATATTGACAGCATAGTAATACATCCCGAAAACGAATTTATTTTTTTGTTGGCCGCAACAGTTATCAGAGTAAAATATTATGTCTTTATTGGGTTGTTGAGTAGATAATTCTTCCAGAAACTTGTAAAGGCATCCTTTTTCATTAGCTCCACGTTTTTCAAGGCCTTCATGCCAGAAAAAGCAAAATGTTTTATTACTATTGATATTGGAAACTGTGAAATTATAGCAGTTAAGGTTTGACTTGTAAAAGAATGCTGACGACTGGCCAATAGGACACGGTAAAACTGCCTGTAGGTTGGTGGAATATGGCTATTACGTTATTGGAATCTGCCTGTTTACTGTCTTCTATATCCTTTCCAAGTTCTAAACGGGAAATACTCTTTTCTTCAAGGTGTAACTTGTGCTTTTCTGTCAGTGGTTCTTTGTCAACAGCGTTTTTGAATGCCTCACATTCATCATATTGGTCTTTACGAGGTACAAATAAGCCTATATTAAAATCATTGTTGAAAATGCGGTGGTAAGCATCATAATTGACGGATGGTTTTCCAGCTGCTTTTCTGATAGCTTGATAGTTGCGATGAAGCTCAGCTATAGTCAGGCTACTATCTATGAACTCTCTGGTAGTATTAACCCTTAAGTAATGACTTTCTGTACGTGGAATCGACTTTATGTGATCATGAACAGATTGGATAACTTCAGCACTTAGTTTACAATTTTTACCGTGTTTGCCTCGATTATCTACAGCACTCATTCTCATAGTATTATTAGATATATTTTCAATGACATCGTAAAGTTTTTTCTCCAATAGCCAATGTATTTAGCAGAAACTTCTTACAGACCCTTACTTCTTGTGAACCTATCATAAAATAGTAGGTCGAATTTGGTTTCCTTGGTGGTTTAATACAGGTATTTTTGTCGGTAATTTTGACTCTTCGGTATGCAGGCGGAATCAGTTTCACACAAGACGCGAGAAAGTCTCTTTGTCTTATGTGTGTTCCCAGCTCCCAGTAGGATTGAAAAATCGTATTTCTATCTTCAGAAGAAACTTTAGTGGAACACGAAAGTCGGCATTTATCAGGGCAAGGAGGAAGAATTGATTTTGCTGCTACAATTTTTCCTCTTTTTGTAGTATACTCTTGGCCACTGTTTTTCAAACGTTTGGATATGACTTGTTTCCACTCATTCATATTTCTTTGACGTTTTCTAGACCGTTTGATTGATTCCTGCTCTACATTAACTGTTGCGTGTGTTGGTTCTGGTTCACTATTGCCTTCATTATTTTTTAAGTCCACCGTAGTATTAGGTTCAAGAAATCTGCTTCGAGAACTAGAAGAGCTGCTGCTAGAACTCGATGAGCTGCTGCTGGAACTGGATGAGCTGCTGTCAGAAATAGAGGAACTGGATACATTTCTCGATTTGAAGAGTTGAGTGTAGTTTCTAGCCTGTTTCACATTTGGCTTGTATTCTGAACCTTCGGATGGTGAAAAATCTCCATTTTCTTCAGACTCGAAATCGTTATTACCCGGTGTTGTATTTATAATGGGTGGGCTAGCTATTTCATTATCCTCCATAGCAGATATGGTTGTCAAGGATGAATGTATAGCTTCTGTAGATTCAGGAATCGTTTGTATTGGATCCTCCATAGCAGATACGGTTATCATGGATGGATTTATCGCTCCTGTAGTTTCAGGTATCATTGGTATTGGATCCTGATTTTCAAAGTCATTGCTATCTATCCACTGCTCAACCATTGACGTAGAATTAATATTAGGAGAAGCATTTGTCTTTTTAAAACTATTATATTCTTCAAAACTAGATTTTTCTAAATTTTCATTAATCTGAGGTTCATCAATAGTTCTAGCCTGTATATTAAATTGATTATCAACCATCCTCAAAATTTTTCTGCCTCGAGATTCCATTTTTATTCCCTAAAAGCGAAAATAATCAGACGTTTAGTTCGGTTTATTAATTAACAGAACAAAAATAAATACACGTCAAACCTATAAGAACCCTTTTTTTGCATCGGGGGTTAATAAATGGCAAAAATGGCATCGGAATTATCTTACAGATCAATAAATAGACACAAGATATTGTAAAGAAAACGACGGAAATGTTATCAATTTTACATAAAAAATAAAGCGGTTGGAATGACAAAGTCTTAAATACTATTATAGTTATCTGTATAAGACAAAATTGGAATGACAAAGTCAGATTTGGTTTAAAGCTTAGATAAAAAATGAATAGATAGGACGTGACCGTATAACCGTAAGGGACAAACATAGATGACGTCATACCTGCCTAAAGTAGATGGGTATACCAGTGTTGCTTTAAGTTTTACCCTACTTTATGTTTATAGTGGCTTTTACCACTATAAACATAAAGTAGGGTTGATTGATCTACGTATTTTTTTTGAGACATTTTAATGAACGCCCCTCGCTCAATAATATGTCTCAAAAAATAAAGGTGGGAGGAAGTTGCGATTTTTTTTATTGAATTCTTCATTCAACCTTCGCCGCAGTCTAAAGTTATTTACACTTTTAAATAAAACTACACTTTTCGGATTTACTCGAATATATTTCGTTTTAAAACATTTTACTATTATTTATTTAAGCTATTATGTAAACATCTTTACAAATATAAGAAAAAATATTAGGAATCATCATCATCATCCACACGCGTCCACTGCTAGACATAGGCCTCTCCAAGTGCTCGCCACTGAGCACGATCCGCGACCACTCGCTTCCAGCTTTTGCCAGCTAGGTAGGGTAGACCGTCTAATGAATGAACACCCCCCAGTGAATGAACAAAACGACATTTTTCTCATATAATAAGAAAATTAAGTATTTCTACCAAGCCAGCTATTTTTTTTTCGGTTTACAACATTTTTCTCTTTGGTATAGTAACACTCACAACATCTGTCAACGTTCAGTTTCAACATGGCCGTTTTATAAAGAGAGCGTATATTGCTGTGTCGTAGTTTCTATGGGAAAATTAGAACTCAAGGTAAGAACATCTCAATTTTGTTACAGACTAGTTAGTGGATTGAACTCTGGTATTCAAGTGTTTTAGTTTATTTGACTTGATTATGGACCAAATTTGAAATCTACGGTCATTCTATATAAGTTTTCTTTAAAATTGATTAATTTTTGCTATGTTCCATTACTGGTTGATAAAAACAATAAAAACCAATGAATGAACGGGGTGTTCATTCATTGGCACTGAGCATATATTGAAACTTAGATTTTTTAACCTTTTATGCTAGTTAAAATAAGGGCATTTTTAGAGAATATGTACTAAAAACGATTCTGAATATTTGGGCTAGTATTGGAACACATATGTCCATTTATTGGTATAAGAAATCCAGTGAATGTACTAATAATATTTACAGTGTTCATTGACTGGTCCGATAGTGTATTTGTTCATGTTCTTTAACTATTTACTAAACCAGTGTATAAATATTGATAAGATGAATTACTACAAATACTTATAAAACTCAGGTTATTATTAATTAACTAACTAAATAACTCTAAAATAATCATAATTATTTTATTTTTAGGCTAGTCACAATGGAGTTTAAAAAAAAATACAAACGATTTCGATATACACACGATACTCTAGAAAAAGCATTACAAGCTATAAAAAATGGCGAAACCACGCTAAGCAAAGCCAGCAAACAATTTGATATACCAAAATCTACACTTCACAATAAAATTACGCACAAAGTCCCTTGGGAGAGAAAAATGGGACCACAGACTGAACTTACAGTCAAGGAAGAGGAAGAATTAGCACAATGGATTATCAACAAAGCTAAGTTAGGTTTTCCTATGCATCCGGATGAAGTTTTTGATACGGTAGAAAAGTACTTAAACAAAAATGGCCGAAAAAGTAAATTTTTAAATAACAGACCTGGTGACAAATGGCTTGTTTCTTAAAAGGCACCCTCATATTACCAAGCGAAATGCTGAGGTAATATCTAAAGCAAGAGCATCAGTTACTGAAGAGGGTATACGAGAATGGTTTTCAGATTTAGAAAAATATTTAATAGAAGAAAATGCATTAGACATTAAAAATTGTCCAAATAGAATATTTAACACTGATGAGACTGGAGTAATGTTTTGTCCGAAAACGGGAATTATTTTGGGACCAAAAAATTACAAAAATACTTATCAAATCGCACATGGAAAGGAAAAGGAGTCTTTAACAGTCCTTTGCACTTTTTCTGCAGATGGGAATAATGTACCACCATATGTGGTTTATCCTTACAAAAGGATGCCACCAGTTGTAGCACATCAATTTCCAGAAACATGGTTAATAGGAAGATCTGATAGCGGATGGATGGTTTCAGCAACGTTTTTCGCGTACATTTAATTATTTTACAACTGGCTTGTTGAAAACAATATTAAACTACCCGTGATTCTTTTTCTGGATGGACACAAATCACACATTCATCAAGAGATGTTTGAATATTGCATAGAAAAGAAAATTTTGTTATTTTGTCTGCATCCTAATGCTACCCATATACTGCAGCCTTGTGATGTTGGTATTTTTGGGCCAATCAAAAAATGTTGGAGAAAAATAGTCCAAAAACATAAACAAGCCACTACAGCACCTATAACAAAAATTAATTTTGCACCGTTATTCAAAAAAGCATATGACAAAGCAGTGAAACCTGAAACAATAAGAAATTCTTTTAGAATGTGTGGTTTGTTTCCTCTAAATGTAGATGCTGTAGATTTTTCAAAGTGTATAAATACACGAAGGCAGGAAATTACTAAAAGCAATATGTTGAACAATTATGAGCAGCACAAAATAGATTTGAAAGGTACTATTAGAGTTATAGAAAGTGAAATAGATGAAACTACTAGAAATGAATTTATGGAATATTATCGCTCAAATAAATATTATTCACATACTTTATATGATCTGTGGGCTAAATGTAATGCAAAATTAGAAAATCATCCAAACCACCTTGAAAATAGGCTAGGCCAGGATATAATAAATGAAAATCCTCTTGATCTCTCTAACGCATCCAATGAATCATCTGTAATGCAAATACATAACTCTCCCCAGGAAAGACATTTGCCCAATTGTAGCCCCCAAAATACAAGTCCATTTTCTTGTACAGTTGAAACTACTGCGCAAATACATATACAACCAGAAATAAATGACACTCGGAACAATAAAGATATAAGTATTATTCTTAATGATACCGACTTATTCGGTGAAAAACCCATACCTGATTTTGAAAGAACTGAAGATATTATAGACTACATCGTTGATCAAGAAACACTGCCACATAGCTGTTCTTCGGGTAAAGAAAACATAACAGAGAAACAAGACATTTTTAATATTGTCACAACTAACATAACCGAATCCCAATCTGAAACTCAAGTTGCTCCAGTGCCTCGATCAAACTTAATAGCATCTTATAACTTGCGCCCTGTCAATTCAGATTCAAATACAGAGAACATTTGCTTGCATGATACAAACTTGCTAAATTCACACAATACACACAATTCACACACTTTAGACGTAGATGCAATCACTGTTGATAATGACTATTTGACTCAGGAGGAAATCTGTTTTGTTGATAACACCATTGTTTATTTAGACAATGAGCAACTTCAGTCAAATTCAATCACCATTGACCATTCTTTTAATACCGATAATTCTATCGATAAAGAACACCGTGCTTATGACAAAGACGACATTATAATAGCCAATCCAATTTCTAATTCTCCTGCTGTAACTTTTGGACCAAAACAGATAACACCCATTACCGATTTTTTGCAATATCCTGAAATACCCACAAAGAAAAATAAAATTCTACCAAAAAAGGAACCTATGCCATTTGGTTTAACCGGTCAGAAATTCAAAGAATACATGTCAAAAAGGCAGAAGAAAAGCAAAGAAAAGAACTTGAACTACAGACACGAAAATTGAAAATACAAGAAAAAAAGAAATTAATAATGAAGAATAAAAAAGAAAAATACGTAATTCAAAACAAAGTCTCAAAAATAAAAAAGAATAAAGACAAACAGATACAAAGTAAACTTCACGAAAAAAAGGGTATACAATCGAAACGAACAGGGAGGCGCGTAAAAAGTCAAGGAAATGAAAAAGAAAATCTATTTGCTGTCAATGTTGTCACAAAGGAGAATTCTGCAGCATTATTAGAGTCAGAAGGATTATACGGAAAATACGTTGCTGTAGGTTTTAAGACTGAGAAGAGAATGCGATATTTTGTTGGCAAAGTTCTCATGGCGAATGATGAACAAAAAAAGTATAAAGTAGATTTTTTAAGAAAAAAGTCTGTATCGGACAATATTGTAACCTTTGTTAAGCCTCAAATCCCAGACATTGCTGAAGTTGATTATGTGGATATTCATCGTGTCCTAGGTGCTCCTAATATTTCTAAGCGAGGATTTATCTCTTTTGCAGATGTAACATTTAAGGATATTGAATAAGTGACTGATACCATAATAAATGATAACGTTTTTGATCTCTTTACAATGTGATAATTACATTTATTTGTTTAGTGAGTGTCTGATATTATTATGGACAGATGTTTGAATGTTTTGTTATTTGATTTTTATTTATTTTGATTATTATTAATATTTTGATTTATTAACAAGATGTTGAATAATTAAGTGAGATTAGATTTAAGTAAATTATAATATTAAATATATGCCTTAAATTATTGTGATTATATATTAAAACGTTGATCTCTTTACAAGGAATAACAATGAATACAGTTAGGTACTTATATTGTTTATTCATATTGATGTTATGTAAGCCAATAGTCAGGTACTTATACAATTAATAATTATGTACAATATTTGTATCTCAGTTAAGTATTCTATTTAGATTCTAAAACATTTTACTCTAGATAATTAAAAGATTAATAACACTGACTGAAAATAGTTTTATAGATCTAATTTATACATTTAAATAAATATGTTAACCATTGAGATTACTATTTTTGATATTCTGATTAAAATAAACAATAAAAAGAGGATTAAACACAACATTTTTTTTATTAATTAAAATTTAAAATAATGTTCATTAACTGGTTTTCCTGTGTGCATTCATTGGAAATACCGTTCATTCACTAGCATTTTGGGCCATTTTTCACAAAATGAATAAAAAATAATAATAGTTAAGCTAAATATCATAAAACACAGAAATAAGCTGGAAGTTTAATAACCAAGGATGCCAATAAAAATATTTTGAATATTCCAGAAGATAACAAAAGGCAGCAATGAATTTTCAAAGTTGAAAAATGTCTTAAGGGTTCATTAATTGGACGGGTTACCCTTGCGAAGACCGTCGCTCGATTAAGAATACAGCGGGCAATAATCATTGTTTTTCTTTATCTCTGCAGTTTATTTAAAATCCAATATTTACACATTTACTAAATATTTGTGAAGATTTAGAAAATGTATAATATTAAATTTTAAATAAACATTTTCAAAAATTAGATTTCAATAGCACCGTTATTGTCATCGAATAAAGGACTTCGGCTTACAGAGATAAAATTCACTACAATATAGGTAAAAATTCACTTGGGCTGGGTAAGTTCAAGAATTGAACTACTGATACCGCACTCAATATGGTGCTAAAAGCCCAAAGTTGGTAAGCTTGCTCACAATGTGGAAAAAAGATCTGGCAAAGAACGCAAGATGCCGATGTAGATAGCTGGTTATTCTTAGTTGCCCGTGTTGCCACCCCCAACGTCGCCCCCGCTGGCGGCAACTTGGAAATAGCGCAGGACAAGACCAATTTGTAGATCTCTGAGGAAGATTATGTTCTGTCAAGTACCTATATAATTAATTAGAAACACCTGTTCGGTGCATAGAGCTATATCTACATCCTATGTGTTCTTGTTAAATATTCAGACAAAGTAGAGATATGACTTATTTCATTTGGATTAAGCCAGATTACTAGCTATGGCACAAAATTGCTAATAAATCACAAACATTTTCTAGAGGCTGTCTACTCCTCGCCACTCACCAGCTGTTTTTGGGTATGGTAAACACGTATTAAATTGCTTACGTACAAACTCATATGCCTTTGAACTTAAAAAGTGGAAGCACAGCGCGAATTTCCTTAAAGGTTCAGAATACTTTCTTTTGTCAACTCCTAAAAATCTTTTCAGAAAATCTCTATTGGTTCCTCCTACAGTATCTAAAATGTCCAACTACTAATTTTGCATCATTAACTTACACTTCAAATCACTTTACACATTTTCAAGTGTGACTACTTTTTTTCCCAATCGTCTAAGCGATTGACGCACTGACCGTAGTTTCTTATTTGATGACCTCGCTGATTGTTTCAAACCCAGCATTTGAAGCCGCATTTTTCTCTTTCGGGGCGTATTCAAATTTGAACCGAAATCCAACACCGATGCGTCCTGAAACAATATGTATACAGGTTAAAAATAAAAGGAGTTTCCCCGAAGGAAATCTGTTAAATACAGACAAACAAGCAAATGGAAAGTCTCACTTCAAAAGAATTACCTTTGTTATCTAAAATGCTCAAAATTTTATACTTAAATATGTCAATATTAATGTAACACAGAAACTAATATGTGAGTTCCCTTTCACGTAACAAATTACCTACGAATCAAGGAAAAGTAGTCGTAGCGTAACTGGTATCATTATAACCCGGCAAAATGTTATACGCGTTGGCTGTATACGTGGCCATATTGTATGGCGACATTCCTAGCTTGTTAGGTTAACAATAACCTTACTACTTAGTTTGAAATTTCATGTTTAATCCCATAATATGATTGAGAACCATAGTAGAAGGACAAAATATTGCAATATAATTTGTATTTATAATTTAAAAAATAGTTTTGGCGCTTTTTATTGACACAATTTAGGTCTTACCTGTAAAAGGTTATATTTTCCTGTTTTCTAGCACTATCACTATTACAAACTAAAACGGAGCAGTGCACCATGATTTAAATGTTCAAATAGTTCACAATTACACTAATTAAAGTGTTAAATAATTACACAGTAAGCTATAATTCACAGAACAAATTTCTTCCACGTATTTGTTTAGCACCAGACGCTGGTGATAAACAATCCCCACTACCAGTTTCACCTATATACGGTAACAAGGACAAAAAAAAAATGATGCCATCTTCTTCTTTCCTTTGGCAATGTGTATAAGTTTATCTCTTTTCCTCATGTTTGACGGCTTTTATAGCCCATCTATTTCATTCTATATCTATGGTTTAAAGACTAGGTAATGTTTACGTATTGAACTCACAAAAGCACAACTACCCGAACGACTTTGTTCTGTCAAATATGTGCTCTCAAATTAGTCTTAAGTACACAAAATGTGACTCATGTCTTTCCAAAATATAAAACAAAAAAGGGCATATTTACCTTAATGACCTTGACGCTCCAGTACACAACCACTACTCACGCGGGCGATGCCGCAACTGACCAATGAGATTTTGTCGCGCCAATATCATTCAAAAAACGAACGAATGGTACAAAGGCATTACTGCCCTCTGGCGAAAATAAACTGAATCTAGTGAATGTCTTTGTTCCTACAGATAGAAATTAGTTTTTATGGCACTTTGGCATATTTAACTCATTTTCAGAAATTTAAGCACTTCGGCCCTTGTCTTACCGAAGCTTACGACAGACAACCTCACGCTATATTTTCTGCAGCTATGTCATCTTCATACATTTTTTTCTGCGGAACGACTGCAGAAAAGATAGCGTGTGGCATTTGTCTAGGGGGGCTGCACATGTAGAGGATGGGTTACTTATAGTTACCATTCAGTAACAACAATACATCTGTCTTTAACAAACAACCATCAATGATAATTGACAATGTTATTGATGATTGTTTAGTAGGTACATTGAGTAGGTTGGCGTCTTACCCACAGAACACAGAGATGTCTTACCCATGAACATAAAGATTTATAGGTACAAATATATACCTCTGATATAAGGATCTCAAATGTAACTTTGGGTAGGGAAATAGATCTAAATGAGACTCTAAACGAACATATTATAAAATAATTTAATAATAAAATAACATGTAAATGCTACATTAAACTTAAACAATAAGTATTATGCAGTGCTTTAGATTACATAATGAAAATGTGACACATTGAATAGTGCAGCCTGATTACAATGTTGTATGACTAATTTGGACAGGCTTGCTGTCAGATCTAACGACCGTTAGTGGGTCGGGAGATTATCAATTGACTTGGTTTAGGAAACCAGAATCTCGTAATCGGGGAATCCTAATTCTTGGCCACCGAAGGAAATGTAGCACACTCCGTGGGATTGTTGCACTTTTCCTGTGGTGATGCTGCCTTCGTGACGAACGCGGCCGACGAACAACGTTTCACCGTCTTCTGATTGACCGCCAGGGAATGCACCTGGTGGAATAGCCGAACCACTGGTTGGTACCCAGTTATTGGGTCCACCAGTTAGCACCTGTGAAAAGATGATAACATAGTAAAACCTGGTTTTGGTTACAACGGCAAGGAATCATTTGATAGTATGTGATAGCATTATTGGGAGGCAAAAAAGAGCTCGCATGAATTTCCTCTTATGTAGTACCTATAACTGGTTCATTATCATTTCAGCCGAGATCAAGATGCTTACTGCTGGACCAGCCTCGCGAAAAATACAACTAGCTATTGTAATTGTCGATAAAGAATAATAATGGGAAAGGTCTTGTCAATTACTTATGTCCAAGAAAATTCTGAACCAAGGCTAGCGTAATATTTTTAGGCTGTTACTAGTCACGCTTAATGAACATCTATAATGGTGATCATGACATGACAAACCTGATACTGTGGTTTGCCGTGCTCTAGGCCGCCCCAAGGCACGTATGCGCAGCCATGCGACTGCACCAGCTTGCCGGGGATGGTAGCGCCCTCGTGCTGCGCCCGTGCCACGAACAGCGGTTCACCGGAGCAGTCCTGTCCGGCGGGCACAGCGCCCGGCGGCACTTGGCCGCTGGACGCATCCACCCATTGGCCGCCGCCCATTGGCGCGCCGCCGTACCCACCTTGGTAACCGGGCGGGCTGGCGTATAGGGCGGCGGGAGCGGGAGCGGGTGCCGATGGAGGAACTGGAAATCACCCATTTAGTAAAAAATGTAGTCGATGAATATCAAACTGCTATTTTTCAGATATAAATGACATGGTGAAGTAGTGATTATTGCGTTAATATAAATCCAAGTAAACTATAATTGACAAAAACATTTGATACTTCGCATACGAGTACATAATACTTAATTGAGTTGATAATTGTAGGTCCATGATAATAAATTAATAATGTATGTTTTAATATTTATATTAAGTTGGTGGCTTTTTAATATAATATATAAGTTGGTGATAGGTACCTAATAATGATTATGCACCTAAAGAATGATTATGCAACCATATAGGTAAAAAAGCTAACTAGGTACCTGTTTCAAAACCTGTTCACATCAAACTATGTTCGCAAAATATAAAATCTTGGGCCGGCTAGCGATATAAAATGTATGTATAAGTAACTGAAACTTTCTAATTACATACATACATTGTACATCCATATTTTACGATTGCCGCATTGAACATTATACATTTCTTACGAGAAATTTATTTTGCATTTCAAAACAAAATACAAAGTTCAAAAATATTACATTTACATTTTTTATTTCCATTGGTACATTGTTTTCATAAATCCTTTTTGAGCCTTGTAAGTTTGGACTTAAAAATAATAATATTTTGTATGATTTCATATTATTTCGGTTTGATTAAATACTTACCTATTTAAGTTTGATATTTTTAAGATGACAAAATATAAAATTCACTGACATTATAAAAAGTTTATGCAAATACCATACCATATAATGAGAATTTATAAATACAGATATGCTTAGATCATTTAGTTAGACGGATATGACACCATGCAAGACTTCATTTTTTTTAAAACGTCATACAACAATTAAATAAACAGATAGGTAGGTACTATTATATTATCTTGGATTCCAACAGATCTCTCTCAGATTCTTTAGGCATAATTTATGTGAATGGGTTTTGAAGTTATTAAGAATAATATTATGTTTTTAGTGCTAAATTTATAAAAATTTGCAAGACAATCTTAATGACATTTGTGAAGTGTATGATTTACAGATTGCATACATACATAGATAAAATGTTATAAAAACGACAATGATACAACAAAATACATGCAAATAAGTACACAATGAACATTGATGATGATAAATACGTGATAATGACGATAAACATTCAAAATGTACCCAACGTACCGCAATACAATCAAGTGTGCAGTAAACACATTTGAGGTCCAGGCTTTCTAATAATATCATAAGACTTCACAGTTCCTCTGTAATTTTGTTAGTTTATTAGACAGTAAGTGAGTAAGTGCGTCTCAGGTGGGTAGGTAGGTATGTAGCGATTAAAGTTCAAAATAAGTTTTTTTCGAATCCGTCCAGATTTCACGCCAACAAAAGCAATTAACATCCAAAGCATTTGTTCCACTAAAGATAGAACGAGGACTCAACGGTGCTGTCCACCGGCCGGGCTGAAGTGGGAGATGCGCCAGTGCCCTCTGGCACCATAACCAGTCCGCACGCCGAAGTGCGTAACCGGGAACGGCGCAGGATCCACCCACTCCATGAGCACTGCGCCCGTCGCACCGTCCCGCACGAGAAGTCTGCCGCATCTCCATTCAATTAAGAATTTCCTAAACTCGTTGGGATTCATAATTCCGGGCGTCGGTATCGTTACCTACGAATTTTTAACCAATAAGCATTACATTCTTCTCACATCGAACATAATCGGACGAACACCGTACGCTACCTTGTCCGGCTTGGTTCTGCAGTGTCTAATAACCGACTGTGTGTTCTCCCACCCTCCAAGTATCACTTCGTACATGGGATTGACTTCGGCGGGTGCACTTGCGAAGCATAGGTGGGCATTATGAGGACCGCGGTACTCAAACTGCAGTGAGCCGGCAGCTACAGGTCCGTATTTGTACTCTAACTTGTCCGGAGTATCGAAATCGGCTCCATCTGTACCGGCAAAATTATAAAATTTTGATCTGTCGTTGGGTACATTTTGGTTAATAATATGTTTAAGGCTACGCACCTTCAATTCTCCATGAACCGGAGGCTCCCCACCCAGTACAGACGCCGACGAATGCTACAGGGAATGGCTCCGGATCTGTCCACGACATGAACGGAATGACTTCGCCTTCTCGACCGGCAGATACGACACCGCCGTCCCAACGCACCCAGAAACCACGGAACTCGCCTCCGTTTAAAATTCCAGGTGTGTCGGCTTCTACTTTGTCGGGTTTAGTTCGGTTTCTCCTAATTACGCTTTTTGTATTGCCCCAACCACCAATGAACACCTGGAAAAGCATTAAAACACTTTCTTAACATTAATCTTTATTTGTCACATGGATTTTTTATTTCAATATTTGTTTAGTTTCGAAATATAATCTATTAGTTCCGTTATATGTAGTTTGATTGAGAGTGGCACGGGTGGCACGCTTAGATCGGCCGGTATGGGCAAGTCTGTAACTATAAGACATACAAAGATCTGTTCTTAGGAACCATCTTTCACTGATCTAAAAGATGATTTTCTTTTAAATCCGTTCTTAGTCAATGATAACAGCTTTATCTATGCCAAAATTTGGTTCAGCCTAATCCGTTGACTTTGAGTGGTTTGAGCTTATTATGCGGTGATAGATCAGTCAGTCAGTTATGGTTTGCTTTTAGTTTACAGATGTGAAAAAATATAATGCAAAGTAAGTAGGTGTATTCTAATAGAAATAAATATAAAGGAAAAGAGAATTTAAAGGTCCATAAGTTAATCTCTTCTCCCAGATTTCTTTAAAAATTTATTATGAATCTCAGATCCATTATATTTGGAATCTTTATTTTTTAATTAGATACTTACCTCATACATGGGGTCGGATTCTTGGGGTCCCATCGTAAGTGACAAGTGGGCATCGTTAGCAGCGCGTACTTTGAACTGTATGGAGCCAGACGATACGGGGTAGAAATGGTACTGAAGGTTATCCTCGGTTTGAACATCTGTAAGCAACAATTAATAATGAATTAGTTGATATTGTGATTTAGATACAATCAATCAATCCTGGTATTTTTAACCGAATTCAAAAAAGGAGGAGGTTATCAATTTGATGCGTATGTGTATGTTACGCGATTACGCCGCCAATTGTGGACCGATTTTCAAAATACTTGGAAAAAAGGATCTGATGATGGGATCCCATGAAAATCGAACGAAACCTTAATTTAATACCAGCTGGTATTATTACTAAATTAGGTTTTAGAAGATCATCGTTAGTCATGGACTTCAAAACAAAAATGCGATGTTGTAGGATGTATTATATTAGACTTTTTAGTAGATAGATAGATAGATTCTTTATTGCACTCATCACAATTAAAATACAGTAGGTACAATATGGTTCTTAATATTAATAAGGCCAAAGGCGGTCTTATCGCTAAAGCGATCTCTCCCAGACAACCTTTGGTTTGGAAAATTGGTAAAAAATGAGTGTGCCAATAAAAACAAAAAAAATAAAAAAATAATAAATACAAAAATGGAAATAAAAAAAAATTATGATGTTGCAAGCAAGTACCCGCTACCGGCGCAGACCTAAAAGATGTTGATGTAGCTTTCGTTTAAAAATCGCTAGTGATTTGGATTTCCGAATAACAGGCGGCAAATCATCCCATAACTGAGAAGCCTTGATTGTAAAAGAATCCCTGTAATAACCCGATCGCGTAAATGGCTGTTTGAGTACATTATCCGACTTGGACCTCAGTTCACGAGAATGGTCCGATCCCAGAAACCGGAAACGCTCCTTTAAATAGGGAAGGGTGCGAGGATCGTAGAGGACATTATAAAGGAGAATGAGAACATGCTTCTGACGGCGCAGTCCGACGGGAAGCCACTCTAATTTTTTTCTGTATTCGGACACATGGTCAAACTTAGGTAGCCCATAAACAAACCTAACACAGATATTTTGTAGCCTTTGGAGTTTGCTGAGCAAGTCCTCGTTAAGGTCAATCAGACAGATATCAGCGTAGTCCAATATTGGGAGAAGTAGTGACTGTGCCAATTGAATTTTGGTTTTAATGGGAAGCAAATTTTTCCATCGTAGCAGAGATCCCAGAGCAGCAAATAATTTTCGGTTGACTTCTGCAACATGAGTATTTTAGACGACGATTTTTATTTTTTGTAAAATATTTTAGCGAATGCGTTTGACATTTTGTATGTATCGTCCGAACGGTCTCAGTTTTATCGTACCTGTTATCGAGTTAAATCGATCAATCGATTTGTACTCGGTGAGTGAGGTGTGTCGATCCATCGACTAGTCACAAAATTAACGTTACAATAAAAATTGCGATTACCAACTCTGTGGGCGAATCAAGTTGCCTTTTCTCGAGTTGAAAGATGTCCGCCTACTTATGCGTTAATTGCCCCGAAATGCGCTTTCAATTCGGGGCAGGTCTCTCAACAACACGTCTAAATATAGTCTAGTGCATGGTGGCATTCAGAGAAGTAGGTAGGTCTGTAAAATATTCTTCTCGTGATTGTACCTACTAAATCAATGCTGGCACTTAATGTTTGAGTTCCTGCGGTAAGAGAACTGGTAGCGATGGATCAATATTGCCTGTGCGTTGTGTTCTTGTGTTTATTTGGTAGTCTCAAGCGGTATCTACCTATTTAGGTCGCTCCGATGATGTCATCATAACTACGTATACAGTGACCTTTCGGCAGCGTAAATATTGGAATGCCTCAAATCATTTTACTATTTGTATTTGTATCATTGAAATGAATAGTTTGGAGATTTCAATGTACTTAGATGATGTGTTGTTTTGATATTGAATAATAGTTAGCAAATTTTTTTATATACAATAGGGAAGCTCTTGGCCTTCATCTCACCTGATGGTAAGTAACGATAAGGCCGAAGTTGGAAGCAAGCTTCACCTGGACTCCTCAACAACTGAGGAGTATTGGGGTATTTTACGTAAACATTAAAATTCTTGTTATCATCCAAATTTCTTATGTTTTTCAGGTCTTATTATGTCTACAAAGCGATTGCGAGAGGTTCCGTTTCTATATCGAGAACGCAAAGACAGAACCCCCCCCCCAGTATTTTTAGTGGGTGTACCACGATTAATAGTTGAGTCCCATATAACCGCAGGCGAATTCCACTACCATTGCAGTAGATCTTAAATCTTTGACTGAGTTAAAAAAAAGTATTATTCGTGATCTGACTTAGTTACGAGTATTAAAAAATGCCAGATGACATAATAAAAAAATAAAAGAAGATGCAAGTAATATACCTAGTTATAAAAAGATAAACATGATTTGTGGTAGGTATGCATTAACGAGTAATTTCGTAATGTTTTTGCCTTACCGTCAAAGTTTTTCTGTTCTACGTTTATGGTTAACTGATAGAAAATGCCTTAAGGCATTAAGTCCGCCAATTGTACGATTTTTATAGTGCAATAAAGCGTTAATGAATAAATAAATAGTGTCTATAGTAACAACAGCAAAATAATTGACATTAAGTAAACGTGAATTGTAGGATTGGCCTTGACAAAGTTATATTACTGTTTACGATGCCATCGGCGAGGTCTGATGATGTCATGTTTATCTCGAGTCAAACATTGTCACAGGCTAGGTGAACAAACAATCTCGGATTGCATTAAGAAATTGATATCTCGTAAAAAATGTCTGTAACAGCAATATTCCTGAACTCATCTCTAAATAGAAGTTGTGGTATAGCTACTTGGTATGAAAGTGTTTGTTTATTGATTGAAATAAATCTAGGCGGGTCCACCACGCCTTGTTTTTGGCTGGTGGCCAGAAAAATACCGGCTATTCTTCGTTGCTGATTTACAAATATTCTGCAATGTTATCTAAACGCTGCTGCTGGAATGTTAGACTGTCATGTTTGACATGAATTTGTACTTATCTAATAGATCTATGCATCGGTAAATTTTCCAAGTGGAAACGTAGTTATAATGTTAGCACATTTACTAGGTGTTCCTAAAGGGCCGTTTAAGTTTCGAAAGTACTCACCCATGACGTTAGCCATCGTTGCTAAGTATTGCCAAGGACACTTCTCAGGTTTTGGTCTCCGCAGGTCCACTCGGGCTGGCTGCTGACACAAAACTGAGGCCGGCGTTTACGAACAACCACATCCCACGACGCGGCGCCGACGGGTCGCGCCACCGTAACATTAGATGATGTCATCGTTCCACATTACTCTAAGTTCTGTTAGCCTAGTGATTGTGTTGTATTTTCTGATGCTATAATCACACACTTACTGCATTTCGTTGTCAAGGAAGCATTACTAATAAATTGACTGGATTGTAGCATAATCGTAGACGCTGGGAATCTAGATTCTGGAAATAAAAATAATATGGGTAACTAATAATGATCAATAAGCAATAGTTAAGAGAACCATAATTAAATCCTTTAGTCGTTCGAATAATGGCGTCTTCATAATATGGTGTCGTTATAACGAATTTCCTAGGATAAACACATTGTGACCTTAATTCCAAGTGACTGGCGGTCAGGGTCAAACTAGGCTATTGTGTAATCGCTGACTAATGCTCTAAGATAGAGGCAGTTGGTAGCTAGATAGCTGTATTTTGTTGACATAGGTATTACTGGAAGTAGCCAGATGTGCTTCAATTTTGATCGATTATGAAAATAAGCATGTACTTATCTAATTGTAAAAATTTTTGTTGGGGAGGTACCTACATTCATCATAATTATGTTGCTGATGCATTACTGAAAAGCGTTCTGCGAAGCATTAAATTAGGTACCTAGGTATGTTCAACTTCTACCAGATACTTAATCAGTATTGTTTATCTCGATCGAGTCTTCGACAAAGTTTTTTTAACTAAGCTTTATTTCCAATAGAATTTTATTCAACTTAATGGATTGTTAATATGAGTGACCACATGTGAACGGTCAAGATCGCCCTATCTTGACAAGCAAAGGCATCACATATTATTAGCGATGGACGGCTGGACGCGTTCCGTCCAATGATTAGACATGCTCAGTAGCTTGAGTCACCTTAATAGTGGCCACATATTGCTGCAAGGTTATTCATCAATGATTATCACGTATTCAGTCCTGGTGCGTATGTGGGCTGCATACCCAAAATGTTGTGTTCAGTTTGTTTCTCAATGTGACACTGGCACTCACTTTTTACGACATGGTAGCTTTCTACGTGTACCTACTATATTTGAGAGCAAGAGAGAAGAAAGGCAAAGCTTACGACATGGTAGCTTTCTACGTGTACCTACTATATTTGAGAGCAAGAGAGAAGAAAGACAAAGCTGGCGACTATTTCAAGAAATTTAGTAAAAATGTACTTTTTTAAGATGGGGTAATTTTGATAGTGAGGGGCTAAGCTGACCCATACCCTACTTCTTGACTTCTACCCTCTTGGATATGCCGTATGACTTTAAGCCTAAGAGCGTCTATGCTACGAGTACTATGCTACTGGTTTCCCGATAGGTACCTGGTTAAATTTCTCTATCCCCTAGGGCACGTTCGGGATCAGGAAGGTCTAATTCACCGAACGGACCCCGCACACGAGCGTCGGTGGCGCTGTGGACTCGGCACTGGCCTTTTTATCGGAAGGTCCGGGGCTCGATCAGGCTCGATCCTGCCATGTACCAATGTGTTTTTGCAATTTCATATCATATGCACATTTGTCCGAAGCTCCTACGTAGAAGGAAAACATCGTTAGGCAACCTGCAAACATCTGCGAAGAAATTTAGAGATGTATGTGAAATCGATCAATCCGCTGGGTAAGCATGGTTGACAGGCCTAAAAGGCTCGAGCCCCTTGAGGGGGGGGGGGGGACATTTATGAGCTGTGATGATGATGATGAACCCCGCAATAGGTATGTGCATAGTGTATTGTTAAAATATGGTATAGTAAGCGTCGTGTCAATCTACTGTTCGACCTTTGGACCGCTCGTAATAGCAGCGATTTAGTAATCCATGTTTAGCTTGGCGTGACTCTTAACTGTACCTATTTCAGTCCAATGGGAAGCAATCACGAATATGTAATTCATGAAGTTCAAGTCAGAAAATACTCGAAAGCTGAAGTTTGTTTTTTTTGCAAAATGTACATTATATCTATATTTGTTATCAATCAAATTAGGTATAGGTATTGCCTACTTATGGAAAGACGTTTCGTCGACACTTTTACGGAAGCAATACAGAATGTATTTTTTTTTATTTCTACCATTATAAATAATAATAATAAAATTGTTTATTTCTCTCACAACAAGATAACTTACAATACAACTTATATATCATACAATTTTTGTATACAATGTTGTGAGAAGCTGGTGCCTATTAAAGACTATATAGCCTGTGTTACAGGTCACCATTTTTTTTTTCCTTTTTTTTTCTCGGAGGGAAATGCGTAACCGCACCGTACCCGCCGTGGGCTAGATGGCGGGCGTGTGTGGGGCTCTCCTGGCAGAATACCAGGCCTACCCACTAAAACCCCCCGGTGTTCTCCCTGCCCTTATGGGCGCGCTAGGTAAGGTCGTGTTACAGGTCACCAGGCCCCCCTCAAGCCGATTGCAATATAATATGGTATGTGCCTATATTTGAAAGGACATCCTTTGAGGAAAAGAGAAAAGGAATAATAATAAAGATAATCACAATAATTAATAATAATAATAAAAAATGTATGAAAAATCTTATTTAGATAATTTAAAAAGTACAAAAACATTTAAGAAATAACACTAGCTATTAATGTACTGCGGAAAAAAGGAGCGAATTTATCAGACGTAGTGACTGTGTGTGCGAAAGTGTGAGGGGGTAAGGAGATGGTGTGTGGATGTGTGTTTGTGTGTGTGCGTGAGTGTGTGTGTGTGTGTGTACATATACGTGTGGGTGGGTGAGTGACAAGGAGGTTTGTATAAACAACAAAAAGGCTAACAATAAATATATTTCAAAGTGCAGGGCAGAACAGAAAAATAAATATTATTCCCACTTTAGCAATCGTTTATTATCAGAAAAATATATTTGTACATGATTGTATAGGTAGTATGACATACGTAGTATGACAGCAAATACGTCACCGCATCTCGTAAGCTTCAATGAAGTCAGCTTTTAATTTAGTTGCAAATAACATTACTGTGAGTAACACCTTGTGTAGTTTAATGATTCGATATCAGGTTGGCTGGCATACGTTCGATCAATAGCCTTGGTCACTAATAAACTGATCGATGACATAGGTATATAATTACAATTATTACACTGGCGAATAAAAACAAGCGCCAAATGATTATTCACTAACATCTACATATCATACAGGGTGTAATGCTACCGCTTCCGAAAAATCACAGTTTTATATAGAAGTTGATGCCAAATTTTAACTAAGTACTTAAGTACTAAGTTCTTTTAATTTTTTTAAGACTTTCCGGGTGATCATTGCTTGACACCTTATGCTCTACGCTTGGCACCTACTTCAATATAAAACTGTGATGTTGTTTGTATTCTTATATTATTTATGTCTTTTTGGTGTTTTTGAAGTCGGTTTTAATTATTGTAAAAAAAAAAATTTCAATCTTTTTAGTTAATTAAAAATACCAAAACCTACTCCTAAATGTAACAAATACTTTTATGAAAATCGCATTAAAATCGATTTAGCCAAACGCGAGATAAACGGGAACAAACATACATGTCCAACTGAGAACCTTCTTTTTTTTTGAAGTCTGTTAAAAAAGAAAACACAATTCTACCTGTGAAACCAAACAACTGTCCCCAAGGAATATAAATTATGACTAGAAATGAAATTTTTGCACTATCTATACGAAATGATATTTTAACTAAGGATATTGTTATGGAAAGTCCAGATTTTTATTGCGTTTTTTCACATTTGTTTCTTGGGGAAAGTTGTTCAGTGTCACAAGTGGAATAGGGAATATGCATAAAATTCAAATTTGTCTGAAATATTTCTTTCTAGATTCTTTATTGTCCTTACATTATACCTAAAAGGTATTTTTTTATTTAGTTATTATCTTAGGCCAGAAAATATTATATAAAAAGTGTAAAATAAGGGAGGGAAATTCAAACTTGCAAAACGCGTCACCATTGGTCGAAACGGAATGTGACGTCAATGGTCACGTGACTGGGACTGGATTTATCAGTGTCGATATTCATACTGCGTTAGTAGTGTTTGTGAGAAAAATTGTTTAAAACTGTATTCCAGTGTGATTACTTGTGAACATATATTTGTAGTCAATCTAGGACGATGACAGAAACTGGTTTTGTCAAAGCAAAATCGGATAATCTACCGAAAATAGATGCATTTATGATGTCAGAATATTTTGCATCAAATCTCGATTTTACGAGAGCAGAGATCAACAGAGTAACAGCTGCAAAGTAATTATTATGTTACATGGTATATTTTAGTCCATAACATAGATTTTTTTTACTTATACATGATACTTATAAATGTTTAAATAATACTTACAACAAAACATAACCTATACCTACCTACATAACCATTTGTCATTAAAATTGTTCCTAAACTCCTAATTTACGTCTATATTATTATAATTTACACGTAATATTATATTATTGAAGCTCACTATGATATATTTATATACGTTTTGTAAATATTTGATATCTCTTTAGAGAAAATTTTAATGATTGTAAACTAATTCTGGGATACTTGTCCACCCCCCCGTAGAGGTAACCCTCCAGGGGGCGCAATCGGGGAATGGCTAACGCCGATCCCGATTGTGTCTCTACGGAGGTAGAAGTATCTGGAGGGGTTTTAGCCGAGTATGGGGTCTTCTACCCGAGTCCGGCATATCCTTGGGGTGGCCTCGTCAGTCGGCTCCTTGTCGAATCCGTTAGAAGGATTTCCCCTCCTTAAAAAAGGTTAGTTTTAGACAGAATCTTCTACTGCTTAATAGCTAATTCACACTAAGCTGTTCATAAATATAGCACACTTACGTAAAATGGTCTTCACAACAAAATATAACCAATAATGGAGATACATTATCACTTCTCATCATGTTGCACTATTTTTTTCCTACTTTCGCATCGCGTTGAATACAATAAAAAACTTTATTGGGTGGACTAATAATAGTATTTTTGCACTTAGGTACCATACAATACTTGTAAGAAGGTTTTTTTACTTCTTCCATGATTTGTATATTAACAATTAAAACTCCCAGAATCTGTTGTTTAGTTCGATAGAATATCAGTATTTATATATATTTATAGTATTATTTTTATTATATCTATATAATATTAAATCTATATGTATGTTGTTATTTATGTATGTATGTATATCTTAATTATATATAAAAGAAATCTTTATGTAGAATTATTATTATGTATACCTATTTTATTTGTATTAGTAAGTTTAATTCGTACACCGTCTACTCATTCTCTCACACCATGCCGGTTGACTGGTAGAGAATGCCATTGGCATTAAGTCCGCCTTTTGTACATCCTCAATATGTTGTACGAAAAAGAATAAATAAAATAAATAAATAAAATAAATAAAACTGAAAATAAGTAGTAAAGAAAATAAGAAGTAACTAAAACGCTATAGTAAACAAACACGGGACACAACCAATGACGTCATCAAAAGCGCTCGCAAAATGGTGGCGTTTGAACGGATCTATTCAATGTTATAAATTTCACTTTGAAAAATAGTTTTACTATTTTCAAGCCTTTTTATATTTTTTCTATGTTATAAAGATTAATTCGTGAAATAAAAACAAATATGCATATTCCCTATTGTGTGCTCTTTTTTTGGAAGCGGTTGCATTACATCCCGTATGTTTTGAAATAAAAATCATAACAAAATCTCAATTCGGCTCGGTGGAATTCAAATACTTAAGTGTGGTTGCAATGTCGTGTCGAATATATATTTTTTGTGATTATTATAATTATTTGATCCCCTTCAGCCATATTGATAACTGATTGTTTGCTAACCCTTCAAACACTTTAGCGTCTTCGTCGTTTTTTCATACAAACAGTTAAAGCGGGGCGTATGAACGTGTTATAAATGAACGTGTGATTTAAGATGTTTTTCAGGACCGTTTAATACTTATCACAGTCAACATGAATCTGTTCTAAACGAAAGTTCGGTTGAAAAAGACAAAAGGTAATGAAAAATTTTAAAACGCTAAGTATTTTAAAAAATATTAAGTACGCTATATTTTGAAGTGGTTTTGAACTAATAATTTTAATGTCTTTATTTAGTTTGATATATTTATTTAAATGACTTTTGTAAAATGCCTTCGAACAAAGTGTCACAGTCATGCTTTGGCCCCATTTGCGCTTATCGTCCCGAAGCTTCGTGCTATGACGCGATACATGTGACCAGTTATTCGGCTATCGTCGAGAATATTCGGGATTCGTTTGCGTTATTGGGCGTGTGGGGATAGGTACATCAAAGGGTTTTATTTTAGCGCGCTAAGTATTCGCGCTGCGTGATCAGACTAGCGTTGTTCATTTTGGCGGTTGCTGTTTAATTTTTATGAACATCATTATTAAGCTAATGGTCAATTGCAATAACCTTGTCGTAGCTTAAGACGATCTTAAGTGGCATGCTGTCACATTCTTTTTATTAAAGACAAGAAGTGACAGCATTCTTCTTAGGATTGTCTTAGCTAAGACAAGGTTATTGAAATTGGCCATTAGTTCATTTTATAGGATCCAAAATAGGGTTTCTAATAAGATTTTGATAAATACTTTATATAATTGTTAGCACACAAAGGCACACATGTAAAAGTAAGAAATTCATTGTTCATAGTTCAACGTCTGGAAATGATTTCAGCCATCTTGGATTATTGAATGGATGATAGTTCGTGCAAAATAACGAGGCCGCTAATGTGACCACAGCGTATACGCAAAAACTTTTTAGCGTACAAAACGTACGAAGCTTCGGCACGAATTCATTCGGAACGATAGACGCTCTGGTTGGGCCGAAGGGTCAAATTTGTTGATTACGGCATTTATACCTACATAAAATACTATCTTTGTTGACTTCGACTGGATAAACGCAAACTCTATCTTATTAAGTCTTGTCTATGCGCAATGACCAAACTAATTGTAACTGTTAAAGTCACGTTGACATTAGATGACATTAGACATTATAAAATTAATTGACAAATATTGTTGTAATTAAGATTTTAATTGTGAATTATATATACATGTGTGTAAATAACAGTAAAACAACAGTGTTTTTGCAGATTTGGTATTTTACGTATTTTAAGAAAAACGGCGTTACAAATAGGCACAGACAGACAGATAGACGGACAACGAAGTAATCCCATAAGAGCTTTCTTTTTCCTTTTGAGGTAGGGATCCTAAAAATTAGCAAGTTCCCTAATACACAAAGTCTTTTCTATTTCATCTTTGAAAAAACGCGAATACAGTTGATCTAATTAAATTTAATTAGATGGAATTGATTGAAACTATTGCGATCTTGGGGACGCTCATCTTGCAAAGTTCGTCATAATGGCGTTTCACTTTCCTCTGACGAGTTTGAGAAAATTCAGTGTTTATTGACTATTTTCCTGACTAAGGCGCCACCAAAGTATCGCAACAAAAACCTAATGAAACAACCAATGAATGCGTTCTAAAATTAATCGACATCCTTCTCTTATAGATGCGTTGAAATAAGGTTGAAATCTTAATAATTTATTTGAATTTGTATATGGTCTTTAGTTGGGTCTAACTATAATTGATTTTAAGTACTTATTTAAAATTAATAGTTTTGTTAAAAATGTAAAGCTATACTTCTCGGACCGAGGGTTCCCGTCAGGTCGGGGGCCCGTGGTATTTTTTCAGCTCTGCCATCCTACTATCGTTACGTCATTGTGCATTTTAAAAAATATATATAAAATAACAATAAACGGCAACAACTAACAACATAGATTCCTTATTGATTTATCAAAATATTCGTTAATATTTTTCTGTAAAATTTAACAGCAAAACCTCAACATTGACTTCATCGTCAGACTAATTAGGTCAGTTCTCAGAAGAATAACTAAAGCATAGAAACCTAGCAAAAATAGCTACTGAACTTAATATATTTGACTCACTTTGACATTAGGCGCTGCTAATAGAAGATAGACAGAGACACGTATATGCAAGATGTTTCGAAATTTTGTAGATCGTCACTAATTCTCGCTTGTCAGTTCTTCTCCCAGTGATGTCGTGCTCATCACTCACCTAGTTTCAACGTCGATAATTATATTATGTAGGTATTTAATAGATCCCTAATACTAAAATGTCTTTATTACGAGAAATATAACATAAATAATTAAGGGTAGATTTTCTTATGTAACTTATCCAGCTAATAGCTGCTGTGTCTCTTTGGTATGGCCCAGCTAGCCGTTCATGAGACTAAAAGCGGGAAGTGCGAGTCGGACTCTCCTACCGAGGGTCCCGTATAAAATTGTAGGTTATACTTTAAATAGAGACTAAATTTTTTATGATTTAATTACAAATGTGGAGTTTGAGATTTTCCCTGACTTGTAGTGTAAGACTATATAACTTCACAAATTTCATAGTTCTAGCTAGATCAACGAAAAGTACCCTATACATTTTGATGCCCGTGAGAATGTTGAAATATACGTTTTTGGCGACATACGGCCCGTTCCAGATAAGCATTTTTAGCCATAAATACCAACATTTTTAGCATCTCTGCGTTCCATTAGCCGGTGATGCTAGTTTTTCTTGCTGGTTGTCATGCGTTTCATTTAAGCATTTTTAACACGAAATGCTAGCATCAAATACCCATGCTAATAGATGGGTCCTCTGATACCACTTTTTGACAGCTTTCAAATTTGACATTTGGAATCTTTTTTTCATGAATCAAAAAGGATTTTCAGCGGATTTAAAAAAAATTAATTATATGGTTTTAATTTCAACTCGATACCTTCACGCGTTTCCAAGATAGTCTTGACAGACAAACGGACAATAAAGTGATCCTATAATGGTTCAGTGTTTCTTTTGAGGTACGGAACCCTAAAATTTGGACTATTTAAGTAACGGGTATTTCCCGTTATCTAAAATGTTGGAATTTTTCTATTGCAGAGATTCACAAATTCTATGGGAAGGAAATCGAAGACACACTGCTTTTATTTCATCGCTTAGATTTAATTAATTTTTTATCGCATCGCTTAGAGGTACTTAGGTTAATCTCATATTTAATTTACTTACCCGAAAATTTAACCCTCATGGATTTTGAACCTTGGATAAATTCGTGAATGCTAAAACTACTATTTGTACATATGCTTGGAAATTAAACTAAAAACATTAACATTTGACCATAATTTATTGTTAAGACATTTTTCGATAGATTTATTACGCTTGATGTGCGGCCGGGCTTAGTTAGAATGTAAATTTTCCGAATGCGGCGTTTTGATATTTTACCTTTTTGACTCTTTCAAGTTCTTTTCTTTCTCTAATATTTTAATTCTTAGAAAAAAATCATCTGAAGTGGTTGTTCTTGGCATCCGCGTCAAGGATTCCTTAAAGAAATAGTTAAGAAATTAAATACGTTTTTATTTTCATAAATAATATTTTAGTTTAAAGATTTCCTTTCATTAAATAACTTGACTTACGTCATGACGTCTCCATTTCATAGTTTTACTACTAAGTACATACAAAATTAATCTGATGGAAAATATCTGAAGCAAATTTGACTATGCTTTCTTGAACTCCAATTCCGTCTGACAATACACTTTATCCATATGTTTTTTATACATTGTCTTTAGGAAATCTGTAAAATAAAAATATCGACAAAATTTTACAACACTACGCATGATCAAGAAAACCTCAAAGTAATTTTCTAAAAATCGCTAAAACATAAAAGTGAAGTTAATATTACGTATTGTTTTTCTACAAAATGATTCAGCGATATTTCATATGTATATAAGTGTACTTATTAGCTCACATTCAAGTAACAATATGAGAAAACATGCCAATTTAAGGTCAATAAATTTTGATTATTTTCCTTTCGCGACGAATGAGACTTGCAGCCCCAAACTACACAAGACATTGTGTTACGGAGTGCACAAACACACACTATTTGTAAATACCTAAAGAATTCTTGCTTTCTAATCACTTAAATATTAATAAAATATCATCAAAATATTACTAGCCACGGGACGCACAAACAAATATTATACGAACAATTCAAATAGTTCAAACTCGGATGGTCTATCTTCGATACAAGGTGCTATAGAATTTAGCCGTGTTATATATTTTTAACCAATTTTGTATTTTTAACCAAAATGACAATTCAATCAATTCATATACTGACCACCTTGTGATATGCCAAAAGACAAATATTACTCATCTCTTACATTTACACAGTTTTGTGCCGTATGTTAGAAAGAGACAAATAGCACACAATTAATTCTTGTTTTAATCTTCCTTCTATGCTGTAGTGATTGTTCTGAGGGTCAGTTACAGAAATAGCTACGAGTATACGTCATTTATCTTTATAGATTCAATCTTTCGTCAGTACTTGGTATGACGACACCGTTTTATCGTAAAATGATGACTAATACAATGCTAGGTAATAACATCATAGTCAATCTTTAGCCAATTGCTGAATTATCTAAGGACTGAAAGAAGGTGTAGGTAAGTATGTTGAAGCTGTAATTCGCTCCCCAAAGGATAGGTCCGTTCGGGACAGGGAAGGTCTAATTAACTAATTGGAGCTCCCTGCTAGAATGAAAAGAAAAGTGTGTCTGGGAAACAATTATTCTTTTGAAATTGGTTGTACTAAAAAGTAGATGTACCTAATCATTAATCAATTGTAGTTTTAATACTTAATGTTGAAGTATAACTTCAAACTAAAACAAGCCTTTGAAACATTGTTAATGAAAATAATTAGGAGGTAACATTTTCCCATGAACATGAAATAGGTAGTCGCAAAGTATTTTCATAAATAAAGGTCTGTAAATATGAATTACTGTTGTATAGTTCGACGAAAAACGATAAATGTTATCTACTTACTATAAAAAAATCACGATCTCCTAGAAAGTCTTAAAATTTGGTACCAACTTCAATATAGAAATATGATGTTGTCTGTACCTATTCTTATATTATTTTTCAGTGTTTTTGAAGTCGGTTTTTATTTTAGATTTTTTTTATCTCTTTAGTGAATTTTACTTGAAGAATACGATAAAAGGTCAATATGTGCCTAAGATGTGCTTATTGTATTTAAAAAACTAACTTCTAAAAGTTAAGGATCCTTCCATCATCAGCTCGGTTCATGACTTCCAGATGCAAATACCCGAATAGCTTCGGAAAAATGTGAAACACGTAAAATTAAAGTTTCCCTCGATTTTCCTGAGATTTCGTCATCAGATCAGATCAGATTGGTGACAATATAATAATGGAACCACCTCAGGAGTATACTCCCTGAATACAAAATGAAAATCGGTTCACATTGGCGTAGTACCTAATTGCATAAAAAACACGCGTCGAATTGAGCACGTCTTTTTACCTTTTTTGAAGTCGGTTAAAAAAGCCTTTTATTACCCGTTATGGATCTCTTTTCTTTTATTGCGCCATCTAAAGTAATCATGTGGAATCATATGTGACGCGCTTAGCATGCTGTTAGTTTGCCCAATGGTGCTATTAAATTTTATACTTTGTACAGAGATGTCGTGTATGGTGTTTAATAACCATGGAACAGAATAGTTTGACAAAATCACCAAAACACATTATACTAGAAACATATTCTAATAATAAACAAAAGATTTTTAGAAATATAATATTATGAAAATGTTGTTGTTTTACCTATTATACTTACAGTATTATTATCTATTCTGCGCCAATTCCACAGATTAGATAAAACCATGGAATAATACTTAGTAATGTAATAGGTACTAGTAGACATAGGTACCTAACCTAATTACATTTAATCACTCACATTCCGCACTTGTGTCAAAAATTATTATTACCGCTCTATTTTAGTTGCTATCAATCATTCTTCTCCGCTAAACAACAAAGTGCTTCTATGCAGTTGTGATAGAATTAACAACATTACATTTAATAAAAGTATTTATTTTTAATCGACTTCGAAAAAGGAGAATCTATGTTCTATGTTCGGCTATATCTATTTTTTATGTATGTTCACAATTTGTGACCGATTACTTCATCATTTGTGAACCGATTTTAAAAATTCTTTTTGTAATCGAAAGAGTATACTCCCGAGGTAGTTCTATTGTCACCCTGTCATGATCTAATGAGAGGATCCCATGAAAATCGAGGGAACTCTTAAATTTCATAGACACGTTCAACGCGTTTCATGTATTTAACCGACTTCAAAAACACTGAAAAGTTAAAAATAATGTAAGAATAGGTACAGACAATATCAAGCTTCTATATTGAAGTCTGTGCCAAACGATGATCTCCTAGAAAATCTTAAAATTTTTCACCACAAAAAAAACATACGCATCGAGTTGAGAACCTCTTCCTTTTTTGCAGTCGGTTAAAAAGGAAGAGGTTCTCAATTCGATGCGTATGTTTTTTTTGTGTGCATGTTACGCGATAACGCCGCCAAATTGTAGACCGCTTTTCAAAATTCTTTATGCATTCAATAGAGTATACTTCTGGGGTGGTCCCAAGGTCACCACCAAAATCAGGGTATGATGATGGGATCCCAAAAAAATCGAGGAAAACCCTTAAAATTTTAGGTGTATCCAACGTGTTTTGTGTGTATGTTACGCGATTACTCCGCCAATTGTGGACCGATTTTCAAAATTCTTTATGTATTCAATAGAGTATACTCCTGGGGTGGTCCCAAGATCACCAAAGTCAGGATCTAATGATGAAATCCCATGAAAATAGAGAGATGAGAGAGATTCAGGAGATCCTATCATCAGATCCTGACTTTAGTAACCTTGGGACCACCCCAGGTGTATACTCTATCGAATACAAAAATAATTTTGAACATCGGCCCACAATTGTCGGAGTAAACGCGTAACATACACACAAAACATGTTGGACGTGCCTATAAAATTTAAGAGTTTTCCTCGATTTTCCCAGGATTCCATCAACAGATCCTGACTGTAGTAACAGTAGAACCACTTCAGGAGTATACGCATTCCATGGTATACGCTATCGAATACAAAAAAAAATTGAAAATCGCTTCACAATTGGCAGAGTAATCGCGTAACATACACCCAAAAAAAAATAGGCGACGGATTGAGAAACTCCTTAGTTTTTGAAGTCGATTAAAAAATAAAAAAGGACATTCACAAGAAATGAAAACCGACTTCAAAAATAAGAACCGAGGTCAAAAATAATAATAAGAATAAACATAACACTTATTTTGAAGTCGAAGCCAAATGTTAACATTTCCGGGCATGGACTTCAAAATAAAAATGTGACAAAAATGTGTTTTTTTATACTATTTTTGACTTAAGATCCTTACTTTGATGACAGTGAACCATCCCGGGGGTAGAGATACTCTTTCAAATACAAAAAGAATTATGTAAAATCCAGAATTGACGAAGTTCTCGCGTAAGTAACATACTGTAACGGGATAAAATAAAAAGTAGACGTTGCAGAATCACACTGATTTAATTTCGATTTACAATCGGGCAGAGTTCCGTCTTAGCAACAGTAAAACAGAGAAGTGATCTAAATATGAGATGGCGCGGCATTTTATAGTTTCTCCGGTAGTAAGGCGCTAGCTTGGCTTGGCTCTGATTGGCTGGCTTGGGCTGGCTGACACATAGCTGCACGTGCTTGGCTCTGATTGGCTGGCTTGGGCTGGCTGGCACATGGCTGCACGTGCTTGGCTCTGATTGGCTGGCTTCGGCTGGCTTGCGATTGGCCGAGGCGGTGTGGCGCGTAACAATACACACAAAAAAAATCCTTTTTTGAAGTCTGTTAAAAATACATAATTATCAAATTCCTTATCAAATACCAAAAAAATAATTAAGGAATCATATTTCATACGACCAACTGTATGATTTAAGAAGTGTGATTTAAGATGTTTTTCAGGACCGTTTAATACTTATCACAGTCAACATGAATCTGTTCTAAACGAAAGTTCGGTTGAAAAAGGTCATGAAAAATTTTAAAACGCTAAGTATTTTAAAAAAATATTAAGTACGCTATTCTATATTTTGAAGTGGTTTTGAACTAATAATTTTAATGTCTTTATTTAGTTTGATCTATTTATTTAAATGACTTTTGTAAAATGCCTTCGAACAAAGTGTCACAGTTATGCTTTGGCCCCATTTGCGCCTATCGTCCCGAAGCTTCGTGCTATGACGCGATACATGTGACCAGAGGCCCAATTCAGCTAATAAGCTACAGCCGAATCGAAACTGAACCGTTGCGGTCGACCAATCGGAGCGCTTATATTGCCTTTCAACTGCTCGATGACGTGATAATGTGGCGTTCTGATTGGTCGAACGCAACGGTTCAGTTTCGATTCGGCTGTAGCTTATTAGCTGAATTAGGCCTCAGTTATTCGGCTATCGTCGAGAATATTCGGGCTTCGTGTGCGTTATTGGGCGTGTGGCGGTAGGTACATCAAAGGGTTTTAGCGCGCTAAATATTCGCGCTGCGTGATCAGACTAGCGTTGTTCATTTTGGCGGTTGCTGTTTAATTTATAAGAACATCATTATTAAGCTAATGGTCAATTGCAATAACCTTGTCGTAGCTTAAGACGATCTTAAGTGGCATGCTGTCACATTCTTTTTTTAAAGACAAGAAGTGACAGCATTCTTCTTAGGATTGTCTTAGCTAAGACAAGGTTATTGAAATTGGCCATTAGTTCATTACATAGGATCCAAAATAGGGTTTCTAATAAGATTATGATAAATACTTTATATAATTGTTAGCACACATGTAAAAGTAAGAAATTCATTGTCCATAGTTCAACGTCTGGAAATGATTTCGGCCATCTTGGATTATTGCATGGATGATAGTTCGTGCAAAATAACGAGGCCGCTAATGTGACCACAGCGTATACACAAAAACTTTTTAGCGTACAAAACGTACGAAGCTTCTGCACGAATTCATTCGGAACGATAGACGCTCTGGTGGGACCGAAGGGTCAAATTTGTTGATTACGGCATTCATACCTACATAAAATACTATCTTTGTTGACTTCGACTGGATAAACGCAAACTCTATCTTATTAAGTCTTGTCTATGCGCAATGACTAAACTAATTGTAACTGTTAAAGTCACGTTGACATTAGATGACATTAGACATTATAAAATTAATTGACAAATATTGTTGTAACTAAGATTTTAATTGTGAATTATATATACATGTGTGCAAATAACAGTAAAACAACAGTGTTTTTGCAGATTTGGTATTTTACGTATTTTAAGAAAAACGGCGTTACAAATAGGCACAGACAGACAGATAGACGGGCAAGTTCCCTAATACACAAAGTCTTTTCTATTTCATCTTTGAAAGTGTACAGAACACTGAGAATTTCCTTGGCATATGATTCAGTTTTTTCTGATAATATACCAAATTCTAGTTTTTAATAGTTAAGTTTTAATTTAATTTTGCAAAGTGGCAGGTTGCAGAACATCAACATTAGAAATAATTTTATTCACTATAAGAAGACGCGAATACAGTTGATCTAATTAAATTTAATTAAATGGAATCGATTGAAACTATTGCGATCTTGGGGACGCTCATCTTGCAAAGTTCGTCATAATGGCGTTTCACTTTCTTCTGACGAGTTTGAGAAAGTTCAGTGTTTATTGACTATTTTTTTGACTAAGGCGCCACCAAAGTATCGCAACAAAAACCTAATGAAACAACCAATGAATGCGTTCTAAAATTAATCGACTTCCTTCTCTTATAGATGCGTTGAAATAAGGTTGAAATCTTAATAATTTATTTGAATTTGTATATGGTCTTTAGTTGGGTCTAACTTTAATTGATTTTAAGTACTTATTTAAAATTAAAAGTTTTGCTAAAAATGTAAAGCTATACTTCTCGGATCGAGGGTTCCCGTCAGGTCGGGGGCCCGTGGTATTTTTTCAGCTCTGCCATCCTACTATCGTTACGTCATTGTGCATTTAAAAAAAAAACAATAAACGGCAACAACTAACAACATAGATTCCTTATTGATTTATCAAAATATTCGTTAATATTTTTCTGTAAAATTTAACAACAAAACCTCAATATTGACTTCATCGTCAGGCTAGTTAGGTCAGTTACAGAAATAGCTACGAGTATACGTCATTTATCTTTATAGATTCAATCTTTCGTCAGTACTTGGTATGACGACACCGTTTTATCGTAAAATGATGACTAATACAATGCTAGGTAATAACATCATAGTCAATCTTTAGCCAATTGCTGAATTATCTAAGGACTGAAAGAAGGTGTAGGTAAGTATGTTGAAGTTGTAATTCGCTCCCCAAAGGATAGGTCCGTTCGGGATAGGGAAGGTCTAATTAACTAATTGGAGCTCCCTGCTAGAATGAAAAGAAAAGTGTGTTTGGGAAACAATTATTCTTTTGAAACTGGTTGTACTAAAAAGTAGATGTACCTAATCATTAATCAATTGTAGTTTTAATACTTAATGTTGAAGTATAACTTCAAACTAAAACAAGCCTTTGAAACATTGTTAATGAAAATAATTAGGAGGTAACATTTTCCCATGAACATGAAATAGGTAGTCGCAAAGTATTTTCATAAATAAAGGTCTGTAAATATGAATTACTGTTGTATAGTTCGACGAAAAACGATAAATGTTATCTACTTACTATAAAAAAATCACGATCTCCTAGAAAGTCTTAAAATTTGGTACCAACTTCAATATAGAAATATGATGTTGTCTGTACCTATTCTTATATTATTTTTCAGTGTTTTTGAAGTCGGTTTTTATTTTAGATTTTTTTTATCTCTTTAGTGAATTTTACTTGAAGAATACGATAAAAGGTCAATATGTGCCTAAGATGTGCTTATTGTATTTAAAAAACTAACTTCTAAAAGTTAAGGATCCTTCCATCATCAGCTCGGCTCATGACTTCCAGATGCAAATACCCGAATAGCTTCGGAAAAATGTGAAACACGTAAAATTAAAGTTTCCCTCGATTTTCCTGAGATTTCGTCATCAGATCAGATCAGATTGGTGACAATATAATAATGGAACCACCTCAGGAGTATACTCCCTGAATACAAAATGAAAATCGGTTCACATTGGCGTAGTACCTAATTGCATAAAAAACACGCGTCGAATTGAGCACGTCTTTTTACCTTTTTTGAAGTCGGTTAAAAAAGCCTTTTATTACCCGTTATGGATCTCTTTTCTTTTATTGCGCCATCTAAAGTAATCATATGGAATCATATGTGACGCGCTTAGCATGCTGTTAGTTTGCCCAATGGTGCTATTAAATTTGATACTTTGTACAGAGATGTCGTGTATGGTGTTTAATAACCATGGAACAGAATAGTTTGACAAAATCACCAAAACACATTATACTAGAAACATATTCTAATAATAAACAAAAGATTTTTAGAAATATAATATTATGTAAATGTTCCTTTTTCCACGCCATCGCCAATTCCACAGATTAAAAAAATTCTTTTTGTAATCGAAAGAGTATACTCCCGAGGTAGTTCTATTGTCACCATGTCATGATCTAATGAGAGGATCCCATGAAAATCGAGGGAAACCCTTCAATTTCATAGACACGTTCAACGCGTTTCATGTGTGAACCGACTTCAAAAACACTGAAAAGTTAAAAATAATGTAAGAATAGGTACAGACAACATCAAGCTTCTATATTGAAGTCTGTGCCAAACGATGATCTCCTAGAAAATCTTCAAATTTTTCACCACAAAAAAAAACATACGCATCGAGTTGAGAACCTCCTCCTTTTTTGCAGTCGGTTAAAAAGGAAGAGGTTCTCAATTCGATGTGTATGTTTTTTTTGTGTGTATGTTACGCGATAACGCCGCCAAATTGTGAACCGATTTTCAAAATTCTTTATGCATTCAATAGAGTATACTTCAGAGCGTCGGTGGCGCAGTGGACTCCCCAAGTAACATTTTAGGTTCTAGAATGGTTTTGAAAAGGTTTAAGGTATGGTGGATTTTGTTCCAATAGCTTTTTTATTTCAATAAAAAATATGGCTGCCGTTAGGAAATTACTAGAAAGAATTTAAATTAACCTTTCCAGAACTGTAACAGCTAAAAGCTAATTATGTTTGCCAAAATAAGATCTAAAGATTATCGGGCGGAGCTAGTTAAAATTACTAGGCTATTTTTGCAGTTGCTTAAAACTCGCGGAGATAACTGAAATTTTTTGAGGATGTTTCTTAAGCTTTCAAATATTCTCGTAGAACTTAAATGATGCCGTAAGCTTATTCAATAGCATTACTGGTTTGGGTTTTAACCACATAATCCTAATTTGTTTGTCTAGATAACTCTAATATAGCCTAAAGGTTTCAAGTAGGTTTTAGAAATCACTTACAGGTGATTTTAAAATTCCATAACTTTATAGCTGTATTTAAGTAAAAAAATTAACCTTTAGATCTCACTTTAGTATTATGCTAGCTTTTCTATAACTGAATCAGGAGTCTACGACAACTTTAAGATCTTAGGACTATATGCTCCTAAAACCTAAGTAAAAATAACGTTAATTTAAACTCTTGCCAGCGGTTCCAAGGTTTTAATAATAGTCAATTAGTTTTAGGACTTATTAATCTTTCTGAAATACTAAATACGACCAGATAGCAAAACTTTAACCTTTCTATGACTCTTTTAAAACCTTGAGGTAAAGTTTACAACCGGAACCCGAAAAAAATGTTACTTGGGTCGGCATTTGCCTTCCAATCGGGGGGTCGGGGTTCGAGACCCGCCATGTACCAATGTGTTTTTCGTTTCGAATTTCATATGTACATTTGTCTGACGCTCCTACGGTGAAGGAAAAGATCGCGAGGCAACCTGCATACATCTGCGAAGAAATTCAATGATGTATGTGAAGTCGACCAATCCGCACTGGGCCAGCGTGGTTGACTAAGGCCTAATCACCCTAATATAGGGTAGGCTCGAGCCCCTCGGTGGGGACGTGTATGGGCTGTGATGATGATGATACTTCTGGGGTGGTCCCAAGGTCACCAAAATCAGGGTATGATGATGGGATCCCATGAAAATAGAGAGATGAGAGAGATTCATGAGATCCTATCATCAGATCCTGACTTTAGTGACCTTGGGACCACCCCAGGTGTATACTCTATCGAATACAAAAATAATGTTGAACATTGGCCCACAATTGTCGGAGTAAACGCGTAACATACACACAAAACACGTTGGACGTGCCTATAAAATTTAAGAGTTTTCCTCGATTTTCCCAGGATTCCATCAACAGATCCTGACTGTAGTAACAGTAGGACCACTTCAGGAGTATACGCATTCCACGGTATACGCTATCGAATACAAAAAAAAAATTGAAAATCGCTTCACAATTGGCAGAGTAATCGCGTAACATACACACAAAAAAAACATATACGCGACGGATTGAGAAACTCCTTCGTTTTTGAAGTCGATTAAAAAATAAAAAAGTACATTCACAAGAAATGAAAACCGACTTCAAAAATAAGAACCGAGGTCAAAAATAATAATAAGAATAAACATAACACTTATTTTGAAGTCGAAGCCAAATTTTAACTTTTCCGGGCATGGACTTCAAAATAAAAATGTGACGTTTTTTTTTATACTATTTTTGACTTAACCGATTCGTTGCTGATGGCACGACAGGCGTGTCATCAATGTTTTTAACTTGTGGCTTATGACACGATAGGCGTGTCATTTTTTGAATGATTGTCACGTCCTCAAATTAGGTTTTAGAAAGATCTGCCTAGAACAAAACAATCATGTTTTTCCACGTAGATCTAGCCTGTTGTGTTAGTTTCTGGATATTGTGTGAATTCAGAAGTTGCAGGGGTTGACAACCTTCATAAGTTGCATTCAATTATTTTTAACGTGTGGCGCATGACACGATAGGCGTGTCATTTTTGAATCGATTGTAACACCCTCAAATTAAATTTTAAAGGAGAGGTACCTAGAACATAACTATCATGATTTCGAAAGTAGTTTTTTTTTTACCATTTTTAGATAATTAATACAATGTGTGTGACGATTATTTTTTACCAAACGAGTGCGGTTTTTTTTCATCGATGTTTTTGAGGTGCGTTGTAACGTTAGTTTTGACAAAAAAAACACATTTTGCTACAAAAAATACTTATCTCGTGTTGCCATCCGTGATCGACCAAAAGACACAATTTGTAAACAACTTTCTGGAGCATCTCAAAGGCCCATACGTTTTCGCCATTTGTTTGTTTATTTTTGCGAAAAATGGATAAACTTACTTACAATAAAATTGTTTAAGTATAAGGTAGCCGTAGACTGTGTCTCCCATGTTTTAGGGAATTTCACAAATATTGAAAGTATTTATTGCAAGTAGTTGATTATTGTATGTGTCGGGTAAATAAATAATTATAACAGTAAACGATTTTTTAAAATAAAAGAGTAAAAAATGACATTATTTAATCATTTGTTCATTACAAATTAACATAAGTAAACAAAGTGCGCACGCAACAGTATATACGTTACGCGTGAATTTTAAAATAATTATGCCTAATAAATTTAAAGCATCAATAGTTTGGAACTTTTTGAAAAATTTAAGGAAGACCGCTTTTTCGAGTGAATTTCGTCTCTCGCGCTATACTAAATTACCAATAGACCAAGCATTGATTATCTCGAATAAATTGTTGTAAGCCGCGCGCCCGGCCAGTTCGCGCCTGCGACCGACAATCGACGCAATAATCGAATAACACCGATAGTTATTCGAATGCATACGAATAAACACAACAATCGAATAATTCGATTGTTTTTAGTAACAATCGCCCATCGCTATGTTACAGTCAAAGTGATTTATTACCTTTTAAACATTTCTTTAAACATGGTTTACAAAAAATAACCCTAACCTAATATATTACATGGACAATACCATTCTTAACCCTAACCTTTTAAATTTTACTTGTATTTATTACTTTATCCAAGTCTTCCAAGATATTACATAATATAATAGCTAGTGTAAAATATCTGATTTATCACTTTGTCTGTAACATACTACATATAAAAAGAAAAAATATGGAAACATTTTGCTATTATTAAATCAGAAATGTGTTTTTGATACAAAAATCTATTATCCATCCATTGTAGTTATGTAAGTAATAATAACAACCCTTCTCCCCCCAAAGCAAGATACCCCACTCACCATGTGAATTCCTACACCGCAAATTGTCTTTCGTTGTAAATGAATAATCCCCAAGTCGAATAAAATGTTTCTAGTTTTATTACCAATTCGTTGAATACAACAAAGAAATTAAACAATATCACAAAAGGTTTGCAACATCTGAAAAAGTAAAGTCACTTACTTTCCATTTCAGGAAAAACACGTATTTAACCTCTTCAAAACCGATTTAATTAACGTATCGTGCCGTACACTACCGTAGTTTGATGTCAACTAAACTTGAATCAAGTCTAAACAAGTGAAAAAGCAAAAAAAGCATGTGGTTTTATATACATGGCTGATGGCACGTTACGCGTGCTATCAACTTCTATGGCGCTTGACACGCCAGTCGTGTCATAGAAAATTTGTTCACAGCCATGGCGAAAAGTTTTCAAAAATGGGCGCCGCAACGAATCGGTTAAGATCCTTACTTTGATGACAGTGAACCATCTCGGGGGTAGAGATACTCTTTCAAATACAAACTGAATTATGAAAAATCCAGAATTGACGGAGTTCTCGCGTAAGTAACATACACACAAAAAAAAACCTTTTTTGAAGTCTATTAAAAATACATAATTATCAAATTATTTGGTACTAGCTGTGCCCGCGACTTCGTCCGCGTGGAATAATAACTTATAACGTTATTACACAATATATCTGATAACAAAGTTTGTCGCGAGATTGAAGGACCTATTTGTAAGTACGAGCAAGGATGATATAAAGAAAGGATTGTCAATGTCTAACATTTCTAAAATTAGTTATAACCACGAGCAATAGATGGAGCGAGCTGTATCAAATCCAAAATTTGTCGATATTTCTAAAAGCAACAAAGCACACACGCTCCTAGGGACCCTAGCAGTGATTACATAGATTTACGTAGTTATACAAGAGCACGATAGATGGCGCTATATACATTTTTGACACTTTCTGCCAGACATTCCCTCTCATTCGAGAACAAGGTAATTGATGACGTTCGAGAAGCAAAGTGGAGTAATTTTCGCCTGACAGGAGTGAATTTCTCGTGGACCCCAGAAAGCGTTAAATTTTACCTGGTATTGACAGATGATTGTTCTGTGATTAGTGGCTTTCGTTTTTATGTAGAAGTTAAAGTTTGCAAATAGTAAGTAAAGCTTTGCGCAGAACAGTTGTAAAATAAAGCAAGTTCGCGTCGCAAAACACAAAAACTCTTTTCTTTATTTTTGAGCTACTAAAAAATTTTGAAGTGGCAAAAAATAAACCCTTTTTTAACCGACTTCTAAAAAAACCGTATCGGGCCACGCGCAGTGTAGGGTTCCGTAGTTGCAAATGCCAACTTTGAGTTCACACTCACATCACACCTCACAACACGTTGCTATTAAATTAGTAATTATTATTATGATTAAAGCTCCAATGATTTTATATTTACTTAACTTCACCTGGTTCGTAAATTTATATTCAGTACTAATTTTTCGTCTATAACTTTTTAGTTTGTACTTAATACTCAACTCTGAAAGTTTTCCTTTAAACTTCGTTATACAAGTTGATTTTTTAGTTATGACAAAAATTTGGTGTGCTTGTTCAGACAAGCAAACTGAAACACTTTCACTATGGGACCAACTTAAAAATCGCAAAAAAAATCAGCTGTTTCATACAAATGTTCAACATTCACTGAACCTAAATGTATGAAACAGCAGATTTTTTTTTGCGATTTCGAAGTTGGTCCCATAGTGAAAGTTGTTCAGTTTGCTTGTCTGAATAAGCACACATTTTTGTCATAACTAAAAAATAACCTTGTATACATATACTACTGCTGTAATTTTTTTCACGTGTCCATATAAACGGTTATTTTTTATCACCCTGGAAAATTTAAGGGACGCTTCACGACATGGTATTAGAATGATTTAAATTACCTATGAATAAAAAAATAACTCTCATACTTAATTTTATATTAATTTCCCAAAAAAATTCAAAGAATGCTGCACTAGTTAAGAGCAGCATTTTAGAGATTTATCTAATTTTTTTCTATTTTTTTTAATTTTTATTCCAATTTTTTTATTTTTTATATAATAATGGATGTGTCCTGAAGCGTCCCTAAAATTTTCCAGGGTGATAAAAAAATAACCGTGTATATAACCGTTTAGCAGTTAGAGGGGGGGGACACTTACCTCTAAGAAAAATTTGCACTTTAAAACCAAATATTTCAGAAACGAATCCCTAAATCGAAAAATGGTATTCTGAACCGTACATTGTTTTTTAAGGACCAATTCAGCAATACCCCACACGATGGGTTAGTCGAGAAAAAATGTTACTCCCACTATACTATGTATGGTAGCCACCCCAAAAAAAATTTTTTTTTTCAATATTTTTTGCTACCACTTTTTTGGCATGATTAATATACATTACCCATACAAAATTACAGCTTTCTAGTACTAATAGTTTCTGAGTAAAAGCGCGGACAGACAGACAGACATGACGAATCTATAAGGGTTCCTTGTTTACTACGGAACCCTAAAAACGAGGAGGTTTCTCAATTCGACCGTATATATGCTTTTGTTATGTTTGTTCGCGGATAACTTCGTCGTTTATGAACCTATTTTGATGATTCTTTTTGTATTCGATAGAGGATACTCCAAAGGTGGTCCTATGGTTAGGATCTGATGATTGAATTCTATAAAGATCGAGGGAAACCCTTAAAGTTTTAGGTGTGTCCAATGTGTTTTGACCGATTTTCAAAATTCCTTTTGTATTCCATAGAGTAGGTATACTCCTGCTCCCCTAGCACGACTATCAAAACACAATATGATAAAGCGATTTATCGCGGTGAACTATCAAAATAAGATGAAAACCTATTGTATTTTGACAGTTCATCGCGATAAACCGCTTTATCATATCGTGTTTTGATGGTCGTGCTAGGGGGGCTAGGGTGGCCCCAAGATCACTAAAGTCAGGATCTGATGATGGGATCTCATGAAAATCGAGGGAAATCCCAAATTTCCTTTATATTATTTTAGGGTTCTTTTCACTAAAAAGATTTCATTCACTAAAAAGTTAAAAATAAAAAATATTTTACAAAAAATAAAAACCGACTTCACAAACACTGAAAAGTTTAAAATAATATAAGAATAGTTACAGACAACATCACATTTCTATATTGAAGTCGGTGACAAATTTTAAGACTTTCTGGATCATCGTTTGATACCGACTTCAATATAGAAGTGTGATGTTGTCTGTACCTATTTGTAGACTTTCAGTGTTTTTGAAGTCGGTTTTTAATTTTTGTAAAATATTTTTCTATAGTGAAGAACGCAAAATTGTTTCAATTTTTGATGTGCCTCATTTAATAAAAAATATAAGAAATAATGTTTTAACTCATAATATCATTAACAACAAAAATGAAGTCTTTTAAAGATATCATCAACTTATCATTTAGACAAATGATAAGTTACAGACAACATCACATTTCTATATTGAAGTCGGTTACAAATTTTAAGACTTTCTGGATCATCGTTTGATACCGACTTCAATATACATAGGCTGCTACTTATGTATCCGGAACTGGCCACACACAAAAAAATATTTAAAAAAGAACAATTACATTTGAAAATAGAACTCTTTAGTCGTAGAATGCAGCTTGTTTTATTATTCTCTCTATTGTTTGACAACTTTGCCGCCATTTTGATAATTGCGCGTCACCGTAATTATGGAATTAAGTCGAGAACATTTTCGTGCGATGATTTACTACGATTTTCGGCGTGGGCTCAGTCAAAAACAGTGCATCGATCAAATGGTTTCTACTTTTAGTGATGAAGCACCATCAAAAACCACCGTATATCAAGGGTTTAGTGAGTTCAAACGTGGACGGTCTTTGCTCTCGGACGAATTTAAGGAAGGTCGGCCAAAATCAGTCGTTGTGCCACAAAACTACTAATTATGAAAGACCATCATGCCACATATCGTGAGATAGAGGCGTCTTTGGGCATCAGTATGACAAGCATTCACAAAATATTACATGAACATTTAGCCGTAAAAAAAATTTGTTCGCGTTGGATTCCTCACAATTTGACGTCTATACAAAAACAGGCCCGTATCGATTGGTGCAAAGAAATGTTACAAAAATATGACCGAGGTGCTTCAAAAGCTGTTTATAATATCTATACAGGTGACGAATCGTGGATATATGCGTATGACCCAGAAACAAAACAGCAGTCGACGGTATGGGTGTTCCAAGATGAGCGGAGGCCAACAAAAGTTGTTCGTGCAAAAAGCACTTTAAAACAGATGGTTGCTTGTTTTTTTGGAATCAATGGACATGTTGCTACAGTGCCATTAGAAAATCGTAGAACTGTGAATTCTGAATGGTATACAACCATTTGTTTGGCAGAATTTTTTGATAATATTCGAAAAAATAACCCACAACGAAGAATTATCCTGCATCACGACAACGCGAGCTGCCACACGTCAGTCGAAACAACACAGTTTTTAGAAGCTCAAAAGATTGAATTGACCGGTCATCCGCCATACAGCCCCGATTTAGCTCCCAACGACTTCTATTTATTCCCTTTTGTGAAGAATAAATTACGAGGTTTACGTTTTTCGACACGTGAAGAGGCCGTCGATGCATTCAAAATGCACGTTTCGAAGATACCCCAAACAGAGTGGAAAAAGTGTTACAAAAATTGGTTTGAACGGATGCAAAAATGTATTGACTATCAGGGAGAGTACTTTGAAAAACAATAAAAACATAAAAAAATACATATCTGGTTTTTTATTTCATATTCCGGATACATAAGTAGCAGCCCTCGTAGAAGTATGATGTTGTCTGTACCTATTTGTAGACTTTTCAGTGTTTTTGAAGTCGTTTTTTATTTTTTGTAAAATATTTTTCTATAGTGAAAAACGCAAAATTGTTTCAATTTTTGATGTGCCTCATTTAATAAAAAATATAAGAAATAATGTTTTAACTCATAATATCATTAGCAACAAAAATGAAGTCTTTTAAAGATATCATCAACTTATCATTTAGACAAAATAATAAAAGTAGGTCGCTTCTAAAAATAACCGATCGGCACATAAATCCGAACGCATTCCAAAAAAAGACTAGAAGCCTTGCAACTCAGCACCCAAAAGTTTAGATACCTACCGTGCATAGAATCAAGATAGAATTAAAATGTATCGGAGCATCGGGTATAACGAAGTTAATTTCTCCGCGTGTATTTTTTCTTTTTTTTACAACTTAAAATACACTTTTTGTTACTTCTTTTAATATTTGTGTACATGAGATATCATTTACAATTCCTATAATATACACAGAAAGAATTTAAAAAAAAATTATTATTGAATGTAACATTATCCATTAAATTAAGCGCCATCTAGTAAAAAAGTATTATAACAATCTAAGCACCGCACTGACCGCACCGTGCTTAATTGTATTCGCCATCTAGCGCGAAACCGTAAAAACCGTGTAATAGGATTAAACTTTTCGATAAAGATTAAAATTGTTCTGGCGGAATATTGTAGAATTATTTGTAATTTACTATTATTAAAACAACTTTTTATTAATTTTCAGGCATGATTCACTATAAATTATCAACAAAATTTAAGTTAGCAACCTTATAGGTCAGCGCCATCTAGATATAAGGCGGGAATAGGACCTTTCTTATAGTTGTATGACATTGGTAGTCTATATTATTCTTCGTCTATGGTACGAGTATTTAGTTTACTTGTTTATCTACGTGCTCAGATAAAAAGTAAAACAAAAATAAGATACGTAATGCAAGTCTTCGTAGTAACTATAATTTAATTTCAACAAATCGCACACAGCCCGGCTAGCTCAGTCGGTAGAGCATGAGACTCTTAATCTCAGGGTCGTGGGTTCGAGCCCCACGTTGGGCGCATCTTTTTTTTGCCGAAAAAGGTTTTTTTACATTTTTTATTCAGGTAATATTTATTACGTCTTTAAATTGTGAAAAATTATGTAGAAATTTTTCTTAATAATTTAAATAAAGTATTTTTTTTGCGTTGTGGAAGTGGTACAGTTAGATAACTATGTAGTAAAATTATGCAGATTTTGGTCCCCGGAGATATAGTGGGAGCTGCCTTTAGGAAAAGTACGAGGGTTCCGTACAAATTCTATGTAAGTTCGTAATTATGTAGATATTTATGGTTTTCAGATTTTTTCCTCGATTTGTGATAGATCTTGCTTGTTACCTAAAGTGGGAGCTACTTTTAGGAAAAGTACGAGGGTTCCGTACAAACTTTATGTAAGTTCGTAATTATGTACCTACTAGTACTCTACATAGTATAGATGTTGATCCCCTTAGGAAATCGCAAAATTTGCGAAAATATGTGACATAATACGGTCATATTTTTTCATCTCCATTCACCTGATAGTAAAACTTTCAGACTCTTTATCACCCTGATAAGATGATGATTATATTTAACAAAGCTCATTTCTATAATAAGGAATGACGAAAAAGAGTTTGACCAGATGAAGTATAAGATTTCTGTATAACGAAAAGAGGGTAATACGTCATTTTTTTCAGCTTTAACAAAAAAAATGTCCAGTATTCATATCATTGAAACACACTTCTGCGAAGCCACTTTTTTATATAAAACATTTTCTAAAATCTGCCATCTGCTTCCCTATGACTAGGGCTCGCAGCTGGCGTCGCACGCGCACGCTCACAATGGCGCGAGCAATGAACCCGCGACCCCCGCTCTACACCCTTTGTGGCGATCAGGTATATGCCGTACCAGGATTTGATAGTTCAAATAACTAGGGTGACAGGACTTCTCATTTCCGTTGGTCCGACACGCGACACATACATTGTTTTTTTAATACTATCTGAATAAAAAAAACAATAGATGAGACGCTTGGAATGTTGTGACTAGAAAAAAAAACAAACTCAAACAATTTATAACAATTAAATGCCATAACTTTAATTAAGAGTACCTATACTTAAAATTAGACAAGTATGAGAAAATACAGCAAATGAAAATTCTATTGACTTACGTTGATTTTTAACAACGGAATAGAAATGCAATCAAATCAGAATTAAATCTTAAATGAAAAGATGAATAATGGTTATCTTTTAATTCATGACTTGGTAGCAGCTTCGATAAAGATTTTTCTAAATATCTTATAGGTCAGGGGCGACCAGTGTGTTAGTAGGCAGGTCACTATAGGATGTCGATACAGAAGTCCTCGTAAAGGTTCCTACGTAGCTATGCGCGATGCAGCGAGAAATCAGGGGGAGTCACTCGTCGCGGAGGAGGTGCGACGTGTCCACACCCTGGCATAGAGAGAAGCTCCGTGTCCATGCAAGAAGTCACTCATTTTTCAAGCTGTCGGCGTCCACCGATGATAGAAGCTATTCGTCCGGTGTGAAAAGACTAAGTTGAACAAAAATATTATAGGCACAGAAAAATGACACCGAGAACGCGAACATTGAATAAGAGAGATAACGCTAAGAAAATAATGATGTTGATTTTCTATCAAATTTTTTTCAATTTTATAAACACTTTTAAGATTTATTTTTGATAGTAGAATAGTAGGACAATATCATCATGATAGGATAATATACCTACTATCAAAAATAAATCTTAAAATTTGGTAACGAAAAAATCAGATTTGTATAAATCTGAGTTTTTAAATGATTTAATTAAAGTTTTTTTATAATATTCATCAAACTAATTAATTTTCCATGGTTTAGATTCCTTTTTCTATTCCAAACACCCCGGTCAATGGTTCAGAACTTATGGCAGACTAATGTATCAATTCTTACATATTGTTAGATAAGTAGGTAGTAAATGGTAGCAATTTTACCCAAATTCGGCGACGATTAGACTTAATAACGGGTGATTCATTTGGAGTAACTTTTTTCAAAACTAAAAAAATATGAATAAAACAAATGTATCGGCTAATCTATCTATATATACCGGGTGTAACGGAATACCGCAATAATATTTAAGGTTGTTGATTAACAAAAAAAATGTTTTATGACTATTCTTTGTATTTTTATTATATGCCTACTTTCGATTTAATACTCTTAACAGTTCAGCGTATTGAATCGAAAGTGGGCATATAATAAAAATACAAAGAATAGTCATAAAACATTTTTTTTGTTAATCAACAACCTTAAATATTATTGCGGTATTCTGTTACACCCGGTATAAAAGGAGATGATCCCATCTATAGATGCACGCACAGCCGCAACCGCTAATGGTAGAAACGTGAAAGGACAGTTGTTTTAATTCAAAATGCGGACGCACAATAAGGGCTTTTAAAAAATGTTAACCCTAAAGGGATGAAATTGGAGTTGCAAGTTTGTATGGAAAAATCTTTAAATTAGCAACGATTTTGATGTCTTTGAGATACATGCTCTTAAAAATATTTTATTGAATACGTGTTTCATGGTTTATTGGAATTCACCCCCTGAGGATGCAAAATAGGGGTTGAAAATTTTATCGAAAATATTTAAAATCTGCTCCAGTTTCTACGAAATTTATTAACCGGGCTTAAATAGTTTTTCCCACGGGAAAATAATAATAACGCGAGCGAAGCCGCGAGCGGAAAGCTAGTCTTTATTATAATACAAAAGAACCAGTCCTTACATTTAATTTTTAAAGATTATTTCTTTCAAATGTTGTCCGTAACTGCGGTTAACATGGTCCATTCAGCAGTTCCAATTTTCGATGACCCATCCGAGAATTTCCAGTGATAATTGGCGAATAACGCGAGTATGGCTTCCAGTTGATCAATCGTACGCGGCTTATCCATATAAACTTTGGACTTTACATAACCCTCAGGAAAAAGTCTAAGGGTGTGATATCACAAGATCTAGGCGGCCAACTTACCGGTGCGAAACGCGAAATTGTGTGGACCATATTGCTCTAAGTGCACAAAACACATTCCTCGTAGAACGCTGATTTTCGTAATAAAGTTAAACAATTTGTAGGCGCTGTTTAGTTTAGTTTAGTTTTTCCATGATGAAATGTCAAACTATACTGAATGAAAAATTAGGTTAGGTTGACTCGACTGACGCTTTATCTGTCAAAAAATTCATAGACAAAAAAGTACCTCTAAATTAATCACCCATTACTTCTTTATATGCTATACTTTTATTTCTTTTTTTTTTCACCTAAAAAAACCAAACTTAAATTTACTTCACCTTGTGTGATTCAATTACATTCCGAGTGCGGTATGGAACAGCTGATCGTTCCCATAATTTTACGGATGCGCAGTGGCAGCTGTCTGGGCACACACGTATGGCAGGTAAGGTTAAAAAAAAGTACGGCTCAATGTTAATTTATGTTTTATAATAAGATTTTGTAATTGTTGTGGTGATGGAGTAACTATAATTTAATGTCATGCTTGTAATATTTTTGATATAAATAGGTACTTATTGAAATATTTTTTAAATCAAATAAGAATGATTTTACAAAAATCATTTTAAATCTCAAAAATCATTAATCCGCATTACTTGCCTTACTACCGCGGTTGTTTTGTTTTCCCGGTCTCGTTGGAATATCGTAAATTTTCGTCATAAATATATTGCGAAATATTTCGCGTGGTTATTCTTTCATAGTTTTAAATTTAGAAGTAAATAAATAACAAGTTTTTTAGAGTATGAAGTTCAAAAAAATATTTAACGAAAATAAAAACCGACTTCAAAAACAAAAAAAAAAGTAAAAAAAATAATAATATAAGAACACCAACATCACATATTTATTTTGAAGTCTGTGCTGATGATCGATGATCATGCGTTAGTCACCGACTTAACAATAAAAAAGGTGATGTTTGTATTCTTATATTATTTTTGACTTTTTTGTAGTCGGTTTTTATTTTTTTGTATTTTTGTGAATTTAATAGCAGCTCACCGAAGTTACTTGAAAGAATACAACTGAGGGTAGACACGTATTGACGTGTCTATTTGTTAGGGCAATTGACATAGCGTGGTAAAAAGCGCAGTAAAGATAATTTATTTAAAACAAGAGAAACAAGAGATACCTAAATAAACAACAACAATGATAGGAATAATAGTATTTGAATAAAAGTCATTTCTGTCTTGTGTAGAGATTAGACAGTTCGGTGGCCAGTACCAACACTCCTCTTCACTGAACTGCGACTTTTTCTCAGGACAGCCCCAGGCTGCTGCGCAGCATCAGTAATCTTGGACCAGCCAGAGCCTTTGTCAATAGATCTACCTCCATAATCTCTGTTGGCAGATATTTGATCTCTAATAGTTTCTCTTGGATACAATTTCTTATAAAATGCATTTTCAGGTCAATATGCTTCGATTTAGAGGTCACCATTGCGTTCTTGCTCAATTTAATTGCAGCTTGATTATTACTCGTCGGTGGCGCTGTGGACTCGGCACTTGCCTTCCAATCGGGAGGTCCGGGTTCGAGACCGCCATGTACCACTGTGTTTTTCGTTTTCGAATTTCATATGTACATTTGTCTGACGCTCCTACGGTGAAGGAAAACATCGTGAGGAAACCTGCATACATCTGCGAAGAAATTGGGCCAGCGTGGTTGACTAAGGCCTAATCACCCTAACATAGGGTAGGCTCGAGCCCCTCGGTGGGGACGTATATGAGCTGTGATGATGATGATGATGATTATTACTCATGATTGTGATAGTATTATAGTTGGCCCGGATATCTTTGAGCAAGCTTTTAAGATGAATTGCTTCCTTAGCCGCTTCCGTGAGTGCAATGTATTCCGCCTCTGCGGTTAACAGCACTACACATTTCTGCTTCTTGGAAGACCAGCTTATGGGAGCTCCAGCATATTTAAAACAATAGCCCGAAAATGATTTTCTGTCAAGTTTGCATGCGCCCCAGTCTGCATCTGCCATACCAAATAACTGTTTTCCAGTTTTCCGATATGTCAATCCTACGCTTTTTGACCCTTTTAAGTATCTTAATACTCTTTTGGCGCTAGTGAAGTGTTCCTTTCCATAGTAATCATTAAACTGAGAAAGATAGCTTATTGCAAACATTATATCGGGTCTTGTTGCAACTGCCACATACATCAGAGTACCAATTAAATTCTTGTAAGGCAGTTTCTGATCGCATTGTTCAGCTTTTTCCAGAACTCTTCCACTTTTCAAAGGAGTAGAAGTTGGCTTGCAGTCCTCCATATTGAATCTCTTCAAGCAGTCATTTATAAGCTCTTCTTGATTCAGTTTTACTTCACCCTCTTTGTAAGTAAAATTTATCCCAAGAAGTCTGTTTGGTATGCCTAAGTCCTTAAGTTCAAATTTTGAATTTAGTTCATTTATTATCTGCCGTAATTTGTTTGGACACGAGTAGGCGATTAAGATATCGTCGACATATATAACTAATATGATCATGTCTCCTCTTTTCTCTGCATGATCTAGAATGTAAACGCAAGGATCAGCTTCTGAACTTTTGAACCCTATGTTCTTGAGTTCCATGTCGAGTTTTCTGTACCACTGCCTCCCCGCCTGCTTGAGTCCGTATAAGGCTTTTATGAGGCGACAGACTTTCTTTTTAGGGTTTTCTTTTATGTCTCTTAACATTTGAACAGTTTTGTTGTATATTGTCAAATTTTCTTTTGTACTTTCTTCGATCATAATTTCCGTCAAATAGTCTTCCAAGTATTCAGGATACTTCATAAAGATGTTTTCTTCCAATTGACCATTTAGGTAGGCGGTTGTTACATCCATCTGATGCAATTGTAATTCTTCTTCTACTGCAATTGCTACGACTGACCTGATTGAACTTAGCTTAGCGACAGGGGCATAAGTTTCATTGTAATCAACACCTGGGCGTTGAGTAAATCCCCGTGCTTTTCTTATTGTACTATTATCTGGCCCAATTTTATTCCTCAGAACCATTTTATAGTCCACTTCTTTCATGTCATCATTCTGGCCTTCTATTTGCCAAGTACCATTTTTGACATGAGCCTTTATTTCAGCTTTTATCGCATCGTGCCAGTATTCGCTACTTTCTTCTTCTTGATTCATTAAATAGGATGTATCTAAAATATCCTCTTCAGACATGTTAAGAACATAGTCTTCCGTCTACCCAGGTGGGCGCCTTTCTTTCTGTGGCCTAAGTGGCCTCCCATTCACGGGTGTTTCGACAGTTTCAGAGGCACTATCCAGCAAATCATTGGAAATAGTATTAGGAATCTCATTTTCCAAATCGTCGTGGCTATCAAATGTATCTATATCTTCATTATTTTCTACAAATTCTAATTCTATTTGCTTTTCATCGGTTATTACATTATCATCCCTGTGATGCTCTTTTTCAAAATACATTTTGTTTATAACCTTTATGTCTCTGCTTATCACCACATTATCTTCTTCAGGTATGTATACCCTGTAAGCTTTTGCTGTCAACGAGTACCCCATGAATAGGCCCTCTCTTGCGTTTTGGGTTAGCTTACCACGTTTGTTATTTTCCAAGACAAATGTTTTTCTTCCAAACACGTGAAGATGGTATCCAGACGGCTGGTGGCCTACCCATCTCGTAAATGGTAAGTCTCCATCCAGTGCTTTTGAGGGACTACGATTCATTAGGTAGTTAGCAACAGCTTCAGCCCAAAGCTTCTTAGGTGCATTTGCATCAAATAACAAACACTTAGCCTTTTCCAATATCGATCTGTTTTTCCTTTCGCTAACTCCGTTTTGTTGCGGAGTGTAAACTGCGGTCAGCCTTCTTTGGATGCCGTTTGTTTTCAAGAAATCGTCAAATGCCTTGTTTCGGTATTCGGTACCATTATCGGACTGTAAGTATTTTATTATTTTATTATGAAAATTTTCAACTTGGTTTTTATATTCTTTGAAAACTTCAAATACGTCACTCTTCTTTTTAATGAAAAAGACATGACAGTAGCGGGTAAAGTAATCAATAAATGTGACATAATATTTGGAACCCGCCGGAGTTTCACATTCGAAAGGACCACAGACATCGCTGTGTATTATAGTCAATGGTTCACTTGTCCTTGCATTTTCAGATTTCGGAAATGGGGCTCTAGATAATTTTCCTTTTATGCAGGTTTCTCATATTTCAAACTTTTCGTTATCTTTAATTTTTAATCCGTACATAAGTTCGTGTTTCACAATTTGTTTTAGGTCTCTTTCATTAATATGTCCAATTTTAGATGTCATTCCATAAAATCGCTTTTCGTCCTTAACGTGTAATGTGCGGCTACCTTTCTTTCAAACTCGAGGTAATACAGGCCACCTTTCCTTTTAGCTGTCAGTGAGACATTTCCACCTTTTACAATGACGTAGGCTTTGTCTTTTTCAAATAGAACCTTATTGCCTCTATCCGTTATTTTTCCTACAGAGAGTAAATTCACGGACATATCTGGAACGTACAAGGTCTCACTAAGAATGTAGCCTTCATTCTCTGTACTTACAGTGACATTTCCCTTTCCCTGAATCTCACATGTATATTGGTTTGATGCTAACTTTAGGGTTTCCTTTTCTGGAGTCATATTAGCAAACAGTGACTTTTCGCCGCACATGTGTGATGAACAGCCGCTATCTAGACACCAGCTTGTTTTATTTGCGTCTGTGTTTGCTTCATTCAAACATACATTATATGTCTTGTCATGTTGTTTAGCTTTCTTACTATCGGTCTTCTTTTTGCTCCAACATGCATCAGTTGAATGACCAGTCTTTTTGCACTTGTGACAAAATTTATTGCTCCTTCTACTATTCTTTTTAGAGTAATAAGCTTCACCACTGTCGTCATTACTATGAGCATATTTCCGGGCTTTACTCTCTTTATAAATCTTTATTTTTAGCTCCTCTGGGTGCGGCACATTATCACGGGACTCAATTGCGATACGAAAATTTTCATGTTGTTTTAAAAGAGTAGCCTTTCGGGCAGGACCTGTACTTTGGTAAATAGCTTTTAGTTTATCCCATACTGCTTTGGAGGTAGTGCACGTTTTAATTTGCTTCAGCTCTGATGGCGATAACAATAGTAAAATCTCAGCTCTTGCCTTAAGATCTTCCCTCAGGAACGCCGTTTTTTCTGCCGCATCTGCACTTGATGGCAGTAGTCATTTTTTATCAGCACGGCTTGGGCCTGCATGCACCAGGTATCATAATTCGACTTTGTCAACGTCTCTTATGTTTCTGTAGCTCGTGGAACTGGATGCCATCTTTTCCAATATCTTACCACGCTCTGCTACCAATTTGTTAGGGCAATTGAAATAGCGAGGTAAAAAGCGCAGTAAAGATAATTTATTTAAACACATAACATACTCGTATATACAAGAGATACCTACATAAACAACAACAATGTTAGGAATAATAGTATTTGAATAAAAGTCATTTCTGTCTTGTGTAGAGATTAGACAGTTTTTTTTTACAAAAAATAGAACCGACTTAAAAAACACTGAAAACTTAAAAATAATATATGACTAGGTACAGACAATATCACACTTCTATATTGAAGTCGGCGCCAAACGATGATCTCCTAGAAAGTGTTAAAATTTGTCACTGACTTCAATATAGAAGTGTGATGTTGTTTGTACCTATTCTCATATTATTTTTAAGTTTTCAGTGTTTTTGAAGTCGGTTCTATTTTTTGTAAAAAAAAATATTTTTAACTTTTTAGTGAATGAAATCTTTTTAGTAAAAGAAACTAATTTAATACCATCTCACCTTCGGTGAGCTGGTATTAAATTAGTGTTTTCCTCGATTTTCTATGGGAACCCATCAGCAGATTCTGAGTTTGGTGACCATGGGACCACCCTTGCAGTATACTCTATCAAATCCAAAAGAATTTTGGAAATCGGTTTAAAAATGACGGAGTTATGAGGTAACAAACATAAAAAAAATACAACCGAATTGATAACCTCCTCCTTTTTTGAAGTCGTTTAAAAAAACTAACCTCTATCTTCTAAAACTTAAGAAACCTTCATCAGTTCGGCTCATGAGTACCAGACGCAAATACCTAAATAGCTTCAGAAAATCATGTAACACGTTGGACGTGCCGTGTAAAATTAAGGGTTTCTCTCGATTTTCCTAGGATATTGAGGATATCCTGATCCTATTTGAGGATATCCATCAGATCCTGACATTGGTGACAATGGGACCAATTCGGTTCATAAAGCTAGACTAAAGGATACGAGTTTAAACATTCTTTTTGTAATCGAAAGAGTATAGGAGGTAGTCAGTCCCATTGTCACTAAGTCAGGATCGGGTGTCGGGATCCCATAGAAATCGAGGAAAATCTTTTAATTTCATATGGCACCATTGATTTACTACCAAACGTAGATAACGCATGAATGTTCGAAAAGTGGGCCTGCAAAGAACTGTCCGATCGCGACTCGTACAGCTCTTTTGAATAGTGAGTGATTAGCCGTCGGCACGTAAACATGCCGAAGTGCGCGTTCAAAAGTTGTGAAAACAATAGCCAGAAACGGCAGAAAAAGATGGGATATCATATTATGCGTGAGTAAACTCATTATACATCTTATCATGTATTTAAATATGCGTTTTATACGTAAAAACCAATTAAAAACAACTATTTTAATCATAAGCAAGTTGCTCCGCGTCAGTGTCAGTATATAGCAATCGTCTCGCTCGCACTCGAGTCCTTTCACGATGTGTTGTCTCATTCATGCGTTGAAGCGACGATCAAGGTCTAGGTATGAAATGACGTACTTCACTCCGTTGTCGATTTACTGGTGACAGATTTCATGCGCGCTTTCGTATGAAATGCTCTATCTACGTTTGGTAGTAAATCAATGTATGGCACGTCCAACGTGCTTCATGTTTTTGCTATGTAGATAGATAGCACAGACGATGCTCGGTGAGCGCTCGATGCCAGAATTATGTTAAAAAAAATACAAAACTGACTTTAAAAACTAAAAGTCATCAATAATATAGGAATACACATAACATCACAGTGTTATATTGAACTTGGTGCCAAATGTTAACTAAACACATTAAATGTTCTTACATTTTCTAAGACTTTCCAGGTGATCATTGCCTGGCACCGACTTCAATATAAAACTGTGATGTTGTATGTGTCCTTATATTATTTTTGACATTTTAATGTTTTTGAAGTCGGTTTTATTTTTTGTAAAAAAAATATTTCAATCTTTTTAGTACATTAAATACATGCGTATTAGACATTGAGCCAAACCAAAATAACTGAAAACGTCTTTCGCCCGAAACAGTATTGAAGGAATTATTATCTAACTCCCAACCTACCAAAAATCTTCCAATATCAGCTCAGTAACATGATATGACGATTAGCAGATGCAAATGGGTTCCCTATGGGTTTTCGAAAGTGTGATGCAAATACCTGAATATCTTCAGCAAAAACATGAAACACATTGGTCGTGCCATATAAAAAAGGATTTCCCTCAATTTTTATGGGATCCCGTCACCCGATCCTGACTTAGTGACAATGAGACCACCTCAGGAGTATACTCTTTCGATTACAAAAAGAATTTTGAAAATCGGCTCACAAATGGCGTGAGTAATCCGTGAACTTATGTAAAAAATTAATTTCGACTGTATTCTCATCCTTTTTCGAAGTCGGTTAAAAATAGGGCCCCTAGGGGTTATTGTCTAAGAAAATGGCTGTCACGATCACGATAGATATGCAATCAAAGATTATTAAATGTGGGAGACAGCAGTAGGCGTTTCAAACCAACATACTAATTTTTCGAACCAATGAGTTATCGCTATAAGGTTTGTCGAAACAGAATTTTTCGCACTAACGTTGCATAATAATATAACGTTATACATGCAACATCACAAATGTATATTGAAGTAGGTGCCAAGCAACGATCACCTGGAGAGTCTTAAAAATATAAGAACAATTAATGTAGTTTCTTAAAATTTGGCATCGACTTCAATATAAAAATGTGTTATTATGTTGCATGTATTCTTATTTATGACATTTTGGATATTTTTTAAGTCGGATTATTTCTTGTAAAGAAATTTTTCATAGTTCAGTTAGTTTTTAACCGACTTCAAAAAAGGTATTAAATTAGGGTTTCTCAATTCACTTAAAAGATATCATACACTAAAAAGATAAAAATTAAAATTATTTTATATAAAATAAAAACCGACTTCAAAAACACTGAAAAGTTAAAAATAATATAAGAATAGGTACAAACAACATCAAACTTCTATATTGAAGTCGGTGCCAAACGATGATCTCCTAAAAGTCTTTAAATTTGGCACCGACTTCAATATAGAAGTGTGATGTTGTTTGTACCTACTCTTATATTATTTTTAACTTTTCAGTGTTTTTGAAGTCGGTTTTTTATTATTTGTAAAATAATTTTTGATATTTCGTGATAATGTAATAACTTATCATTCAATCTTATTTACCTGCTCCAACGGCTGTCAGTCCTGCGAGCTTTGTATTCGCCGGGCTGATATGGTGGTGACTCTAGTTCTTTGATTATAAAAGGGTAGAACAAGTTTCATGCTATAGCCTTCTAACTGAAACATAGCATTGCAAGCACTACTGCTTTGCGGCAGAAGTATGTAAGATGGAGGCAGACGATTCAAGCAGTTTCAAGTATAGATTCAAACAGTCAACACGAAATTGAAAAATGAATAAATTTCGTCTCGGGCATTGCAACTTTGTAAAGCCAAATTAGTATTTATTCACTGTTAATATCTACATCGATTTTTGATATCTTTACAGATTTTTTTGAAAATTGGTTAAGAATAAATCAAACTTACTTTATAAGTTTTTATACCTTTAAGTATGCATTTTCTTTAAAATTGTAAAATAAATTAAAAATAAATAAATCAATAAAGAAAAAAGTTTATCCCGGGCAGGGTTTGTACCCGCAACTTTAACATGATCATGTTGAAGTTGCGGGTACAAACCCTGCCCGGGATAAACTTTTTTCTTTTACATTTTTAAAGAAAATGCAAAGTTCTAAATACGTATCATTAGAAGTGATCAGATCATGTCTTTATTTCTTCATAGCAATTAAGAATTACGAATAATAAAATTCACATTAATGAGACGACACGAATACAAAATAAGAGTAATTGTGTAATAATCTAGCCAGTAATTATGAAACAGCAGTTTTCGTAAATTTCCATGTCACTAAATTTCACATACCTATATTAAAGATGAAACAATATTGACGTTTATTGCAGGTCAAAGTGATACGACAAAACAGCTGTGTTAGCTATCAACATGGGCGGTGGAAGTGATCGGTTCGACTCGGCAGAACAATGTAATTCCCACAGCAGCAGCGCCCGCGCACTAGCTTCCTGCGATATTTGAGACGTCTGTGACAGCTTAACCGTGTGACAATACTCCGCTGACAGTAAGTTACAGAATGTTTGTAACAAGAATTCTTTGTCAACTTGTAAGGAGTGCTATACTTGTTAAGGAGGCTAAAGGATCTTGCAAACTCTTAAGTCGTAATTCAAATATTATTCATATAGTATAATATGAATTAAATATTTGGAACCAAAATTATATTTATTGCAATTAAGAATGTAATTTTGTTAATTTAATACACAACGCACATACACACCTAAAAATTTTAATATAAAATCATTTACAACAACTGTCTTTTGTTGAAAAACCTCGATTTCTTGAGACTCATGGTCAAAGTTATTTTTGATATGTGTATGTTTTATGTTTATACAGTTGTGGCCACTAAGAACAATTTTACTTTAAATTTCGATAATTTATTTCATAAGTGGTTTCTTAAAAGTAATCTCGAAAATAAGCATATTAATAAAGCAAACTATTATTAATAAAGAACAAGTTTCCGTTCAATGTCCTTAGAAATCTTTACATCGCTCTGGCAGATTCAGTTATCTCGTATGGTATAAGTAGATACGGACGCACGTATAAAACGTACCTTAATCTAATTTACAACTTACAAGTAAGATTACTCAAATTAATAGTACCGAGAAAAGTTAAAGAAAAACAAAGATAACTATCGCGCCTTATTCAGTTATTGCGAAGTAATGCCGATTCATGAAAAAGTTAAATACGCCTTACTAACTTAACTAACTTACGCCTTACAGTTTTTGAGCCTGATCAACCATAAATTACATACAAGACTAGCCTACAGAAAAGACAAGGTCACTATCACTAAAACAACTACGAATTACTACGGTAGGCGAACACAAGACATACCTAAACTTTATAATAAGTTGTCTGTTAATCTGAAAGACAATAAACAAGACAAAAATGTGAAATTCAAGTTGAAACAATTTTACTTGCAAAATATGAATAATGAACTAACATTAATTAATTAATTCAAATACTTTATTTTATTTTACAATGTAAATCTTCTACAATGTAAAAATATTTATTTTGTTTAGCTTGTATTGATGATGTTATGTTTTGTGAATTATTTTTTGTATTTTTTATATGCATAAGATATGTAAAAAAATAATAGGTAATTTTTAAAAACAGTAATGTATACAATAAGCTTCGAATATCAGGATGCCAAGTCAAACCTTTGTGTCAAAGTCAAAAATTAAAGGTTTTGTGGCTTTTACTTATGTTATCTTGAAACATATTTGTAAGTATGTTTATATTAATAAAATAAAATAAATAAATAAAACTATCGGTAAACCGTCATCAAATAAAACCTTTGCTCAATGAATATACAAAAAAAACGATGATCTCCTAGAGAGTCTTAAAATTTGGCACCGACTTCAATATAGAAGTGTGATGTTGTGTGTAACTAAGTTATATTATTTTTAACTTTTCAGTGTTTTGAAGTCGGTTTTTATTTTTTGTAAAATATTTTTTATTTTTTTCTCTTAAGTGGATGAAATCTTTTTAGTGAATTTCATACTACCTACGCTGAGCTGGTATGAAATTCAGGTCCGAGGTCAGGGCAGGTCAGGTCAAGTCCAAAAGTACCCACAACATTTTAGAGTATCCCTCGATTTTCATGAGATCCCATAGTCAGATCCTGACTTTGGTGACCTTAAAACCACCTTAGGAGTGTACTGTAATGAATTCGAAAAGAATTTTAATAATCGGTCCACAATTAGCGGAGTAATCTCGTAACATACATACTCGTACAAAACACGTTGGACATACCTCAAAATTTAAGAGTTTCTCTGGATTTTTATAAGATCCTATCATCAGATCCTGACTTTGGTAACATTGAAACTACCCCAGGACTATAGTCTAAGGAATACAAAAAGAATTTTGAAAATCGGTTCTCATTTGGCGGCGCAATCGCGTAACATACACGCAAAAAAAAAACAACATACGCATCGAATTGATAACCTCCTCCTTTTTTAAAGTCGTTTAAAAAAAGAACATACGCTAAACAAGGCAACTAAATGGTATATATCATAGAATTAATATTTAGTTTCATGTCCTTAAGTGGCAATTAAATGGTTTATTTGCATGACGACAACTCTTTTTACATTGGCTAGGCATTGATCCTATCAATGTTGGCAAAGGGAGAGAAACAGAGTTCCATTCTTCTACAAAAACATCGTATGCGTCTCTTAATTTACCACATTGTCTGTTTGATACTTTTTCTGAAATTCACTCCAAATGTGTTCTATTGAATTTAAAACCGGACTGACAAATCTAAGACAGAAACAGATTGGAAATCAAGTTGGTACACTGGTAATCAAAGAAAACGGATAAGTAACGAAATCTTCTGATTTTCAAAAATATTGGGGCTAGCTTTATGAAATATCAAAACTAAATTTAAGTTTATTATTAACACATATATATATATATATATATATGAAACATTAAGCCTTAATAATTCTAATTAGCATTTGTATTTGATACCATTAATAAAAAAATAGGCTCTACAAATAATTGAAGGTGATTTGTTTGTGCCACGTTTTCTTTTCACCTTAGTGTACTAAATTCCTGTACTGAGAGTGAAGTATTATGCTTTGGGTCATCGTTATGCTGAAATATCCAAATGTGCGGAGGATTGTCTTCAGCATAGGGTGAGTTTGCTTTAGTATATTTCGGTGTTAAAATAATCCATACTTCCTATTATGACTTAATCGGTCAGACTCCGTGACCGAAAAAGCACCCCAGATTTTAACATTTCCACCGCCATGTACCAGGGTCAAAGGTTTTATTCTGAGAGCGTCGTATTTATTGCTTTAGATCAGAATACAACGGGTTTTATTTTAGTCTCATCAGAAAAAATAACATTTTTCTACTGCCCAAGTGTCCATGTCAACATCGGATCTTTTCTTGGTATTTTTCCAAACATTTTTCCAAACAACTTCTCTTCCACCAAATGCCTTTGGATGGTGCGTAACGGGATTGTTTTTCTCCAAAAAAAACTTCTCTGAATTCATTAGACCTTTTAAAAGTAGTCGTGAACTAAATTATTGCTTTGCCAAACGATGTTTCTGTCGCCTCGACGATGAATTCCTTTTTCCAGAGACGCGCGGAATATTTAAAGTAGTTTGATAAGAATTATTATGCTTTACGATGTGGAGTACTAGTCTGCGATCTATTGATACGACCAATTGTTATTTCTTTCCATTTTTTAAAATAAAGTTAACAGGTTCTGTTATTTTTCAGCAATAAAAGACGCAATTAAATAAAAAGTGACTTAGAAAAAATATATATATATATTCAGCGTCGTTATATATGTGATAACATGATAAGCTAATAAAAATACTACCTAGGCTCAAATAATATTATGTTAAAAGAAAAGTTAGTTAAAACTTGGCAGTTAAAACTTAGCAGTAAATTAAACAAATATAGTAACTTAGTTCAATGTCACATGGGCGTAAAGTAAAAAAAAAATATATTAAATGTTCATTAATTTTCTGTTATAAAAATAGATCTTGAGTAATGAAACGGCCAAGCTACATAATATTTTGAGTAAGGTGTAAAGTTTGTGAAGTTAGGGCGTATAGAGTTACGTAGAAGCTTGGCTCTACATGAGATCTGATAACTTTTTGTCAGTGCGAGCCATAATATGGTCTCGTCTTGGCAACATTTAACGTGAAAATGATTTTGGTGTGATTTCACTTATTTTTGTAAGTTGTTTATGACAATATTTTTTTATTTTGTTCCATTTGTCATTCCTTTTTTGCAGTGTATTTCTTGCACATCAAAGATTCCTTTTATCATAGCCCATCCTCTATCTTTGCCTTTTTTGTTGTTGGTTTACCGTTTGTAATAAATTCGGGTACGTATTAGGCATTTGTAGCGCTTAATTCTAACCCACAAATTTACTAAAACTCCTGAAATATGTATATTATTGTTTATAACAAGGAGTCCCTTTATCAATTTTCAGACCTCTAACATTAAAATTTGCGGAGGTCTTATACAAACTTCAATTCTCTAGTTTTAGGAGTTGGGAGGTAAAAGTTTCAAGCTTTTAGAATTTTAATGTTGTTTGTGTACTAATACTAGCTTACATACCAAATTTCAGATTTTTATTGTTTCAATATGCTTCAATATATCAGCTTTATATATTCTTTCATTCTAAGAATTTTGATGATCATCAGTCAGTGAGTCACTGACAAAATCGGGGTTTATGATATCAATGTAATCTAAATTGTAAGAGCTATGCAGTCAAAGCTTTTTATATTTAATTAGTCCACTATTGACATTATATCCCGAGAATTTTGTTTATCGGATAAAATATAATCCAAGCCCAAGTTATGAAGGTTCAAAAATACGACGAATCGCTTCGAGAAAAGGTAAGTATTAATGTCCTTGCACTAGATATTGAAATTGCTTATTATATTATGTGCGATTTCTAAACTGCTTAAATATCTATCTTCTATTATATAAAAAAAGAAACTGACTGACTGACGACTGACTGACTGACTGACTGAATGACATATCAACGCACAGCCCAAACCACTGGGCCTAGAGATTCCAAATTTGGCACGTAGGTTCCTTATGAGGTGAAGGGGTGCACTAAGAAATATTTTTTTAAAATTCACCCTCTAAAGGGTTGAAAAAGGGCTCCAAAGTTTGTATGGGGAAACCAGATTACTTGCTCTATTTTAATCGAAACTTCACATGAGTACTCCAATCGATAAATAAGTTAACACCTGTTTCAGGATTTTCCAAATTTCAACACCTAAAAGGGGGATATGGGGTGTCAAAGTGTGAAAATTGATAATATCAACGCACAGCCCAAACCACTGGGCCTAGAGATTCCAAATTTGGCACGTGGGTTCCTTGTAAGGTGTAGGGGTGCACTAAGAAAGAATTTTTGGAAATTCCACCCCTGAGGGAGTAAAATGGGGATGAAAGTTTGTATGAAAGTCCGTCAGTTTTGAAGTTAGGATTTCCAAATTTTGGATTTAGGCTGGAGATTTATGTAAGTGCAAAATAATGGATTTTTCAAAAACCACCCTCTACGGGGTTGAAACGGAGGTCTTAAATTTGTACAAAATTAGACTATCTATATAAACGACACACCAAAAAACCAAGGCAACACCCTTACTTCTGTTGCAGTCGATTCTTTCAAAAAGCACCGGACCGCCAGTATCTAAATGGGGCCATCCCCGCGATATCACAGAAATCGGCTCTCAATCAACGAAGTTCCACAGCAGCGAACATAACTGAATTGACAGCCCCCTCCTTTCTGAAGTCGGTTAAAAATGCAATGCAGCCAGTGCCAGAAGGAAAAATATATGATTTTTTTTATCAAACTCACACTTCACCGTTTTTCATAAGTACATTAGATTCCCCTGACTTATCTCTTGGGTATCACAGGGATCCAACATTTCGTTATTTTTAAGCTCCGACGCATACTTTGGAGATATTTGTAAAATCTCTTTTACAAAATTTATTAAATATAGGGCTCGGCTACATATTACTTATTATCTTCTATCTATATCTGTATATATAAAAGAAGAAACCGACTGACTGACATATCAACGCACAGCCTACCCGGTGGTTTAGGCTGTGCGTTGATATGTCAGTCAGTCGGTTTTCTAAGAAACTAGAGATTTGAAATTTGGCACGTAGGTTCCTTATGAGATGTACTAAGAAAGGATTTTCCAAAATTCACGCCCTAAGGGGTTGAAATGGGACTCCAAATTTTTGTATGGGGGAACAAGATTAGTTGGACTATTATATTCGAAGCTTCACAGGAGTACTGTTATCAATAAATGAGTAAACACGTCTTTTAAGTTTTTAGAGAATGCAACCCCTAAAAAAGGGAAATGGGATGAGAAAGTCTGAAAATCAACATGGGTATTCTTTTTGAGGTTTATCGAGTCGCTGATTACGAAAACAGCAACAATTTTAAAATCTAACGTGGTAGACGTGAAATATCATCACCCATATAAGGGTTCTATATATTTTTTCATTTTAGGTATGCCATCTCGATCGTCGTCAATCGGGTACCTAGGCGAGCGCGGGTGGCGCGGCGAGACGAGAGAAGTAGTTATCAGGAATAATTCTGCATCTATAATTAGTACAGTTCAAGGTGCTGCTGGAAGGTGGTTGCCTTACCCCGAATTTGACGCGAGCGAAGCCGCGGGCAAAAACTAGTATGGTATAAAGACTGTTAATTCTTTTTGAACTGTAAATTAGTAGGATGTTATTATCATTTTAACAGAGCCGTATAAAAATGCAATAAAACATACCACTGATTCGAGCGAAGGTCAAAATACAACTAGGCTGGCTGCCAATTTGTCACTATTCTTCACAATTCACAATTTGTTGAAGATGGTTCGTCGGCTATTAAAAAGACAAACTTTAACACTTTGTTATGACAAGCAACTACAACGACTGGACGAATTAATTTAGGGAAAAGTCACTGTGTTAGCTTTTCTTAAGGAAATAAAAAGTTAAGAGACTATAATTAATGTAAACATTCTAAACAGCATTTTGATTTAGATACTTTAGTTTGGCTCCTGGCTACAGCTGTTTTCGACCCCAGTCCGTTCCAGGCGTTTTAGGTATTTGACGTTATAGGCCTTTTAGGTAAGATAAGCGCTTTATATTTAATTAAGGCGATTTAGGCATTGTGTGCTTCAGAAAATTCCCTCCTTAGGCATTTTGCGTTTTAGACGTCGCACTCACGAGGGAAAATAAAAACCAACTTCAAAAACATTTAAGAGGCCTTATCATACAAGTCGTTTTTCCATACAAACGTAGTCCCCTGTTTTCTTCCTTTTTTCGAAGGGAAAAATATTTTATCTTTTTAGTGATTTTTATACCAGCTAACCGAAGTAACTTGAAAAAACGCAACTATGGGTAAATATTTGTTTATTGTTTTTAACAAACTAACCTCTAACTCTTAAAAGTTAAGGATTTTTCCATCATGAGCTCGGTTCTTGACTATCAGATGCAAATACCTGAATAGCTTCGGGAAAAATATGATACACATTGATACTTATAAAATTTAAGAGTTTCCCTTGATTTTCCAGGGATCTCATCATCAGATCCTGACTTTCGTGACAATGGGACTACCCCAGAAGTGTATTATATCGAATACAAAAAGAATTTAGGATACAAGAACAAAATCTCTCCACAATTGGCGTAGTACTTAATCGCTAACATAGAAATAGGCATCGAATTGAGAACCTACTTCTTTTTTAAAGTAAGTACCAAATTTAGGGGGACCTTTCATTTGGGCATAATGTTGTTTGTCATAAAGACGCTTGGCATAAATCACTAAGCATAATAATTGAAAAACATAACATTGACGTCACATAATTTTTTCTTTGCATAATTTATATAAGGCACAATAATTATTCAAAGGCATCATTTTATGAAGCATAATTAATGAAATCCCTAATTTCTTTTGACATAATATTGGTTATCCTAAAATGTTTTGCCATAATTTTAAGTAGTAAGTAGTAGTAAGTAAGTAATATTTGTTTGCTTGAAATATGGTACAAATGATATAATAATTGCAATAAGACCGCATATTTCACCAAAATCTGGCATGCATAAAATAGGTAAGTACTCAACAAATAGTTCTTAAATAATGCTACTTCACTGAATTATGTCCAATAATCACAATCACTAATAACATAAAACAAAAACAATTCCAGAACTCAATGTCACACTTCAATGTCAAAGCAATATAAATAATAGGAATGGTTAAGTACTTAATAGATGAATTATTAAATAATATTACATATTAAATCCAATGGTCATAATAAACAATAAACAAAGAATCAAAACAAAAGAAAAAACAATTCTACAACTTCAATGTCAGAGTAAGATAACATTAATTTGTAAATTTAATTTAAAAATTTAATTTGAAACCACTGCTCCTCTTTAAAATAAAAGAAACAAAATTTTAAATTACTTAAATAAATTTACACAATATAAAAGTCAATTTGATTTTGTCAGTAGTATTTTTTACATAGTTTCCATAGGTAGTTTATAAATTACATAGTTTTTTTTAATTTGAAATAGTCAAAATACTCACTTACAGAATAAAAACAATTTTCGATGAGCCAGCTTTTAAGTTTCCTTTTAAATAACTTTGTTGGTAGTTTTGTGAATTCCTCATTTAACAATAACATGTAAAATATTTTTACTGCCATACAATAACTATTGTTAGAGTAACGAGTTGTTCCGATTACAGGTAAAATAAGTTTGTCTGGATATCGGGTGTTGAAACCACAATAGTCCCTATTTTTTTTGAAGAGCTCTAGATGTGATTTTACAAAAACACATAATTCAAAGATATAGATTAGTTTCTTGAATAGAGGTCTACATGATGTTTCGATGTCGACATTACAAATGGCTCTAATACACTGTTTCTGTGCCAATAGTGCTCTCTCAGCCAAACTTGAATTACCCCAAATAGGAATGCCATATCTGAGAACACAGCATACATGTCCATGATACGCTTGAAGTGCAACCGATCTGTCACTAACCTTTGTTAGTTGCCATATGCGAAAAAAAATATTTTCGCACAGATTTTGTTAATGTGTTCTGTCCATGTCAATTTGTCATCTAAATTTATTCCCAAAAATTTAACGTTATTTGATTCTGCAATTACTTGGTTATCACAGCTTTATACAAGTCGTTGTTTATTACCATTCTTATTAATAAATTGCATATATGTAGTTTTATTTAGGTTTACCTTGAGGTGATTATCACTGAGCCAAGTTGCGATGTCATTGATTGTTTTATTTATCTCATCGTTAAAAATGGTTTTATCCTTGCAGGGGATGACTACTGATATGTCATCTGCAAATAAGGTGCAATTATACTTCGTCACATTTGGCAGATCGCATTTATGTATAACAGAAACAGCAGATGGCCCAGAATGCTTCCCTGTGGAACACCAGTGTTATTAACAATAGCATCTGATTTGTAAATTTGTGTATCTTTATTTGAGATTATTTTTGATATTTCTACGTATTGCATTCGATCACTTAGATAAGATTTTAACCATGTATTAGTAATGCCTCTAATGCCGCAATAATGATATTTCTGTAAAAGGCGACTGTGATTAACGAAATCAAATGCTTTGCTCATGTCAAAGAACACAGCTGTGACTGGAATACGTTTATCGACATTTTCTCCTATCTGTTGTATTAAAGAAAATGCGGCTGAGACGGTTGACTTACCTTTTTGAAATCCATATTGTTCAGATTTTAATAAGTTATATTTAGTCAAAAAATTTAATATTCTAATGTACATCGCCTTTTCAAATATTTTCGACATAATCGGTATTAGAGATATGGGCCTAAAATTGTCAAGATTTGCCCTACATCCTTTTTTGTGAATCGGTTTCATCACTGATATCTTTAGGATTTCTGGAAATATACCGCTACTAAATGATAAATTAATTAAGTAAGAAAGGACTGGTGAAATTTCCTGGCTACAATTTTTTATAATTTTGGTATGAATATCATCATAACCTGTTGAATTCGTAGTTTAAAGAGATTTTATAATGTCCATGACTTTAATTTCGTCAACCGGAGAAAGAAACATAGAATAATCAGAATGTTGAAGATTAAATGAATTAGATTTACTAGTAGTCATGTTATTATTAGTCAAATTTATAAAATAGTCATTGAATGTCGAAGCTATGTCAGATGGATTTGTTATAGTGATTTTATTTAGAACTATTTTGTCTATATTCGATTTAATTTTGTCAGTACCTAACTTATTATTTATAATGTCCCACGTAGCTTTGCAAACATTTTTACTTTGTTGTACGTAGTTTGAGTTTGATATCTTTTGGGCATGATGAATACACTTCTTTAATAATCTCGAATATTTATTAAAGCATGCCCGTAACTGAGAGTTTGGGTTTTTGTAATATTCAAAGCGTAACCGCCTCTTAGTGACCGTGGAGCGCTTGAGACCTTTAGTAAACCATATTCGAGATTATTGTTGTGAAACAATTTTTTGTCTTTTTAGGGGAAAACATAATTCATAAAGAAGTTTAAATGTCTCGTGAAAATATTTAAATGCATCATTTAATTTCGACTAGGAATAAACTGTATGCCATGATATATTCCTTAGATAGCCCCGAAACTTTTCAATGGTTTCAGTATTCATGACCCTTTTCATTGTGAACCAGAATTTGATAGGACTATGCTTATTTTCGACTGAAAACTTTGTTTATTGGGCAGTGTTATGGTCTGACAATCCCAAATTATGTATTGTTTCTTTCACTTGTACTATATTACTTATTATATGATAAATGCAGGTATTTTTACGAGTAGGTTGTTTTATATGTAGATTATATTTGTTACGTGCAACCACTTGGACAAGTTCTTGTGATTTCTTTGTTGTTGTGAGAGTATCAATGTTTAAGTCACCTGTGATGATGATCTTTCGTTTAGTTTTTAGTTTTAGCTTGTGAAAAAATTTCTCTAGACTGAGGAAGAAAGTAGCTATGTTTGAATCAGGTGTTCGATAAATACATATTACAATACATTTTAATGAAATAATGTCACAAATACTGTCACATACACTCAAAATTTTTATCTTCAGCAAGATCCTTCAGCCACGCCAGTTCCTGGAAATCTATATCATGCCTACACATGATACATACACCCCCACGCTTTTGCTTTGCTCTAGAATATGCAGCTGCAACACGATATCCAGGTATTCTTATATTATTTTCACTACCCAGCTTTACAAATGTCTCACTGAAGCAGAGTAAGTCAAATGAATAATTTGAACCAGCTAGTTCGTTTAGTGCTAAGTCTATTAAATCTAATTTGCATAACATACCTGCAATATTTTGGTGGAAAATTGATAATGTTTGTTCAGGTTTAGGTCTATTCTTATGAGCTACGAAAAAACGTATCTTTTGGTTCTTCAGCTTTATGAAAATATTTAGTAGCATTTGTGCTACTAAATATTTTCTATCTTGGTGAGAATTTCGAATTTTCGGTATAATTATATGTCACTTGGGCTGAAGACATATTATTACTTGTAATTATTTTCTTTAGACTTTTAATATGTAAGAATTTATCGTTATAGTACTTACTATTAAGAATGTTACTTGTTAATGTGATAGCAAAGCTTAATTTTAAAATATGTGTCTTGACAATTTAAATTTGGGGTGTTTATAAAATAACAGTTTTCAAAATTATTACAACACAAATATAACATGTCATTCAGTTTTGTTTCATTTAGGAAAGGATTGTTTTTCACACTTAATACGATAACTAGTGATTTAGAATGTTTCTTTAGAAAATGTGATAATTCGGCTTTTATCTTATTCGGGTTTTTGTCATGTTCGCCCACGTCAATTATTATTTTATTACCTGTGTCATCATTCAACCAACCCGTTGTTCCTAGGATCTGGTCGCATTCAGCATTACGTTTCGTAAATGAAGAGATATCGAGTTCTTCATACTGCGTGTTACGTCTTGAATTTATTAGTGTCGTTGCAAGACCTGAACACTGCTTGCCTCCTAAAATGTAGATTTTATTCTTATTTTTATCATGCATGGATTCAACCGAAAGCTCTGGTAAGTCACAGGTTTGATTATCGTCCATGAAGTCTGCTTCACTATGGCCTTGTGTCTTAAGTGTCATAATTAATGTTATCCCTAATATTTTGGGGCATTTCTTATAATTAGAAATGATTTTATTTTAAAGGATATAACGTTCATTATACTTCGTCGTCGTAGGGAGCGTCGGTGGCGCAGTGGACTCGGCACTTGCCTTCCAATCGGGGGGTCGGGGTTCGAGACCTGCCATGTACCAATGTGTTTTTCGTTTCGAATTTCATATGTACATTTGTCTGACGCTCCTACGGTGAAGGAAAACATCGTGAGGTAACCTGCATACATCTGCGAAGAAATTCAATGATGTATGTGAAGTCGACCAATCCGCACTGGGCCAGCATGGTTGACTAAGGCCTAATCTATAAATATAGGATAGGCTCGAGCCCCTCGGTGGGGACGTGTATGGGCTGTGATGATGATACTTCGGGCTTCGTCCTCCTAGATTAGTAACTGGATAATAATAAAGGTATACACATGTAGTATCACCGTTCACTTAAGGTAAGTTCGTTTAATCATTAATTAGATACAATGTTTACTCTGTTTTACTAAACTTTTTATAATAATATTTCATATATTATTTTATTCAAATACTAGCTATGCCCGCGAACTACGTTTCGCCATCAAAATGCTTAACACAGTGTTTAGTTTTTCCTCTATTTTATTCCATAATGATACAACTTTATTCTGCCTTTCTTGAGCAGCGGCCATTTCGAAATTAGGACAATTTTCGTAGGTTCGTAATGCTCTCCGTACTCTTCAGGGCCTACTTTCATTTAATACCCATATTGCTGGTTTTGAAAAGAAAGTTTTATCCGCCTTTTTTGAGCGGCGGCCATGTTGAATTTACGTCAATGTTGCTTACGTTCATAGTGCTCTACTGATCAAGGCCTTTCATTTGATACCCATATTGCTGGGTTAGAAAACGAACATTTATCCATTTTTTGAGCGGTGGCCATGTTTAATTTAGGGCAATTTTCCTAAGTTCATAATGCTCTACTCTTTGAGGCCTTTCATTTGATACCCATATTGCTAGGTTTGGAAACTAACTTTTATCCACCTTTTTTGAACGGCGGCAATGTTGAATTTATGTCAATGTTGCTAGGTTCATAGTGCTCTACTCATCAAGGCCTTTCGTTTGATACCCACCAACATTGCTTGGTTCATAGTGCTTTATTCATGAAGACCTTTGATTTGATACCTATATTGCTGGGTTTGGAAGCGAACTTCTATCCGTTTTTTTGAGCGGCGGCCATGTTGCATTTATGTCATGGTTGCTAGGTTCATAGTGCTCTACTCATCAAGGCCTTTCATATTTTGATATCCATATTGCTGGGTTTAGAAAAGAACTTTATCGGCAGTCATGTCGAATTAAGTCAACGTGGCTAGGTTTAATGTGTTCTACTATTTAGGTCCTTCGTTTGATATCCATGTTCCTTGGGTGGATCCAAAAAAATATGATCCGTCATTTTACACATTAGGATCAAGAGTCCCGTCGCGTCCCTCTACGCGTAACCCAGAATCATTGCAGTCAGATATTTTTTTTTATTATCAATATTCATCTATTACTTTTAATAGTTTTAAATGGATGAAAGAGTTTGATTCATTAGTCATAATGTAAAAACATATAACACCTTTCAAACCCCTTTACCCTTGAAAAGGCTATCTTCATTTTTCAAAATTTCAACTATGCATTTCAAAAATTGTACCTATTTTGTGAAAATTAATCAATAATTAAACCAACCTACAAATTTTATTGTGAGGTGATATTGTCATAAAAAATGCTTTATACATTGGTTGTATGGCTTGATCCTTTTGCCTTACCACCACGGTACGACATAAGAAAAAGACAATTTAAACTTCTGTTCTAAGCTTCTTGGTTGTCGAAATCCAGATGGGCACAATATTTAATTTCTCTTTGCACTATGTGACAGACTTGTCAAAATAATTTCACGTGCGCCATGTTGATTTTCTACATATAAGCATTGTTCGAAAATGTTATATGGTATTTTTTAAACTATTTATTTAATATGAACTACTTCAACCCCATTGCACCCCATCCAGGGATGATGGTATGTGGTGTTGAAATCGATGTTATTTTCGTAATCTACGACCCGAAAACCATGAAAACGGCATCAATGTCGATTTTGACATTTTATCAGTTTATCACCCCATCTCACCCCGTTTAGGGATGAATTTCAATTAAATACGAAACACGTCTTCCATTATTTCTGTAAAAGAAAGTTTATGCAAAATTTGAAGTAGATTCGAAAACGGAATCACGATGTCCCATACAAACTTTTCCCCCCATTTTCACCCCCTTAGGGATAGAATTTCGGAAAATCCTTTCTTAACGGACGCCTACGTCATACAAAGAACACACCCTCCAAGTTTCAAGTCTCTACGATTAGCGGTTTAGGCTGTGCGTTGATCCGTCAGTCAGTCAGTCAGTCATTCAGGACAAAGCATTTTATAGGTACCCCGTTTAGGGATGAATTTCAATTAAATACGAAACACGTCTTCCATTATTTCTGTAAAAGAAAGCTTATGCAAAATTTGAAGTAGATTCGAAAACGGAATCACGATGTCCCATACAAACTTTTCCCCCCATTTTCACCCCCTTAGGGATAGAATTTCGGAAAATCCTTTCTTAACGGACGCCTACGTCATACAAAGAACACACCCTCCAAGTTTCAAGTCTCTACGATCAGCGGTTTAGGCTGTGCGCTGATCCGTCAGTCAGTCAGTCAGTCAGTCATTCAGGACAAAGCATTTTATAGGTATAGATGATACTCGAATATTTTATTTTATATTAATTTTTTCATAGTATACAACGTGTCCCAAAATTCAATGATAAGCGGGCACCGGAAAAAAATAGAAAAAATATATCTCATTTTTTTTTGAATGTACAAAAAAAATGGAATCCTTTGAAATTTGACATCTCTTAAGATATTTTTAACTACCATGACCACAATGTTTCAAATATTTCTAATTTTTTTCAGTATCGGCAACCTAAGCAGCACGGCTATCCACTACAAGCCTTAAAAATACAAGAATGCCTGTAACTTTTACACAAAAATCAATCAAAATTATGGTTTTTCTAAAACTTATGAAAGGTTTTTATTTTCAGTCCACTTTCACTCATCGTGGTGTAAAAAAAAGTATGGACACTACTATGGCCAGTTTTTTAAAAAGTTTACGCATCTAATCAAAATTCCAAAATGGTATAATACTTTAGGAAAACTAGCCACAAAAAATATGCGTACCTACTATTTTGAACAAGAACCAAATTTCATAAAATATTGTTGTTGACAGTAATCACTTTTACTATGTGCACAAATTAGGTTTATTGTTGCAAATTCTTGGAATTGGAACGGAACTTGTGCACAGTCAATAAAATTTAGAAGTTAGAGAGAGATAGATAGATTATACGCTAGAGAGAGAGAGAGAGAGAGAGTTAGAAGATCGTTGTTGAATAACAGTAGGGCAGGCAGAGAAATTGCTGTTTTCAGCAAGTCAGTACGCTCCGCTCCTTTGTTTACTGTGCACCGCTCTGTATTCAATTTACGTGGTTCTCGTACTATAGTCTATTCAAGATAAGCAGGTTTCCCTGACAGCTCGAACTTTTCCGTTTTATGCATACTAGATTCCGTGATTAAAAATATAATGTTTTAAAAATATAGCATATCCTTCGGTTATTTTTATCAATAATGCAACAATTAATTCCATGCTGCTTAGGTTGCTGTTACAAAAAAAAACAGAAATATTTGAAAGATTGTGGTCATGGTACTTAAAAATATCTTAAGAGGTGTCAAATTTCAAAGGATTCCAATTTTTTTTTACATTAAAAAAAATAGGAAATATTTTTTTTCTATTTTTTTCTCGAGGAGTCATGAGAAGGCCTACCTACTGGTGCCTGCTTATCGTTGAATTTTGGGACACGTTGTATATTGATTTTTTATATGACAAAATAATTCATTCATGCTACTAGTGACAGAAACGAATCGCTGCAAAACCGACTACACGTAGTCTTGTTTGTCCTACCCCTAGAGTGTAATTCAAACTCGCGTAGGTGCGGAAGGGCGAGGCGGCCCGCGAGCTGAGGAGCAGGTGGTGAGCGAAAACCATCTGCGACGATAAGCTCGCGTGGGACCGTCGAATTCCCGCAGCGTCGGAGCCGTGACAGAAACCATGCATGTGCATGCTTGCTTGCAAGGTGCATGCTTGCTTGCATGGTACATGCTTGCTTGCACTGTGCAAGCTTGCTTACATGTTGCATGCTTGCATGTTGCATGCTTGCAAGCATACTGCATGTTTGCTTACATTGCTGCATGCTTGCGCGCAAGTTTATGCCTAGAAAAATTCTGCGTAATCGTATTGTTCGTTGTGATTAATATGCTAAACATTAGTTATGCTCTGAAAAATTATGCGTCAAGAGTTTCGAGTTTATGGGTTTTAATACTTATGACAAATGATTTTCTGCCACATAATATTATGCTTATTACCATTCTGCTTCCTGATTATTATGCATCTTGATGATTATTTCAATCGAAATTATGGAATATGATTTTTAACCGACTTCAAAAAAAGGAGGTTACTCAATTCGACCGTATATATGCTTTTTTTATGTTTGTTCGCGGATAACTTCGTCATTTATGAACCGATTTTGATGATTCTTTTTGTATTCGATAGAGTATACTCCAAGAGTGGTCCCATGGTCACCAAAGTCAGGATCTGATGATGGCATCCCATGAAAATCGAGCGAAAGCGAAATTGTTCACTAAAAAGACTTCATTCACTAAAAAGTTAAAAATATTTAACAAAAAATAAAAACCGGCTTCAAAAACACTGAAAAGTTAAAAATAATAATAAGACTTTCTAGGAGATCATCGTTTGGCACCGACTTCAATATAGAAGTGTGATGTATGTACTATTCTAACTTTTCAGTGATTTTGAAGTCGGTTTTTATTTTTTGTTAAATATTTTTTTATAACATTAATTTTTATGCCTAGAAATAGAGAGTACAAATTTAGACTTTCTATTCTTTCTATCATTTGGCACCGACTTTAATATAAAAATGTGTTCTATGCATTCATTATTATATATTAAAAACTAACCTCTAACTTCTCAACGTTAAAGATCCTTTCATCATCAGCTCAGTTCAAGACTACATATATACATACATACTAGCTAAAACATGAAATCCTTTTGGATGTACCTATAAAATTTAAGAGTTTCCCTTGATTTTCCCGGGATCCCACCATCAGGTCCTAACCTTGATTACAATGAAACCATATCAGGAGTTATACTCTATCGAATATAAGAATTTTGAAAATCGGTCCACAATAGGCGGAATAATCGCGTAATACTTTTACATACAAAAAAATGCATCGAATTGAGAACATCCTCCTTTTAAAGACTCATGGTCGATTTCACCAACCATTACTTAGCTTAGGTAGCCCCTAAGACGCATGCTGTCACTTTTTGTCTTTAATGAAAAGAATGTGACAGCATGCTACCTAAGAGTCCCCTAAGCTAAGAAGAGGTTGGTGAAAATGGCCATCAGAATTATATCGTATACTCGTATTATACAGGTATTTTGTTTTAAAATTTATTATTAGCGTATCTCTGCGCGATCACCAATCCGCACTGGGCCAGCGTGGTTGACTAAGGCCTACTCACCCTAACATATAGGGTAGGCTCGAACGGGGTGCGATGTCAGACAACCTCCTTGTGGTGCACCCTGGGCAACCCGGCAGATTCTCTGCCGCGGGCTAATAGCCTGGCGAGAGGACCCCCATAGTGGGGGGGTGTGGGATGCCCGGTTTAACCTGGCGAGCCACTTCGTGTGGCCACCCGCTTCATGCGGGAAAGGGCGAAGTCCCCTCTTCTTATGTTAAGAAGAGGTGTGGCTCTCGCTGGAAGCCGATTCCGGCGGCTACCTCTGGTGGTAGAGGGTCGAGGCGAGTTTTCCGCTGTGGCGCTTCGCGCCCGTTGGGGTTCTCCCCGAGTTTCGACTCACCCGCGCGGCGGTGGATCCAGTGGGGTCCACCGTCGGGCAACCCGTTACCCGCACTGAGCGGGCCGGGGGCCCGGCGCACTGAGCGTCGGGCCGCGTGGAAGACAACCACAATAAAAAACCAGTTTCGGGGTGTAGAGCGGCGCGATGGCGCCGCTCCACAATGTAGCAGAGCCAGGAGGGGAGTCCGGCAACGGACATGTCACAGGCAAGGGGTCAGCGGGAATAAGGCCTGGCTGTTGTCCCCTTCCCCCTGTCTTGTGACCGACGGAGGAGCTGCTGGGGGGGTTTTTAGTGGGTAGGCCCGGGCCATGTAAGGTCTGGAGAGTCCCACATATCCTCGTGGTTTGACTCGACCACGAGGAATGTGTCAATGCATTTTCCCGCCTCCCAAAAAAAAGGGTAGGCTCGAATCCCTAGGTGGGGACGTATATGAGCTGTGATGATGATGATTAGCGTATCTCTGGAGTAATTTAAAATACACTCCTTTTAACAGACTTCAAAAAATGTAGGGGGTTCTCAATTCGACGCTAATGTTTTTTAATCGACTTCAAAAAGGAGGAGGTTCTCAATTCGATGCGTGTTTTTTTTTGTGTGTATGTTACGCGATTACGTCAATTGTGGACCGATTTTCAAAATTATTTTTGTATTAGAATAGAATTGAATAGAATTTATTCAAGAAGAAATGACAATTTACAACTATTAATAACTTATAAGTAGTTTTCAATTATTAGGTATTCTATAGAGTATACTCCAAGGGTAGTGCCATAGTCATCAAAGTTAGGATCTGATAATAGGATCCCATAAAAATCGAGGGAATCCCTTACATTTTTAGGTGTGTCCAACTGTTTTGTGTGTATGTTACTCCGCCAATTGTGGACGGATTTTCAAAATTCTTTTTATATCCTGGGGTGGTCTCAAGGTCACCAAAGTCAGGATCTAATGATGGGAGCCCATGAAAATCGAGGGAAGCCCTAATTTCGGTGAGCTGGTATTAAATTAGGGTTTCGTTCACTAAAAAGATTTTATTCACTAAAAGTAAAAAATAAAAAACATTTTACAAAAAATAAAAACCCACTTCAAAAACACTGAAAAGTTGAAAATAATATAAAAACAGGTACAGACAACATCACACTTCTATATTGTAGTCGGTGACAAATTTTAAGACTTTCTAGGAGATCATCGTTTGGCCCCGACTTCAATATATAAATGTGTTTTTTTTTTCTCTCTTTATTAAAGGCTTTAGTCACAATGTGACTATGTCAGCCTGATAGGTAGCTTATAAATTGATAAGTAATTAATTTCTTAAATTACTTAATTTTCTAATCATGCAACATAATTTTGTAGCTATTTTACTTGTTGGTTTTGTTAATAAGATGTTACATAAGCCAATGTGTCTAAGACTTTCTTTAATATCTTTCTCAATTCTTTGACGTTTATCAGTTACTCGCTCACACTCCACCAATGCATGATAGACATCTTCTCTTACGTCACACATATTGCAATTTGGTGACTCCACAATATTCATAAGATATTTAAAAGCGTTATAAGGAATGTGACCGGATCTCAGTCTCATGCAAGTTACAATCAATTCTCTGTTAAAATTATTTTCATTTTCGAACCAGGGAATTTTTAAGGGTTCTGATTGAATTGTCCTATACCATATACCTTTTTCCACAGATCTTCTATCAAAATGTTCTTTCCATAAATTGTAACAAGAGTATTTCGCATCCTTTAATAGGTCTGTGAAAAAAGGAACATGATACACATCTATTCCTTCGGTAATTCCGCCTTTAGCTTTGATGTCCACAAATTCGTTTTCTGCCAGATTTATATGTGATGGAATCCATTGGAATTTGATATTTTTAAAGTCTTTAATCGCTTGTGACATTGTGTTCAGAATACTATATGCTATTGGAAGTCCTCTCTTACCACGAGTGCAACTAATTAAATGTTGAAGTGCACTTTTAGAGTCACTAAGTATGACAAAATTATTTTCTTGAATTGAGTCTATATAAGATAAGCAATCGCTTATGGCATACAGTTCTGCCCCCATAACAGATATTTTATTAGGTAATTTAAAACTAGTGGCCAAATTAACCTGTGGGTCGTAGAATGCAGCACCAACCCCTTCCTTGTCTTTAGATCCATCTGTATAAATCTGGTAAAAATCCCTATACCTATCATTAATAGTGTGTATGGTATGCTTAAGTAGTATTACAGAGTTGGCAGATCGTTTTGGACCGTGAATTTTATCTATGTTCAAATTGATGTTTGTTTCAAGATCAATGTTAGTAATCCATGTTGGTAGCGAGAACATTTCTAAAATTTTTGAGGTATGAATATTGGTGTTTTGTTGTAATTCATTATGTATTATTGCAATTAAAGGTTTCTTTTTATTCTTCCAATAAGACGATTGTTGACATATTTGAGCTATTTTTGAAATGCTAGAAATGGTCTTGCCTCCATCAACAGACAAACATTTAAGCCAGAATTTAGTTGCTAAGTATCTTCTTCTAATTTCTAACGGAGGTAAACATAATTCGGATTCCATTACGTGAATTGGACTACTTTTAATGAATCCGCCAATAATTCTCATTGACATATTTTGAATTTTATTAAGTTTTTCTAAATTTGTTTTACTACTGTTATCGAAAATAAAACTTGCATAATCTAATCTACTCCGAATAATACTAATATACAATTTTCTCAAATGACGAGGATGTAATCCCTGTTCCTTCACTCACTTCATATCATCATGAAGAAACAAAACGTTTTTACCGAGTCCACCCGAGCAGCTACGAGCGGAGGCGACGATACATTTTTGGCGCGATCCACGACACGACACTTCGCATCTAGACTTTTCGCGCTTCACATTAACTGACCAACGAATATTAATATTATTTTTGTATTTTAGTCATTAAACCAGCTTTAAATATACAGTCCACTTCTTTATAAACCAACACCCCAACAAATGGTCCTTCTCGAAGAACAAGACTGAAATACGAAGAAATAATCAAAAATTATTCGCCTTAAGTTTTGGCAGTAACCGCGAAAAGGAAAAAATCATACACATAGAGATAACAAGGAGTGGTAATTATTGGAAACATCGGCTAACTCAACATCGAATGTTGCATAAAAATTAAAGAAGTTATTTGTATCATCAAAATTACGAAGATTCCAAAATAAATTCAAGAGTGTCAACGGTCATTGGAAGATAACGGACAGACATTTTGAAAAGTAACATCAAATAACTGGAAATTGATCTGAGTGAGTTCGTTCCAATAATTTCTTCTTATCTCCTCTTATATTTTCTCGTGTGCAATTTTCGTAAATTACATTTTTTTTATCTTAAAACATATTTTCGTAAATACTTACTTTCCTACATTTTTTTTTATGCGTTGAATTATTATTTAACATAAGTATTCTTCAAATTAATTTACGTGCATAATAATTCATTTTCGAAAAATAAAAACGATACTTTCTTATATTTCATACATTCCATTTTTTAACAATCTACCTCCGGTTTTCATTGCGCTCGCATTTAAACGTCAAACGGCCAATCGATAGCTTCAGGTTTATTTGCTTAAGTTATTACTTACTAGCTGTGCCCGCGAACTACGTTTCGCCATCAAAATGCTTAACAGTGTTTAGTTTTTCCTCCATTTTATTCTATACCTAATTATTAAACATTATTCTGCCTTTCTTGAGCAGCGGCCATTTCGAAATTAGGACAATTTTCGTAGGTTCGTAATACTCTAGGTACTCTTCAGGGCCTACTTTCATTTAATACCCATATTGCTGGGTTTGAAAAGAAACTTATCCACCTTTTTTGAGCGGCGGCCATGTTAAATTTACGTCAATGTTGCTACGTTCATAATGCTCTACTCTTCAAGGCCTTTCATTTGATACCCATATTGCTGGGTTTAAAAACGAACATATATCAATTTTCTTGAGCGGTGGCCATATTTAATTTAGGGCAATTTTCCTAAGTTCATAATGCTCTGCTCTTTGAGGCCTTTTATTTGATACCCATATTGCTAGGCTTGGAAACGAATTTTTATCCACCTTTTTTGAGCAGCGGCTATGTTGAATTTATGTCAATGTTGCTAGCTTCATAGTGCTCTACTCATCAATGCCTTTCACTCGATACCCACATTGCTGGGTTTGAAAACGAACTTTTATCCTTTTTTTGAGCGGCGGCCATGTTGAATTTAGCTAGATTTTCCTAGGCACCTAATGCTCTACTCTTCAAGGCCTTTCATTTGATACCCATATTGCTGGGGTAGAAAACGAACTTTTATCCATTTTTTTGAGCGGCAGCCATGTTTAATTTAGGGCAATTTCATAATAAGTTCATAATGCTCTACTCTTTGAGGCCTTTCAGTTGATATCCATATTGCTAGGTTTGGAAATGAATTTTTATCCACTTTTTTTGAGCAGCGGCTATGTTGAATTTATGTCAATGTTGCTAGGTTCATAGTGCTCTACTCATCAAGGCCTTTCATTTGATACCTATATTGCTGGGTTTGAAAACGAACTTTTATCCATTTTTTTGAGCGGTAGCCATGTTTAATTTAGGGTAGTTTTCCTAAGTTCATAATGCTCTACTCTTTGAGGCCTTTCAGTTGATACCCATATTGCTAGGTTTGGAATCGAATTTTTATCCACCTTTTTTGAGCAACGGCTATGTTGAATTTATGTCAATGTTGCTAGGTACATAGTGTTCTTCTCATCAAGGCCTTTCATATTTTGATATCCATATTGCTGGGTTTGGAAACGAACTTTATCGGCAGTCATGTCGAATTAAGTCAACGTGGCTAGGTTCAATGTGTTCTACTATTTAAGTCCTTCGTTCGATATCCATGTTCCTTGGGTGGATCCAAAAAAATATGATCCGTCATTTTACACATTAGGATCAAGAGTCCCGTCGCGTATCAGGTGATTCCTTAGTCATAATGTAAATACATATAACACCTTTCAAACCCCTTTACACTTGAAAAGGGTATCTTCACTTTTCAACATTTCAAATATTTCAAAAATTGTACCTATTTTGTGAAAATTAGTCAAGAATTAAATCAACCTACAAATTTTATTGTGACGTGATATTGTCTTAAAAAATGCTTTATACATTGGTTGTATGGCTTGATCCTTTTGCCTTACCACCACGGTACGACATAAGAAAAAGACAATTTAAACTTCTAAACTTCTTGGGTGGCGAAATCGAGATGGGCACAGCCATTAACAGAAAATACTAAATTTTGTACACTATGTGACGGTACTATGCTCAGAAGAATAACTAAAGCAGTACTATGTGACAGACTTGTCAAAATAATTTCACGTGCACCATGTTGATTTTCTACATAAGCATTGTTCGAAAATTTTATTTGGTATTTTTCAAACTATTTATTTAAAATGAACTACTTCAACCCCATTGCACCCCATCCAGGGATGATGGTATGTGGTGTTGAAATCGATGTTATTTTCGGAATCTACGACCCGAAAAACCATGAAAACGGCATCAATGTCGATTTTGACATTTTATCAGTTTATCACCCCATCTCACCCCTTTTGGGGATGAATTTCAATAAAATACGAAACACGTCTTCCATTAATTCTGTTAAAGAAAGTTTATGCAAAATTTTAAATAGATTCGAAAACGGAATCACGATGTCCCATATATACTTTTCCCCCCATTTTCACCCCCTTAGGGGTAGAATTTCGGAAAATCCTTTCTTAACGGACGCCTACGTCATACAAAGAACACACCCTCCAAGTTTCAAGTCTCTACGATCAGCGGTTTAGGCTGTGCGTTGATCCGTCAGTCAGTCAGTCAGTCAGTCATTCAGGACAAAGCATTTTATAGGTATAGATTAATCCGTGTCTTATATTGTTTTTACATTATATTTTGCGTTTATAACAACGAAATATAATAAATATTAAAGTGTAAAACAAATAGTAGTTGATTAAAGTATAAAGTGTAAGTACATATCTTGTGTTCGTTAAGTTTTATTCTAATCTTGTTTATTATTCTGTTACGGTACAAAAAAGTGTTATCATTTAAAATGGATAAGCTAATTAAGCAGCGTGCGAGTTTAAAGGCTAAATTAACTCAATTTAATAATTGTGTATCATTACTTTACAAGTGTGAAAAACTAACTGATCTTCAATTGAGTGATTTAAAAATTCGTATTAGTAAAATGGAGATTTTATATTCCAACTTCGATGTTTTACAGACCGAAATTGAGGTTCAGGCGGAAATTCCTGACGAAACATTTGCCGAACGGGAGCAGTTCGAAACGCAATACTATTCAATTTTATCAAAGGCCAATATAATAGTAAAGCGTAGTGAAAATGTCAATCAACCGGTAAGTTCTGATTCTTCATATAACCTAGAAGCAAGCAATGCAAAACATAACATTATAAAATTACCTCAAATTTCTTTGCAACATTTTAACGGTGATTATCAGTTTTGGTTGGAATTCCGAGATACATTTAAATCACTTATTCACAATAATAGTGACTTGGATAACATAAACAAGTTTCACTATTTGCGTGCTTCATTACATGGCAGCGCAGCACTTGTAATAAAAAGTATTGAGTTTACATCTAATAATTATAACATAGCATGGGACCTACTTTGTGACAGATTTAATAATTCAAGGCTCTTGATTAGTAATCACATACAAGCCTTGTTTAACATTGAGTGTATTAAAACTGAATCTTGCAAAAAAATAAGGCATATTGTAGACGTTACAAATAAAAACTTAAGGTCATTAAAAATATTAGGGCAACCTACACAGTACTGGGATTCTATAATTATATATTTAATTTCTACAAAATTAGATTCACAAACAAAACGTCACTGGGAAGAACACAAAAGTACACTAACTGATTATCCTGCGTTGGAGCAATTTTTGTTGTTTTTAAATAATAGGGGAGATCTTTTAGAGACATTAGAAGACAATAAAACAATAAAAAAGGTCGACTTTCAGAAAAATAAATCATTTGTTGTTTCAACGAAGGATCCTTCGTCATATAAAAAAGTTAACAGGGAATGTCCATTGTGTAATCAAAATCATTATATTTTTAATTGGGAATCATTCGAGGCTTTGCCAGTACAAACACGAATTGACAAAGCTAAAGAATATAATCTTTGCATAAACTGCTTGCGCCCTGGTCATACAGCATATAAGTGTAAGCTATCTCATTGTAAATTTTGTAACCATAAGCACAATAGTCGACTTCATCTTTCACAAGCGGAGCAGTTGCCTAGCAACAGCGTAGCCCTTTCAACTGACGCAATTCCGTTACAGCCTTCTACCTCTTCGCAAATTTTACTTTCCACAGCAATGGTGAAGGTGCTTGATTGCGACGGTAACCGGCATGATGCTCGGCTGTTGCTGGATAACGGCAGTACCTCCAACTTCATAACTGAGAGCTTGTGTGGTAAGCTGCGATTGTCGCGAGCCGCCACTGGTTCCACTATTACAGGTATCAATAATCTTACTTCTCGTAGTACACAATCTTGCTCACTCGTCGTTGAGTCTTACAAAGGTGACTATAGAGTAGATTTACAATGCTTAATATTACCTCAAATTACTAATAACTTACCAGCATCATTTATATATATAAAACATATACCTATACCCTCCGGTTTGCGCCTTGCCGACCCATCTTTTAACATACCTTCGGCGGTAGACCTCTTGGTGGGTGCTGAAATCTTCTGGAACATTCTTAGTTCAAATAAAATAGATTTAGGTAAGCATCAGCCTAAGTTGTACGAAACAAAACTTGGTTGGCTTATATCTGGGTGTATATCACAATCTAAACCGACCATTTTTTGTCATTTATCTTTAAGTGATACTTTACCCCACTGTCTTGATAAGTTCTGGGAGTTAGACTCCATTCCTATTAAAAATACACTTACTCAAGAGCAACGTGCATGTGAGGATAAGTTTGATCTCACCACGTCTCGTAATAAAGAAGGTCGTTACATAGTAACCATGCCCCTTAAACAGTCTCCAGACATATTGGGTGACTCTTACCAAAAGGCTAAGGTTCGATTCCTAGCATTAGAGCGTAAATTTAATCGTGACCTTCAATATAAAGAAAATTACGTTAACTTCTTAAAGGAATATTTAGAATTAGGGCACATGTCTGAGTCTAAATTTGATAAAAATGACTATTACTTACCGCATCACGGTGTAATAAGAGAACAGAGTACCACTACCAAACTTAGAGTAGTGTTCGATGCTTCCGCTACTACAACTACAGGTTATTCGTTGAACGACATACAAATGGTGGGGCCTACAGTTCAACAGGATTTGTTTTCAATTTTACTTAGATTCCGTCAACATAAGTACGTTGTATCAGCTGACATAGAAAAAATGTACCGAGCTATTGAAATTCATCCGAGCCAACGTCACTTACTAAAAATTCTGTTTCGTGCTGACTCCTCTCAAACATTAAAATGTTATATCTTAAATACCGTTACCTATGGGACAGCTTCAGCTCCATATTTAGCTACGAAATGTCTGGTTCGTCTCGCTGATCATGCATCATCTGATGATGCTAAGCGAGCCATCCGAGAAGATTTTTATGTGGATGACTTTTTAAGCGGTCTCGATAGTGTAGAAAGTACTGTAGCATTATGTCAGGAAGTAAAATCAGTTTTAGCATCAGCACAATTTAACCTACGAAAATTTCATAGCAATAGCAGTGCAATTCTTCAAAGTCTTCACTCTGAGTCAGACGCTTTGAACACAATAGATCTTAATAATTATGACCCAAATATTTCTTCAAAAACACTAGGTGTCAAATGGGATACTAGAAGTGATACACTACAGTTTTCCATACATATAGAATTATCGGAAAAAATAACTAAGCGAAACATTCTTAGTATCATTGCTCAAGTTTTTGATCCTCTTGGTCTTGTTGGTCCATGTATAGTCGTAGCCAAAATTCTCTTACAAAAACTTTGGTCACTAAAATGCTCATGGGACGAAGAGGTACCTGAAAACATAAAATATAAATGGTTAGAGTTTGCTCAAACCTTACCTTATCTTAATAAAATAAAAATACCTCGATGGGTCTTATCGGACTCAATCGTCTTTGTAGAAATTCATACATTCACAGATGCCTCGGAGGGCGCATACGGAGCGTGTGTATATGTACGGACAGTAACAAACACAGGTAACATCTCTGTACATCTTTTAACTTCTAAAAATAAAGTAGCACCTATCAACCATACTAGCATGCCACGTCTCGAACTGTGTGGGGCCTTCCTTGGAGCGAGATTGTGTACTAAAGTAAGAAATTCATTAAAACTAATTTTCGCCCAAACATATTTTTGGTGCGATTCAACTATCGTCTTATGTTGGCTTGCGTCTTCAGCTGTGCAACTTAAACCGTTTGTGCGGAATAGAGTAAGCACGATACAAGAGCTGACAGCTGGTAGTACGTGGAACTATGTGCCTTCTCGCGACAATCCCGCTGACTTAGTTTCGCGTGGGCTGAGGGCCGATACAATCGGCGACTCTACTTTGTGGTGGAGAGGACCTATTTTTTTGTCTCAAGACAAAGAAACTTGGCAAAAATGCCAAATGACTTAAATAACATAAAAATTCCTGACACAATTTGTTCATATTTTAATTCAAATCAAGTCGAAAACTTAATTACAAAACTATTACATAAATATTATTCATTTATATATTTACAAAATGTGGTAAGCTATATTCTTAGATTTATACATAATATACGTAACAAGACAAATAGAAATATTGACCACTTAACTCCTACAGAAATTCAATTATCTAAATTAATAATTTTAAAATACGCACAAATGGAAATGTTTCCTGATGAATATAACTTAATAAAATCAGGTAAATTGCCTAAGAAACATAATTTTAAATCTCTTTCTCCATTTATGGATTCAGACGGTCTTATTCGTGTTGGCGGAAGACTGCTGAATTCTGACTGTAATTATGACGTTAAACATCCGATACTTTTAGATAGCAAACATCACATAACTAAGCTTATTTTCGAAGATCAACATAAAAAACTGTTACACGCTGGGCCGCAACTTTTATTAACGCACATACGTCAAACATACTGGCCATTAGGTGGTAGAAATCTGTCTAAAAGAGTGTACCATGCATGCTTAAAGTGTTTTAGATGTAAGCCAATGTCTGTACAACCTGTCATGGGACAGCTGCCATCATGTCGTACTCAAATAGAGTTTCCATTTTTAAATTGTGCCGTTGACTATGCCGGACCACTACTGATATCGGACCGACGTGGTAGAGGCAGTAAACTGGTCAAAGTTTATGTGTGCATATTTGTTTGCTTCTCGGTAAAGGCCGTGCATATAGAACTTGTCTCTGACCTAACTAAAGAGGCGTTCATGGCTGCCCTTAACAGTTTCATGGCCAGACGAGGGAAACCAAGTAGCATATACTCTGATAACGGCACATGCTTCGTTGGTAGTTGTAATGAAATATACAAATTTTTGCGAGATTCCAATATTACTGCAGACTTAGCACAACAAGGAATCGAGTTTAAATTCGCACCTCCTTATAGCCCCCATTTTAACGGTCTTACTGAAGCTATGGTAGGTTTGTTTAAGCGATTTATGCGACGCAATTTATCCATTTCACATCTTACTTTCTGTGAACTTAGTAACGCATTGCATCTTATAGAAGCAGTTATAAATTCTCGCCCACTTACCGAATTAAGTTCGTCACCAGTTGACTTTACACCGCTTACCCCAGCGCATTTTCTTATTGGTCGACCACTCTTATCTACTCCTGAGCCTAGAGTTACTAATGAAAACATTACAAGATTGGATCGTTATCAAAGAGTTCAAGCTACAAGACAGCACTTCTGGAACCGCTTCAGAAAAGAATACATCACTTACCTGCAGCAGAAAACTCGGTGGCATCATTCGAAGAGTGACCTAAAGGAGAACATGTTGGTTATAATAAAAGACAAGTCTCTTCCTCCGCTACTTTGGTTATTAGGACGAGTCACAAAGGTTTTTCCCGGACAAGACGGTGTTTCACGGGTTGCAGAAATCATGACTCGAAGAGGAATTATTCGCAGAGGTTTCAACAACATCTGCCCTTTACCCATCTCTTGAATTACTTCAACAGGGGGGAGCATGTTCCTTCACTCACTTCATATCATCATGAAGAAACAAAACGTTTTTACCGAGTCCACCCGAGCAGCTACGAGCGGAGGCGACGATACATTTTTGGCGCGATCCACGACACTTCGCATCTAGACTTTTCGCGCTTCACATTAACTGACCAACGAATATTAATATTATTTTTGTATTTTAGTCATTAAACCAGCTTTAAATATACAGTCCACTTCTTTATAAACCAACACCCCAACAATCCCCATGAAGATCCTGCTAAAACTTGGAATAAATTCATGTACTTTTTAGTTTTGACACATATTTCATTAATATGTTTACCCCAATTTAGACCTTTATCTAGCCAAAGTCCCAAGTATTTGACGTTAACCACATTTTTAAATAGATTATTTTTGATTTTAATATTAACGTGCAGCCTTGATCTGCTCTTGGAGAAAATACATATTTTACTTTTAGTGGGTGATAAGTTAAGTCCCAGATCATCTAACAGATTAGACATATAATCTAGCGCTTTCTCTAGATTTATTGTCATAAATCTCAAATTAGTTCCTGAAATGTACAGAACAAAATCGTATGCATACTGGGATATATAGACATTTGTAATTAGTTTACAGATATGACTGGTTACCATATTAAAGAGAATAGGTGACATTGGGTATCCTTGAGCTAATCCGTTACATGTATATCTTACAAAAGTATTATTTGATGTGTCCGTTAAGATTAACTGCCTACACTTTAGGAATTCCCAAATATATTTACAGATACTTGATCCCACCCCTAACTTATCCATTATAGTAACTACTTTTAAAATATTAACATTATTATATGCATTGTCTATATCAGCAAAGCATGCCAAAGTATGTTCTTTATTCGTAAATGCTGACTGTATTTGCATAATATGTCTAACTAAGTTATCTAAACATGACTGAGCTTTACAAAAACCCACAGTATTTTTTGATAATAAGCATTTATTTTCGAGGTACCATTCTAATCGTTTTGTTAAGATATTATGGAAAGTTTTGCATAAGCATGAAATTAAGGAGATAGGTCTAAATGACGAAGTGTTATCTTGGTCCACACGGCCAGGTTTGGGTATTGGGACAATTTTAATGTTTCGCCATTGTTGTGGCACGGAATTTTGAGATAAACATTTATTAAACAGATCTATAAGCAACTGTTTGTCAGGGAAATGGAATATCATAGAATATGATATTTCATCTATGCCTGGTGACGAGTCTGTCTTTTTTAAAATATTGTTAAGTTCTTGGATCGAAATGGGTTGTTCCATTTGAGGATTTATAGATATAAGTATTGGTTGTTGGGGCAAAACGTAATCCGGGGATAGTTTTTTAAGAAATACATATGATTTTTCGCTGTCCATGTAAGTATTACCAATCGTTCGACATCCTTTTAACCATCTCATTTTGTTCCACATTTGAGTATAAGTTGTTGATTCGTCTACACTGTCACAAATTTTTTTAAAAGATTCTATTCTTGCTCGTCTAATTAACCGTTGTGTTTCGGAAATTTTTCTTTTTAATATAAACATATTAGCGGGAGTAGGGTTTTTTCTAAATTGTGATAACATTTTCCTTCTTACCGCTACAGCTTTAGACAAATCAGGTGACCAATATGGTTTAGGGGTAAACTTGTTTGTGGGGTCTTGACTTTGTTTAGTAAGTGGTATAGAATTTTCAGCAGCTGAAAGAATATTTTTTTCTAACTCATTATATGTGGTTTGTACATCAAATGATTGTAAAAATGTTGTTTGTTTAATTTTATCTAATAATGTTTTTTTGTATAATGTAATATAAATGTGGTGCTGTTTGTATTTGTTCTTATATTATTTTTAACTTTTCACTGTTTTTGAAGTAGTTTTTTTATTTTTTGTAAAGAAATATTTTTATCTTTTTAGTGACTTGACACTAGCTCACCGAGTAAGCTGGTATTCACTAAAAATCGCCCAAATTATTCCACCCTTAGGGTAGGATTTTTTTAACCAAATTTATATGGGACCAACTTCGATACCCTATTCAATAAAAAAATAATGATCAAAATCGGACTACTCTGTAAAAAGTTATGCGTGGTCATACATTACAGTCAGTGAGTCAACAATTAATCATCCACTGTTTTCCTACCCCTTAACCTTTTCCTCCTCGGGTTGGATTTTTTTTCCAAATTTATATGAAACCAACTTTGGGGTATATTCTTTCCAATAAAAAAAAAAATCAACATTGGACTACTCTGTAGAAAGTTATGCGTGGTCATACACGAAATAATATCCTACGCGTTGATTTGAGAACGTCCTCCGGTTTTTCGTCGGTTAAAAATGAGAACTTCAACAAATAAACAAAAAAAAATTACATGGGTGAACGAATTAGTTGTATGGACTCGATTCATTTGCCGTACTACGGCAAAGATAAAAAAAAAACAATTTGAATTTTCATGGAAATTTTCCATTGATTTGACACGTGACACTAAAGTACCGGTTTTGACTGGAATATTTTACGCCCGCCATATTGTTTTACTTCATTGACTTGCTCGGTTTTTCTTATTTTTGGGTAAAGATTTCCCAGTTTCCTGTGGAATTTTGAAAAAGCCTTCCTTAGTGGGCGTTTCCATAAACCAACAAACCCCTGGACCGAATTTTATGCTTAACTACTGGAGCTATAGCTCCAGTAGTTTGAGCTCTACGCTGATGCTTCAGTCAGTCAGTGACCAAAACTTTTTATATAGTATACAGATATCTAGGGGTTTGCTAGAAGAGATCTCTTAACGAGGCAACCTCGACTTTGTACATGCTCTTCAATATAATATGTAATGTCTCGAAAATACCTATTATAACTGACTTCAAAAAAAGAGGAGGTTCTCAATAAGATGCGTATGTTTTTTTTGTGTGTATGTTACATGATTACGCCGCCGATTGTGGACTGATTTTCAAAAATCTTTTGTATTCGATAGAGTATACTCCTGAGGTGAATCCTCGGTCACCTCTGATGATGGGATCCCATAAAAATTGAGGGAAACCCTAAAATTTTATTGGTATGTCCAACGTGTTTTGTGTGTATGTTACGCGATTACTCCGCCAATTATAGACCGATTTTCAAAATTTTTTTTAACTCGATAGAGTATTACTTTTAGGGTAGTCCCAAGGTCATCAAAGTCAGGATCTGATGATGGGAACCCATGAAAATGGAGGAAAACCTTTAAATTTTATAGGTACGTCCAACGTGTTTCATATTTTTTCCAAAGCTATTCACGTATTTGCGTCTGGTAGTCATGAATCGAGCTGATGATGGAAGGATCTTTAACTTTAGACTTGACCTGATCTTAGACCTGAATTTAATACCAGCAAAATAGCCGCTGGTAGAACCGGGTTCTATGGTATACCCATAGGGCGGCCTAGTCAACTTAGCCCCTTGGCATCGTAACAGATTCCCCCACCTCAAAAAAGACAATAAAGAAAATAATTATGTTGCCATTCCACATAACAGATTAAAAGTTGCAAATGGCGCGCGGCAAATGTTTAGTAAAAGAGGCTTTAAACAGCGTTAACACGCGAAATAGATGATTTTGTTAAGACATGAAAAAGAACTTAAGTTCTATAGAAAAACCGTACCCATGTGTAAAATTAAAATGGTTTTACTATAAAACGTCACTTTAATTTGTACAATTAAGCTATTAGTTAAAATACATTACACAAATTAAGTATACAAAATTCAATTTCAGACGTAAACTGATAAACTGATCGGACGTTAGGTTGGCCAACCAAAAAGAATGTTTGCATGCCATTTGAAAATCTAGGTTCGTTACTTGACATCTAACTGTGACATTTTTTTCGCGCAGTTTAAAATAAAACTGAGGTTAAATCGGGAGTTTTAATGGTTGGGATTTTAATTCAATAATTTGAGAATAGCGATAGATTGAATAGCTAATTTCTTCCTTTAGGGGAATTAAAATGTGTGAAAACCATATTTCAATGTAATTATTATGAAAAAAAAACCAAGAAAAAAGACTACTTAAGAAGATGTCTGTATGGGTTGACATCCCTTTGCCTTCTCTTACACAGTTAAATTATATAATAAAGAAGAGAACAACAATCAGATTCAAATAGTTCAAAACATTATTTCTTCACTAATTTCGTTTTGTATCAATCATGTGTGCAGTAAGCTATGACCTTTAAGGCTATGACAGAATTTTTAATATTGATAAAAAAAAATTTACTAAATCAGATATTTTTCAGTATCAATTATTGTCAACCCACCCTGATGTTTAAAAAGAAACACTAATGTATCTAGGTATTTGATATCAATATCGATATCGGCGTCACAATATTAGAGACCCATAACTACAACAACATGGAAAGTAGTAAGTAAGTAGATAGTTTTGGTACTTAAAAACACGGTTAAAATATTTCACAATGTTGATACCTGTCAAATGATACCTTTTTTTTCTTTTTTTAATCATTAACTACGATACTAGGCAAAATAGTATATCCCTTTTAGTGAAAACTACATCACACAATTTCGTATGTAAAGAGCAACAGTGATAACGAGGCATATCATTAAGCCCAGCGAGTAGAGGGTAGCGGGCCAGCGGTAGGGCACGCTACGCATGTGGCCCGGCGGCGCATCTGGTGACGGGGGGCGCGGCGGGGCCTAAAATTAGTGCCGGCCCGCCACGTGCGCCGCCGAGCCTGCCTCAGTCCGCGCGCAACCACCACGACGAACGCTCGCACCGCAACACACTAGTGTTTACCACAGCCCAGCCCCAGCAATACCGCCGCGGCGGCAGTGACAGTGTTAGGAGTGACGGTGGCCAGCGCGACGGAGGCGGTGCAAGGAATGTTGATGGCGGGCGCTCTGCCGGCCGAGCCCGAAGGGCTGTTGGCTCTCAGCGCGCTGCCGGGCCAGAAAGACACCACCTGGACCAAACTATTCGTCGGTGGCCTCCCTTATCACACGACCGACAAGAGCCTCAGGGAACACTTCGCCGTCTTCGGTGACATAGAAGAAGCTGTCGTCATCACGGACCGACAGACCAGCAAGAGCAGAGGATATGGATTCGTAAGTTTTTTATTGCTTCATGTAGTTGTAGCGACGCGCACAATGCCGGTGCGCAGGCGGCGCACGTAGATCTGAAACGGCAGCGTATCGCACACCAAGCGCGATAACGCACCTCATTGCTACCGGCGACATACCTAACCGAATACTAGACGCGTATATACGGTTTTGTATCGCGAAATTACATCAAACAAGGAAATTGTACGATTTCATGCAGGTGTACACAATGTATTTATAAACCAAGTCCGGCGTCGTTAATATTTCGAAGGTGTTTCGACTACATTTGTTATGATAATTTAATATTATGGTTGGATTTGTTAGTAAACCATAAAAATTATACGATAAAGTGTAATTGGTATATTCGCTGTCATTATATTCGAATATTTCAGTAGAACTGAGCTCAAGTGTTTAAAATTCTGAAAAACGAACAGATTCTCAGGCTTAATACTGCAGAAAAAAATGAACTGGTTCAAAATTAAATGCGATATGCACAGATGCACTAAATGGTCACTCTTTAAATTGTTTCGTTAGTTTCTAAATGTAATAAAGTTTGAGGCTTTTGTATCGTACGACTGGGGCTCGTGGGAAATGAATCACAACCCCATTTTCAATTCATACTGGGGTAGGGTAGCAACAGGGGGAGGCAGCGTGTTCCGATGCACCCTCTCTGTGACACTCAAATAGCTGTAATAATCGCAATGAGTCGTTCACGCACACTGTGACGTCATACAGTTTTGAGAGGACACTGAGGCTATCACAACAACATTACTACGGAATCTTTAGACACTAGCTGTGCCTGACTAAATTGCATACAGTTAATCCCGGATAAACACCGTTACACGAGATTTTTATACCTATAGATATCTTAAACTCGAAAATCTCTTATCCTTTATCTAAAAAGCGCAAACCATACACCTTCCTTAATTAATTCTAGTTTTCGTTTAGTAAATAAACATATTTTGCAACTATGAAACTCTTTTTACAACTCTCGTAACGCAATTTTAGAAATTTTATAATTTTGAGGAAGACAATATCTTTTCACTTTAGTGTATTAAATAGAGTAGGTAACTATTATAACTGCATATTGAGGCATAAGTGGGTATGTAAAATCGATAAGAAATAGCCACACATATCATTGAAATCAGTTAACCTCTTAAATTAAACTTTACATTATGGCAATTAGATGGCGTTGTAAACGCCAGTTATTAACAGACTTCACAAAAGGAGGAGGTTTTTGTGTATGTTGTGTACTTTTGTATTCGATAGAGTATACTACAAGCCCATGGTCCCATGGTCACCAAAGTTAGGATCTGATGATAGGATCCCATGAAAATCGAGGAAAATCCTAAAATTTTTAGGTGTGTCCAACGTGTTTTGTGTGTATGTTACACGATTACTCCGCCAATTGTGGACCGATTTTCAAAATTCTTTTTGTGTTCAATAGAGTATACTCCTGGGATGGTTCCAAGGTCACCAAAGTCAGGATCTGATGATGGGATCCCATGAAAATCGAAGGTAACCCTAATTTAATATCCCTAACCAGTCGGTGACAAATTTTAAGACTTTCTAGGAGATCATCATTTGGCACCGACTTCAATATAGAAGTGTGATGTTGTCTGTACCTATTCTTATATTATTTTTAACTTTTCAGTGTTTTTGAAGTCGGTTTTTATTTTTTGTAAAATATTTTTTTGTAAAGTATGTTTCACTTTAGAATTATCGTAAAATAACGTGTAAACTGGATGGGACCAAACAGTATTCTAACAAGTAGAACATGGAGCATCTAAACTGGATGGTACACAAACTTCACAGTATTCTGACAAGTACAATCGCAACAAAAGAGCGACATCTGATACAGTGCGGGCTGTATTCAATGGTACTATTACAGTGTTAGAGGAGAGGTTCTTCTATTAACTTCCTTGAAACCTGTTGTCTTGTGAAGACGTTGCTTTATCTTAATTCACTGTAACCTCCTTATAACCGTTGCAGAACTAATAAGGCTTCACCTATACTAATATTATAAAGAGGAAAGATTTGATTGTTTGTTTGTTTGTTTGTATTGAATAGGCTTCGAAACTACTGAACCGATTTTGATGAAAGTTTGTATAGGGATAGTTCGAGACCAGGGGAAGGACATAGGGTACCTAATTTTCCTACGGGAAAAAAATTCCTACGAGAAAACAAAAATAACGCGGGCGAAGTCGCGAGCCGAAAGCTAGTCACAGTCAACATAAAATGAATCGTTTTTTACCGCTGTGTCATTGACGAAATTACAATTGAGCAAGGAAAACGGCTACTAACTTAGATTGTTTAACACAGAACGTATGTTTGATGTAGAATATGCTGTAAAAGATAAATTTTGTAGTACCGTGACGTAAAATTTTATCCGCTTCACATAAATATTTTAAACTGGATACATATGGATTGTATTTTTTTTTTCAAATTGATTCTTAACCTTAGTATAGTACAAGGCATAGAGTTGAAAATTATTAGACGAAAATTTTTATCTTAACGTGACATAGGGCTCATTTATAATTAATTACGTCAATTAATGACAAGTTCTATTGTAGAAATATATTACTAAAATTAACTAACAATTTGGTCCAGTTGTTAGTTGCCCTTACAGGGAAACTGGAGGTCGCAGCTTAGTTCAGTGTAGGTATATTTTGGTATCATGGAGACGAAATGTTTGTATGTATTATTTTTATGGACGTATAGTATGTATTATTTATACGTGTATGATTATCGGTTATCTAATATCCATAAATCTTTTTAATATTGATTATGGATTAGACAGGTGTAGGTTAAAATTTTAAATTTTAATTCAAGAGAATAAGTAAAGCTACAATGAAAATCTTTTACAAAAAATAAAAACCGACTTCAAAAACACTGAAAAGTTAAAAATAATATAAGAATAGGTACAGACATCACACTTCTATATTGAAGTCGGTGCCAAACGATGATCTCCTAGAAAGTCTTAAAATTTTCTTGCGTTTCCCTCGATTTTCATGGGATCCCATCATGAAATCCTGACTTTGGTGACTTTGGGACCACCCTAAGAGTATACTCTATCGCATACAAAAAAAAATTGAAAATCGGTCCACAATTGGCGGAGTCCACATACACACAAAACACGTTGGAAACACCTTAAAATTTAAGGGTTTTCCTCGATTTTCATGGGACCCCATCATCAGATCCTGACTTTGATGACCATGGGACCACCCTTGGAGTATACTCTATCGAACACAAAAAGAATTTTGAAAATCGGTCCACAACTGGCGGCGTAATCGCGTAACATACACACACAAAAAAAAAAAATACGCATCGAATTGAGAACCTCCTCCTTTTTTGAAGTCGGTAAAAAAATAAATGCTTCTCCTGAATCAATTGGGAATTACATATTTAGTTCTCGATAGATAGCAATGCAACTCGTTAGCCTACTTGAAACTGAAAACGTTTCTTATCGCAACATGACATGAGTAATTATGGCAAAGTTATAAAACTAAAGCAAGTGCTCATCTATTATTCCAACAGCGCTATGACTTGAACGTGATTATAGCACTCTTTCTTTTAGCTATGTAGCAACAATTTCGTTAGCATTCTACATCTGTAGGAATTAAGTTTGGAATCTTTAAAAAATAAAAAAATGATATTTAGTCAGCGAATCACTTTATGGGGACCTTGTCAACTTGCATGGTAATTAAAATGGACATCATTTACTAAGGTTTTTGGAAATTGTATATTGTCATATAGTCGGACTGACAGTTAATTAAAATATGAATAGTTTCAATTTGTCAATGTGTGCGTTCAATAGTTGAGTGCACATGCATTTCCAATATTATTGACTAGGTTTATATTCTAAGGCTATGGAATAAATGTACAATCTTTTCAAACAAACATGGGTTTTGTTTGTGACATTCTTATACTTGTCCCGAAAGAGAAAATTATAAGTAATATTAGTTATTATGGATATAATTGTCTAAACAATGTACATTATGTTATTGACGGATTGTGTGACACCTCTGTATTGAAGCTTATAATTTTAGTTAATTAACACGGAGCTTAGTTTTATATAACAATTAATACACAATATAATTGGAGATTTTAATACGTTAGGCGTGGTTTTCTACTGGCTGGGCGTTTCGACATAGGGCACGCCTACAAGATGCTACGAGATGCTACGACGTAGCCTCTTAAATGATATTCTTGACATTTATAAACACAAATATGTAAAAAACATAAAGGATATTATTATGCAATGTAAATTTGTCTACGACAAACCTTCTTCGATACTAATTACGATAAGAAAATAATAGCTTCGATATCCATCTGAAATAGATACAACTAAATTTAAAATCGACCAATATGAAATATTTGAAATCTTGATACAATCGATAATTTATTAATTCTTTTATCCTTTCCAATTTTGTTCATCTAATATATTTCAAATGTTAGATGTTACGTTTAATAAGATAATTTAATAAGTTTCTTGTCTTCTTATTTAAACCGACTTCAAAAATACCAAAAAGTAATAAAAAATATAAGATCTTTAAGAATACATACAATATCACAGTTTTATATTGAAGTTGGTGCCAAATTTTAAGTACTTAACTGTATTAAAATGCTCTTTTCATTTTTAAGACTTTCCAGCTGATCATTGCTCGGCACGGACTTCAATAATGACAGTGATTTTGTATGTATTCTTATATTATTTATGACTTTTTGGTATTTTTAAAGTCGGTTTTTTTTTTTGTAATTTTATTTTTCAATCTTTTTAGTTTATTATACATGCGTTTTAGAATTTAAGCCAAGGCAAACACCAGAATAATTAAAAATAAAACATCTTTTGCTCTAGACAGTATTGAAAGAATGATGCCCGAACTCCTAACCTACCAGAAACCTTCCATCATCCGCTCAGTAACATCATAATTATGACAACTACCAGATGCAAATACCTGAACATCTTCAGCAAAAACATGAAACACGTTGGACGTGCCTATGAAATTCAAGGGTTTCCCTCGATTTTCATCGGATTCCATCATCAGATCATGGCTTAGTGACAATGGGACCACCTTGGCAGTATACTCTTTCGATTACAAAAAAAAATTGAAAATCGGTCCACAAATGGCGGAGTAATCGGTGGACAACTGGACATACATAAAAAAATACAGCCGAACATACTAGAACCTTTTTCGAAGTCAGTTCAAAAGAAGCAAATAATACAAATTTAACGATGATAAAAATTAAGCGCCAAACGATGATCTCCTAGAAAGTGTTAAAATTTGTCACCGACTTCAATATAGAAGTGTGATGTTGTCTGTACCTATTCCTATAGGTATTATTTCTAAGTTTTTAGTGTTTTTGAAGTCGGTTTTATATTTTGAATTTTTTTTTATTTTTAACTTTTTAGTGAATGAAATCTTTTCAGTTAAAGAAACCCTAATTTAATACCAGCTCACCGAAGGTGTGAAAATTAGTGTTGTCCTCTATTTTCTATGGAATCCCATCATCAGATCCTGACTTTGGTGACTATGGGATCACCCTTGCAGTATACTCTATCGAATACAAAAATAATTTTGGAAATCGGCTTAAAAATGACGGAGTTATGAGGTAACAAACATAAAAAAAAATACAAACGAATTGATAACCTCCTCCTTTTTTGAAGTCGGTTAAAAAGCTACGTGCCGTTTCTTTTTCTTTTCAAGCGTTTTGTTTTCAATTCACGTGTAATTGCTTTAACGGAGCATTTCTAGATATTTATGTAAATTGTCGGTAATCAACTGTTGAACACAGGAAGTTGTAGCATGTCAAAGGTGGCGTGTGTTACAGCTTGTGTGGTTATTGGCAACGCCGAGTTTTACATTTTTAACCAATGTTTGGTATATATAAAGCTGGATTGATGATTATTAGGTATTTCATTTATGTTATAGTTAAAATGATAACTTACTTTTTTGAGATCGGTTAGTGAGTATTACCTTCTCAGTGGTAGATATTTTTTTTACTAAATTAATCAAATTTTTGGAATATTATTATTTTGTTTAATTTTCAAGCCTATTTCGAGTCCATTTTCAAGGAAACAGAAGATTAAATGTTAGAATAATATCTTTCTTAAATCATATTATAAAAATTTTGATTAAAAATATCTCAATTCAATTGCGAATATTATTAGGGTTGCATAACGTAATATAACAATTTAACATTAATTGTCATTGTCGTTTGAACCCACATACGGTCCATTGCTGTTCACGGGCCTTTCCTCAAACACCAAGGATTTGGCCTGGCAAATATGCTGGCTAGACAGGGGTGGTATAGTTATTAGCCCTTCAGGTATATTGATAACTGATTGTTTAATAACTGGTTACTTAAAAATATTCTTTGTGAAAAAGAAAGTCTCTTTTGGAAGCTGGTTATCTCACACTAGTTACGAATGCAGAAAAATCTTCTTAAATAACTGTTACGAAACAATTTTTAAGTAACCAGTTATAAAACAGGCAGTTATCAATATGGCTGAAGGGGTTATTAAAAGGGTTTAGCTTCGAGCTTCCGTCTCTTCGTAGAGGTATTAACTCTCTTAGTCGGTTCTTGTGACATTCACGGAAGCAAAGGGTCTCCACTTCCTATTAGAAATCCCTCACCGCACGAATAAATTTCACATTATTAGCTTATTGTACAGACCACAACAGGTCCGACTTCACAGTATGATCTTTGACCACTCTTATGTCGCTCGTAATAGCGGCGGCTTTCGTGGAGCATGTAAAAAGTTGACGTAATGTCGGTACGGTGAGTTGACCTTTAGATCTTTCCAGGTGTAAGAATTGGTCAAATCAAAAAATATTATGTATAGAATACACTATATGAACATAATTAGTTATCGAGATATTTGATGTTTTAGTATTTTATAGTAAAATATTAATTTTGGCTAGTTCTTTAATTGTTTCACAAGACAATGGAAGATATCATCTGATAACACATATTAAATCAGATGTATTTTCAAAGACTTTACATCGATCACTTCGATCTTTTTTTAAAAAAAATTGACCCAGAGAGTAATTGGGAGGCATTGTATCTTCATTTTTCTGCTATGCAAAAATGTATCTAATGTATAAAAATCTCATGTCATTCATATTCAGTATATTATCGAACTCCTCCGAAACGACTTGACCGATTTTAGGTCGTAGGCTATTTTTATACCCCTAGGTGATAAGGGTGGCCCTCTCCAGAAATGTTTGAGTGTTGAGCAATATTAAAGCGAAACGTAGTTCGCGGGTACAGCTGTAATAGTATTAAGTATACTTAATCAGTTAAAATATTAATAATTCTTTGAAAAAAGTAGTAGGTACACAAGATCTGGGTGAACATTTTAGGTGAAACTGTGTTTTGAAGTAACTACCATAGGCAAAGAGTGAAATAATAATAAAGATGTTTGGTGCACGAGCGATTGCGCGAGGGCACTAAAAAGCTAACCGCCCAAGTAACATTTTAGGTTCTAGAATGGTTTTGAACAGGTTCTAGAACCTATATATGGATATCTGCTACTAAGTCTTAACAGACTCAATATTGTTATATTAACCTTATAATAACCCCCTGAGTGCAAAAAGGGCCCACGTTTTAGAACCTTTCTGAGAGCTACAGCAAAACCTATAGTTTAAATCACAATACCTTTATTTAAGGTTAATATAACCTTCTAAAATGTTGTTGGATGTATCTTTATGATAACTTAAAACCGTTTTTAGACACGAATAAATGCTTTTCCGAGACTCCCAGGTTTTAAAATGTTTCTATTTAAGATTTTTTACACAGAATCAAGTGCATTTCAAATCTTTATTTATAATGGCGATTCCTTGTTTTAAAATGGCGAGATAAGGTAAGTGTTGTATTCATAAAAATAATAAGTAGCTTGCTGACGTCAGAAAAAATTAAAATATATTGCGACTGGCACTTTATTGTAAAACTTCATGATAATAGAGCTGTATAAGAGGTGGGCCCTTCGTAAGTTAAAATTCTGAAGATATTTTAATAAAATAAAAATTATAAAATACGATAGCTGGTGATAAATCGCATTAGAAATGAAACTTCTATCCATCTAAAACATACATTTTAAATATTAGCACACATTACTTAAATTTGCCTTATTAAATTTTTCAAAATATTGCTTTTTGTTCCGATAGATTTTTTATTTCAATAAAAATATGGCTGCCGTTAGGAAATTACTAGAAAGAATTTAAATTAACCTTTTCAGAACTGTAACAGCTAAAAGCTAATTATGTTTCCCAAAATAAGATCTAAAGATTATCTGGCGGAGCTAGTTAAAACTACTAGGCTATTTTTGCAGTTGCTTAAAACTCGCGGAGATAACTGAAATTTTCTGAGGATGTTTCTTAAGCTTTAAAATATTCTCGTAGGACTTAAATCATGCCGTAAGCTTATACAATAGCATTACTGGTTTGGGTTTTAACCACATAATCCTAATTTGTTTGTCTAGATAACTCTAATATAGCCTAAAGGTTTCATGTAGGTTTTAGAAATGACTTATAGGTGATTTTAAAATTCCATAACTTTATAGCTGTATATAAGTTAAAAAATTAACCTTTAGATCTCACTTTAGTATAATGCTAGCTTTTCTAGAACTGAATCAGGAGTCTACGACAACTTTAAGATCTTAGGACTATATGCTTCTAAAACCTAAGTAAAATTAACGTTAATTTAAACTCTTGTCAGCGGTTCCAAGGTTGTAATAATAGTCAATTAGTTTTAGGACTTATTAATCTTTCTGAAATACTAAATACGACCAGATAGCAAAACGTTAACCTTTTTATGACTTTTTTAAAACCTTGAGGTAAAGTTTACAACCGAGACCCGAAAAAAATGTTACTTGGCATTGAAGCCAATTGCCTCTCTTTTTTTAATAACATTGCCTTTGTACGTTCCTATCTAACTTGTTTTGCGCACATGTAGTATTTTTTTTGTGACATCTTATACAGCTAGTCAATCCTATTTGAAAAAATGACTATATTTTATATTTAATTGTGACTTCTTGGTATATTAGAAAAAAAAATAACAACAGGGCATTAATGTTGAACAGGTCATTAATGACATTTTATACAACATTACTGCCCTCGAGTTTCCCAGCGTATTAATGTATTACTTAGTGTTGCCTTTTCCGGTGATTAAGAGTCAAAACCTTATATTACTCAGTGATAATGTAGCATTCTATTAGTCAATTTTTTTTTAAATCAGCCTAGTAGTTTTTAAAAATAAAAAATTATAAATTAAAAACAGCTTTATTTCTAAAAATCATTTTAACAATAATTACGCCGAGACTTCCCAGTGAGCTAGTTTTTGAGTTTATTCATTACAAACAAAAATACAAATCTTATATTTTAGTAGATAAGTTTCATAAATAATTTCAGTATTCCTTTGAAATTTATAGTGTAGGCACTTACTGTGTATCCCTACCAAGTCCTACTTTATAGGACTGAGCTGTTATTTGTTATGAAAGTACTTATCTATCGTACATTTACATGTCTAAAGAAAATGACTTTTTGTAAGATGAGTGTTATACTGAATTAAAATGATTTTCATTTGAGATGTGAATCAATAATGGATCCTTTTATGAAAAAAATAAACACTAAACATAAAATTACATTTATAATTGTTTAAACAAGAACAGACCTCTTGTTAACTTAAAAATAAATAAAAAATCTATTATTTTAGATAGATAAATTAATACTTTTACATACAAACTAAATAGGAGCAGGGATTTAAAAAATATAAAGTAATAATTATGCATCAAATAAAAAATACCTCTCATTTTTATACACTAATCTTGGGTAGTTACTAATAGTCTTAGAATTCTAATTTTTACCACCTCCGTGATCTAGTGGTTGAGGCCACCGGATGTTGATCGGGAGGTCCGTCCGGCGGGGTTCGATTCGTCGGGTTCGTCCGGACTACAAAAAGAAGTGTTTTTGAAGTCAGTTTTTATTTTTTGTAAAATATTTTTTTTGTTTAACTTTTTAGTGAAAGAAACCCTAATTAAATTAGGGTATCCCTCGATTTTCATAGGATCCCATCATCAGAACCTGACTTTGGTGACCTAGGGACCACCCGAGGAGTATACTCTACCGAATACAAAAAGAATTTTAAAAATCGGTCCACAATTGGCGGAGTAATCGCGTAACATACACACAAAACGGTTGACCCGGTTAGCGCAGAGGTCGAGCGATTGCCTACTGCGCAACAGGTCGCGGGTTCGATTCCCGCACGGGACAGATGTTTTGTATGGCCTACAGAAATTTGTTCCGGTCTGGGCGTATGTTTATAACTGCACCCACGACACAGGAGAAAATCCTAATGTGGGGTGACGTTTTTATAAAAAAAAACACGTTGGACGCACCTAAAAATTTAAGGATTTCCCTCCATTTTTATGGAATCCCATCATCACATCCTAACTTTGGTAACCGTGGGACCACCATTGGAGTATAATTTTGAGAATACAAAAATAATTTTGAAAATCGGTCTGCAATTGGCGGCGTAATCGCGTAACATACACAAAAAAAAACATACGCATCGAATTGAGAAACTCCTTTTTTGAAGTCGGTTAAAAATACCTATTAGTATATGAAATCAGCTGCTTTAAATTTTATAGTTAGAATGAAAAAAAAACTTTAAAACCGTACGAAGGGTGCCTTCTTCCCATATAAGCCTACCCTGCCTACCCTACATACTCGTATATTATTTAGGTACTTTGTCGTTTGTATTTTTTATACAATCGTAGATTCCATAACGCGAGTAAAACCTTAGAGCCCAGCTTTAGAGGAATAAAATTCAAATAAAATAATATTAAAAATAACGCTACTTGCATAGTTTATTACACGTTTTTAGCTGCTCCAACTTCATACATTGCATAACAAATACCTATCACAAGAAACAAAATACGAATTTGTTTTGAGTTGGTTTCTTTATGGCACATATTTATTATAACAAACAACGACTTACATACTTACATTTTTTTTCCTTTTTTGGTTTTGGGAATTTACAGTAAAGTTAACAGGCTACAGGCTGCTAACCCTTAAATAAGGAAATTTGTATTGAAATAAAATCTTTAAAATAAAACACTAAAATCAATAAACGTATTCAAAAAGATATTTACTTTTTCATGTATAAGGTATTTGTGAAGATTAATAGTTCCGACTTGAGTAATAACTTTCACTATTGATCGATATATCGATATTACTTTCTCCTCCCTAGGCGACAATAACTACGATAACATTATGTCACATCACTATCACTACATTGTACCCCTGCCCCCGACCCGTATCGTGCGATAGAGAGAGTTGCAAGAAATGGTCGAAATTGCCTACAATTCCTGTTTGAAATATTGTTTCGGGCGATAACTGTTTTACCCCCCTAAACCTTTATGAAATTAGACGCTTTTGGTGTCATTAGATTCAGTATACCTTAATCTATGTTTGTACGTTTTGCTTTTTTTGTAATTCAGTATATTTTAGTCAAAAAAGACAAAAATGCTCAAGGTAGTTTTTAAGTCGAAAATATAGATATTTAGATGCTAATACTTTTATTCTGAGCAATATTTCTTCAAAATCAAAACGTACAAACCTAGTTTTTCATTATATCTACAAGATTTCCAAAAATTATGAAAATTGGACTATGTTTAGAGGGAGAAAAGCGTTATCGCTTTTTGTATGAAAATTTACAGCTTCACAATCCTCTTAAGTGAAGAAGTTACGATACAATTTCCTTTACTTACTAACGGCAACCTTATCGTACGTACATACACGTTTTCTAATTATTTTCAACCATTTATTGTTCAGCGTTCCTAACGCCAATTTGTATGGTTTCGCTATTCGAATCACTATGAAGTAGAAATAAAACCAATCTAAACGCTATGCTGCAACTGCTTTAATAAAATTCCAGTACAATCATTTTACAAGTATAAAATGGTGAAATAGTACCTACATTTAATGGTGTTAATTTATATCTTGTTTGAGAAATTTATGCTAAATATGATTACTCGAATGTGTAAGGTTTCAAAAAATATCAACTTTTTTTGTCGGGAAAATGCCTGGTGCTCTATCAGCTTACCAGGGGATCGCCAGCTATGTGGGGCTTGTACCCACAAAAAATCCGACAGCATCCTATAACCGCGTAGCCCAGCGGAGTTATAACAAAGTCAACATTTAACCAAAGTCCACAAATATGTTATTTTTTGTAAAATATTTTTTTTTTTTTGTGATTGAGTGATATTTTATTATAGATGAGCTGTTAAATTCACTAAAAGATAATTGATGTATAGGACAAAGTGTCAATACGTACCTATTGTATTTAAAAAAGGGTCAATACGTGCCTGTTGTATTTGAAAAACCTATAACTCCTAACAGTTAAGGATCCTTTCCTCATCAGCTCGGTTCATAACTAAACCTGAATAAGATGTAAATACCTGAATAGCTTCGGAAGAAACATGAAACACGTATGACGTAATTATAAAATTTAAGGGTTTCTATCGATTTTCATGGGATTCCATCATCAGATCATGACTTTGGTGACAATGAGACCACCGTAGGAGTATACTCTATCGAATACAAAAAGAATTTTGAAAATCGGAATTGCGTAACATACACACAAAAAAACATACGCATCGAACTGATAATCTCCTCCTTTTTTGAAGTCGGTCAAAAAGAGACAACCGACTTCAAAAACACAAAAAAGTCAAAAATAATTTAAGAGTGCGGATGATCAATGATCATTAGAAAAAATTTGGCACCAACTTGTGTTTTTGAAGTCGGTTATTAATTTTTGTTAAATATTTTTTTAATCTTTTTAGTTAATGTAATACAGGCTCACCGAAGTAATTTGAAAAATACAGCTAAGGTGACACTTCACTGTATTCATTATAAGTGCCTATTGAAATAAAAAAAATAATCTTTAACTCCTAAAAGACAAGGATCCGTTCATTATCATCTCAGCTCATGACTACCTGACGTAAATACCTGAATAGTTTCAAAAAAAATGAAACTCGTTGAACGTGCCTATAAAATTTAAGGGTTTCCCTCGATTTTCCTGGGATCCCATCACCAGGTCCTGACTTGGTTACGATGGGAATAATTGGGAAGTAACTATACGCTCTCAAAGAAAAAAAATGTTTTTCAAATCGATTAATAAATGAGTTATATGAGGTAAACATTCCAGTTTGTGAAGTCTTGTAAAAAACAAGGAATTTACGCAAAAAAATATTTTTGGTGAATGTGTGATTTTTGGTCCAAGTCAGTGCTTAAAAAGAAGGGTTATCAGTGTTTATTCAGCATAAAGTAATACTAGTCTTGTCACGTTTTGAGCGTAAAATTTTTTTGCATGTTTTATTTTCTGCTAGTGATAAGAGTTCAAATGTGGATATTAGTTTGGACACGCTAAAGTTTTAACGACGTTATACTTTTATTGCATTTGAACTGTTGCATTTTTACAGTCAGTGTTATGCATTCACAATGAAATTTTATTGAAATGAAAGTTTAAAGCTTAAATTTCACAATGTGGGTACTGTAAAGCATGTTAGCATGTAGTCTTACTTTGAAGGAATGACATTTAAATATGTTTATCTCCTTGGTCGCGAAGCCCGAATTCAAATTTTAAAAGCGACCAGACCTTCGATATCTGGAGGTCATCTGACGTTTCGCTTTAGTTTTGTCAGTTTGTTCAGCGTTCACAAATTCTAACCAGTTTTCAGCGACCCACAAACACGACACGTCTGTCTTCAAGCGTCTAACGTATGTACGTCCAGGTATACGGTCAAATTATACTGGTGCTCGGACCGCTGGAAGCGTCGAGGTGGCGACCCATGTCGCACGCATTCATTACAATAGGTAATGCGTCCACATACACAGCGGTGTTATTTTTTATTTAAATGGCGACGTGGTACAGCAAAAAAAAAATCAACATTTTTACCTGTTTGAGGTGAATTTCAAATGGAATGATGTCAGATTGTTTACAGTCTTAACGTATTCCTTCTCATTGGACCAGTTGTATAAGTGGGAATAAATAAAACCTGACGATTCTCAATTCTTCGAGCCAAAACAGCCGAACACAAGAAATTTATGTAAAAATTGATTTTTAGATAATAGTAGTATATTTATGGATACCCATGCGATTAGCACTATTACCATTTCTCGAAATTTTTACAATACTAATGCGGTAATGCCTTCGAAAAAGGAGGATGATTTCAAAAGAGTACATACTCCCGAAGTAGTCCAATTGTCACCATGTAATGATCTGTTGATGGGATCCCATGAAAATCGAGGAAATCTCTTGACTTTCATAGGCACGTCCAACGTGTTTCATGTTTTTGCTGAAGATATTCAGGTATTTGCATCTGGTAGTCATCATATCATGTTACTTAACTGATGATGGAAGGTTTCTGGTAGGTTAGGAGTTCGGGAATAATTCTTTCAATACTGTTTTGAGCGAAAGACGTTTTATTTTAAGTTGTTATGGTATTTGCCTTGGCTCAAATTCTGAAACGCATGTATTATATGAAATTAAAAAGTTTGAAAAAAAAAATTACGAAAAAATAAAACCGACTTCAAAAACACTAAAATGTCATAAATAATATAAGAATACATACAACATCCCAGTTTTATATTGAAGTCGGTGCCAAGTCACAGATTAGATAATAGTTACTTCGTGCTAAGCAATGATCACCTGGAAAGTCTTAAGAAAATAAATGAACAATTAATAATAAGTATAAGTAGTTACTTAATATTTGGTACCAACTTCAATATAAGATTGTAATGTTGTATGTATTCTTATATTATATTAATTATAACTTTTTTGTGTTTTTGAAGTTTGTTTTATTTTTTTGTAAAAAAAATTATATAATGGACATTGTATTATTCGGTAGTTATTTGTATAAAAAACATACAAACTTAAAATAACCCACCCTTAATCACTATTACTCGTAGACTGCAACAATAATAATTTTATTACCTATGTCATTGATAAAGCATTACATCAGCATTAAATTAAACTCATGCCTTACAGGTGATTATGTCTGATCGGGCTGCGGCGGAGCGCGCGTGTAAGGACCCCAACCCCATCATAGATGGGAGGAAAGCGAACGTCAACCTGGCGATACTAGGTGCCAAACCAAGAGGGAATATAGCACCTGGTGAGTGAATTATTATCTTATTTTTATTTATTATACATAGCCAAACCGATTATTGTATTGAACGTAAAACTGATGGTGTGCTTGCTATTCAAAAAAATATCCAGTAACCGAATAAAAAACGTATTTTTAGTAATAACTGTAAAAACGTCAAGCAACACTCTGTTCTGATTTCTTTTTATTTTCAACAAGCCTAGATAGCTTGAAGATTGTAAATTTATGAAGTTTATGTTGCAGATTATATATAAATTATTTCAGTGTGCCATTGTCTATACGACATACAAACGAACCGTTTTGATAACCACTTTTACTGTCGCGTAAAAGCATAGCTTGTAGTAATTATTGGATCTATTTATTGCTCGGAGTTCACACATGGTGTCGGCAATGCCCCCCGTAACATTAACACACGCGAAGACCCAGCTTTTTTGTCGGTCGTCGACATGCGTGTGTCAACTCAGCCATACGCAGACAAAGAGAACTAAAAACTCCGAACTGACGAAAAAAGAACCTTAGCAAACAGGCGAGCGATAACATAGTAGCATAGAGCAATAAATGTATACAGGTACATTTTTAATCTAAGATGTGGTAAAATTATTTTATCAATGGATTAGCTTATTTTATCAATAAAAAAAATATGAAGAAAAAGTAGGTACCAGTCGTTAAGAATCTAATGATATTTATGGAATTTATCAAATTCAAACTATTTTCTATTATATCTTTTATAGGGTATTATTTGACTGCAAATCAAAAAGTCTTCCTTTTGCATAAAAGATCCTAATCCTCATCAAATATACTGGTAGCACAGCAAAAGAGTAACCTCAAAATTTTATTATTATAGCAACAATTTCAATTCATGACACATCGCTATTTATTTAAAAGTAGATATTTTGTTTGAACGCATATCAAATAATAGCTAGCGCACAATAAACCTATTACAAGTATTTTTTTAAAACAAAACTTCTATCTTTGTATCCCATACCGCAGTTTATCTAAATGAAACACCAGTTTAGTGAAATTTGCGATTTTACAAAATTAACCAATTGCCCTAACCAAGTGACATAAGTGGAATTCGGTTCAGGCGATGTGGTCGCAGTTCTATTGCTTCGTGGTTCTAACCTAACATAAACTGGCCATCTCGGTTCAATTCGCCTAAATGTTACTACTTTATTATTAAACTTTCATACCTGAACCTAAAGTATAAGTATATTCGAAATTTCTAGCTACTTTTGTCAAAAGTTATTTCTGTATTGCGTTGTTTTACGAATAAAAAAATATCAGTATATTTGATATAGAAATCATATTATTGTACATTAAACAACTTTTTGTGGTGCATTTGCGGAAAAAATATACTGTTTTTGTATATTTTCCATTTATTTCTAGTACTACTTTTTCTTTAGCAATTTGTTTATTTCAGTAAAATAATTCATTTGATGTAAAAATCATTTAATTGATAAATGATGGGTGATAATTTTTTGATGTGCATTTGAAAATATGACTTCTATTAACAGTATCGAGGTTAATTGAATATCGAAACATATGGCTAACAAACTTCAGAAAAAACAGTCTGGTTACCTTTTAATTAAAGTTAATTAAGCAGTCTGATATAAATAAAATTAAGATTAACATTAATGAATATTATGTACGATCCTCAGTTCCTATCTTATATTTTTTTAAATAATTACTTAAACTGGACGTTGAAGTGTAAAAGATTATATGGTTTTGATTTTATCGTTTCAAAATTTTATTGTTAGTACAATGCAAAGATTATATAGCTATGTTATTTTCTGAAAGCGTTGCACAAACGTTATATGGGGCTAAATAATATTACTTATCGTGCGATTAATTCGAGATACGGATTGATAATTCACTTCAACAGTTATATCGAATAGCACTTATCTGAGTGTATGGATATTAAATTGAGTAGCGTTTCGTTAAATTTAGGAGCAAACAGTAGGCTACCAGGCTATTACTTTTAATTTTATTTGAAATATCTTACGTCTTGTTCGGTTTTGCCTATAGTTTCTAGGCTTAGACTATACGTCTCAAAAAAGGTTTGTTTTCATTTTTTCTCACTGTTTTTTCATTTACTTTATATATTTATTTAGTGCATTGGTGTTAAAGGCCTCAAGCAAAAGTTTATCTTCATTGTATAGTAATGTCTACGCACAAGATTATATCTATAGATAAGAAGGTTGTGTATAGTTGTGTATAGCCGAACGATGATCTCCTAGAAAGTCTTCAAATTTGGCTCACCTTCGGTGAGCTGCTATTAAATTGATGTGCAAGGTCAGGTCAGGTTAGGTCAAGTTCAAAAGTTAAGGCAAATACGCAAATAGGAGTACGTGAATAACTTTGGAACAAACATGAAACACGTTGGATGTACCCATAAAATTTAAGGGTTTCCCTCGATTTTCATGGGTTTCCATTATCAGATCCTGACTTTGGTGACTTTCGGACAACCCAGGGAGTATACTCTATTGAATACAAAAAGAAATATGAAAATCGGTCCACAATAATTGGCGGAGTAATCGCGTAACACACACAAAACATGTTAAAAATATGTACCTTTAAAATTTAAGGGTTTCCCTCCATTTTTATGGGATCCCATCATCAGATCCTGACTTGGTAGCCTTGGGACCACTCCAGAAACAACATACGGGTCAAATTGATAACCTCCTCCTTTTTTTTGAAGTCGGTTAAAAACAAGTAAATGTATGTGCATCAGTTTTACATGGTTCTCTCCACGTGGTTATAAAAAATGCTTAAATCGAACGAATATCACCCTTCTTCAAAAAATACGATAATTACGTTGATTTGATACTCTTTAAACAAAAGAAATAAACGCTCTCGCTCTGCATTTAATATGAGTTGCGACTTTTCACGCAAAATCCAGTGGGAATAAGTAATGGGTTGGTGATTAATAAATGGCGTTTGTAACAAGCGATACCTCAACAGTAGAAAATTTCACTATTATGTTTTTATTAATGTGCAGAAATTATTATTATTTGAGCTGGTGGTTCTTGATTTGTTTTATTATTGTTTTGCATTGGTTACATGTTCAGTAATGTTATGAATTACATTGATTAGCTAAGATTAGCTAAGAAAGTTCGATAAAAAATTTGTTGTAAAAAGTTTCAATTATTATGGTTATTAAAATAATGGTTAACATGAAACTGTTCACACTGGTGAATATTATCTATATGAAGTAAATATTTAATGTTATCAAATATTGATAGTTAGGAGGTACAAATGTTTACCTTTTTATCAAAAACTAAACATCTACAGCAGTTATCTTGAATTAAGTACGAATATAATGATAGGATTAAACGATTTTACCAAAAGTGAAGTGTAATCCATATTATAACATGTACTTAGTGCCAGATAAGGAATATCCCAGCCTTCCCTTTTGAAGTAATGAATCATGATCTATGAGTAATTGATCTATCATGATATCATAAAACTGATGTTAAAGTGAGATGTCGTTATACTCTGCTATAGAGTTGCTGCGCTTTACATATTGTTTTAAACGTTAGTGGTAAGGACCCTGTATAAGTGTAGTGTCATGACTATTCGTGAAACGCTTGACTTACACTAACAAAAGAATCTAAAAGCAAGATAAAAATATTGCAACTAGCCATAAAAGAAAATTGGGAAAAGAAAAAAAGCTATGTACTTACTTTTAAAATTTACAGAGGTCATAATTACTAAAGCGCTGGCAGAGCTACCTACCTTAATTATATTTTTATTCAAGAATGTAAGCAATGCGAAAACATAAATGTTTTTGTAAAGATAAGTATAATTTGATTTAAACAAAAAAAATATTGAAAAAATGTAGCTTTTAATAAATTTATTATTGATGAAATTAATTGGAATATATCTAGACAGGTGATGATTAATAGTAAAGAATAAGTCATCTTTAGTTAGTTTCAAAGTGAATTGGATCGATTTAAAGATAGTAGTAGTAGTATAGGCGAGAACAGGGGCACCGCCCCCCCGCCGGAAGTAGCTAAACGCTCAGAAACGGAAGTGCTCGTGGTCGACAGGCTTGCTAATTGATTGTAGCCCTAACTGCTAGGTCCTGATGAGGTGTTGCCACGCGGATTTATTTCAATGCAACAATATAATAAAGCCATTCAGATGAGGGTATGCAAATGAGAAGAAAACCTTATTAATTTATTTATTGGCCATCATTACCCTCATTGTATGAAACTCATTGACTTCAGAAAAAAATATATAAGCCTATTGTTTTGCACAGCAGATTACAAAAAAATATTGCAAATATGGTTACAAATTATATTTAAGCGCCACAAACACAAAAACTTTTTCGTTTAAAAAAGAATCTATGTATCAGATATTTATGTAGGTATGTATGTATTATGTTAATGCAATATATATATTTGTTACACGTTAGTAATGTATTATGCGCATCTCGCTTCGCTTTTCTTAAATATTTTCCTTTACCCTAAGGTTACCTGGCAGTAATTGCTATTTGAGCGTTGGTGGCGCTGTGGACTCGGCACTTGCCTTCCAATCGGGAGGTACGGGTTCGAGACCACCATGTACCAATGTGTTTTTCGTTTTCGAATTTCATATGTACATTTGCCTGACGCTCCTACGGTGAAGGAAAACATTGTGAGGAAACCTGCATACATCTGCGAAGAAATTCAATGATGTATGTGAAGTCGACCAATCCGCACTGGGCCAGCGTGGTTGACTAAGGCCTAATCACCCTGATATAGGGTAGGCTCGAGCCCCTCGGTAGGGACGTATATGAGCTGTGATGATGAATTGCTATTTTAGCAATAAGGCCGCCTTTTGTGTTTGTTTGTGTTATGTGTAATTATTTTTAAGTTTTCTTGTGCAATAAAGCATTCATTTATTCATTCTACATTTTTAAAAATGATTACATGACAAATTCGTCACGTCCCAATGTTAGAATTCTTTTTAACCGACTTCAAAAAAAAATTAAAAACCGACTTCAAAAACACTAAAAATTTTAAAATAATATAAGAATAGGTACAGAAAACATCACACTTCTATATTAAAGTCGGTGCCAAACGATGATCTCCTAGAAAGTGTTAAAATTTGTAAAAACCTCCTCCTTTTTTGAAGTCGGTTAAAAATAAAAACCGACTTCAAAAACACTGAAAAGTTAAAAATAATATAATCGGTGACAAATTTTAAGACTTTAAGAGATCATCGTTTGGCACCGACTTCAATATAGAAGTGTGATGTTGTCTGTACCTATTCTTTTTTTATTTATAACTTTCAGTGGTTTTGAAGTCAGTTTTTATATTTTGTAAAATATTTTTTTGTAATTTTTAATGATTTTTAATTGTTTTATAACAGTACTTAATTGCTATTTTCCTCGCTGAGGTGAGGTGGAAAGTTGTGTATTGCGCTCGGCTGCAAAGTTATTTGCCTCTCGTACCTTTGAATCTCGAGAAAGCAAAGGATTCTTCTTTCAGTAGAATCCTGGACATAACGAGTAAAATTCAGTAACCAACTTTGCAGCAATGCTTCAAATAACTATTTCCGCGGTCTTACCGAAAAAAGTGTGAAGCATCAATCAATTTCTAATTCGTTGGTAAGGCATATCCATAATAATATAATGTTATTCTATTTCTGAATATGACTGAATCATTTCAATTAAAATAAGTTTCCATTTTTTCATCTATAAGCTATCGCTCACGATCGCGTACTCGAAATTAAACAAAATGATTCACAAAATGATGATTGCTTTGACCATCGTCCACGGTCGCCGTAACATCACGGTGTGTCCTAACTTCCGTGCTGCAATGATAGCCGAGAACTTGATAACAGTATGTGACGTGCAATTTGCAAGAAGACAAGGCCGCGGACGCTCTGAACAATCGTTAGGTATACCGTTTTAATTATCCATTATGTGACTATTTTGTCACAGACAATTTACCATATTTTTAACCTTGTTTTAGCCTTTCGCACAGTATAGACTTAATTTGTTACCGCGAGTATTTTGTGAAATTATGATGCCAGTATTTGTCTTACTGATTTTGCAATGATGAGTATAACGATTATTTGAAACCTTTAACAAATTATAATTAAAAGACAAAAACAATGATGTTATTGTATTCTTCAGATAGGTTTTATTTGGTGATGAAATATTGTTAATTATTTAAAAAATTATCACAAAATAGTGTCCGTATGGTGCAGGGAATGTTTTAAAAGCTTATTGTAGCTGATTGAATTCCTCTAAATAAAATTAATGATAAGGTCTTTCGAAGTTCATATAACATTCGCTCGTGATTGGATTCGTTTCGAAAGTTACCCCAACCTTTTGTATGCACGGTAGAAGCAAAAAAAAAAGCAAAACGATATTAAAAGGAACAGCTGATCGCATTGTAAAAAGTCGGCTGAGAAAACAAGATTCGATGGAACCGCATCTTCTTGACGTCCGTCGCGTCGTCGAAATCCCGTTGTTCGATGTATGAATCGGTCAGAATTGGCGAATTTTATCAGCTATTGAATTTCGGTCTCTAGTAGCGACTACTTAAGGTGTATTGAGTACGTTCAGTGCTGTGAGTGAGGGTCGCGGAGAGTACACAATGGGTGCGGGCGCGCATGACGGGCACCTGGCCGTGGTGTACCGGCCGCGCCATATGCCTTCGTCACATTTCCTATACTCATGACCCGTGCAACCCCATCCTGGTGCGTTACTCACTCGTAAATAGGCCAGTTTTTATGGCTAATATAACTAGACAATATATGTGATTACCTCCGATCCAATAATTAAACACCGCTACAAATAATACCAAACCATGAACATGACGTATGTGAAGTACATGAAGTCCAAGATATAAAAAAATTAAAGAAGTATTAATAAAAGAAGCGTCAGTATTAAATGGTAAGCAACTATTACTAGAAGAAGCTACTATACTATTAAATGGTAAAAAACTATAAACTGATGTTATAGGTATTCAAAAATCGAAGGTTTGTATGCTTAGGTTTTTAGATGTTTGGATGATGTAGAAAAATTCGAGAATTAAAACACGAAAATTTGATTTTTTGGTAGGAACACAAACACCTGGATTAGTAATAGACTATTTTTATTACAATAACAATACACCAATTTTCAAATTTTGCCCGATAATATACTTTTTGTCTCTTTTTACCCGAAAATATAATTGGGATAAAAAATGTATATGTATATAAAATACACATACCTAAGTGTATAAAATACTGCAATCGTTAAACTGTTATTATGTTGACCTTTGGGGAAATTATCGTTTGCTATGGGTTTTTTGTAACCGACCGACGTATCGTATAAGTAGTCGATATAATTTTAAACTGCATGATTCGACTTGTTTACTGCCTGCGAATGACTTTGGATATAGATTCTTTTTCTTCTTAAATTATAAAATCGTATCTCTGAATTATGTGAGTAGCTCATGTTTTTTTTGTCGAAATGCTCTTACGTTACCTTGCGATCAAACATAGTTATACTCACATAGAATATATAAAAATCTTTAACCGTAAACGCAATAATCGATTTTGTTCATTTCCTTTAAATTTTAAAATACAATACTTAATATTTATTACCAGAATTCTTATATTACAGACTCGTTTGGAAATTATTGTTTCCCTTTTTGTCTTTTTATATACTTAAGAGGTGAAGTTGTATCTGTGGCCTTTGCAGTCCTCAAGATACAGGGTAGTTCTCAGTTTTGGCTATTGGTGTGACAACTAATTTAATTTGTGCTGCATCGAACTAGCTAGCTAGTAACGAGGGTAGTATTCTCCGCAACCTTTAGTCGCTTAATCAAAAAGTAAAGAAATTGTGATAATGCAAAAATGAAAAATTTTGCATCGATACGAATGATCTGAGCAAATTACCAAGAATCAAACAGTGAATCATGCCTCAGTAATCACAGCGCAATTTTATTATTAAATCGTATTAAGCCCTCTCAGTTTGTGTACGGATTGTCTTGGCTTAACGTTTACAGCTGCTTTGTTGCCTCCGTTCGCTTTAGACCATTTTAATACATAAGGCAACAGGAGGCAACAAAGAAACATGATGGTAAGGGGTTGCGATGAACTACGACGCACTTGAAGTGAGTCATTTGTCATTGAATCGGAGAGTCTGATGTCTACCACTGTTAGCAAAGTTTCGGTCTAGTTTATTACGCATAACAAACTGTGTCTTCTGTGTCTTGATGTCAGATAAGGGGGTACTTTACTTTACTACTGTTATTGTACTATGATAGCTTAATATTGTTCTAAGCTTGTTTAAATAAAGATCGCTAGTGAATAATTATTCGTAATTCTGAAAAATATTGGTTTAATGAAGTATGTAGGTATTTGAATCGTATAAAAAACAAGTTTAGTTTCTGGTTTTTTTTTTGTTTTTTTACTTCATATATGTAATGTACATATATGAAGTAAAAAAACAAAAAAAAAACCAGAAACTACTTATTAAAAAAAGATAATAAATAAAGACGAACCCAAACTATGGAGGTTCAGACATGTGGCGTGGGAGGGGTGGGGTCGAGGGTTATCATGGCAAGAATGCTGACTGTATTTCCTTGCTGTATTGTAATGCTGATCTTAGAGCGAGGAAAGAGCCAGCCCACTTGTCACCAACGCATGTAATGTTAGAGTATGCTTGCGTTCTAAACTCTACTGTAAGAACTTTAAACTTTTTATATTGTTTGCATAACGTAGAAGCTGCAATGACATCATTAACTAAATTGGGATACATATGTAAGTATTTCAAAACATTGTTCGTTTCAACCCGCAAGATTAAAATCATCTTCACAAAACAGGATGTATGAACAAAACTTGCATTTAGGTCATCCCGGTCTGTCAATAGAAGCCAAACGATTTCAATCCGCGCAGTTTACCGACGGCCGTTATCTAGTCCGGTTTGTCGTATTCGATTCATAATTCACCAAACCGTTATTCTACAAAGGGGCTGCTATAGATGCGTGTGCGCAGCCGGCTTCAATTCAGTCCTTTTACCTGCATTTTTAATCTTTAGAGCGTTTTTGACAAAGGCCCTCACTTTTACAATTGCAAATGAGCAAGTTTGGGGCGACGACGGCGACGCAAAGATCAACTGAATGAATTATGGAAATTAACTTTTTACGGGTACAAAAGTGCACACTAAAGAGCACTATTTTCGAATGCATATTGACAAGTTAATTTATTTGTGAAGGTTTTATCAGATTTTTAAGACATTATTTTAAATATCAATTACCAAGCGCAACATAGCCATTCGAATAGGAAAAGAGTTCTATCAGAGCTCACATTCCCCTTATCTTACAATTTAGAATGTTTTTCTAGTTACAGTAAGCTTGCCTGGTGTGCCTTTCAGGGCCTATTAGGGCATGGTTTTTAACATTTTTTGTGTGTAATAGTTTGATATTTCGATTTAGAAAAAAATTCATGCTTATTTATATTTTTCTCTATACTCCTCTAGTTGCTTATATTATCTTATGAAGGATTTGCCAATAAATTTTTCATTACAAACTTTTGCGGTATTATTGAAAAGCATTAATATTTGTTCAATAAATAAATCGAGTCGCCTTTCTCTAAAAAAAAAACGATCAATGGATCTAGACAATCTTCTAGTTACAGAATTGTTATTTTCAAATAAATCTAGAACGACAATTTGTATTTTGTTGGATTTCATAGTGGCGTTGTTTCTGGAAACGGTCGAATTGTTTTCGTATAGAAACCCATCTAGCAACGTAGATGGGGCCGTTACGGGCGTGTCTGTCTTCGGCGCCCGCGTATTTCGACGAGCCAACATAAATAAGCGTCAGTTAGTAGTTTTACTCTTATAGCTGCAATTAAACATTCACGTAGAATAATTATTCTTGTAAATGTAGAGCTAATCATATTGTAATCTAATTATTCTAGTAAGAAATGTGCATTAAATTCTTTTTTAAATGCAAAATTTCACCACTAGAGGTCTTGGCTTAAAGGCTTGTAAACTAGGTACCTACCTCTGTTCAATCTTCAATGAAACTTACTAGTATTTGTCTGCGAATCTCTATTTCTAGAAGCTTTAGAAATTACGGACTTCCATCGTAGCTATGTTTCCTATACATCCCTGTTAGGCTCTTACTTTCTCAGCAATTTTTTTCCTTCTTTCTTATTTTCGCGTGTTTCTGCAAAATGCAATTTTCTAACAAATGTAATTTACTTGGCTTTGATAATGTAATTATAACTTTGAATTTAATTTCAATTCGTATAATACATATAATATTAGGATAATTATAATGTAGTTATTTGCACAAAATGGCACTAAATCTTCTCATCTATCTATTTTCTATCTACATATATAAAAAACCGGCCAAGTGCGTGTCGGGCCACGCGCAGTGCAGGGTCCCGTAGTTGCAAATGCCAACTTTGAGTTCACACTCACACCTCACAACACGTTGCCACAGATTACTAAATACGTTGCTATTAAATTAGACATTATTATTATTATTAAAGCTCCAATGATTTTATGTTTCCTTAACTTCACGTGGTTCGTATTTATTATTAACTTCACGTGGTTGTATTTATATTCAGTACTAATTTTCAATGAAATTTTACGTTTCCGAGTACATTTTATAAGTTAGTCGTCTATAACTTTTTAGTTTGTACTTAGTACTCAACTCTGATAGTTTTCCTTTAACTTCGTTATATATACTACTGTTGTAATTTTTTTCACGTGCCCATATATAATCGTTTACCAGATAGGGGGGCACTTACCTCTAACAAACATTTGCACTTTAAAACCAAATATTTCGGAAACGGACCCCTAAATCGAAAAATGGTGTTTTTAACCTTACATTATTTTTTAAAGACCTATTCAATAATACCCCACACGATGGGTTAGTTGAGAAAAAAAAATTACTCCCAGTTCACTTGTATGAGAGCTACCCTAAAAATTTTTTTTTTCAATGTTTTTTTCCACCACTGTTTTGACATGATTAATATACATACCCATACCAAATTACAGCTTTCTAATACTAATAGTCTCTGAGTAAAAGCGCGGACAGACAGACAGAGAGACATGGCGAACCTGGGTTCCTTGTTTACTACGGAACCCTAAAAAAGGAGAAGTTCCCATCTATAGACGCATGCACAGCCGTAACCGCTAATGGTAGAAACGTGAAATTTGGACAGTTTTTTAATATAAAATGCGAACGCAACTAAGAAGGGATTTAAAAAATGTTAACCCTAAAGGGATGAAATAGGTGTTGCAAGTTTGTATGTTTTTTTTTAAATTCGCGACGATTTTGATAAAACTTGAGATTCATGCTCTTAAAAACATTTCTTTGGACACCTGTTTCATGGTTTATTGGAATTCACCCTCTTAGGGTGCAAAATATATTAAAAAAACGGCTCCAATTTCTATGAAATTTATTATCCGAGCTCCTAAATATAAATAACAGTCTTCTATATAATAGGCTACAAAATTATTTTTCCTACGGGAAAATATAAAATTTGCACGGTAAAACAATAATAACGCGGGCGAAGCCGCGAGCGGAAAGCTGGTAATACATAAAGCTGACTAAGTCATGATCGCTGAGCCCAAATTAAAGCTTGCCTGGGCTGTCTATCAGGGCATATACACAACTTACGGTAAAATATAGAGAAATGAGTATACACGTGTTTGAGATTTTTGAAAACCTTACCCTTGAAGGGTTGAAATAGGAATTGAAAGTGTGTTTTTTGAAATATCACACTAAAATTATTACTCAACTTGCTCTAACGCAACTTAGCTTGAAACTTCTGCTCTATAATTTGAATTGTTTTTACTACGGTAAAGTAAAAAAATTCCGCGGGTAAATCGAAAATAACGCGAGCGAGGCCGCGGGCGGAAAGTATTTTATAAATGCAGACAACCGAGCGAGACACATTTGTTTGGTTAGTTGTTCCCACGTCTATAGGTTATTTGATATTGTCTCAAACATACTGTTCATTATGTATTTTTCACATTTAGATGGTATGATTATAACTTTTACAAGACCGCCAGCAATTTGCTACTGGATGACTTTTACTAGTTTTTATATTATATAAACCTGACAGTACTGAAATTTTGAAACGTTTTTATTTTGGCATGTTTATTTATTTTAAACATCGTAAAATTAAGTGCAGGATTGTAGATTTTTGAGTTTGCTTCGTGTGAGATAACAGAAATAGCAAAATAAATAAAACAAAATTTTAAAAAAATTTTTTTGGAGAAATTAGGTAAGAGCTTAGATATTATTATTGCTTTATATGACTCGAAATAAGTAATTCTTTCTTTCGTGTATGCTTGACCAGTCCCCTTACCACACCGAGCATATATAACCAGTGCTCGGTGCCTGACCATGATCGCTCAAAACAATATTAAAACCGCACTGAGAGCGAGATGGCGCTATACGCGGCAAGAGCGGTGTCTCTGTTTCAATATTTTTTTAACCTTGCTATAAGCGATCGTGGTAAGGCCCAGCTAATTTTGGAGAAATTATATAAGAAACTCAATAATTATTTCGAGTACGCTTGACCAGTAGTATTGTAATTTTTTTTACAATGACTGTTCTATTAAAGATTTTACATAAATAAGCAGGAGTTTTGGTAAATTTGTAAACGTTTTTGTAAGTCCACTGATTATACAAGCCGTCTGCAGCCGATATCGTGCATTCGTTTCCATTACCGCGATACTAAAAGTTTGTAGGCCAGTCTAAATGTGTCGCAGTAGTCCGCGGCAATTCGAGTCGTAGTCGATTATGAAAACATTGTTAAAGTTTAACTATATGGGTGGTGATGAAGGCCATATAGCTGCCACTTGTCCAAACACGGTGGTGCGATGAATTATTAAGTGAATGGGCACCGTGGTAATCGATTCACACCTGTGACGGCGACTTGTCTTTTTTCTAGGAATATTTTTTTGTAGTTTTTTCAACATCTTCCCGCACAAGGTCAAAAATAACGATAGGTACAGTAAGTAAATACCTAATTGTGACTCGTTTTTTTTTTCTAAATCGTTGTAAAATTCTAGATACAAAACTCGAGCCTTCTTTAGTGTTTAATTACTATATTGTCTTAAAGTATCATTTATTACTCAAAGGCGAGTGATAAATGATTGGAGAAAATGGTTCTCTCGGTTGAAAAAAAGATTTAAAACAAAAAATGGTCGTTTTTTAAGCCATATAGAACTCAGAAACTCATTTTGTTTTATTTTACAATTTTCGGAAAACTTACAGCTAGCTTAAGAAGTATTGATTTATGTAATATTTAAGTAATGCAAAGCCAATAAAAAGTTTTCGCCTATCTATAGCTAGTCAGACAATTTAATATCATAATGTGTTACTAAGGCACATATTTCACTTACGTGGAGAAGAACTTCAAGCTAAATACTTTTTTAAATTTTTTGTTTTCTAAAAATTATCCTTGAAAAAATGCCATATAGGTGTGTACATAGACTCTATATTACAGGTTTATATATATTACATATATAGATTATAAACTTTAAAATTTATAGACTTTGTTAACCAAAAGTCTAATTTTAACTAGTCCATAAATAGACAGAGCTGCAGGTAGAAGCTAGTTATTCTACCTGCAACACTTCATAGATAAAGTGTGTACATACCTCTAGGAATATAGTCTAAAATCGATCAGTTTTTACAAGTTAATTTAGTGATGGACGAACATAGTACAGTAAGCTCCCATTCAAGCTTTACATTTACACTTCGAAAACCACCACTATTACGAGCGACATAAGAACGGTCCAAAGGTCAAACATTATAGCTTGACAAGGAGCTTACTATACAAGCTTCTGTAGCTTTTACGGAGCTTTCCTCGTGTGATTAAACCTTATAAAAAATATGATCGGTATCTTTTTGAATTCATTGAAGTTGCAGCCCAAGTTTGATTGAACATGAAGCTAAAGAACATCATGATTGATTAACGAGACTTCGCCTTCGGCAGCGCTTGTCCCCGCATTTGACACTGCAGGCTCGCGTGCGCCGCCTGCGCCCTTCGCATAGGGCATTACGTATTCATGCGCAGCGTAGCACCCTGCCAGTTGTAAGACAGGCATTACAAAACTTGACGCTGACATTATGTTGACCTATATTCCATTGTATCTTGTGTATTGAATATGTAGACCGATAAAACTAAAAACGCTACACGCTAATGAAACATCATAGAAACTTGCATGATTTTCTTCAGCGTTAGAACGTATTAGATAGAATATCAAGAATGTATGTATGGCAGGCGACAGTACGGTCAGATACCAGGGCATTCATCATAAGATTTATCAAGGAACAGTTAGAAACAAAACTTATTATCTACATATTACAACCGCGCTGATGTAGGTAGATACATTATTGCAAGTTTGATGCGCGTTTTTACTGATAGTCGTATGCGATAGTTTTGAAACACCAAATTTTATTTTGTGCTATTCTTTTACAGCATATCGCTACAAACATTGTTTTCACATTATTAAAATCGTTTCTTCCCTCACAGATACAGTAGACAGTCTACAGCATATCAAGATAGCCAAAACGAAGACTCTTTAGTCAATCGAAATTTATTTTGCGTATTGAACGTTAAGAATCAGTTGCAAAAAACTGAAATGCTTGGAATCTGATTGGCTGTTGTTCGCAAAGCAAACGACGGATACGAAACACGGTTATCGGTTTTATGAACACGGTGTATAGCCCTGCGGATATTCAGATGTTTGATTTAAAAAAATCAATATTATAAACAGTCTTCCTTTTTTTTCAAAAACCTTTTACACACTTGTTTAATTTGATGTATCATGCTGTGAAGTCGCACCCTTTCTCCCATAACTATATTGACCACCACATACCTTACAAAAAAATCTTTAGGACCGGATAAATTCGTACAGAAATACTACATTTACACTTTGCAAAGTCCGATTGCTACGATTTTTCTGAGGTGTGTGTGAAGTGACCATTACGTATTAGTTCTTTTTAAACCAGATGAGTAAAAAAACATTTTCGATTAGCTTCGAATTTCAATAGGAACACAACTGATTGCTTGACGAAATTTCTCAAAATGAAGCTTATATCAGAAAGTAAAGAATTACAGCATGGTCGGTCGCGTTAGGGATTTGCGTACTTAGTTTGTCGACAGTTGGGAGAGGGTCGTGTGCACGCGTCGGGCGATTGTACGCAGTACTCCGTAGGGGCTGTGACCCACCCCCGGCAAAATTTTTGTTCCAACGTTGAGACTTAGACGCTGAATGCACCGATGAGCGCATGCCTTCTCGATCGATACCGCATCTACTCGTACCTCGGTTTTGAATTTACCGAGAAGCTTTTAATGATGAGTTGACCGCGTTTTGGAGTTTGGACTCGAATATTCTGGCGTCTTCAATTTTTTCGGTGTTTATATAAGTACTATGATGTTATTTGTTAAAAATTTAAAATATTTCGAAATGCTTTTGACTTCAACGGATATAAAATCAAAATGCATGCCATTTAAAAACTGCGCTAATGTGTAAAACAAAAACCACTTTTCGTACTTAAATTGAGAAAGAAATAATTCGCTTAATTGTTGAGAAATAGGTCGCGATTTCGACGCCATTGAAAAATTATGACTGATCGATAGCGCTGCGCACTCTGTATAATTGTATGAAGCGAAGCCATAACTAAGCATAACTATGGCCGCTGCAGCGACCTCGCGATGTTATCAAACTTTGTATGTTCTATTTATAATTTTTAATTAATACGGTCCGCAATGAAAGTGAATTAAGGCTGGTTTACATTTGCCACAATTCCATGCTATTTGGCAATATTTCTTAACCGTACTAAAACGAAAATTAATTTAGACGCTGTTTGTAAGCCAATATACTTTCATATTTTGTTATGCAATTTTCTTTGGTATTTTCTCAGAGTGACGGCTACAAAAATATATAATGTTTATGCTTTATATTAAAAATGAATGTTGTCAAAAACACACGTTTTTCGTATTTGGTTAACAGTTTTCTTATTAAATCCTCTTGTAGTGCTTTTTCTTGCTAAATTGTAGAAATATAGGGAAATCTTAAAGTTGAAAGAAAAAAAACAAACTTATTCCTTTAGTCCGATACAAAATGAAAAGCTTTATTCTGGTAGGTACATGGTTGTAATTCACTTATGCATAATGTTACTGAAGTTAACAAAATTCCCTCAATGCAAAGCACTTAACTAAATGTTTAATTAATACAAGCCAAGGGCAGGATGGTTCAGGTTTGTTTGATCAATCTCGGCAGGTAAAAATCAGGTACAAATTGGGTACAAAACTACAAAATGGGGGGCAATAAAGTACACGAACAAATAGTTATAGGTTTCTTTTTTTTAAATTAGTAGCTTTCCCCGGAGCGGTTGTTAGTAGAGCGTACCTTCGATGCTAAGTTTCCGCGATCACGGGTCAGAGATATAAAATTCCCGTTCCTTAGATTGTTCTCTCTATATATGTACAATTCCACAGAATTCCTCCTTGTGTTAGGTTATTAGGTAGGTTAGTTGCAGCGGAGCCCTACGGCCTCCGGGAACTGCCCTGGAGATTCATAGCACAGTGTTATGTTAAAAATATAATTAAATATGCCTATAATCTTAGGGTCAGTGGGTCTAACACTGAGTTCTGAAGGAATCCCAGTCAATACATTTGAATTTCATGTAATAAACATTGCAAGTTAATTCCAAACATAATTTTCAATGAATTGTCAAAGTTTCTTATTGGGTAGTTAATAAAAAGGACATATGGAGGGGAGAGCACCTATTTTGTGTATAATTACTGCTATTAATAAAAAGAAAACAGCTTAATTTGTGAGTTATTTGCCAAAGAAGGATGTGAAACTTAATATTGTGAAAATTTAGAATTTAACAGGAAATTCGCAAGTGTTACTCAATATATGCCTTAATCCCACTAAGATGCCGTTTACTATCAAGGTTTTTTAATGAAATAGGGGATGAAAAAGGAGAATTTTGGAAATGTAATATGTTTGATTTAATAATCAATTTACCCACAAATAAAAATAAAATTAACAAAATCTGTTTTAAATCATGAAATATGATAAGTTAATTAGATACCTTATTGATTTTTTGCACTTATTGATACAATCAATCCATTTAATTTAAATAATCGCGTGCCGGCGAGTAAATATAGTATTTTTTCCTTAGCTTTACTCTTCAAGCTGAAAACAAAAAGAACTGATTTTTGTAGTCTCGCTTTTCAAATTCAATTCACACGGAAAACGGGAGAAATACCTATTAATTTTATTCGCAGAAATTAAGATAATGTAGAAATTTAGATTTCGATTTAGAATTAAATCAATAACAAATTACTTCGGTCGATGTCTCACAGACTACCCATAACATAGACGATAGACGCGTTCTAAAAACCAACGCTCCACCTGCGCACAGATTTGCGTTTATGTGGAAGCGACGGAGCCGAGGTCCGTTTGCTGAATGTTAAGCGCCGCATTGGCGACGGAACCTCTCCTAAAACCAAATTCATTTCATAACACTCGTAAGACTCTTAACTTGCTTCAAGATGTGTCAAGTCAACATACGGATCTTTCGAAATTCTACAATATGCAATAAGTATTTCCAGCTAAAGTTATAAGTTTGGTTGAAAAACAAAACGTAATGAAAAATTAACCATGAACAAATTGTGAATGCTTTCCAAATTCTATTCGACGAAACCATAATTATATGATCTGTGGCTTTAAGTGTATTTTATTATGATATGTCTCTAGAAATGATCAAAACAAACGGTCTAAATGTCAAATTCCGAATTTTGAGAAAATCAACCCACCTAAAGGTAAGCACGGGATTTTGGGCGAAAAAAAACTATCTTTGTAAATAAGGCCAGGATAAACGCGAGATTTATTTTGTTTATGCAAAAATTGAATAATGACCAAAGATAATTGCAAATGTCACTGACGTTACGTGAAACGACGTTGACGTTGACACTTGACGTTGATATTGTGAAATTAATTGACAAAGTTGTTGTAATTATGATTTTAGTTGTGCAATTTGTGTTAAAACTACAGTGAAACCAAAGTGTTTTTGCAAAATTAGTGTTTTATGAAATTTTAAGAAAAAACGGTGTTACACTCTGCGCACTTCACGTACAACGCTATTCAAAAATCAGAATAATTTTCCGAAATTTTTAGTATGCTTTTACGTTTGCTAAATTTGTAATTTTAGTATGCTTTGAAATAGCATGCAAAAGTACATAATATCTGAAACAAACAAATTTGAATCTGAGGAGAAATTTGATCTGAAAATTCAATCTGAGGCTCATTAAACGTATTTTGACCTATCCTAAATAGCAGAGATTTGAATTCTTAACGAATTTCCGTAAAATTTATGAGCAATAGATCATGTAAGTAGTTTTAAAACTCGGCAAAACTTCAAAATATTGGATTAATTACTTTTATTAATTGAATTAATTATTTATTGAAGAAGCATCCAAGTTTATTTTTGATTTTCTAAAGTTTTATGGACAACTTTTCTTGAAAAATGTTGGAGGCTTTTCTTTAGGCTCTATGGGCGTATTTACAAATATTATCTAGGTAGGTAATGTATATTTCTCTTAATGACTATAGCAGCTTACCCAGTGATATACAATGAATTACCATGGTCCGTATTGCAAAAACGAGCGATAAGAACAATTTATAAACCGAGTCGCCCTGAGAATTTTTTTTAAAAGAAAAAATATTATGTTGGCATCACCAATATGCAGTGTGTAACAAAATCCCTTTGAACAATTAAAGGGGTGTTTATCTTTACTTATAGGTATACAAATAATAAAAAAAGTTACAATAAAAAACTATTGACCAAGTAAATCCACTTTTAGATTGTCTTTAAAATTGACACATTTGAAAAATATGTTTTTTACGTCAGTATTTGTAAGTTATCAATTATAGCATTATAGTCGGGGAAATGGTGCCACCAGCGCAAAAAGGGGTAAACTCAAAACCTCAAACTCAAAAATCTTTATTCAATATAGATCTTTACAGGCACTTATTGACGTCAAAAAAAACATAAAAATCTTCAACCTAGAATCTAATTAACTAAATTATTTAATCCTTGTATGTTCACACACCCCAACCATTATTAAGATGTGTGCAAATACAAGTCAAATGAAAAAAAAAATTGACTCTACCACCTGTTCGGAAATTGGGAGAGCCTTCTCGAGAAGAACAGGCAAGAAACTCGGAAGGTCTTGTATTTTTTTGTCTCCTCTTTTAAAATGCCAACATTACAATAATATATTTAACAAACATTTTTTAATAATATAGAAATGCCTGTCGGTGTGAGTGGAACAGTTACTCGAATGAAATCACCAAGTGTTAACACCCTTTGAACGTCAATTATCACATCTTTTGTCAATCCCAAGCAGTTTTATCCGTCATATAATCAGACACTTTATAATATGCTTTTTCATAAGTGTGCCCTTGATAGTGACTTTAAATTTATTCAAGTTAAGTGCTTTAATATTATTTGGGATTTTATTGTAGAAACGTACACAAAGGCCTTTGAAAGAATTATTAATTTTTTTAAGCCTAGTATTTGGTAACACTAACATATTCTTTTGCCTAGTATTTACTGAATGAATATCACTGTTTTTACAAAACGAATGTATATTTTTATGAACATATACTATATTCTCGTAAATATATTGCGACGCAACGGTCATAATACCAATTTCTTTAATTTTTTCTCTCAAAGACTCTCTTATTTTAAGATTATAAATAGCACGAATAGCCCTTTTTGCAGCACAAAAACATTCTGAATGTCGGCAGCATTTCCCCACAGCAAAATGCCATACGACATCACACTATGAAAATAGGCAAAGTATACAAGTCTTGCTGTATCAACATCAGTCAGCTGACGTATTTTCCATACAACGTAGGCTGCAGAACTAAGTCTCTTCGACATTTTATCAATATGTGGGCCTGGAAAAAAATACACATAGGAACGACCGTATATCGATTCCGAACATGCACATAAGAGCTTATACTTCTACGAGGCTTCACAGAATAGGCAACTTGTTCTTTTCAGACCTTTCGTAGACTTAATTCACCTGCTGAATTCACCTGCTGAATTCACCTAGAGACAACTCGTTTAAACTTCAAAGTTACAGATAAGGATATACTCTGCTTGGTCATATGACAGGCTGTTTATTGTTAATTTTTTATTTACATTAAGATTTGAAATAGTATATATACCTTTGTAAGCTATTTGAAAAATGAAACAATCGACTTTATGGCACGCTCTTTTCGGGATGTTTGCATTCTGAGCGAGCGTTATAGGTATCTACGAAATATTTTAAAATTTGCAATAATTACATAATAAGGGTTCTTAAAATAGTTGAGGGTCAATGTTACAAAACGAGGCTTGCCGAGTTTTATAATAAAAGGCCCGAGAATTTTAAGACCTATTTATGTACCGTAGCAAAAAGTACTTTTTCTACAATAGCGAGAACTTTATTTCATAAATAAAAATACAGGCATTTAAAAATAATAAATTTCTCACGAGGTCTCGTCGATAAAATATTTGACACTCAAAACAAAATGTGAAAGTCCGCGCTTTGTTTTTTTTTAATCATCCATCATAGACAATTTAGAAAAAAAACTTCGACTGCGCTTAATATAATACTGAAAAAATAAAATCTGTATTTCATGCAAGTTATTTATGTCATCTTTACATACCTAGTATAAAACAAAGTCGCTCGCGCTGTCTGTACGGTTAGATCTGTTAAATCACGCAAAGGATTTTTTTATGGTGGGCCCGAAAAATGACCTCCTCCCGCCTGATGTTAAGCGGTGAAAGAGGCCCAAATGAGTTGACAGATAGAGGAGGGACGACATCCTTTCTCCTACCTGCCTGCCCCTTGCCGGAACAAAAGATGCTTATTCACGCCTTTTTTGAAGGAACCCATGTTGTAGGATAGAGGAAACACGTGCGCAGGTAGAGAATTCTAAGTGTGGGATGAACGACAGAAGATGGAATCTTGGAATTTCTTGATATGGTGTGAAAAAGGGATACAGTGTAAGGATGACTCCGGAGGCTCTTACGTGTGTTTCTATTATGGAATGGAGAGGGAGGGATTAGGTTAAAGAGCTCATCAGAGCATTCCCCATGGAACATGCGGTAAAAGGCGCTAAGAGAGGCGATGTCACGACGAAGTTGTAGAGGCTCGAGGGTGTTAGTTGCCTCTACTACATCGCCAATTATGCGACTCTGCAATCTGTCCAGAGCATCGAGGAGGTACTGAGCGAAGCCGTCCCAAAGGTGCGAGCAATATTTTCAGCAATAGATAGAGTGATTCAAGAGAAAGGTTCATATGTATAACTAGTGACTCACTCCGGCTTCGCACGAGTAATAGTTTAATATAAAAGCCGCGGGTGGGTCGTTAGAAGTAAATTAAACTTGTTAGAACTTAATTATGGTAATTGTAGAAGTAATAACTTGATTTGATTTTAACTTTTTTCATGCGTTCGAGGAGACACAAATTTCAATACCTTAGCCACGTTTATTGAAAAAAAAAACTTATAATATATATAATAGTCTAAATATTATAAGCTTATAATATTTAGACAAGTTAACAACAAGTTAAGTTGACAACACGTGTTGAGAACACAAAAGTTGACAACTTTTATTCGGTGGAGACTCGGCTTTCAATTAACTTTTGTTGGCTACTTTTGTTTTGACAACTTTTGTTGACGTGTAGTCAACAAAAGTTGTAAACTTTTATTTAGTGGAGAGTCAACTTAAGCTAACTCATAGAAGTGTCCTGAAATCCATAGATTTAGTAAAATCACGAAAAGTGTATATTTTTTTTATTGTAGTCAGCCATATAATTATTGACATAATTAGTTACAACGCTGGAGAAGAAAAAATTCATATGGAAAAACCTATTGTATGTATTATGTTTTTCATTTTTTCTCGCCTTGCCTTATGCAATGTTTTGAATGTGATATGTGTAGTGTAAAGTGTAATCAATAGACACATCTCCAAATCAAATTTATTAATCAAATGAGAAAAATTACAAATTTACTAAATTAGGTGTTACTTATAACAATTATTTGGCAAATTCCACTTAGAAGCGAATAAAAAGAATTAAACGGGAAACGTATTATTTATGAGTGAATATATGACTTTGATAGGGTTTTACCCGTGGTACCCGTAACCGTGCTAGTTTAAGTCAATTCAGCTACACCTATTAATATAAAATCCGTAATTAAAGTAGAATAACTAAACACAGTTTCATAATTATGTTCATTAATTAAATACAAAAAATAAGTGTTGCTGATTTGCCTCTTAGATTTGTCTTTTGTAAGTTTAGAGATCATGTAAAAAGCCATACGAAAGAAGGTTATTACAAAGTTGATGATTATTTAAACCACACCTCTGCTTCACTGCCTAATTTGTATCAGTTAAAAATAATTACACCGTAAACTAATAATTCACTGATATGTGAATAAAGATTGTTTTGTTTTGATACGAACAGCAAGGACATTATCAAATGTCAATGCAGCTACATAACGCATTCATCATTCAAGGCTCATTTAAAAACGGTTAAACTACAACACACTAGGCCATAAATTGGCTGAATAAATTAATCAACGTCATTACACTAATAAACAGATTTTTGAACGAGTTCCAAGTAAATAATAGTGCCTTCCGCGTCACGCGGATACGTGGCGTCTGTCCCAATATTCCAGGTTATTTTACGGCGACACAACTGAAACATGTGGATATTTTTTTTTTGTTAATGGCTCCGCACGGCTTGTGCATTAGCCACGACAATGTGGATAATTGAAGCCACAGATCTGTTAAGTGCATGTCACTGAAATAGCGTAGGTAGGTACTCGTACATACAAGACGTACAGTGTGAAATTTTTCGCCACAATATGTACTTAGGTACTAAACAGATTTTTATGACATGTAATTTATTACTCCTCTATGCTTGTAATTTGCACAAAATATTAGTTAGTAGTAGCTACTGGTTTAGTAAAAATAATGTTCTGCTAACCATCAAAGTAGCTCGTTGTAATTTATCGCTAACTCCCCATCTATAGTTGTTGAGATAGACTGGTGAATTGAAAAAAAAAACAATGTAATAATTTATACTTACAGTGAAATCATATTCAATTGTGAAGAAGAACAACTTATTATAATACTACATTTGCTACAGTGACTTCGTTACCGTACTTATGTACTTTGCGTACCTAATAATTAAATAAAAAAATACTAACAGAAAGCCTAGTGAAAGAAAGTGATCCCAGCTAGAACAATATTGCGGAGCGTTGCAGGAACACTTGAGTGTAGTAGTTCCGCTCCCTTTGTCGTGGTAACCTGATCCCCGGCGACTTCCGCGAAGCCCCGGCACTCGCCGTAATCCTCCGTGCCGCAGTGCCGACAACCGCAGGTAGAGTACTTGCCCACAAAGTACTAGTTGGTACGTCGTTTATGTGTTAATTTTTTTCTTACTACACAACTAGCTTCCTCTGTTTGTCTGGGTGTAGGTACTTCGGAATTTGCATTTATTAATAAATAGGATTATTGGTGAGTTTACGAATTATTCGTGCACCAAATTCCATTCAAGCTGTTTTTATGAAATTCCAATTCCAATTTTAACGTACATTTTAATTATCTTGCAAAATGTCGATATACTCGTAAATATTATTTTGTAGAGCGAAAATGTAGGAAATTGAACGACTTGAGAACGATCGAATCTTTTAAGCTGTTTGGTAAAAGACAGATGTGGTAGGTGGATGGGTATCAAAAGATGAAAGGATTAATTGAATTGAATCGGTTCTTCGGAGCCCTGTCAATGTCACCCACATGCTGTATGTCCACGAGGCTGAGACATAGCCTGCAAAAATAAATATATAATTATACTGCTCATCACGTAAAATTTTAGAAATACCATAAATTTTGTATTATTATAATTTTACCACTACTATGTTAGTACAGTACCTACAGAAATATTTATTTACAGTAAGAGCCATTGTCATATCAAATCAATAGCATTAAGTGACCGTGCCTCTCTGATCGGGGTGTCAGCTAATTACCTCACACTGGCGATAAACATAAAGCAAAGCGTTTATGAATCCTTCCTGTGGCGAAATCCTGAAATTCGGACGAAACTTTCTTCGTGTCTTAATTATTATTTATGTAGAACAGCTGGCGCGCAGAGGCTGCCCGCGCAGTCCGTCGGCGAACGACGCAGTTATTTATAAAACAGAGTTCGTCTCGTTTTGTCTTCGGCGCGCTCTTTATTTTGTCTAAATATACGCAGTTTTGGGAACGTCGTGGCCGCCAGCGACACCGACGGCGTTGGCGCTCCGCCAGAGTCTCATCTTTTCTCACTAGCTTATCTTTTGTTAGAGCGATATACCACCATAAAGCTTCGCTTGCGCATCGAAGCGCAATTCGCACTAAAAAATATGATGATGGTGTTTGGAATGTCGTGAAGGAAATGAGTTCTGGTTTCCTTACACCTACATGTCGTTCTAATGTTTACGAAAGAATTCCGTGAAACAAATTATAGTATAGACACGTGTGCTGTTTTTTGTAAACATTTTTCGTAGGCAAACCAAGTCTGAATTTTCTCAAAAATTCATTTCTAGATCTCCTGGTGTGTGGAAGTAGAATTTGTTGGGGTTGATGCAAACGGTGGTCAGAGCAGAGCATACACTACTTAGATCAAAAGGAAGGCCACCGGACACGACTGGTTCAGTCACGACCGTGAGACAAATGCTTTGCCATATGAAAATAGGCCACGACTAAATCTATTCTTGTTGTGGTAAATTTACACGACATAACCACTACAATGTTGATAAATGCCAAGTAACAAATCATGAAACACAATAATTCTGTTCTGAGTGCCTGCGGTACTTGGATCATTGGTTTTTTTGTTGTCTTTATTAATGTCAAGCATAGAGCTATTCTTCGGATGTCGATACACAATATAGGAAACAACACATACCTATGATCTGAATCTGATATGAACCGTCGACAATTTAGCATGTTCAATCATTTTTTACTGCCCATAGGTACATATCTCTTATAACAACTCGTGTTCACGATATTAGTCATGTAATGATTAACTTCATGTTATATAAACTATAGAGATATCTGCAATGAAATCGCGTCGACTTATGCAGGATTAAGTATAAAGTCGGTAGGTAGTCCGTCTCGCTCAGCCCGCGCCTGCGTCTAAAATCGTATTTCCGTGGAATCCTTACAAGCGACGTCAAGCACTCTGTCGGCTTTGCAGTTCGACGACCCGCTATTCAGAATTTGTATGAATTGTCTGCAAAGGTATTCGAAACAAAACTAGTGGTGTAAAAAATAAACGCTTTTACACAAAGAAAATAGTTATATTTTTATATGTAGGTATTTCGAATGAAAGGTTGTTTGCTAAGTATATTGCAAGTCTGAAAGGCATGAATGGCAGGTTGATAACTGATAATATGAGAAGGTTAATGGCGGTTAATAACTAATATGCTGAAGGAAAAACCTACCGATAGACGTTAAAATGTTAAAATTATTTCAGCGAATAAAATAAAACAAAATCAGTAAAACATTCTATTAATACGAGCACCACGTCTGTTCTAGATATTAGTTCATTTGTAGATTACACAAATGTTTGATCCATTGTGTAGTTGTAACAATCGATTACAACAAATCTATCTGGGTCATATGTGTACAAAGGACTATCATTTAGTGTGTGCTACAATGGAAATGGAAAAAAAATTAATGAATCAAGATAAGCTTTGTGGTGGACAGTCGACCTCGGCCGTCAAATGACATGGGATCGATCGAATGCGGCACATCACGCTTGTAGCCAAAGCACGCAAGCCTATGATTTCAGTATCAGTAATTGTTCCTTCACCAACTGATTGAGGTTATAGTGCGTAGCTGAGAATTGTTACAGTCTGAGGTAAAAACTGTCGTTGATAAAACACCGTTTTATTTCATTTTTAACGTTTGAATCATTTTCAAGAATTGGTATTCTTATTAATTTAAATTGCTTATACACAGTATTTTAGAGTTTAGCTGGTACTCATTTGCAAACCAAATTCGGCTGAAGTAAGCGATAATTTTATGGAACAAACTGTAAGGATTAACTTAGTGAAGCATTCAACATTAAAGTCGTTGCTTATTCAACGTCAATTTCAATCATGTGTAATCATTAATTGCAATCATCATAAAATTGGCAGTGATTTCGTTCTCTCGTCGGCCTGGTCAGCCCCGCAGAAGGTCAACGCGACATTACCGTGGCTGCCGAACCGCGACATCATCCGGCCTTTTCGGATGTGATCCGCTGTAATCACCAGTAAAATTTCACCACACACAATAGATGTTTCGAGTCCGGCGTAGGTCACGCTCTTCTGGCCATTACACGATAATCAACTGTCTATGCTCCAAACACATAAGTCGTAATTATGATTGCACATTTCCTAAATGGAATATGTTATTTGCAGTTCCACGGTGTTGGTTATCCCGACGAGACAATTCAATTTATGGACGTCAGTATAGACAGGAAACGTGGCCATTGTTAATCAATAATAGATATATCGAGTGTGGCATTCTAGCTTTGTGCGTTAGTGCCAACGACTGAACTGCAAGCCATTTATAGCTCGAGTTTGTCGTCTTCTTGTCAAGAATCCCAACCCTGGATACCGGAGCCCGGGCCGCCGAGCTACAGAAATAACCCCCTCGGCGACTTAACAATGCAATAAAAAGAATTTAACACTGACGTTGCAGCGCTAAGTTGACTCGTGTGTCATTTGGATGTAGTCCAATCTCTCCGCGCTACATTTTTTGTCATCTCTAGTCACTTCCTCTAAGTAGCACGAAAATAAATATTGAGAAAGTGTATTATGAACGAGAAATAGGCGTTTTATTTTTTCATCTTGATGTCATATAGTGTTGACATATTTTATAGAGTTTTAAAATAATATTGTGTTTGTTTGTTGCAGGGTTCGGGTTGGCTGCGGCGGCGGCGGCGGGCGTTCGCGCCGGGTACCCGACTGTGCTGCCGGCGCCGTACGGGTAAATATGCAGTTATGCCCACTAACTTCTATATAAATGTTCAATGGCTCAACACTTCAATATTCGCCAGCACTTGCGGTGCCGCATGCCGCTCTGTCCTATAATCTCACGAGACAAAAATCAGACGAAGAATTAGGTTTATTACAAATAACATTACAGTGAAGAAAACATTGTGAACCTGTCAATTTTCTTTATCAATTCGTTAGGTAATACGAGAAGATCTTAATATACTAGGAGTAGTCTTAGTTTCTTCAACTTCTAATAGATACTAGATATAATTTTCCCGATATCATCTGTTGTGATTTTTGCGTTGAACTGCTTAAATTTTTATAGTGAATTGATATAATAGACATAATCTATGTATATTTAGGTGAAGTTTAGCAACGGGAACAGTTGTGAGCTGACTTTTGTCTCGGTAGATGATGCGAGCGGCGTCACCAGACGGCTAGCGACGTGGCGGCCGGCGGACCACACCTAGACTAAATTATCAAACATTTTCACATAGGTATCTATGGCAAGCGTGAGCGTGCGAGTGGATTTTTTTTCGTTTTTTGGGTGTGAATTAGTCGATTGGGTTTTTTGATGTTTCCGTTTTATAAGCTAAAGCATGGGCGGCGCAGGCGTGGCGCCGCGTCCGCGCCCGCGCCGCCCACCGCCGTCACTGTACGCATCGTTTTCCGACACTCAATGTTTTTTATGTTTTATGCCGTGTTCGTGTAAGATTTTGTTGACTTGAGTGTTGTTGGTGGTGGATTTCGTTTGATACCTACACTTAATATTGTGGTGAGAGATGAGAGAGGTGGGGCGGCGGCGCGTCGAGGTCCCGCTGTGTGTGCGTAGGTGTGTGCGCTTCCTCGACGCACGCCTCCGAGCCGACTCAAGGTCATCATCAGGCAGCCCTCTCGATGAGCACAGACACTAATATCCCTGGGCCGAGCGATCGATGCCTGTCCAGGGCCGCTGGCCCGCGTGCCGAACCACCACGGCCGATATATTATTCATCGGAACTCATGTTCTGAGGAAAAATAATCAAGCAAACGGCTTCATTCGATTAATAGCTCTTTGTTTGATTTCAGTGGGACAAATACTAGACGTAATTTTATTAGTGAGTGTCCCAGTATAGAAGTACAATAATTTATTATCTAATTGCTCGTGTTCACGTATGCAATATGTGTATAGTTTTTTACAAGTTTTAATCAGTACCAACGAATTATTAGTATTTCCTAATTTTTTATAGTCCTTTTCTTAATAATACTTTTATTAACTTACATGGGTGGTAATTGTTAATGTTTATTTCTCTAGATCTGTTTGTCCTTTAACTGTTATTTATCTACCTGTACCTATAAAGTTATTTTGTTTTAGATTGTGGTTTTGTACCTATGTAGATGTTTCAGCTCAGCTTGTGTGACGGTCTGCCAGTTTTATAATGCTGTTTGAATTTAATTTTGTTTTATACTTATTTTACACTAAACTACGAAAATGACAAGTCAATACTCATGCCTCAACATAGCATTAATCATTGTCAGCTTCGTTATATATGAATGACTATAAGTGCGACTCACGTTTTGAACATGTTACTTGTGGCCAAAGTGGTCAGTGTTTTCACCGCTTAAAACACAAAAAATGCTTGGCAAAACACGTTTACTTTAAAGGGAGTGTATGTATGTGATGTAGGTATTCGCGAAATAGACCAGTAAACCACAGGTGGGCGTATTAGGCGGGCGGGGCGCTTGGGCGGGCGTGCCACGCATGCGTCGTGGCGTGTTTAAGATGATAACTTCGTGAAACTTGATCTTACCATTAAATCTGCATAGCTCCCTCTTCTCAGCATAGTTGAAAAGAGACCGTCGATGCACCCAGTTTAGTCATCAAGTGGTTGCTAAGAGCACTAGTAAAATGCTGAGCCAACGAAACTCCGATCCCACACTCCAGAAACTCTTGACCGCGTTAGCACGGAGGTGCGGCAAATTAAGCGACATCAGCACGTTTGGTAGCTTCCCCTTGTTTATTCTATTAAGTTTTAATTTAACATCTTACACCTAAAACTATGTTAAGCAATATTGATAGTAGAGCGAATATACTTTCTTTTTGATTATTATTAATGTTTTGAAATGAACATCGATTTTAGTAAATATGTACCAACTTCCTTCGTCTCGTGTTTTATTTGCGTGATTTCGTAACTGACACGTGCCAGCGTCTAAATCTTAATCCACGACATCTCCCAACGATCTAACGATTAAACCGAAAGGCCGGATATTTCGGTAGAGGCTGAGTGGAAGCGCGTTCTCATTTTTTTTCTCGTATATCACGCACCGCGGCCGTTCCGCGGTGACAAACTCGGACCAAAATAAATCGAAAACTTACGTTTGAGTTGACTTTTTATCGATGTCTACTAACATAACAACACTTGTTGCTCGGCTGTGTCGCTGCAAGCTGGGGCTAGGTAGTGTGATGAACGTTTTGAACTGTATTAATTTTGCAACACTGATGACTTTTCACTGAACAAATAACTCGGCTAACTGTTCTACACTTCGCAATTCCAGCCCCGTGATAGTTTGTCATGGGTACTTTGGCTGCAGACTTTCGGGAATGATTGTATTTTTAAAAGTCTTCCTTACATTTTTCTAATGTTTACAAGGTAGCAACAATGTGTTACCTATCTGGTAATATTTTTTGTAATGTTAGTCATTGCTACCTAGATAATATGTATAGTTATATATGTAGGTTTCTCGATATAGCAATATAAACCTATAGTACGATTGAAGCACATTCAAAGAATAACTGCTTAAGGAAACTGAAATTTCATTGTGAATACATTGTATTGTTTCTGATTCGGTAGATACTATAAAAGAAGGATTCTTCATATATTTATTTAAACGCGAGACTGCTGTTGTAGTATATGCTCTCATTATTGCAAGTGCTTAATAAAGGCAAGACCATATTTGTAAATGGTACCACAAATATAGGTAGGTTTTCGACTTATTACATGATTATTAATTCAGTTTCATAAACACCAATATAACTGTAGTAGTATCTACCGACTCTCATCAAGTTTTCCCAAGTAGCATTTTGACGTCTGTCGGACGATATTTTAAGGTCGTCACAGACGTAAAAGACGTCGGTGAAGACATCCTAGGGTACTCTATAATGACGGTATGTCACAGCCTCACGACGTCATGTTCAGACGTTTCGACGACGACTTTTCATGACGTTTTTAAGATGGACCACCTAGGACATGCTTACGAAGTCAAGCAATGATTTGATATGAATGAAAAGGCGTGACTTGTAAAATACAGTTCACTAGGAAAAAATATAAATGTCCGACATATGAATTTAAAAGAAATATATTTTTAAAAACAATATTTTATTTTAATGCCCTAAAAAGAGGAAAATAATCTTTAATTTATAAAATTATACTTTTTTATGAAAATATAAAAGTTCGTCGTGCTTGTTTTGTTTTATATTCACGACTAATGGATAATGGTCAAGTAGTGGTACTGTAATGGTAGTCTTTAGGACGTCTAATAATGACGTATAAACTGCCCTCCCCGAATCGACGTCTTATTGACGTTATTCAGGCGTCTAAATTTGACGTACAATTAAAGACCCTAAATTGTTTTAAAAACGACGTCTTTTATTGGTCATTGACGTCAGTCTGCTACTTGGGTTCTAGTAGGTGATGTACAAAAAGATAAATAAATGATATTTGTAACGAAAACACGCGATCGAAAGAATCTACGTAACGTACGGGATGGAAACAAATTACTATTATAGTAATTAGGCCTGAATAAAAAAATAACGCATTATTCCCGAACGTCTGCAATCGTTGACGCGTCTGCGGGTCGGTGGTGATACGTGGCTGGCTCGGCAGGTTGTCGCCGGGATACGTTTACGGCGCGCCGGGGTACGTGGGCGCGGTGGGCGGCGTCGGCGCCGGCATGAGCGCGGGCACGGGCGGGCTGGTGCAGCTGCCGCAGCTGCAGCACGCGGCGGCCGTGGCGGCGGCCAACCACCTCTACGAGTACCAGGCCGCCGCCCAGGGCGCCGCCGCCTACCAGCAGCAGTACGCTGCCGCCGGCTTCGACCCCTACGCTACTGCGGCAGGTAAATAATAGACTATAATAATGGCCGTTTTCACCAACCTCGTCCTAGCTTAGGGAACTCTTAGGTGTCGTGTTGTCACATTCTTCTCATCTATACTTACTAATATTATAAAGCTGAAGAGTTTGTTTGTTTGTTTGCTTGATCGCGCTAATCTCGGGAACTACTGATTCAAATTGAAAAATTTTTTTTGTGTTGGATAGTCCATTTATCGAGGAAGGCTTTAGGCTATATAACATCACGCTACGACTAATAGGAGCTGAGCATCAATGACAAATGTTGCAAAAACGGGTAAAAAATATACGGCGAAACGTAGTTCGCTGGCACAGCTAGTTAAAGATAAAAAGTAACAGCATACGTTTTAGGAGTTTCCTATAAACTAAGATTAATAAGCTAAGATAAGGTTGGTGAAATCGGCCATAACACATTAATTTCCCTCGCCTACCCTACCACCACTTATGGTAAAATGTTGACGTTTGTATAGCTCTACAACGTGTAATAGAATTTAAAAACCAATTATCCTCATTATAAACGCAATACAAAACCAGAAATGTGACTTACGTATTTAAAAGGCGTGTAAGATGTACGAGTATATAAAATGTAATAATGTGTGGATTCTTAAGTTATATTTCATTATTTAGTGTTTTTAAAGTCGGCTTATATTTTTTGTAATTTTTTTCATTCAAAACAATTTTTTTTTATTAAAATCTATTCAGAAGCAGATACCAATCAAACTTTCAATGTGTGCGTTACTTCTGTTATACTCGTACATTGTATTCAAATATAAAAGTCAACATCACTCCATTAATTACATAATTTGAATGGTAATAATTCAAGTATTTAACATTTTTGGTACCTAATAATCTTTATAATGGAAATGAATTTATAATTAGGTCTGCGTAGACTAAAATACTTCATTAAAATATTACTTTAACGAGCAATAAGTAGTAGGTTTGAGGTTACATTATGGCGCAAAAATTGCAACTCGCCGATAAAACGGTTTACACAACCAGGAATGCTGCTTGAAGCATTTTTATGGAAATTTTATTTGTAACAGCCATTCTGACTGCATAACAATGGGAGCACCTATACATACATCTGCTATTGACGTCTTTTCATAGTAGCTATCGTGTTTACTAAATGAATAAACGTAGGTCACATAATGTGAAGAAGTTTATAAAACTGAACTAGCTTTCGTTTGCTCGCGACTTCGTCCGCTTGGAAGATTTTTTTATTGATTCCCTTTATGAATCCTCCCCCCCCCCCTTTACACCTTAAAGGAATGATTTCGGGTAAAAAAATCTATTATTTATCCTTCCCCACATCTCAAACTATCTCCTCATCTAAATCGGTTCAGCGGTTATTGATTCCCCATACAAACTTCCACCCCCATTTTTTCCCCTTAAGGTGTGAATTCTGCTATAAAAGCTATCCTATCTCCTTTCCTCGGACTCAAACTATGCCTATACCAAATTTCATCTAAATCGGTTCAGTAGTTTCGTGATTTCTTCCGTAATACACAGAGAGACAGAGTAACTTTTGCATTTCTAATATTAGTAAGGATTAGTAAGTACTAGTAAGGATTTAAAATATATATTAAGCTTACAGGGCCTTTATTACATCACCATAGAAATATAGTCATATACGGGTATCATTTATATATTAAGAATATGATTATGACGGTATTATATCTACCTACATTCGACACATATTTAAAACATGATTATTATGTTCTATATATAAAAATCACTATTTCATCTATGATCATAATATATGTATGATAGTGTACAGTAAGCTCCCATTCAAACTTTACATTTACACCACGGAAACCGGTGTAAATGTAATGTAACGGTCAAACAATAGCTTGACAAGGAGCTTACTGTACCTTCGCCAATGATAGTTTCTTATTTTGCAAACTTGTGTACTGGGCTGATTAACACATAAGCTCATCGGCATATGTAGTCCAAGTGTTTTTTTTTATTTTAACAAGAACTTGAATCTATTTTAAATATTTTAGCAGCGGCAGCCGCGTCAGGAGCTGGGTACGTGTCGCCATACTACGCGCTACCTGGAGGCGGGGTGCAGGCGCCCCTCCTGCCGCCGCTACCTTACCCGCCTCCCCTCCAAGAAGCGAGAATGCAATAGACCAGACGACAGCTCTACACCTGGCCTAACATAGGGACAAGAATATTTCACATCCTCCGTCACATTGTAAGGAAGTAAGAAAACTGTATCTGAGGACTTATTCGCGTCTCATGCTAGGTCTGCAGAACTTATTAATTAGGGCTTATTTCATTTCAATTGTATCCGTGTTTTTTTACATTTGACAACTCAAAGCCCATGGTTTTCTGTCGATGTCTCACGCGTGATGAATATTGTACCTAAGTATGTTAGATATTTCAGTGTTACCTCAATTTTTGAAGCTACTAAGTAATAACATGTATCGTAATGGTCCAGACTATAACAACTCGCGATACGCGTCTATAGATGTTTCTTTAAAAAAAAGACTATCGGGCATTAAGTTGAAAATGGTAAAAAATCCTCACATCAACTTCAGGGCCCATCTACGTAAAGAGGGGTTCAAACAATTTTAGTTCTCCAAAGAGTTTTATAAGGTAACCTTAATAGCTTTCGAGTGATTTCAAAATCAGTGGCTGTAATTTATTAATTAACAACATCATAGATTTATTGAATCTTAAGAAAAATATGTCACGTGAAGACAAAAGGTGAAGTGGTGACGTGTTCACCGTTACCGTAGAAAGCCAAATACTTAGACTAAAGTATAGATGTCTAGACCTAGTGAAATCTATCAACCAAAAATATAAATGAATGACCAAAGCTGTGAGCTTTTTTACTTAGTGTTAACGCCCACTTTGTAATTGATTTCGTATTAAGATATTGAACGTATTAAATTGTAAAATTGTTCCGAGATATCAACGAGATGTCCATAATTATACAATAAGTTATATTTTTAAAACTTAACTTTTTAAGATTATTAAATGTTGATGACTTGCCTCCTATACCCATCTTCCCGACATCACACATAGATTCTTATTTTTATACTTAATAGTTTAATTAATTAGATATATACTATAGACAAGATTTCCTTAATATTCAAATATTTTAATATCTTCTATAAGGACAAAGTGTAAGGTTTATTAAAATACAGCTGTTGAATGACAATAAAAATTATTGCTTTATCGTTTCCAACGTAAAACTCGCAGTCTGTAAGGATCACGAGGTTGCAAGTTGCAGCGCAGTAGGTATTCTATGATAATTTTGTCTGAAACTTTTTAATTTCATTCTATTATTATATCTTTCTTAATCAAATATTTTTTTTACACTTTGTAACATATGAATACCAAAAAAAGAGAATAGGTAATTTGCGACAGAATTTGGCCGCTTGACCGATGGTCGACCTTTCTCGACCGAAATAGGCTTATAGGTTTTTCTTCCTGATGAAATTTTCCATTTTACTTAGCACATATTTTATTTGCGAATGTACTTTATATTTTTACAAGATAGTTTGATGATTGTCGATGAGAGTGGACGCGTTCTTTTCCTAAATAAATTTTGACCTTTTTGGATTGTCAAATAGATAGGTACAAGAATTAGTGAAAGGCTTATGAGGGCAAGCGATATTTAAAATATATCTTTGCTAGAATAATTACTTAGCTGAAATCAAAATAAATCTGAGCAATACATCAAAATAAATCCCAGAGTCATTTTTGCAACAAGGCATAATACTTTGCAAATGAAAGCTACTCCTATAATCGAGAGAAACTGTTTAGTCTGTACTTACTTTAAATATTTCGAAATCTTGTTTGAGGCATCCTGCTCTATAAGGGCTTCTTCCAAATCTCTCACTAAATTCATTTACCGGTTAAATGTGTGTTAAGCCATCGTTTTGTCTTTATTATTTGTTTAAAATTAACAGAGTGGAATTATAATTTAAACGCATTCGTCGTCATCTTATTTAGTGAGAGATATGTAAGTCGACTTTTGAAGTATTTTTTAAGTGTAACATGTCCACGTTGCTCAAGAGGTCCACAGACGGACTTTATTTAGAGTAAGGTCGAAGGAGAGCAATAAAGGGCTAATTTTATCTTAAATTTAAATTCATAAGCTATGTACTTAATGATATCTCATTGAAAAATAATTATGTTTTATACTATGAGCCCTTGTTTAACTATAATTTGTTCTCCAAGTGGTATAGGGTACTTATTAGTTAGAATAATTCAATTACTAGTCCACGTAATTTTAATGTAATAAATTTAGACGTTCGCCGATCCCTCTTCTGATTATTATTTGATCAAGAAACGTTATTCATACATTACCTTCATTTCACACCTTATTAAAACCAGAGTATATTATTATGCTTAAAAATCGTAACATTACTTAGTAGTATTTAGGTTTTTCTATAAGCTTTCTCATTTAAGAGTGGAGTTGAGGCCTCCTCGCTCTAAATTTTTCCTTTTTTTTTATTCTATTGGAATCAAAATGTTATGTTAGCGTTATATATGAACGAATCGAAACTAAAACACAACACATAGGTAACAAACTACTACTAAGTAATACTCTAATCAATAATAATAATCGCTATAGATTGTAAATAGTTTGTCTCATTTTGAAATAGATCTGAATGTCGAATCACGCTTATGGGTCCAGTTGCGAATCTAGTGGATTAGTGGTAGTGTTTGTAATGGACCAATAAATAAATATGTAACACTAAACAGTCGAGGTCGGCGACATAGTACAAGTTAGGGGACTAGAGTAAGAGATCGCTGAAGTTAGTTTTAAGGCTAATATACTGTAATATGCTGTTATTCGTAATTTATTTTGTTGATATTTGTAAATCTACATGTTGATAACTATTTATTATGTGGAAGAGGAATAAAAATTGTTGAATATTAAGCAACCGGACCCAAATCTTTTCGCCTTCCGGCCATTAAGTTGTAACGTGGTCCGGTTCATATAAAAAATATACACAGTAATAAATACTTAATTATCTAAATGTAAGTAGATATAAATTAGGTACGTATTATATGGAACATTAAATCATGTTAGCCATAGCGGTGGCCATCTTGCCTTAATATGATAACTTAAATATCTATATTTTATACAAAGTTATATACTACATATTTATATGACATATTATCACATATCATCATAACAAATATAGTATTCAGTGCATTTTCGCACTGAACAGTCCATAATAGTGCATTTCATTCGTGTATTTTAAGCACAATTATTATATTAAAGTAATGCATATACTATACATAATGAATGTGAATTCATAATAAATGAAAACCTAATAAATGTTATATTTAATTTAAATTATACTTCAATGTATGTAATTTAGGATATTATCAAAAGAATAATAAATTTAAAAGCAAAATTGTTTTTTATTTTCTACCCGACTGCTCGTTGCAAAGGAGGATAATGTGTTTAACAGCCTATATGTATATACATGTACTTTGTATGGTTTAGACGCATAATACCACAAACGCAAAATACCAACCCGAGGTTTTTTGGTGTTTTGCTTATTTATAAAAATGATTACGCTAAATACCAACTACGTAAAATACCACAAACGCAAAACACCAACCTGACGTTTTGTGGTCTTTTGCGACATTATTAATTACGCAATATACCGTTTGGTATATTGCGTACAATACCACAAACGCCAAACACCAACTAGGACTTGTGTAAAATGATTGCAATAGAAGTGGTGTACAACAACAACCAGTCTTTATCTAACGAGGTTTTATTTTTATAAATACCAAGATAATTATAATAATGTCTATGATTTGATTTCAAGGATGATATGTCTTAAATTTTCTACGAAAAGTAATATTTTTTTAAACTAATGAAGTAATAACGGTATAAATCCATACGTGGTACATGTCATGCAGAGTTATGCATAGCTGCAGTAGAATGGAGCGTGAAGAAATTCGGGCCCGATTAAAAGAAGTTCATGGAATTCAAATCATATTTAATAATTTATTATTGGCTTACATTCGGTACACGTTATATCGGTGGAGCGTGGAGCACAGAGAGAGAGCAAAAAAAAAGTTAGCTGACATTAGTGACATTTAAACAGTGTTGTCAATCGCAATAAATTATAAGAATACCATATTATAATTATTTCTAACACTTCCCCTTATTCTTATAAATTTCTACACATAACACACATTGCCGATAAGTACAAACTACATTCAAGTGCAAAAACTATACAATGCAAAATGCCTTGACATCATGATCATGATAACACTAATTTTATACATTTCCAAATCAAATGCAATCAAAAATGCAACAAGATGCGTAGAAATAAATTCACAATACATACACAAGTATACAATACCAACAAATAACATTCATAAATTGTACATTTATCACTGTCATATAGCTTTTACATTCATGTCCTTGATGAACTTACAGTGTTTTTCAAAAGACAAAGGTTTAGTAAGTATATCTGCTGGCATGTTCTGGGTAGGCAAGTACTTAACTGTTACACAGTGTTTTTGTACCAAATCTTTAATAAAATGATAGCGCAAATCGATATGTTTGGTTCTCTTATGCGAATATTCTTTTAATTGCAACAGTTTTTGTGCACTCTGGTTATCATTATACACAATCATATCAATTTGCGTTCCATTAACCTCTGATAAAAAGTTCTTAATGAAACACAGCTCTTTACATACATCTGTCATGGCTAAATACTCTGCCTCTGTACTAGAAAGAGCAATGCAACGCTGTTTTCTTGCCTCCCAGCTCACAGTATTATTTCCTAACTTTACTAGAAAACCTGTATAAGACTTCCGATCTGAAGGATCGTTTGCCCAGTCTGCATCTGCAAAGGCCTTGACATTTAAACTGTCACTTTTATGGAAATGCAATCCGTAATTAATAGTACCAGCTAAATATCGCAGTACTCGCTTTGCAGCTATCCAATGATTTTTATTGAATTTTGTAATATATTGACTTAATTGGCTGCACACAAAAGAAATGTCTGGCCTTGTGCATACTGACAGATACATGAGACTACCTATGAGTTGTCTATATTGATATACATCATCATCAATACCCTCTTCAGTTTTTGACTCTAATTTACTATTTATAGCCATTGGCGTAGATACTGTTTTGCATTGTGACATTCCAAAACGAATTAAAATTTGTCTTATATAATCTGACTGATCTAAAGTTATTGCATTCTCAGTCCTAATTATGTTCATACCTAAACAATTTTTTAACAATCCAAGATGATTTACATTAAATTCATTTTTTAACAATTTATAAAAATTCATATCTTTACAATTTGTATATACATAAAAATCGTCAACATATAGTGCCACAATTGTGTACTCGCTACCATTCTTTTTGTAATAGACACACGGTTCACATTTACTTTGTATATACCCATGATTTTTCATAAATTCATTCACCCTCTCATTCCATACTCTGCTGGCTTGTTTTAAGCCATAAATACATTTATTCAACTTACATACCTTGTTTTTATCATTAAGAAAACCTTTCGGCTGCTCCATGTAAATACACTCATTCAGGTCACCATTTAAAAATGCTGTAGCGACATCTATGTGCTCAATGGTGAGATCATAATGAATAGCCAAAGCAAATAGTATGCGTAAGGTGGAATGACGAACAACTGGCGAAAAGGTATCATTATAGTCTATCCCTTCTTGCTGCGTAAAACCACGAGCTACCAGTCGCGCTTTGTACCTACTTGGCTTACCTGATGAATCACCTTTAACCCTATAAACCCATTTACATTTAATGACATTTGTGTTTGTAGGCCTATCAACCAAATGCCACACATTATTGTTCAACATTGAGTTATACTCTCTGTCCATGGATTCCTTCCATGCAGAACAATCAGGCGAAGACATTGCTTCCTCATAGGTTTGAGGCTCATTGAAAATGGAACATTGTCCAAAATGCCCCACTGACAAAAATGAATTGTCAACATACCGAGCCGGTGGGATACCTCTCGTACTTCGAACAGGATTGCTGCGGACGGTCACGGAAACCCCAGGATGAGTGACAGCCTCCTCATCAGCAGGTGACCCCTCTCCAGATGACGGAACATAGCCTGGGCTTCCATCAGCACCAGACCCATCATCCAAGCTCGAGTCGCTACCAGTGCAGTACTCGTCAGACCCGGAGACAACTGTAATTGGAGAGAAAAACTCATTAACATCACACTTTGGTGATCCTAAGTTCATTTCATTGTGAGAACTCAGATTGTCGCTAGGCAAATCATTTAATTCATTATTTAATCCAATATTCAATTCATTATTATTGCTATTAGACTGTATTTCACAAGATTCATTCAAATTATTTATTTCATCATTACATAATTCATTTTGACTAGAATTTGAGGCATTGCTCACAGAAATAATTTTATCACAGTCAACATTGTCATTACTATTTATTTCATTATTATAGCCTATGTCATTGCATATAATTTCTGGATTAAATTCATAGCTATTACATCTATTGTTCAAGTCATTACATAAAATATTCTGGAAATCTTTATAAAATTTATTTTCCAAAAACACAACATTTCTTTCAATAATTATTTTCTTTGGATTGGATGGCTCAATTAACCTGTATCCCTTGGAAGTTTCACTGTACCCTACAAAAATACACATCCTAGATTTTGAATTTAATTTTGAACGAGCAGGTTTTGGTAATAAGGAGTAGGCTATACAACCATAAACACGAAGGTGTCTGAGACTAATATCTTTGTTACCAGTCCAAACAGCCTCAGGAAGCCGGCCTCTCAAAGCCGCTGTGGGACTCCTGTTTTTCAAATACAAGGCTGTCATTACAGCCTCGCCCCAAAAACGACTGCAAAGCCCTGCTTGCCTTAACATGCACCTTGTCTTCTCCATAACCACCCTATTCAGACGCTCCGCAACTCCATTTTGAGCCGGACAGTATGGTACTGTTGTCTGATGTACAATCCCTGCACTAGTAAGGTATTGGTCAAATTGACCACTGCAAAACTCACCACCATTATCAGTTCTTAGGCACTTAATTTGGTAACCTGTCTGCTTCTCTACAAGGCTCCTAAATTTAATAAAACAAGACATTACCTCATGTTTGTTTTTCAACAAATATCCAAATGATTTCCTTGAGTAGTCATCTGTGAAGGTCAATAGGTATCTGGCTCCGCTCCAGCTGCAGTCCCTCATAGGTCCGCACACATCTGAGTGCACGACCTCCAGGAGTTTGCTCGCCCTTCGCGCTTCACCCTTAGGAAACGCCTTAGCTGTCTGCTTCCCCTCAATGCATGCTATACATGGCGACACCTGTTCATCTTTCTGTAACATAACACCATGATTAGCATTCTTATTACTTAAGGTTTGCATTCCTTTTGAGCTAAGATGCCCTAACCGCCTATGCCATACTTCCTCAGACACACATGCAGCAGACCTTGCACTCTCAGCCTCCTGCACTTCATGTAGGAGTGCCGAAGAATACTCCTGAGCCGACACATTGTTCAATTTATAAATGCCCTTATCACAGTTAGCAATAAGACTAGGTTTACCATTAATTATACATTCATCATAAATTGAGCATCCATCCTTGTTGAACACAACAACCATGCCCCTCTCCACCATCTTGCTCACCGACAAGAGATTCGCAGACAACTGTGGCACATACAATGTATTTTTCACAGTCCACTCACTACCATTAATACACAAAGATACATTACCAAGACCTGTACTTGCCATCTTTTCATTGTTAGCAATGGCAATGACACAATTACTATTTTCAAAGTTCGTAATCCATTCTTTTGAATTTGTCATGTGCGAAGAGCACCCAGAATCCACAATCCAGTCACTGGCGGCAACACTGGCTATCAGGCTTGATGCCAATAACATCTGCGGCGGGTTTCTATTCAAGTTTTCATTCTTCCGGCTAGAATTCCGCTTCTTCAGCTTGTAGCACTGTGACTTAAGGTGTCCCGGCTTCTTACAGAAGTGACATGTGATATTCTTCCTGGCGTTTACAGTCAATGCTGCATTCATGTCGCCTGAATGGGATGAGCTCCTTCGGAATTCTTCTTGCAATAGTCTGGTACGTACTAGTTCGCTCGATAAGGTACTGGAAAGACAAGCTGTTTCCAACCCCGAGACCAAAGCATCGTATTCTTGTGGTAGTCCTATTAACATAATTTCTGCGACCTCAGCATCCTCAATGTTTCTTCCAATGTCTGCAAGTTGCTGCACAATGGTCATTATTCCATTTATGTACTCAGTCATGCTGCTGTAGTTACAAAAATCCATTCTGTGCAGTTGTCTCAGAAGGACAACCCTCCTATGCAGACCTTTGTCTTCAAAGATTGTAGATAATTGATCCCATGCTTCTTTAGCACTTTTTGCCGTATAAACATGTTGATATAACGCCGGTTTTATAGCCAAACAGAGACGCGCAAGCGCTCTTTCGTCTTTCGCTTTGTCGGTTTCTATTCCTAGTATGGCTTGCCACAAGCCTTCTAAAGCGAGTGCCATGCGCATGGCAAATTTCCATGTAGAAAAATTTGATACACCCTCGAGTTTCTCTAATTGGATGTTTCCGTTACTCACATTTGATGCGTTCTGCATTGTAGAAATTTCTTCAAGTACTTAATAAAATAAATAAAACTGCAATGTGGCTTTGAGATGTTTGAGGTTGGAATCTAACCTTGGACGGGCGGCGTGCACGGCAAATGTGAAATGTCAATCTCCCGAAATTTTATTCTGGGCCCATAACCTGTCATGCAGAGTTATGCATAGCTGCAGTAGAATGGAGCGTGAAGAAATTCGGGCCCGATTAAAAGAAGTTCATGGAATTCAAATCATATTTAATAATTTATTATTGGCTTACATTCGGTACACGTTATATCGGTGGAGCGTGGAGCACAGAGAGAGAGCAAAAAAAAAGTTAGCTGACATTAGTGACATTTAAACAGTGTTGTCAATCGCAATAAATTATAAGAATACCATATTATAATTATTTCTAACAGTACATACTTCTAGATATAAAGGGATGTTTACAGTTAGGTTTTAAAGTGGCCGTAGGTAGAAATGCATTGTTTTTTAAGCCTGAATAGGAGCTTGGAGACGAGGATTATTTATCAATTTGTTTTGTTTCTTTTAATTCATATGGTCTCAATTTTACTTGTTTTATTTAGTAAGCCTTAGTTGTCTGTCATATATTATCAAAACTACCAAGATTAACGTCCTTGGAGTCAATGACACCGGGTATTATAATGTCATTGATGTGCAATAGAAATAGCGTTGCGGATAGGACAGATCCCTGAGGAACACCTGCGTTGATGGCAAAAATATCCGACTCGCAACGGTCAACAAAAGAAATCAACATCAGAAAGCGTCGATGGCGTAGTGCATAAAGCCGTTGCCTCTCAATCGGGAGGTACGGGTTCGAACCCCACCGCGTACCAATGTGATTTGTTTCATATGTACGTTTATTCAATGCTTTTACGGTGAAGGAAACATCGTGAGGAAACCTGCACACAGCTGTGAAGAAATTCTCAGGTTGTGTGTGTGTTGTCATCCTTTATTCAAAAAATCTTAATATATTGGAAAATGCATATTAAATGTGTTTCACATTGCACTATCTTTTCTTTTCACCAAAATTAACTCAATCATCATCAATCGGGTGGATAAAATCGCAATAAATTCGCAAAACATCAAAAAACCTCGAGTTGGTATTTTGCGTTTGTGGTAGGTATTATGCGTCTAAACCGTACCTAATGTAGGTTGGTATTTCGCGAAATGTGATAGTATGTATTTCGCGTATATGGTATTTAGCGTAATTGGTATTTTGCTAACATTCATGTTGGCGTTATGCGTAGTTGGTGTTTTGCATAGTTGGTGTTTTGCATAATTGGTGTTTTGCATAGTTGGTGTTTTGCTAAAGTGGTTTTTTGCGTAGAGTTGGTATTTCGCGTTTGTGGTCTTATGCGTGTATACACGGTTATTTTTTATCACCCTGGAAAATTTTAGGGACGCTTCAGGACACATCCATTATATAAAAATAAAAAAATGAAATAAAAAATATCTAAAAATGCTGCTCTCTATAAATGCAGCATTTTTTTGAATTTTTTTGAAAATTCGTTTAAAATTAAGAAAGCGAGTAATTTTTTTTATTCCTATTTAAATCATTCTAATACCATGTCGTGAAGCGTCCCTTAAATTTTCCAGGGTGATAAAAAATAACCGTGTATATGTTTGTTTGTTTGGAAATACCAGAATGGTAATAAGACGGCGAAGTTTATGGTTAAAATTAGAATTGGAACGAATAGTATATTCGGCCATACGCCGAATATCGAATATTCAGCGAGCTTCCGGTGTGTGGCGCCAAAACTTGTATCGACGTGATTGTTTTAGCGCTCGTTTGTTCAACAAAAAAACAGCTTACAGAGACAAATCAAAAGCAAACAAATGCAGTTTCAATAGTAATTGATATTTTTTTAAGTACTTATTAATAACATAATGATCACGTCGTGACAAACCTTATACATTGTGGTAAGCACGGACGGAAAGATAAATTTCCGTTTTTGATAAAGATTGGAGCAAAATATTTGTCGGCGCCAGGAAGAAGGGTTTATTCATGGCTTCCTTTCTCTGAAACTAATATGATCTACGAGAAAAAAGAAGTAAACTACTTACTTCCTGAAAACGCAGAAAAATTAGTCTTACCTACTGCACCATAACCTTCCGCTTCTAAATTTTGAGTACGACGATAATTCAAATGCATAAAAAAATCGTTAGTTAAATTTTGTAATACAAAATATGATGATTATGTACCTACCAATGAATAGGCAGGATTAATGATTATAAGAAAAATAAAAATATTATTATAAGTTGAATCAATTATTTCTTTAATTTAATAAAAGCAGCTGACTAGGCCAAATACCGAATAATACTTAGTAACCGAATATTCATTGCAAGTCTAGTTACAATAAGTTTTTCATTTTACAAGAAATATATGATAGGCATATTTATGATTCAATATCGATAAAAAGTAACGTGAATAACTTTAAAAGGAAATTACCTACCTACTCTGTAATCCTATAAGACATAAATTAATCCATTTATATTTTTACTAGTATCCGCGAATTACGTTTCGCCATAATGAAGTTTAACACATTAAGTAGTTAGTAACTTTTCGATGGGAGGTGTCCAGATTGAAGACTTTAATTTGCCTAGCCCGTGTATAGGTAGGTACACGGAAAACTTCATTACAAAAATGTACATAAGTACAAATATTAAATGTCATACATGCGTAAAATCCTTTGTTCGCATAAGGACAGATTCTCAAAAAGACAAAAGTAGGTACCTACATGTAAGTAAAAAAGGCAAAATACTTAAGTAACCTATTTATCTCTGTAAGATTCTCCATTTGTTCATTTCTTTAAAATTGTTGTTATGGAAACTCGAGAGTCTTTACAATGAGTTAGGTAGGTACATTACATCGTTTGATGTAAATAATTTTTAATATACTCGCAATAAATGCGAAAGTAAGTTTGTTTGTTACGCTTTCACGCTTAAACCACTGAACTTTTTTCAATGATATTTGGTATAGGAATAGCTTAAGCCCTTGGGAATAATATAGGCTACTTTTTAACCCGAATTTTAAATGAGTTCCTTAGGGACGCAGACAAAGTCATGGGCAGCAACTAGTAGCTTTTATTTTATAATAAAAGTAGATAATTTATTATTGAACAAAGGGGCAATCGCACCACTTATTTACAATGTTTTAACCAAATCAGAAACATCCGCAGCCTGCTTCCTATACAGGGTGTCTCAGAAACAATGGATAAACCTTTAACTGCTGATAGGTTTCGTCGAGACCTCTCTAATCTCAAATTTTGACTTTAGTAAAAATATCTCGGTTTTCAAGATATTTGATAGTTTATGATTTTTTTAAAAAATGCCACTTTTGGTTGGTTTTTAATGTGCCATTTTTACAAATACGGACTTTTTCTGATTCAGTTTTTTTTAGCTTCTAACGGAATAGTTCAGCTATCAATAACAGTGGTTAAAATTGAGCTAGCTAATCACGAAGTGCTTGGAAAAAACAATGTTCCAAAAAAAATTTTACAAGAAATTATTTTTCTTCGTGTTTGGTCTGCTACCATGTAAAAAAAATGTATGACGCTCATCCTGCCCATTATCTTAAAAAAATGCTTAGTTATTCTAGTTTCAAAAAAGGTATGATAAACTTATGCTTAATGTATCTCTGAACTTTTATTACTGCTTGAATAGCAAATGGTATGAAAATTTTAAAAAGCTTGTTTGTCTGTATATTTTGACTACAGCTGTTAGATGTCAAATTATATGGGAACGTCATGGGAACGGTGACGATTTGGTTTTGGTTAAAAACGTTATGATTGCTCCTCAGTTTACTTTTAACTTATTTAAACAACATTAAACAGGCTATCACTACTAAGGGTGGTATCAGACTATGTCAAACCGAAAAGAGATTCCTATAAAACCACTGTGCACTGGTAAAACGTATTTCGCCCTAAACAGTGGTATATTAAATGTTTCTCATTTCACGTCTCAACTATTGCAAGGTATGCGTTAAAATGGTGCGAATAAAATTCAATCTTCCATTATCAGCTCAGTATCAAAATATTATGATGACTACTTACTAGATGCAAAAACCTGAAGAAAAAAAAACATGAAACACGTTGGTTTCCCTCGATTTTCCTAGGATACCATTATGCGAATGCCATTAGTAATGAGCCCGAGATGATCGGAGGGCAACACAACAAATTGTGCTACGCGCCACTTTGTGTAAACTTACAACAAAGAGGTGGACACTTTGAACATCCATTAGCAGACATTTTGTTACTGAATGTTAGTATTTTGAATAATAAATAATAATAAATAATTTTAAACGTTGTAATTGAGTAATAAATGTGCTGTTTTCACCATTAAATAGCTAATACGATGTAGATTATCTTAAAGAAATAAAAAAATACATAAAGGGAATGTTTTATTGTGGAATTTTACAATTAAGTAGGTACAGTAAAAATTTATAAGAAAAAATCTGTTTTTCGATCAAAACATACCTTAATTAAAAATTAAGAGCATCTTTTTTCTCCTAATTGTAATCTCATAAAAAACCCTATTATTTAGAATCAGTAATAAGTTACTTTCATCGTGATTGATCGTTAAGTTTAAAAGTTATACCGATTTGCTTACAAGGAGGTCACCGTAGCAAGGAAGATTGTAAAAACTGTATAAAAATTAAAGATTTCTGTTTTATTTTTTTATTATTTTTTCCGTCGATAAAATTAATCATAGTATCCCCAATTTGAATATGTCCACTTTATGAAGACTCACGCTGTATAAACCTTCCTCTTGAATCACTCTATCTATTAAAAAACCGCATCAAAATCCGTTGCGTAGTTTAAAGATCTAAGCATACATAGGGACAGAGACAGCGGAGAGACTTTGTTCTATATCATGTAGTGATGATGTTAAAAGTGATTTATAACCTACATCAATTATCTGTAGTCTGAGTAAAATGTGAAGTTGCTGTTTTATTAAATTCTAAAACATGGCGCTGCGGCAATAAGTAACTAAAATATAGTAATAATAAAAGTGTTGGTGGCGCTGTGGCCTCGGCACTGGGGCCTTACCATGATCGCTTATTATAGCAAGGTTAAAACCATATTGAAACAGAGACACCGCTCTTGTTGCGTATAGCACCATCCCGCTCTCAGTGCGGTGTTAATATTGTTTTGAGCGATCATTGTTAGGGCGCTGGACTGTGCTCCGAGTAGGATCGGAGGGCCCGCGATCGATCCTGCCATGTACCAATGTGTTTTTCGTTTCACGAATTTCATATGTTATCTGACGCTCCTACGGTGAAGGAAAACATCGCGAGAAATCCAATCCTGCATACACCTGCGAAGTAATTCAAAGGTGTATGTGAAGTCAACCAATCCGCACTGGGCCAGCGTGATGGTTTGACCTAATCGCCCTAACTAGTTAGGGTAGGCTCGTGCCCCTCGGTGGGGACGTATATGAGGTGTGATGATGATGATGATGAATAAGAAAGATTAGTAAATATAAATTAAAAAAGAAGAAATAATCTCACAAAATGGAAAACTTTCATCCAAAAATTCGAAACTTCTTAGTAGTAGCAGAAGCTTTAAATAAAACAGTCACAGAGTAAAGGTAGCCTTATTCGTTAATTATAGACTAGACGACGACACACTCAAAATATACAACACTTTTGAATTTGAGATTATGCATAGAACAATTAAACAAATAATTGAAAAATTTTAATAAATATGTGTAACCCACGAACCTGAGCTGGGTTTGAAAACGAACTTTTATCCTTTTTTTTTGAGCGGCGGCCATATTGAATTTAGGTCGATTTTCTTAATACCGAATTGAATTTAGGTCGATTTTTTTGATTTTTTTAAGGTACCTAATGGCGCCTCTTCACAATGGCCCATGATGGCCAAGTATACACAATCACGATTGTGTAGAGGGCATGATTGTCTATAATCGGCCATCATCGCCGGTAATCGTGAGCAATCGGCAGGAATTATGGCCCATGATGGCATACGCGTCCACACAATCGCCGATTATTCAGTACGTATTTGTCTCGAGTACAGTGTAGACTGCTCGGTAAATAAAGTTTACTGTATGATGTTTCTTTTTTCACGCACATTATGTAGATGATTATAAGAGCTATATAAGTAAAAATATTGCCGCTGCCGCGATAATCTCTTCGATGTCCATTTTTAACCGACTTCAAAAAAGGAGGAGATTCTCAATTATTGTTTTTTTATTATTTATAATTATTGCTTATGTTTTTTTTTGTGTGTATGTTACGCGATTACTCCGCCAATTGTGGACCAATTTTCATATTTTTTTTGTATTTGATAGAGTATACTCCTGGGGTGGTTCCAAGGTCACCAAAATCAGGATCTGATGATGGGATCCCAAGAAAATCGAGGAAAACGCTAATTTACTTAAAAGTAGCGTTTTCCTCGATTTTTTAAATTAGGGTTTCTTTCACTAAAAAGATAGCATTCACTAAAAAATAAAAAATATTTTACAAAAAATAAAAACCGACTTCAAAAACACTGAAAAGTCAAAAATAATATAAGAATAGGTACATATAAACAACATCACACTTCTATATTGAAGTCGGTGACAAATTTTAAGACTTTCTAGGAGATCATCGTTTGGCACCGACTTCAATATAGAAGTGTGATGTTGTTTGTACCTATTCTTATATTATTTTTAACTTTTCAGTGTTTTTGATGTCGGTTTTTAGTTTTTGTAAAATATTTTTGATAGACGTCTTATCATAACAGTAAACAGTTAGTAAATGAATGTAAACTTCACAATGGCCCATGATGGCCAAGTATACACAATCACGATTGTGTAGAGGGCATGATTGTCTATGATCGGCCATCATCGCCGGTAATCGTGAGCAATCGGCGAATTGTCGGTACATCAAAGGAATTATGATTATTCAGTACGTATTTGTCTCGAGTACAGTGTAGACTTCTCGGTAAATAAAGTTTAGAGCTAAGTAAAAATATTGCCGCTGTCGCGATAATCTCTTCGATGTCCATTTTTAACCGACTTCAAAAAAGGAGGAGATTCTCAATTCGATGCTGATGTTTTTTTTTGTGTGTATGTTACGCGATTACTCCGCCAATTGTGGACCGATTTTCATATTTTTTTTTGTATTTGATAGAGTATACTCCTGGGGTGATTCCAAGGTCACCAAAATCAGGATCTGATGATGGGATCCCAAGAAAATCGAGGAAAACGCTAATTTACTTAAAAGTAGCGTTTTCCTCGATTTTTAAAATTAGGGTTTCTTTCACTAAAAAGATTGCATTAAAATAAAAACCGACTTCAAAAACACTGAAAAGTTAAAAATAATATAAGAATAGGTACATACAAACAACATCACACTTCTATATTGAAGTCGGTGACAAATTTTAAGACTTTCTAGGAGATCATCGTTTGGCACCGACTTCAATATAGACGTGTGATGTTGTTTGTACCTATTCTTATATTATTTTTAACTTTTCAGTGTTTTTGAAGTCGGTTTTTAGTTTTTGTAAAATATTTTTGATAGACGTCTTATCATAACAGTAAGCAGTTAGTAATGTTCACGATTGTGTGGAGAGTTGCCCGATCATGGCGGCATTGATGGACGATCATTTGATGGGCCATCATGGGCCATTGTGAAGAGGCGCCTCGATCATGGCGGCATTGATGGACGATCATTTGATGGGCCATCATGGGCCATTGTGAAGAGGCGCCTTTAATAAAAAAGACGGACGGAGCGTTGCTAAATCAAGAGTGAAGCATGCAAATGACAGCACATTCGTATGGGTGCGTCTTGTGCTTTGAAAAATGACAGCTTTTTGTCTTACCTGGTACATCTGTGTGAATGTAGATCGTGTACAAACACATGAAATTGTCTTACCTTACATGCTCCACTTTTATTTAATGCCACACTCCGTCCGTAAGTACTTTTTTGTGGGTCCATCATGGTGTCACCCCAAAGTAATGAAAACTTCAACAGAACTTGCAGTAATGTAAATGACAGGTGGACTTACTAGCCTACGGCCTTATTAATCTCTATCTCTTCTCTATCTCTATATAATAAAATCGTAGGGGTACAAAAATCTGTAATTGCGAAATATTAAGAAAAAAAATACACAGGTCGCCTTAAAATCATTAGCAGAACACGATAGAATAGTTTTTAAAAAAATTGTTTGTTTGTTGGTTTGTTTGTTTGTCTGTTTGTCCGGAAAGATCATTGATTTACTACCAAACGTAGATAGAGCGCTTCATACAAAAACGAGCTTCTGAGAATGAGAATTCGAGTGAGAATTCTGTCACCTTATAGACTATACATTTGTACTCGCTGATATACACGGTTATTTTTTTATCACCCTGGTTATTTTAAGGGTGGCTTCAGGACACGGTAGAAGAATTATTTAACCATTAATAATAAAATTTACTCACCTGTTTAATTAGATATTTATCATCTAAAATATCCAAAAAATACTGTACTGGTATGGACACTGAGTGAAGTTGTAGGCAAAACGTTGAATGAACGCGAACTGGCAACAACGTCGCCGATTCAAAGTCATCACTGAGTTGATCACAATTTCACCTTCCTACTTTACGGGCTTAGGACCGGCAAAACAAAGTTTTTAAAGAAAACAAACAGTACTAGGTAGGTATTACGGTTATGGTAGGTTGTTTTGGCGTAGTTAAAAAATTGTAATCAACTTTAAATACTTACCTACCTAGGAAACAATTTAAATCAACTTTAGTTCTAATAACAAAAGAGTTCTAAATTTAAAGGAAGTCCTCTAACTCATACATAGTCGTGCACGTTTAAAACTATACATGACCACAACAACATATCACTTTGGTTAGTGTTTAACGTCTCGAAATGCAGTTTTCGCTTCCAAGTCTTACGTTTGTGGGTTCACTTTCTTACACCAAACACTTAATTTCACTTCACAAGTAAAAGTCTACGGTCTACCGGAGTAAGGTCTGTGTATTCGCGAGATGTGTTAACTTGAAACTAAAATTCCGAATGCGCCCGATTGCCGCGCGTCAGGCGCGGGCGCGACATCGCGATACGTTCACACGCGCTGGGGTCAAAGGCAAACTAAAGCCGGCCGGCTCGTGCCGACAAGCGACAGCAAACAACAAAACGCCGCCGCCGGCGCCGACTGTCTCTGTCTTTCACTATTGTAATGTCTAGTGCAATAATAACTCTTATTTCAAACGAATTGTAGATTGATCTTGCTTGAATTAATAATGCGACGTTGCCGCATTTTCCTAAGCCCGTAGTAGTAAATGCTTTATTCATTCATAATCTTACCTTATCTTGTAGTAAACAAGAACAATGTCTATAATTTAATATTATTGGCGGATAAAATTTAAAAAATATAACCACATGTTTTTTTTATTGATATGAGTCGTCTAGCGTCTACCGAGCTGCCTCTAAAATTTTCCAGTATGATAAAAAAATAACCGTGTATACTTGAATATGCACGCCCGAATGAAAATTACCATAAAGAAAGTACCGTATTTATCGAATTCAACCTTATTCTGCATTATTACGGCAACTATTATAAGTACAACTGTGGGAAGTTACATCATTTTATACCTAGCCACAAAACAAACGACGTTTTAGTAATTGCTACAAGAAAATATCAACTTTATACTCTCAAACATAATGCTTGTAATTGCTTATCGCGTTGTCGCTCCAACTCATGAATGAGATAACACATCGTGATACGACACCCGTGCGAGCGAGACGATTGTGATGTACTGACACTGGCGCGAAGCGACATGTTTATGATTAAAATAATTGTTTTTGATTGGTTTTTACGTATAAATCGATTATTTGAATACATGATAAGATGTGTAATGAGTTTACTTACGCAATATATGAAATCCCGTCTTTTTTCTGCCGTTTCTGGCTATTGTTACCATAACTTTTGAATGCGCACTTCGGCATGTTTACGTGCCGACAGCTTATCATTCACTATGGAAAGGAACTGCACGAGTCGCGATTGAGCAGTTCTTCACCGGCCCACTTTTCGATCGGTCATGCGTTATCTACGTTTGGTAGTAAATCAATGGGAAAGATCTCCGAAACTACTGGACAGAATTTGATATGGCTTACACCACAATGCTTAGAATTTTCCGGAAGAACATTTAGGCATAATTTCGTTTGTTTAAATTCTCTTTTTATTTTTAGTGAAAAAATACCATATAAAATTTTCGAATTGGCTTTAGGTAGAAAAACAACATGGCGCATGTGAAATTATTTTGACAAGTCTGTCACAGTATTTGTTTAGTCGTTGCATAGTACAAGCCACAAATTATATTACTGTTACAGATAGGAATCAACCCCTCTAGCGGCCGTTTCGTAGTGAAATGACAGCTCCGTAATGATAGTGCTGCAAAACTATCGACTGCTTATTATCGACATACTGAAAATTATCGATATAAATTTACAGCCCTAATCTACTTTTTTAATTCTGATAATATTTTAGGTTATTAAAAATCAAAACAACGAAATGCGATTATCTTTTTATTGAATTTAACATACAATATGACAAAAACGTACACAATGGAACTTATTAGAACCCACAATTCTCCGCCATGCAACGCTGTGCTTACTCTGCGATTCTGAAAAGATAAATAAGCATTTGTATAAAGTGTGACGACTCTAAAATGAAAAACAGTGAAAAACCTAGTAAAAATAAATAACCTGCCTCTCCATCTGATCTTAGTCTCTCCACTTCTCAATATCTGTACACCTGTTGATACAAAAAAGATAATTATATAAGACATTACTTTGTTTTTGAAAATAATTTTGTTTTATTGATTATTTACAAAACTTCAGATTGAAGAATTGAACTCTGCAGACAATGGCAAATAGTTTAAAACGTTTGAATACATTTTGAAGAAGTTAACATTAAAAGCAATTAATTTTATAGTAGGTAATCTAACCAAACAAATCAATCTAGTTTTTAATTTTGATGAATATGTTAAGGTCAATAAGAAATGTTTTCCATAAATTAATGATATTCATTCATATAAATGATTTTAATTAGAGTTTGAAAAAGCATTTAAAAGGAATGGCATACCCATTCCTTTTGTAATGCTTTTAAAATTATGTTTATCAAACTTTCACATTCTCTTAAATAATTGTGTCAGAGTTAAATGTTCCAAATTGGTTCACTAAACTCAAATAAAACTAGATTTATTAAATTCTCATGGCCAAATGTAAGGAAAGTGGATACAATCGAATCGTTGAACTCATCAATTGTAGTTACAAAATTTTTGGGTATTACACTTGATGCATGTTTGTGGGATCAACATAGTCCTTCGCGAACAGACCTAGTTCTGTTGTATATGTAGTAAACCAATTCAAGCATGTTACTATGTTGATACGGCAAGATAAATTTACTTAGTTATTTTCAGTGTCATGTAATTGGCTATTACTGCTGGGTTTCGGCTGCTAGTATAGAAAGTATTTTTGGACTTCAGTTGGTGCTATTTATAATTCACAAGCAAAGGTTTCTCTAAGAAATATTTTTAACTAAATTAATATATTGATTTAAGCTGAACAGTCTAATTATGAAAATTTGATTTGTCTATAAAAATTATAAAACCTTTGGTACCAATTTTCGATTTCATAATCTAAACACAAGAAATAGAAAGCCACTGTGAACAAGTGTGTATTGATCTGCTCATCACGTTCTAGTCATTTTCTGATATAACCATAAAAAGTAGGTGTTATAATAGCAACGTAACATCCCATTTTTTTTTTCGTCGTGACTATTGTGATTTTCAAAGCTTATTTACTCGCAAACTATAAGACTTGAGAGAAAATTGACATGAATAAAAAGTGTTAATTTTAAAGCTATTCTATATGATACAACCATAAAAATTAGGTGTCCTAATATCAAGGCAACATCCCAAAATATCCCATCCAGTTAAATATAATTATTTATAATTCTGATAAAATATTTGTTTAATTAAGTATTTATTTGAGTCATGAATCGGAACTTATACTTTACACAAACATTTTATTTTTAAACTTTAGAATTATAATTTTATTTAATTAGGCTGATATTCTTGTTTTTATTTAATGTGGAATTAATTATTACATTTTTGATAAAAATAACCTAAGGAGATAAATTATTTTTTTCATCACGGAAATTAGTATGCATGAAACGGAAAAAATCGATTTGTCAAGGGAACTTTCTTATCGCTACTATATTTAATTTTATCACTGATTAGCCTTTCAGAAACAAGGGGTTAATAAGCAAACATATTTATGTCAAAAACAAATTAATCACCTTTTGACAGCCCACTTTCTGTTATTCATGTCCTGTTCATTGCTTGTGCAGTGGCTTATGTTCTTAGCATATTAATAAAATTGATAAAATGAAATTCAGGTCCATGGTGAGTAACCAAAGCTTCTAACATATCGAGCTTCTCTATGCTTCCGAAGTCACCTTGCGCCCAGACATGTGCACCATCAGAAGATCAATTTTAGCAGAGCTTTGCTACTCTTTTTGAGAAGAAGTGTTTTTCATTTTCATTCAATCTAAAAAAAAATTACATGTAATTTTGAACAACAACATAGTGTAGGTTATTTAATGGAAAACATAATATTAAATTAATTTTAAACTATTGTTTATTTAATGAAAAAAATATTACACAACTTTGCTCACCTATCATTATTGGATTTTTAAGTATTCCTGAATTTATTTCACTTGGAGGAAGTTATTTATTGCATACTCAACTCAAGATATTCATCTTCAAGTATTTGTGTTTCAAAATAACACTAGTTTTTCTGTGTTCATAAGTTGTTTTTATCGATTTCAAAATTGATGTGCATCCAGAAATGTAACCTCTGTTGAAGCCGATGGTCTGTAAAATATTTTAGTGGATTCATAACAATATAAAGTTCGCTCGTTTTTTAGTATGGGAAAGTTCAACTTCATACATTTTGGTAAATAACTATTAGGCCAAAGATGAAAGCGTTCTTCACCTGGATTTGCCTACAAGAGAGTTGCTGGATGTCTGATTATCAGAGTAACAAGTTGTACTCTGCACAAGTTGTACTGTCACCATGGTGATCTGATAAACTTAAGTAAGATTATGGTAGCTAACCAGGTGGGCTCAGCTATATTAGCATGAAATAGTATGAAACAATGAAAGGTCAAAAAGTTATTAAGTTTAGAAAATCACAAGCAAACAAACCGATAAAACTGCCGAATCCCTTCGTACACACAGGTACTGTTATTGAATCAAGAACAGTGAGTGTCAAAAATCTTAAAAAACATGCTTAAAACACATAAAATCTGAAGATAAATTAGAGATTTAAACAAACCAACAATGTAATAATGAAAAATGAAATGCAAACACGGCTATGACAGCTCATACATTTCACGCAATCGCTACAGAGTTTGGGTGTTCATGAGAGCTCGACGGTAGAGGTCGCTTTGCGCAAGGTAAGCAAGGCAGCCATATTTATTTTTCGTTTGTTTTGTTTGTGTTCGAGCTTGTTTTGTTGAATGGTGTGTTGTGTGTTTGAATATTTTTTAACATTGGTTTCAACGTGATACCTTTACGACTTTTGGCTTCTTTTCTTGGATTTCGACGTGGCTACCAAACAAACTACATGGTTTTTCCATTGAATTTCGACGTGGATTATAGTACGACTTGAAACTTGAATCAGATATTTAACACCGGCCGGCTTTGTTATATTTTGGTCTCTTTGTTGTCTAACTCCAAATAATTATGCCCATTAAAGAGTGTTGTATACCCTCATGCAGGAGAATCAAGTATGACGAAACTTTGTTTCTATTTCCTCGTAACAAAAATGGCTAAGTCACAGCTCACTGCCCACAAATTATGCTGATAGCACCAAAACAATTGGTCAAAGGAACAATTTGTATCAGAAACTTTGAGAAGAAATTCCTCGTTGGAAATAAAAGAATGTATAATATAGTGTTTGTCCAACATCATAACCGAAGAAGAAAATACAACATGAATAGCAACAACTCCTGTCGATTTGTAAGGTGAGTTTAAAATAACATGTTTTATTTGATCATATATCTTGAAACTAAAGGAATATGGTACTATTCCATTAGTGACTTTATAAAACAACCTGGTTTGATTGTGATAGCCTTTCCACGGAATTTCACACTTCAACATTTATATTAAAGTCGGTACCATGTAATGATCACCCAGAAAGTCTTAAAATATATAAGAACAATAAATAGTAAGATAATATTTGACACCAACTTCATAATAAAACTGTGATGTTGTACGACTGTATTCTTAATTTATGGCTATTTGGTGTTTTTGAAGTCAATTCTATTTTTTGTAGTAAAATTTAAATAAAACTAAAAGAACTGCCTAATTTGTAACTTAAACAACATTTTTTTTTCAGATGACACTATTTCTATCGATGGAATAAAGCTGAGCATCATTTATGGTCCACCTCGCTTATACCTAGAAGGGCATTCGCAATAATTTGATGAGCAAAGATATGATTTTTGAAGGACAATAAGTGAAGTGGCAAGACATTATTGGTGTATATATTTATGATTACCAAATCGGCAACATTAGAATGTTACCAAAATTAACAGATGAACATGTACTTAATTCCTGACAAAATTAAAAAAAATTAAGTCAGCAATTATTCTATAGTTCTCAGCGAAAGAGTCGCTGCTTCTTTAAAATACACTGGAACATTTAGTGAGTATTTTGCAATACTGTCTAGTCTTCTTGTCATTATCATTTTTACAGTTTAAATTAAACTAAGTGTGGAAAAATTTGTGTGCGTAGTGTGTCTGGGATTCATCATTGTTGGTTTTTAAAATATGACAGGGAACCTCTTGACCTTCATCTCACCTGAGAGTAAGTGATGATAATGCTGAAAGTAAACTTCACTTGGACGCTTCACTCACTGAGGAACTGGTTATCTTACTTCTAATTGTTGGTACACAACAATATCATTAAGATTGTTATTATGGTGACAAACTTAGGTAAGATGGTGGTAGGTAGCCAGGCTGAGAAGAAGCCCTACCACCAACCAAACCAAACAATTAACTTCTGCCCCACCAGGAAACCAGGACCTCCCATTCAACAATCAGTCACCTCCATCACTTGACCACGGAAAGGGTTAAAGTAGAGCATAGGACCTCCCGATCAACACCCGGTGGCCTCATCCGCTTGACCACGGAGGCAGTTACAGTGGAGCATAAACTTCTACAATATATTTGCTATTATAATAAAGACAAATTTTGTAAATTACAGGTCATCGAGCCGATGGGAGCTTAGCACCACTGCAAAGAATACAGCAGATGCCGTTGGGTTCTTTGGCAAATTATTTCATAGCTGCAACAGTTTGCAAGGAGGACGAGTTTCTGGCAAATTTAGAGGTTCAGTTTAATTCACCTCATTCACATTTTGGACTAATGCCATTAAAACAATTCTCCTTCCGCTACACAAAAAATTTAAACCAAGACCCCTTAGAAATCTTCTTTGGCAAAATTAGGTCCCATAATTACAGAAATAATAACCCAAACTCACATACATTCCAAAACTCTTTTAAATCTTTGATTATGACCAATATGCTTAGTATGCAATCAAACTATGCTTACCGTGAGGATGATGTTGGGGCAACAATTATAAAATTATCCCAACATATTCCAAACCGAAGTACTATTATCGCAAATACTGTAACATAAGCTGCTACATCTGCATAGGGTATAGTTAAACCTAGGTTTATACATATATGAAATATTATATTTTATTATTAATGGTTATATATGAAAAAAGCAAGTGTAATGCTCGAGGGTTCAAGGCAGGATTTGTAATAAATGAGCTATGTAAGTTTATTAAACATTTAAAATGTAAAAGATTGATGATGGCAAATGAAATCACAAATGTACACGGACGTAATTTCTATTAGAGAGTGAAGAACCTTCAAATTTAAAAACTTAAAAGTTCCCAAGTTCACAATTTATTGCATTTTCTGAGTTGATTAATGTAACGAATAAATACTTAAAGAAAAACTGCAAACAAAAATGGCATAGTTAAAAATATAAAGGAAAATAATTTATTGAAAGAGATTTGGAATGGTTAGATTGTTCCACTCATAAAGAAACAATAAAAGAAAATTTTATTATAATTACAATGCGGCTCCTAACATTTCATTGGTGCCACGGAATCAATCTTATATTGGGTGGTGCAGAGTAAAATAAAACCAGAAAATTTGTCAATGTTCCAAAAATTTGCTTATAACAAATAAATGTAAACAAAAAAATACAGAAATAATAACAAATAACGATTTGTTTTATTTTGATCCTTATCCTTATAATAATTTAACAACATAAAAACAATGCAAAAGAATCGATATGGTCACGTCACTATTTTATCGATATCGATAAATTTTTACATTTCATGACCGCCCTATTGCTAACTAATCTATGTACCGCTGTATTATCTATGCTTATTGAGCTTGGTTCACTAGCGCCTCTAGCGGCGAAGTGTTATGGGAACCCAAACTCTTACGAAACGAGTTTTGTTCAGACGCTGTCCTATCTGTTGTAAACATATTACTTTCTCATCTGTGAATGCAAATGTGTGCGTTCTACTTCTATGATGAAATGACACGACACGACACACACACATGCACCCAAAAGCAAAATGGCGTCAAAAAAAATGGCGGAGACTGTCTCAGGGCTACGTTCCAAAACATCACCCGAGTGCACTCGGTCACCCGAAGTATGTCCTAAAACATTTCGGGTGCACTCGAGAGTGTTGGAGTGGCGTGTCCTAAAACGCTACGGAGTGCACTCGATCGAGTAGAATCTCACCCGCATAATATAGCAAGGTGTAATTTCACTCGATTGGATTTGGCGGGAAATTGTGTGGATTTTAAAGTTGTGTGTGATTGTGATTACAAAGATTTTATATTCACACACAATTTGTACATCTCGGAGAGCGAGGATGCGCTTCGTAACGTCGACAATAAGTTAATTTTAAATTCCAAACACTATAGGTATCGTAAGTGACACGATTGTAAAATTGGCCTTCATTTCTGCTGAAGCTAGGTTAGGCCGCGATTTAACAGAATTCATATTCTGTTGGTTTTAGCATTTTCGTAGATGAAACAGAGGAATGTAATCCATGCATTAAAGCGAACGGACGCGCCGATGAATTATATATTTTCTTATTTTTGTATATTTGGTTATGTAAACAAAGCAGACAACACTCTTGCCGTTCTAAAACAACCAACACTCCGACCACCCTAACCGGCCACTCTCCCCCCACCACCTACTCACTCCGGGTGATGTTTTGGAACGTAGCCCAGAGCCGCTCCACTAACGACCCGCTAGTTATAGGGGTGATTCCAACGCCTGGTACAAGCATAGTACAGAGCTGCGTTCAGAACCTACGCTCGAGTGCACTCCGAGTGCACTCTGACAGCAACCGACCCGTTCAGAGCCTCGGGGTAAAAAACGCACTGACGGACGGTTAGTACACTCTGTGCCCGTTCAGAAGCTTCGAGTGATGCAACCAAACAACCAACTCGAGCGTAGGGTGAAAAACACTCTGACAGATTTTATGTCAAAGTCGATGTCAAAAATACGCAAATTATTTATTATTTTATTAAATAACACTACTTTGCGCTCTTTTAAGTGTAATACAAGGGAAATATAGTGATTTCTATGTGTTGTAATTATTTTTAAGCAGAAAAATGGATATTGACTGTTAATTTCATAGTAAGGATTAATAATATTTTGCCCTTTGCTTGATCTTGATCGGCAAGATACAAACTAAAAAAAAAGATAGCAACCGACCCGTTCTGAACCTCGGAGCGAGTGTGAAAATCACTCTCGGTTGCATTACTCTGACCCTCGGAACGCAACTCAGAGAGAAGGTATTTTCTTCCACGAAGGAAAGGCAATGGAACTACGCCATACAGCCTGATCTTAAGTAATTGGATTTCGAAATTAAGGCAGGAATGAAGTGTTTCACATAGTACAAATAAAATTTAATATTTTCTGTTAATGGCTCTGCCCAACTGGATTTCGCCAACCAAATTGTCTTTTTCTTATGTCGTACCGTGGTGGTAAGGCAAAAAGATCAAGCCATACAACCAATGTATAAAGCATTTTTTATGATAATACTTATCGAGTGACCATAAAATTTGTAGATTGGTTTAATTCTTGACAAATTTTCACAAAATCGGTACAATTTTTGAAATATTTGAAATGTTGAAAAATGAAGATACTCTTTTCAAGGTGTTTTGAAAGGTGTTATATGTTTTTACATTAGCACTAAGGAATCAAACTCTTTCATCCATTTAAAACTATTAAAAGTAATAGATTAATATTGATAATTAAAAAAAATATCTGACTGCAATGTTCTGGGTTACGCGTAGAGGGACGGGACGGGACTCTTGATCCTAATGCCTAAAATGATGGATCACATTTTTTTGGATCCACCCAAGGAACATGGATATCAAACGAAGAACCTAAAGAGTAGAACACATTGAACCTAGCCACGTTGACTTAATTTGACATGACTGCCGATAAAGTTCGTTTCCAAACCTAGCAATATGAGTATCAAATGAAAAGCCTAAAAGAGTAGAGCATTATGAACTTAGGAAAATTGCTATAAATTCAACATGGCCGCCGCTCAAAAAATAGATAATAGTTCGTTTCCAAACCCAGCAATATGGGTCTCAAATGAAAGGCCTTGATGAGTAGAGCACTATGAACCTAGCAACATTTACATAAATTCAACATGGCCGCCACTCAATAAAAGGGGTGAAAGTTAAGTTTCCAAACTTAGCAATATAGGTATCAAATGAAAGGCCTTGATGAGTAGAGCACTATGAACCTAGCCACACATAAATAAATTCAACATGGCCGCCGCTCAATAAAGGTGGATAAAAGTTCGTTTTCTAATCTAGCAATATAGGTATCAAATGAAAGGTCTTCAAGAGTAGAGCACTATGGACCTAGCAATATTGATGTAAATTCGACATGGCCACCGCTCAAAAAAGGTGGATAAAAGTTCGTTTCCAAACCTAGCAATATAGGTATCAAATGAAAGGCCTTGAAGAGTAGAGCACTATGAACCTAGGAAAATAGCACAAAATTCAATATTGCCACTGCTCAAAAAAAACTGTTAAAAGTTCGTTTCTAAGCCCAGCAATATGGGTATCATATGAAAGGCCTTGATCAGTAGAGCACTATGAACGTAGCAACACTGAAGTAAATTCAACATGGCCGCCGCTCAAAAAAGACGGATAACAGTTGCTTTTCAAACCCAGCAATAGGGGTATTAAATGAAAGTAGGCCCTGAAGGGTACCTAGAGCAGCCATGCTCTAAGTGTGTTCCGCGGAACCCTAGGGCTCCACACTACCCCTATAAGGGGTTCCGCATTAATTTAGAAAAATCAAAACACCCTCTCTGGTCGTACTTTCATTAAGCTTATTATTAATAAAGAATACACTTTTAAAAACTATTCTTTTATTTTAGGGTTCCGTCAAGTATTTCGCTTTCCAAAAGGGTTCCGTCACCAAAAAAGTTTGAGAACTGCTTCGGGGCCTATTGGATGTTCGATGTTAGATGTTACCTGTGTTTAGTGTCCTTCGAGACCGTGATAATGCAACGATCGTGAAATAACTAACGATAACTTCAAGTTTGTGTGTTGGATGTTAGTCATCACGGCGAGTTTGCTAACCGAACTATGCCAGCAATACTATATCGCACAGTACACGTTACAAAAACGGAAGTCTCAATACATTTTAAGGCTAACCGCATAAATACGTTTTTCGCATTCGTTTTCTGAATGCGGGCATCCGAATGCATCAAATCTATACAAAATACTCATTGACTGCCGCACACGTTCGTTTTTATTACGAACGGAACACGTTCTGTACGTACGTTTAGGTAGAATGGTAGAAATCCCGAATGAGAAGAAACGAACGTCTGCGCTACGTTCACGAAACTCCGTGTCTGTATTCCGTGATCGGATATCGAATACGGAAAACGTATTTGTACAGTAACCCCCCCCCCCCCCCCATTCATGCTATACATTAACTCTACGAAAACCGCCAGTATTACGAGCGACATAAGAACGGTTCAAATGTCAAACAGTATAGCTTGACAAGGAGCTTACTGTACGACCAGTCAAAATTGGCCAAGTTGTCATATCCAAAAAATATATTTTGTTGGTGTTACCAACACCTATTATAAAATCTAAACTTTATTCGTATACAGTTCTAATTTATTAACAATTGTTTATTTTTATTCGAAACATGAATACGATAAAGATTATTCTTGCAACTGTGTAGTTCTTTCTACTGAAGAAGAATTTATTAATATCAATAATGTCTCTAAAACAATAATAATACTTAGTGTTTATAGTAATATGTAATGTATTTAATTTTGTGGACTGTTAGAAAGAGATCATTACGAACCTACGAAAATTGTTCTAATTTCGAAATGGCCGATGCTCAAGAAAGGCAGAATAAAGTTGAATCATTATGGAATAAAATGGAGGAAAAAACTAAACACTGTGTTAAGTATTTTGATGGCGAAACGTAGTTCGCGGGCACAGCTAGTTATAAATATATTGACAACAGACTAGGCTGTACGGACTTAGTTTCCTTTGCCTTTCCCTAAGGGATACACTCTGTGATAATCTGATAAACTCATAGATATTTATCTAAAGCCGGCTTTTGACTATAGGATGTAATATATATTACATGTTCAGCTATATATTACATCCCGGGTTTGCTGTTCTCACTATCAGATATATTTTTTAGAATAGTTCAGCTTCTATGATCATCATATAGATCATAACGTCTTTTATTGAAACGGTTGACCTCTCGTTATTAAATGGATAATATGGAAATTGTTTTGCTAGGTACTTTCGATAGTTTATCAGACGAAGATGATGCAGTATTCGATTTACATATCTCATTATTTAGAAAAAATACAATAAACGTCGATTCTGGATATCGAATCTTAATAGACTAAAGGCCTTACTAATTTGTACAAACCTTGTATAGTTAAGTAGTGTTTTGTCTCTTTTGTTCGAATTTGAAATGTCATTCGAGTGAACGTGACAAAACACTGTTTAACCAAATCAGGCGTATGAAATGGTTATTAGTAAGGCCTTAAGAAAAGATTATAGTGAATTTCTCCATGCAGCATCCTTAATTTCATTCATTTTATACTCTTCAAGATTAGTCGTAAACAAGGATATTTCCTAACACTTTCTATAAAATGTTCCATTATAGGGATAAATACGTAAATAGGTAAATACGTGGTAAATACGTAAAGAAAAGATTGCGAACCAAAATACCAAAAAATCATAACACGCGGACAGCTACGAGTATGTAAGTATGTGCGCATGACCGTCACGATTCGAAATGAAGGCGAGGCAGGGGCAGAGGTGCGGTATGCGGGAACGTGAGGTAAAATATATCGCCTTCAAATATAGCTCGGTCGGGCGAAAAAATATTTACAGTTTGGGGTGTAATATATATTATAGCACAGTGAGAACGGTCTCGTAAAAAAGTATGGCAAGCGATAAAATATTATATCTCAAAATGTAATATATATTACATTATATCCCACAGTCAAAAGCCGGCTTTAAGGATAAACTGGACAAAAAAAAATGTGTGTGTTTTGACTTGACATGTATAGGGTGCGTTCCGTTGAATAATAATAGCGCTATGAGCACTCACAGCGCTCACAGCCGGTCCGATTTGATTTAGCGCGATATCTGACGATATCGTGCTATGTTTAACGGAACGGCAAATAGGCGCGCTCACGTCACTCAAATCAAAACATAACCTTTACGTGTTTTGGTGATTTTGTTTATTTTCGTTCATTCGTGAAATATTAGGAAAATAAAATATATCAGCAACTATTGCAAACCCTTATACATATATACAATTGACTCAGATTCCGATGATGATTTCATGCCATATTTCATGTAATTCGCAAAATGAAAGCAGCAGTAGCAGCGAAGACGATTTAGAAGCAATTTTATCTGTAATTGCGTACCGAACCAGAGTAGGACTTCGAAAAATTAACTTTAGAGATACGACTCTTCTTATTTTCTGTTAATGGCGGGAAATCCGAATTTATTCGAATTTCCCGTCATTTGCCAATTTTGACAGATCGTTCACAGCGACCATGCTCGGTAGCATGAGGGTAGCATGGGCCTCAGAATAACAACTAAAGCATAGAAACCTTACTAAAATAGCTACTGTATTCAATATATTTGACTCACTTGGACATTAGGCAGACTATAATTAGTTAGAAAGAGACAGGTATTATGTAAGATGTTTCGAAAATTCGTAGGTGGTCACTAATTTCTGTTTCTGCTAGTGATGTTTTTCTCATGACACGCCTAGTTTCAACGTCGATATATTATGAATTAAATATATTCTTAATACTAAAATGTTTTTATTACGAGAAATACAACATTACTGGGTCGTCTACTTAGGTACCTCCGTCTTACCTATTTCTGCCGCAAAGCAGCAGTGCTAGCATTGCTGTGTTCCGGTTTGAAGGGTAAGATATGGCAGTGAAATTACTGGGTACTGTGTCAGTCAGTCAGTTTGCTTGTTTGCCAACTTTCTGCAATAAAAAAAATCATAAAGGATACATTTTCTTATGAAACTTATCCTGCTGTGCCCTTTGGTATGGTCAGGCTAGCCAGTCAAGAGACTAAAAGCGGACGTAGACATTCTATTAAGAAAAACGAGTAAAGGGGTTTTTGGGGGATGTAAGGGTTTTTGGTGCTTATGATGACTAATTTAAACGTCTGTGACGAAAAATTACTCAAGAATAGCTTTAAAAAGTTGATAGTAAATAAATAAAAAATTGTAACGTGATAAAAATAAAAAATAGACGTTGCAGAATCATTCTGATTTAATTTCGATCTACAATAGAGCAGAGTTCCGTCTTAGAAACAGTAAAACAGAGAAGTGATCTAAATATGAGATGGCGCGGCATTTTATAGTTTCTCCGGTAGTAAGGCGCTGGCTCGGCTTTACTCTGATTGGCTGGCTTGGGCTGGCACCAGGCTGCACGTGCTTGACTCTGATTGGCTGGCTTGGGCTAGCAAGTGGCTGCACGTGCTTGGCTCTGATTGGCTGGCTTCGGCTGGCTTGTGATTGGCTGAGGCGGTGTGGCGCGTAACAAAATATTTCTAAATTATTCCCTTTTCAGTCCTATCTGAGAATTGAAAAATCTGGCGTACTAAGACAAAAATTGCACTATTAAAATTACGGGTGTCTCCCGTTGGCTAGATTGATGGAATTTTTCCATTTAAGAGATTCACAAATTCAATGGGTAGGTAATAAGTAATTTTTACGTTAACTTAGAAGCTTAATTTTTTCACAACCTCAAGGGACTGTAGAGCTGAGTACTTATATGATTTTGATTTAAACTCGATACTTTCACGCGTTTCCGAGATAATAGGTCTTGGCAGACAAACGGACAATAAAGTGATCCTATAATCGTTCCGTTTTTCTTTTTGAGGAACGGAACCGTAAAAATTGAACTTTTAAAATTACGGGTGTTTCCTATTACCTATCTTAACTGTTGGAATTTGTCCATTGCAGAGATTTACAATCTATAAGCAGGAAATCGGAAACACACACTATATTTATTTGTTCGCTCTTAGGTATGTACTTGAGGTTAATCTCATATTTATTATTATTTATTTAATAACCCTCATGCATCTTGAACTTCGGATAAATTCGTAAAAGCTAAAACTACTATTTGTACATATGCCTGGAAATTAAACTAAACACATTAAAAATTGACCATAATTTATTCTTAAGATATTTTTCGATTGACTTATTACGCTTGATTTGGTGAAAAATGTCTGGTGCAAATGAGACTGCTTTTTTGGACTCCACTTTCGTCTGCCAAATCTGCCAATACATTTTATCGAATAGTTTTTTTTACATCGTCTTTAGAAAATCTTTAAAATAAAAACATCGACCAAACTTTACAACACTACGCATGATCAAGATAACCTCATAGTAATTTTCTAATAATAGCTAAAACATAAAAGTGAAGTTAATAATACGTATTGTTTTTCTACAAAATGATTCAGCGATATTTCATATGTATCTAGATTGATTTATTAACTCACATACAAGTAAAAATATGAGAAAACATACCGATTTAAAGTCAATAAATTTTGACTATTTTCCTTCAGCGACAAATGAAATTTGCAGACCCAAACTACACAAGACCAGGGGCGGATCGAGAACAAACATTTAGGGGGGGCGATCATAAGATCTGAAGGTATTTTTTGAACTTTGAATCTGCAAACGTAAGTTACCCAATCAACCCAGCTCGTGTATATTTTTAATAATTAAATACATCAACCCAAATAACCCCAAGTAATTCCCAAGTAACCCAATAGACCCAGCTTGAGCAGTTTTTAAATAATAAAATATCTAATAAAAGTTAAATATTTTGAAAAATGATACAATTTATTTTTCCTCGGCCGTCCTCAGGGGGGGCGATCGCCCCGATCGCCCCCCGCTGGATCCGCCCCTGCACAAGACATTGTGCTATAGAGTGCACAAACTCACACTATTTGTAAATACCTACCTAAAGAATTCTTGCATTCTAATCACCTAAATATTAATAAAATAACACCAAAATATTTCTAGCCACGGGATGCACAAACAAAGATTATACGAACAATTCAAAGAGTTCAAACTCGGATGGTCCATCTTTGAGACAAGGTACTATAGAATTTAGCCGTATTATATTTTAACCAATTTTAACCAAATGACAATTCATCTTGTGACCACCTTGTGATCTGCCAAATAGACAAATATTACCTATCTCTTACACTTACACAATTTTGTGCTGTATGATAGAAAGAGACAAATAACACATAATGAATTCTTATTTTAATGTTCCTTCTATTGGTGTGGTTCGCATGATAATAATTTTGATTATAGCGTTCACAACGCTCACGCCCGGTCCGCATTCGTTAGCCCGCTTAAATCGACAAATGACAGCTTGTGACAGATTATCATGCGGACCGACTTTTAGCGCGCTAACGAAACTGCTAGCTAACCTCAAATTTCAGTTTTCCAAAAAAGTACTCTGCGAATTTATTACATCAGTACATAAATTGTTTTAGGCAGTGGAATATTTATTACTCTACTTTCTCAGTAGATACTCTGTTTTTAGTAAATGTTGTATAGGTATCGGTTTTATTATTCAAACATGCTTTTTTTTCTAGATCTAGGTACTCTTATGGACAAATTATCTAATACATCACAAATTATCTAACGAACTCTGTTTGCACACAACAACACATAATGTTTACCGAGTAAGAGAAAGCTCCACTACTCTGTTATTTTCTCATCCCTCACAGTAAGCGGAACCAGTTCAACCAAATCCATTTTTCTTAACATTTTATAAATAATTTATTGTCTCAAAAGTTCAAAATACTTTTGCATTGGCGGTTTAATTTGACACTTTTGACAGTTCGCTCACAACGATAACGCTCTGGGGCATGGTCGATGTTAGCGCAAAATGGCGGCTTAAATGACGTCATCTATGACGTCATGTCAGATGTCGTGAACGCGCTAACGTGCATGCGGACCGGCTGTTATCGCGACAATATCAATATCATCGTCATGCGGACCGCAACCTATGCTTTAGTTGTTATTCTGAGGCATGGGCATTGTAAGCGCAAAGATGGCGGCGGTGGAAATGTCAACGATGACTATCGTAGACGCGATAACGGTTCTACGGACCGCATTTGTGAGCGCTAAAATCGATTTTATGAGGCGCGTTCGGATAGCATCACGATGTCAAAAATAACTGTTAAAGTTAAAAATGACAAAATTGACACAAGGAGCGTTCGGTTAGAAGAAATGTGAACAAAAGTTGCATTTTTACCTGTTAACGTCAACCGTTCGGATAGCTGAAAAAATGACAAAAATGGCATTGTGAAATGCCAATTTCGCCCCAGCTCTCGAAGAGGGTCAAAAGTGGCAGTTTTTGACATTTAAGAGTTTTGACGTTTACTATACGTAAAATTTTTGACACGATTGAATTAGTTTTAACGAAATAAATTTTATTTTCATTATTTATGGAAATTAATGATCGTTAATCATGAAGCGAGATTATTACGTCATAATACATCCAGAATCTGGAAACTGAAAATAAATTTAGGTTATAATAACTTATAACATTGACATATTGATAATGTAGCGTACGGTTAGGGTGTGGAGCAAAAATTCATTAGGTACCTTCTAACCAACTTCTAACCGAACGCTTTCCATTAATGCCAATTTTGATAATGCTAAAAACGCCACCACACGCTACCCGAACGCGCCTATTATTCAACGGAACGCGGGAACGTATCTGACAGTCATCAATTGACATTTATAATAATTTTTTTAGTAACTATGATATTATTCCAAGTTTGTGGTTCTATTCTTTATCTTCACAAATAAAAAAGGTACATACAAAGAGAATAGTAATACTACGAGAAACTAGGTTTAATATCTTTTTGAAACAATATGTGTCTGAATCGAAACATTGCTTTTATAATAGTAGGTATGGTATGTTTTGTGATTGCTGGCGCCTAAGTTTAATTATTCATTCTTTTTAGGCCTTTTAAAATATTTTTGTGAAAAAGCTCTACCCTTCTGGTCAAGTAGAAAGGATTAAATACTTGATTAAGATGGCAGGACAAGGACACCAGTTTCCGGGCAACTTCCAGGGTAACGCTGGTGCAATGCGTACTGGCTTTGGCACTGGTCCTATGGGTGCCCAAATGCCAGGAATGCCAAATCAACTAGGAGGTATAAACAATTTATAGTATGTGCACAATATTAGTTAGGTGACATAATTTTAATTCTTGAATTTCTAGTTGTGGTGGTGACTAGTATACCTACTTAGCGTTACCAGGTATGTTGAAATGAAAAACCAGACAAGTTTATAAGTTATATTTTTTTAATAACCACTACTGAAATCTACCAGTTATTGAATTGTTCTTTTTTAACAGAATCAGATATAATAATATTGATATGATTTAATTATATATAAATTAATTTCTAACCAAAGCCAATATTGTTTGATAACCAGCCTAAGAACACATTTGTTGAGAACTTTTCTGTAAAACAATGGTTGTAAAGAAAAGCAGCAGTCTCTGTAACCTTTCCAATTCTTAAATCACATCAGTGATGAAAAAACTGATTTATTTTGGTTTGATTATGGTTAACTATTAATCTACTAACAATTAAAATTTGTCTTTAATTGATAGATCAGTTAACATTTATAAACAGTAAACTTTAATATGGAGTTTCTGGGGCTTATGCATTCTTAATTTCAGGCAGCTTCTTCCTGATCACTGTTCTCTATATTTCACCTGACCAATATCAAAGAGACCCATAATTATATTACTCTTTGACTGGTTGTCAAAATATTACTGACATCTACTTTGCTTTACATGCTCTTTTGCTAAATTTGTTTCTAATATTAATACATAATAGTTTCAGGTGTAATGGGTGGACCTATGGCTAATACAGGTGGCATGGTTGGCATGGGGAATCAAATGGTACCACCTTATGGAGCAGCAATGCAGAACCAGATGTCTAATATGGGTATGGGACCTCAGGTAATCCACTTTGATTCTATCTATAATATAAGTATATGTTACCGTCAGAGTAAATAATCGGTGATTATTAATAACTAGCTGACCCGGCATACTTTGTATCGCCATGTTTTTTAACTAAATTACTGAAATGCTTGTTTAAATTATTTTAATTTTTATATTACACAAACCTTGTCCTAACAATAACGAATACATAAAACCAAGAATCATCCAATTTGGTGCAGTCGTTCGAAAGTTATGGGCGTACATACATTTCCAAGATCCATTTTTATTTATATAGATTACCGGTTAAAGTGATTAACCTGAACTGACTCGGATTACCTCAAATATAGTTGGATAGACCACCCAGAACCAACTTGGAGCACCTCAAACACAGTTGAGGTTAAGTAATTTTTTTTATGACCAGACAGAACCGACTTGGGGAACTTGAAACACAGTTGGTTAGGAAAAACGGGAGGGTTTGTTGGTTATTATTAATCACTTTAACCAGTAATTACTAATAATCACCAATTATTAACTCTGACCGTAACATATTAGGTCCTTAAATAGGAAATTGGCGTTTTGCCGTACTGACCACTTTGATCTCAAATATCTCCTCTATGGTTAAGGAATTCCAAATTCAAATTTATACAGCTATTTACTCATGTATTTGTGTTTTGAAAATTATAATTCACTTGTTTTTTCCTCAATTGTTTTGGACTTTTCAATTAATTGTTTTGTTTCAAATTTTTTGGAGTCAAGTTTCGCTTGGCGCATGGTTTGGCTGGTTCGGCAGGGTTCAAAATTGCGATGAGCACTTCCGATTATCGTACAGGACCCACTTTTCATCACAAGTAATGATTCGATTTAAAATCCCTTCATTATTGTGCAGGTTGAGTAATGTAACGCAGCAGTCAACGTGCGTTTATTGATTTGCTTTACTCAATTCGTGAGGTACCCACTTTTCAAGCTTTTTCACCTTCCCAATTTGCTCCAAGTGGATTAAAACAGTTTTATCACTAATACCGCAGCCTGCAGCTAACTCGGACGTGGTTTGCGATGGATCCGCTTCCACAATAGCCTTCAATTCTTCATTATCAACATTGGTCTCTGGCCGTTCACGGGGCTTGTTCTGCAGGTCGAAATTTCCAGAACGAAAACGTTGGAACCAAAATCGCACTGTGTTTTCTTTTGCGGCACTGTCGCCATACACATCATTAATCCTTCGAGCCGTTTCTGCAGCACTGGTGCCACGGTGGAACTTGTACTCGTAAATAACGCGATATTTCAAGTTTTCCATTTTGTAAACTGAGTGACACAAAGATAAAATACAATTGAGGAAAAAACAAGTGAATTATAATTTTCGAAACAAAAATACATGAGTAAATAGCTGTATACATTTGAATTTGGAATTCCTAACCATAGAGGAGATATTTGAGATCAAAAGGCCAGTACGGCAAAACGTCAATTTCATATGTAAGGACCTAATATATACACGGTGTTTCATAATAACCAATAAATAATTAATTCTTTATCGAAAACTAATTATTAAATTGTGTCTACCCGTAATGTCATTCACCCAAAATTTTCATGTAAATCATAGAGATGATGATGATACTACGAGTATGATATACTTACATGAAAATTTTGGGTTGAATGACATTACGTGTTTTTTTTTTATGTAGGACCCGGCAAATGACCTCCTCCCGCCTGATGTTGAGCGGTGAAAAAGGCCCAAATGAGTTGACAGATAGAGTAGGGACGACATCGACTATCCTACCTGCCCGCCCCTTGCCGGACCAAAAGATGCTTTTTCACGCCTCTTTTGAAGGAACCCGTGTTGTAAGATGGAGGAAATACGTGTGCAGGTAGAGAATTCCAAGTGTGGGATGAACGACAGAAGAAGGAATCTTGGAATTTCTTGGTACGGTGTGAGAAGGAGGACACAGTGTACGAATGACTCCGAAGGCCCTTACGCGTGTTTCTGTTAAGAAATGGAGAGGGAGGGATAAGGTTAAAGAGCTCCTCAGAGCATTCCCCATGGAACATTCGGTAAAAGGCGCTAAGAGAGGCGATGTCACGACGAAGTTGTAGAGGCTCGAGGGTGTTAGTTACCTCTACATCGCCAGTAATGCGAATAGCGCGACGCTGCAATCTGTCCAGAGCATCGAGCAGGTACTGAGCGGAGCCGTCCCAAAGGTGCGAGCAATATTCCACGCAAGACCTAACCTGAGTTTTATACAACAAGCATAGTTGGTCCGGCGCAAAATACCTACGCACCTTGTTCAGGACACCGAGTTTCCGTGAGGCAGTAGTTATGACAGATTCGATGTAGTCTCTGGGGTTCAGATCGCAGCGAATGTTCATTCGGAGCAAGGTGTGTTGCTCTGTGTGTGAAGGGTTGTGCCCTGAAGAGAAGGAAGGGGGAGGAATGGTGACCTTTTCGCCGAAAACGCGCACACCTGTGTTTTCTTAGCATTGAACTCAACAAGATTGTTGGAGACCCATTCGGAGACGAGGTCCAGCGTCCTGTTGAGCTCATTGATAAGATTCTGCCTCTCCCTACCAATATCACCACGAGCAGTCCCTGAGCTTCCGTGATATCCCCCATGCACAGTACTGTCGTCTGCATAGCAATGTATAGCTCCCAAGGAAAGCATGTCATTGATATGCAGAAGAAACAATGTTGGGGATAGAACGGAGCCTTGCGGAACTCCAGCGTTCACTGCCACGAACCGCGAAGCGCAGCCGTCAACGACATCGCGAATTCTACGCTCGTGGAGGAAGCTGGCAATCCACGTACTGCGCGGGTAATCCGTATGCCGGAAGCTTGGAAAGAAGAGCCTTGTGCCAGACTCTATCAAAAGCTTTGACGATGTCGAGACTAATAGCCACCGATTCGCCGCGCTTGATTATTTATTGGTTATTATGAATCACCGTGTATATACCTATATATATATATATATAAAGTAAAAAATTACACCCATAATCATGATTAAATGACCTCTATGATGAGATCTTAACCACCTCCGTAGTGTAGTAGTTGAAACCACTGGGTGTTGAATGGGATGTCCGGGGCTCGATTTCCCATGGGGGTAGAAGTTTTCTGCTTGGTTTGATTGGTGCTAGGGCTTCTGAGCCTGCCTGGCTAGCTTCAACCATGTTACCTAAGATTGTCGCCCTAATAATATTATTAGTAGCATTGTTGTGTTCTGACAATTAGAGGTAGGATAGCCAGTTCCTCAGCTGGCGATGCTTATCTTCACTTATCATCAGGTGAGATAAAGGCCAAAAGCTTCCTTGTCATTTATGTAAAAAAGAGTTAGGATCTACCAGGGTTGTCTGAATGAAAATAATGGAAAACTTATGAAGACCATCTGTTGTCCACAGCATTGTCTCATAAAAAAATAATTATTTAAGAAAGTTATGCATAAACATAATTTTCTCAAACATGCTCGGAAATGTAGGCATTATTGTACTAAAAAGAAGACACGAAGTTATTAATTCTTGGCTCATGCATTACTTTCCTGGCCTAGGCCAAGAAAGTATGTATGAAAATTAATTTTTGGCCGCTGCTCTAATGTTTTTTTAATTTATCTATAACTTGAATTATGTAACTTGTCATACAGCCAATTGCTACCACATTATAAAAATGCACTCTTGGAGCATATACAACGTGTCTTATATCTCGTATATCATTTTGAATATGACAACAATTTTATTAAAATGTTGGTATGAAATCACACGAAAATATGCTTAATGAGGATCAACGCGGTTTTTAGTTTTGAATGTAGAATTATAGTCCGTAAAAAATCCTGAACATTGGTATAATTAGTTTTTTTATACGACCAAAAATGAGTGAGTAGCGATTAAATGAATGCGCCACTCAGTTAAAAGTCGCGGCAAGAGAGCGTGATGTCATAAACCCCATGACCGCCAGCGGGCCGTTGCACTGTGGGACATCCATAGGTCATAAATCTTAAAAACCTGCTTTCTTGTTTTACATTTTATTCCTTGTCGTTACATTGGATAGTTGCGGTACCTTCTGAAACTATAAATAGGTCAGTAATTAGAGTGCGCCTTCATTATCTATTGTGCATTCAAAGAGAGCGCATCGCCAATCGTAAATACTGTTATCAGTGAGTCATTAAAAAGCGTGACGTCATTTGTTGTCATTGCGGGACCTGTGAGTGCTGTGTGAGTTTTTTCTGAAATGGATATCCAAGAACAGGGTATGTAATAATTAATATTTTTATTTTAATTGTATCTTAGTATATATTTTCTTTAGTATGTCATTGCTACGAGGCGACTTTTCTTGGAGTATTATATTTTAATATTCAAAGTTTGAATAAACTTTTAAATATGTTCCCACTCGCTCCGACTATGGAGGTATATTGCACCATAATCTTTAGACTTTCTTATCTTAGGAAAATTAAAACTTGGCTGCCCTTATCTGCCCTTTTGGCGATGACAAGGGTGCTACGGTTGCCAGATTATCTCGTAGCATTTGCTACGAAATTAGTTTATTTAGTCTTAGTGCTTTGTGTAGGTTTTGTGACTGAATTTTAACCGTTTTTTTTTTGTTTTAGGTAATTTATATATATGCTCGTTTTCAAGAATGCATATTCTTGAAATATGGCTAACTGTCAATACCGATAATGACTCGGAAAAGTGTCGTCAAGTCCTACAAAGTTTGTTGACTACTCTGAACGACGATGCTGAGAACATTGATATTCATTATTTAGAGAAAATTGTTAATAATTTATGTAAAGCTATTGCTCGATTCTGGAAAAAATGTAATAGGGATAAAACCAAGCTTTTATATAAGAATTCCGATTGGTTTAATGTTATTGAAAAAATTCAACTTGTGAAAAACAATAAGCAATGTACTCCGTCTGAAACGTCGCCGTGTCATTCACGTGGTCGTCCTCGAAAACCTTTTACGCAATGTAGTAAAAGGACTAAACGTCGGAGAGTAGCTGATTTGTCAAAGTCTGATGATTCTACTGTGAGTGCATTGCTTGATGTTTCAGACTGTTCATTCGATTCGTGTATATCTAGAGTTAGCACTGATGATGTCTTGTCACTTGTGACTGATGCTCAGTTGACAAAACATCAGTATTTATTAATTAAAAACTTTGTTAATAGTAAGATTTCTCCTAATGTATTACCATGTTACCAACAAATTACTAAAGCGAAACAGAGATGTTACCCTTCTAATATAACTGTTTCCGAGTCTTCAGCTGAAGTTGAATTACAAAGTCTTTTTGATCACACAGCTTCTCGAATCCTTGAATCTCAAAAAGAGGTCTTAGATCAGATTCCTGATGATTGTTTGTCTAATATCTCTTTACTTGGGAAATGGGGATTCGATGGCAGCACTGGACATAGTGAATACAAACAATTTTTTTCAGATTCAACTTTAGAAGATAGTAGTTTGTTTGTAACATCTTATGTACCCCTTCAAATTATTGTAAAATTAGCTGAAGATAATTGTAAAATTTTATGGAAAAATCCTCGACCCTCTTCCACTAGGTACTGCCGTCCTATTCGATTTCAATTTTTGAAAGAAAGCACAGCAGTGTCTTTGCAAGAGGAAGCTTATTTTAAGGATAAAATTGAAAGTTTGCAACCTACTTTTATTCAGATCGACAATCGTGAATTGGTCGTTTCTCATAAGTTGCAGCTTTCAATGGTAGATGGTAAAATTTGTAGTGCTTTAAGTGAAACATCTACAAGTAGATGTTATATATGTAATGCTACCCCTAAAGAGATGAATAAAATAGACGAATGTTTACAAAAACCTGTAATAGAGAGTAGATACCAATTTGGATTATCACCACTACATTCTTGGATACGTTTCTTCGAATATTTTATTCATCTTTCATATAGATTAGACATAAAAAAATGGCAAGTTAGGCTAGATAGTGATAAACAATTGTTATCAAATAAAAAACAATATGTACAGTCCCAGTTTAGGGAACGATTAGGTTTAATAGTTGACAAGCCGCGTAGTGGTGGAAGCGGGACGTCTAACGACGGAAACACGGCCAGGAAGTTTTTTTTGGAATCAGCTGTATCTGCTGAAATTACAGGTTTGAATAAGGATCTCATAGATCGTTGTTGTGTAATATTACAAACGTTATCTTCTGGACATAAAATTAATGAATGCAAGTTTAAAGACTATGCATTACAAACAGCATACAGCCTGGTCGAGGAATATCCGTGGTATAGTCTTCCTGCTTCTGTCCACAAGGTGCTCGTACATGGATCAGATATTATAAGTTATGCATTGTTATCTATAGGAGAACTTTCCGAAGAAGCTGCTGAAGCGACAAATAAGTATATCAAAATTTATAGACGAAGTCACACTCGAAAAATGTCACGTGAAGTTACCAATCAAGATTTAATACAACGACTATTATTACATTCAGATCCTTATATTACAAGTCTTCGGAAACTTCCCCCTAAAAAGAAAAATACTCTGTCACAAAGTGTAATAGAATTGTTACATGTTTAATATTGTTAGAATAAGAATAATTTATTTGTATTTTGTTAGTTGTTTTGTTTTTTTTGTATTTAATTAATTTTAATTTATTTATTTCTATTATTTTATTATAATTAAATAATGTTATCAATGTTTTGACTCTTATTTTATTTAAAATATATGTTTTACATTCCAATTTTTAAGTGTTTGTTCATGATAAATTTAGGTAAAAGTATGTTATTGTTTATATTTGTTTTTTACTGAAGTAAACGTTTTTTATTCCGTAAATACATGTACTTCTTTCATTTTAATGTTCCTAAAACACTTACAACTATAAGTCACTAAAATAATACAATGTATTGATAGTAACAGGACTTTAACTATTTATACCGCCCTTGTATGGAGCGTGTCCCTCTGTGCGTTGTCGCGATACTGTGCGCCCGTGCCTACGCTTGGTAATTGTTGTTTTTAACTTATTTGGCGTCCCATTGGTGTTTGTTATTATGACAATCAACTATGTCTTAATATTGCATAGTACCTAAATATAGCAATACGTCCATGAAAAAGCCAAAGAAACTTTGTAAAAAGTGATTTTCCGTGACAAAGAGAAGAGAGATTGTAAAATCTTGTAAAATCTAGTGGGTTGTCATGTGTCTACGTACGTACTAAACTAGATCTTAACTATCACAGAACACAGAAAAGGTTAAAAAGGTATACAATATACATATACAACATGTAAATGTAAACGTCAGAAAAAAAATTATATGTGTAACATACAATCCACACGATGATTAAAAATACACGAGTTTTTCATTCAGCTCTTTACCACTAAATATTCCGCAGTTATATTTTTAATTGTTTTTAAATAACTTTAACAGTTCTATTAAAATATTATTACTATTTTTGCGAAAAGTAATAATATAATAATAATATAATTATATAAAATAATAAGCACCGGTAGCTTAGGCCGTGCTCCGCTGCCAATGGAACCATAGATTTATGTTTTTTATAATATTTGTGTTTTTACATGTATGAATCGTAAAAACTTCAATTTAAGATACTTTTTGAAAAAAAATTAATAATAATAACACCAAATAACTACATTGGTAGTTGTTAGTTAAAGGTTTAACAACAAGGCGTTTCTAACTTATGTGTTCTGTGGTAGGTAGGTATATTATTCTACGTATTTTGGCGACATTGATTATATGAGCAGTAGCTTTGGATGTAAAATGGTTGTATAAACGACAGATCAATCCATCAACTGCATATACACAATAGAGGGGCAAATCGATCCACGGCTCAACCACAAATAGATGCAGAAGGCCGACCTTAGTTGTTGATATCGACGAGTACTTTGACCTATGCTTCGAAGTAGTGCTAAGGTTGCCGTAACACCCGAGACTTACTCACCGTGTATTAAACGTTGTCCTGACGGGTTCACCGTTCGCAAACGAAGATGGCAGTTTCACACGCAGTGGCAGCCAGGATGTCGGTAACGGGCGCTGGATGTCACGGGCCATCTTGGCCTGATTGCGAGGCTCACCATCCGCGACGAAGCGAAGAAGGCGCTTTCGTCGGCGAGCAGGGCTAACAATAAGTCCTGCTGTCCCTCCTGGAGCTGGTCTTAGAGGGTGAAGATGTCTTCGATGTAGGATGCGTAGAGGCACGGCGATAGGCAGCTGTCCTGGGGTACACCTGCGAGTATGGGGCGTGGCTGGAAGGTGGCCTTCTTGACCAAGAGAACGAAGCTCTGAAATAGCGTCAGCAGTCTCATATGAGCGGGCGACATGCTGGTGACGGCCAGCTTGTAGAGGAGACCATGAGGCCACAAAACCCCGACGGTGTGGTTATTCAGCTTCATTACGGCCGCGAGGTGGAGCTGCTTCAGAAGCAGTGGCTCGAATAGCTTGGCAGCGTGAGACAGAGCGTTATGTATTGATATGTAAATCGCGCGCTATAACAAACGGGCTTGAATCCTTCATTCCTAACTGCACCGAGATCGCTGTATGCGCGCGTCTATGTACGAGTAAGCCTGTTTCCGCCCGATGTAGACAGCCTGTCCTCTTTATTACGTACAGTAAGCTCCTTATCAAACTATACTGTTTGACCTCTCGACCGTTCTTATGTCGCTCGTAATAGTGGCGGTTTTAGTAGTGTAAATGTATAGCTTGAATGGGAGCTTACTGTACACAAAGTAAATATATACAGAGGGCCGTGAATTTCAAATAGGTATTTATGGCTCACGCAAAACTCAATAATACCAACAGCTGGTTGTACCAAAATGTGTTCTTATGATTTTGATTTCTTATTTTATCCTTTATGTAAAAAATAGAAACCGTTTAAAATAAATCTATATTTTATTTATACCTACTTGTACAATAAGCAGTATGAAGAAATAGACCCCTACTAAAAAAAAACGCTGGAAGTCTTTGTAAATTACATTTATTCACAACTACTATATTGAAGAGACCTGGGACCAGCAGACGATTCCGGAACTGATGATGTAAAAGTTTATTTATTTATGGAAAAGGTACACCAAAATTATAAGTGGTTATAGATACATTGCTAATGTATTTTGATATACTATAAGTTTATCCATACTTATCACACAACATAAATGGTATGAGCTTACATTTTTTAAGAGGCCTATTACAAAAGAACGCGCAGATTACCTTTCGTGGGTTGCAATAAAAAGCATTTACTTGATTATATTGTTATCTACAGTAACAATAAAGCGGTTTATAACTTAGTCATAGTTATTTACCAGAAGCATGTTTAAGGCAAAAACTCACGCGGACCTGATTTGGGAACTCTTTATAGATTCTGTTTAATATTAACTATCAAAATATTAATTTTACGTGACACAATATCCTACACTTCAACAAAAATTAAATATATTTCGTTTAATGTCTCCTAAGAAAAAATCCGTCGAAACAAGTCAGATTATGTACGAAGTTCTCCATCGCCTAAACGTAATTTTTATGCCAAAATATTTTTTAACCCTTGCTTAAACTGTTGTGTTATTTACATGTTTATAACTCGATACTATATTTCTTATGAATAAAATAGAACTAATATATATTGTTTCGTCGGCGATACCGAAAAGTTTGTTTGTTTAGTTCCGCGCGCCGCGATTTTGTGATTGGCCTCTTAACAGTAATTCAATCACAAAACAAAAAGGTTTAAGTCATTTAAAGGCATGATTAGAACTAGTTCGATATACAATATCACAATGTAATATATTTCAACACATTACACCTTAATACACAAATGAAACATCTTAACTCACACCGTTGCCTGGCGGACTGAGGCGTGAGCGTACAAGGAGCACGCACGACAGACGACGACATGGAGCCTGTGACGTCACGCGTATTCGCGGCACGCGGCTTCAACCGCCCGCACGGGTCTAGGTTTAAAACTCAATATCTCGGTGACTAATGGGCCGATTTCGATAATTCAAAAACATATACCATTCGTATGTCATAAAGAATAACGTGAATACTAATTTGAACAAGTTTGTGGTAGTTGTACTGATTCTCATTTTCGTTCCGAGAGAAAAAAGTCTTAATCAGCGGTATTACATTTTTTGCGTAAAATATGATTGAGCTGTATGGGCTTTGTTTCCTTTGCACTAATTGAAAATTAAAAAGTATTATTAAATGCTAGGCTACTAGAATTAATTCATTTGTTTCTAATTCAATTCAGTTCAAAATCTTTAATGCATACCATAATGTGTAAAATAGGTGGTTCACAAAAAATAAGATCATTATGGACCTGCTGGGCACGCAATCGTTTAACAAGAGAGAGGAAGCTTATTATTATTAGGTACCTACTATTGTCTTATTTACAGATCATAAAGCTAAATTATACGAAGATCACGGCAATTATAAATATTTGAATAAATAGACAACATTAAACAATAATTATTTTAATGAAAGGTTTTTATTTATATGGTATTATTATTACACTGAATTTCATTCCAATATTTACGTCTTTCATTATTTCCTCGCATTTATTGAGAAAAGCACTATACATACCTCGGCGGGAATGGGATTGCCGGACTCGTAATTATTGTCAAGGTAAAGCATTACTCGTCCGGCAATCCCTAACTTCCCGGCCTCTGCAGTAATGTACTATTATGTAATGGAGACATAAAAATCTGTGAAATAAACTAAATTGAATAATAATAATAGTACATTACTGCAGAGGCCGGGAAGTTAGGGATTGCCGGACGAGTAATGCTGCTTTTGATAATAATTACGAGTCCGGCAATCCCATTCCCGCCGAGGTATGTATAGTGCTTTTCTCAATAATTGCGAGGAAATAATGAAAGACGTAATACTGGAATTAATTATAAAATTCAGTGTAATAATAATACCATATAAATAAAAACCTTTCATATTATAATATTGTTTGATGTTGTCAAATATTTATAATTGCCGCGATCTTCCTATAATTTAGCTTTATGATCTGAAAATAAGACAATCGTAGGTACCTAACAATAATAAGCTTCCTCTCTCTTGTTCAAAGATTGTGTGCCCAACGGGTCCATAATGATCTTATTTTTTGTGAACCACCTATTTAACACATTATGGTATGCAATAAAGATTTTGAATTGAATTGGAAACAAATGAGTATAATATGAATAAAAAAATCAAGCAATAAATTAATTAATTATATTAGCCTAGCATTAAGTAATACTAATACTTTTTAATTTTCAATTAGTGCAAAGGAAACAAAGCCCATACAGCCCAATCATATTTTACGCAAAAAATGTAATACTGCAAATTATAACTTTTTTCTCTCGCAACGAAAATTAAGCATATTTTCGTGTGATTTTGCATTTTTATAAAATTGTTAAATAATTCATATACAACGTGTCTCATAGTAACTCCCCATAAAAATTATAATATTCATTTAACCGAAAAGAATGTGTCAACTTTAATAAGTTGTCATATCAATTGAATTTAATTGTCAAATTTAGGAAAATTCAGTTTTAGAACAGTTTTAGGTTGGCACTTTTGATAGTTTAAATAAAATTAAATATTATAATTTTTAAGGGGAGATATGGTAGCAATTGGCTGTATGACGTTACATAATTCAAGTTACTTGTAGATAAATTAAAAAACATTGGAGCAGCGGCCAAAAATGAATTTTCATACTTACTTTCCTGGCCTAGGCCGGTAAAGTAATGTATGAGCCAAGAATTACAAACTTTGTGTCTTCTTTTTACTACAATAATGCCTACATTTCCGAGCATGTTTGAGAAAAACTAATTTATCATTTTACTGGTTCTAGTGGTTACTTGTGACACTGTATTAAAATATTTTTTTTATAAATCATTGTAATATGTAACTAATAACATTGATTGAATTTTTTTATTCTTTAGTCCATTTGTATCCAAGGCGAACTTCGCTCAAGGGACTAAATAAGTCTTTAACCTGAGGTAAACATTGTGCTTTTCTTTACAAATACAAGGGAAGTAAAAATAAAAACATGAATGAGTTAAAGATAAATGAGTGCATTTTATTTTACACTAGCTGTGCCCGCGAACTACATTTCGCCATAATAATTGTTAAAATATCACCTAGAGGTATAAAAAATAGCCTACGACTTATTTTCAGACCAACCAAATATATACAAAAAATTTCATTGAAATTGGTCAATCTGTTTCGGAAGATTGCACGAGATTTTTATATATTAGATAAATTAACAACTGCTTTAGCCTTTTGTCTTATGAAATCAGATGTTAAATCCATATCTGAGAGAGACGATAACTTAGCATTCCATAGATTCACCGTGCTGGTGCCGGGTCCATCGCGTTGTAGAGAAAAGAGCCAAGAGCAGTGCCTGGGGCTTACGACCCAGTTGCAGGTTTAAGTAGCTACTTTACAATGTATCAACATTCACCTTCACCACTCCGGCTCCTCTCTGTGCCTAACCATATTTGATACGATTCCGTCAGTGCCGCCTTTGTTACGCGGTTTAATATTGAGCTCACGGACGTTCTCGATAAGCCTAGATCTTTTAGCAATGTGTATAAGAATTTTGCCGGAATACCTCTCGCGCCTACTTCTACCGCATATAAGTGAACATAATAACCGTTTTTGTGATATCTTGGTAAGATCGTACTATCTATATGTGGTCTTTGGGAATGTTATTTTTCTCAAACACGCTCGGAAATGTAGGCATTATTGTATTTAAAAGAAGACAAAGTTTGTAATTCTTGGCTCATGCATTACTTTACCGGCCTAGGCCAGGAAAGTAAGTATGAAAATTCATTTTTGGCCACTGCTCCAATGTTTTTTAATTTATCTATAACTTTAATTATGTAACTTGTCATACAGCCAATTGCTACCACATTATAATAAAGGCACTCTTCGAGCATATACAACATGTCTTATATCTCCCCATAAAAATTATAATATTTAGTTTCATTTAAAACTATCAAAAGTGCCAAGCTAAAACTGTTCTAAAACTGAATTTTCAAAAAGTTGACACATTCTTTTCGGTTAAATAAATATTATAATTTTTATGGGGAGTTATTATGAGACACGTTGTAAGTATTATGAATATGACAACAATTTTATTAAAATGTTGGTATGAAATCACACGAAAATATGCTTAATTTTCGTTGCGAGAGAAAAAAGTCATAATCTGCAGTATTACATTTTTTGCGTAAAATATGATTGGGTTGTATGGGCTTTGCTTCCTTTGCACTAATTGAAAATTAAAAAGTATAACCATAGACGAAGAAGAATTATATCATCCTTGGTATAACTAAATGCTAGGCTGCTATAATTAATTAATGGCGTGATTTGTTTTTTTATTCATATTATACTCATTTGTTTTCAATTCAAAATCTTTTATGCATACCATAATTGTATAAAATAGGTAGTTCACAAAAAATAAGATCATTATGGACCCGTTGGGCACGCAAACGTTGAACAAGAGAGAGGAAGCTTATTATTATTAGGTACCTACTATTGTCTTATTTACAGATCATAAAGCTAAATTATACGAAGATCACGGCAATTATAAATATTTGAATAAATAGACAACATTAAACAATAGTTTAATATGAAAGGTTTTTATTTATATGGTATTATTATTACACTGAATTTCATAATTAATTCCAGTATTACGCCTTTCATTATTTCCTCGCAATTATTGAGAAAAGCACTATAGGTACATACCTCGGCGGGAATGGGATTGCCGGACTCGTAATTATTGTCAAAGCATTACTCGTCCGGCAATCCCTAACTTCCCGGCCTCTGCAGTAATGTACGGTGAGTTCGATGAGTAGCACGCGCTTTAGTATCCGAGAGTAGAGCAAAATGTCTGGTCTGGATGCAGTAATCGCTACGTCAGACCGCAAAGTCCGGAAACTTATATTGTTTATCGTACGTATCCATCACAAGGGTCCAATCCGATGCCGAGCCTATGATCGATATCAGTTGACCTCATTATGACCGTAAAAAAACTCAAAATAAAATTCTACAACTCGAAAAAACAAATGAAGATCGGATTGCCGCTTTCCTGCCTATTTTGTCTTTTTTTTCTTCTGTAGCTGGCCCCGGCCAGCTATTCAGACATTATTTTTCATTTTCATTATTGAAAAAATGGTAAATATTTTGGCGAAATCTATGCTATTTTAAACAAATAGTTGAAAGTAAATTATAATAAAGTCCTTTAATTAATTAAAAATATATTCTTTAATTAATACTTAACTTTATGTTACTTCAATTTTACAACGCGTTGTAATTGAGTGTCTGTATAGAAAGTTGGAACATAGTTCAATAGAAATGTCAGAATAGAACTATTTTTTTTCATAATTTGACAGTTGTCAGTTGAAAGTAATTCTCCCTAGGGCTGAAAAGTATTACTTTCAACCCGCTCCTTAGGCAACTTCAGACCTATTTTCTGAGTATGAGTAATGAAATAGTAGATTATGCACCAAGAGATTAAAGTAGTGTCTAACGTCACGGGCGCCATATTGAACCCCGAGCGCAAGGAGGGACTATAGATTTAACTCCCGAGCGTAGCGAGGGAGTTAAAATTTAACTTCTGAGCGTAGCGAGGGAGTTATGTAGAGTCCTAAGTGAAGCGAGGGGCTCAAGTCGCTTAAGACGAAGACACTGCTTTATTCCCGAGTTGAATACTCTACTTTCATAGCATCTGCGACACAATAAAAACTCAGGGTTTTATAACCAATTACTTAGGTGGCAATTTTCATCATAAACACTGTCACATTATCATTGTCACTAAAACAATGGTTAAAATTATGATATTATAATGAAAACCATAAAATACAAAAAAAGGATTTGTTATTCTCAAGCACGAATACGTCACGCAATAATTTTATCTTAAGTTAAGCTTAAAACATTATAAAAACTTAAAACATAATAATAATATAACAAGTATGAACTTAGTCTACCCATCGATTTACAATATGATACGATCAGTTGCTGGACCCCGTCAATGACCTTTAGTAGCACGCAAGACGCATGTTAATTTGTTAACAATAAAATGGTATCAAATAAATTTCTTTTATCTTTCAACTTCGTGATATATTTACTTTTATAACGCCAATTAATTACTATCTACAACTGTCGAAATAAATCTCAAATAGTCGACAGCCTATTGACCTCGAATAAAAAATACAAAAGCTGAAGCACCTGGACATTTACTTACGTTTTTTAACTTTATCAATAAAACACTGCATAGACTTCTAAAAAGACTGTATTGATGCCACAAAACACATTTCACTAAGCACTTTATTAACACTAGAAAGACCGGGCTTCATATTAACGTAAGCATCAAGATATTACAATTTTGAAATACTTAATAGCGTTGGCGGCAAAGTTTAAGCTATGAAAACAATACAACGAAATACCGTTGATGCACTTTATGGAAGAAATTGTAGAAACATTCTTTATTTTTAAATTATGCCGCGTTATTTTTCCAAATGAAAGAATTTAGTTCGCTGTGTATCCGCTGGCAGCGTTAGTGTTCTTGCTTTACTCTGCTTTTTATTCGTCTATATAGATAGTTGATAATGGTGTCCGTCAAAAGATGGCGCTTATAGCTTATAAAGTATTTTATCAATAAAAAATAAAGTGAAATGTAATTGTTTATTTTAGCTTACAGTATTATGTAAGTAAATATTTTATAATTTTGGTAAAGAAATAATGTATTAAATTTTTATAAAAACATTATTCACACATGTAGAATGTCTATTTGTCTCTAGTGGATGCACGCTACTGCTGTTTGGGCGTAGAACCTTTGCCTTCCTAAGCTAGCATCTATGCTAAATTTTCATACGAATTTTCATACGAACACTTTAATCCCTTAGGAGTTTCATACAACATTATATCCCTGGGGATATAATGTCTTGCTTTACGTTGAAGTTATGAGGGTTATAATTGAACATTGTCGAGCAGGTGGTATGAAAAATAATTTATTTAGTTTGTATGAAAAAAAAAATAGCTTGTTAGCTCCAATAATTTTTCCACAGATTCTCCACTTCTGATGGATAAATACCCTCAAATCTTACTCGCTGTATAATATTTTATCTTATAAATTAATGAATCAGCAGAGTAATACTACAAATGGAGAGGTAGTAATGCCGTGTAATCATAGGCTATTGGTCAACTGACAGAAAATTTCATAGTCTTCTGAATGCATATAGATTCCATTCAGACATTCTTAATTTAGATATTTAGGGCCATACGAATAACCATTGTATAAGCCTTGTATAGTTAAGCAGTGTTTTGTCTCTTTTGTTCGAATTTGAAATGTCATTCGAGTGAACGTGACAAAACACTGTTTAACTAAATCAGGGTTATACAATGGTTATTAGTAAGGCCTTTAGCTTATAAATATTTAGGTCTGTCTAAGTGTCTATACTTATATACTTCTGTTATTTACAAAAGGCAATAATATATTTTCCAGGGCATGGGAGTTGTGGGTGGTGCACAGGTTGGGGGCATGGGACCACAAGCAGTTCAACAGCAAGGTATTGTGTGATGAAGTCGTCAATTAAAAGACTAAGATATTAACATTGTTACATTATACTAGTGGTTTATGGGTAAATTTGATGCGATTTCATATTTATTCCAAACTGTGTTATCTTTTGATATCATTATTCAATTTTTAGTATATCTAAAACAACTGTCGAAACCAAACGTGAAATTCGGACAGTTGTTTTAGTAACATATCTAAAACAACTGTCCAAATTTCACGTTTCTACAATTAGCAGTTGTTTTAATTTAAAATGCGGACGCACACTAAAGTTGATCGCACATATGCCCGCGCCTCACGCGCCGCACCAGCCGCATTTACTGACGGCCTCGCACGCGCCGAACGCGCCGCAAGACTTAATTTTGAACTCCACCAATAATTTTCTTTAATTTAACTCCTTTTTGAACCATATAAATGGTTCGATCATAGTGTAAAGCGTTATTTTTCAATAATTTGATTTTTTAATGTATAATTTTTAAATAAAAAGCTAATTACTAAAAAGTATTACATTTAAATTTAAATTTGTGCTTGTCTAAACAAGCACACAAATTTGGGGCTCCTGCTTCAAAAGTAACTCTGTAATCATACACATTATATTCCTTTTCGTTTTGCATTACACTGAGTAATATACTACTACTTAATTATGTTTTTAACAAGAACCAGTACCATAAGAACTTTAATTTTGCTGGATTGGATACTTATATGTATAATCTGTCAAGAAATTATATGTTTTGGGATTTCTGCGTACATGTAGGGTAATTACTGTGTATCTGGTAACACCGAGTATCAGCACGCGCCAAACGCGCCGCATTATATGACGTCATCAGCATTCGTCCTTCAATACCCGGATACCTACCGCATTTTCGAAATTCGGCGCGTTCGGCTTACAGCTGATCGCACATATCATGCCCGCGCCGCACGCGCCGCATTATGGAATTCGTTGTATGAAAATATATGAAACCTCGCACATTTGGCCGCACCGTACGCGCCGAATTTCAAAAATGCGGGAGGTGTCCGGCTATAGCTATAAAAACGGGTGCTGATGACGTCATATAATGCGGCGCGGGCATATGTGCAATCAGCTTAAGAGGGGATTTAAAAAAAAATTCAAGGGATGAAATAGGGGTTGCTAGTTTGTATGGATTTTTTTTAAATAAGCAAGAATTTTGATAAAACTATGAGATTCATGCTCTTAAAAACATTTCATTGAACACGTGTTTCATGGTTTATTGGAATTTACTCCCTTACGGTGCAAAATAGGGTTTGAAAGTTTCTATGGAAAATATTTAAAATCTGCTCCAATTTCTATGAAATTTATTATTCGAGCTCCTAAACAGTCTTCTATATAATCTAAATCTATATAAATAAAAATGAATCATCGAAATGTATGTACGCGCATAACTTCAAAACGACTGCACCGATTCTTACGAAATTTTCTGTGAGTATTTGGATAGGTTCAAGGAAGGTTTATAAGTTATAAGTAAAGTTGAACCCGATAGGTGGCGCGGTAATCGGGCAGGACAACGTCTGCCGGGCCCACTAGTAGGCTATAAAATTATTTTACAGGCAAATATAAAATTCCCATGGGAAAACAATAATAACGCGGGCGAAGCCGCGAGCGGAAAGCGAGTATATTATATATCAAGCATATCCAACCAATCGATGGCTATTAGTCCAGTCGATTGTGGCAAGGCAAAAAACATATAGTTTCACCTAACAATAATATTTATATGTAAAAAAAAAGTAGAACAATCTGCACAGTCAACGTCAACACCAGTCAAATGACGACTTCGAAATTGACATGATAAAACTGTCAGTTCTCTTCAAAGTGCACTGGCAACTTTCAAATCTTGATCTTGGGACAAAGGTTTCAGTCTCCCGTAGATGTTTCTAAACTTTCAAAACACAGGACTGGCTTATATGGAGTTGACGTGCGATAGCCCGCAGGCTTAACCCTTGTTGCGGTAGGCTGACAACTTGTGGTGTTTCTGTAGCTGGGTGGGATTGGTGCAATATCAATGGTCGGATTCAGCGGAGCTGTTACTGCCGACTGATAAAAAATCTAATACCATGTGGTTTATTGAGGGTAAATGCCCCGCAACTAGCCATGAATCCAGAAATTGAATCATGTCTATACCCTTACTCCTTTAATTAAACCAGGTCAATCAGTTTTTATAATTTAGAGATGAACTGACTATTTTACCTACACATTATGTTGAAATGTAATATTATAATGCTGTTAATTAATATTTATGCAAATAAGGTTGTGGTAACAAATAAGACGTACGTGGAGAAAGCCCTACCACCATCCAGGTAGGGATTTTGAGGATGTGGAAAGAAATATATAGTAACAAATCCCGTATTGTAATGTAACTCGCTGTTTGTACCAGGTGGTCTGCAAGCGGCGCCTGGCGCCGTGTCTGCCCCTCCCGCTCCTCAGGCGCCGGCGCCGCCACCCCAAAACAAAGAATTTAACACAGCTTCACTTTGCAAGTATGTTTTTGCAATCATTTCCTTTGTACCATTTCGTAAGACTATGAGTAATAAAACAAAACAAGAAGTTTTTAATTTTCTATAATCAAAATAATCTTTAATTATAACTTGATAAAAAGCCTCTTTCATGAAGTGTGTAATTTTTTTATTATTTTGGTGTTGTTATTTAGACCCTCTCCAGAAATAGGCGATTTCGCTGCGATTTGACTCGTGCGAGAGGTAACGTGCGTGTTGAGGTACTCTGCGCTGCGCTATTACTTGCGTCCATGTCCATAAGCATCGCGCGAAATTCGCGGCGGAATCGCAATTTACTGGACTGGGTCTTAAGTAAAGGCTGTCTTCAGCTAAACAGAGTAAAAAAAGGTCAATACTGATGAAATTCTGTTTGGTTTCACTAAGCCAGGAGTGGTCTAATTGGTCATGCTGTCAACACAGACAGGTTCGAACGACAGGTACATGAAAGACAGGTTCGAATCCTGTCCTCAGTGAAATTTTTTCTTGTATTGCTTTCATCATTTTTCAATTAATTTTTTATAATTACTATAATTAACATTTTTAACAATGACTACGCGTTTTGTAGATTTGGCCAAGAAACAGTTCAAGATATTGTTAGTCGTACACAAGATGTATTCCAGACGTTGAAAGCTATTCAGGTTAGTCAATTAGGTGATTTTATATGTGGGAATTTTATAATTATATAATTAAAATATTAATTTTATATTAATGTTTTTTTTATTAATTTTATATTATTGAATAAACTGTCGTTAATATGTTATATGTTCCTTGGGGCATTATTTGCTATACATCTTTGTGGTGTAAGATTGAGTATCATGGTCACTAGTGTTCATGTCGGACTGATTACGAGTACAACTGCGGCGACGGATTTGGGTACATCTATCACCGCTTCCACTTTTCCTATGTATGTCGTAAGAGCCGACTAAGAGAGTTTATCGTTATTACTCTGCAAAGAGATGGGAAGACTCGAAATAAAATCCTGCACTAACCCACGCAAAAACTTGTAGTGGTAGGTCAATTTCTCCTTGTTGAAAGAGAGACTTGTGCCCGGCAGTGAGACGTATTTGGTTGGAAGTAAAATGAATGATGGGCACAAATACATGGGTTATCTAAAGGATCAATCGATAATATTTCTCGGAGGTTGTTTTAACCTCCGAGAAATATTATTACCTACTCTTTTCTTTTTACTTTTATGCCTGTGGGATGCAGTAGCTCGTGAGACATTAAAAACTTCTTGACTAATGCATCCTCCATGGTCTAGTAGTTGAGACCACTCGGTTTTGAACTAGATGTATGGGGTTTTATTTACCAACAGGGCAGAAGTTTTCTGGTTGGTTTATTTGGTGATAGGGCTTCTGAGTCCTACCTAACGCAATCTTAAGTTTGACTTCATAGTAAAATTCTTGTATTACTGCAATTAGAGGTAAGATAGCCAAGGAACTAGCTATTTTTACCTCTAATTGTTGGAACTAGTCCCAAGTTCATCATCATCATTTCAGCCAAGTGACGCTCACTGCTGGACATAGGCCTCCACAAGGATCTCCAAACCGATCAGTCCTGCGGTTCCCGCATCCAGCGGCTTCTCGCGGCCTTCACCAGCCTATCGGTCCGCCTTGTGGGGGGTCTACCAACGCTGTGTCTCCAAGTACGTGGAAGCCACTCGAGGACCATTCCGCCCCAGTGGCCGTCCGTCCTGTGAGCTACGTGTCCTGCCCATTGCCACTTAAGATTCGCAATTCTTTGGGCTATGTCGGTAACTCTAGTTCTTCTACGGATCTCATCATTTCTGATGCGATTGCGTGGAGAAACCCTGAGCATAGCCCTCTCCCTTGCCCTTTGAGTGACCTTGAGCCTTCTTATGAGACTCATTGTAGCGGGCATGTCTCAGTTCCGTATTCATCACTGGCAACACACATGAATTGAAGACTTTCCTCTTGAGACACTGCGGTAGATGGACCAAGAATATGCTGCGTAGCTTCCCGAACAGCCGAGTTGGATTCGTCGATTTACCTTTTTCTGGAAGTTGGACCTTTTTTTTTTCTCGGGGGGAAATGCGTAACGGCACCGTACCCGCCGTTGGCTACACGGCGAGCGTGTGTGGGGTTCTCCCGGCAGAGTGCCAGGCCTACCCATCTGGAAGTTGGACCTACTGAGATGGACTTTTTGCCCAAGTAAACATATTCGTCAACAACTTCCAGTGTAGAGCCTCCAACATTTACAGGAGTGAGTACAACATGGGAATTCGACATGATTTTAGTCTTGTCCATGTTCATTTTAAGACCCACTTGTTTGGAAACTACGGAGGCATTGTGCCTAGGTCTTCCTCAGTCTAAATCATGACTACGATATCATCAGCAAAACGAAGGTGAGTCATTTATTCGCTGTTTATGTTGTTGTCGAGTTCTCTCCAATTCAAAAGCTTTATATATCCTCTAACGTAGCAATGAACAGTTTCGGCGATATAATGTCGCCCTGTCTTACACTGCGCTGAAGTCGTATCGGTTACGAGTTTTGGTCTTTTTGAACAGAATCGAAGGCTTTCTCGTAGTCCACAAACGCTAAGCATAGTGGCAGATTATACTCCTTGGTCTATAACCTGCCACAGTGTTTGGATGTGGTCTACGAGTATACTAAAACCTTTTCGGAATCCGGCTTGTTCGGGAGGCTGGAGTACCAAGTTATTAAGGAGTAAAAATGAACTTTTCTCTTGCACTTTGAACACGTTTGTGATGCAAACACATATAAGGAAAAATAATGTTATATTTCAAAGTTAATGTTCTGGTTTGAATATAATTTTGTTTGTTCTTGACGTCAAAGTGCCTGTAAATTGTAAGTTATTTGAATTTTTTTGATCGACCTCGTACAGCTATCGACCTTATGTTCTATCTTGTAATGTCATTAATTGCGTTATATTAATGATTATTCAAAGAAAGTCTTCATCATTGCTTATTATTATGATAAGGATATTTAAAATTTTGTACAGTAAGCACCACCTCCAGCTATGTTTATTTCACCATTGGACCGCTTTTATGCGGTTCGTTATAGGGGTTGTTTTCGTAAAGCTTGACGTGGTGGCTACTGTACGCCCGCAAAAAATAAATTGTTTTACGTTTCAAATTTACTTTTGCCTAGCCGCCAAATGGGACTCATCACGGCGAGAATGCGAGCAACGATAAGAAAGCGAAGATGCAAGAGCAACTGCGCACAATCAGGCTGCTTTTCAAGAGGCTGAGGTTGATCTACGAAAAATGCAATGAGACATGTCAGGTAGCCACACCAAACTCGTTTAGGCTGACGTCTGGAATGTTCTCAGAGTAGTGTCGGGTTAATTTGGCTGGTATGTGGCCTGAGTAACTAGTGGTCGATCTGGGCTCGGGATGTAACGACTCGGCCGTCCTCTGTCTTCAGTTTCGTCAGCAGGCTTTGCATATGAATTGAGCCTTAGTCGACGTGATGAAGTCAATTTTATTTTTTGTCATGCCATCCCGACTTTTTCAGTTCTACTTTCGATGTAGCTGTTTTCATCATACAGAATCTCTATCTCCCCATGTAATCGGCTAGCAGTTTACCACAGATATTCCGGATTCTTTCAATCTTCGCCCTACTTTCAATAATTCATCATTGCCACACTTGTCTACATTGCGTTAAAATTTCTTATGATAATGATGTAGGGAGTTCTGGAAACTGCACATAGTTTCCACAGTACAGGGGCCCAAACGGACCTAACCAATCCATGAGGCTGCCCCACCATACCACGCATAATCTCGGGGTGGTTCGTCGTGCCGGTTGGTGACCGGACGGTGGGTCACGGCGGCCACTACCGGGGAGTTCGGGGGTCCTTCCGTCCGGAGGGTCAGCGCAAATCAGCTGTCGGCTGTTGCCTGGCGCAACAGGCCTACACACATTAACTATGCGCACAAAATTAGGACTGATCGTACACCGGTGCACTACCCCACCAAAACATCATAATTCGAGGTGGGACTCGCTAAAATCCGCGGGCTCCAAAATTTTTAGACCGGTACGTTAGTTTGTTAAATTTAAGTCTTTGTTTTTGATAGCTGAACTATCGCTTGTGAAATGGAAAAAAAGATCGAAAATTCTCTTCATTTATAGAAATGGCGCAATAAAAACTAATCACACTTGGAAATTTTCGAAAAATTCAAAAACAATAAATATCTCTGAAACCGTCATATTTTCACTAAGGTCAAAATTTGTGGTAAGGGAGGCCATGATGAAGTCCATCTATAGTTACAAGTTTATCCATTGTTTTAGGGACAATAATTTTGTTAAAATGTTGGTATAAGATCACGAGTGGATATTGATATTGTTATCTTGGGCATTGTATATACAGGGTGTAAAAAGACCGGTACCGAAGCCGAAATCCACGTATTGCTCCCATCATTACTATAGTTTTTGTCTTCTAGACCATGGTTGTGAAACTAATAGTTGCCGAGATATTCAAGGTTAAAGTTACAATTTTTTTTCGATATTTTTATACAAAACTGTTCGAAATGTATTTCGATAATTTTCGTCCAAAGAAACATTTACGAAAAAATCAGTATTTCTTTACAAAGAAGATTGGCAAGCCTGGTACCCGTTAAAATATGAAATGTAGGATACTGAATTTTGGATATTATGTAAACGATACTAGTTTACCTATTTTTCTTTAATTAAGAAATTTCTATAATATTTGCAAAGAAAGAAAAATTGATTTCACTACATATTTCAGTGAATATTGATTACAAAATGCATCTAACTGACAAGCAATATTAAAACGCAAAGGTAAACAAAACCACAGAAGATATAATAGTACTACGTACAAAACGGCCACTCACCTCCCCGCACTCATTTCAAATACTTCACCCCACCCGGCACTTCGTTGTAGACATCACTGACACATAAACAAGGGCGCGCGCGATCGCTCGGGCTAATAGACGCGAACGCCGGCCGATAACAGAGACAGCGCTATGCGGGTAAAAGAGAAGACAGTCGCTGCAGTCCTCGCATCATTTCGATTGATAACCGCGCACTCAGCCCTACTAGATTCCACGCACACATTTGCGCGTGTACAAACGTCATTTGCTTAAGTAGTAGTAATAGGTCATTGATTTGAAAACGTTGTATGGAGTGTCCGGGGTGTGACAAAACAAAAGCAACTATCCAATTCGTTGCAATATATCGATTATTGATTAATTCATTCACTCATTTTCATATAATTGATCGATTAATGACAGTAACAAGACCAAAAATAGTACTAGAACATAACAATATTACTTTTCCTGGTTTTCTCTTGAGGATTTAGTTAAATAAGATGTTTAAGGAAATCTAATTTTAATCGATAAACCTATCGATATGTCACGTAACCGACTGTTACCACTGTCAACTGTGAATGTCAACGTCACATTCTCTGTCAGTGTCAGTCGAGTCGTGGGGGTGCGTTCCGAATGGCGATGATATCGATGTTAGGGCGCTAAAAGTCTTTCGTTAAAAAAAATACTTCCTCAATCCATAATAACAATTACTGTAACTCGTAATATTAATGTCAAATTCAATCTTATGTTTTGACATTTGCAACGTTTTGTTAACTTTTAATAACGTTTTGTTATCTCTATACTCTATGTACCATAATAATTTTCGAATGCGAATATCTTTTTATTTAGCAGTTATAGAAATATGATGTGGTTACCTTTTTTGTTACATTACTAAAGACAAAGAAATACGTGGTATTTTTATCACCATACACTTCGTCTGAGTACGGTACCAACATTGTATGGCTTCCTGCCAATCTTCTTTATGACTAAAAAGGAATCTCTTGCGCGGGAAACTCGTCTTGCTTTACACGCACTCACACTGACTAACTAACACCGACTGGATATCTGGACGTGCAAGCCAGGCGCGGGCACGCGTGACATTGCGTAGTATTTATTGTCGTTAGTTTTTTTTAAATTAATTTCGTTTCACATCATTGAATTTTCGTTAAATTCCTTTATTTATATTCTCTGTATATTAATGTCAATAAAATTTCAAGGTATCCATTATATCTTAAATATTTTGACAGTTTATATTGATTTATCGCTTTATCATATCGTGTTTCGGTGTTCATGCTACGCGGGCTGGGCTATGTATATACGATACGCTTAAAATATATCAAACATTACGTTTAACATTAACAAATTGCTTTATTTGTTCTTTTATTCATATTATACTCATTTGTTTCCAGTATTACGTCTTTCATTATTTCCGCACAATTATTGAGAAAAGCACTATACATACCTCGGCGGGAATGGGATTGCCGGCCTCTGCAGTAATGTACTATTTCCCTCCTTGTGGTACACGTCGATTTTGGCACTCATTGCCGTGTCTACGTCTGCGTCTACCGTTCCCATCGTGGTGACTTGGAGACAACTCGACTTTTTGAACATCTAAGTCGGGTGGCAGATGACGCGTAGGAGCGATTTCCTTCCGCCGAGCTGGTGTTTTAGGGGACTTTAATGCTCACCACGAGTTGTGGTTAAGTTCTTCTAAAACTGACCATCTGAGTAGGACTGCCCACGCACGACCTGACACAATTTGTTACCCAGCACACCAGGTTACCAGATATTATCGGTCAGGTCTTTGTTGGACCCTCTACTGACAAATCGCCCTGACGGATATCAGGTGGTGATTCGAGCTCCACTAGGATCTTCGATCCAACCTAACGTCAAACGGAACCCTAAATAGAAAACCCCTTTACACAGTTCTATTCGTAGTTTTACTAACAATTTACGCCTTTAAAGGAAACGCACAAAATTGCTTTGATTTGTATGAAGTTTGGCCAATGATCGACTAGTGATTTTATTAGGATCTACGTTGCAACCGCTTATGTAACCCAAGATCTTTTCCAAGTGGATAGATATAGAACTCCTATTGCCGAAACTATTCCTATACCTTATTTATTCTATCCAACATGATCAAACGCTTATTAAACTCGCTACCATAGTAACGAAATAACAATCTGTTCTTTTGAGTGAATTTTACGATCTCAGTAATGAGAAAACAAATGTTTTGATTTTTAAGTATGTTACCGCCGCTGTCTTTACTTTCTGAAGCTAACATTGGGATTTTGATACCTTCAGGAAGGTAGTCCCTTAACCCTCGGGCCCCATAAGATTCCAAATGAACCTTACTTCGCCCTACCAACATACTTTATAAACTACTAAAATTCTCTGCGCTTGAGAATTACATCCTTTCAGAACTTTAGTTTTGTAGAGAAGAAAGGAGCGAAAGAAACTCTACCAGTTCATATTCTCAATACATTTGAGATTAATCTCTAAGACATTTAATGTCTTAGCAAAATTAGCTTTACGTTGAAATAATGATGATGAAACTTACATGAGATCTTTATCACAATTTCCATTTTGCACAACACAAAGTAATCACTTCAAATAGCACATATCACTTTAGTTTTAGCAAAGAGTTCAAGATTTCGGCACCGATCCATAGTGTGAATAATTCGTCGATTCGTAGATAAAGAAGATGTGTCGGAGATGTCGTCGAAGGGAACAACTCCAGTGCCTAACCTTCTGACACTGAAGCAAATATTTTTTAGTAATAGTCGACTAACGTGCCTAACCTTCTGACACGTTGCCGTTGTAGATAATGTTCCCAATATAGTATTATCCCCCACATCTCTTCAGTTTTTTATATGTAAGCACAACCACTTCACAGTGCCAAAATAATTCACTCACGAGACAAATAGTGCATCAAACACAAAGCTCTTATTAGAGCGGACTTCATAGTCGAGCCCAATGGAAAATATGATCCAAAATTCACTCAATATTCTCAGATATTGGAATAAGCCACTAGAATCTCTTCGAGAAACTAGGAATAAATATAATCGTTGCAGGTTTCCTTCGGAGTGACCTGAATAATCGGTGCAGGTTTCTTATAGAGGGACCTGAATATAGCGTTGCAGGCTTCCTTTCGGAGTGTCCTGAATAATCGGTGCAGGTTTCTTATAGAGGGACCTTAATATAGCGTTGCAGGCTTCCTTTCGGAGTGACCTGAATAATCGGTGCAGGTTTCTTATAGAGGGACCTGAATAAATAGCGTAGCAGGCTTCCTTCGGAGTAACCTGAATAATCGGTGCAGGTTTCATATAGAGGGACCTGAATAACGGTGCAGACCTCTTACAGAGGGATCTGAATAACGGTGCAGGTTTCCTTCGGAGTAACCTGATTAAATTCAGTAAATTCATTGATGGAGATGATGATAATAATGATTTTAGCTTAAGGGTCCCTACCTGATGTATCGTGTCTAACCGAATCTATAAGCTTCTATTTGTGTAGTTAAATAAGAACAAACTAACCCCATTTTAGATATTTAAACGTGTGGTGTGTTGCGTTGTCTTACGAAGTGCAATGTAAGACACCTAACTAACATTAAAAGAATAAGAAAGCGAGGTGAGAGGGCCTCTGTGTGCCTATTTCCCTATACTCGTGTATGCGCGAGCACGGGCAGGTGGATTGGGATCGCCGTGTGCTCACGAACCCTATATACGTGGTGTAAATATACATATATAAATAGAGGACCAGCTTCTTTAGTCCATGCGTAGCTAAACGGGTGCAATTAAGGCATGGGTCCACTTCGACAGTCCCCCCGCCGCTAAACACTTCCCAAAGAAACCAGGGAACTTGAGTCACTATGTCGGTAAAGAGTGACTGCGCTGATATGTTCCAAACAACGCCCTCCCCGAAGGGAGTTAAAACCACAGTCTGTCGTAATCTCCGTTAGGTGACCCGACCGTGGTCCATCGAACCATGTCGATGTTTTAGGTCTTCACAATTCGATATTCGAACTCGAAACACTAATATCTTAAAATTCACAAATCTTTGCAAACACAAATTAATTCAAATTAAATATGAAAAATCAAAGAGCGCGACGAAGACCAACCGGCTTGCACGAAATTCAGTAATGTTCCCCCTTCAATAAATGCCTGTGACATTCCTGTCAAAATCAAATCCTTCCCAGTTTAAAATATTAATTTTTAATTGTCACTGCCTGGTATCCGTCTCAGTGCCTCAGACGTCGCGACCGGCGCCTGTGGTTGCGGCACGCCATCTGTGGCACTATGCGTCAGTAGATTGGGACGGTATGTGGGATTATTACGCATCTGTATCTTGGTGGCAGCGCTGTTTCAGTGGGATGGATCCGAACTCCTGCGCTACCTCTGTTGCTGACGAGATCATTCTAGGAATGGAATATTATATTCCGCATTCCAATCTCGTCAGTAGAGGCAGACGTAACCTCTGCTTCAATCGCGAGTGCGCCTCTGCTGTTGAAAACAAACAGCTGGCTCACCGCGCTTGGATCAGAGGTCGAGCTTCAAGGGATCCCAATCCAACTAGCCTACTGAAAACTGCCCACAATAATGCCACCAAGTTGTGTAAGAGGGCTTACATTAGTGTGGATGCTCAGCGCATTGCACAAGGTGACCAAAGCTGTGCAATCAATCTTCTGCCAACCCTCGCTGCCACCGCTGAGACATGCCGATGGCTCACTTGCTCATCAGCCGCAGGAGAAAGCCGACCTCCTGGCAGTGTCGATGACTGTGGTGCACAACGTTCGACACTGTCCCATTGTGGCAGCACCATGCCCGATATCCGGATCAGACAGCGTGATGTGCCGCTGGATCTACAGTCGATCGATATTCGGAAAGCAATTGGACCAGACGGCATTCCTGCGATTGTTCTTAAGAAGGGTGTGGTGGAGTTGACTCCGGTCCTGACGCGTCTATACCGTCTGTCGTTCTCTGCTGTGTGCCGAAATCTTGGAAAGAGGTCAATATCCAGCAGGTTCCCAAAAAGCGAGATCGTTCTGATCCGGATAATTACCGCCCTAAAACCGTCACTTCCATTTTGTGTAAAATCATGGAGAGGATCCTTAATACCCAGCTGACCTGGAAGGTCACTCGTTGCTTAATGACTGTTATGGGTTTCGTCCTAAACGGTCAACAGGTGACCTAGCGTTCCTTTTACACAAATGGGGTGAATCTATCGATAAACGCGGCGAGTCGGTGGCTATTAGTCTCGACATCGCTAAAGCTTTCAATAGAGTTTGGCACAAGGCTCTCTTTTCCAACCTTCGGGCATATGGATTACCCGCGCAGTTCTGTACGTAGATTGCCAGCTTCCTCCACGAGCGTAGAATTCGCGTTGTCGTTGACGGCTGCGCTTCGCGGTTCGTGGCAGTGAACGCTGGAGGTCCACAAGGCTCCGTTCTATCCCTTAGTTTACATCACAGATTTAGAGTAGGCTAGATACCACATGTTCATTAAATAGTATGAGAACCGAGCGTGCCTCCGTATCCCCACTCACTATGACGTCACGCGAGTCATTTAGTGATGTACACACAAAAAAGAATCGTTTCAATCGCAACGCGCGATGCGCCGCGCTCGCTCAGTGAGCCAACAGACTTCGACGAAAGACGATGCGCGTTTAAAAACTATCCAAATCCGTCATACACATTAACAAACATTGAGACACAGACACACTAACAAACATTCACATGTACCTATAATAAAATTGATAGGATGTAACAAAATGTGTTTGATCCCTAAATTACCTGTAATAGCTTCCTTTTTCTGGTTAAATCAGAAAATGACGTATTTTCATTTGTTGTTCGTTGGTGGTAAACTTTCTGTAAAATAGAATATTATTTCTTTTTTAGCGCACTTGATTCAGACTTGACCAAGTAGGCTCATTAAAGAATAGAATAGAATCTCAAAATTACTTATAAATGTCATAATTATCAGTAGCAGGTATATGTCATTAGTCATTAGCATAGAACACTTATCCACTTACTTCTTCATTTTGTGTCGTATTCAGCACCAAAATTTTCGGATATGCTGTTCCGGATAATCGTCTTAACTTTTTGCTGATTACATAGTCCTCTTTATTGAAGTGGATTGAGCAAATTGTACTGTGTGGTGAAGGAAACCAATTTCTATTACCTGTCGCTTCAATCCATTTATTTTTTACAATGGGATCGCTTGGAAAACTGAAAACAATCATGCCCTATCTTTACTTAATTCGAAAATGCATTTTCATTGGTCTCTCAATTATCATTCTGTTCTTAAACCGAATTGATGGCTCGATTGCTTGACTCGATTTGAAAGTAACCATTGTACATCACTAATCGCAAAATTTGACAGACGAATGATAAAAGCCCTTGTACCACGAAACTTGTTTACTTTGAAGTGATTCTGTCGTTTAAAATTCATTGCGTACGGCCAGAACACCCGATGGTGGTCTTTCAAAGCCAAACCCGCAATGTAAAATAAATATATCAACATTCCCAAATACGAATTTATCGCAGTAGTATCACGCGAATATCACAACAAATCATAAATAATTGATTTTAAAATGAATTACAGCTATTTGTGAAACAAAGTTACTTACCGATGATAGGATACATCTCCATTGACACGATTTACTACTTTTGAAGAGTTTTTACAGTTTACAATTTGCGCAATTTGGCATTTTTACGTTTTCAACCACAGGACTCGTCAACGTGACGTTAGAATGCCAACTAAAGTAGAAGCGCGGTTAGTTTGAGCATTGCTCAAACTCGGGGCGTCTCGGGGCACGCTGCGCCGGGCAACAGGTGGTATCTAGCCTACTCTAAATCTGTGGTTTACATTGTTTCTTCTGCATATCAATGACATGCTTTCCTTGGGAAGTATACATTGCTATGCAGACGACAGTACAGTGCATGGAGGATATCACGGAAGCTCAGGGGCTGCTCGTGGTGATATTGGTAGGGAGAGGCAGAATCTTATCATTGAGCTCAACAGGACGCTAGACCTCGTCTCCAAATGGGGTTCTAACAATCATGTTGAGTTCAATGCTAAGAAAACAGGTGTGCGCGTCCTCGGCGAAAAGGTCACCTTTCCTCCCCCTTTCTTCTCTTCAGGGCACAACCCTTCACACGCAGAGCAACATCACCTTGCTTAGAATGAACATTCGCTGCGATCTGAACCCCAGAGACTACATCGAATCCGTTATAACTACTGCCTCACGGAAACTCGGTGTCCCGAACAAGGTGCATAGGTATTTTGCGCCGGACCAACTATGCCTGTTCTATAAAACTCAGGTTAGGTCTTGCGTGGAATATTGCACGCACCTTTGGGACGACTCCGCTCATTACCTCCTCGATGCTCTGGACAGATTGCAGCATCGCGCTATTCGCATAATTGGCGATGTAGAGGCAACTAACACCCTCGAGCCTCTACAACTTCGTCGTGACATCGCCTCATTTAGCGCCTTTTACCGAATGTTTCATGGGAAATGTTCCCTCAAAAGAGGCGTGAAAAAGCATATTTTTGGCTGGCAGGGGGCGGGCAGGTAGGATAGTGGGTGTCGTCTGTCCTCTATCTGTCAACTCATTTGGGTCTCTTTCATCTCTTAACATCAGGCGTGAGGAGGGCATTTGCCTTATCCTCCATATAAAAAAAACTAGCAAGGATAATGCACACAACGTCGTCTACTGGAATTATCGGAACCTGTAAACAATACCCATGCATATTTTTACCGTTTTTCTGTCATGTATCAGAAATGGCGCTGTATACAGTGTAAAGATTATAATACTAGTACATTACTACAGAGGCCGGGAAGTTAGGGATTGCCGGACGAGTAATGCTTTTACGAGTCCGGCAATCCCATTCCCGCCGAGGTATGTATAGTGCTTTTCTCAATAATTGCGAGGAAATAATGAAAGACGTAATAGGAATTAATTATGAAATTCAGTGTAATAATAATACCATATAAATAAAAACCTTTCATTAAAATAATTATTGTTTAATTTTGTCTATTTATTCAAATATTTATAATTGCCGTGATCTTCGTATAATTTAGCTTTATGATCTGTAAATAAGACAATAGTAGGTACCTAATAATAATAAGCTTCCTCTCTCTTGTTAAACGATTGCGTGCCCAACGGGTCCATAAGGATCTTATTTTTTGTGAACCACCTATTTTACACATTATGGTATGCATAAAAGATTTTGAATTTAATTGAATTGGAAACAAATGAGTATAATATGAGTAAAAAGACAAATCAAGCAATTAATAATTCTAGTAGCCTAGCATTTAATAATATTTTTTAATTTTCAATTAGTGCAAAGGAAACAAAGCCCATACAGCCCAATCATATTTTACGCAAAAAATGTAATACCGCTGATTAAGACTTTTTTCACTCGCAACGAAAATTAAGCATATTTTCGTATGATTTCATACCAACATTTTAATAAAATTGTTGTCATATTCAAAATGCTTACAACGTGTCTCATAACAACTCCCCATAAAAATTATAATATTTATTTAACCGAAAAGAATGTGTCAACTTTAATAACTTGTCATATCAATCGAATTTAATTGTCAAATTTTTGAAAATTCAGTTTTAGAACAGTTTTAGGTTGGCACTTTTGATAGTTTAAATAAAATTATATACCTATTATAATTTTCATGGGGAGATATAAGACACGTTGTATATGCTCGAAGAGTGCATTTTTATAATGTGGTAGCAATTGGCTGTATGACAAGTTACATAATTCAAGTTATAGATAAATTAAAAAACATTGGAGCAGCGGCCAAAAATGAATTTTCATACTTACTTTCTTGGCCTAGGCCGGGAAAGTAATGCATGAGCCAAGAATTACAAACTTCGTGTCTTCTTTTTAGTACAATAATGCCTACATTTCCGAGCATGTTTGAGAAAAATACTATTTGTATGTCTTAGGGCATGGAGTATACTCACATGGAAAGTCTGATCCCGCTGAAGGATGAGGCGGAGAACAAGACGTTGGATGAAAGACGCAACACCGAGTCGTATCGGCTCGCGCTGGAAGAAAACCGGGAGCTCACGGAACAGGCAAGTTTCGGTAGTTAAAAATGTAACAAAGGAGGGATCAACGATCAGCCGATGCCGGCCAGTCATCGAAGCCGATGTCATATCGATTTAGGTCCGCCGCATTTAATGCCAAATAGCAGACCATGGCTTGCAGACATTGTAGCTTTTTAGGGTTCTGTACCCAAAGGGTAAAAACGGAAACCCTATTCATAAGACTACGCTGTCCGTCGGTCTGTCTGTCAACAGGCTGTATCTCATGAACCGTGATATCTAGATAGTTGCAATTTTCACAGATGATGATCCATTCTGTTGCCGCTATAACAACAAATACTAAAAACAGCATAAAATAAATATTTTAGGGGGGCTCCCATACAACAAACGTGAATTTTTGGTGTTTTTTGTTCGATTTTAATAACGCCAACATGTAGACGCTTGAATTATTCACTGAATATTTAGTTGTATATGTATTCACTTTAAAAATAAATAATTAAATATTTAAGGGTATATACCTACAATAAACGTGATTTTTTTTCCGTTTTGTCTAATGTTGTATAATAGATAATGGTACGGAACCCTTCATGCGCGAGTCCGACACGCACCTGTTTGTTTATATGTTTGGATTAAATCTTGCGAGTTAAATTTGACCCACTTTCCAATGTCCGATTGAGTTGAAATTTGGTATACATACACCTTTAGTTCCGATGACAATTTAACTATGCATAATTAATATCTTTGTAAATTCAAAACCCCCTCAATATGGGTATCAAATGAAAGGGCTTGACTTGTAGTATGCTGTACACTAAGACAAACATGAAAAACATGAAAATAAAATAATAATCACCATTTCGCGCACTATTGGGCGTAGGTCTCCTCCAAAAAGTAGTGCTTGCTATTCCCCGCTGGTCCAGTGCGGGTTGGTGGAGCTAGCTTCAGAACAAGAGAGCCAGAACCTCGTCCGTTGGTTAGCAGAGTGTACATCGCGTAGGTGCGGTTGGTTTGCGTCCAGTAAAATGTTTATTTAAATTACTATTGAAGTTGAAATATATTGCAGTGTGTGTTTTTTTCAACGTAAATAATATAGTGTATTTTGTTACAGGTGGTGTTGAAAAATAAACAACTGAAGGAAGTGATAACAAATTTGAGGACAATTATATGGGAAATAAATGTTATGTTAACTATGAGAAGATCTTAACTTGTGATATGTTAGGAAATGTTTAGATAGTGAATTTATATATAGAATGTAAATATATATGTGATTGTCTAGGAATAAGAAGAGCGATTGTGTGTGCAAATCGAACCGAGTATGAAATGTAATATACTTTATAATAAAAAATAAAATACGGACTGACTAAATATGAAATTGTTTTTAATTATTAGAAATATGTATATAATGTGTTTGCACGGTTTGCTGTTGGTACCATCAGTATAATGGGAGATGATAATACAGCATAGATGAGATTCCAATATAATAAAACAATAATCACGTGACTCAAGCCTGTCACAATATGCATTCCCCATGGACTTTTGAATGACAATGAACACAATTTGATTTTTATTAGTGCGATAGTATAAATTGAAATGGGTAAAGTAACACTGTTTTCCCGCGTGACTTTGATTCTCGTACCCCTCGCGCTGGACTTCAATCTCTGAGATGCAGCCTGCCTCACCAAAGCTTACCACTTACCAAAGCTCAAATACATGCAACTAGCTTTCCGCTCGCGGGTTCGCCCGCGTTATTGTTTTCTCGTGGGTAATTCATATTTACCGGAAAAATAATTTTGTAACCTATTATATAGGAGACTGTTATTTATATTTAGGAGCTCGGATAATGAATTTCAGAAAAATTGGAGTAAACTTCCAACCCCTATTTTGCACCCTAAGGGGGTGAATTCCAATAAACCATGAAACGCGTGTTCAATGAAATGTTTTTAAGAGTAAGAATCTCAAGTTCTATGAAAATCGTTGCTAATTTAAAAAAAATCCATACAAACTTGCAACCCCAATTTTTTAAAATCCCTTCTTAGCGTGGTGCGTCCGCATTTTGAATTAAAACGACGAAGAGGACATCTCCTTTGGACAGTTTCCAAAGGAGATGTCCTCTTTTTGTATGGAGGCTGGGTTTTGCTAACTAAAAGAAACGAAACTATGCCAGTTATAAAGGTTTAATATTTAGTGTCCTAAAACCGTGAAAATCCCAATTTTGTACTCCTCGGTTTTGGAAATATTTTTATTTTTGTATATTTTACTTATGGCAACAGTTTTGCTTAATGATTGAAAACTGTGTTATATTATCTGCAAAAAACATATATTTGTAATCTGTATTTGTAAATACAATGACCCTTATGCTAGTCTATGGTTGTGGTTTGGTTGTTGTTGGTGTTGTGAAATGTTGACGGCGAAATGGCTATTAAATTAAAGGCGATCGTGATGGATTTTTTTCTTAGACAATCTGCCTATTAAATTAACAACATAACAATAATAAATTAAAAAATCATAAAGCGCCACAGCGTCAAGTCAGTGTCAAAACTGTCAAACTAAAATGTCAAATTTTTTATTTTATTTTAAGGGCCCACCATCCGCGCGAGCCCGAGCTAGTTTAGGTAAACTCTAGTCTCCGTTTGTGTGCGTCGCTCACTTACACAAACGCACTCGGTCGAGCAATCGGTGCGGCCGCCTAGCAAAATACCGTAGATATTAATTTTGGAAAATGTTAATAGTTGTTTATTACTGTTTTATACTATAGTAAATACAGGCATATGTTTATCAACTTTTATTTTTACAAGCTTTTATTTAGCTTGCACTGTGTGTATATATGTAGATTTGACCACTTCCTGGTTTCCGATTGGGCTGAAATTTTGCATGCATATGTATATCGCGTGACACTGCAATATTATGATAACATGGAGCTGATCTGATGAAGGAACTGGATGGTGGCCATAGGAACTCCGTAATAGAACGACATAACCCCATCGAGTTCAGGCTTGTTTGATTCGTATTGACGAGTACTTTGGTCCTATGTGGTAACCAGGGTCTGATGCTGGAGTTGGGAGGTGGCCATAGGAACTCCGCAATAAAACGACACAGCCCCATCGAGTATGGGCTCGTTTGATTCCTATTGATGAATACTTTGACCCTATTTGGTAACCAGGGTCTGATCCTGGAGCTGTAAGATGGCCATAGGAACTCCGCAATAAAACGACACAGCCCCATCCAGTTTGGGCTCGTTTGATTCGTATTGATGAATACTTTGACCCTATTTGGTAACCAGGGTCTGATCCTGGAGCTGTAAGATGGCTATAGGAACTCCGCAATAAAACGACACAACCCCATCGAGTTTGGGCTCGTTTGATTCGTATTGACGAGTACTTTGTTCCTACCTATATGGTAACCTAAATGAGTACTTTGGTCCTAGATAATATCGGTATGCAACCCCGTCAATTTTTTGTACGACCTTCCCCAATATGCATGTCAAATGAAAGAGCTTGAATTGTAGAATGAGTTGTAGAATGAGTTGTAGAATACAGTAATTATGAAAAACAATTAAATCCAAGATGGCCGCTGTTACAAAATGACAGATTATTTTTTTGTACAATCCCCACAATATGGGTAATAAATGAAAGTACTAGTCTTGTAAAATACAGAACACCATGAAAAAATTAAAACCCCAGATGGCCGCCATTACAAAATGATAAAATATAAAATAATAGTAAAACGATTTTTAAAAACAATATTTATTTAATGCCCTAATAAGACGAAAATAAACTTAAATTTATTACATGATACATTTTTTATGAAATATAAAAGCTTGTCGCAAGATTTATCTATTTTATAAAAACAAATATTTTTTCTTAGAATTACCAATATTTATTGAAATGAATATTTTTTTGTGTTCAACGCACTTTTTAGTGCATTGAAGCCATTCGCTAGATTGTAATGAAAAAATAAATTAATGTTTATTTTCCTCTTTTTAGGGAATTAAAATAAAAGCTTGTTTTTTGTGATATCGGCCAACTTGGGTTTTAGTTTTTTTCATGGTGTACTGTTTGTATGGTGTAGTCATGCACTTTCATTTGATACCCATATTGTGGGGATTGTACATAAAAATAATCTGTCAATTTGTGACGGCGGCCATCTTGGATTTGATAATTGTTTCATAATATACTATATTCTACAATTCATTCTACAATTCAAGCTCTCTCATTTGATACCCAAATTGGGGAAGGTCGCACAAAAGAAATTGATGGGGTTGCATACGGAAGGATATTCTCTAGGCTAGGATCAAAGTACTTATCAAGATAAATCAAACGAGCCCAAACTCGATGAGGTTGTGTCGTTTTATTGTGGAGTTCCTATGGCCACCTTTCAGCTCCAGCATCAGACCCTGGTTACCATATAGGACCACAGTACTCGTCAATACGAGTCAAACGAGTCCAAACTCGATGGGGCTGTGTCGTTTTATTGCGGATTTCCTATGGCCTCCTTCCAGCTGCAGCATCGGACCCTGGTTACCATATAGGACAAAAGAACTCATCAATACGAATCAAACGAGCGCAAACTCGATGGGGTTCTGTCGTTTTATTGCGGAGTTCCTATGGCCACCTTTCAGCTCCAGCATCAGATCCTGGTTACCATATAGGATCAAAGTACTCGTCAATACGAATCAAACGAGCCCAAACTCGATGGAGCTGTGTCGTTTTATGGAGTTCCTATGGCCACCTCCTAACTCCAGCATCAGACCCTGGTTACCATATAGGACCAAAGTACTCGTCAATACTAATCAAACGAGCCCAAACTCGATGGGGCTGTGTCGTTTTATTGCGGAGTTCCTTTGGCCTCCTTCCAGCTGCAGCATCAGACCCTGGTTACCATATAGGACCAAAGAGCTCATCAATACGAATCAAACGAACGCAAACTCAATGGGGTTCTGTCTGTTGTTTTATTGCGGAGTTCTTTTGACTGCCTTCCAGCTCCAGCATCAGGCACTGGTTACCATATAGGACCAAAGTACTCGTCAATACGAATCAAACGAGCCCAAACTCGATGGGGTTGCGTTGTTTGATTGCGAAGTTCCTATGGGCACCTTCCAGTTCCAGCATCAGACTGGTTACCATATAGGATCAAAGTTCTCGTCAATACGAATCAACGAGCTCAAACTCGATAGGGCTGTGTCGTTTTATTGCGGAGTTCCTATGGCCACCCTTCAGCTCCAGCATCAGATCAGCTCCATGTCGTCATAATATATACATATGAATGCATGCAAAATTTCAGCTTAATCGGAAACCGGGAAGTGGGTCAAATTGAGCATACATACGAGTCAGCTAAATAAAAGCTTGTAAAAAGGTTTATGAAGATTTTTCGTACGGCAGCCGCAAAAAATAAAATTGTTAGTTATCAAATTCTTCGGTGGACTTCGCGTCGTATACATACACTAATAGTAATAACGTGGCCGGGAGCGAGCTCAAAGCGACGTGCTCTCACTTCGAGTCTCGATTGCACACTGAATTTCGACGCGCCCGAGCCAAGTATTTGTAAGAAAATCGATAACTGTATGTTAAAAAATTTCATATAAAAATCAATATACGATAATTAAAAAAATACCACGGTGTCAGTGTTTCGCTTACCCTTGTTCTATATATATTTGTTAAATGAAAATACAATAGGGTTAATTAATGAAGCTAAAAATCACGAACGGTATATGGGTGTAACCCAAATTTTAAGTAAAATTGATGCTATATTTTAACGAAATTGTATGTAAATTTGAAAAATGGTGACGGTGATTGTGTAAACACATAATTTAAGAACTTAAATTTATTTTTTCCAGGTCAGTTCACTCGAACGTTAACGTACAATATCAAAAACGCTAACGGCCTTTTTGCTATTTTTCGCGCCATGGGCCCTTAAGCACTGGACTAGAGACTTCAGCCAATCACTGCCAGTTGATTAAAAGATTTGTAGATTTTTCTCAAAAACACGAATTAAATGGATTTTCATATGAAAATACATTAACATTTTAGTAAAACATTGTATTTCGGAGACTAATATGAAGTTAATACGGGTAAATTGGAAAGATTTAAGGCATGTGATTTCAAAACTTTCACCACAGTTTAATACAAATGGGAGGGACTTAAAAGCGTATTTTTAATATGTCTGAATTGCTGATTCGATCCTCTTTCCAATGGTATATAAATTATTGCTTTTAGTTAACATAATTAATAAAAACCCACTCGTGGACATCTCCTTTCACGTTTCTACCGTTAGCGGTTACGGCTGTGCGTGCGTCTATGCGACAGGAAAAGTCGACGTATTCCTTGAAAGGGGTTATAGTACAGGTCATAAGCACCAAAAATATTAACCAAAAACAGGGGTCAAATTTTTGAGACTTTTTTCGACATGTTATTAAAAAAAAAAATTAAAATAAAACTACACCATTTACAATGACAAATCGATTAATTGCGGAAAGCTGAAAAACGGGCAGTTAATTTAAATTAAAATTGTTGTCAAAAACTTACATAATTTTGGAAATAAGAAAGTCGATTAATTTTTTATCTTTCTGAAAATCGACGTCAATTATTGAAAAAAAAATGTATGACAGTTGGCGTAAAACTACCTACTAAAATTACTTGCTGGTTTCATAAGCTTTTAAAAAAGGTAAAAATATTATTTACTTTTATTAGTAGTTTTTACAGAAATTAGCAAAGAGTTGCGTTGTAGGTCAACATTCATAATTTCATCTTTGAATAAAAATTGTCTGGAAAAGGCAAAAGTAGGAAGTAGAAATAAAGGAAATTGCATTTTAATACACAAAAGACTGAAAAATACTAAACAACAAACCAACATAAATAAAAACATTTATAAGTCCTGTTCAAATTGTCTGCCATTGTTACGTATGCACACACGCAGACTACGGCGTACCTCACTCACTATCACACGCGTTGAAAGTGATGTCTTAATGACTTCAGCAGCTGATACGATCCTCGCCCTCAAATCTTCAATGGAAGTCGCAGGTGTGGGGTAGATATTTCATGTGACCCCAAAGATAATAGTCACAGGGCGTCAAATCAGGACTTCTCGCCGGCCATGGAGTCGGGCCACCTCTACCGATTCATCTCAGTGGATAATTTTCATCCAGCCACTGTCGTACACCACGGTGAAAGTGAGCTGGGCACCCATCATGCTGGTATACCATATTTCTTCTTGTAGCTAGCGGAACATCTCCCAAAAGCGTGTTCACTTCCTCTCTTAAAAAAGTTTCGTATGTTGTGCCATTCAGGTTTTGGGGCAGGAAGAAAGGTCCAATTAAATTATCGTGTACAATCCCCATCCACACATTTAGTGAGAATCTTCTCTGGTGAGCCCTTTCTTTACTTTTTCTTGGGTTTTGACCTTTAGGGGCCCAAAAGTGAATATTGTGGTAGTTTGTGATGCCATCGCGATCGAACGTAGATTCGTCGGTCCACAGGATTTTCTTTAAATAATCTGGATCTTCAATCCCAGCATTGATTAAAAATGTGCAAAAATCAATTCTTCTCACCGGATCACCTTCTTCAATGGCTTGAACTGGTGTGTAATGGAATGGATACAGTTGTGCTGTACGCGATGCGGCAAACCAGGCTCTCCATTGTGATATGCCATGTATTCTTGCCACTTGCTTTGTGGACACAATAGGATCTGCTCTGAAACTCCGAATAATTTCATCATCGTCCTCGTCAACACCAACATTACCAACGAGCGGTCTACCAAGATCGCGTTGTCGTCGTTGATCATTCGAGAAACGGGCTCATTTCTCGAATGCGCTGATAGGATGCACCAAACACGCTCACGTGAGGCAAACGGCGATCAGGAAATCTGATTTGGTACTCTCTTTGTGCTTCAGCGGCGTTACCATTACAAAAACCATAATAAAACAAAATATCTGCGTATTCTTCGTTTTCGAAAGCAGCCATTTCAAAATAGCGTATCGGTTTATTTGTTATCAAAAATTTGTCCGTAATCTCAAAAGTACATAGTTTCAAACTTAACAAACAATTTCAATCGGGAAAACAAATTAACGATGTCGTCGAAACATTCGTAATCCTAATCAATCATGTTCCAAAACGTCCAAAACCTATGCAACCTCTGTGGTTAGGTCAATCTAAAGAGGTTACAGCTTTTTGGATAGCAAAGAGATACCAAAAAGGATAGCAAACTTCGTTTTGCTTCAATCGGTTCAACCAAAAAGGCTGGATAATGACGTACTGCCATGATTTCTTTTAAGTTGCATGGAAATTATCTAAATAAACCATAGCCTTAGACAATTTTGAACAGAACTTGTAGTATTATTTTGTAATTTAGTATTTTTCATTCTTTTATGTATTAGAAGCAATTTTCTTTATTTCTACTTCGTACTTTTGTCTTTTCCAGACAATTTTTATTCAAAGATGAAATTATGAATTTTGACCTACAGCGCAACTTTTTGCTAATTTCTGTAAAAACTACTAATAAAAGTAAATAATATTTTTACCTTTTTTAAAAGCTTATGAAACCAGCAAGTTATTTTAGTAGTTTTTACGCCAACTGTCATACATTTTTTTTTCAATAATTGACGTCGATTTTCAGAAAGATAAAAAAGTAAGCGACTTAATTGTCAATAAAGACCTCTTATTTCCAAAATTTTGTAAGTTTTTTGACAACAATTTTAATTTAAATTAACTGCCCATTTTTCAGCTTTCCGCAATTAATCAATTTGTCATTGTAAATAGTGTAGTTTTTTTTTTTGGTAACAAGTCGGAAAAAATCTCAAAAATTTTAAAACCGTCGTAGCTCGATAACCAACTGTTTTTGACCCCTGGTTAATTGGGCTTTTTTGTTGCTTATGACCTGTACTATAACCCCTTTCAAGGAATACGTCTTTGATTGACTTTTCCTGTCACGCTGTATTTAAGATAGGGAAATTTTTCGTCTTAACCCCTAATGCATTCCTTTCACGAGATACTGGCTTCCTACTTTGTAATTCTCAACACAACTCTGTTTACATTGTTGTTATTATAGCGAACGACAAACTTGTTTCCCTATTACCAACTACACCTAGCAAATATAGAACTTTGTGCTGCCACTAGGAATTGCCCTTCAGATCTCAACCATTTAGCCCAACAACAACATTGCAAGAGTGGTCAATACCCAGAACTGTTTGCAACAGGACAGTGAAACCTAAATATTTTATAGGAAAGCTCTCGACCTTCTCATGGTAACGAAGATAAAAGCGAGTTTTATTTGTATACATAAACAGTAAAGGAAGTGGCTATCTTACATCTAATATTTTATTAGTTAAAACAGATTTACAGACATGAAAAATATGAATAGATAAAACGCCTCGGACACTAACGAACATACACACTACAGTGACATGTCAAATCTGTTTCAATTTTTTTTATCTTTCTCTAAGCAATCATGGTAAGGCTCGAGATTATAATGGTGCTGTTGTTACATTTGTTTACTGTTTACTTTATCCCAATGTTGTACTTTGCCTGGCTTATACTTGGGTATCTAAATAAATAAGTCCATAGAATACGAATAAGTTATTTACTTAAATATAATTACTTAGCTGGATTTGATATAAATAAAGCGTTGGAAACTGAGCGGCAACAGGGCAAGCTATGTATTACACAATCAGAGTGTTTCATTCTTATTAAATCGGATCTTTTGTCATGGATTAGCTTATAATTAAACTTATAAGTACATACACTAAATTAGCGATCACATCAACTGCTTATCTACGCTCGACAGGCTTAGGGATATCCAAAGTGACTTTCTTTTTCTTTTCTAAAACTTTCTTCTCGTATGGTCTACGGTCGATGGTTTCGGAAGGTTCGGGAACTTCTGGTTGGGGCTGGTCGCCCTGGGGTTGCTCAGGGAGTTCATCTGACGCCTCTATTTGTTTGCCAACGCTTCGGCCGGCGGGTAACGCGTGGAAGGCTTCAGCTAGGTCAGGGTTGATCTCTTCAAGTGGCGTGTCTCCGGTCCTAATGTAGACTGGCACGTAACCAGGTACTGGAGGCAGGAATTGCCACTTTGGTCGCGCCTCTGTAAAGAAATATATCAATTAACACCCTTGCTGTTTTAGGAAAGATAAGTATGGACACAAGCTAACCTTTCGAGAAAGGGGTTTTAGAGCAAGCGAGGTATCAGCAAGAGGGGTATTGTAATTTTGATACATTTTTTCTATTTGTCTATCTACTGAAACAATACCTACACCTACGCAAAGAAACGTTTATTTTTGTAAAATGTTGGTATACCTGCTTAGGTTCTGCAACAGGTTGAAATTATATAGCAATCAAACATAATTCACTGGCTTTATACATATATTTTGCGATGGATAAGGCCTATACTATCCATGGAGGCGTAGCTACATAGACTTCAAAATACGCCGTGCAGCTTGTGCAGCCCGGGCGTACTGAACTCTGTCCACGAGGCGTATTGTACGCGTACGATTTCAATAATTTGTAACGATGCAGTTGAACGACGAAGACATTATTTTGGTTTATTACTACATACATTACATAAATGTTATGTTTGTTACTTTGGCCGGCATTATAGCTAAACAAACATATATATGCATTTACTCGGTGTACGCCCAGGCGTATAACATGCAGTACGGCAGGCGTCATGACGCCTGCATACAGCGACGCGCGCGCTACGCTGCTGCTTCGTTCACAGAGTTACATAGTTTTGTGTGTAAGCTGCAAGAAGGCGTAGAGCAAGCGTACAATGACGAATACGCGTCTATGAAAGTAAACCTCCGTGTTTATTAGGGCTAACTAACATACACAACGCGTCAATGGGTCAAGAGCTTAGGAGGTAGGCGATAGTTACTACCAATTAACTATTTTTTTTATTTCATATCAAATCATCATCATCGCAGCCTATATACGTCCTATTGCTCGGTCTTGTTTTGGTCATCCATTGAGGGTCCAACCATGGTGAAGGTTTTCAATATCGAAACCAAAGCTTTCGAACCACCGAGCTCCTCCATATCAAATACCTTGAAAATAAAAATAATTAACACGTTTAAATGACCGTGTATCGGTATCTTTAAGGCTAATTACCAATTATATTATACAATTTTAATGTCAAGTCGCCAAGCATATCGGCTAAATCAATTCTATATGACTAAGTGAAAGCAAACAACGATTGCTCTTCAGATTTTATGACGCCAATTCACAAATAATTCAATTTCACCTCGCCGCTTAATTTATTATCCGCATTTGTACACAGTTTGACGTCAATAGTGTCCTATTGTATTCCTGTGCTATAAAATCTCGCGAATTGACCTCGTCTAGACTGACGATTTGCAATTTTCATCTGTTAGATGTTGCCACTGGACTCTGACCTTTATTTCCAGCATATAAGGTCAAGCCGTCATCTTAAGCCCGGGAAGATAAGGCTATCCGATGTGTTTACGCCGCGCCATTCGGCCGCCGCATGCGTTGGTGCCTGGTGCATTGTAAATTCGCTAATGCCTAGATAATGGATAGGCCCGGTTGTAAACCGTTCGCCTTGTTGGGTCGTTAACTTATTGGGGCCGGCTTAGCCCCACGTCCTGGGAGGAATACCTAAATTGCTCTGGTGACAAACACTGATTTAACTATCATATTAGCAGCACGCACTTTACCTATATTCTGACATTCTAGAATTGAGCTTTTACTAGAATTTAAAGTATCTTTCACGGCTATACATATAGGAACTAAGCATGCAGACATAGTTGTTGTCCATTGACATAATTCTTTTTTTGGAATTGCGTATTATTTCTTGTTCTGAGAATATGTTGTTTTATGATTATGATATTTTGATTACAATATGATATTTAGAGACGGAGCGTTCCATTAGTTTGGCATGCGAGCTTTCTAAACTAACACCCCATTTGAACATGTAGGTATCGCTTTTGCTTTATTTGTTTGATCCAGTGGCACTTGAGAACTTATGCTACAATTGATACTTAAAATTATAAACAATTTCAAATGACAATTTTTAATGTTCAATGTTACAATCTGAAATTTATTGATAAAAGAAGGAATATAATTCCATTTATATGGCATGCGAGCTTGCTAACATCTATTTGTACATGTAGGTATTGATTTTGTTTTGTATGATCTAAAGACACCAAAGAACTTATGCTACAAACTTAAAATTATAAACAATTGCACCTATTGCTTAAAAATATTTCTTTTATAGAGGTAGGAGGAAAATATACCTACATTATAAACATTATCTAAATAAATCTTCAAGTAAGTAATATTTATGCCAGATTATCTCTACATTGTCATAACAATATATTTGGGCGAAATTAATTGTATTTTCTTGGTTCAAACTAATACCTAGGTAAGTAGGGATAGTTGGGGTACTAAGTACAATGAAAAGAAAAAAGCCTTTTTAATTTTTTTAAATTTGATAATATTTGTTTAGAAAGATCAACAACTGTTCGTAATCTACCTATTAAGAACAAAAATAAGTTAAATAATTAACCTTAAAAAGCGTTTTTGCTCAACGCCTCCTCTGTTTCAATGAGCCGCAGGTCTGGGGTACATTGGAACAAGACTAATAAAGATAAAAAAATGTAGAAATTCCATATTCATTTTTCACCAAAGATTCAGATACTTTATGGGGCGCAGTGGAACGGGATACTATGGGGCAGTGCTCATTGTGCCCCGTTATTATATGCCCGGGATAGATTATTGGATTTTTGTTACTGTATTTGAAGTAATAATGGTAAGAAGTCGTAATAGAAAGACAGATAAGAGCTTGCATAGTAAAACGATGTGCGAGCAGCTCTTGAACTTGTAGCATGTGGTATGAGTTTGCGAACTGCTGCTGACCTAAAAATACCAAGTCCAGTAAAATTTCATCGATATGTTAAAAAAACAAAAGCAGCAGGAGACGCAGGAGTGAATATAGAATTTATCCTTATTAGCCTTGTTCCAATGTTCCCCAGACACCGTTTTATTATACCCCAGACCTGGGGCTCATTGAAACAGAGGAGGCGTTGAGCGAAAACGCATTTTTTAATGGGTTAAGGTTAATTTTTTAACTTATTTTTGTGCTTTATACTTAGGTAGATTATAAACCGATGTTGATCGTTCTAAACAAAATTATCAAAATATAAAGCACAGTTACAAAATAAATATAAAAATGATTTTTACATTTCATTGTACCCCAACTGTCACTACTTTCCGATAGGGGGTGTCCAGATTGAAGACTAATTTGCCTAGTGTATAGGTTCACCGAAAACTTCATTCTTGTAAGACATGACACTAGTCTGTCAGTCTGAATGTAGTCTGTGGTACGGTAATAGGAAAATGTAATAATTATTATCTGTAAGATGGAGGACGGCGACTTTAGTGATTGTGGGGTTGTAACAAAATGTTAATGAATAAAAGTCTACCTGATTTAATTGAATCATAATAATTGATATTAATTTCACAATTCTATGTAGTGTAAGTTGAGCGGACACCCCCCATTGTAATGGGGGGTGTCAGGATCCCAAGCCAACCACCCCCCCCCCTCCTCCCTCTTACCTACGCCAATGCTTACAAGTATGTTTTTTTCACTGCCGAAAGAGACCGTAAGTAGACACGCGTATTTGCTATCAATGATCATCAGGAACAACGAAGTGATTCTCTGGGTTCCCTTTTTTCCTTTCGAAATATGGAACTCTAAACGGCTTGAACTGACTACTTCAGCGTCAGTTTCACAAACAGACAAAAATGCAAGTATTAATTATTAACTAATTAATACTTAAATAACTCCCATTTTTACCGTTAGTACCGTTTTCTGAGTAAACAGACTGAAAGCAACGTGGTTAGCGCTGCGTTGTGAAGTAAAATATAGGTACCTAGGTACTTGATCGGAAGTAGAGGCCATTGACCATGATATATTATATTACGTATACGGATTTAGTTAAAAATTGTCCTTATAAGTAGATTGCTTATTATAATATGTATTAAACATAACGTACCTACCTACTTACTTCAATTGGTAATTTTTACCAGCAAATTGGTAATTTAATCCTTTTTTACTCCTAGTGTTGGAAGGAGTTTTTATTATCAAAATGAAATTGTAATAAGTTACTTTGAGCTTAAGTACATCTTTTGTTTTATCTTTGGTTACAAAAACAAGTTAGTAGGACTCAGCACTATAGACGTAGCTTCTAGCTTCAACTATATCAAAATTGTCTGGAAATTAGATGTTCTGTTCCAATTTCTTAAAACACTCTTTTGCAAGTATGTGTCATTCGTTGTATTTATTGGGTTTTTAGAGCCTGTCAAAAGATGCTATTCAAAATTGGTTGTATCTGTGTACGTAATTGTTTCTGAGATGTGTAAACGCATGCTTTCGCCTAACGGTGCCAGTCGACCATCTCGACTGCTGACTTTTTGCTTGTCCAAATGCTAACTGTACCCAAAACATCATCTCGGGGCATTGCAATCTGCAAGTAACTGCTTTGCAACTAGAATCTTTACTTGATTGAAATAGGCTTGAAATTACTGGGGCTATGTGGTCATCTCTACAGACAGCAAGTATATCGCCGGCCTAGATTGATGTCCGAATATCAGTGAAACTGGTTTTATAATGTTTGTTAATGAAGTGCCTACTTACCAATAACCGCTATTATAACTTTTGGAGTATGTAAAGTGACCCTTTTGTTTACCTATAGAATTTCGGATATTTATTGCTTAAATATTGATTAATTTAACGATAAGAAAAACTTTATTTTTGTAATAATTAATTGATAAAATGAGCGTAATGTACGAAACGTTTTATCAGCTTCTTTCACAAGTATGGGCACTTAAGAGTCATACATGCATTTCTGCAGCTAATACCTAATCTAAAAATAGCGCATCGCAGTTTCGAGCAAGTTCGAGTCTTGGTTTTCTTAATCTAGGCAACCTAAGCGTGAAATGCTATTTTAACTATCGCAAAAAATATATTTAAAAGGAAAAAACTGTTCTTAAATTATTGGTAAAAAGTACTTTGTACCGTTGTTACTCTGAACAATAATTGACCTCATATCTGTAAAAGCTACAAGTCAATGAATCATTGTAATAGATTCGTTAAGATTGATGTGAAGTTTAATTAATACTCATCTGATCTAGATTCAACATTCTGAATTGGTGTTGAAATATTAGTCATTAAAATGCAAGCTCTATATCTACCTGCCTCAAAAAAATTATGGGCTGTTTCAAACTCAAAAATCTTTATTAAATATAGACCTTTACAGGCACTTATTGACGTCAAACAAAACATTAAAAATCTTCAAACAAGAATCTAATTAACTAATTATTTAATCCTTGTATGTACACACACCCTAACCATTATTAAGATGTGTGCAAATACAAGTCAAATGAAAAAAAAAAGTTGACTCGACACCTGTTCGGAAGTTGGGAGAGCCTTCTCGAGAAGAACAGGCAAGAAACTCGGAAGGTCTTGTATTTTTTTTGTCTCCTCTTTTAAATTGTCAACATTACAAATATTATATTTCACAAACGTTTGTAAGGGTATCATTTGAGTAAACGTCTACGCTCCGCTTCAGTCCTTTCAGATGTGAACCTACATAATTGGCCGGATGAGATGTGATAGTTCTGGTAGTACCTACTCTATCAGTCCCACCTTGCACTGCATGAAGACCCAACCTTTATTTTACGTGCTTTATTCAATCATCGCCATTTCACATCTTAAATATAAGACGACAGTAATAAATAACTTTCAATAAAAAATATTTCACAATCCGACTACTTTTGCAAAGAAGGAAATACGTTACGTTCGTGACATTCTACGTTTTCTAGCGAGACGGTGAGATTCAAGATTCAAATGCAATCAATTCCAATACCAGAATTCCTCTCATAGATAGATATCTCGGCCATGCTTTTTACCTGGACTGCCGAGCAACAGAACATTCTGCGAATAATCCAAGTTACCGCAATTTCCCGTTTCGAAATTACTGGTTTTAGGTAAATGTAACTATTATCTCTCGTATAAAGATTGTTCTCTCTTTCTATCAATTCAATAAAAAGAGGGACGTCGAAATGTCAATGTCCTGTTGTGTCCAGTGGTGTATAACCTAACTCGACCGAGAACGGGTAGATCGTGTTTGTTTTTGCATTATTATAAAATTCCATTATCACGAATTCCTGCTAAGAAAATGCGTTCGCATTGAACGCTGTATACTGCAAGTTTAGTATCGTCTTTCAGAGTTTTTCCATATATTTTACACGCAATGGCAATGGTATGACCGAATCCTCTATTAACAACCTGTTTGGTGTTTAGACCAATTAACTTTTTGTACATCTGTATCGGGCATGTTATCTCCTTACCTTTGTGAGATCGTACCTTTCTCGGAACTAAAATGATGATATCATCGATTTTTTAGTTATTTTTAAGGTACCTATGGTTGTTATTTATTTGTAAAAAAATATCGTAGTGTTGTATATCCTACCTTATCGATAACTAATCTTTACATTCACGATTGTAATAGGTACTTGAAGCATGAAATAATAATCAAACTACATTCAGTTCTTTTTGCTCTGAGAAAAGGATTCATAGTTATCAAACATAGAACTTCTAAGTAAATACAAAATTATAAATTGCTTATTTAGTTTTAGTTGTTTGAGTACAGAATCTATTAACAGTAAGTATCTAACTACTTCTGCCGATCACAAATTAGTTTTTCAACCTCAATCTGCGTCTGTTTTCAGTGCTAGTCAAATTTAAGGAATTTTATTAATTATGCCGCTACATAATTATTTTATAAATAACAGATTTATGAAATTTGATTCTGAGAGTTAAAAATATGGTAGTTTTCTAAAAGTAATTCAGAAAGAACTCAACAGATTCCAAGGTAAAACTTCACAGCATGTCAATATATCACGCAGAATTCTTCAACTCCTTTATTAATTTAAATCTTTCTATTTAAGAAATGCCTTTTAATTTTAACGAACATCTAGAAACAAACTATTTACATCTGCATGCTGCAATAAAGGGATGATACAACATTATTATTATTCATTACCTACTTATAGATTTATATCTTCAATTAACTTCGAGCCAATTAGAACCACTGAGCATTTCTCGTATAAATAAACCAAGCAGTAGACCGTGGATAGGTGTGCCGATAACCTACTGTACTTAGGTTATCGTCTGATAATAAGTTAGGCCTTCAGACGATTATTATTATCTGCGACGTAACGTTGCATGCTGTGCATACGACATCAAGAGCTTGAGATCTCGGTACATGTTTGGGAAAAGAGGCTAAATACGTAATACGTGCTACGATAAGAAATAGAACGCAATACGATTAACTTTTGTTTTTTATTCTTTCTGTGCTTCGCCTGAAATTTGTTCATATTATGCGTAAAATTTGTTCACATTTGTTACAATTATATTTCTCAAAACTGCTCTATCGGCTTTTCATTACACATCATAATTCGCCCCAAAATCAATAATGAAGTTTGACAAAAATCTGAAAACCGAAAATATGTAATAGTAGCTTATAATACTTAGATATATTAGTAAGCAATCCACGGTGCACTTCTCCAACTCGCATTTGGCCAGTTTTTTTTTTAAATTTAGTACGTTATAGGTATCGTGTGAATAAAGTTTATCTTTGGAATCTCACATCACTCAGGTAGGTACTATTAATTCAAAGTGACTAGTATATTAAAAGGAGAATTTTATATTAAAACTCCTACCTATTATTTTATAATATTTAGGTATTGAGTTTGAATCTAAGGACGTTTTTGCTGATATAGCACATTTTTTTAAATAAAGTTGAGTTTATGTAGAACAGTACAGTACTATCTCATGTAATCGCTGTAAATGACCTCTGCAAACATTTTTAACGCAAATACCTAATATGCGATAATAATACACACAAAGAAGTCGGCAAATTAAATACAGCGCAATTAAAGATCTCGTTAGCAATAGGTCACTTTGGATCTAAGGTACAACGAACTTGTGCGAGCTTATCATAGTTTATTTGAGAAATATGTCAAACTGATAAAAATCGTTTACTATATTCGGCAAAATTTAATTTAATTTTATTTGCAGGGTACCTCAAAAAGGAAGAAACGGAACCCTTATAGGATCACTTTGTTGTCCATATGTCCGTCTGTGCATCTGTCAGTCTTTCCGTCTGTCTATCAAAACCCTTTTCTGGGAAACGTGCAGAGATATCAAGCTGAAATTTATTCCAAATACTCGGGTCTACTTTCTCTTTCAGCTGTGAAAAAATCATATTGTATGTTAACACGATCAAAAGATAATTATGACCGGTTATGTCGCATATTTTCCGCAAATTTTACGATTTCACAAGGGAATCAAAACCTATAGGGTACTTCTCTTTGAACTAGAATCTTGAAATTTGGCAAGTTATAAGGTGTTATAGAACAAAGAAAAATCTTAAGCTGTAACTATATAATACTTGGGAACTTAGATACTTGGATAACTTTGTATGGAATCCTCGGTTCGCGAGACCAAGTCACACTTGGTCGGTTTTTTCGTAAATGCGATGCAAGGGAAGCTTTTAAGGGATGACCAAATTCTACTATGACAAAAGTAGTAAAGCTATCTGCGAAACATGGATAATGGACTGGGCCAGAGGCGACCGGGATAAAAAATCCTATCAAATTTCACCCAAATCCAATCCATCTAACATTATTACTCTTTATTTCTTATAAATGTATTTTATAAAATTTTCGCTTGTCTTTTGTAATAAGCCACGTAATACAAAAATGAACTTATAATATTCATATATAATAAAATCCATTTTTTTGGCTTGCTCTTAACATTGGCTGGAGCTTTTGTACAGAGGCACGACCCCGGAAAGTACGTCTTACGTTATTCAGCCGTGACTTACTGAGCTAATAAACAATACTAATGTGTACATGCTATTGCTAAGTAATAATTAGCATGCCGACTGGTTTCACTTATACCACTCAAGCTTTTAATTGGAGCTTTTTGTTTTAAGGAAGTGATGATACATCGCTTGAGCAGCTTAATGGTTCGCTTGGTCACGATTAGAGGTGAAAAAAATCCTTTTTTCAAATGATTGATTGTGATACTTAAATATTTAGTAAGATTATATATTTGTAGGTAGGTACTTTTTTATTATGTTTATGGTCATCGCTATTTAAGTCCTTTATGTCATACATAAATTAAGATAGTAAACTAAAAAATTGTTATTGATGAACTACTACAATTCGGCATGAGTGATTATTTGTGACCAAAAACTTTTAATTACTTATAGATATTTTTTCTTTTTAAATAGGTACTGTTTATTTCGATTTTATTTAATATTTGTGTGATTGGTATAACTATATCTAACGTTATATAACATATAATTAAATTAATTGTTATCAAATAAATTATATAAAAATAACTAAATCACTTACCTATGACTACACAATAGAATACACATAACAGAACAATTGACTTGTACATGTTTACTTTAAAGAAAATATTAAAATGTAATTATCGCAATTCGAAAATAACGGGCACTTGCGCGGGCGCTGGATGCGAGCTGACGAGTGATGCGCGGGCGCACGGAACCGGAATAAAAATGTTAGGACTCGTGCTCATGGTATATTGGCGCTACTTGTCCGCTGCGCACTGGATACATACATATAGAGTTTTCTTTTGATACCAGGGCTGTCAGAGGAACCCTTTGCACTAGTGAATTTTTTTAAAGTGTAATTTTATAGGAACATAACATAAATAATAATATTTCTTGAAGACGAGGCAGACGTTTATATAATTTAATAGTTGATAATACTAACCTAATACCCAACTTAACGAAGTGATACACTACCTACTATTTGATAAAGTTATTTTCCAGTCAGTCACTCAATAATAAATTTAAGATTTTAAATGCGAGTTCGGTTGCGAAGATTTATTAAGAGCTATAAGAAGCATTTTGACCGGATATATTTTTAAATATAATCTAAATGTACCTAATTCATGTTAGGACGTTACACGAACAAAATAAAAAAATAGTATTGAAATATAATTAGATTTTGGCCTTCCTAATATAAAAAAAATCCAAAAGAACATTAGTATAATAGAAATTCTTTTTAAGTCAATCCTGTATCGGCAAGATAAGTATCTTATTGTCTACGCGTTCGAAATGAAAAAGCTAACAATTATGAAGAAGAGGTTTCGAATTTACTATTTTCTTTGAACAAACCGAGCTTTAAACTTGTGTTGAACTTTAAATCATAAAATGAAAATTCGGCTAGTTAGGTAATATATAGCAACAATGATTTAAAAATATAAATAATTCAATCCATAATGCATCAATTAATAGCTAACATTCTTGTACGAATTCATTTTAGACACAACAAAAATGGGTTGGCGGACAAGGAAGATTTATTATAATCACTATAAAAGTTTGATTTAATAATACTAATAATACCTATACACGTAAGTATACTGCTATTGTTGTTATTTGTTCTTGAATTAATATCGGCTATTCTCGGAAAGTTGTAATCTCATCGCATAATATGTAATGCTTATAAATATTGCGTACATACTTGTTTATCATTAACAATTTTCTGATGCTTTATGCACATGGTCAAAGTAGAAGAAGAAGTTACAAAAAATAATAAATTAACAAAAAATACTATGGCACAGAAAATCCTCAAATAAATCAAATAATGTTGTTATATTACACTCAAAGTAGGCAGCGGCTTGGCTATGCCCCTAATATTGGAAAAGTAGGCGGCAGTAATCGCCGCCTACTTTTCCAATATTACCACCATCATCATCTTACCATCAGCCGGGCCGTTTGCTCGCCTGCCTTTTACAGCAATAAAAAATCAAATACAAATATATTATTAAGGTGCTTATTAAAGTTGGCGCTAAGACAAGTGAATTTTCCAAAGCATGAAATCCCTGTTTCTCTACTCTTTCTAAGCTTGTGGTTTTAATATGGTGAAACGTACTTTTACATCCCACAACAGTTCTTTTTCTCAACAGGGGCAAACTACCAGTTTATTCGCATTGCCAAACACATGTGACGGATTTGGATATGTGACGTATATTATTATCGATGTAGATCCACCTAATATCCTAATTTCTGCGATTCTGTATTCCACCTAAGCCTTCCTCAACTGCTCTACAATTCGGATGAGGTATTTATCCTAATTTCTGCGAATAAAATCCATAGTTTGGCGAACAAAAGCTCAGGAAAATCATATTTTTAATCGCCAGCGCGCGATTCATTAAATTAATTGGATAAATAAATTTTATCAATAAATAATACTCCGTCCACACTAAGGGCAGTTATCGGAGGCCGTAGGGCTCCGCTGCTTGGCTTTTTAGCTAGAACATTTAACAAAATAACCTGATATCAAGGAGGAATTCTGTGGAATTGTCCAAATATAATACATAAAACCTAAGGAACTGGAATATTATATCTCTGACCCGTGATCGCAGAAACTTAGCATCGAAGGTACGATCTACTAACAACCGCTCCGGGGAAGGCTACTAATAAAAAAAAAAAGAAATCTATAACTATTTGTTGGTGTACTTTATTGCCCCTCATTTTATAGTTTTGTACCCGACTTGTACCTGATTTTTACCTACCGAGGTACCGAGATTGATCAAACAAACCTGAACCATCCTGCCCTTGGCTTGTATAGACTTGATATCTAGTTATTTTAAGTACTTTGCATTGAGAAATTTTGCTTACTTCAGTAACATATGCATAAGTGAATTATATGTACCTACAGGAATAAAGCTTTTCATTTTGTATCGGACTAAAGGAATAAGTTTGTTTTTTTTCTTTCAACTTTAAGATTTCCCTATATTTCTACAATTTAGCTAGAAAACACACTACAATTTGGCATGTATTCCACCTAAACCTTCCTCAACTGCTCTGCCGACCAGTCTGCACTAGGTCCACTGGTGGTTGACAGCAAAAATCTTTCTTCTAGGTGAAGGCTTTGTCCAGCAGTGACCGTTGTAGCTTTTTATAGCGGGGCGTACAGAAGTTGCTAAATTGTTATTCTAAGTTGAAATCGAAGCCCTTAGTCCCGTGGTTAGTTGTTATAGATGTAGGATAAAAACAAATCCAACTGTTTTAAGACTCAATAAATTATGTGAAGTAAAAGCTCAATATTCATTTAATGGACTTCATTAATATTTAAGAGCTCCAGCGCAAGCTCGTGAAAGTCTAGCCATGAATGGTACGGCTTTCTGCTTTTCCCGTGTAAAATATTGCCTTTCGGATATTATTAGTCTATGACCATATTGAAATGGTGGTAAGTAGGAAATTCTGTATGACATTTGTAGCTTTGAAAGTTAAGTAAAAGGATAATTCTTACAAGGAACTTCTATTTGAATTCTTGATACAAGTGTCTTTTCATAATAATCTCTATCTAAAAAAATCATGAAAATAGATTTAAAAAATACTAATAAGCTAATTCGCCATACAACCTTTCATAAATATTTCATTCGCTTTGTATGGGTTGAAATTTTTAAGGCTAACATTATGTTAACGTTTACCAATATATGTATATAGAAACACTCTATTTACCATAATGTTATCAAGGTAAAAAACGTCCCTTTAGCAAAACATACTCGGTGGTAGTACTAAGTAGTAACTACAATTTAACAATAAAAGTATGTAAACAGTTGGCCATTACACGGACTATTCAAAAAACTTTCAGATGAAAACAAATTTCAGACTGAATTATCAAAAACTTTCGGATAAAGAAATATGTACATACTTACATCAATAAAAAAAATACATTTACAAGCGTATTTAATCGCTGCACCGGCGCCTAAGACACCTTGCTGAAGGCAAAAGTTTCTATCACTGAGAGATAAAATGGTGCACATCACTTGTCGCGAGCTTGGCTTTAAATTCCTCGTTGCTCTATGTTTTTTTTTATCAAAAAGCTTAGCAAATTTTCCCGCACTGGAAGTCAAACCGAGCCTTGCCCTTTGCAGTTGTAGTTGTGACCATCAAGGCCAACGAGATTAATTTATTTTTATAAGCGAAATTTATAATAAGACACTGCAAATTATTAACTAGTTATATCTTAATTTTAGTAAAACAAAAGGATTTATTTCAAATTTTGGCTCAGGGATCATCCAGGTAAAATCTTAATAGGGGTAGGTGTGTGGCGGTTGCTGATACTTCGACCTCCGGGGCAATGAACTGCTCTTGAATCTATTCCTGGCTAGGCAATAATACTAGGCCTTTTTCTTTTGCCGTTGATCGTAACATGCGTGTCGATATTATTGCTTGTTCGTGTGTTGCTAGCTCTAACTTGATGCAAAGGCGAGAAAATCCAAAAATAGTGCACACTCTTTAAAATAAAAGTTGTGAATATCTTTTATTATTTAATAATTTATCCTTACTTATTTAATTAACTACTAAGGATAACAAAATATCAGTTGATGTAATACAGAAATTGAATCATAATATCCTCAACTATAGTTTTTTGAATATAGGTATACATATAAAGACTTTAAAGAGATTGTTATAATACTTTTATAGATTAAACAAATCTTAGTCAATTTTTGTTTAGCTTTCCTGTTTAATTTCATGGTCTTCGACTGCTAAAGTACCTGTATGAGAAAGCGATCTGTAACATTTTTTACTTGGGTATGTCTAAAAGTAAAAAAAAAAAACATTTGAATCGAAGAGAAAACGGTCAATCTGGCGATTACTACAATAACATGAGTTGAAGTTTTTTAAGCGATACATAAAAATATTTTACAAAAAATAAAAACCGACTTCAAAAACACCAAAAGGTCAAAAATTTTATATTGAAGTTGGGGCCGAATTTTTTATTCCTTTTTCATGACATACTTACCAGGTGATCAATGCTTAGCACCGACTTCTATATAACAATGTTAAGTTGTAAGTGTGAATTCTAAGGCTATTTTTGACTTATGTATGACTTATGTATGACGTATGTAAATACAAGGATTAAACAATTAGTTAGTTAGATTCTTGTTTATTTAGATTTTTATGTTTTGTTTGACGTCAATAAGTGCCTGTAAAGGTCTATATTGAATTAAGATTTTTGAGTTTGAGTTTAAAATTAGAACTTCATATCAATAAGTTCCCATATTACTGAAGGAGCTATTCCCTAATGCTAACCCACCCGAATTCTTCCGTCATCAGCTCATGACAGGACATGATGACTACCAAATGCATATCTGCAAATATATAATAACAAAATGTTAAATATCTTCAGAAAAAACATGAAACATATTGGAATTGCCTATGAAATTTAAGGGTTTACCTCGATTTTACTGGTATCTCACCATCAGATCACGACTTGGTGATAATGGGTTCACCTATAGTCTTTCAACTACAAAAATAATTTTGTAAATCGGCCCACCAATGCAGGAATAAATCGGCGAACAAAATAAAAAATAGACAAATTTACGTAAATGGAATTTTTGAAGTTATGTGTCTATTAAGAATTAAGCGAAGAAAATGTACAACTCTGGGTAATTTGTGATTTTTTCTATAGTGGGTCTAGCAAATTACTCCATTCCACCTGATGGTAAGTGGCAGTGGAGTGGAGTCCAAATGCGAAGATAACTAGCGCAGGGGAGAAGATACCCGCTGCACTAACCACCGTTACCGTGCCTACCTGCAAGGTACTTCTTTCTACTTCTTCATGCCTTTTTTAAAGGACCCCGAATTGTATGAAGGAAGGAATATGTGCGTGAGCAGGGAATTCCATTTTGTGATAGCGAAATAGAAATGAGTTACCAAATTTCTTAGTTCACGTTGGAATGGAGTCATGGTAAGACGGTGACAGCGCAGGCCAGCACGTGTAGTCCTTAAAAGGAAAGGAGGGGTTGGATTCGAGAAAAAAGCTCTTGGGGGGTAGAACGCGCTTAGTGGCGCAATATCGCGACGTTATTAGTCACTTACATCGCCAATGATGCGTGTTGCGCGCCCCTGCAACATATCTAAAGCATCGAGTAAGTACTTGGGGGAGCCATTCCAGAGGTGCGAGCAATATTCTAAATAGGACCGTACTTGCGTTTTGTATAGCAAGTTTAGTTGGCCATCAGCCGTGGAGAATCGCCGCACCTTGATCACCCCCTTTAGACAAGATGTCTTTCGATAATCGCTAACGCAATCGCAAAATGGACAATGTATGAGATTTGACAATTGCGCTCGAAAGCTAAGCGAGGGCTTATGTCAAATCGCATACATTTTCCTTCTAGCGATTGCGTTAGCGATTATCGAAATGCGTCTTGTCTAGGGGGGCAGGACACCGAGTTTTCATGAAGCTGTTTTTAACACGCTTTCGATGTAGTTCTTTGGATTGAGTCGCAGCGCACGTTTATACTAGACTTGTGCAGAGTATATCACTGAAAGGAAAAGAGAGATATGTATCTTTTGGAGCTGCTGATATATATCACTCTTTTATATCACTATATCATTTATATCTTTATCTAGATCATTAACTCAGTGTTTCTTTAATTTATCAGTGATTTAATGAATGTGTGCTCTGTGTCTAAATTTCTTAATTAAATTTTATTAACTTATTTATTATTTCGAGTTTAGCATTCATAGAGATTTATAATTAATTTGTATTCATATATACTTCGAATAATTTTCTTAATACTGTTGTGAATATAAAAAATCAGTCACCTAATAAAATCCTGCCGATTGAAAGAGAAGAGTTGCTGATTCAATGCGGTTTCAATGCTCTCGGACATCTTAGGCGAGTGAAAGAGATATTGAGCTACTGATATATTTGAAACTGAAGTGATATACTGATATAATCACTCCTTGTATCAGATATATATCTTTTGAATCAATCACTCCTGAGTTACACAACTCTAGTTTATACCGAACAAGCATGGTGACACTGATCTGCAGCTCCAGTTTGGTGCAGCAGTTATCGAGTTGTCTAGACTAGTTACTAGGATGTCCGCTGATTTCAATGTCCACGTCCACGTCACATTTGCCAAGTAAAAAAAAAATCGATTCTTAAGTGTAAATCACATAGAACAGTTTTGGACATATTTAATTGGACCAGTACACATTTGAAAATTACGATTCACAAAGATATTTTTTTTAGAATTCATTTTTTGACTTAATTTTAATGAGCCCTTAATCAAGTTGACATATCTATGAATTTCACACTCTTTCCCTGAACCGTTCTGTATGCTTCATTCAGAATTTTAAACGTTTAATAGGCTTAAATTATTGTTTATGGATACAAGCTATTGTCAAAATTCAAGGTGATTCATGTTTAATATATTATAAGATGTTTAAAGGGTGATTTAACATATTTAAAACTGTTTAAACCAAAGTACTGATTCATGCGATACAAACTAACGAATACTCACGATCGCCAATTAAACGTTGATTGTGAGGCGTTGAAATTTGAGGCTTCGTCATAATAAGATATTATGACGATAGTCACTTCATATGTATATTCATATAGGATGCAACTGATGTAACCTGGCATCGGTTTATTAATCTTACATTGTTACCAAACAATCGAATGTTCGTATTGAAAGATATCTTAAAGAAAACCTAATTGCATAGACCTAAGACGTCATTATTTTCGTTTGCTTTTTAAATTTATTTCAATTCTTTCTATGCCTCTGTGGTTCAGCGTGTGAGATATACTTGTACCTACCTCTTACCTAAGTAGAAGTTTTCAATTTTAAGCATACTCGTACAATTACATTCCGTTAATAAAAATTAAGGCGCCTAGTTGTTTTTTCGTCATAGAAATTTTACCCGAAAACAGTATTTTTATGGGTATTTTCTTCATTTGGAATAGGTAAATTATACGAAAAAATGTGAAAAAAATATTTTTTTCTACAAGACTTGTTCAAGGACATGGTCGTAATAATGACATAACCTCCATTAATAAGCTTGAAATCTACTCACATGGTGAATATTGCAGAGGTGAATCATGCAGTTTCTTTTTCATTTGTATAAATGATGCTATGTTTTTTAGGTTTTTCATATTTTTTATTTCTGTTTAAGTTATTTCTGAGTGAGGGCGAAAAATTTACATATATTATGTAAATCATTAAAAATAAATAGAGACGTAATGTCTCCAAAATAGACCTGAATATTTCTTGTTACGAACGTGTATTTTGTTATATTGTTGTGCATAATTCCCCATTTTTGCTCCCACTTCCACAAATGATTAGTTCGGAACAATTGATCTGTGGTCATTGAGCTCCTTAATATACCTTATATACGAATATACATACTTACTGACAGAAGCTACACGCAGTTGAATTTAGTTTCAAACCCAAGCAGAACTTCACCGAGAAAATTTGCATAGCACGTCATGTTATTGATATTAAATTAAATTTTTTACATTGTTTTCGAAAAAATTGATATGGTTGTTCTAAAATTTGATTTGAATATATAAATCTTTAATAAAATTAATCTTTGTAGATTCCATACATAGAAAACATTTATAAATGAACCCATACAAATTCTTAGACTAGACCGCTTAGACAAAAGCCACACGCTAATTTTTCCGCAGTCTTTCCGCGGAGAAAAATGTGTGGAGATGACATTAGCTACGGAAAAAAAAGTGTGACGTTGTCACAAGCTTACGATTTTTCTCGAACGGAATGACTGCGGAAGAATAAGCGTGTATGGCTTTTGTCTAAGGGGGCTGTTTATGAATAGTGAGATTCCTCTTGCTGTTCATGAACTGATTTATGGTCGACAATTTGTTCTTATTGTATGTGTATATTCCTCGGCCTGGATTCAGAGATGATTGGGTCATGGCCCTGTCAGCTCTGCATCAGTAGGAAGCATTCCTTCTATGCTACCGAGCGGGTGGGCGGGTTGCGGATAGCCTAACCTTGGTCACGTCGAGGTTACCAAGCCGAGACGAGGCTGAGGTGTCACACTTGTGATCCCGGACAAAGAAGGCTGCCCTGAAGCCCAACCCAAGGCCAGGGGTATAACCTATACCTTTCTCCCGTCCACCCCAACTATCACTCCTTCCACCACTTCCAATCTTTACCCTCCCTTCTCCTTCACCTTTCATAATATCCGCTTCCCCTAATTCAAGGTGTTATGCGATCCGTGCCGATGAATGCGTGGCTGGGAGGGAGCCCAGTCGTGAACGGAGCCTGCACGGGACCAGGGCGATCCGGAGCAGTAATTAGCCCTTTCCCCGGCAAGCGGGGCTCTGCCGGGGATGACCGTATATTTCCCTAGCTACTCGTGGGACTTGAATGGACAATGAAAATGACCTTTTGAGAACTCCAGCTTCCTCTCCGAAAGGAGAACCGTTTGGCGCTGGGTCGGCTAGTTCGCCCTACACCAAAATTGCGGAGGACTTCACAACCTTATCTGTGGACAGCGCTTCGGCAGCAGGGACACAGATGAAGTTGGTAGAAGCCCCAAGCAAACCCACTGAGGAGGGCTCAGACACACAGCCCGTGGCCGGCGCTTCGGCAGCTGATACATGGACTCTGTCAAAGACCTCTCAGAAGTCTAAGTGGAAATCGCTTAGTGGTGCGGCCCGAAAAAGGTTCAGGAAGCTCCGGGCATCGGACCTGGGCAAACAGGATGCCTTTGACCTATGCCGGAAGCCCTGGAACCAAATCGAGGCCGAACAACCTCAACTTCAGAGACCGACCTCAACTTCTGTGGAGGCCCTCCGGGCTAACGATGGTCGGGCTACCCTCGGGTTCAAAACGGTGGTTTTCAGAATCCGAGGTGGCTCTGACACAGACACGCCTAACCGGGCGCCTGTGCGGCAGCAGGAGACCGAAGTGGCAGAGGGGAGGACTCAGGGAGCCCCCCAAGGGCACCTGAGTGAACCGCCTCCACCCAAGTCTTCTGGTGCCAGCATGGGGGCCGCGAGTGTGCCGCCTCCCACGCCTTCCACTTCTAGTGGACAGACGGCAGCGAGAGTGCCGGGGTCATGGAGAGGACTGGTTGGGAAACCCCCACCACCTTCCAACCTGCGGCCTCCGCTGAAGTCTACCAAGGGCGGAGGGAGCGGTACAAGAGGCGGGAAAACTGCGGGGAGGGGCACAAACAGTGCAGCTGGACGACCATGTCCTCCAGCCAATGTGCCACGTCCCCCCAAACAATAATGCAATGGCTACCCCAATGGTAGACAGAGCGAGAATCCTACAGGCCAACCTCCACCATGCTGCAGCTGCGTCTGCGGTGGTGGAGTGTTGCTTCGCCGGCAACAAGGTGGATCTCGCTCTAATCCAAGAGCCATGGGTAGCCAATGGCAATATTCTGGGGCTGTCGTCTGCAGGTAAGATATTAGTACATACCGGTGGCCATAGACCCAGAGCCTGTATAATATTTCGGAGAGATATTAACCTTTTGCCTGTTACAGAGCTTTGCAGTGATGATCTGGTTGCAGGATATGTAAATCTCGCCAGGTGGACCGGGCCCAGAGTAATTTTGTGCTCGGCCTATCTACCGGGCGAGAAACCTAACCCCACGGAGGACCTGGAACGGGCGGTGGAGTATGCGCGTCTGCATAGGGCAGAACTCCTAGTGGGATGCGACGCCAACGCCCACCATACTGCGTGGGGAAGCACAGGCGTGAACGCTAGAGGTGAGTTATTGTTTGACTTTCTTGTCGCTAATGGACTCATCACACTTAACTTAGGATGTATCCCGACCTTTGTTACACGTACCAGGCAGGAAGTACTGGACATTACCTTTGCCACAAAGAATCTCGCTAGACATATCGCTGACTGGCAGGTTAGTGACGAAAACTCCATGTCTGACCACAGACATATCCGGTTTGACATAGAAGCTGCGATTTCTTGTCAAACTGAAATATTTAGGGACCCAAGGAAGACCAACTGGGACGAATATAGGGACCAGCTTAAGTCAAACCTTGAAGTAATGCCTAAATATATTAGAACAGTAGACGGTATTGAGCTAGCAGTGGAGACTGTTACCATAGGAATCAAGAAAGCCTATGAAAGTAGTTGCCCTGCGAAAAACAAAACCTCTACAACCAGAGTCCCATGGTGGAACACTAAGCTGCAGAAGCTTAGGGCAGAAACCAGAAGGTTGTTTAATAGGGCTAAACAATCTAATGAATGGGACACCTACCGAAAAGCCCTAACCAGTTACAATATTGAAATTAGGAAAGCAAAGAGAGCATCCTGGAGGAAGCTGTGCGAGGAAGTACAAAGCCTGCCTCGCACGGCAAGACTCCAAAAAATGCTCTCAAAAGCTGTGCCTAATCCAATCGGGCTACTAAGGAAGCCCGATGGAACCTTCACGTCAAGTGAAACCGACACACTGGAGTTACTAGCGGCCACCCACTTTCCTGGCTCTGTGAGCAAATCCTGCTCGCAGGGAACAATTGGCAACCTCCGCAGGCCAAATAACGAAGACTGGCGTAGAGCGGCCATAATAATAAGACCAAATCAGGTACGGTGGGCTATTGACTCCTTTAAACCATACAAATCTTGTGGAGAGGACGGCATCTTTCCCGCACAACTTAAAGAAGGAGCAAACGTCCTCACTCCCCATCTGGTCAAAATCTTCAGGGCAAGTTTGGCCTGGGGATATATTCCAGAGAGGTGGACCACAGTTAAAGTCATATTTATACCTAAGGCGGGCAAGAAGGACCGATCACAACCGAAGTCCTACAGGCCCATAAGCCTCTCATCCTTCCTTATGAAGGTCATGGAAAAGGTTATAGATATACACATTAGGGAAACAGTATTGACTGTAAACCCTATTCATCCTACCCAGCACGCTTACCGTAGAGGCAAATCAACCGAAACGGCCCTGATCAGCTTGACTGACAGGATAGAAAAAGCGCTGGAGGACAAGGAAATTGCACTATGTGCATTTTTAGATATAGAGGGCGCATTTGACAACGCACCTATAACAATGTTAGTCAGGGGATTGGAAAACAAAAATGTAGACCCGACTACAACCAGGTGGGTAGAGGCAATGCTCTCCAACAGGGGAGTTAAAATATCTCTACACAAATCATCAATTGAACTTCTGTCCACAAGAGGCTGTCCGCAGGGAGGTGTCTTGTCTCCCCTCCTGTGGACTCTTGCGGTAGACAAATTATTGTACAACATGGCTGACCTCAATTTCGACACCCAAGGATACGCAGATGACCTTGTGGTGACGGTACGAGGCTTCTGCCAAAGTACAATATCTGCCATTATGCAGAAAGCCCTCAATACCATAAACAACTGGTGTAGGGAAAACAACCTCTCAGTGAATGCTGATAAAACTGTTATAATACCATTTACCAGGCGAAGACGGCTTGAAAAGCTTGTTAAGCCTCGGCTAAACGGGAAGGATGTGCAGTTCTCTACAGAGGTCAAATACCTAGGCGTCACTCTTGACCAGAAACTGACTTGGAACTCACATCTTACCAACATAATAGATAAGGCAAAAATTGCCTTAGGGGCTTGCAGTCGAATGGTTGGGACCAACTGGGGTCTAAGCCCCAGATCGGTCCTATGGCTGTACTTAACCATTGTACGCCCGATAATTACGTACGGCTCAGTGGTGTGGTACAACAAAGCCAAACAAAAAACCGCTGCAAACAGGTTAGGCAGTCTACAAAGAACTGCCTGTCTCATGGCTACAGGCGCAATTTCCACCACGCCTGGGGCAGCCCTGAATGCGCTACTGCGACTCACACCCCTGGACATGTTTATTGTCAAGGAGGCGATAGCGTGTGCGTACAGGATGAATGCCCAAGGCGGGTTCAAATGTCTGTCCCTTCGACAAAGGTCTCTATTAGACCTAGTCAATGAGACACCAATACTAAGCATGAACTCTGATATCATGCCTCGACGTTGCAATTTCAATAGGAACTACAAAGTGGAACTTCTCTCTAGGGATGACTGGCTAAACAAGCAAGTTACCTATGAGACAGGAAGCACCGTATGGTTTACCGATGGATCCAAGATGGGGTCCAAAGTGGGCTTTGGTATATATAGAGAGCAGCCACTGCACAAGTTCTCACAAAGCTTGGGCAGCTTCGCCTCCATCTTCCAAGCGGAGGTTTATGCCATCTCAGAATGTGCGGAAACCAACCTTGTAATCAACCAAGCCAACCGCACAATATATATAAACTCAGACAGTCAAGCAGCTTTACTGGCGTTGAGCAGTAACCTCGTGACCTCAAAGCTAGTGGATGACTGTATGAACCGCCTAAACACTCTGGGACACAGTAACAGAGTAATACTTAGATGGGTTCCAGGGCATGCGGGAATCACTGGCAACGAATGTGCCGATGAGCTCGCCAGGGCTGGGGCCGAAGGAACGCAATATGGTCCTGAACCATTCTGTGGTATACCCAAAAGCCTCGCCCGTCTAACGCTTGAAACCCATTACGACAACAAGTCCTACAAGGCGTGGCTGCATATGCCAGGACTTAAACACTCTAAGGCACTCATAAAAGCCTATGACCGTAGTACCTGCAAACAGATCCGAGGATTAAGCAGGAACAACATACGCACTTTGGTCAGAGCCCTCACTGGACACTGTCGCCTTAATAAGCACAAGTCCATCATGGGGTTGAGTGAGTGCAGAGAGTGCAGGGTCTGCCACGAGGCAGAAGAGACGCCTATGCACTTGCTCACAAACTGTGGACCACTGATGCGTAAACGCAGCCTACACCTGGGCAAACACTTACTGTTACCAGATGAGGTCAAGCACCTCTCCCCCAAGAAAATACTGCACTTTTTAGAAGATGCTGGGCTTGTGGGAGAACTGTAATAGTGGCGGTCACAATAGATCTCGTAGGTCGCAGTGACAAAACATAGCCGATCATATTAATAAAAAAAAAAATGTGTATATTCCCAAAAGAACATTTCTTTACCACTTTTTTAAATATTTTTTTCCTAAAAAGGGAAAATTTTTTCATTATGTTTTATTATTCATATTATGGTTACCCACTTCTTTCCACTTATTCCAATAAATATGTTTATATTTATAAATTAAAAACAAACAAGTAAAAAATCAACACCCGACTTACATATTAGTTCAAATAAATTTTGCGTTCGTTAATAGGTATGTCTAGCGATATTTTTCAATTTCAATAGATCCTATTCAACATTGTAAGATCGGAAGGGTCAAGGATTTCTATGTACAGCCACCGATCATACAACTACAAATTCGCCTTAAATATCTATCTATATAAAAATAAAAATGGATCTTCGAAATGTATGTACGCCCATAACTTTCGAACGACTGCACCAAATTGGATGATTCTTGGTTTTATGTATTCGTTATTGTTAGGACAAGGTTTGTGTAATATAAAAATTACAATAATTTAAACAAACATTTCAGTAATTTAGTTAAAAACATGGCGATACAAAGTACGTCGGGTCAGCTAGATTGTAATAAAAAAATAACATTTAAAAGTCATACGCGACTTTAAATGATTTATGACAGATATGATGTTAGACATCATAACAGCTAAAAATCATTTAAGTTTTGATTCATGACCAATATCAAGTAATAGTTAATGCAATAATATGTTAGCGCAATAACGATGTTGGCTAATTGCTAGTTAATGAAATAATAAAAACATTTTTTGTGACTAAAAATCTCCAATCATTGAAACTATATTTGGCGCTGATTTAAAAAGGACGAGATACTGCTAATAATAATAATAATTCTCAAACCTCTACCAAAGTGTAGTACAGTTTACAGGAACATTACATGAAGAAAAAATTAAAAACCCTCGACAAAAAACCACCAAAAAGTAAAAAATAAAATGTGTTGGTTATCCCTTTAGTCGTCACGTCGGGGGACCGCAATTAATATATCTATTTATTTAATTACTTACTGACCGAATACGTAGAGCGTTACTAGATATGTTAATTGCGGTCCCCCGACGTGAAAGGGCCAACCAACACTTTTATTTTTTACTTTTTGGAGGTTTTTAGTCGGGGGTTTTTAAAATTTTTAATTTAATATTTATTTCATACTTTTAAAGCGGCCTAACATATTATTTTATAATGTGCACGTGATGGGCTTGCATTTGAGACCCCACTCAAGTATATTTGCAGACATTCGGTTATTCTTCTCCGCTTTCACCCCCACAACTTATAAACGACTCAACCGATTTTCATAGAACATGTCTAAAAACACACGCACATAAGTCACCTTTAATACAAAAAAAAAAACTAAATTGAAATCGCTTCATCCGTTCAGGAGCTATGATGCCACAGACAGACAGACAGACAGACACATCAAACTTATAACACCCCTCTTTTTGCGTCGGGGGTTAAAAAATAGTAATCAGTCGTATTCAACCTCTTTTATAGGCTTCAAACTAAAACATGGTTTAGTCGACGTGTCGCGGGCCTCCTAATAAAAAATATTAAGGTGTTAATCCATAACGAAAGTATGTCGCTAAGACTTGTGTTTAAATTGAGAGTACTTACTCTAAAAGAGTATCCAATTTCTTACACAATTAAGTTGGCGAACAAGCAACATGCCAACTTGATGGCAAGTGGCTACAGTCGTCTATCGGTTCCTATAAAGGTGCGTTTAAACGAAACGAACAAAGAGCTTGAGCTAGAACAAGAGCATTCTTTTTTAACCTCTTATTGTAAACGAAAGCTCGTTTTGAGCGGTTACACCAAAAGATCAACGATCAAGAATGAGAACCAATAATTAGAATTCTTGCACAATAGATGTTTAGATCAGCCGAACCGCTATAACACAAGAACATTTTCAAGTGACCACTTCGAGGAGCGCGCATTCGAACACGCAAGAATGCTCTAAGCAACAGCCCCCTACCATGATCGCCCAAAACAATATTAAAACCACACTGAGAGCAGGATGGCGCTATACGCAGTAAGAGCGGTGTCTCTATTTTATTATTGTTTTAACCTTACTATAAGTGATCATGGTAGGACCCCTGTTCGCACGCTCTAGGGCCGTTTACATCAAGCAAGTGAGCATTCCTAGAATATTCCATAGAATCTATAAGAACACCGAAAGAACAACGAAATAACGCTCTACATCTGTTTATTACACTAAAATAATTTAATAGAGTGGGGATAGACTGAACATTCGCTCGTCTGATGTAAATCGGCCTTAAGACTTGCAAATCTACAAGCCCTACAAGGACGCCAATGTACCGTACGTTGCCAACTTGTGACATTAAATGTCAAGTCATAGTACACACACAGTAATTTCACTGCCTGCCTTACTCTTCAAACAGAAACAGTGATGAAAGCGTCGCTGCTCGGCGGTAGAAATAGGTAAGATCGAGGTACCTACCCATGCAGACGACTCTGGTACAGAGTCCCTGTGGTACTTGTTTGGAGACGCGTATCGGATTTTGGCACCTCTTCCTTCCATACGATGAATTCCGTTTTGCCACACTATGACACCCATGGTGATCATCATTTTGAATATATAACCTAGAGCGATATCCATGACTAACTTAAGTAAGACAATACTGTTATATAGACTGTAATAAATACAAAAAGATTTTTATTTTTTATAGCATGGCAATTCACTTAGGTACCTATGCATTTTTTTGTGTTAGCGTGATTCTATGTTACTGGTGCAGTTAATTTCAGCGCTAATCTTTCCCTTGCTGCTGGCCTGCATTAAGTACTTAATCGCTAACTTACAAGTAATGAATGATAAGTCGTCGACCCGTAGATCTCCGTCTGCTATCTATCGGGCGGCACGCTAAAAACACAACTTTCCTTGAAATGTCTTGATAACGGTGACATCTTCGAATTAACCTTAATTGCGCACTTTAATTCATACGTAGTGTATAGGTATATAGGATTTCTTATATCTGCGGAACTACGTGCTTTAGTATCTGACTATATTGAATTTTCTTATCATTTACCGTTCTGTACGTTTGTGTGTGTATTTTTAATTAGGTATTTTTAAGAATTTGTCGTGATTGGATTTGTCGTATATCTTCTATATTATTTCATTTTTCTAGGTTATTGCTAAGTCTAAGCGAAAATAGCTCTTCTTTCTTGAAATTATAATTAACAATTTGGTTTGGACTTTAAAAGTTTTTTAGCGCTCCGCATCTGTGCGAAACGGACCGCACAATAAAAAATGTTGGTAACATCGCTTGCCTCTTTCTTTTGAACAACTCTATGCTATGTTTTTTTACAAACAATTCTTCATCATGCTATTTTGTTAACCATGACTACTTAAAATTTGACATTTTTGTGTGTGTTTTATAGTTATGTACGGATGCTTAAAGTAAGATTAGAAAAGATTTGAGGTAAGAGGCAAGAAGTCATAACCTTACACCATACGGGCTTAAAATATGATAAAGTAGGTACTCATAACATTTAATATAATAATCTTAAGGTTATCATTGCATTGGGAAGTAACGCTGATGAGGGACAAAACATTGTTCTTTTTTCAGTAATAAAACCCAGGGATGTAAGGAGTGTTGAGAAGAATTTAGAGATCTCACATAAGACCAAAGTGGTGAGAAACTGGCCTTAATGATACCTCGCTGTTGGCGTTCTATCATACGACTGAAATTATAAATAACTCAACCTAACATGCTCGAAAAAAAAGATGTGACAATTAAATGTTGGTATTAAAATGATTGATACTGATAGTACCTATCTATCCCTAATCTATACCTATAAAATGCTTTGTCCTGAATGACTGACTGACGGATCAACGCACAGCCTAAACCGCTGATCGTAGAGACTTGAAACTTGGAGTGTGTGTTCTTTGTATGACGTAGGCGTCCGTTAAGAAAGGATTTTCCGAAATTCTACCCCTAAGGGGGTGAAAATGGGGGGAAAAATTTGTATGGGACATAGTGATTCCGTTTTCGAATCTAATTCAAATTTTGCATACACTTTCTTTAACAGAATTAATGGAAGACGTGTTTCGTATTTTATTGAAATTCATCCCCAAACGGGGTAAGATGGGGGTGATAAACTGATAAAATGTCAAAATTGACATTGATGCCGTTTTCATGGTTTTTCGGGTCGTAGATTACGAAAATAACATCGATTTAAACACCACATACCATCATCCCTGGATGGGGTGCAATGGGGTTGAAGTAGTTCATTTTAAATAAATAGTTTGAAAAATATCATATAAAATTTTCGAACAATTCTTATGTAGAAAATCAACATGGCGCACGTGAAATTATTTTGACATGTCTGTCACATATGTAGTGCAACGAAAAATTTTATATTTTCTGTTAATGGCTGTGCCCATCTGGATTTCGCCAACCAAGAAGTTTAGAAGTTTAAATTGTCTTTTTCCTGTCGTTCCGTGGTGGTAAGGCAAAAGGATCAAGCCATACAACCAATGTATAAAGCATTTTTTATGACAATATCACGTCACAATAAAATTTGTAGGTTGGTTTAATTCTTGACTAATTTTCACAAATAATTTTCATATTTTCAATTTTTGAAATATTTAAATGTTGAAAAGTGAAGATACCCTTTTCAAGGGTAAAGGGGTTTGGAAGGTGTTATATGTTTTTACATTATGACTAAGGAATCAAACTCTTTCATCCATTTAAAACTATTAAAAGTAATAGATGAATATTGATAATAAAAAAAAATATCTGACTGCAATGATTCTGGGTTACGCGTAGAGGGACGCGACGGGACTCTTGATCCTAATGTGTAAAATGACGGATCATATTTTTTTGGATCCACCCAAGGAACATAGATATCGAACGAAGGACCTAAATAGTAGAACACATTGAACCTAGCCACGTTGACGTAATTTGACATGACTGCCGATAAAGTTCGTTTTCAAACCCAGCAATATGGATATCAAAATATGAAAGGCCTTGATGAGTAGAATACTATGTACCTAGCAACATTGACATAAATTCAACATAGCCTTTGCTCAAAAAAGGTGGATAAAAATTCGTTTTCAAACCCAGCAATATGGGTATCGAATGAAAAGCCTTGAAGAGTAGAGCATTAGGTACCTAGGAAAATCGCCCTAAATTCAACATGGCCGCCGCTCAAGAAAAAGGATAAACGTTCGTTTTCAAACCCAGCAATATGGGTATCAAATGAAAGGTTTTGATGAGTAGAGCACTATGAACCTACCAACATTGACATAAATTCAACATAGCCGCTGCTCAAAAAAGGTGGATAAAAATTCGTTTCCAAACCTAGCAATATGGGTATCAACTGAAAGGCCTTAAAGAGTAGAGCATTATGAACTTAGGAAAATTACCCTAAATTAAACATGGCCACCGCTCAAAAAAATGGATAAAAGTTTGTTTTCAAACCCACCAATATGGGTATCAAATGAAAGGCCTTGATGAGTAGAGCACTATGAACCTAGCAACATTGACATAAATTCAACATGGCCGCCGCTCAAAAAAACGGATAAAAGTTCGTTTCCAAACCCAGCAATATGGGTATCAAATCAAAGGTATTGATGAATAAAGAACTATGAACCTAGCAACATTGACGTAAATTCAACATGGCCGCCGCTCAAAAAAGGTGGATAAAAGTTAGTTTCCAAAACTAGCAATATGGGTATCAAATGAAAGGCCTTGAAGAGTAGAGCATTAAGTACCTAAAAAATCGACCTAAATTCAACATGGTCACCGTTAAAAAAAAGGATAAAAGTTCGATTTCAAACCCAGCAATGTAGGTGGGTATCAAACGAAAGGCCTTGATGAGTAGAGCACTATGAACCTAGCAACATTGACATAAATTCAACATAGCAGCTGCTCAAAAAACGTTGATAAAAATTCGTTTCCAAACCTAGCAATATGGGTATCAAATGAAAAGCCTCAAAGAGTAGAGTATTATGATCTTAGGAAAATTGCACTAAATTAAACATGGCCACCGCTCAAAAAAAATGGATAAAAGTTCGTTTTCTAACCCAGCAATATGGGTATGAAATGAAAGGCCTTGAAGAGTAGAGCATTAAGTGCCTAGGAAAATCGACCTAAATTCAACATGGCCACCGCTCAAAAAAATGGATAATGTTCGTTTTCAAACCCAGCAATATGGGTATCAAATGAAAGGCCTTGAAGAGTAGAGCATTAGGAACCTAGAAAAATTGGCCTAAATTCAACATGGCCGCCGCTCAAAAAAAAGGATAATAGTTTATTAAACCTAGCAATATGGGTGTCAAATGAAAGTCCTTGATGAGTAGAGCACTATGAACCTAGCAACATTGACATAAATTTAACACGGCTGCTGCTCAAAAAAGGTGTATAAAAGTTCATTTCTTAACATAGTCGCTGCTCAAAAAAGGTGGATAAAAGTTCATTTCCAAACCCAGCAATATGGGTATCAAATGAAAGGCCTTGATGAGTTGAGAAGAGTACTATGTTCCTAGCAATATTGACGTAAATTCGACATGGCCACCGCTCAAAAAAGGTGGATTAAAGTTAGTTTCCAAACCTAGCAATATAGGTATTAAATGAAAGGCCTTGATCAGTAGAACACTATGAACGTAGCAACATTGACGTAAATTCAACATGGCCGCCGCTCAAAAAAGGCGGATAAAAGTTTTTTTTCAAACCCAGCAATATAGGTATTAAATGAAAGTAGGCCCTGAAGAGTACCTAGAGCATTACGAACCTACGAAAATTGTCCTAATTTCGAAATGGCCGCTGCTCAAGAAAGGCAGAATAAAGTTGAATCATTATGGAATAAAATGGAGGAAAAATAAACACTATGTTAAGCATTTTGATGGCGAAACGTAGTTCGCGGGCACAGCTAGTATACCTATAAAAATCTTGTGTCACAGTGTTTGTTATCGAATTCCTCCAAAATGGCTTGACCGATTTTTATGATTTTTTTTTTGTAGATCAGAGAATAGATCGAAGGCTATTTTTAATACTAAGGGGATGATGAGGGTGGCCCTCTTCAGATTTTTTTAAAACAATTATTTGGCGAAAAGTTAGTATTTATATAAAAAAGAAAATCGACTCAAAATCTCCATGAAAGTCCAAAATGTATCTAAAGTACGGCTGCATCCGATACCGTTACCAATGCCGATATATCGGCGATATTTTGGGTTTGCCGATATATTGGCATCGGCGATATTTTTATTGCCGATACAACGACACCTTTAAAATTTCTCGCTTTAAAAAGTAATGTAAACGCGTATCTTGTTTGATCTAGTTCGTTGCAAACGAGGCACGGACTATCTATCCTATTTCAGGCATGGTCATACCTACACCTAGTACAAGTTCTGAGATGCCTACTAGTGGTGGGCTTTGGAGCGTTTGTGAAAATATTATAAGAGAGGCCGAGGAGGATGAGCCTCTGTCCACTCCGAGCTGTAATTCTCTCAAAGAGGAAGTCGAGAGATACCTAAGATCTCCTAATATATCGAGAGATGCAAGAGAGATGCAGACCCGTTTGTTTTCTGGCGCAATGACGTATTATACCCACACTTGAAAAAAATGGCGCAGAAGTACTTCAGTTTCCAAATGAGTTCTGTCGCATCTGAGAAGTTATTTTCCACCGCAGGTTTTATACAGACAGACTTGCGAAATCGGCTTTCTCCACAAAACTTGAGAATGCTCTGTTTTTTAAACAAAAATCTTATTAATGTTTATTTAAATTATTAAGAGTTATTGATATCATTTTAAATAACTATTAGCTATTACCCTTAATTCTTAATTTTAATAATCTTATTCAAAGTCTGCAACTGTTTATACAGGGTGTAACTGAACACCCCAATAACATTTTAGGGTATGTATCCATCAGAAGTAGAGATTATGTAGGAAAAATATTAGGGCTAACAAACCTACTTTTTTCCCCGTACAAACTAAATAAATTATTTTTTGGTATTAAGTGCCGACAGCCCTACGTAAGCGTACGAGGAATACTACGCTCACGCCTGTCACGTGTCATTTTGTGTTTATATTTCTTTTGCGTTAAGAGCTGATTATGGTTGTCACTTGAAAGTTTTTGATTTCAGTTTAAAATCAAATAACTCTGAAAGTATTGGGGTTCCAGGTCTCAGACAAGCACCGAAGGTCCATTCAGTATCTAACTTATATGCCCCTTAAATGTTATTGGGGTGTTCAGTTACACCCGGTATATTTTAATAGACATTAAAAATATTTAACCAAAATTGTATTTTATATATTTTACCTTAATTTTATTTTAATTCACTAAGCGTTTGTATCGGTATCGGTATCGGTATCGTATCGGCAAAAAGGCGTATCGATGCATCCCTAATCTAAAGATACTCATAGGAATATTATTATAATATAATAATATTTTTATTTTATTAAACTATAAAACTATAAAACCTTTTTATTAAACTATAAAACCTAAGCAACTTTCTGCTAGATTGTTAAATAGATTATCTGTATTTCATTTAACTCAAATTGCGCGCAAATTGCAATTGTTATGCTATAGTTGTCTATTTACTTTATGGTATACGTTGCATTGATGCATAGATACGACTCTACCGAGATTGCTGCATGTTTGCTTCTCGACTGTATTGCTGCAACAGCGGCACAGGGCCTGAAAAGCTGCAATGTGTATAAGGGGCCAAAGTGCAATGATTTTCAATTGCTGTAAGTTAAAGTTTACCTTTTTACAGTAAAACATCTGTTTTTATATGTAGAACGTTTATCTTTCGAGAAATGAATATTTTTTTATGAAAAAATGAGAGGTAGACATTCAATGTTGGTATTTTTTGTAACTAAAATAGGTCCATGTGGTAACGTTATCGCTAAGCCTCAATTAGATATTTATACCCATATTTAACCCCTGCTGGGTGATTATAGCAATATGATCGTAATACGAAACGATGAATGTAAATGCTAAAGGAGTTTTACTGACTATATATTTTAACTAGACTGTACAACACAAAATGCTTAACATCTAAAATAGTGACATGGGGGTACTTTTTTATAAAAGGTAATTTATTTTTTCCAGTAACAAGGCTTCTCTACTATCTAAATAAGCACCTAATTGATAATGTGAACTATTAAATTGGATTTTGGGACTTTTGAATCAGATGCAAACAGAATGATAAAATATGATAAACTTGTATTTTTATAAAGCTGTCACCCCATAGACAGACACAACTTGTGGAACAATCTGACTGAAAGTTTGCTCAATTGGCTTATTTAATGGTACGATCAAATAAATCCAGCTTAACCTAATCGATGTAAAGAGTTGTATGTTTTATATTCTGGTTGAAGGAACGTAACCAGCTCACGATTGACTCTAGAGAGGAGTTTTTCACAACTAAGTTGGCAAACAAGCAGGCTGCCCACCTGACACCAGTAAGGGGCACCGTTGCTCATAGTAGGTATAGCAATACGTGTATATGGTTCTTGTAAAATGTGCAAATCTATACAATCAATCAATCAGTAATGAAAGCACCGACTTGAGACGAAACTCCAGTACCAGAGTCGTTTGCATAGGCCATGCTGCCTCTAAAAAGCCATATGAAATATTTAGGGCTTATTTATTGACAGGCGGCGATTATTCAAGGAACATGACATGTTCTCTAATCGAGGCTACTGGGTGCCGCTGATGCTCTTGAACGGTAATTTTTCAACGTAGGAGGCCCAATTGCAAGTGTCCGAAGACTGTATGCTAGAATCGTCAGGATTATGGCTCTCTACGGAGTCCTAGTTTGGGCGTCCACAGTCGGTGTGCCATAGCGTCTCTACATAGGGCACAGCGCGCTATAACGTTAAGAGCCATTAGAGATTATAGGACATTGTCTCTTATGCGTGTCTAATCGCCGGCACTCCTCCTTGGGAGTTAGCCGCCCATGTTCTTGGGGCAGCATAGCGCCTCCGTACGGCCAACGCCAGAGCGGGAGAGGGCTTCTACTGTGTAGGAAGCTACAGTGAAAATTTTCCGCTGGTGGTCGGAGAAGCTCGAAGAGCAGTTGATCCTAGTAAGGCAGTACCCTAAAAGGGACCGAATAGGCCATATAGCCCTCTATCTTTAGCTGAGGGATTCGGCCATACGGGTCTCTCCACCACCACCAGGTGCAAATCCTCTGCGGTCATGGTTGTTATGGCCGTTATTTGCACCGCATCGGATGCGAGACGACCCCACAGTGCCACCACTGTGGCGCGGATGCGGATTCCACCCAGCATACCCTAGAGATCTGTCTGGCATTCCCCCCGTGGTGCTAGGAGATGGTTGCCGTGGTCGATGAGAACGTTTCGCTCCATAGTCTAATCTGGTCTATGCTAGAAGAAGAGAGGGTTTCGCGATGATCAGCAGAGAAGTTAGAGCGCGAAGGCGCAACAAACAAATAAACTCACTTTCGCATTTAATATTAGAGTAAGAATTGGCGAGTTTTAGGTATGACTTCAATTCATTTAAGACCTTTTTCACATGGTTTTAAATCGGTTGATTTTGGATTAAAGCGGTTTTTTTACATATATAATAGTTATGACGTGTATACTGACATATGTACATTAGAAATTGGTCATTTTGACTTCAACGTATTAAGTGAAGTGAACATTTTGTCACTTGTGCTGTCTGGCTCTATGGCATTAAGTATCTTAGTCATTTTGCCTTCAGCGTATTTCCACATGTGAACATTCTGACATTTGAGCATTTTGTCATGAGGATTTTGTACATTTTGACACTCTTACCATCTGGCCCCTTACACATTTTGACATAATGTCATTTATTACCCGCCGTCCCCCATTTTGATAAGGTGAGATGGTCTCGCCTTAGGTGAGCAAGCGCTGGTGAGGCTATGGAGTATTCGTCCGAGTTCCCATGATCTGGTCTGGCAGCGACATACCCCGCCTCGGTGTAGCTTCCTCTCATGCTCTCAGATGGACACATACGGCGATAATAAGTGTGTCCATGCCAGGGCATATATGAGGTGCAATGCTGGGTTTTAGTCGGTAGGACGTGGTTATTAGGTTGACAATATGCTACCTAAATAACTGTGAAGATTCTGACATAACCACATGATCTCCCAGGCATGTAGGTAGGTAGTATGCGTAATGCAATTCTCAGTGGAAAACAGATTAATATTTTATGTTAAAAATCCCGTTTGGTTACTACAATAGGTAAGCGGAATTATTAATGTCAATATATTGTATGGTATCAACAACATTTGCCGATCCATTGATTTGAAATATCGCATAGCGTCATACGTCAGCGAGCCCCCACTCAATTACTTCAATTTACTTTTTGTTCTTTCAACAAAGCAAAAAATACATATCTGTTATTTTGAACAGAGTTTAAAAAAATAAAAACCGACTTCAAAAACACTGAAACGTTAAAAAAAATATAAGAATAGGTACAAACAACATCACACTTCTATATTGAAGTCGGTGCCAAATTTAAAGACTTTTAGGAGATCATCGTTTGACACCGACTTCAATATAGAAGTGTGATGTTGTTTGTAAGTACCAATTCTTATATTATTTTTAACTTTTTAGTGTTTTTGAAGTCGGTTTTTATTTTTTGTAAAATAATTTTTATTTTTACTTTTTGATTAAATGATATCTTTTAAGTGAATTGAGAAACCCTAATTTAATACCAGCGCACCTTCGGTTAGCTGGTATAAAATTAAGGTTTTGCTCGATTTTCATGGGATCCCATCATCAGATCCTGATTTTGGTGACCTTGGGACGACCTCAGAACTAGACTCAATCGAATACAGAATTTTGAAAATCGGTCCAGAATTGGCGGAGTAATCGCGTAACATACACACAAAACACGTTGGACACACCTAAAAGTTTAGGGGTTTTACTCGATTTTTATGGGATCCCATCATCGGATCCTAACTTTGGTGACCATGGGACTACTCCTGAAGTATACTCTATCGAATACAAAAAGAATTTGAAAATCGGTCCACAATTGGCGGCGTCATCGCGTAACATATACACAAAAAAAACATACGCATCGAATTGAGAACCTTCTCCTTTTTTGAAGTCGGTTAAAAATCGCTCCGCAATTGGCGGAGTAAAATATTTTACAAAAACAATGAAAGGTTAAAAATAATATTAGAATAGGTACAGAAAACATCACACTTCTATATTGAAGTCGGTGCCTAGAAAGTCTTCAAATTTGTCACCGACTTCAATATAGAAGTGTGATGTTGTCTGTACCTATTCTTATATTAATTTTAACTTTTCAGTGTTTTTAAGCCGGTTTTTTGTAAAAATATTTTTTTTTATTATATAACTGACGGACTGATTAGATCTATACTTTTCATTACTAGTCCGCATGCCTATTCTGTATGTTTTTGGCACCAATAAGAGCTAATTGTTGTAAAAATGTGTACTTATGTTCAACAATTTTTTTTAATTGAATACAAAAAGTAGACTGCAAGTAAATAAGTATGGCGTAAGTGAATCGAGATATATACCTACTCGTATATCGTGAATAATTGAATGTATACATGGTATGACAGCACACTGTAATTGTTAATTTTCCGGATGCTGAGGTTTTTATGATCATTTATCTTTGTGTTAATTTTACTGCGAATTATACAATGCACGTAAGCTTGCAATAGTGATGACCTCAGTTCTTAGGTTACGTATGTTAGCTTGTAGAAATACTGAAGCTCATAAAATAATTTTGAGATTTCAATTTATTTTTAATATTATGCAATTTAATTTTAATATATTGCCTGATTATGTATAGAACGGGAATGTTATAGTACTAGTATTAATTGAGGATGAAACTTCACACATATTTAAAATTAATAGTCGATTGCAATGTAGTGAGCGTAAATCACATGGACTTTCTCAATACTAGTTTCTAATAAGCTCTTGATGGCCCACATTTTGATAAATTGTCAAAGGGACTTAGTTCTGCAGTCTATGCTGTATGGATAATACGTAAGCTGACTGATGTTGATACAGTGAGACCTACATTCTTTTCTTATTGTCGTAGTGTGATGCCGTATGGTATTTTGCTGTGAGGAAATATCGCCGATATTCTATCTTGTGTTGCAGAAGAGGCCTATTCGAGTAAGAAAGCGGAATAACAAAGACTGCAATCCAAAAAGGTCTTACTTAATTGCTTTTGCATTGGCGTAGGTAAGGAGGCGGGGTTCCGGACCCGAATCCGAACCCCCAATTGAAAATCAACATACATTAGATAGAATGAACTTTTCCTTCCAAGTACTTAGATAAATGGAGCAGGTATCAGTGTACATGTTTGAATCTGCACTTAAAGCGAGTTCGTCGCTGTGATAGCGCTGTATTACTATTTTCACTATGATAGGTAACACCATACAGCGCTGTCAGAGCAAGAACTCGAGGCTGTCACATAAGGCGCATAACACATTGCACCGGACACCGCTCCGGTGTGCGGCGCTGCGGTTTTTAATTTTGACTGAAGAATCTTAATTTGTATACAAAAACCGCAGGGTATAACACACTCACACCGCATGTCCGTGCGATTGTGCAGCACGCGCGACGGCACTGCACTCCCGGACGGTGATGCGGTGCAGTCCACAGGGTATGCCACACTGTGCCGCAGACGCAATATCGTACGGATTTTTGCGTAGAAAGGACGTGCATACGCGTAATAGATCTCGACATAGATAATGCGGTGATGCGGTGCGTCGAGCATCGCAGCTCCGGACGGAGATACGGAGCAAACCGTACGGTGGCACGGTTTCGTGTCCCCGCAGCCGCATGCGGATTTCGTCCCTCCGTACACCGTAGCGGGATGCGGCGGCAATGTGTTAAGCGCCTTAGAGAATCGCCCCGCAGAGATCAAAGTAGATCTTTTCCGATAGGGTATTTTCGATAAGTGCGAATAATTGTGTTTTAAATTTTTAACGCATACTATAACAATGCAAATTAAGTTCGCATCTAAGGGTAGCACCGCTGTAGCTTAACATCGGACTTTTTGTAAGTATTTTTTTTTAGTCTAATTGTTTGAGTTCATGTAGAAGTGAGAGTTTATCACGAGAAAATATTGAAAAGAAGCAAAAAATGTAATTTAATAATTTTTACCATCATCACTCGATAAAAGGCTCGCGATTCTTCAAAATCAGTGAATAAAACGCTCTTTGTTTCACTGAGTGAATAAAAAGAATTGAATTTGGAACATGCTCGAATAATTATACGGATTATAGTAAGAAAAAAGGAAAACGTGGAGAGGTTGCACACTCTCGCTATAAAAACGTACTAAAACCACCAAAACGTAACAACTAAGTTTCAAAAACTGTTCTAATTTTACAATTAATTTCTAGTTCTTTTGTTTTCTATTGTTCTTTTATGTATTACCCATAATAAAATTTGATTCATAATCACAGAGTAAATATTTTCTCGCAGTCAATGATAAAAAGTAGAGTAGGTACCTAACACATGAAAAAAAACATCTAGGCTCTAAAATAAAAAAAACAGCTCGGCGGATCAAGGGATACACCCTTGATCCGCTTAGGATTCTATTCTAGAATCTACTTTACAATCCTTCGCTCCTCTCGGGATACAACTTATTGCCTCGAAAAGAATTCACATTTTTTTCACTTGTTGGGTAATCTACTATTATAGAACATATCTCGGGAAAAGTATTAAAAAACTTATGAAAATATTTCTTAGTAAATAAATGAATTAATGTTATATAATTGGGATGATGACTGAATTCTAATTTTCACATCTCGACATAAAATATTAAAATAGCGTAGAAAAAGATGCAATCATGTGAAATTAGAATTAAAATCGACTTAGAAATACATAAGATACAAGAATTTTAAGCTGTTAATTTTGAAGCGATTAGACAGAAAGATCCGACATCAACCGTGACGTCATCGTTGGGTACGGCCATATAAACTCAATGTAAAATGTCGTTTTGCTAGAAAGAGATGGAGAAAAATCTTTAATACCTTATATCTTGCTGTTTTTATAGTTATTCAAAAACCGTTTTTTTCTTTCTGTTTATTATATGAATGAGCTTCTATTAAAGGAAACAAATTTTTTTAGTCATCTAGCCAATTGTTGTGTTTAATTTGTTTTTATCATAAGAAGGGATGACAAGTAGAGTGTTTCTCTCAATCCCATTTTTTTTGTGCGACGTACTTTGAATCCCTCACTTAAAAATAGCATCCATCCTCATAATACTATTTTACTCCCTTGTCATACAATCTACTATTATTCAGCCATGAGCCTACGGACTATAAATGTCACAAGTAGTCGTTCACTACCTCTCACATAAATGTAAACCTTGTGATTAATGGATAAATTTAATAGTTAAATTTGAATAATTTTTTCAATCACTCCGACAGGCATTTCTATATGTATATATTTTTTTATAAAATCAAATCATGTACCTGAAATACTTTTATTGCAATGTTGGTAATTTAAAAATGGAGACGAGTTTCTTGACCGTTTTCAAGAAGGTGGTAGAGTCAACTTGTTTGACTGCGTTTGACGTCATTATGTGCATTGTATGAGATATAATAAGGTGTATAAGGATTTTTGGATTTTAATTATATATTTTATATATACTAGCCGTGACCGTAAACTACGTTTCGCTTCAATAAAGCTCAACACTCAAAAATTTATTTATTTTAGATGATAAGGGTGGCCCCCTTATCATCTAAATAACCTACGACCTATTCTCAGACCTACCAAATATACCTACACAAAAAAATCACAATATCACCAAATACACACAATTAAAAATCGGCCAGGCTATTTCGGAGGAGTTCGATAACACAAGATTTTCATACAATTATTTGATTAACTATGAAGTGCAATGAAGTATGTTGTCAGTCATTTTATACGGAAAACACTTCTAGTTGCATAACATCTGAGACCACTACTACTAAAAATAGTTGTATATGCGCAGACTCCGTCTGCCAATTAAACTAACGTTACCTCTATGTTTTCTATTTTCACCTGCTTCTCTCCATCTTTTCGATTATGAAAATTGAAATAGACAGACATTTGTATCTATTTTCTACCAGTCTTTTTGACCTCGGCAAAGAAGTGAAATAAATCTTTCCCCAAATCCCTAAAAGCTCTCAGTATTCTAATTTTTTTTTCCGGAAAACCACGGCTAATAGCCGTATCTCCGCTAATTATGTCTGGGCTGTATTGCTTTGAAACGTGTCATTACTGACTTAACATAAAATTAGGAAATAATTAGCCTTCATATTGTAGCATGGTAAAAAATGTCATTATTGGGAATGTCCCGTGTATTTATCATCACTTCGACACTTACCGGCGAGAGACTCGATTAGGTACCACAGGATATATAATACTTCTAGTACCTACTAATGCTGTAAGTACGCAGACGTTTGCACAAATACCCCTATCTTAAGTATTGCTGCATTAAAGTAGAAATATTCGCATCATTCTGTATTGGTTTCAAGGATGACAGACAGTAAAATCACTGATTTGGTAGTATAACATATGATAAATTTGGTACTATAAGTAATATATGATAATATTACCAAATGATTACATTATGATCTTCTTATAGTACGAGATCCGGTATAAGAAATATATACCCTCATCTGTTATTTTATAATAATTGAATATATGCTAGATAATGTATTCATTGATGCACCGCAAATAGGTTGCCTAGTTATATCACGTGCCGATATGTTAAACAATAAAATGTTTTAAATTTCTTTTGATGAACTTCCCCAATAATGTAAATATGAAAGTCGAGAATTAGCCGGGGAAATATACCCCAAGGTATCGAAAAATTGAAGGGTATTAACGTCAACTTACCCGTTAATACCCGGCAACCCCATAGTTGCGCAAAGTAGGCAAACTTCAATTTTTCAATTCCTTTCCTTCATCATCACAGCCCAAATACGTCCCCACCGAGGGGCTCGAGCCTACCCTATATTAGGGTGATTAGGCCTTAGTCAACCACGCTGGCCCAGTGCGGATTGGTCGACTTCACATACATCATTGAATTTCTTCACAGATGTATGCAGGTTGCCTCACGATGTTTTCCTTCACCGTAGGAGCGTCAGACAAATGTACATATGAAATTCGAAACGAAAAACACATTGGTATATGGCGGGTCTCGAACCCCGACCCCCCGATTGGAAGGCAAGTGCCGAGTCCACTGCGCCACCGACGCTCTTATTATTATAATTAAATAACAAATGAGGGCATATATTTCTTATGCCTGATCTTTAGACAATTAGATTAGTCATGGTTTAAGCTGACGCGGTCTCCATCTCCTCTTACCAGCACAAATGAAGCAGCATCATCTGCATCATGTTTGATTAAACCATGAGTGATAAAGACAGCTGTTATATAACGCTTTGTTTTTTATGGGATAGGGGGAAAACGAGCAAACGTATCACCTGATGGTAAGTGATTACCGTCGCCCGTGGACACCCGCAACCCCAGAGGAGTTACAAGTGCGTTGCCGGCCTTAAAGATAAAAATACGCTCCTTTCTTGAAAGTTTGAAGGTCTTATCGGTCCGGAAATACCGCTGGCGACAATTCATTCCAAAGTTTGATTTGTAGTAAGCCCGTGCTTTTTTTATTTCATAAGACCGGAAATGGACTCATAATTTCGTTTTTGTCAGCACATATTGACGATCATTTTTGTATTACAGCAATGTTGATCACATAGTGATAGACAAAGCCAGACAGATTTAGATAAACCCGGCTTAACAAACTAACCAGACAATTTCCAACGTTTCTTCACGGTCATACCAGGGGAGAATGTATCTTGATCGCTGTTGATTTGACAACCATTGCGTGGTCAATACAACACTGTGCCGACTTCCTTCTATAAAGCAGTGATACTCGTAGATGTATTGCGATTGTCAAAAGGATTACATCGAAAGCCTTCTAAAAACAGCTTCACGAAAACTCGGTATCTTGAACAAGGTGCGGCGATTCTTTACAGCTGATCAATTGTGATTGCTATACAAAACGCAAGTACGGTCTTGTGTAGAATATTGTTCGCACCTCTGGGATGGCTCCGCCAAGTACTTACTTACTCGATGCTTTGGATAGGTTGCAGCCGCGCGCAATATGCTATTGGCGATGTAGAGGTTACTAACAACCTTGAACCTCTGCAGCTGCGTCGCGATATTGCGTCACTTAGCGCGTTCTATCGTCTATACCACGGCGAGTGCTCCGAAGAGCTTTTTTCACTAATCCCACCTTCTCCTTTCCATTTAAGAATTACACGTGCTGGCCTGCGTTGTCACCGTCTAACTGTGACTACCATTCAAACACGTACCAAGAAATTCGGTAACTCATTTCTATATCGCACGATTAAGAAATGGAACTCTTTGCTAGCGCATGTGTTTCCTCCTTCCTATAATCCCGGATCCTTTTAAAGAGGCGTGAAGAAGCACCTTGCAGGTCGGCAAGGTGAGGCGGCTAGTGCAGCTTTTAACCTCTCTCCCGCACTAGCTATCCTCGCATTTAGACTCTACTTCCACTTACCATCAGGTGGAATGGGGTCATTTGCTTGGCCTTCTATACAAAAATAAAATAAAAGAGATCGCGATAGACTTTGAGTTACACCAATCAAAGGGCAGATTGTTCTATCAGAATGGCTACGAGGATGTTTTGAATTATTACTGGTGCTTGATGTAGTAGGTACCATATCAAATACTTATGGCTATATAAACTAGTATAATCTATTCAAGATAAGAAGGTTTCCATGACTGGTTGAAGTTTTCCGTTTCATGCATACTAGTTTCCCACCTCTACAAGTCTCACTTTTTGATTAAAGTAACCATACTTTAATGTGAGGTTTGTAGAGATGGGTCCGTAGAATTAAGATCTGGGGCTCTATTTTTGAATTATTCGTCAGGCGTCGAGTACTTGTTTCGATTTCGATGGAATCAAAATAATATTGATTTTTGTCGTAATGTTTTATTGATTTTCACCGCAAAAGAAACCGCATTAATCGAGCAGGGGCTACGCTCGACAAACACTCGACGCCGGACGAATGTTTTAAAATTTGGGCGAGGTTAAAACAATATTGTTAAAACAGAGACACCGCTATTGTAGCGTATAGTGCGATCTCGCTCTCTCTGCAGTTTGTGTTTTTATGCCATCATGGTGAGGGAGCTTTTTTTTTGTTCGTAACCGCACCGTACCCTTCGTTGGCTAGACGGCGACCGTGCGTGGAGCTCTCCCGCCTTACGGCGGCGTGTATGGGGCCAACCGTGCACGCAGACGTCCACGGGCATCGCTTGTGTCATGGTGGGGGAGCTGCACAATTATTTTTTGTGGGATTTTAATAAATATAAACGTAAACCAGAAATATAATCCGTACAGACAATTCACAGATAGTAACATTATATTTAACAATCATATTGTATTGCTTCTCTCCACCACATGAATATTTATTTACTCATAATTATATCTACATAACTAGTGGGCCCGGCAGACGTTGTCCTGCCCGATGACAGCGCCACCTACCGCGTCCAATTGTACTTTTAAACCTTTCCTGCACCTATTCAAACACACACAGAAAATTTCGTAAGAATCTGTCAAGACGTTTCAGAGTTTTTGCGAGACTAACACACAGCGTTTCATTTTTATATATAAGAAGACTAGTGGGTCCGGCAGACGTTATCCTGCCCGATTACAGCGCCACCTACCGGGTCCAACTGTACGTTTAAACCTTCCTTGGACCTATTCAAATACACACAGAAAATTTTGTAAGAATCGGTCGACCCGTTTCAGAGTTTTTGCGAGACAAACACACAGCGTTTCATTTTTATATATAAGAAGAAGACTAGTGGGCCCAGCAGACGTTGTCCTGCCCGATTCCAGCGCCACCTACCGGGTCCAACTGTATTTTTAAACCTTTCTTTGACCTATTCAAACACACACAGAAAATTTCTTATGAATCTGTCGAGCCGTTTTTGAGTTTTTGCGAGACTAACACACAGCGTTTCATTTTTATATATAACAAGACTAGTGGGCCCGGCAGACGTTGTCCTGCCCGATCACAGCGCCACCTACCGGGTCCAATTAAATTACGTTTAAACCTTCCTTCGACCTATTCAAACATACACAGAAAATTTCGTAAGAATCGGTCCAGCTGTTTTTGAGTTTTAGCGAGACAAACACACAGCGTTTCATTTTTATATATAAGAAGAAGAAGAAGAAGACTAGTGGGCCCGGCAGACGTTGTCCTGCCCGATTCCAGCGCCACCTACCGGGTCCAACTGTATTTTTAAACCTTCCTTTGACCTATTCAAATACACACAGAAAATTTCTTATGAATCTGTCGAGCCGTTTTTGAGTTTTAGCGAGACAAACACACAGCGTTTCATTTTTATATAAAAAAAGTCGTAGGCTATTTTTTACACCCCTAGATGAAAGGGTGGTCCTCTTCAGAATTTTTTTGGACAATTTGGAATACCCTAAATTTCCACCCTACTACCACTAACCCTCATTTTGAATAGGGATATTACTATTTTTTCTGGCGAAACGCAGTTCGCGCAAGTGGTAATATACTTTTATAAAACCTCAGTTAGCAGTGAATGGTACAAAGCGCTTTAAGTGGTGGATGATGACCCCATTGAGAAAGAAAACAAAAAATATTATCATATATTTTATTTATCGTAACATTTAAATAATACTAAATGCTGAGCATTTTAACAATTCTCTTAAATTTTGATGATACTGCGGGCGAAGTTCAACAAATATTTTACAGATGCGCACATTGCAACATGCTGTCATATAAAATCCGGATTTATCACTTAACCGATTAGTTTTCCGTGACGTGATGTAATGTTATTACGAATGAAGAGTTCGTTCAGTCTATTTTTATTTTTATTTGCAAAATGTGCGAGTTGCGACGTTAGTTTACTCTTTAAGGTTTATTTATTTTGGTTCATGATTGTTACTTACGTTGCAGTTAAAGTTAATCTATTGATTTTTCAAATTATTGAAACCAATAGAAATCACTTAAAGGTAAGTTTTCAAATCTCAAAACTGATTAACTTAAAAAAACATAAAGCGTTTTCAGTGCTAATCGTCCTGTCAATTTATCGCCCAAAATACACATTCGGTATACTCATAAGTAACTGTTTAGGTGTGTCGCGAAAATCGTCCAATCACCATAATCATCCATAATCACAGATCACAAACTATTTCAATACACTGCAGCAGTAAACTGGCTTCCATTTAACGTTTGCCGTTTCTGAAACAATTAAAATGTGTTATTAAAGGATAGAGTAGCAAATTAGATAATGGTTAAGAACGAAAAATGTCAACGTTTACGCTTAGCTGCCTTTTCCAATTAACTTAATTAACAACAAAAAAATAAATGCCCTATAAACCTGTTAGTTTGTTGATATAATAGCTATAAGCTATCATGTAACAGTAAAAATTTAATAAAACCCCAAGAATCTATTTTTTTGGTAGGTATTTGGTATTTTGCATAATTTTTTTTCTTTGAGTCCACTTTTGCTTAGTAATATAATAGATATGTATTCAACAAAGGATCAAAGACTTTTTTGTAGCAAGCGCACTTCATTGATCTAACTAACTACGAGTATGATCGAAAATAGATCACTGAGCACAGTGAGCAATTTAAAGGCACGAGACATAAAAATGCTGTCTCATTTGATTTATTATGTGTGTAAGACAAAATCTTTCACCTCGCTCAACGAGAAAAGCAAGATTAATAGTTATTTGTTATACGTGAGTGCAAAGTTGCTTTTTAACCGCGTGTCAGCTTTGATGACCGAGCAAGCGAAAGATTCAAAAATTAGAATCCTGAGCGTCAGCGAGGGAATCAAAAGAGCACAAGGTGAAAAATCTTTGCACTCGAGTGCAACACGTAACTTTTCATCCCCCCTCAGCGAGGAAATAAACAAAAGTACACCAAGGAGCTTCAGAGTCTTAGTTTCTAACAAATTTAAAAAAAAGTTGTATGATAAATTCGGCACCATGGAGATGGAAGTAAATAGGTTTAATGATGTTTTGAAATCACATACCTAGTGCACGCGATGATCTAAATTTTACTTTAACCTCAAGCGGATAAAAACGGCTTTGGCGGTCAGATATCGAATAGCAAAATTACTCTTTCCGAGATGGGGGGATGAAAAGATATTTAAAAGAAATGTTTATAACCATTTTTTCGGTAGCCATGTAAGTCGTGATCAAAATTCGAATAATTGTTATTAAGCACTGCAAACTCGAAGCTAAAACTGTTTGTGCTATGAGCGAGCAGCAAACTGTCAGAAAAAGTACTTTTCTGCGAGTTTTTAGACAGTAAAATAATAAAATTTCGTAGAGACGCTGTACTGTATAGAAGTGAAGAATAAATGAAAGTTTCAACCTATTTTTGTTTATGATTCATAAACACCTTTTTATTCAATTAATAAAATGTGTTTTCCATTTTCTAAAATTACTTTTTTTAACTTACATAGGTATCCAATCAAAATATATTTTTGTATCTGTCTTAGTGTACGTAGGGTACGTTACCATTTTTAGGGATATTCCTATAATAAAGTGCTTGAGTTTTAAATAATGAAACTAATCTAGCCAATTTCAGAGGAGCTACACTTAACCTTTAACTTCAAATTTAGACTTTAAGCATTTGATATCCAAACTGATATCAACAGAAAAATTAATGCCCGTGCGAGTTTATCTAATGCAATTTGTAAATTTTATTAAAATTACACTATGTTATTTCGGTTTCGTTTGAAGCTAACTTGCAGTTTATTGTGAGTCATTCTGACAATAAACTGAACAATACCTAAACAATTTTATGTTATGTGTAAGCACAATGAACTTAGACCGTGAAAATGTCAAGGTGGAAACGGAAAAGTAACTTATTATAACTTAATCTATAATTAGATAATTTCTATTTGTTTCCGTCATTAAAATTGCTAAATTAAGATAAACGTTATCGATATATATTTGTTCCGTTATATCAGTATTTTTACAAACAGGCTAAGTCTCAAAATTTTAATAATAATTTGGTAACGTCACATTTTCTATTATTGTCTGTATCCGATCAAACATACCAGAGAAACAAAGAAAAAAATCTCTTCTGATTTAAAGAAGAAATGTCATCAGAGCGATTTATATTACTACTGTAAAAAAAATAATTAACTTGATGGTTTTCTTTGTTTCTCTGGTTAATTTCTTCTTCTACGTTGCTCCTAAAAGTTAATTTACTTTAAATTTGTCTTATGTTTGTGATCTAATCACATCAACAACGATCTAAATCAACGACGCTGCATTTCTGTGTTTATTTGTAATTAATCATTTAAGTAATATTATTTATTAATCATATTTAACGCAAAATAAATTGTTTTTGCCTATTCACCTTTAAGACACCTACAGTTCTGAGTACGCAGGCTATTGTCCAACTATACAACGTAGAACTCACCCATAGGATGAAGCATGTGCTGTAGCAGTAGCTGTGGCTGTTGCCGAACTGCCGTAGTTGCCGCCACAGCCCCCTGCGCAACCTCCTGGTTGGTATCCGCCGTCTCCGTAGCCGGGTGAGCCACCACCGTAGCCGCTATCGCCGCCGTAGCCACCGCCGCCGCCGTAGCCACCGCCGCCGCCTCCACCCCAGCCACCACCGCCTCCATAGCCACCGCCGCCACTGTAACCACCGCCGCCCCCGTAGCCACCTCCATAGCCTCCCTCGTGCCCATAATGACCACCGCCATAGTCACCACCATGATAGCCATGATGGCCATGATGTTCTGAAAATAAGATGTAGTTAACATTATAACCGGGAATAGCAGATGCTTGCAAAATACTCGTATTATTTATCGTTGATTGTAATACGCGCTTCTAATGTTGTCTGTATTTTATTAGGTTGAAATAGTTACACATATGCAACAATAAAAATAATCGAATAAGTACATACGTATTTATGTAGCAAACTAGCCTTTCACCCGCGTGGATAGTTTAATTTAGGTTATTTTGATTTATCCGGTACTCTCTGGGATATACCAAATTTTCGTATAAAAAGTTCATTTCATCTTTCAAAATCAAAAAAAAGACGGATTTACCTCCGGTTTACGATCTTACCTTCCATTTTACTCTACGAAGATGGGGTCTGTTAAGTACTACCATATTATTACCTATATCTTTCTGAGTAATTAAATGCCTAATTACAAACTCCCATATTAACTTAATGAAATTTTATTTGAAAAAAAGAAACAAGATAGCACGTATCCTGTCTTTGAAATTGGACTAAAAGTCATACAGTGATTTGAATTTGAGCGCTTTCGTGGCCGACCTCGTCCGCAACTTCCTTCTGGGACCCAAAGCGTAATGATTTTTATATATGTAAAATAAGAAAAAGCTAAGAAGATATAACTATTGGCTGATATAATAATGTACTGAATTTATTTTCATTACAACAAATATAAGTCAATACTAACGTTTAGTAACTTTTGACTTCAAGTCTAAACTTTTTTCTTTATTATCATAACAGCTCGTATACGACCCCACCGAGGGGCTTGTGCCGACCCTAAGTTTAAGTATTTATTTAGGCATTTGTCAACACGCTGGCCAAGTGCGGATTGGTCGACTTCACATACACTTTTGAATTTCTTTGCAGATGTATGCAGGTTGCCTCAAGATGTTTTCCTTCGCCGTACGAGCGTCAGATAAATGTACATATGAAATTCCAAAACGAAAACCACATTGGTACATGGTGGTCTCGAACCCTGGACCTCCCGATTAGGAGGCAAGTGCCGAGTCGACAGCGCCACCGACGCTTGCCTTTTTCTTTGTGTCGTCATGTAAAATTTATTAAAAAAGTAATGTTACCTTTCTCTTTCACAACGATGATGGTTTTGGAAGGTACTTCATAGCCTCCACCGTAGCCGCCATAGCCACCATGGCCACCCGAGTATTCACCACCGCCTCCGTAGCCGATTCCACCCCCGAAGCTGATGCCACCACCACCCAGCCCCAGGCCGCCGAGCAAATGTTTTTTCAACAAATGTCTCTTCTGCCTGTTTAAGACTTTGCCATTTTGTGGTCTGTCTTGATCTTCTAGTTTCTAGAAATATTAGGGAAAGTTTTTAGATACCACATTTTATAAGTTTTATCTTTGAGCTGTAATTTGTATATTTTTAAGAATTTTGTTAAAATAATAATACGTAACATCTAAAGGATATTTGTAGGCCTGTAACTGCAATAAAGCAAATCAGATCGAACAATATTAACAAAACTATTTGAACCGATAGATATATATTTTAAATATATCTTTGTAATTGTAAACGAAATAAAAAAATCATTTTATTGAATAAAAAAGTAACTATGAATATTTATTTATTCATAATATTCATAAATGTTATTTATTATTAAGTAAGATATTATCTTACTTAATAATAAATAACATCTATGTAACTGTGATTTTATCACTTAAATAAACATACACTGACATTAACAAAATTTAAAAAGTTTAAATATTTTCTATTGAAATTATGTTCTTTTGTGTTTCTAAAACACCATATTCTAAAATGTTATTTGTCAATATATTGGCAATTTATGGATTATTTTTTTATTCAGATTAATCTTTAATTTAATAAACAATGTTACGGTTATTTACCTGAACGTATATAGGCTGCGGGTTTCTGTCTAGCGATTTAGGCTCAGGCCTGCTTGGTTCCGGATTTTGTTGGGCAAGAAGCACTAATATCGGGAACTGACGAGCTCTATCCGTGACGTGCTTCCTGGAGTCTCTCGGGGGCGCGAGCACTGGAGCCACGAGTACTACCCGCTCGCCGCCGTCGATTGCATTGTCACCGATCGACGCAAAAACGCCGCTGGCCAAGGCCAACGCGCAAACCACCACACATCTGGGTCCCATCGTGATCACTGGCCCAGGACTTACAAAGACAACCTATTTATACGATGTTTTTCCTGCAGACGCTCCGACGTCATGAACGCCTATTGACCGACCAGTCCGCAGGACCCCGCACGCACTGCTTAATTCCCACGATGACGTTATAGAACGAAACATACAAAACTTAGATTCACTGACATCGGACATAACTGAGCGTGTCGATTGTTAGGCTCTACAAAATAAATATGAAACGAGCCAAACTTGATGGTAGACGCCCCGCAATTTGCACAGTCTCCGCACGTACATGTGTCTGGTTATTCCCGTACCAGCCATTGGATTTAAAATATCATAAAGCCAGCACGGAGTTTTTGTTTCTTTGCAAGATTATGGAGGTGGTTTTATTGGTAAACATCACGCAAGGTGGACATCGGCCGAGTCCTCGCCTCTGTAACCGGTTTGAGATATCCAGTATGTGCGCAGACTTATTTTAGTTTTTGTGCTAATTAAAGCATCCAGTAGCAAAGGTTGAAAAATAGTTCGCATCAGGGGAAAACCGTTTACTTACCCGAAGGCATTCGCAATAAAAGAGAATGATAAATTAGCTTCTTTTCATTAAACATTCTTCATAAACATTCTTTATTGGTTTGTCATATTCGAATATTCTCTAGTAGTTGTTTGTTAATACTTTTAATGATTACATAATTGAATATTAATAGATGAAATAATATTCCATATTATGTTTCTACAAATAGGTAAGTAACTGAAGTAATCCTCCTAGCACAATTTATGTTCTAAAATAAAGTTAGCAACGTAACATGAACTTTAATGGACATATTAATTATGTAACTATTTTTGGAAGTTTATGTAAATAAAGGCGATATTTTCTTTTTTGTAATTTCGGAGATAACTATCTATAGTTTGAATATTTATTTCAATATTTTGCTTTGAAAGTCGCATGGAAATGTTTTCTCCAAATTCATTTTCACACATTTAGCATAATATTTTCAAAATATTGGTTATTTTCGAAATTACAGCATTTTTTGGATCTGATTAGTCTCTATTGTATCTTAGCTACTTAGGCTCTCAACATACTGGCGTTAGTCGGGCCTCCGCGTCTATTAAAACATTAATTTAATAAGAACGTTGCCTTATCTTTTCCAAAACAATGTTATCATTCCTTTTTTTATATATTTATTTGATGTAACTAATACAGAGCACATTTTTTTTTGTAATTTAATAGTAGACTTCATATTGTCTTAGATCGTGTTGTGCAGACGTTTTTTTCGATAAAATTTGACTTTTTATCTTAATGCCTCAAATGATACTAAGCAACCATACAGCTCGACTGATGCTAAGTAGTTAATCACTGTAGTCTATGGATGTTACTTGATTGCACTGCAATCAATGCCCAGTTTCTAGCGGTGAGTTGTTTACCAGCGTACACAAAATACTCGTATTTTATTAAAATTTAAAAGCATTTTTATTATCCAGCGTTTTAATCGCAGGTGTAGCCACGGCCTAATGTTCATATCATGACCATGTTGATTGTTTTGATTGCGTAAGTAATTGCTGGGTCAATTTGTCTGTGTCTGTGATACGCGGTCATTAAGGCACTGGCTGGTAATGGTATTTTACCTGTGCAACCTAGACTTACGCGTTATGCATGAACTTGTTTCTATCAGTAGTTGCAGGGTAATTAATTTGCTAATTACAGATGAATAAGCGCTGGAAATGTCAGAAATTATATTTCTTTGTATTTGTTAAGAATCTTTGTTAGTCGATTTGTACTCTGACTTTTTTGCTTTAGCGCTGGGTAATTCATTACTACATACTTTTATACACATCTTAGATTAAAGATGTTACGTTCCTAACTTCATTTTCAGATAAAATTAGTTTCCTCAGTATACCTTAAGATTATTCAGCGACTCTGTTCGTCTTATTATGATATACGAAACAGTTAAGTCAAGATGAAGTAGGTACGAAGCTTTAGAAAATTACTATCGACGACATCTTTTTTATGTTTGAGTGATAATGGTTAGAACGCCGAGTTCAGTTAAGTTCAGAAATTTGCGCAGGACTGGTTTAACTGGCATGATGACTTGTTATTTAAAAAAGATATATTCGAATACCAACATTCTTGCTAGACATCCAAGATGTCAATTATAGTTGTTTGGCAAAATGTATACTGTGTTAACTGCAATGTTATAATTATTTATGGTTGGAATAATAATAGGAAATGATATTTACAAATTACCGAGGTTGAAAAATAAACAGTAACACACTAAATAAATAACATCCAATGGAAACCAAGTCGACTCAACCTGCTCGCGACCATCATCGCATCTCCACTTCAATCCTCATACATCTCACTGTTTGGCACAGTGTACCTGAAAATTATTCTGATTAACAACTTTGTATGAATATTCGTAAAATAATCCTAATTGACATTTAAGCAATTCCTAATTTGTGGACAATTTAACGAATGTTCATACACAGTTGTCAAATATAATAATAGCACTCCATTCATAATATTTGCCATTTTATGAGTACCAAAATGAATCATATTATTATCATATACCTAGTTGCCCGGTTATTACTATATGATTTATATAGAAAAAGAAAAGTATTGTTTTTATTATTTTCCATGCCATTTTTATGATTTTTCTCTCCAAAAGAACTTTCCTTGTGTCTTAAGGAAAATATGAAAAAAAAATAACCGAATCGGTTCCGTTCCGGAAACCCGTTCTGGAGTTTTGCGCTTAGCAACACATTTGGCAAACCATTTTCATTTACTGATATAGATATTACATAATATGTTATATTATGACTCCACCGATTCGGCCTTTTTAGGTCCGCAGGTCTCTCCTTTAACAAGGAGGAATTGACCTACTGTATCACGCCGACCAGACGGGTTCGTGGAGGGTTATGTTTTAAATTTTCCATCTTTTCGCAAATGTGTGATGGCGATAAACTATCCTATCCTATTCAGCTATCCAAGACAAGCAAGTGAGCGTTGACACATGTATTTTAAACCCCTCACTACATTACTGCTTACGGCGCACTCGGCTGATTAACGCTCCCATAAGGGGAGGCCTATACTGAAGAGCAGTGGCATGCTATGGTTGAAATGATGATGATGTAAACAATGAAAAACTCACTAAAAAAGTATTAAATGATAACAGTTTTTTAAATATTAGGTTTATAAGTAAGCTGAGTTTATATTACATAATAAACAATCATCCGTATCTTTATGGAATTGAGTGGTTATTTTAATAAAATAAATCTGTTTTTATAAGACTTTATTATCACACTTTCACAGAAAATATAATAACAAACAAAAATATTGGATTAATAAGTTTAGTATCGCAAATTTCAAAAGTTACAAATGTAGATACTTAGTTGAATAGGTAAGTACTCAACTTTACATTTTTAGCTTTCATGAGTCTTCAAAGCGATTCTTATAATATTAATTTGATTTTGTTATATTACAGCAAAAGTAATAAATTATTAGCGAAGTGTTATGAAGTGCGCCAATTTATATATACCGTTGACTTAAGTAGTTCTCTTCTGAAAATAAAAAAAATTTAAATGTGTAATACGACTCGGTATTTTTTTTCTTCGGTGTCTAGTACCCGGTGTATAGTAGTAAAGCATGACGGCATAATTTTTTTTTCTTCACGCGTCTCTTTGACTTAAAATCTCATTTGGCATCTACTACTACTACTACACTAATATATTACCTATTATCACACACATTTTTCTTGACGGTGTCAAATTGTGGAGCATGGCAGTTTTAATTATGATTCTGCAATCTACGTAAACCAATTGGGAAGAGGCGAGTCATTCCCAATACGAGTATCTATAATTACTCAATGGGAAGTCTCGGTGTAATAATTGTAAATGCGATTTTATGAATAAACGAATTTTTATTTTTTTATTTTTTATTTTTGTTATTGCTACTAGGTTGGCAAAAAGCAAACTGCCCACCTGATGGTAAATGGTAACCATCTGGCTCCTGTGAGATTCGCAGTAAAACTAGCTGCAACCCTCACAAGAACCACAGTGTACGTTGCCAACTTGTGACATCAGATGTAAATATCACGGGACCCAGTAATTTCACTGCCATATCTTACCCTTCAAACCGTTACACAGCAATGCAAGCACTGCTGCTTTGCGGCAGAAATAGATAAGACAACCTATTACATAACAGAATGTAACAGAATTGTCGCCATCTTCATATGAAATCACTTTTGTATATTATTTTTAGGGTTTCGTATATCCTACGTATCAGAAGGGAAAATGGAACCCTCATAGGATCACTTCGTTGTCCTTCTGTCTGTCTGTCCGTGTGTCTGTCAAGACCCCTTTTCTGGGAGGGCGTAAAGATATCAAATTGAAATTGATATCAAATACTCGGGTCTACGGTCGCTTTCAGCTGTGAAAAAAATCAAACTTATTTCCGAAAATTTTGCGATTACACAAAGGAGGACTTCCCGTTAACTTCGAATTATGAAATTTGGCAAGAAGCAGTGTTGCCAGATTTAGAGCATTTCCCTAAATCCTAGGGGTTTTTGCAAGTCGTTGAGGTATTTGGGAGGTTTTGATATCATGAAATTTATCTAGAAGATTTCCTCAAGGTTTTCTGGTGGTGTATTCTTACCAAATGGCAAATTCCTTTTTATATCAGACAAGACCGGCAATTTATTCACCGAATTAAATGAATGGAACACTAAAACTTATTAGCTGCCAACACATTCTGTTACCATCGAACTGTCTTGTCTATAATTCCGGCTAAAAGACTGTTTTCCACAGCCTCACACAGACATTTATAAAGAAAAATCCGAATCGGCAGACCCATTTGGCGAAGTACCTATGTGTTGTTCACTTATTAGTTTGTGAGTATGTGAAATATTAGAAGAGGTAATTTGAAGAAAACTTGTTAGTTTTTTATTGTCAATATTATGAAGCTTGTGTATGTGACATTGCCAAAATAGTCAGAGGTTTCTTATCAATCAAACTTTTTTTTTATTGCAGAAAGTTGGCAAACAAGCAAACTGCCCACCTGATGGTAAGTGGTAACAGTCACCTATAATACATGTGGCTCTTGTGAGATTCGCAGCAAAACTGCAACCCCCACAAGAACCACAGTGTACGTTGCCAACTTGTGACACAAGATGTAAAGTCACAGTACCCAGTAATTTCACTGCCATATCTTACCCTTCAAACCGGAACACAGCAATGCAAGCACTGCTGCTTTGCGGCAGAAATAGGTAAGACGAAGGTACCTAAGCAGACGACCCTGGTACAGAGTCTCCCTCCAGTAAACTGAAGAAACTAGGGGTTTTTTAAATGTATTTATGGGGGAAGGTGGAAAAAAACTGGCAACACTGGCAAGAAGCAAGGTCTCATAGCACATGTTATGGAAAAATTAAAAACTGTAAATATGTACAGAGTTAGGAACTTATATATAGTTAGATATGTGTGTACGGAACTCTCAGCGCGCGAGTCCAACTCGCTCTTGGTCGGCTTTTTTATTTTGTATCTTTAAATGTGACCAATCGTCATTTCAAAAGAATCAAAGGTGTTATGTGCTCAACAAAAAATTATTACCTAAGGACAGCAACACTCAATTTGCAATTGGTTCACTTTCAGCACACACTTCAGTTCAAATATATGAAAAACTTTTAAATATTTATAATATTTAACTCTAATTTTTAATATTTATACTCATCATTGCAAAGTTTAAATAACTTTGGAGTGATGACGAAAAATGAAATTTTATTGAAAAGCTGCAAATATAACTTTTACTTCGCATCATCTGATAAATAGATAGTAAGTTTGAATATTTAAATAATATAATAACTTTTCCCGTGACATTTTTCCCTTCCCGTAGGAAAATTACCCTATGTCCTTCCCCTGGTCTCGAACTATCCCTATACCAACTTTCATCAAAATCGGTTCAGTAGTTTCGAAGCCTATTCAATACAAACAAACAAACAATCAAATCTTTCCTCTTTATAATATTAGTATAGATATAGATGTGTAATATGTATAGTAATATTTCCTAATTAAAGTAAATTCGCTCATGAAACAAGAAAATTTTTAGACATTTCTCACGACGCCTACTATTACGCTTTAAATGGTTAAACATTGATTTGGTACAAAGATAAAAGTGTGTAGAATCTGATGGTATTCGAAAATTAAAAAAACATAAGAAATATAAAATATTCTCAATAAAGGCGAAATGTTTCCAAATAACCTATTATGGGACTGAAGTAAACTTCACCCGGTCACACGACACAACCTTTCGATTAACGAATGGGGCCCTAGAGCTCCACTAACTCGCACTGGGCCAGCGAGGAGGGTTACGGCCTAAAATCTCCATTCTCGGCTTCTGCTCAGAAATGGGTATACCGTGACTGAAATTATGATAATAATAAAATGGTGTAAAAAGTCTTATTTAAGTACCTGGAACTTTGACTACCACAGTGGGAGCTCTGTTGTTACTTCCTCCGTAGTATGGAAGACCACGGGATGCTGAAATTGAAAATTGAATGGTTTCGAGTTAAGTTCATTTTTTTTTAATATAAAAGTGCGAATGCTGTTTGTTTGATATAAACCTACTAACTGGTACAGGCTTAAAAGTGAATTGTTGACGAATGTTTCTCAATCACGCATAAAAGATGGATTAGATTAGCCATAATATTTTTTTGGTGAAGATCTAAGGTTGACGTAGACGACGTCACATCACTCAAAAACTTTAAATAATAAATTAATATATCAACTACTTACTCGGATTTGGCATTACTATAACTGTTTGATCTCTTGGTTGTAAGCTTACAGCGTCTTCGTAATGTGACATGTGAAAAAAAATTAACTGTCTAACATCAAGTAACGTAACGAAATAGAAAAAAAGATTATAAATCCTTACCTATAAATGGTGTTTTTGTCTGCCCGTATCGATTTTCTGTCCACGGGTGTAATAACTGAAATTGTTATACATTTAAAAGATAAATCTTTTTAAATTATTTATTATTATTTTTGATGAATAAGGTACCTCACATAAGCTCACATAGTGGATAGAAAATTCAAATTTAATAAATTTATCATACCTGACCACTCGTAGCACGACCTTCGATCGTATATAAAGCATCTATATTAGTTACAGCAACAATAAATAACAACTGAAAACTATATTTTTTCATTTTTTTTCTATTTTATTTTAAGGCATGTATTTGCTTTGACTGTCTTCATAAAATGCCACACAAGTGACAATAGTACTTTTTATATTAAAATTGGCAAGATCTTATCTTTCAAATTGTTTCCGCGATAGGTGTTTAATTCTGTTTGTGGTTGCAGTATATTTCCCATAGTGCAATTATATGAAGGACTGTGCCGTTGTATATGTCACCATAACAAAGAAATTACTTAATATTAACAAGAATAAAAAATGTGGTAATCACAACAATTTAATCATATTAAACGTACAAATATTTTGCAATTAAAAGTGTTTTATATATTTTTAATTAGTATTTTAATATTCCCCTTTTTTGTTTTTGTGATTCCAGCAGGTCTTCTAGTTTCTGAAACAAGTGAGAAATTGCTTTGTTAACCAACTCGCGTATCCATTATTTATTCACATGGCAACGACAATACACTAACTTTTTGTGAAAGTAAATAACATTAGACGATATTCTTTGCATTTTCATTCATTTATTGTCATCATAAGTTGTTCATCGCATTTATTCCAGAAAAAATAATAAAATATAGTAAAAGCAACTATCAATCAAATGAGTTACATTGCATATAGGTATTGTTATTTTTTGTGCCAAATAAACATCTATTCATTCATTCATTTATTCATATGTGAAGTGCATATACGAAGTAAAATTGATGTAGAATGACAATATATGAAGAGCTAATTTATATCAAATTACTTTTTTGTGTGGATATACACAAAAAAGTATTGTACCTACTATTAAAGTAAGGCATTTAAAATAACAATCCATTTTACTCACTTGTACATAAATAGGGCTTGGTTCACCGTCAATTTTCGGCTCTTCTACTTTGATATGACTGTTTTTTGTAGCAAGCAACATTAAAACAGGGAAGTCTTTGGCCGTATCCGTCACTCTAGCCCTAGAAGCCTTCGGAGGTGCAAGGACCGGCGCTGTCAACACTACATGGTCTTCAGCTGTTATCTTACTATAACTGAGATTGCAACTTAAAATTAATACGATAAAATTGCACCAAAAAACGAATCTCATCGTGGCTCGATTGTAATCTGTAAGGAAATATGCTTGGGCCTTTATTTATATGACAGGCTAAACTCAGAAACATCACGATTTGAACTGCGATGGTTGCTGAGCTTTGTTAGAATCACGACGTATTGTGAGTAATCAATCCCTCAATTTTTTGTTCCAACACTAATTGACCTTTTTATAATATGATACCTTTTATAAATAAGCATAGTATGTTACACTTGAGTAAAAAGAGTTGTATCCTGTTTTTATTGTTGCTACAATATATTCTTGTGTCATTAAACAGATTCTTGGAGTACAGTCCAAGAAATATGATGATCAGTGATTACATATGCTGTCGATCGAGCCACGATCGAATCACGGATATATACTCGTATTTGTTTACTAACGAATTTTTCCTTTTGCGTAGGTACAACGTGCTACCCGTTAATATATTTTGTTGGTAGTGTTAGAGCTGAGAATTAAAAAATACTAATGGTTTCATAAATAACTGAGCTGACCAGGGAACCTTTAATTGATGTTTAATATTTTTATCACATTCGGTTGTAAGCACTAAAGATAAAATGGTAGACGAGACATGCGATATTTTATTTCAGATTATTTTATACGACGGTCTATTCTCATAAATGTGAGAATTATTTCTAAGAGCATTGCTAGTTGGCAGTTAAACATTAGAAAAACCTAATTCTTATTGATAAATTTATAAATTCTTCAACGAAATGTCCTCTTCAACACGCACTAAAAATATGAAGACTGCTTTGGACTTATTAACGTATAAAAAACACGTTTTCTCAGTCATTCATATGAGTGCAAGAAGTGGGCCACATCTTTAATAATAATGAACATAATTCATAGCAAGAAATAACGTGGTCTTAAATCTTAGTATGTAACATAAACCGCATGCGGTTTTAAAATTATCTTACACGCCGAGATTTATAAGTAAGAACCCTACCTTAATTCTTCAAAACGCCTTATGCATTAGGTATGATCTCATTCTTTTTTTTTTCTTTAAGACATTTTGTAACCTTAATCTGAGCTTTCAAGGTAGCAACATTCTTAAAAATACTAAATAACGATTTGCCCTTTCATACATGTCTCAATCTTTATTGCAATTGAAAATCAAAAACGTACCTACTTTACAATATAGTTCTTTGTAATCTCATATGCAAAAAAGTTAAGTTCTAATCTACGAGTTATATTTTATGTATCACTTGCCTTTCTTTGGATCAATTACAAATATTAATTGGAAGAAAGGCAAGTGATTCATAAATTATTTTAGACATGGGCCGAAAATAAAACATACTTTCATTAACGAACATATTTTATGAATACAAAATACTTTAATTTATTTTTATTTTGGTCAGTAGATATTATATAGAATCGACTTTTGTAAAGCTGGAACCGTACCGCCAAGCGGTAGAATCTGTATGCCAGTTATTATAAGCAACCCTGTATCTTTAGCGACAGTGGGATAGTCCGATTGAGCAACTAATTGAACCAAACCAAGCTAATATTACGATCTATGTGATAATTATTGTCAGCGTACTACATCGCTGATGACTTAAGCTTTAAAGAAAAATCATGTATGTTACTTAGAATAAAAGAGCCGTGCTAATTCATTATTATAAGGTTCCTGATTGTCAAGGAGATTTATCATAGGTACCACAATGACGCAAACCTTCCTAGCAGATATAAAAATATTGTATTTACGTATCAGAATATAATATCAGTTTTTCCGGTCTAACTTAGTAGACTCAAGACATTGAGATCATTGATATGACTCCAAACAAAAATGAGCATCAACACATGTTTTTATTTGCTTAGTTAAAAATGCTACAATGCTTTAGACACAATCATTAATTTTATTTGTAAGTATATAGTATATGAAACTTTTTGAATTCACGTTTTTTACAAGTTTTCGGGCGATTCAATGTCTTCTGGTTGTTTTCTCTGAAACAAAAAATTAAAAATTTTCTAAATTGTATTTTCATCAGCTTTAAATGTATAAAGGGGCACAAAAAGTGTATCGATTACAATTTCCATAAATAGGAATGAGCTAAGGCGTAAAGACATAAAGCAAGTCGAAGACTGACGTGTTTCATGGGTTAGCTCTGAATCTCACGTGGCAATCTATCACAAAATACGTATTTGAAAAATTGAATATGATTTGAGAGAGAGAGAGCTTTTGGTTCACAGGTTTTGAAAACTAAGCAAATTTAAAATTTTATTTTTCTGAGGACTGCATATATTACGTAATCGCCATTTAAATCGCACTTTATGTAAGCTGATATACTTGAGAGATATACCAAGTCTAAACATACCGAGTCTAAACATAATAAAGTTATTTTTGGACTGTTTTTCCATTGACTGTTATCTTTGTTTTTTGGGCTAGAGGAGTTAATTGTACATATAACTAAGTTGGAGAATTCTTTTGTTTAGATTTGTGTAGACAGCACCAGTGTTTGGTTAAAAATAAAATTTTCTTAAGATTGCCCAAATAGCTTTGATAACGGTATGCTTCTATTAAAATAACTTCAACAAGGAAAGTACTTACAAAATATTAACAAAAATACAATACAGTTTTTACTTAATTTTTAAACTAAATGTTACCTTACAAAATCTATAATTAACATACTTAATAACTAATTAACATGTTAATTTATTACTATTCGTAATAAATTAACATACTTTTTTAAGTTGTGCATTTTTCAAGTAACCTCATTGCGACAACAAAATTAAATGTATACACACAAATTAAATGTATACACACAACAAAATTAAATGTAATTAATATATTTTTCAAATATCATCACATTACTTACTTTAATATAAAGTTCCTTCGGTTCATCATCTAACACGTCTTCGGGTATAAAGAAAATGCCATCTTTCATTTTGCCATCACCATTATTCTCTACTTTCTCTACCTTCAAGAAACCGTCCTTAGGCGGTCTTCCTCTGACCAAATCAAAAAGATCACCCCCTTTCAGCTCATAAGCAACATCCTCCTTCTGATAACTGGAGGTTACAAGGAAAACCACGACACATACAAAAACGCACTTCATTTTGCATACGACCTCTTTAAAGTATGTAAGGTAACTGTTTTTATAATTTACAGACCTCCCATTTATATCACGGTGTCGGGCTTACAGAGCATAAAAACTCATGTTATTGGCTAAAAGTTATTTACCAGTTGAGACATTTGTCTCGAATTATTACGCCGTAATTGAGGAAAGTTTTTGTGATTCATATTTTATTAACTATACCTACCTAGCATTGAATTCGTTTTTAATACCTAAGACCATATATTAGAGCCTTGGTTTCCTATCCAGGAACGTATGCACTTGAGAACCTTGTCCACTAATATTAGATATATTTCATTTTTCTCCTTTTTCCCCACAATAGAACTCGCTGTTCATGTTCTAATCGTTTACGTTCATCACTCCGAAATTATGTATCATTATCTTTTATGTTTAACATATCCTCTCTGGAATGCTTCCTCACTTGAAATTAAAAACGTAGCAGGATCTGTAAACTTATTATAGTTGATCCGATAGGCACATTTTTTGAAGTAAAAAAGACAGCACAAAATTAACTGCATACACAAATTTTTTGGAGGTGTCTAATCAGAACTGAGAATTGAACCCGTGAAATGTTAAAAATAATTACCTATATTTTTATGACACAGATTGATAAGGTCAGTTAAAAAGAACAAATCATTTTAACAAAAATTATCCCTTTTTAGGGTAGACCCTAAAAAGTTCATAATAATATGTATAATTAGATTAATGGCATTTCTTTTCTTCATTTATTTCTTTTTTTGGGTTAACTAGGTATAGGGTATATACATAATATTACGAATACCTATAGCTTTTTTGCAATAGAAAACACTTTTTAGTTCTTACATTTAATTTGAAATAAGAACATTGATTTGGAATTGGAATGATTCAGTAGATTGGAAGTTGCCTGAGGAGCCGGTTGAAAGTAATACTTTTCAGGCCTAGGGAGAATCGTTTTTAACCGACAGCTGTCAAATTATAAAAAAGAAACTCCGTGTATTTTCACATTTCTATTGAACCATGTTACAACTTTCAATACAGCCACTCAATTACAGTGCGGTGTAAAATTGAAATAACAAAGTTAAGTAGATATTCATTAAAGAATATATTTTTTAAATGACTTTATTATAATTGACATTCAACTATTTCTTTAAAATAACATAGATTTGGGAAAAATATTTACCATTTTTCAATTATGAAAATGGAAAATATCTGCCAGCCACAGCAAAATAAGCGGGAAAGCGGCAATCTGATCTTCAATTGTTTTTTTTTTTGAGTTGTAGAGCTCTGTTATACTTCCGAATAGCAGAGATATAGCAGAGATAGTTAGTATTAACACAAATGAGTTCATCTGATTCCGATATGGATTTGACGCCTGATTTCATAAGAGAAGAGGCTAAAGCAGAAGTTGTTGATTTATTAAAATAAAATTCACTCATTTTTCTTTAGCTAATTCCTGTTTTTATTTTACTTTTTTCCTTGTGTTCGTTATAAAAAGCACAGTTTTTACTTTGGGTTAAAGACTTTCTTTCACTCCTAGGGTAACGAATAGTAACGATGTACTATTACAGGTACAATTTCCAGTCTGAAAAAGGGCTTTTAAAATTTTTAAATGTTATTCTTTTTCTTTCTAAGTGAGCTTGTTATTTATAAGCAAAAAAAGTAGTTGGAACTATATAATATAGCACCGCGCATCGTCAGAGCTTAAATGAAATGATAAAACGTATATTTCATGTCATAAATATCTTGTTCTTGGTCGGTATCGTCATTGCTGTTCGTGTCCCTGAAGTTTGTCCATTGCCTTGTGTGTGAGGAGTAGAGTTGCCAACTCCCATTCACAGTTATCCGGGACATTAAAAATTTTTATGTGGGACTAGGCCAAAAAAAGCGGGACCTACAAATGTGCAGAAATGAGAAAAAAAAACACGAAATATAAATTAAATCAGTTTTATTTAAAATTAAATTAACAAAATAACCTTTCTGATAATTATAACACCACATAGGAATATGAATCAATAATTAAAGCACTTTTCTCGATCCACTGAGCAAAATCACGATTAGTTTTTATTTTTTTAAAAGTACCTACTTATTTTGTGATTTTTAAATCAGATAATAAGTAAGTACCTAGTCTACTTATTATCTGATAAATGTTTGTCTCACCGGGCTGGCTTTACCATAAAGCGGGACAATTAGCGTCTCACAGAGATGTGTTCCGGGACGCATTATTTGAGCCCTGGAAACGGGACGTCCCGCTTGACACGGGACGGTTGGCAACTCTAGTCAGAAGCTTCCATGAAGTCCGATTCTCGGCCTCTCCCAACGCGGTCACTAAAAGGAGTCCGATTAACGTAGCTACTTGGTCGCACCAGCGGATAGGTGATCGCCCGCGAGATCTTTCGCCTTCTTCCTTTCCCACTACAACCTAAAATTGAAATAGAAGAGAGAATATCATTTTTGTTCCTACAAAGAGATATGAGACCACATTCAAATTTAATTGACGGATACACTTCGTATGTAGTGAACCCACAATCATGTAATTTCATATGACGCTTGTTAATATAATGTTTGCACGTTACACCGGATTTTGTTGACGAAGTTTTTGTCATTCGGGGATTTTACGCAGCTACATAAGATATGAACAGTGACCGTTTAATTTTATTCTTATCTTGAATGGCTATAAATATGTTTGTGACGTGTATATTATAAAAGAGTTATCAAATTTTTATAAGAGCTGATATACATTTTATTATATGACGTTTTGGCCATACCTACTCGTTTCGTATACATTCAGTCCGTCGAATAACTGGTTATGTGATACTTTGTATTGATTTATGGAAGACGGTGATTTTAGAAGCATAAACTAAACGACCATACCGAATTTTGGATAAAATCTTGTGCCTTTACTTAATAATGATGTTATCGTTAGCCACATTAATTTATAATTAGTCACATTAAGAATATAGGTGTTGTTTTTGACATTCCATCACTTTAAGGTTATATTCTACGAATGAAAATAATGCTCGTAAATAGTCCAAAAAACATAGCTTCCAAAATGCATACTTTCGAAAATAATAGCAATTTTAATTAAAATACGAGTAGTTTCAAAATGATTACTAGTGACATGATCATGAGTCTTTATTTTGGCGACTTTCCCGAACTTATACTTAGAAAATGATTTTTTTTTCTCTCCGTACAATTACTAGATAGAAACTAACTTACATTAAGTTATTACTTTGAATCCTAGTTGGTCCTAGTCCAAGGGGAATAATTTTAGTTGTACTACCGAACTGTTGGTCCACCAGGAGAAAAAATCCCCTTGGTACAACTAGTTGAACCAAGTGGTTGTTCCACGGGGCAGCGATGAGAAAATGGCCAATCATTAATAATATTACTAAAGGAAATGCGATGTTGTTATAAATAGGTACTTAACATAAAGGTGATTTACGTGTAAAATCTTATTTTTGTGGAATTATTTTGTTTGAAAGGCGAAAATAAAAAAATAATAATTAATTAAAAATTACTGCTGTTTTATTTTCTCACAGTCTCATTATTATCCTAGCTAGAGCTATCGAATATCAAAATGAACACGTTGTATATCGAGAAACAAATAGGAATATTATAGGAATTTAAGGAGAACATAAGAGAATAAGGAGCAGGTACAGTGACAATGATTTACTGGCAATTTTGACAGGGCAATAAAAAATGAATATAAAAAAAATTAACAAAAAATAAAAACCGGTCTTAAAAACACAAAAAGTCAAAGATAATAATGTGTGAATATCAAGTGAATACCAAAATCATATATTTTTTTGAAGTCGGTACTGATGATTATAATATTCTCTCAAACAAAAAAGGAATTATCCGATTTAGTTAAAAATGAGAAGGTTATGAGGTAATAGACATAAATAAGGGTTTCCCCTGATTTTCCTAGGATCCCATCACCAGATCCTGAGTTTGGTAAACATGGAACCAACCGGCAATTATACCCTCTCAAACAAAGAAATAATTTTTCAAATCTGTTAATAAATAACAGAGCTATGAGGTAGCAAACATAAAAAAAACGTGTAATCGAATTGATAACCTCCTTCTTTTGTGAAGTCGGTTAAAAAAGGATGAATCTGTAACAAATGAAGAAATTTTGTTCTCGATTAAAGTCAATAAATTATGAAACTAATTCGAATATTAAAATACTTAGTTTCTTGTTTGTTCATCTCGAGAAGGCTCTCCCAATTTCCGAACAGGTGAGAGTGAACTTTTTTTTTATTCCCACTTGTATTGGCAGACATCTTGAGTATATTCAGGGTGTATGCACATACAAGGTTAATATGATTTCTTTAAATTAGATTGTTTTGCTTTGTTTTGACGTCAATAAGTGCCTGTAAAGGCCTATGTTGAATAAAGATTTTTGAATTTGAATTTGAATATAGGCAAAATTGAGCAAAAAGAAGTTCATTTACTCATAGTCTATAATAGATTTTAATTTGCCAAATTCAACCATCGGATTTGGTCAGCTTAAAAAAGATGTGCTTAATTTTGCGATTATTGAAAGGATAAAAAATCATTGCCTGTAGTTGCCAGAGATTAGTCAGTATCATCTTTTAAATTCACGCCGTCGTCACATCATCATTGTTTTACTATTCTATACGTGACCGTTGGCGTATTTTCCAATGTTCTTATTATTCATTAGAAGATGACGAACCACGAGTCGGATACAGGTTTGTAGCTATGGCAATTTTATAGCATAACGCTAAAGACTATAAAGGCGTCAGAATCACGAATTAATGTTATTTCTATTATTAATTTAATACGTCTTTACGATACGAATTAATAGGATTGTTTTAGAATTTTATGTACTTAGTTTGGCATTTTGAGTTCCCGGAAGGAATAAAAGTCCTTGTTATTTCACATTATCTTTTATTATTTCAGATAAGTAGTTTATCCTTTCTTCTTTATCGAAAATGAAATATTTTCATCATCAGTTTTCTTATATTGCCCCAGTCGAGGAAAAATGTTTTATTCATTCTTTCAAAGTCAAAGTATCCTCCTGTAACAAAATAAGCACTGTTAAAGTAGGTACGCTAAGTCATTTACTATACGTAGCGAAAGTAAGATATTTTTTAAAAAGTGCAGAGAGTGCCGTAGAAATCACATAAAAACAACAGGTTACCATGACCAGATCAGAAGATTTTTTATTTATTTTTATTTATTTAAGAAAATCAACAGCGTTTCATAGATTATTATACAAAAGGTTAAACGAGGACGTGAAGGGTAAGTAAAATAAGTGCGTACTACTGTACTTCTAATTTATGCCCATTGGTGGTCATTGGTGGTCATTGGTGGGCTCACACGACATAATATGCACATAAAATGAAATATGTTACAGTACACAAGCAGGGACATACCTACACATTACACGCGCACACACACTCCCACACAAACACACACACATACACAACACAAACATACATAGATACACATAAAAAAATGGTTTGCACTACTAATGACAAAAATTATATACATAATCGTCTATTTACATATCTTTTAAATTAATAAAAGAAGAAACATCACAAAATGGGAGTAAGACAGGTATTTCTTCATTAAAAAAAGGATGGAAAAAGGTAAACGTAAGTGGTATACCTGACAGTTTCAACAATCATTTCCTTACCATAACCCAAAACCTTACACCTCAAACAAATCCATCGCATGCTCTCGAGTACTTGAAGAGATACCTCTCAAACTTTTCGCATATCCCTAAGTTTCAGTTGCCCGTAATCTCAAATGACGATCTTAATAAAGTGATAAAACCCATGATGACAACACGGAATACACTTGACATTTTTGACATAACATTGAATATTTTACTGACATTATGGCCCGTTAAAGTGACATATTAGTAATATTAATTAATGAAATGTTTAGCAGTGTCATTTATCCTGATGTCCTTAAGAAAACTCGAGTCTGCCCTGTATACAAAGGGAAGGGAGAAAAGGATGTAGTGGACAACTACAGACCGATAACTATAGTCCCAAATGTGTCTAAAATTATTGAGTCTGTGGTTTCCACGAAACTCATGGAACATTTTGAAAAAAATGAGCTCTTGTCTCCCAACCAGTACGCTTACCGTAAAGGCAAATCTACAACGTCAGCTGCGCAACAAGTCATAGACTGTATACTCACAGGTCTTGACGATAAATACAAGGTTGCTGGAATATTCTGTGATCTCTCAAAGGCCTTCGATGTTATACAATATAACCTATTATTAGATGAATTAATTTATTATGGTTTTGACGGTACTGCACATAAATTGCTTTACTCTTTCCTTACAAATAGAATGCAGATTGTACAAGTGAGCTCAAATAGCCAGAATGTGAGATCAAAGTCAGGGTTGGTGAAGCTAGGAATACCACAAGGATCAGCCCTCGGAAATACTCTGTTCCTTGCCTTCATTAACGACTTACCATCGCATATCACAGGTGGCCTGACAATTCTCTTTGCTGACGACACAACTGTTATCGTATGTGCACGCACATATATTGAACTAAATAATAAAATAAACAGTTTATACAAACAGCTGGAAACTTGGTTTAGTGCAAATGGACTTGTCTTGAATAGCAAAAAATCACACATTATCATGTTCGCTGGTAAAACCATTCCACGTCCTATTAGTCTTGCCACTACAATCCCAGTGAGGGAAGGGTGTAAGTTTTTGGGACTCGACATTGATTCTTGCTTAAATTGGAAGCTCCACATAAATACACTGTGTGATAGGTTGAGTAGCGCCGCTTATGCATTGCGTAAACTCAAACCACTTGTCAGCTATAACGTCCTGCGGCAAACCTACTACGCGTATTTTCACTCTTTAATATCCTACGGGTTAATTCTTTGGGGCGATTCTACTGAGTCAGACCGTGGTTTCATTTTACAAAAGCGAGCAGTAAGAATAATTGAGGGTACAAAAAAATTTAGGCAAACATGTAAAACACTCTTCAAAAAACACGGGATATTGACTTTGTACTCTCTATACATTTATAATGTGATAATGTATGTAAGGCAAAATATAAAACAATTTAAATGTCGTGATAGCATACATTATAATTTTCGTACAGCTGGCCAATTACTTAGGCCCGTATTAATAAACCGCACTCAGCTCTGAGATAGAACTTGAGCGCAAGCTTAAGATACTGTGCTAATTAATATATCATACTTGAGTTCACACTTGAGTACAAAGTATCAGCTGAGTAGCGAAGTATTAATAAAACGATTTCAGGACTCAAGTGCACTCTCAAGATGCTACTTAAGTTCCTGTTTTCTGAGTGTGGTCGAACCATGACTTAAGTGCGCGTTTTGGCGGTTTATTCACATGTCATTTGGACATTGGGTATTTTACTATGGAACATTTTCCCACGGCGAACAAAAATAAAATTTGGTTAGATATATGTATAGGTAATTACCTACATCTAGATTATAATGGGATAGTTTGCATATCTGTGGGTCGTGGGATTAACACGAAAATTACCATGAAAGTATAAAAACATAGTAGGAATAGTATTTTTTTACTTGTTTTCTTGCAAAAATCAAAAAGATATAAAGGTAAGATAAAGGAAAAAAAAATTTCGAATCATTTTTATTCTGCTGCATCCAAACACAAGGCACAGGGAGATAACAGTAGTTAAACAGATCACACAACGGATGACAAAGTGACAGCTTTTAGCTTTTCGCGCCAGTCGTCGCGTCGATCTCGCGCCCACTCATAACCAGAAACTCATATAAGTACTTATAACTGGAATAATGTGGCGACCGTCACTCAATTTGATTCAATCTAGTGCGCCAACACTATGAATGAAAAATTTTTTGGATGCGTTCCGTTACACTTTTTTTTTGTACATACGACAGGGAAGCTCTTGGCTTTCATCTCACCTGATGGTAAGCGAAGGAAGCGAGCTTCACCTGGACTCCTCAACAACAAAGAAACTGGCTTTCTTACCTCTAATTGTCGGAACACAACAATGCTATTAACATTGTTATTATGGCGAAGAACTTAGATAAGACGGCGCGGGCGGTAGCTAACCAGGCGGGCTCAGAAGCACTACCACCGACCAAACCGTACAGAAAAACTTCTGCCCCCATGGGGAATTAAACCCCAGACCTCCCGAGCAACATCTGGACCACGGAGGCGGTTAAAGTTTTTTGTTATTAAGTCCTAAAAGTAGGTAAGTTTAAATAGATATTTATTTATTTATTATTATTAATCTGGCAACGCTGTCAACTGGCGCAAGCGCACGTGACACAACCCGTTTTATGAGACTATGCGAGAGAGAGAGAGACAGAGGGAGAGGCAGTGAGACGAACAAAACATTCCGACCGCATTACAGGTATTATTCAGTTGGACATTTTTGTCAAATACTAACTAAACGCTCGCAGCTTCGCCCGCGTTATTTTTGCTTTCCCGTGGGAATTTTATATTTTTACTTGGGAAAAATAATTTTGTAGCCTATGTTCTTTAGGAATAATGTAGAATTCTAAATGTGAAATAATTTTTCAAATCGGTCGAGTAGTTTCGGAGCCTATTCAATGCAAACAAACAAACAAATATTTTCTCTTAATATAACGAGTAGTAAAAATTAACGAAATACTCGCATGATATAAACACTGATAATTTCTGTTGCCATTGATCTGAATTGAAATAACTACAGAAAATGAAAGCTGAATAAAAGCAGCAGGATCACAGAATAGATAATAGTGCAGGATCTAAAAGTACTTATTTTGGATTTTGTTCGCGACTTTTCAAAAACCGGGTAAAAATGCCCAATGTCCATCACGTTTGACGACTTTTGTTGTTTGGTTAAAATGGACATTGAAAATATTATCGACGAAATCGATCACTATGACAAAATAGATTATTAGGTATGAGTATATCTTTCAGATAAAGGGGCATCGAAATCCAAAAAAATATATATAAGAAATACTCAGAATACTTTGAAATACGGAATGAAGACTTTTTGAAACGATATAGATTTCACCAAAACCTTTCATCATCAGCTCAGTAACATGACCTGATGACTACCATACGCAAATAACTAAATATCTTTAATATAACCGGCCAAGTGCGTGTCGGGCCACGCGCAGTGTAGGGTTCCGTAGTTGCAAATGCCAACTTTGAGTTCACAGCCACATCTCGCAACACTTTGCAACAGATTACTAATACGTTACTATTAAATTAGGCATTATTATTATTATTAAAGCTGCAATGATTTTATATTTCCTTAACTTCACATGGTTCGTAAATTTATATTCAGTACTAATTTTCAATGAAATTGCTTTTCAGCTTCCAATTGACGACTCTGTAACAAACCAAAATTGTAAATGGCGATTTAAAAGAGGAGATAAAAAATTTTGACCTTTCGAGTTTCTTGCCTGTTCTTCTCGAGAAGGCTCTCCCAATTTCCGAACAGGTGTAGAGTCAATTTTTTTTTCATTCCTACTTGTATTTGCAGACATCTTGAGTATATTTAGCATGTATGCACATACAAGGTTAATATAATTTCTTTAAATTAGATTGTTTTGCTCTGTTTTGACGTCAATAAGTGCCTGTAAAGGCCTATGTTGAATAAAGATTTTTGAATTTTAATTTGAATTTGAATTTCCGAGTAGATTTTATAAGTTAGTCGTCTATAACTTTTTAGTTTGTACTTAGTACTCAACTCTGATAGTTTTCCTTTAAGCTTCGTTATATATACTAGTGTTGTAATTTTTTTCACGTGTCCATATATAACCGTTTACCAGATAGAGGGGGGGGGGACACTTACCTCTAACAAAAATGTGCATTTTAAAACAAAATATTTCAGAAACGGATCCCTCAATCGAAAAATGTTGTTATGAACCTTACATTATTTTTTAAAGACCTATTCAACAATACCCCACATGATGGGTTAGTTGAAAAAATGTACTTCCACTTTACTTGTATGGGAGCTACCCTTAAATAATATATTTGCAATGTTTTTTTCCATTACCTTTTTGGCATGATTAATATACATACCCATACCAAATTACAGCTTTCTAGTACTAATAGTCTCTGAGTAAAAGCGCGGACAGACAGACAGACAGACATGGCGAAACTATTAGGGTAAACCCTAAAAAGACATAAAACACGTTGGACGTGGCATTCAAATTTAAGGGTTTCCCTAGATTTGCCCGGGATTCCATCATCAGATCATGACATGGTGACAATGGGACCACCTCGGGAGTTTACTATTTCGATTACAAAAGGAATTTTGAAAATCGGTCCTCAAATGGCGGAGTAATCGGTGAACATACATAAACAATAAGAAAATAGATACAGTCGAACACAGAACCTCCTCCTTTTTGAAGTCGGTTAAAAATTACGTTTACTTGAGATCACGCTCTTAAGAGCGCGATCTTGATATTATATCTCAAGTGATACGCTGTTGATGTAGGTATATTAATTAGCGACTATCTTAAGTGCGTGATCACATCTTGAGAGTGACTCGGCTGAGTTCGCACTTGAGAGCAGTTTTGAGATCGCTTTATTAATATGGGCCTTAGTGTCCCGCGACGTACAGCACTAGCAACGAAAAACCCGCGCGTGATTGGCCCGAACTACTACGAACGCCTCCCTGCGGACTTAAAGAAAGAAACCAATGACGAAACATTTGCTCGCCGACTGAAAAACCTTTTGTTGGATAAAGAATTGTATTCGACCAAAGATTTCATTAAATTGACATAGTAAAATTGAAATACCTATTACTTTGACATTTATATAACATATAAATTAATATTATTTTAAAATTTTATTTTTTGATTTTACAATGTGTAATATTATCTCTATTTATATTAATTTTTCGGAAATATTGACATTCAATTTTAATAATGTTAATGTATTTAATAATGTTATTTTTAATTTGACAATCATTTCTCCCGCAAACCATTGTATAATATTTTTATGATGTAATTTGTGTTGAAATGAAATAAAATAAATCTAAAAAAATCTAAATCTATTCTCATAATATAATATACTTATTTTATTATATATCCAGATATTAAATTAGGGTTCTCTAGAGGAACATTTTTTTGTCCATTATTTCGATTCACATCATAAAAACGCGGGCTGTTTTTTACATTTGAGTCGGTTCGATTCCCAGACGAAGAAAATTTTATAAAATCTTTGAATGCAGTAATACTTACTGTTAAAAATAAAGTCTCCTTTCAGTCAAACATCCTATCTACCATGTTTAAGGTACCTTCCCTTCATGCCGCATAGCCTTGGGACGCATTGTATATTACTTATACCCTACATCTATGTTACACATACATTAGTTACACCTAATTTCACAGAGTCTTTAATATGTGTCGATCTACCTTTGCGAGAACCTGGGGTCTTAAACCGAGGATACTTTACTGGATATATAACATCATGGTACTCCCCATTATTACATATGGAAGTATTGTCTGGTGGCCAAGGACAAACCTAACCACATGTAAAACGGCACTAAATAAGATTCAGGGACTTGCCTGCATGGCAATCACTGGTGCATTCAGAACCACTCCAACGGTAGCTTTGGAAAGATTTTTGGATCTCACTCCGCTGCACATTGTCATACGTAGTGAAGCAAAGAAAGCGCTCCTCAGATTACAGACTGTAGATCTGTGGAATGCAACTAAGCCCCACACGAGACACACAGCACTTGGCAAAGAAGAAGGGGATTGGCTACTGGAAATGATCGGAGACAGGATGATACCCAGGTACATCTTTAGGAGGTCATTTAGTATACAAATTCCAACAATGGAGGACTGGAACAAAGGACTAGCGCCTCCTGGTAGGAATAGCATGATTTGGTACACAGACGGTTCCAAAATGGACACTGGTACAGGTGCAGGAATTTATTCCAAAGGCTTTGACGCTAGTATTAGCATTGGCAAGCTTGCTACAGTTTTTCAAGCAGAAATGTTTGCAATCCTATCCTGTGCGCAAGTAAACATTGATAAAAGGCGCAATGGACTCAACATACACATCTTAAGCGATAGTCAAGCTGCGCAAAAGGCACTAATGTCACATAAAGTGCACTCTAAACTGGTTCTAAATACCATCAATGCGCTAAACAAGCTTGCGAAGAAAAATACAGTACAGCTGATATGGATTCCAGGACATGAGGGTTTCCACGAAAACGAGAAGGCAGACAGTCTCGCAAGACAAGGATCGGAAACCAACTTTGTGGGTCCGGAACCTTTTGTGAGTCTGGCACACTGTGCAGTCAACTCTGTCATCAGAGATCAAGCAAAGAGAAGACACCAAAATGAATGGGTCGCTCAGAAAGGAATGGCGCACACCAAGCGGTTCATGGGCCTGAATAACTACAACAAATTCTCAATGAATTCAGGCAGAATGCAAATCCGACTCCTGTTGAGTGCTCTGACTGGCCACTTTGGCACTAATCGTATGCTAGCAAAAATGGGTCTGAGCAACACAGAGACCTGTAGGGCCTGCAATGAGGGAGAGGAGAGCATGGAACACATATTGTGCGACTGTGATTCCCTTTCTCGTAGGAGAATGAGTCTCTTTGGGACTGGATATCCCAAACCCGAAGACTTCAAGGCTATCCCCCCTGGACCAATTGTGAGACTCATGAGTGCACTCAATTGGTCCATAAATGGTGATAGCAATCAATGAATGAAGAAATTGGGGAAGTACAAAGGATCCTTAAGGGTCGAAGTGCAGGACCCCCCCGTTATAAGATAAGATAAGATACACCTAATTTTATCTTTTTTTTATAGAAGGCCAAGCAAATGACTCCATTCCACCAGGTGGTAAGTGGAAGTAGAGTCCAAATGCGAAGATAGCTATTGCGGGAGAGAGGTTAAACGCCGCACTAGCCACACCTGCAAGGTGCTTTTTCACGCCTCTTTTAAAGGACCCGGGATTATAGGAAGGAGGAAACATGCGCTGGCAGAGAGTTCCATTTCTTAATCGTGCGACATAGAAATGAGTTACCGAATTTCTTGGTACGCGATTGAATGGTAGTCACAGTTAGACGGTGACAACGGAGGCCAGCACGTGTCGTTCTTAAATGGAAAGGAGAAGGAAGATCTGGTTAAAACTAAACATAATCTAACCAAATAGCCAACGGAATTTTTCATCACTTGTTTTCAAAACGAGGTCTCAATCAACATTAAAAATTTGATGTGATTGAGAATAAATTGCGGGATATCACCTTTATTTATGACTAAACTAGTTACCACTTAGTTGTGTCAATGACATTCAGTAATTTCACCAGTTATTATGCAATTTTTCTCAAATGCAGTAAGATAACCCACTTACTAAAAAAGTGGTATATTTATTCTCACTTGCCTGTTTTCTTGACACTAGCATTCTAAAAATAGTATATTCAAATGAGAACAGAACGAATGTTTTTAAGATTTTATGGCACTATGTTTTATTTTTAAAGGGAAAAAATATTACCCGAGCACCATCTAGGTGAACCACTTATAGGTGGCCTATGAAAAGGAAAACTTATTTACACAAAACGTTTGAAAGAATACCTATTCATTGTTTATAGGGTAGGTAGGATGCTTTAATATGGACTCAGTAATGATTTCACCTAGGAATTGGGGTTACCCAGACCCCGGATCACCCAACTATGGACAAGAAGAACATCGAGGTTGGTTTAGTGGGTATGCCCCGCAATCAGCAGGCCAGTCCCACACACGCCTGTCGACTAGCCATCGGCAGGTACGGTGCGCAACAGCATTCCACCTCGTAAAAAAAAAGGAACTCTACACAAAAGAAATTGCGCTTAGAATATAATATGTACTTTAAGCAATAACTAATTATAGTATTTATAGAACCCGAAAATTGGGTGAGTGTAAATGTAATATTATTTATCCTACTAATAACCGTAACGTAATACTTTCACGTTATGGTTACACAGTAATTTTGTCAATATTCTAAATCCATCTTATGGGATTATTCTACTTAGTTTTATTTAAGTATTTATATCAATACATTTCCTTTTAATATATTTTTTAAAATAATGTATGTCAATGATTATTTTAAATCAGTTGGGCTAATTAAATGCATTATACTGGTTTAGATTAGTCCGCGTTTTGATACGAGAGCTTCATCATTTGAAAAGTAGTGTCTGCTTTAAATCTCAGCAAAATGCGGGTTTTCTTTATTGGTAAATAAATCCTTGCATCTTAAGAACGTTGGCAGATTAACTATTGTTAACCTTTTAAACAACCATAACATAACTTTGACCATTTGCCAAGGTTAGCCATCTAGCTCATATAAATTGACTGTTTAAAATAAAATTTAAATGAAATCATGTTCGTCAATCTTGGACGAAAATAATGCAATATAGCTTAGAATGTTGGCACGGAAATGAACTGATTTTCTGGCATGTAATGAATGATTACAGAAATATATGGCTCGTATCTATGCTATGCATCTAATACACGTCGACCGAGGTAAATTCTATGTTCAAGGAGATTTGCATGCAAGTCCAGAGAAATAATTGCGAGAACATGTACCGAAGAAAGCTTTCGTAAATAACATTATTATCATTCAGAATAGATAAGTCTCTAACATTGGTTAGGTAGGATAACTTTATATTAATGTTTTCTAAGGGCTGAATTTGTGGGTACTCTACACGATGAGGGTTAGGTAAGATGACTTTATATTAGAGCTCCTTTTATAAAGGACTGATTATGTAATACTAGAATTCGTTTTCCAACCATTGCATCAATCCAAAGCTTAATTTGTTTACTCAACAAATTCTGTTCTGGTACCTGGCTTATATATTTCACATTTTCACGACAGTTGCAACTTCATCTTTCAGCAGGCAATTATAAAATAAGACATTGAAAGTCAAGAGAGTTCTTCAAATTTGTGTTTTAAATATATGGATTAAAGTGCTTTAAAATAAACATCGTTCTGCTTCGGCGTAGCGTAGCTACACGGAAAACAATTCATAATCTCTATATATAATAAAATCGTAGGGGTACAAAAATCTGTAATTGCGAAATATTAAGAAAAAAAATACACAGGTCGCCTTAAAATCATTAGCAGAACACGATAGAATAGTTTTTAAAAAAATTGTTTGTTTGTTGGTTTGTTTGTTTGTTTGTTTGTTTGTTTGTTTGTTTGTTTGTCTGTTTGTCCGGAAAGATCTCCGAAACTACTGGACAGAATTTGATATGGCTTACACCACAATGCTTAGAATTTTCCGGAAGAACATTTAGGCATAATTTCGTTTGTTTAAATTCACTTTTTATTTTTAGTGAAAAAATACCATATAAAATTTTCGAATTGACTTTAGGTAGAAAAACAACATGGCGCACGTGAAATTATTTTGACAAGTCTGTCACATAGTACCTGAGCATAGTATAGAGAGAAGGTATTTTCTTCCACGAAGGAAAGGCAATGGAACTACGCCATACAGCCTGATCTTAAGTAATTGGATTTCGAAAATTGAAAGGCAGGAATGAAGTGTTTCACATAGTACAAATAAAATTTAATATTTTCTGTTAATGGCTGTGCCCAACTGGATTTCGCCAACCAAATTGTCTTTTTCTTATGTCGTACCGTGGTGGTAAGGCAAAAAGATCAAGCCATACAACCAATGTATAAAGCATTTTTTATGATAATACTTATCGAGTGACCATAAAATTTGTAGATTGGTTTAATTCTTGACTAATTTTCACAAAATCGGTACAATTTTTGAAATATTTGAAATGTTAAAAAATGAAGATACTCTTTTCAAGGTATTTTGAAAGATGTTATATGTTTTTACATTAGGACTAAGGAATCAAACACTTTCATCCATTTAAAACTATTAAAAGTAATAGATTAATATTGATAATTAAAAAAAATATCTGACTGCAATGTTCTGGGTTACGCGTAGAGGGACGGGACGGGACTCTTGATCCTAATGTCTAAAATGACGGATCACATTTTTTTGGATCCACCCAAGGAACATGGATATCGAACGAAGAACCTAAAGAGTAGAACACATTGAACCTAGCCACGTTGACTTAATGTGACATGACTGCCGATAAAGTTCGTTTCCAAACCCAGCGATATGCATATCAAATGAAAGGCCTTGATGAGTAGAGCACTATGAACATAGGAAAATCGCCCTAAATTCAACATGGCCGCCGCTCAAATAAAACGGATAAAAGTTAGTTTCCAAACCTAGCAATATGGGTATCAAATGAAAGGCATTGATGAGTAGAGCACTATGAACCTAGCAACATTGACATAAATTCAACATGGCCGCCGCTCAAAAAAGGTGGAATAAAGTTAGTTTCCAAACCTAGCAATATGGGTATCAAATGAAAGGCCTTGATGAGAAGAGCACTATGCACCTAGCAACACATAAATAAATTCAACATGGCCGCCGCTCAATAAAGGTGGATAAAATTTCGTTTTCTAATCTAGCAATATAGGTATCAAATGAAAGGTCTTCAAGAGTAGAGCACTATGGACCTAGCAATATTGACGTAAATTCGACGTGGCCACCGTTCAAAAAAGGTGGATAAAAGTTCGTTTCCAAACCTAGCAATATAGGTATCAAATGAAAGGCCTTGAAGAGTAGAGCACTATGTAAATAGGAAAATAGCACAAAATACAATATGGCCGCTGCTCAAAAAAAACTGATAAAAGTTCGTTTCTAAGCCCAGCAATATGGGTATCAAATGAAAGGCCTTGATCAGTAGAGCACTATGAACGTAGCAACATTGACGTAAATTCAACATGGCCGCCGCTCAAAAAAGACGGATAACAGTTGCTTTTCAAACCCAGCAATAGGGGTATTCAATGAAAGTAGGCCCTGAAGGGTACCTAGAGCAGCCATGCTCTAAGTGTGTTCCGCGGAACCCTAGGGCTCCACAATACCCCTATAAGGGTTCCGCAATAATTTAGAAAAATCAAAACACCCTCTCTGGTCGTACTTTTATTATGCTTATTAATAAAGAATACACTTTTAAAAACTATTGTTTTATTTTAAGGTTCCGTCAAGTATGTCGCTTTCCAAAAGGGTTCCGTCACCAAAAAAGTTTGAGAACCGCTTCGGGGCCTATTGGATGTTCGATGTTAGATGTTACCTGTGTTTAGTGTCCTTCGAGACCGTGATAATGCAATGATCGTGAACTAACTAATGATAACTTCAAGTTTGTGTGTTGGATGTTAGTCATCACGGCGAGTTTGCTAACCGAACTATGCCAGCAACACTATATCGCACAGTACACGTTACAAAAACGGAAGACTCAATACATTTTAAGGCTAACCGCAAAAATACGTTTTTTCGCATTCGTTTTCTGAATGCGGGTATCCGAATGCATCAAATCTATACAAAATACTCATTGACTGCCGCACACGTTCGTTTTTATTACGAACGGAACACGTTCTGTACGTACCTTTAGGTAGAATGGTAGAAATCCCGAATGAGAAGAAACGAACGTCTGCGCTACGTTCACGAAACTCCGTGTCTGTATTCCGTGATCGGATATCGAATACGGAAAACGTATTTGTACAGTACTCATGCTATACATTAACTCTACGAAAACCGCCAGTATTACGAGCGACATAAGAACGGTTCAAAGGTCAAACAGTATAGCTTGACAAGGAGCTTACTGTACGACCAGTCAAAATTGGCCAAGTTGTCATATCCAAAAAATATATTTTGTTGGTGTTACCAACACCCATTATAAAATCTAAACTTTATTCGTATACAGTTCTAATTTATTAACAATTGTTTATTTTAATTCGAAACATGAATACGATAAAGATTATTCTTGCAACTATGTAGTTCTTTCTACTGAAGAAGAATTTATTAATATCAATAATGTCTCGAAAACAATAATTATACTTAGTGTTTATAGTAATATGTAATGTATTTAATTTTGTGGACTGTTAGAAAAAGAGCATTACGAACCTACGAAAATTGTCCTAATTTCGAAATGGCCGATGCACAAGAAAGGCAGAATAAAGTTGATTCACTATGGAATAAAATGGAGGAAAAAACTAAACACTGTGTTAAGCATTTTGATGGCGAAACGAAGTTCGCGGGCACAGCTAGTGAATAATAAATCACTAACGACATAGTTATCTCTCGATGGCCTAATTGACTACCAAAATCAAACAATTTATATTCGCCCCTTGCTCATTCAAACGCTCAAATAGATTTAAGTATTCACTTACCTTTGGCGGTAGCAAATCCCTTGAAGGTTCTTTGATAATTCTTAAAAGATCGCTTGCGGTTTCACCATTTGTAACTTTACCGCTGACATGGTTATTGTTCACTGGTACTGTAGCAGTATTTAGTATTCTTGGCGTGATGGACACTACTGGTTGGTTGGGAAGAGGAAAAACTCTCCAGCTTGTAACAAAGCCAAAAGATAAAAGTAAAATTAGATAAACATGAAACTTTAGCATTCTGGCTTGTGGAATACGTGCGACGTGCGTGTCGGAACTAGAATGCTGAGAGCATCTCCGTAGGAATCGAGAATGAATAATTAAAATGTAATACTAATCTAGTTCACCCTGAATATGAGATTATTGATTTGCAAATGAAAAATCTATATCAACGCATGACCGAATATTCAAATTTTTGATGTTTTAGTTTAACATTTTGTAATGTAGTACCTGAGTCAGAGACTACTGGATGTAAACTGGAAACCATTTACTCTCTTTAACCGACTTCATTTGTCTATGTTTTCGTAAGTGGCTGTTACCACCTTACGTACGTAACTTTGTCCCTCTAACAATAATGTAATTGTTATTGTAATGCTCCAGTTGTTAGAGGTATTGTCAATTTCGAGTATATCAATCGTTTTCTAGCCTTATCGTAGTTTACTATTGGAAGAAAAACTGGTCCAGTGCGTGTTAGGCCCGCGCAATGTAGGGCTCCGTACTGTTATTATTATTAAAACTGTTATCGTTTTTATTGATTTTCTTATATTGGTTGTTTATGGATAATTAAGACATTTCAATTTGAGGGATTTCATGGGGATTTCAGTTATGGCAATTTGATAAATTATCAGTTAAAATATAATGGCAAGTAATCTATATATATATATAAAAGAAGAAACTGACTGACTGACTGACTGACATATCAACTCACAGCCCAAACTACTGGGCCTAGAGATTCCAAATTTGGCACGTTTGGTTCTTTATGGGGTGCACTAAAAAGGATTTTTTAAAATTCACCCTCTAAAGGGTTGAAAAAGGGCTCCATAGTTTGTATGGGGAAACCAGATTACTTGCTTTATTTTAATCGAAACTTCACATGACAACTCCAATTGATAAAGAAGTTAACACCTGTTTCAGGATTTTCCAAATTTCAACCCCTAAAAGGGGGATATGGGATGTCAAAGTGTGAAAATTGATAATATCAACGCACAGCCCAAACCTCTGGGCCTAGAGATTCCAAATTTAGCACGTTTGGTTCCTTATGAGGTTAAGGGGTGCACTAAAAAGGATTTTTTAAAATTCACCCTCTAAAGGGTTGAAAAGGGCTCCATAGTTTGTATGGGGAAACCAGATTACTTGCTTTATTTTAATTGAAACTTCACATGAGAACTCCAATTGATAAATAAGTTAACACCTGTTTCAGGATTTTCCAAATTTCAACCCCTAAAAGGGGGATATGGGGTGTCAAAGTGTAAAATTTGATAATATCAACGCACAGCCCAAACCACTGGGCCTAGAGATTCCAAATTTGGCACGTTTGGTTCCTTATGAGGTTAAGGGGTGCACTAAAAAGGATTTTTTAAAATTCACCCTCTAAAGGGTTGAAAAAGGGCTCCAAAGTTTGTATGGGGAAACCAGATTACTTGCTCTACAACCCCTTTAAGGGGGGGGGTATGGGGTGTCAAAGTGTGAAAATTGATAATATCAACGCACAGCCCAAACCACTGGGCCTAGAGATTCCAAATTTGGCACGTAGGTTCCTCGTGAGGTGTAGGGGTGCACTAAGAAATATTTTTTGGAAATTCCACTCCTGAGGGGGTAAAATGGGGATGAAAGTTTGTATGAAAGTCCGTCAGTTTTGAAGTTAGGATTTCCAAATTTTGGATTTAGGCTGGAGATTTATGCAAGTGCAAAAAGAATGGATATTTCAAAAGCCACCCTCTACGGGGTTGAAACAGAGGTCTAAAATTTGTACAAAATTAGACTATCTATATAAACGACACACCAAAAAACCAAGACAAACACCCTTACTTCTGTTCCAGTCGATTCTTTCAAAAAGCACCGGACCGCCAGTATCTAAATGGGGCCATCCCCGAGATATCACAGAAATCGGCTCTCAATCAACGAAGTTCCACAGTAGCGAACATAACTGAATTGACAGCCCCCTCCTTTGCGTAGTGTGATTCTGTAAAACCTCACTTTAAACTTCGAATCTGATTCCGCAGTGAGTTCTTAGATTGGCATTCTTAAAATTCGAATGTAGATTCGAAGTTACTAGAAACTATTAAGTAATCTGTGCTACAGCGCTACACTTGCGAGCGTGGCAGCGAGTGGAACTAGAGGGACCGTGAGATTTTGACATTATAAGTATGGGATGACGTATGAAGTGGCATTCCGTAAAGGGAATTCCTTTATCACTTCGAAGCTCACTTCGCACAGGAACTCGAAACAAAGTGTCAAATAAAACGTTGCTATTTTGTGAGTGAAAACAGGCAAAGTTTATTATCATAGTTTAAAAATACATTTAAAATTATTTCTGAAGGTGATAAAAAATAGTTCTGAGGTATTTATTAGAATTTTATCGCTACTAACTCGTGATAATGACTATGTAAGGGTATCTTGTATCTTATGCGAAGTGAGCGTGAATATCGAAGTGAGATGCGAGCTATTGTTCGAATTTTACAGAATCGACATCCTGAAGTCGGTTAAAAATGCAATGCAGCCAGTGCCAGAAAGAAAAATATATGATTTTTTTAATCAAACTCACACTTCACTGTTTTTCATAAGTACATTAGATTCCTCCGACTTATCTCTTGGGTATCACAGGGATCTAAAATTTCGTAATTTTTGAAGCTCCGACGCATACTTTGGAGATATTTGTATAATCTCTAAATTTCTCTACATAATAGGGCTCGGGATGAAAAATGATTTATTAAATATAGGTCTCGGCTACATATTACTTATTATCTTCTATCTATATCTGTATATATAAAAGAAGAAACCGACTAACTGACATATCAACGCACAGCCTAAACCACCGGGTCTAGAGATTTAAAATTTGGCACGTAGGTTCCTTATGAGATGTACCTACTAAGAAAGGATTTTCCAAAATTCACGCCCTAAGGGGTCGAAATGGGGCTCCAAATTTTGTATGGGGGAACAAGATTAGTTGGACTATTTTATTCGAAGCTTCACAGGAGTACTCCTATCGATAAATGAGTTAACACTTGTTTTAGGTTTTTTTCAGAATTCACCCTTTTAAATGGGGGATATGGGGTGTCGAAGGCTGAAAATTAATATGGGTATCCTTTGTATGGTTTATCGGGTCGCTGGTTACAAAAACAACGATTTCTAAATCCAACCTTTTTTTTTTTTTTTTTCTCGGGGGGAAATGCGTAACTGCACCGTACCTGCCGTGGGCTAGACGGCGGGCGTGTGTGGGGCAGAATACCAGGCCTACCCACTAAAACCCCCCGGTGTTCTCCCTGCCCTTATGGGCGCGCTAGGTAAGGTCCACACTGCGACTCCACTACCCACGCGCCCGGGCAAGCCCGACCAACTGGTCGGGCTATCGCCAAGGGAGGATTGCCCGAGAACACCAGGGCAATCCCCAGACGGAGGGCCTTACGGCGGCGTGCACGGGGCCAACCGTGCACGCAGGCCTCCACGGCAGGGTCATTAGACGGGCATCGCTTGTGCGAATGCCCGTCTTCGCCTGCCTATCCGTCTGCGGCGGATGGAAGCGGCTTGAGGATCTGCCTCCCGCTCCCTCTCCGCGGCCTCCTTCTGCGAGATTACGTCCTCGCAGAAGGAGGCGACAGCCTCCCATTCCACCTCGCCACGGAGCATGGCCACGACCATGCTCGGCAGCGAGAGATTTCCGCCTCCCAGCGCAGCGTTGAGTTCACTGCGCTGGCGTCGCCAAGTCGGGCACACCAATAGTGTGTGCTCGGCAGTGTCGTCGGGAGCGTCGCAGTGGTGACACTGCGGCGTTTCCTCCCGACGGGCGACCCGGTGCAGGTAGTGACCGAAGCAGCCATGCCCGGTAAGTACCTGCACCATGCGGAATGTTAGGCTGTCCTGCCGGCGCCCAACCCACTCCTCCAAAACCGGACGAATCGCCTCGATCGTCCGGTGGCCGGCAGCTGGGGAGCCGAGTGCCTCACCCCACTGGCGCAGAGCCTCCCTCTGCGCCAGGGTACGAACTCGCTCCACCTCCTGTGGAGCAGATCGTCCCCCCCGTTCTCGTACAGCAACCCGATGCCGATACACCTCCGAATGGACGCCTGCATCGACATCCCACGGCGTTTGGCCCGCAAGAACGCAGGCCGCGCCGTGGCTGACCGTGCGATAGGCTCGCACGGCCCGGGTTGCTATGACCCTCTGTGGACGTCTCAGAAGGGCCACCGTACGGGGGGAGAGGCACTCCGCCCATATCGGGGCTCCATAGAGTGCCATCGACCGTATTACCCCGTGATACAGCCGACGGCAAGCCGATCCTGGTCCTCCTACGTTGGGGAGGACCCGCCCGAGTGCGGCTCCGGCGGCGCACAGCCGTGGAGCGAGGAGCTTAAAATGCTCCTCGAAGCTCCATCGGGAATCCAAAACTAGGCCGAGGTACTTAAAATGCGCCTCAACCGGTATACGGACCCCTTCCACTCGGACGCGGAGCCCCGATGGGATCCTGCGACGGGGGGCGTGGAATATCATAGCCCTCGTTTTTTCGAGGGCCACATCCAGACCCAGGAGGCGGATGCGTCGGACAACCAAGGAGGTTCCGACCGACGCAAGGTGGGCCGCTTCCTCTCCCGTTTTCGCTTTCGCCGCGACCAGCGTGTCATCGGCGAAGCAGACGACCTCCAATCGTGGAAGGAGGTTGCCACGCAGGACCCAGTTGTACCCCAGGTTCCATAGTAGAGGACCTAGTACGGAACCCTGGGGTACACCTGCCGCCATTGCCCACGTATGGACGCGACCGTCCGGGCCCTCGTAGAGAACTGACCTGCCTTCTAGGTAGTTCTGCACGAGGGCGCGGAGGTACGGAGTCACCCGGTGGAAACCGAGTGCCTCCTTTATGCACTCGTGGGGCAGGCTGTTAAAGGCGTTGCGGATGTCAAGAGACACCGCAACAACAGTCTCCCCACGAGCTGTGGCCTCCTCAGTCCACCTCTTGAGGAGGGCCACCGCGTCCATCGTGGACCGACCGGTGCGGAAGCCGAATTGGTTGACTGCCAAGTCCGGCCCCCGGTCCTCCAGGTGCTCGACGATGCGGGAAGCCAGAATTTTTTCTAGGAACTTCCCTGCCTCGTCGAGCAGCACCACCGGCCGGTAACCAGACGGGAATCCGCCGGGCGGCTCTCCTTCCTTAGTAGGCAGAGCCTGCCCGCCTTCCACCGCCTGGGGAAGCGGCCCGAGGCGATGCACACATCGAGCACCGCCCGGAACCGCTCTTCGAGGTGTCCCAGGGCGAGGGCCAGAACCCTACTTGGGACACCGTCCGGCCCCGGCGCCTTCTTTTTGCGCCGGAACCGTTTCCTCACCGTGTCGAATTCCACGTTCGACACGTTCCAGTGGCGGCAGCCACTTCCACCGGAGGAGTGTCCGGGGGGACCATTCTGGGGTTCTAAATCCAACCTGGCGGTCGTGAACTACCATCATCGTTTTCTATATTCTTCTTAATATTGAAGAGAAGAAACTGACTCACATATCAACGTACAGCCCAAACCTTCGGGTCCAAAGATGCAAAATTTAACAAGTAGGTTTCTTATGGGGTCTAAGGGCTATGAGCACTAAGAATGGATTTTTCAAAAACCACCCTCTAAGGATTTGAAACGGAGGTCCAACATTTGTATGAGGAAACAAAATCAGACTATTTTATTCGAAATTTCACAGGAGTACTGTTATCAATAAATGAGTAAACACGTGTTTTAAGTTTTTACAGAATGCAACCCCTAAAAAAGGGAAATGGGATGAGAAAGTCTGAAAATCAACATGGGTATTCTTTTTGTGGTTTATCGAGTCGCTGATTACGAAAACAGCAACAATTTTAAAATCTAACGTGGCAGATGTGAAATATCATCACCCATATAAGGGTTCTATATATTTTTTCATTTTAGGTATGCCATCTCGATCGTCGTCAATCGGGTACCTAGGCGAGCGCTGGCGGCACGGCGAGACGAGAGGCGTAGTTATCAGGAATAATTCTGCATCTATAATTAGTACAATTCAAGGTGCTGCTGGAAGGTGGTTGCCTTACCCCGAATTTCTAAAAGCTAGAATAAAAGATCATTTTGAGATGAAATAAAGAACCGATTTATCGTTATAAATAAAACTACACTTTTCGGGTTTATTTGCTTATATATTTGGTTTTAAAGAGAGAACGAGGGGTTTGCGACGCCAAACATTTTGCTGGCGAGCTTCAAAATATCTGAGATGTGATGAAGGAAAACAAACTTCAAACGCTGACGCTGCGGTTACCACCGCAGCGTCATAGTGACCGCAAAAAGTCAGCGACAGTCGAACGTCCACCTGTTATACTACCCTATATGAAAGGGGTCACTGACTAGATTAGTAATATCATGAGACGTGCTTTGATCAAAACCTATTTTAAGCCGTCGAAGAAGATAAATCAGTACCTTCGATCTGTCAAGTGCCAAGTTTCCCTTCAAGATGCAGACATTTACAAATTGTATTGTGACCTGTGGCCTCTCTTTTATGTATAGGTCGCGATACGGATTAAAGAACACATAGCTGACGTAAAGGTGACGCGAAACAAAATCCGCAGTTTGTGAACAGTTTGCTACAGTATCCACAGATCCGCACCAAAGATCACCGATTCATCCCAGTAATATTACGCGAGGCTATTGAGATTCAAAAACACCCGAATTTCAACAGAGATAATGGTTGGAGTACTCCAGCTGTTTGCAAGAAAATAATTAAATCCTAAGCCCGTCCACAGACTGCTAAAACAACAGATACCGTGATGAGCTCTGTTTGCGTGAAACGGATCACATAAATATACGAGATGACGATAGTAAAATCAGTAGGGCTAGGCTAGCACGAAGCTAGCCTAGCCCTACTGATTTATTATTTTTGCTTCGAAGTATTCGTATCGTCAATGACTTCATCGTGAAATATTTGTATTGGAATTGTATACAGCGCCCCTACAGGGCGTACTTGGAACTAAAATTCCCATACAAATATTTCACGATGATATCATTGACGATACGAATACTTTAACGCATATATTCGTGCTAGCCCTACTGATGTTACTCTATGACACCCATTAGCTTCAGGCATCCGTGACCACGAATCGTTCGTAATTTCGGGCAAATAATTAACATGCTTAAAACCAAATAATATAAGCAAAAGAATCCGAAAAGTGTAGTTTTATGTATTAAATGTGTAGTACTCGTGCAAATAAAAGACAGTATTATAAACGATATATCATTGGCTGCTATAAGTGATATAATTAAATCTTCAAAAAAGGAGGAGTTTCTCAATTCAATGCTACGAGTATGTTTTTTTTGTGTGTGTATGTTACGCGATTACGCCGTCAATTGTGGGCCGATTTTCAAAATTCTTTTTGTATACGATAGAGTATACTCCAAGGGTGGTATAATAGTCACCAAAGTTAGGATCTGATGATGGGATCCCATAAAAATTGAGGAAAACCCTTAAATTTTCAGGTGTGTTCAACGTGTTTTGTGTGTATGTTACGCAATTATTACTCCGCCAATTGTGGACCGATTTTCAAAATTATTTTTGTATTCGATAGAATATACTCCTGGGGTGGTTCCAAGGTTACCAAAGTCAGGATCTGATGATGGGATCCCATGAAGATCGAGGGAAACCCTAATTTATTAGGTATTATATTAGGGTTTCTTTCACTAAAACGATTTATTCACTCAAAAGTTAAAAATAAAAAATACTTCAAAAACACTAAAAACTTAAAAATAATATAAGAATAGGTACAGACAACATCATACTTTTATATTAAAGTCGGTGCCAAACGATGATCTCCTAAAAGTCTTAAAATTTGGCACCGACTTCAATATAAAAGTGTGATGTTGTCTGTGTTAAAGTTCAGTTCATTCAGTATTTAGAGGTGTAAGGGGTTCCAAATACCACCTATTGGGACCCAAGCCAACCTCACCTGCACGCGGTGCACCCTGCTATATAACAGACAGGCTCTGGCGCTCCCCACCAACCCGCACTGGGCCAGCGTGGTGGGAGACGGCTCAAAACCCCCCATGAACTTAAACCTAAAACAAAGGCTCCAAGTGCCCGGCGGTTCTGGAGGCCGTGCCGGCGGTGACGGACGTCGACGCGGGCGGCGGAGATCCCCCGTCAAACGACCTTGGCCCTGGCCACAAATACCTAACACGCGCACACTGCGGACCGAGGAGAAGCTGCTGGAACTTGAAAAGGAACTGAGCAGGATTCGCTGGAGTGTAGTGGGACTGTCCGAAGTCCGAAGAGAGGGTGTTCGGGTTGGTACCGAAACAAAATGATAAAACTGATATTGTATAAAAAACTGTAATAAAAACTTGATACTGTAATTCTAATGATATGATAATGTGAGAACGCGCGTTGCCCTTGTTGGCTGAATGCGAACTAACTTTATTGCGTTATAACGAAAAATGCTGACAACAGTAAAATGTACGTCGCTCGCTAGACCGTACATATTCCCGGACGAGAAAATGAGGCTGTTATAGGTGTCTTAAATGAAGGCGATTGACATGAATCTTATAACTAACAAGATGATAAAACAATATTTGATTAAAATCTAACATGCAATGAATGATCGGTTACTATTCCCGTATGATATTACAAGGTGATTGACAATGTTTGCTTAATATTAAAATAGTTATTCTAACTAAACCCTAATTTGGAATTGCATACACGGATCGAAGCACAGGCGAGGTGCTTCTATTTTGCCGTTGCACACGCGCACTTTGTTTTGGAAACTCACGTAACTCACTACCACTGCACTGATTTGAAACACTATTTTCACTACACTGTACACGATTAAGAGAACGAGCCGCCGCCGTCAGCGAAGCACCCAGCTCCGCTGCGGCTGGCTCCGCCGCCGCCGCTGCGCCCGCGCCGCGCCGGCAGCGCTTCCACGCGATGCCTGCGGCGCCCGCTACCACAAACGCCAGTATAACGTAGATCACCGTATAATGGTGAATGTCATGATAGGACACACCTTCTATTAATGGGTTACTATTTTTCATAATCTTCTAACAAACTTGAAATCTTGGTACCAACCCGAACATTGGTCCTTCGAGCTTACCGAAAAAGCGGGATCCGACACGTGTTGTGCAGTGAAAAATTTGTCGTGTTGGCGGTTCCGTTGGTAGAACAAAGTGCAAGTGGGTGTACACGTCACTGTTGCGAACACGCGGCAGTTTCCACATCTTCGGAAGGGTGTGATATCAAGACACACTTTTTCATCAGCAAGGATTAGCACGCGCACCTGGGAAGGTCATCATACCAAGGAGCACCTTCATCAGCAAGAAGTGGCCAGCGCTGTGTTAGTCGTCTTACTCTACTTACCTATCAAGTAAGATCAATCCATTTTACTTATTTTATCATGTCTTCTATGGATGATATTTTGATTAATCAGCAACAAACTGCTAATGCTATTGAGCATCTGTGGTCAAATTTTAAGAAAGATGGAGCAGAGAGAAAAACTCCTGACTACATCCAGCGCCGTTTAGATATTCTAGATAGCTATTGGTTAGAATTTGAGAAAAATCATGATCGTTTGTCAGAGTTCGGTATGGAGTCTCATAGCTACTTCTTGAATAAAGAGTTTGATAGAGTAAAAGGGCTATTTATGCAAGTTAGGGCGCACTTGCAAAGCTATCAGCCTTCTACAGCAGATAGGCCCAGGACCCCAATCCTGAAGCCGTCCAGTTTCGTTTCATCTGATAGTAAGCATCAGCCATTACGATCAAGTGGTACAGCCAGCAAGACCGAAGAAATGCTTCGGAAACAGCAAAGCAATTTCAAAGCTTTCCAACGCTCAGTTGCTAATATTGATTTAGATTTAGTATCCGAAAAATGGGAGTTTGAAGACGTACTGCACACTCTTCAAACCCGTTGGGCAGCTATTGACAGTTTACATTGGGAGTTAGACAGCGATCTAGGAGAGTCCAACCAGCAGTATGAAGACGCATTCTCTCAGCATGAAACAATTTATAATAATCTTAAAAAAGATATTAATAAAAAAATGTGGTCTATCAGGCATATTGAAAAATCAACGCCGCAAATGGAAATCCCTACATTCAGCGGAAATTACAATAGTTGGGTATCTTTCAAAGATCTTTTTACAGAAATTATTCACAATAATTTATCAATGTCACCAGCACAGAAAATGCAGTACCTAAAGAGCAAAGTAAAGGGGGAAGCTGAAAGATTAATTCAGCACTTACACATCAGTACAGACAATTATAGTATTTGTTGGGATATACTTAATCAGAGGTACAACAATATGAGGCTAATATTTACATCGCATATGAATACTTTAATGAATCTCCCAACTGCACAGCATCCATCAGTTGAACACTTAAAACGTATACATGATATTACACAAGAATGTCTGAATGCAATTAAAAATCTTGGCGTCGACATTACTTCTTGGGATCCTATAGTTGTGTACCTTTTGACCCAAAAATTAGATACGGAATCCTATTCCGATTACATGGAATCTGTAAAAAATCCTCGAGAGCTGCCAGTTCTTAAAGAGTTATTACAGTTCCTCGAAAACAAATTCACAACCTTAGAGTCATCATCCCGTAGGAAACAAGATAATCCCCCACAAAAACAGCAAGTAGCAACAAAAAATCATAATTATCAGCGACCTAATTATTATAAAAGTACGTTTTCGACAAGCAATAAAGTCACCTCGCAACCGATAAACAAAGGCAATGTATCAGCAAAATATCACTGTCTATTGTGCAATAGTAATGAACACGGAATTTATTATTGCAACAAATTTCTAGAAATGACGTCATATAATAGGTTGAAGACCGCGCGTAAGTTAAATCTTTGCCCAAATTGTCTTTTTAATCATCAGGGGAAACAATGCATTTCGGAAAAATATTGTAAACATTGCAAAAAAGATCATAACAGTCTTTTACATGATGCCTTTTCGCAATCCGCCCGCCCAAAATCAGATATCAGCCAGGAGCCAGCGCCCGCGGGGAGTGCGCACGACACGTCTGCGAATATTATCGGAAAGCAAGTCCGAAGTAGTTCACACGTGTCACTTCAGAGCGACCCCATTGAAGTACTATTACGAACTGCCATGATCAAGGTTCAAGGCGCAGACGGGTCATTTTGCTTAATGCGCGCCCTTCTAGACCAGGGCTCACAAACGTCACTTATATCAGAGCGTGCAGCGCAGCTCCTTAGATTACCTCGGCAAAAATGCAAAGGAATAATATCCGGAATAGGCGACAAAGAGAGTAACTGTAAGGGAATGATCACACTAAAATGTTCATCAAATATCAGCAACTTTACATTTACAACAGATGCTCTAATTATGAGACAACTCAGAAAAAATTTGCCGAGTCAAACATTTATATTAAACTCCGATTGGTCATATCTCTCAAATATTCAATTAGCAGACCCCGAATTTTATGTTAGTCGCCCGATTGATTTACTCTTAGGTGCTGACATATATTCAACTATATTACTAGATGGTATATGCAAGTTCAATGAAAGACTGCCGACCGCTCAACAAACGCGGCTCGGCTGGATATTGAGTGGCAACGTAAAAACTTATCAGTGTAATGTCGTTGTACACAGTTTAGATGATGTTCAGAAATTCTGGGAAGTGGAAGATATTTCTGAGTCTACCGAAATATCATCTGAAGATCAGCAATGTATCGACTACTACCAGGCCACCACAAAGAGACTAGAAGATGGCCGATACCAGGTTCGGTTACCGTTAAAGCAAGACTATAAGGAGAAATTGGGACTATCAAAAAACAAAGCTATAGGCCAATTTTATACATTGGAACATAAATTTAAACGTCAGTCAGATATTGCAAAACAATATAAGTTATTTATAAATGAATATTCATTACTTGGACACATGAAACCTGCAATTACTGGTAGCAAATCGACACCTGAATGTTACCTACCCCACCATTGCGTCACACGGCAAGAGTCATCAACTACCAAGTTGCGCGTCGTGTTTAATGCGTCAGCGAAAACATCAAGTGGCTTGAGTTTAAATGATGTAATGTGTACAGGGCCTAATCTACAGCAGGATCTCCAAAATCTCATTATCAAGTGGAGACAATATAAATTCGCTTTTACTGCCGACATAGAAAAAATGTTTATTCAAATTATGCTGAATGATCAAGATCAACAGTTACATAAAATCATGTGGAGAAATGACCAATCTGAGACCTTAAAAACATATCAGTTGACAACGGTCACATATGGCACAAAAGCTGCTCCCTATATAGCTATGATGACCCTCAAGCAGTTAGCTCAAGACGAAAAACATAATTATTTGAACAGCTCAGCTCAACAGGTCCTGGAAGAATCATTTTATATGGATGATTTAATTCATGGCCAACATAGTATAGAAGCAGCAAAACATTTACAATCAGATATGATAAATTTATTAAAATCAGGGGGTTTTAACTTAAGAAAGTGGAAATCGAACCACCCCGAATTATTAAACGATGTCGGAGTTGAATGCAATCAAGAATTATTCGACTTCAAGCAAGTGAAGTCATCAAAGACATTGGGGGTTGGTTGGAATCCTTGGACGGACGAATTTGTATTCCAAGCAAAAATTAGCTTCTCCAGTTCATATCCTACAAAAAGGACTTTATTATCAGATATTGCCAAACTCTTCGATCCTATGGGCTGGCTTGCACCACTCACTACAAAATTAAAAATCATTTTTCAAGACGTGTGGAGATCTAATATCGAATGGGATGAACAAATCCCCCAGAGTATTTATGTTGAGTGGGCAAAAATAAAAAAGGACATCCATTTAATCACCGAATATCAAGTCCCGCGTTGGTTAAAAACAGAAGAGAATGATTGCATTGAACTCCATGGGTTTTGTGATGCTAGTACAAAAGCCTATGCGTGCGTTATATACTGTCGTATTAATAACAAAAACAGGCAATCAGTTGTATTAGTTGCAGGCAAAGCAAAATTAGTGCCACTAAGCAAGAGTGTGTCACTGCCGCGTCTAGAGCTCTGTGGTGCCCAATTATTATCAAAACTCATGAATAAGGTAAAACTGTGTCTAAATACTTACCAGGTACAGATGTATGGGTGGACTGACTCCATGGCGGTCCTGGGATGGCTTCATGGCGACACGGAGCGATGGAAACCGTTTGTTGCCAATCGAGCAAAACAAACTCAAGCTACCATGCCATCTAACTGCTGGCGATACATTAAGTCCAAGGACAATCCCGCAGATTGCGCCAGTAGAGGATTAACACAAGCTCAGCTAAAAGATCACGATCTCTGGTGGCAAGGACCTGCTTGGTTATCTACATATCAGCCACAGAGTGATGAGTCTACAAAATATAGTACAGAACAAGAAGTACGGAAAACAAAATTAGTTAATGCCACACAGACTGAGCGAAGCTATGAAATAATAAAACAAATAGTTAATAAGTTTAGTTCTATATCAAAAGCAATGAGAGTTTTAGCATGGATTTTAAGATTTATTTATAGAAAGCACGAACACAACTATCTTTCAGTTCAGGAACTACGCAGAGCTAGATATAAAATAATTCAGCAAGTACAAGAAGAAGAATTTTTTGATGAGATTAGATGTCTGAAACAAAAGAATGTTGTATCAAGTAAAAGCAAGTTATATGAATTATGCCCTATATTAGATCAATATGAGATTATAAGAGTTGGTGGTAGGTTAAGACATGCGAATATTGACCCGGAAGCAAGACATCCGGCTCGAAGGACCAATGTTCGGGTTGGTACCGAAACAAAATGATAAAACTGATATTGTATAAAAAACTGTAATAAAAACTTGATACTGTAATTCTAATGATATGATAATGTGAGAACGCGCGTTGCCCTTGTTGGCTGAATGCGAACTAACTTTATTGCGTTATAACGAAAAATGCTGACAACAGTAAAATGTACGTCGCTCGCTAGACCGTACAGAGGGTGAGGACACGATGGTTCTCAAATCCGGCAACCTGCTCTATTTCCGGGAGGGCTGTAGTGCTTTTTCTTGCTGAATTGTAGAAATATAGGGAAATCTTAAAGTTAAAGAAAAAAAACAAACTTATTCCTTTAGTCCGATACAAAATGAAAAGTTTTATTGTTGTAGGTACATAACTATAATTCACTTATGCATAATGTTACTGAAGTAAACAAAATCCCTCAATGCAAAGCACTTAACTTAATGTTTAATTAATACAAGCCAAGGGCAGGATGGTTCAGGTTTGTTTGATCAATCTCGGAAGGTAAAAATCAGGTACAAATTGGGTACAAAACTACAAAATGAGGGGCAATAAAATACACGAACAAATAGTTATAGGTTTCCTTTTTTTTTAAATTAGTAGCCTTCCCCGGAGCGGTTGTTAGTGGATCATACCTTCTATGCTAAGTCTTGCAATCACGGGTCAGAGATATAGTATTCCTGTTTTATATTAATATATTTAGCTCCACAGAATTCCCCCTTGATAATAGGTTAGTTCATCTGGCTCTAAAGTCAAGCAGCGGAGCCCTACGGCCTCCGGGAACTGCCCTGGAGATTCATAGCACAGTGTTAGGTTAAAAATATAATTAAATATGCCTATGATCTTGAGGTCAGTGGGTCTAACACTGAGTTCTGAAGGAATCCCAGTCAATACATCTGAATTTCAGGTAATAAACATTGCAAGTTAATTCCAAACATAATTTTCAATGAATTGTCAAAGTTTCTTATTGGTTAGTTAATAAAAAAGACATATGGAGGGGAGAGCACCTATTTTGTGTATAATTACTGCTATTAATAAAAAGAAAACAGCTTAATTTGTGAGTTATTTGCCAAAGTATGATGTAAAACTCAATATAGTGAAAATCTAGAATTTAACATGAAATTCACCAGTGTTACTCAATATATGCATTAATCCCACTAAAATGCCGCTTACTATCAGGTTTTTTTTTAATGAAATAGGGGATGAAAAAGGCGAATTTTGGAAATGTGATATGTTTGATTTAATAATCAATATACCCACTAATAAAAATAAAATTAACAAAATCTGTTTTAAATCATGAAATATAATAAGCTAATTAGATACCTTAGTGTGGGCGGAGTATTATCTATTGATAAAATTTATTTCTTTCTATTAATTTAATGAATCGCGCGCCGGCGATTAAAAATATGATTGAGCTTTTACTCTTCAAGCTGAAAACAAAAATAACTGACTTGACTTACGAAGTCTTAATGTACTTTTCAAATTAAATTCACACGGAAAACGAGAGAAATACCCATGGATTTTCTTCGCAGAACTAATTAAATAGAAACTTTATGATCTTCAAATCAATAACAAATTACTTCCATCGATGTCTCACAGACTAATCATAACCTAGACGATAGACCAACGAACCAACGCTCCACTTGCGCGCGGATTTGCGTTTATGTGGAAGCGACGGAGCCGAGGTCCGTTTGCTGAATGCTAAGCGCCGTATTGGCGACGGAACCTCTCCTAAAACCAAATTCATAACATAACACTCGTAAGACTCTTAACTTGCTTCAAGATGTGTCAAGTCAACATACGGATCTTTCGAAATTCTACAATATGCAACAAGTATTTCCAGCCAAAGTTATAAGTTTGGTTGAAAAACAAAACGTAATGAAAAATTAATCATAAACAAATTGTGAATGCTTTCCAAATTCTATTCGACGAAACTATAATTATATGATCTATAAGTTTAAGTGTATTTTATTAAAATATGTCTATAGAAATGATCAAAACAAACGGTCTAAATGTCAAATTCCGAATTTTGAGAAAATCAACCCACCTAAATGGAAGCACGGGATTTTGGGCGAAAAAAAACTATCTTTGTAAATAAGGCCAGGATAAACGCGAGATTTATTTTGTTTATGCAAAAAGTGAACAATGACCAAAGACAATTGCAAATGTCACTGACGTGACGTGAAACGACGTTGACGTTGACACTTGACATTGATATTGTGAAATTAATTGACAAAGTTATTGTAATTGTGATTTTAGTTGTGAAATTTGTGTTAAAACTACAGTGAAACCAAAGTGTTTTTGCAAAATTAGTGTTTTATGAAATTTTAAGAAAAAACGGTGTTACAGGGCGAAGACCTGTCCCAAGGTGGTGTCGGATTTATCGTTCACAGGTCTCTTGTGAACAGCGTTTACAGATCGGAAGTGTGTCGAATAAGGTGGCGTACCTTATACTCAGAATTACCAAACGGTATTCGTTGAAGGTCATACAGGTATACGCCCCGACCTCGACGAACCCCGACGAGGAAGTGGAAGCCATGTATGAGAACATTTCTCGGACAATACATGCTTCCAAAACTCACTACACCGTTGTCATGGGAGACTTCAACGCAAGGCTAGGCAAGCGTGGCGATAGTGAGTTGAAAGTGGGGCAATTTGGAGCTGGAATCCGGAATTACCGTGGTCAAATGCTAGCCGATTACATGGAGAGAGAGGGACTCTATATGATGAACTCTTTCTTCAAAAAACGGCTGCATCGAAAATGGACCTGGAAAAGTCCGGATGGCGTGACAAAAAATGAGATTGACTTCATCATGTCGACTAAGACTCGCATTTTCAATGACGTCTCAGTGATCAATGCGTTCAACACGGGAAGCGATCACCGAATGGTGAGAGGCGCATTGAATCATAACGTAAAAGCTGAGAGGTATGGACTGATGAAGTCAACGCTCCGTCCTGAAGCCATCCAGATCCAAAACCCCGAGCGCTTCCAACTCGAATTGCAGAATCGCTTCGCTTGCCTGGAGGATTGCACGGATGTGGACACATATAATGACAGGTTTGTGGAAACTGTCCTTACGGTGGGTTCGAAGTTTTTCAAACCCAGCCGTACCAAGCAAAGGAGCAAGATCTCAAAGCCGACAATTAAGCTGATGGAAGAAAGGCGTAGGATGGGTCTGCAGTCTTCTGAAGATGCTCGTCGGCGACTCAATAAACAGATCTCGAAGTCTCTGACTCGCGACATACGCCGATCTAATACGGAACGTATTAAGGAAGCCATCGAGCGGAACAAGGGCTCCAAAGTGTTCGCAAGAGATCTGTCACTCGATCAGAGTCTGCTGACGAAGCTGAAGACAGAGGACGGCAGAGTCGTTACGTCTCGACCTGAGCTTATGGCTGAGATCGAACGCTTCTATGGACAGCTTTACACAACATCGCAGGCACCTGTCATTCACGCTACAGATCCTAGAGCCAAATTGATCCGGCATTACACCGAAGACATCCCGGACGTCAGCCTGTACGAGATTAGTGTGGCTCTCAAACAGCTAAAAAACAACAAGGCACCGGGTGATGATGGAGTTACAGCTGAGCTTTTGAAAGCGGGTGGACTACCATTCCGGAAAACGCTGCAGAGGCTATTTAACTCCATCATACTCGAGGGCAATACGCCTTAAGCATGGCACAGGGGTGTGGTGGCACTTTTCTTCAAAAAATCTTCAATCAGATTTATTAAGGCTTTCGGAATACTGTAAGCGCAATCGCTTGGAACTCAATGTCAAAAAGTGCCAAATAATTACCTACGCTAAGAAGCGCAGTATTTTATTGTATGTGATTATCATTTTGATGGCTGTATGATTCCTAGGGTTAGCCTAGTCCGTGACCTTGGCGTTATGTTGGACAGTAAGCTCTCATTTGTTTCCCATTTTGAATTTATTTTGCAAAAAGGCTCATAAAATGTTGGGATTCCTCCACAGAAGTTCCAAGCCATTTAGGAAAATTCAGTCCCTGAAAATATTATATTTCGCATACGTGCGTAGTATTGTGGAGTATGCTTCACCAGTATGGTCCCCAACTTACGTCACACATAGGGCTCGCATCGAATCGGTTCAGCGTTGTTTCACTTGACGTTTAAACTATCGCCTTGGAAAACATAAAAGCTACGAGGAGAGACTTACTGGTTTTAGGATGCACTCTCTGGAGGACCGTCGTATGGTCGCGGTTATGAAGTTACTCTATGATGTAGTCAATGCTACACTGGACTGCCCGGCGCTCACATCACGGGTTGCTCTTTGTGCCTGTACTATGCGCACAAGGCGAAAAAGCTCACTTTATGCTGGGTCAGCTCGTTCAAATTACGCCAAACATTCCTTATTGTATCGTATCATACATACTTACGAGGATAGATTTGGTGATACAGACATTATCTTTCTGACTCGCAACCAATTTGTTAGCCGTATCTTAAAGCATTTGCCCCAGTTCTCTAACAGTCAGTCAGAGTAGTCACACTCATTAAATCCCACGCATAAGCAAGTACACCCACACTCACTCACACACACGTTATCCACACATTCTTCTATTATTATAAAAATCTAACGTTCATTTTCTGTTTTGGCAGTAATTCTTGTTTTTTAATGTATATTTTGGAACTCTTCACAATATCCGTTAATATCTTTTCTTAATATTAGACTAATTAAATATTAAGTACGTCATCTGTAAATTGTAGTTCGACAAACTTTATTATTGGCTGTATATGTTTTTAATTTTAAGATTGTAAACCAAATGGACTTAAATGCTGTTAAGTTTGCTTAGTGAAATAAATAAATAATTAAATAAAAAAGGGCGACAGGGCCCAGTTGAAGAACTACAGACCCATCACGCTCCTGAGTCATGTATACAAGCTAATCTCAAAAGTTATCACGAATCGTCTCGCGCGCAGGTTTGACGACTTCCAGCCTCCCGAACAATCCGGATTCCGTAAAGGCTATAGTACCATAGACCACATTCATACGCTGCGGCAGGTTATACAGAAGACCGAGGAGTATAATCCGCCAGTATGCTTGGCGTTTGTGGACTATGAGAAAGCCTTCGATTCTGTCGAGACCTGGGCCGTGCTTAGGTCCCGCCAGAGGTGCCAAATAGACTACCGTTACATCCAGGTGTTGAAGTCATTGTGTGAGACAGGGTGACGTTATATCGCCGAAGCTGTTCACAGCTCCGCTGGAGGATGTATTTAAGCTTTTGGACTGGAGAGAACTCGGCATCAACATAAACGGCGAGTACATGACCCACCTTAGTTTTGCCGATGATATCGTAGTCATGGCTGAGACCATGGAAGATCTAGGCACAATGCTCGAACACCTCTGTAGAGTTTCCCAACAAGTGGGTCTTAAAATGAACATGGACAAGACCAAAATCATGGTGAATTCCCATGTAGCACCCACTCCTGTGAAGGTTGGCGGCTCTACACTGGAAGTTGTTGACGAATATGTTTACCTGGGACAAATAGTCCAGCTCGGTAAGTCCAACTTCCAGAAAGAGGTAAATCGACGAATCTAACTTGGCTGGGCAGCGTTCGGGAAGCTACGCAGCATATTCTCGGCCAATCTACCGCAGTGTCTCAAGACGAAAGTCTTCAATTCGTGCGTGTTGCCAGTGATGACTTACGGAACTGAGACGTGGCCGTTTACAATGGGTCTTATCAGAAGGCTCAATGTCACTCAAAGGGCAATGGAGAGGGCTATGCTCAGGGTTTCTCTACGCGATCGCATCAGAAATGAAGAGATCCGTAGAATAACTAGAGTCACCGACATAGCCCAAAGAATTGCAAACCTTAAGTGGCAGTGGGCAGGACACATAGCTCGCAGGACTGACGGCCGTTGGGACGGAGAGGTCCTTGAGTGGCGGCCACGTACCGGGAGACGCAGCGTTGGTAGGCCCCCCATAAGGTGGACCGACGATCTGGTGAAGGTCGCGGGAAGCTGCTGGACGTGGGAGGCGCAGGACCGATCGGTTTGGAGATCCCTGGGGGAGGCCTATGTCCAGCAGTGGGCGTCTCTTGGCTGAAATGATGATGATGATGATGATGTTTTCTGTACCTATTCTTATATTATTTTTAACTTTTCAGTATTTTTGAAGTAGGTTTTTATTTTTTGTAATATATATTTTTTGCAAACGCTGTTTGTTTGGTTGGTTTTTGTTTAAAATTCAAAATTTTTATTCAACATGGGCCTTTATAGGCACTTATTGACGTCAAAACAAAGCAAAACAATCTAATTTAAAAAAATCATATTAACCTTGTATGTGCATACATCCTGAATATACTCAAGATGTCTGCAAATACAAGTAGGAATGGAAAAAAAAAGTTGACTCTACACTACTCTTTGTTCTACAACTTAAGTACTATTAGTTATTATGTGGTTCCACGCAGTAGCTCTATATGGTATTGATAGTACCTACACGCTGGACAAAAGGCGGGAAGAGAAGAGTATGTAATTCGTAGGTCACACAGGGTTTCGTTAATCAAGTTGATAGAGCAATCGATCATCTATAATTCACAGAAAGTACATAATGTTTTAAATGAAACAACACTTTGCGGGTTTACTCGCATTCATTTGGTTTTAAACAATTCAATTAGGTAGGCTATACCACTAGCTTTAGTCATCCCGTGACCACAAATGCTGAAAAGTGTTCTAAACGTCAGGATAAATAAAATGCTTAAAACCACATACGCGATGATTAGTGAGATAAGCTCTTCAGCCCCCTTAGCATGAACACCGAAACACGATATGATAAATCGATATGGACTGTCAAAATATGTTGCATATAATATAATGGCTTCCTTGAAAATTTATCGACATCAATATATTAATAACACCCAAAATAACATACTCAAAACATCAAGACAGCTGTAAAATCAAACTTTTTTAACAGTTCATATCGATATACCTATCGTTTTATTATATCGCGTTTCGGTGGTCATGCTAGGCCAGCCATGCATGCTTTGCCAGCCTTTCGATGTAGTCCAGATCTATTTCGTTGCGATGTAGTACCTAACCGTACTACCAGTTTATCTGCACCGGGAATTCACCTCTCTGTATCGGGATTGTTTCTTAGAAAAACTGATGACAGTGAGATGTTGGTTTGTTGATTAGCTATGTTGTATTTTTCAGGCGTCTTTCCTACTATGTATGTAGCTGTATATCTATTTTTAAAGCTATTTCGTATATTACAATATATATAGATACTTACCTGCAAAAAGATTCAATTTAATTCTTTTTTTTATTTCGAATAATAAAATGCTACTATAATTGGTCATCACAATATTATATGTGCGCAATCACGCATTCTAGCGACTCTACAATTGGGATGATGACTGAATTCAAATTTTTACGTCATACCGTGGAAAAAGATGCAGTCCTGTGAAATTAGAATTAAAATCGGCTTAGAAATACACTAGATACAAGCATTTTAAGTTGTTAATTTGAAGGCGATTAGACAGAGAGATCCGACATCAACCGTGACGTCATTGTTGAGTACGGCCATATAAACTCCTTGTAAATTGCCGTTTTGCTAGAAAGAGATGGAGAAAAATCTTTAATAACTTATATCTTGGTTGTTTTTATAGTTATTCGAAAACCGATTTTTTCTTTCTGTTTATTATATGAATGAGCTTCTATTAAAGCAATAACATTTTTTAGTCATCTAGCCTATTGATTTGGTAATGATCTACTTCCTGGAAAAGGGAATTAAATAACTATAAAGGGAGCGTACTTTAATCCTTTTTGAATAGCCGAACAAACCCCGCGAGCTTTTTCCAGTTTTTGACTTTGAACTGTAAAAAATTATATTGACGTCAACTGGTTTCCGTCAGCTATGCAATATCTTGTTTTGTTTGATCCTTAAGATACTCAGAGTCAGAAATTTCTTAGCAGCTTCACTATGAAGGTCAAAAGAACAAAAATACAAAAATAAAACTGACATCAAAAACACCATAAAATCATAAACAATACAGAAATACATAACATCACAGGTTAATATTGAAGTTGGTGCCAAATTTTAACTGAATACATCAATTGTTATTACATTTTTAAGACTTTCCAGGTGATTATTGCTTGGCACCGACTTCAATATAAAACTGTATGTTGTAGGTACCTAATATGTGTTCCTATATTATTTATGACTTTTTTCTATTTTTAAAGTTGGTTTTATTTTTTGTAAAAAAATAATTCAATCTTTTTAGTTAATTTAATATATGTATGCGTATTAGAATTTGAGCCAAGGCAAACATCAGAAAAGCGTCGATGGCATATAGAGCGTAAGGCCTTCGCCTTCCAATCGGGAGGAAGCGGTTCGAACCCCGCCACGCAACAATGTGTTTTCAAGTTTTGAATTCATATGTACGTTTATTCGACGCTTTTACGGTGAAGGAAAACATCTGCACACACCTGCGATGAAAGAATTTCTTTACAGGTTGTGTGTGAGGTCGACCAACCCTCACTTGGCCAGCGTGGTTGACTAAGGCCTCGTTTACGAACAATCGGGAAATGGCTAACGCCGATCCCGATTGTGTCTTTACGGAGGTAGAAGTATCTAAAGGGTTTTTAGCCGGTAGTGGGTCTTCTACCCGAGTTCTGCATATCCTCGGGGTGGCCTAGTCAGCTCAAGTCCCTTGTGGAATACCGTAAAAACTGTATTTTCCCTCTATTAAAAAAAAGGCCTCGTTTACGAAGACGCGGGGCGTTGCGCGGCGCGGCACGCACAGAATTCAAACATATGGCGTTGTATGAGTGCGTTTACGGAGAAGCGATTTTACACGCATTTGCTTGAAATGGGGCGTTTTTTACGGCCGAGCCCGCGGATGGCACCGCCGCGTCTCACGCGGCGTTTATCGCGGCGGCGCACGCAGCGACAATTCTCTATGAAGCTATGCCCGCCGCGTGCTTCGTTACACGCTTGAGTACCTACGCCGCGGGTGCCGCGGCGGGCACCGCGGTGGTCGCCGCCACGCTTCCCGTCTCGCATCTCTATGAACAACATCGTATATTGCCACATGTTTGTGTTTACGCGTGCGATTATGAGTGCCGCTTCACGCGCCGCCCCACCGTAAACAGAAAAAACGTCGGACGCGCCGCGAGACGCCACACGTAAACGAAACCGTAACCGAGGCCTAAGGCCTAATCGCCCTAACTTAGGGGAGGTTCGAGCCCCTCGGTGGGGACATTATATGAGCTGTTGATGATGATGATACACTAGAATAACTTAAATTAAAACGTCTTTCTACTAAACAGTACTGACAAAATATTCCTGCACTCCTAATCTACCAGAAACCATTCATCAACAGCTCAATAACATGATAATATGATAAGTACTAGATGTAAATACCTGAATATCTTAAAAAAACATGAAATACGTGCCTATGAAATTTAAGGGTTTCCCTCGATTTTTAACCGACTTCAAAAAAGGAGGAGGTTATCAATTCGGTTGTATTTTTTTTATGTTACCTCATAACTCAGTCATTTTTAAACCGATTTCCAAAATTATTTTTGTATTCGATAAAGTATACTGTAAGGGTGGTCACATGGTCACCAAAGTCAGGATCTGATGATGGATTCATAGAAAATAGAGGAAAACACTAATTTACCTTCGGTGAGCTGGTATTAAATTAGGGTTTCTTTAACTGAAAAGATTTCATTCACTAAAAAGTTAAAAATTAAATTTTTTTTTACAAAAAATAAAACAGACTTCAAAAACACTAAAAACTTAAAAATAATATAAGAATAGGTACAGACAACATCACACTTCTATATTGAAGTCGGTGACAAATTTTAACACTTTCTGGCGCCGACTTCAATATAGAAGTGTGATGTTGTCTGTACCTATTCTTATATTATTTTTAAGTTTTTAGTGTTTTTGAAGTCGGTTTTATTTTTTGTAAAAAAAAATTTCTTGGGATCCCATCATCAGATCATGACAGGGTGACTATGGGACCACAGCGGGAGTATACACTTTAGACTATAAAAATAATTTTGATAATCTGCACAGAAATGGTAGTTAACATACGTTAAAAAAATGTAATACCGTCGATTATAGAACCTCCTCCTTTTTCGGAGTCGGTTACAAAGGAGAAAGCTGTACATCAAATCTACTTGATACAAAAAACTCATTTACATCAATGATCAGACAATCGTTTTTTTACACAACAAACTTACCAATCAATTAGACTAGCCACCCGAAGTGGCCTCTGTAAGTATACGTGATTTCTGTAAGATTCGCATATATACAATCCCTAAGGAACCACAGTGTGGCATTGCCATGTCAAGACAAAGATCTATAGTCACTTTACCAGGTAATTTCATTGCCTGTCTTACCCTTCGAATCGAACACAGCAATGCAATCACCCCTGCCTTGTGGCAGAAGTGTGCGCTCAAGATAAGTCTGTGCGTGCTTGTCGCGTGAACGAGACGAGTATAAATAAACAAGAGTACAATACTTACTGAACTTGATCTTGATATAAGTCATTTTTTTTTAAAAATACGTTTTTATAAAATAGATAAATTTCGCGACAAACATTTATATTATGATAAGAAATTGTGTCAAGTAATAAATTGATGGGTTAATTAACTTTAAAGATTATTTTACACTTTTTAGAGCATTGAAATATGTTCACGCTCGAGGAAGAGCGAGTGGCAACACTGCATTATAGTCTGTGCAGTACAAGTCTTTTTGGCGGCCGGCCGCATATAACATGTCAGTCGAGTCGGGTCGAAATGTCATGACATTGTTAGAGGTTATGTCCGGGCATCAATAAAACATAATATAATTTAAGATATAACAAATAGTATTGCGCGGCGCACCAAGTGATTGTTGGTGCGAAAGCCCGCTTTGTGTTGTGCAAAAGTTTATCGTCGCGTGTGTGAGCCGTGGTGGCCTAATAGGCATTTGTAGTGCTCCGGTCTCCACCGGTGGATCCACCGCAGAACTTCAGGAGCCGCGACTTCCTTCGAGCTAGCTCAGGAAGTCCACAGGCTACATACGCAGACTGAACGGAGACCAATCGTAAACATTATCTGTATCGGTTTTTGGATTCAGCAATCAAGACATCATTCGGCGAAACGCCGACGTGGTGGAGTCTACTTTGGGCACCACCATCTTTTGGTAGCAGAGCGTGTTGTTGTTAGATTTTATTGATTGATTTGATTAGTATTGTACAATTAATATTGTAATCTTGTTGGTTGTCCAAACGGGCAATACATATTAATTGTTTTTTGATTGCTGATTTTAAACCGACTACCATCTCATTTGTGGACCGATCTCCCTAACTAGTTGTCATTGTATATGAAAAATTGTGGTTAAATGCCTTTGTTGTTCTAGTTAAGTTCTAGCATTTACCTATATTTGATTTTGGTTTGTTTTTTCATATCTTTGTTTTGCCCTTGAATATTTTGTTTGTTAAGTTGTAAACTTATACTTGAATTTAATTTGTTGAAAAAATTTTGCTGCTAAATGACTTTGCTGTTGTTGTAAACTTGTAATACACTATTTTGCTGTGTTAAGTTTTAGCATTTACATTTGATTTTGTTTTGTTTGCCTTTGAATATTATGTTTGTTAAGTTATTGACTTAATAGTTGAATTTAATTTGTTTGAAAAATTCTATTGTTAAATGCCTTTGTTGTTCTAGTTAAGTTCTAGCATTTACACTTGATTTTGGTTTGTTTATATATTTTGTTCTGCCTTTGAAGTTCCTCCCGATCTGTTTTATTGTCTGCGGTTGTCGGTCTGTTTGTCCATGTATTATTATAGTGTTTATTAATTTTGGTGCAAAATGGTCCCGCCAGTCAGCCCGCTTATTGGTGCCCGCGCGGGTGCACAAAAGATTTTGAGATGGTTTGCTAGTGCCGTCGCTTTGGTAGACCGACCAGACCGAGAACAGGCCTTGTTAATTCGGCATGAGGGAGTACCTGCTCGCTTGAAGGAATTGGAGCAGCTTTTCGTTGCTCATCAACAATATCTGCTCGACCACCCAGCCGAGGGTGCCGCTGAGTTGCGGGCAGTCGACCAATTTAATGCCGATTATGATCAATGTTTTGAACAGGCGGATGTGATCATAAACAAGGCTCAGGCTATCCTATTCGCCCGGAGGGGTAAGTCGTGCACGCCCGGGGAGGTCAAGCCTACCCCGGCCGGCTTGCTGGGCAGACTGCCCACTTTAGACATCCCAACCTTTGATGGGAACCTGGCTTCTTGGATGGGGTTCATTAACCTCTTTGATAGCCTGGTTCACTCGAGAGACGACCTGTTCCCTAGCCAGAAATTGGCCTATTTGCTCTCTGCCTTACGTGGAGAGGCTGGTGTGCTTGTCCAGCATCTACCTGTCAACGATGACAGTTATGAGATTGCAAGGGCGTTGTTGACCGCCCGGTATCAGAATGTTCGCTTGCTAGCGGACACACATGTGGCTGCCATTTTAGGGCTGTCACGAGTATCGCGGGTCTCCTCATTGAGGAAGGAGATTTTAAACCCGCTGCTAAGCGCTATTAATGCGCTCAAACGACTTGACCTACCGGTGGACCAGTGGTCCTTCATATTGCTCCACCTCATCCTCAATAAGCTTCCCATGGAGATGAAGGGGCGCTTTGAACAAAGGTATGGGGGCAATAGTGCCTCCTACCTCCCCCCCTTCTCGGATCTCCTCAGATTTTTGGAGGATGAGTGTCGGATGACCGACCACTTGGATCTGGCTCCTATACCGGGACCGAGTACAGGCCGCTATGAGGCGACCCGGGCAGCGCCACGGAGAGAGCGCCGCCCGTACAAGCAGTATACTGCAGCGCGGCAGAACTCTCCACACGGGGAGAGGCCGATGCCTTGCAAGTGTTGCAAGCGCGATGGCCATCGTTTGCCGGCCTGTCCCAAATTTGTTGGCCTACGCACCGAGGGGCGTAGGAATATGGCCAAGCAGCGGAATTGGTGCTACCGCTGCCTGGGGGCTCATATGGCATCGGCTTGCCCCCACCCACGAGATTGCCACTGTTGTGGAGGGGCCCATCACCCCCTCTTGTGCTTTAATAATAAAGACACTCGTGAGGTGGTGAGAGAGAGGGACTCGCACACGGGCGGGGGCCCTCGTAGGTCACCCACATCTCCGAGGAGATCGGAGGGGCGTGCCACCCCTCCGTGGAGATTGGAGAGGCACCCCCCCTCTCGTGAGAGGATTGGGCGCCCCACCCCCCCTACGGGCGGGGGGGATCAACGCGCCGCTTCTGAGGCGCCACCGCGTGATTGGGCCGCGGTTATAAGGGAGCCACGCCGGAAGCCGATACGCTTCTCTCCCCCTCTGATGGAGAGACCTCGTTTGTCACGGACTCCCTCAACTTTCGCCCATCATGGGCACCGCCCAGCCCCCCGATGCTGCTTTGATCGGGGCCAGTACGTGCCGGATTGGGACCCGCTCGAGCGCCTTGAGCGCCCTATTCCTCCGCCGCGCACGCATTTTTCCTTGAACCCCCCTTCCCCCCCGTTGCGGGGAATGCGGGAGGATTTTCATTAAACCAACTGTCAGCTGCAACCCCCCCACAGGAGCAGGTGCTGTTACCAACAGCCTCCGTACAGGTGTGGGGCCCGAGGGGCACTTTTGTTTTAGTTCGCGCCCTTTTGGATACGGGAGCTCAGGGTTGCATTGCCTCCAGCTGGCTGGTCCGGCAGTTGAGTTTGAACACATCTCCATACCTTGAATCGGTACGAGGAATCGGAGACCTGCGGATCCCGGATCCGATCGGTCAGGTTTTGTTCTCCTTCTCCCCCCACTTCTCTTCAGCGCCCAAAATTGGCGCTACCGCGATTGTTTATGAGAAGGTTGTTGGTCAGCTCCCGCAACAGCACGATTCGCGCGCTGTCGTTGATGCGACATCAGGATTGACCTTGGCTGACCCTTCCTTCCACCGAACCGGTCCGATTCACTTATTGCTCGGTGCCGATGTTCTAGGCCGCGTGTATTGTGGGAAGAGGAGAGAGTTACAGAAGGGTGGGCTGGTAGCCATATCTACATCGCTTGAGTTTGTAGTGATGGGACCAGTTAGGCATAACCCACCATCTCCATTAGTGGACAGTTATATAACCGTTAGCTCCACCTTATTGGATGTTCTTCAACGGTTTTGGGAGGTGAAAGAGCCACCTACCGTGAAGCGAGTAAACCCCTTAGACGAGGAGTGTGAGTTGTTCTACCAGAACAATACAGGTCGCCTTCACTCGGGACGGCTGATCACTCGTTTGCCCTTTTTGTCAGTTCGCCCCTCACTTGGCAGCTCCCGGCCGTTGGCCGAGAAGCGGCTACTGTCCATGGAGCATCGTATGAGTAGGAACTCCGACTTCAAACAGAAGTATGTCGACTTCATGCGAGAATATGAGCAACTGGGGCACATGTCGGTCTCGCGACTGGACTGGCGAAACGAGGAACATAATTTTCTTCCTCACCACGCGGTTTTGAAACCTTCCACCGGGAAGATACGCGTTGTGTTTGATGGGTCAGCTCCCACGTCTACCGGAGTTTCGCTGAATCAATGTCTGCATGCTGGACCGAAGTTGCACCACGAGGTGGGTGATGTATTGACCAACTTCCGTCGCCATGCCGTCGTCTTTGTGACCGATATCCGGATGATGTTTCGGCAGACTGTGATTCACCCGGACGATAGACGATATCAACTCATATTATGGAGGGAGGATCCCAGAGATCCCATGCTAGTCTACGAGCTGAACACCAATACATACGGTTTGCGTTCGAGCCCCTTTGTGGCAATTCGCTCACTTGTGGAACTCGCTGACCGTGAGCGGTTACGATACCCTCGCGCATCCTTGGTTCTCAAGGAGGATGCATTTGTGGATGACATTTGTACGGGCTCCTCTAGTGTCGAGGAAGCCTTGATTTTGCGAGATGAACTAATTGCTCTTCTCGGGGCTGGTGGTTATGAACTGAGGAAGTGGATGTCCAACTCACCTCAGCTTTTGTGTGACTTGCCAGACGACCACCAGCAGGAGCCTCATATTTTTGAGAATGCCAACACTCCAGATTTACTGTCTGTTTTGGGAGTGCAATACAGACCTGTCCAGGACACGTTCACCTATCGATTGGAGCTGCCAAGCCCCAAGGTCTGGACGAAACGGTTGGTTTTATCTACAGTAGCTCGTACCTTTGACCCAAACGGATGGATTAGTCCCGTAGTGTTTTGGATGAAGTGCTTTCTACAGGAACTTTGGTCAGCCGAAGTGTCGTGGGATGAGCCCCTCTCGGGCCGTTTGCTGCGAGATTGGGAGTCCTTCATGTCGTCTCTCCCTGACATTAACCGTGTTAGTATCCCTAGACATATACTGCCTAAGGGACGGTTTACGGCCAGCCTTCATGGCTTTTGTGACGCGTCTGAGAGTGGATACGCAGCCGTCGTATATATCCGGACGGTCGATGATAGAGGAGCTGTTAAGCTCCACTTGCTAATTGCTAAGAGTAAGGTTGCTCCACTTCGGACTCGATTAACGATTCCGAAGTTAGAATTGTCTGGAGCTACTCTTCTGGTTCGTTTGATGAACCACGTTGTTGACACCCTGGGACGTAGTGTGGACTTTGAGTCGCTCTTTGCTTGGTCCGACAGTCAGGTTGTCCTGTGTTGGATTAAGAACTCCGTCCACTCCCTGGAAGTATTTGTGGCCAATCGGGTATCCCAAATACAGGCCCCGAAGGCCACGTTGATTTGGCGCCACGTGCCAGGTGAAATAAACCCTGCTGACTGTGCATCACGTGGCAGCGAAGCCCCTCAGCTTATTGACCACACTCTGTGGTGGGGTCCCGAATGGTTGTTACAGCCGTCTTGGCCTTCCACACCAGCTGTGGTGAAGGTACCAAATCCGGGCTTGCGTGTTCATGCTGTCGAGACTATGGCGGCTCCAGAGCGGGAATTTTTATTAGACCGCTACAGTTCTCTGGACAAGTTGCTCGGCGTGACCGCTTGGATAAGAAGATTTATACGAAATTGTCGCCGGCCTCAGGACAAAGATTTGTGTCCGGTCCTCTCTCCGCAGGAGCGCCAAGATGCTCTTTTGCATTGGGTGCGTATGACCCAGTCTAGAGCGTTTGAACCGGAACTTAAGATTTTCCGTACCGGGACGTCCAAATTGAAGGGACCCTTGGTGCGTTTGACTCCCTTTCTGGATGATAAGGGATTGTTGCGTGTAGGAGGCCGATTGAGGCACGCTAACTTGCCTTATAGATCACGTCATCCCCTGTTGCTCCCCAAGGACGGACCATTGGTGCGATTGTTGATCATTGATCGCCATGTGAAGAATGCTCATGCCGGATGTAATGCATTGACCGCGCTCCTCCAACGGGAGTTTTGGATTTTGTCAGCGCGAAGAATAATCCGATCTGTTATCTTTCGATGTCTGCCCTGCTATCGTTTACGCCCCGAGACGATGCAGCCCCAAATGGGTGATTTGCCTGCTGATCGTGTGAATGAATCGATGACCTTCTTAGGAGTTGGAACTGATTTTGCGGGACCATTCACTATAAAAACGTCGCGACTCCGTAATGCTAAGACTGAAAAGGCTTACTTGTGTGTGTTTGTTTGTTTGGCCACTAAAGCCGTTCATTTGGAGGTGGTGAGTGCACTCACCATGGATGCTTTCTTAGCAGCGTTAGGCAGATTTGTCTCCCGCCGGGGACTGCCTTCTCTAATTCGGTCCGATTGTGGGACGAACTTCAAGGGCACTGATAGACATATAAGAGAAGTTTGTGAATTTTTAGATAAAAATAATATTGAGATCGGATCCACACTCTCCCGTAGGGGGGTAACATGGCGATACTCCCCGCCGTCTTGCCCTCACTGGGGAGGGATTTTTGAATCTGTTGTAAAGGCCGCCAAGACTCACCTTCGCCGCGTTATTGGGGAGACTATTCTCACGTTCGAGAAACTCGCGACGGTGTTTCATAAGATTGAGGCGGTTCTCAACTCGCGTCCGTTATGTCCGTTGTCTACCGACGCGAACGATTTGCAGGCCCTCACGCCGGGCCATTTCTTGATAGGCAGACCACTTAACGCCCTGCCCGAGTATCCTTATAGAGATGTCAATCCAGGACGCCTTTCGCGGTTTGAGTTGCTCCAGCAGCTTACCCAGAGCTTCTGGCGCCGCTGGCACCTTGAATATTTACACATTTTGCAACAGCGCGTTAAGTGGTCAGATAAGACAAACCCACCGAGGGTTGGAGACCTCGTGTTAGTGAAGGACCCAAACCTGCCACCCTTACGTTGGCGTCGCGGACGCATTGTCCAACTTACTCTAGGGTCTGATGGTGTGCCCAGGTTTGCCGAGGTCCTAGTTGGGGATTCTGTTTTGAAGCGCGCGGTCGCTACTTTTTCTCGCCTCCCCTTAGACTGATGTGGCGGACAGTTCGGGACTGTCCGGAGCGGGAGGATGTTCACGCTCGAGGAAGAGCGAGTGGCAACACTGCATTATAGTCTGTGCAGTAAGAGTCTTTTTGGCGGGCGGCCGCATGTAACATGTCAGTCGAGTCGGGTCGAAATGTCATGACATTGTTAGAGGTTATGTCCGGGCATCAATAAAACATAATATAATTTAAGATATAACAAATAGTATTGCGCGGCGCACCAAGTGATTGTTGGTGCGAAAGCCCGCTTTGTGTTGTGCAAAAGTTTATCGTCGCGTGTGTGAGCCGTGGTGGCCTAATAGGCATTTGTAGTGCTCCGGTCTCCACCGGTGGATCCACCGCAGAACTTCAGGAGCCGCAACTTCCTTCGAGCTAGCTCAGGAAGTCCACAGGCTACATACGCAGACTGAACGGAGACCAATCGTAAACATTATCTGTATCGGTTTTTGGATTCAGCAATCAAGACATCATTCGGCGAAACGCCGACGTGGTGGAGTCTACTTTGGGCACCACCAAAATAAAAGATTGTTTTAAAAAAGCAAATAATTTATGCTTCCTGTGTTACGAATCTTTTTTCATCATTTCAATATTTAAATTGATGCTTCATAACTATGATACTCGTAGATATTGAAAATGACAAATTTCATTAATATTGAAATCCGCCCAAATGCCAAATTGGTCGGATTCCAATTATAAGAACTAAATTAGCAAGTGATTATTAGTAAGGAAGAAGTATATAAATTCCTTTGTGATTAGTTTCTATATTTATAGCGCGTTCGTGCGCAAACTAATCTTGCACGCGCTCTTGCTTAGGTAGAGCGGGTGCGCAGTCGTCTCTTATTATTATTATTAGAAGAGAACGTGCCTAGCCCCCTTCCCGTCTAGCTTCATTGTTATATGAGAGAGCGAGAAGAAACATATTATTGGTCTCATATCCCACGTTCCGAAAATATTTAATGCACAAAAAGTTGTATTTTTGTGCTGGAAAGCAATAAGACGCATTCAATACAATCGAAGAAGTTTATTCATTATTCTTATTTTCTACAAAAAATAAGTTAAGTCAGTCAAAAAATATAATAATACTTATAAAAATTAAAGAATAACTTCTTTTACTTATAATATGTACACCAAAGACTTGTTTGTGACTTCTACAATTTGAATGAAAAAAGAGGAAATAAAGAAAGAATAATTTACTAAAGATCTAATTATAATTCTTATAATTTGATTTAGGTAGATATAAGCTACACACTACACTGAATGAAGACTAGACTAATATTGCATACAAGCACGGTTAACGTTAATTGTGCCTTAACAGCTGTTTAAAATATGTAGATGTTTTATATTTAAACATTGTTTAAATATAAAACAAGTGTAGTTCCATTTAGTGTAACTATTCCATCGGGTGGAGTTTTTCAAGTAATCGTCACAAAGTGGTGTTTTTATAACTTATTATTTAATTACTATTAAAAGGTTAATCCTATAATTTTTTTAGTTACTAGCTGTGCCGGCGAACCACGTTTCACCATAATAAAAAATAGTTTACGACCTATTCTCAGACCTACTGAATATACACAAAAAATTTCATAAAGATCGGTCAAGCCGTTTCGGAGGAGTTCGGTAACAAATACTGTAACACTTTACATTGTTTATAACATTTTACTTATTATTTGTAAATAGTTATGTTATGAAATTCACAAGGACATATCGCGACGTATACATATATTTTTCTGTTGTTTACCTTCAAACTTTAACGACACAACCAAACATGTTAAGCTTATTGGATACTGATTTATTATATAATTTGAATAATATACAAGTTTTCATGCCTATAAAGAAATAGTATTTCAATTAAGTAAGTAACAAAATATCTAATACTGTATAAATTTGGATTTTCAATACAACAATAACATTAAATATAGCTGGGTATTTTAACCACTTATCCTGAATATTATGTTGAGGCAATAACGACAAACATTTTTCATGATTTATTATAACTGTTAAGATAAAGGTATGTCATAAGCCGAGATGGGATGAACCTCCTTAGGTAGACTAACTATTACCATAGCATTACTGCCAAAATATTTTTGCTAAATGTCATGGCAACTTTTAGCATTTTTTAATTCGTCTTCGAATAAACCACATTCAAATTTACTTCTCAGCATTTTAGTGATATTGCTGGTGGTTAAAAAAGAGGTAAGTTAGTGCATTTAAATTGTTATAAGTACATACAATAAATTTAAGTAAGAAGTGTAGATGGTGTCTTACGTATCCTTGACATAAACCTATTAGAAGTATATGACAAGAATGCTAAATGCTTGATGATTATTACTGTATTAGTAATATTAAAAAAGGAATAAACATTTAATGCTATAGTTCGTAATAAAAAAATTAATAAGCTGTCTGAAAATGAGAGGTTATATTCGCCCCCATGCATCCGAAGCATCCGAAGCATGAAAAGGACGCTTTAGCTATATCTGATAACTCTGCCAAGAGCAAAATCGCATGTAGGAGCCTCGCAGCAAGTCGCCTCGTTACATTTTTACTGCGAGAGTTAGTAGAGATAATGCCAATTTTAAACACTACACTTGAAATTAATCAGCGCCAACAAATATGGCATTTACTTAATTCTTCAAAATAAATTATTTATTAATCTTCTATAATTTCAATAACAAAAAATTGTAAATATTGATTTTACTGTCCTCATTAGTGTTTAATATAATCACTTGCTACGCTTAAAATACTAGACATGACTAAAAAGACGCGATTCGCTCACATGATTAAACGCACTAGTCTGTGACTTAAAGTCAACATTAACAGCAAAATATATACTTTGCTCACTTTTTTAAAAATAATTAACTTACCGTTATTATGACTTGATTTATTAATGATTTCTTAATTTGAAATCAGGTAATATGTATTAATATTTATACATATAATTAAAATTTAATAAATTTAATACATATTTGTATTGCTTTTAAAATTTATATAACCAAGAAATCAATACAAGAAAAAAAATCATTCTAGCCTGTGGCGAATTTTTTACCTAGTAAGTATTAGTTTATTTATTGATAAATTAAAGTTTCATAAATTTGGAAAAAGCTAAATTATTTTCACGTTTTGTTAACCATTAATCAAAATGTATGAATCATCGCAAAACACATATGTAGATTGTGTAGAAGTATTTCAAGTACTCTGTATAAATAGACATATACCTCTACACGTAGTCAGTATTTACTTAAACGATTACATAGTATCATTATTAAGTCCATGGTATCAACTCATTATGATATTTGTGTCGGAATGATAATTTATAAATGAACATTTCTAGATATGTGTCAATGATATCAATCTGGTACTTAATCTGACACAACTACAGCTATAAAGTCATCTCCACTCCTCAGTGAGGGACCCTTCCCCGTCTTAAAGGCTGCAGCGCCGACCCCTTTGCCTCTGCCTACGAAAGACGGAAACGGGAAGTTGGGGACGCCGCGATGTCGCACGTCGAATACAGGGTCGTGGAAGTTGCTCTGAAAATGACAGAATAACAGTTAAACTTACGTTTTCATTAAACAACTGCATGGATATTAAAATTCTACGTTTCTAACTTGTAATAATTTTTTCGCACCACCTGCTTAAAAATTGCATAATATTCTGTGTCATGTAAACCCAACATAAAGTAGTCAAGCAACAGCTAACGAACAGGGAATCAATTCTTTCCCTAGGGATAGAATTAATTTGTATTTGGAATACAAAAAGTACTTAAATTTTGATAGATTCTCATGTTATATTTAAATGAAAAAGATAATGATTCTGAATTGACAACATATTGAATTAATAAATAAATTGAATCTCGCAATATTGTTAATTTTTTTTATACAACTGAGTTGGTAAATAAGCATAGTGGCCACCTGATGATTCTTGTGAGATTCGCAGCAAATCTGCAATCCCCACAAGAACCACGTGTACGTCGCCAACTTGTGTCAAAAGATGTAAAGCCACCGTACCCAGTAATTTCACTGCCATATCTTACAAATTTCACCGAAAAAAACAAAACATTAACTAGGAATTGGATACCTTCTCATAGATAATGCAAAATTATTTGATTTTTATTGACATTAAATAAATTATTTGACTTTTATTAACATTAATAATAATAATAAAGCTTTATTTAATTCCGCACAAGTAATATTTTTTTAAATTAACAAATAACTAACAATCTATAAATAAATTATAATTTATGCATGATTTGTGCGGATCCCCTTCGGGTAAAAGCCTCCTCCAAGGCATGCCATACATCCTTGTTTTTAGCTTAACATAGCCAATTTTTGCCGGCCGTAGTAACTATTTCATCTGCCCATCGGGCACTAGGTCGGCCTCTTCCTCTTGTACCTTCTGGACCCGACCATTTTACAACTCGTGCATACCTGGCTAAGTGCCCTTCTTTTCCCACTTCCATTTCCTAGAAAGCGAGAAGGTTAGTGCATCTATTACTTTGGTTTTCTTACGAATTTCTACGTTTCTGACTCTGTTTTTTAATTTAATACCCAAGCAACTTCTTTCCATTCTTCTTTGAGTGGTCTGTATTTTATGACTCGTTTTGCGATCAAATGTCCAAGTCTGGTAGCCGTAGATTAGACAGGGTAATATTTCAGAATCCATTAGTATTTTTTTTTGTTGCTAGTGGCAGCTGAGATTTGAAAATTTCCTTGTGACGCCAGTACTTTTTCCAGGTGATTGCTATTCTCTTATTCACTTCTTCCACATTTCTTTCCTTACTGAAAGAGATTTCTTTGCCTAAATAAATTTATTTTTGTACAAACTCAAGAGGGATGTCATTTACCAGCATAGATAACTCGTGGTGATTGGTCATCACTTTTGTCTTCTCCAAATTCATTTCAAGTCCAACTTTATTAAAATTAAATTGGTTTTATTCACGCCGTATATCAGTTTATTCAAAAAATGTGAAATAAAAGGTAAATATAACGATGATAGAGGTGCTAGGGTTTTCAGTCGTCACTTCAAAGAAGGTTAGGAAGGTAAAATAATTTCTCATAATTGGTATGATTTTTTGCCAATGATTTTTATTTTAAATCATGCCTTGTGTGTATAAGTTTAGGAAGAAATTTTTTTTTGTGACTCGCTTTTTGATTGATCTAAGAGGAATACTTATAGTTCGCGAAGTAGGACAACGTGACAGCGCGACCGCTCAAAGAATTAATTTATGATTGTTGTGTTTTATTGATAGTTTTGATTTATCTTAAAGTGTATTATCAAGGATTATAAAGTCTACATATTTCAATAATCAGTTCCATACTTACACCATGTTGCGGAAACCCGCCAGGCGAGTTAAACCCGAAAGCAGAGGATGCGCTCTGGCTGCCGGTCTGACCACCGATTCCTCCAGCCAGCGCTGAAGAAGAAGACGCGGCCCCAGATACAGACCCTCCTGGGCCGCCGAACGAGGCCGCCTGGCTGCTGGCTTGGCTGCCACTGAAACTGAGGGAATTGATTCTCATATAATAACGAAGATATTTACTAAGCAGTAAGGGCCTTAATGTCTTTAAATTTTATTCTATTCTCATCGAAAGGTTAAAGATTAACTTAAGTCTATGATATTGCCTGCGTACCATACCAACCAATTAATTCGATGGCAATGGACAAACCTTAACGACAGGTCTGCGTAACATTTTGCCATTGGCAGTTTGGAGAGTAACGACTCGAACTACGTTATCGGAACCTGTGTGAATTTGCTCAACCTTACCTAGCTTCCAATACAAAGGAGGTAAGTTAGGCTCATGGTCATCATTGGAAACAAAATATTTTACAAAAAAATAAAACCGGCGATTGGCGCCGAATTCTATATAAAATGCTATTATATTGCGTGTGTTCTAAATTTGGGTCAAAGCAAACACCAGAAAAATTTAAAATAAAAAACATACACATGCCAAAATGTACAAAAGTATACAAATGCGTGAATGTAAAATGAACAAACGATTAACCAATAACAAAACCTATTCCTTTTTTGATGTCGGTTAAAAATACAATTTCAAGGGGGTGTGTGTGGCGTCTGGGTGCATGGAATCCTAATGTTGAATCCTAGTGATACTCCTTCCTTGCTAGATCTCTTTTATCTATAGCTAACGACGTGTAATGTTTTTTCATGATAATGTACGTGGTTAGCGGTGATAGTTTATTATCACCTCTTCGATCCATGCGGAGTTAAAAAAGGTATACATGAATTAGATAAACTATGTAGGTGTGGCGTGCTAGGTACATAATATCCTGATGTTGAATCCTAGTGAAACTCCTTCCTTGCTAGATCTGTTTTACCTATAGCTAACGATGTTTGTTGTTTTTTTTTCATGATAATATAAGTGGTTAGCGGTGATAGTTTATTATCTTCTCTTCGATCCACGCGGAGTCAAAAATGGTATACATGAATTAGATAAACTATCTATGTAGGTGTGGCGTGCTAGGTACATGAAATCCTGATGTTGAATCCTTGTGAAACTATTTCCTTGCTAGATCTGTTTTAACTATAGCTAACGTTGTTTGTTGTTTTTTTTTCATGATAATATACGTGGTCAGCGGTGATAGCTTATAATCTTCTCTCAGATCCATGCAAGGCTAGTAAAGCTTTAGAAAAATAAAAAAATAGATAAATTTTATATATATACCTATAAATTGGCAATCTATCGAGACTGTATATCTATTGAAAATTGGTATGATTAAAATTGTATACATTTTAGAAACCAACATATTATAGAAAATTATGTTGTTATTATATCGGTAATAGATATAAATATTTTTATTAAATTGAAATACTAAGGAATTAGTTTTTGTCTTGGTGTTCAAGGATGTTGATCATCGTATAATCAAGTCACCGCTATCATAGACCCATAGGTCAATGCTTTATGAATTCATTAAGGAATTCGTCGGTGGCCAGCTGGTTTTACTATTCTTAAATGTGATTCTTAAATAAGTTGAAAATATATAAGGTATGATTTTATATATTCAGTAACAGATAACCAATATAATATGACTTGACTATCGGTACTGTGATCATCTAGGTTAAACTAATTGAAATCCAGGTTATATCTAAAAGTCTTGAAGTTTTATAAGTACCTACTAGCTACAGATAACAAACACTAACATATGAGTATATTGTGGCAGATAAAAGATCTAAATGCACAATAGCGAAGTGTGCCGTCATTTTTCATACAAAATTACCGCAGTTTAATTATTTGTTACTTTTTTTTGAGGATTCTTTTTATTCTTCTTTGTAAAACACCCCTATATTAAAACTAACAAAAAAACATATTCAAACCAGTCAAGACTTTGAGTTTTAGCGAAACTAACGAACGGCGATTCATTTTTATATATCATCGTCTTTTTTGCACCAAACTGGGAGCTCTTTCATTTCACCTGATGGTTTCGTGACGATAAGACCGAAAATGGCAGCTTAACAACTGAGGAACTGGTTTAAATCTCTTCACTAAATGTCGAAAGGCAAAAATGTTATTAACGTTGTTCATAAGGCGACAAACATATAGGTAAGTAAAGTGGTTGTAGCCAGCCAGGCGGGCTCAGAAACCCTATCATGAATCAAACCGACCAGAAACTTCTGCCCCCATAGGGAATCGAACCCCGGAGCTCCAGATCCATACAGGGTGGTCTCAATAACCAGATCATGTAGGCGATTAACAGCTGTTGAGATCACCCGTTTTAAAAGGCTTATGGTAAGTCAAGGAACTTAATTCCCGTTGATTATTGCTAGACAATGACAATGCATTAAGGTCGAAAATTTCAAAAGATATGTCAAATAATGTCTAGTTACGTGTAAAAACAGTGTATACAAAGTCGTCATAGAACCATTCCGAGCTCTTATGGTGCCACGTTGCTTTACGGTATTCAACCTTAGCTGGGTTACAAATTCTTTGACTGTACAAAAATGCAGTCAGTTATCAAAAAGTCCGTCAGTGTCAATAGGCTAGTTGACCCTTTTTTAAAGTAGGGCTTAAAATGTTCATAATTGTTGTATTAGACCATAGCACATGAATATTATTTTTTTAGATGGCTAAAAAGTGCAAAAAATCTATTTTAAATTAAGATTTTCAATTTTGGACCGAAAACACGGTCAGCCATGATAGTCTGTTGATTATCTGTGGCATACATCAAATGACGTCAGTCTTATAATAAACAAAGCACCGAGGCGAAATAACCTCACAAAAACAATGCTTTCTATTAAATATCTATTAATACTATTATCGTTAATATCTATAATAATCTATAAATAGCTATTAATACAAATAATTTACGATATTTACACATATAATAACGGAGATTTGGACGATTTTTTGCCAGTTTTAGGAAAGAATAGTGCAAATCGACGAGTTGTTGAATCAAATTTGACATTTCTTTGTTTACTATATGAGTGACGTCACGGCCGTGACCACAGGATATCAAAGCGTTTACGGCGTGAGATAAAAAAGATTATATCTAGCATTTTCAAATTAAAATTTTACAGTAATCATTCATTGTTATTTATTAAAATCGGTATATTGTGGAACCTTATGCCAAATACTGTTAGAAATAAACAATATTTTAATAAATTTTGATATGAGTCAACTACCCTATTCTATAATGATGATATTCTGAATGATTGTAATTTATAAGGGGACCTTTCATTTGGCATAATGTTGTTTGTCATAAAGGCGCTTGGCATAAATCACTAAGCATAATAATCGAAAAGCATAACATTAACGTCACATAATTTTTTCTTTGCATAATTTGAATAAGGCACAATTATCCAAAGGCATAATTTCATGAAGCATAATTAATGAAATTCCTAATTTCTTTTGACATAATATTGGTAGTCCTAAAATGTTTTGCCATAATTTTAAGTGTCATAATTAATGATATCCCTAATATTTTGGGGAATTTCTTATAATTAGAAAGGATTTTATTTTAAGGGATATCACGTTCATTAGATACAATGTTTACTCTCTGTTTTACTAAACTTTTTATAATAACAATTCATATATTATTTTATTCAAATACTCGAATACTCTATATTTTCATTTGATATATTTTTTTCATAGTATATGTATATTGATTTTTTATTTGACAAAGTAATTCATTCATGCTACTAGTGACAGAAACGAATCGCTGCAAAACCGACTCCACGTAGTCTTGTTTGTCCTACCCCTAGAGTGTAATTCAACCCGCGTAGGCGCGGAGGGGCGAGGCGGCCCGCGAGCTGAGGAGCAGGTGGTGAGCGAAAACCATCTGTGACGATAAGCTCGCGTGGGACCGCCGGAGCCCCGCAGCGTCGGAGCCGTGACAGAAACCATGCATGTGCATGCTTGCTTGCAAGGTGCATGCTTGCTTGCGTGGTACATGCTTGCTTGCACTGTGCATACTTGCTTGCATGTTGCATGCTTGCTTGCATGTTGCATGCTTGCTTGTATGTTGCATGCTTGCTTGCATGTTGCATGCTTGCTTGCATGTTGCATGTTTGCTTGTATGTTGCATGCTTGCTTGCATGTTGCATGCTTGCTTGCATGCATACTGCATGTTTCCTTACATTGCTGCATGCTTACGCGCCTTTTATGCCTAGAGAAATTCTGCGTAAATGTATTGTTCGTTGTGATTAATATGCTAAACATTAATTATGCTTTGAAAAATTATGCGTCAAGTTGTTCTGTGTTTCGAGTTTATGGGTTTTAATACTTATGACAAATGATTTTCTGCCACACAATATTATGCTTATTACTATTCTGCTTCCTGATTATTATGCGTCTTGACGATTATTACAATCGAAATTATGGAATATGATTTTATGACAATAATTTTTATGCCTAGAAATAGAGAGCTAATTTATAATCATGTCATGTTAAGATTTTTGAAAATATGGTTCGGTGAGTGTGATCATTTATACGGTTGGTTACATGTTGATATAATCAGATAATTCGGTCTCCACGTGAAAAGGGGACAAATATTTCAAATACATGCATAATGATTACATACCAGTTAATTGCAATCGTTACATAATGATTTGGGTTGTACCAACGATTGCAAAGTTTCTTGTTTGCACTATTTCAAAATACATATTCATTGAATGGGTTTCAAGAGACGTGTTTTTGTACACATGCTATTTTTGTAATGCATTCAAATAAACATTTGCATATTTCAAATCATGTCCACCGAAGAATTTACATAATATTATGTTATGAGCATTATTGTCATCTGTTTGGTCCTTATATCAAAGGAATTATTTAAGGAATTTACATTACATCACATATACATACCCTTTGCACTTATAATGATATAAATTAATAAAAGATAATCATTTTTTTTGTGCGATAGATTCTTAAAAAATGATCAAGATAATAAAAAAATATTATTTAAAGCAACATTTACTGCTTGAAAATTTGAGAGCTATAAAAATAAAAAAATACAGTTGCCATGAACATAAATGCTTATCGAGTTTACATCTGGAGCGGAGCCATAATCAAAATTCCTCACACTTCCGGTTTGAAAAACCAGAATCGAGTATTAAGGATGTAGGTAGATAAAACTTTTAAATAAGGTAAAATTATCTCTTGTATAACGAACTGTTATTTTATCTACACTCAGCTATAAATCATCATCATCTTCTTCATATAAAAAGAATCGCCGTTCGTTAGTCCCGCTAAAACTCAAAAACGGCTTGACCCATATGAATATTAATTTTTTCTTTTGTTCGCTTCAGTGCAGAGGAGATTTAAAACAAAAAATAAAGGGAAAATCTTAAAAAAAGGTTTAAATAATGGATTGCTTACCAAGGGAGCAAACGACTATTTTTAAGGCGAGTCTTTTTGAATCCAGAGCAGAGCGAAGGGTTCTAGTGAGTAAGAATATACACTAGGACAAATAGATAAGAAATTTAATAAAGAAAAACTAATAAATACAAAACATTCTGTTTGGTGATTGAAACCTTAAAGGCCTGTGCAGACGATGGACTTTTGTCCGCAGAGGACAAAAGCCCCTCAAAATGGATATACTACCACAATAGATAGTACCACAATATAATTTGTGCTCTCCCGTACTTTTCTATAAGTCCGGTCCGCCTATGTCCTCGGTTGTTCGGAAAGTTTTCGTACGCGGTAATTTTATCCTCCGTTAATCAATACAGTTTACAACTCTATTTTGAGGGACTTTTGTCATCTGCGCACAAAAGTCCTTCGTCTGCTCAGGTTTATCCTGACAATATCCTCTTTCTAAATTCAAATCACCTATGCGTCCCTAAAGAATAAAAAAGCTATTTTATCATTGTTTACGAGGAACTGAAAAGCTCTTTTCGAATAGATTATGATAAAAGGTAACAAATAAAGCAATAATGGTAATTTTGTATGGAAAATTACGTTACACTTCGCAATTGTTTTTTATATCTGTCAAGGCGATTCGCGGGAGTTAGTTCCATGGATTTATTGTTAGCCCTCTATAAAAGTTTCTAAAACAGTAACCTCACTGTCAACATTAAAACAACTAGTGTAAAAGTAACCTAATAATATATCCAAATGAGTGTTATTATATAGAGTTGTACTAAATTAAATTATGCAACTCTTTTGGTTTTTAATTGGTTTTTCAACAGTTTCGATCCCTTCCGCGCAAAGTCCCGTCTACTCATGAAACAGACATATTTATGAATTTTATACAAAAATCGTCCCAAGTGCAAGTTGGACTCGTGCACCGAGGATTCCGTACTAAATTATCTAAATATAGAAGTTCCAAACTTCGATTATATAGATATTTACCGTTTCAGAATTTAATCTTAACATGTGCTTAGGTCTTATACCTTGCTTCTTGCTAAATTTCATGATTCTATGTCAACAGTTTTAATTGCCTCGTGAAATCGCAAAGGACAATGTCGAAAATCGCCCCATGACCAACAAAGATTTGATTTACGTCATAATTATATGCATATTTTATAACACTCATAACATATATATATATTCGACGGACAAATCAAAAATATATAAAAGTACTTTTAGAAACAAAACCAAATGAAGTGAAATATAGAAATAGTTTATTGTTACCTTTGCTCGACTGAATAGAATTGAGTTGATTTCATGTAGGTATGGCTATTTATTTATATCTATGAATTAAGTTTTTCATAACTTACAACGTAAATTAAATTAAAACATACGTCAATTGACTACTCACGCGCTATGGCTTGTTAGTTCGTCGTGTTTTTGACTTGCTTTATAATTTCGAGATTTCTTGTTCTTTACTAAGTGGCTATAATGTCGTTCTTTGATTGATTGCAATAATTATTATTTTAATAATTGTATAGGTATGGACTATTTGTATTGCTCTAACGAGTCAAAGTGTTACTTCAACTAACCTCAAAATCTAATTCATTTTGATATTTAATTCGATTTCGAAGCTTGTCCGTAGTAATTGATGTGGACGTACAGTATTTACTAATGTCACACCCCGGACACTCCATACAACGTTCGCAAATCAATTACCTATTACTACTACATAAGCAAATGAAGTTTCTACACGCGCAAATGTGTGCGTGGAATCTAGTAGGGCTGAGTGCGCGGTTATCAATCGAAATAACGCGAGGAGTGCAGCGACTGCCTTCTCTTTTAGCCGCATAGCGCTGTCTCTGTTATCGGCCGGCGCTCGCGTCTACTCGTTCGAGCGATCGCGCGCGCCCTTGTTTATGTGTCAGTGATGTCTACAACGAAGCGCGGCGTGGGATGAGGTATTTAAAATGAGTGCGGGGAGGTGAGTGGCCGTTCTGTACGTAGTACTATTATCTATTCTGTGCTAATGTCTAATTATACGAAAAGCATTTTTTCACTGCTGTTGGCGCGAACAATGTATGGACGCAGAACATTTTCTTTGCAAAAATACGGTATAAATGGTCATATATCTTTTGATAGCATTATCGTGTTGAATTACACGTTTTTTGACAGCTGAAAGAGACCGTAGACCCGAGTATTTGATATAAAATTCAGTTTGATATCTCTATGCGTTACCGAGAAAAGGGTCTTGACAGAAGAACAGGCGGAAAGAAGGACTGGCAGACGGACAGACAGGGTTCTGTTTTTTTCCTTTTGAGGTACGGAACCCTAAAAGAGAACATTGTCAATTTCTCATGCACGGGTGTTTCGCCACTATTGCGCTTTAATTTTAAAATAAGAACAATAAATTATAGGGAGTTTAAATTCTCGTCGTATATATCCCGTCATTTTAAGAGCCCCGTAGACAACAAGGAACCCTGTTACTTTCGTCATGTCCATCTGTCTGTCGGTGGCGCTGTGGCCTCGGCACTGGACTGTGCTCCGAGTAGAATCGGGAGGTCCGCGATCGATCCTGCCATGTACCAATGTGTTTTTCGTTTCACGAATTTCATATGCACATTTATCTGACGCTCCTACGGCGAAGAAAAACATCGTGAGGAAGCCTGCATACACCTGCGTAGTAATTCAAAGGTGTATGTGAAGTCAACCAATCCGCACAGGATCAGCGTGGTTTGACTAAGGCCTAATAGCCCTAACTAGTTAGGGTAGGCTCGTGCCCCTCGGTGGGGACGTATATGAGCTATGATGATGATGATCTGTCTGTCTGTCCGCGGTTTAGCTCAGAGACTCTTAGTACTAGAAAGTGCAAGTGTTTTGTACATACCCTATCAAGCCGAAACCTACCCAAGTTAACATAGTATTGTAAAAGTTATGGCATCATTGAAATTTCAAAGTAGCAAACAGGTTGTATAGGCTATATTTATCTCGTCGTCAAAGTGGTAAAATTAAATGTTGAAAAACTTTTTAGGGTATCTACCTCCCCTACATGTAAAGTGAGGATTAGGTTTTTCTCGTCTATCTCATGGTCTAGCTAGGGTGTCGTTGGATAAATTTCTTTAAAATTGTTGTAATTATTGTAAAAATAAGTGTGTGAGCACTACTTTTCGATTCAGCGACTCGTTTGTGCAATATGGAGTTTTAAAGTACTTACCTACTATTTTTTGTTAGAGTTAATGCCCCCACCTCTGTCAGATAAATTATCGTTTATAGATACGTGAAAAATTCACGGATTTCAGAACGAAATGAAAAGAAAAACTATCACAGCTAAGTAGGGTTTCGAATTAAAGGGTTACTAAAGTATAACTAACTAGCTCTCCGCTCACGACTTCGCCCGCGTTATTTTTGTTTTACCCTTAGGAAAATTACCCTATGTCCTTTCCCTGGTTTCGAACTATCCCTATACTAACCTTCATCAAAATCGGTTCAGTAGTTTCGAAGCCTATTTAATACAAACAAACAAACAATCAAATCTTTCCTCTTTATAATCTTAGTATAGATTACATTAACTTGGTGAAGGCAAATTAAAATTAGTTAAGATTGTTAGTTAATAAAACAGCTAGAAAATAAAGATTGACGAATCATGTTAAATCATGGGAAAATAAAACCATGACAGTACCTACGGAACCCTATATTGGTTTTTTATTCGATATTGGTATTACAAAAATGTATTACTTTGTTGTTTACAAGAATGACTAATACATGCTTTGACGACACACCAAGATATTTCTAATGGAACAAAAGACATTACTAAACAATAATTATTAGATGTCGAGAAAAGAATATGAAAATGCGTAACGAGATGCGTTAAGGAATTGGAAAATATCAAAGAGTAGTAGTACGTCATATTTTTAGATACTCAGGAATAAAACTCTCCATGAATGATAGAAAGTTCTAACAACACTGTAAAACGCCGCTGTGGTTTCAGAAATCTTTATAGAGGATTCATATTATGGGTGTAGATAAAGTTTGTATGCAACTGTGCATAATTAGGTGTTAAAACACTCATTAAAACACTTATCACTATATATAATATACCATATTCGTATTTCAATACCCCACATTATATACGACAGTTGCATAAAGAACTATTAAATAACCATACCTTCCAAATCCATTGAACGACGCGGATTGACTGGCCGAATGTGAAGCACTGAATCCGTCGTTGAATCCAAACGCGAAAGACTGAGAAGCTGATTGGCTGACACCGCCAAAGCTGCCACTGCTGCTGACACTAGCGGTCAATCCGCCGTTTCCTGACGGCCTCACGTTAAATCCTCCCCCGAACCTCGGCTTCACTGCATTAGGCCTCACATTGCTACGCTCATGTGGAAGCAAAGTGCTCGGATCACGCTCCAAATGTTCCAGAACGGGTAGAACAGGTGGGGTGATTATAGGCTCCAACTTCTTTTCCCTTCTCTCATCCGGGAACACGAAACCGTCCGCCGGTGCAGGCAATACGGCTTTCGTAACTGCCGCTAGGGAAAGGCACGCGAAGATGAACTTCATGGTTGGCAATATTGGTAATACTAGGACTGGTTGTGGTCGTATCTTGTTTTAATAGGGTCGTACGAGGTCGCCGCCAGAGTTGGCATGCGGCGCGCGCCGCAGCCTTCAGAAAATCCACTGCGGCTCGCCTGAGACGACATCCAGTGATCGTCATCCCCTCTCGGCCCGGAGCCTGTTTGGAGTTCGATTGCTAATTGCGCAGCACTTACTTTTGTCTCGTAGCGTAACGTGTCATTTCTATATAACCTTTTTAAAATCACAATCGTGTCAGCCGATAAAAGTGGACCAGTTTAACGTGTATGTTATTCCTATTACGAAAATGTTCACTTTTTCGTAATTTGTATTACTGCTTCTGTGCACGGATATCGACACTTTAAAGTGACAAATAAAAATCATGATAAGTTTTGGTCTTTTCAATAATTAAAGAATATTTGTAGACTGAGTAAATTTCTATAAGTCCCACATTGGATTTCAGTTTAAATTTCTTTAAAACTGTTTTTATCTCAAGACTAACATTGACCAGTTGACTCATTTAAGTTCCTACATAACTATAAATATAAACATGAATAAGTAATGCTCAGCTGTTTGTGGAAACAATGAGTGAAAAAGGGTAAAGTGTAGGTATATGACAGTAAGGTAGGCTATATTTAGCTGCAATAAAGTTTTTATTGTTGTTAACTTTTTATTCTCTGCTTCAAAATAGAAATAACAGAAAACAGCATTGTATTATCATCCGAATTCTTTTAAATAAGAAATATTTCGCTATAATCTCACAGTTCTATTCTTGGCGTCTAGGGGTTTCATTGGCTATTCACTATTAGACAAATACTCGTATTATTGTGATATTAATATTACGTAGACTAAAAAGGCAATGTATTTTGATTGCTAACTGCCTTATTGTTTGGTGAACTCATAAGTGCCAGTAGTGGGAAAACGTGGTCGTTAACATGTAGAAGGATGTTGGGAAACCCAACGGCATACATGCATCCACAGAAGGTTTTATGTGTTTGTGTTTGAACCAAACAGGAGTTTGACGACGTAATAGCTATGTCCTCTAGAAAATGCTGCTAACTAGAAACTTATTGTCATAATTTCGTAAAGTTTCTGTTTCAAGCTCTTTTCGTATTACTAAAAAAATAAAAACAATAATGTGAGTACAGTATTAACAGCGGCTAATTTGTGGAAAGCTAGGACCATGGCCTTTATTTAAATTCAATAGAGGTTCTCTTTAAGAAAAATAATTGATATTTATGATAATATTCCGAGTATAATTTTTATAAATTTTTGGTGATATGACTTAATAAATTTTAATGCGAAATCTCAACAAAGTTAAAGTTTTTTTTCACTTCACAATTCTTGTCACTTCACATAAATTAGTAGAACTCTAATTATTAATGTTGAACCTTCAAATTAACTTATTATTATATATTATATAACTCTAAAATCTCCTTTTGTTGGGACTTGGGATATAAATCTCGGAACGGTGTGGTATTGTATGCGGATAAACATAATTATAAACTTTGTATATTATCCTTACAGATATTATTAGTTGGCAATAGTCATGTATATATGGATCTTTATCATAAAAAAACAATAAATAAATGTCGATAACGGAATATTTTTTACCAAAAGATATAAGACAACCGTTAGGATTACCACCACTCATATTCCATCTATTCTCAAAACTATAGATTTTACATTTGAAGCTATAAATTTTATAGCCGACAAATTTACCGGATAGATATGTTCGCAGATGTCAGGTGTTCATTTCGTCAATGAACTGATTAGATTTTTAAATTGACAAAACAGGTTTCATAGAATCGCATTAAAATTTGTCATATAAAATAACTTGTTCCTTAATCATCAATGTATGATTAGCTTCCTTTTGTTAAGAGATAAAGGTGTTTATCCTTTTTACGAGATGGAATAATGTTGCGCATCGTACATGCCGATAGCCATCGGAGTGTGTGGACTTACCCCGCAGTGTGTGGAGCATATTCACTAAACCAACCTGATATTCATTGTAAGGGTGATCCCCCCCCCCCTCCCCGTTGGGTCACTTGATCACCTGGAATCACATGAAATGCGATGTCTATTGTTTTATCAACAGCCATATCCAATCCTAGGAGGCGGATGGGTCGGACTACCACTGTGGCAGATACCGACGCAGATAGATGGTAGGAGGTTGCCAAGCAAAACCCGGTTGTACCTCAGGTTTCAGAGTAGAGGACCCAACACTGAACCTTGGGGCAAACCTGCTCCAACTTCCAACTGTGGACGCTTCCAACCGCGCCTCCCTCTCCTGGAGGTATTCGAGCACGATGGCGCGGAGGTAGAGGGGCGCCAACCTTACACGCTCGGTTTACTTGACAAGTTTGTTTATACTCTAATCTTGAGCGGGAACCCCCTTAGCATACGAACTAATGCATTAATATACCCAACAAAATGAAAATTATATAATCATTTTACATCAAAAATTATTTTACAAAAATTAAAAACCGACTTCAAAAAAGTTAAAAATAATATAAGAATAGACACAGACAACATCACACTTATATGTCGAAGTCAGTGCCAAACGATGATCCCCTAGAAAATCTTAAAATTTGTCACCGACTTCAATATAGAAGTGTAATGTTGTCTGTGCCTATTCTTACATTATTTTAACTTTTTTGAAGTCGGTTTTTATTTTTTGTAAAATAATTTTTTATTTGTAACTTTTTTTTTGAAGTCGGTTAAAATTCCCTATCTCAAAAACTACTGAACCGATTTTTATGAAACTTGCAGTATTCCCTAAGTTGAACAATACCTAGTACAACAAAAAAGAATTACTTAAATCGGTCTTGTAGTTCCGGAGATATGCGAACACAAACATAAAAACATACATACATACACTTTTGGAATTTGGCACATTTGTTCAGACGCTGATATAGACTAACATAATACGAAAACTGGGCAGATCTGGAAATATTACATACATACGGGTCGAATTGATAACCTCCTTTTTTGAAGTCGGTTAAAAAGGGGCCTACACTTGTTTGCCATCCATGTCATGTGCTATAAAATAACAAAAATATCGACGCACACCATCGTCATATCAATACAAACGTACCACTACTGACCCCTAATCGCTCAAAACAATATAAAAACCGCACTGAGAGCGAGATGGCGCGATACGCAGCAAGAGCGGTGTCTCTGTTTCAATATTGTTTTAACCCTGCTATAAGCGATCATGGTAAGGCCCCTGGTCTCTCCTACGACGAGGATGAATTTGGCCTACTGATGAAGCTATACATGTATACATGGGTTGTTGTAGGGTTTTGTCATGGCGCCCCGAGTCACAGTTTATCTCGCCTTTTTCATCTCATCGTAGAAGTATAATTACGGTTAACTCCCTTGATTAGGACGCACAATGGCCCAATCGTGAGGCTAAGTGCGAAAGAGCCCAGCCAAACTAACTAACTTCCTTGCCCCCCTAGACAAGATGTCTTTTGATAATCGCTATCGTAATCGCTAAACGGACAATGTATGAGATTTGACAATTGCGCTCGAAAGCTAAGCGAGAGCCTATGTCAAATCGCATATATTTTCCTTCTAGCGATTACGATAGCGATTATCGAAATGCATCTTGTCTAGGGGGGCTGGTCAGCTCTTACGATATCCAGCGCGGCAGAAAGGGAGTTGCGACACCATGTACCAATTCTTAATCGCAATGAAGCAAGCCCTAGATGGACCACAGTATACATTGCCAGCTTGTGAAAAGATCACAGCACTGCCCGTCTTACCCTTTTAAACTGAATAAAACACAGGTAAATCAAGGTCGATTGAAATTAAAAATGTAGAGCAAAAATTTCTAGAGGGAGGACAACATTATTGTCTTTTAACTAATGTTACTTTAATCTCAATGAGAACAGCCTCACTCCAAAGCATGAAGATTTCAGCAATTTGCGGAAAAATCGATTTGAATAATGAGTGGTATCTTCAGCGTGTGTGAATAGTACAAACCAACCCCAGATATCGGATATAGGTTGTAATAATAAATAATATTTGTTGCTCTGAGGTACAGACAGACATACGCGTGAGTCATCACAGTGAGTGTAATATTGATAAAGATGTGGTTATTATAAGGAACAAAAGCTGTTGCTTACTCATTATCGAATTCTTTGTCTTATGAATATTAAATGAAAATTCTTGAAAAAATAACGAAAACGATTCTTTATCGAGAATGTTGTGCCTGACTGTTATATAAATTTATCAATTATACTGACACTAAATTTATGTGATTTTAGACTTACAGCGATAGCGATCTCTTACACCACATTTTCACGGCATATTGACGGCATTTGACTGTTTTGAATTGAAAAAGCATGTGTCATCCACTAACACATCGAAAATTCGCCAATCTAGTTTACAAAAAGTTTGGGTACAGTAAGCTCCTATCAAACTATACTGTTTGACCTATGGACCGTTCTTATGTCGCTCGTAATAGTGGCGGTTTTCGTAGTGTAAATGTATACCTTAAATGTGAGCATAATATACTTACAATCGATGCCCAATTCTAACCACTTTATTGGACGATTTTCACTGCTGTATGGTTATGTGTTAAAGGCTATAAAGGTATTCACTGTATATCAGTCGAGTGACGACTAATGAACGCAGTCCTTTCGGGGTCGCACGTCCTGTGTCAGGGTCAATTTGTCAATGCATGTTCCTCTACACGTATATGTATCAGATGTGCGTTCAATAAGTTATACTTACTCACAAATGTTATGATAAAACTTATTGTGCTACCTGTAAAGACATATTATAGTCAATCACTAGCTCCCAAGATACAGGGATTTCCTAGTTTGGGAGTTAGGAGCACACTCTGCAAGATAAATTTATTTTGCACTGTTTTTGTGAAAGCTGTACTATGTAGCTGTCGGCGTTATTTTAATAAATTTTATTATTATTTATTTTTATTATTAGTAAGCATAAATTCTTTTTGCATGACACAAAAAAATCGCAGATGAAACAACTATTAACAAACAACAGAAATGATGATGATTAATTTATAAAGATAATGAAATAATTATCATTATGGGCTCACAATACTCCAACGGATGACCGTGAAAGTGCTGATTATGTTCATTTTTAACATTAATTTATCTATTCCTCATAACAATATCCTAAGCTTAAGTGGCATACGTTTATACATATTTCTTTTTGTAGACATAAACAATATGTATAATATAGATAGGTATATTCAATGCCGGACTCTATGAAAGATTTCTTTCAGCAACCCAAGTGGTCACCAGTGTCACCATTGAGATGTAGGTACTGTTTCGTTTTAAGTGCTTATCAAATATACGAATATATCAACGCATAATATTTTATTTTCTATAGTAGGATACGTGCATAAAAAAGCTTCAAACTTATACAATGCACATTTTACCTACCATTGAGGTAGGTTTATATATGTATACTAAATCATGTTGTTTTTATCTCCTTATACCACATACGTTAAGTCTCAACATTATTGTTTTTTAGTCCATTTATCCGTTCTAGACTGTTGGACATAGACCTCTCCTAAAATGCGGGATTCCCTTCCTTCTGTCGCCACACTGGTTGATGGTCAATGTGTACTACGAGCAGGTATGATTAGTTTTGGTTCCGTAAGGTGTAGAAAATGAGGTCGCGATATTTGGAACCATTTGTCTATTTATATCGTGTTGACATTGTCAACAGACATTTAACGGTGCAATAAAATTGTAGTATTTAAGCGACCTAAATTCCAGCAAATAAAAAATTCTATTCTATTGCATTTTAGTTACATACTTTTAATCATTACTTACTTCATGTGAATTCGTTACATAAAGTACCTGTTATCCATTTCTAAGATCCCTTAGATTAGATGTATCAAAATTTATCCAAATCGGAATGTTAACTGTAAAATTGAAAGTGTTCGAGATAGATTTTGAATTACACAATCAAGGGGAAAAGATTTATTTTTGCATTTTAAATTTTTATTAGGGCAAGTTACACCCTTTTTTTACACACATCAGGGAAACTCATGGCCTTCATCTCACCTGATGGTAAGTGATGATAAGGTCGAAAGTGGAGGCCAACTTCACGACTCCTCACAACTGCAGAACTGGCTATCTTACCTCTGATTATTGGAACACGACAAACTGAGGTAAGACGGTAGTAGCTAGCCAGGTGGGCTGAGAAGCCCTACCCCCAACCAAACCGAGCAGAATTTTTTCCATGGATAATCGAACTCCGGACCTCCCAATCAACACCCGGTGGTCTCTAACCACTAGACCACGGAAATGGTTGTCTACTTGCCGATTGTCCTTGATACTACTTGCTGATTGATCTAATAGGAACTTAGGTGAAAATTCAACTACAACCTTCACAGTTCTTTATCTGGCAATAATATGAGCTATAATCGTTGGTTTCCTGTGTTCCATTTAAACATTTATGCCACGAAAAGTTAGCATTAAACACCCATGGACTTGGACTCTTTTTTTTCCTGAATCAGAAAGATCTTTTAGCGGATTTAAAAGTTTTTAGCTGATTCTGATTTATATTACTAGAAAGTAATTTGGACCAAATAAGACCAATATCCAAGTTGGTGAGGTATCAAAATTCAGCACTCATGCATTCATGCCGATGGTTCACTTGCTTATCAGCCGCAGGAGAAAGCCGGCCTCCTGGCAAAACTCTTCGCGGCTCATTCCCGTGTCGATGACTGTGGTGCACAACCTCCGAAACTGTCCCAATGTGGCAGCACCATGCTCGATATCCGTATCAGACAGCGTGATGTGCGGGCGGAGTTCCAGTCGATCGATACTCGAAAAGCAAGTGGACCAGACGGTATTCCTGCGATTGTTCTTAAGAAGTGTGCAGCGGAGTTGACTCCGGTCCTGACGCGTCTATACCGTCTGTCGTTCTCTACTGGTTGTGTGCCGAAATCTTGGAGAGAGGCCAATGTCCAGCCGGTTCCCAAAAAGGGAGATCGTTCTGACCCGGCTAACTATCGTCCTATAGCCGTCACTTCCATTTTGTGCAAAATCATGGAGAGGATCCTAAATACCCAGCTGATCCGTTATCTGATTACTTAATGACCGACAGTATGGATTTCGTCCTAAACGGTCAACAGGTGACCTTCTAGCGTTCCTTTTGCACAAATGGGGTGAATCTATCGATAAGCGTGGCGAATCGGTGGCTATTAGTCTCGACATCGCCAAAGCTTTTGATAGAGTCTGGCACAAGGCTCTTCTTTCCAAGCTTCCGGCATACGGATTACTCGCACAGTTCTGTACGTGGATTGTCAGCTTCCTCCACGAGCGTAGAATTCGCGTTGTCGTTGACGGCTGCGCTTCGCGGTTCGTGGCAGTGAACGCTGGAGTTCCGCAAGGCTCCGTTCTATCCCCAACATTGTTTATTCTGCATATCAATGACATGCTTTCCTTGGGAGCTATACATTGCTATGCAGACGACAGTACAGTGCATGGGGGATATCACGGAAGCTCAGGGGCTGCTCGTGGTGATGTTGGTAGGGAGAGGCAGAATCTTATCATTGAGCTCAACAGGACGCTGGACCTCGTCTCCGAATGGGGCTCCAACAATCTTGTTGAGTTCAATGCTAAGAAAACACAGGTGTGCGCGTTTTCGGCGAAAAGGTCACCTTTACTCCCCCTTCCTTCTCTTCAGGGCACAACCCTTCACACACAGAGCAACATCACCTTGCTCGGAATGAACATTCGCTGCGATCTGAACCCCAGAGACTACATCGAATCCGTCATAACTACTGCCTCACGGAAACTCGGTGTCCTGAACAAGGTGCGTAGGTATTTTGCGCCGAACCAACTATGCTTGTTGTATAAAACTCAGGTTAGGTCTTGCGTGGAATATTGGTCGCACCTTTGGGACGACTCCGCTCAGTACCTGCTCGATGCTCTGGACAGATTGCAGCGTCGCGCTATTCGCATTATTGGCAATGTAGAGGTAACTAACACCCTCGAGCCTCTACAACTTCGTCGTGACATCGCCTCTCTTAGCGCCTTTTACCGAATGTTCCATGGGGAATGCTCTGAGGAGCTCTTTAACCTTATCCCTCCCTCTCCATTTCTTAACAGAAGCACGCGTAAGGGCCTTCGGAGTCATCCGTACACTGTGTCCTCCTTCTCACACCGTACCAAGAAATTCCAAGATTCCTTCTTCTGTCGTTCATCCCACACTTGGAATTCTCTACCTGCGCACGTGTTTCCTCCATCCTACAACATGGGTTCCTTCAAAAGATGCGTGAAAAAGCATCTTTTGGGCCGGCAAGGGGCGGGCAGGTAGGAGAGTGGATGTCGTCCCTACTCTATCTGTCAACTCATTTGGGCCTCTTTCACCGCTTAACATCAGGCGGGAGGAGGTCATTTGCCGTGTCCTACATAAAAAAAAAGCACGAATAATCAGTTTTTTTCCGTTGTCAAAATGTCAACATTTTACGAAACGCAAAACGAGGCTAGCGCAGATGTCAGCACCAGCAAGGTGGTGATGCTTATCTGGAACATAGCATGTAGACTTGTAGATTTAGTATTTGTTTTTTTTTTCTTTTTTTAACCGACTTCTTAAAAGGAGGAGGTTTCTCAATTCGACCGTATATATGCTCTTTTATGTTTGTTCGCGGATAACTTCGTCGTTTATGAACCGATTTTGATGATTCTTTTTGTATTCGATATAGGATACTCCAAGGGTGGTCCCATGGTCACCAAAGTTAGGGTCTGATGATTGGATCCCATAAAAATCGAGGGAAACCCTTAGAGTTTTAGGTGTGTCCAAGGTGTTTTTTTGTATTTGTATTTATTTGACCTTATAACAGTTGATGTTATACAAGGTAAGTCATAATACATTATAACCTTATATAAGTCCTAGAACATACAATTCTATATCACTATATGTATAATTATTACATGTGTGTATGTTACGCGATTACTCCGCCAATTGTGGACCGATTTTGAAAATTCCTTTTGTATTATTTTTTATTCGATATCCTTTTGTATTCGATAGAGTATGATCCTGGGGTGGTCCCAAGATCACTAAAGTAAGGATCTGATGATGGGATCTCATAAAAATCGAGGGAAACCCTAATTCAATACCAGTTGGTATTAAATTAGGGTTCCTTTCACTAAAAAGATTTCATTCACTAAAAAGTTGAAAATAGAAATTATTTTACAAAAAATATAAACCGACTTCAAAAACATTGATAAGTTTAAAATAATATAAGAATAGGTACAGACAACATCACACTTCTATATTGAAGTGGGTGACAAATTTTAAGACTTTCTAGGGGATCATCGTTTGGCACCGACTTCAATATAGAAGTGTGATGGTTTCTGTACCTATTCTTATATTATTTTAAACTTTTCAGTGTTTTTGAAGTCGGTTTTTATTTTTTGTAGTCAATCTTTCCTTTGCGAAGGCAAAGGGTAGTGTAGACATACAGAAAATTCTTCAGTATCTTTCTTCTTTTCTTTTAAGGTATTTTTTTTGTTTTGTTTATTTTCCTTTTTGAGTTATTTATAATCATTACGTCGTCCAAAATGGTCCCACATGAAAACCAGCGCTCCTGTTGCAATATACAACAGAAGCTTTAAGCTCAGATAGGACCATTTGGCCAACCCTCCTTATTGTTCAATACCTTTATATGTACACTAGCTGTGCCAGCAAACTACGTTTCACCGTATATTTTTTACCCGTTTTTACAACATTTGTCATTGATGCTCAGCTCCTATTAGTCGTAGCGTGATGTTATATAGCCTAAAGCCTTCCTCGATAAATGGACTATCCAACACAAAAATAATTTTTCAATTTGAATCAGTAGTTCCTGAGATTAGCACGTTCAAGCAAACAAACAAACAAACAAACAAACTCTTCAGCTTTAGTTTCTTTCTTTCTTTCTATCACTGATCAGCAATACAATTAATACCTATTAGATATTATCGAAAATTCTATCAGGAACTAGTGAAACTGGCCCATTAGAGTGGCTGTTTCCTCATGGTCTTACTAATAATTTGTCTTATCATTATTAAACGCCTCCTGTACTAAATGAATACTAAAATTCTTATTACGTCACATTCAAACAAATAATTAAACAATCAAATAATAATTGTTTGTTAACTAAATAATAAAATGATACGAAATTGACTTACCTATTCATTTATAATTTTTAAATTATTATCTATGACATAATAAAATTTATTTAAAAAAGAAGGTACTTAACATGTCATTATTTTAGTATAAAAGTTAAGCTATTCCCGTTTTCTATTCTTTGCCATGCATAACCTACAGTATCCATAGATGTGCTTATAATTTATAGTACCACTATTGTATCTACCTATGGGAGCAATAAATAAATAAATATGTCTTGTCCGATTTTTAATTAAACACTGATTGGATGAGACATTTTTTAAGCGTAAAATGCCATTATATATACTCTTTATTGCAAAAACAAAAAACATTTGTACAAAAAACATAAACATGGTATGCAAGGACGGACTTATCTCTTATAGAGATCTCTTCCAGTCAACCCATAACATTATCTGAGACTTCGACGCAAGAAATACTCCACATCGAACTCAGCTGTGCAAGTAGACAAGTAGACTTTCAGTATTTGTGTCTTCTTAAACAGAGTCAAGCCACGTTGCGGATGATTCTCTCATACAAGTGTTTCGCGTCCGCAATTTACCACGCCTGATTTCGAAAGGAGTTAGTAATTTGTGCGTCTGTAAAATTAGTCACGAAACATTTCAAAAATATCACATTGTTGTGGCTCGGAAGCAGTCATTCCGTGGTTGCGTTTTATGTACATACTATTATACGTCGTCAGTCGTTAGTGTATGCAACTTTGACACCTCGCAAGATTTGTACAATTGCAATAGGGTTGCTGACTACTATGGTGTGCTAGTCAAAATAATTGTTAATATGTCTTGCAATAAAAAGAGTAAATGGTCGCTTGTAGCTTCAACTGACTTCAATCGGTAGATATCATTAAAAATGTTTATTGAGAAACGTTAATGGAACACAACTAAGGTGACAATCAAGTAGGCTGCCCGCTTGATAGTAAGTGGCTTCAGTCACCTATAGTGGCTTTAGACTTGCAAATCTACAATCCTCACAAAAACGCCAATATACGTTCCCAACATGTAACATTGTGATTTCACTGCCTGTATAAGCCTTCAAACCGGAACACAGCATTGCATACATCGCTGCTTGACGGCAAGATAGAGGTAGGTATGCAGACGACTCTGGTACAGGGTCTCCCTCTGATAAATATACTCGTAGTACTACTACTAATCTACACTAAATTATAATTAAGAGGAAAGATTTGTATGTATCTATGTAACGAATAAACTCAAAAACTACTGGACCGATTTCAAAAATTATTTCACCATTAGAATGCTACATTATCCCTGATTAATATAGGCTACAAAATTATTTATCCAACGGGAAAACAAAAACAACGCGGGCAAAGCTGCGTAAAGTAAAGCTAGTATCGTTATAAATCTAATAAGGAACGAAAGTTTGTGTTAAAATGATAACTGTATTTTTAAAATTGCTTCAACAAACCGGTAAAGTGAGTAAAGTAAATGATGAAAACCAAAACTTTTAAGAACAAAAGAAGTTATGTGTTCACAACCGATTTTTTAAAAGTTTTTATTAAATAGCGTATTTGTTTTGCTTTGTTTCAAACAGTACCAAACGACATTAATCGGTTTGTTGATGACTGACAATCTACTCACGCGCATGGTACTAGCAATGACATTGAATGTACGGTTGCTTAATCTCGCACGACAGAAGAATACATTAAAGACTCAAAAGTGTTAAGATGATGCATGTATTGGTAGATTGTCAATAAGTTGACATGGTCGACTGCATATGTGTATGTCTATTACAAGTACTTTACTTGAAATATATAGAGCATTTAAAGATTAATTTACCTGTTTTCAATATTTTCAGACAGTTTATTTCTATGACGAATTTCTCAGGGGCAGATCGGAGTTGGGAATTAGTGTTGTTGTGTTCCACTGTTAAACATAGGCCTCCCCCAGGGGGAGGATCCCTGCAGGCGAAGCATGGGCTGCCAAGACTGCAGACTCGATTCATGCACTATCTCAAAATTTCAGTGATAAGATATAATTTCTACGTCTTAAAGAGTGGCACGACAGCGCGTATTTAGTGTGACTGACGAGATAAAAAATTCTTGACACTCGTCAAGGGACAAGGGTGACTGAGTTTTATCACAAATTTCTTGCTCTCCAACTGCCGTTACATCTTTCAAAGTATTAAAGCCCTTGCTACAACCACAGCAGTCGGAGCACAGGCACTCCAAGAAATTTGTAATAAAACTCAGTCACCCTGTCATACGTATTCCTTGACGAGCGTCAAGAAATTTTTATCACGTCAGTCACACTAAATACGCGTCACCGTGCTACTCTTTAAGACATAGAGATTATGTCACTGAAATTGTAAGATAATGCGTGACTCGAGTCCAGTCTTGGCAGTCCGTGCTACGCTTGCTGGAGTAGACCTATGTCCAACTATTAAGAATATATTTACTAATATTGCAAAAGATCCAGAAAACTCCATCCATCCGTTTAACACCCAGAAAAACTCGGTATCGATAAGAGTCTCTGTGAAGTTTAATTTCATTCAGTTTGTATTCAAATATTAAAGAAATCAGATTCATCTTCCGCTCTTTATACTCGATGCTCTTAAAAGGATAAATTACGAAGATTGTTACGAGTCGTGCTCTAAAAGGAAAGTGATCTCGATCCTGAGGTTTTTACGTCGGCCTCGAAACGCATCCGCCTGCTACTTTTATGCGATTTACCTGAGGAGTTACTTTCTATGGCAAGTAAAGGGTAAAGGCGGGTGTTTGTTATTTTCTTTTATTGAAGCGTGAGCTGTTTTCACTCATATTGCACTGGTATTCTACCAGTAAATATTCCCTAATTTTGTCTGCCAATGCAGAAGTGACATTCTGTAATAGTGTGGTTATAACAAAACTTTTCGTTAAACTTGTAATGGATAGAAAGTGTACTTCAGAAAATTCAATGTCGGGTTAAAAAATTGTTGTGAAAATAATTCTAATAAATGAATTTCATTTCATGATCGTTGATCATCCGCAGTAACTTCAAAATAAAAAATGTCATGTTGGTTTAAATAATTTTTAACATATTTTGTGTTTTTTGGAGTCGGTTTTTATTATTTGTTGAATATTTTTATTAAGTCTCAGATATTTACTGCTTCCTAATTTTATCTTTCGAAGCACACAATCACCTAGCTGGATGTCAAATTTAAACTTTCTAGGTCGTCTGGAAGTGGGCTACTTTTCGGATCTATACATTCTGTCAAAAAAGTATCGGGAATGAATGATTTGCTTATGATACCAAATTCAATTTCTTGTTTTTTTTTGTTCTTAGATTGGCACAACTGTTTTCCATTATGACGCGGAATTTGAGTTGCATATTTAGATCCATAGAGTGTGTCTTAAATTTTGCATCACCAATGGAATTTCGTCACTGAAAATATTACAGAAGACTTGGGTGAATCGACTTTATCAAAAACACGTGCTCATGAGTGGTAAAAAGCGTTCAAAAGCAGTCAAGATGTGATGGAAGATTGGCCTCGCTCTGGTAGGCCATCAACGTCTTTAACTGAAGTTTGTTTGCAAAAGTGAAGGACATAGTGATGGAAAGTCCTCATTAAAGTTTGAAAGAGGTAGCCGCAATGTTTTCTGTGTCTCACGAGTCGATCCGTACCATTTTTTTCTTGACAGAGTAATTTAGGTCAATCATAAAAATAACGTTTTTCGGAGATTTTATTATTAATATCTATATAACCATTTGAACTGTGCTTATTAAATTTAGGGTACTAGTTTATACAGAAATATATATAAACCAAACTAGACATGATTATGTTACAAAAGTAGTTCCAATCATTCGTGTAAAGTTACACAGGGTGCTATTGGCAGTTCTCTTGGCTTGAACTTGACATGCTACCGCGTGTCTAAATTAATTCTTGTCATGACGTTTCTAGTTCATTGGTAATTTTAACATTTATTTGCTTTACGAATTGTTTTCGCCTTCATTGAACTACGACATGCGCTATCGCAACGTGAATGTATGTAGTCTGTCCTTTATTTGTCAACATAACATACATATACTATGTACCTACCAATACGGTAATGACAACAGTTCGCAAAACTGTGACGAAGTGTAAGTAATTACTGAATCAATACTAATTTGCCGTAATTAACGATATGGTAATCAGTTGTTCAAAGAAACGACATGCGGTGCGTCACGTAAGGAATATAAATGTATCACATTTATTTGAAAGTTTGTAGTGACTTATTTAACATATTTATTTAAACAAGTAGTTAAAGCGTAGTTACATTATTAATATTTCATTTTGTACATTATATAAACTCTAGAACCAATAAAAGCAAATTAAATTAGTAAAACTTAAAACTAAACTTAACTATTTACACTAAACTTACATAGCTAATATTATATAAAATATATATTTACAACAAGTTAATTAGCATTATATAAATATTACATTAAGCAAATTGTAGTTAAATCAAATTAGAATTTAGATAGTAAAAGTTAATATTTAATTAATTCAAATAATCACACGAGTAAAACGGGGTGCGCAAAGCTGTATCGCAAATTGAGTAGTGCGCGAGCGCGCGCATAAAACCTGCTCCACGTTCTATTGTTTAGAAACCGGCCGCGGCTAGCGAGTGCTGCGACGAGGGCCGCGCGTTGTTCGCGAAGACGCGAACTCAGTACATATCTGTATGCGACGGCGAATGCTTATCAAATTTTACTCGTGTTTATATGTTTCGATCTCGCAATTATTAGCTAGTTTAGTAGTGCACTAGTCTTAGAGCTTATATTATTACTGAAAGTGTAATACCATCTTGATAAACGCTCCCTTCTAAAAATCTGGGGTTTAATTTCATACGAACATCCCCACAAGTTTATTAATATTATGTTATTGTATTAGTGGATCATTAGCGTAATTTGATACGCAGCTAGGAGTATTTGCTTGCCAAATTCACATAGTTCAAATCATAGCTCAAAAGCTTTAGATGATTATATTTTACATTGCGACCTGCTCGAGGCTTCGCCATCGGGTATTTTACTTATATAAAACTACTAAACGTGCAAAGCCTTGGCGGGTAGATAATTATATCTATAGTTTTAAACTATTTGGAGTAAATTATCTAACCGATGGTGAAAACTGCACTAAAATCCATCGCGTAGTCAAAAACATCAAAACTTTTCAGAATTTATTACTCGCTCAGTTAAAGATCAAACATACCCCAAAAGATTCAAAAACGGACAGCATAGGAATTCTAAGCAATTAATGAATGTCTTTGCCAACCATTTTTAGAAAAGAATCCCTGTATACTTGTCATTGTGTAAAAGAATAAATAAAACATTATTATTATTATAGTTATTAATATAGATAACTTTGCATTTTCTTTAAAAATGCTAAATAAATTGAAAAATGAATAAAATGAATAAAGAAAAAATTTCGTCTCGGGTGGGATTTAAACCGTGTTGACGCCTTAACCAACTAGGCCACCGAGCTCTTACCAGCCCCGACGAAATTCTTAGCCTTATTGATCTCCTTTATTCTTTGTTAAGCCAAAGTAGTCTTTATTTATTGTTAATAACTTCGTATCAGCATCCAGTTTTGAAATCTATACAGATTTCTTGAAAACTAGTTAAGAATAAAGCAAACTTATAAATTTTATATAGAACTTTGCATTTTCTTTAATAATGCTAAATAAATTGAAAAATTAATAATTTTTCATTTTCTTTATTCATTTTTTTATTTATTGAAAAAGTCGGTCATAGCGTCAACTAGGTCCAACTTGGTCAAATCCCGCCCGAGAAGAATTTTCTTTATCGATTTTATTATTAATTTTTCAATTTTGTTTCTCTTTTTTATGTATTGCAACACTTTTACACTTAGCAACATGAATTACCTCTGTTGTGATAATGCTTGAACATGGTGTATTTATATAAAATTCCCCAGAATTTAAATAGTAATATCACGTGTATCCACAGTGCTAAATAAATAGTTAACCTTAGCGCACCATTTATCCAAACGTGAACATCCATATGTGAATAGGTGTCGATTTGTTTAAGGCACACATTATTGCACGTGACTCGTTATAGTGATCGATCGAATTAAGTATTAAGCACATTCTTAAGGATCCATGAAATAATTATAATGAACGATAATCAAATACAAAAATTCTTGAAGACTTTTTACGCACCGAGCAGTGAATACCCTGACGTCAGTCAGGTCCCAGTTAAAGAACTACAGAGGGCTTAGACAAGTGGCAATCGTTTCATAGCGAAACGTAATAAATATAAAACTAAATGCGTCATCGTCTCTGAGGTAACGAAAACAAATTCCTAGCCAACGTAAGAATTATCGATTGTTGTGTTGAATTGTTATTTCTGTAAGAAAACAACATACCTATTGATTATTTAAGTATTCAAAACTGAGAAATGGAAAAGAAATGGTAAAATAAATTATTAAAATTAATATTTTCATTTCATTTTAATGAAAAATGAGTTGTTTTTAAGAGTATATGAAAGTTACGAAAAAACAATTCGCTACTTCATCGATTCGTTGCGAATCAACTTGTCTACCAACTTAGATGTCGATTTTTTTAGACTTCCGCGATTTGTACACATTTTAAATACAATTAACTCGGGTCTATTTCGCGGTAAACAGTAACTATATTGACTTACTGTTTCCCGACGTTTCGGCCGAATTACATCCGTCTTCGCAAAGCGCGGGTTTCAATTCAATTCAATTTTTAGGTTGTATGGCCTCTGTCAGGTGTGACAATTTTGCCAATGTCGAGTAGCGAAAACACGTTTTAAGTTCATAAGATTTAGCGGTAATACTAGAATGCTGGGTCGGTTGGGCTACCTGTGGGCAAAGCAGAGCGAACATTAAATTGTTAGTAGCGGCTTGATGTTATGGTTAGAAATTATTTTGTAAAATTGTAGGTGAATTATGTTGGAGAATAAAATGAGTTAAGAAAAAATGTGGAATAAATTAGTTGTAGGGTCTACTATTTTATAATTTAATTTGATTTCTTTCAATAAATTTAAAAAGTATGTTTAAAAATGGGGTGTTCATTTGAGTAAGCAGGAATTTCACGACTACGAGGGTAGTACGGCCGAAACGCCGGGAAACAGTAAGTCAATATAGTTATTGTTTACCGCGAAATAGACCCGAGTTAATTGTATTTAAAATAGATGTCGATGACTGTGATCGATTCGCCATGTTATTTAGCGACGGCATAAGTCAATCCCATACATTTTGTTATTTTCGAGCTTCGTTATCGTTTTTGAATTGTCACTTTGTCTAGGCCCCCAGACCTATCACGCTCCTGAGTCATGTATATAAGGGGTTTTCCAATAGGGACTTGACAATTTTGAATTTAGTTTGTGAACGCACCTTTTCACTTAACATCGAACTATCACTGTCAGTTTATTCAGTAGACATGACCTTTTCATCATGGTGAAGTACACGAACGAACAACGTCTACAAATCTTAAAAATTTACTACAGAAATTCGGAGTCGGTGGCCGCTACTTTAAGAACGTTAACTCCGATTTTCGGTCGTAATTCTCGCCCTAGTAGACAGGCAGTAACAAGTTTAGTGAAAAAGTTTGAGTCTACATATTCGTTGTGTGATGTTGCCGTGCCAGTGAGACTACGGGTTGGTCGAAGTGTCGAAAATATCACTGCCGTTGAAACGTCCGTAGCAAATGATCCAAATTAGTCAATTCCACGGCGTTCTCAAGAGTTGGGCATCGCCAAGACCACTTTATGGCGAATTTTGTGTAAGGATCTTACTTTACACCCATACAAGATCAGGCTCACTCAAGAATTGAAGCCGATGGACCATTCGAAGCGACGTACGTTCTCCGATTGGGCTCTGGAAAAGATGCGCCAAGATGATCAATTTCATCGCAAAATCATCTTCAGTGACGAAACTCATTTCTGACTCAATAGGTTTGTCAATAAACAAAATATGCGGTATTGGGCGGGTGAAAATCCACATGTGCTTAATGAGAAACGACTTCATCCACAAAAGATAACTGTTTGGTGCGGTTTGCATGCCGGCGGCGTCATAGGGCCATATTTTTTCGTCGACGATAGTGGTCGCCGCGTTACTGTGAAGGTGATCGTTATCGCGCCATGATTATCGATTATTTTTGACCCGAATTGGAATATATGGACTTGGACAGCATGTGGTTTCAACAGGACGGCGCCACAAGCCAGACAGCACACGTTACAATCGATTTATTGAAGAACAAGTTTGACGAGCGTGTTATCTCAAGAAATGGACCAGTCGATTGGCCGCCTCGTTCGTGCGATTTAACGCCTCTAGATTTTTTTCTTTGGGGCTACGTCAAGTCATTGGTCTATGCTAATAAGCCGACGACGTTGGAAGAGCTCAAAGCCAATATTGAACGCGAAATAGCAGCCGTTTCGGCCGAAATGTGTGGCCGAGTCATGGAAAATTGGGTCCAACGAATCGACCGCTGCAAACGTGCCCGCGGTGGTCATATGAGCGAAGTCGAGTTCCATTCATAAATGTTTTGAATGTACTTCAACCCGATAATAAAGTTTTTGAAATATCTCAAATGGTTTTCATTAAAAAATAGGGGTGTATATACTGTGGTGGTCACATAATTAAAGACACCCTTGATGTTGACCACATACAACAAAATAAATGATATTTAGATACCCAAGATAGGTATCAATTTCATTTGAATTGTTATTTTACACTGCACTGACGTCGTATTTTTAAAATGAGGACAGCAAAAAAAAAATAGCAATAGTTTAGATTAATTCCGTTTTTAAATGTAACACAAACTTTTTCGATGCGTTTGCCGCTGGCCAGCTAATTAAAGACAGAGCGTGTTTCATGTTGTAAATGTAAAATAAAAATAAAAGGAGCACTTTTATTTTTTCTATTATGCCGCGAATTTTCGTGATACGCGAGAACTAGCTCAGTTTCAACATTGCTTTATGTTTGATTGTGAAATTTAAACTGAATTAATATGGGAACAGCAAAAGTTGCGAACCTTCTACAAGGAAGATAATTCTCAATTTTTATGACAAGGGTTGGTCACACAGGAAAATTGTAGATCACTTGCGATACTCTAAAGATATGGTTATGAAAGCTATCCGGCATTTAAAGAAGTTTAATACTACGGATAAATATGCCTAGGAAACCTAGACCAAGAAAAACAACCCCACGAGAAGACTCAAGAATAGCATTGTTGGCTAAAAAAGAGCCTTTCAAAGGATTAGAAGTTGTTCGTTTAGAAGTATTTGGTGCAGAGGGGTCTAGAGGAGTGTGTGCAAGAACGGTGATTATGTGAGGCAAACTTGTTTTGAAGAATTTCTCGTAAAGAAGGACTTTTAAAGAAGGAAAATATCAGAACAAGATTACAATTTGGCAAAAAATGCACACTGGACAGAACGACAGTGGAGAAGTATATTTTTTTTCGACGAAATTAAAATTAATATGGTTAACTCTGATGGAAGTGAGTTTACGTGAGGCATTCCTCCAAAAAAGAAATAAATCCAAAGTACACAAAGAAAACAGTCAAACATAAAAGGGGTAATATCAAAGTTTGGACATGTTTTTCTGGTCACAGTGTGGGACCTATTAAAAAAAAAGGTAACATAAATAATTTTCAATATAAGAATATTTTAGGAGAAACCATGTTGCCTTATGCCGATGATATGGACTTTTCGACACAATAACGATCCCAAGCAAACTTCAACAGTGGTCAAAGAATTTCTTAGGATCCAATCACTAACAGCTTAAGATTGGATACCGTACAGTCCCGATACTAGCCCGATCGAAAACTTGTGGTACCGTGTGAACAAAATAGTGGCAAAAAAACGTACGAGTACAAGTAACGGGATCAACTTTATACGGCATTTAAAAAAGCATAGGAGCAGATTTCGATTGAAACCTGCAATAATTTGATCTCTTCAACGCCTAGGCGGTGTCAGGCTGTCATTGCTGCTACAGCACATGCGACAAAATATATATAACGTGGTTTTTATGTTTTTAAAATATAGATTAATCAAGTTTGTTTCAATATTTACAATATTTATTTTTTAATACTGCATACATAATTAATAAATAGTTCATACTGCTTGCAATAAAGTTACACTTAATTTAAATACAATATCTTTGTTCCCTTTATTTCATTTCAAACATTTCATGATAACCATTACAGTAAGTTAAACAGTATTGCAAGCTCTTATTGCATTATAATAAAAAAATATAGGGTTAGTAAACTTTGAAAACTGAATGTCCTACAAGTGTCTTTAATTATGTGTCCACCACTGTATATAGACCGGGTGAAAAAAAAAGACCGTGGATGGAGGAAAAGTACTTTTAATATTGATGATCGCAAATTTTACTGTAAGGAAACATTCCTTTATTTTTAAAAATAAATAAAACTGCATTAATTTTTTTTTTAAAATCACCTGCTTTAGCCGGGAATCGAACCGGTGAAATGTGACAAAAAAACATTCTGTATTTTATGGTACCAACCGAAAGAGTCATTCATAAGGATCAATTTCTTTTAAGCAACATTGTATCTTAAATTAAAGAAACAGCAAGATTTTTTTATTGTTAAGACCATTCACAGAAAAGTTGAACTAATATTTTAATTATTCAATCAACTCGATATAAAAGGCGATACGTAGCGAATTCAGTCGAAGAATACGTGTGTGTATAAGCTGTGCATACGTGAAAATGGGTCTCATTTTGAGTAATTCATAAGTTAAGTGAGCTATTTTCATGTATTTTCTTTAGATACCTACTAAGTAAGAAAACTGCGGATCTGTGGGGCAATTCCGTTGATGTTACTAAATCCGTAATTGAAACAATAGCTCCAATACATGCTAACATTTTTAATGATTGCATTGACTGTGGTGTATTTCCTGATCTAATGAAGCATAAATCTGGTAGCACATCAGACCCCAGTAATTTTAGACCTATCTCTGTGCTACCTACTTTTAGCAAAATTTTTGAAAAAATAATGTTGGAGCAAATGCAAAGTTATTTTAATAGTTATTCATAAAATAACTCTTTCGGTTGGTACCATAAAATACAGAATGTTTTTTTTTTGTCACATTCCACCAGTTCGATTCTCGGCTCAAGCAGGCGATTTTTCAAAAATCTTTAAAAGCAGTTTTAATTATTTTTGAAAATAAAGGAATATTTCCTTTCAGTAAAATTTGCCATCATCAATATTAAAGGTACTTTTCCTCCAAACACGGTCTTTTTTTTCCACCCTGTCCTGTATACTACTCAAAACAATAAAGACATAATATTGTTTAACTTATGTAACTACAAAATAATGTTATTGGTTATAATATAGGCTAACAATTGTTAAAATAATAATCATGAATTGTTTTTTTTTAAGTTTATAATGAAATTGGCCATTTTTAATGAAAAACATGAACAAAAGAAATCACCGGAAAAAGACAAAATACTGTTCTTGTTACTTTTGTTTCTTCTTTTTAGTAACGAGTATGTCCTCCTCTCTTAGCAATACACTCCTGAAGCCTCGTATGCATACTCGGGATGAAATTCTTCACGTTTTCATCTGGAATCTCCTCCCTGGCACGTTTTAAAGCGTCAATCAGCTGCTGTTGTATGTAGACCCCTCGCTCATTCTCTCTAACTCTTCGTTTCAATTGGTCCCACAAGTGCTCGATTGGCTTTAAATCCGGACTGTTAGCTGGCAATGGTAATACCACAATATGAGACCCTTCTAGGATAGTTTGGGTCGATCGAGCTGTGTGTGCACGGGCATTGTCTTGCATCAGGATGAATCCAGGCCCCACTCGCTGTGCAAATGGGATCACTTGAGGCCTGATGACGTCCTCGATGTAACGTTCTGCAGTTACGGTACCCGCATTTAAAATGGTGAGCTCGGTTTTACCGTGTAAACTAATCCCACCCCAAACCATTACGTTGGGACCACCGAAACGGTCAACTTCGTGGATGCAGGACTCCGAAAACCGCTCGCCGCGTCATCTCCACAACCTAACATGCCGATCACCATTAAAAAAAATTATTTTGCACTCGTCTGTAAAAAGCACCTTGCCCCACTAATTAATCCCCCAGTTCAAATACTGACGGGAGAATCTTAAACGGTTTGCACGTTGAACCCTGGTCAGAGGAATTCGAACAACTCGTCATCTTGACATTTGCTGATCTTCGTGCAATCGATTACGTATAGTTTGATCACTGACACGAGTACCCGTTGTCAGCCGTAGGTGGTGTTGTAACTTACGGGCCGTTACAGTACGATCACGACGAGCACTTAGTTGGACGTACCGATCCTCGTGCGCCATTGTTACACGAGCTCTACCTGAACCGGGTCTTCTGGCGACACTGCCGGTCTCTTGGAAGCTATGCCATACATTTTGGACAGCTCCTCGAGAAAAAACCAACTGCAAACCCACATAACGCTGAGAACGTCCTTCTTGAACCATAGTTATGGCTCTGTAATTGTATCCATGTGCCTTCGTATTCGTGGCATGAGTAACGCGAGATGATAAATAAATCAAATAAAAATTGAAAAAATAAAACTTTTATCCTAAAATAACCGAAACAAGTTAAGAAGACATTCGAAGAAAAACAAGAATAACATCGAGTTATGTTTTTTTCTTAAAATGATGGCCAATACTTTTCAAATTAGGAACACGAACACCAGCATAAAAGAGATCAAACACCAAAAAGTTCGTAATATCAATATAATGCTACCTATCAGTTACTTTCAGATTACTAAAGTGCACTTAAATGTAAATAAACTAGTGGCCCTTATTTTGTTTTGAGTAGTATATACAGTCCTTCCCGTCCAGTCCCAAAAAATAGTGTCAAGCGAAAGTCCAGAGTTAGAGCACCTCTTGGAGTACCCGAATCGCCCCCATGTATGTTCCGCGATTATTCGTAGTTTTAGAGTAATAATTTTTTTTCTGACTTTTTGAAAATTTCGATCTAAAGAAATTAAAAAATTTTAATAAAAAAAAGTTGAACATATTTTGTATGTTTTTCTTTATGCCACCGAATTATCTTTAGTGCTTCTTTTATGTCTAAAATAATCAGCTTCGTAACTTTAGTGGAAATCTAGAAAACAGTAGTGTAAAGTCAAAATTTGAATGTTAGTGAATAATTACTTAAAAATTCATCTTTAAATTAAAAATCTAAACAGGCGAATTCATGGTTTCTAAGTATGTGTAAAAACTTTTCTAGACTCTCTGCTTTCATAATAATTTAAAAAAAAGTACTTAATAGGGCTACTTTGGCTTAAATCGGCCATCAAAGACAGCAAGGTGAAAATTTCATAAAACTCGACTTCTGAATAATTTTTTTTTTAAATTCCAATTATTTATTAATAAACCAAAAATGATTGTAGAAAAGCTAAAAATTTATTATTTGAAGGTCAAAAATAACTGTTCCTGCTGCCATCTTTAATAACCTTTGAAGGTTTATTATAACTTAATAAATGAAACAAAACATTATTTTCAAAGTATTTATTATTCAATCGCTTAAAGAAAGTTTTCAAAATGACGACCTTCGTGCTCAATACATATTCTACATCGTCTAAAAAAGTTTTCTTTTAAATTTATAAATGCAATTCTGTTGTTTTTTATTGTTTCTTCCGCTTGTCTTAATTTTGTTCTTAACACTGTGACGTTTGTAATGTCCTTGGCGTATACTAATTCCTTGTAGTATCCCCAGACGAAAAAATCTATGGGGTTCAAGTCGGGGAACCGTGGCGGCCACGCAATGGGCCCTCCACGACCGATCCATCTGCCTGGAAATGTTTCAGACAAATGTTGTCTAACATTTCTAGCAAAATGGCATGGAGCGCCGTCGTTTTGAAAAATCATATTTCTCCGCGTTAATAGGTCTACATCTTCTAATAAGACGCCGAGATCACGTCGTAGAAATTGCAAGTAGGCCTCGCTGTTCAGTCGGTCCGGTAGTTCGAACGGACCAATCAGCTGTCCGTTTAGGATGCCTGACCACAAATTTAACTAAATTGTTCTTGGAAATTAGATTCCCTTGTGAGGTGTGGATTTTCAATACTCCACGAATGGTAGTTATGCGCATTAAACACCCCACATCGCTTAAAATGTGATTCATCAGTCCATAGAATATTTTTAAAGAAATTTTCGTTTTCAGCTTGTCTCCGTAACATTTCCTGACAAAATGCCACCCTTCTCGGGTAGTCTGCGGGCTTGAGCTGCTGAACTTTCTGGATGTGATATGGGTGAAAACGCTCTTGATTAAGTATTCGATGTGCTTGTGATTTCGGAATTCCGATTCGACGTTCTATTGTTCTTACACTAACTGATGGATCTATCACCACTTCTTCGACCACTGATTGGACAGTATCTGGGTCACTCATTTCAGATGGGCGCCCCGATCTTTTACCTGGTAGGCGTCCTTCCATGTAAGAGTTATGTACTCTTAAAATCATGCGATGATCAGGCTAAGTTTCAGGCTGAGGTCCACCTCCATTTTGTACTTGCTGCCGGAACAACCTGGCTGCTTCAGAAGCATTTCCTCTTGCATATCCATAAAAGTAATGCATAAGAGCATATTCTTGCGATGAAAAAGACATCACAAAATGAAGAGCTTGAAAAGTCCGTTAAGAATGCCAAATTTGTCAAAATCCCGTATTCACACAAAACCAAATCGTAATCGCACTCAAGGTCCGTAAAGAAAGCAAAGTTCGTCAAATAATCACAAATGAGCGTATCGTACGTAAGGCGCAAACAAAAGCAGGCAAACGACTGGCGCCAGAACACAATAGGCGCTCGGACTACACCCCCCGCCTCATCCCCTTGTCACAAAGAATAGCATTCCTCAGTTACAGTTATCCATTTCGCCAATGAGAGTGAGAGAGATAGCAATAATGCGGTCTCTTTCATATCCTCTCACTCGGGCAATTTTTTAGCAGGTAAGTACTGCGTTACATCCAACACTACAACCGATGTGATCCGCGAGAAAAATATTTAAATATGGGTTTCATGTAGTTCATTTTTGCTAAATTGTAATTAATCTGAACCTTAGAAATTATAAAAAGACCAGATATTTTTTTTTATCATCTGATAGGAATTTGGTAAATTTTATGAAATTTTCACCTCGCTGTCTTTGATGGCCGATTTAAGCCAAAGTAGCTTTATTAAGTACTTCTTTTTTTAAATGATTATGAAAGCAGAGAGTCTAGAAAAGTTTTTACACATACTTAGAAACCATGAATTCGCCTGTTTAGATTTTTAATTTAAAGATGAATTTTTAAGTAATTATTCACTAACATTCAAATTTTGACTTTACACTACTGTTTTCTAAATTTCCACTAAAGTTACGAAGCTGATTATTTTAGACATAAAAGAAGCACTAAAGATGATTCAGTGGCAAAAAAAAAAACATTAAAATGTTCTACTTTTTTTTATTTAAAATTTTTAAGTTCTTTGGATCAAAATTTTCAAAAAGTCAGAAAAAAAATTATTACTCGAAAACTACGAATAATCGCGGAACATACATGGGGGTGATTCGGGTACTCCAAGAGGTGCTCTAACTCTGGACTTACGCTTGACACTATTTTTTGGGACACTCTGTATATATACAGGATGAGAGCAAAAGTCGACGTATTCCTTGAAAGGGGTTATAGTACAGGTCATAAGCAACAAAAAAAGCTCAATTAACCAGGGGTCAAAAACAGTTGATTATCGAGCTACGACGGTTTTAAAATTTTTGTTTTCCGACTTGTTACCAAAAAAAAAAAATAAAAACTACACCATTTACTATGATTGACAAATTGATTAATTGCGGAAAGCTAAAAAATGGGCAGTTAATTTAAATTAAAATTGTTGTCAAAAACTTACATAATTTTGAAAATAAGAGCTCTTTATTGACAATTAAGTCGATTAATTTTTTATGTTTCTGAAAATCAACGTCAATTATTGAAAAAAAAAATGTATGACAGTTGGCGTAAAAACTACTAAAATAACTTGCTGGTTTCATGAGCTTTTAAAAAAGTTAAAAATATTATTTACTTATATTAGTAGTTTTTACAGAAATTAGCAAAAAGTTGCGTTGTAGGTCAAAATTCATAATTTCATCTTTGAATAAAAATTGTCTGGAAAAGGCAAAAGTACGAAGTAGAAATAAATGAAATTGTATTTTAATACACAAAAGACTGAAAAATACTAAACAACAAACCAACATAAATAAAAACATTTATAAGTCCTGTTCAAATTGTCTGCCATTGTTACGTATGCACGCACGCAGCATACGGCGTACCTCACTCACTGTCACACGCGTTGAAAGTGATGTCTTAATGACTTCAGCAACTGATACGATCCTCGCCCTCAAATCTTCAATGGAAGTCGCAGGTGTGGGGTAGACTAGATCTTTCATGTGACCCCAAAGCTAATAGTCACAGGGCGTCAAATCAGGACTTCTTGCCGGCCATGGAGTCGGGCCACCTCTACCGATCCATCTTAGTGGATAATTTTCATCCAGCCACTGCCGTACACCACGGTAAAAGTGAGCTGGGCACCCATCATGCTGGTATACCATATTTCTTCTTGTAGCTAGCGGAACATCTTCCAAAAGCGTATTCACTTCCTCTCTTAAAAAAGTTTCGTATGTTGTGCCATTCAGGTTTTGGGGCAGGAAGAAAGGTCCAATTAAATTATCGTGTACAATTCCCATCCACACATTTAGTGAGAATCTTCTCTGGTGAGCCCTTTCTTTACTTTTTCTTGGGTTTTGACCTTTAGGGGCCCAAAAGTGAATATTGTGATAATTTGTGATGCCATCGCGATCGAACGTAGATTCGTCGGTCCACAGGATTTTCTCTAGATAATCTGGATCTTTAAACCCAGCATTGATAAAAAATCTGCAAAAATCAATTCTTCTCACCGGATCACCGTCTTCAATGGCTTGAACTGGTGTGTAATGGAATGGATACAGTTGTGTTGTACGCGATGCGGCAAACCAGGCTCTCCATTGTGATATGCCATGTATTCTTGCCACTTGCCTTGTGGACACAGTAGGATCTGCTCTGAAACTCCGAATAATTTAATCATCGTCCTCGTCAACACCAACATTACCAACGAGCGGTCTACCAAGATCGCGTTGTCGTCGGTGAACTGAGCCCGTTTCTCGAATGCGCTGATAGGATGCACCAAACACGCTCACGTGAGGCAAACGGCGATCAGGAAATCTGATTTGGTACTCTCTTTGTGCTTCAGCGGCGTTATATTCTTCGTTTTCGAAAGCAGCCATTTAAAAATAGCGTATCGGTTTATTTGTTATCAAAAGTTTGTCCGTAATCTCAAAAGTAGTTTCAAACATAACAAACAATTTCAATCAGGAAAACAAATGAATAATGTCGTCGAAACATTCGTAATCCTAATCAATCATGTTCCAAAACGTTCAAAACCTATGCAATCTCTGTGGTTAGGTCAAGCCAAAGAGGTTATAGCTTTTTGGATAGCAAAGAGGTTTGCTATGCAAAAAGGATTGCAAACTTCGTTCTGCTTCAATCAGTTCAACCAAAAAGGCTGGATAATGACGTACTGCCATGATTTCTTTTAAGTTGCATGGAAATTACTCGTATCTAAATAAACCGTAGCCTTAAACAATTTTGAACAGAACTTGTAGTATTATTTTGTAATTTATTATTTTTATTCTTTTATGTATTAGAAGCAATTTGCTTTATTTCTATTTCGTACTTTTGTCTTTTTTAGACAATTTTTATTCAAAGATGAAATTATGAATTTTGACCTACAGCGCAACTTTTTGCTAATTTCTGTAAAAACTACTAATAAAAGTAAATAATATTTTTATCTTTTTTAAAAGCTTATGATACCAGCAAGTTATTTTAGTAGTTTATTTTTACGCCAACTGTCATACATTTTTTTTTCAATAATTGACGTCGATTTTCAGAGAGATAAAAAATTAATCGACTTAATTGTCAATAAAGACCTCTTATTTCAAAAATTATGTAAGTTTTTGACAACAATTTTAATTTAAATTAACTGCCCGTTTTTCAGCTTTCCGCAATAAATCAATTTGTCATTGTATAAGGTGTAGTTTAAAAAAAAATTTTTGGTAACCAGTTGGAAAAAATCTCAAAAATTTTAAAACCGTCGTAGCTCGATAACTAACTGTTTTTGACCCCTGGTTAATTGGGCTTTTTTTGTTGCTTATGACCTGTACTATAACCCCTTTCAAGGAATACGTCGACTTTTCCTGTCATCCTGTATATACATGACTCAGGAGCGTATATAAGTTGTGTTCGAGAGTCATCACGTATCGTCTCGTACGCGGATTTGACAATTTCCAACCTCCCAAATAATCCGGATTGCGGAAAGGCTGTACTGTACCATAGACCACATTCATACGCCGCGGCATGTTAAACAAAAGACCAAGGCTGAGGACCAAGGAGTATAACCTGCCACTATGCTTGGCATTTGTGGACTATTGAAAGCTTTCGATTCTGTCGAGATCTAGCCTATGCTAAGAGGCCATCCAGAGGTGCCAAATAGAATATCAATAAAGCCAAGTGTTGCAGTCATTGTACGAAAACGTCATCATGTTAGCCCGTCTTTAGGATCAAAACGTGAAACCACTATTCAGCGAGGTGTGAAATAGGGCGACGTTATATCGCCGAAACTGTTCACAGCTTAGAGGATGAGCTTGGACTGGAGAGGACTCAGCATTAACATTAGCAACGAGTACACAATCCACCTTTGTTTGGCTGATGATATCAATGGCTGAGACCGTGGAACATCTAGGCATAATGCTTAAAAACCTATGTAGAGTTTCCCACCAAGTGGGTCTTAAAATGAAAATGGAAAAGATTAAAATTATATTGAATTCCAACGTGGCACCCACTCGGGTGAAGGTAAGAGGCTCTACACTGGAAGTTGTACACGAGTATGTTTACCCAAATTTGGGGCAAATAGTCGAGCTTGGTAAGTCCAACTTTCAGAAAGTGGTAAATCGAAAAATCCAATCATGGTTACACGGACCAAATTGCGCGATATGCACGCGGAACCTGCTACTGCACTCTACCATGCGCACTTCTCTACTCCTTACGTTATTTAATTACGTCTTTCCTTTCTGGGGAGGACTAACACACCTTTGATGTCCAAGGTCGCCAGCTGCCCCCTGTTCCTGATACCGCTAGATTTGTTACCATAGTCTACTCTTCGGGCATTTGCCCTCTTCGTTCTTCGCTTCTTTCTAGCCCACATTTGATCTTGAGCCACCGGCACCGATGCTCGAAGTCTGTTCTGAAAAGCCTACCATTTCAAACAGTCATGCCTCGATAACAGCTGTGAAACTTCGTAGTCCGGTTCAATCCTGGTGAACTTGAGAACCGGTTGAACCGCCACGTTTGGGAAGAAGCGATGTGTCTCTTTTCCCTTGTCCAAATGTCCTAGCCATACGATAAGAAAGAACTCTGATGTTGTGAGTTTCACCTCACGCATTTCCGCCTGGGTACTTCCTACTCGGGCGCCCTACCTAGTCTGCCAGCCCGGACAGTCTGTCAGCCCGGACATTATGCCAGCCAGGACGGTCAGTGGTAACACTACCTGGCCTGACCTTCTGTAGGTAGTGACCAAAGCACCCATATCCGGTCAATATTTGCACCATACGGTAGGAAAGGCTGCCATGCCGGCGCCCAACCGACTTCACCAAAACCATAATTTTATCTTGTGTAGGTTGAGTTTGCAATATTTTTTACTCCTAACAAACAAGTGTTAATACTATTTTCTTCTACAAAGTTTATTGACCTAGTTGTAAAATCATTTTTTTAATATTCTTTTTGTAATCAAAAGAGTATACTCCTGCGGTGGTTCTATTGCCATAAATGCATATACGCATGTTTAATCCGTGCGTAATAGAATTTGATTTTACTAAAAGGTTTGAAATATTTTTTTACAAAAAATAAAACTGCCTTTAAAAACACCAAAAGTCAAAATAAATAAGAAACATACATTTTGGTGTTTTTGCAGCCGGTTTTATTTTTTGTAAAAAATGTTTTTATATACAATACCGCGTTGCCGCCGCTAAACATTTGCTGCTATGGGCCCGGGCTTCCATGGACCCAATACCAAATCTGGCCATAGTCATAAATGCCAATAATTTGTATTGTTTGTAAAGTAGGTATTTAGCCTCCTAAGAATAAGTAAGTAAGTAGTGAGCTCTACGTAAATTTTCGAATAGAACCCTAATGACATCCAAGCCTTAAGAAAGCCAAAGAAATTGGTATTATGACCGTTGCGTCGCAATATATTTACGAGAATATATTATATGTTCACAAAAATATACATTCGTTTTGTAAAAACAGTAATATTCATTTAGTAAATACTAAGCTTAAAAAAATAATAATTCTTTCAAAGACTTCTTTCAAATTCTTTGTACGTTTCTACAATAAAAATCCAAATAATATTATAGCACTTAGCTTGAATAAATTTAAAGTCACAATCAAGGGCGCACTTATGAAAAAAGCATATTATTAAGTGTCTGATTATATGACAGATAAAACTGCTTGGAAGTAACCTCACTCCGACAGGCATTTCTATATTATTTTTAAAAAAATAAAATGTTTGTGAAAAATAATATTTGTTATGTTGGCAATTTAAAAGAGAAACCTTCCGAGTTTCTTGCTTGTTCTTCTCGAGAGGGCTCTCCCAATTTCCGAACAGATGTAGAGTCAACTCTTTTTTTTTCATTTGATTTGTATTTGCATACATCTTAATAATGGTTGGGGTATGTGTACATACAAGGATTAAATAATTATTTCATTAGATTCTTGGTTAAAGATTTTTATGTTTTGTTTGACGTCAATAAGTGCCTGTAAGACCTTTACAGGCAGTTAGTTAGTTAGTTAGTTTGACGGGGCTCTTTCGCACTTGGCCTCTTGATTGGGCCATTGTGCGTCCTGACCTTGCGTCAGCCTACATCCTACTCCATCCATCCCAGGTCCTCCCAGAATGCCAGCAGCCTCTGTGGGCTACTATATGCTTCCGGCATGGATGCCGGGGAGTGGAGAAGTTTCGCTCGTTGATCGACCACGCTTGTGCATTCCATAAGGACGTGCTGTGGCGTTTCCTCCGCCTCCATGCATCCTCTGAATAGAGGGCTGTCTGTTACCCCTATTGTGAATAGGTGTTTGTTTAGAAGACAGTGTCCGGTTATAGTAGCTATAACTTTTCGGATTTTGTCTCTCTTTAGTCTGATGAGGGAACGGGCAAGCTTTTTGGATGGTACCGGGATTGCGTTTTTTGTTTGCTTGCATCCCTCATTGGCTCTCCATTCTGTTAGATGTTGTTCCTCGGTTTTCTCACGCAGACAGGTTTTAATCTGGGCCTGCGGAATAGGCATTAAGGGTTCTGGTCCATACACTTTTGTGTTTGAACCTCTCTTAGCCAATTCATCTGCTGTGTCGTTGCCATGTGAGTCGCTGTGTCTTTTCATCGGGTTATTGCCCGTGGTTCACCTGCGTAGTCCACCTATGTGTACCACGGGGAAAAATAACTTCCCTTGGTTCACCCAGTTGTACCACAGGAAGAATTTTTTTCCCGTGGTCCACTTAGGTGGACCATCGGAAGTCAATTTTTCCCGTGGTCCACCACTAGTATTTATCTCAATTATTTTCGATAAAGGGGTTGCTCTTGCTCGCATTAATTTATATTTTTCTTTATTTTCAACCCTTTTTGATCACAATGCCTATGCCGCAAAACAACTTTGAAGGATTACTCCTAAACAGCTATATGACTATGAAGCAAAATAACTAACATGTAAAACGGCTATAAAGCAAAATGCCTCAAATTAAAACAATTTATCATTACTTTACCTCTAATGCAAAAGGACTTTAGTAGTAAAATTTCTAAACATTAGAATGACTATGAACTTAATAAGGCTCAAATGCAAAACATCTCTGTTGTAAAATGCCTGGATATGAAGATGCCTAGGGATGCAAAATACCTCATATGCAAAACAACTCAGTAGTTTTATGACCTGAACACCAAAATGCTCCAAATTACAATAAATCAAACAAAAACAAGGTATAAATACAAGCATAGTTAATGGTCCGTCACGAATTGTTTAGTATTAGGTCATTACCTATGAAATTGGTATTTTGTAAAACAGGTCATCTAGGGCCGGTACAGGACAGAATTTGAACTGCAACTCAACTGCAAAATGGCATAGAGTTTTCTATATCACTTCCTTTCACATTTATATTAGTTGGATATTATTAATTTGAGGCAGTTTGATTTATAGCCGTTTTTGATAGCGATTAATTATGCTTCTTATTCGTATGGCATGTTATGTATTATCCTTTAAAGTCATTTTAATTTTTGAGACGTTATGCTGCCTAGACAAGAAAGAATGCAGACGTATTGCAAATTAGGCAAACCGCTTTAGAGATATTTATTTGAGGCATTTTGCTTTATAGGCGTTTGAAATGTTAGTAATTTTGCCACTTAGTCTTATAGCTGTTTAGGAGTAATCCTTCAAAGTAGTTTTGCGGCGTAGGCATTGTGATCAAAAAGGTTTTCAACGTGACTTCAAATTAAAAACAAAATTTTTAGAAGGATGTCAATGATTGTCATTGCAGAGTTACCCAGTTTGTATCTGCTATGGTTTGGAGCATGTTATGGCATTCCAGTATAAGGACAGAGTTGATAGTATTGTTTTGGAGGGCCTGCAGGACAGATGCGCTGTCTGAGATAATTTTTATGTTTAGATTATTAACACCTCTAGCTGCAATCACCTGTGCCGCTCTGGTGATGCCAATGCATTCTGCTTGGAAGATGGTGTTCCGCCTATCTAGGGTTATTGATAATTTGATATTAAGGTCGTTTAAAAAGACGCCGGCCCCAGTTCCACAAGTGGTTTTGGAGCCGTCTGTATATATCCTAACTTCTATAATGTCAGAGCAATCTTTCGATTCTGCTGTAAGTTGGATATCATATCTTCTGCCAAAGACATGGTGGCATGGTATTCTATCGATTGGTGCATCGAAAAGAGGTGTTTCTTTCGTACTCCAATGTAGGATAATTGTGTCTGTTATTCCTATGTTGCGTTTCCATAGTCACTACAGGCACTTATTGACGTCAAATATTGAATAAAGACTTTTGAGTTTGAGTTTACGAAGCGTAATGCTCCCTTCTTCTACGAGGACTTTGACTATCAGTGTGACTGAGATAATGATGAATCTTATGTATGCAGGGAGAAATGCAGACAGTTTATAACAACAATATCATAGTAACTATGATATTGTTGTTATAAGCTGTCTGGTTTTTGAAAGCTATTTAAAAGCATTATTGAATGCTCCTGCGTAGACGCAACATGCAAATGCCTCGTAAATAACATTTAAATAAATCGTAACATAATATATAGTTCAATTTTAATTAAAAATAAATAAATAACTTTAGACGTTAAAGAGTCGATAATTACGTTTTGTGGAAATTAAACATTTACTTGAATTCGAGATGGTAATCTACATATATAAAAAATGAATAAAGGCTGATTAGCAACAGGATTAATTTTTTAAATGCTTTTGATTATTGTTGTATATCAAAATAAAATAAACTCTTACACGATCTACGCTCGGTGTCACGTTGCATCTTGCAGTTGTGTCAATAAACTCATGACGTTCTACCTTATACCAACATCTACTACAAAGGAGGTGGCCATTAATAAAATTATTTCCAACCTTTAATAACAAGGCGTCGTTAATGTAATTGTATTTGATAGTTTATGTTAACCTGTAATCAATTCGAGCTTTACTGTAGAGCTTGGCACTCTGCCGGGTGAGCCCCACACACGCTCGCCGTCTAGCCAACGGTGGGTACGGTGCGGTTGCGCATTTCCCCGCGAAAAAAAAGGAAGGATTTGGTTGCTTTTTACAAGCTTTTATTTAACTTGCAATGTAAGTATATAAGTATGTTCGGGTGAAATCTTGCAACTTAATTTTGGAGCAGATATCTTTAACCGATTGAGCTGAAATTTTGTATACACGATCAGTTTGGATGACAATGCATGGTTAACTGTGTGACGTCTTTCTAAATCCAAGATGGCGGCATACCCAAGATGGCGGACCAATTATTTTTAATGCACCCCTACAATATGGGTATCAAATAAAAGGTCTTGCTAAGAGTAACTCGAAAAATAATATTACGTCACTATAAATCCAATATGGCGGCATACCCAAGATGGCGCACCAATTATTTTTAATACACTCCTACAATATGGGTATCAAATAAAAGGTCTTGCTAAGAATAACTTGAAAAATTAAGTGATGTCAGTAATAATCCAATATGACGTACTTCCAAAGCTAAAAAATATATTTTGAAGTAGATATCTTTAACCGATTGAGCTGAAATTCTGTATAGATGTTCCGGCAAACGACCTTGCAACAATGATGCAACAATGATGCGGTTGAATGAGACGAACAGACTGAGAAACGTGTCCAGTGATAACTAAAAAGTAAAAAATAATTTAAATGTAAAAAATCTTTTTAAAAACAAGCTTTTATTTAAATGCGCAAAAAAGAAAAAATAAACTTTTACTTATAAAACGTCATTTCACATTTGACACAATTTATATGACATAAAAGCTTGTCGCGAGATTTACTTTTGTAGATAAACAAGTAAATTAAATAATTTCATGTGAATAATTTTATACATCACAATGTTCAAACTAAGTAAATACGAGTAGGTACTTAAAAGTACTCTTTTAAGTACTTTTAAGTTACTACACACAAGTAAATCTCGCGAAAAGCTTTAATGTCATATAAATTGTGTCAAATGTGAAATGACGTTATAAGTAAAAGTTTTAGTGTAAAAGTTTATTTTTTCTTTTTACGCATGTAGCATATAACATAAAATTCTACTACATAAATAAAATAATTATAATAATGTAAACTAATATATTATCTAAAATGCCTACGACCAACGAGATAATTGCAATGTTTTAATTGCCGATGCCTAAAAAAATCAGTTCTGTTGTTCAAAATGCCTTCGCAATTTATTTTTGAAGCTAAGTTTGCTTGGGGCGTTTCTTACCTCTAGAGGGAGGGCGTTCCATAAAAGAATACATTGGACAAAAAAGGATGAGGGAACAATATCAGAGCGATCAGGAGGAACTATGAGAATACCATTGAAGGCAGAACGAAGGGTTTTGTTATGAGAGGTACTATCGCGAGCACATCCGCCTGACCATTTAAAAATTTATTCACTTGAATCGTGGGGAAGCGCCGGGCTACGCCCCCTTAAGTTTTGGCCTATTAGAAAAGAAATACTCTTTCTCTCTCTAATCGGCGTTGGGGGGTTCCTCGGCGGCAGGCCGAAGAAATGTTCGAACGGCCAAGCATGATCCTTTATTTCATTATTCCATGTCTATTCGAGGTCGACGGGGTGGGGCTAAAGAGCGCTAGTGCAAACGAAAATGAGCGTAGCGGTGATCAGGCGGAACTGCGCGCGATAGTACATAAGTTCTGAAAATGTGTCTTGAGGTAGGAGGGTGTATTAGGGTTATGAAGTGAGGAGTATAAAGGCGTAAAGGCTCTCATCTGCCTACGCTGCCGAATAGGTAACCATTTAAAGCGCATTCGGAACGCCGAAACATGATCATATTTTTTTAAATTAAAGACGAATCGAATGCAGTTATTTAGAAGTCGGTCAAGTTTGTTGAGTAGATCTGCATTCAGGTCGAAATAGCACACATCACCATAGTCTATTATAGGAAAAATTAAAGACTGTACAAGAATTTTTTTGATGTCAATAGGCAGAAAGTTTTTCAGTCGGTAGAGAGATCTCCGAGTTCCAGTAACCCTCTGACAAACGTTAGTTACCTGAGGTTGCCAGTTGAGCGTTGAATCTATATGCAACCCCAAGTCCTTGACACTGTTGCTCAAAGGGATAACTTCACCATCAAAAATGACGGAATGAAGGTTCTGATGCTCCAGTCTAGATATGAACCTGGAACTGCCCACCATTATCGCCTGGCATTTATTTGGGTTAACGCGGACTCCAAATCGCGCGAACCAATCCTTAATACTTTCGAGATCTTGATTGATTATAGCAATGGCATCATTTATACTATCAACATCTACTTGAGTATAAAGTTACAAATCGTCAGCATACAGGTGATACGCACAACGAATATGATGGATGATAAAGATTATAAAAACTGAAAAAAGACGTGGATATAGAATGCCACCTTGAGGAACGCCAGCGTCAAGATTACGCCATGAGGAAGACAACTCTTTCCACATGACCGAATGCTGTCGTCCCCGAAGATATGAAGAGAACCTGCTAGGGTTGGCTGGTAGCGGCAACCAGCGGGGTCCAGGATTGGGAAGCCCGGGCCCTGCATTGCATCGGTTGCCGCCAGTCGCTGATCCCCTGGATGCCCCGGGGGATCACCGGCCCCCCAAACCGAGGGGGTGAGAGGGACTCGCCTTGGGCGAGTGCGCGCCGACGAGGTTGTGGTAGTTTCCGAAAGGGTTCTCATGACCTTGTCCGGCAGCGGGACGACTCTCGTCGCCGGATCCTCTTCGTCTGATGACGGTGAGGATGTGGCGACGGTTGTCGCACTCGTGCCAAGGCGCATGTGAGGGGCATAGTTGGGTTTTAGTCGGTAGGCCGCGGCATTGCACTCCCTGGTGGACATACCATCCCGTCTGCCAGGGGCCGCGGAGAGTCCGACATAACCTCGCGCCTCCCAAGCGCGAGGTATGCGTAACGCATTTCCCAACTATAAAAAAAAGGGTTGGCTGGTAGAGATCGCCCTCGTGATAAGCTCGCCCTTGTACGTAACTCACGCATGTAACTAAAAGGAATGACAATTGTGTACAATAAAGAATAATTATATAATTTGATATGGGCATAACGTCACATCGTACCACAAACTATCTACAGTTGCGAATTAAACTTCCCACGGTGATGTCTGAGCTGTTATTATTTTACGAACATAGTTCTTACTTTTCGTTCAAGCTTGTATATTATGCTTTTTATTTTCTGAATTGGATGAGGTTATGTACGAGTTTAAATAGCCCGAACAACGGGAAAATTCTCAAAATTTGCGACGTCAACTTCGCCCCACTATCAACTTATGAGTCATTTCCTAAATAAACTTGGATCCGTCACCGGTCTGAAGCGGTGTCACGTGCCTTAATACAATAGGAGCCACCCATGACTTAATAATATTAAATCCATAGAGCCACCTCATACATAGGTCTGATTGATGGAATAATAACCGTATTATTATGATAGGTACCTTTACGGCGCAAAGTGATCACGGACAAAATTATCTATACTTACTAATATTATAAAGCTGAGGAGTATGTTTGATTGTTTGTTTAGTTGGTTGGTTGAACGCGCTAATCTCAGTAACTACTGATTCAATTTGAAAAAATATATTTGTTTTGGATAATTCATTTATCGAGGAAGGCTATAAGCTATATAACATGACGCTACAACTAATAGAAGCTGAGGGGCAATCGCACTATTTATAACGTTTCAACCAAATCAGAAACGTTTCCGTTGCCATAGATTTTGACAACACCTTGACAGCTGTCAGATGTCAAAACATATGGAAATGGTAACGTTTTGGTTTTGGTTCAATCGTTCGTAAATAGTGCGATTGCCCCTCTGTTTTGGTTTTGGTTAAAACGTTCGTAAATAGTGCAATTGCCCCTCTGTTTTCAAAATAGTATCGTTTTGTTGGCCTTAAGCTATCTCCTTTGCTCCAAACTTGTACCGGAGCCGTAAAAAAAGTATAAGTTATTCCTTCGAATGACGAACTCCTTCCGTTTCTTTTACAATTTTGCAATTTTGCAAAAACGGGGAAAAATGTACGACATGTTGTTATTTTCCGACATCCACGCGAACGAAGTCGCGGGCACAGCTAGTTTTGTTACACAAGGTTACTTTTGAAGCGTTGTGTGCTTGTCCAGACAAGTAAACTGAACGACTTTTACTATGGGACCGATTTTGAAATCGCGAAAAATATCAGATGTTCCACAAATATTCATCATCCACAGACAGACGGACAGATCGACAGACGGTCTACAAAGTGAGGGTATATCCCATAAGGTTTCCGTTTTCCGATTTTGAGGTGCAGAACCCTCGGCCTTATTAATAAAAATTTTACTCCTTGGATCATCCTCGGATTAGTTACTCCGTGTATTGTCTTGTTTCCGCACATGTGGGCTGTCATATGTCAAAATAAGACAAAACACGGAGTAACTAATCCGAGGATGATCCAAGGGGTAATAGTACATTACTGCAGAGGCCGGGAAGTTAGGGATTGCCGGACGAGTAATGCTCGTAATTATTGTATACGTAATAATTCGTAATAATTACGAGTCCGGCAATCCCATTCCCGCCGAGGTGTGTATAGTGCTTTTCTCTAATAATAATTGCGAGGAAATAATGAAAGACGTAATACTGGAATTAATTATTAAATTCAGTGTAATAATAATACCATATAAATAAAAACCTTTCATATTAAAATATTGTTTAATGTTGTCTATTTATTAAAATATTTATAATTACCGTGATCTTCGTATAATTTAGCTTTATGATCTGTAAATAAGACAATATTAGGTACCTAATAATAATAAGCTTCCTCTCTCTTGTTCAACGATTGCGGGCTCAACGGGTCCATAATGATCTTATTTTTTGTGAACCACCTATCACACATGGTATGCAATAAAGATTTTGAATTGAATTGAATTGGAAACAAATGAGTATAATATGAATAAAAAAGGAAACAAATGAGTATAATATGAATAAAAGAACAAATCAAGCAATTAATTCATTAATTATAGTAGCCTAGCATTTAGTAATACTAATACTGTTTAATTTTCAATTTAGTGAAAAGGAAACAAAGCCCATACCGTCCAATCATATTTTACGCAAAAATGTAATATTGCAGATTATGACTTTTTTCTCTCGCAACAAAAATTATGCATATTTTCGTGTGATTTTATATCAACATTTTAATAAAATTGTTGTCATATTCATATACAACGCGTCTCATAATAACTCCCCATAAAAATTATAATATTCATTTAACCGAAAAGAATGTGTCAACTGTAATAACTTGTCGAATTTAATTGTCAAATTTATGAAAATTCCGTTTTAGAACAGTTTTAGGTTGGCACTTTTGATAGTTTAAATAAAATTAAATATGAAAATTTTTATGGGAAGATATGCGATATGCGATATGTTCGAAGAGTGCATTTTTCATTATGTGGTAGAGCAATTGACTGTATGACAAGTTACATAATTCAAGTTATAGATAAATTAAAAAACAATGGAGCAGCGGCCAAAACTGAATTTTGATATTTACTTTTCTGGTCTAGGCCGGTAAAGCAATGCATGAACCAAGAATTACAAAGTTTGTGTCTTCTTTTTTACTAGAATAATGCCTACATTTCCGAGCATGTTTGAGAAAATTGTTATTAATGAGGCCGATAATGTTTTCAACTCATACGTACGGTCCATGTAGCCCTGAGGGGCAATCGCACTATTTACAACGTTTCAACCAAATCAGAAACGTTACCGTTACCATACATTTTGACAACACCTTGATAGCTGTCAGATGTCAAATTATATGGGAACGGTAACGTTTTGGTTAAAACGTTCGTAAATAGTGCGATTGCCCCTCTTGTTTTCAAAATAGTATCGTTTTGTTGGCTTTAAGCTATCTCCTTTTACTCCAAACTTGTACCGGAGCCGTAAAAAAAGTATAAGTTATTCCTTCGAATGACGAACTCCTTCCGTTTCTTTTACAATTTTACCTTTCATGGTGTCCCACGTTTTGATATGTTCATTACAGCAAAACAAAACCCATTTTTACAAAGATTTATACAATTCTTAATAAATCTGGAATGCAGCAATTCAACGTAGATTAGGTACATACTTACTTTTTTGCCTATTTTTACTTTCTGGAAGGCTAGTACCTTTCCAGGAGGCGTTTGATGGAGTTTGGTACTATAAAAGTGCTTGATTTCCCCAAGTTGCTCCAGCTATCCTGAACAGCTAACCAACTTGTGTCACACCAGTTTATTTAAATAGTTTATTATTTATTCACTCAAAGCGTTATCGACCTAATGAGCCACGACCTGTTTTTTTATATGCCATTATTATTTTGTATCGAGCTACCATTCGCGTAACCATGCAGCTCCAGCCAGCGGCCAACTAAACGATATACCTACTTACATACAACTAAACGATATATAATTAACGATATACTCGTACATACATATTTGTCGCGGCGTCCAGCCTCCATAAGTCTGACCGACTCTATGACATGACAGCTGACGACTAGAAAAAATTGGAATACTTGCGATGACAGAGCATTGACGGACTAGCGGAGACAAAGAAAAGCTATTAATAAATTCGTACCGTTTATATGACATTGCCTTTAAATTAGACCAGACAACTCAACAATATTAATAAAAGAAGTATTATTTTAAACATTTTTATTATTTCTACCACCTTACCCGGTTTTATACGTTACACCCACTAACGAAGATGGTAGATATAAGTACCTAGTTATCGTCAGTCTTACCTTAAATATCTAAACATTTCGTGTCACCATTTTTGTCCTGGATAATCATCGAAACAACTTAACCGATCTTGATGATATTTGGTTAACTGTATGAATTTTGACCAACTTAAATAGTTTTTAACTTGAATTTTGGGTCTGAATATTTTTCATCTAAAAGCGTCGAAGGCGTAGTGCGTAAGGCCCGTCGCCTTTCAATAGAGAGGTTGCGGTTCGAACCCCGCCAATGTGTTTTCAAATTTTGAATTCATATGCACGTTTATTCGAGGCTTTTACTGTGAAGTGAAACACCGTGAGGAAACCTGCACACACCTGTGAAGAAATAATTTCTTTTTAGGTTTTGTGTGAAGTCGACCAACCCGCACTTGGCCAGCGTGGTTGACTAAGGCCTAATCGCCCTAGTTTAGGGAATATTTTTTATTGCACATTAAATGTTTATTTGGTGTTTATGGAGATTGGCTTGTATAGGCAAAACAAGGTTTTTGAAATTGTTAATATGAAAGTTGATAATTAGGCATTTGATTTCAAATTGCAAAGAGAGAATAATGTGGTAGGATTTAGGGACCTCATCCGCGATGGGAGTAAAATGGGGGTAATCGGGGATGAAAATTTATGCAGGAAACTCATGTTCTTGATTTGTAAATATAAAAATGCAATTAAATGTTATTTCACAATTTTTTACGCATATTTTGTGTATCCCAGAAGGAACAGAAAAAAAAACAGTCAAAATTGAGTTACCCACGCAGGCGAAGCCGCGGGCGGAATGTTACTATTAAATAGAATGCTTAATAATAGTACTTAGTAATTCACTAGTATCAGAATGATATCAGACAAATATATTTATACTTTTAGGTCCATTCACATCTCATCTGATGAGCTTGCACTAAGTACTTATTATTTTTGTAGGTCAATTGGAGCGTAAGACCTTTTTTATAGAGATTTGGTCATGATTCTCTCACGCTTTTGTTAAATTTGGCTCTAATTTTAATAATAGTGAATAAAAAATTGTAAACTACTCTTTTACCAGAAAAATCAGTGAAAACACATAATAGTCCATTGTTACCCCAGGGGTGAAAGTAACTTATCTAGTCCTGAGACGGTGTTTGGCGCCCGAGCGTAGCGAGGGCACCAATAGTTCGAGGGACTAAATAAGTCTTTAACCCGTTTAACAATGAATTAGCTAAAGAAAAAACGTGTAAATTTTATTTTACATAAATCAACAACTTCTGCTTAACCCCGCTTTCTCTTATAAAATCAGGCTTTAATTCCATATCTGAATCAGATGAACTCGTTGTGTTAATTATTAACACAATGTTATACAAATATAATTAACAGTCTGTTAATAAAAATCTCTGCTTTACGGAAGTATCAACAAAACTCTACAAACGGAAAAAAGATCGCATTGCCGCTTTCCCGCTTATTTTGTTTTTTTTTTCTGTGGCCGCCCAGCTATTCAGCCATTATTTCATTTTCATAATTTAAAAAAATGATAAATATTTTGCCCAAATCGATGTTATTTTAAAAAATTGTTGAAAATAAATTATAATAAAGTCATTTAAAAATATATTCTATAAATACTTATCATTATGTTATTTCAATTTTACACCGCGCTGTATAGAAAGTCGGAACATGGTGCAATAAAAATGTGAAAGAACTAGTTTCTTTTTTTTAAATTAGACAGCAGCTGTCAGTTGAAAGTGATTCTCCCTAGGGCTAAAAAGTATTACTTTCAACCAGCTCCTCAGGCAACTTCAGACCTACTTTCAGAGTATGAGTAATGAAAAAATCTTTTCAAACCCTTTCATGGTCGTTGCCGCGTGACCTATTTATCCGTCATTTTTAAGCAGCGGCCATATTGAATTAAGATCATGTTGCATGTTGTTCTACCCTTTAAGCCCTTTCATTTAATATAGGGTCATACCAGTTACCACTAGGAAATTAAGGCCCTAATTCTAAACAAAATTTCTCCCGGCAGAGTGCCAGGCCTATTCACTAAAACCCCCCGGTGTTCTCCTTGCCCTTACGGGCGCGCTAGGTAAGGTCCACACTGCGACTCCACTACTCACGCGCCCGGGCAAGCCCGGTCGGGCTATCGCCAAGGGGGGATTGCCCGTGAACACCAGGGCAATCCCCAGACAGAGGACCTTGTGCGCATGCCCGCCTTCACCTGCCTATCCGTCTGATTCGGATAGGAGCGGCTTGAGGATCTTCCTCTCGCTCCCTCCGCGAGATGATGTCCTCGCGACAGCCCCCCATTTCGCCTTGCCGAGAAGCATGACCACGACCATGCTCGACAGCGAGAGGTCTCCGCCTCCTAGCGCAGCGTTGAGTTCGCTGCGCTGGAGTCTCCAAGCCGGGCACATCAATAATGTGTGCTCGGCGGTTTCATCGGGAGCATATATCGCAGTGATGACACTGCGGCGATTTCCTCCCGACGGGCGACCCGGTGCAGGTAGTGACTGAAGCAACCATGCCCGGCCAGTACCTGCCCCATGCGGAATGTGAGGCTGCCCTGCCGGCGCCCAACCAACTCCTCCAACACGCCTCGATCTCGTCCGGTGGCCGGCAGCTGGGGTGAGGCACCCCACTGGCACTCCACTAAGAACCCGCTCCACTTCCTGTAAAGCGGAACGTCCCCCCCCCCCCCCTCCCCGTTCTCTTATAGCAACCCGATACCGATGCACCTCCAAATGGATGCGTCGTGCATCGACATCCCACGGCGTTTGGCCTGCAACAACGCAGGCCGCGTCGTGGCTGACCGTGCGGTAGGCTCGCACGACCCGGGTTGCTATGCGGACGTCGCAGCAGTTCTAGTTCAACGATATTGGCATATCTTGAGTTTTTTTCTAGGGGGCCTGGTCCATGATCTTGTGTGAAGTTATCAGTATTTTGGCGTCCATAACTGAATTTAGAGTTGGCACTAGACCATTCTGGGGTGGGCACGGCCCACCGTTGCCAAGTCACATATTGAATTTATACAAATGAAAACACGACCTATTCTCAAACCTACCGAAAATAAAAAAAAATCATAAAAATATGTCAAGCCGTTTCGGAGGAGTTCAGTTACAAACACTGTGACCCGATAATTTTATATATTAGAAGATTAGGGGTTTTGATCGTAGGACAATAATTCTGAAAAGGAGTAGAAATCTTGATGGAACGGACGGACGGAAAAATGGGCACATAAGCGTTGCCAAACAAGAGCCCTTTCCGTTTAGCCTATTTAGTAATCATGTATTGTGGCATAAAGTAATATTTTCGAATGAATTATGATATGCAGAGTCCTATAAACGCGGAATGGTTTCATCGGCATAATTATTACTTATTCATTATTTTTTACCATAAATTTTAATATGTTTAAAATATGATAAGGACTTAAATTGTTATACGTATAAATGTAATTTATCTTAAAAATGCAAAACGCATAATGGAGTTACCCATAACGTTAAAAGTCATAAATGTTTTTACTAATTATTTAAACTAAAATTATTTAAAAAAGGATAAGACATTTATAAATAATTATTATCTCATTATATAAAAATATAACAATAATTATTTGCACGAGTAGGTACTACACATTTATATAAAACTACATTTTTCCTATTTACTCGCATATTTAGCTTTATAACATTTTAATTATTTAGTTCGCAGTGTGTGGTCACAATATCTAATCTAATTTATAAGATATTGTGACCACAGACATGAAACAGCATGTTTCATTTCATGGTTTTTCTTAAAATTTCATAAAACACTAATTTTGCAAAAAACACTTTGGTTTCACTGTAGTTTTAACACAAATTTCACAACTATAATCATAATGACAAAATATTTATGCAACCCAATGGGACAGATCGGGAAAGCAATTAAATATACGCCGCTGAGGAAAGTGCCGGGACTAGACCGCATCCCAAACGAGGCTTTAAGACATCTGCCTATTTAACGGCGTACTACCCACCAATCATTTTCAGCATTCCTGGAAACGAGGTCGAGTAATTATGATCCCAAAACCTAAAAAAGACGTCAACGTCACCAAAGCAGAGAGCTACCGCTCCATCACGTTACTGTCCACGATCTAGAAAGTATTCGAGAAGATGCTGCTCACCATACTTGTTCCGCACATTACATCTCGCGATGAACAATATGGTTTCCGCACTGAGCACTCTACCCCTCACCAGCTAGCCAGAGTCCTAAATCATGTCGCTGCTGCCCTTAATAAGAAAGAGCACACAGTCGCAGTATTCTTGGATATTGAAAAGGCTTTCGACCGTGTGTGGCATGAAGGACTGCTATACAAACTGGCCACATCTACTACTCCTCGTCGAATAGTTAAGATAGTAATCTCTTTCCTAGAAAACAGAAACGTCTATGTTGCAGTAGAAGAGTCCACTTCCAGCGATTGTCGCATCAACGCAGGAGTCCCACAAGGTAGCTGCCTGTCACCCGTATGCTACTCAAAGTATACGGATGACATACCGGTTACTCCACACACGGGATTGGCACTATATGCAGACGACGTAGCCTTTATGTCGACCTCCATCAGAATCCATCATGCAGTGGTCAAAATGCAACAGCAACTGGAAGCCCTACCATCCTGGCAGTGGCTGGACGACTGAAGAACTGTGTTAGTTCTTCAGTCGTCCAGCCACTGCCAGCCAGCCAGCCATTACAATAACAAATAAATGTTTTATGGAATAGAAAAACAAGATTTTTCTTTGTAAAGACAAAGCAGGACTATAGTAGGTTAGGATTGGCCTATGCGTTAGATCTTCGATTTTAAATATGTGTGGCAGTGTGGCTCGATTCTGGTCATCTGGTGTATAGTGTTATTTTTCATATTTTTTATAACTTTTTTGTTTATTTTTTTTACGTTGTTTTTTTTATTTTTTATTACTTTTTGTTTTTTTATATATTAGATTTTTTATTTATATTTTTCTTTTCAGAATAAAGAGTTAAGATTTTCCGAAAATTTTCAGTTAAATGCCTACAAAATCCGAAAAATGTTTCACTTGCATCGTGGTTTCATAAAGCCACACAAAGATTTTTTATTGAAATAAGGTGATTTAAATAGAGTAATGTCACATATTTTGTGTATTGATTTAGAAAATTATCAGTTTAAACAGATACAAAAATACCTGAATAATACCATACTTGAATAATTGTTTTGCGTTATAAGTGTCTATTATGAAGTTATGTCTCTCCTACGACAATAATATACGCGCCATTTTATGTTGCGACTTGTGACGGATGGGAAAAGGGTGGGTAATTTACACAAGCCCTGTTTTATGTTTACCGCTAAATGTGTTAATACAATCATTTTGTCTCTGTCATTTGTGTGAAATCGACAGAAGCAGAACCATATATTAAACCTTTAGCGTTCAATATATTTAATGAGTGTCAAACTCAAATTCAATATAGTTTATTCAAATTGGATTACGTCGTTTTGGTTCACAAGTCTACGGCGGAAGACCTTGTACTGGAAAGAACCAGCAAGAAAATCAGCAAGGGCTATTTTTTTCTCCCCGTATTGTTACAGAGTCGTCTATTGAAAGCTGACCTTAAAGCAAACGTTCGAGCTCAACTTCCATTACAAGATTATACTGTTACTGTCTTGTGTATGATTCCCGATATATTTCATATGGTGTTCTAAGCGCCCTAAATAAATTATAAATGCCAAGCTACGTGTATATTTTAAACCAAACTTGCAATCAAATACAGAAAAATCTTTCCTAAAGCCTATATTCTTAAATTTTACAAATCAAATATTGATGCAAATAAAAATAATTTAATTTATAATAACTTTATATGAACAATTTAATAACTACATTTGAGCTATTAATAGAATATGAATATAAAAAAAATTTGCTATTTTTAGTTTGATAAATATGTTTTATCATACCTATACTTTTACAAGTTTTTCGGTTCTTCTGTAAAGTTCCACTTTTGCTATTTAGAGTAAATTACGTTTTCTGTTGTCTATAATATTTACAGCTTATTATGATAAATGTGTTTAAATGTTGTAGTTATAACAATAGCTATTAATAGGAACTATACAATTCAACAGAAAATATCTTTAACATATTTTGTTGTTAATTAGATGCAAACAAATTCAGAGAACAGTAGATAACACGAGAAACACAAATGTGTAACATGAATGCTTCCGTATAAAATCTGATGAAATTGCTGGATCAAATTGTTTGTTGTTGCGTGTAATTTTAGTCAAGGCACATTTTTACAATATATTTCCCCGAAAAGTAGAGCTCATCGCCTTCAGTGTTTGCACAGCTTGCTACGTGTAAAACAACAACTGAGCAATACTTAAGTTGGTATTTGATGCATGAAACTCCAGTGTGATTTCGACTACAGTAGTTAAAAGTATACAATTGAAAACAAGACTACCACTATATAATAAACCTCGCCATAAAATGGCGTTCAAAACCATTATTATTGTTTCGCTAGTAGCTGCAGCGCACGGTGAGTGGGTTAATTAAGTGTTTATTATATTTTTTTTATAATAATTATAGGGAGGTCCCTGCAGTGGGACATTACGGGTTAGTATAGATAGATAAATAATAATTATAATTTTTCTTTAATAATTATAAATATTTATAATTATTTATATAAATATAAGGTGATTTTTTTATATCTTTATTCATTACATTTTCATAACAATTTTTATTGTGGTACCTAACGTAATAAATGTCATATAGTATATAATATTCATTAATTATTATTTTGTTTTAAGTTATAAATAATAATTTCTTATATGATATGAGATTAATTTATTAATTCAATATTTTTATTCTTATTGGAATTCTTAATAGAAAATCTTATTTTTAAATTACTCTAGGAGTGATAAAATATTTTTATTCAATATATGCTTTTAAATTTCTTTGGTGTTTAAAACAGCATTGTTTTTAACATTCTTCATGAATCAAAGTTTTTACAAACGTCATCTCCTATTGCGTATAATCTTAGATTATTAATTTCACATAATTTATCTTTGTGATTCTAACGCAACAAAATGTAATTGAATGTTGAGTTTTCATTGCTGTAGCTTAAAAAAAACGTATGTTATAAAATCTAACAACTTAATTTGACAAGCGGTTGTATAAATTGCAAAAGCAGCTAAGTGAAGACAGTATTTTTACACGTCTACAGCTTAAAAACAGTTGAACAAACACAATATGTATATTATTGAAATAGTAATGTCAATTCAATGTCATTACATTATTTATTCATATTTCTTGGTAAATACGTCTAAAGTGTAATGCTTTTCATGACTTCTGATAAGGAATTATACGATTAGTTGGTTCGTCATAATATTTTCCATTTAGTACTTGAACAGTTGAATTACTCTTTTTCTGTGTCAGACCCATAAAATGATGCATAAATAAGATTTTGTTGCACGTTTTCGCCATCAAAAAATAGATACGTAACCATGTCTAGAATCATGAATAACTTCCTAATGATTTACCGAAGCATTTAGCCTTTGGTAAAGGATAAGGTTTTGATATCAAATATTTACGTACCGTTCGATTTAATTTTACGATAAAACAGTCGATTTTATTAACGAGTTTCATGCTTCTTGACTTGTTCGTTTTAATCAACCATAGTCCATTTGTTAAAAACTTTATGACAATTACCTCAACATCATCAGTTTTCTAACAAGTTTCTGTATTTTACTACAATTATTATCCTTTACCTTTGTTGTGAAAGTTACGTAAAGATTTGAAAAATATATTGACATTTCTTATTATGTTGTTATTACGCAAAAAAACACAACTTCGATAAAAAATATTAATAATAATAACTCTTTATTTCAGACCTTTTACAGTCCATAGCGTACATATTAGCAATGTGTTAAATTTTTTTGTAGATTCGTTTTATTTAAACATAATTTATTATTTGTATGTACTCGTACTTGCATTTTACCTTAAAGTCTCTCTAACTCAATTTAAATCTCAAGCAATTGTTATATTTAAGTAGAGTTTATAAATTGTTGCATTATTTTCACAGCTGGATTTGTTTGGGTGAACGACGACGACGACCAAACGAACAGGTATTTTAAATTTATTTTTTATAAACTTTAATAATGTATTATTGCGAATAAATTTTAATTACTTAATTCTGATTTCTATTTGATTATCTATTACTACCAGCAATATTGTTTTCGTTGAAGCCACCGACAGAGACCGTCAAATAACACTAAATATATCGAATTATAAGATCCCCAGCATTGGTGTTTGTGATAATTTCAACATTCTCTTCGGTCCTTAAACATTTTATTTTTTATTGTTTACATAATATTCTTCTCAGTCAAGGCTTCAATTCATTCTCCTCACACAGGATGCGTTCCGCCTCTTGATTGTCTAACTCAAAATCTATCACGATCGCTTTTAAATCGACAACCACAGTACATCCATCAGTGTTTTATAAATGGAAGTCGGCGCAGTCATGTGTTGCCCGCGCAATAGCTTTCAATTTGAAGACGATCGTAATAGAGTTTTTCAGACAATCCGATACAATCTGCAGATCGCTGAAATCTATAAGAAGGGAATTTCAAACACCGAAATAGGTGATCGGAGCGCATCCTGTGTGCAGAGTTCTTAAAAATTATTATTGGCTTAACTTTATAATGTAATAAATGTATAAATAAATGGTTTTTCTTCATTTCAGCTTCCCAGCTTTCAAGGTGAGACACGTGAATTATAACCAGTGGAGTCGGTGATAATATGGATATACCTTAGTACCGTTTAATAATTTCAAGTACCACGTTCGTCTTTGTTAAGCACACACACGTCACAATATTGATACATTTCAGATGCCAAAGATGTATATTCCCAATCCGATACAGTTGCCACTTTTCAATTTCCCCTTCGCCATACCATTACCTAATATACCGACGGTAGATGATATAAGGAACGCCAACCCAGGGCCAGACCAGGTATACAATGGCGTGGCAGTACGGTCGAGCAGTGGTTTCGCGAAAGACAAAGATGGAAAAGTGGTCAAAACTGGTGGAACTAGCATCCTGGTGAACAACGATGGCAAAGTTCAGGAATCAGAATGTAAGTATTCGATGCAGAAGCTATCTAGAATTATAAGTGCATACATATCGCTTGGAATTATTCAAACAGTTTGTAAATAAATTATTATATTTAAGAAATAATATTTTGTGTAAGCTATTTTCTTTTTGATATCATCACTCGTTAAATAATTTTAGTAAAAAGTACATTATTTAAATGAGTTAATTTCATTGTCAATGTGATTGTTTCTGAAACTTATCATTTTACCAAACAATATATTAATGTATTTTTAATATGGAATATCTAGTTAGACCATTAAATTAATAAGACGTTTTTCTTCTATTTACAGCTGGAAAAAATCCACCAAAAATTGATGACCCAATAGTGTAAGTAAATTACCAACAAAATAATTTTTTCAATTTAATTTCAATCATTTCAATTTTCTAATAAATATTTTCTTCTTTTACAGGATTCCATCGGTAAGGGGATATCTGTAGATTCATGGTTATATTTATTAAACATAAATATCATTTGAACATAATGTATAAGTAGGTAAAATAGAAATAATAAAACACAAAACTACACAAAACACTTAAATATTACAGGTAAAATATTATTAATGCAAAGACGAACATTTTCTTAAAACTGGGTATGTCACATATTACACTTGACTTTAATTTGTTTCAGATTAGGGTATAATAACATGTTAAGATTATTTACGGTACTTTTTTTAGATTTTTTACTGCACTTTTACTAATAATCTATCATCAAAATATTAACAAATAAAATGTGTATGTCATACATGTCAAATAATTTTACAAAGCACTATTTGAACTTGTCTATTTGTACATAATATTTCTTTTCACTTTTAACCATAATTCACTTTACTATAACGATAATAAATAATATCTGGTAAAGGATTAAATTTTAATTAACAATCACTTAGGTACTTGTAGCACTAATTACTATATCTACAGTTAAGCATGCGTTTAAGAGCACTCTTTCAAAGGTCTCCGTGTAGCACTAAATATGTTTTAGAACTCCTCTAGTAGCTAACTATTATAATGTTTTCAAATCACTTGTTAAATTAATTTGGCAGCACCTTTTTAACTGCAACGTTGATCCCAAAACTACATTTTTTATTGCAGATGCCTGTTTTTGAGCCTTTCAAACCGATTCCACCCATGGCGCCAATACCCCCTATGACGCCAATTCCACCTATGGCGCCAATGGCTCCGATGTTACCCATGGCCCCAATTCCTCCAATCCCACCAATACCAGTTATTCCGCCCATCGACCCAGTTGACATGAAGGGATTCCAGCCAGATGGTGACAACCACTTTGTCGGCTACTCGACATCATCCTTCAGCTCCTCATCGAACATCAACGGAGTGAAGAGCTCGGCAGGAGGCAAAAACACTGTCGTCAATGTCGACGGTGAAGTCGATTCTGAATCTGTCCAATACGGACAACACGACAAAGTTTAAGAGATCCATTAATCGAATCTAAAACTCTTTTTGATAACTTATACTACGAATGAGGACAATGTTTGCCTAGGAATCAAGACATGAAATAACCATCCGTTTTTAGGTTGCAAAAGATAAAGTAACTTAGACAATTTAATTCTTAACAATATTTTTTTGAAAATTGTAGCCTTCTGTATATTCTAACCAATATGTACCCTATGGTTGCATTTAATTTATTTTATATAGATCTGAGGCATTTTTGTAACTATTAGATAGACATTATAAATTTGGAGGTATCCATCACCATATGAATGACTTGTGTAAATAAGGTTAGTATAAGTGATCCTCAAGTATACCATATTTCGACAATAGTTACAATTTATTACTAATGATACAAATATAAAATAATATGGGCGTAGAACAATGTCTGCATCATCGTTTTTTGATTGGGTTTTAGAACTTATATTGAAACCAATGTCATTTTCTGCCACAACACTAGCTTAAGATTTTCCGACGTTCATTCAGAATGAAAACCCTATGCCTTAAGACATAACGTGTTTTTCTGTACTCTGTAATAGGCTCATAAGTATTTGTTAGTAATTTCTATGACTGCGATAGTATTTTTAATGTACATATTTAATTATATTGTTAAACAGACTTACACTTATATGAATTTTTAATTTTATTGTATATCAATCATACAATAAATTTCGTTATTTTTCAAAATTGTATCTCATTGAATCCTCGTCAAAGCCAAAATAATAATAAAGACATTGATTTCAAACATTTTTTATATTATATACTTTAGCTAAGTAAACCAGAAAATAATAAAAGTTTCCATTTAAACTCACATGGAAACGAATTGCGCAGAAACATTTATGACAAAGAAAAATTAACATTTATTGACATCCATGATAAAGTAGTTTATTTAAATACTTAATACGCAAACTGTATCAGCATGTTTTGTGGGTGTTCAATTTAGTTTTTCAAGTTCCTACTTACGTGTAAATTGCGCAAGTGATTTGATACGGTATAAGTAACAATAAGAATTATTATGAAATTTTTGACAATAAAAACTGATTTTTTGGATTTAGATCTTGTTAATGGAAATAAACTGGTGATTTGTTCTAAAGAAGTAAATGAGTGATGTCATTTCCATGATTTTAAAATACCTAAATATTCCACTGTTTATATGAAAAATTGACAAGTTAATTTTGATATCAATTATCAGGGCTCAGCGTCTAGGTAAGTATACTAAAATGATCACGATATTCAGAGTGATCTTTGTAGGCCTAGTCACAGTCACCATATGAGATCCTTGCGTTGAAAGGCATAGAACGGCAATGTACGTTAATTACTTGTATAAAATTGTCGTAGAGTTTTAGTTCGCCAGCCTACGTAGGATGGGAAAAACATCAGCTTACTTTGCTTGCATTTATAATGTGATGTCGTATGACATTTTGTAGTGATTATTACAGGTAGCATGATGGCATATCATAGCATAAATATGTTAAGCAAAAATTACATCATAGCAGCATACTTCCCCACCAAGGGGTTCGAGCCTACCCTAATTTAGGATGTTTAGGCCTTAGTCAACCACGCTGACCCAGTGCGGATTGGTTTGACCCAACAGCAACAACAACAATCAGAGGCCTAACCATGATCGCTTATAGCAAGGTTAAAACAATATTGAAACAGAGACACCGCTCTTGCTGCGTATAGCGCCATTCCGCTCTCAGTGCGGTTTTAATATTGTTTTTGGTGATCATGGTTAGGGGGCTGGACAAGTATAATAAAACCGTTTAAAAATAACGATAAAATAAAAACGTTCATAAGATTTTTAAATATCGAAATCTGTGCCAAACATCGAGATCAATAAAAAGCATTGAGCGACCAAGTTTCAGGACCATGTAGAAATATGACGAGTTTGCAGAGGAAGTACATCTTGCTCCAATTTGAGATTGATCATGATCATACAATAAGGTATGTAAAATTATGTATGTAGGTTCTGATGCTATTACTAGGTTAGTTTATTTGAAAAATGTCTTTCGAAAATGTTTTTTTTTTATTACAATTAATTTGGCAAACAAGCAAACTGCCCACCTGATGGTAAGTGGTAACAGTCACCAGTCAATACATGTGGTTCCTGTGATATTCGCAGCAAAACTGCAACCCCAACAAGAACCACAGTGTACGTTGCCAACTTGTGACTTAAGATGTAAAATCACGATACCCGGTAATTTCACTGCCATACATATCTTACCCTTCAAACCGGAACACAGCAATGCAAGCATTGCTGGTTTGCGGCAGAAATAGGTAAGACGGAGGTACCCATGCAAATCAGTTGGTTACCCATTGTAAATAGCTGATAGGTGTGATTAATATTAAAATATGTAAAACTTTTCATTCATTTCGATTAGGTTTTATAACAGTAGATTAAAAATAGTATGAATATATATTTGGAGAGTGAAGGCCTATCTTGTCTTATGAATGGTATTCAATGTAACAAGGCATTTTCGACCAGTCAACAGAATCACCTAACCGTAGCTTCTTGTTGTAAATCGGCAATACCTACTACTTTGGAATAGCTTAAAGTAACTTGATATTCAATTGCTAAGTAGATTTTTTCAGGCACGATGAATGTAAAAATGAGGTGTATGAAATCTTTGGGAGCAAACGATCGAATAACACTATTTTAACCGACTTAAAAAAAGGATGAGGTTCTCAATTCGATGCGCATGTTTTATTTGTGTGTTTATGTTAAATGCGATTACTCCGCCGATTAGTACGATGTACGATGAACAAGCGCGATCTCTTAATCGTACTAATCGTACATCGTATACTACACCGCCAAAGCGTTAAGCGTTAACGGTTGATGGGGTACGACTGGTACGAGTAAGAGAGGTAACGTGCGCTGCAGTGTGTTCAACGCTGGTAGATGACGTATGACATGCCATCTAGAAAAAAAATCTAGAAGCATCTACAATAATTTCACCGAATTTAATATGGAGCCGCGACTTAGAATATTTTCGGCTGTTTTTGTAAGAAAGGAGACGGTACAAATATCCCCTGACAAGCAGCTGGCATTATGAGAGTTGTAGCCGATAAAGCTTATAAAACAAAATGTCCTCACCTAATTATTACTTTTCTAAAGCTAGCCCATTTTTAAAAAATAATCTTTAAAATATTAGTAGAACGTAAAAAAGTGGTAACGCCGGGTACATTCCACATCAAACTGCATCAAAATTTCATTAAAATGCTCTATGCAAAGCCACAAAGCAAGAAAAAAAAACTAAAACACACTTGACCGTCGATGTCATTTACGACTTTTGTATTACGAACATTGATTTATTTACTACCAAACGTTTGGTGGTAAATCAATGATTACGAAACAAAAAAGCTGTTTTGATTGTATAGGAAGTGAAAATGCCAGATATTCAATAAATCGATACAAAAACTCATAGCTAATAATTGGTATTGGATCGGACCGCCCGCGATCGATAACATAATATGTATATATTATTCTCCTGGCCGATGTCGTCTACTTACATACAGCAACGTTTATCTGAATATAAACGAGAAAGGCTGAAGATGAACGGCCCCTATAGGATAGCTACCGCAAACATCTAGCCTGATTATTTTTGAAATAATTGTGTCAGTGATATTATTAATATTACTAGTGCTACAATTAAATTCATTGACTGTGAGGAAGTCAAAATTCGGTGTTAGATGTATGAAGAAAAAAAAGGTCTTCACAGATGAGAAGACTACGTGTTGTCATTTGTGCTTTTGCAAGAATTTGATTTGTAATTGTTGTGAAATAAAACAATACAATAGCTTTTAATTTATTTATTCAGCTCCATATTCTGCATCTTCTAGCACTGACACATTGTTATGAAAAGATGCAGGTGGTGTTATGTTCTACTGGTACCGCGCCCATCCTAGTTACCAAACTGATTGTCATTACATGAGCGCATGTTCCCTAGTTCTTTTACCCACAATACAACTGCAATTCCAGCCTCCCAGTTCTCACCCAATGTGTCTTAAAGAATATGTAAAATATATTCGATTTGATGCTTTAGTGGCGCAACCTGCAGCAGGCGTAGCACGGGCTGCCAAGACGGGACTTGAGTTGCGCATTATCTCACAATTTCAGTGACATAATATCTATGTCTTAAAGAGTAGCACGGCGGCGCGCATTGAGGCTGCGGTCCATTAACAGCGCTCACAGTGCTAACGATTAAAATCGCCTTGTCCAAATCAAAGAGAACACTGAAAATGCTATCAGCATGCTTACGATTTCGATCCGGAAGAACAGGTACATTCATTTTGAACCAAACAAGACAATTATCGAACGTCAGACTGACAGTTCGCATAAAGTGATTTCACTCCAGAGCATTAGCGCCGTAAGTTCTATATGACGTTAACGATGACGTCATTGGGCTCTTCATGCCGGCTAACATTAGCGCGCTCACAACATTTCGGGACGCGTTTGAGCGCGCTAATAGTGACTCTTATTGATTTTCGGAACGCAGCCTTAGTGTGACTGACATGATAAAATTTCTTGACGTTCCTCAAGGGATACGTGTCACTGAGTCTTATCACAAATTTCTTGGCAGCCCATGCTACGCCTGCAGGCCAATTATGGATATTTCATCGTATGACATGGTATAAATTTGAGAAAAAGAAATCATGAAATGCTGCATTTCGTATTACCGATCTCCAATGATATCATTTCTATGGCATAATTTCAATGATGTCATCATTAAATAATGAACAAATGATCAAAAATCTGACCGGAAATCGTATTTTTCGTTTTGCACTATGATATCATATGATATCATTTGCAAAACCATGAGATCGGTAATAGGCCCTCTGATCCTCCATTTGATGATTAAAACCGTTTCATGTAAAGCAATTCCTGGAACATTTACAGTCTCCAATCGATTAATAACCTCTACTGCAAATATTCAATTTTCTCGGATATGTCCTCCAGAGTAGGACCTTGCTTGTTTTATCTTATGGTAAGTCCCCAAACTAAACAATCGTGTTTACCTCTATCATGTTGGTGGCCTAAATTGAGTCCTAGGCGTATGGGATATGGTGAATTTTCGCATACGTCATTTTTAATGGAGATCAATCCTGTTTCATTGATAAATTCATCAGTGTAATAAATAATTGCGAAACGGAACCTAGAGAATATTTCCTCTATGACTTGTGTCAGTGTTGACATAGAACTTAAATAGCGTTTTAATAAAACAAAAAAAAAATCTAGAAATAATTGTGTGTAATTGACTAGACTCAGATTTCTTTTTTCAACTCATACGAGTTCAGTATTTTAAATTTTCCGATTTTATTCAATTTTACCAGCTGCATTTTAGTGAAGACCTTGTATGAAAAATAAGCCGTCTTCTTTCAACCATGCATAACTTCAAGAAAAATATTTACAAAAATGCTTAAAAATATCTTAAAAATGATGCATCGGAGCTAAAAAATAACGAAACTTTTGGGCCCCCGTAAACTCCCACAGCTAATGAGGAAATGAGGATAGACATAATGGACTTATCAAAAAGTGGTCAAGTGTGAGTTTGACTTTCATACTAAATTTTGATTTTTATAAGAAGTCAGATTCCACCTTGTGTAGCAAAGGGGATGCAAATTTTAATTGAACTCATCCATACTAAATACGTTGAATTTTTTAAAGTGCTGGCTCCATACAAAAATCAGTTGAAAATTTTCTTTTTTACTTTTTCGGAAAATTTATCTTTCTTTTTGCTTTTCTTTTCTTTTTTTTAATTAAAATCTCTAATGATGTTTTTTTCCCCATATTAATAAGCTGAGAGATTTAATCAATATTCGTACCTATTAGTACGGTACTGTATCAAAAGTTGACTGGTAGATAATGCCTTTGGCATTAAGTCCGCCTCTGTACAGACATGTACACAATAAATAAAAGTGATTTAAATCTACGGTACTAATAGCACGAATAAGCTGTACTAGTACCTTACTCTTACTGTACGATTACGATTCTAACCCAATAATGTACGAATAAGGACAAGACTACCGCCGATTATGGAGCGATTTTCAATTTTCTTTTGCACTTGAAAGAGTAAACTCCTGAGATCACATCGGTTATGATTTATGCATTTAAGTGGACAGAACCGTCCAGCCAAAGCCAGTTTCTATTTTTTTCTAATCAAAATTAAATAGAAGTTTTATATTTTTTTAAATAAACTCTATCTGTCTCTCTGACAACAGGTAGACGACAATAAAAAGCGAAATAAGAACATGTACTCATTCACTGATTAACATCTTTTCTTTTCTCTAAAACTACTAGATCTATGAAGTTGCAATTAGGCATATACTCGTAGGTAGGTAGATCATAAGTAGGAGACGTCAGCTAAGATTTCTGCCAACTCTTTTCTAAAGGGGGTTTCTTTCACTAAAAAGATTTCATTCACTAAAAAGTTAAAAATAAAAAATATTTTACAAAAAATAAAAACCGACTTCAAGAACACTGAAAAGTTAAAAATAATATAAGACTAGATACAGACAACATCACACTTCTATATAGAAGTCGGTGACAAATTTTAAGACTACTTTCTAGGAGATCATCGTTTGGCACCGACTTCAATATAGAAATGTGATGTTATCTGTATCTATTCTTATATTATTTTTAACTTTAGTGTTTTTGAAGTCGGTTTTTATTTTTTGTATAATATTTTTTTGTGTGTATGTTACGCGATTACGCCGCCAATTGTGGACCGATTTTCTAAATTATTTTTGTATTCGATAGAGTATGCTCCTGGGGTAGTTTCAAGGTCACTAAAGTCAGGATCTGATGATGGAATCCCATGAAAAGTGAAAAAACAATAATTTAATATTCTGGTATTTTATTAGGGTTTCTTTCACTAAGAAAAATTCATTCTTAACTAAGAAGAAGTTAAAAATATTAAACATTTTACAAAAAATAAAAACCGAATTCAAAAACACTGAAAAGTTAAAAATAATATAAGAATAGGTACAGAAAAAATCATAAGTAAGTACTTTTATTTGGAAGTCGGTGACAAATTTAAAGAATTTCTAGGAGATCATCGTTTGGCACCGACTTCAATATAAAAGTGTGATGTTGTCTGTACCTATTCGTTTTAGAAGTCGGTTTTTATTTTTTATAAAAAAATTTTTTTTATAATTTATAAAACATAATTATAAAACACCTTCTAAAGAAACAAAACGAATCTAAAACGTTCGGTAACAAACACTGTGACACGAGAATTTTATACATTAGACTAGCTGTGGCCGCGAAAGGTTTTGGTTATGTTTCTATGTTTTGCTGTTTTCATAGGTATAATCTCGTCTTTGTTTGCTGGATGTTTGAATACAGCAGAAAATTAAACAATTTTTAGGTATTTTGAAGGATTAAATCGCCTTTAATAATTAACTTAATAAAAAAAGGAAAAAGTAAGTAGGACCATGCGTAGCTTTTTTTTTGTAAAAATAGAGCAACTATTGCCACATTTCTTATTTGCCTCCTTACTCCTTGGGTTTTTCTAAATTTACTGCCGTTACATTTTAGTTTCTTTTCGGTTTTTTCCAAGATATGAACTATTTTTCTCACCCACTCATCTGTAGTTAAGAAAAATACCAGCTTCTTTTTGTTCCTCCTGCATGGCGCGTTCATTTTTCTTCAGAAATTCTTTAAACATACACTAACTATTAGGGTGTCCCAAAAAAATCAAAGCCTTTTTTTTAACGCATACCCTCTTATTATTTTCGAATGGTATCAAAACACATGTAAATAAAATTTTATGTACCTAAAACCAAAGCAACGCGTGCCGACTTGAATCGATACATATGTCAGTACTTGCATACTTTGGCGCGTCGCGCGCGGCGGAGTTAATGTATCGAAGAGTTTGTTATTTCTCGTTGGTCAATAAGTAAACACATTATTTTCGTTCAAAGATGTCAGTGGAATTACGCAGTTCTAGAAAAAGGATATTCTTAATAGGGGATGTAAAATATTAAATTACCCTCAAAACTAATGGGCAAGTATTAGCAAGTTCTGTTTTATTTTATATTCGTGAAGTGAATTTAAGTGTCAATGAAAGCGCGAGTCTAACTATACGTGAGTGCGTTATTTATTAGGAAAAGGCGCGAATACCGACTAAAGCTTTAACTGTGTTAAAAAACTAGCTACATGCCTTATATCAAGTTTGGAGAGATTTACAAAAAAATGCAATCAAAATACTATATTTGAGCAGCGTCAACAAGAGTTAGTTACAAAAGACAATTTGTTCGACATTGCACATGTCGATGCACTTCAATTAATAAAGACGGAGATAGATCTTCTTGCAGCTCTAAAGAGAGCCTGACAGACCTGTCCCCCTAGACAAGACGCATTTCGATAATTGCTAACGCAATCGCTAGTAGGAAAATGTATGCGATTTGACATAAGCCCTCGCTTAGCTTTCGAGCGCAATTGTCAAATCTCATACATTATCCATTTAGCGATTGCGTTAGCGATTATCGAAAGACATCTTGTCTAGGGGGGCTGATGGTCATTAAGTGGAGTGAACAAAAAATTGTCCGACAAAGAGGAAAAAACGCGTCTTAGAAAAATCGAGGAACAAAAACGTTGGACCAATTATTATGCATCCCTAACTGCTCCGATGTCACCTTATCAAGAAAATTTATCATCTGATTCCGAAGTAATGGATTTACAAGTCAGTTCGCTTAACCCAATCGAGAGCGCACAGTTCGGAACAAATAAAACTTCAATTATGAAAAATTTTGTCACTCCAAAGTTAGTACCAGCTTTAGATAGGTGTCAATTAAGTATGAGAACTTCTGTCTTTATTATTGAAGCTACTATTGAGGCACTTGGGCTCAATACTGACGAATTTTCCATTTGCAAGTCCTCCATTTAAAGAATCCGTACGGAAAAACTAAAAGGGCGGGTAGCAGCTATAAAAGCTGATTTATATAAACGCTAATAAACGCTATATCAAGAAGAAGACTTTTGTGGTTCAATTCACGAGAAAAACATTGATGACTTTGTTTCCATCAAAAGCAAAGCCTTGTTCAATTGTTTAAAAATTAATGACTGTTTTCTCAACGAGTGTCCTAATTCGTGGTCTAATAATACTACTTTTCAACGAGTTAAGAAATAGGTGATAACACTGAGAGCCTTTGATGATAAAGCAGAGAGAGCGGTTAAGTTAATGCAAGATTTCCATGGAAAAATCACTGTTGAAGAGGAACAAAAGCAATTTTTACTAGGTACGTTGCGTACAGGAACGCAAACTGGTATACCCTGCCTGTAAAAAGAAAACTTTGAAAAGAAAATGTAATAAATAATGTTTTTTTACTAATAAATATTTGATAAATATATGAAAAAGGTAAAATAGTGTTTTATTTACTATTACAAAATTAAGTTCGAAAATGTCTTCTATAGTTATCATACAAATATTTTGTTAAAAGTTTGGCATCAAGTCGGCACGGGTTATCATTATCCGATTGCAATAATATTTTTTATTTTAGTTTTTAGGGTGAAATAGAAAAAATATAAAGGGTATGCATATCTAAAATCGAAAAAAAAAAATTTCGCCTTTATAGGCTGGGACACCCTACTAACTATACCTTCTAATAGTACTAAATAAAACAATCGTCTATCAGTTCGTGTGCGGCACTTCACTACCCGTTACCATTACACACTCAGTGCGGATCGGGCGTGGAAGGGGTCTATGATCTATTGGACCCCTCCCGCACTAAAATGAAATAAACATAATTCAGTGCGGGAGAGGTCTAATGTGCCCCCCACGTAAACTAAGTATGCCATATTATCCAAATTTAAGAGAAATACAGAAAACAATATTTATCTCTATCCTACTCCAACGATTGGCCAAAATTGGCTCCCCACACCGAACGAAAGTACACTATTTTCGCTGCCGCACAGGGTTGCTGTCACGCATGGGGCTTTTTGTGCCTTCTCTCGCAGTGAACGTGTTAATAAGAAAGATCGGCAACTGGAGAATCCACTTCCAATAGAAGCAGCTTTATATCAATACAACACAACAATACATTACGATCAGCTTACCAAGGGGTTCTACCAAATTTTCCCAGAGCTTCTGCCTAGGGGTGGAAACATGAATATGACACTGGTCTGATAACCCTGCTGTGGTAAATTTCTGTTTAGAATTGAGAAGATTTAAATGCAAAGCGAAATGCAAACCGCGATGTAATTGTATAAAGAGAGCAATAAAATGTAAGAACTGAGCTATTTCTCAGTGGAGGAAACTGTATTTATTTAAATATGTACAAATATGTTGGCAAACATATATGTTGGTAAAAAATTTTGGTATATTAGTTGATACAAACTTAACCTGGGCACCTCAAATACAAGAAGTGAGCCGCAAAATATTTGCGTCGGCTGGATCATTAAGACGATTACGAAGTTTCCTTCCAACTACAACCAAAATCGCCCTTGTCCAATCCCTCCTCCTCCCTATCCTTGATTACGCTGATGTCTGTTATTTGGACATCACTGAGGAGCAACTCAATAAGCTTGAGCGACTTCAAAACTTTTGCATACGGTTCATATTTGGTCTGCGAAAATATGATCACGTCTCTGAATTTCGTAGTAAGCTCAAGTAGTTGCCCATTCGCATTCGCCGGAGTGCTCATATTCTCTCCTTATTATATAAAATCCTCTAGCCCTGCCGCCCCTCCTTACCTTAAGAATTTGTTTACTTTTCTTAGTAATACTCACTCACGAGCGCTTAGATCCGAAGAGAGCCTGATTCTGAGTATTCCAAAACACTGTACTAATTTCAAACATAAGTCTTTTGCAGTCCAAGCGGCATGCTTATGGAATAATTTACCTATAGCTATCAGGCGTGCAGAATCACTAAACATTTTCAAGAGGTCACTTAATGACTACTATCTGTCACTGTAGATCTATTACAACGGTATATGTTTGTTATGTGTGTGTATGTATGTTTGCGTATATTGTATTTATGGAGGTATTTTATTGTATGTCTTATATTAAATTTGTTTAATGTTGTACATTGCCAACTTCCCCAATTCTTTCGTTTCCGTAAATAGAGTCCATCCAAAGGTTGCCTGGGAGAGATCGCTTTTGCGATAAGGCCGCCCATTGTACCATAATTATTTTGATTTTGTTAACCCCAATTTTGTAATGTACAATAAAGAATTTATCTATCTATCTATCTATCAAACAAGCAGACTGCTTATACCTGATGGTAAGTGGCTCCAGTCAGCTATAGTAAATGTGGTTCTTGTGATAGTCGCAACAAATCTGCGTCCTCCACAGGAACTACAGTATACGTGGTGACATATGATGTAACTGAAGTCAACAGTATCCAGTAATTTTACTAACATATTTTATCTTACTCTTCTAGGGTCACATATCTTATAGGATCTGATAATGGGATCCCATAAAAATCGAGGAAAACCATTAAATTTTTACTTGTGTCCAACGTGTTTTGTGTATACGCTATTCTTAAATAATTTTAACTTTTCTGTGTTTTTGAAGTCGGTTTTTATTTTTTGTAAAATATTTTTTATTTTTAACTTTTTAGTGAATGAAGTCTTTTTAGGCTGACCTTGAGACCACCCCAGGAGTATACTTTATCAAATACAAAAAGAATTTTGAAAATCGGTCAACAATTGGCGGAGTAATCGCATAGGTACATACAACATCACACTTCTAATATATTGAAGTCGGTGACAAATTTTAAGACTTTCTAGGAGATCATCGTTTGGCACCGACTTCAATATAGAAGTGTGATGTTGTCTGTACCTATTCTTATATTATTTTTAACTTTTCAGTGTTTTTGAAGTTGGTTTTTATTTTCTGTAAAATATTTTTTTAAAAGTACCTACAAAGATGAAATTTTATTTTTGGGCTACAATGAATAAACGCCTGTTTCAGCGTTTGTGCAAACACTACCCCTAAGAGGGTGAAATAGGGGATGAGAGTACGTATATAGGTTAGTCTGGAAGTCCGTCATTTTTGAAGCTAGAAGCATGAAATTTTGTATGTAAGCTGATACGCAGAAATGATTGAACACGTGTTTAAGCCATTTTTGGAAACTCCCTCCTTAGAATGTGACAATTAATACAAGAAAAAACTTCGTCTCGGACAGGAATCGAACAGCAGTTTCAATACACTCATTTTTCTATTTATTTGGCAATTTTGAAGAAAATGCAGTCACAAATATAATATTTATTTGCTTTCATTTGATACTCATATTTTTAACAAAAAAAAACATTTTTTTATTCCTTCTCTATTTTTCTCACATTGAACACTATGTTACTCCTTCATTGAGGACAAATCTAATGACACCTTAAATGTTTAAAATCCGACAAACAAAGCGTTTAGGATAAAGAGAAATAAACTCCAGAATGCGAAATTCGGATGTTCCCTTTAAAAATAAATTGACGGCGCGCGAAGTTCACAATTTTTTTTCGGCATTTATTGTTAGTAAAAGTACTTGATAGTTATATTTTCAAATCAGCATTGAATGGGCTTTATCACCATAGTTTTTGTTTGAAAATAAATACACCAATGTAATAATTACAGCGACTTAATTAAAAATAAGTTGGTAGAAAATTTCGAATATTGTGTATTTTTTCAGAATCTACTCAATAAATAGCAATGTTTTATATCATAAATGAATTCTACGTTATTGATTTATGTGAAAATGATACCACACTTGTCCTATTAGCTAAATATGGACAGTTATAAGTGCCAGAAGGGGGGTCCCGAGGGCTACCGATCTTAATCGGCTTATTTTGACTCAAGGAATAACTGTGCCAAGTTTCATATTTGTGTCAAAACATTAAATGTGATTGCACTAAAGCATTATCATTTTGGACTAGGATGAATAAAACTACTGAAAATTGGTAGATATAGGTATACTTAAGCTAATTCATATTAGCAATAATTTTGAAATTATATTCTTGTTGTGTGTGGGTTTTAGGATTGTACGAGAAATGTTTTTTTTTTATTGCAAACTAGTGAGCCCGGCAGACGTTGCAGCGCCACCTATCGGGTCCAACTGAACGTACCTATAAACTTTTCCCGAACTTATTCAAATATACAAAGAAAATTTTGTAAGAATCGGTATGGCCGTTTTTGAGTTTTAGCGAGACTAACACACATCGATTCATTTTTTGGCAAGAGAGGAAATTGACTGTTTATTTATTTTGATGTGAATGGGCATCGGTTTGTTTAGCAAAATTGTCTCATTTTGAATTTACTAATATTGGAGTTGGTAGTTAGGCCTTTGATTTTTCAGAAAAAAATGAGTTATCCACGCGGGCGATGCCGAGAACGGAAAGCTAGTGTATAAACAAAAGGCTTTGGTATGTGACTGACTAAGGTATCAACGCAGAACCTTTCTAAACTACTGGAGCTTGAAGCTTTTATATTATCATAATATTGCATTGTCACGCGATATACATATGCATGCAAAGGATCCATTTTTTCTTCCATACAACTATGCCCAAAACATGTACCTCGGGTTTTATTTTACATTTTTCTATGTAAAAAAATCTGAAAATTCATAAAATAATAAAAATAATTTCTTTAAACCATTGTACCACCTGAAATTATGTCTTAAACATTTTGATTACTGGCAACATAGCATCAATATTAAATAAAGCGTATTAGCGCAGTGTATTCTTCAAACCTGTTTTGTAAAGGTTCTCCAACTATTAAACTAATAAAAAAAGGGTTTTTACTTAATTATAACAAATATTACAATAAAACTCGTAACAAGTCCATATTCCAAAGCGTTATAAATCTTGTTAATAAGTGTCACATAGTCTGTGGTATGGTGTTTATTTTGGCAGATTTTGGCAAACAACACCCAATAAAAAAAAGAAAAAAAAATTGAAAAGTCATTATGATGTGTATTGTTTTGAAATATCAAATTCACAATTACTGGTGATTTGTAAGCGATCGCAATAAGTGTTGGCACACACACATAACAAACTCCAGATTTTTTATTAGAAGAAATTCAACTTCTTTTAATAAATATAATAAGAAGAAGATTATAAGTGAAAATATTATCAAGCGACCATAACAATAACTGATTGTCAATGTCAAACCTTAACGTCTATAACTAATCACGTTTCGTTTTACGAAGTTTCGCATTCACTTATCATTTTTTATCTTATTTTTTTGCAAAATCTATTGAGTTTGAAAAGATTTTAGCCCTTGGGTCACAATACATTATTATCTTTCATTTCATATAATTTGTACCTCGGTACATGATTTGGGCAAATACTGAAGACCTCCTTTCAGCTTAATCAAAAACCGGGAAGTGGGTCAAATTTAACTTGCAAGATTTCATTACAGGCAACGCGACAGGGGAAAGTAAATAAAAGCTTGTAAAAATAAAAAACCTACAGTGTTCAGCTTTTTGATAAATAAAACCTAGTTCACGCCCGCGGACACAGCTAGCTCGTATATAAAGAACATGCAACTGATGGACGTAGTTTAGGATGTCTTGGTTTTGTTACCCCCCATCCCCCCAAACATTTGAGCGCACAAGCTGCTCGCCTGCAATATTTGAGGAAAATTAAATTTAGCACATGTTTTGACACCTGTTGTCTCATCACGCGTATTACCTGTGACTATTGTGATGTATTCAAGTACCATGAAAATTAATTATACTTAATTAATTTAAGTCTTTTTGACAAACAGTATCTATTTGAGATCCGCGTGCTTGAAAATAACATTGTGGGGTTCCATCAATCAGAGGAAAACTAGCTTCTTCTACTGTTGGTGAGGAATATAGATGAAGCCCGCTTCAATCTCCATGTTTATTTTTCCATATCATCAGGCTATATATTTTTCAATAGCTATCAATAGTTCAATACCTGCCAATGGCGGCTGGACAGACGTGTGTGGGAGTCCCCAAAATTCCAACTTCGATACCAACTCACTAAACCACCTTCGATATTTATTTTGTCTTCAGATGGGGTCATCCAGGGATACCGAGAACCCAATTAAACGAACCACCTATTTTGATCTTCTCTACAAATAAAATTGCATTTTTTAATAGATCTTACTCACTTCACGCAAAATAGATTCATCACGATTATCAATTTAGTCGTCAAATCCCCCCTCAAGTAGGGGGGATTTAGATCATCTTCCACTACGCTGTTCCAGTGTGGGTTAGCGGGGAACACTAGCGTTTAGTCTGTTGATAAGCAAGGTGCACCTTCACGTGCATAAATGAGAGCGGTCAAGTGAATTATTTAGCACTCCTTGAACCCGTAAAATATACTGACTACAATGAAATATATTTTTCTAATACCTAACAATTTAATACTGTCTTTTATTTGCACGAGTACTACACGTGTAAATAAACTTAATACAATTAAATAAAAATGCTTAAAAGTTAAATATACGCGAGTAAATCCGAAAAGTGTAGTTTTATTTAAACCTAACAATGTTTATCATTTTACAAAAACAAGGAAAATACCGCATAAAGTAACACTGTCCCAGAGACGGTCCGAGAATTACACTCGGTTTATATACCAGAACTGTGAACGTATGAGAACTTTGACTAATTGTAGTCCAATTTTCCATGAAATGTTCACGTGAATTTTCAAATGTGTTTATTTCAAACGTCTCTCATTGACGCATGTCAACCGAAGTTAACATAAGCCGTCTTACGCAGCGACGTTAGCACAAAGGACGGGCCCACGTAAAAAGAATTGCCGTCGTTTTTCATCTTTACAAATTTTAATTGCCCTCATTTCCATAGCATTTATTTACGACGATCAAATAATAATTTACGTTGCAAAAAGTCGGGGAAAATTTACCATCAATGCAATGTTACATTTTATTGATTTTGATTGATTGAAGTTATAGTTCTCATCATAAACGTCTGAAGTTATAGGGCACTGTTACGGAGCGGGGCAAGAGTTGTTTTTTTTTAAACTGTTTATTACACACAAATTTTGTGTGTAATAAACGTTTATTACACAACTGTTTATTAAAAAACTGTTAAGAAATGTAGAGAAACAGTTTCCTATTGCGGTGACGTCAATGCAATGGGATATTTAGCGATTTTATTTTATATGGCTATCAATGTTAAATCTAATATAACAGTATATAACTACGACAACTGTAGCAGTTAACTTATTGGAAGGATGAGATTTTAGTTCCAACGATCACTATATACGAACCGTTATTATTCTAAGATACGAACTATAACTAGTCCGTGGTAGTGGATTTACAACACCTACACGTTTCGCCACTACTTATCTAACCGTGGATGTGGTAGAGGCTAGCTTAAGAGTTTACAGCTACCTTAATTAAATCTCTACGAGCTAGGAGTAGGAACACTTAAATGTAAATCCACACCAACCCCTCTGGCCGGCATGGTGCATGGTGTAGCATTGGCGTAGGTATGGGGTCCGGTCACCCCCCATTGAATAAACTTACTTCAATTCATATGTTCATACTAAGTACGCATAGAAAGGGAATAAATTTATTAGGAGCATTTAAATTGTCCACTTTTGTGGTAGTAACTAATAATTGTTATTAAGTATCCAAATCGGATTAACAATTTTATACTAGATGATTGGTTAAAATATTAATATATCAGAGCGTACTCAACTCAACAAGAAGCACAAATTAACAATGACTGTCTCGATATTAAGTATAATTTATGAAATAACTTTTAAAACATAATAATATGCTAATACTAAAAAGATCGCGTGAAGATAGGTAAATAGATACCATTGAGTGATAAAAAAATAATTACCTGAAAATAATACAGAATGAACCGTTTACTTACAATAAGTGTTCCTTTATAGCAGGATAATTACTAAGTGTTGTGGATAATGTTATACTTGTTTAACACGTGAACAGTGATGCTCAACAATTTTAACTTAGTATTTAATAAAAAAGTTTTTATTTTCTTAGTTTTTTACCCAACACATAAAATGAATATTTTCTTGAATACGCTGTTCTGCAATTTGTAGGTACACCGGTTTTAAACATATAGCTATTTGATTACAAGAGAGATTTAAATTCTTGAGTCATCATCACCATGTTATTGATGTGATAATAATACTTATAATTCATATATTTATTTCCTTCAAACAAATAAAAAGTAATATAATTATTACTTAATATTTACACAACATTAATTATATAATTAATAGTAAAACTACAATCATTATTAAAAAATATTGGACTGGTTCGATATTACTGTAATTTTAAAATTAATCTCGTTTTGTTACAAAGAAGACAGATCCACTTCTCCCCGATATCCTCAGCGTTCTGTGGTACGGACGTAAAATTGTCCTTCGGCTTTCGTATATATTGCGAACATCATCAACGAGACATCAAAGTTTCCTGTAAACTGAAATTGGTCGTTTGTGATATCTAAACTTGCTCTTAAAAACATTAAATAAAATGTCCAAGTTCGTCTTTCTCGTTGTTGTCGTCGCCGCCATCGCTACGCGCATCAATGGTATAATAATTATAGAAACTTTCTAATACTTCCGGACATTCTGAAACTTTATGGTAGGGCTCACAAGTAGAAAGAGCTTTTCGTGCAACACACACAAAGTATTGATTTTATTCTAATTCTGTAAAACAGTGAGTTAAATTATCCTGTCATTGTGATATATTTGAAAATAATTTGAAATATGTACTTATCTATTTTTTATAGTCGGAATTTTTTTTCACAATTTGTAGTAGAGATTTGTTAACTCAATATATAAATAATAGTCAGCATAGTTATTTGCATTTATATATAACGTATATTTCGAAACTGTCTCAAAAAAAATTTCCTTGTCATTCAATTATTTAAATAGATATGTTCTAATACCACACGACAATGCATTTGTTCATACAGCTGCTTAGTTTACAGTAATTAGTGTGTAGAATTGTAACGATTGATGAAGATACATCTTCCTGTCATTTATACCCATTGCAATTTTTTAGATACTGACAAGATTTTTTATACAGAAACAAGGGGCGAGATATTATTTTCTATGAAGTATTGATATTAAGTACGAATATTCACGCAGCGAAGAAAACGAAAATTCAAATTTTGTTATTATTTTTTACTTGTGAAAGCTTAATGTTCCCAATGGCTCGATAGTTTTTAGAATGGAAACCCAAAACAATAGGGATTAAAAGTTTTCCCATATCTATTAGGGTGGTGATTTGGTAACTCATCGATTGATCGGCAATCGTTATCAAACTGGTTGACTTAATGCAGAAAAGCGGAATTATGTTCATTAGCTATAAGTATTGGTTGATTTATTCAACAAGTATACCAAGATCACTCAGACGATGACGTTACAGAATGGTGAACATATTAAAAATCAGTTTTAATCAAACAGAACTATCAAATCTATACAATCAACGATTACCGATGAGTTACAAAATCACCCACCAGGTTAGGTATATTCGTAGGTTTCAGATCAGAGGTTTCATATCACTTTAAAAACATTGTTTTGGAATATTTTTTCCTTACACATTCACTAATGCAGTGCGGGTTGGTTAGTGGGGTTACTTTGGCTTGAGACAGTGGTGAATGATATCACGGTACATTTGATCTCAGTCGACAGCTTAGTAATAATAGACCTTGTCCGTTCGATGACAGTTTTAGAATACATCTGCAGCCTTACCGTGGATGTCGTAGCCAGGGCCGCATTTACATGTTTTACGCCTATGGGCACAACGAAATTGCGCCTAGCTCTGTAAATCTGAACTGGTCTGAATGATCTATTTTACATGCTCTTGAATAAGGTATAGGTACGAACATAGAAATTATTAGTTATGTACTAGATACGAGTAATATTTTTTTTCCTAATTTGATCATAGAATCGAAATGGCACAATGTAAAAATAGGTCTTGCGTATGCGAGGCCTTGTTATAAGGCATGTATACCTACAGAGACCAGCGTAGTTACCACGCATAGGGTAGAATATGAAGAAGAATAGCATAATTAACTTGTAATTCATTACAAACAAAATAAAAAGAAATAATTGAGTATGTTGATACAAGTACAAAAGTAAGCTTCCACTTCCAAGAATTTTTTAATCTGTTTATTTTAGTCAAAATCTCGAAATGTAATTAGTGTTTTGTATTAATATTTCTGTTTAAACATTACAAAAATGTATGATACAATGATATTAACACTCTTAAGGGTCACAAACTGGAAGTTTCTACTACTTTATTTCCAAAATACATATATTTAACTCCTAAATATTTGATATCTAAAAATATTTCCTTGTTTTCAGCTGATTCCGATTCGGATGATTCAGACTTAGGATTGTAAGTTGAATTTCTTTGCCTTTATATTGTTTATCTACTCCGTGCATATGGCTTTAATTTTAATCTTGATTGGATGTGTATGTATATGTGTTACGTATTTATTTTTAAAATAGAAACAGTCCTAAAAATTCATAAATATCCCTATTGACAAAATGTTAAATAAATTATAAGTTTGTATTTGAACTTACTTATATCGATTTTAAAATATTCAAATCCCAAACACTACTATGTTGGTATGGTTAAGTTCCACCCTTTTTTTACTGTGGGAAATGCATTACGCATACCCGCGCTTGGGAAGGTGCGGGGCTATGTCGAACTCTCCGCGGCCTGTGGGGGCAGAATGCTAGCCAGGAACCGCGGTCTAACGACTAAAACCCACCGATGCCCCTCAGACACGCCTTGGCGTGATCACGTCCATCATCGCCGCATCCTCCTCGTCATCTGACGAAGAGGACACGCCGAGGAGCGCCGCGTCGCTGCCGGATAAGGTCATGGGAACTCTAATGAATACTTCCACGACCTCGTCGGCGTCTGTTCGCCTAAGGCGAGCCCCTCTCACCCCCCCAAAAGGGGAGGGCCGGTGATCTCCCGGGGCATCCAGGGGATCAGCGACTGGCGACAACCAATGCAATGCAGGGCCCAGGCTTCCCAACCCAGGGCCCCTCTGGTTGCCGTATGGTTAAGTCCCACATTACCTCCAGGAGTATGGCCAATAGTATGGTGGGTCCGCAGTGCAAACCAGCAATGTATAGGAATGTGCAAAGCAACAAAAATATATGTGTTCTAAATTTAGTTTTCTATGTTATTTAGGTTTCCGAATGGATTCCCGAGCTTCCCCCTGCCACCGCTTCCACCACTTGTAAGTCTTAATAAATTTGTCTTGTGTATATTGCATAGATTGCGGATTAATTAATATAGGTTGATGAAACTTTATGAACTAAAAAATATCAGTATCAAATATCATAAGAAAACTAAAACATTCTATCGCTTTCATGCGTTTTTTAAATATGATGATAACAATGACGTCTATATACCATATATTTTGAATCTCTGTGTATAACCGGAATAAGCTTTGCTTTTCGCTCGAGTTGTAATAATGCATATTTCATAAAACATGCGCACATTTCTTACTTTTTACATAAAAGTATAGTACGACCACTTTTATAAGTTACATCAGCAAAATTCGGCTGCGCAGAGTAAAGCAACTTAAAGCCGATTGAATACAAGTGCCTAAACCGTTAAATATAGACTTTATTTCGTACGTTAAGATTTCAAGTCACCAAAATCACAATTTCATTCTATCTCGCTCAGAATCGGAAAATAATTCTTCTGCGCAGGTACATCGGTGTAACTTATAAACGTGGTTTTATATACGTTATTATTATTTCCTCAGAAAGCCTTGACCCCCGAAGACATCAAGAACTTGGCGCCTGCTGACAGCGACACGGTGGTAACTGGAACGTCGTACTCGCAATCCTCGTCTTCAAAAACCGTCAACGGTGTCCCTGTCGAGCAGTCGAGCAGCGCTGACCTCATCACCAACGACAACGGCAAAGTCGACGAGGTGTCGTATTCGACCTAAGCACCAGAAGCATATGTACTATATAAACAAACGGCCATGCATCAAATAAGGAAACTTACAAATTACATAAAAATAAAATAATTTATCAAAATTATAAAATGTCTTTCTTGATTTTCGTAGTAGATTGCTACTATGAATGCCACCTATTATGATAATAGGTATAACCATGAACTTATTAATCAAACTTTATTAACTTTGATTAATAACTCTATGAATTTAACAGCAGTGTCTCTTTTCTTCGGAGCCGATTTTAAACAAATGGTAGGAGCGCGGGGAGAAATGCCAGTGTATTTACATACTCATAAATAGATTATCTAAAACGTACACTCACCGTCATTGTGCCGTCAGTTTCCAAAACGGTGGCACGACCCATATTCAATATATTTGACCCAGGTACCTTTAACATGTATAGTCCTTCTATTCATTAAATCAATCAAAACTATCTAAATTCATTCTTATGACGATGCCACCTGTGGTATACGTCTGTGACCTGACCCCATTTTACCATCTGACATATGTTAATATATTTTAGTCTATTTTTACATTTGTTGCTTTAGTTATTGTTCTAAGATTGCACCTGTCAAAGATAGTAAAATAGGCTGTGTCATATAATTTCAAATTTGTCGTCTCTATCAAAGATTGTGCAATAGGATGAAAAGTACCTTAAATACCGAAGATAAAAAATTTGACTGAATGAAGACTTCAGTTTGATTTGATAAACAATCCGAAATGCATTCACTGATTAATTAATAATCGCCAGACTGATCAGAAAATCGAATGCGATAAATTTAGAAAATAAACATATACTTACCTACAAATAACTCCAATACACATTTGTACATTCACAATCCTCAGTAATTCTAAGCCTCAGTATTTACTCAACATGGTGATCCAACAATTGTGAACTAATTATTTTCTTTGACAGAATCAAATCCTATTTGTTATTAATTTTTTCAAATATACTTAAGCAAAATCTTATTATTCTTTTTGACCTACTATTCTGATATCATTTTTTATGAATTCATTCACCTTTCTTCTTATATGAACATCAAACAACACTTAAACTTCATGACATTCACAATTTGGGAACATGTAGTTAACATTGAAAGAATAATGTACAGTTGAGACACATATAAAAATTGTTCACATCGTAGTAGTAAATATTCTTAAGGCAAATACCTAGTAATACCTCTAGACATTGTGCAGTTAATATTTCATGAGGCAATATGATAGCAAATCGGAATGGGTAAACCCACGGCAGTATTATATTTTTTCCTTGTATAGGTACAAATTTTTAAATAACCATTTTTCTATCTAATCACCCAATTTCCATTTAAATAGCCGTTCATTTGTACACGAAGAATGTTTACGATATGTAGTTCCTTTATTCAATTAACAGGTTATTATGCATCGTGTCAATCTCTTATCTGCCTAATTTAAATAATGTTCTCCCCAGAAAATTATAAGATATTATTAGAACCTTGGACTGGAATTTTCAAATAAGCGTTATCAAAGAACCTAATCAAAAAAGTATGGGAACTTCTGATCCCAAACGTGACCTACATCGGTGACGCAGAAATTCCAGAGTAAAGCCGGATATGGGATCACTAGCGCAACGGCCGCTGCTTTTAGACCAGAGGCCAATTATAGCATACCCATGGTCATGTTAATTATTAGATTTTCGATTTAAAATGTTAGAATTTAGTAGCACACGTAGCTTTCTTCTACGAGACAGTTATTACGCCTTGGAGCAGATTAACGAGAAGGTTCCTCAGATGGACCAGTATCTTCGACAGTGATTCCGCTGACGTGGACGGGGACGGTTGCCTTGATTCACTCTTACTAATATCCCCAGTACTAAAGGTAAGTAGGTAATCAGTTGAAATTCATCGACGAATGTCATTACGATGAATATCAGGACTTCTTAGTAGGTCCGTTCCTAGCGGGGAGAGATCCCATAATTACAGATGTCCCACTTCCCTATGCTAAAGATAATAAGCGCTAATGTGTTAGGTATCTGGATGATATAGGATGAATCTGTACCTAATTAATTATGAACAGTTATGTACAGAGCTTATTTTTTCTAGCGCAGAGAACCTCTGAGATTATGGCATCTTTCACTGCTGAAGGTGGACCTAAATAAGCCTACGAATTTTTTGTGATTAGTTAATTCCCACCGAACAAAGCTTCTGAACTTTAAAAATAAAGTGGAGCGAGTCACAGGTAAAAACAAGTTATACAAAGTTATTATAACGATTATAAGTATACCTAAATAACAATTTTTTTTAATGAGTAATTGTAATAACACCAATTTTTCTGGCCTAGGTATATATTCCTTTTGCCATCTGTATTTATAAAAAGGACTGACTGAGGTATCAACGTTGAGCCCAAACTTCTGGAGCTAGAAGCATGAAATACCGGTACAGGCGTTATTTGCCGTGTGAAGGCGGCTTGTTCGAAATTCCGACAGGAAGCTTAGACATCCTTATCCAGTAATTATACGGGCATAGCTAGTCTACAATTATTATTGTAATATTTATCCGAAGCAACTTGTCGATCACTAATGGAGAGAACCGATCCCACATTGTTAGTATATACAGTATATCTTCAACGTATATTTGTCAATGAGCTCAAAACTCAAAACCATAATAAGTCCATGTTCAAAACACTGAATGGATTGAGTTGAAATTCGACTGACAGATATATTCTCAGACAGAAACATTTACAATAAATCTATCAAACCAAATTGAAATAACTCTACATCGTTCAACATGCAAGCCAAAACGTGCCTACTAGATAGAATTCAATAAGCTTAAACTTTTGTTTAAAAAACATATTAAACAAGATCTAAGCGCATTAAAGATTGACGGGTAACAAATTGTCTAAATTCGCATGCAATCTCAATCTACAGTCAAGTCAAACACGGCACATGCGTGAAATTTTGTCAAAATTATTAAAGCCTCTAATGATATGCTTGGTTCAACTTCACCAACCCCTGTCATAGATCTAAAAGTATGTCATATTATGGTCATTATAGATACAGCTCACTCTGACGATTTTCAATACTTAACAATGATGTCTCCATTATGAAATTGAGTAAGTCACATAAAGGCATTTCTTATTCAAAAAGATCATGCCAGTTGGGTGTAGCCATAATGAATTTTTCTGTTAATTATTCTCTGGGGTGTAGGTAGTGTTGATTGCTTTAGCTGCAGCTGATATTTCGTACTTTAAGTACCTAGCGCCGAAGTTACTGCCGCCGCATCAATAAGCAAAAGTTCGTAAAAGGTTTTCGAAAATGTCACTTTTAGCCCATATACTGAAATCTAGAGTTTTAGGATAAATATATATGTAGAGAAAAATTATTGTCGCCCGCAATGGCACCTGACTTTTTAACCGTCTTTAAAAAAGGAGGAGGTTTTCAATTCGATGCGATGTTTTTTTTTGTGTATGTTACGCGATTACTCCGCCAATTGTGGACCGATTATCAAAATTCTTTTTTTATTCGATAGAGTATACTCCAAGGGTAGTTCCATGGTCACCAAAGTTAGGATCTGATGATGGCATCTCATGAAAATCGAGGAAAACCCTTAAATTTTAAGATGTGTACAACGTGTTTTGTGTGTATGTTACGCGATTACTCCGCCAATTGTGGACCGATTTTCAAAATTATTTTTGTATTCGATAGAGTATTCTCCTGGGGTGGTCTCAAGGTCACGAAAGTCAGGATCTGATTATGGGATACCATGAAAATCGAAGGAAACGCTAATTTAATATAACTCACCTTCGGTGAGCTGGTATTAAATTAGGCTTTTTCACAAAAAAAAATTATTCACTAAAATATTAAAAATATTTTACAAAAAATTTAAACCGACTTCAAACACACTGAAAAGTTTCTATGAGATTAACACTTTCTATGAGATCGTCGTTTGGTACCGACTTCAATATAGAAGTGTGATATTTCTATTCTTATTAGTTTGTACTATATATCCTAGCCTGTACCTATTCTTTTATTATTTTTAACTTTTCAGTGTTTTTGAAGTCAGTTTTTATTTTTGTAAAATATTCTTAAAGATTAAGAACCTTTAGATACTGCCACGCTAATCTGGCACCGAGTACCGCCAGGGTCTTGTTCACCACTGCTCATGTATGTCCCCACAGAAGGGCTCGGGTCTACCCTCAAATTGGGTGTTTAGCACTTAGTCAATCAAGCTGGCCCAGTATGGGCCCTGTTCGTTGGTCGGTAATTATACCGGTGGATTAAAACCGCGAGCATGTGGAGATGGAGCCTCGCTGGATTTTAGTGGGCAGTCATATCATGGAAATTTGCCGACCAAGTTCCACACACCTGTGCCTACTACACGAGACGACACTTACAACGCGTAAAACGAAAAAGGGCCTGTTAAGTGTTGCTTGAAAACGCTATATCAAAAATGTATATCTATTAGCAGTGATACTAACAGTTTATAATATACTTATAAAAAAGGTTTTTTATTTAAATTAAAGAACCATCCCACCAAACTTACCATCTTCGCTGCTCGTGTCATGTACGAGTATATGCCGACGACTTGCAACTTTACACCCAGGCGGATATTGATAATGTAAATTTTGCTATTAATACAATCAATACGGATCTTAAAACAATTAAGAGCTGGTCTGAGCAGTTTGGGATCCTTATTAATCCTACAAAATGCCAAGCTGTAATTATCGGTGGTTCCAGGATTATGTTAAGTAGTGATCCAGATAACCGATATAACTTACTCTATGATAACCGTAGCGCTGTTATTTTTGACGACAAGATCATCCCCTTCAGTAATACCGTGAAGGATTTAGGCTTATACCTGGATTCCAGCTTTAGTTGGAGACCCCAGACTGCCAACATAATATGTCAACGAATAACAGGGATTTTGAGGACTCGTTATCGCTTAAAGAACTTTTTACCTTCAGATACTAAGAAAATGCTTGTACAGACTGATATTTCCCATAATTGACTATGGTGATGTGTGCTGTCTCGACCTGAATGCAGATCTACTCAATAAACTTGACCGACTTCTAAATAACTGCATTCGATTCGTTTTTAATTTAAAAAGTTTGATCATGTTTCTGAACATCGGTTGCGTTTGAAATGGTTGTCTATACGACAACATCAGCACATAAGAACTCTGACAACACTCCATTCATTACTTAATAGTCCCAACCAACCCAGTTATCTTAGAAATAGTTTTGAGTTCCTGTGTTCCTCACATGATAGATCCCTTCGTTCTACCTTTAATGGTCTCCTCAAATGCCCCTTCCACAAATCTGATATCATACACTCTTCTTTTCTAGTCCAGTCAATCTTGTTATGGAATGCTCTCCCACTTGACGTCAGAAAGTCATCAAGCAAACTGAGTTTAAAAAAACCGGCCAAGTGCGTGTCGGGCCACGCGCTGTGTAGGGTTCCGTAGTTGCAAATGCCAACTTTGAGTTCACACTCACACCTCACAACACGTTGTTATTAAATTAGGCATTATTATTATGATTAAAGCTGCAATGATTTTATATTTACTTAACTTCACCTGGTTCGTAAATTTATATTCAGTACTAATTTTCAATGATATTTTACTTTTCCGAGTACATTTTATAAGTTGGTCGTCTATAACTTTTTAGATTGTACTTAGTACTCAACTCTGATAGTTTTTCTTTAAACTTCGTTATATATACTACTGTTGTAATTTTTTTCACGTGTCATAACCGTTTAGCAGTTGGGGGGGGGGGGGGGGGGACTCTAACAAAAATTTGCATTTTCAGAAACGGACCCCTAAATCCAAAAATGATATTCTGAACCTTACATTGTTTTTAAAGACCTATTCAACAATACCCCACACGATGGGGTAGTCGAGAAAAAAAAGTTACTCCCACTTTAATTGTATGGGAGCTACCCTAAAAAAAAAAAATTATATATTTTTGCTACCACTTTTTTGACATGATTAATTTACATACCCATACCAAATAACAGCTTTCTAGTAGTCTTTCTCTGAGCAAAACCGCGGACAGACAGACAGACAGACAGACATGGCGAAACTATAAGGGTTCCTTGTTACTACGGAACCCTAACAAGGATGTCTACTATGAAACGATCGTCCGTAATTTCGGGCCCGTCAATAACCCGAACGAAGTACGTGACTCGTAGCTACCACGAACTATTTTCGGATTTATAGGTTTAGTACGGACGCGTAGACAAGTTACGTAAACGAATGATTGAAAAAGATTTTTTATGATGTCTTCACAAAAACCCGGTTATGACATTAATACTTAAAATTATTTGTATTTAAACAGTTTTGATTTAATAAACTACAGTAATGATTAGCGGAAAGCTGCGTATGTTATTAAAACTGACACTTTAACGCGCCATGACAGCCCGGGTTCTTAGTCTGTGGCGAAGTGGCCCCCGACAGGTGATAAACCAACCTAATCGAAAATGTCACGAAGGCTGTACCACGAGAATCTTTTTTACATCTGCTGATTAGGAATACGCAGATTATCTTCGAAATATCGTTTCGAATCCATTTTCGTTTTATGGTTTTGTATATTAATAGAAGGCAAGTATATATTAGTTTATTTTATTCATAATATGTATGTATTAGTATTTTAAGTAGGTATTATAAAATTAATCATCAACATTTTTAAAACTACAAACCAGAAATGATTATGACAATCAATTTGAAATGATTGAACGCTTAATAAGAAAAACATATTCAAAACAATAAACTTTCTTATTTAATTTTGGTGACGTCACCTTTGTAAACATTTATAATTGTTAATTCTAATAAGATAAAATGATTAATCATATCAAACTTTGCGACTTGCCAAAAAAATGATCAAGTTCTTAATAAAATCCACAAACATCATAGTGACATTAAAAAGTAATCTTACTACGGCCAACCAACTATACTTTATTACTGTAATCATGCACCTTTGTGCGCTCGTATATAAATAAGTTGCATGAATGAAGGTAACACATTCTTGATACATATTATCATTTTTTTTTTCAGTGTATTATTTCTCCATTATAAGTACTACATCTACTTCCTTTTCTCTGCACCACCCAAAGGTTGACTGGAAGATAATGCCTTTGGCATTAAGTCCGCCTATGTATATAAATTGTACTGGAAGACTAAATAAAAAAAAAGAAGAAACCATTGCCATGCTTCAATTAGAAAATTTTCTAAATGGAAAATCTCCCTCCTCTTTTCACTACTTTTCGCAGAGAGTAGAGCTCCGTACAATTTATGCCCTGGTCTAGCTGTCAATATGAGTGTCAGTGATGCACGAATGTTAGTATTGTAATTATTATTAATTCTCTTTATATTTTGTCACTTTCTATGGTATTTTTGGAGGTCCATGGGTATAATGTAAAATATTTTAAAAGTAAGTTGTTAGTCCAATTCTGACTGCTCCCAGCCGATACATCTACGCTTAAAGGAGTACACTGGTGGGAAAGCACATTCTAGAAACACAAAACCTACTATTAAAGAGAGTCTCGCTAACACCAATAAAAAAATATAATAATGTTACTTTCGATTGAACACAGCCATCGTTTTTTAAGCACAAAACCAAAATGAAACGCTTCTACTCTAAACAATTTTTCCTTTAAAAGCTTTTAAAGCGAAAAAAAAGGAGTTTTCATTTTTAATTTTTATTCATGTTACGCAATGTATGGCGCGCCGACATCATTTTTGTTCCGCTCACACCGGTGCGTGCGTTGTTGACGTTCGATTACCCAAAAAGCTGATTCCGCCCGCAGTATGATGGAAATGTTATACGATTTACATCTCGAAGTTATTTTTTTGTGTATTTATTATGGTTTTTTGATAGAATATGATTTGTAAACGTTAACTTATTTATATTACACCACAAAATTTTTAAAAATTCATAAAAAATTCGGAAAATTTATGAATTTTCCGGGAGAAAATTTCAATGATTTTCAAATTAGGGTCATGGTCTGAACTCACTGTTAAAAGAAAAGGGACACCATCACTTATATCCTGTATAAGTGTTTAACCCGTATAAGTCCTGTTTAAGTCTTTAACGTGAGTAAATGTCAAAAAGTGTATTTTGAAAATTCACACAGTAAAGTATTAGGAGGTTGCCAAATATAGCTAAATATAGGCATAGGCATATCAGAAACGAATATCCACTAATATAAACACTTTAGCATTGGAGCTTAAAGGAAATGTCTACACTGCCAATTAAGGCGGCATAGTATCTCTATATACGCTAGTAAAAAGATTCGCTGATAAAAGATAAAAAGAACTGATTCAATGGTTCTAACTGCTGAAAAAATTAAACTGACCCCTCAAATGAATGGCTTATTGCTTCCGCACAGATCGTCAAGTCACTGAACTGATATTAAAAAAAAAATAATTGTGGTCATATTGAATTTAGGGCAACAGTGCTAGGTTCATTATGATCTACTTTAAGCCCATTCGTTTGATATCCATTTTAGTGGCGTTGAAATTGAAAAGTTCTCTGGCCGTAATTCCCTAATTGCTATTTAAAAAACCCTATGTCTAGGTTTTAGGGTCCTAAAAAACAACATTTCCATTCTCAGAATTAAAAAATCCAGCTTTATCGGTTGCTTAAAACCATATATTGAATTTGTATATGAAAATTAGGGTATTTGACTCTAAGTGAATGACCTAGCAAAATTTAATACAGGCTAAACCAAAAATCATGCCCTATCATCTATTGAAAACCCGAAGTCTGTAAGTAGCCTAGGGGCAAGATCTTGGTGGAACGGACAGACGGGCGGAAACATTTGGAGACATAAGCGTTACTTAAAAATTTAGGTTACCCTTAAAAAGTTAATATATTTATTTATAACCTACTTATTAAGATGTTTATTAATCTGAATATGAAGTTATTTGAAGTCTTCAATATATAAACCGTCAATTTTATAATTTAACCCCTGATATAACTGTACCAAACAACATTTTTATAAAAAGTAATTTTAAAGACGGAGTATTATGATTGGCAGATTTAATAAACGTTAACGTGGGAAATGATGGCAGCACGGCTTGTTTCAACTTGATCTTTTGTATCCAAGTTGTTTCAATTCCTTCCAATATTTAGCTCTAAAGGTAAAATAAATGAATTTTGAATGCCACCTTTTGGAATTACTCAACGCCGAAAAAGACTTTTCCATGTGAAACGCATCCACAAGATTTATTGTATACTAGCTGTGCCCGCGACTTCGTCCGCGTGAAAAAGTAACTTTTGTTGAAGTTGATAAAAAGTAGCTTATGGTATACCTTATATAATTAGCTATCTAGTAGTGAAAGTCCCGTCAAAATCGGTTCAGCCGTTCCGGAGATTAGCGGGAACAAACAGACAGACAGACAAAAAAAATTAAATTGTGTTTTTGTTATTGGTACCCGATATACATTCATACCGATTTAGTAAAAACTTGTTATTTTGACATTACAAACAGACACTTCAATTTTATTTATTTGTATAGATATTCTTCACATACATACAATAAATTCTTTTCTCTGGAACTTTCGAAGACACAATTATCACAAAAACACAATTATAAAGCACATAAGCAATTGACGGCCTTATTTACACAAGGATGTTAAAAGGCAGAAAGCAGGAGGAGAGGCAGCAGTGCAAAGTAATTTTTGAGTGGTAAATATGTTATTTTTCTATTCAAAATAATTTCCTGAAAAAAGTTCATTGGAATGTTCATCTTAGAATTTGTGAAATTCAACAAAAAATACAATACAAGGGAAGACATTAGATACATACAACAGCAATTTTCTATATTCACATATCGGCAAAAGTATTTTCATGATAATTATAATTACGTGATAAGTTTGGCGTAATATTGTTTAGGTTTGTTTTATAATTGTTTCGTAGAAAAGATATTATTTTTCTATTTTATGTAGCACTAATTGAGACAAGCTTCAAATTAGTCTGACGGGCGCCACAACATTTGTCAAGCTAGCATATAAAAGCAATTGTGATCAATTCTTCATTGTGGCTCTCTGACGTAAATAGCTTTTAAAGTGATGCTTATACTCGATAGATCGCAAACTGCGTCGTACGAAATTGTCAGATTTCACAACACTGCAAAAATTATTATTTCTTATATACGACAGAAAAGCTCCTGAATTCCTCAACAACACAGCAACTTTTTTTAACGAGGTGGATGGTTAGTTGACGGGTCGGATTCACCCCACAGTGTGCGGAGAATAAAACCACTAAACCAACTTTTATGTCCATCATGCCTTAGTCGAGGTGATCCGCGGGACTAGGAGAAGTTTGTCCGAATCATCCGGACCGACCGGGACAGCCCGACCAACAACGGTTCGGGTCCCTAACGTCTATAGAGTATTACCCTTGACATTTAGGTAAGCCTATAGTCACGCGCATAAAGATCTTCCCTAGTGCGCGGACACACCTAGGGCGGTCATGGAAGGCGAACTGCAGAGACCCGCCTTCTACCGCCTAAACGACTGCATCGCAGAGGAGAAGGGCGAGACTCGTTTTTCCGCTCCCTCCCCGGTGCCTCTTTATGTGAGATTGCATCCTAGCACAAGGAGACGACTAACTTTTCTTCTTACCAGTCGCTATGTTCCGAGTGGAGTCTGGCAGTGAGAGGTTACCGCTACCTAACGCCGCATGTAGCTCACGACGTTGGGGTCCGCAGACCGAGCGGTATAATAATATGTGCCCAGCTGTATCTTCGAAAGCATCGCAGTGATGACACTGCGGCGATTCCTCCCGACAAGCGACCTTGTGCAGGTAGTGACCGAAGAATTCGTCTCTGGCCCATATCTGCAGCATGAGAGGCTGCCATGCTGGCGCTCAACCCACTCCTCCAGACCAGATGGGTAGCTTCTATCATCCGCTGGCCGGCAGTTGGGAAGGCACTAAGCTTCCTTATAGTAACGGTCGCAATATATACGCATGCTATTAACATTGTTACTATGGCGATCAAGTCTAATAGGGCAATGAAAGCTAGCCAGGCGGGTGCCCCAGCGCGTGCAATTGACATTCGAACCTATGGATCGGAACCAGGCGGTCAATATCACGAGGTCAAGTGTTTGTTTTACTGGTAATGTAAATATTTATTCATTCGCAAAAATTTGAAATTAAATGGAGTAGCTTTATCAAAACAAGAGAATTTCCTTAGCATTTTATAGCTGCAACACAGAGAATGAGAAAAAATTTATCAGATATTTGTTTTTTATCATATTGGTACCATTTCATATGAGTTAAAATTAATGAAACCGAACAAAAGGACCGATATAGACATGACTGAAAACGCGAACGTTTAGGCCACTGTGCTACTGATTCTCTGATTTAATACGAGTAGGTACCTACATTCCAAAATCACGGCTATCAAAGGAAAGACAAAGAAAGTTATTATCACACTGGTGTGACAATACGGTGTGACTACGGATCGGTTGTGAGTCATTTTCATCTTGAATAAAAAGGCATCAAAGGCAAATTCTTGAATCTTGAATAAAAATTTGCATTGAAACGAATAAAATTTTGTAGATGAAACATCTTTAACATTGTTATATCAATATAGTCAAAACACGAAATTGTTATCAATTCGATTGTATAATAATATGTCCTTTTTTATGTTTATTACCTTATAACTCTGTCATTTATTAACCGATTTGGAAAATTCTTTTTTTACTTATGAGGTTTTACTTCCAATTTTCTTTTGCATTGTAACCAAAGTTAGGATAATGGTGATGAAGTTTCAGGTGAATCAAGGGAAACCCTTATTTATGTTCGTTACCTCATAACTCCGTCACTTATTAAGCGATTTCATTTCTTTTTCTTTAAGAGGGTATACTTCCCGATATCAGATCCAGATTTTGGCAACAATGGGACCACTCATTGTTGCCAAAGTCAGGATCTGTCTGATGATAGGATAACAAGAAAATCGAGGGAAATACTTAAATTTTATAGGCACATCCAACGTGTTTCATGTTTTTTCTGAAGTTATTCAGGTATTTGCGTCTGGTAGTCATAAGCCGAGCTGATGATGAAAGGATCTTTGATTTTGAGGAGTTGGAGGTTAGTTTTTTATAAACAATAGGGACGTTTTGATCCTCAGTTAGTATTCCTTCAAGTTAATACTTTTTTTTTAAAAAAAAACGTCGCCCCACAATAGGATTTTCTCCTGTGTCGTGGGTGCAGTTACAAACATAGAATATCACATGCACATACGCCCAGACCGGAACAAATTTCTGTAGGCCATACAAAACATTTGTCCCGTACGGGAATCGAACCCGCGACCCGTTGCGCAGTAGGCGATCACTCGACCTCTGCGCTAAACGTGTCGTCAAATTGTCACTTTGAGCTAGTATTAAAATAACAAAAAATAATCGACTTGAAAAACACAAAAAAGTCGAAAATAATGTAAGAATACCAACATCATATTTTTTATTTCCAAATTTTAACTCATGATCATCAATCATCCGCACCTACTTCAAAATCAAAAATGTGATGTTAGTATTCTTACAGAATTTTCAACTTCTTTATGTTTCTGAAGTCGGTTTTTATTTTTCAATCAATTTTTTAATTAATGTTTTCAACCACGCAAGCATGTTAATTACGCATGCAGAACTACTCTTAGATACCAAAAATAGATTTTACTCAATTAGCAGCTTTGCTACTATCTAAGTATCTATCATACAAAATTACCATACGCGTATGATATGGCCTAAAAGTTATCAATGCATTTCATTTACATACACGGGACAAGAGCTAACAGTACAGGATCGATACAAATATTATTGTGTATGTTGCGTATATTCATTCAATTACAGCGATAAAAACACCACCTATGCCGTCAAATTTGCGAGAGATATAAGCGTAACCGTCCGCTTAGCTAGTCAGAGTCCCCCGGCCATCCGCACGCGACGGTTTCGCACCGCGCAAAAGATACCTTATAAGTTTATTTATTTTTTACTAACGCAAAACTAACAAAATGTACAAAATCACAATGCTCCTTGTGTTGGTCGTCTTCGCCGCCGTCCAAGGTAAGCGACACAATACACATTTATTGATAAATCCAACGACATTAAAAATTATACGCGATTTATAAGCAATATGTGACTTTAAAATTTTCGGAGCCTGTTCGTTGAGTATATTTTTAGGTTTTACTACCTAGTTATTTTACCTTTCTTATTATTGTGATGTTTTAGGAATTATTGTACTTTCAAACTGAATATACACGACTTTGAATTGTGGTAGTGACGCGAACATTATTCCTTGTTCGATAGTATAGTAGTTTTACATACACTCACTTAACAATTTAAATATACTCATTTTTCTCTCTAAATCTCTAATAAAATCCAAAACTTTTTATAATATACTGACTAATTAATATACTCAGTAAAAATTACTACTATCTTAAATTCGGTTTCGAATCGAGCTTTAGGTATATATTATAGATATTACTTATAATATATTTGTTTTTACGTCTTTACGTGTGTCGCAGCACAGTATACATTATTTTACTTTTGCATAATCAACATATAAACGGTATTTTTTTCACGTCTAGTTAATGGAGATTTGCATAGATATTTTTTCTGATTACCGTCAATCTCTTACGCAATCTGTAATAAAAATGACGTTAGATCTTCTTGATTTTCTATGATTTAAAATATTTTCCCAGGGTAAAGCTTAAAGGAAGCAAGCATCACCTAAGCTGTTAGGTAAGCATGAAGAATCTGAAATAAAAAAAAATATTTAGTTTAAATGTGTTAAATCATAAATAAGTGAACTTTTGATACTATACTAAATAATGTTCAATAGTTAATAGCGAAACTCTTACTTAAGTAACGAGTTTGGTCTGTTACCAGTAGAATCACAGAACAGAGAGAACTAAAACATCAAAAAAAATAGATGCGTGGGAAATGTAAAATAAAATGACAATTATTAATTATGTTTGAGTTCCCCTGTCCCTGAAAATTATGCAAATCTCAACACAACGATGACTAATCTAACATTAAACTGTCAAAGTTCACGGCTAATTATGTTTAATGTGACAACTGATGTAGTTGTATTTATAAAATTGACGCTTCTGTAATCAGACAATAAAATCTGCACCTATTTCTGTGACGAGTTAACCTGCAACTTTAATATTTGATTAATTACTATATGTAAAGCAAAAGGGAATTTAAAATAATCGAAAAATCTTTCAACTATATGTCGACACCCTACAATATGGTTCGTATTAATAGTCGCATCTCAAATCCGAGTTCGATCTTGAGTAGCAGTTTTGACGTTTTATGTATGGAATATCTGTCAAACACAACAACTCAAGATCGATCTCGTACTTGAGATACGACTATTTATACGAGCCTTAAAGAATGATTAAAGGATTAATGATTGAATAACTATTAATCTGACGAACTAATAGTTGAAAATAATGCATGCTTCGAGAATAACTTCTCAATATTATGTAAAATTTACTAAAAGATCAAACTCAAGCAAATACTGAGTTAATTCAATGCTACTGAACATTACATTTCAATAAACAATAGGATGCACATAGTCAAAATTGCACCAAAAATTTTTTTTGAAGCTGTTCTGTTTATTTCTAGTACGTTAACTACACGGAACACGCACATCCTCGTGACAGTTGAAGTCTAAGTTTGGTTTCAATTAACTCCATAGAGGCCCGTAGCATGACAGCATGGATTAACGTTTATTCGTTTTTGTTTACTATTAATTGATTGTCACTATCCGCTTACGCCGAATAGATGGCTGCTTACTAAGTAAACAATGGCAGGAGCATGGCCATCGCTCGTGACAGCACCGAACTATTTCAAAGTTAACAGGCAAAAGAGTCGATTTTCTAGGGAACAACAAACTTTTGATATCATTAGAAATCGTTAAAAAACGAATAAAATATATGCGTTTTAAATATTTTTTAAATTTTGATAGAGAAAGTAATGAAAAAATATTGTGTTGTGTGTAATGGATTTAAGACATGTCTTAAAACAGGATTGATTTTATGTATAGAAAACAATGAACGAAATCTAAAACAAAAAGAGCTAAGTTCTAGGAATTTCGCAAAAAAAAAACTAAAAGAACCACCACACACTTACCAAAATTACTTACTTGCGTTTATTCATTTCTAACCTATACTCGTACTTCTACTCACTTTGCTTTTGTTACCAAAACGTACGCATAACCTTATTAAATCTGGTCTGAAGAAAAATTATGTAACTGTGAATGATAACTAAAACTAAAATTTTTGAAAGAAACTATATTCATTACTGCTATAATCACCGCCGCCATAACAAAATTTCCCATTTAACTAGTAATGGATATAAAAATTCTTTCGAATAATGACAGTTTTAGATAACAACCAAAATAAATAAAATCAGCCCTCTATCGCTCTATTCACTAACTTCGGTTGTATGCTCAGAACTGTCATTTTTACCCCACTATAGCAAAAATATTCACTAAACAAGTAATGGATTAGTAGATTATTAGTCAAGGGGATAAAGCAGTGTCTTATGTCACGTCTGTAGACTTGAATTCGTGAGCGTAACGAAGGACTCTATTCTTAAAATCCTGAGTGTAGCAAGGAATTTAAGCTCACCCAAGACTAAGACTGCCGTATCCCCAAAAAAGTATCTTATTGTTCTCGCTATTTTTTAGCGATTTTTTAGTACATACTTATATGTTTTCGATTCAGAATCATTATTTTTCTCCGATTAAAAATACCTACACTGTGTTCCTTGAGAATATTCATTAACTTGGGCCTATTATTCAGACCATCAAACTGAGTAACTTTCAATATGAGACCAATACTAAAATCGCGAAAAAAAACAGCTGCTTCTTAGAAAAGTTCAAGACCTACTTAACCGAAATATATGGCACCATAGATTTTTTTTTAGGATTACAGAGTTGGCCCCATAGTGGAATTTGTTCAACTTGATGGTCTTAGTAACAGGCCTAAGTTAATGCGGATATACATTAACTCAGGTACACGGTTTATATGGGTTTCTATCTAAATTTATGTACTTTTGTGTTCCAAATACTAATGAATTCTATCCCTAGAGAAAGAAGGGAATTCAGAATAATATTCAATGCCTGTTTTTAGTGGCTCTAAAAAACTTACTTTATCTTGGATTTAAAGAACACAGAATATGTCATTTTTGGGCAAGTGGTGCGAAATAAAGTTTCTTTCAAAAATGATAGAGTTCTAGTTAGCAACTGAAGTTTGTCAATAGGGGGGCATTCCTCTCCGAGAGCTAAGTTACACCTATCTACAAACTAATTCCAAATTGCATATTTTGGTAATAAATAGCAATGAATTAACACATACATACAATATACCTTATTTGTTTTAATTAGATTGCTAACGATAATATATTTTTATTAATATTAATTCACCTAACATTGCAAAATAAATTATGGCGAAATAATTATTAATCTTTTTAATTCAGTAACTATCCTGAAAATTTGTTTACTAGCTTTCCGCTCACGACTTCGCCCGCGTTATTTTTGTTTTCCCGTGGGAATTTTTCCCGTAGGAAAATTACCCTATGTCCTTCCCCTAGTCTCGAACTATCCCTGTACCAACTTTCATCAAAATCGGTTCAGTAGTTTCGAAGCCTATTCAATAGGTACAAACAAACAATCAAATCTTACCTCTTTATAATATAAGTATAGATTAAGGTATGTGTAATCAAGCTATTATTGGGATTAATCATAGTTCTGGTCACGCAAGTTTTGTACCTACTATACCTATATTGAGATTTCCTGATGTCCCTGCATCATTTTAATATGACTCCGAAAAAATCTTAATTTAACGTCCGATTAGTATCGTACTACTTACTTATTTGGTTTATCTATAGTAAATCTGGAAACTATAAAGATTTAATTTAAACAAAGGCTAGTATTAATACAAAGGTTGGTTAGTTAAAAAATGAAGACAACATTCAAAAGCAAAACTTAATCGCTTTCGACCATTTAGATACATTCCAGACCACCTTCAAACTATTTTTGAATCTATACTAATATTATAAAGCTGAAGAGTTTCTTTGTTTGTTTGTTTGAACGCGCTAATCTCAGGAACTACTGGTTCGAATTGAAAAATTATTTTTGTGTTGGATAGTCCATTTATCGAGGAAGGCTTTAGACTATATAACATCACGACATTGTTATTTTCGGATATCCACGCGAATGAAGTCGCGGGCACAGCTAGTCACCTAATATACCTGTCAAAATCTATTCATAAACAAGCATAAACCATATTATTGGGTAAAAAAATATATACTTATGTATATCATACAAAACTTTTAATTTTCTTTGTACTTCACGTTACATTAGGATTACGATTCATATCAACGTGATTTATATTTATTGTTATGTACGAGTACTTTTATGTGCATGTACGAGTATACTGATATCGAATCTATTTAAAAAAATAGTCCGATGGAAAATTAAATTTCACTCCCATCAACATTTTCATTCAATTTTGTGTTGTTGGCGAATGCATATAAAACAAACTGTTTTTAATTCTAAATAGTTTTAGTGTTAAACTTTTGCAAATCTGGCTGGTAACAGATATAATATTATCATACTTCCTCTTAGGATTGGTATTTGAAAAATCCCAGTAGGTAGGTATTTTATTACGATTCTGTGGTTTGTTCTAACTCTGCTTTTACTTAAGCATTTTAGCAAGGCCGCTTTTGAACATTGCTAAGATATTTTACATTTATTAATAATCAGCCAATGACTTTATCCTTTCAATCGTACAAAGTAACTAAAGAAATTCTATAATGTAATTTTAAAACCATTTTACTGTGTTTTTGGTTTTAATTCACAAAATATTGATAATTTTTATGTAATGAAATATAATACTATATTATTAATATTGACACCACATAGTTTTCAACCAAGTTAAGTCACATCGAAGTAATATTGATAACGAAATTTTACATCGCGTATCTATATATAGATCTTCTTATTATTAAAACGATCTTGCGCAAAATATTTTACCTGTCTGCTTAAATGTTATCCGTGTATTGGTCATGATTTTAGCATAAAGGTGAATACCATACAGATAGGTACCTACCTAAAATATAATTTTAGTGATCCGAGAAACACTCATAAATTATTACTAAGCCTCTTTTCTTGAATTTATTTTTGGTTTTATTGTAATTGTAATATGTATGTTTGTAATATTTACAGAGGAAGAATTATTGATTAACTAAACCAAACATATTAAACGTTTACAAGTTAAGCCGAAGCCATTGGATTTTATGTATCTAATATGTGGGAATAAATTGCTCTTATTTATATCATATCATTTATATTATACCTATAGTTCACAGCGCATGAAATAAACTCAAGCAAAAGTAATTAAAAACGAAATATTAGACGGAGTTTTTATTACTAATTGATTTATAATGCTCAATTTGCATTCACAATATTGATATATAAAAAAGTACATTCACCAAATCGAAGGACTGTGATCAGTCCTCGTCGCCTTTCACGGAAAGAGGAAAACGCATGTTTTTTTAAATTATTTTCCGTTAATTCGTTAGATTTATTACAGAACTGATTATGTTGGATTGTCATAGAATATTCTTTTAATGTTTTTTTCTACTATTTCCTCAAAGCCTAATTCAAGATACCAAACAGCCAATTTGAGTTAACTATTGCGTACTGTTAATTTGTTTTTGTAGTTTTGCATTTAAGTCGAACGTCGACATTGGTTTATTTGTTTTAAATGTTAGAAAGATATTAATTTTAATGTGAACGAAGATACAAATATGTATTTTTCGAAAAATATTTATGATGAAAACATTTTAAAATAAATTGCAAAGATCAATTTATTATAAGTAAATAGATTAGGTAGGTTTATTTTCACAAAAAAAGCAAGAACGATTAAGATTAATTTAAATATGTACCTGTATATTCCGCTAGGGTTCATCTTTGCTTTAAATTAAAATTGAAGGGTTGAATAAATTATTACCTCATTTATTTATTTCTGACACAATTACAGTTTACAAACCATCACATACATCAAAATATCAATCATCGTTGATACTTCGTGTATTTGGTGTTTTTGCTGAGTGAGATAAACAAACTTCTAGCAAGAGATCTGTTCCGCATCATCCCCCAACATCTCCCAATTTGTAGCCTTCATCATCATAACAGCTCATATACTCCCCCACTGAGGGGCTCGAGCCTTCCCTATGTAAACCACACTGGCCCAGTGCGGATTGGTCGACTTCACATACACCATTGAATTTCTTCGCAGATGTATGCAGGTTGCCTCACGATGTTTTCCTTCACCAGACGAATGTACATATGAAATTCGAAGAACGAAAAACACATCGGCGGTGACCTGGCGGTCTCAAACCCCGGACCTCCCGATTCACCATCGAATAATTCTTTTGCTGACACCAAATTTTTGACTTTGGAGTGGTGCCAAAAAACGCCCCGCTCTCCCGTTATCATACATTTGTATTTCACAACAAAAACAATAAATAAACGTATCAACAATGAGCTAATATTTTTTTTCAATTGTGGGCCCACGGACTATATAAGTACTTTAATTATTTTTCGCTGTAGTTTCGTGGTCAAAAATAGCAGTAGTTCTGAAAGCCTAAGGTTCTATTCCTCGTGCGTGCAGATTTTTTCTTGCATTATACCCTCCCAAATAACATTTTAGTAATAAGAAAAAGTGCTACATGAGCTGTTTAAGAGAATTTTGGAAACCGAAGATGCTTTAAAGGCATTCATAATTGGTTATATAGCGTACTTTAAAAATCTTATAACCCTGATTTGGGCCCACAATTTAAGAGCCTAAAGCGATATAAGGGTTAAAGAGCAGTTATATTTGCGGGATAATACTATGACACAGAGTTACTATGGTACTTTTGGAGCAATTACTACCACTCTTAAGTGTTTTAGGCGCTATTGAAGCGTTACAGCCGCAGGCTCAAGAAATACATAAGTTGTAAAAAACATTCTGATAGCATTTATAGTAATACATAAGTGCTCCCTAGATATAATATACTATCCTAGGAATATATTGATGATGTTGAGGTAGCAGTATACAAGGTTATTTTTTAATTATCACAAAAAATTTGTGTGCTTGTTCAGACAAGCAAACTGAACAACTTTCACTATGGGACCAACTTTGAAATCGCAAAAAAATCAGCTGTTCCCTACATCTAGGTACAGTAAATGTTGAACATTTGTATGGAACAGCTGTTTTTTTTTATCAGGATCTGATGATGGGATGCCATGAAAGTCGAGCAAAACCCTAACTTCTCAATTCACTTAAAAGATATCATTCACTAAAAAGATAAAAATAAAAATTATTTTACAAAAAATAAAAACCGACTTCAAAAACACTGAAAAGTTAAAAATAATATAAGAATAGTTACAAACAACATCACACTACTATATTGAAGTCGGTGCTAAGCGATGATCGCCTAAGTCTTTAAAGGACATGTCCTCTTTTGGGCTAAGAATATAATTATTTATTAACCAACATGTTTCAGGTATTATTGTAAAGAGTACTCAAAAATCTAGGGTTTAGAATAAAATTTAGGTTTTTTTAGGCCTGCAAATTCAAAAAAACAGCAATTTTCCGATTGACTTTCATAGTATGTAAAACAAAGCGATTTTTGTATGGAAACCAATGACAAGTTACTGAAACGTGTCACAAACGAATAAATAAGTAACAAAAACGCACAATCGATGTGATAGTGAGTGACTTTCTGACTAAAATTCACATAAATTACATTTTTAATGTTTTATCAAGATTTACGAAAAACATGGCTGTATGAACTTAGCTCCCTTTGCCTTCTATTGCAGAAGTGACAGCGTCAAAAAAAGCCTCGTTTAATTTTGTGATTTTAATGATCAATAGTGATCGTGATTGTGATCGTGATCGCTTATAATCTAAGCAATCACAATACATCACAATACTTTTTATTAAGAAGTGCACAATCTTGTGTTGTTGCCGCAATGACTGTCAAATTAAAGGCAGCGCAGACGTTATAGATTTTTCCTTCGACAATAAACCCCCAGGTGACCACATATTGAATTGGATTGCAAATTAGCAGCATTGCAGGTCACTGCTGGTAACAAACAAGCATCTCTGACTCTGACCAAAAAAATGATACATGTAATCAATAGGTCCATGCTATTAAAATGAAATCTAGCACAATAAATGCATTGGCTGGTGGCAGATGACTTCTATACTTTACTTTGTAGCAGTGTGTTTGTGGAGCATTTGTTAGGATGAGCCCCTGGCTGTAGTGTCTAGTGTGTGATACCTGTTTTACTCTGCCTACTCTTAGGATAAGCACCTACCTCACAGTAATGAAATATCAACATAAATAAAATATACTGGTCTGTTCTTAAGAATGCTACAGTTTTACTATTTCAATAACAAAAGATTTTTTACAAAACAAATGCTAATTAATGAAGTCATTATAATGAACTAAGTGCAAAATTCTCTAAGATTACTATAATGCTAATTCAAAGTGTAAATATTTACTTCTATATGACTACATACCCTCGATTTTATCATGGGTACTAAATATGTAATATGAAGTGTTGAATAATTATAATAGTGGAAACTATGTGAAAGAGTTGTAATATAGAAACTGGTTGCAGGTATGAAATAAAACCCAGAAATTATGTAATTTTTATTTATTCAATTTCAACATCTTCCCTCATTAGTACATCATTTCAAAATTGAGCCAGTGGTGTTATATGAGTTTGGTGTGGAGCCCATCCTAAATTCATGGATTTCATTTGATTTTTCCTCTTATCAGCAGTCTCATGTGATGGATCATTTTCTTGAATATGTTCCCCAAAATATGACTTAGCTTGCTTAATTTAATATGTTCCAAGACTGATTCAAATTAAATAGAATATTTTCATTCTGGGGAACATATTCATGTGTGGAATTTAAGCATCAATATGTACAAAGATGGCTTCTAATGCCCTATTTAAAATAGATTAACCACCAGGTTGGTTGGTCGCTTACTGCAGCTAGCAGTGTAAGTTATAAGATTTCTTTTGAAATAGGTAATTAGAGGACTTTTGTAAGTAAAATTTTAGTAACATCTAATAAAACAATGGAATTGTTTGAATCAGACCCAAAGACTATAATGTATAGTTAGGTTTCTACTGGACAGGTTTTCCCTGCTTATATGGGCTATACCTAAATGTAAAGGTGCATATTGATTTTTGAAGCAATAACACTTTTTTATTTAAGTAAACATGAGTTTTTGAAATGCATACCCGAGAAGCAATTCTGCAAAGGGATTCCTTAGCCCATGTCTGACTTAATATAAACCTAAGGCCTTTTTAGGCTTTGAACAAACCTCACCTAATTGAGTTAAGCAAGAGAACAATAAAACAAATTGTGTGACTGTTAAACCTGTCCAGTATTTACATACTATATCAGTGGAATTTTCTATATTTTCAAATTCAATTAGTTTCTGTTCTTTGATTTAATTGTTAGTAAGTCAAGCATGAATTATTTGGTGTAAACAATACAGTGAACTTATATTACCGTAAAAATGCAAAATCATATTGACTCATGTGATTTTCACAGACTCTGGCATTACTTTACGAATATTTTACAATCCCCGAGGATCTTCTTTCTTAAATATAATGGTACCCTTCGACATTCCAAATTATAGCACTCTGGTACAAAAAAAAATTAGAAGTTGTATCAGGAGTGCGACTGTAACCTGGAAGTATAACATTTTGTTGTTCAATTCTTGGGTCTGGTTACTTCGTATGTTCAAATTACGAGAAAGCTTAGTCCAGTTAGCAAGCCAATATTTACATCACATGTAAAATCAAGAACCTGAGCATAGCTGTAGAAAATAAAAGATACTATTTTGTGAAAGGAAGGAAGGTTACACATATACACACAAACAATAAACAAAAGTCAAAACGACAGCTACAGTGTCATTGACAATGACATCCTTTTAATTGCCAGTAAAAAAAACTAAATGTGGCCCTGCTAAAGAAACAATAAAAAAAAACATTTTTAATTTTTTTCTCCTAAATGCAGGCCTTAATATTTTTAATATTCATGGATAAACATCCTTCTCATAAAGTTCTATTTCCGTCATAAATTTTTAAACTGGTTAAAAAAGGTTCAGAATAAAATTCCACGTTCCATACAAAAAGTGGACATGTCCTTTGGCACCGACTTCAATATAGTAGTGTGATGTTGTTTGTAACTATTCTTATATTATTTTTAACTTTTGGGTGTTTTTGAAGTCGGTTTTTATTTTTTATAAAATATTTTTTTCAATGTGTAATATTATTGTATATAGGGAAACGTAGGATACCTAGGTTATGTGAATAAAAACAAAAACATTTTTATCATTGTTTTGTATAATTTGAAGTATATTGAATCGGTATATTCTAAAAATATACTTTAATAAACCTGCATTCAAAACAATATTTTTGTTTGTTTTACTTCAATTTAAGGTTATTTATTTTTGATAACAATGGCGCTATAGGCCATGCCGCTATATGAGCATATTGTAATTTTATATAGTGTGGTCATAATTAGAGGTTTAGAGAGAAATAGCTTACACATCTGTGGTATATCATAAAAGTGGTATAAAAATGACTCTTTTATCGCCTGTTAGTTTTTAATCTTCAAGAGTTATTAGTGATTTAATAAGCACCCCAATATACCTAATGCCGTCAGAATTGATGTTTTCGGCTATGTAAAAGTATTTTTAAAAACCACTGTATTACCTGAATTTGACCGATTAATCCCGTTATATGATTTAAGGGTGCAATGATTTAAGGGTGGATTCTGACTTTTGCAGCATCTAACTCTATGGGGTTTATAATTGTCACTTTTAACAAACTAATATCATTCTGGTTACCTCTTGTAGCTCCACAGAACTTCTTAGGAGCTATAAGGAATTAAACTTACTCTATTTAAGAACATAGTGCTAGTAAATAACTGATAAATCTTTTTGCTGTTTTAGTTTTCCTAAAGCTATAAGAGTAACTTTCAAGGCGTTACAAGGCATTTATTTAACTCTGTTTAAGAACATTAAGTGTTAGTATACACCTGACAAAAACTATTGGTGTTTTACTCTTTCTTAGATTATAAGAGTAACCCCTTAAGTGTTAAAAGGCATTTAACTAACTCTGTTTAATTAATGACATCAGTAGTATGTAAGTGTAAGCAGACAACAACTTCTTTTAGTGTTTTATACTTCTAAAAGTTAGAAGAGTTAGTAATATAATGATTTCGAATAACTCCATTCTATCGTCTTAAGTAATAAATTATTCTTTTATTACTGTTACTCCTCTTGAAAATGTAATTATTTATCCTTAACACCACAGAAGAGTTCAAGGTCATTGTTGGAGCTATTATAAACCATTTATAAAACTATGAGCCGTAAAAAAGGTTGCCCTTAACTCCAAAATGTTAGTTGGGCTGACAGATGGACGACACTTGGAATACCACAGGGCAACGAGTGTGTGGTTGATGAGCAATTTAAGTAAAGCTCGTTTGGACTTTTTCGTCGTCACTTATCTTGACAGACTTGACGTCTCCTTCTATGTAAAATTTATATTCAAAAATTATCAAAAAAAATAATTTTCAAATCATTATAAATCTTTTGGGGCAATAGCACTGACAAGCAAAACCTGTTGCAAGAAGACTCATGTCAACCCTATTTTCGGAAATATACAATTTTGACACTTACATCCTTATAGCAAATTTTTACAGAAATAATTCACACAGCTTTGAAGCGTTCACTAGCAGAAGTCGACATGAAGGCAAACTGAAGCTAATTCATAGTTAAGACCGATAAGACCTCTCTACATAGAATTAATTGTATGCTACCCACAGTGTAATTATAATAAAATACCATTGTCAATGAGATCAATAACTGAAAATCAAAAGTTTAAAACTACCCAATGGCTTTCTTGCTGATAAAACCTATTATAATCTTAAGGATTTCCTAAATGACAAATAAATAGTATTGATATTTTGAATTGAATTTATAATTATTTTTGACTTTAATTTTTTATGCCATTTTGTATCCATTGATATTCTATTGTAATATAATTGACTTACTTATTAATGGAACACTACCTTAGTATAGCAGTGTATTTGACATTCTAAATTATACATGTAATCAACTTTGACATTATCGCAATTATTATTTTTTTCTCCTTTTACTAAATGTTAATTTTGTATTCTCCTTTCTGTATTATACCTTTCAATGAAATATTATAATTGACAATGACATTAGAATAGTATTAAGTCTCTAATTCCATTGACATTTAATATACATTAATTTAATATGATTTTTTACCACGATAACATTATTCTTATAATTTTAGATTTTTTCTTTTTTGTGTCATATGCCTATAAAGATAAGGCAGGACATGGCTGTACTTTATTGTCTACTAGCTGTGCCCGCGACTTCGTCCGCGTGGAATAGTAACTTTTGTTAAAGTCCGTTCCGGAGATTAGCGGGAACAAACAGACAGACAGACAGACAAAAATTTTGAAATTGTGTTTTTGTTATTGGTACCCGATATACATTCATACCCATTTAGTAAAAATTTGATATTACAAACAGACACTTCAATTTATTTATTTGTATATAGATGTTTATATCCCTGTATATGAGCAAATAAATGAATTATGAATAAATTCATTACAGGTTTGCCGACCGGTGAAGTTGACATCTCAAACGCCGCCGCATCAGGAAATTGGGAATTAGTGCATCAATTGTGAGTTATCGCGATTGCTACAATAATACTGTGATTAGTACTAAATACCTTTGATTTTTTTATACAACTATGTTGGCAAACAAGCATACTGCTCACCAGGTGGTAACAGTCACCTACATTACTTGCGGCTCTTGCCAGATTCGCAGCAAATCTGCAACCCCCACAAAAACCACAGCGTACACCTACGTTACCAACTTGTGACATAAGATGTAATGTCACGTTACCCAGTAATTTTACTGCCATATCTTACCCTAACCCAAACAGAACACAGCAATGCGAGTACTGCCGCTTTGTGGCATAAATAGGTAAGACAGTCAAGTGGTACTCAAGCAGGCAACCCTGGTACAGAGCCTCCCTCCGGTTTGTGAAAAAAAGAGCTTATATGCCACTAATCATTTTTAATTTTGCTGTTCTGTAATGTAGTTTTTTATATATAAAAAACTGGTGGTTTAGCTTAGCATACTTCTCTATTTTTCTTGCCAACCGAAAATGATATTCCAGGCGCTGTGGACTCAGCACTGGCCTTATAATCGGGAGGTTCGGGGTTTAATCCTGCCATGTACCAATGTGTTTTTCGAATTACATATGATGTGTCCGACGCTCCTACGGTGAAGGAAAACATCATCGTGAGGCCACCTGCATACATCTGCGAAGAGATTCAAAGGTGTATGTGATGTCAACCAATTCGCACTGGGCCAGCGTGATTGACTAAGACCTAAACACCGGGTAGGCTTGAGCCCCTCGGTGGGTGACTGAGTCGCTGTGTGTTAGTCTCGCTAAAACTCAAAAATGGCTCGACCGATTATTACGGAATTTTCAGTGTTAGTTTGAATAAGTTCAGGGAAGGTTTACACGGGAAGTTGGACCCTGTAGGTGGCGCTGCAACTGGGCAGGATGACCGCCGGGCCCACTAGTCTGTACTAATTTTATAAAGAGGAAAGATTTGTATGTTTGTATTGAATAGGCTCCAAAACTACTAGACCGATTTGAAAAATTCTTTCACTAATATAATGCTACAATATCACTGAATAACATAGGCTATAGAATATTATCCTACGGGAAGATATGGAATTCTTACGGGAAAAACTAAACTATTCATTATATTGTTTTTAACAATTATTAAACATTTTGTATGTTGCAGGATTAATGAGAGATTCCACGATAAAAGCATTTGGGAGGTAAATATAAACATTTGAAATTTCATTTATTAACAATATCTTTACGAATTTTTAAATAAGCGATCCTGTTAATGATTAAACGATTCCGTTTTCGGCATTCGGCATCGGAAAAAAACTCTAGAATCTAATTGTCACTCTCTATACGAATTATGTGTGTGAAGTGTAAAACCGATCGATTTGGAGCTCCTTGGGGAGGAACAGTTGGGATTTCTCGACTGAAGTGATATTGTGATGATGATGGCGTAAATGTAAGCTTTGGGCGACACATTCAATTTTCGTAGCTCGAAACACTTATGGCCGATTTCACCAACCATAACTTAGCTTAGGAAGCCCCTAACTCGTATACTGTCACTTTTTGTCTTTAACGAAAAGAATGTGACAGCATGCCACCTAAGAGTCACCTAAGCTAAGTAGAGGTTGGTTAAAATGGCCATTAGTCTTTCAGAGACCCACCGACAACTCCTACTGGTGGGTCCCCGAGTACATTCGTTTTCAAAGACTCTGGCTGGTGGAATCCACTAGGTTATACATTCTAAGCCGCTGAATAAAAGCAAACATGTCATTCGTTTTGTAAAGATTGTCATAAATCCTACGGATGTGTTAGCGATGTATTTTTTTTGATGATTAAATAGAACCTCTTATTAAGTAGCTAAATATTTTATTTATTACTTCTGAAAACAATCGGATCAATCTTCTTTAGATTATTAATAGTATTACCGTATCCGTTTTGCACATTAGTGCTATTCGCATTGTCATAGTCCTGTTAATGCGCAGTGCTTAAGGCGCATAGTGGTCCCAATGACCTTGCGTCGATCGTCCCGCACTGATTACATAGGAGTGAGTGAGAGAGGGCGAGGGGAATATTTAAGCAAACCTTTACGCGTAAGATGAATTATTTCATTAAAAAATTAATTAAGGCGAATAAGAAAAATCTAAAAAGACCATCCCCTAGAATATTGTTCACTTTATTTATTGAAATCGAAAGTATACGATTTAACCTATTATTTACGACGCAATTAGGTTTAAAGTTTTAAAATCGAGGCATGTTTGGGTCACATTTTAACCAAGTTTTAATTAATTTATAAAAAAATTAAAAAGACCATCCTCTAAAGAATGCGTTGAATAATAACATATCTTTTTTAAAGATTTTTTTATTCAATATTTATGAAGAGAACCGGTTTTTTCTGCAGTGATTTTTTATGTTTGACCTTACTATGCGCCTTAACAGTTTATTTTCCTTTTCCCAGCCTACATTCTCGAGTGGAAGTGTTCGTAGCCTGAAACCTATCCCCGGCGGCCATGTTTACGGAGAGTCACAATACGCATTCCACGAGTCAACGAATATTAACGGCAAGAAAACAGAAAACAGCGGAGGTCACAAAATAATCAACGATAATGGAAAAGTGCTTGAATACGATTTCGACCCGCAGTTCTAGAATGGAGTATAGTATGTGAACGATATCTCTTTTGTAAATGCGAAATTCAACCAATCTTAGCATCAATTCAAAGCTCGCCTATAAAGCGTATCTAAGGCCAATTGTAATGAATGCGGTTCCTAAATAAATTATACGATGTTCCACAGTTCATTTTGATGGATTATTATCAAGGTTAAAAATTCGATATGTACATTTATTAAATACGAACATTTCTTATTGTTGGGCCAAGATACTCTTAAGCTTTTATTATTGAAAACGATAGTTCTAAGTTACAAAATCATATGGTTACCGATGAGATTATGAAAACACATGACGTGAATTTAAATATGTACTTACCCCGTCACAATATAGCGAAGCGACTCACAGTTTTTGTTCTCCGCCTAAAAATATATGTTATCGATACCGATAAACGACATCGTTTATTATTAGATGATAGTTAATTAGAAATATAAAACCTAAGTGCCATTTTATCGATAACAAGTCACGAACTGTGTACAAAATATAACGTAGAGCTGTAAGACAGTATATCTGTGCTTATTTAATATCTGAAAATTATGTTTTAAAGTAATTTTAGGTTGTTGCACTGTCACCTTTAGGAGAGCTTGTATGTTAAATAAAAAATATTAAGAACGTTACTAATAAATTATGAAATAAAAAGAATCGTTTTATTACATTGTCACGGGTTCAGGTCTTAAGTTCTCACTCAACCTCAAGCAAAGGTGGTGAATGAATAAAAGAACCGTGCAATTTAAAATGTATAATTATTGAAAAAAATTTATATATCTAGCTCAAATTTTGTTTGGGCAAATGGGTAAATTCTATTCCGCTCTTCAATCCAGTACTTCCCTGCAAGAGTGACCGTAGGTGGTGTTTTGGGAATCTGGATCGTTGGCAAACTTTTAGGTACTGCTCGCTGCAGGTCCGGCTGTACAGCGCACGGAAGCGATGCAGGATAAAAGGGCGGCAGCAAATGTAGACTACAGTCTTAGTCCAAGCTGTACTGTGGACCCTGGAACGCGTCAACAAACAAAGCGTTAATCGCTGTTCCCATTCTTCATGTGACCACCCAACGGCACAAGGGTAAAGAAAAGTACCGTAGCGTTGTGACGTGGGTGTTCACAATCAGATTCGGAGATTACAATAATTTGGAATACAGAAATTTAAAATGAAAACGCTACATAAAAATATTTAATTGTTTTACAAAAACTGCGAAGGTAGAAAAATAACAAAAGGCTAACTAATTTTGCAGATTCATTGTAATGCATATTATGAGAGTTTTATATAATGAATTGTAACCTTGTTTTATATAGATGATCGATTAAAATGAAGGAACATTTGATGATTGAAATTATAAACTAAAATAAGCTAAAGCGATAGTAATAGCTAACTACAACAATAAATTACGCCTTGAATTATTAATATTTGTAACCACTTACCCGAACTGGGGTTTCACAAGCACTTATACTTAATTTTAAGGATTATGTGACAGTATTAAAATAAATTTAACTGCGAAACAAAACTTGTCGCATGTAAATAAACGTTTATGTCGTTTCGAAGCTGTCGCGTTCTGTCGGCTCTGTGAGTCGGCCGAGCGGCGCGGGCGCAAGAAACGAACCATCCCGAGACCAAACGACGGTCGCCGAGTATTCAAAAAAATAAGACGCTGTAAGAAGCGCGGAAAACAATATTTATTGTTGAAATTAATTTAAAAATCATAGAAACTATTTCGGTATGATACCTATGTATACGTATAACGTTACAACATATAAAACTTTCATCCTTTAAAACAATAACAGAATATTGGTTATTTATGCATAACAATAATTTCAGTAGGTAGATAGATAAATAAAACAACACCACTGGGATTCACCTTGTATACAGGGTGTAAAAAGACCCATAACGAATCCCGCTTTATGCATTCAGACGATTAAAAATTAACTTATATTGATGGGAAACAAAATTTATATTTAGACTAAAAAACAACTGCAAAAAGTACTACGCAATGTAACGCATGCTCGCGCGCTACGGCACTACGGATATCGTCTCGCTTGTGGCGACAAATGACGCAGTGTCCATTGTAAATACATACATTACGCTTTGTTAATTAAAAACTTTTATTTATTAATCCTTTAAATTCTTACTATTTTTCAATAAATTCTTTTTTTTTACAAAAGTGATATTGACGATGGGTTCAGTTCGTGAGTTGATGATTGAGCTTCCAGTATGAAAAAAATATGTAGAATTTTAGTACACAAAAATTACTGTGACTAAAAAAAAAATAAAAAAAACGCAATCTCCCAATTTAAACTAAAAATGTATGTTTATTCCCACTAGTTCAGTTCACTAAACTATTATTTCTCTCACCAGTCCCGTTGTAAATGGAACTACTTTTTCACCCGGCTTCTACATATGTATTTGCGATTTAACTTGCAAATGGACATGATTATATAACCATTCGATTATATTAATATATACTTTCGATGTTTTAAACTGCAGCCTTGTAACCGTTCGCTATCTAAAGTTTCGATATTTAAAACATCAATATTTTTACTGAAGATATATTAATTTTCGACATTCAAATACATAGCTACCTCTTGGCTTTTCTCCACAATGTGTTAGTAAAGTGATAGTAGGTAACATCCTTTGGAAATATCTTTCGAAATGCTTGAATGGCCGTTTCCTCAAAGCTTGCTAGCCTGCACATATAAATTGATTGTCTTTTGTTTGTCGTTATATTATTTGTAGTTATATTGTCGTTATGTTTGTTCAGTTAAGTGAACAAACGAGAAAAATGCCTCACTAATTCAGTGAACTGAACTGGTAAACTGAACTTGAACTCAATCTCATCATAATCTATAAGAGAAGTTCCCAACCTTTTACCCCATGAGCCTCACCCAACGTTATGCTAAAATACTGCGCCCCCTTAGAGACCGAAATGGGGAGTAAAAAAAATTAAACAAACGATGAAAGTTTTATTCAAAAGATGATTGCAACGTGTCGCTGACTATACACGGTTATTTTTTTATCACCCTGGAAAATTTTAGGGACGCTTCAGGACACATCCAATATTATATAAAAAATAAAAAAAATGAAATAAAAAATTAAAAAAAAATATTAAAAAAAAATAAAAAAATCTCTAAAAATGCTGCTCTCAACTAGCACAGCATTTTTTGTATTTTTTTAAAAATTAATATAAAATTAAGGAGGGGGGTTATTTTTTTATTTATATTTAAATCATTCTAATACCATGTCGTGAAGCGTCCCTTAAATTTTCCAGGGTGATAAAAAAATAACCGTGTATATTATATGTATATGAACAGTTTTAATCTATATTAAAACTGTTCATCAACTGTTCCCATCTATAGATGTACAGAGTTCAACTGTTCAAAACTGTTCCCATCTATAGACGCACGCACAGCCGTAACCGCTAATGGTAGAAACATGAAATTTAGACAGTTGTTTTAAATCAAAATGCGGACGCATACTAAGAAGGGATTTTTAAAATTTTTGCAATTTTGTATGGATTTTTAAAAATTGGCAACGGTTTTAATGAAACTTGAGATTCATGCTCTTTAAAACAAAGTATTGAATGAAATCATTGAACACGTGTTTCATGGTTAATTGGAATTCACCCCCTTAGGGTGCAAAATAGGTTTTGAAAGTTTCTATGAAAAATATTTAAAATTTGCTCCAATTTCTATGAAATTTAAAATAACAATCTTTTAGATCTACAATCTAATTATTTTACGGGAAAATATAATATTCCTAAGCAAAAACAATCATAATTATAGCGGGGAAACAGTCATCAACCCGTTGATTTGGAGCTAGATGTAAACCAACAGTGCAAATAGTTTCGGCTGGTAAGGGGGTGTGGCTTAGTGCGACCATCAAGAGATTAGAAGTTTGCATGGTAATGTACATCAAATATTTTTTTAGTTTTATCATTCTCTTATTTTAAAAGTTACAGGGGGGGGGGGGGGGGGGCACACATTTTACCACTTTGGACGTGTCTCTCGCGTAAACTATTCAGTTTAGAAAAAAATGATATATTTTTTTCTAAACTGAATAGTTTGCTATCCATAGCTGTCCCACACGTATGGGTTTGATGAAAAAAACATTTTTGAGTTTCAGTTCTATGTATGGGGAACCCCCAAAATTTATTGCTTTTTTTCTATTTTTGTGTGAAAATCTTAATGCGGTTCACAGAATACATGTACTCACCAAGTTTCAACAGTGTAGTTCTTATAGTTTCGGAGAAAAGTGGCTGTGACATACGGACGGACAGACAGACAGACAGACATGACGAATCTATAAGGGTTCCGTTTTTTGCCATTTGACTACGGAACCCTATAAACTACTTAATATTAACTTTGCAAACAAAACTTACTTAAGTGGAACTTTACAATCAACCTGTAAGATACTCCAAAACTCCTACAAAAATTATTATAGCAGTAAAATTGAAGAAGGCTGAGGTGATTTGGAAAAAAAATCTGAAAGTAGTTACATTTAAATATTACACAATCTCAAATAGTTTACATAGCTTTGATAGCATTGATAGCATTCTGATCCAGTTAGCGCTTGTGTGGAATTAATTACTTTCAGTACTTACTACAATTCTAATAATGTACTCGTACATAATTATTATTTACTAGCAAATTGTGGGTCTGCGCCTACCGTATCACATTGTGGTTACTGAGAGAGTGCGGGAATTATTTGACCAGGCGTTACAAGATTTTAAAGGCATTGTATTTTTTATTTCACGCACTGACCTGAAAAAAAGACAGACGGACGGACGACGGTCGCAACTTAGTTCACCTCGGGTTGCTCAAATGTTGAATCTAGTCCTTTTCGGTGCAGCGCGTCTATAGAACATTCCTGGCGACTGTCGCGTTCGATAGACGCCCAAAAACTGACAGGTCATAGGTAAAGCCGGCAAGCGATTTTCTCGGTATGGAAATAGTAATGTTTTACAACGGCTCGATAATGTAACACCAGAAAGCGTATGCGACCCATGTTTTGGAAAGATTCGGTATGGACAAATGGAAACCTGTTAAAACACCAGTTCTCAAAACGGCAGATGTCCAAGATGAAGATGGTATGTCATTTTTTCCTTACCGACAGGCCGTTGGTGCGTTGTCCTATTTAATGACAGGCAAAAGGCCAAACATAGCTTATGCTGTTAGTCACATCTCGAAACCTAAAAAGTCCTACTAAATATGAAATGTTAAATTAAAAGCGAATTTTGCGTCATCTAAGATGAAGAGATAATGTTTAACACACATTTCATTGAACGATATGATTGAACACACGGACTAGAATGTTATAGTGACGCTGACCATGGAGGTGATATGAAAACTGGGAGATCAACTTCAAGCATTCTTTGTATGAATTTAGTAGGAGCAATAACGTGGAATAGCAAATATTAACCTACTGTTAGCCTGTTGAACTTTTGGCTAAAAAGAATAATAAAGGAAATCACTGGATAGGATATGACAAAGAATGTTCTGCATGCATAGGTGTAGATACTGAAACAGCAATAAATTTGTCTAAGAATCGACCAGAGTTCCACCAAATAACTAAGCATAATATCAAACTTAGAGCTCTCTACGTCAGAGAATCCATTCTAGGTGGAAGCATTAGTATCTGCCATGAGTCAACAAACAAGCAAATTGCCGATATGCTTACTAAACCACTTTATGGGCCCAGATTAACAATGTTTAAAGAATATGGCAGGCTTTTCAAACAGAGGTGGATGTTTAGGATGGAATACTGCTGGCGATATAAAGTATCCATGGCAACGAATTATTGATATCTGTCAAGTGTAGAAATTGTAATGACAAAATAAATCTCTTTCAAATTTAAACATCTTTATTTAATTATTTTATTCTTCATTTAATAATCAATAATACAGATCAAGATAATCTCCACTTTAACATAACCTTCGCAGGAGTGGGTACTACTGTAAATGTTCATTTCAAAATCCACTTGTTATGAAACTCTACAGAGGATTGAGGATACTGCCTAGGTCTTTTACGGTCTCATTCATACAACGATTTCATCAGAGAAATGCAGCTGAGTCATGCACTTGCCGTTTATGTTGGTGTTGAGACCACTTCAGTCCAAAAGCTTTAATATGTCCTCTAACGCAGCTGTTAGCTGTTAACAGTTTCAGCGATATAACGTCGCCCTGTCTTACATGATTAATTAATAAAGCAAGGTAATGAGCAACCATCGACTCTATCTTACATATACCTTTCGCCACAGCAACAATGAACAAACAGTCGTCATTACCAGTAATCACGCAACATTTCCACCCTAAACATTTTACCGGAGATGATTTTACTGGAAATTACTTTCTCGATTTCAGGTCAAGATATGTTCGAAGATATTATTAAGATACTCGTTAAATTTTACGCCAATAGTAAGCAAATATGTAAGTGAATGGTAAAAGATAAATAATATTTGATACTTACCTCGTAATACGTTCTTATGGAAATGATAGACATGCGTGACAATGTTTTAGGAAATTTGTAATTTAATTTATTTTTTAATAATCGCTCTACGATCATGCGTCAACTTAATTTCAGGCTGTCGCTAGTAAGCTAAGAAAGGCATCGGCGCGGGGTGACACACTGATGGCTAATTTCACTAGCCTTGCCTTAGCTAAGACAATCCTAAAAAGAATGCTGTCACTTCTTGTCTTTAATGAAATGAATGTGACAGCATGCTAATTAACATCGTCCTTTTTTTACGAGGGGAATGCGTTTATGCACCGTCCAAGCCTCCGCAGGGGCAAGGGTGTGTGGGACTCCACAGCGGAGTGACTATCCACTAAACCCCTCGATATGCCCTCTTCGGCACCTGGCACAGCCACGCCCAAAGGACGCGCCGCCGCCGAACGAGATCATGGGCACCCTCCTGTACTCAACCATAACTTCGTCGATGGCGCCTGCCCACCAATGGCGGGCCCCTCACACCCCTCTCCAAGATGGAGATGGAGAGGAGTTCCCGGGGCATACTCCGGGTGGTAATTTTTTACTGTGCTTTTCTTCCACGCGACCCGACGCTCAGTGCGCCAGGCCCCCGGCCTCGCTCAGTGCGGGGTAACGGGCTTGCCCGAAGGCAGACCCCACTGGATCCACCGCCGCGCACACGAGCCGAAGCTCTGCGGCGCCAAAGCACCGACCCACCGCAAAAAGCGGCCACGGTGGCCACACAAGGTGTCCCGCCAAGTAGCACTCGGCCATCCCACGCCCCCCTCATGGGGGCCGCACAAGTGTGCCGAAGCCATACAGTGATGGTATCAGTCTCAGTCCTTGGAACAACGACACGCCGAAGCTCAAAGAGCTTGCACCGACTCGAAACAACGACATGCCGAAGTTCAACAATGGACGCGCACCAACCCGATCAAAGGGGCAACAGCACAAGGCGCAGCGCGTCATGACCCGCGAGCGCGTCCCCGGGCGACACACAACCCCATCTTAATAAAGAAGAAAAAGTGACGCCCCACATAACCACATGAAGTGGCGCGCCGGGTTAAACTCGGCCACACCACGCCCCCCTCCACGGGGGCAGCTGTCAGACTCTTAGTCCGCGGCAGAAATTCTGCCGGGTTGCCCAGGGTGCACCACGAGGAAGTGGTCTGACATCGCACCCCACTTAACATCGTCCTAAGCTAAGACAAGGTTAGTGCAATTGACCATGAGCTTCCTTCAGGAACTGAAATATTTACTGTTTGACGAACATGTAAACGGGAATCATGAAAATGTTGTAACAATTTTTGAATGTTTGACTTTAATAAACATTTCTCTTACATCGGATTTTATTAGTTATTATACCGTAATTGAAAAAACGCACCATGTTCGTTTTTATTTTGTAAACTTTAACAAAACTGTGAATAATCACATACTTAGTTGGAAATGACGTTAGGTGTTTGTTTTGTTTTGTTTTTTATAAATACGATATATTTTTGATCCAAAAATTATTGGCGCCAGTGAAAGTATCTAAAATATAAACATTTTATCGTGATTTGTTTGATAGAGAGTCAAAAATAAGAGCACAATGGTAAAAAACTTTATTTTTTGTACGTTTAGTTTATTTACTCTACCTATGTTAGTAATCATCGCATTATTATTGCATCATACCTACACGTATGGATTCTCGGAAAAGTTTTTCTCAATAAAAGATCAAGTCATTCTTTAAAAGTTAATTCAAATAAGAACAATTAATGATGCGCCTGTCAAGAATGAAGACAATTAGTGGGTACGCTTTTATTAGTTTGTTCAGTAGGTTTTGTAGTTACTCGTATTAGCACGAATTATTTGTTCGTCGAATTATTCGCTCATGTGTTTTTTACGCGTTGTAAGTCCTTTATGTTGAATGACCTCATTCTACCTGATCACATATGGGCTACAGGTACGTTAATGTTTTTGTTAGCGTCTGCATTGTAACTATAACGCGTTAAAAATGAAAGCCTTAAAAAGTGACTATATCTGTCATGTTTGTTCCACGTTTATTAACGCGTTAAGATGTCGGTTTATAGGTTAAATTATGACGCTAGGGTTTCTGTCTATAAGAGTCTTCCTATCGCCACAGCATCGGCGTCGAATGAATTGCCACATACTAATCATTTGAGTGTGAGTGAATTTGTAATAAAGAAAACCGACTTCGCAAACACCAAAACGTCTTAAATAATACTGACAACGTCACATTTTTATATTGAAGTTTTTACCAACACTGACTACATTAATTGTTCCTATATTTCTTAATACTTTCCAGGTGATCATTGCTTGGCAAGATCAATTTCAAGATCAAAATGTCGTGTTGTATATATTCTTAATATTACTTATGACTTTTTGGTGTTTTTGAAGTCGGTTTTATTTTTTGGGATAAAAATATTTTAAATTTTATAGTAGAAATATATTATGCGTATTAGAATTTGACCCAAGGCAAAAACCAGAATAACTTAAAACATCTTTCGCTCTAAACATTATTGAAAGGATTTTCCTCAAACTCCTAACAACCTAATTACTTAGGAGTTGTACTACCCCCTAACTCCGAAGCTACCAGAAACCTTCCATCATAAGCTCAGTATCATGATGATGACTACCAGATACAAATACCTGAATATCTTCAACGAAAACATGAAACACTTTGGACATGCCTATAAAATTTAAGAGATCCTGAGATTTCTGGGATACTATTTTCAGCAACACAACCTCAGTTGCATACTCTTTCGATTACAAACAGAATTTTGAAAATCGGTCCACAAATAGCGGAACAGCTAGTCAGTGAAGATACATAAAAAATGCAGTCGAACATAGAACCTCCTCCTTTTTTGAAGTCAATTAAAAAGAAAAAGGACACAGCGCTTATCACTGTACAGAGAAGCTGGATGGAGAAGCACCTCATAGTAGACAACAGCCAATACCGTCATTTTAGGTTCCTTTCTAAAGCTATTTTTTTTATAAACGTCGCCCCACACTAGGATTTTCTCCTAGGTCGTGGGGATAATTGGGGACAATTGGGGAGACGTCGTAACCTCTTCTGCTGGCAGCAAGCAACTGGTTGCGGACTACGTGACGGTTACGTAGGTTACAGTAACCAAGGGTGCGATGTCAGACAACCTCCTTGTGGTGCACCCTGGGCAGCCCGGCAGATTCTCTGCCGCGGGCTAATAGTCTGACGAGAGGACCCCTATAGAGGGGGGGTGTGGGATGGCCGGGCTTAACCTGGCGGGCCACTTCGTGTGGCCAACCGCTTCATGCGGGGAAGGGCGAAGTCCCCTCTTCTTATGTAAAGAAGAGGCGTGGCTCTCGCTGGAAGCCGATTCCGGCGGCTACCTCTCGTGGTAGAGGGTCGAGGCGAGCTGCTCGCCGTGGCGCATCGCGCCTGTTGGGGATTTCCCCGAGCTTCGGCTTACCCGCGCGGCGGTGGATCCAGTGGGATCTGCCGTCGGGCAACCCGTTACCCGCACTGAGCGGGCCGGGGGCCCGGCGCACTGGGCGTCGGGCCGCGTGGAAGACAACCACAATAAAAAAAACAGTTTCGGGGTAAAGTAGCAGAGCCAGGAGGGGAGTCCGGCAACGGACATGTCACAGGCAGGGGTCAGCGGGAATAAGGCCTGGCTGTTGTCCCCTTCCCCCTGTCTTGTGACCGACGGAGGGGCTGCTGGGGGGTTTTTAGTGGGTAGGCCCGGACCGTGTAAGATCTGGGGAGTCCCACATATCTTCGTGGTTTGGCTCGACCACGAGGAATGCGTAAATGCATTTTCCCCTCTCCTCAAAAAAAAAAGGTTACAGTAACCAGAGGGCTAGCAGCACGAACATTTGCGTCAAAGTATTCGTATGGTCAATGACGTCATAGTGAAATATTTGTATTGGAATTGTATACAGCGCCCCTACAGGGCGTACTTGGAACTAAAATTCTCATAATATTTCACGATGACGTCATTGACGACACGAATACTTTGACGCAAATGTTCGTGCTAGCCCTACAGTTGTACTAAGCCTTGGCAACTTTTGGCTGAGGCATACTTAAAGCGACTTTTCGCAAAAGCTGCAGCGAATCTATCATAGCACAGAACGCTGCAGTCATTTTGTCATAGCACATATCCTTACATACACGGAGTCCTTCCAGCTTGCCCGACTGGCGTTCCCGCTCGGAGTCTCAAGGTTAGTCATTGTGTGAATAAGTGCATTTATTAGTGACTATGGCCAAAAATGTCATTTTCTATTTGCTGCCCGTACAATGCTCGTTTGATAACGGGCAGAAGGATGATCAGTCAGACATGTTATATTCTCATAAGTACTAGAGAAACTTAATTAGTTAATGACGAATTATACCTATAATGGTAAATTTGTCATGTTTTTATTTTTTACTGGTTTCCTCTGAAATAAAGTTTTATAATCAAATGAAATAGTTTTACGAAAACTGCTAAATAAGATATTTTAAAGGTATATTTCGGTTACGCCCTTTCTTGCCCAAATATGTGGGATACTACAATAGTAATTAATTATGTCAGCCAATTTTACGCCAATGAAACATTCTTTTGAAAAACTTTCGAAAAAACTCATCACTCTCATTGCGCTGTTGACAGCACACAAAGTACAAACCTTGTCCAAGATTAATATTAAAAATATTGAAATCTTTCCTTCTCTTCATAAGTGCTAAAAAGCCTTATAATGCTTAAGTCAGTGAATAAAGGACACTGCGCGATAGCGTTTTTGATCTAAACATATTTACCGCGCACAGCACGCCGCTGCATCCGCGGCTCATCACCTAGGTGTCGGCCTAGATCAAATAAGACGAACCGCTGGATGGAGTGGCTCTTCAAGCACATTCTATCGGTTCTATAATAGAACTGAAATAATGTCAATACTAATGGAAATTATTATTTTGCCAGAACAATTGTTAATAATACGAGTAATTCAAATGATGATTGATGTTTATTCTTATTAACTTAAATTAATGAAAATTCAGGAATAAACACAATATTTCACAGTATTATCTCTAAAAGTCTACAAGTATTATTTGCTAATCCGAAGGCCGAAGCCAAGTATAATTAATGATTAAAAACGAACTTACCTGTACGTGAAGTTCAATCATAATTATACGAAGGCTTCGTCTGAAAGTGCGTGACTGGCGTACCACTAGGCGTTACTACAAGTATTATTTGCTAATCCCTTCGGACAAAGCCTTCGTATAATTATGATTAAACTTCACGTACAGGTAAGTTCGTTTAATCATTAATTATGTGTAACGGTGGTGGGACAATATAATTCAGTGGCAGAACATTGGTTCTTTATTTACGGCCTACTTCCCTAACCACTACGTCACTACTGCACCTCACCACGTTACAACTGCAGCAGCAGCCCCGTCACGCCAGCAGCCGTTGCGTCACGCCAGCGCCGGGCAGCTGCACGCCCCTTGGCCTCGCAAACGCTTGCCAGCATCAATCATTTTCAATGTTCAACAATTTTGTTATAAAAATCCGTAGCCCAGCAATAACTCTCTAGCTTATTGCAGCTGAGGTGATGACTGATATATTATGGTTTCTCTTCATGAGTTCTACTTCTTTAGCTATACAAGCTGACATAAACAAATTATTATCTGGTATGTGGTTATTTAATAGTACCTACTTATTAAATAAACACCATCTAAAAAACAAACAACATATGGCAAATCTAGACTTGAGATGCTACACACTAGATATACCTAATATATGACGTCACCTACATCCGGTACTACGTGAGATTGCTACCTCTGATAGATAGATCATGCACGACTGCCAGTTTTTGTATCATCTAGTAATGAGAGGTTTTTGTTTACCTTAATTTTTCCTGTAAGTAATAGAGATAATAAATATCTGTAATGAAAGTAATTTGCTTTAATTGAGTAAATAATAAAAGCTATCATCATTTTTCTTTTGAATTTGTATTTTTTTTTTATTTTAATTACTGCATTCAAGTTTCACATTCTACGTGATTCTAAATTATTAGGGTAAAACATGGTAAAACCAAAGATGAAAGCGAGCTCCGGCTTTCAATCAGACGGGAAAGAATCTGATAGACTTATTAATAAGATTGATCATGCACGACTGCCAGTTTTTGTATCATCTAGTAATGAGAGGTTTTTGTTTACCTTAATTTTTCCTGTAAGTAATAGAGATAATAAATATCTGTAATGAAAGTAATTTGCTTTAATTGAGTAAATAATAAAAGCTATCATCATTTTTCTTTTGAATTTGTATTTTTTTTTATTTTAATTACTGCATTCAAGTTTCACATTCTACGTGATTCTAAATTATTAGGGTAAAACCAAAGATGAAAGCGAGCTCCGGCTTCAATCAGACGGGAAACAATCTGATAGACTTATTAATAAGACAGGATTATGAGATTAACTAGCTTTCCGCCTGCAGCTCTGTTCGCGTTATTTTTCTAGTAGGATTTTCTTCTGTGGGTACTATATATTTTCATGTAGAAAAAACAATTCAAACCATAAAACAATAGTTCTTTAAAATGCCCCGTTGAAATTCGTTAGGCAGTTGTTAGTGTGATATTAAAATAAATAAACCCCTATTTCACGTTTATTAGGGGGGAATTTTTAAAAATGCTTCAACACAGCTTCAAAAATAATGGAGGATAAAGCGTTATACGTATTAAGATTGTGTAAGTCACTCTTAGTTTCAGCCCTTTGGATATCTCGTGAAAAAAGTTCCATCTGCCAATTATTGCGAAACGTGTGACGTTATAGAAGATGTTCAACATATTAGAATGGAGTGTTCGGATTTGCAGCGGTCTTTACATGGTAATAACAACTATGTGGGAATATGCAATTATGTAAATTATCTTGTCCCTTGTCAGAGCAGGCTGCAACCCTATCACAGGTTTGTCTGAGCAGCTCAGGCTCCTCAGACCAACAAATACATGTTTTGTAGATTTGTTACTTCTTATATTATGTCCATTATAATAATTTTTTCATACCACTTGCTCGTCAATGTTCAATAATACCCCCTTAATCTCAACGTAAAGCAAGACATTATATCCCAAAGGAGATAATGTTGTATGAAACTCCCAAGGGAGTAGTGTTTTAAATTTGGAACATAAATTTCGTATGAAAAGCATTAATGTTAGCTTAGGAAGGCAAATGTTCTACGCCCATACAGCAGTGGCGTGCATCCACTAGAGACAAATTCTACCCTGAGCCTGTGTAAATAATGGTTTTAAAAAACTAACTACATAATTTATTTACCTAAATTATTAATAATTTACCTACATAATCTATAAGCTAAAATAAACAATGACTCTTCACTTTATTTTTTATTGGTAAAATACTTTTTATGCTAAATGCTTTTGACGGTCACTGGTGGTGCCCCAAGTAGACTCCACCACGTCGGCGTTTCACCGAATAAGGAATTTTGGGTTGATTGCTGATTACTAACAGCTCATAGAAAGGATTGTGGCTTACCCCGAGTCCTTTTGTCTCCTTCCGTCTCCTCCGTAGCCGGTGGACTTCCTGAGCTAGCTCGAAGGAAGTCGCGGCTCCTGAAGATCTGCAGTGGATCCACCGGTGGAGACCGGAGCACTACAAATGCCTAATAGGCCACCACGACTCACACACGCGATTTCGCACAACACAAAGCGGGCTTTCGCACCCCGATATTAGGTGCGCCGCGCAAACCACTATTTGCTTGAATATTGTATATTATATTTTATTCCGGCCTGAACTTATAACCTCTAAGCATGTCATGACATTTCGACTCGACTCAACTGACATGTCACATGCGGCCGGCCGCCAAAAAAGCTGTCACTGCACAGACCAGAATGCAGTGCCGCCACTCGCTCTTCCTCGAGCGTGAACATCCCCCCGCTCCGGACAGTCCCGGACTGTCCGCCAAATCAGTCTAAGGGGAAGCGAGAAAGAGTAGCGACCGCGCGCTTCAAAACAGAATCCCCAACTAGGACCTCGGCAAACCTGGGCACACCATCAGACCCTAGAGTAAGTTGGACAATGCGTCCGCGACGCCAACGTAAGGGTGGCAGGTTTGGGTCCTTCACTAACACGAGGTCTCCAACCCTCGGTGGGTTTGTCTTATCTGACCACTTAACGCGCTGTTGCAAAATGTGTAAATATTCAAGGTGCCAGCGGCGCCAGAAACTCTGGGTAAGCTGCTGGAGCAACTCAAACCGCGAAAGGCGTCCGGGATTGATATCTCTATAAGGATACTCGGGCAGGGCGTTAAGTGGTCTGCCTATCAAGAAATGGCCCGGCGTGAGGGCCTGCAAATCGTTCGCGTCGGTAGACAACGGACATAACGGACGCGAGTTGAGAACCGCCTCAATCTTATGAAACACCGTCGCGAGTTCCTCAAACGTGAGAATAGTCTCCCCAATAACGCGGCGAAGGTGAGTCTTGGCGGCCTTTACAACAGATTCAAAAATCCCTCCCCAGTGAGGGCAAGACGGCGGGGAGTATCGCCATGTTACCCCCCTACGGGAGAGTGTGGATGCGATCTCAATATTATTTTTATCTAAAAATTCACAAACTTCTCTTATATGTCTATCAGTGCCCTTGAAGTTCGTCCCACAATCGGACCGAATTAGAGAAGGCAGTCCCCGGCGGGAGACAAATCTGCCTAACGCTGCTAAGAAAGCGTCCATGGTGAGCGCACTCACCACCTCCAAATGAACGGCTTTAGTGGCCAAACAAACAAACACACACAAGTAAGCCTTTTCAGTCTTAGCATTACGGAGTCGCGACGTTTTTATAGTGAATGGTCCCGCAAAATCAGTTCCAACTCCTAAGAAGGTCATCGATTCATTCACACGATCAGCAGGCAAATCACCCATTTGGGGCTGCATCGTCTCGGGGCGTAAACGATAGCAGGGCAGACATCGAAAGATAACAGATCGGATTATTCTTCGCGCTGACAAAATCCAAAACGCCCGTTGGAGGAGCGCGGTCAATGCATTACATCCGGCATGAGCATTCTTCACATGGCAATCAATGATCAACAATCGCACCAATGGTCCGTTCTTGGGGAGCAACAGGGGATGACGTGATCTATAAGGCAAGTTAGCGTGCCTCAATCGGCCTCCTACACGCAACAATCCTTTATCATCCAGAAAGGGAGTCAAACGCACCAAGGGTCCCTTCAGTTTGGACGTCCCGGTACGGAAAATCTTAAGTTCCGGTTCAAACGCTCTAGACTGGGTCATACGCACCCAATGCAGAAGAGCATCTTGGCGCTCCTGCGGTGAGAGGACCGGACACAAATCTTTGTCCTGAGGCCGGCGACAATTTCGTATAAATTTTCTTATCCAAGCGGTCACGCCGAGCAACTTGTCCAGAGAACTGTAGCGGTCTAATAAAAATTCCCGCTCTGGAGCCGCCATAGTCTCGACAGCGTGAACACGCAAGCCCGGATTTGGTACCTTCACCACAGCTGGTGTGGAAGGCCAAGACGGTTGTAACAACCAGTCGGGACCCCACCACAGAGTGTGGTCAATAAGCTGAGGGGCTTCGCTGCCACGTGATGCACAGTCAGCAGGGTTTATTTCACCTGGCACGTGGCGCCAAATCAACGTGGCCTTCGAGGCCTGTATTTGGGATACCCGATTGGCCACAAATACTTCCAGGGAGTGGACGGAGTTCTTAATCCAACACAGGACAACCTGACTGTCGGACCAAGCAAAGAGCGACTCAAAGTCCACACTACGTCCCAGGGTGTCAACAACGTGGTTCATCAACCGAACCAGAAGAGTAGCTCCAGACAATTCTAACTTCGGAATCGTTAATCGAGTCCGAAGTGGAGCAACCTTACTCTTAGCAATTAGCAAGTGGAGCTTAACAGCTCCTCTATCATCGACCGTCCGGATATATACGACGGCTGCGTATCCACTCTCAGACGCGTCACAAAAGCCATGAAGGCTGGCCGTAAACCGTCCCTTAGGCAGTATATGTCTAGGGATACTAACACGGTTAATGTCGGGGAGAGACAACATGAAGGACTCCCAATCTCGCAGCAAACGGCCCGAGAGGGGCTCATCCCACGACACTTCGGCTGACCAAAGTTCCTGTAGGAAGCACTTCATCCAAAACACTACGGGACTAATCCAGCCATTTGGGTCAAGGGTACGAGCTACTGTAGACAAAACCAACCGTTTCGTCCAGACCTTGGGGCTTGGCAGCTCCAATCGATAGGTGAACGTGTCCTGGACAGGTCTGTATTGCACTCCCAAAACAGACAGTAAATCTGGAGTGTTGGCATTCTCAAAAATATGAGGCTCCTGCTGGTGGTCGTCTGGCAAGTCACACAAAAGCTGAGGTGAGTTGGACATCCACTTCCTCAGTTCATAACCACCAGCCCCGAGAAGAGCAATTAGTTCATCTCGCAAAATCAAGGCTTCCTCGACACTAGAGGAGCCCGTACAAATATCATCCACAAATGCATCCTCCTTGAGAACCAAGGATGCGCGAGGGTATCGTAACCGTTCACGTTCAGCGAGTTCCACAAGTGAGCGAATTGCCACAAAGGGGCTCGAACGCAAACCGTATGTATTGGTGTTCAGCTCGTAAACCAGCATGGGATCTCTGGGATCCTCCCTCCATAATATGAGCTGATATCGTCTATCGTCCGGGTGAATCACAGTCTGCCGAAACATCATCCGGATATCGGTCACAAAGACGACGGCATGGCGACGGAAGTTGGTCAATACATCGCCCACCTCGTGGTGCAACTTCGGTCCAGCATGCAGACATTGATTCAGCGAAACTCCGGTAGACGTAAGAGCTGACCCATCAAAAACAACGCGTATCTTCCCAGTGGAAGGTTTCAAAACCGCGTGGTGAGGAAGAAAATTATGTTCCTCGTTTCGCCAGTCCAGTCGCGAGACCGACATGTGCCCCAGTTGCTCATATTCTCGCATGAAGTCGACATACTTCTGTTTGAGGTCGGAGTTCCTACTCATACGACGCTCCATGGACAGCAGCCGCTTCTCGGCCAACGGCCGGGAGCTGCCAAGTGAGGGGCGAACTGACAAAAAGGGCAAACGAGTGATCAGCCGTCCCGAGTGAAGGCGACCTGTATTGTTCTGGTAGAACAACTCACACTCCTCGTCCAAGGGGTTCACTCGTTTCACGGTAGGTGGTTCTTCCACCTCCCAAAACCGTTGAAGGACATCCGATAAGGTGGAGCTAACAGTTATGTAACTGTCCACCGATGGAGATGGTGGGTTATGCCTAACTGGTCCCATCACTACAAACCCAAGCGATGTAGATAAGGCTACCAGCCCACCCTTCTGTAACTCTCTCCTCTTCCCACAATACACGCGGCCTAGAACATCGGCACCGAGCAATAAGTGAATCGGACCGGTTCGGTGGAAGGAAGGGTCAGCCAAAGTCAATCCTGATGTCGCATCAACGACAGCGCGCGAAACGTGCTGTTGCGGAAGCTGACCAACAACCTTCTCATAAACAATCGCGGTAGCGCCAATTTTGGGCGCTGAAGAGAAGTGGGGGGAGAAGGAGAACAAAACCTGACCGATCGGATCCGGGATCCGCAGGTCTCCGATTCCTCGTACCGATTCAAGGTATGGAGATGTGTTCAAACTCAACTGCCGGACCAGCCAGCTGGAGGCAATGCAACCCTGAGCTCCCGTATCCAAAAGGGCGCGAACTAAAACAAAGGTGCCCCTCGGGCCCCACACCTGTACGGAGGCTGTTGGTAACAGCACCTGCTCCTGTGGGGGGGTTGCAGCCGACAGTTGGTTTAGTGAAAATCCTCCCGCATTCCCCGCAACGGGGGGGAAGGGGGGTCCGAAGAAAAATGCGTGCGCGGCGGAGGAATAGGGCGCTCGAGCGGGTCCCAATCCGGCACGTACACACCCCGACCAAAGCTGCATCGGGGGGCCGGGCGGTGCCCATGATGGGCGAAAGTTGGGGGAGCCCGTGACAAACGAGGTCTCTCCATCATAGGGGGAGAGAAGCGTATCGGCTCCCGGCGTGGCTCCCTAATAACCGCGGCCCAATCCCGCGGTGGCGCCTCATAAGCGGCGCGTTGATCCCCCCCGCCCGTAGGGGGGGTGGGGCGCCCAATCCTCTCACTGGAGGGGGGGCGCCTGTCCAATCTCCGCGGAGGGGTGGCACGCCCCTCCGATCTCCTCGGAGATGTGGGTGACCTACGAGGGCCCCCGCCCGTGTGCGAGTCCCTCTCTCTCACCACCCCACGAGTGTCTCTATTGTTAAAGCACAAGAGGGGGTGATGGGCCCCTCCACAACAGTGGCAATCTCGTGGGTGGGGGCAAGCCGAGGCCATATGAGCCCCCAGGCAGCGGTAGCACCAATTCCGCTGTTTGGCCATATTTCTACGCCCCTCGGTGCGTAGGCCAACAAATTTGGGACAGGCCGGCAAACGATGGCCATCCCGCTTGCAACACTTGCAAGGCATCGGCCTCTCCCCTTGTGGAGAGTTGTGCCGCACGGCAGTATATTGCTTGTACGGGCGGCGCTCTCTCCGTGGCGCTGCCCGGGTCGCCTCATAGCGACCTGTACTCGGTCCCGGTATAGGAACCAGATCCAAGTGGTCGGTCATCCGACACTCATCCTCCAAAAATCTGAGGAGATCCGAGAAGGGGGGGAGGTACGAGGCACTATTGCCCCCATACCTTTGTTCAAAGCGCCCCTTCATCTCCATGGGAAGCTTATCGAGGATGAGGTGGAGCAAAATAAAGGACCACTGGTCCACCGGTAGATCAAGGCGTTTGAGCGCGTTAATAGCGCTTAGCAGCGGGTTCAAAATCTCCTTCCTCAATGAGGAGACCCGCGATACTCGTGGCAGCCCTAAAATGGCAGCCACATGTGTGTCCGCTAGCAAGCGAACATTCTGATACCGGGCGGTCAACAACGCCCTTGCAATATCATAACTGTCATCATTGACAGGTAGATGCTGGACAAGTACACCAGCCTCTCCCCGTAAGGCAGAGAGCAAATAGGCCAATTTCTGGCTAGGGAACAGGTCGTCCCTCGAGTGAACCAGGCTATCAAAGAGGTTAATGAACCCCATCCAAGAAGCCAAGTTCCCATCAAAGGTTGGGATGTCTAAAGTGGGCAGTCTGCCCAGCAAGCCGGCCGGGGTAGGCTTGACCTCCCCGGGCGTGCACGACTCACCCCTCCGGACGGATAGGATTGCCTGAGCCTTGTTTATAATCACATCCGCCTGTTCAAAACACTGATCATAATCGGCATTAAATTGGTCGACTGCCCGCAACTCAGCGGCACCCTCGGCTGGGTGGTCGAGCAGATATTGTTGATGAGCAACGAAAAGCTGCTCCAATTCCTTCAAGCGAGCCGGTACTCCCTCATGCCGAATTAACAAGGCCTGTTCTCGGTCTGGTCGGTCTACCAAAGCGACGGCACTAGCAAACCATCTCAAAATCTTTTGTGCACCCGCGCGGGCACCACTAAGCGGGCTGACTGGCGGGACCATTTTGCACCAAAATTAATAAACACTATAATAATACACGGACAAACAGACCGACAACCGCAGCAGACAATAAAACAGATCGGGAGGAACTTCAAAGGCAGAACAAAATATATAAACAAACCAAAATCAAGTGTAAATGCTAGAACTTAACTAGAACAACAAAGGCATTTAACAACAGAATTTTTCAAACAAATTAAATTCAAGCATTAAGTCAATAACTTAACAAACACAATATTCAAAGGCAAACAAAACAAAATCAAATGTAAATGCTAAAACTTAACACAGCAATATAGTGTATTACAACAACAGCAAAGTCATTTAGCAGCAAAATCTGTTAAACAAATTAAATTCAAGTATAAGTTTACAACTTAACAAACAAAATATTCAAGGGCAAAACAAAGATATGAAAAAACAAACCAAAATCAAATATAGGTAAATGCTAGAACTTAACTAGAACAACAAAGACATTTAACCTCAATTTTTCATATACAATGACAATTAGTTAAGGAGATCGGTCCACAAATGAGCTGGTAGTCAGTTTAAAATCAGCAATCAAAACCAATTAATATGTATTGCCCGTTTGGACAACCAACAAGATTACAATATTAATTGTACAATACTAATCAAATACTCAAATCTAAGAACCACGCTCTGCTACCAAGAGATGGTGGTGCCCCAAGTAGACTCCACCACGTCGGCGTTTCACCGAATAAGGAATTTTGGGTTGATTGCTGATTACTAACAGCTCATAGAAAGGATTGTGGCTTACCCCGAGTCCTTTTGTCTCCTTCCGTCTCCTCCGTAGCCGGTGGACTTCCTGAGCTAGCTCGAAGGAAGTCGCGGCTCCTGAAGATCTGCAGTGGATCCACCGGTGGAGACCGGAGCACTACAAATGCCTAATAGGCCACCACGACTCACACACGCGATTTCGCACAACACAAAGCGGGCTTTCGCACCCCGATATTAGGTGCGCCGCGCAAACCACTATTTGCTTGAATATTGTATATTATATTTTATTCCGGCCTGAACTTATAACCTCTAAGCATGTCATGACATTTCGACTCGACTCAACTGACATGTCACATGCGGCCGGCCGCCAAAAAAGCTGTCACTGCACAGACCAGAATGCAGTGCCGCCACTCGCTCTTCCTCGAGCGTGAACAGTCACCATTAATTATCGATAAAAACGAATAAAAAGCAAAGTAAAGTAAGTGTACGGTCCTTAACCGTACATTATAAATACTTAGCAATTAGGTAAAGGTTGCGTCAGCGAATTCGGTCGCTGCGCCGGCGCCGCGTGCTTGATACACGTGACGTACCTACTTATTGTTATTTAAGTCAGTATTTGGCCGATCACCAAACCAATCGTGCATAATACCATACCACATTTTACCATACCATTTTAACCATCGTTTTACCATTTCCTTACCATAGTTAATTTAGTGTATATTTTATAAATTTACCTAGTTAAAAGTATTAGTGTAATTGTAGCAATAAATAACTTGCTATTTGTTAACCTTACACGTGACTTTCAATCTACCATCCTTTTCTATAAGTGTACATCCCGTACATTTTAGTGGTCCTTCGAGCTAAGAAGGAACTCGTCGCGAGTGGTGACTCTGTGAAGTACCAGTGAGAGTTAGTGAGAAGATCTGTTTTTGGCGATAAGTTCCTGAACTGAACCAGTCACGTGGAATAGCGGTCCAGTACAAACCTTTGTTGTGGATTTGAGCCTTGCAAAAAGTTCCTCACTTCAGCAGCAGTTTCCGAGGATACCAGTCCTGCGCACAACCAGTCCAGGACAACATCAGCCTGAGTGTTCAAGGCTAACCAGGAGTTCATCTCAGCCACTCTCAGCGTAGACGTTGATATCAAGTAAGATCTTTCCTTTTTAATTGACTAATCGTTTCCAGTAACCATGGAAGGTTTGTTGGAGACTCAAAACCAGATCATGGCGGGCATGGACAAACTTGTTCAAAATTTTAAGAAAGATAGTCGTGAGCGCAAAACACCAGACTACATTAAGAGGAGGTTGGACATGCTAGATTCATACTGGCAAGAATTTTATAACAATCACCTGCAATTGTGTAGTAGCGGAGATCAAAATAATGCTTATTTTACAGGCGGTGAATATGATCGTACTAAAGATTTCTATAACCAGGCTAGGCAAATGCTTCTTAGTTACCAACAAGAGGGCAGCAGACCAAGTACCCCTTTACTTAAACCAGCGACCCCATTACCAACAAACCAGCAATTCACAATTACTCCACCGGTCGCTCCACCAAAGACGTCGGCAGGCACCAGCACTAAGTTAGATGATATGATGAGAAAGCAAACCAGCAACTTTAAGGCTTTCTCACGTACCATAGCAAATATTGACGTTGATAGGCTTATGGATAAATGGGAATTCGATGACGCGTTAGCTATGCTGCAATCTAGGTGGACAATAATAGATTCGCTGCACTGGGAAATTGACAGTGAGCTGAATGGTGACTACCCAACATATGAGGCTGAGTACGTGAAGTACGAACAAGCGTATACCAGCACGAAAAAGGCAATCAATACGAAGATGTGGTCAGTTTCGCATCGAGAGAAGTCCACACCCCAAATGGACATACCAGTTTTTAATGGCAACTACCAGCAGTGGGCTTCGTTTAAAGACCTTTTTCAGGAGGCTATACATAGAAATCCGTCGTTATCTAATGCGCAAAAGCTTCAATTCCTTAAAAGTAAATTAAGGGGTGAAGCTGAAAAACTTATCCAGCACTTAAATATCAGCTCGGATAACTACCAAATTTCTTGGGATATTTTAAACCATAGGTATAATAATAAAAAATTGATTTTCACGTCCCATATAAACAATCTTTTGAGCGTACCAAATATGCAGTCTCAAAGTTCTACCATGATTAAGAGGTTGCATGATACTACCAATGAGTGTTTACACGCCATTGAAAAATTAGGGGTCAATATTTCCACTTGGGACCCGCTTATTGATCATCTCTTGTCGCAGAAACTCGATGTTGAGTCGCATAACAAATATATTCAAACATTAAAAAACCCAAGGGATCTACCAACCATTCCAGAATTTCTTTCCTTCTTGGAAACAAAATTTACGTCCCTAGAATCGTTTCGCCGTAAAAATGAGCAATACAAATCCACCAACCAAGACGATACTCATTTTAAAAAGAATTACCAACCCCATCAATTTAACCACCAGTTTAAAAAACCTATAGCTAAACCATCAACATCATTCAAAACATTTCACATAGAAAATCCTAGATGCCCACATTGCAACGAAAAACATGCGGTGTTTTATTGCAAGACATTCCGTGAAGCGAAGCCAGAAATAAAACAAAAAACTATTACTAAATTTAATTTATGCAACAATTGCTTAATTGATCACCACGGAAAAGACTGCTTGTCTAGCAAAACGTGTCGCTTCTGCAATCGGAAACATAATACTCTTATTCATGACATGTTCGCAAGGTCGGGGGATAATTCAATGTCAAGTACATCGCTACCTACAAATAACCAAAAATCATGTCACGTGTCGAACGAAATGATGGGAGAAACTTTGTTAGCCACTGCAATGATCGATGTTCAAGCAGCAGACGGGTCACTCTTCACCATGAGGGCGCTAATTGACCAAGGTTCCCAAACATCGTTAATAACAGAAAATGCCGCGCAGCAGCTAGGGATACCGCGCAAACGTTGTAAAGGGATGATTTTTGGAGTGGGGACCAAAGAGAGCAATTGTAAAGGAGTCATTAAAATCCAAATATCTTCACTACATAACGATTTTAGTATGAAAACCGATGCCTATATTATGAAAAATTTAATAAATAAATTACCAAACCAGTCCTTTGAAAAACCATCATGGCAGTACTTAGACAACATTTCCCTTGCCGACCCCGAATTCTATCGTAGTAGGGAAATCGACATTTTATTGGGGGCTGACGTCTATTCCTCAATTATCATGAATGGCATCATCAAAATTGGCTCGTCATCACCAGTGGCACAGGAGACACTATTAGGGTGGATCTTGTGTGGTAACACTCACCAGACATTTCAATGTAACGTAGTTATTAACCAGATCGACGAGTTGCAGAAATTTTGGGAGGTCGAAGATATTACCCAACCAACCAGCATGAATGAGTCAGATGACCATTGCATTAAATATTACCACGAGACTACCATCAGGGATTCTGAGGGAAGATATCATGTGAAACTCCCCTTCAAATCCAATTTTGAAAATAATCTCGGCAAGTCAAAACCAATGGCCATTGCACAGTTTCGGCAATTAGAAAGAAAATTTTCAAAAAATAAACAAATTGCAAAAGATTACGCTTTATTTATTAATGAATATCGTGATCTAGGTCACATGATTCCGGCGCCCACTGCTCGTAACGAGACACTGCAATGTTATTTACCACATCATTGTGTACTGCGTTCTGAATCAACAACCACTGCACTTAGAGTCGTCTTTAACGCGTCCGCCAAAACATCAACAGGCTACAGTTTAAACGACCTTATGGGAATAGGCCCTAACTTACAACAGGACCTACAGTCCTTAATCTTGAAATGGCGTCAATATAAATATGCTTTTACCGCTGACATCGAGAAAATGTTTCGGCAGATTATAGTTCAGGAGAGCGATCAAAAATACCAGAAGATCATCTGGCGGGACGCACTGGACGGCATAGGGGCACTTCAGGAATACCAGCTTACCACGGTCACCTACGGTACGCGTGCGGCGCCCTTCTTAGCAATGATGACGCTAAGACAATTGGCGGCCGACGAACTTTCGAACTATCCGACATCCGACGCTCCCAAGGTCATTGCTGAGTCATTTTTTATGGACGATCTATTACATGGCACTCACGACATACCAGCAGGGAAAGCGTTACAGTCGGATCTTTTAAAACTATTAAAATCTGGAGGCTTCAATTTACGCAAATGGAAGTCGAACGCACAAGAATTGATACCTGACCATGAAGAAAACCAGGAGCACTTTGTCTTTAAGCAGCAAGAGCATACCAAAACCCTGGGCCTTCGTTGGAATCCAGCTGAAGATTATTTCTCATTTAAACATGAGATCGAGTCCACTTCTGCCAATAACACAAAAAGAAGTCTTTTATCGGACATTTCCAAAATTTTTGATCCTTTGGGCTGGTTATCACCATTTACCACAAAATTAAAAATCTTGTTTCAATCTGTTTGGCAATATAATATGAACTGGGATGATGAATTACCAAATCATATCCGTAAAGATTGGGAAAAAATAAGGGCAGATTTGCACAAAATAAACCAGTTACAAATACCAAGATGGCTCGGCATTCAAAAGGATACCATTATAGAGTTGCACGGGTTCTGCGATGCTTCTGCAAAAGCATACGCATCAGTTATCTACTGTAAGATAAATAAAGGCAAAACCACATCTGTAGTATTAGTCGTAGGTAAGGCTAGATTAGTACCATCGAGTAGACATATCACATTACCAAAATTAGAACTTTGCGGCGCTCATTTATTAATTAAACTAATGAAAAAGGTTAAACAAAACTTACCAGATTATGAAACCAGACTGTATGGGTGGACTGACTCTAAGGTTGTCCTTGGGTGGATCCATGGTGAAACAAGCCGCTGGAAACCATTTGTTGCGAACAGAGTACGAGATATTACAGATTTTATGCCACCAACCTGTTGGCGTTATGTAAAATCTGAGGAAAATCCTGCAGATTGTGCCAGTCGCGGCCTCACTGCCACACAATTGAACCATCATCCCTTATGGTGGCAGGGACCAAACTGGCTATCCTCATATAACACCAATACTAATCAGGAATCGAACCAGTTATATACCACGGACCTAGAAATAAAACAATGCCATGTAAATAATAACATTAATTTAATAACTAGATCGCAATCTAATTGTAATATTATACATGATTTACTTACCAAACACAGTACATTCACTCGAGCCGTCCGTATTCTTGCATGGGTAATGCGATTGCGCAATCACAACAAAAAACCATATTTAAGAGTAGACGAATTAAATTATGCTAGAAATAAAATTATTAAACATGTTCAAGAAAAAGAGTTCAAGGAGTGTATATTAAAGTTGAAAAATAATAATACTTACCACAGAGATAGTCACTTACACCAATTACATCCCTTTCTCGATGAAAACGGACTGCTCAGAGTCGGGGGCCGCCTTGAAAATGCGTACATTCCTGAAGCCATGAAACATCCAATTATAATACCACATCACCACAGATTAACCGAATTATTAATAAACCAGGCCCATACTCAATGTCTTCACGGGGGAGCTAGGTTGACATTATCTCTGTTACGACAAAAATATTGGATTATTGGTGGGACTCGCGCCACAAAAAAGCAGATTCGTTTATGTGTGATATGCAGAATAAATAGTCCCGATAAAAACCAACAATTAATGGGAGATTTACCAGCAGCTAGAAGTAATCCATCAAGACCATTCCACAATATTGGTGTCGACTTTACCGGTAGTGTTTTAATAAAGGCGAATAAGGGTCGTGGAAATAAAACCACCAAAGGGTACGTGGCAGTTTTTATTTGTATGGCAACCAAGGCCGTACACTTAGAACTTGTATCTGACCTGAGCACTTCCTCTTTTCTTGCTGCATTGCGAAGGATGATTGCTAGAAGAGGCACCCCAGGCAACATTTATTCGGATAACGGAACCAATTTCGTTGGTGCGAGCAGAGTATTAAACCAGGAGTTCGAGAAATTGAAATCGACCTTTAATGAAGAGTTCATGACAGAAGTTTCAGAGATGGGTATCAACTGGCACTTCAACGCACCATCGTGGCCGACAGCCGGAGGTCTATGGGAAGCGGCCGTCAAGAGTCTCAAGTACCACTTAAAAAGAGTTGTTGGTGAGCAAAGACTCACTTTCGAGGAATTTACCACCATCCTCACACAAATAGAGGCATGCTTAAACACCCGACCCCTCTGCCCTATGACTGAAGACCCCGAAGATTTGAATTACCTTACCCCATCTCATTTTTTGTCAGGCGGACCTACTTTAACCATATATGAAACCGAAAGAGACGAGAGAACCAGATGGCAATTAACACAAAAAATCTTCAGCGATATCTGGAAACGCTGGCAAGAAGAATATCTCACCCAGCTCTCAGTTCGATCAAGATGGCGTGAACCAAAAGAAAATATTAAAGTCAATGACGTTGTTATAATTCATGACAGCATTTTGCCAGCGGGCAAGTGTTTCATGGCTTCAAGCCTAGGTAGAGTGGTCGAGCTTCACACCGGCAATGATGGTTACGTAAGAGTAGTTACCCTTAAAACCAAAAATGGTACTATGAAGCGACCCATCACAAAGCTCTCAATTTTACCAGTCAGTAACAACCAGGACCAGATGACACCACATCAGCAACCAAGAAGCTCGAAGACGAAAATTAAAACCAATTCATTCATGAGTTATTTTACATTGTTATTTGTGTTATTGTTTACGTTTATATTTACACCAGTCAACGCTACATACCACATTCAACCCTTGGGTAATAACCAAAGTATGTTCTATCTAGACAAGATATCTACTATGTATTTAATTCGCGATGAGTGGAATCTTATCGTATACTACGACTTTTTTTTTTTTTTTTTTTTTTTTTTTTTTTTTTTTTTTTTTTTTACGGTGGGAAATGCATTACGCATACCCCGCGCTTGGGAAGGCGCGGGGTTATGTCGGACTCTCCCCGGCCCCTGGGGGCAGAGTGCCGCCAGGAACCGCGGCCTACCGACTAAAACCCACCGATGCCTCTCACATACGCCTTGATGCGAGCACGGCCATCATCGCCGCATCCTCCTCGTCATCGGACGAAGAGGACACGCCGACGAGGGCCATGTCGCTGTCGGACAAGGTCATGGGAACTCGGGTGAACACATCCACGACCTCGTCGGCGTCTGCTCGCCTAGGGCGAGCCCCTCTCACCCCCCCAAAAGGGGGAGGCCGGTGATCCCCCGGGGCATCCAGGGGATCAGCGACTGGCGGCAACCGATGCAATGCAGGGCCCGGGCTTCCCGACCCAGGGCCCCGCTGGTTACCATCAGGAGGAAGAAGGCGGGCGTAATTCCGCCTCCTCCGCCCCGTCCTTCTACGGCGGCACGGATCGGCCATGGGATCCTCCTCCCTGGCTCTCTCCGCGGACTCCTTCTGCGTCATCACGTCCACGCAGAAGGAGTTTACCGCGTCCCACGTCCTCTCTCCCACCAGCATGGCACAGACCACGTTCTGGAGGGAGAGGTTATCGCCGATAACGGCGGTTAGCTCACGGCGCTCCGAAGAGAAAGCGGGGCACACCGCTAAGGTGTGCTGCGCGGTGTCCTCTTCAGCGCCACAGTGGTGGCACTCGGCGGTCGCTTCCCGTCCGATGCGGTGCAGATAGCGTCCAAAGCAACCATGGTTGCTAAGAATCTGCACCAAGTGGTACGAGAGCGACCCGTGGTGCCGGTTCGTCCATGTGGTGAGGAACGAGTGCATGGCTTCGATGGTCCTGGACAGAGTGTCCGAGACCGAGGCCGAACCCGTTAGCTCCTCGAGCTCCTCAAACCACAGGCGAAATGCCTCCACTGTGGCCTCCTCCAAGGCGGAGGCCCTCTCTCTCGGCGCCAAACGCCGGTCGCCGTCCCGAGCGTCTACGCGGACGCGGTAAGCCGCCGCAAGAACGTGGGCTGTGAGCTCCCACGGGGGAGTCCCTGCGATAAGGCAGGCCGCCGTGTGGGATATAGTTCTGTATCCCCTTATTGCCCTTAGCGCCATGGCGCGCTGCGCCCTGTGCAGGCACGCGACAGCACGTGGGCTAAGGGCATCGGCCCAGACAGGCGCCCCATATAGGGCCATACTACGTACGACGCCTGCGTACAGGCGCCGTACACTGGCGCTCGGGCCCCCCACATTGGGGAGCAATCGCCCAAGCGCGTCAGCGGCATTGAGGAGGCGAGGTTCGAGGCGGCGGAAGTGTTCATCGAACCCCCACCGCCCGTCAATTATTAGCCCCAAGTATTTAAAATGCCGCTTAAGTGGCACATTTGTGCCAGCTACCACAATCTCCGCACCTGCAGAAACACCTCTCCGAGGCCCATGAAAGACCATGGCCTCGGTCTTGTGCAGCGCTACCCTGAGGCTCAGGGACTCTATTCGCTGGACGACCAGGGTAGTGAACACCGAGGCCAGCCGCAAAAGCTCATCTAATTCCCTCCCCCGGATGGTAACTAGTGTGTCGTCTGCATAACAAAGCAGACGCACCCGGTGGGGGAGGGCGCCACGGAGAACGTAGTTATAGCCCACATTCCAAAGGAGGGGCCCAAGGACGGACCCCTGTGGGACACCGCGTGACATCGCGTGGCGGCCGGCCAAATCACCCCGTCCAGCGAAGAGTACCTCCCTATCCTCCAGGTAATTCTGGATAATGTTAAGGAGGTACTGGGGGACCCCATGGTAGCGCAGCCCCTCCAATATGGCACCAAACGGTAGGCTATTAAATGCGTTGGCGATGTCTAGTGACACCGCCAACACCCTTTCCCCTTTTTCCGTCGCCTCACTCACCATCTCCCTGAGAACGGTGAGGGCGTCGATAGTTGACCGACCTACTCGGAACCCGAACTGCGAGTCCGAGAGATCGGGACCGACTTCAGATAAGTGCTGAATGAGGCGGCAGGCTATGATTTTCTCGAAAACCTTGCCAACCTCATTCAGCAGGACAATTGGCCGATAGGCAGACGACTCGTCTGCGGGCCTACCCGCCTTTCGTAGGAGGCACAATGTGCCGTCCTTCCACGTCTTTGGGAACTGTCCGACACGAAAACAGGCGTCGAACAGCTCCCGGAGCCTGTCCCCAAAATGGTGGACGCACAGGCCTAAGACCTTCCCTGGGACGCCATCAGGGCCCGGGGCCGTCTTTTTCCTGCTCAACCGAGATATAGCGCCTGCGAATTCCTCATCAGTAATGAGAGGAGGCAGGGAGATCCCGGCTGGAGCAGCCTCCGCGTTGGGCGGAACCATACGCGGAGGGGAAAAGTCTTCGATTGGCGGGAAAAGTTCCCGTACGACGGTTGTCAGGAGACCGGGATCCATCGACTCCGTGAGGGGAGCGCCGCGCGCACGCAATTGGTTCCGCGCAGACTTATACGGCCGCCCCCACGGGTCACGATCGAGGCCCTGAAGCATTTCAGCCCTTGCCTCCTCCTTGGAGCGGGCGATCGCTAGCTGCAGGGCTTTTTTGGCCTCTCGGTACTCCTCATATAATGAGGCCTCCATATCGGCGTCTCGGACGCGTCGCCTGCGGTGGCGCGCGTACGCCCGCCTCTTTGTCGTGCAAGTCGCCCGCATATCCGCGATGTCTTGGGACCACCAATACACCTCGTGGCGGTCTTTTGGAGGGTGCGCTCTGGGCATAGATGCCTCGCACACCTCCGTAAGAGCATCGCGAAAGCGAGTCGCAGCCTCGTCCACGTCGCTATTGTCCATGGGCTGGGAGCACCAACCCTGTACGATTGCAGCTTCCTCGGCCATCTCGCGATCGAGGCGGGTTAAGGCCCAACGTCGGGCACAGCCGCTACTCTGAGGCTGGGAGGGACGCTGGGTGGAAATCTCGAACCGAATATATCGGTGGTCCGAGAGAGTCTCCACCCGCGTCATAACCCGCCATTCCCTTACTCTGCGCGCGAGGGCGGGGGTCGCGAACGACACGTCGACGATCGACCCGCCCTGTTGACGCACGCAAGTATGGGCAGCTCCTAGGTTGAGCAATGAAAGGCCCGACGCGGCTGCCCAGAGCTCCACCTCCTGTCCACGAACATTAGTCGTGGGGTTGCCCCAGATCGTAGACTTGGCGTTCAGGTCTCCAAGGAGGAGAACCTGACGCGGGGCAGCGCTCCTGACAGCAGCCCCAAGCGCCACAAGAAACACCTCGAAGTCGGCGAGGGGCCTGTTGGGAGAAAAGTATACCCCGATTAGGGTGACCTTCTCCCAATTGGCCACGACAAATCCGGCACCTCTCTCAACCAAAGAGAGGGAGCCACACCCAGGCGCTGAGCGCACGATTATGGCCACGGAGCCGTCCCGGTCTCCAGCCCAGTTGGACCGGTCGGGGACGAAGTACGGCTCCGCGACTATGCCCACATCGATGGACCACTCCGCCAGAACTTGCATTAGCAAGTCTTGAGCCCTGGCGCAGTGGTTTAAATTCCCTTGGAGGAATCTGTATGGGGAACCTAAATCCATTAGGATTCCATATCAGCTCCCTCCTGGGCCTCACTAGGAGGCGCAGCCCTCTGAATGACAGGGGGCTTCCCTCTAACCCGGGGGGCTTTGCACTTAGCGCCCCCCAACAAATGACCGGCCGGCCTCTTGGCTGAAGCGCACACAATACAGCGGGGCTCAGCGCTGCATGTGGAGCCCTTGTGGCCGGTCACTCCGCACCGGAAGCAATGCCCGCTCCGGTCCACCTCGGAGGGGCACTGTTGACGGGTGTGACCCGCCGCCAAGCACTTAAAACAGCGTATGGGGCGGGCCTCCAACGCTTTGATTTGGACCGAGCTCCAACCAATTAGGAGTCGGCCCTGAACCACCAATTTGGCGGCAGTGACTGGGCACTGCACAATTGCAGTTCCCATTCCGCCTGGTCCGGTACGGATATCGCTGACCTTAATGAGGTCAGCGTTGCAGCCGCCTTTCGTGGCGATGGCTGCCGCCACCTCTTCTTTCAGGACCGAGTCGTCTAACCCTGAGACCCTTAAGTCCGCTCGTTTAGTGGGCCGGACAACTTTGGCGACCCCGGCGAGTGCCTCCTGGAGTTTAGAGGCCAGGAGGTCTGCCTTTTCACTACCCTGGGCGCCCGGGATTTCTATTATTCGGGCGCCTGCCGCCGTGTGGCGGCACGACATTTTGGCTATGTCGAGCTCGGCGACATTGATAGTCTGTCGAGCTCGACTCAATATCTCACTGTAGGTGGTGCCTTTATCGGCGGCGTCAGGTTCAAGAGATATGACCACCGCGGCCGATTTGGGAGGCACCAATTTGGGCGCAGAGGTTTTGCTTTTTGGCTTAGGCCGGGCTGTGACGGGTGGACGTGCCGACATCGTCCCAGTGGTGCCAGCGTAACTGGCCTTTGGCTTTGCCGCAGGCTGCTCTGGTTGGCCGGTCTTCTTGGCCTTTCGCCCTTTGCGCCTCTTTTTCTTAGACTTGACGGTAGTCCACTCTTCCTCGACCGGGGGTGGAGCTGCCTTTGTGGCAGGTTCCCGGGAGGTGGATGGGGCCGACGATGAAGCGGGCAGATTCTTGGCCTGCTGGATTTTTGAGGCTTTGCCCCTGCCAGCGGGTTTTGGATGGGCCGGTATTTTGGCCGGCTTATCCCCACTATTTTTTGCCGGCTTCGAGGGAGCGCGGGCAGGCGATTGGTCTGCCGCGAGAGGAGGTCTCAACCTCTTCTCCGGAAGGAGACGCTCCTGTATGCCTTCGAAGCGGGCATCAATCATAGTCCCGATCGACCTGATTATCTTGGCCTCGAATGCTTCTAAGGCTGGGTCGATCGGGGGGGACGACGTCGTTTGGCCAGTAGATTGGCGGGCGCGCTTGGCGGGTTTGGTGGACTTGGCGGGAGGCAGGGAAGGAGGTGTTGTCTCCACATCTGCCTCCAGCTCAACCACTTCCATGCGGTCGCCGTCGGCAGCCGGAGGATCAACCCGTTGGGGATCCTTGCGACTCGCTTTGACGACGTCCAGCTCCACTTTGAGTTCGGCAATCATACGCCTCATCTCCAGCATCTCCTTTTTGAGGGCCTCATTTTCGGCCCTCAGTTTTCGGGTGTCCTCGGAAATAGATTTCCGGGATACCTCTTCGAAGGACTCCTGAATCGAAGCCGCCGCCTTTTTCAGGGCCTTTTGGAAAGTCCCCTTTAGGTTCGACGACTTCTTAGCGACCTCTAAAATGATCGCACAGTCCGACCGGACCAAATCCTCAATATCGAGGGCAGTGGTGCCGACCGGATTCGCAGACGACCCCGGGACGTCGACTCGACTCGCATAGAAGCGAGCACGAGTCTCGTGGGCTTTCTTTTCCGCCTCGGCGATCTCCTTGTCGAGACGGAGTCGAAACTCTTCTCTTTCGGCTGCCGCCAGCTCTCGCTTGGCTTTGGCCAACCCCACATATTCCCCAGTCGTAGGGGGGCGTCCACGACCACGCCCGCGCCCTTTGCTAGAGGAGACCGGCTTCTCTGGTTTTTTCGTCGATTCCGGTGGTACATCGGTATCGGAACCAGAGCCCGATTCGACTGAGTTCCTCTTCTTCTTTTTCTTCCGACGCCGCGAGGTGTTTAACGCTGCGTCGGAAGGGTCCTCTGTAACAAGTACCGAGTCCGTAACAGAAATTACAGACTGGGCGGATAGGGAGGACGAGTCGGATTCGTCCGCCTGCCTCTTCCGAGACTGAGCCGCAACCACCGTCTCAGTCTTCTTATTGCTAGAACTTAAACCTAGACCTAATCCTAAACTATTTACATTACTGTATACAGTACTATATACAGTATCAACACTATTGATAGAAGGCGCCGAGCCAGATCGCGAAAGCGCGGCTCTAGGCGTCCCCTCAATGCTTCCAATACGAAGCACAACTCTGCTGGAACTATTTACAAATGTATTTACACTCCCACTCTCCTCGGTAACATTGTCGACCACCGCCCCGGACAACGGTGGAAGCCCGCTCTCAACGGGATCGCATTTTTTATCGCATATGGTCGCACTCGGTAAGGTGGATCTCGGGTCGCACGGCACCAGATACTCCCGGCTGCCCGCAGCCGCCTTTCGCGGTCCTACGGGGGGGACTGACACCCCCTGGTGTGTTTGTTTACCCTTCCCGAAATCCATTATGACGCTTTTTAAGGGGGAGCTCCCTGGGGTGGCCGCTCGTGACTGGATCCCCTCCAGCCATACATCCCATCGGCGCGGACCAGACCTTAGGATTGGGGTGATTTTTTATAGTGGTATCCTTCCACGCAGCCCGGCGCTCAGTGCGCCGGACCCCCGTCTCCGCTCAATGCGGCCTACGGGTTGCCCGACGGCAGATCCCACTGGATCCACCACCGCGCAGGTGGGCCGAAGCCCGAAGGGTATCGAGAACGACACTCTTCACAAAAGGCACAAAGCGCTACGGCGAACAAAACGCCCCCACATTGCCACTCAAAAGAGGCCGCCGGACTGAGTCCGGCCATACCACGACCCTCAAACGGGTCCCCAGGCGACAGTTCAATCCCTTTTTAAAGAAGAAGGGGAGACTTCACCACACATCGCCGAAGCGCGCCGGGTTGAACCCGGCCATACTACGCCCCCCTCACGGGGGCAGCTGTCAGATTCTTAGCCCGCGGCAGACTTCTGCCGGGTTGCCCAGGGTGCACCACGAGGAGGTGATCTGACCATCGCACCCCCGTATACTACGACCTAAATCCATACTGGCAAGGTACAGAATTGCTTAACAAATACATAGATCACCTTAGAATTATGTGTTCAGGTTGATATGTGTTCAAAACAAAAACACAATGCGACATCATTTTATTACAATTGGGTCAAGTGTATAAAGAATACAATTACTACAATGAAATGTTGCTTGGACAGCAGACACCTCACAGCCGTCATCGCCGAGGACTTATTAATGGCATTGGCTCTATTGCTCATAGTTTATTTGGAATCTTGGACGAAGATTTTGCTCAAAAATATACCAAGGATATAAACCTAATCCGCATGAATGAAAAACACCTTGAAAATCTGTGGCGAAACCAAACCTCGGTGATAGAAGCTGAGTATAATTTATTGAAGAGAGCCGAAAATGCAATGGACCAGCAATATAAAACATTTAACCAACATTTAATTAGTTTAGAAAAAGCCGCAAATGGATTGCAAACAGAAATAAATTTCGCAGTCAATATGAATGAGTTTGCATTGTCAGCGATTATTGCCCAAAATATCTTGAATAATTTAAGATATATTCAAGATACGTTACTTGATACTATTACCAATATTTACTATGGGAATTTTAACATCCATTTAATAAAACCAGAACAACTCATTCAAGAATTACATCTCATCGCTGGACACATATCGAAAGAGTTATCCTTACCAGTAGATAACATACAACAACAGTTACCTAAGATTTACCATTTATTGATGGTCAGAGCAAGAATTACCAAAGAATATTTATTATTTGAGATAAAGATCCCGCTGGTTAGTAGAGACTTGTATGATATATACAAAATTATACCAATTCCTAAAAAGAGCGACGATCACATGGTCACCCTTTTGCCTATTGCCAGCCATGTAGCTATCAATTTACAAAAAGATTTATATTTGCCTATGTCTGCAACCAGCCTGCAAGGTTGTACTATGTTCAACACAGAAGTACATTTATGCCCATTGACCTCACCTTTATATCAATTTAAGTCAGATCAAAGCCTATGTGAAAAAGATGTGACCAGTAATTACTGTAAAACTGAAGTTGCGCCTTGCAATCATTTATGGACACAATTACAGAAGATCAACTCATACTTATACACCTGTTGCAGTCAATGTACTGTAAGAATTATTTGCGGCGATATGATTGCGAGTGAGCTACTTAGTAATGTCGGTGTGATTATTCTCGAAGAAGACTGCACTGTCAAGGGTGATTCATTTACCATAGAATCACATAAGCAGTTAACGAACGCCATCGACGTCCATCCTAATATTATGACATATACCATTCCACCGATTAACAATATTATTAATGTGTCCATGCCCATTGTGCCGAATAGTACAATAGATTTTGAAACCAGAGGTCTACAGAAAGATCTGAGAGTTCTCGGAAATAAAATTAATGAGATGAAATCTCAAGAAGGTGTAGCAGATATAATTTCATACCACGACGTACACCACTACGTAGTGATATACATCCTAGTGGCAGCTGCTGCGGCGTGCGGGCTGGCGTGGGCGTGGCGCCGCCTGCGCGCCTCCAGGCGTGCGCGGCGCGCGCGCGCCTCCTCGCGCGGCGACATCGACGCTACGTATAGTGCAAGTGTTCAGTGTGTCAGTGTTAAAGAGCGATTTCCTAATAGTGGTCAGTGCAGTAATGTTAGTGTTCAAGGGCCTAGTGTAAGTGAAATAATTCCTGAAAGGCCCAGTGTTAGTGAAATTAGGTCCAAGGGACCTAGTGGTGATAAAAAACAAGATTCACGCTATGCGCGGGTCGGAAGGTCACTGCCGCCAGTGCCCAATTTTCGTGCTCATTTCCATAGATCTAGCTAATTTTAATACCATTGTTGAATCACCTTGTAAATCACCCCATCCCTAACTCTTGCACCCATTAAAATTTCTAACCATTACCACATAATAATATAGATCAGTTTATCAGCCTCATCATTTTTTCTCGCTCGGGAGCATGTACGGTCCTTAACCGTACATTATAAATACTTAGCAATTAGGTAAAGGTTGCGTCAGCGAATTCGGTCGCTGCGCCGGCGCCGCGTGCTTGATACACGTAACGTACCTACTTATTGTTATTTAAGTCAGTATTTGGCCGATCACCAAACCAATCGTGCATAATACCATACCACATTTTACCATACCATTTTAACCATCGTTTTACCATTTCCTTACCATAGTTAATTTAGTGTATATTTTATAAATTTACCTAGTTAAAAGTATTAGTGTAATTGTAGCAATAAATAACTTGCTATTTGTTAACCTTACACGTGACTTTCAATCTACCATCCTTTTCTATAAGTGTACATCCCGTACAGTAAGGACACTAACGCTGCCGGCGGATAGACAGCGCAATTAAAGCTTTTAATTTGGAAAAATTACGCGGCACATTATTTAATAATAACAATGTTTCTACAATTTGTTCCTTAAGCGCGGAGCACACCAATCGCGTGCGCGTGACGTGCGCGTGCACGCACTAGTTGTATTGTATGAAGTTCTATTTAGCGCTCCACATTCACGCAAGATTCTCGGCGAGAGTCTCGGCAAGAATCTACGCGAGAAGTACGCGAGAACCTCGGCAAGAACTTCTTGGGTACACACTTCTCGCGAGATTTGGCAGGGTTGGTACAAAATCAGTGATTAAATCAAAATTCTTTATTTTTGTGAAGAAAAATGTATTTTTATTCCGAGTAAATCAGATATTTCATATTTCAGTGTCATTATTGTAATTCTTGATTAAAAAAACTAATTTTCCAGGTTTTTGGTCCCTAGTCTGTTACGTAATTTCGAGTGAACAATGCCAAATATAAAAAAAACTTTCCACTGATGCTGAGGAGGCTATCGCTCTAAATAGTTGCCTTAGAACTGGGTAAATATTTAATTTTTCCTCTTCCTCTTTCGTTTCCGCAAAATAGTTGCTTACTTATTAAAATTAGTAACAATAAAAACGAAAAAATCAAAAAAATCATGATAAATTAGGATTTATTCAATAAATCATGATTATTTGGATTTTATTAAAAAATCATGATTTTTCCAACCCTGGTAAAAGGTTCTCAATATAGTTCTCGCGCCTTTGTCTCGCGCCAAAAAACCGACAAAAGTCGGAGAACTACGCGAGAACATGCGAATCGGATCCACATTCACGCTTCTCGTGTTGTTCTCGCGTTCTCGCGAGAATGTGGAGCGCTCATATGGGCGATGTCAGATCGGCTGCGTGATGTGTGCGTGGCGTAACATTTACTGCCACGCGCACGCAGAGCTGCATCTCGTTGACAAACTGACTGCGTGCATGCGCAGAGCGGAGCGGCAACGTCGCTCACGTGAGAGCTCTGATGACGTTGTATTATATGATGTTTCCTGTTGGATGTCACACCGGGCACTCACGCGCACGCAAGCGTCAGTGCTGCGAGTATGCACGCGCGTGCTTAGTTGTATTTATTTACAAATAATGCCATTGAAATTAGTTTTCCTTGCCATGGATACCGAAATAAAATAAAAATTAATTGAAATTGTGAGAAAATATGAATTCCTGTATAATCCTAAGCACAGGGAAAAAACAAACGAGCTTAAACGAGCTTCTTGGCATATGAAAATACCAATAAAAACGATCTTCATAAGACTCAAGTTCTAAATATAGTGCATGATATTCACTGCCTTCCTCTCCTCTTTTGTTTATAATATAAACAAAAGATTATCGTAGACCCAAAGTCTTTTTGCACTAGGTGACGATTCTTGGCAAAGAAGCAACAATAACGCTTCTTCATCAGATGAACTGCCGTTTTCAGATGTTTTTTTATCGTACTGCTTCACAAATATTAATATGGAAAACGTTAATACGGCTCCTCTCGAGAGCACACGCCACGTCGCCTATTAACTAATTTGTAACATCGCGCACGCAGCCGATACCTCCTCTGCGTGACGTGTGCGGCACCGCTTCAACCGGTGTGACTAGTGCTGGTACGCACACGTCACGCGCACGCGCACGCCACGTCACGCGCACGCACTTGGTTTGACCCAGCCTTGTGTGCACCAACTGTATTCCGTTATATATTGTTTTCATCGCTAAAACTTTGCCGCCAACGCCATTATGTATTTCAAAATTGGAATATCTTGTTGCCTACGTTAATTAAGTGCTTAGTGAAATGTGTTTTGTAGCATCAATACAGTCTTTTTAGAAGTCTATTCAGTGTATTTTTTAATAAAGTTAAATTCAATATCGTTTATTAAAATTGGATTATTACAATAATTACTTTTGCACGTCAAAGAAGCTACGTTAAAAAACGTAAGTAAATGTCTAGGTGGGTGTGGGTGTCCAATCATTTGACAAAAAACAAATGACGAATTTTCATTTGAAAAATAACGTTTGACAAAATTATACTTGATAAATTTATCATTTTACAAACTATTGTTTAATAAACTATTCATTAGACGATATATTTCGACGACGACGATATAAGGCGTTCGACACGGCCTCTGTACCGATTCTTTTTTTTTTACTAAAATCCATAGCTCTTTAACTTATTTAACTAATATATAAACAATAATAAATTAGACCTACAGCCAGTTCTGGATTTTATATTATTTAAATACAATAATACAGTTAACAACAATAAGAGATGAAACGAAACGAAACGAAACGATGAACGATTCTATTAAGAAAGTTTGAAATCCTTGGAATTCGGGGATCGGCCTTGGATTGGTTTGCCAGCTATCTGTCGCGCAGACGCCAAAGTCTTAAATTGGCTAATTTTTCCAGCAGCTTCAAGATGTAAATTTTGGGGTTCCCCAAGGTAGCGTTCTTGGCCCCTCTCTGTTTTTAGTGTACATGAACGACATCTCTTCAGTTCCCATTCAAAACTCCGATGTAATCAATTATGCTGACGATACTGCCTTGGTTTTCAACGGCCGATCTTGGCCGGAGGCGTATGAAAGGATGCACATCGGATTGTCATCTTTAACAGTCTGGTTGAACAGAAATCTTCTGACTCTAAAGCCGCAAAAGTCTCACTTTGTTTGTTTTCACAAAACAGTGGCATCGTCACCTCCAGGAACTATGCAGAATGTTGTGGTTCATGAGCTTCCTTGTACTTCCACGCCTTCAATTTTAACAGCAGATCGGGGCTGTAACTGTAATGTAATTACTCAAACCAGCTCGATTAAGTATCTAGGTGTTACATTAGATGAAAAATTTAATTTTCGAGACCATATTGCAGTTACAGCAACCCGGACGCGCAAGTTGATTCACACAATGAAATTATTGCGTGAAGCTACTGATGGAAGGTTGTTGAAAACTGCATACCTCGCAACCTTGAAACTGTCTAGTGTCAAAGAGGCTAAATGTTTACTGCTGAGGTATCTGCTATCCCATAATTGTACTGAATCGGAAGCTTTATTAAACGGGTTCTAATGTAGCATAATCAATCTCACTTCGAATTTACTACACACACACTTACATAATATACAACACTGTTTCACACACTAGTACACACATACACACTTACAAACAACACACATAGTTACTCACGCCACACAGACACACTTAGGCTCCTTATTAATAATTTGTATTTTTTATTTGATTTCTTCATTTAATATATATAAATTTAAAAAAAATATCTTTCAAATCAGCTGGTACAGAAAATCCTTGTTTTTTGTTAATAAGTATGATTTTCGCATAACAGGTGTAACCTAGTGTGATCATCATAGTAAATTCACTTTCATATCAAATTCACTATGTACTATATTTCTTGGAAAAATAAATTATTTTTATTTTTATTCTATTCTTATTCACTAAAACAAATTCATTGTGCCAAATCATTATTTCATAAATTGATTATTTTTGAAACATGTTAGTTGGCAAAACAACGTAAATAACATTTGACAAAAACGAAATGGTTGGTTAGGTTAGGTTAGAACTGCGACCACAACGCACGAGCCGAGCGAGCGAAGCGAATTCTACTATTTCGCTTAGTTAAGGCAGTGTGTATTTTTTTTTAAATGACTAAGTTTTTTATTTGCTAACTTTTTGTAATATCACCATTTTGGCAAACGAATTATTTAGTCAAATGAACATTATTAAAATAATCATTTAACAGTTGAAATATGTATATTTCCTAAGTAAAACATTTGCGAAACCTGTATTATGTCAAATGATTCTTTTTAAAGTAATATGCTTGCGAAATGAAAGTTTTTCAAACGTTGTTTGTAAAATGATCCTTTGTCATACGTTTTTAAACCGTCTAGGTGCTTCAGCTTTTTTATTTTTTATTTTGGGGTCAATAGGATGTCGCCTATTTATGATTTATTTCTACAGTTGTGTACATAGTAATTAATTGGTGTTATAAAAGTAAATATACCACATATTTACTTTTGGCGTTATAAGTTCAGAAATAAAAGAAATTTATTTGATAAGGTTTTATTGTTAACAATTTAACATTCGTCCTGCGTGCTACTAAAGGTCATTGACAGGGTCCAGCAGCTGGTCGTATTGTATCGTAAATCAATGGGTAGACTAAGTTCATACTTCGTTATTATAATTTATATGTTTTAAGTTTAAAGCTTAACATACGATAAAAATATAGCGTGACGTGTTCGTTTTCTTTTTTTTTTCTTTTGAACGAAAACGAAACACAGAGAGGGCGCTGCTAGCTCCGCGTAACCAATAGCTCTGCGAAAAATATTTTATAAAATTATAATAAGCTATCGATTTGTACCAATTTTATACAAAATCAGTGTAATTATGCGTATTCCGTGTAGTGAAAGTGTTATCTTGGCCAAATTCCAGAGTGAATATTGTTAATAGTTAACGTAATTCTGCTATAACTATGATCACAATCAAATACTACAAATGACATAACGAGAAGAAAAAAGTGCACGAAGCAGGATTTTTCTTATTCTACTAGAATTTTACAGTGAGTGAGTACAACTATAAATACTAAAATATTTGACGAAAGATAGAAAATAGAAAACAATAACCAAATTTCAACAATTACGGCAGTGGATGGTAGATAGATATTTATTTTTTTACCACACTCACCTTAGATGGGGTCGTTACTTGTGCATTGATGCTTTGTTTTGGTTAGATGATCTGTTGGTGCTACTTCATAACAGAGGGCGCTATATGCCCGAAAGTTATACAAATAGTTTCTTAATTCCATGCATTTTCACTAAAACATCTCGCTCAGTAATAGCACAAAATGGATAATAAAAATAGAGATAATGTGACATTAAGAAAACCACCTACGAAATCAAATTCTCTACAAGACTTGTCGGATAATTCTACTCTGTTCGATACAACAATGCTGAGTTTACCTAACACATCAATGAACGACAGTAAAACGATCAGCGAGTTAACGAATAAATTAGAGACCTTGTCTAATAACCTTCTATCCGCTAACTGTGAAATTGACAGCTTAAATATGGAGAACACCAGACTTAAGTCTGAACTCGAAAAATGTTATAAACAAATAGATATATTAAAAAAAGTAAGTCTCAATACCACAAATAGAACAAATACACCAATATCGTCTAGAAAAACAAAAAAAATATAGCGAGTACACCTAAACAATACAGACCGATATCTAATGTGCAATTCAAAGCAAATTTTAATCAACAGACTGGCAATGTAGATAACATAAATAACTCGCAATCGCATCAAGCCGAGAGTTCCACATTTCTTACTCAGGAAAATACAAATATAAATTGCCAAAATAAGGAAGATTCTATGCCTATTACACAGAAATATTGCAGGACACAACCTAACAACAACAATACAGGCAGAAAAAAAGTAATGATTATTGGTGATCAACAAGGAAAATACATTAGAGAGATACTACAAAAATTAGTTGGTTCAAACTATCTGGTCTATAGTATGTGGAAATCTGGTGCTAAATTAAAGAATGTCCTAGAATCATTCACGAAAGAAATACAAGAGTTAACAAAAAATTATTATGTGATTTTAATGGCGGGCATCAACGATTGCAATTGTTATGAATATCGATCAATCTTAGACCTGTGGCTTTCATCTGTAACTAACACTAACATTATTATTTTAGGAATTCCTTACAATAGATACATAAATAAGCATAAACTGAATTATGAATTACAATTTATATGCTCTAAATATATAAACAGTACATATGTATCTGTCGACCTACATTGTAATGAAATGACATTAAAAAGACACTTTTTCTCTTTGTCATTATGTCGTTTAATACTAAAAGAAATACTACGCATTGACTATAAAAATAAATTTGATGAATACTGTTGTAATAATTGCCATAAATCCATGGATGTGATAGATTATGGCACAGATAAGAAAAACCTAACAATTAACAAATGTACACAAACTGATAAGGGGTTATTTCATGTATAATCATATTTATATACTTCACCAAAATATCAACGGCTTACTTAATAAATCGGACCTACTTGAACTACATGTAAATGAACTCTCTCTTTGTAATAAAACGGTAGATATAATATGTCTCACTGAACACAATATGGTAAGCAGTGATTGGTCACACCTTCATATTGGCGATTTTGTAATCGGCTCCTTCTACTCTAGGCCGAATAGAAACGGTGGTTCATGTATCCTAGTGAGAGAACGACATAAGTTTAAAGTTTTAAAAGAAATAGGCAGTCTAAGTGTGGCGAATATTGTGGAATGTAGCGCTCTTTGCTTGGTAGAACACAACATAGTAATTGTGTGTATATATAGAATACCCAAAAATGATGCAATGTCAATTGACACATTCTTTAGACAACTATACAATATATTTCAAATGATAGGACTTAATAAATATAAAATTATTATGTGTGGCGATTTTAACATCGACATTCTTAAGAATACTAAACTCTCAAAAGATTTCATAGACCTAATGACAAGCTATAACTGCACATTTTCAATTAAAACTCCGACTAGATTGGTTAGTAATACCTGTATAGACAATATCGTCCACAGCATATACGGCAGTAAAGGAGAAGTCTTAGACTTAGCGTTATCCGATCATACAGCACAATTGTTGAAATGCCCAGTGAAGAAGACATGCCTACTTACACACTGGTTTATTTCTCGAAGGATATACAATAATATACTAATATGGACATATTTAGAAAAAGTTTAAAAAATCTTAGCTTTAATGATATCTATGAGGCAAAAGATGCAAATAGTGCATTTGATAATTTTCATGAGAATTTACTATTTTTTTATAATCTTGCTTTTCCTATAACATCCATAAAAATTCGTAAAAAAACGTCACCGAAATGGATATCAAAAGGAATTAAAATATCCGCTAAGCGTAAAAGAGAATTGCTATGGAATTTCAGACGTAACCCTAATAAAGAAAATAGACTTAAACTAAAGACATACTCAAAAAGACTGCAAAAAATCATCAAACTGACCCAAAAGTCACAAAATACTTATTTTATAAAACAAGCTGAAAATAAATCAAAGGCTACATGGAACGTAATAAATAAAACCCAAAAGCGTTATCCAAACCCTGAAATCGCCGAAATAAAAATAAATGGTAATATAGTCAGAGATCCACAAAAAATTGCACAATCATTTAATGACTTCTTTGTTGACCAAATTGAACTACACAAACAACCTGTAATCAATCCCAATTACAAATGTATTGATAGTGTATCTAACTCTTTCTTTATGCCCCCAACATCTCCAGAAGAGGTGCGGTCTATCATCTCAGGCCTCAAGAACACTAACAGCACTGGTTATGATGGCATTTGCACTAAAGTTTTAAAACATGTAGGCGACATCATAGCTCCAGTAATTAGTCATATCATTAACATGTGCATAGATGAAGGCATTTTTCCTAACAAATTAAAAAAATCTATAATAAAACCGCTTTTTAAAAAAGATGACCATCTAGATATGAAGAACTATAGACCTATAGCGCTTATTCCGGTAATATACAAAGTTTTTGAAAGGGTTATTAATAATGCACTATGCTGTTACTTTGAGGCATCCAATCTACTTGCAAGAGAGCAAAAAGGATTCCGAAAAAATATGACAATAAATATGGCTGTATATTCACTGCTGTCTGATATTCTAAGTAATGTAGATAACAGAATATGTGTGACTGCGGTCTTCATGGATATGACCAAAGCTTTTGACTTTGTTGACCATGATGTTCTCATAAATAAACTAGAGAGGTATGGTATAAGAGGCAATATGCTGAATCTTCTCAAAGACTATTTAAGTAATAGATCTCAGTGTACTAGCATTAGTAAAATTTGCATTAAAACAAAAAAAGAAATTACATATTTTTCCGATTCAAGAGAAACAAAATACGGTGTACCACAGGGTAGCGTTTTAGCACCACTATTATTTAATATATATATATATAAATGATCTTCCCAAATGTGTAAACTATCCAATGGTTCTTTTCGCTGACGACAGTACAATGATTATTGAGAGAAAAAATAAAAGCATGGATGATTATAAAAATGACATAAATTCATCACTTTGCAGTATTATACAATGGCTTAAAAATAAAACTTACAAATTAATTTGACAAAAACTAACTACATGACATTTAAGTTAAGAGCTAATAATAATAATATGAATCAATTAAGTATAACCTATGAAAATGAAAAAGTTCATGAAACTATGTCAACAAAGTTTTTAGGAATACATATAGATCGTGATCTGTCCTGGGAAACACATGCATCACACTTACGCAATAAATTGACTAAATTCTCATATGCGTTATATATGCTAAACAAATCTGTACACCGCGATGCAGTTCTGACAGCCTATTACGGTTATGTCGAATCAGCACTTCGTTATGGAATAATTTTCTGGGGTAACTCCACTTTTAAAATCGATATATTCAAAAGCCAAAAAAAATGCATAAGGGCTATTTGTAGACTTCAGCCCACCGAATCTTGTAAACCACACTTTCAGAGCCTGGGAATTTTAACCTTTCCAGCTTTGTATATATATGAGATTTCGCTATTTACTAAAGAAAATATGCATCTATATGAAAATTGCACAAACAACAAAAGATATCATAGGCTACGCTTGTTTCCAGCAAAGACCACTACATTTAATACAAATGTCATCAATATGGCACCTAGAATATTTAATGCTTTACCCACTGATATTAAAGAGAGTGATAATTTTAAATATAAACTTAAAAACTTTCTGTTAAAGAAAGCATATTATAGCGTAACAGAATTTCTTGATGACAAAAAAAAATAGTGACCCGTTTTATTGCTTAGATACTGTAGTATAGTTAACCAAATTGAAATGTACATTTATTTAAAATGTTATTACTGCTGCCCTTGAATTCTTCAATTATGACGACATATTTTTTTAATTGTATAACGTTGACATTAATTGCATTTAACATTAAATATTTCATTGACCATTTATTATTTCGTTGACCTAAATTATAAGAATAGAATATTGTTGGATTAGAATGTATATGGATTAATAATTTATGACATTTTTCTGTAATAATATGACTATAATTTTATATAATGAACGGATATATTAATCAATTAATTGTAAATTATTTTCTTAATTTGTATACTTCGCAGTAAGTCATAGCTGAACTGTTTTTGCATGCTTCCATCTCTTAATTGATGACCTACCTATGACCCACAAATAAAGGTTATTATTATTATTATTATTATTATTATTACTGTTCGTGCTTGAGAATAAAAAAACTTTTTTTTTGTATTTTATGGTTTCATGATAATGTATTAATTTTAACCTGATAAAGATAAATTGACAGTGTTTATGGTGAAAATTACCACATAAGTAATTGTTAATAGAGCCCTAAGTCTTTACTGTCTCGCAGATGGTATGAAAGTAGAGTATTCACCTCTGGAATAAAGCAGTGTATTCGTCTTAGGTGGCTTGAATACATAACTCCCTCGCTTCGATCAGGAGTTCAATAGGGTAGTTGACTCATATCAAAATTTTTTAAAATATTGTTTATTTCTAACAGTATTTGGCATAAGGTTCCACAATATACCGATTTTAATAAATAACAATGAATGATTGCTGTAAAATTTTAATTTGAAAATGCTAGAAATAATCTTTTTTTATCTCACGCCGTAAACGCTTTGATATCCTGTGGTCAGGGCCGTGACGTCAATCATATAGTAAACAAAAGAAATGTCAAATTTGATTCAACAACTCGTCGATTTGCACTATTCTTTCCTAAAACTGGCAAAAAATCGTCCAAGTCTCCATTATTATATTTGTAAATATCGTAAATTATTTGTATTAATAGCAAAATCAACCATTGATGTTGAATTTGTGAGAGCAAATAGTACAAATCTTCCGAAAATAGACAGATTGATGGTCAGGAGATTCTTTGTGTATCGCTCTAAACAATATAAGTACAGTTTCAATACTGTTATAATGAAGAACGGTTACAAGTGTACTTGTCAAGATTGTCACGCGGCAGAAGAGAGTTGCAAACATGCATTTTTGGTGTGGTTGCACCATCACAGTGAGGAGCTATTTTGTACAGCAGTTGAATGCTATTGGATAGAATTCTATCTCTCAAAAGTCAAATAAACACTAAAAATATTTACTTCAAGAGAAATGTTGAAAAGAAAACATCAGGATCATGTGTGAAATACCAGTGTAGTACTGCAAGAATTTGTAAATGAACATAAAAAGAGAAAGATTGGCAGTTGTTCATTTGTCAAGCATGAAGAAAATTACTGGGAGGAAACATATATATACATTCACAGACACAGATTGTGACATATTTCTTAAAAAATAAAAGACCTTTTCATTGAAGAAAGAATAAAGTGCATAGAAAACTAAACCACGAATCATCAAAACAGAAGTGCTCTTTAGTTCGAGCTTCGTTATAAACAATAACAGCTTCCATGTGCTATAAAGTCAGCCAGTGCATAACACATGATGGTTCTTTTGTTGGCAAGATTTTTGGTGGGAAATCTTGCAGACACCTACGAGTATAATGAAATGTGGATAAAAGTTGAAAGATGAAGATTTGGGTTGAAATTTGCAAAATGTGACCTCATTTCTGATTAATACCCTGTAATAGTCTATTCAACAAACGGTATCCATAAAATTAGATTAGCCGTAATACAAAATTGTCATGCTCTTTTACTGAAGATAATGTTAATTATCAAAGACGGAAAACTGTGAACAGTATGCTTAACTCAAGTATAGATGCAGATGTTTTGTGCTAAAGCAAACAAAACTTATATACTTTCGTGTTGCTAGCAGTATGTCATTTTGAAAACACTCAAAAGGTGACAATATTAGCTATAATAGGTATTTGTTCTAACAATCTGTAGTCAAAAAACTTATTGATCAAATAGTACCATTTTGGAAACTATACTACATTTTTCCTAAATTATATGAAAGTATTACTTCATAATAAATCACTTTACTATTATTTTGACTTTTATTATCTGCGACCTTAAGGCAATATATACAAATTAATAAATTTGGTCTAACTCTATTCAACCTATTTGTACTTTTGGAACATATACTATATTTGAGTAACAATGATAAAAATGAGCAACAAACCTAAAAAATATTATAAATCCTTTAAGGTGTAACAGAAAAATAAAACACATGCATTTCAAATTAAAATATTTTGATTCAACTTAAACCTTTACAAGTCATTATTGTCAAATAAACATAGAACATTTTTTTTGTGAAGAACATAATGACTAATGTAGTACAAAAATTTATTATGTCATCTTTAGATGTTAGTTATGTATAAAGTAAAGAAAAAAAAACTTTATATTACTTATTTAATAAGAAGGGTCTTGTAAATTAAGAAGAGCACAGGCTGACAACACAGCAATCACATTTAATATATTTATATACGGCTTTAAAATGGATAACTTGCATATTCTTGCGTAAGCTGTTCTGAAATTTACCAGCCATGGTGGCCAGCAGGTTTAATCAGTAAAGATATAACATCTTTCAGTTTTACCAAACTGGACCTATTTACTTCTATGGTGCTTTGGTATATGAATACTTGAGTTATTTTGTTGACATAATGTTCTAGTTGACGGGTCACATTTTGATGTTGTGGCTGAGCATGCACTGCTTTGTATTATGTTGCACAACTTTTACTGACTTATCAATCTCGTTGTCAAGAGGAGAACAGTTAGTACACAATAGTTCTCATTAAGTAACCACTGAAAGCAACAAATTTTAATTAGGTACTCAGTAAATTCAAGTAAAAGTTGTTTAGATAAATATATTCATTATGAAACTTTGATATTTTTGTTTGTATTACATACTTTTTAATTAATATTCAATTACATCATTATTCAATTGGACATAAGAACATATTCTTTTCCTTGAAACATCATCTAGTGTCAGTGTATAACTTAGATTAAATCAAAAAGGCGTAAATGGTCAAGTTTTCTCTCAGTTTTCTGGTCAAGTTAAAATTTGGTTGGTCGGCTGCAGTCAGTTTTCATTTTAACTGAAAGATAAAAATTTAATTAATTTACATACAGATTTGATTTTACATACAACCTAAAAACTTCTATTTTGTTTAAGTTGAAACTGAAGTACCTACACAGATTGAGTTATTCAGTTATAGTACTTACATTAATGTGATTTTCGCAAAAATACATTTGAGTTTCAGTAGATAGTTACAGGATTTCTTTAAGCGAGTGTTAACCAAATATTTCGCATGTCTATATCACTGGGTACGTCTAATCCACAGATTTCCTGGAGTCTTTGAAGAGGTATTTCTATATTACTGTTCTATTGTCCCGTTCCATATACAGTTTTACTATATTTTGTGATATTTAATAGAAAGCATTGTTTTTGTGAGGTTATTTCGCCCCCGTGCTTTGTTTACTATAAGACTGACGTCATTGCCACAGATAATGAACAGACTATCATGGCTGACCGTGTTTTCGGTCCAAAATTGAAAATCTTAATTTAAAATAGATTTTTTGCACTTTTCAGCCATCGAAAAAAATAATATTCATGTGCTATGGTCTAATACAACAATTATGAACATTTTAAGCCCTACTTTAAAAAAGGGTCAACTAGCCTATTTTAACTTCCTCGCTACGCTCGACACTTAACTCTAGAATCCTTCGTTACGCTCGGGATTCAATATAGCGCCCGTGACGTAAGATACTACTTTAATCTCTCGGTGCATAATCTACTATTAATACTTCTTGAGTCTCATGTCGTTTTGCGCTATCAATATGACTGAAAGAACCTGACAGCATCAATTTAAATGATGCAAATGAACCCTTTTGCAACTGACTGTTAGTCCCTTGTTTATTTATTTAGTCCATTATTTATTTATTCCCTATTTTAAAGAATGTTGGTATTTTTTTCGTTCTTTAAACTGATTAATATCTGAATTAATACACAAAATGAGAAAAAAATTGTGCGATTAATTTATTTAAACTACAATTTCAATTCTTGTTCTATTGAACCTTCTTCTCACTTACTGTCAAGTAGTCACTATCCACTATCCTCTACATCTTCAAACAGCCATTGCTGGTTATAACAGTATATATAAAAAAATAGTCATGATTACCTAAGAAAGCAGTACTGTTAAGTTTATTACTGTCAATACTGAAACTCAAAAAAAATTAAAGACAATATTATCATATTAAGAATAATGCGTAGGCTGTGCAGTCAAACTCTGATCTTCTTGAGCCGTGGATGTCGGCACTCTTCTGTAGCAGTGGATCGTAATAGTAGAAAAATCGGAAGAATAGAGCACTGTGTTTCTACATATTGTGTAGTCCAATGCGTTTACAACTGTAACCCACGCGTCCACTGTACTGTTAACGCCTGGTGTTAGGCCTTTCTTTTGTATATTGGTTACTCCAGACGAGGTGGGGGCTCTAGCCGTGCGCAACAGGAGTCACCCTACTACGCAGGCTGCACTTTGAGCGATCATGGAAGGCTTCTATCACCCAACCATTTGTATCGGTGGGGAGCGAGGTGTGAGCGTCGCTCGTTTCCTGCTCCCACTCCACAGCCTCCTTCAAAGCATAGAGGCATCCTCTCATTTTCTCTTATTCCCGTCTATAGCCGAACCCAACGACGCACGTAGTTCACGAAGTTGAGATTTAAGGCCAAGCACTCTAATAAAGCATGCTCGGTAGTCGCATTGGTGACACTGCGGCGTTTCCTCCAGACGAGCGCCCTTGCGCAGGTAGTGATCGAATCGAAACCGTCATGTGTCCTGTCAATATTTACACTAGCCATAACTGCTTCGAGCGACACAGAGCCTAACGTGTATCAGGGTATGTCACACTTGTTATGTGACAAGTCGCTCCTCCAGATTCCTTGCTGTAACCTAATGTCATGGACACCACCACGTGCATCGACATCCTACGGTGGAGCGACTGTTAACATGCAGGCTGTACCGAGGCTGACGGTGCGGTTAGCTTCGAATCCGGCCCGCATCGCAATGACTTGGGTCTCCACAAGAGAGCCACGTTAGGGAGGAAGATACTCCATCTTAACCGAGGCTTCATAAAATGCCATCGTTGAACTAACTTAAAAGATGCTTACAAGTGTTATTTGTGAAATAATACAAAAATTATTACATACGTTTTCTTAAAGAATTGCATAATAGTACATTGTTACCCCAGGGGTGAAAGTAACTTATTTAGTCCCGAGACGGTGTTCGAGGGACTAAATAAGTCTTTAACCCGAGGTAAACGCTGTGCTTTTCATTACGAATACAAGGAAAGTAAAAAAAAAAACTTTTTTTTTTAAAAACCCTTTGTTGCCCGTGGTCCACCTGCGTAGTTCACCTGGGTGTACCATTTTCAACTTCTGCTTTAGCTCGCTTTCTCTAATAAAATCAGGCGTTAACTCCATACCTGAATCAGATGAACTCATTGTGTTAATTATTAACACAATGTTATACAAATATAATTAACAGTTAATACAAATCTCTGCTATACGGAAGTATTATTAACAAAACTATAAAAGACCGCATTGCCGCTTATTTTGTTTTTTTTCTGTGGCCGGCCAGCTAATCAGGCATTATTTTTCATTTTCATAATTAAAAAAAAACATACTCATCGAATTGAGAACCTCCTCCTTTTTTGAAGTCGGTTAAAAACGGTAAAGGTTTTGCCCAAATCTATTGTTTACGCAGTAATTTAATATAAGAAATAATACAGTATGGCTATCTGGACCAATCCCCTTCCTTCCCCTCGCACCTACCCCCGTTAACAATTTGCGAGCTTGTCGATTGTATCGACGGCCATTTCTGCAACCGCGCCAGTAGCGATCGTGCTGAGTGTTCAATAACAGTTTGTGTTGATCAAGATTTTAAAGTTTTTTTTAAAGTTATTTTAAAGAAATAGTTGAAAATAAATTATAATAAAGTCATTTAAAAATATATATTCTTTAAATACTTAACATTATGTTATTTCAATTTTACACCGCGCTGTAATTGAGTGGCTGTATAGAAAATCGGAACACGGTTCAATAAAAATGTGAAAAAAGATCTAGTTTCTTTTTTTAAAATTTGACAGCAGCTGTTAGTTGAAAGTAATTCTCCGTAGGGCTGAAAAGTATTACTTTCAACCCGCAGCTCAGGCAACTTCAGACCTACTTTCAGAGTATGAGTAATGAAAAATAGTTTGTGATTTTATAATAATTAATGGACTTGTATAGTCGCCGGCACCTAAGTGGGCGAGATTTTGAAATCGATTTTGTGATTTTGCGCGTGTGCAACAAAAATGGTTGCTGCTTTTCATTTTATATCCTTTCTGGCCAATAATATTTCAGTATTAGTATTATTCATAGTATTCACCATTCGAGACAATATTAGTTATAATATCCCCGTTCTTGCCAACTTACATGCCGGCAACTGTACACCTTACACAACTTCAAGTTATTACTTACCATGAAATGCTAATAGTAGATTATGCACCAAGGGATTAAAGCAGTGTCTAACGTCACGGGCGCCATATTGAACCCCGAGCATAACGAGGGACTCTTAGAGTTAACTCCCGAGCGTAGCGAGGGAGTTAAAATTTAACTCCTGAGCGAAGCGAGGGAGTTATGTAGAATCCTAAGTGAAGCGAGGGGTTCAAGTCGCCTAAGACGAAGACACTGCTTTATTCCAGAGGTGAATACTCTACTTTTCATACCATCTGCGAGACAATAAAAACTCAGGGTTCTATAACCAATTACGTAGGTAGTAATTTTCATCTTAAACACTGTCACATTATCATTATCACTATCACCATGGTTAAAATTATGATATTATCAGGAATAAAGATGTAAGGCCGGTATTATACCATTTGTACTTTTTGGTATAATACGAAAAATACCGTATTATACCGTATTATATCATATCCAACGGTATTTTTAGTATTATTCATTTTATGTGTTTTACATATTATGTAGTTATATAAAGGGCACATATCAAAGATTGTGAGTGGTTTTAAAGGGCAACATAAGAGTGAGAGTGAGATCGAAGTCAAACACCAACGCTGTAAACAATAATTGTGTCTACATTATAGTATGATTATTTTATTTTAGACGAAACTAGTACTAAGCAACAGTGCAAAATAGCATGACAGTGGTGATGAGCAACGTAAACCCGCGTCCATGCTGGGCTGGGCCTCGTGGTGTGTACATAAATAAAAGAACACAAAAAGCTCGCTCGAACACAGAGGCTGAGCCTCGAGGCTCCCGCGGCCGAGTTACTCGCTATGGAACGCGTCTTAAGAAGTGTAAGGGGGGGGGGGGGGGAGAAGATAGGTAGGACGCGCGCAGTAGATCGCACCTGCAACGTTGCACTTCGTTATTGCCGAGTCTCTAGTGTAATGAAGATTAGTTGCAATAATATGATTTTACACATTTCCGCAAAATTTCTAAAGTGCACTTTGGGAGTCATTTGGAGGACATAGCCAAATTGGCAAGCAAAAAGCTGGACGCCCTGAACAGAGCAAAGCAGTACTTCACTCCAAGCCAGTGGGTAATAAAGCACAAGTTCGACCGCACACGGAGTACTGCTCGCACCTCTGGGCATGAGCTCCTAAATATCAGCTCGACCCTCTTGACTCCTTGCAAAGGCGTGCATTCCGCAACGTCGGTGATCCCAATATCACGGCCTCAATGGAGACGCTAGAGCAAAGGAGAGACTTTGGTTCTCAAGTTCATCCATATTACCTGGAACCGATCTCGTCTAGCACAGTCCGGTTTCAGCGTTCATTCCTTCTACGTACGTGTAGGCTCTGGAATGAACTTCCAGCTGCGGTGTGTCCTGAGCGCTATATTTGTCCTACTTCAAACGAGGCTTAAGAAGAGCACTTCTCTCCAGGTAAGCAGTGACTGAACTGTGACCCTGACATTGCAGATGTCCATGAGCGGTGGTCACCACTTAACATCAGGTGGGCCATTGGCTCGTCTGCCACCGTTAGCAATAAAAAAAATTAACAATTAAGTTAATTGTCACCAATGATATGTGAAAAACCGAATAAAATTGAATTTGTGAATTAAAAAATAAAATACAAAAAATACGAAAAATACCGTAAGTTATTGTATAATACCGATATAATACATGATCATTTGGTATTATACGGTATTTTTACATCTCTAATCATGAAAACCATAAAATACAAAAAATATATTTATTTTTCTCAAGCACGAACACGTCACGCAATAATTTTATCTTAAGTAAAGCTTAAAACATTACACAAAACTTAAGATATTTAATAATAACATAACAAGTATGAACTTAGTCTACCCATCGATCTACAATACGATACGATCAGCTGCTGAACCCTGTCAATGACCTTTAGTAGCACGCAGGACGAATTTTAATTTGTTTACAATAAAATGGTATCAAATATTTTTTTTTCAGCTTCGTTGTATATTTACTTTTGAAACAGCAATTAATTACTACACACAACTGTCGAAATAAATCTAAAATAGTCGACAGCCTATTGACCCCAAATAAAAAAAAGCTGAAGCACCTGAACATTTACTTACGTTTTTTAACTTTATCAATAAAACACAGAATAAACTTCTAAAAAGACTGTATTATTGATGCCACAAATCACATTCCACTAAACACTTTATTAACGTAAGCATCAAGATATTACAATTTTGAAATACGTAATGGCATTGGCGGCAAAGTTTTAACTATGAAAACAATACAACGGAATACTGTTGGTGCAAATTATGGAACAAATTGTAGAAACATTCCTTATTTTTAAATATGCCGCGTAATTTTTCCATATGCTGTTTATCCGCCGGCAGCGTTAGTGTTCTTGCTTTACTCTGCTGTATTTTTTCAATAAAAAATAAAGTGAAATGTAATTGTTTATTTTAGCTTATAGTATTATGTAGATAAATATTTTATAATTTTAGAAAAGAAATTATGTAATCAGATTTTATAAAAACATTATTTACACAGGTAGAATGTCTTTGTCTCTAGTGGATGCACGCTACTGCTGTATGGGTGTAGAACCTTTGCCTGCCTAAGCTAGCGTCTATGCTAAATTTTCATACGAATTTTATGTTCTATATTTAAAACACTTTAATTCCTTGGGAGTTTCATACAAAATTATATCCCTTGGGATATAATGTCTTGCTTTACGTTGAAGTTAAGGGGGATCTAATTGAACATTGTCGAGCAGGTGGTATGAAAAATTATTTTTTTTAAGTAAAAAGAATTTTAACGAAAATCTTACATGTACATACATCAAACAGGTTCTACATTTTTTTAAATTGTTTAATTAAAATGTGAAAAATAATAAAATAGCCCCCTCCCCAACCCTTGTAAATCTATATATATAAAAAAGGAGAAGTTACCATCTATGATGCACGCACAGCCGTAACCGCTAATGGTGGAAACGTGAAATTTGGACAGTTGTTTTAATTCAAAATGCGGACGCACACTAAGAAGGTATTTAAAAAATATTAAGAGTTGAAATATGGGTTGCAAGTTTGTATGGAAAAATCATTAAATTAGCAACGATTTTGATAAAACTTGAGATTCATACTCTTAAAAACATTTCATTGAATACGTGTTTCATGGTATGGTATTTAAAATCTGCTCCAATTTCTATGAAACTTATTATCCGAGCTCCTAATATAAATAACAGTCTTCTATATAATAGGCTACAAAAATATTTTTCCTACGGGAAAGTATAAAATTCCCACGGGAATACAATAATGGCGGGCGAAACCGTGAGAAGAAAGCTAGTAGTAATACATTAATAGGCATGAATGAGGACGGATTAAAGACAGAAACAGGATGAGGTATGAAAGTACGAGAGGCAAAAATGATATGAAAGGAACAAGAACATTAAGGACTCTGAATAATAATATCAGATGTAGCTGGAATAAAAAAACAGGTTCTACACATAAAATAACTGTACCTGTTAAATTAACATAAACTAGATAATTCTATAGTATAGTATAATCACCTCTGATAAAAAAAAATCTTTGTATAAAGACAAGCCACATTTAATTGCTTCAAACTGCCAAAATTGCCAGTGCGTTTAACAAATGGGACGGCAATTAATATGGTCAGCGTTTTTCTTGGCTGTTTCTTGCGCGCTCTCTACCGGCCGGCCACATCCTGATAACATAGCGGCTACAAGACGTATTTATTAATCCACGAGATCGCACCTACGACACACGGCTGTGGTCACTCATAGACAGTACTTGTGTAATTGAGGAAATTGTCTACAAAATAAAGTTCTGTGCCAACATGATTTACATCCTCATCTGCTCTGCTATCTTTTTACAAGTCGGATGGAGTTACGGTGAGTTTCTCAGTTTACTAAGACGGATCTAACGTCAGCCAATTCCGTAACTTACGTATCTTTTTATCGTTATCAAAATAAATAATCTGAGTAAGATCATAGTCACTTCGCAAGTGATTTAAATTATTATGTACGATATTACGAATTACGCTTTGCAATTCTTATCGGCAAATCAATAAGTGTTTGGATTACTGTTTTTTCTCGTCGTGAAGTTTTTTAACGTCATAATAATATTAATGGTTATACAGAGCTAATTAGAACATGATACAAATGTTTCCTTTAAACAATTTTTATAACATAAATTTTATATATCGTAGGAACTCAGGGTTAAAGGCGCCGTTTTTAAAAACTATAAAATATATTTTTTTTAATGTACTCACGGTTTGATATTTCCACAGATTTTTCAGGAAATGAGTTTGACCAAAACAACACAAAATGATTATATCGCCTTATCTATTGTCTATATCTATATTATCTTCAGATTAAAGTATTGGTCAGAGAGCTTTATAGGATAATGATATTTTGGAAAAGTTTTATTGTATATGTGTAATATATAATGATCGATTCACACGTTCGCAACTGCAATTTAATATTTTTTAATCACGATTTCATTATATCTTGTTATAATGTGTTTGATTACAAGGTGAGATGCTAAGATAATATATGTCTGACAAAGAATTTTAGTCACGAGTTGATTTGAATTTATCCGCACACTTTATCCTCTAGGACTAGCTGGCATGCTTTTGCAAATAAATACTGCGAAAAAAGATTTTTTTTATAACGACAGGGAAGCTCTTGGCCTTCATCTCACCTGATGGTAAGTGATGATAGGGCCGAAGGTGAAAGCGAGCTTCACCTGGACTCCTCAACAGCTGAGGAACTGGCTATCTTACCTCTAATTATCGGAACACAACAATGCTATTAACATTGTTATTATGGCGACAAACTTAGGTAAGACGGTGGTAGGTAGTCAGGTAGGCTCAGAATCCTTACCACCAACAAACCAAGCAGAAAAATGTCTGCCCCTTTTCGGTGGTGTTAACCACTAGTGCCACTAGAGAGGCAGTAAAAAGATCATAATGAACGAAGAAGAAAAATACATATACTTGTCATAAAAGTTGCTGAATAAATATAGGTAATATTCGAAGCACTACACCACGAGGTTCCACCAACCACCACCACCTACCAACTTTAATCAAAATCGGTTCAGTTGTTTTGAAGCCTGTTCAATACAAACAAACAAACAATCAAATCTTTCCTCTTTATAATATTAGTATAGATGAATATTTAGATCTTCCTGTTAATTCGATTACGACAGGACAGCTTATCATATCAATTGATTTTTAATAGCTCGCGGCAACGGCTGTCATTTCCAAATAGGATTTGGAACTGTTATGTGATAATTAACGCTTTGCAAAGATTCTTTGTCTGCGTAAAATCAATGAGCAAAACTGGTAAAAGCTGAACTGTAACCGTTAGAATCTGTTAATTTGGTATTAGCCGATATTTCAACAAGATGAAAGTACTTAAGTAGCAGTTACCCATGCACATTATTGAAGTTACAGTGAGAGTACTTCAGTAAAGTAAGTGCTACAGACGTACTTGTAGTCGAGTACTTAAGCATATACAAATACAGTCATGTACCAATTCCTGAGTAGGTACAAACAAAGCGTATTTTAGTTATTTCGTTGCTATATGCATCAGTTGATTTATAAAAAATGAGGGGATTATTTTAACGCTAGAATCTTATTACTTATTAGATATTGAAAAGTCTTAATAGTATTTAATTAAGTGGGAATGATATACTGAACACAAATATTTTAACTAATAGCAATTATGCCTACTGACGATTCTTACACTAAAACTCAAACATTGTTCAAGACGATTTTTCCTTTAATATTTTAACGATTTTTTGTTATGTTAATAAAAGAATATACATACTATGTACAGTATTGCTTTTTAGATGAAATACAAATATAATGAAGCTTTGAATTTGATTTGATAGAACAGTTACAGAGTAGGTTATCAAAAACTTGGTTTAGTCTGACAAAAAATAAAATCAAGTTATAACCATACAAATAACAATGGCAATTAATGTTACATATCCATAAAATAATTTTGCTAAATAATATTGCCATGTTGGGTAATGCTTTTCAAGTTATACATTCTTTTAGCTGTTAATGTGATATTGTTGAAATCATCTGGTTCATTGAGAGGCTTAGCTTTGCTGCTGGTTAGTGTACATAACTAATTTTCATTGTTTACTCATATCTATAGAAAATACGTATAGTAGATTATGCACCGAGGGATTTAAGCAGTGTCTTAGGTCGCGGGACGGGCGCCATATTCACTTCACCAGGTCACTCTAACGCTTGGGGTTCAAGTCGCCTAAGACACTGCCTCATTCCAGAGGTGAATACTCTACTTTTCATACCATCTGCGAGACATTAAAAACTCAGGACTCATAGCGTGCATTAAAAACAGTAAGGATTTCGATCTGAAATATTTTACAAATATGCAATAATAAAACCATAACCTAACATAAAACTATCACTATAACTAACATTATCACATTAACATGATATAAAAAAAAGATTTGTTATTCGTAAGCACGAACACGTCACGCAATAATTTTATCTTATATTAAACTTAAAAACTTAATAAAATACTAACTTACTCTACCCATTGATTTACGATACTATACGATTAGCTGCTGGACTCTGTTAATGATATTTAATACCTTTTAATAATAGAAATTGTTACCAATAAAATGTTATCAAATTTTTTTCTTCACTTCGTGGCATATTTTTTTTTATAACACCAATTAATACTTTATACAACTGTCGCAATAAATCTCAAATAGTGGCAGCCTATCGACCCCATATAAAAATAAAAAAGCTGAAGCACTTAGACATTTAGTTTTTTTTAGTTTATCAATAATACACTGAATAGACTTTCAAAAAGAATGTAGCGATGCCACAAAAGACATTTCACTAAGCAAAGTTAACGTAAGCAACAAGATATAACAATTTTGAAATACATAATGGCGTTGGCGGCGTTTTTTAGCGATGAAAACAATACAACGAAATACAGTTGGTTCACACTATGGAACACATTGTAGAATCATTGCTTATTTTTAAATATGGCGCCTATTTTTTCAATATTAAGCTTTTAGTTCGCTGTCTATCCGCTGGCAGAGCTAGTGTCCTTGCTTTACCTTGCATTTATTCGTTTTTATAATTGATTTACTACCAAACGTTTGGTAGTAAATCAATGGTTTTTATCGACAATTAATGGTGGTCGTCAAAAGATGGCGCTTTTAGCATAATGACAACAATAAAAATAAGCGAAGTGAGGGTTTTTCTAGCTTTGTAGATATTATTAAGTACATATTACCCTGAGTCTGAACCTGTGAACATCATGTTTTATAAAATCTAAATAAATAATTCCTCTATCAAAATTATGAACGTTTATTTGTCTCTATAGGATGCACGTCATTGCTGTATGGTCATAGTGCCTATGCCTTCCTAAGCTTGTATCTACGCTAAAATTCATACGAATTTTATGTTCCATATTTAGAACACTTTACAGCATTATCAATAAAATCTGTGGTTAAGTAGTCAGTTTACCTAACTTTGAAAAACCCAAATGTTCGATTCTATTCTTTATTTGTCATCATAAATTTATCATCAGGGCATGTATTATGACATCTTAATTCCAGCCAATTTTCTGAATTGATATCAGTACCTTTCTTTTACTCATTATACAAAGAGAAAGAAATGGCATTATAACAATTCAGAAAACTGCCTGGAATTACGACGTCTTATTATACCCCCAGGTTACATGAACGCCAAAAGCTTCCTCCTCACAAATAAAACTACGACATCGCTCTTTAAATTTTGCCTAAGGTTTTGAAAATAAAATGTTCTCTTTATTCTAAACACTAGCTGTGCCAGCGAACTACATTTCGCCGTATATTTTTTACCCGTTTTTGCAACATTTGTCATTGATGCTCAGCTCCTATTAGTCGTAGCGTGATGCTATATAGCCTAAAGCCTTCCTCGATAAATGGACTATCCAACACAAAAAGAATTTGTCACTTTGAATCAGTAGTTCCTGAGATTAGCGCGTTCAAGCAAACAAACAAACTCTTCAGCTTTATAATATTAGTAAGTATAGATAATGCTCAATTAATTGTATATGCTTTACATTTATAACATTTTTAAACCTCAAATTTTTCATCGAATCCGCCATTGACAGTTATAATTAATTTTTTTGAAATGCATTTCATTTATGTACAATAATTAAAAATAGTTTTGGATAACAAACATAATCAGAGTAACTTAAGATCAAGGGCGTGTATCATGGAATTCAAACTACTACTACTCATTAACGTTATCAAAAGAGCATAATAACAGATAAGACGCCGCTTAATTTTAATCGAACAACTTGGATCAAGGATATTATATTCGCAAAATATCTTTTATCGAACCCGTACTAGTACGCACATACAAATCTCATCGAACGGAATGACACCAATAGATTCAATAACCAAAGTATAGTTTTATTAATTAAGAAAAAAACTGACAGAACGGACCTAAAAAGAAGTGGTTAAAGCTAAGTACTTACTTTATTTATTAATTCTTCATGTAGGTACAGTGTGTACAGAGGTCGCTCAATATCATAACATTCTCTACCAGCCAACTTTAAGATAATGGGGAGCATAGGCTGGTGTGGTAGATAATAATAATAATAATAATTTATTTATTTATCTCATCAACAGGATATGATAACTAACACTTTAGATTTAAGGACAAGATTTAAGAATAAGATGTACCGAAATAGTAGCATAAATATTCAGAACTAGCTTTCCGCTCGCGGCTTCGCCCGCGATATTATTGTTTTCCCGTGGGAATTAATATTTTCCCTTGGAAAAATAATTTTGTAGTCTAATTAAGCCTGGATAGTAAATTTCATAGAAATTGGAGCAGATTAAAAATATTTTCCATAGAAACTTTCAACCCCTATTTTGCACCCTAAGGGGGTGAATTCCATTAAACCATGAAACACATGTTCAATTAAATATTTTTAAGAGCATGAAGCTCAAGTTTTATCAAAATCGTTGCTAATTTAAAGATTTTTCCATACAAACTTGCAACCCCTATTTCATCCATTTAGGGTTACATTTTTTTTTAAATTCCTTCTTAGTGTGCGTACGCATTTTGAATTAAAGCAACTGTCCAATATTCAAGTTTATACCATTAGCGGTTACGGCTGTGCGTGCGTCTATAGATGGGAACATCTCTTTTTATATACGAGGGGCGGCTGATAAGTTCGCGACCTAAGGTACTTAACGAAAAGGTATCATCTCGTTACTGATAGCACAACTTGCGGCACTAATTGATAGTATTAATAACACCGATTTGTTCAATTTGGTTCATTAACACTTCAAACCTGGAACAAGCAACAATACCATGTCGACCGAAACTGAAAATTCTCGCAATTTTGAGCACCGCGCAGTGATTAAATTCCTTGTAAAAAAAGGAAACTCGCCGAAAGACATTTTTGAAGAAATGTCATCGGTTCTTCAGGATTCCGGGCCATCATATACAATGTTAAAAAAATGGGCTCGACTTTTTAACCAAGGAAGGGAGAGCTGTCAAGACGACCCCCGCCCGGGCCGCCCTGTAACAGTAGTGACCAAAGAAAATGTTCAAAAAGTTGAAAAATTAGTATTGGCCGATCGAAGAATAAAATTGTGGCAGATAGCTGAAGAGTTACAGATAAGTAAAGAGCGAATCGGAGAAATTTTACACCACAATTTACACATGAAAAAAATTAGTGCGCGTTGGGTACCGCGAATGCTCACACCACTCGACAAACAACGACGACTGGCGAGTTGTAAGGATTTTTTGGAGTTTTGTCAGAAAGATTTGGACGAAATTTGTAACCGCATTGTGACAGTAGACGAAATATGGACTCGCCAGTATGATCCGGAGTCCAAACAAGAGTCTATGCAGTGGATTAAAAAAGGAGAAAACCACCAAAGAAGTTTAAAGTGGAAAAGTCGGCCTCTAAGATTATGGCGACTATTTTCTGGTATAGCGAGGGAATTTTATTAATTGATTACTTGCCTAAAGGAACTACTATGAATGGTCAATACTACGCCAATTTATTAGGTCAGGCACGTGAAGAAGTCGTACAGAAAAGACGTGGTAAGTTGGCGCGCGGTGTGTTGTTTCTGCAAGACAACGCGCCCGTTCACACCGCTCGCGTTTCGAGGTATGCTTTAAAAGCCACTGGGTTCGCAGAAATTGACCATTCCCCCTATAGTCCGGACCTGGCTCCCAGTGACTTTTTCCTTTTTTTGAAACTGAAAAAGGGGTTAAGGGGGCGAAGATTTTCGGATGACAATGAGATGAAGTCAGCCGTGGAGAGCCATTTTCAAGAGAAATCTTCAGAATATTATTTCAATGGTTTAAAGGCATTGTATTCACGATGTGAGAAGTGTATTTCACTCGAAGGTGATTATATTGAAAAATAAAAATTAAAAAACTAAACTTTTCTTTCATTAAGTACCCTAGGCCGCGAACTTATCAGCCGCCCCTCGTATATAGATAATAAGAAACTGTTATGAATGTAAGAATACAATAGATCCTAATACGCAAATACCACCAATCCGCACTGGCCCAGCGTGTTTGATTTAGGCGTAATCACCCTAGCATAGGACTGGCTCGAGCCCCTCGGTGGGGACGTATATGAGCTGTTGTGATGACACAAATACCAAAAATTTATTAACTAATATCATCATCATCATTATTTCAGCCAAGGGACGCCCACTGTTAGATATAGGCCTATCCCAGGGATCTCCAAACCGAACGGTCCTGCGCCTCCCGCATCCAGCGGCTTCCCGCGACCTTCACCAGCAGGCTTATTCTCTAACTTCGGTTGCTCACTAGAACTGTCATTTTTGAAAGAAACTTAACATCCATTACTGCTATCATGAACGCTGCCGTAACACATACGATCACAAAACTAAGGGATATAAAGTTCCTTTAAAAATGACAGTTCGAGTTATCAACCGTAGTAAGAGAATAGGCCTGCAGATCATCGGTCCACCTTGTTTATGGGAGGCCTACCAACGCTACGTCTTCCGTTACGTGGCCGCCACTCGAGGACCTTTCCACCCCAACGGCCGTCAGTCCTGCCAGATATGTGTCCTGCCCACTGTCGGTGACTCTAGTTCTTCTACGGATCTCATCATTTTAGATGCGATCACGTAAAGAAACCCTGACCATAGCCCTCTCCATTGCCCTTTGAGTGACCTTGAGCCTTCTTATGAGACCTATTGTAAGCGGTCAAGTCTTAGTTCCGTACGTCATCACTGGCAACACGCACTAATATACATATATCAACAAATATACTTACATTATATGTGGATAGTCATTGATACAATGACTATCGAATCAACCTAGTGACTGCTTAATATGAAGGTGAATAAATTTACCGGCTTGCTAGTTCTTGAAGTTAACCCTGCTAGTGTTTGTGATGTTATCCTGTCATGCGTTGTGCGTGCATGTCTGTCACACAATGACATGGACAACGCATGACAGGATAACATCCACCTGGGCCAGTAACTATTATCTAATCTGTGCCTGGGTGACCTGGCTTTGGTATATTCCTTTAACCCTTTGGGTATTACCAAAACAATTTCGTTTCAAGATCGGACCACTGAAGGACATATTAGGTTATTTTTTGCCATAAAAATTTAAAGGAATGTTTATTTATCGATTCGATGTAACAATGACAATGGATGTTTCTTGCACTACTGCCGTTGCTGTTGCCAACGTCACAAAAATACCCTAAAAAAGAAATGAATAAAAAAATATAAATACCATATCCAACCCTAGTAAGTATTGTCATCTCAGTCAATTAGAATTGGCATAGACGTAGACAAACTTTTTGTGTTGTTAGCCCTTTGTTTTTTCAAATAGGGTTGCGTTTAAATTAAATAGGTTAAAGAATCATTATTTTGTTTGTTTTTCAGTATATTTTTGTAGCACGCTGTATATTTGGCTCTATATATGGCGTCATGTCGTTGCAAACGCACGCGAGTAAAAAACATCGCCGACAGCCGTGCCGGCGCCGGCACCGTATCGTTGCATGTAAGACAGCCAATTCAGTAGCACTACAAAGATAAATAAAAATATTTTCTATTACTATTTATTATTTTGTAAAAGGGATCCAAGAAACTAAGAGAGAGTCAAACTCCAACTCCGACAAAGTTCCAGCCAAATTATAGTACTCAAATTGAAGCAATCTCTATCACGTAATAAGTTTTCGAGTTGGTATGGGTGAAAAGAATTTAATATTCTGAGCTACCCGTGAAGTGTGACTAACTAAGCTCCTCATGAGACCTCATGAGCGGGTAATCACGTTAGTCACAGAAGGGAAACTGCCATAAAATACTGCTCTGAATCACATTTGCACGATTTTCTTTATTGTTTCTTAATTTAAATTTACGCTTATTTAATTTACCATTGAATATATTATTGTATTCGCTACACCGCCGCTTTATTTATGTGAATTTTTCATGCATTTAATCAAACAAAAGTACCTAACCTTTAACATCTTTCGTTGTCTGAAAGTTACACAGGTAAAATAAAAATTCCTGTTGTGTTATAATCTATATTTTTTTACTTACTTGTTCATGCATATCGATGTAGCACCCCGTTTTGAAGTTCAGCTCATACGTATTAAGTTGCTAACAATAGTTTGAATCAACATTATGAATAAGATCATATTATATTTAGATGTAATTTCTGAGGTACCGATCAACAGACAGGATCCTGGCTCTTCCCACCGACCCAATTAATCAAACGTAGTTAGAGATGGCCCAAATTCCCTTTTAGAGGAGGTCTATATTCCCAGCAGAATGTAGGAGCTGTGCAAAAACAGAGTATACTTTTTACTCAATGACGCAATTTTGAACCTCACATAGACGAGAAATTTATAGCGCTATATGACCACTCCTAAATTCGTCGCTCATTTGGTGAAGAATTTTTTGATTACCTATAATTATTGCACACCTACGTCCACGGCACTGGATTCTTTTATGTTCTCAAATGGTTTATTTTCTATATATCTGTTTCTTTTAACGATCCCATCAACCTCTATTTTCCCAAAATAGTTTTGTATTAATTGATGCATGATAACTACGTTTAGAACAGGGCGTAAGTGGGGCCTATATGTGGTCCGGTGAATTGGCTTTCTTTTGACATCAAATCACACGGACAAGCCCATGCATAGTGATATGTATACTGCACTCCCACGGACGGGAAGATCGGTAGTTCCTGACGTGCTGGGGAGACACCTAAGTACGACCTTCTGCCTTGAACAGCTTAGTGACTATTCGGAAGGGGGACACCTCTGAGGAGATTGCCCGTTCTCTAAAAACCGCATTTCTGAGATGATGATTTAAGATATGAGAACTCATCATAGTTCTTTCTTATAAGCTACCATACCACACTTATAAATATGTTTTAATAGGTCGGGCGGTAGATTATAAGAAAGAACTGTGGTAAATCCATAGAAACGATTCGAATATAGGTATTGAAAACGCGCAAAAATGAATTCGCGAAAGTCTCGACGTAAGGCACATTAGGCTAAAACTAATTCAGTAAACATTAAGTCACAAGAATATTTATTTAATCAAAGTATATATAATAAAAGTATACTAATAATCAAAGTATACGAAGTAACAAGTGCTGAGCAAATTTTGTTAAATAAATCGAACTTAGAAATTCTTAACTTACTGCAATAGCTTTAAGTGTTATTATGCTATACTTTGAGCTATAAGTAATGTTGCTAATGTCTTTAGTATACAAATGATAAATTTTCCACACCTCAACAGTGTCGACGAAATGAGCTAACAGGCAATGTCATTAGAGTAACGGTGATCAACACCTCGCCTCGCTAATGTGAACACCTTAATCACTTTAGAATAATCAAATCCGAAGACATGACATTTTTATACACACTTAAAATTTCAAACAAAAGCTATTTATATAGGTGTGCCATTGTTGTCATATCAATAGCTTACCCTAACTTCAATAACAATAAGTACCTACTATATTTCAAATAAGCAATAATTGTATTTATTATCCTTATTTGCTATTACCCACTTGTGATATTTTAGTACATTTGTAACTGACTTCAAAAAAAGAGGAGGTTCTCAATTCGATGCATATGTTTTTTTTGTGTGTGGTATGTTATGCCATTAATTCGCCAATTGTGAATAGAGTTTCAAAATTATTTTTGTTTTCGATAGCGTATACTCCTGCGGTAACATTATTAACACTATTACGATTCCTTATTTTGTAATTTATAATGAATTAAAATCTAACCTAGTCCACTAAATACAAAAAGGCAAACTCATAGCCACAAGCGATTTTTATTACTGATTCTTAGGGTGGGAATTGAGTGGGTTCTTACTCAAGATGAATAAATAGGTTAGTTCAAAAACGACGAGACAAAAGATTGGTTAAGGGAGAATTTGTAAAACACAAATTTAAAATGTATTAATGAGCAGACAGATAATTATACATAAATCAATGAATCGCACAAAATTTCGCAACACAATATATACTACAATTTGGCTCTACACGTAGTCTATTTCTAGCACTAAAAGATTGTGTAGGTAGTCATACTCAATAGAAGCCATTTCAGTGCTTAAATTCAACCTACATGACACAGGCTAGCGACTGTACCTATCACACAAAAGTTTTCTATAGCCAAACGAACAATAAAACATTCTATAAATATAAGTCTTGACGTAAAATGATTGCTAACAAAAAGGTAGTTTGCGTACATACATCCACGTGTCCCGTTAAAATACCTTCCTAAAATAAACAGTACAACAAAAGGAATGTCATTTTAAATTTCAATGATATCCCCTTTTTATTAATTCCTAGCTTTCTTCTCGTAATTTTCCCATAGGAAAAACAATTCTATAGCCTATATCACTTGGTCATAATGTAGCGTTTTATTAGTAAAATAATTTTTAAAATCAGTCGAGTAGTTATTGAGTTTTTCATTTCAAACAAAAATACAAATCTTTTCTCTTTATTACATTACTATGGAAGAGTATCGATTGAATTGTAATTTTGTACGCACGCTATAATTTGGTTAATTAAAAATCGATAATTAACTATGGGGAGAAAGCAGTGTCTTATAGTTATGACACGGGTGTAGACTTAAGAGGCTGAGTAACGCCAACGACCTTGAGACATGATTTGTACTGGATTACGGGCGCGGTGCGTTATTGAAATTGAGCGAAAAAATCAAAATATATATTTTTTTAAAAACTAGTATCTTATTTAAAGATATGAAACATCAATATTATCAAATTAAGTGTAACGAGTTAATTCCCTGAAAATCATTAAATAACCTTTGTTAAATAACTCAGATTTTCTTCTGGAAGCTGTTTTTGATGGGTGTTTTTGGTATTTTTTTAACGAGAAATTTTGATCAAAATTTATTTTGAAGACATGGATATTCTCAAAAATATTTTCAGGAGTAACATATATTTTTTACTACGGTATATTAACCAGGTTTTGCTAAAAAAAAGTTTAAAGTGGGGCTCGATTACCTCAGCTCAGCGTTGTCAGCCTCTTTCGTGTGCGTAACAAAGGATAGATAGATAGATAGATATAATCTTTATTGCACACATGGACATTACAAATCAAACATTATAGACAAAAAACCAACATGAGTACAAAAGGCGGTCTTATCGCTAAGAGCGATCTCTTCCAGACAACCTTAGGGTGGACATGGATGACAATGAAATAAGAGTAGATTATGTGCACAGCATCAATGAATATATAAATAAATATTAGATACATAAAACTATGAATATACATAATATAATAAATATATAAAAGTATAGAAAAATATATAAGCTACAAATATAAATAATGGTGGAAATACTAATTGCATGATTGCGACAGATAGTACTCCTTAACAAGCGTTTTGAATTTATTCAATGTCTTGGCTTGTCTAATATACACTGGTAGCGAATTCCACAGTCGTGCAGCTTGCACTGAAAATGAACCGTCGTAAAATTTTGTATGATGTTCTGGGATCCTAAGTATTGAGTTTTGTGCTGACCGCAATGTTCTTCCAGTCGACTCATTCAAGAAACAGAAACGTTTTTTGAGATAATGAGGATACTGAGGATTAAACAAAGGACTCTAAATTCTGATCGTAGCAAGTGATTATAGACACAAATTAAGCATTGTGTGGTGTCAATTGGGACCATTTTACGAATATTCATACAAAGCTGCCAAATAGAATTTGCTTTTGATGAATTGCTTTCAATTCAATACGAATCATAATATGATCATAATGATTCTGCCAATACGGCCTTTTTAGGTTCACTGACTGCAGCTAAAGATTTAAGTTTACCCAAAACTAAGACTGCTTTATTCCCTAGAATAATACTCTTCCTGTCTCACCACCTGCAAAGCACCTGTAAGGTATAAAAACAAGTACCTACGTGAGAAATATAGCATTTATCCAAAATTATATTACTATAAAATCATAAATTATTATATCACTCTCTTTGCTTTTTCAGCTTTGAAAAATAAAACCTATAAATGTTTGATTTTGTTATTGGCGAGATTAATTTTTTTTTCATCCCATCTATTCGAAAAGAGGAGCGAAGGGTTCCTCGATAAGTGCGACCAAAATGGGTCACTCCGGCACACTTAATAACAGTGACGAAATTACTTTTGAATTTGGAACACTATTTTAAACGCAATTCGCTTTCAAGTCCATAAACTCTATTTGTACTTTGGTTATGTAAATATAAATATTCTTCACTACTAAAAGAATCTCTTATTTATTTTTCTTATAGAGGAGAATGAAAAGTAGTGTGCCACATGGTACCAAAATTATTTTCATCTCGAGCGACATACTTTGAATCCCTCGCTACGCTTAGGATTCTACTCTAGAATCCCTCGCTATGCTCGGGATTCTACTTTAGAATCCTTCGCTTCGCTCTGGATTTAAACAATCGCTCTCGGTCTCAATACATTATTTTGGTCCCTTGTGACACAATCTACTATTGTTTCATTTTGTTTTTTTTTACTTTTGACGACACAACATGGGTTTCTATCGAAATGTGTTTATTGTTTATTTAAATATGAAGTGGATACGTTCCACATTTAAATAACATTATTTTATATAGAAAAAGTATTTTTTACATTATACTCATCAAACTATGTTAACTTTGATTTCCATTTTGGACATAACATGTATGAGATCACATCTTAATCTTCTAATATATAAAATTCTCGTGTCACAGTGTTTGTTACCGAACTCCTCCGAAACGTCTTGACCGACCTTTTGAATTTTTTTGTGTATATCCAGTAGGTCTGAGAATAGGTCGTAAACCTATTTTTTATTTTGGCGAAACGTAGTTCGCCGGCACAGTTAGTCTAATATATAAAATTCTCGTGTCACAGTGTATGTTTCCTCCTCCGAAACGGCTTGATCGATCTTTATGAAATTTTTTGTGTCTGTTCGGTAGGTCTGAGAATAGGTCGTAAAGTATTTTTTTTACCGACGAAAAAACGGAGGAGGTACTCAATTCGACGCGTATATTTTTTTTAAATGTATGATCACGCATAACTTTTTACAGAGAACTCCGATTTTGATGATTTAAATTTGAAAAAAAAATCCTACCCTAAGGGTAGGAAAACTGGAAATTATTGTTGATTTACTCACTAATTGTGATCAATGACCACGCATTACTTCGTACAGAGTGATCCGATTTTGATGATTCTTTTTTTATTGGAAAGGGTATTATACCCCGAGCGTGGTCCCATTTAAATTTGTTTTGTTTTTTCAAATTTATATGGGACCTCGAGGGTGGTCCCATATAAATTTAAAAAAACAATTCCAACCCTAAAGGTACAAAAACGGGGGATGATCGAAAATTCACTCACTGATTGTAAAATTAATAGATGAAAGTCACAAAAAAACATAAAATAAATACTTTTTAACAAAAATTTGAACCGCCGAAAAAACTAAAAAGCAAAAACACTGAAAAGTTAAACATAATATAAGAATAGGTAAAGACAACATCACACTTCTATATTGAAGTCGGTGACAAATTTTAACACTTTCTAGAAGATCATCGTTTGGCACCGACTTCAATATAGAAGTGTGATGTTATGTGTACCTATTCTTATATTATTTTCAACTTTTCAGTGTTTTTGCTTTTTAGTTTTTTTCGGCGGTTCAATTTTATTATGGCGAAACGTAGTTCGCGGACACAGCTAGTAATATATAAAATTCTCGTGTCACATTGTTTGTAACCAACCGCATCCGAAACGGTTTGACCGATTTTTATTAAATTATTTGTGTATATGCGGTAGGTCTGAGAATAGGTCGTAAACAATTTTTGTTACCCTAAGTAATAAGGGTTTTTTTAAATTATTGGGGTGCGTAGTTCGCCGACCGACACAGCTAGTGATACATATAATTTTAAGGTTATTTGAAATATAATATTATACCTATGCGTTACGTTTTTATATTTAATACATATTATTCAATAATGAACATTGCTACACTTTATTAATCTTAATAATGTATAAGTAGTATATTTTTACATGTAAAGTAAAAATACGAAAGCACGCACGCCCATTCAATTCAAGCGTTCGCTCGGCGAGAAGTGAGTAAGTACCTATTTTTTAACGCGCGCTATTTCTCGCGCTTCCCGCCCTTTGACTTCCGTACAAAAACTACTCATTTGGGCAGCGCGAGTAGTATACTCATATATCAGTATACATACTCGTCCTGCTTATTTCCCTGCTGATTTCCCTACCTCCTTCTGCCAAAAACGTGGTATAGGGTGGTATTATAGCGAATGCGTTTGCAAATAAAGCCTCAGGGGATCTATGATAACCACTCGCTAAAATCAAGTAGATAATATTGTACTACAACAAAAAGATCAGTAAATCATAATTTAATGTTTATAATAAATGAAACCCAGATACAACGAAAAACAATATTGAAAATAATGGCATTAGAACTTTGAGAACTTATACTTGTTATCGAAAATTCTAGCAAGTCTAGACATCTGTATCGGAATATTGCGTAATATTTTGTTCTTGTTCCATCGCTCCGAGTATTACTCATTGTTAGTCACGAAATAAATGGAATTAGTACCTACAAGAGGCATATTTTTATAGTAGTGAGTGTGCTGTGACACCGGCTGGTAGAGAGGTTGGTAAATTTTTATTTCATTTTCTTGAACATTACCGGTTTACCTTACAATGTGTAGAGTCAACGTTTTTTTTTCTAATATTACATACATCTTAATTATGATTAGAGTGAGTGCATATACAAAGTTCTCACTGAAGTCTATTTTTAATCCTGAGTTTACAGGCTATAAATAATTAAAAATAGACTTTAGTGAGGTACACATTTTTTTGTTAAGAAGTGTACACCTATAATTTAGTTTCCTTTGCACTTATAAAACTATTTTGTCATATTTTCATAAAACGGTAATAAGACTATCAGATTTAGATTTAGAGGATCATGGCTTGTCTCATTAGAACAGTAACTTTAGCTTCTTAAAGGTTTCTTCAAAATCAGCCTAGGTAGACACCATCAAAGATGATGATATTGACACCATAAACTGTGTAAAACAGTCTATGCGTGCTTGGAAACTTGGTGACGATCGATTCCAATTCCAGCCTTATCATCAGTCACCACTTACCATCAGTGAAAGAAGGTCGAGAGCATGATCGATTTTGAAACAATACTGTTTATTTTTTGTAATATAATGTATTTCTCGATAGTTTTATACAACTAACTACTCATCAACATTAAATTCTGTCACGATCTAAGAATAAAGCCTGCCTACGTGATAAGTCGAGAGTACCTTTCATGTTGGTATAGTCTTTAAAGAATATTTAAGTACTCTAAAGTAAAGCCGCAATAAAATAGTGAGATTACTCATGTGGTACTTACACACTTTCAACCTTAGACGCACATATTGCTATGTTCTGTTTGCAAGTCAAGATTGAAACGAAAACTTGGCACACAATAACTACGGAAAAAAAAATTAATGATTGACAAAGCTTACAAAAAATGAAGATCCGCGTTCGATTTGTTTGTTGCATTCAAATTGGTAATTTTGCATTATTTTAAAGAAGTTCACATGGACAAAATAATTGTGCTAAGGCGGCCACAACACCGTTTAATTACAAAATATTTTTTTTTGCGTGGAACGTGGTTATTATTTACTTTTACTTTTCTAACTGTATACTTAAGTATATTAAGTATCCTCTATACTTTATAATAGAACGTTGTCGAACTTAATTTGAAACGGTAATAGCATCATAAAAATAATCGATTTTTTCATAGGTAAAATTTGATTGATAGCAACCTTGCATGTTTGCGACAGCTTACTTATTTTTAGGGGTCTTTATTTACATAGCTCAGATTAGATGTTCCAATTTTTTTATTTTGAGAAACTAAATATTTAGCTCCAGCTGCTTTAAATGAAGTGTAGATTTAAAAAGTGTTTCAATGCATGTTTACAACAGTAGCTGTTTGTTTCTGTTAATTATTTGCTCATAACCGGTCTAATATTCCGAAGAGCAAACAATATTGCACGAACGTGATATTAAACATACATAAACGCAAAATGCTTCAACACATTTAGTCGCAGTAATGACAATAGGTAGTTAGTTCAGCTTAAAGAACGTGATATTATGTACTTTGTTTAAACCTATTCAACGTTTGAAGATCTGATAGAACCTCGGTTGTGTTATTATTGTGGTAATGACGTAAGAAAAGGTTCAATTTAATAAGGCCGCCCATTGTAACACAATAAAAATGAACTAATGTTACGTGTATAATAAAGAATTTAATCGTTTATCCATTCAATACGATCAACTCTGAAAAATTTATTTGTCTATCCATCTAATACGATCAACTCTGAAAACGTAACTTTACGTGAAAAAAGCTGTTGATATCATTAGAAGACGTGTCAGGTAGACAGGTAGATTCAGGCAGGCCTTTAGGTGGTATAATATCATTCCATCTTAATGCAATTATAGTAACACCGACCTAACCATTTCGGGTTTTCCATTGAACAAACAATGATCTCAGAGGCAATGGTGATTAAGAACGTCAATTAAGGCTACGCATATTCTTTAGTTATGAAGCATAAAACAATATAATTTACTAATGATGAAATTTTAAGCTTCCGATGGTTTCGTTTTTCGCTTATTCCAAAGTTTTGGAATGCCGACGACTTCTTTTGTAATTATTTTAACAAATTTAGAGTTTAAATGTCGTGTTTGACACAAAATATTTATTTTCACTTCTCTTGGTTGCAAAGTTCGTCTTTATGTCGTTTATAGGCTGCATAAAATGGTTTTTTATTTTCTAGAGCATAAAGTAAAATTTTCTTTTAGACAAACATTCTTAGGACCAACAGCCAGCAACGCTCAATAAAACTTCACTAAATAACTTGCGATAATTTATTTGTCTTGTGTTTTCTACCTGAAAAGTCATGAAACCAGATAAAAATAGTAACCGGTTATTATTAAAACGCATCGAATTATTTTTATTACTTGGCAGAATGAAATACCTATGTAGGTACCTACTAAAATCTAAGCCATCGCCATGTAAAAATTTAAAAAAAAGTTTACTGGCGGGAATTGGCTATTATTTCACTCCTTTAATTTTTCAACATTGTGTTACATATTTGAATTAAAGTGAATTTATAATTAAAATTTTACTTTAAATTTTAATTAATTTTTCGTTTATATTTTGAAGTAATTGTTTAATTTTCTCGCAATCGAAGTGAAAAGCAGTGTGTAAAACACTGGCACAAACAAGCCATTGTACCACTCAACTTACTATCCACCCTCGCCTACGGCTCGGGTAGATAAAATCGTCTCGGGCTACAATAACTCATTTTATGCCCTTGTTGCACAATCTACAATTTTATTATTATAAAACATTTAACATTTTGATTTACATGGCTAAGAAGCAAGCTCTCGATACAACATTAAGTACTGTACTAGCTAATTGGTCACTACTATCATTAATGTGGTTTGAAAAATTAACACAAAAGCCTATTTCCTTTCTTTTTTTAAGGTGGGAAAATGTGTATGTCGAGATGCTGAGTAGACCTTAGGAACTCTATTCCACCAGCGTCTATTCTTCTGTTGTCCCTATATCCGGCTAAACCTCCCTCCAAAACCTCTTCGCACGAGATGAAAGCACGTTCCGTATCAGGAAGGCCATTCACCGAATGCACCCCCAATTTACAAGGGCCTAGCTCTACTCTGGATTTAATTATTTTGTTCTTATAGCACTCTTGGTGTAATTTTACTTTTATTAAAGTTAGAGATACGTACATAATTTTTTAATTTTATCACTTTACAGGTGAACCAAGGGGTGTTGGTGCGTACGCTTACGAAGATTCCTCTGGCAATAGGTACGGCGGTACTTACGGGCTCGACGACGCGCGGGTTTATCAAGGCACAGAACAATTTCCGAACTTTATTCCAAACTTTTGGAGTGCCGACGATTTCTTTCCTGATTTTTTTAACAACCTTGAGGGTTTATTGAGAGAGTAAGGTCTAATGTTATAAGTAGGTGCACTCAGCTTTCGGTGAAGGTCTCTTTGCATGTACTAGCTGACAAAGCTAGTCTTCTCTCGGTACGAGAACAGCATGCAATCTTCTGACAAGTAACCTATTCTCTTCATGTAACATTTGCGTTAACTTTATTTCTGATGTGAAGTGTAATTTTTAAGACAACCGGTTGTTTTAATTACCGTAGTTTCGTATTTATAGTGCAAGCGGCAACACACGAAGATATGTCCAAGCATTAACGTTTCTACTTTTGAAGCTGTTGCCAGCGCTGCTACCACTACGGCCATTCTCTAATTTGATTCCGTTTTAACCACTGCAACTGATACCTCCTTTAAGACCTTTGCCCCGTTTAAAACCTTTCCTTCCTTTTTTCTTTTAGAGATGTGACTGTATACTGTTTTATTTGAAAACGTTACCATCGTTATTATCACTTAAACTCCCAATATTTGCCCCTACTTTTAATCTGTCCTCTGCCCTGCCATCTTTTCCTATTTATCACTTTCCGCCGCTAGCATTAAGAAGGTAATGTGAAAATGACTACCTATACCCAAGTGTTATATACTGGCCTTCTCTATAACCTTTTTCATTTTTGTATTTTTCCACTAATAGTCTAGCTTTCAAAGAGCTATTTATCGCGTTCATATCTAGCCTTTCGTGTGTTTTGACCTCTTTTGTGTGATTACAGGGCATTCCAATCAAACATTGAGAATCAGAAGCTAGCGTTTAACGCAGCAAAGAAGGCTTATGATTTAACATCTAATCAAGCCGGTTATATCCCAAATTTCACCAGCAGGTTCAGTGACTTTGGTCTTGGAGCGTTCACAGGACTACAGAACCCCGCGATGAACAGAGCATTTGCTGGTGGCGCCGTGGGCCCGGACTTCACTCATCAGGTTGCTGGCGTCAGCCCTAATAATCCGGTAATTGTTTAAATTATTCAACATAATTATTGTAAAGGCTAGAAAAATAAACTTTACCTACATATTATTTCGCACAAAGGATCTGCATTGTCATCAATAGCATTTGTCAGTAGTTCATTGAACTGAATTGGTCAACTGAACTAGTGGGAATAAATGAAATAAGGACCTTGAAATAAGGACTCATTACTTCAACCCATCTACGTCCCGCTGTTGGGAAGGGGTCTCTCTTTAGAGGGGGATAACTTGACATACCACATTACCTTGACCAGACTTTGATTTTCTTTGGTTTTCCATCTCTTCACAGAGGCGTAATTGCGGTAAACATCTACTCCGCTCTTACGATATCCAAGATATAAAACGGAGTTGATAGTATTAATCAAAACTGGTTCTTGGGGAGTGAATTATGTCGAGCGAATAAAGTGACGTGCTGTTCATTTCATTGTGTTACATGCATGCACCTACATATTATTATATATCATATTTTATTTTTGAGATGACGATACGGATCTGTAGTGTACAGAAAAACCAATTATGGTTTATAGTGCACCGCAAAAACAATAATTTTTAGTTTTGGAAATGTTGTAAGTTTTATAATAATAATAAATAATAAAAACTCGACATGTCTCGAGTGTCAGGCGAGGTTTGAACCCGCGCCTTCCACGCCTAGAGCATTCACGTTCCGGAATGTGTTGTCCGGAATAAAATTAAGCATTCATCATGCTTAATTTTATTCCGGACAACACATGAGGACAACACGTCAATGCAAAAATTTCTTTATCGAGTTTTAAATATTTGTAAAAATATTTCTCTCGAATGTTGGTGTTATACCAACAACATTAATAGAATTACACTGACTTCCAGCGGAAAATGTAACAAATTGTAATAAAAATTCAACATCAATCACACGGTCTCGGTAATGTCATGGATCACATCCACCATGAACGTGGAAGGCGCGGGTTCAATCCCCGCCTGACACCCGAGGCATGTCGACTTTATATTATTTATATTTATAATATCATTATGTATGCAAAAATTTCACAAATTAAATTTTTTATGTTATAAAATTTAGAAATTTAGGTGCAATAATAATATTTATAAAGTCATACTTGATACCAATTGATATTTTGAAAATTAAATTTAAATTCAGAAGTCAAATTAATGTAAAATATTTTTATTTACATTTCACCGTTGTTTTACAGAACATGCCTAATGTTAATGTGATGAATCGATTTGCTGATACCAACAATCCTGGAGATGGAGGCTTCTACAGTGTTTCCAGCTCTTCATTTGTCTCTTCATCAAATGTTGACGGCAAGGAACACAGCCATCGAAAAGCGGAGACAATGGTTAACAGAAACGGACAAATTACTAAATACAAGGTTGAAAGCTAAACTGTGTCCTTAACCTGTTTATGTCAGATCTCAAGATTTTGTTATTCTTAAAATGCAAAATCTCCTATGATACAAATTTATGGATTGTCTCGTTTTACTGGTCAGATAATGTGATGCAACTCTAAATGTTCATTAAAATCATCTGAGTTTATAATAGTTTTTTTTTTCTAACCATTTTCGACCATTTCACCGATTTAGGGTTAGAGACATAATTTACTTTCTAAGTATACGTCGATCCACATGTACAGTCAGCCTCAAAAGTAGATCAACATTTTAGTACCATGTCACACCAATTATATTGACAATGCAAATAGGTGAAACCATACTAAATAAAAGTAACAATTGGTATGACATGGTACTAAAATGCCCATCTACTTCTGAAGTCGACCGTACTTGTGACTGATTCTGTTCTTGTGTAGGTAATGAAGACGAGATCTGGGTTTGAGAATGGACGTAAAACTGCAACATGTTGAAGTCCATATTTCCGACATAGTACGCACTTAGTCTTGTTTAAACGGCCTAAAACTGCTATACAAAATTCTAAATTACTTGAGGACGGTTTTCGTTTGCAACTGACAAACACTCTTATATTATCTAAGTTTAATCAATTGTAAACAGTGTATGGACCAAAGTTGTATGCTAAAAGATGCAATAAAACAGCAAATCTGATACAAAAAGTTTGGCTACACTGCGGTTTGGAATGGTGAAGAGTAGAATAAAGCCTTCAATGTCATAGTCTCGTGAAACAAATAAAACTTTTAATAAATGAATGCACTGGGTTTGGCTAGACCATTATATTTGAATCTGAACAATCAGAGTAACGCAAATAATGTCTTAATTCAAAATCAGGTGACGTACCAAGAAACATTTTTTAATTTCAGGCTAAGATAAGAATAATATTTCATTTTTACTTCTCGAACCTGAAATAAGGTTCGAGAAGTAAAAAATGAAATATCTTAAGCAGGCATGTCATAAATACCCATATATAGGTAATTCATATTATGAAATTCAAAGGTGAATGAAGACCTAAATTCAGATGTAAAGTTCGCCTTGTTTTAAGGGGCCTCTGGTTGGTAAGATAAGTGTATGGCTGTCTTCATATTAATAAACAGAAATAGTTTAAATTATCTATCTATTATAGAAAAGCTTTATCATCAGCTAAAATAATAATTTTAAAATTATTCAAATATTTCCTTAGTTTTAAACATACTCATTTTCTATCACTTTAAAATTTATGGCTAGCAGTAGCTGTAGTTATATCTGGTTACCTATATAAGCATTAAGATTTGCGTCCAACACAATTCAAGGTCATTCCATATCGTGTTTTTGCTTCAAAGAATATTATAGTCACGGTATGAACAAAAACAATAGCTCACCGCAATTAGTTTAATTTCGCCAATTTACCATCTAGTTTCAACTTTGGAGTTGTTGTTTCATATATCCAAGAATTACTCCGTTGCTGAATGCATCCTCTGCCACTCGAGTTGATAAACTCTCTACATTTTTTACAATAGAATTCTTTCATAGCATCATCGGTAATCTTTCTATTAAGTTTTCCTGTATCCTGAACGGGTCTGTAATTTCTTCTTTCGAAATCTCTTCCATCCTGTGGCCACCAATTAATATTGTTGAAAAAACTTGATGGCTTCCATTGCAATGGATTAAAACCAACGTTTGGATAGATATCAAGATCATCTCGAATATTGCGGCTGACAAATACTGAATCTGGGTAGATTTGCGACCTATGTCTTGAATCTACATTTTTTGTTTGAGTATAAACTGAAGCTCTATGTCTTGTATCTGGAGTTTTGATTTGTGTTGTTTCTACAGCATTATATCCTTTTACAACAGGCACCTCATCGTTATCATCTTCTTTGTGTTTTCTAGAGTCACCAATATTAAACGATTGTAGAGAGTCTTCTGAAAATATTCAAAAGAAAATTATTACCTTTTGGAAATTGTTGAAATATTTTTATAGAATTAAGGCCAGGGTTAAATTACTAACGAATATCAAAGTAATAATTGCGTTTGATATCTTTTTTTAAAGTTTTGTGAATATTTTTTGTTAAGCTGTTACACTAATAGCAGAAACAAAAATTGCCTGGATCTTTCAATCAAAGCAGCATTGGCGGAAAACAAAAATGACACAAACTGTTAGTACCGCCTGTATGTCAATCATTTAACATGAAAACATTAACAGTTAATATTCAAAAAACATTTATTTATTCTCAAATGTCTTTATGATAAATTGTCTAATGTCTTTATTTATTGTTATTTATTTTTCTAAAGCGACTTTGGAATATTGAGAAATGTGTAATAGATGATAAGTCTTAGTGGAATACCCATCATTTGGGCTAAAGCTGGGGTACTCGACTTCAAAAACCTGAAACCCCTTACAAATTCATGACCACAGCTCATATACGTCACCACCGAGGTGCTCAAGCCTACCCTAAGTTAGGGTATTTAGGACTTAGTTAACCACGCTGGCCCAGTGTGGATTGGGCGACTTCGCATATACCTTTCAATTTCTTCGCAGATGTATGCAAGCTGCCTCACGATGCTTTCCTTCACCATAGAATAAATATACATAATATGAATTTGGGAAAACCCATTGTTACATACATGGCAGGATTGACCCCGAACCTCTCGTTTAAAAGGTTAGTGTCGAGTTCACAGCGCCACCGACGCAAATCAAACATAAATACGACACCACCTTACAAATTATATCAGAGAAAACCACCATAACATTTATTATTTTAAGCTCACCGCCTTGGCGACTATGTATTCCTTTTCTGTCACTATTTTTAAACTTCGTAGATACAATAATCGTGTGTTTTACTTCCACGTCCTCTCCTTCAATATTTGTGGAGTTTGCAGTTATCAATGTCCCATCGTCATTGCCAAAATCCACTTTAGTCGAAACGCTTTGACCTGTATCGATTATTGCTAAAAATATACAAATAGGGCTATCGATTTAATGCTATATGCTAAGCGTTCAATGGCAATGACAGTGATAAAACTCAAGGCCTACTTTACAATGCTGCTTCATGTGACATGTACTTTACAATACGAATTCACGATTGACGAAGAAAATCAGTCGTAGCAAATAATGCAAACTCATTAATAATAAGACATATGCGATAAATACGTGTCCTAAAAGAACAGCTTTATTATTAATTCTTTAAGAATAATAACATGAAAATCATATTTATTAATTTCATAATACATTCTAGTCGCTAAAAAATACCTTTAGCTAGTAAGTACTATAATTTATAAAATATTCTTACCGATATAGATAAAACACAATGTTAATATAGTCTTCATAATATTGTCACTCCAATAGCTACTAGGAACAAAATGGCAGTCATGTCATCCGTTCTTTTTATATAAACTTAAATTACACTAAATGATGTCGCAAAGGAAACAAACCAATTACCTACCTGGAGATTCAAGAAAACGTTGAGATAAGATCACTGTAGTTGCTATAGTTTTACAGCACTTACAGTACTCAAAATGATGACAATTTATCAATCAATTTTATTTAATAACTGTAACTCTTATATATTACATGGTATATTCTGTAATTGATTCTCAACTTTTCGAAACCAGTACGACTTCAGCGCGGTGTGAGACAGGGTGACGTTATATCGCCGAAACTGTTCACAGCTGCGTTGGAGGATGTATTTAAACTTTTGTACTGAAAGGGACTCGGCATCAACATTAACGGCGAGTACATGACTCACCTTCGTTTTGCTGATGATATCGAGTCATGGCTGTGACCGTGGAGGATCTAGGCACAATGCTCGAAGACCTCTGTATAGTTTTCCAACAAGTGGGTCTTAAAATGAACATAGACAAGACTAAAATAATGTCGAATTCGCGTGTAGTACCCACTCCTGTGAATGTTGGGAGGCTCTACGCTGGAAGTTGTTGACGAATATGTTTACCTTGGGCAAATAGTCCAGCTCGGTAAGTCCAACTTCCAGAAAGAGGTAAATCGACGAATCCAACTCGGCTGGGCAGCGTTCGGGAAGCTACGCAGCATATTCTTGGCCCATCTACAGCAGTGCCTCAAGATGAAAGTCTTCAATTCGTGCGTGTTGCCAGTGATGACATACGGAACTGCTTATAAAATAGACTTTTCTACGCAGATTTTGAAGAATAAAAAAAAGCTACATCGGTCTGGTGAGGTGTAATAGTACATTGTTCACTGCGGGACGAAAGTGACCGATTACTAGCGAGGGAGCAAAACTCCCGAGCTAGGAATCAGACTTTCTCCTAAGTGCTTTATGCTACATCTGTGGGGAATATATAAAAACGTGTTAGATTGAAATTGTTTATAGAATTATATTAGTATGAATATATTATTACGATTGTATGGGCGTCATTTTAGTATCACTTCCACTACTAGAATTCGACATTTTAACTTTATAACGTAATAAAGTCAAGTCGTAACAAAAAATAACGATAACTAAATTCACAGCTTTGACGAAAAATTCGGACTTCTTTTCTTTTTTTATGATAAACACAGAGATCTGAGATCATACAGCCAACTTGCAGCGCGGCAAAACTCAGCGCAGGTCGTAGTGAGTGGAGGAGCGCGTTCCCCCGCCTCCACCCCGCGGAGGCACAGGTTAGAAATGGAATTTAGTATAACTTTTCCTCCCGCTAAAACACGAAAGAAATGGATTTTCATATAACTCCCGCTAATTTAGGTCGTAGAAAAGACTAACTTTCTATTTCACTTTTGAGGGAATAATGACTGCTGTTCCGATCAGGTGTAGTAGGTATAAATAAAATTTTCATGTCAAAAAAATCATATCTAGGCATTGACATAAGAATAACTAATAATACGAGTATAGAAGCGAATCTCCTTTGTGGGTGCGCCAAATGCCGTTATTTGCATACCTACAGCGCCCTTCCCCCTGTAACGCCCCGCAGTAGTCTGCGGACGCCGCTAGGGTCACCACATGGACGTATGGTTACCACTACAATATTTTTTATATAGGTACCTCCATATTTTACATTAAATGAGAAACTGAGCATACACCGAGTCTTATTGATTTTGTACTTCAAGTGTAGCGAGCGAGCGACTATCTTTAGCAATAGTACACACATTTTTAGTTTTTTTGATTGCGTAGTTATAAGAACCTGCCTATTTTTGATTAATTGAGCTTAATCCCTACACTTCGAGAACAAAATCATTAAAATGTTTCGAATTTCGATGTACAAAAATGGTTTGTAATTTAGGTATCGTACCTACGTTTATAGTCCAAGAGCTGAAGTTATAAATGTACTAATGGATAAAACCTAAGCTCACTTTTTACTATCAGACCAACATTTTCACTTGAAAAAAAATCAGTTGTTTCATAATTTCAATCAAGTATTGATTGTATTAAAATTTTATATGGAACAGTGACAAAGGTCGATAAAAATATATATAGCAGTACCAAAGTTTCTCATAATTCAAATTATTCCCGACTTGATAAAAAAAATCCCATACTTACAGAGTTTCAAAATTGCACTACAATGACAGCTTTAGAAACTCGATACATTATATTGTTTTAGCTTTGACATGTAATGAATATTACGAATAAAACTGTATCTGTATCTAGGGTAGGTTTAAAAAAAATAATTTTAAAGTATTCAATCATTTTTATTTAAAAGGTTTCAATTCAACAGAAATATTTACAAATGTCTGATATTTATAAAAGATGGCGTTTTTGTAGATGATTTGAAGTTTCGGTTATTAAACTTCAGCGCGTAGTAAATACGCATTCTTATAAAAAGCTTAATCAGGTAATCAATAGGAAAACATTCACAAGGTACCTGAAACACACGGTGCGCGCCTTGACTGGCGATTCCGTTCAACGGAAATCAAACGGTAGGTAAATAACGTGGCCTTGAGCGCTCGACGGCCGGGAGTTTCGCAGTTCGCTTCTATACTCGTATTATTAGTTATTCTTATGGCATTGACATATATTATATACACGGTGTTTCATAATAACCAATAAATAGTCAATGCGTTATCTAAAACTAAATAATTATTAAAATGTGTTTACACGTTTTTTATGTGTATTATATATTTGTTCCTCATTCGCCCCACATAGTTTCGCCCCACATTAAAATTCCGTGTACATTTTATTCCTGTTTCGCCCCAAAAAGGAATATTCTTCATATATATTGAATTATATGAGTTCTGTTTCGCCCCAGATTTTATTCCTGTTTCGCCTCACTTGTTTTTGATATAGGTACCTATGTCAATGTGTCTAGGCAAGGTTGAAAATTATAATAAGTTAGTCAATATATTATTTTATCACAAAAAGAAAACTCTTTAATGGTCTAACCCCTTACATTTTAATGAATTTTAAGCAGGATTTCTATCAATCCACTCGCCATCATTTCGCAATCATTTTCTCGTCATACATATTTTCTGATTCGTTGTATAATTTAGCGCCACCTAGTAAATCTGATACGAAGCATTTAGTCGCGCTATCGTGCTATTTTATCCGGTGCTTTGTTACTGTTCCTTTCTTTTGCTTTAAAACTGTTATCGCAAATTGACGATAGATGGCAGGAGTGGTATTTACAATAATACAATTTTTGCAACAGTAAATAAATATTTTCTTTTAAAAAGTCTTAAAATAGACTAATAAGAAAGTCTAATAATTTCTTAAAGTATATTTAACCTTACTTTAAGTAAGATTATCCCAGATGAAGTGAATAGATTATTTTCATGAAGCTAAGAACTATTTATTTCATTCAATTTGTGTTTGATATTGAGATTAAGAAGTAAAAAATAAGAAAATCTAAGCGACTTATAATAAATCAACAAAAAAAAACAATTCGCCCAACGTGGGGCTCGAACCCACGACCCTGAGATTAAGAGTCTCATGCTCTACCGACTGAGCTAGCCGGGCTTGTGTGACGAGATCGAAATTATTAGGTATTTTCATAATACTACTCTTAAAAAATTCATTACTTTTTTAACACGTTCATTGCGGTATCGGTCTAAGAGAACCGATGATGGATTATCCCGCCGAGCGGCATTAAATCCTACTGTTCCTACCGTTTTGGTACGGGAAAGATATCTTCGCTTTACCAGGGAGTCTAAAAGAGATAGTTATAGATTTAGAATTGCCTTATTAAATATTTTTCGCTAGTGCAATAAAAACCTATCAGGTCTATTCATGAAATTGGATCTGATACCGATAGAGAATTTTTTTTGCACCTAGTACGAATATCAGGTGCATTCGACCTGATACCCGATGACCTAATACGCACTAGACATAAAGTCAGTTTATCTAGTGCGGAGCTCAAGTGCAGTTGATATAGAATAATAATCGATGTGTTAACATGCGGTTTTGTTATTGATTATTGCATATACATATTTTGGTTGTGTCTATCAGTGTATAAGGTGCAAAACTGTTCTATTAATGTGTGAATGATACTTCTGCGTCATGAAACGTTCAAGACGAATGCTTTTAATGTCGACTGGTAAAGTTGAAGCCAAAGAAAATAGAGAAGCTGACACAAGAACATCAAACGATGAGAGACCTATGCCAAGGACACCAGTGTATCGCCTGCGTACTCGTAGCAATGTGAGTAATAATATTCATATCAGTCCTACCACCGGCCACAGATTAACAATGCTTCTGAATCACCTGTCTCTACTCAGCCCCCCTAGACAAGATGTCTTTCGATAATCGTAATCGCAATCGCTAAATGGACAATGTATGAGATTTGACAATTACGCTCGAAAGCTTAGCGAGGGCTTATGTCAAATCCCACACATTTTCCTTCTAACAATTGCGATAGCGATTATCGAAATGCGTCTTGTCTAGGGGGGCTGGCCAATTTGAGCAGTAATAAAATCCAAATATTACAAGATTTTTCTATTCCACCAGAGTACAACAATAAAAATATTAAGAAATATGAAGAAACAATAATAAATTTATCGAAATTTTATTAACTTATCGATAAGATTATCACTCAGTAATGACATCAGGTCGAAAGGATCTATCATAATATTTTCATTAATTAATGTACTTCCCATTATCCGATTCAGAAACGGCTCAAGTAGTATCTTATTATGTTTATTGAAAGTAGTTTCCAATAAAAAAACTAACCCAAATGACGACCTCTTGCTAGTAAATTGCATGTGAACATACACATCTAGAACAGATCCATTCGACCTTATGACGCTGCAATGAAAAGTTAAGTAACAGGCCCAAAATATCTGATACAGCACCAACGAAAAGTCAGCTAAATAGACTGCCGCAATAAACGTGTTCCGACTTCGAAAAAAGGAGGTTACTCAATTCGACCGTATAAGATTTTTTTCAAATCATATAATTTATTCCTTTACAAAAGAAAATGGTGAGTATACATTTGCAGATGGTCAGCTTCAAAATAGTTCGTCATTTTCTTGTTATAATACTAGGTATAACATGTAAAGACTTAAAATTATGTGTATCATAAAAAAATCTAAAAAGTAATAATACTAAAACTAATTATTATCTAAAAAATCTTTAACAGAATAAAATAATTTACTAATTAACCATTTATAAGGAATCAAAAGAGCACAAGGTGAAAAATCTTTGCACTCAAGTGCAACACGTAACTTTTCATCACAGACATATAAATAAAAGCAGACTTAACATAATTTTACTCACACATTTGTACTAGTAATGTATATCGTTTTTACTTTCACTCCCAAGTGACATGATATATCGCTATTTCTGTTTTTCGTCTATGTCGATACTAACGCACACATAAACATTTCCGAAGCCGTGGCAGACGCCATGTTTACCTTTGTCAAAGTAAGACAAAAATGGTGTAGTGACATTGTGTTATAATATTTTGTTTTGTGATTTTATATAAAAATAACTGCTAATCGGACAAGGAAAATGGTAAAGTGCTATGCCCCGAAGTGTTCTAACGCATCTTATAATAAAACTCCAGAAATTACCTTCCATCGGTAAGTAATTCTCGTACATATTTTTTGGTCTCGTATCGGTATATCGCGTCTCATGTGTTTGTAATTTTCTAAGATTGTGAGCTACGTTAACTGCCTTGCACAATTACGATATCGAGGTAAAGTCCCCCGAACTCATAAAAATATAAATGAAATTATTCTAATTTTTAAATAAAACAATAAATATAACTCATACCCTAAATTCTAATCTTAATAAAATAATTAATAAATGTTTATATATAGAAACAAAAATTAAATTCCCAATAAAAAATATAATATAAAGTTTACTTGGTTTTATTTTGAAATAGTTGTGAATTTTTCAATTCAATATATTTCATTGACTTAATTTGACATTTCTTGCATGTACTAGGCAGTTCAAAGGGGTCGAACTCAGGACTTTGGAAGCGAGCTCGGAAGTCGGTTTTACAAAAATGGAAAAAGAACAATATCGTTCAGTGATTAGATTCTTGTTTTTGGAAGGAAAAACGCGCAGCGAAATCAAAGAGCGCTTGGATGCTGTGTACGGTGACTCTTCTCCTTCGATGGCGACCGTCAAAAATTGGTTCAACGAGTTTGCTCGTGGCCGCACGTCGGTTTTTGATGAGCCACGTTCAGGTGCACCGAAAACGGCTACTACGAAGGGAAACGTAAAAAAAATCCACGATCTCGTGTTGGCAGACCGGCGATTGAAGATTCGCGAGATAGCTGAGACTGTAGGCATCGCAAAAGGGACAGTGCATCATATTAGTTATCGGCGCGATATGGGTGCCGCGTTTGCTCACATCAGACAACAAGCGCAACCGTGAGACCACATCGGCGACATGTTTGGCGCTGTTTCAACGCAATCCGGCGGAGTTCTTGCGTCGTTTTGTGACCGTCGACGAAACATGGATTCACTGGTACACACCAGAGACCAAGGAACAGTCGAAACAGTGGACTTTACCCGGCGAACGTGCTCCAAAGAAGGCGAAGATTGTTCAATGGGCCGGAAAGGTGATGGCCAGTGTTTTTTGGGACTCACAAGGTGTGATCTACATCGATTTCCTCGAGAAGGGTAAAACAATCATGGGGCTCTACTATTCTGACTTATTGGGCCGATTCGACGCCGAATTGAAAATAAAATAGCCCCATTTGGCAAAGAAAAAAGTGCTGTTGCCGGCTCACACCTCCGCCGTCGTCATGGCCAAATTGGTCGAATTGCGCTACGAATTGCTGCCCCATCCACCGTATTCTCCAGATTTGGCTCCCTGTGACTTCTTCTTGTTCCCAAATCTGAAAAAGTCACTCGCCGGCAAAAGATTTGGGTCGAATGATGAGGTCATCGCCGCCACAGAGACCTATTTTGAAAAGACCTCGGGAAACCGTATTTTTTGGACCTCGGGAAACCGTATTTTTTTGATTTTTTCTAACAGTGTACGGGATCTAAAACAAAATGTATGCACCGAGTGCCTTACGACGAGGTCAAAAATTTTCTTTTAGAAATTTCTTATGATAGGACTCTGAGACTGAGACAACCTCACGCTATTTTTTCCGCAGCTAATGTCATCTCCATACATTTTTTCTGAGGAACGACTGCGGAAAAGTTAGCGTGTGGCATTTGTCTAGGGGGGCGGGCCCGTAGAGTCCTATCGCAAAAGCATGGATGATCTTCCCTCGGTAACTAGTCGGTTGGAGCCGGAACCTGGAGAAGCGACGAATGGTTTTGTAACTGTAGGTCCTATTGTTTCTCGAGTAATGTGAGGCTTTGCGTTATTATGGGGCAATACTGGTAAAGATCGGTCGATGAGTCGGGGTTGTATCGCTGCGAGTTTACTATTGTTCAAAGATCTTATAGATTAGAAAATTTTCTGATATTGCTTATCGGAACTGAGGAAGCTATAGTGAACAAAGTGACCACCAAACAGTGATCATCACTTTTCCATTGGTAAGTCTCACTTTAGTGGGACATTGTTGCGGTGTTGAGTGTGGAACTGTTGTCCGACAAACCGTTGCCCGACACACGTATGAGCGACATAACTTTTGACCGACACCACCTTTGGCCGAGTTAGCGTCTCACTGGTCATTTGACATGACTGACCGACGTAGTACTTTTGAGCGACATAACTTTTGACTGACGTACTTTTGACTTTGAGTCAGTCATTGAGTTGTTCGTTTGCGATCATCATGAAGACTTCCACTTGCCATTTCAACAACACAATTTACTAAAAAACCGTTCACTTCAGACGAGTCCAACTTTTTATTAACCTGACAAGCTCTTAACAACAACCTTTTAACCTTGTTAAAATGAGTTCGAGAATAATTTTATTAGTACTTACCTACTTTTTCGAGCGAAAGATTTTATTACACGTTCATTTTACTTTATTCTGTTGTTTGCCTCGAATCAAAATCTGAATTTTACATCAAATTGTGTATTAGATTCACTTATAATATTGACATAAATAGTTCATAAAAAAGTAAAAAATAATAACAAGTAACAAGTACACCAACGACATCATTATTTTATATTAAATATAGTCTGTGCCCTCTGTGCCAAGCGATGATCTCCTGGGAAGTCATAAAAAATGTAACTAACTAATGTAGGCGTTAGTTACAATTTCACACCAACGTAAATAGGTAAAGCCGAGATAGATGCCCCAGTGGGATAGATCAGATGCCATATTTTCAGAAACCTGACTTCCTGAACTCGTAACAAAGAATTTATAATTTATCCTTAAAGCTCAGTCGGCGTACACTTGAATCCCCGTAAGTTGCTTGTGCGAAACTGACGCGTCTCGTTTGTATGTGCAATTATTTCCGCGGCGAACGCGATTAACGCTTCAAAATTTCAAACGTAAGTATTTAGTGATGCATAACTTTTTAAAAAGTGAGAAATTCTATTCTATTGTTATTATATCAATGCACTGGTACATTAACTACATATATATGTGTCAATAATCGCTATTTGTTATTTAGTTTATTTGAAAAACAAAAGGGCATCTATCCATATGAAAAAGGATAGTCGCCCCAGTTTTTCGAGGTATAGTTGCTCTTAGGGGCATCTATACCCCATATCCCTATGCAATATTACGGCGTATTATTTGATATATTTTTTAATGATTTGTTATTTTTATTGCTTACGCCTTTTTTATAGGATTAATAATTTTTGGATCGCCAATATGAGCACAACGGTGAAAGAGAAAATAAAGAATCTCGTGAGCCTGTTAAGGACCAACGAAGTACATAAGCCCTCCTACCTCAGACTTCTTCTTCAACTAATTCACAACACGAGCTTAGAGAAAATAATACTGAAACGGATCACAATAAAACACCCCAAATCTGACACTGACTTCATTTGACTTAGAATCTCCTAGTCTTTTATTGAATCCTGAGATTTTAGAGAATATTAGTGTTGTTGATATTGGTTATGATACAATCACCCAATTTTTGGATGACATACAAGATAAAGAAACACCTTTAAAAATTCTTATTGAAGCATCACCAATACCACAAATTTCTTTGACCATGGGTAAGAGGGCCAAGCAATCAGCAGATATTCTTAATTCAACAGAAAAAATAAAGCAAAGAGGGATACCTCCGAAAAGAAACAAACAAGCAATATCATCTAAATTAGACAAGACAAACAAGGCTGAAACTACTAAGCAAAGAGGAAAAGCTAAGAAAACAAATAAAGAAACTAAAGGCAAAGGTGTAGATAAAAAAGTTAAGAAAGGAAAACGAAAAAATATAAATTACTCTAGTGAAGAAGACGATGAAGACTTGACAACATTAAGTAATAATAAAGAAAATAACAATTATTTAAATGAAAATCGAGAATCACATAAAAGAAAAATTATATACAGTTCACTCATAATGAAAACAATTCACCCAATAATTACTACAAAACAAAAGGAAAGAAAACTAAAGGTTTGAACATAAAGAAGATTAAAAGAAGCATGCAAAATAGCCCCAAAGTCTTGCCCGTGAAAAAAAAAGAGTAAACACAAAGAAGAAAGCCCTAAAGACAGAGACGAAAATTACTGCATTGAATGTTTTGACAGCTACAAATTAAATTGGATTTGATTCAGTGTATAATATGCCAGAAATGGCTGCACGAAATTTGTACACTTTTCAGAAACTATTGCTCAAGATGTGGACAACTGAAAGCACTTTCTAGCTCAACCTAAATTATGTTTTTCATTAAGGTGCATATTTTCAGATAAATTTTAATGTCTAGTAGGTTAAAAATGTTAAAATTGCTGTTATTTTTTTTATTAGACAAATGCATATGTTTAATTATTACAAATACAACATTTATTATAATTAATATAATTTTATTAAACATTTATGTATAAATTATTCTATTTCATATGGCATCTATCCTATTGCAAAGGCATCTATCCTTCTGACCATTTTTACGGCGGGGCATCTAGCCACATAGTCAGGCATCTATCCTAAAAAATATAGGTTTACAAAAACTTTTTTTCTGCACGAATGGTCATAGTTAGGTCTACAAAAATAAGTATAAAAGTGATGTTAAAGATTTACTTGCTAAATTCATAAGAAATAGTCGGGGCACACAATTAGTTTTGAAATTATGAGGCTCTTTCGGAATGTGGGGCATCTATCCCGGTTTTACCCAAGTATAAAAATGTGATGTTTCTTATATTATTTTGTTTTAATATTATTTTTAGGTAATTTTTTTGTGTTTTTGAAGTCGGTTTTTATATCCTATGTATTATTATGGATATTTTTTTATGGCAGTAGGTAGGTACTACCAATTTTTTCATGTGCCAAGTATTGTAGTTTCGGGAAGATATATGTATTATTGACTACAAAGAGATCGATACAGTAAAAGTTACAAAAATATGTGTTTAGAAAAGTATAAAGAGTTTGAGAGGAAATGAGATCGATCATCGCATAAATACCTACTCACCGACTCACCGTACCTACGTTTGAATGATCTTCTTGATCTTGGGTCAGTGCCGGATTTATATTTTTTATGAGTGTAGGACACTTTATTTCCGCCGCTCCATTTATGCTTTTCTAAAATAATAATTTTCCATTTATAGTAAGGAAGGAAGCGTCCTCTGAAATCTGCCGCCCCTAGGACGCTGCCGCACCTACGAGTAGGCCGCGGCCGATACGGCCTATTGACAAATCCAGGACTGTCTTGGGGGCGCCCTTAACGCACCTCATAGAACTTCGCTGGTTCCAGGAAGACGTTGGACACTATGTTAACACTGTTTTGTGCAAAGGATTTCACACTATCTATACTAATATTATAAATGCGAAAGTAACTCTGTATGTCTGTCTGTCGCGCTTTCACGCCAAAACTACTGAACCAATTTATGTTGATGAAATTTGGTATAGATATAGTTTGAGTCCCAGGAAAGGACATAGGATAGCTTTTATCTCAGAAATCACCCCTTAAGGGGAAGAAAAGGGGGTGGAAGTTTGTATTGGGAATCAATAACCGCTGAACCGATTTACTTAGATGAAATTTGGTATGGATATACGAGTAGTTTGAGCTGTGGGGAAGGATAAAGAATAGTTTTCATCCCCGAAATCATTCCTTACGGGTGTAAATCAATAAAAAAGGATTTTCACGCGCGTGCCGTTAGCGGTGGCAAATCGAAGTATCCTTTGTAACATAAATATAAAGATGGCAGCACAGGTGCGAACCTTCACAAAGACAGTTTTTTGCGAATACGATCATAATTATATACCTATTTATTTTTAACGTTATTTAGATGTTTGTGCTTACATATTATAAACTATGGTTTAAGGTATAATGAAACAAATAAGAGAATACGGAACAATATGTACTTTAACTTAACAATAAAGTCTTGTATATTTTTGTAACTTTGACTGTATCGATCTTCTTTTTATATATATTAGCTTATTTTATTTTAGCTTATGGACTGTAGAACTTAAAAGAAGCACCTATTAAAAATATTACAAATCTCGCATAATTTACGATAATCTAGCGCTTGATTCTAAAAAACTGCTTAACGTACCGATCATTATAAGAGTAAACCTACATCTGAATTCTAAATAGTAATGCCATAATTTACATTTCTTATAAGTCCATACCAATTTTAATAGTACAGAACTTCTCAATTCGTTTGAGTGAGACTTACAGTCATAGCCTTCCAAGATTCAACTTTATTTACACTCGTATATTGCGCTCCTAAGTTCCCTTTAAAGACTCAAAGCTCTTCTCCGACCTCAAAGAGAATTTTCTAGCATATCCAGGTATAAGGCACTCCAAGCTGAACGCTAAATATTTACATCCTGCTAAAACTACCATTTAACAAAGTAAAACCTCGTTTATTATTTATTTGTGAATTATTTCAAATCTTTCTCGACCAGTACAGTGCAGTCAAATCTCTTAACATTAACCAGTCATAAAGACTTTTGACTAGCTAACTCAGTTAAAAGTACTATTGTCTGCAATCTTTCTACAATATAGTTGGAAACCGATGATACTTATTAAAGAGGCAACAGTTTTTCAGTCACAGTAGCAGATCGGAATGAATTTTGAATAGTTACCAAAAAGTTGCAATATATGGGAGTATCAAATATTTGGTGAAGGTTTACACATTACGCCTTACTAATCGGGCAACTGGGCAACAGGGGGCCTAGACAAAGCGAAAATTAAAACCGATGACGAAGTTCGAAATGAAATAATAAAAAAAAAACAATAAGTCTTAAAATTTGCCACCGACTTTAATATATAAATGTACTATTATCTGTATTCTTATATTATTTTTAACATGTATGTGTTTTTAAAGTCGGTTTTTATTTTTATTTTTATCTTTTAAGTGAATTTAATTAAAGCTCACCGAAGTAAATTGAAAGGATGCGACAAAACGTCAATACGTGCCTATTGTATTTAAAAAACTAACCTCTAACAACTAAAAGTTAAGGATCCTATCAACATCAGCTTCGGAAATAAATAAAATAAGTATTTTTTTACTTACACGGTTTTATTGAAAGTGAAAATTATAATTGGTTTACATAATTTTTCTCATCGAAACTAAAGGTGTATACCAAATTTCAGCTCAATCGGACACTGGCAAGTGGGTCAAACTTAAGGCGCATAGCGGTCCCAATGACCTTGCGTCGATCGTCCCGCACTGATTACATAGGAGCACTAGGAGTGAGTAAGTGAGAGTTGATTTATTCAACAAATATACCCAGATCACTCGGATGACGACATTATAGAATGTTAAACATATTAAAAATCAGTTTTAAATCAAACATATTCATCAAATCTATACGATGGCTGATTGCCCATGAGTTACAAAATCACCTACCAGATCCTGACTTTGGTGACAATGGGACCACCGCAGGAGTATACGTACGGTCGTACGTATATCGAATCCAAAAAGAATTTTTAAAATCTCTTCACAATTCTCTCTTCAAATTGTGAAGAGAACCCTACACACAACCAAAAATCAAAAAACACGCATCGAAATGAAAACCGCCTCCTTTTTTAAAGTCGGTTAAAATGTATGGGAATGATTCCACATCGCGAATCATTCTCATACATTGCCGTTCGATACCTGCCCTCCTAGACAAGACGCTTTTCGATAATCGCTAACGCAATCGCTAGAAAGAAAATGTATGCGATTTGACATAAGCTGTCGCTTAGCTTTCGAGCGCAATTGTCATATCTCATACATTGTCCATTTAGCGATTGCGTTAGCGATTATCGAAAGGCATCTTGTCTAGGGGGTCTGAACGTATAACGTACGCGAATGTTTCTTTCTCTTTTGATCGCGTTAAGGCCCCTGTAGACGATCAAACATGTTTGTCAACGTGTTTGATAAACATGTTTGTTCGTGTAGGGTTGTGTTTGACGCGTTTGACAAACAAACACGTGTTTGATGTGTTTGAAAAGAGTCTGGATTGACGTCGTGTTTGATAACAACGTGAAGTTTGTCAAGCAAGTTTGACAAACATGTTTGATCGTTTACAGGCATTTTACAGGGCTCTTTACAAGTATGATTCTTTCACAGCTGTGAGAGACCGTAGATCCGAGTATTTGATAAAAATTTCAGTTTGATACTTCTACGCATTCCCGAGAAAAGGGTCTTGAGACCCTTTTTTTCTTCAGCTGTGAAAAATTTAACTTGTAACGAATATTTTCGCAAGTTTTGCGATTTCACAAGGGAATCAAGACTACAAGTACCTACCGTTGACCTAGAATGATGAAATTTGCAAGAAGCAAGGTCTAATAGCACATATTGAGAAAAAATCTGCAAACCATAAATAACAGTTATAGGAACTCATACATATATTTAGATAAGTTTTTACGGAAACTTCGGTGAAAGAAAGAAAGAAAAACCATTTATTTTAACAGCACACGACAGCACACAATCAACTTAAATAACACATAGTTAAGTAACAAAAATAACATTAACAACATAGCTCAAAAGGCTCAAATAAAAATTGTATGTCGCCGTGCAATGTCAAAAACTACGTTCAGCTCAGTATAAGCAGCTAGCAGAGCAAGCTGCACTGGTATTCTGCAGAACGCAGTAGTGACATCAGGTAATCAAAAAGTAAATAAGGGCATATCAAACAAAGGCAACTAAAATTAGTTATAAGAAATTAAGGCAACAAAAAATTAGTTTAGTACCAAAATCTGTGTGTTTTTCAGCTCACGATAAACTTGAAACGAGAAACCCGAGCATTGATTCGGACAGCGGCTCTCAACAATCTCTGCTCTCTTATTCGCCTGTGTATGACATGATATGATAACGGTGCGCTAGTCCAACTCGCACTTGGCCGATTTTTTTATAACTACGTCGAGGCAACATGAAGGGAAAGTACCTCAAGTACTTTCCCTTCATGTGGCCTCGTCGTTGGACTATATTTCACAAAACGAGTTGAACTAGCTAAGCAGTAGTTGGGCAGCTAGGGTTTCATAATTATCATACCATTTAGATTACTTTTTACGGAATAAGTTTTAGATGAGTTCCTAACTACACATTTACGGTTTTCAGATTTTTTCCATCATGTGCTGTTAGGCATTACTTCTTGAAAATTCTTTGATTTTAGGCCAAGGCTGCTCAACTTTTTTATTCTTCCGGACAAACGGACTAAAAATGTTGGCGGGCTACTTATGCTTACTTATTTAATATTAAAAGCAATAAAAGTTATAATATTTAAGCAATAAAAGTCCTAGTCGATTACAATGGTTTCATATTTCTAAGGCTTTCATTAAAACTTTCCGGTCACGCTCTTTTCGTACATACTGTACATACCTCATTTTATAAAAATCTATTCAATCGTTTTCTCGTGAAGTAATAACAAACATACATCCATATTACATTTTCAGGTATTTGCATATAATATGAGGTGGTAGTAACGGCTATCTCATGAAAATGCAGGCAACGAAAGTAAGTACTTAAGACGGTGAGAGAGATATGAAAACGGAAAGTGGAGTGGCTAGAGAAGTTGAAGCTTTGCAAGGGGGGGCGAGGCTTTCAAATTACCACGGCATGCGCCAGTTTTCGTTCCTATCGTTTTTCTTACCTACACTACAGAGTACAGTCGAACAGATGTATCTCGTGCCGGTCTAATGAATTGATGCTTTTCATAACTGATCGATTCGTGGACAGACGTAATACTACTAATAATGTTTTCCTAAATGTTATTCGTTTAGGGGGCTAACCTCAAAAAAGCCATCTGTGCGGGACATTATTATAAACATGTGTTCGTACAAACACCTATAGAAACTTACGTAGCAATTGTTTCTTCTCTCGCATATTCTGATAAGACGCTTAGCCGACATGACCGGAATGAGATGAAGCTCAGGACCCCATGCTTAACGTGCCTTACAAAGCACGGAGGAGCTCGAAATGTTTTATATTTTGATCACCCATCAAAGCCCTCACCACGCCTAACACTGTTCAACGTTAACAATCGTAAGCCGAGCGAACATGATAATACGCCACCGTGCTCCTCAAGTGTTAGTCGTGATGCTACCATGATTAAACTTTCAGTCATCACAAATACACTTCAGACCATACCGCCACCAAAACTCGCTTTTGCTCACTTTTGACCGACTATCTTCTCTAAAGTTAATACACGTAAAAAGATTAAAAGTTTTCGCTATAATTTTTTAAGTGTTATTTTATTTTACCATTTATTGACCACAATGCAGACACAGAATCGGGTAAACAAAACGAGCAATGCCACAAAAATGTCGCTTATCTCTAGCAAAATCTCTTACAGCCAACCTACGATCCAGCTCAGCTTATATACTCGTAATACAGACACGGTGTTTACAGTAGGCTCCCATTCAAGCTTTACATTTACACTACGAAAACGACCACTATTACGAACTACATAAGAACAGTCCAAAAGTTTAACAGTATAGCTTGACAAGGAGCTCAATGTACATATTATTTCATACTATACAATAATTACAAAGAATACCCAATACCAAAGCAAATAAATAAAACAATCAATAACGACAATTTTTGGAAAATAAAATCTAAAATTTTACAAACACTTATTGTGATCCGTAATATTATTATAATTATTTTAAGTAATAGTATTAATTAGTTTTAGCAACAGCCAGGTACCAAGAGACTGTTGGACATTGAAATAAAAATAAATTAAATAAGAAGCAAATAAGAGTAAATTGCGACACTAGTATTATTGCACAATTTTTTACTACTTAAGTTTTCTCTTACAATGTTGTTCTGCATTTCCTTAGAAGACTGTACAACAAATAGAGATGTAAATGGCAGGAGTCACCAATCAGAAGAGTGCGGATCGCGTGATGCGGACCCCTTTCTAAGGCAGGTTACATCTTGATGGGTATATTGCGAAACACCTATGGCATACGAGATACACATAAATGACTGTTTTCATGATTATTACTCGATAACTGTGAATTAATGTACATTTAGGTACTCATGACGTTGATTTGATCTTATTTTGATTGTCTTTGGTTATTTATTATTATAGCAGAAGCAGAAGCAGATAGCAGTAGTATAGTAGGTAAATTCGTAGATCTTCACTATCTCGTGCAGTGGATTTGTCAATAGGCCGTAAAGGCCGCGGCCTAGGGTCGGCAACGTCCAAGGGGCGGCAGATTTCAGAAAATTATTATTTTAGAAAAGTATATGGGGCGGAGGAATTAAACTGGCCAAAACTCATAAAAAATTAGAATGCATAATAAAAAACCGGCCAAGCGCGAGTCGGAGTTGTCCATGAAGGGTTCCATAGGATTTATGACGTATTTAAAAAACTACTTACTAGATCTCGTTCAAACCAATTTTCGGTGAAAGTTTTCATGGTAATGTACATCATATATTTTTTTTAGTTTTATCATTCTCTTATTTTAGAAGTTACAGGGGGGGGGGGGACACACATTTTACCACTTTGGACGTGTCTTTCGCGCAAACTATTCAGTTTAGAAAAAAATGATATTAGTAACCTCAATATGATTTTTGAAGACCTATCCATAGATACCCCACACGTATGGGTTAGATGAAAAAAAAAAGATTTTCACACAAAAATAGAAAAAAGCAATAAATTTTGGGGGTTCCCCATACATAGAACTGAAACTCAAAATTTTTTTTTCATCAAACCCATACGTGTGGGATATCTATGGATAGGTCTTCAAAAATCATATTGAGGTATATGATGTACATTACCATGCAAACTTCCACCGAAAATTGGTTTCAACGAGATCTAGTAAGTAGTTTTTTTAACCCTTGATTTACCCGGTGACTTCATACATACACAATTTACCTGGTGGAGTCCCCAGGACTCCCAGAAATAAAATCGTAAATTTAACATGAAATAAACACTTTTTTACATGAAATGCTAGTTTTATTTATTTATTATAATAGGTTGGGGAAAAAGTTTCTTCGCATTTTTTAAGAAAATTCAAAACATTTTTTAATATAGTTTATTTACATTTAACTAAAGTATGTAGGTACCATTTTGTTCGATAACTTTTTGCCATCTTGTAGGTAGGGACATGATCCCATTGCTATAGAAATTTTGGGACTTCTGGTCAAAATACCACGACAAGTGGTTTTGGCAGTCCTCTCGTGATGTTAACCTGACACTGCCTAAAGAATTCTGAAGAGACCGAAACAGGTGGAAATCTGAATGTGCAAGGTCAGGACTATACGGCGGATGCATTAACACCTCCCAGCCAAACTCTCTTAATTTTTGCTGAGTGGCTAAAGATGTGTGAGGTCTAGCGTTATCATGATGAAAAACCACACCCCTTCTGTTGATTAATTCCGGCCGCTTTCTCTCAACTTCTTGCTTTAATCTCATCAGTTGTTCGCAGTAGAGTTCAGAATCGATGGTCCTGCCTGGTGGTAACAGCTCATAATGAATAATGCCCTTCCAATCCCACCACACACACAGCATCACCTTGTTGCGAGTTAACCCGGGTTTCGCCACAGTCTGTGAAGCCTGACCGGCCTTTGACCACGACCTTTTTCACACGTTCTTGTCGTACGTGATCCACTTTTCATCACCAGTTATTAGCTTCTTCAAAAATGGTTCGGTTTCATTACGTCGTAATAAAGAATCACAAATGAGTACACGGTTCATTAGGTTTCTTTCAGTGAGCTCGTGAGGTACCCAAATGTCGAGCTTTTTTGTGTACCCAGTTTTTTTCAAATGCGCCAAAACTGTTTTGTGGTCAATTCCCAGTTCTTCAGCTACGTCGTAACTACTGACATGCCGATCTTGCTCCACTTTTTCAAAAATGGCATCCATTTTATCTGTAATAGGGCGACCAGAGCGACGTGCATCTTTGACATCAAAATTTCCGGATTGAAAACGCTTAAACCAAATTTGTGCTACTCTCACAGACACTGCACTAGGTCCATAAACATCGCAAATTTTTTTCGCGGCTTGCGTTGCATTTTTACCTTTTTTGTAGTAATATTTTAAAATGTATCGAATTTCTTCATTAGATTCACTCATCTTGGCGGTACGAAAAACAAATGAAAATCACACATTTTCCTAATTTGAATTTGGAATTATGTTCTTTAAAATTTAAACTTTCAATGATACCAAAACCAGCCAGATACAAATAGTATAGCCAAAGAGATTTTATTACAAGTTTATACATACTATAATGCGAAAAGACTTTTTCCCCAACCTAATATATTTCGTTTTACAATAGCATAGGTTTTTACTTACAATTATAGAATCATAGCCTTATATTAAGGAACTTCAAGAATATGTCACTTTTCGTAAGAAAATTGCGTGACCTAACTTTAAGTCTTAACATTTCAAAAAAAAAACAATATTTTGAAGATATTTTTAAAGAAATATAACAAGAATATAATCATTTCTTATAAAAAGCAAAAAAAATGAACATGATTCGAACAAAAAAAAATATGTAAGACCTTCTAGTCATGGTTGGTGACACAGTCATTGCATATTTTTTTGTATAGCTAAAGCACACAGACTTAGTACAACTATGATAAATATATGGAGATGGAGTTTGAGTGCCTGTTGTCTCCGTAACTGTCGAGGAAGTTTAGAATAGACACAATTTCGTTAGGTTCTAGCCTCCTAGGCTGATTCAACGGTATATTTTCCATGCGTGTCGCTATCACTCATTTGTTCGGGTCAGTTGTTCACCACAGACTCAGCACCATCATCAAGGACGTTTATAGTACTACGAGACGTATTATATCAAATGAAAACAAGAAATTGTATTTTTTCTAATACTACTAAGTAAAAATACCGTTAATAGGCTAAAACTATAACATTAATAGCCCGGTGGAGTCCCACGGACTTCACAAGTGTGATTACGCACATCGATGTCCGCTCTCCTCCGCGTTTGGCACGTCACTGCATGAAGGTACTGGAACACATAATTTGTAATTCCGAAAACTAACGGTTTTATGGGCGCTGAAAGTTTTCAATGGAGTCCCAGGGACCTACCGGGTAAATTAAGGGTTAATACGTCATAAATCCTAAGGAACCCTTCATGGGCGAGTCCGACTCGTGCTTGGCCGGTTTTTTTTCTAAAGCTATTCACGTATTTGCGTCTGGTAGTCATGATAACCCGAGCTGATGATGGAGGGATCCTTGACTTTAAGGAGTTGGATGTAAGTTTTTCCAATAGGCAGGTTAGTTAATCTTACAAGAACCGCGTGTATTCTATGTGACTATAATACAATCAGGTATACGGTTTACTATTATGTGGGCAGTCTATTGTGCCAACTTAATAAAGTTTCATCTGTGGAATACCACATGCTAGCTAGCATAAAATTCAAGTTAGGTTGAAAATCCTAGCTTAATGCAACCTATTATTCATACTAAGCACGACTGTTACTTAACAAACCATGGACCAATAATTTTTTTGCGAAATTTGTAGTTATTAAATTTTCTGGGCACAAAGAACACTGACGCATGAAAAAATCACAAATTGACCGATCTTTATGAATTTTTTTGTGTATATTCAATAGGTCTGAGAATAGGTCGTAAACTATTTTTTATTATGGAGAAACGTTGTTCGCCAGCACAGCTAGTATTCGATATTAATTTCGGATGACGAAACAGATCAGATAATAAAATTAAGAGAGCAGCTAGATGACTTAAAATCTAAACTAGATAGTGCACACAATGAAATAGAAACATTATCATTAGAAAATTTAAGCTTGAAACGTAAAAATGAAACTCTACAGAAAAATAATGAAATGTTAAAAAAAATTACAAGTAGTCCGGTTAAATCTAAACAAACACCACAAAAAAAGGCGATATCAAGTAAATTACACCAAAAAACTACCTTTAAAAAAACAACTCAAATGCAGTCTAACAAGCCAAATAGTAATATAACAAATCGGCGGTCATCTTCCCCTAATAGTGACAAAATAAAAAGAAATAAAGATCAAAGCAATGATTCCTCAAACAAAAGATCTACCGATGGAAACATATGTATATTAAGTTGTAATAAGACAAATAAAATACTTCAAATAGCACAAAAGTATATTAATCATTCAAATATCTGCCACTATCTGACACCGAATAAAAACACTGAACAAATGTTAATAAATATGAAAAATAAACTACATAATTTTACAAGGGATGATTACTGTATTATCATAATTGGCGATGAAGATTTTAAAACCACAAGAAACTATCATACTATGATACAATACATACGAGCAACATTACAACAAATAACACATACAAATATTATAATATGCTTGCCTATTTATAAGCTTGGATATCACAATAACCTCTTTAATTGGAGAGTAGAACATTTCAACAACCTATTATACCTAGATGTCATGACCCATGAATACGCGTATATCCTGGACAGCAATCGCCAGTTACGTTATGACCATAGAATGTTTGACCAATTTTCAGGATTAATAAATAATAATGGTATGAGGAATACATTTATTAATATCCAAAACCTTATCACGGATATTGAATACAACAACTCCCTCGAAGCAATAGATGTTGAGAAAATTGAGGATAAAAATTCCAATGAAATAGAACAGACTTTTTTCGAGACTAAATTTTTCTTTGTTTTACATCAGAATATAGCAGGATTACTCAATAAAGCTGACGCATTTTTGATAAATCTAAATGAACTCTTAGACAGGAATATCGATCCTGATGTCCTTTGTATCACGGAACATTTTATGACGGAAGAAGATGAACAATTTCTTAATTTACCAAATTACAAGCTAGCAGCATGTTACAGTAGGAGAAACAGAAAAAGAGGTGGAGCCTGTATTATTGTGAAAAAAGAACATAACTGTAAAGAACTATCGGAAATACGTAAATTGTCATTAAGTAATATATTTGAATGTTGTGCAGTGTTGCTTATTGACTATAATATAGTAATAATTTGTATCTATAGAATTCCGGATTCAAAGTATTTACATGTATTTTTTAATAAATTAGATAGTATTTTGACATCAGTATGCAGAATAAAATGTAACAAAATATTAGTAGCCGGAGATTATAATATTGATATTTTAAAAAGCAATAATGTCTCTCTAAACTTTGAATGCCTTCTATTAAACTATAATCTAAAATTAGCTCTTAAGAAACCGACAAGACTACAAAGTAATACTTGCATAGATAATTTTGCACATGACTTCAATAAGAAATGTAAAACTGAAGTGTTAGAATTTGGACTATCAGACCATACAGCGCAACTCATAAAGCTCCCAGTAAAAAAGATACCAAACATAAAATCTTGGAGAAAATCTATACGTGACTATAGCTATGAAAACATAAAAAAATTTCAATTATGCTTAAAAACTTTAACATTTTCCGAAATGTATGAGTCAAATGATGCAAATACTGCATATCAGCTATTTATTGAGGAATTTAAACTTTTTTATGATTTGTGCTTTCCAATGAAATATATCACAATCACAACTAAAAACAAGCCAAAATGGATCACCAAAGGTTTAAAAATATGTAGTAAAAAGAAGAGAAACTTGTTATGGTTATACAGGAAAAAACCAACAGAAAGTAATAAAAGAAACTACAAAAGCTATACTAAATTATTTAAAAGAATTATAAACTTAACAAAACGATCACAAAATAATCATAAAATTTACACATCTAACAATAAATCTAAAACTACATGGCAAATTATAAACAGATTAAAATCAAACATACCAAAAGACTATATCACAAAAATCAAAGTAAATGATAATCATATCTTAGAACCTTTACAGATAGCAAATGCCTTTAATAACCATTTTGTAGACAAAATACAACCAATAGTGAACAGTGGTATAAATGTTACCTCTCACATTAACCCAACACAACATTCTATGTTCATGGCACCATGCCTACCTCAGAATATTCACGAAATAATAAAACAACTAAAAAATAGAAACAGTGTAGGCTACGATGGTATTGCAACCAAAATAGTGAAATCAGTCAATGAATTAATATGCCATCATTTATGCCACATTGTAAACCTGACTATACAATCAGGCACATTCCCCGAAGATCTTAAAACAACAATCATCAAACCTATATTTAAAAAAGAAAACAAAGAACTGATGGAGTTCTACCGACCTATTGCCATGATATCAATATTTTCAAAAATATTTGAAAAGTTCTATGTTAATGAAATCAATTCATTCTTGGATAAAAACAATATCATATGTAATGAACAAAAAGGATTTCGTAGAAACAAATCAATAAATATGGCTATCTATGATTTTATTAATAATATAATGGACCAAGTTGATAAAAACACACCAATATGTTCTATATTTTGTGACATGACTCAGGCTTTTGACCACGTAGACCATAATATTTTAATTAGAAAACTTTTCGCATATGGAATAAGAGGCAATATTCTGAAACTAATTGAATCGTATTTGAGTAATCGACGACAAAGAACTGAAATATCTAGAGTAAATAGCCAAACAAAAACCCTAGTTGCCTACACATCATGTGAACGTGATGTAAAGTATGGTGTACCCCAGGGAAGTGTTATGGCGCCATTATTGTTTATCCTTTATATAAATGACTTCCCAAGTGCAACCAAACACCCCATGACTCTGTTTGCTGATGATAGCACAGTTTCAATAAAATCAAACAATCTCTTGCTATATGACTTAGATGTAAATAATACACTGACACAAATAATTGACTGGTTAAATAATAATAACTTAAAAATAAACTTGACTAAAACGAATATAATGCACTTTAAACAAAGAGGCTCACCCGTAGCAAACGTTAACCTAACATATAACGGTGTTGATATCAATAAAGTGGAAACAGCCAAATTCCTAGGCCTAACAATTGACCAAAAATTAGATTGGAAAAACCATATAACAGATTTAAGCAAAAAAGTTAGTAGTTTAGCCTATGTCATGTTTAAACTTTCGTCATCTGTTAACCTTGATGCATTACTTACAGCATATCACGGAATGGTTGAGTCAGTACTGAGATACGGTATTATATTTTGGGGAAATTCTACAAATAAGGAAATTGTATTCAAAATGCAGAAAAGATGTATACGAGCTATGTTTGGTCTGCAAACAACAGATTCATGCAAACCATTTTTCAAAGAATACAAAATTCTGACACTTCCGTCAATATATATAATTGAGGTAGCACTATTTGTTAAAAGAAATTTACATCTTTTTTCACTCCTGTCACATACAGGAAATCGTAGACGACGGCATGGTGACAAAATAATTATACCACTTGTAAAAAAAACTTTATTGCTTAAAAGTATAAGGTGCATGGCCCCAAAAATCTATAATAAAGTTCCTAACGAGTTTAAATCTTTGAACATTAATATATTTCGTGCCAAACTCAAAAAAATGTTGCATGAGAAATGTTACTATAGTGTACAAGATTTTCTAAATGACAAGCTTTAACCTAAATCATTAGTTTTGTATCTCAAAAAAAAAACTATTTGTATTATGTGACTTTGAAATAAAAATGACATTAGTAAATAATAATATAATTCGACATTGTACTATGTGACACTATTTAAATTTTAAGGTATTAATCATTGACATATGTAACCATTAATTATTAGATCAGATTATCATGATTAAATTTTTAGATCAGAGCCAACTTAATTACTGGCAGTTTGTGTGAAAACTAATCTAAATAAATATAAGTAAAATAGTAAATAAGTAGTAACATAATAGACCTTATTGTATTTGTAGTTTTTTTTTGTATTATTATAAATTTGCATACTGACAATAGTAAACATGATGGACATCAATAATATTGTAACAACAACGTTTGTACTTAAATCTTCAATGTATGGTACCTATGTTTTTTTACACATGTTTTTGGCAAATAAATATCAAAAAAAAAAAAAAAAAAAAAAAAACAAGCCTCGATCAAAAGCCGGCTTTAAAATACTGATGGCAATTCGATACATGGCTTCGCTCTATACATTGATATACGAGTACTATAAGTACAATAATCCCTCTGTGCTCCGGCGGGCGTGATTCAGGCTTTAGTTATCTTCATTATGCATTCGTAGGCATTGATTTAATTTCAAAATGACATGCAAGTACATGCGAACACCGCGTTTTATTGATTTTTAATACGATTGGCAATGGACATTCAGAGATTAGCGATGAGTAAAGTAATATTAGTACTCTTCTATGAGACAAAGCATATTATGTTTATGTGAAGAGTATTTGTTTTTTATTATATTAACTTAAGAACAAGTGGTGGTGCCTTTTATCGTTATCGGTTAGTCAAGTCAGTAAACATTACCATATTAACACGCTAAAATATTTATATCACAAAGGAATATAAACATAGACCATACCTAGCGCAGTCAATGGCTGTATGGCTTTGCTAGAAATGGAGCATTACCATAAAAACACACACCTAGCATTACCAAACCGGTTGAACAAATGATACAGTGATGCGTCATTTGAGCAAATAGTTGAACTACTTAGTTTTACTACTACAGAAAGAAAAAACAAACAAATTTGATTTCGACTACAAAATACTAGGATTAATATGCGATAGTTTGTGGGGGTGAATGGATCATGAATGAACAGTGTCGTTCCATTCATGCAAAACTATCGGATGTATTTCGACCTCAGTGTCGTCCCTCATTTATGCAAAACTATCGATGTATTTTGATAAAATAATATAATGTGCAGATCATGCGTCGCGGTCGTGATACGATCGTGAGATGAACAAAAATCGCTACCGTCTGCGCAGAGCAATCGTAAAGCCCACGCAAACCGCACTTCATTTAAGATCCAAAAATCACAACAACGAGACAGATTTGTTAATACAATTTTAAAGGACATGGCCAGTAATCGCTCTACAATTCGGCAATATGTGCAGGATAACTGCTTTAACATTATTATTTATAAAATAAACATTAATTTACTATGGTGTTATTATTTCAAACAAAGCCCAGAATATCAGATTTGAAATAAACAGGTATTCCGCTTCCCGCAGATTTTCGAATGCGTGTGCGACCATAGATAGATTTAGGATCCCGCTAGTGACGTTCCATAGTACGCTCCGTTCCGTAACCGTCGTAACAAACAAGATGGAGAAAATTAAATTATCAAGCAGATTATTTAGATCGAGTAAATGTCACTGTCGTGTTTTTTATGATTCCTTAATAGACTTTTTTACAAATGGGTTCTTATTAAAAAGGAACGGTAGTTAGGATTATCTTTTTTACATTGTGTGTGAGTTTGTACCCCGTTTGAAACTAAAAAAAAACAAAAATACGTGCATAAATTAGTGCTGACCGGAAATTGCCACCATCTTGTTACAGAGTTCGGAATATAATTCCTAAACTATATTGCAACAGGTGTTAGCGCCATCTTGTGTGTAAAAAGAGAGTTATTTAACAAAAAAATATCTTCATTTTTCTCTGGATTCTCGGCTTTCAGAGTCTAGAAACTTTTTTGCTGTAAACTATGGGCCATAGCAATCTAAAAAGTAGCACCATATTTGCTGCACATTAATATTTAATGCTTAGGCTAGCGCCCATAGTCGCACTGGTCATGTCCTTTCACAGGTAAACATTAATTTGATACTTATTTTTAAGATCCCACCGCAACTTACGTGCCGCGACCTGTAAATAACTAAAGATCCAGATTGATACACACACGTGCTTTTTTTTTGGTTAAGCTGCGAGTTGGAATCAGTATACTATATTTCCCGAGTATGAGAAATGAAAAGCTTATGTTTTATTAAGATAGAACTGTTCGGGAAACCTCCTCCCGATACGAAGAGGCCATAGGAGACACCGAATTGAATTCGCGAAATTCAATTTCCTTGACACCGAAATATCACATCTCACTAGTAAGTGTTATTCGTTTACTCTCTAAGCTCGAAATCAATAAACATATCGTTTAATTATAGACTGGTGTTAGTATAATGTTGCTACAGAATTTTACAAATAAAAGTGGGGAATAAAACTTTAGAGTAGAGCGTCTCTGTGGTCATTCTAATGTTGTATTAAAAATTCATTATGACGTATTCTAACTTGCATATTTTTATTGCACAGAGTGCTTACTTGAACTTTACAATGTAGGGGTTTTTTAACCGACTTCAAAAAAGGAGGAGATTATCAATTCGACCCGTAGGCATATTGTTTTTTTTTTTGTGTGTACTCGTATGTTACGCGATTACGCCGCCAATTGTGGACCGATTTTCAAAATTCTTAACAGGTAGAAAAGTGAGTGAGTCTTATTTATACATCTTTTTCCAATTTTTTTCTGCACAAGAATTTAAGCTGTAATCCAACAATTATTTGTATAAATAAACAAATAATGTTATTATCAACCGACTTCAAAAAAGGAGGAGGTTCTCAATTCAATGCGTATGTTTTTTTTTTTCTTTTTCTGTGTGTATGTTACGCGATTACACCGCCAATTGTGGACAATCATGATTGGCATTGAAATGTAAGACTGAGATCTCAATGGAACGGACAGACAGACAGATAAATAGAGAGATGGAAGGACAGATGGAAAGATGAGAACATAAGCGTTACAAAAAATTTTGGGTCATGCTGAAAAATATTGTCATAGATGCTCACACACAACTAGCTTCACAATAAAGTAACAACTCATATTCATAATAACGAAAGTCATGAACCAATCATCTCAGCAATATTTCAATAACGCTTTACCCATAATAGTAAACGTTTTATCTCGGCGGTGGACTTAGAAAAAGAAGAGTGAACAAAATCACTTGTGGCCAGCCGACATTCGAGTCGGCGGCACTCGACCCGATAATCACGATCGTGTTTAGATAAAAAACAATAATAATAACAGAATAAACAAGGGCCGTAATCACCTCGTGTCAGTCCGAGTGAGTCGTGCGACGACCAACTATTCATGGTTTGAGGGGATTTTTTTTCACTATATACTTACTCGTAGTTGAGTTAGTCCTTGCTTGTGCGACGACAGATTGAGCTAGAAATATCTGTCGTTACTTTTTCTCTTCCCGTAGATGTTGTAGAAGCATTTTAAGGAAGTTAACAGAAGTTATACCTCTGCGACGAGATGGAAAACTAGAAATAAAATCCTATACGGGTTGGTCTGACTAGCATGATGTAGTAGGCAAATTCCTCCTGCCGCTCCTTGAAATTCTCCGCAGATGTATAGGTTGCCTCACAATATTTTCCTTCGCCGTAGGAACTTTGGACAAATGTAGGTAGGTACATATAAAATTCGAAAAACTAAAAACACATTGGTGCATGGTAGGATCGAACCCCAGGCCTCCCGATTAGAAGGCCAGTGCCAAGTCTACGGCGGCACTGACAACTACTAAGTTACGAGCATCCAAATTTATTCAAATTCAAATTCTATTCAAATTCTTTATTTCAATAATTTATGACATAATAAAACATCAAATTTAGAAAAAAATGGTAAAAGGATACTGGCTACGCATCTATTAAAGCTACCTACTAAGATCAGCCTACGAGCATTTGATATTCCGCGCGTATTTAATTTTATTTTTTAAGTACCCTTTACTAACCCATAGTGTTATATAATTCTACCTCCGTTATTTTTATTCATTCAGCAATCATACTTCATCCATTCATGTACCTAACAAACAAAAAGGGTTCTAATTATTAAAAACACATATCATCAAGATTTCCGGGTTTTATTTACAATAATAATAAGACTCGCAAGTGTCTCGGATTGAAGACATAATTGGCGACCGTGACAGGACACGAAATACGAAACGAAATTTTGTACTGCAACGTGCCAAGTTGACAAGAAGTTAACGGCGTTCCAGAACATAAAAATCCAAAGAAGAATTGTGCCAATAAATACACGAACATTAGCGTCAGGCTCACAGCAACAAAGCATCATCTACTAATAGACTTTGTCAACACCGCGCCGTGTATGCAGATTTCTTCCAAAGAAGTTAAGTGTCCTTCCTTCTTTTCCTTTAATATTTCAGACTAATTTAATTAAAATTGCTTCTACTGTGTGTCAAATTACAGAAAATATTCAATAAATAGTTGAAAACATTCGTATATAATGTAAGTATTGACAACAAAATTACTGCGTCATCATAGGTCAGCAAAGGTTATAACGCATTTTAAATTGCACTTTGTCATAAATCTTATGCAATTTTTTTTCTTAAAACGATTTGTTTCTTATTTTTTTAGCAAATTAATGTATTTATTATTATTTTTTTGCTATTAATTGTGATCTTTTTTTAAAACTCATAGCATAGAATTATAATTTGGTAAACAATTTTTTCTCAAAGACAAAAGGCGTTCACTTTTGATACAAACAGTGTAAATAGATTTTTTTTTCGCGTTTTTTCTAGTAAACAAGTAGGTATTTTATTTCTATCGTTCATCTATTCTTACGGTAATTCCAGGAATTTCGGAACTCAATCTTGACCGATACCTACGGCTGTACCTTGTATCGATGCTGTACATAGTCGGAGTATTTCCTTACTGTTGCCGTGGAGACCAGAGTTAGGTTTAATAAAGGACAATCAAACCCAAAAGTGCAGCTAAGTGGAAAAGTGTTTTCAATTTAAATTACCTTTTATTTAATTTGTTTTTAAGCGTGATTTAAACATTTCTATTTCTGTTTTAACATTCACATTTTTTTTTATTGTTGAAATGTCTCAACCGACTGGAAATGATTCAGATAGATCTATGGCAAAACATAAAGAATTATATTCCAAACGTAGCTCAATCAAGGGACAGATAACTAAATTTAAAAATTATTTATCAAGTTTGAATTCAATTGAATTAACCAGTCATGAACTCGCTAAATTAACACTTAAACTAACAAAATTTGAGTGTTTATCTACAAACTTTGACTTACTTCAAACTGAGATTGAGGTTATCAATTATCAAAATTTGGATTTTGAATTAAATGAAAGAGAAACCATTGAACATGATATTATTTCATGCATGGCAACGGCTAAAGGTATTATCGAAGATGCCTCAATCCAAGCTGATGTACGTCGCAAGTCATTAGCGCCTGATCTATCCTGTCATCACCACGACGCTGAAAATCTTGGATTTAAGCTTCCGCAAATACAAATTTCAAAATTTGATGGAGCATATTTTCGCTGGCTTGAGTTTCGTGATACATTTCAAACGGTTGTGCATAAAAACGACCGCATTTCTGATATTCATAAATTCCATTATCTAATATCTTTTCTTGAGGGAGATGCGGCACGAGTTATATCTAATCTTGAGGTGTCATCATCAAATTACAAAGAAGCTTGGTCACTTTTATGTGAACGTTATGACAACAAAAGGTTGTTAATTAATCACCATTTATCTGCATTATTCAGTATTCATCAAATAACTTGTGAATCTGAAAGATCACTAAGATATATTGTTGATCACGTCACAAAAAATTTGCGAGCGTTGGCTAGTTTGGGTCAACCTACTGACAAGTGGGATATTTTGATTATATTTATGGTATCGTCCAAACTAGACAGCTCCACAGTAATGAAGTGGGAAGAATTACGCAATTCTTTTGATGATGTCCCCACTTTAGTCCAGTTTCACAAATTTTTGATTGATCGTGCGGATGTATTGGAGGCCTTAAATCGTAATAAGTATAACAGTAATTCTAGAATGTTGAAAGCCCCATTTCGCCCCCATCATCCGCCTCATTCACAACACATACATATACATTCTAATAGTAAATATAATACACAATCAAATGCAAAGGATCCCTGTATATCTAAGTCATTTACTAGCACAAATAACACACATGTTAATAATAATACGCCCTATAAAATAATTTGCATTATTTGTTCTGGATCACATCGAATATTTGAATGTGAAACATTCAAGAACAAAAGTGTTGATCAAAAGATGGCTGATGTTAAAAAATATAATCTATGCACAAATTGTTTGCGTCAAGGACATGATGTGTCTGTATGTCGTCTAGGGCCATGTAGAGAATGCAATCAACGACATAACACGTTATTGCATACTTGTCATAATTATACATCTGGTAATACTGCTTCTACCTCGACTAATTCACCCCAGATAATAGCCACATTTTCCGATCAGCACACTAATCAAATTATTCTATCAACTGCTATAATTGAAGTGTTGAACCCGTCGACAAAGCAAAAGGAGACGGTACGCGCCCTTCTTGATTGTGGTAGTCAATCTTCTTTTATTTCCACGAAACTGAAACGGAAACTACGTTTACAATCAAATAAAACCCATGACATTAATATTATTGGCATAGGCAATAACCTATGTAGCAAGGTTGCTGAAAGCTGTACGATAAAGTTAAATTCATTAAATACATCATATAATGTTACCCTATCCTGTTTGGTGCTTGACGAACTGACAGGAGAAATACCTAAAATACCTATCAATATAAACAAATTGAAATTACCTTCCCATTTAATATTAGCTGATCCAAATTTTAATACACCCGCATTAGTTGACATCATTCTGGGTGCTGATATCTTTTGGGATATTCTTGAATCTGGACAATATTCCTTAGGAGATAGAAACCCAAAACTAATTAAATCAAAATTAGGCTGGCTAGTCGCCGGACCCATACACGCAAGCTGTTCCAAATATATTCAATGCAATACTTCAACAATTGCTTCAAATCAAACATACAATCCTAACGATGATTTCAATTTATCTAAATTTTGGGAGATCGAAGAGCTTCCACAAAGGTCTATTTTAAGTCATAACGATAAACTTTGCGAAGAACATTTCATTGCTAATACTAAACGCTTACAATCAGGTAGGTTTTCTGTTAGACTGCCGTTGCTCGACAGTCCAGATCGTCTAGGAGATTCATATGACCTAGCTAAGAAACGTTTACTCAGTCAAGAGAAACGATTTCGTAAAAATAACAAACTTAAGCAAGAATATACAGATTTCATTAGGGAATATAAACAACTAGGTCATCTTTCAGAGTCTAATAAGCTTATGCCATTTCCTAATTATTTCTTACCACATCACGCAGTATTTAAAGAAGATAGCGAATCGACGAAAATTCGAGTAGTGTTCGACGGCTCTGCGCTGACCTCATCAGGCTTATCTCTAAACGACATTATGATGGTAGGTCCCTCTTTTCAAAACAATCTTTTCTCTATCTTGATAAGAGCTAGGCATAACAAATATTTACTCACCGGCGATATTGAAAAAATGTATCGTCAGGTCGAAGTACACGAAGACGATCGCAACCTCCAATTAATTTTATGGCGAGATAATGAATCAGAATCTATTAAAACATACAAGTTAAATACCGTCACTTACGGGACCGCAAGTGCGAGCTATTTAAGCACTCGCTGTTTACATCAAGTAGGAGAAGAATGTGACGACGAATTAATTAAGTTTATCATTCAAAATGACTTTTATGTTGATGATTTAATAACTACTTCTAATAGCGAAACAGAATTACTTAAAATTCAAAGGACTGTCACAGAATTGTTGAAATCAGCACAGTTTCCTTTACGAAAGTTTAAGAGCAATTTATCTAATTTTCACAAACATACAAATCAAGATTCAAGAGATAAACTTATACTAAGCGAGTCTTCAAGCACACTTGGTATAGGATGGGATTCATCAAATGACACTTTACATTTTCTTAGTAAAGATGAATCCAATTCCAATACTAATTATGTATGCTCAAAACGATTTATAATGTCAAATGCATTCAAAATTTTTGACCCTTCAGGATTACTCAGTCCATGCATCATAATACCAAAAATGCTTCTTCAAAAATTATGGCTTTTACAAATGGGCTGGGATGAAGCCGTTCCCCAGGATGTTAGGGCTTCTTGGGACGAATTTTCGAATAATTTAAAACATTTAACTAATTTACAAATTCCAAGAAATGTTTTTTGCAATGATCCAAAATACATAGAATTTCATATATTCAGCGATGCATCTCAGTCTGCATTTGGTGCTTGTTTGTATGTTAAATCCACTGATAATGAGGGCAATATAACTGTAAATCTATTATGTTCCAAGTCTAAGGTGTCACCCTTAAAGACAGTGACCATTCCTCGGTTGGAGCTTTGCGCCGCTTTGCTAGGTGCTCGTTTAGCCAAAAGTGTTTGTGAATCCATTAAATACAAACCTTCACGCGTAATCCATTGGTGCGATTCAAGCGTAGTATTAGCGTGGATACATTGCTCACCCAGAAATTTAAAAACATTTGTAGCCAATCGTATAGGTGAAATCATAGAAATCACTGAGCCATCTTCATGGCGATACGTACCAACTGCTGAAAATCCTGCCGATCTCATCTCCAGAGGAGTAAGTCCTAATCAGCTTGCATCATTGGATGTTTGGTGGCATGGGCCTAAATTTTTAACGATGGATGAATCCCTATGGCCAAAATTACAAAATAAAATTCATAAAAATGACTTACCTGAAGTTAAATCCCATTCAACAATTATAGACTCTTCTTCAATAATCAATTTCGATGATTACTCATCCTTTACTAGACTACAAAGAATATTTGCATACGTTAGACGATTTATATACAATATTAAAAATACAGCTTCAAAACGAATTGGTTTTTTAAGTAACGATGAATTGAGAGATTCCTTTGTTAATCTCTGTTGGATAGTTCAACAAAAATGTTTTATTAATGAATATAATCTTCTGAAACAAAATAAGCCTTTATCAAATAAATGTAAAATTTTATCTCTATCACCTTTTTTAGACAATCATCAGTTAATTAGGGTAGGTGGTAGGATTCAAGCATCTACTTACTCGTTCGACAAACGACATCCTATTTTACTGGACTCATCACATCAACTAACACAATTATATTTTCGATTTGAACATATTCGCCAAATGCATGCTGGACCCCAACTTCTCTTAGCAACTGTAAGAGAAACTATTTGGCCATTAAATGGACGACGTCTAGCTCGTCGTACAGTACACAACTGTGTCACATGTAGACGTTTTCAGGGTAAAACATTATCCCCTAAAATGGGAAATTTACCTCCACAACGTGTGACACCAGATTACCCATTTCTATCTGTAGGTACTGACTTTGCAGGACCATTCATGATTTTAAACCGAAAGGGTCGTGGCTCAAAGCTCATTAAATGCTACCTCTGCTTATTTGTGTGTATGCGCTTCAAATGCGTTCACCTAGAAGCAGTTGGTGGTCTTTCTAAAGATGATTTTATGATGGCACTGCGAAGATTTGTAGCTCGTCGAGGCCAGCCAGTGGAAATATTCTCCGACAACGGCCGAAATTTTATTGCGACAGCCAAAGAATTAAGTTTATTTTTGAAGTCACAATCTAACTCACTTTCAAACTTTGCTGCACAAGAAGGCATAAAATTTAGTTTTATACCGGCATACTCACCTCACTTTGGTGGCATTTGGGAATCTGGTATTAAATCCGCAAAACATCACATTAAACATGTATTAGGACATAGTCATCCTACCTTTGAAGAATTGCAAACATTATTTTCACAAGTAGAAGCAATACTAAACAGCCGACCCTTATGTCCCATGTCTTCCTCGCCCAACGATTTCTACCCTCTTACCCCAGGGCACTTCATCATAGGAAGACCTTTGACATCGTCTCCATCACCTTCATTACAAGATTTTGAGCCATTCAAATTAAGACGCTACGAACGATTGGAGCAAATTCGACAACATTTTTGGCAGCGGTGGCAGAGAGAATATGTCTCAGAACTCCAGCAACGCCAGAAATGGATAAAGGATAACACATCTGTTAATATTGGCGATTTAGTCCTCATAAAAGAAGAACATTTACCACCCTTATGTTGGCGACTTGGACGTGTTACCAAGACTTATCCAGGGCCAGACGGTATCATCCGCGTCGTGGATCTCAATACTGCCTCGGGAATTATACGGCGCTCCCTAGTTCGGTTATGTCCACTACCGAAGCCAGAAGATATCGATGGTTGAAAGGAGTCTTTCAACGGGCGGGAGTATGGCTACGCATCTATTAAAGCTACCTACTAAGATCAGCCTACGAGCATTTGATATTCCGCGCGTATTTAATTTTATTTTTTAAGTACCCTTTACTAACCCATAGTGTTATATAATTCTACCTCCGTTATTTTTATTCATTCAGCAATCATACTTCATCCATTCATGTACCTAACAAACAAAAAGGGTTCTAATTATTAAAAACACATATCATCAAGATTTCCGGGTTTTATTTACAATAATAATAAGACTCGCAAGTGTCTCGGATTGAAGACAGATACATTATAACGTGAGCTGGGGTTGACCTGTGTTTCAGGCAAATAGTATTAATATATAATAATCAAAATCGACAATGTTATGATTTATTTTTTGTACAATTCTGTTTGTTAAAAATTGAGTAATTACAAACAACAGCTAAATGCAATTCCAATTTTAAATAACAGAACAGATTTTAAACCTTCTGATTATGAAATTAATATGTGTGTATAATTATTAATATAGTCAGTATTATTTTGCAGTCCTACCCATGTCATTATCAACCTAATATCGATTCGCTGACTTTGATGATTTTGTTTCCATCACTAGCCCATTTTTCATTAGAGGATGTCTCTAATGAAAAAGGTCTGGTGATGGATATTGTTATGTATAAATTAAAATATTATGTGTATTCGAAATAATTTATTAATTATTGCTTATTTACATATGACAATGCCAATCTGACACAAAACAAAACTCCGTGTCCTCGTGGATTATGTAGATCTCATCCATAACACGCCTCTGCGGCGATTCTCTGTAATGGCACCATAGGTGCTGGCAATAATTGATCTACGTGATGAGTTCAAACCTGTTCATTGTCGGTGCGTACTAAGTATGTTAATGCAACCTACCCAGACACTGAATCACAATTGCGAATGCCGTTTTTGTTCCCGGCACTATAGACAAAACTCCGTGTCCTCGTGTATTATGTAGATCTCATCCATAACAGAAACAAAATTAATATCTTTTTAATAATAAAATACCCATATACGAGCGATTTTTACTAATGTTTATTATAATCGTTTAAAAATTCAAGTATTTTAAATGTCTTTCTAGTAGGGAATGTATCGTGGTTACCCTATCGGGCGTTCCGCTCAAGCCTCGTTTCGACATCAGACATGACGGCTGAGTGAAGTCCGAATAATTTGAATTACTATTTACTAACAGTTAATATACGTCGGCTAATAAAAAATATTGGTAATCAAAATTTTCACTTTTCTTTCGTTAAGATAATATCGTTTATTTCGTTTTCTAATTAAGATTTCCCTCATCTCTAATGTATTATGTCTTAATAACATCTAAACGAGCCATTGGTCCCTCCAAATTGATATAAAACTGACTACAAACAATCTCCCAAGCTGACATGAATAATTAACCTACCTCTGAAGTAAGACGCCTCGTTACATTCTGCAGAAGGAGGAGTACGCCACCTGCGCCAAATGCACTCAAAGGAAACCACGATGCGTTGTCAGTTAAAACAGGATTACAATGTCTTAAAGCTCTAACTTTAAAGCTTTAAATCTTAGTGAGTTACGCAAAGTTAAATTTGTTTCTGTGGTTGTAAGTTTAAAGTGTGCTAGAAGTTTGTGCAATATCGACGTTTGGGCCAAGCTAATGCAAACTCGGATAGCTTTGATAAACTGTTTACAGACATGAAACAATGGTTATAAGCTAGTGTAACGGTTCGAGTTTTCGTTCATCAAATGAAAGTTTAATTGATAATAGTTAGCCCCTCAACTCACTCAATATGATCTTTCAAATTTCAAAATCAGTCGGTTTTCTTTAATTCATATTACAACTGTTTATTGTTTAAGTGTCAATAAATTATTGGAAAAAAAATGTAAATTGAGTTCATGAAGGTTTGTCTTTCTTCTACAAAAGACATAGCATGACCAAATCTATATAATAAAAGGAGAAGTTCCCGTCTATGGACGCACGCACAACGCCCGTAACCGCTAATGGTAGAAATGTAAATTTTGGATAGTTGTTTTAATTCAAAATGCGGACGCACACTAAGAAGGGATTTTAAAAAAAAAAATCTGAAGGGATGAAATAGGGGTTGTAAATTTGTATGGAAAAATATTTAAATTAGAAACGATTTTGACAAAACTTGAAAAGTAGGTATTCAATGAAATGTTCTAAAAAACATTTCATTGAATACCTACGTGTTTTAATGGTTTATTGGAATGCAAAAGAGGGGTGCAAAAGAGGAGTTGAAAGTTTCTATGGAAAATATTTAAAATCTGCTTCAATTTCTATGAAATTTATTATCCGAGCTCTTAAATATAAATAACAGTCTTCTATATAATAGGCTACAAAATTATATTTTTTCCCACGGGAAAATATAAAATTCCCACGGGAAAACAATAAAGCCGCGAGCGGAAAACTAGTGGTGAAATAAAGTGGTGAATAAGCTATAATCTATTTCAATAACTTAACTGTTTGCTTGCTGTAATGACTCACATAATGGCTGTCCATATTTCTTTAAGAAAAAGGTATTGATATATTTACGAGTATGTTGAATGAAAATAAGACATTTTCGTTTAGGACATTTCGCGTTTAAGACATTCTGCGCTTAGGACATTTTGAGTTAAGGACATTTTACGTTTAAGACATTTTGCGTTTAGGACATTTCGCGTTTAGAGCATTTCGCGTTTAGGACATAACGCGTTGATGAATTAGGCCATTCTGCGTTGAGTTGAGTATTGTTTTGTTATCCAAGCTATCTTAATTACTTTTAAGCCGATTTGGCTTAAGAAGTTGTAAAGTATTACAAAATGTTATAAAAATTTTCTTATAACATAAGGGTACTTTTATACTCTTATTACATTAGATAAATGGAGATTAATTAAATAATCGCGACATGCCATGATCTTGCATTAAATTCCAAATTATGTGATAGTATTCTTTTCAATCAATAATCGTACATAAACATTACTCAGGTTATTAAAATGGAATATATCCAGAGTAAAATAAACCTTCGAAAATTTTCTCTCAGCAACTGCCTTCTCTGCAAAGTAGCGTAAGCAGTAACCATAAATTTCAATCATAATTTAGGAAGGGCAAGAAAAATACCACTTAATGAGGAAATATGATAGGCCCGAGAGCGTCGGGGGGTAAACAGGAATAAGTTACTTTTTTTCAAAAGTTTCCTCATCTAATTTATAAATTTGACACATTTTCTAACTAGGTAATTCTAATGCAAGTAAATGTTAGTAAAGATAATGTTTTTGATATAAATAAAGTGAAACGACAAATTTGAAATGAACAATTTCCTGGAAACGATCTCGATAAAGAATCCTCGAAATAGTTAACAAATTTCCATGATCCTATCAACGCAATTTTGAAATGTCGGAAAAATCCATAATGAGACGGCTTATTTTCACGATTCTGAAAAAAACTATTAAACCGATTCAAGTAAATTCTTCATGGGACCATTTGAGAAGTATTTAATCTTTTAGAAAGAAAGAAAAGATATTTATTGGACAACAACCACAATAAACAAACAATTCATAACATACATCATAACTTCTATAATAATATAATAATTCCCTTTAAACAAAATATAATTTCTCAAATCGATCCAGGTGATTTCAAGGAATCGGCGAATATACGTAAAATAAAATGGTTTTGTTTGGTTGGTTTATAAGCCGTTAATACGAGTAGTCTACTTTGGCTAAATAAAGTACAAAAATGATCAATGCAGTTGTAATTTTGTCGGGGCTGGTAAGAGCTCGGTGGCCCAATGGTGAAAGCATCAACACGGTGTGTTGAAGATACGAGATCGGTTCCCGTCCGAGATAATTGTTTTGTCTTATTTTGATTTAAATTCGTTATTTTTAACCGACTTCGAAAAAGGAGGAGGTTCTGTGTTTGGCTGTAGCTTTTTTTAATGTATATTCACTGATTACTACGCCATTTGTGGACCGATTTTTAAAATTCTTTTTGTATTCAAGACAGTGTACTCCCGAGGTGGACCCATTGTCACCATGTCATGATCCGATGATGGGATCCCATTTAATTGGGGGAAACCCTTGAATTTCATAGGCACGTCCAACGTGTTTCAGGTTTCTTCTTAAGATATTCAGTTATTTGCGTCTGGTAGTCATCATGTCATGTTACTGAGCTGATGATGGAAGGTTCCTGGTAGATTAGGATTTCGGGAATAATTCTTTCGAAACTGTTTAGAGCGAAAAACGTTTTATTTTAAGTTATTCTGGTGTTTGCCTTGGCTCAAATTCTAATATAACAATATATTAGCTAGAAAGATTGAAAAAAAATACAAAAAAATAAAACCTACTTCAAAAACACTAAAAAGTCAAATAATATAAGAATACATACAACATCACAGTTTTATATTGAAGTCGGTGGCAAGCTATTATCACCTTGAAAATCTTAAAAAATATCAGAACAATTAATGTAGTTACTAAAAATTTAGCACTGACTTCAATATAAAACTGTAATGTTATATGTATTCTTATATTATTTATGACATCTATTTAAAAAAACTCAATAAACCTGATGGAGATTAATCGTTTATATTTAAAAACGTTTTGTAACTTGTCAAAGTATTAGAGGCTTGTCTTATAATGCGAGCTAGAATTATTGAACACTGTCTTTGTTTTGTTCTTAATTCCTCTACATCCCGGACATGTTTTACACACTTTCGACAGGGAAGCACTTGGCATTCATCTCACCTGATGGTAAGTAACGATAAGGCCGAAGGTGGAAGCGAGTTTCACCTGGACTCCTCAACAACTATGGAACAGACTATCTTACCTCTAATTGTCGGAAAACCACAATGCTGTTAATATTGTTATTATGGCGACAAACTTAGGTAAGATGGTGGCGGGTAGCTAAGCGGGCTCAGAAGCCCTATCACAAACTAAACCGAGCAGATTTTTTTTTATCCCCATGGAGAATCGAACCTCAGACAGATCAGCACCCGGTGGTCTCAACCACTAGACCACGAAGGCGGTTAAAGGATGTCCAACAGATACCAAGAATTTTCCTTTAGAGGTTTGTGGTTGAAATTTTATATTGCGAGTGATACCTACTCACAAAACCGGTCTTTAAAATAATACGATATTTAATTCGATCTACAAACGAAATTTAATTTATTAGCGATGCAGGGACAATTTAATATGTTTACTATTATTTGATGAAGACTGAAGTAGCTTCATCTTCTTGTTTTACAGTATAATTATAGCTAAAAATGAAGTAAACAATCCCTGACATAACCAAAATAAAACACGTACTTTAAATAAATTTTACTTACTTACTTCACTTAATTTCAATGATCAAAAATGATTTCACAACCCTTTGTCCACCCAAATCAAGGTATCACAGTAGTTTTGTAATATAAATTAAAAGGTTTTTAATTTTAATATTTTGTCATAATGCCGCGCGCGATTAAATATCAAAACATCAGAGCTAACAAAGTAGCGGACGCTAGGTGGCGCTGAAGTCGTGTACACAGCCAATAGCGACTGCTAATAATGAAGTCCCTAATAACCCAGGTCGAAAAATGTTTATTAAGCTATTTTCTGACTAGGAAATTCTTAGTAACATACTGAGGACTTACTATAATTGATATAATCCGAGGTGGTTACACTTCAGCCTGTCACCAGCTATCTTTCAAGGAGAATAGGGGCAATAATATTATTTTATATTTTATTCCATTAATTGTATATTGGGTTAGTGTTTGGTCATTAAAATTAGTTAAGTGGTTTAGGCGAAACAAACAAACTCATTTTCGCATTTATTTATAGGTAATATTAGTATGATTGTATACTTACATGCCAAATTGTTTTTATGATTAGTACATCTACCACACCTGTTAATGGTACTAAAGATACAAAGTTGTATCATGTATGGTACAAGTCAATGGTACTACTGTTACAAAGGCTAGAAAATACTTTTGGTATTATGTCCGCCTTTGTACGCATTGTACATGAAGAACAAATAAACAGTTATTATGATGGATTTACAATTAGACTTTCACATACACGATGTGATCTCCTGGAATGACATTTTTTAAAATAGCTTACAAGAAAAATTGCAAACACGTGTCATTCCGTTGGTTCCATGTCCCACCAAAACAACATAAGTACTAAAGACTTGTTCCTTTTATTCAATTCTCGTCCATATGCAATAAATGCTGCGCTGCATTCGCCAGTTATTGATTATATCGGACGGTCTTATACGAATTAGCCATTACTATAAATTATATACTTTGTGGTTGCATGCCTATTATCGTATTCCTAGTGGTTCCGTGTGCAAATATGAAAACCGTAATTTCACTTATAATTTAAGTGCGAACCGTAAAGTGAATTCAACGATTTCTTCTATTCTTTAACACATTTGTAATAATTTGAGTAAAACATTAACGTAGTCACAAATGGACGCAAAGTTCAATCAGTATTTTGTATCGCCTACAGAAATTTGTTCAGCCCCCTAACTATGATCGCCCAAAACAATATTGAAACCGCACTGAGAGCGGAATGGCGTGGCGCTATACGCAGCAAGAGCGGTGTTTCTGTTTCAATATTGTTTCATGGTAAGGCCTCTGGTCTGGCCGTATGTGCATATGATATTTTATGTTTGTAACTGCACCCACGCCACGACGCAGGAGAAAATCCTAGTGTGGGGCGACGTTTTTTTTTAAATCAATCAATAAAATCAATGACGTTATGGTTGAAATCAGAGTTTTTTTACAAGCTTTTATTTACTTTTACCTGTCCCGGTGTCTGTAATGAAATCTTGCAAGTTAAATTTGACCTACTTCCCGGTTTCTGATTGAGTTGAAATTTTTATGCATATGTATATCACGTGAAGATGCAATAATATGATGGCATGGAGCTGATCCGTGGCTGATCTGACGATGGAACTGGAAGGTGGCAATAGGAACTCCGCAATAAAACGACACAACCCCATCGAGTTTGGGCTCGTTTGATTCGTATTTTCTAAGAATGGAACAAAGTTATTGACTTATTTACTGAAATATATGTGAGTTAGCCAATATGGAGTAAAACATGCGGGGTTAATAGAAAAATAATATAAACATTAGAAGAGAATGTGATACTACAGATAATTAAGAAGAAGCAACACGTGAGACTAGCCACTTGGAATGTGCGAAGTTTTAAAAGACCGGGAAAACTGGAAAACGCTATCCATGAAATGAAGAGGCTTAATATAGACATTCTAGGTGTTAGTGAAATTAAATTGGCTGATAATGGTAAGGAATATAGACATGATGCGATACTCTACTATTCGGGCAGACCGAGTACCGAAAAGAATCACTATCACGGAGTGGGTATCCTTATCAAAAAAGAATTACACAAGTACCTCACCAACTTCGTCCCCCTATCTGATCGTTGTATACTACTCCAATTAAATTGCAAGCCTTTCAAACTTAACATAATCCAAGTCTATGCCCCGACCTCTGCATGTTCCGATGAAGAAATAGAAGAGTTCTACAAGCAATTAGACGAGATTATGAGTGGTATTAAATCCCAAGAAATCACAATAGTAATCGGTGATATGAACGCCAAAATAGGTAAAGGAAGTGTCGGAAAAACGGTTGGCGAATATGGGTTAGGTGACAGAAATGAAAGAGGCGATCGATTGCTCGAATTCTGTATTGAAAAAGATCTCGTAATCACAAATACTTGGTTTCAGCACCACCCACGCAGATTGTATACATGGACTTCACCTATGGACAAACCACGCCACATAGTTAGAAATCAAATTGACTATATTATGATCAAATCACGCTTTAAAAACTCAATAACAAATGTTAAAACCTATCCTGGCGCAGACATCGGCTCTGACCACGTCCCATTAGTTGCAAATTTCGACATTAAACTTAAAACCCTAAACAAGTCAATCATGAATTCACATAAAATTGATATACACAAGTTGAAGGATAATCACTTTAAAATGGCAACAACAGCTACCCTTAATAATGAACTTTCAACAATAACATCTTTTAGAGAAGATAATAAGGACATAGAAGCAACATGGGACACTTTAAAAACATGTATAGTAAACACAGCAGAAAAATGTTTAGGACGACACAAAAAGAGGACGGGGCAGGAATGGATCACGGATAGTATATTGGAACTTATGGAAAAGAGAAGAGAAATTAAAGTAATAAATAATAAAGAAAAATACAAGGAAATAGATAACATTATTAGAAATAAAATTAGACGGGAAAGAGACAAAAATTTTGAAAATAAATGTTTGGAGATAGAAGAATTGCAGAAAAAACATGACAGTTTCAATATGCATAAAAAGATAAAGGAATTTACAAAAACAGACAGAAAAACCACTACTGGTGTATTGGTAAACGAGAAAAATGAAATAGTGATAGATAAGGTGGAACAGTGCGAGGTTTGGGAACAATATATACAGAATATTTTTAAAGACAATAGACCGGAAATGATAGAAGAGGAAGAAAACAGTGTCATGTCAGAACCAGAGATCATTAAATCTGAACTAACGAAAGCTATACATTGTATGAGAAATGGTAAATCGGTTGGCCCGGATGGCGTGTATGCAGAGCTTTTTAAATTAATTGACGATAAGAACATAGACTTGGTTTTGAAACTTTTTAATCTCATATATAAATCGGGACGAATGCCACGAGACTGGCTGAAATCCACTTTCCTTCCCTTGCCTAAAATGATCAATGCTAAAACTTGTAACAACCATAGACTCATTAGCCTGATGAGCCATGCGCTAAAAATATTTCTTAGAGTTATACACATGCGTATCTACAATAAAATCGATGAATGTAAAGGAAGAACACAATTTGGTTTTCGCAGTGGTCTTGGAACCAGGGAAGCTCTAGTAGCAATACAGGTACTTGTACAGAAATGCCTAGAACACCAAAAAGATGTATACGTATGTTTCATAGACTTTGAGAATGCCTTTGATAATGTAAAACATTCGAAACTACTAGAAATTTTGCAAAAAACGAACATTGATTCAAGGGATAAACAAATAATAAGAAATTTATATTGGAATCAAACGGCTCACATAAAAATAGATAATCTCCATTCATCCAAAGACATGCAAATTCAAAAAGGTGTGAGGCAAGGTTGTATTTTGTCGCCATTGCTATTTAACATATACTCGGAATTCATATTTAAAGAAGCGATTGATTGTTTGGATATTGGGATAAAAGTTAACGGAAGACATATAAACAACCTAAGATATGCTGATGACACGGCCCTCCTGGCGAATTCAATGGAAGATTTGCAGTTCCTTTTAAATAAACTCAATTCGGTTATAGAAGATTATGGTCTAAAAATGAACATATCGAAAACTAAATGTATGAAAATTGGCAACGACGGCAAAGAACCAGCGATTCTTAAAATTAATGGTCATCCAATAGAAGCTGTTAAACGGTATAAGTATTTGGGATGTACGCTGAACTCCAGCTGGGACTCAGAAAGTGAAATTCACATCAGAATCGAGATAGCCCGTAGATCCTTCATGAAAATGCAATCCTTATTCACAAATAGAGATATAAACTTAAAACTCCGTTGGCGTATGGTCCAGTGTTATGTTCTATCAATACTTTACTATGGAGCAGAGGCTTGGACATTTAACAAGAAAACAAATAATAGATTGGAAACCTTCGAGATGTGGCTATATAGAAGAATCCTGAAAGTATCATGGCGAGATAAGGTTACCAACTTGGAGGTACTCAATAAGATGAATAAGAGGCTAGAAGTAATAACAACACTCAAGAGGAAGAAAGGACATTGTTCTGCGTCCATACATTGTTCGCCCCAACACCAACAGCAGTGAAAAAATGCTTTTCGTATAATTAAACATGAGTAAATACTGTACGTCCACATCAATTACTACGGACAAGCTTCGAAATCGAATTAAATATCGAAATGGATCAGATTTTGAGGTTAGTTGAAGTAACACTTTAATTCGTTAGAGCAATACAAATAGTCCATACCTATACAATTATTAAAATAATAATTATTGCAATCAATCAAAGAACGATACTATAGCCACGTAGTAAAGAACAAGAAATCTCGAAATTATAAAGCAAGTCAAAAACACGACGAATTAACAAGCCATAGTGCGTGAGTAGTCAATTGACGTATGTTTTAATTTAATTTACGTTGTAAGTTATGAAAAACTTAATTTATAGATATAAATAAATGGCCATACCTACATGAAATCAACTCAATTCTATTCAGTCGAGCAAAGGTAACAATAAACCATTCCTATATTTTACTTTATTTGGTTTTGTTTCTAAAAGTACTTTTATATATTTTTGATTTGTCCGTCGAACATATATAATTGTTATGATTGTTATAAAATATGCATATAATTATGACGTAAATCAAATCTTTGTTGGTCATGGGGCGATTTTCGACATTGTCCTTTCATATTACGGACACATCTACAGAAACAATAAGTACAACATATTACAAGAAATTATTGAAATTGAAGGCAAGAGGGGGAGAAGAAGGAGAAGGACGTCCTGGTACGACAACTTGAAAAGTTGGACAGGCATAGACAGAGCTATAGACTTAAGAAGGATGACAGAACGTAGAGAGGAGTATAGAGAGATGGTCGCCGACACCCGATAGGGTATGGCACTGAAAGAAGAAGAATATAAACATTTTTTTTTTTGTAATTTTAATTATAAAAGATGTAATAAAATGTCCGTTGTTAATTCTTTGTGTATAATAACAATAATCGAACTACAACTTAAGTAAACTACAAAAAATGGAGACGAGTACTTTCATGCTTGTATAGTGAACAAAAATATATAGGAAAAGTAAAAATATACGGAACCCATGTTACACGCCGTGTATTTTGCTTATAAAATACCACTTGTTACGGCCCGTTCGTGCTTGTTTTCAGAAAAAAAACGAGTAAAACGTAGGTACCCGATAATTTTCCCTCTCGGCAGCTAAAATAAATACTGCTCTGCTATTTCGCCGGTTGATTGGTATACAGTTTTGTTATGTTGATTTTAATCATATATAATTACCTCGAGCCTCAATTATATCATTCACAATAAAAAATATCAGCAAAATGAGTAAATATTTTCCAAATTACTTGGATTACATACCACTGGAGGGGGTTTCAAAACCCCGTGCTTTCAAGTACATTCATTGCCCATGGTCCAACTACGTAGTCCAACTGGTAGTACCACGAGCATTTTATTTTTCCCGTGGTTCTATCAGTAGGACTAAAACAATAAAATAATTACATTACATGGGCATTTGGACCTACTGTTCGGGTAGTACAGTCATCGCCAATATCATGAGTTTATTGGTTCTGAGCTACCATACCAGAGCCCCATTTCTTAAAACATACATACTAGCCTTATTAATAGTAGTATGGTAACCAGGGTCTGATGCTGAAGCTAGAAGTTGACCATAGGAATTCCGCAATAAAACGACACAAACCTATCGAGTTTGGGCTCATTTGATTCGTTTTGATGAGTACTTTGGTTTTTTTTATTGCTTTAGAAGGTAGACGAGCAAACGGCCCACCTGATGGTAAGTGGTAACCGCCACCCATGGACTTTGCCAATATCAGGGACCTAGCCAAGCCGCTGCCTACTTTGAATGCAATACTCTTCTTAAACCTCGCCTCGAAAATAGTCATGTTATAGCGTTCGGGAAACACAACAGCAGGAAGTTCATTCCAGAGCCGGACCGTACGTGGTAAAAAAGAGCGCTGAAAGCGAACCGTGCTAGACGATATTGCTTCAAATTCAAATTTCAATTCTTTATTGCATTCCATAAGTAGCTTCCAGTGGGGCTAGCACGCAGGAGAATCGAAAATCGAACCGAAATCCGAATCGAGGAGTTTGTATAGCAATTTTATTAGCGCCACAGCGGTGAGTAGCAGAACTAATAAAATTGCCATACAAACTCATCGATTCGGATTTCGATTCGATTTTCGATTCTCCTGCGTGCTAGCCCCACAGGTAGTAAGGATGAACTGCAGGCCTATTCTGGAACTTCGGTTGCTAACTAGAACTGACATTTTTGAAAGGAACTTAACATACATTACTGCTATCATGAACGCTGCCGTAAGACATAAGATCACTAAACCAGTAATGGATATAAAGTGTATTTCAAAAATGACAGTTCTAGTTACCAACCGTAATTAGCGAATAGGCCAGCTGTACTGCGGTGCCGAGTGGTACGGTGATAAAAAGGTGACGTTGGTACCAAGTCGAACAGTTCCTCGGAGCACTCACCGTTGATCCTAGTTGGTCCTAGATAAAATGCAACCCCATCATTTTTTTTGATGGGGTTCCTCAATATGGGTATCAAATAAAAGAGCTTGAATTGTAGAATACAGTATATTATGAAAAACAATCAAATTATTATTGATTTATGGAATAAATAACTTATAAACTCTTTAATTTTGTACAGTAGAACCAGGAGAAAAGTATTTACTCTTATTACTCCTAGTAGAACTATGGGCAATGATAATTGTCCCTAGTCCTACTGATAGAACCACGGGCAATAAAAAAATTCCTGTGGTACTACCAGTTGAACTACAGGTAATGCTACTTGTCCATGGTTCTACTGATAGAACCACGGACAAAATAAATTTCCCGTGGTACTACCAGTAGGACTACGCAGTAGGACCACGGGCAACGAATGTCCAAGTAGGTGTACTATTTTAAATGATATTACAGTTTGGATAAATTTTAAAATTATCAATGTTTTGTCTAATCTTGTATGTGTGCCTTTGTGGTAAGCAGCGTCCCCCCCCCCCCCTCACCCCGCTTGTGGTAGAAATTCTAACCAAGTATGACGCCTCTACTTTCTGTTGTTTTGGATAACGTATATGTATTTTAGTCGTTATTGTACAACTTTAATTTAAATATGAAGTCAAAATCTTGGTATTTTTTATATCCATAAAATATCAAAAAACGGCTCCATCTTATTTTGTGCATTATTAAGAGTATCGGACTGTGTGTGTTTTAGTTGGTTATCTTTTCCGTACAATACAGTACTGAGTTTTTGCCTTAAAGCTCTTTTATTTAATTCAGCCCGGTTCTTCAAATAGTTGTAACGACATTAAAAAAAGGTTGTTCAGTGAAACTATTCCTATCACTTTAAAACCAACTCCAAAATCGTGAAAAAATGCCATTTTATATAACTGTTCAAGTTGTATTTGACCGAAATGTATGCAGTAGTAGATGTTTTGCGAATTCAGATTTCAGTTCGATGGTCTGAACCTATTTTAATTTCGTCACAACTTATGGAACACCTTTTATATTTAATAAAAAAAACAATTAACATAGATAAACGAATGCATAAGCAAAGGGAATAAAAGTTTTGCCAAGATACATGTACACGGCCCAAAATAACAAGACGTAGTCTATGCACGCTTACAACCAGTCAGGCTTTACATTACGGGTAAAGTGTACCTAAACCATACCCCGGATACTCCATACAACGTTTGCAAATCAATTACCTATTACCACTACTTAAGCAAATGACTTTTGTACACGCGCAAATGTGTGCGTGGAATCTAGTAGGGCTGAGAGCATGGTTATCAATCGAAATGACGCGAGAAGTGCAGCGACTGCGTTCTCTTTTACCCGTATAGTGCTATCTCTGTTATCGGCCGGCGCTCGCGTCTACTCGGTGAACGTGAACTGTCGCCGCGCCCGAGCGAACGCGCGCGCCTTTGATTATGTGTCAGTGATGTCTACTACGAAGTGCGGGGTGGGGTGAGGTATTTGAAATGAGTACGGGGAGGTGAGTGGCCGTTCTGTATGGAGTACTATTATCGGCCCGTTCCAGATTTTTCGCCATAAATACCAACATTTTTAGCATCTCTGCGTTTCATTAGCCGGTGATGCTAGTTTTTCTTGCTGGTTGTCATGCGTTTCATTTAAGCATTTTTAACACGAAATGCTAGCATCAAATACCCATGCTAATAGATCGGTCCTCTGATACCACTTTTTGACAGATTTCAAATTTGACATTTGGAATCTTTTTTTCATGAATCAAAAAGGATTTTCAGCGGATTTAAAAAAAATATTGAAAGATATTTATAGTATTAGCCAATTCTGATTTATATTAGAAAAAATTTTAAGTGGCTGGACTAATTAAGTGAGGTGTCAAAATTCAGCACCGAAAATCAGTACCTTGCGTTTCATTTGTAACAATTAGCGCGACTAAAAATGTCAACATTTCTTAAAAGAAACGCAAAACGAGGCTAACATCAGATGTTAGCCTCAGAAAGTAGCAGTGCTTTATCTGGAACGCAGGGTATATGTTCTGTGCCTAAACCCGAACTATTCTCTAAGAACTACTGTAACGATAAAGTCTCACCGGTTCCGTCAACCGGATAAAATGACCAAACTACTAAACAAGGGGACATGATTACGTGTTGCCAGCCCAAAACCCCATGCTGCCACCACGATATCTTTGCAGCACTTTAAATAAGTATATTGCATTAATATTCAAAACGAAAGTTTGTGAGGACTCTTGTGGATGGATTTTTTTGTAATACGTAAACTGATTTCAGTGACATTTCATACTACAAAATAACAAGTTTACCTATTATGCTCAGCACTAAAGTAATGACGAATGAAGGAGTCCTTCTTCTTCTTCTTCCGTCCCTGTTCCCGTTATCCGGGGTCGGGTCTCCTCACTCTACGGCGCCAGGTTGATCTGTCCTGGGTTGTCGGTTTTGGCAATTGGGCTTTCTTAAGGTCTCTTTCGATGTTTGACCACCAGGTCGATGGCGGGCGGCCTCTACCTCTCTTTTGTTCTGGCAAGCTTAGTGCGATTTTCACTACATGGTCTTCGTCCCGTCTCATGATATGGCCATACCATCTAAGGCGATTTTCCGTCATTTTGTCTGTGATTGGTGCGACTTTAAAGCTCCCCCGTATGTATTCGTTCCGAACCCTGTCCATCCTGGTCACCCCACCCGCCCAGCGCAACATCTTCATTTCATTTACATGTGCCATCTGTTCATGCGTTTTCTTGACTGTCCAGCATTCGGAACCGTACAGTAAGGCTGGCCTGACGGCTGTCTTGTATACTTTACCCTTTGTTTTTATGGGCATACGGGTATCACACAGAACTCCTGTTAGCGACCGCCATTTCTGCCACGCTACATTTACACGGTGCGCAACATCGGCCTCCACATTGGCATCCGGCGTGAGCATAGATCCCAGATATTTAAACTTGTTCACAGTGGGGATAGGTGTTGATCCAATACATATGGTTTCAGGAGTTGCATTTCCGCTAAAGGGACATTTCATGTACTCCGTCTTACTTCTGCTCACTCGAAGTCCGTACTTCTCTAAGGAGTTTGTCCACGTATTTAAAATTTCTTGCAGGTCTTTTGCAGTATTTGCCGCCAGTGCTATATCGTCGGCATATAGTATGGTCCACGGTAAGGGTGCTGGAATATGGTTTGTTAGATAGTCCATTACTAGGTTAAATAAAAAAGGGCTTAAAGCAGATCCCTGATGGACACCCACTTTGACCTCGAACGCGTTACTTAATCCTACTGGTGTTTTGACTTGTGTACTGATGCCGTTGTACATATCTTGAATTATTAATATATATCTCTCCGGTACTTTTTGCGCTCTAAGGGCCTGCCACACGAGTTTGCGGGGCACTCTGTCAAAGGCCTTTTCGAGGTCGATAAAGGCAAGATGTAGATCTGTTCTGTTTATCCTGTGTTTTTCCATCAGGATTCTGACTGCCTGAATAGCATCAGTGGTTGATCTGGACGATGTGAAGCCAAACTGATTTTGAGATACATTTGTAATAGAGGACAGGCGCTTATTTATAATCCGCTCCCAGATTTTTAGAGTGTGTGAAGTCAATTTTATGCCTCTATAGTTTTCACATTGGGCTACATCCCCCTTGTTTTTGTAGAATGGCAGCAAATAGCTTTGGCGCCACGCTTTTGGGATTTGCGTGGTGACTAAGATGGTACTAAACAGTTTAGTTAGCCAGTTAACTGCCATGGGACCGAGTCGTTTCCATAGATCGGCTGGTATCTCGTCTGGCCCTGCAGCTTTTCGGTTCTTTATGCTAGCTAATGCAAGTTTCACTTCATGCGAATCTATTTCCGGTAATGGTCCGCAGACAGGTTCAAGGGGGGCGGGATCTTCGTGCGGGGATTCTTCATTCAGTAAGTGTTCATAGTATTCTTGCCAGCGGTGCCTAATTTGGATATTATCCGTTAGTAAAACTTGCTCCTTGTTCTTAATATATCTATTCATTCTGATGTCGATTGTAGCCTGATGTCTTTGTTTAGCTATTTTAAGTACATCGTTTTCTGTTTTAGCTGACTCTAACCTATTATAAAAAGACGAATGAAGGAGTCCATTAATAATAATTTATTTTCTCTCCACAAACAAAAACACTCTAAACATTATTAAGTAGTATAGTTGTATCAAATACTGTCTGTGGGAGACTGGAGTCTAAACATGGTAGTATTCTGCCTGTATTTTAGAACTCCAGGCCTCTAACCCTCAATAATACAAGCCATAATGTAATATAGAGACTATTCAATCTAACTTATGCAAAGGTACAATAAATTTGTGTGGATGCGTAGAGCGTGCCTATTGTAAAAGGTGTTTATTGTAAGTGCACGAACGTTCGTTCAGTGTTTATGTGTGTGTGTGTGCATGTATGTATATGTATGTGTGTGTGTGTGTAGTTGTGTGAATGTTTGTGTGGTTGCGAATCTCTGTGTATTCATTATTTCATTAAAACACTCAATAAATTTTCAGTTTCATGATATGTTTTTTAAGGAGCCATTGCCTTATTATCTTCTTACATTCATAAAATAATTGATTCATGTATGTACATAGTACACTCAATGACACAAATAAGGTAATCCTAACATACAAAGCTTTTTAAGGTTAATATTTGGTAATAGCTTACTCACCCTTACCGTGTTTTATGGAGAACTGTACAGTAAACCCATAGTAAGTACAAAATCACAATGACAATTAAAACTTTCAATTTTTATTTCTGTTGAAGCGCAAAAATTAGTGCTGGGTTAGTTGATAGGTTTAAAATAGATGGTAATAAGTAGCCACAACATGTGCACCAAAGAACAATGGCAGGTCCCCTGATACATGATTTTATTTCACAAAAAATTAAATAAAACATAGCAAAAACAATTCAAAGTTACATTTGGAAGAATTGTCTATAAAATTATTTCAATAAGAAGTCTAGAAAAAAAGGTATTTCATTTTATATACTTTGAGGTTATTATTGATACAAAATGTTTGACATTTATGGATACCTACTTACAACTCAGAATCGTGTAACTGTAAATCATTTTTCAACACATTTGCTCGTAAAGTGGTTCTTATTACCTTGCATTTAGACCCGTTATTCAGTATATTAAACACGAGTGCTTTTCACTTTACATAATCGCACAAGTGCGGTAATCTTAACATGACAAATTCTAATTTGTTCAAGATTGCAAAGTAAATGTATGTCCAGTACGCATTCTTAAATTTGTCGCTTAATATACTTTTTTTTAACACGACTTTATGCCAATTGGAAACAAATGAACAGCCTACTACTGGTTACTTAAATATTAAATTAATAACAACATTTTAAAAAAGTAATAATTAATAACTATAACTAAAATAAATTATTAAAAATTCACACAAACTTTTTTAAAAAACTAAAATATTCGGTCTATTTACTTTTGAATTTTGGCTGTTTGGCCCTTTTTTAAATGTTGGCTGTATGAAGAGTTTAGCTATGCCCTGGCAGCGCGTGAAAAAAAAAGGCGAGCGGCATTTTCCCGCTATTGAAATTTTTTTGCCTTTTTGTTGTACTAATTGATAATTGATTATCTACAAATGAATTGAAGAAATAAAAGTGAAGAAGAATCCATATTATTATTATTAACTCCGCCGGAAATAATTATGGAGGCGCAAAGCGCGAGTAATAGTTTGTTGCCGCCATAGTCAAAGGATAAATACTTGGCGGCATACGATACTTTCATGCAGTGGAAAATTGATAAAAAAGCGCAGTCATTTTCAGAAAATGTGTTTCTAGCATATTTCAATGAACTAGCAAAAAAATACAAACCGAGTTCGCTTTGGTATATTTACTCTATGCTGAAAAACACAGTAAACACAAAAAATGATGTTGACCTAAAAAGTACTATAACTTAATAGCGTTTCTCAAAAGACGCTCGGATGGATATGTTGGTCAGAAATCTTTTATTTTCCTTACAAGTGTGATGAGAAACGTCGTATGATACACGCGCGCATTGGTCATTACGTACCGTACGTAGTATCTCTAATAAGTCTGTGTTACGTACTCTGCTTCGCCTCGTACGCAATGACCGACATAGCGCGCTCGTATCATAATGTACTATTGAATATTTTTATGACGCCTGAACTCTCTCTGTGGTCAGTGTGTTCATCGTTCAATCATCAAAAATAAGACAATATGTATTACGCAGTATTACGTGTATTACTTATGGTTATTATTTAATACAAATGCACAATCGGAGTCCGTAAATCACAGCAGAATTTTAACAAGTAGGCAATCAATCGGAGTCCTGAACTCCCGAGGCAAGCACGAGTCACACAAAGAAATATCAGAGTCCAAAAGTCCTGGTCGAATAAAATAAAATCACAATAATCGCAAGTAAACACCGAACTGTGTGCAGAAAAGCAAAGACAGACCGCGACAAAACATTGATAATAAATCACAACAAAGTTTTTTTTATATAAGAGGGCCAAGGAATCTACGGCCATACAGCCAAAAAAACCGGATAACATGTAAAAATCAGAAAGTAGATAAGTAAAACATATGATTTAAAGGTATGAGGGAATAATTTCATTAACATTTAGCATTTAAAAAATCTTTGGAGACGTGAAAAACTCTTTTTTCAATTATTGTCTGATTAAAAATAACGAACCATTATCTGTTTTGCGTAATGGAACGGACAGAATTATATTTGTTCATTGCTTTGGTCTCCGGGTCAAGTAAGTATCTCAAAATACTTTAATTATTATACAGACTTGATTGAATTCAGAAAATATTCTGAAAAATAGTAAAATATTATTTTAGTAAGTTTCTAAACGCTTATTTTTTTGTAAATACGTTTTCGCTATTGTTCTTTAACAGAATAAAGCCGTTTCTCTATGATTTACGACAGTAAATGATGCTTCATGCAGGTTTCCATTTTCAACCTAATCAATCTATTCACGTACCGACGGTGACATGATATCCTGGGGCCTAATTCCGCTAATTAACGTCGTTATCGTGTCTCGATAGCGTTTCAATAAAACTACTTTTGTCGCTTTTATACGCATTTCCTGGTGCAATTTATTCGTAATACAATATCTTGATAGGTCAATAGTGACAAATGTTTTAATTAGTAATCGGTTAATCATCAATAACTGTGTCAATAGCGATGCTATTGAAACATTATTGAGACGCCACAAATGCGTTAACGCTAGCAGAATAAGGCCCAAGGAATAACGCCATCTTAAAAAAACCGCTTGGTGAAATTTCTAAATGACATCTTTATACGAATAAAAAACAAGGTAGCAACTTGCATTAGGCAACATATTATTAACGTAACAAAATTTAATGGCATTTTGCCCCACGTGTGTTATAAAAAATGATGATCCGCCAGTTGCACATACACGCTTTAGATTTTGTCACATGATTCCGGTGCGACACAAAGCGCCATGACATCATGTTTTTCTGTTAGTATGAAATTGATGTAGGGTGTCCGTCTACTCCCAAAAAAATAATATGCGTACCTAGATTATAAAAACGACCTGTTAACATACAATTCGACTTCACGTATAATGATTTATTTATTATTCTGTTTGTGATTTTATATAAAATAAAAATAGAAGATTACCCAACAAGTGAAAAAAAGGTGAATTATTTTCGTGGCACTAAGTTGTATCCCGAGAGGAGCGAAGGATTCTAGAATAGAATACTGAGCGGATCAAGGGATACAAGAGCCGAGATGAATTTTTTTTTCACCTTGTGTTCTACTTTTTATCATTGACTGCGAGAAAATAATTACTCTGTGATTATGAATCCAATTTTATTATGGGTATCCATAAAAGAACAAAAGAAAACAAAAGAACCTGAAATTAATTGTAAAATTAGAACAGTTTTTGAAACTTAGTTATTAGGTTTTGGTGGGTTTTAGTACGTTTTTATAGCGAGAGTGTGCAGCCTCTTTGCACGTTTTCCTTTTTTCTTGCTATAATCCGTATATTCGCGAGCGTATATTCGATCCGTATATACGAAACAAAGAGCGTTTTATTCACTGTTTTTGAAGAATCACGAGCCCTTTGTCGAGTGTCAATGGTAAAAAATACATTTATCATCTTCACAGACACTATTAATTTATACACCTTAATATACTATGATTTTTTCATAATAATTGCGAACTTCGATATTATTTCTATAAATTCCAAAAATCGTCACAACGGACTGGTTACAGTACAAATTCATGACATATCACAAATCGTTCGGAATTCGATTAACGCGTGTGGTAATAATCCTAAAGCTTTACGTATAAGTTCTAAATTTGAATAAGCTCCCGCTTGTATAAGTATAACATAAAAACCTGGGTCCGCATGTCGCTACACCCCATGACTTGCATGACGTGACAGATTCTGTGTCAACAAAATAGGCACAGACGGCAAGAGTGATCAGATTAGAAGTTCGTTAGTTCCATTAAAACATTGCATGAGCATGTGCATTGCATTGAAACATGGAATTTTACGTCATGTCACGATTGTCACGGGTGTCTTCGAGAATGTTGTATGCTTTAGCAAAGGCCAATTGAATTACTGAGTAATAAATACTATATTTTTGTAACTTCTACATTGTAGAACCAGAGTAAATAAAAATTATAGTTCAAGTGTTGTACAAATTAAGTTAGTCCGCAGTTTCTGTAGAAAATCCCTGCTGTAAAACGAATATGGGTCTTACTTTTATTCAATCCATGAAAAAGATGTCTAAAACAGAAAGTTAAATGATTTTTTTCCACCACTGAACCCTAATGAATAACAAAACTGTTTTAGAATATAGACAAAATAAAGGTGTAGAAAGGAAAGGATGATAAATTAACTCGAAAACGTAAATAAAAATTCCATTTTTAGAAGGTTTTAAGAGACTTTCTAGAGATTTCGGCCAAAGCTGTATATTTATTCGTCTAAGAATCCATTCAAGTGCTTTTTTATACATACGGTTTTTTGCTTAATCGTAGTGAAAAAACGCCGTTGTTAGATTCAGAAAAAAAATACACCGTGTTTGGTCAATACCCTGTCAAGCCAAAACTTAGCCATGTTAACATGGTCAAATGAAAATTCTAAATTGTTAAATTTTAATTTTGAAATCTCCAATACTGTGTGAAATGTATGTGTGAAATTAGAAAATTAATTTTAATTTTTTTTTACATATTTTAAAAATATTCTTTTAATAGATTCACAATACCTAAAATAACATACTAAAACTAATCTAAAAAAACTTTTTTACAAATTTGAATTTTCAATGACGCCATATCCTTTATATGACTATGTTACCTAGTTACCTGTTACGGGTACCTAGGTTTCAGTTTGATAGTGACTTGACCAAACACCTTGTATAATGGTGTACTACTTATCTTGAAAATAGTTCATTGGTCTTATGAAAAGGTTTCCATTGAATAAAGCTTTTTGAGTTTGAGATGATGTTTAGAGATTTTTCAGTCTTAAACTGAACAACTATCTCTATGGGACCATATTACAAACGAGATGTTTGAAACAACTGATTATTTTCGCAATTTCAAAATAAAGTTATGATACTTTTTTTACTAAATAATATGTCCAAAAAACAATATCATGTAACTTAATTTTCGAATACTTTCGTAACTACATACATCTAGATATTTAAGTTAAACGGAAAAACAAAATGTTAAGCAACTCTATTAGAAAGATCGTTAATAGGTCTATGGTTTTGAGCTTTTCAAGCTTTCAATCAAACAAGCACGGCATGGCAGTGGCAGGTAGAATGATTTTACGGGACTCGTGCGTAGAAATTGGAAATTAAAAGGTCGTTTTTCATACACTAACTGATTAAATTAGGATAATCGTTTACAGTATCAACATTTTCACATTTAAATCAATATATACATTAAAGTTTAAATCTCGCCCTGCTAAAGGGTCTCCAATTTTTAAAAATTCTTTTTCAAAATGCTACTTATTTGATCACTAAGCTGTACCCTTTTTTTTCGAGGGGAATGCGTGATCGCACCGTACTCGCCGTTGGCTAGACGACGAGCGTGTGTGCTCTCCCGGCAGAGTGCCAGGTCTACCCAGTAAACCCCCCGGTGTTCTCCCTGCCCTTATGGACGCGCGTGGTAGGGTCCACACTGCGACTACCAAATCGGTCGAAGTGAACATTGTCAGAAGTAAATGTAGTGAAGCAAAAAATATAAACTTGTGTCAGGTATTTACAAGACAAACATGTCAACTTCACTCGAGCATCAAGTAAACATTGTTACTGTTTACATGTTTCTTACAAGTCTGTTTTATCGATCATGTTAGTTAGCCTGTAAATATGGTTAATCTAAAGATAGGGTAAGTACAGATTATATTTTAAGAAATTAGGAGTCTCAGTGATAATGTACCTCCAAGCCTCCAGCGCACAGACCAGTGCACCTAAATACACCCAATTAAGGAAATATTATGTTGAGTTGCTGTGTATTCCTCTAGTTCATCATCATCATCATCACAGCTCATATACGTCCCCACCGAGGGGTTCGAGCCTACCCTATGTTAGGGTGATTAGGGCTTAGCCAACCACGCTGGCCCAGTGCGGATTGGTCGACTTCACAGTTCACATACATCATTGAATTTCTTCGCAGATGTATGCAGATTGCCCCACGGTGTTTTCCTTCACCGTAGGAGCATCGGACAAATGTACATGTGAAATTCGAAACGAAAAACACATTGGTACATGGCGGGTCTCGAACCCCGATTGGAAGGCAAGTGCCGAGTCCACAGCGCCACCGACGCTCTAGTTAGCTAGCTTTTATCAACTCACCTAAATATATTGCCTAAGAGTAAGAAGGCATGTTCCTCGTGATTTAAGTATAATGTAGAAATCTAGCTGATGCTCGTTATGATATTCAGTTATCCTTATTGTTAATCCTTATACTTACCACCAAATAACTTGATGATCAAATTTTAGAATTGTATGGTTTGATATGTTTTCCTTTGTATTATGTGCTCCACATAATTCGAGAATGCACTCTAGCTTTCAAAAGCGAATTAAATATTCGAAACTTATCTTAGTAAATCTCACTGTTCCACTTCAGTTTGCTGATTCTCTGCGCAATGCCGGTGACTAAATCATCAGACTTGATACAATAGTAGAATTAAGCCCAATAAAGACATTAGCAGGTCAGTACCTACATTGATTATTAGAACAAGACAAATCATCAGGATAAATTAATCAAACATTCTCAGGGAATTCCAAACAAATCAATCTGGAATTTGTGAGCATATGACGCCGGTAGTTATAAAAAGTTTTGAATGAATATTATTACCAGTATCAAAGTTTCAAGCAATATTATGGGCTTGTATTACATAAAACGTATTAGAACAAATTTAGAACTACTAATGTTTAGCTCTTATCAGGACACTGAAATTCATTTTAGTTTTTTTTTAATAATAATAGGCGAATAGATTTGTTTTTGGTAACGTCTAATATTATAATATATAAAATCAAAATGTAATATTAGACAACCCCAAAGAGCAACATTAAATCATGCTCTTAATGAAAAATTAATTAATTCATGACCAGAGGTGATTATATTCCTTTTCATTAATTATGTTACACAACACATACTCTATTAACAAGACATTCAAAGATAAAAACTACATACGAAGACACGAACAAGATAGCAATTTATCGCGGCAATTTTCATAGCATTTTTATTCAAATAGGTAGCTGTATCGGATACTTGTCGCATGATGGATGGATAGTCTCGGATTTTAATCATCAACATACATAGTTTATACAGATGTATGTCTCACGCTGGGTGCAATCAACAATAGCCTAAAATCCGCGACAATAAGGTCCAAAGCTCCCAATTTGAGTTTAGGGTTACTATGTTTTAAGCTATTAAACTACGAGCTGTGCTGTCAAATAACAGGGTTCGTATAATTTTGAGTGCGGCTTACGTCGCTTCCTTGTTTTTCAAACGATAAAAAATTAATAGAAGCTTCGGTTGGAATACGATGTGGCAATCACTACAAATACAAGAATGAATTTAATAATTTTGTTTGTAATTGACACGTTTTAAAACATTTTTACGTGATGAAAGCTTTGTGATTTTGCCTTATCGATTTTCATCAATCGTATTAAGCTTCAACCATTGATCAACCTGCATAGATATTATATTAAACTGTGGATTTTAAATAAATAAAAAATCATAAAGACATGCATGTAATTACCTGCACAGTGCATACACAATACCATTATTTGTTTATTTATTTTATTTTACAATTTATTCACACATAAAAAACAGCAACAAAAACATAGATACATGGAAACACTGTACGAAGGTGCCGTTTATTTCTTAGCGATGTGTTTTCCAGTAGCGTTTATTTCTAACAGAATAACATTGAAATTAATTTTATCAAATTTTATAATAAATGGATTGCTGGATATGTTGCTAAGCGCAAAATTCGAGTACGCAAAATTGCGTGTCCATATTTTTGAAACAATAGAATTCAAATTCGCATTCGAAATCATAAAATTCGATTGATTCGATTTGAATATTCATTCTGTGAATCCTATAACGAGTGGTCCTACTCCTACCCATTCGTTTTTCATTTCTCGTATAGGTAGGTACGTAGGATATAGGTACGAAACGTTTTACGTGCGATTCATCGCTGATTTTTAAATTAAATGTAAACCTATCATTATTGCGAACAGGATTTTGTTTTTTCTGCGTGAAATGGTATAAAATAAAAAAAATTGTTTTTAATGACAATACTGACTGTGAGTTATTCAATAATCTTTAAAATTGAGAACAGTAGAAAATAATTTCGCACATGATTTGTACTCGTGTTTGAATTCAAGATTAATTGCTAATGATTCAAAAATGCGTCTCCTATTCAGTTAATTTCTCATACAAATATTTGTTGGATTACAGTGTAAATTCCTGTGCAGAGAAAAATTTGAAAGAATATATAAAAAACTCTTTATTTTTAATCTGTTCCCTCTTTGCTATGACGACAAACAAATTAATCGAAAACAAGAGTTTTTGACACAACAATATCTGTCTGGAAGACTGGTATGGTATAGTATAGTATAATAAACGTATTTCTTAGCCAAAGAATTCCTTTTGCTTTTCACTTTACGAGTAACACATTTCTGTTCATAATGTATTAAAGTGGTATGAATACTAATCAAACTTCCAGGATAAAAATCTGTATGTTATACATATCAACTGTATGACGCGGGTCTAAGTTAATTTCCGCTCTGACTACGGGCCCGGATACTAATGGCTCCGCGCTTATCCAAGGCAAACACAACTTTGGCATTCAATTGGATAACGGGCGTCCGCCTCAAGTCCCACCCGTACAATTTGCTCCGATTACTGCACAAGTGTTTGAAGAAATAATTAGAGATCAGAACTTTCCTTGTTAAACCAAACCGAAATAATCGTTCTCGCTAAGCCATCCATAAAGCGAAGCGATATAGGATAAGTAGTTTACCATGGCATGGATCATCGAATCTAAAAAGCTCCCACGATATTTAATAAGACATGCTGCATCGAATAAATACTCAAAATAAATAATCCGTTTCCAATAAAAACACATCCTCGCTACGCTTCGACAGTTGCGCGGTCAAAAACTAAGGAAGCCCTCACTCGTTATTCTAAGCTTTATTTGGATGGCTATAGGGTTAATATTGGTTGTTATTTTGAAGTTGCGGCACGTGTCTCGTATCTGACGGGCGTAGTGCGATTTTTCAGAACCCCATCCTCCGCGCTTAATCGAGCGCGGGTAAACATCCCATTTTTCGCCTCCCGCGGAAAATATCGATAGGGTACTTGTAGCGCGTATTGTAATCCATGGAGACGGAAGCATTCCCACGAATGAATATGTTTTATACGAGTGCAACCATTAATCATGCCTTGAGTGGAGGCACAATAGCTGCCTTAATGGACTCCTGATTTGTCGTGAGCGAAACTCTGCCGGGTACGTAAACGTACGGTAGCCAGCCAACAATGCGGTTAAAAGCTTTGTCTCTGCTAGAGAAGTAATTCATCAGAACTCGCCAGATGAAACGTCGTTCAATGAGATTACAGATGATGGACTTTGCAAGAACAATCTTCAGCATCACTTTAAAAAAGCGTCAGACCATAAAAAAATGAAATATAATTATATTGTTTGATTTATTCTTCCAACACCGAAATTCATATTAGGTATATTTCATTTACTTTGATTATTATCTATAATATAGTCAAAGTTCATCTATATAGCAGTTACATAATGTAGTTTGCTAGTACGTAACAGCGAGTTGTACTCACATAAATAAGTTTTTATGATTTTTTTTAATTGCAGAAAGTTGGCAAACAAGCAAACTGCCCACCTGATGGTAAGTGGTAACAGTCGCCTATAATACATGTAGCTCCTGTGAGATTCGCAGCAAAACTGCAACACCCACAAGAACCACAATGTACGTTGCCAACTTGTGACACCCAGTAATTTCACTGCCATATCTTACCCTTCAAACCGGAACACAGCAATGCAAGCACTGCTGCTTTGCGGCAGAAATAGGTAAGACGGAGGTAAGCAGACGACCCTAGTACAGAGTCTCCCTCCAGTAAAATTATACTAGTATATACTAAAAATGATGTGTGAATTAGGTTAAAAAACTTAACCTCCTTTATTTATTTACGAATGGGTATTTCCAGGAAACAATTGACTTTTACCTACTGAATAGTTCCTGCGCTTAAATAAAATTGCGCTTTTATATATATTTTTTAATAAATTAACAAAATATGTAATGAAATAAAGGAAGGATATTTGTATGAGAAAATGTCGTTACCATGGCATGTCATGCATACAATATTGGGGGCAAAACCTTAGTTTTGCATATGTCGTGGCCAGATCGTAAAATTGACCAAATTCATGATGTGGCCAAGCATTTTATGAAATGGTTGTATTTCATGAAATGGCCAATATCGTCTGGCCACATCATGATGTGGTGTGGCCGGATCCATGAATAAATCAAACGTTTAACGATATGGACGGCTACATTTGGCTACTTCCAATTGTTTCGATACATGAAATTTGTAGGTTAGGTTAGATATTGCGACCACATACATCATACATCAAACTGCATGTTGCATGCTTGCTTTCACGCTACAGGCTTGTTTCATGCATATTTGGGATTTTTATTAAGCCTTGGATGTCATGAACCCCACCATAACGATATGGCCAAATGTGGCTGAACATATCATTAAACGTTGACATTTAAATGATATGATCAGGTTAATTGGCCATTTCAAGAAATACAACCATTTCATGAAATTGCCGGCCACATCATGAAATAGTCAATTTTACGATCTGGCCACGACACAAACATATACAATTTAAATCAACAAATCCAATAACAGAAATTAATTGAAACAGAAACAAAGTTTTTAAAATATGACACAAAGACGCGCTGCTTTGAATTTTGACTTGAATATTTGCTTATGGTTTTTCAGTATCTACTCTAATGCTCAAATACCAAACTAAAGCTAGTAGCTGCTCAAAACCAAAAGCAATAGGCTAGATGACTGAAAATTTTTTTTGCTTTAATAGAAGCTTCATATAATAAACTCATATAATAAACAGAAAGAAAAAATCGGTTTTCGAATAACTATAAAAACAACCAAGATATAAGGTATTAAAGATTTTTCTCCATCTCTTTCTAGCAAAACGGCAATTTACAAGGAGTTAATATGGCCGTACTCAACGATGACGTCACGGTTGATGTCGGATCTCTCTGTCTAATCGCCTTCAAATTAACAACTTAAAATGCTTGTATCTAATGTATTTCTAAGCCGATTTTAATTCTAATTTCACAGGACTGCATCTTTTTCCACGGTATTTTAATATTTATTGACGAGACGTAAAAATTTGACTTCAGTCATCATCCCAATTACAGAACTTTAACACTCGTTTCAATTCAACAAATGCAGAAGGAATTGAAACGTTTTCAGGACTTCAGTTAGACGAAGGAAAAGTAATATAATGAACGCTGCAAGCGGTGGACCGTATTCACACTCGGTTCTAAATGAAGTTCTAAAGTGTAAGGTCTTCACAAAGGAAATTATTGAGTCTGGGAGCTCTGGATAGCGGGATAATCCGCAATGAAGATCAGTCTAAGCGAGGAGTTGTAAGCTTGAACTCAAGACACTTCTGTATGTTATTCCATAAAACCTATCAGAATAAAGAAAATTAAATGGCTAAGCCATGCCAGATTATTGCCGATATTTATAATGCTAATACTATAATTGAGAAACGTACTCAGATTTTGTATTGATTTTTTTCAATTACGTTTTTATTTTTTACTAGTGGGCCCGGCAGACCATGTCCTGCACGATTCCAGCGCCACCTACCGGGTCCAACTTTACGTTTAAACCTTCCTTGGGCCAATTCAAATACACACAGAAAATTTCGTAAGAATATGTCGAGCCGTTTCAGAGTTTTTGCGAGACAAACACACAGCGTTTCATTTTTACAAGCTTTTATTTAACTTGCAATGTATGTAAGTATGTATGTTCGGGTGGAATCTTGCAACTCAATTTTGAAGCAAATATCTTTAACCGATTGAGCTGAAATTTTGTATACACATTCAGTTTGGATGACAATGCATGGTTGACTGTGTGACGTCATTTTAAATCCAAGATGGCGGCATACCCAAGATGGCGGATCAATTACTTTTAATGCACCCCTACAATATGGGTATCAAATAAAAGGTCTTGCTAAGAGTAACTCGAAAAATAATGTAACGTCACTATTTATCCAATATGGCGGACTTCTAAAGCTTGAAAATCAATTTTGAAGTAGATATATCTTTAACATTGAGCTGAAATTTTGTATACACACATTTTGGATGAAAATGCACGGTTAACTGTGTGACATCATTCTAAATCCAAGATGGCTGCATACCCAAGATGGCGGACCAATTATTTTTAATGCACTCCTACAAAATGGGTATCAAATAAAGGTCTTGCTAAGAATAACTTGAAAAATTAAGTGAGGTCACTATTAATCCAATATGTCGTACTTCTAAAGCTAAAAATCAATTTTGAAGTAGATATCTTAAACCGATTGAGCTGAAATTCTGTATAGACGTTCCGGCAAATGACCTTGCAACAATGATGCGTTGAATGAGATGAACAGACTGAGAAACGTGTCCAGTGATAACTAAAAAGTAAAAAATAAATTAAATGTAAAAAAACCTTTTTAAAAACAAGCTTTTATTTAAATGCGCTAAAAAGAATTATAAACTTTTACACTAAAACTTTTACTTATAACGTCATTTCACATTTGACACAATTTATATGACATAAAAGCTTGTCGCGAGATTTACTTTTGTAGATAAACAAGTAAATTAAATAATTTGATGTGAATAATTTTATACATTACAATTTTGAAAGTAAATACGAGTAGGTACTTAAAAGTACTCTTTTAAGTAGGTACTTTTAAGTTACTACACACAAGTAAATCTCGCGACAAGCTTTTATGTCATATAAATTATGTCAAATGTGAAATGACGTTATAAGTAAAAGTTTATTAATTCTTTTTAGCGCATTTAAATAAAAGCTTGTTTTTAAAAAGGTTTTTTTATATATAAGAAGAAGATATCTACTTAGGTTTACGAATTCAAACAATCCCAAAAGTTATTGTTACCAACAAACTACTCGTAGTTAAACCTATTTTCAAAAGGGTTTCGGAACAAAAATTAACTATAACGAGGGAAGTTCGCGTCTTTATGACCCTTTTGAAAGCAGGCCTCGGCTCGGGACTACGGACGGCATGAAATGGGATTCGTTTCATAACAAATTAGCGATTAAGCTGAAGCTGAAAGTTTGGCAATCGGGCCCGCAACGATAATCTTTGACGAGAAAATGTCGCGTTTCATTTTGGATCATTGCCTTCAACGATTATGTGTTCAGAGTTGGCTACCAACACAAGCTTTATAAATACAATCGAAGACTTATATGTAAATCTTCTTATATAAAATGAATCGCCAATCGTTAGTTCGTTCGTAAAACTCCAAAAAATCCCAACCAATTCGACCGATTCTTACAATTGTTCGTGTGTATCTAAATAGGTTCAGGGAAGGTTCATAAGCGTCGGTGGCGCTGTGGACTCGGCACTTGCCTTCCAATCGGGGGGTCGGGGTTCGAGACTCGCCATGTACCAATGTGTTTTTCGTTTCGAATTTCATATGTACATTTGTCTGACGCTCCTACGGTGAAGGAAAACATCGTGAGGCAACCTGCATACATCTGCGAAGAAATTCAATGATGTATGTGAAGTCGACCAATCCGCACTGGGCCAGCGTGGTTGACTAAGGCCTAATCACCCTAACATAGGGTAGGCTCGAACCCCTCGGTGGGGGACGTATATGAGCTGTTATGATGAAGGTTCATAACTTCATACGCACAATTGGACCTTTAAGTGGCGCTGTAATCGGGCAGGACAACGTCTGTCGGGGCCACTAATGGTACTAAATAAAATTAAAAGTTTAATATGTTTGTACTCTATGCGTCCCTCAACTATTGATCGATTTGTGACGGTGTTTTTGTAGTCTTTTTAGAGTGCCCGCGAGGGTTTCTGGCCGGAAAAAATATAATGAATAAAAAAATGTTTCCAAACCCGTAACTTGGCAGTTGGCGCCTTTTTTTTCTCGAGAGGAATGCGTGACCGCACTGTACTCGCCGTTGCCTAGACGACGAGCGTGTGTGGGGCTCTCCCCGCAGAGTGGCGAGTAGGCGCCGGGCCTACCCACTAAACCTCCCGGTGTTCTTCCTGCCCTTATGGTCTGGCAGTTGGCGCCTGACGCATAGATACTTATGGATCATTATAGAGAAAAACAATTTGATAAGATTGTGGATAAGATTGAACAAGTGTGTAATAAGTAAAAACTAGAATTACTATTTCCAAATTCACCATCAAAAGTCGAGTTCGACGAAGTACTACAAGCCATATAATTATCTGCTGAAATTAACGAGAACGGTAAGATACCTAAACCGAGATCCTGTCCTATTGTTTAATCTTTAAAACGAAAGCAAGCCTTCTAATCGATGTTGAATGGGTACGAATATAAAATACCCTAACACTTTTATCTCTTCGTGATAATTTACATTAAATAATTTCTTAGATAAAATAATGTTTATAACAGTACAAAAATCGTATTCCAACTTATGAATGAAAATGTTGGTATATCAGGAGGTAATCAACGATAAAAGCATTGCTACTGACACGGTAATATTAATCAGCAATCACATTAAGGACTCCGCTACAGGAATCAGATAAATGCTTATCACGAACAACAAAATTGCATGCGAGCGACCACGTTTTCGAATGGAATCTCAATAAATCGAACGTTTTCTGGCCCTTCACAAATCACTGTAGCGCCTCAGCTCAATTAATCCAAGTAAAATTGATTGTAGGGGAAGGCATTAATCGGTCCATTTCTCACTGTCAGCAATCCTTGTAGCCGACGCAATTAGGTCATCGCCTGTTAGGTTTCGAGCAAAAAAACGTCGTCACAATCAATCAAGGAGACTCAATCTGTCTGAGAGCTCGGTGGAAATGCTGACTGTATGAATTGGAGGCGTCTAGCGTCTTAGAAATTGCTGAAGAATGATTAACTGAAAACGAGGAAAATCGTGAAGGTGGATATTGCTGATTGAGGCAGTCTTTTTTATTCAAAATTAAAATATGTTTTATTCAAATATGACTTGACAGAAAGTTCTTTTGAATCAATCGACCAAATTTTTTACCTACCACCCATTTAGGACATATTTTAGGTGATAAGAATAATGGGCGAAAGACACTTAAGTATCAGCTAAATGTAGCGACATTTACAAAAAATATGTCGATACCATACACAGCAATATTTGTTTTCGTCATAAATAGTAATATACAAAAAATATTTTACAAAAAATAAAAACCGACTTCAAAAACACTGAAAAGTTAAAAATAGGTACAGACAACATCACACTTCTATATTGAAGTCGGTGCCAAACGATTAAAGGCAAAATAATACTTTTTTCGTAATATAAATATTTATGAATATCATCAATAGTTGAACATTGAACCAACTTTTAATTCGTACTCAAACACTTCTTAAAAATCGAATCTGCATTTTAATATTATAATAGAACCCTATATTTTAACCACATAAGTAGTTCATAATTTTATATTGGTGTGTCCTAATATATAATGCCAAAAACCACATAAACCAAAGCCAATTAAAATTCACTGCCCATAAGTTTTGCTTAGAATGATTGGATGCCTCGATTATCTGCTTTACCCTTGCCCATCTGGAATCGGCATCAAAACCGGGACAGCGGCGAGCGGAGCATCGCCCGCTAATCTAGGGGGTGGCGATGTTGAGCATTTGCTACCCTTCACACAGAACTTTATAGAATGCGATGCCGCATACAATTGAAACAAAATAAAAACACGATCATTACATTCAAGAGCGAGCGAATGTATTATCTATCGAAAATAATTAATGTGATAGGTATACATAAACATACATCAGGGTAAGCAATTCAATTGAGAACTCTATCCAAATTTCACCAAACGCTACAATAATTTGGAATCTAGATCATTTTTGGTAGATCGAGACAACCAAAAATGTAATGATCCAATCCAAGAGTGAGCTCCATAAAATGGTTCATTTAGCTATTTCATTATTCCATTTTTCATTAGTTAAATCGTTCATTTAACCATTTTTTATTGGTTCATTTAACAATTTCATTGGTAACTGATCAAACTTTATTGTTTCTATAAAATTTATTTCTATTAATTACATTTATTGATCATGAAAAACCGACCAAGTGTGAATTGGACTCGCGCACCATAGGACTGGGTGCCGTACACAATTTCCTAACTATTTAAATACTAGCTTTTGCCCGCGGCTTCGCTCGCGTTAAATTCGGGGTAACACCGAAGATAAAAATATGGCAGGTATTTTTCGTTGGTAACAAAGAGTCTGTGTACCGATTTTTAGCTTCCTACCTTGAAAACTGCAAAAAGTCCCATATAAAATTTCACCCCCTCTTTTAAGGGGTAGGGGCAGATTTCCAAAAAAAAATGATGCACGATTTTTTTGTTAGTCACAAATAGTTCGCATACCAATTTTTAGCTTTATACCTTGAAAATTGCGGAATGCTCCATACAAACTTCCACCCCATTTTAGGGAAGTGGGGGGTTAGAAAGAGACATAAAGTAGCCTATGTCACTCTCCATCCGTTCAACTATCTCCACTTAAAAAATCACTTCAATCCGTCGCTCCGTTTTGCCGTGAAAGACGGACAAACAAACACACACACACACTTTCCCATTTATAATATTAGTATGGATTTACGGTTTTCAGATTTTTCTATAATATCTATAATCTTGCTTTTTAAATCTTGCGTTTTCATGATTCTGGGTCACCCTATAGATTATAGTTCCCTTGTGGAATCGCAAAATATGAGAAAATAAATGCAATGTAATCGGTCGTATCTTTTGATGGCGTTAACTTACGTACAAGTTTGATTTTTTTAACAGCTGAAAGAGACCGTAGACTTGAATATTTCATATAGATTTCAGCTTGAGGTCTCTACGTTCCCGAGGAAAAGGGTCTTGACAGACAGATGGACAACGAAGTGATCATATATAGGTAAGGGTTCCGTTTTTTCCTTTTGAGGTGCGGAACCCTAAAAAGGTTCGGATTGCAACTATCAGCAGTTCTCGGCATAATAATGTAAGTAGGGCCAACAACTCAGTATTCTGTGGTTGGCGACAAGCATTTTATGAAAAAAACTTATATCTCTAGTTTCAATTAATAACATAAACAACGTTATTTTGTTGTGTGTTTGTGGCGAAAAGAGATAATAAAATGGAATTTTAAATCCACCTGAAAACAAATAGGTGTCATTTGTTGTATTAGAAACGAACTGACCTATAAAATTAATTTTGACAAATGATTGTATTCCCATAGATTGGATTATTTTGATACTCTCGTCATCTCGCTCTATGGCCCAACTATGACTATATTGTTTGACATTTTCATTGACAACTTTGCCATTGATATTATGAATATTAGCTGTGCCCGCAAACTTTTCTGTTTCGCCATAATAATTGTCCAAAAACAATTCTGGAGGTAAGGGTGGTCATCTTTATCACCTATCTTTTTAAGGGTATAAAACCTATTCTCCGACTTACCTGCCTACACAAAAAACATCATAAAAATCAGTTAAGCCGTTTCGGAGGAGCTCGATAACAAACACTGTGACACGAGATTTTTATACCTATATTAGACACAAACACCCTTATCACTTAGGGGTATAAAAAGTACTTGACGATCTATTCTCAGACCTACCTAATATACAAAAAAAAAATCATAAAAATCAGTCAAGCCGTTCCAGAGGCGTTCGGTTACAAACACTGTAACACGAGAATTTTTTATATTAGATTTTCTATTGAGATTTCAATGGTAAATTCTAATAGTACTACAACAACAGCAATTTGTAAAGTCTCACTACATAAATCTACTCAGATAGCCATGCAACTTGCCAATGCCGGCTAATCCCCACAAAATAGGGCAGCGCGCCCCGGCTCCTAGTTTAGCCGCCATCGATATGTGACTTGAATAGCTTTGACACACAATCCTTCGTGATTGCATTTCGATCCTCACGAATCCACACCGATTCGGCTTTCGAAGTGACAAACATTTGCTGTTATTAACCTCTAGTCCATGCCAATAGTATGGATACACCTGACTTGATATTTGTGGAACTCAATATTTGTACACTTACGTGCAATGAAATCGAGCCACCTTGTACGCTTTGGTTCAGAGCTCGACAAATCAAATCTACCATCAATAAATAATATATTTCAACCTTGTTTGTTAAACAAGAGCCTAAGTTTACATTAGATCAATTTTTACTGTGACAGATTTAGGTTTATTGATTTTACAAACTGAAAACAAAAAAAAATACCTAAACCTTTTTTGGAAAATCAGCTCAATTTAAATGGTCAATTAATCTGTGGTAAAAATTAATTTTTGAATAAACATTGATTCATTTAACTTTTAACACTCTGCACAGTCACAGAGATTGCGTATAATCAAGGATGATATAAAGAAAGGATTGTCAATGTCTAACATTTCTAAAATTAGTTATAACCACGAGCAATAGATGGAGCGAGCTGTATCAAATCCAAAATTGGACGCAGTTACGCAAACCAGAACCAACCCACAACTCGTGTGAAAACGAGTTACTTAGATAGTTGCAATCCTCATGGCATTGTTGCCATGCTCAATAAAGATCCTGGGCACTATTCCGACTCGATACAAAAATATAAGTTGTCACCTGGGGTACCAACCCTTGATATCTAACTTCCCTATAAACAAACAAGAACCATGCTGCTTAGTTTCAAATACAGAGCTTATTAGATATGCTAAATGGAACCATGCTACATGGCACCTGTAGATCTCCAGCATTTCCATTATGCAAACTGGAACCAAACCACATGGTTCTCGTTAACACAACAAAAAGTAATAATTTGATGCCGTTTTATTTTGCTAAAAAGAACCATGTCGTTTAGTTCCAGTTTGCTGTTATTAAATATAGTAGCTAATGAGAATCCAAGATGCTTAGTTCTTTTCAGATAAACTTTTAATTATTTTTTCAGTTAATCAATTAATATTATTATTAAATTAGTTAAATTTTATTATTATATATGTAGGAACGAGCGCTTGAAGCACCAATATCTTCTAAAAACGACTAAGGTGATGATAATGGCAACACGAAGTAGTTGGTAACTCTGTCACATTCGTTACATTTTCATTCTACTGTGCGGTGCTTTATTTCTGAATATTTTAAAATGTTTAAAAAAGTTGTGAGTACTCGAACAAGAGCACTGCTTAGTGCTTGTCTAAATAAAAGTTTGGAGGAATCGGATGAAAACAATGGCGGTAAGTAATATTATTTTTATTTTATAAAGTTTTTATAACCTTAAAAAGACGTTGATTTTCAAATTTGTATCTTAATAAAAAATATAGTTGTTAGTGATTAGGGAACATTTTATTATTATTTATCGTTGTCTACGCCTTGTATAGTTAAGTAGGTAGTTAGTGTTTTGTCATATTTGTTCGAATGATTGAATTCGAACAAAAGAGATAAAATACTGTGAACAATACATATATTATACAAAATGCGTATACAATGGTTATTAATAAGGGAAATACTTACGAGTGACGGTCAGCGTTGAGTGTGGTACATATTAATACATGAAGTAATAATTTGAGACAAATGACTTATCATACAGCTCGGCGAATTTCGACAAGTAGTACATTGGGGCTAAAAGGGGTTGCTGCTATCTTAAAAAATATTTATTTTGTACAATTCTATTTCAGATATTATAGAGGAATCTCGGGAAAGCAGTCTAACAAAAATAATATCACCATCATCAGGTAGGTGATTACTTTTTAATGTACGGTCGGTCTCAGAAGTAGCTTAACACTTAAGTACTGTGTCACACCAAGAATTGCGTTTATTCTATGGAGGCGACTATTACTGATACTTAATATAGTTGGTATGACATGGTACTAAATTTTTGGCCGTCTGTACTTAATTAAAGCACAGGGCACAATTTTAGTGAACTTAAAATGTTGATTCAAAATCACAAATGAAAATGTAACATTTTTTGGTGATGGAAATAATTAGAAATTATAATAAAAGGCGCTTAGACCGTCAAGCGCCACTAGTGCGCCGGTGGGTCCAATTAAAAACTTATATTGTATCTGTTATAAATTGTTATTATTGTATTAATCTATCAAGCATGTTTGATAGATTAATACTATAATAACAATGAATATAAAATGCTATAAATAATAATAAAAAATAGTTTGCTATGCTTGAAATATTGAGAGGTAACATTTTTCCTCTGCAGCTTTGCCCGTTGCTGATACTAAATTATGCGCCCTTGAAGATCTGTCTCATAAGGTTACCAGTGAGAAAAGTACCGAGCCGCTTATTTCTAGCATGTTGAGCGCTGAAGGTTCAATTCCTGATTTTCATGGGGATCCTGGAGAAAAAAGTATAGAACCACCACCTTATTCCCCGTTAACTCCTAGACCACTTAATTTACCTGCATGGATGTTTGAAAAAAAAAGCATGGATACCACGTCTACTAACACCAATGAAAATGCAGGGGAAATAAGTATTGAACCTCCACCTTATTCTCCTTTAACACCAAGACCGCTTAGCAAATCATTTACAGGAACATTTGATATGCAATGCATGGGTGCTCCTTCCAGTAATGGCAAGCTTTTAAAATCTCAAGAACCTCAGGACCCTCAATCGTCTCCTTTGCGTCAAATGTCACCAAAGACAACACAAATATTTAATATATTAATCTCTGAAACTGACTGCCCAATTCCCAACCAATTTAATATTGATGAACACCAGCCATCTGCTTCTCTAGTTTCTTCCGACAGAACAGAAATTCTTTATAATGACTTTAATAGCGACGACTCAGTACGAGATCCCGATTTTGTTTGTAATGATAACAATAGTAGGGCTAATGGTAGTAGTTCAGAAATATCATTATCATTAATTAATTCAGAAAACGAAGCCTGTACAACATCGAATGACAATAGAATTCTGGTTCCTAGCCAATTCAACATTTCGCAAGAAAACACTCCTGAGAACACTAGACCATCAGGGGGTAGACCAAAAAAAGGCAGAAAACGTGAATATGGCGGTTACACTCGAGAAGAAAGGAAAAAAAGGAAATACACAAATTTATCCTATGTTAACTCTAAAAAGCAAAATATTGATCCCAAGCCATTTATAGATTATAACTGTAACTGTCCAAAAAAATGTCAAGCAATTATTTCTAAGGAGAAGAGATTAGCTGAATTTGAAAAATTTTACGCCTTGGGTTCTTATGACGCCCAGAATATGTTCTTAGCAGCTTGCGTAAAAGAAAAACCTGTAAAACGTTCATATGTTACTGGTAGTACAGATAATTCAAAGAAAAAGACATTTACTAGGGAATATTATTTGAAGGATATACTTGTTTGCAAGAACATGTTTTTAAAAACTCTTCATACATCATCCAAAAGGGTAAATACGTCTCTATGCAAAAGACGTTTTGATGGTTGCATAAAAGATGGGCGTGGTAAACAAGCCGGAGCTAATAAGGCAGCTTCTGAAAGCGAAGAGTTTCTCGTAAACGTTATTAAGAAACTGCCTACGTATGTCTCCCACTATCGGCGAGAAAATTGTAATGACACAAAGTTTTTGAGGTCCGATATGACGCTGCCAAAAATTTATGAACTCTACAGCAACGAAGCGAAATCGGCTGGACAGAAACTTATTTCTTATGCAAAAGTTAAGCAAGTGTTTGTAACAAAGTTTAACCTTCGCACCAAACATTTGAAAAAAGATACATGCAACAAATGTGACTACTATGCTAGTAAAAAAAGATATGCTTCAGAAGAAGAAAAAAAATCAGTAGAAGAAAATCATAAAAATATTTAGAAAAAGCTCAGTGTTTGCAAAAACAGCTAAAAAATGACATGAAATTAGCCAAAGAAGATCAGTCGATCGAAACAATCACGTTCGATCTTCAAAAAACTTTACCCCTTCCGCGAATACCTACCAATGTCGTTTTTTATAAAAGACAGCTTTGGGTGTATAATTTAGGCGTCCACTCAGGGAGTGATGACCAAGCTTACTGTAACGTTTGGGTTGAAGGAGAAGCGGGTAGGGGTGCTCAAGAAGTGGGCTCCTGTCTAATTAAACATGCAATGCAAAAACTTGGCAACAGTGTTAAACAGTTAATACTTTGGAGTGACTCGTGCGGAGGTCAAAATAGAAATATCAAATTGACTTTGATGTTAAAAGCTCTACTGCAGGACCATCCTACACTCAAACAAATCAACCTTCGATTCTTAGAGTCTGGACATAGTTTCTTACCCAATGACACAGACTTTGGTAGAATCGAATGTGCCTTGAAATTGCAGCAAAGGCTATATACTGCAAATGACTATATACAGATTATGAAGACCTGTAAAAAAAACAAGCCAATGATTGTCCACAGGATGTTAAAAGAAGATTTTTTGTCGTCTGCTAATTTGGAGAAAAAAATAATAAATAGAAAAAAAGCTACTGATGGATCCAAAGTATCTTGGCTAAATACGAAAGAAATTATGTTAAAAAAAGAAGAGCTCTATTCAATTTTTATGAGATGCAACTTAAGTGACGATTACATGGAAGTAAATTTAAAAAGAAACTTGCGAGGCAACAATACTACTCCCTTAACCAAAGAATTAATGGGACTTCTTTGGCCGAGCGGAAAACCTATCCCTGAAGCAAAATTCAATGATTTAAAAAGTTTATTGCATCTCATACCAGAAGATGCGCAAAGTTTTTACAAGAATATAACAGGAGATGAGAACATTGTAGATGATATTGATGGGTTTTCTGGTGACGTTGATTTTGTATTGGAAGAAGATGATGATGTTGTGTCATGAATAACAATAATTTTATTAACAACGATTTTATATTAACTAGTATAAGTTATTATTTCATATTATAATAATAGTTTTTTTGCAACACCAATGGGTAAGTAACCATTGGTGTTGTAATAGTGAAAGATTACACCATGCCCTTCTCTTAAAATTTTATTATTTTATTAAACTTTTATTATAAAACAACATTTTTGTAGTTTTTATATCTACTAATTGTGTAATATTTAAAACTAATACATTTTTTAGTAGAGAACTAACCCACAAAATGGTATTTTGCAATAAAGAACCAACTGACATTTAATTGAAAATTAAATATATTACTTATGCAAAATGAAAGTAATTTATTTTCCTTACATCGTCATCAATGCTATACACAAATCTGAAAAGTTTTTTTTTTCAAAAAAGTAACCTACACTATTCTTCACTCGTTTGAACTATAAGTCTAATTATCTCAAAAGTGACATATTGTGGGATGGTTCTAGTTTGCGTAACCATGTCCAATTTGTCGATATTTCTAAAAGCAACAAAGCACACACGCTCCTAGGGTGCACAGCCGTGATTACATAGATTTATGTAGTTATACAAGAGCACGATAGATGGCGCTATATACATTTTTGACACTTTCTGCCAGACATTCCCTCTCATTCAAGAACAAGGTAATTGATAACGTTCGAGAAGCAAAGTGGAGTAATTTTCGCCTGACAGGAGTGAATTTCTCGTGGACCCCAGAAAGCGTTAAATACCTGGTATTGACAGATGATTGTTCTGTGATTAGTGGCTTTCGTTTTTATGTAGAAGTTAAAGTTTGCAAATAGTAAGTAAAGCTTTGCACAGAACAGTTGTAAAATAAAGCAAGTTCGCGTTGCAAAACACAAAAACTCTTTTCTTTATTTTTGAGCTACTAAAAAATTTAGGAGTGGCAAAAAATAAACCCTTTTTTAACCGACTTCTAAAAAAACCGTATCGGGCCACGCGCAGTGTAGGGTTCCGTAGTTGCAAATGCCAACTTTGAGTTCACACTCACATCACACCTCACAACACGTTGCTATTAAATTAGTATTATTATTATGATTAAAGCTCCAATGATTTTATATTTACTTAACTTCACCTGGTTCGTGAATTTATATTCAGTACTAATTTTTCGTCTATAACTTTTTAGTTTGTACTTAATACTCAACTCTGATAGTTTTCCTTTAATAAACTTCGTTATACAAGTGATTTTTTAGTTATAAAAATCAACTGTTTCATACAAATGTTCAACATTCACTGAACCTAAATGTATGAAACAGCAGATTTTTTTTGCGATTTCGAAGTTGGTCCCATAGTGAAAGTTGTTCAGTTTGCTTGTCTGAACAAGCACACATTTTTGTCATAACTAAAAAATAACCTTGTATACATATACTACTGTTGTAATTTTTTTCACGTGTCCATTCCATATAAACGGTAATTTTTTTATCACCCTGGAAAATTTAAGGGACGCTTAACGACATGGTATTAGAATGATTTTAATTACCTATGAATAAAAAAATAACTCCCATACTTAATTTTATATTAATTTCCCAAAAAAATTCAAAGAATGCTGCACTAGTTAAGAGCAGCATTTTAGAGATTTATCTAATTTTTTTCTATTTTTTTAAATTTTTATTTAATTTTTTTTATTTTTTATATAATAATGGATGTGTCCTGAAGCGTCCCTAAAATTTTCCAGGGTGATAAAAAAATAACCGTGTATAACCGTTTAGCAGTTAGAGGGGGGGGACACTTACCTCTAAGAAAAATTTGCACGAATCCCTAAATCGAAAAATGGTATTCTGAACTGTACATTGTTTTTTAAAGACCTATTCAGCAATACCCCACACGATGGGTTAGTCGAGAAAAAAATGTTACTCCCACTATACTATGTACGGTAGCCACCCCAAAAAAAAATTTTTTTTCAATATTTTTTGCTACCACTTTTTTGGCATGATTAATATACATTACCCATACAAAATTGCAGCTTTCTAGTACTAATAGTTTCTGAGTAAAAGCGCGGACAGACAGACAGACATGACGAATCTATAAGGGTTCCTTGTTTACTACGGAACCCTAAAAAGGAGGAGGTTTCTCAATTCGACCGTATATATGCTTTTGTTATGTTTGTTCGCGGATAACTTCGTCGTTTATGAACCGATTTTGATGATTCTTTTTGTATTCGATAGAGGATACTCCAAAGGTGGTCCCATGGTTAGGATCTGATGATTGAATTCCATAAAGATCGAGGGAAACCCTTAAAGTTTTAGGTGTGTCCAACGTGTTTTGACCGATTTTCAAAATTCCTTTTGTATTCGATAGAGTAGGTATACTCCTGGGGTGGCCCCAAGATCACTAAAGTCAGGATCTGATGATGGGATCTCATGAAAATCGAGGGAAATCCCAAATTTCCTTTATATTATTTTAAGGTTCTTTTCACTAAAAAGATTTCATTCACTAAAAAGTTAAAAATAAAAAATATTTTACAAAAAATAAAAACCGACTTCACAAACACTGAAAAGTTTAAAATAATATAAGAATAGTTACAGACAACATCACATTTCTATATTGAAGTCGGTGACAAATTTTAAGACTTTCTGGATCATCGTTTGATACCGACTTCAATATAGAAGTGTGATGTTGTCTGTACCTATTTGTAGACTTTTCAGTGTTTTTGAAGTCGGTTTTTATTTTTTGTAAAATATTTTTCTATAGTGAAGAACGCAAAATTGTTTCAATTTTTGATGTGCCTCATTTAATAAAAAATATAAAAAATAATGTTTTAACTCATAATATCATTAACAACAAAAATGAAGTCTTAAAGATATCATCAACTTATCATTTAGACAAAAATAATAAAAGTAGGTCGCTTCTAAAAATAACCGATCGGCACATAAATCCGAACGCATTCCAAAAAAAGACTAGAAGCCTTGCAACTCAGCACTTAAAAGTTTAGGTACCTACCGTGCATAGAATCAAGATAGAATTAAAATGTATCGGAGCATCGGGTATAACGAAGTTAATTTCTCCGCGTGTATTTTTTCTTTTTTTTACAGCTTAAAATACACTTTTTGTTACTTCTTTTAATATTTGTGTTCATGACATATCATTTACAATTCCTATAATATACACAGAAAGAATTAAAAAAGAAATAATTATTGAATGTAACATTATCCATTAAATTAAGCGCCATCTAGTAAAAAAGTATTATAACAATCTAAGCACCGCACTGACCGCACCGTGCTTAATTGTATTCGCCATCTAGCGCGAAACCGTAGAAACCGTGTAATAGGATTAAACTTTTCGATAAAGATTAAAATTGTTCTGGCGGAATATTGTAGAATTATTTGTAATTTACTATTATTAAAACAACTTTTTATTAATTTTCAGGCATGATTCAGTATAAATTATCAAGAAAATTTAAGTTAGCAACCTTATAGGTCAGCGCCATCTAGATATAAGGCGGGAATAGGACCTTTCTTATAGTTGTATGACATTGGCAGTCTATATTATTCTTCGTCTATGGTATAATGTAAAAATGAGAAACAGGGTTTTCCAAAGAAATAAGTCTATTGTCAGCAACACTTCTTTTTTATCCATGTTTAGAGTACTTATTTTAAAATAAAGCTTATGTTGCAGCTTGAAAACGCTCCCATCCTCTTTTCCTTCCCCATCTTATCCTACCTATATTGCCTACGAATCACAACCTATTTGCTGCTTTGAAAAAAGAACAAGAAAAAAGAAAAAGTTGTTATAGCGCGCGCCCTCGAAATGTTAACAGCGAACTAAGCAAAATAATTATAAAAAAGCGAGTAAAAACAGCAGCTAGGTACATGTGAGTAACCTAATCCTATCCTATCCTTGTTTTTAAGTGCAGCTATCATATTTATTCTAATTGTAAATCTCTGGGTGTAGGAATTGTGTGTTGACTTAGCATAGTTCTGCAGCCGTAATATCTTAATCTTATTGAGCTTATAAAATATACTTTTCAAACTTTATTTTCAGTTTTTGTTTGTCTGATCTTATTTTTTATGAAGTGATATTTTCGAATCGAAACCTATGAGGTGGGTCGATTTCATTGCACGTAAGTGTATATTTACGAAAAAGCGAGCTTCACCTTAACTTCTCATCAACTCAGGCTATCTGACCTCTAATTGTCAGAATACAACCGACCACCAACCAAACCAAGAAGAAAAATTTCTGTCCACATGATATCCAGGCGGTTAATATTCCAAACAAGTGTTAAATCTACAAAATCAAACTGCATTTAGACCAACCTTTGAGCCCAAGTATTAAGAGGCAATCCCCAAAGGGATACCAAGATCCAAATTACAAATTCCAAACGGCCATTAGGCCTAAATTAATCAAAAGGGAAGATATCAGGCCAAATCTAAGACGCACCCTCGATCCCTTAAATTGTCAAACCGACACATGCTGGTCGGTCGTTAGGTAAACAGCTATTTCAACATTCCAATATTACTGCTGCCGTATTCGATGAAACGATCCTAAATACCGTCACAGCGTACAAACATTCATTTGAAGTTGCTTTGCAGTAGCTCAAAGCCTTAATACAGAAGGCACATACTCTACACCAATGCTGTGTGCAAAACAGAAGGGCGCCTGTTCCTTAAATGGGTCGCTACTATCACGTAATTAAGTACCCGATCCTGATGTGCACCGGACCGTGAGGGGACATTGGAATAGTCGAGGTAACTTTGAGGATTGCTGCAGCCATTCCAAATGCAACCTTAACACTATGCGAGTTACTCTGAATTGAAATGAAAATTGCGAGGCACGTAAAGTGCGACGGGCAATTGAAGTAATGCGCGTTACGTATAAATTACAAGTTTTCTTTGCAAGCAGCAAATTAAGTGCGGCTGAAGGCTGTTAGTAGTTAGTGTCTAACTTTACGGTTACATTACCTCGGTCAAGGGTTGTGTTAATAGCTTTCCACTTGTTCCCAAAGCAATCTTGAATAAAGTGAGAAATAGCTTAATTGTTTTTCTAGTTTTCGTCCAAATTTCCATTTGTTGCGATGCGGAATTTTGGTATGATACAAGTATCAATATTTACTCGTACTTACGTACGTACAATTGTACTCGAATTATTAGTAATTGAAATAGGCTATACAAATACATCCCGGCACGTTGGTAGTCGTGCCGCAGTGTGGACCTTACCATACGCGCCCATAAGGGCAGTGAAAACACCGGGGGGTTTAAGTGGGTAGGCCTGGCCACAGACGTACCGTAACGTACCGTACTCGCCGTCTAGCCAACGGCGGGTACGGTTAAACAATACATCATCTCGAGGAAATCAAATTTAGAATCATGATGAGTAGAATCAGAATCTCGAGATATCGTAATTTTCTCAATCTCAAGAAACAAGAGAACGATAAAAAACTAGTAATCAATAAAAATACTGTATATAAATAGGATTTTGTCTTTTTAAAACGGTCAGATCTTCATAAAGTACCTTGACTACTAGCTTGCCAATAGTCGAATGCAATGCATTATAGTTTTGTACTGAAGTAAACAGGCCAAGTTGAAAGTCATTTTTCCTGCCCTAAATTCATTTTTTAGCTAGTTACATTAATAAAGCCATAATTCTTAGGGATTCCTGGTCTATAGATACATTGAAAATCTCTAGTTTTGCCAACAACACTGTATAATTAATAACAATACTGATTAATTTTCATTTTAGACTTTTATTTAAACTGTTGAGTTTATAGCATTTAATATGTCTGAATAAATGAAATACTCTATTATTGTTAACTCTCTGTGTGGTGTTTTGCATTCACCGAATATGGTTAACACAGTTCACTTTATAAAAACAGGCGGTATAATATAATCTAAGTTAGAATAAATTGCCCTTGTACAGAAAAGTTTGTCTTCCTCACCATGAGCATGGCCTTATTGCGCCTTAATATTCTGGGATAGTAGAAAGAAGGTGTTTTAATTTTAATAGAAATGAAAAAGCTTAATGTCCAAACGCTGCAAATTTAAATACAAATCAAATAATAAAATCAGTATCACATTTAGGTATGTATCTATGGATTAGGGATCCTTAAAAATCAAGACTTATATCTATATGACCCAAAGCAATATTATTTATATGATCCAAAGAACACCGAACAGCCGAAAGCTAAAAAAAATATAATTTTAGTATTGTTGTCAATATTTAAAAGAATATTTGAACTTCCGAGTTTATTGCTTGTTCCTCTCGAGAAGGTTTTCTAAATTTTCAAACAGGGTGCCACAGTTAACTTTTTGTATTGACGTCAATAAGTGTCTGTAACTAAAGGTCTTTGTTGAATAAAGATTTATGAATTTGAATTTGACACAGCAGTTTAACATATAGAAAGTCCACTATATACGACAAAATCATTCTTTGAAATTTACAGCCTCGAGTAGTAAATCGTAAATAATGATTTGGCCTTTATACAAAATCCCTCGTACCAAACTAAACATTTAAATTTAAACAAAACGAAAGTTTGTTCGGAGCATCAAAGGCGGGTCGAGCTTATTCTATATTTCTTAGGCTAATCTATGCACCCTTCAAAATAAGTTTGTTAACTTGTACAATGGCTTATTTGACTAACAAACAGTATCGAACGCGATTATCCTGGGCAGCGCAGATTGCTGCATTATGCATGAGATATTTCCGTCTCCGTACCTTGACGGTTTTGGTCCATCTGTCCTGAGGTATTCTATAAGGGCGTCTCACTTTGAAATCACTCGTGTCATATTACCTATCACTTGGTAAAGAATACATACAAATTGTATAATAATAATTACTTAAGTATGTTACCTGTTAACGTAACATTACAAGTATAGAAATAATAAAAATTATTAATTCGAAATAAATAACTTTAGTAAAACACAATAGTGGTACATTAATGACAAGTCCCCGTTGGCAGCACCTGTTAATAGGTTGACTACATCGTCAGACAGATGTCCCGCTGGATGCGGGAGGCGCAGGACCGATCAGTTTGGAGATCCCTGGGGGCGGCCTATGTCCAACAGTGGGTGTTTCTTGGCTGAAATGATGATGATAACATCGTCAGAACACAGATTTCTTCTATCAACTTTAAATAATAAAGAAGTGTCATGTTTTAATTGTATAGTCTCACAAATATGTTTAGTAAAGTAAAAAGGATCATTCATCATCACAGCCCATATACGTCCCCACCGAGGGGCTCGAGCCTACCCTATATTAGGGTGATTAGGCCTTAGTCAACCACGCTGGCCCAGTGCGGATTGGTCGACTTCACATACACCATTGAATTTCTTCGCAGATGTATGCAGGTTGCCTCACGATGTTTTCCTTCACCGTAGGAGCGTCAGACAAATGTACATATGAAATTCGAAACGAAAAACACATTGGTACATGGCGGGTCTCGAACCCCGACCCCCCGATTGGAAGGCAAGTGCCGAGTCCACTGCGCCACCGACGCTCAAAAGGATCATTAATTTAAATTAAATTTTCAGTGAAACCCAATATTGAACCTTTTGTATTGTACCTCATCATCATCACAACGGCGCATGTATGACCCCACTGCGGGGCTCGAGCAACGGTGTTTAGGCCTTAGTCAACCACGCTGACCCAGTGCGGATTGGTCGACTGTAAATTTCTTCGCAGATGTATGCAGGTTACCTCACGATGTTTTCCTTCACCGTTGGAGCATCAGACAAATGTACATAAAGTTGAAGACGAAAAACACATGGCAGTCTCGAATCCCGGACCCGATTGGAAGGCAAGCGCCGTGTCCACAGCGCCTTACCTGATAGACAGGAATTTATAAGGATTACTGCTTCATTCAATAATTACTATAATTGGCAAGAAAAGCTAGTCTATCATAAATGCGATTTAAGCCGTGGTATATCGAAACTAAGTTTGCATATTTTTACAAACATAAATTTCTATTCATATTTTTTATTTGAGTAATACACGTGATTCATAAACTTTAAAGAAAGTTTTCGTGTCCGTTACAGAATATCTGAGCTGTTTAAACATTGTCTTTGTCTGCTACTTACTTACGTATGTCTGCAGTTCTCCCAGAATCGTAAATATATTGAATCCAATGATGTTCAAAATAATCGAATTCATTACATTTGAAATTAACATTTTATATAGAAAAAAATTAGAACAATATATTATGTAATCATATATTTAATTAATCGATTTGTTATCTTGACACCTGCGCCATATTAAAGGTAGTTTATTGAGTCCGTTGCTGAAAAAAATGTGGAAGCAAGAGCCAATAAATTCTTTGAAGGCTGTTTGGACATCGTAATTAATTTTCTTTTCGATTTTTTTTTTAATCCGATGAAATCAATAGTTTGTCGTAGCAAGGTCCGTGGAGTATGGTATGGTGCTCTGGTGCTCCTCTAACTGTCCTGAAGCGGCAGGGAGCTAGAGCGATTGACCAATTTCGTTTGCTTAACAGCTATCTTTTCCATCATGCTGTGGAATTGTTGACAATACAGATCTGCCGTAGTCGTCTCGCCAGATATTAAGGCGCATAGTGGTCGATCGTCCCGCACTGATTACTTAGGAGTGAGTGAGTGAGAGTGAGGGGAATATTTAAGCAAACCTTTACGCGTAAGATGAATTATTTCAATAAAAAATTAATAAAGGCGAATAAGAAAAATCTAAAAAGACCATCCGTTAGAATATTGTTCACTTTATTTATTGAAATCGAAAGTATATGATTTAACCTAATATTTACGACGCGATTAGGTTTAAAGTTTTAATATCGAAGCATGTTTGGGTCACATTTTAACCAAGTTTTAATTAATTTGTCAAAAAATTAAAAAGACCATCCTCTTAAGAATGCGATGAACAATAACATATCTTTTTTAAAGATGTTTTATTCAACATTTATGAAGAGAACCGGTTTTTTCTGCAGTGATTTTTTATGATTGACCCTACTATGCGCCTTAAGAAACTGTATTGTATGACACCAGCACTGGACTACTGAACACTCACCAGTACATTTTTCCGAGTCCACTTTCGCTTGGGACAGGATTTCCCACCACTGTGAGAAACGTTTCTAATTATTGTACAAGATCTATTGTTATCACAAGTAATGGTATGATTCAAAATTTCCTCATTATTGTTGGTTGACTTCACATACACTTTTGAATTACTTCGCAGGTGTATGCAGGTTTCCTTACGATGTTTTCCTTCACCGTAGAGGTGTCAGACAAAAAACACATTGGTACATGGCAGGATCGATCGCGGGCCTCCCGATTCTACTCAGAGCACAGTCCAGTGCTGAGGCCACAGCGCCACCGACGCACCTTTTTAAATCTTTTTCAAGCTTTTAAATCTTTTCAAGTTTGTTTCAAGGGAATTAAAATTGTTTTATCACTCACACCGAAACCACAGATTAGATAATAGTTAAACCTGCCCCTAGCTCTGACATGGTTTGAGATGGGGCTGCTTCCATGATCACCTGATTGTTGATAATGATTTTATCTTAATCGATGATTCCTCATTATCAACTAAAGTCTCCGGTAATCCACGCGGATTGTTCTATTGGTTAACATTTCCAGAGCGAAAACGTTGTAACCAAATACGTGCCTTACGTGAGCTCTCGAATTTTGATGAGTTCCGGAACCGAACTTGAAATACTTTCCTATAACCGAACTGGCAATATAACTGAATTCCACGCAGGCAACGACTACGTAGTAATGTTATAAAAATTTAATTCATCAAAAATACGCTGGAATACTACAGAGAAATAAACGAACTACGCAATGTATAAATTGCTCTCTTATCCTACAAAAATAAATATATGCCGTGATGGAGTTTTTGAAGTGAGAACTTCTTTAGCGGCGTTGTACACTTTTTTTGTAATGGGTAAAAAATGTTAAACTCGCGTCAGGACACGTGACCGTCAGGACACGTGACCCTGATCGAAAATTCGTAAGACCAATTAAAATTGAAATGGCCGCAGGAACTGTCGAGGTGCGGTGAGGGGTCCACGTAAGCCGGCCGAGGACAATAGCGGCTGGCAAAAGTACTGGAAGTCACACGTCACTTGAGACAGTTTTAATCAATTTATTTACTTTGTTAGGAAAAATCTAAATTGTGCTTTTATTTGATTTTGTTGTAAATATTAATTAGGTAAGTTAGTATAAATTAAATATTATTTATTTGTTATAAAATTATGTTTTTAAGTAGTATATTAATGTCTGTTTTGATCATATTTTTAATTTAATTGTAAATATTTTGATTCATTATTACTAGTTATATATATGTACGCACAACGTTACAACAGGAAGTTGATTTTTCTGAGGGATAAACTTTTTAATGTAATATAAATTGTCATGTTTGTGTACGATAGCGCAATAAATAAATATTGTATTCTACCACATAAAAGATAGTACTTTTATTCTGATAATTAAAGCAATTCGTGCAAAATTATTCCATAACCATTCCAAAATATCCAAAACGCACAACGTTAATAGAGTCTGACACACGAAACATGAGCTTGGAAAAAAGCGGCAAATTCAAAAATTCTAGCTCTGGTAATACTGTCTACAGAAGGTAAAATACATTTTGATACTTTAAATATTCTAATATTTTTTTATTTATGTAGTAATTTAGAATGTTAAATTTGTGAAAGGATTGTCTTTTTTTCCTTGAATATAGTAGGAAAAAAAGGAGTTTATACTTTTTTAAAATTAAATATTAGGTAATGTTTAGTTTCAATCAATTTTTAACAATGAACCTTTTAGAAATCGCTGTATTTGGATTTCATGAATGTTAAAATTACTTAATAAGTATCTGTAATATTTCGACAGAAATTACGAAAAAAATATTATGAAATTGTTTATTACAAAGTATCAAAATCACCATGTTGAACTAAACTACATGGGGACATTGTATCAGTGTTGCTACTTGAAAAAATGTCAGGTTCATGTTTCGTGTGTCAGACTCTACTTAAGTTTTCACTTCTGCCGGCACTCCCGGAGTGCAACCCGTAATTTTTTTTTTTTTTTACATTACAAATATTATATTTCACAAACATTTTTATTAAAAAAATAATAATATAGAAATGCCTGTCGAAGTGAGTGGAACAGTTACTCAAATGAATGACATCTATCCCATTATCACAAAGTGTTAATACCCTTTGATCGTCAATTATCACATTTTTTGTCAATCCCAAGCAGTTTTGTCTGCCATATAATCAGACACTTTATAATATGCTTTTTTCATAAGTGCGCCCTTGATTGTGACTTTAAATTTATTCAAGCTAAGTGCTTTAATATTATTTGAGATTTTATTGTAGAAACGTACACAAAGGCCTTTGAAGGATTCTTTTTTTTTGAGCCTAGTATTTGGTAACGCTAACATATTCTTTTGCCTAGTATTCACTACCAGAATTAGAGCATCGGAAACGGTTTTTCCCGGTTCCAAAAGAACCGGGAATTCCCGGTTCTGAGGGTCCCTGAAAGAACCGGTTCTGTAAATCGGAAAACCGGTCGTTTCGGTTCTTTCGGTTCTTACTTAGAATAAATTTAGAAAAACATTTTAAGCTTAATATCAAGTTATTATCATATCATAATATTGTTATCACTTGCCTCTCTCACATAATGACATAAAACTGATTCCACAAGTATGGACCCAGCCACATTTGTGGAATCAGTTTCGACAGAATACAGTGATACAAGCACTACTGCTTTGTGTAACAGATGCGAGCGTAGCAACCGAAGACACACTACACTCAATTTGCGTGTTATTTTAATATTTGAGTAATGTGTGATTCTGCCTCAGCTCCCAATGCAATGCACGCACCCCGCCCTCATAAAAGACGAGGTGACAGGCACCCATCCCCACTCTGCTTATTTGCACACCGTTTCACAGGTTCCTAGCAAACTACCGGTGAAGCGCAGCCTCAAACCGCGGTTTTTTTGTTTAAGTTCGCTCTGATGGATGAGCGAACTTAACAAAAAACCGCGGGTCCCTATGAAATCGAGCAAACAAATACACATGCGTGATAAAAAACTTACCTTCACAATTACGGTGGCATGTAAACATTTAATTAAATATACTATACTTATAATAGCCTATATAATGTATTGGCCATATATACATATAAATTCCATCGTCTCCACTCTATGCGTTTGTAGAACAAAACGACTTAACTGAGCATGACGAAGCAGCGGCTAAGGCTTGTTTGTTTTCCGTCATTGTCTCGATGCGCCCGTTCACGTGCATACAATGCTCGGCACCCACTCATCATATTTATTACCTGTGGAGACCATAGATTATTATTCTCTATGTCCCTGAATAAAATTATGTTTTGAATAAAGCTCAGGCGTTGCGTGGGAGTCATATGTCGGTTATGGCTTTTATAAAAATAAATAAAGTATCCCTATAAAAATACATACTGGTTAGTATATAATTTAAATATGTATGCAGGTAGGTACGTACAGTACTAGCATACATTGCAAACTTTTAGTGTAGAGACGCCATAGAGACAGATTTTCCTTGGCCATTTGCTATCCTATCTTATCTTCGAATGTGGATCTTTTGTACTTCCCTAGGTTTTAGTCCGAACAGCCATCACCACCTCCCGTACAGCCCATTATCCCCATAATCTCGATGACAATAGGTGGCGTGGCACTGCGGCCTTTCGGTTTTTGGTATCCAACTCCCGTCAACCTTATATCCTCCTGCGGGCTTGAGCATCGCAGTGACATAGTAAATGTTCCATGCTTTCCTCTTTTTCCTTGCAGACGCTACAGATTTCGGAATTAGCACGTCTCATCCTGATTAGCATAATCCTAGTGCTGAAATGTCCGGTCAGACCACACGACATAGAGTGAGTCTGGGATCTGTTTGAGCGTAGTGTAAATTTTAGCGAATTCTCAATGCCGATGAAGAGCTTAACGTGCTTTATTCCCCTTCAACTGGCTTATTCTTCCTGGTGCCTTGCAATTGAGGTCTTACACATTACACATGTGCTGACTGTTTTTGAAGTGATCCCTAAGTTCCAGTCCTACCAGATGTGTTACCGATCCTTTTCTTGCCAGGCTGTCTTTTTATTTCAAGCGAAATCCTTATAACCTTTTATCCAGACTAGACGTTCTGTGTTGGCTGTGCCCAGTTTATTATATACTTCAATTGCATTTAACACTAGTTTGGGTACCACTTTGTTTGACAAAAGCGGATTAAGAGAGTCGCATGACTATCGATGAGAATGTAGCTGTGTAAGCCTTTGCAACCTTTATTTAGATTATGCTGTGCACAGGCTTGTCCGTGTTGATCGATACGAGTATGACTATTTGCTATCTTTAAATTAAAAAAATTTAAGGCATGAAATGAAAGGAAGAGAATTAGAAAGGAAATTGTAAAGCAATTTTACTTCGTTTTCTTATGTTGCTAATTTATAGTTTACAAAGAGTTTGGTAAAGTAAAATGTTTTCTATTTTTGTAAACTCAGAAAAGATTTTTAGGAAGTCTTACATGGTACTGTGCCTACATTTATGTTCAAATAGGTAGGTACTATTAAAACGACATTAACTGCAAAAAAAAACTCTTAAAGACAGTTGACTTTTTTCAGATTGTGTGCATTATAAGCTAAACTAAACCTACCGAATTAGTGTGTGTCTAATCCAAATACAATGGATTAGACTCACACTTTGTCCATTTGTTTCATTCGATAGTAATTCAGTTTTATGAAATATTGTTGGGTTCATTTTATTTGGATAAATATAGATAAAACAATTTTCAACAAGAAAATTGTTAATTTTTCAAAAGTCGCACTTCATTATTTTGTCACTAGACACTCTAAATATATATTTTTATGTATAACTTCTAGCTGATTGAAACAAATCGGTAACAGGCGTCGGCGTTGTAAGTATCCATCACCCACTCGCCAGATCGCCTTACAGATCCCTATTGCTGATAAGCGGCTACAAATTTATGACTAGCTCAGGTTTCTATACATGAAATATGTTTACACTTATCTCCATATGTATCTAACAGCGCGGCCACACTCTGCAGATCGCATGTGGTCCAAATTTAAGATAGAGCGGGTTGTTTTACATAAAAATACAGTTTAATTAATTTTTACATAAAGAAATGTTATCGTAAAGATTTCATCATTTAACGGATTTAACATTTAAGGCGCTATATTGAAAATGAATCAAACAATGGGAGGCGTGGTCTATACGTAAACGCGGGGCGCCCCCTGTGCTCAAGTAGCTAGTCTTTATATCTATGTCTACAAAGTCGTGAATGCGTTGCGCCCGCATGCAATCAGATCGTTTAGAAATTATCGACGTAAGCGACAAAATACAAATTATTTTATTAAAAAATAACTATAATGATTATAAAAAAATGCTTCTGTACGATTCTGGATACTGATGATGGCTACTTATTAATGGAACTTTTTAATGAATACCTAACACCGTTTACTAGTAATCCTGAATATTCTTCTTTTTAAGAGGTAATTTCAAAAATAAAAAGTATCGAGGCCAAATCGTTAAATCGCGTTTCCGGTTCTTCTCGTGACTAGTTAAAGATATAAAGAAACACATATTTGACTTTCAGATCTGTAAGATCTCTCAGTTACCTGTAACATTACATTAAAAATAACCAATATTTTCGATATAGCGCCTTAACGGATTTAATTTCATTTTTAATGGCTTCAAATTTAATGGTTTGCTTTCTGACTTTTTGCTAGCTAGGAAAACTTATAACAATAATAAATGATATTACCCACCTATGTCAGTAGTAGTGGAGCAAGAACCATGCTATGAGGCTTAAATATTCTCATAAAATCTATATTAATCTAGTAAGATAATAAAAACCCTAAAAACAAAAAGAGAATAAAATCTTAAAAAACTACTCGTTCATATAAATACTCATAAAGTCAATTACTCTAAAAAATGCATGCCTGGCAATCATCTACTATTATGATATCAAATATAACCTAGCCGCCGACTGTATTAATTATGAAAAGGGATCAAAGAAACACCAAACTTCAAATGCGAATCTAATTATTTCAATAGCCTCAAAGATCCCTCATACATAGTGTACGACAAAGCTAATTGAAATCGTAATCTATTTAAAAGTGGGGACCGCAGTTGCGATGCGCAGACGCAAATTGTTTTAATTGTCAGTCCAGGCGCCTCACTCAACCCCAGTCCAGTAAGTGGTTTCGTTATAATTATTCATTGGTACATACATACTCACGATGGCCTAAAGCTAATAAAGCTGCAGTAATTAGGGACGCCACTCTAAAACGAATCATATAAAAATGATAAGGGCAGCTCAGTGGACCGAATATGTTCAATCGCAATACAATATCCTCCAAATCCAGTTTCGATCTCGGCCATAGTTCAGCTGGATGGCAGCCGAAACCAAAACTAAATGTAATCCCGATTTTTGTGGAGACTAGGCTTAAGTCGAAGCATTCGGTTGGCCACTACATGGTGAAAAAGAAGACTGTATAAGCTTATGACTAGGGATTCGCCTGACTCCCAGCTACGGCCTGAGTAAAGGAAAAGCGTTGGTTATTAACACAGATTTAGAGTAGGCTAGATACCACTTGTTCATTAAATAGTATGAGAACCGAGCGTGCCTCCGTATCCCCACTCACTATGACGTCACGCGAGTCATTTAGTGATGTACACACATAAAAAGAATCGTTTCAACAATCGCAACGCGCGATGCGCCGCGCTCGCTCAGTGAGCCAACAGACTTCGACGAGAGACGATGCGCGTTTAAAAACTATCTGTGTGCCAAATTTCATCCAAATCCGTCATCCACATTAACAAACATTGAGACACAGACACACTAACAAACATTCACATGTACCTATAATAAAATTGATAGGATGTAACAAAATGTGTTTGATCCCTAAATTACCTGTAATAATAGCTTCCTTTTTCTGGTTAAATCAGAAAATGTCGAATTTTCATTTCTTGTTGGTTGGTGGTAAACTTTCTGTAAAATAGAATATTATTTCTTTTTTAGCGCATTTGATTCAGACTTGACCAAGTAGGCTCATTAAAGAATAGAATAGACTCTCAAAATTACTAATAAATGTCATAATTATCAGTAGCAGGTATATGTCATTAGTCATTAGCATAGAACACTTATCCACTTACTTCTTCATTTTGTGTCGTATTCAGCACCAAAATTTTCGGATATGCTGTTCCGGATAATCGTCTTAACTTTTTGCTGATTACATAGTCCTCTTTATTGAAGTGGATTGAGCAAATTGTACTGTGTGGTGAAGGAAACCAATTTCTATTACCTGTCGCTTCAATCCATTTATTTTTTACAATGGGATCGCTTGGAAAACTGAAAACAATCATGCCCTATCTATACTTAATTCGAAAATGCATTTTCATTGGTCTCTCAATTATCATTCTGTTCTTAAACCGAATTGATGGCTCGATTGCTTGAATCGATTTGAAAGTAACCATTGTACATCACTAATCGCAAAATTTGACAGACGAATGATAAAAGCCCTTGTACCACGAAACTTGTTTACTTTGAAGTGATTCTGTCGTTTAAAATTCATTGCGTACGGCCAGAACACCCGATGGTGGTCTCTCAAAGCCAAACCCGCAATGTAAAATAAATATATCAACATTCCCAAATACGAATTTATCGCAGTAGTATCACGCGAATATCACAACAAATCATAAATAATTGATTTTAAAATGAATTACAGCTATTTGTGAAACAAAGTTACTTACCGATGATAGGATACATCTCCATTGACACGATTTACTACTTTTGAAGAGTTTTTACAGTTTACAATTTGCGCAATTTGGCATTTTTACGTTTTCAACCACAGGACTCGTCAACGTTACGTTAGAATGCCAACTAAAGTAGAAGCGCGGTCAGTTTGAGCATTGCTCAAACTCGGGGCGTCTCGGGGCACGCTGCGCCGGGCAACAGGTGGTATCTAGCCTACTCTAAATCTGTGGTTATTAAGTTCATCAAGACTTCGTTGAGACGAACCGCTGTAATATCATCTAAAACATATTTTTCGGTTTTGAACAAATTTTAATTTAATACATTTTAAATAGTAAGCAAGAACTTATAAAAGTCAATTCTTTTTAATAAATAAATAAATTCATATCAAATCTTTACAAAACGTAAAAGGCGACCTTTCATTAACCTTTGAACTTAAAAATAATCATAAAAATAATGTCGATATCTTAAAAATAAAGAGGCGCCATCCTTAAGTCTGTTATTTTAGTTTCGCCCTGTAAATAAGGACGTCACATTCGTCGCGCGCTGCCCCGCCGCTAACGAGGTATCGCCGGCGCACGCGCACGCGCACCCGCACTCGTGCTGTTTCATCTAATTGATTTATGATTTTAAACATTAATGGTAACTCTATAATTATGATACGTCTGTTTTCATAACCAAATCTCTTGCTTAAATGTTACTATTTTACAGTATACATATATATTTAAGATACTGCTTTATTCCAGAGGTGAATATTCTACTTTTCATACCATCTGCGAGACAATAAAAACTCAGAGCTCTATAAACAATTACTTAGGTGGTAATTTTCATCATAAACACTGTGTTCACTGTTCATCATAAACATTATCACTATCACTATAGCATCTATGGTTAAAATAATGACATAATCATGAAAACCACAAAATACACAAAAAAAGATTTGTTACTCTCAAGCACCAATACGTCACGCAATAATTTTAAGTTAAGCTTAAAACATTCTAAAAACTTAAAACATATTAATTATAATATAACAAGTATGCACTTAGTCTACCTACCCATCGATTTACAATACGATACAATCCGTTGCTGGACCCTGTCAATGACCTTTAGTAGCACGCAGGACGAATCTTAATTTGTTAACAATAAAATGTTATAAATAAATTTCTTTTATTTTTCAACTTCGTGGTATATTTACTTTTATAACACCATTTAATTATTATACACAACTGTCGAAATAAATCTCAAATAGTCGACAGCCGATTGACCCCCAAATAAACACATTTACTCACGTTTTTAACTTAAAAGACTGTATTGATATGCCACAAAATACATTAAGCACTTAATTAACGTAAGCAACAAGATATTACAATTTTGAAATACATAATGACGTTGGCGGCACAGTTTTAGCTATAACAACAATATACAATGGAATTCCGTTGGTGCACATTAAGGAATAAATTGTAGAAACATTCATTATTTTTAAATTTGCCGCGTAATTTTTCCAAATGAAAGCATTTAGTTTGCTGTCTATCCTCCGTTAATGTTCTTGCTTTACTCTGCTTTTTATTGGTTTTTATCGGTAATTAATGGTGGCCGTCAAAAGATGGCGCTTTTAGCATAAAAAGAATTTTATCAATAAAAAAATTTAAGTGTTGTTGTTTATTTTAACTTGCAGTATTATGTAGGTAAATATTTTATAATTTTGGTGAAGAAATTATGAATTTAGATTTTATAAAAATATTATTTACACAGGTAGAATGTATTGTCTCTTATACTACACGCTACTGCTCTATGGGCGTAAAACCTTTGCCTTCCTAAGCTAGTATTTATGCAAAATTTTCATACGATTTTTTTTTCAAATTTAAAAAACTTTACTCCCTTGGGAGTTTCATACAACATTATATCCCTTGGGATATAATTTCTTGCTTTACGTTGAAGTCAAAGGGGTTATAATTGAACATAGTGTGCTCAAGTAGCTAGTCTTTATATCTATGTCTACAAAGTCGTGAATGCGTTGCGCCCGCATGCAATCAGATCGTTTAGAAATTATCGACGTAAGCGACAAAATACAAATTATTTTATTAAAAAATAACTATAATGATTATAAAAAAATGCTTCTGTACGATTCTGGATACTGATGATGGCTACTTATTAATGGAACTTTTTAATGAATACCTAACACCGTTTACTAGTAATCCTGAATATTCTTCTTTTTAAGAGGTAATTTCAAAAATAAAAAGTATCGAGGCCAAATCGTTAAATCGCGTTTCCGGTTCTTCTCGTGACTAGTTAAAGATATAAAGAAACACATATTTGACTTTCAGATCTGTAAGATCTCTCAGTTACCTGTAACATTACATTAAAAATAACCAATATTTTCGATATAGCGCCTTAACGGATTTAATTTCATTTTTAATGGCTTCAAATTTAATGGTTTGCTTTCTGACTTTTTGCTAGCTAGGAAAACTTATAACAATAATAAATGATATTACCCACCTATGTCAGTAGTAGTGGAGCAAGAACCATGCTATGAGGCTTAAATATTCTCATAAAATCTATATTAATCTAGTAAGATAATAAAAACCCTAAAAACAAAAAGAGAATAAAATCTTAAAAAACTACTCGTTCATATAAATACTCATAAAGTCAATTACTCTAAAAAATGCATGCCTGGCAATCATCTACTATTATGATATCAAATATAACCTAGCCGCCGACTGTATTAATTATGAAAAGGGATCAAAGAAACACCAAACTTCAAATGCGAATCTAATTATTTCAATAGCCTCAAAGATCCCTCATACATAGTGTACGACAAAGCTAATTGAAATCGTAATCTATTTAAAAGTGGGGACCGCAGTTGCGATGCGCAGACGCAAATTGTTTTAATTGTCAGTCCAGGCGCCTCACTCAACCCCAGTCCAGTAAGTGGTTTCGTTATAATTATTCATTGGTACATACATACTCACGATGGCCTAAAGCTAATAAAGCTGCAGTAATTAGGGACGCCACTCTAAAACGAATCATATAAAAATGATAAGGGCAGCTCAGTGGACCGAATATGTTCAATCGCAATACAATATCCTCCAAATCCAGTTTCGATCTCGGCCATAGTTCAGCTGGATGGCAGCCGAAACCAAAACTAAATGTAATCCCGATTTTTGTGGAGACTAGGCTTAAGTCGAAGCATTCGGTTGGCCACTACATGGTGAAAAAGAAGACTGTATAAGCTTATGACTAGGGATTCGCCTGACTCCCAGCTACGGCCTGAGTAAAGGAAAAGCGTTGGTTATTAACACAGATTTAGAGTAGGCTAGATACCACTTGTTCATTAAATAGTATGAGAACCGAGCGTGCCTCCGTATCCCCACTCACTATGACGTCACGCGAGTCATTTAGTGATGTACACACATAAAAAGAATCGTTTCAACAATCGCAACGCGCGATGCGCCGCGCTCGCTCAGTGAGCCAACAGACTTCGACGAGAGACGATGCGCGTTTAAAAACTATCTGTGTGCCAAATTTCATCCAAATCCGTCATCCACATTAACAAACATTGAGACACAGACACACTAACAAACATTCACATGTACCTATAATAAAATTGATAGGATGTAACAAAATGTGTTTGATCCCTAAATTACCTGTAATAATAGCTTCCTTTTTCTGGTTAAATCAGAAAATGTCGAATTTTCATTTCTTGTTGGTTGGTGGTAAACTTTCTGTAAAATAGAATATTATTTCTTTTTTAGCGCATTTGATTCAGACTTGACCAAGTAGGCTCATTAAAGAATAGAATAGACTCTCAAAATTACTAATAAATGTCATAATTATCAGTAGCAGGTATATGTCATTAGTCATTAGCATAGAACACTTATCCACTTACTTCTTCATTTTGTGTCGTATTCAGCACCAAAATTTTCGGATATGCTGTTCCGGATAATCGTCTTAACTTTTTGCTGATTACATAGTCCTCTTTATTGAAGTGGATTGAGCAAATTGTACTGTGTGGTGAAGGAAACCAATTTCTATTACCTGTCGCTTCAATCCATTTATTTTTTACAATGGGATCGCTTGGAAAACTGAAAACAATCATGCCCTATCTATACTTAATTCGAAAATGCATTTTCATTGGTCTCTCAATTATCATTCTGTTCTTAAACCGAATTGATGGCTCGATTGCTTGAATCGATTTGAAAGTAACCATTGTACATCACTAATCGCAAAATTTGACAGACGAATGATAAAAGCCCTTGTACCACGAAACTTGTTTACTTTGAAGTGATTCTGTCGTTTAAAATTCATTGCGTACGGCCAGAACACCCGATGGTGGTCTCTCAAAGCCAAACCCGCAATGTAAAATAAATATATCAACATTCCCAAATACGAATTTATCGCAGTAGTATCACGCGAATATCACAACAAATCATAAATAATTGATTTTAAAATGAATTACAGCTATTTGTGAAACAAAGTTACTTACCGATGATAGGATACATCTCCATTGACACGATTTACTACTTTTGAAGAGTTTTTACAGTTTACAATTTGCGCAATTTGGCATTTTTACGTTTTCAACCACAGGACTCGTCAACGTTACGTTAGAATGCCAACTAAAGTAGAAGCGCGGTCAGTTTGAGCATTGCTCAAACTCGGGGCGTCTCGGGGCACGCTGCGCCGGGCAACAGGTGGTATCTAGCCTACTCTAAATCTGTGGTTATTAAGTTCATCAAGACTTCGTTGAGACGAACCGCTGTAATATCATCTAAAACATATTTTTCGGTTTTGAACAAATTTTAATTTAATACATTTTAAATAGTAAGCAAGAACTTATAAAAGTCAATTCTTTTTAATAAATAAATAAATTCATATCAAATCTTTACAAAACGTAAAAGGCGACCTTTCATTAACCTTTGAACTTAAAAATAATCATAAAAATAATGTCGATATCTTAAAAATAAAGAGGCGCCATCCTTAAGTCTGTTATTTTAGTTTCGCCCTGTAAATAAGGACGTCACATTCGTCGCGCGCTGCCCCGCCGCTAACGAGGTATCGCCGGCGCACGCGCACGCGCACCCGCACTCGTGCTGTTTCATCTAATTGATTTATGATTTTAAACATTAATGGTAACTCTATAATTATGATACGTCTGTTTTCATAACCAAATCTCTTGCTTAAATGTTACTATTTTACAGTATACATATATATTTAAGATACTGCTTTATTCCAGAGGTGAATATTCTACTTTTCATACCATCTGCGAGACAATAAAAACTCAGAGCTCTATAAACAATTACTTAGGTGGTAATTTTCATCATAAACACTGTGTTCACTGTTCATCATAAACATTATCACTATCACTATAGCATCTATGGTTAAAATAATGACATAATCATGAAAACCACAAAATACACAAAAAAAGATTTGTTACTCTCAAGCACCAATACGTCACGCAATAATTTTAAGTTAAGCTTAAAACATTCTAAAAACTTAAAACATATTAATTATAATATAACAAGTATGCACTTAGTCTACCTACCCATCGATTTACAATACGATACAATCCGTTGCTGGACCCTGTCAATGACCTTTAGTAGCACGCAGGACGAATCTTAATTTGTTAACAATAAAATGTTATAAATAAATTTCTTTTATTTTTCAACTTCGTGGTATATTTACTTTTATAACACCATTTAATTATTATACACAACTGTCGAAATAAATCTCAAATAGTCGACAGCCGATTGACCCCCAAATAAACACATTTACTCACGTTTTTAACTTAAAAGACTGTATTGATATGCCACAAAATACATTAAGCACTTAATTAACGTAAGCAACAAGATATTACAATTTTGAAATACATAATGACGTTGGCGGCACAGTTTTAGCTATAACAACAATATACAATGGAATTCCGTTGGTGCACATTAAGGAATAAATTGTAGAAACATTCATTATTTTTAAATTTGCCGCGTAATTTTTCCAAATGAAAGCATTTAGTTTGCTGTCTATCCTCCGTTAATGTTCTTGCTTTACTCTGCTTTTTATTGGTTTTTATCGGTAATTAATGGTGGCCGTCAAAAGATGGCGCTTTTAGCATAAAAAGAATTTTATCAATAAAAAAATTTAAGTGTTGTTGTTTATTTTAACTTGCAGTATTATGTAGGTAAATATTTTATAATTTTGGTGAAGAAATTATGAATTTAGATTTTATAAAAATATTATTTACACAGGTAGAATGTATTGTCTCTTATACTACACGCTACTGCTCTATGGGCGTAAAACCTTTGCCTTCCTAAGCTAGTATTTATGCAAAATTTTCATACGATTTTTTTTTCAAATTTAAAAAACTTTACTCCCTTGGGAGTTTCATACAACATTATATCCCTTGGGATATAATTTCTTGCTTTACGTTGAAGTCAAAGGGGTTATAATTGAACATAGTCGAGCAGGTGGTATGAAAAAAATATTTATTTACTTTTAAAAGACGGTAACAGAAGAACAGACTGTAGAAGGTAGTTTTTATAAAATGAAAGTTAATAAAACTAGCTTGGGAACAATAGTAGATTATGCACCAAGGGATTAAAGCAGTGTCTAACGTCACGGGCGCCATATTGAACCCCGAGCGTAACTCTAGAGTTAACTCCCGAGCGTAGCGAGGGAGTTAAAATTTAACTCCTGAGCGAAGCGAGGGAGTTATGTAGAGTCCTAAGTGAAGCGAGGGGTTCAAGTCGCCTAAGACGAAGACACTGCTGAGGTGAATACTCTACTTTTCATACCATCTGCGAGACAATAAAAACTCAGGGCTCTATAACCAATTACTTAGGTGGTAATTTTCATCATAAACACTGTCACATTATCATTATCACTATCACTATAACTATGGTTAAAATTATGATATTATCATGAAAACCATAAAATACAAAAAAAAAAGATTTATTTTTCTCAAGCACAAACACGTCACGCAGTAATTATATCTTAAGTAAAGCTTAAAACATTACAAAAACTTAAAACATATTAAATAATATTATAACAAATATGAACTTAGTCTACATATCGATTTACAATACGATACGATCAGCTGCTGGACCCTGTCAATGACCTTTAGTAGCACGCATGACGAATATTAATTTGTTGACAATAAAATGGTATCAAATAAAATTATTTTATTTTTCAACTTTGTTGTAAGTATTGAAACTGCTTGCTAACCAACATCCTTATAAATTATTTCCATGGCTTTGACAATGTCTAAATTGACTGTTCTGAATAAAATGTCTAATGTGTCATAAGCTTTTTACTTATTTATCCAAAGAATTAATAGGTTATGGGCCCAGTACATTGGAAGGCAGCGAAACGGGTACTCCGTTATTTGAAAGGCACCAAAGACTGGAAACTTCACTTTAATCAGAAGGACGAAAACCTAGTAGGATACGCAGATGCTGATTACGGTAACAACCTAATTGACAGGCGCTCCTATACTGGCTATGTTTTTAAAATGTGCGGTGCTTCTATTTCCTGGGAAGCAAGGAAACAAAGAACTCCAGCTCTCTCTACCACCGAGGCAGAATACATGGCCTTAGGGGAAGCATGTAAAGAGGCCCTGTACCTGAAGTCACTTATCAGTCAAATCTTTCATTCTCATCCTTCCATTACAGTATTTTGTGACAATCAAAGTGCATTAAAGCTTACCAGAAACCACACTTACCACTCTCGCACGAAGCACATCGACATCAGGCACCATTTTGTTAGGAATTGCATTTCAGAATCTCACCTCATCGTAGATTATGTGCACACCAACGACATGGTCGCCGACATCCTCACAAAACCACTTGTTAAAGCCAAACATTAGTATAAATGCCTCAACTTATTAGGTATAATGGCGTAACTTTTATATGAGTGTTATTCTGTGTAGTTAGTGTTTTTGTGCAACGTGACATTTTTGTGAGTGTTTTATTGTTAGTATTTTTTTATACTGTTATTGTTAAGTCTTTATACAGGGTGTAGTTTACAGGGAGGTATTGAAACTGCTTGCTAACCAACATCCTTATAAATTGTTTCCATGGCTTTGACAATGTCTAAATTGACTGTTCTGAATAAAATGTCTAATGTGTCATAAGCTTTTTACTTATTTATCCAAAGAATTAATAGTAAGTATATTTACTTTTGAAACAGCAATTAATTACTACACACAACTGTCGAAATAAATCTCAAATAGTCGACAACCTATTGACCCCAAATAAAAAAAAACCTGAAGCACCTGGACATTTACTTACGTTTTTTTAATTTTATCAATAAAACACTGAATGAACTTCTAAAAAGACTGTATTATTAATGCCACAAAACACATTCCACTAAGCACTTTATTAACGTAAGCAACAAGATATTACAATTTTGAAATACGTAATGGCGTTGGCGGCAAAGTTTTAGCTATAAAAACAATACAACGGAATACTGTTGGTGCAAATTATGGAACAAATTGTAGAAACATTTTTTATTTTTAAATATGCCGCGTAATTTTTCCAAATGCTGTTTATCCGCTGGCAGCATTGATTTACTAGTAATTCAATAGCTGGCAGCCTTACCCTGCGTTCCAGATAAAGCACTGCTACTTTCTGAGGCTAACATCTGATGTTAGCCTCGTTTTACGTTTCTTATAAGAAATGTTGACATTTTTAGCCGCGCTAATTGTTACAAATGAAACGCAAGGTACTGATTTTTCGTGCTGAATTTTGACACCTCACCTACTTAGTCCAGCCACTTAAAATTTTTTATAATATAAATCAGAATTGGCTAATACTATAAATATTTTTCAATAAATTTTTTAAATCCGATGAAAATCCTTTTTGATTCATGAAAAAAATTTCCAAATGTCAAATTTGAAAGCTGTCAAAAAGTGGTATCAGAGGACCCATCTATTAGCATGGGTATTTGATGCTAGCATTTCGTGTTAAAAATGCTTAAATGAAACGCATGACAACCAGCAAGAAAAACTAGCATCACCAGCTAATGAAACGCATAGATGCTAAAAATGTTGGTATTTATGGCTAAAAATGCTTATCTGGAACGCAGGTTTAGTGTTCTTGCTTTACTCTGCTTTTATTCATTTTTATCGATAGTTAATGGTGGCCGTCAAAAGATAGCGCTTTTTGCATAAAACGTATTTTATCAATAAAAAATAAAGTGAAATGTAATTGTTTATTTTAGCTTGCAGTGTTATGTAGATAAATATTTTATAATTTTGGTAAAGAAATTATGTATTTAGATTTTATAAAAACATTATTTACACAGGTAGAATGTCTTTGTCTCTAGTGGATGCACGCTACTGCTATATGGGCGTAGAACCTTTGCCTTCCTAAGCTAGCATCTATGCTAAATTTTCATACAAATTTTATGTTCCATATTTAAAACACTTTAATCCCTTGGGAGTTCCATACAAAATTATATCCCTTGGGATATAATGTCTTGCTTTACGTTGAAGTTAAGGGGGATCTAATTGAACATTGTCGAGCAGGTGGTATGAAAACTCATTTTAATTGACGGCCTTAGCCTTAGCAACGCGTATATTTGACGTGAACAAATAAAGATTATAGACAACAAATATATTTTCTAAACAACAACAGCAGAACAATGATTCTATATCACAAGTCGTATAAGCGTTAACTTTTCCGATAAGTGTTGTTCGCAACAAAATAAATAGTGCAAGCGATTACTGCCCTGCGCCGCGCCGGCGCATTCGCCGACTGAGAATGCAAATAGTTGATTTACACTCCCCGCCCGCGAGCTTATACTCTCGCGCAGCTCACGTCCCCCAGGAGAAATAAAATAACGTCGTGAACAAGACGCATGGGTCTGCGAACGACTCGCGAAGGCGAGGCAATGAAATGAGTAATTGAGATCGGTAATAAATGTTGGCGAACTCAAACAAAGGAAGCAACTTAGCTCTTTAAAATATTGCAGACATGTTTTCGCGCGCCATATTTATCCGAATCTAAATTACATGATTTATGCGACCTTACTGTCTTGAGTGGGTAAGTTTTCATTCACTTAATTGAATTAGCGCTCTCGTAATGTGGATAAAATACACGGAGCAACATTCTGTGAGCTCTCATCTTCAGTATGAGGAGAATCATTTTGTTCTGAGGTCAATGATTAAAATGAAATAGTACATTGTTACTCTATGGGTGAAAGTAACTTATTTAGGCCCGAGACGCCTATAGTTCGAGGGACTTAATTAGGCTTTAACCCGAGGTAAAACTGTGGTGTTCTTTACGAATACAAGGAATAATAAAAACATAAATTAGCTTAAGAAAAATGGGTGAATTTCGGTGAAAAACTTCTGCTTTAGCCTCTTTTCCTATGAAATCATGCGTTAAATCCATATCTGAATCAGATAAACTCATTGTGTTAATACAAATCTCGCTCTGTTCCCAGTAGTTATATTCTAAGTTTCTGCTATACAGAAACATAAACAAAACTCTACAACTAGAAAAAACAAATGAAGATCGGATTGCCGCTTTCCCGCTTATTTCGTTTTTTTTCTGGCCGGCCAGCTATTGAGCCATTATTTTTCATTTTCATTGTTGAAAAAATGGTACATATTTTCCCCATAACTATGTTATTTTACAGAAATAGTTGAAAGTAAATTATATTAAAGTCATTTAAAAAATATAAAATAAATTCATTAATTTATACTTAACTTTATGTTATTTCAGTTTTACACCTCCCTGTAATTGAGTGGCTGTATAGAAAGTTGGAACATGATTACTTTCACTTTCTTTCAACCCGCTCCTCAGGCAACTTCAGACCTACTTTCTGATTATGCGTAATGAAATAGTACATTGTTACCCCAGGGGTGAAAGTAACTTATTTAGTCCCGAGACGGTGTTTGGCGCCCGAGCGTAGCGAGGGCACCAATAGTTCGAGGGACAAAATAAGTCTTTAACCCGAGGTAAACACTGCTTTTCATTACGAATACAAGGAAAGTAAAAATAAAACAATGAATTAGCTAAAGAAAAACGTGTAAATTATATATACATATGGAAAAACAAATGAAGATCGCATTGCCGCTTTCCCGCTTATTTTGTTTTTTTTTCTGTGGCCGGTCAGTTATTCAGCCATTATTTTCCATTTTCATAATTTAAAAAATGGTAATTATTTTGAACAAATCTATGTTATTTTAAAGAAATAGTTGAAAATAAAGTCATCAAAAACTTAACATTAATGTTATTTAAATTTCACACCGCGCTGTAATTGAGTGGCTGTATAGAAAGTCGGAACATAGTTCAATAAAAATGTGACAAAAGAACTAGTTTCTTTTTTGAAATTCTCCCTAGGGCTGAAAAGTGTTACTTTCAATACCCGCTCCTCAGGCAACTTCAGGCCTACTTTCAGAGTATGAGTAATAAATAGTTATTTAACTACCTTTTAAAATATTTTTATAAATAGTGCTAAACAATAACTTTTATGCTAAATTCTTCACTTACTGAAATTCGTTGCTTTGAGTAGTGTCTCTTATTAAATGATTATTGCGCAAGGCGAAATATCTTGTTCTTATTCAGTTATTTGGATTGAAAAATGATAGCTAACATTACTAGGAAAATAAACCAAAACGACTTTATAACCTCAGACAATAAGATCTTATTTTTAAAGTCATAAGATGGAAAAAGTCCCATCTTATACAAAACATGATCGTTAAAAACCTTGAAATGTATTGAAATAATGGACTACAAAAAACAATGACATAGGTAATGTTATATCATTGTGTTTTACCTGATAAAGAAATACCAATTAGTACAAACAACATAGGTCATCGAATAATCCTATTTTCTCTTAATTTAACTTTATTTATAAATCAGTAATGAAACTTTAAAAGCAAATATTATTTAATGTAAATAATATTTGCTGAAATGTTTTGCAGGTGATTAATTTGAATTCTTCATGATAGACCATTAGTTTCTTTTCTTTATTTTTTTGTCGAGAGAAGACTTCTCTTTTTCATAAAACCTAAAAGAAAATCATTTGGAAATATATATACTAAGTAAAATACTACGTAAGTCATAACAAATCTTTTGTCCATAATTGGCCGTAGTAATAAAACCGCACTATTTTCGCCGCACCACAAGCATTGCGTGACGTTATATCGACAAAAACCACTCACAATCTGAACTACAAAACTTAATGTCGACAGTTCGACACTTAATTAAATAGTTTGTACACAAAATAGTTGGACAAAGCTATTTTGGGGCGACAGAAAGCAGCGTTTTCGTGTTCGCTGCGAACTGGAGATTGATAGCCGACGACGTTAACACAGTAATTAATTAGCCTAACCTCGGTACAAGTTTAAGCTTTTATGATATTTGTTTTCTACAGTGCTGATTATTTTACTAGAGACGTGATATTTTTGTCGTAACTAATTAGGATATTTATTTTGTTTAGTCTTTTCTTTTTGTGCTACTACATTTTCATTAATAGGAGATTCATTATCTTATTAAACGTAAAGTTTGTTCATCAAAATCGTAGTTAGCTCCTTACAACTAAATCCATTTATCGATGGTTTATAAATTATGGTGGCCTAATAGAAATATATTAGGTTGGGGAAAAAGTCTTTTCGCATTATAGTATGTATAAACTTGTAATAAAATCTCTTTGGCTATACTATTTGTATCTGGCTGGTTTTGGTATCATTGAAAGTTTAAATTTTAAAGAACATAATTTCAAATTCAAATTAGGAAAATGTGTGATTTTCATTTGTTTTTCGTACCGCCAAGATGAGTGAATCTAATGAAGAAATTCGATACATTTTAAAATTTTACTACAAAAAAGGTAAAAATGCAACGCAAGCCGCGAAAAAAATTTGCGATGTTTATGGACCTAGTGCAGTGTCTGTGAGAGTAGCACAAATTTGGTTTAAGCGTTTTCAATCCGGAAATTTTGATGTCAAAGATGCACGTCGCTCTGGCCGCCCTATTACAGATAAAATGGATGCCATTTTTGAAAAAGTGGAGCAAGATCGGCATGTCAGTAGTCACGACGTAGCTGAAGAACTGGGAATTGACCACAAAACAGTTTTGGCGCATTTGAAAAAAACTGGGTACACAAAAAAGCTCGACATTTGGGTACCTCACGAGCTCACTGAAAGAAACCTAATGAACCGTGTACTCATTTGTGATTCTTTATTACGACGTAATGAAACCGAACCATTTTTGAAGAAGCTGATAACTGGTGATGAAAAGTGCATCACGTACGACAAGAACGTGCGAAAAAGGTCGTGGTCAAAGGCCGGTCAGGCTTCACAGACTGTGGCGAAACCCGGGTTAACTCGCAACAAGGTGATGCTGTGTGTGTGGTGGGATTGGAAGGGCATTATTCATTATGAGCTGTTACCACCAGGCAGGACCATCGATTCTGAACTCTACTGCGAACAACTGATGAGATTAAAGCAAGAAGTTGAGAGAAAGCGGCCGGAATTAATCAACAGAAGGGGTGTGGTTTTTCATCATGATAACGCTAGACCTCACACATCTTTAGCCACTCAGCAAAAATTAAGAGAGTTTGGCTGGGAGGTGTTAATGCATCCGCCGTATAGTCCTGATTTCCACCTGTTTCGGTCTCTTCAGAATTCTTTAGGCAGTGTCAGGTTAACATCACGAGAGGACTGCCAAAACCACTTGTCGCGGTATTTTGACCAGAAGTCCCAAAATTTCTATAGCAATGAGATCATGTCCCTACCTACAAGATGGCAAAAAGTTATCGAACAAAATGGTACCTACATACTTTAGTTAAATGTAAATAAACTATATTCAAAAATGTTTTGAATTTTCTTAAAAAATGCGAGGAAACTTTTTCCCCAACCTATTACGTACAAAAAAGAACCTTGTCGATTTGTAATGAGTAATAACTAAGTAGTGACTTGTATCACTGATTTGATTTGATCAAGGTTACTTTTTTGAGAATAACAACGTTGGCAAACAATTATAGGTATACTGAGTAAGTATACCACCAAAACAATATTGAAGAGTTTATATCCATCAGAAGTAGAGATTCTACATATTATAGGAAAAATAATGGGGCTAATTAAGCTACTTTTTTCTGTTCATACTATTTTTTTAATATTAAGTGTCGACAGTCCTTAATCTGCATACCTTGTTACTTATTCAGTACTAGCTTTCCGCTTGCGACTTCGCCCGCGTTATTTTTGTTTTCCCGTGGGATTTTTTTCCCGTAGGAAAATGACCCTATGTCGAACAAACAAACAATCAAATTTGTAGTCAATTAGTAGTAATCAAAGTAGTAGTAGTTATTAGTATAGATTTACATTTCTTTGTACTCCTTGGCGATTACCTGGGCGCGTTGGTAGTGGTGTCGCAGTGTGGACCTTATCATACGCGCCCATAAGAGTTTATTGCAGCTAAGTTGGAAAACAGGCAAACTGCCCACCTGATGGTAAGTGGTAACAGTTATCTATAATACATGCCGCTCTTGTGAGATTCAATCAATCAGCCTATCGCAGTCTACTGCTGGACATAGGCCTCTCCCAACCTGCGCCACAACACTGTCCTCCGCCTTCCGCATCCAGTCCATCCCTGCTACCTTTCTCAGGTCATCGGTCCACCTAGCTGCAGGACGTCCTACACTACGTTTGCCGATTCGCGGCCTCCACACTAGGACACGTCTGCTCCAACGGCCATCAGTCCTTCGACAGATGTGACCAGCCCACTGCCACTTCAGTTTGCTTATCCTGCGAGCTATGTCGGTGACTCCAGTTCTTTTCCGGATAACCTCGTTTCGGATTTTATCCTCTAAAGAAACTCCTAACATAGCTCGCTCCATAGCTCGCTGAGCGACTTTGAACTTGTGGACTAGCCCCACTGTGAGTGTCCACGTTTCGGCACCGTAAGTCATGATAGGTAGGACGCACTGATTCAGGCACCTTTGACTTCAGGCATTGCGGTATAGGCGATGAAAAAACTCGACGTAGCTTGCGAAATGCTACCCATCCCAACTGAATTCTGCGGTTGGCTTCTTTCTCGAAGTTGTGTCTACCCAATTGGATAATTTGTCCAAGATAGACATACTCCTGCACAACTTCGAGTACCGAACCGTCAATGCAAATCGGCCTCGGCACAATATGTTCATTGAACATGACCTTGGTTTTATCCAAGTTCATGCCGAGGCCTACTCGCCCCGAGGCTTCATTTAGGTCATGCAGCATTCCGCTAAGCTGTTCCGGCGACTCTGCGACGACGACGATGTCATCGGCAAATCGAAGGTGCGAGATGTACTCAACGTTTACATTGATCCCCCGTCCTGACCAGTCCAGTGTCTTGAAGACATCCTCGAGTGCATTTGTGAAGAGCTTGGGCGATATGACATCACCTTGTCGCACTCCACGACGCAACTCTATCGGATTTGTCTTTCTGTCTTGGATCTGGACGGCCATTGTAGCGGTGTCATACAGACATCTCAGCACCTCGACATATCGCCAATCGACGTCCAGAACCACCCAGGTTTCGATGGAGTCGAAGGCTTTCTCGTAGTCTACAAATGCCATACACAGCGGCCGATTGTACTCTTGTGTTTTCTGCACAATCTGCCGAACAGTATGGATATGGTCTACGGTGCTGTAGCCTTTTCGAAACCCGGCTTGTTCTGGAGGCTGGAACTCGTCGAGTCTCCTAGCGAGGCGATTCGTGACAACCCTCGAGAACAGCTTGTATATATGACTCAGGAGTGAGATGGGTCTGTAGTTCTTCAGCAGGGTTTTATCGCCTTTTTTGAAGAACAGAACTACCGCACTCCTGCTCCATGCCTGCGGTGTTAAACCTTGTGAGATTCGCTCGCAGCAAAACTGCAACCCCACAAGAACCACAGTGTACGTTGCCAACTTGTGACATCAGATGTAAAGTTACGGTACCCAGTAATTTCACTGCCATAATTATCTTATACCCTTCAAACCGGAACACAGCAATGCAAGCACTGCTGCTTTGCGGCAGAAATAGGTAAGACTATTATCTGTGGTCAGACGGAGGTCTACGGAGGATTAAGAAGGCGACCCTAGTACAGAGTCTTCCTCTAGTAAAATATGATATCCAGTAGATATGCGACAAAACAGAAAGATGGACATATCTTCGTAAATAATCCGCGAGAATTTAATTTATTTTTAATTTATTATTCTACTCTACACAATTCTCTAGAATAGAATAAAAATGAGTTGGAGTGTCTGAGGTTTTGCGTTATTTAATTACACGTATATATACTATTAGTTTTGTAAAATGTATTGTCCATGGTTCACCTTTTTTTTCCGGAGGCGCACCGTTGCCCTTCCGTTGTCTGCTGGACAACGAGCGTGTATGGGACTCTTCCGGCAGAGTGCCAGGCCTACCCACTAAAACCCCCCGGTGTTCTCCCTAAATTATCTAGCAAAAAACTCTATGGTCGCGTGCCTGCGATTACGACTTCAAAAACACAAAAAAAGATAAAATAATAAGAATCCCAACATCACATTTTTTATTTTGAAGTCGGGGTCAAAATTTAACTCATTGTCATTATCATTGATCATCCGCACCGACTTCAAAATAAAAAAATTATAGTGGTATGCTTATATTATTTTGTACTTTTTTATTTTTCTGAAGTCGGTTTTTATTTTAATATTTTTGCCACGATATTAAGCTTCCTAGGCTATCACTCATAGGTCATAGACTATCATCACGTATCCGTGCAACCAGACTATTTGGTGTACTTGTACTTTCACGTCAGTGGTATAATTGCTAGCATATACTGCAACTTTGCCGTTCCTACCTTTAAGAACAGGGTCACATTTTTGGTGTGTTTATTTAGTTTCTATTTTCGGTTATTTAGTTGTTAAAAATATATTATTTGGATAATTCGTCTCAAATTACTACTATTAATATATTTTAGTAGTTTTTTCATTACTTGTTGTATTGTCTCTATCTTGTCGACTTATAATAAAACTAATAATAATTGTTGCTAACGATGTCACCTGCATGATTTTTAAGAGGGTATAGAACATTTAACCTAGTCACTTCTAATGATAGCGTGGAATCGAATAAATTCATTTTGGTTTAAGGTTCTAGTTAGCTTAACCGTTAATTAAAATCTACGGATATAATTTGAGGATTGATACATGAATTACTTTGCAATTTTTCAATTTACTGATTATGCATACCTATACTATGCACATATACAATAAAGAAAGAAAGAAAGAAAAAACATTTATTCACTGCTTTAACATCAGTGTTCTTCATTAATTAATTAAAACTAGCATAAAACAAACTTAAGATAGCTTAAATAAACTTAAGATAGTGGTGTTTCGGCAGTGAAAAGGTTACGACTCAGCCAAGATGCTGCATCGTAACGATGCAGCGCTGATTTTCAGTTGTACCCGTTCAGGATATTACACCTTGGTTCCGGTCAAGATACATGCATTACTATCACATGATTATCAACGCTATCATCTATTTTACACATGATTATTAGCTAACACAGCCACGCGATGCCGTGGCTCAGAACTTGCAGTTCATAGTACACAACGCCATCCACAGGATGGATTCCCAACATAGATTTAATCATACGTTGTGGCAATAAATCGTACTGTTATCTATCAGAATTAATGAAACTTACAAATAATTACAAACTACTTAATTCTACAAATAATAAAATATTGAGGTCAATTAATTTAAAGGAAGACATAACAATACAACTATTATTCCACATCAAGTTTGCATTTGCTTTGCTATCAGCCACTTCTTGTAATGTTTTTTAAACGTAGTTTTTGTAGCAAGCTTTTTAAGCGGAGGTGGAATATTGTTCCAACAAAAAGTGGCTTGATAGCGAAAACTACCTTCAAAGGCTCTAGTAGAATGGAAAGGCGTCTTCAGAGTCTTCAAGTCTGTAAGCCTGGAGCTGTGGTAATGATGCCATTCAAGTTTTTCATATAGATATGTGGGTTTCCGTTTACTTATGATGTCAAATACAAGACCAGCAAAATGATGGTTATAGCAATAAACATATAATTGTGTGAAATGATCTAGCTAGACACGTGGCAGCGTGTTCAGCCAAGTATAAAGAAAAAGGAAGGCGATGACGATGACGACGTAGCAGCCGTGTGTAATATTACACTAACCATTTCAAGCTACTTTTGACCCCTTCAAAATCTAACCTTAATAAGAACATGAAATTTGGAACATTTATTAAAGCCTGTAACGGAACGCATTGAGTTTTAAGCATTCGTTACAAATAGGGAATAATAAAATACATCATGCAATGTAAAACTTGATAGTTTCTCAATTATTCTAGGGTAAATTGGCAAAAATGCTTAATGACAATAGGTCTGCTTTGGTGCATACTATGTACATAGAGAATTTAAATAAATAAATTAAATAAAGCTTCAATTAAATTTAGAAAGTCAATTAAGAAACAAATAATTAGAATAGTGGCCTAATAGAGTCATGTAAACATTGAGAATAGACCCCGTATTAGACGCCTGCCTGTCGACGCGGCTGTTGTGCATAAATGCATGTAAAAATGTATTAAGTATAGTTGGTACAAGCGATTATGAATTCTAACAGCGGAATTATTTCTCATATTTTGATATCAAAATGGCGTGTCATCCCCGCGTCTGTCGAGATCGCGGCGTCGCTAGTGATGGTTCAGCTTGCGCAGCTCGCCGAGATCGCCCAGATCGCCTTCTCGTTTTAAGTATAAATAGGTCGGAGGTTGGAAATCGGGGGCTCATTTTTCGCGGGTCGTCTTACCGGGAGTTTCAAAGCAAGCCTCGAGTGCGTTTCGAATTCTATCCAAGCCGGTTGGTTTTCAACGCGTTCTTTGATTTTGTGTATTTAATTTGAATTAATTTGTGTTTGCAAAGATTGTGAATTTCAAAATATTAGTATACGTATCCAAATATCGAATTGTGACGACCTAAACACTGACATGGTTCGGTGGGCCTCGGTCGGGTTACCCTATGGTGACAGCAGACCTTGGTTTCAACTTCCTTCGGGGAGGGCGTTGTTTGGAACATATCAACGCAGTCACTTTTTATCAACATAGTGGCTCAAGTTCCCTGGTTTCTTTGAGAAGTGTTTAGCGGCGGGGGGACTGTCGAAGTGGAGCCATGCCTTAATTGCACCCGTTTAGCTACGCATGGACTAAAGAAGTCGGTCTCCTACTTATATATGTATATATACACCACGTATATAGGGTTTGTGAACACACGGCGATCCCAATCCAGTTGCCCGTGCTCACACTTACACGAGTATAGGGAAATAGGTACACAGAGGCCCTTCTCACCTCGCCTTTCCTTCTTTTAAGTTAGATAAGCGTCTTACATTGCACTTCGTAAGACAACAGAATACACCACACGATTAATAATAAAAAGGATTTGATCCTTAGCTTGCTATCTTCTCATTAATTTAGCAGATTAGGATTATAAAGTAGGCATGGATAGGATAATAGGCAGGATGGGCAATTAGAATGGGAACTAGGAATAGGGTGATAGGGATAGGATCATTAGATGTTGCTAAGTATCATTTGATGATAGAGTTTAGGTTGAGCTAGGCTAGAAAGGTAGGGAATATTTGAATTTAAAATCAAGGAAATAGCTGAGTTTCATGGAAACTACTTCTCAGTGAGAAGGTTTATAAAGTTTGAAGGAGTCAATTTGAGAAATAATGAATATTATTAATAAATTTAACTAGTAAGGAAATGCTCTAAAAATGGAAATTGTTCAAAGTTATAATGAAATTAATATCATGATAAATTAAATACTCTTCAATTTTCCAAGTCAAAATGACTAATTAAAATGTAAATAGAATACAGCTATTAAATATTCTAAAGTATGTCCTTAAATGTTGATATGCAATAACATGATTATAAAATCATATGAAATGATTCTTTATTATGTAAATGGGAAAATTATCCATTGTTTGCTATTAATTATTCAGGTGAGCCAAAGGCAGCCTACAACAATGACTCAAAAATAAAAGGGTGTATGTTGTTATCTTCAAGTCTAACCAGAAGTTAATATTGCTGTGGTTAATATTACTGTATTTACTTAACAAACTATAATTTATTAAAGAAATTGAAGATATTTAGTTCATCTACAAACTAATTTCATACTAGGTTTCTAAGGGAAAGTTGTTTCTTTTAATATTATGAAATTGCTTAAGTAGCTAAAGATTAATAGGATGCATAGCAATCAATGGAATAGGTGTATTAGGGAGTAGTTGTATCATTCTTTTGTTTCCTAAAAGAACTAGGGTTAATTGCGGCATGATATGGGTTCCTTTATGATCACTAGATGATCACTGGCTAAACGTTGTTAGAATAAGACTTATAAAGATTTATTACTATGAATCATATTTAATACTAGCTGTGCCCGCGAACTACGTTTCGCGATCAAAATACTTAACACAGTGTTTACTTTTTCCTCCATTTTATTCCATAATGATTCAACTTTATTCTGCCTTTCTTGAACATCGGCCATTTCGAAATTAGGACAATTTTCGTAGGTTCGTAATGCTCTTTTTCTAATAGTCCACAAAATTAAATACATTACATATTACTATAAACACTAAGTATTATTATTTTTTAGATACATTATTGATATTAATTCCTCTTCAGTAGAAAGAACTACACAGTTGCAAGAATAATCTTTATCGTATTCATGTTTCGAATTAAAATAAACAATTGTTAAATAAATTAGAACTGTATAAGAATAAAGTTTAGATTTTATAATGGGTGTCGGTAACACCAACAAAATATATTTTTTGGATATGACAACTTGGCCAATTAAGACTGGTCGTACAGTAAGCTCCTTGTCAAGCTATACTGTTTGACCTTTGGACCGTTCTTATGTCGCTCGTAATACTGGCGGTTTTCGTAGAGTTAATGTATAGCATGAATGGGGGGGTTACTGTACAAATACGTTTTCCGTATTCGATTTCCGATCACGGAATACAGACACGGAGTTTCGTGAACGTAGCGCAGACGTTCGATTCTTCTCATTCGGGATTTCTACCATTCTACCTAAACGTACGTACAGAACGTGTTCCGTTCGTAAAAAAACGAACGTGTGCGGCAGTCAATTCGTATTTTGTATAGATTTGATGCATTCGGATGCATTCAGTAAACGATTGCGAAAAAACGTATTTATGCGGTCAGCCTTAAAATCTATTGAGACTTCCGTTTTTGTAACGTGTACGTGCGATATAGTGCTGCTGGCATAGTTCGGTTAGCAAATCCAACACACAATCTTGGAGTTATCGTTAGTTAGTTCACGATCGTTGCATTATCACGGTCTCGAAGGACACTAAACACAGGTAACATCTAACATCGAACATCTAATAGGCCCCGAAGCGGTTCTCAAACTTTTTTGGTGACGGAACCCTTTTGGAAAGCGAAATACTTGACGGAACCCTAAAATAAAACAATGGTTTTTAAAAGTGTATGCTTTATTAATAAGCATAATAAAAGTACGACCAGAGAGGGTGTTTTGATTTTTTCTAAATTATTGCGGAACCCCTATAGGGGTATTGTGGAGCCCTAGGGTTCCGCGGAACACACTTAGAGCATGGCTGCTCTAGGTACTCTTCAGGGCCTACTTTCATTTAATACCCCTATTGCTGGGTTTGAAAAGCAACTGTTATCTGTCTTTTTTGAGCGGCAGCCATGTTGAATTTACGTCAATGTTGCTACGTTTATAGTGCTCTACTGATCAAGGCCTTTCATTTGATACCCATATTGCTGGGTTTAGAAACGAACTTTTATCCGTTTTTTTTGAGCAGCGGCCATATTAAATTTTATGCTATTTTCCTAGGTTCATAGTGCTCTGTCCCCTTGGCGATAGCCTGACCAGTTGGTCAGGCTTGCCCGGGCGCGTGGGTAGTGGAGTCGCAGTGTGGACCTTACCTAGCGCGCCCATAAGGGCAGGAAGAACACCGGGGGGTTTTAGTGGGTAGGCTTGGCACTCTGCCGAGAGAGCCCCACACACGCTCACCGTCTAGCCAACGGCGGGTACGGTGCGGTTACGCATTTGCCCCCGAAAAAAAAAAAAAAGGTTCATAGTGCTCTACTCTTCGAGGCCTTACATTTGATACCTATATTGCTAGGTTTGGAAACGAACTTTAATCCACCTTTTTTGAGCGATGGCCATGTCGAATTTACGTCAATATTGCTAGGTCCATAGTGCTCTACTCTTGAAGACCTTTCATTTGATACCTATATTGCTAGGTTTGGAAACGAACTTTAATCCACCTTTTTTGAGCGATGGCCATGTCGAATTTACGTCAATATTGCTAGGTCCATAGTGCTCTACTCTTGAAGACCTTTAATTTGATACCTATATTGCTAGGTTTGGAAACGAACTTTAATCCACCTTTTTTGAGCGATGGCCATGTCAAATTTACGTCAATATTGCTAGGTCCATAGTGCTCTACTCTTGAAGACCTTTCATTTGATACCTATATTGCTAGGTTTGGAAACGAACTTTAATCCACCTTTTTTGAGCGATGGCCATGTCGAATTTACGTCAATATTGCTAGGTCCATATTGCTCTACTCTTGAAGACCTTTCCTTTGATACCTATATTGCTAGATTATAAAACGAACTTTTATCCACCTTTATTGAGCGGCGGCCATGTTGAATTTATGTCAGTGTTGCTAGGTTCATAGTGCTCTACTCATTAGGGCCTTTCATTAGATACCCATATTGCTGGGTTCCAAAACGAACTTTTATCCTTTTTTTGAGCGGCGGCCATGTTGAATTTAGGTCGATTTACCTAGGTACCTAATGCTCTACTCTTCAAGGCCTTTCATTTGATACCCATATTGCTAGGTTTGGAAACTAACTTTTATCCACCTTTTTTGAGCGGCGGCCATGTTGAATTTATGTCAATGTTGCTAGGTTTATAGTGCTCTACTCTTCAAGGCCTTTCATTTGATACCCATATTGCTAGATTTGGAAACTAACTTTTATCCACCTTTTTTGAGCGGCGGCTATGTTGAATTTACGTCAATGTTGCTACGTTCATAGTGCTCTACTGATCAAGGCCTTTCATTTGATACCCATATTGCTGAGTTTAGAAACGAACTGTTATCCGTTTTTTTGAGCAGCGGCCATATTAAATTTTATGCTATTTTCCTAGGTTCATAGTGCTCTACTCTTCAAGGCCTTACATTTGATACCTATATTGCTAGGTTTGGAAACGAACTTTAATCCACCTTTTTTAAGCGATGGCCATGTCGAATTTACGTCAATATTGCTAGGTCCATAGTGCTCTACTCTTGAAGACCTTTCATTTGATACCTATATTGCTAGTTTATAAAACGAACTTTTATCCACCTTTATTGAGCGGCGGCCATGTTGAATTTATGTCAGTGTTGCTAAGTTCATAGTGCTCTACTCATTAGGGCCTTTCATTTGATACCCATATTGCTGGGTTTCAAAACGAACTCTTATCCTTTTTTTGAGCGGCGGCCATGTTGAATTTAGGTCGATTTTCCTAGGTACCTAATGCTCTACTCTTCAAGGCCTTTCATTTGATACCCATATTGCTAGGTTTGGAAACAAACTTTTATCCACCTTTTTTGAGCGGCGGCCATGTTGAATTTATGTCAATGTTGCTAGGTTCATAGTGCTCTACTCTTCAAGGCCTTTCATTTGATACCCATATTGCTAGATTTGGAAACTAACTTTTATCCACCTTTTTTGAGCGGCGGCTATGTTGAATTTACGTCAATGTTGCTACGTTCATAGTGCTCTACTGATCAAGGCCTTTCATTTGATACCCATATTGTTGAGTTTAGAAACGAACTGTTATCCGTTTTTATGAGCAGCGGCCATATTAAATTTTATGCTATTTTCCTAGGTTCATAGTGCTCTACTCTTCAAGGCCTTACATTTGATACCTATATTGCTAGGTTTGGAAACGAACTTTAATCCATCTTTTTTGAGCGATGGCCATGTCGAATTTACGTCAATATTGCTAGGTTCATAGTGCTCTACTCTTGAAGACCTTTCATTTGATACCTATATTGCTAGATTATAAAACGAACTTTTATCCACCTTTATTGAGCGGCGGCCATATTGAATTTATGTCAGTGTTGCTAGGTTCATAGTGCTCTACTCATTAGGGCCTTTCATTTGATACCCATATTGCTGGGTTTCAAAACGAACTTTTATCCTTTTTTGAGCGGCGGCCATGTTGAATTTGGGTCGATTTTCCTAGGTACCTAATGCTCTACTCTTCAAGGCCTTTCATTTGATACCCATATTGCTAGGTTTGGAAACTAACTTTTATCCACATTTTTTGAGCGGCGGCCATGTTGAATTTATGTCAATGTTGGTAGGTTCATAGTGCTCTACTCTTCAAGGCCTTTCATTTGATACCCATATTGCTAGATTTGGAAACTAACATTTATCCACCTTTTTTGAGCGGCGGCTATGTTGAATTTATGTCAATGTTGCTAGGTTCATAGTACTCTACTCATCAATGCCTTTCATTTGATACCTATATTGCTAGGTTTGGAAACGAAATTTTATCCACCTTTTTTGAGCGGCAGCTATGCTGAATTTACGTCAATGTTGCTAGGTTCATAGTACTCTACTCATCAAGGCCTTCCATTTGATACCCATATTGCTGGGTTTGGAAACGAATTTTTATCCGTTTTATTTGAGCGGCGGCCATGTTGAATTTAGGGCGATTTTCCTAAGTTCATAGTGTTCTACTCATCAAGGCCTTTCATTTGATATGCATATCGCTGGGTTTGGAATCGAACTTTATCGGCAGTCATGTCAAATTAAGTCAACGTGGCTAGGTTCAATGTGTTCTACTCTTTAGGTTCTTCGTTCGATATCCATGTTCCTTGGGTGGATCCGAAAAAATGTGATTAGATTTTTGATTTTCATTTTCTCATTTTAGACATTAGGATCAAGAGTCCCGTCCCGTCCCTCTACGCGTTACCCAGAACATTGCAGTCAGATATTTTTTTTAATTATCAATATTAATCTATTACTTTTAATAGTTTTAAATGGATGAAAGAGTTTGATTCCTTAGTCCTAATGTAAAAACATAAAACACCTTTCAAAATACCTTGAAAGGGGTATCTTTACTTTTCAACATTTCAAATATTTCAAAAATTGTACCGATTTTGTGAAAATTAGTCAAGAATAAAACCAATCAACAAATTTTATTGCGACTCGATATTATCATAAAAATGCTTTATACATTGGTTGTATGGCTTGATCCTTTTGCCTTACCACCACTGTACGACATAAGAAAAAGACAATTTGGTTGGCGAAATCCAGTTGGGCCCAGCCATTAACAGAAAATATTAAATTTTATTTATACTATGTGAAACACTTCATTCCTGCCTTTCAACTTTCGAAATCCAATAACTTAAGATCAGGCTGAATGCCGTAGTTCCATTGCCTTTCCTTCGTGGAAGAAAATACCTTCTCTCTGTACTATGTGACAGACTTGTCAAAATAATTTCACGTGCGCCATGTTGTTTTTCTACCTAAAGCATTGTTCGAAAATTTTATATGGTATTTTTTCACTAAAAATAAAAAGTGAATTTAAACAAACGAAATTATGCCTAAATGTTCTTCCGGAAAATTCTAAGCATTGTGGTGTAAGCCATATCAAATTCTGTCCAGTAGTTTCGGAGATCTTTCCGGACAAACAGACAAACAAACAAACAAACAAACAAACAAATAAACAAACAAACAAACAAACAAACAATTTTTTTAAAAACTATTCTATCGTGTTCTGCTAATGATTTTAAGGCGACCTGTGTATTTTTTTTCTTAATATTTCGCAATTACAGATTTTTGTACCCCTACGATTTTATTATATATGGAGATGATTAGACAGAGAGAGAAGTAGTGAAGGTGAATGTTAATTAATTATAAAATAGCTATTTTAAACCTGCACCTGGGCCGTAAGCCCCAGGCACTACATTTGGCTCTCCTCTGTAATGTATATAATAAATCTAATAGGTTTTGTAGGGAAACTTTTAGAACTATCAGGTAGGTAGGGCCCTGCGATGAGGAACTTCCGTGTGGTTTAGGAAGGGGGGAGTGTATAAGGCAGGTTTGGCATAGACACTCACCATGTGGAGCGAGGCTGGAGCTCACCATTTTCTCATCAGGTATTAAATATCGATTAGGTAGAACATTTCCTCATTAGGTTTTAATGTCAGTTAGGTAGGAGTAAGACTTTCTCATTAAGTTTTAATGCTGATTAGATAGGAGTAAAAATTAGATTTTGTTCATCTTGGTAGATTAGTTTTTTTAGTCTGTTTTTTTTAGTTAGAAATAAGGGGGGGGGGGGGTTGTTACAAGCCTAGGGGGCTTTAATAACATCAATTCACTTGGGATGTAATTCAAGGTCAGGATTTGAATTGGCTAGTTTACTACAATTGCTGAAATTTGGTTGATTGGTAAAAACTAGCCAATTTAAATCCGGAACTTAAAATTACATCCCAAGTGAAAAACATTCGTTGTGAAAATAATTGCCTGCAGGTTATTTGTCTGAACTTGGCACCCATATAGATCTCAACTCTTTTGTCAATGAAGTCAACAACGACGCATATTCTTAATATTGAACTTGGCTCTCATTTCACATTTATGTTTTCATTCGGAAAATAAAAATAAATATCGTCACGTGAAAAACAAATAAATACCTCAAACATCAGCCCACAAATGCCTAATAGATCAACATCGGCTCATAATAACAGAAGTTGTGCCGATAACTGTCAAAGCCAATATTTCGAATCCAATCAAACCGGCCAGTTTATTTATTGCCCGTTCAGAAACTAATCGTGCATGCTACATCACGTGTTGCCAATGTTAAGCAGCACCCTCATTATTAGAAGCAGGGACAGCATTATTGCTTTCCATTGTTGCACGGCCAGTTTACTCAGATATTGTTTTCTGGGGAATTGTGCGATGCCCGGCTTTATTGTAGGTTTGAGAATTCAGCATACAAATTCAATATAATTTTTCGGGTTGTTGTTGTTTATCTGGCTTATGGTATTGTAAAAGTTTTTAAATGTTGATGTTTTTTGCTGTAACTCGATAAAACACACACATTTTTTTTATGTAAGGCCCGGCAAATGACCTTCTCCCGCCTGATGTTAAACGGTGAAAGAGGCCCAAATGAGTTGACAGATAGAGTAGGGACGACATCCACTATCCTACCTGCCCGCCCCTTGCCGGCCTAAAAGATGCTTTTTCACACCTCTTTTGAAGGAACCCATGTTGTAGGATGGAGGAAACACGTGCGCAGGTAGAGAATTCCAAGTGTGAGATTCAACTGAGCAACACAGTGTCTTGGAACAAGTTCCAAGTAATTTGAATTAAATAATGAGACAAAAGAGGTGGCCTCTTGCCCGGGATTGACCAAAGATAAGCCTAGTTATTTACGGATTGTACATCAAAATATTCAAGGCTTTTCCGGTAAAGACTTAGAAATAAATTTATTTTTAGATTTTGAAAGCATTGATATACTTTGTATTACAGAACATTGGCTGAAAAGTCATGAATTATTAGTAAGTTTAGATAATTACAAGATTGTGAGTTCATTTACTAGGAAAACTGCCATTAGAGGTGGATCCTTGATAATTATGCATAACAACATTCAATTTAAGGAAAGAAAAGACATTGTTTCACTCGCTATTGAACGAACTATTGAGTTGTCTTGTGTGGAACTTGATAACTTCATTATAATATGTGTGTACAGACCCCCCTCTGGAAATTATTCAGAGTTTGAGTCCGCTATGGAGGATGCCTTAAGAATAGTATATAGAAAATCTAAAAAAAATATTGTTTGTGGTGATTTTAATATAAATATCTTAGAGAAATCACAGCTATCTAGTAGATTTATTAACTTATTTAAATCATTTAATATGGATTATGTATTTCACGAACCTACCCGCATTACAGTTACATCTGCAACTTGTTTAGACAACATCTTCTGTAACTGTAAAGTACAAGAGAAGTTAATTATTAATTGTATTAACTCTGACCATAGCGGGCAACTAGCTTCATTCGAGCACCATCATGTTTGTTCTATACGTGAGATTACTTGTAGGCCTATAACAAAACGCGGTATGGAGAAACTCAAAAGAAATATTATTTATCAAACTAGTAATTTGCTCGAGGGGAACAACGCTAATAATTTGTATAATATTTTTTTTCATATAGTTAAAGATGAATGTAATAGTATATTTAAGGAAAAAGTAATTAAGGTCAATAACGGAAGAAAGAAATTTAGTGACTGGGCTACGCCAGGCATATATAAAAGCCGTAGGAAATTATTTGAACTATATGCTTTAAAAGCAACCTCAAATGATCCTAATTTCATAAATTTTGTTAGAAACTATTCCAAAACATTTAAGAAAGTGTGCATGTCCGCAAAAGCTATGTATATAACCAACAAAATTAGCTTATCAAAAAATAAAGTAAAGACCACCTGGAATATCATTAACCAGGAAACCGGGAAATCTAAAAGCTCAGTAAATTCGATTTCACTGGAAGTCAATAATATTACAGTTAATTCGGACATTGCAGTTGCCAATGTATTCGAAGACTTTTTCTCCCATATACCCATAGAAACTACAAGTAGTCTCAACTCGTGCCCCGATGCAGCTGTGGCCCTCTTGTCACAGAGTGTAGAAAAGTGCAACAATGGCTTCACATTCTGTCACATTGACGCCGACACTATCTTGAAAACATTCCGCATGATCAGTACAAAAAACACTGAAGACCTTTAGGGTATTTCGACCAACATGATCAAATCTGTGATAAAGGAACTTGCTCCCCAACTCGCGTTTATATTCAATAAATGTATTGATGAAGGTATCTTCCCTGACCTTATGAAGAATAGCAAATTAATACCTTTATTAAAATCGGGAATTAAAAACGATCCTTCAAATTATCGACCAATTTCAATTTTACCAGCTCTTAGTAAAATATTTGAAAAAATTATGTCTAATCAGCTAACAGGTTATTTTCAAGTAACAACATATTACATATGAATCAGTTTGGTTTTACTAAAGGTCGTTGCACTACAGATGCTGGAGTTGCCCTTCTTAAACACATTTTTGCTGCTTGGGAGCGTAAACAGGATGTGATTGGTATATTTTGTGACCTATCGAAGGCTTTTGACTGCGTTGGTCACCAGACTCTTTTAAATAAACTCAAATATTATGGTGTCTCTGAAGAAGCAATTAGACTTATTGAGTCTTATTTGTCCAGTAGAGTCCAGAAAGTTGTCATTAACAAATCTAAGTCTGCTGGTGCACCCATAATTATAGGTGTGCCTCAGGGCTCGATATTGGGACCTTTGCTTTTCTTAATTTACATTAACGACCTCCCACACTTCACTAATAGTTTGTGCGATACGGTGCTATTTGCAGATGATACTTCTTTAATATTTAAGGTTGACAGAGGAAACGGAAATACTGACGTCATAAATAGTACTCTCTCTAAAGTATTGCATTTATTTCACCATAAATAATTTATCATTAAATTCAAGTAAAACTAAATGTATTAAATTCTCATTGCCAAATGTAAGAAAAGTTGATACTATTGTGCAAATGAACAACCAAATTGTTGAATTCGTCGATTCTACAAAATTTTTGGGTATTACTCTAGATTCTAGATTGCAGTGGGATCCACATATTGAGTCCTTGGCAAACAGACTTAGTTCTGCAGCATATGCAGTAAAAAAAATAAGACAACTTACTGATGTTGAAACGGCAAGATTAATTTACTTTAGTTATTTTCATAGCATCATGTCATATGGAATACTTCTGTGGGGATCAGCTGCTAGTATAGAAAGTATTTTTGTACTTCAAAAAAGAGCGGTTCGCGCTATTTATAATTTAAGAGCAAGAGACTCTCTTAGAGATTTATTTAGAGAAATTAACATATTGACTTTAGCAGGACAGTACATTTATGAAAATTTGATTTATGTCTATAAAAATTATAATATATTTGAAACCAATTTCCAACTTCACCATTTAAACACAAGAAATAAAAATAAACTTGCCGTTCCAACGTACAGGCTCCAAAAAACTAGAAATGTATAACTTTTTACAACAAAGTCCCACAAAATGTAACTGACTTGCCTTTTGATAAGTTTAAAGCGCATGTAAAAAAGACTCTGATGAGTAAAGGATATTATAAAGTCAACGATTATTTACAAGATGCCAATGCTTGGTGTTAATTTGAAGAAATTATTAATGATAATAATGTAAATAATCGTGTTGTTGTGTATAACTATTCATTAAGTAGTATTGGTAACGTTGTACTAAGAAGAGAACTGACAAATCTACATTTGTTATGGAAGTTGAGCTCAAATTTTTGCCTTGATGTCAGCTTCCAATTGACGACTCTGTAACAATACAGGGAGAAAAAAATAGCCCTTGCTGGTTTTCTTGCTGGTTCTTTCCAGTACAAGGTCTCCCGCCGTAGACTTGTGAACCATTGGCGTAGCTTCCTTGACTTTCAAAAGAGATTGTAAAATCCAAGTTGAATAAAATATTTTGATTTGATTTGATTTGATTTGTGGAATGAACGACAGAAGAAAGAATCTTGGAATTTCTTGGTACGGTGTGTAAAGGAAGATACAGTGTAAGGATGACTCCGAAGGCCCTTACGCGTGTTTCTGTTAAGGAATGGATAAGGTTAAAGAGCTCCTCAGAGCATTCCCCATGGAACATTCGGTAAAAGGAGCCAAGAGAGGCGATGTCACGACGAAGTTGTAGAGGCTCGAGGGTGTTATTTGCCTCTACATCGCCAATTATTCGAATAGCGCGACGCTGCAATCTGTCCAGAGCATCGAGGAGATACTGAGCGGAGCTGTCCCAAAGGTGCGAGCAATATTCCACGCAAGACCTAACCTGAGTTTTATACAACAGGCATAGTTGGTCATGAACTTAAGTAAGTTGTAACACATACCCATGACAAATTATATCTTTTTAATCGAGTTTTAAATATTATTTTAACTCCTTATAAGCAGTTTATTACAATTTATCGATTAACAGTAGGTATTCCAAGTATAGATTAATTGCGTTTATACTACCATCACGGTAATAATATTACCGTGCTACTATTGATCAAATATTGGTCCATGATACTGCATACTTTATGCTTGCATAAATAAATAATTCAATATTTCACAGAAAAATCAATACATATAAAGTCCTTCTATACAAATAGCTGTAATGTTGATTGACACATATTTTATTTTCCTGTTTTATGTTTATGTTACTCTGCTACTGTTTCCATGTTATATTCCAACCTTGGTACTTGCAAATTTTTTGTTCAAGGTGAGTGAAGAATTAAGTATAATTAAATAATGACACGTTTAATCGGTCTCAACTAAAGGCTATTACATACCAATTACGCGGAATACCACCTTTACCCAAAACGCCTAACTTGAAAAACTACTTCCGCAAAATACTAAATAGTGTGTCCTGGAGTCCATTCTACGACCTCTATATAAAAAGGCTCGAAAGTGACCAAAAGCGTTTTCTATGGCATCTCACTTTCTCTTGTAATTTAGCCAAACGTATCAGATCGTACTCGGATAGACTGGCGTACTTCAGAAGACGCATGTTGTATGTTGTCTTCTTGTTTGGGCTCGCTAATGGCTCTCTGGATGCAACTGAACTTTTATCATTATTAAAATTTTCTGCTCCCGCAAAATTACCGCTACTTCCAGATTTAATATCTTAAATGCATCCTTAAGCAACTCAAATCTTGGACAAAATGCACCGCTCAACAGAATCATTAGAGAGTTTAACGCTGTAGCACGTACCAAGCAATTGGATATCTTTAACACTACAATTGGCGAACTTAAAAAACGCCTGTTAAATTAGTAGAATAATTACTAATAGTTAATGTAATTTGTTCTTTTTTATGCAATTTGTTACTATTTCATGTTGTCATCGCCTATAATTGTAATGGCACTTAGTTCATTTCAATCTGTTTAAGAATTACATGTTATTGTTATTAATGGTGTACATTATGTTGGTGATCAATAAGTAAATAAATAAAATACCAGCTAGGCATAACTAACTATTTAAGCAAAATACCAAATAGGTACGCAGAAAATTGATGTGTTGTTTCATTTCTTGTCAAAATCATATTATCCCTCTGTAGCTTATTTTACTAATTACGTTTTGAACTAATGTAATTACATTCCCCTAACATAATATAATTAATTACAAGGTAGGTACAATAATCGCATCATAAAAATTCCAAAAGCGTGCCGGTAAAAAACAAATGCTGACAAAAAAATATCTGTCTTCCAATACGCTCCAGGAATTGAAATTTGCTCATTATAGGGGAGAGCAGGCTTCGCCTAATGAGACGCCATGATTGAGACATTGAGTCACCGGGTCAGGGGCGGTAATCCGCCCTTGCGTTTACCGCTCGTCACGCACGACCCTTACTTAAATGTGGGTACGTGCAAATGACCCTTTCTCTTGCTGTTCAAACTTTACTGAGCCCTCATTTTTTATAGGTTACTTTTTATCGTAAGTACAGTCAGCTCGAACTTTTTTCAGGTCGATAATTGCTTTTAGCAGGAATATATTCAGAGAGAGAAACAAATTGAAGAAGCCAAATTTTGTGTGTTTGTTCAGACAAGTAATCTGAATCATTTTTACTATGGGTAATGGGACCAATCTTGAAATCGCGAAAAAATCGGCTGTTCCATACAAATGCTCCTCATCCACTTTTTTATAGAAGGCCAAGCAAATGACCCTATTCCACCTCGTGGTAAATGGAAATAGAGTCCAAATGCGAAGATAGCTAATACGGGAGAGAGATGAAACGCCGCACAGCCACTAGGTACTTGCCCAACTATAAGGTGTTTCTTCACGCCTCTTTTAAAGGACCCGGTATTGTAAGAAGGAGGAAACGCATGCGCCGGCCGGCAGAGAGTTTCATTTCTTAATCGTGCGACATAGAAATGAGTTGCCTAATTTCTTAGTACGCGTTTGAATGGAAGTCACAGTTAGACGGTGACAACGCAGGCCAGGACATATACTCGGAAAGTAGGTCTGAAATTGCCTGAGGAGCGGGTTGAAAGTAATACCTACTGTTCAGCCCTAGGGTGAATCGTTTTACTGACAGCTGTCAAATTCTAGTTTTATTTTGACATTCATATTGATTCTATACAGCCACTCAAATACAGCGGGATGTAAAAATGAAATAACAAAGTTAAGTAAGTTAAAGAATATATTTTTTAAATTACTTTATTATAATTAAATTTCAACTATTTCTTTAAAATAACATAGATTTGAGCAAAATATTTACCATTTTTTCAATGATGAAATAATGCCGCATTTGTATTAACACAATGAGATCATCTGATTCAGATATCGATTTAACGCCTGATTTAATAAGTGAAGAAGCTAAAGCAGAAGTTGTTGATTTTCTAATATATAAAATTCTCGTGTAACAGTGTTTGTTATCGAACTCCTCCGAAACGGATTAACCGATTTTCATTAAATTTTTTGAGTAAGCATATATGGTAGGTACGTCTGAGAATAGGTCGTAGGCTATTTTTTCTACCTCTAGGTGATATTTTTTTTTTACAATTATTATGGCGAAATGTATATCGCGGGTACAGCTAGTGTAAAATAAAATTCACAAATTTTTACTTCAAATAAAATTCCAAATTCCTTTAGCTAATTCATGTTTTCATTTTTACTTTCCTGGTATTCGTAATGAAAAGCACAGTGTTTACCTCGAGTTTAAAGACTTATGTAGTCCCTTGAACTATTGGCACCCTCGCTACGGTCGGACGCCAAACCCCGTTTCGGGACTAAATAAGTTACTTTTACCCCTAGTAACAATGTACTATTTTTGTAGATTGTTATTAATTTTTTGGTGTCTTTTTTAGGGTTTTCTAGGGTTTCTTACCTCCAAAGGAAAAACGGAATCTATATAGAATGACTTCATTGTCCGTCTGTCTGTCAAATCTTTTTCTCAACAATGAGTAGAGAATAGAGATATCAAACTGAAAATATGAAATACTCGGGTCTACGGTCTCTTTCAGCTGAAAAAATAACACTTCTAAGTCAACTCAGTCAAAAGATATGACCATTTCTGTTGCATATTTTGCGGGTTCTCAAGGGAATCAAAACCTATATGGCACTTTCAGTTGACCTAGAATTTATTTACCCATGATATTTGGTAAAAAGTATTTTTTTAGCAGCACACGGTTTCTTTACAGTACATGTATAAAAATGTGAATACCGTAAATATGTTAAGGGCCTTTCGATAAGTATGCACATTTCGCACTTTGCAGGTTTTTTTATTAACCATCTGTGAACCGTAGTTTGGTGCATTTGTTCGCTATTTCCTCGGAGTACGTGACGATGCATTTGTGATACCGCTGTGCACCCCAGTTAAAGGGCGCTACGTCCAAATTTGAGCATTGCACCCTCTACCTACACAATTGTTTTGAGACGCACTACAGAATTCAATTCGGTAAATGTTTCAATCGTATATGTGTTAGCATTGTAGCTTACTCGTACAATGCTAACACATTTATGTGCTACATGAGATTGGCACTTAATAATCCAAAAGCACTCCACTACTGGGCGTTACAACACACTAGCCAGAGATGGGTTGTTGGATATATAGTTTTTAGGTTCTTCCATCTCTCCATAAATGTGTAGGTAATTGTGGTAAACTCTTTTAGTCAGATCTTATAGAACACTAACTGTGCCCGCGAACTAAGTTTCGCCATAAAAGTTTAAAAAACACCCTTATCACTTTGGGGTATAAAAAATAGTTTACGACCTTTTTTCAGGCCTACGGAATATAAGTAGGTACATAAAAAATCCATAAAAATCGGTGAAGCTGTTTTGGAGGAGTTTGTTGCAAACACTGTGACACGAGAATTTTATTTATAAAAGATTGACAGGTGAGGAATGGATCGCTATGGCACGGATAGAATAAAAATAGATATGCATTGGATTGGTATACACGATTAGAAAGTTGGTATTTACTAAGTATGTGTTTTGTAAATTCTTTAAAGTTCTGATTTTTGAAAGACTAGCTAGACACCTAAATAAATAGATGTTCTTTGAATACGTAAACAAAACTTTGTGTGACAAATATTTATTTTAGTGCATTTTCGACTTTTATCTCTAAGTACACGATTAGTTTTTTTACAAGTGCTTTTTTTAACTGTTCAAACTTCACACTCAATCTATTTCACCAGAAACAAAACCTTAATACTTACTTTACTTACTTGTTAAACCAAACACGATCTCCATCTACAAAGTAGTTTCCATCAAATGAACCAACGACGACCATCCTTTAAAATTCATGAAAGCCATCTCTGCTCGGATGTTATACTTATTTTAGGCGAACTTATTTCCAAATAAATTGCGAAAATAAAAGTTGCGTTGCGAAAACAAAGTGGACCGAGGCGTAATATTACGCTCACGTTTATGAATGTCAGTCGGGAAGTAATTCAAGTTGGGTGGAAACTTGGACGGTTCATTTCCCATGGCAGCGGTCGTTTCATGGACTCTTTATAAGTGAATCGTGCAAATTGTTTCCGCTGTCTTTCAACATTGCCGTGTTTATGAGGTCAGGAGGTCGATTTTCGTGCTCTAATAATGCTTAAGCATCGAACTAGAGGCTAGTGGATGTGTGATCTTTACAAACATGAAATTTTCGTAGTATCGTAGCACCTCAGTGCGCTGTTCTCGCTTGACTTAACAGGCATACCTAGAAGTATCAAAAACAATCATATCAGTCAGTCAGAGTTTGAATTAATTAGATATTTTTAAACCAGTTAAAGAAAACATGATAAAACCAGACCAAAGATATTATTTTACAAAATTCGACAAAGATAAAAAAAAACATAAAAAGTTAACAAAAAAAAAGTTTCCCGTACCGGGAATCGAACCCGAGCCTCCTGGGTGAAAGCCAGGTATCCTAGCCACTAGACCATACGGGACTTGCGGAGTTGTTACAAAAAATACATTAAGCTCTAGAGGAAATAAAATATAAAGATTTCTTTATTGAAATCCATGTTTTGTTCTGTTTGCATTTTATGTATTACTCGTACTTACACTATTTTTTTTTCAGTTGGACATTACCGCGTTAATTTTACATTTTTTACTTAGCAAATAGCTTATGTTACTATAATTTTTTTTTAAAGTCAAATTCTACTGAAACCGCCAAAATTAGAATTCGACAACACCAAAACAGGAATGTTTAAATGTAAGATAAAAAACTACTTAAAAGTTTGTATGAAATTTTTCGGCCTATTTCGGCAAAATAATAAAAAAGCGTTAAAGGGTTAAAAATGAATGTTTTTTTTTTGTTTTCGCAAATTCCACTTCAAAGGTGAATAAAAAAGTTTGTATGAGAAATCCTAATAATAATTAAATTATGATTTTCTGTAATATTGCATTTACTCCTATATGAGGAAGACGTTGATGAGATGTTGTTAACTTTGTTATTATGTTATTGTTATTACTCAATTTACATTATTAGATACCGTTACCGTAAAATATACGCATTGAATTGGGTCAAGGCGGCTGAGCGTGTTGTCGCCAGCTTCAGAATTCGATCCCAATACAAAACCCTCTCAATCCGATAATAAACTAACCGTTAACTGCTACAGACAGTACATTTATCATTTCGCACCCAACGATTGCCGAGTCAATAGAGGGAGTTTAAACTTCAGCCGTGAATAAGACAGTCATGCATTATTCACCATTTGCCGACCTCCCCTAACAAAAGTAATGCAATTCTGTTGCGTGTTTCGTTTTTTGTGCGAAACCCCGCTGCGTCCCCTACGACGCCTGATAACTTCATTGTTATGGACGGCGTTGTGTCGAATGTAGCGTGTTAAATAAAATTATTGTTATCCGCCATCGGTAGCAGGTAATCTGATACTTCACAAATATGAGTACCTATTTCGCAATTATTTAGATTTAGAATTTCGATAAAGTCAACCTCATGCCCTCTGCCAAACTATTAAGTAATCTGTGCCTCGGCTTGATTTAATTTGTTTGTGACGGATTTTCAAAGTAAAAAATTACCAAAGGAAATGGCTTACGAGGGCGGTTACTAATTTATGTAATATTATAATATAATTATTATATTATCTTATATTAGGAGGTCCCTTGCAGGTCCTGCACTTCGACTATCATAGTACCTAAAATGAAATATGTGTTAAGATTTGCAGTTTTTCAAAATTATAGACCATAATATTGCAGACCAAAAATGACAATTATTGTACCGAAAAAGTAACGATCGCCACTAAAATCGTCGTTAAATTAAAAATATTTTTGTATACAAAAATACTCAATGAACATAAATAAACTTCATTGGTTATTGAATATGATTATTTCTTACTGGCTTTCCACTCGCAGCTTCGCCCGCGTTATCTTCGTTTTTTCTCGTGGGAATTCCATATATTCCCGTAGGAAAATATTCTATAGTCTATGTTACTCAGTGATATTGTGGCATTCTATTAGTGAAAGAACTATCAAATCGATCAAGTAGTAGTAAAGTAGTAGTAGTAATACAAACATACAAAATACAAAACTTTTCTCTTTATAATATTAGTAAGTATAGAAGTATACATAACATATAGGTAAGGTCCACAATAAGAAAGGTTCAGAATATTATCCGTCACACAAATTGCAAACATCATCTATTAATTATTTACTACATATTTATGTATAAATTATCGAAAACCACTATTGTGAGAATAATTCACGTAAGTTATCCCATTATTTATTGTACAAAAAGAGTTATTATGCTCTGATAAGTTTTATTATTCATTTCTGTAATATGTCACTATTGCTTAACGCCATCCTGCCTGCATTGGGACGTATGCAGGTCGTATGCAGTTGTCTCCCCGGGGTCTAATTTTCGTAACCCTGCCTTGACTCGATCTTTTGATATAATCTAGAGCTGAACAAAAAATTCTTTTCAGAAATTTTTTCTTTGTGTTCAAGTAAAACATGAGAAACGTTCTTATAAAATTAAGAAATTGAAAACTTAGTGACCATTGATATAGCGACTTACAGTTACAGGTCATATTATATAATACACATATTCATACAGGTCTGAATTAGTAATGTTAATAAACTTACATATAAAAATTATCTATGATCTGGTTGATTAAAATAATAAAAAATTAACAAGAAAACTGTAATGGCGTAGTTTGATTTTATAAAGAAAAGTTTCAAATAAAGAAGCAATAAGTTAAGATGTTTCAAATTTAATGGGTTTGAGTGACATAGAATTACGAAGCATATTTGACGATTGTTATTTTTCTCAATCGAATTCAATAATAGGGAAACTGATATTTTTATGTCTGTAAGATTACTTGAAAAATATATCACGTATTTTTTTTCATTTTCTACGTTATCAACAATTTGTAACGATACAGCTTGACAAAAAGAGTTTGAAAAAATGAGGGCGCCATTAGTGCCGTGCACCAGAAACACGAAAATATCAAAAAATAAGCTTCAAACTTCAAACTACTTTTTTGACAAACTGCACATTGATAAAATGTCGTCTGACGTCATACTTGGTAAATTTTCTACTAACTTGTGACTTGGCGAGCCCCCACTTCATAATTTTAATTCGCATATCCCATTAGTTTTTGAGGATTTCGACAAATCAAAAAATACACATCTGATTTTTCTATATAACTGAGAGACCAATTAGTTTTCGATTTTTCATACGTAGTCGACAATATTTTAATTGGTCTCAATAATTTTTGTTTCTCTAATTTCGACCGATTATGGCAAGAACATAGAAGTAAGTTCTATGTGACAATTAGCGTCAGAAAAATGTGAGAAAGACAAGCAGCTCTATGTCAAATACTTAAATCAACCCACAAAAGATGGAACAATTGATCTCCACGTACACTAGAAATGTCCTACGCTCCCCAAAGTCCCAAACATATTTCAAGGGAGGATTAAAACGTCTATGGTAAAGTGCGAACGGCATGTTTGTATGTGACAGTTGAACGCCTTTAATCTGCTGCCTTTAAATTCGAGAGGGACCTTTATGACCCTATCGGGGCTCTACGAATCTTTTTAATCTTCCACACGACCCATTTAGCAGGCCCGCACTTTTGTGCAGATGTTTTACTTTGGAATGTCTGAGAGTTAACACTTATGTCATTAATCATTCAAATTGCGATACGTATTTTAATCCCTTGCTCCTAGTTAGGGTTCGATAGTCAACAAGGTAACCCTTGTAGTTTCGCCGTGTCCATGTGTCGTCTGTCCGCGGCCGCGGCTTACTTAGCTCAGAGACTCTTTAACACTAGAAAGCTGTAATTTGGCATGGGTATGAAAGTTGATATATGTACTTATATAATCGCTCAGGTATATAACCGATATAATCTATAACCTACCTGAGCAAGCGGGAAATCGCCTGTTGCCGATGCACATCAGAGTTTATCATAGTTCAATAAATCTATCCCATGGTGTGGGGTTTTATTGGATAGGTGAAATTACAATGATAATATAAGACAAGTACTCGTCAGGACCATTATTATCTAATTCATAACATTTGTGGCACAATGACCACTTGCTATTAACGGTCTTGCAATAACATAAATTTATTTTTATTGTCGACTGAACCATTCAATCACACACATATATTAGAATTGTTGCTGTAGTTTCGGTAAAGTATGTTTCTAAGTATATTCCGTTTCACACGTTGTACCCTAAAATATTGTCAATAAATACTGTCAATTTAGATAACAATGTACAAATTATGTGTGAGAAGTTCCACTTGAGTTTAATCAACGCCTGTTTACCCTCGTGAACATGCGTAAAAAAGCGTTTAATTGCTGTTAATCATTTATTGACACGTCATAACAGGCGTACGACGCTAACACATCGTTCAATTTTGTTTGATAGGCAGTGAGTGGGGGTTGTGGGACTGAAGGAAAAAAACCTTTTTCATTAATTTTTTGAAGGGAGAAGCTTTATCCTGTGTCGTGAGAGGATGTTACGTGATAGAACTTGAGGGATACCAACTAAAAACTCATCCGTTTTCTACACTCAATAAAAGATCGTGGGTTCGGAGTTACGTCAGGTCTTGTTTCCGATTATCCGACGTTCTTTTACTTCGTACGCCGCCAGATTCGTCCTATAGCAGCAGCGGTATCCCGTTTTGCTTTTTTCGTTGACGATATCCATCATCATCATCATCACAGCTTATATACGTCCCCACCGAGGGGCACAAGCCTACCCTAACTAGATGTAGGCGAAACCACGCTGGCCCAGTGCGGATTGGCTGACTTCGCATACACCTTTGAATTACTTCGCAGGTGTATGCAGGTTTCCTCACGATGTTTTCCTTCACCGTAAGAGCGTCAGATAAATTTACATATTCGTGAAACGAAAAACACATTGGTACATGACAGGATCGATCGCGGGCCTCCCGATTCTACTCGGCGCACAGTCCAGTGCCGAGGCCACAGCGCCACCGACGCTCATGCATGAAACTGCATATTGCCGCTATATTGCCCTATTGACTGCTCTCCGAGCGATACTCGTATCTGTCCTCTACTGCCACTCTGAAACCGCCACCCTACGGCATTAGACTTTCAGCATATTATCGGCGCCACCGCCCAGCTCTTCGGCGTCTGTTTTATTCCACCTGGAGGTATAATTCTCAGGACTGCTCTCTAAGCCTCATTAGCACTTATCCTTGCTTCACAAAATGCTTTTACGGCCTTCTCCAGCTCAAGTAAAAACAAATTAAATTATTTTTATATCATGCGTTAAAAAAAATATTTAGGAAAACCTGTTCGAGTTGGATTTAAACTGTATTTTGTAAAATTAATCTAAAATTCCACCCACGTTGACTTTATTTAAAGTGATTTACTTAGAAATCGGCTGTTTCAGTGATGATCGAATCCTATGTAGCTAACAAAGCTAAGGGAAGTTGATGTATTCCTTACACATCATATTCTTTTAGCTTAGTTAAATTTGATGAACAATTTATACGCAATAAAGACAGACAAAATATACAGGCAATATTTGCATATAAACATATACCCTGGAAAAATGTCAACATATATGAAAGTTTCAAATAGCACAATTTTTTAGCACTATTCTAACACCGAAAATAAAGTAGTCGCCAAATTTACTGCGCTTGCAGGATAGAGTGACGTTTCTAATCTATACTTACTAATATTATAAAGCTGAAGAGTTTTTTGATTGTTTGTTTGTTTGGTTGGTTGAACGCGCTAATCTCAGGAACTACTGATTCAAATTGAAATATTATTTTTGCGTTGGATAGTCAATTTATCGACGAAGGCTATAGGCTATCAGGCTAGGCTATATCATCACGCTACGACTAATAGGAGCTGAGCATAATTGAAAATGTTACAGAAACGGGAAAAAAATATATGGCGAAACGTAGTTCGCGGGCACAGCTAGTTGCCTATTAAAACATCACTGAACTTTCTTCTCACAAGCTTCTAACAACGAGAACGTTCATAAAAATATGTTTACATTGCAGTATAAAATATACATATTACGATTAAGGTGCATAAAACATTTTAATAGACTCTTCAATCTTCATCGTAAACATAAAAGAAGCAATAACCGCATTATACACAGAAGCTGTTTTGAAATCTTTGATAAAGACTTGTCCACGCAACACTGCCGAGCAACCTACTAAGCAAAACCAACCAAAAAAGTATTAAGTCAATAAAACATTTTATGATGAACTGTGAAAAACAATCCGTAATATAATCTACAATAGTCTCGCTAATTTCGTTCCGATTTTACACACTAGCCTAGGAACTTTCTAATATTTTTGGAAAAAACTCAATATCAGGCCAGTTTTTTATAAACTGCGTCTAAATATGATTTTAAGAGACTATATTTTTGAATCCAATAAAATTAAGCACTGGAAGGTACCAAAAAAAAGTTATACCCCGAAAAGAATGCCAGTTTACAGCAAATATGCTATCACGGATTTGATCGTTAAAATGTGTTTATGTTCACCATTTCTAAGCACCCATATCGAAATCCACAATGATTTAAATCGGGAAAGTAGCGTTTTAGTAAGAAGTCTGTTGTTTTACTAGCTGTGCCATATACTGTATGAAAATAATAGTAGCAGATTTTTAAAGGTAATTTTCAACAACGCGTTATGTTTTAATAAAGTATAATTTAAAATACATCATTGTTTTTATTTGGGTAGTAGGTAATTTTAAATCACGTTTTTAAACAGGCAGCAAAAAAATAGCAATTATAATATTAGGTAGACTTTTAATATGGAGCATACATAACATTAAGAATCATAAAATCCACCGAAAATTACATTATTTTCACATGTTTCTAAATGTAAAAAAACTAGAACGCGGCCCGCTCATTCTGTACCTTCAGTGAAAAGTGATGCAAGTCGAATTGTAGCGGTATTTACGTTAGCCATATTTTAATAATCTCCAAAAAATCCTCTATTTTTTTGTCTAATTCCCATGTTCCTAGTGTTCAAATGGTAAAGTTACTTTTTCCACGAAGTGATTCAAATCTATTTGTATCTAGGTATTTGTAGATAATTTTTGTGTAGTGATTGTTTTCAATTTAAAACATAGTGAACCGAATCGATGTTTTTGAAATGTTTATTGTTATAAGTCAATTTAACACATTTTACACAACATTGTTTTGTACAAGAACTTCGGTGAATAGTGATTTAATTCAACCTATAGCATTAAATACTAATCTGATCAAAAAAAATAGTACCTAATAGATCTTTCGGTCGCTACATCCAAGTGCTGTAGTCATTGTACAAAAACGTCAGCATACGCGTTCAGGACCATACCTCAAAATCAATACGATTTCAGCAAGGTACGAGACAGGACGACGTTATATCCCCGAAATTATTTACAGCTGCGCTAGAAGGTATGTTCAATATGTTCATGATTTTGAACTGGAAAAGACTCGGCATCAAAATAAAAGCCAAGTAGATGACTCACTTTCGTTTTGCTGATGATATCTTAGTCATTACTAAAACCTGAGACCTTTGTAGAGATTACCAATATGTGGAGCTTTAAACCATTAGAATCCGACAGGACGACTGGCGCGTTGGGGGTGTAGATTGTCGCCTTATAATTGAATTGTTGAGCATAGTAGTGGATCTCACAACGTCGTGTCGGATGCACTTTCACGTTCTGTACTAGTGGCAGACGAAGACATACTTACATCCAACGATGATTGGTATAATAAGTCTTACCTATGAAGTTAAAAGTTATTCCATAGAGCCTCTTTCAATTAAAATCAATTCCATTTATTCATAACGAATGTACATTGTGTCGAATAATAATAATAATATAATTTATGTTAACAAATAATAATAATTTACTGAAATTGGAAATTACAATGTTCACAATAATATTGAATAACTATATCAAAATTCTTATGTAGGTATTTTCCATAATTTAACAGAAGTCAATCTAATCATTAATTCACTAGATCTACAAAATTCGTAATCAAAAGAATAAATTTTGGTTTTGCTATACTTCATTCCAGATAACATTAAAAAGAAGTAAAAATAGGTTCTTTTAAAGGTGCACATTTTCAACTCATTGTGTTAAGTGTTATTTAATTACGCTTTTATCAATTTATACGTAAAATGTAAAAACACAGCCATCTAAACAATTACCTACATAAAAAATAAATTTATTACTATTTATATTATAAAAATACTCGTTCGAAATATAAAATATTACTACAAATCACACTTGGCTCTGTTAAAGAACCCAAAGAAGCAGAGGTTTGCAACCTGCATATATTGGAACGTATGGTATAATGCTACCAAACTAAAAGTAACGGTGTTCGATGACACAGTTGGCGAAATTATGACGTTTTGATTTTACTGGATGGATCATTGTATCGCTTGTCATCAAGGAACGCGCCTTGCTTGACAATCTTGACATTCTCTTTGTTTTTTGGTGATGCACGTATATTATTACGCATGATTTTAAATTGTCTTTTAAAATCATGCGTAATTTATTTAATTTTAAATTGTCTTGTTGTAGTTGTTTTTTTGTTTTGAATTATAAAATGAGTGATCTGGGTGCGGGCCCTAGTGGCTCTCAAGCCATTCAACAGAACATCATGGTTAACGCCAAAAAATACACCATTTGTAGACACTGAAGTAAGAGCTGAACTGCTGTTAAAAGTAAATGAAAATAAAAATCAGTATCAGAGTTATGTTGTGGATGAAATGGCGAAAAGAAAGGGAGTTACATATACGGCTTCCACCATATCATTGTGAGCTCAATCCTATTGAGCTCATATGGGCACAAGTTAAGGGCTATGTAGAAAATTAAAATGTTCAAGCTCAATAAAAATTAAAGATACTCAAATAAAAGATTTGCTACCAGAAGTATTATCTACGAAAACCCCAGCGAGGTGGCAAGCATGTATTTCACATACATTAAAAGAAGATGATAGATTTTGTCAGTTGGATAATATCGTCGATAATATGGTGGAGCAATTTGTAATTAATATAGGGCATCATAATCTTCGTCGTCCTCATCTGGTGAAGAGAGTCATTAATTTAAATAATATTTTTAATATATTGTATAATTCGACCCAGTTCCAATATTTGTGGAAAGCAGCACAAATAATAATAAAAGGTTACCATTACACTCCAGATTATCTTTATAATACATATAAGTAGGTATATCAAATATGATTATGATATTTTATTATTATAAATGACATGAAAAGGTTTTGAAACCCTGCTTCTTTCCGCTTGTTTTTTTTAATGTTATCTGGAATGAAGTATAGTATAAAATCACTTTTATGTATCGACTGGTATACTAGGCTGTGCTTGACTATATTTAGTTTAGGGGTATATTTATGAATAATGTCTTTCCGTCTTATATTCTCTGTTCTAGTTTTTTCGTCAGGCGTCTCATACTCATAAATCGCCAGATTTATCCACAAAACCAAAATATACATGTAGGGAACAATCAAAATCTCGAGCTTAAGGAAATGCTCTCGATATGGTTATTGTTGATAAATGCGGACAATTTGTTCTGTTTACTGTTTTATACAGAACGAAGGTTTTAGTATTTATGTATGTATGTAATGTAACTACTGCCCCAACACAAAATGCTGTAACGCAATCTCGACTCCACCAAAGCATAATATACGAGCTTAAGATGGTTTACATCTGCTTCATCTCGAAGACTACAGAGCACATATCAGGCCGAACTTTTTCTACCTTCCATATCCGATAACTCATCGTTCTAATCACACATAATATAATACTAAAGAACTCCAGTTAAGATCACAATTCCAGTGAAGGTTAAAGATTTTACACTGGAACTTGTTGACAAGTATTTTTACTTGGGCTAGACAGTCCAGTTTGGTAAGTTTTAACTTCCAGAAAGAAACTAATTGACGAATACAAGCTGGCTGAACAGTGTACTGGAAGTTACGCAGCATATTCTCAGCCCATCTAAATAAATAAATATATCCTACGACGGCCCAGTGCCTATCAGTGTACAAAAAATACTTTTAAGTTATTAAATTCACGATTAGCTGTGTTAATAATACTTTTCTAAGAATTCGCCTGTGGAATGATCTCCTCTATCACATCCATGCGTCTGATGTAAACTCACATTCAAGAGTCCAGATGTTTAGTCTCCTCTTTGAAATCGTCAACAATACAACATTCAGAATACCAACATTTCTTCACATACATAATTTTATAAATTGTATAAATGTCTAGGAGAAGATGTTTAAATGTAAATTAACGAATAAGTTCTTAATATATCGCTTATCTTACCGCATCTCAGGTAACAGTAAAATATATAAACAAAAAAAAATTGCTTCACATAATTTTTGAGAAACACAAGGACCAATGAAAATTAATTATAAATAAAAATAACATTAGTTACAATTTGTTGAACTTTTTTCTTTTATAAGACTGTGTTTATGTTGTTTTTATAAGTAAATAGCCGTTAACACCTTATAACTTTACGAGTAAACTAATTTTTATTTCATCGATTTTACCCCTATTTTTTTATGGAGGCCCGGCAAATGACCTCCTCTAACCTCCAACCTGATGTTAAGCGGTGAAAGAGGCCCACATGAGTTGACAGATAGAGGACGGACGACATCCACTATCCTACCTGCCCGTCCCTTGCCGGCCCAAAAATGCTTTGTCACGCCTCTTTTGAAGGAACCCATGTTGTAGGATAGAGGAAACACGTGCGCAGGTAGAGAATTCCAAGTGTGGGATGAACGACAGAAGAAGGAATCTTGGAATTTCTTGGTACGGTGTGAAAGAGAGGATACAATATAGAGTAAGGATGACTCCGAAGGTCCTTACGCGTGTTTCTGTTAAGGAATGGATTAGGTTAAAGAGCTCCTCAGAGCATTCCCCATGGAACATACGGTATATGGATACCCCATGGAACTATTTTCATTTATAAGTTATTTTCTCATTAAAATTTTTTCTTTACGGGTAACTATCTATTTTGTCATTAAATAAATAAAAAGTTGAAGGTTTAACTGTAGCAGACTCATTTACACAACTTTAAATACCAGAGCTTTATAATAGATGTTATCAAATTAATGTCACTGATTGATTATACGACTTATATCATTTTACACTAACGTATTAAGAACATATCCTGGAATCAGCTCTACTTGAATGTATCCACTTTCACAATGTTATTTATTACGAAAAAATAGTGTTTAGGTACTTATGTAAGTTCAAATGCATTTACAATAGCTTAAAATAAACGGCACACGAGCATAGCTAACAGTAATTAAAATTTCTTTTGAAAGATTCAATTTAAAATAATTTTCTAATTGCGGCAGTTAAATTACCATATTTTAATAACATTCGACACGTCAACATTTGACGTGAAAATTGATAAATGTTATTATAAAACTATTAACACAAAAATATAACAAAAATTATTATGTGTAAAATGATACAATTATTAATTTCTCTAAATATATCCAAATCTATAAAATATTTTTCATTTTTTTTACAATATAACATTTCAAGCATTATTGTTTATTAACTGCCACCATTAGTTTTCATTTTAGTGTAGTAGTATAAATGTAATATATTTTTTTTAAATTGTCAAAACTTTAACGGCTGTTTTCTCAAAAGTATGTTTTTAGAGATGTATCCCTTTTCACTGAAGGTACTGATTTGTTGCGTTCTCTCGTTGCGCGGGGGCGCGCTTACATCGCGCATCGGAAGCGGAACCTACCTACTTCACAGCAAACCTACTAAGTTTATTTATATTATTTCTTTATGTTTTTACGGTGGATTTTAATTTATAACAATATAACTTGACACTTAAATAAAGTCTTCTTAGGTTTTCTGACAGCTATATTTTTGCACTCGTTTATTATTGCCACTAAAGTTATTTTTGTTAGTCATATATTGTTTGTGGTGGATTTAGTAAAATATAAATTAAGGGACGTAAATGAAACAAAAGTATACCATTACTGAACTGATAGCATTTTTAACATTAGTATTACGAAAGACTTTAAGTGTTACGTAAAGAGTTTTTAAGTTTAATTGTTTTTCATTTACAAATAAAGGAGGATTATATACTTTCAAGAAAGACAATTAATAAGGCTATTTAAAGGTAAATAAAAATTATTTATAGTTTTTTAGTTGTTTTTTTAAGGAATTTACATAGCTTTGTATAATTATTTTTTGATTACGCTGTAATAAATATTGGTGGATTACTAATTAATTATTTAATAAACTAACGCATCTTATTAATGATGAAAAAAAAATTCGGATTAGATTTAATGTTGAATCGTCCATACAGCGAAATAGTTTGGCTCTCGGACTACACGAAATTCATGTATTTCGAACCGACCATCCAACACAAATATAATATGTATAAGTACGCAAAACTCTCGCTAAAGGGAACATAATTAAGTATTAGGCTTTTATATTGCAATCATCATCAACAGCTCATATACGTCCCCACCGAGGGGCTCGAGCCTACCCTAAGCTAGGGCGATTAGGTCTTAGTCTACCACGCTGGCCAAGTGCGGGTTGGTCGACTTCACACACAAACTGTAAAGAAATTCTTTCTTCACAGGTGTGTGCAGGTTTCCTCACGATGTTTTCCTTCACCGTAAAAGCGTCGAATAAACGTACATATGAATTCAAAATTTGAAAACACATTGGTACGTGGCGGGGTTCGAACCGCTACCTCCCGATTGGAAGGCGACAGCCTTACGCACTACGCCATCGACGCTTATGTTATTCAGTAGAACTTAATTGCAATATGTAATAAATATTGCAATTAAGTTCTACTGAATAACATCATATTATTATTATGGTATTCGCGCCAGCCTTTAAATAAAAAATTACTTAATTGTTTGCATCTAAGCTTCATTTATGTATTTCCTTATTTTAAGCACTTTCAGGAATCCTGTACGATAATTCTAGTTATGCCAAATTGTAAGACTTTCTATATTATGTTATATCATAAGAATAACTAATAATACGAGAATAGAAGCGAAACTCCCGGCCGTCGAGCGCTCAATGCCACGTTATTTACCTACCGTTTGATTTCCGTTGAACGGAATCGCCAGTCAAGGCGCGCACCGTGTGTTTCAGGTACCTTGTGAATGTTTTCCTATTGATTACCTGATTAAGCTTTTTATAAGAATGCGTATTTACTACGTGCTGAAGTTTAATAACGGAAACTTCAAATCATCTACTAAAACGACATCTTTTATAAATATCAGACATTTGTAAATATTTCTGTTGAATTGAAACCTTTTAAATAAAAATGATTGAATAGTTTAAAATTATTTTTATTATACCTACCCTAGATACAGATACCGTTTTATTCGTAATATTCATTACAAGTCAAAGCTAATACAATATAATGTATCGAGTTTCTAAAGCTGTCATTGTAGTGCAATTTTGAAACTCTGTAAGTATGGGATTTTTTTTGTCAAGTCGGGAATAATTTGAATTATGAGAAACTTTGGTACTGCTATATATATTTTTATCGACCTTTGTCACTGTTCCATATAAAATTTAAATACAATCGACGATACGACGACTCGACGACACGGTTAGCGCAGAGGTCGAGTGATCACCTACTGTGCAACGGGTCGCGGGTTCGATTCCCGCATGGGACAGATATTTTGTATGGCCTACAGAAATTTGTTCCGGTCTGGGCGTATGTGCATGTGATATTCTATGTTTGTAACTGCACCCACGACACAGGAGAAAAATCTAGTGTGGGGCGACGTTTTTAAAAAAAGGAAAAAAAAATCAATACTTGATTAAAATTATGAAACAACAGATTTTTTTCAAGTGAAAATGTTGGTCTGATAGTAAAAAGTGAGCTTAGGTTTTATCCATTAGTACATTCATAACTTCAACTCTTGGACTATAAACGTCGGTACGATACCTAAATTACAAACCATTTTGTACATCGAAATTCGAAACATTTTAATGATTTTGTTCTCGAAGTGTAGGGATTATGCTCAATTAATCAAAAATAGGCAGGTTCTTATAACTACGGAATCAAAAAAAACTAAAAATGTGCGTACTATTGCTAAAGATAGTCGCTCGCTCGCTACACTTGAAGTACAAAATCAAAAAGACTCGGTGTATGCTCAGTTTCGCATTTAATGTAAAATATGCAGGTACCTATATAAAAAATATTGTAGTGGTAACCATACGTCCATGTGGTGACCCTAGCGGCGTCCGCAGACTACTGCGGGGCGTTACAGGGGGAAGGGCGCTGTAGGTATGCAAATAGCGGCATTTGGCGCACCCACAAAGGAGATTCGCTTCTATACTGTATTAGTTATTCTTATGGTTATATGTATTGTTAAATTATTTTTTACTTTTAAGTGTTTTTGAAATCGGATTCTTTGTCCCATCATCAGGTTCTGACTTTGGTATCAATGGGACAACCTCAGGAGTATTTTTTATCGAAAACAAAAAGAGTTTTGAAATTCGGTTAACATACACAAAAACATTCGCGTCGAATTGAGTCCTTTTTTTAAGTCGGTTAAAAACTTGCTTACTTGCGCCTTTACTTAAAAGATGCGGAACTACTGAGAGATGAAGACAATTGAAGTTTATATTCGTGTCGATTATAAAACATTGAGTAATTGTAAGGTAAAACAAAATTTTAAATAAATAATTCAGCTCCACAGACAAATAGCATTGTAAGGAAAAATTAAAAGGTCTTCTACGCGAACAAAACTTTTATATTTATTCAAGAAAATGTAATCGAAACTTTTTGTTTTTTTTTTAACCCATATATGCCCGTAATTATTTAGGTCATGAAAATATCTGATATTCACAAATGTCGCTCAAAATAGGAACAAATAAAGGGCTTTTACATTATTTTTGAATTTTTTTCTGGAGAAAGTAGTTTTTTTGACTGGGTCGCTAACGACCCACTGGGATAATAGATGTCCTAAAATGTATGAAATGAAACGAACTAGTAAAATCAAAAGAAAGCTATATTATGACATTAAAAATGTAACAATGATATAAATCACGTGTGGTATAGTTGGAAACACTTATCATGCAGATTGACTCCACGTTTCCTGCACATTTGGTTGGTTTTATTTTTAGAAATAACTCCTCAAAATGTAAGTAAAGATACTTATATATTGTAAAATATGTTCGATATTATATTGTGTTTGAGCAGCAGAGTGTATAGATCGCCTAGTCGTGGTTGATGGTTCTGGAGCATCTCGAGCTGAGGGTTAGGAGTAGAGCTGTAGCCAAGGATCTGCGAAAATTCAATGTCGACAGGGGTACTCCTAATCCTAACCAGCACTTATAACCACATCTTATAGGCTTACCAATGCTGTTTGCATCCATACCTCCCGTCATAAGGAATCATTGACCTATTCTACACTTACGTGCTCATCCATAGGATCGTTATCACTATCTTCTTTACCAAATCTTTTTTTTGTCAAATCCGAAAAACAATTGCAAAAAGTCTATTACCTTTATTTTCAGGGCTAAGCTTTTCGCTGCCATCTTTCGTACCCACTTTCGCACTGGTTTTATAGGCTTCTTTTATTCTATTTTACAAGGACCGGGCAACTCTAAATCTCAATTTCATCCACAACTTCTGGAAATTCTGATCGATTTATTACGAGCTGTGTAGCTGCGTAGGTGTCAGTCGTATTTACTATATCTGAGCAGTCCTCGTCTCCCAGTCATTTTCAGACTGCTGACAGTCACGAGGAGGATCCAAGTACACATCCAATTGGCCAAAATCATTTTCTTCAGCGGTGTAGTGTAAAACTTCCAAAATGAAACGAAATACTTAGAGTGTTCAAGCCACGCGACGACCTATGAAAGAACGAAAAAAGGTAAGGGATTATCCCAGTGGGTCGTTTGCGACCCAAATATTTTTATGGCTCTCTTATACAGTAAAAACAGCTTAGTAACTCATTGGAAATACCTAATTTCTATCAATTATCTATCTAACAAGCATGTTACATTATTTATTTCTTGTGAACATAGATAAAAAAAATTATACTTACATTTTTCGCAACCTCGCACGCAGAAAATTTACTCCAAATAGGACTCAAAACTAAATTAGCTCTAAAAAGAAATTATATCACTAAAATAACTTGTAAATCAATGTTAAATGTTCTTCAGACTTTCAAGTTATTGGTAAAATAAACTAAGTACAGATTATTATTAAAAGTAAAAATATCCACCTATTTAAACGTAGTTACTAATCTTGGGTCGTTAATGACCCATTGGGATAATATAGGTTAATAACTATCATGCCACTGATTTCTTAATGTAAATAGACTTGTAAGTATTAATGGGATTACGCGTCACACGTGTCACCACTATATAGGAGCGGCGCGTGACTACCAATACGGCACAATTAGACACGCTCGATTATTTAACCATATTAAATGATAAATGACGTCTCACTAGGTGCCATCAATATCAACTGACATTCCAAAGTGCCATTATTATTGGGCCAGTTAAAATCCCGTTAAACTTAATTTAGTTAAAATAAATTTGTTATAATGAAAGTTTAAAACATAAAGTTGACCTTTGATTTTCTTTATTTTATTTCTTTGTTAGATGCTTGTTACTAAACAGACTATTTTTGTCCGTAAATGATATTCTGAAGTCTACCAGCACGGAAAATAAATCGGAAATAATATTTGTAGTTTGTACTAGGAATATAGAAAAAAAATTATTCAATGACTCTTTATCAGTCTACGAATTCCACTCTATCACTTATCAGGTAATCCTTGTCAAGATTTCTTTGGTGAAAAATATGTACTTTTAGTAAAATAAAAAAATCTATGAAGTCAACATTAAGCTCAAAATTTTCGAATTTTGATTTCTTTCTAGTTCTTCTTATGTGTGATTAGGATTATTAAAGTTTTATCATCGATACTCATACTTCTACTTGTCTCTACTTGTCACCGAACCCTTACAAATTCGTTAATTATATAATTCTACTTATTATTCCTTGATTTATCATGTGAAAATTTACGACAGAATTGTCTGTCAATGTGACTCTATTCTATAAGATAATACAGCTTGTAATTGTGTACATTCTAGTGATTAAGCACCTTTAACTATTAAATCGGTTATTCATTTAAAAACATTAGGAAACAGCCATATTCCATGCTCTCCATTACTTCGTTACACTACTTTATATAAATGCAGCTAAGGGTATTGGTTTACATTCAGTCAAATTTTCCCAATTCATATAATTTATATCCATATAGTTCAATTTATTCATAATTGATACTGCTTACGTCTAGTCTTGCATTTTTCACATCTTATACATACGGATTTTTAGTAATTTTCGTGTCAAAGCCAAAAGACATGTTCCAACAGATTGACCACTTACTACAACGCCATCAATAATCTCGCTGTCAGTTCGGACGCTCTTCTATCCCTTTCTACCATACGATGAACGAAAAAGATAGAAGAGAAGATAACTAATGCAGTTGAAGATCGGGCCCATGGACCAGAAACTGTCACGGCAATTACACCAGTGTCAAAACGGAAGAGCATCCGTGTAGGAAATAAACGTTTTGGCGGGATATTATAGCTCTCTCATCGGATACTATTGCCACATGTTTCAGAAAATTTATATTAACTGCTTTTAATATAAATAGTACCAAGTTTAAGTTCATCCGTTTTTAGGTTTGAAAAAGTTACAGCCTAAAAACGTTTGACATTCATAAAGATCATTCATGTAAGATGTTGTCAAACTTTAATCCAAACCAGTAAACTTTACTCTCTGAGTACAAAAAATTGTATAAAGTTAGATAGACATAATTTAAATATGACGCTGTTAATTAGTTAGATAGAGACAGTGCTATTTTTAAACCATGACTTAAATTAAACAACTACTTAACATCTTTAGTAACCTTTAGGCGCGGAATGGTAAAAAAGCAAAATGGTAAGCGATCGCAAAATGGTAAGCGATCGCAAAATGGTAAAGGAGCAAAATGGTAAAAGAGCAAAACATCAAAAGACCCAATTACTGTCGTTACTCTTAAATTAAAGTGAGTTTTTAACTGTTTATTTTAAATGTAGTGCTTGCTTATACGCCATTTAATACACATTATACAAGGTTCTATAACCACTGTATTTATTTTATTTTATGCGTGTTTACCGATTTCTCCGTTAATTGTAGAATTATTTTTAAATTTATTTTCCTGTTCGCTCTTTCGAATAAGAAAATATACACCTGAGACCCCAATGTCACCATGTCAAGATCATATCTACGTGTCCTGAAAATTCTGGGATCCTATTGATTCCCAATTTTGTTGGCCACGTGGAACGTATTTCTTGAGGATAAGGAGTAAGAGAATATTTAGTTAAATACTATTGGCACGTTTAAATGTTTTCTTTTAATATTTAGGAATAAAGCAGACTTCAGTAGAAACACAAAAATTTAATAATATCGATATAAACAATCGTCAGATTTTTATATTGAAGCAGGTATAATTAAGGTCGGTGTGAAATATGATCTACTGGAAAATTTTAAATATGTAAGATATCATTCTTAAGTTTTTAAGAATTACCAGTCCCTTCAGTTTAAAATTGTGTACCGACTTCAATAAGAATTTTGATGATTGTTTGTTTCAATATTATTTTCATTTCATAATGATTTTTAAACCGGCTTATAATTTTAACGCTTTATATATTTTAACTACACACTACTAAATCTTTTCAATAATATAAATGATGATGCTATTTTAATAAAATGTCAGCCAGGCGGACACTATCTCTGTATCTGTGTTTGACCTAACATTTTAAATATTGCACGAAAATAAACCTATAAAGAATATCTTAACAGCGACGAGACTTCGCTGGAATGAAGGATAAAAGTGAATTCATCCCACACAACTTCGGGATAATCTAAGGAAGAGGGACGTCCCGCTACCGAGGGCAGTGCTGTCCCAGCAAATCGTCGGATTATGCTAAACTCACTGTTATATTTAATGTGATGGTTATGGGACTCGAGCTGCTATGTTTAAGGAGATAATGGAATTATTATGAATCGTTTTATTGAAATTTGTAACCCAACCAATTTCTTTGCGTATATATTAGATTCGTTTACGACAATAAAAATGAAATGGATAAGGACATAGCATAAAGGATATTGAATTTTTTTTCACTTTTTTAAAACATGTCATTTATTATATTTTTTACATCTAATGAAATAGCCGAACAAACCCAAGATATTCTTTTTATTACTAACGAACTAAAATAACACATTAATTAAACACGTACAGCGCTGCTGACTAGTGCAAACAAAAGATACCTAATTAATAACTTACTTCGACTTCCGATAGACAGGTACAGTAGTAATAAGTTTCAGTAACTTTACACACTTATCAAAGTCTCACTTGTTTATTTCTTGCAAACTATTTTATAACCATTGTAAAAGTATATTTGTATTGAATGAATACCTGCCGCTTGTTGACGATTCACTTCGTCTTAACTTTCAATGTAAGTGAAATAATCATTGAACTTAAGTATATAAAACAATAAAATGAAATATGGGAATTCCCTTTATTTTCAATTAATGTTTACCTAATTGTAATAATACTTTGTGAGCTCTCGTAGAGCATGTACTCGTAGATGTTGTTTCCTCTCTTTTTGCATCAGTAATAAAATGTTATATATAATTCTTCTATTAAATTAAAGGGTGTAGATATCTTATAGATAGATAGATAGATAAATTCTTTATTGTACATTACAAATTAAAGTTAACAAAACTACATTATAATCATAGTACAATGGGCGGCCTTATCAATGAATGATTTCTTCCAGGCAACTATAGAATCATAAGTAATTTCACAGAGGAAGCTAATAGAAGAATATGGATTCTACTATAAATGATTTTTTGATTTTTCTCTAACACAAACCAAGAAGTTTGGCATACCATTGAAATATATCACAAACACGAAACAGTGAAAGAGCACGAATTTATATGTACGGCTAAAGTAAACTCTATTTACTGTTAATTATTGTTAATTGTTACTGTATGTAATCATATCAATCACAAGAGTAATATAACTAAATCAACAATCGAACAATACCAAATTTACCCGCTTCAAACTTATCGAAACTGTTAACTTCAGTTGAGTCCTCCCTTACATAGATTTGCCAAAATTCCAGTAAATAACTCATAGTATAACGTTATCGTGTAAACTGTATCGATTTGTACCAATCCTACGTAGTCGAATAACAAAGGAAACATGTCAAAGAAGCTTATCGGTTAATTCAACAAACCCAAAGTATCACAGTACACGTCAAAGGAGAATTTATTACTAATATTGGAGAATCGTGGCATAATTTACATACGCGTTTACGTGTTACAAAACGTTTATCCTTTCCAATACTACCCGGCTGTTAATAACCATACCGTATTAGCGGTAATAGTCATACCGTATTATTTGTCACTTTTCAATTCAACTTTAATTCTAACTAACGATTTTATTGAAATTGCTATTCATTACAAATGTATTAAATTACATGCCTGGCATTGGAAAAGCATTACCTACAACTTAAACAATACTTTAACAATATACTTTAGCAAATAAACCTTTTTTATGACTAACCAACAACACCATACATAAAAAATAGTACTCTATTACTCATTACTAACCTAATACTACCTACTTTGGGTTCTGAGGATAACGTCGGAGCAGTCTTGACTCGACTTAGTAACCTAATTCGTACGGAACCGGAACTTCGGCGACGGCAATAAAATCAACTAAGTTATGCTCTCCAGTAGCCTACTGAACTGAATGTAACTGTTTGGGGTTCTGACTAAAAATATGATTATCTACAGAACTAAAGTTCTGATATACATAGCATATTATATCCTATCCATAAACTACTTTAAAGTTCATAGGCAATAGTTTTGATTTTTAGATAGGATACGTCAGCTTAGAATACATTTTATGAAATAGAACTATCAAGGGGATGAAAAGAGTGTTGAAGGTGTGTATGAAAGTTCCTCATTTTTGAAGTTATTTAATTTTTTTTGCATTTTTGCAAATTCCTCCTTTAGAAATGTTAAATAGAGATTGATATTTGATTTTCTCAAAAATTCAATTATGTATCATGTAAACCCAACATAAAGTAAGTCATTTTAAGCGTCTAAAACAGGGATTACATATGAACAAAATTTTATATGAATTTTCATAGAAGGCCGTTTTATGAGATTCATTATTCAGAATCTAACAGTATGATTCTGAATCGACAACATATGAATCGACACTTGTTTTAGTTCTCCAAGCTTTAAAAGAATAAGGATTCAAACACATACAGTCAAGTCATTTGTTTATTTTTTCAATGCAAAAGTATTGAAAAAATAAACAAATGACTTAGTGACTTATTAAGCAATATAAGAATTTATAATTAAATATTTAATTAACATAATTTTGAATACGTTTGTTACGTTTTTTTCGCATGTGGTGCCAAAGTAGCGTATTTTCTTCGAGGATAAAGTAGTCTTATTCTAGCGTGGGGTGCGATGTCAGACAACCTCCTTGTGGTGCACCCTGGGCAACCCGGCAGATTATCTGCCGCGGGCTAATAGTCTGGCGAGAGGACCCTCCATAGAGGGGGGTGTGGGATGGCCAGGTTTAACCCGGCGGGCCACTTCGTGTGGCCACCCGCTTCATGCGGCGAAGGGCGAAGTCCCCTCTTCTTATTCTAAGAAGAGGTGTGGCTTTCGCCGAAAGCCTGATTTGGGCGGCTACTTTGAAGGTAGCAGAGTGGAGGCGACTTCTCGCCACGGCGCTTTGCGCCTGCCGGGGGTTTCCCCGAGCTTCGGCTCACCCGCGCGGCGGTGGATCCAGTGGGATCTGCCGTCGGGCAACCCGTTACCCGCACTGAGCGGGCCGGGGGCCCGGCGCACTGAGATCGCGTGGAAGACAACCACAATAAAAAACCAGTCTCGGGGTGTAGAGCGGCGCAGAACCGCTCCACAAAGTAGCAGAGCCAGGAGGAGAGTCCGGCTACGGACATGTCACAGGCAGGGGGTCAGCGGGAATAAGGCCTGGCTGTTGTCCCCTTCCCCTTGTCTTGTGACGGACGGAGGAGTTGCTGGGGTGTTTTTAGTGGGTAGGCCCGGGCCGAGTATGGTCTGGGGAGTCCCACATATCCTCGTGGTTTGGCTCGACCACGAGGAATGCGTAAAAGCATTTTCCCCCCTCCAAAAAAAAAAAAGTCTTATTCTAGCGTGAGCTTAAATCGCACGCTGCATTTCGGACTCGAGTCTTCAGTCCCAGGAAACAGGAAAACCCAAAAGTTCTATAAATTCTTTCTTATTGGAAATCAATAACAAAACAATCAAATCAGACAATGCGGTTGCCAAGCCAAGCCATACCGTTTAAGGACTTTCTCTCATATTATACCCATAGAAAGTAGAAGTCTCAACTCGTGTCCCATTGAGGCTGTAGTGGTTGAGGCTCTTTCGACAGAGTGTAGGGAAGTACAACAAGGGTTTCAAGATTTTTTTCATTTTATTTAACTCCGTGATTTTTATTTTGAATATTTACAATATATTTCTTACTACATTACATTGTATTTCCCTAAAAACTTAAAAATGTTAACATATCGTCGTAGGATATAATGTTCAATTTAAAATCTGTTTTGAATTGTGCGGGCTTAAAACGATACAAAAAGCGGGCGCGTATTAAAAACATGTCAATAATTAGTACCTTAATGAAACCGCAGTGTTAAGATCAAACACACTCGTATATCTGACTGTTCACGTGAAACTAGACAAAATAAAGATTCCAATAACTGGCGCTTCCTCAATATCTTATGACCTAACAAAACTAATGTGAGTAGGAATCGAGGAAACAACAAATGGGATAGCGGAGGAAGCAGTAACGGCTTGGCGACGTATTTACGCCACGGCTGCGGCGGCTGCGCGCGCGACGACGGACAGATCGGCTGACGACATCTCACGGGCGCGCGTACTAAAAGCTCGCCGCAATTAGTTGAGCAATATTCAGTTAAATTTCATCATAATTATTAACCCATATTGGGATCACTTCTTCATATGGGTCTTTTCGAACGTGACAATGATGTTAATATTGACATATGGCGCTACAACATTTGGTCTTTTGCTAGCGTGTATTTCAGAATTTCGTCATTTTTTGGATGAAATGTGTTTATACGGATAATAAAATGTTAAATTGTTTAATTTGGCCGTGTTGCCTAAATTTATGACATTACATTCCAATAGACTAATGTCCTTAATATACCGTGTATCCAATATCTTTTATAACTGTGTCCGCAATCACAATGATCGGTCAAGCCGTTTCGGAGGAGTTTGGTAACAAACACTGTGACACGCGAATTTTATATATTAGACTAGCTGTGTTCGCGAACTACGTTTCGCCATAATAAAAAAATGGTTTACGACCTATTTATTCTCAGACCTACCGAATATACACAAAAATTTTCACAAAGATCGGTCAAGCCGTTTCGGAGGAGTTTTGTAACAAACATTGTGACACAGCTGTTTTCCCCCACGGAACTAAAATATTCCGTGGATTTACCATACTCAAAATGTACTTAATGAACAATACAGACGTAAATTAATGTATTTATAGACAGTTTATAAATAATCTATTCAAATAGAAATCATGTAAATATTTACAAGTACGTCTCATTAAATGAACCGTAATGTTGTATAATTAATCGAATCCGACAGTAAACTAGTGTATCATTAATCTCACAAATTATATGTGATGGGACAAACCACAGCATGGAGCATGCACGGTTAGTAACTCTAAGAGCAGATACAGTTATAACCGCAACAGCCGTCTGCAACTAAATTCGTGTGGCAAGACGTTGTATACAGTGGTAGTGGAAAACAGGAGTGTTACCTACCTAAATGTGTACTTAAACATAAATAATAATAAGCTTTATATTTTTGCTATTTACTTACATGTTTTATTAGTTCAAACTTATTCTAATGTTAGTAGATTAACTGTGTATATTTTATATGTCTCTAATGGATCCCTTTTGGGTAAAAGCCTCTCCCCATCATTTTCAAATTCTCTCTTTTTGCACCATGTTTCCACCAGTTCTGGCAGTGACCTCGACTATGTCATCTGCCCACCTTTTCTTTGGTCTTCCAACCTTTCTTTTTCCACATGGGCCAGGCCACTTTGTTGAATGTGCAGTCCACCTTTTGTCGGTGTATCTGGTTACATGGCCTGCCCATAGCCACTTCAGCCTTAGGGCGTGTTTGAGAGCATCTATAAGATTTGTTCTCTTTCTTATCTTTTCACTCTTACTCTGTCTATTCTTCTTAGTTTCAAGATACTCCGGTCCATTGCTCGTGATGTTGTCATAATTTTATTTCTTAATTTATTCGTAAACACCCATGTTTGGCAACCATATGTTAGGCTAGGGAAAATGCAAGTTTCTATTAATATAGTCTTTTTAAGTGGCATACTGTAGTTTCCCTTCAGTACTTCTTTTTGGGCCCAAAAACTTGTCCATGAGCAGTTGATCCGTCTCTACACCTCAAACATAAATAAATAATGTGTTGATGTTATTGATAGTAAAATGGTCTAAAAATAGATAAAAAAATAAAAAACCGAATTTTATTCTGAAGTCGGTGCCAAAGTTTAAGACATTCTAGGCGATCATCGCTTGGCACCTTAGATCATTTGCTCTAAGCTTGGCACCGACTTCAGAATAAAAATGTGATGTTGTGTGTATTTTTATATTATGTTAGACTTTTAAGTGTTCTTAAAGATAGTTTATAGTTATTGTAAAAAAATATTTTAATCTACCAGCTCAATTACCAGCTCATCGAAGTAACTTGAAAGAATACAATTAAGGGTTAATGCGTGCCTTTTGTATTTAAAAAACTAACCTCTTGCTCATAAAAGACAGAGATCCATCCATCATCAGCTAGACTCATGACTACCAGACGTAAATTTCTAAATAGCTTCAGAAATAACACGATACACGTTGAACGTGCGTATAAAATTTAAGGGTTTCTCTCGATTTTCCTGGGATCCCATCATCAGATCCTGATTTTGGTGACAATGGGACCCACCTCTTGAATATACTCTATCGAATACGAAAAGAATGTTGAAAATCGGTCTACAATTGGCGGAGTAATCGCATTACATACACACAAAATACATTAAAAAACATACGCGACGAATTGACAACCCCTGCCTTTTTAAGTCGGTTAATTACCTTCCAGCAATAAAAAAAAAGATGTATTCTACCATTTAATTCTAAAACCAACGTATTAATAACTCACATAAATGTAACGGTTAATATACTTATGCAATTTTGTTTCATAAATATTTTCTAGAACTTATTAGTCTAAAATGTTCCCGGTAGTTTAAAATGTTCTCATGGGAGACCAAAACTCATTTTTTCGAAATTGGCCTATTGAAAGACGTGTAAAACTAAACATATGCGCAGGTCAATATGTCATATCTATTTCAGAGACATCACATGTGTTCCGCTGTTGCCGGAGCTTCCCAGTACATTAGGTTTAAATGTAATTGCGAAACAGATAACCTAAGAAACATCTTTTTTGGGTTCCGTGCCACAACAGAAAAAAACGGAGCTTATAGAACCACTTCGTTGTCCGTCTGTGTGTCCGTATGTCTGTCTGTCTGTTCAGACCATTTTTCTTTTCTCAGGAAGACGTAGAGATATCAAACTAAAATTGATATCAAATACTCGAGTCTACAGTCTCTTTCAGCTGTTAAGAAATCAAACTTGTAATTCAACGTGATCAAAAATATGAAAGCTCGTGCCGCATTATTTCGCGATTTCTCAAGAAAATCAAAATCTACGGTAAGTACTTCTAGTTGACTTAGAATCATGAAATTTGGGAAAAACTATGTCTTACAGCACATGTTAAGGAAAAAATCTGAAAATTGTAAATATTTTCATAGCTAGGAATTTATATATACTTAGATAAGTTTTTACGGAACCCTTGGTGCGCGAGACCAACTTGACCGGTTTTTTGTTTTTGATATAAACATAATCGCTCAATTGAGCAATTAAAATTTGTCGGATTACGTCCTCTAGATATTACAACTGCACTTAGCATTTTCTTTGCACAAAACACATCGATAAGTAACCTGCTAGCAAAGATATTATCTCTTTAGCTAAGCGATTATATCAAACATATTTAAAAAATTAGTTTTACATCTCTCATGTTTGGTAAGTAGGTCCTTATTACCCCCAAATGGGGCTTGTAGGTGACCAATTAGCGCTCTAGGGTAACAATGTAGCTAGAAAAGCCCTAGGGCTGTAAGTAATTTATTGCCAGTATGATAGTTAGACGTACGCGAACTTTCTGAAATAGTGAACTGTTTTTTAATTACTTACCGTCCTAGGGCTTTCCAAGCTACATTATTACCCTAGAGCGCTAATTGGTCGCCTACAAGCCCCATTTGGGGGTAATAAGGACCTACTTACCTCACAATCGAGATGTAAAGCAGAGTAGTTAGCTCGGGTGTAAGCACCAATTGCACCCTCAAAATATAATTATCTCGGCCTGCAATTGATGCCTTACAGCCCTTAGTTACTAATCTACTATTTCATTACTCATACTCTAAAAGTAGGTCTGAAGTTGCCTGCGGAGCGGGTTGAAAGTAGTACTTTTCAGCCCTAGGGAGAATCACTTTTAACTGACAGCTGCTGTCAAATTTTAAAAAGAAACAAGTTCTTTTTTTTACATTTTTATTGAACCATGTTCCGGCTTTCTATACAACCACTCAATTACAGCACGGTGTAAGCGTAAAATTGAAATAACATAATGTTAAGTATTTAAAGAATATATTTTTAAATGACTTTATTATAATAAAATTTACTTTTAACTATTATTTTAAAATAAAATAGATTTGCGGAAAATTTTAACCATTTCTTCAATGATGAAAATAAAAAAAATAATGGCTGACTAGCTGGCCGGCCACAAAAAAAAAACAAAATAAGCGAGATAGCGGCAATCCGATCTTTATTTGTTTTTTCGAGTTTTTATTGTTTATTCTTCCGTAGAGATTTCATACATAAGAGAAGAGGCAAAAGCAGAAGTTGTTGATTTAATAAAATTAATTTCACTCATAATATGTTCTTTTGCCGATTCATGTTTTTATTTTTACTTTCCTTGTATTCGTAATGAAAAGCACAGTGTTTACCTCGGGTTACAGACTTATTTAGTCCCTCGAACTATAGGCGCCCTCTCTACGCTCGGGCGCCAAACCCCGTCTCGGGACTAAATAGGTTACTTTCACCCCTAGGGTACAATGTACTATTTCATTTCGTTACTCTCTGAAAGTAGGTCTGAAGTTGTCTGAGGAGCGGGTTGAAAGTAATACTTTTCAGCCCTAGGGAGAATCGTTTTCAACTGACAGGTGTCAAATTATAATAAAAATGAAACTAGTTCTATTTCCATATTTCTATTGAAACATGTTCCTACTTTCTATACAGCCACTAAATTACAGCGCGGTGTAAAACTGAAATAACATAAAGTTAGGTATTAATTATATAATTTATTTTTAAATGACTTCATTATAATTAACATTCAACTACTTATTTCTTTTAATAACATAGATTTGGGCAAAAAAACTGTACCATTTCTCAATAATGGAAATAAAAAATAATGGCTAAATATCTGATGGCCGGCCACAAAAAAAAATAAGCGGGAAAGCGGCAATCCGATCTTCATTTGTTTTTTTCGATTCGTAGAGTTTTGTTCTTCCGTATAGCAGAGATTCATCTGATTCAGAAATGGATTTAGGTAACGCCTAATTTCATAAGAGTAGAGGCTAAAGAAGTTGTTGATTTATTAATATAAAATTCACTCATGTTTTTTTGCTAATTCATGTTTTTATTTTTACTTTCCTTGTATTTGTAATGAAAAGCAGTGTTTTTAGGTGCTGGCAAACATCTTGAAAAATTTTACAGATAAAAAATACATGCACAGTAAAAATTTTGTCTAAATACTGCAACTGTATTTTTATTAGTGAAATTTGTGAAGATGTTTGCCGGCACCTGTAGCTCGGGTTAATGACTTATTTTGTCCCTCGAACTATAGAACTCGAACAAACACCTTCTCGGGACTAAAAAAGTTACTTTCACCCCTAGGGTAACAATGTACTATTACAATGACATAGCAATTATGGTAGGTTCTAGGTTATGGCCAAATATGGGGAGCGAGCTTGAAATCGAATCCTCAATCTTGAAGTGCGAAACTGGGTATCTTAACTCTACAAGGATGCTATTTATATTGTTAATAATCATAGCCGAGCAAGCCTAAAAGCAACTTTAACTAAAGTCTGGCCAATGAAAGCATTCCCTATGGTATGGCGCCAATTTTAAAACAATCTTGAGCTGTCAACACTGACAGCAAACTGAATCTACGCAGTTGATTTATTTTAACAAATATATCCAAAGACTTCAAATTGTTTTTCTTTTTTTTCATTCCTCGGAAATGCTTTCATTGGCTAGACTCTACTAAAGATAGTTCAATTCATCAACGTGCCTTTGTTTTCATCTACGTGAACCTTTCAGGTAATATAAAAAAAAACATTTAAATTTATTTTAACGCAATTCCACGAGAAGTAGATTCTTTAAATACAAAGAAAAAAGGAAAATCTAGCAATATATTTCAACGTTTATCAATACGGTTCCATCATCAACAATAAACACTGGCCGACAAGTATGCTGCGGAGGAGTGCACGATTCGCACATAAATAACGTTGCTCTGCAATATTTTAGGGATGGCGCGAGGAATTTCACGGGCCGAGGGAGCCCTAATGTCGCGTGATAACGGAAGCTATGATAATAACGCGTTATTTCACTAACATTCACACTTATGCCCGCAATTCCCACAAATATGCGTGCAATGTGTATTTCCAAAGATAACGTTAATATACAGTGTTCATTTTGTTATCGAGTCCTATGTCCATCGCCGGATTGTTACGAGTGTTATAAAATATGTACATAATTATGACGTCAGTCGAATCTTTGTTGGTGATGGGGTGATCTTCCACATTTCCCTTTAAATGTTATACCAGAAATATAATCCTGTTATTGTGAAATAGATAATAGAACAAATTGTTGAAAACTAAAATGGACTGTTTTAATAACTGAAAATGTATGCCTCGGCATGAGTTATTAGTTTAATGACGAAACGCCTTATTATTGATTACAATCCGGTTTTCTAGAATAAGATTCCTATTTTCAATTAGTACAAAGTTGCAAATCATAAATGTGATAATATACAATTTATACCTTACGTTTAATATTGCCTATTCAAACAACATATCAGTCTCCACAATCACGTCAAAATGAACACTTCACTGTTAAACTTACTGTATGCAAAGGTACATTTTCATGGCAATGAATAACCGCTCGAGTCATGTTTGATTTGTGATCACAAAAGAAATGGTATGCAAATAACAGTTTACCACCCGCCGGCTGTTTGGCACCATACAGAGAGAGCTTGCTTCGATCAGACACTCTCAATCAACTTTCGATTATAACTTCCATAACTTAAAGGTTTAATTTCACGAGATCTTAAATAACTTAATGCCAATGACGTATACAACCAAATGGCAAGAAAGGTTGCAGCTGGTGATAAAATAAGAAGTTGATAAATATACGGTTTTTGCGCTTTGTATACACGTAAACTCGGTACAAATTTTATATTTAGATAATTAATTCGTATTTGGATAATTAATTCGTGTTAAATTATCTTACAATATTAATAACGCACTTGTTGCTGCACTCACGATATTAATTGTCAATTTTCTTTCATCATTAGCAGAACATAATTAATTCATTATGGCCAACTGTATCTATTTATTGTCAATTGTATGTTTTATGTGCTGTTGGTCTTCCAAATAAAAAATAAATAAATAAATAATGAGATTTTTTTTCTTTTCATTTACCTTGACAAGGAAGCTCTTGGCCTTCATTTCACCTGATGGTAAGTGATAATAAGGTAAAAGGTGGAAGCTACGAGTATATAGCTTCACCTGAACTCCTTAAAAACTGAGTAACTGGCACACACAAACAACGATTTTAACCCTTTTTGAATGAATTTTACGACGTTGAAAAAATTTTTTTTCACTGTAGAAATACTTTTTATGTACTATTTTGTACCAATAAGACATTATCAAAACAAAAATAATCGAAAAGTTGTATATTTTAGATTTTTTTACGGAACCATATGTATATGGGCTCGTATGCACTGAGACTAAGAATAATGAAAAAGAGAATGTATGAAAATAATGGATTATTAGATATTGAAAGATATTTTAATATTACAGAAACATAATATAATTGTAATGATAATACATTAGTAGCAAAAAAATACTTTACATTTTAAACATTTAGTGTAAGTTTTCATCGAACATACTTGACAATGTTAACGATTCTTCTCCTATTCAGGTCAATTGCCAATTGCCATCGGTATATTGTCTTCATCTGAACTTTCGTCATCTTCCGGAACTATACCTGGTCTCCTGACTGGGACAGCTAGGCATGCACTAACCCGGCATAGAATTAGTGAGAAGAATTTTACCGTTAAAAGCGTGCAGGGTTCATTCTGTCAAACAAAGGCAAAAGCAAATGTTTGAAGCGAAAGCAAAAGAAATTAACAATGGCACTCGTAATACCCAATTTCTGCTTTTATAATAATCAAAATGCTGACTTGTTTGAGTGCATGCGATTCCATATCTGTCCAAGGGAAAAAACGTGTTAGTGCATACGAGACCATATATGGAACCGAGAAATAACTGTTTGTAAAAAATAGAAAAGAGTTGAAACCCGGAAAAGTGATTATTGATAGATAGAGATGAGTATATCGACTTCATGTTAATATTTTTTTATCAATAAGTACTTACTTTTTCCTTTGTTTTCGTTTTTTCGAAAATGAGCTACTCACACTCTGATACAGTTATTCCGCCCGCGTGCACAAAAGTGAGATTTGTTCAAAATATAATAAAATTATGGACAATTTTTTTGCATTTTCTTATGGCTTAATAAATATTTAATGGTTTAAATCCATAGTTTGAATCGTTTTATTATACTTTATTTTGAAATAAAATAACAACAAAAGTGTAATACCATATATGGGACATTATTACGGCGACAAACTTAGGTAAGACGGTGGTAGTTAGCCAGGCGGGCACAGAAGCCCTACCACCAACCAAACCGAGCAGAAAAACTTCCGCTCGCATGGGGAATTGAAACCCGGACCTTTCGGTCAACACCTAAGTAACACATAGATAGTTAGTGACAATAAGGCCGAAGGGAAGACCGGAGGGAGACTCTGTACCAGGGTCGATTGCATGGGTACCTCCGTTTTACCTATTTCTGCCGCGAAGCAGCAGTGCTTGCATTGCTGTATTCCAGTTTGAAGGGTAAGATATGGCAGTGAAATTACTGGGCACCGTGACTTTACATCTTAAGTCACAAGTTGGCAACTTACACTGTGGTTCTTGTGCAGTTTTACTGCGAATCTCACAAGAACCACATGTATTATAGGTGACTGTTACCACTTAACATCAGGTGGTCAGTTTGCTTGTTTGCCAACTTAATTGCAATAAAAAAAAGATGGAAGCGAGCTTCACCTGGCTCCTCAACAACTGAGGAACTGACTATCTTACCTCGAATTGTCTGATCACAACTCTTATTACGGCGTCAAACTCAGCATGTATTTACCGTAGAACCACTATTTTATATTGAAAAGATTAATTTGAAACAAAATCTAACCAGGTACCAAATATGAATCAAGTTAAAGAGTCCAAGCAACACGCACGAGGCAAAAAACACTAGAAAATCAGAGTTGAAGGTTTGAAAGCTTGTGAGGATCACAAATACATAGTACACAATTTATCCGTACGCGGTGACGGAATTGAGATTACTTTTACTTACCAACGCACCCTTTACTCCCGTTGATATCATAACAGCCGAGTAAGGAAATTTACTATGCAATGAGATGAAAATATCGAAATAGCACTCTACACCATCCGTCGGTCGAGCCAAGACATAGTGACGCGAAGTGATGAAGACCTACATTGTATCACGTAAAGTCATTAAAATGTTAAATAACATGATTCTGTAAAAAGAACAACCAAAAATACTGCCAATATACAAACTCAAAATTTCTAGTGTTTTTTGGCTCGTGCTTGTTGCTTTGATTCTTTAACTTACTCGTAAGTCATATTTGGTTAGATTTTGTTCCAAATTAATCTTTTCAATATAAAATAATGATTCTACGGTAAATACATCGTAAGTGTCATTCTACTTATTTATTCCTCATTATCCATAAAACTATAATTATGTATATTCATCTTCTTTGTACTAAAATGAAAATATAACTAAAGAGTAATAATTTGACAAAATATATTCCTTTATTTGATACAATTCCAAGCCATTTCTTCAATAGAAACAAACAACGTTAATGATGGTTCAACCATTTCATAGACTTCAATGGCCTCAATCATTTTATTGTCTACCCACTCCTAAAAATGCGAACTCATTTATTTGATTGTTCAAACATCGTTAATGTCCCAAACCCTTTATAATTATCATAAAAAATTCCTTTCACGTGGAAATGTTTAATCATTTAAGACGTTCTCCGTTTATTTTCCACAATTAACGGCCGGAATATGATTTAGTAGACATTGGCGTGGGCGTGGGCAAATTTTGCGTTATTCTGAGCAATAAAAATATCTACCTACCTCACAGACTCACATTCGTTCGGCATAGTGTATACTGACAGCTTTCAACTATTATTTTGATACAAAACAAAATCTAGCTAAATAAAACCAACAGTTATCGATTTATGGTTCACGTCAGTGAAAAATTATTGTGGTGAAACAGTATAAACATATTATTATTTACATCTTGTACAAAATATTCATCCAACCAACCCAACCCAAGTATAAGGATCAAAATTTTTTATTGTTCAATTTTGATCTTTCTTCAGAAACTTCTGATTTTGTTATTCAAAAAATTCAATTAAATTGTCTCTCTTTCTCCACGACCGTTTATGGTGGTGGGATTATCCTTTCATATTTTTTCTTATTATCAACACTTAATACTAGTAGGTAATAAAATCTTTGTTATCAAGATCAGATTAGAAGTTTAACTGAACTGGAGGGAGAGGCGTAATTCTTTAAAACCTACAATTATATTAGTTCAACTGATAAAAGAGAACGAGATATAATTCCGTTTGACTGTCTACAGAGTCATCTTTGTCTCCTTTATATTACCTATTTTTCTGCCGCTAAGTAGCGGTGCTTACCACGCCATGTTCCAGTTTGAAGGGTAATTAAGGCAGTTAAATTACTCAGATTAAGACATGCTGGCAACGTATGCGGTGGTTCTTATACACGGTTATTTTTTTATCACCCTGGAAAATTTCAGGGTTGCTTCAGGACACATCCATTATTATATAAAAAATTAAAAAAAATAAATTAAAAAATTAAAAAAAATTACAAAAAAATAAAAAAAATCTCTAAAAATCCTACTTTCAACTAAGGCAGCATTTTTTGGATTTTTAAAAAAATTAATATAAAATTAAGTAAGCGAGTAATTTTTTTTATTCATATATAAAACATTCTGATACCATGTCGTGAAGCGTCCCTTAAATTTTCCAGGGTGATAAAAAAATAACCGTGTATAGGGGTTGCCAATGGTGAATCTAACTGTGCCCATCAGTTGGGTAGTCTGATTGTTTGTCAACTATCTACGTTGTATAAAAAAATTGACAAAAGATATCATTCTATGCTTGGTTCGGTTGTTGGCATTTCTAAGTCTACCTAGCTAAGCTACAACCAGCCACTGCGATGTTATTGCCTGCAGGGCGCTAAAGCTGACGACAATTGGATACACAAAACGGAAATTACAAGGCCACGCCACCGAAAGACATGATCAAGCGCATGGGCACGGTGGATTATGCCGCAGGGAAGCACAAAGGATCCGTGGTAGGCGGATGTGCGGAGGCTTACTGCTTCGACTGCCTTCTACTAACTAAGTTAGCTATTATGAGTCGAAATTTTGTACGACGTGAGTGGCGATCAAGCTCTCCTACGTTAAGCGGTTACCGCAGCGATCGTATTTGCGATCAGAGACATTAGGCGCACTAGGCCATTAAACTGCCATCACAAGAGTGCTGACAGCGTTCTCTTCAATAAACAGTTCTCTATGGGGTGAAAATAAAGATATGCACAACCTCTCTCTCATCCTCAGATACTAAGATACTAAAGAGGGACTCTGCCAGCTACTAAGCCGCTGTCTTACCTTATCCTGGCGAATTTGAATTTGAAACTAATTTCTAAGTTCTGAGAATTTCAATTTTCATTGTAACTGATGACTTATAGGTGTTAAAGTTTGTATTTTAATAGGTAATTTTCGTCAAGAAATGGATGACATTTGGCTAGAATTATTAGGAATCCAGGCGCAGGTAAGATAAAGAATGAGAGCTTGCAACTACGGAATCAAAAAATAAACATTAAAAGATTATTTTCAAGTTTACGCTTTGCATATCCGACCTGTGAAGACAGAGCCGTGCCCGGTAGCGTCGGGCCACGCTCGCCCTGTAAATCATCCGGCTAGGAGCTGGAAACTGCCGACGTATTTCGTAAGCACGTTTAAATAATAGGCCGCATTTCTTTACGAAGTCAACATTCAGAAGATCATTCCGTTATAATATTCTCCGTAGTTCCGTATTGCCTATATGAGGTTATAGTTATATTGCAATAATATTTAATTATTATAATCACCATTTCTTTATAGATTGAGAGCGTTGTCATTTTGGAACTAAAAGCCAATCGATATTTATCAAAATAACTTCAACGGTTTACGCGTAAAAACACAGGATAAAGGTGTTCTGTAAGTAGGAAGTAGGTTTATAGTTAAGATGTAAGTTTTGACACGCAAATAGCTTATAAACTGAATTTCCTCACGTCACTAAAGTAATTTAATTACTAATAGACTTTTTTCTATTAAAATGCAGTGAAGAATTCTTTAAAAATAAATATGAATATATATTTATTGTAAGTATGTCTACTGCATAACGTATTGCAATATAACTCAATTTTATATGGGTTTATTACTGTGGTTTATTGTATGTAAATTTGTTTTTTTTTATCATCTTTTTATTACACCACATTAGCCATTGCAAGTATTTATCCCACATTTATAATTATTAAAAACATCAGACTACTTAAAATAAAACGTCTCTCGCTTTAAAATGTAATGAAGGAATTATTTTCCAATCACTAGTGCAAGCGTTAACATTTAAAAAGAATACAAACAGCTACGTGTCAATACGCTCCCATTATATTGAAAGAGCTATCATATAACTCCTTACTTACAAAAAAAATACAAAAAAAATTAAACCGACTTCAAAAACACCAAAAAGTCATAAATAATATAAGAATACATACAACATCACAGTTTTATATTGAAGTTGGTTGGTGTAGAAGGAAGATAGTGTTACATAAAACCCAGCTAATTATTTCTTATCATAAGAATCTCAAATGGATCATTATTCCGTTAGTCCTACTTCTTTCGTCGCTTGACGCTCTTTATAGCCGGAAGGGCGCTTCAGTCACGATTTTCGTGTAAATTTTTTTAATACTTAAATGTTTTCAATTTCGTAACTAATAATAAAACTGCACTTAAAGCATATGAAATATTTCTCTCCGAATTCATAAAGAGATATCTCACGTTACTGTGATTTCTAAAATGAATGAATGAAATGAATATTCTAATAAATATCTGAAAAATCTTTAATCAACTTTGTTCAATGGAGACCCAACCCCATAAATTAAACGTTAAATAAATTAATTTTATTTCATTTTAATGTTTAATGTTTTTTGAGCATTGTTTTTATCATGTCCCAATTGGCTGATAGTATGATAAATAAATATGTACAAAAATAGATTGGGGATCGATTACTCATGAATATAACTCATAATCATAAATTGCAATAAAGAATAACTAATGTACTCTTACAATAGGGGAACTATCACAATCACTAATTACACTGACCTTCAAAAGTAAGTACTACACTTTTAAAATTATTTTTTTCCGTAAACTACAAAAGATTAAGGATTCAAACAAAAAACATTTTCAGCTGATTTCATCAGGTTTCTCGGAAGTTATAGTTTTTTATACATTAGTCTTTTTAATACTTTTTATTTTGAAAATATATTTTGCCTACTTTAAAAGTTATTGCATTTTTAAAAGTGTGATACTTACTTTTGCAGGCCAGTGTATATTGTAGAGAAGATAGCAAAGGAATAAAGTTTATATACTTCTTTGTATGATCTATAAATACATGCAAACGAAAGCGCAATACGAAGCCAGTAGAATCTGGAGTTTCAATCGCAAAGTTCTCCCCGTCTTATTTGTTTATTGTTATTATGATAAGCAACGGTTAGATTTTCAAATTATCAGCAAGATACTCTTGGATAGCAAATACAAAATAAAGTAAATAATCATTACTTAATGTTTAATTATGGTCTTTATCATTTTGTTAAACGCACAAAAAGATCTTTGGTGTAAATTTTGATTTAATAAATTACAGAATATTAAAAGAAGATAAAAATAGTATCTCTGCAGTTACAGAGGAAAAAAGAAGGTAAAACACTCAGCTTTTTCTGACAGTGACATGGAAAATAAAGCAAATACTACAGAAGAGGAAATCTCAGATGAAAATTATTATTAAGCCAAATCTTCCGAAGATTGGATCTAGCCATCATGCCAGTCATGTTTGGGACGGATACACGATTTTCGTATAATGTGCAACCCTTGTGCGGTCGTTGTAGTTGAAGAACTACATAGAAAATATTAAGAAGCAGACATATGTGTTACTTTTTTTGCTTTTCTGTCCATAACTCTGAGTTTAATTAATAATAGTATACTCATCATCACAGTTGATATACGTCCCCACCGAAGTTTTCGAGCCTACATTAAATTAGGCTGTTCAGAGCTTAGTCATCCACGCTGGCCCAGTGCGGATTGGTCGACTTCACATACACCTTTGAATTTCGTCGCAGATGTATGCAGGTTGGCTCACGATGTTTTCCTTCGCCGTAGGAGCTTCGGACGAATGTATATATAATAATCATAATCATAATCATTTATTTATAATAACTTTATACAAATGATCTTAAGTGCTATTTATTATATTTAATTCTATAGTGTACGTGCCTGAGCTAGGTAAACCTGTGTTTCAGGCGAAAAAGGTAAGTAAATACAAGTTACAAGTAAGTAAATACTTTTATGTTACTACACACAAGTAAAAGCTTTTATGTCATATAAATTGTATCAAATGTGAAATAACGTTATAAGTAAGTAAAAGTTTTAGTGTATAAGTTTATTTTTTCTTTTTAGCGCATTTAAATAAAAGCTTGTTTTTAAAAAGATTTTTTTACATTTAATTTCTTTTAAATATAAAATCGACGCCATAGTTCCAAGGAACAGATTTCGCTAGCTTTCATAGTTTCTCCCTACTGACCCATTTGGATTGATCACTCTGTATACGTCAATGACGTAAGCTCAGTAGAGCCACGAAATATACAGAGTAAAAAAGACATGCACCACATCGGCGAATGTTCTCATTACTTCAACTATACAAGGCATGAAATATTAGTAGGGAATGTAATTTTTTTCATTACTAGCTGAATGTAGCCCGCACGTGTTGCAATGCTGGAAAGTTTGTATTTATGCAGCTTTTTGTACTAGAAACTCTCGTGTTCGTTTTCGGAAGACCCCGACGAAATTTCAAATAAAAATAATACTGTGTAACCTAGGTATGATAACCAACACATTTACACGCAAACTTATTCTTGCTCTCTCCATTGTGTTTAAACTAGGTGGGTTTTATAAATTTCCTTAAATTCACATTACTTAAATAAAATAAATTCAAATTACAGCTATCTTTCAGTTGCAGACCGCCGCTAATTTCGGAATTTACAAGACACCGGGAAGAGGTCCGGGTCTCCATAAATCATGTTAATATCTTAGCCATCCGCAAAACGCGCTTTATTTTGCGGAGAATTCAAACATCAAATTTCCCGTATTTCCGGGTAAGCGGAAATGAGACCTGTCCATGCAAAATAAAAATTTGGGTCATTTCAATAAATTCACTCGCAACTGGTTGAATTAACCATTCAACTTGTCACGCAGTGGGAGACATCATGCTATTTCTAAGTGCTTATAGTTCTACAAAAACAAGAACATTCTGTATAATTAAGATACAGAATTGAGTTATTTAAGATATGTGAATTTATTTATATTAGATAAGATATAGAATTATTAATAACTACTTTCCCGCGGGAACTACTTACTTTTCCGGGATAATAAGTAGTTTATATGTTAATCCCTGTCGTAATCCGTCTACCTACAAAATTTTATCCAAATCAATTGAGTAGTTTTTGCATGAAAGAGTAACAAACATCCATACATACTCACAAACTTTCGCGTTCATAATATTATTATAGTAAAGATTACTTTAAGATACACTCTATGCCCGAGTCTTCTGCGCGGGTAACTCTATGTCACCTATTTTTTTCTGCCGCAAAAGAAGCTATGCTTGCAATCCTGTGTTCCAATTTGAAGAGTAATAGTAGGGGAGGCCAGAATGCTAAATTTGTAGTCACTCGAGCGTGTTTGGGACTCATTGTACTTTGAAGAAAAGTTTGTAGGGACCAAAAAATGTATATAATATTTTTCATTTCACTGGTGGGGAAGGTGGCCAGGGGGTTTCAAAGATTTCAAGTAAAAATAGTGGACACATAAAAATAGTTTAACATGTCAGATTAATGCAATTTAGGTTAATTACACGCTAAAAAGTATGTGCTGTTAAAATCTGACGATTCGAATCTGTCAGTATCTGGAGTATGAGAGTCACAAAGTTTTGGAAAAAAAATCACTGAGGTATTAATGATAGCAGTCAAATAAATTTTTATTTTAAAGAAAATAATAACGGGAATAAGGGTAGACAATAATCTGACGATTTCAGTTAGCCGAAGTATAAAATATGAACCCCCCCTCCCTCCACCACAAAAGGTTCACATGTAGTGGAGGTACTTCTCCAGTGTGCAAGGTATCCCTCATATCTTAATCTGACGCGCTCGAGTAACTACACAAAAATTCCTTCTTGGGCTCCCCTACTATAAGACAGGCAGTTAAATTACAATGTGACTTCATCTTATGTCACAAGTTGCCAACGCACACTGTCATTTTTGTAAGGTTTGCTGACCTATTTTCGAATGTTACAAGAACCATATAAGGGATGTGTAATGTTTGATATAAAAATGTGATGATCTAGCATTCAAATACTTTTTGATTCTAGAATAATAAACCGAAACAGAATGGACACTATGAAATAAAGCATTTAAAAATACTTTTAAGAAGTTTAGTGAACCTAAAATTGATTCATTCGCCTCTCGCACCAATGCCAAATGCGAACCATTAAATCCTGGAAGCAGGATCCCAATGGCTGTGGACGATTTTACTGTTAATTACAATTTGGAAAGTTTTTAGTTTAACGCATTTTCTCACTTCTCGCTGATACTAAAGTGCTTCAGAAAATAATAGATGATGGAGCATATTTGTGTTCCCATATTGACCCTCGCAGCCGTGGTTGTCTGTGCTGAAGCAGCTTATATGTTCAGAAATACTATATTTCGATTTTCAACACTACCCTATCGAATCTCTTTTCAGAGATCAATACCCCCACGAGCAGAGTCTTACCTTGGTGGCAGCGAGGATAAGCGGCAAGCCTTTTCGCGGCAAGGAACTCCTCCCGACGAACTTGACTTTATGATACATGATAGCGTTTTTGTCCGGAAACTCTTTAAAACAATGTAGTCATATTGTTATATTGAGTTTTCGGTGGCAATTTGTCACAACAACAACATCAAATTATTTGAACCTACAAAAGCATCAATCCTATTCTTTCTAAGTCAACAGCTTACCAATGTGCATATGATAACGTGAACAGCCATTAATCTGCACTGTCATTGTTTATAGGTGATGGTATTAGTTCAGACAAGAGTGTAAAACTCCTGCTGAAAGGAGCATTCAGGTAAAAACCATCAACCCTTAAGTACATAAGTACTTGGGATCCATCGTTTTTTTCAATAAAAAAACAAGCTAAAAATGTATTATCCTTTTAGCAATTTGCACTGCTCACCGAGTGCAAGCGTTTCGCCTAAACAAGCTTCAAAACAGCACCATCACTTATCAATGTGTAAGGATCGGTATTACAGTTTTATTAATAACTTTTACCCCAGACCAGACCGCAATTAAGTTCTGACTTTACCATATTTCAGATAGGATAGTCAAATGTTCAGACAGACAACTCACAATAACTATATTTTTATACCAAAAAATTAGAGAGCTATGCCAGTAGAGGTCAGGTGTTGTTAACTTAAAAAGTGCCACAATCTGGCCAAAATATAATCGGTTATTGTCGCTGGACTTAAAGCAAGTGTGTTATCGGACAGCGTCTTTGACATGATGTTGTTCAGCAGTAAACATCGAATGCGTTTGCAAAGTTGTATAATCGGGCGGTAATTAGTCTCGAAAACTTGGCTAAAACAGTTTGTTTACAATAATGAAGAGTTGTAATGTAACTGGTATCCTTTAGTTTTCAGCCGTAAATCAACTCACTGTGAGATTACCTCTTTGAATTTTACCTGTATGTAGTGTGCATCTACCCTACATTTATTCTATTTAGGTGTTCGAGCCTTCGCTCGACCCACTGTGAGATGTGTTTATAATCTGCCGGCGATGGCTAGACGTACTGTGAAATTGTACAAATTTAAAAAAATTCTCATCAAAGACCGCCCAACTAAAGACGAAGAGCATTTTTATGAATTTTGATGCATCATATTATTGTATTGTGTGTGATACACTCTGCAATGTTTTAGTCTTCGACGGATTATTCGGTTAAGGACAAGTTCTTGATACGACAGATTTACTCTTAAGATGCTTCCAATTGGAGTTCCATTTCAACCAGAAAATGAAGTAAGATTCTGGTATCCGCTTTGTACGAACTCTCAGGTAGGGTAGTACCACGGTATACCTATTACCGTGCGTTTCCACCGTACAAAGTGCATATCAACATTTTAATTTACCTACTTAACTATTTGTAACTAGTTTACGTAAACTCGTGCGCATCACTGGACGTGTACTCATTCAACATAATCATAGTATCTGCAGTATTAATTATAGCACATAACAATAACAATAAAAATCTTATCATTTCATTTACTGATAGCTGTCAAGTTGGCATTGATTGACAGGTTTTTGAGTATAAAAGATTAATTGTTAAAGATAAAACATATGTAATCTGTGGTAACATGGTCAAAAAACGACGTATTTTCTTTTAAACAGAAAAAATATTTTTCGTTTCCAAATAACTAGGAAAATATAGGGTTCGTATATTATTCAGCGTACTACATTTTTTTATAGTGTACCTTGGTTCATCGATTGGGCAGGTTTTGGCGACCATCTTTTAAAATAATGTATATGAAAAAAAATCTGTAACTCGCCAATTTTCCTTATAATAAGACATCTAGTTCAAGGTTGCTGTTTATTCCGTTTTCAGGAAAAGGTAACTGCAGCTCTACAGCTGCCAAGTGTAGCGATGCGATAATTCCCGCTTTTTTGAATAAAGATCGAAATTAACCTGCAATGACGCTTCGCGAGGCTGGTTTAACTTTCCTCCTGGTAGATACGAATAAATTTGTTATGATTCTACGTCGTGATTTGCTTACTTGTATTCACGTTATGTTTATTCATCCAAAATACTAAATTTAGCCTTTCGTCTCCAATAATATGAAGCATCTAACCGGATTGCCTAAATTTTGATGAATCAGTCTTGGAACCAAATTTTGGCCATAGTATGATAATAATCATCATCATTCGATACGAATGCCTTGAGATGTGTGACAAGAAGAGTCAAATCGTGAATGCATCTACCTGGACACAGGAGGATCAATGCAGCCACATATGTTGTTACTATTGATATCAAAGGACCTCAAGTCAACTTTGACTGAGTGTCTCTCTACTCTTAATTACGATGACGTGGAAGACATTTTGGTAAGAATGGCTTGAATTTGACAGAAACTTTTTACTTATATAGGTGTTCACACAGATACAACACAAACTAGTAGGTATATGTACCTCATTCATACACACCCTCACCCACACACATTCACACACACACATGCATACGCACGCACACACACACGCACACATACACGCACACACACACACGCACACACATACACGCACACACACACACACACATACGCACTACACAGACACGACCACTCAGTTATACATTTTTACTGACTTCCTTTTCATATAAGTAGGTAAATCTAAATTGTTATAATTATGTAGGAAGAGTGAGGCTTACCCAACACAAGTACTATCTTCTGATTACTTTCTGGGAAGCCCCGGCAACTTATTTGTAAAAGATTTACTGAAATAAAACACATTTTATTTTTTATTTATTTTTATTTTAATTTACTAAAATAAAATCACAAGATGTCAGAAATATATATTTGTTGTCAAGTAGTTAATGAGTTATTAGACGTTCCAGTTATTTATTTTGTGTAAAAACAGTTTTCATCGTTGGCTTATCGAGTGGGTGATAACTAAGTTCTTCACTTCTTTCGGGGTCGGCAAAAGTTGCCACCACTGATTTATGAATTATGAACTGCTATGTTTTTGCAACTAAACACGGTTATTTTTTTATCAAGACACGGTAAAAGAATTATTTAACCATTAATAATAAAATCTACTCACCTGTTTGATTCAATATTATTATCTAAAATATCAAAAAAATACGAGTACTGCAGTGATATGGACACTGAGTGAAGTTGTAGGCAATACATTGGACTCGGCGCAAAATGTCCTAAAAGCAATAAATGTCCTAAACGCATAATGACGCGAACTGGCAACGTCGCCGATTCAAAGTCATCACTGAGTTGATATCAATTTCACCTTCCTACTTTACGGGCTTAGGACCGGCAAAACAAAGTTTTTAAAGAAAACAAACAGTACTAGGCAGGTATTACGGTTATGGTAGGTTGTTTTGGCGTAGTTAAAAAATTGGAATCAACTTTAAATACCTACCTACCTAAGAAACAATTCAAATCAACTTTAGTTCTTATAACAAAAGAGTTCTTAATTCTAAAGGAAGTCCTCAGGCTCATACATAGTCGTGCACGTTTAAAACTGTTCTATTTGAGATACATGACCACAACAACACATCACTTTGGTTAGTGTTTAACGTCTCGAAATGCAGTTTTCATACGTCGCTTCAAGTCTTACGTTTGTGGTTTCACTTGCGTACACCAAACACTTAATTTCACTCCACAAGTAAAAGTCTACGGTCTACCAGAGTAAGATCTGTGTATTCGCGAAATGTGTTAACTTTGAAACTAAAATTCCGAATGCGCCCGATTGCCGCGCGTCAGGCGCGGGCGGGACAACTCCGACAAGCGACAGCAAGCAACAAAACGCCGCCGCCGGCGCTCGGCGCCAGCGCCGACTATCTCTGTCTTTCGCTATTGTAGTGTCTAGTGCAATAATAACTCTTATTTCAAACGAGTTGTAGATTGATCTTGCTTGAATTAATAATGCGACGTTGCCGCATTTTCCTAAGCCCGTAGTAGTAAATGCTTTATTCATTCATAATCTTACCTCATCTTCTAGTAAACAAGAACAATGTCTATAATTTAATGTTATTGGCGGATAAAATTAAAAAATGTAACCACATGTTTTTTTATTGATATAAGTTGTCTACCGTCTACCGAGCTACCCATAAAACTTTCCAGGGTAAAAAAAAAAAAACCGTGTATGATTATAAAGCAAGTATGTAAATATATACGGCAATATCATATGACTTGGGATTATCAGCTATTGGCCGTTGTTACTCTGGTCTCCCCCATTCCACCGTTCCGAAGCAGGAATTATATAAGTCTTGAGAATCGATTGACGCCATGACGATTCGAAGAGTTTCCGCTTCTCGCTTGACTATGACTGCACTAAATGGGGTGCAGTTGACATGACAGGCCAAAAGGTAGTCAACTCATTTGATAGATTGTATCGTTGTTAAAAAATACTATTGTTAACAGAAGTTCTGAAAAGTTTTGACAACCGTCCATTGCTTTACATTTAAACACTTTACTTATTTCTGATGTCATGTCATTCGTGATAGAGAAAGACAATGGACTAAGCTAAATCTTTTTTTAATTTTATGGGGGTACATGTAAACACCAATTCGCACTGGGCCAGCGTGGTTGGCTAAGGCCTAATCACCTTAACATAGGGTAGGCTCGAGCCCCTCGTTGGGGACGAATATGAACTGTGATGATAATGATGATGATGACATGTGAAAGGTAGCTTATATCCAGATAATATAGATAGACAATAAAGCTACTTTCACACTGCCATCTGTTTGGAACTTAAGACACCAAGAAACAATTACAAAAAATTAAATTCACAGTAGTAAATACTAAGGTTAATAATCGAGATAAAAACTATCCTATCTTTTAATTTGGATCAAATTACATATAGTAAGCTCAATTTTATCAAAATCGGTTAAGTAGTTGCGGAGTTTATCCCGGGCGAATATTGTGACGCGAGATCTATTTTTTTTTAATAATATATATTATATATAATACTAGCTGTGCCCGTGAACGACATTTCGTCAGAATAATGTTTAAAAAAAATTGGATAGGGCCACCCTTATCATCTAGGGGTATAAAAATAGCCTACGATCTATTCTCAGACCTACCAAATATACACAAAAAATTTCATAAAAATCGGTCTAACCGTTTCGGAGGGGTTCGAAAACAAAGACTGGCACAAGATTTTTCTATACCGGGTGATCAATCTAAATGGGTCAGTGGGGGGAAATCAGAAACTATGAAAGAAAGCGAAATCTGTTCTTAGGAACCATGGCGTTGGTTTTAGATTTAATAATAATAATGGCATTCAAATTTAATTTAACTCTCATACATAACCGGGAATTGAACCTGGTCAAAATCTGTTAAAAAATGTTATACATTCTGCAAGTTGTAAAAAAAAATTAATTCTGCAAGTTTTTTCGTTGTTATTGTTGATGGTAAATTCAATCGAATCATTTATCTGAAGATACCCCTTATGCATATCTTATCTGCATCGATATTATGCATTACAAATTGCGTTTATTTAAAATTAGAATACTATATTCGTTTAGCGGACGAGACAATTTATTTAATATTTAAAAATACTCAAATGAAATAATTATCTTATTTTTGATTTTCTTTTTCAATTATTTCAACAATGTTCCATTAATAATGCATTCCTTGTGACTTATGATTCACACCATCAACAATAACAACGAAGTAATTGCAGAACTTTTTTACACAGATTTTTAACAGGTTCGATTACCGGTTAGTATGAGAGTTAATAAAATTTGAATGCCATTATTAATATTAAATCTAAAATCGATGCCATGGTTCCTAAGAACAGATTTCGCTAACTCTCATAGTTTCTGACATCTCCCTACTCACCCATTTGGATTGATCACCCTGTATATTAGACTAGCTCCGTATGCAACTTTGTTTGCATTATAAATAACTTCTCCCATAGGAAAACTTTCCCCATTAGATTTTTCCCGTAGGAAAATAACCCTATGTCCTTCGTCCGATCTCGAACTATCCCTATACCAACTTTCATCAAAATCGGTTTAGTAGTCTCGAAGCCTATTCAATACAAACAAACAAACAATCAAATCTTTCCTCGTTATAATATTAGTATAGACTAGTGGGCTTCGCTGAACAAAAACATTCATTACCGTCCATGGGTCAACCAACACCTACGTTTGGAGTCTTACAAACATAATTTCTAGTAATAAATGGAAAGATATTTTGCACTAATATGATTAAGAAATTAATGAAGATTACGATAAGGAAGATTACTTCTAAAATTATTTTTAGAAGTCCTTTATATGACTGATAACTGATAACGGTGAATCAAACATTGTCACGCGAAAATCGTAATTACCTTCCAACAAATTTGAAATTCAAATATCTTCACTTCTTTTCTTACTGTAAGAGCTACAGGTCATGAGTCAATTCTATTTGCTGATGATACTACTCTAATAATCAAATGTAAGTCGAAAGAAAGTTTCCAGTTAGATATCAATACAGCACTGAAAGACGTAATAAATTGGATGAACAGCAATGATTTGCACATAAATATAAATAAGACTAAATATATCCAATTTAGTTCATACAACTCAAACCCTTTACCAATAAAAATTATAGTTGAGAATAATACAGTGGATCCAGTTTGCACACATAGGTTTCTTGGTATTGTTTTAGATAAAAACCTTAATTGGTAAGAGCATATAGAGCATATAGATAATTTGTGGAAGGCTGAATCGCTTTATTTTTGCGTTAAAAAAGCTAAGACAAACAAGGTTAAAAACCATGAACAATTTATATAACCCTCCTAGTTTCAAACAATTATACAAGATAAATGTTTATAATATGAGTATTGTGCTGTTTAATAATCTCCCAAGTGATATTAAAGGAATAAATGACTATAAAATATTTAAATTTAAGCTAAATCAGTGGTTATTGGAACATTGTTTTCACTCTGTTAAAGAATACCTGGACTACAAGCAAAAAATGTAATTTTAATTTAATAATCTGTTTTAATAATGTGTAATTTATAATAATGTATAACTGACTTAATATATTATTGACTAAAATAATTTTATATGTACAAATGAAAATAATGGGAAACATGACAGTAGGTAATTATAAAATAACATGTGAAAAATTTGCACACCAGCTTACTGGTTGAATACAATGTACTTTAAAATAGTGTAAGATCTTGTTTATAACTGTATTCTTGCAAATAAATATCTTATTTATTTATATTTCCTGAGTGTGTGCCTGTATAAGAAGCGGTTAGCATAGCATGAACTTCATTTGTCAATAAGCCGAAACGTGTTGACGAGGGTGGACGCGCTTGTGGATATTCGGAGATAATTGCGTTCTCAGTTCGTAAAGGCGCCTCTTCACAATGGCCCATGATGGTCCATCAAATGATCGTCCATCAATGCCGCCATGATCGGGCAACTCTCCACACAATCGTGAACATTCATTTACTAAACTGTTTACTGTTATGATAAGACTATCAAAAATATTTCACAAAAACTAAAAACCGACTTCAAAAACACTGAAAAGTCTTGTAAAATATTTTTTATTTTTTAGTGAATGCAATCTTTTTAGTGAAAGAAACCGTAATTTAATACCCTAATTTATTACATTAGCATTTTCCTCGATTTTCTTGGGATCCCATCATCAGATCCTGATTTTGGTGACCTTGGAACCACCCCAGGAGTATACTCTATCAAATACAAAAAAAAAATTAAAATCGGTCCACAATTGGCAGAGTAATCGCGTAACATACACACAAAACACGTTGAACAAACCTTAAAATTTAAGGGTTTTCCCCGATTTTAATGGGATCCCATCATCAGATCCTAACTTTAGTGACCATAGGACTACCCTTGGAGTATACTCTATCGAATACAAAAATAATTTTGAAAATCGGTCCACAATTGGCGGCGTAAACGCGTAACATACACACAAAAAAAACATACGCATCGAATTGAGAACCTCCTCCTTTTTTGAAGTCGGTTAAAAATGGACATCGAAGAGATTATCGCGGCAGCGGCAATATTTTCACTTAGCTCTTATAATCATCTACTTAATGTGCGTCAAAAAAGAAACATCATAAAGTAAAATTTATTTACCGAGAAGTCTAAACTGTACTCGAGACAAATACGTACTGAGTAATCGGCGATTGTGTGGACGCGTATGCGATCATGGGCCATAATTCCTTTGATGTACCGACAATTTACCGATTGCTTACGATTACCGGCGATGATAGCCGCTCATAGACAATCATGCCCTCTATACAATTGTGCATGTCTATACTTGCCCATCATGGGCCATTGTGAAGAGGCGCCTTTAAAAACAGTTTGTCACAGGTAAGTGCTTTTTCTGCTCATCTCTGCTTTTTATTAATTTATGTAGTACGTGTAAAAAATATCCTCGCACAGTACGTATTGGCCATAACAAATATTATATCATAGTATGTTGCATGACCTCGAATTATAAAAATATCTAATTCAAATTTGAGAAAAACCGTTAAAAATTCATTCATTTTTTATATATCCATATACCATCCGGTAATAAGGGTCTATGAATGGTAATTACAAGTTATTACATTTGCGTTATAAATTTTTATAAATTGTATCTTGATAAGGCATATATTTTTATTATTTTCTAATTATTTTATAGTTTTGCATAATTTAAGCATAGGATGAGTAGTAAGATGTTATTTTTATATTTTGTTTATTATCGAAACATACTTTCTATGGCCAAAAAATTTAGTTGTTCGTACATTTATAAATTAAATTTAAATTAGCTCCATGTTATTGTGTCTAATATTTTAAAGTATAACAATGCTCTTAATTTTCGGTAATTGTTTTTTGCAGGAGAACTTCGATAATGGCCTTACCAAAATAATAGGTTGGGGAAAAAGTTTCTTCGCATTTTTAAGAAAATTCAAAACATTTTTTAATATAGTTTATTTACATTTAACTAAAGTATGTAGGTACCATTTTGTTCGATAACTTTTTGCCATCTTGTAGGTAGGGACATGATCCCATTGCTATAGAAATTTTGGGACTTCTGGTCAAAATACCGCGACAAGTGGTTTTGGCAGTCCTCTCGTGATGTTAACCTGACACTGCCTAAAGAATTCTGAAGAGACCGAAACAGGTGGAAATCTGAAGGTGCAAGGTCAGGACTATACGGCGGATGCATTAACACCTCCCAGCCAAACTCTCTTAATTTTTGCTGAGTGGCTAAAGATGTGTGAGGTCTAGCGTTATCATGATGAAAAACCACACCCCTTCTGTTGATTAATTCCGGCCGCTTTCTGTCAACTTCTTGCTTTAATCTCATCAGTTGTTCGCAGTAGAGTTCAGAATCGATGGTCCTGCCTGGTGGTAACAGCTCATAATGAATAATGCCCTTCCAATCCCACCACACACACAGCATCACCTTGTTGCGAGTTACCCGGGTTTCGCCACAGTCTGTGAAGCCTGACCGGCCTTTGACCACGACCTTTTTCGCACGTTCTTGTCCTACGTGATCCACTTTTCATCACCAGTTATCAGCTTCTTCAAAAATGGTTCGGTTTCATTACGTCGTAATAAAGAATCACAAATGAGTACACGGTTCATTAGGTTTCTTTCAGTGAGCTCGTGAGGTACCCAAATGTCGAGCTTTTTTGTGTACCCAGTTTTTTTCAAATGCGCCAAAACTGTTTTGTGGTCAATTCCCAGTTCTTCAGCTACGTCGTAACTACTGACATGCCGATCTTGCTCCACTTTTTCAAAAATGGCATCCATTTTATCTGTAATAGGGCGACCAGAGCGACGTGCATCTTTGACATCAAAATTTCCGGATTGAAAACGCTTAAACCAAATTTGTGCTACTCTCACAGACACTGCACTAGGTCCATAAACATCGCAAATTTTTTTCGCGGCTAGCGTTGCATTTTTACCTTTTTTGTAGTAAAATTTTAAAATGTATCGAATTTCTTCATTAGATTCACTCATCTTGGCGGTACGAAAAACAAATGAAAATCACACATTTTCCTAATTTGAATTTGGAATTATGTTCTTTAAAATTTAAACTTTCAATGATACCAAAACCAGCCAGATACAAATAGTATAGCCAAAGAGATTTTATTACAAGTTTATACATACTATAATGCGAAAAGACTTTTTCCCCAACCAATATAAACTTACAAAATATACCAGCAAACGGAATCCGCGTGCAGGTGAGGTTGTCACCTGCACGCGGTGCACCCTGCTGCTCAACATACGAGGATAGAGGGCCCATTCCCCCCCTCCCAAATGAATAGCAACCAAATGCCCGGCGGTGACAGTCCTCGACCCAGCGCTAGGACCAGGGGTGCAAAGAATCCCCGGGCGGCCAAAACTCCCCGTCAAACGACCTTGACCCTTTTTTTCGGTGGGAAATACATGACGCTTACCCCGCGCTTGGGAAGGCGCGGGGTTATGTCGGACTCTCCGCGGCCCCTGGGGGCAGAGTGCCAGCCAGGAACCGCGGCCTACCGACTAAAACCCACCGATAACCTCACACACGCCTTGGCACGAGCACGTCCATCATCGCTGTGTCCTCCTCATCAGAAGAGGACACGCCGAAGAGGGCCGCGTCGCTGCCGGACAAGGTCATGGGAACTCGAATGAACACATCAAAAAAGGGGAGGCCGGTGATCTCCCGGGGCATCCAGGGGATCAGCGACTGGCGGCAACCGATGCAATGCAGGGCTCGGGCTTCCCAACCCAGGGCCCCGCTGGTTGCCGTCAGGAGGAAGAAGGCGGGCGTAATTCCGCCTCCTCCGCCCCGTCCTTCTACGGCGGCACGGATCGGCCGAGGGATCCTCCTCCCTGGCCCTCTCCGCTGACTCCTTCTGCCTCATCACGTCCACGAAGAAGGAGTTTACCGCGTCCCACGTCCTCTCGCCCTCCAGCATGGCACAGGCCACGTTCTGGAGGAAGAGGTCATCGCCGATGTCGGCGATCAACTCACGGCGCTCCGAGGAGAAGGCGGGGCACACCTAAGGTCTGCTGCGCGGTATCCTCTTCGGCGCCACAAAACGACCTTGACCCTGGCAACGAACAACGCGCGCACACTGCGGACCGAGGAGAAGCTGCTGGAACTAGAGAAGGAATTGAGCAGAATAGGGTAGCGTACCTTACACCCAGAATCACCAAACGGTATTCGCTGAAGGTCATTCAGGTCTACGCCCCGACGAGGAAGGTCGAGGTCCGAGTCAAATGCTAACCATGGAGAGAAAGGGACTCTACATGATAAACCCTTTCTTCAAAAAACAGCTGCATCGAAAGTGGACCTGGAAAAGTCCGGACAGTGTGACAAAAAACGAGATTGACTTTATCATGTCGATTATAAGACCCGCATATTCAATAACATCTCAGTGATCAATTCGTTTAACACGGGGAGCGTTCACCAAATAGTAAAAGACGCATTGACTCTTAATATAAAAGCCGAAAGGTATCGACTGGTGAAGTCTGCGCTTCTTCCCGAAGCCATCCAGATCCGAAACCCCGAACTCGAACTATAAAGTCGCTTCGATTGCCTGGAGGACTGCATGGATGTGGACATTTATAATGACAGGGTTGTGAAAGCTATCCTAACGGTGAGTGCAAAGATTTGCAAACCCAGCCGTACTAAGCAAAGAAGTGAGGTCTCAGAGCTGACAGCTAAGCTGATGAAGGAAAGGCGTGGAATTGATCTGCAGTCTTCTGAAGATGCTCGTCTGCGACTCAACAAACAGATCTCTAAGTGTCTGACCCGCGACATACGCCGATTTAATACGGAACGTATTAAAGAGGACATCGAGCAGAACAAGGTCTCCAAACCAATGCAATACTTTAGAGAGAGTATTTCCATTTCCTCTGTCAACCTTAAATATTAAAGAAGAGGAAAATCAAAGGTCCCAATATCGATCCTTGTGGCACGCCCATAACTATAGGTGCACCAGCAGACTCAATTTTGTTAATAAAAACTTTCTGAACTCTATTGGACAAATAAGACTCAATAAGTCTCATTGCTTCTTCAGAGACACAATAATGCTTGAGTTTATTTAAAAGAGTTTGGTGACCAACGCGATTAAAAGCCTTTGATAGGTCACAAAATATACCAATTACATCTTGTTTACACTCCCAAGCAGCAAAAATGTGTTTCAGAAGTGCATCACCGGCATCAGTAGTGCAATGACCTTTGGTAAAACCAAATTGGTTCATATGTAAAATGTTGTTACTTGAGAAATGATCAGTTAACTGATTAGATATATTTTTTTCTAATATTTTACTAAGAGCTGGTCAGGTAGAATCGAAATTGGTCTATAATTTGAAGGGTCATTTTTATTCCCAGACTTAAATAGAGGTATTATCTTGCTATTTTTCATAAGGTGGGGGAAGACACCTTCATCGACATTTTTATTGAATATCAAGGCAAGTTGCGGGGCAAGTTCTTTAATTACAGATTTAATTATATGGGTCGAAATACCCCAAAGATCTTCAGTTTTTCTGGTACTGATCATACGAAATGTTTACAAACCGGTGTTAGCATCAATGTGACAAAAGTTGAACATCTTGTTGCACTTCTCCACGCTCTGTCCCAAAAGAGCTACAGCCATGGGACATGAGTTGAAACTACTTGTAGTTTCTATGGGTATATGAGAGAAGAAGTCCTCAAATGCTTTAGCAACCGCATTGTCTGATATTAAATCAGATTTGTTATTGATTACTAAAGAGAAAGAATTCACAGTACTTTTCGGTTTGCCTGTTTCCTGGTTAATGATATTCCAGGTGGTTTTATTAAATTTTTAGATAAACTGATTTTGTTACTTATGTACATAGATTTTGCGCACATGCACACTTTCTTGGATGTTTTAGAGTAGTTTCTGACATAATTTATCAAAGCGGGGTCATTGGATGATCCTTTTAAAGCGTATAGCGTTAGTTTCCTGCGACTTTTATATATACCAGCCTAATCACTAAATTTCTTTCTCCCATTGATTTTAATTACTTTTTCTTTGAATATATCATTGCATTCATTTTTAACTACATGAAATAAGTTATTATACAGATTACTGGCGTTAGTCCCCTCGATTGGTAAATTTGCAGTTTGACTAATAACATTTCTTGTGAATTTCACACGTCTCACGTATAGAACAAACATGATGGTGCTCAAACGAGGCTAATTCTCCGCTATGGTCAGAGTTAATACAATTTATAATCAGCTTATCTTGTACATTACATTAATTACAGAAGGTGTTATCTATGTAATTAGCAGATGTTACTGTAATTCGGGTTGGTTCTTCAAATATATATTCATGTTAAATTATTTAAATAAGTTAATAAATCTACTAGATACTTGTTGTTGACAAATTTTAAGATTTTCTAGGGGATCATCGTTTGGCACCGACATCGATATATAAGTGTGATGTTGTCTGTGCCTAATCTTATATTATTTTTAACTTTTTTGAAGTCGGTTTTTATTTATTGTAAATTTTTTTTTCATCAACATACATCGACTACTAGCTGAGAACAAGTATTTTTTTTGTTTATACGAAAAAAATTTATATTGTATTATAATAAATATAAGTAATTAGTTAAGTTAGTAGTTTTATGTTTAATTATGTTCACAAATAAAATTATTTAGTTATTTTGTTGTCATTACTATCTACAATTTGAAATGACCATCTATATATATTTCATTACCTTCTTTTCACACATAACAATTTGAAATGACCATCTATATATATTTCATTACCTTCTTTTCACACATAATTACCATCCTGACAATTCTCATTACCATCCCTCGTGTCATTACATTCCTCGGTTTTATTCAATAAGCATAAAGGTCTTAGATGTGCCTTCCATGAAATTTAATTTTATTTGTAATTAATATACATACAAATGTTATAAATATCTTCGAAAAAGAAACGATTTTTTTCTCTAAAATCCTCAAAAATCCGTCAAAATGTAACGAAAATTGAGAAAGCACCTTAACCGACTTCAAAAAAGAGGAGTTTCTCATTTCGATTGTATGTTCCTTTTGGTAGTGCCTTTCTTCTCCGAATATCGATCGTCCGAAAATCATAATCCCGAAAACGCTTGCTATAATCATCACTTTCCATAATGTTCGGGTATACGAAATTGTATATTTCCTAATCGTCTTTAGTTCTAATGCTTTTGTTTCATAATATCGGGTGCTATAATAATAAGATATCCTAATTTTACTTGCTATAAAGTCACATGTCCTAAGTGTTATGTTGTTAGTCCGAATGATGGTTTATAATAATATTGTTAGTCCTAAAACATGTTTAAAAGTTGATTTATCTTGGTTATGTTATCAATATCAAAAAGCTTAGACTTACTATCAATAATAACAAATTGAATTAAAATGTTGTCTTATGAACCTTAACAACCGTTACGTTTTAAAATTCAGTGACAGAAATATATCGCTGTAAAACCGACACCACGTAGTCTTGTCTGCCCTATCCTAGAGTGTTATTTAAACCCGCGTAGGCGCGGAGGGGCGAGGCGGCCCGCGAGCTGAGGAGCAGGTGGTTTTAACGACCGCCGCCGCGGCTGAGGCTGGCCGGCACAGCCGGCCAGCAAGCCGAAGCTGCGGTGGTGGGCGAAAACCGTCTGCGACGATAAGGTCGCGTGGGACCGCCGGAGCCCCGCAGCGCTTTTGCTTTTGCTTGCATGCTTTAAGCTTGCTTGCATGTTGCATGCTAGGTGCATGCTTGCTTGCATGCTGCATGCTTGCTTGCATGCTGCATGCTTGCTTGCATGCTGCACGCTTTTTAAACGTATGCATGGATTTGGTAATACATATAATGAAAGAACTTTATATTTGTGGTATTTCGACATAGGGCACGTTATATTATGAGATATTACGTTAGGACTTTTGACTATTATAGAAAAGTTTTTTGGGAATTTTAAATATTATAGATTGTGATATTTATAGCAAAAAAAATTAGGTCATATTATATTTAGAGATTTCGGTTTTCGGGCAAGTGATATTATGAGAAATTAAGTTAGGGGTGCTTATCATTCGGACAAATGATGATTATGTCAAAAAACATTATGACACGTTAGATTATGGATAAAAAAATTATGAGACAAAATAGAGAACCGTTCTTTTTTTATGTTTGTTACCTAATAATTTTTTAGCACTTTAGTACATCATCTACATTATAATTATTTCTTACTAGCTGTGCCCGCGACTTCGTCCGCGTGGAATAGTAACGGCTAGACCGATCTTGATAAAAAGTAACCTATGTTATACCTTATATAATTAGCTATCTATTAGTGAAAGTCCCGTCAAAATCGGTCCAGCCTTTCCGGAGATTAGCGAGAACAAACAGACAGACAGACAGATTTTTTTTTTTAATTGTGTCTTTGTTATTGTTACCCAATATACATTCATACCCATTTATTAAAAACTTGTTATTTTGACATTACAAACAGACACCTCAATTTTATTTATTTGTATAGATAAATTCAATATATTTTTACTTCCCAAATAATTTTAGTCAAAGAGAGATAGATTAAAAAGATTTCACATCTTATCAGATTTTATCAGATAAATTTGATAACAATGGAATAGTATCGCGAGATACTTGTATTTATTAAAATTTAATTACCAATTTGACCACTATCTGGGAAATAAGGCAGCTGAGCTGTTAGTGTAGACGTCTAAGTAAATATGACAGAAAATGGCGACGCAAACACTCTTCAAAGCAAAACTGAAAAGCATTTGGACCTTGATGACATTCTAGTCAATGAAATAGGCGAGTTTGGAAAGTTTCAGTTGTTTAACTTAATTTTGCTATGTTTGCCTATGTTTTTGTGCGGTTTGCTTAACGAATATATCTTCGGTACAGCTGCTGTCCCACACAGGTATGTTAGTTTTTAACCGACTTCAAAAAAGGAGGAGGTTCTCAATTCGATGCTTGTTTTTTTTTTGTGTATGTTACGCGATTACGCCGCCAATTGTGGACCGATTTTCAAAATTATTTTTGCATTCGATAGAATATACTCCAAGCGTGGTTCCGTGGTCACAAAAGTCAGGATCTGATGATGGGATCCCATGAAAATCGAGGAAAACCCTTAAATTTTAGGGTGTGTCCAACGTGTTTTGTGTGTATGTTACGCGATTACTCCGCCAATTGTGGACCGATTTTCAAAATTCTTTTTGTATTCGATAGAGTATACTTCTAGGATGATTTCAGACACTAAAAAGTTAAAAATAAAAAATATTTTACAAAAAATAAAAACGACTTCAAAAACACTGAAAAGTTAAAAATAATATTAGAATAGGTACAGACTACATCACACTCTATATTGAAGTCGGTGACAAATTTTAAGTGCGAACGCAGACGGCCGATAATCGGTGACCGACTTTTTGACGGTGGAAAATGAAACATATGGAGTTGTACGTTGCAACGCACACGAACTACAAAAAGTCGGCCGTAAAATAAATCGGTGAGTCCCGGCCGGCCCGATCGACCGACACTGACCGACAGTCGGCCGCGTGCACTGGCTTGGTAGGGTTGTCAATATCGATGTCGCTCTTTTAAAATTCCTTGGCAAAAGTTTTGTTTATTATCAAGGATTAAGCTTAAGCGATTGATGTTTGTTAGATTAAATTGTACGAAACTGTTATTAATTTTAATCTCTATATATAATAAAATCGTAGGGGTACAAAAATCTGTAATTGCGAAATATTAAGAAAAAATACAAAGGTCGCCTTAAAATCATTAGCAGAACTCGATAGAATAGTTTTAAAAAATGTTTGTTTGTTTATTTGTTTTTTTTGTTTGTCTGTTTGTCCGGAAAGATCTCCGAAACTACTGGACAAAATTTGATATGGCTTACACCACAACGCATAGAATTTTCCGGAAGAACATTTAGGCATAATTTCACTTTTTATCTTTAGTGAAAAAATACCATATAACAATTTCGAACAATGCTTATGTAGAAAATCAACACGGCGCACGTGAAATTATTTTGACAAGTCTGTTACATAGTGCAAAAAAAATCTTTTCTGTTATTGGCTGTGCCCACCTGGTTGATTCCTCTGCAACTCTAGCAGATAGTATAGATGTGCACGTATCTCGATTGCCACCGACAATATGACTGCCGTGCCGTGTGCGTTGAGTCGGTGACAAAATCGGTGGAAAAAAGTCGGTGAAAAAGTCGGCCTACAAAAAGTCGGCCGTGTGCGTTCGCGCTAAGACATTCTAGGAGATCATCGTTTGGCACCGACTTCAATATAGAGTGTGATGTTGTCTGTATACCTATTCTTATATTATTTTTAACTTTTCAGTGTTTTTGAAGTCGGTTTTTATTTTTTGTAAAATATTTTTTTGAAAGTAATGTCTGAATATTCGAATGTGTTACGATCACCAAATTTGCTCCCATTGCCTTTTAATGTATGTTTGATTTCAATTTGTTTATTAGAATCTATTTGCTTGAGACCTTATTGGGGAATTTAATAAAAGCCTTGCTTATACAATAAAAGGACCACGGGGAGAGTATGTATCAGAATCTGCATGGGTACCTCTATCTGTGTCTAAGAGCGTCGATAGCGCTTTAGACTCGGCGCTGACCTAATCGGAAGGTCCGGGGTTCGATCATACCATCTACCAATGTGTGTTTCGTTTTTCGAATTTCATATGTACATTTGTCCCCTACGGCGAAGGAAAACATCGTGAAGCAACCAGCGTACACCTGCGAAAAAATTCAAAGGCATATGTGAAGTCGACCAATCCGCACTGGGCCAGCGTGGTTGACTAAGGCCTAAACACCCTAACTTAGCGCCGAGCCCCTCGGTGGGGACGTGATAACGACCTCAACGAGCTGTGATAACGACCTCAACGAGCTGTGTTAACGACCTCTATCTTAACTTTTTCTGCCGCCAAACAGTGGTGCTTGGAAAGCTGTGTTTCGGTTTGAATACAGGCTTTGAAATTACTGTGTATGTGACTTATGTCACAAGCTGGCACCGTCCTTGCAAGTCTTACAGGAACTTAATGTACAGTAAGCTCCTTGTCAAGCTATACTTTCTTTCACCTTTAGACCGTTCTCATGTCGCGCGTAATAGTGGCGGTTGTCGTAATGCAAATGTTAAGCTTGAATGGGAGCTTACTGTACCATAGGCGACTGTAGCCACTTACCATCAGGGTGGGTAGCCTACTAGTTTGCTAATTTAGTCGTAAGATAAATATGAGTGTATGTGTGTAAGTTTAAGTACTTACTTGTTACTCCATCAATGAAAACTGGTGAATGATTTTAGTGTAATTTGATGAAAAAATATTATTTCATGACCAGAATTAACACAATCATTTTTAGATAGTTAAAAAATTACCTGCTTTTAATTTTGTTATAAGTATTTTCAGTTCAACATTAATGTAATTTTTTAAGGTGTATGATTCCCGAATGCGGGGAGGAAAGTAAAGGCCTAACGTACTATAACGACTGGGCCAGCGTCGCGATACCCAATGGCCCCAACGGCTTGCTCTCTAGCTGCAAGAGATTTGCACCTGTCGGAAATAGCACCGCCGATTTTTGTTCAGCGAGCCTATTCAACCAAGAAATTACTATCGATTGTGAAGGTTACGTTTATGCAAGGGAAAATTCCGTCGTTTACGAGGTATGCTATTTCGTGTACAAATAGTTATTTTATATTACAACAGGGAAGCGCTTGGTTTTTATCTCACCTGATGGTAAGTGACAATAAAGCTGAAGATGAAGGCGAGCTTCAAAATGGCTTTCTTACTTCTAACTGTTGAAATACAACTATGATATTTACATACATTATTATGGCGGCAAAGGTAAGAGGATTGTGAAATTTCCTGTAATTCCTGCTGTAAATATTCATACAAAAAGCGATAAGGCTTTTCTCCCTCTTTACATATTCCAATTTTCATATTTTTTGGAAATGTTGTATATATAATGAAGATCTAGGTTTGTACGTTTTGATTTTAATGTAATATTGCTCAGAATATAAATATCTATATTTTAGACTTAAAAACTACCTCGAGCATTTTTATCTTTTTTGATTAAATCATACTGGATTACAAAAAAGCAAAACGTACAAAACAACATACTGAATCTAATGAGATCAAAAGTGTCTAATTTCGTAAAGGTTTAGGGGGGTAAAACAGCTGACGTCCGAAACAATATTTCAATAAGAAATGTAAAATGACTTAAGCAGTGTGCAACAAACTGCATTTTTGAAAGTGCATACTCGAGCCATGAATCGGGACTTCACAGTCCTCTTAAGTAAAATGGTGGTAGCTATAGCCAGGCCGCGCGGCGGACACAAACCACCTACCAAACTAAGCAGAAAAACCTCTGCCCGGGTAAATCAAACCGAGGACCTCCAGATCAGGGTCAAATCAGGATCCAATTTTGTAACTTGCCGAGGGCAATCGGCCATCGTGTAGATTTAATAATTCTGTTTAATTACAACTGATGTTTAAAATGTTTAACATTTTGTAACATCGTCGTTCGAGCAATCTTAACATATTAGTCAATCTAATAACCAATGAACATTTCCGCTTTACTAAAAGTTGAGACGAAATTATCCCTTCGGCCACATTCGTAACCATAATTTTATAACCAGTTTCGAAAATTAATTTTTATACTGTTTTGTAACTAACTTTGGTCTTTTTCAGTTATGAGACTACACTTTTTACATTTAAGTAACTTGTCGTAACTATGAGAATGTTGAATGACTACGTTGAATGTTAATTTTATTATTAATGGAACATTATAGCAAGAAAACCGCCCAAGTGCGAGTCCAACTCACATCTCACACCGAGCGGGTTCCGTATAAACTTCTATAACTTCCTTACTATACTATACATATTTCCAGTTTTCAGATTTATTCCTTAATATGTGCTATAAGACCTTGCTTCTTGCCAAATTTTATGATTCTAGGTCAAGACGAAGTACTCTATTAATTTTGATTCCCTTGAGAGTGTTGAAAGGTCGAAACATACCTTTTTTGCGCCATAAACGGCCGTATCTTCTATTTACGTCAACTTAGAAGTTTGATTTTTTCACAGCTTCAAGGGAATATAAACCTGAGTATATGGTTTTAATTTCAACTCGACACCTCTACGCGTCCCTGTGATAACAGGTCTTGACAGACAGACGAACGGACGGACAGACAACAAAGTGATCTTATAAGGGTTCCGTTTATTCCTATTGAGGTACGGAACCTTCAAAATAAACATTACTGTGACTACGAATATCATCGTTGCATTGAATTACACGTTCGAAAAACACGACTTTTTCACGAATGTAAACAGTAGGCTGTTGAAAATACTGAAAATCCTAAAAAGTTTTCGAAAACTTTTTGTGACTTAAAGTCATCATGCGTGACGTCATAGTGATCCTTGTGAAAGTTTGTATATATATTTGTTTTTATGAGTTTCCTTAGCCTCCCTGTTAAAATTTAAATGACGGATCCATTAGTTAGATATGCGGTGGAGAAATTGGTAGATGTCAGAATGTGGGTGTAATGAGGCGTAGGTAGTGGGTGAGGTAGATGTTTTTTTTTTCAGTTTGTTCGGTTGTGTTTTTGGTCTGATTAGGCGGTACTTATTCTTAATGCATATGCTTGGGACTATTTAGTCTACCACCCACCCTGCGAGTGGGATACACTAATAGGGGTTGTCCAAATCCCTGTCGGCAGTGCTTGTCATAGGTGTTGGTAAGTAGGTGTAGGTTTATAGAATTAGAAAGTAGTTGTAAATATGGAGATTATGATTAGTAAATAAGAAAACATATATATACATATATATACACTGACCTTCAAAAGTAAGTACTACACTTTTAAAATATGGGGGCACGGCAGTGCCCCCGCCAAGTCGAGCGCGAAGCAAACACTGCCGTACCATCCTTTACTGGAACCATTTCGCCGCATTTTCAGGCCCCTATTTGAGAACCTCTGGATAAGACCAGAACGCAGAAATTTTCGTCATCCAGTAAGCTATAATCACATACTTAAAATCCAAAATTTCAAGTCTGTAGGTCATTTAATTCCGAAGTTAAGCGAAAGCAAAGTTTCGCATTTATGACACTCACTCACTCATGATCATCAAAATAGAACTAATACTTCTCATAAACTCAGAAAGCTGAAATTTGGTACAGAGTTAGTGTTTAATAGCCACATAAAGGGAAAACTATAAAAACTAGGATAATCGAAGATCTAGAGTACCTGGTGACCCTGATTAGAAAACACAAGAGCCCAACCAAACTATTAGAGATATCGACATACCGCCTTTACAAAAAATATTCAACTTGGCGGGCCGCTTCATTTGATGTCAAAAATCGAAGGTCTGAAGTATCTGATGAAGAACCCTCAGCTGGTCTCAGCTGTATTAGAAATATGGTAATGCCTCCTTCTACTATTGGTACATAAAAAAATCGACTAGCATTGCAAAAATCCAGCGTAGTGGGACACATCTTCTAATTTAATCTAGCCTATAGCGTCCCACTGCTGGGCGAATGCCTCCCCTTCTGCTTTTAATACGCATATAAATGATTTGTAATAATAAAAAAACTACTCCTAAAATGAAAAAAACTGTGTCAAATAAGAAAATCTAATAAAATAAATCAATAAGCTCACGTTTCTACAAAAAGAAGTGAAATCCCACCAAAAACATTCTGTAAAAAACTAGCCAAGTCTCGATGGAGCTGCTTGTTTACCTCTAAAAAGTAATGAAATTAGCTAGTTTTTTACAGAATGTTTTTGGTGGGATTAAATTCTTCCCTAAACTACAAAAGATAGTAAAGGATTCAAACAAAAAACATTTTCAGCTCATATCGTCAGGTTTCTCTGGAGTTATAGTTATTTATACATTAGTCTTTTTAATACTTTTTATTTTGAAAATATATTTTGCCTACCTACTTTAAAAGTTATTGCAATTTTAAAAGTGCGGTACTTACTTTTGAAAGTCAGTGTAGATGTGAAGAACATAAACATAAAAATTAGAATCGGAATACACAATATTGGGAATATTAATTTAAAACATAAAGTGCGCAATAATTTCCAATCAATGTCCTTATGCTTTATTTCTTTTTTTATCCATGGTAATTGGACGTATCTTTTGAGTGTCCGGATATGTTTAGGCTTGCCCGGATTCGTTACACGATACTTTATATTGACACATAAGTGTTCCACCCTTACAATTATTCGGTTGTCACTTGACTGTCTGGATCCAAACAATTTCAGTCCCCTCTTATTTAGATACCATGGGTCTCGTAACCAAAATGTCTGACAGAAAAAGTACAGTTGGGCAACGAGTTTCTTTCTAACCTATTGAAATCCACACTCAAGTCAAATCATTCCTTACCTTTTTCGCCATACAAAAAGTTGTTCAGTTATCGATCCTGAGGACGCCTCTGATATATTACACCTTTGGGCTTAGCGAAATATTTTATAAATATTTTCGATGGGCTACTTTTTTTAAGTTGTTATAAAATCGCAAGTGTTCTTTGGACATACAGTTCAATGCAAAAATGCTTTTGGTAGGTATACTATTCTCGCTTGCATGAACAGCATCAACAGCTGATTGAAACTAAGACACTGGTTACGAAATAGGAAATAGCAGTAGTAATAGAAAAGTTACTAAAACGGATTCATTCATTCATAACTGAAAAAAATTAAGTTACAAAAATGAAAAAATAACGTGTTGTTTGATAACTGGTTACGCAACAGTGAAATAATTCCATTTTTGAAACTGGTTATGAAACTTTGGTTACTAATGTGGCCGAAGGGGAAATTATTGAATTCCTCCCCCTCTCCCTGTATCCGCCAATGCCAGGTCAGCTAGTAAGGTTATAAATTCATATTCATTTCAAGCATTACCACTGCTGTTAATTAATATATATTTTCATTATTTGTTTTAGTTTGATCTGGGATGTAAAGATTGGCTGCGAGCACTTGCTGGAACCATGTTTAATTTGGGCACTCTGTTGGCACTGCCTTTCATAGGATACTTTTCAGATCATTACGGCAGACGTATTACATTGATCATAAGTATTTTTAATACGGTATTGTTTGGCGTTATCAGAGCTTTTTCTGTCAACTACAATATGTACATGGCGTTCCAACTACTGCAAACAACATTAGGAAGTGGTATATATACAGCGGCTTATATCTTAAGTAAGAAACCTCTGTAACTTTTAAAAATTTACTTCTTACTTCTTTTACTATTCACTATATACCACATTATTGCATTTTCAGTAACTGAAATGGTGGGACCAAAATATCGAGTGTTAACAGGAATCTCCTGTCCCAACATGTTCTCATTAGGCCAAGTATTATTAGGTATTATGGCTTGGCTTATTCAACCATGGAGGCACTTGATTATAGCGTTGCATATTCCATTCGTTCTGCTGATTTTTCATTATTGGCTTGTGCCAGAGAGTATTAGGTGGTTGCTTTCAAAAGGTAAATATGAAGAGGCTAAAAAGATTCTCGAAAAAGCAGCAAAAGCTAATAAAAAACAAATAAGTGAGAAGTCTTTGAAAGCATTGATGAATCCACCAGAGACACTTATAAAGCAGGAACAGGTAAGAAAAGGGTTAAATCTGAATCTGAAAATGTAATCTGCGTTACCACGGGTAGTTAAAGCAAGGTCACACATCGCTCCAACGCAGGCGGCAGTGTAGGAGATTGACGACGACGGGTTTATTCAACCTAGGGCTAGGTGCGGGCGTTGGGCATTGTTCGCTTCTTGCCCGAGCATCCTCTCGGTGGGCAATAACTCGCCCGTAATGGGGACGTCACGAAATGATGGTCCCCTCTTTGCCAACCAGGGTTGGTATCACGCATTGTTTACCATAGGGTTAGGAGAGGTAACACATATTATTATCTATGTACGATATCACTCTTAGTTTGAGTTAGTTATAGCCGCCTAAATTTGCAAGTCGCCACTCGGCCCCGACTCAGAAATATATTTAAAATATTATTTCACAAGAAGATATTACCTTAAAATATAGGTCTACCCATTTAACTTTTGGGTTTTGGCTGCCTCTAACTACTGGGACATTTACTGATTCGACCAATATTCCTGAGGCAATCATTTGAGATCTGTGGGTCTAGGCAAAAGCAACACGCTTATTTTTTTACAGTCGTTCTGCAGAAAAAAATGTATGAAGATGGCATGATCTGCGGAAAAATAGCGTAACATTCTAATGTCATTTCCATACATTTTCTCTGCGGAACGACTGTGAAAAAATAAACGTGTTGTTTTTGTTTAGGCCCACAGATCGTAAATTCAAAAGTAACATTTCAAACCAAATTTTAGGATCAGCGTAGCGTCGTCAAAATCATAATAAAATCGCCTGTGATGCTGCGGCGGGTATGTACCACACCCATCTGGTGGATCACAACAACATTCGTGTACTATGGCCTCTCCATCTACTCCACCAGTGTCTCAAGCAACATGTATGTGAGCTTCATAATGGGGGCTGCAATCGATATACCTGGATTCTGTACAGCCACTCTATTTGTGAATTGGATCGGCAGAAAATATACTATGTGTGGCGGTTTCTTTCTAAGTGCTGCAGCAAATGCGACGTTTGCTTTCATTAGACCAGGTGAATTATATGCTTTTATCTACTCTCATGTCGTAATATTCCAGTTATAAAATTGAAGGCGGATTTATATTTACATACATTATAAACACAATACCAAAATGTAAAAACCGTTTAAAAATGGAATCATTGCGATACAGATCAAATCCAAAAAAAAACTTTTTTGTTGAGCATTGGCAACAGGGCCGTTAAAATCCGAGAAATTAATATAGACAAAGAGATTCCATAAACTTTTTTTAATGGAACGCATATTCTGCATACATAATTATGTAAACGAGGCGCGCAATTTTTATAACATTAGAAAAAAGTTTTAATTGCAAATTTTACTTAGCGCTAATCATACGAAAAAAATGTACCACTTGCAAAAATTTACTGATCATGTGAATGTGACCAAAATTTTGACTCCGCCGGATATTTTAGATGCGGCATCGGAAATGACTCATAATATACTCTATATAATTACCTACTGCCAGCAAAGTCGAGAAAACTTCTTAATTTTGTAACTGACCTTTTATTGACCTAGTAGATTTAACCCCAGTTTATGGCATTAGAATAAGTGGTATATGAAATTAAACAAAATCAGAATCCGTTATGGTATAATCTGCTACGTTGATAGGGCATTCAATTATAGCATTAGACTAACAATAATTACGAGTGTTTCGATTTAAATCATATAAATATTTTTCATTAAGTGTTATTCTTTCAGACTGGTCCGTTGTTCGTCTGCTAATATATCTCTTGGGCAAATACGGTATATCAGTTGTTTTTTCATCCCTGTATCTGTACACGTCAGAGCTGTACCCCACCCAGTATCGGCACCGACTGCTTGCCTTCTCATCCATGATTGGAAGGTTCGGCTCCATAGCCGCGCCCATGACGCTTACCCTGGTGAGAAAATTAATTCATGTCATTTTGCCAATAGATCAGATAGATAATGAATTAACTATTCTACAACAATTAATGTATACTTAATTACGAGTTATTCATTTATCCCGACTCATGAGAACATGGCCAATATGTTTCGAAATGCTGTAATCTTGCTGTGATTCTAAATATTTAGCCTTTCGATGAAATTTCCAGGCGACATACTGGTCCGGCATTCCGTCGCTGATGTTTGCGGCCATGGGCGTGCTATCCGGAGTGCTGGTGCTGACGCAACCAGAGACTCTCGGTACAAAGCTACCTGACACCTTGCCCGAAGCTGAAGCACTCGGCCAACCTTCTTCCTGGCTTCGTCAACGATGACTAAACTTTTTGTCTAAGATATTAATCCCTCTGTACACACGAGTATTAAATCTTATTGCGCCATTTTAGGCAAACAAGTACAGTTTGGTTATATTATATCTTGAAGTCGGTGCCAAATTTTAAGACTTTCTAGGAGATCAGCGTTTGGCACAGACTTCAATATAGAAGCGTGATGTTGTCTGTACCTATTCTTACATTATTTTTAATTTTTCCGTATTTTGAAATCGGTATCAATTTCACGAGGTAACAAAATATTTTTGTTACCTCGTAAAATACCGTAGCACATGTTTGAGTCAGCCAAAAGTCATTCTGGAGTAAGTTGGTGGTCTTGTGCTAGCGACCGCTTGGTGTTTTGGGAGGACTGTCATGTTATTTGCTTACTTTGGCTGCCAACTCACAACAGTAACTGTCATATTGACTATATACAGGGTTATTTTTCAATCACGAGACAAATTTTGTGTGTTTGTTCAGACTAGCAAATTTAACAGCTTTTACTATATAGGATCAATCTTAAAATACCCAAAAAATAAACAGTTCAATACCATTGACATAGGTTACATAATATGTCAATGTTCAATACAGATTGATCTAATGATTCAGTAGATGTTGAACATTTGTATGGAACAGCAGATTTTTTTCGTGATTTTAAGATTGATCCAATAGTAAAAATTAATAATAATAATAAATACTTATTGCACACAAAAATATAGAAACAGAAAATTTTTAAATCAGCACAAATGTACAACACAGGCGGCCTTATTGCTAAAAAGCAATCTCTTCCAGGCAACCTTGGATCAGGGAAATACAAAAAGGGAATTCAAATCGGGGATGGGTGCAGTAGTAGCTAAATATGGACAACGAAGGAGTGACTTAGCTAAAGATTTAAGGATAGGAAGTGATTTCGGACTTGATTCTTAAAGGACTCCAGCGTACGAGCTCTCTTAATACTCTCAGGGAGAGAGTTCCATAGCCGAACGGCATATGCGGGAAAAGAGTATGATAGAAAATCAGTACTGTGTGGTGGAATGTCAAGAGTTAAATTAAAATTCGATCGTAAAATACGACACGAAGAAGTGGACCCAAAAGAGAACTGTGACTTTCGATATGATGGGGAAGTTGAAAGAAACAAAACATTGTAAAGTAGGGATAGAACATGTAAATCTCTGCGCTGGCGAATTGGGAGCCATTTAAGTTGAGAGCGATAGTAAGAAACATGGTCAAATTTACGCAGATTAAAAATAAACCTAATGGCCACATAAGCAAAATTGTTCAGTTTGTGTGAACAAGCACAGAAAATTTGGTTCCGGACTGAAAATGACCTTGTAAATCCATTACTCAGAACTATCATTTTAACCAAATATATAAACAATTTATATCCATTACTGATAAAAACTATGTCCGCCATAAGCAAAGAACTGACTTAACTAGCAATGCATATAGTTTTTCAAGTCGACAGTTCTGAGTTCGCAACCAAACCGTTTAGATTACCTACTCCGACCTTCTGCACATAGCCCAGGTAAAGTGGGCCGGGGAATATCAACTACCGGCTTATCGAAACCAGTCGCTATCATAAAGAATGGCCATGGTGTTCAAACAACTAGAGATAAAATTATAAAATAATTCCGACGTTTTCGAGAATTCTGCTCGTTTCCTTCTTAGACTGTTTCGTGTCTCGAGCACCTCTGCTACTTATAGAATATTGTTAGAAAACACCTACGAGTAATGAATTTTTACAATTTTGATGCATTTTGTTAAAAGGTCCGTTCAAAACTGCTGCAATACAATAACATTGGTTTCTTAAGAGGATTGTGAAGCTGTAAATTTTCATACAAAAAGCGATAACGCTTTTCTCCCACTAATCATAGTCCAATTTTCATAATTTTTGGAAATGTTGTAGACATCATGAAGATCTAGGTTTGTACGTTTTGATTTTGAAGAAATATTGCTCAGAATATAAATTATTAACATCTATATATCTATATTTTAGACTTAAAAACTACCTCGAGCATTTTTATCTTTTTTTGACTAAATTTTACTGAATTACAAAAAAAGCAAAACGTACAAACATAGTTTAAGGTATACTGATATCGAATGAGACCAAAAGTGTCCAATTTCGTAAAGTTTTAGGGGGTAAAACAGTTATCGCCCGAAACAATATTTCAAACAGGAATTGTAGGTAATTTCGACCAGTTCTTGCAACTCTCTCTATCGCACGATACGGGTCGGGGGCAGGGGTATAATGGGACATAATCTAGTGATGTGACATAATGTTATCGTAGTTATTGTTGCCTAGGGAGGAGAAAGTAATGTCGATATATCGATCAATACTGAAAGGTATTACTCAAGTCTACACAAATACCTTCTACGTGAAAAAGTAAATGTCTTTTCGAATACGTTTATTGATTTTAGTGTTTTATTTCAAGCAGGGATTGAAAACCGGTTCCAATTTCGGTTCCGGTTCTTCATTTAGGTTCTTGAAAAGGGTTCTCTTTTCGGTGCGGTTCCGGTTTCGGTTCCGGTTCCGGTAAAGTTCCAAAGTACCGGTTCTTAATACAGGTTCAAACTTATAATTAATAAAGGTTCTAATACCGGTTCCATATATTGCTTAAGAGGGGATGTGTTCGGCACGGCACGTCTCTTCTACGCTTGTAATTTTAGTTATTTGGGACTTTCTGGACACTGTATGTTGGTGTAGAGTTAGTGAAAGTATTGTAATTAAATAATATTAGTGTTTTAGTTATCCTGGACTAACTATTGAATTAACACAGGTTACACTGTAATAATTTAATATTAGAATGGACAAAGGAAAGTTATATTGTATTGTATTATTTTTGTATTGTACCAGTGTATGATGTTGGTGTACATACCCACCTATTTATATGGAGATGTGATTTTTTATGATGAAATGAATTTTGATAATAGGAAAACAATAAAGATGACGTCATAAAAAAATAAAAGTTATAATTAGATAAGTAGAACTTTGAATAGTAGTTAAGGGCCAATTTCACTAACCTTAGCTTATGAAACTCCTAAGAAGTATGCCGTCAGTTTTTATTTTTAATAAAAGAATGTGACAGTATGCCACCGAAGAGTAGGTTTCCTAAGCTAAGACAAGTTGGTGAAATTGGTCATCAGTGTATCAATAAAACCATAAGGATACTCATAAGTAGTCTGCTAGATACCCAACTCCTCTACTGCTGATTGATACTGATTTAAAGTTTATTGTAATATACTGTTTCTTTGGTGGTATTTCCATGATATGGTAACCTGGTGGGTTATTGTCTTAGAAAAAAACAATCACGATCGCTTTTAATTTCACAACCATTGCGCCGTGAATACAAGACTGCGCCGACATCTTTTTATAAAGGAAAGGAGCGACGGATGGACGGCGACTGTCAAATTGTAAGCGATCACGATAGATTTTTTCTTAGATAATAACCCCTCCGGATATGATGCGACACCATCACGTAGTCTGCTAGATACCCAACTCCTCTACTGCTGATTGATACTGATTTAAAGTTTATTATTACTTTGATGATACTTGTAATACTCATATTGTACTTCATTTTCCGCTTCTCAAAATGACAAAATTTATAAATTAAATAAGACCTTACATCATTTGATCAGTCGTCATAGTGGTGACTTCCAATTATTTGACATAAATTTATTTAGTAATTAAATTAAGATGACGAATGATTACAATATGTATCTGGATAGACGATCTATAAATTATTTATCTTCTGTCTTAGCTCATAATTTAAATAAAGCGTACATTGACAACTCAGTGCCTATTATTAAGGTTAACTCTATTAGACCTGAGACTAATCATTTTTTTATGATGTAAATATGACCAATGAGAAGTGTACAAATTTATTAACTTTAGTTTATCAAAACGTAAATCGCTTTTCTGGTAAAATTATTGACGTTGAATTGTTACTAGATAAGTTTAGTATCGATGTAGGTATTATGCTTAACAGAAACTTGTCTAAAACCGGAAAATATGTGCTTTAATATAAAAAACTACAAAATTGCTAGTATATTTAATAGAGTGTCAGCTATGGGTGATATTTTGTCTTTTAATAATAATAATAATGATAAACACTTTATTGTGCAAAAATTGTATTACAATGGGATACAAATGTAAAATATATACACGGTTATTTTTTTATCACCCTGGTTATTTTAAGGGTGGCTTCAGGACACGGTAGAAGAATTATTTAACCATTAATAATAAAATTTACTCACCTGTTTAATTAGATATTTATTATCTAAAATATCCAAAAAATACTGCACTGGTATGGACACTGAGTGAAGTTGTAGGCAAAACATTGAATGAACGCGAACTGGCAACAACGTCGCCGATTCAAAGTCATCACTGAGTTGATCACAATTTCACCTTCCTACTTTACGGGCTTAGGACCGGCAAAACAAAGTTTTTAAAGAAAACAAACAGTACTAGGTAGGTATTACGGTTATGGTAGGTTGTTTTGGCGTAGTTAAAAAATTGGAATCAACTTTAAATACTTACCTACCTAAGAAACAATTTAAATCAACTTTAGTTCTAATAACAAAAGAGTTCTAAATTTAAAGGAAGTCCTCTAACTCATACAGTCGTGCACGTTTAAAACTATACATGACCACAACAACATATCACTTTGGTTAGTGTTTAACGTCTCGAAATGCAGTTTTCGCTTCCAAGTCTTTGTTTGCGGGTTCACTTTCTTACACCAAACACTTAATTTCACTTCACAAGTAAAGTTTACGGTCTACCGGAGTAAGGTCTGTGTATTCGCGAGATGTGTTAACTTGAAACTAAAATTCCGAATGCGCCCGATTGCCGCGCGTCAGGCGCGGGCGCGACATCGCGATACGTTCACACGCGGCGGGGTCAAAGGCGAACTAAAGCCGGCCGGCTCGTACCGACAAGCGACAGCAAACAACAAAACGCCGCCGCCGGCGCTCGGCGCCAGCGCCGACTGTCTCTGTCTTTCACTATTGTAGTGTCTAGTGCAATAATAACTCTTATTTCAAACGAGTTGTAGATTGATCTTGCTTGAATTAATAATGCGACGTTGCCGCATTTTCCTAAGCCCGTAGTAGTAAATGCTTTATTCATTCATAATCTTACCTTATCTTGTAGTAAACAAGAACAATGTCTATAATTTAATATTATTGGCGGATAAATTTTAAAAAATATAACCACATGTTTTTTTTATTGATATGAGTCGTCTAGCGTCTACCGAGCTGCCTCTAAAATTTTCCAGTATGATAAAAAAATAACCGTGTATATATATATGTACAAATAGGCGGCCTTATTGCTAAAAAGCAATCTCTTCCAGGCCAGGCAACCTTTTACTGGTTAAAGATTCAGTAACTTATAAAGAACGTAAGGATCTTGTTGGGTATTCTGTTGAACATGTTTGTGAGGTGGCTGGTGCGGAAATAGAGGGGTTTCTTGTCCTTTGTGTCTACCTACCGCCATCAGGAAATTTCGTTGGTAACAAAGAGTCTGTGTACCGATTTTTAGCTTTCTACCTTGAAAATTGCGGAATGCTCCATACAAACTTCCACCCCCCATTTTAGGGAAGTGGGGGGTTAGAATGAGACAAAAAGTAGCCTATGTCACTCTCCATCCATTCAACTATCTATTCTTAAAAAATCACTTCAATCCGTCGCTCCGTTTTGCCGTGAAAGACGGACAAACAAACACACACACACACACTTTCGCATTTATAATATTAGTATGGATATTATTAATTTTACTGACAGTTATAAGAATTAGAATCGCGAGGTTTTTACAATGTATAAGACGTAATAAAAAATAGGTACTTTATTTTTTATTCACTCTCTCTCCCCACTTCCGTCGTCGGCCGCCGACGACGCACCTGCACCTCGGTATCGTTCCTATTGAAGTCCGACTAGTACGGACTTAATTTGTCAAGAACCGGTATAATAAGGGTTCTTAAAGGTTCTTGTTTGGGTTCCGGTTCCGGTTCTGGTTCTAGCACCGAAACCGTTAAATACCGGTTCTGTACCGGTATTCTAGGAACCTTTTCAATCCCTGATTTCAAGGATCTTATTTCAATACAAACCTTATTTAAGGGTAAGCAGCCTGTAGCCTGTTGACTAACTGTAAATTCCCAAAATCAAAATAAGAAAATAAATTGTGAGTATGTAGTTGTTTGTTATAATAGAAAATCAAACGAACTTACCTGTAAGTGACGTTCGATGATTATTAAACGAAGTGATTCGCCCGAGAGATTACACCATTAATAGTTTTATTTACTTGTAGTAGCACGCGTATGTGCTGCCATCTTACACGATTTTAGAGTAACATTTCACTTTAAAAAAAAAAAAAGTGAAAATGTTAACTCTCAAATGAAGGTACTTTCATACACGTTTCAGTACCATCTAGGCCTATCGTAACTGCTGTTTCGTGATGCTCAGGGATGACCGAGCCTGGAGGTCTCGGTTTGGGAGGGAGGGGGTGTAATCTCTCGGGCGAATCACTTCGTTTAATAATCATCGAACGTCACTTACAGGTAAGTTCGTTTGATTTTCTATTAAACTTCAGTGATTCGCCCTTCGAGATTACACCATTAATAGTTTTATTTACTTGTAGATGTTTAGAGATTATCACGAAACAGCACAAATGGAAATATTACAAAAGTAGTTTATAAATATAAGCAAAGAAACGATATAATTAGTGTACAATCATTATTTATTCTTAATTATGATGTTAAGTATATCTAATAATCTAAATTAAGTTAATCATCAGAGTGATCTAAGCAATCCTGTAACAAAGAGCGAGCGAACTCATCGGATCTATCAGCATCAAGTTCTCTATTATAGAACCGTGCGAAAGACTTAGAGGTGCCAGTCCAGCCTGCTGTCCTCTTTATAATGTCAATATTCACGCCGAGCCTGTTGGCCGCGGAAGTCGAAGCATGCCGTGTACTGTGTGCGTTAATTATGAATTTCTCATTAGCTGTTCTCCTTATATTAGAGAGTCTGATAAGGGAGAGGGTTTGCACGCGGTGTGCAATGACAAGAGCCAGTAAGGTCACTAATTTCTTAGACAAAACATTAAAAGAAAGGGTCTCATTTGGATAGTAATTGCTAAGAAAATCCAACACTATTGTAGGATTCCATGTATAATTATAACGTGGAGTGGGAGGTCTTAATTTATATAGCCCCTTCATAAATCGTCTTATCTGTGGGTTATTCATAATATCGGCTCCAAGTATAAGTGATAATGCTGCTTTTGCGCAATTAATGCTACCATATTTTTGACTTTGTTGATACAATGTAAATAAAAATGAAATTATGTCTGGTACAGAATTACAAAAAATATTCAAATTTTTTCTTCTACAATAAGAGTGCCAATATTTCTGGCTAGTGTTATACTGCTTTAAAGTATTTTTTGTCAAAGAAGCTAGCATTACATCCACAGCATCAAGAGGAGTGCCCTGCTTTAAGAACGCCTCCCTGACAACACTCCGGCAACCAGGGTAATCAACAATTTTTGGAAAAGGGGGTACCAGGGCTGAGTGGGCCATAAAGGGACCACGACTATCCCTGTCGCTTTATCTGTTTGGATTTTTTGCAATACTTTTAAGATAAGACAAAATGGGGGAAATGCGTAGAAATAGTACGCAAGCCAGGATATTGTAAATGCATCCACCTTGTACGCTTCAGGGTCACGATGCCAAGAGACAAATTTAGTACATTTGTTATTCAAGCGGCTCGCAAATAAGTCTATCTGCGGTCGGGTAAATTCTTGACAAATTCGATCGAATGCGTAATCCGCGAGTTCCCACTCGACATCGGCATGTATGCGACGAGATTCCGCATCAGCCCTGAAATTATCGGCTGAGCTTACATACGAAGCAAAGATAAATATGTTTCTTTTTTCGCACCACTGCCATATGTGCCGAGTCAAACTATTCAAGTGGGGAAACTGAACACCACCCATTCTATTTATATATGCAATTGCCGTGGTGTTATCAATTCTTAATAAAATCTCGCAATTCCGTTGATTTTTCGCAAACGTTTTTAAACCGAAGAAAGCGGCTGTCAATTCAAGGTAATTAATATGTTCGGCTTGTTCTTGGCTAGACCACTGCCCATTTGCTGTGTTACCGGAACAATAAACACCCCAGCCCGATCGCGAAGCATCCGAGTATATTTCAAGCTGAAAGTTACCTGACCGTAAAGGGTTACCTGGTACTTCTATATTACGAATCCACCAGTTAAAATCTGAATTTAATGAATCGGGTAATTGTATGTATTGATTGTAATCGTCTTTTTGTTCTAAACAAAGAAATTTAAATCTCTCAAAGTTTTTTGTATATAACCAACTGTAAGGTATTGCTGGGCAAACTGAGATTAACAAGCCAATCAAATGTGCAAAATTTCGAAGCTTACACCGTTTTATGGAAGAAAAATATAGAAGTTCCTCTTTAATTTTTTGTCTTTTATTTTGCGGAATACTGAGTAGAAGATCGGCAGAATTAAAAACAAACCCTAGGTACTCAGCTGATTGACTCGGGGTAGATACCGATTTTTCATAGTTTATCGTGAAACCGAGAGAAATGAGTAAGTCTTGAGTCACATTGAAATTATGTTTACATTGTGAGTATGAGTTTGCGAGTAATAAGATATCATCTAAATAGATTACTGATAATAAGCCTTGACTGCGTAAGGATTGCATGACAGGCCGCATCAACTTAGTAAACACATAAGGAGATAGGTTTAGCCCGAAAGGTAGTACCTGAAATTCATATAGCTTTTCTAACCACAAGAAACGTAAAAGTTTTCTATAATCCTTATGTATACTTATAGAAAAATACGCATCCTTTAGATCTATAGAACACATGTATGTGTTTTTTGTTATGAGTCGCATTGCAGTCCTATAATCCTCAAGCTTGAAATGTGAAGTAGGTATAAACTTATTCAGAGCCTTGAGATTTAAAATAAATCTATTTTTACCATTACTCTTTTTTACAAGAAATATACTTGACAGAAATTGACCTTCGCAAGGCTCACACTCTCTTATAGCACCGAGTTCAAGAAGGGAATGTATCTCTTTAGACATTTCTCGTAGATGTGACTCTGACTCTGGATTATTCATTGGAATATTACGTTGCGTGAGGTCACCCGAAGTAGGGATCCGTAAATCGGACACCCATGATAATATAACGGGGTCGTTGCAGATTTTTAACCAATTATTATAAAAAAAAGGTAATCTACTAGCCTGTGGGGTGACGTCATCAACTTTAAGCGACGGGAGGTCCGCGGAGGATGACGCGGGGCTCGGCGGTCGCTCGGTCGTCGCGCCCGCGGCGGCGGCTGCCTGCGCCCACCAGCCGTCGAGCTCGGCCTCGCGGGGGGGTGGCGTCGAGGCGGAGCTGGCGGGGGTGGCGGTGGGCCCCTCCAGTTTAAAGCTCGTGATGTTGTAGGCTCCGTTTTCCTATTCTTAGGCGGTGGTTTTGCTTTTTCAGAGACTGGTTTAGCAAGTTCGGCTCCTGTTCTCGAAATCGCTTTCATGGATTTTAGATTCTCTTGCAAATTGCTACCAAAAAGTAAATCATCTCTTTTTAGGTCTCTAATATTTTCTTTTACGTCCTTACTGAGGCAGGCTAAAAGGAAATTTCGTCTGACTTGAGTCTCAGAAAAATTAATGTGACATAGGAGCCTTCCTGTATCGCTGAGCGATTTCAGGGCATTGATTTTTATGTCAACCGACTCGGCGTTGGATGATAAAAAAGCTGACATTGTAGATGCAACTCCCGTGATTGCAGTGGCAAGTAAATTTTGTTTATCAACAAGTATGTTATCTCTTTTAAAAACGTTCTCATTAACAGCTGCCTTGATTTCAGGGTTAATGATCGGAGCTTGGACAATCTTAAAATTCTCGGGTATGTTGTTATCTTTGACAATGGCTTTTTTATTCTCCTCCTGTAGCCCATTCACTAAGATATCTGACCATCTGCTGGCAATATCCTTTTGGATAGTTGGACCAAAAATCTCCTTAGCAATAGGTTCATCACCTAGAATACATAGGACACTGGGATCTAACTCAGTAGCAGGCGAAATATCTTCTTGCGTGATGTTATTACTCAGCGCAGGAACCGGTATCACCACGGAAGCCACGGCTGGTCTGGGTGGTGAGACGGGGGACTGCCCAGACTTATCTTGGCCTGACTGTGTAGGTGGTATGTTGCACAGATTAACAAAATCATCATCGTTATCGACAGGGGGCGCTCCTGTAACCAAAAACAAGGGCCATTGTGCAAAAGAAAACAAAATCACGATGCAAGCCTCACGGACTGCACTCTAGATAGGTATCTATAAAATGCACTGACCAACATGTCATGACGTAGCCTCTCGGACTATGTTCTAGACAATAAATTGTGTGCAATACTATTTTAAGATACATACAATGATCAACCTCCCGGATTAACCTAATGTATTATCACATTTATGTGGCCGGTGACTATAATCATTGCATTACGTTATGTACTTGAGATATGTAAACTGACATAGCCTCTCGGACTATGTTCTAGATAATAATTGTGTGTAATACTATTTTAATATACAACATGTAAGTAAATAGACGTAGCCTCCCGGACTATGTTCTATATTACTTGTGTGCAATACCATTTTAAACAATGATCAATATCCCGTATTGAACTAATGTTCCATTGGTAATTTAATATCATTGGCCGGTATTAGCCTTACAGACTATACTCATTGCACCTATATCATGTACTTAGGTAATTAAAAACCGACCGTACCTTTACTTGTTGAAGTATGTTGGTCGTAATCATCATCATAGTAATAGTCACTTTCACTCTCGTCCCTATAAGAATGTTCCGATGGTGATCTTGAACGATGACGACGGCGAGAACGTCGCCGGTCGTATCGATCGTCGTGTCGTTCACGGCGAATCTTAGCGCGTTTTTTCTTTAGTCTCCTTATCTTCTCCTCTATGTCGTCCTCCTCTGCTGCATAGTATTTACGCTTTCCCATTATCAATTATCACACACACAAAGCTAAAATTACTGGAAAATAATACATTTAGAAGCAAAAAACCGATATTTAAACTTCACTAGCGTGTCGATGGCCGCCACACAAAACGTGTATGAAAGTACCTTCATTTGAGAGTTAACATTTTCACTTTTTTTTTTTTAAAGTGAAATGTTACTCTAAAATCGTGTAAGATGGCAGCACATACGCGTGCTACTACAAGTAAATAAAACTATTAATGGTGTAATCTCGAAGGGCGAATCACTGAAGTTTAATAGATATGTGCCACAAAGACACACACTCAAAAGAAATTCGTTTTTTGTTTCTTGTGATAGGTATTTGTTATGCATTGTATGTTCGTTATCGTATTTTAAGATGATCACAATTTTCGTATAACCAAGTTGGAGCAGCTAAAAAATGACGTGTAACAAACTATATGCAAGTAGCGCTATTTTCAATATTATTCTATTATGGAATCTACGAATGTATAAAAAATACAAACGACAAAGTAAATAATATGTAGGGTAGGCAGGGTAGGCATATATGTGGAGAAGGCACCCTTCGTACGGTTTTGATGTTTTTTTTTTCATTTGAACAATATAAGTTTAAGCAGCTGATTACATATAATTCTACTAAAAGATATTTTTTGTCATACGACAGGAAAGCTCTTGGCCTTATATCGGAACACAGCAATGCTATTAACATGTTATTATGGCGACCAACTTAGGTAAGACGGTGGTAGCTAGCCAGGTGAGCTTAGAAGCCCTACCACCAAACAAACCGAGCAGAAAAGCTTCTGTCCCCGATGGGAATCGAACCCCGGACCTCCCGATCAATACCCGGTGGCCTCAACTACTAGACCACGGAGGTGGTAAAAATTTAAATTCTAAAACTATTAGTATAACTATAAAAATGAGAGGTATTTTATATTTGTTGCATAATTAGGACTTAACTCCAAATTGAAATTCGTACAAATGTACCCCACACATGGGGTACTTTCATACAGTATTATTTCTGTATTTCCGACAGCATAGACTTTTCATCAACTGCTTGATTAAAAGTATTCTTTGGTTAATAACTTTGTACAATGTTTCTGAAAAAAGTTATTTACTTAATAAAACGCCCTTGCCCTTACGCCGACGTGTAAGATCCTATGCTGTGTTTTTTAATTGTGGATATGTCAGTCCAGTCTACTTTTCATCTAGCCATCTTTTCCTTTGATATTCCGGGCTTTTCGAGAAATCTTGGGTTTGAGGTCAATTATGAAAACTCATAGAGGGATCGGTCACAGAGCCCTGTTGTTAACCCTGATTCCACCGACGCACATCACTTCTGTTTTGCTGCTGACTAATTCAAAGATGGATGGAGATGGAGCTAGTTGCAGATGATGTTACGTTTAGCTTATTATTAAAGAAATTGAGGTGAACATCACCAACAAAAATAATAATATAATTATTAAAAAATATTATTCATCATCTAAGCCTTTTCTTCTACCATGGCGGTATAGGCCTCCTTCAACTTTCTCCATTCCGTTCTATTTTGGGCTACTCTAATCCAGTTCATGCCCACCATCTTGACGATGTCGTCCTTCTACCGCATCTGTGGTCTCCCGTTGCGTCTTTTACGGTTCCATGGCCTCCACTCTAAGACAGTTATGCACCACGACTCTGGCTATCTGGCTATATGTCCAGCCCATTGCCACTTGAGCTTTGCTACGCGGTGTGTAATGTCCGAGACCTGACGCCGTTTTCGGAGCCAACTATTCGTTTTCCTGTCCCGGAGTGTTACTCCTGCCAGTTTTCTTACCATTGCTCTTTGTGCCACCTCTAGTTTGTGGACGATGACCTTAGTTGTTACCCATGTCTTGGCTCCATAAATAAGCACTGGTAGGACACACTGGTTGAAGATCCGCGCTTTCTGTTTTATGATAATGCTCATTTTAAAAGCATAGCCAAGTTTTGCAAAAGCTGCCCAGCCCAATCAAAAAATATTATTATTATTTATTACTTTTTATTTTTGTATCCCTGTTCCTATTTAGTTTGTATGTAAAAGTATTATTTTTTTCAGAAAAGATTCACATCTCAAATGCAAATCATTTTAATTCAGTATAACACTCATCTTAAAAAACCGGCCAAGTGCGAGTCGGACTCGCCCATGAAGGGTTCCGTACGATTTATGACGTATTAAAAAAACTACTTACCTACTAGATCTCGTTCAAACCAATTTTCTGTGGAAGTTTACATGGTAATGTACATCATATATTTTTTTTAGTTTCATCATTCGCTTATTTTAGAAGTTTGGAACTTTAGAAGTGTCTCTCGCGCAACCTATTCGGTTTAGAAAAAATTATATTAGAAACCTCAATATAATTTTTGAAGACCTATCCATAGATATACCCCAAACGTTTGGGTTTGATGAAAAAAAAATTTTTGGGTTTCAGTTCTATGTATGGAGAACCCCCAAAATTTATTGCTTTTTTTCTATTTTTGTGTGAAAATCTTAATGCGGTTCACAGAATACATCTACTTACCAAGTTTCAACAGTGTAGTTCTTATAGTTTCGGAGAAAAGTCGCTGTGACATACGGACGGACAGACAGACATGATGAATCTATAAGGGTTCTGTTTTTTGCCATTTGGCTACGGAATCCTAAAAAATGGCATTTCATAACAAATAGTCCTCACCCTCAAGCTTATAAGGTATAGGGATACCAAGTAAGTACTTTCACAATAAATTTCAATACAGAAATAATTTACGAAATGTAAATAATTTCTGTATTACGAAACTCATCTACTAAAATATTATGAAGAAAGAAGATTAAGTACATGTGTATTTTTGTTTGTAATGAATAAACTCAAAAACTACCAGCCTGATTTTAAAAATTCTTTGGCTAATAGAATGCTACATTATTACTGAGTAATATAGGCCATAAAATAATTTTTCCTATATGAAAACATAAAATTTCCACAGGAAAAATGAAAGTAACGATGGCGAAGTTGCGAGCGGAAAGGGAGTCAGAAATATAAGCAACGCAAAACATTACGAACGATAGAATAATCTCGAGCTCTCCGCCGGCCGCCGCCGCCGAGTATCGTGGCCGAGTCGCGCGCTGCTGTCGTAGTATGCGTGAAAATTTGCGCATGTTGTATTTGTGCTGTAAACGCCAGACCGGAGGCAGAGCGGTGTGAAACAGATAGCATTTTAAAAAATACCTACTCGCGCCGCGCACGTTTACTTTACAATCCTCTTAACCTGTGTTCATAGTTCAAATTTCAACTTATTTATGGTCTTGTTTGCCAATATTTTTTATTATGTAAATACATCTTATCGTTATCATTATTATTATCTGATACTGGCGAACAACATTGCAATCAGATCTCGAGATACTTGTATTTGTTGAGATTCGATTTCACATCTATTCATTTTGTTACTGTGAGTATTTAAATCTGTATTCCTTTTGTCTTTATAAGTAACAGTTAGTTGTATGTTTTATAAAAGAAAATATGACAGAAAATGGCAACGCAAACACTATTCAAGACAAATTTGAGAAGTCCGTGGACCTGGATGACATTTTAATCAATGAGATAGGTGAACTAGGGAAATATCAGTTTAAAAACATAGCTTTACTGTTCATGCCTATTGTGATGAGCGGTTTACTCGACGAATTTATCTTCAATACATCTCCAGTACCACACAGGTAATGCTAAATTAAACGAAAGATTTGTGAATGGTTTGGGTGAGTTTTTTATATTTTGAGTTGTACGTATAAATTTATCATTTAGCAGGCATAATGAGAATAAATGTGAACTCAATGATTAGATAGACATTTTTCGATTCAGTATAAAATAATAATTGTTAGAAGTATTTTAAGTGTGTCATTAAGTTTGTATATATTATCTAGACACTTAGTTCCTTAACCCGTGAACCGTAGTGTAAAAAAATCTTGTATTTTTACATTGGTAATAATTTGAGTCGATTAATTTGGAAGGTGGAAAGAAGGTGAAATGTATAGTGATACACGATGTAATATTGTAGGAACTGTTACTTTAAGGTGTATGATTCCCGAATGCGGGGAGTACAGTAAAGGTCTAACGTACTATAACGACTGGGCCAGCGCTGCGATACCCAACGGCACCAACGGCATGCTCTCTAGCTGCAAGAGATTTGCACCTGTCGGAAATGGCACCGCCGATTTTTGTCCAGCGAGCCTATTCAACCAAGAAATGACTATCGATTGTGAAGGTTACATTTATGCAAGTGAAAATTCTGTAGTTTACGAAGTGAGTTATTTGGTGAAACGAGTCAAACTAAATATATTTACAAATAAAATCTTATTGCCTGGCATTTATTGTTGCAGTTTGATCTGGGATGTCAAGAATGGCTGCGAGCACTCGCTGGAACAATGTTCACTTTAGGCACTCTATTGGCTCTTCCATTTGTAGGATATTTTTCGGATCGGTACGGGAGACGGATCACTTTAATCCTTTGCTTATTCAATACAGCTGTTACAGGCTACATCAAAGCTTTCTCCGTCAACTATTTTATGTATGTAGCTATGCAAATCATTCAAACAACATTAGGAAGCGGTACCTACTCTACCTCTTACATTTTAGGTAAGAACCCCATTAAAATTACTAGTTCTCATGCTAAATCCTTATACATAGGTATGTATGTATATAATGAAATGAACTTGTTTTTAGCAACTGAAATGGTCGGACCAACGTATCGGGTGATAACAGGCATATCCTGCGGTGCCATGTTTTCGGTTGGCCAAATGCTATTAGGCGTTATAGCTTGGCTTGTTCAACCGTGGCGGCAAAGGATTATAGCGTTGCATATTCCGTTCCTTTTACTATTTTTTCATTATTGGCTAGTGCCAGAGAGCGTAAGATGGCTACTGTCGAATGGAAAATATAAAGAGGCTAAGAAAATTCTTGAAGAAGTTGCTAGAGTTAACAAAAAACAAATCAGTGAGAAATCTTCGAACGCGTTAATGAATCCACCTGAGAGACTTCCAAGGCAGCAACAGGTATTTTTTTTATTAAGGATCGATAAAAGTAAGTTAGTGATAAATCTGGTAAATGCTTTGAAAGCTATATCGTTTTCGATTTCAAATAGAATGGATATATATATATATATCAGTATATTAAAGGTAAAGGTTAATAGTTATATTGTTAAGTCCATCATGTACTCTTTAGCCCATGTTTCATTTCACAGTAACATTAATCTCCTGTCCTTTACGTTGTATCTTATGATGTAGTGTAATATATTATAAACATCGTATTTAATTATTTATACGGTAATGGTATTAATAAAAATAACGTTATTTTAGGACGAGCCCAGTTTTATAAAAATCATAATAAAATCGCCTGTAATGCTACGACGAGTTTGTACTACTCCAATCTGGTGGATATCCACAACGTTTGTATATTACGGTCTGGCCATTTACTCCACCAGCGTTTCAAGTAACATGTATATGAGCTTTATTTTGACGAGCGCAATCGATTTGCCTGGTCTCTGCACAGCTATACTGCTTATGAACTGGATCGGCAGAAAGTATATCATCTGTGGCGGTTTCTTTCTAAGTGCTGGAGCAAATATTACCTTTGCCTTCATGCATACAGGTAATTAAAACGCTTATTGAATTTAATTATATGCCTGACTAAAAAAAATATTTGTTAACACCAGGATAATAGTACCTACCTATTTGGCGAAATTTTTAATATTATGTGTGTATTATGTACATGTTTTCACAGTAGGTTATAGAAATAAACGCTTTATTAAAGGTTTGGAGACGAGTCAACTAACTCAGTCTCGCTATAATACCCTATAATACACAGTTTCTTTTTTAATCAGTGCCACTCAGTAATATGTCTTAAAATAATTTTATTGTGTTTCGCATATTTATTAAGTATTGATTTAAAAAAGGACTCCTGAATATAATCTAATGGTAGGTCTCATTTATAAATAAGATGTCATCTCGCAGTAGGAGGCTGCGGAGAGGGAGTGAGAGGTAGATCCTCAGGCCGCTTCCCTACGCCGCAGACGGATAGGCAGGAGAAGACGAGCAATCGCTCAAGCAATGCCTGTCTGATGACCTTGCCGTGAAGCCTGCGTGCACGGTCGGCTTCCGTGTACGCCGCCGTAGGGCTTCTCCGTCTGGAGATTATCCCCCCTTGGCGATAGATAGCCGTACCGACCGGTCGGGCTAGCCCGGACGCGTGAGTAGTGGTGTCGCACTGTGGACTCTACCACACGCGCCCAAAAGGGCAGGGAGAACACCGAGGGGTTTTTGTAGGCCTGTCTCTCTGCCGGGTGAACCCCACACACGCTCGCCGTCAAGCCAACGGTGGATACGGTGCGGTTGCGCATTTCCCCGCGAAAAAAAGGCTAGAATAGGTATGGAAAAACCAGCGAACTATGCTTCTATAGGGCACAAAACTTTTTGTGCAGAAGATAAAAGCACAAAAGCGACAAGATTAAAATGAAAAAAAATGATGTAAAAAATGTGTTAATTGTATTAATCATAACATTAACTGCCTTCATTTTATTTATTTTAAAGGCTTGCCAGTAGATCGTTTCTATAATTAGACCTGACGTGAACATCAAATAAAATGACTTTGCACTCTAAACAGTACCAAAAGAACTACATTTTTCCTTGCTCCTAAAATGTTAATGAATTGAACTTTTCACTATCAGCTCAACTAAATGATATGATGACTACCAGATGCAAATACCTACCAAAAAACAAACATGTAATACGTGCCTTAAAAATTAGAGGCTTTCTATCGATTTACCTGGGATCCCATCACCAGATCCTATCTTATTGACAATGGAACCGCCTCGGGGATATCCTTTCAAACAGAAAAGAATTTCGAAAAATCGGTCCACAATGGCAGAAAAATCTGTAAATATACAAAAAAATAATCAGTAAAACATAGAACCTCCCACGAACCTCCTCCCTTTTTGATATCGGCAAAATACTAGCAATAGCTGTTATGGCATTTTTAAAAAATATTTTAAAATAATGATATTTCATAATATTATAAGCAGATAGGTAAGTAAATGATAGCACATATACACAGTTACATGTAATCAGCGTTGCCAATCTGTGGGGAATTCCCCAAACTGTGGGGATTTTCAGTCTAATTGGGTAATTTGTGGGGAGAGCGTTTAAGTGGGGAAAAGCGGGGAATTTAGACATTTACGCTAGAGCTTAACCTAAAAGTAATAAAATTAGTATTAGAAGTAAGTTTAATTTATATATTATTTATACTTTAACTCAACTTAACCGATTGGAAGGTTTTGGAGTTTATTTTATTGCAGCATTTATGTCCTTTCAACCTTTATTGTTTATCGGGGAAGATACCTACAGAGTCAGAGAACTGTTGTTGAGTGTTAACTGGTGTTCCGTCATATTTCGAGTTCACACATACTGCTTGTTGTGTATTGCTGACACTTGTTGTTTATGTACTATAATAGAAAGATACAATGGATAAGTGGTAGTTAAAATGTAAAAAAAGAAAGTTAATAAGAACGACGATTATTTCAAGATATGTAACATATCTTGAACCAATCGTCGTATGTTAAACATATCATATGTTATAAAACCAATATTCAATAGTCAGTTATATGTATAAGTAAGTACTAGATGCAAAAATTGCTTTAACTTATTTTAGTTTAGACTGGAATAAATACCTAACGTATTTCTCGATTGATATCATTTGTTACAGTAAGTTATATTTAATGTTTACTTTTTATTTAATTTATAAAGTTTAATTTCTTTGCTGGAAACTTGTGGGGAAAATGTGGGGATTATCAATTATATTTTTCCCAAAATTAGGGATTTTCAGATAGGTTCTTGGGTAATCCAGACCGTGGAAGTTGGTAACGCTGCATGTAATTATTACATTCTTTGTAACTTTTTAACTTAAGATTCCCATGCAATAACACCTGTAAGATGTAAATTAATTGTAGTCCTTTTATCATTATCAATACCACATCACTTCCGCTGCATTGCTTGATTATATAGACGCGGACTGTAGAAAATACCGGCCAAGCGCGAGTCGGACTCGCCCATGAAGGGTTCCGTAGGATTTATGACGTATTAAAAAACTACTTACTAGATCTCATTCAAACCAATTTTCGGTGGAAGTTTGCATGGTAATGTACATAATATATTTTTTTTAGTTTTATCATTCTCTTATTTTAGAAGTTACAGGGGGGGGACACACATTTTACCACTTTGGACGTGTCTCTTGCGCAAACTATTCAGTTTAGAAAAAAATGATATTAGAAACCTCAGTATGATTTTTCAAGACCTATCCATCCCACACGTATGGGTATGATGAAAAAAAATTTGAGTTTCAGTTCTATGTATGGGGATGTATCTATAAGGGTTCCGTTTTTTGCCATTTGGCTACGGAACCCTAAAAATGCCCTAATTAGAACGTTTTCATGTCTGAATTTTCTTCGCGCACGCTTTTAAACAAGTCATCATCTCACTCGCATAGCTAGATATCGAACTAAAGTCTGTACCCACTACATCATACTCGTACTTGTAGACATTAATCATAGTAGAGGCATTGTAGAGTTAGCATGCTCCAAATAAAAAAACTTCGACGTTCAGTAGCGAAGTCGTTTTTCCAGAATTGTCCTACAATCGTCTGGGAGTATACCTCGTGGGTAGATATGGCATCGCAGCTGTATTCGCAACTCTGTATCTTTACACGTCTGAGCTGTACCCAACTGTATATCGTCACAAATTGCTCGCCTTCTCCTCCATGGTTGGTAGGATCGGATCAATAACTGCACCATTGATGATTACACTGGTAAGAACATAAAATATACATAATCCAATGAATATAATAGAATACGTTCAAATCATACGAAATTAATGAACTTAATTTTTTTTTATCTTTATTTATTTAGGGATTTTTATCTCAAAGATATGACTCCCAGCTCATCTTTTTCCCACTAGAGAAACAAATTGTCTCGATCATGTCATAGCCCGATCTCCTTTTAATTGCAAAACACTTGTTTTAGATAGTTTTATTACTGATCATGCTCCTATTATACTTAGTTGTAGTACACACATGACTAGGTCTAAACTTTGCTACACCTATCGACGTTCTAATGTTCCTGATATAGTGGACGAATTGTCTAAATCCAACTTTTCTACCGTCCTAAAGTGTAACGACCCCGATACAGCTTGTGACAACTTAATTCACATTGTATCGTCTGCTGTTAATAAGCATACTCAAACTATTAGCGTACCCAGCAGAAAACGTATATTAAAACCCTGGATGACTTCTGGTCTTCTTAGGTGTGTTCGTAATCGGGACAAATTGCACAAAAAATATCGAAGAGACCCTGAGAATATTATAAATAAGATTTCATATTTCCGCTATCGAAATTTTTGCAATAGTCTTCTTAAAAAAGTCAAACGCGAATACGAACAGAGTGAGTTTCTTAAGATTAGAAAGAGTCCAAAAGCAGCCTGGAAACTTATAAATCGCATCGCTAATATCGATAAAAAGCAAAATACTGCCAATGCTTTGTTAAAATTATGTGATGACCCCAGCATGTCAGTTAATACCGTGAATTCGTTCTTCGCTAGTATTGGAATTACTCTAGCTTCTAAATTCAACTCAAACACTTCGGCTTATGAACTTTCTAACCATTCTTCTGTTTCCTCACTTCATGATGTCCCCGTGACGTCGATGGTGCTACTTGATGTCGATGACGCAGAGGTAGAAAACGTAATTTTGGGTTTAAAAGATAAATGTGCGCTTGGATGGGACGGTATTTCTACTACCCTTATCAAAGCTGCTAAACATATCCTTATTCCTATTTTAGTTCATATTTTCAACCTTTCACTTTCTCATGGGATTTTTCCGCGTGCCTTTAAAAGGGCTATTGTACATCCTATTTTCAAGAGTGGTGATAAAGATAGTGTCACTAATTACAGGCCCATTTCGGTCTTAACAGTTTTGTCCAAAATCTTTGAAAAAATTTTAAATGTAAAATTATTAAACTTCATAAATGCTAAGAATATACTGTCTGCAAATCAATATGGTTTTCGAAAATCTAAATCTGCGGAAGACGCGGTCTTGGAACTATCCGATCACATTATTAAAAACTTTGACAAACGACTCAAATCCGCAGGAGTGTTCCTTGATCTGTCAAAGGCATTTGACACTGTTTCTATCGCCATTCTTATATCAAAAGTTCACTCTATTGGCGTTAGAGGCATCGCCCTTGATTTATTTAACAGTTACCTCACAAATCGTTCGCAAATTGTTGTTATAGATAAATTTGAGAGTGAGGAGGAATCACTTAGCTTTGGTGTCCCGCAGGGAAGCGTTCTTGGCCCCACTTTATTCTTAATATACATAAATGAACTCTGCAACATGTCACTTCCCAACACCAAAATTATCACCTATGCTGACGACACAGCACTTCTTGTTCATGGTCGAAACTGGGACGAAGTTCGTGTTTACACAGAAAATGCCCTGCGATCTGTTATGAGCTGGCTTAGTGCAAATCTTCTCACTCTCAATTTATCTAAGACCATAGTTATAGGTTTCGCTCCCACAGCAGCCTCACAAAATCCTCCATCGTTCTCCGTTCGAGCTCATGTTTGTCCTTATGTGAATGGTTCGGTACCCTGTAACTGTACATCATTGAAAGTTGTCTCATCTTCTAAATATCTGGGAGTCATGATTGATAGCGCTATGAATTGGAAGTAACACATCGAATACACAGTATCGAGAGTGCGTAAATTAATTTATACCTTTAAGAGTCTCCGATGGGTTGTTGACTTCAAATATTTAAAAACCATTTATTTTGCTCTCGCCCAATCAGTGCTATCGTACTGCATTACATCTTGGGGAGGATCAGCAAAGACTCATATGTTGCGCTTGGAAAGAGCTCAGAGAGCAACTCTTAAAGTACTTTCGAAGAAACCTATTCGCTTCCGGACTTCTGACTTATACTCTCTTTGCCGGGTCCTTACAGTTAGACAACTTTTTATTCTTTACACAGTATTAAAGAAACACAGTGAAATTGATTTTGACCCTCAAACTGTATACTCGAAACGTCGATCCGATATAGTTTGTTTCACTGAACGTCACCGTACGGCTCTGGCAGCTCGACATTATTGCTATTTGAGCCCAAAACTATATAATAAAATTAACAAATAGTTACATATTTTCCACTCTCTTCATTTAAATGCAAAACAAAATGTATCCAATGGCTGCTATCACTGTCATATGATGAGACTGAAGACCTGCTAAAAATTATATCATAAACGCATACTCACACACCCACGCACACACTCACACACTCACGCATATACACACACACACACACACACACACATACACACATACCTACATATTCATATATTCTGATAGTCTAATCACTTTTGCTTTTGTTATTTAAGTATTATTGTAATTATTTTAAAATTTTCTTGATTGCTACTGTTTCGGAGGAGAGCGTTGATGCACGCGACACAGTTGTTCACGCTCGAGGAAGAGCGAGTGGCAACACTGCATTGTGGTCTGTGCAGTGAGAGCCTTTTTGGCGGCCGGCCGCATGTGACATGTTAGTTGAGTCGAGTCGAAATGTCATGACATTGTTAGAGGTTATGTGCGGGCCGGAATAAAATGTAATTTAAGTTAAATAACAAATTGTGTTTTGCGCGGCGCACCTAATATCGGGGTGCGAAAGCCCGCTTGGTGTTGTGCAAAAGTATTATCGTCGCTTGTGTGAGCCGTGGTGGCCTAATAGGCATTTGTAGTGCTCCGGTCTCCACCGGTGGATCCACCGCAGAACGTCAGGAGCCGCGACTTCCTTCGAGCTAGCTCAGGAAGTCCACCGGCTACATACGCAGACTGAACGGAGACAAGGTAAACATTATCTGTATCGGTTTTTGGATTCCGCAATCAAAGCATCAAGTCGGTGAATCGCCGACGTGGTGGTGTCTACCTTGGGCACCACCACGCTCTGCTACCAAGAGATGGTCGGTAGACAACGGACATAACGGACGCGAGTTGAGATCCGCCTCAATCTTATGAAACACCGTCGCGAGTTCCTCAAACGTGAGAATAGTCTCCCCAATAACGCGGCGAAGGTGAGTCTTGGCGGCCTTTACAACAGATTCAAAAATCCCTCCCCAGTGAGGGCAAGACGGCGGGGAGTATCGCCATGTTACCCCCCTACGGGAGAGTGTGGATCCGATCTCAATATTATTTTTATCTAAAAATTCACAAACTTCTCTTATATGTCTATCAGTGCCCTTGAAGTTCGTCCCACAATCGGACCGAATTAGAGAAGGCAGTCCCCGGCGGGAGACAAATCTGCCTAACGCTGCTAAGAAAGCGTCCATGGTGAGTGCACTCACCACCTCCAAATGAACGGCTTTAGTGGCCAAACAAACAAACACACACAAGTAAGCCTTTTCAGTCTTAGCATTACGGAGTCGCGACGTTTTTATAGTGAATGGTCCCGCAAAATCAGTTCCAACCAGGGATTGAAAAGGTTCCTAGAATACCGGTACAAAACCGGTATTTAACGGTTTCGGTGCTAGAACCAGAACCGGAACCGGAACCCAAACAAGAACCTTTAAGAACCCTTTTATACCGGTTCTTGACAAATTAAGTCCGTACTAGTCGGACTTCAATAGGAACGATACCGAGGTGCAGGTGCGTCGTCGGCGGCCGACGACGGGAGTGGAGAGAGAGAGGGAATAAAAAATAAAGTACCTATTTTTATTACGTCTTATACATTGTAAAAACCTCGCGATTTTAATTCTTATAACTGTCAGTGAAGTTAATAATATATAATATAAGTAATATAATATTCTGTTTATTTTAATTTTATATGTTAGTTTTATTGGGTCATTACTGACTGACTCTACAATACTTTATACCAACTATAGCAAAATAGACTACTTCTTTAATTTTAATTATTTACTATTTTACGGCGAGCATCAACTTTATGTTCATTTCAATTGCAGATGAAAACGTTACCGTGTAGGTATATTATATGGATGGGTGCCTCAGCCTCTGCCCCCGCGCCTTCCACTCAGCCTACCCTGCCCCGCACGCGGACCGGCTTCGCGGGCTACGGCCCGAGAACACTAGGGCAAACCCCAGACGGAGGGCCTTTACGGCGGCGTGCACGGGACCAACCGCACATGCAGGCCTCCACTTCAGGGTCATTAGACGGGCATCGCCTGTGCGAATGCCCGCCTTCTCCTGCCTATCCGTCTGCGAGAGATGGGAGCGGCTTGAGGATCTACCTCCCGCTCCCTCTCCGCGGCCTCCTTCTGCGAGATGACGTCCTTGCCCACGTATGGACGCGACCATCCGGCCCCTCGTAGAGAACTGACCTGCCTTCCGCGTAGCTGTCCACGAGGGTGCGGAGGTACGGAGGCACCAATGTTGCTTAACCCTTTTTTTTTTTCGGTGGGAAATGCATTACGCATACCCCGCGCTTGGGAAGGCGCGGGGTTATGTCGAACTCTCCGCGGCCCCTGGGGGCAGAGTGCCAGCCAGGAACCGCGGCCTACCGACTAAAACCCACCGATGCCCCTCACATACGCCTTGGCGCGAGCACGTCCATCATCGCCGTGTCCTCCTCATCAGAAGAAGACACGCCGAGGAAGGCCGCGTCGCTGCCGGACAAGGTCATAGGAACTCGAATGAACACATCCACGACCTCGTCGGCGCCTGCTCGCCTATGGCGAGCCCCTCTCACCTCCCCAAAAGGGGGAGGCCGGTGATCCCCCGGGGCATCCAGGGGATCAGCGACTGGCGGCAACCGATGCAATGCAGGACCCGGGCTTCCCAACCCAGGGCCCCACTGGTTGCCGTCAGGAGGAAGAAGGCGGGCGTAATTCCGCCTCCTCCACCCCGTCCTTCTACGGCGGCATGGATCGGCCGAGGGATCCTCCTCCCTGGCCCTCTCCGCCGACTCCTTCTGCTTCATCACATCCACGCAGAAGGAGTTTACCGCGTCCCACGTCCTCTCTCCCTCCAGCATGGCACAGACCACGTTCTGGAGGGAGAGGTCGTCGCCGATGACGGCGGTCAGCTCACGGCGCTCCGAGGAGAAGGCGGGGCACACCGCTAAGGTGTGCTGCGCGGTATCCTCTTCGGCGCCACAGTGGTGGCACTAATGTTGCTTAACCCTAGCAATTGTTTGCTGAGAGCACACGCCAATACCTATCAGGTTAATGTAACCTGGTTGTAGCAATAGTCATAGTCATATTTTTTTTCAATGTAGGCTTTAAAAGCACTTATTGACGTCATTAAAACAAAAACGAACATGAGTTTGAAACTTTGTTAAAAAAAACGACTACCTCAGTAAAAAAAAACTATTACTAGTTAAAACTATCGCCTGTATTAACTGCATTAACATGTCAAATTCATTGCCAAGGATGTTTGTCTTCGACGAAGTCTTGTACCCTATAATATGCTTTAGCAATTAATTTTGTTTTAATTTGTTGTTTAAATTGTGTATCCCTCATAATTAAGAGTTCGTCAGGTATTTTATTGTAATAACCTTACGCTATTCCCTATAAATGAATTTTTACTCTTTGCAAGTCGTAGATCCGGGACCACTAATTTATTTTTGCTCCTAGTATTCAAATCCCTAACGTCACAATTCTTTTTAAAGGTATGTATATTTTTGCGGATATACATAATATTTTCATAAATGTAGAGAGACGGAAATGTCAGAATATCAATTTCTCTGAATTTATTTCTTAAGGAGTCACGAGGCTTCATTTTATAAATAAATCCAACAGCTCGTTTCTGTAATATAAAATTTTTTTCGACGTCAGCTGCAGATCCCCACAGTAAAACACCGTATGACATGACACTATGAAAATACGCAAAGTAAACCAATCTTGCAGTCGTCTCATCTGTTAAGTTCCTAATTATTTTTACAGCATATGCAGCCCAACTCAATTTATTTGCCAAAATTACTAAATGTGGCTTCCATTGTAATTTGGAGTCAACCTTTATACGCAGGTTCGGCCTCATATGGAATACTGTTCTCATCTTTGGGCAGGGTCACCCCAATACCAGCTTCTCCCACTGGACCGCATTCAGCGGAGAGTGACTCGAATCGTCAACTGCCAGGAAATTTCTAATCGGCTTGATACCTTGGCGCTGCGTAGAGATGTCGCCTCACTATGCATCTTCTATCGCATATATTACGGGGAATGCTCCGAGGAATTGTTCGGTCTCATACCTGCCGCCTCTTTCCGCCATCGTTCCACGCGACAAAAAATCCATGCCCATCACTTAGATGGTTGGCAGTCTACAACTGTGCGTTTTTCTCGCAGTTTCCTGCCTCGTACAGTCAAACTTTGGAATGAATTGTCACCTTCGGTATTTCCGGACCGATACGACCTTCAAACTTTCAAGAAAAGAGCGTATTCCTACCTTAAAGGCCGGCAACGCACTTGTAACTCCTCTGGGGTTGCGGGTGTCCATGGGCGACGGTAATCACTTACCATCAGGTGATACGTTTGCTCGTTTGCCCCCTATCCCATAAAAAAAATATCCAAGAAAGTAGTATTATCAACTATTTCTAAATTATTTCCGTGCAGTTCAACATTTATGGGGTTATTTTTTGTATTTGGAGGTAGGAATCTAACACATTTTGTTTTCTTTGCGTTAAAAACCAAATTATTTGACGAAAACCAATGAGAGACTTCTTTTAGAGTGTTATTTATATGCATTTTACTATGTTTGGCATTGAAAAAATCAACGAAGTATCGTCTGCAAATAATACGATATCCGACATATCCTTCACCATGAAAGGAAGGTCATTTATATAAACAAGGAATAAAAATGGCCCAAGAATCGATCCTTGTGGTACTCCCATTTCAACCAATGAACCATCCGAGAGAACCCCCTTTATCCCAATTTTTTGCATTCTATTCGAAAGATACGATTTTATCACTTCTAAAGCAACACCACAAATACCGTAATAATTTAATTTTCGAATTAAAATCTCATGATCAATGCAGTCGAACGCCTTGGAAAGGTCACAAAATATTCCTACCGAGTCACACCTTTTTTCCCAATTTAAAAAATATTATTTATTAATTTAGCCTCTGCATCCGTAGTTGATAGACCTTTTGTTAATCCAAATTGATTTTTTGAATTGAGAATAAATTATTCGTTCAAATATTTTACTTAATACAGGTAGCACAGATATTGGGCGATAGTTAGAAAGATCGTGTGTATCTCCTGACTTAAATATTGGAGCTACCCTACTTTCTCTTCGTTGATGATTGTTGACCATGTTGTTTTAATTTTATTGTTTGCTCTAATGATTTTCTTCCTAATGTAATCTGATTTTACTTGTCTGCAAACATTCTTAAAAATTTTTGAATATTGCCTGACATATTCTTGAAACTCAGTTAAATATATACGATTTTTTATCGTACAAATCATATAGGTGTTCTCTACTTTTCCTGATACCTTTTGTTGCCCATTTGTTAAAAACATTTTATTCCCTTTAGTTTTGTTTGTTTAACCTTAAATGTTCTATCAAATTCTTTTTTTATTGACATAAATAATGTATTATAAGACTCATTTGGGTTATCAAAATTAAAATTAGCAGACGTTAGGGATGTTGCAATATTTTCTCTAAACTTATTCAACTTATTTTTTGTCAAAGGCCTATAACTAATAATTTCATTTTGTGTTCTATCACCATCAATTTCTATTTTTAAACCTTTGTGATCAGACGGTACCCCACTTATCAGAGACTTACTTTTAATTCTACAATTAACAATAATATTATCAATGCAAGTCGAAGAGTTAGGGGTTATTCTGGTTGGTTCGTTGAAGAGACAACCTAAGTTAAAATACTTTAGCAACGTCAGCAAGCTATCTTTTTCATTAGAATCACTGAGAAGATTTATATTGAAATCACTGCAAATAACAAGTGGCTTAGTATTGTTTGATACCTTGTTCAATATGTCCTTTATGACACCAATAAAAGAGCTGAAATTTCCTGATGGCGGTCGGTAGACACAAAGGACAAGAAACCCCTCTATTTCCGCATTAGCCACCTCACAAACACGTTCAACAGAATACCCAACAAGATCCTTACGTTCTTTATAAGTTATTGAATCTTTAACCAGTAAAAGGTTGCCTTTTAGCAATAGAAGAGATTGCTTTTTAGCAATAAGGCCGCCTATTTGTACATATATATATTTTTTACATTTGTATCCCATTGTAATACAATTTTTGTACAATAAAGTGTTTATTATTATTATTATTATTATTAAAAGACAACCTTCACCCATAGGTGACACTCTATTAAATATACTAGCAATTTTTTAGTTTTTTATATTAAAGCACATATTTTCCGGTTTTAGCCAAGTTTCTGTTAAGCATAATACATCGATACTAAACTTATCTAATAAAAATTCAACGTCAATAATTTTACCAGAAAAGCGATTTACGTTTTGATAAACTAAAGTTAATAAATTTGTACACTTCTCATCGGTCATATTTACATCACAAAAAATGATTAGTCTCAGGTCTAATAGAGTTAACCTTACTAATAGGCACTGAGTTGTCAATGTACGCTTTATTTAAATTATGAGCTAAGACAGAAGATAAATAATTTATAGATCGTATATCCAGATACATATTGTAATCCTTCGTCATCTTAATTTTATTACTAAATAAATTTATGTCAAATAATTTGAAGTCACCATTATGACGACCGATCAAATGATGTAAGGTCTTATTTAATTTATAAATTTTGTCATTTTGAGAAGCGGAAAATGAAGAACAATATGAGTATTACAAGTATCATCAAAGTAATAATAAACTTTAAATCAGTATCAATCAGCAGTAGAGGAGTTGGGTATCTAGCAGACTACGTGATGCTGTCGCATCATATCCGGGGGGGTTATTATCTAAGAAAAAATCTATCGTGATCGCTTACACTTTGACAGTCGCCGTCCATCCATCGCTCCTTTCCTTTATAAAAAGATGTCGGCGCAGAGTCTTGTATTCACGGCGCAATGGTTGTCAAATTAAAAGCGATCGTGATTGTTTTTTTCTCAGACAATAACCCACCAAGTTACCATATCATGGAAATACCACCAAAGAAACAGTATATTACAATAAACTTTAAATCAGTATCAATCAGCAGTAGAGGAGTTGGGTATCTAGCAGACTACTTATGAGTATCCTTATGGTTTTATTGATACACTGATGACCAATTTCACCAACTTGTCTTAGCTTAGGATACTTACTCTTCGGTGGCATACTGTCACATTCTTTTATTAAAAATAAAAAGTGACGGCATACTTCTTAGGAGTTTCATAAGCTAAGGTTAGTGAAATTGGCCCTTAACTACTATCCAAAGTTCTACTTATCTAATTATAACTTTTTATTTTTTGATGACGTCGTCTTTATTGTTTTCCTATTATAATAAATTTCTTGTCAAAATTCATTTCATCATAAAAAAATCATATATCCATATAAATAGGTAGGTATGTACACCAACATCATACACTGGTACAACACAAAAATAATACAATACAATATAACTTTCCTTTGTCCATTCTAATATTAAATTATTACAGTGTAGCCTGTGTTAATTCAGTCGTTAGTCCAGGATAACTAAAACACAAATATTATTTAATTACAATACTTTCACTAACTCTACACCAACATACAGTGTCCAGAAAGTCCCAAATAACTAAAATTACAAGCGTAGAAGAGACGTGCCGTGCCGAACACAATATATGGAACCGGTATTAGAACCTTTATTTATTATTAGTTTGAACCTGTATTAAGAACCGGTACTTTGGAACTTTACCGGAACCGGAACCGAAACCGGAACCGCACCGAAAAGAGAACCCTTTTCAAGAACCTAAATGAAGAACCGGAACCGAAATTGGAACCGTTTTTCAATCCCTGGTTCCAACTCCTAAGAAGGTCATCGATTCATTCACACGATCAGCAGGCAAATCACCCATTTGGGGCTGCATCGTCTCGGGGCGTAAACGATAGCAGGGCAGACATCGAAAGATAACAGATCGGATTATTCTTCGCGCTGACAAAATCCAAAACTCCCGTTGGAGTAGCGCGGTCAATGCATTACATCCGGCATGAGCATTCTTCACATGGCGATCAATGATCAACAATCGCACCAATGGTCCGTCCTTGGGGAGCAACAGGGGGTGACGTGATCTATAAGGCAAGTTAGCGTGCCTCAATCGGCCTCCTACACGCAACAATCCCTTATCATCCAGAAAGGGAGTCAAACGCACCAAGGGTCCCTTCAATTTGGACGTCCCGGTACGGAAAATCTTAAGTTCCGGTTCAAACGCTCTAGACTGGATCATACGCACCCAATGCAGAAGAGCATCTTGGCGCTCCTGCGGTGAGAGGACCGGACACAAATCTTTGTCCTGAGGCCGGCGACAATTTCGTATAAATCTTCTTATCCAAGCGGTCACGCCGAGCAACTTGTCCAGAGAACTGTAGCGGTCTAATAAAAATTCCCGCTCTGGAGCCGCCATAGTCTCGACAGCGTGAACACGCAAGCCCGGATTTGGTACCTTCACCACAGCTGGTGTGGAAGGCCAAGACGGCTGTAATAACCATTCGGGACCCCACCACAGAGTGTGGTCAATAAGCTGAGGGGCTTCGCTGCCACGTGATGCACAGTCAGCAGGGTTTATTTCACCTGGCACGTGGCGCCAAATTAACGTGGCCTTCGAGGCCTGTATTTGGGATACCCGATTGGCCACAAATACTTCCAGGGAGTGGACGGAGTTCTTAATCCAACACAGGACAACCTGACTGTCGGACCAAGCAAATAGCGACTCAAAGTCCACACTACGTCCCAGGGTGTCAACAACGTGGTTCATCAAACGAACCAGAAGAGTAGCTCCAGACAATTCTAACTTCGGAATCGTTAATCGAGTCCGAAGTGGAGCAACCTTACTCTTAGCAATTAACAAGTGGAGCTTAACAGCTCCTCTATCATCGACCGCCCGGATATATACGACGGCTGCGTATCCACTCTCAGACGCGTCACAAAAGCCATGAAGGCTGGCCGTAAACCGTCCCTTAGGCAGTATATGTCTAGGGATACTAACACGGTTAATGTCAGGGAGAGACGACATGAAGGACTCCCAATCTCGCAGCAAACGGCCCGGGAGGGGCTCATCCCACGACACTTCGGCTGACCAAAGTTCCTGTAGAAAGCACTTCATCCAAAACACTACGGGACTAATCCATCCGTTTGGGTCAAAGGTACGAGCTACTGTAGATAAAACCAACCGTTTCGTACAGACCTTGGGGCTTGGCAGCTCCAATCGATAGGTGAACGTGTCCTGGACAGGTCTGTATTGCACTCCCAAAACAGACAGTAAATCTGGAGTGTTGGCATTCTCAAAAATATGAGGCTCCTGCTGGTGGTCGTCTGGCAAGTCACACAAAAGCTGAGGTGAGTTGGACATCCACTTCCTCAGTTCATAACCACCAGCCCCGAGAAGAGCAATTAGTTCATCTCGCAAAATCAAGGCTTCCTCGACACTAGAGGAGCCCGTACAAATGTCATCCACAAATGCATCCTCCTTGAGAACCAAGGATGCGCGAGGGTATCGTAACCGCTCACGGTCAGCGAGTTCCACAAGTGAGCGAATTGCCACAAAGGGGCTCGAACGCAAACCGTATGTATTGGTGTTCAGCTCGTAGACTAGCATGGGATCTCTGGGATCCTCTCTCCATAATATGAGCTGATATCGCCTATCGTCCGGGTGAATCACAGTCTGCCGAAACATCATCCGGATATCGGTCACAAAGACGACGGCATGGCGACGGAAGTTGGTCAATACATCACCCACCTCGTGGTGCAACTTCGGTCCAGCATGCAGACATTGATTCAGCGAAACTCCGGTAGACGTGGGAGCTGACCCATCAAAAACAACGCGTATCTTCCCAGTGGAAGGTTTCAAAACCGCGTGGTGAGGAAGAAAATTATGTTCCTCGTTTCGCCAGTCCAGTCGCGAGACCGACATGTGCCCCAGTTGCTCATATTCTCGCATGAAGTCGACATACTTCTGTTTGAGGTCGGAGTTCCTACTCATACGACGCTCCATGGACAGCAGCCGCTTCTCGGCCAACGGCCGGGAGCTGCCAAGTGAGGGGCGAACTGACAAAAAGGGCAAACGAGTGATCAGCCGTCCCGAGTGAAGGCGACCTGTATTGTTCTGGTAGAACAACTCACACTCCTCGTTTAAGGGGTTCACTCGCTTCACGGTAGGTGGCTCTTCCACCTCCCAAAACCGTTGAAGGACATCCGATAAGGTGGAGCTAACAGTTATGTAACTGTCCACCGATGGAGATGGTGGGTTATGCCTAACTGGTCCCATCACTACAAACCCAAGCGATGTAGATAAGGCTACCAGCCCACCCTTCTGTAACTCTCTTCTCTTCCCACAATACACGCGGCCTAGAACATCGGCACCGAGCAATAAGTGAATCGGACCGGTTCGATGGAAGGAAGGGTCAGCCAAGGTCAATCCTGATGTCGCATCAACGACAGCGCGCGAAACGTGCTGTTGCGGAAGCTGACCAACAACCTTCTCAAAAACAATCGCGGTAGCGCCAATTTTGGGCGCTGAAGAGAAGTGGGGGGAAAAGGAGAACAAAACCTGACCGATCGGATCCGGGATCCGCAGGTCTCCGATTCCTCGTACCGATTCAAGGTATGGAGATGTGTTCAAACTCAACTGCCGGACCAGCCAGCTGGAGGCAATGCAACCCTGAGCTCCCGTATCCAAAAGGGCGCGAACTAAAACAAAGGTGCCCCTCGGGCCCCACACCTGTACGGAGGCTGTTGGTAACAGCACCTGCTCCTGTGGGGGGGTTGCAGCCGACAGTTGGTTTAATGAAAATCCCCCCGCATTCCCCGCAACGGAGGGGAAGGGGGGTCCAAAGAGACATGCGTGCGCGGCGGAGGAATAGGGCGCTCAAGGCGCTCGAGCGGGTCCCAATCCGGCACGTACACACCCCGACCAAAGCTGCATCGGGGGGCCGGGCGGTGCCCATGATGGGCGAAAGTTGGGGGAGCCCGTGACAACCGGGGTCTCTCCATCCGAGGGGGAGAGAAGCGTATCGGCTCCCGACGTGGCTCCCTAATAACCGCGGCCCAATCCCGCGGTGGCGCCTCATAAGCGGCGCGTCGATCCCCCCCGCCCGTAGGGGGGGTGGGGCGCCCAATCCTCTCACTGGAGGGGGGGGCGCCTGTCCAATCTCCGCGGAGGGGTGGCACGCCCCTCCGATCTCCTCGGAGATGTGGGTGACCTACGAGGGCCCCCGCCCGTGTGCGAGTCCCTCTCTCTCACCACCTCACGAGTGTCTTTATTATTAAAGCACAAGAGGGGGTGATGGGCACCTCCACAACAGTGGCAATCTCGTGGGTGGGGGCAAGCCGATGCCATATGAGCCCCCAGACAGCGGTAGCACCAATTCCGCTGCTTGGCCATATTTCTACGCCCCTCGGTGCGTAGGCCAACAAATTTGGGACAGGCCGGCAAACGATGGCCATCGCGCTTGCAACACTTACAAGGCAGCGGCCTCTCCCCTTGTGGAGAGTTCTGCCGCACGGCAGTATATTGCTTGTACGGGCGGCGCTCTCTCCGTGGCGCTGCCCGGGTTGCCTCATAGCGGCCTGTACTCGGTCCCGGTATAGGAGCCAGATCCAAGTGGTCGGTCATGCGACACTCATCCTCCAAAAATCTGAGGAGATCCGAGAAGGGGGGGAGGTACGAGGCACTATTGCCCCCGTATCTTTGTTCAAAGCGCCCCTTCATCTCCATGGGAAGCTTATTGAGGATGAGGTGGAGCAATATGAAGGACCACTGGTCCACCGGTAGGTCAAGTCGTTTGAGCGCGTTAATAGCGCTTAGCAGCGGGTTCAAAATCTCCTTCCTTAATGAGGAGACCCGCGATACGCGTGGCAGCCCTAAAATGGCAGCCACATGTGTGTCCGCTAGCAAGCGAACATTCTGATACCGGGCGGTCAACAACGCCCTTGCAATATCATAACTGTCATCATTGACAGGTAGATGCTGGACAAGTACACCAGCCTCTCCACGTAAGGCAGAGAGCAAATAGGCCAATTTCTGGCTAGGGAACAGGTCGTCCCTCGAGTGGACCAGGCTATCAAAGAGGTTAATGAACCCCATCCAAGCAGCCAAGTTCCCATCAAAGGTTGGGATGTCCAAAGTGGGCAGTCTGCCCAGCAAGCCGGCCGGGGTAGGCTTGACCTCCCCGGTCGTGCACGACTCACCCCTCCGGGCGAATAGGATAGCCTGAGCCTTGTTTATAATCACATCCGCCTGTTCAAAACACTGATCATAATCGGCATTAAATTGGTCGACTGCCCGCAACTCAGCGGCACCCTCGGCTGGGTGGTCGAGCAGATATTGTTGATGAGCAACGAAAAGCTGCTCCAATTCCTTCAAGCGAGCAGGTACTCCCTCATGCCGAATTAACAAGGCCTGTTCTCGGTCTGGTCGGTCTACCAAAGCGACGGCACTAGCAAACCATCTCAAAATCTTTTGTGCACCCGCGCGGGCACCACTAAGCGGGCTGACTGGCGGGACCATTTTGCACCAAAATTAATAAACACTATAATAATACACGGACAAACAGACCGACAACCGCAGACAATAAAACAGATCGGGAGGAACTTCAAAGGCAGAACAAAATATATAAACAAACCAAAATCAAGTGTAAATGCTAGAACTTAACTAGAACAACAAAGGCATTTAACAATAGAATTTTTGAAACAAATTAAATTCAACTATTAAGTCAATAACTTAACAAACATAATATTCAAAGGCAAACAAAACAAAATCAAATGTAAATGCTAAAACTTAACACAGCAAAATAGTGTATTACAAGTTTACAACAACAGCAAAGTCATTTAGCAGCAAAATTTTTTCAACAAATTAAATTCAAGTATAAGTTTACAACTTAACAACCAAAATATTCAAGGGCAAAACAAAGATATGAAAAAACAAACCAAAATCAAATATAGGTAAATGCTAGAACTTAACTAGAACAGCAAAAGACATTTAACCCCAATTTTTCATATACAATGACAATTAGTTAAGGAGATCGGTCCACAAATGAGATTGTAGTCGGTTTAAAATCAGCAATCAAAACCAATTAATATGTATTGCCCGTTTGGACAACCAACAAGATTACAATATTAATTGTACAATACTAATCAAATACTCAAATCTAAAAACCACGCTCTGCTACCAAGAGATGGTGGTGCCCAAGGTAGACACCACCACGTCGGCGATTCACCGACTTCTGGGTTGCTGATTTTTATTCACCGAATACCAGCTCTTAGAACATTGGTATTACTTACCTTGGATCCGATTGGTCTCCGTATGTAGCCGGTGGACTTCCTGAGCTAGCTCGAAGGAAGTCGCGGCACCACCATCTCTTGTGGTAGTACGGCTCTGGCAGCTCGACATTATTGCTATTTGAGCCCAAAACTATATAATAAAATTAACAAATAGTTACATATTTATCCACTCTCTTCATTTAAATGCAAAACAAAATGTATCCAATGGCTGCTATCACTGTCATATGATGAGACTGAAGACCTGCTAAAAATTATATCATAAACGCATACTCACACACCCACGCACACACTCACACACTCACGCATATACACACACACACACACACACACATACACACATACCTACATATTCATATATTCTGATAGTCTAATCACTTTTTGCTTTTGTTATTTAAGTATTATTGTAATTATTTTAAAATTTTCTTGATTGCTACTGTTTCGGAGGAGAGCGTTGATGCACGCGACACAGTGTTATACACTATTGCGGGTATCATCGTTTTTCTTATTGTAATGTAAATGTCGTTAGTGTTAATAATATTAAATATAAAAAAAAATATTAGACAATCCCATCGTATCTAATTCGGAACAATTAACACTACAAGTTATAAATAACAGAAATAATTATTTTTTACACTCGAAAATTTGCCAAGTCACATAAATTTTGTGATATTTTCGAGACAGGTGTATGTAAGATTGTCTGAATAATTCCTACGTTCAACAAATTTATGTTATATTTTCTCAAAAATAATTCTCTCTGTCCTTGATTTAAGTTACATTCCATGAGTATATGTTGAACATCATCAACTTTTTCACATGCAAAATTAATACATTTATTTTTCGATCTACTAAAAGACTGGGTAATAACGCATTATAATTTAACAAAATATTGCGCTGCTAATTTCATCCACCAATTATTTTCTACCTTAATAAAATTTCCAGGCGCAATACTGGGCCGGCATCCCGTCGTTGATGTTTGCAGCCATGGGCCTGTTGTCCGGCGTGCTGGTGCTGACGCAACCAGAGACCCTCGGCACGAAGCTACCAGACACTGTCTCTGAGGCCGAAGCGCTTGGCCAGCCACGCCAGAATCACTGAGCTTTTTTGTCGTAACTTTAACATGTCAGCAATATTCAAAAACATCCAAATTAATACTCACTTACTGTAAATATACTCGTACTTATCGTAAGTATTTAAGTTGACAATTAAGTTGAAATGACATTGAACTAACATAAATCCAATTTTGTATATTAAATGACAATATTTTAATTCTTGTCTCTGTTAGGATATTTTTGTCGAATTCGTAGTAATGTAATAAACATGTCTGGTTTAAATAAAACAAGATTACTTGGGGTATTATATGAAGGGGTGAACCAGGCCACCATATCGACAGATTAAGTTTTAATTAAATGGCGTCGATTTATAGAATTTTGACATATTATAGTTTGTATAGAGCTAATGTTAAATATCTATCGCTATCAATGATAATAATAATAATTATTATTATTACTAGGCAACCAAATCCACAGATAGAATATTGAAACCGCCTGTTAGTCATGATACCACCATGTCTCTACTTTTAATATTTTTTTTATATGAAACTGACAATCCATATCGGTGAAATGCACAAACATTTTCTTAGTTTAGGACAATACTAAATAGTACGCTGTCACTTTTTGTCTTAAGTGAAAGAAAGTGACAGCATGCCACTTAAAATTATCGAAAGCTAAGACAAGGGTAGTCCAATAAGCCCTATGTTTCATATAAAAAGTTATTGATGTGTGACACCACCGACCTCTAGAATCCAGTTTTATTGAAACGCTATCAAGACACACAAAGTTTAATAGGCTCAATCATCAATAAGTTTAAGATATCATAAAAAACTAGTCCCAAACACAAAATCTAAACGTTGTAAAATCGTGTCTTGATAGCGTTTCAATATTTTGTTTTACTTTTATACGCTTTCCATGGTGCAATTTACCCTTACTATAATTTCTTGATAAGTCATTAGTGACAAACGTTTTAGTTATCGGTTTACTAGAAATAACTGTCTTAAAAAGCAATGATATTGAACCGTTATTGAGACGCCATAAACGCATTAACGCTAGCAGCGTAAGGCGCCAGAAGATCTAGACAAAGTGCCAATCCAAAACGATAACGAAGTTTGATAAGAACAAAATAAATGGGATTGTGATATGCCATCGCTAAATAACATGGCAAATCGATCAAAGTCATCGATATGTAAGTTGGTAAACAAATCGATAAAGTTTTTTCGTAACTTTAACACCCCAGAATGGCCTAGTGCCTATTGCCCACCCCAGGATGTTAGGCTACCGATTCAAAATTCAATGATGACGCCAACATACTGATTCTTCTTAAACTTCACAGTTCACACAAAATCATGACATGAAATTATTGTCGTTTTTGTGTCTAAGTGTAATAAGTTGTCATGGATATCTTTCATGTACGTGCACATATATGTGTTTAATAAATGTAAAATGTAGAAGCAGTTTCTTTACCTTCTTCAAGTAGTTAGGTCCTCTAACAAGTCCTTATTATAGTACATATTCTTGCGAAATATTGGGTTTTATTATATTATGTTTCCGAACATTCATTACACCGCTGTTTTATAACTCCTCTCTTTTGAGCACAGTATTTCCTACCTAACCTACAGTGTTATCCTATTCCGTGTCCAAGTTCTTTTCCGTGCGGGGGGCTTTGTTGTAATAATATTATTTTATTCCTGATCCAACTAATCAGAACAGACTACATTATACAAAAAAGTGTAAAAAAACAGGTAGATTATAGACAAGCATAGAATGAGCGAAATACTATCAGTGTCACAAATACAACTTGTAAATTAAGTAACGAAAACCCTCAGACACCCCGAATTATTTTTATTTTAAAAGAATTAACTATATAAAAAGATAAATAAAAATAAATAAAATTCTCGCGGATATTTAACACAGATAATGTCCATCTTTTTGTTTTGTTGCATACTCTATTGCAAACCCTATGGTCGCGCGCCTGCGCTTACGATGTTCTGCTCAGCCGTCATGTCGCCGATAAGAGGTAAGACGGCAGAGTTAAGTAAATTTAAAAAGCGGCGCAGTAAAAAAATTAGTTTTTGATAAAATCTAACTCATATTTTTTATTTGTGGATTTTCCGCAGTTTTTTTAACACGTTGTATATTATTCTTTATAAATTCACAAATGGTGAATAATTTTACAATGACATACAAGATAACCCATGCCCAGCAGTGATCTGCATGACTGTACTTTGTCATGGTTTTGGGTAAATTGCGAACGTGTGTCCTGTTGGCGAAAACATAAAAGTGATTTAACTTAAGTTTCACCATCTGAACACGAGTAAAAAACGCGGACACACGTGCGTCCAGTCTCTCGTGTCGAGTTGGTGAATAACCCGATGTTGTCTGTACCTATTCTTATATTATTTTTAACTTTTCAGTGATTTTTGAGTCGGTTTTTATTTTGATTAAAATATTTTTATTTTCATGGGATCTCATCATCATATCTTGACTTTAGTAACCTTGGGACCACCCCAGGAGTATACTCTACCGAATACACAAAGAATTTTGAAAATCAGTCCACAATTGGCGGCGTAATCGCGTAACATACACCCAAAAAAATACGAATCTAATTGAGAACCTCCTCCTTTTTTGAAGTCGGTTAAAAATTGGCCTACTTCAACAGCAAATAAATGTTCTTACTGAAACAAGGGACACTGTTATAGCCAAAGGTGATGTTCACGAAAAAATAAAAAAAACTACGGAAAGAACTGAAATAAGACGAAAAAAATGATAAAAAAAATATTTTACAAAAAATAAAAACCGACTTCAAAAACACTGAAAAGTTAAAAATAATATATCAATAGGTACAGACAACATCACACTTCTATATTGAAGTCGGTGCCAAACGATGATCTCTTAGAAAGTCTTAAAATTTGTCACCGACTTCAATAGAGGTGTGATATTGTCTGTACCTATTCTTATATTATTTTTAACTTTTCAGTGTTTTTGAAGTCGGTTTTTATTTTTTGTAAAATATTTTTTATTTTTAACTTTTTAGTGAATGAAATCTGAATGAAACCCTAATTTAATACATTAGCGTTTCTCTCGATTTTCATGAGATCCTATCATCAGATCCTGACTTTGGTGACCTTGGGACCACCCCAGGAGTATACTCTATCGAATACAAAAAAAATTGAAAATCGGTCCTCAATTGGCGGAGTAATCGCGTAAGGCGTAACATACACACAAAACACGTTGGACACACTTTAAAATTTAAGGGTTTTCCTCGATTTTCACGGGATTCCATCATCAGATCCTCACTTTAATGACCATGGGACCACCCTTGGAGTATACTCTATCGAATACAAAAAGAATTTGGGAAATCGGTCCACAATTGGCGGCGTAATTGCGTAACATACACACAAAAAAAACATACGCATTCGAATTGAGAACCTCCTCCTTTTTTGAAGTCGGTTTAAAAGAGACAGTGCCAAGCGTGCAACAAAATTTCAAGCCAAATAAAAGAGAACCTTGAGAAAGCTAAACATCAGAAAAACTATCCTGCTGAACTGAAACCCTGATGGATAGCCCTCTTTGGTCGATTCGCAACCTGCTCTTCTAGAGACCATAATAAACATTGCCTTTCCTGGCAGTGCTGCTGTGCTGATGAACGCCGCCGAAAAGAGATGATTAGGATTTGTCTCACTCTGTCCGACCTGCATGATAGGCTGTTGTTGATGTGATTCCAAATATCTTGAAGCGGCACATATCTTCATGTACTCCCACGCGTTTCTAATACTCAAGAGGGAAGGAGGCACGTACGCAACATACCCGTAAAATTAGCAAAACCGGAGACCGAGATGCACAAAAAGCACGAGGACGGGGAATTCTGCACTGCTACAATTAGGTCTTTGGAATCTCTCGCGTCGCTTCTCGGACCACAACAATTATTTCTTCTCTCTCAAGACGATAAGGCCCGTGTACCAATAGGTTTACTGGCCGTGAAAATTCAGAGCCCTCTTTTAATGCATATGGAATACAGAGTACTTTTACCTGACCATGACTGGGTCGTGGCAGAGCGACACAAAATTTTACTTCCGTATGACGGTTTCGGTAATGAAGAAGGTGCTGGTTACAGTGGCCCAACACACATCTCCATAAGGAGTGGCAAACTCGCATCCTCTACTGTACAGCGAATACCCATGCTTATGATTTCGAATCACTTTTATCAGTGACTGCGTTCAAACCCTTAATGGTGACAGATTCGAACACCGTTAAATCAGTGATCATTATCTTTGTAGATCATGGGCTGAACGATAGCCCGCGTTATCGGAAAGTCAAGAACTTTGCCATTCAATACTTCAGAAAATACAACCTGGACGCCCTGTTCCTAGCGACTAATGCTCCAGGGCGGAGAGCATACAACCGAGTCGAGCGACGCATGGCCCCCCTCAGCAAACGACTGTCAGGTGTCATCCTGCCGCATTAACATGTTGGTGCTCATCTCGATAACATAGGAATTACTATTTTTTAAAGTGTATATCAAATTTCGTAATCTATGATTAGTGTTATCTGTGGTGTGGTGATGCCCGCCTTTTTGATTTTGACAGTTCTTGTTTAACCCTAGCTGCAGACTCCCTTTTGTTCTCTTGTGTGTTGTTAATATAGTTATTTCATAAATTTATCTTTAACTTCTATTTACTACGAAGCTTCATTACTTGTGATGATGATTTCGAAAAACAATTTTCAGCACGCTGGGGAGACTCTTGCTCAGGTCTGACTGACAACTATGATGTTTCGGTAGAATATAGAAGTCCCGAAGATAGCTTGCAAAATCCAGCAGAACCTAAACTAGCGTGGTCTACTACTAACGTCCGTGAATCGCAATCGGACGAATCCTGCTGTTCCCGCTCGAAAAGTGCATTGAAATTTGTCTCTCCAGATACTTTGCTGCCGCCACCCTGCCTAATCCTTCAAACTCTAAACAGGCTCGTGGTACCTAGTCAACAAAGGGTCATGCAAGTTTTCACCACTCCTTGTGAGGCTGTCCGTTGATCTGTCGCTTCCTCTAGAAGGGTTTAAGCAGGTGCGTTATACGATTTATTTTGCCCGGCAGTGCAAGCCGACTTCAAGAATAAAATATGTGCAACCTGTGGGATCTATTTCACATTCCACAAGAGTGTGTGCAAATGCACACCCGTTACATGCATGGCAAGCCTATCCAAGATCGTCCTGAAAGTAGAGTACGACCACAGCGACTTGTTGCCAGAAGGGCAAATTAGTTTCTCTGTATTATGCACTAATGTAAATCATTGTCTGAGGATGCCGATTGGGTCGACGAACACAAATTTGATGCAACTGGCTTAACAATTCCGGAACCTTAGTCCGGAACCTTCTTCGTCTGCTCTCCGGATACCAGTAATAAAAGAGTCTCGAGTGGCTGGCAAACCCGTGGACAGAGGAGCAGTACTCTAAGTAGGTAATTTTTGTACATACCTACTGATTTGAATTATGGCTGTATTTATTTTAATATTTTTGTTAAGAATACAATTCTATTTTGATTAAAATGTTACATGGGGGAGAAAGAGATGGTAGAGGGGTCAAAAAATCTTCGAAAATTGCGTTACGCAATACTTGAAAGTCCACTTGTCATTCAATCATTTTTAAAGTGCTTACCTATATGATGTTAATGTATTTTATCCGGTTTTATCAGAAATGTGATAAACATTAAATTTATATCTCGAAATACTCGTACATTTATTCAGATCCTATCTCAAGCTCAATTCATTCTGTGACTGTGTGTATTGAAAACTGTGTTTCTATTGCATTTCATCCTCAAATTGTAACTTGTAACATCACATTTGAGTCCATTATTTGTTAAAAATATGAAAGACGATGGCAACACAAATGTTATTCAAGTCAAAACTGAGAAGTCTGTGGACCTGGATGACATTTTAACCAATGAGATAGGCGAATTTGGCAAGTATCAGTTTATAAATATAGCTTTGCTGTGGATGCCTCTTATGATGTGCGGTTTGGCTTCCGAATTTATCTTCAATACATCCCCAGTCCCACACAGGTAAGATTATATTATAATTTCAGAAGTACTAGTTTAATGCGATGCCTAGGTATAGTCTACCATACCTACATTAAAATTATACCATTTAATTTTCTAAATTTCTAAATAAGCTGTAAGATGAAAAATTAAAATTGATTTAATGATCAATTTGTTCCTTTATTTATACAATTGTTGCGTACGGTCATGGTTAATTTTCAAAAATGTTTAATACAAACAATGCTTCATTACATTTGTATGGATTTACTTTAATAATTTATTAGGTTAGCCATAATAATCTTACTTCTAAGTATAGCCGTAATTCACGATGAGCGGTTATATTTCTTGAACCTCGAAGACCAAAGACACACTTTCTGTGTTGTTAGCTCTTTAGTTTTTAAAATAAAGTTGGAGTTTTAAGAATATTTATTTTACTTCCTTGGAAATGGTATTTTTTTCACACTTTGTAGGTATATTAAGAGTCGTTCTAAAAAGGGGACCAAACATTACAAACTCCCGGTCGCGTATGATTTTTGTTCGTAATTTTTAACAAAAGCGCACTGACATCGGGAAATAGTATAGTTAGAAATCAGAAGCAATAGAGATAGAACATACTCGTACATTAAGTTTAACGCTCCGCAATTACAAATAGTGTAAGCCAAACAGTTTCATAATTTATCAAGCACAACAATCGTACCGCAGGGCGGTCTCTGGGCGAACTGTTTTCTAGCGCCTTGTGTAGCAAAGGCATAGTACTTACTAATATGTCTGTACCATTACAGCTAGCCTGCTTTATCCTCAATACATCCCCATTATTAACACAATGCTAGCTTATGTCACGACAGGTGATAAACAAAAACAAGCTTTTATTATTGCATTGTCACGCGATATAAATATGCATGCAAAATTTCAGCTCAATCGGAAACCGGGAAGTCGGGGTCAAATCTAGCTTGCCAGATTTCAGACACGGGACAGGTGAAAGTAAATAAAAGCTTGTAAAAATAGAATAGCTCGAATCACGACTGCACCACGTTAAAAAAGACACTGCAAGTGAGCTACAAAATTTGTTACAAACAGATTTAAGGGTTATTAAAGTAATAATATGACATATTTTTTTTAAACGTCGCCCACACTAGGATTTTCTCCTGTGTCGTGGGTGCAGTTACAAACATAGAATATCACATGCACATACGCCCAGACCGGAACAAATTTCTGTAGGTCATACAAAATATCTGTCCCGTGCGGGAATCGAACCCGCGACCCGTTGCACAGTAGGCGATCACTCGACCTCTGCGCTAACCGTGTCGTCGTAATAAACATTGCATTTATTTCAAAGCATGTGGCCTCTGTTGTAAAAAGTGTATTTTAATATGACGTCTTGATAATTCTTAAGAATAAGAATGCGTAAATAAAAAGTTCTAAGAAAAGACCTATTGATTGGTATTGGTGTCGGTGAGTTAGTGTTTCACGTATGTGGTTTTATCCGTCTAAAGGACTAGCAGTACCACTTTTTTTGAGAACGAGAAGTGTTAAATCCACAATATGGGTGTTGCCGCATTACCAATATTTACGGGTCAGTGTAGAGGGAAACAATTTGAAGAAGTCGGGTCTGTAAAAAAGGAATACCTATATCAAATTTGTACGAATTTAGTGTAAACGACCTTAGTGACGTGACCCTAGAACTTAATTAGTGTTTGCATATTCAGCATCAAAGGTGAGTTCAACGAGGAATGTACTACGTCGTTCATAAAATTTGATCGAAATTAGGATCAGGGACCCTAGTGGCATGACTAGAGATGCAAAAATAATTTTAAACGTTTAAAACCAAATGGTTTTAAACGGTTTTTTTTTTTGTTTTAAACGTTTTAAACCACATTTGGCGGTTTAATATTGGTTTAAAAGGTTATTCTATTAGAATTCACTGAAACTTCCCACAGACAACACCTATTTCTTTATTTAAGATATATCCAGGTCAAAAAAATGAAAAACCAAAAGTTGTTTTTTTTTTACAAGCTTTTATTTAACTTGCAATGTAAGTATGTTCGAGTGAAATTTTGCAACTCAATTTTGAAGCAGATATCTTTAACCGATTGAGCTGAAATTTTGTATACACGTTCAGTTTAGATGACAATGCATGGTTGACTATGTGACGTCATTCTAAATCCAATATGGCGGACCAATTATTTTTAATGCACCCCTACAATATGGGTATCAAATAAAAGGTCTTGCTAAGAGTAACTCGAAAAATAATGTGACGTCACTATTAATCTAATATGGCGGACTCTAATAAGCTTGAAAATCAATTTTGAAGTAAATATCTTTAACCGATTATTTTGAAGTAAATATCTTTAACCTTTATATATTTCTTCGATCGTATCGTTTCGTATCGATTTTCATGGGATCCCATCATCAGATCCTGACTTTGGTGACCTTGAGACTACCCCAGGAGTATACTCTATCGAATACAAAAAGAATTTTGAAAATCGGTGAAAATAGCGTAACATATACACAAAACACGTTGGACACACGTAAAAATTTAATGGTTTTCCTCGATTTTTATGGGATCCCATTATCAGATCCTAACCATGGGACCACCCTTGGAGTATCCTCTATCGAATACAAAAGAATCATCAAAATCGGTTCATAAACGACGAAGTTATCCGCGAACAAACAAAAAAAACAAGCATATACGGTCGAATTGAGTAATCTCCTTTTTTCGAAGTCGGTTAAAAAAAACAAGCATATATACGGTCGAATTGAGTAACCTCCTTTTTTCGAAGTCGGTTAAAAAGAGGATCACATTCCTCCACAAATTCCGTATTGTTATCTGATTCTTCACTTTCATAATCTTCGGAGATCTAAAAAAATAAACATAAAAAGCTAGATGCCCCGTCGGAAATAGTATTAATTATGGGAATTACAAAAGATGAAGTTAATTCAAAATAGATAAGCCTCAAAGGGCAATTTTTGAAAGAAAAACACTTTAGATACAGTTGCAGCGGACTGGCAATGCTAACATGTTTTGTTAGAAAATTGGCGCTGCGAACCCGGCTTGAGGTGAAATAATTTCCTAAGCTAAGGCTGAGACCAAAAAAACAAAACATTAAAATGTAGAGTATTAATATAAATACAATATCAAGTTAGTTTTCAGTGTGTCTAATCCTTAAAATGTAGTAAAGTGTGATATGTGATTTAATTTTATTTAATAAAAATGGTAAATGATTTCATTTAACTTCTTTATCTTGATTTTTAAAGTATTATTTTATTAATGTACTGACCACGTGGTCGTGGTTTAAAACCGTTTTAAACAAATTTAAAACGGGTTTAAAACCGCGGATTTTGGTTTAAAACGGTTTATTTACAACTATAGGCATGGCCCTAGGAGGGTGCTAGTATCAGCATTTCCATGCACAATATGAAAAATCCAGTTCAACAAGTTGCTACAAACCATATATTGAACTTATAAAAGAAATTAAGGTATTACGTAGTACCTATTTTTTTTATGGACATAATTAAAACTATACCCTATCATCTAGCTAGTGAAAACCCTAAGCCTCTGGGTGACCCTGGGGCCGAGTTCTCGATGTAGCGAACTGATAGACAAACGATCGGTCGTATAAGCGAAAAACTCGTAATGAGAGTTATCAAAGAAAGTTTGCGTCAATCCGTTTTTTAAAAATCCGTTATTTTAAGGTGTATGATTCCTGAATGCGGTGAGGAAAGTAAAGGCCTAACCTATTACAACGACTGGGCCAGCGTCGCGATACCCAACGGCACCAACGGCATGCTCTCTAGCTGCAAGAGATTTGCACCTGTCGGAAATGGCACCGCCGATTTTTGTCCAGCAAGTCTCTTCAACCAAGAAATTACTATGGAATGCGAAAGTTATGTCTACGCGAGTGAAAATTCAGTGGTTTACGAAGTAAGGTATTTGGTGTAAGGGGTTGAACTAAATGAATTATCACGAAATGTTAGTACCCGGCAAGCGAGAAATGTAAATTATAAATGTATATTATTATATTAACCTCGGCTTAATTGCTTGTTTTAGTTTGATCTGGGATGTCAAGAGTGGCTCCGAGCACTTGCAGGAACATTGTTCAACTTAGGAACTCTGTTTGCTCTTCCCTTTGTCGGATACTTTTCTGATCGTTACGGCAGACGAATCACTTTAATCGTTTGTGTATTCAATACCGCCGTCACTGGGTTTATCAGAGCCTTCTCTGTAAACTATTTTATGTATGTAGCTTTCCAAATCATCGAATCAACATTGGGAAGCGGTTCCTACTCTACCTCTTATATTTTAGGTGGGTAAATCCCCATTAATATTCTCACTATTTGTGCTGACTGCTTATACCAAATCTTTTTTTTCAGCAACCGAAATAGTTGGACCAAAGTATAGGGTAATAACAGGCATATCCTGCGCTGCTATGTTTTCAGTTGGCCAAATGTTATTAGGCGTTATAGTTTGGATTGTTCAACCATGGCGGTATAGAATTATAGCGTTGCATGTTCCATACCTTCTACTTATTTTTCATTATTGGCTAGTGCCGGAAAGCGTCAGATGGCTGATTTCAAATGGAAAGTACGAAGAGGCTAAGAAAAATCTCAAAAAAGTAGCTAGAGTCAACAAAAAACAAATCAGTGAGAAATCTTTAAAAGCGGTAATGAATTCACCGGTGAGACCTGCCAAACAGCAACAGGTACATTTTTGATTGAATATAACCATTTTTTTAATGCTGATAACTGCTTTTACTGCATTGCAAACATTGCATTCGTATCCAGTAAAAAAACGTTATACATAATATGGTAAAGGACATAATTATTTATTAAAATAGGGTGAATTGCGCACCAATTATCCATTCTTCTTTGTGGGTCATCATCATCATCATCACAGCTTATATACGTCCCCACCCAGGGGCTCGAGCCTAACCTATGTCACGGTAATAGTATATACAGTTATTGAACTCGGCCCCTCTTCGAAATTTTATACCCACGGCTGCTCGGCATCGCTTGGTGCGTTGGCCCGCGATAGGGCCGCGCGCTTAGTTTCTGCCTAGATTTGTAATTATACTATTTTAGAATGCATATAGAATTACTTTGTCGATCTAAATGAATGAATTAAATAGGTTTTTATGCAATAAAATAGGTTAACGAAACCACGAAACTACGAGTAACATGTAGGTTGCTTAAAATGCCTTCGATATAATAAATTAATAATACTTAAATAAGCAAATATATTTCTTTTATTTCACTCACTTACTAACCAAATAATCGAAAGATCGCGTGAAGAACCAAGAAAACCCATTTTTGTGAAACGTCAAGTTTATATCCTTACTAATATTATAAAGCTCCGTTTGGCTCGTGCGTGTAACCTGCGGCGAACTGCGTTCGTGATTGCCCTTGTAGATGCGATCCAGTTGCTATCCAGTATTGAGGCACGTAGGCATAGCGCGTGTTTCGACTGTTTCTATGAAGTCATTCTACTGTATATACTATTACCGAGCCTATGTTAGGGTGATTAGGCCTTAGTCAACAACGCTGGCCCAGTGCGGATTGGTCGACTTCACATACACCATTGAATCTCTTCGCAGATGTATGCAGGTTGCCTCACAATGTTTTCCTTCACCGTAGGAACATCAGACAAATGTACATAATATGAAATTCGAAACGAAAAACACATTGGTACATGGCGGGTCTCGAACCCCGACCTCCCGATTGGAAGGCAAGTGCCGAGTCCACAGCGCCACCGACGCTCTAATGTGGGTATTTCTTTGTATTCACAACTCCTATCTTTACTTCGCTTGATCGTAATATTTTCATTTCTTAGAAAGCAATGGACGCTAATTCTACCCGTACATCATCCATCAGAAGAAAAGCTTGTCTAACTTCTAAATTCCAAATTATGTAGCAAAGTTATTACGGCGACAGACAGATTTGAATGATGAACATGGGTTTAGTCTAGATAAAGTTAGATAAACTTTGACAATTTTGTAAAATAGAATTGGAATTATTGTGTTCTCAATTCAACAATATTGAACTTATTTTAGGACGAGCTCAGCATTATAAGAATCATAATAAAATCGCCCGTGATGCTACGACGAGTTTGTACTACTCCAATCTGGTGGATAACTACAACGTTTGTCTACTACGGCCTCTCCATTTTCTCCACGAGTATCTCAAGCAACTCGTATGTGAGCTACATTTTGACGAGCGCAATCGATTTACCCGGATTCTTCACAGCTATACTGCTTGTGAACTGGATCGGCAGAAAGTATACTATGTCTGGCGGATTCTTTTTAAGTGCTGCAGCAAATATTACCTTTGCCTTCATTAATCCAGGTGATTGCACAACTATTTAATTCACTTACTAAAAATAACTTCAAAAGAATTGCTAACACTTGACAATATTTTCTTGAAAAATAAATATGACACTTAAAGGAGATTGACCACAACGTACCATCGTTGTGACTGTATTCGTGACGGGCGACATTGAAAGACAAGGAACTTTCCTCAAAATCAGCTTAGTGCACTGCGCACTGTACATAGGTCAGTCACCAGCTTATGGTGATATACAAGTAAGCGTTCGACCTATAAGTTAATCGATTAGTGTAGCTTTTCGCATCCAGATAGGATAGAACTTCTAATTATTTGATTTTCTATGAGTTACAGTGACTTCCTCAGGCGAACTGCTCTATGCAGTTATGTTGACTTTAGGGTTAGAGATGAACCTACTAGCTCGATCCCCATTTGTTTTAATAATACATAGTACTGTTTGATCTTTCAGAATTGACTAATATTCGTCTGGGAGTGTACCTTGTGGGTAAATATGGTATCTCAGCTGCATTCGGAACCCTGTACCTGTACACATCGGAACTGTACCCCACCCAGTATCGGCATCGACTACTCGCCTTCTCATCCATGATTGGAAGACTTGGCTCCATAACCGCGCCCATGTTACTTACGCTGGTGAGAATATTGATGACATTTCGCCAAGAGACTACACTCCAACTTCATCAGTACATACTTCAAAACCTACGCTAGGTCTTAAAATGTATAGTTGCTCAGTGCATCGTGTCACAATTTTATAGTCAATGTGGCTTAAACTGCTGTGTATAGCTATCGATGAAATTTCCAGGCGACATACTGGGCTGGGATTCCGTCATTGATGTTTGCAGCTATGGGCGCACTGTCCGGCATGCTGGTGCTGACGCAGCCAGAGACCCTCGGCACGAAGCTACCAGACACCGTGTCCGAGGCTGAAGCAGTCGGCCAACCTTCCTCCCGGCTACGTCAATGACCTGCACTACCGTGCATGGACTTGTATACATTTAACCTGCTCGTTTTACCATGCGCTCTAACATAATAATTTAAAGATAAAAATCTATTTGATTAGGGCAGTGGTTGGCAAACTCGTCGTCCAAATGAGCCAAATATAAACAATTCAAACTTAGCTTTGCTTTAGAAGAGACATTTTTATGAAAATAATTAAGATTAAAGATAGTCTCTCGAGCTTGCTAAATACCTGTGTTCAACTAACAGTATTATATGCTTTATACCTACATATAAATATTGTATTTATTTAAAAATATAACAAATTAAATTACATAGAAGGTATCCTTGCAACATGTAGACTGTTATATGAACAATGGCCTTACGTTTCCTTGGAAAGTGTGTAAGTCAGGTCTGTGGGTGGTGATTGTAACTCATCGATTGATCGGCAATTGTTATCAAACTGGATGACTTAATGCAGAAAAGCGGAATTATGTTCATTAGCTATAAGTATTGGTTGATTTATTTAACAAATAAACCAAGATCACTCAGACAACGACGTCACAGAATGTTAAACATATTCAAAATCAATTCCAATCAAACAGAATTATCAAATCTATAGATTCCAAGGTCCAAGTTCTCATTTATAAGCCGGTTTCTTAATTTCAATTTGAACATCATCCAAATGGACGTAGTGCAGGGAAGGATTTAAGTAGGATATTTCCAGGACTTCCCTAAGGCTGGGTTACCCCACACATACCTACTGCCTAACCAGCACTTGACTGGTCACGATATTTAACCAGATTCCTCCTCAAAAAGAGATTATACGACAATTTTATGGGTCAATATCAAAACACCATTTTATTCTGTCCGTTGATTCTTCTTTTTAACCGACTTTAAAAAAGTAGGAGGTTCTCAATTCGATGCGTATGTTTTTTTTTTGTGTGTATGTTACGCGATTACGCCGCCAATTGTGGACCGATTTTCAAAATTCTTTTTGTATTCGATAGTCCAAGAGTGGTCCAATGGTCACCAAAGTCAGAATCTGATGATGGGATCCCATGAAAATCGAGGGAGACGCTAATTTACTGTTACTAACGCTAAATGACTGTCCTGAATATACTTCTTGTTGAAGTTGCAGTCGCCACGACTGTAAGTTCTTAAATAAATAAATTAAATAAGTACATTAATAATTTTAGTAGTGAGGGTATTTTGGTGTGTATAGGTCATTTTTAAATTAACCTATTGGAACTCGAATGATCATCAATAATTTGTTCAAGCGTGATAAACGCTTGAACAAATCATCGATGATCATTCCAATTCAAATAGTAACCTATTTGAATTGGAATAAATTTTTTTAAAAATGACCTATACACACCAAGAATTAGGTGGCGGAATTTCAACAACTCATGTCTTGTGAATGAACGGCGCGAATCGTGTCGTATTGCTATATCTCGCATCCTTCTTATCTATGGAGGCCATTGATTTACTACCAAACGTAGATAACGCATGAACGTTCGAAAAGTGGGCCGGTGAAGAACTGCCTCGTGCAGTTCTTTTCCATGCGTTGGAGCGACAACGCGATAAGCAATTTTGAGCATTATGTTTGAGAGTATAAAGTTGATATTTTCTTGTAGCAATTACCAAAACGTCAAATTTAATGTGGCTAGGTATGAAATGATGTAACTGCACACGGTTGTACTTCAAATAGTTGCCGTAATAATCTCTTCTCTATATATAATAAAATCGTAGGGGTACAAAAATCTGTAATTGCGAAATATTAAGAAAAAAAATACATAGGCCGCCTTAAAATCATTAGCAGAACACGATAGAATAGTTTTTTTTTAAATTGTTTGTTTGTTTATTTGTTTGTTTCTCTGTTTGTCCGGAAAGATCTCCGAAACTACTGGACAGAATTTGATATGGCTTACACCACAATGCTTAGAATTTTCCGGAAGAACATTTAGGCATAATTTCGTTTGTTTATATTCACTTTTTATTTTTAGTGAAAAAATACCATATAAAATTTTCGAACAATGCTTTAAGTAGAAAAACAACATGGCGCACGTGTAATTATTTTGACAAGTCTGTCACATAGTACAGAGAGAAGGTATTTTCTTCCACGAAGGAAAGGCAATGGAACTACGCCATACATCCTGATCTTAAGTAATTGGATTTCGAAAGTTGAAAGGCAGGAATGAAGTGTTTCACATAGTACAAATAAAATTTAATATTTTCTGTTAATGACTGTGCCCAACTGGATTTCGCCAACCAAATTGTCTTTTTCTTATGTCGTACCGTGGTGGTAAGGCAAAAGGATCAAGCCATACAACCAATGTATAAAGCATTTTTTATGATAATATTGAGTCACAATAAAATTCTTGACTAATTTTCACAAAAGCGGTACAATTTTTGAAACATTTGAAATGGTAAAAAATTGTGAAGAAAACCTTTTTAAGGTATTTTGAAAGGTGTTATATGTTTTTACATTAGGACTAAGGAGTCAAACTCTTTCATCCATTTAAAACTATTAAAAGTAATAGATTAATATTGATAATTAAAAAAAATATCTGACTGCAATGTTCTGGGTTACGCGTAGAGGGAGGGGACGGGACTCTTGATCCTAATGTCTAAAATGACGGATCACATTTTTTTAGATCCACCCAAGGAACATGAATATGGAACGAAGAACCTAAAGAGTAGAACACATTGAACCTAGCCACGTTGACTTAATTTGACATGACTGCTGATAAAGTTCGTTTCCAAACCCAGCGATATGCATATCAAATGAAAGGCCTTGATGAGTAGAGCACTATGAACTTAGGAAAATCGCCCTAAATTCGACATGGCCGCCGCTCAAATAAAACGGATAAAAGTTCGTTTCCAAACCCAGCAATATGGGTATCAAATGGAAGGCCTTGATGTGTAGAGTACTATGAACCTAGCAACATTGACGTAAATTCAGCATAGCTGCCGCTCAAAAAAGGTGGATAAAATTTCGTTTCCAAACCTAGCAATATAGGTATCAAATGAAAGGCATTGATGAGTAGAGCACTATGAACCTAGCAACATTGACATAAATTCAACATGGCCGCCGCTCCAAAAAGGTGGATAAAAGTTCGTTTTCAAACCCAGCAATATGGGTATCAAATAAAAGGCCTTGATGAGTAGAGCACTATGAACCTAGCAACATTGACATAAATTCAAGGTTTAGGTAGAATGGTAGAAATCCCGAATGAGAAGAAACGAACGTCAGCACTACGTTCACGAAAATCGAATACGGAAAACGTATTTGTACAGTAACCCCCCATTCATGCTATACATTAACTCTACGAAAACCGCCAGTATTACGAGCGACATAAGAAAAGAACGGTCCAAAGGTCAAACAGTATAGCTTGACAAGGAGCTTACTGTACGACCAGTCTAAATTGGCCAAGTTGTCATATCCAAAAAATATTTTTTGTTTGTGTTACCAACACCCATTATAAAATCTAAACTTTATTCGTATTGTTTATTTTAATTCGAAACATGAATACGATAAAGATTATTCTTGCAACTGTGTAGTTCTTTCTACTGAAGAAGAATTAATATCAATAATGTCTCTAAAACAATAATAATACTTAGTGTTTATAGTAATATGTAATGTATTTAATTTTGTGGACTATTAGAAAAAGAGCATTACGAACCTACGAAAATTGTCCTAATTTCAAAATGGCCGATGCTCAAGAAAGGCAGAATAAAGTTGAATCATTATGGAATAAAATGGAGGAAAAAACTAAACACTGTGTTAAGTATTTAGATGGCGAAACGTAGTTCGCGGGCACAGCTAGTAAAGAATAAGGTTGAATTCGATAAATACGGTACTTTCTTTGTGGTAATTTTAATTCGGGTGTGCATATTCAACTACCTATTTAACAGCGTACAAATGTATAGTCGATTAGGTCACAGATTTCAAGCGCGTTTTTGTATGTAGTGCTCTATCTACGTTTGGTAGTAAATCAATGATGGAGGCTGACAAATGCTAACGAATGCGCAGCATTTACCTGTCAAAATTTTAATAACCTCTTTAGTGGCGTTTCGTTCAAAGATTTTTAAGAATTGGTGGTTGAAATTCTTTGTTTCTGAAATGGTTTGTGTACTAGTACAATATGTACTGTCAAATAGTTTTTGTTATAGAAAAGGAGAAGTTCCCATCTATGTATAGACGCACGCACAGCCGTAACCGCTAATGGTAGAAACGTGAATTTTGGACAGTTGTTTTAATTCAAAATGCGGACACACATTAAGAAGGGATAAAAAAAAATTATCCTGAAGGGATGAAATAGGGGTTGCAAGTTTGTTTGGGAAAATCTTTAAATTAGCAACGATTTTGATAAAACTTGAGATTCATGCTCTTAAAAGCATTTCGTTGAATACGTGTATCAAGGTTTATTGGAATTCACCCCCTTAAGATGCAAAATAGGGGTGAAATTTTTCTATGGAAAATATTTAAAATCTGCTCCAATTTCTAAGAAATTTATTATCCGAGCTCCTAAATATAAATAACAATTCTCTATATAATGGGCTACAAATTTATTTTTCCCACGGGAAAAATATAAAATTCCTACGGGAAAACAATAATAACGCGGGCGAAGCCGTGAGCGGAATGCTAGTCATATTATATTAACATTTAACTAACTTTAATTAACTGAGTAAAATGTCATAAAATGGCCAGTATTGGTGGCCCAGTTTTGGTGGTTTTGGCGGCAAAAGGTGCGCTACCAAAGGCACCACCCAATACTAAGTGTTGATAATAAAGATTTGATATAGCTAAAAAACCAGATCAATTAATTATAGACACGGTTTTTCATACAAAATTGTAGTCAAAAACCCTATTTGCACTTAGTACAAGTAGAAGTGTTGTTCGTTTGAATTATTTGGCATGGCATGATGGCACTGGCAACTCAGTCTTGCAAAATTGTTTTGTCTAGTTGACTTGTATTGTAAAGGAAAAAAGAATTGAATATTAACAGGTTGAAAGAAATTGATTCCTGGTCTTCGTTCCTTTCGTACTAATGTTACGCATTTCATTTTACTATTTGCCATCGATAAGATTTTTGTTTTTTTTTAAATGGCACATATATAACTTGTATAAACTTGTATAACTTCTATATTGGCAAAATTGCTCAAAATAAGGAAGCTTTGGGGAGACTTATGTCCAACAGAGAGCGTCTCTTGGGTGATAAGCTGCTCACAACTCCCAGAATTTTTATGTAAAGAACAAGTTCCTACTCAAAAGTCGAAAGGTAAAACACTGTTGAGGCACAACTGTTGAGGCTCTCCTACAAAAAAGAAAAAGAAAATGTGTCAGATCCAAAACGCCGAATCAATACTGTAAACATATGAATGTGAATCGCTTCAAAGCATGTCAGAACTTTATACTGACATCAATTAAAAATTATAGGTACATATACCAAACACAATTACATCAAATGATGTAAGTAGGTAGGATGTAGGTAGGTAGGTATACCTACTTAAATCATGAAGTGGGCAATTTTACGATATAATTGCCCACTTCATGATGTGGACAACCATTTCATGAAATGGCCAAAATCGTCTGGCCACATCATGATGTGGTGTGGCCGGATCAATGAATGATCAAACGTTTAACGATATGGACAGCTACGTTTGGCTACTTCTTGATATGGCCGAAAATTTGGTGATCATATCGTCAAATAATTACATTATTCACCGCTAGAGGCGCTGATATCATTTTGTTTCGGTATGCATCATGGCGACGGACAAATATTTCGATAAATGAAATCTGTAGGTTACGTTATGTTCGATATTGTGCCGCACGCGAGATGCTGACCAGCGCAATGGCGTGGGAGGCTGTCGCCTCCTTCTGCGAAGATGTGATCTAGCAGAAGGAGGCAGCGGAGCGGGCGCAAAGGTTGACCCTCTCGCCGCACCGCTCCGGCACAGGCGGTTGGGTAGGAGGAGGCGCGCGTTATTTGGCCAAAATTATTACACTTCAGCTTTAATGTTATATTTTTTATATTATTATGTTTTGATTATATTAATCATTGCATTGTGGAACGAACAAAATTAATAATATTGTTAACCGATTTCAAAAAAAAGGAGGTTCTCAATTTGACCTTATGTTAATTGTCCGCGATTATCTCGCGTTTGGCTGAATAGATTTTGATGCTGATTCAGAAAAGAATTTGTTACATTAAGGTTTTCTAAAAAGTTGAAAATTAAAAAACAGACTTCAAAACACCAAGAGTCATAATAGTAGATTATGCACCGAGGGATTAAAGCAGTGTCAAGGTCAAGGACGCCATATTGAACCCCGAGCGTAACTAAGGACTCGTAGAGTTTCCAGGTTATAAAATTATAAAATATTTACCTACATAATACTGCAAGCTAAAATAAACAATAAAACTTCACTTTATTTTTATTAATAAAATACTTTTCATGCTAAAAGCGCTATCTTTTGACGGCCACCATTAATTATCGATACAAACGAATAAAAAGTAGAGTAAAGCAAGAACACTAACGTTACCGGCGGATAGATAGCGAAATAAATGCTTTCATTTAGAAAAAATACGCGGCATATTTAAAAATAAAGTAGATATGTTTCTACAATTTGTTCCATAATGTGCACCAACGGTATTCCGTTATATATTGTTAGTATTTTTCTGTCATAGCTAAAACTTTACCGCCATCGCCATTATGTATTTCAAAATTATAATATTTTAAATACAATTAACTCGGGTCTATTTCGCGGTAAACAATAACTATATTGACTTACTGTTTCCCGACGTTTCGGCCGAATTACATCAGGCCGTGGTCACGGGATGACTGCCGAGGCTCAGCGACGTCTTCGCAAAGCGCGGGTTTCACGACTACCCTCCGCTTGATCTTCAGAATTTTTATCAGTATCGTCGGTACCTCGACATACCACACTCACGACATCTACACACTGACATTTTTTACAAGTACCGCACTGCCTAAACTTGCTAATAACAGGGTTCCAGGTAGTTGATAAACGGTATCCATCTTCCCGGTTGAAGTTTTTATGTTTTTTAATTTTAACCGCTTCTCGTGCTATTCTGGAATAATAGTGACGATCGGTGGAGAGGACCTGAGGTTTGTGCAATGAGGATGTGTTCCAACGCCTTTTCAGACCCAAGAGCGTTCAACCTCCAAAGATGTATGGTCTGCCTAAGATACATAAGACAAATGTACCACTACGCCCAATAGTCAGTCAAATTGACTCTCCCACCTATGATTTAGCGAAACATATTGCTTCTGTACTGCAGCCATTAGTAAGAAGGACGGCATCATTCGTGAGGGACTCTCGCCATTTTGTCGACATCATCAGGAGTCTTAAAGTCGAACCGGACGAAGTGATGGTGAGTTTTGATGTTGAGTCACTTTTCACAAATGTTCCAATTAAAGACTGCCTTGATGTCATCGAGACAATGCTAAGGGAGAATGGTCTCTCTAGTGAATACATTGTTCTACTACAGCAATGCTTGGATGGCAATTATTTCCTTCATCGTGGACAATACTACCTCCAGATCGATGGTGTGGCCATGGGGAGCCCCGTAGCACCGGTTATGGCTAACATCTGGATGGAACACTTTGAGAAACGCATAGATATGCAGTCAGCACACGTGAAGATATGGAAAAGATACATAAATGATGTCTATTGCATCATGAAAGGTGGCCAGCTGGAAGTAGAACAATTTATAAAATACCTAAATTCCATACATCCGAATATAAGGTTCACTTATGAAAATATGGAGATGGAGAGATCGTTGGCCTTTCTCGATGTAAAAGTGAGAGTGAGAGAGGACGGAACATTGGGACACACGGTGTATCGAAAACCCACACACACTGACCGCTACCTCAATGCCAACTCGCATCACCACCCACGGCAACTGCAATCCGTAGTGACATCGCTGTCTAATCGAGCATATGACCTCTGTGACCCTGAACATTTGAATAGTGAGCTCGCACACGTTCAGGAAGTACTTCAGCGGAACGGATACAAGGGAAGCATACGACGTCTGAAGAACAAAAGGCAAAGGCAAGTGGACGTTTGCAGAGTTCCCGCCTTTTTGCCTTATCTTAAGGTGTTACGGACAAAATTGGAACAGTACTGAAGCATTACTCCATTAAGACTGTATATAGTCCGTTCTCCAAAGTATCCCAACTATTGCGGACACCAAAAGATATCGTTCCCTTGCAAACCCCTGGCGTATACAAGGTTGATTGCAGTTGTGGTAGTTCCTACATCGGGCAGACCAAAAGGACAATAGCTGAAAGGGTCAAGGAACATATCGCAGCTGTCAAAAACCTGAAAAAGGGTAAGTCTGCCATTGCTGAACATTTGCTGGATTCAGGAACCAACCACTGGATAGAACTGCACAAGCCTCAGGTCCTCTCCACCGATCGTCACTATTATTCCAGAATAGCACGAGAAGCGGTTGAAATTAAAAAACATAAAAACTTCAACCGGGAAGATGGATACCGTTTATCAACTACCTGGAACCCTGTTATTAGCAAGTTTAGGCAGTGCGGTACTTGTAAAAAACGTCAGTGTGTAGATGTCGTGAGTGTGGTATGTCGAGGTACCGACGATACTGATAAAAATTCTGAAGATCAAGCGGAGGGTAGTCTTGAAACCCGCGCTTTGCGAAGACGTCGCTGAGCCTCGGCAGTCATCCCGTGACCACGGCCTGATGTAATTCGGCCGAAACGTCGGGAAACAGTAAGTCAATATAGTTAGTGTTTACCGCGAAATAGACCCGAGTTAATTGTATTTAAAATGTGTACAAATCGCGGAAGTCAAAAAAAAAAATTTTTATATCTTATTGCTTACGTTAATTAAGTGCTTAGTGAAATGTGTTTTGTGGCATCAATACAGTCTTATTACAAGTCTACATTGATAAAGTTAAAAAATGTGAGTAAATGTCCAGGTGCTTCAGCTTTTTTATTTGGGGTAAATAGGCTGTCGACTATTTGAAATTTATTTCGACAGTTGTGTATAGTAATTAATTGGTGTTGTTAAAGTAAATATACCACGAAGTTGAGAAATAAAAGATCTTTATTTGATAACATTTTATTGTTAACAAATTAACATTCGTTCTCCTGATCGTATCATATTGTAATTCGATGGGTAGACTAAGTTCATACTTGTTATATTATAAAAGCTTCACATAAGATAAAATTATTGCGTGACGTGTTTGTGCTTGAGAATAACAAATCTTTTTGTATTTCATGGTTCTCATGATAATGTGATAATTTTAGTATAGTGATAGTTATAATAGTGATAGTGATAATGATAATGTGAAAGTGTTTATGATGAAGTAATTGTTAATGGAGCCATGAGTTTTTATTGTCTCGCAGGTGGTATGAAAAGTAGAGTATTCACCTCTGGGATAAAGTAGTACTTATCTTCGTCCTCGCTTCACTTGGGACTCTACAAAACTCCCTCACCTCGCTCAGGAGTTGAATTTTAACTCTAGAGTGCCTCGTTACCCTCGGGGTTCAATATGGCGCCCGTGACGTAAGGCACTGCTTTAATCCCTCGGTGCATAATCTACTATTAATACATATTTTATTTTCATTTATCATTTAATACTTAGGAGTTTTCAGATCAGGTGGACGAAATTTGGTTTTGGTGGCGTCTATTTCAGATTTGGTGGCTGGCAGTCAAAATTTCAAATGCTAATAATACCTATGTCGCAGTAACTATTGTTGCAATCTTTGGCGAATTTAGATATATGTTACAGTTTATTGTGTCAATCAATACTTTAACTTTCTTTATTTTCAAAAAACCTTAAAGTTAAGCCATCAAAACTTTATTTGTTGATATTGCCCCTTGTATTCAATTCCATTAAAGCGTTTCGATACCGTTTTAAATTTCCATCAATAATCGTGTAGATTTAAGCAATAATACATAACATTGTTATCCAAAGCCCCTGCAAAAACCATCCACAATATAGAGATTTTATTTCATCAGAAATTGATTTTTTTTCTCGTAATTTTACACCAGCTGCATTATGTCAAACGCGTGAAATCACAGTCATCAAACGCGGCATAATCTGCTATTGTGTGCGACAAATCTTTGTCGGCACGATAAGATGCCATATGGCGTGAGCTTACGCGGCAAATGTAGGCGTGTTCTCGTTTGCCACGAAATAATCATGCTAAATATTGTCAATCAGAATATTCCAATCGCTGAAAACGATATCGATGTTCCGGAAAAGAGTCGCCGCGTTTTAGAATCAAAAACAAGTCACAACTAATAACAAATGCCTAAAGACAGTTAAAATATGCATTTTATCTTCGCTTCACAAAATATGCATTTTTCATTATTCACTTCACAAAATGGTGGAGGTTAACAATTCGACTGTATAATCTTTTTTGTGTTTGTTACCTCATTATTCTGTCATTTGTTAACCGATTTGTAAAATTGTTTTTTTTTTGTTTGAGAGGTCCAATGTCACCCAATGTCACCAAAGTCAGGATCGGGTGATGGGATCCCGGGGAAATCAAGGGAAACCAATAATTATGTTTCTTACCTCATAACTCTGTCATTTATTAACCGGTTTGGATTTATTTTGAGAGGGTATATTCCCGATTGGTCTTCGTGGGCAACTGAGCCCACACACTAGTGATGTGCCGAGTCGCTGCTTTGATGGATCGAGTCGACTCGAGTAGGTTTATACGGTATTCGAATCATGACTCGATTCCGCGATTCGAGCCCAGTACTCGAGTTCTGCTTGGTATTCGCATGTTGACTCGAGTCTGGAACTCGAGTCCAGGTCTCGAGTCTATAACTTCGAGTCCAGGGCTCGAGTTTAGAGCTTCGAGTCCAGAACTCGAGTCCATTACCTATTTTAAAACAAGAATGAAACATCGAAAAGTAGTAAACTTCAAACAGCATGTAGGTTTAGCATACCTAATTAAAGACGCAACTGTAGTAAATTACACATTTTTAAAGATTACAAAAAAACACAAAGAACTCTATAATAAGAGTGTGGCTGACCTAGCTGGGCCACAAAAAAAACTGAAAAATAGATTGTTTGAGTATGCTGCTATAATGTCTAGTGTTTGTGGGCAAGTTTCAGAGTTTGTCGTTTGCGCATTTTATAGATATCCGTATGGCTCAGCTAGGGTAACGTTACCCCAGCTGAGCCACACGGATCTCGAAAACGAAAAGACATAGCGAAAATCTGTTTGCTGATATAGATAGGTGGTAGTTTGTCGATACTTCATTTAAAGATTCAGAGTTTGTGAATGAAAGAATTTTTTATTTGGGTAAATAGTTCAGGAGCTAGGAGTCCCAAATGCACGAGGTTTCGTTATTTTTTTTTGTGTAATTTCTTACAATAAGAAGTTGATTTTAAATAGTCAATCGAATTCAATGGTGAAACAGTAACCGTTTTAATTTGATTTTTTGAAAATTCTCGATGAATGATTGATATATTGTCAAGGTATTATTTAGGCAACATTTGGTATCTGGTCTCCAAGTCTATCTACACGAAGTAATATACAATCGCCTACAAGTTTTGGATTGGGGCTCGACAAACTCTGAATCTTTGAATAAAGTATCGACAAACTACCACCTATCTATATCAGTAAACAAATTTTCGCTGTCTTTTCGTTCTCGAGATCAGAATCACTCTGAGAATGAAGAGTTGTCAATGTAAGTCGAGTAACTGATAAGATGAGCATTCTTTAGGTGATTTAACAAATTAGTTGTATTTAAATACGGAATCACAGTTTTTGCACTTTATTTTATCGCCGTCCACTTTCTCAAAACAGTTCCATACACCTGAGGTTTTTTTCGGCGCCATCTATACTAATATTATAAAGAGATTTGTATTTTGGTATGTTTGTATTGAATAGACTCTGAAACTACTGGACCTTTCACTAATAGAATACTACAATATCACCGAGTAACATAGGCTATAGAATATTTTCCTACGGAAAAATATGGGATTCCCACGGGAAAAAGGGAGATAACGCGGGCGAAGCTGCGAGCGGAAAGCTAGTTTTGTAATAACGTTAATTAAAATATAATCACTACACTACTAGCACTAACAGACAATTAAATTCACCACAGTAACAGCTTACTGACACAAATCAAAATAAAAAGTTGCAGGTTCAAACTTGTATTATTAGGCGTCACTTCATTCCATAAGTAAAAAGAGACTGAGTACGAGCGAGTCAACCTAACTCGAATACTAGACTCGAGTCAGTTGAACTCGCATAGAATCGAGTCAGTTGAACTCACACAGAATCGAGTGAGCGAGTACAAAAACGATTCTTCCTGACTCGAGTACCGGAATCGAGTTCAGCGTACTCGAATCAAAATAAATTGGTATTCGAATAAGCGAGTCTAAGGCAGGAATCGAGACTGACTCGAGTCCAGCCGTACTCGGCACATCACTACCACACACGACTCATCCCGCGGGCTCTTTTGACACCTTTTATTTTGTCGGGGGTGACTCGGCCCATTAATTTGCCAAGGGGTCTACTCAGCTCGCGGGCTTAGTTGACACCAGTTCACTGCTATACGGTCTACTCAGCTCGCGGGCTTAGTTGACACCAGTTCACTGCTATACGGTCTACTCAGCTCGCGGGCTTAGTTGACACCAGTTCACCGCTATATGGTCTACTCAGCCCGCGGGCTTAGTTGACACCAGTTCACCGCTATATAGTCTACTCAGCCTAATTAAGCGAAAAATGTTTAGGAAAGTACGGGAAGGCAGTGACAGGGGGCTTGGAATTCTACTTCATCACACGAAAACTACAATAAAGTATTATTTTGTGAGAGTCAGGATGGCGGGTGAACCAGAACGGATACCAAAAACATATATAGACAAAATGTACTACTTTGAACCACTTATTAAAAAAATTGTACCGTTCTGTAAAAAATATAAAATTAAAATACACCCGGCGTTCTGACTGTCGGACTGTGCCACTTGTTCTCGCTTTTTGTCAAATTTCATGATTCTAGGTCAAGGGGAAGTACCATATATCCGGTTGCACAAACATGGTTACCGCTTAACAAAAACCAATTTAAATATTTAAAATATGTTTAATTTAAAAGTCTGACAAACGTAACAAACCATCTTAATTGAATTAAAATAATAATTCCTTCATGAGTTCGTGAATTAATCACGTACGAGAACGAACAACACGTTACCCCTACACTACATACAAGGTGGCCCATTTAGATCGGTCAGTATGATAAAGCCTGGAACTATAAGACATAGGAAGATCTGTTCTTAGGGACCACGACATCGATTCCAGTGACAAGAAAAAATGCAATCATACATTAAAAAAAAAATTACTGAGTAGGTAGGTACTCAGCTCATGAATCGAACCCGGGCGTTGTAAAACTAACAATACTGAGTTGACCCAATAGCGGTAGATAGTGGTTAAATGAGCCCGCGGGCTGAGTTGACGCTATAGCGGTAGACAGTGGTTAAATGAGCCCGCGGGCTGAGTTGACGCTATAGCGGTAGACAGTGGTTAAATGAGCCCGCGGGCTGAGTTGACGCTATAGCGGTAGACAGTGGTTAAATTAGCCCGCGGGCTGAGTTGACGCTATAGCGGTAGACAGTGGTTAAATGAGCCCGCGGGCTGAGTTGACGCTATAGCGGTAGACAGTGGTTAAATGAGCCCGCGGGCTGAGTTGACGCTATAGCGGTAGACAGTGGTTAAATGAGCCCGCGGGCTGAGTTGACGCTATAGCGGTAGACAGTGGTTAAATGAGCCCGCGGGCTGAGTTGACCGAGTGGTCCGAGTCGCCCCCAACATAAACAGTACCGGTCAACTGAGCCCGCGGGATGAGTGGTGTGTGGGCTGAGTTGCCCACGAAGGGCCAGATTGGTCCCATTGTCATCAATATCAGGATCTGACGATGGGATTCCAGATATATCAAAGGAAACCCTAAAATTTTATAGGCACCTCCAACATGTTTCATTTTTTTCTGAAGCTATTCAGGTATTTCCGTCTGGCAGTCATGAGCCGAGCTGATGATGAAAGGATCTTTGATTTGGAGGTTAGTTTTGTAAATACAGTAGGCATGTATTGACCCTCAGTATTCTTTAAAGTTACTTTGTTGAGCTTATGTTAAATTTACTGAAAATATTAAAATAAAACTGATTTCAAAAACACAAAATAGTCAAAACTAATGTAAGAATACCAACATGACGTTTCTTTATTTTCATGTCGGTGCCAAATTTCATATCATGATCATCGATCATCCGCACCGACTTCAAAATAAAAAAAGTTGGTTTACGAGTACATTATTTTTTACTTTTTTGTGTTTTTGAAGTCGGTTTTAATTTTTGTTTATTATTTTTTTATTTATATACAATATCAGGTGCGTTCCAGACAAGCACCACAATTTTTGATGCCAACGCCTGACTTAACCATTTTTAGCCGCGCTACTTACTATAGAAACGGCAGGAGCTGATTTTTTGTGCTGGATTCTGACACTTCACCTACTATGTCCAGTAACTTTAAATAACAAATAGAAAAAATTAGAATCGGCTTTAACTATATAAATATCATTTAATTAATTTTTTAAAACCACTCAAAACCCTTTTTGATTCATGAAAAAAGTTAATCTGAAAGTGCCATTAAGTGGTATTAGTAGTAGATAATCCCCTCTAATAGCCTAGGTATTTAACGTTAACTTTTCGTGGCGAAAATGTTTAAATGAAACTAAAACAGCACGAAACCAGCACGAAAACTTAACACCAAAATCGTGTTGATGCTTAAAAATTTTATAAATGTTGCAAATCCGTGCATAACTGAAAAATCAAAAATGCATCTATCGTCACTATACCTATTAAGTTCTTTACATTCATTTCTTTTTTTTTATATTACTGTGCGAATTAAATATTATATTCACGATTAAACTGATACATCTTTATAGCACCGATTTACATTCATGAGTACAATACATTTTAAATAAGTAAGTATTGTAAAAATAGTTCGTGTCACACAAGAACACACCATAAAAACAACAGATTATCAACATCAGATTTTACAAAGTTAGTCTTACACGTAGGTTCCTATTGAATTCGTCTCAGAACGTGGGTCGTGTATTAAATAAAAGCTATGTCCAAAATTCAGAGGAACTTATTGGAATTTGGCTTATTCCAGACTTAGATCATTCATACGGGAGACGGCAAGGCTGGGCGAACCCCTCTGCCAATTTACGCTGACCATATGACCATACACGTTATATAAAACTAGTTGACGCGCGGCCGCTGCCATTTGGTGTCGTTTTCGTGTCGCACTAAGAGCTCCAAAAAAATGGTTAATTGTGCAGTTTCCTCTTGCAAAAGGCAATCCAGCTTCTCAAATCTTCGAAATCATGGCGTTTCCTATCACATGTAAGTATAAAATATACATTAACGTGTTTTACTTGTTTACAATTTGAAAGTAATTTTTATACCGTTACGATAGAAAAATACAATGGTACGATGGTAGCTCAACACAATACACGGGCGTTATATTATCTGTGACACGGGCATTTGCTTAGTGCTGGACAACGTAAGTGAATGATGCTTATTCATATTTTTATTTATCATTCACTCCGAAATGTATTTATTGTTTAACCAGATAATGTTAATATCGGCGCATGGATTATAGGTAATATAAGATTAAAATAGAAATTCAAGTGGAATTTAATTAAACAAAAAAATATCAAGAAAATATTACTTATGATTTTGCTTCAACTTTGCGTTGTAGTTTTAAAAAACTTTTCCTATACAATTACTTACTCTAACCAATTTTTCTACTGCGTCTTACTTGATTTTAGGCCTATTAAATAATCTATATTGGTATTTTACAAAATGCAATGTAAGTTAATACTCCAGTTAGAAAAATGTCATGTAATGTCCTCTAAATTTTGTTGTAGTTAAGGTCATAAGTACAAAAAATGAGCTATTTTTTGTACTTTTAGTTAATATTTTACATTAGTAAAGAGCACAAAGCAAGTAATTGTCGTGCAATATACAGAGAAAATTTTACTAATGCAACATCGTTATTAAAATCACACAATAAAGCTTTTTCTTCTTATTTTAGTGGCTTTGAAGTTTGTAAACAAAAACACTTTCAACGTCACGTTATGTATGACAAATGAATAACATGTCTTACTGCATGTAAATAAAAACTTTCATAGTAGTAAATATCTACTTGGCTAAAATGGTAGAATTAACGTTATATACAAAGTAACTTTAACTGACATTTTTTGGTGCAACATAAAGGAAAATGCCCGATATCGTCCCAAGCGTTATAACACGTTGGGCCCTATCGCAAATGAAAGGTTTTCTAAAATACTAATTTTGTTTGTATGGCAGTAAGTTGCTATCTCGTGCTTTTTACTTGCACGATATAGCAAATTGCTGCCATATGAGCAAAGCTAAACGAAAAAGTACCTACCTATTAAACATGTTTATAACTATGCAGATATGTAATAAAATCAGAAATCAGTTCTTGGTATAGTAACAATATTCACGTAAAACATCTAATACATTCCCGGTATCCCCCCACCCTCCCACTACACCCCGCGCTAGCTTGTTTTGACGTGTTCAGGCAGGTAGAATAGTAGAATAGTATTTGACACAATAAATGTCTGACTGATTATATGTGTATTTATTATTTACCTTACTTTATTACATTACCCTTAAGAGATACCCCTTTATTTACTATCCTTCTGGGATTGTCGGATAAAATTTCCAAAATCATTGGAAAATTAAAAACTTTGCGGGCAAATCCGCTGGTGGGTCGGAATCTAGTCTCTATACTACATCACTACATATTATAAAATATAAAACCGACTTCAAAAACACCAAAAAGCTATAAATAATAATAAAACAAGACTACATTATGACATCACAGTTTTATATTGAAGTTGGTGCCAAATTTTAAGTAACTGTTGTTCTTATATTGTTGAAGAGTTTCAAGGTGATCATTGTTTGGTATCGACTTCAATAGAAAACTGTGACGTCGTAAGTAGTCTTATATTATTATTAAATTATTTATGACTTTTTTGTCAACATCTAAGATAAAATGTATGCTGAAAAAGTATAAGGATCCTGTGGGATACCAACAACTTATAAAAATCAGAAATCAAATCAACGCGGACAAAGTAGTGAGCAGAGAGCTAGTTTCAGTAGAGAGCTAGTCTGTTCCCCGAGAGCTGATGAAAATTATGATTACGCATCGAAGCGCTTACTGTGACTGAAAAGCCTATGACTGAAAATATATATTTATTTCAGTCGATCAGCTAAACAGCAAGTAAAATTGCTGTATTTGACACAAAAAACTTATTAAAGCATTTTAATAATAATTAGCGGGCCTCGCTTTGCACTAATTTAAGAGACCCTGTCTTCATTGTATTTTATCAACTCTAGCCGAAGAGGGTATAGTTATAAAAACACAATTTATTGTAACCGTGCGTTTGCACTGACGAAACATCTACATAAAGACATGTTTTTTAAACATGATTCTGTCAATGTTTATGAATGCGTTTCCATTGTTAACACCCCAACATGTTGCAAAACATGTATGAAGTCTTTAACAGCCGAAAGTGGGAACGCAATCGTTGACAAATTCATATAAAAAGTTTACAGACAACAAGTTTTGAGACGATCCTAACGCAATCTGCAACAAATCTTATTATTTGTTCCGAATCCAACACGATTTTCGGCAGTGCGAACGCAAAAGCATACACAACAAATTTTGAGATTTGTATCATACAACAAGTTGTAAAACATTGCATGTTTTATGTTTCTCAGTGCAAACGCACGGTTACATTTCAATCATTCACTCACGACGACCCAAATAGTTACTCATTCTTTGTGTCACATCACTAGGGACATTCATTCTTTGTGGTGGGGCGCTTGCGTAGATACACGTTAATTTGTCGATGTGTGTGTGTTTCTTCATTGTAGGGTAATATTTTCATAGTGTGTGTTCGTAAACATAAGAACAACGTCTCTGTAAGTGTATTCTACATTTTCGTAGTGTGCGTGCGTGTTTACCTCGCCTCCCGCGAAAAGTGGCAGAAAAATTTACACTGCGATTTGTTGCGTACCGCATCCAGTATGAATGCTCTAAGATTCCAGACTGTAATTTGTTGAATTACCCGCTCCTTGGCTTCTATCCAGAGAATGTGCGAAGAAATTGGGCGTTTAAATTTAGATAAAATAGGAACGGAGTTGATGAGCGGTGACGTGTGTGATTTATAGTTACTAATAACCAATTAAACTCTGAGATTTTTTTATTAATATTATTGGAAAAGAATGAACAATTTTAAACTCAAAGTAGCTTCCCTATTAAGTGCCATAATCGCACGTTCGTTTATAATGTAAATTTAAAAAATATATTATATTTTTTTCTAGAATCTTTTTACCTGATAGAGGGGTCTTCGGACGGTGACTATATATTGTATATTGAGACCCTTCGGCCACATTCGTAACCAAATATCGATACATCAATAGTAAGCCCCCACATATGGTGGATCGACGATTTAGATGAGTGTTTAGTTTTAAGACTAAAAAACACTCATTGCAAACTTTGATTTTTTAAACTACAGACATTATAAGTATGCATTATGTAAGGTTTATTTTAATAAAGTGCCATAAAATATATAATATAAATTGCAAGCTCTTCGCAATGAGGTAATATTATTTAGTCTATGGCAAGTTGAACAGCCCATATGGGTAAATAATTTGTTCGGTGTCGCTAAAAGCAGTCGCGCTTAACAATAAATTTGACAATTACAATAACTCGAAGAACATACAGTGTGCCCGAGGGGTGAACAATGGAGCGGGACTACAGCTTTTGGATTAAAATTATTACAAATTGGTATTGGATGGGCGCGAATCACATTACGGCGGGCGCAAACAAAGCAGCCCTACACAGAATTTTGTTAATTTTAGAGACGGGGAGTACCTACCTAATATTTTTTGGGCAACGATAAATCATTTCTTAAAGAATGTTTAGGTATTTATTAGTTTGTGAACATGATATCGTGTGCTCGAGGAGCTTGGTGGCGCATTGGCGCGTGCGTTCAGCCAACGATTGCTAAGGTTAAGGCGCATAGTAAGGTCAAACATAAAAAATCACTGCAGAAAAAACCGGTTCTCTTCATGAATATTGAATTAAAAAATCTTTAGAAAAGATATGTTATTATTCAACGCATTCTTTAGAGGATGGTCTTTTTAATTTTTTGATAAATTAATTAAAACTTGATTAAAATGTGACCCAAACATGCCTCGATTTTAAAACTTTAAACCTAATCGCGTCGTAAATATTAGGTTAAATCGTATACTTTCGATTTCAATAAATGAAATGAACAATATTCTAGGGGATGGTCTTTTTAGATTTTTCTTATTCGCCTTAATTAATGTTTTATTGAAATAATTCATCTTACGCGTAAAGGTTTGCTTAAATATTCCCCTCAGCCTCACTCACTCACTCCTATGTAATGAGTGCGGGACGATCGACGCAAGGTCATTGGGACCACTATGCGCCTTAAGCAACGTTCGCTGTGGTCAGTCCTATGATGGGTGACCAAATAAGAAACATCTCAAGCTCCTTCGTGCTTCGGGAGACACGTTGAACAGTGGGTCCTGCGCCTGATCTCGCCCCGGTTGTGTCGGCTAACCATCCCACCGGACCATCGTCGGACTAGGCGAGTGAAGGAACAGAGAGTGCACTTGCGTTGACGCAGTCACTTGTGCAATATAATTATATCCTGCGCAAATGGCTAGTCTCTGTTTCGATTGGCCGCCGTGACCGAATATCGGTTAGGAGGACATTATCGTGTGCCAGGCTTCAAATGATTAAAAAAATCATATGAAACTGGAATAAGAGTATAATGCGTTATCGTTAAACTTTGTATCGGTAATCTTTGTTCTGATGATAAACACAAAATCTATTTGGGAAGTCTTGATATGCAGATAAATATTGGATTTTCTTATTTCTAAAATGATTGCCTTATTTGTCTTAACATGATTTAACAATCTATTTCAATTTTAAGGAAATAAAAATAAACATGACATAGTTTTAATGAATTAAAAGTATGTTTTCTTTATTCTAAAAAAGGCGTTTAATTCATACCGAACACGTCTTCTTCGAATTTTTTTGTCATGACTTTATTATATGTCCTTTCAATTTAATGAGACATCAACAAAACCAGCGTGCCAACAAAATGCTTCTAACCGATAGCTCATTTGTCAAACTTTAAGTAGTTATGAAGTTATGAGGGAACACATATATACACACCCAATCCACATATACCAGTCCAAATCATAACCTTTCCTTTTTGTTTAGTAGTCAAATAAAAACGAACAGAACGATTCGCTTTATTCGGTCAGTTGACTTAACGTCAGTTGGTCAACTGAAATCGTAATGCGCGTGTTTTTGATCATAATTTTCCAATCCCAAAATCATTTTTAATATTATCTGTTGAAACTATTAAATCTAAAAAATTTAAATATGAATGAATATTCCAAATTTAAAATATCGATATGTAACATCACTACGGTTACTATATTGAGTTAGTCCTAAATTACGTTTCTCTTGTCTGTGGAGCTTACCCGCTCCCGGAAGATGATGGTAGGAGTACTCCGAAACAGGCGATTCCATTGTGTCATTCATGTATTAATTGAATTTGTTTAAGTAGAGTGTAAAATAAATTTCAATTAACTTACGATTAGCGGTTATAGTGAGCAGTATTATTTTTAATTCGTCGGTGGCGCTGTGGACTCGGCACTGGCCTTCTTATCGGGAGGTCCGGGGTTGTTGTCCAATGTGTTTTTCGAATTTTGAATTTCATAATATGTCGGACGTTCCTACAGAAAATGAAAACACCGCGAGTCAACCTGCATACATCGACGAAGAAATTCAAAGGTGTATGTGAAATCGACCAATCCGCACTAGGCCAGCGTGGTTGATTAAGGCCTAAACACTCTAACAGACGGTGAGGACGTATATGAGCTGTGGTGATGATGATTTTTTTAATTAAAAATACAATTGGCCGCCATGATATCCTATATTTGATGTAAAGTGATGTTGCAGTCTAAGGTGGACATCGCTTTCATACCAAAAACCACAGATTCACCTAAGGTTTGAAAAATTTGGGTTGTATTTATTAAGAAAAAAACCGACTCGGGCAACATATTTCACAGTTTGGCGGCTCGAATTATGAACGTTGCAAAATCCTGATGACATGTGGCTACTGTAGCCATGTACTTGTACATGTGGTTCTTCAATTCAATTTTTATATTTTCTGTTATGGCTTCTCGCAAATTTGACAATTTCGCCAATTTCGAGTGGGTAGCGAAAACACGGTATACCGTGTTTTCGCTACCCACTCGAAATTCTAAATTATGAAGTTTAGCGGTATGGTAAATACTAAGTCGGTTGAGCTACATGTGGACAATGCAAAGCGAACATTAAAATATTGCTAGTAGCAGCTAAAAGTTAGGGAATCTAAGTGAATAATTAAAGGAGGATGTATGATGAGTTGATATGTATTACCTAAGTAATTTTTGTACGAAGAAAATTATAGTTTTATTTAGTATTTTTCTATATATTTAGGACAGGGGTATTTATTTGTGTTAGAAGGAAATTCATAGTAAGACTTGCAAGACTACAAAGACACCAATGTACATTGCCAACTTATGACATAAGATGTCAAGTCACGTACCCAATGATTTTACTGCCTGTCTTACACTTCAAGCCGCAACACAGCACAGCATTGCAAGCACCGCTGGCTCCCGCGCAGACGACTCTAGTCTAAGTCTCCCTCTGGTCACGACCGTGCTCTGGTGATGTCGCCTTTCTAGTGGTCCGATGGGAAAAAGCCTATTGGGTAATTGTCCTCAAATATTGATGTTTATATTTTTTGGTCTTGACATATCTATGAGGGTTACCTAGGTACAGTCGACAAAGTTGCCGGTCTACCAGTAGAGTTTTTTCGGTCAGCGACATTTGAAAAAGTAAAAGCGTTAAAACAGGTTTTAATATCATATAAAATAGAAGTATTTTACGATTTTTAATATGATTTAAATGATTGCTTTATACCTCTTATTGTTTGAAATAATGCTTCCCAAAATAACTCTACTGGTAGACCGCGAACTTTGTCGACTGTACATGTAGTTAGTTGATGCTATATTTTTAATAGTGAATTTTCATAAAAATAATAATCATAAGGTGTATTTCCACCAAAATCTTTTGTTGACAACACAAAAGTTAACAACTTTTATTCGGTGGAGACTCGGCTTTAGATTAACTTTTGTTCACAGCACTAAAGTGACAACTTTTATTCGATTGAGACACGACTGTAAGATATGCGAGGATTTATGTCGATGGTTATAAAAAGGAGGACCAATTATGTAGCGTTTGAATAAAACCATAAAGGCGAGAAAGGGTGTAGCGTGTTCGCGTCGCATGCGCCCGCGCACGGATCACTAGGCCTGGTTGTCGCACGCGCTTTTACACGAAATTGAGAGCACGTTTCCATTGTATCTACTAGGGCCTTATCCTTTACTCTCTATTTCGAAAATTGTGAGTCTAGGCTAGGCGACCCAATTTCAGAAACAACGAAATTTTGGAGACTTCTATTAAATACATATATTTATTACTAAAAAATCTACCAAGCTATCAATATTCTATAATAGAATCTTTATATTTTCTTATCTTTTTCTTCTTATAAAATGATAAATATATTTTTATCATTTACAACAACATTGACTTAACTTCACCTAGACAGCAATCAAACCGGCATGACGAATTAAACTCTCGATGGCCATCAATATTTTTATGACTATGCTCAGAAGCGAAATTAAGCATTATTTGTAGAAATTTTTCGTGTCTTACCATGTCTATAACTTGCAAATATGCAAACTATTGTGGGTGGCAAAAGCTCTTTTGGAAAATTATGTCGAGAAAAATACTTGAAAAATTTCACAATAATATCGGAATCGGAAAAAAGACGTCGCTACTACATAGGCTGCTACTTATGTATCCGGAACTGGCCACACACAAAAAAATATTTAAAAAAGAACAATTACATTTGAAAATAGAACTCTTTAGTCGTAGAATGCAGCTTGTTTTATTATTCTCTGTATTGTTTGACAACTTTGCCGCCATTTTGATAATTGCGCGTCACCGTAATTATGGAATTAAGTCGAGAACATTTTCGTGCGATGATTTACTACGATTTTCGGCGTGGGCTCAGTCAAAAACAGTGCATCGATCAAATGGTTTCTACTTTTGGTGATGAAGCACCATCAAAAACCACCGTATATCAATGATTTAGTGAGTTCAAACGTGGACGGTCTTTGCTCTCGGACGAATTTAAGGAAGGTCGGCCAAAATCAGTCGTTGTGCCACAAAACATCGATGCTGTGTGTGAACTAATTATGAAAGACCGTCATGCCACATATCGTGAGATAGAGGCGTCTTTGGGCATCAGTATGACAAGCATTCACAAAATATTACATGAACATTTAGCCGTAAAAAAAATTTGTTCGCGTTGGATTCCTCACAATTTGACGTCTATACAAAAACAGGCCCGTATCGATTGGTGCAAAGAAATGTTACAAAAATATGACCGAGGTGCTTCAAAAGCTGTTTATAATATCTATACAGGTGACGAATCGTGGATATATGCCTATGACCCAGAAACAAAACAGCAGTCGACGGTATGGGTGTTCCAAGATGAGCGTAGGCCAACAAAAGTTGTTCGTGCAAAAAGCACTTTAAAACAGATGGTTGCTTGTTTTTTGGAATCAATGGACATGTTGCTACAGTGCCATTAGAAAATCGTAGAACTGTGAATTCTGAATGGTATACAACCATTTGTTTGGCAGAAGTTTTTGATAATATTCGAAAAATAACCCACAACGAAGAATTATCCTGCATCACGACAACGCGAGCTGCCACACGTCAGTCGAAACAACACAGTTTTTAGAAGCTCAAAAGATTGAATTGACCGGTCATCCGCCATACAGCCCCGATTTAGCTCCCAACGACTTCTATTTATTCCCTTTTGTGAAGAATAAATTACGAGGTTTACGTTTTTCGACACGTGAAGAGGCCGTCGATGCATTCAAAATGCACGTTTCGAAGATACCCCAAACAGAGTGGAAAAAGTGTTACAAAAATTGGTTTGAACGGATGCAAAAATGTATTGACTATCAGGGAGAGTACTTTGAAAAACAATAAAAACATAAAAAAATACATATCTGGTTTTTTATTTCATATTCCGGATACATAAGTAGCAGCCCTCGTACGTATAACTCTACTTTTATTATAAAGCTTGTAAAGTTTTACTACTGGTACTAGGATTGGTAATAGCACGAGTAACAATGAGAACTGCAGCGCTTAGTATAAAAGAGTATCTTTAATTTTTGAACTTCCCATTTATTGTTATTAAAACCAATCTTTTACAACTTTTGTACAAAGTTCAAAGGGCTTAAAATATTAAATAACATTTACCTAAAAGCCACCACAACAGTATTGTATGCCACCAGCAGGCGTAGCACGGGCTGCCAAGACTGGACTCGAGTCACGCATTATCTCACAATTTCAGTGACATAATCTCGATGTCTTAAAGAGTAGCACGTTGGTGCGTATTTAGTGTGAAAGACGTGATAAAAATTTCTTGACGCTCGTCAAGGAACACGTGTGACTGAGTTTTATCACAAATTTTTTGGCGTGCCTGTGCTCCGACTGCTGTGGTTCTAGCAAGGGCTATAATACCTTGAAAGATGTAACAACAGTCAGAGAGCAAAATAAATTTGTGATAAAACTCAGTCACACGTGTTCCTTGACGAGCGAGTCCAGTCTTGGCAGCCTGTGCTACGCCTGCTGAAAGTTATTTTATCATCAAGCCGTGGAAACACGATGCTACACTTTCAAACACGGCAACAATAGCGCTCGTTACACATTCATTGCAAATTTACGATCGACTGCGTCCACAATGTGGCCCTGCTTGTTGTCATCGACCGCAGCCATAGCAGAATCTGATAGTGCGCCTACGAATATTATTTCAACGCGCTTGTAGTGGTAAAAAGGTAAATAAATAAAAGCTATTCCGTGGTTGAATTTATGGCAAATTCTAATCTTATACAACGTGCTTAAACCTGAAATTAATTTGTTTAGAATCGAGAGTATAATAGATAGCACTAATCAATAATATTGTCCCGTAGCATGAACACCAAAATACGATATCACAAAGCGTTTTATCGCGATTAACTGTCAAAATATGATAAAAACGTATTGTATTTTGAAAGTTCACTGCGAAAAGCCGCTGTATCATACATATAGTGTTTGGTGGTTATGCTACGGGGGCTGGGTGAGATTTTATTTCAAAATATTTTTCAACCACGCGGCTTTTTAAATTTACTCAACTCTATCTTCTTTATATAGGGCATAGCTTTGTGCCCGCGACTTCATTTGCATAGATGTATTGATCATAGCATGATGTTATATAGCCTTCCTCGATAAATGAACTATCCGACACAAAAATAATTTTTCAATTTGAATCAGTAGTTTTTGAGATGAACGTATTCAACCAAACAAACAATCAAACTCTTCAGCTTTCGCGGCGCGACAGCTTCGTTGTTGAAGGCGCGCGGACTATAGACTTTTGTTATCCCAAAAACTGAACTGAACTATAGACTTTTAAATTTGCAAAATATGCAACAAAACAAAAAAGGGAAATATCTTTTTTTTTCCTTAATTTCTTTATTAATCCGCGATATTTATTTTTTATAATAAAAAATTGGAAGTGTCTGAGGTTTTGCGCTATCTGATTAACGCTTTGTACATATACACTCTACCATCAGGCAAGATGATTAAAAATTGGAAACGTCAAAACACAATAATGTCTTTGTGTCGGTTATCTTTTAATGACATTGTGTTACAGAAGGAACAGCTGGCCTATTATGGATCTTTCATCGTATGACATATAAATTTTGAGATAAGGATGTCATGAAATGCTTCATTTGGTACTACCGATCTTCAATGATATCATCAGTATGGCATAATTTCAATGATGTCATCATGATATAATGAACGAATGATCGAAAATCTGACCGAAAATCTTATTTCTCGTTTTGCACTATGATTTCATCATGATATCAATTGAAAATCATGAGATCGGTAATAGGCCCGCAGGTTTGGCAAAACTCTGAGGTAGTAACTTACCTAAGTCGTTTACGCGGGAATCTCTTCTTACCTATTTCTGTCGCAAAGCAGAGGTCCTTGTATTTCTGTATTCCGCTTTAAAGGGTAAGTCGGGCAATGAAATTACGTACTATGAACTGACATCTTACCACAAATTGGCAAGATCCTTGTGGGGATTCATTTTTGCCAATCATACGGGAACCACACGTGCAATAAGTGACTGTAGCTATTTACCACCTCGTGGATAGTCTGCTTGTTTGCTAACTTTGTTGTTTATAAAAAATGGTAAAGATTCACTCGTTAAGTTAAAGTTAATTACTAAGGGCCAGTTGATGATACATGGTCAACTTTAACCATTAGTCAACGTAATGTTAACACAATTACGAAGAAGTTAATTAAACAAATTGATAACTTATCTGTCAATTCGTATAAAATTTGACACATTTTAAGCGATTTCACAGATAAACTAACCGTGATACCATTACATGTTGAACTTTTTGTTTAAATTGACAATGTATCAAAAACTAGCCCTTAATCTGCCTATTGCAATTGTACAACTGTTCATAGAGTTAAAGCTTAAATAAGAAATTATGAAAAATTTTAATATTGAGTGAGTGTTCCGTGTTGCCTTTAAAGCTCAGGAACCGGTGATCTAGATAGGCCATGGTACTCGACGCTCACTAGACCGTACAAACCGCCCTAAATCATAGCGCCGAGTGGGCGTGACACTGCTTTATCGCTTAGCCGGCCGATAAATAAGCTTATTATTTGTTAGTGCTGTTTGTTTATGTGTGATAGCTAATTTATCAGTGGTTCCCGTACACTCGCTTATTACGGGCTCATAAACTGGCGAGAAACACACTGGGTGTGTCTAGCCAATATGGTTTAATGTTTGATACTAACTGTATAAGCCCCGTTAATTTTATGTTATTTTAAAGGTTTCTACACACCTTATTAGAAATCGTAAAATAGTACCCGAACATCAGTTTTATAGCAAAATAACCTTAGAAAATTATTGTGACATCCACAAGGAGGATTTGTCAAACATTTTTTACTTTCTTAACATTTGAAATCACAAGTAGAAACTACAAAAAAAATATCGAGTGTATATCATTACTCTTAGTTTTCTAGCAGACAAGACAGATGCAGCAGGGAAATCCGCCTTGCTCTGTTCAGGACGCCCAGGTTTTTGCTCGCCAATGGCTTTATCCTCCAAATGACTCCCAAACTGCACTTTCGTAGAAATTTCCACATCGAGGATCCGTATACCATCGAACATAAAAAGAGTAACTCTCTGGAACTGAGGCGCTACGATAAACGCCTTCTTCGCAGTGAATGCGCACAATTGTGTCTTCTTGGGGTTGAACTTGCCTAAGTTCTTTGCAACCCATTCAGAGACTTTAGAAAGTCTTCGACTTAAGACACAAGTTGCAAACTTTCATGCAATAAAATCCGAGAAACATTCTTGTAATCGGTATACCGCACATTACCCATACTATCATCTGTATGCCTAATAATTTATATTCTCAATGGACAATATGTCATTGATATGTAGAATGAACAGTGTAGGGGAGAGCACCGAACCTTATGGAAAGCTAGCGTTTATTAACGTGGTTTCGGAGTAGCAGCCATCAGCGACGACTTTGATGCTCCTACTATCCAAGAAGCTGGCTATCCATTTGCAAAGTCCCTCGGGGATTCCATAGGTTGGTAACTTCGTGAGAAGAGCTATATGCCAGACCCTATCAAACGCTTCAGCGATATCCAGTCCAACGGCGAGAACCTCACCTTTGCCCTATAAGGATTCCGCCCAACGATGTGTCAGGTAAACTTAGAGATCACCAGCTGAATAGCCGTGACGGAAGCCGTATTGTCGGTCGCTAATCAGCTGGTGCTCTTCTAGGTACCGTATGAGGAATTTGCTAATAATTACCATTATTATTCGTGACAGAATTAAGAAAAACGAGTAAGAGAAGTAAGAAAAAGCACAATCAACCTAATCGCCAAGCAGAAAACGTGCTAAACGTCTCTAGGTAGTGTCTCAAATTTCTTATTTGAATTAATTCCGTAAACCGCTTCGCTCATACGGACACCCGTATAAGGGGAGCGGCAACCACTATACTCGTATAAGCTAAAATTAAACATAGTTGTCAATTTGAATATAAATGAGGAGTACCGTCTAGTTACGTAGGTCATTAATTAGATGGCGATGTTCATCCTGTTGACACCTGAATAATACTAGAAAATTCTATCATCATCATTTCAGCCAAGAGACGCCCCCTGTTGGACATAGGCCTCCCCCAAGGATCTATACCGGTCGGTCCTGCGCCTCCCGCATCCAGCGGCTTCCCGCGACCTTCACCAGATCGTCGGTCTACCTTGTGGGAGGCCTACCAACACTGCGTCTCCCGGTACGCGGCTGCCACTTGAGGACCTTTCCGCCCCAACGGCTGTCAGTCCTACGAGCGATGTATCCTGCCCACTGCCACTTAAGGTTTGCAATTCTTTAGGCTATGTCGGTAGCTCTAGTTCTTCTACGGATCTCATCATTTCTGATGTGATCACGTAGACAAACCCCGAGCATAGCCCTCTCCATTACCCTTTGAGTGACATTGAGCCTCCTTATGAGACCCATTGTAAGCGGTCACGTCTCAGTTCCGTACGTCATCACTGGCAACACGCACGAATTGAAGACATTCGTCTTGAGATATTGCGGTAGATGGGCCGAGAATATGGTGCGTAGCTTCCCGAACGCTGCCCAGCCGAGTTGGATTCGTCAATTTACCTCCTTCTGGAAGTTGGACTTACCGAGCTGGAATTATTTACTCCAGATAAACATATTCGTCAACAACTTCCAGCGTAGAACCTCTAACATTCACAGGAGTGGGTACTACACGGGACTTCGACATTATTTTAGTCTTGTCCATGTTCATTTTAAGACCCACTTGTTGGGAAACGTCCTCTCCAGTCCAAAAGCTTAAATACATCCTTCAGTGCAGCTGTGAACAGTTTCGGTGATATAACGTCACCTTGTCTCACACCGCGCTGAAGTCGTACTGGTTTCGAGTTTTGGTCCTCAAGGCGGTCAGACATGGTGGTGTTTTCGTACAATGACGTCAACACTTGAATGTACCAATCCAAGTCTATTTGGCACTCCAGAGGTGCCAAATAGAACATTCTATACCTGAAGTAAATCCTAATCATGTCAAATCACTATAACAATCTCACTAGTGAGGAGGAAGACAGATTCTTAGTTAGTAAGTATTTCGTTAAGATCAAGTTTCGTATTATACGCTCACTATCTATTGGTACACATAAAATTTCACGATTACTAGTGTACGAAAAGAGCGGTCGAAGCCAAAAAGAGAACTAACGCTGCTAAAAATAATATTGTCCTTCAAACCGATATTCGGACGCGGCGGCTAATCTTATCTTAACCTATTATTATATAGTCTTCTGCACGGGAGATATACGAGTAGCGCAAACAAAAGTGCATACACTCTCCTACACTCGCATAATCCGATTGGACAATTAATTAACAGACCATGATCGCTTTTAACAAGGTTAAAACAATATTGAAATAGATACACCGCTCTTGTTGCTTATTGCACCATTTCGCTCTCAGTGTGGTTTTAATATCGTTTTGAGCGATCATGGTCATGGGGCAGGCTTTTATGTATAGTACTTTAGTACTATTACTTATTCTGTGGTATAGGCCCGAATTGGTGAGAAATAGTAATAATATTATAAAATTATTTCATGCAATAAAATTACTTATCCAATAAGTATGATGGCAAACACTAACAATCATTTTCATATTATAATCACAAAATAATTTTAACACAAGGAATATGCTAACATAGCTAATATTCTTTTTATCACACCGGATAATTTAAGGGACGCTTCAGAATACGGTACTTAAATGATTTAAATATTAATATATAGATAAATACTGCACTAAATTTGTGCAGTATTCTTTGGCTTTTTTAGAAAAATAATATAAATTTATTTTTTACCAATCTAGTCCATAATTGATTATTCGGCCGCCATAGACAATACATGACTGTTTTACAAACTATTTTATGTATGTATGTATGTACTATTCAAAGAGCGAGGTAGCTTCACAGTTTTGGTCACTCATCATGGGCCTGACCACAACCAAAGTTGCTTAACTTTATCAATAGTGAGCCGAACGCACACATCAGATTTATTTCATCGCTAAGCATTCATAACTTCTGACAAAAAGCATTGCATGATAACTATTGACCAAAACTTCTTTACATATCTCTCTTACACAGAAAGTAGGAAGCTAGAAAGTACGAGTAGTTAAAAAAACATAGGTGAATGGACCGAAATGGCTACGTTATGTTAGGTTTGAGCTGTAATGGGAGGCTGTCTCCACCTTCTGCGAGGACGAGATATCGCAGAAGGAGGCAGCAGAGAGGACGACCCTCTCGCCGCACCGCTTCGACGTAGGCGGTTGGGTAGGAGGAGGCGCGTGTTCCTGGATGCGCGCCATCAACTCCCAGCAAGCCTTTTTTTTTCTTAGAGAGGAAATGCACAACCGCTCCGTACGCGCCGTTGGCTAGACGGCGAGCGTGTGTGGGGTTGGCCCGGCCGAGTGCCAGGCCGACCCACTAAAACTCCCCTGTGTTCTCCCTGCCCTTGTGGGCGCGCATGGTAGGGTCCACAATGCGACTACCACTACCAGCGCGTCCGGGCAAGCCCGGCCATGTCGGTCGGGCTACCGCCAAGGGGGGAATCCCATAAGCAAGCCTGGGATGCTGGGATGAAATGGCCCGGCTAGCCGACAACCGGTAGGGAGACATTACGTTTCCATCCCTGGCCCGCCCGTCTGGGGGGTCGCATTATGGCACTTGGCGACCCCTCCGTAGAGTAGTCCCAGCGCTTGGGCCAGCAGTGCTGACTCACCGTTGGGCCTGTCTCCAGGGGGTGCGTTCGGGGTATGGCTAGCGCCGATCTCGATCGTGCCTCTATGGGGGTAGAAGTTGCCGGAGGGTGGTTTAGCCAGGCATGGGGCTTATAGCCGAGTCCAATGGCTTTGCCAGCTTTTCAGTCCCTTGTTGAATAGTGAAGAGATTCCCCCTCCCCAGAAAAAAAAGATTTGAGCTGTAATAATTCGAGTAATATGTGGTGTAACTGCAATTAAACTTTCTATCTATACTTTAAAATAAGAATCAAAGATTTATTGGTACTTTTATCAAAGACTTGTTCATTTGACACTCAAACATTCTCACAGATGACATCGCGCCAAACGCTAGTCATCACATACTTAAGGTGCTATTGACTACTTTTTTGACGTTCATTTAAAATACCAATTCGATAATCACGCGCCATAGTAACATTTAGGTCCACATGAGATACAAATGAGTGTGGGCTTTTTTTGTAGGCACTTAACCACTTATTTCGTGGTTGTTGTGTCAAAAACCCACGTGCCAAGTTCAACGGCCTGGTGCGGTGGTACCGCCTCGTTGAGTGAGCGAAGAAATGGGCAGCAATTAGTTTAATCACCTTATGGCAACGCTGCTGCCCAGGCGGCTGTTCAATCATTCACGCGCCATTCAAATCTTCAATTTGTACGATGTCAACTCCTATTCAAATCCTTTACCGTATTTCAAAAGATAGTTTAATATTTTCTTAACTCTTACTGTTCAAAAGTTCTTTCTCTAATTTTGTTTTTCAAGAAATAATACTCTTTTATAATTTTTTTTAGTAAAGTGGGAGATTTTGTTCCCACTAATGGTCCCACGTGGTCTAGTGGTTGAGATCACTCGGTGTTGATCTGGAGGTCTTGGGTTCGATACCTCACGTGGGCGGAAGTTTTTCTGCTAACTTGGTCGATGGTAGAGCTTCTGAGCCCGCCTGGCTAGCTACCACCGTCATACCTAAGTTTGTCGCCGTAATAACAATGTCATGTTCCGATGTTGATAACACGATAACATTGTCAGAACACAGCAATGTCACGCTGTGTTCCGACAAATAGAGATAAGATAGCCAGTTTCTCAATTATTGAGGAATCTGATGAAGCTGATGTTCGCATAAACACATACAACAACCTCAATTGTTCACAATCGTTTTTATTTAAAACAAGTTTTACTTTTTATCTACTTCGTGACTTAAAATATTGCGATCTGCTGTAAATGCATAATGTTATGCATAATGTTAAGTGGTATCAATTCAGACACACCACTTAAATTAACTAAACTAATTTGACAGGATTAAAACTATCGCCATCTTTCTTTTTCTCTAAAGGATTAAAAGTGACGGCTTTATTTTTAGGCCTGTCAAATTAGTTTAGTTTAATTAAGTTGTGTGTCTGAATCGACACTATTGACCATATTCTAACTACCACATAGATGATTTCGATAACGTGAGGTTCTACATGTAGATTGTGCTATTCTTTACTACCACGTTTTATAACAAGAAAGCAAGAAAAATAATAATTCACTATTCGTTCCAGGCAAAACCTACGCTGGCTGGCATTAATAATCCATTTCTAAATGGCACGTTCGTTTGTCACTGTACATTCAAACAATAGACTAAGAGGCTCACGGACATACAATGGATTTGGCTCTTGTACAAATGGTACTTCTTTCAACGTAGATAATGTCAATGGGCGTTATTTTGAGGACATCGCCACTCTAATTAGGAAATGTCGCTAGCTTATCAAGTATAAGAGTTTGTTACTTGTTACATAAGTATGTAATTATGTGGAGATGTAGAAGGATTTCTTTCGAGCTGTTATTATGACAGCTGTGAAACAGCGGTAAGTATACAGAATAGAAAATAAGTATTCCAGGTAACTCAAAACAAATTTATTGACACATTTGGCCACATTGAAACTGATAAACTCTAAAAACAGTATTTTATCCAAAATTGGAGATTGGCAGTAATTGTTGCCAACCACGACCGATTGCCATAACTTTAAAGAAGAAGTAGTAGAAAATAAGTATGTTTTACACTAGCAAGTGCAAGTGCAAATTTGTAACTAAAATCGAACCAAAGAGTTTTATATCTTTTATTGTAATCCAGCAAAAATGTATAAAGCGTAACAGAACAGGTGTGTTGATATTCAAAGTGGTTTGTCTGATTATATCAGATGGAACAATTTTTACTATGACATCGCGGAAAAGTAATTACTATTTTATACAGGAAGTGAAGATCTCGACCGAAATAATAATATCTACGAAGTTTGCTGCTGGCTTTTTTGTGATTTCGAAGTTGATCCCATAATGAAATTGGTATATCGATTTCAATCTTTCAATTTGATAATCTGAATGATATCCGACATTGTTTTTATGAAATTTGTATATCTCATTATAAATGAACCTAGTGTTTTTATGAGAAATAAAAATTCTATAAACCTAAATAAATATTTAATAAGGTTGTAAAAATGTTTACACTTTAAATATCTTGAAATATCTACACTTTTTTTGTTATACCTTTTATAACAACAATCTTTATTATTACGAGTAACATAAAGTACTTATCAGCGTTAGTATTAGACTACTTTATGTTAGATAGATAAGATGTGACATTAAATATTAAAAATCAACAGTTTACACTAATCACTGCTGTGTCACTTCGTGTGAGATAGCAGGACAGCGATTAACGTACTCGTACTGTTTACAATTAATTCTGGTGGCAATTTTATGTTTATCATGCGTTTATATATATGCACTCGGATAAAATCCCTTAAAAAGTATTAGTTAGTGACAAAATTTGATTACAAAATTTTTATAAATACCACTAACCATTTTTAAAATGAGGGTGAAAACGAATTAAAACCTTTCATAAAATTTTATATTTAAAAGGAAAGAAAAGGAAGATATTGTGAATGAAAAGTTATAAAAAATTATGGCTTATTAGTACGAGTACTTTTCATACTGACATACGTATTTTTACCTCTCATTCATTCATATTATAGCCAAGAGATGTCCACTGTTGGACATAGGCTTCCCCCAGGGGTCTCAAAACTGACCGGTCCTGCGCTTCCCGCATCCAGCGGCTTTCCGCAACCTTCAATAAATCCTCGGTCCACCCTATGGTGGCCTACCAACGCCGCGTCTCGCGGTACGCAGCCATCACTTGAGGACCTTGCGGCCTCAGGCTGCCCTCTGCCACTTAAGGTTTGGGTTTGGGCTATGTCGATGATCCTAGTTCTACTACCGATCTCATCATTTCTGATGCGATCACATAGAGAAACCCTGATCATAGTCCTCTCCATTGCCCTTGGAGTGACCTTCACATAATCTTCTAGTCCATGCTCACTTTAAGGCCCACTGCTGGAAAACTCTACAGAGTGGAGACTCTACGGAGTGGAGACCGGTTGTCATTTTCAAAATGCTGAGATACCATATGAATAACTTCTTGTAAATTATTATTATTTGAGAAGCTATTTTGAACAATAGTTTGATAATTCATTGTGAATTATTATTTAAACATTGTCTAGATTAAAGAAACAACTATTTGTGATAGTATTGTTGAGTCAGTGTTTCCGCCCCAATGGCCGTCGGTCCTACTAGCTTCATTAAATTCGAATTACAAACATAAGGAAAAACGATTTTCACATACTTAATATATTTTTTTGTATGGATACAGTACGTGAACAGATTTTTTAAGTTTCTCAGCGCATTGTGCAGGTTTATTAAGAATTATTGTGATCATTCAGCCAAGAACTAGCGTACGGGACCGCGGGGATCCTATGGTATTCACATCACGTATCCCGTATCGAGCGACCTACAAGAGACGGCGAGATACCCTTATCGCCCTTCCACTGTGTATGCGATAATTTCTGCTCCTACATCCCGAGTCGGATTTGCATACACTTTCAATTTTATCGCGAAACTTTGACTCTTCAAACGTTATTTCTAAGCAAAGATTAAACATTATGACGACATTATGTCGCTCTAATGGATCTCTAAGAAACAGAAGCCTAACTTTATAAAAATGTATCTACGGATGAAGAGTATCCCTGGGGAATAATTCATTTTTGGAGAGCCAAGAAGAGTTTCAGTAGAGCGAGGTTCATCAACCATGGAGAGATTATATTATTATTATTTGACGATACAATACATTCTAAAAGTTGAAAAATAAATAATATAGAACACACAAACCTCTTAAACGCATTCGTGGTCTAGTGGTTGAGATTACAGTGTTCCGATCTAGAGGCCTGGTGTTCGATTCTCAATGAGAACAGAAGTTTTTTTGCTTGGTTTAGTTGGCGGTAGGGCTTCAAAGCCTGCCTGACTAGCTATCATCGTCTTACCGAAGTTTGTCGCGTATTTGTTATTAATAAGTTATAGACCAGTGTTTTCAACACACTTGCTCGTAAAGTTGATCTAATTTTACTGGTTTTAGACACAAAGCAGCTCATAATACACGCGTGTGTTATAACGCAAATAGTGCGTTTATAGATCAAAAACCGCACTATTTATAACACAAATAGTACGTAATCAAAATCACACACCAAGATTTGTGTTGTTTAATCCAAAAATTCAGTATATTAAGTATTTTTCCTCACAAGTGTGTTGATAAACGTCGTGCTATACAAGTTTATTTTTTTATTATCACAAAATGTGATAATAAAAAACGTGCTATACAAGTTTATTTTTGTTGATAATTGAAAAATAACCTTGTATATATGTGCATGTGTATATTGGTTATACACACTCGGCTCTATTACGCCCTCGCCTTCAGCTCGGGGTCAAAACCTCTATAACGCACTTATATCGTAATATAAATATAGTGTAAGATAGCCAGTTCCTCAGTTGTTGAGGAGTCCCGGCGAAACTTGTTTCCCTGTTGTGTGTAAAAAAACACAACAAATCTTTCATTTGGTCAATCATTTGATCGATATGACCCACCCAATCGTAGTTTTTGTCTTTTTCTGCCAGTGAAAATAACGTAAATAGCTGATTACTTTAATTGATTGACAGAAACAAAGGTCACATTGATTTAAATAATAAAACGCTGTTTCTATTGTATCTGTACCAAAAGGAGACAAATTTTAAACATACTGCAAATTTTGGTCTTTTCCTAAGGCAAAATGGCTGCTCACAATATCTGCCCTGCTGTTCTATACAAAATGACTCATAATCACAGCTCATATACGTCCCCACCGTGGGGCTCGAGTCTACTATATGTTAAAGTGTTGATTCAAGGCCTTAGTCAAACACGCTGGCCCAACAGTGCAGATTGGTCGACTTCACCTTTGAAATTCTTGGCAGATGTATTCAGGTTGTTTCACGATGTTTTCCTTCCCCGTAAGGAGAGTCGGCAAATGTACATATGAAATTCGAAAAAAAAATTTACAAAAAAATAAAACCGACTTCAAAAACACCCAAAAGTCATAAATACAAGAATACATACAAAATCACAGTTTTATATTTAAGTTGGTGCCAAATTTTAAGTAACTATATTAATTGTTCTTTTCATTTTTTAAGTCTTTCCAGGTGGTCATTGCTTGGCACCGACTTCAATATAAAACCGTGATGTTGTATGTATTCTTGTATTATTTATGACTTTTTGTAGTTTTTGAAGTCGGTTTTATTTTCTTGTAATTTTTTTTCAATCATTTTAGTTTATAATACATGCGTTTTAGACTTTGAGCCAAGGCAAACACCAGAATAACTTAAAAAATAACGGCTATCGCTCTAAACAGTACTGAAAGAATTATTCTCGAACTTCTAACCTACCAGAAACCTTCCATCATCAGCCCAGTAACATGATATGATGACTACCAGATGTAAATACCTGAATAACTTCAGCAAAAACATGAAACACATTGGACGTGCCTATGAAATTTAAGGGTTTCCCTCGATTTTCATGGGATTCCATCATCAGATCATGCCATGGTGACAATGGAACCACCTGTGAAGTATACCCTTTCAGACAAAAAAAGAATTTTCCGAATCGGTTCAGGCGTCTTCGAGTAAACGGGGAACATACATGAAAAAAAAAAGATTCCGACGAATTGAGAACCTCCTCCTTTTTTTGAAGTCGGATAAAAAAGGAAAACCACATCGGTACTAACAGTACTTAGCAGGATCGAACCGCGGACCTTCCGATTAGAAGGCCGGTCCACAGCGCCACTGACGCTCATTGAAAAACATGACTAACTGAACGTAATTTTACGACGCTGCTGCTTTTGCCTTCCGCTATTACCTACCTACTCTCGTCAAAACTGAAACATCTACTTCCACAACATTTTTAGAAGTCCCTTCGCATCATTCACATGTAAATGAAAAGACTAAAAGCCTTATAACAAGTGAAGCAGCGCGCAAAATTGAATTCAACCATTCCCATTCATTTCCTTTGTATCTCAATTCGAAGAAAACGAACTCAATTCGTAGCAATCGGAACAAATCCGCGAGGCAAATTGAATTTATTACTGACGCTTCAGACACCTTTGTTTGCTTAGTAGGTATATTGACAGATTTTGTATGGGCGCTTATTATGAACTCCTGTCTATCCGACAGCTTTAAATGTGGATGCCTTTTTATGGAAAGATTAAATCTCCTCATTCCTCCTGAACCAAAATGTAATTGCCATATTAGGAAAAAGTGTAAGAACTATTTTTTAGGAAAAATGAAAACAGATTGCTTCCTTGTGACACAAAAAAAGATAACAGCTTTCGTCGTTGTTATAGCAAACAAACGTCCACTCATTGGCGTAGGTATGGGGGGGGGGGCTTGGGGTCCGAACACCCCCCATTGAAAATCAACATACACTAGATAGAATGAACTTTGCCTTCCATGCATCAGTATACACTAGGCAAATTGAAGTTTTAATCTGGACCCCATCGAAAACTTATACCTACGCCTATGCGTCCACTACTCGTTATTGGACACAAGCCTGCTGTATGCCTGCATGGAACTACGATGCTCTTTATGTCGTCTATCAACCAATTTTCACTAACTTCCGTCGGCAACTCAAAACTGTCTTTTTGCTTAACACTTGATATTCATTGCAAGTTTAGTTGGCAATTTTGTTAAGGCGGCATTCACGATAGCTCTACATTAGATAAGTATATAACGAAGTTACAGTTCTGAGTTGGTAACCAAAGGTAGCGAATAGGGGGGAGGGGGAGGCTAGTTTAGGGGTCTGGTAATACTGTCAAGAGTAAATAAACTTAATTTCAATCCTTACCTTACCTTGAAGGATACATTATAAATACCTTGAAAAGTTGTGTCACCGATGAAAAAGTTAATAACAAGGATAATGTTTTAAATACCAAAGAACATTATGGAATATCTACCGGTAACAATTTCCTTTAAATTATAATTTCGTCCGCCAAAGTTTTAATTTCCTCTAATTTCTGCGCCCCCTGTCAATTTCCCAGAAGCTGTCTAAAAGAAAACGAATTGAGCGTGATGCTAAACGCGAACAGACGAAACAATACACAAATTGAAAATTACAGCGAACATTGATTAATTACTTCATTTTAAAAGTTCCAGTTTCTTAGTAAACTCCAAATAAAGAAACGCCACGTTGTTATTAGTAAGGAAGAAACAAAACTCATGATCAAAACGTTAATAAATGATTATACAATACATACATATATTATAAGCTTAGAAAAGCTGAAGATGGCTATAGAAATTTCATCTGAAAATATATTTTATTCGACGATTTGAATAATAATAAAATGGAAGATATCAAAGAGTTTAATCTCTATTATAGAAATACGAAAGGGGAAAGTGGTTGGCCACGTTGCGATAGTGATACACTGCGCCGGTGTCGATACACCGCATCAGTGGCCATTGTACTGGAAACTGCTACGTAAATACTGGGGCCAGACCACGATCGCTTATAGTAAGGTTAAAACAATATTAAAACAGAGTCACCGCTCTTGCTGCGTATAGCGCCATCATAATCACAGTGCGGTTTTAATATTGTTTTCGGCGATCATGCTGGTTAGGGAACTGTGGTTAGGGGGCAGGACACTATTTGCGCTCGTCTCTAGTCTACACTTCTACAAATATAAATATTGCTGAAAAACATATCTTATTTAGTACAGATTCCTGATTCCGTTCTATCCAATAACGTAACCATATTTCCAAGGCACACGTGTCAAATGATACTTTGGTTTCTCTTTGTATAATTCGTTTATTAAAATTATTAAATCTGCGAATGATATTTACTGATCAACACCCTCATAATAACCCCGAGAATTTTGTTATCTAAATATTAATCTATACTAATATTATAAAGCTGAAGAGTTTGTTTGTTTGTTTGTTTGTTTGCTTGAACGCGCTAATCTCAGGAACTACTGATTCAAATTGAAAAATTCTTTTTGTGTTGGATAGTCCATTTATCGAGGAAGGCTTTAGGCTATATAACATCACGCTACGACTAATAGGAGCTGAGCATCAATGACAAATGTTGCAAAAACGGGTAAAAAATATACGGCGAAACGTAGTTCGCTGGCACAGCTAGTATTAGATAATGTCAGAAAATAATATCAGTTGTTTTGCGACAATACTTATATAAAACTATCGTTTACTATAGATTTGAATGAGTCACAAAAAATCCACAGCAATATGTGACTAGTACTAAAACAGATTATTTTTGAGCACACAAATATCATTAACAGACGTTTGCCGATTGCCGATACGAAAGAGAACGAGGAACCAAATCTAGTTGAAACAATTGCAACTTGGCAACGTTTTAGCAAATGAGAATTTCAAAACTAAAATCTTCAATATCAAATAGCGGGTCGATTCTTGGCACGTGTACCGGCGCTTCGGTATCACTTTTTCTTCCGTGCCTTCTTCCCGGCCCCGTAACATACGCGGGACACATCGACATGTTCTTTTTGTACCTCGTCAACACATCTCGCTCTAGGAGACGGTCTTTCGGCTGCTCATTAAGCTAAACGATCTTCGCCTGGACCATTTCTATTACACTCCAACAATGCTTAGAATCCAGTACATGCGGAGTTTGAAAAGCAACATGCATTTTTACTTACTTTTAGGTTTCTAAACTTATAAGGAGACTAATCCAATTTGCAGTCATAGCATATCGTGCGAATGCCACTAAACTGATATCAGTGAGGTAATTTTATACTTTAATTTAATGTACATATTTCTCAAACCTATAGAATCTCGTTATAGAACCTATAGAACTTTTTATACCTTCTCGTGGTGTAATTATGTATTCGTATTGTACCTATGCGATATCGTTCTTAGACCAGAAAGTAAATTTGTAATCGTAAACGTAAAAATATTGCAGTGCAGACAAGTGATAGTAAGGAAATAGCCACAGATGCAGTAAAAGTAGCTCGGAAGGATTTTCTACTTGCGAATGTTCGTACGCTTTTGCCTTCCTGCTTGTTTGTTATTGTGACTATCGGACTAACTCGGACACATATGTATAGAATTCAATTATCTTACGCAAAATTATTCTGATTCTTTGTGATAGTAAATGTTTATTATAATAAAGAAATAATTAACATTGTAGTTATTATTCATTTTATCTATGTACCTACACTACACCTACGACACACTTTACGTTTTATAGCATCAAACTGCTATGTACCCTTCTTAAACAAAAAGACAAGAAATAAATTAAAATCGTACTAAATTTAATTCCCTGTTACATATCCTGTAATTTCATTACCTTATCGAGTCATAATACCCTACCCTTATACATTTTTAATACAAACTTAAAACAAGCTACATATTGACAACAAAAACAATTAACACGGTATCATTTTCACAAATTGACGAAGGATAAATTTAAACGAACATGATTGATTGCCTGTCCCACTCGCACCTGATATCAGGTCATCGATCATGGGCGACAGGTCGATCGCAGCGACTCCACGTTTATCATTGATGATATTTTGATGGAGGCAGTTGACATCCTTAAGCATTGGAAGCAGAGAGTAATTAAAACCAATAATTACAGTATTATAATATTACTATCGACCTACCAGCGAGCATTACCTGGCATTGACGTCACCGCATGACTAAACGTATTTAGCGTAATCTTGATTTTTTAATTCATTTCTAAATGCAATAACATTTTCGGGGCAGCTTTTTGCAGCTATAACATCGTCCCCTTTTTTACTTACTTCGAATTCTAACTCAGAGCTGTCATTTTGAAATATATTAGGTCCATTACTGCTATTGTAAATATCTATACTTCTTACTTACTTACTAATATTATAAAGCTGAAGAGTTTGTTTGTTTGTTTGGTTAGTTGGTTGAACGCGCTAATCTCAAGAACTACTGATTCAAATTGAAAAATTCTTTTTGTGTTGGATAGTCCATTTATCGAGAAAGGCTCATATTACTCGTTCGCTTACAACTTGACAGTCACAATTTTTCCATTACTCCTTTATAAAAGGAAGTCGACACATAATTCGCGATAGATTTTTTCTTAGACAATAACCCCCCGCTCCTATTAGTCCTATTAGTCCTATAGTCCTATTAGTCTAATAGGAGCGGGGGGTTATTGTCTAAGAAAAAATCTATCGCGATGGCTTACAACTTGACAGTCACAATTTTTCCATTACTCCTTTATAAAAGGAAGTCGACACAGAGTCTTGTGTGCACGGCGGAATGGCTGTCAAATTATAGGCGATCGTGACAGATTTTTTCTTAGACAATAACCCACCTGAGCATCAATGAAAAATGTTGCAAAAACGGGAAAAATGTTATTTTCCGACATCCACGCATCAAAATCGCGGGCACAGCTAGTCTATAATAAAAACAAAACTGCAACTTAATTTTAATACTAGTTTCCTAGGCGCATTGTTACCGTAGCTAGAAAATAAAGCGGCTGTCTTCTTATGACGTCACATTTAGATTCCTTAACAACCAGCCAAACTACCTATATTTACTTTTACTCATTGATTGAATTATGCCTATGTCTATTTTAATACAAGAAAAAATATTGTTGTATATTGGTCCTTTAAAAGTAAAGCTTTTATTTTATGTAGTTATATATTTCTATCTTTCTTGTTATATCTTTCTTGTTTTCCTTCCTTTATCCCTTTACTCAGCATAACTTCCCAAAATCTAAAGCATATGTCTCGACTAACTAATAATGAATATCACAGTTACGTAACCCCGCTGGCAGTAGGCCAAACTTAATCATAGAGCAAAGATAAGTCGATTAGTCACTGTAGCCGAACAATTACCCAAATAACACAAGAAGCATGACTTGGAGATTACGTTGATGATCAGAAAAATGTATTTCCATGTCAAATAAGCTACGCTGATGTGCCGACATCAATCATCCTTTGCCCAGATTTAATGAAATCCCTTTTCATTCCATTGCCTTTAAATACAGTGTAATTTTCGTAACTCCTAAGCCACCCAACTCTTAGATTTACCTTGAAACTGCTTTACTTTCAAAATTTGATATCACATTATAATTCTGTTGTTATTTTTCTTTCATCTTTGCTATTTTCGTTTTATTGTAAGTTTAATTTGTGTTGGTGGTTTATTTCTACTTCATGAATCTTATTTTATTTTGTACAGCTGATATTATGTTTATTATTAAGGTAATTGGTATATCGTTTTCATTGATTTGTGATTGTCCTGGGATATATTTCTATGGCAGTGAATATATGTAAACAAAGTTGCGTTGCGTCTTATGTTTCTCAAAGAAACGTAATTAAAGGTTGTGTATATTTCCCCGCAGTCTGGTTCTTCATAGTTATTGTACATACAATATCTAATCAGAACACTATAACTATAGTACCTAAATATATGTAATATTAATCAGGTAGCATCCATCCATTTTTATTACACTGCCAAAGTTTTAACACAGAATCCATGCATAGGTATGCCAATTCAGGTGAATTTATTGATTAATTAAATGACTATAAAAAACTTGAAACAGTATGTAAATATGCCATAATATTTTTAAATCTATTCCGCAAAGCCTCATGTATCTCCTGAGTAGTCGTCCATGCATGTAAGCACAAGATTGTCTCCTGTCACCTGTATTACAATGCCCACTCTACAGCAGAAGCAAAATGAAATTTTGAACTGTTATCCAACTAAAAGAGTGAAGACACCAAATATGGAGGAATTTCGGGAAACTACAATTAAAATGTTTGCATTAATTTAGATAAAAGTTACTCATATAATAATGATGAAAATAAATCAAATACTTGAAAAAAAAGGAAATGTTATTTAGCTTTTTCAAAATGATTAACCTATTTTATATTTATGGCTTTGCATTTAGCAATATAAAATAGGTTAATTATTTTTATATTGCTGTGGATGTTGCCGGAATTATACTGTATATTTTTGTTTTTATAGTAACAACAAACCTTTACGTACTTTACTTTAGGCTTTTCTAAAACTCCTGTTTAGCCCAATATATTGGAAGAGTGCCAAGTACTTTGGTATACAATAAATAACACTTTTAGATTGCGGCAAAGCATTCTGTAATTACATGCGAGGGGTATCTCTATAATCCTTGAGATAGTACATCTTTGCCGGCAGCGGAATTACTCCTGCTGCGATCTTTGGGGTAAAAGGAATCCCTTGAGACGTGGGGCCCAGTATTTTATAAATCCACTGGCATGTTGACTGCTATCTGTATATCTCAATGTGATTGATTGGGGATAACTACTCAGATAGAAACAACAGGTGGCAAGTAAATTTTTGGTGGCAAGTAAACGCTTGGAAAATGGATTTTAATTTGTTATACTGTAAGCGCTTCGCCTCTTTCAATGTGATTATTTAGATAAACTCGTATTTGATAAAATTACCAGATTTTTTATTTGGTCTTTCTTATATCTTCAGCCCAGTTTATTTGATATCGATAAAATAATATAGTTTAATTCTAATCTACTTATTTTTTAGAATAGTTATGCACTTGCGGCAAAAAATACTTACGTATATACTCGTAGTTAACGACTCGATACCACCCGGTCGCAATGCTAGTGTAATGGCAACAAAATGGCAAAATAAATATATTTCGGAGCGATAATGAAGCTCGTTTATGTGTCGTCTGCTGCAAGGGTCTGTAATTACTGATCGTGCCTATTGTTGGTTGATAAAGCATGTTCGGGGGAGACTAATCCAGTACAGGGTAGCATTGTTCGAACGGAATTCAACAAGATAGTTGTGGCGAGGGAAATAAAATTAAGACGCACAATATAGCAGCGACGACGCGACGTGACATCGCGAAAACTTTCATTTATTCATCCAGTTTACTTCGATGGAAATGTGAGAGTATGGCAAATATTGTATTTCTTTATATCTAATCTTGATACAGAAATATAATTCTGTATAAAGAACCTCAAGCACATTTTTCTATATTTACAAAAATATGCGATCAACCGCAAACATTTTACTATAGCTTGGGTAAACTAAGCAAAATGCAGACTTGAAAGAATGAAATGCGTACATTGAAATAACAACTTCCTACTCGAAATCTAAATATTTAAACACGTTTAATACATAAATATCTTGCACTGGCAATTAATAGTACATTGTTACTCCAGGGGTGAAAGTAACTTATTTAGTCCCGAGACGGTGTTTGGCGTCCGAGCGTAGCGAGAGCACCAATAGTTCGAGAGAATAAATAATTCTTTTACCTGAAATAAACACTGTGCTTTTCATTACGAATACAAGGAAAGTAAAAATAAAACAATGAATTAAGTAGCTAAAGAAAAAACGTGTAAATTTTATTTTACTTAACTATATAAGTCAACAATTTCTGCTTTAGCTCGCTTTTTCATATAAAATCAGGCGTTAACTCCATATCTGAATCAGATGAACTCATTGTGTTAATTATTAACACAATGCTATACAAATATCATTAACAGTTAATAAAAATCTCTGCTATACGGAAGTATTAACAAAACTCTACAAATGGAAAAAACAAATCGAAGATCGCATTGTCGCATGGAGATGGAAGTAAATAGGTTTAATGATGTTTTGAAATCACATACCTAGTGCACGCGATGTTCTAAATTTACTTTAACCTCAAGCGGATAAAAACGGTTTTGGCGGTCAGATATCGAATAGCAAAAATACTCTTTCCGAGATGGGGGGATGAAAAATATATTTTTCATACCACCTGCTCGACAATGTTCAATTAGATCCCCCTTAACTTCAACGTAAAGCAAGACATTATATCCCAAGGGATATAATTTTGTATGAAACTCCCAAGGGATTAAAGTGTTTTAAATATGGAACATAAAATTTGTATGAAAATTTAGCATAGATGCTAGCATAGGAAGGCAAAGGTTCTACGCCCATACAGCAGTAGCGTGTGTTAGGAAATACCCCTAGTCTTTGAGGTAATAAATGCCTTTCAATGCAATTTTAATCTAATCCAGATAATGAGGTAATGCAATTACAAACGACAATATAAATTGAATTATTATTTTTATTAAAAATGACTCGACTACTAGCTCGGAATGCAGACTTCCCCGAGAAGAGCTAGCGAGAAACTCGGGGGTTGCTCTTTTTAAATAAAAGTTACAAAGGTGTACATATTACATAGAAATAAAATAATAAATGATTAACCATTAAACATAACAAACAAAAGTAATAAGTTATAATAAAACAAAAGAACGAGTTATTAGTAATTAAATACAGAAATTAACGAGTTACACTTTTACAAACAATATTCAAAGTTGCTGATGACACAGGGAAATAGAATATTCGAAAGAATACTTAGCTTGGTATAGTAGCAGCCTAGCAGCAAGACAAACTTGTTCCCGAAGATCGATGTTACTTAAAAACTGTTCACAGCAAAACTGACTATGGCAAAGCTGTAGCCTCTTTATATTAACAGAAAATGGCGGGAACAAGATCGCGCCGCAAACATTCCACCGGAAATAGGCTTGTTATTCAATAATAAATGATTATTATAATGTAATTTGTTTTCCTATTTTCTTTAAATAGTCTAAACATTATTTTAAAAATACGATACACAATTTAGTGTATAAATTATGCATCGTATTTTATGAAATGAAACCACGTGGAAATTACAATTGAAACGGTACAGAGAAAGAACCAATTCATGATGTATTTAAAACATCATATATATTAGGATTTAATAAAACCACGTGGTGTCAAATGGTATCAATTTGAGAATTGCATAACACTAAAATATCTTAATTACTTATTTACAATAGGTAATCACAGATACGACATACAATTATACATGTTAAACATTATTACTCTTATTAGGTTCTAACCTTTTCAAGGGTATACGTATTGTTTACAAAATAAATACTGTTATTGTTTTTATAATCAATATTTTGATAACTCTAGAAACTATTATGATTTAGACTTTAAAAATATGTTTAAGTTAAGTAAATAAACAAGACAATAATGAAAACAGCTTTAGAAATAATTATATGAGTATTATATTTTTTATTATTACCCTTTATAAAATTCTAATATATAACACGGCCATTCTGATGTGTACTTCGTTCTCGAAGTACATTTTTTTTTCATACAATCAACAATCCAAGTGACGCTTTTGGGGGTTCTTGCAAACAAATCATAAACTAATAATATTTACTGTAAAAAAATATTGACCTACATGATCTAATCAAAATTTCAAAAAAGTATTATTTTTTTTTATCATATAATAGTCATTCCGGCACATATGTACTTGGAATGTTGAGAAAAAATAATATATTTTTTCAATGGGACATAGGTCCCAGTGCACAATATCACTAAACCAATAAAAATTAAAATTGACAATTCGACATTATTATACAGATCGACAAACATCTTTTTACATGTGGTCAAAATCTGAACTACAAAGAGAATCAATCTTGATAAACTACTGTTATTTATTAATAACCTAATTATTTTTTTATATACATTTTTTTTTACTTAGAGGCTCTAAATATAAATTAATAAAGTGGCATTTAAACAGCGCCACACTTAGGCCTCCGTTAACATTTCACAAAAATATGATCATAGATAGGTTTAGGTATATTTACTTCATTCTGTCAAAAAATGGTTATCAAATTTTACATTACTTGCAAAAAGTATTCAAAGATGATCATTCACAAAAATTAAAAAATAAAATATAACTAGGTATTTACAATCTCAAATTTATATATAATATTCACAAATAACATTCATTATATGAAATATTCACAAAAACCATTTAAATTTTATTCAAAAACTTCATCATAAATCATTATGATAAATATTTCAAAATTTGAAATACAAATAATATGAAATAAAATATGAAATTAATATCAAAACGATATAAGAATCATTTTAATTTGAAAAATTTATGTAGGTAATATGCTGACACTACACTATCACATGATCTTCGATAATATTTATATAATATAAGTTTTCGATTGAGTGAGCTATCTAGACTAGCCAAAAACACCAGAAATTGTCAATTTCTCTTATAAATTCAACTGATATATTGACACATCCACCTCTCTTTCAATACACATAAAGTATCGATTTTTTTTTCACCTCCGATATCACCAAATAAGGGAAGGGGATATCCTATGTAAAGGTTGCCTGGCAGAAATCGCTCACGGCGTTAAGGCCGCATATTTTGTTATTTTTGTATGTATTGTCCAATTATTTGTTATTTATGCAAAATAAAGTATTTCTATGTACCTATCTAATTATCATCACAGCCACAGGCAGTCTTCAATGACAGCCACAGGCACAGTAAAAGTCACAGGCACCGCTACAGGCACAGTATCCAGTAAAGGCCACAGGCACAGCCACAGTCTCCAGTTAAAGCCACAGGCACAGCTACAAGCACAGCCACAGGCACAGTCAGTAACAGTCTCAGTCACAATAAACTGTCAGGACCTACTTTATGATAATCTTTAATACCAACAATTCACTCTTATTATTAATATTAAATTATAACACGTGAAAATTAATACACCAGTTGTTTTTAATTTAAAGACTTAAATAGCATCTTCGATAGTAGGTAGCGTCATTTGACTTCTGCCACACAAACTACAAACTGTCGTAAGTCGAGTGGATGGTGGTATTCAGAGAAATAATTCGTTCGGCCAGACTGACACATTGATTCGTTTAGTGATTAATACAGCTAAAGTGGTTGAGGTGTATTTGATGATACTAGAAGGTACTTTCAGGATTGAAGTTATCGCAAAGTGGATAGTGGCAATCATTTGGTTATCTATTGTTAAATCTCGAAATAAAAAAAGAGTGAGCAAAATTATTAATGGTGGGGAATTAAACTCTCACAAAGACGGTTAGACTCAATTAAAATTGTACTTTTATTATTTGTTCTTTTACAACCCGTATTATTTATTAAGCTGCAGAAGGTACACACAGCAACACGCTAGGCCCCACATGTTGACCTTGAGATCACCCTTATGTCGCTCGTAATAGCGGCGGCTTTCGTAATGCAAATGTAAAGCTCAACGTGCCTGTACTGTACTTATAATGTTAGTTCAAAGTTCAAACTATGTTAAATCCTCACATCTCATCTCTTAGATAGAATCAATAAATAATTTAGGTTTTCGAGATTGAAACAGAAGGAATGTTACAGATAATAAAAATCAAGATTTTTTTATTTATTTAAAATGTTCATGGGGTGTAACGAAAGCTGTGAACTTTAGCTGCGTATTCAGATTTGACTAGCACCGTAGTTGCTATTCAATTTAATTCAGGCACTTGAAAATTCCTGTATAAATTATATTATTACCTATTTTTGTATCGACAAGAGAATACTACCATCAGTAGGCTTTTAACACTACATAAAATATTCCCTCGGCATCAAATAATAGTTTTAACAAGCAAGTTGCCTAATCATTCAGTGAAAAAGAAAGGAAGTGGAAATATTAACAAAGGCAAAAAACATCATAGCCTTTAGTTGATGTCTTCACACTACTATTAAAAGATGCTACCCTGGCTTACTATTTTGAGTTTCAGCAAATTACCCACACATTTATACAATTTTTCCGATATTTATTTCTTAACTGAATAGAGAAAAAATATTTAATCTCGAAAGATTTTCTAGGTACCTACGTCGCTATAAGGTGGCCAAATAAAGGAGAGCCTTTGAAGGCCTTACCTGCTTTTGCAAACTTAACTTAATCACGCCAACCGAATTCTTCTCCAAACATGTCAATGTCCGCACATTATGGTGGCTAGATCAGACACCAGAAGCGCCACGTCACCTCGCCGAAATTGCTAGATGATGAGTCGTTGATGGTGGTGAGCAGCCCATGTAGATGTGTATGCTCCATATGAAAAAAAGAAAATATGTTATTGTTGTGATCCCACTTCTGATGTTAGGAAATACCCCTAGTCTTTGAGGTAATAAATGCCTTTCAATGCAATTTTAATCTAATCCAGATAATGAGGTAATGCAATTACAAACGACAATATAAATTGAATTATTATTTTTATTAAAAATGACTCGACTACTAGCTCGGAATGCAGACTTCCCCGAGAAGAGCTAGCGAGAAACTCGGGGGTTGCTCTTTTTAAATAAAAGTTACAAAGGTGTACATATTACATAGAAATAAAATAATAAATGATTAACCATTAAACATAACAAACAAAAGTAATAAGTTATAATAAAACAAAAGAACGAGTTATTAGTAATTAAATACAGAAATTAACGAGTTACACTTTTACAAACAATATTCAAAGTTGCTGATGACACAGGGAAATAGAATATTCGAAAGAATACTTAGCTTGGTATAGTAGCAGCCTAGCAGCAAGACAAACTTGTTCCCGAAGATCGATGTTACTTAAAAACTGTTCACAGCAAAACTGACTATGGCAAAGCTGTAGCCTCTTTATATTAACAGAAAATGGCGGGAACAAGATCGCGCCGCAAACATTCCACCGGAAATAGGCTTGTTATTCAATAATAAATGATTATTATAATGTAATTTGTTTTCCTATTTTCTTTAAATAGTCTAAACATTATTTTAAAAATACGATACACAATTTAGTGTATAAATTATGCATCGTATTTTATGAAATGAAACCACGTGGAAATTACAATTGAAACGGTACAGAGAAAGAACCAATTCATGATGTATTTAAAACATCATATATATTAGGATTTAATAAAACCACGTGGTGTCAAATGGTATCAATTTGAGAATTGCATAACACTAAAATATCTTAATTACTTATTTACAATAGGTAATCACAGATACGACATACAATTATACATGTTAAACATTATTACTCTTATTAGGTTCTAACCTTTTCAAGGGTATACGTATTGTTTACAAAATAAATACTGTTATTGTTTTTATAATCAATATTTTGATAACTCTAGAAACTATTATGATTTAGACTTTAAAAATATGTTTAAGTTAAGTAAATAAACAAGACAATAATGAAAACAGCTTTAGAAATAATTATATGAGTATTATATTTTTTATTATTACCCTTTATAAAATTCTAATATATAACACGTGCATCCACTAGAGACAAAGACATTCTACCTGTGTAAATAATGTTTTTATAAAATCTAAATACAAAATTTCTTTACCAAAATTATAAAATATTTATCTACATAACACTACAAGCTAAAATAAACAATTACATTTCACTTTATTTTTTATTGATAAAATACGTTTTATGCAAAAAGCGCCATCTTTTGACGGCCACCATTAATTATCGATAAAAACGAATAAAAGCAGAGTAAAGCAAGAACACTAAGGCTGCCAGCCATTGATTTACTAGTAAATCAATGCTGCCAGCGGATAAACAGCATTTGGAAAAATTACGCGGCATATTTAAAAATAAAGAATGTTTCTACAATTTGTTTCATAATTTGCACCAACAGTATTCCGTTGTATTGTTTTCATAGCTAAAACTTTGCCGCCAACGCCATTACGTATTTCAAAATTGTAATATCTTGTTGCTTACGTTAATAAAGTGCTTAGTGGAATGTGTTTTGTGGCATCAATAATACCGTCTTTTTTGGAAGTTTATTCGGTGTTTTATTGATAAAGTTAAAAAACGTAAGTAAATGTCCAGGTGCTTCAGCTTTTTTTTTATTTGGGGTCAATAGGTTGTCAACTATTTGAGATTTATTTCGACAGTTGTGTGTAGTAATTAATTGCTGTTTCAAAAGTAAATACACTTACAACAAAGTTGAAAAATAAAAAAAAATTATTTGATACCATTTTATTGTTAACAAATTAATATTCGTCCTGCGTGCTACTAAAGGTCATTGACAGGGTCCAGCAGCTGATCGTATCGTATTGTAAATCGATATGTAGACTAAGTTCATACTTGTTATATTATTATTAAATATGTTTTAAGTTTTGTAATGTTTTAAGCTTTACTTGAGATATAAATACTGCGTGACGTTGTCGTGCTTGAGAAAAATAAATCTTTTTTTTTTGTATTTTATGGTTTTCATGATAATATCATAATTTTAACCATAGTTATAGTGACAGTGATAATGATAATGTGACAGTATTTATGATGAAAATTACCACCTAAGTAATTGGTTATAGAGCCCTGAGTTTTTATTGTCTCGCAGATGGTATGAAAAGTAGAGTACCTCTGGAATAAAGCAGTGTCTTCGTCTTAAGCGACTTGAACCCCTCGCTTCACTTAGGACTCTACATAACTCCCTCGCTTCGCTCAGAAGTTAAATTTTAACTCCCTCGCTACGCTCGGGAGTTAATTCTAGAGTCCCTCGTTACGCTCGGGGTTCAATATGGCGCCCGTGACGTTAGACACTGCTTTAATCCCTTGGTGCATAATCTACTATTATCAGCGTCGGTGGCGTTGTGGATTTGACACTGGCCTTCTAATCGGGAGGTCCGGGGTTCGATCCTGTTAAGTACTGTTAGTACCAATGTGTTTTTCATTTTTCGAATTTCATATGTACATTTGCCGACGCTCTTAGAGCCAGAGCGCACTAGCGACTTTTAGTTGGACGATAGTTTGATCGTTCAGGGAATAAGTATAGAGCTATATGAAGTTAAGATTTCTAATCAATCAAACTATCGGGCAACTATCGGGCGACATAAAGTTGCTAGTGCGATCTGGCTCTTACGATGAAAAAAAAACATCGTGAGGCAAAATTTTAAGCAAAAATATTTATGTCAAAGTACAAAGTACTTTATTATGACTCTCATTTGTCTATCCTACGTTTTTGCCATCTCGTGGGATAGTCTCTTATACCCTATATCTCATTCTTGTGGTAGAATTCAGAGGGTGTGGATTCAACAAACTGGGTGAAGGCGTTCTGTATTTTCTTACTTCCTGGGAAGAAAAAGTTTTCCATGTAAGAAATTGTCCGAATAGCGGAAAAATGGTAATGGTAGTCTATTGAAAACAGGCCTAGCAAATACGGACAATGAATGATAGTTTCTAGCTGTAGATCTCATAGTACAACTGTTTCTAGGTCTTGCATTATGCTACTTGCATGGAGTAATGCGAGCGTTCTTCATGAGTGGTGAAGATCAGTTAACGAACGTGGATAATCCACATTTCAGCTTACGCGAGAATATTTTCTTACAAATTCTCGCTCTCACTTAATGGTATTTGACCTTACAAATAGTAAGGTCAAACATAAAAAATCACTGCAGAAAAAACCGGTTCTCTTCATAAATATTGAATAAAAAATCTTTAAAAAAGATATGTTATTATTCAACGCATTCTTTAGAGGCTGGTCTTTTTACTTTTTTGATAAATTAATTAAAACTTGGTTAAAATGTGACCCAAGCATGCCTCGATTTTACAACTTTAAACCTAATCGCGTCGTAAATATTAGGTTAATCATATACTTTCGATTTCAATAAATAAACTGAACAATATTCTAGGGGATGGTCTTTTTAGATTTTTCTTATTCGCCTTAATTAATTTTTTATTGAAATAATTCATCTTACGCGTAAAGGTTTGCTTAAGGCGCATAGTGCTCCCAATGACCTTGCATCGGTCGTCCCGCACTGATTACATAGGAGTGAGTGAGTGAGAGTGAGGGGAATATTCAAGCAAACCTTTACGTGTCAGATGAATTATTTCAATAAAAAATTAAAAAAGGCGAATAAGAAAAATCTAAAAAGACCATCCCCTAGAATATTGTTCACTTTATTTATTGAAATCGAAAGTATGTGATTTAACCTAATATTTACGAAGCGATTAGGTTTATAGTTTTAAAATCGAGACATGTTTGGGTCACATTTTAACCAAGTTTTAATTAATTTATCAAAAAATTAAAAAGACCATTCTCTAAAGAATGCGTTGAATAATAACATATCTTTTTTAAAGATTTTTTTATTCAATATTTATGAAAAGAACCGGTTTTTTCTGCAGTGTTTTTTTATGATTGGCGTTACTATGCGCCTTAAATATTCCCCTCACTCTCACTCACTCACTCCTATGTAATCAGTGCGGGACGATCGACGCAAGGTCATTGGGACCACTATGCGCCTTAATTAATTAGTGCGAGACGATCGATTCAAGTTGACTCTACTAAGACTTTAAAATCCTTTCAGTCAAAAATTTGGCACTGATTTCCATATAAAAATTACAAGATTGTGTGTTTTCAAATTATTTTCTTCTTGAATTTTTTTTACTTTCTATATGATAGGTACTTACTCGTATATAGGCATTTTACGTCTGTTTTCTTTCTGTACCTACCTAAAAGTATGTAAAATGAGATTTAGAACGTTGATTCATATATTTGAAGAATAAAATGCCTATAATGTTATGCGGGCAAATGACAAGAAAAATAATAAAATAAAAAAAGTTATCAAAAAATTCGCAGTCGGTAGGATTCGAACCTACGCTCCCAGAGGGAATCTGATTTCTAGTCAGACGCCTTAACCGCTCGGCCACGACTGCTGTTGGAGAAGATGGTGAAATTTTGTAACAGATAATATACATAATAGGTACGAGTATATGCTCAGAACCCAATTGCCTATTGATTTTTTTAAAATAATATACTTTTTTACCGACTTCAAAAAAAAGGAGGTTTTCAATTCGGTTGGTATGTTTTTTTATGTTTATGTATTACATCGATTAGTTCGATGCGAAATAGTTTGGCCCAGTAATTTTTATTTTTATTTATTCAGGTGTTTGCCTTGGCTCAAATTCGGTACGGTACTCATGTATTTAATTTACTAAAAAGATTGAAATAAAAAATACAAAGAATACATACAACATCACAGTTTTATATTGAAGTCGATGCCAAGCAATGATCACGTGGAAAGTCTTAAAAATGTATGGGCAAAATGTAGTTTGTTAAAATTTGGTACTTTGATGTTGTATGTATTATTAATTTATATTTATGCCTTTTTAGTGTTTATGAAGTCGATTTTATTTTTTGTAAAAAGAAAATTATTTTATGTCACTGATGCTAAGGCTGCACCTACGTTAATGTTAGTGTGGACGCCAGCGTTGTAATAGTACATTGTTACCCCAGGGGTGAAAGTAACTTATTTAGTCCCGAGACGGTATTTGGCGCCCGAGCGTAGCGAGGGCACCAATAGTTCGAGGGACTAAATAAGTCTTTAACCCGAGTTAAACACTGTACTTTTCATTTCATTAGGAAAGTAAAAATAAAACAATGAAATAATTAAAGAAAAAAACGTGTAAATTTTATTTTACATAAATCAATAACTTCTGCTTTAGCACGCTTTCTCTTATAAAATCAGGCGTTAACTCCATACCTGAATCAGATAAACTCATTGTGTTAATTATTAACACAATGTTATACAAATATAATTAACAGTTCATACATTCGTTCGTTAGTTCTCTGCTATATGGAATGGAAGTATTAACAAAACTCTACAAATGGAAAAAACAAATGAAGATCGCATTACCGCTTTCCCGCTTATTTTGTTTTTTTTTTCTAAGGCCGGCCAGCCATTATTTTTCATTTTCATAATTTAAAAAATGGTAAATATTTTGCCCAAAGCTATGTTATTTTAAAGAAATAGTTGAAAATAAATTATAATAAAGTAATTTAAGATATATATTCTTTAAATACTTAACATTATGTTATTTCAATATTACACCGCGCTGTACATGAGTGGCTGTATAGAAAGTCGAAACATTTTTCAATAAAAATGTGAAAAAAGAACTAGTTTCTTTTTCAAAATTTGACAGCAGCTGTCAGTTGAAAGTGATTCTCCCTAGGGCTGAAAAGTATTACTTTCAACCCGCTCCTCAGGCAACTTCAGACCTACTTTCAGAGTATGAGTAATGAAAAGTGAGTTATTGCATGCGTTAAAAATACAGCCTTAAAACAATGGCAAAATCTACGAAGCTCATTACAAAAGTTATAAACGTCAATAGTCTATGCCACAAAGGTAGGATTAATTTAACGAGCGAAGCTTTTAACTAGATGTATGATGTGATGTCAAACAAATGATATTGGGTCGCTGATTACGAAAATAACAACGGTTTTAAAATCCAGTCTGTCAAGACCCTTTTTCTCAGGAACGCGTGGAGTTTTCAAGCTGAAATTTATATCAAATAAGTACTCAGGTCGTATGTAAATCAAACTTCTAAGATACAGCCGTTTATGTCGTAAATTTCCGCAAATTTTCCGTCACTCGCAAGGGAATCAAAACCTACAGGGTTACTAAGTTTTCACAAAATGCAATCCCTAAAAAGGGAAATGGGGTGAGAAAGTCTGAAAATTAACATGAGTATTCTTTTTGTGGTTTATCGGGTCGCTGATTACGAAAACAGTAACGATCTTAAAATCCAACGTGGCAGACGTGAAATATCATCGGCCATATAAGGGTTCTATTTTTTCATATTGAGCTATGCCATCTCGATCGTCGTCAATCGGGTACCGGACGAGTGCGGGCGGCGCGGCGGGACGAGGGGAGCTATCAGGAAAATTTCTGCATCTATAATTAAAAATGTTTTTTATAATGAAGTAGTAATTAACTTTAACAATTGTATAGTTGTTTTGTATACTTTAAATTAACAATCAAAGAGTATGTAACACTACGTAACCCCTCGTTTACACCAAGAAACAAGTAAAATACTAGTTTTATACAATACTTGTAGAATACTTGTCAAAACATAATTATTTGTTTTATACATGTATTGCAACTGTCTCAAACATTCTTTCGTTCATACTGTGTTGCCAACAAGTCTCTAAACAAGTATAAAACACATCTGCGTTTACACTTAGATCTATGACATATTCAAACTAGTCTGATACATTGACAGCGTTTACACTTACAAAAAGCAATCGTGTTTGTAACAAGTTTTGTTTATTTCACTGAAATTTATGTATCATACTAATTTAAAACATGTTTTAAATTCTATCCATGCTTGTTGGATAAAGTTTTAAACTTTTACCGGACGGATCGTATTATTTTACGGGGGGACGAGAAGAAAAAAAAAACAAAAAAATACAAAAAATGCTGCACTAGTTGAGAGCAGCATTTTTAGATTATTTTATAAAAAAAAATTTTTTAATTAAAAAATTTTTTTTTTAATTCATTGTTTTTATTTTATTTATAATAATTGATGTGTCCTGAAGCGTCCCTAAAATTTACCAGTGATAAAAAAATAACTGTGTAAACAAGTATACTGCACTCATGAAGTAAAGTTCCTCAGCATCTTTACTTTCCACTGTGAATAGTCAATTGAGTAGAAAATATTAATGAAACTACCGGACTGGCGTGTCATTTTCTACAAGTTTATCTACAACAAGTATAAAACGTGACATCATAAACATGTAGACAACTAGTAGTTCAGAAACAATTTCATACAACAAGTTGTATACATGTTTTGTATTCAACAAGTTTTATACATGTATACGAGTGTAAACAATAAACGAAAACATTGCATAAAACTTGTTAAATACATGTAATATACCTTGGTGTAAACGAGGGGTAAGAGTCGGGTCTCCCATACTAAAAAATGGAAAAATTGCTTTGTATGAAACGCGTACCAAGCTCTATTACCAACAAAAAAATAAAAAATATGACGTCACTTCCAAAGCTGCCAACATAGAAATGTTAACCGAAGGGTTGTGCCACTACTCGGGATATATCGATAGTTTGAAAAAAAATTACCGGTACTTTTTGCTACTTTTTATTCTAAGGTACATTCGAAATTGGGATACATTGAGATTTGCGTGATGAAATAAAACAAAACTATGATTATTATCAAAAGTACAATAAAGATCTTTTGTAATAACTACAAATTTTTATTTTTATTTCCCAACGCTCTGTTGTTGCGCTTTCTTTGCCGAATCTGCTGAAGCTTCTTCTGATAGGTAGTGCAAAAGTACATTCCTTTCTTACGAATTAAAATGTGGCTTAGACGGCGCAGCAGGAGATCAACCATTTTATATTTATGATCATGACACACCTAAGAAAAATCAATATTGGTCAACATCACGGTCATAGTGAATTCTTCGGTCATATTTTCTTTTTCAGCTAAAGGAAGTATTTCTGCAGTTATGTTGTAGAAACTGTAATTACAAAAATACACGTTAATTCACATTAATCTCAATAAACAAAACGAAATTTTAATGAACTTTATGTAAACTTACTTGAGCCGATTCTCAATCTTTTTTCATTACCAGATGTTTGTGTTATCTTCTCTGAAGAATCTGTAAAATACCAAACGATATACCAATATAAGAGATAACATGGTAAAGAGCTAAAATAACTTTAAAAGTTACAATAGTGTTACCTTCAGTAAAATAGCACATTTTTGGCTTTTTTGGTGTATTAATCACCGTTGACATTTTTTACACCTGGAAAAATAAAATATAGCAAGTTTATTATTAGCAGTTTTCCTTATCTAATATTAATTTGTCATGTTACAAAGAAAAACAAAAATATCGATAGTCGATAAAAAAATGTCAAGCTCTATTGATACTTGATAGGAATTTTTATACTAAATACCATAATAATATTAGTTTTAAAAAACCTGTAAATCACGAAAAGTACTTTTCTGTTAAGTTTTGTAAATATAAATTAATGTTTACCTCTCTTCATCCAGCGGAAATTTTGCCTTGAAAACTCTTTTTTTACTATGTTCCCGACGGAATTTTATTCCACATATTTCACACTTTTTGTAATGCATGACAGTAAACGTTTTATCCAATACTTCGAATACACTAACAACACCAAGATAAACACTGCACATAAGCATACACAACCCAAGATACAATAATATTCAGAGAAACAGAAGCACAAAATTAAATCTTACAATACAACGTCGGAACTCCGGCCGGATCCGGGAACGCCGAGCGAGCTGAGAGAGAAGGCAAGATGTTAGAGCAAGACAGCGATAGTCGCCATTATTTTTGGTACGCGTTTCATACTTAATTTTTTTGTATGGGAGTTGCGCCAGCCTGTTAACAATTATATAGTTGTTGAATATTTCATCTGTTTAATTATGGCCGTCTGTTTTCACCTTCTGTTTAATTTAATACCTAAATGCAATGACAAATTCACAAAAAAAATCTATTTATGTAGGTACAATCAAATTACAATAGAGAACATGCAATATTTTTATTTTTGCGTTTATTGTAAAGAATCCCGTGTAGAATAGATCACAACTATGTTGAAAATTAAAATAATGAAATTTATTGCAATAAAATGCTGTCTGTAACCTGTAACTATCAGTTTCAAATTTCGCGCTAAAATGGGCCTACAGTTCTGATAACGTCAGTCCTGTCTGTCACTAATTCGTCGCTAACATTCAATTCAAATATCGCAGGGAAAGTTTCCATTAGTTATTTTTAGTGGACTATCCATCAACATCTTATAGTCAGAACATTATTGGTCTGAAAAAAAGGCGTGTGGATTCATGTTTAGTACCAATGTGTCCATCAACTTCAAAGAAGTTGCCAAATAAAATGTTTTTAACTGGACCTTCTGATCTAAAGTTGAAAAAATGGCTGTAACACGATAACCTTCTTTTCGTACTTTATGCTCTAAATGAATCAAGAAAGCTGAACTGTGATTTAATACTTAACCTACCGTAGTAATTTAGTTTCTTTCATTTCTCTACACTCGAAAACTCGGCATTTTCAACAAAAAAGTTACTACCATGTCGACATTAACTCTTGCTAGGTTTCTGGAGTCTATTTTTATAAAACCAACTACCATATTTTACAGAAAAAAGTAAATACGAAACTCGTAAAAATAATGTTTACCTTTACTACTTTAGTAATATTATTTATTCTGAGCCTTTATATCTGACGGGACATAAAACACGAGTGACGTCACTAGTCGTTGATTGGTAGATTAAGATGCGTTCCGTATCGCGTATTTGTTTTCGCAATTATTCATGAACTAGAGTATTAACTAAAATAAAAACATTGCCATCATTCTTGTTTTACGTTTTTTATAATATTTTAATCACAAATTGTTCATAAATATTACTATTGCATCTTCCCTATTAAATACAATCAAATAGAAACATTACAACTGCATGAAGAATGGTCAATGTTTGTAATATGAAACGTAGAGTTCTTAAATACTGACTATAGCGAGACCACTAGTGGTCTAGTTCTAGTAAGTAGTTGAAACCACGAGGTGTTAATTGGGAGGTCCGGGATTCAGTTCTCCGTGGGGGCAGAAATTTTTCTGCTCGGTTTGGTGTTCCGACAATTAGAGGTAAAATAGCCAATTTCGCAGTTATTGAGGAGTCCAGGTGAAGCTACTTCCATCTTCGGCCTTATCGTCACTTACCATCAGGTGAGATGAAGGCCAAGAAATTTCCTGAGGTATTTAAAAATACAGAAAAAACAGCTAGAACTAAGTTATCCACGCATTCGAAGCCGCGGGCGGCGCTAGTAAAATATAAAGAGAACGAGAACAAATCGAGCTTTATATATTATAGACTAGCTGTGCCCGCGACTTCGTCCGCGTGAAAAAGTAATTTTTGTTGAAGTTGATAAAAAGTAGCCTAAGTTATACCTTATATAATTAGCTATCTATTTGTGAAAGTCCCGTCAAAATCGGTCCAGCCGTTCCGGAGATTAGCGGGAACAAACAGACAGACAGACAAAATGTTTTAAATTATGTTTTTGTTATTGGTACCCGATATACATTCATACCCATTTAGTTAAAACTTGTTATTTTGACATTACAAACAGACACTTCAATTTTATTTATTCGTATAGATTTAGTTCAAAATATTTTGTCATATATTTGTGAATTTATATCTAAAAATTACTCGTTTGTTGTAATTACTATCTGCCATCTAACTACATTTCAAAAAGTATCATAGCTAGATTTAAAAAATACTTGTGATATAAAAAAAATGTTGATTTGCGATCGTTATCAAAAGTTTCTTTACGTCTTGTAATTATGTAAAAAATTACAGCAATTTTTTTTCTTTATTGTGATAAAGTGTATGTACCTTTTATTTTTTTAAGAGGGGAAATCCTTCTTTCGGATTCGACAAGGAGCCGACTGACGAGGCCACCCCAAGGATATGCCGGACTCGGGTAGAAGACCCCATACTCGGCTAAAACCCCTCCAGATACTTCTACCTCCGTAGAGACACAATCGGGATCGGCGTTAGCCATTCCCCGATTGCAGTGTATGTACCACCTAACTTAAGCCATTCCGACAGTTCAACGAATTTGTGACTGAAAATAAAGAAATCTTTCAAGGCATTTATAAAGAAGCACTACTTATATCTCTGGTACTTAAAATATATCCTTCTTTGTTTATTATGTTTATTTTAATTTCTTTGTCTGTTTATCCGCATTAAATTTTGTGCACTATCCTTCCATTCTCTTCTTCCTTTTTCTTCATTTTCATATCCTTTTTCTATGGTTACCTGAAAGAGATTGCTGTGTAGTAATAAGGCCACCATTTACTTTTGTTTTTTTTTTGTTATTTGTTGTGTCCTCACGCAATAAAGTGTTGTGTATGTATGCATAAGAAAAAAACAATAAGGCATTTTTAAGGCCGATGGAATTGGTGAATTAGCCTTTTACTTCTGGAACATAAACGTAACCCATCAGCGTCAAACTAGTTACTATATAGGTGGTTAGTTAACACAAACAGTACCTTCTTTTTCAAAATGTAGTTTCGTCATCCAAAAAAGTAGTAATATTTTTCACTATAAAATACAGTTAATTTTAGTACTTCTCTTTATAATATGCAACTCCCTGTTTTTTTAGTTTTATTCTTTAAGATAGCACTTCACATTTATTGATACCTAAAACGTCGCTCGGCATTCATAACCTCGAGAGCCAAATAACCGTTTTACATTACAGTTAGTATAAAATGTAATAATTGTCATACTATTCTTAAAAAGTATTAGTATTATCATTTTCTGAAATATTCAAATATATTTATAACTAGCTTACCCGGCGTACTTTGTATCGCCATGTTTTTAAATAAATTACTGAAATGTGTGTTTAAATTATTGTAATTTTTATATTACACAAACCTTGTCCTAACAATAACGAATACATAAAACGAAGAATCATCCAATTTGGTGCAGTCGTTCAAAAGTTATGGGCGTACATACATTTCGAAGATCCATTTTTATTTATATACTTAGATAATAAAAATGTAATTATTTTAATATTTGATAAGGTCTGAATTCTATTTCCGAAAACACTAATGAAAAAAAAAATACATTGTCAATTTTTCACATTCGCGGTAATGAATGCCGAACGACGATAATCACCTTCATTACGTTACGCTTCGATCAACTAACCAGTGATCGAAGACGTTACGGCTAAACAGTGCACAGTGGCGGTAGCCAGCCACGTAGCAAGAGTAGCAAATGCTACGAGCCCGCGCTTACGTAGTAACTATTATTTAATCTGTGCCCGCGCCTTTGGAGGCCCCGCGCACCAACGCTTTTGTCACAGTTTAACAATAATTATACACTGTTAAACTGTGCTTTTGTACCGTAATTTAAATGAAAATCGACTTCGAGAACACGCAAAAACTCCAAAATGATATAAGAATACATACAACATTATATTTTTATACATATTGAAGTTGGTGGCAAAATTTTCCCTTCAGCCATATTGATAACTGTCTGTTTGATAACTGGTTACTTAAAAAGAATTTTTTTCACTGTTTCGTAACCCGTTATTTATGTCGAAGATTTTTCTGCATTCGTAACTAGTTTGAGATAACCAGCTTCTTTCTTTCTTCTTTCTTTTTCACTGTTTCATAACTAGTTATCAGAGAAGAAAATTATTTCCATTTAAGTAATTTTTGGTAACTAATAGTTAGTAATGAAAAAGTATGTATTATTTTTTTTGTAGCTGCCTTTGTTTTCGCTACAAACGGTAGCCTAGCAGCGTTGCCAGATTTTTTTTGACAAGTCGTGATTTTGAAATATTTTGAGGTAAAAAAGCGGGATTCTTTCGTCGAAAGTGGGACGTAGTAAAAAAACGTATATAATCAGATGTTTTTAAATATTTATGTTTTTGTTTGAGTTTTAAATTATGTTTATGTAACAATAGATAGCAAAAATAGCCATAGAAAATGTATTTAAAAAAAAATACACTTTTTTGTGCCACCCGACCGTGCTTTCTCAGCACGCTGCCGCTGCACGCACGGCACAGTTATCCCCGATAAGCGGGACTGAGCCTGTCCCGCGCATTACATTTAATTTTGCCTAGCCTAGACGTCCGTCTAACGAAGTAGGCATGTTTGAATCCTAGCACGGGCACCGTTGGTCGACTATTTAAAAGGTAACTCGGTGGTACAGTGGCCTTGGCGCTCAGCTAACAACTGCTAAATTTAGGCAACATCGGCCTATGTCAGGCCTAAGATAGTTATCAACACCTCTCCCTCCTCTGTGCTTCGGAACGCATGGTAACAGTGGATCCTGCTCCTGTGTCGATTAACCGAAATGCGAGAAAAGAAACAAAGAAGCAACGTGAGCTTGCGCAGATTTTTCTGCACTATAATAATAATACCTTTTCAGCTATATTACATCTCACGCGCAGATGCTTAGTCTCTTTTTTTACATACGACAAGAAAGTTACAGAATAGATAATACTCGTAGTACTCTGAAGTCGAAAGTCTCATCAGTTGGGTCATCCGTAGGTAATAATAACCGACCAGCACAGCGAGCTTAACGCTGCCCTGGGAGGCGGAGACCTCTCGCAGCCAAGCATGGTCGTGGACGTGGCCATGCTCCGCGATGAGGCGGAATGAGAGGCTGCGGAGAGGGAGCGGGAGGAAGATCCCCAAGCCGCTCCCCTCCGCCGCAGATAGATAGGCAGGCGAAGGCGGGCATTCGCACAAGCAATGTCCGTCTAGTGGCCCTGCCGTGGAGGCCTACGTGCACGGTTGGCCCAGTGCACGCCGTCGTAAGACCCTCCGTCTGAGGATTGCCCTGCTGGTGTTCTCGGGCAATCTCCCCTTGGCGATAGCCCAATCGTTGTCCCTTGCCCGGACGCGCTGGTTGTGGTAGTCGCAGTGTGGACCAAGAGCAGGGAGAACACCGGGGGGTTTCAGAGGGTAGGCCTGGCACTCTGCCGGGCCAGCCCCACACATGCCCGCCGTCTAGTCAACTGCGGGTACGGTGCGATTGCGCATTTCCCCCCGAAAAAAAACTACTAATAACTGAACTACTAATCAAAGGTTTTATGACTTATTTCCATTAGGACAGTTAAATATTTATTGAAAATGTATAAACCAAAAATAAAACAATTTTAATAAATTTTCTTCTTTGATAACCAGTTATGAAAAAGTGAAAAAAAAATTATCTTTTAGAAGCTGGTTAATTTTACATAAGTTAAGAATGTGGAATAGTTTTCTCCTTAAATAACTAGTTACGAAACAGTGAAAAAATTTCTTTTTAAGTAACCAGTTATCAAACAATCAGTTATCAATATAGCTGAAGGGAAAATTTTAAGTAACTACATTAGTTGTTCTTATTTTTTAGATTTAGGTTATTTTTATGTTAGATTTTTATCAGGACTTTTCAGGTGATCAAACCTTGGCGACGACTTCAATATAAAAATATACTATAAATATAGTATATACTTATACTCGTACATATTATTTAACCTTTTTGGTGCTTTTTTTTAAAACGGTTTTTGTTTTGTTTTTTGTAAAATATTATTATTCCACCACCCGTATTAGCAAATTTAATAATGCGCATTAGAATTTCACTCAAGGCAAACAACAGAATAACTAAAAATAAAGACGTCTTGCTCTAAACAGAGAGAATTATTCCCGAACTTCTAATAACCTAATTGTTCAAATGCCTGAATATCACCAGAAAAAACATGAAACACGTTGATCGTGCTTATAAAATTAAAGAGTTTCCCTCGGTTTTCCTATGATCCCATCATCAGAGAACACTTGATAACAATGGGACCACCTGAGGAATATATCTATCTACCTACTTTTTCGATTACTAAAATAATTTCGAAAATCGACCCACAAATGGCGAAGTATAATAGATGAACATACTTACATAAAAAAATAGATACAGTCGAGCATAAAACCTCCTCCTTTTTGAAGGTTAAAAAGTATCTATTTATAGTTTGGAATTTGTGAATCGAAAAGTGGTTCTGAAAATGAACATGGACAAGACAACATTTATATCGAAATCCAAAGTATTAACCACTCCCGTGAAGGTTGGAGGCTCTACACTGGAAGTTGTTAAATAGTGTTTACCTGGGGCAAATTCCAGAAAGGCCAATCGACGAATCCAACTCGGCTGGGCTGGGCAGCTCTTGGGACGCTACACACCATAATGTTCTCAACCCATCTACCGCAGTGTCTCAAGACGAAAAATCTTCGACTCGTGCGTGTGACAGTGACAGTGATGTCGTTCGGAACTGAGACGTGGCCGCTTACAAGGCCCTCATAAGAAAGCTCAAGGTTTACTCAGTGGAAAGGGGTATGCTCGGGATTTCTCTACGTGATCGAATAGAACTGATGAGATCCGCGTATAACTAAAGTCACCGAAATAGACCAAAAATTACAACCTGTGGCGCAGCGAGTAGGGCACATAGCTCGCAGGACTGACGACCGTTGGGCCGGACAGGTATACAGCATCGGTAAGTCCCCCACAAAGTGGACCAACGATCTGCGGGAAGCCGCTGGATACGGGAAGCGCAGGGCTGATTGGTTTGGAGATTCTAAGGGAAGACAGTCAGTGGACGTCTCTTGACTGAAATGATGATGATGAGAGATCGGAATTTAGAATATTCCACAAGCTAAAATCTAACAGAAGAGAATTAAAAAATGCAATCATACAAAGATTCTGATGTGATGTGGCTAGTATTTAACCATGGTATTGGTGACAGCAAGAATCACGCGGCTGTAGAACTGCAAGTTTACAAGCTTTTATTAAACAATTCATTACAATCTTGTTTTCGAAACGTTGAAATTGCCTTGTGCATTTATTTGTCTCTCATGATCACCAAGTCACAGAATAAGTATATAATAGTTACTTCGTAATTAAATATCAATAGAAAATAGTATGGGTAAATGCAATGAAAAAAAGTTTTTTGTACAAGAATACCGGGCTATTTTTCCAGCAGGAGTCAAATTGCGTGTGCTTGTTCAGACAAGCAAAATGAAGATCTTTTTCTATGGGACTAATCTCGAAATCGCGAAAAAAAATCAGTTGTTCCATACAAATGTTCAACATCCACTAAACCTATATGTATGAAACAGCTAATTTTTTTTCGCGATTTCGAGTTTGGTCCCATAGTAAAAGTTGTACATTTTGCTTGTCTAAGCAAGCATACAAAATTTGGCTCCCGATGGAAAAATAACTCGGTATATACAAAAAAAGACAAAAATCCATACGGTTTAAAAATGTAAGCCCCGGCGAGATTCGAACTCGCGATCTCCTGTTTACTGACCAAGTGCACTTTTATTAATATTAAGTTTGTAATGTCAAAATAACGAGTTTTTACTAAATGGCTCTAAATGGGTATAAAATTTTTGTCTGTCTGTCTGACTGTTTGTTCCCGCTAATCTCCGGAACGGCTGGACCGATTTTGACGGGACTTTCACTAATAGACAGCTAATTATATAAGGTATAACATAGGCTACTTTCTGCCGAAAATTACTATTCCACGCGGACGAAGTCGCAGGCACAGCTAGTTATGAATAGATTTCATAAATATGCCCGAATTTAAACCAAGAAAACGACAGAATAATCCAGAAAAGTTTGCTTGTAACAGTACTATTGTTTTATTTAATACCATGAACTTGATAGCCTAAAAGCAATCCAAGGGCCTCTTGGTGGAACTTGCTACAGGCACTATTATTTAATCTGTGCTATAGGCCCCGCGCTGGCCAAGTACGGGTACACCTAGTTTTATTTAATAATAAATGCACTGAATTATATATGTCATCGTAAAGTTGCAAATACCATTAGATTATAATCTATTTCGCGAGATTGTAAACTATCGAAATATTGTGAACCATATAACATACTGCTTACAATTTAACGCATTATTTTTCGGTAGATTATAATCTATCGAATTGAAACTGTCAAATCACAATCTGTCACGCGTTAAATTGTCAACTGTCCGAAGGCTGTCCCTGATTGGTCTGTCTTAGGTACAGTCACGTACAGTAGATCGTTCTGTGTCCATAGAATTAGGAATAAAACACAGTGTCAGTCAAATAAAATAAATGCACTTCAAGAATAGTGACATCAAGTATGTATTTATTATTTATTAGTTAATCTGTAATTCTGACATCTTAATAATTACGGTAATAAAAATTGTAACAATATAAAAAAATCAGAAACGTAACAATATTTTCTTGTCAAACACAAATTAAGATTGAAGAAATAATAACAATTTTTCGCCGAAACAAATTAAACACAAACGAAAATTAAAATCGAAATGCATAAAAATTGTCTATTAGAAAAAAATTAACGAAACAAAATCTTGACTTACTTATTATAAGAGTAACAAAAATAATTTGATAGAAAAATCCACCAATAACAATGTTCCCTTATTGGGAACTTGTAGGATAAGGGAACATTTTTTCTTTCATATTATTTTTTACTTCTATTACAATAAATTAAGATTTTGTTTCGTTAATTTTTTTTTCTAATAGACAATTTTGTTCCGTTTCAATTTTTAATCTGTTTCGGCCAAAAATTTTATTATTTTTTCAATCTGAATTTGTGTTTGACAAGAAAATATTGTTACATTTCTGATTTTCTTATTTTGCTACAATTTTTCTTATCATATTATGATGTCAGAAATATTGATTAACTATTCTTGAAGTGCATTTATTTTATTTGACTGACACTGTGTTTGATTCCTAACTCTATGGACATAGAACGATCTACTGTAGACAGACCAATCAGGGACAGCCTTCGGACAGTTGACAATTTAACGCGCGACAGATTGTGATTTAACAGTTTTACTTCGATAGATATCTACCGAAAAATAATGCACAAAATTGTAAGCAGTAAGTAGATAAGTTACGGTTCACAATCTTTCGAAGTTTCGATAGTCTACAATCTCGCGAGATAGATTATAATCTAACGGTATTTTGCAATTTTACGGTGACATATACTTTGTAAAGACGTTGTAAACAGTCTAAACCGTTTAAAAACGTCTTGATAATTAGGTAAACTACAATAGTCACGGTTATTTCGTAATCATGACCAGGGGCGCCGTGGCTTAGTTGGTTAAAGCGCCTGTCTAGTAAACAGGAGATCGCGAGTTCGAATCTCGCCGGGGCCTACATTGGATATACCAAATGAATTTTTTGTCTTTTCTTCAACAAAAAACTATTTTTGCATTGCATTTCTTTTTTTTTCTTTTCTTTTATTTTAAAAAAAACGTCGCCCACACTAGGATTTTCTCCTGTCGTGGGTGCAGTTACAAACATGGAATATCACATGCACATACGCCCAGACCGGAACAAATTTCTGTAGGCCATACAAAAAATCTGTCCCGAGCGGGAATCGAACCCGCGACCCGTTGCGCAGTACTATTTTCTATTTTTACTATTCTATATTTACTATTGTCTATCGATATTTAATATTTATTTGATGTGGCTTTTTTATGCACTGGTACACATGAAGTCATGAATTTTTTTTTTTTATACTTCACTTATCTAATCCAAAAAACATTTTTCCGATGTATTAACATTTATTGTCGTCATTTCAAAAATATTTCATTTGTTTTTTTCGTATATTGAAATTTTAATTAAAGTCAATAATAAAATCATTTTCTTTGGTTACAAATATAATTAGGTAGTCAAGTTATCCGCGTTCCTCGACTATTCGAGCATACATTGAGCAGTGTTGAAAAACGCTCTTGGCATCAGTAAAATCATAAAACTGCTAGGTTTAAATATTTGAATACATATGAGAGCGCTTTTGAAAATGCCATTAGTTCTACTGGGCCTAACTGAACGCCGAAATAATATACGTACACACCGGCACAATTAGCAGAACATTAAAAAAGCAAGATATAGAAATAAAATGTGTATATTAAAACAAATAAAAAATTGGACATGAAGTAAAAGGCTGATAAACATCTTTTAATATCGACCTTTCGATCGAATTTTATTAAAAACTAGCTGCCCGCCCCGGTTCCGCACTTGACAATACAACAGTACTGTAAGAAACCATAGATTTTGAATAGCCTGAATGTCAATCTGTCAAGTTCGTCACTTTTACGTGAACATATTTTAAATTATTTTTTTCCTGTAATCATTTTTCAAATATTTTCTTTTATACAAACCTTGTCCTAACAATAACAAATACATAAAACCAAGAATCATCCAATTTGGTGCAGTCGTTCGAAAGTTATGGGCGTAGGTACATACATTTCGAAGATCCATTTTTATTTATATAGATAGACTAGTGGGCCCCGAAGACGTTGTCCTGCCCGATTATAGCGCCACCTAACGGGTCCAATTTTACGTTTAAACCTTCCCTGGACCTATTCAAACAAACACAGAAAATTTCATAAGAATCGGAATTCGGTCGAGCCGTTTGAGTTTTAGCGAGACCAACACACAGCGATTCATTTTTATATATAAGAAGACTAGTGGGCCCGGCAGACGTTGTCCAGCCCGATTACAGTGCCACCTACCGGGTCCAATTAAATTACATATTATATAAACCTTCCCTGGACCTATTTAAACACACAGAAAATTTTGTGAGAATCTGTCGAGTCGTTTTTGAGTTTTAGCGAGACTAACACACAGAGTTTCATTTTTATTTATATTTTTATTTATAAGAAGGAGAAGATTATTAAAATTAAAAAAAGACATGTTTCTTTTTCTTGGGAACACAATGTTGTAAATTAATGATTAGTTACTAAGATTTTAACATTAAAAAAATTAAAGACTAATAATGTGTTTCCCCGTCGTGCTCTAACTCTTACTAACGTTTCTATCCTCCGGGGCAGGCTGTGAATTATGTTACCTACTGTACCTTGGGACAAGCTCTACCACTCTTCAAGTACCTAGAGCTCAGAACAATAACTTTTGAGACCTAAAAAAATGCGTATTGCAGTTCTCTCAGATTGTTGGGGGGTGAATAAATCGCTTCTCTTTAACAAGTCCCAAACAATCCTCTATAGCAAAGTGGGTGCCGTGGCACCCTGGGGTGCCACGGAGAGAGATCAGGAGTGCCGCGAGGTGCCCCTGATATCTTTGCTAAAAAGCAATATTCCAAAAAAGGTACAACAAAAATAATAAAAAGAATTACTTAGAAAAAAATTACTAGGGTGCCGTGAGAAATTTCAAATTTTTTAAGTGTGCCACGACTTAGAAAAGTTTGGGAACCCCTGCTCTATAGCATTCATATCCGGGGATCTTGCTGGCGACTGCATCAATGTTATATATACCCACATGGTTTAGTATGCTTGGACTCAGCGAGCCCTGTGAGCCCAAGCATTATCCTGCATCAGAATAGTCGACATCAATATAGGTGTGGCTGACCCCAGCTAAGCCACAAAAAAACTGTGGAAAATAGATTGTTTGAGTATGCCGCTGTAATGTCTAGAGTTTGTCCGAGTTTGTCTGCTTGCAGAGTTTGTCATTTGCGCGTTTCAGAGATACTTATGTTTGACTCAGCTGGGGTAACAAGGCTTAGCCACAAGGATCTCGAAAACGAAACGACATAGCGAAAATCTGTTTACTGATATAGATAGACGGCAATTTGTCGGACAAACTCTCGACATTACAGCGGCATACTCAAACAATCTATTTTCCTGGCTCAGCTGGGGTCAGCCACACAACCTACCCCCATATTAACATAGCCATATAAAAGTTATGGCATCGTTGGAAATTCCAAATCGTAAAATAAAATTTAAAAACCCCAAACAAATAGTTGGGTCTGTAAATAAATTTTTGTAAATGTAGGTAAATAATGAGAATTTACAAAAAACAAGAAAACCTTATAACCACCTCGACCATTTTACCCTTATTTTACCTCATATAGATGAAACCTTGGTGACAGTTTTAGTGATGTTAATTATAATGTAACGTATATTATTCCTTAGAACTGTATAGCACTATTCCCGTCACTTACCTTATTAAGAACTTTCCTTAACCCCAAGGTTGCCTGGTAGAAAATGCTACCTTAGCAATAAGGCCGCCTATTGTTATTGTGTATCTTATATTGTTATGTCCTGCTTATGTATGTTTCGTGTGCAATAAAGTATTCAATCAATTGTACATTGTATAACAATACATGTAGCTACAGCTTACCAAAAAAATTGTATGGAGTAAGTATTTATTTGAGTCGACTGAAACAAAATATGTCGAATAAAATTTATTTGGAACTAGCTTTCCGCTCGCGACTTCGTACGCGTTATTTTTATTTTCCCGTGGGAATTTTATAAATTTCCCGTAGGAAAATTACGCTATGTCCTTCCCCTGGTCTCGAACTATCCCTATACCAACTTTCATCTAAATCGGTTCAGTAGTTTCGAAGCCTATTCAATACAAACAAACAAACAATCAAATCTTTCCTCTTTATAATACTAGTATAGACTAGCCGGGTAAGGTAATAAATAAAATAATACCATATCAGTAATAGTCACTCGTATATTCACATCTTTGTATAATTATGTATATTTACACATGTACAAACAAATGTTACAAATAATATTGGCCTCCAATAATCTAGGTATTGTAGGTACACATTGAATCGCTAATTACAAAAACATCGATTTCATCAATATTAATATTCTTATTCAAAATGTTTTTCATTTTAGAGATAGAAAAAATAAGAACATGATAAATTCTATTTGATAAGTAGGTAATGCTAACTTACTAGCACAGTTTATAGGGAGGTAAAGCTTGGCAAAAAAGAGAAGAAATAAATGATGGTGCCACTATATTCGCCACGCGCTCGTCCATAAATCCGCGATAGTATACGATCATTCGTATAGAGAAATGAAACTGTTCCAATATAAAAAAATGAGTTCAATTTCTAGACTTTTTCGCCAAGTTGCCATTTTTCTCATTAAGAATCTTTATTTACCAAAATACCTATCTAAAGTACAGATTATTTTATAAGTAAGCTTAATAATGCCATTTGATAGCAGATATTCAATCACACGAACATTTTTTATTATCGTAATAAAATCAATTTTCAGTGATAATGCATTTTTGATAATGCAAATGTTGTTATGTTATAACGTTACGTGAATTATAATGGTGAGCCTACTTACTACGTGTTTATTATGGAATTTAATAGTTGTAACTAGTCTTATGAATCTCTTTCCCTAAATATGCAAAACATTTAACGATTTCATTTATATATACTTAAAATATCTTTATTGTTTCTCAAATAAATATTGACATCAACACTATGAAATGCCGGAGCCATACTCTCAGGGCAATTCCTCATGAATTCCCTCGTACGAGGCGTAGTGAGGAGGGAAGTTACACGAGTGCTGGTTTGGGTGACTAATGACCGATTTCACCAATCATAACTTAGCTTAGCAAGCACCTAAGACGTATGCTGTCCCTTTTTGTCTTTGATGAAAAGAATGTGACAGCATGCCACCTAAGAGTCACCTAAGCTAAGAAGAGGTTGGTGGAAATGGCCATAGGACTCGTGTAGGACGCTAAGCCTGAATCAAGCAAATGCGTCAATAGACAAATAATTTCTAACGACTGCACCTCGTGAAGGCCCTCACGAAGCGTAACGAGAGGAAATTACCCTGGTAATCGCAATCCACAATTTCGCAAGTGCGCCCATAGACAAGGGATTTGTATCGACTAAGCCTCGTGGAGGCCCCCACACCAGCGGCCGTACCGCCTAACTCAAACTGATCACTCGCTATCGTTATCGTGACATTAGAACAATGGTTTTAATGTCACAGGTGACATTTGAACTATTGTTCTAATGTCACGAAAGCGATAGCGACTGATCGCTATGAGTTAGGCGGTAGCCCCCGGGTATAGGGAGTGGAGGCTGCACGAATTCCGGTCATCCACACTCTGACACTAGTTTCATCTTGCTTCCTGATAGGCGTGGATCCCACAAAAGGAAATGACTTTGAGTAATAGAGTAGTTGCAAAAACAATAGCTGCATTAGATATAAAGTGAATCAGTGTTCAATAATTACTATCGGTTCAAAATTTATTAAATATGGTCAACTGCCAACTCATGTTTGTTTGGTATAAGCATAACCGTCAGAGTACACTTGTTGGTAGAAACAAATAATATTAAATATTTATCTTGCAAATGGCAATAACCATTGCTAGTCTATTATTCTTATGAAAAAAATCGGTGAATATAAATTTTTGGGATTAGCAATACATACAGTGGAAATTTTAGCTTATTATTAATAGACTATATAAATAAACAGTTCTCATTTTCATAGAAATGATAATAAAAATTCATATAGCTCCAGTCTTAATAAGTAGATATCTACATAATTGGATAAACCAGTTAAACACTTATAAACATCTAAATATTTCATAATTTCTGAGGCACATTCAATATACGTATTCAAATGTATAATACAAAATGATTTATTATTTACAAATACATTTTTTCTTATAAGCTAGTATGGCAGTACTTTGAGGTTTGAAAGAAATGTAGACAACTTAAAATCAAAGGTACACGCTCTAGGCTTTCATTATGTATCTAATAGAGGTTCAGATCAATAAAAATGCTAATTTGAATCACAAAAGCGGTTAATATTGACAAAATATGTAAATAGTAGCATTAAGCTAACATTTTTATACATAGCGTTTTCTTTAGCCAGAATTGGGAAACAAATCATCAAATTTATTGCACGTTAAATGATCAATAATGATAACCCAAACATGTACGTACACTTCACATTTCAAGCTGAGTTTTGCGAAACAAACATTTTATGTATGATATAATCAGTCTCTTTAAACACTTACTTGAAACACCGACGCGCGAACAACATCGATTGCACTAAGTCTTTACCGATAATCTCATGCATAAGGCCTCGTTGAAGACAAGATTAATCTCACTTTTCACTTGATGTCATTCCACTTTGACTACGCGTTATTGTCGTCTTTGGATTGTCACTTCACTAATTAAATAACTTCACACGAATCTCGTGAGCTGCGTGTGGAAGTCCCGCAGGAAGATCTGAAGTTGCTGAAGTGTGGGCCGGTCATCCGGGGACATGGCCCAGCAGTACGCCATGACCGCGAACCTGGCGAACGAAACGAATGAATTGAATGGAGCATTGAAAGCACCGCAATGTCCGTGATACGTTGACAACATATCCATACTAATATTATAAATGGGAAAGTGTGTGTGTGTGTTTGTTTGTCCGTCTTTCACGGCAAAACGGAGCGACGGATTGAAGTGATTTTTTAAGTGGAGATAGTTGAACGGATGGAGAGTGACATAGGCTACTATTTGTCTCTTTCTAACCCCCCATTTCCCTAAAATGGGGGGTGGAAGTTTGTAGGGAGCATTCCGCAATTTTCAAGGTAGAAAGCTAAAAATTGGTATGCGAACTATTTGTGAGTAACAAAAAATCGTGCATCATTTTTTTTTGGAAATCTGCCCCCAACCCCTTAAAAGAGGGGGTGAAATTTTATATGGAACTTTTTGCAGTTTTCAAAGTAGGAAGCTAAAAATCGGTACACAGACTCTTTGTTACCAACGAAAAATACCTGCCTTATTTTTTTTTTAATCTTCGGTGTTACCCCGAATTTAACGCGAGCGAAGCCGCGGGAAAAAGCTAGTTCCACATAAAACGCTACTCGTTTCTAATATAGGCAGCTAAGTTGTTATGAAGAACAGTTACTTGTATGCATTTTTGCTGACAATTATGTTAGTTTTCTTAATCTCTACCTACAATGTTAAAATGAATTAGTGTAAGTGTCAGGAATATAGAGATGATGCGATGAAACAAAATTGCATTCCTGATCGAGCCAGCGTTGGACAAGGTTGTTACTTATTTATACTACAAAGTAAATTTACTTTGTGTCTACACAAAACAGTGTTAAGTTATTGCTCTTGTAAATAACACACTTATGCATATGCAAGATATATAAATTGACACACATAAATAAATCTGATCAATTTCAGGAGAATTCTTATATCCTCTTAAGGTTACGTAGTATCTATTATCTAATCTGTGTCTTAAGTATTTTTTCTAGTTTTCCCCCGTTTTATCATGCCTCGTCTTTAGGAAATGAAAGTTTAAAATATTACCACATTATATCGTATGTGAAATCAGATGATTTCACATACGATATAATGTGGTAATATTTAATATATAATGCCTGATTAGTAACTCTTTTACAATTTTGAAAATACGGATTTTCGTTAAATACTGTTATCTCTTTTTTTACCCCCGAAAAGGAAGTTATTCCAAGAATGTTTAATTAAATGTCATCAATTGCCTTTATACAAATTTTCATACTTTACATTTAAAAAAAAGAAGTTTTTACGTGATTTCTCAGTAGATGAATGATCTTCTTTCGCTTTCATATAAAAAATAGTAATATATAGGTAACTATAATAGAATGAAAGTAAGCCAACTCACAATTCGTCGGGACAATTCGCCGGCTGCTGCAACCGGTAGCCGTCTCTCAGATAAGCCGCCACCTCGAACGGGTCCACCTCCGCGTAAGGCTGGTGCGCCAGGGTGGTCAGTTCCCAGAGCAGCACGCCCAGCGCCCACACGTCCGAAGCGGGGCTAAACTGCCGCTTGGTGAGAGACTCCAGCGCCAGCCACTTGATCGCTCTGTTCTCGTTGTCGCCCAGGCAATGGTAATCGGCCGGGAACAGGTCTCTGGACAATGCGTTGTCGGCGACCATCACCCGAAGATTTTCGTCCACTCTGCGTCCAAATATGATATTAAAAAAATTGCCGTTATTGCTAATCCGGATAAAAAAGTTGCTCATCACATTAAGTATCATTGAAGTTTTTAATTTAATTATGATTAAATTAACGACCAATTTTTATTTGTGAAAAATTACACCCTGGTCAAAAAGGTACGATTTGGCCGCCAAAACGTCTACGATTCGCTTTAAAGGCTTAGGCCTGACCAGAAAGGGGCGAATTATAATGTAAATCAAAATTTTCTAAATTATACATAAAGTAAATCAAAATTTAGTTAATTCATGTAGGGCATAAATGAAAATGTTTCAACATTGGTGATACGATACGGCCAATCAAAGCTATTCATGTTGTCGACTAGTCAATTGACATTGATTTCTATAAAGCAAACAAAAATCGTCCTTATATAAGTACTCAATAAGTAACTTACATGCAATTTCTCGCAGCAATATCTTTGTGCAGCACGTGCTGAGAGTGGAGGTACAGCAGGCCGTCCAACGCGTGCAGCGCCATGCGCACCACATGTTGGGTGGTGAGCGGCGGCGGTGGCGCGGTGCCTGCCGCGCCGCCCACGGTCACCCCTCGGCAAGCCAACAGAAACTGCTTCAGGTTCCTCCAACCGGCTCCCCACGGGTACAATAGGAATGGCGCCGTCTGGTCTTCGATACTCACACCGAGCACGGACAGAACCCGGTCGTGATGGAGACCATATAGCATACACCCTTCTTGTAATAACAGGGACACCTAAAAACAATCGTTGGATTAATTTAAAGCATGAAGTATTTTATAACTGTTAGAATGATTGGAATAAAGTTTAACATGCATCGAGTTAATTTGAAGTTATATTAACCATTAAAATATATTAGTCTATTCCGAGTACAGGAAAGAATTTCTACGATTTTTAAGCGATTCCGAAACATACCTGAACCTGAGATGCGTGTTCAGCCACGGTTTTAACGAGAACTTCTTGTTCTTTTCCATCTTCATCGGCGTATGTTCCTCTATAGACACGACCGAAAGTGCCTTCCATTGCCACTGATCTCAATCTAACTCGACATCTCTGTATAGTGAGCTCCGCTATCCTCTGCTGGAGGTCTCTCGCCCTTTCCTCGGCCGCTGCGGCGGGTAAGGACGTCGGTCGACGGTAGCTGGTGTAGCTGGCGGCAGACTTGCAAGAGGAGTCCGGTAAGAACGCATGCGCATCTTGTTCGTCACTGCGTGCTCTTCGAATTTTTCTCGCTCTTGCCCTACAAGCCGCAGCCGCGACTGCTGCGATCACAAGTACCCCGCCAGCACAACCGGCTCCCGCGTAAAAGATATCCGCAGATGTCGGCGCGTGAGGTACACTGTCTACTCTCACCGCCGGCCGAGGAGCTTCCTTAAGACAGATTTTCCTCCGTTTGAAATGCAGAGTTGTGGAAGATGAGCCGGTGGAAACGTTCAAGGATATCGTCACTTCTACTTCCGCAGCCATTGTGTGCGTGCAAGGCAAGGTGACTTGCCACGTTTGCGGCGCCGTGGGTACAACACCTTCACTTGAAATGTTAAAAGTGGGCGTGTGCATCGCTTCCTGATGCGATACGACTTCGACGTGTAGCGTGTACGGCAACTGCAACAAGAAAATAAGCATGAATTACCGTATAGAGGCTTACCTATTTTGATAACTGTTTCAGCTCGTGCATGGATAAACGACACTATTCGTTCGGGAGACCTTTAATGGAACACTGCCCCGGCAGGCCGTGTTTACGGTCATGTCAGCGGGGATCAAATGTCACATGCAACTGCACATTGGCGGGCGTGCAAGATCACGAAGCACACTCCTATTTTGATACGTCTCTCGAGTAGAGTCCATATCTGATTGCTCACATGTTTAAAACTTTCTAACGTATATAATGTTCTATGCAATAAACTACCTGTTTTTTTTACGCATATATGAGTATGTTGCTGCAATCTAGTAGGTACTTAAATGTTGCTTAACAAATTTTTATACCGACAATATCTTCACAGTTAACGACACCCCTAAAATAATTAGAGGTAAAATAGCCAGTTTCTCAGCTATTGAGGAGTGTAGGTGAAGCTCGCTTCCATCTTCGGCCTTAACTTACAATCAGGTGAGATGAAGGCAGCGTGTCTATCAACCATTGAGTTACCTAGCTCGATACAATATAATTATTTTATGATAACATTACGGTGGTGCTGTTAACTAATCCTAATGTCAACGACACCCCGGGGGTGTCGTTTTGGGGGTGTCCTTAACAATGAACTCACAATTTTATTTACATTTCCAAGTATTTGCTCAAGATTCTGATCCCATTCACACTAACTTAATCTATACTAATATTATAAAAAGGAGAGATTTGTATTTTTATATTTTTGTATGTTTGTATTGAATAGGCTCCGAAACCGGACTGGACCGATTTAAAAAAATATTTTACCATTAGAATGCTACATTATCCCTGAGTAACATAGGCTACATAATTATTTTTCCAACGGGAAAATATAAAATTCCCACGGGAAAACGAAAACAACACAGGCGAAGCTACGTAAAGGAAATCTGCTATATATAGCTATACATTAGCTATCTGCTATCTGCTATATACTCGTATAGCTATACATTAGCTATCTGCTATATATAGCTATACATAGAATATTATATTTTCCCAAAGGAAAATATATAATTCCCACAGGAAAATAAATTACGCGGGCGAAGTCGCGAGCGAAAAGCTAGTGTAAAATAAAAAACACTAGCTTATTATTTTATTAGTTACGAACAAAGTGTAAACATGACCTATGTTTGCATAAATCTCGTGATAATCTCTCTCCATAAATTGAGTAATCTCGTGGCGGTAGGAGTTGAACAAATATTGCACCGCACGCACGGGCCCTTTGACCAGCTCGCAAAGGCAACGGCAGGAGGAGGCGTCGCGGCGCGGCGCGGACAGCGCGGAGGTGCGACAGCGGAGCCGTTAGTTAAATATTATCACTAGGCAGGCGGTGACTACAGACAATAGTGGCGCGATCGCTCATCGGCGCTAGTTAACCGGTCACCAAATATTTGTCCTAGTCAAAGGCGCCGCGCCGCCGCAAATAAGGGAGTCTCCGAGGGGCGATCAGATAGCGCCGCCCGCTCAAAGCCGCCGAGATGCTGATAAGGGCGAGCGCGTGCTCGCTGCCGCGGCATTATACTCATCTCCGCGATTTGCCATCAGAAAATTTTCTTTCCGGCGATCTTTAGCTAGCCGACGACACATTTTCCCTACTTCCTGCTACTTTCTCCTTTCGCTAGGCGAAAAAAAAATACATATCCTTCTAATGGTGGGTGCTTTCTTGCTTATGAGCAGAAACTAAAGTGCAATAAATGGAAAGGTTAACAATTTAGTTATTAAATTTGAAAATACACTCACAGCCGATCAAGATAATGATATGTTTAAAAAAACATGGCTAAGTAGGTAGGGAGTTCACTGCATAGTATGAATGTCGTGACAAAAAACACGGATAAACTACTGAATTCAATGGAATCTTAAAATCGTTTCAGAATGTGGAAACATCTTTGATTTGCAAATAGCCTTTTCAACTAACAGATGCGTCGTTGACAACATCGATGAACTTGTTTTTAAATGCTCAGATGCTGCCTTTCACGTATTTTGTAAATAATTTGCTCAAAAGAATTTACATACGCCAAAGTTGAGCGCATATACTGCATCGTCTGGCGAGGATAAAATAAATATATGCACATAATTTTCGGTTACTGATGCAAGTTACGGATGTAGAACAAATAAACGGCGGGCAAGTCGTGATTCTCCGCCGGAAGATTTGCATGTGAGGCGACCTAATTTGAATTAGAAACATACAGAATGTAATGCCGAGAATGAACACAGACCTGATCAATCAAATGTCGCGGCGGACGGAAACATGACCGCTGGCGTACCGTAGAATGGTGCGGTAAATAAAAACAAATGATCCGTCCGCGAATTGATAGCTTAGGTTTGTCCATCAACCAGCGTGGTGGGGGACAATCCAAATCTCTCCTTTTCAGGGGGCCCTACGCAGTACCGGGCTTATACTGTCTAGCTCTGGCGATGAATGAGTAATACCAGCTCTATTATATGCTAACTACTATAGGTATGATACAACGAAATACAGTAGAGGCTTTCACAGCGGTCTAAAGTTATAAATTAGACCTTTCGCAGAGGTCTAAACTTATAAATTAGATCTCTGCGAAAGTTTAAAATTATCGTGGAGCACTGGTCTGTAGTTTAATAATGAATAATTTTAAAATAATTGGTCCATATTTATGTGCTCTCATTACTATTGAAAAATTTAAGCTACAACTGCGACTTGTTTATGATGAAAATATTCAGGTTTAGATAAAGAAAATAGACAAAAATTCAATAGGCAATGGACGTAAACATGAAATGATAAAAACAGATGTATTTTTTTTCTTCTATTCCATGGACATATTTACGACTTTAATGAGCACCTGTATATGTATATAACCGAACAAAGATTTTTGGCATCTTCTTAAACCTACTTCACACACTCTTTATAAACAAAGTGCCTGCTGCAAAGCTCTATTCACATAAATTCAAAAACTTCTGAATCAGAAGCGAATCGAAAATTCTTACCCTGCTCGAAGCGACAGATCATCACTCTCAGACACTTAGTATTCAGGTCATAACTGGTTACCATAATGGTGCGATTGTTCTTGGAACCGATTGTTCACTAGTCGAGCTTATAGTATCAGCATTAATATTAACTAAAGCAAACAAGCGACGTGATATTGATTATTAAAACAAACTCGTGTATAATTTTACTAAAAATGTTTTGATGAATGTGTAAAACAATTTGATTTTGAGTTATGATCGAATTAAGTGAGTTTTACGTACATATATTTAGGTACCCAATTACATACATTATCCTATGTAATTAACTATATTTGATATTGTTAAAGTAGGTACCATCTTTTAAGTAGCAATACGCCGGAGCCTATTACGTATGTTATGCTTTAGTATATTTTTCTTTGCCACTGATTCTCATTAACGGTAGTCGGGAGCTGATGCGTTGATCTCAATCCCTCTCTCCTCTACACAAAACTTTTCACAAACGTTTTTACGTTTACGACTCAGACTGGATTGTTCATGAAAACTATGTCAATGGAAAGTATATCTCACAATTCTCACACTTAAGTTCCCCGATGATATCGTCCTGATATCATCGGAGCTAACTGACTATTCTTCTTCGGGTATGATAAAACAAGTCATATACAACCAATACGGAATACCGGAACCGCTCGCTATCAACAGAGTCTCGCTTCCGAATGTGTATTCCGACAAACTGTGCAATAAGCTCAAACAAGTTCAAACAAGAGTTTTCAATCAAATTAAAACTTGAGTTTTCAATCAGTGCATCCCATCATGACTTACGGCGCAAGACGTGGCCGCTGATGGTGGGGCGAACGAATCGGCGAGCTATTGAAACTGCTATGTGAGGGGTTTCTTCGGATAAGAATTATAGTTACCGACATAGCATTGGCCTGGTCACATCTGGCAGAACGACACCCAATGGAGTATGTCATAAAGTGGCGACCATGTCTTTGCAAACAATGTAGTTAGGGCGCCCTCCGGTAAGATGAAGCGACGACATACGTAATAAAGTGACTGGTCTGGTGGAAGAATGAGGATAACCGTACATCGAGATGAGTGGAAGAGGTCTATATCCAGCAATGGACGAAGGTGAGCTGATTATAACATTAATGACTAAGGTTAAGGCCGGTCCAAAGGTCACGATGCAAAGTCTAAACAAAATTGTACATTCAATTCCCACAAAGTTACTCTTTCCGCGCAGACACTTAAATGTGGTTTACCATCAAATACACAATTGGAAGTAGAACTGTTACTCACCGGTCGGCGTGACAGGCTCTGCCAGGTGAAGTGCAGCTCCTCGATGGTAGCTGGAACTGGCACCACGAATTGCAAGGCATAGTAGTTGATTTGGCCTTCCCGCACATAAAACAGTTCCGCCGTTAAACCTGCCAACAACGAGATAACATATTATTTTTCTAAACATCAAGTAGTTACTAAGCATAAAAGGTTAAGGTTAGGTTAGGTTTTTATGAGACCGACAAAATCGGGTAGACTTATTGATCATTTTTCGTCAATGAGTCCGCTCGTTGTCATCAATAAGAAATTTTATCTTTAATTTCGGATTTAAATGTTGTTCTCCTCATAACGAAATATGGCCTATGGATTTTGTTATTGCTATGGTTCAGATGTTGTTGTCGATATAAAATAAAAGAATTCGTTCAAGATACGAGTACACAACATGCGTAATATTATCATGTGAACTGGGACTTTTTTACTCATATTCAGAGAAATATGAATAGGTATCACATTGTCAGGCTACAATGGTGTAATAGAAGCCAGAACAGTACCAACGGAACAGTCAGATCCTGTCTAAACAACGGTCCCATTGAGACATCGATCTATAACGAAGCCCTAAATCGGTTTACGCATCAATAACATACAGAGTTTAAGCAAAAAGTTGAATGCGCACGCGCACAATGTGTCGGCGCCATCAAAGAGCTGGCACAAAGATGCCGCAACCCAACGCCCTCACCACCTGCCCGACATCATGGATCATGGGAACTTAAAAGTAAAGTGATCTAGAACGTCAGATAATTTTTTTCATTAAATAATTTGTTTTATAAATTTGCATTTTTTAAGAAGTTATTCAAATCGTTTTAAAGCAAACGTTTGGGATAAAATACATGATAACATCGACATTTTATTGTTGATTTGTTATAAGTTAACTTAAAATAAAGAAATTTATTTTTATTTTAGCCTATAAAAAACTGATAATAATAATTATTGTGGCGGAATATTTTTTTGAAAGCAAAAATAATCGAGTCGTTTTAGTCGATTTGACTTTTTTGTTTAAGAGTCACACCATCCATTTTCCCTTACATTATCACCTGTGTAGTCGCCAACTCGCCAAGCTTTACACTTGCACTTCTAAAACCGCCATTATTACAAACGGTAAAGGTGGCCTGTGAGTATATTTTTTTACAACTTTGAATACAATAATCGGTATAAAAATCCAATTCCGAAATACACACAGACAACGTAGCAAACAGAAACAAGTAATTCTATAAAGTTTTAAAATAAAACTGAATAAAAAAATCAACTCTTACACAATCATACAAACACAAAACGCGTTTTCAGCATCACGAAGGCAATAAACATAAACATCAGTTTATTGCTGACATTTATGTTGAATATGTTTTATACATTGATATATTATTATCTTAAACTACCTGCCTATTTTATCAACTTACTTATTCCCTTTTTGAAAATTATTATAAATGTGTAAGTTTGGATGTATGTGATTTTGTTTATTTACGTAATCACAACAAACAGACACATAACTTTTATCGCTATCGCTTTTAAATTGACAAGTTATTTTTTTTTTTTATTAGTATGAGCGGCTATGTTTTGTCACTGCGACCTATAAGATCTATTGTGACCGCCACTATTACAGTTCTCTCACAAGCCCTGCATCTTCTAAAAAGTGCAGTATTTTCTTGGGGAGAGGTGCTTGACCTCATCTGGTAACAGTAAGTGTTTGCCCAGATGTAGGCTGCGTTTACGCATCAGTGGTCCACAGTTTGTAAGCAAGTGCATAGGCGTCTCTTCTGCTTCGTCGCAGACCCTGCACTCTCTGCACTCACTCAACCCCATGATGGACTTGTGCTTATTAAGGCGACAGTGTCCAGTGAGGGCTCTCACCAAAGTGCGTATGTTGTTCCTGCTTAATCCTCGGATCTGTTTGAAGGTACTACGGTCATAGGCTTTTATGAGTGCCTTAGAGTGTTTAAGTCCTGGCATATGCAGCCACGCCTTGTAGGACTTGTTGTCGTAATGGGTTTCAAGCGTTAGACGGGCGAGGCTTTTGGGTATACCACAGAATGGTTCAGGACCATATTGCGTTCCTTCGGCCCCAGCCCTGGCGAGCTCATCGGCACATTCGTTAAATACTGTCGGCCAAAAACGTGGTCGACCTAAGATTGGATTTTTTTTTCGGGTAACAACAAATTAAATTTTCTATTGCAATAAAATATGAATAGTTTCAAAGGTAGCCTTAGCGATATTTTGATTTTTTTTTAAACTTTGATTATAGTATAATCAAAGGTTTGGAATGTCAACAGAGCTCTTTTCTCCATTTATTACTCCTATGTACTAGTCTTGTATTGACGCTGCAATAATTGTCAATTTGAATGCGATAGTGATATCGATATCAATACAAACTGTACTTGCAAAGTTTTGTCCCGATAACAGTAAGTACACAATGTTTTCCATGTGCGACCGCATCATAGCTGCATTTTCAGAATCAGAACAGAAAAGCTCTTAACCCTCACCTCACCTAATGGTGACATGGTAAGCGACGACGACGGCGACAAGCTTCAAATATAATCGTGCGTATTAAGGCGCATAGTGGTCCTAATGACCTTGCTCGATCGTCCCGTACTGATTACATAGGCGACTTAGGGGAATATTTAAGTAAACCTTTACGCGTAAGATGAATTATTTCAATTAAAAATTAATAAAGGCGAATAAGAAAAATCTAAAAAGACCATCCGCTAGAATATTGTTCACTTTATTTATTGAAAACGAAAGTATATGATTGATTTACGACGCTATTAGGTTTAAAGTTTTAAAATCGAGGCATGTTTGGGTCACATTTTAACCAAGTTTTAATTAAATTATCACAAAATTAAAAAGACCATCCTCTAAAGAATGCATTGAATAATAACATATCTTTTTTAAAGATTTTTTATCCAATATTTATGAAGAGAACCGTTTTTTTCTGCTGTGATTTTTGTATGATTGATCCTACTATGCGCCTTAACCAGAGTGAGTACATATACTACAGCTACAGCTATACTACCTTTAATTGTTGGAGCACAATAATTCTCATTATTATTATGGCGACAAGCGAAGTCGAGTACAGAAGCCATCAAATGTTATGATACCTACATAAATATTAATTTCGGAACTGTTTCTCGGAAATCATACGTATTCTGATTCAGACTAAGGTCCGGCTCGAATTCCTACATCGTACACGAAGCTCGTGATGGCATACCGAGCTTATATTTGTTCTGTACGGATCGAAAGCGACACCAATGTTTTTTTTATTCTATTGCATAATAAAATTACCTACATGAAACAAACCGATTACCTGCTTTTCGCTCTGTAATGCTGACGATAAACAAAGAGTTTTAAAATTCTGCAATAAAAATGTTCAGTTGCAAAAGTATCAAAGTTATTTGGTAACGTCTCTTTCACAGAGAAGAGAAGGACATTGGTTACCCTTTGCAGCGATAGCTTAGCTTGTAGAGAGTGGAAAAGGTGATTTACATTCTTATGGCGAAGCTAAGGCAATAAGAATTCGATGTTTCCAAAAATATGATGTTCACGTGCAGCAAAGCTTGTCGTTTTTGGTTGTAAGTATAATGTGAAATGAGTCTTCTGTGTCGTCTGATGTAATGAATATTATGTTTCGTTGCCTTAACTGATAAATAAAAAGAATTTTATAAAGTGTAAACTATCCAATATGTACGAACATATAAGTTCATAGCTTATAATAGCATAAAATTGGCAAGTTTGTGGGAATTTTATAAAAAGAAAATATTATTTAATCAGCAGTTAATCTGAAGCATTGATATTAAATATTAAGCTTGGTGTTGCTATATGGGCAAAAGTTTGATAATGACCGGTTGTACACGAACAAGATCCGACACTCACTGTCACTACTCAAATCGGAATATCTGCGTCAATATTATATTGACTTTTTGTTGACGGTTTTTTTTTCAGGGTTTCACCGATCCTCGCTTTCTCTCCAAATTATCGGAGATAATGAATAAAAGAACAACGAAGCATTATTTTGTAGTTAAGTAAGAGTTAAGTAATTTGTTTAGAATCAGTTCAAAACTTCGGATGTAAGTTACAGGCACAGCATTTACCTCTAAGGTAAAAAATGAGTTAGTATTCAGTAGTATGTAATAAAAATGGTTATATATAATAAATGTTAATATAGGTTTACATACATGTTTCTTATAGGTAATGATAAAAAGTCAGCTGCTATATACATTGCAGTCGAGTAGGACTTAACTTTTGTATGAAAGAATCATCATCTTTTTGGAACACCTTACATGCAATTAGTTAAACTTCAACATAAGTTAAACTTCAGACATTTTTTTAAGTTATAATTTTGATCACTGGTATTCAACAAAATTCGTGTACACTTACCGGTTTTTAGGTATCGTCACAACTCTTCACATAATCCTGACTAAACATGTTTGTGCATTCTCCATATTATTACACCCGCATGCAAATGAGACACCGTAACGGTCACGAAACCGATTAAATTAATAATTTTGACGCCGGTTAACGGCTATTTGTTTATTCGAGACGCGATAACAACGATTAACTGCTAACGAGATACGATATTACACAGCGACGTTCCGATTTGCATACGAGTCGCCTTCACTGAGAGCGCACGCACGCAGATTTATATACGATGTGCATTTTACCAGATTCAATACATCATAACTTTAAAAAACGACTCAGTTATTTATGTCGTCTGGAAATCTACGTTGGCAGCCTTTAATTAATTCTAACGGCCGTATACACCACAGCCGGTTGTTTAAAATATCATTGATCAACACAGAGATTGGCGGCAGAGTTAATAAATTGTTTCCACGAAATGGTAGTTTTAAATTTTGGTGAGGCAACGAGGAAGCCTGGCTCGAGTGTCATCTACAAATTCTGATTAGGCAATAAAGATGTGAAAGAGCCTCCGCCACGGGACATTCCTACATAAGCAGGCACAGAGAGCTGCTACCGTGCGGCGCGTTTGATGTCGATGCGGCAAAAGGAGCAAGACTACGTGATACGACAAATAACTTGAGATAACCGCCGTGCACCCAGTGCTGGCGCCCATTTTTTCTGTCGAACTAATTCCTCAAGAGCCCTACCAGCTACCAGCCACGTTCAAGTTAAAACATCGATTTTTTCACAAAAAAAACCACTTATAATATAATTGTATAACAGAAAGGGCCCAAGAACATTATGCATAGCGCCTGCATGTTAAAACTATTCCCTTGTTAGTAGAATGTAAAAAGTACGCGTCTCCGAAGTAATTCATAGAAGTTTGTAGTTTTGTTTTTCAAGACATTTTCTTAATCGAAGATCTGTTATAATTACGTATACCTATGTCTGAATAGATAAATAATTTATATCTCTAATGTATGTCTATGAAACTCAAATATCTGAAAAACGGAACGCATTCCTTTCATCGTAGTAAATTAAAAAGAGAACACATTTCCACACACTTCGCGCCCATTGTGCGAGGAAAGGTATCGCGAGAAATCTCGTTTAGCCGCCTATTGACGTATTCTACATTCGCACCTACGAATAATGCTTTTATTGCGTCCATACAAAAACCCATTTGGAAGGAACAAAATAGAGTTGAACAATGGCCGCTGATATTTCGTACAGAAAGCTCCCCTCCGAGGCGTTGGATAAAGATTTCGGAGTACAACGGGCGTATTGTACTCGAATTATGCAGACGCTGGGGAAATAAAACAAAATGCAGGTGTCGTTACGTTACGTACGAATAAAGACGCAGGTTATGCACTCTACCCGAAGGGAGGGGCTGAAAAATTATAATCTCTACAGTCTACATACACTGCTTACAGGCACATTACGGACTAACAATGTTCAGTGTTAGCAGGAAAGCCTCAAAATAAATAAACTGTTTAACGGCTCCACCACCACATCCGATAAATACGCGTGATAATGGTTATCATACTCGTAAAATGAGTAAACGACGTGTTAAGAATAGTATTTGAGGAGTCGTAAAGAAGCGTATTTAGGTAGTGCCTGTTGCAACGGCGACAGTTTTATTGGCGCTCGCCGGAAAGAACGTTTGCGTTGACGGCTAAAGACGGCTGACTGCGATGCGATGATTGGACGTGGATGTTTAATCACGCCCGTTTATATTGGACGATGACTGAAGAAACATTTTCAACGTACGCATTTGATATGTAGCCAGAATAGGCCGAGTGTCATTGTTGAAGCAAATAAATTCACGTCAAGTACAAATTTATGCCTACACTACACAAACTGATGCTATGGTATGGACGAATCAAATGGGGTAGGTATAACGTTGAGTGCTCAAGTATTGAATCAGTAGTAGACAGTGCTGGCTCGAAACCAGTTAACAGGCCTGTAACTGGCGTCGAAATCTTCTGGCGCCAGTCACTTACCCAATATAAATCTGAATTTAAGGCTATGTAAGTCTGTCTGTAAGGTAGGCTTACATTTTGCTTCAATGGCTTGCACTGTTTACATCGAGTCAGTAGTCGACTCAGCGCTCTGTCACGACAGCACTGTCTGGCATAACACGAATTACCTATAACAGACTTACTAAACATTAATGATAATAGATCTTAGGATGAACGTATATATAATATGTTATGTCGTTATTAGTAAAAACTTTCTCCGGGCTTGTCGAACGAAACTGCGGATAAAGCTAGTCGTGAGGAAGAACTGATGATCGCGTAGGATAGCAATAAAGTTGAAATATCAACTTACAAATCCCGAGGCCCAGCCTACACCGGCTGCATTTGAATGTATTCAGAACAGTTATTGAACCATTCCAAATTGCGTAATAGAATTTGTACAAAAAAAGTCCAACACGAGTGTAATCAAGTGTAAACTGAGGTTTTGAAAGTCACCGCTCCGGAAGCGAGGTGGGTAACGCAATCTTTTATTGTTAGCCTGTCTGTCTGTCCATTGTCCGTAACAAGATTTGCCGTGTTCCTGAATACATCGCAAAATCCAATTTGCGACTTATTCAATGCCAAAATATGTTTTTTTTTGTGATTTATTCCAGATGTTGGCATGGAAAAAGTCGAATTAAAAATACTTACTTCCTTAGTTAGGTGTAGGTTAAGATTAAGGGAATCCAACGCCATACTAAAACTTAAAATATACCTTGACAAATTCCTTTCGGCCATATTGATAACTGTTTGTTTGATAACTGGTTAACTAATTGATATCAAAGCAAATATGTATTGAGGACGGCCATCATATGATAGGCATTACATTTAAGTGCTTAAAATAATAGAACTTTCGTCACAAATTGCAGTCGCACGACTTACTACAAAGAAGAATAGATGTCGAAGAATTGCATGGGCAATGAGATAGTACAAGAAGGTTAAGCATTTCGTAAAGCCCAAGAAATAGTAGGTTTAGGTCGGAACAGACATGTGCCTCGCGATATTCAATAAAATCCATTTATTTCGACCAATTAGGATCATTACATATACAAATTACTAATTAATTAAAACATGAGTGTCATACTTTAATTGTGATAACAACAATCCTATTAACCTAAAACTCTATTCTGACTTAAGGCAGTAGGTAAACCATGTTATAATGGTTCAAGTCCTACTGACAGTCAAACATTCGACAAATACCCTCACCCCCAGTTTCTGAAAGGCTGATCAAAATAATGTTCAACTAACATCCATGTCATCTTAACAGCAGTGTCAAATCAATTTGAGTTTCCGAAACGTTGATTAGCCAAAATTTACTTATCTCTAAAAATTTGATTTCTTGTGAGAAATATTTTTAGACACGGTCACATTGCTGAAATCATATATTTTGTTTTATTCATGTGTATTTTGGAAACCCAAAATGGGTCTTTCCTTATTAATTTTGCAATAAATTTGACAGCTGTGTCAACTAACACAGTGATAAGTTGATTTAGCTTTCAGCAACTCAATTCATAGTTAGCATTAGATTGACAGCTTGTTAGTTAATTTTAACGCTGAACAGCCTTTCAGAAACTGGGTGTCAGAATGCTATTGGTTTGTTTTAAATGATTGTCACCTACATTTATAAAAAATATAGAAGACAATCACTAAAAACTAACCTCAGCACATATTAAAAAACTAAACACGTTAAATAAATCAGCGCACGAATCATTTAATTTCAGTAGAGCGGCGGGCGGCCCAGCAGCTTTTGCACTCAGTGTGCACAGTACGTTAGGTAAGTAAGTAGTTATCTTGCACCTTACCTGGTCATTTCATGTAATTTTCATTTCTTTCAAAAGTACGTTACAGTTAAATATCCACACCACAGCATCCACAAGTTAGTTGAAGTATTTACAGCAAGTTGTATGATATCATGTTGTTAACAAACAAGTTACATTGATAATTGATATGTTTACGAAAATAAATTCTAGGAAATTAGTACGGGTGGGTAATTTTGTCATCTGTTATCATAATTGAATTAATATTCAAGTAGTACATTTGAGTAATGGCAAGTGGTAACGTAAACACTATTCTTACAGTGATTCCCTAAGAATCAAGGTGTAAACACGCCGGGGGTAGTCTCATCTTGGGGAGGATAATGCGCGCAATAATCACCGCCATAGCTCACGCTTGTAACGCGGTCCATTTGCCCCGGCCTCCCCCCCTTACGCGTATTTAATTACGCCCGCAATGAAATTACACGTGTGCACAAATTAAATTAATTCACAAAATTAATTCAGCGCCCGTGACCCGCTCCGAACGTCGTCGACACCTTTTCGCATATCTGTACAAACATTATGAAATTAATCGGCACCTTATCTCCAGATCCGATCACTTATGAAACAAAAACCTATAAATACCTATGGTGGGTGGAGAGAATGCTCTCGAACTCTTTATCGAATCATCATTAATATTTTACAAGAAAATCTACAGACGAGGGAGAAAAATGTTAAAAAATAACCTTATTGTCAATCATCATCATCATCATCATCACAGCCCATATACGTCCCCACCGAGGGGCTCGAGCCTACCCTATATTAGGGTGATTAGGCCTTAGTCAACCACGCTGGCCCAGTGCGGATTGGTCGACTTCACATACATCATTGAATTTATTCGCAGATGTATGCAGGTTGCCTCACGATGTTTTCCTTCACCGTAGGAGCGTCAGACAAATGTACATATGAAATTCGAAACGAAAAACACATTGGTACATGGCGGGTCTCGAACCCCGACCCCCCGATTGGAAGGCAAGTGCCGAGTCCACTGCGCCACCGACGCTCTTGTCAATATAGTAATCTATTGCAGGCAAAATATTGATACACTCGTAGACTTTATACATAAGCGGGTGATTATGATATTATAAGTACTGTATGTTTTTTAAGATTCTATTCCTTAACAACAAATAAATTAAATGTAAAAAACCTTTTTAAAAACAAGCTTTTATTTAAATGCGCTAAAAGGAATTAATAAACTTTTACACTAAAACTTTTACTTATAACGTCATTTCACATTTGACACAATTTATATGATATAAAAGCTTGTCGCGAGATTTACTTGTGTGTAGTAACTTAAAAGTTACGTATTTACTTTTAAAATTGTAATGTATAAAATTATTCACATCAAATTATTAAATTTACTTGTATATCTACAAAAGTAAATCTCGTAAAGCTTTTATGTCATATAAATTGTGTCAAATGTGAAATGACGTTATAAGTAAAAGTTTAGTGTAAAAGTTTATTAATTCTTTTTAGCGCATTTAAATAAAAGCTTGTTTTTAAAAAGGTTTTTTACATTTTATTTATTTTTTACTTTTTAGTTATCACTGGACACGTTTCTCAGTCTGTTCATCTCATTCAACGCATCATTGTTGCAAGGTCGTTTGCCGGAACGTCTATACAGAATTTAAGCTAAATCGGTTTAAGAAATCTACTTCAAAATTGATTTTTAGCTTTAGAAGTACGACATATTGGATTAATAGTGACATCACTTAATTTTTGAAGTTATTCTTAGCAAGACCTTTTAATTTGATACCCATATTGTAGGAGTGCATTATAAAATAATTAGTCCGCCATCTTGGGTATGCAGCCATCTTGGATTTAGAATGACGTCACACAGTTAACCGTGCATTTTCATCCAAACTGTGTGTATACAAAATTTCAGCTCAATGTTAAAGATATCTACTTCAAAATTGATTTTCAAGCTTTAGAAGTCCGCCATATTGGATAAATAGTGACGTCACATTATTTTTCGAGTTACTCTTAGCAAGACCTTTTATTTGATACCCATATTGTTGGTGTGCATTAAAAATAATTGATCCGCCATCTTGGGTATGCCGCCATCTTGGATTTAAAATGACGTCACACAGTCAACCATGCATTGTCATCCAATCTGAACGTGTATACAAAATTTCAGCTCAATCGGTTTAAGATATCTGCTTCAAAATTGAGTTGCAAGATTCCACCCGAACATACATACTTACATACATTGCAAGTTAAATAAAAGCTTGTAAAAACGGACTCCTTCCAGGATCACTTCGTTATCCGTTTGTCCGTCTGTCTGTCAAAACCTTTTTTCTCAGAAACGCGTATAGAGATATTAAACTGAAATTTATATCAAATACTAGAAGGGCGCTTGTGGATTTATACGTATTCGGTACGTATTCGATCCGCAAATTCTCATTTCGAGTCGTTTTTAGGTGTGCATCAGGATGGCGGGTCCCCATCATTTATTTATATTATTTGATGAAGTTGTTTAATAACGTTTATAGGTATATGTATTTAAAATGAATGATTGCTTAATCGCTTTTTTTTGTATTAGTGCAATGTTATATTGAATATGCTGACTCATTCTTTCGTCCCAAGGTTGCCTGGATGAGACTGATTTTTAGCAATAAGGCCGCCTATTTGTACTGGTCTGTTTTTTTTTTTAATATTTCATACAGTTTTGTTCCTTTTTTCATAGATTTTTGTGCCATCAGAATTTAAATATTCGATTTTAAAAATTTCTGGAGGAAGGTACTAAATTGTGGTTAAATCTGTTACATTAATAGTTAGTAGCTTTAATGTTAGAGCATGATCCCGCCATTTTAATAATGAAAGCCTGATTTTGTCTAAACTAAGCAAGTACCAAAATTATAATGTCTGGTATCAAATAGTACCAAATGAGTACTAAATTGCAGTGAGTTATTAAAAACAGGAAGTGATCCTGACATCTTGACGTTTATCGCACAACCGTCTCAAGCACTAATCGAATACGGATAAGTGCGCAAACGCTAGGACGTAAATTTCCCGTTCGATTTTTTTACGTATCGAACACGAACCGAATACGTATATGTGCGCAAGCGCCCTAAATCAAACTTGTACGTCAACGCGATCAAAATATATGACCGTTTACGATTATGTCGCATATTTTCGCAAATTTTGCAATTTCTCAAGAGAATCAAAACCTATCTAGGGTACTTTTGTTGAACCAAAACCAAACAATTTGGCAAGAAGCAAGGTCTCATAGCACATGTTATAGGAAACAATTTGAAAACCGCAAAAATGAAGTTAGGAACTTATATACTTAGATAACCCGGATTTTTTTGTATACAACAGGAAAACTCTTGGCCTTTATCTCAACTGATTACAGAATGACGCCAAATATGACATAAGGTCAAAGATGAAAGCAAATACCTGGACTCCTCGGCAACCGGCGTGAATAGTACTTACTAGCTTTCCGCTCACGGCTTCGCCCGCGTTATTATTGTTTTTCCGTGGGAATTTTATATTTTCTCGTAAAATAATTTTGTAGCCTATTATATAGAACACTGTTCTGAATATTTAGGAGTTCGAATAATAAATTTCATAGAAATTGGAGCAGATTTTAAATATTTTCCATAGAAACTTTCAACCCCCATTTTGCACCCTAAGGGAGTGAATTCCAATAAACCATGAAACACGTGTTCAATGAAATGTTTTTAAGAGCATGAATCTCAAGTTTCATCAAAATCGTTGCTAATTTAAAAAAAAACCATACAAACTTGCAAACCCCTATATCAGCCCTTCAGGGTTAACATTTATTAAAATCCCTTCTAAGTGTGCGTCCGCATTTTGAATTAAAACAACTGTTCAAATTTCACGTTTCAACCATTAGCGATTACGGCTGTGCGTGCGTCTATAGATGGGAACATCTCCTTTTATATATAAATATACATATACCGGGTGTAACGGAATACCGCAATAATATTTTAGGTTGTTGATTAACAAAAAATATTTTTACGACTATTCTTTCTATTTTTATTATATGCCTACTTTTGATTTAATACGCTTAACAGTTCAGCGTATTAAATCAAAAGTAGGCATATAATAAAAATACAAAGAATAGTCACAAAACATTTTTTTTGTTAATCAACAACCTTAAATATTATTGCGGTATTCCGTTACACCCGGTATATATATATAGATTTAATACTTTTTGGTACTACTAAGTGTGCAACGTTGTGATTGTGCAGCTTTATGTTAAGCAATGTTTAATTACCTCAGTCGCTTATCGGCCCAGTTGATGAATGTGGTTTTTTGTCCGCATGCTCAGGCGCGGCTCGCACTAATCCCGACATTACTTTGACAGTCGGAATCATTCCCGTATTTTTTGCTCAAAACCAGATGTTGCTGGTGCGATACTCTTAATTATGTGCGTCGAGATAGAAACCGATCGTTAACCGTTAATTGGCCGCGAACTGTGAACTCTTTTACAATTGACATTGTACAAATAAATACGACAAGTAAATTAATTAATAACGCTATCAGCAAACGTGTTAATGTGCTAGATCAAAATAAACATGTCCTGATAATTAATTACCGATTTACTAACCAGCAGCGTAAGTGCTGCGAAGATGGATTTATTCACCGACGCTGACGCGAGCTCGAACCTGTTTTTAATACAAGAAATTTCCACTGCTTTACCTAAATTTCATTGGAAGTATGCAAACAAGTGTAACGATAAAATAAACTATTCTAAAATTAATACGGGGACGATCGTCGCAAAATTAATCACAAGCTCCTGGGTTAAAATTTATAACGTCACGTGCACTACTCTCCGGGAAATTAACTTCCGCGGAGTTATGCGCGCATGTTAGCTGGGACATATTAAACGCAACTATTTATAAACATCACTAGAAAAATGAACGTGGTTTTACCAATAAAATCATATAACAGCGACGCTACCAAGGTTTCGTAATAGCTACACTTGCATTCTTAATTGAAATTGAAATAATTTGCACTTACATTCTCCCTTATGGCTTAAAGTTTAAATGCTCGTTTCCATTAAACTGTTATCGCTCGAGGATAAAAAAGGTAAAGAGTCAAATCGGCTATGCATTGGCTTTATATAGCTGCCGCTTCGAGTAGAGAGAAGCTGTATAAAAAAGGTTGTTAGCTATGTGACAAGTTACAAGTATTTACGACTAAACTCGTCGCTCATGACGTGTTTGTAAATGTCGCGGTATTAAGTCCAGCAACCCTTCGCATGAATTTGTTTCTTGTATGGTGCAAGTCTCATTATTGAGTCCTTCCACGTACAGGGGCACCAGACACGACAACGAACATATCTGGCTTATCTAACAGATTAGGACAATTCTCCAACTCGGATTATCGCACGGTAGCCCTGCCGAATTCGATCCGTTATCGAACATATTATTATGATACGAAGTTTGTTTATCGAGTCTTATCATTCAGATAAGGATCGTTCGATACAGCTACTGATGTTACTTGCGCGCCTCTCGGAGTTTTGGGAAATGGTGCATATGTGCAAACAGTAGTTCCACAAGTCAACCGTTCCTGAAAAATCTGTCAGTGCAAACCAAATAGAAACTGTGTGCCGAGTGGAGGTGTCCAATAACAAAGCACACGGCCACGTTGTCAAATAGCGTTCACCAAATATTATTCTACTGGCACGCCTCATTGTACCGAATACTCCAAAACAAACTGCAAGACAGGGGATTTGTTTGTTTTGGAACATTTATAATGAAAGGTTGTGTTTGAAACGTAATAATAATAGAGTCGCTGTTCCCGCACAAGTTTTGTTGGTATAAGCTTTTTAACAATATGGTAAATATTGCAGCCGCTGTAAGAGTTGGAAATTCGTGCGCTCTAGGCGGAGCTTGAAGAGAGCAGTTTGCAAAGAGCTCTCGTCGAGGGCTCTCAAAAAGAACGTCGACAGCAGCGCTTAACCTGCGCTGTTTACACCTCGCAACACCTATTTTAAATACAGTGTCGAGCGGAAATTGTTTATGCAACGTACAATTATCTAAGGCTATACAAAAATTTTCTCTAACCAATGTTGAACGATAATTATGAAACTGCAGCCGTTCAGGTCATAATTTTGGGTCCGACGTGCACCGTGATTGAAATCGTTAAACATTTAACCTCGCCCGTTGAGTAAACAATGGGCAAAAAAAGAGCAAACCATAAACGGCTTAGAGCGTGCCCTACGGGTGCTCGGGAGCACACTCCTGATATTGTTTGTTTTAAAATGAAAAGCGAATATCACAGAGTTGAAAGTATACCCATTACCATTTCCAAAGCATGATAGATGCTTAACAATATTTGAATAAAGTGCAACGAATAAAATGTAAATGTGTCATAATGGGCATTAAATCAGGATATCGTCTATACTCTATATACAATAATATTTTCAAATAAAATTCATCAAAAAAATTAATCGGTTCAGCGGTTATTGATTCCTCATACAAACTTCCATCCCCCTTTCCACGCTCTTAATGGATAAAAGCTATGCTATGTCCTTTCCCGGGACCATATCTCAATACCAAATTTTATATAAGTCGGTTCAGCGGTTTATGCGTGAAGAGGTAACAGACAGACAGACACACTTTCGCATTTATAATATTAGTATGGATAGTATGAATACACACTATTATTATATTCAACCTCGATACAGCTAAGCTTAATTGTCAGAAAAATACAAAAGAATCTGTTGACAATCTTTAGCCGTGATTGGTTTGATAACTTTAAAAAGCGTGCCCTGATCACGGCCAAATCTGGGCAACTAATTAAACAGTTTCCGTGAATGTCGACACGGCCAGTTTCCGGACGGACAATGCTGGGCCGCCGCCGCTCGCCGCCCGCCGCCGATTCGACGCGGGGCGTTAACAAGCCGTGATACAATGCTCGCTGGGACGGAACCTGACGCCGTGACGAGGGACCCGCGACAGGTTATTACACTTGAATCTGTTTAAGCTGACAGAAACACAAATGGAGATTCCAATTTTTATTCGATCGGACGGATCGGATCGAAATTATTCGCAACGTTTTGAGAACATTAACAATACTTTCACTCGATACATTGTGTAAGTAACAGATGTGTTCGTAATAAATGAATATAAAAAGCTTGAACAATATCGACAACATAATAAACCAATGCTGCACCCAACCAATAAACAAAATAAACCACGTACGTGCTCGACATATATTTTACACCTGTTGTAAAACTTAACGTAGGTAATAAGAATGTGGGAATGTTTAAATATGCGTGTGATACGATGCTATACGAATAACAAACAAAGGATTATTCAATTAACTTTCCAAACTTCAACATAGGATAACATCTGTTTAGAATATAAAATACACTGACACGTCTCTTGTTTAGAACCCCAATAAAAATAAGGCTCACGCAACTGACGTTCACAAAAAACGATGTACAAAAACTGCCTACATGTACCTCGGAGATCTCAGTTTTGATCTAACGACCCCTCATGGATCCATTATTATTAATAACCGATGTCTAAATAAAACATACGACGGACATAAAAATATTGAATAAAAAATACAAAATGTAGATAAGTTTTTTTCCCCAACGCGACTACAAGACATTTATTAACACGGGCGAACGGTGGACCGAGATAAAACAAACATGGCGGGCGGCGCGCGCGCATATAAACATGAATTTTATCGTGGGAGGCTGTCACAACACGCGCCCAATGGGCAGTGCGCGCTGACGCATCGGTGAAAGCTTCATAATCACCCCATAATATGACATGTAGATGCTGTTATCTCACAAGCCATGTCTACAATCTTTTAGATGGTAATTTTACCCAAGTTAAGAGTCAAGTATCAACAGGCAAGAATAACAATCAAACGAAAAAAAACAAAAAATCTTTTACAGATGAAAACAAAGCAAATGTCTATAAACATACTTATCTTATCTCCTGTTAATACCAAATTCTTATTTCACTCCTTTAACGTCCATGCTGCTCAGTCGTGGAACAGGTTGCCAGCCGATATCCATCAGAGCTCGACCATAAATATTTTTTATTGAATTCATGCGATTGTAAGTTAATACTTTTGTACTATTGCCACAGAATAACTAAAAGTACTAGCGTGCTGTTGCACATTTAACGTGTTCCCGTTCATATACCCTCCTATAGAGAGATAAGCCCACCTATGAAAACCTCTTTATTAATTTGTAACTTTTGTTTGATAGTATACAATTAAAGATATTACATACCTATAAATATTCAAAATTTTTATGGCTAGATCACAGATAAAAAGATTGAAACCTACATGACAAAAGGCACCTTAATGTAAGTTTCAACGCAATCGAGGCATCTGGAAGTCACGTACCGAAAGATGAACTCGCCCTAACCACAATTTTCTACTTAAAAAAACATTGCGTAACAATCTTCTCTACGAATCGATCCCATTTACCACGTAAAAAACCTATTCAAATGTAACAAGGTACTAATATGGTGGAAAGCGGCCCAGAGCGTTTATCAACAGAGCAAAACAACAAAGGAGCGAGTCGTGATCCCCATCACTGATCCATCATCGAGCGTAGAGTGGCGGAGATGGATTGCCCGCATTATCCCAACAAGTGCCTACGGATAACCGTCCCAGTTACAATTGCCAACAATCCATCGAAGTCGCCTTCTCTCCGCGCATCATTTCAATTCACCCACCTGTACGAGAATAACAGCAACAATTTATTTTTCGTAACGAGGTACTTATGTAAACACTACGGAATATCACGTAGATCTCAAAATGCAGCAGGTGATTTATCCTTCCAGTGTAAGATAGCGAGATACTCGACAATAGCTCATTATACGGGTGGGTGTGCCATGTTACTTCTGGGAAGCTTGATATTCTCTTAACAAGGTCTAGATAACAAGCCGCAAAAGTTTAGATGCCTTTAGGAATTATTTAATATTCATACCGAGTATAACGCTTAATTTAAATGTTGAGTAAAAATGTTAATGTATTAAAGGAGTAAATTTAACGATACACCAAATTTATAATAACAGTATGCGGAGGGACCATAAATCAGAATTAAAGACGTTCAGTGAAGAGCTTCGAGATACGGTCGCGATCAAAGCTGATTCAAAAACAAACAGGAACCACACCCAAAAAGTTTTTTTCTTTTGTTCTGGCCATTATTATCCTGCTTGATTGCTACCTTTAACTTAGACAAAGCGCCCCAAAGCATTGCTACCGGTTTTTTTAAAATAAAATTCGAACTGCACGACTCAATAGCTTTTTGTCCTTTTAAGTCCCCACAGAGTCACGACAACGTGGTCAGTAGGAAAAATAAATGGATAGCCACGAAATCCAAAACCTGCGATCAGATAAATTGGTAAATTAAAAGAGCGAAACGAACGTAAAATGTATATGAATTATTATGCGAATTAATTGAAGTGCCAACGAAACGAAACTTCCGCGGTAAATGTATGTATGTATGTACAACTTTATTGTATTTAAATGTAGAAAAAATAATTATGGTAAGTTAAGGAACATACATGGAAGGAATATTATTCCCAGCAATTTTAACAAAAAGATACGCGAATGGGCTCATAATGAGGTAATATGTAGGGAGAGCCGACGAAGTAATGAATTATCCAGAGTTTTAGGTCGAGCCAGTCTAATGTGAAACCGCCGACCCGAACCCGCTCTGAACAAAACCACACATTTTAGTAATTTGGGTTGAACTCAACGATTCACGGCTCCCGGGGGCGAGCGACGCCAGAATCACCACAGTCAATATTAATGTTCGCACAGCACCAAGTGCTTGGGAGTTTTGCGCAAATAAAAAACACAGAGCTGTAAAGGAGTAAAGTAAACATTTCCATTCGGAATATTCGCGCAAAGATTTTCGAGTCAGAATTGAATTTGCATTTGCAAAAAAGAAGAGAACAGCGAACGGGATCTGAACTCTGCAGCGCCCACACCTTACTTGCGCGCTTGCGTTTCTTTATTACCTACACGTCTCCGACGCCGGGACTGCGCTTATTTTATATTGCTCGTCGTTCACGTTTCAAGAATATATTGAAACTTTATGAATAAAATCCATACTTGAATCACAGACGAAGAACGCTGCATACACGGTTTTGTTGAGCTTTATTTCCGTGGGGCCATGTCCACAGTCAGATGAAAACGTGACCGTAGAGCACAATTGAAAATTCTCTTGTATCACGACGCCCATAAGATATAATCTAAGTGTACGTGCATATATAAATGCCGTTAGTCCATATCCGTAGCTTAACGACTTGCGAAGTTTTTTCTTGGGCAAAAGAAAAGATACTTAAAAAAGTAAATGGCAATTGGCAACGTAAATTCTAAAAATAATTGAAATCCTAACCTAAAATATTCATCACAATTTTAGATACAAATATATTTGACATTTTATTTAGTGTCGCAGTGAACATAGTTTGCGATCTATTTTCATAGATTAACACAAAATAGACCACTAGTATTTTTATAGCGTTGTTTTACTATCAAATGCAATATATTTCCTGGGAAATGATTTAATGAAATCGAAAAAACCATAATACCGCACATAAGCGTCATACTTGGTGCTTAAACATCCACACGGAGTCGTAACGAGCCGAGTTACGAGCGGTTAAATAAACGTAGGCTCCTATTAAGACGATTGGGTGCCCGGAACGTTCGTTAACGGAGCCAGAAATAAAATCTGAACCAATGGCATCGGCGGTAAATGTAGCGACCAGGAAAATGGGTTACGGCGAGAATGCAATTGATTCGAAGAAATCCCATAATTATCACCTAACAATTTTATTGCACAAATAATTGTGCAACAGATGTAATAAAACAGTACGATACAGGAGCTGACAAAAAGAAAGTTGAGCCAAAAGTATTTGCTACCTGCACTACTTGACGACTATGACCGTCAGTTAAAAAATAACTTGGTCTCGGTGCGGTTGGCAGGTGCGCGTGGGCAAACTAATATTGTGCAAGCGCATCTATCTAACCTAACCTACCGATCCCGATACCGATATTTAGATTCAACATCTACAATTTTAACACAAGTGCGAATGGCATAATGTTGATTAACAGAATCCATTTTAAAAATTAAATGTTCTTCTTTATCTGGAAAGAACAGCGGGCCTATTACCGATCTCATGGTTTTCAAATAATATCATTATGAAATCATAGTGCAAAACGAAAAATAAGATTTTCGGTCAGATTTTTAATCATTCGTTCATTATATCATGATGATATCATTGAAATTATGCCATAGTGATGAAATCATTGGAGATCGGTAATACCAAATAAAGCATTTCATGACTTCTTTTTCACAAAATTTATACAATGTCATACAATGAAAGATCCAAAGTAGGCTTGCGGAACGTTAATCATCTGTTAGTTTATCAGAAGTACCTAAGAGACAGTAGATGAAAATTAATTTCTCCTATTAATTTAGATTTATGGATTATTAACTTTATTAATTGAGATCCTCACAACACAACAATTTCATATACGACACTAAGATAGTATGTCAGTTCAGTGTGCCACTCATAATATCGAATTTAAATATATGTGGAATAAGAACATCATTCTGTACAGAACAGTGCGAGTATGGTACATGAAATAACACATACTCGGTTACTCTTCAACCACATAGCTTCCTTGTCAAGAATATCGAAATGGAAATTTAGGAGCATGCGGGTCTAAGCGGCGGCTGTCGCGCCGCGGGAGGTCTTCGGCCAAACACCATGACTCGACCCATCCCTACACCATGCTGCGAAACACACGAACTCACTTCTAAATGTATTAGGCTTCAAACCCAAATCAATCTACGTCGCCCATAAACTTTTACGACAGTGCAGGCTAAAAAGTCAACCGGTATACTAGAAATAAGCAACAATGTGTATCCGTGTAGATAACAGAAACAAAACATGCGAAACCCCTGCTGTGTAAAGATGACACGACCATGGTGGCCTAAGCTGTTGCATGTCAAGAATTTCTGAGAGATAAGGATTTGTTGATTACCAAAAGGCAAACAGCAGGGTAAGAAACTGATAATGGATTTATGAGTCAAACAGAATGTAACTCAAACATGACTTGAGCCACCAAAGATTTAAAGCGAACACTTTTTTATGTAAGCGTTATTTCTTCCAATCTGATGTTACATTAGCAGTAAACTTCGTGGGAGCACATAAATGTTGCGGGGACACATTGGTACACCATCAACAATAAAACTTATGTAGGTAGGCATTCGTCAATTCTACGGCGACGGTGGCCAATAAAATGTTATTATTTAGGAGCTCATAACCGACAAGATTTACTATCCATAAACAGTCAGAGGTGAGCTGACCGCATCCCCTTCTATAGAATAATGTATCCCTTTATATCCCAAGCGCTCGTAATCTTAGTAAGGCTTGAGTGGTGTTATTTAATCGTTGACCATACCTTGAATTAGATGGATGGATTTGTTCGAGAGCAGCCATATCCGGTGCAAGCAAAATTAAATCCGAATAGCCATGTTTATACAGGGGTGCACTGAACCATTAAGGAGGCAAGACGAAACAAAATCAGCCACGTTAAATTCTTTGATACCATCAAAAGCTCTAAGTTTAATTGGTTTTTTACCGACTCGTAAAAATTGAAAGTGGCCTGTATAATATTTACGGCCGCAGTGTTAAATTTTACAAGACTATTTACTACAGCAACAATTACCAATCATGTGTATAATAATAAGAATACTTAACTCAGTCATAAATAATCCAGCACTTTATATAAGGACACATTAAATTAGTTCCCCATTTTAGCACATTGATACACTGGGACGGCAAAAATGGTATTTATATAATGGCTATTTTGACAAAAAATGTTTGCATTGTGGAGTCCTATTGATTAATTTGTATCGCCATTAGAGCCAAAAGCGTCCCAGTGGAGAATCGACCAAATTTCGGGACATTATTTATTGTGTGCCATTCTTTTGAGGACTGTATGATTTACAGCCAGCTGCACAAAAGCCGTCGCCTTATTATGACGTGCTGGCCCGTGCATTGTGCTAGAGTTTATTTATTCGTACGATTGTGCTGGATGTTTGTTTATTTTTAGTCCTTCTCCGTAAATATTGCATTGTCACCAAAATACAACACAATTTGACTCGGGCCATATTTCACGGTGCCTAATTAAAGAAATGTTTGAACTGTTTTGCAAACATCGTCCTTTATTAGTTGCACTGAAACGACATACTATTTCTTTTAAATAAAAGCTATGATCCGAAATATACTCATAAATAAGCATTTGAACGTGTCTGTGTAATAATACTGATACTGTTTGTAATGATTAGAGCCATGTTGTGACTAAGTGAGAAAGTAAACATAAGGCGAATGAGAAATATTTAGGTAAAGTGAACTACGACGCCAGCGATGTTTGCGTAGGGAGAGCTACTGGCAAATGTGTGTGGTCCCACCTCACCACAGAAGATTGGGTTTACATTAAATTTTAGAACGTTCGGCAGTGTATTTATTATAGCGGTATTGTTGAGAACATAAATTGTGAACATTCGAAACGATAACTGAACACACAAAGGCCCTATCTTAAATATCCATTGGATTTGACTATACTTATCTCAATTGGAACCAACATGACGTGTGTAACTATGTTGCGTTTCCGCACATTGCCTGTAAGTGCATTTAATAATTTAGATAAAGCTTCAGAAGTGCGAAACTTGACGTATGTTTAAAACGAGTTCCGAGCTTTTAGTGCTATCTTTCAAAGTGTTGGAATAATGGTTTTGATTCATAATGTCGCGGTCTCACGCTACTCTATTCTATTACGTGGATTTATTCGCGCATTTACTCTCACCGTATAATGTGGTCGCGTGTCAGCCCATCCGCCTATTCAATTATGCCACACACAAAACAAAATTGTCCTTGCATCACCCTTAATGGGACATCTCTGGGCTCTGAATAAACATAACAGAGAAATAAAATAACAGTCGTGTGGCATCACAACAGGAGTTCTAATATAGTTACGCCTACGGTTGCGTCACGCGGAGTCTTCATGAATTATTAAAAGTGTCCATTAACAACAGGCCCTAGGCGCTTTCTATATTCATGACACCAAAACAAACAATTTACTCTAATAGCCAACAAAACAGTGTTGTCGAGTGGTGTAGAGCTAGAACGCTAACCACGGTTAGTGCTATTTTCGTGTGGGTGCGTTCCCTTGTACACGTATCATCAATCATGGCCGTGGAACTGTCAGATTTTAAACTGAGCTTAAACTGGCCGGGACTGATTCGTCTGCAGCAGTGGCAGGTGACGGACGCTTGTGACAGCTAACGGCTCGTCAGCATCGCCTTGTCTAGGGTAGGGTATGCTTCTGCTGACCTCGTTGTTAACTAGTAATTTACTGAGAACGAGCGTATTTATTTAACATTTAATAACTATTAAACATATATATGACTTTCTTACAATGCTTTAATTGGTGATTTTTCTAGTATACATATTTCTTATAGGCAATGTTTAGTCGACCAAAAAAGGTGCTTTACCATTTTTATATCATTAAACAACACTGTTGATTTTCCTTTGCAATGTCATACCGACAGTTACAAGGGGTTGCCTGTTACCTTAACGATGTTTTATTTATGTGAAGTATGCTTCCGTAGTTACTATTAGCTGTGCCCGCTAACTACGTTTCGCCATAATATTTTTTCCCCGTTTTTGCAACATTTTTCATTGATACTCAGCTCCTTTTAGTCGTAGCGTGGTGTTATATTAGCCTAAAGCCTTCCTCGTTCAATGGACTATCCAACACAAAAATAATTTTTCAATTTTAATCAGTAGTTCCTGAGATTAGCGCGTTCAACCAAACAAACTCTTCAGCTTTATAATATTAGTAAGTAAGTATAGATGTGTGGTATGGTCAAAAGTGGTAAACCACTTTCTTGGTCGACTGTACATACATACGGTTAGAGGACATTGTTCGCAGCAGATCGTTTCCCCATCGATCCCAGGAGAATTTCGAGAGCCCCGCATATTCTCAGAAGTGATTATTTCCGCGACACTTTAGTTATTGAAAAGAAGATGGCGGCTTTAATACGAATGGCGGGAAAAGGCATATTGTTATCGAAAAATACGAAACAGACTTCAAAAAACACGAAAACGTCAAAAATACTGTAAGAATAAGAACATTTTTAATTTGAAATCGGTGCGGATGATTGATGATCATGAATTATAATTTGGCACCGACTTCCAAATAAAAGAATTTTCCAAATCGGTTAATAAATTACAGAGATATGAGCTAACAAACATAAGAAAAGAACATACAGTCGAATTGATAAGCTCCCCCTTTTTGTAGTCTTTATGATCTATTGAAAATCTAGTGTATGTTATCGCTAATAAGTTAATTGAACTTTTAATTACGATCGGTAAAATTATTAACATTAATGATATAACTAAGGTATAGTTATATGCTAAAAACTTATAAGAATACTAAATTTTCCATTAAAAATCAGCACACAAGCAAAATAAATTTTTATATTACAAGCGACTTGAATAAGTTTCTTAAAATGTCTGTCTAATTATGCAACAAAATATTCATATTCGTTAGCCAGATGCACAAATAACAAGACGTGCGCAGGCGCAGCACCGCTGCCGCTGATCGATATGAACTTTTTGTCGCGCTGACGTCTCCATCCATTCCGAGCAGATTGCCACGAAATCTTACTAGCACAAGCCCTTGTCAAGAAGTGATTGAGAGCTTGCCCCGGCGCGGCGACCATTATTTTGAATATTCCTAACTATCGATCACTAACAAAAAACGTATAGTTAGAAAAGGTTTCATGTGATAGTTGATGAATAGCATGTATTTCCTTTAGCGCGGACATTTTTGTGAGATTGATGGGGTAAACAAGAAAATGCTTTGCGTAGGAAGTATTGCATTTCACTTATCAGCCTCAATACACACTGGCTATTTTTATGATTTTAAAGACAGGCTCATGTTTCGCAATTAATGCACGAAAATAGTAGTAACTATCAAGAATTAATAAATCTCCCTCTGTATGTAAATGTTTAAACATATTCGTCGTACTAAAATTTTTGTGCAGTCTATGTAAATATTTATATTAAAAGCTGCCCTTAACAAAAATGTTTTAGTGTGACAAATAATTGAAGAATCGAAATAGGAATTTCTACAAGGATAATGATGATAATACTTAATTTTTTGTACAGTTCACAATAGTGTAACTCTAATAATTGAATTACAAAGCAACAATAGTTGATATTATCTCTACACATAACCCATCATGAAGGTGCGAGCAAAAAGGGTTCGCAGTTCTGTGTACTGTGTGTCCTTCGTGGAATCGTTTTTCGTTGTCAGAAATTCTACACTAACAAATTGAAACTGAGTCGTTAACTTGATAAGTGATAAGCTGAACAATAATTCAATATTTATTTCACAAATTAAAGATTATCTAAGAGTAAACGGATATCTCATCTATAGTTATACCTATGTAAAGAGCTAAGTTTATTCACCATATTTTTTGAAAATACACTCCATAAAGATTTTAAAATACCGAGCACTAAGGTCAAACAGCGGCACGCCAACTAATGTATAAAAATTGAATCATTGTGATAAAGGCTTCACTAAATTATGATGTATTAACGTCCTAGCGCTATAATCTGAATCAAAATAATTGTCAATGAAAATTTAAGTTAACAATGGATAAAATGGATTTAAGGGCTTTCAAAGGTTAAAGCGCAGTGGGCTGCACGTAATTGAAAATAACGAGTTGCATATTCATATAACGCGAATAATATTATTAATAATGCCCGCTTCGCCTGGAGCGTGCTATGCTTAGTGCATAGCAACGAACGTTCTAATTCTGTTTGGATTTCTGCTGCATTGTACCGACGCTATCCAATGTTTGCTCTGGAAATCCCGACGAAGGCGTCGATGACATGATTAAGAGTTTCACTAAAAACACGCCAATGTATAGTTGGTATGTGATAAAGAACTTATGAATTCGTACTTTTAAATGTTTTAAGATGAAAAAAGTAAACTGAAGAATTTACTACTTTCAAGAGAACAACAACAAATTTGCGAAAGCTTCGTACGGATTCTTCAACCAGAAATAATTGGGTATTTTCTATCGGGCTCGGAACAGAAGTCTCAGAATTTTTTATAAAGCTTAGAAATTGGTTAGAAATAATCTTAGGATCACAGAGCTAGAGAAAACCCATTTTAGTTTTTACTTTATCGTGTTTAAAGTACCAAATTACCAAACCTGTTGGGGAGTTGATGTATTGAATTGACTGACTATTCAACATTTTTCAACACTGTCACTGCAATATAATGGAAAACCCAATTATGAATGAACTGACATTCTGACAGGTTTTCTGCTGTAGAAATACGAAATTACACGTATCAAATAAGTTTACCCGACTAACAATAAATAGCTGAACTTTAAATTCCTTCCACAAGTGAGTCACTTATGCTGGACTTCATAATATACTATAACATATTGGATTGTTATCGTAGCCGGGTGTTTATCTTACAGATATGCATACCCTGCAATGCCCTGCATGCGTGCATGCATGGCGCATTCGCCCGCGGTGACGTACTTACAGCCCTGCTGCGATTGGACTAACAAGAATGATCCGCCCGTTAAATCACATTTATTTAGGATCCACTCAACACATCACGTGTCAACTTTATTTACATAAAAAATAATTTAGAGAAGGACGCGGGTCGATATTTGTACAGCGCTTGCGTTGGCTGTTTATTGAAATATTTCATTGTTAATTCTATGAACGACGTCTCCGTTTAGGGAAGTGATAACTGCTGAATAGACCCCGCAGAATAAAAAATCTTGGTAGAATTAAAATAACAATAATGAATTTATGGCGTTTCTTTATTACGAATGTAGGAATGGGGCGTGCTGAGTGATATCTCGATCCGGATGCAGAGGATAAGCCATCAGACGGGACTGTTTACACGTAGATGTCGGGGAACCTGTGTTAGCTTAGGTCGGGGCAAAAAATATTACTGTCCTTTAGATAAGGGCAAAGATAACGCAAAGGAAACGAAAGACATTGCCCAAAGTCAAACAGCCATAAATCAGTGCAGCTAGCACGTTTCACGTAATTCACGACAGGTAGACAGACAAATTCTATAGTATTGCCCATACGTATTAAACTAATTTTGCAAGGATTTATTGTCATAGATCTTAAAATCGGAAATAATAGATTTTCTCTAAGCTCTTATTTTCGGCCATTGTGTTCAAACTTTGATTCTACTCGTTATAGGGAGAAATTCATTTTCAGTTGAAGCCTTAGTTCACAATATATTGGCAAACCCTCCACCCACTCATACTGAAAACAGTTCACTCTCAACCTGATTTAACACAACGCACTAGAAACAATGAAAACTATACGTAATTTGTAGGTAAATGTGTGATGAGGTTGCGGTGTCTAGACGAAACCTTACACGATATTCCAATATCAAGTTACACGCGTCGAACTTTTTTGGTCCCCCACCGCAGCTCTAGCCATGAAACATAAAACTTTGATTAAAGATTCCCTTACAGCGGATGCTGTACTGTTACATGCATTTTATTGAGAAACTCTGTGGTACAGTAGCGTGTGCGCTCGGCTAACGACTGTTAAGCAACGTTAGCCTTGGTCGGACATTAGAAGGTGACCAAAAATGACAAACATCTAGCTAGACTTCTAGAGCTCGAATCTCCTCGGTGCTTCGGAAAGCACGTAAAACGTTGGGTGCTGCGCCTGATCTCATTCCCGTCGTGTCGGTTAGGAGTAAACACTAAGGGCCAGAGAATTCAAAAATAGGTATTTGTGAAATGTATTCCTGTCGCGCTGCGCTCGATCAACCGAGCTGAGCGCGATAGAGGCAACTGCAGCTCGGTCCGCAGATCTATGAAAAGTAACATAATAGACGTTACGTAGTCCCCGTTTACGTAGTTTTGTCCTCTAAATCCAAGATTTAATTACTTTTTATATAAAATTAATGAAAGGCTTTGGCTGTTTGCTTCTTTCGTATAATCTCGTAGAGTTTGTTGTATCAATATAAAAGGAAATCTAGCCAATTTTTTTGCCTTTTGAAGGTTTAAATTATATCCCTTTTTTTACAATGAACTTACTGAAAAGGAAAACACAGGAACATGCATTATTTAAGTATTTGTTGAAGACAGATTTAGAACTGCAATGTTTAAAGTGCATATAAGGTAAAAGCTCTTTGTCAAAATTACAACCTTTTCGGAAGTGAACGCAACTATTCGTAGGTACCTGTCAACTTTCGTTATCAAAATTATAATTGATGCAATCGTAAATCCACAAGTGCGGATTCATCATAATAATATAGTTATAAACGAATATGGGGTGCGTTGCTCTTATTTTATGACGATCTGTCAAGTCGTAATATTGTCGTCAGACAACTGCTATGTGATTCTCTAAAGTTAACAGCCTAGAGTTCGCACAGCCAGGCTCGCAGCCACGATTTCTAGTGTCAAATCAAAAGCTCTACATTTTAAGTCGACTTGTGTGTTTTGCGAAATTATTTTGAGTTTTCAACTTTTCATGGGATATACTTCACTATTAAAAAAACAATGTGTGCTAGATTATCAATCATTTTATTCTTGCTCGAAGAAGCGAAGTAAAGAGATGATTAGGATGGCAGGCAGTGACCATAACCTATGAATGTTTGCAAAATCAGGGTGTGCTATATTAATTTATTTGTAAATCTAGCAATATGTAGCGATCTGAAAATTATACAATTGATTTGCATTAACTTGGCTAATTCTTGAAAGAACTTGTGAAATTTGAACTGTGAAAATTGCCAGGATTTACTTTTAAGGAATCGTTATTGAGGTAATAATAGTAGCTTTTCCTGAACCTCGTTATATTCAAAGTCGAGGTGTTCAGATGAAAGATAATGGCTACAAACTATGGCTCGTATTCCCGCTTAACCTGAAGCCGCGACCACTATCGGCAATAGTTTATGGACAAATTAAACTGAGCCCTCGAGGATATTTGTCGAGTCGTAATAACAAGAGTTCGCTTAACACCTTTGCTGCGCCATTCAAAAACCAGATTTTTGCATTTATCGAACATTTCCAATTGATACAACGTGTAAAATATTTGCTGCGGCGTGTCGGAATACACGTTTAGGCGTCGGGTTTATTGGCTTTTTCTCCGTAGCGTCTAAAATAAATGTCATCGGAAATAAATTACAGCATAACCCGCTGAGGCGATCGAACGCCCGATAAAGCACACAAGGCACCCACTAAATACAAGTAATCTATGCTTATACGATAGAAATTTAATCAGATTGTGTATAAAGATGGGAGATATGTTAATTTTTATGTATGCTATGCTATGGCAATAAATTGTGTTCCACAACCTGCCTTCTCCAATACGTTCACAAATTCGAGCTGCAATGTCCATTAAATTAAGATGAACATTTAAGTACTAATGCAATTATCTTAGATAAAATCACATTTACATTCAGTACGTTTTAATGGAAAATTAAAGCAACTTTTGAAATGCAAAGAAAGGACCGATTCTCCGCTTGCTATGTAGGTACTTGGATAATTTAAATTCTAGTTTCTAAGCAAGAACAATTAGCAGATGGCTCGCTTGTTGACAAAGATGAATGTCGCTCTATGAGAGCAGGTACCTACAATAGCCAACCCACAAAAACGGTTTTATTGAAAGAAACGTCACATCGCTAAGCTCATTACCTGCGCCGGCGCACGGGCCCTTTCAAATCTGTCACTTTGGCTTATTCTCAAAAGGCATATGACAGACGGACAGCCTGCGATGTTTTAGTTGTGACGTTCGTAATTATAACTGTCAAGGATAAAAAAATTCTGCCGGATGATAAATAAGCCCTTTTTGGGTAAAATTACCTATGTAAAGTATAATAAGGTAAGGTATATTCAATAATACAATAATAATAGGTATGTAATATACAACAGTGCATAAATATCACATGATTACAGCAGCACCTATTCTACCAAAGAACCACACCATTTGTAATGACTACCTATGTTTTTTTATTTCGATTTTAATATTCTTTTTTCAACATGTTTTGTCTAAAGGAAAAGGCCTAGTATATCTTGATTCTTGCCTATAGATTTCTTGTATCTCCCTGAGCAATGGGACGCCTGGTCAGTCTTTTAGCATGTACAGTACAATCTCCCAGCTTCATCTCATATGGCGGCAGCACAAAATAGATCTATCCCTTTTGTGGTGGCAAACTCTCAGATATTGTGTATATGGCCAACCATCTTAGCCCTCTCTGCTTTAGAAATTACCATGGCAATGGGCCACTGGAAGTATTATGTTTTAGAGAGCACTGCTTCATTAAGAGGATTGTGAAGCTGTAAATTTTCATACAAAAAGCGAAAACGCTTTTTTCCCTCTTTACATAGTCCAATTTTCATAATTTTTGGAAATGTTGTAGATATAATGAAGATCTAGGTTTGTACGTTTTGATTTTGAAGAAATATTGCTCAAAATATAAATTATTAGTATCTGAATATCCATATTTTAGACTTAAAAACTACCTCGAGCATTTTTATCTTTTTTGACTAAATTATACTGAATTACAAAAAAAGCGAAACGTGTAAAGATAGATTACGTTATACTGAATCTAATGAGATCAAAAGTGTCTAATTTCGTAAAGGTTTAGGGGAGTAAAACAGTTATCGCCCGAAACAATATTTCAATAAGAAATGTAGGCACTTGCGTCGGACTTTCAACTCTAAGCGATGTGCAACAAACTGCATTTTTGAAAGTGCATACCCGAGCCATGAATTGAAACTTCACAGTCCTCTTAATGACAGATGTAATTGCATTCTTTATTGTCGTTGATCTTCAGTGTATGCATTTTTACTCACATACGAGGAGCCTCGTATTCAGTCATGATGGAAACTAATCCATGATATAAAGCCCGCCATTTGTACATACAAACTTTTTAAAAATGTGAAATAAAGATTTCAAATAAATAAAGCTAATTGAAAGCCCAATGTGTATCTCAGTTGTCGAATGCATTTTTTGAATGATTTTTTTGTTTGTCAAATAGAAGATACATTTATATTTGTTATCTTGCAAATAAGAGACGGATATCGTCAGACGAAAAAGGTTTATGAAATACTCTCTTGGGCAATACCTACCTACCTGTTATAAATTTGAATTTTCAATGTAAAAGGTTGTAAGTTTTAAATTGTAAGGACGCTTCCTTTGAGCTGGAATAGCACCACTGTTTATTTGAGTTACTCTATTTAGGTATTAATAATCACTGTAACCCTACAGTGATTATTTCTCCTCCTTCAGTGATCCTTTATTTCTTTGCTTTGAAATTTACATAACTATAGATAATCTGGTAATATGTTGCAGGATTTAGCTGACCCAACAGACGTCGTTCTGACAAAAGATCTTGGTATTTCGTTGAGAAAGACAACGACCATTACGGCCAATGTCAAGTGCCAGGATCTCTGGTCTATACCAGGTACTTTCAATGTGGGGGGAGGGGCACCCAAGGAGAGCGCAAAAACCAGGAAAGGGGGGCGTGGAGCATTTGTTTAGTAAAAGAGGATTTTTGCTGTAGTAGCGATATAAACCAAATAAAGATAAATAAACATTGAGATTGGTAGTGATTTATTGGTAGTTATTGGTGCTATTTATAAAGCCTTGTTCTCTACTATAGCGCTGTCGGTTAGTAATAAACGGTTATTTGTCTTTATATTGCAATAAACCTAAATCATTATGATTTATTATCTGGGCAAAGAGGGGGGAGGAATTTTTGTTTTTAGAAAGGGTGCGCGTAATAATTAAGTTCTAGGGAACCCCTGGGATTGGCAGTCTCGTAGAATTTCTTTTTGCGCGAATTTAAGAAATTTTCAACGTCTTATGATTACCACACAAAACACAAGTTAGTTTTTTAGAACATATAATATGTTTTATTTATTGCTTTAGAAAGCAGACGAGCAGACGGCCCGCCTACATAGGCGTATATGAGGGGGGGCCGTGTGGCCGTATCCACCCCAGAATGGTCCATGCCCACCCCAGGATATTAGTCTACCGTTTCAAAATTCTATGATGAACGCCAAACAGTGATAACTTAACAAAGATCAAGGGGCCAGGCCCACCCCAGACAAAACTCTAGATACGCCAATGCCCGTCTGATGGTAAGTGGTAGCAGTCGCCCATGGACTTTGCCAATATCAGGGACATAGCCAAGCCACTGCCTACTTTGAGTGTAAATACTCTCCTTGGACATATTATAGCGCTTGGGAAATACACCAACAGGAAACTCATTCGACAAAGCCGGACTTAACGTGGTAAGAATCAGCGCTGAAAACGATCCGCGCTGGACGATATTGCTTCCGGGTACGATGATAAAAAGGTGACACTGGTACCAGGTCAAACAGTACCTCGGGGCACTCACCGTTGAAAACTCGATAGAAGACACAGAGTGATCCGATGCCCCTCCGTGACTTAACGGCTCTAATGAGTCCAACAGAACAGAATCACCGATGATGCGACCAGCCCGTCTTTGGGAGGGAGTAAAATGAATGGTTCTTGTTCGTATTTTGGACTCCTGCCTAGAGATGTGAGTAGTACTCCACATGCGGACAAACTTGAGGCGTGAAGTACCGCTTTGCTCTGTTCAGAACACCCAGCTTTTTGCTAGCTAGTTTAGCCGTCCAGATGACTCCCGAACTAAACATTGCTCGAGATATCGACACTCAGGATCCCGTCAGAGATTTGAAAGAGAGGAACTGTGGCGCAATAGTAAAAAGGTCCTTCTTGGCAGTGAAAGCACAAACTTTTGCCTATTTTTCTCTTCATATTAAAATAACCTGACACTGAATCCAACAAATACCTACCTACTTAAAAAATAAATTAGCCGAATCGATCCAAGTTCCCTCGAATTTTGCGCATAGCAACATTTTAAATTTATCAATCTATGTTTCATGTAAGGACAGTTTCCACAACCCTGTCATAATATGTGTCCGTCCACATCCATGCAATCCTGCAGGCAAGCGAAGCGATTATGCAATTCGAGTTGAAAGCGCTCGGGGTGGAAGATCTAGGCGCAATGCTCGTAGACCTCTGTAGAATTTCCCAACAAGTGGGTCTTAAAATGAACATGGACAAGACCAAAATCATGGTGATTTCCCATATAGTACCCACTCCTCTGAAGGTTGGAGGCTCTACACTGGAAGTTGTTGATGATTATGTTTAGTTTACCTAGGGCAAATAGTCCAGGGGCCTAATTACGCTAATTATAACGCCGTTGTCGCTTCGTGATAGCGTTTCAATAAAACTGCTTTTGTCGCTTTTATGCGCATTTTCCGGTGCAATTTATTTGTACTTCAAACTATTGATAAGTCAATAGTGACAAATGTTTTAGTAAGTATTCGGTTAACCAACAATAACTGCCTCAAAAAGCGATGTTATTGAAGCGTTATTGACACGCCACAAATGCGTTAACGCTAGCAGAATTAGACCCCAGCTCGGTAAATCCAACTTCCAAAAAGTGGTAAATCGACGGATCCATCTCGGCTGGGCAGCGTTCGGGAGCTACGCAGCATATTCTCGGCCGATCTACCGCAGTGCCTCAAGCCGAAAGACTTCAATACGTGCGTGTTGCCAGTGATGACCGTATCAGAAATGATAAGATCCATAGAACTAGAGTCACCGACATATCCCAAAGAATTGCAAACCTTAAGTGGCAGTGGGCAGGACACATATCTCGCAGGATGGATGGCCGCTGGGGCGGAAAGGTCTTCGAGTGGCGGCCACGTACCAGAAGACGCAGCGTTGGTAGGTCTCCCACAAGGTGGATCGATGATCTGGTGAAAGTCGCGGGAAGCCGCTGGATGCGGAAGGCGCAGGACCGATCAGTTTGGAGATCCCTGAAGTAGGCCTATGCCCAACAGTGGGCGTTTCTTGGCTAAAATGATGATGATGATGATTTCTATTTATAGATTTAAATTTTATTTATAGATTTATATTTTCTAATATTATTTGCACAACCTAATATTAATAAATGGTAGAAATATTGCATATCTTCTTCAAAGTAAAATAATAAAATCAGGTTACCTGAATACCTTCCTTCTCTTCAGGGCACAACCCTTCACACACAGAGCAACATCACCTTGCTCGGAATGAACATTCGCTGCGATCTGAACCCCAGAGACTACATCGAATCCGTCATAACTACTGCCTCACGGAAACTCGGTGTCCTGAACAAGGTGCGTAGGTATTTTGCGCCGGACCAACTATGCTTGTTGTATAAAACTCAGGTTAGGTCTTGCGTGGAATATTGCTCGCACCTTTGGGACGGCTCCGCTCAGTACCTCCTCGATGCTCTGGACAGATTGCAGCGTCGCGCTATTCGCATAATTGGCGATGTAGAGGCAACTAACACCCTCGAGCCTCTACAACTTCGTCGTGACATCGCCTCTCTTAGCGCCTTTTACCGAATGTTCCATGGGGAATGCTCTGAGGAGCTCTTTAACCTTATCCCTCCCTCTCCATTCCTTAACAGAAACACGCGTAAGGGCCTTCGGAGTCATCCGTACACTGTGTCCTCCTTTTCACACCGTACCAAGAAATTCCAAGATTCCTTCTTCTGTCGTTCATCCCACACTTGGAATTCTCTACCTGCGCACGTGTTTCCCCCATCCTACAACATGGGTTCCTTCAAAAGAGGCGTGAAAAAGCATCTTTTGGGCCGGCAAGGGGCGGGCAGGTAGGAGAGTGGATGTCGTCCCTACTCTATCTGTCAACTCATTTGGGCCTCTTTCACCGCTTAACATCAGGCGGGAGGAGGTCATTTGCCGGGTCATCCATAAAAAAAAAAAAAAAATACCTATTTACCTATTTTAATATCACTAGATTTTTTAATTTTTTTTGGTAATAGAATGTTCTGAGAATATGGTGTTTTGTGATTACGATATTTTGATAGGATATGATATTCAGAAAGGGAGCGTTAGACACTTCAATTACCTAAAACCAAACAATACATACACCTAACCTAGGTACCTATATTATTGCAGAGAATCATTCTGTGTTGTTGAAATGAACAAATGGAAAAAATCTAGTGATATTAAAATAGTAGGTATTCAGGTAGCCTAATTTGTTATGATAGTGCAACATGTATAAATATGCACATAATAATAAACATATGTACTTAGGTAGGTATACTTCCTATCTTCGTTAAAACAAAATATTTGTAATAGATTGATTTATATTGTGATTTGTGAACCAAATGGACGACAAAAACTTTTGGATTATATCATCCATAACTTTTAAAAAATATTTGGATAACCAAAAATTTATTATGCAATTTTGTAGAGACATAATAGGTACCTATTTCAATCTGATGACAACTAGGTACCTAGGTACTGTTCTAAATTTGAAATAAAAAAATGGAAAAACAGGCCACGAATCCAATCCCAAGAAAGTTGAAACTTTGAATTATGTTTTTAAGCTGAAATTTGAGTAATTTATTATTTTAAGTCTTTAATATTCTATTTAATTTTAAACCATATTTGGATGAAAAAATGAATACTGCCCCCGAAGTAGATGTGCAAGCTGTGGCACTTCTTCAGTATAGTTTAAGCCTGAAAAATGTGTCGATGATGTGAGAGCGCGGCTCCACATAAGCCATTCCGCTGTTCAAATGTACCATAAATACCTAGATCGAGCTTGAGACTATTAGATAAATAAATAGTTGTGGCCTATTTTTCCATCTTCTAATTTCAAATTTAGAACAGTAGTTATCATCAGATTGAGCATGAATATTATGTCAGCTCTACAAAATTGCATGAAAACTTTTTGGATGTCCAAATATTTTTTTTAAGTTATGGACAATATAATCCAAAAGTGCAAGGTGGCTCAATTTAAGTGTCTGGGAGTGTATCTAATAGGTATTTTTTTTATATAAAATTCGTGATAAATTGATTTATCTCATCTAATATATAAAAATCTCATGTCACAGTGTTTGTTATCGAACTCCTCGAAAACGGCTTGACCAATTTTTATGAATTTTTTTTGTTTATATTTGGTAGGTCTGAGAAGAGGTCGTAGTATATTTTTATACCCTTTGGTGATAAGGGTGGCCTTCTTCAGAAAATTTTGAGTGTTGTTCTGAGCTTCATTAAAGCGAAAGGAAGTTTACAGGTAACAGCTAGTTTACATATAAAAATGAATCCCTATTTCCCTTGGTCACGTCATAACTCGAAAAACAAAAATTGTGTAACTAAATAAATTATAGACACTTATTGATATATGAAACAACCACATTAATTACGGCTGATCAAGGAATTGATCATATTTGCTAGCTAAAAATTAGATTAGTTCGATATTGTTTTGTTTACTCATACATGACACGAAGCGATTACTGCTGAATAAATATATTATTACTTGTATTACAACCTATCGAAAAGATCTTTTTGTAGAACTTTTTTACATAATATTGCAGTCATATCATGGATACCGATAAAAGTTTTGATTTATATATTTATGCACCTCCGGAGAAAACTTACCCAATAACCTCCACACTTCAGCACTACTCAGATAAACATTCAAATGTGCCAAACACACCGGTAACACCAACAGTGCCACAAGCCACCTCATTGTCATTGAAGATTGTCCAACGCATCAAAAACTACAGGATGTCAACAATGCTGTTAGTTCTTCATCACATATTTCACCTAGCCTCACATCTTCACCCACCGTCCAATCCCGCTTAACCAGCGATGCTGAGGCTGAGTTCGAGTTCTCTCCGATACAAGATTACACACTCACTCGAATAAAACATACAAATCCACGTAAAAATCTTAATTAACACAAAGACGAATGTTGATAACACTAAGAATTTACAATTTTATTCATAGAGAACTGTATTTCTTTCGATACTTGCAAAAAAACTGTTTATAAACAATGATAATCAAAACATTAATACGCAAAACATTCCGACAGTACCGAACTGTTTCGTGAACACTGACAAACTGATTCGTTCGTTTTTCTATTCGTTTTTATTTTGACACAGACTGACTGTGCGGTGTTTTCGACTCGTTTCGCTATTAGCTCTCTCTCTGTCTTTCGTTAAACGGACAAAGCAAGCAACTCTGGCAACACACACAAAAACTCCGACGTTGAGCAAGCATGCTTACTTAGACCTTGGACGAAGTATTCCTTTATGTTATGATAGATGGCGCTATAAAAACTATATTTATGAAAGATATTTTTGAGGCGAAAATAGCTGCAGCATTCGATTGTCATGAGCAGAATAAATGAAAACCGCACGAGTAAATGAAACAACGAATTTTGAGTCTTTCGTATCAGACAAAAATTCATGGTTTTATGAATGCTAAGCTTATAACAGCGCCACCTTTTAGATAACTATAAACTATAACATGCCACAATATAATAGCACAAAAGTGTGAAATAATTGCGATAGATGTCGCTTTTGAGAATTTCAATTCAAAAATCAAAATTCCATGATTTCGTAACGTCATCTCATAAAATATTGCTGCTGTTCTATTTCTATGCAACCAATGCTTTTAATGAGAGCGTCTCTCGTCATTTGTACCTTTATTACCGTTCTTTCTATGGCTTTGTTTTACGTGTTCAAGTTCAATGCGTGTGCTTCAACGCAATGAACCCAATGACCTTTCAGTAACAAATAAGTTTTGAATAGAGATTATTTTATTACAATCATCATCATCACAGCTCACATACGTCCCCACCGAGGGGTTCGAGCCTACCCTATGTTAGGTTTATTACAATTACTATTCATAATTTCGTTATAAACATTAAGTCCTCGGTAGTATAGTGGTAAGTATCCCCGCCTGTCACGCGGGAGACCGGGGTTCGATTCCCCGCCGGGGAGTACCTTTTTGAAAGATTTTTTTTAAATTTTCATTTTCGTATACCAAAATGGTCGTTTTGATCACAGAAGTATAAATTATACGTATGTGGTTTTGATGCCTTTTCATGTACGTTTTGCTGTATAAGTAATTCACAAAAAAATTGTCAAAAAAGATAGAAATGCTCGAGGTAGTTTTTAAGTCTAAAATATAGGTATCTAAATGCTAATAATTTATATTCTGAGCAATATTTCTTCAAAATCAAAACGTACAAACCTAGATCTTCATTATACCTATCTACAACATTTCCAAAAATTATGAAAATTGGACTACGTCACAGAATAGATAATAGTATGACTATGTTATCGTTATCGCTTAACTATAAAAATTTACAGCTTCACAATCCTCTTAAAACGAACAAGGACAAGACAAAATAATGACGAATTCCCGTGTAGTACCCACTCCTGTGAATGTTGGAGGCTCTACGCTGGAAGTTGTTGACAAATATGTTTACCTGGGGCAAATAGTCCAGCTCGGTAAGTCCAACTTCCAGAAAGAGGTAAATCGACGAATCCAACTTGGCTGGGCAGCGTTCGGGAAGCTACGCAGCATATTCTCGGCCCATCTACCGCAGTGTCTCAAAAGACGAAAGTCTTCAATTCGTGCTTATTGCCAGTGATGACATACGGAACTTAGACGTGGCCGCTTACAATGGGTCTCATATGAAGGCTCAAAGTCACTCAAAGGGCAATGGAGAGGGCTATGCTCGGGGTTTATCTACGTGATCACATCAGAAATGATGAGATCCGTAGAAGAACTAGAGTTACCGACATAGCCCAAAGAATTGCAAACCTTAAGTGGCAGTGGGCAGGACACATCGCTCATAGGACTGACGGCCGTTGGGGCGGAAAGGTCCTCGAGTGGCGGCCGCGTACCGGGAGACGCAGTGTTGGTAGGCCTCCCACAAGGTGGACCGACGATCTAGTAAAGGTCGCAAGAAGCTGCTGGATGCGGGAGGTGCAGGACCGATCGGTATGGATATCCTTGGGGGAGGCCTATGTCTAACAGTGGGCGTCTCCCTGCTGAAATGATGAAATTTTACTCACACAAATATACAGTCACCCCAAATATTTCAATCAGGTTAAGCCCACTTAGATGTTGCACGAAAATGTTCCTGAGTGAAGTCCTTAACGTTTAAAGTTAAATATATAATCTTTAGTTTCCCTTTTTTATTGTAAATTGATATAATGCAGGATTATTTTGAAACTGTAGGTCATTTATATCTATTCATTTACAAACAATATAAAGTGCTGCAAAATTAATAACAGGTGTTGTTGCAAGGTGGCCACTGGCCAGGACCAGCCCATGATTTGTCTAGGACCTTTGAAGCCATACACCCCTTCCTCACACCATGGGCGAACAAGCACCACGAGTCGCTCTCCTGCCAATTAATTCCAATCAATCGACATGGAGATTGTGATTATTTGTATGCTTAAGTTTCCACATTGGCGCCATCGGCGCTAGTATTGGTAGATAAGCGTATAAAAAATCACAATCTCAATGTCGATCGATAGGAATTGGTTCAAGAGTAAACCTACTATTTGAATTATAATACTTTTGAAACCAATTTCCAAATTCATCATCTAAACACAAGATACAAAAATAAACTTGCCGTTCCAACATTCAGGCTTCAAAAAACTAGAGGCTCGTTTATGGGGAAATGTATAACCTTTTATAATAAGCTTCCACAAAGTGTTACCGACTTGCCTTTTCATAAGTTTAAAGCGCATGTAAAAAAGACTCTTATGAGTAAAGGATATTATAAAGTCAACGATTATTTGAATGATGCCAATGCCTGGTGTTAATTTTTCAGATAATGAATCGTGTTGTTATGTATAACCATTTGTATAAACAAATATTATTATTTTTGGTAATAAGTAGTAAGAAGAGAACTGACACATCTAATCTTGTAATGGAAGTTGAGCTCAAACTTCTGCTGTGAGGTCAGCTTCCAATTGACGACTCTGTAACAATACAGGGAGAAAAAAATAGCCCTTGCTGGTTTTCTTGCTGGTTCTTTCCAGTACAAGGTCTCCCGCCGTAGACTTGTGAACCAATGGCGTAGCTGCTTTGACGTTCAAAAGAGATTGTAACAATCCAATTTGAATAAAAGATATTGAATTTGAATTTGAATTTGAACTACAGCTGCAGATTCTTAGCGGCCATGCGGCGGCTATCTGTCTGTCTATACCGCCTTGGTCGAGAGGCGATTCCTGAGTGCCACCACTGTGGCGCATCTGAGGGTACGGCCTAGCACACCCTAGAGGTGTTCCCGACTTTCTCACGGCGCCAAGAGCTGAGGCCCAATTCTGCTAGTAAGTTACAGCCGAATCGAAACTGAACCGTTGCGATCGACGAATCACAACGCCACATTATCACGTCATCGAACAGTTGAATGGCAATGTACGCGCTACGATTGGTCGATCGCAACGGTTTAGTTTCGATTCGGCTGTAACTTATTAGCAGAATTGGGCCTCTGCTGATCGCCTTTCCCATTCTAAAAAAAAAGCGTCAACTTATGACTCTACAATTTTTATCAATACGGTAGGAAATATTCTAGATTTGAAAGGGGGATTATAGAAATTGCCTTTGACAACTTTATGGATTGCCCTTGACTATAGGGATATCATTATTATTAAGAGATAGTGAGTATCCGTTGAAGGAAAGAATAGGACTTGAGAATATTTCTATTAATTTACTATTCCACCGTAAAATGCCCTTGCGTTCTTTTTTCAGCCATTGATACTTAGATAAAAAGGAATACAATGATATAAGAAATATAGTACGTATTACTCGTGATAGGTACCTTTTTGTTCTATCGCGTCGCAAACAATAAATAAAATTAAAATTTCACGAGTAGGAAACGTGAAATATCAGTCGAATTTCTTTAGTAAAACTTTTTTTACATCTCCACAAATTTTTACGTCCATCTATCGCATCGCATTACACAAAAACATGAGGTAGGTATTTAATTTCGCAGTTTCAAAGAGAACAGTATTGGTAGTACGTAGAGATTCGACTTAAAGTCTGAGTGGCAATGGTTCGAACCTTTAATTTTTTTTTGTTTGTTATTGCTTTTTTTGTTTATTTTATTAATTTGTTTTTTATTACTCTTTGTTTTTTTATTAATTAGTATTTATTTATAATTTTCATTTCAAAGGAAAAAGATTTAAGTTAAGATTAAAAACGCGACTTTAATACCATTAATTTTCCGTAAATTTTTTAGTGGTTTCATAAAACCACACAATGATTTTATTAACTGCTTTTTAGACTAAATTTTTTCTAAAATTAGGAACTCGTTCCATAAAATGAGAATTTAAAGAGTAAATAGTCATCTAATACTGCGTAGCCAAATTAAATCGTAATCGACAGCACTGTGAAGAAAGCAAGAACATCAAGAAATCGACTTTCTGTGAAAAGACCGCTAGATGGCTTTTTTAAATTATATGTATATCACGTGACTATGTGATGCTGGAGCTGGAAGGTGGTCATAGGAACTCCGCAATAAAACGACACAAATCCCATCGAGTTTGGGCTCTTTTGATTTGTATTGACGAGTACTTTGATCCCTTATGGTGACCAGGGTGTGATGCTGAAGCTGAAAGATGGCAATAGGAACTCCGCAATAAAAGAACACCACCAACTTGACTTTGGGCTCGTTTGATTCTTATTGACGAAAACTTTGATCCTATATGGTAACCAGGGTCTGATACTGGAGCTGGAAGGTAGCCCTAGGAACTCCACAATAAAACGACACAACCCCATTGAGTTTGATCTCGTTTGATTCGTTTTGATGAGTCAGTCCCGGCTGCAGTGGGCTCAATGCCCTGGATTGCTGCACTCGAAACTGCTCATTAAGGAATCTCTCGGGGTTGAAGGTTTCGCATTGCACCTCCTTGCAATGCGAAGAAGCCAACTAAGGTCACTTACTAGAGCCTTAACTGGTCACTGCAAACTCAACATACATCTGCACCGGTTGAGCTTGACCAATGTACAGTGCGACCCCATGTGCATATTTTTTTAAGACACATTTCTTGCTGGTCCTTTGTTTGTGTGTGTAGGTATGTCAATGTATGCATGCGAGCGTGTGCGAGGGAGTGCGTGAATGACTGTAAATGCGTGTTAGTGGGTGTAACTACTAACACTATAATCCACTAAATAAATCCATTAATGGATTTACCCTGTATATATTAGTGTCGGCACCATTATCGAAATAAATTATTAAAATAAGTGTTTGTTAATTAAAGCGCATATTGAAGTTTCTATTTTTTACAAAAAAAATATGTGTTATTTAAATTGCTGAATTATTTTAACTCCCCACGACTTACATCGGACGCTGTCACAACTTAAGACATCTAAATTATTGGTAAATTCCTTGCAACTTCTAACTAAATTATTAATGAAATAAAATCTAAATATACACCTATTATTATGTATAACATTCTCGTGTCACTGTGTGGCGGCTTGACCGATTTTTATGAATGTTTTGTGTATATTTGGTTGGTCTGAGAATGGGTCGTTAACTATTTATTATACCCCTTGGCCCTTAGTGACTTTTAAATTAAACCAAATTACATACAGTAAGCCAAATCGATTAAGTTATTTCAGTATTTATCCCGGACAAACATCGTGACACGAGTCTTTTTATATAATTATATCCTTTACTAGCAGGCCCGGCCACGCCTTGCATTGGCTTAGAAGTAATAGTACGTTGGATCAATGTTATACTCGTACTAAACTAGCTCATGTAGTCATATCCTTAAATATTATAAAACAAAGTCCCCCTCCACGTCTGTCTGTCTGTCTGTTCGCGATAAACTCAAAAACTACTGCACCGATTTTCAAGCGGTTTTCACTACTCGATAGCGTGATTCTCGAAGAAGGTTTTAGTATATAACTTGTTAAGTTTTTGTATTTATTTCTGTGTACATTAACGATATTTGTTGGAGATGTCGGGAAACAATAAATTAAGGCGAAACGTAGTTCGCGGGCACAGCTAGTTAATAATAAAGATAAAAACATTTTCATAAAGGTTGGATTGGAGGCTCTACACTGGCGAATATGTTTACCTAGAGGGCAAATAGTGCAGCTGGGTAAGTCCAACTTCCAGAAAAAGGTAAATCGACTGGGCAGCTTTCGGGAAGCTACGCAGCTAATTTTCGGTCCATCTACCGCAGTGTCTCAAAACGCAAGTTTTTGTTACCAGTGAAGAGGTACATACACCTTAAGTGGGAGTGGAAAGGTCACATCGCTCGCAGGACTGACGGGGGGGCGAAGAGGTCCTCGAGTGGCGGCCGTGTACCGGAAGATGCAGCGTTGGTAGGCCCCCCACAAGGTGGACCCACGATCTGGTGAAGGTCGCGGGAAGCCGCTGGATGCGGGAGACGCAAGACCGATCGGTTTGGAGATCCCTGGAGGAATTCTCTTCCCTGGAGGAAGAGAGGAACTCTCGAATTTCGGAACCAAATTATTTGTAGGTACCAGACAAAACTACTAATACTGCAAAATTTATAAAAATGTTCATATACAGTTTCCGAGTTATAGGTGGCTCCTCAATCCATACATCTGAATTGAGGAGCCACTTTAAAAATTGATGTAACTTTTGATGTGTGTTGCCACAAATTCCAGGATTTCGTCTACAAAATTAACTAATTTACTACAAAATCAAGGCGGGAACTTCGGGCTCCTCAATCCATACGCACACGCTAGCCATAGGGCCTTGTGAGTGTCATACATTACGTTTTCCTAAAATCGGTCTCGTATCCAATGCGGCCAGCTCACTGCTACTTTTAAGTTTTCAGAATGTAATAACTACTATATCAGTTATATTGGTTATCTGAGAAATAACTTCATTAGTGATCATAAGTATTCTTAAGAGAAACATGGAGTTCCATTGCTTGTTGAGCTACCTTGACTTTGTGGGCTAATCTAGCTTTTTTTAAAGTGGATTTGAGCGCGTTTGACCACAATCTTGCCTGATGGAAAGCGAAAATTTGTGGTCTAAGGCGGAGCACGCAAATTCGAATATTGCCTGTTCAGTCTTGCCTTGAAAACCCCACAAATTATATTTAGTTGGAAACACGGACGCAGGAAGATCATTCCACAGCTTCGCAGTTCGTATCATAAACGAGGAAGCGAATCGTTTGGTATGAGTGGGAGGAATGTCGACTACATATAGATGGAAGCCCTCACCACGTCGTGTTGTCATATGGTGGAATAGTGCTAGTGGTATTAAGCTATGCAATTTCTCAGTACACTCGTCAAAATACAACTTGTAAAATACAGGGAGACTTGCGACTAGATGGCGACGTTCCAGGCTCTGAAGCTTTTTGAATACAAGCGATTCATCACCGATCAACTTTCTAGCGCGCTATTCTGTATTTTTTTTTAATATTAATATAATAAAAAACAACATGTTATTCCAAAATATTCTTTTAATACAAAAAATACATAAAAACTGATTTCAATAAATAATTTTAATCCTTTGGTAATTAATTTTAAAACCAAAATAATAGCGGTTAAAAATAAATAGGTGTAAATATTAAGTAACATAAAAGAAGAGTATAAATTATTTATCAAACAGAAAAAATACATGGACGCCTGATGACGAGCCGTTAAATAAATTCCTACACAGAGATTACACATTATACGAAAGCATTAATTCGATAATTGAATAAACCTAAAAAATTCAAGGGTAAGGCTAAATATGGCACAGAGGAACTAAGAGGTGAGCGAGATCTGGGCCCTCACTTCTCCTTGGGCTTCTTTTCCTTCTTACGGGGTGGCGGCACAGGCGCGTCGCCGGTCGACGTGCCCTCCTTCTTCACCACCTTTTTGACGACTTTCTTTTTGGGAGGGTCCGCGGGCAACGTCGAGGCCTCGGGAGTTTTTTCGGTCACGGAGGATTCTATTTGAGCGGCGATCGTGGTTTTGGGTTTGGCTTTGACGCCGATCTGAGCGAGCGAGACTGCGGCGGATTCGACGGGCGGCGTGGGGATCTCGGGTTCGTCGACGGAGAGGCGGTGCGGCTGCGCCGGCGCCGGCGGAGTGGCGGGGGTGCCCTCGGAGGTGGGGGACGTGACTGTGGGCGTACGGAGCTCGCTGGCGATAATGGAGGTGGCCAGCGACGCGGCGTCCTCCAGCTCGCTGTCGGGCGTGGGCAGCGGGTCGGCGGCCACGGGCGGCTTTAGCTCCAGCTTGCCCGCACCCTTACGTCGCTCCTCAACTACACAACCAATTTAATCCCGCCCTTATTTCTCTCGTTCAATTAGGCGTGGCGTTAGTATTGCAGTCACATTAGAGAGCAAGCTCGGTTAGGGCCTGGAACAAGTCGAGGGAAAACACGGCTACTTGGTTAAAACGAAACGATGCGAGCGGAAGTTAGGCTGTGAGTTGAGCGGACTCGAAGCCATTACATTACAAGGAGTATTATTGTTATAATGGTATCAATTTAAAAATGGATGTATGTATTAATGCTTTGTGAACTAACTAAAATTGATTAAGAAACATTTTTTTCAATACGGCAATACGTTTATGTGACTCATTAATTCTATTATTAAATGGTAACTACAAACTATGCAGCTTGTTATGACGTCGATTTGAATAATGTTCCTTGCAACGTGTGATAATGTGAAGCAAATAAAAAAATTTGATTGTAATATTGCAATTTAGTGACACTGGCATACCAAATTGCAACATTTTCGTTTTAGCACAAAACACATGCGCAATCGTTTATACTCTGAATGAGGTATTTTCTTGTGTTAAAAAAGCTATTAAGTAAATTTGAATAAACCACCAACGGCCATTGAAATCGCTATATCTCAGAGCAGATCCGACGGCTTTGACTTAACTCATCGCGGTGGTAAAAAGGTAATTTCAGTCACTTCACCTAGCCCCGTAATGAGTTACAAATCATTTACATCAATGTTCATTATAGACCACATTTCCTTGAACTCAACCCAACTCATTGGATCGAAACATTCACTAACCAAACTGGCCGGCATCATGGATGGAAAGGAGATGGTCAATATATGACTTGATTGTAAAATTAAATACATATAGGTACTGTCAACAGCGTATCAGAAACTTTTCGTTTAGATATTCTGATATGACATTGACTGTACAATTTTGAGAGCTGTAAAAGGATAAATAAGTAGTCTGAAAGAGTCCGTCATTTTGACCATCTCCTTTAAATTTGGATGTTGGGTTATGTCCAAGCACATATTTGTTATTACCTGATCTATCAAAGCCTCGTCTCTTGCGCTGCCTCCTCGGTAGCTGGGTGAAATAACAACGGATTTTGAAACTTATGCTCAGTAAAATAAAATAAAACCAAAACATCGCAAGACGACACAAAAGAAAAACGTTGGCTAATTGCATTTTAAAGGATCACCGAATGTATAAGCTGTCGCTTAACGTTACAGTATCCACTAAAACAGATGCAGCTAAACGTATTATGTTGATTAGTAATCTGGAGACCCAGTATTCTAACGCTACTGAACTTTGTCTATATTGAAATATAATAATACCAGCACAGTATTGAACTGGCGTTCGTCTAAAAATAAACATTGTTCTCTTGTATGTAACGTGTAAGGTAATGTATCTACATTATGCAGCCTATCCTGTTTTGAATTTCATGAATTTTTCAGAAAATTCTTATTCATCTATTTGTACAATAACTGAGAGTAAGAGATACTTCAAAGCTAAGTAGCGACTCGAATAACATCATAAAAAAACTGCAAAATAAACTCTGTGAGATTCTTGTGCAAAGCCGTTAGCCGTCTATGCGGATCTACGAGCTACTCACATTTAGCGTCAGGCATCGCGGGCGCACCGTCTTTGGAAGGAGTGTTGGCTAGCGGGGGGCTGTCCGTACTCGCAGGCGGACTAGCTGGAACTTTCTTAGGAGTAACTTCAGGGACGACAGGTTTTTTAACCGCAGCTACGGCTTCTGCAGCTGAAGATTTTGTGGCGGTTGCTGATGGACTAGATTCCGGAGAAGCCGGCGGAGTGGGCAGGACGGGTAACTCAGTCTTTTCTGTGGACTTCTTTGGAGTTTCGACGGCCGCTTTTAGAGTTGAGACCTCACCTTGAGAACTTGATTTTGGTAATTCAGGCGATTTAGGTGGTGCGGGCGCTGGTGCGGAAACAGCCTCAACAGCCACAGGGACTTCTGACTTAGGGATGGTAACTGGAGTCTTAGTTTCAGTTGCGGCTACTGGTGGGATTTTTGCAGCATCTGCCACGTCTTTTTGAACTTTCTCGACTACTGAAGCTGGAACTTCTTCAGTAACTGGCGCAGAGACTTTCGTGGTCACCGGCACTGGGGCATCCGAAACTACTGGCACAGGAACTTCTACAGCAGCTTTGGTCACTGGCTCAGATGTCTGAACGGGTGCTGTTTCAACTACCGGAGTCTCAGCAACAGGTGCTGATATAGACTTAATAGGAGCTTCTACAGGCTTAGGTGGATCCGCAGAAACGGGAACGTCAACAGGAGCCGCAACTTCTGTCATAACTGGCACTACTGCCGCTTTTGGTGCGGAAGCACCTACGTTCACTTCTTCGGCCGATTCCACAGGAGCAGTCTGCTCTTTGGGGGGAGAGGGTTGCTTAGGTGGAGAAGGTTGTTTAGGTGGGGTTTGTGTTTGCTTTGGTGGTGAAGTTCTAGGTTGGCTGAGAGTCTGGGAAATCCTAGCCCAGATGTTGGCGAAAGAATCGGCGCCCAGGTAGTCAATGTTGCCAGCTTCCCAGCCTTGACGACGCGTGAGTTCATCCAAAGCCTCGCGCTGTGAACCTGCAGCTCCTGGCACCACTCGCGCCAAATTCCCAGCGACGCCACTCTGTAATTAAAAAATACAAATCTTGAATAAAATCAAGGCACAAGTACAGTCACCAGCACCTCAGGCTACCACAAAATGACAATTTATTTCAATCAACTTTGAACTTCACAACAGTTTAAGGTTCAAAATCAATTAGAGAAATTTAACAGTTATGTAGAGCCCGACGTGCTGTTGGCTGTACAAACCGTTTTTATAAACTCCCAAGGATGTTTTAAGAGCTTGGCTTATTATGCTTAAATGGCATTAGAATTTACAACTACATTTTACAAAATTAGCAGCATTTTATACATAATGTAAGTATACCTTAGGTGATATATAGATTAGGTATAATGTTTTACATTATTTATAGATTAAGCACTTTTTAGTTCCATGCAAGAGTATATAGTGTTAAATAGGATACAACAAGGATAGATGAAATGGCCATACTTAATTTAGAGAGTAGACAGTGTAGATACTGGAATATTGAGTAGCGATCCATTTGTATTTGTAATTAATCCATATTATGCTTTCGTTTGAAGTCTATCGAAATTTCTAATGACGTTATAACTTTTGTTAACTTACCACATTTTAAAATAAGACTTACATGTTCTTCGTATTCTTCGTGAAAGCCGTTTACTAGGGGAACAGCATCCAGAAGAGTGTGTACAGGATCGTGTGTGGGTTCATAAACAGTTGGTGGAGATGGCGTTGGGGTTGGAGGTATTTCATGTGTACAAATTTTACGTCCATATGAGTCAATCACAGGTCTGTGTCTCAAGTAAAATCCATCGTAAGGATGCCTCTTCGGAACATCTTCTACGTACTCACTGTCTGAATCTGTGATTTCTCCATTAGTCAATTCATTTTTATGCTCATTACTATCTTGATGTATTTGTGATGACGGTGAGTTTTTATCATGCTGATGATGATTGCAATGAACGTGTTTTTCTTTGCTTGTTTGTTGTGGATGAGATGTTGCATCAGAAATATTGTGTGAAGGAGAAGTCGTTAATGAAGTATTTAAGTGATTATTACTTGAAATGTCATGCTGAGGCATATGTTGTTGATGTGTAGCAGAATCGTGATTATTACTTGAAATGTCATGCTGAGGCTTATGTTGTTGATGTATAGCAGAATCGTGAAAATTATGAGTGTAAGTATGGTGATGTTGATTTAAATCTTGTAAATTGTCCAAGAACTGTGATTGATTCGGTTGATGATGAGTGGTGCGATCTTCATAATGTTGATGATGAGTGGTGTGATCTTCATAATGATGATGATGATGATCAGGACTAGAATAAGGTTGCCATTGTGTATAGTGTTCTTGTGGTTGGTAACTACATGGATCAGGAAGTTGCTCTGGTTGTGATGGACTGTGATGTGAAAGGTTATCCCAATGTTGTTCTTTTTGATTATTATTACTATAACTTTCCTGGTATCCATAATTAATGTGAAAATGTTGATGCACTTGTGGATGATCTTGATATGACATAGATGGAGAAGCATATGACACATGCTCTTGGTGCGGCGGTTGGTATTCCCATACATATTTTTTCATTTCTTCGTAATCCTCCACCTTTCCTGATAAAGGTTTATGTGTTTGTGTTTCGTCTTTGTTAGGGGGGATGTGGCCCCCATAAATTTCCCAAGGGTCGTGGAACTGTGACAAATCTATCTCGGATTTATTAGAATCTTCTTGTGCTTGTGCATCAGGATGATGCCAGGGAAACTCTGATTCTGGATCTACTGTCGGCATGTAATGTTGGCTGACATCTTGCGGGGGCAACTCCGGTGGGGCTTCCTGCACCTCAACCTATTGGTTGAAGTGACAAAACGTCTCAGTGGTAATGCATGCACAAACACTTGAACCAAGCTTGACGCACTATACTAACTATGAGGTGCAAAAAGCTTTGTTCAAGCAGCAATTAGTATCATTGAGTACTACAATTTAAAGCGTTACTTAATAAGCACACAGAACTAAATTACGAAAGTTATGAAACAACTGCGATTCAAACACGTTATAGATTAAGACTAAAATTATAATGTTACTGAAATCGAAACACAACAGGACGTAACGAATAGTGATGTTATTAAGTAACGCGGTGAAAGATTCACCAAAATACCAACACCATCTACTCCCATGACCAAACATAAAATATATAAACCGTGCAGAAAGCAACCAAAGTCCAATATCAAAACGTTAGAAAATGTTAGTATTTTGGAGAAACGTTTTTAATCACACAAGTATCAAGATGCTTCAAACGGGATTGCAACAAATAGCAGGAGTGCACAAGCATCAAATTGCAAGCAAAATAACTTAAAACACAGAGTGATATTTATATGTATAAGGAGGACAAGCCAGAATCGATATTTACAATCTTAGCACGCAGTAGGACTCGTAGGACTCACGCTATATCAAACAATAAATTCAAGGAAGCTATAAACTACTATTTTACGGATATCTCACCTCTGTAACATTAAAGTCCTTTTGTGTAAGCTTGGAAAACATGATGAATTGTAATCAGATCAACGATTCGTAAAGGAATGTATCGGTTTACTAGGCATCGCATTGTGCGAGGCCTTTGTGGTTAAACACGGCGCGAACAACCACAATTAAACGATCTGATTTCTAGGTTGTTACTTGATGCAGAAATCGATACCCAACCTGATTTATATAGGTATGTTTAAATAGAGCTAACCCACTTCGGATTTGTTGGTGGCTAATATAATAACTTTCCACTTTAATGAAAGAACTCGTTTTTTAAATGATATAGGTACAGACATTATTTTGTCAGGCCACAATTGCTATCCCAATATTTAAAAAATCAGTTCTCCATTCCTATAAACTTATGTCTGTCAATTTCTAAATTTAACAACAAAGAAATACTTGCAAAATTAAACACGAATCTTTTAGTCTGCCGTAAGCGTTTCTGTAAAAAACTAGGTCTTAATGCGTCACGCGTCTTACCATAGTAACGTCCAGCTGAGGGTGAACCTGTCCTACAAACAGATCCCACCATAGTTGAAGGAATTCTCGAAGATGTTCAGGCGCATCTACGGAGCGAGACTCCCAGTTATACTGTTGCAGCCACGGCTTGGCAGCGCCAATGAAATGAATAATCTTCAGATTTTGTCCATAGCTGGAAAATGTAACACCGTTCCGTTCCAATCATTTGTATTGACATTGACCACGTTTTAGAGATTACAAAGGTTTCCGCACTGTCTCATATTGTTCCTATTTAATTGAATAGTTTAATAAATCGTTGTAACATGGTTAAGTGTGTACTGGGTACCTACCTACTCTTAATTTTTTATCATTGGCAAACGTCCTGTAGAACTATCTTATCTAGCTTTCATTTATATTCTAAAGTTCTGAGAACTAAAACTCAAAAATTAAGAAAATAATGAACATTTCTGTTTTCTTAGGCTTTTAGATATTTATACATGAAAGTCCATTCTGCCAAAAAACGGCTTTAATCAGTCACCACATTTTTGTATTGACGCCACAATAACTATCAAATTAAAAGCAATCGCGATAGAACTTTTTACCGACTTCACAAAAGGAGGGTTCTCAATTCGACCGCTTACATTTTATATGTTGATTACTTCAGAATTTCGTCATTTATTTACTGATTTGGAAAATTCTTTTTTTTTGTTTGAGAGGGTATACCTACTTGCCGATTAGTCCCATAGTCACTCAGGATCTGGTGAGGTGATCCGGGAAAATCAAAGGAAGCCCTTATTTCGTAGGCATGTCCAACTTGTTTCATGTTTTTTCTAAAGCTATTCAGGAAGTATTTGCGTCTGGTAGTCATCATCTCAAAGATTCCTCCACCATGTTGAGCTGATAATGAAAGGATCTTTGACTTTTTGTATTTAAATGTTACTTTTTTTAAACAAAATATGAACGTATTGACCCTTAATTTTTATCTTTCACATTACTTCTGTAGGCTAGTTTTTAAATTCACTAAAAAGATTAAAATAATAATATTTTTCAAAAAATTAAAGCCGACGGCCACAAAAAAGTATGAAATATTTATTTTATAACAAAACGCTAATTTCATATGTAAAGACCTAATATTATGTATGTGTATTTGCTTTCTATACACTCCAATATTATTATTTTTTATACTAAGATGGCAAACAAGCAGGCTACCTACCTGGTGGTGAGTGGTTACAGTTGCCTGAAGTGCATGTGGTTCCTGTAAGCATTGCAAACCTACAACCCCTACAAGAGCCCCAATGCACGTAATCAACTTATGAAATAAGATGTAAGACAATACCCAGTAATTTTTTTGCCTGTCTTAGGGTAAGACTCTTACCCTTAAAACCGGGACGTAATATAGAGGTACCCGCGCTATTACTCTAGTCTAGTACCTACCATAGACGAAGAATAATATATATTCTTTAATCAACCTTGTACTTACTGAGTCTGCCTGGTAAAAATATTGTTAAAAACCATGTAATTTATAGCTCAGCACAGTGTTATTAATTATATCTTAATGTGAATAGTGTACCTACTTATATCGATATTGAACTTACTGTTTCAACGCTGGCAAATAAGAATAGAAGGCGGCTGATGTAACGTTGTACAAGAATGGAAGATGTTTTCTGATATCTCCCTGCGCCCAGTCAGAAAAGAAAGAATTGAGGAGACCTTGATCACCACCTGTCAATCAAACAAACTTAATTAGGGCTTCCCAACTGAACTATGATTAATATCTATCACTACGAAAGCTTATGGAGATTCACCGAAAAAATCAGCGGCAAACTCTTTCATCATTCCTTGAGGAATAATTGGCCTTCACCTACTCGTATATCTATACTAATATTTTAGTATGTTTGTATTGAATAGGCTTCGAAACTACTAGAACCGATTTTAAAAATTCTTTCACTACATAATAGAATGCTGCAATATCACTGAGTGACATAAGTTATAGAAAATTTTCCTACGGGAAAATATGGAATTCCCACAAGAAAAACGAATAGAACGCGGATGAAGCTGCGAGCGGAAAGCTAGTTAATTATAAGCAGGCATAAACTTTGGTGGGTCCCCAAGACTTGCTATTTTGCTAAGGTGGATTTCTAGCGGACAGGCCACCTCAAGGGTGTCTCTCTGTCCGAATTGAGTCATCGATCAGGCCGTTCAAGTCGGAAAAATGAGGGTGCCATTAGTGCACTTTCATATAATAAACACGAAAATAAAGACACAATTGCAAAAAAATATCAATTAGAAAATAAATAAAAATAGTCTCATTAATAATGCTATCTAGCTGTGAAACTTGTTTCTTCACGGGAATCGCTTTTTAGTTTTAGCTGTCACCGCTCCAAACTCTTTTTTACCAAACTGTAAACGCGCCTTTAAAGCACAAAGTAAAGAGACACAGAGAGTCGGCTGCCTACATGGGGCGAAAACAGGCCCAAGCACACATTGACGCGCACGTACAATAAGCTCCTTATCAAGCTATACTGTTTGACCTTTGGACCGTTCTTATGTCACTCGTAATAGTGGCGGTTTTCGTAGTGCAAATGTAAAGCTTGAATGGGAGCTTACTGTACAGCAATTTCGGGGAGGTTCGGAGTAAACCATTCAAGACTCACACGTATTTTGTGTGACTCTCGCAGTCTCGCTGTTATTGCTTAATCCATTGATTTACTACCAAATATTAAATCAATGACTTTATCGTGTTTCGTCAGACGTATTTCGTTTAAAATTTATCAACAGTATCCATACTAATATTATAAATGGGAAAGTGTATATGTGTGTCTGTTTGTTTGTCCGTCATTCATGGCAAAACGGAGCGACGAATTGACGTGATTTTTTACGTGGAGATAGTTGAAAGGATGGAAAGTGACATAGGCTACTTTTTGTCTCTTTCTAACCCCCCACTTCCCTAAAATGGGGATTGGAAGTTTGTATGGAGCATTCCGCAATTTTCAAGGTAGAAAGCTAAAAATTGATATGCGGACTATTTGTGACTGATAAAAAAACCGAGCATCATTTTTTTTGGAAATCTGCCCCCAACCCCTTAAAATAGGGGGTGAAATTTTATATGGGACTTTTCGCAGTTTTCAAGGTAGGAAGCTAAAAATCGGTACACAGACTTTGTTACCAACAAAAAATACCTGCCATATTTTTTTGAAAATCTTCCCCCAGCCCCTAAAATAGGGGATGGAAATTTGTGTGAGACTCTCCGAAAAAAATAGTATCTACAGGTTCTATGATACAAACGAATAATAAAATAATTTAATTAAAACAAATTAAATAAAACAATATTAAAACATTAAATTAAATCTAACCATAAATCAATCAGTTTTTGAAAAAAAAATCAACATTCGAAACATAAATAAGTGTTACTCATGGATTCCGATAGATGGCGCTGATAGGTTTACACCTAATTACACCGTACAGAATCAGGAAAGAGGAACCGTGTTAGCCCAAATTTAACGCGAGCGAAGCCGCGGGCAAAAGCTAGTATATAATAATATGCATGCCTAAATACAAATAAAAATAAGTTCAGATTTTTAAGTTACCGAGATATAAGGTAAGAATTCATCTTACATTTCTAATATTAAATAGCGAAATCTTTATTACTTGGTATTTCTAATTAATTGGCATTATTCTAACTAAGTAATAGCATAAAGTAAATAGATCCTTTGTGGTGATAGTATCCCATGATAGTACCTATGATTGAGAAATCATCAAAAAGACTAAAACGCAAGTAAACTGTTTATTTAAATGATTACTTGATACCTAAGTAAGAATAAACTCATTACAATGAAACTCGAATATTTCAATTTATCAAGTTTTTCTATAGAAACAAAAACCTTGTATTAATTTGTCGTCAGTGGTAGATAACACTTGCATACAAAAATAGTTCTTACTGCAAACCAACAGCTCTTTGATTATGTACGAGTAATTAAAAAACTATCAGTACTATATAAAAGGCAGTCGGCACAGAGCACTACCTCATTTCGAGATTCGACAGCATATCTACTCGTACCAAGTGACAACCCTCACGCTGCTTTGAAGCGTAGGTCGACGTACTCGTCGATTTCAAGGTAGTCGGAGCCGGACTTTTATATCATTTTATGAATCGTTTGAATCATGTGGATCTTAATTATCTAGACCAGGGGTCTCCAAACTACGGCCCGCAGGCCAAATCCGGCCCGCCAGTGCCATCAATCCAGCCTGCTACAGCTAAAGTCATTGAAATTCAAAAAAAGCGTATGTTTGCTTATTTCGCGCACTCTAGCGACTCTAGCGACTAGCAACTAGCCTAGAAATATAGTTAAGGTCAGAAAAATTAAAACTGTTTTGGCCCTTGGAACATACTGAAGTAAACATTATGGCCCTAAGGCCTTTAAGTTTGGAGACCCCTGATCTAGACTATACTTCCAGAAAATACAGATATAGGTACTCAATACGAAAACATAATAATATTTGAAAAGTCAACAAAGTAACTTACCGTCAAAGCTGCCACGCTCCTGCGCGAACTTGATGAGCTCGTCAAACGTAGACTGTGATGGCTTGTAAACAAACACGCCGGAATTGAAGCAGTCGGGCCAGCCGACATCGGGAGCCGCCGATAGCTCCTCGTGTTCGAATAGCTCATCGCAATTTTGCACTACCTGTCACCAAAATCATAAAGCAACATTTAATGTAGAATTGTGGAACAATGTTAGGGGTGTGAATAACGCCCACTAATTTTGATTTAACCAAATAAAATGGCCTTTTTAAATAGTTGAAAAAATCAAATAAACTAATCTTTTCACCTTATGCAAAGCCTTCTACACTCAATAATTCCGATATATTTAAATTAAAATTTAACGCCAAGTCATCAATGTTACGTTTTTAGGCATCCATTAAAAGCTCACCCCATTCAATCATAGTAAAGTCCATCAGTCATGACGAATTGTGACTTATGGAATGAAGGAGTCTACTTCATGCCAACGTTAGTCATTATCACATTATATTTGATGATAGATAGGTTGATTCCATGTTGATTCGTCACTGATAATAGTGACTGTGGCAAGCTGACAGCAAATCTTCAGTCAAAAGTCAGGGATCGTCAGTTAATAAGTCATTCGTAATCCTGAAAAGTACGACCGTCGCAGTCCGTCTACATTATGCTTACACATTTTTGTATGCTCATTCTTAGAATTAAGAATATAAATCTACTGATTCACCCAACTATTATTTAATAGCAGTGTCGTTTTTATTTTTTCCCAGAGACGAGAATACCCCTCGGCAAAGAAGGCCAGATGGCCAAGGGTCTGGACGACAGAGAGTTCGTCACGTAGTCCTCATTTCTTTAGATGGTCGCGAAGAGAAATTGAGACGTGGCCATTAGCTGGAGACTGCAACTGCTGATATTATAATCTTTGAAGAGGTCACATGCCATTTATCGGTAAACTCTAGGTTTTTATCTGAATCGGCCTTCACGACTTCACGAAGTGTCATTCTAATGGATAGTGATGACCATTGCGCGCACACACACACACACACGCGTGACTCCGCCCGGTCCTTCAGTAGGTACTCTAAATGACTCTCCAGGTTGGAGACGGACTCTACATACATAATATGTAGAGTCGTACTCCTAGCCGGAGAGTATATCTTGAAGGATAATGACCTGCTCCTGCATTGTACAGACAAACACTACAGTTTCCCAAAGAGATCCTCAAAACACAGCCTAAGCACGGAGTCAACATGGCGCTCGTGTAATGCCTTGAAGAACGCCCCCTCAGTCAGTGGTAGGTACAAAACTGCCGGTTCACGCCATTGTCTCCAAGGACGCCAAGAGGAGGAGGATTGGCCAAGGAGGAATTAGTCTTTTGTCATACTACTTGTCAGTTTCATGCAATGCATTGGTCTCCGATTTCGTCAGGAAGTTTTCGTAGATGATATTGTATATCTCACGATTGTGCATTTTTTTCCCAGTGAGGAATCCGCAACCACCACTTGCAATGCATCCTGTGATGTGTCAAAGTGCGATCTTTCCTATTCAGGGTATCTAATTCGGTCAGATAAGCATCGATGGCGCTGTGGCCTCGGCACTGGACTGTGCTCCAAGTAGAATGGGGAGGCCCGCGATCGATCCTGCCATGTACCAATGTGTTTTTCGTTTCACGAATTTCATATGTACATTTATCTGATGCTCCTACGGTAAAGGAAAACATCGTGAGGAAACCTTCATGCACCTGTAAAGTAATTCAAAGGTGTATGTGAAGTTAACCAATTCGCCCTGGGCCAGTATGGTTTGACTAAGGCCTAACCGCCCTAATATAACTAAGTTGTGAGGGTAGGCTCGTGCCCCTAGGTGGGGATGTATATGAGCCTGTGATGATCCAAGGTCGTTCACTGGTTCGGCGCCAATAATTTGTTGTTAAATGAAAGTAAAACAAAATGCATTAGATTCACTATGCCAAATGTTCGGTTAGTTAAAGCCAAAGTCAAGGTTAGGGATGAGGAAAAAGAGCTGGCCAATCAAACTGTATTTCTGGGTATAACTTTAGATTCTAAGTTACAATGGGGTCCTCATATTGAATGCCTATCGAACAGACTAAGTTCTGCAGCATACGCCGTAAAAATGATTCGTCAAATAACAGATGTGAAAACTGCGCGGTTAGTCTATTTTAGCTACTTCCACAGTATTATGTCATACGGGATACTACTGTGGGGAAATGCCGCCGATATTGGCTGCATTTTTGTACTGCAGAAGAGGGCTGTTCGGGCGATCTATGGGATGGGCTCCCGAGAGTCTTTAAGAGAAAAATTCAAAGAAATTGATATTATGACTGTACATTCCCAATATATTTATGAAAACTTACTGTATGCACACAAGAATAAAGATATTAAATTCAGTAAAAATAGTGACTATCATAATTTAAATTTAAGAAATAAAGACAAGCTAGCAATGCCCACATATAGGCTCCATAAAATAAGCAACTCCTTTGCAGGTCACTGTATACGAATGTACAACACGCTGCCATGTAACATGCATGACTTGTCAGTAAATAAATTTAAAATTTTAATTAAAGCTCAGTTATGCAAAAAGGCTTATTACAGTGTTAAAGATTTTTGAATGATAAGGCAGCGTGGCGGTAAAATAAATGAATTGCTCGTTCTCTGAATAGTTTTGTTATATTTACAATTCGTAAGACATTTGGCGATTTTAAAAGAGTTTTGGCACATGAGTTTCTTGCCCGATTCTTCTCATGTTAGCCCCTACATTCGGAATCGGGTCGCTCTTGGCGATTACATGCGCGGCACCAACTCCGCGGATGTACACTTGCCACTAGCGCACGGGTTATCTTGATTTTAGTAGAATATTTTTTATATTTCATTAATTTTGTAAAATTGACGATTTTAAGTGCCCGCAAGGGCCTATGAAATAAAGTACTTTTGATTTTTTATTTTATTTTTTGATGAATTCAGTCTGAGGCCATTTGATTAAGCACTACAGGCATAACCATTTAATGCCTTGGTTATGTTGGTTGTTGGATAGATAGCTTTCCAGCACTTTAGTCAGAAGCCCGAGGAAGGATTATGTATGTGACAATATTATTTTAAACATTCCGTTACACGCACCCAAATGGATTGTACAATACTTTTATGTTTTGTGTAAAACGCAGGCGCAGGATCCGAATCGCGATCCCACATTAGACGACACCTGTAATGCGTATGGATGCCTTAGGTCTGATACCATAAGCTGCTTTTGCAGCATTTTCTAGCATTAGTGTAAAATTTCCTTTTAGCATCGTAGGGGTCATTCATTAATCACGTAAGGACTAAATAGAATAGGGGGGGCTTCGGAAAACATCACTTTGCATCACAATGGGGGAGCGAGGGATGCAGTTACATATCACGTGTATATTTTCGTGCAACCATGCCTTACTGTGAGGTGCCGTTGTAGGACATTATGTTAATTGAAGGAACTGCAATTTCAATTATTTGTTCTAAAAAGATTGTTGTAAACGTAATTTATGTATACGTTACACCACATTTTATTTTAGAATATTTAAGTTTTTTGTAAAATAAATACACGTGATGTTAGAGAGAAGGGGTAGCTTAGAACCTCACCACAGATCACCGAGGTGGAGGGGGGAATGGACGACCCCTTAATGTGTAACATGAGTAGGTACATTGAGATAAGTAAGTGCACATGACTGTGACCCTTGTTCACGGCTGTGCTATTATTATCTATAAATAATGCCTTTTCCAAGTGTTAAGTTCAACGACTTGCAATAACTGATTGTAAAACAGCCCTTGAGTAGTAAGTATTGTTTGTTCTGGTTCACCGTCCATAATTTTAACGACAAGTTGTAATAAAAAAAAAGTAATTGTATTGCGAAAATATATAAAATCAGTCCATTTTAGGAAAGCTTAAGTTATAAATGATAAACACCTGAATAACTTTTTAATTTATCACAACGAATCTACATTTTTTTTTCAAATAGATGGGTATATAGTCATATATATGTGACTATGTCAATAAATGATATATCATTACAATGAATACAAAAAATATTATTAACTAGTTCGTTCAACATCCAAAAATATTTGTTAATAAAAGAGACAGTTGCCACACTATTATTGCTGCACTATATTTTCTCAGAACTACAATTTTTACCAAGGAACATTTTAAAAACACAAAAAGTCAAATAATATAAGAATACAAACAATATAATATTACAAACAATATTAGTAGTGTGGGGCGACTTTTTTTTTTAATAACATTTTTTTATTTTGAACTCTGCGCAGATGATCGATGATCATGAGTTCCACTTTGGCATTGGTACTGTAAGGTCTTCCTAATGATATTGGTTTTGTTAAAGTACCGACTTCAAAAGAAAAAAAATATGTTACGTACTTATTTATTTTATTTTAATATTTTTAATGAATTTAATACCAACTCACCGAAGTGACTTGAAAGAATACAACTTCTTTTTGTGAAGTCGGTTAAACATTTAAAGGAAAGATACAATATACAGCTTGGCAAAAAAGGCAAAAAATGAGGTTTGTAGAGTTTCGCACAGGCAACACAAAAATAAAGGCACAATTAAAAGTAAAGAAGTAAATTTTAAGGGCCCCTCAGTGGGGACGTGTATGAGCTGTTAATGATGATGAAGTAATTTTTAAATAACGACTGGAAAATTAAGTAACAGCAGTCGGATTAATCCACTATCTAGCTGTAATATAAATACAAGGTTATTATTTAGTTACTAAAAAAAATTGTGTGCTTGTTCAGACAAGCAATCTGAACAACTTTCACTATGGGACTAACTTTGAAATCTCAAAAAAAAAACAACTGTTCCATACATCTAGGTTCAGTGAATGTCGAACATTTGTATAGAACAGCTGATTTCTTTTTGCGATTTCAAAGTTGGTCCCATAGTGAAAGTTGTTCAGTTTACTTGTCTGAACAAGCACACAATTTTTTTTAAAATAAATTTGTATACTTTTACTACGGGAATCGCTTTTTAGTTCCAGCTGTGACTACTCCAAACTCTTTTTTGCCAAACTGTAGAAATAAAGCAAGGTTATTAGGTCCCACACCACGGATTAGTTTGTGTGAACCAGAGGTTCTCATAGTCGTAAACCAGACTGGTTACAATACAATTAACCGCGCATTATCGGGATAGGAATTCAAATAGGCACGTTGAGATATTTTCGAAATTGTGCAAATTAAAACAGTTTTGTTAATAATATTCTCGGTTTCTCATCTGCATACCTACTGACATTTCTGGTGTAAGTTTTAGCAAATTAAATACGAAATGTATCATCGGTCACGGGTCGCGGAATTCACGACTCCGCGACGTGACCTCCAATTGGCGAACCACATGCTATTTTCGTTTAGAATTTAAGCGCCGATTAGATAATTTTAACACGTGGAGCTAGCCTATATAAAGAATGTATTCTGATAATGGCTTCGTTCTCGTCACTAAGATATAATACCTATATAATCATTCCAGGTAAAACATAGATTGTTTTCAAAATTTTAAAGATCAAAATTGTACAACATACTTTTAAATTTTAGGATGATGAACAATCACAGATAGCTATTACAATTTAGTCAATAGTTGATACCAAAAACATAATATGCCCTTCTACGTGCCTCTTTATACATAAGTAGTGTAAAAAAATTACAGTTGTTATCAGCGCATGAATAATATTGGTTGACATAATAACCTAAGATAAAAAAAATTAAACTGAATGGATTCTATCAAACACTATCAGCATTAAAATAGGTTGTCGGGTTACAGTTAAGAATAAATTGAAAATGAACGAGGTTCAAATTATGTAATTAACTTGACTGATATGATAAGCATGCAAAAGAATTGGTGAAATGTATGATTTCAGAGTTCGTTCGCACGAGACTGTCGATGGAACGTCACAGATGAAAGAATACTATAGAATGAAAATGTGGGAATTTGGAGAAGATCCAAAATTGTTGGGTGTAAGCATTTAGGCCACGGTTGTGCGCGTCGTCATCTCGGGTTACAGAGCTAACGTCCACATCCGCTAACATTGACTTTCTTTCTCGCTACGCGCGGCGTAAGTAAACAATCGACTATCGAAATAGATTTCACGAAAGCAAACGTAAACTCATTGATCGCTATTTTCGCTTATTTTTTATCATACACGAAAATTATGTAATGGTTTGTCGTATTAACCATGTTGATAATGGAAGCAATATGTTTTATAGTGATTTCAACGTGATTTCATTTTTTTTTTCAAAATATTAGATTTTACGATAGATGGTTCAGCTTAATTCAGTTTTCTTGATTCTTGACAATCCCCAAGATCGATCAAAACCAGATGTATTAAAGATAAAGTCGTGACCTTGCTCACTGCCAATCGTTGTTATTCTGCGACGATACATTTTTATATTCTGTATTTCTTGAATCAAGTACCTACACAGGAATCTTGATGGCTTCATTAGCTACGAACGCGTAAACTTGATTACATGAATTGGTAGTCTCAATTGTTATTTTCAAAACGTTTTGACTAGATTAGATACACCTTAACATGTTGCATGTAATTATTAGAATAGTAATAATATCTTACAAAATATAGTTTACCTCGAACATACCACACCGTTCACCACCTATATAGTTTAACAAATTCCGTGGAAAAAATACTATTTTCATAATTTTAAAAAAAGTTTCCTCACCAATGTGTCAGCATCAAGAAACACGCATTTTTCGTATTGTGTGAGCTCCCAGCAGTGAATCTTTGTGAATGTGATGCCTAGTTCGGGCCTTTGCAGCAAGGCGAGGTGCGCGGCATCCCGCGAGTCCAAAACGTCTACTGTCACCACGTTTGCGAATACGGCGTGAAGACGCTCCCTGCAGACAGATACATTCAATCAATCAAACCTAAAATAGCAACGAATTTATCCTCTCACACTTCACCCAACACATGTTTTATTTGTAACTACCTATAATTAACTACTAACGAAAACCTATAACTAACGAAAATGTTAGAAAGTAATACATTTTAATTAATGTAACATGTAATATATGAATAGTACAGAGTTTTCGATATAACAAGATATTCAACAAGTCGGCAACAATAACTTGCAGGACTGTTGATGATCAAATCTATCAGATGACTCTTATGTACTCGTTTGCTACCTATATTTCAGATTACAATCAAAAAGGTATATTTTAATCATGAACAAACCTCATAGCATCAGTGACTGAAGGTGTGATTAGCACGACAGCTGGATATACGGAGCCGGCGCGGCGAAGCGAGTGCGCCAGCACCAAAGCCCCAAGGCCATAAGAGTCGTTCGTGGCCAGCGTCACCCATGCTCGATCTGTTAGAACAAATTGGAACAATTGAATCAATACTGCTGAAATCTGCTAGTTGAAATGTTACCTACAACTTTACGACTGGACCACGAGGAATGCTTGATTGCATTGATATAACGTCCGGATCCAATCATTATACTTATGTAAGTATTCAATTCAGGACCTTACATTTATCTTAGTTCACAACATGACTACCCTAGCCATGGACAATTTGAAGAAAGACCCGTGCATACCCGTAGAGTGTATAAGCGTTAATTACGTGTATGTATACTATATAAAGCACACATGTCAAAAAAAAATATACATTTGAAATTTATACCTACTTAACAGTTTTAATTTTTAAAATACATCCAGGTAGCATAGAAAAATATGTAGGGATGATGACAAAATATGAAAGAACTATCGTCCAACTTAAAAGAAACCATCCATCAACTCAATAATATGAGATGATATAACTACAAGAGGCAAATACATATGAATAGCTTTAGAAAAACAACGTAAAATACGATAGGCGCGCCAATATTTAAAGGTTTCCCTCGATTTCCTGACTTGGCAAAATGGTGACAATAAAACTTCCTCAAGATTTAGGAGGAGAAGACTCTCCTCTTTCGATTACAAAAATAATTTTAAAGAACGGCTCACAAATGGCGGAGCAATCGGTGAACATACATAAAAAGAATATTTTACAAAACTGAAAACCGACTTCAAAAACACTGAAAATTCAATAAAAACCGACTTCAAAAACACTGAAAAGTTAAAAATAATATAAGAATAGGTACAGACAACATCACACTTCGATATTGAAGTCGGTGCCAAACGATGATCTCCTAGAAAGTCTTAAAATTTGGCACCGACTTCATCTTCACTCTATCGAATACAAAAAGAATTTTGAAAATCGGTCCACAATTGGCGGAGTAATCGGTGAACATACATAAAAAATAGATATAATCGAACATAGAACTTCCTCATTTTTCGAACTCTATTAAAAACAGCTGTTCAATTCGTTTAGGTTTAGTGGATGGATGTTGAACATTTGTATGGAACAGCTGATTATTTTTCGCGATTTCAAGATTGGTCCCTTAATAAAAGTTCAGTTTGCTTGTCTGAACAAGCACACGAAAGGATCCTGCTTGAAAAGTGACTGTGCTCACTAGCAATGTTGCGATGCCCTTGCAGGGTTCATGTTTGTAAGTAGGATATAAAAATGTAAACATATATGTAACTAGCTTTCCGCTCGCGGCTTCGCCCGCGTTATCATTGTTTTCCCGTGGGAATTTTATATTTCCCTGTAGGAAAAATAATTTTGTAGCCTATTTAAGCCCGAATTAAAAATTTCATAGAAATTGGAGCAGATCTTAAATATTTTCCATAGAAATTATCAACCCGTATTTTCGAATAAACCATTAAACACGTGTTCAATGAAATTTTTTAAGAGCATGAATCTCAAGTTTTATCGAAATTGTTGCTTATTTAAACATTTTTACATACTCATAACTTGCAACCCTATTTCATCCCTTTAGGGTTAACATCTTTTAAAATCCCTTTTTAGTGTGCGTCCGCATTTTGAATTAAAACAACTGTCCAAATTTCACGTTTCTACGAATCTACGAAAAAAGTATACTCCCGTAGTGGTCCCACTGTCACCATGTCATGATCTGATGATAGGATCTCATGAAAATCGGGGGAAATCCTTAAATTACATAGGCACGTCCAACGTGTTTCATGTTTTTGCTAAAGATATTCAGGTATTTGCATTTAGTAATTATCATATTATGATACTGGCTGATGATGAAAGGTTTTTGGTAGGTCAGGAGTAAGGGGATTGTTCTTTCAGTACTATTTAGAGCGTGGGATGTTTTATTTTAAAAAGTTATTCTGGTGTTTGCCATGGCTAAAATTCTAATACGCATACATTTAATTTACTAAAAAGATTGAAATAAAATTTTTTTTACAAAAAATAAAACCGACTTCAAAAACAGAAAAAGTGAACAACAATATAAAATGAAAATACACACAGCATCATATTTTCATTTTGAAGTCTGTGAATAAATTTTTACTCATGATCATCGAACCGACTTCAAAAAATATGATGTGTGTATCCTTATACTTATAATTTTTATACTATTCGTGTTTTTGAATTCGGTTTTTTTACCCCCGGCCGAAAAAGAGGGGTGTTATAAGTTTAACATGTGTATCTGTGTGTCTGTCTGTGGCATTATAGCTCCCAAACGAATGTACCGATTTTGATGCGGTTTTTTTTGTTAGAAAGCTGACATGATTGAGATGGTTCTTAATTATAATTTATGTGGATCTGTTCAGGCGTTTAAAGCTCATCAGCTCAGTGCTCGAATTGAACATTTTTACGAGACGGAACGCTAGGCCTGAACATTTTTACGAGACGGAACGGTAACTTCATAAATTTTCACGAACCGGAACGGCGTTCCGGCGTGTTCCTGCTAAATTCGAGCACTGCATCAGCTTATTTTCTAGTTGATAAAGGGATCTCACCAACTTTCACAAGTGCGAATGATTTGAAATTGGGTTTACTGTTTCTTTAGCGGTATTTCCATGATATGGTAACCTGGACCTGATACTATATAGACTAAGAGCCAGCGACGGATTTCCAGTCGTCAATTCAAAAGTCATGAAAAGTTCAGTCTTACAAATAAAAATGAGTTATACCACATTTATTCCACCCTTATACTAGGTATAGTTATACTTAGTATAAAACGAGAATAACTCTAGAATATTTTTTGACAAATAAACGAGGTTTATCTTCGGTATAGCTATTCTTCCGATCTATCAAAATGCACAATATGGCAACAGCGCAATCAAAGAGAAATGTACAAAAAAGTAACATTTTATCAGTGAAAGCTGTCAGTTTTTCGACCGGGCGACCGTTTTGTTGATTGGTTTCATTTCCATATTTTTATATTTGTTTATACTTTCGTGTAAATAATTATATTAATTTGAAAATAGTTAAATTTTGATAAAGAACTTTGATTTTTTTTCAAAAATGCTGAATAAATCAATAAATAAATTTCGTCTCGGGCGGGGATCGAACCCGTGTCTCCAACGTACCGTATTGACGCTTTGACCACTTCGACCACCGAGCTCTTATCAGCTCCGACGAAATCTTTAACTGTATTGATCTCATTAATTTGGGGGAGGAGGGGTGGGGGGTGGAGATGGCTATGCTCGGAGTTTCTTTACGTGAACGATAAGTAATGATGAGATCCGTAAGAGACGCCGCGTTGGTAAGCCCCCCAAAAGGTGGACCGACGACCTGATGAAGGTCGCAGGAAGCCGCTGGATGCGAGAGGCGCAGGACCGATCGGTATGGAGATCCTTGGGGGAAGCCTATGTCCAACAGAGGGCGTCTGTTGGCTGAAATGATGATGATGATTGACCTCATTTGAACTTTGTTAATTTTTAACAGTGAATAAAGACTACTTTAGTGTATCCATTAACTATATTTAAATATAATAACCTCAAATGACAATAGCAAACAAGCACAAATCGAGTTATACTAGGTTTATACAAGGGTGCGGGCTGGTATAACTTCGGAATAACGTTTGTATCAATAGAAATGTCAATGTTATACTCAGTATAAGTTATTCTTGGTTTATTTGTAGACATTTTGCTTATTCTTAATTTATTCTCGAGTTTAACTTTATGCCACGTTTATTTGTAAGGCTGGATCTATAGCACGTGGTCAGGTCAACAATAATAGTCATTTCTGGCAGCCCTCAATGGCCGGGGACCCGGGATAAGCTAACTGAGAATTTTAAAGAGGGTAGGAAAAATGAATCCGTTTGGTCATAGTAATAGGTAAGTCATGAAATTTCAGGAGATTATTCTTAATATTATGCTAAATACATAAAAAAAATTGCCAGAACATTTTTGTTCCTCCTATTGTTAACAGAATCAATATTTATGAAAAATAGTTTCATTTTCTTCGTCTTGAAATTTAAACAAAATTTAAAAAATGTGTAGAAAACATATTCAGTATTCTTATAATGCCAGAAATAAATTTTATCACATAAGTACCATCCGCCACAATGGAATACGTTCCCTGCGAGTGCGAGCGAGACAGTTATATCAATATGTGTAAGTTAAAAAGAGAGCGCATATTGGGTATAACATAACGGACCCTAAAGGCGGATTGTGAATTATTTGTCTGTTTTACTTTAGCTTTCATTCTAAAGACTTTTTTCATTCTAAATTTTAATTCTTATATGAAGGTCCTTTCTCAAAAATTTTCTATATACATTTTTCCTGTTCTGGCTCTATACAAAAATCAGTTGAAAGTTTTCTCTTGTATTTTTTTTTCGTAAAATTATCTATTTTTTGATCATTACAATTTTTGCCAATTTGAGAAAAAAATAGCGTGTATTATTTCTGTATCTATATTGTTCTGAAATTTATTAGGACTGTAGGCTGATTTTTCGTATCCTTGAGTAGCAACACTAGCGCCAAATTGGATTCTTATTTCGAGAAAATGAAATAGGTAATATTGAGTTTAATTCACCCAAAATCCGCGGTACACGTGGTCAATTTGGAACCAATGCTCAAAAATAAGCGTACGAAAAATCACAATCTCAATGCCGATCGATCGGAATCGGTTCAAGAGTAGGCCTACAGTTATTGGGAAGTTTTTGTAACTTGAAGCAATAAATAAATAATAATTATTTAAAAAACACTGAAATGTTAATAATAATATGAGAATTGGGATGATGACTGAACTCTAATTTACACATCTCGACATAAAATATTAAAATAGCGTAGAAAAAGATGCAATAATGTGAAATTAGAATTAAAATCGGCTTAGAAATACATAAGATACAAGTATTTTAAGCTGTTAATTTTGAAGCGATTAGACAGAGGGATCCGACATCAAGGGTGACGTCATCGTTGAGTACGACCATATAAACTCCATGTAAAATACCGTTTTGCTAGAAAGAGATGGAGAAAAATCTTTAATATCTTGGTTGTTTTTATAGTTATTCGAAAACCGATTTTTTCTTTCTGTTTATTATATGAATGAGCTTCTATTAAAGAAAAAAAAAATTTTTTGTCATCTAGCCAATAGTACAGTCAATATCACATTTCTATATTGAAGTCGGTGCCAAATGTCAAGGCTTTCTAGGAGATCAACGCTTAGCATCGACTTCAAAAGAGAAATGTGATGTTTATACCATAATCTAATAAACGCTCCAGCTGGCTGGTTGGTAAATTCACTTGGTAAATATTGAAATTAATTCACTTGATACTACGTGCCTATTGTATTTAAAAACTAACCTCTAACTCCTAATAAAATAATAGTTAAGGATCCTTCCACCATCAGCTCGGTTCATGACTGCCAGAAGCAAATACGTGAATTGCTTTCGTTGAAAACATGAAACACGTTGGTTTTTCATAGGATTCCATCATCAGCCTCCCTAGCACATCCACTAAAACACGATATGATAAAGCGGTTTATTGCGGGGAACTGACAAAATACAATAGAGTTTCGTCGTATTTTGACAGTTCACCGCGACAAATCGCTTCATCATATCGTGTTTTCGTGTATGTGCTACGGGGGCAGATGTGACTTTGGTAGCAATGGGACCACCCCAGGAGTATACTCTATCGAATACAATAAGAATTTTGAAAATAAGTCCACGGAGGAGTAATAGCGTAACTACACACAAAAAAAATCAAAATTAAATAAAAAGAAATACACATCGAATTGAGAACCTTCTTCTTTTTTGAAGTCGGTTAAAAAGAGAGCGCATATTGGGCATACATACTTACCGGACCCGATTGAAGGTGGATAGTAAATTATATAGAATGCAACAGGTCCTTGTCCTCCTCTAATGACTTTCAAAACGGCTAAAGAACGCATGAAGAGCTATTTCACATTAATAGATATAATAAGAGAAGGAGATGGGCCATCTGAGAATTGTAAATTACAAAAATTATTTTACAAAAAATAAAAACCGACTTCAAAAACATTGAAAAGTTAAACATAATATAAGAATCGGTACAGACAACATCCCACTTCTATATTGAAGTCGGTGCCAAGCGATGATCTCCTAGACAGTCTTAAAGTTTGACACCGACTTCAATATAGAAGTGTGATGTTGTCTGTACCTATTGTTATATTATTTTTAACTTTTCAGTGTTTTTAAGGTGGTTTTATATTTTTTTAAATATAATTTTTATTTTTATCTTTTTAGTGAATGAAATCATTTTAGTGAATTGAGAAACCCTATGAGGTTTTGCTCGATTTTCATGGGATCCCATCATCAGATCCTGACTTTGGTAGCAATCGGACCACCCCAGGAGTATACTTTATCGAATTCAAAAAGAATTTTGAAAATCGGTCCAGGATTAGCGGAGTAATCGCATAACATACACACAAAACATGTTGGACATACCTAAAAATTTAAGGGTTTTCCTCGCTTTTTATGGGATTCCATCATCAGATCCTAATTTTGGTGACCTTAGGACCACCCTTGGAGTATACTCTATCAAATACTAAAAGAATTTTGAAAATCGGTCTACAATTGGCGGCGTAATCGCGTAACATACACAAAAAAAACATACGCATCGAATTGAGAACCTCCTCCTTTTTAACCGACTTCAACAACACTGAAAAGTTAAAAATAATATAAGAATAGATACAGACAACATCACACTTCTATATTGAAGTCGGTGCCAAACGATGATCTCCTAGAAATTTTTAAAATTTGGCACTGACTTCAAAATAGAAGTGTGATGTTGTCTGTACCTATTATTATATTATTTTTAACTTTTCAGTGTTTTTGAAGTCGGTTCTTATTATTTGTAAAATATTTTTAACTTTTAAGTGAATGAAATCTTTTTAGTGAAAGTAACCCTAATTAAATACCAGCTGGTATTTAATTAGCGTTTCCCTCGATTTTCATGGGATCCCATCATCAGATCCTGACTTTGGTGACCTTGGGACCACCCTAGGAGTATACTCTATCGAATACAAAAAGAATTTTTAAAAACGGACCAGGCGGAGTAATCGCGTAACATACACACAAAACACGTTGGAAACACCTTAAAATTGAAGGGGTTTCCTCGATTTTCATGGGATCCCATCATCAGATCCTGACTTTGGTTTAGTTACGCGATGTTACGCGACGCGCGATGTTACGCGATTACTCCGCCAATTCTGGACCGATTTTCAAAATTCTTTTTGTATTCGATGGAATATACTCCAGGGGTGGTCCCATGGTCACCAAAGTCAGGATCTGATAATGGGATCCCATGAAAATCGAGGAAACCCCTTCAATTTTAAGGTGTTTCCAACGTGTTTTGTGTGTATGTTACGCGATTACTCCGCCTGGACCGTTTTTAAAAATTATTTTTGTATTCGATAGAGTATACTCCTAGGGTGGTCCCAAGGTCACCAAAGTCAGGATCTGATGATGGGATCATGAAAATCGAACAATACCTTAATTAAATTAGGGTTTCTCAATTCACTTAAAAGATATCATTCAAAAATAAAAATTATTTAACAAAAAATAAAAACCGACTTCAAAAACACTAAAAAGTTAAAATTAATATAAGAATAGGTAAAAACAACATCACACATCCATATTAAAATCAGTGCCAAACGACGATTTCCTAAAAGTCTTTAAATTTGGCACCGACTTCAATAAAGAAGTGTGATGTTGTTTATACCTATTCTTATATTATTTTAAACTTTTCAGTGTTTTTGAAGTCGGTTTTTATTTTTTGTAAAATATTTTTTTTGAAGTCGGTTAAAAAGTGTAGTCTTGTCCTTATTCGTACATTATTGGATTCGAACTGTAATCGCACAGTACGTACTAGTACAGCTTATTCATGCTATTAGTACCTTAGATTTATACCAATATTGAGACAATGAATAGTATCGTACTAATAGGTACGATACGAATATTTATTGAATCATTCAGCTTATTAATATGGAGAAAGAAACATTATTAGGAGATTGAACTTTCAGAACAATATAGACATAATACACGCTATTTTTTTTAATGCGCGAAAATCATAGTGATTTTTTAACAATTTTATGAAAAAGAAAGAGTAATTTTTCAACTGATTTTTGTATAGAGCCAGAACAGGAAAATTTCAACGTATTTAATATGGAATTAAAAAAGTAAAACGGACATAATTTACAATCCGCCTTTAATGGGGTCTGTTATGCCCAATATGCGCTCTCTTTTTAACTCACACATATTAATTTATCTGTCTCGCTCGCACTCGCAGGGGAACGTATTCCATTCTGGCGAATGGTATGTGATGAAATTTATTTCTGGCATTATAAGAATATATATTATATATATATATATGTTTTCTAGACACATTTTTTTTATTGTGTTTAAATTTCAAGACTTATGAAATGACAAAAATGAAACTATTTTTAATAAATATTGATAGCGTTTTGTTAACAATTAGGAGGGACAAAAATATTCTGGCGAAATTTTTTATGTATTTAGAATAATATTAAGAACAATCTCCTGAAATTTCATGACTTATACTATGACCTTTGAATGGATCCTTTTTTCCTACCCTCTTTAAAATTCTCAGGTAGCTTACCCCGGCCATTAGGGGCTGCTAGAAATAACTATTATTGTTGAACACGTGCTATAGATTAAGTCAGTAACTTTTCATGACTTTTGAAATGACAACTGGAAATCCGTTGCTGGCTTTTCCTCTAATAGTGAAGTAGTCTGCGGGAAACCCAACTCCTCAGCAACTTACTGCTGATTGATACTGATTCGAAGTTTACTGTTACTTTATGAAACTCTTATTGCTACAACAGGTTACATTGACCTGATACGCATTGGCGCGTGCGCTCAGCAATTAATTGCTAGGATTAAGCCACGGTCGCTGTGGTCAGACCGTTAATGGGTGACCAAAATTCGAAACATCTCCAGCTCCTCCGTGCTTCGGAAGGCCGATCTCGCCTCGGTCATGTCAGCTAACCGTCTCATCGGACTATGCGAGTATAAGAACAAAGTGCACTGATTCGGTCGGAAATATTTAAATAAATTTTAATTAATTAGTATTTTGGTCCCCCGACGTGACGACGCTTGAATATCCATACTAATATTATAAATGGGAAAGTGTGTGTGTGTGTTTGTTTGTCCGTCTTTCACGGCAAAACGGAGCGACGGATTGAAGTGATTTTTTAAGTGGAGATAGTTGAATGGATAGAGAGTGACATAGGCTACTTTTTGTCTCTTTCTAACCCCCCACTTCCCTAAAATAGGGGGTGGAAGTTTGTATGGAGCATTCCGCAATTTTCAAGGTAGAAAGCTAAAAATTGGTATGCGAACTATTTGTGACTAACAAAAAAATCGTGCAATATTTTTTTTTGGAAATCTACCCCCAACCCCTTAAAAGAGGGGGTGAAATTTTATATGGGACTTTTTGCAGTTTTCAAGGTAGGAAGCTAAAAATCGGTACACAGACTCTTTGTTACCAACGAAAAATACCTGCCTTTTTTTTAAATCGTCGGTGTTACCCCGAATTTAACGCGAGCGAAGCCGCGAGCAAAAGCTAGTATTACTATAAAGATAAATCAACGTTAACGGATCAACTGACACATTTTATTTTTTACTTTTTGGAACTTTTTGGGTCGGGGTTTGTTTTTAGCATTCATATGTGCATTTTAGCCATTTCTTACTGTGTCGTAATAAGGTCGGCATTGATTTGATTGATGGAACACCTTCTGACCTATTCGCTAACTATAGCTAGTTTAATTTTGGAACATATTTTACATTACTAATATAATAGATGTATTAGCTTCAGTGACGTTCAGGATATACCAGCAAGCAGTGGATGTAGTTGGTGTATTTCAAAATCCCTCCATCCACATCGATCTTGAGTTGGCATGACCGGAGTTAACGAAAAGGTCGGCTGAGCTCAGGGTCTGGTATTTATCAAATTAGCAAAGGAGGAAATGAAGATAAGCTAGAAGAAAAAACAGGTGTGATTCTGTGCTCATAATCCGTGACCATCACCATGACGATTAAAACAAGCGTGTAAATCGTCCCACATTTTCGCAACTGGCCCTAGTTGCCAACGACGTAGGTAAATTCTAAAATAACTAGAAATCGTTTGGAGATGGAATTACGTAGTGTTGTATTTTAAGTTAAAATCTGAAATCAACAAATAATAACCAAGCAAATGCGCAGTATCATTAGAGTAGCGGCGGTTTTCTCAAATATTATTGGCACGTCAGACTGCGTTGGCGCACGCAATAAACGCACGTGTTAGACCTAGACCTAAACATTGATGAATTTCATTAAAATTAACTCGATGATCATTTGTTACCGTTTTATTAGCTGACTGACTGTCATTAAAGAAATTTAATCTAAAGGCCAAATGACTAATATACAAGTATTATCAAAGCATAAGTTTAATATGTATACTTATACCATGTTAAGACCATGTTGTTCGCTGAAAATGACATTGATATTAGTGGTTCATAATGTTCCTATTTATTTATGAAGAACATGCAAGTTGAAAAAAATGTGTAGCGCCGACCCCACATCCTTCACATCGTTCATTACAATTTAAAATAAACCTAGAATTATTATTTCTACAAAACTTCTAGTAAAGGTTCTGCATTTCGTTTTTAAACTACATAAAGCATTAACAGCATCTATAATATATAAAGCTCCCATCTATCTAGAGATGTTCCCATCTATAGACGCACGCACAGCCGTAACCGCTAATGGTAGAAAGTAGAAACGTCTTTGGACAGTTGTTTTAATTCAAAATGCGGACGCACACTAAGAAGGGATTTAAAAAAAAAATTAACCCTAAAGGGATGAAATAGGGGAAATATTGCAAATCTTTAAATTAGCATCGATTTTGATAAAACTTGAGATTCATGCTCTTAAATGTATTTCATTGAAGTGTTTCGTGGTTTATTGGAATTCACCCCGTGTTGGGGTGCAAAATAGGGGTTGAAAGTTTCTATTGAAAATAATTAAAATCTGCTCCAATTTCTATGAAATTTATTATCAGAGCTTAAATAGGCTACAAAATTATTTTTCCTACGGGAAAATATAAAATTCTCACGGGATAACAATAATAACGCGAGCGAAGCCGCGAGCGGAAAAGTAGTCTAATATAAAGAAGCAACTCCCGACATTCCGTTCGCGTGGGCTATCACATGTATAAATGTGTAATAGACAAGTGCCCCACGTTCTGCTCCAAAATAGCACGGCACAAATAAAATTGAAAATAAAACCAGCAGATACCGTCAGGCATCCAAAGTGGGCGTCGTCACCGTATATTCCATAATTAAATTCGTAATCAATCTTGATCGCGCCTAGAGCTATGCTTCTGAGCACGATGATGTGTGAAAAGTTACGTGACGGAAACTATAGTTAAAATTAGTAAAATATTAACCGCTTTTAAAATACTCGTAGTTTGCCTTTCTGATTGGGATTGTTTTGTTATAAAGAATCATTCTTGTCTGCATTATTTTTTTTATTGCAAATAAGTTGGTAAACAAGCAAATTGCCCACCTGATGGTAAGTGGCAACGGTCACCTATAATGCATGTGGTTCCTGTGAGATTCACAGCAAAACTGCAACCCCCACAAGAACCAGAGTGTACGTTGCCAACTTGTGACTTAAGATGTAAAGTCACGGTACCCAGTAATTTCAGTGCCATATCTTACCCTTCAAACCGGAACACAGTAATGCAAGCACTGCTGCTTTGCGGCAGAAATAGGTAAGACGGAGGTACCCATGCACACGACCCCGGTACAGAGTCTCCCTTCTCCTTGTTGAAGGTACTTGTACATACAGTGAACAGTGGGGCAATCGTACTGTTTGCGTTTTAGCCAAATCAGAAACGTTTTAGTTCCCATACATTTTAACAACACCTTGACATCTGTCAGATATCAATACATATGGGAACGGTAACAATTTGATTTTGGTTAAAGCGTCCGTAAACAGTGCGATAATTCCCCAGTACGTTTACTGATTATCAGCGGAATAATATGCATTAAATAAAGCTATGCTGCACTGCAGAGCCACTTAGAAAAAGTACTCGGGAAAGGTAAAACGCATGGTACTCGTAGGTATTTTAAAATCTTACATAGTGTATGGGAACAGCTTATAGCGGTTAGCGGAAAAATAAGGAATCAAAAAAATTATATAAGCGTTTTGAGTCCCGCTATCCACCCTAGGTGACGCTCGATCGCCAGGCCCCCTAAACAAAAGCAAGATGCTAGTGTTTCCGCAGTATGGAAATTACATTAGCCTCTGGCGATCTCACGCTATTTTCTCCGCAGCTAATATCATCACCACACATTTTTTCTGCGGAATGACTGCGGAAAAAATTAAGCGTGTGGCTCTTTTCTAAGGGGTCAAGTACGAATCGGGACGCGTTTTCAGATTCATGAAAATCGGGACACCTGGCAATACTATCGCACTAAGCACAGCACAGCTGCGCAATGGCCTCTTCTTAGACGGAGAGGGTCATCTGCCTGCTTTTTGCCGCAAAGCAGCAGTGCTTGTATTGCTGTGTTGCGGTTTGAAGGGTAAGATATTACAGTGAAATTACCGGGTACCGTAACTTTACATCTGATGTCACAAGTTGGCAACGTACACTGTGGTTCTTGTGGGAGTTGCAGTTTTGCTGCGACTCTCACAAGTAGAGCCACATGTATTATAGGTGACTGTTACCACTTACCATCAGGTGGGCAGTTTGCTTGTTTGCAAACTTAGTTGCAATAAAAAAAATTCAGCCGCCGAGAGAATGTGTTTTTGACAAGGTCTGTCAGTTCCTAATGCCTAATATAATTAGAGTTCATTTTCGAGAACTGCGATTTGGATAATAAAAGTTGGCGTCTGAACTTGTACTAATACCCTCAGAAGAATTTATTCTTCTGAGACTATACCCATTGACTTATCAATCAACCTAATAAATCCATGACTATACCACGCTGGCTAGACGGGCTGGTTTAGGGGTTTGTTTCGAGTTTTCTATCTCTTTGTAAAGATGTGATTGCAGTAAACTACCCTCCCTTAATGCGTGCAGTGACGCGGATTTAGAATTACTCATTTTCATTCCGTGCATATCACAAGAGCCTAATACTTATTTGATGATATTTTATAACTAGTGATCTTATCTTATCTTCGGGTGGGGGTGGCCCAATTATTGAGCCTTCGCACTTCGACCCACCATAACTAGTGATACCAACAAAATAACATCAAGTCAACAAACAAAATGGTCTTCCCCAGTTAGGTTAAAACCCAGACGTTTTCTACGAAACTTGAGTAAAATTAACAACTATAGCTATAATAGCTACTAAATACATTTATGTACGTACGTATGTATGTACGTATGTACGTATTTTGTAAACAGGTATCATCAATATTTATAAAAACAAGTACTTTTTATCATTCTTTAGAGCTATTTTTATATTGCTCTGACAAAGATTGCGCTCCACAAAAGAGTTATGTTCAATGCATTTGCGTTATTTCGTTAACTCGTAGGCGTACTTTTTGAAGTGGTTCAGCCAGAGGATATGCTCTAAAGCAGGGGTTCCCAACCTTTTACCCTATGCGCCTCACCCAACATTATGCTTAAATACTACGCCCCCCTAGGGACCGAAATGGGGAGTCAAAAAAATTAAGCAAACGATGAACATATTGGCGTGTTTAGTTTTATTCAAAAGATGGTTGCAATGTGTCGCTGACTTCGCATAGGTGGCAAATTCCGCGTCGTCCGAATTTATATAAACAGTTTATACAGTTAAATATCCTTTATACAGTTTAATTCTGGGGTGTGTATGTTACGCGATTACGCCGCCAATTGTGGACCGATTTTCAAAATTCTTTTTGTATTCGATAGAGTATACTTCAAGAATGGTCCCATAGTCACCAAAGTTAGGATCTGATGATGGGATCCTATAAAAATCGGGGAAAACTCTTAAATTTTTAGGTGTGTCCAACGTGTTTTGTGTGTATATTACGCGATTACTCCGCCAATTATTGTGGATCGATTTTCAAAATTATTTTTGTATTCGATAGAGTATACTCCTGGGGTGGTCCCAATATCACTAAAGTCAGGATCTGATGATGGGATTCCATGAAAATCGAGGAAAACCCTTAAATCTCATAGGTACGTCCAACGTGTTTTATGTTTTTCCTGACGATATTCAGGTATTTGCATCTGGTAGTCAGCATATTATCATGTAACTGAACTGATGATGGAAGGTTTCTGGAAGGTTAGGAGTGCGGGAATAATTCTTTCAATCTTCTTATATATAAAATTGAAACACTGTGTGTTAGTCTCGCTAAAACTCAGAAATGGCTCGATTCTTACGAAATTTTCTGTGTATGTTTGAATAGGTCCAGGGAAGGTTTAAACGTACAGTTGGAATCGGACAGGACAACATCTGCCGGGCCCACTAGTGTACGATAAAGATTAGTTAAGTAGATTTTGTCTCTTACTTCCTCAAGACCTTTGCCTCAAGATAAAAATTTTATATATTATATAAGTATAAATTTTTTAGTAAGTATAGCTTTCAGTTCGAAGATGACAATTTTATTCTATGTATAAAATCAAAAACTTATTTTTAACATGATGCTAACATGATCTTATTATTTAAAACTGTAGACCAGTAATCCAAACAAAGCAGAAACAAGTTTCATATCTACAAACGTTTAAGTTAAACAGAAAGCTTCAAGACTACGAAAGTTCTACATCTTCCTACTTTTTCCGTTGATGTTTTTAAAATGTAAAGCCAACTCCGTTTTTGGAGGCTTTAATCCCAAAGGATAACAACAAACTTCCGAGATTTTTATTCGTAACTTATTCTGCGTTAACTTCCATTAAATGCTTAGCAAGGTTAACATTGCGTTTTTCATATATAAATATATCTAACTAATGTTTTAGTATTTGATATCTTTGGCAGTGATATAAGACAACTGCAACTTTTTATATAGCACATTGCATTTTCTTTAAAAATGCAAAATTAATAGACAATTGAAATTTTATTTATTGATTTATTCATTTTCAACTGCAACATTGTTGACGTCTTTATATCGTTAGGTATTATTTGATACATACTAAAAACTTGGCTCAATGAAAACATTAATGATGGATGTCAACCCTTTGTTTTGAGATTGACAGGAATAAGTTTGAATTAATGACAAGACACTAAATAACTTTGATAGACTCTTCAAGGCTACGGATTACGTTAAAGGATACTGAAAATAAACAGTGCACTGATTTCATACGTTTACACAAACATTACATCAGTGAGTAGCTATGAAAATACAAGTTTTATGACAGACGTATATCAATTTAGATCTGGTAAAAATACATAAAAATTTATTAACATTTCGTGACGCTCTCTTTTAATATAGAACTTTTTTTTATAGAAATAACATAAATTTTGAAGTTTTAATAACTGTGTCGTATTTATGAAAGGACACCAAATAGCTGTCTTCTAGATTTGCTAATCATTTGTTCCGCTAATCTGGTTTAAAGAGCACTGTTTATTTTTTACCGACGAAAAAACGGAGGAGGTAGGTACTCAATTCGACGCGTATATTTTTTTATGTATGATCACGCATTACTTTTTACAGAGTGATCCGATTTTGATGATTCTTTTTTTATTGGAAAGGGTATACCCCGAGGGTGGTCCCATATAAATTTGAAAAAGTAATTCCAACCCTAAAGGTACATAAACGGGGGATGATTGATGATTCACTCACTTATTGTAAAATTAATAGATGAAAGTCACAAAAAAATATAAAATAAAAACTTTTTAACAAAAAATTGAACCACCGAAAAAACTAAAAAGCAAAAACACTGAAAAGTTAAAAATAATATAAGAATAGGTACAGACAACATCACACTTCTATATTGAAGTCGGTGCCAAACGATGATCTCCTAGAAAGTGTTAAAATTTGTCTGTACCTATTCTTATATTATTTTTAACTTTTCAGTGTTTTTGCTTTTTAGTTTTTTTGGCGGTTAAATTTTTTGTTAAAAAGTTTTTATAAGATACCTATATAATTGTATTCTGTGCAATAAAGTGTGTAAATAAAAAAAAATATAAATAAATACATTTTAGGTCCCTTAAAAAATTATAACTCCTACTCGGAGATGCAGGTCCAAAAACATCAAAACAAAGCACTTGAAAACGAGAGCTGAAGCAGGACCAGACGCCGCTAGGGAGCAATGTCCCTGCGGTTTCTATTTAGGTGCAGCCGGTCTGCCGGGATGGAACTACGCGGCCGGTCGCCGTTCGACAGAATGAAGGAAGGAATGCATCGATATTCGATTTGCTTGTTTTTTCAGATGGCTGCCTAGATTTAGTGTAGTCTTCTTAGCTGCATATACCTATCACGAGTAATTTATTGTGGTAACTCACAGATATCTAAACTTTCTACATATTTAGGTACACGCCGATTAGCAGTGTACTATTGCAATTGTATAAAAGGGTAATTTAAATTCTCTAATAATAATATAAATTCTGGTCAGAGATAATAAGTATAAGCTACGTATAGGAAATAAACTAAAAGAAAAAGAACTAGTACTTAATTCTAATACAGATGTTTTTGTGACATCAAAGACACTTATGTTAATATTAGAGAGATGCTGAATACCTAAGTGCACAAAAAATATACACAAAAAATGCGAGAAATCTGTATTTAGTTAGAAATATAAAACATCATGTTCACGAAAAAACATCTTAAGTGTATCTTGCTGGCATATTCTGTTAACAATCTAGTAAAATTTTTTAACAAAAAATTGAACCGCCGAAAAAACTAAAAAGCAAAAACACTGAAAATTTAAAAATAATATAAGAATAGGTACAGAAAACATCACACTTCTATATTGAAGTCGGTGACAAATTTTAACACTTTCTAGGAGATCATCGTTTGGCACCGACTTCAATATAGAAGTGTGACGTTGTCTGTACCTATTCTTATATTATTTTTAACTTTTCAGTGTTTTTGCTTTTTAGTTTTTTCGGCGGTTCAATTTTTTGTTAAAAAATGTTATTTTATATTTTTTTGTGACTTTCATCTATTAATTTTACAGTCAGTGAGTTAATCATCAATCGTCCCACGTTTTTGTACCTTTAGGATTGGAATTGTTTTTTCAAATTTATATGGGAACACCCGCGGGGTATACCCTTTCCAACAAAAAAAGAATCATCAAAATCGGATCACTCTGTACGAAGTAATGCGTGGTCATTGATCACAATTAGTGAGTAAATCAACAATAATTTCCTGTTTTCCTACCCTTAGGGTAAATTTTTTTTTCAAATTTAAATGGGACCACCCTCGGGTATACCCTTTCGAATAAAAAAAGAATCATCGAAATCGGAGTTCTCTGTAAAAAGTTATGCGTGATCATACATTAAAAAAATATACGCGTCGAATTGAGTACCTCCTCCGTTTTTTCGTCGGTAAAAAACAGAGTTTTCTCTCCATATCCTATAAAGGTAAATGCTTTTTTTTATTTCTTTAGACCATTAACAAGTTCAATATTTTTGGAACAAAAGCTTCTGAAAAAATGAACAACAATTTGAACCTAAAGCTAATAATGAAATAAATTTGAAAAATGCTAATTTACAAAAATTTCTTGACTATTATTTCTAACTATTAAAACAATATCATATTTGCAAAATGTTCTTTTAACGATTCATTTCTTTTCATAATATATGTATTTTGATGTACCTACCTATATTTAAAAATTGTTACTGGGCGAAATAAAAATTTACCTATAATCAGAAGTCTGGCGCCGGCAAAGCCACAACCAGGGCAAGTATCTGTGGCTTGTATTGCATATCTGATATCAAAACCACAGGCATATCTTAGGCATAGGTAGGTATTAAATAATAACATTATCTCAGAGATATCGTATGTTCCATTTTAGTGGTAATTATTACATTACAACGATCTGAATGAAAATTCTCACCTCAAGTTCTGGGTCAAGATTAGTAGTAGGAATAGGTAGGTACATTAGGTGTACCTACCGTTACATTAATATTATAAAATGCGACAACGATTGCATAAGTTGATAAAAAGCTTTTTGGAGATTAGTCTTGGTTGATATTATTGTATAAGCGTTATAAATTTTAATCCTCTTCAGCACATAATACTATGTATAAATTAAAACTAAGTAGTTCAGCAACAATAGGGTACGTTTTATCGAAAATTAACAGACTGATAGCAACAATATTGCAATTGTCTGTCTAGCTAGACAAAAATAAAATTCAAGGCTCTTTCAGACAATAAATTAACATTTGGAATTAAGATTTATGTTTTGTAGCTGAATAGGAATAGGTATTAAAATTTCATTGTGATTATCTTTTTTGATATAAGTAAGTACTTAATGTTTTGTTAATATCGTGTTTCTACAACTTATTAAAAACAAAAGTATTATTAACCATATGAATTACATTTTTTGGAAAGTTCTTATTGTTGCTTGTATCAGGATTATAAGTGCATCGGATAAACCTATTTTTAGGAAAAATAATTGAACGTAGTAATTTTAAATACGACATTTGCACGTCTACAAGTTTTTCTGATAAATTATGCCTGCTACCCGCATGAATTAATAATTAATTTTTTAAATCTTATATAAACACTTGAATAAAGATAAAACAATACTTTTTTGAATAAATATATTTTTTTAAAAACAGAGTAGTAACTCACTTGACATTATAAGGCCGGGTGTAGTCTCGTGTGTGACAGACAGTCCAGTCACTTCTGATAACACGAACCACAAGCGCTCTTTGCGCAGCACTAGCGAATAGGTGCAGCGTGCGCGACAGACAGACGACCGGCTTTGACCCCTCTAGCCGCACTCGCCCCTCACACACACACACAGTTTATAACCTCTACATAGTCTCACACATAGCAAAAAAGCAAAGGCATGCGCGTATAGTAAAACAAATATGTGCAAAGCGTAAACTTTTATGATTTTTTTACTATAAATAGCTAGTTGAAAGCTTTAAATTTTACCAAAACTGTTATACATTACGTACAAAAAGAAGACATACTTACCATAATTTTAATATAAGCAATAATGTACTCAGGCAACACTGTGAAACAGCTGTTGCCCACGATCGATAGATGTCGGTGGGTGTCGCTTTATTTTTGATGCCGCTCGCCGTATATTATAACGGTATCTGTAGTAAAATCCTGTGATATTGAATAGTATATTTCATGCACCGCAGTGAACCGCGGTCTTTTTCGGCACGTTTTTGACAAATGTTCGGATCGATGTTAGAGTTTCACGAAGTCGAGGGAACAATGATGCGTCATTGGACATCGTTTAAATTTGTTAATAGTGAAATACGCGGCAGGCGATAAAAAAACGAAAAATGTTTTAACACAGTGTTTGTTTTTGGCGTTTCGATAGAAACGATGGCCAGTTCTCCGACTAGTTTAGAAACACAAATAGACAGTTTCTTGGAGCAGTTCAAAAGAAGTGCTTCAAAAGCGATGGAAGAGCGTATGGAGTGGCCTGATGGACCTTCACCTAGTGTTGTCAAATCTCGAAGTAGCTGCTTTGCATTGGATGCAGCTGTTGGTAAGTACACTAAGTAAATTAAGAATATATCCGTATCGACATTAATGTAATTAAGTTCCATAAAAATTAGAATAACACACAAAAATGATAAATACAAAACATATCATGTTACTTCAATAATACTAAGTAGTAATAAGTAGTTTACGTAAACCATCGCAAAACTTTGAGCATAACAATAAAATAGGAAATAGGTAATTATCAACTACATACCATGGCTAAATTATTTTACATTAAACGCTAACTGTATTTTTATCATAATGTAGGTAATGTAAATAAATGTTGACTTTTAAATTTATTTAGAGAACGCACAGTGCACAGTAATTTAAAAACAACAATAATGCCAATCTGTAATCAAGCTAAAATCTTTGGTGCTTTTCAAAAAACGGAAATGAATCTGTCATTTTTGACATAATTGGCACAGTTTTACCAACATAAAAATTGTGATTAAAGTAAACTCTATTCCTGGGTCCTTGTTCTCAAGCTATTTCAAATCAGAGATTTTCAAATTAAGTATTTAATAGTTTTTTAATATCCAGTAAATCAGTTTCCTAAATAATGTAAATAATTTTAAATATCTATTAAAACGACAAAAAATGACTGTTTACTTTCTCAACAAATCGGATTGATATGTGTACGTATCTATTCTAATATTGGCAATAGATAAATATGCAAATAACATTTATAAATCAGAAAATTTCAAACCATTTTTTGGCTTGAGCCATGATAATTATAATAAAATTCTTAAACAAATGCCTAATCAATGTACATACTATAATTCCTAAATTAGCTATAACGCACAGATTGCCTAATTCCATAATCATTGTGTTGTGTCAGTCAAGTGCATAACGATAAAAAATGACTCATCTGCCTCAAAATCAGAACGTTGTCCTCTCCTCAGTCCTCATATTAAAACGGACGGATGTGTAGAAGGAAATGAGGAAATGTGACGAGTGAACCCTGCGACTGCCATGTCCACGGACATGTTATTCCAATGTTTTTTATTTTTGCTTTGAGATTCTCGCTCGTCAGTTACCTATATGGCTTTAATCTAGGAGGGGGTTTGTTTTAGTGGTAGTTTAGATTGATACTTTGGTGGAGTAAACTTCACGCACGAGCTCGAAACGCGAGCCCGTGAGCTTGAGGTTTTCAGTTGGCAAATAAGAAGAGGATAGATATATTGCGAGAAAGAGAAATTTAACTGGTTTTGAAACGCTACCGAGTGATTTTCGCAATTTAGGAGTTGTCGGACGGGTTAACTATCAGTCAAAAACAAAAAGAGAACTCTTGTCAAAGTCAACAAAAACAATATCTTTGCAACGCGAAATTGCTTTACTTTACAGCGGCAAAAAACTTTACTCGACTTAAAAACGAAATCAGCTAGCCACAGATCACATAACAATCAACTGTCAATGTCAGGTAAAATTTAATGTTGACTGGGGGCGGCGAGCATTGACGCGAGAAATTAATTCAATCCTGTCAGACTAAAATTACCTTGCGTTTACGTTCACGAAAGCGTTCAGAAATAGGAGCAGAGTAATAGATCAGTTACCCTCGGTTTTACTCGGGTGGTTCTTGAACGCTATCGGGTAAAATTTACTCTACTCCGAGGGATTACTCGTTCTCGACCGAACGTACCATAAGATAGGTAAGTTCCTTTTTGGTTTTTAGGGCTCCGTAGTCCTATAACTAGTAACTGGTATCCCTTTTAGTTTCGGCATATCCGTCTGTCCTTCCATCCTACATTTTTTTATTTATAATTTCTTTACAATTCTCGATTAAGGCGTATAAAGGCGCCTCCAGACTCTCGCTGAGAACACTCGAGAAGCGTGAGTGTGATCGGTTTCTCGACTTCTCGTTCTCGGACTCGCCTGTTCTCCGATCGGTGTCGGTGTTTTGCCCGCTTCAAAGCGTTTCTCGGGCGAGAAAAGAGAACGCTATCACATTCTCGTTTTTTCTCGGTGCGACTCATGGCGTAGATCGCATGTTATCTCGTGACAGTTTTTCTATAAGAAAGTTCTTTGTAAAAAAAAACCATCATCGTCTGGGCTTTTTTTCTTAATATTATTTTTAATTTTGGTGTTAACGAGATCACACAAAACTAAGGCAGTAGCACTGTCGTCCATTCAGGATAACGAGAATGTAAATGAAAAGATCGCTAGAGTGTGGATAGCTTCTCGGTTCTCGCGCAATTTTTGTGGCGAGAAATCTCGCCGAGACTTCACGTGCGAGTTAGCCAGCCGCAATATTACAAACGAGGTTAACGCTTCGCTGCCGACCCTCTTTAATTTGATTCAGCCCTTTTACATGTTGTTCTGCCTATCATGTAGGTATCTCTGCAGTTATAAAAACAACCCAGTTGAATGTCTTATGCCAGCTTCTTCCTTGTATTTGATGAGATAAATACCCTGAGGTTATACCTACTTACACCAAAGGAGGTTATAATACTTACACCTTACATCAAAGGAAAATATTGATCACTTTAAATCGAATTGACGCACCATAAGACACGTATGGGTCAGGTGCACAAGTTTCTGAACGACTAGAGCAACCTACCTAAATCATCTCAGTCCTCAGACATAACAAGAACCAGCCAAAGAACATCAGCTGATGTGACAGCGAATGGACGCGGATGCTGTCAGAGTATTTGCTTACGTGTTGTGGAACTTTGTAAGAGACACCTTGAGTTACACATATTGATATCCATCACCTAGATAACAGTTAGTGTTGACCATTTCTTTTTTGCCAGCAAATAAAGAGCCTAAATAGAAACAGTTAGGGACTTAAAAACTTGCCGCGAAGCAGTTTGGTAATATTAAGCCCTTTCCTATACATATACACGGTGTTTCATAATAACCAATAAATATTTTATCGTTATCTAAAACTAATTAATTAATTGTGTTTACCCGTAATGTCATTCAACCCAAAATTTTCATGTAAATCATAGACATGATGATGATACTATGATATACATGAAAATGTTGGGTTGAATAACATTACGGGAAAAACTATTTAATAATTAGTTTTAGATAACGATAAAATATTTATTGGTTATTATGAAACACAGTGTATAAGTATTATACCTATTATATTTCAATTAATTGATAGATTGTCTGATTTATAGGTAAGCTATCCCTAATCAAATCACCTACAATGGTGTACCATGAGATCATGACAGAAAAGTGCCAATAGACTGCTGCAAACTGAAAAGCACACTTATCTCTGATTTCGAACACCACCTATTTTCTCAGCTGTCAACTTACAACTTTGCTCTACGAGTAAGTTATACTACTGAGCGAGCACAGTGATATTTAACAAAGCACAAGACATAATTATAAAATTTTAATATAAAAATTTAGATGACATAAAAGCTTGTCGTGAGATTTACCTACTTGTGTGTAGTAACTTATAAATACTTAAAATAGTACTTTTAAGTACCTACTCGTATTTACTTAGTTTGAAAATTCTAAGGGATAAAATTATTCACATCAAATTATTTAATTAACTTGTTTATCTACAAAAGTAAATCTCGCGACAAGCTTTTATGTCATATAAATTATGTCAAATGTAAAATGACTCTATAAGTAAAAGTTTTAGTTTAAAAGTTTATTTTTTCTTTTTAGCGCATTTAAATAAAAGCTTGTTTTTAACCTTTGCTTACCATCAGGCAAGATGAGGACAAGTGTCCCACCCATAATATATAAAAAAAGAAGACCTGATGACCAATCACACACGCCAACGTCAGAGGCGGGCCCGGCGGCGCTTATGCAGTATCACACTAGTATTATGTTATCTGTGGTATCACCATAGTAACACTGCATAAGCTTGGCAAAATTGTATGTCTGTCGAAGCGTTGTCTTAAGGTTGTATGGTCTGTGACCCCAGTACACCAAAATTACAGACGGATTGGAGCAAGGGAGTTGATATTCACCATCTTTTGTTTTTAAGCTCGTATTCGTATTCTCTGTAAGTCCTTTCATTTGATACCCATATTCAAACTCAAACTCAAAAATCTTTATTCAATATAGACTTTACAGGCACTTATTGACGTCAAAAAAAACATAAAAATCTTCAACCAAGAATCTAAATAACTAAATTATTTAATCCTTGTATGAACACACACCCCAACCATTATTAAGATGTGTGCAAATACAAGTCAAATGAATAAAAAATTTACTCTTTACCTGTTCGGAAATTCGGAGAGCCTTCTCGAGAAGAACAGGCAAGAAACTCGGAAGGTCTTTTTTTTTGTCTCTTTTAAAATGCCAACATTACAATATTATATTTCACAAACATTTTTTTCAATAGTATAGAAATGCCTGTCGGTGTGAGTGGAACAGTTACTCGAATGAAAATTCCATTATCACAAAGTGTTAACACCCTTTGAACGTCAATTATCACATTTTTTGTCAATCCCAAGCAGTTTTATCTGTCATATAATCAGACACTTTATAAGATGCTTTTTTCATAAGTACGCCCTTGATAGTGACTTTAAATTTATTCAAGCTAAGTGCTTTAATATTATTTGGAATTTTATTGTAGAAGCGTACACAAAGGCATTGGAATGAAATATTATTTTTTTAAGTCTAGTATTTGGTAACGCTAACATATTCTTTTGCCTAGTAAGTATTTACTGAATGAATATCACTAGTTTTACAAAACGAATGTTTATTTTTATGAACATATACTATATTCTCGTAAATATATTGCGACGCAACGGTCATAATACCAATTTCTTTAAATTTTTCTCTCAAAGAGTCCCTTATTTTAAGATTATAAATAGCACGAATAGCCCTTTTTTGCAGCACAAAAACAGTCTGAATGTCGGCAGCATTTCCCCACAGCAAAATGCCATACGACATCACATCAGCCAGCTGACGTATTTTCCATACAGCGTAGGCTGCAGAACTAAGTCTCTTCGACAATTTAACAATATGTGGGCCCCACTGAAGCTTTGAATCTAAAGTAATACCAAGAAATACTACGGTGTCCACAAGGTCCACATTTTTATGCTTTATGTTAACAGTGGTGTGAACCTCTTTGACATTGAGTAAAACAAATTTTATACATTTAGTTTTCCCTTCATTGAGGCACAACACAAGTTATTCGCATTAAACCAGTAAACTATTCTTGAAATAGAATTATTTACATCGTCATAAATTTGCAATCGTCTTTTAATTTTAAACATAAGTGAAGTATCATCTCCAAATAATACAATCTCATGCCTGTCCTGTACAAAAGCAGGCAAGTCATTAATATATATTAAAAATAGAAAAGGACCAAGAATTGAACCCTGCGAAACTCCCATTTTAACCGAGGCGCCCTGGGACTTCTCCCCATTGACGTCTACTTTCTGAATCCTCTCAGTCAAATAGGAGACTACTAGATCCAGAACAGGTCGCGAAAATAATATTACCATAATAAAACAAAATATCTGCGTATTCTTCGTTTTCGAAAGCAGCCATTTCAAAATAGCGTATCGGTTTATTTGTTATCAAAAGTTTGTCCGTAATCTCAAAAGTAGTTTCAAACTTAACAAACAATTTCAACCAGGAAAACAAATGAATGATGTCGTCGAAACATTCGTAATCCTAATCAATCATGTTCCAAAACGTCCAAAACAAATGCAACCTCTGTGGTTAGGTCAATCCAAAGAGGTTACAGCTTTTTGGATAGCAGAGGTTTGCTATCTTTACTTCGTACTTTTGTCTTTCCCAGACAATTTTTATTCAAAGATGAAATTATGAATTTTGACCTACAGCGCAACTTTTTGCTAATTTCTGTAAAAACTACTAATAAAAGTAAATAATATTTTTACCTTTTTTAAAAGCTCATGAAACCAGCAAGTTATTTTAGTAGTTTTTACGCCAACTGTCATACATTTTTTTTCAATAATTGACGTCGATTTTCAGAAAGATAAAAAATTAATCGACTTGATTTTTTTTTTTTTTTTTTTTTCTAAAAAAACGTCGCCCCACACTAGGATTTTCTCCTGTGTCGTGGGTGCAGTTACAAACATAGAATATCACATGCACATACACCCAGATTGTCAATAAAGACCTCTTATTTCCAAAATTATGTAAGTTTTTGACAACAATTTTAATTTAAATTAACTGACCATTTTTCAGCTTTGCGCAATTAATCAATTTGTCATTGTAAATGGTGTAGTTTTTTTTTTGGTAACAAGTCGGAAGAAATCTCAAAAATTTTAAAACCGTCGTAGCTCGATAACCAACTGTTTTTGACCCCTGGTTAAATGGGCTTTTTTTGTTGCTTATGACCTGTACTATAACCCCTTTCAAGAAATACGTCGACTTTTCCTGTCATCCTGTATATTTTGTATTAACTCAACACCAGCATCAGTTGTTGAGCGACCTTTTCTAAAACCAAATTGTTTACAGTTTAGAAGATTATTTCTGTTAAAAAAAAAACTAGCGGACTAGTACCTATTATAGGCAAACACTAAATACTAGTCCGCCATATTGGTTTAGAGTTACGTCACATTATTTTTTGACATGCTCAGCAAGCCCTTTCATTTGAAACACATATTGTAGGAATGAATTAAAAAAAACTATCCGCCATCTTGGGTGTTTCGCCATGTAGAATTTAGAATGACGTCACACAGTTAACCATTCATTGTCATCCAACTTGAACGTGTATACAGAATTTCAGCTCAATCGGTTAGATATCTACTTCAAAATTGATTTTTTAGCTTTAGAAGTACGCCATATTGGATTAATAGTGACATCACTTTATTTTTCAAGTTATTCTTAGCAAGACCTTTTATTTGATACCCATATTGTAGGAGTGCATTAAAAATAGTTGGTCTGCCATCTTGGGTATGCCTATGCCGCCATCTTGGATTTAGAATGACGTCACACAGTCAACCATTGAACGTGTCAAAATTTCAGCTCAATCGGTTATAGATACTTATCTGCTTCAAAATTGAGTAGCAAGATTTCACCCGAACATACATAGTTACAACTTACATTGCAAGTTAAATAAAAGCTTGTAATAAAAAAAAAGTAAAAATTAAAAAAAATTATTACGGCGGGGGCGAGTAGGGTATACTTCTCGATTGGTCCCTTCTCAAAGAAAAAAAATCCTAATCTATACTAATATTATAAAGCTGAAGAGTTTGTTTGTTTGGTTGAACGCGCTAATCTCAGGAACTACTGATTCCAATTGAAGAATTCTTTTTGTGTTGGATAGTCAATTTATCGAGGAAGGCTATAGGCTATATAACATCACGCTACAACTAATAGGAGCTGAGCGTCAATGAAAAATGTTTCAAAAACGGAAAAGAATTGTATGAAGAAACGTAGTTCGCGGGCACAGCTAGTCGGCTAATATACTCGTAATTCAAAGAGTTATGAGCTAACAAACATAAATATGGGTTTTGCTTGATTTTCCTGGGATCCCATCACCAGATTCCGTCTTTGGTGACAATGACATCGACGCGACGACACGGTTAGCGCAGAAGTCGAGTGATCGCCTACTGCGCAACGATCTCGGGTTCGATTCGAGGCCATACAAATATTTTGTATGGCCTGCAGAAAATTGTTCCGGTCTGGGCGTATGTGCATGTGATATTCTATGTTTGTAACTGCACCCACGACACAGGAGAAAATCCTAGTGTGGGGCGACGTTTAAAAAAATGGCAGCAATCGGGGAGTATACCCTCAAACAAAAAAAGAATTTGGCAAATTGGTTCGTAATTCACAGAGATATGAGGTAACAAACGTAAAAAAAGAACATACAATCGAAATGATTAACTCCTTCTTACTGTGAAGTCGACTTGTCTCTAAGTCGCCTAGAAGTCGGTTAAAAATTAAATTACACTGGAACTCACAATTGAAAAAAATAAAAATTAAAAAAACCCCCGACCCAAAAAATCAGTCTAAAAAGTATAAAAATAATCTTTTTTAGCTCCCTTTATAACTTGACTAGCTTTTGCCCGCGGCTTCGCTCGCGTCAAATTCGGGGTAAGGCAACCACCTTCCAGCAGCACCTTGAACTGTACTAATTATAGATGCAGAATTATTCCTGATAACAACTCCTCTCCTCTCGCCGCGCCGCCCGCGCTCGCTTAGGTACCCGATTGACGACGATCGAGATGGCATACCTAAAATGAAAAAATATATTATAGAACCTTTATATGGGTGATGTAATCAGCGACTCGATAAACCCATGTTGATTTTCAGACTTTCTCATCCCATTTCCCTTTTTTAGGGGTTGCATTCTGTAAAAACTTAACACGTGTTTACTCATTTATTGATAACAGTACTCCTGTGAAATTTCGAATTAAATAGTCTGATTCTGTTTCCTCATACAAATGTTGTCCCTCCGTTTCAAATCCTTAGAAAAATCCATTCTTAGTGCTCATAGCCCTTAGACCTCATAAGAAACCTACTTGTTAAATTTTGCATCTTTAGACCCGAAGGTTTGGGCTGTACCATATTATATATTCTGTGGCTGTACGTTGATATGTAAGTCAGTTTCTTCTTTTCCATATTAAGAAGAAGATAGAAAACGATGATGGTAGTTCACGACCGCCAGGTTGGATTTAGAAATCGTTATTGTTTTTGTAACCAGCGATGCGATAATAAACCATACAAAAGATACCCATATTAATTTTCAGCCTTCGACACCCCATATCCCCCATTTAAAAGGGTGAATTCTTAAAAAAACCTAAAACAAGTGTTGACTCATTTATCGATAGAAGTACTCCTGTGAAGCTTCGAATAAAATAGTCCAACTAATCTTGTTCCCCCATACAAAATTTGGAGCCCCATTTCAACCCCTTAGGGCGTGAATTTTGGAAAATCCTTTCTTAGTACATCTCATAAGGAACCTACGTGCCAAATTTTAAATCTCTAGACCCGGTGGTTTAGGCTGTGCGTTGATATGTCAGTCAGTCGCGTTCTTCTTTTATGTATACAGAGATATAGATAGAAGATAAAAAGTAATATGTAGCCGAGACCTATATTTAATAAATCATTTTTCATCCCGAGCCCTATTATGTAGAGAAATTTAGAGATTTTACACATATCTCCAAAGTATGCGTCGGAGCTTAAAAAATAACGAAATTTTGGATCCCTGTGATACCCAAGAGAAAAGTCGGAGGAATCTTATGAAAAACGGTGAAGTGTGAGTTTGATAAAAAATTAATATATTTTTCCATCTAGCACTGGCTGCATTGCATTTTTAACCGATTTCAGAAAGGAGGGGGCTGTCAATTTAGTTATGTTCGCTACTGTGGAACTTCGTTGATTGAGAGCCGATTTCTGTGATATCGCCTTTTGAAAGAATCGACTGGATCAGATGTAAGGGTGTTTGCCTTGGTTTTTTGGTGTGTCGTTTATATAGATAATCTAATTTTGTACAAATTTTAGACCTCCGTTAAAACCCCGTAATGGGTGGTTTTTGAAAAATCCGTTCTTTTTGCACTTGCATAAATCTCCAGCCTAAATCCAAAATTTGGAAATCTTAACTTCAAAACTGACGGACTTTCATACAAACTTTCATCCCCATTTTACCCCCTCAGGGTGGAATTTCCAAAAATTATTTCTTAGTGCACCCCTACACCTCATAAGGAACCTACGTGCCAAATTTGGAATCTCTAGGCCCAGTGGTTTGGGCTGTGCGTTGATATATCAGTCAGTCAGCCAGTCAGTCAGTCAGTTTCTTCTTTTATTTACACATATAGATTAAAAATACCTATTTATATTTTTAAGATGAGAATCGCCGCGACGGGGACCGCTTATTATGAATAAGTAAAATTAATCAATCATCTCTATCAATTACTACGTTTAATGAACGGTTTCAAATTATACCTATATTTCTTTATCTGTATTTTGGGTATATTAAATTTGATTGAGGTAATAAGAATTTAGCGGTCCCCCGATGCGGTGATTCTCATCTTAAAAATATAAATAGGTACTTTTAATCAAGTTATAAAAGGAGCTAAAAAAAGAATATTTTTATACTTTTGGGATTTGATTTTTTGGGTCGGGGGTTTTTAAATTTTTTTTTATTTCATTCTTTTCAAATTTCTAATAATTCTAATAGATACTAATTGATCTAAAACGTAGCTAATAAAAAATAGCTACCTCGTCTTGGCAAAGTGCTTGTAGCTCTTGAACTGCTAATCCGATTTTCATAAAACATACATAAGAATTAAGAACCACCGCGATGAACAAGTTTTTCGATAAAAAAAACCGCACTCAAATCGATTCTTTAATTCAGGAGCTACGGTGCCACAAACAGACAGACAGGTCAAACTTATAACACCCCTCTTTTGGCGTCGAAGATTAATAATTTTACTGAACTGTTATTTTTTTTTAATTATATTAATATTAATACTGATAATTTTTTTATTGCTAACGATGGCAGATGAACAAGTGGCCCACCTGATTGATGGTAAGAGGGAACCACCGCTGGTGGACATCTACAATGCCAGGGGCATAGCTCAGTTACTGCCTACCTGGAGAGAAGTGCTCTTTTTTTTAAACCTAGTTTGAAGTTGGACATATATCTAGACTGGAGCATCCGGACCTTCATTCTGTTATTTTTGATGGTGAAGTTATCCCTTTGAGCAACTGTGTCAAGGACTTGGGCTTGCATATAGATTCAACGCTCAACTGGCAACCTCAGAGGCGCGTTCAGAGCCTCTGGGTGTAGTTGTCCGGTTGTTTTTTATTTAACTCACTCAGAGGCGTTGAACGGATTGCAGCAACCAAATCTTTTATCTCCCTCATTCACATGATTTTTATTTCTCTCTCTTTCTAGTGGATGACATTATAGAATATGGACGCCAATATCATCCAATCACGTAAGAGTATTTCAGTAATAAACGTCAGAGCGTTTTACAACCATCAAATTCGATGGTTGTTCGGTTGTAACTCGCGCCGACACTATAAGGTCTTGAACGGGCCGGTTGTTTCACCCGGTTGTCACACTCGAAGGCTTTGAACGGGGTTAGAGCGAAAAGTTGTACTTCGCGCGAAGGCTCTAAACGCGCCTCAGGTAACCAACGTTTGTCAAAGGGTTACCGGGACTCTAAGATCTCTCTACCGACAAAAAAACTACCTGACTAACTAACGACCTGAATGCAGGTCTACTCAACAATCTTGACCGACTTCTAAATAACTGTATTCGATTCAATTTTAATTTAAGGAAATATGATCATGTTTCGGTGTTCCGGGAGTGTTTAAAATGGTTACCTATTCGGCAGCGCAGACAGATGAGAACCTTAATAACTTTATATTCTTTACTTTATAACCCTAATACACCCTCTTACCTCATCACACATTTTCAGAATTTGTGTAGCTGTCATAACAGAACCCTTCATTCTACCTTCAATGGTATTCACACAGTTGCCCCTCATCACTCTGATATTATTCACTCTTCCTTTTTTGTCCAATCTATTCTTTTATGGAACGCCCTCCCTCTAGTCTAGAGGTAAGTAACGCCACTAACGCCCCAAGCAAGCTTAGCTTCAAAAATAAATTGCGAAGGCATTTTGGAGAACACTTGAACAACTAATTCTTGCACTACGTTTATATCATGTAGGCACTTATATAAGTATATATTACTTTATATTAGTTATCTTATTTATGTAGTAGAATTGTTTAGTGTATGTATGTTATATAATACTCTTTAACACCTGTTCCATTTCTCGGTACATCTACCGCATTTCCTTTTTCTGCACCACCCTAAGGTTGACTGGAAGAAAATGCCTCAGGCATTAAGTCCGCCTTTGAACAAAAATTATGTACATAAAGTATAAATAAATAAAATAATTAAATAGGAGCGCTCAAGAAACAGCAGCTGGGAGTTTGCAGAGTCTGCACGTATATGGAAGAAATAAACGCTGAAACTGAACTGTGCTAGGTTAGATCGGTTCCAGGTGGTAGCTACTTATAAACTCTATTGCGGTGACGGGTGGTGCGATGGTAAAAAGGTGACGAAAGCACAATTGCAAAGAGGAACGCAGAGCACTCTCCGTTAAAAAGCCGATAGAGCACGCAAAGAGAACCAAAGTCTTTCCTTTTCTACAGCGTCTCCATTTAGGCAGTGATACTGGGATCACCGACGATGCTCAATGCACGCCTTTGCAGGGAGTCAAGAGAGTCGAACGGGTTCCTACGGTGAAGGAAAACATTGTGAGACAACCTGCATGCCTACATCTGCGAAGATATTCAAAGGTGTATGTCAAGTCAACCAATCCGCACTGGGCCAGTGTGGTTCGCTAAGGCTTAAACACCCTAACATTCGACTTCGCTCAGTGGGGACGTGTATGAGTTAGCTATTAATGCTGTTATGAAGAGGGTCGAACTGATATTTGGGAGCTCCTGCCTAGAGGTATGAGCAGTACTCCATATGCGGCCGAATTTGTGCTTTATAAAACATCAGCCGCCGGCTAAGAATGAAGTACTGCTTTGCTATGTTCAGGACGCCCAGCTTTTTGCTCGCCAATTTGGCTTTGTCCTCCAAATGACTTCTAAACTGCACTTTAGCAGAAATTTCCACACCGAGGGTCCCAATACCATTGGACATACGAGGAGTAACTTCCTGGAACTGAGGTATTCGATAAATGGGTCCTTCTTCGCAATGAATGCGCAAACTTGTGTCAAGATGCTGGCTATCCATTTGCAGTGTCCCTCGAGGATCCCATATGATGGTAGCATCGTGATAAGAGCTCTATGCCAGACCCTATCAAACGCCTTAGCTACAGTTTAACAATGTAAAACTGTGCCTTAGCGGTATTGAGTCCAACGGCGAGAATCTCACCTTTACCCTCCTTTCCGTCCAACGTTGGGTCAGGTAAACTAAGGCTGCGGTCCGAAAGTCACTATCAGCGCTATTAGCGTGCTCAAACGCGTCTCGAAATGCTGTGAGCGCGCTAATCTTAGTCGGCATGGAGAACTGCATGACGTCATCGCTTACGTCATATCGGACTTACGGCGCTAATGCTCTGAAGTGAAATCACTGTAAGCGAACTGTCAGTCTGACGTTTGATACTTGTGTTTTTGGCTGAAAACGAATGTATTTGTTCTGGATGAGCAACGGAGAAACAATGTTGTGATTAAAAATCCACAAAACCAAAATGCTGAGAAGCAATTGAAAACAAAATGACCTAACCTAACCAAAATTTTAACTCGACATTAGACTTGACAAGTTGATAGGCTAAAACCCCGGTCCGTAATCGTAAGCATGCTGACAGCACTGTTAGCACTTTTAGTGCGCTTTTTAATTCGGACCGGGTGATTATAATCGTCAGCACTGTGAGCGCTGTTATTTATTACGGACCGCATCTGAAAAGATCTGCCCTGCGTTCCGTAAAACGATAAAAGTGATAATATCGCGAATCCGACCAAGTCACAACATAACCTACTGATTCAATAGCCCTTATATTTTGTGACGATTTAATTTGGTCGGATTCGCGATATTATCGCTTTTATCGCAATTCGGAACGCACCACTGACCGCATCCTGAAAGACCACAGCTGAACGGCCGGCCGTGACGAAAGCCGTACGTACTGTCGGTCGCCAATCAACTATGCGTAGAAGCATCTCTACTAAGTCTGTGAATCAGCTGGTGGTACTAGACATGGCTGGATTAGCTAATTTCCGTACCTAATCCACCTGTTCCTAATATTTTCAAACACCTAATCCAAATACCTGTTCCTAATATTTATTCAGTTCCATCAAAAATATTCGGAATAGGGAATGTATTAGTTTAGTACTCGTAATAGGTCCTAATATTTATTAGGTACCGGCATAAATATTTGGAATAGGCAATGTATTAGTATCGTAATAGGTCTTAATATTTATTCCGTATTGGCATAAATATTCGGATTAGGGAATGTATTGGAATAGTAATAGGTCCTAATATTTAATTTCATTCTTGATTCAAGTTTAATATTTTTACCGTTTTTTTTTGTGAGTATATTACGTGATTGTAATTGTGGACCGATTTTCAAAATTCTTTATGTGTTCGATAGAGTATAGTCCTGGGGTGGTTCCATTGTCACCAAAGTCAGGATCTGATGATGGGATCCCAGGAAAATCGAGGGAAACCCTTAAATTTCATAGGTACGTCCAAAGTGTTTCATGTTTTTTTCGAAGCTATTCAGGTATTTGCGTCTGGTAGTCATGAAATGAGCTGATGATGGAAGGATCCTTGACTTTTAGGAGTTAGAGGTTAGTTTTTTAAATACAATAGGCACGTTTTGATGCTAAATGGCATTCTTTCAAGTTACTTCGGTGAGCTGGTATTAAATTTACAAAAAACAAAAAAAAAATTGTACAAAAAAATAAAACAGACTTCAAAAAGACTTCAATTTGGCAGCGACTTCATAATAAAAAGGTGGTGGTGTGCATTCTTATACATGCGTATAATTTTTTACTTTTAAGTGTTTTTGAAGTCTAATTTTATTTTTTTTTGTATTTTGTATAAAGATTTTATGATTTTGTTAAACTGAACAAGAGATTTCTAAGCAAAAAATAGTTATGGTATTTTATCCTAGATGACGTTTGAAACTTAATAATTAGACGTAAAGTGTAGTTTTGTTTACAGCCCCCCTAGCACGTCCACCAAAACCCGATATGATAAAGCGGTTTATCGCGGTGAACTGTCAAAATACAATAGGGTTTCGTCGTATTTTGACAGTTCACCGCGATATGTCGCTTTATCATATCGTGTTTTGGTGGACGTGCTACGGGCACAGGACCTATAGTTTGACAGATTGATACTTCACGATTAACAAACATGGTATACGAATACCTAATCCTAGGTGGCATGGATTAGGTACGTACTGGTAACGAAAAATACCTAATCCACGTACCTAATCACATATTTATGCCTCAAGTCTAGGTGGTACTCTTCTAGGTACCGTAAGAGGCGGAGAGGAATGTTCTTTAATTGTCAAAAATAATAAGTAGTGCAAGGGGAAAAAAATTATTCACCCTTGGTACTACCGGACACGTGAGTAGTTCCATTGGCAAAAAAATTACCCGTAATACTACTACCAGTAGAACCAACGGTAGTACCACGGCGCACGGGTAAACAATGGAAACAATTGGCTGTATAGTTCATATCTTTGCCTGACCAAATTGGACGAAAATAACTAAATATTTGTTAATTACAAATTTGAATACCTTTTTATTGTTTACAAAATATTTTTGTATGAGAAATATTTAAAAAATGTAATGAATAAAAAGATGTGTGGCTTACTTTCAAAATATTGGCGCCATTGGAATGAAGCGTTTTTAAATGCAGGCGTGCGTGCGTCTATCGGAAATGCGATTTCAGCGCCACTCAGCGGCAGCGCACTGTATTAATTACATGTTCTACGGCGTCCTCCGAACTCCGATTTTATTCACGGAAAGTGTATCGCCATATTGCTTCCGTGAATTTAGTGAAATATTTGTGCATTTCTCTATAATTATGACTGCAATATCAAAATGAAGTGAAATATAATATTCTATTTACACTAAATGATAGTAGGGACACATTTTTGTGTATCCCAAGCTCAAATATAACGTGAAAAAGGTAAGTTTCATCCTTTCTTTGCTATGACTATATGGCCCAATATTCCACGGGAGTTCGATCCGCTATGCGATAATGAAACTTAAAAAATGCGATTAAGGTTAATAATTGCGCGGTTTTTGTTATGTTTATTTACATGAATTTGAAAAGTTCTCCGCGGTTTCTGGTCCTATCATGACACAGAGATACCATGGTTTTCTTAAATTCTGGGCGGGTTTGAGGTGTCGCCTTTGTACATACACGTATGTAAGTACATGTGATTTGACGTGAACGATTGGTTTTAGCGTGGAGAGGGCAACATGTCTTTTGAAAAAATGGAAGTAGTTAATCCTGCGGAAAAGGAGGCCAGCGAGGTGCTTCATTCGTTACTGTCGGTGGAACGTCGAAGTGTGGACAGCAAAGATGCTATCATTGTGTCTATACCGACTGACCAGAATGGAGGAGGCGAGTATGGCGAGAGTGCACAGTGGCATACACCAGTCATGGGCCAGCATTCAGTTTTCGAAATGGGAGCTGCACAAAATATGCAACCACAGCATTACAATGGCCATCAAGAACAGGTACATGTCCAATTAAAATGTAGAAAAAGTAATGAGTAATGCCTGATTAGAACATTCACTCCAACAGCAGGAATGTTAAACACATAAAAACAAATTTTTCCAATTATGATCAGTGTTTTTTAGGCTTTTAGTTTCCCTATAACCGCAGTCGGGCCCCACTCCCACTGCGGTAGATGTAACATCTTTTTAACTGGGTAAAAAAAGGCTTTTTTCCCTGCAGCTGGTGATCATTAACTGTAAATCTGTAATGACAACTGGTACTTGTGTTTTTGGCATTCCAACAGTGGTCAAAATGCTAGTTTCGGACAATCAAGCTTTGCTTTTACAATACCAAATTTATGAATGAATAGATATAAATAGTGTGTACCTACTTTTTATAATCCATTATTTATTATAATTTTACAGGTACTTTGGCAAGGGCACACAATACAAGTGGAAAATGGTGATGGTACTATGCAGACTATGTCAACATCTTACACCTTAGACTTTGGACCAAATGTAGAGGGTGAACCTGGGGATTTGGAAATTGATACAAAACCTAAAGTAGAGAAAAAGGCTGGTATAAAGAGAAAGAAAAAAACTGATTCAGATAGTGATGAGGAGGTCCTTGATAATAAGTTAGAAGACAATCCCACTCAGGTGACTATATGTTTAATAAAATACACACTATAATTAGTTCTAAATTAATGCTTGCTAGATAGAGCACCATTAAATATTATGCCGAAATAGCACTAAAAACAAAAAGTGAATTTAGATTTTTATTTATTGATGCTAAACTTACAGTTTGGGAGTTGGAACTCAAGTTTTTATCTAATACAAATCAGCTTATTTAAGTTTACACTAGAGTTTGTTCAGAAATGTTTTGTTTTTTACTCAGAAAAAGGAAAGAAACAGACATATTGGCTTGCTAAAGAAAAGAGGATATGTTTCTGAATTACATTGAGTGTAATTATCTTTTGAACAGCATTGGGTAATTTTTTGACAATTAAAGCAATGCACCTATCTGTGTTTTATAACAGTAAGTAAATAAAATAAAAACTATGGTGGTAATTGCTAAAAGCCCAAGAATGATAAGAAGATTGAACATATTTGTTGTTGAGAATGATGTGCTCCACAAATTATATAGTCTTGTAAATTCAGTTCAAGAATAGTCTGACAGCTGTCAGGTAATGTGTATCAGATCAGCTCTTCAGCAGGGGTAGAAATTCGCACCAGTAAGTGCGAAAGTTTACTTGACATATTGTTTCTGAATGAACTAGGTGAATCATTTGGTCGTGCTCGGTTTCACTTGGGTTAGTTTCTGAACCGCTTAGGGATGCACATTTCTCAATGCTCTCCTATTTTATGATTTTTTTTTCAATTCACAGTATCACTTAGAGACCAAGGAAAGCTCATATGCATAATAAATTTTAATATTTTTTTGTTTGATAGAGATAAAATTAAGCCTGCCAGGTGCACTTTCTAAGCTGTGAATTGTGAATAATAATAAGCTGACATAGTGTAATTGACAATAATTAAAATGCTTATATTAAGATTATAACATGAAATTTTTTACTGGTCTTTCCAGGTTAGAGAAAGATTGAAGAGAGGGTGTGATTGTAAAGACAACTGTTATAGAGGGCTGAATCCTGAAGCTGTATATCGACATCGCTTAAACATTGCAGAATTGACAAAAAGCGAACATGACATGTACCTTATGGGTATAACAATGGCTAGTTTGGCTAATCCAGCGGAAACATCACGCCACAAAGTACGGAGGAGACTACGTGCTTGCTATGTATATCAAGGGCGCAAGGTATGCTTAGAAGCATTTTTATATCTTGAAAATGTCACACATTACCAGCTGAAACGTATTCGGCAACATGTCATGACTCACGGCGTCGCTCCGAGAATACACGGCAATGTCGGCAAGAAGCCATACAATACATTTACTCTTGATATCTACAAACACGCCACTAATTTCTTAAAGGAATACTTAAAACAGCATGCTAGTTCACCTAAAGATGTTCACCCTTCAGCTGATGGTAAAAAAGCAAGTAAAACAGTTATCATTCAGGGCGATTCCAGAAAGCATCTCTTCGAGGCATACAAAGAGTATGGAGAAATTTTAGAACCAGGAGTAAAATTAATGGGATATTCTACTTTCCGAGCTTTTATGAAGGACCAATTTCCACACGTAAAATTCGCAACTAAAAAACAAGAGCTACCCAAGGACATGGTACCATTCCGAAGCGGGAAATGCATGAGCTACGACAAGAATAAAGACCCGGTCAGAATACAACATGAAAAGGAAAAGGCAGAGGCGAAGAAGGCAGCTATAGAGGCTAAGAAGAAGGAGGAGCATGAAAGGGAACAGCAAGCGCAAGCACAAGCACAAGCACAAGCGCAGGTGCAGCAACAGCAGGAACAGCAACGGCAGCAGCAACAGGTGCAACAACAACAGCAACAGCAGCAAGTGCAGCAGGTGCAAGTTCAGCAACACCAACAGATGCAGGGGCAGCCACACGTGGTTATTCACCAGCAGCAGGGCCAACAGCAGGCGCAGATGCAACAGCAGATGCTGGTCCCGCAGGTGAGTCAGCACCAGCAGGTGCTGACGCAACAGGTGGGTGGCGTGCAACAGGTGTCACAACAGCATTGTGTGCAGCCACTAGGCGTCGCGGAGGAGGGCGGCCAGCAGGTGGAAATGGCGCAGCAAGTCATCCCTTTAGCTGTCGTGCAGCAGCCGCAGCAAGCCTACCTCGTGACGCCGGTGTCCCACTTCCAAACGCGTGTGCAAGGCGCCTGGTACCGCCATTGACACCCACCGCACACCGCCTATTCCCTTACCGCTGTCGGCTCCTAGTGGCAGCCACTCGACGATCACGTGTTTACATGAGCCTTCCGGCGGCTCCTATGCCAAGTTTCAAGATAACCGGCGTTTTTTGCTACTGACGCGTGTCAAATCTATGCCTCATCAGCAAAATAGTATGTTATTGAAACTCTGTGTTGGCGGACTACGACTATGAATGTAACACCAGATGCAACGTTTGGCAATAAGCAAATAAAATAGGTAAGAGACACCTATTCAGTATTGGTTGGAAACTGATTTCATAAATATTTGTAAGTATAAAATTAATCATATTTACACGACTTATATTATTAGAGTTAGCTAAGTAGTTTATTTTGTAATCATGAATTTTTGGAATGAAGGTGAATAAATTGTTTGTAGGTATCTATTCATTTTGTGTGTAGATTTACGCTTGTGGTGATAAATGATTTTGATTAATGGTAAGGTATGTTTTATGTCTGATTTTCTTGGATTTTCAAATGAGTTTAGTGAGTTGCGTAAAAAATGTTGGAGATAAGTGTTATTTAGCATATGCTAAGCGCTTCCAATATTATGTGTTCCCTGAAACTACGTGCAACATGGGTTTGTCATACATCAGACTGTGAGAAACACAAATCATATTTAGATCTAGTTGTAGTAAGTACTACCAAATGTGATATCTCATATTGACAAGTGATTTAGTGAAAAAGCAATAATTTTAAGAATGTCAAACACAAGACATACCTAGCATAGCAATCATAAGAAAAATTGTAACAAAGTGAACCACAACTTAGTGTAGAACGAGACTAAAGTTTTTCTTTTGGACTTGCAGACACTGACGTGCTATCAATTATAACATAAGTACATCAAATATCAAAAGATGTGTGTGTACAAACAAATCGCAAAAACATACCTGGGTACAAATTTGAAGGCTGACACACTTAATGCGATCATGTAAACTTTCATGTCTACATGGACGTATTCTACTTTGTTTAGAACTGAAATACACATAATACGTACACTGCTTGTAGTGTATGCAAATGAATCTTCATGGATCCAGGGTATCCAGCCTTGAACATTATATTAACGTTACTATAGTCCAATTTGAAAACTGGTCTCGCCCAATATTGAACAACATTGTATGCCAACTATTCATTTACTAAATATAAAGCAGTGCCTTCGAAATATTGATGTTAAATTTGATATAGCTTTGGTGTGCGAATAATTTAATGACGATAGCAGGTTTTCCGTTAAGATTACCGGGTAGGTCAAATTGTAATAGATTTAGTATTGTGATAGATTTTCTGAGGTAATGCAATATAGCGCAATAATGGCCATCATGAGGCGCATCTTTTATTAGTTTAAAGTGATCTGGCCACACTGTTATTATTTATACAAAATATGTGTGAGTGATACATATCATGTGTGAGACAAGATTTTGCTCCTTTAAATAGTTACGAACTTACATATTGTGTGTTTTCATTTTATTTGTATTACTTTCAGTATTGAATAATAATCAATCGGAACATATGCAGTACAATTAGAATACTTGAACACACTTAAAAGATTTTATAGACTGAATTTGACCTTCCAATCACAAATTAAATTAAAGATTCTCTGTAAATTTCAATTTTTATGTTGTATTGAAATCGTCTTTATATCTCTGAAAGAAAATGTGTTATTAATTTTTTTTGTTTTAAGTCTCCTGATTTAATAAAACACTAAATATGTAATTTGGACCATATTTTAATATTGTGTCAACAGTAGCAATGCATATTTATTTTGTTTGACTACTTTTTAACGGAGTACATAAAGAGTTATTTTTTAATTATTTGTGGGGGTGAGCATCCACTGGCAGCATGATTGGTCGACTGCCTCAAGAGTACTACAATCTATCAAATATTGGAATACGAAACCTCTTGAGCAGTCGGGAATGCTCCATAGGATCAGTAGCTCTTAGCTATCACTGCTTGAGCGGTCAGTGTATTCTATTCTAATTTATTTGGCAACTAAACGCTTACGCTGCCGGTGTCTGACCGCCCAAACGGCGGCGTACGCTTAAACTCAAATGGGTGGCACATTCGTGTGTGACGCGCGTCTCTATTGGAAAACAGTAATGATTGTTCTCCGCTTTATATCTGTCTATAATTTTATTGTTTTCTCTGTCTTACTAGACTCATCAATTTGGATTGACGCGGCTCCACTGTTCGTCATACAAAGTTAAAATGTTTCATTAAGTAAATATTTTAAATTTTTATGTAGGACAAATTTGTTTTATATCTCTAGGTAAAAACTATAGTTGATCTACTTCTAGGTTTTATTTCTTCTTTGTCATTCTTTTACCTTTGTGTTTGGATTTTTAATTATGTCTGGCAAGTTTTAATATTTAAAACTATAATATACAATTATGTATAATTTATCATCCAATTCCAGAAATCTACACATAAATAAATTTTTAAGAGGCCCAGTTTTATCATTGAATTACAATATCAATTACAATAATTTTCTGACTTTTTAAACATTTTACAACACCTAAATGGTGCTGAATTGTATTCAGTTATTGCAAGTTTTTTATTGTGTCATTTTAAACAGGCAGTCTAATGCAATAAGCTCTGGGCATATCTGTAACCACTACAATATTGAATGGTATAATATACACGGTGTTTCATAATAACCAATAAATAATCAATGCGTTATCTAAAACTAATTATTAAAATGTGTTTACACGTAATGTCATTCAACCCAAAATTTTCATGTATATCATAGTATCATCATCGTGTTTATGAATTACATGAAAATTTTGGGTTGAATGACATTACGTGTAAACACATTTTAATAATTAGTTTTAGGTAACGCATTGATTATTTATTGGTTATTATGAAACACCGTGTATACAACTATACAAGTTTATTTTTTAATTACAAAAAAATTGTGTGCTCGTTCAGACAAGCAATCTGTACAACTTTCAGTAAGGGACCAACTCTGAAATCGCAAAAAAAAAATGCAAATGTTCACTGAACCTAGATGTATGGAACAGCTGATTTTTTTTCCCATTTCAAAGTTGGTCCCATAGTAAAAATTGTTCAGTTTGCTTGCCTGAACAAGCACACAACATTTTTTTAGTAACTAAAAAACACCTTGTATAATAGTCATCCAAAATCACACTAATTTTATCACAATGAAAATAGGGAAGCGGACAATAATATTTTTATGTCCTTCTGGATTAATAAGTACTTTTAAATATTTTATTATTATTAATATAACAATTTTCGGCAATATATTGATTAGTATAGTCACATGACGTCACATGTCGGTAAATTTATTTTCTACCCACTTGTGACGTAGTGACCTTAAATTTAAAAAGTTTTATTTCCGTAGTTTTTTGTTATTTCGACAACAACAAAGCATAAAATAAGTACTTGTCTGATGTAAAATTTTGATAATTGGATTTAGATTTTTCAGACTCTTCGCCTGCCTATTGTCTTTGTTTTTAAAAGTTTATGGAAAATTATTTTTAGCGATACCTTTACAATATCTGTGATAATTTTTCGTTTTTTTTTTAATTTATTATAAACAAAGCAATTTTAACTTTTTTATGTTTGACATTTCACGATACATACGCGTATTCTAAATACACGTCAAAATGCTAACGATAGTGGACGCGAAGCTAATTAATAACACACTATTAATTTAATTTTTAGTTTTACCAGGTAAAAGTACTGTGAGTAAAAATAAATTACGAATTGCATTGGTCACGGATATGCTCTGATGAACAGAATGCATTTTACTGTTTTATATTTGAGCTTAAGAAAAATCTCATTTTACTTCGACCTAAGTTAAGAGTAGTGTAATTTATATAACTCATAGAAGTGTGTAATTATAACCATAAACATAGTACAGAAACGTGCCTAGAAAATTATGCTTATCCGTGTATTTTTATAGTGCAATAACTGTGAGGTTCGAAGCAAAAGCCTACGAGGATCGACAAAATGTAAATCTGATGTTTTTCTGTCACATCAAAAATATTTTAACAAATATATTTTCGTACAAAACTAGTACTGGGACTGATGTGCTTCGAATCATAGTTACTCCAATTGGCATATACGGCAAATGTTTCAAAATTACCTATTACCGTAGGGAGATACGATGTGATAGACATTAAACCTTTTTTACGCTACAAGCTTTGTTTTATTATTCGCATTAGTGCTCGATTCCGAGTGATTCCGATTAACGTTTAGCTTGATCGGGGTCGAGGCTCCCACGCCTTCCTGCGGCCCGGTGCAGCTGCAACCGGAGATTGAATGTCGGGGGTGTTAGCGTTCGAGCAGTTGTGGCGATTAGCCGTTACAGCCGGCCAGAACACTCGACAATTTAATAAACTCCCGCGTCGAGCATCGTAAACAGAAGCCATTGTTTCGACTTTGGCCGGCAGTTTGATGATACCTACATGACTCGGCGGGCGCGCGTGGTCCTCACTCGAGTCGCGACGCTGACCGTTGATTGCGGCTACTCGAAATGAAATTCTGGAAGTGTTTCGCGAAGCATGGGCGCGCTGGTGCTGGTGAGTTACGGTCAATGTACAAATAATTTATTGCATTTGTGTAGTCTAACGGTCAATATTGTCAATTCGACTAGTATGTCGATTGATACGCTTGTCTTGTTGAATTAACCCAGTTTTGTCGTGACACTTGCAATTTATCTTCGTTGAGATCTTAGTATTATTGTGTTAGCGATTCCTTGCACTTATGGCATTTTATTGAAACTACTGCCATGTCAATTAAGGGTTTTCATTGTTTCTTTACATGATTTGTAGTGATAGGGAAAAAATCTGATAATATTGTAATTTAGGTACTTACTGTCACTGAGCATGTATTATAAATAGACCTTTTTGTTGTTTGTTCTCATTGATTTACTACCAAACGTTTGGTAGTAAATCAATGTTTGTTCTGTACAAAACATTTTACTATAGGTCCCAGAGAAATCGAGTTTTTTTTACATACGACAGGGAAGCTCTTGGTCTTCATCTCACCTGATTGTAAGTGACGATAGGCGAGCGAGCTTCACCTGGACTCTTCAACATCTGAGGAACTGGCTATCTTACCTCTAAATGTCGGAACACAATGCTATAAGCATTGTTATTACGGCGACAAACTTAGATAAGATGGTGGTAGCTAGCCAGTCGGGCTCAGAAGCCCTACCACCAACCAAACCGAGCAGAAAAATTTCTGCCCCCAGTGGAAATCGAACGCCGGACCTCCCGATCAACACCCGGTAGTCTCAACCACTAGACCACGGAGGCGGTTAAACCCCAAGGGGTCGAAATCTGTTTCCGAGGGGTCATAATCTGTTTCCGAGGGGTCATAAACGAAAACTAATTTTTGGGGTCGACGAGGCCTAAACATTGACCCCTATTCAATAACACAAGTTCTTATCATTGCGGACCCACCATACCACTGGCCATACCCCTAGGGGTTGGGTGAAAATGACTAATATTTTAGGAGGAAGTATCATTGTTGTCGTCCTGTCAAAACTAGAGATAGGATTTTTAAAGTAATTAGGCTATGGGGGTCTGAGGTATCAGTTAATTTTGGAAAAGGGGTCTCTTGCCCCAAAATAGTTTGGGAATCCCTTTTTTGGGCGGGGGAATCTACGATTCGACAAGGAACTGAAAAGCTGTCAAGGCCGCCCCTTAGATATGCCATTGGACTCGGGTATAAACCCCATACCTGGCTAATCCAGTAACTTCCACCCCCCATGGAGGCACGTTCGGGATCGGCGCTAGCCATTCCCCGAACGCACCTCCCGAAGACAGGCCCAACGGAAAGCCATTGCTGACCCAAACGCTGGGACTTCTCTTCGGAGGGGTCATCAAGTTACCACAATGCGACCCCCCAGACGGGCAGACCAGCAGGCGTAGCACGGACCGTGGACAAAACAGTAGAGACAAATGACATGTTTCTTCTCGCTCTCTCATATCACAATGAAGCGAGACGGGACCATGGTTAGACACTTTCTCTGCTATAGTCCACGCGCCGTGTTAGTCTTTCTGGGATGAAAACGTAACGTCTGCCGACCGGTTGTCGGCGAGCCTGGCCATTTCGTCCCATGGTTGCTTAAGGGAGTTGGTGGTGTGCGCCCAAGAACGCGCGCCTCCTAACCCAACCGCCTGCGTCGGAGCGTTGCAGCAAGAGGGTCCTCCTCCCGCGTCCTCCTCCTGCGTCCTCCTCCTGCGTCCTCCTCCTGCCTATCCTCGCAGAAGGAGGCAACTGCCTCCCAGGACGTCGCGCTGGTCAACATCCAGGACACGACGCTAGCCAGCGCGACGGGAGTTTGCGAATCCCTGCCCTAACACGTCTAACGCGTAAACTTTTTTCTTAAGCTATTGCGTCTGGTGCTGATTACCTCATGCTATTGAGCTGGTGATGGAAGGTTTTGTGGGTTAGGAATTAGGGGGATAGTTCTTTCAATATATATAAGGAATGTATTCTTTCAAGTGAATCAGGTGATCTGAAGTGGATACCACTCCTTAACAATTAGGTTGTTAGGCTTATTCCGAAAATCGAGGATTTCCGATATTTTAACTGCTATTTTAATATTCACTCGTCATTCACCTAGACGCCATGATTGCTATGAGCGAGTAAACGCATCCGAGCCGATAGGTAGGTACGAACGAGTAGGTACTTCTGCAAACATCAATATCATTATCAGAGTCATTGAACATTGTTTTGATTTGAACCCGTTAGATTTTTGTTTTAGTGTGATATTAAGTTGGCTTAGAATACCGTTTTTGTTTTTCGGATTTAAACCGAGTAGGGCAAATCTGAAATCGGATTTACCCGATGTTGATAATTCATAGGAACCATCGGTGGTTCTCAATCTTATTTGTATTTTTCTGTGGAATTAAATACTTAATTTATTTTTAAATTTTTTATTTTTATTTCAGCTACCCTTTTTAATAAAGTACGCCCATTTTCAGTATTTCCATTTAAACTATTTGTTAAATAGCAGGATATGGTGGAAATTTTACGTAGGTGAATAAAAAGTGTGATAATTTTATTTGAATCTACTTAGAAGGTGAACTTTTTAAGATACGCTATATTTATTTTTATATACAAGTGAAATATATTTTTTTACAAAAATATATTGTTACCAGCAATAACGTGATTAGATAGGTACCTACCTACATCATGAATATTTTTCATGCTGAATCTTAATGATTCTATAAAATTTTATTATTTGCTGTTCTTCCTTTTATTTCAAACACAAACACAAATAAAAGTAATATGATGGAAAAACAAACGGCGGCCTTATTGCCAAAGCAGCAATCTCTACAAGGCACGTTTTGTTATTCATACATACACATTCATCATCACAGCTCCTTTACGTCCCCACCGAGGGGCACGAGCCTACCCTATGTTAGGGTGATTAGGTCTTAGTCAACCACGCTGACCAAGTGCGGATTGGTCGACTTCACATACACCATCGAATTTCTTCGCAGATGTATGCAGGTTGCCTCACGATGTTTTCCTTCACCGTAGGAGCGTCAGACAAATGAACATATGAAATTCGAAAACGAAAAACACATTAGTACATGGCGGTTTCGAACCCGGACCACCCGATTGGAACGCAAATGAGAGTCTACAGCGCCACCGACGCTCTATATACACATTATATGCATATAATTAAGTAGGTATGTCCTAAAAGTTTGAGAACCGTAGACTATTTCTCGGGTAATTCCGAAATATAAATATCACATAAACATGTTTAAGTTTACCTACGCTATTCAATAATCAGTAACGAGAAATCAATTTTGGGAAGGGTAAATAAGGAATTCACCCTGATGATGATGATGTTTGCCTCGAGTCAAATTCAAATATAAAATTAAATTAAAATTAACTAAAAATGTAATAGGTACCAAATATCTAAAAAATTAAAACCGACTTCAAAGATATCAAAAAGTAAAAAATAATATTCTAAACTAAGTGGGCCCGGTAGACATCCTGCCCGATTACAGCGCGACCTAGTTCAATCGTACTTATCAACATTATTATTCTAAGTTATCAACCTTCCCTGGACCTATTCAAACACCACAAAGTTTCGTGGGAATCGGTCTCTCCATTTTTGAGTTTTTGCGAGACTAATGGCCATTTTCACTAACCTTGTCTTAGCTAAGGACAATCCTAAGAAGAATACTGTCACTTCTTGTCTTTAATAAAAAGAATGTGACGATCGTCCTAAGCTAAGACAAAGTTAGTGCAATTGGCCATAACACACATAATGGTGGTATGGTTAAGTCCCACCCTATCCCCAGGGGTATGGCCAGTGGTATGGTGAGTCCGTAGAGTTCATTTATATAAGAGAAGAAAAGAAAAATATACAGTTTGTAACATAAACCCTGTGAACCCTTCAAGGTGCATGTTCAGAATCGATAGTATAAAAGTTTGACGTCATTGAAAATTCAAAATTGTAAGATTAATTTTGAATTTGCCTATACAAATAGTTGGGTCTGTGAAAAAAAGTACTTATGAGGAATTAGAACATTAATTTTACAATTACGAATTTTTAATGACGCCATAAATCTTTAATACACTCAGCGGCAAATTTAGAGGAACACTACACTTTTTACATAGATTCCAGCTACTTTTACAACATCATATCGATGTGTGATTGACCTTTAATGCGTTTGTTTGATTGTTATCCAGGATTCATGACCAAACCCATAACGGATAATGACAAAATTCCCCTATTTGTGACCTGGAGAAGAACGGCAACTTTTAATGGTGGTCTTTTTTATCACAATCGTACAACTGGTTTCGGCGTCGAATGTTTTTTGTGGCGAATCCGATGGCTAGAAAGCTGGTAAAACTAAATATGGTTTCGTATGCTGAAATACACAGCGTTATCAAAACTAGGAGTGAATTTTTATCGTTCCTCTTTTGCCCCTGAGTGTATATTGATTCTGAACATGTTCCTATTAGGGTTAACAGAGCTTTTGTTAGACACTGTATACGTATACATAACATTAGCGATGATCTCCTGGAAATACCTTTTATGTAAAAAGTAGGCAACTAATGTACCTATACCTAGTTAGTTAAAATTTGGAACCGACTTCAATAGTAAAATGTGATGTTGTAAATATTGTTATATTATTGTTGATTTTTTTGGTATTTGATTTGAAGTCGGTTTTTATATTTTGAAATTGCTATTAATTACTGAATATGGGTGATGTGCGGTATACCGACCACCAGAATATCCCTCGGATTTCGTTACAAGAAAGGCGGTTGCAACTTTCAGTCTGAAGTCGAGGACTTCTAGGGTGAGTCTGAGAACGGGGCGCAAAAAGCTGGGCGTGCTAAACAGAAAAAAGTGGTACTTCTCCCCTAGCCAGCGGCTAATGCTTTATAAAGCGCACATTCGGCCTCAAATGGAGTACTGCTTGCACCTCTATAGGTAGGAGCTCCCAAATATCAGCTCGACCCTTTTGACTCCCTGCAAAGGCGTGCATTCCGTATCGTCGGGGATCCCAATATCACGGCCTCAATGGAGACACTGGAGCAAAGGAGGGAGTTTTGTTCTTTCTGCGTGTTCTCTGCTCTAACGGAGAGTGCTCTGAGGAGCTATTTGCAATAGTGTCTTCATCACTTTTTTACCAACGTACTACCTACCACCGCAGTAGAGTTCATCCGTATCACCTAAAACCGATCTGGAGACCTATTTTTGAATTACGTATGCGATTTAGAAATCACCGCTGACTAAATAGTCAGCGATGACTTTGAAGTCACGAATTCCTAAACATCCTATTTTTGAAAGTCGAACGCAGAGCTGCCAACATAGATAAAGTACACACTTACGTAAGGGTTCGTTTCCACGCAGAATATAGCCGTTCTCGGTATATACCGGTTATTATACGGCTAAAAATTCATTGCAACTACGCCAAAATATAAGAAAATAATGGTCTAAGTTTGTTTGTGACACTTTAAAAGATTTTAAACTTATACACGGTTATTTTTTTATCACCCTGGAAAATGTTAGGGACGCTTCAGGACACATCCAATATTATACACGGTTATTTTTTTATCACCCTAAAAAATTTAAGGGACGACATGGTATTAGAATGATTTAAATATAAATAAAAAAAATAACCTCCTTAATTTTATATTAATTTTTTAAAAAATACAAAAAATGCTGCACTAGTTGAGAGCAGCATTTTTAGATTTTTTTTATTTTTTTTTTTTATTTTTAAAATTTTTTATTTCATTTTTTTTATTTTTTATATGATATTGGATGTGTCCTGAAGCGTCCCTAAAATTTTCCAGGGTGATAAAAAATAACCGTGTATAAAAAAATGAAATAATAAAAAAAAATAGTGCAATATTTTTTGTATTTTTTTTAAATTAAAATAAAATTAAGTAAAGTTATTTTTTTATTTATATTTAAATCATTCTAATACCATGTCGTGAAACGACCCTTAAATTTTCCAGTGTGATAAAAAAATAACCGTGCATATTTACTTATTTGAGAAATTTAATTTTTTTAAAATCCAACTTAAAATCAACACACATAAACTTCAAACTTGTCAATATGTTCTCAAACAAAACACAGATAACGTTTCCACAGTTATGACTTGTTTACGAGTGGGTGAGGGCACTCGTAATGAAATCACATCCGTGACTAAGGTAGTCACATAAGTGATATTCAAAAATAAGAATTATTGAAAATCGGTGATTATTAGTCACATCGGTGATTTCGAAGTCGCATACGTAATTCAAAAATAGCTCTCCTGGTCTTGCACATTTCGGTTTCAGCGTTCATTTCTTCCACTTACGTGCAGACTCAGAAAACACCGCAGCTGGGAGTTCGTTCTAGCTCCCAGCTGCGGTGTTTCCTGAGCGCTACGATATGTCCAACTTCAAACGGTTCGAGCATTTTTCTCAAGGAAAGCAGAGCTGCGCCCCTGGCATTGCAGATGTCTATTTACCACTTATCAGGTGGGCCGCTGACTCATTTGCCACCGACGGCAAAAAAAATAACGTTTGGAGATGCTTTTAATATAAGGGATTGAATTTATTTATTGGATGTATTTTCATGTTCATGATATTTTTAAGGTAGCGAAATTCTTAGAATATTTTGCAATAGGAAATCCTTTTTTAGTGAAAAAAAATTAAATAATAGTCGTAAGCCTGTACAAAATATAAACGAAGATCCATTTGTTATATCAAATCTGGAACAATCTATGCGAGCTCGTAATTCTAATGTGTTTATAAATTTGTTATTTGTAAGTAACTTTATAGGGCCTTCGTTTAAAAAAAGTCTAGGTTTCCCAAGTGTCCAGAAGTATGATGTAAATAGGTAAATGCTTCCAGACTTAGCTTATTCCAGCTTATACCAGAGGTAGAGTCAGTGCTAGAGTCGTTTTCGCGGGTTCCGTTGAAGCTTGCATTGCTGTGTTCCGTTGAAGGATAAGACAGGCAGTAAAATTACTGAGTACTCTCACTTGACATTGTCATAAGTTGTAAAGTACGTCATCGAGAATTTTTCGGTTTTAATCTTAGTACCTATTACATATGTACTGCAGGTGACTGTAGCTATATACTTACGATCAGGCGGGTAGCTTGCTTATGAGCCTACTTTGTTGTATAAAAACAGATGTGACGAATAGGAGTTCAAAAAATATACCAGACACACATTTTTACTGGTTAATGATAAAAAAAACTAACTTCGGAGTTGTGCGCCATTCGTCAGCTGGATATTGTCTTGACATATTATTTTAAATATTGAGCTCATTTAATTGGTTTTACCCTAAAATATTTAGTAGTAGCACAGATAATAAAATAATACAACAGGTAGTAGAGTAAGGTCTATTACGCCAACATTTGCCCAGTTTTTAAAATATCTATTTTTTTGGCGTTTTAGTGTTAAAATTTATATTGATTACTAGCTTCTGCCCGCGACTTCGTCTGCGTGGACTTCAGAATTGGGTCTAAAGCTTCGCTCATTAACAATTTTTAATCCTACCACGGGAACTATTTAAGAGATCATTAAGGAATATAAAGTACATGTCCTTTTCCATAGCATAGGTGACATGCATACTTCAAAGCTGTCGGCCTGCGGCTAAGCTCGTAAACAATTTTCAATTTTTCCTGGGGAACTACTTAAGGAATCGGAATAAAAGGTAGCCTATGTTCTTTTCCATATCAAAGGCTACATGCATGCCAAATTTCATCCAAATCCGTTCAGCCGTTTTTGCGTGATTGAGCAACAAACATCCAAACATCCACACTTTTACATTTATAATATTAGTAGGATTTAAGGGAAAATTTCAAATAACGGCAACGACCAAGTCTCGTGAATGTGTGAATAGGTATTCACATATTACCTATATTGAATCTGCATATACACTTAATACTGAACTACAAACTAAAATTATCCCTTAAGTAATATTAAATGTAAATTTTAACATTAAAACGCTTAAAAAAACTTAGGTGTTTTAAAACTAGGTAAATGTTGGCATAATAAACTTTACTCTACCTATGACTCTACATTGTAGTGATGCCCAAACAAAAAAACGGACATGCAAAAAAGCGGTACCTATGTATATCCATCTGTGTGCTGCTATCAGACTCGATGCTTTTGCTCTATCGAAAAATATGTTTCAAATTGAAAAGTCATCTTTCTATATTTAGGACACAGGATACCTAGCTAGGACAATGGCAGCGGCAAACAAAAGCCGGCAGCGGACGGATTGTCGCGCATAATAATCAGCCGCGCTTCATTGCCAATCTAGGGAAATGCGAACTGACATCAACTCTGTTTTCTTTATAGAATAGTTCGTCCTTTGGAAATGATCACTTTGTCTTACAGAATTGAAAATTATTCGAAAAAGTTTAAAATAAAAAGACTAATGGCCAATTGCACTAACCTTGTCTTAGCTTAGGACAATCTTAAGTGGCATGCTGTCACATTCTTTACATTAAAGACAAGAAGTGACAGCATACTTCTTAGGATTGTCCTAAGCTAAGACAGGGTTAGTGAAATTGGCTGTAAAGTCCATAATGATAGAAAGTTCTTTTGAGTTGTCCAATTTTTTACCTACAGCCCATGCGAACGAATGTCACATTCTTGTCAAAATTATCAGTTTTCTCAGAAGTATCTATTGAAGTGCAGCGGGATCCTTTGAATGAGGAATCCTTGAGTAAAATTCCGAGAGGTACCAGGACTTTAGAATACAGTGTGCTTTTCACCGTTGCCCTAGTACTCTCTATCAAAATAAATGTCCTTCGAACTCGCAATTTTTTTTAACATTCCTATTTTAAATCCTTACGGCGTGATCGAAGCGAAACAGAAACAGTACCAGCAACAAACAGAAATTAAGTCGTTACCAATGTTACCATACACAATAACATTTTGTTTATATACATAGTTATACAGGATAAACTACTTGCACAACATTTCTTTACTTTGTTTAACAAATTAACTCTAAGCACTGACGACATTTTTAATAACTTTTTCTCACAAGTGAGAGTGAGACATGCGCTTATTAAAAGTTATGATAAAAAAATACTTAATATTTTACAAAAAATAAAAACCGTCTTTAAAAACACATAAATAGTCAAAAATAAGATAAGAAAGCAATACACACAACATTATAATTTTTATTTTGAAGTCGATGCGGATGATCGATACCTAATCATGAGTTATAATTTGATGTGTGAAATGTGATAATATAACAATATGTATCTATTCTTATATTATTTTTGACTTTATTGTGTTTTTTTAAAACCTGCATTTTGAAATATTTTTCTATTTATTTAATCTGTTTAGTGAATTTAATACAAGCTCACCGAAGTAATTTGAAAGAATACAACTAAGTGCCTATTCTATAAAAAAAACTAACCTCTAACTTTTAAAAGTCAAGGATCCGTCTAACATAATAAGCACGGATCATGACTACCAGGCGCAAATACCTGAATAGCTTTAGAAAAAACATTAAACACGTTGACCGTTCCTATAAAGTTTCAGGTTTTCTCTCAATTTTCATGGGATCCTATCATCAAACCCTGTCTTAGTGACAATGGGACCAATTGGGAAGTAGGTATATCCTCTGAAACATAATAGTACATTATGGTACAAGTGTGTAATGTTGGTGATTACCGCTGAGGCGCATTGAGGCCCGAGCCGTCAGGCGAGGGTCTTAAGAAGTCGAGGACGGTAACCATCAATACACACGTGTATCATACAACGTTTTTCAACACACTTCTGAATAAAACAATACTTAAATAAAAAACCATTTTACATAGTAGATAAAAAGTTTACTTAGAGAAACAATTAGTAAATGTGCAGTTAGTAAAATTATAATTAACTATTTTTGATGACATAGCGGTCTCATCAGATAGATTATTTATTAAATTACTTTCATGTTCTATTGTTATTTGTGATGGTTCATTATTCGTGTAGGTAGGTGAAATCCAATCATTGGACGTACTTGGTATTTCGCCAGTAGGATGCGTCTCAGAATCAAGTTTAATTCTTTTTGTGATTTTTGCACAAATTTCCTTCTTGTTTTGTATGGAATCTTCTACGTATGATTCTGCTACATTGCTAGATCGCCACCCGCCATGTCGCTTCAAAGTCATTATATCAGCTCCTGAATTTGCCAGCAATGTAGCTGAAGTTCTTCTGAAACTATGTCCAGTGTAGCTCTCAGCATCTACTAAACCCAAAAACTTAGCGATTTCTTTAGGCATAGAACCAAATTTGTTTATACCTATAGGCTGACAGGTACATTTACCATTCTGGTAATTTAGAAAGAAACGGTCATTTTTTGTTTTTGGCGAACGCAAACTTTCATACTTCTTAACAATATCATAGAATGGACCGTGTAAGGTGAATGACCTAGGTATTTTATTTTTCGTGATAGGTATCTTCACTAAAAGCATCTGGCCATGGTTCTCTATATCTTTTACAGTTATATTTGTTAATTCTTGTATCCTACAGGCACCAGTTACACCAAATATTAAAGCAACCTGAAACAAAAGAAACAATAATTAAGGTCAACACACAACACAAGCTGCTATTAAATATTTAATTAAAATTAATTTAACTAACCTTTGTAGCCAAATATTGGTTATCTGGAGCATCTTTAATAAATTTTTCAATATCATCAGATGATAAAACCTTTGATTTTTTGCTTCTAAATCCATCAGATAGTCTCTTTAGATAAGCTGACAAATTCGAGTATGTTTTTAAGTCCACTCCATTCTTTGTTCGGACTGTACTTTTTAACATTGAGTAAATACACCACAAAGAGCTAGGTTTGTACTTAGAAGATAATTCTTTAAAGTACGCCATGAACACATTTTCTGAAAAAGACTGCGTATTCTTGTTGTTCTGCCATTGTATGAAATTTTGGTACGCTAATAGATATTTTTCCTTTGAGTTTTCTGGTAGTAAACTTTCCATAACGTTCTGGGCTTCACATCTTATATCGGGCGGTGTACAACATAAATCATTTTCTTCATAAATTGTATTTGCAGACATCTTAATTAATAACTAACTAAATAACTTCAAAAGAGAAAACGAGACGAGTTGTGAAAAATGTTTCGTACGGGCGGGAAAAATCAATCAGTTTTCCTATGCGCGCGCATCGGCCATAGACTAATAAATTTCGTAATGGCGGGAAAAATTAATCAGTTTTCCTATGCGCGCGCATCGGCCATAGACTAAAAAATGAGGTTTCTTTTTTTTGGGCTTTTCGCGGATAGCATTTTAGCGCAAGTGTAAGCGTAACTCAACCAATAATATAAAAAAAAACTATTACTCACTCGTGAATAATAGTAATGAAAAAGTCACAGTTTGATTATAGGTGTCATTATGTGCCTAATTGCCATGGGATTAGAGCCACTTTATGAGGAAGTGTGTTGAAAAAGATTTTTTCAAATCGGTTCAAATGACGGAGTTTTGAAGTACGAGTAACTAACAAAAAACACTCGAATTAGAACCTCCATTTTGTGAAGTCGGTTAAAAAGCAAATCAACAACACTTTTTGGAAATATGTGTAAAAAGTTTTACATTTCCGCCTTAGATTTCCACATAAACGATTTTTGACGCCTGCCTATATAATTATATTGGAACAGCAAGTTAAATTTTTTAACCGACTTCAAAAATGAAGAAGGTTATATTCGACTGTATCTATTTTTTATGTATTTTCACCGATTACTCCGCGGCGTTCTGAAGTTCACGCTTTTGTGGGTCAATTCGCAAAAATTATTTTATAATCAAAGGAATATACACCTGAGGAGGTACCATTGTCACCAAATCTTGATCAGGTGATGGGATCCCAGAAAAATTAAGGGATACCCTGAAATTTCATTTCACTAAGCTGGCGATAGAAGGTTTTTGCTGGGTTAGAAGTAAAGGAATAGTTCTCTTTACATAATTCGTTAAAAAGCACCAACTTCAACCTATTTATTCATTTAGGAGTAAACTCAAAGTGTTTTTGCTTGAACAACAAATAGATCATAGCGGATGACTGTGTCCTTCGTAACTGTCAAAAGACTTAGTGGTTTCATGGGGTTTTTTCACAATAGAACATTTTTCACAATGTATCATTTATTCCTATTACTTACACTTTGATATGTTATGCTATTGCTTAAACTATAATATCTACCTATCCTACAATTAATTTTGTACAGATGATTGTCTGTTGGCCAGCACACATACATTTGTATAGGCTTCCACAGAATACCAGCGTTGCAGGTGTTATGCATTCTGCAACATAGTGCTGAGTGGTGGCCTTTTTAGTTTCACTTTATTTGATTTAAGTACCTGTATTGTCTTTTTCATAATGTTTATTTGTGAAACTAAATAAATTTATTTGATTTGACTTGATTTAAAATTGTGATGTTGTATGTATTCTTATATTATTATCGAGATCTTGTTATTTTAGAAAATATTTTGTTAAAATTACTTCACAGTGGTGCGGTTTTTCTGTGTGGTTTCTGTGACAAATCTTTAAATGACCTTGATTAAGTTTGAACTGAACTTAAATTTATTATAATTATTAATTTAGTATCGCATTTGCATTACAAAGGCATTTTGGCAACAGCCATTACAAGCAATATGAAGTCGATGTCTAGCCCCACCTACAGTTGGCAGAAAGAGTATTAAAACAATGTCCTGTTATGAATACAAAAGATCATTATCAATAATTAAATGACTCACTTAGTGGGAGCCGTAAAAGTTATACGTCGAAAGAAAATTGGGATAGTACTTATTATTTGATTTGGCCTTATTTTTGCGTGCATAAACGTTGACTTAAGTATACATTTATCTGCCACTTTAACGTACGTAATTTAGCAGTAAATTAGCTATGCAGCCTATGCCAAGAAACTGCCTTTTAGAATGATGTTCAACAGGGCAGCTGCAGCATCTTTAGACGTGGCATTAAGGTTGACGATACGCATACATCAGACAACCATACCCAACCATAGGACAGGCACGACATTTGTTTAGCTACCAGCACCAGACTACACTAGAGCGTACTGCCAACGTCCCAAAAACAAGTACTGACGGCTTCACTGAGGCGTAGGTGTAACATAGGGAACACAACATGATTTTGTTATTGTTCTATAACGTAGAGGTACCCAATCGGACTGCACATTACAGCCTAAATAATAGCCGATGGTAGTAGAAAACGATGTATGAAGATAGTCATGTTTTAAGAGGAAACACTAAGGTCGAGAGAATTCAAAAATAGGTATTTTTAGATTTTTGAAGGTTTAAAACCTCTTTAAATAATTCACTTAATAAAAAAAGGAAAACATAGGAACATGCTTATAGTGGCCATTGATTTTATTGGAAAAAATGGAGCAACTAGGCCATTATCCAGGAAGGAAACAGGGGACTACGTTTGTATGGAAAAACGGCCTGTACGATTGCCTCTTAATAAATCTGATACTGTCTCTACCTTCACACAAGCACAAGTAAAACAACGAGACTATTTCATAGAACGGACTAACAAATAGGAAACAGTGGGGCTAGCACGCAGGAGAATCGAAAATCGAATCGAAATCCGAATCGAGGAGTTTGTATGGCAATTTTATTAGCGCCACGGCGGTGAGTAGCAGAACTAATAAAATTGCCATACAAAGTCCTCGATTCGGATTTCGATTCGATTTTCGATTTTCCTGCGTGCTAGCCCCAACGTAAGTTCAACACTGTAGTTGGTTCGACGCAACTCAGTGCACCAGTGGGGCTAGCACGCAGGAGAATCGAAAATCGAATCGAAATCCGAATCGAGGAGTTTGTATGGCAATTTTATTAGCGCCACGGCGGTGAGTAGTAGAACTAATAAAATTGCCATACAAACTCCTCGATTCGGATTTCGATTCTCCTACGTACCAGCCCCACAGAACATTACGGTGACAATCAATAATGCAACTGCACGTTAATTGTACAAATAAATCCACGAAGAAACGCTAAAGCGACATAGTAACTTTTTCAACTAAGACACAAAGAGCGCAATATCGCTAAAGTGGTCCGAGTAGGCTGCCTTTTGGAGTCTTATTGTAAATTGCCAGACTCCCTTGGCCAAGCCAGATTATTTTTTACCGACGAAAAAACGGAGGAGGTACTCAATTCGACGCGTATATATTTTTTTGTTTTTTTTTTGTTGTCGCGTATGATCACGCATAACTTTTTACAGAGAACTCCGATTTTGATGATTCTTTTTTTATTGGAAAGGGGAAATTTTTATTGGAAAATTTTTATGAAAATTTATACCCCGAGGTTGGTCCCATTTAAATTTGAAAAAAAAAATCCTACCCTAAGGGTAGGAAAACTGGAAATTATTGTTGATTTACTCACTAATTGTGATCAATGACCACGCATTACTTCGTACGGAGTGATCCGATTTTTTTTTTTTTAAAAACGTCGCCCCACACTAGGATTTTCTCCTGTGTCGTGGGTGCAGTTACAAACATAGAATATCACAGGCACATACACACAGACCGGAACAAATTTCTGTAGGCCATACAAAACATTTGTCCCGTACGGGAATCGAACCCGCGACCCGTTGCGCAGTAGGTGATCACTCGACCTCTGCGCTAAACGTGTCGTCAAATTTTGATGATTCTTTTTTATTGGAAGGGGTATTTTTTTATTGGATAGACTTCAATATAGAAGTGTGATGTTGTCTGTACCTATTCTTATATTATTTTTAACTTTTCAGTGTTTTTGCTTTTTAGTTTTTTCAGCGGTTCAAAAGTTTTTATATTACACTTTGTGAATAGTTATTTTAGTTTGTGTCTAAGTGTATCTAGTTTAAGAACATTTTCAGTTCGGGTCGTGCACTCCCGATACTTGCAGTTCTCTACCTTATTTTTTTAGAAATATACTAGTGGACCCGGCGGACGTTGTCCCGCCCGATTACAGCGCCACCTACCGGGTCCAACTGTACGTTTAAACCTTCCTTGGACCTATCCAAATATACACAGAAAATTTCGTAAAAATCGGTCGTGCCTTTTCAGAGTTTTTGCGAGACTAAATTTCATTTACTAAGTTTCATTTTTATATAAAAGATATTTTATTTTCACACATAGCTTTAATTTTACGTTAGCTCCTCTTTCTTCTACTCCTTAATTAGACCGAAGCCTTCTGATACGCAACATCTTCCAAATCACGATTTGTTTGCTTCATATACCAATCACGTGCTCTGATAAGTTTATTTTTACTACCTACCTGAAAGATAAATGCTCCTAATGGATTCCATTGCGTTCAGAACGAACTGATGGAGTTTTTAACTAAACACTGTAGTATTATATTATCTGTGACTAAACAGACCGAAATAATGGTAATACAACACGCCGTAATTACGCAAACTAAAACAAGATTCTAATTAAAGTAGGTATTCCGAAAGACTTAGTTTAGGACGAATTGTAGGTCATCCGAAAACTATGTTACAAATTTAATGATTTTTGTCCTCTCCCTTGTCATATTCTGAAGTACCACATATTTTACTACGTTATATCTAGCAATGATTCAAATATTTTGTATCGGAATGGTGGTCCCCCATTATCCCAAACGGAATCGGTGCTCGAACAGAGCGCGCTGAATGAATCATAGGACCAATTCCTTTAACAAACCATCGCCGAATGAAGCTAACAGTATTCGACCAATCGGGGTAAAAGAAGCATGTTCTTCCGTGTCCGACGTGGAGTTCAGTGCGGCAAGAGACCAAGACTGGCCCTAACATTGGGTCCACTGAAGTGGCGGTTCTTGGCAGTCCTCGGGATGGGACAACTCTGCCTTCTGAGAAAACAAAATCGCCCCACTGACCACCATCAGGGACAGACACAGAGGCGTACACAAGTAGCCGACGGCGGCGGCAGCCTGCGGCATTGCTGCTGCAATCAGGTCAGTGTTGGCCCCAGAACTTAGTTTTCCCATACTCCAGAGTAGACTCTGGAGTATGGGAAAACTAAGTTCTGCCTGCAGGGCAACCTTCTACCGAGTATGAGCATTGTGTGGATACGGATGTCACAGCTTAAACACCGAACTACGAGAAGGCAATCCAACTTGTGCGTCTGTCGGTAGCGGTGCATGATGGTCATTCCACATCTACTGGAGCTCTAGACATCGATAAAAGTACTTCTTTAATATGCAATCTCCATCTTGCTACAGACTAGAAGAAGATAAAAAAATATTGATGTGAGGATGAAATATAAAAAAATAAGTCACTGTTTGTTTTATCTTCGCATCTTCATAGATGGCTGGCGTGTGTCACTGTAGAAGAGCGAATGTGAACTCGCCAACTATACAATTTATGTAAATATACATATTTATAAGGACAGAATTGAAAATTAATTATGCTTTTTAATACTTAGCTATAAAATTTTGAAATGTGATGTCATAAAAAGTATGACCTCTTGGCTTGTCCCCCAATAGTAGAGCTTGAGTTTGTATATACATCATTCTTAAACAATGATACGAACTTAAGACTAAAATATAAGTACGTATTACTTTTGGAATAAAATATCTTAATATAAAAACTTCAAGTCACCTACTTTTTGTCCGCTGATAGATTCTTTAGCTACCTTGCTATTATTCCTTTTTTTGGGTGCTCGAACTATGACTGAAATGTACTTTTTACAATGGCACGAACAATTATCGACAATGACTCTACTAAATTCACATCCAACTCAGTAATTCAAGAAGTACTTAAAAAAATAACGACGATTTCTGTTTTTGCGCAGTAATGAAACGAAATGCATATTCTTATGCTTAATTAAATTATCTGTGCTTGTCTTCCATTGCGTGCAGAGAAACTAATTTGGTTTTGTTTGCGGGTACAGTAATTATCCTTACTTCCTTATCCTTAATGTCTTCTTCTAATATATAAAATTCTCGTCTCACAGTGTTTGTTACCAAATTCCTCCGAAACGGCTTGACCGATCTTTATGAAATTTTTTGTGTACATTCTAATGTAGGTCTGAGAATAGGTCGTAAACTATTTTTTATATTATGGCGAAACGTAGTTCGCTACACACTAGTCAAATATATAAAATTCACGTGTCACAGTGTTTGTTTGTTGCCGAACTCCTCCGAAACGGCTTGACCGATCTTTATGAATTTTTTTGGTGTATATTCAGTAGGTCTGAGAATAGGTCGTAAACTATTTTTTATTATGGTGAAACGTAGTTCGCAGGCACAGCTAGTATAAATGCGAAAGTAACTCTGTCTCTGCCTTAGATGAAATTTGGTATAGGCATAGTTTTTGGTATAGACATAGGATAGCTTTTATCGCAGAAATCACCCCTTAGGGGGGAAAAAAGGGAGGTGGATGCTTATATGGGCAATCAATACCGCTCAACCGATTTTGATAAAATTTGGTATGGAGAGAGTTTGAGTTGTGAGTAATGAAAAAGAATCATTTTTATCCCCGAAATCATTCGTAAGCGTGTAAAGGGGGGGGGGGGATTTGTAAAGGGAATCAATAAAAAGGGATTTCCACGTGGGCGAAGTCGCGGGCAAAAGCTAGTAATATACTATAACTGAGGAGAGAGCGAAAATCTCTACGCTATTCGTCTAAGCTCCAAACTGTTAAGTGAAGCATTTGTTTGAGAAAGTACGAGTGCGTCCTACCTGCACTCCCACATGTAGCCTGGCGAAGATCACATAATTATGATGATTTCTAAGAGCGAATAAAATGTAAATTTCTCTATTTAATATTTATTGCAGATATTAGAGCAGAGGAAACAAGAAAAAACATGCCATGTTATGCGCTCTAAAAAATTTTTAGATGACTAAAAAATTTTTTTTAGTCATCTAGCCTATTCGACCGTATATATGCCTTTTTTAAAAAATTGGCTTTATATTTGATAAAAATCGCATTCAGAATATATAGAAGAGGACAGTGCAGACTCCATGCGAAAGCATTGGAATTCAATGCTTTCGCATGGAGTCTGCACTGTCCTGGAGCACTTTCGATGCAGTTGATGTTTTCTAGCTCATCCATTTTGCTGCTTATTATAACTTTTAACATAAAAGTCGTTTTTAGTATGACAATTTATCAGAATTCCTAAATATACATATACTTACTTTATCTTTGGATGTCAGATCGTCTGAAAATTAAATGGTATTGCCTAATCAAGTGGATTTCGTCGCCCATTACATCACATCTTATCGCCGCATGCAGATTTTAGTAGTGGCATCGTAATATGTAGGGCGGCGCGGCGGGAGCCATCCCATTGCGGAAGGACGGAGTCGGACGCACGAACCAGTCAGTTCAGTCTACGTTCCGTTGTCAACGCGGGGCACGCGACTCTGCCCACTGCACAATCGGCCCACGCGCGTTTTAATCGTTCCTTTCCGAAAATTCCTCAATTGCGGAAGGTTCCAACTTTTACAGATTTACATTTCGAAACTCCAACAATCCACAGTCGTCCTTTTTCCCTAAATCAATCTATTCAATATTCACCGACATTAAGTCCACGTTGGGCAAATTAAAAAAAAACAGTGACAAATGTGATAACCACAAAAGTGATATGCGGATTCGTTTCGAAGTCCCCAACAAGTTGGAGATAACGTTTGGAAGAGGTGTGTTTACTGAAAACCTTATAATTGCTTGTTAACTCGTGTGGTTTATTATCACAGACAAACGTTTCACCAATCAAGACAATGCTTTAGGCACGTTGTGTTTAGCTGTGGTTTCCCTCGCACTGCTTCGGAATACCTGTAAGCAATGTAAATAGGTTAAATCTAAATATCAATGTGATAGATAACTGATACTGTAATGAGATTTGTTATTTGAGCTTCCTTACATAGGTAAGTATTCATCGGCTTAGCTGTGTGACAGTGGTAATGCAATTGCGGTTCGACTTGAGGGTTGCTGTGTAAACTTAGGTAGGCTATCCTTAAAGGTCAAATTACAATCTGCAAGTAACTGCAATCACTAGGTCCTCAAGGATTTCAATAATAAGATACAAAAATAAATATCTCAATATTTTAAGTTTTTACTTTATAAAATCTCATTTCTATAATTTGACACATAATATGTCATGACACATTTATATAACCATAATTCCGAACACAGTGAAATTTACGTTTTCAGCAAAATACTGTTTGTTTTTTCTTTTTTTTTTTTTTATGCCGCCCCACACTAGGATGTTCTCATGTGCTGTGGGTGCAGTTACAAAAACAAAGAATATCACATGCACATACGCCCAGACCGGAACAAATTTGTGTAGGCCATACAGAATATTTGTCCCGTATGGGAATCGAACCCGCGACCCGTTGCGCAGTAGGCGACAGACGTTTGCGCTAACCGTGTTGTCACACTCTTTCATAGCATGTCCAATAAATAACCTCCCTTAATATCAACGTACCTACAGCAAGACATTATCTTCCAAGGGAGATAAAGTTGTATGAAGCTCCCAAGAAAGTAAAGTGATTTGAATTTAGAACAAAGCAAAGGTACTATACCCATGTTTACCGTGTAAGTATTTTATTTTTTAGATTATGGGCATTGTAAAAAACATTGATACTATCTAGAATGATTACTTCAAATCAAATCAAATCAAAATGTTTATTTGGTAACTTAGGTTAGTTTACAATAAATCGTGGTCGGAGCTACCTTTTAAGCAAGAGATATGCTTGTGCTAGGAAGCTCCGCTCTTCCTTAACAATAAGTCAATAATTAATCGAAAGTTCCAACAATTTCTTAATATTATTATTCCTAAGAATATGTGTGCGTGCGTGTGTGTGTGGTGTGTGTGTGTGTGTGTGTGTGTGTGTGTGTGTGTGTGAGTGTGTTAGAGTGTGGATATAGTTTTTTTTTTTTAATATATATAATATAATAGTTATTATATATATAATATGTAGTAATAGTAATGTATTGATCATATAATTATAATCATGTTTAAGGTAACAAGTTACTTACAACTAGCGTTTAATGTGTGCATGCATTTGTAAATACGTACATTTCATTTCCATTTTTGGCCTATGAGGGATTCCAGAGTATCGTAATTAATAGTTTTTAACCACATAATTACTTTTTTTTTAGTTATTTTATAAGGCAAGGGGTAAATATTAAGTTCTTTGTTAATTTTGTTATAAAGATAAGCAGATTGATAATTAAATTGTCGTTTAGCAAAGACTGATTTTGTTGGTGGTTGTGAGGCAACGTTATATTTTCTTCTTTTGGAAAGAAATGATGGATTATAATTAAGAGACTTATGTTTTTTTAAGACTGTTTGTAAAAGATAAAGTTTTCTCACCGACAGTATATCACTCGTTTCATACAGTTCATCAGTTGGAAAGCGGTATGGTCTAAAAAACATTACTTTCAATAGTGCCCTCTGTGCTCTTTCTAAGTCCAAAAATCGTGTCTTGGTTGCACCTCCCCATACTGACACACAATACGCAATGATAGACTGACCTAGAGATAGGTAGATATCATGCAGGAGATGTTTTGAGGCTACATGGCGCAATGATTTGAATGTCCATATTAGTTTTCTTAATCTGTTCGTAAGCAATTCCATATGGTAATGCCAAGACAAGCGTTGGTCGATTATGATACCAAGGTATTTAACATGTGTTAGTTTATTAAGTTTTATACATAAACAATCAGAAATGTGGGGGAAATTACAGTTATGCAATACTATGTTAAAATTTTCTGGAGGTTGGCTGTTGTTGTATTTACTAAAACATATATAATTACTTTTGGTCACATTTAAAGTTAAGAGATTCATATTAAGCCAAGATGCTATTCTAGCTAGTCCAGTTTCGGTAAGTGTTTTTAATTGATCCCAAGTGTTAGCCGAAAAAACGATCGCAGTATCATCGGCATAAGAGAATATTTTGCCACCGTCAATTTGCATATTGCAGAGATTATTAATATATATTAAAAATAACGTGGGGCCCAAAACACTGCCTTGTGGAACTCCATAGGTGACAGTAGCCTCTGAGCTGAGAGATGTCTCCACTTTAACCCGAGTTTTGCGATTTGTAAGATAGTTCTCAAAGAGATGTAAAGGCTTACCTCTCACACCAATATTATGGAGGTTGTGCAGGAGAATAGGAACAGAAACTGTATCGAAAGCCTTCCTAAGATCTAAAAAGACAGCCAAACATTTTTTTCCAGAGTCTACGTTGTCCACAATGAGAGAAGACAGAGCAAGAACTGCATCTTCAGTACATAAATTCCGTCGAAATCCGAATTGCGATGATGAAAGTAATTTAAAATTTGATAGAAATTTCAACAGCCTTGTGTTCAAAACCTTTTCTAGAATTTTTGCTATTACAGACAGAACCGAGATGGGTCTATAATTCGAAGGATCGGTTTTGTTTCCACTCTTGTAAACAGGTGTTATAACAGCTTGTTTAAGAACCTCAGGGAAGACACCCATTTTAAAACAGAGATTGATGAGGTGTACAAAGATGGGGACTACTACTTTGTTTGCTAGTTTCAAGAAAAGGGTTGGTATATTGTCCCATCCAGGAGCGCTGTCGGATTTCATGGACATTAGAATAGTATGAACTTCATCGGGGTCGGTGTCAATAAGTGCAAAAGAAGAGGGTTGATGTCTAGTTTCCAAATCCCTTACATGTAGTTGATTTACTATAGGGTTCGCAATTATATCTTCAGCCAAGAACTGACCAACAGTTGCAAAATACGTATTTATGTTATCCACAGATTCTTGGGGAGTCAGTGCTATTTGTAGGAGTTCTAAGTTACGCAACTTAGGTGGTTTTCGTTGGGTAATATTATTTATTGTCTTCCATAACTTCTTCGGATCTCGAATTGCTTTGCTTAGCTGATCTTTGTCATATTTGCGTTTAAGTTTCTTTATCATATTATTACAGAAATTTCGGTAACGTTTATAAGTTATTTTCAGTATTTGATTATATGGGTCTAGTCGAAGCTTTCGCTGCATATCGTTTCTGTTCCTAATACATCTAAGCACCCCAAGAGTTATCCACGGCTTAATAATTCGATCATTCCTAGGGACTAATTTTCTTGTAGTGTTAACTAAGAGAGTGTTTTGTAGGATATTTATGAGAGACTGTGTAATGATATTAGGGTCATTAAGTGACAACAGCTCCGTTAAGTTATTATTTTTTAGATAGTTCGCTGCTTTTATGTAGTTTGTGAAAAATTTAGTAATATTTTTATTACCTGTATATATATTGGTCTGATTATTTATTTTTAGAAAGGTCATAAAATGGTCTGTGATAGTAGTGGCTAATATTGCTATGGTCGCTGTTCTTTTACTATTTTCCAGTTTTAAAATAAAATGATCTAAACAGTTTTCCAGCCTTGTCGGCAATAGGTGGCCTGGGAGCATGCCGTGCATGGCTAACATATTTAGGTAATTTATTCTATTCTTACGGTCTTGTGTACGTTCCTCTAGTTTAGGTATTAAATTTATATTTATATCTCCGGTTATAATTACATTTTTATTTAATTTTGTCAATTCTAAGTGTTGATTTAATGAGTGTATAAAATCATCAGCATTTAATGTTGATGGAGATCGATAAATACCAATAATAGTATAGTTATCTATAGTAATCTGTATACACGACGCATTGGTTAAAACTATTTCTTTAATGGCAGCTAAGTGTTTATTATGAATGAAGGCAACTACTCCATCGGCTATATTTAAATGCTTTGTTGTGCAAAATGATGAGTAGTGCATCAACTGAGGAATATTTTTATTTTTATTGAGTCTGCATTCGGTTAAAATAATCAAATCTATATCAAAATTTAATTGATTCAAGTGCAACTTTAAGTCGTCTAAATTAGAGTAAATGCTCCGAATGTTCTGAGCAACTATCGTAAAATCAGATTTATCTACAGTAATTAGTTTGACAAACTTTTCAAATCTGGATTCAAATGCTTGAGCTATTTTAAAGTTGTCTATTTCTTTCAAATTGATAAGGGAGCTATCCATAATTATATATAACAAAGGAACGTGCTTTTTTTATATATTTGACATTTACTTTTAATGTAATTATGTGTGAGATGTGTGTGTGATTTATGTGTGAGTTGAAGTATGCTTGTGTGAAATATTGAAAGTTATAGTATTTATGTGTGATTTTGAAATATTTAACTGAAAATAGTAACATTAGGTATGCAGGATAAACAATTAAAATTAAAAATATAAACTTAAATAACCTTAAATTAGTACTAAATGCTAACACAGCACCTAGTCATGCTACCATTAAGTTATGTACCTGAGTTTCATTTCTAACTAAGATAATCGGCGAGTTCTCATCTTTCCGGAGATACACCCGGCCATATGATGTCCAACAAAATTTGAAGCCCTTCGATTTTGCAAGGTCTCGTGCTAAATAGTGCAATCTGTAACCATTTGCAGTCAGTTGTTCAGAAATGAATACATCGGTTTCTTCAGTTTTGGTTGCGCCCAAGTGCTTTGCACGCAGTTTCTCACGATTCTTGATGTTGAAGACTGACAGATTTTAGAAGTTCTGTTTTCAAAATCGTGGACGATAGCTCGACTATAATTGGTGTATTTGTATTAGCGTCTCTTTTCCCCTGTGTTCTATATATGTCTTGAATATCCTCTTTCTTTGTATTGCAGTTAAGGGTTTTCGATAAGCATAATACCATATTTATCAGGTCCTCTTTCGATTCTTTAGGTAATTTAGGCATATTTTTTATTTCTATGTTGGATTTGCGATTTTCACGTTGCAAGTTTTCTATTTTATCTTCTAAAGTTATGATGTAGTCTCTGTCTTTTTTTGTCTGGACTTCAAGGTGTTCTAATTTCTTCCTCAAGTCTTCATTTTGTGCTGTGAGGAAAGCAAGACAGCTTTCTATGTTGTTATTTGTCTGTTTTATCTCTATTTGCGCACTGGTAATTTTTTTCAGCTCATCTTGTTGTGGTGTTAATAGTGTCGTTATCATTCTCTTTATTTCTGTCTTAAAATCGTTAAATTCATCTTCAAATCCGTGCTCTCTACTTCTCTTTTGTCTTCGGCAAACAAAGGTTTTCGGCGACGTACGGTCCCCAGTTTCTTCCATGTCGTAGGCTTCCATCTTGTCGACGTTAGGTTCTGACATACTTTGAGATTTATTTAATATTGGGGAGCGTTGTATGTTTGGCATCGCGTAAGATTACTGGGATGTGCAAAAGTTTAATAAGCGAAGAATAAAGTTTTGTATGATTATACCTTGGCCGGTGATCCAGTGAAAAATATTCTTGGGCCAACGCCTTAAAAATTTCCCGCTATCGATTCCGCGTTTAACTTGCACCATACGGCAAAATAGTACGTACTCATTCACAGAAGCTCCTTTGTATCGGTGCGTACCTTAGAACTGCGCATCCATTAGTGTACGTAGTCTGAGGTGCGCACGCAGCGTAGCTCAGCAAATTGATGTTGTCTCTGTAGTTGTCCTTTTCTGCCTCGGGTCTGAGTAGCTCTCGCGCACTATGGGCGCCTGGTACTTTAACGTATTTTGCGTCACTGATTTTTTGAATTAAACTTTGTTATTTAAGAAATAAATAATTGTTATTAATTTTGACAACGGTTCCACACGTCTTAACACTTTCGCGATCCAAGGGGAAGAGGAACTTATATACGTAAAGTCTATTCGAGAAAGGACTTTTGGCGGGATCGCGCTGCGAACGTGATCGTGCGTGAGAAAAACAAATCTGTTTTCCGTATTTTTGTGGTTTTAATGATAATATACTAATGTTAACAATAGTGATAGTGCCAATGATAATGATAATGTGACAGTGTTTATGGTGAAAATTATCGCATAAGTGACCTACATTATTAAAAGAATTTTTGATCAAACGTATCTAACAGAAGTTTTGTTTTAAGATGTCGTGAAACAGTGATATAGTGAAATATTTCAAAACGTTTTTTTTTTACTTTTCTCTTTCAAATGTACGCTTTATTTAAGAACCCTGACTTTTTATTGTCTCGCAGATGGTATGAAAAATAAACTATTCACCTCTGGAAGAAAGCAGTGTCTTCGTCCTGAACGACTTGAACCCCTTGCTTCACTCAGGACTCTACATAACTTTAGCACCCTCCCTTGTAAAATTTTAGCACCTTCGCTACGCTGAAGAATTAAATCTCGAGTCCCGCGTTACGTTTGGGGTCCTATGCCACCCGTGATGTAAGACAAAGCTTTAATCCCTTGCTTCATATTCTACTATCACTGACCGTACTTTCAGTAAGATTGACTTTATCTAAACATCTCGTTTATAAATTAATTCACCTTTGTGCATTTCCTGTTTTAAGAATTTATTTACAGCTAGCTATTGCCCCTGATTTCATCTGCGTAGAATTTAGTTATATCGGTTCGGTAGGATTGGGGAAGTAATTACAAAACGAGATTATACTAATATTACGATTATGAATAGGTAAAGTTTGTGAGTTTGGATGTATTAAATTAAGGTTTCGCTCGATTTTCATGGGATCCCATCATCAGATCCTGACTTTGGTGATCATTGGACAAAATCGGTTCACAATAAGCGGCGTAATCGCGTAATATACACACAAAACACGTTGGACATACCTATAAAATTTAAGGGTTTCCCTCGATGTTTATGGGATCCCATCAGCAGGTCCTGACTTTGGTAACCTCTGGTACTCTTGGTGTATACTCTATTGAATACAAAAAGAATTTTAAAAATCGGTTCACAATTGGCGGCGTAATCGCTTAACATACACACACAAAAAAACAACATACGCATCAAATTGATAACCTCCTCCTTTTTTGAAGTCGGTTAGAAATGACATTGAATTAAAAGTATTTCGTTAAAGTTGCCCATTGACTGTATATTTGTGTCTCTACACTGAAACACTACAGTATTTATTCAAAATTGATATAGTAACAATAGACTAGGATAGACATATTTGACAAGCAATTTTTTACCATACAGTGGTTCTGTCTTAACCAACAAAACAGAGGTTCGAAGTAAAGTTAATTCACTCTACTTCGATTATTTTTTTTTCATTATGTGTACATCCAGCAGTGAGGTGTGTAGACTATGGCGGCAGCCTATAGTTAGTAGTACTTGACGCGCCGGAAGGTGGGACAAAGCGACCCGCTAGCGTCAGCTATTGTGCTGCTCTTCAATACATGGAATACATAACCATTTTAATATAGAGACCTTTTATAGAGTACGGTCATCTTCATAATGAATGCGAATAATATATCGACAAGTTTTCAGAATATTAGACTCAAGAACGTGTTTATTTCAAAAAGTTAAAAATGATTCGCTTTAAAAGAGATTTTTTATAAAAGTACTATAAAGCATTCGCCTATAGTATACCTATCGATACGGATTCGAGTATGTAAGGATGGAGAACCAAGCATTACAGTGCCGTTCGAGCATTACATCAGTGACGGAGGAGAACCGAAATCACAGTGCGCAACTTGTCGATACAATCTGTAATATTTAGTGACGACTTGTACTCGTAACATCAATAAGAACCATTTGTATTAGACCGTGTCAATAATGCGAAAACCGAATCTGAAATGTTACATTACAAGCGAATGCTCGTCGTAGAGTACATAACAAGTAACATTTCCCAGCCAGTGTCAATTAAGTATACTTAGGTGTGCTCGAGTAAACTCCGAATTTAATATTCCGACTTTATCCAAAAGTTTTGGGTAATAATACTAGTTTTACCCGGGTAAACCTCAGTTTACAAATCTTCTACCATTACCCGTAACATATATATTAATCTATATATATATAAAAGAAGAAACTGACTGACTGACTGACTAACTGACTGATATATCAACGCACAGCCCAAACCACTGGGCCTAGAGATTCCAAATTTGGCACGTAGGTTCCTTATGAGGTGAAGGGGTGCACTAAGAAAGGATTTTTTAAAATTCACCCTCTAAAGGGTTGAAAAAGGGCTCCAAAGTTTGTATAGGGAAACCAGATTACTTGCTCTATTTTAATCGAAACTTCACATGAGTAGTCCAATCGATAAATAAGTTAACACCTGTTTCAGGATAATTCAAATTTCAACCCCTAAAAGGGGGATTTGGGTTGTTAAAGTGTGAAAATTGATAATATCAACGCACAGCCCAAACCACTGGGCCTAGAGATTCCATATTTTAGCACGTAGGTTCCTTATGAGGTGAAGGGGAGCATTAAGAAAGGATTTTTTAAAATTCACCCTCTAAAGGGTTGAAAAAGGACTCCAAAGTTTGTATGGGGAAACCAGATTACTTGCTCTATTTTAATCGAAACTTCACATGAGTAGTCCAATCGATAAATAAGTTAACACCTGTTTCAGGATTTTTCAAATTTCAACCCCTAAAAGGGGGATATGGGGTGTCAAAGTGTAAAAATTGATAATATCAACGCACAGCCCAAACCACTGGTCCTAGAGATTCCAAATTTGGCACGTAGGTTCCTCGTGAGGTGTAGGGGTGCACTAAAAAAGAATTTTTGGGAATTCCACCCCTGAGGGGGTAAAATGGGGATGAAAGTTTATATGAAAGTCCGTCAGTTTTGAAGCTAGGATTTCCAAATTTTGGATTTAGGCTGGAGATTTATGCATGTGCAATAAGAATGGATTTTTCAAAAACCACCCTCTACGGGGTTGAAACGGAGGTCTTAAATTTGTACAAAATTAGACTATCTATATAAACGACACACCAAAAAACCAAGACAAACACCCTTACTTCTGTTCCAGTCGATTCTTTCAAAAGCACCGGACCGCCAGTATCTAAATAATCCCCGCGATATCACAGAAATCGGCTCTCAATCAACGAAGTTCCACAGTAGCGAACATAAATGAATTGACAGCCCCCTCCTTTCTGAAGTCGGTAAAAAAAGACAATGCAGCCAGTACCAGAAGGAAAAATATATGAATTTTTTTATCAAACTCACACGTCACCGTTTTTCATAAGTACATTAGATTCCTCCGACTTATCTCTTGGGTATCACAGGGATCCAAAATTCGTTATTTTTTAAGCTCCGACGCATACTTTGGAGATATTTGTAAAATTTCTAAATTTCTCTGCAAAATAGGGCTCGGGATGAAAAATGATTTATTAAATATAGGTCTCGGCTACATATTACTTATTATCTTCTATCTATATATATAAAAGAAGAAACCGACTTACTGACATATCAACGCACAGCCCAAACTACCGGGTCTAGAGATTTAAAATTTGGCACGTAGATTCCTTATGAGATGTAATATGAAAGGATTTTCCAAAATTCACGCCCTAAGGGGTTGAAATCGGGCTCCAAATTTTGTATGGGGGAACAAGATTAGTTGGACTATTTTATTCGAAGCTTCACAGGAGTACTCCTATTTATAAATGAGTCAACACTTGTCTTAGGTTTCTTTCAGAATTCACCCTTTTAAACGGGGGATATGGGGTGTCGAAGGCTGAAAATTAATATGGGTATCCTTTGTATGGTTTATCGGGTCGCTGGTTACAAAAACAATAACGATTTCTAAATCCAACCTGGCGGTCGTGAACTACCATCATCGTTTTCTATCTTCTTAATATGGAAAAAAAGAAACTGACTCGCATATCAACGTATAGCCCAAACCTTCGGGTCTAAAGATGCAAAATTTAACAAGTAGGTTTCTTATGAGGTCTAAGGGCTATGAGCACTTAGAATGGATTTTTCAAAAACCACCCTCTAAGGATTTGAAACGGAGGTCCAACATTTGTATGAGGAAACAAAATCAGACTATTTTATTCGAAATTTCACAGGAGTACTGTTATTAATAAATGAGTAAACACGTGTTTTTAAGTTTTTACAGAATGCAACCCCTAAACAAGGGAAATGGGATGAGAAAGTCCGAAAATCAACATGGGTATTCTTTTTGCCAATCCGCACGGGGCCAGCGTGGTTGACTAAGGCCTAATCACCCTAACATAGGGTAGGCTCGAACCCCTCGGTGGGGACGTATATGAGCTGTGGTGATGATGTGGTGATGATTCTTTTTGTGGTTTATCGAGTCGCTGATTACGAAAACAGCAATTATTTTAAAATCTAAGGTGGCAGACGTGAAATATCATCACCCAATATAAGGGTTCTATTTTTTCATTTTAGGTATGCCATCTCGATCGTCGTCAATCGGGTACTTAGGCGAGCGCGGGCGGCGCGGCGAGACGAGAGGAGTAGTTATAAGGAATAATTCTGCATCTATAATTAGTACAGTTCAAGGTGCTGCTGGAAGGTGGTTTCCTTACCCCGAATTTGACGCGAGCGAAGCCGCGGGCAAAAGCTAGTCTAATATATAAAATTCACGTGTCACAGTGTTTGTTACCGAACTCCACCGAAACGGCTTGACCGATCTTTATGAAATTTGTTGTGTATATTCAGTAGGTCTGAGAATATGTCGTTAACTATTTTTTATTATGGCGAAACGTTAGTTCGCCGTTATTATGGCGAAACGTAGTTCGCCAGCACAGCTAGTCTTCTAATATATAAAATTCTCGTGTCACAGTGTTTGTTACCAAACTTCTCCAAAACGGCTTGACCGATCTTTATGACATTTTTTGTGTATATTCCGTAGGTCTGAGAATAGGTCGTAAACTATTTTTAATTATGGCGAAACGTAGTTCGCAGGCACAGATAGTTCCCCTATAAAATTAAGTTACTGCTAACAGAGCAGTCAGTTAATTTCTCAGTCATTTGTTCTTAATCTTTTTATACAAAGTGGTCGGAAAATTAATATCAAAAGAAATTAACGGAACGTACGTGGGGATACCAGGGATACCAGGGACTGGTATCCGAATCACCCGGGTCCACGTACATTCCGCAACTTTTCATAGTTTACGAGTAATCGAGGTACGATTTTTTTTCTGAATTTGTAATCTGTACAACTTGTTAACAATATCAAAAGAAGCCCCGTGCTTTTTCTAGGAATCTCATAATCAATCGCTTATGCAAATCACTAGTATGGACATCTTTTATATTTAGCATAACGTTTGTACTAAAGGCTGAAAATTTTTCCTATTTTCAAAACAGTTAAAACATATTATAACTGGAACATTTGTTTAATTTTGAGATCTTGTTAAATTTCACAAAATCTTGCTATCTCTACTACATATGATATCTACTTAGTTTCTAATTTAATAAATAAATATCATTCCGCGTAGAAACAACACTATGCAAAGATTTTAAGTCCAATGCAATTGACGAGACCTATTGCCATTGTCCATGCACTACTTCCACGCTCAGATCAGGTTCCTCAGTGATTTTATTAATTAGAAAAATCGAACCTCAGATCTTGTGATAGACCAAGAAAGCATTCTTACATATATCGAGTGGCTTTTTATTAGTGGTCTATTGCTGTTTTTGTAAATAGCTTAGCACAGAAGATATAATAGTACTCCTTAGGTGGGTAATCGCATGCAAGCCTTGCAAGCGAACTGCTTGTGGTGTAATTCTAGCGGACGGGCATCCTATGACAATATCCAAACTATGACAGATACTTACTGATTTTGAAAGCTGTTTAATTTGTTTTTTTGTTCACTAGTTTAATGAATTGAAACACTTTGTCTGTGGCTGGTTTAGCTTTCGCAAGGACAAGACAATGGATGCGTAGGAGACGATTCATTGAATCCGTCCTACAACGTTTTTATAGACTGTCTGGGAGTAGAGAAGCTTAACAATTGCACGCTACATTAGACACGTACAATGAAAGCTTAAAAACCTATTTTCGATTTAATTTCACTATAATTCTTAACGTGAATAATAAAACACTAACAAACAATAACACATTCCAAAATCTTGTTTGTAATGCCATGTATCTATTTGAATATATATTTGCCATAATGGCGTCATCGGGTACCTTAGTGACAAGTACCTTTCCTGTGGTTATTAGTGACAAGTAAGAAACGTAAACGGGTGAAAGCAATCCTGTCCGATTAAAATAACGCATTTTGTTTTATTTCTTTAGGGCGGCAGTAGTTTTATTATTATAGTTGAGATTTTTTCTGAATCGACAGTGATTTATAGGACCCTATACCGTGCGCATAGGATTCTAAGTCGAAGTTCCATCATCAGCTATTCGTCACGCTTCACCTGCTCCCGCACCCAACTGTCTATCTACCGTATAATCAGCTGTTATGCAGTTGTAAGAAATTGATTTTTCACGTCATTGATTCTGACACCTACTCTTCTGTCACAAAATCGCGTCTCACTGAAAATCTGACTTCGAGTATTCAAAATAATTAATATTTAAATTTAGAAAAAAGTGTCACATTTTGGTATAAAACGCTTCAGTTACCGCAAATAATAGACATTACCTGGTTCAGCTACTCGCACGTGTGCAAGCATTCTAAAAAGTCACTTATCGTCGCAACTACCTTTTGGTTGTACGTAATCTAATTTATCTGGTGTTTCACGACCGGTTTCAATAGCCTATACAACGTGCTCTTTTTGATATCCCATAACTTTAAGCTCTTTCTATGAATAAAAATAATGTAAAAAGTCCAAGAAACATAGGTTTTATAAATGCATACTTTTGAAGATAATAGCAATTTTAATTAAAAATATTTTCAAAATGGTCACTTTCAGTGTCATGAGTTTTTATTTATGCGACGTTGCCCAACTTATATCGGCGCATGGTTACGTACGGTACTTACATACGAGTACCACCCCGTATGTAGTAATGAAGGAAAAGCTATGAACCTTTTGTTAAGACACTTACGGTTGACTTTTTTATGAATGTTGTTGTCATACTTAACATAAAGGTGATTTACATAGCCTAGAGTTATGGGATATCAAAAGGAACACGTTGTATATCTGTGGATCTGGTTACTAGCGATAGGTATTTGACGTTAGCTCCACACAAAATACGTCAAAATTCCATCTTCGGTAAACAAATCCTATAGATAGGATAGGCGTTAATCAACAGCATATATCACAATCCTGCCATATATGTCTCTCTCACGCTCAGTATAGTAGTAGTACACGATTAGATAAATCAACATGCCTTTAGTAACCACGGCTCGGTAAAGTCCCCTGCAGAGAAACAGCACTTGGTGAAAGAGAATATTTTTAACCGACTTCAAAAAAGGAGGAGGTTATCAATTCGGTTGTATTTTTTTATGTTTGTTACCTCATAACTCCGTCATTTTTAAACAGATTTCCAAAATTCTTTTTGTATTCGATAGAGTATACTGCAAGGGTGGTTCCATGGTTACCAAAGTCAGGATCTGATGATGGGATCCCATAGAAAATCGAGGAAAACACTAATTTAATACCAGCTCACCGAAGGTTTTCCTCGATTCGTTTTATTAAATTAATAACAACATCACACTTCTATATTGAAGTCGGTGACAAATTTTAACACTTTCTAGGAGATCATCGTTTGGCGCCGACTTCAATATAGAAGTGTGATGTTGTCTGTACCTATTCTTATATTATTTTTAAGTTTTCGGTGTTTTTGAAGTCGGTTTTTATTCTTTGGAAAAAAAATTCTGTATTGGTAACTCTAAAATTATCAGTCTCAAAAGGGTTAGAACTAACACAAATTACTTACCTTAATAGCAAAGTCAAATAGATCGTTTGTTGAAAATTTTCGCCTATCGAAAAAGATTTCCCATTGATCCAATCGTAGCAATATTTACTATTTGATCCACCGTTTATCTCACTGATTGTGAGCTCGTACCGATAATGCTTTCCAATTACCTCATACTTCGCCCAGTTGCGGTCTGATGCGCACTTTGTGTTGTAATTTTGAATTGAGAACTCATTTTGTGCCTTGCTGATTACTCTCAGTGAGTAGGTAGGTGTGCTCTATGTCAGTGATACGAAGGTCGTATGTCGTAGGGCGCTGTGATGACGGAGCGCGACAACAGTAGTATTGGTGTAGTGATCACGACCGGCGTATGTTGTCGCGTGCGACGGACGATGCAGTGTTTCGGATTACGAGGTAAATAATATCCGATAAGTACACCACTAGTAACCTCCTGTCACACCTTATAGTCGATAAGGCGTAAATGTTACAGATAAATACGCACTTTTCATTCGAAATACGTTAGAACTTTTAATTGACGACGAAAGCAGTGCGCGCAAGCAAAACGGAAGAAATTATTCATGTACATTAACGTTACTTCATATGTTATTTATTAGTCATAAATTAATTAATTCAACCGGTCCGAAATAACGCAAGTTATTATGAGTTACCGCTAAGTTTCTGTAGAAAGATGTTGAGCGCGACAGTACAACGCGGGCGGTCGGCGCACTGGCATGCGCACGCGCACCGATGTGTCTCATAAAATACTCTCTGCACAGTTTGTTCGTGGCTCAGATGAGGCTGAGCTTGTTTTTGCTCAGAACTGAAAAACTAGGCAAGTGGAAATATCTTCAGTGTACGCATGAATATCTCCAGTTTTTTGTTTCAGTTAAAAAAAATAATCATTGTCATTATCAACAGTTAAAATTTAATTTATGGTATAAGTAAAATCGCGTTTATAAATTTCCTATACATAACAATAATCGGATTAATTCAAAATCTTACGCTCTGTAACTATTTTTGTAGAGCACCACAAAAATATTAATCCCTCAGTCACGGAAAGCGTGAAAGTTTCGTTCTGCTTAATGGAATTGCAGTCTCTAGCCGGATAAAGAAACATTTTAAACAATTTGCAAAATGGCTCCTCCAAAACCGCCCCTGGGGCATTAGCTTGTGTAATATTGGGCTATCGCAGAAAAAAGCGAAAGGTGAAAGTGATCCCACTTTAATACTTTTAGACGCGAGATACGAAACTTTTGTTTGACAAGCGCTTGACAAGCAAGTTTTGGGACACATTAAACTACGAGTATAAGCACGAGGTACTCCGACGCACTTTGCTATTTTTAACCGACGTCAAAAAGGATGAGGTTCTCAATTCGATGCGTATGTTTTTTTGTGTGTATGTTACGCGATTACCCCGCCAATTGTGGACCGACTTTCAAAATTCTTTTTGTATTCGATAGAGTATACTCCAAGGGTGGTCCCATGGTTACCAAAATTAGGATTTGATGATGGGATCCTATAAAAATCGAGGAAAAGTCTTAAGTTTTGTGTGTATGTTACGCGATTACTCCGCCAATTTTTGTATTCGATAGAGTAACATTATAATGGGTGTAATTAGTACTAAAGAAGAAAATTATAATTACCACAAAATGAAAACCATTTTTAAACGGTTAACAATTAGGGCTTTCAATTTTTATACCAAACTATTAAAAGTGTGAAAATAAGTGTTAGTCTAAATAACAATTGTAAGTTAAAAGTTTACGCCGCGCGCCTATGGAAACCGTATTGTTGAGAAAAGTGAATCTGGAAAAATAGGAAAATTAGTACAATCTATTTACTTTTAGATCACATCTTCAAAAGGAGTCATGAAAACTTTTAGGTAACGTTCATATTTTTCAGTAGAATTGAAAGTCAACTAATAAAATTCGAATGCATGATGTCAACTTAGTACCTACCATACATAGACATAAAATTTTCGTTATACGCTCATAATCAAAAGCATCAAAGATAATTAAATCTACTCAGTCATATATCTAAAAATAGTTTTTCTATAAAATCATATATTTGACAATAATAATATAGTAGCGAACAACCCATAAACATTTCAATGAAACGAGATTGCTTACGCGACGTAAGACATTCTTCTATTATAATAAATTGCTTCATATCCATAAAGTAGATGCGAAGATCTACTTTATTATATGCTTGTTTGGTACATTGTAATAAATTAATATGTACGAGTATTATGAAAGTCATTCCAGCGAAAGGAATATCGATACATTTTATAAAACAAAATCCCCGCCGCGTTTGTCTGTATGTTCGCGCTAATCTCAAAAACCACTTAACGGATTTTCATGCGGTTTTTAACATCAGTTCGATAAATCTTTATGGGTGGTTTATATGTATAGTGATTTAGATAACAAGTTTATAATTTAAAAAAATTAAAAAACAATATTTCTAAGCATAAATGCTTTACTACCCATGCGAAACCGGGTGTCTAATAAATTGGACATAAACGGTGTTACTACAAAAAGTTGTAAAACGTTGTCTAAAAAAAATAGAACCGACTTCAAAAACACTGAAAACTTAAAAATAATCTTCTTCTATATTGAAGTCGGCGCCAAACGATGATCTCATAGAAAGTGTTAAAATTTGTCACGACTTCAATATAGAAGAAGATTATTTTTAAGTTTTCAGTGTTTTTGAAGTCGGTTCTATTTTTTGTAAAAAAAAAATATTTTTCACTTTTTAGTGAATGAAATCTTTTTAGTGTTTTCCTCGATTTTCTATGCGATCCCATCATCCGATCCTGACTTTGGATCATGGGACCACCCTTGCAGTATACTCTATCAAATACAAAAAGAATTTTGGAAATCGGTTTAAAAATGACGGAGTTATAAGGTAACAAACATAAAAAAAAATACAACCGAATTGATAACCTCCTCCTTTTTTGAAGAAGTTAATGAGACACTGCTTGAACACGATGCTATTTTATTTGTGTTAAAAGGATAGATAGAGATAGCATTATGTTTACAGTCTCTAACTTAACTTTAGACAGCGCTTAAAAACTGTTTGTAGTAACATCGAAATTATTTTTTTAATAATACTTATGAAGGGTGCAAGTATTTAAGTATGTAAAAATAGTAGACAACTCTTCAACTATGGGCAGCAAGCTCAGGAAGCAATATCGTACGATCAACGATGTATTTATAGTTCAAGGATGATATTGGTGACTTAACGTTTTACCCGTATTCTCCTTTCATTTAGAAATTCATAATTATGATCGGCCATATAATATTTGTAAGATTCTGCAAGTGTTTTTGGAACTCGCCGAACGTAAAGGTATAAAAAAGTTGGATGGAAGTTTGTATGGAACTTCGTCACTGTTATAAATGCCCTAATTATGGATGTAGAATTAGAAAAAATATGACCACTCTTATATTAAGTAAGAGAGACATATACAAGTAAGAGAGGAAAAAAGCCAAAAAAGTCTATAAATTTATATGAAATGAACACTTGCCGTACAGATAATTCCCAGATAAGCTAGTTCCCTTTGTTTTTAAAAAGATTAAAGTGGGATTGGGACCACCACTGATCTGTATTGAGCGAGAAGTCTGGGGAAGATTCTTCAAGGTTCCGACAGAAGAGTCATAGACATTAGAGGCGAAGAATTTTCGATAAGTGCATTATATTTGTTAGTAGGTCAATGTAGCTAGTCCATCAAGTGTTTAGGAGTCTGAAGTTTGCTTCCATATTCATTGGCCTTATTAGGTAACATTATGTGAGATAAGGATCAATAATTTCCCTGAATCTTTATTCAATATACATACCTATAGCTTTTTAATAAGAAGTTGTAGAGCTGTTAACGATTCTGACGCAAATATTGACATCCACTTTGACTCAATCAATTCTATTACTGGAGCACTATCGAAAACTGCCAAATAGATATGCACTACACAAAACTACACAATTTTATTCGAAACTCTTGATACCTATATGCGGTAGCTTATCAATAGCTTTAAGACATTATAAGCCGGTGTTAATTTTATTTTAAGAAGCTGTTAGCTATCCCAAAATGTAAAAAAAAAAAAAATATCTTTACAGGCACTTATTAATTAATAAACAAAAAACTTATTAAAAATCTAATTACTCAAAATGTTTAGCAATTAATTACTTAAATCCCTTTATGTATGTGCATACACCCCAACCATTGGTTAATGTGTAAAAACAATTCAGATTCTGATCCGGGCAGAGAATTTCTCAAACGGAAATATCAATAAACTTTTACCCGATGAGGCTTCGATGAGGCGCCAAGTTCCGCTTATCTTGACATATCGGGCCATGAGAGTGTCTCAATAAAACTGATTTATTTTAGTGATGCAGGTTATTTGTACCAAAATCACAAATGTCTTAGTTATCGGTTAACCAACAATATAATAACTGTCTCAAAAAGCAATGCTATTGATTGAAGCGTTATTGACACTCCATAAATGCATTAACGAAACAGAATATAAGACCCCTGCTATCGAAGCCGAGACCTTTGATTTGCAGTCGCACTTATGATCAATTAGATCACAAGGCAGTGTTCTTCAAATTATATTCTCACATCCATGAAGTCGTACTACAAATGGCTCTTAACTTTAGTTATTTGGCAACTGTTATTTCCTCATTCCTAATATTCAATCAACGCCAAATTATCCATATATCGGCACGGCAGCGGGGTGTATACAGAGCAGGTGAGGTTGACTTGGATCCCGTCAAATATACTCAATGCCAAAAGTCCTCACTATTCAATAATACCAAGCGTTAATGATTTATGCTGAATAAATAACATCAATTTATGACCCTTGGTTATGCATTTAAAGCAGTTAAATATCACCAGGATACAAACAAATATATAGTAGTAGACATAGCTGGGCACCGTTAATCAAATAGTTAACTTCGATAATCGTTAATCCGTTAACACGTGATTAAAATTGCATTTTTTATATCGTTGCGTTAGTGATCTGCTTACAAAAACTGTTGTTTTGGGTTCTGGAAGTTAATAGGTTAGGTTCAAAAAAAGACAGTGTATAAATATAGGGTACAATGAAATGAAAAAAGCATTTGTATTTTTTAGAAAAACTGTGCTTTATATTTTGATTATATTTGTTTAGAACGATCAACAACGGTTCATAATCTACCTATTAAGAACAAAAATAAGTTAAAAAATTAACCTTAACCTATAAAAAACTGCGTTTTTGCTCAACGCCTCTTCTGTTTCAATAAGCCCCAGGTCTGGGGTACAATGAAACGGTATCTAGGGTACATTGGAACAAGGCTAATAAAGTAAAAAAAAATAATGAAAAGTCTATATTCATTCCTGCGTCTCTATCTCCTGCTGCTTTGGTTTTTTTAACATATAGATGCAATTTTACTGGACTTGGCATTTTTAGGTCAGCAGCAGTTCGTTAACTCGTACCATATCCTACAAGTTCAACAGCGCTGCTCGCACATCGTTTTACTATGTAAGCTCTTATCTATCGTTTTCTTACGACTTTTCACCATTATTACTTCAAAATATGTAACAAAAATCCAATAATCTATCCCGGGCATATAATAACGGGGCAACAATGAACACTGTCTTATAGTACCCCGTCCCATTGCGGGCATACAGTATCTGAATCTTTTAAAAATATCTTTAAAATGTTGGGTTATGTTTTTCACATGTTACTGCATTTAATGCGTAGAGTGATTAAAAATCATGCAAGAAAATATAGCATACCTCTTATTGATACTTTTCTTGTGAAATCGAAAATTCTGCGTAACGAAATTACAGCTTTGGAGCCCTCAAAACAAATTTTTCACATTAAAACTTTGTTGTCGAAGACTGGTCATATTGCACTGCGCTATCATGTTCCGCATGAGACGCTCTTATTGATCGAAGCAAAACTGCGTGAATTTGTTGTAAATTACAATAATTATCGTCTTTGTTTTATTGTACCCCGTGTTCCAATGCGCCCCACTTGTCCTATATAAAAAATAAAAGTGTGTTTTTTTTTTTTTTTTTTTTTTTTATGGATGGCCCGGCAAATGACCTCCTCCCGCCTGATGTTAAGCGGTGAAAGAGGCCCAAATGAGTTGACAGATAGAGTAGGGACGACATCCACTCTCCTACCTGCCCGCCCCTTGCCGGCCCAAAAGATGCTTTTTCACGCCTCTTTTGAAGGAACCCATGTTGTAGGATGGAGGAAACACGTGCGCAGGTAGAGAATTCCAAGTGTGGGATGAACGACAGAAGAAGGAATATTGGAATTTCTTGGTACGGTGTGAAAAGGAGGACACAGTGTACGGATGACTCCGAAGGCCCTTACGCGTGTTTCTGTTAAGGAATGGAGAGGGAGGGATAAGGTTAAAGAGCTCCTCAGAGCATTCCCCATGGAACATTCGGTAAAAGGCGCTAAGAGAGGCGATGTCACGACGAAGTTGTAGAGGCTCGAGGGTGTTAGTTGCCTCTACATCGCCAGTTATGCGAATAGCGCGACGCTGCAATCTGTCCAGAGCATCGAGGAGGTACTGAGCGGAGCCGTCCCAAAGGTGCGAGCAATATTCCACGCAAGACCTAACCTGAGTTTTATACAACAAGCATAGTTGGTCCGGCGCAAAATACCTACGCACCTTGTTCAGGACACCGAGTTTCCGTGAGGCAGTAGTTATAACGGATTCGATGTAGTCTCTGGGGTTCAGATCGCAGCGAATGTTCATTCCGAGCAAGGTGATGTTGCTCTGTGTGTGAAGGGTTGTGCCCTGAAGAGAAGGAAGGGGGAGGAAGGGCGACCTTTTCGCCGAGAACACGCACACCTGTGTTTTCTTAGCATTGAACTCAACAAGATTGTTGGAGCCCCATTCGGAGACGAGGTCCAGCGTCCTGTTGAGCTCAATGATAAGATTCTGCCTTTCCCTACCAATATCACCACGAGCAGCCCCCGAGGCTCCGTGATATCCCCCATGCACTGTACTGTCGTCTGCATAGCAATGTATAGCTCCCAAGGAAAGCATATCATTGATATGCAGAAGAAACAATGTGGGGGATAGAACGGAGCCTTGCGGAACTCCAGCGTTCACTGCCACGAACCGCGAAGCGCAGCCGTCAACGACAACGCGAATTCTACGCTCGTGGAGGAAGCTGGCAATCCACGTACAGAACTGCGCGGGTAATCCGTATGCCGGAAGCTTGGAAAGAAGAGCCTTGTGCCAGACTCTATCAAAAGCTTTGGCGATGTCGAGACTAATAGCCACCGATTCGCCGCGCTTATCGATAGATTCACCCCATTTGTGCAAAAGGAACGCTAGAAGGTCACCTGTTGACCGTTTAGGACGAAACCCATACTGTCGGTCATTAAGTAACGAGTGACCTTCCAGGTAACGGATCAGCTGTGTATTAAGGATCCTCTCCATGATTTTACACAAAATGGAAGTGACGGCTATAGGACGATAGTTAGCCGGATCAGAACGATCTCCCTTTTTGGGAACCGGCTGGACATTGGCCTCTTTCCAAGATTTCGGCACACAACCAGCAGAGAACGACAGACGGTATAGACGCGTAAGGACCGGAGTCAACTCCGCTGCACACTTCTTAAGAACAATCGCAGGAATGCCGTCTGGTCCACTTGCTTTTCGAGTATCGATCGACTGGAGCTCCGCCCGCACATCACGCTGTCTGATACGGATATCGGGCATGGTGCTGCCACAATGGGACAGTTTCGGAGGTTGTGTACCACAGTCATCGACACGGGAATGAGCCGCAAAGAGTTTTGCCAGGAGGTCGGCTTTCTCCTGCGGCTGATGAGCAAGTGAGCCATCGGCAAGTCTCAGCGGTGGCAGCGAGGGTTGGCAGAAGTTTGATTGCACAGCTTTGGCCAGGCGCCAAAAAGAACGGCTACCCGTAGGGTGCGATAGCAGTGTAATTTAATTATCTGGCACAATGTGGATATTCCCCTTCATGAACATTAGTATGTTGAAGTTCTCGTCTGAGAGTGAGGCTCTTGCCGGTGGAAAAAGACGAACGTACTTGTCAGAACACGTTTTTCGCGACACAGCGCGGTGCCTGTGCGGTATCTTTTTGGTAAATAGTAAGTACCTTCTGGATTAAGGGCCCACCATCCGCGCGAGCCCGAGCTAGTTTAGGTAAATTTCTCTAGTCTCCGTTTGTGTGCGTCGCACACAAGCGAACTCGGTCGCGCAATCAGTACGGCCGCCTAACAAAATATCGTAGATGTTAATTTTGAAAAATGTTAATAGGTGTTTATTATTTACTGTGTTATACTATAGTAAATACAGGGATGTGTTTGATCAACTTTTATTTTTACAAGCTTTTATTTAGCTTGCACTGTATGTATGTATGTAGATTTGACCACTTCACGGTTTCCGATTGGGCCGAAATATTGCACATATTATTATGTATATCGTGACAATGCAATATTATGATAACATGGAGCTGATCTGATGAAGGAACTGGACGGTGGCCATAGGAACTCCGTAATAAAACGCACAACCCCATCGAGTTTAGGCTCGTTTTATTCGGATTGACGAGTACTTTATGCTATATGCTAACCAGGATCTGATGCTGGAGCTGGAAGGTGGCCATAGGAACTCTGCAATAAAACGACAAAACCCCATCGAGTTTGGACTCGTTTGATTCGTATTGTCGAGAACTTTGATCCTATATGGTAGCCAGGATCTGATGCTGGAGCTGAATGGTGGCCACAGGGACTCTTCAATAAAACGACACAACCCCATCGAGTTTGGGCTCGTTTAATTCGTATTGACCAGTATATTGGTCCTATGTGGTAACCAGGGTCTGACGCTGGAGCTGGAAGGTGGCCATAGGAACTCCGCAATAAAACGACACAACCCCATTGAGTTTGGGCTCGTTTGATTCGTATTGACGAGTACTTTGGTCCTATATGGTAACCAGGGTCTGATGCTGGAGTTGGGAGGTGGCCATAGGAACTCCGCAATAAAACGACACAAGCCCATCGAGTTTTGGGCTCGTTTGTTTCGTAATGGCGGCCATGCGGTTACAAAATGATAAAATATAAAATAATAGTAAAGATAAAAAAAAAAAAACAAAAAACGTCGCCCCACACTAGGATTTTATTTTAATGCCCTAATAAGATGAACATAAACTTTAATTTATTACATGATACATTTTTAATAAAATATAAAAGCTTGTCGCAAGATTTACTTATTTTATAAAAAACAAATATATGTTTTTCTTAGAATTACCAATATTTATTTATTTAAGGCTTACCAAGTAAATACATACGGGCAAGGTACTTAAACAGTTTTTTTTTATGAAGGGGCCCAGCAAATGACCTCCTCCCGCCTGATGTTAAGCGGTGAAAGAGGCCCAAATGAGTTGACAGATAGAGGAGGGAGGACATCCACTATTCTACCTGCCCGCTCTTGCCGGCCTAAAAGATGCTTTTTCACACCTCTTTTGAAGGAACCCATGTTGTAGGATGGAGGAAACACGTGCGCAGGTAGAGAATTCCAAGTGTAGGATGAATGACAGAAGACTTACCGAAGAAAGACCCTGTACCAGGGTCGTGTGCTTAGGTACCTCCGTCTTACCTATTTCTGCCACAAAGTAGCCGTGCTTGCATTGCTGTGTTCCGGTTTGAAGGGGATATGGCACTGAAATTACTGGGTACCGTGACTTTATATCTTAAGTCACAAGTTGGCAACGTACACCGTGGCCCTTATGGGAGTTGCAGTTTTACTGCGAATGTCACAGGAGCAGCAAAACCGCAGTGTCACACATAAGGCATTGGAAGTGTTCACCGATGGATCTAAAACAGGGTATGGTACAGGTACAGGTGTCTTCTCAGAAGATCTTAACATACACATATCCATGCCTCTAGGCACATACAACACCGTCTTTCAAGCAGAGTGCATGGGCATCCTGCTGGCGGCCAGAGCAATTACAGAAAGGAAGGTAACCAACTGTAATATAATTATACACTCGGACAGCAAATCAGTACTGCACGCCTTAGGAAGTGCAGTCACCACTGCGAGATTGATACACGAATGTCACACAGCCCTAAATATGGCAGGTACGACAAATAATATTACCCTTCACTGGATAAAGGGGCACAGCGGCGCGAGGGGCAACGACGCAGCAGATGAACTTGCTCGTTGGGGATCGAGCATGGCACCCATTGGACCGGAGCCAATCATCCCAATCCCATTGAGTTGGTTCAAAGGTAAGGTATGCGAACGCACACACTACCTACACGAGCAATATTGGAGCGCCCTGGAGGAGTGCAGACAGGCAAAGCTCGCACTACCCCGAGTTGATCCTCGTCTCTCCAAGGCCTTAATACAGCTGGAAAAACCTCGCTTGCGCCTAATCACGGGTGCATTAACGGGACACAGCAATTTTAACAGGCACCTTTTTAACCTAGGTATCACGGACAGTCCTCTATGCAGAGCATGCATGGAGGCAGAGGAGACAGCTGCCCATGTGCTGCTAGAATGCAGAGAGGTGGCAACTTACCGGGCAAAGTACCTGGGCAGCCCGGGTACCCTCCAGGACGTCCTGGGCAACCTTCGAGAGATGGGAAACTTCCTGGAGGAGCTAGGATGGCTAGAGTGATCCAGCTTTCAACCCTCCGACGCAAAACAGGCGCACAGTCGTCGAGTTGCGGAAAATGCCCGTACGACGAAGAAGAAGAAGAAGAAGAAGAGTCACAGGAGCCACATGTATTATAGGTGACTGTTACCACTTACCATCAGGTGGGCAGTTTGGTTGTTTGCCAACTTAGTAGCAATAATAAAAAAGAAGAAGGAATCTTGGAATTTCTTGGTACGGTGTGAAAAGGAGGATACAGTGTAAGGATGACGCCGTAGACCCTTACGCGTGTTTCTGTTAAGAAATGGAGAGGGAGGGATAAGTTTAAAGAGCTCCTCAGAGCATTCCCCGTGGAACATTCGGTAAAAGGCGCTAAGAGAGGCGATGTCACGACGAAGTTATAGAGGCTCGAGGGTGTTAGTTGCCTCTACATCGCCAATTATTTGAATAGCGCGACGCTGCAATCTATCCAGAGCATCGAGGAGGTACTGAGCGGAGCCGTCCCAAAGGTGCGAGCAATATTCCACGCAAGACCGAAACTGAGTTTTATACAACAGGCATAGTTGGTCCGGCGCAAAATACCTACGCACCTTGTTCAGGACACCGAATTTCCGTGAGGCAGCAGTTATAACGGATTCGAGTTTTTCAAAAAAGGGATCATATATGCATTTAAATTTCAGGTATGCACAGCATTGTCATGTGTGTATGACAAAACGTTATTTATTACAAAAAAATATAATAATCAAGTTAAATTGTTTTATTGTTTATCCTAATTCTCGGGACAAGCCTTTATATTTTTATAAGAAAATATATCTTGCAATAAATTAAAGTTTATTTTCCTCTTTTAAGGCATTAAAATAAAAGCTTGTTTTTAAAAAAAACCTTTTTTTAAAATTAATTGCTCAAATAATACGAAATATTTTAATGACTACCGAGTTCTTTATTGTTAGTTGTATCCATCAAATTATTTTATATAATATACATATAATAATTTAGTAATAAACAAATATGAAATGAATATTTTTTTGTGTTCAACGCACTTTTGAGTGCATTGAAGCCATTCGCTAGATAGTAATAAAAAAAAAAATTAAAGTTTATTTTCCTCTTTTTAGAGCATTAAAATAAAAGCTTGTTTTTAAAAATCTTTTCTAATAGCGGCCATCTTGTTTTAGTTTTTTTCATGGTGTACTGTATTTTACAAGTCATGAACTTTCATTTGATACCCCATATACATACTCATATTGTGGAGATTGTACATAAAAATAATCTATCAATATGTGACGGCGGCCATCTTGGATTTAATTGTCTTTCAGAATATACTATATTCTACAATGCAAGCTCTTTCATTTGACACCCAAATTGGGGAAGGTCGCACAAAAGAAATTGATGGGGTTGCGTATGGATGGATATTATCTAGGCTAGGCTCAAAGTACTCATCAAGAAAAATCATATAGGACCAAAGTACTCGTCAAAACGAATCAAACGAGCCCAAACTCGATAGGGTTGCGTCGTTTTATTTCGGAGTTCCTTTGGCCACCTTCCAACTCCAGCATCAGACTCTGGTTACCGTATAGGACCAAAGTACTCGTCAATACGAATCAAACGAGCCCAAACTCGATGGGGTTGTGTCCTTTTATTGCGGAGTTCCTATGGCTACCTTCCAGCGATAGCATCAGACCCTGGTTATCACGCAGGTCCAAAGTACTCGTCAATACGAATCAAACGAGCCCAAACTCGATGGGGTTTCGTCGTTTTATTTCGGAGTTCCTTTGGCCACCTTCCAACTCCAGTATCAGACCCTGGTTACCATATAGGTCCAAAGTACTCGACAATACGAATCAAACGAGCCCAAACTCGATGGGATTGTGTCGTTTTATTGCGGAGTTCTTTTGGCTACCTTCCAGCTCCAGCATCAGACCCTGGTTACCATGTAGGACCAATGTTCTCGTCAATACGAATCAAACGAGCCCAAACTTAATGGGGTTGTGTCGTTTTATGGCGGAGTTCCTATGGCCACCTTCCAGTTCCAGTATCAGACCCTGGTTACCATAAAGGACCAAAGTACTCGTTAATACGAATCAAACAAGCCCAAACTCGACGGGGTTCTGTCGTTTTATTGCGGAGTTCCTTTGGCTACCTTCCAGCTCCAGCATCAGACTCTGGTTACCACATAGGACCAAAGTACTCGTCAATACGAATCAAACGAGCCCAAACTCGATGGGATTGTGTTGTTTTATTGCGGAGTTCCTTTGGCTACCTTCCAGCTCCAGCATCAGACCCTGGTTACCATGTAGGACCAATGTACTCGTCAATACGAATCAAACGAGCCTAAACTTGATGGGGTTGTGTCGTTTTATGGCGGAGTTCCTATGGCCACCTTCCAGTTCCAGTATCAGACCCTGGTTACCATATAGGACCAAAGTACTCGTCAATACGAATCAAACATGCCCTAACTCGATGGGGTTCTGTCGTTTTATTGCGGAGTTCCTTTGGCTACCTTCCAACTCCAGCATCAGACTCTGGTTACCGTATAGGACCAAAGTACTCGTCAATACGAATCAAACGAGCCCAAACTCGATGGGGTTGTGTCCTTTTATTGCGGAGTTCCTATGGCTACCTTCCAGCGATAGCATCAGACCCTGGTTATCACGCAGGTCCAAAGTACATGTTAATACGAATCAAACGAGCCCAAACTCGATGGGGTTGCGTCGTTTTATTTCGGAGTTCCTTTGGCCACCTTCCAACTTCCAGCATCAGACTCTGGTTACCACATAGGACCAAAGTACTCGTCAATACGAATCAAACGAGCCCAAACTCGATGGGGTTACATTGTTTGATTGCGGAGTTCCTATGGCCACCTTTCAGATCCAGCACCAGACCCTGGTTACCATATAGGATCAAAGTACTCGTCAATACGAATCAAACGAGCCCAAACTCGATGGGGTTACATTGTTTGATTGCGGAGTTCCTATGGCCACCTTTCAGATCCAGCATCAGACCCTGGTTACCATATAGGATCAAAGTTCTCGTCAATACGAATCAAAAGAGCTCAAACTCGATGGGGCTGTGTCGTTTCATTGCGGAGTTCCTATGGCCACCCTTCAGCTCCAACATCAGATCAGCTCCATGTCATCATAATATATTTATACATACGAGTACGCAAAATTTCAGCTTAATCGGAAACCGGGAAGTGAGTCAACTTTAACTCGCAAGATTAGACCCGAACCTACATAAGATCAATAAAAGCTTGTAAAAAGGTTGAAGGTTTTTCGTACGGCAGCCACTAATAATAAAATTGTTAGTTATCAACTTCTCCGATGGACTTCGCGTCGTATACATACACAAATAATTACGTGACCCGGAGCTAGCTCAATGCGACGTGCTCTCACTTCGAGTCTTGATTGCACACTGAATTTCGACGCGCCCGAGCCAAGTATTTGTAAGAAAATCGATAAATATATGTTAAAAAATTCATATAAAAATCAATGTACGATAATTTAAAAAAATACCACGGTGTCAGTGTTTTGCTTACCTTCGTTCTATATATTTGTTAAACTAAAATATAATAGGGTTAATTAATGAAGCTAAAAATCACGAACGGTATGTGGGTGTAACCCAAATTTTAAGTAAAATTGATGCTATTTCTTAACGAAATTGTATGTAAATTTGAAAAATGGTGACGGTGATTGTGTAAACACATAATTTAAGAATTTAAATTTATTTTTTCCCGGTCAGTTAACTCGAACGTTAACGTAAAATATCAAAAACGCCAACGGCCTTTTTGCTTTTTTTCGCGCCATGGGCCCTTAACGATTAACGGACTTAGGATAATTTAACGGAAGTTAACGAGTCCGTTAACATTTTTTAAAGTTAACTTAAAAGTTAATCCGTTAATAGAAATGTTAACTTCGTTAATTAACGATTAACGGATTAACGAGTTAATGCCCAGCTATGGTAGTAGATTAGATCTGCTTAGATTACAGTGGTTTAGGTTGTCTTATAGCCCCAAATACAGTTCCCATTCAGGCACAAACATAATCATCATATGATACGAAGTAACTTGTGCCAAAATAAATCGTCATGGTACTGGATAATTCTAGTGTTGACAAATTTCAGTTGACTATTTTAATCAAATCCTCAGAATAGACTGTAGAAACAAAATTGTGTTAAAAAGCTGTGGGAAGTATCATACGGTTTGTCAATAAGTTTTATTATCTGTGGCCAGAGAATGACGATAATGGATGTGGTCCAGGTAGGACCTTTTGAGGTAGAAGCGCAATTGAGAATTTTTAAAATCCGTATTATTCAAATTTACTTTGATTAAAGTGAGAATTCAAGTAGCATATGCGAAGGTCGAAAACTGTACAGTTGCTAACTAGTACGTTTAATTAGAGGTGAAGAAATTTCGTTAGATCGAAAACATGATTACCGTACAGTTGTACGCTGAGTGATAAGTAGAGCAGTTTATCGAGCTTATGTGAATAGTAGAAGTTGCCTATAACGTTACAAAAGTTGTGTTCTGAAGAGGTTTTGTTCGTTTCCTACTGAAGAGCTCTCCTTATTTTATCAGCGAGCCTTCGGGCGCACTTTGTCCGACGAGATTACTTCGCATGCTGCATATAAATGAGGAGTGGACCTGCTGTAAAGAACCCTTGGCTGCGATAGAACTGCTTTGCTCGCGCTGACCGTGTTATTAACGGTCTAGTTTTACTACTCAAATGTTTATAGCAGACCCATAAAGACTGGACATACTCAGTAAGCTAGATTTACTAAGTAGGAACTTTTAACCTTTATTGTGTGTGGTTTTGCCACACTGCAAGCAATGTTTAAAAAGGAATAGTTAAACAATTTTATAGCCATCTTTATAATATTTACATCGCGAGGCAGCTTCACGATTTCTACATGATAGAGACAAACTTCGTCGCTGTGCATTAAGAATGGCTTCAGGGAAACTTAAGTTTAGCCACTAGTTTAGCCGGTCGTAAAAAACTAAACATCCTAATTAATATTGGTAGGTAGGTACACAACATGCAGCTTAATTATGTATAAATATTTAGCCGCAATACAATTACCTATTTCTTAGTAACGTAACGTGGTCTTTAACTCTATCTAAGCTTATCGTCTAGTAAAACAGCAAAATGAAAGTTAGCTTAAACTATTGATGGATATAGAGATGGATATTCATAGCACATTGTGTGAAAGCGACTGTTATTCTATAAGCAATTATCACATTTATTTGTAAATTGCTATTGACTCGCTAAAATGAATAAAATTTTCTTCCGCCTCTGTTATAGCGCATTTAAACGTGTAAATGCTTAAATACTTTGCATAGCTTAGAATTAATAATATACCGCAAAAGAAAGCAATTACCGTGTAATGATTTCCTTTCTTAGTTTAAGTTTGTATGGAAAAACTTAATTAGTAAATATCCATTAATATTTACTAATTAAGTTTTTCCATACACACGTAGTCCCCTGTTTCCTTGCTGGATAATAGTAATGGTAGCTCTATTTTCTCAAAACAAAGCTATGACAACTAGAAGCATAGTTCCTTGTTTTCTTTTTTTATTAAGTTAGTTATTAAAAGAGATTAGAACCTTCAAAACCCTAAATAATTGGCTAGATTTTCTGCTATATTCAAACGTACGGCAAGCAAATTAAAAAAGCAAAACATAGAATCACACTCAAAGTCTTTCTGTAATTTTTCATGCAAATAGTTACTAAATCGAAAAGAGAATGGGCAAAATTGTATCTAGCCTGGGAGATCCGCGGCTAAACTTGAATTTGTTGTATTTTTATTTAATTTTATCCAACAATTAAGTTTCATTGCCGCGAAATTTACTTCTATAACGAACAGAACAACAAAGTCTAACTCATAAGTATGTTTGAAAAGCCTGCTTAAAGCTAATGTAGCCTTAAGTATATCCTTGTTATAACGTATCTCAGTACTTTTTTGACAAAATATAAATACTGTAGATCCTTTATATAACGATTTTTTAATACCACAAAGTTGGCAAACAAGGAGGCTACCCTACTGAAGGTAAGTGGCTAAAGTTGCCTATTAGTTAATGTTGATCCCGTATTTGCATATACAGGTTACTTCTGAAGCAGGAGCCAAGTTTTGTGTGCTTGTTCAGACAAGCGAAGTGAACAATTTTTACTATGGGATCAATGTTGATCTTGTTCTATACCTACCTATATCTAGGCTCAAAGGTTCAATGAATGCTGAACATTTGTATAGGTATAGCAGTGATTTTAAATTGGTCCCATAGTAAATGTTTTTTAATTTATTTGTCTGAACAAGAACACACAATTTGGCTTAAGCTTCAAAAGTCACTTGCACACAAGCACTACGAGAGCCAAATGTTTTCCGTAAGTATAAATAAGCAATAAGCAAAAAATATGTGTCAGAAACAAAAAGTCGTAAAACCTATTGTAGGTTCCTTCAGAATATAATAAACTTTGATAAATCATGGGTAACGCCTGCCTTATTTAAGCCTCTTTTATGGGGCATAGGGATGTAAGGAGAGAACACGTGTGTTGGCAGAGAGTTCCAGTTTTTACTTGCCAAATTTCTTATTTCCCGTTGGAATGTTTCAATATTGCATTCTATGTTTAGATTCTCAATCTTTAACTTAGAGCATTCATAGATCTTTAACCATGTATCGTATTAATCTTAAATGTAACAAAAAATATTCAGCTATATCAGGTAAACATTGTATTGTGATAATATAAGACGAAATTCTTTTTTGAATCCAAAAAGCCACGTTATCTCGATCGTTTGGATCGAAAGTGTATTTATGCATTATAAATATTTACGTGTACCTAGATAATCTAGATATAGTACGCTTCAATGTCGTCGGAGAACCACGCTAGCCGTGACCTTGCAAGCCTATGATACTTATTATGTAATAACCCTTATTATTCTACTATTGTCGCTATTATTTTGTTGTCACAGTCTAGTCTAGACTACATAATAATGAAATGATAGGATGAAGACGGTTGTTGGGTGGAATTTTTTGTAATATTGGAGGTAAACTTTTAGCTGCATTCAGAGATTTTTGCTAAAAATAACTTCATGCGCCTACCTGTAAGCATCATTGATTTACTATGGTAGTAAATCAATGGTAAGCATATGGAAGCAATCCCGATCGACCAACATTGAGATTTCTTAACACATTAACGCCAAAAACCATTTGAATACGGAAATCAAATCTGCTAAAGCCGTTATAATTCAACTGGCCATTGATCGCTCTTAAGCCTGTTTGTAGAACAACTTTGTGGAACGGTCATCGAATGTTGTTTTGCTGCGTAGAAAAACAAAGAAATAAAACAATTGAAACAAGTGAACGACATTCGCGGACGAGGTCTAATGATGCCTCAGAAGGCCACCGCTGTGTTTAATTCGCGACCGACCGGCAACGGCACATAAACTTCTTGACCCTTTGCACGCCGGCTGGCTGGTCAATGAACTCGAATACATTTATTAGTAAACATCACTTTAGGGTTCCGTACCTCAAAAGAAAAAAAACAACCCATATAGAATCACTTTGTTATCTGTCTGTCAAGACCGTTTTTCTCGAAAACGTATAGAGATATCAAACTGAAATTTAAATAAAATTTTTCAGGTGTGAAAAAATTATACTTGAAACCGCTATGAGCGACAATAACCGCTATGGCGCTATGACAATATGACCGGCTTATGTCGCATATTTTCGTAATTTTGCGATTACTACTAGACTAGGGTCCTGTTAATCTAGAATGCACTCTATTGTTAATTTTTGATACAATTTAATATTTATTGTATCAACCTGAAAACCCTTTGTTTCAATCCACATACATGTTTAGCATACCTAGCTCATGTTAATAAGTTCCTATCACAAACTTTCGCAACTAGATGTGGCCCAGTTCTTATTTCGATTTCTGAATTGTTATATTTTAGTGGGTAAATTAAGATATTTTAGTGGCTATCTTCTAATTTTTATCTCATAAATGATCCGAAAATAAATTTCAAATCGGTCCATTTTCGATTTTTCTGACGATTTTTTTATGGTTTTGATCACATTTTGCCGGACTGTTTCTCTCGTGCTATTGCCGCAGCGAAGGCGCGTGAGTGACATACTCTCGAGCTTTCGCTGCGGCAAGATTGAGTAAGAAGTATTTCACTTCCTCACTCCATGTGAGGAAGTAAAATACTAAAGGTAATTTCCTCGGGTAACTGCCTTAATGTTGCGTAAAAGTAAGTTATCGAGTCCGGGTTTACCCGGTTCGAAAATCCCCGGATTCACCTGGTTTACCTGGTCCGAAAAACCCCGGGATATTCCACCATTTCTTCAACCTAATAGCCGAAGGTGGAAACGAGCTTCAATGTATATATTGTAAATAAATAATTTCTATTTATCGGAAAAAAATACTTTACATCGTTATTATGGCGACAAACTTAGGTGTAAGATGGTGGTAGCTAGCTAGACGGGCTTAAAAGCTAAAAGCACCAACCAACCAAGCAGAAAAGCTAACGTATAATATTTTAATCTTTTGCGACTTTATAATTGATAAAATTAGTAAAGTACATTACGATAAAGTGCGGTATAGTGGTCATATTTCCTTTTGAGATACGGAACCATAAAAATATGATGTGTGTATTCTCATACTATTTTTAACTTTTTTGTGTTTGTGAGGTTTCTATATTTTCTTTAAATATTTTTTTATCATAACAGCTCATATACTTCCCCACCGAGGGGCTCGAGCTTATACCCATCCCATTTTGGTCTCTTACCAATATATGATCTTTTACCATTGTGCGCTTTTGACGTTTTGCTCTTTTACCATTTTGCGATCGCTTACCGTTTTGCTTTTTTACCATTCCGCGCCTAAAGGGCGCTGAGACAGGGTCCTTTTTTGGCCTTGCACACTTTCTAAGATTATTATCTTATTTAATTGTTGTTTTTGTTTTTTCTTTCATTGTTTTATATTCATTCATCCTTATTGTATTGTGTGCATGTCCAATAAATGATTTTTCTTTCTTTCTTCTTTCTTACCCTGGGTGTTAAGCACAGAACACAGAAATACGTCCCCACCGAGGGGCTCGAGCCCTCGATACCCTAAGTTAGGGTGTTCAGCGCCTTTCTGTGTTCTGTGGTGTTAAGGTCTTAGTCAACCTCGCTGGCCGAGTGCAGTTTGGTCAACTTCACATACATCTTTGAATTTCTTCGCAGATGTATGCAGATTGCCTCACGATGTTTTCCTTCACCGTAGGAGCGTTAAACAAATGTACATATGAAATTCGAAAACGAAAAACATATTAATACATGGCGCTCTTGAACCCCGAACCTCTCGATTGGAAAGCAAGTGCCGAGTCCACAGCGTCAACATAAAAACATACAGTAGAATAAAAACCTACTTCTTTTAAACCGACTTCAAAAGGAGGAGGTTATACTTTTGTGTTTGTTACCTCACAACTCTGTCATTTATTAACCGATTTGGAATATTCTTTTTGTTTGAGAGGATATACTTCCCGGTTGATCCCATTGTCACCAAAGTCAGGGCCCGGTTATGGGATCTTAGGAAAATCGAGGGAAACCCTTAAATTTTATAGGCACTTCCAAAGTGTTTCATGTTTTATCTAGGCTATTCAGTTATTTGCGTCTGGTCATCTGGTGGTTATGAGCCGAGCTGATGATAAAAGAATCCTTCATTTTTAGGAGCCTCAGTTGTTCTTTCAAGTACCTCGGCGAGCTTTAACAAAAAATAAAAACCGACTTCAAAAACACAAAAAAGTCAAAAATAATACCAATACTGTATCACATCATTTTGAAGTCAAATTTTAACTCATGATCATGTGCTCCGACTTAAAAAAATATTTTTTTATTGCAATTAAGTTGGCAAACAAGCAAACTGCCCACCTGATGGTAAGTGGTAACAGTCACCTATTAAACATGACGTGGTTCCTGTGAGATTCGCAGCAAAACTGCAACCCCCACAAAAACCGCAGTGTACGTTGCCAACTCGTGACTTAAGATGTAAAGTCACGGTACCCAGTAATTTCAATGCCACACTTACCCTTCAAACCGGAACACAGTAATGCAAGCACTGCTGCTTTGCGGCAGAAATAGGTAAGACGGAGATGCCCATGCACACGACCCTGGTACAGAGTCTCGGTATATGTGAAGTTGTTATTCTTAGATTATTTTTTGTTTTTGAAATCGGTTTGTATTTTTTGTTAAATATTTTTTTTTGTATGGTACGAGTAGATGAAGAATAAAAAACATCCGTTCGTTTTGCAGAGGCAGAATGCGACGGGAGCGGGAGCGAGGGCGACGAGGGCCGCAGCATCGGCGAGCTGCTGCTGCCGCAGTACGCGCTAGCCACGGGCGGGCTGGCGCGCGACCACCGCCCGCTGGTCACCTTCCCCGACCACGGCAACTTTCACGCTCTCTCGCCGACCGAGTACCGTCGGCTGCTGCTCTACCTCACCTCGGTGCCTTCGTAAGTCTATTTTCAATTCACACCCATGCAATTTACTAATGTAGAAATAGGTATGTCTTGTAACAAACAGTCGGTCCTCCTGCAAATACACGTAGTAACATTGATTTGAACATATTTGACAGCAGAATTATTGCCAGAGACCAGACCAAAAATACGTTTTTTTAGTTGTTTACATTATAAATATCATTATTGTCTTCGTTACGGAAACGTTGAAGCTTACGTAATTTTAGTTCTATGCTTTTCTACAAAGAAGGTGGCGGCATTTTGCTTTTCCCAGTTTATTCTACTTTCTCTATAGACTCTTTGCAGACTCTACTTTGTAGAGTAAAGGAAACTAGGAAAAGCAAAATGGCGCCACCACACACATTAACAAAAACAAATCGCGGAGATAATCCATAGGGACTATCTCCGCGATTTATTTTTGTTAACCTTGGGGGAAAATGTTGGGGGAACCGAAACTGTGGCCAAAACTAGATTTTTCCGCCGAAACTGGCTGAAAAAGGAACCTTCGGTAGGTCTTTAGAGATTTCCATGCAAAAACACTATCTGAACTACCAACTTTTCTGATGCATTAAAAAGAAGTTAGAAACCCATTCCTGAGATTCACAACGCGACGTTAAATAAGCTACATCAATCGAACCGTTCTTAAGTTTTCAACACATGGGGATAAATAAAGAAGTTTATCCCCACGTGCAATAGTGGAGGGGCTGACATACTTTGCGGTATCTCTGTGCCATATATTATTATATTAGGTCGTTCGTTCTTGCTTTATGAATTTGTATCTATAATATATAAAATTGTCTGATAATACGTTAAGGTTAGTTAAAGGGGAAACAGGCCATCTATCTTACCTCTGCGGAACAAAACAATAGGTACCGTGACAATACTTTTAGCATTGTTATTGCTGCTGATTTAGATGAAAGGTGGTAGACAGGCCAGCATTAAAAGCTGTACCTGAACCACTAGCCAGTACCATAAATTGCTACCCTTTTATACCCACTTCATAAGTGGAAATCATACCTTATTAATTCCTCGGTCCATCTGCCGCAGCGTCTCAAGACGAAAGTCCTTAATTCGTGCGTGTTGCCAGTGATGACGTGCGGAACTGAGACGTGGCCGCTTATAATGGGCCTCATAAGAAGGTTCAAAGTCACTCAAAGGGCAATGGAGAGGGCTATGCTCGGGGTTTCTCTACGTGATCACATCAGAAATGATAAGATCTGTTGAAGAACTAGAGTTACCGACATAGCCCAAAGAATTGGAAACCTTAAGTAGCAGTGGGCAGGACACATCGCTCGTAGGTCTGACAGCCGTGGGGGCGGAAAGTTTCTCGAGAGGCGGCCGTGTACTGGGAGACGCAGTGTTGGTAGGCGCCCCACAATGTGGACCGACGATCTAGTGACGGTCGCGGGAAGCCACTGGATGCGGGAGGCGCAGGACCGATCGGTATGGAGATCCTTGGGGGAGGCCTATGTCCAACAGTAGGCATCTCTTGGCTGAAATGACGATGATGATTTATTAATTTGGTTTATTGTGCTGTATCGCTCTACATTTTCTTCTTCTTCTTTTTACAGTTTACTTGAAGCGGACATGGGTTTCCACATTATCATAGACCGTCGGAAGGACAGATGGAACTCCGTAAAAACAGTATTATTAAGAATCTCAGTAAGTAAACTATAAACTTATTTGTCCTATTTACGCTCCTCAATAGAACGCCTCTATTCCAACATTTGAACGGCAAAAGTAGATTGTTTACCAAAGAAGCAAAGAACTATTTTCAAGTACGTCTACACACTATTTAACACTACTTTTTATCACCCTCTATGAGAAAATAAGTAAAACTTATGAATAGGTAATTAGCATTTATGTTTGGTAGTCATGACCCAAGCTGATGATGGAAGGATCCTTAACTATTAGGAGTTAGAGGATAGTTTTATAAATCTAGGCACGTATTGACTCTTAGTTGAATTGTTTCAAATTACTTTGGTGTGCTGTTATGAAATTCATAAAAAAAAATTTTTTTTTGACAAATCTAAAAAGCCGAGTTCAAAAATACTAAACAATACAAATAACATACAAACATTATGGTATGAAAATTCACAAAAAGAAAACAAATAAAATAAAAAACCGACTTCAAAAACACTTTAAAGTCAAAAATGATATAAAAATACAAACAAAATCATTTTTTTTATTGAAGTCGGTGCCAAGCGATGATCTCCTACAATGTCTTAATTTTTTAACACGTTTTTTTTTTCTTTTGCCTGATTGTCTCTAACTAAATGTAAGTAAATAAAATATAAACGAGTAATCTTACTCATAAGTTTTACTTATTTTTACATAAAGGGTGATACAAAATAGAGTGTCCACCTCTGGAGAAACGCTATTTTAAGCTCGAGTGACGTACTTTAAATCCTTCGCTCCACTCTGGTCTCAAAAAACACTCTCGCCCTAAAAATAGTTCTTTGCTCCCTTGGTAAACATTCTACTATTTTGTTTGTTGGAAGCAATAGCACCTACTGGGCCTCTCTTTACCACGGTTTCCCTTAGCAAAACTAGGTTAGTATCGTAAAAAAAATATGTTATACCTATGATGTCTTTTTTCTTTTGTCTACTTAAGTAATATAGACGTGAATTTTTCGCTCTTATCATATGAGACTTAGTCAGTTCTACTTCTTTTAGGTCTAACCTCTGATCTTGATAATAGGTATTGTTGTTAATTCAGGAGGGCAAATCACAACCAGTCGACTAAACGGTAAATTCTAAAAATTCAGAATCAGAACCATTAGAAAAAAATGAGTCAATGAAAAATATACAAGAAATATAACTTTGTCAAAATGCGAGTTTTCCCATTCTGATAACCCAACGTTTTTCGCAGGAGTTCTTCCCTGGTCTCATCCACGTGGTGTACGTTTTGCGGCCGGCGAGCTTCATCCAGAAGGCACTGTCAGAAGTGAGCAGCAAGCTGTTCAAGGAGGAGTTCAGGTTTCGCGTCCTCGTGTGTTCCTCGGTCGAGGAACTGTACGAACACTTCGACAGATCTCAACTAACGGCTGACTTGGGAGGGGAACTGCAGTATTCACACTCGGAATGGATACAGCAACGAATAGTATGTATACGTTTTAAATCACATGTTCACAAAGATCAATATTTTGACCGTTTTAGCGGGTAGAAAGATAATTATTAATTTACTATAAATGTACCATTGTACACTCAAAAATATAACTTAGCAACGTTAACGAAGCACAAGTACAAAGATGCTGCTTATTTCTTAAGATAATTCTGCCAGCAAATCTGCGACAGATGAAATGAAGTACCTAGGTAGTTCAATATCAAAAAATCAATAATAATGGGTTAGTCTAAAAAGGTGTGTCAAGCCGAAAGGGTGAGAAAGTACACATTATAATGAACAACTTGTTTGAGCACGTTTAAAAAAATTGATATTTTTGGAGTAAAATATTTTTTAAAGATTTTACTGCAAACTGCGCTGTGGCAGCTATTGTCATCTGTTGTTGGGTTACATTGCGATCAATGTCCTTTCTGCGCTTTCATTATTCATGATGCGCTCGCGTGAATCAAAGAAAAATGCTGCTATCTTATTGGCGCACGATGCCTATGTGCCGTCCTAAGCCCAGCCCACATCCATAGTTGCTAATCTATATACAAATAAATAAAATTGAAGTGTCTGTTTGTAATGTCAAAATAATAAGTTTTTACTAAATGGATATGAATGTATATCGGGTACCAATAACAAAAACACAATTTAAAAATTTTTTGTCTGTCTGTCTGTCTGTTTGTTCCCGCTAATCTCCGGAACGGCTAGACCGATTTTGATGGGACTTTCACTAATAGATAGTTAATTATATGAGGTATAACATAGGCTACTTTTTATCAAGATCTTTCACGCGGACGAAGTCGCGGGCACAGCTATTCTATACTAATATTATAAAGAGGAAAGATTTGATTGTTTGTTTGTATTGAATAGGCTTCGAAACTACTGAACCGATTTTGATGAAAGTTGGTATAGGGATAGTTCAAGACCAGGGGAAGGACATAGGGTAATTTTCCTACGGGAAAAAAATTCCCACAGGAAAAAAAATAACGCGGGCGAAGTTGCGAGCGGAAAGCTAGTTATAATATAATTGTACGTTTGTATGCAAATAAAAATATTAGTTTTGCGTTATATAAGCCAAAAACATACTGAGATGAGATTAGCATTACGATGACGTAGCTTGAATTATTGGAAGTACTAAAGGTTTGCCAAACTTACTGAAATTGTTGTATTGAGGCGTAGCTACTCGTGTGGTAAACAATACATAAACCATCATCTTCTATTATTTTGATCTGTTATTGTACAAGTCAACAGCTTTTCAATGATGTTTATCCTTGCGCACTGAATCATGTGTTGAACAACTGGAATTTCATAATGAGCCGATCGCCTTTATGAAATACTGAGAACACACAAAAGTATAGGTATTATTAACAACAATCTGAACAGCTTTTTGTATCCAACACAAGTCGTTTTTTTATTTCAGGCTTTGGAAAAATTCTCGACATTAATGAAGGATATATCAGGAAGATTGGATAACTTTATGCAAGAAATTGTTGATTGTGATATGGGAAATGACCCTACACAAACCAAAGAATTATTAGACTGTCAAGAATCTAGGTAAGTTCGCTAACACAACTCGGTGCTGCTTTGTCTCAAAAAAATTCAGAAATAATCAGCCTCAAAATATTTCAGGACCTCCTATTTCCAACCTACTATGATGACCAAAGCTTTATTGATGAAAGAAGTTGAACATTGTGTCCATACCATAGTATGAAAATGTTATATTCCATTTGATAAACAGATATTTATAGAAATATTATAACATTTTTAATATAAAATTTAAAAAAAAATATTGTTATTTATATGAAAAAATGAGCAGAATACCTTAGCACAAACGAAAAACTGGTGTATAAAATAATTCATGAAATAATATTAAACTAAATAAGTAAATCAATTTAAAGACTTGTCACTATTACCTACACATTTTTTTAGATAACTTCTGTATTTTATGAAATTAATTCGGTTGAAATAATTATTTATAGTAAGTGTATTTAAATGTTTCTTATTTCAGGTATAAAGCTTTAAAAACAGAACTGGCGTCGGCAACAACGCAGGGCGAAGAGTTGTTGACGCAAGTGCGAAAACCAAACCTTAATTATAATATTATTAGTCATGTCGCTGCTGTTGAAAGGTTAATATTCAATGTCAACAGTATTTGTTTTTGTCTTTAGTATTATATTTCATTGAGTATTCATTTCAGGTTACTAGTTCAACTAGAAGAGACTGAAAAACAATTCGACAATTTCTGGCAGAAACATTCCACAAAATTAAATCACTGGCTGAAATTCAGAACATTTTTATTGAATTTTAAACAAATGCAGGTTAGTATTAAGGTGAAAGTTAACTGCTATTTAATTTATGTATTGGAATGATTTGGATGAAATTCAAAATGAGATCTTTTATGTTTATTCTTCTTGCGAAAGTCAAACATTGGCGTAGCCGGAGAACATAATTGATGACGTTCTTCAGTTTCTTTTGCTGGTCTAAACACAAATGCCTCAGAAGCCGCTCTATTACCCACTAGCGCTGAAATATCCAAACATTTATCAGTATTGCTTTCTTCATAGTTTCCTCGAATGTCCTTTCGCTTTTGAGCCTCCAATTGGTACGTGAGTTTCTGGATTTTCCTATTCTTTTCTTCTAATTGCGTTGCTAACTCGTCTGTTTGTTTTTTCTTATTATTGTATTCGGCCTGTAGGGACGCAATCTTTCTCTTAAAAGTCTCTAACTCGGCCTTTAGTTTCTGCATGTTTAATGTGTTTACTTCTTCTAGACATTGCAGTTTCTCCTTCGCATGTTTTGCCATACTTTCTTGATAAAGAGTCTCTTGTTCCACTTGATAAGACCAAAATGACATAGCTCTCATAGTGACATCCATGATTACATCCGGCTTCAAACCAGCAAGAACGATAGATTTAAAAGATTCTGATGGCTTAAGATCTGCTTGTATCACATCGAACTTATCGCGCAATTCATTACCGCATGCAGGACACGTAAGACAGTTCTCAGCACTACGCTTAAATTCTCTTTTTCCATGTTCTACACAAAACGCATGCGAACATGTTGTCACCCATGCCTGATTTGTAAGAGATCTTCTACATTTACGAAAATTACACACCATATTCATTGTCATTTTGCATGCATAACATCACATCTAATTATTTTTTTTAATTATTTTTTAATAATCACTTGATTAACATTATGTCATAAACTTTATACTTATAACTTAACGCCTTTTAATCTTACGATACCATAGTACCTAACTATTTACTTGTTATTGTTAAACTGAGCTGTCAATAAACTTTTTTTATTCATAATATTAAATTTGTCGCCGTTCCTAAAAATAGGTTTTATTACAATATCTAAAAATAAAAGTTAAACAAGTAGGTAGGTATTGTGTAATGAACATCTATGACTTTCCGGTAACATGTTTGATGATAGGCATAAAACTCTTAAAATTATTGTATGAATAAAACTATTCTCTTTTTAAAAATGCACATTTATTATTTTTAAAAATGAAAGACTACGTGCGCATGACGTGCGCACATAAGACGGCCGCTATATTTTTTGTGCAATGTCGATGCATCTTTGAAAACCTACCACATAGGTAAAATGAACATAGCTATTTGAAAATATGAAATACGGGTTAAATTTCGAATTGACAACATTCCAAAAAAAAAAATTTATTCTTCTTCTTTTTTAACTCAAGCTTTAAATGTATTGATCTGTCAACATTATGGACATCGCGTCAGTGCTCAACTGCTCACAAGGATCCGAACGAAAAAAAATTACAGATATGCTAAAATGATGATTGTTATTTGATTGTTTTACCGCGCGCGAAAGTCCGCATGAAGCCCAGTAGTGCACAGTGTTGTTGAAGCAAATTTTCTGGACATCTGATTCTTATTGCATAAACTGATCGAACTATAGTCAGAAACTGACCAGAATAGATCCCGTGTGGTAATTATGCATAGCTTAAGAACAAAAAATTTTTATATAGCTTAATAACAAAAGTTATTTGGATAGTTACTACAAAAATATTGAATTCGTTATTTATATCGAATACAATCGAGCAAGCTATAATCATGAGAATGTGAAATATATGGAAGCTAGAAAAATCGATTTTTCGGATAGATCCAATTAATTTTATAATCATTATTGATACCATTTGATAGAGCTTGTAAAGCATTTTAAGGATCAGTAATCAGTTTTCAGAGGCCCAATTCTACTAATAAGTTACAGCCGAATCGAAACTAAACCGTTGCGGTCGACCAATCGAGGCGCTTATACTGCCTTTGAACTGTTCGATGACGTGATAATGTGGCGTTCTGATTGGTTGATCGCAACGGTTCAGTTTCGATTTGGTTGTAACTTATTAGTAGAATTGGACCTCAGATATCTTATCTAAGTAGCTTAGAAATAATCGAGTGAGATCACTCTTATCGTTTCATAAGTGAAAAATCATGCTGAATATATACACACACACACGATTACATTTCCTGGTGACTATTATCATTGCCGATCCTTTTTTTCGGGGGCAATGCGCAACCGCATCGTACCCACCGTTGGCTAGACGGCGAGCGTGTGTGCCAAGCCTCACCCGGCAGAGTGCCAAGCCTACCCACTAAAACGCCTAGGTGTTCTTCTTGCCCTTTTGGGTGCGCGTGGTAGGGTCCACAATGCGACACCGCTACTCACACCTAGCCCGACCAGTTGGTTGGACTATCTATCGCCAAGGGGGGATTGTCCGAGAACACCAAGACAATCCCCAGACGGAGAAGCCTTACGGTGGCGTGCACGGGAGCCGACCGTGCACGCAGGCCTCACGGCAGGGTCAGACAGGCATTGCTTGAGCGAATGCCCGTTTTAATTATATATAGCACTACTTTTTGAGCAAAACATTTTGTTTAAAAATTATCTTTGCTATAATTCTCAGATAAACAGGGTACGAAATTTGAAATAGTTGCAAAATAAACTTAATTTTAAATGCCCTTAAAACTTTTACATCCTTCAATATTTCTCCTAGGGTTTACAGGTAGACTGGTAAAAAAAATAATGTCTGAGTTTTAAGGTCTATGTTTTGTACACCTCTTCAACGTTTACATAAAAAATATATTATTTTAGGCATAACCAAAAGAATTTTTACAATTTTAAATATCTAGCTCCACTAGAAGCTGCGTAAGGTGAAAATCGATGCAAAGAAAATTAGCATTATTTTTAAATTATTGTGATTCAAATTAATATGTTTCTAGTCTGTACGAGTTTTAGGTATTCATAAATAAAATTATTGAGAATAATATATTTTTCTTGGATATTGTATGAGATTCGATGTCCATTTGTTGATTGATCAATGAATAAAAATTACAAAACCATACCAAACCAAAACCAAAAAATTACAAAGATTTTGGCATAATAATTTGTTTTGGTCAAGCGTGAGTTGTCCATGAAAATTAGTCAAACTGATTCTTTTTAATTCGAATTTACCCAGTTTTATGTAAAGATTATTTCACTGTATCGGAAGAAAATAAATCTGAACAGAGGAAGTTAGTCAAAAATAATACAACAGGCCAGTGCAGAGTCCATTTCACCTTTACAGTGAATCATCATCAATCATAGTAAATAGAATCCTAAATACTAACACAAAAGAACCTACTTCAAAAACTGAAAAAGCTAAAAATAAAAAGTCAATTCCTGACTTTGGTGACCTTGGGACCACCCCAGGGGTATACAAAAAGAATTTTGTATATCGGTCCAGAATTGGCGAAGTAATCGCGTAACATTCACACAAAACACGTTGGACACACCAAAAAATTTAAGGGATTTCCTCGATTTTTATGGGATCCCACCATCAGATCCTAACTTTGGTAACTTTGGGACCACTCTTGGAGTATACTCTACCGAATACAAAAATAATTATGAAAATCGGTCTACAATTGGCGGCGTAATCGCGTAACATACACACACAAAAAAAAAAACGCATCCTAAGGCCTCGTTTACAGAGACGCGGGGCGTTGCGCGGCGCGGCCCGCACAGAATTCAACCATATGGCGTTGTATGAGTGCGTTTACGGAGAAGCGATTTTACACACCTTTGCTTGAAATGGCGCGTTTTTTACGGCCGAGCCCGCGGATGGCACCGCCGCGTCTCGAGCGGCGTTTATCGCGGCGTTTATCGAGGCGGCGCACGCAGCGACAATTGGGATGATGACTGAATTCTAATTTTTACGTTTTGTCATTAAATACTAAAATACCGTGGCAAAAGATGCAGTCCTGTGAAGTTAGAATTAAAATCGGCTTAGAAATACATTAGATACAAGCATTTTAAGTTGTTAATTTGAAGGTGATTAGACAGAGAGATCCGACATCAACCGTGACGTCATTGTTGAGTACGGCCATATAAACTCCTTGTAAATTGCCGTTTTGCTAGAAAGAGATGGAGAAAAATCTTTAATACCTTATATCTTGATTGTTTTAATAGTTATTCGAAAACCGATTTTTTCTTTCTGTTTATCATATGAATGAGCTGCTATTAAAGCAATAAAATTTTTTTAGTCATCATTTTCATTTTTCATTTTTTTGTTTTTTTTTATTCTCGATGAAGCGATGCCCGCCGCGTGCTTCGCTACACGCTTGAGGATGCGCCGCGGGCACCTCGGCGGTCGCCGCCACGCTTCCCGTCTCGCCCCTCTATGAACAACATCGTATATTGCCATATGTTTGTGTTTACGCGTGCGATTATGAGTGCCGCTCACGCGACGCGCGACGCCCCGCGTCTCCGTAAACAAGGCCTAAGATACGCATCGAATTGAGAACCTCCTCCTTTTTTGAAGTCGGTTAACAAAAAGTGAACCGTCACATGAATTTTAAATATGGAACATTTTGCAGTCAAAAGATTTTTAACAAATCCACAATCTCCATGCGTCCGGAACGTCGTCGGTGGCGCTGCGGACTCGGCACTTGCCTTCCAATCGGGAGGTCCAGAGTTCGGGACCACCTAATGTGTTTTTCGTTTTTCGAATTTCATATGTACATTTATTTGATGCTCCTACGGTGAAGGAAAGGAGGCAACCTGCACACATCTGCGAAGAAATTCAAAGGTGCAATGTGAAGTCGACCAATACGCACTAGACCAGCGTGGTTGATTAAGGCCTAAACATCCTAACTTAGGGTGGGCTTGAGCACCTCAGTGGGGACGTATTATATGAGCTGTTATGATGATGACAATCTCCATTCTTTTTAAAAACTTAAAAAATAATAATACAATGAATTACTGTGAGTTTCCTTGGTAATTTCATTATCTCATAGGTTAATAATACAATGAATTGTTTTTACTGTGATTTTCGTTGGTAATTTCATTATCTCATAGGTACTCGTAAAGTTGATTGGTTGATTTACAAAAGTTGTAATGAAGCTTTTGGGTCAGCTTCAAAAAGCCTAAAATGGCATTTCATTAGCTGGCTTCTTACAATTCGGCTTCAAGTAATCTTCATGAAATTTATAATTAATTTTTTAAACATCATATTATTTGGTAGATCGCGATCTCGTTAGCGTTCTTGCTACCACTTTAAAGCATTCACTGGGCTTCGAAAATTAAGAAAATTCGCTTCAATCAAATCAAGTCAAAACTATGAGTCTCCAATAATAAGCCAATAATACTTATTAAGTTGATTTGTTGAATTAATGCCATGATGAAAATCACAGTAAAAACAATGTTCGTTATTTTTTTTAAGACTTCGTAAGAGCATTGATTAAGGCCTGTTAAAAATCCTTTGACTGCACAAAGTTCCATATTATTATTTAAAATTCGTATTAATGTATACCTACTTTGATTCATTGTGTGGTATTAAGTGGCCTGTTGTATGAGGAAACATTTTCCTAAATATGACTAAGTTTCGCTGCTCTGATTAATTCTTTCGATGCAAGGAAATGATCCAATGATGAATGATGGTGATAAAACATTTCGCATATTTTTTAGTTACCTATTTTTAATGGACAACTCACGCTTGACCAAAAAAATATTATGTAAGTTTCATTTGAGGATTGATAACAAATACCTATCCTATTATTTGTTCCCAGGCGACTTTAGATGGGCATCTAAAGACGGCTTGTGATATGACGGAGGTAGGTGAAACGGCGAACAGAGTGGATAACTTAATTCAAGAGGCCGCCGACTTTGAAAAACTGTGCAATTGCGATCTCGATACGGCGTCTTCAGTCATCGACGATGGTAATAAGATTTCAGATCATCAAGCCTCATCAGAATATGTAACTAAAGTTTTACGACTACCTGTCTGTACCTTTTTTTTCGGGGGGAGATGCGCAACCGCACCGTACCCGCCGTTGGCTAGACGGCGGGCGTGTGTGGGGCAGTACCTGTCTGTACCTAGCTAGCGGTACCACAATACCACAGTTTAACAATGTATATTGTTAAAATGTGACAATACTATCACGAGGCTTATTGTCTAACGGCCGGTTACAATAATCTATTTATCTGTGGATTTGCTTACTAGAACTACTATTTCAGTGCTAGAAGTTTGGTTTCTATAGTCCGTTTTTTTAACAAACGAGTACTAAGGACGTCTCTTGAACATTTCCTGTATTGACAGAGTGAGATGGGTCATTGTTAGGGGCGGGGCCAACCCTTTGTTCTTATTTTGAAATTGTAAAGGACCGTTCGTCTATACTTACTAATATTATAAAGAGGAAAGATTTTTTTGTTTGTTTGTATTGAATAGGCTTCGAAACTACTGAACCGATTTTGATGAAAGTTGGTATAGGGATAGTTCGAGACCAGGGGAAGGAAAACTAACGCGGGTGAAGTCGTGAGCGGAAAGCTAGTATTGAATAAAATGGACTTAATGTTGATTATGTGGACCAATAGCAACGCAGTAATAATTTTCGGTAGGTACTCGTTTGTTATAAAAAACAGACAATAGCGATAGGTACTTATTTGACATTTGCAACATACGAAAGACGTTAAAATTCCATCTCCAGTTACCAATCCACAGACAGGTATCATATTGAAATCGGTCGTACGAAAAAATCTGTGAAGATCGCCTCTAATCCAACAGCCATAGGGCCGTCAACACAAGACTGCGCCGATTTCCTTCTAAGAAGCAGAAATGGATGTACTGTGATTGTCGAGATTGAAAGCTATCGTGATAGATTTTGAGTTACACAATCAAGGGGCAAGATAAATACTTGAAATTATTTTTTAATAATCTATACCTAGCCACAGATTAAAAGAAGGTATACCTATAATACGCCTCAACTTCGGAACTGAATAGTTGCTGTGAATATTTTTATCTCTCATTATTGTTGTTGAGCTCTTTAAGTAAGTTCTGTTTGTCCTAAAAATCTTTTCGATGTAACAGAATCGCTTTAATAATAATATTTGATGCTTAGGTAGGTGCAGTTCAGTAGGTACAGTACAGCAATGCTCAAAGTCACTCACAGGGCAATGAAGATATAAGAAATGTTTCTATATGCATTCAACACGTTCTGCGGAACTCAAACTATCAGGAGTTTGAGTTCCACATAACCCTAGAGTATTCGTGTATAGCGTCTATAGGTTCTAAACAAATTTCATTTGGCGATTGATAGATTCAGACAGCTTGAATGATTTTTTATGTCTAAGGCTCAGTTAACTATCCAGTGGTACTCCTAAGGATCGGCTTTTCGATCGTTAGTAATAGCAGTCTTTCTTTTTTATACAACTTAGTTGTATAAAAAAAGGTACACCTCAGGATTTTATATCATAAAGAGGAAAGATTTGATTATTTGTTTGTTTGTATTGAATAGGCTTGGAAACTACTGAACCGATTTTGATGAAAGTTGGTATAGGGATAGTTCGAGACCAGGGGAAAGACATAAGGTAATTTTCCTACGGGAATACAAATATAACGGAGGCGATGTCGCGAGCGGAAAGCTAGTAATTAATAAATTGACTGACTTGAACTTAATTAACCGACTTTTAACGAAAGTTCCGACCGACTCTAATCTATGAGCCATAAAAGTTCTTTATGAGGTGTATATTTTTTACACAACTAAGTTTGTATTAAAAAAAGACTTATTACTGACGATCGAAAAACCGACTCTAACTCACAAAATGGTATTGATTTCTGCTATTTTTAAAGTAAGTACTCCTGTAGTCTGACTTGTAGCCTTTTTTGTGTCAGGTGAAAAACTTATGCAGGACCCATTGAGTTCTGTGGACCACATAGAATCAAAATGTGAAGAACTTAGGCGAACGAGTGCGTTACTTATTGACAAAATACAAAAACGAAATCTGCTATTGGCTAAGGCACGAGAACTTATGGACAGGATAGACAAGGTATTTATTATTGAATACTATATGCTTGGCTAACATTAATGCAGCAGGATTTTTGAATTACCTACCTAAGAGTTGCACTTAAAAAAATATTTGTCGTATAAAATGAATAATAATATTAAATCTTTTTTTTTCTTATTCTGCCGTTTTAATATCTTACTACAGTATAGGTAGGTAGTCACCTTCTAATGTATCTACCTAAATTAGTTCGTTGAACTGTTACGACACCTAACACCTAAAATGCTCAATTGACATAATGATAGGCTAAAATTTACTAAGACGTTAAAAAAAAGAAATTGTTTGTACATTTTTGGCTAATTGTAGATTCGGTCCAAACACTGTATAGTACTTTTAATGTCTTTGGTTCTAAACAATGTAAAGGAGAATGACCAAGTTAGTATGGGAGTTCGTCTAAATTTAAAGAACTTTGCACACTAACGCAATTAACTGAGAATTATTGTAATTTGGATCTGGTTATGTCAGCAAAATTCATTTCAATATTATGTGGGAATTAAGAGAAATTGCACTTTGAAGTTGGTATTTTGAGCATATTTCATTCGAGGTTATGTTGATGGATAAGGTATATTTTGTAAGACAAACTCTTGATATAAAGCACACATTAATTAGGATGACCTGAATAGCTTCTGTACACATTAATACGATTAAAGAAGTTGATTAATGTTATTATTATAAAAATATTCAAATACATGGCGGAAAAACAAACATGACAATTCATTCGGTAATCGAGCTGAGCTGATAGTCTGTAATTCAACTACTTCCGGTTGTTTATGGTGCCATCTTTAGGCGTATGCTACACGCTCAATATTTATCACGAGATATGGATAGCGATATTTATTGATCGTGTAGCTCTGTCATCGATATTTATCGCAATCCACCGTTTTCCATTTAATCGTCACCATTTTTGCGCGCTCACATTAAATGTTAACCATGTTTTGCGTTTCTTCTAAGAAATGTTAACATTTTTAACCGCGCTATTTTTCACAAAGAGATCTTAACCTCAAAATGGAACGCATTATGTTAACATACGATGCTAGCCCTGCTAGCGTCAAAAGCTAATGAAACGCGATGATGCTAAAAATGTTGAAAATGCTGCAAGACGAGAAAAAATAACCTCAAAATGGAACGCATTAAGTTAACATACGATGCTAGCCCTGCTAGCGTCAAAAGCTAATGAAACGCGATGATGCTAAAAATGTTGAAAATGCTGCAAAGCGAGAAAAAATGGCGACGAGGTGGATTTTACTTAATAATTGATTTTTGCAAGCGGAGCAAGAATCATGCAGTTTCATGCTCGGCTCGCTTCGCTCGCTCCGTTGTGTGTGGTCACAATATCTAACCTAACCTAACTTACAGTTTTATCCTAAAAGTTATATTTCGTTTAGGTATGCTTCTATCGGTAAAACTGATATATTAAACTGCATGTTTTCATGCTCCGGTTCTGAAAAGCAATCGACTTCTATAGGAACCCGGGTCCGAATAGACACAGTCTTTTCTATTACGCTTCTATCGGCGGCCCTACCGCCTAATTCATAGTGATTAACGATGGCGATAACGAGTTTACCATGATAAGCGATACGAAATCTCAAGATTAGAGAGCTAAAGCTATAACAAGTGAATTAAGCGGTAGGGCCACCGGCTATCATAGCAAACACGTGAAATTAAAGCGATAGCGAGTGCACTCACTATCGCCATCTTTAATCACTATGAGTTAGGTGGTAGGGCTCCAGGTCCAAATAACAATCGACTTTTATAGGGACCCGGGACCGAATAGCCACTACGTTCTTTAATCTATGGTTATATGATCTCCGTAAATTAGGTAGGTAGGTACCGGATTTTATCATTTGATTCTTTTTTTAAAAATCTACTTTTTACCCCCACAAATTTTAAGTAAAAATGAGTAGTTGTCAATCATATATGCAAAAACGATTTTTGTGGTATAAATGGTTAATGTGCAACAAAAACAGAATTTAGCCCACTTTTGGTCCTTCTCCTTTATGGCGTTAATCAGCATTTTTTCTCATATCTATAGTTACAACTATTAAAGTACGATAATTGTTTTTCTGTTGTGTATACAATCTGCTGTATTCATTCAATACAGGCCAACGAATGGTGCGCCACAGGAGTGGAACTGCTGGCTGGGGAAGGGGGTCTGATAGCAGTGGACAAGTTATTAGAAGACGCAAAGACTTTCGGTCTAACTGCGCCTGAGGAGTTCCGGGAGATGCTAATGCAATCAGCGACACAGGAGACCAGAGCGTTAGTGGCTCAGGTACTTTATTTTTATTTTATGGCATTGAAATTACTGGGTACCGTGACTTTACATCTTAAGTCACAAGTTGGCAACGTACGCTGTGGTTCTTGTGGGGGTTGCAGTTCTGCTGCGAACCTCACAGGAGCCACATGTATTATAGGTGAGTGTTACCACTTACCATCAAGTGGCCAGTTTGCTTGTTTGCCAACTTAATTGCAATAAAAAAAGGTGGGCAGCCTGCTTGCTTGCCTATTTTGTTGTATTAAAATTGATGGTTTCGTAGGTGGCCCAACGCGTGGAAGACGTATGGCTCATGGTGTCCGTGAAGCGCGCGTCGCTGCAGCGCGCTGCGGCGAAGCCCGCGCGGCCCGTGCAGTCCGTGCCCCCACAGAGCGCCGCCATTCCCATCCCGAATAACAACCAGGTAAGTCAATGTGGAGTATTACCAGAAGTACCTTCCTATTCTGAATAATAAACCAGGCAAGTCTCATAAAAGCAACAACAGTAACTAAAACTAGTCACAGAATACGAAGTAGGTAATCCTGCGTGGAGTAAGATCGTCAGAGCTTATCGTGAGAAACGCTGTCACGTAGGTACTTGTGCTGACGGCGGTGCAGAATTTTGGGTTTTAAACCACCTACGTAACTAGGGCATCATCATTTTAGCCCATTTTTTCAAGAGACGCCCACTGTTGGACATAGGCCTCCCCCAAGGATCTCCATACCGATCGGTCCTGCGCCTCCCGCACCCAGCGACTTTCCGCGATCGTCCGTCCACCTTGTAGGGGGCCTACCAACACTGCGTCTCCCGGTACGCGGCCGCCACTCGAGGACCTTTCCGCCTAGGGCCTGGAATACCGGAATGATTTTCATACCGGTATTGAAATTTCAATAAACGGTATACCGAAATTTCGGTATTTTTTAAATACTGTTAATTACTATTTAAATATCATAATCACAAAATAATTAAATATCATAAACACAAATATCATAATCAAATATGTAGTTTTAAAATCAGTCTTATTCTCTTATGATAAGAAACCATTTAACAATAATTTCGAATATCTCTCTTATGTCGCTGAGAAGTTAAAGTACTTACTCAGCTTATTTGTTTGTACTTGTACAGGACACAGACAACACTACTCACACAATGTGCGTGGTGACGATCTTTTTACACTTAAATAGACTCCAGAATTATTGTTAATGTATTGTCAGAATAAGGAGCTCACTATTATACCGGCACATAGAGCCAAGCGTCGCTAGTTAATAACTAGTAGTTATAGGAGCAAACAAGCGCTTCAATGAAAACAGCAGAACTGAGGGAGGGGTGCAGCGTGGCCGTGCACTCTAGCCCCATGTATAAGGGAGAAAAAGATATTTGATGTTGGTTGGTGTGATTGCCTTGCCGCTCAAGAGCAGAGCGCTTCTTACGTATTGTTTCTGCCGTATTGTGCCCGTACGTACGCGAGTGCCGACAGCAATTTATTTGTAGAAGTAAAACATTATACGAACAACTGAAGCAGTATCATTTAATACCACCTAAATACTAGCTATATACATGCAGTGTCTTGCGTAGTTCATTTTGTGGTAATTTTCCATAATCGAGATTTTTTGTGATTGTCATATGAAAACTCATTAGCAGTAAGAACATCACTATGAACCATAGAACTTGAACGTTCCGCATAGTCTTTATTTTCATTCTTTATACATATTTCTGTATGTATGTGGGTAAATGTGGGTTTAATAGATAGATAGATATATATTTCATGTAGGAACCCCGTCATGAGTGCTAAAAATAATAAGGTTAAACGCGAGCGCACACGAACGACTTTTTGTATTGATATGAAAGAACACGGCGAGCGTGAAATTCTTCTGAAAAATATATTTCATCATGGTCTATGGTAATATTTAATGTGGTAATATATAATTAATGGGTGCAAGGCCGAAAATACTCAGAAAAATAATGTTTTGTTTTTACATTTTTTTACCTAAGTAAGGCAAAAAATCAAGTCCATACAACAGATCTATTTTATTGTTATTAATTTTTTTATGTACACGCACAGATAATATAATACTACAGATACACACAAAAAACAACAACAAAAGCATTGACACATGGAAACACTGTACAGAGGTACAATTACGTCTTTTTCTTATCGAAATGTCTTCCAAACGCCTTGACCAAATAGAACTTGCTGTACGGCGGTTAAGTGTATGAATACAAACAAACAAAATTTATAAAAGGAATATTGAAATAAATCAAACAAAATATGACAATATCCGTATATATTTTCCAATATATAGGTACGGATATTGTGGAATATAATGAGTAGAATAAAACTAATAGACTACATTGTCGAAAGATAATAAGCATTCACTCGCCTTTTAAACAGTTGCAATGTTTGACAGTCGCGTATGTTCGCCGGTAGAGAATTCCACAGTCTAACTGCATGCATGGCGAAGGAGTAGGACAACAAAAAGCAACTAATGGAACGGGAAAGGACCTGCTTTCCTTGAATGATCAATGAGCATCAGGTGGATTCGTGGACGTGTAAACGAGAATCGTTAGCGTATACCTATAAAAATCTCGCGTCATTGTGTTATCAAACTTCTTCGAAACGGCTTGACCGATTTTTATGATTTTTTTGTGTATATTTGGTAGGTCTGAGAATAGGTCGCAGGTTTTTTTATTCCCCTAGGTGATAAGGGTGGCCCTCTCCATATTTTTGTGTACTTATCATAGCGAAACGCTGTTCGCGGGCACAGCTAGTATAATGATGGCTTAAAAAATTTACCAATAGACGTACATTTTTACTGTCTAGACTAGAGAACTAAAATACATTTTTTTTTTTGCTATCCAGTTTTCGAAAATTGATTAAAACGTAGCAAAAACTAACGTTTTCATTCAATCACAGCGAATGAGTGACATTAGAAACTATGCAATCATTAACAACATCACCTTGCAATAAAGCAACCGCCGTGTATGCACGAGCAGATTTCCTGGGAAACCACGCGGCCACGCTTTATAGGGTTAAAATAAGGGATAAAGCTACAGCTACTACAGGGTTAAACCTTATTAAGCCGAAACGTTGTTCGCGGGCACACCAAGTCTAAAATAAAGCTTTAATCAATAAATGTAGAAAATCATAATACATATAGTAACAAAATGCGTATCGCACGAGTGAACGTGTATGGTATGGAAATGAAAGCGCACGCGCACGCACATGCTGCAGCATGGCAGGTCGCAACGCGGTGTCAAAGCGTGCTCTCTTGTGCAGCTTTCATGCCGCAGCAATGACACCACTTCACCGCGCCGGCGCGTTATGATGATGCTTTCTATTATAAATCCATGTGTCGAGAATGCCGGCCCTTACGCGCGGTGCATATTAAAATTTTACTGTTTATGAACGTCTCCACGCTTCTGTTAAAGATGAAGTTGCATCTTAACTTAAAATAGTTTGGAAGTACCTACCCAGAGGGGCCATTCAAAGCTTTAAAAACATATTAACATATTTGAACACAAGAAAGAATAAAAGAACTGAAACTTTTGAAAATATCAAGTACCGAAAAAATCTGAGCCACTATTTCCGCCTTAACCCTGCTACAAACAACATGAACAAATGATCTTGCAACGAGGAAGACGTTCGAGGTTTGACCATCGGCATTCCCAAAACCGTCACTAGAGATGAAGGTATTAATGTATTATCCAAATTATCATATTACTATCTATAATTTATAATATATGTCGTGTGTTATAAACAACTGAATTAAAATTATTAAAATTAACAATGTTTTCACGAAACCAAAAACAAAGTAAGTTCTTACCACCAGGACTCTCCACGATAGGGAAAAGATACCAAACTATTACATTTCACAAATCCATCAAATTTACCATCAATAGCCTAATATAAAATAATATTGAAAACAGACAAAAAAGACGGCTATACAAATAATTTGTATTTAGGCTGCTTATTTTGCTTTGTAGCTTGCACAAATTCAGAGGCAGATCTATCTACTAAGGGCTTTTTGGACTTCAGCCCAGGGCCCCGTGGATACAAAGGGCCCCCAGCCCCCATTAAAAACAATAGACGATACTTGTTTTTAAGTAAAGAAAAATATGTAACATTAAAAAAACAATCATTTGGCAGCCTCGATCGATAAACCCGTGTGCGCGATTATCAAACGAAACAGGGAATTCCCCTGTCGCTTGGCTATTTGAAAGGTTGATTTGTTTGTACTAAATTTTTGCTAATTTGTGCTAAATTTGTTTGTACTATACATGAACACTTATTAAATAAATATTTTTTTATTCCCCATTTCTTTTCCTATACTGTATATCTAAATCAATATAGAAAAAAGTTTCTTGACCAAATTATAATTAGTTGAATAATTAATAGGCCCCCGAGTAGTATTAGCACAGGCCTCACAAATTCACTATCCTCTCCTGCACAAATTATGAAGGTAGCTTAAACAATTTGTGATAGAGAAAAAAAACATACGAGACAAAATAAAAATCACACAATAACAATAAATAATACAAAGTGAAACTATAAGTATTAAATTAGACAGAAAAAATTGATTTAGGAATGAAGAAGGAAACGCGGAGAAAATAAAATACGAAATGTATACTATACAACGCATGATTGAATATTAAATTTTTACAACATTGTAATATTTTTACTGTCACCAATGCTAAGAAACAAAAAAAAGAGTGCTCGCGATACCATTTAAATCTTTTAATTATTCACTATTAACTTCTTTAAAAATATTATAGAAACTATTAACGATATGTATACGCGGTAATTTATAGCCCGTTTGGTTTTATTCCTTTAAGTTTTTAATACATCCATAAATATTCTGTTAAAACTCTTGACAAAATAGGCTGTTAGAACACAAACATAAACAAACTCAGGCAATTTTAACTTCTATTTTAATAGGAATAAAATTCTTATGCATACAAGGCTTAAAATACTTGTTAGAGGGAATATAACGCTTTAAGAGCATTCCAAAATGTTTCCGTGACAGATTTAGCTTTAGAAACATTAGCTACTTTATTCCCTTTAAAAAGAAACTTTCAACCCATATTTTGATAAATTGGTTTATTTATGGAATATAGTAATTAAGTTCATCAAGAGTATTTCTACAAAGTTTGCGGTTATTCAACTCAAAAGTATAAACTTGCTACCGCTATTTTCACCCTTGACGAATTTTAATTTCGCCTAAATAATTTGGTACACTTTCCTCTATGGTCCCATCTCGTCTCAATGCAAAATTCATCAAAATCAGACATAACAATCAGACAAAGTAACATACAGATAGACCGATTTATAGTGTGAGTTAGGATTAGATATAATATTTAATGAGGTGTCGTCACCTCCTTGTCAAAACCACATTCTAAACATCCTAATGATATTGCAATATTTGTTCAGTATACAACATGGCTGTTTGGTTAGCAGTTGAGATATCACTATCGTATGATATTTCAGCCGAATTAACTTCCTCTGTCTGTTGTTCGTTTCGATAAGACTCTCAAAAATTTGGAACAACGGTGTACAGTTAGTTATTGCATATCCGGACGTTTGGTATTATATTCATTTCATTACACTGTGTTTACGCGACACACTGGCCTCATTTTACTATTTAATTTTTGCCTTAACATTTAAATTAAGATTTGAAGTGTAGTAAGTTCATTTAAGTTCAGTTCAGTGTAATTGAAATGTACATACCTCAACAATTCAATTATTTAGCATACTAAACTGTCTTGTTATGAATATGTGTTACGAGCGCTTCTTTACCGTGGTACCATTATAGATATTTACATAGTACCAACCATCACAATCATACGTATTAGGCATAAAAAATACATAACTTCTTTTTGCTATCGTTTTTTAAGCTATTTAAACACATAACCATTATATTACTTTCAACGTAATAACTAAGTGCCAAAAGCCTACTCCTACCGTTTTATGCGATTTAATGTAAACAAAACGTATACGAGTATATGATTTTGGCTAGTCGCCACTGGAGACTCGAGTTTCTAGACCAAGTAGGTAACATGAAACACAAATGCATGGAAATAACATAAAGTCACAGTTCTTCGTTATGTCATTTCCAAAACTTTGCCATTCTGTTGTTTTCATTTAACAAAGTTAAAATTCGTATTTTGACTTTGGCTAACTGGTCATTGCTGTCGATACGCGAACTAATCTATTGTAAAATGAATAAATAAAAATCATCACTGTATTCAATTAATATGCTACATCACGATCTTTACAAATGTATTGAACAATGGTTTATATATGGCCACCTTAGTGAAAGTGGAAAAGACGGGACACCTGTTTGATAGCTGCTGCTAGTAACATACTCCTATGGTGCAATATCCGTCACTATACACTATGGCAACCATAATAATATGACAACCGCAACGTACTCAATGATTACGATGAGCATATAATATTGCGTTGGAACTACTTGGAACCTGTGTGTCTGAGGCGAAAGGGAATCATCATTCTAGGAAAACTTTCGGTCACTCGAACTCCTTCCGTGTGTTGACGATTGATCTGCTCTTTAGTCTGCTAAATTAAGGTTAGGGAAGTTGGAAATTGTGAAATTGACTCAGTAAAACGTGGTTTGTTTTGGAAATGTGATGAGCGTATAATAGATGCATACCTACTACTTTTTGCTGTTTCTTGGTTGTTCGAAATACGCCACTGATGTTAAAGTGTTAACCAGATTTTGAGGTCTGTCGAATTAGTAGGTTAAATTAGTAGAGTTCCTCGTGTAAATATTATTTCTCTGATACGATTGCAGTCGAATTGAATACTCCTTATGTTGTCTCACATCAAGAAATTTGGCTGTATCATTTAGGACAAAATGATACAGTATAGATAAAATATTCGTTCATGTAGATTTAAAATCATTCATTTATTTAGTATACATATAATCGTGCCCAAACTAATGTAATGTTTCCTCGTCAGGATAAGTTCAATCTTTGAGATTAATGTACTAATTTTGATCTCAATAAACCAACATTTAATTTAACCAAGGCAGGCATTATTCTGCTAACAAAGTTTTATCGAAATGCCTCAATGACATTTTGATAAAAATTTGCTTTTTACATTATGTCCTAATTTTCATACAAGGGCGTTTTGATTATACATAGTTATGCATTTTTTACAGCAATAACTGTATTAAAAAACAATAAGCAAGTATAACAGAAGAAGTCTCCCAAAATTGACATAATAGAAGCACCTATGAGTGTGTGAGTGGAACAAGATTTTATTTTTACGTTATTTTTACGGTTGAAGCGGCATAGAGCTTCTGAGTCTTGACTGTCAATCAACGTAGCCATTACAAAATCACAGTATGTATATTGAATTTGAACCCGTAGAGCTAGCTGTCCATAAGCGGCATAAGCTTGCACAATGTCCACATGCAACGTGCGGCGATGGGCAATGAAGCTTAATTTAATCATCCCGCCTTCGTTTAGAAAGTTCGCGACCTTACATTACTTCTCTTCATCTGGCGCCAGATTTTATTGTTTGGCTACTGCGTCAGTACCACTTAACTATTCTTATCTCCAGTTTAAAACAAAATTTGAAGTAGTAACAATAGAAGGTGCTACTATAGGCATCATCGTCATCACCTCAACCCGTACACGCTATCCTACAAGTATCTCCTTAGAGGAATCATGCTGACCAGACGGATATATTGCGAAGAGAGGTTATGCCGGTGTGGGGACATCGCTGGTAAACCAGAGTCCTGATACGGCATACCCTAGTGGGCAACCTAGTCAGCTTAGCCTCTTGGCATCATAACTAATTATTCCGCTTAAAAAAAGGTTTGTTTTGAGCTTTTATATCTCTCTGAGGTAATTATTAATTAACAGACTAAAGGGATTTTATCATAATTATATGATAACATCCCTTTAGTCTGTTCATATGACATTGACGAAAAGAACCGGAGCAACAACACATGCATTCTTAAGTAATTTCACTAATTAGGTAATTTACACGATAAGAAGGTTACACATTATGCCAATGGTAAAGGACAATTTATTCATACTTCATTCATACGTAATAGTTGTGCAAAATAAGCACAATTTGTCCTTTGTACAAATTCTATTTATGAACCTTTAAATCAATTCAATAATTCTTTGTACAAATTCTAATTATGAACCTTTAAATCAGACTGGTCTTGTATTTAATTGCTATGAATGATAAGCAGCTCATTGTAATAAGTATTATAAAAAGTAGAGACAACTTCCCGCTTTATGGAATGCGGGCATCAAGGCGAGTTGGTGACAGGACCCTTCGCAACTCGTAGATAGCTTTTGCGTCACAGCTTCACCGTTCGTGGAAGTGTACAAACAAGATTAGGCTCAATGTCGCTGTTTCAATCTCAATTCCTAACGTTGAGTGCCGACCGACCATGTTTGTCCGGGATTAACTCAGAAACTACTTAACCGATTTTGATGAATTTGGCTTAATATATATGTAACTAGCTGTGCCCGCGACTTCGTCCGCGTGAAATAGTAACTTTTGTTGAGGTTGATAAAAAGTAGCCTATGTTATACCTTATACAATTAGATATATATTAGTGAAAGTCCCGTCAAAATCGGTCCAGCCGATCCGGAGATTAGCGGGAACAAACAGACAGACAGACAAAAAAAATTAAATTGTGTTTTTGTTATTGGTACCCGATATACATTCATACCCATTTAGTAAGAACTTGTTATTTTGACATTACAAACGGACACTTCAATTTTATTTATTTGTATAGAAGATTTAGTCCAACTTAAAAAGATAGGTAGTTTTTATCTCAATTATTGACCTAAATATTTATAATTGCGAATTAAATGGTTTGTAATTAATTGTGAGTTCCATAAGTTTCTTATAGGTGGTGTGAATTAATTTATCGGGACAACACTTTATCCAGATTGGGTATCCATCCAATGATGACGTTATGTACTATACCTACCACAGCACTCTAGGTCAGCTAGTTAACGTATAACATATATGATGAGAAGGAATAATCTAATATTCTGTGATTTCATAAAACTTATATGACTATACTCAATAACTAGAGTCCATCTCTATACTTCGAAGTTTGTGTCTGTTTTTTTTTAAATGCACGTACCTACTTACATATTTGGAAACTATATTTAATCGTCATACTTTCACACTGAAAATATAATTTAAATATTTATTGATTTACATTTTTGATTGTTTTTATAACTTTCATCAATATTAATTTTACGAATTATTGATTATTACATTTGTATTAACAGAATGAATTTAGGTAAGAGTGTAGTTATAAGCTAGAAAAATAAATATCTAGCATTAATATCATAATTACTATTTATATTCTGAACAATAGATAAGTAGGCTAAGTACTACCAACTACGTTGCAAAGTAATTGACTTATGTTTGTTAAATGTTATCGAGGAATTGTTATATAATTGCAGATAACATACCTGCCCACCGTTTTGGTAAATAAACATTTCTTAACCTTAATACCTCTATAATTGACTCTGTTTTTAAAAGTATCTCACTAAATTAAGTTAATGCATGTTCCAAAAGGTACCTACAGTGTAGGGAAAACATCGTGAGGAAACCTACATTCACCTGCGAAGTAATTCAAAGGTGTATGTGAAGTCAACCAATCCGCACTGGGCCAGCGTGGTTTGACTAAGGCCTAATCGCCCTAACTAGTTAGGGTAGACTCGTGCCCCTCGGTGGTGACGTATATAAGCTGTGATGATGATGATGGTGATGTTCGAAAAGTATGTACTCTTGCGCCGACGACTTCACCGATCAACTACAACTGATTCATAAGATCGGTTGTGTTGTAAATAAACATTACATTCATCACAGGTCCATTCACTGTGTTTTTACTCCCAAAACTAGAATCCTCATGTAATTTAAAGGGACTTTTTACAAAGTTTAATAGGCCTCGAGAAATCAGCATTACCTACTTAATTGCTTAAGATACTATCCATTACACTTCTACAACTTTCTAAATCACCTCTTTTACCATATATTTACGTGCGATATTCCCATGCTTCGGGATATGCACTTCCAAGGCTTTTCCTGGCTTTAGAACACGTCCTGGTTTTATGGGGCGTGCTGTAATTGGATCTGAATTCCTTCAAAGACTATGCAGAAGGTAACCATCTATAATAGTATATTTATGACTATAGATACATATATATTCGATGTTTCCAGCATCGGCCTGAGGCCTGAGGTAGTAAATGGATCGTAACATTCCATTCCCAAGGTGAAGTTGTTTGAAGCGAATGGTATCTTTAATCTTTAGACATCATAAAAACAACAATGCCAAATATCCACGAAGATATTGTATGTGTATATAAAGTTATGATTACATTTTTTCGCGGTGAGTAAAGAAATAAAATTCAATTTGTGACTGACAGTTCCATGACTGTGGATCTGCACTGTGGATTAATGAAAATCCTAATAATATAAGAGAATTTACCTTTTTAAATTAATGTCACTGAATTTAAAGTAATGTAAGTATGTATCTAATCGGTTCTCTATTTCTAGACATAAAAATTATTGTCATAAAATCATATTCCATAATTTCGATTGAAATAATCATCAAGACGCATAATAATCAGGAAGCAGAATGTTAATAAGCATAATATTGTGTGGCAGAAAATCGTTTGTCATAAGTATTAAAACCCACAAACTCGAAACACAGAACAACTTTACGCATCATTTTTCAAAGCATAATTAATCAACAACAAGCAAGCAAGCATGCAACATGCAAGCAAGCATGCACCTTGCAAGCAAGTACGCGCATGCATGGTTTCTGTCACGGCTCCGACGCTGCAGAACTCCGGCAGTCCCACGCAAGCTTATCGTCGCAGACAGAGATTTAAATCGTGTCGCAGATGGTTTCGCTCACCACCGCAGCTTCGGATTGCTGGCCGGCTTCTCCGGCAAACCTCAGCAGCTGCGGCGAGCGTTAAAACCACCTGCTTCTCAGCTCGCGGGCCGCCTCGCCCCTCCGCGCCTACGCGGGTTTGAATTACACTCTAGGTATAGGACAAACAAGACTACGCGGAAGTCAGTTTTGCAGCGATTCGTTTCTGTCACTAATAGCATTAATGAAATACTTTGTCAAATAAAAAAATCAATATATACTCGTACCTACTATGAAAAAAATATATCAAATGAAAATAAAGAATATTCGAGTAAGTATCATATTTGAGTAAAATAATACTTTACGAAATGTTATTATAAAAAGTTTAGTAAATATTGTATCTAATGAACGTAATATCCTTGAAAATAAAATAATTTCTAATTTTAAGAAATGCCCCAAAATATTAGGGATAATTATCATTAATTATGACACTTAAAATTATGGTAAATCATTTTAGGACTATCAATATTATGTGAAAAGAAATTAGGGATTTCAATAATTATGCTTCATAAAATTATGCCTTTGGATAATTATGCCTTATACAAAAGATGCAAAGAAAAAATTATGTGACGTTAATGTTATGCTTTTTGATTATTATACTTAGTGATTTATGCCAAGCGTCTTTATGACAAACAACATTATGCCAATACTGGAGGGAGACTCTGTACCAGGGTCGTCTGCTTAGGTACCTCCGTCTTACCTATTTCTGCCGCAAAGCAGCAGTGCTTGCATTGCTGTGTTCCGGTTTGAAGGGTAAGATATGGCAGTGAAATTACTGGGTACTGTGGCTTTACATCTTGTGTCACAAGTTGGCAACGTACACTGTGGTTCTTGTGGGGGTTGCAGTTTTGCTGCGAATCTCACAAGAGCCACATGTAATATAGGTGACTGTTACCACTTACCATCAGGTGGGAGTTTGCCTGTTTGCCAACTTTCTGCAATAAAAAAAAATAAAAGGTCCCCATCTAATCAAATCATGGTGTTATTGGGACTCTACTACATTATCAAGATCTTATTGAGAATTAATGATTCCTTGTAATCTGTAGTCATCTAGCCATTACCAACATAGTGTACTTCGCCCTCAGACTAGAGACTGTGGCAAGGTTTTGACATCAGAGTTACTAGGGCAACAGTGAAAAGCACATGTATTCCCGCATTATAACAAAATAAAAAGAAGTGCCCCATCCAATGGATCCCGGGACGCTACGTAGAGCGCTATATAGTGTAGGCACCAGGTAAGGATTGCCGATACGCGATCTCTCTCAAGAACTCGTTACCCCCAACAGTTGCCGATTCTGCGGTTAATGTAGTCGCAGCCAACTGCCGCTTACGTTAGCTTCAGCCAGCTCACCCCGGTGGGCTACACTACGTCAAATACTTTCGTTCTCTCTCGGATCACCTCATATCTGATCCGACCTTTCAGAGATACTGCGAGCTAATTCTCTCACAATTCGTAAAAAAACGTGATAAGCATAGTCTTTTCCATGGTCACCCGACTATAGTCTCAAAAAATACGTATTAAGAGTAAGCAAACTAAGTAAATAAGCAGTGAAATTTTAGATTATATTTTAATTTTCTTAAAACACATGCAAACCTACATACATATCACCACGTCTGTTGACCCAAAGTCAGAGGTGTATTAAGCACCCATACTTCGCCCATTTTTACGTACAATTTAATAGGATGCAGCCCTATCCTAATTCTGAACCTCATCTAGACTTCTAGCTGCAAGTGAAAATTTCCTAAACAGAAAACTTAATAATCTTCTACCCGACCAGAAATCGAACTCGGGTCCTCGGATTAAGTAGTCGCATTTGTGATTAAGTAGACTAAAGATGCGGTTACTTTTGGGACACTTGAAATTATTTCCTCCCGTCCATACTAGGCGTACTAGACATAGACGTATTAGCTATAGTTTTTTGGCAACTGTTATATCCTAGTAATTCCCATTTTTCAAAAATTAAAGACAGTTTGACAGTTAAACGAAATACCCAAACATATTAACCCTAGATAGACCAATCTCAACTGCATAAGGGAGCGTTTCAAACTATATTATAGAGTTGTATGTAGAACAATTGCTTAAGGAGTAGTAGACCTAACCGTGCAATTTCATTTATTCAATGTAATAATAATATAATTAATACTTATATAGGTGTTATCTGACAACTTCAATTTTTTTCCTAAGCCCTAGGTAGTATCACACGTGAACAGCCACAAGTGCTTCCTGTTCTTGTGCACTCACACGCTCTTCGTCGTGTGCGGTGAGTGATGAGCCTGTGTAATGTGGCACCTTGGGAACTTCCCGCATCAGGAATTTATAACTTCGCTAAGTGAGCTTGCATGTTAATTCATGTTACGCTACCTTGACTGGTTTTGTTCTGTCCATTTGTTTCTCCAACGATCCCTTGGACCAACTGCATTGCACAACTAAGTTTACTAAGATTTGTTTTCGTAGTAGAAAACAGCAATAATTCACGGATTCAAAACCATATTCATCGCTTTATCTATAAATTTTATAGTCAACTATTTATTTAAACGAAACTCTAGAATTTGGGTGTAGATTTTTATCGAAATTATTGAAAACTGACTTTCATAAACAAGTTAAAGTTGACATTTTCTGATAAGATAGATATTGTGAATAAAGAAAGCTTCAGAAAAAACTGTGAAACGATACATTTTGTACGTATAAAGTTGTTTGATGGAATAATATAGGTACCTAATGCATATTATTTTATTCATATAGTGTAATGGTATAATTTGCTGTGTCGAAAAAATAATAAAAGTTATTTAAATTTAAATCTTATCCTAGATATTTTAGAATGAACGTTATCTTCTACCCTATTCATTTCTCAATTAACAATCATATTTCTTGTTCAAGCAGTAGGAAACTATCAATATAAGACTAAACCACCATTCCATACCTAAGAGTAGCTACTACTTACGAGTATTAAAGGAAAATGCTAGTTTTACGAAGCGACAAATCTTCTGAAGAGTTGACCTTTCAAAAAGTTATCATCAAAGGAACGCGAGCGCACCTGCTTCCTGCGTCAATCAGAGCACGTCGTCGGTATTGTTCCTGTTTTTGTCGCGGCCCCGTTGCACCTATCAGTTTATTGTTCAGAGTCCCGTATCGCCTGCCATTATGCTCCCTGTCTTATGGGAAAATATCGGTTCACATCAACAACTAACTGTTCGAGAATTTTTATACACAGACACGATCACGACACTCACAGCTTTACAGTTAAAATTTCTGCGAAAGTATTGAGTACTTACCTATCTAGAATATCTTTCTTGGAAGCAACCTGAACAGATAATGAATGCTTCGATCGAGGATTCCGACTTCTATACTAATACTATAAAGAGGAAAGATTTGATTGTTTGTTTGTTTGTATTGAATAGGCTTCTAAACTACTGAACCGATTTTGATGAAAGTTGGTATAGAGATAGTTCGAGACCAGGGGAAGGACATAGGGTAATTTTTCCACGGGAAAACAAAAATAACGCGGGCGAAGTCGCGAGCGGAAAGCTAGTCTTAAATAAAATTAATGTTCATATAAATAAAAGCGAAGAAACCTATATATGAAATATCTTTGATAACAAAGTAAAAGCAAATTTTCAAAGCTTTTCACACGCACTCAAATAATTTAACGTGATATGATACAAGGATGTGCGTAGGAACAAGAAGAGCCGTACGAATATCTTATCTATGCTTTTATGTTGCTACTTTGCCTTATTCGTGACATGAAATTACCAAAACCATCAGCGAATTCTCGAAGTCAGAATGTTGCCCGAAATAACGCGGTTCACCCACGTCCTACCTTGTATGGAGCTTACGGGTGCGACTTAATCTCTGTTAGAATTTATCGTTGTAGGGTATTACATTTATATTAGTACAACCTGTTTTTTAATGTGAGTTATGTTGCAATTCTGCATAGAGTTTAAAGTTGTTCTTTACATTTTTAATTTGCATTTGTACCACAAATATAATTCAACTGAACTTCCTACAGAGACAGACTTGTGGCGAATCTCTACATGAATAAGTGGCTTTTCATACTAGGCATTCTTCTTAAAATAAGGTTTAAGGACATCACAATCTTATTCTTTTACACTACATTTTTTATTCAAATAAACATATTTGCTAATAGTTATGGATTATATACATTCTGATCGGAAATTTTACGTTACAAACACATTAGTATCTCATCATTATTAGCAACTGATATAATTCTCACCATTACAGTGCAAAAAATTTGGAACACGATAACTGTGCACAAATCTTTGGAGTCGGATCAATCAAATTTGTTGCGTTCAAGAATCAAGTTCAATGCTAAGCGGGCAGTAATGACATGACTTGCACTGTACTTTCAAGTGATTTTTTACGCGCTTGCGTTCAAAGTGTACTTATCTGTCGAGAGACGGTGGCAAAAGCATGCCTAAAATCTTGTTATCATACATTAATTAATTGGTTGGCCAAAGAAGGTATTATAAAAATGGGGTACTAGATTAAATTTAATTCTACTAAGAATGTAATTTTGTGATTATAGCATTATTAATTTACTATAGAATTTAATTTATTTACTATAGAAAAACTTTTAACCGCAACGATATCTTCATTGCTTGGCTGACCGTCACCTAATAAGTGAAGATAAGGGGGAAGATCGAAGCGTCATTTAATTTCCTCAACAACCTAGGATAGAAAAAGTATTATCAGAGCATAATCAAATAAATTGTTTGATCAGTGTTCAAAAATCGACCAATAATTTCATATTTCTGGTTTGAAGCATGCTTGCGTGCTGCCATGTTATGATCATGTCATGTCATCCGTACTAACTACACTCATGAGTAATTTTTCTTTTTTTATGTATTCTGTTTTCATGTGATATTTATAACATAAATTACTTCAAATATCTATCAACTTATATGCCTTTATAAAAAATCTCTGCCTTGGCCACGACGTAACTAGAGTACAACCTTACCGATTTCATTCATATTTTTTTAAATTTTCTAATACTTTGTGGAAGGTTCTTACGTAAAGATTAAGTAAATTCCGCAGAAATTTGGAATATTTCAGAAAACTTTAAATTTTGTGCAATTGCCAGTTCACGCGCTTTTGAGAGAACAATATCTGTCGGGACAGCTATAGCTTGAAATAAATAAAATACCTAACCTAAACCGTAAATGCCTATAGAATAAAGTAGTGCTTACTTGATAATTACTTACTTTAAGCTTAACTTTTTCAAGGCAAAAGCACGTCGGCGATGGTGCAACCGTTAGTTTATCCAAGAACTGCGTTCATGCGTCTGCACAGAAACACGCACATAATTGGCACATTTGACACAATTCTTTCAGTTTATACTCCGTTGCAACTACCAATCACAATCATTCGACTTTTACGGTTTAACTATATTTACTTTACAATTTATTGTATGCGAAATCGAAAATACAAACATTAGGGAATCTCAACATAAATAGAAAGGTTAAAGGTATACCTTATCTCCATAAAATCTCTAACCAACCTAAATCACGAAAAGTAGAACAAAATATGTAAACGCGAATTATCAACAAGATAATGAGAGCTTCCAAAAATTTAAACCTAGCTCTCAAAAATCCTTAGATACATCGACATAAAATAAAACTGTAACAATCTACGAGTGCATTTTCACTATACATTTCTAAAATCAATTATGGTGTGCTGCAATTCTGTTTGAGTTCATAAAAAAAAACGAATCACGTAGTCACAATGACCTCGAATATGGCCGGAGCGTGCGCGGGCGACGCGCTCTGTTGCAAATTTTATTGAATAAGTTAACGTTGGATCACGGAATTGTCCTACTCAGACGAGATTTCTCTGTATTTTTTTAGAATTGAAAGTGTTTAATTCATTCAACTATCTATTTTGACGGTATGCGTTTTGGAGTGAGTGAAATGTGTCTGCAGGCTACTTTATTTCGATTCTAAACATCTTTGCACAAATATTTAATACTTGATTTCATTGTTATGTTATTGCTTGCTCAATTCCAGTGTAAAATATTATCTAACGCTCTTAAACTTTTATTTTGCTACTTACTTGTTATGTGCAAATTGTGCAGTTTCTTAGAAAAAACTTCAACAAAGAGATCAACAGAGGATACAGCTGAGCTAGGCAGCGTTTTCGAAATTCCACAATGCTTAGCAACGACAGTCTTCAATCAGTGCACGTCAAAGGCAGCCGAAACATGGCCACTTATGACACGACTGGTGCCCAAATTTAAAGTCGCTCTGCGAGCCATGAAAAGAGCTATGCTCGAAGTCTCACTGAAGGATCGGATCCAGATCCGACTGAGAACTAAAGTTTTCGACACAGCCCACCGGATTAGCAAGCCAAAGTGGCAGTGGGCTGGCCACATCAACCGCAGAACTGACAACCGTAGGGGAAAACAATTTCTAGAGTTGCAACCATATTTCAGGAAGCGTAAGTGTAGAACGCCTCCAGACTAAGTGGAGTGACGATCTTTGCAAGATGACTGGCAAAAGTAGCCGCGGATCGTGCTCAGTGGCATGCACTAGAGAGGCTTATGCCCAGCAGTGGACGAGTGTGGACTGATGATGATGATGATTACTTATTTGTATAAACTTAACTCAGTTGCGTAGAATCTGATTGCTTTTCCACTAAACGCCATGGCAATGCTACGGTACGGCTATCAACTAGGCAAAAATTTATAAAGATACATGTCAATTTTTTCCACTCGCCGATACCAACAATGGCACGACTCTCTTTTTGCCGATGCCGTGGACAACAGAGACTTACTATGTCAGATTTTTACAAGAAGTGGACGTGGTGAACGTGTACAATATCGTCAGTCACCTAATTTGATAGACTGCACGCTACTTTAGCATTGTTTTGTCTTATAACAATAACATTTAACAACAACATTCGTTATTGAAAATAGTAAATCGTGTTTGTTTATTTATAATGTTTGTCAATTTACGACCTATGTCTAATTGGATAGGAATCGTTAACACCAACATGCTCGTCTACTCGTCTCAAACAAAACCCACTCTCATCAAAACCAGTATATTTGCTCAAATAGCACAAGCTTATTAGCCTAAACCTAAATTTGAGTCGTACATCAGAAACCTTCCTGACTGACTTGACAGGAACACATAAATTTAGGTGTTGTGTTTTGGTTTTATAGGTCCTTGTAAGCGATCTCGTTTTGATAGCCATCTCAATCGAGGGCTTCCTAGACGGAGGTGAGCGCAACTCGAGCCGCGGGCGGCGTCGACGTGCATCAGTACCACCAGTTTACCCGATGAGCCGTAGCGCGGCGGTCCTGCCGCCAGCCGCCACGCTCGTTCGACCTCCTCGCGGCTCATGCGCCTCTAGTAAATCTTATCGGTGTCAATCACATTGCCAGTCGTGAACAGTTGAACATTTTGTGTTTGCTTTAGTGTTAGTGGTTTAAGGATCTCTTTTAAAGTTATCGTTAGAGTGAACTGTTGAAGAACTTTTTATTAGAGGATACGTTCGGTTTAGTTATAAAAGAACCAGGGGCTTATCCTGATGAAGCGGTCTACGTGGGTGGACGTAGAAACGGGCGGCCGCCTTGGCTGCAACGGCGAGATATTTTGGAGCGAATGCGCCGAATGCGATTGCTCCTACTGCAACCCCAACTACGTTTGTGTGTGTAGTGACAAGGTATACAGAATTGACGAATCCCTCTTAGTCTTTCAATTTGATGATCATAGAATACTAAAACAATTTCACAAAGAAATTAATAAAAACTACAAAACTCCGAAATACATATTGAAGGTTTTTACTTGCCTTTGTTTCGAGAGAAAACGTAAGCAAGCCTCTTGGAAGTGGTTTTAATAAATGTAACAATAGCAATATTGATACATTTATTATATAAAAGAAAACAATCAAGATTTAACCGTATTCGTATTATATTTTAATGCGGCAACTAAAGAGGTATAATAAAAAACATAGAAAATCTCGTTAACCCGTAACTTTCTTTCGTATACTCAGGTATATTGATTAGTCATCATTATTTCCTAACTCAATAAGTCCTTGATATAAAAAAAAATGAATATCTCATGGTGGGAGACTGGTTGAAGTTTTATCGCCGAAACTGTTTACAGCTACGTTGGAGGATGTATTTAAGCTTTTGGACTGAAGAGGTTTCCTCAGATCAACATAAACGAAGTACATAACTCACTTTCGTTTCGGTGATGATAATCGTAGTCATATATGAGACAGTGGAAGGCCCAAGCACAATGCTCGGCAAGACGGCAACCGTTCTAGAGAGAGATTCGAACAAATGGATCTTAAATGAACATAATGAACACAAAAATTATGTCAAATTCCCATGTAGTATGTATGTACCCTTTGAAGTTTGGAGGCTCTACAATTTAAAGATCCGTATTCATGTTTCCGATTCATCTACCGCAGTGTCTTAAAACGAAGTTTTCAATTCGTGCGTACTGACATTGATGACGTCCCAAACTGGGACGTATAGCCGCTTACAATATGCATCATAACAAGGTTGAAGGTCACCCGATGTTCGGGGTTTGGGTTTCCCTAACTGATGAAAATCAGAAATGATGATAAATCTATAGAAGAACTAAAGTCACCGAAATAGACCAAAGATTGCGGGGCGGCAAGGTTCCCGAGGGGCGGCCATGTACCGCGAGATGCGGCGCTCATAGGCCCCCCACAAAGTAGACCAACGATCTGGTGAAAGTCGCAGGAAGCCGCTGGATGTGAGAAGTGCAGGACCGGTCTTTGTTGAATAAAGGCCTCCTTGGAAGTCCTGTGTTCAACAATGAGTATCTCTGGGCTCAAATAACGAAAAGAGCTTTGGTAGTCCAGCTCGATTAGAGATTTGCCCGAAAGTTGATACATAAATTAATTGTAATTTCTTTTTTATGTATGTTCACCGATTACTCCGCCATTTGTGGGCCGATTTTCAAAATTATTTTTGTGATCGAAAGAGTACACTCCTTATGGTGATCCCATTGTCACCATGTCATGATCTGATAATGGAATCCCAGGCAAATCAAGGGAAACCCTTTAATTACATAGGCAGAGGTCCAACGTGTTTCATGTTTTTTCTAAAGATATTCAGGTATTTGCGTCTGGTAGTCATCATGTCATGTTACTGAGCTGATGATTGAAGGTTTTTGATAGATTAGGAGTTCGGGAATAATTCTTTCAAAACTGCTTAGAGCGAAACACATTCTATTTTTAGTTATTCTGGTGTTTGCCTTGGCTCAGATTTTGAGACGCATGTATTACTTAACTAAAAAGGTTAAGAAAAAAATAGAACCGACTTCAAAAACACCATAAAGTCATAAATAATAAAAGAATACATACAACATCACAGTTTTATATTGAAGTCGGTGCCAAGCAATGATCACCTTAAGTGAATGTGTGAGAAAATCTATAAAAATAGTTACTTAAAATTTGGCACCAACTTCAATATAAAACTGTTATGTTGTATGTATTCTTATAATATTTATGACTTTTTGGTTCTTTTCAAGTCGGTTTTAGTTATTTGTATTTTTTTGTGAAAGAGATCTTTCTAGTGAATTTAATATTAGCTCACGCTCACCTTAGGTGAGCTAGTATTAAAGTCACTTGTTGATACATGCCTTTTGTTTTTCTCGGGGGGAAATGTGTAACCGCACCGTACCTACCCGCCGTTGATGGCTAGACGGTGATGATACATGCCTATTGTATTTAAAAAAACTTACCCCTAAATTCTATAGACCAAGTATCCTTTCATCATCAGCTCGGTTCATAACTACCAGACGCAAATACGTGAATAGCTTCGGAAAAAACTTGGAACACGGTAGACGTACCTATAAACATTTAAGGGTTTCCCTCGATTTTCATGGGATCCCATTATCAGATCCTAACTTTGGTAACAATGGGACCACCTCAGAAGTATACTCTATCGAATACAAAAAGAATTTTGAAAATCGGTTTTCTCATTTTAAAGCTTTTCGCTTAACATGTTTTGACGACTTACGAATTGCGATAAGCTAACCAAATTCAGTAGGTAGTACGTTATCTATGCAAGTCTGCATCCTCAAATCATCCGTGTTCATTAATATTGTAGAATCATAATGAAAAACTCCTTCATTATGTTCGTCTGAGAGAATACTTAATTCCTTTAGAAAATATACTGCCTGTGCCAGATGTGTCTGAGTCTACCTACATCCACATAATTTTCATATTGATTTCCAATTTTATTATATCATGCAGGTATATAACCATTTTCCATAAATGAGTTCTCCTGAATTTTCAAAATTCCTTCCTTTTTCAGTGATTCTCCATGTTACAAATTAATACACCTGCTATCAAATTTTAACCTATCTGTATAAATATACTAAGCGATGTCAGTCAGTCTATTCAACAAGGAAGGACATGACAGTTCATTAGGCACTCATTACATATAGCGATATCTCTATTTTGTTGTGATTTTAAATTTATAAAACGTTTACAAAAACTAAATTAAAATAAAATTAATATTTAAGGGAGGCATACAACAAATGTGATTTTTTTGCTGTTTTTAAAAAAAGTTATCATATGGTGTTTTATGTTGTGTAGATAATGATACTGAATCCTTCGTACGCAAATACGATTCGCACTTGGCATAAAACATTATATTTATGTAATGTCAATCTTTTTTCACCAACGCGTCGCAAACATCGACCCACCTACGAAGTCAATTAAAATGCAACAACATGTGCCAAATTTCACCTTGGAATAAAATTTTATTGTTGACCATTTACGGTAAGTGAAGATGCTTCTCCATCTCCTTCCATGACTTTTTCGTAATGTTGTCGAGATTTTTAATTAAAGAACGGTTTATATGTTTAAGCAAATAATACGTTTAATTATTTAAGCAATATGTTTATATTATTTTGCATGCCTACATAATTTCTTACACTCTATCCAAAATGATGTTCAGGGGTATGAAAATTCTTGATAAGTAAATCAAATATTTCAAAATAATTAATCTGAATGCCATGATATTTCAACTTTAATTTAGAGCTTGTAAAATGTTCTTAAACAAATGAGCAGAATTTTTACATAAATAACACCACTTATTACTACAAAAAATAATGTACTGTGCGTGATGGCAATAACATCAATATCCAAGGCCGTTCGAAAATTTACTATCCTTAAAAATTTGAAAAAAAATATCTTTATATTTACTCAATCACGATTGAAGCCTAATTTTTTCAAATTTTTTAGTTCTAAATTCATTTGAACCTAAGACCTTTGTTTACGCTTACAAAATTACTTTGTGTGAATTATTTTGTAACCTCCTTAACCTAATATTTTAGCAATGTTCTAATTCCACATTACGGCAGACAATTCGTGTACTAAATTTTATATAAGAACATTTGTGTGTTGCATAGAAACCTCAGACTCGAGATACCGAATACATATATTTAATTGCTCACTTTAATTTTCAACTTTTCTACTGTATACGTGTGTTGTGCCTTATCTATCATAAGTGAGGTAATATGTTGTTTTTAATTATCTCCTTAATCAACTTACTACACAAGGTATGGTACGTGTAGTAGGCACGATTCGATCTCGTAAGGACGGAATATAAGAGCAATTAAATTCCCGTCACTCGTTCCACATAATCTATTATGAAACAAATCTGTTTGTAATCATGCCAAACGATATTAGTTCAAACTACCTATTGAGAAATATCGCCGAGAAACAATAATATGTAATACAATACTATTTCATTTAAACACATAATTTAAATGCGTTGTTGCGTTGCGCGCAGCCTTTGCGTCAAACAATGTGAATAATTACTCAATGTTATGAATATAATATGGATTTTCGAATTTCAATGAGTTTCTCAACCCTCGTGTATTTGGAAAGAGACCTGAGAACCGAATATATTAATAAAATTAAGCAAGTAAAATGGCTCTTCAGAAAACATTTGTTTGAATTAAGTATGACTTAAGATCAATCAAGATCATATTTTTTAAATAATTATTTTTTTTCTTTTTTTTTAAAAAAAGACGCCTCACACTAGGATTTGCTCCTGTGTCGTGTCCTGTTGCAGTTAGAAACATAGAATATCACATGCACATACGCCCAGACCGGAGCTCTGTACTTAGGCCATACAAAATATTTGTCCCATACGGGAATCGAACCCGCGGCCCGTTGCGCAGTAGGCGATCACTCGACCTCTGCGCTAACCGTGTCGTCAATTATGATATGGCAAGATCAAAATAAAATCAATTTAGATCATATATTCGAATAATGACTTACTAGCTGCTGCCCGCGACTTTGTCTGCGTCTCTAGGGAACCCATTAAAATTCAGGATAAAAGTAAAAAAAAGTAAAGTAGTTCCCAAAGGATTAAGCTAACCTTATACCAAATATTAAAATTAGTTCAGTGGTTTAGGCGTGAAAGCTTGTAACAAACAAACAAACTTTTGCATTTAAAAATGAATATGATGATGACAGGCATTGGAAATTACTGGTTAAGGGATACATTGGGTCCTTGTGGGGGGTTGTAGATTTACATATCCCACCGGAATCATATATGTACTGTCGTCTGAAGCCACTTACTATCAGAGGCCCAATTCTGCTAATAAGCTACACGGATCGAAACTAAGCCGTTGCGATCGACCAATCGAAGCGCGTATATTGCCATTCAACTGTTCGATGACGTGATATTGGTCGAACGCAACGGTTTAGTTTCGATTCGGCTGTAAGTTATTAGCAGAATTGGGGCTCAGGTAGGCTGGGCTGCTGCTTGCTTGCTGACTCTTGTATAAAAAGAGTTTACGACTGTAAGAGTATTTGTATGAAAACAATATACAAAATGCTGCTGGGGCCCCCCTTTCAGCCACGCTCGTAGTCTCTGTTTGGTTATGACCTTTAATAGCTTTGATAACGGAATGTTTTTTCATTGTTAGCAAAATTATTCTTTTATACAAAACCATGTAGAATTCGAAAATAATATATGAACACACACAATACCACATATAAATTCGGAAATCGGTACCAAATTTTAGGAGTCTCCAGGAGATCATCTCTTGATTTTTGAAAGCAGTTTTTATATTTGTAGAAAAAATCTTTTTAGTGAATTAATACCAGCTCACCGACGCAACTTTAAAGAAGACAAGCACATATTGCGTCAATACGTGATCATTATTAAAAGAAATGTCTCCTTACTCCTAATCCTGAAGGAACCTTCCATCATCTGCTCAGCATCATGAGAAGAAGGCTACCAGATAACTGAATAGTTTTAGATAAAATGTGAAAAATTTTATGTTTCTTTAAAATTTGAGAGTTTCCCTCGATTAACCTGGGATCCCTTCATGAGATCCTGACTTTGGTCACAATGGAACTAACTCCGGAGTATACTCTTTCGAATACAAAAAGAATTTTGAAAATCAGTCCACAATTGGGGGAGAAATCGCGTAACATACACACAAAAAAAAACATACGCATCGAAATGACCTCCTTCTTTTTCGAAGTCAGTTAAAAAGTGGCTTCTCGCCCCCAGCTTTGCTTGCGTTTTTTATTCGTTTTCCACGTGAAAATTCTATATTTTTTCGTAGTAAAAACAATTCGACCTTTATCGAAATTTTTATCATATAGCTAGTAAACAATATATGCAACCCTCTTTGGGTTGATAATTGTGAATTATTGATAATTATGAAACAGGGTTAAAATATTTTGATTGGTTTGAATCATCGAGTTTGTTTGTAACTATTCGACTTGCACCACAATGTATTCGTTAATACCAATGCCGATTACTACACTTATAATAAATAAGAGTTGCTCTTGTATCGTGGCTCAATTTGACTATTGCCCTTTTTGATTTGTTTTTAACCGACTTCAAAAAAGGAGGAGGTTCTCAATTCGATGCGTGTTTTTTTTATGTGTACTCGTATTTTACGCGATTTCGCCGCCAATTGTGGACCGATTTTCAAAATTCTTTTTATACCTATTCGATAGAGTATACTCCAAGGGTGGTGCCATGGTCACCAAAGTTACGATCTGATGATGAGATCCCATAAAAATCGAGGAAAACCCTTAAATTTTTAGGTGTGTCCAACGTGTTTTGTCTGTATGTTACGCGATTATTCCGCCAATTGTGGACCGATTTTCAAAATTCTTTTTGTATTCGATAGAGTATACTCCTGGGGTTGTCCCAAGGTAACAGTCAAAGTCAGGATCTGATGATGGAATCCCATGAAAATCGAGGGAAACCCTAATTCGGTGAGCTGGTATTATATTAGGGTTTCTTTCGCTAAAAGGATTTCAATCACTAAAAAGTTAAAAATATAAAATATTTTACAAAAAATAAAAACCGACTTCAAAAACACTGAAAAGTTAAAAATAATATAAGAATAGGTACAGACAACATTACACTTCTATATTAAAGTCGGTGACAAATTTTAAAACTTTCTAGGAGATCATCGTTTGGTACCGACTTCAATATAGAAGTGTGATGTTGTCTGTACCTATTCTTATATTATTTTTATCTTTTCAGTGTATTTGAAGTCGGTTTTTATTTTTGTAAAATATTTTTTGTTCTTTTGTTTTCACAACTCTTTGTTTTTTTATCAATAGGTACATTTATTATTAAATCAGCAGGCAAGTGTAAAACTGTTTATCACTTTGTACGACGATAATCATTACACTCGTGGTCACCTTTCCGTTCGTTATGCTTGCATTACCATTTAATTTCTTCTCCACAGTGTAGAGCGTACATATACAGTATAATGGCATATAATTAGATTTGCTGGTATAATTTACTCGACAGAAAATTCCACATTCTTAGCACATATCAAACTTTTAAACTAACTGTAAACATCCCCGTACAGCAAGCGACGGTAATTGCTCGGTGCGAGAAACTACAACAACAGAGACATGCCAACTTTTCCCTGACTTTCCTGCAAGAAACGGGCTTTGTTCTACTGCTTAACCAATCTGGGATTGACAACTTTGCTTTTCCTCGATATCGATGCGTTTTTTGTCGCACGCACAACGTCTGTTATGCGTAAAGCAATCAGAATTTAGCTTTTTTTAAATTTCTAGCTACATTGTTTTGGAGTTGTTTTTCAGTTAACGTTACTTCATTTTAAATGCGAATATCACATGACAACTGTATCATTTTTACTTAAATGACAACTTATATAAGTAAACCCAAAAATAGTACATACATGAATTGTGCTCGACTTTCTTCCTTTATCAAAGCGCATGATAGAAAGCAAAATCATAGTATAGTTTATCAGAACCAGCTACATAATATAGTTTGATCATAAGCTCGTTCCGATGCTCTCTTGGCCAGGCCATCGTCGGAACGGTACCATCGTTTTCCGATTTCTAATGGTCATATTAGCATATGTCGGGCAGCCTTTCACGCCTGGTAACGCACGCTATATTGCATCGATGACTGTTTTTGACAAAATCACATTTACCTAATACCTTTAGGTACCCGAGATGTCAGACCTTGCCCTTGTTCGACAATAACATTTGCGCCTATTAATAATACTTTTATCACTAGGAAAAGTTTATGTATTTCCGTTAGTAATGGATATGATATAACTGCGTCATATTTCCAAATGTATTTATTTCATATTTATGTGAAATATTACAACAAGGATAAAATTGATGATCGTTTGGTTAGTTTTCCTATAACATGTGTGTGAATACGACATAGGATTCGTGTGCTCAGTGTTTAAAGTGTTAATTGTAGTGTTATTCTGATATTTCTCATAATCTGTTAGAAGAGTATTTGGAAAAGTGTAAATTATTTCTCACAAAATTCAAGCAAGATAGCATTTCGATTTTACCATTCTTTCCTTCTATTTCATTCTTAGTTTTCATTTACTTATTACTAAACGAAAACGAACACAATCACGCATTACCGATATGGCTTTGTCTACGGTTTATGTCACTAATAGGTAGGTACGCGCATTATACAATAATTACTATTGTATAATATAGATATGCTAAATTATTATGGAAGGGAAAAAAATAATATTAATAGCATAAAAAAGTTGTAATGACGAAAAGAACTTGATTCTGGTTCCGCAAACAATACTTATATGCTGTTAGCGCCTGACCGCGCTATTGACTCGCTGTGTTTGTTCAAACCAGCAGCGGCTGTTAGCACACCTCACTAATAACATTCATTACCTTGTTAATTGCTCAACTTTTTACTCTTGCAGACAAACGATAATGGTAAATAGTTTTTGGTCACTTAAAAATTCTGATCAAAATACTAATAAGTATGTTAAATTTAAAAATACTTGATATTGATAACAGACTAAGTAAGTAAACCACATTAAAGAAAGGACATTCGGTATTTATCTTGAGTCTATGAAAAAGTATTTGTTTCAAAAACATTCAGCTTTCACATAATTTTTGTATCCTCAAATTGTGTTAATTTCTCTACAATGTTATTCAATCTTATTAAAGTTGGGCATCCTATTCTTCTTGAGTATCCTAACATATTGTAGCCGCATTTGTGGTCTAGTGTTTTAGACCACCGGATGTTGATCAAAAGGTCCGGGGTTCGATTTCCCATGGGGAGAAGTTTTCCTGCTCGGTTTGGTTTATGGTATTGCTTTTGGGCCCGCCTGACTGGCTACCACCATCTTACCTAAATTTTCGCCATAATAACAATGTTGATAGCATTGTTATGTTCCAGCAATTAGAGATACGATAGCCAGTTCCTCAGTTGTTGAAGAATGAACAGGTTCGACCTTATCGTCACTTACCACCAGGTGAGATGAATGGCTAAGAGCTTCCACAGACCGTGTTGACGCCTTGACCAATTCAGACACCGAGCACTTACCCAGCCCAGATGTAAACTTCAAATGTATTGAACTCTTTTATACTTTGTTATGTTAAATTAAACTTTACTCACTGGTAATAGCTACCTATCAACATTCAAATTTCAAAATATTTACAGATTTCGTGTTAAGAATCAAGCAAACTTACAAATTTTATACATATTTGCATTTTCTTTAAACATGCTGAATAAAATAAATAATTTAATACAGAAGAAGTAAAAACTATTCCGACTCAGAAGAATTCGAAAGCAGAATTCGAACCTGCTTCTTTAACACACCGTGTTGACGCCTTAAGTAATTCTATCTTCTCTCTACTTTTCAATTATAACATTATTTCTATACATACCTACGTCTCAACTTTTACTCTTCGCTATTACGCATTGTTTGTTACAATCTATAACATGCGCTCCAATAGTCTCATACACAACTATTTTTATCATTGCTTCAATGTTTATTTTCTCATAAAATTAAAAAAAAAAGTTTCCTTCGTTATGTCTCCTGCTGGTTTCTATCTTTAAAATATTATCCAAATTTGTCTCACGCACCTCGGTTTTACGTAGATCTAAATTTGTATTATAATAGAGAAATGTTTCTCTGAATTATACTTACAGTACCTATTCTTATAAAATCAGTATTGAACTAACTAGGAAGGTATAAAAATATGTAGATTTCTTAAAGTCCCTTTCATTCCAAAAATATTTAAATAATCAATTTCATTCCCCGTAATAGTTATACAAGTTGTGTATTTGGTTGTATTGGCAACTAATTGCGAAATAGCTATGTCCACAACTGACGTTATTTATCACATAATTATGTCTTCTTATAACATTTGACGCGTTTTCCTGAGTTGCAGAAGAACATGCCCAGCTAATTGATAGGTTAATTGCCACTAAGATTTCTTGCTAACGGAAACCGCCGCGGTTGAGTGAAAGTATCATTTTTAAGCTTCGTCGGATCGATCTTTGCATGGTTACTTCGCATTCGTATGTTTCATTACTGATTAAATATGAATCATTAGTTTTAAAAGTCTGTGTTTGTCTTAGAGTGACTTATGTCAAATTTTACGAGTAGAAAAACTACAAGACCTATACTTACTTTAATTAAAGCCTGACTCATTGATTGTTAAATTTTAATATGCTATTATTGAGATATGCAGATAAATATGCAATATTTAAACTAATTATTTATCATCAAAGCTGAAACCAACCTTTACAATTACTCGTGACTTATTTTATTCTCACTAGCTCCAAAATATTGAGCTAATGCATATGGCCATGCATTTAAAGAAAGTGGTTGAACGTTCACAAAAGCTTGTTAAGTGAGTATATTTTTATGTCTCAAGCACTTAATCAGGGAAAGTAGACTAGTGAGCTGTGTGTGAATGCCCGGAAACTTAAGGAGTTAATCAAGGAAAAGACTTGCTTCCTGTCCTGGCGAACTATTAACTGAGTCCACATTGCTATTTTGAAAAGAGTGATATTATTTTTAGATAGAACATATTTTTAGTTGCGAAATAACAAACTATTTGAACTGGCGCAATATATTATTCAATTATAGTCATAAATCGAAAAGCTTTTTTATTTACTTTATTTACATAATATATTTTTAATTTTTTAAAATATGTTAATTGTCTTTTCGCAACTTTACTGATTAGTGGTACTTTATTTTATTTGTCTGTGAATATCTTTATATTTGATCGAATTACTAATGTTTTACCACAAGAACAATTTTAATGATTGATTGAATAATTACATATAATAAGCAGGCAATTTTTTTAATTGGGGCCCAGCTCCATATACAGGATAATTTTTAAACCATCAACAACCTCCCAGGGGCTGATTCTAGTGCTCAGATGCAACAACTTTTTGTATGGGACCAACATCGAAATCGCAAAAAAAAACCACTTCTCCATACAAACTAGGTTAGCTGATCGAGACTTTAGTATGGGAAAGTAGTTTTTTTTTGCGATTTCGATGTTGGTCCCATACAAAAAGTTGTTGCATCTGAGCACTAGAATCAGCCCCTGGGAGGTTGTTGATGGTTTAAAAATTACCCTGTATATTTTTGGCATTGTCACTTCATAAAAGTATTAATAGGTACTATTGTTAGGACATAAACTATTTAATACAGTTAATTTATTACCAACAATTTTTATTATTATACTGTATAATAATAAAAATTATTACAATCAGGTATAATTATACCTGGTTGTTATTATTCGGTTAGGTACATTGGTAGTTACCGCAAACATTAATTTGTTGATTTACTATACGCTTTCTATAATGAGTTTTGGGTAATGTTTCAAGTGGTTTATTAAAATCAATAGACCAATATTTTAATAACAAAATTATATTCAGTAAAACAAACTAAATTAGATACATTTTCTTTACCTATCAATAATTCTTATTATAACAAAACCATAGCAACCAAAAAGACATATAGACACGTTATTCAAGGGAGTCAGCAACAGGTAATATTCCTAACAGTAGAAAATTTAGCAGATGATAAATAGGTAATTCGCTAACTTTAATACCTACCTGAGAAGCAAATATAAATTGCAGTCTAAACGAATATGGGAGTATACACTTTTTCACTTCATTGCTTTCTTGTATCGCTGAAGTCAATGACTTTATTTGATACAGCTTTACAAATTTAAACATAAAAATTGGATTTAAGGAAACCCACATTTACCCCTTATCGGAAAACCACATTCACCCAGTAAATCAACGAATAGACGTTATAAGTATACTTAAAATATTTAATGATCATCATTTTTTTAAATTAAATGTTTATTAAGAATCTTCCGCATTAGAGAAAGCAAACTAGAGGTGTCACGAAGCTCGTGGGTTAACCCTATTTAATTTATCGAGTGCAAAAGGTCCAAAGTCTAGTCGTGATGCAAGTTAACCGGTCCCACCCATTTCCGGCAAAGGGTAATTTGGCATGTGATTCTGCACCGGCATAAATAAGTTTTACAGTCAATGATCGCCGGAACAGCGTTATTGTTGCTTACTCATCCGAAACAATACGTATTGTATATTGTATCTGACAGCGTGCACTCTTATTCAATTCATATTTAATTATCTTTGCGAATCATACTTGGATTATAAAATCATGGTTTGTTGTCTATCAAGGCCCAATTACTTAGAATGTTTTCACCAACAAAAGAACTATTGTATTAAACATATTTCTCTTGGTGGCATTATGCATTCATAACACAATATTTGTATCGCAAAGTTATTTCGTAAAAACAATGCAATTTACATAGCTTAGCTTTTTTTATATTTCTTCTAGCTTCGCTGCTAACACAAATTTTTTTTTGCTTGCAACCTTGTGTTTTCTTTAAATTCATACGAGCTCTAAACGGTTAAAATCACAATGGTATGGAGGAAATCTCAACATCTCATGACCATCGTCCCTTAAAATTCCTCATATATTGCCTCAGGTTTGTGCTTCTGTAACAAAACCAAAAAATTTAATATACTTAAAGAAAGTAACAAGTTTGATCAAACTCAAAGATATAACAAGTTAGTACCAATAGAAAATCTAACAAAGTATCAAAATCACCGTGTTAAACTTACTCGTACTTACAAATTGACATTGCAACAGTGTTGCAACTAAAAAATGTCTGGATCAGCTTTCATTAGCCAGACTCTGATCATTAATTATCTAAAATAACAATGACTACGGCGCTGTTTTATAAAGTAAGTCCAAGGTAATAGAAAATAATTTAATTCGGTAATTTCTGCTAAAATATCCACTGCAGCGTTAAGTTGATGGCATTCAGATGTTATCAAATTTAATTTGGTGGAACTGTCGGACGTGTTTCGTAAATTTTAATAAGACTACATACATAACATTTTTACTTTTAATTGTACAAGTTACATAAATTAATAATTTTGGTCTTCCTACTACCTATATAGTTTGGATTTATTTATGATTAATTATGTACTGGGCCTTAAAATCATTTAATCTATTCAAATATTATGTATTTAGATATAAAGGTTTCTATATATTCCGTATGATTTATATCGACTTCGAAACCCATAATTTCCGCAGGGCCGATTATTTTGATTGCTATGTATATGTTCGTACTCTTAACACTGTCACAGTGTAGCTTCTTAGGAATCAACTGGGTCAAGGCTGTTTAATATTTATGAATACACAAAGTTTTATTTTCGTTTTTTAATATTAGAATCTCTAAATTCACCTTTCCCTCCGACTGTGACTTTCATCGTCCGAATCGCATCATTTGTCTTATTATGTGTCAACAATTTCAAAACAATACATTTAATTATATATACGTATGATGTGTCACGTTGAAATCGTCGTTAAATAATTCATAACGTATTCCAATCACCACATTGCTTTGATGATATAAAATATAGTCACGAATTCGCAATCTTTTATCATATCAAATTGGTAGTCCGTCTCAAACTTTATTGGTCACCGAAGTTTACTATTTGAGATGTTGACGTAATCTTATTTGCAAATAAACGGTGCTGTATTTCTAGTACGGTTGTTGTCATTATCTATCACCAAATGTTTCCGGGAGATTGCTCTATGACCTCATTATGCAATTGCATTTATTTTGTGTTCAAACGAATCCACCGTAATTATCTCTGTATGAACTGTTCGCTCAATTCGTCTATCATTCGGATCATAAGATGGAACTTAGTGACACATACGCTTACTGAGTGGTATAAATTTGTTAGGAAAATACATAGATTCCTCCTTTAGTTACATGTTTAAAAGTGAGAAAAGTGTAACAAGATGAAAACATAATGTCTTTAAAATCCTCGAAGCTCTTAAACAATGAAAGTGCTGTGATCAATGGTGGCTGTAAATTAGACAACATGGTGATAAGGGCGGTACAGTCCTCGCAGAGTCTAAACAACATACCAAGAAGGCCGAGTTATGAAATGATATGGGCCCAGGTGCAGTCAGAACTCTCTTGGAAGTTGCGATGTGTGAGTTTTCATGATTATTGTATGTGTTTAATGCTTTTGTTGACGTTAACATGTGTCTACTCTTTTTTGTGATTTTGCTGAATACTGACTCTAAATCGCTTTTTTATTAACTTGCCAAAAACATGAAATTTGCCCAAAATTTAATACCACACTGGTGTCGATTCAGACACACCACTTAATTTAACTAAACTAATTTGACAGGTCTAAAAATAATAAGGCTGTCACTTTTAATCCTTTAGAGAAAAAGAAAGATGGCGATAATTTTAATCCTGTCAAATTATTTTAGTTAAATTGAGTTGTGTGTCTGAATTCATACCAATATCGCCATATTATGCTATTAGGGCATGCGGATCAAATGGTTGATAAAAGCAAGTATTTAATAATACCTACTGAATCACAATCAAATCTTTATAATAGTGTGATCTTTTATTCTAGTTTCAATGAAGAATTAAGATAAAATGACCATACAGAACACCATTCACGCATGAGAGATTTTCCCATAAACATGCGAAGTGCATGTGAAAAGTTCGATGAAAGGTAAATTTCTTAGAAATCATTTCCGATACCATTATGGTACTACGGGGTCGTTTCTATTGATATAACAATTAGGTCCTCACAATAATATACATCGTCTGACCACCTTTGTTTAATATAATTATTAGATTTAATCGATTAAATAATCTTGTTTAATGCGAGTAAAATTATTTGCTATAATTCTATATCCAAACCCATATAATAACACAGTAATAGCTAACCATCGGTTTATGACCTAACTTTTCTGTTAATAGTTTTGAACAATACAAATATTTATTACTATTTTTCTTTTTGGGTCGAAATCCTATGCAAATTTTCGTTTGATATACAAATTGCTTATTACTTCCTGACATATCCCAAATATGGCACCGTAACTGAGCCATTTAGTAGAAGGAAAGATTTGGAGCATATTTTAGGAGAGAAATTCGAAATAGGAATTGTGAGAGTATGATGTAACGAATATTTATACTACTACAACATATTGGGCTTCCTTTTTTTAAGATTGTAAAAATTTATGTCTGATGTTATCTTATGTTTTTCATTCACATAGAATTGTCATCAGTTACATGTAGATTACATTACTTAAGTACACAACCTCGATTCTCGTCCTGAAATTAAATGTCAGCAAGTTCTGCGTATGTATACTCGTACATACCCAGATACAGTAACGGCCCCTAACGGATCTAGTCGGTAACTCGGTTATGCAACTGTTTCTGCCTCCGCCATCAGCTGTATCTGCTATGGTAGTATACACAATCTACAATATAAAATATTTTTTTATTATATAATGTGCAATCATTTACATATTTGCTGTCATAACAGATAGCACGGGTGCTGCCCCTTAATATACATAGGTACCTATACTCCTTACGGATTTTACACAATCCTCGTCAAAGCTGTCATATTGACCAACTAATTATATAACATCAGTCAATCTTCAGTCAGCCTATTCCATTGTGTGTATTTGTTGTTTTTTAACCTTAATATTTTAACCAGCATAGCCAATGCACTGATATAAACTGTACCACATTGACTTTTTCTTATTAAAAATAAGATCATAATAGGCTATTGCGGAATAAGTGATTATTTAATCGATATCAATGTGTAGCATATTAATTTGTATGTTGAATTTGATATGTGTTCTATATGCATAGTAATATAGGAATGTTTGTTAAAAAAATATTTATCAGAACTAAGCTATATTTACTCAAACAAGTGTTAAAAATCTCCGTCTATTATTCGACCGCAACCTCAGTTGGTCTGTACATATAAATAGAAGTTAGCAGGAAGGTTACCGGTGTGAGTAGTGGTGTCGCATTGTGGACCCTAACACACGCGCCCATAAGGGCAGTGAGAACACCGGGGGGTTTAGTGGGTAGGCCTGGCACTGCCGGGTGAGCCCCACACACGCTCGCCGTCTAGCCAACGGTGGGTACGGTGCGGTTGCGCATTTCCCCGCGAGAAAAAAAAAAAAAAAGGAAGGTTACCGGTACATTTGCGTGCACTATCTTGGTTTAAATGCTTTCTATCGCCTCGTACCAGAGTCCTTGTAGAATATCTGTTTTTCTCTGTTTTCCCATTATTAATTGACTTCTATCTTTAATAAGCTAGACAACCTCATTATAACTGTCTTTGCTTATTTTTGTAAATACGACCAGATATTATCCACTTTTCTTTCTCATCTTAAATGCCTATCCGTGAGCGTAGGAAAATTCGGACAACTTTTCAACATCTACTCAGCATAAAGCTGAACGCACATAGCCGCACGCGCTGTACGCACAGCATTATATGACGTCATCAGCATGCGTTTTTCAATACCTTTTTTTAAATTTTTCAAATCAACCAGAATGTACCAGGGGCATTAGAGTCGGACCGTTGACTCAAAATTCAAAAACGAACAATAATATGTAATATTTCTTACTTGAAATACCTGCCATTAGTTCTGAAAGTCGAGTCAGTGTTATATTTATACTGAAGATATAAAAGTTTCGAAGTTTCTGAAAATATACTATTTTTAAAATTAACATTGTCTATGATCTATGAAGAACGAATCGTGGCCATAATTTTTAGTTAGGTATAGGTAGTAGACGTTTAATCTGTAGCTTGAAAATTAGTCAACTGACTATAGTAAACTAACTACTTTCTATGTTATTTGTCCTAGTGAATGCAAAAAAGACAGCAGGAATGTTAATCTATACCAAACAAGCGAACAATTAAAGTATTAGGAGAAAGTATTAATCAGCTCAATGTATGGTGCGTAAAGAAAGGATTAGTCGAGTTCCGTCTTACATTTTTGCTTGAATGAACATGGAACAGTGATGCGCGTAGTAAATAATTATTTACTATAATTAGTGATATATATGTAGTATGTGTATATAGAAATATTAACACCCACATCTCTAATATCTAATCTCTAACTCCTCCGAAACGGCTTGACCGATTTTTATGACATTTTTGTGTAAGCTATTTGGTAGGTCTGAGAATAGGTCGTAAGCTATTTTTATACCCCTAGCGAACCATTGGCACGGCGGCAATATTTTAGGCACGCCACCGATCACAAAATTGGGTAAGATAGTATGTATTTAGTATTATTATTTTCCCAATAATCACGAAGTTAAAATTATATGACGGCACGTCTATACAGTCATTAAATATTTCTTTAGAAAAATGGCATGGATATACATAAAGGTTCGCTACCCCTGATAAGGGTGGCCCTCTCCAGATTTTTTTTGGACAATCATTATTATGGCGAAACGTAGTTCGTGGGCACAAATAGTATTGTATAATATTTATTAGTCTCTGCGAATATACGAGTACATGTGTCGATCGCCGCTCCCAACGGGGATAGAGCTAGGGGATCCTGGTAGACTAACTCCCCTTCCCTCCCGTGGATCTCTTAAGAGCCGATTAAGGTACTATACCACAAATTTAGAAGAAAAATAAAACTGGAAACAAACCCTACACCAACCCGTCTCACCAGCATTAATATGTAATAGCGCGGTAATAGTATATTACCGTGGTAATAGTTTGAATAGTTAACACAACATGCGTTGTGTATGTGTAGTAGTGTGCACATGTCAAAATGCCTTGACGTCAATTTACGAATTATAAGTTTAAGACCGTTTCTTAATTACTTTTGACATGTTAGGATATCTAATTACGCAATACATCCATATAACGTGAAAATTAAATAACGACACCCCACATTTTTTAACTAGCTATGCCCGCTAACTACGTTTCGCTATAATAATTTGCAAAAAAAAACACCCGCCTAATCACATAAGGGTACAAAAAAATAGTTTACGTGGTTTACAACATATTCTCAGACCTACCGAATATACACAAAAAAAAATTCATAAAAATCGGTCAAGCCGTTTCGGAGGCGTTAGTTTACAAACACTGTGGTACGAGATTTTTATATATTAGATTTATAAATTAAATTCTAACTGTCGTCGCTCCACCGATAAGATGTAAATTCAGAGTTCAATAAATTTAAAAAGCGGGGTAATTGAATATTCAATTTTGAAGAAAATTTGACCCATATCTTTTATGAGTGGGATCGATTAGTGGGATCGATTCTACTCTCGATTCTGAATAAATTACATTCAGGTATTGCGCAATTTTATTAACATATTGTATACACGGTGTTACAAAAATACCCGTAAAGCGAATAGGGGGTTAAATGGTCCTTTATAAAGAGACAATATATGAAAACCTTAGTATCAATGTATGACTTACCGCCAAAAAAAAATAATTAAATTTTTCATTGATGTGCAAACCCTATTTCAGTAAAATTAAAGGATGACCACAGAACACAGAAAGACGTCTTTCTGTGTTCTGTGAGGATGCCAGGTGCGGTGCTCCATTTCTCTGACATGACAGCTTTCTAGAGTTGACAATATTTTTTCCTTTGTATATATGTACATTTATATATATGTAACATTTATGTATATGCATTTATATAAGTTACAATTAAAAAATCACTGAATCTGACATTTTTTCAAGTTGCAACACTAATACAATGTCCCTTTGTAGTTTAGTTGAACATGGTGATTTTGATACTTTGTAAGTAATTTAACTTTCGGTTTTGGTACAGAAGTACAAACCTGAGCTAATATTACTCGTAGGTCCTTACATATGAAATTGGCGTTTTGCCGTACTGGCCACTTTGATCTCAAATATCTCCTCTATGGTTAGGGATTCCAAATTCAAATTTATACAGCTATTTACTATAGCCAGTACGGCAAAACGCCAATTTCATAGGTAAGGACCTAATATATGAGAAGTCGTAATTTTAAGGGATGGTCATGAGGTGTTGAGAATTCCTCTATACAATTTTGATCTTAACCCTTAAACCCTATACGTCATATGGAGTTTAGGCAAGCACAATGTTGCAAACGAAACATGTCTGTGTCAGCAGCGGAATTAAGGGCCCATGGCGCGAAAAATAGCAAAAAGGCCGTTGGCGTTTTTGATATTTTACGTTAACGTTCCAGTTAACTGACCGGGAAAAAATAAATTTAAATTCTTAAATTATGTGTTTACACAATGACCGTCACCATTTTTCAAATTTACATACCATTTCGTTAAAAAATAGCATCCATTTTACTTAAAATTTAGGTTACACCCCATACCGTTCGTGATTTTTAGCTTCATTAATTAACCTTATTATATTTTAGTTTAACAAATATATAGAACAAAGGTAAGCATAACACTGACACCGTGGTATTTTTTAAAATTATCGTACATTGATTTTTATATGAATTTTTTAACATACATTTATCGATTTTCCTACAAATACTTGGCTCGGGCGCGTCGAAATTCAGTGTGCAATCAAGACTCGAAGTGAGAGCACGTCGCTTTGAGCTAGCTCCCGGTTACGTAATTATTTGTGTATGTATACGACGCGAAGTCCTACGGAGTAATCGGAGAAGTTGATAACTAACAATTTTATTATTTGTGGCTGCCGTACGAAAAACCTTCAACCTTTTTACAAGCTTTTATTTATCTTTTGCATGTTCGGGTCTAATCTTGCGAGTTAAATTTGACTCACTTCCCGGTTTCCGATTAAGCTGAAATTTTGCATGCATATGTATGAATATATTATGATGACGACATGGAGCTGATCTGATGTTGGAGCTGAAAGGTGGCCATAGGAACTCCGCAATAAAATGACATAGCCCCATCGAGTTTGAGCTCGTTTGATTCGTATTGACGAGTACTTTGGTCCTATATGGTAACCAGGGTCTGATGCTGGAACTGGAAGGTGGCCATAGGAACTCCGCAATCAAATAACGCAACCCCATCGAGTTTGGGCTTGTTTGATTCGTATTGACGAATACTTTGATCCTATATGGTAACCAGGGTCTGATGCTGGAACTGGAAGGTGGCCATAGGAACTCCGCAATCAAACAATTCAACCCCATCGTGTTTGGGCTCGTTTGATTCGTATTGACGAGTACTTTGGTCCTATATGGTAACCAGGGTCTGATGCTGTAACTGGAAGGTGGCCATAGGAACTCCGCAATAAAACGACACAACCCCATCAAGTTTGGGCTCGTTTGATTTGTATTGACGAGTACTTTGGTCCTACATGGTAACCAGGGTCTGATGCTGGAGCTGGAAGATAGCCAAAGGAACTCCGCAATAAAACAACACAATCCCATCGAGTTTGGTCTTGTTTGATTCGTATTGACGAGTACTTTGGTCCTATGTGGTAACCAGGGTCTGATACTGGAACTGGAAGCTGACCATAGGAACTCCGCAATATAACGACACAACCCCATCAAGTTTGGGTTTGTTTGATTCGTATTGACGAGTACTTTGGTCCTACATGGTAACCAGGGCTGATGCTGGAGCTGGAAGATAGCCAAAGGAACTCCGCAATAAAACAACACAATCCCATCGAGTTTGGGCTTGTTTGATTCGTATTGACGAGTACTTTGGTCCTATGTGGTAACCAGGGTCTGATACTGGAACTGGAAGCTGGCCATAGGAACTCCGCAATATAACGACACAATCCCATCGAGTTTGGGCTCGTTTGATTCGTATTGACGAGTACTTTGATCCTATATGGTAACCAGGGTCTGATGCTGGATCTGGAAGGTGGCCATAGGAACTCCGCAATCAAACAACGCAACCCCATCGAGTTTGGGCTTGTTTGATTCGTATTGACGAGTACTTTGATCCTATATGGTAACCAGGGTCTGATGCTGGATCTGGAAGGTGGCCATAGGAACTCCGCAATCAAACAACGCAACCCCATCGAGTTTGGGCTTGTTTGATTCGTATTAACGAATACTTTGATCCTATATGGTAACCAGGGTCTGATGCTGGAACTGGAAGGTGGCCATAGGAACTCCGCAATCAAACAATTCATCCCCATCGAGTTTGGGCTCGTTTGATTCGTATTGACGAATACTTTGGTCCTATATGGTAACCAGGGTCTGATGCTGGAGTTGGAAGGTGGCCAAAGGAACTCCGAAATAAAACGACGCAACCCCATCGAGTTTGGGCTTGTTTGATTCGTATTGACGAGTACTTTGGTCCTATATGATTTTTCTTGATGAGTACTTTGAGCCTAGCCTAGATAATATCCATACGCAACCCCATCAATTTCTTTTGTGCGACCTTCCCCAATTTAGGTGTCAAATGAAAAAGCTTGAATTGTAGAATATAGTATATTCTGAAAGACAATCTAATACAAGATGGCCGCCGTCACAAATTGACAGATTATTTTTGTGTACAATTCCCACAATATGGGTCTGTATATGGGGTATCAAATGAAAGTTCGTAAAATACAGTACACCATGAAAAAAACTGAAACAAGATGGCCGCTATCACAAAAGATTTTTAAAAACAAGCTTTTATTTTAATGTCCTAAAAAAAGAAAATAAACTTTAATTTATTTTTTTTATTACAATCTAGCGAATGGCTTCAATGCACTAAAAAGTGCATTGAGCACAAGAAAATATTCATTTCATATTTGTTTATTACTAAATTATTATATGTATATTTACAAAATAATTTGTAGATACAACTAACAATAAAGAACTCGGTAGTCATTAAAATATTTCGTATTATTTGAGTAATTAGTTTAGAAAAAGTTTTTTTTAAAAACTAGCTTATATTATAATGCCTTAAAAGAGGAAAATAAACTTTAATTTATTACAAGATATATTTTCTTATAAAAATATAAAAGCTTGTCCCGAGAATTAGGATAAACAATAAAACAATTTAACTTGATTATAATATTTATTTTTTTTGTAATAAATAACGTTTTGTACAGCATTGTCATACACACATGACAATGCTGTGCAGTCCTGAAATTTAAATGCATATATGATCCCTTTTGTGAAAAACTCGAATCCGTTATAACCGCTGCCTAACGGAAACTCGGTGTCCTGAACAAGGTGCGTAGGTATTTTGCGCCGGATCAACTAGCCTGTTGTATAAAACTCAGGTTAGTTCTTGCGTGGAATATTGCTCGCACTCCGGCTCCGCTCAGTACCTCCTCGATGCTCTGGACAGATTGCAGCGTCGCGCTATTCGAATAATTGGCGATGTAAAGGCAACTAACACCCTCGAGCCTCTACAACCTCGACGTGACATCGCCTCTCTTAGCGCCTTTTACCGAATGTTCCACGGGGAATGCTCTGAGGAGCTCTTTAACCTTATCCCTCCCTCTCCATTCCTTAACAGAAACATGCGTAAGGGTCTACGGAGTCATCCTTACACTGTATCCTCCTTTTCACACCGTACCAAGAAATTCCAAGATTCCTTCTTCTTTTTTTTTATTGCTACTAAGTTGGCAAAAAAGCAAACTGCCCACCTGATGGTAAGTGGTAACAGTCACCTATAATACATGTGTCTCGTGTGACATTCGCAATAAAACTGCAACCCCCACAAGGGCCACAGTGTACGTTGCCAACTTGTGACTTAAGATGTAAAGTCACGGTACCCAGTAATTTCAGTGCCATATCTTACCCTTCAAACCAGAACACAGCAATGCAAGCACTGCTGTTTTGCGGCAGAAATAGGTAAGACGGAGGTACCCAAGCACACGACCTTGGTACAGAGTCTCCCTCCGGTAAGTCTTCTGTCGTTCATCCCACACTTGAAATTCTCTACCTGCGCACGTGTTTCCTTCATCCTACAACATGGGTTCCTTCAAAAGAGGTGTGAAAAACATCTTGGTTGGATAGTGGATGTCCTCCCTCCTCTATCTGTCAACTCATTTGGACCTCTTTCACCGCTTAACATCAGGCGGGAGGAGGTCATTTGCCAGGCCCTCCATAAAAAAAACTGTTTAAGTACCTTGCCCGTATGTATTTACTTGGTAAGCCTTAAATAAATAAATATTGGTAATTCTAAGAAAAAAATATTTGTTTTTTATAAAATGGGTAAATCTTGCGACAAGCTTTTATATTTTATTAAAAACTAGCTGTGCCGGCGAACTACGTTTCGCCATAATATCGGCGAACTTACGTTTCGCCGCAATAAAAAATCGTTTACAACCTATTCTCAGACCTACCGAATATACACAAAAAAAAATATAAAGATCGGTCAAGCCGTTTCGGAGGAGTTCGGTAACAAACACACGCACGAGAATTTTATATATTAGATGTATCATGTAATAAATTAAAATTTATTTTCGTCTTATTAGAGCTTTAAAATAAAATCCTAGTGTGGGGCGACTTTTTTTTTTATCTTTTTACTATTATTTTATATTTTATCATTTTGTAACCGCATGGCCGCCATTACGAAACTCGACCAAAGTACTCGTCATTACGAAACAAACGAGCCCAAAACTCTATGGGCTTGTGTCGTTTTATTGCGGAATTCCTATGGCCACCTTCCAGTTCCAGCATCCCACCCTGGTTAACATATAAGATCAAAGTACTCGTCAATACGAATCAAACGAGCCCAAACTCGATGGGGTTGTGTCGTTTTATTGCGGAGTTCCTATGGCCACCTTCCAGCTCCAGCATCAGACCCTGGTTACCATATAGGACCAAAGTACTCGTCATTACGAATCAAACGAGCCCAAACTCGATAGGGTTATGTCGTTTTATTGCGGAGGTCCTATGGCCACCTCCCACCTCCAGCATCAGACCCTGGTTAACAAATAGGACCAAAGTACTCGTCAATATGAATCAAACGAGCCCAAACTCGATGGGGTTGCGTCGTTTTATTACGGAGTTCCTATGGCCACCGTCCAGTTCCTTCATCAGATCAGCTCCATGTTATCATAACATTGCATTGTCACGATATACATATTATTATGTGCAAAATTTCAGCCCAATCGAAAACCGAGAAGTGGTCAAATCTACATACATACATACAGTGCAAGCTAAATAAAAGCTTGTAAAAATAAAAGTTGATCAAACACATCCCTGTATTTACTATAGAACACAGTAAATAATAAACACGTATTAAATTCAAAATTAACATCAACGATATTTTGCTAGGCGGCCGTACCGATTGCGCGACCGAGTGCGCTTGTGTGCGTGAGCGACGCACACAAACAGAGACTAGAGAAATTTACCTAAACTAGCTCGGGCTCGCGCGGATGGTGGGCCCTTTAATAAAAGTACAAAGCATTTGCTTTACGTAAAAAATCACGAAAGAGATGGAGCAATATGATCAGATCTCAGATGAATCAGATATGGGTGTTGATTAATTGGAAACTGGTTTTTATTACAGTGAATAAAATAAAATATTTTCATATGTATTTTGATGCTTAAAATAACTATATGTTGTACCAATTGACCTTAAGTCTTAGTCTTCAACATTTTATGATATTTTTTCTTAATTTCTGTCGAAATACAACAAAAATTAAGTAATTTTAATAAAATTCAAATACCGCAACTTTTTATAAAAGGATCATTGTTGGAAGTTCGTTGAAACTAAACATTAATATTAAATAAAAAAGTATCAACTCCGTTTTTTCCTACTATATTTACCTTAGCCTTCCCCAAATTTGTTAAATTTCTCGCTTTTTGCTAGATTCAGCTTTCATTGGCCAGACTCTAGCAGTGGTTCTTAACCGGTGGTCCGCAGACCACTGGTGACCACCAGTGGCCACCTGGAAGCAGCCGAATTGGTCCGCAAAGCCATCAGAAAATTAATTTTATAGATTAACAAATTTATTCATATACTCTTTATTGGTCTAGAGTTGGTAGTCCATGGCTAGACTGTTATTTGTAAAATGGTCCCTCTTCACTAAAAGGTTAAGAACCACTGGTATGAAGTCATATACAGTCAATAGCACAGAACACCGTAGATTTCAATGGCGTGGCGAAGTTTCACTTTTTTCTCAAGAAGCGCAGCGTACCATCAGTCACTTTATGATGTATACTTTCGCTACACTAACGAGACGTTTTGTGTCTTCAGACAAGCAAAATTTTGTCAGACAAGGATTCAAATGAAATCAATGTAAAACCACCGTTAGGCCCATTTTCGTCGCCAAGGAATGGCCCTGATAAGGAACGTTAAATACAATTTCAAAGGAACTATCTTACCGTCCTTAAGCTATAAATTACTTTTATGGTCACAATGTTTCGTTCGACTAAGCAAAGATTGTCAGAACCTTAATTAGGTACTTGCAAACAATACGCTGCTTGTAAACTTTGAACAGTTTGGGCATTCCGTAAGTGGACCAAGTTTACTTGATTATACTAAAATCTTTGCTTGCTATATACAATTTTGCTTGTTCTTGTCTACATTGCTTAACAAATAGTCAAGTTGGAATTTGACGAATAATGTCATATCAACGTCAACATTAATCGTAGGTAACATTAATCTCAGATAGATTTTCATATTTTTATATGTCGCAGAAAGATAGTTAGTCGAGATGTAAATAACCCTAAGGACTTGACGACACGTTTAGCGCAGAGGTCGAGTGATCACCTACTGCGCAACGGGTCGCATGTTCGGGTCCGTACGGGACATATGTTTTGTATGGCCTACAGAAATTTGTTCCGGTCTGGGCGTATGTGCATGTGATATTCTATGTTTGTAACTGCACCCACGACACAGGAGGAAATCCTAGTGTGGGGCGACGTTTTTTTTTTTAAAAAAAATAAGGATATACCTATTCGTACTTAGCTATTTATCTACCGTTATAAACCGTTTTCAAAACTATGTTCCGGTATTGTGTGTGCTTCGTTTAAATGTAGGGCAACTATTTTCGATTGTTCTGATTCGTCATATTCCTAATTGGTCATATTCCTTATTCGACACATTCCTAACTGGTCATATTCTTAATTCGTCAGATTCCTGATTCGTCATATTCCTCACACATCATACCATTATACACGTCGTACATTTCATCATTTATAAAATGTTAACCCTGAATGGATGAAATAGGGGCTGCAAGTTTGTATGGATTTTTTTTAAATAGGAACGATTTTGATAAAACTTAAGATTTATGCTCTTATAAACATTTTATTGAACACGTGTTTCATGGTTAATTGGTATTCACCCCCTTAGGGTGCAAAATAAGAGTTGAATGTTTCTATGGAAAATATTTAAAATCTGCTCCAATTTCTATGAAATTTATTATTCGAGCTCCTAAATATAAATAACAGTATTCTATACAGGGCGTCCCATGGCTTGCCACATGGTGGGGAAGTACCTTGAATATTGTAGATGGAACATTTTACTGAAAGAAGACATTATTTTAATTTAAAAAAAAATTAACTGCATTCATAGATTTTTAAATAATTACATGGTTGAACCGGGAATCGAACCCGCTACATACGAAAAAAAATTACCCTGTAGCTTTATCATACCCATCGAAAGGCTATAACATAGTGTCAGAAATAAAAGGAAGACCATGAATTTTAAGAAATAAAAATAATGTCTTCTTTCAGTAAAATGTTCCATCTACAATATTCAAGGTACTTTCCCTCCATGTGACATAGCCGTGGGCCGCCCTGTATAATAGGCTACAAAATTATTTTACGGAAAAATATAAAATTCCCACGGGAAAACAATTATAACGCGGGCGAAGCCGCGAGCGTAAAGTTAGTATCTATATACACGGTGTTTCATAATAACCAATAAATAATAAATGCGTTATCTAAAACTAATTATTAAATTGTGTTTACCCGTAATGTCATTCAACCCAAAATTTTCATGTATATCATAGACATAGATACTATGATATACGTGAAAATTTTGGGTTGAATGATATTACGGGTAAACACATTTTAATAATTAGTTTTAGATAACGCATTGATTATTTATTGGTTATTATGAAACACCGTGTATATTACGAGAACTTTTAAGCGACGAACTTGAAATAGACTAAATTTCTTACTGACCACAGATTATACTTTAACGTGGTGGTTTTTAAATTTGAGTCAAAGATAATGATTACGAAGTAATAATTAAAATAGGTACGATTGATTTAAGATCATTGATATCAGTTTTGCAGTTCGTGCCGTTACGAAATAAGGTTTTGAGGTTTTGGTCGAAAAATTGCGTATTACTAACACAAGGTGGTAAATTAGGACAAGGTTCTCATTTAATCAGTTTCAATGAATACCTGTTTGTAAAATTTTAAACACCAGTTGCCGACATCGTATTTCTTTACGCGTCCTAACTTATCAAAACGAATTTTGAATTATGTATTTTTGATAAATTTTCTTGGCGCAAGGTACAGCATAGCTTTATTGATTGATTGGATTATCGCCGTATTTCCGATGCGGAGGAGGGTTTGAATATTAACTTTGCAATAGCAATATCGTTCGGTTCCATTTTAAGCATACGTCAGTAACACATCCAGTTAAAGCAATAAATCAATCCATCCATTATGGTCAATCAGTTCAAGTGCGCGGGCTCGCCGGGTCACAGATTTGTATTTAATGCCACATGCTACCTCTGTTGTTGTTAACTATATAATGTAAGTTTATAGCCATTTTCGACTTAACTACGTTTCAATTTCTCTTTGACCCATAGATTTCAGCTGTTCACTTCATTCTAGTGTACGAAATGTGCATTCTTGCCTAGTGCATAGTACACAATAACAAAAAACGCTCCTCATGACATGTTTGACATTGTGTTGTATAATAATTTTCTGAAAAATTAACTCCAACTTCATCGGAACGTGACCTAAATTGATTAGTGCGGGACGATGGATAAGCCCTTAACACCCTAATATATGTATATCGAAAATTATTTTTCTGACCCCAATATTTACAGTTGAAGATGTAGTACAGATAGTAGTTTTCAGATTACTGATACATACGAGTATATTATTGCTGTCAATATCTACCTTAACGCTGATGCTACTTAAGGAAAGGTACCTATTTCAAATACTAATTTAATAGAATTGGAAAAAGTCACAGTCAACTGTCGTCTTTTTTTAACGAGAGGTGATGCTTACAATAAATATGTATTTGTACAACAAGTAAGTAGGAAAGTATACGTAATGTAAGATTACAATAACAATATTTATCACAACGACGACGTGCGGTATATTCTTTTATAAATTAGGTACCTATGGCTAACCTAATTACACAGTTTTCTTTTTAGTTAACGACCTTTCATAGATCTAATGTTAGAGTAGGTGCAGACTGGTATTTGGTTCTTTTCCTTTTGAATTATTAAAATTAATTACATTTAAAAACTTAGACTTTTCAATTAAAAAGTATTATTAATACAGTTTAAATCTTTGTACACACTACAATAAAATATTGCCGCGGCACTGCGCTCTGCGCACATAAAAAACTTCAATACTCTACCTACTCATTCTGTGGCATGGAGAGCACGTGCTTTGAGCCGGTCTCGACTTTGGTACAATGGACAGATGCTCCTGAGAAAATATAAGTAAAAAGCAACTACACATCTCGGCTCGCTTTGTGATCACTACGCACAATGAGTATTCCCCAGATGAATTTATCCCATGAACATGGCAGGTGGTGTAACGAAATGTAGAACTACTAAAATATAAAGATATTTAAAGCGACATCGCTCAACGAACTCACGAACACTCTCCATCATCAACATCATCATGTTTATGTTTACGATATATGTATATAGTATAAGTACTATATTGTTGTGTACCTATCGTTTTGTATGAAGTTTTTATCTATAGTGAATATAAATTTAACTATTTAACTACATTAGGTATTATATGATTGACCTAACATACTATAACTACAAAGCCAGTGCAACGCGTGGCCGAGTGAGCTAGTCCAAGATATATAAATTCAATAAAATCTTTTGATTTAATTACGTAAAATAAGCGCAAGTTTTACAACACAATTATTACTTCTATTAATGCTACTCATATTATGTATAACGAAAATATGTTTTTAATGCATACCTACATTACATCGAAGGCGCGGAAACACACAGGTTTTTTAAAAGGGAAATGAGTAATAAATTTTATTTGTAGTTAATGATGTAATAAGAAGTACCTTTAATATTCTTAAATGAGCCTCTGAATGTTTGGATATTATTTAATTAGTTTAATTATAGCTATATTTCGCAGTATTAAGATCAACTTTCGGGACATCTTTTCTGGTACCTTATAATTCATAGATACAGAACACGGGTATTCAAGAGACACGTGTACGAGTATACTTGTTTTACTTATGGACGTAACTGTCGACTTGCCCTTTACGGCAATTGTCGAAAGATGCTCTACTTAAAGGCTATAACAAACGAAAAATTTTATTTTTTCATGCAACGTTGGAAACTCTTACGAATGTGTGCTATTCGGTATATATCTTATACTATAATAAACATTACTTTAACCGATTGTCATACTCAAGGCAGATTTTAAATCACCAGAAACATGCAATAGGATCATTTAAGCCCAAATAACAAATAGTGAAAGTACAAAATATGTCTCTACTATACAATTAATGAAATCGCCTATGTTAGCAATACATTGATTTACATTTTGCAATCGATTAAATCAGTGTGTGAACATCACGCGCTGTTACACAACAGTATTAAACATTTTTAGTTGATATGTTACAGGCCCAGTTATCGAACTGTAAAACGATGTACGAGTACAATATGTCGTTCCAAGTCGTCGCCGGACTGAGGCTGTCCCTTTAACTTTAAGTAGAGCAACAGCCGCGGCAGTCGCGCCGCTCAAAAGTGGAGGCAACCACTTTTTTAAGCCCCAACGTATTCCCGCGCCCCTTGCATCCCGGTTCCTCTTTCTTATACACAACGAGCTCAGCATGTGCGCACCGTTGATAGCTATCACACGACTCTGGAAGACGTTTTTGTGTCACATATTTTTGTTGGTTTTCTGAATTTACGTTGATTTTAATAAGTTTTGCAGTAATGTGAATTGTGGAACTTTTATCGTGTATTGCTTTTGCTGCAAGTATCATTGTGTTGTGTTGGTCGTAATGATTAAATAACGGTCGTTCCACGAACATGGAAACAATAAATGTAATGCTTAAAACTGGATACAAAATTGTTAAGGATTTCTCAGAACAACATAAGGTGGTAAGTGGTAGTTATAGTTTTGTACTTTATCTGATTGACAGTATCTCAAGAATAAATAAGAGTCTTAACCGTCGTACGCAGAAATAATCACGTGCTTGGTAATATAAAGTAGGTACTAGCTGCTGCCCGTGACATCGTCTACGTTCCCTGGGGAACTCATTAAAATTCGGGATAAAAAGTAGCCTATGTCCTTTCCCGGGACTCAAACTATCTCTATATTTCATACTAGCTGTGTCCGCGACTTCGTCCGCGTGAAATAGTTACTTTTGTTGAAGTTGATAAAAAGGAGCCTATGTTTTACCTTATATAGTTAGCTATCTATTAGTGAAAGTCCCGTCAAAATCGGTTTAGTCGTTCCGGAGATTAGCGGGAACAAACAGACAGACAGACAAAAAAATTTTAAATTGTATTTTTGTTATTATTGTTACCCGATATACATTCACACCCATTTAGTAAAAACTTGTTATTTTGACATTACAAACAGACACTTCAATTTTATTTATTTGTATAGAGTATTAGATGTATAGGTAAATCGGTTCAGCGGCTTAGGCGTGAAAAGGTATCAGAGGGACAAACAGATACACTTTCGCCTTTATGAGTATGAATTGTTAAAAGAAATTGACTATTTAAGTTGTACCATGTCATATTGTAGCAATATCGAATCCGTTTGATATATTTTTTTTACAGATAGGTAGGTACGAACTTCTTAAGAAACATCAAGCTTTATTATCATTCACTTGTCAATGTGTAATCGTCAATTAACAATTTGTATAATTTATATTTGTCTGCCTTGAAAATAATTCATATTTTAATATTAATTAATTAAATTCGTTTTCTCTATGTTCTGTCTCACTACTTTTTCCTCTAAGATTCTTCCCTGAGTAGTATCTCCTACTTAGTCTGTGCCTGAATGATTTATGAGATGACAGTAAGACAGTTGTCAAAAATCACAAATAGTTATCATAATTTGGTTTGGTAAATAAAAATTTGTTTCCCATTAATTTAGATGAATCAGCATCAGGAATAATTATTACTGAACACAATTATTTTAATTTACAGTATTTATGGTATATGCCACTAAAAGGTATAACAAACAAGAGGTTAATATTTTGACTACTATTTAGTGTCCCTATGCGTTCCTAGTCTATTTAAATAATTACCGAATGTATATATTACGTCTACATTAGATCAAAAAATAATATTTCCATTAAAATCCGTTATGCTAACGGCGAAGAATGAAATCTTTTCCATTTTCCGATTCCATTTCAATCCACATATACAATAGCTAGGTACCCGAAACATGTGTGTTTGTTTACGTCCACCCACGCTTGCTACACTTGGACACACAGTGGCAAAGGGATCTGTAAACAAAGCCAGCTGTCCTGCAATAAAAACGAACTAATATTTACTAACGACTGACTGATGTAGTGTTTAGTGACCAAAACCAAACCAAAGGTGGTCTAAATCCTGGCGGGGCATACATTTTGTGTAATGTACGTACAGTTGTCGAGCTTATACTGTTTGACCTTTGGACCGTTCTTATGTCGCTCGTAAAGTGGCGGTTTTCGTAGTGTAAAATGTAAAGCTTGAATGGGACACAAATGACTGTTTTCTTGTCAGGAATTTTTTAAGGCAGATAATCTGTTACGATACTCTAGAGTTCTAGAGCCTAATGGCCAATTTCGCCAACCCTGTCTGAGTTTAGAACAATCCTAAGTGACAGCTGTCTCATTCCTTTCACAAGGTTGGTGGAATTGTTCGTAAGTGCTAATTTACCGAACGTACAGGTAAAGCACGTCACGGGACTTTTTTTTGAGGCGGGAGAATCTGTTACGATGCCAAGGGGCTAAGTTGACTAAGCCGCCCACTTGGGTAAGCGGCTATACCTTGGGTTTCCCATACCCAGCTAAGCCACCCTCCGAAACCTCCGCCTCCGATGGAGGTACGTTCGGGTTTGGACGGCCAATTCCTCGAACGCACCCCTAGCCAACCTCACCTGCTTGTGGGCAACCTGGAGTTAGCCCTTTCACAAGGTGTGTCTTAATCAATAATCGTATGATATGAATTAAAAGTGAATATGAAAACATCAACATATTTTTATTTTATTTATTATATTACTAGTGGGCCCGGCAGACGTCCTGCCCGATTCCAGCGGGTCCAACTTTACGTTTAAACCTTCCTTGGACCTATCCAAATACAAACGGAAAATTTCGTAAGAAATGTCGAGCCCTTTCAGAGTTTTTGCGAGACTAACACACAGCGTTTCATTTTTATATATTTTTATACATTTTTATTGAAAAAACAAAGTGATTAGATTATATTAGTGAAAATTCGCGGAGCGATTATGTTTCATTTCAAGTTTTTTTTAACATTAATATTTTACTAAGGCCACTTATATGTATGAAAAAGTGTTATAACCGACCTCAAACACGACACACGATACATATACACGATATATTTTAAATCTCTTTATATAATATTTTCGAAGAAAAACGGTTTCTTCTCGAGTGATTTTCCGTGATTGTGATGCCTAGATTGTATTTTCTTTGTAATAAAAGGGTGTGCGTTAAATTATGTATGTTTTATTTTGGTTGTGTGGTCTGCACAGATGGAGACGTCGGGCGGGTCGGAGAGTTCCGGCGGTGAGGACGCGGAGGCGCGGCGGTCACGGCGCGGCCACGTGCTCGCCGAGCTGCTACAGACTGAGCGGGTCTACGTGCAGGAGCTAGGCTCCATACTCTCGGTATGTCAGTAGATAAGAGAATCAACATTTTAAACTAAAGACACCCAACCTATGCTCATCCAAACCGATCAGTACTGCACTGCTCGCATACAGAAGCTTCCCGTGACCGTCAACAGGTCGTCGACTTTTTCGCAAGTGGGTGGGAAAAGTGGCTTTATATAGTATAGATTATTGTCGTATTTTTTAACCAATTGAAATATCTTTAACACCTGAATCTGAAACATATTGAAATAATTAAAAATCGTATGTTAATGTCCATCAGAATCAGGTATGAAATTCCGATCACAAGATAAAACTCTCCCTCGATCGTATTTCATAAAAAACGAAGATTTCATTGAAGGCGACGTAAACATGATACATAATTGATTATCAAAACAAAAATGCGCTAGATATCTCCATCTGACACTTGATTGCGCGCTCTATAAATTAAATATGCCGTTGAAATATAAGTGGGACGCACTGCACTTGATTTCCGTCCCACCAAGCAGTCACGAACGGGCCAAGTTAATACATGCAGGTGCGCGTGCGCAACTGGTGCATCCAATGCAACGCACGCCAGCGAGTGCGTCTCCCGGAGCGGAACAAGATTCCCCATACGCGCCCACCAACTGCACTCTGCTGCAGTCTCTCGGTCGTGTGTTACACTTTGCCGCTCGTTGCACTATGAAATATGGAAAATATGACCTCTATAAATCTTCCGCGAACATGAGCGTTGGCACGTCTTACTCCTGGTACTACAAAAAGAACGATAATCCCACGGTGCAAAAAAAGAAAAAAATAACCAGATCAGCGTCAGACTCTACACTTTTCAGTGATTACGCCAATCAAATGCTTCTCTTCGATAAAGAAAAGTGTCGCAAGTACAAAAAGTGCAAGAAATCTATGAGTGATGTCGGAAAAATTAAACGTGTAAAATGTGATTTGCAAAACTTCAAGCCGGTGTGCACTCAGCCATTCGTAGGCAACTTTTACTACGGTAAGCCGTTACCGGGTTATGAATACTCGCAAAAAACTGAAGAGAAAATAATCTATTTACCAGATTCTGATATAATCACTCTATCCGAAGATATTACTGTTGAATCCGTCACGACAACGGCTCCGACTGTTGTAGATGCTCCCGAATATGTAAAAAATCCGTTGTATGGATGTGTCGACATTGAGTTCAACAATTCATCGCCTACTTACTTGTCAACATCGACCGTTTCGAAAGACTCGCAGCTTAAATCCACCAGTTGTACAGAACTTAGAGAGACCATGTGCTCGTCGAGTCAAGATCCAGAAGATATCTTATCAATGATACTAAAAGACTACAAAAGGATAATGAAGGAATGGAATCTTACGATACGGGATCATTACTCTTCCATATCACATAGAAGAGGTTCTACAGTGTGTCAACGTAGTAATACTTCAAGTTACGTGCGAAGTTTACATTCAACTTTATCGTGCAGAAAGCCACGAAAATGTCTTAAATCTTTCGATAGCAACACGTACACCTCGAGAACCTTCAACAAATACCAAAACGTAACGACACATGAAAGAAGAGGTCATACTTTAAGTAGAAATGAAACATTCAACAAGGTCACATCCACCCTACAGAAAATTAAAAATAAAACCAAATTTTGGAAAATAGGACAGAGTCTATCACCTTCGGAATGCGAGTGCCTTGAAGCTATTTATGATGACTATGATAGACGCTTACAAGATTGGTGTGATGCAATAAGTCATTGCTCTTCATTGATTAGTTCGGTACTACATTAAATTATTCCTTTGTATCTCGTACATTTTAAAATTTAAGAGATTAACACGTTAGATATAAAAATAGCACTTAATTATTCACACTAACGTAAGCTGGGTAAACCTGCAGTATTTGCCCTGTCGCAGGGAAGAGCAGACAAAGTGGCGCGATTTGCAGAAAATAGTTTCGATTGTTTTAAAGGTAAGGAAACTCTACGAAACTCTAGCCATATTATTATTCTTTTGCAGGGTTATAAAGAAGAAATCGAAAAACCAGAAAACCAACACCTTCTGCCTTCAGCTTTAGTGGGCCAAGCGGATGTGCTCTTCGGAAACTTGCACGAACTCTTTACATTCCATCAGGATGTGTTCCTTAAAGACTTGGAAAAATCGATATCTGCTACAGAACTCGTCGCCTTGTGTTTTGTCGAAAAGGTATGCCTTTTAATATCAACATTATAAAAATTTCTTTATGTTTAATTTGCAATGCATCACACATATTAATTAATGCTAATTTTGAGCTACATAATTCTGTAATATGCTTCCTACTGATTTGTTAATTTTGTTTGACATGCGTTCTTTTGACCAAAATCTTAATGTCATATTAAAAAGAAAGTTTTTCTAATGTCTACAATTCTCTAAAGATATCATAAAGTTTAAAATCTGCCACAAGCTTTAACTTTTCCTTTATTATTCATTTCTGTGGTCTCCAATTGGATCTACATTTGTAGATCCGAGATTTGACTTCTCATATCCCCCTTTTTTGTGGTTAATAAGGCTTTTACGTCCTGACGAGCTTCTATCATCTTAACTAGGTTTTTTTATCATAACAACAAGGTTAGATCAATACCTATTATGTTCTGTCATTTAGGTTAGTTCGTCGTTATAGAGCTTCGGACTGAAGCTTATTATTGCTTACCATCAGACGAGACAAAGACAGAGCTTCCCTATAGCAAATAAGAAAGCAATACTGATTTCTTCTTCAGAGGGAAACATTCTTCCGGCTGTACAGTTACTACTGCCAGAACATTCCGCGGTCGGAGCGGCTGCGCGAGACTTTGGTGGACACGCATCTGTTCCTGCAGGCGTGTCAGCTAAGACTAGGGCACAAGCTACCACTAGCCGCGTACCTACTGAAGCCCGTGCAAAGGATCACCAAATACCAGCTACTACTGAAGGTATGTCGTTCAATATATCGAACCAGAGACTATGTATTCAGAGATTATGTATTCCTACCTACTTAAGTAGGAATCTCAAATCATTTTTGAGATTCCTACTCAAGTAGGTAGGAATCTCAAAAATGATTTGATTATGAATCTAGATGTATGACGCACCTTTTCTTACTTAACATACTCGTTAAGTACTTCTACCAAACAGAATTTAAATAAGAGAACGTACTAACCTTTATAACATACACATCGTAAGTCGTATGTTAAGTTAAAATGATTATTGCGTTAATAATGCCAACATAATGCAAGCTGGCCTTTTTTTTTCTCGGGGGGAAATGCGTAACCGCACCGTACCCACCGTTGGCTAGACGGCGAGCGTGTGTGGGGCTCTCCCGGCAAAGTACCAGTCCTACCCACTAAAACCCCCTGGTGTTCTCCCTGCCCTTATGAGCGCGCTAGGTAAGGTCCACACTGCGACTCCATTACCCACGCGCCCGGGCAAGCCCGACCAACTGGTCGGGCTATCGCCAAGGGGGAATTGCCCGAGAACACCAGGGCAATCCCCAGACGGAGGGCCTTACGGCGGCGTGCACAGGGCCAATCGTGCACGCAGGCCTTCACGGCAGGGTCATTAGACGGGCATCGCTTGTGCGAATGTCCGCCTTCGCCTGCAATGCAAGCTGGCCTAGCTAGTATTAAAATGCGTACGAATTTTGCGATATGTAATTTTTGTATTATCGACTTCCTTGACTAAATATTGGTTATAGTTTCGTTTAAAGGTCACTTGCTGCCAACGCACTAAGAAAATGCCTCGCCTACATTATAATCAACATGTGTAAGTTCAAGGTTTGCTTGGACTCAATTCGATACTACAACCATAGACAATAAAATATCATCCTTGCTACAACATACTCGTACTTTGAATTTTGTAGTCTAAGTTAACTGATTCTCTTGTGAGGAGGAGGGCGCAAGGCAGAAATCCGGCCAAGCGCGAGTCGGACTCGCCCATGAAGGGTTCCGTAGGATTTATGACGTATTAAAAAAACTACTTACTAGATCTCGTTCAAACCAGTTTTCGGTGGAAGTTTGCATGGTAATGTACATCATATATTTTTTTTAGTTTTGTCATTCTCTTATTTTAGAAGTTACATTTTACCACTTTGGACGTGGCTCTCGCGCAAACTATTCAGTTTAGAAAAAAATGATATTAGAAACCTCAATGATTTTTGAAGACCTATCCATAGATACCCCACACATATTACGGGTTTGATGAAAAAGAAAAAATTGAGTTTCAGTTCTATGTATGGGGAACCCCCAAAATTTATTGTTTTTTTCTATTTTTGTGTGAAAATCTTAATGCGGTTCACAGAATACATCTACTTACCAAGTTTCAACAGTGTAGTTCTTATAGTTTCGGAGAAAAGTGGCTGACTAATCTATAAGGGTTCCGTTTTTTTTCCATTTGGCTACGGAACCCTAAAAGGTGCATTTCGAGGAGGGATGATTGTTTTCTACAACTTCGAGCTAGCAGTAACACGCGGGTAACGGCTGTGCAGGCCAGAAATGAGTTTGAAGTCGTGTGAGGAGTGCGAGTAGTGAGCGAGCGATTAAAGAACAAAAACAAAGCGAAGCTGCGTAAAGTAATGCTAGTCAGGGATATTTTAGAAGAAAACTTCATTCTATGTAGTGTAAAGTTGATATACAATGGGGGTACATCAACTTACACTACACTCACTCCGGTCCCCAAGCCCCCCCCTTTCCCTACGCCAATGCCATTTGCCCCTATAATGATGACGGCTTTATTCTGATGCAGGATAATGTTTGGGCTCACAATGCTCGCTTAGTCCAGGCGTATCTAAATCAAGATCCCTGGATATAAATCCTATAGAGTATATATGTTTGGACTTGTTAAAGAGAAGCGTTAAATCCAGAATGTCACCCCCTAACAACCTGAGAGCACTGCAAAACGCATTACTTGAAGAGTGGTAGAGTTTCGCCCAAGATACGAGTGCAATAGATAACATAATTCGCAGCATGCCCAGCCAGAAGGATGGAAACGTTAGAGCATGAGGGATAATATTCTAAGAACACGCCTTATTAGTCTTTTAATTATTGAATGGGAACAAATCTTAGTACTTAACTTTTATTTACAACATTGTTCATGCCAAAAGTGTTTCGTTTTATTTTATTAATATAAAAGGAGATTTTTAATAATATTTAATTAACATCTTTTTAAAGTCGATGTTAAAAGATGTTTATCAGTTTGTTACTTCATGTCTGATTATTATTTGTTTTAATCTACGCGTTACTATTTTTATACTCTGTCTTATTTGTATACAACTAAGTCGGCACCTGACGGTAAGTGGTAACAGTCACTTATAGTACATTGGTTCTTGTGAAATTCGCAGCAAATCTGCAACCCCGACAAAAACCACAGTGTACGTTGCCAACTTGTGATATAAGATGTCAAAGTCACAGTACCCAGTAATTCCACTGCCATATGTTGCCCTTCAATCCGGAGCACAGCAATGCAAGCGCTGCTGCAAGCAGGCAAGCCTGGTACAGAGTCTCCCACCGGAAAAATTCCATTTACCGAAACATAAAAAAAGGTTTTTTTAAACGTTCAAAATCACATTTCTTAGTTGGTAACCGAAGTTAGCAAAGTTAGGTAACTCAGCAAACAGTTGCCGGTAAGCTTGGGTAGGTATGTTATGTCAAAAGAAATCTTTGAAATATTTTTCTAGGGACCATTTTTAAGTATTTCACTTCTCATGCTCTAAAAATACGTCAATATAGCCCCACGGAGCGGGACTAAATGACCACTTTCGTCCTAAGGGTGTAAAAAGTAATCAGTTTTTTAATTTGCTTCTAGTGGTTATATGAGCTCAAGCATAAAACTATCAACATTTTACACGAAATTATACGAAATTAAAAAAGAAATATTGAACAATCAAAATAAATAAACCAACAATTTCATGCAGACCGTAGCACTGTTGAAATTATTTTAAAAATACGATTTTTTGGATGTTTATATTATACAACGTGTCTCATAAAATTATAATAATTAATTTTATTTAAACTATCAAAAGTGCCAACCTAAAACTGCTCTAAAATTGAATTTTCATAAATTTGACAATTAAATTTGATTGATATGACAAGCTATTAAGGTTGACACTTTCTTTTCGGTTAAATAAAAATTATATTTTTTATTGGGTGTCACGTCATTATTGTCTTCGTTACGGAAATGTTGAAGGTCACGGATTTTTAGTTCTATGCTTTTCTGCAAAGAAGGTGGCACCATTTTGCTTTTCCCTGTTTACTCTACTCTACTTTGTCTATGGACTATCTCCACGATTTGTTTTTGTTAATCTGTGTCTGGTTGCGAGATAAACAAAGTAACCGCGAAAATTTTAGAACTTTTGTAGAGTGTAAAATTGAGTGTAGTTTATAATAAATTGATTAATTTAACAATGTCCAGTGATAGTGAAGAGTTTGACATCGAGCAAAGAACAAGGGACATAATCGTTAATCTTTTGCCACTGAAATCTCAAAATATTTACATAAAATCTTATAAAAGTTTTATGGCCTGGAGAAACGTATAAATTCCTTCACAGAAAGCGTTTTTGGCATATTTTGTCGAACTGTCTAAACAATATCAACCATCTTCGTTATGGAGTACTTATTCTATGTTAAAACCAACAATGAATATGAAGCACATAGTGCAAATTTAAGACATTCATAAATTTGACTTCGTTCCTGAAATGCTTTTATTTTTCATTAAAACCCCGAGACTAAAAGCCAAATGTATTCCCTCGGATTAATCAAATCACCTCGGGAATATATTGGCTCTGTTTAGTCCCTCGTTACAAAATATACTATTATATACGTTCAATGAATATCGTAGCCTTTAAACACTTGCGACAAGACTCACTTGTCGCAATTGGATTAAATAATTTAGTTAATTAGATTCTTGGTTGAAGATTTTTATGTTTTTATTTTGACGTCAATAAGTGCCTGTAAAGGTCTATATTGAATAAAGATTTTTGAGTTTGAGTTTGAGCTTGCACGTTACGATTCTTACAGGAACCACGTGTACTGTAGGTAACTGTAACCATACTGCTTGTTGTCTATAAATAGACACCTTTGTTGTCTATAAATGTTCTGGCGATCTTGCTCATGCGCAAAATACAATATAACGTTATTAAGATGGGTCTTTTGTAAGGTGTTATTGAATGCAATACGCCCTATTTCTTTTAAAGCATTGTGTAATTTATATGTGTAAATGTATTGACAATGCTTGGCCTAGGATCTTCTGCGGTACAGCGAGTGCGGTGCGATGACCACGGGCCTGCAGCAGGCGCTGGACTGCATGCTAGTAGTGCTCAAGTGCGTCAACGACTCCATGCACCAGATCGCCATCACCGGCGTCCCTGTAAGTGTAAGCATCTTTTTTCATATATTCAACACACACATTATATGCCCGATCCACCAAACAAATAAATAATCCATTTTTATCCAAAGCTAAAAATTTATGTTCACACACATTTTTTGTGACTGTTTATCGAGTATCGATTAATGCTAAAATTTAACTAATCCAGTGACATTTCACAGTCTTTCCCAACATACGTGTAGAGTTGTGCGTGCACAAACTAACGGCAAATCATTTACTTTCTGAAGTAAAAGGACGACAAATAGATTGATAATAGGGTAAAACTTCATTTAATATTATTCTGTGTTCTTTACAATCTTAACATAATTATGTTTTCTCAACTAACGCTGATAGCTTCTTTAGTTTTATGGAAATAAAGCAACATAAGATTGAATTAAAAAGTCATGTTTTTATAAATGTAATTAACAGCCTTAACAAATAAGAAAATAAGGCAACAACTAAAATCTGTCATTATTATGTTAATATCAGGTGGACCTCAGTCAGCAAGGCGAACTACTAATGCAAGGCTCGTTCCTGGTGGTCTCTGAAAACAAACGCGACTTACGGCTTCGCATTAGGCCTCGGCGTCGACACATCTTTCTATATGAGAAATCTATGCTCTTCTGCAAACCAGCTACCAAGAATAACCATAATAAAGCCACTTACCACTTCAAACACGATCTGCAGGTTCGTAAATAGTAGAAATATATATAAGGTATATATAATATATATTTACCTCATGAATCCAAACATTTTTATACCTCCTTAAATAGTAAACTAGCTTAAAAGCCTGATGTAAAGTGACTATCGCAATCTGTAACGCTAACATCACCCCGGTGAAAGAACACAACTTCCGTCTTCTTCGGTCTTGGTCACGGTCTTCTGTTGGGTGGAGGTAATACGAACTTCTCCAAACCGCTTGCTCATTACCTCTCCTAAAATTTTTATATTAAAATTATGTTTTATTTCCTTATCCATAGATGTCACAAATCGGTCTCACGGAGTCGGTAAAAGGAGACTTACGAAAGTTTGAAGTCTGGCGACAAGGCCGTTCTGAAGTGCATACGATCACGGCTCCCACGATCGAAGTGAAAAGGGCTTGGGTAGACCGTATCAAAAGAGTTCTGCTTGATCAGTTAAAGGAGCTGAAAGGCGAACGAGTCAGACAGTATGGTGCACAACACAGGTTAATAACCATTATTTACTATAGAATAATATTAAGTAAGTGTGTTTTTATTTATTTTCAATGTATGATGCTTGTTTTCACTGTTATGATCCACGGTGGGCGCCAATGGAAAAATGTATCCAATTCATCTTATCTAACCCAATGTTTAGTTGTGAAACATTCTTGCTCAAAGAAATATTGCTTACTGTAATACAGTTTCGACCGAATTCCATTTGTCAAAAGTTTTTGGAAAATTATCTCACAATAATATTTCCATCCATGCTACCGGAAGGGATAGATGGATATATTCTTGTGTAGATATATCAGATCAGATATTTTGCTGTCAATGAAAGATATTTGGCATCTACATAATAATAAACAATTTACAAAGCGGCTGGTTAATTAGATGCTGGAGATTGATTAAAATCTCACGATAATCCCACGTTGGGTGCCAACTCCAACACCTCCGTAATTGGCTACTAGATTTAAACTCTTGCATATTTTTTTCAAATCATAGTTTATTGTTGATGGTTCTCGACAGAACGTTAATTCAAACAAGTTCATGGGACATGGGCCCACCTAGTCAACAGACGCGACCGCACCCGCCGACATCAAACGCGTCAAGGACAGCTTCCTGTGATATACACGATGAGCCCTGTTGGTCTACCGATCCTTCGGATGATGAGGAAGAAGAACCTGACCACACGCCGGTACGTATGCGTTTCATTCATGACTAAGCACAATAGGAGTAACATAAATTCAAAAAAAGAAATTTTCGATATTCAAAATGAACTGTATAATTTATGGCATATAGTAAAATGCATAAAAACATGACAGTTTAAACGTTAGACGCTTTAGGGAAGAAATACATCATAATAAATAAATCCTTACAATTTTTTATAAATACTACATTTTCTTTGAAAATGTTTCATTTTTTTGAAAGGATTTGAACCAAACGTGTTGATGCCATCCCGACCAAGACCAATGCTTGAGATTTCTAGACTATTGATATCTGATGCCGGAACCATACCACGTAATTCTCTGTTCGTTTTGAAGCTTATTCATCTGTAGACGAGGAAGTGCGGAGGACCTTTTCGTTTATGTTTGAATTCGCGAACATAACTCAAACTCAAAAATCTTTATTCAATATAGACCTTTATAAGCACTTATTAACGTCGAACAAAACATAAAAATCTAATCAAACAAGAATCTAATTAACTAATTATTTAATCCTTGTATATACATACACCCCAACCGTTATTAAGATGTATGCAAATACTATCGTCGTCAAATTTCTTACCTCGGAGGTGTCCCTTGAGCCGAGGAAAGAGAAAGTCATCACTTGGGGCTAGATCTGGCGAATAGGGTCGTGTGTTTCATTCACAAGTTCAAAGCCCGCTTCTGGAATGGCAGCCATGGCAACTGCAGCTTTGTGAGTCGGTGCATTATCAGATGAAACAGCACTCCAGCTCGCAGTTTACTCGTTTCTTCTTTTGCTCGTCGGTTAACATTCTCGGTATCCAACACGCAGAGACCTTTCACATATGCAATTCGTTTGGATCACCCCTAGTACACTGCGTTTGCACAGATATTTGTGCGCTATAAAATCTTTCGCGCTAATGGCTAGTCTCTGTTGAGATTGCCCGCTATGATCGAATATCGGAATAGGAGGGTTATTATGAAATACACAAAAATGGAGGAGACGAATGAATCAAGAGAACTTAGAAGATTTTTAAAGTTTTCTTGAATTGTATCAAATACAGCCTTGCACCTGGAACCCAAAAAATGTAGTTGTACAACAGCCAACATAAGATACTGCCGCTGACACGCCCATCGCTTCTGTGATGTCGTGATTACGCGAATAAGGTACGAAATAATCGACATATTCGGCGCACCAGCACGAAGTGTGGATGGCATGTTTATTATTCGTTCACATAAAAATATTTTGACTTATATTGGGGAACGACTAATAAGCGCATAACGCAGTATTGTTCAAGCAAAAGTAGTAAGCGCTTCAATTTATTTCCATATTTAAAATAATCTAACAATACTGTTGTCTTAATACTAATTAATACTGTTTGAACTGTCACGTTTATTTGTGCATTTTATGGATCCCGTATTTGTATCGGAACTGTTTTGTGACCTATAAGACAGGTGATGGTAAATAAATTTTATTTTTAAATTTTTGATATACAGGGTCCTCGCCATGATCGCTTAAAGCAAGGTTGAAACAATATTGAAACAGAGACTCCGCTCATGCTGGGTATAACGCTATCTCTTTCTCAGTGCGGTTTTAATATTGATTTGGGCGATCATGGTTAGGGGGCTGGACTTGTGGTAATAAATGCGGGCTATATAAATGCATAGCTTAACATAGCTTAAAGCAAATGCTAAAAATACTGCTCATTGTTTTTGTGTTTAAGGGTTTATGTGGGAGCTGAAAGTACTACGCTTATGTTGGGTTAGTTATTAATATTTTGCAGACACCCATGATCTTATTCTGTCTTTAATAGGGACAAGTACCATTCTTCCCATAAGAATCTTAATATTCATCCCAGAGTGGTCAATCAGATGCTTCCCAGTGGTATATCTAAAGTTAACACTCGCTTAACATTAATTTCGACTAATTTTGGGTTTACAGCGTTGAGTGAAGTGAAAACCACTCTTACTATGTAAGTGTACAGTGTATTATTAAAGGAATGTGGGCTGAATAGTCACGGGTAGCGCATGTGGAACGCTGGCAACCCGAACGCACATAACGCTTACCGATGTAAAACCCCCTAATCAAATGTCAATGGTTAAGAGGTCCTTTTCAAAGCATTGGAGAATTTCCTGAATCGATGAAAATTTAATTATTATTCACGAAATTTTCTGAAATTAAAAATACGTCCTACCCTAGTCCAAGATTCACGCCGTTGCTAAATATACCTAATTTTGCCACATACATAATCATCGCTTCTGATTAGTTTATACAAAAATATAATAATTAGGCACTGGCACTGAAACTTGGTTTAGATCTGCACGTTCACGTGACACCTTACGGTCTATTTTCTCATGCAACCCATATCTGAAAATGATTATGCGCTTGCCAAAAATATGGCGTCGGAGCTACGCCATTTTGTCATCGATAACACAAGTTGAGATGGCCAAATTGTTTTAAGATGTGTTGTTCTACAGGTGACGGAGGCCGTCGGTCTGAACGGTACCATCCACAGAATGGTACAGTTCTTTTCGGTATCGGGCTCAGCGCAAGCCACGTCCACGTTTTACGTATCACAGTATTGATAAATAGATAATGTACCCGCATATACGTTTACGTGCGTACAAATAGAGGCTATGTAAATATAAAGAAAAGAGACTGATATAAATATCCAAAGTTGTGCAACCAAAGAGTTCGTCATCGAACATGGATATTTCAGTTTTATTGCCGAACACTAATTGACGTGTAAGTTATGATTTGTTTCTTAATTCATTCATTGTCAGTGTGCTTTTTCAGTTTGCGCTTGCTTTGATAATATGATATTCATTGTTTCAGTATTCGTATTTGATTTTATTATTATGACAAAATTTTGTTTTTTATATACAAAATATCTAAATATCTCTTCATGTCTTTCTATTTATATTGGATTACACAAAATGTATAATGTTAAAATGAAACTATCAATCGAATATCGAATACCCGTATGTAGGTATATGATTTATTTTACATGGTTATTTTAATATATAGATAACGGTATACATGTAACATAAAGTTATTTTTTGCACTGAGATGTTGATGTTTGATGGTCAGCACAGCTACGCACGGCATCGGCTTTCAGTTCGCCAAGTTTTAAAGTGCAACAAGTATTGCTTCAAAAGTATAATTTTCTCTTATGTGTCATATTTGAAACTGATGTCTCCTTTCATTCTTTCTTGGTCTTTTAACATGCTACGATTTACCCACAATACTATGAAATTACTTACATCCAAATCATAAAGATGACTAACTTCATCAAGCATGTACACTTTGAAGATCATATCACGCATCTGACCGTAAACATACTCACGTAAACAAATGTATATAACATCGAAGTCAATCATTGACTACTATTTCCCAAAGGACACGTTACTGTTTTTTTATTATTTTTCTGCACATTTTTGTTGTTGGACTATCTGGACGTTTATTATGTGACAAACAAAAATATGATCTATTTGGACTACCTACACAAATCTCTATTACACCTACCTACTCTATTTCAAAGTTTATTGTCGATTTAATAATTTTAAGTATAAAATGTACGATATATATGTATCTTCAAAATAAGTGGTTCTATATTTTTACTTATGTAACTATTTATTGTTAGTTTCCGTTTGATCGATGTCATAAGTACAGCTTTCTACTAACAATGTGCATGACGTGTAGCGATACTGCTAAACTAACTGGAAAACATGTTTGACAAGGGAAGTTGACGAAATCAACAACTACCGTACACTTCGTATTAACTATGGTCCATTTCACTAACCGTGTCTTGGCTTAGGACAATCCGAAGTGTCATACTGTCACATTCTTTGCATTAAAGGCAAGCAGTGACGGCATACTACTTAGGATTGCCCTAACTCCTAAGCTAAGACAAGGTAATGAAATTGGACCTTATTGTTTAACTTTGATCCTGATCGCAATATTTACAAGTCAAGAATTCCTCTACAAGCATAATACATGATCCAAATGGAAATAATTCTGTTGAATGTAACTACAATACCAACAGTTTGTTTTTCTTACCGAGTAAGTACGAATATTTTAGAGATCATGCTTGGTAAGAAAATAATGGATTCTTTATGCCATATAGAATGTTGCCTTCATGATCAAAATCAACACAACATTTCAGAAGCTGTTGTAGGGTACCATGATCTCATCGCTATTCAATTCAAGAGACAACTCTTAATTCAATGAAAAGAGTAATTACAATCCTATTACTAATATCCAAAGTCGGCGAAAATAATTATTTTTGTACTATGAATAAGGTTCTAAATTGACAAGCGATTGGACTCATGGTACGGGGACATTGGGCCGCATGTTGACATTTTGCTCAGAACAATTGCTGACGCATGAGTTGGTGTGGATTGAACGGTATTAAAAAGAAGTACACACTCTATCTATATTTGATGTTATATTTTGTGAGAATAGATCGGTATTAGTGGTCACTACATGTGCAAACAAGACTTTTGTATTATTATATTAAGCACTTCATACAACTTTATTTTTTGTAAATGTACACAAAACCTTGTTCAGAATCAGTAACCAAATCGATGGCAAATGGTTTGAAAGTAGATCTTATTTTGTCCCAAATTTTATTATTTTTATTATAATAATATCGTAGTCACGATAGTATGAATGTCACAAAAAATTTGATGGCTTGACAGTCGGTGATATGGCGTTTCGTTTATACTGCATCGCGGTAGATAATAGTACCGAGACTGCATCGTGTACGCGCATGTTTCTGTATCATCATCATACCACACTCTTACTCTTTCATGACTTCGCGCGGTCGCTGTCGCACTGCGCGGTGTCCATATTAAGGCCGCAATTGGTCGGGACTACGATTCAAATTAAAATACCAATTTATCTTCGTCAATCCTCGCTGTACAAACTGTAACAAGTTGCAAGCTGCATACGGAACGCACGTTAGATGTCTTTAATTCAGTTAAAATTTGGCGCCCCGCGTTGGGCGCCAAATTTTAACTGAAAGACTTCTTTGTGTAGAAATAATACATTTAATACCAGTTAACAATTATTTCTCGTAGGTTCAAAGAGAGAGCTATTTCCGTTGTAAAACGGTTGGCGCGAATGTGGTCAAGACGAATGAGGAGAGCAATAGAGGTGTGCGTGCGCATTCCGTATGCAGCTTTTAACTTGTTACAAATCTTCTTTTTTGTATGTAGACAGTATGAACGAAAATATTATACCTACATGTGTTTCAATTTTTGTGTCAAAAATAAAGTTGTATAAAAACAGAAGTTACTGAAAAATCCCATTTGCCACGTGTCATAGAAATAAAAAATCTTCATTGATATTTGCAGTTATAGTAAATATTATAAATGTAATAGTTTTATTTGATCTGAGTGCGGCCCTAATACCGACCTTGCACCATTGGTTGTATGCGATTGAATGCATATAAAACATTTATGGGCATTCACTCTTGTATGTATTTGCAGCATATATGAACGCTTGTAGATATACAAGCATATTACTTATGGCGCGATTATTTTTAACAGATCGTCTCCAGGCCTACCTTTAGGTATAGGTACAATTGATTACAACTTTGTAATAGTGCATTCTTTATAGTTATCAAAAAGTTACGCTCTAATCGTAACGAGCTATTGAGTGAATATTATAATAACTGCTATGAAAATAACTTTCTTATCTAACTAAATACCTACGTATTGCAGTACATTAACATTGTACATTTCAAAACATTTACTGTAATGGTTAAATAGATAAATACTTGAAATTCTGTTTATTAAGAGTAAGTAACTCAATAGTTTTGTTCGAACTATCGTTCGAACGTACTTTATCTTCTGGCGATGACTCGTCTAAAACAATTAAATATTTGTATTTATTTCACAAATTCAGACTACGAATGAAATTTAAGTCAAAATTACCTTCGTGCAAATGCTTTATTCTTTCGTGCATACAGCACTTAGATGTTAAGGGAAGCTTAAGAAATGTATGTTTCATAAACATTTAAACTCATCCTGTTACATTGTTTGTAAAATAACCATTAAAGTAGGACCTATTTTCTTGCAACTTACACAGGGATGCAAAATAAATTTAAACAGATATGACTAAACTCAACAATTTGAGTAAGATACTCTTAGAGCCCTTTTACATTGTGACTTTTCCAGCGATACAGTCGCGATGCAGCATCGATACAGTCGCAAATCGTCTACCTTTACACACGCGCTAGTCAAAGAATCGATACAATCGCGCTGCAATCGCGATGCAATAGCTAGCCGCATAGACTGTAGTGATACAATCGCGATGCAAACGCGATACAGCATCGAGGTAAACGCGATACAGGATCAATACAAACGCAACGATGCAAAACGTTCAATAGGTACGAGTATGTCGTCCACAGCCACAGCGCGATGAGTTTCCTTGAAAGAGTTTTAATCACGCTATCTGTATTATTATTTTTAAAGAACTAATGTAAACGCAGACTACAGAATTATTGGCTGCATCCATTTATAAGTGAAAGAACGACGTGTGGATATTATGTATGAGTCAACATTAATAAATTAACCAACCACAGTAAAACGTTATTTAATTGTTATCGGATGTCATATCCCACATTTCAAGTATTCCCCCTCTACCCCCGCGTTTGAATCTATACAAACATGCGTGTGGATCGCTACTCACGCGCGGCTGCTTCGATGCAAACGCGATGCAGCCGCGCTACAAATGCGCGTTTCCATCGATACAAACGCGCATATGGATCGATACAAATACTTGTTGATCGCGGGTATCGCGATGCAATCGCGCGACTGACAAACGCGCGTTTGTATCGCTCTAAAAAGTCACAATGGATAAGGGCCCTAATATTACACATTCTGCATTCTACTTGATTCATAGATCTTGAAGTACCTAATATCTAATTACACGCTTCTTACTTAATATGTTCAATCATCAAAGTCTGTGTTTGAGATATTTTAGCATAACATCATACCGATAATAACTGAGCTGCACTATTTAGTGAATGTAACATGATATCAAAAGTAAGGCAATAAACATTTAAGTGACTTATCAAAATAAGTCTTAAGATCGCAATGTACTGTCATTTTGGACTTGGACATAGTTCAGAGGCAATGGCATCAGGTGACACTGTCTATAGTCAAAAAATGCGTGAACATGTACATGCTATATATTAATGTATCATACTTCTGGGGTGTAGGCGGTGGGGTGTGCTCTGATGGCGCTGTCGGACTACACGGCAGTAGGCGCTAGCGAGGTCTCGCTGCGCGAAGGCCAGCACGCCGAACTGCTCAAGGTGGGCTGTGCCGGCTGGTGGTACGTCCGGCTCGCTGGTAAGTTCCAAATATATGTATATATGAATTTTAATGCTGAAAAGTCAGAGAGAGAGTCTTAGTCACATAAACAAGAGTAAGACAATAATACAGATCACTTCAACCAAGGATTTTGTCTATGCTTCAACAGAATAAATTCACTACAGACATAGGCAGTAGGTATTACGATCCTTGCAGTAGTAGTAGTAGTACTTGCGACTTGGCTGTGGTTTAAAATATACCGGTTAATATCGGTTTATTTCGTTTTTATTCCGATCTTTTTTTGAGAACGCGAACGTTATAAGGACTTTACTATAACCTAAATAAACCGGTTTAATCGACATTGTCTCGTGTTATTGACTTGAAGACGTGTACGGCCGCGCAGTACGTTTTAATTAACGTATGTACATACGTTGACATCAGATTTGCGTAGTGGATTTACAAACCACTATCATTTGTAAGTATTTATGATGAGTACTAAGCGAAAGAATACAGTATACCTATAGGTATGTACATACTTTGATTACGACGCAAGCAACACTTATTGAAACTGCGAAGAAGTGAAGTAGGTACTGAATAACACTACACTGTCTCAATATTGCGTTCTTATAACCGATTTTTATTACTCCAACCTAGTGATGGGTCGAGTCGTAATTTTTTCAACTCGGGTAACTCGAGATGACATAAGTTCTAACTCGGGTTGACTCGGGCTGACTCGGGTCGAGTTGATTCGACCTACTGACGATTCAAAGTCGAATTTATTATTGTGTTTTGTAATAAAATGAAATGAAACTACGTTATTTATCCAAAAATACCGATATGAATATGCCCGGGCCCGGGCTGTTCAACTCGACTCGCCCACTGCTACGCGTAGCGGCACCATGCGCCGTAGTACTCCGAGTCCGTAATGAATGACCGAGTCAACTCGGTAGATGAGACAATCAACTCGGATCAACGGGCTGGATGACGAACCGGAGTTGCCCGAGTTATTTAACTCCAGTCGCCTGTCGCTAATGAAACCGGTTTATTGTTTAAAACCTTTAGGTATGTAAAACCTCTTGCAAGAACCGGTTAAAAACGGTTAACTTTAACGAAACCGTAATGAAAAGGTTTTGCTCCAAGTAGGTACATGATAACGGTTTGAAAAAACCGGTATCCGAGCCTTTTGCGTGTTGCCATTAAAATAGTTTAATACCCTCAAAAAAAATATAAGCGCAACTTTGAAATTACTCCGAACTTAAGAGGAAATCGTACAGTTCGTTTTTTCATACCAACGTAGTCCCCTGTTTCCTTCCTGGATAATGGCACTAGTTGCTCTGTTTTTTTTTCAGTAAAATCAATGGCCACTATAAGCATGTTCCTGTGTTTTCCTTTTTTTATTAAGTTAATTATTAAAAGAAATTTGAAACCTTCAAAAACCTAAAAAACTGACCTAATTTTCTGCTGTATTAAAACGTCCAGCAAACCAATTGAAGAAGATTATATGAAAAAAGCAAAGCATAGAAACACAGAAAAAGCCTTGTTTTAATTTTTAACGCAAAAAGTATTTAAATCGGTCAATTATTCGCGGAGAAAACAGGGGACTACGAAAGGTATATTTTGTGTACTTTTCATAAGTATCATATTACGGTCCCAGCTGCAGTTGCAGTATCGCAGTATCGCGCTCAGTTCAGTTGTTCGGACACACAGCGCGACAGCAATACATTTTACAAATACCTATTTTTGAATTCTCTCGACCTTGGTGTTTCCTCTTAATATTTGTTAATATAAGTATATCCATGTACAGCAAGATACGTACCAACCTTCCCTTAACCCCACAGGCGGGCACGGCGAGGGCTGGGCCCCAGCGGCGTACCTCGACCAGCGCAAGACCTCGCGCTCCTCCAGCCGTTCGCACGACCGCCTCCACGATCATCACTGAACAACTCTAGAATTCCAACTACAGGCAAACCTCTCGGAAACGGATCACCTCAAGTATACTCCATGTAAAGTGGAACGAACCATTCCACCACAGATTAAAGTCTAGATTTGGATCTACAGACCATAGTGGAAAGGTCGTTTTATAATCAGACTTTGAAAAAAAATGCAGAAAGATTTGTATTATAGATTCTTTCTCAACAGAAATGCATCAACTTTTCGATGCATAGCACCTTTAATTAAATATGATATAGGTACCTACAGTGCGACAAGCATCATAATGAATCTGCCTAACATTTCCTTTCGAGATACCCGGTTTGATAGTTTGTTAAAAATTGATTTAACGCTGTTTTCTTAATATTTTTCAATAATAACTTTTGTATAATTTCCCTAAATGTTCCAGAGGTGTTAATGCTTTTAATCAGTATTGAGATTTCAAGTGCCCACTTTTAGCTGTTACTCACATTCATTATAAGTAACCCTCGTCGAACTGTATGGAAATATCGCAGCACTATAGTGTTTCCACTAAGCAAGTGGTGATAGTATAGTGAATCCCGCCATAAAAAAAACTATTTGGTCGAGCTCAAAATTGAATTTTGTATGTAGCCTCCTGTTAGTTTTAATTGTGACCACCATGTTCTGCTCAAAGGTACTGCTTTGATAGAAACATAACTGGACATGTTTAAGAATTTAAAATGTTGTTTCCCATGCTTGGGGCCTAAGTGTGAAACAAGACGGTAGATAAACTAATAAATTGTATGAAGAGATTTTTGATAGTGCACCCACCGCAAAGGATGAATCACGTCTTGGACAGAAAGTTGAGATTGTTAGTAAGCTTTTTAATAGGTACGTGTCGTTTGATTGGTGATAAGAAACTAGTTTTTATGAATGACGCTGTGATCAACGCGAAACTTTTCGTTTGATCGTGGCACAGATAATATAATACGCAGTGGTATATATTACAACTAAAGTCCGAAGTGTGGCTAGTTTTATCCGGTCAAAATTGATTTAACCTATCTCTGGATGGGTTAGGTTCTTAACGAGGGGTATCAACAATCAATGCTTAATTGTAGTGATTGCACAGGTACTCTTTGAATGCTCAATTTATAGAAACCTCGAAGTACATACCACTGGGGGCGTTATTACTTGTCTAGAATTTCTGGCACGAGCAGCGGATGACAAGGTGTCGTTGCTAAAAACGCACACAGAAGATTAAACTAAACATTGAAAGCATACAGTTTTAATCATTGCTTCGACAGAGTGGTTCTTACAAGGCTGCTCCAATTGGTATGCCCTCCAGATACAAAGCCGTGCTGAATAAAACTAATTGTACACTTAAACTATTAGCCGTAACATATACCTATTTAGGTATCTTCATTTACTTTTTGTATGTTAGTTGTTTAATCCATTTCTAATCGACGTCAATATTTATAATTGTAAATAGTGTTCATTAAAGACGTGATATTGCCTTGAAACACATCGGGTGCTTTTAACATCAAGAAAGTTAGATTTAAAAAATGTATGTAGGTATGTTCCATTAAGTAAGAAAGGGAAATACTGAAGAATTACTATGTGTATTCATTTGTTATATTTGTAAGATGCATCACATGATGAGTATTTGTCGTAGTGGCACCCCACTGACCGTTGTTAACGTCAAATTTGTTAAATACGTACGATGTATTGTACCTAAATTTTCGTAAAAAGCTTTATTGTATGATATTTTAAGTGTTAGTGTAGACTCACGTTGTTGCGAGTATCCAAAGCTATTGCGTAGGACGTTGTTGAGTAGGCGTGACTGTTTTCATAGTAATATGTGGTTAACCTGTAAATACTTATTTAATGGTAGTAATTTATTTCGATGCTAGGATGCTTTCGGTGTTTATGTATGTCTCAATTTTCCATGACAGATACGTGCTATAGATATTGAAGTGATACGGACCAGTAGCACTACCAATTACAATCGTAGTTTTTTCATGTGATGTGTGAGTGATCTACTGAATGGTAAGGCAGTAAATGCACTCTTGCACCTACCCTCTGATTCGCCAAGACTCCCATTACCCCCGATTCTGGGGGAAGTGTTCATTTCAAGACTCAGTTACTCCGAGTCTGAAATCTCAATTTGTGCTCATACGCCACTTAAGTACCTACCCCGCGTTCGAGAAAAATGGTGAAGATATAGTCTGCCTCAAGATGCTGATTTACTCGGTACTTTGTTATACGTTGCTGCCAAAAAAGCCCTCATCAAAGACACTGGAACATCACACGCAACAATGTGCGATGAATGAGTCTTCTGAATCGAAAATCAAATTAACTCGATGCAAACTCATGGTAGTGCTATTGTTTACTTATGTTTTTAAAGTTAAGTCATTTTCACATGATCAAATGTTCTCATAACACATTATCATCTCCTTCTTAATGTCTGTATAACTATGATTGATACTATATTAATAGCATGAGAATGCTCGAACTCTGAATAATTGAAATTAATCAAAGATTATTGCGAAGCGTTTACCTAATTATGTAGTGTTTTATACTCGCATATTATACACGAGTTCAATTTCTTATCATTAAATACGGCGCCTTACTAAATTTTCTTTTGTGATGATATCTACTGCTCAAATGAAAAGTGGCTTTTTATTATCCTAAACTCCTAAATCCATAGTGAAATACATAAATGGTATTGCCAGACTAATTGCAATAGTAAATTCTCTTTATAGAGGTAATCTTCTTATAGGTCGACTTCCAAATTGGGCGCCAGGCGTCACCAGCCTCGCGCGTACCTTCCAACATTAGATTTTACTAGTTTTGTGTGAAGACTTCCCTGTAGCCTGCCATCTAACTTGCAGTCTAACCTTTACAGTACCTAGCTAACCTAACGTAGACCGTAGGTAGACACCACAGACATGTATTTAACTAGAAGCCTTGAGTGTGTACTTCGCTTGCCAATTCCACTTTTGAAACGTCAAACAAATTTTAGAAAAATACCAAATTGTGCCGTATTGAGCTACAAGAACTAAAAAATAAAACAGGAGAGTGAACTATTGCTATGTTTTAACGTTTTATGCGCATTCGCTAAAAAAAAGAAAAATTGATACGTAGTTTTCATTTGATTACAAAACCAGATTCTGGTCTATGGTTTAACATATGGATGGATTGGCGTCTAGTTGAATTCATATTTGTGGTAGGTAGGTAGATAGGTACCAAAATTGTATATTTAAGCAAATTGCAATACCATTTATACACGCTGACAGATATTGTAGAATCACATCTTAAAAAGCTTTTAGGTTTAACCGTCTTTCAGTCTAGTGGTTGAGACCACTTGGATTGATCTAGAGATCCGGGATTCGATTCCCCGTGGAATTCTTTCTGCTTTGTTTAGTTGGTGGTAGGGCTTCGAAGCCTGCCTGGCTAGCTACTACCATTACATCTAAGTTTATCGCCATATTAACGCTCTCAAGTAACATTGTTGGGTTCCGAGAATTACAGGTGAGATAGCCATTTCCTCATTTGTTGAGGTGTCAAGTGAAGCTCACTTACCATCCTCTATGTTAACTTCACTTACCATCAGGTGAGAGCTTCTTCGTTTTGTGTAAAAAGAGTTAATTAATTATGTTTGTTAAACTATGTTGAGTACTATACATATTAAACATAATTTGTTCGCTAGTCCGTCGTGTGTGATAAGCCCGAGTGTGAATATATTAATCGTCATAGATAACTTTGTTTACCTTTGTTTACCATTTTTACTATAAACGTGTCGTTTACCTATCATTTGTGACGGCCAATTGCTATTTATCCACTGCCCGACCCGGTTCCCGACATCGTCAATGAATAAATATATACTTACCTATATAAAAATCGTGCCGATTCCGACGAGTAAAAAATGGGGCATAATTTCCCTATATGTATAATACGAGTATGTAACTGTTCATCCATTTTTGCTTTGCATCGGCAGCCATGCCGTTGCCGGCGCCGAGCCAGGGCTGTGGAAAAACAGCTAATTCCTGTTTGGCCATTTCAATTCAATGTATCTTCTGTAAATGGACATTTCTTTTTAAACTGATTACACACATGTTAATTTTTGTTTTGGTTTCATTCCGTTCCCACCGTCACATCGCCTCTAGTGAAACATGTATGGCGATATACCCTGCCTTAAATTGCCTAGATTAGGTACTAGATTACAACTTCTTATAGGTTGACTTCCAAACGTTGCAGATTTCTTTTACAGCTGTATTAAAGTTATTTGTAACCACTTTCACGACCGTTAATCAGCTTAAAAAATCTTTTTAGGTATTTAGTTAGCCCGACGTTTCGAACGCTTTGGAGCATTCATGGTCCCACCTTACTAAGGGTCCCACAGAACACAGAAAGAGGTTTCTGTGTTCTGTACGTGCATGGTCCCGTGACCACGAATGCTGCAAAGCGTTCGAAACGTCGAGCTAAATATTTAAATGTTTTTTAAAGCTGTAATACGCGAGTAAATCCGAAAAGTATAGTTTTTATTAAATGTGTAGTACTCATGCAAATAAAAGACTGTATGACAGTTCATTAATGAGAAATGGACACAAAACAGAACTCTGCATCTATTGCAATTCCAGTTGAGCAACAGATTTCTTGATATTGAAATAAAAATAATGAAATTACTATAGTACCTATCAAAAATCACTTGCCACATATCAATGCGATGGCAATATGGAACAAAATTGACCCAGTTATACCAGTACCGCGGGACAAATCACCAAGAGGACTATTATGTCCCTATATGCTCCCACCAGCAGGCCTAGCACGGCGCGTGAACTACAGAAGAGAAAGTGACTAATCCTCGTCCCGTTGCGCTTCATTGTTATATGAGTGAGAGAGCGAGAAGAAACATGTTATTTGTCTCATGTCCTGTTTTGTCCACGGTCCGTGCTACGCCTGCAGGAAGAGAGTGACGTATTCAGAATTTGTGTGTCCGATCGCAGAAAGTAAAACCCTCACCCGTCTGGCCAGCGTCATCGATATAGGGAGACGAATTCTTTCTCGTCTAAAGAGAAACCTATGCCCCAGCAGTGGGATTTATATGGGTTGAGTTGAAATGATGATATTCAACTTAAAAGGCAAATATAATTGTACTTATTTACTATCTCTAAAAATGTGCCCCCAAAAACTTGCCCTTATCCTCACTAGTTTAACAGAATTATACGAATGATGATTATTTAAAAACAATAGAGTGACTCTCTAATTCACAGCAGATCACAAACGTCATGGAACGAATACCTTACGGGTATTGCTAAACGATTTAAGTAAACTTAGGTTTACCCAGGTATAAACCTTTTGGGTAAAGTCCGATTAGGTATTAAATCAAGCTTAATGAGCATCCGGCGTCGTTTACCTGTACATACATAGAGCCCGGCTACCAACGCTGGCTGGGTTAATTTGGGTATTGAGTTATTTTTGGATGTGTCGGGACACCTTTTATTTTAGTGGACCTAGCAAATGATTCCATTCCAATTGATGGTAAGTAGAAGTGGTTCAAATGCGAAAATAACTAGCGCAGAAGGGAGAATACACGCTGCTACAACGGTCTTCACCTTGCCAACCTGCAAAGTGCTTCTTCACGCTCTTTAAAAAGACTGGAATATAAAACCGAACTTGTGCAAACAGAGAGTTCTATTTTTGATTGTGTGCCACAAAAAAAACTGTGGAAAATAGATTGTTTGAGTATGCCGCTCTAATGTCTAGAGTAAGTCGACAAGTTTTAGAGTAGGTATGTCGTTTGCGCGTTTCAGAGATATGTGTGGCTCAGCTGGGGTGACGTTACGTACCCCAGCTGAGCCACACGGATCTTGAAAACGGAACGACATAGCGAAAATCTTTTTACTGATATAGATAGGTGGAAGATTGTCCATGAGCCACACATATCTCTGAAACGCGCTAGCGACAAACTCCGACAAACAACTGTTTTACTATTGCAGCAATCAGATATTCGCAACGTCGCTTTGTTTTAGAGATCAGCTGGCCCAGTTGCAACAACTTTGCTGCAGGTGAGCTCTGAAACGGTAGATCGACAAACTCTAAAGCTTGTCCGCCTAACTATATCAGTAAACAGATTTTCACTAGGTATGTCGTTTAGTTTTCGAGATCCGTGTGGCTCAGCTGGGGCAACGATGCCGAAGCTGAGCCAATTCGTAAAATTTATAAATTTTCCGGGAGAAAATTTCAGTGATTTTCAATTAAGAATCATGGTCTGAACTCACTGTTAAAAAAACGGGACACCGTCACTTACACCCAGTATAATTAACTGACGAAACTTCGAGAGATGAATCAGGATGAGTACCAAAACTTACTAATAAATCCCTTTTCAACACACTTGCTCGTAAAGTGGATCTAAAATCAACCGGATTTAGATACATAAAGCAGTTCATAAAACACGCGTGTTTTATGAACTGCTTTAAGATAACTCAATACATTGAACAAAAATCAATTTTCAAGTTTTTATTGCACTGCCGTGACATTGACAAGTCTATGTTACATTTATAAACGACTCGTCCCCCGTCTCGTACATTTTGCGTTTTGCTCATTTTGCGTGTGGTGCTCATTCTGCGAGTTGTACATTCTGCGTATTGTACATTTTGCGTTTTGCTCATTTTGCGTGTCGTGCACATTTTGCGTATTGTACATTATGCTCCGAAGGGCGACGGAAGACAACGCTACGCTCGCGCGATGTGCGCGTAGAGTTACAAACATTCTAGAGGTAGGTATATCAAATGAATATTTATTTTTGTAAGAAAGTAAAATCTCGAATTATCAAGAGTCGTAAAACAAACGTTGTAGTTAATGATGCGAATATAATCCTGCGAGGTTGCCGGTACCTCAAAATTAACCCTGTTTACATATTTTAACACAAATAAACTAATATATATTACATTCCTAATGAATTAACCAATGTAAGAGGATAATCCGTAACCAAATTATTTGTGGTGAAGCTTTCGTAATTTGTTTTTCAACACACTTGCTCGTAAAGTGTGTCTTATTACCTTGCATTTAGACCCGGTATTCAGTATATTAAACACGAGTGCTTTTCACTTGACATAATCGCACAAGTGCGGTAATCTTAACACGACAAATTGTAATTTGTTCAAGATTGCAAAGTAAATCATAAATGTATGTCCAGTACGCATTCTTAAATTTGTCGCTTATATCATTTTTTTTTAACACGACTTTATGCGGCTGCCTATTGGAAACAAATGAACAGCCTACTACTGGTTACGTAAATATTAAATTAACAACGACATTTAAAAAAAGCAATAATCAATAACTAAGTATAACTAAAATAAATTATTAAAAATTCACACAAACTTGTTTTTTAAAAACTAAAATATTCGGTTTATTTAGTTTCGAATTTTGGCTGTTTGGCCCCTTTTTGTTGGCTGTATGAAGAGTTTAGCCATGACCTGGCAGCTCGCGAGAAAAAAGCGCGGCATTTTCCCGCTATTAAATTTTTTTACCTTTTTGTTGTAATTGATAATTGATTATCTACAAATATGTCGAGTCCAAGTGAAGAAGAATCCATATTAATAACTCCGCCGGAAATAATTATGGAGGCGCAAAGCGCGAGTAATAGTATGTTGCCGCCAAAGTCAAAGGATAAATAGTTGGCGGCATACGATACTTTCATGCAGTGGAAGATTAATAAAAAAGCGCAGTCATTTTCAGAAAAATATTAATAGCACAAGATCTTTTATTTTCCTCACAAGTGTGTTGAAAAACGTAGTATGATACACGCGCGCATTGGTCATTACGTACTCTGCTTTCTTGTCGCGCTCGCCTGCGGCTCGCGCACAATATCGCCTAGTAGGTACGCGATAACCGACGTAGCGCACTCGTATCATAATGTACTATTATTTAGACCTTTATCTATACCGGGTGTAACGGAATACCGAAATAAAATTTAAGGTTGTTGATTAACAAAAAAATGTTTTATGACTATTCTTTGCATTTTTATTATATGCCTACTTTCAATTTAATACGCTTAAGTTAAGCGTATTAAATCGAAAGTATGCATATAATAAAAATACAAAGAATAAGTAGTCATAAAACATTTTTTTTGTTAATCAACAACCTTAAATATTATTTCGGTATTCCGTTACACCCGGTATATAAAAAAAAGAAAGTCGTGTTATTAGTTACACTATTTATAACTTAAGAACGGCTGAACCGATTTGGCTGAAAATTGGTAGGGAGGTAGCTTAGAACCAGGAGACGGGCATAGGATAGCTTTTATCGCAGAAATCACCCCTCAAGCGGGAGAAAAGGGGTATGGAAGTTTGTATGGGGAATCAATAACCGCTAAACCGATTTGGATGATATTTGGTATTGAGATAGTTTGAGTTGTGGGGAAGGATAAATAATAGTTTTTATCCCCGAAATCATTCCTTAAAGGTGTAAAAAGGGTGTGTGGGGGGGAGGCGGGGAATTTGTAAAGGGAATCAATAAAAAAAGGATTTCTACGCGGACAAGGACGCTAGTCTCTAGTGGTGTTGAGTCGGGCAGCCGGGTAGTTTATTTCAACTAAGGTTCCAACTATAGACACGAAAAAAATTAACTTTTTCTAATAAAATTAAGAATTTATAGAAATTTTTCAATTTCTCGTCAAATTAAAATGTAAATTTACAAATGGAACATAGGGCGATGGTCTTTTTTGTTTATAAATTTCTGTTTCCCGCTAATACTGATTTGTTAGTAGTTTGAGCCCAGTAATTGAAAAATTTCTATAAATTCTTAATTTTATTAGAAAAAGTTTTTTTTTTTCGTGTCAATAGTTGGAACCTTAGTTGAAATAAACTACCCGGCTGCCCGACTCAACACCACTAGAGATTTTTAGGGCAGATGAAATGCGAAGAAATGATCATACCTACAGATATTGTCTTGCAGCCAAACTTCAGCAATCGACAACGACTCATTGCAGTATTCGACGGTACCGGTTGATGGATTCTCTTGTGAGGAGGAAGGGCCAAGGCAGGAAAAGGTGCACTTCGGGGTGGGATGAAAGTTTTCTACAACTTCGAGCTCACAGGAACACGCGGGTAACGGCTGTGCAGGCCCGAAATAAGCTTGAAGTCGTGTGAGGAGTGCGAGTGAGCGAGCATACAGTTCGCAAAAGATTAGAAGAAGTGGGCATAGGTTCGTATGTACCGGCCAAAGCTCCATAACTTCGTGTACATTACATCGGAGAAACTCTGCATGCGAACATCGTTTTTGGGACATAAACCAATGGGGCAGGTACTATTCACTGATGAGTGTAGAGCTCTGTTAAGGGCCCACCATCCGCGCGAGCCCGAGCTAGTTTAGGTAAATTTCTCTAGTCTCTGTTTGTGTGCGTCGCTCACGCACACAAGCGAACTCGGTCGCGCAATCGGCACCAATCGGTACGGCCGCCTAGCAAAATATCGTAGATGTTAATTTTGAATTTAATAGGTGTTATTATTTACTGTGTTATACTATAGTAAATACAGGGATGTGTTTAGTCAACTTTTATTTTCACAAGCTTTTATTTTGCTTGCACTGTATGTATAATGTAGATTTGAACACTTCTCGGTTTTCGATTGGGCTGAAATTTTGCACATAATAATATGTATATCGTGACAATGCAATATTATGATAACATGGAGCTGATCTGATGAAGGAACTGGACGGTTGCCATAGGAACTCTGCAATAAAACGACAAAACCCCATCGAGTTTGGACTCGTTTGATTCGTATTGACGAGAACTTTGATCCTATATGGTAGCCAGGGTCTGATGCTGGAGCTGGAAGGTAGCCATTGGAACTCCGCAATAAAACGACACAACCCCATCGAGTTTAGGCTCGTTTGATTCGTATTGACGAGTACTTTGGTCCTATATGGTAACCAGGGTCTGATGCTGGAGTTGGAAGGTGGCCATAGGAACTCCGCAATAAAACGACGCAACCCTATCGAGTTTGGGCGCGTTTGATTCATATTGACGAGTACTTTGGTCCTATATGTTAACCAGGGTCTGATGCTGGAGCTGGGAGGTGGCCATAGGACCTCCGCCATAAAACGACATAACCCTATCGAGTTTGGGCTCGTTTGATTCGTAATGACGAGTACTTTGGTTCTATATGGTAACCAGGGTCTGATGCTGGAGCTGGAAGGTGGCCATAGGACCTCCGCAATAAAACGACATAACCCTATCGAGTTTGGGCTCGTTTGATTCATATTGACGAGTACTTTGGTCCTATATGTTAACCAGGGTCTGATGCTGGAGCTGGGAGGTGGCCATAGGACTTCCGCCATAAAACGACATAACCCTGTCGAGTTTGGGCTCGTTTGATTCGTAATGACGAGTACTTTGGTCCTATATGGTAACCAGGGTCTGATGCTGGAGCTGGAAGGTGGCCATAGGACCTCCGCAATAAAACGACATAACCCTATCGAGTTTGGGCTCGTTTGATTCATATTGACAAGTACTTTGGTCCTATATGTTAACCAGGGTCTGATGCTGGAGCTGGGAGGTGGCCATAGGACCTCCGCCATAAAACGACATAACCCTATCGAGTTTGGGCTCGTTTGATTCGTAATGACGAGTACTTTGGTCCTATATGGTAATTAGGGTCCGATGCTGGAGCTGGAAGGTGGCCATAGGATCTCCGCAATAAAACGACATAACCCTATCGAGTTTGGGCTCATTTTATTCATATTGACGAGTACTTTGGTCCTATATCTTAACCAGGGTCTGATGCTGGAGCTGGGAGGTGGCCATAGGACCTCCGCCATAAAACGACATAACCCTATCGAGTTTGGGCTCGTTTGATTCGTAATGACGAGGACTTTGGTTCTATATGGTAACCAGGGTCTGATGCTGGAGCTGGAAGGTGGCCATAGGACCTCCGCAATAAAACGACATAACCCTATCAAGTTTGGGCTCGTATGATTCGTAATGACGAGGACTTTGGTCCTATATGGTAACTAGGGTCTGATGCTGGACCTGGAAGGTGGCCAGAGGAACTCCGCAATAAAACGACACAACCCCATCGAGTTTGGGCTCGTTTGATTCGTATTGACGAGTACTTTGATCTTATATGGTAACCAGGGTGTGATGCTGGAACTGGAAGGTGGCCATAGGAACTCCGCAATAAAACGACACAAGCCCATCGAGTTTTGGGCTCGTTTGTTTCGTAATGACGAGTACAAAATGATAAAATATAAAATAATAGTAAAAAGATTGAAAAAAAAACGTCGCCCAACACTAGGATTTTATTTTAAAGCCCTAATAAGACGAAAATAAATTTCAATTTATTACATGATACATCTAATATATAAAATTCTCGTGTCACAGTGTTTGTTACCAAACTCCTCCGAAACGGCTTGACCGATCTTTATGAATTTTTTTGTGTATATTCAGTAGGTCTGAGAATAAGTCGTAAACTATTTTTTATTATGGCGAAACGTAGCTCGCCGGCACAGCTAGTTTTTAATAAAATATAAAAGCTTGTCTCAAGATTTACCTATTTTATCAAAAACAAATATTTTTTTCTTAGAATTACCAATATTTATTTATTTAAGGCTTACCAAGTAAATACATACGGGCAAGGTACTTAAACAGTTTTTTTTATGGAGGGCCTGGCAAAAGACCTCCTCCCGCCTGATGTTAAGCGGTGAAAGAGGCCCAAATGAGTTGACAGATAGAGGAGGAAGGACATCCACTATCCAACCTGCCCGCCCCTTGCCGGCCTAAAAGATGTTTTTCACACCTCTTTTGAAGGAACCCATGTTGTAGGATGGAGGAAACACGTGCGCAGGTAGAGAATTCCAAGTGTGGGATGAACGACAGAAAACTTACCGGAGGGGGACTCTGTACCCAGGTCGTGTGCTTGGGTACCTCCGTCTTACCTATTTCTGCCGCAAAGCAGCAGTGCTTGCATTGCTGTGTTCCGGTTTAAGGGTAAGATATGGCACTGAAATTACTGGGTACCGTGACTTTACATCTTAAGTCACAAGTTGGCAGCGTACACTGTGGCCTTTGTGGGGGTTGCAGTTTTACTGCTAATGTCACAGGAGCCACATGTATTATAGGTGACTGTTACCACTTACCATCAGGTGGGCAGTTTGCTTTTTTGCCAACTTAGTAGCAATAAAAAAAAAGAAGAAGGAATCTTGGAATTTCTTGGTACGGTGTGAAAAGGAGGATACAGTGTAAGGATGACTCCGTAGACTCTTACTCGTTTTTCTGTTAAGGAATGGAGAGGGAGGGATAAGGTTAAAGAGCTCCTCAGAGCATTCCCCGTGGAACATTCGGTAAAAAGCGCCAAGAGAGGCGATGTCACGACGAAGTTGTAGAGGCTCGAGGGTGTTAGTTGCCTCTACATCGCCAATTATTCGAATAGCGCGACGCTGCAATCTGTCCAGAGCATCGAGGAGGTACTGAGCCGGAGTGCGAGCAATATTCCACGCAAGACCTAACCTGAGTTTTATACAACAGGCATAGTTGGTCCGGCGCAAAATACCTACGCACCTTGTTCAGGACACCGAGTTTCCGTGAGGCAGGAGTTATAACGGATTCGAGTTTTTCAAAAAAGGGATCATATATGCATTTAAATTTCAGGACTGCACAGCATTGTCATGTGTGTATGACAATGCTGTACAAAACATTATTTATTACAAAAAAATAAATATAATAATCAAGTTAAATTGTTTTATTGTTTATCCTAATTCTCGGGACAAGCTTTTATATTTTTATAAGAAAATATATCTTTTAATAAATTAAAGTTTATTTTCCTCTTTTAAGGCATTATAATATACTAAGCTTGTTTTTAAAAAAAACTTTTTTTAAACTAATTGCTCAAATAATACGAAATATTTTAATGACTACCGAGTTCTTTATGGTTAGTTGTATCTACAATTATTTTATATAATATACATATAATAATTTAGTAATAAACAAATATGAAATGAATATTTTCTTGTGCTCAGCGCACTTTTTAGTACATTGAAGCCATTCGCTAGATTGTAATAAAAAAATAAATTAAAGTTTACTTTCTTTTTTTAGGGCATTAAAATAAAAGCTTGTTTTAAAAAATCTTTTGTGATAGCGGCCATCTTGTTTTAGTTTTTTTCATGGTGTACTTTCATTTGATACCCTATATACAGGCCCATATTGTGGGGATTATACATAAAAATAATCTGTCAATTTGTGACGGCGGCCATCTTGGATTAGATTGTCTTTCAGAATATACTATATTCTACAATTCATTCTACAATTCAAGCTCTTTCATTTGACACCTAAATTGGGGTTTGCGTATGGATATTATCTAGGCTAGGCTCAAAGTACTCATCAAGAAAAATCATATAGGACCAAAGTACTCGTCAATACGAATCAAGCAAGCCCAAACTCGATGGGGTTGCGTCGTTTTATTTCGGAGTTCCTTTGGCCACCTTCCAACTTCAGCATCAGACCCTGGTTACCATATAGGACCAAAGTACTCGTCAGTACGAATCAAACGAGCCCAAACTCGATGGGGTTGTGTCCTTTTATTGCGGAGTTCCTATGGTTACCTTCCAGCTCCAGCATCAAACCCTGGTTACCACATAGGTCCAAAGTACTCGTCAATACGAATCAAGCAAGCCCAAACTCGATGGGGTTGCGTCGTTTTATGTCGGAGTTCCTTTGGCCACCTTCCAACTTCAGCATCAGACCCTGGTTACCACATAGGACCAAAGTACTCGTCAATACGAATCAAACAAGCCCAAACTCGATGGGGTTGTGTCCTTTTATTGCGGAGTTCCTATGGCTACCTTCCAGCTCCAGCATCAGACCCTGGTTACCACATAGGTCCAAAGTACTCGTCAATATGAATCAAACGAGCCCAAACTCGATGGGGTTGCGTTGTTTGATTGCGGAGTTCCTATGGCCACCTTCCAGTTCCAGGATCAGACCCTGGTTACCATATAGGACAAAAGTACTCGTTAATACGAATCAAACGAGCCCAAACTCGACGGGGTTCTGTCGTTTTATTGCGGGGTTCCTTTGGCTACCTTCCAGCTCCAGCATCAGACCCTGGTTACAACATAGGACCAAAGTACTCGTCAATACGAATCAAACGAGCCCAAACTCAATGAGGTTGCGTTGTTTGATTGCGGAGTTTCAATGGCCACCTTCCAGTTCCAGGATCAGACCCTGGTTACCATATAGGACCAAAGTACTCGTTAATACGAATCAAACGAGCCCAAACTCGACGCGGTTCTGTCGTTTTATTGCGGGGTTCCTTTGGCTACCTTCCAGCTCCAGCATCAGACCCTGGTTACCACATAGGACCAAAGTACTCTTCAATACGAATCAAACGAGCCCAAACTCGATGGGGTTGCGTTGTTTGATTGCGGAGTTCTTATGGCCACCTTCCAGCTCCAGCATCAGACCCTGGTTACCACATAGGTCCAAAGTACTCGTCAATACGAATCAAACGAGCCCAAACTCGATGGGGTTGTGTCCTTTTATTGCGGAGTTCCTATGACTACCTTCCAGCTCCAGCATCAGACTCTGGTCACCACATAGGTCCAAAGTACTCGTCAATACGAATCAAACGAGCCCAAACTCGATGAGGTTGCGTTGTTTGATTGCGGAGTTTCAATGGCCACCTTCCAGTTACAGGATCAGACCCTGGTTACCATATAGGACCAAAGTACTCGTTAATACGAATCAAACGAGCCCAAACTCGACGGGGTTCTGTCGTTTTATTGCGGGGTTCCTTTGGCTACCTTCCAGCTCCAGCATCAGACCCTGGTTACCACATAGGACCAAAGTACTCTTCAATACGAATCAAACGAGCCCAAACTCGATGGGGTTGCGTTGTTTGATTGCGGAGTTCTTATGGCCACCTTCCAGCTCCAGCATCAGACCCTGGTTACCACATAGGTCCAAAGTACTCGTCAATACGAATCAAACGAGCCCAAACTCGATGGGGTTGCATTGTTTGATTGCGGAGTTCCTATGGCAAACTTCCAGATCCAGCATCAGACCCTGGTTACCATATAGGATCAAAGTTCTCGTCAATACGAATCAAACGAGCTCAAACTCGATGGGGCTATGTCGTTTTATTGCGGAGTTCCTATGGCCACCCTTCAGCTCCAACATCAGATCAGCTCCATGTCGTCATCATTATATATTTACAGAATGATGATTTATAAATAATTACGCGACCGGGAGCTAGCTCAAAGCGACGTGCTCTCACTTCGAGTCTTGATTGCACACTGAATTTCGACGCGCCCGAGCCAAGTATTTGTAAGAACATCGATAAATCTATGTTAAAAAATTCAAATAAAAATCAATGTACTATAATTTAAAAAAATACCACGGTGTCAGTGTTTTGCTTACCTTTGTTCTATATATTTGTTAAACTAAAATATAATAGGGTTAATTAATGAAGCTAAAAATCACGAACGGTATGTGGGTGTAACCTAAATTTTAAGTAAAATTGATGCTATTTTTTAACGCGCCATGGGCCCTTAAGATCGATGGAAAGCAGAGAATATGGAGACTTAAAGGAAACGATACATTCAGACTAATTTTGAAAATATGGTGGCATATAGAGCCATAGATGCGGCTCAGTGAGTATAGACAAAAGCAATACACCTATTTTTCCGCAGTCGTTCCGCAGAAAATATGTATAGAAATGACGTATACCCATGGATTCAATAATAAGTCCATGCGTTAGCTTGTGACAACCTCACACTATTTTTCCGCAGCTAATGTTATTTTCAAATAGTTTTCTAAGAAACGACTGCGGAAAAGTAAGTGTGCGCCTCTTGGCCCACAGTTATGGTGTGAGGAGGGATAACTTTCAGGGCTCGTGCGGAGCTAGTGATGGTCGATGTAGGGAATATGACTGCTGATAGGTAGGTAGATACATCAGGGATATTTTAGAACAACACATTTCCAACGCTTCCCCAACAACTCTGCTCCCGCATTTTCGTATGGAGACTGGTTTCGTTTTCTTTTTGCGCGGCCACTAATAAGAAATATTTATTTAATTGTATTTTACTGTCGCCAAGTCAGTCAGTCCGTCAAGTCAAGTCGCCATTTTTTCTTCCCTACGACTGCGGAAAAGTAAGTGTGCGCCTCTTGGCCCACAGTTATGGTGTCAGGAGGGATAACTTTCAGGGCTCGTGCGGAGCTAGTGATGGTCGATGCAGGAAATATGACTGCTGATAGGTAGGTAGGTACATCATGGATATTTTAGAACAACACATTTCCAACGCTTCCCCAACAACTCTGCTCCCGCATTTTCGTATGGAGACTGATTTCGTTTTCTTTTTGCGCGGCCACTAATAAGAAATATTTATTTTTCTGAAACATGCTCGGAAATGTAGGCATTATTGTAGTTAAAAGAAGACACAAAGTTTGTAATTCTTGGCTCATGCATTACTTTACCGGCCTAGGCCAGGAAAGTAAGTATGAAAATTCATTTTTGGCCGCTGCTCCAATGTTTTTTAATTTATCTATAACTTGAATTATGTAACTTGTCATACAGCCAATTGCTACCACATTATAAAAAATGCACTCTTCGAGCATATACTTGTTTTATATCTCCCCATAAAAATTATAATATTAATAATTATTATTATTTAAAACTATCAAAAGTGCCAACCTAAAAATGTTCTAAAACTGAATTTTCAAAAATTTGACAATTAAGTTCAATAAAATTGATATGACAAGTTATTAAAGTTGACACATTCTTTTCGGTTAAATGAATATTATAATTTTTATTGGGAGTTATTATGAGACACGTTGTAAGTATTATGAATATGACAACAATTTTATTAAAATGTTGGTATGAAATCACACGAAAATATGCTTAATTTTCTTAGATCATAAGTTAATTTTCGTTGCGAGAGAAAAGTCATAATCTGCAGTATTACATTTTTTGCGTAAAATATGTTTGGGCTGTATGGGCTTTGTTTCCTTTGCACTACCTAATTGAAAATTAAAAAGTATAACTAAATGTTAGGCTGATTTAATTAATTAATTGCTTGATTTGTTTTTTTATTCATATTATACTCATTTGTTTCCAATTCAATTCAATTTAAAATCTTTTATGCATACCATAATGTGTAAAATAGGTGGTTCACAAAAAATAAGATCATTATGGACTCGTTGGGCACGCAATCGTTGAACAGGAGAGAAGAAGCTTATTATTATTAGGTACCTACTATTGTCTTATTTCCAGACCATAAAGCTAAATTATACGAAGATCACGGCAATTATAAATATTTGAATAAATAGACAACATTAAAAAATATTTTAATATGAAAGGTTTTTATTTATATGGTATTATTATTACTCTGAATTTCATAATTTTAATTCCAGTATTACGTCTTTCATTATTTCCTCGCAATTATTGAGAAAAGTACTATACATACCTCGGCGGTAATGGGATTGCCGGACTCGTAATTATTGTCAAGGCCTCGCTCACGCTCGGCCTTAAAAGCATTACTCGTCCGGCAATCCCTAACTTCCCGGCCTCTGCAGTAATGTACTATAACTGTATTTTACTGTCGCCAAGTCAGTCAGTCATGTCCGTCAAGTCAAGTCGCCATTTTTTCTCCCCTACTACTAGCCTATTATGTAAGTATAATATAGTCCTATGGTGTAACAAAGCAGAAATATAAAATTATATTTTTTAAAAATCGTTTTTTGGTAAATTAGATGATTTTATAATACAAAAATACTTTGATATTAGCAGGATTATCAACAATATATCACATGATAATGAGATAAAAACTCACACAACACGAAGGAAGGATAATGAGTGAAGCAAAAACTTTGACCCCGCGCTGATAGAGAACAAAGCGCCACTGCTTCCGCGCGTTCCTGCCGCGCCCGGCAATTACCACAAAACCGGTTTATTCATGCTGCTAATGACAGAGTTACTTGCACTAATAATGATAAGTTTAAAAAATCTACAGTTTTTAGTAGATATTTTATGAAACTTCAGTGCTGAATATCTTTGTTCAGTTATATACAGAGATCACTATGTTATATAATAAGTTTTCTTCCTACTATGTTCTTACGAAAAGAAACTACTTTGGTTGATGGCCGCGACACTTGAAAAGCGATCTGCCACTTTTACCCATACCACACATTAGATGACAGTTGAACAACACTTTGTACAAATTGCAAAATCTTCCTAGTGGGATCAATCTACCGGTTCAAAATATGCAAATAGCACAAAGGCCCGAACATCGTAGGCAAAAGGGTTGCAAATTCATGCAATTTTCCCCGAAAAAGAGACTGACCCATCTGGACAGTTTTGTTATATTTTTTTATGACTATAAAAATGTTGGTATCTTTACTGGCATAGCATAATGTTATGTCATGCTTAAGCTAAAATTATAAATGTGTCTCAATAAAAGAATAACTTCATGATTCCATTCCATATATTTGAAAGTATCATCCAAAGAAAATATTTCTCTGAAAAGTAACAATATTCCCATGTTTCAGAAACATCAGTACCTATAAATGAAGTTCTATGTATAATTGTCACTTTGTACACTTTGACTTAAAGAATAAAATAGGCCTTGCCAAACATTTACTGTTGAGCTCTGCTGAAAATTCTACTCTTGAATATGTTATCAATTTTACTAAACACTGTTTCAGCAGACTTCGAAGCGTCCACTCTATAGTGAAGCCCTTTCCTCATGTAGTAGTCAACCAATGGGACGGTTTGTGCATGGTATGTCGCTAAACGTTTTTTAAGAGCTTCCACATTATCATCTGATCTTTTGATCAGTGGCTCTCCAGTTACATCATCAGTCATTGGTTTTCTTGGAGGGTGAAATTCCTCATGGTAACTCCTACCACTAGAGGGGTGAATCAACCTCCCAGTAATCCTCCGTACCAGCAAACTATCTTGAATACCAAACTCAATGACGGCATCCAATTCTGATTTACGTTTTGCCAGTAAGTCATCCAACTGAAACAGAAAAAAATCTTTTGGACTTTATGTTTTGGATAAAAAATAAATCAAGAGAATAATCCTGTGATAGCTTCACACTTGATATTGTTAAGTAAAAATAAAATAATAAGCTTATCCATTTAAAAACAAAGTTAGAATGAAATAGTGCTACGGAGCTGATGTTCATAGCAAGGAAACAATGACAAAATAAGTGGCAAACATTATTTGATCAAACATCAAAAACCTAACCAAACCTGGTTTGATTATGCCAGGGTCCAGGGAATTGTTCATTTCTGCATTTAGATTGTTTGATCACATTCCACTAAATAATTTTTTACACATGATACATATTATTTCAACTCCATTGTATGAGAAATGTAATACAATAGAAGACATATATATAATTTTTGGTGGAGTGTAAAACAATGTTACAGAATAGAATTAAATATCTTGGGTCAGTAAATTTGTATAACAGGGGTACTTATTCATTAAATTTTGTAGCAACCACTTTCAAACAATGCTGGACAAGTTTTTATCTTTATAAAACACTGTTTCAGTAAGTGTTAGTTGGTTTAAGGTTGGTTCAGACTTCGCTATAATATTATAGCATATAGTTCATTGCACAACAATATCACTCACCATACATTTATTTAGAACATGTTCACCCTTAGCTTTTCTATATATTATTGGCCTGCTCAATGATATGAAATTGAGTAATATACTGTTGAGCAATATTAATCTCGCGCCGATTCTCCTACCCGCCCACCCTACAAGCATAGAAACAAAAGAACACACCATATTCCATATTTATATGATTTTATCGCATAATGTGAATGCAATGCTACATAGTACAGCTTTATGGCTTTTAATGCTATACTATATCGCTTAATAGTATAGCATAGTCTGAAATGAGCTTTAACTTAAACTAACTGACACTTATTGAATTAAATTTAAATTTTGATTTCCCCTATGCCGCTGGCATAGTCACCCAGTGTACTAGAGCCTCTTTAAAAATAAGAATAAAGTGTGCAACCTATTCATGGGAATCAAAGTAAAACCAATACTACCTTTTGGGCCTGAGGAACTGTTCTTGGGAAACCATCCAGTAAAAACCCATTTTTACAATCAGGGTGGTCAAGATTCTTATCAATCATATTAACAACCATTTCATCTGACACAAGTTTTCCTTCGTCCATTGTCTTCTTCAGACGGTGGCCCAATTCTGAACCAGATGCTACCTCTGCTCGAAGCATATCCCCGGTAGATAAATGGCATACACAATACTTATCTTTGAGAAGAGGTGCCTGAAAAGAACATGAAATAAAAAGTTGTGTGGTTTTATGAAACCACGATGCAAATGGAACTTATTTTCGGATCGTAGGCATTTATCTGAAAAGCACACTGATCAAAATGGGCCCATCCTTTTTAGTGGTTGTATAAATATAACCTTTCTGTGAATTATTCTATGGGAAATAATTGAAATTCATATCTTATATATAAAAATGAAACGCTGTGTGTTTGTCTCGCAAAAACTCTGAAACGGCTTGACAGATTCTTACGAAATTTTCTGTGTGTGTTTGAATAGGTCCAAGGAAGGTTTAAACGTAAAGTTGGACCCGGTAGGTGGCGCTGGAATCGGGCAGGACAACGTCTGCCGGGCCCACTAGTTATTAATATTTCTTTATTCCATATTCTGAGTGGTAGCGGGGATTGCTAAAATAAATAAATAGTATTACTACATTAAAGTAATATCCTGTCGTGCATGGGTTACTGTTAGGAACAATCTTGTTTTTGCAACTAAGTTGGCAAACAAGCATACTGCCCACCTGATGGTAAGTGGTAACAGTCACCTATAATAGATGTGGCTCTTGTGAGATTCGCAGCAAAACTGAAACCCCCACAAGAACCATAGTATACGTTGTCAATTTGTGACATCAGATGTAAAGTCACGTTACCCAGTAATTTGACTGCCCTAACTTACCCTTCAAACCGGAACATAGCAATGCAAGCAGTGCTGCTTTGCGGTAGAAATAGGTAAGACGGAGGTACGCCCCTGGTACAAAGTCTTCCTCCGGTAAATTCTATAATTAGTTCCATCCGAAACTGCATAGATGGCATTAGCTTGTGTCAAACGGGAATGTAGTAAATTATTATGACTCATTTTTTAGAAAGTCGAGTGGGCGGGATGGCATCCCAGCTGGTGCTGAAGACGTGTGCCCCTGAGCTGACCCCGGTACTAACGCCCCTTTACCGCCTTCCGTGGAAGATTGCTCACGTCCATCCAATTCCCAAAAAGGGCGACCGATCGGACCCATCAAATTACAAGTCAATAGCGATAACGTCCTTGCTCTCCAAGATTATGGAACAGGTCATCAACTCCCACCTTCTACGGTACCTGGAAGAGCATCAGCTGATTAGAGACCGACAATACGGCTTCCGTCATGGCCGTTTAGCTGGTGATCTTTTAGTTTACCTAACACACCGTTGGGCTGAAACTTTGGAGGGCAAAGGTGAGGCTCTCGCCGTTGGACTGGATATCGCTAAGGCATTTGATAAGGTCTGGCACAGAGCTCTTCTCACGAAGCTACCATCTTATGGAATCCCCGAGGGACTCTGCAAATGGATAGCCAGCTTCCTGGATGGTAGGAGCATTAAAGTCGTCGTCAACGGCTGCTGCATAAATGCTGGCGTTCCACAAGGTTCGATGCTCTCCCCAACCCTGTTCATTCTGCATATCAATGACATGTTGTCCATTGAGAACATACATTGTTATGCGGATGACAACCAGAATGTCCCTCGGAGTTCGTTGTATGAAAGGTAATGCAACTTGTGTCTGAAGTCGAAGTCTCTGAATGGGGTGCAAAGAACTTATATATAATATAATATAATAATAATAAGCCTTTATTAACTGATCACATAATGAATTATTGACGTCTTTAAATATGAAGATAACTTAAAAAAACGTCAGTCCAGTGTAGCGATCAGCGAGTCATTCATGAGGACACATAGGCCTCCTCCAACGCCTTCCAAGATTTTTTGTCTCTGGCCGTTCTCAACCAGAGTGCCAAGGATTTTAAGTCATCTGACCATCGTTTTGGTAGTCTGCCTCTTTTCCTTTTCGTAAAATAACGCGGTGTCCACTCAGAAATTATTCGTGTCCATTTACCTGATTCCCTGCGGTTTGTTTGTACGGCGGTTTGTGCCCCGTACACATTTTAATTTACCTACCAACATATTTGCATACTCAATGTTCGGATATAGCGCCTATCCACAAATGTTTTACGAATATTGTTTTTTCTTTGGTTTAATGATGTGATAAGCGAAACCGCAACACGCGGAAAAACATGAATTTGTTTATGTTGTGTTGTCTTCCTATTATATAAAACTAGCTTTTGCCCGCGGCTTCGCTCGCGTTAAATTCGGGGTACCACCGAAGATTTAAAAAAAAATAAGGCAGGTATTTTTCGTTGGTAACAAAGAGTCTGTGTATCGATTTTTAGCTTCCTACCTTGAAAACTGCAAAAAGTCCCATATAAAATTTCACCCCCTCTTAAGGGGTTAGGGGCAGATTTCCAAAAAAAAATGATGCACGATTTTTTTTTAGTCACAAATAGTTCGCATACCAATTTTTAGCTTTCTACCTTGAAAATTGCGGAATGAGCCATACAAACTTCCACCCTCCATTTTAGGGAAGTGGGGGGTTAGAAAGAGACAAGAAGTAGCCTATGTCACTCTCCATCCGTTCAACTATCTCCACTTAAAAAATCACTTCAATCCGTCGCTCCGTTTTGCCGTGAAAGACGGACAAACAAACACACACACACACTTTCCCATTTATAATATTAGTATGGATATTTTTAAATGTATTGCTAAATAAAAAATAAAAATAAAATCCCTCAGCATATTGCCTGCCCATCGCCATTTCATTTGTTTTGATTTCTTAATACATCCTCGAATTTCGTTATTTGCCTAATGTCTTTGGCACTTATGGCATGTATCAGATCTCCTGTATCCCAGAATACTCCTCTCAATACTCCTCTCGCAAGTTCTTAATTTATTCTGTATCTTTTGTGTGATGGCCCACGTTTGACATCCATAGGCAAAGAACTTATTTAGGTTCAACCCCACGAAGACACAAGTGTGCGCGTTCACTGCGCAGTCTAGTTGCAAAAACTCCGGAACGGCTCGACAGATACTTACGAAATTTTCTGTAGGTGTTTGAATAGGTCCAGCGAAAGTTTAAACGTACAGTTGGACCCGGTAGGTGGCGCTGTAATCGGGCAAGACAACGTCTGCCAGGCCCACTTGTTTAAAACAAAATATTGTTTTCGAAGTTCGAACTAAGTTTGATAACCATTTTGAGATAAAAATATGAAATTCAAAATCAAGTCTGCTGCAAATGCAGTTAAATGTCAATACATAACATTTAAAAAATCTGAAATTTACTATGATAAATGGAATGTTTGCTTTTGTTTAATTTTTTTGGGTGTGTTTTTCATTTCACTATCTATCTATCTATCATAATATTTTTTCTATTTTTTATATAGAAAACATATTATGAAGAAATTGAAATGAATACATACAATTTCAGAATTTTTTTCAGTTCTCAGATCGAAACTGCTCTGCCCACATTAGCATGCTTTGTACGTGCATCGCTTTTTTAAATATTGCTTACTATTTCAATCTATGTGTGGTCGAAGTCTTAAAAGTTTCTTTTCATTTTTGCTAGATGGCGATGTATGAAATTGATAATATAAATAAAATAATATACAAACCCTAATAGATAGGAAATACATTTTAATTATTACTGTTTTATAATTTTATGCTTTACTTATATAAACCAGTTTAATTTATTCACAACATGGTTTTTGCCTGGGCCTCACAACCACCATACAAGTTGATCAGTCTCCTTTTCGGAAAATTATTTTTTAATCTAACCTAAATCTTTTTCTTCTAAAAAGAAAATTATAAATAAAAAACATTAATAAAAATCATATAAATAAAAACAAATTAATAAAACAAACAAAAAGCAATCAAAAAATAAAAAACAAAAAATTGCACTCTACACGAGGATCGAACCACTGCCACACTGATATAAAGACGAAGCTTTAATGCATAGGACCAATCCTGTCCTGTGTGACGTTGTAATGCCGGCTCCAAACTATCGTCCATCACTCCAACACTCCAACATTGACACCAGCATCGTCCAAGTCACGATTGATCAAACAGACTCTCCACACATCAATAGGCCACTAGCCAACCTCATTCACTATGGAGGATGTTGAACTGATAGGTGCTTCTGCGCTATACCTAATGAGTGCATGTTATTATTTTTTACAAAAAAAAAACGTTCCATAAACAAATATGCAAACCACGAAGGTTCATATGTCATTTATCCCAGCACCTGACACTATAGATTGCTTCTTCGTCCTAGCATGCCTGCGATATGCCGTCAATAAGGACTCCTTCTTTTTCCTTAATTCGTCCACTGGTTTATTAAGAGACTCCGAAATCCTCAACCAAGCATCGTGTAGGGCTATTTTATCTTTGTGACGACGATGCTTCGGATTCCATAGCACCGGTTCGCCTTCATATATCTCCAAAAACAAGAGTACGGTGTCATTACTCCACTCAGTCATGCTAAAGTTTAATCGCAAATTAATTTATAATGGGAGCGCTGCGTGTCAGATATGTCTGCCTCGCCCGAGTAAACAGACAACACTGATGTGTGGAGGGTATGTTCGTGCGAGTTGACAAACTCCTTTGATCTGGGTACAATTTACCGCCATCGGACCGATCGCAAGCCAACACGAACCAACACCATCCAACATACACAAACAATCTCTCTACACGTGGAAGGTTGGACGAACAGTTGGGAGTGTTGGACGAATGTTTGGAGCCGGCATGAAATTAAAGATCTCATGTGTTTGTGTAATGCAACTTCAATTCAATTCAATTTTTAGGTTGTATGGCCTCTGTCAGGTGTGACAATTTTGCCAAACTTGATAGATGGATATAAAATTTGTAGCGATGTAAAAAAGTTTCACTTTAAAAATAGGTACTTAGGTGTTAAGGAACTAAGATTTTACACAACAATATGTTATGTATATCACAATGAAAGGGTTAAAGGTCATGTGCCTACTAATTTATCTCTTACCTGGGTGCCTTTGCCAGAACCTGGTGGTCCTAGTAACACTGCCCTTATTCCCAATGGGTCGCGATCAGGCATGGGTTTTACAGCTGATGCTGCCGGTGCCATTTCACCTAACTCTCAATAGAGAAGTACAAAAACAAGTGCAAAATAACTTTAGCAGTTAAATAATAATGAAATTTAGAAATTACTGACAAGTATTCAACGTTTAGAAATAAAATAATATACGGAATACTAAATTAAATAAATAAAAATCAATTTCTTACAAAATAACGTGAAAATATGTAAAATAACCACTGTGAACAACACCACAAATCAAATAGAGTAAAAAAAATGACAGCCGAATGAAACTGACACTGACACGACACAAAACACATGGCAATGGCAGTGTGACCAGATTAAAATTGAACATTCTGCCAGCTGCTGTTCTCCGAAATTCTGCTAAAATCTGCTATCTTTACAATGCTGAAAATCTGCTATTATATAAAATCATAATTGATATAAATAAATGGCAAAATGACTTACACCGCAACTGTACGTCTACGAAGATCCATCTGGAAAACTCGAAAGAAACCCCTTCGTACATACATACAACTCGTCTGGCCAAAAAACTGTCCATCGTCATGCAAAAACTATTATTGTAAAACTAACAAACAACCCTTTATTCATATACCTACCTACTCTATATTGGTGTGGAGTTCGTGGTCAATGGCTAGACAGATATTTGTAAAATAGTGCCTCTTCACTAAAAGGTTAAGAACCACTGCTAGTAGGTCAGTTCCTCCTTCTTAGACTCTAAGGTAACTAAACTAGTTAGCTAAAGCCCTTTCTCCTGCTCGTGTTTTTAAATGAAAACATCGAAACATTACACAAAATAAACCTTTTTTTGTTAATAACGAAATAAACAGCATATTAAACAAACGATTTGCTGCTGATATTAAGACTGGAATGTGATTTAATTTTCATTTTTGATTATTAGAAAAATTGGCAGTAGATATTTTCCACTAGAGGATAATACTATCTCTTTTATTTAAAGTCTACGCGATTAGTTTGAAATGTTATTAAAATTGAATATTTTGAGAATATTGATTTATTTCGTTTGATGAAATTTTATTGAAAATTATGATACTTAGGTTGTCCCGTCCATGTATGGGGCTTTTTTTGTGTGAGCTATGGCTACGCAAGACAAGAGGTACCTATCAAAAATTGCGTTTTAACACAAAGGTTACGATTATTGTCATTAAGTTTAATTAAATATCTGTCATCTTGAGGACTCTACCGGTTCTTGAAGTTTAAATTTTTAGGGGTTCCTAACATAAACTATAAATCATACAAAAAACACGTTTAAGGGGCAGGCCGACAATTTTGCCACTTTTTTTTCATCTCTCTTATCTCCTTAGGATATTTTCAAATGTATAGCATGTAGATAAAATTGAATTATTTATACAAGTTTGTGTTGTTTATATCATACTAGACACCATTATTTTTTTTATTAATTAACAGTTAGTTAATTACTAAATTAGATTGTTTTATACAAAAGTGGTCTTTTTCTGTAATAATCGCGTGTCTCCTGTACTGAGTAACTTGGCATTTTTATCACTCTAAATTAAATATTGCGTTTACATTTGAGGTAATTAATTCTACAAAACCACCATGAAATTAGCTAATTATTTAACCATATCTTCATTATAATCATCATACATTTCATAGTTCAAAAGAGAGTTTTTTATATTGGTACCAATTTTATGTTTTATGTAACTTTTTTTATTTAACGAAATTAAGCAGTTTATTTTTAAACCAACCGTGTGGTAATGTAGTTTTTCGAAGGTGGCAACATCACCGCACACTGTCATGGAAATGTCAAAACACTAACCACCATGCTTTAGTTATTCCATGGAATTATTACTCAAACAGGAATGAGCTCTTCAAAATATTGTTGTTCAAATTTGGACTTTATTTCTATATGAATAAAGACTAAACACTTGAAAGCGCAAAAGCGTGCCGAGAGAGATCGCAATAACTGTACATTTTATCCCTTTCCCACAGTGTTGCTACTGTTGTATATTTTATAATTTAGTAGTTATGAAACAACTATTGGTAGATGAAGATTTTTTATTATTGTATATTTTAATTACTTTTAACGCCCAAAATATCTAAATTGTTTTTTTTTGTAATAATTATAACATAAATTAAATTACCATGTTAGCCTACTATTAATAATTATAACACTATGATTTTACGTCCAGGAAATATTCTAGTGGTAGTATTCAAAAAATTTTATATTGCAACATCGATTCTTTGTCAATGTCAGTAATTTTCGTTGTCATTGTAGTAGGGTGACCACATGGTATGTACCTAACCTAAATATTATCGCAATTTTTAACATTTTTTAATAAAAGTAATTTATATTAGTTATTTATTGTTTAGCTTACACGATGCGATGTTAAGTTATTAGAAAAAAGGAATTGGCATTAACATTCTGTTCAAGATATTGGCGAAACCACAAAAGTTTTAAATATTGTTGAAACAGTTCGACTCACAATGATGTGTTTTTAATTCTTTTCTTCTTAAAATATTACTCATTCTTTTACTAGGTATGTATTTAAATATCACTGAGAGATTTTAGTGTTGACTCATTTTTGACAAGTTGACATATTTGATTATCTGTTATGTGGCAGTGGGTTCAACATAATATACCGATTGGAAAGACCCATCTATTGAAAGACAATTATTGACATTCATTATTTTTTAAATAATTATTATGATAATAAAACCTATCTTGTATTGAAAACCAGATATAAAGTTCTTTTGCGCAACTCATTTTGAAATAATAGAATAGAATATAATATTTCTTTGTTGTACAACACCAACCAGTTTAAAGTCAACGTATAAATAATACACTAAATGTACAACCTTGTCGCTAAAAGCGATCTCGAACAATCGTGATTATTAAGCATATTATAATTTTCAAAAGCATCTTTCAGGTTGAATGTTATTGTTTTTAAGCAAAAAACCCTATTTTGTAGAATTTGTGGTCACAAAACTTACGAAAGAGACAAACGGTACAGTTATTTATCTCTCGCTCGGCACACTTTTTTAAGCAAGAGCTCATTCCTGTTTGAGTAATAATTCCATGAGTTATTCTTCTGAGAACCACCATATTTTTTTATTGATCAGTATTTTTCTTCAATGAAGTGTGCGTGGTAACGTCGTTACGGAGGTTGTTTTGAAGAATATAAAGGTAAGTACCCGAGATTTCTATCATCATTTTTGATATAACTATACTTGTAGGCATTAGTAATCGTATCACCTTCATTTAAGTAAGATATCCTTAAATTTTGATGGTTTTTAGAGCAAAATACTGTGTTTATGTAACGACAATGTAACGCTTATGTAACACGTTACTTAAGTATAAATTTATGTCACGTTACATATAATATTACCTAAAGCTTAGTTTATATCAGAAACATCTAACGCCAGAAAGAATAATATTAATTGGCTATACACGGTTATTTTTTTATCATACTGGAAAATTTTAGAGGCAGCTCGGTAGACGCTAGACGACTCATATCAATAAAAAAAACATGTGGTTATATTTTTTTAATTTTATCCGCCAATAATATTAAATTATAGACATTGTTCTTGTTTACTACAAGATAAGGTAAGATTATGAATGAATAAAGCATTTACTAGTGCGGGCTTAGGAAAATGCGGCAACGTCGCATTATTAATTCAAGCAAGATCAATCTACAACTCGTTTGAAATAACAGTTATTATTGCACTAGACACTACAATAGTGAAAGACAGAGACAGTCGGCGTCGTTTTGTCGGCGGCGTTTTGTTGTTTGCTGTCGCTTGTCGGCACGAGCGAGCCGGCCGGCTTTAGTTCGCCTTTGACCCCAGCCCGTGTGAACGTATCGCGATGTCGCGCCCGCGCCTGACGCGCGGCAATCGGGCGCATTCGAAATTTTAGTTTCAAGTTAACACATCTCGCGAATACACAGACCTTACTCCGGTAGACCGTAGACTTTTACTTGTGAAGTGAAATTAAGTGTTTGGTGTAAGAAAGTGAACCCACAAACGTAAGACTTGGAAGCGAAAACCGCATTTCGAGACGTTAAACACTAACCAAAGTGATATGTTGTTGTGGTCATGTATAGTTTTAAACGTGCACGACTATGTATGAGTTAGAGGACTTCCTTTAAATTTAGAACTCTGTTGTTATTAGAACTAAAGTTGATTTAAATTGTTTCCTAGGTAGGTAAGTACCTATTTAAAGTTGATTCCAATTTTTTAACTACGCCAAAACAACCTACCATAACCGTAATACCCACCTAGTACTGTTTGTTTTCTTCAAAAACTTTGTTTTGCCGGTCCTAAGTAAGCCCGTAAAGTAGGAAGGTGAAATTGTGATCAACTCAGTGATGACTTTGAATCGGCGACGTTGTTGCCAGTTCGCGTTCATTCAATGTTTTGCCTACAACTTCACTCAGTGTCCATACCAGTGCAGTATTTTTTGGATATTTTAGATAATAAATATCTAATTAAACAGGTGAGTAAATTTTATTATTAATGGTTAAATAATTCTTCTACCGTGTCCTGAAGCCACCCTTAAAATAACCAGGGTGATAAAAAAATAACCGTGTATATTAAAAAAAATATTATTGCTGTGATTTTTCACGTTTTTTATGTTTTGCAGTTCTTTGTTCGACTGTTTGTATCACGAAGTTACAGTCAGCACCATGAATCAAAAACAATGTTTTTGCTTCATGGTCAGCACCACATCATGCTATGCATGTTCACTACTAAAACCGCCGCTATTACGAGCCGCATGAGAGCTGTCCAAAGATCAAAATGCTTGAAGTGGCGCCTACTACACCTGTATATTTTTAGTAGTTTTTGGTACTTAGTGAGATCGTTCTATCCTTCTTTTTGTCTACAGAAGTTACTATTCGTGAAGGGGGTGAAAAAATATAAGTTTATAAAAACATGTGGAGGTATAAAACTGAAATACGACTACATCAGATCTTAAGCTTGACTGACTTGCTTAACCTACCTTTTATGATGTATAAAACTTAACTTGTTATAAAATATTAAGTTAAAAAATAATAAATTATTTTTTTAATTATTCTTGGTAATATCAAAAATTAATTGTAAATAATAAAGCGATTGGTACCTTATTATATTTTGTTTTTTTTTTATAAACATCTGGTAATGAGTTACAAGCTTTACAATATAGGTAACGTTTTTATATAACGTTTATGTTATTGTTACATATATTCTATGTAACATTTTATGTCACTATGTGGCAAAATTGTCGGCCTGACCCTTAAATGGTTTTTATTTTTAAGGGTACAACAATGAGTCAAAGCAAGGCTTGCAATAATCAATGAGTTTTGCAAGTAGGTACTCATTGATCATATAGATGGCTATGAGATAGGCGGTAGGGCCTCCGGGCGAAAAAAAATGTAATGGAACAGGGTGGAATTTACGTATAATTTGTTGATTAAATAAGTTTACATGGCATTTTTAAGTATTTTTTTGAAATCGTATTACTAGTAACGTTCTTGTCTGTGGTACTCGTGCTGTTACTGTGACCTAAATATATTCGATTTTCAGCATTCTGAGTGGGATTATTAACAGTATTTTATCCAAAACTTGAGTTTGGCAGTAATGGTTGTATTAGCGACCGATTGCCATATATAAAGAAGTGAAGTGAAGATTTTGAGTGGGGTTGAGTAACTAGGTTTTGAAAGTTCTTATTATTTTCCTGAAGAGCATGAAACATGCAGTATCATGCAGCATGCTCCGTTCGCTACGCTTGCTCCGCTTGCTCCGCTGTGTTTGGTTTTACTGTCAATCGACTTCTATTGAGATTAGGGGGGTTATTGTCTAAGAAAAAATCTATCGCGATCGCTTACAATTTGACAGTCGCAGCCTTAGAGCATTCATACGGGAGACGGCAAGGCTGGGCGAACCCCTCTGCCAATTTACGGTGACCATATGACCATACACGTTATATAAAACTAGTTGACGCGCGGCCGTTTCCATTAGGTGTCGTTTTCGTGTCGCACTAAGAGCTCCAAAAAAATTGTTAATTGTGCAGTTTCCTCTTGCAAAAGGCGATCCAGCTACTCAAATCTTCGAGATTATGGCGTTTCCTATCACATGTAAGTATAAAATATACATTACCGTGTTTCATTTGTTTACAATTTTAAAGTATTTTTTATGCCGTTACGATAGAAAAATACAATGGTACGATGGTAGCTCAACACAATACACAGGCATTATATTATCTGTGACACGGGCATTTGCTTAGTGCTGGGCAAAGAGAATAGTAATACTACGTGGGACAACGTGAGTGAATGATGCTAATTCATATTTTTATTTATCATTCATTCACTCCGGAGTTTGTTTATTGTTCAACCAGATATAAGATTAAAATAGAAATTCAAGTGGAATTTAAGAGCCATTTCACAAAATTTCGCTGCTCAAGTTCAGGTAAATGCGGACGTAAGGTGCCGACAGCGAGGTCTGTGTTCGAGCGTGAGACAACGCGACGCGCCAATATAGTGTGACTAGTCAGCCAGTGTAAATTGATACTTGAATTTATTATTTTAGTTTATGTTTTTACTGAATATTAGTAAGTGACGCAAAAGGTTTATTAGAAGATATTTCTGTATAAAAGGTAATTTGTTTATTTATTTTTCTTTTCTTTTAAACCAACTTCAAAAAAGGAGGAGGTGCTCAATTCGATGCGTACCTATGTTTTTTGTCTTTTTTTGTGTATTCGAAATTCTTTTCGTATTCGATAGAGTATATTTTTTGGGCTGGAGAGCTATTTTTGAATTACGTATGCGACTTCGAAATCACCGATGTGACTAATAATCACCGATTTTCAATAATTCTTATTTTTGAATATCACGTATGTGACTACCTTAGTCACGGATGTGATTTCATTACGAGTGCCCTCACCCACTCGTAAACAAGTCATACATAACTGTAGAAACGTTATCTGTATTTTGTTTAGAGAACAAATTGACAAGTTTGAAGTTGATGTGTGTTGATTTTGAGTTGGATTTAAAATTTCTCAAATAAGTAATTATACACGGTTATTTTTTTATCACCCTGAAAAATTTAAGGGACGCTTCACGACATGGTATTAGAATGATTTAAATATAAATAAAAAAAATAACTCACTTACTTAATTTTATTTAATTTTTTTAAAAATACAAAAAATGCTGCATTAGTAGAGAGCAGCATTTTTAGATATTTTATTTATTTTTTTATATATTTTTTTTATTTTTTGTATCATTTTTTTTATTTTTTTTATATAATATTGGATGTGTCCTAAAGCGTCCCTAACATTTTCCAGGGTGATAAAAAAATAACCGTGTATAAGTTTAAAATCTTTTTTTGTGTCACAAACAAACTTAGACCAATATTTTCTTATATTTTGGCCTAGTTGCAATTAATTTTTAGCCGTATAATAACCGGTATATACCGAAAACGGCTACATTCTGCGTGGAACCGAACCCTTACGTATGTGTGTACTTTATCTATGTTGGCAGCTCCGCGTTCGACTTTCAAAAATAGGATGTTTGGGAATTCGTGACTTCAAAGTCATCGCTGACTATTTAGTCAGCGGTGATTTCTAAATCGCATACGTAATTCAAAAATAGGTCTCCTGGTCCCATTGTCACCAAAGTCAGGATCTGATTATGGGATCCCATGAAAATAGAAGAAAACCCTTAAATTTTATAGGTATGTACTTCCAACATCAGTAAGTAGTAAACTTGTTTATAATAACTGTTTTCAGTCATAATCCACCAAAACTTGATCATAACGATAAGTCACATAATATTTTTCTAAAAAATATACATTACCGGCAATGTACGCACGTGATTTTTACCATATTACTCAGAGCGCGTAATGTAGTACACTGCTTTCGGTAGTAACGCATTCGGTTTAATGATCATTAACGCAGTACAAGCAATAGTGCCGTGCTTATCAAAAAACGCACGCATTGCATTTTATCGATAATTATACACTCGCGAGCAAAAGTTTGGAATCAGTTACTTGAAATTGGTTGCGCGTTATCTTGAGTAGTTAATACTTTTTTAATAATCGTATAAATGACATCATTTTAAAGGTTCAACTCTTTACTTTTAAACTGATACCGAATTCATTAAAAACAAGCCAGTATTTATGGAGCCATTCCGCATTAAGTGAAGGTGTATCGAAAAAGACGTGTTTCAATTGTTTGATATATATATATATATCCTCCTGGTCGATTTCGGCCACGGCGACCTGACTTCATTAGCTATGAGCTGGGATGGTGAGCTCTAAAGTGGCTGATGTACCTTATTTTCGCCTTAAATGTTCTTGTACAGTAAGGGCAGGTGAGGGTGCCATTCATGAAATTATATGGGATGCTTGAAGAAGGCTTATTTTTGATAGCATCTCGCTTAATATCAAGTTCCTACCTCCTTTCGTTTTCAAAATCGCATACGCTATTTTGAACAAGGCGTTTCCATTCAAAGCGATTTGAAGCGAGGGTCTCTAAACAGCGTGGCTCAATTTTACATCTCTTCAGATGCCGTTTTTGGACATCTTTGAAACGCAAAAATTGACCACCATGTTTCCGCTTCCCGTGTTGAAGTTCGCTATAGAATATTCGTTTCGCCTTTCTGTCGTCAGACATTCGACACAGATGCCCACACCAACGCAGTTGACTCCGCATCAGATATGCCTCCATACCACAGACGTTAGCTCGTCGGAGAACATCGGTATTGCGCACTCGATCCGACCACTTGATGTTAATTATGTCACGAAGGCATCTCAGATGGAATCTGTCTAGCACACGTATGTGTTTTCGGTACAGGCACCATGTCTCAGATGAATAAAGGATGTTAGGAAGGATAATCGCCATGTATACCGAAATTTTTGTGGAAAGTTTAATATCATGGGAGCGAAATACCTTGACCCGGAGCTTGCCAAAAGCAGCCATTGCTGCGCCGATCCTGTAGTTAATTTCGGAGTCAAGGTCACCCCTGGCTGTTATCGTACTTCCGAGGTACTTAAACCTGTCCACACATTTAAGATCTTGACCGCCTATCTGTATATGCAGGGGGTGTTGATTTTGTGCATTTACAGCCATCACTTCGGTTTTCTTGATGCTAATCTGAAGGCCAAATCTACGGCAGGTCGAGTCAAGTCTAGTGATGAGGTCCTGGAGTCCTTCCGGTGAATCAGCCACAAAGCACAGATCGTCGGCGTACTCTCAGTAACTACGTAGTGCAAGTGCGACCACTCTCTCTAAGCCGCCCACGTGCAGACTTCAGACATAGCCCGACACGCATCAGTGCCAAACCGTTCTACCTCCGTCCATCGCCGTGGGACTTGTTATTCAGATTCCTTTTAACGAAGCCAGGCCAGATGCGCAGAATATATTTAGGTGCATAAGTGTGCGCGCAATACACAGATGCACCCTCTCGTCCACACCCTCCCTGGTCCAGTGGAACGGTGAACCGCTACAACCGGAGGAAAGCTGGATGCAGTGTATTGGAGACGATACAAGCCCTTCTCGCCGCCTTGAGGCCCTTACACTTGGCCTTTGCTACCTCGCCACTTTAGGTGGGTTGCAGTAACGCCGAGGTAGCCTTTGAGCACTAGTGTGGAGGGCATCCGCACACTCGAACGCCGTGACGTCCGAGCCCCTCTACCAGGCTTAGCCCACGAGCTGACGTGGTTACCGGGGTGTGGCCGCTGCATGCAGGACAGCTGCTGGGAGCCACTGGTGAGAGTTTGCAAATTACTGACGATTTTAACTATAATCTACCACCTACATGTAGGCCAGCTAGTAGAAAAAGACGTCAATAATAAACTACACCCCAATTGTTTGATACGTCACGAGTTGCGACCTATTGACCCCCCCTCACGGCAGCTCACCGACAAGCACGCCTTCAGTTTGCTCGCACCCATCTTGATTGGGAGGTTGAGCAATGGAGGCAAGTCCTGTTCTCCGACGAAAGCAGGATGTGTTTGCACGGTAGCGACAGAAGAGGACGGGTCTACAGGCGGCCTGGGGAGCGATTTGCACAGTGCTGTGTCGCTGAAACAGTGGCTTATGGGGGCGGCTCTTGTATGATGTGGGCCGGCATTTCCTTCGATGGTAAAACCGAGCTTGTTTTCGTGCCTGGCGGGGGACGAGGAGGCGGTCTAACTTCGGACCGGTACATTTCCGATATTCTCCTGGAACATGTCGTTCCCTATGCGGGATACATCGGTGATGACTTCCTCCTTATGCACGATAACGCTCGTTGTCACACTGCCCGTGTAACAACGGAATAACTCGAAGAAGTCGGTATTGCCACATTGGACTGGCCAGCGCTCAGCACTGACTTGAATCCCATTGAGCACGTGTGGGGGCAATATTTTTACTTAGCTCTTATAATCATCTACTTAATTTGCGTGAAAAAAAAAACATCATGTCACAGTACGTATATACTCTGTGATTCATGTTTATATAGACTACTTAGAAAATAGGTTAATAATCTGTGAGTCTTTTATAAGATGTCTCTCTCTCAATAAAGATGTGATTAATAAAACACATAGTTTTAATATGGTGTCAGGTGTAAATTTAATAAAATATAAAGTTAAAATATAATAATAATAACATACATGTAAGTGGTTTATAAATGTAGTGATAGAATAATAAATAATGGAGAAGATTCCAGCAGATTTTGATTTCAATGCACTAGACTTAAAAAAGGAATGGTCACGTTGGTATCAAACATTTCATATATATTTAAAAGCGTCGAAAAAAGACAAAGAGACGGATGACATAAAAATAGCCATACTACTGAACCAACTTGGAGCCAAAGCCATTCAAATATACAACACATTTGAGGTTAAACATGAAAAATATGACGACTTGGTTACGGAATTTAACAATTATTTCCAACCAAAGATTAATATCCTGTATGAAAGGTATAAATTTAATAGATGTGAAATCAAAGAGGACCAATCATTGCTACAATTCACAACATTATTGAAAACACACGCCAAGCATTGCGACTTTAAGGAACAGAATAATATAATAAGAGATAAACTATTAATGAATATTAAGGATGAAATCCTAATTAATAGATTATTGGACGAGGGAAATACATTAACACTTGAAAGAATGATAGAAATAATTAACTTGAATGAAGAAAGAAATAAAGAAATAAAATATATAAAAAATGAAGAAGTTAATACAATAAATGAAAGTAATAAGAAAAAGTATAAGAACATTTATAAAAGTAACAATAATAAGTATGAAATAAGAAAAACTGAAAATGAAATTTATATTTGTAAGAAATGTGGTACTAAGCATCGAAGAATGGAATGTCCGGCCTATGGTAAACAATGCTCGAAGTGTAAGAAGTTTAACCACTTTAGTGTTGGTTGTTTTATGAATAATAAAAGGTCAGGTAACAAACATTATTGTAATACATATAAAAAGAAGGTAAATTACATAGAAAATAATAATGACTCTGAATTTTCAGATACTTCCCAAGAACTACTTGTTCATTCCTTAGAAAGTAATAATAATGATTGGTATACATTTGGAAAAGTTGATAATATTAGTATTAAATTTAAAATTGACAGTGGTAGCCAAATAAATGTTTTACCAAGTAGAATATTAAAAATTTTAATAGCTAATAAAAATAAAATAAAAATAACTAAGACTAATGTTAAAGTGTCAGCATATAATGGAAGTTCTTTGGAAGTTATCGGTAAAATTTTGTTAAGTGTGAAATTTAAACATATCCAAGATATTATTGAATTTGTGGTAATAAATACTAATGATAAGGCAATATTGGGACTTCATACATCACAAAAATTAAAATTGATAAAAAGAATAAATGCACTAAGTGTAGAACAATGTAATAATGACATAACTTTCAAAAGTAAACAACAAGTAATTGATATGTACTCTAAAATCTTTGACGGGTTAGGTAATTTTCCTGGTAAACCCTATAAATTGCAGTTAAAGCCAAACGCTGTACCTATAACACATAATGCACGTAGAATTCCTAAGAGCTTAATGCCTAAACTTCAGTTGACTTTAAAAAATCTTGAAAAACAACATGTCATTAAAAAAGTAGAAGGTCCTTCAGAATGGTTACATCCTTTAGTAATAATTGAAAAACCTAATGGTACTCTACGTTTATGTTTAGATCCCAAGTACTTGAATGAACAACTTCTGGATGATAAGTATCATATACCGAGTCAAGACGAAATTTTGTCTGACCTAAAAGGCAAGAAATTTTATTCAATCTTAGATCTAAAAGAGTCATTTCATCAAGTGAAAATTTGTAATGAGTCAGCTAAGCTATGTAGTTTCAATACACCTTTTGGTAGATTTTCTTATACTAGACTTCCCTATGGTATAAAGCCAGCATCTGAAATTTTTCAAAAAAAGAATATGGAGACATTTGGTCATATAAAAGGTATTAAAATATATATAGATGATATATACTTATTTGCGTCCTCAAAGCAAGAACATGATTTTATCCTAAAACAAGTGTTAGACACTGCTAAGAAAAATAATATTACTTTTAATATAAATAAATTTCAGTTTTGTGTTAATAAAATCAGAGTTTTAGGACATATAGTGTCAGAAAATGGAATAGAAATTGACCCTCATCGAATACAGGCTATAATAAAAATGCCAGATCCAAATAATAAAAAAGCATTACAAAGATTTCTTGGAATCATAAAATATCTTAATAAATTCATTCCTAACCTTTCTCAAATCTCTGCTCCATTACGTGAATTAATTAAAGAAAATGTAAAATGGTCATGGACAGAGGAACATAAAAATTGTTTTAATAAATTAAAACAATTAATTACAAAGGCTCCAATTTTAGCACATTTTAATGATAATGATTCCCTCATAGTTCAAACTGATGCAAGTGAAGGTGGCATTGGTTGTGTTTTAATTCAAAACAATAAACCAATTGCATTCTCATCACGGTCATTAACTAAAACAGAAAAGAGAATGGCCATGATTGAAAAAGAGCTGTTAGCCATTGTTTATGCCATGGAACATTTTCACTACTACACATATGGCCGACAAGTAACTATACAGACAGACCATAAACCCTTGATAAACATAAGTAAAAGAAATATGGATAAAGTCCCTAGTAGACTACAAAGAATGTTGCTAAAACTAATGAAATATAAATATAATATAATATACCTTCCTGGAAAAGAGATGTTGATTGCAGACGCTTTATCCAGGGCATTTTTAATATCGAATGCTAAGGATGATATTGAACTTACATATGCTGTGCATTCAATAATAAATACAGTTATGACTCATGAACGAAAATTAAATTTAATACAAGAAACTAAAAATGATCCAATTCTGTGTCAAGTGATTAAATATTTAAACTCTCATTGGCCTTCTAAAATTGATGACTCTTTGAAACCTTATTATCAAATAAAATATGATTTATCTAACAACGATGGAATTTTAATGTTTGGAGATAAAATAATAATACCATTTAGTTTAAGAAAACTATTTTTAATTAATCTACATCGAGGTCACATTGGCATTGAAAAAACTCGTAGAAAAGCTCGTAAATACTTGTATTGGCCTAATATGTCAAAACATATTTTTGAATTTATAAGTAATTGTAATACTTGTCTAGAACTAAGACCAAAAAATTGTAATCAACCTATGATAAGCATGCCCATACCATCACGCCCATGGTCACACATTGCTACAGATATTTTGGAATATAAAGGATTCTCATATTTAGTAGTAATAGATTATTTTTCTAGGTGGATTGAGTTGTTTAAACTAAAGTCAAAATCAGTAACTAACATAGTAAAAATATTTAATAGAATATTTGCAATACATGGATATCCTGATAAAATAATAAGTGATAATAATCCATACAATAGTTATGAATTTAAGAAATATTTAAAAGAAATTGATGTTATTTTAGTGACAAGTAGTCCACATTACCCACAAGGTCATAGTCTTGCTGAGGTAGCAGTTAAAATATGTAAAAATATTCTAAAAAAAATCTGATAAAACTAATGTTGATCCTAATGTTTTACTTTTTGAGTACAGAAATACTATGTTAACAGATTTAGATTACTCTCCCGCTCAACTATTATTTTCTAGAAATTTAAAAGATAATGTAATATTCTTAGAAAGTCATTTAATGCCTAAGAAATTAGATTATGATGTTATAAGGAATAAAATGAAACAAAATCAAAGCAGGCAACAATTTTATTATAATAAAAAGTGTAAAAATTTGAAAGATCTAAATGTAAAAGATAACATTTTATTTAGACATAATAAACAATGGAAACATGGAAATGTATACTTACCAGCTAATACTCCTAGGTCATGGTGGCTATCAAATAATAATGGAAAATTATATAGAAGGAATAGACAAGATATAATTAAAATCAGGCAATTTAATAATAACTATAGCATATGTAATAATGAAAACAATATGGATAAGAATAAAATTAATGTTTGTAATAATGAAAATATGAAATTAAGAGATAGGCGAATAATTAAAAAACCTATTAGATACATTGAAAATTGAATTGTGAAAATAACGTCATAATAAAATAATGAATGTTGAGAAATGATTAATATAGCATTGTTAAAAAAAGAAAAGGAATTATTATAAAAATAACAAATATAATAATAATTCATTTTTAATAAGTTTGTGTAATAAAGTTACTTTATAAAGTAAATTGTCATAAGATTGTTTTACCAAGTTTTCATTGTTAATTTATAATCACTATAAAAAATGTTTAGAAGTTTTAAACATTAATAATTATTCTTTTAAAAAATAATAATAAAAGAGGAAAGATGTCACAGTACGTATATACTCTGTGATTCATGTTTATATAGACTACTTAGAAAATAGGTTAATAATCTGTGAGTCTTTTATAAGATGTCTCTCTCTCAATAAAGATGTGATTAATAAAACACATAGTTTTAATACATCATATGAGTAAAATTTATTTACCGAGAAGTCTACACTGTACTCGAGACAAATACGTACTGAGTAATCGGCGATTGTGTGGACGCGTATGCCATCATGGGCAATAATTCCTTTGATGTACCGACAATTCGCCGATTGCTCACGATTACCGGCGATGCTGGCCGATCATAGACAATCATGCCCTCTACACAATCGTGATTGTGTATACTTGCCCTGCGTTCCAGATAAAGCACTGCTACTTTCTGAGGCTAACATATGATGTTAGCCTCGTTTTGCGTTTCTTTTAAGAAATGTTGAGATTTTTAGCCGCGCTAATTGTTACAAATGAAACGCAAGGTACTGATTTTTCGTGCTGAATTTTGACACCTCACTTAATTAGTCCAGCCACTTAAAATTTTTTATAATATAAATCAGAATTGGCTAATACTATAAATATCTTTCAATAATTTTTTTAAATCCGCTAAAAATCCTTTTTGATTCATGAAAAAAAGATTCCAAATGTCAAATTTGAAAGCTGTCAAAAAGTGGTATCAGAGGACCCATCCATTAGCATGGGTATTTGATGCTAGCATTTCGTGTTAAAAATGCTTAAATGAAACGCATGACAACCAGCAAGAAAAACTAGCATCACCGGCTAATGGAACGCAGAGATGCTAAAAATGTTGGTATTTATGGCTAAAAATGCTTATCTGGAACGGGCCGTTGGCCATCATGGGCCATTGTCGCCATTGTGAAGCAATGTTGTGAAGAGGCGCCTGAGGCGCGTTCAGAGCCTTCGCGCGAAGTACAACTTTTCGCTCTAACCCCGTTCAATGCCTTCGAGCGTGACAACCGGGTGAAACAACCGGCCCGTTCAAGACCTTTGAGTGTCGGCGCGAGTTACAACCGAACAACCATCGAATTTGATGGTTGTGAAACGCTCTGACGTTTATGACTGAAATACTCTTACGTGATTGGATGATATTGGCGGCCATATTCTATAATGTCATCTACTAGAAAGAGAGAGAAATAAAACATCATGTGAAAGAGGGAGATAAAAGATTTAGTTGCTGCAATCCGTTCAACGCCTTTGAGCGAGTTAAAAAACAACCGGACAACTGCACCCAGAGGCGCTGAACGCGCCTCTGAGGCGCGTTCAGGGGCCTTACCATGAGCTTTTATAAAACCATCCATAATCCGTGCAGTTCTTAAGCAGGCCTTAAACAGGATTGCTTAAAATCGTACTATGAGCCCTGTTTAGGTGAACGGCTTATAGATTGCTTGAGTCGTAAGGTGAACGGTTATTTGTCTCTGGTCTGCCTTAATGTTAAAACGAGATAGCGCTATACAACTGTTGTATCTGACATCTCTTTTCTTCGGAAGCGTTCGAAAACCATTGAAAGATTAAAAACCGGTTGAACCGGTAAAAGAGAATATCTCAACATATTTACAATTATTTGTTATTTTTGTTGCTCGTTTTAACGTTTTTTATTCTTAAGATATGAGTTATTATAATTTATAGTTGTCTTTATTTTATTACATCTTTACTCTACGTTCTCCAAGAATTTTCCAAGCTATTGATAGTGGAAGGAAATGTTCATGGCTTGTTATGAACGTACTTAACCTATGTACGTACATTAATTTATTGTGGCAGAAAATTTTAAAGAATTAAAGATCTTCGAAGATTTGTATAAAATACACGTACCTACCCATTGTACTTTCACGATCCATGTCAAGAAAGCAGTCTTACAAGGGCATTACCATCCTTCTGAAAAACGAAAACTGAGCAAAAATCTCGATTCTGGGGAAATCCAAAAGGGAAACACCACCAAACAAAAAAGAATTAGACAACGATCAATCGTGTTCTAAAATACAGATGTTTTGATTGCATTTTCTTCTTTAAACAATCGATAGAAAAGTGTGTCGGCAGTTTATTGTGTTGAGTCTTCATTGTACAAAGAGTTTGCAAGTAATTTACATCGTCGTGCTTTGTACAGCGATAAGAACAAAGAATATCTACCTATTACTTCCAGAGATTTCTCTGATTACTTCTGAATGAAATTAACTCGAATTTTATCTGGGTTCGTCAATGTTATGTTTGCATGACTTGGAAAACGTCTGGTAAAATACATATAACCAGTATATAGGTTTTAATAAGTCTGCACAAGCTTGAAGTGGAAAAAGATATGGAAAGCATTACACAATTTATGTTTAGTAAATGAATAATAATTATGATGTTACTCTTCAACACCCACCAGCTTTAGTCATCTCATTACCATGAATACTGAAAAGCAAGCCATATGTGGGGCTAAATTATTGAAATGTTTAAAACCAAATAGGTATATGCGAATAAATCCAAAAAGTGTAAATTAATTTGAACGTGTAGTACTCATGCGAATAAAAGACAGTTATTGTGAAGAAATAAATCTTTTATTATAAGTTGAATCTTAAAAACCTGAATTTTGTTTGCTTTATTGAAGAAACTCACTCGGAGACAGCTAAATTTGAAGAAGTACCTATATTTGTCATAGGATATCTGGTGAACAACCCAGAAGCGAACAACAAATTTCATTTTTGGCTGCGATGATCTGCTTTTCAATAGATGGATCTTGCGCTGCAGTAGACGTTTGCTTAAATGCTTCTTGGATTAATCAAGATTAGCTTCATTGCATAGTGTGAATACAGAGGCGAAAATCTGGGCCAAGAAAGATTGGGAATAACCTGAAATGATTGTTTTATTTTAAGACTAACATTGTAGTATTTTTTTGTTTCTTGTGTTTGATTTTATTGTTTTGACCCTAACTTTTTATTATATTTTGGAAAAATGTTATTCGTTTTATTTTTACCAATAATAATAAAGCTTTATTATCTAGTGTATTAAAATTTTCTAAATGAGAGGATGATTTGTCCAAGTAAATGATTCGTGATTAGACCCTAGATGATTTCCATCAACACATACATTGTTGTGATGTTGCAGTTAAGCATTTTTTTGCCCGAGCATTTCTCACGAGTTAATTTCTTTCTCTCAATCGATCATCAGTTGACCCTGGTGAGGTTAACTGATGATCGACAAGACTAAGCACACACCCTTGTAGGTAGCATAAGAATCCTAATAAGTGTTATGGTGAAATGATATATCCACTTTCAAGAATTGAAAGCTTAATTTCACTGTATGCCCTCCTTTCTGTGTCTTATTGAGTGTGAACATTATATGCTAACAACAATGTGCATATACTTAGATCTGTCTGCAATGCACATCTGAAATATTTTTTTATTATTTAATATATTGTTTTTTTCTATGTAATACATATAGAAAGCTATCACTTCAAGTTTTATATTATTTATATCATTTCCCATAGCACAAAAATTGTTGAGAGGGTATTAATGAACCATCATATTAATTATTTTGTAAACTGAGTTTTAACCATTTATTACTATTTTTCAACTTTAGGAAGTAGTAGGTACAATTATTTTTTTTGCCACAAAATTAAAGTCACATCTGCAGAAAGAAATTTTGTTTGTGGAACAAGAAGTGCCTTTTGCCTCAAACTCACTTTCGCATTTATAATATTAGTTAGGATGGTAAGATATTATGTGTAGGTTTGGTAAAAGCTATAAAAGCATTTTGCAAAGTTAATGCTTATCCTTAATAATTTGGTGTAATGCCACCACCACTTCAACTCACCGCTGGGCACAGGTTTCTCCACAGATGAGGAATGAACCTACTACACCATTATGGGAACATAGTAGGTAAGGTAGTAAGTTCACAATTTGAATCGTATTAGCCTTTATTATACACACCTTAACTCATACACATTACATTCTTTTAGCATATTTTTGGAAACCACATTTATTTCTTATTTGCACATTGTTAATGGCATCAATTTCTTGTGATAAAACAGGAAACCTGTCTGTTGAGCAACATTTTGGGGTTCCCCAGTTGAATTTTGGTATGATCCATGTGCATAAAGTTAAACAGCTGTTAAAACCCTGTAACAGAAAAGGTTGTTTTTGCTAAGCTGTGAATTAAAGGTTGCTACAAAAAATGATCCAAAGTGACCTTTGTTTCTAAATTTTAGTCATTTGAACTTAATTTTCACTATCGGTTGAAAGTATAGTAAAAATCCTAACCAACTCTGGAGGTAACCAAACATGGTTAGAATGAAAAATGTTACCTACATTATGCTTAACATTAGATAAAGTAGAACAAAATAAAATTAATGTAAGTAAAGGCAAGGGTTTTTAATATAATCAATAAACAACTAACATCTATCTATTATAATATAGTATAATTAATAACACAAAGTTGCTCTCTCTGTTTGTACGCTTAAATCTTTAAACTACGCAAAGGATTTCAATGCAGTTTTCAGCAATAGATCACCCTATCTATTCATGAGGAAGGTTTGTATGTAATAATATTTTATAATATTATTAATCACTCCAAACTGCCCCACATTAGTATCTACATTGTACCCGTGCGAAGCCGGGGCGGGTCGCTAGTTGCTTAATAAATTCATTTTCACAGAGTAGGTACTTTTTTATACTGAAATTCATTTTCCTCTGAATCAAAGGTAGGTTTGATTGTTCTGAGGGTATCATTAGCTTCTCTCGATGTCACTTGTTTTAACTCCGCGCGGTGTTCACTCTCCAAAAATTCAAATATTTCATTATCGTCACATCACATCTCAAGCAATATCTCAACTTTCAAGAGTAATAAACACTGTGAAAACTATATAAAAATTAAAAACACTCGGCGTGACTCGGCTACTAATTATACGAAAATTAGGGAGTTAAAATTAGAGAAAAAGTCATTACAGCCGTTTGAAAACATCTTAAATAAAGTTAGTTTTAACAATTATCTTATGAAAATTCCACCAAATTGGGTCAAATCCACTTAACAATCTTGTTACAGCCGCTGAAGAGCAACTTTTTAAAGATTGCTCTATTTGACATTTAGGACGTTCAAAAGCAGTTTTCAAACTGTCAAATGGACGGTCATGGTACGAAAGTTCATACATAAAAAAAGGTGAACGGTTTCGTGACGTCATTTTAAGCAGGCCTGCAAACGCGCTGCTTTAAGCCGGTCATGGTACGGAAATAGACAGCAATACTGTTTAAGGCCTGCGATAAGAGCTCATGGTAAGGCCCCAGGGCCTTCGCGCGAAGTACAACTTTTCGCTCTAACCCCGTTCAATGCCTTCGAGCGTGACAACCGGGTGAAACAACCGGCCGTTCAAGACCTTTGAGTGTCGGCGCGAGTTACAACCGAACAACCATCGAATTTGATGGTTGTAAAACGCTCTGACGTTTATGACTGAAATACTCTTACGTGATTGGATGATAGTGGCGGCCATATTCTATAATGTCATCTGATAGAAAGAGAGAGAAATAAAAGTTCATGTGAAAGAGGAAGATAAAAGATTTGGTTGCTGCAATCCGTTCAACGCCTCTGAGCAAGTTAAAAAACAACCGGACAACTACACCCCGAGGCTCTGAACGCGCCTCTGTAATCTCTGTAATATATCAATCATCGTACTTACTTAGTCTGTGACATAACCTAAAAATGACTGGTTTATTTTGTTTTTAGCGGTTACCCCAAACAAAAGTGTTTAATTAAAAATACAAAACATTATAATTCTATTCTACAAAATGTCTAATAATAACGTTAAGTAAGTTAGTTTTTATTAAGTGCTTTATATTTTTTGATTTCTATATATTTGATTAAGGTAATATTTTTTTACAGTTACTGGAAAAGATTATGGCGTTGGATTACATCTAGAAACCTTACAGTAGAAGAACTACAAAGCCTTATCAATAAAGATGTAACAGAGGCTTTGCGTCTTGGATTGAAAAGCTATAAACCAAACAAAACTGAAGGTTTTGCAGAGTTGCAAATCAAGTTTCCAGACCACACCAAACTTCTAAGTGTAGTGCAAACATTACAGCATTATATTGTAAGCACCTAGTTGATCTATCTATTGTTAAGGTGACACAGCAGGCTATAGAGACTTTTATTTTGCTTACTAACAACTAAACTTTGAAACTCGCCCCTGGTATAACACTGATTGATTACCGTCGTTCAGAATGCACAAAGCAAGTAGCTTACCAAGCTACTTAGCCTGGACTTAAACTAGAGACTGAAAAGCATCTGACGTTAGTTAGGAAGGAAGCATTCAATCTTGCTTCTAAGACCTGCAAAAAAGCAATTCAGAAAGCTTGCTTTGTCCACACCAGCCATATCGGGAACAATCTGGGTCTGTACCTTTCTGAAAATAGAGTGTGTCGGTCCCTTACTAAATCTGTTGAGGTGAATTTCTGTCGCCATTGGTTGCCTCCATTAAAAGAGCCTGCCTCATACTGCTAAGGAAATAGCCTCCTCCTATTACTATTAATACCTCCTTATGGATGAATGAATGCTGAGTACACAAAAAAACTGTCCTTAATGTGTTGTACACTTTAGATGTGAATAAAGCCAGTACACTCACTTTCCTAACCAAACCCATGGTGATCTTTAGTTGTCATTTGTGGTTGATACTGCAGATCCAAATCATAACTTTTTATAGTATAATTTTTGGGCTAATTAATGAGTTTGTACCAACAAAACTGTTTGCACAAAATAAGTTCCCACCATGGTATAACTCGGCATTGTTAAAAATATTAAAAGAAAAAATCAAATTTCACCGCAAGTTTAAAATCTATGGCAAAAATACGATGAACTCTCATTTAAAATACTTCGTGACAGAGCGAAGCAGGTTGAAAGTTAGTGTTATAAGGCATACATTTCCCGTGTTGAAAGCTCCATAAGGGACAACCCTAAAACGTTCTGGTCATACAATAATAGACTTTGTAAATCAGCATCGTACCCTGCCTGTATGTCTTATCAGGGACTATCCTATCATGACGGTCCCTCAATTAGTGAATTGTTTGCTAAATATTTTCAATCAACTTTTTTGAATTCAGACATGTCCGAACCTCACTCTTATGAAGTCCCTGATAGAATCAATTACGATAGTACCACAGTTATCAGTGGTATTTCCTCTGTAGAAATCGATCCTAAGGAAGTGTGTAAACTGCTGAAATCCCTGGATATAAGTAAGTCTGCCGGACCAGATGACCCACCTGCATCATTTTTGGTGAACTGCGCCAATGAACTGGGTCATCCCGTGTCTATTTTATTCACAAGATCGCTTAAGGAGGGTATCATACCCAGCATGTGGAAATCGGCTTTTATAACGCCAATTTATAAGAAAGGCCCCAAAGATGAAGTGGAAAACTACAGACCCATCTCCAAACTATGTCAGCTTGCCAAGGTGCTAGAGAGAATAGTCTATGACCAAGTGTATAACAGTCTAAAGTTAAGTTTTAGCCCGCATCAGCATGGATTTTTGAAAAAGCGATCCACAGTGACCAATCTGGCTGTTTTCACTGAATTCTTGACTGATCAAATGGACCAGGGCAATCAAGTAGATGCAATATACACTGATTATACCAAGGCATTTGATCGTCTAGATCATAAGATGTTGTTATTGAAGCTGTTGAGGGTGGGCATTAGAGGAGACCTTTATAGATGGTTTTCTTCATACATCGAAAAAAGGTCTCAAGCGGTAGTGCTCAACGGATATACGTCTTCTTGGTCATGCATACCATCTGGAGTTCCGCAGGGGTCCCTTCTTGGTCCTTTACTCTTTATTATATTTATTCACGACATAGGCCAGTGTTTTTCTCATTCGCATTATCTGTTATTTGCTGACGACATGAAGATTTTTAAGGTTGTCAATAACATGAATGATGCGATCGAACTTCAGCATGACCTTATGAATTTAGACACCTATTGTTGTATAAATAAACTCGATTTGAATGTGTCTAAATGCTTTTCTATAAGTTTTACCCGTAAATTAATTCCGTTTCACTTTAATTACACTATTAAAAGCGTTCAACTATCCAAACATCATGAAGCTAAAGACTTAGGAGTCATTTTAGACTCTGAACTCTTGTTTGATAAACATATTATACCGTTGTTCTAAACCGTTGTTCTAAATTTCACTTATTGCCGCTATTTCTAAGACGCAATACTGCAGATATTGTGATGCTACTGAAAATTGTAAGAAACTTAGTTGACTGTCCCGGTCTTTTGACAAAAATTACTTTCAAAATACCTAGTAGGGCACCTCGCGGCAGCAGATATGAGCCATTCAGCATTCCCGTTGTGCGTACAAATTATAGACAAAATAGCTTTCTAATAAGAAGTTGTAGAGCTGTTAACGATTCTGACGCAAATATTGACATCCACTTCGACTCAATCAATTCTATTACTGGAGCACTATCGAAAACTGCCAAATAGATATGCACTACACAAAACTACACAATTTTATTCTAAACTCTTGATACCTATATGTGGTAGCTTATCAATAGCTTTAAGACATTATAAGCGGTGTTAATTTTATTTTAAGAAGCTGTTAGCTATCCCAAAATGTAAAAATAAATAAATAAATAATACTGCAGGTGTAGCACGGGCTGCCAAGAAATTTGTGATAAGACTCAGTGGCACGTATCCCTTGACGAGCGTCAAGAAATTTTATCATGTCAGTCTCACTAAGGCTGCGTTCCGAAAATCAATAAGAGTCACTATTAGGGCGCTCAAACGTGTGAGCGCGCTCATGTTAGCCGTCATGATAAGCCACATGACGTCATTGTTAACATCATATAGAACTTACAACGCTAATGCTCTGGAGTGAAATTACTTTATGTGAACTATCAGCCTGACGTTTGATAATTGTGTTTTCGCTTCAAAATTAATGTACCTGTTCTTCCAGACTGAAATCGTAAGCATTCTGATAGCATTTTCTGTTTTCTCTTTAATTTGGACAAGGCGATTATAATCGTTAGCACTGTGAGCGCTGTTATCAGACCGCAGCCTCAATACGCGCCGCCGTGTTACTCTTTAAGACAAAGATATTATGTCACTAAAATTGTGAGATAATGCGTGACTCAAGTCCCGTCTTGGCAGCCCATGCTACGCCTGCAGGTTTTACTTACAGATTTTTTTTTCTCCAATTTTTATCTGCCGTCGGTCTCAAGACTATAATCAGATTTGTTGTGCTTTAATAATATTAGCAGAGCCAGTGCCCAGCCCTTATACATTGAAGACCTCAGTGTTCTTCTTTAGACGCTTAGTTAGGGCCTCTTGAGGAAGTCAACTCATTGGCCAGTGGGTTTGGATGCCTGTTAAGGCGATTTTTATGGGCAATCCTATGATGCTCTGTTTCTTCGACCACTGTTGGAACTTTTGGTGCACTTCCTTGTTTCGAGTAAACCATGGTGCGCAGCAAATAGTCCTTAGGATATTGTTTTGAACCCTTTGGAGACACTGAACATTGGATTTGCTGGCAGTTGACCAAGGCGCAATGCCATATAGCCAGATAGGCTTTAAGATGGAGTTATATATCATTAAATTATTATTTAATGACAGTGCTGACTGGTAAAATCCAAGATATTTCACAGTCTGTGTATGTGGTAGTATTTCAACACCCAGTTTTACTGGGGGGCAGTCGCTGTGTCTAAGTGCAAAGGTAATGTGGTGTTATTTAGGAGCACTTGATTTTATGCTCCACTTCTTTAGCTACTCATTTGTCATGTCTAGTTGTGTTTGAAGTTTTGATGACGCCAATCTGGGGTCTTTGTTACAAGCAATAAAAGCAGCATCATCAGCAAATGTGGCGACAGTTACACTATCGTGGACTGGGAGGTCACAAGTAAAGATATTGTACAGGGAGGGTCCGAGGACTGAGCCTTGTAGCACCCCTGCTAGGCATTCATAAAATTTTGAGGTAGCTTGTCCATATTTTGTTTAGAAAATCCGTTGAGTAAGGTGTGATTTTATCAGGAGAAACATGGAATGCGGGAGAAGAGTTTTAATCTTAAAGAGGAGGCCTTTGTGCCACACTCTATCAAAGGCTTGTTGCAAGTCTAGGAAAGCAGCCGAACAGTATTCTCGTCTTTCAAAGCTATTGCGAATTGTGTTATATATTCGGTGTACTTGTTCAATTCTGGCAGTAATAAGGTCATAACCTGGGGCTTTTTTTGAAGTCCATGGATGCGATAGTTCTTGAAACTTCGCGAGGCGTAGTGAGTTTTATAGGTAAGCATAGTTGCAGATCCTGCAAGCTAAGCTTACAGATTTGGATCTGCAAACATCTAAAAGTTGTATTGGCCCAATGTGGTCCTGTGATTGTTTGCAGTTGCTCCCATTCGCGGTTCGTCCCATTCGCAGTTGGACCCATTCGCAGTTTGTCCCACGCAAGTAATTTGTATGGGAAGATGTGGGTTTATGAACCATATTGGGTTTATAAAAAAATCAAACAAATTATAGTAAACTAGCTGTTGCCCGCGGCTTTGCTCGCGTGAAATTTGATTATATTTACAGATTAATTTAAAATATTACGTTAATTTAAGACCTCTTTGTACCTACGAAGTTTTAAAAAACCTACACCTAATTACTTATACACCTAACGTTAGAAAACCTAAAAACCTCTACCAATAATTATTTTACCCCCTTACGAGTAGAATTTCCATAAATACTGATATACGTATTCATTTATTTGTCAAAAATGACGGACTTCCAGACTAACTTAAAAAATGACGGACTTCCATACTAACTTTCAAACCCTATTCCCCCCCTTAGGGGTAGACATTCCAAAATTCCTGCCTTATTGGGTGTCTATAAAACTACCCTACTCACAAAATTTCATGGCCCTAACTTTAATAGCTTACGCTCGGCGATGATGAATCAGTCAGTCAGTCAGGACATGTTATTTTATAAGTAGAGGAAAAATCCAACATAGAACAACAAATGCGCTCGAAGGTTGGTACCGTCGTATGAATAGTCGCATACCTAAAAAACCCAACTTGTTTTTGTTTCTCTTCAAATTACGCCAAGAAGGAAAATACTGGGACAAAATTATTAAAAAAAACCTTTTTTACAACGAAAAAAGGAAAAACAGAAAGGCTATAGATATTCGTTTTGATATAAAATATAATAAACTTGGTCACGCGGGTGAATAAGTAAACATGTAAGGTGCGGTTCTGGTAGGTACACAAAAATAGAAAGTGTTAAATACCTCGCTCCAGGGTGTCCTCGGGAGGCAAATTAACACCTTATATGGCGGTTCTTGATTATACACACAAAACAATTTTATACTTTTAGGCGATAAATAGAAATCAATAGGAAACTCACTGTAACTGCGCAGTCACACGACGTCTGTCATCGCACTGAACTATTTTTCATTTGCGTCTTCTTGCTACCGCATATCTTCCGTCCCCCTTTAGAGCACTCTTTAGGAGCGAGATAGGGATAGGGTGCAGATGGGTAGTAGTACATACCAGACACGAAGAAATAATTAGGTAGTTAAATTTGAAATATATTAAAGTGGCGGTAACAAAACTTTTACAGAAACTACAACGGGGTTCTTTATCTTTGAATGACTTCATGAAAAAGAATATATATTTGTACAGCTAGTTGAGTAACTTGTGCCTACACGTGACTTGTAGATTATATTGAGAATTATGACATACTCATTATATGGTATGTTTGATTGAAAATATTCAGTGATTGTATATTTGCCGTTATAAGTTGATTGAGAAGTGTTTTTATTATTTTGCTTATTACATTGCTTACTTATCGAATTTTGATGTCTTATTTACTATAATTTGGTAAATTTTTTATAAACCAAATATGGTCCATAAACCACATCTTCCCATACAAATTACTTGCGTGGGACAAACTGCGAATGGGACCTACTGCGAATGGGACGAACTGCGAATAGGACTAACCGCGAATGAGACCAAGTGCGAATAGGACGTAGTGCTAATGGGACAAACTGCGAACGCGGGACAAAGTGCGAATGGGACGAAGTGCGTAACCCAAATATAAGTAGTGGTTGGGTCTATTTATCTGTTATCATCACTTCAGACCATTTATATTCCATTGCTGGGTATAGGTTCTCCTAACACCACTCTGGACAGACAAATTGATGTAAGGTTTTTAACCGACTTCTAAAAAAGGAGGTTTCTCAATTCGTTTGTTTTCCGTGGTACCATTAGATAGTACCATCAATGGTACTTCGGAAAATTTTATTTGCCGTGGTACCATCAATGGTACCATGGAAAAAAATATTTGCCCATAGTACCATCAATGGTACTACCGCAAATTATATTTGCCATAGTACCATTAATGGTACTATTACGGCAAAAACTGCAAAATCAAATTATACCATGCTATGTTTTCTTATGAACAGCAAGTAAGTAGATATGATCAAAATCAAAATATTCTTTATAGAAATACGACTTAAAAGAAAACTCTTTGAATCGTCCAAATTTTTAACCTTCTCGTATGTACCTACTGCCATTTAGGACATCTTTTCGCTGATAAAGAAGAATGGGCGCAAGAAATTTATCAGCTTTACCAAATTTACAATAAATTGTGTCATTACCATCCATATCAATATTGTTACATAAATACTTATACACTATATTTCTTCACATTCCAAAGAATAAATGTGCAAATTAACACCAGGCATTGGCATCATTCTAATAATCGTGGACTTTATAATAACCTTTCCTCATAAGTGTCTCTTTTACATGCGCTTTAAACTTATGAAACGGCAAATCAGCACTATACCTACTTTGTAGGACTTTGTTGTAAAAGTTAAACATTTCCCCATAAATAAGCCTCTAGTTTTTTGAAGAATATACATTGGAACGGCAATTTTATTTTTAATTCTTGTGTTAATGATAAATTAGGAAATCAGTATCAAATGTATTACAATTTCTATTACAATACATTTGATATTAGACATAAATCAAATTATCATAAATGTTGTTCGAGATTGTTAGAAGGATGAGAATATATCAAAGCTGAAAGCAGCAGGAATATTTTGTAATGACATTCGGCCTTACAAATAAAAACTTATACCGAGGATAATCCTCGGAATAGTTTATTCTGTGTTTTGTCTTATTTTAGCACATGTCAGATGTAATATGTCAAAATAAGACAAAACACGGAATAACTGTTCCGAGGTTATTCCTAGGAATAAGTTTTTTATTTGTAAGGCCGTAAGAGTTTTTAACTTAGGAACATATAGAAGTTCTGGTTAAACAAACATTGCAATAAAACAATAAGTGTGTTTGTTGGAGCCACCGGACAAACAACTCCGTAGTAGGCTGGCATGCAAAATTAAATAGGGAAACAAGTACAATAAAAACTGTTCTTTAAATACAAGCTTTTATTAATACATGTTAATAAATCGAAATAAAAAAACTAAAAAGTTAAAAATTGCATACTGATACTATATCGAGGACCAAAGTACTCATCAAGACGCATCAAACGAGCCCAAACTCGATGGGGTTGTATCGTTTTATTGCGAAGTTCCTATGGCCACCTTCCAGCTCCAGCATTAGATCAGCTCCATATCAAGTTAATAATGTCCTCCTAACTGATATTCGGTCACGGCGGCCAATCTCAACAGAGACAAGCCATCTGCACAGGAGAATTTATAGTGCACAAGTAACTGCACAAACTTAAGTGCAAAGGTGAAAGTAAATAAAATCTTGTGATTAATATAAATAATGTCACATTACTTCCTCTTAAATTTTTTAAACGCTGGAAAGGGGAAATTTTAAACGACGAGTACATTAAGTAAATAAAGAATTCTAATTACGTAATTGTATTTTGCTTATCATTTACGGTTGTTAGGTACCACGTTAAACACCACGGTACCACGGTTAACAAAATATAATATTACCCGTGGTAGGTACCATTGATTAAAGGTACCACGCCAAATAAAATTTTCCGTAGTACCTGTCTGTCTGTTTGTTCCCGCTAATCTCCGGAACGGTTGGACCGATTTTGACGGGACTTTCACTAATAGACATCTAATTATATAAGGTACTTTTTATCAACATCAACAAAAGTTACTATTCCACGCGGACGAAGTCGCGGGCACAGCTAGTGTAGTATATAAATTTACCTTTCTCTTAATTGTAACCTGCAAATTAAATATCAAAACTATGTAATACAAACAAAACTGTTATATTTATCTCTAAGTATTGCTTAGGTATACTTACTATGGTTACTTTTGCAACAATGGGACGGACAACAATGGGCACTGCCGTCCGCAACACAGTTGCATAACTTAGCGGAGGGTAGGGACAAATTACTCGAACAATTTGCCGCATAAAAATGCCAGCCTTGTCGCTTATTTAATTTAAGTTCAATTGTAAGTTTATTTTTTGAGTAGCGAAAGATTTATTGTGGATACAATAATATTATATTCTTTACGTAATTGTTCAAATCATATCTTTAATTGTACTTTTTAACCGACTTCAAAAAAGGAGGAGGTTCTCAATTCGATGCGCATGTTTTTTTTTTATGTGTGTATGTTACGCGATTACTTCGCCAATTGTGGATCGATTTTCAAAATTCTTTTTGAATTCGATAGAGTATACTCCTGGGGTGATCCCAAAGCCACCAAAGTCATGATCTGATCATGGGATCCCATGAAAATCGAGGGAAACGCTAATTTAATACCAGCTCACTGAAGGTGAGCTGCTATTAAATTAGGGTTTCTTTCACTAAAAAGATTGCATTCACTAAAAAGTTAAAAATAAAAAATATTTTACAAAAATTAAAAACCGACTTCAAAAACACTGAAAAGTTAAAAATAATATAAGAATAGGTACAGACAACATCACACTTCTATATTGAAGTCGGTGACAAATTTTAAGACTTTCTAGGAGATCATTGTTTGGCACCGACTTCAATATAGAAGTGTGATGTTGTCTGTACCTATTCTTATATTATTTTGAACTTTTCAGTGTTTTTGAAGTCTGTTTTTATTTTTTGTAAAATATTTTAACTGTAATCTCTACAATGGCTGTAACAACAAATAAAAAAAATCTATGCAGTGATAAAAATGCATTAAAGTCCCCAAGTTAGGTCTTATGACTTTTAAAGAAAGTAAGGAAATGAGATGACATATCATATCGACGATGAAGTGTAATGACCTCCTATGTGAAAATGAATAATTTTAGGGGAAACAAAAAATACTTTAATTTTTTACACCTATTAACGAAAAATTTTTATATTGTCAATTTATCGTCTTTAATTTATGACATTATACATTACGAAATGCAGTTTTGTGGTCTATTTCATGCGAAATCGTATTTTACATCCATTAACATAAGAATCATAAAAGAGACATAATGTAAGTTAGGAGGTCATTAAACTTCATTGTCGATATGTATTCTAAATTGGTCACTGCAGGACCTGCTTACAATATGTTTTTCAGATTTTGTATTACAGAAATACAAAATAATTGTATCTAATTAAAAAATAATAATAATGTTTCAGGATGTTGACACATTCCAAATATGGGATATTATAAAACACTATTTATGTGATGTTTCTTATGGCACACCCAATAATGCACTTAAAAATATTGCATTTGTTGACACAAGGCCTACATTTTTATTGCCAAATGTATGGAAGTTTTATTACTCTGAAAGGCTATTTTTACTGAGACTTTTACAATATATTGTGGAGTTTAAAGATGACACAAATCATGTTTATCATAAAGAATTTAGTAATATCTATAACTCACACCTTAAAAACCTCAAGTCATCACTTATAGAACAATATGAGAAAGTGATAACAGCTGCGCCTCCACCTAGAAAAATTCAAAATGAATTCAACAATGACACACTTAGAGAAGAATGGGCAGAATACAATCTTCGTGAGCAGTTGGTGATATTGCAAACCATTTTCCTCCTTGTTGACAATGAAGGTATTACAGATACACAATTTCAAAATCTGTTCATAGCATTTAGGAAACATAATTTTGGAAAAAATCAAGGGTATCAAGATCTGTTAGAAGAAAGGCACAGGGAACTCTCTACTCGAATCATGTATATTGAAGTCTGTATATTTATAATCATCACATACAAACAATTGTAAGTTTATTTTTAATTATAAACAATATTAGATAATTTATTTTTTCAACAATTATTATTTGCAATATTAAGAGATATTAAAAAAGCCATAATTGACCAAAAGTGGGCAGCATATGGATTTCTAACAGAAAATCTCTTCGCCATACATTTTTAATAATTGACATATTTTGTTAAATTATTGTAGAGACAATGGCATTTACCTTCAATAATCCAAGGGCTTCACTACTGTTCTTTTAGAATGAACTTGTTTTTAACAATTAAATTGATCTAAAATTACATGTTGTCTTTTTATGTTTATTTTTCATGCTTATAAAAAATAATGTAGTACTTATATATACTTACTTTTCAAAAACGTAATTTTGTCAATTGTGTTTGTTCTCTAAATTATACATATAGTTACATGTTAGAACACTGTTACAGTAACAATGCAGCCACCTGGATAGCAGCTACAGAAACATTTGTAGATCCAGAACTTACTAAACTACAGCCAACTACAGATCACAGTCCTATGCTACTTCTATGGATGTTATTGGCTCTGGAGGTATGATTGCTTCAGTAAACATACTTATGCACAGCCATTTTTAGTTGTTTCAATCCCGTGGCTGGATAATGAAATGAAAAAGTTGTTACTTTATCCTACAATTTTGTATGTTTTGCGGCCTTAGCGAATAAACGATGAGAAGTGCCTTTACCGCCTTCAAACTTCATTTTGATGCAGTCACCCCTTCCAGCTTCCTCTTGTGCATTCACTTTATAAATTTCTTTTATCAATTGCTCTTATCCATCCTTTCTATGTGACCAAACCATCAAAATATTCATTTACTCGTATATCATCACATGAATAGTTCACATTGCCTGTCCCTCGCATTAAAAGGTTCATAATTTTACAGTGCTCAAACTGTTTCTAACAAGATATTGAGTTACAAATTATGTATTTTACATAAGAAAGAATACTAAAAGAAACAGGGCCTATATGTATAATCTAAATAGTTAAATACTAATTATAAGAAAAGGGCATATAGGTGGCAACAGCACCTTTAAATAATTGTATGTATTAATATTGTTACTTTATAAAATACTTTTCAGAGCCAAGACCATGCCAAGTTATTTGAGAGTAAGTATCAGCGCTATGGCTCAACAGCATTGAAAATGCGTGTATTTGAATTCATTAGTGAAATGCTGAACTCTTCAGTATTCACCGTAAGTATGTTTCGTTTCTTGTGTAGGTTTTGTAATACTTCTGTAATAAACATTTTATCTTATTTATTATGACTTCTTTTTAATGCACATCAAGAACCTTATCACCTGTCAATTAATATTCATCAATAAAATAATTTTGTAATAATGTCGTACCGCTGCTGTTCTGACTTATCAGAAAGGGGCCTAAATTAGTAGTATAAATTACTCTCATTTTGTGAAATCGCAAATTTGACAAACTGGTGTTTCACTAAGTTAAACTGCAGTATGAGATACAAAAATAGAAGCACCTTTTAAAAAATATATGGAATAGGTTTATTCTGCGCTCTTTATTATTAGGTATGTGTCCATAAATATGATCGTTTTTTAAATAAAAAGTGCTATATCTCAAACTTATATTGTTGAAAAAATTTATTATTTGATTATTTTCCTGTGCAATAAAACGACACATCCTCATCGAGCTTCGACTCGTTTGATTTGTAATGAGGAGCACTAAAAGCTTGTATTAAAAAATATTTTATTTTATTGATGTATGAAACAAACTAAAATGTATTTTATTTTATAGGATCAATCAAAATGTGCCAAAATAGCAAGAGAAACAATCTTCAGACTTCTGAATGTGATATGTAACAGATTTGATAGTGATGGAACAATAAGCTACCAGCCTGGCATTATGCAACTATGTGCAGATCTTTTTCGATCCCCAGACATAGCCGCAGAATTCTGGACACTTCACCAGAAAGGTGAAGAAATTGGCATTGTTTCTTTATGGAATACTGCCCTAGAATATTTCCCACACGATTTTAGCATGCTCTCTGTTCTCGCTGCTGGATTAGCTCAAGCTGGTAAAAACAGTGTGAGATGTGTAAGTCATTAATATTCTAATCTACCTCAAACCACTCTTTAACTTTAATCACATTGCAATATAAGAGCTTTATAATTTCATATCGATTGGCTTACAAATGCCATAAAATAGTAAATGTTATTCCTTGGAAACAAAAGACAATACTATTTTAAAATATTAATTAAAATATTTCTCTTAATTTGAGTTTATTTGTGTTTTAACTTTTCAGTTAATTGGAGAATTAAAAAACTTGCCAGTGTACACAGAAATCTATAATCCAAACAGTCCTTTGATGTCATTGGAATCAGACGATGCTATAATAGGTCGCGAATATTTGCCTCTTGGAGACTCGACCTACCGCATAGAGGCAGGCTCACGAGCTACCGTTATGGAACGGAAAGAGGGCACAATGATACATTTCCGCACCCCTTATTCCTACTGGACTATTTTCAACAGTGAAATAGAAAAAGCACTTGATCGGAAAAGACACAACAACATTAATGTGACATTGCAAAAGGTTTATGAAGGCGCCAAAGTTTTGAAAGGTAGGTAACTCGATATCAGCACGATCTTCCAACTGTGTTACTAGGGTTTTTATTTAACATACATTATTCTAACATTTAATGATGCATAACTTTCTCTACATTAGGTGCTTTCGTTTAATCTAAGTTCGTTAAAAGGTGAGTTTCGGTGTTAGTTTGCAAGTATCATTACATCCTAGAATTTGATTCTTAAAAGAGACATTAGTTACATTATTAGAGTCTGGCTAATGAAAGCTGAACCTGACATTTTTCCAAGTTGCAACACTGATAACTCCCTCTTGAACATGGTGATTTTGATACTTTGTAATAAACTTGTTACTTTGTAATTTAACTGACGGTTTGGTACAGAAGCACAAACTGAGCCAATATAATAATATGACACATAATTATTGTTTAGGTTTTGTTAGGGTTTTTAATGTGGAACGTCTTAAATTTATTAGTTCATGGCAGATAAAGTAGGACTTCACAATTTTATATTATCACATACAATATATTTTATAACTGATTATCATCAGTTAAGTAAAAAGTTTATAAATTAGCAAAATTATTAGGAAGCGGAACATCAAATTTCAGTAGGCAATCATACATATCAAAGTTCTCTTTATATTTAACACATTCGAAGAAAATGTGGTCTAAATTGCCTTCCCCTAATCCACATTCACAAAGACATTTTTTTTTAATTTCCCGCGTTTTGCTAGGCTTTTATTAGCCAGCCCCCGTAGCACGACCATCAAAACACGATATGATATAGCGACTTATCGCGGTGAACTGTCAAAATACGATGAAACCTACTGTGTTTTAACAGTTCATTGCGATAAACCGCTTTATCATGTCGTGGTTTGGTGGTCGTGCTAGGGGGGTAGACTCTGAGTGCGGTCCAAAATTTGCTAACAGAAAAGAGGTAGTGCACTGTCTCCAGAACTGTCAAGATCAAAGTCAACATAGGGTGCGGTCCAAAATTTGCTATCAGCGCTCGTGTGCGCTATTTGCATGCAAACTGTTGATCGAAAATTGCTCGTGTGCGCATTTGTAGGCGGTATGACGTAATCGATGACATCACCGATTGGTGCTAACTGCAAACAGAAAAGAGGTAGTGCACTATATTCAGAACTATCAATTTATTTATTCTTTATGTACATATTTATAGCACATAGGCGGACTTAATGCCTGAGGCATCTTCTCCCAGTCAACCTTGGGGTGGTGCAAAAAGGGAAATGCGGTAGATGTACCGAGAAATGAAAAGCTTATTATGAATAAGTATCATATTATTACGTAAATATAACATTAAATTCTATGACATTAATAAAATAATTAAAATAAACTAATATATACCTAAAATATCTAAAATGCCTACGACTAACGTGATAATCGCAATGCATTGATTGGCGATGCCTAAAAAAATCAGTTCTGTTGTTCAAAATGCCTTCGCAATTTATTTTTGAAGCTTAGTTTGCTTGGGGCGTTTTTTGCCTCTAGAGGGAGGGCGTTCCATAAAAGAATAGATTGGACAAAAAAGGATGAGTGAACAGTATCAAAGCGATGCGATATCCCTCATCGCTTCAATACTGTTCATACGAGAATACCATTGAAGGCAGAACAAAGGGTTTTGTTATGAGAGGTACACAAATTCTGAAAATGTGTCTTGAGGTAAGAGGGTGTGTTAGGGTAAATGAAGTAAGGAATATAAAGTCATTAAGGCTCTCATCTGCCTATGCTGCCGAATAGGTAACCATTTTAAGCGCATTCGGAACGTCGAAACATGATTATATTTTTTAAATTAAAGACGAATCGAATGCAATTATTTAGAAGTCGGTCAAGTTTGTTGAGTAGATCTGCATTCAGGTCGAAATAGCACACATCAGCATATAGTCTATTATAGGAAAAATTAAAGACTGTAGAAGCATTTTTTTGATGTCAGTAGGCAGAAAGTTTTTCAGTCGGTAGAGAGATCAGATCTTAATGTCAATGTCAACGTCAACATTTGTTTCCCGCGGAGTATTATTTATATTCTAGTTTTTTAGATTTTTTTTTATTAGAACATCTACAATAAATACAGAAGTGCTCTGTGAAGATACTGAGGCACAATACATGTCTCCCTCCAATCAATGACGTCACCGATTGATGCTGACACTGCTAACAGAAAAAAGGTAGTGCACTGTCTCTAGAATGTCTGTCTACTGTCAATGTCAAAGTCAACATAGGTACGGTGCGGTGCTAAATTTTCTATCAGCGCTCGTGTGCGCTATTTGCATGCAAACAGTTTGTCCAAAATTGCTCGTGTGCGCATTTGTAAGCGGTATGACATAATCAATGACATCACCGATTGGTGCTAACAGTGCAAACAGAAGAGAAGTAGTGCACTGTCTCCAGAACTGTCAACGTCAACATCAGTTTTTCACGGAGTTTTATTTATATTTTAGTTTGTTAGAATTTATTTTTTCATTAGAATATCTACAATAAATACAGAAGTGCTCTGTGAAGATACTAAGGCACAATTCAATTCAATATTTAATTTATTTATTTATAACAATGTACATTGTGTCGAATAGTAATTACAATATAATTTATGCTTATAATAATAATTAATATAACAAATAATAATAATTTACCGAAATTACAATGTCCACAATAATATTGAATAATTATGTCATTTTTTTAAAGGTATCTCAATCATTAAACAGGATTCAATCTTATCATTCATTTACTAGGTCTACAAAATTTGTCAATAGAATAAAAACATTTTTCGACATGATTGTGTATGGTGAATGCAGACAATTGTTATGACTGCTCTTTTTTGCAGAACAAAGCCTTTTTGCACATTGTACATATAACTACTACCCCAACACAAAATGCTGTAACGCAATCTCGACCTCACCAAGGCATGATATACGAGCTTAAGATGGTTTACATCCGCTTCATCTCGAAGATTACGGAGCACATAACCAGTTAAGATCCCGATCAATTTAAACCCCCAGGAACTTTGCGACCTCGACTAATTGCACTCTTTCATTATCCAGCATGACATTTATATTAGTATTATTATTATCTAGCATTATTGCGGACCAACATGACATTGGTTTTCTTTTTATTTACCACTAGCTTTCCGCTCGCGACTTCGTCCGTGTTATTTTTGTTTTCCCGTGGGAATTTTATCTTTTCCTGTAGGAAAATTACCCTATGTCCTTCCCCTGGTCTCGAACTATACCTATACCAACTTTCATCATAATCAGTTCAGTCGTTTCGAAGCCTATTCAATACAAATAAACAAACAAACAAACAATCAAATCTTTCCTCTTTATAATATTAGTATAGATTCATTCATCTTTACCAAGGTATAACTTATATTTGCTTTAAAGCTGTCAAGTTCGTTACTAGACACTATAGCATTTGTATCATCTGCAAAGAGAACTAATTTAGTCACCTCCAGAGCATTTAAAAAAATAGGACCCAAAATTGAACCTTGCGGCACCCCTGCGGGTCCTGCCCCAAAGTGATTGGTGCCGTTGCCTACTTCCAGACTCGACCAGATCGTCAGATCGCCTTATCGGAAGGGTTGCCAACGGTACGTGGCCGCAAGTTAAAGGCCTGTCCTGCCTAAATTGAAAGGCAGTAATATCAATTGTCCATTTACAGGGGTATTAAAGGCGTTGGTACAGGACAAAGAAATTCCCAAGAGTTTGATAACACCAAGCGAGGGTGTATTCGACGTACTAGTCCGATTCATGCGAGCCGACGCGCCCGCACTGCCGCTGCTGGTGGAGTGCTTAGAATCCTGCTCTGCGCTTGTTCCTGCCTTTCCGACAGAAATACACTTGAGGTCAGTGGCATAGTTTGTGGGCCCGCGGCTGGAAGAAAAAAATATGACCTCACTTTTGATACTTTGTGTATTTGTTGTTTTAGCTGAGTCAATAGAGTTGGGGAGGTCCAAATATAGTAACAGAGTATTATGTATAATCTGTGGTACCAGTATAATAGTAGATTATTAACCAAGGGGATAAAACAGTGTCACGGATGTAGACTTGGAATCGCAAGTGTAACGAAGAACTCTCCCGAGCGCAGCAAGGGTGTTAAATAATTAAATCCTGAGCGTAGCGAAAAATTCATACAAAATTTTTGAAGTTACTTTTTATCCCGAATTTCAATGAGTTGCCTAGGGAACGCAAAACCGAATCTATAATATATAAAGCTCGATTCAGACGAATCGACGCAGACGAAGTTGCGGGAAGCATCTAGTCTTATCTATCTATTCTATTTCTATAATGTATAAAGCTCGATTATCTATACTATATAAAGCCCGTTCGTTATTCACTCTTAAACTCTAACGGCCTTACAAATAAAAAACTTATTCCTAGGAATAACCTCGGAATAGTAATTCCGTGTTTTGTCTTATTTTGACATATTACATCTGACATGTGCTAAAACAAGACAAAACACAGAATAAATTATTCTGAGGATTATCCTCGGTATAAGTTTTTATTTGTAAGGCCGCATAATGTTTATTTTCCTTTTTTCACCGTAATATGGAATGGTTTTAAAAGCAAAAAAATAGGAAAAATCCTAAAGAAAAACTAAAAATAATGTAAATAGTACGGTACACTTCGCGATCGTTTATTTAGATGCGCCATCTGTCAAGGTGCCGCAGATAACCAGGTATAAGACTCAGACCAAGGAAACCAAAGAACATGAAATACCTACAAAAAAGCGTGCCAATAATGTAGGTAGGGTGGTGCTCTATGATGGCGGAAAAAACTAGGCACGCCGCATCCAATATTCCACACTTATGATGTTTTTCTTTATACAGTTTATTTAAAAAATCAATGAAAAACATAGAACTGCAAAATGCACTCACAAACAACGCTCACTGACTGACACTGCACAACAAAACGGTGCTTTGTAATGGCGAACTGGCCGCAAATTTATTCGTGCCATAGTTAATAATTATATTGCGAGTCCATTAGTTTCCTTGGTCTAAGGGTATAAATAATGGTGATTATTATTTTCACATCCTAATTGGTGCATGGATGAGGATAGAGTGTTCGTTATGTATGGGTGTAGGTATGTATGTATGTATAAGTATAAGCCATACATTGTATGATTGAGACGTTTGGCTAATGAGACTTATTGCGACTGGGATGCTTTCCTAATAGAAGAAAATGCGAATGTGAGAATGTGCAAATGATATATTTACTGTTTTGAGACACCGTGACATTTTGGGAATGGGACGTCCATCAAAACAAACGAATGTATTAAATTTTTCATTACTCATACTCTGAAAGTAGGTCTGAAGTTGCCTGAGGAGCGGGTTGAAAGTAATACTTTTCAGCCCTAGGGAGAATCACTTTCAACTGACAGCTGCTATCAAATTTTAAAATAGAAACTAGTTCTTTTTTCACATGTTTATTGAACCATGTTTCGACTTTCTATACAGCCACTCAATTACAGCGCGGTGTAAAATTGAAATAACATAATGTTAAGTAGGTATTTAAAGAATATATTTTTTAAATTACTTTATTATAATTTATTTTCAACTATTTCTTTTAAAAAACATAGATTAGGGCAAAATATTTACTTACCATTTTTTAAATTATGAAAATGAAAAATAATGGCAGAATAGCTGGCCGGCCACAGAAAAAAAAACAAAATAAGCGGGAAAGCGGTAATGCAATCTTCATTTGTTTTTTCCATTTGTCGAGTTTTGTTAATATTTCCGTATAGCAGAGATTTGTGTTAACTGTTAATTATATTTGTATAACATTGTGTGATTGTGTTAATAATTAACAGAATAAGTTCATCTGATTCAGGTATGGAGTTAACGCCTGATTTTATAAGAGAAAGCGGGCTAAAGCAGAAGTTGTTGATTTATGTAATATAAAATTTACACGTTTTTTCTTTAGCTAATTCATTGTTTTATTTTTACTTTCCTTGTATTCGTAATGAAAAGCACAGTGTTTACATCGGATTAAAGACTTATTTAGTCCCTCGAACTATTGGTGCCCTCGCTGCGCTCGGCGCCAAATACCGTCTCGGGACTAAATAAGTTACTTTCACCCCCGGGGTACTAATGTACTATTTTACACAACTCGCCTGATGGTAAGTGACGATAAGCCCGAAGATGACAGCAAGCGTCATCTAGACTCCACAACAACTGAGGAACTGTCGTAACTTACTGTATTTGAAAAACTATACAGAAGACGTAGCTGTATGTGCTTGGATCCCTTTTTTAGTTCCGAAAATTAAACCTATATATGTAAACAATACGGCGAGGTTAATTTTTTTGTTTAATTTTGTTATATTTTAGTGTCTTCGTGCATTGTTGTACATAGGTTGTCGGTTCAGAATTATTTTTTTCTCGCCTAACAACAGCTGACCGCTAGAGCTGCCACGGCGTAGTTTGTTTTGAAATCTTAAAAAATCCTACTCCAATTATATTAATTATTATTATTAACATTACTAGAACAAAACTTTTTCACTATTGTGCGTACTTTCTCGCCCTTTCAGCTTGATATACCTTATAAGACTAACCCAGTATACGATCTTATAATATAGTAAGTATTATAACTATTGTTTCAATTACACAGACTTATAAACACTGGCCTCCTCCCGCGTATAATGAACCCGAAGCTGACGCACACCGACTATGCCAACGGCGCGTCGTTTGACTCGGCCGCAGTGGGGTCGTACCTCGTCTCGATTGAGCAGCCCGCCGGCAGCTACAAGTTTTTGGGCGTCTACATTGATATGCTCTGCGCCTTTCAGGAGGTAAAAATCTACAATGGCCTTAAGTTATTGTTATTTCAACTCGTTTTACTTAATTGCTTTTAATTCGTAATTATAGTGATTTTCACCATGTTAAAAACGGTGATTAAATTTCTAGTTATCACCCGACGAACGTATCACGATGGAAATTATTCTTCCGGGCTTAATTTTGATGCTGAGGGAGGTATTCCCGAACGTCTGCGGCTGGCGCTACAACCACCGGGATGAGCAGCGGAACATGATCGCGCGCTGTGCGAAATTCCTTACCCTAGTCCTCCAACAAAAAGAGAGTAATAAGGGCATTAGTCTGCTCAAGCGAACCTGTATCTACAGCCTACTGTACACAGAGAATGCGCTAGAGTTGCTGAAAATAATTTCTGTAGGTTTGTATCTTGGCATTTTTTAAGCAGTCTTCAAACTTAAAATGTGAAATAGTTGCTTATGTGGGAGCCGTTTTTACTTGACTGTACATGTAACATCATCAAAGTGTAGTTCAAGTATGTAATATTATACTTTTGACTGCACATAGTGACACATATACAGAGTTACTTTTTTATTACCCCGGATAATTTAAGGGACGCTTTACGACACGGTAGTAGAATGAGTTAAACATTAATAAAAAAATAACTCACCTATTTAATTTTATATTAATATCAAAACATCCCAAAAAATTTCAAAAAGAAAAAAATATTACTGCACTAGTTTAGTGCAATAGCGTCGGTGGCGCAGTGGACTCGGCACTTGCCTTCCAATCGGGGGGTCGGGGTTCGAGACCCGCCATGTACCAATGTGTTTTTCGTTTCGAATTTCATATGTACATTTGTCTGATGCTCCTACGGTGAAGGAAAACATCGTGAGGCAACCTGCATACATCTGCGAAGAAATTCAATGATGTATGTGAAGTCGACCAATCCGCACTGGGCCAGCGTGGTTGACTAAGGCCTAATCACCCTAATATAGGGTAGGCTCGAGCCCCTCGGTGGGGACGTATATGGGCTGTGATGATGAGTTTAGTGCACTATGTTTTTTTTTATAAAATAATGAATGTGTGACGAAAAAGTAACCGTGTATTTGTTGGTGGAGAAATTCTTTCTTGAGCTCTTTGAGAGTTGAAAGAATATGGTACAGTGTTAGATACCTAAGTAATAGTAATATTATTTATATATCTAAATAATCCTTGTTATTAAAAATCCATAGGTAATGAAGAATTAGAAAAGATTTTATTTGATGAAACGAACTGGGTCTCGGGGCCTAGTAGTAACTACCTCGCGACACTCCAGAGGTGCGTGGCTATTGTGATGTTCGCACTGCGCTTGAAAAGTTTGGTTATCGACAGCAATGACGTAACGCCCCTAGAGCACCTAATTTTCGCCCAAAACAAACAGAAGGACCCACTCAAAGTAGTCCCGAAAGTGACCAGCTACATAAACCATTCTTTTAACAGAAGTTTGCCAGTTCTAAGCTGTAGACTACTAAAGAGATTTGCCGATGTGAGTTGTATTACCAAGTTATTAATGCAAGAATTACTATAGTACTGTAAATATAAAAGCCTTATGCAAACATGCATTTTTTTTGTTTTTGATAGTAATAAATGATATGTTGACTTAAATTTATTACCTAAAGGATTACATTTTGGAAATTTAAAAAAATTATTTCATCTTGTCAGTCATAGTCGGATTCATAAACTTTTTGTAGATACACACAGCAACAGGCTTTACATGTTAACCTTGATCCGCCCTTATGTCGCTCGTAATAGCGGCGGCTTTCGTAATGTAAATTTAAAGCTTGACGTGACGCTGACTGTACATAAGCATAATTTCTAATTTTTCAGGGTTTCCAAATGTCTCTTTTCGCTTCTTTAGACATGACGGCGTATCAAGTGCGCGTCATGTTCTTAGACCGACTGCGCGACGAACACGAATCCACTGAGTTAAAAGTTGCCATATTGGAGTTTGTAGCGACCTGCGTCGGAAAACAACCAGGACTAACTGAAGCATTCTTCATGATGAATCATGAAAAAGCTAAAGCTGAAGAACAATCTAATAAAGAAAAAGTCTCTGTGGAAAGTAAAAGTAGTACAGTTGATAGTTTTGAAGGTATTCTAGGCTATATGGCTGATTATCTTGGAACAATTAAGTCTGTAAGTCTATTTACAACAACTAAACTTATTTTTAACTTATTTATACGAGTATCTAACTAAATATATATTTTACAGGACGTCACACTTTTACACAGTCCATTACTAGGATGTATCATGGCATTGTTCCATGCTCTATGGAAAAACAACATGCAAATCTTGGTAAAAAAGCTACGTGAAAACCCTAAGTTCTGGGAGCATATGTCTTGTCCATTATTTAATAAAATTCTGCCTGGCCTACGAACATACTCACAAATATTCAATGTGCTTGGAATTGAGCTTTTTGCGTCGAGAGACAAACTCGATCCAAATTTGAAGGAAGTTCTAGAGCAATTTTTTGATACTGATAAGAAATATCTAGACACATGGATAGATTACATATTCTCCTTCAATGGCAGAGAAGACAAAGAGGAGTTAGTAGATAAAGTTCCTATATGGTTAAGTCTTTTAACATCATGGAAAGACTTCACAACTATTTTCTGTAAATGTCTTCCAATAAGTCTGAATATAGCACATAAGTCAAAAATGGTTGCACCATGTATGTCAGCTTTGTTAAATGAGCTGGATGATTTAAAAGATGGTAGGTTAGTTGTAATTTTATCGGAATTATACGTAATAATGCTGGCCAATTGGAAGGATGATTGCTTTGAAAACAGAAAATTGAATGCTAAACAAATAGATGGTCTGTTGACCAACACTGCAATCATTTACGAATGTCTTCATCCGCGAGCGATTCGGGCGATCCTGTCCATATGTACCGTGGCAATAAGCAGCTTAGATTATGAAATAAAAGCCAATACAGCCACAGCACAAAGTATCATACAATCTGTAACCAATATAAATAGTATAGAACTAGAAAAACTTTTAGACAGTATAAAAGATCCACCAAAAATTAAAAGTAAACCAAATAATAAAGTCAGTACTAGTGAAGAAATTCCACCTGTAGTGCTATCTCTGGCTATGTTAGAACAATGTTTAGACTTATATGATGATATGTTTTCGGGTCTATCGAAATGGTTTCAATCAAGCAAGTTTATGAATAAATTACTTTGCTGTCTGCAAATGTGTTTGCAAAACCGTGAACATTATTATGCGTCTTTAGCTGCTTTGCGGTGCATCACTGCGTATTCACGTGGCCCGTTCTCCAAAGAGTTACTGCTGTGTGATGTGGACCAATTCTTGTGGATGCAGCTACTGCCACCTAAGTTTGATGTGAATGGGGGTGTCTGGAAAGTTCAAGAGTGGTGGCGCGTTTATGCCTTTAGTTTAGATTTCATTTCCATGATGGTGATAAAACACGGCCAGTTCTTCGCCAGTGACGCTATCACCTTTGTGGGCGTTCATCTGGAATTTTTAATTGAAGCCATATTGCTACCGCGCCAGGTGTTCAGTATTGACGCGATGAACCTGTGCGCGTCTACACTAAATCTAGTCGTCCAACTTGTGAAATTTGAAGCCCGGTGGAGGATACAAAATATAAATTCTCTTACTGGCATTATGGTAAGAGGTCTTTTCAAAATGTATATTTTGTTTTCAAGATGATTCCCACTTATAATGTCTTATGCATAATATTTTTTTAATGCAGAGAAGCATTAGCGTGTGCCTCTATCAGTGCGTCACCATAATGCTACGTTCGCGTCGCTCGTCTGATCCTGCTTTACAAACTGGAGATGAAACCGTAAGCCAAACGCCAAACATTCTGCACAGGTAATTATTATGTTCAGTCTCAAATATTAATGATTATACTTAACTAGCTGTGCTCGCGAACTACGTTTTAAAGTAGGTACAGTAAGCTCCCATTCATACCTAATCTTTTAAAGTAGGTACAGTATGCTCCCATTCAAGCTATACATTTACACTACGAAAACCGTCACTATTACGAGCGGCATAAGAACGGTCCAAAGGTCAAACAGTATAGCTTGACAAGGAGCTTACTGTACTAAGTTATTTTCATTAATTTTTAAGCTCGTGTACGTGTTGTTCATTGCGTGATGTATTTACCTATAAGTGTTTGTTGCACTTAGTTTGTTACTTTAGAATAATTTTACTCATAATAATATATTGGTGTAAACAAATATTGGTAAATCAATAAATTAAAAAAGTACATAGGCCACATATTATGACCATGCACGTTATATAAAACTAGTTGACGCGCGGCCGCTACCATTTGTTGTCGTTTCGTGTTGCAAGTAAGAGCTCCTAAAAATGGTTGATTGTGCAGTTTTGCTCTTGCAAAAGGCGATCGAGTAACTCAAATCTTCGAGGCCATGGGGTTTCCTATCATATACAAGTATAAAATTTACATTAACGTGTTTTATTAATGTACAATTTTGAAGTAATTTTTATGCCGTTACAATAGAAAAATACAGTGGTACGTTGGCAGCTCAAACAATTTAATATTATTATTTTAAAATAAGATATTAATAATATTCTAAAACAATTAAAGAGACATGTCATCGTATTATCAAAAGGAGTAACTGAATCGCAGATACATTGTCTATTTTTTTCTAAATTATTGCTCAATTGTACGTTTATACTTGTAAAATAATTATTAACCATAAAAATGTAAAAGTCCTTTTCGTTATTCGGTATCAAATATTCTGACTATATAGTATTATATTATCTGTGCTGATACCTATTACTGTACTGCATACATCACTAAACGGGCAGATTTAAAAGCAACATTTGTAACGCCATCTTGCGCTTAGTAGTTGGAACTTATAGTTGGCGTTTGCTTATTTACGGAAGCAATCGATTATGGGCTGTTTTAATTTTGCAATAAGATTGAATTTGAATTGATACATTTCGGGACATAAGACAGTCTATTTGATATTCGATTTGACCAATTACAGCTCGCTATTTTGCATTAGGTGTTGAGTTTGGCGACGCCGGTTTTCATGCTAATAAGTCATCATGCTACTGAATTCTGTTCTGTGGTCGGTCCACCTTCTGGGAGGCCTCTACCAACGCTGCGTTTCACGGTACGCGGCCACCACTCGAGGATCGCCCCGCCCCCAACGACCGTCAATCCTGCGAGCTATGTGTCCTGCCCACTGCCACTTACTGCAATTCTTTGGGCTATGTCGGTGACTCTAAGTTCTTCTATAGATCTGATGCGATCGCGTAGAGAAACCCCGAGCATAGTCCTCTCTATTCCCCTTTGAGTGACACTGAGCTTTCTGATGAGACCCATTGTAAACGACCACGTCTCACTTCTGTACGTCATCACTGGCAACACGCACGAATTGAAGACTTTCGTCTTAAGACACTGCGGTAGATTGGCTAAGGTTTTCCTACGGGAAAATATAAAATTCCCAAGGTAAAACAATAATAACGCGGGTTAAGCCGCGAGTGGTAAGCTAGTGTCAATATTATTTACATTAAATTTTTATACATACTCGTACATCGGCATTTCGGAATGTTTCGGTCACATTTTTCTTAAAATTTGTGTGAGACACGCAGTCCAATTTTGTTGGGAGGTCTATATCTAATTGTTTTTAAAATTTACTTATACAGGATCATTTTTAATGAACCAACAACCTCCCAGGGGCTGATTCTAGTGCTCAGATGCAACAACTTTTTGTATGGGACCAACTTCGAAATCGCAAAAAAAATCCACTTTCCCATACTAAAGTCTCAATCAGCTAACCTTGTTTGTATGGAGAAGTGTTTTTTTTTGAGATATCGATGTTGGTCCCATACAAAAAGTTGTTGCATCTGAGCACTAGAATCAGCCCCTGGGAGGTTGTTGGTTCATTAAAAATGACCCTGTATACAGGGTGTCCCAGAAGCCGAAGTCAAGCCGAAAGCAGGTGTTATCAGAAAAATTTAAAGAAAAATCTAAGTCACCTATTTAAAAAAAATCTAACATTTAAAAAATCGATATAATTTACACCCTGTGACGGTTTTTTCACTCTTGTTGCTACAAATCTTGACTTTTCTAAACATTTTCTTTTGTTTTGTAATCCTGAATAATGTTTCTGTATACTCTAATCTAAAATTTAAAGCCAGCTGCTCCAAATTAGAAGAATATGCCATTTTTATCTAAATTAAATATTCAAAATTAATTTTTCGCATAGCTTTAACAAGCTGTACTGAAAAAAAAATGTACTATGCGAGTTTGGCAAGTAACTACAAAAGTTGGCGCATTCAATAAGGATTCCAAAATGGTATGATACTTGGTAGATAATTTCTACGATTGCAGACAATTTTTTTTTCTCCAAAAACAGGCAGTTTTGAACAAATTTTTCTTACGTACTTAAAATTTATTCTAAAGTACCCATGGTTTGCTTTAAGGCTGTAACTTTAACATTCTAGTTTGAGTGAGACCGGGAGAGTCATTTTACGAAGTGTGAGAGAGACAGATAGTGACGCTAACGTGACAGAGACGGCGAGTCTCACATCCACTTCGTAAAATGACTATTTTACGAAGTGGAAGTGAGACAGATAGTGACGCCAATTATTCGCTAACGCACAAACAATACACATCAGTACGTTTCGCTCCTTCGCTTACTGCGCATCTTTTTGTATTCGTTCGTGTTGATTTCGTGCTTACCACTTTCTGCTTCGTTTATTGGACTTGATTGCTTGTGATTTGGATTCGGACTGTTTAGTTTCTCTACCGACGACCTTTGCTTTGCTCCGGACTACTTATCGTTGATTGTGTAATTGTGTAGTGCCACCATGTCTGCGTACACGATACAAGAATACGCCAACATGCATTTAATTTATGGGGAATGTAGATGCAATGCCAACGCTGCAGCTAGACTTTATCGTGAGAGGTACCCAAATGCAGCTCGTTTTCCGGATCATCGAGTCTTTACAAATGTGCACCGATTACTCTTCTCAGAGGGCCGACTGCCGAACCAAGTACATAGTGAAAGAAGATTTCGTCCCCCTTACGAAGGACGTTGTACTAGACATTGTCGAAGAAGATCGGAGTATTTCTGTACGTGGAATAGAGAGAAGCACAGGAGTACCCAAAAGTACAGCCCATCGGATTTTGCAAAGAAATCAGTAACTCGTAATACACCCGTACCACGTACAGCGAGTACAAACTCTACTACCCCGGGACCATCGACCCCGTGTTGCTTTTTGTCAAACAATGCTACAAAAACACAGAAGATCCGCGATTCTTCGAAAAAATTTTGTGGTCAGATGAGTCGACATTTAAAAAAGATGGTTACATGAACCTACACAACTTACACGAGTGGCATATCGAAAATCCTCATTTGATGAGGCAAGATAGATCACAATATCGATTTAAAGTGAATATGTGGACCGGAATTTTAAATGGACAAATAATAGGTCCTTTTGAGCTGCCAGACGCCTTGACTGGTGAAGTTTATTTCCATTTTTTACAAAATGAATTACCAAATCTACTGGAAGATGTGCCACTTAACATTCTAAGAGATATGTGGTTTCAACAAGATGGTTGCCCAGCTCACTATGCCAGCTCAGTAAGAGAATATCTCGATGAGGAATACCCAGGCAGATGGATAGGACGATCTGGTACTATCTCGTGGCCAGCCCGTTCCCCAGATTTAAATCCATTAGATTTCTTTTACTGGGGAGCGGTGAAAGAAAAAGTTTACGCAAAGCCAATCGAAACTGTGACTGACCTACGGCAAAGAATAATAGAAGCAAATGATTTTGTTAATAATGGAAGATTCGCCCGTCACTATCTGTCTCACTTCCACTTCGTAAAATAGTCATTTTACGAAGTGGATGTGAGACTCGCCGTCTCTGTCACGTTAGCGTCTCTATCTGTCTCACTCATACTTCGAATCTTTCCGTCACTGTCACGTTAGCGTCACTATCTGTCTCTCTCACACTTCGTAAAATGACTCTCCAGGTCTCACTCAAACTAGAATGTTAAAGTTACGGCCTTAAAGCACACCATGGGTACATTAGAATTAATTTTAAGTACGTAAGAAAAATTTGTTCAAAACTGCCTGTTTTTGAAAAAAAAAATATTGTCTGCAATCGTAGAAATTATCTACCAAGTATCATACCATTTTGGAATCCTTATTGAATGCGCCAACTTTTGCAGTTACTTGCCAAACTCGCATAGTACATTTTTTTTCAGTACAGCTTGTTAAAGCTATGCGAAAAATTAATTTTGAATATTTAATTTAGATAAAAATAGCATATTCTTCTAATTTGGAGCAGCTGGCTTTAAATTTTAGATTAGAGTATACAGAAACATTATTCAGGATTACAAAACAAAAGAAAATGTTTAGAAAAGTCAAGAATTGTAGCAACAACAGTGAAAAAACCGTCACAGGGGGTAAATTTTATCCATTTTTTTTAATGCTAGATTTTTTTTAAATAGGTGACTTAGATTTTTTTATATTTTTCTGATAACATATATGAGTTAGTCTATCACCTGCTTTCGGCTTGACGTCGGCTTCTGGGACACCCTGTATAGTATATAAGTATTAATTATTGTTTTGAAATAATATTTCAAATTCACTCCCCATCTCATTTTACAAAGAAAAAGTTCTACGTTTTTGTGTTCCGTACAAAATAAGTTGGATCCCGCTTTTTAAGCCCTTGTCCCGCATTTAATTACAATTTTCCGTAAATTGGAATATACAACAACAGCCTAATTGGTGTACCTTAGTATTATGTTTTATTTAGTTGTGATGTATTCTTAGTAAGAACTTAACGTCTAGAAAAGCCTTATTGAGGCTTATAGACATTCTAGACTAGATAGCGCTTATGTAGTACCTACAAGTACATAAATATATAAATATACAGTAAATAAATATATTCAAAGATGAAAGATATTCAGATATAATTCAAAAGTACTCAAAGATAGTTTTCATGTTCTTTTTCTTAAATTTTTACGCCGTCGACAATTTCCCCCATTTTTACTGGTGGACTAGCAGCATGTATTAGGCATTAAGTTCGCCTATTGTACGCCTCCTTTAAATAAAACAATGATTTTGCCTTGTATAAATTATTTTCGTCTGTATATCTGCTTCAATATGCAGTGCTATATTCGCGTATACTCCACTAAAAGCTGCTTATAGATGAAAATGCTACGACGACCAGCAGAAGTACGTAAGGACAGTACAATTGGGATGATGACTGAATTCTAATTTTGACGTCTCGTCATTAAATATTAAAATACCGTGAAAAAAGATGAAGTCCTGTGAAATTAGAATTAAAATCGGCTAAGAAATACATTAGATACAAGCATTTTAAGTTGTTAATTTGAAGGCGATTAGACAGAGAGATCCGACATCAACCGTGACGTCATAGTTGAGTTCGGCCATATAATCTCCTTGTAAATTGCCGTTGTGCTAGAAGGAGATGGAGAAAAGTCTTTAATACCTTATATCTTGGTTGTTATTATAGTTATTGAAGAGCGTCGGTGGCGCAGTGGACTCGGCACTTGCCTTCCAATCGGGGGGTCGGGGTTCGAGACCCGCCATGTACCAATGTGTTTTTCGTTTCGAATTTCATATGTACATTTGTCTGACGCTCCTACGGTGAAGGAAAACATCGTGAGGCAACCTGCATACATCTGCGAAGAAATTCAATGATGTATGTGAAGTCGACCAATCCGCACTGGGCCAGCGTGGTTGACTAAGGCCTAATCACCCTAATATAGGGTAGGCTCGAGCCCCTCGGTGGGGACGTATATGGGCTGTGATGATGATTATAGTTATTCGAAAACCGATTTTTTATTTCTGTTTATTATATGAATGAGCTTCTATTAGAGCAAAAAACATTTTTTAGTCATCTAGCCTATATAAATTAAAATCTTGATATTTTTAGACATTTATAGATCACATTTTTTGTTTTTTTATTTTATTAGAACCAACATTCATATTGATTAGTAAATTAATATACACTAAACTTACAGGGTTACTTTTTTTATTACCTTGGAAAATTTAAGGGACGCTTCAGTAATCAGGACACGGTATTAGAATGATTTAAATATTAATAGAACAAATAACTCACCTATTTAATTTTATATTAATTATCTAAAATATAAAAAAAATACTGCACTAGTTTAGTGCAGTATTATTTACGATTGTTTTATACAGGATTGTTCAAAGCAAACATGTTTGCCTTGTATACGTAGTTTCGCCGTCAGTTACTAGATGGCGCTGTGCGACTTTAGTACGCGGTAGAGAAATGTCCCCGCGACACTTTCCCTGCGTTCCAGATAAAGCACTGCTACTTTCTGAGGCTAACATCTGATGTTAGCCTCGTTTTGCGTTTCTTATAAGAAATGTTGACATTTTTAGCCGCGCTAATTGTTACAAATGAAACGCAAGGTACTGATTTTTCGTGCTGAATTTTGACACCTCACCTACTTAGTCCAGCCACTTAAAATTTTTAATAATAAAAATCAGAATTGGTTAATACTATAAATATCTTTCAATATTTTTTTTAAATCCGCTGAAAATCCTTTTTGATTCATGAAAAAAAGATTCCAAATGTCAAATTTGAAAGCTGTCAAAAAGTGGTATCAGAGGACCCATCTACTAACATGGGTATTTGATGCTAGCATTTCGTGTTAAAAATGCTTAAATGAAACGCATGACAGCCAGCAATAAAAACTAGCATCACCGGCTAATGAAACGCAGAGATGCTAAAAATGTTGGTATTTATGGCTAAAAATGCTTATCTGGAACGGGCCGTTTATATAGTCCATGAACCTTCGTTTGAAATATACTCTTGGAACTCGCCTTCAGTGTTTGTTTTTTGGAACCATCTCACAAACCGTTGGCAGTTTTTGGAACATCGACCATTGTGGTCCTCCGAAGTCGGATTCGTCGAGAGAATCGGATCGGAATTGGGAGTTAGTCGTCGGCATCCGCCACGAAACGGAAGACGCGGCAGCGGCGCCTAAGAGTGTGCTGCATCAAGTAGTGCCGGAGAAAAAACAGTTGAGTGAAGTGATAAAAAAAAAAAACTGTAAGTACTTTAAATTATTTCAATCAAAGAAAAGTGAACCTTATTTCTTGGTGCATAATAACTTGTGAATTCAGTGATATTTCTCTTAGAATTTGGAACTTGTAAAAATTTAAAATAGTTGTTTAGAATTTTGGACTTAGAATAATTTGCGAAAAAGTGAAACTACGGGGAATCCATGCCCAATTTCATATCGATGTGTCAATAACTCTCAACACTTAGAAAAATTTCGTGATATTCATCGTGTTGGGACTTAGAAAATTTTCGACGTGCTTTGTAAAGTATCATCGTGTTTGGACTTTGTAAAATTTCAACGTGTTTGGTCAAAATAATACTGACATATTTTGTGAAAAATCATGGAAACCTTAATGAATTTACAACAAGATGCTCATAACATAATTAAAAAAATACGAACCAACTTTAAAAAGTCCCCCAAAGACCGCATAACTCAAGCTTATGTAGAGACTAGATTGGAAAGTTTAGAAGAACAATGGAAATCATTCATGGAAACGCATCGTGCTATTTTAACAGATGTAGAAATTGCAAAGTTAGGCGAGTTAAACTATTTCAAGTCTGATTTTTATAATGCAACGCAAGAATTATATTATGAATGTAAAACGGAGATGAAAGAAGCATTAAATAGACTAGCCAACCACACGTCTGTACCCGGTACATCTAAGTCAGATGCGTCTGAATATGTCATTGCGTCGACTCCCCATGTAAAACTTCCAAAAATTACAATTCCAATGTTCAGTGGAAATTACTTAGACTGGACTACTTTTAAGGACTTGTTCTTATCGTTAGTGCATAACAATGGAAGTTTACAAAATGTTCAAAAATTACATTATTTGAAATCCCACTTAACGGGCGAAGCAGAACAACTGTTGCGGAATATTCCAATAACAAACGATAACTATGAAGAGTCTTGGGCACTATTGAACAAAAGATATAGCAATAAAAGGTTTTTGTCTTAATTGTTTGTTAAAAAGATTAATTGGTCAATCGAATATAACTGTAGAATCATCCAAGGCTATCAAAGATTTGTTAGATACAACTTGTGACAGTTTAAATGGCTTAAAAAATTTAGGTTTAAACATTGACGCTTGGGATGTTATGGTGATATTTATTGTAAGTTCTAAATTAGACGCCGAGTCAAGGAAATTATGGGAGGCCAAAATAAGTATAGATGACAATCATCCCACAATGAATCAATTTAAAGAATTTTTAGAATATAGGTTTAGATCTTTAGAATTTTTAATGTCCAAACCTACGAAGCAAAACATTGTTCGTAACTTACACCACAATAATGTAACAACTGCAAAAGTCCATCATGTTTCCACTCTTTCTTGTCCTTTTTGTTCAGAGAACCATAAGTTGTGTAACTGTAAGAAGTTTTGTAATCAAAGCAGCGAAACGCGTCGTAACTTCGTCCAAACCAATAATCTTTGTTTTAATTGTATGTGTCCCAATCATTCCGTATTTGCATGCCGACAACTCTCTAGATGTCGCATTTGTAAAAAGAAACATCATTCATTATTACATCAAGGTGTTCCAAAATCAATCAGTAGTAATGTCGAGGAATCAAATAACAAGAGTGTTGTTGTTGCAGCATCCACTTCATCTGAAATTAATGATGAAGTTAATAATGTCGTAGCCTGCCATCTTAGCACACATTGCCAAGTATTATTGGCCACAGCGCTAGTTCGAGTAGAATCTAAGTTGGGAAATCACTTGATGCTTCGGTCCTTGTTAGATCAAGGATCTCAAGCTTCGTTCATTACGGAGGCAGCAGTTCAATACCTCAGACTGCACAAAGTATCAAGCAAGATTCTAATCTCCGGCGTTGGTGAGAATTCAGAATCCAATATGTCAAAATCAGTGGTCTACCTGAAATTGCAATCCATGTATGATCCAACTTTCAATTTAAAAGTTAAAGCTCACGTTTTAAGTAAACTCACATCATTCTTACCTTCCAAAAAGGTCGAGTATACAATTCCAAATCAATTAGTTGACGTTAACTTAGCTGATCCTGACTTCCACTTACCAAATAAAATTGATTTGATTTTAGGTGCTGACATTGTTGGTCAGATTTTAGTTGATGGCTTAATCAAGGGCCCACCAGGCTCTCCGATAGCTCAAAATACAAAGCTTGGTTGGATCCTTTCTGGCCAAATCAATGAAGAACCTAATATTCACTCTCAACCTGAAAGAATTTTTAGTTTGCATACACAAATTGACAGTGATGAACTTTTGAGAAAATTTTGGGAGTTGGAGTCTGAGCCCGCTTTTACATTTAAAAGAATATTAACGGAAGAAGAGCAAAAGTGTGAAAAGTTTTATGCAGAGACAACCACGAGAGACAGCACAGGTCGCTATGTGGTTAAGCTTCCGTTTCGTACTGATAATCCGCAATGTACTAATGGAAACTCACTGGTTATTGCGGAAAAAAGGCTCCAATACCTGCAAAGAAAGTTAGCAAAAAATTTAGATTTAAAATTACAGTATTCACAAGTAATGTCGGAATATTCATCACTTGGACATATGGAACAGGTTAAGGAATCAGAAAAGCCAAACGAAAAAGTGGTGTACTTACCTCATCATGCCGTTGTCAGAGAAGATAAAACTACCACAAAAGTCCGTGTGGTATTTAATGCATCCAGTCCAGGCACTAATGGTATAACGTTGAACAATGAACTCATGGTAGGTCCAACATTGCAATTAGACTTACGTCACATACTAATGAGATGGAGGCAACACCCAATAGCTCTAATTGCCGACATTGTAAAGATGTATCGACAAATCAAAGTAGCCGATGAAGATACAGACTACCAGAGAGTACTCTGGTTCAACGAGTCGGGAAACGTAGAACACTATAAATTACTCCGAGTAACATTTGGTACTGCTAGTGCACCTTACCTAGCGGTAAGAACTTTGCACCAACTTGCACACGACGAAGGCGAGTCATTTCCCATGGTGTCTGAGAGGGTCTTAAAGGATTTTTACGTCGATGATCTGATGACTGGTTGTCAAACAATTGAAGAAGGCCTGGAAATAAAAGAAAATATGACAGAATTAATGAGACGAGGGGGTTTCGAACTGCAAAAATGGGCATCTAGTCATGAATTAGAAACACATAAAGAATTTAAGTTAGAAATAGGAAAAGAAAAAAATGGCAATGAAATAAAAAAGGTTCTCGGTATATCGTGGAATAATGCAGCCGATGAATTCGAATACAATGTTGACATGCCAGAACTTATCTCACCAGTTACCAAAAGGATGGTCTTGTCTGACATTTCGCGACTGTTTGATCCCAACGGTTGGATTGCTCCATCAATAATACAAGGAAAAATTTTTATGCAGAAGTTGTGGATCGCAGGATTACAGTGGGATCAAGAGTTACCTGACAATTTACTTAAAGAATGGCTTACTTACCGTGAAAGTCTTGCTAAGCTTACTAAATTTACCATACCAAGATGGATACACACATCTGCAACTGATAAATCTGTCGAATTGCACGGATTCTGTGATGCATCTAAGGATGCCTATGCTGCAGTAGTGTACGTTCGAGTGGTAGATATGAATGGTAAGGTTTATGTGCATCTTGTCGCTTCAAAAACAAAGGTCGCGCCGATTAAAAGAGTGTCTATCCCACGTTTGGAATTATGTGGTGCTGTGTTACTTACAAAACTAATGGTTGAAGTTGTAGAAGTCTTGAACATATCTAAAGACAAAGTTCACGCGTGGACTGATTCTGAAGTAGTGCTGGCTTGGCTTAGTAGTCATCCAAGTCGCTGGAAAACTTTCATTGCGAACAGAGTCTCAGAAATACTTACTGCTTTTGATAGGAATATTTGGTCACATGTCAGATCTGAAGACAATCCTGCTGATTGTGCATCTCGTGGCATCCAACCATCCAATCCAGCAAGTATACAGTTGTGGAAGCACGGTCCATGCTGGTTGTCTGCAAAATCTATCAACTACAGTCCACTGAGCAGCAACCATGATACAAATTTGGAAGAAAAGTCGCAGAAAGCTATCGTATGCGCCGTTAATATAGTTCCAAGTGATGTTATAAATAGATTCTCCTCCCTTACCAAATTAGTTCGTATCATATCTCACTGCCGTAGATTTATCAAAATTCTGCTGGCTAATATCAAACAGCAACCACGACCCTCCTTCACAAAGTGGCTCACGAATGAGGAATTGCTGAATACTACAAACATCTTCATAAAAAATTGTCAACAGCAACATTTCAGCAATGAGCTTAAGTGCTTATCTAAAAACTCGCCTTTAAATAGTAAGAGTAAAGTCAGCAACCTTAATCCATTCATAGACAGTGAAGGAATTCTTCGAGTAGGTGGCAGGTTGGAAAAAGCACAATTACCGTCACACGTTACAAGCCCAATAATACTTCCTTATAAATCCCATTTCACCCAATTAGTCGTTGCTGACGGCCACAATCATACTCTTCATGGTGGTACCCAGTTAACTCTCAGTTATATCCGCTCAAGATACTGGGTGATTAATGCTAGACGGGCTGTCAGAGCTTTCATACATAAGTGTATACCTTGTGTTAGATATGCTGCTCGTACTCATAATCCTCTGATGGGTCAACTTCCTTCAGCAAGGGTGACACCTGGTCGTGCTTTTTTTGCAAAGTGGCGTAGATTACGCAGGTCCTATTTCCATGAGGACAACAAAAGGAAGAGGAAATAAGTCCACCAAGGGATACATTTGTTTATTTGTTTGCCTGTGCACACGAGCTATACATCTTGAGGCTGTTAGTGACTTAACGTCCGAAGGTTTTATTGCAGCATTCAGAAGATTTGTCGCAAGGCGAGGACGTTGCTCAGTCTTATGGAGCGACAATGGAACGAACTTCGTTGGGGCTGCTAGAGAATTAGCTAGGTTACTAGAGGTGGAAAAATCTTATCCCAAACCAGAAATCGCTGATTGGTTGGCAAATAATGGTACCGAGTGGAAATTCATCCCTCCCCGGGCTCCTAATTTCGGTGGATTATGGGAAGCTGGTGTTAAATCCACAAAACACCACCTGAGAAGAGTGATAGGTACGTCCACATTAACATTTGAGGAAATGACCACGGTATTGGCTCAAATTGAAGCCTGCCTTAATTCAAGGCCATTATCACAAGTCAGTGATGACTCCAAGGACGCCTACCCTCTTACCCCGGGACATTTGCTCATTGGCGAGCCGCTTATCCTACCTCCTAGTATAAATTATGAAACTAGCAATGTCAGTAGTTTAAGGCGATGGCAATATACCCAAAAAATGACACAGGACTTCTGGCGGAAATGGTCACAGGAGTATTTAACAAAATTTTTGCAACGACATAAATGGTCACAACAAACCCCTGAGCCAAAGATTGGAGACATAGTCTTAGTTAAGCAGGACGACTTGCCTCCATCTCGTTGGTTGTACGGCATTATTACACAGAAACATCCCGGTTTGGACCAAGTTACACGTGTCGTTTCTTTGAGATGCAAAGGGTCTATTATAAAAAGACCCGTCTCAAAGTTATGTGTTTTGCCTATTGCAGAATAATCTTTGTTTGTGTTATGTGTGTTAATTCTAGTGTTTAAGTCTGAATTAGGTATAGTCTAATGCATTTTAAAGTTATGTCAACTCACTTAGTTTTTATATTGTAGATATCTCGATGTTGTTGGGTTTACAGTATCTTGCTTTTCATTTATGTAATGTAACGGTAGTCAACTAATTGTCAATAACTTTAGTAACAATAAATATCGTAACGTTGTCTTTTAAAGTTGTTAAGCATTCACTTTGTATTGTTATTACTTATTATAGATTTCCACCATGGTTGATGGTACTGTCGTCCATGGTGGGGGGTATGTTCAAAGCAAACATGTTTGCCTTGTATACGTAGTTTCGCCGTCAGTTACTAGATGGCGCTGTGCGACTTTAGTACGCGGTAGAGAAATGTCCCCGCGACACTTTATATAGTCCATGAACCTTCGTTTGAAATATACTCTTGGAACTCGCCTTCAGTGTTTGTTTTTTGGAACCATCTCACAAACCGTTGGCAGTTTTTGGAACATCGACCAAGGATGGAAAAAGACCGTGTTTGGAGGAAAAGTACCTTTAATATTGATGATGGCAAATTTAACTGAAAGGAAACATTCCTTTATTTTCAAAAATAAATAAAACTGCATTAAAAGATTTTTGAAAAATCCCCTGCTTGAGCCGGTGAAATGTGACAAAAAAAAAACATTCTGTATTTTATGGTACCAAACGACAGAGTCATTCATAAGGATCAATTTCTTTTAAGCAACATAGTATCTTAAATTAAAGAAAGCGCAAGATTTTTTTTTTACTGTTAAGCCCATTCACAGAAAAGTTGAACAAATATTTTAAATATTCAATTAACTCGATATGAAAGACGATACGTAACGAATTCAGTCGAAGAATACGTCTGTGTATCTTAGAGCATTCATCTTAGGCTAAATGATCTAAGCTGTGCATACATGAAAATGGGTCTCATTTTGAGTAATTCATAAGTTAAGTGAACTATTTTCAAGTATTTTCTTTAGATACTAAGTAAGCTTTACAATAAAAAAAAAATATTTTTCTTGGTCTTTCTTTAATTTAAGATACTTTGTTGTTTAAAAAAAATTGATCCTTATGAATGACTCTTTCGGTTGGTATGTACCATAAAATACAGAATGTTTTTTTGTCACATTTCACCGGTTCCATTCCCGGCTCAAGCAAGTGATTTTTCAAAAATCAATAAATGCAGTTTTGATTATTTTTGCAAATAAAGGAATGTTTCCTTTCAGTAAAATTTACCATCATCAATATTAAAGGTACTTTTCCTCCAACCACGGTCTTTTTCCTTCCACCCGGTATATAACGGATGTGTCCTAAACATGTTTTTTTTTTTTTTTTTTTTTTTTATTGCTGAAAGTTGGCAAACAAGCAAACTGCCCACCTGATGGTAAGTGGTAACAGTCACCTATAATACATGTGGCTCTTGTGAGATTCACAGCAAAACTGCAACCCCCACAAGAACCACAGTGTACGTTGCCAACTTGTGACACAAGATGTAAAGTCACAGTACCCAGTAATTTCACTGCCATATCTTACCCTTCAAACCGGAACACAGCAATGCAAGCACTGCTGCTTTGCGGCAGAAATAGGTAAGACGGAGGTACCTAAGCAGACGACCCCGGTACAGAGTCTCCCTCCAGTGTCCATGTCCTGAATCGTCCCTTATATTTCCCGGAGTGACAAAAAAGTAATAGGACAAATGGTTTTGTTTGAAGAACGCTGGAGATCCTACACATGGCGACACTGTGCCTGTTGTCGTTCAGCCCGGACCTGCTGTCGCTGTTGGCGGACCCTGGGCTCGATCTAGAGCGATGGCAACCCTTAGTGGAGCTGCACTTCGGCGCACCCAAGCTCTACGAGCCATACCCTCAGCTCACCTTCGGCACAATACTCACCGCTATATGCCTGCTCACTAAATCGTTGAACCATGTAAGTTCGCTTTAAACCGGTGAATTAAGTGTAAATAATGATTGTAGATAGATAGATAGATAGATTAATACTTTATTGCATACACACGAAACAGAAACACTAACAAAACTCTTAAAACTAATGTGGGCAAAGGCGGTCTTGTCGCTGGTAGCGATCTCTTCCAGACAACCTTTGTCTACGGATAATTATTTGTAGGTATAAGGCAGTGTGCCGTCATAAAAATAAACACAATTAGCAAAAAATTTAAGATAATTGTTATGTACCCATCTCAAATTCATTCTAATTATAACTATCATAGGCTGATAACATTAATGTGTGACTGACGTTGAACGAATAGTGAATCTTTGTATTTTCTAATCGGGGAATTGGCGGAATATTGTTATCATAAATGTCTTCAAGGAAATCAGTACTTATAAATTGTAACAAAGAATATTAGAATACAGATATAATCATTGTAATAGAATATAATCTTTCCCAAACCGGGGTCATGATATTCTTATCATACATGTCTTCAAAGAAATCCGTATTTGCGAATTGTAACAAACAACATTAGAGTACAGATATGTTCATTGTATTAGAATTTAATGTGTCTCAAACCGGGGTCATGATCCCCAGAATTCTTCCTTTTAAAATTAGATGTTTCCGCACAGATTCTAAGGATTGATTGTAAACGTATTTTAATTACTTTGTTTGTGATCCAAAACAGGGCATCCATTGTTAAGAATCATGTATATAAGCCCCTGTAAAAAGCCCATAAGGCAGATCTACTCTACTTCAATTACAGTACGGACGTTATTGTCTTAAATCGTCCGAACCACCGTCTCATAAGTGTCTTTATATTGTAATAAGTTAGCATAGTTGGTAAATAATAAGTGTTATTTCCAAAATTTGCTTTATTCTTCGTTCGTCCAACCTATCCTGACAAGAGGACGTAACAAGAAAATTGGTGTCAGAAGTGGGATTGCAATCGACTCTTCGGAAGGTGAATTCTTATTCTTAACGATTCAATTAACCCATTGCAATATAAATTTTAGACACGAGACTTTCGGACAAGGAGGTTTCATCGGATTCATCGGATAGAAACGATTCACCAAATTGTACATCAGAGGCGGAGGAATCTTGTCCATCGGACACAGCCGTATTGGACAGTGACTCCGACTACCAAGACAACATAGCAGAAGAATATAGCGGACTCGACAACGAAATACCACCACTTGGGGTTTTCTGCGAGATTTGCGGCGATTACTACGTTGTACAATGATGAAACCAACCACACTGCTGTTTTTGTAAGTACTGTAGATCTCACCCAACAATTAATTCCATACAAATTTTGTTTCTTTTAATATTGTCTTTTCCTGTGTAACGTTTACTTATTGTTTTTTTTATTTGCGTGTGTAATTTAACACTTAAATTTCTTTAAAATATTTTTGCATTTATATTTTATCATAAAAATGACAGACGACAAACCCACCATTCCAATGCAAGTATCTGCTTCTTTCGTAGGTATAGATACATTATTGCGATTTATTAAAACCTATGACGGAAACCGCGATGATTTAAGCTCATGGTTAGCCAATTGTGATAGGGCTTTTGCTTTAGCAGATAAAAGTCAAATAAATATTTTATTCGCTTTTGTTCAAAATCAACTGACTGATCGCGCACAAGCAACATGTAGTAATACATTATTTTCTAAATGGGAAGACTTAAAAGAGTTTTTGAAATCTAGATTTGGTAATAGAAAACATGAAACTCACTTATTAATGGAATTACAAAATTGCAAACAAATTGCTTTCTGGACAAAACGACAAAGATCGTGATTCCTTTTGTTGTATAAAAAAAATTGGTAGCGACGTAGATCGTGATCCCTTTCATTACAAGGAAAAATCCTTTGAAAACATTGCAACTTACTCGTTTAGCGATTACTTATACAAGTATGAAACTTTTAATGATAATAATTATAAGAATAGAATTAAAGAATTGATTAATCAACTTAGAATTGATCATTTAAATGAAGAAGAAAGAAATTCTTTATTAAGTTTATGTAAAAAATATAATTCAGTATTCTTCCTAGAAGGTGATAAACTCACTTATACAAACGCTATTCAACATGAAATTAATACAAGTAGCGATGTTCCTATCTATACAAAATCGTATAGATATCCTGAAGTACACAAGGAAGAAGTAAATTCACAAATTAATAAAATGCTTAGTCAAGGCATAATTCGTCATTCGACCAGTCCTTGGTCATCACCACTTTGGGTAGTTCCCAAGAAGAAAGACGCATCTGGTAAAATAAAATGGAGAGTAGTTATTGATTATAGGAAATTAAACAATGTCACTGTTGGAGATGCATATCCTCTACCAAATATAAGTGAAATTTTAGATCAATTAGGATGTTCCAATTACTTCACCACACTTGATTTAGCGAGTGGTTTTCATCAGATAGAAATGCATCCTCGAGATATTTCTAAAACTGCTTTCTCAACTCCTTCTGGATTATACGAATATACTCGTATGCCATTTGGTCTTAAAAATGCACCTGCTACATTTCAGAGACTCATGAATTAATAATTTAAAACTTTAGATATTAATAGAGATTCGCATGAAGGGTTTGACAAAGCAGAATATTCGTTTATATTCCGGCATATAAAATGTTCCTTAGTTAATTTTTTACATTCATTGAGACTGTTGAATTGGACATATGAATGTCGGTTAGTTGTAATACCTATAAACCGTTTACTAGGTTGAACAAGTGCATAAGTTAAGTCTTGAAAAGAGTGAGGTACAGGAAGTGGAAGAACATGATACAATTCAAATTCTTGTGGAGTAACCAAAGGAATATTTAAAATAAAAATTAATTTGAAATTAATATAGAAAACATCAAGTGTTGATATATCAATAAGTAAATGTATATCGTCCAAATTAAGAGGGACGGGAAATTCCTTGTTTTTCAGTAACTTTATATTGTTTGTAAGTTCGTTATATATTTCCTTAGGGGAAATAATGTGTGGATGCAACACATTTTGTTTCGCGAAAAGAATAGAATTTACAACGAGGTCAATTTCTTCCATTAAAGTTTCTGTTAAAGAATTTAGGATACTGAAATGAGTATTTAATGTACTACGAACGTCTACTATCGAGACAAGAATTTATATCTTGTATAAAATCTTTAAGTGCAAGGAAATTTTTGTCGAGAGCTTTTTCATTTTGATTCAATTTATTAATAGTATTATTGAAATTCTGAATAGCTGATTGCGTGACCTGAACTTGATTCTTCATTATGGAATAAATTTCTTTATCATCGGTCAAAACTTTATTGATCATATCATCATAATAAATCGCGTCGTCGTTATCAAGTGTACCGAATACCGTTTTTAGTAAAGATCCTAGACCATCAAACCATCCACGTTTTGATCGTCCCGTGCTCGTAAGATGAGCTAAAGAATCATAAAGCGATGTTATTTTATTCAAGTTCTTCTCTACAGTCCCTAAGCGTTTCTTGCATTTTAGGCTAGAACTTATTTCTTCTAAATCGTTGCAGTGAGTTATTGTATATTTATACCGTGATTCTAATAATCTAATTGCTTTCGGGATATTTCCGATATCTTTAAAGGTTACTAATTTCCAGTCATCTACATGTATCTTCAATGTTCCTCTCCGGTCAAAATACAATCCGGTTCCATTTGTTATAGGATTGATTTCGAAAGTTCTTGTTAATTTGATTTTGAACGTAATCCATAACCTGAAAAGGGGGTTTTTATTTTAGGATTTTTCACAATTTTTTTTTGAAGCTGGTTTGATTCTATTTAGATGAACCTTTTCGTGTTTTCCATTGTTAGTTCTTAAAGTAACATTAATGTTAGACATATCTAAAATTTCATATGGACCTTTCCATAAAGGTTTTAATTTGCTATTTGGTTTAGATAAAAGGAATACCTGATCACCCAATTGATATTTGGGTATTTTGAGTTTAGTATCATAACGTATTTTGGAAAGTTCTTTATTCTTAATTAAGTTTTGATGTGCAATTGACTGAATTTTATTAAGCTTGTATTTCAAATTCTTCACGTAGTCTTCATAGTTAGATTCATTTTCATTTTCATTTAAGGATGAAGGAAGTATTGGTTTTTTCTAATTCAGTGGTACAACTAATAGTATTAATATTAATTCGAGATAAACAGTCTACATTTGAATCAATACGACCTGGTTTATGAATAATTTCGTAGTCAAATTCTTCAAGTTGTAACCGCCATCTTATGAGTTTGCTTCCCGGATCACGTACATTAAAAAGCCATTTCAAAGGTTTATGATCAGTAACTATTTTAAAATGTCGCCCATACAAATATGGTCTGAAATGCTGAATAGCCCATTTTATAGCTAAGAGTTCCTTTTCAGTAGTGTTGTAATTACCCTCAGCACTATTTAAGGTTCTTGATGCGTAAGCAATAGGTAAATCTTTTCCAATTTCTCCTTGACTAAGTACAGCACCGATAGCATAATTACTTGCATCAGTTGTAAGAATAAATTCTTTCATGAAATCTGGGTATTGTAAAATTTTTGGTGATATTAATATTTCTCGCAGTTTAATGAATGCATTTTGTTGTTCTTGATCCCATTTAAAAGGAATATCTTTCTTTAATAATTTTGTAAGGGGCTTAGAAATCTTAGAAAAACTCTCAATAAATTTTATTTATTTATTTATTTTTGAAAGGCTTACAGACACATAAACTTATTACTAGACAAATAAATGTTCAATTCGCTAATTACAAGCCTTCGCATATATTTATCTAAGCCAATTGTAATAAATCACAGGGGAAAAAATTAGTATAAGTAAACAATGACAAAAATAAGTTATAGTTACACCACTTTTAGTCTAATACATTTACAAGAAGAAATAATAACAAAACAAGAAATAATTAAGCAATCAGGCCGCAGCCGGGAAAACCCACCGCCTTAACATCATACTATATATCATTAAAAAATCGAATGTTCATTAGCCGTCTGACTGACGCCGAACTAGTGCAGAAGAGATCTACGTCAACAGATTGTTCGCATGAAAATTTATTAAACGCCGAAGCACTGCGCATAAAAAATTAAATTTTTCCTATACCTAGTATAAGTAAATGGTACATTAAGTAAGGGTCGCTGTCGCAGGCCAGCTCGGTGGGTACTCAATCCGACATGCTCGAGCAACTCTGGACAGTCAATACCGCCTTGAATTATGTTGAACAAGTAACAAATGTCACTAACATTACGTCTGTATTCTAATGGTAGAAAATGGTGGTGCTTGCATCTCTCCCGATAATCCACAGACCGTCGCTGTGCCTTGAAATCAAGGTATCGTAAAAACTTTCTTTGTACACCCTCAATACGCTTGTTGTAGATTTGATACTGCGGGTTCCACACCGGTGATGCATATTCAAGGTTGCTTCTTACATACGAGCAGTATAATATTTTAATTGTTTTCAAGGAACGAAAGCAAGATGATTCCCTTATGATAAAACCAAGTGCCTTAGAAGCTTTCTTCACAATACTCTCAACATGTTTGTCAAATGTTAATTTACTATCGTGTATTACACCTAAGTCTCGGATATATGGTACTTCGCTAATCGGTTGACAATCGAGAGTATAGCCAGTTCCAAAGCGCGTTTTAAGTCTAGAGTACGTGACAAGAAAGCATTTAGCTATATTTAACTGTAGACCGTTCAGCTTACAGTAAGAAACGAGTCTATCCAAGTCTTCTTGAAGGTCATTAACGTCAGAAACCGACCGCACAGCCTTTAGAATTTTCATATCATCGGCATACTGCAGGACATCAGAATTCAGGAAACACGAGCCAATGTCAGCTATGAATATATTGAATAACAGGGGACCTAAGAGCGAGCCCTGGGGTACACCGGAGGGAACAGAATACCATGCAGATGTATATCCACGTAGCACTACGGCTTGTGTACGATTATCAATATAAGAGCAGAACCAACGGTATAGGTCACCGTGGATACCAGCCGCTAATATTTTTTGACGAAGCATATGATGGTCTATACGGTCGAAACATTTGCTGTAGTCGGTGTACACTACATCTACCTGAGCCCCCTGCTCCATCGCATGAGTTATAAAATCATTGCTTAAAATAAGATTTGTTATGGTAGACCGCTTACGAACAAATCCATGCTGAGACTCGCCTAAATTTCCACTAACAGCTTGATATACCTCGCTGTACACAATCCGCTCAAGGATTTTCGAGAACAGACAAAGCTTGGATATTGGACGATAATTTTCTACATCAGACCTATCACCCTTTTTATAGACTGGTGTAACAAATGCTGACTTCCAGATTTGCGGAAGTTTACCTTCTTTTAGCGAACGTCTAAAAAGTATGCAGAGCGGCATCACCAACCTCTCAGCGCAATTAACAATAAAAACAGGTGGAATGGAGTCGGGCCCACCAGATCGAAATCGAAATCGTCGGTAGTATCCTACTAAACCTAAGAATGATTTCATTTCCTTTTGATTTTTGGGTATTGGAAATTCTTTAATTACTTTCGTTTTGTTTGGATCGGGTAACACGCCTTTATCCGATATAACATGACCTAAATAATTTACTTCATGACGCATGAACTCACATTTATCTGGTTGGAGCTTTAAATTATACTGTTTTAGTTTTTCAAATACTTTCTCCAATTTATTATAATGATCCTGTATAGAATTTGCGTAAATTACAATATCGTCTAAATAAACAAAGCAATAAAGACCTTGAAGACCGCTTAAGACAGAATTCATGAGTCTCTGAAATGTAGCAGGTGCATTTTTAAGACCAAATGGCATACGAGTATATTCGTATAACCCAGAAGGAGTTGAGAAAGCACTTTTAGAAATATCTCGAGGATGCATTTCTATCTGATGAAAACCACTCGCTAAATCAAGTGTGGTGAAGTAATTGGAACATCCTAATTGATCTAAAATTTCACTTATATTTGGTAGAGGATATGCATCTCCAACAGTGACATTGTTTAATTTCCTATAATCAATAACTACTCTCCATTTTATTTTACCAGATGCATCTTTCTTCTTGGGAACTACCCAAAGTGGTGATGACCAAGGACTGGTCGAATGACGAATTATGCCTTGATTAAGCATTTTATTAATTTGTGAATTTACTTCTTCCTTGTGTACTTCAGGATATCTATACGATTTTGTATAGATAGGAACATCGCTACTTGTATTAATTTCATGTTGAATAGCGTTTGTATAAGTGAGTTTATCACCTTCTAGGAAGAATACTGAATTATATTTTTTACATAAACTTAATAAAGAATTTCTTTCTTCTTCATTTAAATGATCAATTCTAAGTTGATTAATCAATTCTTTAATTCTATTCTTATAATTATTATCATTAAAAGTTTCATACTTGTATAAGTAATTGCTAAACGAGTAAGTTGCAATGTTTTCAAAGGATTTTTCTTTGTAATGAAAGGGATCACGATCTACATCGCTACCAATTTTTTTTATACAACAAAAGGAATCACGATCTTTGTCGCTACCTAAATTTTCTTTAAAACAAAAGGAATCACGATCATTGTCGCTACCTAAATTTTCTTTAAAACAAAAGGAATCACGATCTTTGTCGCTACCTAAATTTTCTTTAAAACAAAAGGAATCACGATCTTTGTCGCTACCTAAATTTTCTTTAAAACAAAAGGAATCACGATCTTTGTCGGTACCCATTTTATGAGAACACAATGGTTCCAATACAATATCAAGTTTCTCAATTTTGACATCTCTATTGAGGGTATTTAAAATAGAAACAAATGCTTGGCGATTTTCATCAACACAAGTTATACAACTGGACAAGTAAACTCCAGTTATAATTTTACAATTATTAACAAAACCTTCTCCAATTCCATGATTTAAAATAGTTGCCTTTACTAATGTTTCAGTTCTAGGTTTTAAAATATAAAGTGGCGCTTTTTCATTTAAAATCTCTTCTGATTCAAGAGGAACGCGTATATTATTAAAAGATAAGGTTCTATTTTCATAACTAATATTGGCATTAAAACGTTTTAAAAAGTCATTTCCCAAAATGCCATCATATTTTAAGGATATATTTTGTTTGCTGCTAACTAGATGAAAAATATGATTATATTTATGATCATTGAAATTTAAATTTAATTCAACATAACCAAATGTTTTACATGGTTCATTTGTATTTGTTATTCCTTTCAAATTTAAAATATTATTTCTTCGCACTCGTAATTGGGGATTTAGCAATTCACCTTTTATTATAGATATACTAGCTCCAGTATCTATTAAAAATGTTAAACATGATTGATTGTTACTTTCATCTATAGGTACTTTTATAAAAATCATATTATTAGGATTTATATTAAAAATATGGGATAAATTTATTCTGCCTTCATTATTTGATTCAGACTCACGGAATCGGCATCTTCCGCAAGTTCCTTCGAGTTTAAATGATTAATATCTTTGGAATGTTTTTGATTGTCATTTTTAAAGTTCTTTTTATTCGGATTTTTATTAAGTAATTTATTTCTGTTTTCTGGACGCTTATAACTTTCAATAACATGTCCATTTTTCTTACAATAATGACAGAAAAGAGGTTTATTATATTTTGTACCTATATGGAAAATTCTTTTGTTAAAATTGGATTGATTATTTCTTTGGGAATAATTAGATGTATTATTACGTCTACATTGGTAATTGGTATGTCCTGGTTTATGACAATTACTGCAAAATTTATTTTTGGAATTTTGTAAAAGATTAAATTTTTCTTCTTCAAGTGCAATACTAAAAGCATCATTTAATGTTTGTGGTTCTCTAGACCTTAACATTTGGGATATTTGAGGATTAATTCCTAATAAAAATGTTTGAAGTGCTAATTGGTTAGTACTAGCTATCTGACCTGGTAATAAATATTGGTTCAATACAAGATTGCTTAATAGAACTCAATAATCTCTTTAAACAAGTCTCCAATCTATAAATATATTGAGTAACATTTTCATTATGCATTTGTTTGCAATTTTGTAATTCCATTAATAAGTGAGTTTCATGTTTTCTATTACCAAATCTAGATTTCAAAAACTCTTTTAAGTCTTCCCATTTAGAAAATAATGTATTACTACATGTTGCTTGTGCGCGATCAGTCAGTTGATTTTGAGCAAAAGCGAATAAAATATTTATTTGACTTTTATCTGCAAAAGCAAAAGCCCTATCACAATTGGCTAACCATGAGCTTAAATCATCGCGGTTTCCGTCATAGGTTTTAATAAATCGCAATAATGTATCTATACCTACGAAAGAAGCAGATACTTGCATTGGAATGGTGGGTTTGTCGTCTGTCATTTTTATGATAAAATATAAATGCAAAAATATTTTAAAGAAATTTAAGTGTTAAATTACACACGCAAATAAAAAAAACAATAAGTAAACGTTACACAGGAAAAGACAATATTAAAAGAAACAAAATTTGTATGGAATTAATTGTTGGGTGAGATCTACAGTACTTACAAAAACAGCAGTGTGGTCGGTTTCATCATTGTACAACGTAGTAATCGCCGCAAATCTCGCAGAAAACCCCAAGTGGTGGTATTTCGTTGTCGAGTCCGCTATATTCTTCTGCTATGTTGTCTTGGTAGTCGGAGTCACTGTCCAATACGGCTGTGTCCGATGGACAAGATTCCTCCGCCTCTGATGTACAATTTGGTGAATCGTTTCTATCCGATGAATCCGATGAAACCTCCTTGTCCGAAAGTCTCGTGTCTAAAATTTATATTGCAATGGGTTAATTGAATCGTTAAGAATAAGAATTCACCTTCCGAAGAGTCGATTGCAATCCCACTTCTGACACCAATTTTCTTGTTACGTCCTCTTGTCAGGATAGGTTGGACGAACGAAGAATAAAGCAAATTTTGGAAATAACACTTATTATTTACCAACTATGCTAACTTATTACAATATAAAGACACTTATGAGACGGTGGTTCGGACGATTTAAGACAATAACGTCCGTACTGTAATTGAAGTAGAGTAGATCTGCCTTATGGGCTTTTTACAGGGGCTTATATACATGATTCTTAACAATGGATGCCCTGTTTTGGATCACAAACAAAGTAATTAAAATACGTTTACAATCAATCCTTAGAATCTGTGCGGAAACATCTAATTTTAAAAGGAAGAATTCTGGGGATCATGACCCCGGTTTGAGACACATTAAATTCTAATACAATGAACATATCTGTACTCTAATGTTGTTTGTTACAATTCGCAAATACGGATTTCTTTGAAGACATGTATGATAAGAATATCATGACCCCGGTTTGGGAAAGATTATATTCTATTACAATGATTATATCTGTATTCTAATATTCTTTGTTACAATTTATAAGTACTGATTTCCTTGAAGACATTTATGATAACAATATTCCGCCAATTCCCCGATTAGAAAATACAAAGATTCACTATTCGTTCAACGTCAGTCACACATTAATGTTATCAGCCTATGATAGTTATAATTAGAATGAATTTGAGATGGGTACATAACAATAATAATATATAAGTACATAAATAATACATATTTATATAATAAATACATACATAGATTGTAGTGTTATAATAATAATAAAAAATAGTTATTCGTCTTACATTTAAAGATTGATCGAATTGTACATTTTTTATCAAACTTTTTTATTGATACTAAATAGTAAAAGTAATGATTTTTAAATTAACATTACCGAGAAGGATCATCAACCATAGCCATCACATTATGGCGTCAATATTTTGTAATCTATCCAAATGTTTTACCGTGATTTACCCATTCAGGACGTCTTTGTGATGAGAATGATGAGAAAGATATTGAAATCGATGCCAAATTTTAAGACTTTCTAGGAGATCATCGCTTGGCACAGACTTCAATATAGAAGTGATGTTGTCTGTACCTATTCTTATTTTTAACTTTTCAGTGTTTTTGAAGTCGGTTTTTATTTATTGTTAATTTTTTTTTGTAGTCAAAACGCTGGTCCGGCACGTTTATTAATATTATTATAATCTAAAAGAAATCACTACGCAAAAAACCGTAAACTCTATTGGTTACTTGTTGTACAGTCAACAACACGTCAAGCTTTACATTTGCATTACGAAAGCCGCCGCTATTACGAGCCACATAAGGGCGGTCTCAAAGTCAACATGTAAAGCCTAGAGTGTTGCTGTGTGTACATACAAAACTGTCCCTTGACACTCCTAATCCAGTGGTTCTTAGCCTTTTAGTGATAATCCACCATTTAACAAAATATCCGTCTAGCCATGGACCACCAACTGATTGGACTAAATACAAAAATAAATAAAGGGGTTGATCTATTTATAGGTACTACCAAAAAAATTGTTTTAGATGGCTTCGCATGGTCCGCAGTCCACTGGTTAAGAACTACTGTCCTAATCTATAAAGCTTTTTCGAAACCTATTTGGACATATAATACAGCATCCAGCTCTGGATATTAGCTTGTAATCTAATATTTGTATAATTCAAAAAGCTTAGGAACATATTAAAAAAATGTACCCTTGTTTTAAAAAAACTTTGTTGTCTATCGCTACTTGCAGACACATTGGCATAGGGAATAGTCGACTGGTACATCATTCAAACCAACTCGCATCACAGCTTGCTAACCTCAATCCTGTGAGATGTCTGGAGATGTTTGAAAGGACACAACATTTTAGAACTAATTGGGAGCTCCATCTGAAATTTAGACTGATTGCTAGATAATAATTAATCAAAAAACAGTATAATTTCTTTCACATGGTTATTTTATTTACCGCAGTAACTATTAAAGTTTTTCAAAATAGGTTTCTAATCACGTTTGTGCAGTCTGTCGTTACCAGACTCCATACACACAAGGGTTAACTGTCACTTGTGACATTAGAACAATAGCGAGTGCATCTCTATGAGTTAGGCGGTAGGGCCTCTGGTTCCCCTTTAAAAACCTAAAAAAATATTGATATTCCACTGGTTTGGTTTTAATCTATTAATAATATCTGTAAGTAATTGAAATGTTTAAAATATGTAGCGATGAAATATTATAGCTGTGTCTAAAAAGAACCAAAATTGGTCCCAATTTTTTTATCGAAATACGAGTTCAGGGTTTGCTAGCTAGAAAATAAAAAAAATATAACCAATCTAAAATAAATAGATTCTCTGATGTGAAATTGTGTGAAACAGCAACCAAGTATTTTTTTCACCTGTGAAGGTATATTTATATCGTAATTAGATTCAAATGGTATTTGTGGACGTGCCACATACGTGTCTATTAGAGTTTGACGAGGAATGTATTGCAGGCGTACCACGCGGAAGAGGGCAGCGGGTCGAGGTCGCCGCGCGCGGGCGGGCGGCGACGCGCGTGCTCATGCGGCAGCCCCGGCGACGCGCGCCGCGCGCACCGCAGCGAGTCCCTCACCAGCGTGTCCTCCGCCGCCAGCGCGCTGCCCTACCTGGACGAGCGGCTGCTGGCCGGCACGCTGGAGGCGGCCGGCACGCTGCTGGCCTCGCAGGTACCACCGCAGCGAGTCCCTCACCAGCGTGTCCTCCGCCGCCAGCGCGCTGCCCTACCTGGACGAGCGGCTGCTGGCCGGCACGCTGGAGGCGGCCGGCACGCTGCTGGCCTCGCAGGTACCACCGCAGCGAGTCCCTCACCAGCGTGTCCTCCGCCGCCAGCGCGCTGCCCTACCTGGACGAGCGGCTGCTGGCCGGCACGCTGGAGGCGGCCGGCACGCTGCTGGCCTCGCAGGTACCACCGCAGCGAGTCCCTCACCAGCGTGTCCTCCGCCGCCAGCGCGCTGCCCTACCTGGACGAGCGGCTGCTGGCCGGCACGCTCATCTGCGTGTCCGCTGACCACTGCTGTTTCCAGAGCGCAAACTTATTTCTTATTAGCAATTTGCATCTTGAAAATAAAACAATCCTAATTCGTATTTATTTAATACAAAATCTCATTCGAAATACATTCCATCAAAATAGTAATCGGGAATGAACAATTTGATTATGGTTTCAATTTTTTTTGTTTGAGTCATTTCTAGTATGTATTGCGAATTTCATAATGGGCAAAAACATCAAACAAAGAGTTTGTCCTTAATTTTTCATCGCCAATAGAATTCCGTGTTCAGTCACTAAAAATGTTACAGAAGGCTTACGGTCAATCGAATTTATTAAAAACACGTGCTTATGAATGGTACAAAGCGTCCAAAAGCGGTCGAGATGTAATGGGAGATTTACTTTGCTCTGTTAAACCGTCACCATCTTCAACTGAAGTTAACATCGCAAAAGTGGAAGAAATAATAACTGAAAATCCTCGTTAAAGTTTGAAAGAGATAGCCGCTGATCTTTCTGTGTCTCACAAGTCGACCCGTACCATTTTAAATAATTACTTTCGTTTTAAAACATGTTGCTGCTCGGCTAGTCCTGAATTTTCTCCAATAACTCTAACGCATAAGAGTCGCTGAGGACATGCTAGAACGAGTCAATGCCGACCCAACATTCATGAAACGCATTGTTACTGGTGACAAGACGTGGGTTTACGGGCTTGACATGCAAACTAGTCAACAAGATTCGGAGTGGCGCCTTCCAACTGAACCGAAACCGAATAAACCACGCCAAAGTCGATTAAAAGTCAACGTCATATTGACTGTGTGACTATCACAGTGTTGTGCACTCGTAATTCTTGACGAGGTTGAACGGAAGATAATAGAATTTTGTTCACCGTGGCAAAAAAGTGAACAATTACTAGCAAGGGACTAGGTAGTTCTCCCGAGGTAGGAATCGGACTTTCTCCCAGGTGCTTTATACTACACCTGTGACGAATATTTAAAAGCTTGTTTGATTGAAATTGTTTATAGAATTATATTAGTATGAAAATATTATTATTATATTGTATGGGTGTCATATCAATATCACTTTCACTACTAGAATTCCACTTTTACTGCATAATAAACTCACGTTGTAACAAAAAATTACGATAAATTAATTCACAGATTTGATAAAAAATTCGCGCTTCTTTTCTTTTTTTTATGGTAACAAAGAGATCTGAGATCATATAGCCATTTCGCGCCGCGGCAAAACGCAGCGCTGAATCGTGGTGAATGAAGGAGCACGTTCCCCCGCCCCCGCCCAAATTGGTTAGAAATTAAATTTAGTACAACTTTTCCTCCCGTTAGAAATGGATTTTCATATAACATTTCCTCCCGCTTATTTTGGTGGTAGAAAAGACTAACTTTCTCTTTCATTTATCAGGGAATAATGACTGCTGTTCCGATCAGGTGTAGTATAAAGAATATTATTTGAACGATTTGCGAAAATTCGACGAAAAAGGTCAGATTTGTGGAAACAAAATTCTTGGATGTTGCACCACGATAATGCGCCTTCACACAAGGCCATCACTGTGAACTAATTTTTGACTAAAAACTCAACAAATACTATCAAGCAACCAAATTTTTCACCACATATTTTCAGCTGACTAACTTTTTCCTAATCTCGAATTACCACTTCGTGGCCCCCTTTTTTATTCGGTAAAATACATAATGGCCTAATCACCCTAACATAGGGTAGGCTCGAACCCCTCGGTGGGGACGTATATGAGCTGTGATGATGATGATGATGATGAAAAGACATAAAGTAGAATTCGCGGCGAGAACTGAACTCAGTTCCGGAAAAATCGTTTCTAAAAAGTTTTGATGATTGGATTATTCGTTAGCGTAAGTGTATTGTTTCTGAAGGAGCATACTTTGAAGGCGATAAAATAAATTTGGATGAATCACTAACATTTTGTGTATTATTGATCTTTTCCCGGTATTTTCTTGACAGAGGAGTATGGTCGGGTGACTCAAACTCCATTCTTTCATCACTCCCCCCTCCCTCATTGCATTTTCTCCTATTGTTGCTCATGTCCCAATATAAATATGGAAGCCATTTTTAAATTTTAATAGAGATTATTTCTTCGTACAGGCGCTGCTAGCTGTTCGCGACGCGAGCGTCCCATCACGTCACAAGCAACTAGTCCGGCGCGAACTCTCTTCTGAACTAACGGTTTTCCATGACTTTGTACGCAAGCGCATACTGTGTGCGGCTCACGCGCGACCTCATTTAGTACGAAACAAGCTTGGAGCCTGGCCTCTAGCCGCCAACGAGGAAGAAGTGAAACGTATTGAAGATGCTCGAAAAGAGAACAGTGCTTGCGAGCACGAAAACGAGCAACCACCGCCACCGCCTCGCAAACGTGTCGCCCACAATTCTATGAGAGAATATATATTAAGAAAACATTATTTGGTCAAGTGCGCCCAGACGCCAACAAAAGAACCTCCTTTGCCTGTGTCGCACTCAACTCCAACATCAGATAAAAAGAAAGAAACTTCTCGAAGTTCAAAACGTGTGTCTTGGGCAGATACAACGACCGACAGCGACGAAAACCTAGACAGCTCGCTACAAGAGATCGAGTATACATATTCGAATTTGACAGACGTACAAATCAATAATGATGAAGACTATTTTCATTTTTTGTCTGTTGTATTCTTGTATGTTTGTCAAACCGACCTGTAGTGTAAATGTTTAAAACTCTGTTTTTAGATATAAGTGATCACTTGTGCCCTATCTATTTGGTATTGAATATTATAGAAAGACTAATGAAGGATGTGTTTTTGTTCATTAAATTTTTTTGTCAATTCTCCATGGGGGCAGCAGTAGTTTTCTTGGATGTTAGCAGGGCTTTTTAGCCCGGATAACCGAAGTTGTCGCCGCAATAATAAAACAACGTTAATTCTCGTGTTCCAACAAACAGAGGTTTTACATAGATGAAACTCACATTCAGAGCCATGCGACAAAATTCCGCTGCTCAAGTTTAGGTAAATGCGGACGTAACGTGCCCGACTGCGACGTCTGCGTTTGAGCGAGACAACGCGACGCGCCGATAGCATTACTAGTCTGCCAACGTGGATTGATACTTGAATGTATCATTTCAGTATTATTTTACACTACATCAAGATAAATAATACGCATCGGAAATAATCGTCTAAGTAAAAGTTATCAAAGATAATTAACAAATTTAATAGGCTCTAAAAATCATGTACAATCACAGGAGCAGCTCTATATAATTATATACTGCCTAGATGTGTCAGTCATCTTCGGAAACACGAAGTTAGCCGATGCCTATTATTTATCTTGAAGTTCCTATGTTTAGGAGCGTCGGTGGCGCTGTGAACTCTGCACTGGTCATCGGGAGGTCCGCGACTCGCTCCTGCCATACATGTACTCATGTGTTTTTCGTTTCTCACTTCATATGTACATTTACCCGACGCTCTTACAGTGAAGGAAAACATCGTGAGGCAACCTTCATACAACAAATTCAAAGGTGTATGTGAAGTCGACTAATCCCCACTGGGCCAGCGTGGTTGACTAAGGCCTAAACACCCTAACTTAGGGTAGGCTCGAGGCCCTCGATGGGGACGTATATGAGGTGTTTGTAAGAGAATGTGGGGAATATGTCGTGTGGCTGACCCATGAAGCAAAAACAACGAGATGTTATAAGCAACTAGGTCCAGCCCTATCAACAGAGTCCTGACGTCACGCATTTTTATTTTTAGCTGCTTAACGCCAGAGGCGCTGACATCAGTCGATCTTTTTATCTGTCGGATTAGTACGTCGTACGCTCTTCCTTTATTTTAGTTTTAAATTACCTAAATACAAAATGAAATGTATGTATGAAATCTATCGTGCAAAAGTTACACAGACGACAGAAACAAAGTGAACGAAAAAAATCTCTTTCCATTTTTAAGTACATTAAACAAGCATTATTAATTTATTACTTGACGTATTGCTTCTAGAATGTTCGACGCCACATGGACGCTGCTGTCAATGTGCCGAAAAAGCACAAAAGGCCCTCTAGTAGCGAGTAAAAATACTAACGAAAACGTAGGATTTATTAAGGGGAAAACAAAACACGTGAATTAATATAAGCAGTTTTAACGATTTTTTTTAGATTATATTGACACAGCACCTAATAAAATTATCTTTCTCCTACGAATGTATCTTTTAACATAGATTTATTGTTTATATGAAAACATAACAAAAATCTTTTGGTGTTTTATAGATTTCCATCGGAAATTTATTTAAGAAATACATGGCTTAAAATAAAAAGTAGCCTATGTTATACCTTATATAATTAGCTAACTATTAGTTAAAGTCCCATCAAAATCGGTCCAGCCGTTCCGGAGATTAGCGGGAACAAACAGACAGACAAAAAAAAATTAAATTGTGTTTTTGTTATTGGTACCCGATATACATTCATACTCATTTAGTAAAAACTTGTTATTTTGACATTACTACGTAGTACTATTATCTATTCTGTACTCAGACTATAGAAAAAAAGAGGACTCGGCATAACGAACGTAGTTATAGGAATGTTATGTATTTCGACGGCATAGTTTCTGACATATTGGCATCTCTTTTTAACTTATGAGGATAATCTTAAGTAAAAAAGGACAACAGTAGTTTTATCATTACCAAAAATGGCAACATTATCTTGGCGACGTCACAGAATACCTCACTGCGGCCGGTCGCCATGTTTTGTCACAGTACTCACAATGAACAAAAAGTACATCAGTTGTCATCGCGACTTGTTTGTTTCAGTGTTTTGAAGAAAATTTTGTTATTAGGCGAAAATTGTGCTTGTTTAAAGTGTTGAACTTGCATAATACTGCATTTATTATGGGTAAGTGCAGTGTGTTAGGCTGCCGCATGAGCAAGCAAGCCGCCATCTTTGTGCCATTTAGGTATGCACGTTTTTTTCGTAGGTATTTCATGTCTATTCTTTTTTCCTTAGTCTGAGATTCTGTAACATTACAAACAGACACTTTAATTTTATTTATTTGTATAGATATATAGATGTATAGATATAGATAATATAAGAGCTTTTATATTATGCAGAACCTATATGTGTGTTTCCTAAGATTTCGAATTAATAATTAAGACTTAATATTCGTTTTTAGAAGAAAATTATTATAAAGATTAGTTTTGTTGTTGTTTTACAAATATTCCAAAAAAGGTAAAAAATATTATTTAAAAAAAATATATTTCTATTATTTCTTTTCCAAAAATCCCAAATTTTAGTTATTTTCACATATATTACACAAAGAAAACAAAAAGTCACAAGAAACTACAAAACTACTACTATTGCAGATAAATAAACTGAAGTCCATTTATAAGTTTCCACAAATAATGAATGCATTGTAAATGATAGAAAATTTTATAACTAGATTATCTATTTTTAGAATGATTTATTAAATCCCTTAGTGAGGCCCTGTACTAGCACTGCTGCCACCTAGTAATGTGTAGCGGAACTTTTATGTTAACGTCAATAATGCTGGTATTATAGTCTGTACTAGCACTGCTGCCACCTAGTAATGTATATCGGAACTTTTATGTTAACGTCAATAATGCTGGCATTTTAGTAATTCTACTCGCTACAAGGTGACAGTGGCGTCGCGCAACCTCCCCCCGCACCGCGATTTCCGGCTTCACTTGATTTCATACGGAAAACGCGCTATAGTACTATTATCTATTCTGTGGCGCTATGGCACCTCCTCTTTGTTTTTACTTCATGGGCTGACCCCAGCTGAGCTACAAAAAAAACTGGAAAATAGATTGTTTAGAGAATGCCGCTATAATGTCCAGAGTTTGCCGGCTAAGTTTCAGAGTTTGTCACTTGCGCGTTTCAGAGACATGTGTGGTTCAGCTGGGGTAATGTTACCCCAGCTGAGCCACACATCTTGAAAACGAAAACAGCGAAAATATGTTTATTGATATAAATAGACGGCAGTTTGTCGAAGTTTGTTGGACAAGTTTCAGTATTAATCGGGCTCGCTTTTATGGGGGATGTGTGGCTCAGCTGGGGTAACGTTACCCCAGCTTAGCCACACGGATCACTAAAACTAAACTACTTAGCAAAAACCTGTTTGCTGATATAGATAGGCGGCAGTTAGTCAGAGTCTGTCGATCTACCACAGGGTTTCTTAAACTTTTTGCAGCCACGGACCACTTTCACAATACAATTCCACGGACCCTGTCAAAAATATTTTTGGAAATAAAAAGCCTTATTTACTTATATTATTAAAAATACTTTTATTGGTAGGTACTTTCATTACACTTACTATTACTAAGGTAATGAAAAGGGTCCTGCTGTTTGGCCTCAATGAGAACGTTAAATTGTGGGATTGTCTTCGACAAGGCAAGGCGCATGTCATATTTACGAGTACATCGAGTTTACTACACACTTTCCTAGTAAATATGTATACAGATTGACCTACTGCGGACCCCTAAGGGTTGTCCTAAGAGGTCCGTGGACACCACTTTAAGAAATCCTGATCTATCGTTTCAGAGCTCACCAGCAGCAAAGTTGCTGCATCTGAGCCAGCTAGATCTCGAAAACAAAGTAACATAGATAAAATTTGTTTGCTGGAATAGTGAAGCCTGTGGTGAAGCGGTAGTTTGTTGGCGTTTGTCAAACAAGTTCAAGAGTTTGTCGCTAGCACATTTCGGAGATATGTGTGGCTCAGCCGTAGAAACGTTACCCCAGCTAAGCCAGCTGGATCTCGAAAACGAAACAACGTAGCGAAAATCGGTTAAAGTTTGTCGACGCCCCAATCCAGAGAATGAAAGAATCTTTTTATTTGGGCAAAAAGTCCAGGAGCTAAAAGTCCGAAATGCACGAGGTTTCGTTATTTTTTATATTTTGTGTGTACTTTCTTACACTAACAAGTTAATGTTAAATAGTCAATCGAATCAAATTATAAAACGGTAAGGGCGCTTGCGCACTTATACGTATTCGGTTCGTATTCGATACGTGAAAAAACCGAACGGGAACGTCCAAGCGTTTGCGCTCTTATCCGTTCCATTCATGTTTGAGACGGTTGTGCGATAAACGTCAAGATTACGGGATCACCTCCTGTTTTTAAAAACAACTGCAATTTAGTACTCATTTGGTACTATTTGATACCAAACATTATAATTTTGGTATCTGTTTAGTTCAAACAAAATCCGGCTTTCATTATCAAAATGGGGCAATCATGCTCTAACATTAAAGTTACTAACTATTTGATGTAACAGATTAAACCACAATTTAGTCCCTACCTCCAGAAATTAAAAGCAGTTTCTTTTAAAATCGAATATTTAAATTCTGATGGCACAAAAAATGTATGAAAAAGAACAAACACTGTATTAAATATTTTCCAAAAAACAGACCAGTACAAATAGGCGGCCTTATTGCTAAAAAGCAATCTCTTCCAGACAACCTTGGGATGAAAGAATGAGACAGCATATTCAATGGGGGAAAGGGTACAGAACGAGGACTAAGGAAAGTTTGTTATATATGGGAAAGGAATTACGAGCAAAAGTTCAAGCTTAATTAATTGATATTTGAATAAGCTGTAGGCGTTTTAACATTTCACTTATAACATAATGTTTTCCAGTATAATCTGTCATTTTATATTTTAAAAAAAGATTAAGATTCATTATAAATATACCTTAACGTTATTTACAACTTCATCAAATAATATAAATAAATCATGGACCCGCCATCCTGATGCACATCTAAAAACGACTCGAAGTGAGAATTTACGGATCGAACACGAACCGAATATGAATGAGTGAGCAAACGTCCATACAATCACTAGGACTAAGACGGCGAAACCGGATCAAAACCGAATACGAATCGGGGGGGTTAAGAAAAAATCTATCGCGATCGCTTACGATTTGACAGTCGAAGTCCATCCATCACTCTTTTATAAAAGGATATCGGCGCAGAGTCTTTTGTTGACGCCGCAATAGTTGTAAAATTGAAGGCGATCGTGATAGATTTTTTCTTAGACAATAACCCACCTGAATATGTATAAGTGCGCAAGCGCCCTAACCGTTTTTATTTGATTTCATGTAAATCCTCTATGAGCGATTTATATATTTTCAATGTATTATTTAGGCAACATTTTGGTGTCTGATCTCCAAGTCTCCAACAGACTACCGCTTTACTATTCCAGCAAACAGATTTTCTCTACGTCGCGACGGTTGTTTTGTTGGCCTTGGTCAGGATAGCATGATTGAAGATAATTTTTTGACTAAGTATATAAAATCTTTTATATACATATAATAGGTACGTATGTATAGAGTTTTATTTTAAACTAGCTGTGCCCGCGAACTACGTTTCGCCATCAAAATGCTTAACCAGTGTTTAGTTTTTTTCTCCATTTCATTTCATAAAGTTTCAACTTTATTCTGCCTTTTTGAGCAGCAACCATTTCGAAATTACGACAATTTTCCTAGGTTCGTAGTGTTCTAGGTACTCTTCAAGGCCATTCATTTGGTACCCATATTGCTGGGTTTAAAAACGAACTTTATTTCATACAGTTTTTGTTCTTTTTTTCATACATTTTTTGTGCTATCAGAATTTAAATATTTGATGTTTCAAGAAACTGCTTTCAATTTCTGGAGGAGGTACTAAATTGTGGTTTAATACGTCAAATAGTTAGTAACTTTAATGTTAAAGCATGATCCCGCCATTTTAATAATGAAAGCCGGATTTTGTCTAAACTAAGCAGGTACCAAATTTATCCGTCTAGCCAACGGCGGGTACGGTGCGGATGCGCATATCCCCCGGATAAAAATAAGGTACCAAATGTAGTATGCATAAGAATAACAAGATTAACCGTAAAATTAAAGGCTTGAATCAACAAAAATATTTGACTGACAATGTCAGATATAAAACCATAAAACATAGATACACCACATCAAAATTATAATGTTTGGTATCAAATAGTACTAAATGAGTACTAAATTGCAGTGGGTTTTTAAAAACAGGAAGTGATCGCTTCATCTTGACGTTCATCGCACTTCAACCGTCTCAAACACGAATCGAATACGGATAAGTGCGCAAACCGTTTCGTTCGGTTTTTTCACGTATCGAACACGAACCGAATACATACAAGTGCGAAAGCGCCCTAAGGATGTTTAGTGCAAGTATTTGATGCTAGCATTTCGTGTTAAAAATGCTTAAATGAAACTCATGACAACAAGAAAAACTAGCATAACCGCTAAGGAAACGCAGAGATGCTAAAAATGTTACTTAATTCACAGTTCATTCTCAACTATGAGTACACTTTAGAACACATGTATCTATCGTTCCGTGTATGTCTCAAGAGTCCACAAAGGGAGTTTAGGGCAATAGTTTCTTTTTTTGTTTTGCGGCTATGTATTGCGACATTGCGTAAAAAAACACAAATGCTCAATAAGTATTCAATATGATTCATTGATAAATTGTGTATACCATTAATTGCTGACAAGGCTAACTGTGTTCTAATTCGGATTTATAAGCCGCAAACAATCAACTGAGCAATAACTTTGTATCTAAACGATCGCCGCATACCATACGTATCCAATTTCTTCTGAGCGTCCAACATCAAGCGCATTTCCAAACTGTATACATTGTTAAACTGTGACACCGCGTTTACACATTCGCGCGAATCGCGAGGCGAATAGCGAGGCGAATAACGAACTAGCTGTTTACACATGCGTGTTCGTTATTCGCCTCGCTATTCGCCTAGCAATTCGCCTCGAGATTCGCGCGAAATAGCGCGTTTACACATTCGCGCGAATTGCGAGGCGAATAACGAACACGCATGTGTAAACAGTAAGTTCGCTATTCGCCTCGCCATTCGCCTCGCGATTCGTGAGTTCGCGTCGGGAGCGGTTTTTTGGACGCGAATCAAAGGGCACGAATGGCGAACACGAACTTACTGTTTACACATTCGCATGCATTTAGTTGACTGCTAGCGCCCGACCCAACCGAACGTGTAGACAAATTAGAGTGGAGTAAAGTGCGAATTTTAGAATTCCTAGAACTTTATTTCTATTATAAGAAATAGAAGTGTGATGTTGTCTGTACCTATTTCTAATATAAGAAATAGGTACAGACAACATCACACTTCTATATTGAAGTCGGCTTCAATATAGAAGTGTGATGTTGTCTGTACCTATTCTTATATTATTTTAAACTTTTCAGCGTTTTTGAAGTCGGTTTTTATTTTTTGTAAAATATTTTTTATTTTTAACTTTTTAGTGAATGAAATCTTTTTAGTAAAAACAAAAACCCTAATTTAATACGCGTTTCCATCGATTTTCATGGGATCCCATTATCAGAGAATACAAAAAGAATGTTGAAAATCAGTCCACAATTGGCGGCGTAATCGCATAACATACACACAAAAAAAACATTCGCATCGAATTAAGAACCTCCTCCCTTTTTGAAGTCGGTTAAAAATAAAAACCGACTTCAAAAACACTGAAAAGGTAAAAATAATATAAGAATAGGTACTGACAATATCACACTTCTATTTTGAAGTCGGTGTCAATTTTAAGACTTTATAAGAGATCATCGTTTCGTACCGACTTCAATATTATCATCATCATCATCATCACAGCCCATATACGTCCCCACCGAGGGGCTCGAGCCTACCCTATATTATTTTTTTTTTATTTATTTATTTATTCTTTTTCGTACAACATATTGAGGATGTACAAAAGGCGGACTTAATGCCAATGGCATTCTCTACCAGTCAACCGGCATGGTGTGAGAGAATGAGTAGACGGTGTACGAATTAAACTTACTAATACAAATAAAATAGGTATACATAATAATAATTCTACATAAAGATTTCTTTTATATATAATTAAGATATACATACATACATAAATAACAACATACATATAGATTTAATATTATATAGATATAATAAAAATAATACTATAAATATATATAAATACTGATATTCTATCGAACTAAACAACAGATACTGGGAGAAAATGTCTGCGTATCAAGTGTTTAAAAGATGATATTAGGGTGATTAGGCCTTAGTCAACCACGCTGGCCCAGTGCGGATTGGTCGACTTCACATACATCATTGAACTTCTTCGCAGATGTATGCAGGTTGCCTCACGATGTTTTCCTTCACCGTACGAGCGTCAGACAAATGTACATATGAAATTCGAAACGAAAAACACATTGGTACATGGCGGGTCTCGAACCCCGACCCCCGATTGGAAGGCAAGTGCCGAGTCCACTGCGCCACCGACGCTCTGTCGCGCGCTGTATATGCAAGTATGTTTGTGTATATATAAACACATTCATACACATTACTTACATAACACTTACACACACACACATATACAATATGTATATGTGAGTGTTATGTGCGTGTATGTATGTTTATTTCTTAATATCATATTATTTGAATATAACAATTATTGTCATTTATTACATTTATTTTCTTATGCCGTCATTTACTTTCTCTCCTTAGCCTAATGGTTGACTGGTAGAGAGCGATGTTTATCGCTAAGTCCGCCATATGTTTGTAACATTAAAGCTTAAATTATTAAAAACTAAAATGTAGCACGCATGCCGCCATTATTTTCACGTCCTCCGTGTACGTGTGCTAATATCAAAATGAATCACCCGCGAATGTGTGAACAGTAGTTCGCGGTGGCACTCGTAGGTACGAATGTTTCGTCGAATGACGAGGCGAATAGCGAACACGAATGTGTAAACGCCACACGAATGTTTCGTCGAATGTTTCGTCGAATATTTCGTCGAATGTTTCGTCGAATGGCGAACACGCATGTGTAAATGCGACATGACGAAACTTCCGGACGATAGGCGCAGGTGGAGCCGTACATTAGACATATTCTCTCATCTCTTTAATCTGTGTTTGTGACTGGCAACATTAATAATAACATGGCCGCATGTTGAACGAGACGATTTTCTTTACTGTTTGCCGAAATAAATAAAGCAATAGACATAATTTGTGGACAGATTTTTATTTACTTGCAGGCAAAAAGACTGTTTGTAACGTGACACAAATTATCGGTAAGTTTGTGGAGTATTGCAGTGAAATCTGACGTAAAATTGACTACAATCATAGGTTTATGTTGTCGGTTGAAATTAACGCGATATTTATATAGTTATTTGTGTTGTTGGATGCAGTAAATTGAAGATGATGCATCACCCGAACATGCATCATCAAGCGATGTCAGGACACCCGCCACAGCATATGCCGGGGCACCAAGGAATGCCTGGCCATCATCAGATGCCGCCCCATCAGATGCACAGGGATAACAGGCACGTAACCCTCACTAGGTAGAGTAGCGTTTACTTTTTTATTATTTTGCTATTTAGTTAATCATGCTTTACTATTGTCTCTGTATATCATAGGTGGCTATCATTCCATAAAATATTGGCTATTGTAGAGCCCTTGCACACAAGCGATAAAAAATTGGCCGATAGATAATTGTATTGGCATTAAATATGCCGATAAAGGGAAGTGTACAGTTGCCAACTTAAGGTTATGAGTTAGCCAGACTCACAAATTAGGTACTGTCTAATTCCAACTTGATTAAACTATCACCTCAGAATACTATGGGAATTGAAGTATTAGTAATCAGTCCCGCCAAATAGGTTAGAAGAAAGCCATATTGCGGTGTGCGCACTCTTGCAGCTAAAAAATTGGTCGATCATAATACTTTAATAGTTCATACAACTTAAAAGAAATGATTTTGAACTAAATAACTTTCAAGCAATTAAATAGGTTTTTTTTTTACTATTGTAATATATCATCAATGGGCTGTGAAAAGCTTGTAAGTTGCAAATTTTGTGAAAAACTCTTAGGTGTTTTTCATGAGAATCCCCATAATCTCATAATGTCTATGTAAAACAAAACTCAGATTCGGTAAAAATGAAAATCCACCCAATATTTAATTAATGAATTATTTTGACTTACTACAAAAATTTTCACAACAGTAGAATAATAACCATTTTGTTTTTTATAAAATTTTTGTTATTTAGTTTTGTTAATTGTGGATCTGTTTTCTTTTTTTTAAATCTTATTGTAAGAGGCTTTAGTCACTCATGGTAACCATGTCAGCCTCATAGGGGCTCTCCGGATTATTACTCAGCCCAATAATTGGAAAGTTTCTCATAATTCACAATTCCGCTCCTTGAAGGATTGTCTTATAAACCTGGCCCAAGAATCTAGCCCGCTGTACCACCTACACATTCCCGCAGTATTACATTTAAACCACCATTCCTCAGGTCTAAATTTTACAAATATTTATCTCAGTTCTCCTTTATTGTGGATCTTGTCAAATGATTTACACCAAATACCAGCCACTCTCCAGCTTCTAAATGTTGAATTATAATCCTTTTTTTCTCAAACATGCTCAGAAATATAAGCATTATTGTAGTAAAATGCAGACACGAAGTTTGTAATTCTTGGCTCATGCATTACTTTACCGGCCTAGGCCAGGAAAGTAAGCACAGACTAAGAAGAGATACTTCGAAAGTAAGAAAATTCATTTCTGGCTGCTGCTGATTTTCTAAAAATTCATCTATAACTTGAATTATGTAATTGTCATACAGCCAATTGCTACCACATTATAAAAAATGCACTCTTCTAGCATATATGAATATGATACAATTTTATTAAAATGTTGGTATAAAATCACACGAAAATATGCTTAATTTTCGTTGCAAGAGAAAAAAACCATAATCTACAGTATTTTATTTTTTACATAAAATATGACTGGGCTGTCTACAACGTGTCTCATATCTCCCCATACCTATATAAAAATTATAATAATTAATTTTATTTCAAGTATCAAAAGTGCCAACCTAATACTGTTCTAAAAATGAATTTTTATTAATTTGACAATTAAATTTGATTAAGTATATGACAAGTTATTAAGGTTGACTCTTTCTTTTCAGTTAAATAAATATTATAATTTTTATGGGAAGTTATAAATGAGACTTATGAGACACGTTGTATACGCGTAAAATATATCTCGTACATATGTATTTGTGTAAAATATATCAAACATTACATTTAACATTAATAAAATTGCTTTATTTGTTCTTTTATTTGTAAGTTGTAAGAACGTCAATGATGTGGGGCTCATCATCGTCTTGTCGTTGTCTTGTAACCCAACAATTTTGTGTGAATTTCGTTGTTAAAAGCGGTCAGTCGCTGTAAGCAGAGTCCTAATAAACGGATGTACTTTCATAGTGGCTCATATTAAAACCAAACATGTGCCTATACTTACGTTGCTAAAAACGGTTGGTTGTTATTTGCGAATTTGTACTAAACGGACTACACTGGATATGGTTTTTTTTCATCTCCTAAAAATTTGGAGTAATGCACATGCAAGGTTTTCACAGCCTGCCTACGATATAAAAAAATAAATCAATTGATACATAAAGTATTAAAGGCAGAAATCACCCACAGTGATAAGGCAGCTTAATTTTTTGTTTGTGTTTGGCCTATTATCTGTCATTTATAATGCAAAATAAACCATCTATCTAAACATCTATCTAAAATATTTATAAATTCATTCAAGTCTTTTAAATGAAAAATGATGAATAAATCAATAAAGAAAAAATTTCGTCTCGGGCAGGACTTGAAACCCCGTCTCCAACATACCGTGTTGACGCCTTGACCCACTAGCCCACCAGGCTCTTATCTGACTTAAGCGTTTTTAAAGAAAATACAAAGCTACACATAACATTTTTTGTAAGTTTGCTTTATTCTTAACCAGTTTTCAAGAAATCTGTAAAGATTTCTAAATTGGATGTTAATACATGTTTTTAACAGCGTGTAAAGACTTCTTTGGCTTAACAAAGAATAAAGGAGATCAAGGGGATCAATATGGCGCAACTCACATTAAAATAAGAGTAGTCGTAAGTCTTAATATAATTTAATATTATATAGAATGGATCAAAAAGAAACCTAAAAAAATGAAAAAGGCACGGACCACGAGTCTGTGTAGAGTTAACTATGTATTAAAAAAAATATGGTTAAGAATTTTGTTGGGGCTGGTAAGAGATTGGTGACCTAGTTGGTCAAGGTATCAACACAGTATGTTGGAGATGCAGGTTCAAATTCTTTGTGAAATGTTGAAATGTGGTGGTGAAATGTTCCAGGCCAGGAACTGGGGGTCATAGTCTGATCTGTGTAACCATCTGGAGGGATTGTCCATAATTTTTTCGTTAATTAATAAGTCAGTCAGTCAGTCAGTTTCGTTAATTAATAACTCAAATTTTTTTGGGTCCCATTGATATTTAAGTTATAGAGATTCTATGGTTGCTGAAAAAAAATATAAATTTATTATATATAGTACCTACTATGGCATGCACCCGGAAAACCTGGTTCTCAAAATTCCCGGGATATCCCAGTTCTTTGAATGTCTGGAGATAAACTTGGATCTGCGGATGACAGCACCTTTGTTGAGAGATACTTATCCATCGCAAGAACTACCAAACCGCATATTGACGACCACATAGAGGTAATGGTCCTGTGTAAGCACGTTACTCTCCAAAATGTGTCCGATTGGGGTGACAAAAATCTAGTTCCTTTCAATTCCTGGAAGACCCAGCCATGTCTCTTCACTACTAAAATGAGCCTCAACTTAGTTCCACTTTCAAGAGTGCACCTGTTGAAATAGCCGGCCACCTTGTTATGCAACTTTCATCTAAACTTACCTTCGGAGGATATAGGTATAGGGTCCAAAGCAAGACCGCTTTCAAAAAATTGGGTATACTTTCAAAGGTCTGCTAATTTTCTTTATTAGCTCAAATATCTGAATTTCAATTTTGTACCATTGGTTCTTGAAGACCACTTCATGCAACGCCTTTTGACATAATAATAAGTTCTGCGATTTTGCAACACATCACTCTCAACAATCGGGTCTATCTGACAATTGCTCACGTGGACGTCACTTCCCTTTTCTTCCAAATTAGTTAGGGTAGATAAATGTGACAACGGGACTTGGTCTTCAGAAAAGTTAGTGCTGTGTGTGACTTTACATTTTATGTCACAAGTTGGCAACGTCGACTGTGTTTCTTGTGGGGGCTGAGTTTTTCTGCGAACCTCACGAGAGCTACATGTACCTACTATAAAATAGGTGACTGTTACCACTTACGATCAGGTGGACAGTATGATTGTTTACCAACTTCGTTGTATAAAAAAAAATCTTCCTCTGAAGGAACATCGCAGTCAGACTGAATAAAGTAATTTTCATCCGCCGAGGATTCATCGGATTCTAAAAGTAAAAATTCGATGATTGCTTAGTTACCGATAATGTTTCGATGTCTTTTTCTATTTGTAGATGTCCCGGAATAAGAATTAGATCGCTTTTTCTGCGTCCGCGATTTCATTTTATCGATAAACAAACAAAACAAAAAATTAAAAATGTCACTCTAACACTGACGCTACGTACCACATACGTCAGAGGCCCTAGACAAATGCCACACGCTATTTTTTCCGCAGCTAATGTCATCTCCATACATTTTTCTGAGGAAGGACTGTGGAAAAGTTAGCGCGTGGCATTTGCTAAGGGGGGCAGGTCGTCAAAATTACATGTCTAAACACGTGCCACGCGTTCGTTCTCCATCTCCTCGACCCCGCACTCCTCACTGGCAACTAGGGTTGCGTTCCGAAACAAAATTTTCTTTGTCGGGTAAAGTTTGAAAATCGGTTTTGGAACGGGGTAAAAAGTGATTTCTCAAAGAATTCTGACCTAGTGTCACGGAACGCGTTATCTGTGATTTTATAACCTCTCTCCCATATCAAGTTTCATCGCTATCTCTCGGTAGAGGGTATATGTTCTATGATCACTTGCTGTCGCTATCATCTTTCTGGATTTGTAGTTAATTGCAATGTGCAAACTTGCTACAATAATTCTTTTAGAAAATTTCCTCAATTTACTGCGTCAAGTTAGTGTCAACTGTCATTACTGTCAGTAGTGACAGTTGACATTAACATAACAGCCATGACAATAATTATCCACCCCTGAGTTGCGTTCCGAGGGTCAGAGTAATGCAACCGAGAGTGTTTTTCACACTCGCTCCGAGGTTCAGAACGGCTCGGATGCTATCTTTTTTTTTAGTTTGTAGCTTGCCGATCAAGATCAAGCAAAGGGCAAAATATACTAATCCTTACTAGGAAATTAACAGTCAATATCCATTTTTCTACTTAAAAATAATTACAACACATAAAAATCTCTATATTTCCCTTGTATTAGGCTTAAAAGAGTTCAAAGTAGTGTTATTTAATAAAATAATAAGTAATTAGCGTATTTTTGACATCGACTTTGACATAAAAGCTGTCAGAGTGTTTTTCACCCTACGCTCAAGTTGTTTGTTTGGTTGCATCACTCTAAGCTTCTGAACGGGCACAGAGTGTACTAACCGCCTGTCAGAGCGTTTTTTACCCAGAGGCTCTGAACGGGTCGGTTGCTGTCAGAGTGCACTCGGAGTGCACTCGAGTGTAGGTTCTGAACGCAGCTCTGAATTTTATAGGATAAATAAATCGCTCTTTCCAGGATCTAATTGACTCGGCAAAGTCGTACCAAAACACCTCAATAAAAATCCTCCGATGTGTTTTGTGTGATGTGAACTGGGATTGAGTCAATTTAGCTATTTACCGAGGGAAACTTATCCGTTTTGGAACGCAACCTCGGAAACTACCAAAGAGAACGCGAAAAAATTCCCGCACAAATTTTAGTTTTGATTGAAAAGCCGTTTTGGTGACATACCACATTTTTTTTTCATTTATTTAATCAATATAACAAACATATTAATTAACAAACAAACCATAAATCACAAAGATTTGTCCGGTATGTTGAGGTTGAGTTGTTAACATAACCGCGGTAGCAGCAGAGTATTTGGATTTCTAATTACTAAATAAGTACATAATAAGTGGGTTACATAAGTTACATACAATTTCGTTTGGTTAGTTGTGTTGTACATATGTACGTCAGTGGTTGAGGGTTAACAAGACAGTACATTTATGAAAGTTTGATTCATGTCTATAAAAATTAGAATACATTTGATTGAGAAGCAATTTGCAAATTCACCATTTGAACACAAGAAATAAAAATAAACTTGCCGTTTTAACGCACAGGCTTTTAAAAACTAGTGTTTACGGAGAAATGTATAACTTTTTACAACTACGTTTCGCAGTGTTAATGATTTGCCATTCAAGGGAGTTTTCTATCAAGTCATATTTGAATGAAGAATTTTTTGGTTGGCTTAAACATTATTGTCTGGGTTAAAAATTGTAATTATAACCAAGTACCTACCCTACTGACTTTGGATAAAAAACTTAATTAATAAATTTATCATTATAAGTTTTTTTTTTACTGTTTCTATGATTCCACGAATTGAATACCTTGAATCTGAGTTCTGTATACCGGATGGAAAAAAAAGACCGTGGTTTGAGGAAAAGTACCTTTAATATTGATGATGGCAAATTTTACTGAAAGGAAACATTCGTCTATTTTCAAAAATAATTAAAATTGCATTACCTATAATTAAATTGCATTAATTAAAATTGTAATACCGAGTAATGAACGGGTTAGGGCAGAGATGATACTTGTTGTTGGTTGGAAGAAAGTATATTTAGATGGTTTCGGTGTGCTCTTAAATACTATAATATATTGTGAGTTATCGCTATAATCTGATTTCCTTATAAGATGAGCACGTAAGTGTAGTTCTACGTGCCTGGCCGGCACACATAGGGATAACGGCGCCAATTCTTTAACATACAGGTTGGAAAAAAAAGACCGTGGTTGGTGGAAAAGTACCCTTATTATTGATGATGTCAAATTTTGATGAAAGGAAACATTCCTTTATTTTCAGAAATAATTATAACTGCATTTATAGATTTTCGAAAAATCACCTGCCTGAGCCGGGAATTGAATCAGTGAATTGTGAAAAAAAAAAACATGCTGTATTTTATGATACCAACTGAAAGAGTCATTTATAAGGATCAATTTCTTTTAAATAAGAAAATATCTTAAATTAAAGAAAAATCAAGAATTTTTTTTATTCTAAAGCCCATTCACAGAAAAGTTGAACTAATATTTTAAATATTCAATCAACAAGATATAAAAGGCGACACGTAGCGAATTCAGTCGAAAAATACGTCTGTGCATACGTGAAAATGGGTCTCATTTTGAGTAGTTCATAAGTTAAGTGAACTATTTTCTTTAGATACTGCATAAGCTTTATAATAAAAAAAAGATTTTTCTTGGTCTTTCTTTAATTTAAGATACTATGTTGTTTAAAAGAAATTGATCCTTATGAATGACTCTTTCGGTTGTTGGTACCATAAAATACAGAATGTATTTTTTTGTCACATTACATTACATTTCACCGGTTCGATTCCCGGCTCAAGCAGGTGTTTTTTCGAAAATCTTTAAATGCAGTTATAATTATTTCTGAAAATAAAGGAATGTTTCCTTTCAGCAAAATTTGACATCATCAATAATAAGGGTACTTTTCCACCAACCACGGTCTTTTTTTTCCAACCTGTATATTAAGGAATTGGCGCCGTTATCCCTATGTGTGCCGGTCAGGCACGTAGAACTACACTTACGTGCTCATCTTATAAGGAAATCAGATTATAGCGATAACTCACAATATATTATTGTATTTAAGAGCACACCGAAACCATCTAAATATACTTTCTTCCAACCAACAACAAGTATCATCTCTGCCCTAACCCGTCCATTACTGGGTATACTAGGCATAAAGACCATTCCGTAAATTAAATTCGGTAGCCGTAGTTCTAGTTTTCAGAATTGACACTGTTTAATAAAATACTTTCTTCCAACCAACAACAAGTATCATCTCTGCCCTAACCCGTCCATTACTCGGTATACTAGGCACAAAGACCATTCCGTAAAAAAATTCGGTAGCCGTAGTTCTAGTTTTCAGAATTGACACTGTTTAATAAAATAAGTCTGTTTTAAGCGGGACTATTGAGCGGTCAGCTATTCATATGTAAATTATGTGTAATTTGTTGATATGTCGAGGGTCCTTTTGAGGCACTCTTTGTCGAGCAAACAGGTCCTGAAAGTAGATACAAAGAGACATGTGACTACGTCTCTATTCATGCGAATATCACCACCGACGAACGAACGAAGCGACCTTTCTGCACTGAGACTAATATATCACATCTATTGAATGAATGGAGCAGTTGAAATAACAGTGTCTCGGGCGCAGGATGCTCCAGGCGCGACCGGGCCTACGCTTTCTCTGTCGCAGTTTACAACGAGCTAAATAATGTAATCACCATCGCTCGTCGCCTATTAGCCTAGTTCCGACCGTACCATTAGAAGAACAGTGCGTATTGTAAATTGTAACAACTGTACGGATCCGTGTTTTGTGTAAGTGTGCCGTTCGGAACACGCTACCGAAATTACATCGCATACATCTGATCGGTAATTTTTTTTCATATATTTTATATAGGTGGGCACCTCTTAAAACGATAGTTCTGATGCAGTTTTATCGTAGGAAACTTTCGACATTTATATATTTGGATACATAATACATAAAATTTACCTGTTCTGACTGGACTGACTCATTAATTATCGCCGACGCCGAGCCTAAACTATTAAACATATGAAATTTGGACCAGCAGGTTCCTTTTTATAACATTTACATCTGCTAAGTAAAGGTTTTTGGAAATTCCACCCCTAAGGGTTTACCCTCTAGGGGTGAAAAGTTTGTATGGAACTCTGTGATTTTTGAAGCGAGAAGCATAAGTATGTTGCAAATAGCAAAGTTGACCTGTCTAATATCCAGCAAAGATTCTCATTGTTACGAATTTCGACGTGATTAGAGCAAATGACTATATTGTAAAATTTTATCTTCATAGTATAGATTCCTACATGACGCACAATTTTTACTAATATTCAAACTTTGTTTACGATAACACATTCATTTTACAGTGAAAATCTTGGAGAATCGCACCATTCCATCTATATACGTTATACTGGACCCTTGGACGTGGCTTAGAACCCGCCTCTATTTTTTTTCGCTGCTTATGCCATTTCCCTACACTTTTTTTTCTTGCGGAATGCCTGCGTAATACCAACTTGTAGATTTCTGTTAGTTGTAGCTAAGCACACTCTAGAAAATAAATGACAGAAAAAACAAATATCCATTTTTTTCTGAACCCTAAAAAGTTATGTACCTAAGTTTGTAAGTTAAGATTGAAGTATTTTGTTAAATTTGGACAAGACAAATATTTTAAAGCAATTTCTAACCCCAGAAATATTAGTCTAAGTAAGAACTGTGAAGGCACACCAGTATTAAAGATCTGAACTACTCTCGTAATGTAATCGAAATGCGTTTTCCCCGCGTTGTTACGGAATGCGTCTTTCATAGCAATGAATGGCGAACGATGGGCAAGAAACTTCGATTTCCTAACTAGATTAACCTCTCACCAACTACGGTACTGTGCCACACTGTGGCATGCCTGTGAAGAGCTATTGCGGCCATGGTTGTAATGATCAGTTTGACTGAGAAACTTACCCCACCTCATAAATAAAAGTCCTATTTGCAATAATTTTATCATAAAATCCAAAAAAATAATAGTGCGGCACAATACTTTCTAACACGCCTTAATTTGCAAACAAGCAGACTGTCCACCTGTTAGTAACTATAGCGTTAGTCATCTATACATATACTAGATACATGTAGTTCCTGTAAGATTCTCAAACACCAACTTGTGACAAACATATTTAAAGTCACAGTACCCTGCCGTACCCTTCAATCTTTCAAAAGAACACAGATCTGCGAGCACTGCTGCCTTGCGGCAGAAATGGGCAAGATAGAGGTTCTCGCGCAGACGGCTTCGTACAGAGTCCTCCTCTCGTACTTTCCAAGTTTTATTTAAATCATAGCAATTAACTGAAATTAAAATATGTTGTTAGTTCTGATATTAAGCGTGATGAGAAGAGGTAGAACTGCTTTCCTCTTACTCTTTTTTCCATTTTACATTCGAGCATTTAACGTAAAAGGAAACAAAAATGTACCAAATGGCATTCGAACTACCTTCTCTATCGCCGTATGTTTGCTTGTGCGGCAAGTACAAGTCTTATAAAAACCCCTTAGCCAGGCCCCTTGGGCGAGGACTCATTTCAATAGTTAAATAATTAGATAGTATTTAACTGCAGATCAAAAAAGTATCCTTTTCTGTAAAAAAATCTATCACCTAATCGAAAATACTAATTGCAAAATAATATTATTTTAGCAATAATTTAAGTTCGTGATGCATCGCTATTTAATAAAAAGTGGATCTTTTTTATAAACGCATATCTAATAATAACTAGCGCACAATAAACCTATTATACCTAAGTATATTTTTTTTAAACAAGCGCCAGTCAAATTTTATATTTTACAAAATTAGTGTAGGTAAATTGTTAGTTAATAAATATATCTGTTTACCTTAACCAAGTGAAATATGTAGAATTCGGCGTCGCGGGACGCTCGCTTCGCTCGTTCAGCTCGGGTAATGTGGTCGCAGTTGTAACCTTTTTGTTTTGCGGCGGAGGAATCTCTTTACGATTCGACAAGGGACTGAAAAGATGACAAGGCCGCCCATTGGATATGCCATTGGACTCGAGTAAAACCCCATACCTGGCTAAACTATCCTCCAGTAACTTCTACCCCCATGGAGGCACGTTCGGGATCGGATTAGCCATGCCCCAAACGCATCCCTCGGAGACAGTCCCAGTGGTGCGTTATGATACTGACGCATGCGCTGGGACTTGGCCTAGGGAGGGGTCACCAAGTTACCACAATGTGCTTTATATTGGTTTACCAATTAAAATGATTAAAAATAAATCTTATGTGTAGTCAGTATATTTCATATGGAAATCATACATTGCACATTAAACAGCTTTTTCCTCCACATTTCAGAAAAACATAACATATTGTTTATGTATATTTTTGAATTATTTTAGTATAAGTGCCTGTAAAGGCCTATTTTGAATAAAGATTTTTGAATTTGAATTCGAATATAGTACTAATTTAGTGAAATAAGTTTTAAATTTGCAATGATATAATTTATCTCATGTAAAAATATTAAATTGATGAATATATAAATTAAGGTGGACTGACGATCTGGTGAAGGTCGCGGGATGCCGCTAGATGCGGGAGGCGAACGACCGATCCTTGAGAGCGGAGGTTCTTGGGGCAGGCTCACGTCCAACAGTGGGCGTCCCTCTGCTAAAATGATTATGATAAATCAATGGATGATGAGTTCTTCGATGTGCACTTAGAAATATTGCTAAGTTATGACCGGCGTGTGTGTGTGTGTAGAATGTATTTTGTACGGTGTGGTGGTCGTGCAGGGTGCCGCTGGGCCCGTCGGGACCGGGCGGCGGCGGCGCGCTGGGTGCGCACGGGCAGCTGGGGCTGGGCGCGGTGCCGGTGCACCACGCGGCGCAGCGGCCGCCGCACCCCGCGCGCCCCATGCACCACCCGCCCGCGCCCACACAGCACCAGCATCACGCGGTGCCGCCGCATACGGTTAGTATTATTACCTCGCACACAATAATGTATTACACCATGTTGGATACCTAAACGATAAATAATAGATACAATACTTGCTCATGTATGTAAACTTAGTTTTTGTAACTTTTGTTACAGTAGATCAAACATTAAATTATTCGATCGACTCATATCTAGGTCATATAATTTACCAAAAATAAAAGCACACTTCAATAAAAAGCAAAAAAGTTATGTCACCTGATTGTTATGTTAAAGTTGGTGCTGAATATTTAAGAACTAACCAAACAATTTTTCAATTTTTACAGTCATCAAAAGACCACTTGTCATTGACTTTAGTATGCAAGTATGATGACATAAGTTGCATATGAGGTGCTCTAAAAAGTTATGGTGATAGGTATTTATCTATTTCACGATTTTTTACATACGACAGGGATGATTTATCTTACCTGATGGTAAGTAAAGATGTGGAAGCGAGTTTCACCTGGATTATCAATCACCTCATTATTATTTTATGGATATGACATGTTAACATTGTGACATTGACATTATTTAGAAGTTGTGCATATTGCTTAAAATTGTAAATTGACAATATAGGCTCACTAAAAAAGCAATAATGCGATGCCCTTGCAGGGTTTATATTTGAAGGTTTCTTATATAAAAAATAATATGAATCTAACATAGGAATATTTATGTAAAAAAACACGTTTATAAGTACAAATCGCTGTTACACAATAAGCAAACTAGCTTAAGTAACTGCTATAGACAAAATATTATAATATAAATTGTGGTATTGAATAAATAAAAAATAAAAAAATACTTATTGGTTAAAAAAAGTTCAAAAACCAACCAACAAGTTTAAAATGTACATACATCACAAATCGCGGAAGTATAAAAACTTCGTTACACGGCTTTACAACATCGATTAAATCAGGGGGTACACCATCTTCCACAGAGTGCATTGGCATCACCAGGGCGGCACAGGCGATTGCAGCTAGAGGTGTTACTAATCTTAACATAAAGATTATCACAGACAGCGCGTCTGTCCTGCAGGCCCTCCAAAACAATACTATTAACTCTGTCCTTATACTGGAATGTCATAACATGCTCCAAGCCATATCAGATACAAACCGGGTAACTCTGCAATGGATTAAAGGACACAGTAACTCACTTGGTAACGACGCAGCAGATGAACTGGCTAAGAGGGGTTCAAACACGAAAATGTACGGACCAGAGCCCCTACTACCCATTCCACAGGCCCAGATAAAAACCTGGCTGCGTGAAAAAACCGAGGAACATCATCTAACAGAGTGGAGAACCAATGAGGGATGCAAACAGACAAAAGATGCAATCCCGGTACCATCAAAGAAGCTTGCCCGATCCCTCATCAGACTAAAGAGAGACAAAATCCGAAAAGTTATAGCTACTATAACCGGACACTGTTTACTAAACAAACACCTATTCACAATAGGGGTGACAGACAGCCCTCTATGCAGAGGGTGCATGGAGGCAGAAGAAACGCCACAGCACGTCCTTTTGGAATGCACAAGCGTGGCCGATCAACGGGCAAAACTTCTCCACTCCCCGGCATCTATGCCGGAAGCATGCAGCAGCCCACAGAGGCTGCTGGCGTTCTGGGGAGACCTGGGATGGATGGAGTAGGGTGGAAGCAAACGTAGATTAGGACGCACAATGGCCCAATCATGAGGCTAAGTGCGTAAGAGCCCAGCCAAACTAACTAACTAAATCAGGGGGTAGATCATTTATTAACCGCGGTACTATGGAGTTAGCCAATCTTTCGCCGTAACGCGTCACACATAGCCGGTTCCGAGCAACAGTTCGCGTGTATACAGAGATTTTGAGTAGTATTTTTTATCGAAAAAGTGTTATTTATATAAAATATTTTTTATTTGGGTATTGATCGGTAAAACGTTCTTACAGTGCTTAAACAAACTGTTTATTTTTAAATCATTCATTGACGTAAAGTGAAACAATGTGTTTTTAAAATTCTTTACTGTAGTGTAACATATAAATTCAAGTAGGTGTTGTAAGTTCGACCGTAGCTACACAAACCGTATTGGAAACATGATTCAGCTATAGCGTTATATAATATTAACCTAGTGTTAAAAGGCTTAATATTCGTTATAAAGTGTCTCAGTTTGTTAACACATTATTAATGATTTTTCATCAATTGGGATGATGACTGAATTCTAATTTTTACGACTCGTCATTAAATATTAAAATACCGTGGAAAAAGATGCAGTCCTGTGAAATTAGAATTAAAATCGGCTAAGAAATACATTAGATACAAGCATTTTAAGTTGTTAATTTGAAGTCGATTAGACAGAGAGATCCGACATCAACCGTGACGTCATAGTTGAGTACGGCCATATAAACTCCTTGTAAATTGTCGTTTTGATAGAAAGAGACGGAGAAAAATCTTTAATACCTTATATCTTGGTTGTTTTTATAGTTATTCGAAAACCGATTTTTTTCTTTCTGTTTATTATATGAATGAGCTTCTATTGAAGCAAAAAAAAAATTTTTGTCATCTAGCCTATTGTATGACCTAAATATACACGAGAGTCGACCATTTCCAATAAAGGGCAGTTGCAGTTTACATTGTCTACATGCAGACATATAATTATGATTATGATGTACAAAGTTTATTCGGCTGTATGCTTTGAGTAGGGAGATCGTATATTAATTATTTTTAGTTTTATTTGCATTATGACACAACTTTTGAAATTTAACTATTTAAAGAGGTTGTTTTTACAATAAAATTTAACAAGGTTCACTATGGGGACAACATTGAAAACGTTATAAATTACAACGGACTAAGTGCGTGTCGCGACTCCGTACTAATATTATTGTTCAGGCTGTTACGCATTTATTTTTCCATAATTTCACATAATCCGTTAATCTTCACATAATCAGTTGTTGGTTAAGTAAAACAGCTAGTAAATATTTACTACCTACATGTTTTATTTAATTAAAAACTATTCAATTTTCAATGGATTTTGTACGAAATTTTCCTTCACCGAGTACATTTTATAAGTTCGTCCATCTTTAATTTGTAAATCCTACTTGGAAGGCAAAATTCTAATTCACAAAAATGACTCCTTTATATTATTTATTATCACGATATTTGTCGAACAACATTATTTAAAAATATAAATTATCTTAAGGACTCCTCCAGCTTATTTTTGTGCGTTATTGTGAGCATAATAGTTTTGTGTTTTTTGTAAGATCTATGTGTACCACCATTATTATTAAGGTAAATAAATTATTATTATTATTATTATAATTGCATTGCATTTCGTATCGTTAAGGTTTGCCATTTTCCAGCGTATTTTTATTTTGGAGATCATATCCACAACTTTGTCTGACGGCCCTAAATTAGACAGAAGAAAAAGATATCCTTTTTACGTAGATCGGCTATGTTACTGATAAACTCTTAGAAGTAGCTAAAACTGGAGAAACCCCGACTACAGGTTTTAATTACGTCGTTGTCCGTTTAGCTGTCGAGCAAGACCCTTTTTCTCAGAAACGCGTAGATATATCAAACTCGCGAACGGTTCGCGAGTCTCCCAATCAATGTAATTAAAGAAAATATCTTATTATACCATATCTCCCTTTATTCGAGTGGCAAAATGAGCGGTGGTCCATCGTCTGTCTGTCTGTTTGACAGATGAAGCCGATGCGGCGGCCGCCGTACGGCATGGGCGGCGGGTACGGCCCGGGCGGCGGCCCCGTGCTGCCGCCGCCGTACGGCCACCAGCGGCAGCCGCAGCCGCAGCCGCACCAGCCGCACCAGCCGCACCAGCCGCACCAGCCGCACTCGCAGCCACAGCCGCAGCCGACACCGCAGCCGCAACCACAGCCGCAGCCGCATCTGAACACAGGTACGTTGTATGTAGCCGGCGGACCCGCGATATGTATGCACGTTTGGTCACGCACCACCTGCCCTATAAACAAACCATCTCACTGTCTGCTGTTGTGTTTTGTACTCTTTTTTATTTTTATTCTAATCATATTAACAGTTTGTGGACGACATAAAAAATACTTACATGCTTTGTCCGTAAATGCACCCTTTCGCATGACGATAAGAAAGGGGTATTTTGAAATGTAATAACTATATTATCCATGTCTTGTCCTTGCAAAAAAATAGTCAAATTGGGCTATTGATAACCTTTTAAAATACATTATGATATTTAAAAGCACCTTCCTATTTCGGCGCGGCAATAATTATCACTTGTGTTATGTATGACGTAAATATTTTTAGTCTATCTGTTTTATTCTGGCAAATACAATTTCCCTTGTGGATGAAGAACACCAATATATTTGATTTGCTGTTGCCTAATATCGGTCTTTCTATGGCTGCCCATAATCAAATCACACTACAGAGCTGACCAAAAAGTCCCGTAGTGCAGGGTGTTGGTGCACACGGGCGCATGGCGTCGGGGTGCGCGAACGCCGCTCTCGACGCCCACGATGAGGCTGCTAGAGGGCTCCAGAAAATTCCCTGGCGCCCGTTGTACAAGGGCGCTACGGGGGCTGCAGCCGGCCCTGCTAAAAGTTATTAATTTCTTAATAAATTCTTATCAGTATATTTCATTACTAGGTATACAGAGGCCAATCTCACCAATATTGCTGGCGCAGAAAAGGCTCATGTCTGACTTTGGTCAGTAACATTAAATTTTAAGTTGTTGTGACGTCATACTGCTTGTTTTGTACTATACTTCGTTTTTTTAGCATTGAAAAGAGCGGAATCTGGGTTCTTTTAACAGGTGCCTTAATGTGTGCCAAATCAAAATATATAAAAAGTGTTATTATGTTCCATTTCTCAATTTATGTGCTCAAGTTGGAAATAGCCATTGTTATGTGATATTTGTATTATCATAATAAAATCTTATAATGTCAATTTCTACTAATTCACCAATAATTTAATCCAAAGAAACTAAAAAAAACATCATCATACCAAACAAAAAAGAAGCAGAGGTATTACCTACAACTATAAAACCTATAAAAGAATGTTTTTAAATTGACAAATTGTAATGCATCTTGATGATTGTGACTGATATATAGTTACTATATCAGAGCGATCTTTAAAGTGGGCATATTACGAGCCTTTTTTTACGAGGGGAATGCGTTTGCGCACCCTCCAAGCCCCCGTAGGGGTAAGGGTGTGTGGGTCTCCGCAGCGAGCGACTACCCACTAAACCCCTCCATATGCCCTCTTTGGCGCCTGGCGCAGCCACGTCCAAGGGACGCGCCGCTGCCGAACGAGGTCGTGGGAACGCTTACGGACCGACCATAACCCTGTCTGCGGCACCTGCCCACCAATGGCGGGCTCCTCACGCCCTCTCCAAGATGGAGATGAGTTCCCGGGGCATACTCCGGGTGGTAATTTTTACTGTGGTTTTCTTCCACGCGGCCCGATGCTCAGTGCGCCAGGCCCCCGGCCTCGGGGTAACGGGCTTGCCCGACGGCAGACCCCACTGGATCCACCGTCGCGCACACGAGCCGAAGCTCAGCGGCGCCAAAGCGCTGACCCACCGCAAAAAGCGGCCACGGTGGCCACACGAGGTGGCCCGCCGAGTAGCACTCGGCCATCTCACGCCCCCTTCATGGGGGCCGCACAAGTGTGCCGAAGCCACACGTTGATCGGGTCAGCCTCAGTCCTTGGAACAACGACACGCCGGAGCTCTACGAGTCTCCCAGCCTCGGAACAACGACATGCCGAAGCTCAACAAGGACCCGCACCAACCCGACTAAAGGGGCAACGGCATAAGGCGCAACGCGCCATGACCCGCGAGCGGGTCTCCAGGCGACACACAACCCCATCTTCAAAAAGAAGAGGAGGTGACGCCCCACATGGCTACGTGAAGTGGCCCGCCGGGTTAAACCCGGCCACACCACGCCCCCTCCACGGCGGAGCTGTCAGACTCTTAGCCCGCGGCAGAAAATCTGCCGGGTGCCCAGGGTGCACCACGAGGAGGTGTTCTGACATCGCACCCCGCATATTACGAGCCTGCTATTGCTGTGCAACCACATCATACATCCCTCACGAGTGCGAATGAAAATGTATTATAAATTTAGGAGATACATCTGAGAATTCAGATGATTAAATATGTTTGAAACAGATTGTTTTGCCTTTATAACTATGATCTATAATCTCAAATAGCTTAACTACTTGTTCTCAACTCAATGTGCAGATATAACAAATGCAAACAACTTTATTTCAGATGTCCAAAATAAGCAAAATTTGTTAAAATTGAAAATTTTTCTTAACTTTAAAAACGATACAAAGTGTAAACATTAAAATAATACTTAATTTTGTAATCTTTAAAAAAACGAAGTATAGTGATACAGAAGACAGCTGTAGTGGTGTTATAGTGTGTGTAATAGATACGAATTATTATACTGCTATTTGGTATCCACATACTGCTTATAAGATGTGATAAATTTGAATGTTACATGCTCTTAGCTACAGCTCAATGGAACTATTTTATGAAAGAATAATAATAATATTATTATTATCATCTCAGAATTTTCTCACAACATAACCTTTTTAGTACAAGCTTAGTGTTATTTAGATTTTAGTATTAGTAGATGCTATAATAAAATATGTTGTCGCAAATCACAATACACTTGTGTAAATATGTCGTATGATGCATGCATGGTATATTTATGTTGTAGACGCGATTCGTGCACGTGTCACTTCCGATGTATTTTCTGTTCTGTGATATAATCCGAAAATATGGTCGCATTAGAATATTTATTTGACAACAATAGAACCGTTTTCCCCCCGAAGGGTAGAAAACGAATATTTAGGTTTCAGCCGTAGCTCGACCCACTGTGAGATTAACGCTTTGAATTTTACCTGTTTGCAGTGTGCATCTACCCTATATACAATTATTCACCTAACATTTTCAATGAGGGTATGTAAGTAAGTGCGGGTGCCATCGCCGACTAGCTTTTCTCTTCAGTACTTTTCTCACACGCCGGCTAGAACAGCAAATTTAGTGGGTCGAGCTACGGCTGAAACCTAAATATTCGTTTTCTACCCTTCGGGGGGAAAACGGTTCTATTTAGGTGTTCGAGCCTTCGCTCGACCCACTGTGAGATGTGTTTACAATCTGCCGGCGATGGCTAGACGTACTGTGAAATTGTACAAATCGTTTTTCAATGAAAAACAAAGTGACTTTACAAAGTAAATTATTTTAGTAATTATTTTAAGGAACAATATGACTACTATTTAATTCAAGATATGCTTATTTGCTTATATGTACAATCAAGGATTTAGGTATAACAATTAAATTGGAACAAATGACTGACTTTAGTTAAATGGAGCTTGAGGATTGCTAATAATAGTCCACTCATTTTTGCCCATGTACGAGTATGTACACTTTGAAGTGTACATGTGTACCAAAATGTAGAGAAAATTCGAGAATTCCGAAAATTCCTTTTTTATTGAGATAAAACTAGGTAATAAATAAATAAAAGTGTTAATTACTGGATACGAATTTGAGTTGATTGAGTATTCAATTGCGTTTAGCTTCGTCTTCTGCAAAACTTTTAGTAAAATATTTTATTTTTAGTTTATTTTTGGTTTGGTACTGATGTATCGTGCACTTAAATCACAAACATAACTTAATGGGATTACAACCATCAAAGTAAAAAAATAAAAAGAAATTGTAACTTGCAATTCATCGGTCTCTACGCAAGTAACAAAACGCTACAAAATGTCAAAATACGATCTATGGTGCACAAATGTTAGTGCCACAAACTCTTTGAATGGACGATTCAAAAGGGACTTCAAGTTAGTAAGAAACGACTTTAGTAACAAACAATGTCGCTACCTATCTAACGATGGACTTTGGGACTGCAGGGGCTATAATAAATGCTTTCCATATTCCCATCAAAGACCGCCCAACTAGAAAAGACGAAGAGCATCTTTTATGAATATTGAAGCATCATATTATTGTATTGTGTGTGATACACTCTTCAATGTTTTAGTCTTCGACGGATTATTCGGTTAAGGACAGATTCTTGATACGAGAGATTCACTCATAAGATGCTTCCGATTCGAGTTCCATTTCAACCAGAAAATAAAGTAAGATTTTGGTACCTTATCTGAGAGTTCTTACAACTCTCAGGTAGGGTAGTACCACGTAGTCTATTATAGTATCGTCCGTTTCCATCGTATAAAGTGCATATCAACATTTTCATTCAAAATAATTTACGTAAACTCGCGCGCATCCCTGGACGTGTACTCATTCAACATAATCATAGTATCTGCAGTATTAATATAGCACTTAACAATAGCAATAAAAACCTCGTCATTTCATTTACTGATACCTGTCAAATTGGAATTGTTTAACAGGTTTTTGAGTATCAAAGATTAATTGTTACAGATAAAATGACGTATTTTCTTTTAAACAAAAAAGATTAGTGTATGTACCTCGCGGTACATCGATTAGGCAGATTGAGGCGACGTCCTTTCAAAATAATGTCAGAGAGAAAAAAAAAATTGTAGATCAACAATTTTCCCTTATAATTAAGACATCTAGATCAAGGTTGCTGTTTATTCAGTTTTCAGAGAAAGGTAACTGCAGCTCTACAGCTGCCGGGTGAAGCGACGATTCCCGCTTTTTTGAATAAAGATTGAAATTATCATGCAATGACGCTTCGCGAGGGTGGTTTAACTTTCCCCCTGGTAGATACGAATAAATTTGTTATGCTTCTACGTCTTGATTTGCTTACTGGTATATACCGGGTGTAACTGAACACCCCAATAACATTTAAGGGGCATATAAGTTAGATACTAAATGGACCTTCGGTGCTTGTCTAAGACCTAGAACCCCAATACTTTCAGAGTTATTTGATTTTAAAATGAAAGCAAAAACTTTCAAGTGACAACCATAATCAACTCTTAACACAAAAGAAATTTAAACACAAAATTACACGTGACAGACGAGAGCGTAGTATTCCTCGTACGCTTACGTAGGGCTTTCGGCACTTAATACCAAAAAATAATTTATTTAGTTTGTATGATGTGAGCATAATATTCCTCGTACGCTTACATAGGGCTGTCGGCACTTAATACCAAAAAATAATTTATTTAGTTTGTATGGCAAAAAAAAGTAGGTTTGTTAGCCCTAATATTTTAACTACAGAATCTCTACTTCTGATGGATACATACCCTTAAATGTTATTGGGGTGTTCAGTTACACCCTGTATATGTTTATTCACCCAAAATACTAAATTTAGCCTTTCGTCCCTAATAATATTAAGCATCCAACCAGATTGCCTAAATTTTGATGAATCAGACTTGGAACCATTTCGGCCATAGTATAATAATAATATAATCATCACTCGATACGAATGTCTTGAGATGTATGACAAAAAGAGTCGACTCGTGAATGCGTCTACCTAAACACAGGAGGATAAATGCAGCCACATAGCGTGACACTTAGTATATGTTGTTTCTATTGATATCAAATGAGAAATTATTGACAAATTTTTTTTTTTTTTTACAAATGTAAAAAAAATTACAACTAAGACGTTCACTTTTTTCGGGGTCAGCAAAAGTGGCCACTACTGATTTATGAATTATGAACTGCTATATTTTTGTAATAATATGTGTATGATTATGAAGCAAAAAATATATAGGGCAATATCATTGGACTTGGGATTATCACCTATTGGCAGTTGTTATTCTGGGCGCCCCATTCCACCGTTCCGAAGTAGGAAATAAGGTTTTAGGATTCGATTGACGCCATGACGATTCGAAGAGATTCCGCTTCTCGCTTGACTATGACTGCACTGCATGGGATGTAGTTGAGAGGACAAAAAGTAGTCAAGTCATTTGATAGATTGTATCGTTGTAACAAAATGGGTCTATCTTCACGGGACTACTTACAGTCCGTGACTACTTACGAAAAAAAATTCTGAATAGTTTTGACAACCTTCAATTGCTTCACATTTTAACATTTTATTTATTTCTGATGTCATATCCTTCGTGATAGAGCAAGACAATTAATTGCATGTATCCAAACTATTATAAATCTTTTTAATTTTATGAGCGTACGAGTATATGTGTTCGCCAATTCACACTGGGCCAGCGTTGTTGACTAAGGCCTACTAATCACCCTAACATAGGGTAGGCTCGAGCCCCTCGGTGGGGACGTATATTAGTTGTGATGATGATGACATGTGAAAGGTAATTTATATCCAGATAATATGGATAATTGAGCTTTTCACACTTCAATATAATGTTTAATATAGCCCGCCTTGAAATCTGAATTTGCTCATGTCAAACTTCCCTGTTTTTAATTTTCCTGGCCCTGATATCGAGCAAAAGTTAGCTGGCCTTCGTGAAACTCGTTCTGATCCCAATCTTTTAACTTCTTCCACCTTGGTCTACCCTTTAATGCATATTGGTAGTAGGCGGTAGTGATGGCTAAATCCTCCTTGTTCTTTCAATAAATCTGTCTGTAAAAGTTCAGAGAAAAGGTAAGTTGTAGAATTACAAAAATTGATGTTATGCGGTTTAAAAATGTTACATCTATGTTTTTTAAATTTTTGCTCTCTTCTTGCAACAGGTATTGAAAAACTATATCTGAAGTTTAACGAAACATGGAACCAGCTGCCAGAAAGCGCTTACTAATATGGGTTTCACGTTTAAGGATGTATCTTTATAAACATCTATAAAGTGTCTCCCCTGCGGAAGTAGGCCATCATGAGTAATTATAACACCTAAGCATTAGACTACTTTTTGTCAAGAGTTGAACGGGTTGCCATGCAGGTGTAGCCGTTGCGAGGCTACTTTTGACTTTTATGGAGGTGAATACATGGTTGGTTTCTAGATATTTTTGCACTTCAAAATAACAAAATATTTTGTCATTTTTCATCATAGCAAGTGATTCCTTTGTGTCTCCAAATAAAAAAGAAGTGTTCCTCTCGGTTATATTAGGAGGTACCAGGTTCATTATATCTGCATCTGGTTCACACCCTGTATCATTCATTCTAATAGAAGCCGTTATATCTGCTATGATCGAAGGTTGATAGCGAAATGGAGTTTGCCTTCTCAATTTTAACCTCGAGGATACGTGATTCTTCACTTTGGGAAATTAGCTCAGATTTTATCAAGGTGTAAAATCTGTATAGCCACTATCTGTGAGGTGATCTTTTTCATTAAGGCGAATGGTGTTTAAACCAGAGCACAACAGAATACAATTTAACAGCTTTTATTTACTTGCCTTATATTTTTGTTTGCTCAATGATTATATGTATGCGCGTCATCTTCGCTAAAGCATAAGCTAATTGAACTTTACAGATTGCAAATCGGAGCCGACATTCTTCGTCGGATGAAATCTTATCACCAAAGAGGTCTTTATGATAGACGCAGTCAACTACCCATGATCTCCAATTATCCGCATTAATATCGTCTATTTTTAGATAAACTTTCCATGTGGCAGAGCTACCTAGGAGGTGGCTCCCAGTTGGCTAGGTCGCAAAGGATCGTGTGCTCCGTAATTTTTAATTGCTTGCCAGCTAATGAAGTTGGCTGCGTAGCTAGTATATTATGTGTAGGGGCAGGACCGGCTCTACCATAGAGCGAACGGAGCGGCCGCTCCAGGCGCCAAGTTCCAGGGGGCGCGTCAGTTCAAAAATTATCCTCGCTTTTTCAATATTTGGGCGCAAGGGGAGCGCCATAATTGGAACTCGCTTCATCTTAAAACTTGCCTTGAGCCGGCACTGTGAAGGGGTCGGATCATTAGCCGACGCGCAGTTCAAAAGTGACGGCTTATGACGGCTTTACAGCCGACGGCGAGGGCTGGGCAGTCGACAGTGAGGGCTGCGCAGCTGACAGTGTGGGCCGCGCAGCTGACAGTGAGGGCCGCGCAGCTAACAGTGAGGGCTGCGCAGCTGACAGTGAGGGCTGCGCAGCCGACAGTGAGAGCTGCGCAGCCGACACTATTACATGAAACGCATGCTAGAATGGTGAAGTTGTTCGACCATTCAAGTGTGGAGTCGCAAGTTTGCCGTCCAGAGAGTGACCATTCGTAAGAACAAAGCAATTTGTGATACGAGTGCTAGTTTCTAAAACATGATACGTATGCTGGGATGGCGAAGATGATTCTCCATTCATGTGTGGAGTAGCGCATCTGCCGTCCAGAGAGCGGGCATTCGCAAGAGTAAAGCACTTTGTGATACAAGTGCTAGTTCCTAAAGCATGATACGCATGCTAGGATGATGAAGTTGTTCCTCCATTCATGTGTGGAGTAGCGAGTCTGCCGTCCGGAGAGCGGGCATTCGCAAGAGGAAAGCACTTTGTGATACAAGTGCTAGTTCCTAAAACATGATACGCATGCTAGGATGATGAATTTGTTCCTCCATTCATATGTGGAGTAGCGAGTCTGCCGTCCGGAGAGCGGGCATTCGCAAGAGGAAAGCACATTGCAATACAAGTGCTAGTTCCTAAAACATGACACGCATGCTAGGATGATGAAGTTGTTCGTCCATTCATGTGTGGAGTAGCGAGTCTGCCGTCCGGAGAGCGGGCATTCGCAAGAACAAAGCACTTTTTTAACTTGTACACTAAATAAAGGAAGGATCTTACCTCAAAATCTTCAATAGCTATTCTTAAATAATTTTTAAATATAAATATTTAATATATCAGCAAATAGCGCACAAAAAAAACCTACTTTTTATTGAAATTAATTGTGTTACTTAATTTAAACAATATAGTTTTTACAATTTTGCACACTGCTCACGACAAAATTCAAAAACGTACTGAAGAGAAAAGCTAGTCGGCGATGGCACCCGCACTTACTTACATACCCTCATTGAAAATGTTAGGTGAATAATTGTATATAGGGTAGATGCACACTGCAAACAGGTAAAATTCAAAGCGTTAATCTCACAGTGGGTCGAGCGAAGGCTCGAACACCTAAATTTCGAATTACGACATGGCATACTCCCCATAACAACAAGGGGTTCAGTCTCAAGTCATTGTGACGATATACGCAGGACTTGATTTTGCAGTCACTACTCACCGCATGTAGAGTGAAATAATGAGGGCTCAGTCAACTACAGTAAACATAAAGTATTAAGTAAAATCAGACTGTAAACATTGCCTTTCTACTCGATATTAGCAAATGAATATTGCGTGTGTTGTGAATACAACTATCCAGTTAATTACAAGTACACAAATATGTGGATTTATGTATAAATTTGTAATATACCTATTCATGTTGCTTTTAGCTATTCTTTAGATTCGTTTCAATATCGTCTAGCTAGCTAACGCCGTTGCTAATAATTCCAAGTCGTTCTGTCTGGTGTTGGTTCAGTGGTACAAACGCAGTCATCCACGGTATCGGCGGCGCCTAGTAGCGAGGACGGCAAGGCGGTGGTAGCACCGGCATCGGCCGGCGCCGGTACGGCGAGCGGCCCCGGCACTGTGCCCGGTGCCGCTGCCGGCGCGGCGGCCGGCACTGACACGGCGGACGCAGAACGCGCGGCGCCGGGCGACAGCGAGGCGGCTCGCCCGGCCCCCGCACAGGCCAACAGTAAAGAGAAGACTCCCATGTGCCTGGTCAACGAGTTGGCCAGGTACAATAAGGTACGAGGTCTATGCAGTTTTATAAAACAGATGTTTGGTGATTACAGTCAACACGCAAACATTGAGAATACACACAAATAGAGGTACAGGATTTACATGCGCACATAATGACGTAAGTCATTCGTTATGTTTGCGTGCTGCAGCAAACAAAGTGTCAATTCTCTGCCAAGTTTATGTCACAGAAAATAGCGTTGATTTTTAGCCATCAACTGTTGGATCATTAAGTGATCAGTCGCATAGAACATTTCAGAGTCGTAATCCGCAATATGTACGAGTAAGACCCGAATCCAATTTACTCTGTGCTTGCAAAATAAGTAAGGAATGTAATATTTGACATGTAGGATATAAGTTATTCAAAATCTTTAAATTCAAAGACAATAACAAACAAGAAGACTTATATGACACGCCAATACACTATTAAAGCTACAAAATTTCAGACTGGTAAATATTAGCGCACTTACATACATATTATAATACTCTTACAATCACTATCTTAAATGAATGAACTCGTATACAAATATAGTTTTCAAGTATGTATCATAAATTAGTATAGATAGATGTATATTTTCTCCACAGATTAAGCATCAATATCGCCTCACATCAGAAACGGGACCCGCACATAAAAAAGTATTCACAGTAACACTCCGACTGGGTGATACTGAAGAATACACTGCTGAGGTGAATTTTACACGCTATAAATTTTTATGGATTAATTTCGATCGATCACGCGGATAAAGTTTGATTGCGTATGTGTTGCAGGGCTCGTCGATAAAGCGCGCGCAGCACGCGGCCGCGCAGGCGGCGCTGTCCGCCACCAGCTTCCCGCCGCCGCCGCCGCGCGCGCCGCAGCCACACTCCGCACCGCACTCGCACCACAGACACTCGGGTACTTTGCTTTTTATCATTGCAAAAGGGATTGACGCGTACCACTGTTGTCAGTGGTCTCATGGTCTGGATATCGAGCCTGACACCACTGTTAGGCTCGGGGTCCACCAAAGCGGGGAGGAGAGAACACCGGAGGAGATGTATTTTCAGGAACTCAGTCAGATTTCGATATTCGACTATCCGCTTAGCTTCGGTGGAAATGGATCAAGCAGAGAGGAGAGGAGATGTCTCTTTTTAACCGACTTCAAAAAAGGAGGAGGTTATCAATTCGGTTGTATTTTTTTTATAAGTTTGTTACCTCATAACTCCCGTCATTTTAAACCGATTTCCAAAATTCTTTTTGTATTTGATAGAGTATACTGCAAGGGTGGTCCCATGGTCACCAAAGTCAGGATCGGATGATGGGATCCCATAGAAAATCGAGGAAAACACTAGTTTAATACCACTGCCTTCTCCCCACGCCCCGTTTCCCGCTGCCTTCTCCCCGCGCCCCGTTCCCCGCTGCCTTCTCCCCACTCCCCGTTCCCCGCTGTCTTTTCCCTGCGTCCCATTCCCCGCTGCCTTTTCCCCGCGCCTCGCACACGCGAAAGTTTCGTAGAGAGCACTTCGGGCTCTTACAGCTTATATCTCCTCTCCGCTTTGGTGGATCTCCTCTCGTCTCCTCTCCCATCCGCTTTGGTGGTAACCGGCCCAAAAAAAAATGATCTTAAATTGAACCATCTGATACCTTTAGTTAGAGTTGCTTCACACCTCTTTTAATTTTATGTGATGCAAATGAAGGTTGTTTGTCCAGTTATGCCAACGGTGGAGCTGAACGCGCTGGCGATGAAACTATGCCAACCAGCGGTGTACACGTCGATCCCGGCGGTGGCGTGCCGCGGTCGAGGCCGGCCCTACCGCCTGGGTGTCGGGATGCCCATCGGAATGGGGGTGAGAGCACACTACGATGGTTCTAGTTTATTTGTTCTTTTATTTATTATCGCTTATGAGTTTCGTAAATTAAAAATATCATTATTTTCACAAATCCATCTCAAACGATAAATTCATCTTTTTCATAAATATGTAGGTTATGTTTACTATACACAGAGAATAAAATCAATATTAAAGAGTTTATTTGGGAATCCATTCTTTGACATATGTTTTGAAGTAGTGGTACCTACTTATCCAAACTTTATGCCTGTTCACACCTAACAATAAATTTTTATAGCCGGATTGTACAGTTTCACCAATAAATTCAGTTGTGTGTATCCGTAAATTGTACACTTATTCTAAAAAATATATCTCAGAAATATTTTATTACAGGCAGGATTCAAACATGTATTTTCAACACACCATGTTTTTAAACAATCGTGGTATTGCTTAGCACCAATTTTGCTGCATGCATTTTTTTGTTATTTTTTAAGTTACTGAAAGTGGCTGGCTATTTGCACCATTCTGTCCACTAGGATCCACCAGTGGATCGAATAGCGCTTCGAAGTTCACTGTGATCCACCATTGGTCTCGGTGGATGCTATGATACTCTATCTCTATTTAATGCTCAACCAGTGGATCGAACAGCACTCCAGATTGTTTGGTAGGATCCACCACAGATCCCAGTGGAGCCTATGTTTTTATGATTATACACGGTTATTTTTTTATCACCCTGGAAAATTTTAGGGACGCTTCAGGACACATCAATTATTATAAAAAAAATGAAATAAAAAATAAAAATCTAAAAATGCTGCTCTCAACTAGTTTATGTATTTTTTTGAAAATTAATATAAAATTAAGTGAGTTATTTTTTTATTCATATATAAATCATTCTAATACCATCTCGTGAAGCGTTCCTTAAATTTTCCATTGTGATAAAAAAATAACCGTGTATGTGTGTGTGCGCGCGTGTCGATTAGATGGGCATACCGATGGCGGGCGCGGTGAGCGGTCTGACGTACCGCGTGCGCGTGTGCGTGGGCGGCCGCGCGTGGCTCGGCGAGGGCAGCACGCCGCAGGCCGCGCGGCACGACGCCGCCGCGCGGGCGCTGCACGAGCTGCGGCCGCTACCCGTCGCCGCCATCGCCACTAGCGGCGTCGCTCCCGCCGTCGCCGCTGCCACTGCCACGGGCGGCAGCAACTCGCCCGCCGCCGCCACGCCGACCGACGAGAACGGTGAGTGTGGAGTGGACATAAGGCGATCAACACACTGCCCACGCACCACGCAGCGTAGCGCGTGAATGCGTATTCTGACGTTGCTTGTGAGTATCTCCGTTTGTATAGAAAACACGCACAGTCCAACACACAGAAAATGCATCCACGCGCGTTCATGCAGATCACGCGCCTACAAGCGGAGAAACATGCATCCCCGCGCGTAGGTGCGAGGCGAGACGCGAGGTATGGCACACCGAGTGTTTTGACGTGTTTTTTAAAATGGATCGCGATATCGATAGATTTATATTCGAAATCGAAAATCATCCAACTATTTGAAATATGAAATGCGATGAATAGAGTGACAGTACATAAACATTTGAAATTTCAAGAAAATAAGCTGTGATTATTATAGTTCATGTGTATTAGAATAGAACTACTAATCAATAAACCTATTATATGGTTTGAATAATTCCATAAAAGTGATTGCAGCTAAAATTTTGATAAACGCACAATAAATCAAAATTACTAGTTTTATTCATATACAGGATGGATTTTTGAGATGGGATTTAAAGGGCAGGTACATTAACCGTTATAGTTACAAGAAAACATTGTTAGGCAGCCATCCATAACTTTTTAAGATATTCTGATCTGCATTCACAGATTTTGGAAAAAAGTTACAAAATAAATGCTGAGATAGCAAAAAAATTTTTATGCCTATCGATCCTATTTCATGTAGGGATCAAGACTCTATGGGACCATTTAAGGTATGAGTACTAGAAACGACAGAAATCGCCAAAAACATTTCCCATACATTTTGTACGGAAAATCCTCGGATCCTATTTCTTAAGGTGATCTTTCTATGAATCCTATTTCTTACTTTTAAGGGAAAAAGGGATTTAAAATCCCATCTCAAAAATCCATCCTGTATATAGTCTGGGTTTAACTATAATTAGGTATATCGATATAACTAAATATGTATTTTTTAATATTGAAATTGTTTACTCACCTCAATGTTACCCAAAGTTTCTCCTCTGGCATAATACAAAGTCGAAAATGTGTATCTTTTCCAGTAATGTCTTTTCGAATTTTGGTTAGCAAATAATCAAAAGATGCAGTTGACATACGCGTGTAGTTGAAAAATTTCTCATCATATTTTCGCAAGACCCAGGAATTTTGAAAAAATGACCCATTCAACGATCTTGTTTGTAAATAGGGATGTACCCAGTATCTTCTATAGGCACGATTTCTATTAATTTGACTATATAAAAACCAAACAGTTATAAATAACTGCAGCATCCTAAATGAGTTCCACACTAATGACCATTTTTATTATCAAAACTGACGCGACGCTTTGCACTGCACTAGCGAACAGCTTTGAATGAAATGAGTCAGAGCCGCCAAAAACGCAACTACGCGCGTGAGTTCGCTTAACAACTTCGCTGCCGGGTAAAATGTCTGGAGTGTCGCGTGTGACCAAAACATTTTAAAGTCTGTTTTACCTCCTATATTGCCAGATATAATAAAATTAGCATGAAACTATAAATAATAATAATATTTTGTATGGAATTGATAAATAAATTAAAGCCCGCACATATGGCACACGGATTGGAAATTCCAATCCCTGTGCCGCACATACGCGTGGCTATGCATTTCATTTTATATCAATGTTTATTCGGGTAAAAATCGCAGATTTCTTATATTTTTAATAATCACAATTGTATGATGTGATTGGTGAATTAGTAACCGCCGCAGAAAACGTTCGTTGCTGGTCTTCCTCGTCCGTGCCGGCCGCACATTGGGCTATAAAAATTCAAGCGCCGTAAATCGCAGATACGCGGTGCGGGCACACCGCGCGCGACCCCCCGCCCCGCATATACGCGGTCTTGGCAGCGAAGTAGTTAAAAACCCGCACGATGATGCAGATCTGCACTCCCACAAGTACGCGCGTAGGTGCGTCGACACGCAACATGCAGCGTGGTGCGTGGCAGTGTGTTAATCGCCGAAGCTGAACGCACATATTTATTTATTTATTATTCATGGAAAACAAACAGCATTTAAATTAATAATATAGTAACAGTGAATTAGAATACATAATGCCTTTGACAGTTTTCGCCGATAGAACAAATTATACATAACCAAGCAAACATTATAAAATATTATGAAACTAAAAAAGAAAGCATATTACTAGACACAAAACTTAATTTGATATTTCTATCTTATTTGTATGTAGGTATATATTTATATTATTCACAGTAAGTAACAAGCCACATCAATAACTTATAAATTGATTTAATTAATTGATATCTAATATTACTGTTAAAGAACTACACTAAACACTTGGTAAAGAAAGCTGTATAGATTTTCCTTTTGAAATAGTTCTGATGCGCCATAAACAAGTCAGCATCTTCGGAGTAATTGCGATTGAAATTTAAGAATACTCTGTTAAAGTAAGAGTTTAGTCTGTAGTTAGGAGCAAATGCATTAAAAAAGAGCTTTAGATAATTCCTTCTAGTGTTTGTGCGGGTGGGTAACTGTATGTTTATCATGGATAGCAAATCACTGCTCTCAATTTCACCCCTGATGAGATTATGAAGGAACGTTAGATCAGATGCTTCTCTCCGCAATCTCAGAGGAAGCAAATGATGATGTTGACAGATACCCTCATAACTTGAGCCTAGCTTTAACTTGTGTTTGTAGTTAAGGAATTTAAGAAATTTTTTCTGACTTTTTTCTAGTTTGTTTATGTAAACTTCATATTGAGGATTCCACACTTGACTTGCGTATTCCAATTGACTCCTTACAAGTGAGCAATAAGTGAATCTTAACAGATTTAACCATTTTGAAATTTTTCGTATTTCTCATAATGAAGCCTAAAGACCTAGTAGCTGCAGATGATATAGCGTCAATGTGTTTGTCATAGATGAGCTTAGAATCCAAAATTACACCGAGATCCCTGATGGAGTCGGTTCGCATCAATGAATGTTGTTCTAGTTTATAATCAAAGAAATTAATGTTTTAGATCTGCTGAAGGACAATTGCACTTGGAGGCATTTAGTTCAAGTTTATTTTTAAGACAGTAATTTTGAAGTCTATTAAGGTCACACTGCAGGAGTGAGCAGTCCTCCGGTGAATTTATTTTTTTATAAATTTTCATATCATCGGCAAATAACAAAAATTGTGAATGATGAAAACAAATGTGAATATCGTTAACAAACAAAACGAAAAGGAGTGGACCTAAAATGGATCCTTGAGGTACACCGGAAGGTACAGTGCAGAAACGTGTTTGCGATGAATATCCATTGAGAACTACTGTCTGACAGCGATTTGTTACGTAGGAGCGAAACCATCTCAGGAGATCTCCGTGTATACCCGCTAATTGCAACTTATTCAACAAAATCACATGATCAATTCGATCGAATGCCTTCGTATAGTCGGTATATATTGCATCAACCTGGCCTCCCGACTGCATACCCGAACTAACATCCTCTGTAAATGCCACAAGATTACTGACCGTCGATCTTCCCTTCAAAAACCCGTGCTGCTGTTTTAAAATAGTATGTTTAAGGGCTGCATACATCTGATGGTGAATAAGTTTTTCCAATACTTTGGCCAACACACACAGTTTGGAGATCGGTCTGTAATTTGTAACATCATGCTTACGACCCTTTTTGTGGATTGGTGTAATGATTGCAGTTTTCCACAGTTTTGGAACAGTGCCTTCCTTGACGGAACGTTTAAATAACAGACTCACAGGTAAAGTTAAGCTACGTGCACATCTAGATATAAGAAGTGGATGCAGTCCATCGGGACCCGCCGACTTATTACAATCAATTTTTTTTAATAGATTATAAACTTGGTCGTCAATTATTTCGATGGATGCAATGTCGGCAGATACCGAGGATGGTAAAGATGAGCTAGTTGAAAACGCAGGTGGAATATTAGAGCTAGTATCAGGCTCCAGAAAATTGGAGTGGAAGTATTCTGCAAAAGCATCGCAAATCTCAACACCCGAGGAAATAGTCGTGCCTTTGAAGGTCATAAGAGACGGGAAAGAGTTATTTTGCTTGTTGGTCCGTATATAAGACCAAAAAGCCTTGGGATTCTCACCGCATATGTCCGCGTAGCACGCGCCGCACGCACCGCATTTTTGGAATTCATTTTATGAAATTATATGAAACCTCGCACATTTGACCCGCACCGTACGCACCGAACTTCAAAAATGCGGGAGGCATCCGGGTATTGCAGAACGCATGCTGATGACGTCATATAATGCGGCGCGTGCTGATATGTGCGTTCAGCTCTGCACACCTTTTTTCCGGTTAAAAGGTGCGTTCCGAACGAGCTTACAGCAATAAGAGCGGTGTGAGCGCTCACAGCTGTTCTGAATGAGATATCACGCTAACATCGAGACATGACAGATGGGCATTCGGAACGATAGTTTGCGCGCTTATCGACGCTGACGTTTCCTTAGACATTGACGTGCATTAGCTTGACAATTAATTTTCAGCAATAATTTAATAATTTTTTAATGGGCAATAGGTAGACAACAGAAAAATTTGTCCACTACTGTATTATTTTCCTCATCTCTTACACGAAATGTAACCATGATCATTGTTGTTTTTAATCGCTGACATTGACACTTGACAGTCATATGATACACTCACAACAATTGCGATCCGAGGTATGGTCGCCGTAAACGCAAGATAGCTAATGTAATGACGTCATCAATGACGTCAAATTGGCTCCTCCAGCACGCTCACGGTGAATCGAAACGACTTTTAGCGCGCTGACATCGATATCATCGCTATTCAGAACGCACCAAAAGAAGATTTTAGATTTATACCCCAAGGGATTTGCGCTATCATCTCTTGTGGATGTGTGGTGCTCCCATGCTTATCGGGTATTCCCACTAAAAACTTCCCGAGTATTCCGTCAATCTTGTGGAGTGACCTGGGATCTGGGTGACTCGAGTCACCAGATCACCATCTGGACAGCTCGGCCAGTTGGCATACTGACTGCGTCAACGCCAAAGGAGGGGCACTAAGTGCTCCTCAGATGGGGTAACCAAGGCCCCTGTTTCCCTTTTTTTCACATACGACAGGGAAGCTCTTGGCCTTCATCATCTCACTTAATGTTAAGTAATGATAAGGCCGACTATGGAAGCAAGATTCTCCTGGTCTCCTCAACAACTAAGGAACTAGCTATCTTACCCTTTCCTCTAATTTATTGGAACACAGCAATGGTATTAACGTTGTTATTATGGCGACAAACTTAAGATGGGGCGAGTAAATTTTATTTGTGATGAATTCATGTAATAATCATGTATGTGAAACATCTAACATTGTTGATGTTAAAAACATCTCAAATGTGTATTCTATCGCTGCCGCATTTTAAAAAAGCCTGTCTACTATTAATAAAAAAAAAATTTCTCAGGTGATTCAAATGGAGACATACTCAATTCTGAGGTGAAATCTCCAGTGTCACTGGTACATGAGCTGGCGCTAAAGCGCAATCTGTCCGTGCAATTCACCGTCAAATCAGAGAGAGGACCACCACATATGAGGGTAATTATAAATGACTTAAAACATAACTTGTTATTAAAATCTGTGAGTCAAATTAACTTCTGTAGTGTTACTAGGTAACATCGCAATAAGTAAAGGACAATGGCAGAATTATATCTGAAAGCATCATTTACCGTCTACAAATTCCATCATTACAAATGTGCTTAAAATGATATCTTATGATTTTTCCAAAATACACAAAAATGTGATAAAGTCTGGAAAAAAAAGTTACATTTATATGTGCGACAAATGACTAAAAGTTTGTTGTCAGTTCCTTCAATAATCACCGCGGTCCGATTTGCCGATTACCTGGCAATGTCGGTTCGAATTAATATTGCGTTGAGAGTAATTAGTATCACAGATCTCTCATGTCAGCGCGAATACACCGATTTCGCGTTGCAGCAACATCACTGTACGTAGAAAATTATTATATGATAGCGATAACTTAAGTCACAGCTAGCGTGAGCGCGCTCACACCTAATACGAGACGCGTAAAATCAATTCGGACGCATTGTATATTTGACATTGACACATCGTTTTCGCTTGTTCCGTCCGAATGTGGTCCGAATTTCGCTGTTTTGTTTTGATTGTGCGTTGCTTTGCATTTTCGAGTATTTGATGTTGATTTTCGTACTTTTGAGTAACCCTGTACTGCTACTGTACTACCGAGATCTCATATCATCTCATTTATGCGTCTATAACTTTTTGTCCAGACTTCGTGGAATATTCATTCTACTATCATTTTACTTAATATTTAAATCTGTTCATGCTTAGACACAAAAAAAATATATCAACAAAAAATTGTTAGGGAGTTTGCCATTCTCCTTTACATACTTCATATTTATTAAATATACAAAAAAGTGTATTCTTTGTTTAACAGTGTCACATAGCAGAAACAAAAAGATGTTGTATTTCATCCTTTTTACAAAACCATTTGATGCATAACACAATTTTGGGGAGTGTTAAGAGCCATCTTGTAGGATATTTACGAACTTGAAAAGCATGATATGTGAATGCATTCAAGACTTGACGAGCCAGCCCCTGACTATGTGGGCACTCCGTGTCTAGAATGTCGCCATGTCTCGTCACAGAGCTTCGTTTACCACATTACACCTTGCTCTTGTACCTCTCAGCTCCTTTGCAGGGTCACTCAGGAGCGGGTACTCCTATTTCGCCGAAAAGAACAGTCTTGATTAACATTATAAATATATGGTTCACAGGTATTTGTGACAGCATGTACGGTCGGTGAAATAGAGACTGAAGGTGAAGGCAATGGCAAGAAAATATCAAAGCGACGTGCTGCAGAACAAATGCTAGAGGAAGTGCGGCGACGTTGGCCGCCCGCCTTATTGAGAGCGCGTCCGCCTCACGACAAGCGGCGTCACCAGCCGGCCAAAAAGAAGCCTAGGAATCTCATAAAGGTACAATGTACATACATTTTTTCCTCACAACATGTGTAGCCAACAGTGTCGAGGGGTCGAGATTAGGCGAAGGTAAGCCGTAACAAAAAAAAACACTCACTCACCGCTGACCGCACTGCGTGATGCATCATGCGTTATTCAGGTGAAAAAGCCCCACTTTCACCATACAAAAAAGCACTAATAATATGATAAAACAGTGTTTCTCCAGTATGATAAAAGTGGCTTTAAAAAAGCCTTTTTTAAGGGTGGCTCGATTTATTTTCTCACCTGTAACTGTGCCTAAAATATAAATTATGTAAGTAATTAAAAAAAAGGAAATTTTAGATACCATTTGGTCTAAAAAAAGCAACAAAAATACATAAGGATTTTCAAAAAAAAAAATGTATTGGTTTTATTTTTCTGTAAAATGAATATAAGTAGTTGGTCAGGGAATTTTGAAAAAAATGGTCAGTGATAAGTCAGGAATTTTTTTTGAATATTAGCAGTGGACATCCTGTGAACATTTTATCTAAACATTCTTTAAGACAGAAACATGATTAATCATATTTCACTCGATAGAAAAAAATTAGAAGTCACTCTGTGAATCAGAAAATACAATAATTAATGACATAAAAGTTTTATCAATAGACATGCATTTGTATTGTCTAGAAAATTGCAAAAATACATGTTTTTATCGGTTTTCGAAAATTTATTACGGTCACAGCGTGTAAGCAAAATTAGAAGCTGTGCAATTATCAACTATATGCAATGAAGCTATCGCCGCGCACGAGTAGATTTCCTGGGAAACCTGGTCGAGAATGCGAACACGAATGGAGCGTTAGGTGGCGCTGTGGACTCGGTACTTGCCTTCCAATTGGGAGGTCCGGGGTTCGAGATCATCATGTACTAATGTGTTTTTCGTTTACGAATTTCATAATGTACGTTTGTCTGACGCTCTTACGGTGAAGGAAAACATGGTGAGGCAACCTGTATACACCTGCGAATAAATTCAAAGATGTATGTGAAGTCGACCAATCCGCACTGGGCCAGCGTGGTTGACTAAGGCCTAAACACCCTAATTTAGGGTAGGCTGGAGCACAGACGTATAAAGGGAAGCAGACATTTACAGACGTATAAACATAATTTTACTCACACATTTGTCATTAGTAATGTATATCGTTTTTACTTTCACTCCAAAGTGATATGATATATCGCTATTTCTGTTTTTCGTCTATGGGGGGATACTAACGCACACATAAACATTTCCAAAGCCGTGGCAGACGCCACGTGCCGCCATGTTTACCTTGGTCAAAATAAGAGACAAATGGCGTCGTGACACGGTGTTATAATGTTTTGTTTTGTGATTTTAAAATAAAAATAACTGCCAATCGTACAAGAACAATGGTAAAGTGCTGTGCCCTGAAGTGTTCTAACGCATCATAATAAAACTCCAGAAATTACAATAAAATTAAATTAATATTGTTTTCACTTCTCATGCTCTAAAAGTGCTTATTTGTGCAGGATATAGGCTGCACAAAATCGAATTTTGTGCACAAGTGCACAAAATTGTATTAAGGCAAAGAAAATGAGCCATACAGCCAAACACAATAAGAAGTTCATAGATAGAATTTGTTATTTTATTATATTTACTTTAATTTATTTGCCTTATGTGTTTTTTAAGACATAAAACAATTTCCTTTAGTATTCAAAACTGTACTAATTTTACTTTGAATTTTAATGAAAGAAATGTTATGTTATACCACGTTATACTATTGTTTTATTTCCTCGCAATCGAAGTGAAAAGCAGAGTTTATAACTCGTCCACAAAACCATATTATCCTCGACATTACTATCTAAAAGTCTCGGATAAAAATGGTTCGTTTTGTGCACTCGTAAAATCTACTATTGGTTGAGAGTAATGTTTACATGACTGTGGTAAAGTTGCCACGCTGTTTGAACGACTATATATTTAATTTTTCCTCTTCCTCTTTCGTTTCCGCAAAATAGTTGCTTACTTATTAAAATTAATAACGGTTAAAACGAAAAAATCATGATTAATTGGATTTTATTTAAAAATTATGATTTCTTCCAACCCTAGTACAAGGTTCTCAATATAGTTCTCACGCCAAAAAACCGACAAAAGTCGGAGAACTACGCGAGAACACCGCGAGAACCTGCGAATCGGATCCACATTCACGCTTCTCGTGTTGTTCTCGCGTTCTCGCGAGAATATGGAGCGCTCATTAAGATGTATTACAGGAGGGCACCGCGGGCGCGGCGGTGACGGGCCCGGGTGGGGCGGGTGGGGCCGGCGGGGTGGGGGGGGCCGGCGGGGCGGGTGGGGGCGGCGGCGGGTGCGACAACCCCATCTCCCGGCTGGCGGTGGCGCGTCACGCGGCGCGCGCGCGCTCGCCGCAGTACCGCGTGCTGGAGGAGCGCGGCCAGGCGCGCCGCCGCGAGTTCCTGGTGCAGTGCGACGCGCCGCCCCACTCCGCCACCGGACTGGGGCCCAACAAGAAGACGGCCAAGCGGCGAGCCGCGCACAGTACGTACCCTCATCATACCGTACATACATTGGAATCATAACGGGTGTAAAAAACCATTCACATAGCCGAAGCCCACGTATTGAACCCATCATCAATATCATTTTTGGCTTCTAGACCACACCTGGGAAATTAATAGTTACCGAAATATTTAAGTTCAAAGTGACAATTATTTTTTCGGGGTTTTTATACCAAAGTGTTTGGAACATTATTTGTTAATTTTCATCTAAACAAAGATCAAAGAAAAAATCATTATTTGTTGACAAAAAAAATGTTTTTAATTTACAACGCGCAATGTATTAGCAACGGACGCTGTCTATTGTCGCCGCGAGTCGCTGACTCTCGCAGAGACGATGTCCGTAGCGCGCGAGCACGCGTTACATTGCGTAGTACTTTAAGCAGTTTCCCATCAACTTTTTTTATATAAGTTAATTTTAATGGACTGAATGCGTAGCCGCGGGCTTTGTTTTTAGTTTTTTACACCGTGTATATTATTGTCATAGCGAAATAGTCTTTATTCTCAAATATGACGCTATAGACAGCTCTTTTGAATCGTCCAAATTTTCTCACCCCATAACCTATTCAGTAGGCTTACTCTTGAATCGGGTCCGATGGATCGACTTTAGGGTTGTGTTTTACATTGTACACTTGAGTAACGGCACTAGCGCCAAATTGGATCCTTATTTTGAGAAAATTAAAGAACTACTGAGGATTGGCTTTATCTGTACTTGTTTCTCCCGCAAAGGAATGATACTTTCATTGCTGTATACCGGTTTGAACTTCAAACCGGTATACAGCAATGAAAGTATCATTCAAACTTTGAAGGGTTAGATAGGCAATGTAATTACAGGATTCTATGTCACAAATTGGCAACATACACTATGGTATTTGTATGGTTGTTGTACGAGTGTGCGTTTACCGCATCGTATATAATTATTGTCTTCGTAGTAAGTCACTTTTAGCAGAGTTGCAATTTAGTTAGCGTTATTAAATCAATGCATTTTTTTATAATCAATACACAAGTTAACATATTTAAATACATATAGCAACACTCAAACTGATCGGTTTTATTTTATCATTCTCTTCCCGTTCACCTTATCATTTTCAAAAGTGTAAGGACGCATCCCTTACATTTTTTGGTCCTTCGAGCCGGATTGGAACCAGTGACCCCATGTAGATTTTTACGAATCTTCAAGAATTACCCGACCGCGTTTACTATATGGGACTAGCTATCTGACATCAGATGGACAGCTTGCTTGTTTGCCAATTTTGTTGTTTAAAAACAAATTGATTGAATAATTTGTTGACTAAGCAGACGTGCTGCTGGCGATGGAGATGAGCAACAGCGACACGACCGCGGGCGTCGTTAACGGATCCGACCACGCCGCTTCTTCTGACGCGACTAAAGTGACGAATGGAGACAATAAACGAAAAGTAAGTCTTTTTTATATTTTTTTTTTTATAGATGGCCCGGCAAATGACCTCCTCCCGCCTGATGTTAAGCGGTGAAAGAGGCCCAAATGAGTTGACAGATAGAGTAGGGACGACATCCACTCTCCTACCTGCCCGCCCCTTGCCGGCCCAAAAGATGCTTTTTCACGCCTCTTTTGAAGGAACCCATGTTGTAGGATGGGGGAAACACGTGCGCAGGTAGAGAATTGCAAGTGTGGGATGAACGACAGAAGAAGGAATCTTGGAATTTCTTGGTACGGTGTGAAAAGGAGGACACAGTGTACGGATGACTCCGAAGGCCCTTACGCGTGTTTCTGTTAAGGAATGGAGAGGGAGGGATAAGGTTAAAGTTATTATGTGCTTAGTGCTTTGTTGATACTCTTTTAAGGCATTAGCCATCTATGATATTTGGTAAATTTTACTTCAAGTGCATAAAACAGTCGACTTATTAAGGAGTTATAATCTCTGCTTTTCACTACCATTGCGAGAAAATAAATCAGTGATATTGCAATGTAATATTTCTTTAGCAAAATACAAAATAAAATTTGAATAAAGTTAGATGCTAAATAATATTGTTTTTAGGCATGTTTGCCGTATTTTCCCCAATTTGTGAATAAATGTCGTTTTCAGCATTGAACTCAATGCATAGTGTAGTCTTACACAAGGCCGTAGTTTTTTTGACAGTTCATCGAAATAACCTAAAATAACACTTGAAGAACATATCCAGTCCAGTCCAGTGTTCTGATTGGCTGAGCAGTGACTACCGATCCAGAAAACATTCGAATGCGTTTTTTTTTAATCCGTGAGAATCAGTCATCAGTTTTACACTTGCATTACGAAAAACCCCGCAATAGCGGCGCAATAGTCCGCAAAAGCTCATAATAATGAGCTACATAGAGTGGTCCAAAGGTCAAACTGTTAGGTCAAAGTCTTGCTTGTTATTGTGTATACGTCAAGCTATCGATTTGTAATTAAAGACTACTTTTTCTTCTAATTTTGAATCCTTTCCGGCCTTAGTGAATAAAAGAATGCGGTTCATAATTTGATATCAGCGCTCGTGTGCGTTATTTGCACGCAAACAATCGGTCCAAAATCGCTCATTTTGTATGCGGTATGATGTAATTGATGACGTCACCGATTGATGCTGACAGTGCTAACAGAAAAGAGGTAGTGCACTGTCTCCAGAACTGTCAATGTCAAAGTCAACATCAGTTTTATTTTTATTTTAGTTTGTTCGAATTAATTTTTTCATTAGATTATCTACAATTAATAAAGGAATGCTCTGTAAAGATACTGAATTCTCAATACGTCTCCCTCCAAATTTTCTTTTCAAATTACATTAACTGTCAACTTGACAGACACAGATCGAAAGCTCGGTTCAAAATTGATCTGAGTGCTTACGTCCGTGAGCAGTGCTAACGATTTGAACGGGTTGTTTGCATGCATGCAAACGTTTACACTGATATCTGATTATGAACCGCACTCATCGATCATCACCAACGACTAACGATCAGAACCATTAGTTCACCGCCATTTCATTGTCCATTTGAAAGGCCAGCCACTGCATTCTCATTACAAAACCCATACTAGTGGTTTCATTTAGTTCCTTACATATTATAAAACAAAGTCCCCCGCCACGTTTGTCTGTCTGTTCGCGATAAACTCAAAAAGTACTGCACCGATTTTCAAGCGGTTTTTACCACTCGATAGCGTGATTCTCGAGGAAGGTTTAGTAAATAATTTGTTAAATTTTTGTATTTATTTCTGTAAATAAAACTCGCACTAGACACTCTGTCCTGGGATTGAAACGATCATATTTTGATGGCGTATCACTGTCAGTGCATCACTCAAAGCAACAAGTTCAATAATATATAATAATATTGTTTCCAGGAGGGTGATTCATCCATCGCGGGCGGGGCGACAGGAGGCGTTGCCAGTTCAGGCGGTGGCAACGGGGGCGGTGCCAACGCCGAAGTAAGGCAGCCCGTGCCCGGCGTCCTCATGATGGACTACCACCAGCGCGCGGGACAGCCGACACACCAAAACGGTGCGTACCTATCTACAAATACAGGACACGTACTTCAAAAACCTTCAACGATCTACATGCATGATGTAAACGACATTGATGAAAATTTGTCAAGGTCAACAATCAAAGAAACGTGCTGGTTATGTTTTTGATCGCAACAAGTACCGCCAGTAGTTTGTTTGCGAAATAGGTGAATCAAGCTTGTTTCGATCCCGAACAGCCTGCAGTCGCGATATACTGAGGTTTAAAGGTCGCTTTCTCGGATAATAAAACTGTCGCTATAATTATGCAAATGCAACGCTTCTAGGAGATTTTCAATTAATCTTTGGCCGGTGTTTGGGTGGACAACGTAGGTGAGCCATTTATGGCTTAGTTTTAGTTGCTTCAAATTGTGCGCGCCGATTGGGTTTCTATGCGTTATATGTGATCGGAAAATTACAAGAATCGTTAGTTTGTAACATAATAATACACTATTCTCTGATTAGGGATGCCACTATATGTCGAAAAACCAATAAATATCGATATATCGACGCCTAAATATATCGATATTTATCTATATCGACGATGCGCCGATATCGATATATCAGTATCGAAAAAAAAGTTCGATATTGTGACGAAATATCGAAAACCCAAATTAAAATACCCACAGAACCGTAAAAAATGCTGTTACTGGCAACACTGAAGTCTAAAAAATTATTCTGTTCTCGACTCTTATATATTGTTGTAATCTGTGGTGAGTAGAGTTTGTGTCAGAGATACTACACTATTGGGTCAACAGTGTACAGTAAATGGTCATCCATCATCATGACTTTACTAAGGAAATCGAATTGCTCTCTAAAATTAAAGTAAACCAGAATAATGTACAGCGAATGCTCACCATCATAGCCCATCGTGTAAAGGAGCTATAAAACTACATTGGATTTTAGTCAGCTTTTAAAAAATGAGAAATATCGATAAAATATCAATATATCGGCGTACTAGACTGATATTATTAGTATCGACTTAATTTGATATATATCGATATCGACATATCGATATTTTTAAAATCTGCATCCCTATCTCTGATTGGTCGTCGATAGCATTGGTGGCAAGCATGTGGCGACTGTTCTAAAACTACATACTACGTTTCACTAATCGTGAATGAATTGTAACGTTTTATAATGACTGTCTTAAAATATGACATAAAAACATACATTTTGCTTTATTCATTAGTATTGGGTATCACTTAATTTTTATTTCTGAGCTTATTAGTCTGTAAAAGAGATGTTATAACATCAACTAATTTATTAAAATAAAAAAAATTAAAGAGTTAAACAAATATTTTGTGCACCAGGCGTGAGTGAGACCAGCGCCACCGGCGGCAGCGGCGGCAACACTCCCGGGGCTAAGGACCAGCTGATGTACTTGTCGCAGCTGCTCGGCTTCACGGTGCAGTTCTCGGACTTCCCTAAGGTAAGTTAATTTTGTAACGTGGTCACAAGTAAGCCTGGTATCCATTTCAATGGACTTTTAAATACATTAATAAGATATTTATGCTTGTTACCCAATATCCATTACAGTAGATATGATACTACTAGAATATAAAATTTTCTGATTTTATCAAAAATGTTTTAAATAGGGTTTCCTATTAAAATCACATAAATGTAAAGTTTGATAGTCCCTGCGTTCCAGATAAAGCACTGCTACTTTCTGAGGCTAACATCTGATGTTAGCTTCGTTTTGCGTTTCTTATAAGAATTGTTGACATTTTTAGCCGCACTAATTGTTACAAATGAAACGGAAGGTGCTGATTTTTTGTGCTGAATATTGACACCTCACGTACTTAGTCCAGCCACATAAAATTTTTAATACTATTAATCAGAATTGGCTAATACTTTAAATTTCTTTTAATGATTTTCTTTAAATCCGTTGAAAATGATTCATGAAAAAAAGATTCCAAATGTCAAATTTGAAAGCTGTCAGAAAGTGGTATCAGAGGACCCATTTACTTACATGGGTATTTGATGCTAGCATTTCGTGTCAAAAATGCTTAAATGAAATGCACGACAACCAGCAAGAAAAACTAGCATCACCGCTAATGAAATGTTGATATTTATGGCTAAAAATGCTTATCTGGAACGCACCAAGTATATTTTTAAATTGTCAATAATGGAAGTCAGACAGGGTTACTATTAATTAAAAGGACGATAAAATGAAATGTGATGACATCAATAAATTTCGGAATGCACCCTCATTGACAACGTTAACAGCCGGTTGCACCAAGTTTTACGTTATACGATTTCGTAAAAAGTAACAACTTACTATCGAAAAATGGGTCGTTTCACTGTTAAATATACGATTCTCGCCCTACATTTAACCTTTAAACTGCAAATGAAACTGGATTATGGTGCAATTCTTACGTATTTATATTGTTACTTTTATTGTAAATTTGGTGCAACCGACCGTTGGTGTGTGCGAGTAGTGAAAACGATGCATGCACGTGTGTCCCTGCGATGCAGCGCAACCACGGCGAGTACCTGTCGCTGGTGTCGCTGTCGACGGAGCCGCCGGTGATGTGCCACGGCGGCGGGCCGTCCACCGCGCACTCGCACGAGCAGTGCTCCCGCGCGGCGCTGCGGGCGCTCGCCATGATGGGGCTGGACGCGCCGCCGCCGCCGCAGCCGCAGCCGCAGCCGCCGCCGCCGCCGCCGTGAGTGCACCTTACCGCTATCGCTGCGCTACCACAATATGGAGAACGATACAGTAGCCCGACTCAGCCCCCCTAGCACGTCCATCAAAACACGATATGATAAAGCAATCTATCATGGTGAACTGTCAAAATACGACGAAATCCTATTGTATTATGACAGTACAACGCGATAAACTGCTTTATCATATCGTGTTTTGGTGGACGTGCTAGGGGGGCTGGCGTGTCTTTGAAATTTATACCTAAAGCTGAACTGGCCGCTAGGGTTGGTACCTACAGAAAAATCGGTGAACGTATACGTACACGCCGCGCGTGAGCGGCGCGGTGGCGGCGTGTACGTGGAGCACAACAATCTCGGCCGGCGCGCGGCGTGACACGGTGACACTGCGTTGCTATGCCGGCCTCAGAGCATGCTTGGCAGCCGTGTAATGTAAACGACGTTTGTATGTGTGCGTGCGCCGATTCGTCCCTTTATATGGAGTCAAGCTGCTGTATCGTTCTTTATATTGTGCCGATACCGTGTACACCGTCGAGGAATTTAATGTTCACTTCTCGTGCTCGCAAAGTTCGTCTTTATGTCGTACATGTAGGCTGCATATGTTTGACTGTTTATGTTCTAGCTAGAGCATAAAGTAAAATTGTCTTTTAAGGTGCGTCCCCACTAGGGCCGCGCGGCTTACGAGGCCTAGCCGCGAGGCTGATGGTCGATTTCACCAACCATTACTTAGCTTAGGTAGCCCCTAAGACGCATGCTGTCACTTTTTGTCTTTAATGAAAAGAATGTGACAGCATGCCACCTAAGAGTCCCCTAAGCTAAGAAGAGGTTGGTGAAAATGGCAATGAGTCTCATGAGTGTGGATGTAAAGCGAGGCCCAAGTCGCGCGGCCGGGCACAGCCGCGCGGCCGGCCAGTGTGACCATCTCAAAAACGGCAAACCTGCCCGACTTGTTTAAAATCTACCAAACGCGACTCACGATAATGCCAAAAATATGCCATCTTCTCTCAGAACAATAACTAAAGCGTAAAAATATAATTTGTGAAGTAAACTCGAGGATCACGCACACTGTGACGGGCCGCAGCGGGGCGGATGGAGCCGCATAGGACGCAACCACTATTAGCGGCGGAATATGCGGCCCGCTGCGCCCCGGCATAGTACTCGATAGCTCATATAAAATACATACGAGCAATTCGAACTGATTTTTGCGCTGCGACCCGACCCGTTGCGCCCCCTCACAGTATAAGCTAACTTTTCAACGATCTTGTTACAAAACCTCTGGTCTAAACCTGCGGTCCTACCGCTTTACTCATAGCGATTAACGATGGCGATAGCGAGTGACTCGCTATCGTTTTAATTTTACGAGTTTGCTATGATAAGCAGCGGCCCTACCGCCTAATTCCCTCGTTATAATTTTAGCTCTCTAATATTGTGATTTCGTACCGCCTATCATAGCTTTTGAAATTGAAACGATAGCGAGTAACTCGCTATCGCCATCGTTAATCACTATTAGTTAGGTGGTAGGGCCGCTGGCCGCTGGTCTAAAGTTAGTCTTGGTTTAAACCTAGTGCGCTTTCACTTGTGTTGATACTCGTAGATTGAGACAACGTCAACTTGGTCCTAGTTTCAACCAGGACTAAGTTCAGACCATGTTTGTTTTCTAATAAGACGAAAGAAGTTTAAACGTATACACTTTGTGATATTTTAAAGAAATAGACAAAATTATGACTTCTGTAAAAGGCTGTAACTTGTAACAAGCATTGACTGAAGTATTACGGAACCAAAATGCGTACCAAGACGACTTGACAAGTTATAATATTCGACATTTAACGCTTTAAAAGTCGGCTACATAAAGGTAACCTAAAGTAGGTAGGTACTGTATTCCGTAAGTCAACTTTAAATTGAACTTACCATTCTGCCAGCTGTTCGCCGATATTCTGCTATTATACAAGGTTATTTTTTAGTTATGATAAAAATTTTGTGTGCTTGTTCAGACAAGCAAACTGAACAACTTTCACTATGGGACCAACTTCGAAATCGCAAAAAAAATCAGCTGTTCCATACATTTAGGTTCAGTGAATGTTGAACATTTGTATGGAACAGCTGATTTTTTTTGCGATTTCGAAGTTGGTCCCATAGTGAAAGTTGTTCATTTAGGTTCAGTGAATGTTGAACATTTGTATGGAACAGCTGATTTTTTTGCTATTTCGAAGTTGGTCCCATAGTGAAAGTTGTTCAGTTTGCTTGTCTGAACAAGCACACAAAATTTTTGTCATAACTAAAAAATAAACTTGTATAAAATTTATGTTATGATTCATTATTATCTATACATCTATACAAATAAATAAAATTGAAGTGTCTGTTTGTAATATCAAAATAACAAGTTTTTACTAAATGGGTATGAATGTATTAGGTTGGGGAAAAAGTCTTTTCGCATTATAGTATGTATAAACTTGTAATAAAATCTCTTTGGCTATACTATTTGTATCTGGCTGGTTTTGGTATCATTGAAAGTTTAAATTTTAAAGAACATAATTCAAAATTCAAATTAGGAAAATGTGTGATTTTCATTTGTTTTTCGTACCGCCAAGATGAGTGAATCTAATGAAGAAATTCGATACATTTTAAAATTTTACTACAAAAAAGGTAAAAATGCAACGCAAGCCGCGAAAAAAAATTGCGATGTTTATGGACCTAGTGCAGTGTCTGTGAGAGTAGCACAAATTTGGTTTAAGCGTTTTCAATCCGGAAATTTTGATGTCAAAGATGCACGTCGCTCTGGTCGCCCTATTACAGATAAAATGGATGCCATTTTTGAAAAAGTCGAGCAAGATCGGCATGTCAGTAGTTACGACGTAGCTGAAGAACTGGGAATTGACCACAAAACAGTTTTGGCGCATTTGAAAAAAACTGGGTACAAAAAAAAGCTCGACATTTGGGTACCTCACGAGCTCACTGAAAGAAACCTAATGAACCGTGTACTCATTTGTGATTCTTTATTACGACGTAATGAAACCGAACCATTTTTGAAGAAGCTGATAACTGGTGATGAAAAGTGGATCACGTACGACAAGAACGTGCGAAAAAGCTCGTGGTCAAAGGCCGGTCAGGCTTCACAGACTGTGGCGAAACCCGGGTTAACTCGCAACAAGGTGATGCTGTGTGTGTGGTGGGATTGGAAGGGCATTATTCATTATGAGCTGTTACCACCAGGCAGAACCATCGATTCTGAACTCTACTGCGAACAACTGATGAGATTAAAGCAAGAAGTTGAGAGAAAGCGGTCGGAATTAATCAACAGAAGGGGTGTGGTTTTTCATCATGATAACGCTAGACCTCACACATCTTTAGCCACTCAGCAAAAATTAAGAGAGTTTGGCTGGGAGGTGTTAATGCATCCGCCGTATAGTCCTGACCTTGCACCTTCAGATTTCCACCTGTTTCGGTCTCTTCAGAATTCTTTAGGCAGTGTCAGGTTAACATCACGAGAGGACTGCCAAAACCACTTGTCGCGGTATTTTGACCAGAAGTCCCAAAATTTCTATAGCAATGGGATCATGTCCCTACCTACAAGATGGCAAAAAGTTATCGAACAAAATGGTACCTACATACTTTAGTTAAATGTAAATAAACTATATTAAAAAATGTTTTGAATTTTCTTAAAAAATGCGAAGAAACTTTTTCCCCAACCTATTATATCGGGTACCAATAACAAACACCATTTTAAAAATTTTTGTCTGTCTATCTGTCTGTCTGTTTGTTCCCGCTAATCTCCGGAACGGCTGGACCGATTTTGACGGGACTTTCACTAATAGATAGCTAATTATATTAGGTATAACATAGGCTACTTTTTATCAACTTCAACAAAAGTAACTATTCCGTGCGGACGAAGTCGCGGGCACAGCTAGTTACAAATAAATGTGAACATTATTGCTACCGCCACTATTATACGTCTACTGTCATCTCCTCGCGATAGAACAAATAACAAATAATTGGACAATAATACAAAAATAACAAAAGGCGGGCTTATCAGATTTCTGCCAGGCAGCCTTTATATATGATATCTATACTAGGTTGGTGGTTAATAAAAGAAAATGAAATCATTAATGAAATACAAATATTTTAAACAAAATAAAATAGAAACAAATTAAAGAAAATTAATAAAAAAAGTACAACAAACAAAATTATAATAATAACTCCATACTGTAAGTACCTACATAAATTCTAAAGGGCCGTTATGACAGGGGGTGTGTATGGAAGGGGGTGTCAGAGCTGAAGGAAATGTTGCTTTACGCTTTTATTAAAAGATGTAAGACTTACCATCAGGTGGACAGTTTGCTTGTTTGCCAACTTAGTTGCATTGCAATAAAGAAAAAACTACAATGTACAGTTTTACTAACATTTTACTAGTCCATACATTTTGTGGTTAGGTATGAATGAATTCAAAAAATTAATATTACAAAAACTATGCATCGCCGAGAGGGGAAAGGGGTATCGGGGGGTAGTCCTCCTCTTTCTGCACATCTTTTTCACCTCCCCCCTGCAAAATTTTAGACATTGACAACGACAGAAAATCACATGACAGACACCTACGGCAGCCATTCTATTAAAACATGATATTATAGCTTTTTTTTTTTTTTTTTTTATTGCTAAAGGTGGCAGACGAGCAAGGGGCCCACCTGATGGTAAGTGGTAACCACCGCTCATGGACATCTGCAATGCCAGGGGCAAAGCTCAGTTGCTGCCTACCTGGAGAGAAGTGCTCTTTTTAAACCTCGTTTGAAGTTGGACATATCGTAGCGCTCAGGAAACACCGCAGCTGGGAGCTCGTTCCAGAGTCTGCACGTACGTGGAAGAAATGAACGCTGAAACCGGACTGTGCTAGACGAGATCGGTTCCAGGTGGTACGGATGAACTCTATTGCGGTGGCGGGTGGTGCGATGATAAAAAGGTGACGAGGGCACCATTGCAAACAGTTCCTCGGAGCACTCTCCGTTAAAGAGCCGATAGAGCACGCAAAGAGAACCAAAGTCTCTCCTTTGCTCCAGCGTCTCCATTGAGGCCGTGATATTGGGATCACCGACGATGCGGAATGCACGCCTTTGCAGGGAGTCAAGAGGGTCGAGTTGATATTTCGGAGCTCCTGCCCAGAGGTGCGAGCAGTACTCCATATGCGGCCGTATTTGTGCTTTATAAAGCATCAGCCGCTGGCTAGGAGTGAAGTACTGCTTGGCTCCAATTTGTAAATAAAATCATTCCTATTCTTCACAATGAACACGTATTTTATTACTCAAACAATCGTCTACCAGATGACGATGAATGATAAATTAAAAAAAAATAAAGAAATATTCTGAAATAAAAAAATTTAATAGAAACAAAAATTGAAAAACTACATTCATTAAACAATTTTTCGCACTGTATATTTAGCCGTGTCTCTTGTTCTGTATAGAAAAACATCGAAACTTTCCACAAAACAACAGATAATTTTCACAATTTCACATTTTTGTGTATGGGAATTTTCTAATATTATCTTTTAGTTTCGTTTTTCACACAAAACAGATGCAGTAGACAACCTAACTGAAATAAAACTACATTTCTACTAAAATGGAAATAATTCTTCAAAATCTGGCCACACTGGGCCGCGCAGCTCTATAGTGAGAATGCGATAAAAATATACACAAAAAGCTGGTGAGGCCGAGCCTCGCGGCTCCCGCGGCCGCGCGGCTCGTAGTGGGGACGCACCTTTAGACAAAAATTCTTAGCCAACAACTCCTCAATAAAACTTCACAGAATAACTTGAGATAATTTTATTCGTTTGCTTTTAATTTATTTTTCTTGTGTTTTGCCAAGTACCTACCTATGCCAAAAATGTGATTTTGTTTCGTGCATGTCTGTCGCGCAATAAAAAGTTTCAGGAAACATATATTTTGGACTTCAATATAAGTGTAAATAAATTAGGAATCTTGTTAAAAAATATAGAAATTCTTAGCTTACGGTTATTTTTTGTGGTATCGTAATTTAATTGCTTGTTTGTATGTATGTAGTGTAATTTTTATTTGTTTTATCTTCTCCTTGTTTTTAATGTTTAACTCATCGGAAAGTCGGAACTGAATGTGTTAGTTGTCTGTGGACACTTAATTGGTTTGTGTATCGTAATAATGTTTATATATCTATGTTTGTAATGGTAACTGTTTGTGTCCCTAATAAGATAAATAAAGAAATAAATATTAAAATGACAAAGCGGCTAGGAGCAGCTGGCTTATGTTAATGTTTTTATAATACACTAGCTGTACCCGACATGCGTTTCAATAACTTGCAATGCCACCTTAAATGACATGAACCCTCACGGACGTCCCCAATACACCCTATCAAAGTTTCATTACAATTTGATGAATGGTTTCGGAACGCATATAGGACAAACATACATACATTGAGTTTTATTTATATAGATTATATTGATACTGACAGCGGGCGTTTTATTGCGTCGCTGCCCTTTAGAGCTGAACGCACATATGTCCGCGCCGCACGCACCGTACGCGCGGCATTTTTGGAAATATTAGGTTGGGGAAAAAGTCTTTTCGCATTATAGTATGTATAAACTTGTAATAAAATCTCTTTGGCTATACTATTTGTATCTGGCTGGTTTTGGTATCATTGAAAGTTTAAATTTTAAAGAACATAATTCCAAATTCAAATTAGGAAAATGTGTGATTTTCATTTGTTTTTCGTACCGCCAAGATGAGTGAATCTAATGAAGAAATTCGATACATTTTAAAATTTTACTACAAAAAAGGTAAAAATGCAACGCAAGCCGCGAAAAAAATTTGCGATGTTTATGGACCTAGTGCAGTGTCTGTGAGAGTAGCACAAATTTGGTTTAAGCGTTTTCAATCCGGAAATTTTGATGTCAAAGATGCACGTCGCTCTGGTCGCCCTATTACAGATAAAATGGATGCCATTTTTGAAAAAGTGGAGCAAGATCGGCATGTCAGTAGTTACGACGTAGCTGAAGAACTGGGAATTGACCACAAAACAGTTTTGGCGCATTTGAAAAAAACTGGGTACACAAAAAAGCTCGACATTTGGGTACCTCACGAGCTCACTGAAAGAAACCTAATGAACCGTGTACTCATTTGTGATTCTTTATTACGACGTAATGAAACCGAACCATTTTTGAAGAAGCTGATAACTGGTGATGAAAAGTGGATCACGTACGACAAGAACGTGCGAAAAAGGTCGTGGTCAAAGGCCGGTCAGGCTTCACAGACTGTGGCGAAACCCGGGTTAACTCGCAACAAGGTGATGCTGTGTGTGTGGAAAATTGGAATCATCAAATTGGAAGGGCATTATTCATTATGAGCTGTTACCACCAGGCAGGACCATCGATTCTGAACTCTACTGCGAACAACTGATGAGATTAAAGCAAGAAGTTGAGAGAAAGCGGCCGGAATTAATCAACAGAAGGGGTGTGGTTTTTCATCATGATAACGCTAGACCTCACACATCTTTAGCCACTCAGCAAAAATTAAGAGAGTTTGGCTGGGAGGTGTTAATGCATCCGCCGTATAGTCCTGACCTTGCACCTTCAGATTTCCACCTGTTTCGGTCTCTTCAGAATTCTTTAGGCAGTGTCAGGTTAACATCACGAGAGGACTGCCAAAACCACTTGTCGCGGTATTTTGACCAGAAGTCCCAAAATTTCTATAGCAATGGGATCATGTCCCTACCTACAAGATGGCAAAAAGTTATCGAACAAAATGGTACCTACATACTTTAGTTAAATGTAAATAAACTATATTAAAAAATGTTTTGAATTTTCTTAAAAAATGCGAAGAAACTTTTTCCCCAACCTATTATATGAAGCCTCGCACATTTGGCCGCACCGTACGCGCCGAATTTCAAAAATGCGGCAGGTGTCCGGATATTGACAAACGGATGCTGATGGCGTCATATAATGTGGCGCGTTCGATGCGTGCGGATATGTGCGATCAGCTCTTTATATTCTTGTAAATTCGCTCGTTTGTTACAGGCTAGCGGCTACGCGCGGTTCCACCGAGTAACCGCGGCAGGCGTCGTTAATATTTCTCCGCGAGGGAATTCGTTCGGGACGACTCCTCATACATTAAGACTTCCCGTTCCCACTTAACATAAGAAAACTAGCATCATTATTTTGATCTCGGATCTTGCAACTATATTTTTACCTAGGTACCATACTTATCTTGTTCTATATTTTAAAAAGCTACATTTTATATATAACTTCAAATTATTAATATAATGTATATTTTTTCTATATTTAAACCCATTATGGAATTAGCGATTTGGCAGTTTACAAGGATTCGCGTGTCACATCAAACACTACCCGCTCACGATCTAGTTCACCATTGTGATTAAATACATCAGTGGCATTTAGTTTAAATATAAAACGGTAAACGAAAGCGGTATTTTCGAGTCCCTTTAAGCATTAGTGTAGTTTGAAATATATTATTATATATTATACCCGCATAGTTATAGATTACATTTGTGAAATGTGATCTACTCCCTATAAGTAGGTAATTTGGAGGTAGTGTCAGTTGAATTATGTAGAAAATGAATAATATATCGAAACTCAGGCTGTGAAGCCAAACCAAAAGTTTCATTGGGCCCTGGCAGCGGCTACTTGCGACGTGCGTTGTTCGGCGACGCGTAGGTGCTCTTTTAGTTACAATTTATACATAGGAAATATTTTGGTGGCTGCATGTGAATGTGACATTTTATTTTTGTCGCACGGTGTTATTTTTATTTTGTATATATAAATATACATATAAAAAAATCTCATATCGCGTAGCAAGTGTGTGGAATGTGTTTGCATATCTATAGAATTAGTGTACGCGTATACTTGGAACGTTGATCTTAACTGGAACGCTGCGTGACGTCACGTAAAGACGTGTACGCTTTACGTCACGGCGTGTAGCGAGCGGGTGCGTGCGATCACGGTCTCACGTCGGCGCCGCGTAGTCGCTGCCATCCCGACGAACGCTAAAGTTACATCATGCGGCCATGGTGTCTCGTTAGTTTAGGAGCAATCGCCGTAGTCTTAGTAACGCCTCGTCTATTCGCGTGGAGTGCGGCGATTCCACGATGTGGCCTCGATTTTTAACTGACAACTAGTGAGTGAGCGTTTTGGAATTTCCTCGACCCTAAACTATGAAATGTGTAATTTTAGTACTCAAAACAAACGAAAATCGACACGACGGCGACGCGACGGTACGATCGGGCAGCGCTCACGCTCCTTTCGATTTAGCTAAGGTTAAATATTGCTAGTCTAGGCGCTATCTAACATATGTTTAATGCATGTATCCCATAGTAGTGTAGCGTGTGACTAATAATAATGATATAATGTATTACATATATGTAGTAGTTTCTTTAAAGTATAATTGTAATTAGTGTCTATACATTTGATCGGTAATATTGGAGTATATACCCGTTCCCACAGGAACATACCGATCATTTGTATACTTTTAATCAATTGTACATTTCATTGTAATGGGTCTTAGAGTATTGCCACGTTGTAAGCAATACTTTCGTGGAATTCTTTTGTTACTTTACATTAACAAAGTAAGTTACTTATAATCTAATGTTAGGATAGTAATTTACTGATTGTATGTACTTTAATAATTCTTCAAACGAAACAATTTTAAATCGAGGCCATCGAGCAATTTCTTTATGTTGTAAGTTGCACTAGAACTGAGCATAAAGAAATTAATAATAATAGAAGAAAAAACGCCTGAAGGGCATTATAAGAAGTGTTTTATTTATTTCGTTTTAAGTAACTAATATTTTATACCACATGGACAGAACAAGTCCTTATGAACTTCGTGCTTTTGGCAAGTGTATAAGGAGGAACAATAAATGTTAAAAAGTATTTCCTTGTCTCATTTCTTCGCCTCTGCGTTGTCCTTGCAATACTGTCTCGTAAGCCCTATGGCCACGAAACATAAACAAAGATATGTTGTTTTCTCAACCACGTGAAACCGAATATTCGGGTAAGGGACGTTAAGAGCCATCTAGTGGGGAAGAAAAGAACCCTGACTGAAAGCACGCTTTTTGGTAGGATTGAATAAACGCGAATATCACAATAAGAATAAATTAAAAACTTCTCGCTTTTAATTTGACAGCCATTGGGCCGTCAACACAAGACTTGGGTCACGGTAATAGCACAGTTTAACAATCATACAGTTTAGAAACGCGTTTGATGTCGGACGATGCCGCCGGCAGCGTGGAAACTTACGCTGTCACTCGCAAATGTGTAAGGGTTGTCAAAAAAGCCTTCTGGACTACAATGTTGAATTTGCAAAATGTTGAATTCGCAAAATGTTGAATTTGCAAAATGTTGAATCCCAAAATGTTGAATTTGTATAAAGTTGAATTTTTTGGGCCCACAATGATGAATTTGCAAAATGTTGGATCCCAAAATGTTGAGTCCTGTAGATGCAAGAGACGAGGAACCGATCCGGTGGAGGTATTTGGGGGAGACCTATGTGCATCAGTGGACGTCTTTTAGCAAATGTTATAATGAGCACAATTCTACTTCACGGGAAAATATCTGGTACTGCGGTGGTACCCACATAGACGGCCTAGGAACCTACCACCTAAAATTTGTATCTACACAAACTTATATTTATTTACGTACCTAACTAAATTTCTCGTTAAATTAAAATTATTTAAAGTGAAACCTGTGTAAGTGGTATTGTAAGTGGCCAGTATCTATTAGTAATGGATGTACCATTACTAATAGATACTGGCCACTTACAATAAAGTGATAAGCAATTTGTCAATAACCTTTACTGTTGTCAGTCAAGTTCATAAGTTCCTGTTTTATAATTTTAAAAATACATAATATATAAATAAAGTAATTATAACTCTTTTTAAAGATATTGTGTTTAAAAAACAGTATAAAGATCTCTTAATGTTAAAAGGGCAGTGGACACTAACTAAAGACAGTAAGACGAATTATGACGGTACGACATGCTGGAAGAGCACACGTCGTGAAATATGTACAGCTTCCGTAACGTTAAGCACCGATAAAACTAAAATAATTCGTTATACTAGACATAAGTGCTTGACCGATCTGCAGGCCTATTCGCTAACTACAGTTGGAAACTAGAACTGTAATTTTTGAAAGGAACTTTATATCCATTACTGCTATCATGAACACCGCCGTAACACATAAGATCACTAAACCAGTAATGGATATAAAGTTCCTTTCAAAAATGATAGTTCTAGTTACCGACCGTAGTTAGCGAATAGGCCTGTAGAACAAAATCCAAATTAAAGGGTTTTTGAACGCAATGAAACATTTTTTTAAGTAAAGAGATTTTGTTGTTTTAGTTAGGTAATGATTACAAGTGGAGTTTTTTTTAATTAACGATTACATACACCTAAAGAGTTTTTTCATTAAGAATAACATACAAGTAAAGTTTTTGTTGTTTAAGTAAATGATTACAAGTGCGAGTTTTTTTTAAAATAAAGATTACAATTAAAGAGTTTTTGTTGTTTTAGTTCATGATTACAAGTACAAGTAAACACTCTTTATTTTAAATTTAGTTTGTTAATAAATACAAATAGACCTTCTGGATTACAATTGAATATTCTCGATAAAATACCCAACAAATTCAACATTTTGGGATTCAACATTTTCCAAATTCAACATTGTGGTCCCGATGAGAAATTCAACTTTTTACAAATTCAACATTTTGCGAATTCAACATTTTGCAAATTCAACATTATAGTCCAGAAGGCAAAAAAGAAAAATAATTTAAATGCGATTATAATGTAATTTATTTACAAGAAGTACCCATATACCTAACTGCATTTACACATGTTGCAATGCCAGATATTTCCGTGTTACTTTGTTTTTAGATGTTTTCGGTTCTCTGTTATTAAATTTAATTATGTAATGTATTCGCATTCGGATAAACAATCGTTACATAAAAGATTGTACGTAATTATCATTGACGGTTTATACCTATACGTCAATGGTAATTATACGGGCTGTTTCCTCGTGGTCCTACTAATTTCTCCTACTAGTGAGACCACGAGGAAGCCTAGTTCCTCGTGGTCCTACTGCAGATAATAATGTCCTACAAGTGGGTCCACGAGGATGCTAAGTTCCTCGTAGTCCTACTGCGAAGTGAAATTATTATGATAAATTTTCATGTAACTACCTTTATGTCAAGTTCTAAAACAAATAGTATTTTATTCGTCATGTAACTTTTCTAGTAAATGACCAATGCTTACCGAAAGCGTGCATACGACCCGCGGTCCTACCGCCTAACTCATAGCGATGTGCGATGTCGGTAGCGAGGTACTCGCTATCGTTTTGATTTCACGGAATTTGCACGCTATCTAATTATTATATTCTAATGTCACAAGCGGTTCCATTTATTTGGTGTGGTTGCACCATTGATTTACTACCAAACGTAGATAGAGCACTTCATACAAAAACGCGCTTGAAATCTGTCACCTAATCGACTATACATTTGTACGCTGTTAAATAGGTAGTTGAATATGCACACCCGAATTAAAATGACCATAAAGAAAGTACCGTATTTATCGAATTCAACCTTATTCTTTATTATTACGGCAACTATTTGAAGTACAACCGTGTGCAGTTACATCATTTCATACCTAGCCACATTAAATTTGACGTTTTAGTAATTGCTACAAGAAAATATCAACTTTATACTCTCAAACATAATGCTCAAAATTGCTTATCCAACGCATGGAAAAGAACTGCACGAGGCCCGATTGGGCAGTTCTTCACCGGCCGACTTTTCGAACGTTCATGGGTTATCTACGCTTGGTAGTAAATCAATGGGTTGCACCTATATTTCATTGTTGGTGGTTGGTTCATTTAACTTCGTAGGACCACGAGGAAATAGCCATTATACGGTAGGTAGCGTTGAATTTTTCTTTGTTTTTAAACGTCGCCCCACACTAGGATTTTCTTCTGTACGACACAGGAGAAAATCCAGTGTGGGGTTAATTTTCAAATTTACTGCGGTTTTTAAAAAAAATCGCCTCCACTAGGTTTTTCTCCTGAGTTGCGTTCCGAGGGTCAGAGTAATGCAACCGAGAGTGATTTTCACACTCGCTCCGAGGTTCAGAACGGGTCGGTTGCTATCTTTTTTTTTAGTTTGTATCTTGCCGATCAAGATCCAGCAAAGGGCAAAATATTACTAATCCTTACTATGAAATTAACAGTCAATATCCATACTATGAAATTAACAGTCAATTTTTCTGCTTAAAAATAATTAGAACACATAGAAATCACTATATTTCCCTTGTATTAGACTTAAAAGAGTTCAAAGTAGTGTTATTTAATAAAATAATAAATATAGTGATTGATATATTTTAAATGTATTATTTATGTAACATTTGGCATCTGGTCTCCTTGTCTATATATATGAAGTAATGTATAGTCGCGTTCAACTTTCTTTAAAAAAACCCGATTTTAATAAGTGCATGCAAAATAAGTTTTATGAGGTTTTGTTTGTTATATGTTTATGCTGAAAAGAATAATTTTTGTATAAAGCATTCATAAAGTTTATTACGAATTCATTCTTTCATTTTAAAAGTTGTTGTCCTTTCCACCTTCTCCGTATATCAACGCAAGTAAACATTAAAATAAAACTAGTAGAAAAATTTGGTTTGTTTTGATAACAGACTTTAAATATATGGTGCAAAGAAAAAAATCTGTGTTCCTATAGATTTTACATCTGTTAAACGACCTAGCAAAAATCTGCTTACTGACAAAGATAGGTGGTAGTTTGTCGATACATTCTTCAAAGATTCAGTTTGTCGACGCCTCAATCCAAAGAACGAAAGAATTCCTTGTTTGGGTAAATAGTCTAGGAGCCTGGAGTCCCAAATGTGCGAGGTTTCGTTATATTTTATGTACTTACAATGAGAAGTTAATGTAAAATAGTTAATTGAATTCAGTGATGAAACAGTAACCGTTAATATTTAAATTAATGTAAATCCTCGATGAGTGATTGATATATTTTAAAATTATTTAAGCAACATTTGGCATCTGGTCTCCTTGTCTATCTTTATGAAGTAATGTACAGTCGCGTACAACTTTCTTTAAAAATGATTTTAATAAGTGCATGCAAAGGTATCAGTAAGCGGTAACCCGAATTAATTTAATCGTAGGGATCAATGTGTAAACCGGTAAGCCGTTTGAAAGCTTACCTTAAGGCAAAGGGTTTGAAAACCCAGCGTTATAAAATACCCGATCAAAACCCTAAGGTTACCGGCTATAACGGTAACCGGGTCCGGTCCCTGGGTGTGCGTGAGGAGAAAGGGTTACCCTAACCGTGCGTTTGCACTGACGAAACATCTACATAGACATGTTTTTTAAACATGTTTCTGTCAATGTTTATGAATGCGTTTCCATTGTCAACACCCCAACATGTTGCAAAACATGTATGAAGTCTTTAACAGCCAAAAGTGCGAACGCAATCGTTGACAAATTCATAAAAAACGTTGACAGGCAACAAGTTTTGAGGCGATCCTAACGCAATCTGCAACAAATCTTATTATTTGTTCCGAATCCAACACGATTTTCGGCAGTGCGAACGCAAAAGCATACACAACAAATTTTGAGATTTGTATCATACAACAAGTTGTAAAACATTGCATGTTTTATGTTTCTCAGTGCAAACGCACGGTAACCCGAACAGTAAGCGGTTAAGCGCATAAACACTGAAAACCTTTAAGATTAGGTAAGCGGTAAATTATTTTTGTTGGTGGTAACACCTATTTTACGGGTTATCGTTATTGTTGGGAAACCTGTTGAACGGCTTACCGAGCCCATTGTGTTACCATATGAACCCTACTGCCGCGTCGGCACGCCGCAGAAATCTGGGGCGGAGGAGGCGGATGTACGCCCGCCTTCCTTCTGACGGCAACCAGCGGGACATTGAATATTGTACTTGTTGGAAGGCAGCACACCAATTTAAGTGTACAAAATAAAAAATTGACAAAAATAAAAACAAAGTTTATTCATAAAAAAAAGCAGCATTGCATAACAATATCACCAGTCTTATTCAGACTCAGAGGTAATCGCCAACAGACTGTGGGTGTGGTACAATTTATTTACATAATACTACATCGTTTATCTGGTTGTAATACTATTAACTTATTTGTATTTGTATAATATGGCAGGTTACTTTACAAACTTGAGACCTAACGCTTGTGTCATGAAACACAAAATGTCCGTGTGCTCCTCAATCTGCAACAAAAGTAAAAGTATGCATTAATTAGAGGGGGAAACGTAAATTTGTAAAACAGGGACAAGGTAGTTTTGAGTGGTATATCCCAATGGACTTTACGCAAGTTAGGCAATAAGTAGACTGTTTACTGGCAACAGCCACTTGTAGAGCTTGTATTATGGCATCGACGCTCGGTTCAATTTAAAAATCACCGGTTTTCGGGTCTTAGTACGAGGGTGGGTCAAAAAATTCGCGGAATGGAGGGTAAAAAGTAAGAAATAAAACACAAAATAATTTTTCCTTCTCAATGTATTCTCCCTTAACTCTTATACATTTATTAGACCTATCAATTAATTTATTAATACCTTCGAAAAAAAATGATTTCTCTTTGTCGTCAAAATAGGCCGAAATTGCGCTCTTCACTTCTTCATCGCTGGAAAATTTCTTCCCTCGAAGCTCTTTTTTCATCTTTGGGAACAAATAATAATCACTTGGGGCTAAATCTGGGCTATAGGCAGGATGTTCCAAGATTTCGAAGCCCACTCTTTGAACAGCAGCCATCGCAACTTGCGCATCGCAACCTTTTCAACCTCAATTTTCCCCGTCTTTTTTCTCTCACAGCATCTCGCAGACGTTCTAATAGTGCAGCGTAGTACTCTCCAGTGATAGAGACATCCTTTTCTTTATAATCAATAAGGAGGATTCCCTCTGAATCCCAGAAAACAGTAGCCATGAGTTTTCCAGCTGACGGAGACACTTTGAATTTCTTCGGAGGTGGTGTGCCCTTTTTGTGCCACTGCATGGAGTCTTGTTTGGACTCAGGATGATGATGAACCCAAGTTTCATCTCCAGTCACAATTCGGTTCAAAACTTCATCCTTTTGTTCACCATAGAGCGCTAAAAACTCGCGACAACACTTAACTCGCCGCTGCTTCTGGTGTGGCGTGAGCATTCTCGGCACCCATCTTGCACACACCTTTGACTAGCCAAGATGGTCGTGTAGGATGTTCAAAATGGTTGTACCTGATACTCCAATCATTACTGCAAGCTGTTTCTTCTTTAAACGGGCTTCTTCCAATATGATTTTTTCAAGTTTTTCGACGTTTTCTGCCGTGGTTGCCTCGACAGGCCGCCCTCGCCTCGGATCATCTTCAATCGAATCCCTGCCTTGCTTAAACAGGTTGTGCCACTTGTAAACCATGGTTTTACCAGGGCAAGAGTCCCCGTAAACAGAAGACATCTCTTCCAAAATAGTCTGGGGAGGTTTTCCTTGTTTGGTAAGAAACTTGATGACTGCGCGAAACTCAATTTTCTCCATGTTGCAAATTTTCTTCCGGATTGACTTGTTGATTGATGTGTAGCTCAGGTAATTATGACCTATTTTTTTTGAAACTTAGTATTTATACTCTTAATGAGTGTCACAACTAGTGCAGGTAGTAAAAAGTCACCTTTCCCCCTCCATGCCATTCCGCGAACTTTTTGACCCGCCCTCGTATAATCACAACACGGTTACGCATCTTTTTTGAGCTTTTCGGTCTTATTGTTATCATTTTAAAAATTACAAAGAAAAAAAATACAAATCACAAAAAAACCAACCATGATGGACGATATTGTTTCCAGGTAATGGAAAACTTCCAGATAATGGAAACACCAATAGTGGGCAAAAATGTATGGACTATTGGCGACCTTCTTTAACATCACACTACGCTGTGGCTTGCTATTTTATATCAATGGATCGGTGATAGGTCGCGGTCAACTATTGGGGATATGCGGAGCACGGGCTGCCACGAAATTTGTAATAAAACTTAGTGACACGTATCCCTTGAAGAAATTTTTATCACGTCAGTCACACTAAGGCTGCGGTCCGAAAATCAATAAAAGTCGCTATCAGCGTTATAAGCGCACTCAAACGCGTCCCGAAATGTGAGCGTGCTAACGTTAGTCGGCATGGGGAGCCACATGACGTCATCGTTTACGTCATATCGAACTTACGGCGCTAATGCTCTGGAGTGAAATCACTGTAAGCGAACTGTCAGTCTGACGATTGATAATTGTGATAATTGTGTATTTTGAACCGTTATCAAAATAAATGTACCTGTTCTGGATCAGAAGCGGGCAAGCAATGTTGTCATTAAAAAACAACAAAACAAAAGTACTGAGAAGCAATCTAAAACAAAATGACCTTACCGAACTAAATTTTAACTCGACATTTTGTTTAGCAAGTTGATACGCTAAAACACCGGACTCGTAAGGATGCTGATGGCGCTGTTAACATTTTAAGCCGTTAGCACTGCGAGTGCTGTTATCTGTTTCGGACCGTAGCCTTAATACGCGCCACCGTGCTACTCATTAAGACATAGAGGTTATGTCACTGAAACTGTGAGATAATGCGTAACTCAAGTCCAGTCTTGGCAGACCGTGCTCCGCCTGCTGTGGAATCGATTGTAAAGTCCATTCGCTTAGATATGATCACCTTTGTACTGCGCCGCCTTGGCACTTGCCGGCTTTTATAAATGGATACCGCCGCGTAAACAAGGATGCCGCGTGGGCGCACACCCGCTAGTGAATATGGCAATTTACTTACATCGAAGCACCAGGTTGTGTTTGTTGACTCTGTTACGTATACCGAAAATGTTTTTTTTGTACTTGGAAGGACAGTGAAGTGCCCCAAGATGAAACTTTATGTCAACCAATAACAATAAAAGACGGGTGTTTTGGTCCATCGGTATTGTGTTGAAATTAATGTGTCTGCACCTATCACAGACACTATAAAAATGGTGGGGATACCAAGAACTAGCGTTGGATCAATATTAAAAATGGGACCATCAACACCACTAAAATCGATATTTTAGTATATAAATTCGGAACGTGATGAAGAATAGTGTCTAATTTTACTTTACTCTTACTTCATATTTTTCATTAAAACCCTCTCTGCTACCTTAGTTATGTGTATTATTTATATTCGTATTTTATTACAATGACCACAATTGTGTGCGGGTGTACCGACTAGAGTTGCCAACTCCCATTCACAGCTATCCGGCACATTAGAAATTTTTATGCGGGATTTGGCCAAGAAAAGCGGGACCAGCCTACAAATATGCAGAAATGAGGAAAAAAAAACAAATTTAAATTAAATTAGTTTTATCTAAAATCAAATTAACAAAATAAACTTTCTGCTATTATAAAATGATAATAATACCACCACAAAGGAATATTGATCAGTAATTAAAGCTCGATCAACTGAGCAAAATCACGATTAGTTTTTACTTTTGAAAGAGTACCTACTTATTTTGTGATAAAGAGTACTACATATTTACTATGTGATAAATTTTTGTCTAACCGGGCTGGCTTTACCATAAAGCGGGACAATTAGCGTCCCGCACAGATGTGTTGTGGGGCGCATTATTTGAGCCCTGGAAACGGGATGTCGAGCCACGGTTGGCAACTCTAGTACCGACACTATCTAAGCGAATGGAGTTTAATGTCTGCGCCTGCGTCGGATAGGTAGGTAGGTAGATACGTACTATCTTGGCGGTGGGCTTCCCCCCGCCGTGGCCGGCCTTGGTGTCGAGCCGCGCGAGCAGCGGCCGCGCCTGCGCCGCGCCCGCGCGCCGCGCCGCGCGCTGCAGCTCCGCGATGTACTTGAGCGAGTGCAGCGGCACCACGCGGTCGTCGTGGTCCGCCGACAGCACCAGAGTCGCCGGCTGCTGCGCCCTGCCTGCCGGCGACGACGTTCGACGGTTTAGGCCAGCGGTTTGAGGGGTCGAATTTCTATAGATTTCGATCCCCCCCGAACCGCGGGTGCGTTCCAGATAAGCGTTTTTAGCCATAAATATCAACATTTTTAGCATCTCTGCGTTTCATTAGCGGCGATGCTAGTTTTTCTTGCTGGTTGTCATGCGTTTCATTCATTGATTTACTACCAAACGTAGATAGAGCGCTTCATACAAAAATGCGCTTGAAATCTGTCACCCAATCGACTATACATTTGTACTCGCTGATATATACTTGAATATGCACGCCCGAATGAAAATTACCATAAAGAAAGTACCGTATTTATCTAATTCAACCTTACTCTGCATTATTACGGCAACTATTTTAAGTACAACCGTGGGAAGTTACATCATTTCATACCTAGCCACAGATCAAACCACGTGTTAGTAATTGCTACAAGAAAATATAAACTTTATACTCTCAAACATAATGCTTGAAATTGCTTATCGCGTTGTCGCTCCAACGCATGAATCAGATAACACTTCGTGATACGACGCCCGTGCGAGCGAGACGGTTGTGATGTACTGACACTGACGCGAAGCGACATGTTTATGATTAAAATAATTGTTTTTGATTGATTTTTACGTACAAATCGAATATTTGAATACATGATAAGATGTGTAATGAGTTTACTCACGCAAAATATGAAATCCCGTCTTTTTTCTGCCGTTTCTGGCTATTGTTACCACAACTTTTGAATGCGCATTTCGGCATGTTTACGTGCCGACAGCTAATCACTCACTATGGAAAGGAACTGCACGAGTCGCGATTGAGCAGTTCTTCACCGACCCACTCTTCGATCGTTCATGCGTTATCTACGTTTGGTAGTAAATCAATGGTTTCATTTAAGTATTTTTAACACGAAATGCTAGCATCAAATACCCATGCTAATAGATAGGTCCTCTGATACCACTTTTTGACAGTTTTCAAATTTGACATTTGGAACCTTTTTTTCATTAATCAAAGAGGATTTTCAGCGGATTTAAAAAATTAATTGAAAGATATTTATAATATTAGCCAATTCTGATTAATATTATTAGAAATTTTAAGTGGCTGGACTAAGTAGGTGAGGTGTCAAAATTCAGCACAAAAAATCAGTACCTTTCGTTTCATTTGTAACAATTAGCGCGGCTAAAAATATCAACATTTCTTATAAGAAACGCAAAACGACGCTAATATCAGATGTTAGCCTCAGAAAGTAGCAGTGCTTTATCTGGAACGCAGGGCGCTTGTGTTGTGCGGCGCGCATATGAAGGACATACATATCGTTAAGGTTAACCGGTCAGATTTTATCCTCTGTAGTCTTCTTATCGTCGGCGCGACAGCTAAGGCCTCGTTTACGGTGACGCGGGGCGTCGCGAGACGCCACGCCACACGCGTCGCGCGACGCGACGCGTCAGACGTTTTTTCTGTTTACGGTGGGGCGGCGCGTGAAGCGGCACTCATAATCGCACGCGTAAACACAAACATATGACAATATACGATGTTGTTCATAGAGATGCGAGACGGGAAGCTTGGCGGTGCCCGCTGCGGCGCATCCTCAAGCGTGTAGCGAAGCACGTGGCGGTGCCATCCGCGGGCTCAGCCGTAAAAAACGCGCCATTTCAAGCAAAGGCTTCTCCGTAAACGCACTCATACAACGTCATATATTTGAATTCAGTGCGGGCCGCGCCGCGCAACGCCCGCGTCTCCGTAAACGAGGCCTAAGCGGCAACATCGTATTCGCAGGCGCACGAACATAGATTTTCAAATTTGCAAGATATGCAACGAATCAGATAGATGGATATCTATCTGATTCGTTGCATAGATGGATGGATAAAAAACCGTAAGAATTTAATTTATTACTTTTTATAATACTTTTATAATAAAAATAAGTTAAGGGGTGTCTGAGGTTTTGCTACTTTAGTACTATTATTTATTCTGTGGTTTTGCGTTATCTAATTGTATATAGCATGTTTAAATTTATTTTACATGATATACCGACATTAATTAAGTTGGTTAGTTCCATACATTTTATCACAGTTAACTTTTTAAAATAACATTAAAACAACAAATAAAATTGGTAACGACAATACATGATGATTGACTTTTTGTTATTTTAAAAATTTAACGGCAACGAGCACACCTAAAGTTAGCCGAAGAACGCACTACAAGGACGAAAACTGAATTTCGGCGGGGCCGAAGGATCGGTCAATTTTTGTCCGAAATGAAAACTAAATTTACAATAAATAAAAAATTATTACAAGTATAAAAATATCCAATTCATTTTATTTATAACATATGATTTGTAGTAAAGACTTAAGATTGATTGTTCATATATATTGAAAGTAGAAACGCATGTTTAAAAATTGCATTATCATCAGCTATCCGTTATTCTCACCAGTTTTCAAAGTCTATGTAAAATATCTGGATTTGGTTAATTACTTGATCAGTGCGTTATTGATATGTGCGTTCCGTTGCTTAGATATCTAATAATGAAAGTTTTCCTAAATAGAATCGTAAAGATCTACGTTATATGAATTGACCGGCACAATAAGAATAGCTATTGCGATACATATACATGCGATGTAATACATAAGAACGATCATACTACGTTAAAAATGCGTGGCAAATGCTACATTGACACGAATATGAAAATTTTCGAATTGCTATAGCAGATGAAGATTCACAAATCGTTTACTTACCGTTACCAGCTGGGTGTATATTGTGCAACGGCGAATATTTGATGAGGTTCTCGAAATGAGTCTTGTTATCTGAGCTGCCGTAATCAGATACCCACGCGTGGCCAATTGTGAACTTCTGGAATCGCAGCATGTCCAGTACACTGTAAGCCAAATAAATACAACATTCTTAAGATTTGTCGTTTAAAAAGCTGACTGATATTTTTGTGTAAGTTCTGTTGTTGGAAAACTAGATGGAAAAATATATTGCACCAAGTTAATACCAACTAGCTTGCTTCAGGCCAACAAGGAACGTCTTATAAAAAGATAAGACTTTAGCTTCTGTCTCATCTGACGGTAAGTGATGACAAAGTTGTGAATGATTACCACAATAACAGAAAATGATTCTAGATCTTTTTAAAAATATTCATTCAAATCAAGTTGATTTAACGCGAGTAATATTTATTCGTATAGATAAATGTAACCAACTGATAAAATTATCTAAGGAATAATTTCAATCACAGACCGAACTAATAAATATATTGACCGCCACGGTGCTAATAAAAATATCATTTTAACTAGTTGATTTCAGTCTCCCGTAAAAACCTTAAGTAAACCTTAGGCTCATTAGTTTAAAGCTCAAATTTGTATGCAACAAAATGTAATACGAATGGCGGGCCGCGCTATACGATAAATTCGTGTAAGTGCAATGAATATACTAATAGTAATAATAATACTGTCTCGCTATCATGCGACGCACGAGGCTGCGATTTTTAGGTAGACTCTATCACGTTAGGTTAAGGAAGGAATTTTAAATATAGCTTGGATCGGTTTTTACGATGTTTTCGCCGGACGTTGACACTTTCATGTGTCTTAGCATAACACATCTTTTGAATTTTATAGTCTACCGAACCGCTGATGATTTCAAGATATCGAATTCGCTTGGATTAGATAGTTTATTGGTTTTGATAATTTGAATGCGTAAGCGTGACTCCATGCAACGAATTTCTTTTCGTTATTATTTGTTGTTAGTTATATGTATACGGGTCGATTTAAGTGCTAACTTATATAGTTTAAGTGATTTTATTTCGGACATTTATTTGTGAGGGAGGTAAAATATCTATGTTTAAAAATGCCGAAATCTAATACTGAAATTTGAGAACATTTCGATAAGTGCACAGTTACAGCCGGTAATAAAGTGGCCTAGCCATTAAATATATTTTACATCTCTCATGTTCGGTAAGTAGGTCCTTATTACCCCCAAATGGGGCTTGTAGGTGACCAATTAGCGCTCTAGGGTAGTAATGTAGCTAGAAAAGCCCTGAGGCTGTAAGTAATTTATTGCCAGTATGATGGTTAGATGTACGCGAACTTTTTGAAATAGTGGTGTTTTTTTATTACTTATCGCCCTAGGGCTTTCCAAGCTACATTATTACCATAGAGCGCTAATTGGTCACCTATAAGCCCCATTTGGGGATAATAAGGACCTACTTACCGAACATGAGAACCGAACATAATTATCTCGGGCTGCAATTGATGCCTTACAGCCCTTAGCTACTAATCTACTATTTTTTAATTTCCATCAAATTAATGCTACAGTCCTAAGCCTGTAAAAGTATGAAGGAAAGTTCATTGAATATTATGTAGGTATTCTGTGTTGAATCAGCGTGAATAAATCAACTTGAGAAAAATATTCAGTTATTGTTATCATATTAACTGATATTTTCAAGCATTAAAATTATCTGATATTTTTATTCGACTATTAATTTTTGACTAGTATTTTTTTTCAACCATTAACGCCACCTCTAATAAAGACCATGAGATTTTTACCTCTGTACTTGTGTTAGTATGTTCGTGCTCGTGTCGACGTGTACAGATCGCGGCACACAAGTCGAACTAAAATGGCTGCAATCTGTGGAGGGGCAATAGTAAAAATAAATGTAATATGAATATTTGCCTACGAAATTTAAATTGCTATTGCTAAATCTGCCTCATTGCTACGATTTTTGGATCACAAACGAAGTGCGACACGCGAGGGCTTACAATTACTCCTGCGCAGACGGCAGCCATTTCAGTTCAACTTACATGTGCCGCGATGTGTACGCGCGACCGCGTGCATGCATGCATATAGGCGTCCGTGTTTGGCCGTAGTCCGAAATGCGTCAACATTACCAACATTACGACCAGTGCAAATGATGTGGTCCAAATTGCATACGGTGATATTTGCACTGTTTGCACGCAATCATTTCGGACCACTTTAATAGCTCGATCGTGTGCGCGTCTGTCAACGTCATTAATTAAATAGTATTGATTTGTTAAACAGCTTAGCATGGCAAAAGCTTAAAAGTTTTTATAAACAATTAATAAAGTTTTTTCAACTCAAAACTGAATTTTTTTTATTCCAAATCGTCTAAACGTCAAATTTAGAATTTGACATTTGCGCCCAATGTGCACTACCTTCTTTTCGTGGGCACTGATAGCACTGCTTCATGACGTCACATTGCTTTCGTTGGCACACGTCGGTTCAATTCGGACCGGGTTGTTTGCACGCTAGAGTCTGGCACACGAAACATGAGCTTGGAAAAAAGCGACAAATTCAAAAATTCTAGCTCTGGTAATACTGTCTACAGAAGGTAAAATACATTTTGATACTTGAAATATTCTAATATTTTTTTATTTATGTAGTAATTTAGATTTGTGAAAGGATTGTCTTTTTTTCCTTTTTTTAAATTAAATATTAGGTAATGTTTAGTTTCAATGAACTTCCAACAATGAACCTTTTATAAGAAATCGCTGTATTTGGATTTCATGAATGTTAAAATTACTTAATATCTGTAATATTTCGACAGAAATTAAAAAAATAATATTATGAAATTGTTTATTACAAAGTATCAAAATCACCATGTTGAACTAAACTACATGGGGACATTGTATCAGTGTTGCTACTTGAAAAAATTTCAGGTTCATCTTTCATTAGCCAAATTCTATGGCTACCATTATAGTGCATAATAGCTCAATTTGGACCACGGGGTTTGTGTGTGTCTCTCTCTCTCTCTGTGTGTGTGTGTGTGTGTGTGTGCGTCTGTCTGTACGCGCACTCACCCGACCTGCACGACGGCGGCCCCGTAGAGGTCGGGCCGCTGGTTGGCGCAGGCGGCCACCAGCAGGCCCCCGTTGGAGCCGCCCTGGACAGTGATCAGCGCGGGCCGCGTGTACCGCCCCGCCACCAGGTACTCCGCCGCCGCCTGGAAGTCGTCGAACACGTTCTGCTTGTTCAGCAGCCGGCCGGCGTTGTGCCACCGCTCGCCGTATTCACTGCAACGTTGTTGCATTACTTTTACAATTAGTTACGATTCGAAATGTGGTGAAACAAGCCACGCGCGTCCAATTATCACTGATATTTCGGTGCGCGCAGACTTATGGGGGAGTGCTTCTTCCAAATTTCAAATCTGTCACCTAATCGACTATACATTTGTATTTTTGCTGATATATAGTTGAATATGCACGCCCGAATTAAATTAATAAATTAATTAAATAAATATCAACTTTATACTCTTAAACATAATGTTCAAAATTGCTTATCGCGTTGTCGCTCCAACGCATGAATGAGACAACACATCGTTATACGACGCCCGTGCGAGCGATACGATTGTGATGTACTGACACTGACGCGAAGCGACATGCTTATGAATAAAATAATTGTTTTTGATTAGTTTTTTCCTATAAATCGAATATTTGAATACATGATAAGATGTGTAATGAGTTTACTCACGCAAAATACGTAATCCCGACTTTTTTTGCCGTTTCTGGCTATTGCTACCACGACTTTTGAATGAGCACTTCGGCATGTTGACGTGCCGAAAGCTAATCACTTACTATGGAAAAGAACTGCACGAGTCGTGATTGGGCAGTTCTTCACCGGCCCACTTTTCGAACGTTCATGCGTTATCTACGTTTGGTAGTAAAACAATGTTAAATACCCACAAATCTAAAATACTTCAAACAGTCCTATGACATAATTCACTGTCAGGGTAAAGTGTCACTTTTCAGACAAAATGTAGTGATCATTCTGGACTTTAGAGACAGGATGGGCTTATAAATAAATAATGTTGGTTTTGGCATCGGCCATTTCCAACTGCATCGTTCACCTTCTGACGTTCCACTTTCCTTATAGTATCTCTGACTGATCACAGATAACCACATTAAGATAAAAAAAAAAACAAAATAAAAAATATTGTTTGTACGAACCCTCCACCGCGGATATTGGGTATGGCAACCACGCCGCCGAAGTGCTGCATGAACACCAGCCTCGTGACGCTGAAGCTTGGCTGGATGTTGATGTTGAACCCGCCGTAGCCGTACACCAGCGTGGGATTCGACCCGTCCATTGGCAAGTCCTGCACCACCAAACCCGGGCGATTTAAAGATTCAGTCATGGGGTACTGATAAGAACAATCTATTATTAGTTCCACCCAAAAACTACATGGATGTATAGCTTGTATTAAACGGGAATGTTGTTAATTATAAATATTTTTATGACTCATTTTGTAGAAATATATTATAATCGTAAGTATTTAAATCTAATATACAGAGGCCGGAAGATTGACGTCAAAAAAATTAGGTTCCTCGTGTCGTAGGGTATCCGAATCATCTCCATATATGAGTTATGAATTTTGTTCTAAAGGACATGTCCTCTTTTTGTATGGAACGTGGAATTTTATTCTGAACCTTTTTTAACCAGTTTCAAATTTATGACGGAAATAGAACTTTATGAGAAGGATGTTTATCCATGAATATAAAAAATATTAAGGCCTGCATTTAGGAGAAAAAAATTTAAAATGTTTTTTTTATTGTTTCTTAAGCAGGGCCACATTTACTTTTTTTACTGGCAATTAAAAGGATGTCATTGTCAATGCCACTGTAGCTGTCGTTTTGACTTTTGTTTATTGTTTGTGTGTGTGTGTGTGTAACCTTCCTTCCTTTCACAAAATTATATCTTTTATTTTCTACAGCTATGCTCAGGGTCTTGATTTTACATGTGATTTAAATATTGGCTTGCTAACTGGACTAAGTTTTCTCGTAAGTTGAATTTGTTTTTGAGACGACGTACTTTGATTAAAAGTAACAATGTAAGCATAATGTAAGTAAATTATTTTAAATATTTTTATTCAAGGCAAGCCAATGCCATAAATAGCTATGTGCTCACATAGCTATTTATAACATTAGCTTAATACCATACCATACAATGAATTATTCATTTGAATTTTTAGATGTTTTACTATGACTTTGTGCATCAACTGTAATATACCAGTTGGTAATAACAATTTTATTATAATGTGTTGGAAATGAACCCAGATAATTATTGTCTTCATACACTTGGGAGCAAATAAATCGAGCCACTACCTTTTTTCACGTAAAATGGTAAATATTTTTGGTAATATGGAACGTATCAATTCGAACTATATATCGCCTAAAAGTTTAGTTAATAACCTTTACAATGAGGGTAAATTATTGAATAATAACCTTATTGAATGATAAATTATTGGCTCTGCAAGAAAAATGGTAATTTTGATAGAAAATTTAGTAGGGCTAAAACAGTCCATAAAAACAATAAAAAACAAAATTATTGCAAAAAAAATATTCTTAATAACTGGTATTACCCCCCCGTGCCCTGATACATTCTTGTAGCCTATTAGTCATCGATCTGATCAGCGTTACGATGACATATTGTGGTATGTTCTCCCACTCTTCAAGCACAGCGACTTTAAGCTCGGGAATGGATGAAACAGCGGGAACCCTGGCTCGGACTCTCCGTTTTAGTTCGTCCCATAGGTGTTCGATCGGGTTCAAATCGGGACTTCGTGCTGGCCATACCATTTGTTGAATCCCGATCGCAGACAAGTATTCCGTAACGATCTGCGCGGTATGAGGTCTCGCATTGTCATGCATAAACAAGAAATTTTCTCCGACAAAACCAGCATACGGCATTACGTGGTTTTCAAGAATGTCAGTTATGTATCGGTCAGCTGTTAATCCACGTCTACCACTGCCATCGTTGGCGGGGTCGACGAAGACAAGTTCCGTTTTTCCGTCTAGAGAAATTCCTCCCCACACCATACAAGAACCACCACCAAAACTCACAGTTTCTCGAATGCAACATTGGGCAAATCTTTCACCAGGACGTCTATACACTCGGTTTCTCCCGTCATTGCTAAAAAGACAGATTCTTGACTCGTCAGAAAACAAAACTGACCTCCAGTCTTCTAACGTCCAATTAATGTGTTCTCGAGCAAACTCCAAGCGAGATCGGCGATGAGCTACAGTCAATTTTGGGCCAGTTGCTGGTTTGTGTGATGTTAAATTTCGTTCTTTTAGTCTTCGTCTCACTGTCCACCTACTGATTGAGACTCCTCGAACGTCACGTAACGCTTGCTGTAGCTGAACAGCATTAAGTCCACGGTCGCGCAACGAATTGGTTGCAATAAAGCGGTCGTCACGTTCTGTTGTTGCCCGTGGTCGGCCAGTTCCAGGTCGCCGAACAAAAGCACCAGTCTCCAGATACCTGCGGTATACCCGCTGTACCTTTGAACGACTCAAATGAAGTCTGCGTGCCACTTCACGTTGTCCGTGTCCAACCTCAAGTAAAGCTACAACTTGGGCAGCTTCCGTCGGTGTAGTATCCATTTTATCAGGTTATTTTGATTACACAGACACAGATAAAGACAACAATAACAAGTAATATGGGTATGATTAACAAAAACCTCAAATTTAATCTTTTCTTAACAGAGTACAATAAAAATGTCATAAGCAAATTAAATGCGATAATTTTATTCTACCCTTTAAACTTTAATAAAAATGAAATTTTGACAACTAACTACCCTCATTGTAAAGGTTATTAAATACCCTTTTAGGCGATATATGTTTCGAATCGATGCGTTCCATAATACCAAAAATAATTACCATAATGCGTGAAAAAGGAAGTGGCTCGATTTATTTGCTCCCAAGTGTATTTGAAGAATGGATTGCACATGAGGTAATGTAATTTTAATATAAATATTTTATACCTAAAATATTAACTTTGTTGTTTTAATTCCTGTTAATCACAGACACTATTTTAGGTAAAGGCGGAAACTGTGTATGCCAAGAATGTTTCAATCTTTTGATGTTGGAATTGACTAATAAATATGAAGGCAACTTTGAACACCATCAATTAGGTCACCAATTAGTTTGCCTATGTGGTGGGATATCCATAATACAACAAACTGGAAGACGAACATGCTTATGAAGTAAATCTTATAAACCCGCAACAGGTAAACATTTATTTTATTACTGAAATATTATGTAGGTAGTGTGTATACTAGATAATTAAAATCTATTATTCTTATCTTTAGGTTCCCTTGAATGCACATGTTTGTAATGCCTGTTAGCAAAGAGCTCACTATCATATACTACAGAATAAACCCACAGAAAATGTTGAAGTCAACTTATCAGGAAGCAGCTCTAGTTCAATTTGTGACATTGATAGCCAACCAAGTTCTGAAGTTGAACCAGACCCAAGAATTGAACAACAAAATGTTATACTTCCAGGTTACAGTCGCACTCCTGATACAACTTCTCATTTTTTTGTACCAGAGTGCTATAATTTGGAATATCGAAGGGTACCATTATATTTAAGAAAGAAGATCCTCGGGGATTGTAAAATATTCGTAAAGTAATGCCAGAGTCTGTGAAAATCACATGAGTCAATATGATTTTGCATTTTTACGGTAATATAAGTTCACTGTATTGTTTACACCAAATAATTCATGCTTGACTTACTAACAATAAAATCAAAGAACAGAAACTAATTGAATTTGAAAATATAGAAAATTCCACTGATATAGTATGTAAATACTGGACAGGTTTAACAGTCTCACAATTTGTTTTATTGTTCTCATGCTTAACTCAATTAGGTGAGGTTTGTTCAAAGCCTAAAAAGGCCTTAGGTTTATATTAAGTCAGACTATGGGCTAAGGAATTCCTTTGCAGAATTGCTTCTCGGGTATGCATTTCAAAAACTCATGTTTACTTATATAAAAAAGTGTTATTGCTTCAAAAATCAATATGCACCTTTACATTTAGGTATAGCCCATATAAGCAGGGAAAGCCTGTCCAGTAGAAATCTAACTATACCTTATACTCTTTGGGTCTGATTCAAACAATTCCATTGTTTTATTAGAGGTTACTAACATTTTACTTACAAAAGTCCTCTAATTACCTATTTCAAAAGAAATCTTATAACTTACACTGCTAGCTGCAGTAAGCGACCAACCGACCTGGTGGTCAATCTATTTTAAATAGGGCATTAGAAGCCATCTTTGTACATATTGATGCTTAAATTCCACACTTGAATATGTTCCCCGGATGAAAATATTCGATTTAATTTTAATCAGTCTTGGAACATATTAAATTAATCAAGGTAAGTCATATTTTGGGGAACATATTCAAGAAAATGATCGAACACATGAGACTTTGCTGATAAGAGGAAAAATCAAATGAAATCCATGAATTTAGGATGGGCTCCGCACCAAACTCATATAACACCACTGGCTCAATTTTGAAATGACGTATTAATGAGGGAAGATGTTGAAATTGAATAAATAAAAATTACATAATTTCTGGGTTTTATTTCATACCTGCAACCAGTTTCTATATTACAACTCTTTCACATAGTTTCCACTAGGGTTGTTACGAATATTCGCATTCGCATAAGCGAATGATTCGCATCATTTTAAACATTCGCATTCGCATCAAATGATGCGAATGTTTTGCGAATGCGAATGTATACGGAAGTCGTGCGTGACGTAATGTCGATCGCGCGGTCGCCGCGCTACTGAGCCGTGCGTGCGGCGCTTGTTGTTGTCTTCCCAATATGGCGTTTTGATTCGTTTTCGTTCGACCAATAGGAAGAAAGCATTTGACATTTCTTTCACGCGGATTGTACGCATACAGTTACTTGTTTTGATTTGTTAGTTGCGTGTTAGTTATTCGTAATTTAAACATAAAGTGAAGTAAACAAGTGTATTGTGTTATTTTTTTTGTGGTGTTTTTAACTATTTTGACAGAGTTTCCCATGGCATGGGATACCCAGTATTGAATTTGTGCCTGTCACTATCATCATCATCATCATCATCATATCAGCCAATAGACGCCCACTGTTGGACATAGGGCTCCCCCAAGAATCTCCATACCGATCGGTCCTGCGCCTCCCGCATCCAGCGGCTTCCCGCGACCTTCACCAGATCGTCGGTCCACCTTGTGGGGGGCCTTCCAACGCTGCGTCTCCCGGTACGCGGCCGCCACTCGAGGACCTTTCCGCCCCAACGGCCGTCAGTCCTACGAGCGATGCGTCCTGCCCACTGCCACTTAAGGTTTGCAATTCTTTGGGCTATGTCGGTAACTCTAGTTCTTCTACGGATCTCATCATTTCTGATGTGATCACGTAGAGAAACCCCGAGCATAGCCCTCTCCATTGTCCTTTGGGTGACTTTGAGCCTTCTGATGAGACCCATTGTAAGCGGCCACGTCTCAGTTCCGTATGTCATCACTGGCAACACGCACGAATTGAAGACTTTCGTCTTGAGACACTGCGGTAGATGGGCCGAGAATATGCTGCGTAGCTTCCCGAACGCTGCCCAGCCGAGTTGGATTCACCGATTTATCTCTTTCTGGAAGTTGGACTTACCGAGCTGGACTATTTGCCCCAGGTAAACATATTCGTCAACAACTTCCAGCGTAGAGCCTCCAACATTCACAGGAGTGGGTACTACACGGGAATTCGACATTATTTTAGTCTTGTCCATGTTCATTTTAAGACCCACTTGTTGGGAAACTCTACAGTCTACAGAGGTCTTCGAGCATTGTGCCTAGATCCTCCACGGTCTCAGTCATGACTACGATATCATCAGCAAAACGAAGGTGAGTCATATACTCGCCGTTTATGTTGATGCCGAGTCCCCTCCAGTCCAAAAGCTTAAATACATCCTCCAACGCAGCTGTGAACAGTTTCGGCGATATAACGTCACCCTGTCTCACACCACGCTGAAGTCGTACTGGTTTCGAGTTTCGGTCCTGAAGGCGGACTGACATGGTGGCGTTTTCGTACAATGACTGCAACACTTGGATGTACCGATAGTCTATTCGGCACCTCTGGAGTGATCTAAGTACGGCCCAGGTCTCGACAGAATCAAAAGCTTTCTCATAGTCCACAAACGCCAAGCATAGTGGCAGATTATACGCCTCGGTCTTCTGTATAACCTGCCGCAGCGTATGGATGTGGTCTATGGTACTATAGCCTTTTCGGAATCCGGCTTGTTCGTTAGGCTGGAAGTCGTCAAACCTGCGTGCGAGACGATTCGTGATGACCCTCGAGAATAGCTTATAAACATGACTCAGGAGCGTGATGGGTCTATAGTTCTTCAACTGGGCCCTGTCGCCCTTTTTGAAGAAAAGTGCCACCACGCCCCTGTCACTATCACTTAAAGCTAATTAAAACTACCTAAAATGGTATATCCCTCAGTTTTTTCTAATTACCTAATAAAAATGATGAATAATTCATTTATTTGTTTTTTTTAAATTACCTGATTTGATATCTAAAGTAAACATTCGCATTCGCATTCGGAACATTCGCACTCCAAACATTCGCATTCGCATTCGCGAATGTAGAAAATATGACATTCGTAACATCCCTAGTTTCCACTATTATAATTATTCAACACTTCATATTACATATTTAGTACCCATGATAAAATCGAGGGTATGTAGTCATATAGAAGTAAATATTTACACTTTGAATTAGCATTATAGTAATCTTAGAGAATTTTGCACTTAGTTCATTATAATGACTTCATTAATTAGCATTTGTTTTGTAAATAATCTTTTGTTATTGAAGTAGTAAAACTGTAGCATTCTTAAGAGGTGGTATGTTAGACCAGTATATTTTATTTATGTTGATATTTCATTACTGTGAGGTAGGTGCTTATCCTAAGAGTAGGCAGAGTAAAACAGGTATCACACACTAGACACTACAGCCAGGGGCTCATCCTAACAAATGCTGCACAAACACACTGCTACAAAGTAAAGTATAGAAGTCATCTGCCACAAACCAATGCATTTATTGTGCTAGATTTCATTTTAATAGCATGGACCTATTGATTACATGTATCATTTTTTTGGTCAGAGATGCTTGTTTGTTACCAGCAGTGACCTGCAATGCTGCTAATTTGCAATCCAATTCAATATGTGGTCACCTGGGGGTTTATTGTCGAAGGAAAAATCTATAACGTCTGCTGCCTTTAATTTGACAGTCATTGCGGCAACAACACAAGATTGTGCACTTCCTAAAAAGTATTGTGATGTATTATGATTGCCTAAAATAAAAGCGATCACGAAAATTAAACGAGGCTTTTTTTTGACGCTGTCACTTCTGCAAGAGAAGGCAAAGGGAGCTAAGTTCATACAGCCATGTTTTTCGTAAATCTTGATAAAACATTAAAAATGTAATTTATGTGAATTTTAGTCAGAAAGTCACTCACTATCACATCGTTTGTGCGCTTTCGTTACTTATTTATTCGTTTGTGACACGTTTCCGTAACTTGTCATTGGTTTCCATACAAAAATCGCTTTGTTTTACATACTTTTAAAGTCAATCAGAAAATTGCTGTTTTTTTGAATTTGCAGGCCTAAAAAAACCTAAATTTTATTCTAAACCCTAGATTTTTGAGTACTCTTTACAAAAATACCTGAAACATGTTGCTTAATTAATGATGAAATTTTTAGCCCAAAAGAGGACATGTCCTTCCTCACCTCACCTCACTGCCTTTGAAGGGAATTTCTAGCAAAAATAGCTCATTAAGTACTATTTTTTTGTTTATGATTCTGAAAGCTAAGAGTTTGGCGGATTTTTAAGGCCTACAAAGGAACCATGAAGTCATCTGTTTAGATTTTTTATTAAAAGGACATGACCAGTAATCGCCCTTCAATTCGGTAATAAATGCAGGATAACTGTTTTTACATTAGTATTTATAAAAATAAACATTTATTTATTATGGTGTTATTATTTCAAATAAAGCCAAGAATATTAGATTTGAAATAAATAGGTACAATATTACTTCCGCTTCCCGCAGATTTCTGATGCGCATGAGACCATAGACTTAGGATCTCGCTAGTGACGTTCCATATACGTTCCTTTCGGTAACTGTCGTAAGGTCGTAACAAACAAGATGGGGAAATTTTAATTATCACGCAGATAAATTTTGATCAAGTAATAATTGTCACTGTCGTGTTTTTTTATGATTCCTTAAGACTTTTTTACAGATGGGTTCTAATTAAAAAGTAATGGTAGGTCCATTTTCAAGCGAGGTTTAAAAAAGTATTACATTTAAAGTAGGCAGCGGCTTGGCTATGTCCCTGATATTGGCAAGGTCCATGGGCGGTGGTTACCACTTATCATCAGGTGGGCCGTTTGCTCGTCTGCCTTCTAAAGCAATAAAAATACATACTATTTTGCAGAGCTTTAAACTAAAACATGGTTTTTCTATATATTCACTTACCTTCTTAGAAACTATAAACATAGGAACTTTTGTGCCATCTTTGCTTGAATAAAATATCTGCTTAGCCTCATATTGCGATGCGTCGAACCCTTTCACCTTAACTTCTCTGAATATCTGAAAAATAAAATAATGTTTAATCCTATTCCAATTACCCAGTTTGTTGTCAGAATTATCAGAGAAGTAATATTTTTTTTTAGTTATTAAAAATGCAATGAAGGAAATACATTTTACGCTAATGTGGAGTGTAGGACTTGAAGTTTCTATAACAAATTTTACTATTTACTTTAATGCTATTTTTAATGTCTTTTTAAGGCTTTAAACATACCCATATTTCCATTCCACGTGTTCAAGGATTCATTCATGCACTCGTAATGTAAAAAATATGACCAAAACATGAAATATATTCAGTAAACATTTATTCTCAAATCTTCTACAATAATCTTTACTGGTTACTTTTTTTCGAAATGTTTTAGTTTCCTTATTTAAAGCGGTTTAAATAGTTCTAATTTTATGAATTTTACCACTTTTTTGAAACATCACTTTTTCTATAGGAAATCATCCTTTAGCGTAATCAAACTTTAACCACTTAGACACGAGCTATTATTAAGGCAAATAATAAAAAAATCTATTTATAAAATCATTATTGGTAAATTTTATAGAATCAAAACTCATCGAGAGTTTATAACAAATTACGCGTCGAAATTTCCCTCAGTTCTGCTGTGATTTCGCAGCCTTCGGACGTATCTTGTGTAGCTCGTCCTCATTGGACCTCTCACTCGCACACTTTCTTTCGCGCTTATAACGAGCCGTCGCCATTGGCAACACGACGCATTTCGTAAAAGTTGCTCTAATTTAATATGTCCCTAGTGTAGTTTTAATTAGTTACTTTCTTTTTGTTTTACGAATATATTTGTGTGGCCAATAGTGTTTAACTAAATATAACTATATTATTATCATCTTAATTAAACGACCATGGACCGGAAAAGAAAGAAATATCCCTGTACAAATAAAAGGAAAAGTAAATTAAAAGTTCAAATAATTAAAACAAAGCGGTTAAAGAGGTAAGTTGAATACACACATGGATGATTCTACCTTTCTACCGAATAAAGATTACTTATACAAGTTTATTTTTTAGTTATGACAAAAAATTTGTGTGCTTGTTCAGACAAGCAAACTGAACAACTTTCACTATGGGACCAACTTTGAAATCGCAAAAAAAAAATCAGCTGTTCCATACAATAAATGTTCAACATTCACTGAACCTAAATGTATGAAACAGCTGATGTTTTTTTTGCGATTTTAAAGTTGGTGCCATAGTGAACGTTGTTCAGTTTGCTTGTCTCAACAAGCACACAAAATTTTTGTCATAACTAAAAAATAACCTTGTATTATGAATAATTTGAAAAAAAAAATTTTTTAAATATTTTTATTAATTCTTTAGTACAATTGTGTACAAGGCGGACTTAATGCCATAGGCATTTTCGTTTATTTAGTTTTATCATATCATTTTATAGTTTATAGAACTAATATATCGTCCTAATTATTCTTTGATTATTTGATTTTGCAGTTACGCCAGCGCCAGTGTATCTCTTGATCATCAACCGATGTCAGATATTGGCAACGGCTACCTTGTTGATATAAATAATATTTTGCAGAGGTAAAAAATGTATTTTCTTTTGTGTTTATAAAAAAGTTTCTAAAAGTAAATTTTAATAAATCTTGTTAATTTCAGTAATAATGAGATCAAAGCACGTGCTTTCGACGAGGGAGTTGATTATTCCACACCGACACTGGCTAATATGGAGTTAGAAAAAAAAGGATCCAGCAAATTACCCAGAGAAAGAAAATTTGGTACATAGCTCATAGCTATATACATTTATACATACACTAGCTTTCCGTTCGCGGATTCGCCCGCGTTATTATTTTTTTCCCGTGGGAATTTTATATTTTCCTGTAGGAAAAATAATTTTGTAGCCTATTATATAAATGATAACTAACTTTTCCTGTAGGAAAACTTGTCCCGTCAGATTTTTCCCGTAGGAAAATTACCCTATGTCCTTCCCCTGGTCTCGAGCTAAACTTAGCTCTTCAAGTCTATCGTCGTGATATTTTGTTTGTTTTTAGCGCAGAGGTCGAGTGATGGCCTACTGCGCAACGGGTCGTGGGCAGGGGGGTTTCACTCCGCAGTTTAGGTACGTTTGGCCGGCGCACCGGCCGGGCCGGTGTATGGCTAAAGGTTGCCGCTCGGCTCGCACGCTGGCCGCGTCGCACGTAATAATTTAGATTTTTCTCGGTAACGATAACTGCGTATCGGTGAGTGGGAACCCTGCGCTCTTATCGGTATCGGGTCAGCGACGCGTAACGGAATTTGAACACTCGTGTAATGCAATAAATTACAATTTCCCGTGCAGTCAGATGAAGGTCGTAAGAGTAGGTAAATTTTCATACCTAAACTTGGCTTTTCTTCGAGAGTGATCCTTCTGTACTTTAGTACTATTATTTATTCTGTGTCGTGGGTTCGATTCCCGTACGGAACAAATATTTTGTATGGCCTACAGAAATTTGTTTCGGTCTGGGCGTATGTGCATGTGATATTCTATGTTTGTAACTACGTCCACGACACAGGAGATAATCCTAGTGTGGGGCGGCGTTTTTTTTAATAAACAAAATAAAATAAAAAACAACTTAATGTATACAAATAAATAAAATTGAAGTGTCTGTTTGTAATGTCAAAATAACACGTTTTTACTAAATGGGTATGTATGAACGTATATCGGGTACCAATAACAAAGACACAATTTAAAAAAAATTGTCTGTCTGTTCCCGCTAATCTCCGGAACGGCTAGACCGATTTTGACAGGACTCACTAATAGATAGCTAATTATATAAGGTATAACATAGGCTACAAAAATCAAAATGCTGCCAAAAGTTACTATTCCACGCGGACGAAGTCGCGAGCACAGCTAGTTATTATTAAAGCTGGCATCTGTTATACAAGTAAGACTAATCCAAGACTCGATTGTATTGATCATCAGACTCTTTTAAATAAACTGAAACATTATGGTGTTTCTGGAAAAGCAATTCGTCTTATTGAGACTTATTTGTCTAATAGGGTTCAAAAAGTTGGTACTGATGTTTACGTAATTATGGGTATACTTCAGGGATCGCTATTAGGACCGTCGCTTTTCCTAATTAATATAAATGACCTCCCTTACTTCACTTGCAACCTGTGTGACACAGTACTATTTGCAGATGATACTTCTTTAATATTTAAAGTTGACAGAGAAAACGAAGATATTGACGTTGTGAATAGCACTCTCCCTAAAGTGTTGCATTCGTTCACAATAAATAATTTATTACTAAACTCAATTAAAACCAAATGTAAGAAATGTGGAAACTAGAGGCTTGTTTATGAAAAGATGTGTAGTTTTTCCACAAAGTGTTACTGATTTGCTTATTCATAAATTTAAAGCACATAATAATATAAAAAATCATCAGCGAGGAAAGGTTATTCTAAGGTCAATGATTACTTGAATGATGCTAATGCTTGGATTCTTTTTTTTTCATTTAATAGTTTCAATATATTCAAATGTTTGTGTATAGTAACGACATAGTGTATTGTAAATGTCGGTACTTCTGATAAAACTGATAAGTTTCTTGCACCCATTCTTTTTATCAGTTACTAGCTTTCCGCTCGCGACTTCGTCCGCGTTATTTTTGTTTTCCCGTGGGATTTTTATATTTTCCCGTAGGAAAATCACCCTATGTCCTTCCCCTGGTCTCGAACTATCCCTATACCAATTTTCATCAAAATCGGTTTAGTAGTTTCGAAGCCTATTCAATACAAACAAACAAACAAACAAACAATCAAATCTTTCCTCTTTATAATATTAGTATAGGAAAGAGGATTTGAATGGGTGTTGATAATTAAAAAAACATTGGACAATTCAAGAGCTTTTTATCGAGTAATATTTGAATAAAAATGATTTTGATTTTAATAAAACACCATACATGATTATCATTCTTTTATTTACATTTGCGGTCAGAAAATTCCCCATACATCTATTCTCATTATGAAAATATGTAAAAAATTGTTTAATGAAACATGCTTACATTTTTAACTTTTTGAATACCTACCTAATGCATGGTGAAGTGGTAAGTGATGTTGGCTACAACACTAGAGGTCCCGGTTTGGAATCCTGGATCAGGGCAGACATCAGTGTGATGAGCACGAAGGTTTGTCCTCGGGTCATTGTTGTGTATTTATTTATGTATGTTTTTACGTTGGTATACATAACACAAGTTCCTAATGATCCTTACTTTGGGCTATTTAATTAGTGCGAGTGTTAAAGAATTTAGGAATTTTTATGTTTTCATAATGAGCTTGTTTTTAAATAGATAATAAATAATTGAAATACCAAAATAGAACAACATTCACTTCACGTCTTAGTTCGTAACTTGACAGCGGGGGAGCTCCCCTTACGGGGTATGCAGACTAGTTATCTTCGTTTTGCACTGAGAGACTGGGCCCTTAATCGCAACACTTACTGAATGAAATATTGACGTAAAAAAAAATTAGATTCCTCGTGTCGTGGGGTAACCGAATCACCCATATGTATGTTCCACGACTTCATAGTTTTCGAGTTATTAATTTTTCCTGATTTTTCGAACATTTTCCACCTGACCAACTGAATAAATTTCTAAAAAAAGAGTACAAGACTTTTTCGAGATTTTTTTTCAACTTAATTTTAATAACTTGTATTTTTATGCATAAATTAATAAGTTACTTTGATGAAAGTTTTGAAAATGTTGGTCTAAAGTGAAAAAATAATGTTTGGTGAGTTATGACTTAAATTTTCAACTTTAAATTAGAAATCTAAACAAATGACTTCAAGATTTCTAAGTAGGCCTCAAAAATGCGTCAGACTCTCGGCTTTCATAATCATTAAAAAAGTAGTGTAGCACTTAATGAGCTAATTTGGTTAAAATCGGCCTTCAATGAGAGCGAAGTGAAACATTCTTAAAATTAGTCATTTGATTACAACATTATTTTTGGCCATTTTATTATTCCTAAGCTTAATTGGGGTGTTTCGAATACCCCACAAAACGAGGGACCTATTTTTTGACATCAATGTTTTTGCCATCCTGTATAACCATGATTATCTAAGTCTTCAGTTAAATGTGCAATCGAGTATCTTATCATTGGTTATCGAGATATAATTACGCTTACTCACAGTAGGCTCGTAGTTTTGGTTGCGAAAGTCCACGTGGTAGATAACGCCGGGCGTGAGGAAAGACATGAAGTGGTAGAACACCTCCGTCTGCTCCTTCTTGCCGGAGAAGCCCACCACCGAGCCCACGGGCAATGGGAACTCGCGCAGAAGATCACCTGTCTTGGCGCTGTGCAGCTGCAGTACGCTCTGTTGAATACGGACCAAGGTTATTTCAGTGCTTATTTGTTACTTGGATTTAAATGATACGTGTTTCGAGCGTATTGTGCTGGTTGGTAGCAAACTACGAAAATCAATATTAAACCCAATCATTAGCGAAACGTTAGTCTCGCTTAAAAATAATAAAATAAACTTGAAACTCAAACACATACAGCCTTTTCTTATTGTTTTAGAAGTATTTGAATTATTATTGAGAAACCTATTGATAGGATTTTCATTGAATATAATTTCCCCATGAAAAATATCCGAATTTGCACAGTTAAAGCATTGCAAAAAAAATAGTTCTAAATCTAAACAAAAATATTTATCAAAAAATAAAAACGACCAATCAGATTTTTGCATTGGAGTTGATGCCAAATGTTTGACTGTCTTCTTTTTCTACTTGTTTGACGGTTAGGTAGTTATACTTTCTACTATACGTGCTAGACGTGCTAGAACTCTTTTTAAGAAATGCTACTTACAACCTACAAAAAAAAACGGGCGTAGCGTAACCTTAAACAAATGTGAAGCATGCAAGGTAAGACAATTTCATGTATTTGTACATAACCTACACTCACACAGATGTACCAGGTAAGCCAAAAAGCTGTCATTTTTCAACAAACGAGACATACAAATGTGCTGTCATTTGCATGCTTCACTCGTGATTCAACAACGCTCCGTCCGTCTTTTTTTCAGGTCCGTGCTTACAACAATATATGTTTGTATGACCGTTTGTTTCGTAATCAATATTGCAGACATAATAACTGAATAGCTTAAAAAATATTAAAAACACTAATTTCTCAGAATCTCTCTCAATTCACTAGAGATCCCGTCGTCAGACGCTGACTAGGTGATTACGGGACCACTTATCTTAGGTGTATACTCTTTCGAATTGGTCATGAATATTGAAAATCAATTCACAATAAAATTGAAAGAGAAATTAGTAACATACATAACAAAATTATAGATAGATAAATCTTATAAAGTAACTCCATATTGTAGAACGTCAAATACCTTGACGTCTCTGACGTAGTGTATGACCAACTTGTCATTGTCAACAGCAGAAGCCCAGTCTAGCACGTCGCTCGGGTGTTCCTGCAAATCGTAATAATAAAATTAGCATATGTACTTTGTTGATGTAGTAACGTGATGAAGATGAAGACAATCACTGGTCCACTTTCCATTTTAATGGCACGGCTGTAATGTACAGGTGAATCAAAAATGTATGAAGTTATTACAAATAACATCATAAAATGGCCACTTTTGGCAATAATTCGGATTATGATCATTCCCATTCATTTTATCTATGCCTGAATAGCTCAAAAAATCTGAAATATCTGTATTGAGTACTTGATTGATCTATTTTATGTAGAAACGTCTTTAATTTATCGTAATTAATAAAAAACGAATGGCGGCGCTAGTAGTAGGTACTGTGATCCCTTAACTAATAACTTACAAATAACTTATTAATCACGTTTTTCGACTCGCCGGTACTAGCAACGACACGATTTTTTTATTAATTTTTTTCTTTGCCGTTTCCGACGTTGGCAAGAGTGCCAAACTAGGCAGAGGGAAAACAGTATATAAATTATGATGAAGATTTTGATTATTTAAAACATCATTTTGCAAGCAAAAATACTTAACGATTGAAAAGAGCTATTAATTGTTATATCAAATCTCACATAGCCGAGATATTATTGGGGCAAAAACTCATTGAAACATAACTGGGGTCTATGATAAATATCTTTCACAATAATCGCTCCACATTGATATCAGTTCTTTGTTCGCTTGAATACCCAGATTCCGTTGTACTACCGATTCTATAACCTCAAACATCTCAGTTGATGGCCCCTGTGTTTATGAAATATCATGCAGGCTGTAGTAAACAGGTTGACGAACAGTCACTATAAATTTAGATTTTTCGTATTACGGATTTCTCCTTTATTTATAGGTTACTAAGTTATCATAATAATGATGAATGAATAACATCATATGAAAGCACACTACATACGATGTTTTATATTACACTGGCCAGCGAAACATGATACTGAAAAATAGCAGGGAAAAACATTTTGATACTTTGGATAAACAAATAATTGAATTGTTTAAATAAACAAAATTTATGTAACAAAAATAAAACTAATAATTTAAGTATAATAGTTGTCTTATTAACACGCTTTTAATAGATCGATTAACAATTTTTAATGGAATCTTGGAACTCGAATTTAACCTTTTTCTTACCACTGTTTCGAATTGAAACTTTTCACATGTATATAGAATGCATGAGACAATGCACTAATCTGGTACCATCCGCTGCCGGTGCACCTAGAGTAGGCTTCCTGCAGGGGAATTCTTCATCGGTGATTAGCACAAATATGAATTATTTTATGATCTCTAATCTTGACAGTCCCTTCTAAGTGTGTTTATTTAGTTTTTCTTTAGATACTTATATTCACAAATCGTAATCAAAGTCAGATTCCAAAAACTCCATTTCAAATGCAAAACGATAAAGATAATTCGTTATACCACGGGGACCCATCACGAACAAAAGTAAAATAATTCTATAAAAGCATCAATAGATGGCGCTACTTTAATCGATTTTTGTAATGACTTTTTAGTGAATTTAGTAAAAGTCAACAAGGAGATTCAGAAAACTATTGATTATATTTTAAAAAATAACTTAGCACGTTGGAAGTATCAAAATACGTTTTTAAGTCATGCTAGAACGGTTTAACATTTCTTTTTACAAATTTATAGCACTCCTAGCGACAATTGTCTGAACTTCAATGTATCTCTCAAAAGCATAGCTCAAAGTACCACGCAATGTCTGCTTTAACTATTTGATTATATACTGCTCACTCATAGATGGCACTACTTATGTATGCTTGTTCGTATGGTCACAGATTGAGTTGAATTATTTTATTTTATTATATTACCTACAAGGTGTTTGGTATGTAGGTATTTTGACATAATCATAATAGTAATGGCGTCATTGAAAATTCGAAACTGCAAAATTAATTTTCTAATTCCCATACATTTGAAAGTGTAATGTCGAATTATGGTCGAATTACACAAAAACATGACATCGTAAATTTCACCTCTTCCAATAGGTCAGGATTGGTCTACTCGTTAGATCTTCGTTTTTAAATCTGTGTGGCAGTGGTTCGATCCTGTCCTGATGTAGTTATTTTTTTAAAAATTGCTTGTTTTATTATTTTGTTTTTCTTTATTGCTTTTTGTTTATTAGGTATATCAATTCCTTTTATTTATATCTCAATTTGTTTTTTATTTATAATTTTCTTTTAAGAACAAAAAGATTTAGGTTAGGATTAGAGAGGCGATTTTAATAAGTAAGAACTTACCCTATTTAATATTTTTTCGGAAATTTTCAGTTAAATGCCTACGAACCGAAAAAAAGTTTCACTTGCATTGGTTTCATAAAACCACAGTGATTTTTTCACTGACCTAACTATTTTGTATGGGGGATTTCAAAACTAATTTTACAAATCTGAATTTTTAATAACATCATAAGTATTATTCAACTATGTTAGGTACATACATAGTCATAGATAATATAGGTAAGTAATACGTAAAGTACAGTCAGCAACACGTCAAGCTTTACATTTGCATTACGAAAGCCGCCGCTATTACGAGCGACATAAGGGCAGTCTTAAGGTCAACATTTAAAGCCCAGCGTGAGTATTAATGAAAGAAAAAAGAAAGAAAGAAAATGGTTTATTCAATGGCACTAACACAGAATAACAAATAAAAAAAGGGAAAACACTAATAGATGTGCCACGGAAAGGGTATCTACTCAGCATAAAGCCGAGGCGTCGCAGACTCCCCGGCGCTGGTCTTCCGTAGACACCCTGAAGAGGCACCACTATGGCACACACACACACTAAGCTATAAACAACAACAAAAATCTTAATATTTACGTAATACACTCAACATGGAATAATAGAAATATACAAATATATATAATATATATAGGTACATAAAGCTCCACGTATATATACATTGTATCAACAGCATGACGTGTCATAAATTGTGACAGGTTACATAACATAGTAGGGTAGATGCGCCTGTTTCCCGATTACTGCCAATTTTCGACCATTTAACGGTCCTCCCTTGTTAAATGATCAAAAATAGTAATATTGGTATACTTGCATCACCAAAACATAAACAAGTAGCAACCTGAATACATTGTTCCCCCCCACACACACAAACTAGAAGAATTGAACGAAAGCTGCGAAAACTAACCAATTATTTGTCTGAGGTTAGCAGCGGAGAGCGTCACATGCGTTGAATATTAAGAAAAAAATAGTAAGGTGCCACTACTTGTACGGAAAGTTTTTAATTAATCTTAAGTAATATTGGATTATTTATTGTTTGTGCAGCTAGTTTATGACCTTTACTGTGTGGATTAATTAGATTTTAACGTAAATTTCATGACCAAATTCATAAAATGAGGTGGTCAAGAAAGGGTACACGCTTTACTCAAAAAATTCAGTTTTCGACCGGGTGGTCGAAAAATAGGTAAGGCACCTACAAATAAGATTTCTATGTTGTTTTAAAATGTATGGAAAGATATTAAATCTAATTTGATAATGTGAGCTTTATTTACATATATTATCTAATGGCCAATTTTCGTCCAATATTTTACTTTGTTAATATAAACTGAATATGACAAACAATGTTGTTGGTCGAAAATTAGAAATATGGTATAATCATCCCAGTTTCCGACTGCCTTTTTTCGTTTAGCTAAAATCAAAAGAATTGAATTAATTATTCAAAACTATTTGAATGAATTCTAATTAACTCCCACTTCTTAATCAAAATAAATTTTAGATTGTGTTTACTTTTTAAATAAATACTTCGAAAATTCGAAAAGTCATGTTGGTCGAAAATTGGGTACCTACTTATAGTGTAAAATCATTCCAATTATCGACCGTTTTTTGGTTAGTTAAAGTTTAAAGTTAATTAAAGATATTTCATAAATATTATTATACATTCTAATTAGAAATTCATTGTAAAAATATTTAAATTTAATTAGTAATATTCAAGCAAGTTGGGGATGAAATGGCCCGGCCGGCCGACAACCGGTTGGGATACATTACTTTTCTACCCCTGGCCTGCCCGTCTGGGGCATTATTGCACTTGGCGACCCCTCCGTAGAGTAAGGCCCTGCACTTGGGTCAGTGATGCTGGCTCACCGTCGTGCCAGTCTGCTGTGGGCGCACTCGGGGAATGGCTAACGCCGATCCTGATTGTGCCTCTATGGAGTTAAAAGTTGCTGGAGGGTGGTTTAGCCAGGTATGGGGTTAATACCCGAGTCCAATGGCATATCCTTGGGGCGGCCTTGTCAGCTTTTAAGTCCCTTGTCGAATCGTAAAGAGATTACCCCTCCTTAAAAAAAAGGTTAGATATTGTGACCACATGAATCTGAATTAAAACTGCATGTTTTCATACTCCGGATTTGATTAGGAATAAATAGACGTCCGATTAGGACCCGTTGACGAAGTTGACCAAAGCAAACGGAGAAATCGTCGCTTCGAAATCGGAGATTCTTTCGGAAGTTAGCACTAGCACCTTCTACAGTCAGCTATACGCGTCGCACTCACCCCGTCCCGCGCCGGATGAGAAGGATCCAAGAGCCACCTTAACCCGCCATGCAACGAAGGATCTCCCAGACATCAGCCTAGACGAAATCGAGAAGGCTCTTGGGCAACTTAAAAATGGAAAAGCCCCGGGGGAGGATGGAGTCACAACGGAGCTGCTGAAAGCTGCTGGCAAGCCGATACTGAAGGAGCTCCAGCGTATATTTAATTCTATTCTTTTCTCCGGGAGAACTCCTAAGGCATGGCACATGGAGTTTAGGCGTATTCTTCTTCAAGAAGGGCGACAAGACTTTGTTGAAGAACTATCGACTAATTTCACTCTCGAACCATCTTACACGAAGACTTGACAAAGCTCAACCTCCGGAGCAGGCCGGGTTCCGACGGAGTTATAGCACCATAGACCACATTCACACAGTAAGGCAGGTTATACAGAAGACCAATGAGTATAACCAACCCCTGTGCATGGCATTTGTGGGCTATGAGAAAGCTTTTGACTCCGTCGAGACCTGGTCTGTTCTAGAGTCTTTGCAGAGGTGCCAAGTTGATTGGCGATATATCGAAATGGTGAGATGTTTGTATGACACTGCTTATATGTTCGTCGTTGTCCAGAATGGTCAAACTGAGCCTATCCTCCTGTGACGTGGTGTGAGGCCGGGGGATGTAATATCACCGAAACTCTTTTCTCCGCTGCGCTGCAGGATGTATTCGGAACGCTCAACTGGACAGGACGTGGCATTAATATAAACGGCGAGTGCATCTCACACTTACGATTCGCGGACGATATCGTAATTATGGCTGAAACTCTGCAAGACTTACAAGAGATGGTGAACAGCCTGGTTGAGTCTTCCGAACGTATCGGTCTCTGGATAAACTTGGATAAAACCAAGGTCATGTTCAACGAGCTCGTTGATCTGGGACAGGTTGTAGTAAATGGAGTATCTCTCGAAGTTGTACAGGAATATGTGTACCTAGGGCAAACTCTTCAACTAGGCAGAAACAACTTCGAGAGGGAAGCCAACAGAAGAATTCGGCTGGGCTGGGCAGCATTTCGTAAGCTTCGACATGTCTTCTCGTCACCCATTTCTCAGTGTCTTAAGTCGAAAGTCTTCGACCAGTGCGTCCTCCCAGTCATGACATACGGTGCCGAGACGTGGATACTCACGGCTCGACTAGTCCACCAATTTAAAGTCACTAAGCTTGCTATGGAAAGGGCTATACTCGGAGTATCTCTGAAAGACCGTATCAAAAATGATGTGATCCGTCAGAGAACCAAAGTCACCGTCATAGCCCACCGAATTAGTAAACTGAAATGGCGGTGGGCTGGCCTAATGAGCCGCAGAACTGACGGCCGTTGGAGTCGTAAGGTGCTTGAGTGGAGACCGCGACTCGGTAAACGTAGTGTGGGACGCCCTGCGACTAGGGTTGCCAGGTCGCCAAACCTAATAGCCGGACAGACCAGCCAGTTTGGCCGGACATTTGGGTAGAAAGGACACCCTACATTTTTAAGGAATTTCCGTATTAATAGGTACGTCAAAAAAAATTGAATGAATTGAAAAAGCTTGATTTTACATACAATCAAGCTTTTTTTGATTATTATCATAAATCTTGTTAAATTCTAGTGAAATAATAAACAAAATCGAATGCCAAATCAGTCTTAGGTACCTATGTACTTTATTATTAATCAGTCAATCATATCATCACTCAAAATTAAATTCTAGATACAAACATTTATCAACATATTTAAATTCTTCTTGAATACTAATGAATCTTATCACAAATAAGACTTTTTGAACTAAAAAAAATAATCAAAAACTTCTCTTTATGTTAAACAATGCAACAAAACAAAAATTCTTCTCTTAAATTAAAACAATAAATCAAAACTTCTTCTCTTTAAGTTAAACAATAAAACAAAAAAAAACTTCTCTTTGAGTTACACAATAAAAATAATTATTCATATTTTTGGTTTGCCGAAAGCTTTAAGAGCTCAGTTTCTTTCAAAATGAATCCTTACATGTCAAATTTTTTAAATTAAATTCTACAACCAACATTTTGGCAACACTGTCAATATGTAATCTGTTGCGTTCTTTCGTCCATTGCTGACCTATCAAGGAAAAAGCTCTTTCAACGTTTAGTTTGCGTTATGTCCTGTCGCTTGCGCTCAGCCACGCTCGGTGCTCGCTCGTTTGCGAAATGTAAAAAGCCTGACAAAAGCCGGACGGGCCGGACGCAGTCAAATTTGGCCGGACAAGAGGTCAAAAAGCCTAACCCTGTCCGGCTTTATCCGGACGCCTGGCAACGCTACCTGCGACAAGATGGGATGACGATATATGTAGGCTGGCTGGAGTGGGCTGGATGAGAGTAGCCGAAGATCTGGAGCGGTGGCGTGCATTAGGGGAGACATATGTCCAACAGTGGACGAGTGTAGGTCGATGATGATGATTAGGACCCGGGTTCAAATAGACACAGCCTTAATAAATATTAAAAGCTGATTATTTTAGTATTTGTATTTAAAAAAAAATATATATTCTATCATACTTTTATTCATAAAAATCTTTCTTAATTAATTGGTCGAAAACTGGTCAACAGATGGACGAAAACTAGAATTTTTGGTCGAAAACTGGTAAAATCGGCAATTTGACGCTTGGATTTAATAATAAAAAAAACTGTTAATTTGACTATTATAAAATATATAATTATAAAAAATAGACTATATGTGGAGTTACCACAATTTATTTTGATACAAAATACATGTCAGAACACACATATTTTCATTCCCAAAGTTGGCAACTCCACTAATTGGTCGAAAACAGGCTAATCTACCCTATCAGTAATACAAAACTTTGAGGTAGTTTACAAACACAGCAATATTTTTTCTTTACATACACAATTTCTGTAAGTTTCCTGACTATAAAAAATAAATAAAATTAATATAGGTACTACTTGAATTATTTTTTAATCTCAATGGTGATTAGGTATATTTTGAATTTTGCCAAATAAAATATTATAGGTACAGTGTTTTATTAGATTTTACCATTTACAAATATTGTGGCAAGCGCGACTTACAATAGACGTCACATAATTTAAATAATAGATTCGAAATTTCAACACCAAATCTAAGTGAACAGATGGCTCATGCGGAAATACTGCGAAATTATTAAGCTATACCGCTGGAGGTCTGTGGTTCGAACCCGCATTAAGTATCTTTTGTTTCAATGATTTTTTATCACAGAATTAATAACAACATTCTTAAAAAGAAACAGAAAATTAGATTACTGGTAAGAAAGAACAAGGAAAAATAAAATTTTGTTTAAAAAATAGTACTAAATTATATAATTTCGATATTTGATAAAACAGTCGAATAAATTAATTTCAGCCGGCTATAAGAATATAAATTTCTCAATTATATTTTATATTATAAAAAATATAAGTAATTAAGAATTAAATTTCTCAATGATATTTTATTATATAAAATATCACTGAGTAATTAAATTGCTCAGTTTTTTCAGATGTATAAATATAAAAATAAACACTTATTTTATATAAAAAACAAAAATCATAAACTGAAAAATCTTGTCAAATAATTAAATCACATTTTAACAAAATACAATATTATGTGACTTTGATTTTCTTTAAAAATACTAAATAAATTGAAAAAATGATACTTAAATAAATCAGTGAAAAAAATCGTCTTGGGCGGGATAAAAAAAGGTCACATATAAAAAATTTGCAAGTTTGCTTTATTCTTAACCAGTTTTTTGAATTTGAAGTTACAGATATAATAGAAAGTACCCACTACCAAAATGACTTATACCTCCAATGATATCAAATTTATTTTACAATTACATCTTAAATGTCAAACGTATATAAAATGTATGACATAAATCGTATAACCATGGCGGAACAACCCCTTAGGTATAACATTGATTTATACGTCAATTTTTTACCAAATTGTAACACATTTAGCTTGGTGCAGCCGGCCGTAAGCGTATGATGTTTTACAAGACCTATTTACTTACGCAGTCATGAACTAAACAAAGCATAATAAGCATAGCAGTTCACAAAGTGCCATCTGTTGAGTGCGTGCGAGAACTACTGAGCCCTATGTAGCAAAGGCTCGATGGCCCGAGCTTGCTGGTGCGTCATCTCGCGGTGAAATGCTGAACTCAAAATAGTTCGAAGAATAGCCCGATTTAAGTAGGTCCCATTTCGTTGTATGGGATGGGGCATCTGTACTGTAGTATTATATTATCTGTGGTTATACTAAGCATTGGCCTCCGAAATAGCATATAAACATTGTTGTTTTTCTAAGTTTTTTTTCTTATTGTTCTTTATCAGTATATATTTTTCAATTGTGTTTATTGTTAGCTTTCTAGCTGCTGTTTTAATAGGGTTATTTATTTCCAATGCCTTAAATAACCAAAACAATAATGATGTTTAATAAAACTGACAAGTCACGTATAGACATTTGACAAAATTTATGTCAAATGTCTATACGTGACTTGTCAGTATAGACATTTGACATAAATTTTGTCAAATTGTATAATAATTTCCCATAAAAATATTCTGGAGAGAGGCATCCTTATCACCAAGGTGTATAAAAAATAGCCTACGACCTATTCTCAGACCTACCAAATATACACATTTTTTTAAAATAAAAATCGGTCAAGCCGTTTCGAAGGAGTCTCATAGCAAACACTGTGACACGAGATTCTTGTATTTGAGACATACCAAGAAATTTCACAAAATTTTGTTCACTCACAGGTATAAGTGTTTCCCAGTTCTCCTCAGCCGGGTTGTCGAGGTCTATCTTGATGAGCCTGTAGTTCGGTGCGTTCTTATTGGTGCGGAATATGCACACTGGTCCCTCGTTCGTCACGTACTGGAACACAGTAAATAAACGTAAGTGGAGTGCGTGCGTAAGTGCCGGTCCCGAATCCTATCATTACAAGAGTACAGTGTCCGGTCCCCCTCTATGGTGATGCTATGGCGACTTTACTAACGCGTAGTATCATTGACATAGAGTAGAATGTCAATTATGTTATGCCAGTAGCACACCTCCGCCGCGAAACTAACAAGGTGCAACGGCAACGCATAGTCAGGAACAAACAAAACGGCGAATCGAACGCGGAGGTGTAGACGGGCGTTTGAGCAGATCGGGAGGATACGCGTGCGACAGAGACACCGCCATAGTTAAATATCCGCGTTAGAGCAGGCACGCTCGCCAAAGCACGCGCGCCGTACAAACGACAACGCGGGAGAATCGTTCAGCGGTTTCGCTACTACGGTTCCGAGGCGGAGGTGTGCTACCGGCATTAATGATAACAATGTATAAGACCGACCTCGTAATCCGCCTCGAACTTGTGCACGATCTGTGTGAGGGGTAGCCGGGTTGCAACGTGGGGATGCTGCGAGAGATCCGCGAAGAACAGCAGGTTGTCGCGGCAGTCCTTCACCGGCGACACGATTAGGTACCGCCCGCAATCCGTCACTTCCGCGCCGCTGCACATCATACATTCTCATAGCCCAACACTTTAATGAACCGCTTAATTTTTAAAAAGTATCTGACAGTTCTCTTAATATCACTTGTATGGCAAACACAATTCAGAAATTATTTACAGTCTGATTTTTAATTCGACGTAATTCTAACAGATGTCATCCATAGACAAATCAGATATAAATAACCTATTCTGCTTAGATTTTTTAAAATATTTAATAACAAAAAACATGAAACAGAATTAGATCAAGTAATGACATTGTAAATAGTGTTTGTTTTGTGCACTCAATGCACACTAGCTAGAATGTAAATTTTTAAGTGCAAATGGAAAAACAGAGTAAAACAACATATTTCTCAAACAAAAATATTTATTAGTTATCATCATCACTTATATCATCATTGTCGTCATCATCATCAACTCGGATTATAAAAGAATATGGTTTATGCATTTTTGCAATTTTTCAGCTGTATATTCTAATATTGTTTCTATAATCTAATATTGTTTCACTTTGCGCAATTCGGACCGCGGTACATGACGTGGGGTAAATATGGCTCTTAGAAGCAAAAATTTTACAAACGAAGAGGTTTTTCTAAAAAAGGTATTATTGAACAGGGATCCCAGTAACAGAAAAATAAATTCCTTGACAATTATGTAACTTCAACAATATGTTATTAAACAAAATTATACCATTTTAAAATTATCAGTAATTTTTCAAGTCTCAGTTTTTCTAACTGAAACTTTAAATGCCATAAAAGTTTATTTTATATTTTGCTAAAATTCTCTCCCTTTTTAGGAAGAGTTTTTCAATATTGGCAACACTTCCGAAATGCCAGAATTCCGTCGAATTAAAAATCAGACTGTAGATTGAAGGTTATCCGGTTTTCGGATATAATTGATCGATTTTCCATATTCTTTTGAGTTGCAACACCAGCGACAAATTGATATTGGGCGGAAATACTGTGAACCAAACTCTGTAGTTTATACTATTAGAACGTCAGCAACTTTTGTGGTACCAGGGCGTCTGCATTGGTACCACAAAAGTTGCTGATGTTCTGATAGTATAAACCTACCTCCGTCTTACCTATTTCTGCCGCAAAGCAGCAGTGCTTGCATTGCTGTGTTCCGGTTTAAAGGGTAAGATATGGCAGTGAAATTACTGGGCACCGTGACTTTACATCTGATGTCACAAGTTGGCAACATACAATGTGGTTCTTGTGAGGTTGCAGATTTGCTGCGAATCTCACAAGACCACATGTATTATAGGTGACTGTTACCACTTACCATCAGGTGGGCAGTTTTCTTGTTTGCCAACTCAGTAGGAATAAAAAAAACATGAAATACGAGTCCTATTTGGCGCTAGTGTTGCAACTCTACATTAAATGAAATATCACAATATTAATTTCGATGGATTGGGAATGAGTCACTATAGCTGCAGGTATGGTTTTTGGTTTTCTCGGACATTCCCCCACTTGGCGATAGCTCGACCATTTTTGTCGAGCTAGCCCGGGCGCGTGGGTTGTGGTGTGGCATTGTGGACCCTAACACGCGCGCCCATAAGGGCAGTGAGAACACCTGGGGTTTTAGTGGGTAGGCCTGGCACTCCACCGGGAGAGCCCCACACACGCTCGCCGTCTAGCCAACGGCGGGTACGGTGCGGTCACGCATTCCCCTCGAAAAAAAGGCATCCTGTAGGTAGGTAGGTGGACACTTGCGCGTTGCCAATAGAAAAGCTCGCACCGACAGCATACCTCCATTCGACACCAGCGACCGCTATTACGCACACAATTTGACCATGAATCTGAGAGACATCTGAGAGTCGAAGGTTTCCCAAACTGATCGCTGGGTTTCATAAAAGATGCGTGTAGCTAAGCATAAAAGATGTCCACAGTCCAACAACCAGTAAGTAATAAGATCAAAAGACATTTCTAAAATAACTAAAATTAAAAGGATATTTAAGAATAAGTTGCCAGCAAAGCAGTGCTTTTGTGATACAAGGAGAGAACATAATTATTTTAAAAAGTTCATAGGCACATCTTTAAGAAAATTATATCAGAGACAGAAGCCTTTTAGTTTAAAGAGAATTGTCACATAGAGTTTTTAATTAAGTGTTTTTATCAGAAATCGTTCTAGTAAAAAAAAAACATCTCAATTGTTGTAAGAAAAAGATCTAAGTGATTGTTCTGCCTACAGTAAGTCTTGGCGTACATAATAATAAACTATACAAGTATAGCAAATTGTCTACTAAATAGATCTCAACAAACTATTTGTATTTAAAATATAATATTTTCAATTATTGTGACCTACGCTCGCCATCTATTTGATACCTCTGTTAAAAAAAGTTTAATTAAAAGCTGTAAATTAAAAGCTGTATGTAGCTTACTGTCAAGCACTTGAGATTTCTCTCACATTTTATTCGAAATCTTGCTTCGAACATACTTTAATCTTTACATTGGTTTTTAGCAGTACTGACCTCTGTTCTATGTCTATCTACCAGGAAGGAGCTGTCGGTAGCGGTACATTTTTGCTGGCAACATTTAACATTGGCAATGCGGAAGCGATCCCTCTAGTTGCAAGCGTCCACAGGCACGTAGGGTCGTGCGCATGTTAGTCACCTATTAATTAGTATGAAAAAAATAAAAATACGACAATTATAATGAAGTTTCTTTCGCGTTTGTAAATGATATGGATAAAGAATTATTTTAAGAAACAGGAAAAGTTTATTTTTGTATACAATCTGAGATATACTCACATCCTCCAAAGTGGCTCTTCGGGAAATTCCACCACTATGACATCCTCAGATTGCGGCGTGTTTATCCTGTGGTAGCAGAGCTTTTGGTCGCGGTTCACTTCCGTTTCAGATCCGTCCGTTTTGCCCGTTTGCTCTGGATATCGCTACGGAGTTTTATTGTAATGAATTAAAATACTCAAGGAGAAGATCTTTTACATACAAATTATATTTAAAAGACAAGCTGGTATGGGGAAGAGGATAATTTCAGTATACCTACCAAAAAAATATTGCTTACATATTTTTTCATATAGATACATACAGATGATAAATTGATATGAAATATCGAGTAACGTCATACAAAGGTAAAGGATAATGGGCAAAATTATATGAGACTTGGTCCGAGAGCTTACATTAATGAGGTATGCTATGCAGCCATTAACAGAGTATTATAGCTGTGTGATTTTGACAAAAGCCCATTGAATTCAATGCCAGGGATCTCGTTATAATCATAATTTTATACATATAACAGCTGAAAGACGTTTATGGCTAGACTAGACATATGCCTGCTCTAATAATCTCCGCAACATGTCCTGTGTCTTTAGAGATCAGCTTCTCTACTAATTTAACTTTTGCGGTAGGTTTTATTTTCGAAACATATACTTTCAGGTATAAAAAAAATATTGGAGTGCACAAAAAAATTCACATTATCTGTATTCTGAATGGCTAAACAAATGTACATAAAATAATAAACCAATAAAATAAATCCTACAATAAAAATGTAAAAAAAGCATAATAATTACACTACTATTTTTGTTAACGAGTATACCGCTAACAATACGAAAATATGAGTGTAAAGGTGGGCGGCGCGCATCTTACGTCCTTTACGTACTATTGAGTACCTATTTCAGCCGCAAAGCAGCAGTGCTTACATTGCTGTGTTCCGGATTGAAGGGTAAGACATGGCAGTGAAATTACTGAGTACCGTGACTTTATATCTTATGTCACAAGTTGGCAACGGACTCTTTGGTTCTTGTGGGGTTGCAGATTTGCTGCGAATCTCACAAGAACCATATGTACTTTAGGCAACTCGACTGTTACCACTTACCATCAGGTAAGTTGGCTTGTTTGCCAACTTAGTTGTACAAAAAAGGAGGTCATTTAGTTGAGGTTCGCGTATAGTCACGCGCTATAATGTCGACCGCAACAAAAAGATATAACACAGGTACATTGTTTTTGAATATTGATTCATTAAAATCCTTATTAAAGTTTGACAAATGATTTCAATTTCAACCTGTAGATTTGGATTTATATGTCGATCGATGCTGCATTATGGAATAATAATTGCATCAAATTAGCTCTTCATTCCTCTCGCAATGTACGAGTATAACGTGAATAAGCGAATCAATCAACATAAGCATTAACAGCATTGATTTTATAAAAACAGCTGTTTCGTTTTTTGCATTATTCCGCTAGCATTTTGTAGAATTTGCGTGCCGCTGTGATGTCTCTGTCATAGGTATGTTTATACTAAATAAAATAGTTTTTTAAAAAGGGCTCTATTACTAGGGATGGGCCGAATATTCGTTTCATGTTCGGTATTCGGCATATTCGGCAGGTTTACCGAACATTCGTATTCGGCCGAATATTCGGTAAACCTGCCGAATATTCGGGAGAGTTAGATTTTAATAGCAGTTACTCTATTGTGAGCTGTATTCGAATGAGAATGATTGATTGAAGGATGCATGTACATATTATAGATAGTTAAATATTATTCCGAGGTACCTATAACCTAAGTAAATTACTGTGTAGCTTTATACCGTAGCTGTATTTTTCTTTATAACAGTAGATGAAATATGATAAGTGAACAAAATAAGGTACAGCTTCTATTATGATTAAGAGTAATTTGAGACCTCATTTATTATTAAAATTTAATCAGGTGTTTTATTTAACTAAGAACTGGTAAGAAGTATCTTGGAGTACTGTGCAGTTGTCTGGCGTCCTCATTACGCTACTCACTCCTTGCAACTCGAACGCATTCAGAAACGGTTTATGAGGCACTTAGTGTATTGGAATGGCATCTCAAAAAAGAAATTATCATCTTACAATTAGATTATTTTCAGATGTTTTCACTAGAACAAAGACGAACACTGATTGATTTGACTTTTGTACACAAATTGCTCAATCACAAAATTGACTGCCCCCAATTACTCTGTAAAATTAACTTTAGAGTCCCGGTTAGATACCCGCGGAACAAAATAACACCTCTGTGCCCTCCGTTTCGAAAAACCGTTTTTGGCGCTAACTCTCCCATTGCAAGACTATGCAAGTTGGTGAATCAGTATAATGACCGACTGGATATTCTCTCTGATCCACTTAGCATGATACGTTCTGTATTATACACCCAAACTGCAATGTAAAAGTAGGTTAGTTATAAGTTCTATAGTATTAATGCTTTATTTAAGGAACTATAAAATACCAACAATATAAGTATGAATTAGCATGTTGTGTTCATCTTTAAGTGTTTGTTACGCCTAGATTGCGCCCCGCGTCAATTCGCGTGATTAGCGTAAACACGTACAGACTTTAATTTGTCGTAAAGATTGCTCCGGTAGACGGAATATTCGGTTCGATGACAGTTTAACCGAATATTCGGCCGAATGTTCGTATTCGGTGAAATACATGTTCGGCCCATCATTATCTATTACATATTTGCCTTTAATGTCAACAGAGACACCATGTCAATCATATAAATAAAAAATAATGGGAGTCATATAACAGATGTAGGAGATACATCTGAGACTTCAGGTTCATATGAAGATATATGAAAAAAAAATTAAAATACCTGAATTATTTATTTTCAACTATACATGCAAGAAATAAAGACTCAAATAACCTTACTTCAGATGTCAAGGTACAGACATTGAATAATTGTGTAATTAATAAAAAAAACTTGATGTACCTATTGAAACACACACAGAAAATTTCGTAAGAATCGGTCGAGCCGTTTTTTAGATTTAGCGAGACTAACACACAGCGATTCATTTTTATATAAAGACTAGTGGGTCCGGCAGACGTTGTCCTGCCCGATTGCAGCGCCACCTACTGAGTCCAATTGTACTTTTAAACCTTCCCTGGACCTATTCAAAAACACACAGAAAATTTCGTAAGAATTTGTTGAGCCGTTACTGAGTTTTAGCGAGACTAACACACAGCATTTCATTTTTATATATAAGAAGAAGAAGATAAGCGTGTGGGGCTTGAGCTATATTTAAGAAAAAATGAAGATTAATACTTACAGAATAGAATAAGCCTTTGTTGTCTTTAGTCCAAGACATGGACGCGAATTTCACTTTTTCTAATACTTCTGGATAATCTTCACCTGCATAAAAAAAAATGTTTTTTTTTTCGATAATATATATTTGATATAGCCCTTTCTTAGAGCATTTACTAGGGAGATGGTAAGGCGGGCGAATCCCTCTACCAAAATACGTTGGTCATATGACGAATATGACCATAGCAGCCATTTGGTGTCGTTTCGTATCGCAAGTAAGAGCTCGTAAAAAGGGTTAATTGTGCAGTTTTCTCTTGCAAAAGGCGAATCAGTAACTCAAATCTTCAAGACTATGCGTTTCTTATCACATGTTGTAAGTAGAAAATATACATTAACGTGTTCTATTTAAGTACAATTTTGAAGTAGTAGCTCAACACAGTACACGGGCATGATTTGCAGGCAATTGCGTAGATTCACGTTAATTTCTCGATGTGTGTGTGTTTCTTTATTGTGAGGCAATATTTTCATACTGTGCGTATCTGTAATAGAATTCTAGATTTTCGTAGTGTACCATGGGTGTTTAACTCGCCTCCCGCAAATTGTGGCAGAAAAATGTATACAGCGATTTGTTGCGTACCGTCTCCATAGTCTAAATGCTCTAAGAGCCATACATACATAGGTGATCAACCTTTATTTCGAAAATAATTAAAATGTCGTCACCTGTGGCTACGTCCTTCAAGTGTATTGTAATCCAGTCAGAGCCACTGGCGGAGAGGCCGTACGCGAACGTAGCGCCGTCTTCTGTGAACCTGCTGCCGGACAGTGCTATGGTACCGTCCTCGGACAGAGTGTTCGGGTCCAGGAATACTTTGGGCTCGCCGTCCAGGCTGTCTTGTACGTATAGAACACTGCAAGAAGACTTCACATTAACTTAAAACTGTATGAGCAAACGCGTACATTTTGTTGTGTAAAACGGGCCGCCTGCGTGCATCGGTGCTTTGCACGCGTGAACAGTTGTATTGAGTAATTTCACGGAGTTGTTGAATAACAATTTGTAGTGAACATGTATTGAGTAAATGGATAGTCTTTGTAATAACCTTATATTTTTTTAAAACAAACTGGCTCGTTAACCTATAGATCTGTGCATCTTACAGCTTCATAATAGCTACACTGTTCACCTACCAAACCTCCTCAAAATCAACATAGCTATATTTAATATAAAGACATACTGTACATTGTAGTGCGAAATCGAGTACCTACGTAACTTACCCAATTGCACAATTCTTATACCAGACATTCCATAATCTTAGCAAACATAAATGTTGATATTCAATATCGATGACAAATGAATAGTAGCCAAATTATTTAATTAAGTTAAAACTACCCTAAACTATAGACTCGACATATCCCACAAAGTATTATGTGGATTCTATGATGAACATTATCATGCGGTTCTGATAGGAACAAACTATAATAGTAACATCCAAAATTTATATCAGACGGCAATGTAAAAATATAATGGTACATTTTGTAGAAATAAAATCGTAAGTACTGCTCAATCACTTAATAAAAGTCATTAATTTTGAAGCAAATTCGATTATTTTTGCGCTTAGTTTTCTGTGTCCGTAATGCATTTTCATATATCTATTATAATACGTTTTCGAATTTTTTTTAAATATGTGCAAACGCATTTTATTTTCGATCTTCTGACCTGAGGTGCGATTTTGTATCTCGTCGATTAGTTGGCAATCGTAAACGAATCCGATGACTCGATATTAAGAAATGGAATGCTGTAACTTCTAGATTTTTATTGGATCATTGTCATAATCAATGAACTAATAATAAAGGATAAATATAATATTATAAGTTTATATTTTTTAAGCTCCTGTCTGTACAGCCGGCTAAACAATTGGTTTACCACCGTAAGGTTGAAATTAAGTTTCATGTCTTAAAACGATATAGTTGACTTTCCTTTGTCCACCATACGATTTCTTATAAAGCTTACCGCAGTAGCGCCGTTCTGAAATCATTTATTGCCTGTCCAATGTAATTTTCTTTACAAATCCATTCTGCTGGTGTTGCAGATAAAAAGATGGACTCATTAACCACACTCTGGACACGAAAAAAAGACCTGTGATGGACTGCAGCAGCATACTCGTATAACACAGCAAACTGTGCTGATTGGAGGATGATCGCACCAGACGACTTCTTACGAGGCCTACCTACCATACAGCAGTGGGCCAATAAGTTGATAAGAGTCTCTCAATTACGTTACTGGCCACGCATTCAAGTGCATCATATTGTACATCTGAGTGCGTAGCAGCAATGAGTCGGTCTGCGCTTACTATAACCGAGTATTAGCTCGAAATATTTCTTATTCAAAATGATTAGGTGCTTTCAAATGTTTTTCATTTTACATTTTTCTCGCTTGTTCTCTGATGAAATCTAAAATATTGTAAAGATATACGTGCAAGGTTCAGAATGGCGTGCTGTATGTCGCTGTACATTAATGTTTCATTTTAGGGCACAGCTGTATAGAGATTTCGGCCATGTTATTTATGCGATAGCTGATGACCTGATCAGTTACAAAATGAAAGTTCGCACCCTGAACATTGTTCAGGGGTTCTATTTTCGTTTGCAAGAACAGCATCAACAATCGACCGAAACTAAAACATTGGTTAAGATATGAGAAATAAAAAGTTACTAAATAGTGCTGTTTCATAACTGAAAAAATCTAAGTAATGAAAATTGAAAAATAACCTGTCGTTTGATAACTACTTACGAAACAGTGAAAAAAAAAATATTTTCGAAACTGGTTATGAAACTTTGGTCACGAATGTGGCCAAGGGTGGTGGGAAACTCTGGTAATAAAATAATTACCCGAAATAATTTCTTTAACCAGGTTCGCATTTTTAAGTATTCGATTGGGCATTTGTCTATACTCGTATATCAATTATATGTAATCTGTGACATTATGCTTACTTTTGGTTCTGCAGACCAGTGTTCTTGAAGAAGAAATATCTGTCGCCCCTTCTGAAGGGGCATGAGTATTTGGGGTAGTTCCACAATTCAGTGAGCCGTTCGTTGATGTCGCCCTTTACGGGGCACGCGTCCAGGTACGGCCGAGTGATTTTGTTCTGTGCCTCTATGAACTCTTTGGTCTCGTTCGAGTCTGGGTCCTCTAGCCACCGGTATGGGTCTTTAACCTGTAACAATTTATAAGAATTGTTTTATATTATAATCTCAGTTGGCAAGCAAGCAGGCTGCCCTCTTAATGGTAACTGGCTATAGTCATCTATAGTACATGGTCCTTGTAAGATTTATACGGATCACAGTATATGTTGCCAATGTGTTATAATAATATAAGAGTAACGTAAGGTGTGTTCACAGTTAGTACCCAATATTTTCACTGCCTCTCTGACCCTACTAACCGGAACAATACAGCCTTCACTGGACAGAAACAATAGCAGACGACTCAGTAAAAAGTCATCCTCTCGTTTAACTTGTATTTTGTGTCCTTTGTTGTTCTCGATCGGGCTTAGTTCTCTTGCCTCCCCTAATTAGTCTCCTAGGCTAGGGGAGATGGGAAACGTCAAGATTTATTCAATCCTGCTACTTCCCCTAGACTGGAAAGACATCGGAATTTGCTTTAACATAATATTTTCACCTCATCAGCTCGGAAAGGCTTTCTTTACTCTTCAAAATCTGCGTGGAAATGTCTATTTTAACCGCTAGCGTAGAAAAGTGACTTGACATTCGAAAGTTTGAATAGGAATATAAATATATGATCTACATGCTAAAATGATTACATGATAAATTCGACACGTCGTAATTTATTGGTACTTATTAGTGTTTATATCATATAACAGAACCGGAACAAATCGGATGCTTCAATATATTCGAATATTAAATTATTTTATTTCTGAAAAACGGTATGAGGTGTTGCAGATTGCAATTAAAACATTAACGACGAAGCGACGAATAATGAGAAACATCATTGTAATGGACGTACGAAGTGTCCATTGTAGTCGTCGTCGTCAAAGCTTACGTTACTATAACATGATCTCAATCAAGCTACGTCTACAAACTATATTCCTGGTTTTCCGATATCGACAACAATGAACCATAAAAATTTACTGTCATTAATTCAAATGTTGACAATAGGTCCGTGCATGTGCATATATGTCAAAAGATTGATGTACGGCATAAAAATAAGTATTCATTAACAATTGTTTAAGTAAAGTCACGTCTAGTAAAGACGTGATTTATTTAAGAACGTCATTGCGTCACGTATCTACCTAATACTCAGTGCGTGTTGTATTTTCTGCATCAGTAAGCAGACACGGACAAGCATCACAGAAAATGCGGCCAATGTCACAACGTACAGCCTTTAATAACAACTTAAAATCGTTTTATGGACATAAGAAAAATGTGAATAGATACAAGTAGAGTACCTACAGTCAAACTTCGTTTTATTCAAGAACAGTAGAAAAACGGCATACAACATGTAGCAAATACGTCCGACTGATTGAGGTTCCGGTTTCGGCAGTCTTGAATATTATTTATTTAATTTATCTTTTAATACTTTATGTACAAATATTGCTGTACAGGGGTGGACTTAAGGCCTGAGGCATTTTCTGCCAGTCAGCCTTCAAACGATGCTGAGAAAGAAAAAAACCATTTTAAGATTAAAATACTTAAATTGACATAGATATATAACAAAAATTCTTTTAAAAGCTAAGCTTGAATATTGTATTGTTAAAATATTTTCACCAACAATCTATGCAATGCAATGTATAGTTATAACAAAAAATAAATACACCATAAATATTAATTTAGAGAGGATTCTTATGTGTCTATAAAAAATCGTGTTGACGCCACTGACATAATACCTAGTCATGACTACCCAAGACACCGACGGCGACGACTTGCCCAATGTGAGCGGAATTTCGATCGTATTGATTTCATTTTACCTATCTTTTAATCTATGTTAGTTAATACATAGTTATCAACAATGAATAAAGTCTATTTTGGCTTAACAATAAATTTTAATAAGTAAACTAAGGAATAAATTCTAATAACAATTGTAAAAGGCGAATATCGATTTAATTATTTAGAAGCCGTCTTTGAAGACGAAACCAATCAATTTGGCCGACACGACCAAAAAAGTAAAAAATACGAAACATTTATAAACATTTTGAAGTTGTACAAAATCCACCGAGGAGCGGGTTAGCGAGGACTTGTTTCAAGCGATCACATGCTGTTTTTTGTTTGTACCTAATCTATAATATAAAAAGCTGAGCACTCAATGATCAACGAACCGGATGCTGTTTTTATTAAGAAACATTGAAGAGTTTAAAAAAAAACGTTGAACAAACAAACAAAACAAAAGCAATAATTTTAAAAACAGCATACTTAAACAATTCTATAACAACGTTGGTAAATACTGAATGTGAATATTGTTTTTCTTCAGGAATAAGAAACATGAGAATGAAATGTCTTTTTATTATACTAAAATTAATTTATTCCACATCATGTAAAGATTCCCAGTGGGTAATTAATTATTTTAATTGATTGTGCTCGTGAAGAGTCGAATAAATTTTCGATTGCGATGTATTGGTTGGTTACCACCCATAGTGTAGGGTTTCGTTCACCGTTCGATGAATTGACCTCCCAATCCCGAACGTGCATCCATCGGGGGCGGACAGGTTTCAGAGGGAGGTTTAGCTGGGTATGATGACACCAGCGAAAATGCTACTGATGGACAAATGTCCTACGATATATCCAAGTGGGCGGCCTATAGTCAACTTTGCCCCTTAGCAACGTAACAGATTATTCTAGCTTTCAATCTCTTCGCGAGGTGTGAATCCGGTAAACTCCATTATTCGGCTTTTACGACATGTGTGGCAAGAATGGCAAGATTAGTAGCGACAACGTTTATTCTAAATCCATTCGCAAGGGTGATAACTATACCCGCGGTACATTGGTAATTGTTCTTATGCATAAAGTACATGCATGACCATTTGTTAATTTACACCCGCCAATCGCCATCCTGATGCATACCTAAAAACGACACGAAATGAGAATTTACGAATCGAACACGAACCGAATAAGTATATAAGTGCACAAGCGCCCTCATTATAACTCCTAAAATTTAATAAGAACAACAAATTGAAATAATCTTTGAACTTAACTATACTGAAACTCAAAAAACGTTATTCAATATAGACCAGTAGGGTTACTCTTGAACCAAATCCAATCGATCGGCATTGAGATTGTGATTTTTCGTACGCTTATTTAGCAACACTAGCGACAAAGTGGATCCGTATTTTGAGAAAATTAGATAGCACCGAGTTTGGTTCACTCAAAATCACCACAATACGGTTCCAATTTTATGCCAATGTGGAAAATCAAGCGTACAAAAAATCACAATCTCAATGTCGATCGATTGGAAATGGTTCAAGAGTAGGCCTACAGATCGCACAATGTCCTTTTAGCACAATGTCTCTTTCGCACAATGTAGGCCACATTGTGCGAAAGAGACATTGTGCTAAAGGGACATTGTGCGAAAGGGACATTTTGCAGCCTGTAGACATTTTGCGAAATGGACATTATGCGTCTAAGCGATCTTTACAGGCCAGCAGCCTTATTCATAAACCTTAGGAACCGAGCCGAATCGAGTCGTTTCGTTTTCCGTTCGATTCGACAAATGCTATTCCTCAGCCTTATTCACAAACGTCGGATACGAACTTTCCCTCCCGATTCGGAAAGTTTCCGTCGACAGTCTATTCACAAAAGTTAAATCGAATATTTTAGACATTTCATTTCGTTTCGTATGACATTAGGTTTCGGAAACATTTCCGAGACCAATTTGCTGTCGGAAACTTTATCAAGGCGATTAACACAATGAATTATTATATTTAACTAGCGTTAGTTTTTGCAACATTTTTCATTGATGCTCAGCTCAGCTCAGTCGTAGTGTGATGTTAATAGCCTAAAGCCTTCCTCGATAAATAGACTATCCAACACAAAAAGATTTTTTTAATTGGAATCAGTAGTTTCTGAGATTAGCGCGTTCAACCAAACAAACAAACAATCAAACAAACTTGTCAACTTAATAATATTAAGTAGATATCACGTAGCTAACATAATCTAGTGTTTTTAATCAATAGAGCGTGCGGTCAGCGTTTAGCTATTTTTTTAAAACACGTATACATATTTATAAGGTATAAAATGTTATAATGATGACCACAACTTTTCCAAATATGTTAGGTTCACTCCAGACATGGTGACATCGCTTAATAATGAGATAACGACTTCGAAACACATTTGGAATGTCTTTCCAAAGGTGTTCCGAAGGCGATTCGTTTGCGTTCTGAATAGCATTTGTCGATTGGATTCGGTTAGGTTCCGAAGGTTTGTGAATAAGGCCGCAGAAACTTATTGATGTCGAACAAAACGCAAATCTTCCATGTAATTAGCCGAGAAAATCTCTAAGATATTTTAACAGTTAATTATTTAATCCGTATTAAGATGTAGGTATGCAAAAACAAGTACCTAAACGAGAAAAATAATTAACTCTACACCTGTACGGAAATCGGGAGAGCCTTCTCCAGAAGAAATAGGGTAGAGCAAGAGGTTTTATTTTACAATATTTATAACTTTATGAATACCAGGTTGCATTAAAATGTCTAACTAATTTTGATTTTAGTTTTATTTTTTACGTCTTGAAATGTCAAATAAATGTCAGATCTATATAAAATGTATGGCGTAAAACGTATATTTAATAGTTGACCAACACTTTCTTACGTCTTAAGTTCATTTATAAGTTACTTTTTACGAAATGCGTAAAACGTAAACCTTGATGGAACAGGTCGCAAGAGAACCCTGTTTAATCTAATGTAACAAATCCCGTAAATACACGTAAATCATTTGTATGTTCACCGCCTTCTTTATAACAAATCGATGCGGGTTTCATGGAAATGAGTACAGACGACGTATTGTCATTAAGGCCAAATAAATAAATACAATGTGATGTGTTATTTATTGTTTCACATGGTGAAAAGAGAAAACAGAAATTTAACCAGTTAAAGCGTGAATTACAAAGCTGCACTATACTAGACTATGTGCCAATTATATTACGAGTGTTATAAAAGCGTATATTTTTATCAGTCAAATAGCCGAATTTAAATGTAAGTTTCACAGAATCACAGATTTATGTGAAGATTTAATCTATGTGAAAATAACGCAGTAGTTACTAGTAATTTTTCTATTTTAGTTGTTAGATATATAAAGACACTGTATTTCGAAAAAAAAAATTCTTTCAAAAGACACTATTTAAACCATTTTACAAATATGTGATGTAAAAGCGTAATTATACCATGATAATGTTTTATCGAATGTAACGCATTGACCTTTCACAACGGGATGTTAAGATAAATTGCTCTTCATCTAGCGATTAGTTGAATCTAATAAACAGTGATCATTGGCGTTCCTATTAGTGAGTTCTTATTGCAGTTACCTAAGAATTAAAGTTAAATGATGGGATAGCAAATACCTTGGTGCCGAAGTAGTCGTCGACAATGGTCTCATCTCTTCGTGCGTCCGGGTAGTCGAAGCTCATTGTTTTTGGCGAGGATGTCGATGCGCTGGCGCACTGCAATAACATACACACTGAGACAACGTAAACATTATACCAATGTTTAGGCATAGCGACCACACGCTCATGCACGCGGTCTCGCACTGACTAGCGCAATGGAGTGGATTGTCTTATATCGAAGCAGTTTGCAAGTCAACGAACAGTGGTCAAGCAAGAGCGGACCTCTGGGCACCACAGGGTGCAAGCCGGTTGTTTCTAGTGACTTTTTATTTACGACTGCATTCGTGCAATAGAACAAAAAAAAAGGGAATGCACCTTAGCATGCATCTTAGTCTCTAACTATACATCAAATGAATGAACTATAATTGTACCCGGCATGTGTTCGTTTCAAAATCATGATAAACAAGATCACCACAATGATTGCTTTTCTAGAGTTGTGAACGAAACTACTTCTGGAAATCGAAGTAAGGGGATCATATTCAAGCTAGGTACAAACCGGTGTATCTAAATAGTATAATATATCAGTTGATCAGTCTAATCTAGGTAACATATTTAAGTACTAATTTTTTTAAATTAAAAGTGTTGTATTTTATGGATCACAAATAAAGGAACTCGAAAAAGATTCCAGTTTTGTCATATGAACAAGTGAAGTCGAATTAAAAGCTTTCAATTAATTGGAATGATAAAAAATAACAAACTTTGTAGCTAACAAGAACTTCGACAACTATAAATTGCGCTTCTTAATTTTAGGTATGTACGATGGGCGGCTGAAAAGTTCTGAGCCTAAGGTACTTGTAGGTACTTAAATCACTCGCGCAAAGTAGTCACTGGTTTAGTGACATTTAATTACTATTTAACAGTACTATTATCTATTCTGTGATTTAAGGAAAGTATTGTCTAATTAGGATCATTATAGTCCGAGCCATCGATCTGTAAACAAGATGTCTGAGTCATCGCTGCATTACACGAATTTGGAACATCGCGCCGTCATAAAATTCCTTGTAAAAAAGGGAAAACGGCAAAGGAGATTTTTGAAGAAATGTCTGCAGATTATCCAGAATCTGGACCATCGTCTGCCACAGTCAAACGTTGGGCAAGACTATTCCAGCAAGGTCGAGAGTCATTGGAAGATGCCCCCGCCCAGGGCGACAAAACACCGCCGTCACAGACGAAAACATCGCCAAAGCGAAGAAAATTGTACTGGAGGACCGTCGAATAAAAATGTGACAGATAGCAGAAGAGTGGGCATCTGTAAGGAACGAATTTGAGATATCTTACACAATCATTTGCACATTAATAAAATTAGTGCACGTTGGGTTCCAAAAATGCTCACGCCGCTCGAGAAACAGCATCGAGTTGAAACATCTATGGAGTTTATCGACTTTTGCAAGGACAATTTGGACGAAATTTGTAACCGTATTGTCACTGTGGATGAAACGTGGATTCGACAATATGATCCAGAACCAAAACAATAATCAATGCAGTGGATTGAAACGGGAGAGAAGCCGCCAAAGAAGTTCAAGGTCGAAAAGTCGAATTCGAAACCCATGGCCACAATTTTTTGGGTTCTAATTGAAAATCTTACAAAAAAAACTACAATGACCGCCGCATACTATGTAGCATTATTAAAAAAGTACGCAGTCTTATTGTGGAAAAAAGAAGAGGGAAAACCAGCAAAGGAATTTTGTTTTTGCAAGACAATGCGCCAGTTCATACGGCGCGAATTGCGAGGCAAGCCCATAGAGAAACTGGCTTTGATGAAGTGAATCACCCACCCTAAAGTCCAGACCTGGCTCCCAGCGACTTCTTCCTCTTTGAAAATTTGAAAAAAGACCTTCAGGGACGAATATTTAGAGATGATGAAGAAATAAAAGCTGCCGTGAATGAGCATTTTGACTCCAAAGATTCATCTAATTTTTTTAAGTGGAATATAAGTTCTTTTTAAAAGATGTGAGAAATGCATTGAAGTAGAGGGAGATTATATAGAAAAATAAAAATAAATTTAGATTTTTATCTGGCCTTTTAATACCTTGGGCTCAGAACTTTTCAGCCGTCCCTCGTATATTCGATTAAAACATTAAGTATAAACACATCATTTAGAGTGATTCCTAGAAAATCTAATCAATTTTTGAGAAGAGCAGAGTGAAATATTTTATCAAGATATTACGGGCGGTGGGACTTCCAAATGATACTATTGGAGCTTGCATTGCAACACATCAACTACAAAATATTTTAATTAGGAAAATTATACAAAACATTATTATTTAAATAACGTTGAATAGAAAAGTTGGGTGTTTTTTGATCGCCTAATTTTGCAAGTGGCACACAAACAAAAACTTTTTCGAATAATTTTTGCTTGTACTGAATGTGTTTAGCCATGTGGTTTTGCCATATTTTCACTTCGCTTAACTTTTTATCACCAAATTTTCATTTCCCAAAGGAGACAGTTCATCGTGGGCCAAAATGTAACAACATGAAATATTCTTTATTTTAACTCTTATTGCATAATAGTTATATGTTAGAAAAATCAGCCTTATCCGCAATCTGAGAAAAGAGAAAATCAGGTTTAAAGTTATTGATAACGAATGAATCGAATAACATGCTGTAATCGATTACATTTTATTTCCCGTGATAATAGTTATACATTAGGTAAATTTAAATAATATTTTTGCCATACTCTCACGCACATTAAACATCAATAATTATAATCTATCTTGTCCTAAACAACGAAGAAGAGTTCCATAAAATGAATATCTATCTGTAATCGATTATTCATATCTTTTATCTTAAATACTTTGGGGTCAGCGCTGTGAAAAAAAAGGAAAATGTCATATGTCACTCGACTCGTTTGCTTCGTTTCGTTCGCTATTTTGTAAATATATATTCACTTATAATATTAAGCTGTAACTGTACTTAGTTATGATTTCTGTGCTTTTATGTTGTTACGTTATTGTGACGTCTTGTTTTGTCCTTTTTCAGGTAACCCAAAACAATATCATTTTAACCCTTTCGGCCATATTTCAAAAAGTAAATTCATTAACAGTATTTTATCCAAAACTTGAGTTTGGCAGTAATGGTTGTGCTAGCGACCGATTGCCACATATAAAGAAGTGAAGTGAAGTGAGTGTGCTCTTATTGTTATTCGATTTTTCTACGACCTTTGCTATTCAATACTGACTTCAGTGATCTTGTTTTTCTTGTATGACCTTTGTTTTCACACCGGACACCGAAAACCCGCTTACACAAGATTTTTTTTTATTGAAAAAGAAACAAAAACATTTATTACAATGAGAGTGCCACTTAAACCTCTGGGGTTTGTGTGTGACACTTTACAAATTATTGATTCGTCGAGGTCGACTAAGTATAGGCAGGCCCCCGTCACTCGCGCAATGCAGCGTTATAAATACCTACCGCTAAGTAGCGCGCCGGCGCGCCGACCGGCAAAGGGCCGCCGCCACCCGCCGCGCCGCACGAGATCGAATTTTGTATTTTTTTTTATTATTTTGTTTTTATTGTTTTTTTTTTCCTTTATTTTATTGCTTTTTTTATTATTATATTAATTTGGTGTTTAATTTCTTTTAGTTTTTTATCAATTATTTTTTTATTTATAATTTTCTTTTCAGAACTAAAAACGGGATTTTTATACCTAAATCGAATAATTTTCCGAAAATTTTCAGTTAAATGTTGATGCGAAAAAAGTTCACAATAATTACACACAATAATTTTAATTTAATAAACTTGATTAACAATACGGTGGTTAATTTATACTGTGAAGCTACCTATTGGATTGGATGTCGTTGTTAAAAGACAAATAAAAATTTTGGTTTTTTTTTCATAGTCGAAATTCGAAGTAGTTCGAACTAATTAGATAGTAATTCGTCGCCATAGTAACAATCTTCAGTCCTCAGTCTAGTTCCTCACTTGCTGAGGAGTTCAGGTTGAGCTCACTTTCATCTGAGACCTTTTTGTCGCTTATCATCGGCTGAGATGAAAGCCAACAGCTTCTCTGTTGTTTGTATAAAAAAATAGGCAGCCGGCTTGATTGCCTACTTAGTTTTATAAAAAAAACAAAAAAGTCTCGATGAACCGGTTATTTGATTCCTTACAAAAAAAATATTCCACCTTACTCCTGTTTTTAAAAGATTGCCTATTTATCACAATTATTCATACGATTCAGGATATTTTCCATAGTAAAATAGAATAACCGTGAGTTCAAACATGAAAAAAGAAACATCAATCATAATAATTCGTAATTTTTTTAATCGTTTGTAATTAATTGACAAATGAATAAAATCAATGAAGAAAAAATTTCGCCTTGGGTGGGATTGGTAATTTTTTAATAATTTATATTTTTTATAATTTTCAAATGTATTAATGACGATAAAGTAATATTCTATTCTCTTATTTTTTAACATATACTATTTTAAATTTTGAAATATATGCGCACTTTAGAAGTAGATTATGAGGAATAATGTAATGATAAATCATGTATTTTACCATATTCTTGCAAATTAAGTAAGTACTATTATTATTATCATTTTATAAAATTAAAGCACATTTGAGTCAGGGGCTTTTCTCGCAATCTCTTTATTTCATTATAATCCTACGTTTATCAATAAAATAATAACATTAAAGTTTTACTTTGACTATTTTGTTTATGTTCTTTGTACAACCCTTAAGTTTTCGCTCGATGACGCAATCACGCGGTGTACGCGGGAATCTCGACTCTCGGCCCGCGTTCATAGAGACCTTTTCTTCTTGCAGGACTTTTGTCTGTCGGTTTTGGCTATTATTATTACAACGATTCGAGCGTTTCTATGGGAGTGATGTATCTGTTACGTAGTAACTATTATCTAATCTGTGGTATAGGTAAGTAAGTAAGTACAAACACATAATATTACGTTTAGGACTTAAACACGTATTAAAAAAAAAAAAATAATAATTTTACAAGCAAAAGAAAACAAACTTTACATTCACAATAATATATAGGTATCTTTATAAATTACAGAGAAAGTGTTTTTTAAGTACAGTTTTAATATTACTAGTTTAAATTGTGGTTCGTATGGATGCGGGTACATTATTAATTAATCGCCGAATTAAGTAAGCACTAGTCCGCTTGCCATAAAAGTTGTTTGCTGTTGAAGTAACTAGTTTCTTTTGTGTTACGCATCGCGTGTACAAAGGATGGTATATTTTAGACTGATACCGATTATTGAAAACTTGTTATTTAAGAAGACAAAATATACAAATAAAACTTGAGAATCGTCAGCAAACTAATAACTGCATTTAATATTAAAACTCTTAATATTAAATGCAGTTATTAGTTTTAGAATTTTCAGTTGTAAGTTGTAGATAGGATCTAGGTAGGTTTTGTGTGTTCGACCATAGCTTGAGATACCGTACGAAACTATCGAATCAAAGAAGGCATTATAAAGAAGTAGCCTGGTTTTAAAGGGTAGGCGGTTTTTTATTATATACATCTTGGCCATAACGGCTCGTAGCTTAGTACATGTTCTATCAATATGCGGGCCCCAATTAAATTTGTCATCTATCAGTAATCCTAAATACAAATGGGTGCTAACTTGGTCGATATTTGGGCATTTAGAGTCGCATGATGTAAATTTATGTAGGCAATTGTGGGTGTGGGCTACTATCCTGGGTAAAAAGTTTTCACAATTTAAATATGGAGATTTTATATGCTTCACCTTTGTTTTTGTCGCATTAAGCACTAAACCTGCATCGTGACACCACTTACTCAAAATCCCTTTGAAGTAGATCTGCAATAGCTTTGGGATCGTTTCTTGTGATGACAATACAAGTGTCATCCGCAAATTGAAACGAGGTGCTGCTCTGAAATATGTCGTTCATGTCATTCAAATATGCCAAAGAGTGCAGGGGTCCAAAAACTGATCCTTGAGCCGTGCCATGGGTGACAGAAAATGAGTCACTAATGGCCATTTTCACCAACCTCTTCCTAGCTTAGGGTACTCTTAGGTGGCATGCTGTCACATTCTTTTGATTAAAGATAAAAAGTGACAGCATATACGTCTTGAGGCTTCCTAAGCTAAGTTATGGTGGGTGAAATCGGCCATAAGACCGTCAGATATACGCACCTGGTTGCTCCTATTTTTTAGGTAGTCAGCACACCAGTTGTATATTGGGCCCCTAAGGCCAGACTCTTCGAGTTTCGAAAGTAAAATATTGTGATCCAATGTATCAAAGGCGCGTGAAAAATCTATAAATAAGGTTAGAACGTGCTTTTTTTCATTAAGGGCTTTATTAATGTGATCCGTGAACTTTGAAAGAAGCAATTTGGTACTTTTATTTTTTTGAAAACCATATTGTGACCCACTAATAATTGAATTTTTACTATAAAAACAATGAATTTGATCACAAATGTACTTTTCTACAATTTTATTAACTGTTCATAGCAGGGTAATTGGTCTGTGATTATATTCATTATTTCTTCTTCCTTTTTTGTAAACAGGCCTAACACATCCCAATTTAAGGTCATTAGGATATATCCCTGTTTGCTAATATTAATAATATGGGATATAGCAGCAGATATGTTGTTACTTATAGCCTGAATATCTACTACGCTGATTTTGTCTAAGCCTGGGGCTTTTTTTTTGTTCAGTGACTTACGTATTTTATCCGGTGTCGCTGATTGAAATCTCATACTTACATTATTATTTTACAGTTTGGTAGGATGGTTTTTACGGAACTATCGAAAGTATAGGCAAATTTATTTGACAATTGATACGCGCTTAAATTTTGAGACTTAGAAGCTTCTATAATGAAGTTATCAATGGATTGTGCTACTTTACCACTTATTGAATTTAGTATAGTCCATAGCTTTTTAGGGTTACTATAGTTCTCTTTAATTTGGTTTTTATATAATATTGATTTCTGTAGAACTCCAAGGTTTTGTGCGTCTTATTACGTATTTTATTATATTGTAAACGAAGAACATAATTATCTGGGTCTTTCCTCCATTGTTTAAAACACTTATCCCTTAATTCACACAATTTGAGTATATTACCATTTAACCGGAGTACTGCTTTTCTAGATTTATATTTGGTACATAACGAGCGCATAGATTTATTTAACGCACTGTTAAAGGAAGCTTTGATAAAACCGTGCACGGACTCCGAGGTGGTTAGATTAGTAGTTTCTGCCCAGTTAATGTTGTTAAGTTCTTTATGTAAGCAATTTTTATCGTTAAAAAATATATCGAGTCCGCGGAACATCCTGTGTAGCACGGCGATCGGAACTAGCGGTCAGGCAAACAACAATTGTGCGATGATCAGCCAGAACAGTGTCGACAGCAGCCGTGTACGGAGTTAGCGTGTGGGACCGCGTAAAAATATGATCAATGCATGATTTTGTAATTATGTCATTTCTTTTATCAATTCGAGTGTAGTCCGATATTTCACACGCTAATCCATACCCGGATAGCATGTCGAGGTACCTCGTAGAGGTAGATGTTTGACATTTAAGGCCTATATTCATATCACCCAGTACAACTGTAGTAGTGTTTGAAGAAATGTTGTGTAGTGTTTTTGAAGTTCCTTAATAAATAAAGTTTATTTAAGGACGGAGATCTATATATCGCACATACGGCTATAGTGTCATTGTGGAGTGTTTTTAATGTACCGCCGAGGTATTCAAATGTGTTTGTTTTAATCGGGGTGAATTTGAGATAGTTTTTAACGTAAATTATTAAGCCGCCTCCCTTGCGTTGAGTGCGGAGCTGTGTGTGCATTCTATAGCCTGAAAATCTGAATCTGACTCGATCTGAAACTGACTCGATATTTCATCAGAAATACCTACCTCAGATAAAACAATTAGATCAATTTCTTGAGTTGAGCTACTAATAAGTTGTTCAAGGTGCAAAAAATTTTTGAGTATAGATCTGATGTTCATATGTAAATGAATGTTTTGTGAAGGTATGATACTAAAAAATTTATTTACATTAATACAATCAAATAACTTAGAATTAAATACTGGTATGTTACTATTATTGAGGGTATCAAATTTTATCAAAAAATTTAAACAGGAACGATTTTTTTTCTTAAGATATATGATATGAAAAACTTAACTTAGATCGCTGCCGAGTTAATTGGCGTCATCATATTCATCCTCGTCTCCGTTTCTTTTATGTGCTGTCTCGATGTCTTGGAGGGAGCGAATAGTTTCTACATTTTACTGTCGTCCTTTAATTTAGCATACACCTTTCCTGATTTGCACCATACGTACTTGAAAGGGCCGGCTAAAAATCTAAGCAACGGCTAAAATCTCCCGATTTTAGCCGTTGCTTAGATTCCTACAGCACTGATTTCATTTTTCTAGTTAATGCTTCTCTTACAAAAATGTTACCCTTCATATTTTGTTTACTCGGGGCTAGTAGGGAGATGTCATCAAGAGTCAATTTCTTAACTTTAGCAGCAGTTAGCCATTCATCTCGGTAAGTTTGGGATCGAAGTTCCACTAAAAGGTAACTGGATTTTTCTGTTCGTCCTTTTACCTGGCGAATTTCGTTTATTGCCTCGGTTTTTACTTTAAGTTCAGTTGCCACGGTTTGGATAACTTTCGTCAAATCAGTGTTGGGTATATTTGGTAATCCAGCTATCTCGATAAAGGAGGATAAACTTTTTTGCTCGGATTCATCGAGGCGTTGCTCTGCTGCCGAAAGACGAAGTTCTAGGTTTTTTTTTTGCATTAGCTAATTCGATGTTTTTATTTTCTAACTGCTTAATCTTATTATTTTGGGTTTTCAAAGTTTTTTCAATTTCAGTTACCTGGTCACCAATAAATTCTAAAGATTCCTGGAAACTCTGCAGTTCTTCTTTGAGGGATTTTTTTAATTTCCGTGGAAATAGCTTTCATCAACTTCTCCATATCTATTTGCACCGTTTTAATTGTTTCTTCTGAATCCTCTTCAGGTGTGAAGAAAGATGAGCGTCTACTAATGCTCTGTACGCAGTCCTGGCAGCTCCACTCCAGCCCATCTGTTGGTCGGAGATCGGCTATTTGTTTGGCAGTTAAATTGGTACAGTTATTTGTGGCGTGAACTATATTTTCACACCTACTACACTCTAATCCAGGACTTTTTTTCGTAATATTGCCTGTACATTTCACAAAGTATTCAGTAGTATATTTCAAAAGCAAAGATTGACTTTGGCAATCTTGTTCCTGGACTTCCCGCTCGGCCTTTCGATTGGACACCACACCATGAATCGTTGTATAAATTGCAATATAGCGTTAGATCGCTGTAACGCAATAGGCAACAGAGTTTTAGATAATGATGCCATATTGACTGTGTTTCGTCATTGGCGTGCACCTCAACCTGTAAGTTCAGTCTTCTAAACTATTTTAACTAATCTTTAGTAACATAAAAATGCTTTAATATGATAAAAATACATGCCTTTATAATGTTATTCCCTGAAAAAGCGCTCTGTTTCGACATCGACATCGATTTTCATAACCCCACTTTTTATAATCTTTAATTTCTCAGATCTGAGATTGCCAATTTTGGCCAAATTTTCAGAAACCGTTTAATGTCCTACTACCTTTCAAATAATACCACTTTCATTGTGTTACACCCTAGGCCCAAGGTTCTATGGAGGGTAATCCGTCCTTCGACATTAGGTCGAACAATTACAATTTCTACTACACACACCGGCACAATTAGCGGAACAAAAACCTTCTTGTTACCTTTTATTTAGAACTTTAATAGACTCATTTGCAAAAAAAAACGGGCACCTAAGCAATGAACCATTTCAAATGTTAATATTGCTTTGTTTGATAATTATAGGTAGTTTTATCCTCACAATTTGGTAAATTAATAAGAAAATAATCGTTTTCATCAGTATTTCATCAAATGCTGATACAATTTATGGGAAATAATGCTAAACCTCACTAGTAGTGTATGTTCGCTAGTAGTGCATATGCTCATGAAGTAAAAATAAAAAAGTTTTTTAGTTTGTTTTTCTTTAATAAAGTAAAAGCAGATAAATGTTTAGTATCGAGTGTGACCCCCTCTAGCTAAAATCACAGCTTGAATTCGTCTGGGCATGCTAGCGAGTATATCCCGGATACTTGCTTGCGGAATACGTTCCCACTCTGCAGTAATCACATTCTTCAGCTCTCTGATGGTCTGCGGAGCTGGTTGTACTGATCTCACACGCCATTTCAGAACGTCCCAGGCATGCTCTATGGGATTGAGGTCTGGACTTCGAGCTGGCCAATCCAAACGACGAATGCCGACCTCTTGCACATACGCTTTAACATCGCGAGATCGGTGGGCGCGAGCATTGTCGTCCATAAAAATCGAGTCTTCACCTAGAGCGGCCAATGCGGGTTGTGCATGAGGAATTAGAACTTCCGTTATGTATCGATGCCCAGTCAGTGAGCCGTTTTCAATAAAGACTAACTCTGTACGATCCATTGAATTTATTCCTGCCCAAAACATAACAGAGCCCCCACCATAAGGTGTGATTTCTTCGAAACATGCCTCTGCAAAGCGTTCTCCTTGTCTTCTTAGCACTCGCCGACGTCGATCTTCACCGAACAGAGATATCCTGGCTTCATCAGAGAACAAAACCCTATTCCAATCTTCTTGAGTCCATGATTCACATTTTCTAGCGAACCTAAGCCTGTGAACTCGGTGCTCACGGAGTAATTTGGGGCCGGGCGGTGACTGCGTATATTGGCAGCGAGAAGCCTCCTCCTGACCGTCCATAGACTAATATGCACATTTCTTACTTCTTGGAGGTTGTTCTTAAGATCCACATACGAAGATTTGCGATTTCTCAATGCGCGACTCACAAGAAAACGATCATTCCGTGGTTGGGTACATGGTTTTCTTCCAGAACCAGGCCTTCTCTCGACGGAACCAGTCTTCTGATATCGCTGCCAGGTCCTTTGGACCGTCGAGCGACTAACATTTAGCCTCCTAGCCAAGAAGCATTGGCTGCAACCCTCTTCAAGCAGCGCGATAATTTTGGTAGCTTTTACCTGATTACGAAAACAGCAACAATTTTAAAATCTAACGTGGCAGACGTGAAATATCATCGCCCATATAAGGGTTCTATATATTTTTTCATTTTAGGTATGCCATCTCGATCGTCGTCAATCGAGTACCTAGGCGAGCGCGGGCGGCGCGGCGAGACGAGAGTAGTTATCAGGAATAATTCTGCATCTATAATTAGTACAGTTCAAGGTGCTGCTGGAAGGTGGTTGCCTTACCCCGAATTTGACGCGAGCGAAGCCGTGGGCCAAAGCTAGTCGAGATATAAGTAAATACTAGTTGTTGTCGTGACTTCGGCTGCGTGGAATTTTTTTATAGAGCGCATTTCCTAGGGATCTCAATAAGAGTCGGGATAAATAGTAGCATATGTCCTTCTTCAGGGCTTAACCCATTCAATGCGGCGACCGAAATTGCTCGTACTAGTCAGATGCGGGGCGTTTTAAGCGATGACGCCGATCGGCGTCCGCCGCACCCCGTAAGAGTAAAAAAAGACGCACATCGGCGTTTTCAGCACTGAGTAAGGAATTTGTACATATTATCGCATAATTTATTACAAAACACAAAAACTGCCATTTGTGTTACACTAGTATACCTCTGTAATATTTAAAAAGTATTGTAGTAAATTGTTTTAAAGTTTTGTGACCTTTTTGGTGTTTAATAATAATTTACGTAATAAGTGAAGTTTTTAAACAATTATGGCCAAAAACAGTGAATTAATTTGCTTTCTATATACAAAATTGCATTATTATCTTCTAATTACTATTGAAAGTACTCAAAAAATTAAAACAAAGAATTTCATAATTTTCCAGGGGTTGTAAGCATTTTAGATGTTTTTAGAAATATATTCGTTAAATTATAGTATTTTAACATAATTATACAGCGCTTAATTTTTGCTTTAAATTCCCTAAATAATGGACTTTTTATCAATAATTGCTATTTTTAACCGACTTCAAAAAAGGAGAAGGTTATCAATTCGGTTGTATTTATTTATGTTTGTTACCTCATAACTCCGGTTTTTTTAAACCGATTTCCAAAATTCTTTTTTTATTTGAAAGAGTATACTCCCGAGGTGATTCCATTGTTACCATGTCATGATCTGATGATGGGATCCCATGAAAATCGAGGAAAACCCTTGAATTTCATAGGCGTGTCCAACGTTTTTCATGTTTTTGTTGAAGATGTTCAGGTATTTGCATTTGGTAGTCATCAATCATGTTATTGAGCTAATGATAGAAGGTTTCTGGTAGGTTAGGAGTTCGGGAATAATTTTTTCAGTACTGTATAGAGCGAAAGACATTTTATTTTAAGTTGTTCTGGTGTTTGCCATGGCTCAAATCCTAAAACGCATGTATTATAAACTAAAAAGATTGAAAAAAATTTTTTTCCCAAAAAAATAAAACCTACTTAAAAAAACACCAAAAAGTCATAAATAAAGAACACAACATCACAGTTTTATATTGAAGTCGGTGCGGTGGGTATATACGTCAATGGTTAGGACTGTGAACGGGATACGGTGCGAGCCGCCGTCTAGTGACTTCGCGTGATTGTGTTGATATTAAAGTTCAGGCAGAGTGCGATCTCATATTTCAGCCATTCTCTCTTATAATAAATAAATATGCTTCTCTTCAGCAGGTCTATTCTCTAACTTCGGTTACTAACTAGAACTATCATTTTTGAAAGGATCTTAACATCAATTACTGCTATCATGAACGCTGCCGTAACACATAAGATCACTAAACCAGTAATGGATGGTCAGCCAGAATCGAGGGTGTAAAGGCGAATGGATGGCTATTACTGGCTAGGTTACACCGACCACCTCTGGCAGCCGAAGAGCACAGAGAAACAGGGAGAAGCAACATTCAAGCTAGGTCCTCCATAATCCGACACTGGCTCCTCCGGCGAATTTCCCGAAGAGGGCTAGGGAAATTAAAAAGAAAAGGCCATTAAAAAACAGTGCACGAGGAAAAAAACCTGATGCGGCTTCTATAAGCCGTAGAAGCTACTGAGGTCAGTGGAGATCTGTTCTCTCTACAATGTTGTTGCTGTTACACATTAATGATATGTTAAAACCATTTTTGGGAACGCGGATGACAGCACCGTTATTGAGAGATACTTATCCAGCGTAAGAGCTACCACACAGAATATTGACCACCAGAGAGTGGCAATGGTTCTGCGTACAAACGCGACTCTCCAAGCTGTGTCCGATTGGGTAAATAAAAATCTAGCTGAGTTCAATTTCTCAAAGACGCAAGCGTGTCTCTTCACCGCAAAAATGAGCCCCTTCAACTTTGCTCCCACTTTACGGAATGCACCTGTTGATATAGCCGACCACCTCGATCTCCTTGGTATGCAACTTTCATCCAAACTGAACTTCGGAGGATATACACAAGCTCTAACCGCTTCCAAAAATTCGCAATTTTTTTATCTCACGGCATTTACTGAGCCTCTATACGGCTCAGGTTCGCTCCTGTATGGAGTACTGCTCCCAACTGTGGGATGACTCAGCTCGATACCAGCTCGATGCTTTGGACTCCATAGGCAAGCGTGCTAGAAAATTGATCGGTGATGAATCGCTTGTATCCAAAAAGCTTCAGAGCCTCGAACAGCGCCGTCTAGTCGCAAGTCTCAATGTATTCTACAGGTTTGCATTTCGGCGAGTATGCTGAGGAATTGCATAGCTTAATACCACCAGCACCATTTCACTGTAGGACGATAAGACGTGGTGAGGGAGACCATCCATATGTAGTCGACATTCCATCCACTCACACCAAACGATTTGCTTCCTCCTTTATCATACGAAAGCTGTGGAATGATCTTCCTGCGTCTGTGTTTCCAATTAAGTATAACTTGGGGGTTTTCAAAGCAAGAGTTAACAGGCACTATTTGAGTTTGCGTGCTTCACCTTAGACCACATCTTCGCTTTCCGTCAGGCAAGATTGTGGTCAAACGCGCTCAAATTTATCTTAAAAAAAAGGTGTAGCCAGAGGAGGGGCCATCTCGTCTCAGCACCTTACCAGTACTAGGTAGATGGTCCACGGTGGTAAAATAGAGCGGAAGAAACAGGCTGCTACTGTGGCTGTGCCTGTTACAGCCGTTACCGCCAAGCCAAAGATGCCAAAGGCACCTCAGACTTGGTAGTTGTCATCGCGCTGAAGTCAGATGTGGTGGCAAATGGTACGTCATATAAGGGCATTGTAGCTAAGGCTTAAGCGTCCATTCGGCTGGACGATTTTGGCATCGTTGCAACATTCCGTGTAGGGGTTACGGGAGCTGCAATCATGGACCTCACTAAAGAAACCTCTAGCAGACCAGTTGGCTGCTCGGATCGGAGAGATACTTGGTGATGACGCCTTGGTGGTGACCAGGACCATGAAATGACGGATATTAAAGTCACTGGTCTGGATGGCTCCGGGTCTGAGAAGCTAAGAGACGCCTTAGCGTCCATCACAAGCAGCCCTCAGGCCCACGTAAGAGTAGAGAAAGTTCATACTGGAGCCAGGGGGCAGTGACAACCTTTGCAGCAGGTTCAGTGGAAGTCGCCAAAAAGGTGGAAGAGGTTAGCCGAGTGACAGGTTCAGTGGAAGTGGCCAAAAAGGTGGAAGAGGTTACCCGAGTGACAGTGCGTTGCAGCTATGCTTCGATTTAACTACTAGACTAACGGCCAATGCGTTGCTTCCGTTGCATGAAGACTGTAAACCCTGTGTCATGCTGTTATTCGGCCAAAGACTGCAGCAAACTATGTTTCCACTACGGTTTGCAAGGATATGCGGCTTTCATCAGTGTGATGTGCCGTGTCTTCTGAGATCGGCCACCTATCAAACCATAGGCAACCCTGTGAGAGGCATGTTATTGCCAGTAAGAGTGGTGACTTCATAGATGCCACCACACCCCCTCAGGGAGGAGACATCCATGGACACAGCCAAGGGTCAGAAGATCCGCGGGTAATCTTCTCCAAGCGGATAGACTTCGCAGTCGTCGAGCCGTACATGATACCCTGATCCGCTAGGTGGGCCGGGTCTACGGATGGCTTGGCGGCTGCTGTGGTAGCGGCTGGAAATTTAGCCTTCTCTTTTTCTCTAATGGAGGGCCAGGTTATTATGGCCATCAAGTAGGGTGGTGGTTTCCACATACTTTTCCCTTAGCCGTGGTAGAGGGAGTGGTTAGGAGGACGGCGTCTTACAAAGTGCTGGTGGAGGGTGACCTCAACGCAAAGGCGCGTGTCTGGGGTTATTCCACTACCGACGCTAGGGGTAAGCTACAAAGTCTTGGGCGTTGAGCTTGGGATTTGAAGCTCTCAACAGAGGAGCCACCTTGGCATGTGTGCGGCAAGGGACGTCGATAATCCATGTGGCCATAGCCACCGCATCCTTCGCCTCCAGGATGAGAGACTGGAAAGTGGAGACCGAGAAGTAGAGCATGTCGGATCACCGGTATATCCGATATGCAATCTTTTCCTCATCGATGTTTCCGAGGGCGGCGGGAGCTGCTGGTGCATCCGCCTTCCCTAGATGGGCGATCACTCAACTCCAGCCGGGGGTGGCGTTGGAGGCAGCATGGTGCGGTAGTGTTCTAATCTGCCCTCGCATATCACTGGCGTTGCCAACGCAATTGTAACGCACTTCGTGGAAGACCTCACAGCTGTCTGCGATGCTGCCATGCTGAAGGAAGAACCTCACGAACAAGGGCCCCAAGTATTCTGATGGTCGCAGACAATCATAGATCTACGCACCATCACCCTAAGAGCCAGGCATGCCTTCTTACGATGCAGGCGGCACGACGTTCAACGAAGAGAAAACGCTTCGTCAAGCATACAAGGAGGCGCATCGCATCGCGCTTAGCTTTCACGAAGTTCCACTCTATTTCTGGTCCCTCATACACGATTACCTTCGCAGGAGAGAGATTGTGTATGAGGAAGCGAATAGTAGCATTCACAGATGGGCGGTGTCGGCGGAAGTAGCCCAGGGGTCAGTTCTACGTCCAATTGGGTGCTGCGAGACAACTTCCTACCGAAAATATAGTTCGTGTGCTTCGCCGACGATACGCTGGTCGTGGTGAAAGCACCGACGTATGAAGAGGCGGCCCACTTTGTGTCGGTCGTCACGACAATGGTCTTCCGACGCATTCGCCTCTTAGGCCTGTTAGTGGCAGTCGATAAGACGGCGGGTATAATTTTTAGGTCCTGCCGAAGACCCCCAACGGGGTTCTGTATCCGAGTGGTGGAGGTCCAGGTTCTCTCCAACTAACCTAGGCAACTGGGAAAGGGTTACCCCAGTTAGACTGACAACCTAGTGATAATGTACCAGAAATCAATCATCAGCTCCCTAACATGATATGATGACTACCAGAGGCAAATACCTGAATATCTTCAGCAAAAACATGAAACAAGCTGGACGTGACTATGGAATTCAAGGGTTTCCCTCGATTTCCATTGGATCCCATCATCAGATGCTCCTTCGATTACAAAAAGAATTTTGGAAATCGGCCCACAAATGGCAGAGTAATCGATAAACATAATATAAAAAATAGATACAGCCGAGCATAGAACCTAATCCTTTTTCGAAGTCGGTTAGAAACAGGTAAAAGTTGTCGGACGTAATCAGAAATCAGAATATTAATTTGCATAATATTGTGTGCCATACATTCGGGTGGGCGACAATGTTTCTTATGACTAGTTTCAACAATATTCTGCCTTGTGTCTGTAGGCATGCAAATGTAGTAAATTCTATTTTAATTCAAAATAATAATGTCAATATATTTTTACATATTTTAAATGTCAACAATACATAATTAATAATATGTCAAATTTAATCAAAATATTTTTTTCCATATATTATTTAGAGCGTCAGTGGCGCAGTGGACTCGGCACTTGCCTTCTAATCGGGGGGTCGGGGTTCGAGACCCGCCATGTACCAATGTGTTTTTCGTTTCGAATTTCATATGTACATTTGTCTGACGCTCCTACGGTGAAGGAAAACATCGTGAGGCAACCTGCATACATCTGCGAAGAAATTCAATGATGTATGTGAAGTCGACCAATCCGCACTGGGCCAGCGTGGTTGACTAAGGCCTAATCACCCTAATATAGGGTAGGCTCGAGCCCCTCGGTGGGGACGTATATGGGCTGTGATGATGATATATTATTTATATTCCTTGATCAAGTAGGAGCCAATGAAACAACTTATTTTTGAATATATTTTTTTCCGTCGGTTGATTCAAAATATCAGGCGGAAGCTTATTAAATATTTTGATTGCCATATAGTAGGTGAGAATACCTATCAACTATTTCATTACTAAAGTAATGAAAAAAATAACCAATTCGTATTTGGGAAACCCAAACACAAAAATTTATTCATGCTTTTGTTTTTTTTATGGATGATAACTTAAAGCAAATAATAAAATCATATTTTCGTAACATTATTTATAACCATTACGACAAAATCGTCAAAAAAACTAATTTACTATACACAGAGATTTTATAGTTGTCAACCTCTGGAAAACGCCGATCGGCGTCACCCGCACCAGTGACGGAAAACGCAATTTTTTTGAAAGTGGAATATCCAGAAACTATTAACATGGGCGATTATCTGACATAATTGATTTATATTTATCGATATTTCATAAACGTAGTATTAAAATTGATTTTTTTCTTGAACAATTTAAGTTTACGCCGATCGGCGTCATCCGCACCTGGCAAGGAACTCAATTGACGCCGATCGGCGTCCACCGCACTGAATGGGTTAAGTAAGCTAAGCTACCTAAGCGGTTGAGGCGAAAACGTAAAAGACAGACAAAGTAATTTTCGCAAATCTTTTTCTGACAATAAAGTTGTTGTTGTTGTTGTTAGTTAGTTGTTCAATAAACTGTATGACTGCATTGCTAGGTACTGAACCACCACTGTATTTGTATCTGGTGATCTGGAATCAAGGGGACTCAATTCATCAAACCATGCATTAGGACTGAAGGAACAGCTAATCCAACCCAACCAGCCAACATTTTTACTTGGGTGTCCTCTACAGGGGGCATGGTAAAGTTAATGGCCCACTCGTATAAAGAGTTGTTTTATTTTCAGTGCAAATACTTTTATCTTTTAAATGAGACAGTGAATTTTAAATCTAACTCAACCTTAACTGTTCGCCATAATCATCATCATCTCAGTGGGCAGGGCCTCCCACAAGAACAGGAGATTATATTATTAGTTATTTAGAAAGCAAAAAAGTAAAGAATCGTTAAAAAAATATGTATCTTAGAACACATTAAATTACAGGTCAAAAATTTTGCTTTACATCATACAGTAGAGACTCGATTAACCAGACTAAGTTGTTGATACATAATATTAGGTCATTATTTAAAACAACAAAAATAAATTAAATGTTTTAACAAAAAATAATGTTAATTTTAAAATATATTAAGGTATGACAATATTTTCTTAAATTACTAAAATATAGTCTAATAATATAAAACTATAGTAAATATATATAAAAGTAAGTACATAGTAAGTAAATAATATAAAAAATAAGTTAAAATTATTTTTGAAAAAAAAAATATAGGTATGTATATTTGAGCAGGGTAGGTACAACTGAGACCCGGATAATCAAGTTTTTATTGTATTGCTTGCTACACATTTTGAGGAATGAAATATTGAAAAACTTAAGAGTATTGTGAAGCTGTAAATTTTCATACAAAAAGCGATAACGCTTTTCATCCACTAAACATAGTCCAATTTTGATAATTTTTGGAAATGTTGTAGATAAAATGAAGATCTAGGTTTGTACGTTTTGATTATGAAGAAATATTGCTTAGAATATAAATTATTAGCATCTAAATATCTATATTTTAGACTTAAAAACTACCTCGAGCATTTTTATCTATATTTGACTAAATTTTACTGAATTACAAAAAAAGCAAAACGTACAAACATAGTTTAAGGTATACTGAATCGAATGAGACCAAAAGTGTCTAATTTCGTAAAGGTTTAGGGGGGTAAAACAGGTTATCACCCGAAACAATATTTCAAACAGGAATTGTAGGCAATTTCGACCAGTTCTTGCAACTCTCTCTATCGCACGATACGGGTCGGGGGCAGGGGTATAATGGGGCATAATTTAGTGATGTGACTTAATGTTATCGTAGTTATTGTTGCCTAGGGAGGAGAAAGTAATATCGATATATCGATCAATACTGAAAGGTATTACTCAAGTCCACTTCTACATGAAAAAGTAAATGTCTTTTGGTATACGTTTATTGATTTTAGTGTTTTATTTTAAGGATCTTATTTCAATACAAACTTTATTTAAGGGTAAGCAGCCTGTAGCCTGTTAACTAACTGTAAATTCCCAAAATCAAAATAAGAAAATACATTATAAGTATGTAGTTGTTTGTTATAATAGATATGTGCCACAAAGATACAAACTCAAGAGAAAATAGTTTTTTGTTTCTTTAGATAGGTATTTGTTATGCATTGTATGTTCGTAATCGTATTCTAAGTTGCTCACAAACTATTTTCGTATAACCAAGTTGGAGCAGCTAAAAAACGTGTAATAAACTATATGCAAGTAGCGCTATTTTCAATATTATTTTATTTGTACTCGCGTTATGGAATCTACGAATGTATAAAAAATACAAACGACACAGTAAATAATATGTAGGGTAGGCAGGGTAGGCATATATGTGGAGATGGCACCCGTCGTACAGTTTTGACGTTTTTTTTTTCATTTTAACAATATAATTTAAAGCAGCTGATTACATATAATCCTACTAATAGATTTTTTTTTTCATACGACAGGGAAGCTCTTGGCCTTATATCGGAACACAGCAATGCTATTAACATGTTATTATGGCGACAAACTTAGGTAAGACGGTGGTAGCTAGCCAGGTGGGCTTAGAAGCCCTACCACCAACCAAACCGATCAGAAAAGCTTCTGTCCCCGATGGGAATCGAACCTCGGACCTCCCGATCAATACCCGGTGGCCTCAACCAGTATACCACGGAGGTGGTAAAAATTAAAATTCTAAAACTATTAGTATAACTAGGTACCCGACATTAGTGTATAAAAATGAGAGGTATTTTATATTTGTTGCATAATTATGACTTAACTCTAAATTGAAATTCGTACAAATCTACCCCACACATGGGGTACTTTCAGTATTATTCCTGTATTTCTGACAGCATAGACTTTTCATCGACTGCTGGACTACAAGTATTCTTTGGTTAATAACTTTGTACATAGGTACAATGTTTCTGAAAAAGAGTTATTTACTTAATAAAACGTCCTTGCCCTTACGCCGACGTGTAAGATCCTATGCTGCGTTTTTTAATTGTGGATATGTCAGTCCAGTCTACTTTTTTAATGTCATCTAGCCACCTTTTCCTTTGGTATTCCGGGCTTTTCGAGGAATCTTGAGTTTGAGGATCAATTATGGAAACTCATAGAGGGATCAGTCACAGAGCCCTGTTGTTAACCCTGATTCCACCGACGCACATCACTTCTGTTTTGCTGCTGACTAATTCAAATATGGATGGAGATGGAGCTAGTTGCAGATCATGTTACGTTTGGCTTATTATTAAAGAAATTGAGGTGAACATCACCAACAAAAATAATCATATAATTATTAAAAAATATTATTCATCATCTAAGCCTTTTCTTCTACCATGGCGGTATAGGCCTCCTTCAACATTCTCCATTCCGTTCTATTTTGGGCTACTCTAATCCAGTTCGTGCCTACCATCTTAACGATGTCGTCCTTCTACCGCAACTGTGGTCTCCCGTTGGGTCTTTTACGGTTCCATGGTCTCCACTCTAAGACAGTTCTGCACCACGAGTCTGGCTTTCTGGCTATATGTCCAGCCCATTGCCACTTGAGCTTTGCTACGCGGTGTGTAATGCCCGAGACCTGATGCCGTTTTCGTGTCCCGGAGTGTTACTCCTACCATTTTTCTTACCATTGTTCTTTGTGCCACCTCTAGTTTGTGGACGATGGCCTTAATTGTTACCCATGTCTCGGCTCCATAAGTAAGCACTGGTAGGACACACTGGTTGAAGATCCGCGCTTTCTGTTTTATGCTAATGCTCATATTAAAAGCAAAGCCAAGTTTTGCAAAAGCTGCCCAGCCCAATCAAAAAAATATTATTATTATTTATTATTACTTTTTATTTTTGTATCCCTGTTCCTATTTAGCTGTATGTAAAAGTATTATTATATGTTTAGTGTTTTTTTTTCAGAAAAGATTCACATCTCAAATGCAAATCATTTAAATTCAGTATAACACTCATCTTAAAAAATTACATTTTCCTTAGTAAGGTAAATGTAGGATACATATTTTCATAACAAAAAGTCCTCACCCTCAATCCTATAAGGCAAGGCTGGTCAAACCCAGGCCCGCGGGCCACGTCGTGGCCCGCCAAGGCATTTTAATTGCCCGCCAGTGCGAAAAGTTCCCGCCACTGGCGAGAAATTGCCACCGCACACTGCCCTAAAACTATTTTCAACGAGAAAGTGTCTTTAGAGCAGTTTACAGTTTTGGAAAATAGTCTCTAATGATAATTTTATATACGCTATGAAAATTGTAAGCCACCTATGTTGTTGGTTCCACCTACATATGTTTACGAGAAAACGTTTACAACTCTATCCTACATTAAAAATTTCAGATTTCATTTTATTATCATCATCAGATTTAAAATCAAATATCGATAAAGTAGTATTAGAAAAACATTGAGATAAGAACGGGTAGGTATTGGTTTTAAATTTGATTTTATAAGCCGGAGACGGCGCCGCCCCAGGCCAATAAATAAAATATATGTTATTTATTGGTATAAAATTTTACCTTCACTTACTTCTAAAAGTAGTGACCCGGCGCCGTCGCAGACTTTAAAAAAATTGCCCACCTAGAAAATCTATTAGCCAGCCTTGCTATAAGGTATACCAAGTAAGTGCCTTCACAATAAATTTCAATACAGAAATAATTTACGAAATGTAAATAACTTCTGTATTCCGAAACTCATCTACTAAAATATTATGAAGAAAGAAGATTAAGTACGTTTGTATTTTTGTTTGTAATGAATAAACTCAAAAACTACCAGACTGATTTTAAAAATTCTTTGGCTAATAGAATGCTACATTATCACTGAGTAATATAGGTAGGCTATAAAATTCTTTTTCCTATGTGAAAACATAAAATTCCCACACGAAAAATGAAAGTAACGATGGCGAAGTTGCGAGCGGAAAGGGAGTCAGAAATATAAGCAACGCAAAACATTACGAACGACAGAATAATTTCGAGCTCTCGCGCCGGCCGCCGAGTATCGTGGCCGAGTCGCGCGCTGCTGTGTCGTAGTGTGCGTGAAAATTTGCGCATGTTGTATTTGTGGTGTAAACGCCAGACCGGAGGCGGAGCGGTGTGAAACAGATAGCATTTTAGAAAATACCTACTCGCGCCGCGCACGATTACTTCACAATCCTCTTAAGTCATTTCTAGCTGTACCGCGAACTACGCTTAAATAAAGCTCAATACTCAAAAAATTCTGGAGAGGGTCACCCTTATCACCTAAGGGTATAAAAATTTGCCTACAACCTATTCTCAGACCTACCAAATATACAAAAAAATCATAAAAATAGGTCAAGCTGTTTCAAAGGAGTTTGATAATAAACACTGTGATTAATACCGGGTCACAGATTAGATAATAGTTACTACGTAACAGATACTTCACTCCCATAGAAAAGCTCGAATCGCTGTAATAATAATAGCCAAAACTGACACACAAAAGTCGCTGCAAGAAAAAAGGTCTTTACGAACGCGCGCCGAGAATCGAGATTCCCGTGTACACAGCGTGATTGCGTCATCGAGCGAAAACTTAAGGGTTGTACAAAGAACATAAACAAAATGGTCAAAGTAAAATTTTATTGATATAGCATTATAATGAAATAAAATAAAGTGATTGCGAGGAAAGCACCTGACTTAAATGTGATTTATTTTTTAAAAATGATAATAATAATAGTACTTACTTTATTTGCAAGAATATAGTAAAATACATAATTGGTGTTAAATTATATAATTATTGCTCATAATCTACTTCTAAATTGGCAGTGCGCAAAAAATAAAAAATTTAAAATGTATGTATGAGAATAGAATATTTATTTATTGTCATTAATACATTAAAAAATTATAAAAATACAAATTATTAAAAATTACCAATCCCGCCCGAGACGAATATTTTTTTCTTGTTAATTTTATTCATTTGTCAAATTACAAATGATTAGAAAATTACGAATTATTATGAAAAATACATGACCGATGTTTTTTTTTAAATTTGAACTCACGGTTATTCAATTTTACTATAGAAAATATCCTGAATCGTATGAATATCAATCAATGAAATTAGCTTCACGATCAATGAAACAACGACATCCAATAGCTTCACAGTAATGAACCACCGTATTGTTAATCAAGTTTATTAAATGAAACATCTTTTTTCGAATCAACAGTTAATTGAAAATTTTCGTAAAATTATTCGACTAGGTATAAAATTCCCTTTTTAGCACTGATAAGAAAATTATAAATAAAAAGATAATTGATAAAAAACAAAAAGAAATTAAAAACCAAATTAATAAAATAAACAAAAAAGCAATAAAATAAAAAAAAACCATTAAAAAAGCAACATAATAAAAAAATAATTTATGAAAAAAGTATAAGATTCAATAATAATAATAAAAGTCTCGCGTGTGGCGCGCGGAAGCCCTCTGCCGGTCGGCGCGCCGGCGCGCTACTTAGCGGTAGGTATTGATAACTCTGCATTGCGCGAGTGACGGGGGCCTGACCGGGTGTCTCAGAAGACGACGTCAAGCCGAAAGCAGGTGAAAGACTAACTCATATATGTTATCAGAAAAATATAAAAAAAATCTAAGTCACCTATTTAAAAAAAATCTAGCATTAAAAAAATGGATATAATTTACACCCTGTGACGGTTTTTTCACTGTTGTTGCTACAATTCTTGACTTTTCTAAACATTTTCTTTTGTTTTGTAATCCTGAATAATGTTTCTGTATACTCTAATCTAAAATTTAAAGCCAGCTGCTCCAAATTAGAAGAATATGCCATTTTTATCTAAATTAAATATTCAAAATTAATTTTTCGCATAGCTTTAACAAGCTGTACTGAAAAAAAATGTACTATGCGAGTTTGGCAAGTAACTGCAAAAGCTGGCGCATTCAATAAGGATTCCAAAATGGTATAATACTTGGTAGATAATTTCTACGATTGCAGACAATATTTTTTTTTCCAAAAACAGGCAGATTTGAACAAATTTTTCTTACGTACTTAAAATTTATTCTAATGTACCCATGGTTTGCTTTAAGGCCGTAACTTTAACATTCTAGTTTGAGCGAGACCTGGAGAGTCATTTTACGAAGTGTGAGAGAGACAGATAGTGAAATAAATTAAATACACAAAAATTGTTTAACATAATTTATTTAAATGTCAAGATTTACAACAGGTGTTCAACTGTCTTCCTTCAGCTCTAATGCAGGCTCGACATCTTCTTAAAAAAGATCGGGCTGTCAAGCGGGCGAATCTTCCATTATTAACAAAATCATTTGCTTCTATTATTCTTTGCCGTAGGTCAGTCAGTTTCGATTGGCTTTGCGTAAACTTTTTCTTTCACCGCTCCCCAGTAAAAGAAATCTAATGGATTTAAATCTGGGGAACGGGCTGGCCACGAGATAGTACCAGATCGTCCTATCCATCTGCCTGGGTATTCCTCATAAAGATATTCTCTTACTGAGCTGGCATAGTGAGCTGGGCAACCACCTTGTATAGCAACCACATATCTCTTAGAATGTTAAGTGGCACATCTTCCAGTAGATTTGGTAAATCATTTTGTAAAAAATGTAAATAAACTTCACCAGTCAAGGCGTCTGACAACTCAAAAGGACCTATTATTTGTCCATTTAAAATTCCGGTCCACATATTCATGGAGCGTCGGTGGCGCAGTGGACTCGGCACTTGCCTTCCAATCGGGGGGTCGGGGTTCGAGACCCGCCATGTACCAATGTGTTTTTCGTTTCGAATTTCATATGTACATTTATCTGACGCTCCTACGGTGAAGGAAAACATCGTGAGGCAACCTGCATACATCTGCGAAGAAATTCAATGATGTATGTGAAGTCGACCAATCCGCACTGGGCCAGCGTGGTTGACTAAGGCCTAATCACCCTAATATAGGGTAGGCTCGAGCCCCTCGGTGGGGACGTATATGGGCTGTGATGATGATGATGATGATATTCACTTTAAATCAATATTGTGATCTATCTTGCCTCATCAAATGAGGATTTTCGATATGCCACTCGTGTAAGTTGTGTAGGTTCATGTAACCATCTTATTTAAATGTCGACTCATCTGACCACAAAATTTTTTCGAAGAATCGCGGATCTTCTTTGTGTTTTTGTAGCATTGTTTGACAAAATGCAACACGGGGTGGATGGTCCCGGGGTAGTAGAGTTTGTACTCGCTGTACGTGGTACGGGTGTAGCTGATTTCTTTGCAAAATCCGATGGGCTGTACTTTTGGGTACTCCTGTGCTTCTCTCTATTTCACGTAGAGAAATACTCCGATCTTCTTCGACAATGTCTAGTACAACGTCCTCGTAAGGGGGACGAAATCTTCTTTCACTATGTACTTGGTTCGGCAGTCGGCCCTCTGAGAAGAGTAATCGGTGCACATTTGTAAAGACTCGATGATCCGGAAAACGAGCTGCATTTGGGTACCTCTCACGATAAAGTCTAGCTGCAGCGTTGGCATTGCATCTACATTCCCCATAAATTAAATGCATGTTGGCGTATTCTTGTGTCGTGTACGCAGACATGGTGGCACTACACAATTACACAATCAACGATAAGTAGTCTGGAGCAAAGCAAAGGTCGTCGGTAGAGAAACTAAACAGTCCGAATCCAAATCACAAGCAATCAAGTCCAATAAACGAAGCAGAAAGTGGTAAGCACGAAATCAACACGAACGAATACAAAAAGATGCGCAGTAAGCGAAGGAGCGAAACATACTGATGTGTATTGTTTGTGCGTTAGCGAATAATTGGCGTCACTATTGCTACGTTGAAGGTTATTTTACTAATAAGAAAAAGAATACAACCTTCAAGCAGACAACAAATTTATTTTTAAAAGAAAATCAGGGTCGCGAGTCTACTGCCGGCTGTGATACCTTCTTGTCTCCGCGAAGATAAAAAATAGTACTGCCCTGGGTAGTGGAGATGGAAGACGCAGCTGGCAAGGGTCTCCAGGGGTTAAGAAGATGGCGAGGCGGGTTTCTGCGGCAAGCAGTAAGGCCGGAACTATTGTCAGTGCTGGGCACTCCCAGAACTCCAAGTGCAGAATGCAGCCCAAGCGTACAAGGCTCCGAGCGTAGAAGGCACTCCGAACGTAGAACCCAAAATCGGGAGTTATAAACACTGAATTTAATTATTAAGGAATTAAAATACAATGTAATAATTTACGCAGGCCACCACGTATGAAGACACCGCGAGATCGGTGAACGTGTGCCTTGCGTGAGTAGTGTCCTCTGTGTGACGAGGCGCAGCTAGTTTTTAGCTACATTGCTTGTTGAAGCTTCGACTCCCGCGCATAGATTGTAGACGGCGCGCGGTGCGCAATGGAAAAGGAATTTTATAAAAACGAAAGACCGGCCGCATATACGTCCGTATTTTATTTTAATAATTATGTTTATTTAATACGAGTATTTTGTATGTTTTTATACCTTGAAACAAAAGTTTGTAACGCTGCTATGCTACACTATCTGTCTCGCTTCCACTTCGTAAAATAGTCATTTTACGAAGTGGATGTGAGACTCGCCGTCTCTGTCACGTTAGCGTCACTATCTGTCTCGCTCATACTTCGAATCTCTCCGTCTCGTCACTATCTGTCTCTCTCACACTTCGTAAAATGACTCTCCCGGTCTCACTCAAACTAGAATGTTAAAGTTACAGCCTTAAAGCAAACCATGGGTACATTAGAAAAAATTTTAAGTACGTAAGAAAAATTTGTTCAAAACTGCCTGTTTTTGGAAAAATAAATATTGTCTGCAATCGTAGAAATTATCTACCAAGTATCATACCATTTTGGAATCCTTATTGAATGCGCCAACTTTTGCAGTTACTTGCCAAACTCGCATAGTACATTTTTTTTTCAGTACAGCTTGTTAAAGCTATGCGAAAAATTAATTTTGAATATTTATTTTAGATAAAAATGGCATATTCTTCTAATTTGGAGCAGCTGGCTTTAAATTTTAGATTAGAGTATACAGAAACATTATTCAGGATTACAAAACAAAAGAAAATGTTTAGAAAAGTTAAGATTTGTAGCATCAAGAGTGAAAAGCCGTCACAGGGTGTAAATTATATCGATTTTTTAAATGTTAGATTTTTTTTTAAATAGGCGACTTAGATTTTTTTTTATATTTTTCTGATAACATATATGAGTTAGTCTACCGCCTGCTTTCGGCTTGACGTCGGCTTCTGGGACACCCTGTATATTAGATATTAATCACACATGTTAAATTAGCAGAATTAAATAGTATTAGATATTAAACTGCATTTTTATAATGACAGAAATACAAGTGCCAGCTGAAGTAAATTGTGAAATTGATGTGCCCCATGTTTTATGTTTTCAATAAAGAGTTGCGAAGCCAACCAATTATTTTCTACTTTTTATTAAATGTTTTTTTATGTAGAGAGTGGGTGTAATTTTTTTTATTTAAAGCAAATATTATTTTCATACTTTTTAGTTCTGTCTATGCACTCCTAATTTAAAATTTGGTATATATATGTTATAGTAAAAAGTTTCTCATGAGAAACTTAAATTTTTCCAAAAATTAGAGTAACATTATAATACTGTGTATAGCACGCAGCTTAGTATTAAATATTGTAATGTCATCAAGAGCAAAGCTTCTCCGAAAATTTCAGCTATGAAGCTAGTCGCGGAGTGGTTTGACAGCAAGATTTGGATAGAAAGTGAACTAAGTAAAATGTGGTTAAAAAAATAATGTATTGTCATGCTTTTTAATCATCATAATAACAATGTTAATTATATTTCTGTGGTCTGACACTTAAGAGGTAAGATAGCCAGTTCCTCAGTTGTGGAGGTGTCCAATTGAAGGTCGCTTTCATGACATTGGCATTTTAGACATTTCCAATCAGGTAAGATAAAGGCCAAGGGATTCCTTCTTATTTGTTAAAAAAATTAAGGTTGTTGGAAAGCACCCTATGGCTCGTTATTTATTTGCAAATATTTAGAATGTTGTTACAAAAAATAACTGTAGATCATAGTAAAATTATAATTCATACCTTCACATTTAATTTAATTTTTTATCAATGGAGGTATTTAATAATAAAGCATGGACTTCCAGAAGGAAAGTCAAATACTGTTTTCTTCTCCTTTCGCAGATTGTAAAAACAATATTTTATTACATCTTTAGTTTGTATGATTTTCAAATACCTAAATATATTATTGATAAACGATATAAAATTAAGGGTGGATTAGAAATACATTTACAAGAAATAAAATAAAAATACATTTGTGTCATAGTGAAAGTGAACTATTATTCTACCCTCATTATTACGAACTTAGCTACATTTCAACATATTTATAATTAGTTACAAATTGTGAACGATCAAACAGTTACTTAAGTCATAAATGTTTGAAGACATAAAATGTTTGGTCTAACATTGCAAAATCTGCAGAATAATAGATGTCCCAATATTTGTCTTATCTTCATCAAAATTTTATTAACTATAGGTCCCATTTTCGCACAGTAACTTCTGCATGTTTTAATGCTTATGACTATATCTAATTACAATAATTTTATTAAAGTTGCTATGGTTTGCCCTGATAAGAAGACATAAATCTTTATAACCATAACCTTATCAACCCTATGCATTAAGGTTATAAAATCGTTTGTGTCGGCAAATAATATAGTAATGTAAGGATTAAATTACGAGGCACCTGTAGTATTATAATGAGATAAAATAAGTTAATAAAATAAAACTTCTGTTTTACACATAAGTCTATGAGATATCACGATTTCTAAACAATTTTATATCATTGTGACTTACCAATCGGTTTGATATGAGACGGATAGATGTAGCTCTGTCGACGGCCACTATTACTTTACGTTGAGATAACGTAACTAAATTTTTAAATGATGCAGCAATACGGCAGTGATTAGCAAAAAAGAGACGCACCGCTGGCACCGATATACAATTTGACATTTTTATTTTGCAAAAATGTTGCTATAGTAAAATAAATTGATGACAGGCTATTGGTCCATAATGCGGTGGTAATAATCTATTTACATCTCTCATGTTCGGTAAGTAGGTCCTTATTACCCCCAAATGGGGCTTGTAGGTGACCAATAAGCGCTCTAGGGTAATAATGTAGCTAGAAAAGCCCTGAGGCTGTAAGTAATTTATTGCCAGTATGATGGCTAGATGTACGCAAACTTTTTGAAATAGTGAAGTGTTTTTATTACTTACCGCCCTAGGGCTTTCCAAGCTACATTATTACCCTAGAGCGCTTATTTGTCACCTACAAGCCCCATTTGGGGGTAATAAGGACCTACTTACCTTACAATCGAGATGTAAAGCAGAGTAGTTAGCTCGGGTGTAAGCACCAATTGCACCCTCGAAATATAGGCGCCCTCGCTGCGCTCGTGCGCCTAATTATCTCGGGCTGCAATTGATGCCTTACAGCCCTTAGTTCTAATCTACTATTATCACATCAAATTATAAAACAGGCACCCATCCCAACCAGTGACGGGCGTGGTACGGAAGAATGGAAAAATAAATCCACTTGTCCCCACCAGCAGGCCTATTCGCTAACTACAACTTGGTAAATAAAACTGTCATTTTTGAAAGACATCTTATATCCATTACTGCTATCATGAAGGCCGCCGTAACACCTAAGATCACTAAATTAGTAATGGATATAAAGTTTCTGTAAAAAAAAATGACAGTTCTAGAATAGGCCCGCAGCTCGCAGATCTTATGTGGTACGGCAGCGTTCATGATAGAAGTAATAGGATTTAGTGAAACAACTCATAATCGTAATTTTTTTTATCAAGAAATAACGAGGTATTTACATTATAAAGTACCATTACAAATTAATTATCATTGTATTAAATTCTCGAAATGATCTTCTCATTGTTGTAGGCACCATTGCTGCGCGAAAAACTATTTGCTGTGTCGCACGTCGATTCTCAGGTCTTCAGCGCTACTCAAAATTTTGTCTCGCAGTTGGACTTCTGTTTATAGTAGTGCTATTAACACGTTGCTTCATTGTGCCCCATAGGAAATAGTCGAGAGGCGTCATATCTAGTGATCGCGCAGGCCACCCAATAGGACCTTGTCGGCCAATCCATGTGTATGAATATATCTTGTCGAGATAATTATGTCCTTACAACACTGGCGTAGTGGGCCGGACAACCATCCATCTCTACGTTCCGTGCCGTAAAGCTAGCGACACATCCTCTAATAATAACGGCAGTTCATCACACAGCAGTGATTTCTTTCCCCCGAACATAGAATTCGACGAAACGGGTTTCCTGATCACGACTTTGATAGAAATATTTCCGAAGTTAATGGTCTGCGGTCTCCACCACCCCGATTCGAATGACTATAGCTATTGTTTGTTACAATTAACCTAGAGGCACGATTTATGTAGTGTTTGAAAGCTGAAATGATACACATTGAAATAAGCACTAGAAAACAATACAATATAGGGGGTATTATTTGTATAAAAATTGGAGAAAAAAAATTTATGCTTTTTTCTACCTTAATCCTCTGTCAGACTATCAATTGTGTGTGATTCTGACAGCACTATTGATCTTTATCTTTGCATTGTCCACAGGTAGCTCAACCGGCTTAGTATTCACCATACCGCTAAACTTCATAATTTAGTACCGTGTTTTCGCTACCCACTCGAAATTGGCGAAACTTAATATAAAAATTGAATTGAATTTAAGGATCGCGTTGGCGTTTATTTCATTGATATTTGTCTATTCATTCAAGAGTTTAACGGATTATGCACGTCAGGTTCGCATTCGCACCCGCGGGTAAAAAAATGTGTGGCTGACCTCAGCCGGGACACAAAAAAAAAGTGTGAAAAATAGATTGTTTGAGTAGGTCGCTATAATGTCTAGAGTTTGTCAGAGTTTGTCGGCAAGTGTCAGAGTTTGTCGCCTGCGCGTTTCAGAGATCAGTGTGGCCCGGCTGGGGATACGTTACCCCAGCCGGGCCACACAGATCTCGAAAACAAAGCGACCTAGTGAAAATCTGTTTGCTGATATAGATAGGCAGCAGTTTGTCGGACAAGTTCGAGTTTTCATCAGGCTCGCGTTTAAGGGGGCTGTGTGGCCCGGCTGGGGTAACGTTACCCCAGCCGGGCCACACAGATCTCCAAAACCAAACCACATAGCGAAAATCTGTTTGCTGATATAGATAGGCGGCAGTTTGTCAGAGTTTGTCGGAGAAGTTTCAGAGTTTGTCGATCCACCATTTCAGAGCTCACCTGCAGCAAAGTTGCTGCAACTGAGCTAGCTGGATCTCGAAAACAACGCGACGTAGAGAAAAACTGTTTGCTGGAATAGTGAAGCGGTAGTTTGTCGGAGTTTGTCGAACAAATTCCACAGTTTGAGACATGCGCATTTCCGAGATATGTGTGGCCCGGCTGGAGAAACGTTACCCCAGTCGGGCCACCTGGATCTCGAAAACGAAACGACCTAGCAAAAATCTGCTTACTGGCAAAGATAGGTGGTAGTTTGTCGATACATTCTTCAAAGATTCAGAGTTTGTCGGCGCCTCAATCCAAAGAACGAAAGAATTCTTTATTTGGGTAAATAGTCTAGGAGCCTGGAGTCCCAAATGTGCGAAGTTTCGTTATTTTTTTATGTTTTATGTACTTACAATAAGAAGTTAATGTAAAATAGTTAATTGAAATCAGTGATGAAACAGTAACCGTTAATATTTAAATTTATGTAAATCCTCGATGAGTGATTGATATTTTTTAAATGTATTATTTAAGCAACATTTGGCATCTTTTCTCCTTGTCTATCTATATGAAGTAATGTACAGTGGCGTACAACTTTCTTTAAAAATCGATTTTAATAAGTGCATGCAAAGTAAGTTTTATGAGGTTTTGTTTGTTAGATGTATATGCTGAAAAGAATAATTTTTATATAAAGCATCCATAAAGTTTATTACGAATTCATTGTTTCATGTAAAAAATTCGTAATAAACTTTATGGATGTGCGTTATCTAAAACTAATTATTAAACTGTGTTTACCCGTAATGTCATTCAACCCAAAATTTTCATGTAAATCATAGACATGATGATGATACTATAATATACATGAAAATTTTGGGTTGAATGGCATTACGTTAAACACATTTTAATAATTAGTTTTAAATAACGCATTGATTATTTATTGGTTATTATGAAACACCGTGTACAACAAACGAAACCTCATAAAACTTCCTTTTTTAAAGAAAGTTGTACGCGACTGTACATTACTTCATATAGATAGACAAGGAGACCAGATGCCAAACGTTGCTTAAATAACACATTTAAAAAATATCAATCACTTTTGGATTTACATTTAGGATATACAGGATTTACATAAATTTAAATATTAACGGTTACTGTTTCATCACTGAATTCAATTAACTATTTTACATTAACTTCTTATTGTAAGTAAGTACATAAAACATAAAAAATAATGAAACCTCGCACATTTAGGACTCCAGGCTCCTAGACTATTTAGCAAAATAAAGAATTCTTTCGTTCTTTGGAATGAGGCGTCGACAAATTCTGAATCTTTGAAGAATGTATCGACAAACTACCACCTATCTTTGTCAGTAAGCAGATTTTTGCTAGGTCGTTTCGTTTTCGTGATCCAGGTGGCCCGGCTGGGGTAACGTTTCTCCAGCCGGGCCACACATATCTCGGAAATGCGCATGTCTCAAACTGTGGAATTTGTTCGACAAACTACCGCTTCACTATTCCAGCAAACAGTTTTTCTCTACGTCGCTTTGTTTTCGAGATCCAGCTAGCTCAGTTGCAGCAACTTTGCTGCAGGTGAGCTCTGAAATGGTGGATCGACAAACTCTGACAAACTGCCGCCTATCTATATCAGCAAACAGATTTTCGCCATGTGGTTTGGTTTTGGAGACCTGTGTGGCCCGGCTGGGGTAACGTTACCCCAGCCGGGCCACACAGCCCCCTTAAACGGGAGCCCGATGAAAACTCAAACTTGTCCGACAAACTTCGACAAACTGCCGCCTATCTATATCAGCAAACAGATTTTCACTAGGTCGTTTCGTTTTCGAGATCTGTGTGGCCGGGCTGGGGTAACGTATCCCCAGCCGGGCCACACAGATCTCTGAAATGCGCAGGCGACAAACTCTGAAACTTGCCGACAAACTCTAGACATTATAGCGACCTACTCAAACAATATATTTTTCACACTTTTTTTTTGTGGCCCGGCTGGGGTCAGCCACACTAAAAAAATTAAATAAAATCCTAAAAATGTGGATTTTTTTCAATTTTTTTATCGCTAAAATCCCTTCGGAGCATAATGTACAATACGCAAAATGTGCACGACACGCAAAATAAGCAAAACGCAAAATGTACAATACGCAGAATGTGCAACACGCAGAATGAGCACCACACGCAAAATGAGCAAAACGCAAAATGAGCAAAACGCAAAATGTACGAGACGGGACTAAGGCCTTATTCACGGCGACGATGACGACACAAGACAAAGGGTTTTATTTTCATGTTTGTTCTCCGTTTTATTTAATGGGAGCGTCTGTGTGCTCTTGAGTATGAGTAAGTATGCCTCTGCTTTACCTCGAAAGGGATTACAAACATAATTGAGGATGAAAATGAAAATGATTTATACTAGATTGTCATTGTCAATATTTGGAAAGGGAAAACTATGTGTCTGAGACCGTCATTTTGTTTACTTAAATATACGGTCTGAGGTATTTAGCTAAGTTTTAGCGTTTGGTTATGATAAGAATTGATTTTTAGTTTTTTTTTTGTAGAAAATAGGGCGGACAACGAATCAAATTTTATTTAACTTTAAGCTAAATTTTTTGTTAAGTTGGTACATAAGGTAAAAATTTATTCAATAAATTTGTTTTTGAAGTTAATTCGGGTTTTGTATATCCAAGGGTTGTGAATTGGAGCTGTACCAACTGCCGAGAGGATGTGAACACAGCTCCTCTTGTACATTTTGCGTTTTGCTCATTTTGCGTGTGGTGCTTATTCTGCGTGTTGCACATTCTGCGTATTTACATTTTGCGTGTCGTGCACATTTTGCGTATTGTACATTATGCTCCGATGGGGCTAAAATGACCCCCTTTTGCTCCCTGCCTCGTATGTGTACTTGATGCAGAAACACTGCATTTTATCATAAGCTATAAATATTGCCAAGTTTCATCAAAACCCTTTCAGTAGTTTTTGCGTAAAAGTGTGACTCAAATTCATTCACCAATTCTTCTGGTGGTAAAAGAATTTTTGAAATTCCAGTTGGTTTCCGAAACAGATTTTATCTTAGTTCTGGATTTTCCGTTACCTTGGGAGTACCAGGACAAATTGCCACATAGCACTCCCTTAAAAGTAAGCATTCCATCGTTGAAGAATTATTGAATTTGAATCATTGGTTCGGAATCGGGGTTAATAGGTTCTATATCAATAAAACTACCTTTTACATTTTATTATGGTGGTTTATTTGAGATCAGAGCGTCCTACACGAGCAACGAAACTGGTCGTCCGTTGTAAGGCACTAGTCGAAAAACGGACGCACTGGACATTTTAGGATAGGATAGGAGTAGTTATAAACAGAATGCACTTCTATGTGAGGGTTATTGTTTGGTGGCGCACTGGCGCGTGTGCTCAGCGAACGATTGCTAAGGTTAAGCAACGTTGGCTGTTTTCAGTTCTATGATGGGTGACCAAAATATGAAACATCTTAAGCTCCTCCATGCATCGGAAGGCACGTTAAACAGTGGGACTTGCCCCTGATCTTGCCCCGATCGTGTCGGCTAACCGTCCCATCGGACTAGGCGAGTGAAGGAACAGAGTGCGCACTTGCGTTTGCGCAGTCTATTGTGCACTATAATATCTCCTGCGCAGATGAGATTGGCCGCCGTGACCGAATACCGGTTAGGAGGGCATTATTATTGTTTATATTCTTGAAATATTTTAAATGTACACTGAAGATTTAAAAATAGATACATTACTTAATAAATTATAAAATCACGTAATTTCTTGTTTCACATTACGATACAACAATGTTGAACATAACTCTTGCTTATTGAAAACAACGAAGATGCCTTCAACCAGCTGTGTCCTAAAATAAATTGAATTTACGCGAATGTTTACGATTTGGTAATACCACAATATAGTTTAGTATTGGGCGCCTTTTCATTGTAACAAGGTGAAGCATTACAAATATGCAATAAGATCAAATAATAATAGTCTGTGTCGCAATAGGTATATTAGATTGCGCTTGTGGCAATATCAATAAAATGTTACTACTTGCTACTTGTAAAAATAAAAAATACTAGAATTTGAGATCATTAAAATAAAGGAGTCACTACTTGAATTTAGAACAATTTGTTTTTTCATGAAACTAACTTCACATTCGACAATTTGTTTTGCAATATATTTCTTGGGCACGCTGATTTGCAAAGAATAAGGAATAGAACAAAAGTATATAGCAAACTAACAAACCAATTGAATTCTATTCATAATTAAGTATATACAACTTAACTTACTTGACACCAAATACTACAATTTCTTTCTTTCATCAAGTTTTTTTTCATCAATGAAGACACAGTAATGTCTTCATTTCGGGCAATTTATTACAATCTAAATTTCATATGTTGGTAGTTTATAGAAAAATATACAAATCTCATTTTAATACTGTTTTGAATAACAATCAATAACACGTATCTGTGTTTGCTTATCCGTCTAACTTTCACTCATGTGCAATTTTCTAATATATTCTAGTTATTAATATTGTATCATTATTTAATATTATTACATTGCTTATGTATGATGCAATATTAACAATTTACCTTAAAATACTTTAAAGAATAGAATGTTACATAGCAATTCCATGACAATTGGACTTTCAGCTTAAATATTAATTGAATTGGAATGATAAAGATAAACTACTTAAATGAAAAAAATGCATGATGAAACTCATCTACTAGTAGGTACTGCATGTTACATCCTGTTCTAACAGTAGGAAAATCGCACGATGCATTAAATGGTGCAGTGCAACACCGCAGCGGCATAATATCTTTTTTTATACAACTAAGTTGGCAAAAAACATACTGCCCACCATTAGGTAACGGGTAACAGTCGTCACCATTCTGATAACAGAATTGCCGCTGTGAAACCCCCACAAAAACCACAGTGTACGTTGTCAACTTGTGACATAAGATGTAAAGTCACGGTACCCAGTAATTTCACTGCCATATATTATCTTACATATTAGGTATACTTTAGGTGTGGCTGATCATAGATTTCTTTAACATTAAAATTGCTTTATCTCGTGTCCATTATTGTTCTTTGCATGTTTTTTCAATGAAATAAACAGATTTAAATGTAAAAAAAAGATTTTCTTTGAATTAAAATAAAATAGCCTTATGGGCTTATTGCAAAATCAAACATTAGTATATAAAAACGGGTCTCGACAGAATCACTTTGTTTTGAGTATTTTACTATACAAAGCTAATGGATAGGACTAACACATGTAATAGATATTTATGTCATATTACCTCAAGTGTCAGTCGCAATTTTCATGGTTCTTATCATAAAAGTAATAGGAAGTGATTTTATTTGAGCTTACATACAGTCGTCGTGTGGCGTCGCATTTAGAAAAGAGACGGGAGTGATGTGCATTGGGATAAGCACCGAGCATATACTCTACGATTTACCATCGTGTGACACCGTATCGCTTGCGGTGCTGCGCCGCACTGGACCATTTACGCATCGTGTGCACTTGCTCTTATAGTACGCGATAGGGTTGCTAAAGGCGAGTTAATTTCGTTTTTGTGGACGAAATCATCTGGTTTTTATAATGACAATAGCTCCTATCGTTTAATTTAATACTCGTTATTTGTTCTTTTTATTGCCCTGTGATTCAGATTATTACCAGTTGTGTCAGTAAAGATATTTCAATTAGAACTCGTGTTCTGTTCAAACAGCGTGACATCTTAAGCTTTTACTCTCGGTATTGTATTGGCACGAGTCTGACAGTACCTACATAAAAAAAAAATATCTGAAAGTACAATGTTACATATTCGTTATGAAGCAAATTTTTTTGCGAAATAAATTGACATGAACTATAGATTTACAAAATTTAATTCGAATTTGAACCCAGTATAGATATGTGAAAGTTACATAGTGCTTCAATAATATACTTGTTAAAAACGAAGCCTAATGGCCGGTACACACATTGTTTAGTGTTTAGTGCGAGTGGCTTGTTTAGTGTTAAGTGTTTAGTAAAAAACACGTTCGGACAGCTTCTGTTTAGTGTTAAGTGTTTAGTGTTTAGTGTTAAGTGTTTAGTGTTTAGCGAATAGGAACGCGTTCTATTTTTTCTGCGAGTCGCCCCTCCCGCTCTCCCGCCGTTCACCCCTCACTTAACACTAAACACTCACTAAACACGTCTGGACAGATCTGTTTAGTGTTTAGTCCATATAATGAACAAATAAACTAAACACCGTTTACTAAACAGTGTTGGGACAGCACCTACTAATCATTTAACACTAAACAGTCTACTAAACACTAAACACTAAGCACTTAACTAAACAAAGTGTATACCGGCCATATGGCTGCATACATAACATGTGAATAATTTCACAAGACAAGTGTACAATATTGTCAATACCACATAATCTAGTACTTGTATTAGTAATAGGTATTATTATATTAACCCTATAACAAAAAGTATGGAGTTACTTATCTCAAACTCTGAGCGGACATTTATATAAAAGATGAACTGTGTATCTGCTTTAAGATACATATGTACAAATTGTGTTTGAATTTGAACAGATAAAGTTTTTCTTAAAACTTTGGTGTGGTAATATTGAGTTGAGATCAATTTCAGCAGAAAACATTCCGCAAAAGCCTTAAAATTTTTAATATAGGACGTTTTTTTTTAAATAATAATAATCACAATAAGGTGACGAAAACAGTTATAGCCTACAATTTTTTTGGTCAATTATATTAAACACTATTAGAGATAAAAATGTCTCGGGACTATAATACTGATTAGTTTGTCCAGTCAATTTGTCACAAATAAAGTATTATGTTAATATATAGGAACACCTCTACGTAGTAATTAATTGGCATCGCCGGCGACGCCGCCGCCGCCGCATGCAGGAATAGTCAAATTGGAATGATCATTATGAATACAACAAACTAACCGCATATAAAATTGGTCACTGTTAAGGAGGATGCCCTATTTTGCCCCACTATCAAGTTCGATGGCCAATAAAGCGGTATTTCTAATTAAATATATTTTATCAAAACATGATTTTTAAGTGTAATATAAAACAGATAAGAGATACGGTTTATTCGGAAAAAAATAATGATTTAAATTAATTTCCTGTTACAAAATGGCGATTGCATATTTATGCATTTTTTTTCACTGCAGCTTCAATAACAACTTTTTCAATGTTCTCTGTTAGTCGTATAATTACATTTTTAAATATTTATATGTAATAAATATTACATTTCATAATTTCAATCAAATAACATTTTTTTTAATTAAAAGATGTTGACAGATCGCCGTTAAACAACCCCGTTTTCCACAAGCCAAAATACCACATATTTGTAAATGTAGGGTATAACGTAACAAACGGTGTTCGTTGATGATAGTCAAAAGCTAATTAACCGCGATGATGTTGAAAATGCTGCAAATCAGTGCTTAGATGGAACGCGCCTAAAATAAGTCGCAGTAGTATCTCTAATTGGTCTGTGGTCGCAGTTCCTTCTTCTTTGCTCGTTTTGTTGTGTACTGTCATTGATTTACTGCCAAACATAGATAACGCAAAAGACGGGATTTTATATTTTGCGTGAGTAAACTCATTACACATCTTATCATGTATTCAAATATTGGATTTATACGTAAAAACCAATCAAAAACAATTATTTTAATCATAAACATGTCGCTTGGCGTCAGTGGCAGTACATCATAATTGTTTTGCTTGCACGGGGGTCGTATCACGATGTGTTGTTCCATTCATGCGTTGGAGCGACAATGCGATAAGCAATTTTGAGCATTATGTTTGAGAATATAAAGTTGATATTTTCTTGTAGCAATTACTAAAACGTCAATTTTAAAATGTTTGATCTGTGGCTAGGTATGCAATGATGTAACTTCACACGGTTGTACTTAAAATAGTTGGTGTAATAATGTAGAATAAGGTTGAATTCGATAAATATGGTAATTTCTTTATGGTAATTTTAATTCGGGCGTGCATATTCAACTATATCAGCGAGTACAAATGTATAGTCGATTAGGTGACAGTTTCAAGCGCGTTTTTGTATAAACTGCTCTATCTACGTTTGGTAGTAAATCAATGTGTACTGTACGATTTCTGTTTTACATTTGATTTCTTATTATTGATTATACTGGATATCAATAGAATTATTGATAGTATTGTTATCTTATTTTCATTGATGATGATCATAGAGAGAGCAATGCTTGGGGTCTCCCCGCGTGATCGGATCCGAAATGAGGAGATCCGCAGGAGAACTAAAGCAACCGACATTGCTCGAAGGATTGCCCAGCTGAAGTGGCAGTGGGCGGGACACATAGCGAGAAGAACCGATGGCCGCTGGGGCCGAACGGTTCTCGAATGGCGACCACGATCCGGACGACGCTCAGTGGGTAGGCCCCCGACCGGGTGGACCGACGATCTGGCAAAGGTCGCGGGAAGACGCTGGATGCGGGCAGCACAGGACCGATCGTTGTGGAGATCCATGGGGGAGGCCTATGCCCAGCAGTGGGCGTCGTGCGGCTGAGATGATGATGATGATTTTCATTGATAAAACGATAGTCAGATAGATAACTAGTTTGTCATCTAGCAAAGATATAGATAGCTTAGGTTAGGTTAGGAACCATTTTTATATGGATAATATTGGATATCTACGAAACTGTAGCTTTAATTAAAAAAAGTAATACTTGTGTTATTATTCTAGGATAAAAACCTTTAAAATGCGCCTAGAGTTGTTTCTATACGTCGAAATTTGTAAGTGGGGCAAGTCTCCATACAAAAGTGGGGATCGTCCTTTACGAAGGTCCATATTCAGATAAGTAAATGTAATTTTGACAAAAGAAAAATAATCTTGCCATGATTAAGTGAAATGAGACAGTTTGTATTCAATACACATCCTTAGTAATAATGTAATTCAAATGTATACAACATTTGAATTACAGGTCCACGAATCCCAAAATTATATACATTTATAAAATACAAACAATTATACCACTAAACCTAAGAAAGCAGGTTACAAATACAATTTCACGTTTCTACTACTAATAATAGGGATGTTGACGAATTTTTGGTACTGTTTTTATTTAACAGATAGATACGTCATTATTACGAAAACATAAATAAAAAAAAATTATGACTGACTTAATTAAATTATTCTTTAAATTCTGCGCTTTAATGCAGATTATATTAAAATAAGATAAATAAAGAAATTACTGTCAAAGAGTAGATCAAACGTGACAATTTCACAATTTAGATTCATTCCAGGTTCCAGATAAGCATCACCACTTTTTGGTGCTTATATGTAATGTTAACTGCGTTTTGCGTTTCATTCAATGAATTATTTTCATTAATTTCCGCGCTACTTGTTACAAATGAAATGGTAAGAACTTCTTTTTCATGCTGAATTTTGACACCTCTTGTTTAGGATTATTTAGTAGAATAACTTAAAATTACAAATAGTACAAATCAAAATCGGCTAAAACTATGTCTTACAATTTATTTTTTAAAACCACTGAAAAACTTTTCGATGAATGAAAAAAGTTTTTAAATGTCAAATTTGAAAACTGTCATAAAGTGGTATTGGAGGTCCCATCAAATAGCAAAAATGTTTTAATGAAACACACGAAATCAGCACGAAAAGTTAACACCAAAAACTTATGAAACGCGTCAGTGCTAATAATGTTGAAAATGTTTGAAACCCGTGCTTATCTGGAACGCGCCTCATGTTCGGAGTTTTTCTCACACCGTGACGTAACGCGCTCCGATTGGCGTTTGCAGTTACCTGATACTGAGCATTATTTTTAAAATATTTGATTATGTTAAATTCATTTATTACGCATATTTTCACATACAAAATAGAATTTTCAGCATTCTCATATTCCCATCTATCTATGGTGTTAATAAACATTACGTGATTCGTGATTATGTGCACCGATTGTGGTGACGTTATATCAGCTACAATTCACATGTCATTGGTTGGCTATGCCCAAAAAAGTAGGATTTTCACGAATCAATGCAATTAATGTATAAAGCATTCTTTTCATATCCGACCTCGACATAATATGTTAGCACAAACTTTTTGAATTTATTTACATTATGTTGGAAAGAGAATTCTTGTGATCAATGGAAAAGTTAGGTGGTAGTTGTAGATGACAAATAAAGTAGAAAGCTCTTGAAAAAATACATTTTCAATTTACATGGAACATTGGAAGAACCTCTGCATAATTTAAACTACATTTATAACAATTAAAAATTCAAGTGCTGACGACAGTAAACTATTCATATCGTGAAAAACATTAGGGACTTATCCAATCACTTTAGCCAGGACATCACGCTACGGTCCTGGTTCTGGTTTATAACCAGAGTAGTCCGTACTCCGTCTGTGTCTGTTCTGCTCGCTGCTGATGTCTACGAGAAGCTGTCCTGCTCACATTCGTCCCAGCTGTCGCATTCGTAGTGGTCACAGTCGTAGTCGATGTCGCATGCCGCGTGGCCAGTCGCATCTGAGCTTATGTCCGTGAGAGCCGCGTCGGATACCGGCTTGGATGATATGTCTAGTATCTGTAATGTTTTTCATTAATTTATTTAGGCATTTGGAATATAAACACTGTTCTACTACACATTTTTATTATGTTTAAAGTGTATATTATAGACATTACTTTACAGAAGTTACGGCAATATGTTTGTGGTGTTGTCGCAGATCAAAGAAGGTTCATACCGTAGTATTCAGTAATCCATGCGTAATCGTCCCATTTGTATGTGCGTATAAACGAAATTAGGAACCTAGTATAATATTGTTATATTATAATGTTTACGTTTACGTGCCTTACGTTTCTTACAATAAATAAGTACGAGTATGTTACATAAATGTAAGAAAGCAAAACGTACTTTGTGCTTGTATATAAGATGTAAGACATTTTCATTAGCAGCGTCTAGTGATTAAGAGTAGGTTATTAAAGCAGTAGGCCTTGACAATTTTATATTAAGTGATTTATCTATGACACTACTATTTAGCAATCTATATTAATAGCATGTTTGAAATGACCATGCCAAGGGGCAATTGCCGCTATCCACTAATAAGCTTCAAAAAGGATGGCCGATCCAGGGAGTCGTTTTGCAGTTAAAGCAGAAGCAAAATGTTTGATATTTTATAACGGAGCACCCGCTGCCGCGCCAACGAGGCTACGTAGGCAAGCACGTATACTTGTTACAAAAAGTTGCATATAATACTAGGGCGCCACCTGTGACTACGTAATTGTGACACTTTGTGACAGCTTTCGTCGTAATAAGAGTTAAACATAACTGATAAAAATATCAACATCTAACGCTACTATAACAATGCTATATTCAAACAAACCCGCGATGCTGTTGGCCACATGAGTGATGTTAAAATATTGCGTTGATTAATGGGTTGCGATGTATCGGCGCTCGAGCATAAGGATTGGCGTGCACTATTGGCGAAAAAGCCTGTGACATTTAATGGTGTGATAAAAAAGGGGAAAAATTTGCAGGAAGGATTGTGCTAACAATGCACTTTTAGCTTACTGTGTCCCTACACGCGCAATACAGTGTAAGCGTGAATGCACATGGCAGATTTTTTGACGGTGCAATGTATGGAGTTCAACGTTGCAATGCACACGAGCCACAATGGAACGTTCGTAATAAAAGTATACGTTAACGCACAAAAAATCAGTCACCGATAGTCGGCCGTGTGTGTTGTAACACCGTTTTTCTTGAAATTTTACAAAACACAAATTTTGCAAAAACACTTTGGTTTCACTGTTGTTTTAACACAAAATTCACAATTAAAATCATAGTTACAACAACCCTGTCAATTAATTTCACAATGTCAATGTCAAAATTGTCAATGTTAACGTCATTTCACGTCACGTTAGTGACGTTTGCAAGTATCTTTGGTCATTGTGCAATTTATGCATAAACAATATTTTCGCGTTTATCCTGGAATAGTCTACAAAAATAGTATTTTTCGCCCAAAATCCCGTGCCCCCGTTTAGGTGGGTTGATTTTCTGAAAATTCGGAATTTGACATCTGGCCCGTTTGTTTTGATCACTATTAGAGTCATTTTATAAAATAAACCTAAATTATACATCAATAGTCTCGTCGAATAGAATTTTGAAATCGTTCATATTGGTCTTTATGGTTAATTCTTTATAAGCTTGTGTTTATTTTTTCAACCAAACTCATAATTTTAGCTTGAAACACTTATTGTAAATGTTGTAGAATTTCTTAGGATCCATAATTATGTTGACTTGACACATCTTGAAACAAGTTAAGAATTTTAGAAGTGTTATAAAATAAAATTGGTTGTATTGATGATTCCTTTGTCAATGCGGCGCTTAACATCGGGACTACGGACCCCAATTCTGGTACAGGACCTACTTATATAGTTTATATAATATACAGTCTATGCTCATCGATCGACTGTATTGAAATCATTTCGTTTGTTGTTGTTTTGTTGATTACCGAAGTGTTTATGATAATTTGAGGCGAACAAGTTACAGTGCCTAAACAATAGTTACATTCGTAGGAGTCTGTTTTCAGCTCGAGAGCAAAGCTCAAAGAGATTTTTTTTTTATCGCCGGCTTAAGCGATAATTCGTCGACCAATTTGTTAATTGGAAATAATAAGTAGTAATCTCGTACTAAAACTCTTTGCTAAAGTACTGCTGTGCGATAGCCGCAGAGACTCACATCGGCCGAAGAGCGCAGGCTGTAGTTGTCGGAGTGTTCGGCGAGCGGCGCGGGGGGCAGACGTCGGGCCTCCGACTTGGAGGGCTGCTTGCCTTCCGACCGTAAAGCGCCCTCGGACGGGTTGGAGCGCTCTGGAAACGAGCAATCAATCAACTTACGATATCACAATTATAAACATGTTCGTCGATTGAAATGTCAACTTCTGCCACAACGCAACAGTGCTCGGATCGGGGGCACAGCCCGGACACTCCATACAACGTTCGCAAATCAGTTACCTATTACTACTTCTTAAGCCGGCGCCAGACATGTGATCAAATATGCAAATACCTACAAAGTAGCGAAGTGTGGCACTGACATTTGCGTATTTGTGCAAAGTTTGAACACATCGTTGTAGTTTGCCATCATGTGTCGGTTTTCGAGCGCACATCAAAGTAAACAAAGTTCAAAGTTTGTGCGGCCTGCCACACTTGTTGCAGTGTTTAGTGACGCGTCCGCCGCTGAACAGAGTAGATGTATTTTGAGCGTCAATAATGGAATGGAGACGCAGTTATCGAATATGTTCTCTTTCGATACAGTAGTGTAGACATCCACTCACGTCTTCTTCTTGAAGATTTTACATTATTTATAGAATGAAAGAAAAAATTAAGGGCACTCAAATAAAACAGACTGACGGCGTTCACAAAATCATCGTCCATTTTGTCAGCCATCTTTGCGTTAACTGTGACCGAAAATCATTTGAAAACAAGTCTGGCAGGCATATTGGCGTTTCTATTTGTGCACATAAAGTTGATTCAAAGTTTCGATGTGTGTTGAAACTTTGATCACATGTCTGGCGCCGGCTTTAAGCAAATGACGTTTGCACTCGCGCAAATGGGTGCGTGGAATCTAGTAGGGCGGTGCGCGCGGTTATCAACCGAATGACGCGAGAAGTAAAGCGAGTGCTTTCTCTTTTACCCGCATAGCACTATCCCTGTTATCGGCCGCCGCTCGCGTCTACTCGGTGAACGTGAAGTCTCGCCGCGACCGAGCAAACGCGCGCGCCCTTGTTTATGTGTCTGTGATGTCTACAACGAAGTGCGGGGTGAGGTAAGGTATTTGAAATGAGTGTGGGGAGGTGAGTGGCCGTTCTTTATGGAGTACTATTATGTTCTGCGTCGGGGGTTTATTGCCTAAGAAAAATCTATCACGATCGTTGCTTACTGTTTTTATGAAGCAATGATCGGTCAAAATGAATAACGATCCCGATAGATTTTTGAGTTACACGTTACACAGTCACGAGGCTAGATTGAAGGGTAATACTGGCAGTGAAATTACTGTGTACTGTAAATTTTCATCTGATGTTGCAAGTTGGGAAGATACTTATGTACAGACATTTACAGTTACAGTATTTAATGATTAGCAAGTTGACGATTATTGTATTTAGTTGTATACTACCGACATACAAACCACTAATATTCTGACAGTGTGTTGTATTCCATAGAGTATTTATAAGTTACTTGATCTATTGCAAGAAGGTAGACTGAGAGAACAATATCAGTTGTCTCATTTGCCTTTATAATGCGACAAAATCAAAAAATCTAACATGCTAAACATTTAAAGAACAATGGCAGAATAATATCCGAAAGAATCATTTAACGTCCACAAATTCCATCAGTACAAATGTGCTTAAAACGATTTCTTATGATTTATCCAAAAACACATAAATGTGAGTCTTGAAAAAAGTAACATTTTTATGTACGACAAATGACTAAGAGTTAGTTATGAGTTCCTTCGACCGTCACCGCGGTCCGATTTGCCGATTTACCTGTCAATGCTGGTTCTAATTAATATTGCGTGGAGAGTGTTTACTAGTGCGAGTGTGTGTATTAGTGTCACAGATTGTCATCTCAGCGCTATTACAGCGATTACGCATTACAGCAATTTCCCTGTACGTGGAAAATTATTATATGATGGCGATAATTGGGATGATGACTGAATTTTAATTTTTACGTCTCGTCATTAAATATTGAAATACCGTGGAAAAACAGGCACTCCTGTGAAATCAGAATTAAAATCGGCTTAGAAATACAGCAGATACAAGCATTTTAAGTTGTTAATTTGAAGGCGATTAGACAGAGAGATCCGACATCAACCGTGACGTCATAGTTGAGTACGGCCATATAAACTCCTTGAAATTTCCGTTTTGCTAGAAAGAGATGGAGAAAAATCTTTAATACCTTATATCTTGGTTGTTTTTATAGTTATTCGAAAACCGATTTTTTCTTTCTGTTTATTATATGAATGAGCTACTATTAAAGCAAAAATCTATTTTTAGTCATCTAGCCTATTAAAGTCACAGATAGCTTGAACGCTCCCACAATTGATCCGAAACGCGAAATATCAATGCGGACGGCATTGTTTATTTGACATTAGACATGACATCGTACGCGCTTGTTTCGTCCGAACCACAGATTATTTAGAGACTGGTCCGAACTTCGCTGTTTTGTTTTGTTTGTGCGGTGCTTTGCATACTTAAGTATTTGCTGTTGATTTTTCGTGCTTTTGAGTAACCCTGGACTGTTTCTGGACTACCAAAACCTCTTATCATGACTGACTACTGCTAGTCAAAGGATTTCGATTCTCGACGAAGTTATTTACGGTTTTAAGAAATAACCTCTAAAACTTGTCTATAACTTTTTGTCCAGACTTCGTAGAATATTCATTCTACTATTATTTTACTAAGAAATGAAATCTCTTTAGTTTGGCATATTGTTCATGCATGTTTAGAAAAAAAATATATATCAACAAAAAATTGTTAGGAAGTTTGACATTATTCTTATGTGACTACACTATTATAGGTGAGTATATAATAGCGACTGCATTAAATATTTTAAGACGGAAGTTTTAAGTAATTTGTGTGTAAGTACAAAACAAGTACCTTTAGCGAGAGGATCAGCGAGTGATACAGGGGATCCGCTTCTGGGCGATCCTAAGCTGCCACTATAGTACATTTCAGGATTCGCTTCGTGACGATCTGAAATGGAAATGTAATTATTTTTAATCAAAGTAGAAAATTCATACAAACGGTTATTTAAAAATGGAAATTCCCAGGGAAACCACTTAGCCCATCCCACTGCGTCGATGATACGTTTTTAAGATTGGCGTCAATCGGCGAAAAAGATGATCGAAAAAGTCTGCAAGAATCGATTCAAATATTAATTGTGAGAGAAATGCTAATTCGAAGTTCGCCTTTCATAAAGTTAGGTTAGTTAATTAAACTCAGACAAGGAAACTCAGTAAGGCACCTTTGCATATGTACTATATATTTACCATCACCTGTATTATTCGAACAACTTAATCGTGTTACTGCCAATGTAACCGATGTTTTGCAACACAAAATGCCGCAAAATTCATTGCTTCTTTTGGCAGGTGACTTTAACTTCCCTAAATTGTCCTGGCACAAAGACCCTAACTCTAATTCTTATCTCCCATCTGGTAACAATTCCTCTGAGGAAAATCTCTTTGTGGATGCTCTCATGTTTAATAATTTGCATCAGTTAAATCCAGTAACTAATAATTCAAAAGACCGTTCATTGGATTTGGTCTTTTCTAATGAATTGAATGTTTTTCAAGTATCTGAGCACTCCCTACCTTTAGTTAAAATTGATAATCATCATCCAACTCTACGCATTACAATGACGATACAATTGCACAAACGAATAACTTTTAAAAGATCTCCTTTTCTAAACTTCTCTAAAGCAGATTTCTCTAGTATTAAAAATAAACTGGAGAAGATTGTCTGGACAGAACATTTTAAGCCACAATACTCTGTACGCGACATAGTAGAAATTTTTTACGAACTCATAATGCCTATCATTCGCGCCCACACGCCTATTGGGACTGGTAGAGATAAGACTTTTCCTTGTTGGTTTAGCAGATCACTGATAAAGACCCTTAAAGAAAAGGCAAAATTTCATAAAAAATTCAAAAAATACGGCAATCTCAGAGATCATCTCACATATAAATTGCTACGAACTCGTTGTGATAAAATGATTGATGACTGTCTCACAAATTTTAATAATCAAGCTAAAACAAATATTAAGAATAACCCTAAATATTTCTGGACATTTATCAAATCTTTAAGATCTAATAGTACCGATATCCCAGACGAAATGTTTCTAGAGAACCTAAAAGCTCAAGGTGGACAACAAATTAGTAACCTTTTTTCAGATTACTTCAACTCTAATTATATTAGTAATTCGTCAACGCCGTATAATTTTGCCACCACAAATACTGCTCATGCTTCCCTTGGTTTGTGCTACGTGTCCAGAGATGATATCCTTAAAGCCCTTAAATCTACTGACACAAATAAGGGACCGGGACCTGATACTATACCACCGATATTCTTCAAAATATGCGCATCACAATTAGTTGAGCCACTTTATCAAATTTTTAATAAATCTCTTACAGCCGGAGTTTTCCCCTCACAGTGGAAAATAGCCCACGTTACACCGGTTCATAAAAAAGGTGATCTGTCAAATATAGTCAACTTCCGACCGATTTCGATTTTATCATTTGTGGCCATGTTATTTGAATCCTTGGTACAAAAATATCTGTATTTCCATTTGAAACCAATATTTAACACCCAACAACATGGTTTTTTACCTGGTCGTTCGTCGGCCTCAAACCTTATAGGGTACGTGGATGATATAACGGCAGCTCTAGAGAATAATAACGAGGTCCATGCAGTATACACCGATTTTTCCAGAGCTTTTGATGTAGTTGATCACAACATACTTTTACAAAGGCTTTCTAATGCCGGAATATGTGGATCATTACTTAGATGGTGTGAATCTTATTTAAGAAATCGTTCCCAACTGGTTATAGTGCGTGGTTTCGAGTCTCAACCAAAAGCAGTCCCTTCAGGTGTCCCACAGGGCTCGCACCTTGGTCCTCTCTTCTTTCTTATATTCGTAAATGATTTATGCTCCAACTTAAATTCGGAATATAGAATGTTTGCTGACGATTTAAAAATATATCGGGAAATTAAATCCGACCAAGATGTTGCAATATTGCAGGACGATCTTAATAAAATCTGTCAGTGGACTAAAGAAAACAAAATGATCTTGAATCCTGGCAAGTGCTTTTTCATAAAATTCTCACATAAAAGAAAATCCGAAAAAAATATTTACACAATTAGTGGGTCCGTTCTTCAAGAAGTTGAAAATATTCGCGACCTTGGTGTTGTTATGGACCGAAAATTGGACTTTAGAGATCATATTAATAATTTGGTTAAGAAGGCTTCTAAATTAACCGGATTTGTCATACGTCAGACCAAAGTTTTTAATGCACCTGAAATTCCAAAATTACTTTTCAATAGTTACATCAGGAGCCTACTTGAATATTGCAGTCCTGTTTGGAGTCCATTTTATGCAATTCACATTAATAGAATCGAGAGCATACAAAAGAGGTTTCTATATCACCTGTCTTTTTCAAAAAACCTTTGCCATCAGTTACCATCTTACCAATTAAGACTCGAGCATTTCAACATGACCTCGCTCCGGCATCGCCGCTTAACCGCAGATATGATATTTTTGCACAAAATTATCGCTGGTAAAATTGATAACCCTGATCTTCTCAATAGGATAAGTTTTTCTATACCTAGAACTGGTAGTCGCCTACATAACCGTGTTGTCTTTTACTTGCCTCCATGTCGTACTAACTATCGTCAATTCTCGCCATTAATTCGCATGTGTTCTCAACATAATAAAATTTGTCATGATTTCGATATTTTCAATGCATCAGCCAATGCTATAAAAAAGTCATTGATGTTGATGCAATGATTTTATGTAAGTGTTTATAAAAAAAAAAAAATCTCTCTCTGGTAATGTAATTTGTAAATTGTTTACTGAGTGTTATTATTGTATTTTATGCGCATGCTGTGTTCACTCTTAGAAGGTTGTTCAATTCACATGTTCTCTATTGTAAATCTTTATTTTTATGTTTGTAATGCTTGTAACAACCAGTTTGTGAACCAAATAATAATAATAATAAAAAAAAAAGGTATACAGGGTGTCCCAGAAGCCGACGTCAAGCCGAAAGCTCTAACTAACTCATATATGTTATCAGAAAAATATTAAAAAAAATCTAAGTCACCTATTTAAAAAAATCTAGCATTTAAAAAAATCGATATAATTTACACCCTGTGACGGTTTTTTCACTGTTGTTGCTACAATTCTTGACTTTTCTAAACATTTTCTTTTGTTTTGTAATCCTGTATAATGTTTCTGTATACTCTAATCTAAAATTTAAAGCCAGCTGCTCCAAATTAGAAGAATATGCCATTTTTATCTAAATTAAATATTCAAAATTAATTTTTCGCATAGCTTTAACAAGCTGTACTGAAAAAAAATGTACTATGCGAGTTTGGCAAGTAACTGCAAAAGTTGGCGCATTCAATAAGGATTCCAAAATGGTATGATACTTGGTAGATAATTTCTACGATTGCAGACAATATTTTTTTTTTCCAAAAACAGGCAGTTTTGAACAAATTTTTCTTACGTACTTAAAATTTATTCTTATGTACCCATGGTTTGCTTTAAGGCCGTAACTTTAACATTCTAGTTTGAGTGAGACCTGGAGAGTCATTTTACGAAGTGTGAGAGAGACAGATAGTGAAATAAATTAAATACACAAAAATTGTTTAACATAATTTATTTAAATGTCAAGATTTACAACAGGTGTTCAAACTGTCTTCCTTCAGCTCTGATGCAGGCTCGACATCTTCTTAAAAAAGATCGGGCTATCAAGCGGGCGAATCTTCCATTATTAACAAAATCATTTGCTTCTATTATTCTTTGCCGTAGGTCAGTCACAGTTTCGATTGGCTTTGCGTAAACTTTTTCTTTCACCGCTCCCCAATAAAAGAAATCTAATGGATTTAAATCTGGGGAACGGGCTGGCCACGAGATAGTACCAGATCGTCCTATCCATCTGCCTGGGTATTCCTCATCGAGATATTCTCTTACTGAGCTGGCATAGTGAGCTGGGCAACCATCTTATTGAAACCACATATCTCTTAGAATGTTAACTGGCACATCTTCCAGTAGATTTGGTAAATCATTTTGTAAAAAAATGTAAATAAACTTCACCAGTCAAGGCGTCTGGCAGCTCAAAAGGACCTATTATTTGTCCATTTAAAATTCCGGTTCACATATTCACTTTGAATCGATATTGTGATCTATCTTGCCTCATCAAATGAGGATTTTCGATATGCCACTCGTGTAAGTTGTGTAGGTTCATGTAACCATCTTTTTTAAATGTCGACTCATCTGACCACAACATTTTTTCGAAGAATCGCGGATCTTCTCTGTGTTTTTGTAGCATTGTTTGACAAAAAGCAACACGGGGTCGATGGTCCGGGGTAGTAGAGTTTGTACTCGCTGTACGTGGTACGGGTGTAGCTGATTTCTTTGCAAAATCCGATGGGCTGTACTTTTGGGTACTCCTGTGCTTCTCTCTATTCCACGTACAGAAAAACTCCGATCTTCTTCGACAATGTCTAGTACAACGTCCTCGTAAGGGGGACGAAATCTTCTTTCACTATGTACTTGGTTCGGCAGTCGGCCCTCTGAGAAGAGTAATCGGTGCACATTTGTAAAGACTCGATGATCCGGAAAACGAGCTGCATTTGGGTACCTCTCACGATAAAGTCTAGCTGCAGCGTTGGCATTGCATCTACATTCCCCATAAATTAAATGCATGTTGGCGTATTCTTGTGTCGTGTACGCAGACATGGTGGCACTACACAATTACACAATCAACGATAAGTAGTCCGGAGCAAAGCAAAGGTCGTCGGTAGAGAAACTAAACAGTCCGAATCCAAATCACAAGCAATCAAGTCCAATAAACGAAGCAGAAAATGGTAAGCACGAAATCAACACGAACGAATACAAAAAGATGCGCAGTAAGCGAAGGAGCGAAACGTACTGATGTGTATTGTTTGTGCGTTAGCGAATAATTGGCGTCACTATCTGTCTCACTTCCACTTCGTAAAATAGTCATTTTACGAAGTGGATGTGAGACTCGCCGTCTCTGTCACGTTAGCGTCACTATCTGTCTCGCTCATACTTCGAATCTCTCCGTCTCTGTCACGTTAGCGTCACTATCTGTTTCTCTCACACTTCGTAAAATGACTCTCCCGGTCTCACTCAAACTAGAATGTTAAAGTTACAGCCTTAAAGCAAACCATGGGTACATTAGAATAGATTTTAAGTACGTAAGAAAAATTTGTTCAAAACTGCCTGTTTTTGGAAAAAAAAATATTGTCTGCAATCGTACAAATTATCTACCAAGTATCATACCATTTTGGAATCCTTATTGAGTGCGCCAACTTTTGCAGTTACTTGCCAAACTCGCATAGTACATTTTTTTTTCAGTACAGCTTGTTAAAGCAATGCGAAAAATTAATTTTGAATATTTAATTTAGATAAAAATGGCATATTCTTCTAATTTGGAGCAGCTGGCTTAGCGTATACAGAAACATTATTCAGGATTACAAAACAAAAGAAAATGTTTAGAAAAGTCAAGATTTGTAGCAACAAGAGTGAAAAAACCGTCACAGGGTGTAAATTATATCGATTTCTTTAAATGTTAGATTTTTTTTTAAATAGGTGACTTAGATTTTTTTTTATATTTTTCTGATAATATATATGAGTTAGTCTACCGCCTGCTTTCGGCTTGACGTCGGCTTCTGGGACATCCTGTATAGTTTTATACCAATGCATAACTAGATGATTTCCCGTATGCAACATACACAACGCAACTATGCACTCAGTGATGTATCTGAATTAATGACCATACGATTACTGGTTGTTAATCTAGGGGAACCCAGTAGGGGTATGTCATATATTGCAGGAAGGACGAGCCTTCTAGGGTGGACAAAGACTCTTTTGCAAAGAGACTTCTAGGCAAGAATTTTGGAGTCTTGATCCTATACTATACCCATGCATGGTCGTGCTATCAGTTGCACATAAACAATACTAACCGCACTCCACAATATCCTGGAAAACGTAGTTGTTTACGGCAACCGGTTGCCGAATCCACGGGTGTGTCATCAGTTGCGCCACTGTACAGCGGTTAGAGGGTTCCTTACAGAGCATCCATCGTAGTAATTGCTCCAGATCTGCGAATTTGTAGGTATATGAAGACTGCTTTGACGGGCTACAATAGCTTAAAGATTTGCGGGCTCAGATGCTTACTTCTTTCAATGCTGCGAACCCGAAAATTATGCTGTTAGTGGTACCTTTACTTACATTCTCTTGTAAGTTAAGGCACCATTAACATAAAGTAGATTAGTAAACGCAAAATAGTGCTTCAATAACAAATTTACGCTTTTTTTGGTCGTATCAGTGCCATATACCATCAGACAGTGAGATGTAAAAAGGAAAATCCTAAAAAATTATCAACGATGCCAAGTCGAATAAAAACGCGCCTTACTTACCATCAGATACAAGTTGCGGAAACGCCAGCGGACCTTGGATCGTATCTTCGATGTCAGAGAATGGGTTAACGAAGAATGTGAGCACATAAAGCGTTATCCCCATTGACCACATCTCCAGTTCTGGGCCGGCGTATCTAGAAACAATCACAAATTGCTAAAATTAAATCGGATTCAAATAAAATAGGCTTCACATATTGTTCTTCATAAGATTCTTATAGAAGTGTTTATAATCTTAAGAAATGAGTGAAAAGCAGTGAACTTCATACGCACATACATGCACGTAGATTATGATACTATTATATTAGTTCAAACAGTGAAGAGTAAAACATAAAAGTGACACACTTGTTTCCAGCGAGCACTTCCGGGCTGCAGTATTCTGTGGTCCCATAAAAGGTGGAGAACAGCGTGTCCTTGCTCATGAACGTGGCAGAGCCGAAGTCGATCAGCTTCACATGGAACTTGTTGTCGATAATTACGTTCTCGTCCTTTATGTCCCGGTGGAGGATGTTAAGTGAGTGAAGGTATTCCACCGCCTGTCCTATCTGGAGGGAAGATATTTTCACGGTGAAAGGTCAAGATTTCATAGTGTAGTTGTGGGTTCTGGAATGTTTTATTTTTTCAACGATCACTTTATCATGAATCTTATATTGGAAGAAAATAAAAATAGAAAATGAATACATCATACCGACACATTACAAATAATGCAATGCAATGTGATTTATGACAGCTCGTTCAAAAGTGAAGTAATTCGGAAGTCATATTAATGAGTTAATCCACGTGTGAGTTAGCTGATCTTTCAGTAGGGAAACAGGGAGTGCTTCTGTGTTTGCGCAATTAATTCTGTACTGTTTTACTCGCATCGCTACAAAAATTCGTAGAGTGTAAAGGGTCTTACTTGGCTGTGGGATGAAAAGGGATTATGAATTAAAGTATATATGTATAGACAAGACCATTATATTTACGGAATCACAATGAGAAATAGTTGGCTTTATTGTCAATATAGCCTTGGGGTTAAGAAAGTAATATTATACATTTGTGTTAAAAAATGTTCAAACCTGTCTAAATATGTAACTCAGAAGAGGCTCGTCCAATCGGGGACGCCGCTCGATGAACTCGAATAGGTCCATGCCGGCGCCGTGCTTTTCCATCACCATCTGGAAGTACTTGTCGTTCTCGAACACGTCTATCACGCTCACCTGTCGATAGGAAAAGATGGGGATGAGCGCAATTTTTATTCTTGAAGCTCGATAAAATGACCTGAACCATATCTCTGAACACTATTTAATATGATTTGTACACTAGGGATGATGTACAAGCTATTATTGCGATCACATTAGTGAAAATATAAAAAACTAACTTTTGCCCGCGGCTTCGCTCGCGTTAAATTCGGGGTAACACGGTTCCCCTTTCCTGATTTAGAACACAGAAGAGAACTCGGAACAGAATATTATTTTAATACGCTACTATATAGAGGATATTATAGGAGAGTCTCACACAAATTTCCATCCCCTATTTTAGGGGCTGGGGGAAGATTGCCAAAAAAAATAACGCAGGTATTTTTCGTTGATAACAAAGAGTCTGTATACTGATTTTTAGCTTCCTACCTTGAAAACTGCGAAAAGTCCCATACAAAATTTCACTCTCTCTTTTAAAGGGTTGGGGGCAGATTTCAAAAAAAAAAATGATGCCCGATTTTTTTGTTAGTCACAAATAGTCTGCATACCAATTTTTAGCTTTCTACCTTGAAAATTGCGTAATGCTCCATACAAACTTTCACCCCTTATTTTAGGAAAGTGGGGGGTTAGAAAGAGACAAAAAGTAGCCTATGTCACTCTCCATCCCTTCAACTATCTCCACTTAAAAAATCACGTCAATTCGTCGCTCCGTTTTGCCGTGAAAGACGGACAAACAAACACACACACACACTTTCCCATTTATAATATTAGTATGGATACCGGCCTATTAGCTTGGTAAAGGTAATAAAGAAACAGACTTAAAACCAACTAGATGCCGAGCAGTCTCCAGGATTCAAATTTTCCGCAACCTTGCGGTCGCATGGGCAGACAAGGGTATCGGTGTCGTCAAAAAAAGGCTTACAACTTTCGTTTTGCCGACGACTTTGCCGCTCCGGACGCACATACATTACAGCGGATGCCACAAGACCTTAGCAAGGCGAGCCTTGGGGTTGGACTGAAGATGAACCGGTCAGACACAGGACGACTAATAGCGCGAAATATAGCGTTGAGGTTTGAGGAATTACAGCAAGCCAAGGAGTACATCTACTTGAGCCAAATAGTTTCCCTCGATAACAGGCAAGTTAATGAGATCGAACGCCGAATCGTAAATACCTAGAGGAGCTCCTGATTCATGAAAGAGCTGCTGAAGGGTGATCTTCCGATTGCCCTAAAGCGTAAGTTTGTGGACTTGTGCATATTGCCCATCCTAACCTACGGCGCCCAAACCTGGTCTTTTACTGAATATCAGAAGTCCAAATTCAAGGTTTACATGGAACGCAAAATAGGCTAAATAAAACAAACTGTAAAAAAAGTAAAAATTTACGAAGTATCGCAGAGACATACGATGTTAGGGTGAGACAGTGTGAGCAGTAGGCTGAGTTCGAGCGGCAGGCGACGACCGTCAGGGCCGTCTACCCAGAACTGGGCGCCCACTTTCTCCTTCAGTATGAACTTGGCCACTGCCAGCAAGCGGTCCGAGCTCCGATACGCCATCTTCACGCACCCGTAAGCACCTTTACCTGTATGCGTATAAAGTATTACATTTTTTTTAATATATCATGGCACACTCACATTTTTTGGATTTTCTTTTTTGAATATTGTCCGTTATTATAAAACTTTAAAATAATATTAACCACAGTATCGATTTATCTCTCTTTATCTGCCTTACATATACGATACCTCTATACACAATTAATGACACCGACTTAAAACGATTGTATCTATTGTTCTAATTGTAATCTGAATTTGTAATAACTGTACACCTAATTATTGTCCTTTTAGATCAAAATTAATTCTTGTTTTCAATTAAAATAACTCTTACCGATTTGTTTGAGTGTGACATAGTGTTTGTTGTAGTCTCCAGCTATTTGCTCTTCACCACACTGACTCACCAAAGACATGGACTGCGGTCGGCTGCTTGCAGATTTGATGCCCTTTAGAAAGATTTCACTTTTTACGAGAATAATTTGAGATATTAAGCAAACGTCTGTTTTCAGGTTGTAAAATATATCGAATTTTTAAATTCATTTTATGATTTCATTCAAAATTATTTTTATTTGATTATTGTCTAAAGTTCAAAACTCAAAACACATATTTTTCTTGTCAAAACCAGTTAAAATCAAGAAATGGTAAATTTTTGTCTATTTTCTTGAATAACTTGGAAACTATTTATTTTAAAATTACAAAAAAAATACATTTAAGACCTTTCATTTGATATGTCACACGATGCAGTTTTCATTTTTTTTTAAATTTTCCACCTTGCCCCTAAAAATTACCTCCCATACCTATACAGATCATCTATTCACGTCACACCTCTATTCGCGTTTGGGTCACAGAAATTGACATGTGTACCAAATTTCAACCTAATCGGTCTAGTAGATTCGGAGATAATTGACTGTGACCGACAGACAGACGGACACGCGAGTGATCCCACAAGGGTTCCGTTTTTTATTCGGACGTACGGAACCCTAAAAAATCAGCGCCTGCGACATACCAACACTAGCGAGTTGTCCGCGGTGGACGCGACGCTGGACGCGAGCGTGGTGTGCCGCGGCGCGTCCTCCAGCTGCACGCCGAGCCACACGCAGCGCATGCGGCTGCCGTTGGCCAGGTGCATCGTCGACACCGTGTACAGAACGTCTGTGAGCAAACAAACAATTAATTCACGTCAAAATATTTCAGAGTGCCTAGTGCGAGTTTTATCAAGCTCTACTCGATCGTACGCATCGAACGCGTTAACGCGAATTTGTATGGAATTAGAGCAGCGCCATCTAGTAGCCGCTATGGAATGAGACAGCTTCATCTAGTGACTACTAGATGGCACTGCTCTAATTCCGCACAAATTCGCGTTTGCGCGTTCGATGCGTGTGAGTGTGATTGAGTAAAGCTCGATAAAACTCTCACTTCGCATATAGATGCTAAATAGAATGTTAAAATAAATAAATCCTTCGCAAAATAAAGACGGACAGGCAAATTGGCTACGATGGAAGGCTTCAAAAACGTGAAGAAATAATGGATTGTTAACGAAGGGGGATAAACAGTGTGTTATGTCACGGGTGTGGACTTATATAGCGAGACATTTCATTCGTCATTATGTTTACTATCCGATTTTTTTAGTAACATCTTCGTCTTTAAGGGGGTACAGTCAGACCACTAGCGCCGTCACTAGTTTTTTATTATGACGAATTAAAGAAGTTTCTACATAAAATCGCACAGTAGGGCACTCAATATAGATATTTCAGATTTATATTTAGGTATTTTGTACACATAAACCGCATAGAATAGCCAAAATCATAATTATTGCTTAAAATGGCCACTTTTAGCAATAATTATGACTGATTATTCCTATACTTTTAATCTATGCCTGAATAGCTCCCAAGAATCTATATTGAGTGCCCAATTGTGCAATTTTTTGCAGACACGTCTTTAATTCATCATAATTAATAAAAAACTAATGGCGGCGCTAGTGGACTGACTGTGTCCCCTTAAACGAATTTAGTACTCTGTATGAAGTTCCCCAAGTTTGTATTGGGCAGACTATGACTAACAGATCTTATTTTTCCTTCAAAGCTTACTAACATGAAAATTTCTAAAGCCAGTATTTGCCACCACTGACTATTTTGAATGACCTACATATACCTAGATAACCTACTCAATGAGAAAGACAAGAAGAAAATTTCAGTGTTGACATAAAAATACGTATAGGCACAGATAATATAATACTACAGTACAGATGCCCCATCCCATACAACGAAATGGGACCTACTTAAATCGGGCTATTCTTCGAACTATTTTATTTCACCATTTCACCGCGAGATGACGCACCAGCAAGCTCGGGCCATCGAGCCTTTGCTACATTGGGCTCAGTAGTTCTCGCACGCACTCAACAGATGGCACTTTGTTAACTGCTATGCTTATTATGCTTTGTTTAGTTCATGACTGCGTAAATAGGTCTTGTAAAACATCATACGCTTACGGCCGGCTGCAACAAGCTAAATGTGTTACAATTTGGTAAAAAAATTACGTATAAATCAATGTTATACCTAAGGGGTTGTTCCGCCATGGTTATACGATTTATGTCATACATTTTATATACGTTTGACATTTAAGATGTAATTGTAAAATAAATTTGATATCATTGGAGGTATAAGTCATTTTGGTAGTGGGTACTTTCTATTATATCTGTAACTTCAAATTCAAAAAACTGGTTAAGAATAAAGCAAACTTACTAATTAATGAATTTTTTTATATGTGACCTTTTTTTATCCCGCCCAAGACGATTTTTTTCACTGACTTATTCATCATTTTTTCAATTTATTTAGTATTTTTAAAGAAAATCAAAGTCACATAATACCTATTGTATTTTGTTAAAATGTGATTTAAAATTTTTATTTGACAAGATTTTTCAGTTTATGATTTTTGTTTTTTATATTAAATAAGTGTTTATTTTTATATTTATACATACTTACCTATAAAAAACTAAGCAATTTAATTCTTAATTACTTATATTTTTTTATAATATAAAATATAATTGAGAAATTTATATTCTTATAGCCGGCTGAAATTAATTTATTCGACTGTTTTATCAAATATCGAAATTATATAATTTAGTACTATTTTTTAAACAAAATTTTATTTTTCCATGTTCTTTCTTACCAGTTATCTAATTTTCTGTTTCATTTTAAGAATGTTGTTATTAATTCTGTGATAAAAAATAATTGAAACAAAAGATACTTAATGCGGGTTCGAACCACAGACCTCTAGCGGTATAGCTTAATAATTTCGCAGTATTTCCGCATGAGCCATCTGTTCACTTAGATTTGATGATGAAATTTCGAATCTATTATTTAAATTATGTGACGTCTATTGTAAGTCTATGTGACGTCTATTGTAAGTCGAGCTTGCCACAATATTTGTAAATGGTAAAGTCTAATAAAACACTGTACCTATAATATTTTATTTGGAAAAATTCAAAATATACCTAATCACCATTGAGATTAAAAAATAATTCAAGTAGTACCTACATTAATTTTATTTATTTTTTTATAGTCAAGAAACTTATGTCCATTAAAGTATTTACTAAACTTACAGAAATTGTGTATGTAAAGAAAAAATATTGCTGTGTTTGTAAACTACCTCTAAGTTTTTGTATTACTGACACTATGTTATGTAACCTGTCACAATTTATGACACGTCATGCTGTTGATACAATGTATATACGTGGAGCTTTATGTACCTATATGTATTGATTTGTATATTTCTATTATTCCATGTTGAGTGTATTACGTAGATATTAAGATTTTTGTTGTTGTTTATAGCTTAGTGTGTGTGTGCCATAGTGGTGCCTCTTAGAGCGTCTTCAGGGTGTCTACGGAAGACCAGCGCCGGGGAGTCTGCGACGCCTCGGCATTATGCTGAGTAGATACCCTTTCCGTGGCACATCTATTAGTGTTTTCCCTTTTTTTATTTGTTATTCTGTGTTAGTGCCATTGAATAAACCATTTTCTTTCTTTCTTTCTTTTTTCTTTCATTAATACTCACGCTGGGCTTTAAATGTTGACCTTAAGACTGCCCTTATGTCGCTCGTAATAGCGGCGGCTTTCGTAATGCAAATGTAATGCTTGACGTGTTGCTGACTGTACTTTACGTATTACTTACCTATATTATCTATGACTATGTATGTACCTAACATAGTTGAATAATACTTATGATGTTATTAAAAATTCAGATTTGTAAAATTAGTTTTGAAATCCCCCATACAAAATAGTTAGGTCAGTGAAAAAATCACTGGTTTTATGAAACCAACATGGAAGTGAAACTTTTTTTCGGTTCGTAGGCATTTAACTGAAAATTTCCGAAAAAATATTTAATAGGGTAAGTTCTTACTTATTAAAATCGCGTTTCTAATCCTAACCTAAATCTTTTTGTTCTTAAAAGAAAATTATAAATAAAAAACTAATTGAGATATATATAAAAGGAATTGATATACTTAATAAACAAAAAGCAATAAAGAAAAACAAAATAATAAAACAAGCAATTTTTAAAAAAAATAACTACTTACATCAGTACAGGATCGAACCACTGCACAGAGGGACACGCTCCATACAAGGGCGGTCATAAATAGTTAAAGTCCTGTTACTATCAATACATTGTATTATTTTAGTGACTTATAGTTGTAAAAGTGTTTTAGGAACATTAAAATGAAAGAAGTACATGTATTTACGGAATAAAAAACGTTTACTTCAGTAAAAAACAAATATAAACAATAACATACTTTTACCTAAATTTATCATGAACAAACACTTAAAAATTGGAATGTAAAACATATATTTTAAATAAAATAAGAGTCAAAACATTGATAACATTATTTAATTATAATAAAATAATAGAAATAAATAAATTAAAATTAATTAAATACAAAAAAAACAAAACAACTAACAAAATACAAATAAATTATTCTTATTCTAACAATATTAAACATGTAACAATTCTATTACACTTTGTGACAGAGTATTTTTCTTTTTAGGGGGAAGTTTCCGTAGACTTGTAATATAAGGATCTGAATGTAATAATAGTCGTTGTATTAAATCTTGATTGGTAACTTCACGTGACATTTTTCGAGTGTGACTTCGTCTATAAATTTTGATATACTTATTTGTCGCTTCAGCAGCTTCTTCGGAAAGTTCTCCTATAGATAACAATGCATAACTTATAATATCTGATCCATGTACGAGCACCTTGTGGACAGAAGCAGGAAGACTATACCACGGATATTCCTCGACCAGGCTGTATGCTGTTTGTAATGCATAGTCTTTAAACTTGCATTCATTAATTTTATGTCCAGAAGATAACGTTTGTAATATTACACAACAACGATCTATGAGATCCTTATTCAAACCTGTAATTTCAGCAGATACAGCTGATTGCAAAAAAAACTTCCTGGCCGTGTTTCCGTCGTTAGACGTCCCGCTTCCACCACTACGCGGCTTGTCAACTATTAAACCTAATCGTTCCCTAAACTGGGACTGTACATATTGTTTTTTATTTGATAACAATTGTTTATCACTATCTAGCCTAACTTGCCATTTTTTTATGTCTAATCTATATGAAAGATGAATAAAATATTCGAAGAAACGTATCCAAGAATGTAGTGGTGATAATCCAAATTGGTATCTACTCTCTATTACAGGTTTTTGTAAACATTCGTCTATTTTATTCATCTCTTTAGGGGTAGCATTACATATATAACATCTACTTGTAGATGTTTCACTTAAAGCACTACAAATTTTACCATCTACCATTGAAAGCTGCAACTTATGAGAAACGACCAATTCACGATTGTCGATCTGAATAAAAGTAGGTTGCAAACTTTCAATTTTATCCTTAAAATAAGCTTCCTCTTGCAAAGACACTGCTGTGCTTTCTTTCAAAAATTGAAATCGAATAGGACGGCAGTACCTAGTGGAAGAGGGTCGAGGATTTTTCCATAAAATTTTACAATTATCTTCAGCTAATTTTACAATAATTTGAAGGGGTACATAAGATGTTACAAACAAACTACTATCTTCTAAAGTTGAATCTGAAAAAAATTGTTTGTATTCACTATGTCCAGTGCTGCCATCGAATCCCCATTTCCCAAGTAAAGAGATATTAGACAAACAATCATCAGGAATCTGATCTAAGACCTCTTTTTGAGATTCAAGGATTCGAGAAGCTGTGTGATCAAAAAGACTTTGTTATTCAACTTCAGCTGAAGACTCGGAAACAGTTATATTAGAAGGGTAACATCTCTGTTTCGCTTTAGTAATTTGTTGGTAACATGGTAATACATTAGGAGAAATCTTACTATTAACAAAGTTTTTAATTAATAAATACTGATGTTTTGTCAACTGAGCATCAGTCACAAGTGACAAGACATCATCAGTGCTAACTCTAGATATACACGAATCGAATGAACAGTCTGAAACATCAAGCAATGCACTCACAGTAGAATCATCAGACTTTGACAAATCAGCTACTCTCCGACGTTTAGTCCTTTTACTACATTGCGTAAAAGGTTTTCGAGGACGACCACGTGAATGACACGGCGACGTTTCAGACGGAGTACATTGCTTATTGTTTTTCACAAGTTGAATTTTTTCAATAACATTAAACCAATCGGAATTCTTATATAAAAGCTTGGTTTTATCCCTATTACATTTTTTCCAGAATCGAGCAATAGCTTAACATAAATTATTAACAATTTTCTCTAAATAATGAATATCAATGTTCTCAGCATCGTCGTTCAGAGTAGTCAACAAACTTTGTAGGACTTGACGACACTTTTCCGAGTCATTATCGGTATTGACAGTTAGCCATATTTCAAGAATATGCATTCTTGAAAACGAGCATATATATAAATTACCTAAAACAAAAAAAAACGGTTAAAATTCAGTCACAAAACCTACACAAAGCACTAAGACTAAATAAACTAATTTCGTAGCAAATGCTACGAGATAATCTGGCAACCGTAGCACCCTTGTCATCGCCAAAAGGGCAGATAAGGGCAGCCAAGTTTTAATTTTCCTAAGATAAGAAAGTCTAAAGATTATGGTGCAATATACCTCCATAGTCGGAGCGAGTGGGAACATATTTAAAAGTTTATTCAAACTTTGAATATTAAAATATAATACTCCAAGAAAAGTCGCCTCGTAGCAATGACATACTAAAGAAAATATATACTAAGATACAATTAAAATAAAAATATTAATTATTACATACCCTGTTCTTGGATATCCATTTCAGAAAAAACTCACACAGCACTCACAGGTCCCGCAATGACAACAAATGACGTCACGCTTTTTAATGACTCACTGATAACAGTATTTACGATTGGCGATGCGCTCTCTTTGAATGCACAATAGATAATGAAGGCGCACTCTAATTACTGACCTATTTATAGTTTCAGAAGGTACCGCAACTATCCAATGTAACGACAAGGAATAAAATGTAAAACAAGAAAGCAGGTTTTTAAGATTTATGACCTATGGATGTCCCACAGTGCACTGCCACACAGATTTAAAAACGAAGATCTAACGAGTAGACCAATCCTGACCTATTGGAAGTGGTGAAATTTAAGATGTCATGTTTTTGTGTAATTCGACCATAATTCGACATTACACTTTCAAATGTATGGGAATTAGAAAATTAATTTTGCAATTTCGAATTTTCAATGACGCCATTACTATTATGATTATGTCAAAATACCTACATACCAAACACCTTGTAGGTAATTTATTAAAATAAAATAATTCAACTCAATCTGTGACCATACGAACAAGCATACATAAGTAGTGCCATCTATGAGTGAGCAGTATGTAATCAAATAGTTAAAGCAGACATTGCGTGCTATTTTGAGCTATGCTTTTGAGAGATACATTGAAGTTCTGACAATTTGTCGCTAGGAGTGCTATAAATTTGTAAAAAGAAATTTTAAACCGTTCTAGCATGACTTAAAAACGTATTTTGATACTTCCCACGTGCTAAGTGATTTTTAAAATAAAATCAATAGTTTTCTGAATCTCCTTGTTGACTTTTACTAAATTCACTAAAAAGTCATTACAAAAATCGATTAAAGTAGCGCCATCTATTGATGATTTTATCGAATTATTTTACTTTTGTTCGTGATGGGTCCCCGTGGTATAGGGAACGTACTTTCAACAATTTTTTGCAAAGATTTTATTTTACCACTTTATCAGCGTGATTAATATACACAACTATGCAAAGAAACAGCATTCTAATTTTAATCTCTAACCTGGAAGGACGGAAGGACAGACAAGGCGAAACTATAAAGGATACCCTTATAGTTAGGGTTATGGAACCCTAAAAATGACTTACTTAGCTCAGTCCCGTCTTTGTGAAGCACCACGCCCCTATAAGTGCCATCACGGTGTTGACAGTCGCCAGTGCAATCGCAGGGCTCCGCCTTGCTGAAGCGCGAGTGTTGCGGAGTGGACGTAGTCACGTGGTTGCGTAGCAACCGCTTCGCTACGCATGGTGTTTCCGGTTCATCTAGTACACAAAATGAGCGTTATAGTTCTACACAATGATAATTAGAAATTAAACTACAATAGTATAGTAACTGCAGATAAAATGGTTTTATAGCACAGGCATTTCTCTAATGCTACGGCCGCACCTGCGCCTATCGACCCGAAGCAATGCGTGCAGACGTTTTACACGCTAAAAAATTATCGCGTATGGTCATATTAGCGGCATCGTTATTTTACACGAAGTATCGTGCAATAATCCAAGATGTCCGAAATCATTTCCAGGCCGAATTGTGGACAATGACTTTATTACTTCTACATGTGTTGTGCTAACAATTACATTAAGCATTTATCAATATCTAATGTGAAACCTATTTTTGGATCCTATATGATGAACTCAGTTTCATAATGATGTACAGTAAGCTCCTCTTCAAGCTAGACCGTTTCACCTTTGGATCGTTCTTATGTCGCTTGTAATAGCGGCGGTTTTCGTAGTGTTAATGTAAAGCTTGAATGGGAGCTATAAATTAGAAAACTATTGCGTCGCACCCGTCTTAACAAATCGAAAGCAACCGCCGAAATGAACAACGCTAGTCTGACGACGCAGCGCGATATGTTAGAGCGCTAAAACCCTTTGATGTACCGCCATACGCGCGATAATGCACACGCTGCCCGAATATTCTCAACGATAGCCGATAATAAATGGTGACATCTGCGTGTATCGCATCATAGCACGAAGCTTCGTATCGGCGCAGGTGCGGCCGTAGCACAATAATGAGAATACTAGTTTGTGATGTGCTGGAGGGATACTCAGCACGAGAGTCGTGTGTACCTCTATTTTACCTATTTCTGCCGCCAAGCAGCGGTGCTTGCATTGCTGTGTCCCGGTGTGAAGGTCAAGACAGGCAGTGAAATTATTGGCACTGTGACTTGACGTATTATGACACAAGTTTGCAACTTATATCGTGATCCTTGTAGGGGTTGTGGATTTGCAAACCTTGCATAAACCACGTGTACTATATAGGCGCCTATAGTCATTTACCATCACGTGCATAGGCTGCTTGTTTGCCAATTTAGTCGTAAAAAAATGTGACTAGCTTAAGTTGTATTAAGGTGGCTTATGCATCCCCCAAAAAAGGGGTACAAATAGTGTAAACGGTTTCTTGCACTTATTAAATTAAAGGTGCATGAATAAAAGTACGAAAGTAAAAAAAAACCAACCTTCAAATATTTTTCTTGGCGCAGATTCTGTTTGTGTCTCCAAATCATTGTCATTACTTAAACTATCGACACTCTCAACACCATTGTGTTTGGGTAATTCCTCAATCTCACATCCAGGCGGGGGCATTTCGTTGATGGGCGTTAGGAAATCAGCGCTAGTTTCGTTGGAATCGCAAAAATCTAAAGAGATGCTGCTTTTATCTTCTTTTCCTTGTCCTGCTAAATTCGTTTTCAGTGAACGATATTTACTCGAGTCCAAGGACAGTCGAAGCGATGGATCATTCATTCTAGTTCTCGGCGCACTGCCGGTTGGCGTCACATCTTGGGAATGTTGTGACGTATAGTAAATAGAGTCTGACTTTTCTGATGGTTTAGTCACTTGTTTCCCAGGAACGTTACTATGTTCAGATCTGAGGATATTCTCAGAACGAGACTTTGATATACTACTTGGGCAGTAATTCTCGTCTTCTATCGAGATACCTGACATACCGGACGTTACATCAGGTAGTGCGGATATATCGTTTCGTTGTTCTGTAGTACTGATACTGGAAACCATATCTTGAGTAGGGGTGGGCGTGTGTGTTACAAGGCTACATGATTTATCTAAACAGAGAGCACTTGAAGATTTCTCCCTTGTTATGGATAATATGGACGGCTGCACGTTTAGCGACATACAAGCAGATTTTTGGCTGCCATTGAAAGCTCCACATGAATCTTCATCTGTGTCTGAAGCTGAAATAAAATAGAATTAATAGTAGATTAGTAGCTAAGGGCTGTAAGGCATCAATTGCAGCCCGAGATAATTAGAGGGTGCAATTGGTGCCTTACATTACCCTAGAGCGCTAATTGGTCACCTACAAGCCCCATTTGGGGGTAATAAGGACCTACTTACCGAACATGAGAGATGTAAAGAAACGTTAGTCTACTTCAAAAAGAAGAAATACATAAATTCAGTATAAAATTACCTGATCCATTGTTATCATTATTGACTGGTGAGAGAGTCATGTTTCTGTTCCGGTCTGGCATTTTGACCAAATCTGCCTCCTTGCAAAAATTGGGTATGACATCCTCTATGTGATGGCTGATTACATCATGGTGCGGCTTCCCAAACGTGAGCATAGCAAAATGATGGTTGCATGCTGTTATAATGCCGCTTTCATCTACCACAAGTAAGCCGCTCACATTGTATGTGACCTATAATGAATAACACTACTGAATTTCTGAACTTCATTGCTAAGAGCTTAGAGCAGTGTTTTTCATTGAGCGTGTAACGACCTCCAGGGGCCTGGCTTAGGCCTCTTTCAAGGGGTCGTGATGCCTGAAAATTGTATTTGTAATTTGTTCTAGCAATTCTTCAACATAGGCTTTATACATACCCTGATATTGACTTCAAGAACTGATCGGTCTTTATATTTGGATGATGCCCAGGGTCCGTTCTCAGCAGTGTCTGGTTTCAATATCCATAAACATAATGGAAAAGATCCTCCCTCTAACGTTCTGCCTGTAAATCAAGACATCCCTTGTAAATTTTTTGAAGACATAAGTACTTATCCTAACATTTGCACATTGACTATGTTCAATAGAATATGTGATACACTCTAAAAAGTAAAATATTATAATTAACTACTAACCATATTCTTGCAAATAAATATTACTATACAAATAGTTAATACTTTTTCTCGACATTCCGCGCCAATTCACAAACTGCTAAAGCATCCCGAGATGCCGAGTCGTTACGACACTGCATACTATCTATCTATGACCATATTTTTGAATGTTGAAATGTTAATTTCATGAAAAACATTTAAGATAACCTAATTTTTATTACAAAAGCTAGTTTTATTTATATAAAAATCAGTTATTAACACCTAACATACTAAAAAAATAAAGAACTGCAACATTTATTCAACCTATAAAGTAAAATTAAGATGACCACTGATACGCTAACTTATTTTATTATATCATTGTAGTTGTAAAAAATATATATGTTACCAGTAGCTTTCTGCTTGGAAACTTTCTTGGACATTGGAGCATCAGTAGTGGGCAGTTGAATGGACGGTATGAGGGAGCCTATGGGCAGACCAATCAGTTTTTCATTGCTGTCCGCTTGGAATAGCAGCGCCGTGTCCTCATTGGAACATGAAAGCACCACGCCCGTTTCAGCGTCAATTGTAAACTAATAATAATAAAAAATAATAATTATTATATTACCTTATATATAAAAATGACACGCTGTGTGTTTATCTCGCAAAAACTCAGAAAGAGCTCGACCGATTCTTACAAAATTTTCTGTGTGTATTTGAATAGGTCCAAGGAAGGTTTAAACGTACAGTTGGACCCGGTAGGTGGCGCTGTAATCGGGCGGGACAACGTCCTCGGGGCCCGCTAGTATAGATTAAAAACGGTTAATTTTGGTATATTGTATTGATATGATAAAATTGAAAAATAAAATAACACTTTCATATAATTTTCACTAATCGTGTTATTTTTGACCTTAGTTTAGCTATTGCTTTCATTCTCCTTTCGGTGGGCCATTCGAAAGGCGAGTGCACCGCCCTGCACTTTGCCAACACTAAAAAATACATTTGATAATCAATTGTATTTTTAGTTGTAAGAAAATTATAGTACAGAGTTTACAGAATTGAAACGATCAAATTTTAATGGTGTATTAAGTAAGAATATACCAAAAGGAGACCAGAGGCATACCAGCGATGTTTGCATTGCTGTCTTCTCTGTGCCTTGACATCATATCACAAGTTGGCAACATACATTGGGGTCCTTGTAGGGTTATATATTCACTCACAAATCTCACAGAAACTACATGTACTATTATAGGTGACTTTAGTCACTCATTATAGGTTAGTATATAGGTGACTCTAGTTGTGCAGCCTGTTTATTTGCCAACTTCGTGGGTAAAAAAAATATTATTTTTAATGGTACAATTTTTACAGTGACCCTTTACACCAGGGGTTCCCAAACTTTTCTGTACTACGCCCCCTCCTGTTAACATGAAAACCTTCCACGCCCCCCGACACAGTACATTTTGTGGGTATGTGAAAAAAAAAGCAAGTAAGTATTACATTGAAAATAAAACTATCATAAAACATAACATTATTGGCCAATTTCACTAACCTTGTCTTAGCCAAGACAATCCTTAGAAGAATGCTGTCACTTCTTGTCTTTAATGAAAAGAATGTGACAGCATGCCACCTAAGATCGCCCTAAGCCAGGACAAGGTTAGTGCAATTGGTGATAAAAGTTTCAATTTAGAGCTACACTGAACGCTAAACATTTGGTATGAGAACGTCTGTTCTCTAAATTTTTGCAATAATGCATGCTTTAAACGAATGGATAGTTAAGTTTAGCATCAAGTATGATTTTAAAAATCTACAACTTAAAACTAATTAAATAAATGTATGCATTTTATTTACTTAGAAATTTATGTTTTTCACTGTTCTTGCGCTGACGCCCCCCTGACATGTCTACACACCCCCCGAGGGGGGGGGGGGAGTGATAATTAACATTAAGTAATTAGAAACGTCCTGATTTCACACAGGACTGCCTGCTATTTGGAGTTATGATTTTTCTTTTTAATAAAAGAAAATGCGATGCCAAGTGAAGCTGTCACTGCATTAAAAATGTTATACAAACCGTAACATTTTTACAGTTGACTGGTTCTGCTACCACCAAACATGGTCCATCATTATCTAATTGCCTAATCCATAGTGACACCTGGATATTATTGCCATCTTTTGACAGCAATTCAACAACCTGCAATATTAAGGAAGTATTAAAAATGTATTATATTACAGCAGTATAAAAATGTAATATAAAAATATAAACTGAAGTATTTGCTTACTTAGATTTGACACATACTAATAACATTTTAACTCACCTTTCCACTTAAAAGGACTACAGTTCTGTCTTCAGAGCTGTCACCATCTTCAGGTTCATGCAGGCTAAATGTTTTTAAATTTCTCTTGTGAAGTAAATCTGAGAAACGAAGACCACACAGTTCACCAGTGGAGTAGCCTAGCAGAGAGCATGCCTTGTTATTGACAATTAAAATCTGAAAAAAAAAAGAAATTGCAAGGAAAAGTTAATTCACATTCACTCTTTCCTCCTACACTGTATATCGATTGCTAGAAAACCAGGGTAGATTATGTAAATTTTTTGTTTATATAATTTAGAAGATAAATTATTTTTTGCGGTTTGTTAGCCATTAATACCCATACTTTTGTTACTTTAACACAAACAAGAGACGAGGGAGACCTAAGCATTATTTTAAAGTTCACTTGGTGACAGTATTGTTCTTTTTAATTATACTTACTTTGAAAGTATTTGGCTCAATAGTGAATACAGCTTTGCTAGAATTAATAACTTGCTGCAATCTGTCTGTCTGTGACTGTGCTGGTGAACCTGTGACTTCACCAGCTGCCAAAGACGCATTGAATCGGAGGCCATTGGGTCCATCCACTGTAAGAATATCAACCTTGCTATTATAATAGGAAAATAAATTTTATTAATTTTACTTGCTATGTGGAATATCTCCAAATGGAAAATATTAATAATTAATACTTTATCACATACACCTTCCACCGCTGGGCACAAGTCTCCCCTATCCTTAGACAAAGAGGAATTGGCCCAACTAGATCATGGTGGATGGGTTGATGTTGGGTTTCTATCGAGTTCTGTTTGTAGTGGTGTGATTATGGTAAATTCATTAAGTCAGCTGTTACGACATTTACGTGATACTATTCTTTACTTCTGGAAAAGCTTTCTTTAGCAGGAATACACGAAAACCTGTTACGATGGTTCACCTCCTACATTAATATTCGATCTCAGGCTGTAGTAGTGAATGGATACTTATAGAGATGGAACATAATAGCTTCTAGTGTCCCCCAAGGATCCCTATTGAGACCACTCTTCTTTAATTTGTTTGTTAACAACATTCACACTTGCTTCAAAGATACTAACTTTTTAATGTACCCTGCCAATGTGAAAATCTATAAGGAAATTTCTAGTATTGATGACTGCTGTCTTTTACAGGCGGATTTGAACCAATTTGAGGAGTACTGTTTTATTAACAAACTACACCTAAATGTAGAGACTCTGTGTTTACGCTCGAGGAAGAGCGAGTGGCAACACTGCATTATAGTCTGTGCAGTGAGAGCCTGTGGCGGCCGGCCGCATGTAACATGTCAGTCGAGTCGAATACGGAATGACATTGAACGAGGTTAGGACCGGGCAGCAATAAAATATAATACAAAATATCTAACAAATAGTATTGCGCGGCGCACCAAGTGATTGTTGGTGCGAGGGTCCGCCAAAGTTTTAGTGTCGGTGAAAGTGTAAATGCACCAAATCTTTTATCGGTGATGTGAGTGATGGTGGCCTAATAGGCCTATGTAGTGCTCCGGTCTCCATCGTTGGATTAACACCAACCCTTCAGGAGCCGCGACTTCCTTCGAGCTAGCTCAGGAAGTCCACCGGCTACATACGGAGACCGAACGGATCCAAGGTAAGTAATACCAATTTTCTAGGAGCTGGTAGTTGGTGAATAAAATTCAGCAACAGTATTCGGTGAAACGCCGACGTGGTGGAGTCTACTTTGGGCACCACCATCTTTTAGTAGCGCGGGTGCACAAAAGATCTTGAGATGGTTTGCTAGTGCCGTCGCTTTGGTAGACCGACCAGACCGAGAACAGGCCTTGTTAATTCGGCATGAGGGAGTACCTGCTCGCTTGAAGGAATTGGAGCAGCTTTTCGTTGCTCATCAACAATATTTGCTCGACCACCCAGCCGAGGGTGCCGCTGAGTTGCGGGCAGTCGACCAATTTAATGCCGATTATGATCAATGTTTTGAACAGGCGGATGTGATTATAAACAAGGCTCAGGCAATCCTATCCGCCCGGAGGGGTGAGTCGTGCACGCCCGGGGAGGTCAAGCCTACCCCGGCCGGCTTGCTGGGCAGACTGCCCACTTTGGACATCCCAACCTTTGATGGGAACTTGGCTGCTTGGATGGGGTTCATTAACCTCTTTGATAGCCTGGTCCACTCGAGGGACGACCTGTTCCCTAGCCAGAAATTGGCCTATTTGCTCTCTGCCTTACGTGGAGAGGCTGGTGTACTTGTCCAGCATCTACCTGTCAACGATGACAGTGTAAGGTATTGATGTAAAGGAACGTAAGTGTGAGTGAGAGATGAAAAATATGACAGTGAAAGTGTATGAAAGAGATAAAAGAAATGTAATGACAGATTGTGTGTGAGCGAGATAGTTATTAGAGTTAGAGAGGAATAAAAAATAAAGATTCATTATGGCCGAACAAGTCTTTCATTTTACATGGCGCTGCGGATAAAAACAATAAAAGTGTTATTAATACGTGTCATTAATAGCAAATATTGGTATACGTTTAATACCAAAGTCTTTAAGTCTTCGTACTGTACGTTTGTACGCTTGTAAGTATTAAAATCAGTGTGATTACTACAGATTTCCAAAAGCACATTTTTAGGTTGGACATTGGCATACGGCATAATCATGGAATCAATCGATTTAAAAGATATTGAAAAGTACAATGTTGCGCAATTGAAGGAAGAACTCAAATTAAGATTTTTGCCAACATCGGGTGTAAAAAATGAGTTGGTAGAAAGAATTTTGAAAGATAACCTAACAAAACATGAGAATGGAATTATGGATAATTATCAAAAGGAGAAGCATAAAAGATTGTCCGAACAGATAGAACTAAATAACCTCAAATTAGAACTACAAATGCTGAAAGAAAAAGAGTCTCGAGATGATGATGCAGATCAAGAGTCATCATCAGGTAAAATGGATGCAATGATTATTCAAATATTACAGACACAGTCACAATTATTAGATAAAATATCAAATCAAAGTCAGTCAGGTATACAAGTATTTTCCACATCAGATACAAGTCAGGCCATTCCATTGTATGGTGGCCATAAGTTGGATAATATAAATGAATGGATTAGACAGGTTGAAAGAGTAGCAGCGTTAGCAAATTGGTCACAAAATTTAACATTGGTTAATGCATCGATGAGACTCAGAGGCCCTGCTAGTGACTGGAACAAAGCATATGGTAAAAATATATTATTTTGGAATGAATGGAAGTCAAAAATTATAGAAAGATTTAATGTTAAAATGACATTTGCTGAATTCATAACCTATCAATCAAAAAGAATATTACGACCCACAGAAACCATTACAGAATACATTTACAATAAAAATGCAATGTTCGAGCGTTCTCCCACAAAAATATCTGAAGAAGACAAGGTTTCATTAATATTGGAAGGTATCGTAGACAACCGATGGTCAATTCCATTAGCTACACAGTGTTGTCAAAATGTAGAAGAAATACTAAATCATGCAGCAGAATTGGATAAAATAAGAAGAACTTTACCAAAAGAAAAGTATTATTTTAATTCATTGGAAACTGTGAGTACAAATTTTTCTAACAAACAAAAAGATACACAGAAAAACAGTAGATTTATTCCAAGATTTAACCCTCAAGTAGATAAAATAGAAGATCAGATTTGTTATAAATGCAAAAACAAAGGGCATATTTCATATAATTGTACAATGTCTACTGAAAATAACTCAGAAAAGGATAAAAGTTTAAAGTCATACAGTAACGAACATAACAAAATTCCATCAAAACATTCTATGAGTAATATAAACTATCACAATAGTAAAGGCAATTCAAAACAAATAAGTTGTATTCAAAATAGTACTCCAAATGTAACATTAATACCAGTTATAATAAATGGATCATTAACGCTAGAAGCATTACCAGATTCGGGCTCAGTTTTGACAATTATTGATAAAAAAATTCTACCAGAAGATACAGAAATATATTCTTGGCAAAAAGGCACATATAAAGTAGCGGGAAGCACATTTACACCAATTGGTTGGCTATCTGTAAGAGTACAGGTAGGTAACATAGATTGTATTATGCCACAAGTAGCAATATGTGAAGATCTCCCCGTTCCAATGATTCTTGGAAAAGACTGGCAATTGGCAGTGTATGCTCGAGTAATTCATGAACCAAATGGTAAAATATGTATCATTACGCCGACACATACTGAATACTTTCCATCTATATGCACTGAAAATAATGCTATAGCTTGTTGTGTAGAGTATAAAAAAGTTACAAAAGAAGATGAATTAAAAGTAATGCAGTTAGTATCAGAATTTGAAGACATATTTAAAACAAATTCAAATGAAATAGGAAAATTTAAAGATTTCGAACTAGAGATAAATTTAAAACACAACAAACCAATAAGTTGTAAACCATACAGGTTGCCCGAGCCTGAAAGAAAATTTTTAAAAGACACAATTGAAAAATGGATGGAGCAAAAAATATGCAGAATTTCGAAGTCACCATATGCAGCACCTATGTTTGTAATTCAACAACAATTTCATGAAACCACACCATACAGACCAGTTGTAGACTATTCAAAAACAATAAATCCAATAACAATTTTAGATTCTCAACCAATAGAAAGAATGGAAGACATCATAACAACAGTTTCACAATTTTTATATAAATTCAAATTAGACATTTACCATGCATACCACAACATATGCATTAAAGAAGAAGATATTTACAAAACAGCTGTTATAACACAAGATTATCATGTCGAATTTATGAGAGTCATGTTTGGCTTAGTTGGAGGTCCATCGATAATGTCTTAAGGTAATAAAATGCACATATGGCAATTTGTATGACAATGGAGTGAGAGCATATTTTGATGACATAACAGGAGGCCAAAATTCAATATTAAAATTTTTACAAGTATTAAGAAAAGTATTTGAAGCAACAAGAGAAAAAAATTTAAAAATTAACAAAGAAAAATGTATATTCATTGCAAATGAAATACCATTGTTTGGGAAATTAGTTGGCTACAAAGAAGAAAAAACAGATCCAAAAAGAATAGCAGCAGTTGAACAATATAAGACATTAAGTACACTAACTGAAGTTCGATCATTTTTAGGATTTACAAGTGCTTTTAGAAAATACATTAAAAATTATGCACAGATAGCAAAACCGTTGCAAGACATATTGAAAAAGAGTAAACAAAAACAAGAAAATAAAAATACTATAATATTGTCAAGCGAACAACAAAAGTCATTTCAAATGTTAAAAGAATTATTAATTTCAGCTCCAGTTTTAGCCAATTTTCAGCAAGATGCAGACACAATTGTTGAAACAGACAGTAGCTACCAAGGGATGGGTGCATGCCTGTTACAAGTTCAAAATGGTGAAAAGAAGGTTATTGAGTACGCCAGCAGAAGTCTAAAAGATGCTGAGACACGATATCACATTAATGAATTGGAGGTAACAGCTGTACATTGGGCAATTGTGAGTAAATTTCGTATTTATTTATTAGGAATAAAATTTAAATTAGTGACAGACAGCTATTCAACAGCATACATTATAGATAAAGCTAAAATAAATAGAAAATTTGCAAGATATGTAGTAGATTTGGCACCATTTGATTTTGTATCAATGCATAGACCAGGCAAAGAAAATGTCATTGCGGATCATTTGTCAAGATATCCATTAAAAAACATTTGTATGTTGGTAATTAGCAGTAATACAGAGAAACTGAAATTAGCACAAAGTAAAGATTCATTCATTCAACAAATATGTCAAAAATTATCAAAAGAACCAAATACAAATCATTTAAGACAAATCCATGATACTTTTATATTATGTGACAATATTTTATTACACATTAACAAAAAAGAATTGTACAACAATAGAAAAATTGTAGTGCCTCAAAACCTAAGGCAAAATATAATAAAGATTGCACATGATGACAATGGGCATTTAGATTTTAATACAACTTTATCAAAAATAAAAAGTAAATATTGGTGGAGGTCAATGAGACAAGATGTAAAGTTATATGTTTCAGCATGTATTGTGTGTGCGAAAACTAATAGACGAACGAAGTATGCATATGGAAAGTTGGGAGAAAGACCAATTCCTCAAACACCAATGCAAGTTATCTCTTCCGATCATATTGTAGCGTTGCCAGAAACACAGTCAGGTAATACATACATATTTGTTCACATAGATCATGCCACAAGATATATATTTGCAAAACCATGCTATTCATTGTCTGCACAAACTGTTATAGATACAATAGAGAATGATATTATATATGTGTATGGCCCACCACAAACATATATATCAGATAGTGCACCTTGTTTTACAAGTCAAGCAACACAAAATTTTTTTAACAAGTTTGGAATAGAGCATATACCAACTACGCCATATACAGCACAAAGTAATGGATTAGTAGAACGTGCGAATGCAACCATAATGTCAACATTAACTAAATTTGCTATGGAAAACTCTGAAGACTGGGACAAATTATTACCAAAAGTTGTGTTAGCTATAAATATTTCAAAACAGAAAACTACAAGTTACTCACCATTTTATTTAATGTATGGGTATGAGCCTAGAATACCACCGAACGAAATACATTTTGGAACTGTATTTGACGATATAAACAGATTTCATCAATTGGATTTATTATTAGAAGCAAGAGAAAAATCTTTAGATAATATTAAAAAAGTCCATGAATATAACAAAGCAAGATTTGACTTAAGAAGATTAAATCATGACTTCAAAGTGGGAGACTATGTTTTATATAAATGGGATAAACAAACGGACAACAAATTAACACCCAAGTATAAAGGTCCATACATAATAAATAGAAAAGTTGGTTCAGTATGTTATGAAATAAAGGATGTATGGAAACCATCCATGAAGAAAATTGTTCATGTTCAATTCCTGAAATCTATGTCCACACCCCCAAATCTAAGTTCCTTTTCAGATAATGAAGAAGATGCCATTTTTAATAACAATTCTAATCAATGTAACATGGAGAACACAAATGAGGACAGCGAGACTGGCCAGACACACAAAATGTATGTAACTAACCGAGGTCGAGATACCAAGATACCAATTTCATATAAAGAATAAATAAATAGATTGTAAAAAGAAATAATAAGGTAAAAGTAATAATTTAAGATAATATTTTAATATACTTATCAATAAAAAGTTGTTAAGATATGAATATGTAAGTTTTGTTGTTTATTAAGATATAAATTTTAAACTGTTCATTATCATGTCAGGCTATTATGAATAAAATAAGGGCAATTATTCTTTGTAAAAATTAAAATAATTACTATAAAAAGTAATTAGTGTCAGAAAAATGAAGTATAGGTAACTATTTTCATTTCATGTTAACTTGAATCCATAAGACTTTTTTTGAATGTATTTAAGACAGTTGTTTTCATTTAGAAACGGTTGTAAGTTAGATATCGTAGTAGGTAAGTTATGTTGAAACCAATAATGTGTCAATAAGGTGTAAGTTTGATTTATTGTTAACCCAAGTTTCTAAGAAGTAATTTTAGTTTAATTTTTTCTGTAAGAGAAAGTTTTTTTTTTAAATATTGTTAGTATTTTACAAGTAGGTACAGTTAACTGAGAGTAAAGTTATGTATTAGTTTTGTTCAAATAGTAAAGAATAAGTATCAGTTATATTTTTAATTTTGTTAATTAAGTAATTACCTATAATAATACATACAAAAAAAATAGTTTTCTTTTATAATAGCATTACATGAACATTGTAAGTTATTAAAGAGCAGTTGAGTTTTTGTTTTAAGTTCTGTATTAGTTTTGTAAAAGGCATGTAAGGTATTGTATGAATGTGAAATATAAATTTTTTTAAAAGAAATAAAATTATATATTTCAAAGGGCATGTAAGGTATTGATGTAAAGGAACGTAAGTGTGAGTGAGAGATGAAAAATATGACAGTGAAAGTGTATGAAAGAGATAAAAGAAATGTAATGACAGATTGTGTGTGAGCGAGATAGTTATTAGAGTTAGAGAGGAATAAAAAATAAAGATTCATTATGGCCGAACAAGTCTTTCATTTTACAACAGTTATGATATTGCAAGGGCGTTGTTGACCGCCCGGTATCAGAATGTTCGCTTGCTAGCGGACACACATGTGGCTGCCATTTTAGGGCTGCCACGAGTATCGCGGGTCTCCTCATTGAGGAAGGAGATTTTGAACCCGCTGCTAAGCGCTATTAACGCGCTCAACTGGTGCAAGCGGAATGGCCATCGTTTGCTGGCCTGTCCCAAATTTGTTGGCCTACGCACTGAGGGGCGTAGGAATATGGCCAAGCAGCGGAATTGGTGCTACCGCTGCCTGGGGGCTCATATGGCATCGGCTTGCCCCCACCCACGAGATTGCGACTGTTGTGGAGGGGCCCATCACCCCCTTTTGTGCTTCAACAATAGAGACACTCGTGAGGTGGTGAGAGAGAGGGACTCGCACACGGGTGGGGGCCCTCGTAGGTCACCCACATCTCCGAGGAGATCGGAGGGGCGTGCCACCCCTCCGCGGAGATTGGACAGGCGCCCCCCTTCCCGTGAGAGGATTGGGCGCTCCACCCCCCCTACGGGCGGGGGGGATCGACGCGCCGCTTCTGAGGCGCCACCGCGGGATTGGGCCGCGGTTATTAGGGAGCCACGCCGGGAGCCGATACGCTTCTCTCCCCCTCTGATGGAGAGACCTCGTTTGTCACGGGCTCCCCCAACTTTCGCCCATCATGGGCACCGCCCGGCCCCCCGATGCCGCTTTGATCGGGGCCAGTACGTGCCGGATTGGGACCCGCTCGAGCGCCTTGAGCGCCCCACTCCTCCGCCGCGCACGCATTTTTTTTCGGACCCCCCTTCCCCCCCGTTGCGGGGAATGCGGGAGGATTTTCATTAAACCAACTGTCGGCTGCAACACACAGGACAGGAGCAGGTGCTGTTACCAACAGCCTCCGTACAGGTGTGGGGCCCGAGGGGCACCTTTGTTTTAGTTCGCGCCCTTTTGGATACGGGAGCTCAGGGTTGCATTGCCTCCAGCTGGCTGGTCCGGCAGTTGAGTTTGAACACATCTCCATACCTCGAATCGGTACGGGGAATCGGAGACCTGCGGATCCCGGATCCGATCGGTCAGGTTTTGTTCTCCTTCTCCCCCCACTTCTCTTCAGCGCCCAAAATTGGCGCGACCGCGATTGTTTATGAGAAGGTTGTTGGTCAGCTTCCGCAACAGCACGTTTCGCGCGCTGTCGTTGATGCGACATCAGGATTGACTTTGGCTGACCCTTCCTTCCACCGAACCGGTCCGATTCACTTATTGCTCGGTGCCGATGTTCTAGGCCGCGTGTATTGTGGGAAGAGGAGAGAGTTACAGAAAGGTGGGCTGGTAGCCTTATCTACATCGCTTGGGTTTGTAGTGATGGGACCAGTTAGGCATAACCCACCATCTCCATCGGTGGACAGTTACATTAACTGTTAGCTCCACCTTATCGGATGTCCTTCAACGGTTTTGGGAGGTGGAAGAGCCACCTACCGTGAAGCGAGTGAACCCCTTGGAAGAGGAGTGTGAGTTGTTCTACCAGAACAATACAGGTCGACTTCACTCGGGACGGCTGATCACTCGTTTGCTCTTTTTGTCGGTTCGCCCCTCGCTTGGTGGCTCCCGGCCGTTGGCCGAGAAGCGGCTGCTGTCCATGGAGCGTCGTATAAGTAGGGACTCCGACTTCAAACAGAAGTATGTCGACTTCATGCGAGAATATGAGCAGCTGGGGCACATGTCGGTCTCGCGACTGGACTGGCGAAGCAAGGAACATAATTTTCTTCCTCACCACGCGGTTTTGAGACCTTCCACCGGGAAGATACGCGTTGTTTTTGATGGGTCAGCTCCCACGTCTACCGGAGTTTCGCTGAATCAATGTCTGCATGCTGGACCGAAGTTGCACCGCGAGGTGGGTGATGTATTGACCAGCCTCCGTCGCCATGCCGTCGTCTTTGTGACCGATATCCGGATGATGTTTCGGCAGACTGTGATTCACCCGGACGATAGACGATATCAGCTCATATTATGGAGGGAGGATCCCAGAGATCCCATGCTGGTCTACGAGCTGAACACCAATACATACGGTTTGCGTTCGAGCCCCTTTGTGGCAATTCGCTCACTTGTGGAACTCGCTGAACGTGAGCGGTTACGATGCCCTCGCGCATCCTTGGTTCTCAAGGAGGATGCATTTGTGGTTGATATTTGTACGGGCTCCTCTAGTGTCGAGGAAACCTTGATTTTGCGAGATGAACTAATTGCTCTTCTCGGGGCTGGTGGTTATGAACTGAGGAAGTGGATGTCCAACTCACCTCAGCTTTTGTGTGACTTGCCAGACGACCACCAGCAGGAGCCTCATATTTTTGAGAATGCCAACACTCCAGACTTACTATCTGTTTTGGGAGTGCAATACAGACCTGTCCAGGACACGTTCACCTATCGATTGGAGCTGCCAAGCCCCAAGGTCTGGACGAAACGGTTGGTTTTGTCTACAGTAGCTCGTACCTTTGACCCAAATGGCTGGATTAGTCCCGTAGTGTTTTGGATGAAGTGCTTCCTACAGGAACTTTGGTCAGCCGAAGTGTCGTGGGATGAGCCCCTCTCGGGCCGTTTGCTGCGAGATTGGGAGTCCTTCATGTCGTCTCTCCCCGACATTAACCGTGTTAGTATCCCTAGACATATACTGCCTAAGGGACGGTTTACGGCCAGCCTTCATGGCTTTTGTGACGCGTGTGAGAGTGGATACGCAGCCGTCGTATATATCCGGACGGTCGATGATAGAGGAGCTGTTAAGCTCCACTTGCTAATTGCTAAGAGTAAGGTTGCTCCACTTCGGACTCGATTAACGATTCCGAAGTTAGAATTGTCTGGAGCTACTCTTCTGGTTCCTTTGATGAACCATGTTGTTGACACCCTGGGACGTAGTGTGGACTTTGAGTCGCTCTTTGCTTGGTCCGACAGTCAGGTTGTCCTGTGTTGGATTAAGAACTCCGTCCACTCCCTGGAAGTATTTGTGGCCAATCGGGTATCCCAAATACAGGCCTCGAAGGCCACGTTGATTTGGCGCCACGTGCCAGGTGAAATAAACCCTGCTGACTGTGCATCACGTGGCAGCGAAGCCCCTCAGCTTATTGACCACACTCTGTGGTGGGGTCCCGAATGGTTGTTACAGCCGTCTTGGCCTTCCACACCAGCTGTGGTAAAGGTACCAAATCCGGGCTTGCGTGTTCACGCTGTCGAGACTGTGGCGGCTCCAGAGCGGGAATTTTTATTAGACCGCTACAGTTCTCTGGATAAGTTGCTCGGCGTGACCGCTTGGATAAGAAGATTTATTCGAAATTGTCGCCGGCCTCAGGACAAAGATTTGTGTCCGGTCCTCTCTCCGCAGGAGCGCCAAGATGCTCTTTTGCATTGGGTGCGTATGACCCAGTCTAGAGCGTTTGAACCGGAACTTAAGATTTTCCGTACCGGGACGTCCAAATTGAAGGGACCCTTGGTGCGTTTGACTCCCTTTCTGGATGATAGATGTTGCGTGTAGGAGGCCGATTGAGGCACGCTAACTTGCCTTATAGATCACGTCATCCCCTGTTGCTCCCCAAGGACGGACCACTGGTGCGATTGTTGATCATTGATCGCCATGTGAAGAATGCTCATGCCGGATGTAATGCATTGACCGCGCTCCTCCAACGGGAGTTTTGGATTTTGTCAGCGCGAAGAATAATCCGATCTGTTATCTTTCGATGTCTGCCCTGCTATCGTTTACGCCCCGAGACGATGCAGCCCCAAATGGGTGATTTGCCTGCTGATCGTGTGAACAAATCGATGACCTTCTTAGGAGTTGGAACTGATTTCGCGGGACCGTTCACTATAAAAACGTCGCGACTCCGTAATGCTAAGACTGAAAAGGCTTACTTGTGTGTGTTTGTTTGTTTGGCCACTAAAGCCGTTCATTTGGAGGTGGTGAGTGCACTCACCATGGACGCTTTCTTAGCAGCGTTAGGCAGATTTGTTTCCCGCCGGGGACTGCCTTCTCTAATTCGGTCCGATTGTGGGACGAACTTCAAGGGCACTGATAGACATATAAGAGAAGTTTGTGAATTTTTAGATAAAAATAATATTGAGATCGGATCCACACTCTCCCGTAGGGGGGTAACATGGCGATACTCCCCGCCGTCTTGCCCTCACTGGGGAGGGATTTTTGAATCTGTTGTAAAGGCCGCCAAGACTCACCTTCGCCGCGTTATTGGGGAGACTATTCTTACGTTCGAGGAACTCGCGACGGTGTTTCATAAGATTGAGGCGGTTCTCAACTCGCGTCCGTTATGTCCGTTGTCTACCGACGCGAACGATTTGCAGGCCCTTACGCCGGGCCATTTCTTGATAGGCAGACCACTTAACGCCCTGCCTGCCCGAGTATCCTTATAGAGATATCATTCCAGGACGCCTTTCGCGGTTTGAGTTGCTCCAGCAGCTTACCCAGAGCTTCTGGCGCCGCTGGCACCTTGAATATTTACACATTTTGCAACAGCGCGTTAAGTGGTCAGATAAGACAAACTCACCGAGGGTTGGAGACCTCGTGTTAGTGAAGGACCCAAACCTGCCACCCTTACGTTGGCGTCGCGGACGCATTGTCCAACTTACTCTAGGGTCTGATGGTGTGCCCAGGTTTGCCGAGGTCCTAGTTGGGGATTCTGTTTTGAAGCGCGCGGTCGCTACTCTTTCTCGCCTCCCCTTAGACTGATTTGGCGGACAGTCCGGGACTGTCCGGAGCGGGGGGATGTTTACGCTCGAGGAAGAGCGAGTGGCAACACTGCATTATAGTCTGTGCAGTGAGAGCCTGTGGCGGCCGGCCGCATGTAACATGTCAGTCGAGTCGAATACGGAATGACATTGAACGAGGTTAGGACCGGGCAGCAATAAAATATAATACAAAATATCTAACAAATAGTATTGCGCGGCGCACCAAGTGATTGTTGGTGCGAGGGTCCGCCAAAGTTTTAGTGTCGGTGAAAGTGTAAATGCACCAAATCTTTTATCGGTGATGTGAGTGATGGTGGCCTAATAGGCCTATGTAGTGCTCCGGTCTCCATCGTTGGATTAACACCAACCCTTCAGGAGCCGCGACTTCCTTCGAGCTAGCTCAGGAAGTCCACCGGCTACATACGGAGACCGAACGGATCCAAGGTAAGTAATACCAATTTTCTAGGAGCTGGTAGTCGGTGAATAAAATTCAGCAACAGTATTCGGTGAAACGCCGACGTGGTGGAGTCTACTTTGGGCACCACCACTCTGTACCAGGGTCGTGTGCGTGGGTACCTCCATCTTACCTTTTTCTGCTGCAAAGCAGTAGTGCTTGCATTGTTGTGTTCCGGTTTAAAGGGTGAGATATGGTACTGAAATTTCTGAGTACCGTGACCTTACATCTGATGTCACAAGTTGCCAACATACACTGTGGTTTTTTTGGGGTTGCAGTTTTACTGCGAATCTCACAGGAGCCACATGTATTATAGGTGACTGTTACCACTTACCATCAGGTGGGTAGTTTGCTTATTTGCCAACTTAGTAGCAATAAAAAAACTTAAATGTAGGTATCTAAATGTTTTAGTATGACCGTTACCCATAAGCCTAAATCGATAAATTTCAAATATCATTTAAAAGGACAAGATCTAGCGTAAGTAAATGAAATTCGTGACCTGGGGATTATTTATGATTCAAAGCTAACATATGAAAAGCACATTGAGTATATCTCAAAAAACCTAACAAGGCGCTAGGTTTCATAATAAGATCCAGTTCACGATTTTATAATATCAAAACTATAAAAATCCTATATTGTTCTTATATGCGCAGTATTCTTGAATGCTGTTCACAAATATGGAATCTGCAATACAATATTTACATAGATAGAATAGAATCAGTATAAAGAAAATTTTTAAGGTTTGTTCAGTATAAATGTAGGAGCTATCAAAATGATTACTTTGTTAGGTGTAAGAAACATTATATACTTCCGTTGCATGAAAGAAGGAAAATTGCAGATATAAGAATGCTTTTCAAAATTGCCTAATCTCATACTGACACTTCACATCTCTTATCTCTGATAAATATTAAAGTTTCCCATAGGACTATAAGGCAGCCTGTTCTTCTTCAAGTTCCCAGCAGTGTCACTAAATACAGGCGTAATGCATTCTAAGATCTGCGGATTCTTTAAACAAGGCGATTAATGACTTCCCTGACTTATTAACACCAAAACTTATTCAGCTAAAGTCTCTAAAAACTGGTTTGACTTGATTTCCTAGGCTGCTCCCATTTTGTTCTTTATATTTCTTTTTCTCTAATAATTATTTTACTATTTTATTGTTATGCTTGTTAATATTATTTTAAAGCAAACACATAGAAAACTACATGCGAAAACTGTTCAATTGTACATAGACACTTTCTGTTACAATAAAACATAGATATGTAGTACTGTAAGTTTTCCAAAAAAATAAAAATAAATAAAATAAAATATTTGAGTATATTACGTAAGTAGGTATTTTAGATGGGTTGCTACATGGACATGGTCACAAAAATCTATACAACTAAAATTGGATCATCGAAATCTATGTATGAGCATAAAAGACTGTACCAAATGATCTATCTATTCTTTGGGGGGTTGGCGCTGTCCTTAAGGATTCCGCCAACTTCAAGTATTCCGCTTAGATTTTTGCTGCTACAATATTAAACTCTGCCATTTCTTCAGACGTCGTAAATTCACAATGTGTAACTTATCTCAGTTATTTACTGCAGTCTTAATTTGTTGTGTTCTTTATTGCCAGGACAAGGTTAGTATATGGTTTTAAAAATTTTCATACAAAAAGTGACAAATTGACATTCAACCTGAATGTCAATTTGTCACTTTTTATATGAAAATTACAAGTCTATGGTGTCTTACATTGTTATCTATACAAATAAATAAAATTGAAGTGTCTGTTTGTAATGTCAAAATTATTATTATTATTCGTATGGCTTAATGTCGTTCACAAATTCAAAATAAAATTAAATAAATAATCACACACAATAAAAAAAATGACAAAATAACAAGTTTTTACTAAATGGCTATGAATGTATATTGGGTATCAATAACAAAAACACAATTTAAAATTTTTTTGTCTGTCTCTCTGTCTGTTTGTTCCCGATAATCTCCGGAACGGCTGAACCGATTTTGACTGGACTTTCACTAATAGATAGCTAATTATAGAAGGTATAATATAGGCTACTTTTTGCCAAACTTTACTATTCATATAAATTGTATTGTCACAAAGTTTTTACTAGGTACATTCTTGCCAGTCTGGGGCGACCAGCTAGTTTTAAATAAAAAAGATTGTACTTACCTCTCACAAATTCAGAACAAGGTTTAATTTTAGTTGGTGTTTCAAGCTCCATCCTAATTGGTCTCACTCTACGATTTAAGCGTGGGAAGCTTTGGTTACCCTCAAAAGAGCAGTTGCTAAATGCATTATGCAAGTGGGGCTGTGGTTTGACAGTTCTAAAACATGGGGTAAATAGAAAAATATTAATTAAGCTCACTAAGGAACTAAGTTAAGTCTTGACACAATTAAAAATATTGTCAACAGATGAGATTGTTATTTTAATGTAATTGGAAAATGCAGAAAATAACTTTTATATATTTAGACCCCATTATTGGAGGTGCAATTTGGTAGCTGGACTTTCTTAGAGATGGGAAAAATAATTTTGAAATAACTATGTCGATACTTTTTCTCTACAGTAATGAAGTCTTAGACAAAAATTAAACATTTTTATTTTGTAACAACTCACAAGATTAAAATAAATAGTTATAAGTATACCCATGGACTTTCAAAAAAATACGGACGTAGTGTGGCATTAAATAAATGAGAAGCATGCAAGGTAAGACAATTTCATGTGTTTGTGCACGACCTACACTCACACAGATGTACCAGGTAATACAAAAAGCTGTCATTTTTCAAAGAACAAGATACACACACTTACAAATGTGCTGTCATTTGCATGCTTCACCCTTGATTCAACAACGCTCCGTTCGTCTTTTTTTCAGGTCCGTGAGTATATCATCATTTTTAATGTTTATCAATAAAAATATTTCACTAACTAAACTGTTACATTTACCATGGAGGTCAGTATTGACATTTTTTTTGAAATGTCAATTTGGCATAGCAGTTCACAGAAAATACAATATTTTTTTTAATACAAAATACATATTTTATTATTTTCCAAACTAGCTTTCAACTCATCTTAGTCTAAAATGAGTGTATTTTGGGAAAAACCTTACACTCTATATAAGGGCGGGCGCCGTTGTGTGTTGTTAAAACGCTATTAGTAAGACGGGTAAATACATAGCGACGTCTAGTTCACTATTATTCCCAAATAGTGAATTGGCATCTGGTCTTGAGGGAGAGTGCATTTAGCGCAAAGATCCTCAAGGCAAGCCTGACCTGTTTTCCTTCCCGTGGTTGCCGCCTGTTATTGGTCTGGTTCCCTCAGAAACAGACGTAACTGAAACGGTCAGACGATATACCTTCCCCACAAATCCTATAATCCAATCCTCTCCTCCTCCTACCTCCCTACCCTTCCCACCTCACCCAATCCAAGGTGTCAGTCGTACCGTGCCGATGGATGCGTGGCCAAGGGGAAGCTTGGTCGTGAACGGTGTCTCCTTGATAACAGGCGATCTCAAGGTAGTATTAGCCTTACCTGGGCATGCGGGGCTCTGCTGGGGTGGACAGTTTATTTCTCTTGCTACTCGTGGGAACTGGATGGATAATTCTGACAGCTCACTTTCTTCTCTGGACGACCAACGTCCACGAATAAATAGCAGTCTAACTGCCTCTTTGCCGGACATCTACGGCATCAATATCACATCCGATAGCGACGACCACGTCCTCTCGGATTGTGAAAACGCGGACTCTAGGGGCGACTCCCAAGTCCCTCTAGCGTCCGAACCCCTCGCTGAAGACTCGTCTTCAGTCCCGCCCAGAAAGCGATCCAAAAAGCTTTCAGGGGCTGCCCGAAAGCGCCTTAAAAAGCTGAAAGCCCTCCGTAAGCGCATCCGAAGCATTCCAGCTTTGCGTACAGCCTAGGGTGGCTACTCTTGCCCAAAGGGGTAAAGCTGATGGAGACATCGCCTCGGAACGGAAGACGATAAAACGTATCCGTTCCGAGGAGGAGTCCCCACAACAGCAGCCCAGAAGGAAGGTGTGCATTACGCCTAACCCTGTCAGTGGGACGCCATTAGCGACCGTTGACGGGGAACGGGCGAACACGCTGCCGGTGGCTGCACAATCGGCTCCTGAGGCGTCGGTTGTGCCGTCAAGAGGGGCGGGAGTGCCGCCTTCTTTCAGAGATGCTGTTAGCTCAATCCGCGTGGGGATCTGTAACAAAGAACCCATGACGGATGAACAAGTGGAGCTAGTCAGGGAGGCCATCATCGGGGCGATTATAAACGACCCAGGTGACGAGGCGGGCCCTAGACTGTGTGGCTACACTTATAAGCCAGGCTGGCTGCTAGTCGAAGTGGAGGACGAGCGTAGCAAAGACTGGCTTAAGAAAAGGGTGGGTGATATCAGGCCTTGGCCTGGAGCGGAACTCTCACTATTGAGTGAAAGCGAACTGCCCAGGCGGAGGATTGGTATTATCTTCATACCGAGGACTTGTCTCACGAAATCTGCCTCCGCTAAGGATGTCCTCAGACTTATCGAGAGGCAGAATGAGCTGAAGACGAGCTTGTGGAAGGTGCTGCGATTCCAGGAGGAAAAGGAGGGTGCTACCCTGGTAATCTCCTTGGACGAGAAATCGATCGAGACCCTTGGCAAGCTCGACTTCAGGCCACTCGTGGGTTACAAGAGGCTGCTGGTTCGCATTAGAGGCCACAAAACCGATAATGCGAACAAAGCGACCGCCGAAAGGCCCCGCGACAGCACGCTTGGACCTGGACCGACGGTTTCTGGGGCCGGCACCCAACTGAGCCGCATAGGTGACTCGGCGGTTGCCGGTCCCTCAGGCCAAACGAACAGGCCCAAGAGTGTCATCAAACACAAAGCAAGAAGGACTCCAAAGCCCTCGCCAATATATCAAAACACACAAAGACACACACCCAACACACCACGACAAACGTACAAAACACGAGGCCGATCGCCTCTAAGACCATAGTGGTCCCGTCACTGGACGGTGAAATAAAACAAAAGAAGGAGTGATCGGCCTTCTACCTCACAACACACACGTACTCACACGCACACTTAAACACTTTACTTTTTGCATATATATATATATATATATTTAATTTTAACTGCTTAAATAAACATATACACACAATACATAATGACTCAGTTCATACAAATCAATCTGCACCATGCAAGAGCTGCTTCAGCTGTGCTGGAAAAAACCTTCGTGGAGCAGAAACTCGACATCGCTCTAATTCAAGAACCATGGCTGTCAAACACCAATACAGTCATGGGTCTCGGTTCTGCTGGCAAGGTAATATCTTTTGTAGGCGGAACCAAACCTAGAGCATGTATACTAATCAATAACAATATTGAATTTTTAGCAATTCCAGAGCTCTGTAGTGAAGACCTGGTGGCAATTTATGTTAATCTCAAAGGGTCTGCACGGCGAAGGGCGATCATTTGCTCTGCCTATCTGCCCGGCGAGAGGAATAACCCTGCAGAAGAACTAGAAAACGTAGTGGACTATGCAAAAGAACACAACGTAGAACTCCTGATTGGATGCGACGCCATCGCCCACCACACTAACTGGGGAAGTAGCGACGTCAACAACAGGGGTGAGTTACTTCATGATTTTATTCTAACTAACTGTCTTCAGATCCTCAACATAGGCTGTAAACCTACCTTTGTTACAAAATCAAGGCAGGAAGTTCTAGATATCTCTTTTGCTACTAACAATTTAGCCAGGATGGTTAACGACTGGAGAGTAAGCAACGAAACGTCTATGTCTGACCATCGAATGATCAAATTCACTGTTCAGTCATATGAATCAACTAACCTGACTTTTAGGGATCCTACAACCACTAATTGGAAGCAATATAGAGCTTGTCTAAATAAACATCTGACAGATATCCCTAAAATCATTAAAACACCTGAGATGGTGGAATACTCGGTACATCTCCTAACTGAAGCCATAACAGCATCTTATATAGAGAGCTGCCCTATGAAGACCAAAAAAGATAATAAAGTACCCTGGTGGCACCCAAAACTTGAGGAACTCAGGCGTAAAACAAGAAAACTATTCGATAAGGCCAAAACGCCCCTAGACTGGGAGCGATACAGAATGGCCTTAACTGAATACAACAAAGAAATTAGAAAGGCTAAGAGACGCTCGTGGAGAAGATTCTGCGAGGAGATAAACAATACTCCTCAAGGAGCGAGGATCCACAAAGTCCTAGCCAAATCATCATCTAACCAACTGGGACTTTTAAAGAAACCAGATGGTACTTACACTGAGACAGAGGAAGAGACGGTTGACGTACTTGCGACCACACACTTCCCTGGATCAATAACTCTACATGAGTACTATGACTCTGAATGTTCCGATCGCCTCGCCAGACCCACGATTGAGGACTGGAGAAGAGCTGCAAGGAATATCAGACCATACAAAGTAGACTGGGCTATTAATACCTTTAAGCCCTTTAAATCAGCGGGGGAGGATGACATTTTCCCGGCTCTATTACAACAAGCCAGAGACATCCTCACTCCAATTCTGGTAAAAATCTTTCGGGCAAGTTATGCATGGGGATATATACCAGAATCATGGTCATTGGTCAAAGTCCGGTTTATACCAAAAGCAGGAAAAAAGGACTATTCCCAACCAAAGTCCTTCAGACCAATAAGTCTTACCTCCTTCCTTCTTAAAACTATGGAGAAGCTAATTGACGGATGCATTAGGGAAGGTCCCCTCAAGGAACTACCCTTGCATCCGAAACAACACGCATATCAGAAAGGGAAATCCACAGAGACTGCCTGATGATGCCTGATCCAATGATCCACTGACTGGAGCTTACGGACAACATCCAAAGAGCACTTGAGGACAGGCAAATAGCAATCTGTGCCTTTCTGGATATAGAAGGAGCATTTGATAACGTCACCACTACCTCTTTAACCAAAGCTTTGAGGATCAAAGGGATCGATGACACAACGACCCGGTGGATAATTGCAATGCTACAAAACAGAATTGTTAAAATAAACCTCCATGGGATAACTAGAAGCTTCAAAGTGACCGCAAGCTGCCCGCAAGGAGGCGTATTATCGCCACTGCTATGGTCCCTTGTCATAGATGAACTTTTAGTTCATTCATTGATCACAGCCCATATACGTCCCCACCGAGGGGTTGGAAGCCTACCCTATGTTAGGGTGATTAGGCCTTAGTCAACCACGCTGGCCCAGTGCGGATTGGTCGACTTCACATACACCATTGAATTTCTTCGCAGATGTATGCAGGTTGCCTCACGATGTTTTCCTTCACCGTAGGAGCGTCAGACAAATGTACATATGAAATTCCAAACGAAAAACACATTGGTACATGGCGGGTCTCGAACCCCGGACTCCCGATTGGAAGGCAAGTGCCGAGTCCACTGCGCCACCGACGCTCTCCGAAGATCCATTTCCGAGGATTTAACTAAGTTGAATCCTCGGAAATGGATCTTAACGTACAGAGCTATGCTGACGACGTAGTGGCCTGTGTCATGGGCCCTTGTCAAAGTACTGTATCTTCAATTTTACAGAAAACCCTTAACATGATTGTTAGGTGGTGTTCGGATAATCATCTGACTGTAAATCCTTCCAAAACAATAGTTGTTCCATTTACTAGGAAGAGGAAGCTGGATAAGCTCCTAGAACTGACTATTAACGGAACAACTATACCATTCTCCTTAGAAGTCAAATACTTGGGCGTAACCATCGACAAGAGACTGACCTGGGAATCACATCTCAAAAACATCATCCAAAAGGCTAAAACCGCCTTAGGAATATGCCAACGTCTAACGGGGACGAGATGGGGGTTAAACCCTAAAATCGCCCTATGGCTTTACACCACCATTGTCAGGCCCTCAATAACCTACGCCTGCACGGTATGGGGTTCAAAAGCACTGCAAGTAACTGCCATAAGGAAATTGACAGGCTTCCAGCGCACTGCGTGCCTTATGGCAACGGGTGCTACTCGATCAACTCCAGCTATAGCCCTAAATGCACTTCTCAGCCTCCCATCTCTCCACCTCTTTATTGAGAAAGAGATGAAGGCTGGCATCTACAGGACTAACGCTGGCATAAAACACTGGAAATCTCAAACAATGAGGTCTTTGCACCAAAAAGTGTATGAATGTCCACTACTCGCAATGACATCAGATGTCTTGCTTCCAGAATTCAGTTTAAACAAGAATTTTTCTGTAGAACTGACTAAAAGGGAGGACTGGGCTTAACGCCCTAATAGTGATCCCTCAGATGTTGGAAGCTTTGGCATATATGCTGCCAAGCCCAAGGTTAGCAAAAGCGTAAACCTTGGCAAATATGCCACTATTTTCCAGGCGGAAGTTTATGCCATAATTGAATGTGTACAAGCCAACCGCCAGCGAAACTATGTTAACCCAAAATATAGTAATTTACTCGGACAGTCAGGCAGCTTTACTAGCACTAAACGGCAATGTTATAAAATCGAAGCTAGTAAAAGACTGTGTGGAAAAACTAAATGACCTGGGACAACGAAACAAGATCACCCTCAAATGGGTACCGGGTCATTCTGGAATCACTGGTAATGAAAAAGTCGATGAGCTAGCAAGGTCTGGGGCCCAAGGACTACAATTTGGCCCAGAGCCTTTCTGCGGTATCTCAAAGAACCAGGCTATGCAATACTTAAAAACCCACCTCCTGCAAGAGGCAAAAGCGGACTGGCAAAGAACGCCTGGGTTAACACATTCAAAAGCACTAATCGAACCATACTCTCGTAAGCGCACTGACGAGCTGCTGAAACTCAACAGGGGCAACCTGAGCGTGATGATTAGGGCTCTGACTGGACACTGCAAGCTGAACAGGCATCTGTTCAATTTGAGACTAAAAGATACTGAAGCTTGCAGATTCTGTGAACAGGAGCGTGAAACACCAATGCACCTCCTGTGCTTTTGTGAACCCCTTATTCACAAGAGAAACCGACAACTGGGGAGTCACATTCCCGACCCAGACGATATAAAAACAATCCAAACTGGGAATATCTTATCATTCCTGGACAGTGCCCAGCTAAAGGAGCACATGTAAGGCCTAATAAGTCTTACTTGGGGCTAGTCACAATAGATCTTTGCAGGTCGCAGTGACGCAAATAGCCCCGAATTAATGGAATAATAATAAATACACTCTGTATCAAATCGACATAATACGCGTTCGCCATTTATTATATCAGAAATTTAATGCATTTTGAAGCAATTTTTCAGTAAGTTGAAAAATAAAACATTGAGAAAATATTTTACGTTATACTGTAACATTATTTAGACATTTAATCATTTGTAATCTTTCCGCTTGAGGGAGGGCCTGGTGACCTGTAACACAGGCTGTTTCAGTCTATTATAGGCACCAGTCTCTCACACAGCAGGATACCTGGTTTGTCCTTAAATCTAAAGTGTTAGTTATCATATCCTGTTGATGAGATAAATAAATAAATTATTATCCATTTATTCAAAAATATCCTTAAATTTAAGTTTTTTACAATATATATATATAAAACAAAATACTATAAAAAACTTAAACCTAGTATGCCGCCAACAGCGAGGCAAGGCCCAAGCTGCTGGTGGTTAGGGCTGCAGAGAGAGGAATCTCCGGACAATACATGCAATTATTATTATTATTAAATTATTATTATTATTTAAATGTTTGTATAAATTGAAACATTCTTTTCCTATTACAGCGGCTTGAAAATGAATTACGAGAAATTAAAAATAATTGTTAAGAAAAAGTATCAATATCGACATCATAAATATTTTTATTTTACGCATCATTAAGAATGTCCAGCTACCAAATTGCACCTCCGATAACGGGATCTATATACTGTGCTTCAAAATAACCAATAAATAATCAATTCTTTATTGAAAGCTCATTATTAAAATGTCCCATCTCTAGCTGTTTATACTTAATGTCATTCAACCCAAAATTTACTATGATTTACATGTCAATTTTGGGTTGAATGACAATACGTCTAAACAGCGAGAAATGGGACATTTTATTAATGAGTTTTCAATAAAGAATTGATTATTTATTGGTTATTTTGAAACATCATGTATATAATTAACCAAAACCAAAGCATAGCATTATGTATACAATGATGTGGTGGACAGTATGAATATTTTCAGATAAAATTATCTGTGTAATGATGTCTGTACTGTAGTATAATAAAGATAAGCGTAAAAGCTTGGTATGTTGGCCTTTACAAGCGGCATAACCTTATTTTTATTCTAGAGTAGGTTTTATTTATTTGTTTGTAGATTCGTGTGCGTTTTATCTATCAAAAGAGATAATACAAAAGGCAAAGTATACTGACCTGCATTTGTAATCAAGTTCCGGACATTTTTCTGGTGTATGCAATTCAGAACTTTCATTCCTTAAAGTTTTCAAAATAAACTTTTGTTTCTGTAACGAAAGAAATAATAGCCTCAAAATCTTCCCTAATATGACTTATTGATATTTCATCATGTAAATCTCTGTTCGGATTTAAGCTCTTATTACAGGATAGCTGTAGATATACTTACATTTTTAGGCGTTCTATTCAAGTGTTCAGGCGAGTAAACATCAACAAAACGTCCTAGTCTAGATCTCACCGGAGTCCGACCAGGAGAATCTTCAATCGTATCACTGAGACAACACCGGCAAAAAACAACATGCTCAATAAACATTAAACTCGAAAATAATGTACAAATAGCTCTAAAATAAAGTATAATAATAGATGCTGTCAAACGAAGGCTTATAATTTATTTACATCCTTCCAACTTATTTTGGGAAAGAAAATCAATAAATTACAGCGCGCAGTTTAAAATAGACGTTTGCTTGAAAAGGTATTGGTTGTAAGACTTGTAAGTTTACCTGGTAAAATCAATATTTTCTTTTTCATCGAGTTTGTCGAAATTTGTTTGGCGGCTGATATTGAGATCCATGTTTCGATTTTATTAAAATAACAATGATGCGGATTGAAAGAGTTCAAATATCAAACGGAATTTCGAACAAAACAAAAGGGAAACAGCTGTTGCTATTGTCAAGAAAGTAAAGTGTCAGGCCGTGTTCCGTTTCGCGATTATAGTGACCATCAGCACTGTGAGCGCGCTAACAGGCGGCCCGTTCGCGACAACAGCGTTCACGTTGGATGTGATGACGTCATTTATTGCGTCACAAAGGACGTTTACAGAGGCGCGTTCAGCGCCTCTGGGTGTAGTTGTCCGGTTGTTTTTTAACTCGCTCAAAGGCGTTGAACGGATTGCAGCAACCAAATCTTTTATCTCCCTCTTTCACATGATTTTTTTATTTCTCTCTCTTTCTAGTAGATGACATTATAGAATATGCCTCTGGGCCTCAATCTGTAGTGTCCGTGGTCCGAAATGCGACAACATTAATTAAATTAACATTATGGGTTGCGCCCAAAATGGATAAGTTTCGCTCGGTAAATAGCTAAATTGACTCAATCCCAGTTCCAAAACACGATTTGATGCGTTTGGTTATTACAAAATTACATTACTTCAGTCTGATTCAATACCGAGTACTTTTGTTTTGATTTCAAGTAAATATCGAAAAATTGATTCGATGCTATTATTACTTGGTATCGAAAGAAAAGTATCGAAGACTTACTCGTATTTACTTGTATGGGAATTTTCCTATTCGTCAACAGCCACAGCACGATGAGTTCGCTTGAAACAGATGTAATCACGCCATCTGCACAGGGACGGATTTGCCTAAAGGCACACTAGGCACGTGCCTAGGGGCGGCAAGGTTCAGGGGGCGGCACCGCTGGCGGATACCGCCGTGCCGCGCCTCACGTTTATTTCACTTGGGATGTAATTCAAGTTCAGGATTTGCAATGGGCTAGTTTTTATCAACAAACCAAATTTTAGAAATTGTAGAAAATTAATCAATCCAAATACTTAACTTGAACAAAATCCCAAGTGAAATAAATGCATTGTGTAAATTATTTTCTGCAAATTATTAGTCTGAACTTAGCATCCATATTAGAATCAATTCTTTTGTCGGCGAAGTCAACAACGACACATTCTTAATATTGAACTTGCCTATCATTTCACATTTATGTTTTTGATGGGATGTCATTACTTTTTGTACATCAGCAATGATTAGTATTCATGAGACAAGCGCACAGCATCAGGGCGCGCGCGCTTATGAGCGGACTATCATTAATTTTCATTATTCAAAATTTCTTTATACACCTAATAGTTTACATAGCATAGCAGACCTTGACGCCAAATATTAAGTTTTTAGGTCATCTGGAAGTGGATTAGGTTTTTGATTGATAAGTCAGTGAGTCAGTCCATGAAAATGCCGGCTTTTAAATGTAAATATATAAATAACTGTTTGAGTTACCAAATGCTAGCTAAATGTGTAAAATTTCATGTATGTAGCTTAAATAGGTTTCGAGTTGTGAATGGATCAAAAGCAGCTCGAAATGGTTTATGTAATAATAAACACGGCTGCTACGGAGGATGTTCTCAAGACGACGTGTATATTTTTTTATGTATGACCACGCATAACTTTTAACAGAGTAGACCGATTTTGATAATTGTTTTTTATTAGATAGGGTTTACCTCGAAGTTGGTCCCATATAAATTTAGGAAAAAAATCCTACCCTAAGGGGGAGGGGGGGAATAGGGGTGATTTATTCTACAGTCACAGATTTTGATGCTGAGTTAGGAGTTAGAGGTGTTAGTTTTTTAAATACAATAAGCACGTATTAAGCACGTATCACCAAGTGAATTTAATATCAGCCCACTTTCGGTGATCTGCTAGAACAGGGATGCTCAAACTCGAACTGCTGGCGATCTAACTCAGTATTATTAGACTCCGATCGATCGACTGTGAGGGGCTGCAAGTTTTTTTATTGCAATTAAATTAGCAAACAAGCAAACTGCCCACCTGATAGTAAGTGGTAACAGTCACCTATAATACATGTGGCTCCTGTGAGATTCGCATCAAAACTGCAACTCCCACAAGAACCATAGTGTACGTTGCCAACTTGTGACATCAGATATAAAGTCACGGTACCCAGTAAATTCACTACCATATCTTTACCCTTCAAACCGGAACACAGCAATGCAAGCACTGCTGCTTTAGGGCACAAGACGGAGGTACCTAAGCAGATGACCCTGGTACAGTCTCCCTCCGGTAAAGTATGTATGATGCAGGATTGTCATCTACGTAGGTAGGGTCGTGGCGCAGGTATAAGTAAGTCTATAGGGTAGTGGCAGAATTTCATAGCCATCCGCGTAGAATTAGTGGGAACGACATAAATTAGCTTTCCACAATATGTAGTCAAGGATATAGATCTGCTCTTAAAAGTCAATAAATCGTTTATTGGTTTTTCAAAAATTCAAAAGTCTCTATGTTCCCAAATATCTAGCTAGGCCAGATACGCTGTTCCAATTTTAGAAAATCCCAAGGGAATCAAACAAGTACCGCTAGCAGGTGGTTACTACGATAGAAGAAAGTGATGATGGGGCTATTCTAGCCTAATCCGCCATTTTTTCTCGAATTCGACTCAAAAAGCACTCGCTATCGATTGGTTGATCGCGATTGACTGTTTGAGCGCCCCTGTCCTACAGTTTATGCCTGTCCTAGAAAGCACCGACTTCAATATACAAATGTGATTGTATATGTACCTGTACCTTTTTTTTTATTCGTAACGCCTTTTTGTAACGTATAGTTCTTGCCCTCTCCACAACGTCCCAAAAATGGCTTTAACAAAAATATGGCACATGAAGTGTTTTAAGGGGGCGGCAGTTAGAATAGTGCCTAGGGGCGAAAAATGTATAAATCCGTCCCTGCATCTGCATAATTACTTTTAAAGAAGAAACGTAAACTACGAAATTATAGGGTGCATCCAATTATAATCCTTCAGTAAAATGCATAAAATTTAAATGTTGTGTGTTTAAAAAATAGGAGCCGTCACGGGACGCCTGGTAGATGTGAAACATCAAAGATTATTTTTTACAGGTAATATTCATAAAGGCGCCTCCAGACTCACGCCGAGAACACCCGAGAAGCGTGAATGTGATGGGTTTCTCGCTTTCTCGTTCTCGGGCTCGCCTGTTCTCCGAAGGATAGTTTACGACAGGAAATAAATAGGGTGAGTGGGGGCAAGATGAAAATCGGGGAAACATGAAAACCTGTCCATAACGTCAGACTTAATGCTGCTTTTTCAGTCTTGGCAACATTGTTAAGACCACCATTTTGTTACGTCCCACCCCTCAGTCAGTACTTGCTGCTTTGAGTAAGTGGTGGTGGTATAAAAAGTATAAATTTCTATTTTGTGACTTTTACGCTTAAAACTCGAGTGTTTTAATCTTACCCCATGTTCTGCTACTCTATTTACGAGGTAGATACGAGTATTTTATTTTTTGATATACACATTATTTTCCACTCTGAGTTGTGTTATTAAATCTAAATGTGGCTGTTTATCATAATTTAGTATTTAGTACAACGTTTCGTCTTTACCCATCAATATTTGAAGGGGTAAGATAAACATACTAATGTTTCGATCTTTCCCCGTTTTCGAAATTCATACTAACAGGCAGATGTTCTCAAACTTCCCCTGATAACATTTCCTCATATAAAAAAAATAAATAGTAACCCACACAAAAACCTTCAAAAGTAAAAATAAAATATGATGGTTAACTTTAACTTTAATATACCTAGTAATATTTTGATTCAAGGGTCGTCACGCCGGGGGACCACTATTAATATTTCTATTTATTTAATTATTTCCGATTCCGACGGAGTATTTAAGGCGTTACTAGATACAGTACAATTACGGCATGCATTATTCGCTCGATATTGGTATTCGAATATTTCGAATACAAAATTATACGGTATTCGAATACTTCGGATAAAACGATTTTTTCGAATACTGCTTTATTAAATATCAGTTAATAAAAAGAACCATACTTTTAGTACTTAAACATTTTAATAGGAACAAGTTTTGCTTAATACAATCATCTTTTTTTTATGGAGGGCCCGGCAAATGACCTCCTCCCGCCTGATGTTAAGCGGTGAAAGAGGCCCAAATGAGTTGACAGATAGAGGAGGGATTGCCGGCCTAAAATATGCTTTTTCACACCTCTTTTGAAGGAACCCATGTTGTAGGATAGAGGAAACACGTGCGCAGGTAGAGAATTCTAAGTGTGGGATGAACGACAGAAGAAGGAATCTTGGAATTTCTTGGTACGGTGTGAAAAGGAAGATACAGTGTAAGGATGACTCCGAAGACCCTTACGCGTGTTGTTAAGGAATGGAGAGGGAGGGATAAGGTTAAAGAGCTCCTCAGAGCATTCCCCGTGGAACATTCGGTAAAAGGCGCTAAGAGAGGCGATGTCACGACGAAGTTGTAGAGGCTCGAGGGTGTTAGTTGCCTCTACATCGCGAATTATTCGAATAGCGCGACGCTGCATTCTGTCCAGAGCATCGAGGAGGTACTGAGCGGAGCCGTCCCAAAGGTGCGAGCAATATTCCACGCAAGACCTAACCTGAGTTTTATACAACAGGCATAGTTGGTCCTGCGCAAAATACCTACGCACCTTGTTCAGGACACGGGATAGGGGAACGCTTGCTAGAACCTTGTATGGACTTCTAGAGGGTAGGAGGGAAATAAAATACCTCCCGCGGACCAACAGATAACCTCCCTCGGGCCGCTCGGACTTATTCTGATCACGGGCTGGTGGAGGACAACGGCATCAGGCAGGGTGTCGTGTAGAGGATGGCGGCGGAAGGGCATAGCCAACGGCGGCATCCTAAGCCCCAGTTAGCAAGCGGGGTTACTGTCTTAGCGTCAGGTGGCAACCGGCTGTAAAAACTCAAAGCCAAACACAACTTCTCCCAATCAAATGAATAAGGCAATACAGAGGCAATGTACACATACTAGGGCGTACCCCATAAGCGACGCAAAGGGCGATAAACAAGTGATAAATGCTAGGGCATGCCCCGCAAGCGATGGAACATACATCCAACACCCACCGAAATCTCCTAAAGTGCGCATAGCAAGTTGGAATGTGGGATCAATGACTGGACGCAGTTTAGAACTAAGCAACATTCTCGCTAGGAGGCGTATCAGCATCTGCTGCGTACAGGAGACGAAATGGGTTGGGGCGAAGGCAAGGAGTATCGGGAATGATTTCAAGCTCATATATAATGGAACAAAGTCAAAACGGAATGGAGTGGGCATAGTAGTCGATAAGCACTTTCAGGAACGCATAATAGAGGTTCGACGTATCAGTGACAGAATAATATCCATCAAATTTGCGTTGGATAGCCAGTCGTGTATGAACGTCATTTCAGCATATGCCCCCACCAACACGGAACACATGCACTGCGACTTTGCAGGCTCTAATGCCCAACACAAATTGCATCTACAAAATGTCGAGCTGAAAACTGTCAACAGTTTCAAGTACTTGGGTAGTGCAATTTCAAATAACGGAAACATCGAAACAGACGTCATAAGTCGTATAAATGCGGGATGGTTGAAATGGCGGAGTTTAACGGGTGTGCTCTGTGATGCGAGGATGCCTGTCCGACTCAAGGGTAAAGTATATAAGACTGCAGTGCGACCAACGATGTTATATGGTGCTGAATGTTGGGCCCTCAAAAAACAGGCAGGTGTCACTCTTAAAGACAAAGTGCGAAACAATTACGTAGGTGGAAGTTTTGGAGTCAGACCCATGCCTGATAAGCTGGTTGAGGCACGATTGCGATGGTACGGACATGTAATGCAAAGACCCGCAGACCATATGGCGAGAAGAGTATTGAGCTTGGAGTCAGGCCCGAGGCGCCGGGGTAGGCCTCAACTTTCATGGATGCAGTTAGTAAATAAGAACATGAAAGACCTAGCATTAAGCCCTCAGACGACCCAGGACAGATCAGCCTGGCGAAACGCGATTGGGAGAGCCGACCCCAACTAAAATGGGAAAAGGCCGGAGAAAGAAGAAGACCTTGTTCAGGACACCGAGTTTCCGTGAGGCAGCAGTTATAACGGATTCGATGTAGTCTCTGGGGTTCAGATCGCAGCGAATGTTAATTCCGAGCAAGGTGATGTTACTCTGTGTGTGAAGGGTTGTGCCCTGAAGAGAAGGAAGGGGGAAGAAAGGTGACCTTTTCGCCGAGAACGCGCACACCTGTGTTTTCTAAGCATTGAACTCAACAAGATTGTTGGAACCCCATTCGGAGACGAGGTCCAGCGTCTTGTTGAGCTCAATGATAAGATTCTGCCTCTCCCTATCAATATTACCACGAGCAGCCCCTGAGCTTCCGTGATATCCCCCATGCACTGTACTGTCGTCTGCATAGCAATGTATACTTCCCAAGGAAAGGATGTCATTGATATGCAGAAGAAACAATATTGGGGATAGAACGGAGCCTTGTGAAATACCAGCATTCACTGCCACGAACCGCGAAGCGCAGCCGTCAACGACAACGCAAATTCTACGCTTGTGGAGGAAGCTGGCAATCCACGTACAGAACTGAGCGGGTAATCCATATGCCGGAAGCTTGGAAAGGAGAGCCTTGTGCCAGACTCTATCAAAAGCTTTGGCGATGTCGAGACTAATAGTCACAAACTCGCCGCGCTTATCGATAGATTCACCACATTTGTGCAAAAGGAACGCTAGAAGGTCACCTGTTGACCGTTTAGGACGAAACCCATACTGACGGTCATTAAGCAACGAGTGACCTTCCAGGTAACGGATCAGCTGGGTGTTAAGGATCCTTTCCATGATTTTACACAAAATGGAAGTGACGGCTATAGGGCGATAGTTAGCCGGATCAGAACGAGCTCCCTTTTTGGGAACCGGCTGGACATTGGCCTCTTTCCAAGATTTCGGCACACAACCAGCAGAGAACGACAGACGGTTTAGACGCGTCAGGATCGGAGTCAACTCCGCTGCACACTTCTTAAGTACAATCGCAGGAATGCCGTCTGGTCCACTTGCTTTTGGAATATCGATCGACTGTAGCTCCGCCCGCACATCACGCTGTCTGCTGATGCGGATATCGGGCATAGTGCTGCCACAATGGGACAGTGTCGGAGGTTGTGCACCACAGTCATCGATACGGGAATGAGCCGCGAAGAGTTTTACCAGGTCAGCTTTCTACTGCGGCTGATGAGCAGGTGAGCCATCGGCATGTCTCAGTGGTGGCAGCGAGGGTTGGCAGAAGTTTGATTGCACAGCTTTGGCCAGGCGCCAGAAAGAACGGCTACCCGTAGGGTGCGCTAGCAGTTCCTGACCCGCTTGTGCAATGCGCTGAGCATCCGCTCTAATGTAAGCCCTCTTACACAACTTGGTGGCATTATTGTAGGCTGTTTTCAGTAGGTTAGTATTGGGATCCCTAGAAGCTCGACCTCTGATCCAAGCGCAGTAAGCTAGCTGTTTGTTTTCAACAGCAGAGGCGCACTCCAGAGGTCACGTCTCCCTCTACTGACGAGATTGGAATGCGGAATATAATATTCCATCCCTAGTCTGATCTCGCCAGCAACAGAGGTAGCGCAGGAGTTCGGATCCATCCCACTGAAACAGCGCTGCCACCAAGGGACAGATGCGTAATAATCCCGCATACTGTCCCAATCTGCTGACGCTAGTGCCACAGACGGCGTGCTGCAACCACAGGCGACGGTCGCGACGCCTGAGGCACTGAGACGGAAACCAGGCAGTGATCTGAAGATCCTAGTGGAGCTCGAATCACCACCTGATACCGGGGCGATTTGTCAGCAGAAGGTCCAACAAAGAGGGCGCTTGACCGATAATATCTGGTACCCTGGTGTGCTGGGTAACCAATTATGTAACCAAATAATCATAATCCGAATTATTGCCAAAAGTGGCCACTTTTAGCAATAATTATTCGGATTATGATTATTCCTATACTTTTAATCTATGCCTGAATAGCTCCCACAAATCTAAAATATCTATATCGAGTTCGTGACTGTGCTATTTTTGTAGAAACGTCTTTAATTCATCATAATTAATAAAAAACGAATGGCGGCACTAGTAGTAGGTACTATGCCCTCTTAAGTAATTCGCGTTTAGATACATTTACCAAGATAAAATACATAGACATAGGATTTTTTCGCGGGCTCAAAAGTATTCGTATTGTTCGAAAAAATCGAATAAAGATATAGATGCTATTCGAATAGTAAATGTGGCGAATATCCGAATAATATGGATATTCGGATATCCGAATTGCATGCCCTAAGTACAATACAAGGGACATAAGGGACAATACAGAGGGCATGCGAGACAATACAGAGGACATACAGGGCAATACAGAGGACATATAGGACATACAGAGGACAAGCAGCACAATACTCTGTATTGTGCTGCTTGTCGGCTGACGTCTACCGCCTAACTTATAGCGATGCACTCGCTATGCGTTAGGCGATGGAGTCGCAGGGGTCATCCTCTTCCATCCATCTTCTAAACGTGACCAAACCATCTAAGCGTACCTTTCTCAATTCTAGTTACTATATTCTCTTTCAAGAAGCAGCGTACACTACTTCATTTTTAATTTTGTCAATTAATTTCAGTCCTAACATGCTTGTTAATGCTCTTATTGCAACACAGGCACGAAAGTAGAATAAATGCAATACATTTATTCTACTTTCGTGCTTGTTTTGCCAACATTCACTCTGTACATTAGTGTTGGGGCCAGCACCCCTCTAGGAACTGTAAGACGTGCCTTTTTAGACACTTTCTGATTTTTCATAAAGGAGCGCTATTCACCATGCTTCCAGCATTCACTCTTCTTTCAATATCTCTATCACAATTTTCTATCTCTTGTAAACTGTGATCCCAAATAAACAATTTCATTCCATTTTCACGTTCTATCAAAATAGCACAAACTGTCATATTTTTCTCTTTCAAAAATCATATTGAAGCACCGATTAGACTTCACGAGCCATCGGGGACGATTTGCAGAAAGGGCCCTAGCTAGTGTGGTCTAATCGCTGTTAGGGAGTTAGGGTCCCGATATCGTGTGATCGTGGTTGCCCGATCGCCCTAACTCCCTAGTTAGGGCGTAAGTCGGGAGATGTAATCGCTGTTAGGGCGCTCAGTCGCCGCACAGCTTGTTGCTGTGTATCGGAAGCGAAATTGGCCTCGCGTGCCAAGAAAATGTCGTTAAAAAAGAAAAATCTGGTTTAATAAATGTTCTGGACTTGTATAAAGCTATACCAAATTTATTTCTCGTCGCTAAAAATTTTAACGTCACTGCTAATCGTTGTTTAGCACTTACACTTTCTCTAAATAATGTGTCATGTTTCTAAATATAATTATGGTGTCACTTAATTTAAAATATGGTCAAATTGTGCAGAATTTATTCGTAAACAATTTTTGAAATCTTCTGGCTCTAATGAATTCAAAATGTTCATATTGCGTAGTTTTATTTTATTTTAATTAATTTTTATTTATTTACATCGCATCCAATTGTTTTATCTATCTATTGCATTACACAAAAACATGAGAATCATATAGGTCAGGATTGGTCTATGCATCTTCGACTTTAAATCTGTGGCAGGGGTTCGATCCTGGTGTAGAGCGTTATTTTTTCATAAATTTGTTTTTTGTTTATTTTAATAATTTGTTATTTTATTATATTTTGTATTAATTACTTGTTTTTTATTTATAATTTTGTTTTCTAAAGAAAAAGATTTAAGTTAAGATTAAAAACGAGATTTTTTAATCGAATAATTTTTAGTTAATTGCCTATCATCCGAAAAAAGTGTCACTTGCATCGTAGTTTTATAAAAGCACACAGTGATTCTCTTTTTATTTTATTTTTTCACATTTACACCCGCAGTTGCGGCAAGGGCGATACCATTTTTTTCATATTTGAGGAGTACAGGAGCCATCCTTCCAACACCACGTTCGGTTGCCTACTGAGTTAGGGAGGCGATCAAGTGCAGTGTGATCAGAACACTCTAACTGCCCTAGCTCCCGATGCGACGCCCTAACACCCGTGTTCCCTGGAACTTCCCGGATCGTGAAGTCTAATCGGTGCTTCAAGTCTTACGATGATTGCATTTTTTAAATTTTCAATGAAACCTTAAACAATAAAATGAAAAAAGTTTGAGAACCTTACCTTCAATCTTTCCCCGGTGGGGTAAGATTAATATACACTCATTTGCAAAAAAAAACGGGCGGTTTTGATTTTCATTCATCTTTAAAAAGATACAATACAAAAAAGGTTTTAATCGTTTGTACACGTTACTGGCCGGTTTTAAAAATACCGTGGTATTTAAAAAAGTACGTTCTAAATTCAAATTTTCATTTGATGCTCATTTTTACAGAAAACCCCTTTTTATCCTACATTTTTGGCGCGAAGTTCCAGAAGTTAACATCGACTTTCATAACTTTTATTAAATTTTCATCGATTAATTTCATATCCTTGACTGTCAAAGCTTTATTTATTGCTGTTTGGCTGTATCAAAAATGGTAGATAAAGTGGTAAAAGCTACCAAAATTATCGCGCTGCTTGAAGAGGGTTGCAGCCAATGCTTCGTGGCTAGGAGGCTAAATGTTAGTCGCTCGACGGTCCAAAGGACCTGGCAGCGATATCAGGAGACTGGTTCTGGAAGAAAACCATGTACCCAACGACGGGATGATCGTTTTCTTGTGAGTCGCGCATTGAGAAATCGCAAATCTTCGTATGTGGATCTTAAGAACAACCTCCAAGAAATAAGAAATGTGCATATTAGTCTATGGACGGTCAGGAGGAGGCTTCTCGCTGCCAATATACGCAGTCACCGCCCGGCCCGCGGCCCCAAATTACTCCGTGAGCACCGAGTTCACAGGCTTAGGTTCGCTAGAAATTGTGAATCATGGACTCAAGAAGATTGGAATAGGGTTTTGTTCTCTGATGAAGCCAGGATATCTCTGTTCGGTGAAGATCGACGTCGGCGAGTGCTAAGAAGACAAGGAGAACGCTTTGCAGAGGCATGTTTCGAAGAAATCACACCTTATGGTGGGGGCTCTGTTATGTTTTGGGCAGGAATAAATTCAATGGATCGTACGGAGTTAGTCTTCATTGAAAACGGCTCACTGACTGGGCATCGATACATAACGGAAGTTCTAATTCCTCATGCACAACCCGCATTGGCCGCTCTAGGTGAAGACTCGATTTTTATGGACGACAATGCTCGCGCCCACCGATCACGCGATGTTAAAGCGTATGTGCAAGAGGTCCGCATTCGTCGTTTGAATTGGCCAGCTCGAAGTCCCGACCTCAATCCCATAGAGCATGTCTGGGACGTTCTGAAACGGCGTGTGAGATCAGTACAACCAGCTCCGCAGACCATCAGAGAGCTGAAGAATGTGATTACTGCGGAGTAGGAACGTGTTCCGCAAGCAAGTATCCGGGATATACTCGCTAGCATGCCCAGACGAATTCAAGCTGTGATTTTAGCTAGAGGGGGTCACACTTGATACTAAACATACTAAACAAAAAGTTTAGCATTATTTCCCATAAATTGTAGTAAAATTTTATGAAATACTGATGAAAACGATTATTTTCTTATTAATTTACCAAATTGTGAGGATAAAAATACCTATAATTATCAAACAAAGCAATATTAACATTTGAAATGGTTCATTGCTTAGGTGCCCGTTTTTTTTGCAAATGAGTTTACGTAAAAGACGTTTCTTGGTCTAACTTTGTTTTTTAAAGGCATTTTGACACTAAACACTATTCTAAGTTTTCACTGCACTTTACGCCATAGACTAGTGACCGTTAATAAGCTCTATTACTTTCTTGAATGATTTTAGAAACTATTTCGATCTTTCACTCTCACCCTTTGATCTTCCCCCTGTTTCATTTTCGTGGGATTTTCTTTTGTTTTACTTTCTATTCTGATTTTAAAGAGATTTAGAACGATGTTATTGATATGATGGAAGAATTAAGTCTTTGCACTTTACTTACTCCAAATATAATTTAATATAATTCAATATGTACTGTTCTACGAGAATTCAAATACAACACTGTTCATCTCATCAAAAATCCGTTCGATCTTTCCCCCACTCACCCTATGGTTATCATATGGCGTGGCGACTCATACCGTGGCGACGCATCGCCACGCCAACAGTCGGTCTTTACTCAACTGCCGTTAAAGATGTTTCACATCAATAAAAAAAGTTTAAATAATGCTATGTGTCAATTTATTGCACTTGCACTATTAAAGTTGAATATAAGGCGGCCAACTTTCTAATAAGTCAATACAGGACACCCACCCCTATCCCCAAGAAGACTGGGGATGTGTTGGTGGTGCACTTAAATTAGAAACAATACTACTGAATCAACATTTAATATTAAAGTCATATTATTTTTCCCATGAGCGGCATTTTTTACTAGTTCTGGGTTTTCTTTCTACCTAAGTACGGTACCTACGACTCGTCTTGTCATTCGTATTTTTGATGTGGAACACTTACACTACCTACCTAGTATATGCGAACGAGACGATGGAATACGAATCTACATCTACAAAACAAGTAAAATTATTGGATTTTTTTTAAATACAAGCTTTTGGATCATCATAATTTTGCATAGTCATGCGATATATACATATATGCAATTTGATTTGATTTGATTTGAAGATTTCATTACAGACACCGGACAGGTGAAAGTAAATAAAAGCTTGTAAAAAGATAGGAATGCGGGACTTGCGGGACGCAATAGACAGTTTGCGGGACTATTTTATTGAAAAATCACAATGCGGTATTACAACTATCATTACAATGGTCTCGCAGAATACGGGACGGTTGGCCGCCATAATCGCATACGAATATTTTCGTCACGTACCTACTAATTCGACTAGGAGCGAATACGGCTTCTTGGAAGTCAGGAAGGATGGTTGTTGTTATGGTGCGGTGCCGACGTGCCGAGTGGCCCTTATCTAGATGTCTGTACTGTAGTTGCAATTTATGTCCGGTTTCTTTATTATTATTTTTTTCTACGGACATCGAATAAATAACTGTCCGTAGCAAAAACGAATCGTTTTTGAATAGAGAAACCGAGCATTAGTCATGGATTTATTATTATAGACGTTTGTAGACGCACTGTCTAGTCTCTGTACCTATCCTCTTCTTCTTTCTCTTTATATGTAGAAGCCGACGTCAAGCCGAAAGCAGGTGATAGACTAACTCATATATGTTATCAGAAAAATATAAAAAAAATCTAAGTCACCTATTTAAAAAAAAATCTAGCATTAAAAAAAATGTATAAAATGTACACCCTGTGACGGTTTTTTCACTGTTGTTGCTACAATTTTTGACTTTTCTAAACATTTTCTTTTGTTTTGTAATCCTGAATAATGTTTCTGTATACTCTAATCTAAAATTTAAAGCCAGCTACTCCAAATTAGAAGAATATGCCATTTTTATCTAAATTAAATATTCAAAATTAATTTTTCGCATAGCTTTAACAAGCTGTACTGAAAAAAAAATGTACTATGCGAGTTTGGCAAGTAACTGCAAAAGTTGGCGCATTCAATATGGATTCCAAAATGGTATGATACTTGGTAGATAATTTCTACGATTGCAGACAATATTTTTTTTCCAAAAAACAGGCAGTTTTGAACAAATATTTTCTTACGTACTTAAAATTTATTCTAATGTACCCATGGTTTGCTTTAAGGCTGTAACTTTAACATTCTAGTTTGAGTGAGACCGGGAGAGTCATTTTACGAAGTGTGAGAGAGACAGATAGTGACGCTAACGTGATAGAGACGGAGAGATTCGAAGTATGAGCGAGACAGATAGTGACGCTAACGTGACAGAGACGGCGAGTCTCACATCCACTTCGTAAAATGACTATTTTACGAAGTGGCAGTGAGACAGATAGTGACGCCAATTATTCGCTAACGCACAAACAATACACATCAGTACGTTTCGCTCCTTCGCTTACTGCGCATCTTTTTGTATTCGTTCGTGTTGATTTCGTGCTTACCACTTTCTGCTTCGTTTATTGGACTTGATTGCTTGTGATTTGGATTCGGACTGTTTAGTTTCTCTACCGACGACCTTTAATGATTAAACGAACTTACCAAGTGAAGTTCTATCATAATTATACGAAGCACCTCGTCCGAAGAGATAAGTATCCTGAAATAAATATATTATTCGTACTATGTAGTACCGCATAGGTGCTACCGTTGTTGCACGATGGTTTAAAAAAGTAAAAAAAAAATAAGCTGTCACTGTCATGGTGCTATCGGCCAATCCCGCTGAAGCTTACTCATTTGTTTGGAGTGTTTATTTGGTGTGATATTACCAAATCCTAATGGGAAGATGGGTTGGGTGGGTGATACTTATCTCTTCGGACGAGGTGCTTCGTATAATTATGATAGAACTTCACTTGGTAAGTTCGTTTAATCATTAATTATACTAACACCTCGTCCTCGAGATAAGTATCCTGAAATAAATATATTATTCGTACTATGTAGACGTTGAGAGTTAATGTTTGGTAATATCTCTACCTAATAATCGTATATAAAATAAATAAAAAAATACTTATTTTATGTAACGTTATATATATATTTTTTTTAACAACTGGACTTAACTCTTAATTATATTTGTATAATTAGTAGAAAATCACATAATTACTTTAATCAATATAGTTTAATTATACAACCTTAATAATGAACTGATAATAAATGATTTTAACTCACTCACAATTTAGTACTGCCCTAGCTAGGGTAGTCTGATCACTCTGATCTTCATTAATTATAGATTTGTGGTAGAATTTGCCAAATGTTGTGGAGGTACCATTCCATCCAGCAGTTTTCCTTATAACGTCAATATTGACGCCTAATTTGTGGGCTCTAGAAGTGGATGCGTGCCTGGTGCTGTGGGCGCTAAATAGAGAGACATCAATACCACTATCACAGATCGTAGCTTTAATCCATCTACTGATGGTTTGGGTACTCACTATGCCACGTGGTCTTCGTAAAGCTATAAATAAATTCTTATTCTTCCTCAGAGGGGCAGTCAGCTGAATATATGATAGTAGAGTAGTTGCTGGACATATTTGAGGCCTTTCAGTAAAGAAAGGTAAACAAAGTAAGGGTTGGTTACGGCCAACCGCTGAAGTTTTGATTAAATCCGGGATTTTTATGTAAATTTTAGTGAGTTGCGTTGTTATGTTATCAATTTTAATTTTGTGTATTGTCTGGACTCTATGAGCCGTTGTGAGGGCTAAGAGAGTAGCACATTTCTTTGAAAGTTGCTCCAGTGATAATGTTTCATTGGGGTACCACGTACTGAGATGTTCAAGTACTTTAGACGTGTCCCAGGTAATGTTATATTTTGGGGCTGGTTGACGCAGTCTAAATATGCCTTTATAAAATCTTTTGATTCTATCATCTGTTGATAAATGAGAGCCAATTATGAGAGAAAGTGCGCCTCTGTAACTATTTAACGTGCCGTATTGGACACCGGAATTGAAGATTTGTGTTAAGAAATAGATTATAATTGGTATTGATGCCTTGTAAATATCTTGATTATTGATAGAACAGAAATCGTACCATCTCTTGAAACATACGTTGTATTGTTTCATTGAATTCTAACTAAGCGATGCTAGCATGATATTTATAGATGATGGTGGTACACAACGCCTTAACAGCGCCGTCCGCACAAGACACCGGCAGCCAGGGTAAGGTTTTTGAGAATCTCGCGTTTGCTGGAATGAGAGATAATAATATTTTCATTAGGCTTAAATATTAAAAGCTCAGATACCAGAAGTTGTTTGAATAATGGGAACCATGGTTGTGATGTCCACAGAGGAATAACAACGATACCTTTAGCCTGGTCAGTTATAATTTTTCAAAGAGTTTTTAAAATAATTGAGAATGGAGGAAATGCGTAGAAAAAATATGGAGTCCACTTTAAAGTGAATGCGTCAATATCGTAGGCATCCGGGTCTTTCCTCCATGATACATATAAGTCGCATTTTTTATTTATGCGACTTGCAAATAGATCAATTTGAGGGGAGCCAAGTTTAAGTAAGATACAGTTAAAAGCTTGATCTTTCAATTCCCATTCAATATCTGGGCGAGAGCGTCTTGACTCCGTATCTGCCACAGTGTTATCTTCAGATTTTATATATGAAGCGATAATATGAATTTTTCTTTGTTCACACTGTCACGGGAGAAGGGCTTTTAGCAGAAATACAGAGCCACGGGTTTTTATTTTACACTGATTTTATTATAAAACAGTACAGCCATTAATCACATATCACACCACACGGCAAGATCGATCGAAAAACAGAACCGGAAGGATCTGGTATTGCCAGCATCTTAGGGATGCCATAATATAATTTATTAATGCAACACCTTCTCCTATTTTTTAAAAGTTATTATGAAATAAAACTTTTACAAAATACACTTCAACTTTATAACATCTTAACATGTACAAAATTACATTGTGTATCTTATGTGTTACTTCTTTATATCTTACAAACATATATCAAGAACTATTTTAATTTTTTTATTTTATTTTCTATGTATTAAAATATTACAAACTACTTTTACCTATTACTACAAATTTTACCTATTTAGTTAAGAAATATTGATATGACAAAGACTTTCCTTTTAATTATTATTTTATACTTAAAAACATATAAACATTTTACATACCTAGCACATCATAGTATCTTAATTATTGTTTAACCTTGTCAACATTTTATTATGAACTTTTGTTCTTCAGAAAATAAATTTACTTAATACTTACTAATTTAACAAGTGAACATATTGTTGCGTTTGTGGGGTGGGTGTTCAATAGAAAATTGCGAAACACCGACAATTAGATAAGATTTAATTAAGCACTAATTAGGTCACTTCACTCAACACTGAAAACCGCTATAAGCACTACGGACACACAACACTTCACTGTAAAACGTTACTAAGCACTGAACACACCATAGATTTAGAGTAGGCTAGATACCACTTGTTCATTAAATAGTATGAGAACCGAGCGTGCCTCCGTATCCCCACTCACTATGACGTCACGCGAGTCATTTAGTGATGTACACACATAAAAAGAATTGTTTCAATCGCAACGCGCGATGCGCCGCGCTCGCTCAGTGAGCCAACAGACTTCGACGAGAGACGATGCGCGTTTAAAAACTATCTGTGTGCCAAATTTCATCCAAATCCGTCATCCACATTAACAAACATTGAGACACAGACACACTAATAAACATTCATATGTACCTATAATAAAATTGATAGAATGTAACAAAATGTGTTTGATCCCTAAATTACCTGTAATAGCTTCCTTTTTCTGGTTGAATCAGAAAATGTCGTATTTTCATTTGTTGTTGGTTGGTGGTAAACTTTCTGTAAAATAGAATATTATTTCTTTTTTAGCCCACTTGATTCAGACTTGACCAAGTAGGCTCATTAAAGAATAGAATAGAATCTCAAAATTACTAATAAATGTCATAATTATCAGTAGCAGGTATATGTCATTAGTCATTAGCATAGAACACTTATCCACTTACTTCTTCATTTTGTGTCGTATTCAGCACCAAAATTTTCGGATATGCTGTTCCGGATAATCGTCTTAACTTTTTGCTGCTTACATAGTCCTCTTTATTGAAGTGGATTGAGCAAATTGTACTGTGTGGTGAAGGAAACCAATTTCTATTACCTGTCGCTTCAATCCATTTTTTTTTACAATGGGATCGCTTGGAAAACTGAAAACAATCATGCCCTATCAATAAACAATCTATACTTAATTCGAAAATGCATTTTCATTGGTCTCTCAATTATCATTCTGTTCTTAAACCGAATTGATGGCTCGATTGCTTGAATCGATTTGAAAGTAACCATTGTACATCACTAATCGCAAAATTTGACAGACGAATGATAAAAGCCCTTGTACCACGAAACTTGTTTACTTTGAAGTGATTCTCTCGTTTAAAATTCATTGCGTACGGCCAGAACACCCGATGGTGGTCTTTCAAAGCCAAACCCGCAATGTAAAATAAATATATCAACATTCCCAAATACGATTTTATCGCAGTAGTATCACGCGAATATCACAACAAATCATAAATAATTGATTTTAAAATGAATTACAGCTATTTATGAAACAAAGTTACTTACCGATGATAGGATACATCTCCATTGACACGATTTACTACTTTTGAAGAGTTTTTACAGTTTACAATTTGCGCAATTTGGCATTTTTACGTCTTCAACCACAGGACTCGTCAACGTTACGTTAGAATGCCAACTAAAGTAGAAGCGCGGTCAGTTTGAGCATTGCTCAAACTCGGGGCGTCTCGGGGCACGCTGCGCCGGGCAACAGGTGGTATCTAGCCTACTCTAAATCTGTGGAACACACAGAATTCTTCACTATGAAGCGCTTCCAAGTCACTTTGTGTCGCTTGATTCGCTCGGTTCGCTCTCTTGAAATGAACTGTCCGGCTGCATTCGCCTACGCGCTTATATAGTAGGGCCGACGAACATTCGGGGCATTCGAGAATGTTCCATTCTCGAATATTCCGTACCCAATCGATTATTTATCTTCTCTTCTCGAAAGTTCCGTGGTACCCTTCGCGCTTATGTAGTAGGACCGGTGAACTTTCGAGACATTCGAGAAGGTCCTATTCTAGAACATTCCATACCCGATCGATCGTTAGTCTTCTAGAAAGTTCCGTGTATGTCTTCGCGCTTCTACAGTAAACCCGGTGAACTTCCGAGACATTCGAGAATGTTCTATTCTAGAACATTCCATACCCGATCGATTGTTTGTCTGTCTAGAAAGTTCCATCGCATTCCCGATTATGTTTGTCTTTATGAGCATGTTCTATCTCTGTCTGTCAGCACTTTTAGAAGTTTCTAGATGCATCTCGATCTATCTTTTATCTCTGGAAGGTGCCCACTATTGTTGTCTCTTTCGTATCGTGCTATCTCACTCACTCCTATTGAAAATTTAGTCATATATAGAAGTGTGATTCAAAGGCCCATAAGGGGTCCTGAAAACGCCTGAAAACGGGTTTTCAGGTTATGATGTGGTTCGATAGAGGGTAGCCTGAAACGGACTGAAAACATGTTTCAGGCGCCTGAAAACAACGGCAACTTGGGTAAAATTTCGATATTCTAGTATGCGATAGAGCACCTCCTGAAACGCGCTGAACTGCGTTTTCAGGCCGCTGAAAACGCTTCTAAGGCCAAGAAAACCACGCCGGAAGTTTCTTATACCATCGGCGCAACACTATTATATTTTATTGTTTAGCAAATAAAGATATTTATAAAGTTAACAGTTGTTTTATTTTCTTTTTGACATTCCTATGTTATCAAGTTATCAGTTTGTTACAGTGAATTTGAAACTTATTATTTGACAATGCTTTTGTAAATAAATCACCCACTTGCTGCTCAGTAGGACAATATTCAACAATAAAGTTTCCTTTTACAAAGTTTTCATGTATGAAATGGTAACGTACGTCAATATGCATTGACCTTTTGTTAAATGACCCAGTTTTAATTAACTTAATGGAACTTTGATTATCTATATTAAGAGTAATTTTTATTTTACATGTTAACACTTCATTCATGAAACCTTTTAAATACAATATTTCTTTACAACAGTCAGCTGCAGCTATGAATTCTGCCTCTGTTGAAGATAAAGCGACTATCGGTTGTCTTTTTGAACACCATGAAATAGGACCATTACATGTCATAATTACATAACCCGTTGTACTACGTCTTGTAGCAACATCATTTGCATAGTCAGAATCACAAAATGCATTAAGAGTGGACACATCACCCCCTGATTTATACATAATACCTTTATTTCGAGTACCAGATAAATATTTAAGTATCTTTTTAATTGCAATTACATCAGATTTGTTAGGATTTTCGATTTTTCGTCTTGCTTCATTTACAGATTGAGCAATATCTGGTCTAGTTTTTGTTGACAAATACAATAAACCTCCTACTAACTCTCTGTAGGGAAATGTTCTGTCTAAGTAATCTAAAGTAACATTTTTATCAGTATTTCCAGGAATTTTACATGGTTTAGCATTAAACATATTAAATTTCTTTAAAAGAGATTCTGTATAACTTTTTTGTGTTAATAAAATACCTTCACTATTTTTATTTATTTCCATTCCAAGAAAATTTTTAGGTGAGTCAAAGATTTTTATTTCAAACTCCTTTTCTAGACAATTAAGTATATGCATTAAATCAATTTTATTTTTAGCAATTGCCAATCCATCATCGACATGAATTGCTATAATTACAGTTTTATCATTATTAGTGAATACACAATGATCTGTTTTAGTTGGTTTAAGACCAAGGTTTAACATGGTTGTTTTAAATTTATTATTCCAAGTACATGGAGCTTATCTTAACCCATATAATGCTTTGTTTAAGAGACAAATTTTTCCAGGCTCCTTATCATAACCTAATGGTATTTCCATAAAAACATCATCAGATAGTTCTCCGTACAAGAAAGCAGTTTTCACATCAAATGACATCATCTCATAATTTTTACTACTACAGATTGCAAACAATAATTTTAGTGTCGATTGACTTACCACTGGACTATAGATTTCATCAAAATCCATACCACCTTGTTCAAAGCCTCGTACTACTAGTCTGGCTAGTACCGTCATCCTTGATTCGGAAGACCCATTTATTCGACAAAATCTTTTTACCTTTTGCTGCGCTCACATCAACTATGTTCCAAGTATTGTTTTTCTTAAGAGATTCCTTCTCCGAATTTATTGCCTTCTCCCAAAGCTCACCATCGGGACCTGAAACAACTTCGTTATACGTAAGTAGAGCATAGTCATGTAATCTAACTGGTGGTTTTCTTGTTCTTTTACTTCGCTGCATTTCATTGCTTTCTATATCTGTTTCTGTTCTTATACTTGCATCTTCTTCATTTATTATTATTATTATTGCATCAGGTTCAATCATACTATTTATTATATTTTTTGTATCATCTTGATCAACATCATCTTCTGTCTGATCATATTGTTCAATTTGGTATTCTAATATATCATCATTTTCTATCTCATTATTTATTTCTTGTAATTTTACTGTATTTAAATCATTTACTTTTATATCATTATTTTCTTCACATTTTGTTACTATTATTATATCTCTAGCAACTTCAATTTTTCTTTCTTGTTCATTCCATAATCTGTAACCATTTCTAGTGTATCCTATTAACTTTAACATTTTTCCTCTTGGTTCTAGCTTTCTCAAATTTCCTAATGCTTTTGCATACACATTACTTCCAAACTCTTGAATGTTAGATAAATTTGGACGTTTCTCATACCACTTGTTACCGATGGGAGGAGGATTAGGATAAAAACAGGAATTATTGGGATGAATGTATATTTTTGGCACAACGATAGATTTGTACAAAGTTTGAGTGACAGCGAAATTGACAAAACAAAAAAGGAAGAAAATATAAATGTCATAAAAACTGAGTAGGTTCGGTTTGCCACATTCTCCCCTCCGTATGATAAATACTTTAAAATTGTAGTGTGGCAAAGCGTAATTTTAAATAAAATAACTAATAAGAAATAGAGATTGTGGCAAGTATTTACAACAAAGAAATAAAAAATTAAAACTAAATTAAAGTGAATTTAAACTAAATTTTAACTATTTTTTTGACCGGTCGTCTTAACACTCCCCCTTTAGTCGCAACATCTACCACTCTTATTATGCCATCTCGTCCGGGGTAAGTATTCGTTATGCGCCCCTTTGGCCATACCCCTCGTGGTAGACTCTCATCAGCGATTATAACGATGTCGCCAATGCTAATGTCATTCGGTGCATTAGGAGCGGGTTGTCTGGTGTGCAGTAAAGGGAGAACTTCTCGGACCCAGCGGTTCCAAAAAAAGTCAGCAAGGCGTGATGCTTTACGCCACTCTGATCTTCCGACAAGAGCAGAATCCGTCAGGGCCGGGTATGGTACAGCCATCGATGATGATTGCCCTATTAAAAAGTGAAACGGCGTAAGTGCTTCCTGATCTGTGTCGTCTACGCTGACATGTGACAACGGCCTGGAATTAATGATCGCTTCAGCCTCATGAAGCAACGTAATAAGCGTTTCATCTTTGGGTGCTCTCTCATGAAGTGTGACTCGTAATGCTGTTTTTGTTGAACGCACGAGTCGTTCCCAACACCCCCCAAAAGATGGCGCTGCTGGTGGTATAAACTTCCAACGGATACCTCGCGTTGCTGTGAATTCCAATTCTTTGCTTGCACCAACAAATGCTGTGCCGTTATCTGAGATGATAGTCGCGGGCGTTCCTCTTCGCGCTATTAAACGTCTTAAGCTCATAATTGCGGAGTCAGTGGTCAAGCTGTGAACGACTTCGAGATGTAGCGCTCGTACTGTCAAACACGTATATAAGGCAACGTAGCGTTTTTCTCTACGACGGCCGACTGTAACTTCCACGGGACCGAAATAGTCTAAGCCCACGTGTGTGAAGGGTCGGTAGTGGTGATCTAGACGTTCAGCGGGCAGGTCAGCAGTTGGTGGGGTAACCGGTATCGTTTTTCTTATTTTACAAAATTGGCACGATTTCGCAACAGCTCTTACAGTTGGTCGGAGTCGTGTTATCCAATACTTCTGGCGCATTTCATTTATAACTGCCTCATTACTCGCGTGTGCCATTATTTTATGATAGTGGTGGACTAGCAGTCGAACCACACGATGACGACCATCCAGTAAAATGGGGGTTCGATATTTACCGCCATTTTCACACGGCCAGCAAGCCTTAATATTTTGTTTTCATCAAGGGTTGGAGATAATTTTAAAAGGGAACTGCTCTTGGGAAGTTTCTGTGAAGCCAATATGCATCTTATTTCCTCTTCGAAACTTTCAACTTGGCATCGTTTTAGAATGTGTCGTTCGGCTAACTTCATATCATCTGCCGTAAGAGCAGGTAGTTGAGAAAGCGATAATAATTGTTGCGACGACGCCCCGTTATTACTACGTAATGATAATGGATTATAAACACGTGAAGAGTTTGATGAATTAGAAAAATTACTATCATGCAAACTAGAATTTTGAGGATGAGAGCCTAAAAGTCGTATGAAACATGCTGCAGCTTGATGAGCTCGAGATGTTGCTCTAACAAGACGCGTCCAGTCACTGAAGTGATCTGGATTTGCAGTGACGATTCTAGGCAGCTCAGAAATATTTGTCAGTCCCACCATTTCACACAGACTAGTTGTTTTGAATTCTGTGACAAGTGGTGCGACTTTCGTGGACGGTTCGGTTGGCCATGTTGTTTCACTGTCGCGTAAAAAGGAGGGACCATCAAACCATCTCGACGAGGATTCTAATGTGTGAATCCTTGTCGCATCGTCCGCTACATTTAATTCTGATGGGACCCACCGCCAATCAGAAACGTTTGTATTCTCGCTGATTTCGCCGACGCGGTGAGCCACGAAAGGGCGAAAAGTTCGTGCATCTGCTCGAATCCAACTTAGAACTGTTCGCGAGTCAGTCCAATAAACCAATCTTGCCGGCTTATTTCGATGGCTTTCTGTGATAGTCACGGCTAAGCGAGAAGCAAGTAGAGCTGCCTGGAGCTCTAAACGGGGAATAGAGACGGGTTTCAGTGGAGTGACTCGCGATTTGCTACCGATTAGAGCAACTTTGTAACTACCATCTGAAAGGGTGAAACGCCAAAATGCTACACACGCGAATACAAGCTCGCTCGCGTCAGCGAACATGTGTAATTCCCGTTTTAAGATTTTCCCGCTAAAGTAGCAACGCTGTATGTTCATATTTGTTATAAGAGTTAGTTCTGTAAACCAATCTCTCCAAGCTAAAGACTCAGGCTCGGGGAGTTTATCATCCCAGCCAACGTTGGTACGCCACAACTTTTGAAACATAATGCGACCTTTTATAGTGATAGGCGCGAGCAACCCTAAAGGATCATACACGCGCATTAGCTGTGATAGCACTTCGCGTTTTGTGGGTGTATGCACTGCAGTTGGATGGAGAAGTTTCTCATTCAACCCTGACCTGAAACCTATTGTGTCCTTTATCGGGTCCCAAATTACTCCTAAAGCTCGCACAGTGCCAGTTGTTGGTTCTTTCGAATTTAAAATAGCTCGTAACTCAGGTGGAATAAGTGCAAGAATCCGTTCGTCATTTGCTAACCAACCGCGCATCTCGAAGCATGCAGTTTTGTGTACCTTGATAATATCCGCAGCGAGCTGTGCTGCCTCATCTATATCGTCGTGGCTGCTGATGTGATCGTCCATGTAATGATCATTGATTATTGCAGCAGCAGCCATGGGATACAAATGAGCCAGCTCCTCTGCATTTTTGTTTTTTATAGAAAGTGCTATATAAGGGCTACAGCATGCTCCGAAGATGACGGAGGACATTCTATATTCCTTTAAGGGTTCTGCTGGGTCTGATCTCCACAAAAAACGAAGAGCGTCGCGATCTTGTTCGTTAATCTTAATTTGTGGAAACATTTCCTTTATATCTGCCGTCATAGCATAACGGCCTTCCCTAAATCTATATAAGATTGCAATCAGTGATTGCAGGAGATCAGGCCCAGACAGTAGTAAGGAGTTTAGGCTAACACCATATGTTTTGGCGGCCGCGTCATGTACCACGCGAAGTTTCTTCTTCTGAGGGTGGTACACTCCAAAGTGCGGTAGGTACCAACGTGGCGCTTCAGTGAGTGCACGACCATCAGAAGTGTGTCGTGCGTGGTACGTGTCGACGGCGCACTCTTCAGCGTAGTCTTTACCTAACATGTCAGTAATATAGTTGCGATATGCTTCAGCAAAACTGCTATCTTTCGTCATACGTATTTCTAAGCTTTTGAAACGTGACTCGACCTGAAAGTAGCTATCTGGTATGTGTGCGATCCCCTGACGCCAAGGTAATCCAATCGTAAATCGTCCGGACGGTAAACGTTTAGTAGTAGATTTTAAAATATCTACAGCACGTTGATCGTCTGTACTAAGAAACGTACGCTTAGAAATACCAATTGAATCCAATTTATATTGCTCCTTTATTAGTAGTTCTAAAGAAGCGTCACATACGATTTCGTCTGAGTCGGTAAAACTAAGGTGACTGATAAAGGTAACTGGTTTAGTTCGCTTATCTACGGGACCATAAACTGTCCACCCGAGGGCCGTAAGACAACCTACCGGGTGTGTGCGGTAACCCTTACGGACCTCGCGTGTTATGGATAAATGCCAATCTTCGGCGCCAATAAGAATTGTGGGTACAGCATTGGTGTAAATGAGCATATCGGCTATATCAGCTAAATGAGTATATTTACTAATGTCCGATTTGGCAATTGTCTGTCTATGAAGAGATAAGGAATCAATTGTTCTTGCGTTCGTAATTTTATACACTTCTTGGGTGTGCTTGCCTTTAATATTGAAACTTACATAGGAAACATTAACTTGTGTACTCATGCCACCTACAGCGTTTATTTTAATACAGTCTGTAGGACCCACAGCTCCAATGATGTTGGCAACTTTGTTGTCAATTAGTGTGGCTGTGCTGCCGTCATCCAGTAAAGCATAAGTATCGTAATGTCCTGCTGGACCACTGACAGTAACAGGCACAACTTTTAATAAAACGTTTGGTGTAAATGAGGACGGTTGGTCTGTCGATAAACCTACAACTTCCTCAATACGTGGCTGTGACGACGACGGTTGTATGCTTGGGTCATTGTTGTGTAGCAGTGCGTGGTGTCTACGAGTGCAACCATTGACACCACACGCTTTTACTTTACATGTATTCCAAGTATGTAAGTTGACTTTGAGACATCTGTAGCACGCTTTATTACTGCGAATCCAACGCCACCTATCTTCAGTAGTAAGTAGTTTGAACCCTGTACAGTCTTTAATGTTGTGTGCTTTTTTGCAATATATACAATTATTCTGTGGTTTTATGCCACTGATAGAATGTGTAGATATTTCACATCGGTTACTTGATCGAAAAGAGGATTCTCGAGAGGATGAAAAAACTTGTGTGTCGGGAGACATGCCAAATTTTACATGACGTTCTAACTCTCTGACTAAAAATTCGCTAAGTAGTTCCAACTTAGGTTTATTTTGGTTGTTTCCTCCTCTGTCGTCACCGTGGGGTGATGTGCTCCCGAATCGGAGAGTGCACGTCTTGATGCCATCGAAACCTTTTTAGCGTGGCTTCTCGTGATGGGCATAAGGGTGACACAGAAACGAAAATATTTAACCCGAAAATAAAATTTAAAATGAGAAAATTCAACTGGTTCGTATAGAAACGCGGAGAAGGACCAAATTTGTTACCGATGGGAGGAGGATTAGGATAAAAACAGGAATTATTGGGATGAATGTATATTTTTGGCACAACGATAGATTTGTACAAAGTTTGAGTGACAGCGAAATTGACAAAACAAAAAAGGAAGAAAATATAAATGTCATAAAAACTGAGTAGGTTCGGTTTGCCACACCACTTTTCATATGGAGTAAGGTTATTAATGGTTTCACTTGGCAGTCTATTCATTATGTAAATTGAACACAATACTGCTTCACCCCACATCTCATTTTTCATGCCAGAGTTAAACAACAGAGCTTGTACCTTCTCTAAAATACTTCTGTTTAATCTCTCCGCTTTCCCATTCAATTGTGGTGTGTAGGGAACACTGTAGTCAATTTTTATTCCTTTTTCTAAGCACCACCTTTCGAACTCTGTACTGGTATACTCCCCTCCATTGTCGCAGCGTAAGATTGACACCTTTTCTTTTAACTCTCTTTCGGATTCTTCTACATTATATTTGATTATTTCAGGAACTTGATTTTTATATTTTATTAGGTAAACTTTTGTAAAATGAGTGTAGTCATCCATCAGTGTTACAAAGTAATGATTGTTGTCATGAGTTTCAGTTTCAAAAGGACCACAGACATCAGAATGAATTATTTCTAATTTTCTTTCAGCTCTTCTTCGTTGGGTACGAAAAGGTAATCTTACTTGCTTTGCTTTTATACATATTTCACACTGTTCTTCAATTTCACTTTTTCCTTCTATTATTATGCCATCTACAACATCTTTCAATATACTCAGTTTGCCACTTCCTGGATGCCCCAGCCTTTTATGCCATTCTAAAGCAGTTCCTTTTTCTTTCATTAATAATGACTTTTCTTCACTCATATTTTTGTTTGTTTTTATATTTATATAGTACATTCCATTTTCCTTTCTTCCTGTTAATAACACTTTATTATTCTTAATTACTTCAACTTTATTCTTTGTAAATAAAACTGATCCATCATTATTAGTTATAGAATTAACTGACATAAAATTTTGTGTTAATTCCGGAACATATAGTGTGTTATTCAACTGACAGTTTTCAGCGTTTACTGTTCCTTTGTATTTTGCTACCATAGTATTATCATTTGCAGTTACAACTTCTGTTGTAACTTGCTTTTTATTATTTAAAATAGTTGGATCTTGTGTCATATGTGACGTACAGCCAGAATCTAATATGAAACGGGAACATTTAATTTCTTGTTTATTATATGACATAAAAGCACTTTCTTTTTTGTGATCATTTTTATTTTTATTTCTGAAATAGCAACTTTCTTCAGTGTGATTATCTTTCTTACAAATTGAGCATTTGGGTTTTATTTTAATATAGCATTCCTTTTTATTGGTATTACTTTTACATTCATACTTATAATGACCAACTTTGTTGCAATTGAAACATCTTATTAATTTCTTGTTATAATTTGTAACCTTATATGCTACCTCTTCTTTATTGTAATGGCTATTTAACCCTTGCCTGGACTCCTCCAGCAATAACCTATTGGTTAGGTTGGACAAAGTTTTGTCTTCGGTTGTAGTAGACTCCCAGGCTGTTGCAAACATTCTATAGCTTTTTGGTAGACAAGTTATTATTTTATTTATAATCATTTCATCATCCATTTTATGGTTAAGAGATTCGAGTCTCATAGCTAAGTTTTTAATGTCTGTAATTAATTCTGGTTTTTAAATTTGTAGTTGAAAAATTCTTGTAGAATTGAATTTTTGTTTCTGGCCTCGGTGCCCTCAAATATATTACATAATTTTATAAACATCTCATAAGATGATTTACAATCCATGATATGTATTTTTAAGTTTTTATCAAGCGAACTTACTATTACCTTCTGTGCTTGGGCGTCCTTGACCTCTTCCGCCCTTGATTTTCTCCGCTCCGCTTCCGCTCTTCGTCGGATTCTTTTTGGATATTGCCATACAATGACATTGATTTTAAGTAAATAGTTATTTCGAACTTCCATAGTAGAAACGACTCCGCATCAATTAGCTTTTGTACTCTGAATTCTTCGTTCGACATAATGATGGTTAGATAATGGCCGACCCACGCCTTCACGACTTGCCGTTTTTACCTTTTATTACTTTTATTTGTGGCACTGCCTGAGCCCATAACCTGTCACGGGAGAAGGGCTTTTAGCAGAAATACAGAGCCACGGGTTTTTATTTTACACTGATTTTATTATAAAACAGTACAGCCATTAATAACATATCACACCACACGGCAAGATCGATCGAAAAACAGAACCGGAAGGATCTGGTATTGCCAGCATCTTAGGGATGCCATAATATAATTTTATTAATGCAACACACACCACTGCCAAATATCTTTTGATATTTGTGTAAGATGAGGGAATTGTATTCCACCCATTCGATTGATATAGCTGATCGCGGTGGAGTTATCTATTCGCATTAGAATTTGACAGTCTGTGTAATCTTTGGCAAATATTTTTAAAGCAATGAATGCTGCTAAAAGTTCCAGCTGATTTATATGAAATTCCTTCTCCTTGTCAGACCACGGGCCGCTGGCAGTCATTTCGCCACACGCAGCACCCCACCCCGTTGTTGAGGCGTCAGAGAATAATTCCAGGCTATAGCTGTCATCTCTTATTTTTCTGAATGACGTTGGCATTGCTTTCAGCCACCATTCTAAGTCGGGACGCAATGAGGGGGCTATTTGCATTACCTTGTTATAGTTCCCGTGGCCTTGTAAATTTAAGAATTTGAAACGTTCCAATGCTTTTGTATAGAGCCAACCGTAGTCGATTGCGGGGCAAGCGGATACTAGTAATCCAACAAGTTGAGCGAAAACTCTAATTTTGCATCTTTTTAATTTCATAATTTTTTTGATTTCCTTTATAATGCGAATCCTTTTATCAGTAGGTAATTCTACAATAAAATTATTAGTATCTATCTCGTATCCTAGATATCTACATGTAGAGGAAGGAGTCAAGACGCTCTTGTCATAATTTATTATGAATCCTAAACTGGTGAGAAATTTTTTCGTAATTTCTACGTTTTTGAGACAATTTTCATATGAGTCTGATATAAGACATAGGTCATCAAGGTAGATAGATGAGATATATCCCGCAGCCCTCAATAAACTTACAACAGGTTTCATGATTTTTGTAAAAATGTATGGAGCCGTGTTGAGACCGAATGGCAATGCGTTAAATTCATAAAGGGTACCTTCGAAATTGAATCTTAGATATTTTCGTGACTTTTCATGTATTTTTATCAAAAAATATGCATCTTTTAAGTCTAAAGTCGCCATTTTGTAATTATTTGAAATTAATTTTAACACGGTACGCAGATCTTCTAATTTAAAGTGGCTAGTTTTGATAAATTTATTTAAGTTTTTGAAATTCAATATAAAACGCATCTTGCCATTTGGTTTAGGCCTTAAAAAAATACTAGATATAAATTGGTTTTTACATGGTTTACATTTTGATATCGCTCCGATATTTAAAAGACCTAATATGGCAACTTCAAACTGTTTGAGCTCTTTGCTAGAATAGCTAGGAGCTGTTGGCAATGATAGTTGTACTACTTCATCTGAGAATGAAAGTTCATAGCCATTGATCCATGATAAAACAGTTTTGTCACCAGTGATGTGTGACCATTGATTGTAAAATTTAGACAAGCGTCCTGCATATTTTACCTCTTCTATCGATGGTAGCGGCTCGTCTTCTGCTGCTGCGATGACGTTTTGAATGATCTGCTGTGCTGATTCTGTTGAGAGGCATGGCGGCGTATCTTCTGTGGAGGCGCCGACTGCTTCCTGGTCTGCGCGGCCGGCGCTTTTGGGTTTCAATTATTAGTTTTTGACGTCGATGGTTGAGGTTTTCTATTTTTGAAGACGACACTTTTTATTTCTGCACTTGATTTAGACACGGCTTTGGCGGTCTTAAGTCTATCGGGTAGGTTTTCTCCAAATAGAAATTTATCATTTTTTGTGTTAAGGATCTGAGTTTTGACGTCTTTCTTGAGTGCAGATGAGCTGAACATCCGTCTAGTGTGGGAGTCAGAGTGCTGTATATCGCACAAAATTCTGTTTGTATCCATTAGCATTTGTAACAGTTCTTTATTCTTGTCTTGTGATTCTAAGAGTTGTGTGGTAGCTAAGGCTACGCAAGATATAGCAGAGGCAAGACATTTCTGTTTCGATTCTATTGCTGCATCTCTGTTTACGAGTCTCTGTCAAGGCCGCTTTTATCTCGGGATTGAGTGTAGGGGCGCCGAGAAGAGTTCCATTCGACGGCAGCAAGTATTTCTGCTGTAGCTCTTTTCTTGTTTCTTTATTAAGTCCGGAGACTGTAATGTATTGCAAACGACTTGCTAATTCTTTGTGAATTTCTTTACCATACTGTGTAGTACAAGAAGGGTCAATCCCAAGTATTTCTAAGATATCGGTATCCAAATTATTAATCTCCAAACCAGGAATTGGGTCGATATTATTCGAAATTTCGGATATTTCAATCCGTCCCGGCTCTGTTTGCCCATTAGGTAGCTCGTTATTTATTTCAGTCAATACAGTCTCCTCAATTAATTGTTCCGGAGTTATGCAAATTTCTGCAATTGAGAAATAAAGTCATGTAAGTATGACGAGAGGAAAAAAAATACAAGCAGAACAAAATGAAAAGTATGTACTTTTTATTCTGTAAAGTAGGTGTTTAATTATTATTGCCGTCTGAATTGAGCCGCTGAGGCATATGAATAATCAGTGTTTACACTTTTACAGAATGCGGTGAAGTAGTCCAAAGAGCAACTCGAATGCATTCCTTATCAATGTAAAATTAATATATTATATGAGAAAAACAAATACCACTGATTGAGGGTAGATACGAAATAAAAGTGCGTGAAGCGGTCCAATGATCCGTTCGAGTGCATTTTTGTCGTATCGTTTGTATATTATGTTGTTAATGTAAGTAGCACTATAGGCATCGAATGTCATGAGATAACAAAGACCAACTCGAATTGACATGCGATGTTTAAAATTAAGTTGATTGGAATCGATACGAAATAGAATGCGTGAAGCTGTCCGGTGATCAGTTCGAGTGCATTTATTCTGTCATATCGATTATACATTTTAATATTCTCAATGTACGTAGGAATTAAGATATAAATTGTAATTATTACTAACCTTCAGTAGTGTCTTGGTCTTGTGATTCCGTTCCACTTAGGGACGAGGAGTCATCGTTTTTTGCGAACTCGTTTTAATTTTCGTTTTAGCTTTTTGAGTTGCGCAGTAATATAATCTAGATCACTGTCTTTTTTACGTTTAGGCATGATCTCTTCTAAAAGAAGGAAGTTTGTTAAAAACACAATAAACGTGTTGAACGGTTAAGCACAAAAATGCGAATGAGTAAGCTTGAGCGGGATTGGCCGATAGCACCATGACAGTGACAGCTTATTTTTTTTTTACTTTTTTAAACCATCATGCAACAACGGTAGCACCTATGCGGTACTACATAGTACGAATAATATATTTATTTCAGGATACTTATTTTATGGGGAATGTAGATGCAATGCCAACGCTGTAGCTAGACTTTATCATGAGAGGTACCCAAATGCAGATCGTTTTCCGGATCATCGAGTCTTTACAAATGTGCACCGATTACTCTTCTCAGAGAGCCGACTGCCGAACCAAGTACATAGTGAAAGAAGATTTCGTTCCCCTTACGAGGACGTTGTACTAGACATTGTCGAAGAAGATCGGAGTATTTCGGTACGTGGAATAGAGAGAAGCACAGGAGTACCCAAAAGTACAGCCCATCGGATTTTGCAAAAAAATCAGCTACACCCGTACCACGTACAGCGAGTACAAACTCTACTACCCCGGTACCATCGACCCCGTGTTGCTTTTTGTCAAACAATGCTACAAAAACACAGAGAAGATCCGCGATTCTTCGAAAAAATTTTGTGGTCAGATGAGTCGACATTTAAAAAGGATGGTTACATGAACCTACACAACTTACACGAGTGGCATATCGAAAATCCTCATTTGATGAGGCAAGATAGATCACAATATCGATTTAAAGTGAATATGTGGACCGGAATTTTAAATGGACAAATAATAGGTCCTTTTGAGCTGCCAGACGCCTTGATTGGTGAAGTTTATTTACATTTTTTACAAAATTATTTACCAAATCTACTGGAAGATGTGCCACTTAACATTCTAAGAGATATGTGGTTTCAACAAGATGGTTGCCCAGCTCACTATGCCAGCTCAGTAAGAGAATATCTCGATGAGGAATACCCAGGCAGATGGATAGGACGATCTGGTACTATCTCGTGGCCAGCCCGTTCCCCAGATTTAAATCCATTAGATTTCTTTTACTGGGGAGCGGTGAAAGAAAAAGTTTACGCAAAGCCAATCGAAACTGTGACTGACCTACGGCAAAGAATAATAGAAGCAAATGATTTTGTTAATAATGGAAGATTCGCCCGCTTGATAGCCCGATCTTTTTTAAGAAGATGTCGAGCCTGCATTAGAGCTGAAGGAAGACAGTTTGAACACCTGTTGTAAATCTTGACATTAAAATAAATTATGTTAAACAGTTTTTGTGTATTTAATTTATTTCACTATCTGTCTCTCTCACACTTCGTAAAATGACTCTCCAGGTCTCACTCAAACTAGAATGTTAAAGTTACGGCCTTAAAGCAAACCATGGGTACATAAGAATAAATTTTAAGTACGTAAGAAAAATTTGTTCAAAACTGCCTGTTTTTGGAAAAAAAAATGTTGTCTGCAATCGTAGAAATTATCTACCAAGTATCATACCATTTTGGAATCCTTATTGAATGCGCCAACTTTTGCAGTTACTTGCCAAGTAACTCGCATAGTACATTTTTTTTCAGTACAGCTTGTTAAAGCTATGCGAAAAATTAATTTTGAATATTTAATTTAGATAAAAATGGCATATTCTTCTAATTTGGAGCAGCTGGCTTTAAATTTTAGATTAGAGTATACAGAAACATTATTCAGGATTACAAAACAAAAGAAAATGTTTAGAAAAGTCAAGATTTGTAGCAACAAGAGTGAAAAAACCGTCACAGGGTGTAAATTATATCGATTTTTTTAAATGTTAGATTTTTTTTAAATAGGTGACTTAGATTTTTGAAAATATTTTTCTGATAACATATATGAGTTAGTCTACCGCCTGCTTTCGGCTTGACGTTGGCTTCTGGGACACCCTGTAAAAATGAAACGCTGTGTGTTAGTTTCGCAAAAACTTTGAAACGGGTCGACAGATTCTTATATAATTTTCTGTATGTATTCGAATTTATTAGTGTGGGCGACGTTTTAAAAAAAAAAAGAATAGGTACAGGGAAGGTTTTAAAGTACGTTTGGACCCAGTAGGTGGCGCTGTAATCGCTGGGCAGAACAACGTCTGCCGTGCCGGGCCCACTAGTATAATATAAAATCGTAGGGGTACAAAAATCTGTAATTGCGAATTAAGAAAAAAATATACAGATCGCCTTATAATTGTTTGTTTGTCTATTTGTTCGGAAAGATTTTTTTCTTTTTCTTTCCGAAACTACTGGACAGAATTTGACATGGCTTACACCACAATGCTTAGAATTTTCCGGGAAACCATTTAGGCATAATTCACTTTTTATTTTTAGTGAAAAATATCATATTTTTCGAACAATGCTTAATGTAGAAAATCAACATGGCGCACATGAAATTATTTTGTTGACAAGTCTGTCACATACTTTTTACGGTTCCGTAGCCAAATGGCAAAAAACGGAACCCTTATAGATTCGTCATGTCTGTCTGTCTGTCTGTCCGTCCGTATGTCACAGGCACTTTTCTCCGAAACTATAAGAACTACACTGTTGAAACTTGGTAAGTAGATGTATTCTATGAGCCGCATTAAGATTTTCACACAAAAATAGAAAAAAAGCAATAAATTTTGGGGGTTCTCCATACATAGAACTGAAGCCCAAAAAATTTCTTTTAAAAGGTCTTCAAAAATCATATTGAGATTTCTAATATCATTTTTTTAAACCGAATAGTTTGCGCGAGAGACACTTCCAAAGTGGTAAAATGTGTGTCCCCCCCACCTGTAACTTCTAAAATAAGCGAATGATAAAACTAAAAAAAATATATGATGTACATACATTACCATGTAAACTTCCACCGAAAATTGGTTTGAACGAGATCTAGTAAGTAGTTTTTTTAATACGTCATAAATCGTACGGAACCCTTCATGAGCGAGTCCGACTCGCACTTGGCCGGTTTTTTAATTTTTAGTGCAAAGAAATATTTATGGCCTTATTCATAAAAATATTTAAGCAATGTTTAAGTTAAGTAATGTTGCTGTCTCTTTTGATGTCCTTTCTTTTGTAATGAGATTGAAAGTGACGGCAACATTATTTAACTTAAACATTGCTTAAATATTTTTATGAATAAGGCCATTAATCTTTTCTGTTAATAGCTGTGCCGATCTGGATTTCGCCAACCAAGAAGTTTAGTTACCAGTTTAAATAGTATTTTTCTTACGTATTACCATGGTAGTAAGGCAAAAGGATATTTTTTTATGGATGGCCCTACAAATGACCTCCTCCCGCCTGATGTTAAACGGTGAAAGAGGCCCAAATGAGTTGACAGATAGAGTAGGGACGACATCCACTATCCTACCTGCCCGCCCCTTGCCGGCCCAAAAGATGCTTTTTCACGCCTCTTTTGAAGGAACCAATGTTGTAGGATGGAGGAAACACGGTAGAGAATTCCAAGTGTGGGATGAACGACAGAAGAAGGAATCTTCGAATTTCTTGGTACGGTGTGAAAAGGAGGATACAGTGTACGGATGACTCCGAAGGCCCTTACGCGTGTTTCTGTTAAGGAATAAGAGGCAGGGATAAGGTTAAAGAGCTTCTCAGAGCATTCCCCATGGAACATTCGGTAAAAGACGCTAAGAGAGGCGATGTCACGACGAAGTTGTAGAGGCTCGAGGGTGTTAGTTGACTCTACATCGCCAATTATGCGAATAGCGCGACGCTGCAATCTGTCCAGAGCATCGAGGAGGTACTGAGCGGAGCCGTCCCAAAGGTGCGAGCAATATTCCACGCAAGACCTAACCTGAGTTTTATACAACAAGCATATTTGGTCAGGCGCAAACTACCTACGCACCTTGTTCAGGACACCGAGTTTCCGTGAGGCAGTAGTTATGACGGATTCGATGTAGTCTCTGGGGCTCAGATCGCTGCGAATGTTCATTCCGAGCAAGGTGATGTTGCTCTATGTGTGAAGGGTTGTGCCCTGAAGAGAAGGAAGGGGGAGGAAAGGTGACCTTTTCGCCGAGAACGCGCACACCTGTGTTTTTTAGCATTGAACTCAACAAGATTGTTGGAGCCCCATTCGGAGACGAGGTCTAGCATCCTGTTGAGCTCAATGATAAGATTCTGCCTCTCCCTACCAATATCACCACGAGCAGCCCCTGAGCTTCCGTGTTATCCCCCATGTACTGTACGTCGTCTGCATAGCAATGTATACTTCCCAAGGAAAGCATGTCATTGATATGCAGAAGAAACAATGTTGGGGATAGAACGGAGCCTTGCGGAACTCCAGCATTCACTGCCACGAACCGCGAAGCGCAGCCGTCAACGACAACGCGAATTCTACGCTCGTGGAGGAAGCTGGCAATCCACGTACAGAACTGCGCGGGTAAGAAGAGCCTTGTGCCAGACTCTGTCAAAAGCTTTGGCGATGTCGAGACTATAGCCACCGATTCGCTGCGCTTATCGATAGATTCACCCCATTTGTGCAAAAGGAACGCTAGAAGGTCACCTGTTGACCGTTTAGCACGAAACCCATACTGACGGTCATTAAGTAACAAGTGACCTTCCAGGTAACGGATCAGCTGGGTATTAAGGATCCTCTCCAAGATTTTACACAAAATGGAAGTGAAGGCTATAGGACGATATACAGCCTATGTATAAAGCATTTTTATGACAATATCACGTCACAAATATAAATATAATTTGTGGTTTAATTTTTGACCAATTTTCACAAAATCGGTACACTTTTTGACATTTTTGAAAAGTGAAGCAAGATCCTTTTCAAGGTAGTTTGAAAAGTGTTATATGTTTTTACATTATGACTAAGGAATCAAACTCTTTCATCCATTTAAAACTATTAAAAGTAATTGATTTTAATATTGATAATTCAAAAAAAATATCTGAAATATTTTATTCTGGGTTACGCGTAAAGGGAGCACGGGACTCTTGATCCTAATGTCTAAAATGACGGATGACTTTTTTTTGGGTCCCCCCCAAGGAACATGGATATCTAGGAATATGGGTATTTGGTTTTTGTAAATAAATAAATATCGAACGAAAGGACCTAAAGACACACACACGTAGAACACATTGAACCTAAGCCACGTTGACCTAAAAGTTCGTTTCCAAACTCAGCAATATGGGTATCAAATGAAAGGCCTTGATCAGAGCGCTATGAACGTAGCAACATTGACGTAAATTCAACATGGCCACCCATTGATTTTCTGCCAAACGTAGATAACGCATGAACGTTCGAAAAGTGGGCCGGTGAAGAACTGCTCAATCGGGCCTCGTGCAGTTCTTTTCCATGCGTTGGATAAGCAATTTTGAGCATTATGTTTGAGAATATAAAGTTGATATTTTCTTGTAGCAATTACTAAAACGTCAAATTTAATGTGGCTAGGTATGAAATGATGTAAATGCACACGGTTGTACTTCAAATAGTTGCCGTAATAATAAAGGATAAGGTTGAATTCGATAAATACGGTACTTTCTTTATGGTAATTTTAATTCGGGTGTGCAAATTCAACTACCTATTTAACAGCGTACAAATGTATAGTCGATTAGGTGACAGATTTCAAGCGCGTTTTTGTATGAAGTGCTCTATCTACGTTTGGTAGTAAATCAATGTGGCCACCGCTCAAAAAGGCGGATAAATGTTCCTTTTTAAACCCAGCATTACGGGTATCAAATGAAAAACAGGGTTCAGGTGCTGTATGGGACACTAGCTGCAGTGAGTTTGTTTGTAATATTAAATATATATATTTTTTAATATTTTTATTGGCTACTGTATACAAGTCCTTTAAGCCTTAATATTAAATAGGTAAAGTAGTGTTGCCATCTCTCAAAATCAAAAATTCCGACTTACCCGGCCAAAAAGCCGGACTTTTGGGTACCAAAGCCTGTCCGGCTTTAAGAAAAATTTAAAAAAAATTACAAAAATATCGAATAAATCCCATATTTAAAAGTCTAATTTTTTAATACCAAAAGGACGCTAAAAAGGGATTATTGACAAAAAAATTAATGAAACACAGTTGCGAGCGAGTCAGTCAATCTCGTCTCGCTCGCTCGTTCGCTACTGACTGAAGTGATTAATTGAATTGATTGAACGATAGTGTAAAAAGCCTAACAAAAGCCGGACGGGCTGGACGCAGTCAAATTTGGCAGGACAATAGGTCAAAAAGCCTAACACTATCCGGGTTTATCCGGACGGATGGTAACTCAAGTTAAGGCATATCGCACGTGCGACTCGAGCTCCGTGTATCACGGACGTAAGTACATCCCGGAGTTTGGTTACGGTTAAGGGCGAAGGTTTTCCGCCCCCCAAACGAACCGGCCGTGTACATTAGTACATTACTGCAGAGGCCGGGAAGTTAGGGAGCGCCGGACAAGTAATGCTTTCAAGGCCGAGCGTGAGCGAGGCCTTGACAATTATTACGAGTCCGGCAATCCCATTCCCGCCGAGGTATGTATAGTGCTTTTCTCAATAATTGCGAGGAAATAATGAAAGACGTGATACTGGAATTAATTATGAAATTTAGTGTAATAATAATATCATATAAAAAAAACCTTTCATATTAAAATATTTTTTAATGTTATCTATTTATTCAAATATTTATAATTGCCGTGATCTTCGTATAATTTAGCTTTATGATCTATAAATAAAACAATAGTAGGTACCTAATAATAATAATAAGCTTCCTATCTCTTGTTCAACGATTGCGTGCCCAACGGGTCCTTAGTGATCTTATTTTTTGTGAACCACCTATTTTACACATTATGGCATACCGACATAAAAGATTTTGAATTAAATTGAATTGGAAACAAATGAGAATAATATGAATAAAAAACAAATCAAACAATAAATTAATTAATAGAGCAGCCTAGCACTTTGTTATACTTTTTAATTTTCAATTAGTGCAAAGGAAACAAAGCCCAATCATATTTTACGCAAAAAATGTAATAATGCAGTTTATGACTTTTTTCTCTCGCAACGAAAATTAAGCATATTTTCGTGTGATTTCATACCAACATTTTAATAAAATTGTTGTCATATTCATAATACTTACAACGTGTCTCATAATAACTCCCCATAAAAATTATAATATTCATTTAACCGAAAAGAATGTGTCAACTTTAATAACTTGTCATATCAATCGAATTTAATTGTCAAATTTTTGAAAATTCACTTTTAGAACAGTTTTAGGTTGGCAATTTTGATAGTTTAAATAAAATTAAATAAGTATTATAATTATTATGGGGAGATATAAGACACGTTGTATATGCTCGAAGAGTGCATTTTTTATAATGTGGTAGCAATTGGCTGTATGACAAGTTACATAATTCAAGTTATAGATAAATTATAAAACATTGGAGCAGCGGCCAATAATGAATTTTCATACTTACTTTCCTGGCCTAGGCCGGTAAAGTAATGCATGAGCCAAGAATTACAAACTTTGTGTCTTCTTTTTACTACAATAATGCCTACATTTCCGAGCATGTTTGAGAAAAACCTATTTGTTTAATATGATTGTATATTAAAAATGGTGGATAACTATTATTAATTATTATATATTTTTGCTCTGTTATACTATTCTAATCGTTACACCTGTTTATTTTGTTTCTTGCTATCTATCAGTTTAGTATAATTGAAAGCTTTATTACTGATTCGTAAAACGAATTAGTGAACTTATATTATTACTTAGCATTTTAAGTAGGTAAGTAAGTATATAAACAAATCGGCGGTTAATTCAATTAAAATAAACACCATAAGTGAAGTAAATCAGGAAGCAACCTATATGCAATATCCATAAATGTTGCTTTTTGCCCTACTATCAAATTATTGTCTGTCAACTTCTGTTAACTATAAAACAATAATTAATTACATAAAACAATTCACAGTCGCACAATAAATGCAAAGCAATGCATTACTTACCTCTTGTTGTCTATGTATTATGGTTTAAAATCTGACTCGGTGAGTTGGGTGGAGCAGTATTGGACCTTGGATTTCGAAAGTGCAGACAGCAACCGGAACGTACTGACGTATAGCAGTTGTTGCCTTCTGGGAAAAATCTAGACCATTACAAAAATTATTAGCGTAATGTTATGGATACCTTGGGGTAATGTGAGGAAGCCTTTGTTTTTAAGTCTATGCTTCTCAAACTTTTTGTGTTTATTTTGGTATTGGCGGTCTGGCTAGTTTAAATCCTTTAGCTATTACCGTTCTTAGTTTGAAATATTTAAAAAAGTTTTAGAATTTTTATTAAGCATTTTTCATTTCATATATTTTTTCAACACACTTCCTCATAAAGTGGCTCTAATCCCATGGCAATTAGGCACATAATGACACCTATAATCAAACTGTGACTTTTTCATTACTATTATTCACGAGTGAGTAATAGTTTTTTTTTAAATATTATTGGTTGAGTTACGCTTACACTTGCGCTAAAATGCTATCCGCGAAAAGCCCAAAAAAAAAAGAAACCTCATTTTTTAGTCTATGGCCGATGCGCGCGCATAGGAAAACTGATTAATTTTTCCCGCCATTACGAAACATTTTTCACAACTCGTCTCGTTTTCTCTTTTGAAGTTATTTAGTTAGTTATTAATTAAGATGTCTGCAAATACAATTTATAAAGAAAATGATTTATGTTGTACACCGCCCGATATAAGATGTGAAGCCCAGAACGTTATGGAAAGTTAACTACCAGAAAACTCAAAGGAAAAATATCTATTAGCGTACCAAAATTTCATACAATGGCAGAACAACAAGAATACGCAGTCTTTTTCAGAAAATGTGTTCATGGCGTACTTTAAAGAATTATCTTCTAAGTACAAACCTAGCTCTTTGTGGTGTATTTACTCAATGTTAAAAAGTACAGTCCGAACAAAGAATGGAGTGGACTTAATAGTCTAAGAGGTCACGGGATTTTTCATAACGATCAAAGATACGGTTAGATTTATTTTTATAGTTTGTAGAGTAGTCCCCTAATGTGAATGATGTTGGTCTGCCTGCTTTCAGTGGTTGCAACTTCGAGTTATAGAGCTTACAAGAGGCTTCATTGTTGCGAAAAAAAAACGATCAGAGAAATGGTCAGTTTTAGTACATATTCAAAGTATGGCGTCTCCACAGATGAGACATGTTGGTCTGGCGGCTCTCAGTGGTTGCATTTCAGAGTTATGATGCGCGCAAGTCACTGCATTGTTGCGAAAAAAAAACGATAACAGAAATGGTCAGTTTTAGTACCTATTCGAAGTATGGTATCTCCACAGGTGAAACGAGTTGGTCTGCCTGCTCTCAGTGGTTGTATTTCAGAGCTATCATTGTGTACGCAATACCCTTATTTGTGGAGAAAGCCTAAAAAATATCGAAAAACGTGACAATCGGCGGATTTTTCAAATGCTCATTGACCGCTGCTGTCGTGTCTCGACTTGACACACACAGTGCACACTCCTCCCCCCGCGCCCGGCCCCTGTATGTGAGCGTGGAACAATCGTGGTGGGAGGGTGCGCTTGCGCTCGTTCGGTGCTTTTAAATACAATTCAACCGTTACTTGCATTTTTACAATAATGTCGAAAATAAATACTTTTTTTTATGGACGCGTTACGCGTATGTACATCCCAAAGTATATTACGATCTAGCCTATTTTACGGCTAATAAGTACATAATTTAATTCGATCTTAATTTGCTAGAGATAAACATGTCTTTAAGAAGTGTCAATTAACATGTTTTTTTATTGTCTCTATTAAGGCGCCGCTACTAATTCACAGTTATAGTTGCAACACTGACCCTACATTGTACTAAATTAAAACTTATTTTTTATCACTCCACTTCATTACACTAGATCAGATGGCTTTATCCGTTTTAGTCTTCTTTTCTTATTTGTTTGGTCGAGAAGCTAGACAGCCTCCAAGGTCACATGGTTTTGAAGACTTTTTTGGTGAGCTTCGGCGTATTTTTTTATGAAGCTATCAACGAACTCTGTTTTAAGATCCCGAAGGAGGTCGTCATTTCTTACATACCAGAGAGCATTAGCGATGCCCCTCAGCACCTTATCTGAAATCTTTGGATGATACACCTGTTGGTCTGAGCGGTACAGCCCCGTAGCTGTATTCCACAAGTCCACACTGGCATGAGGACTTGACGATATAACAATAGTTTGTTATCTATTTTCAAGGGGGAGTCTCTTCCTATTAGCCAATACATGTCTTTGTATCGTAGATCAAGCTGTTCTCTCTTTTTCTTGACGTGCACCATCCAACCTAGTTTCACATCAAGAGCCATTCCATGGTATTTGGCAGTGTTCTCATATGGTATAATTCGTCTGTTAATGTAGATAGGGTGATATATTTTCTGTTTGTTACTAAAACCGATGTGTACAGATATGGATTCATTCAATTTTATCCTTCATTTCTTTGTCCAGTCATAGATCTTCTCTACAGCATTTTGGACCTTTTCTGCTGCTTCCTCATGAGTATCCACCCATGATTGCAGTGTCATCAGCAAAAGGTGCAATGGTGTTATTTTTCGGTTCTGGTATATCACAAGTGTATAAAAGGTATAGGATCGGACTTAAAACACTACCTTGCGGAACACCTGCTTTTATATGTTTCAATTCTGAGAAGGCGTCTTCATGTTTGATTCTGAATACCCTATCTATAAAGCTCAGCGAACTGCTCAGGGAGCATTTGTTGTAGTTTATGAATGAGTCCGTCATGCCATATTTTGTCATAATCCTGAGCGACATCCAGGAATACTATTGTGTATACCTTTTTGTCCTCTAGGCATTTTTCGATTATGTTCGTGATTCTGTGCACTTGATCAATCGTCGAATGTTTCTCGCGAAAGCCTATTGAATTTAGAAATTGATATTAAATATTAAATCATAGCCAGGAGATTTTGGCGGGCTAATATTACTTTTGATTTCATTCCTAACTTCTCTCGGGGTAACTTGCTTAAGTTCCACTTGCGACGGCTTGAATTTCTCCTATTTCGCATTTGGAATCTTCATAGTGTCATAGCCTTTCTTTGACAATAACAGCACTTCCAGCATGAGTTGTAATGTCTGGGTGAAGAGCATGGTACACTTTGTACCCCCTGAACATGACAAGGAACGATTTGTAAAGTGTAAGCCTATCTTAGGCAAAAGTACGAAGGTGGAAAGTCGCAGAAAAATCGGATTAAATTTAATGATTCCAAGTCTGTACACATCGATTTTAGTAACAAACAGAAAATGTATCACCATATCTTCATTAAGAGACAAATTATACCATATGAGAACACTGCCAAATATCTTGGCATGACTCTTGATGTGAAACTAGTTTGGAAGGTGCGCGTCAAGAACAAGAGAGAACAGCTTGATCTACGATACAGAGACATGTATTGGCTAATAGGAAGATAGTCCCCATTAAAAATAGCTAATACACTATTGTTATATCGGCAAGTCCTCATGCCAGTGTGGACTTATGGAATACAGCTACGGGACTGTACAGCTCAGATAAGAATAAAGATTTCAGAATAAGGTTCTGAGGGGCATCGCTAATGCTCTCTGGTAACTCGCATCACACATCATGGCCCATGGGGTAGTAGCAATACGAACCCAAGAGGTGAGTTTTTGCATGATTTCATGCTTTCTAGGAATTTGACGGTGCTTAATGAGGGACACAGTCCCACATTCATCACAAGTAGCCCGAAGTGAAGTCCTAGGCATTACCCTCTGTACGTCGCGCTTAGTGAAATTCAGGGATGGCACGTCTCGGAGGAGGCTTCACTATCCGACCACAGGTACATTAGATTCGACATAGCAGCTAAGCTTGACAAACAAATCGAATCCTATCGTAATCCTAGGCATACAAACTGGGAGGGCTATCGGGAGAGCCTGAAACAGAGCCTGGGGACGATACCAGCCGTGAAAACAGTAGAACAACTAGAATATGCGGCAGGGGCAGTATCCACAGGCATCTTAACAGTCTATGAGAATAACTGCCCCTACACCACCAGGGAAAGTAATCGTAAAGTGCCCTGGTGGAACATCAAATTGCAATCCCTTAGGCAAAAAGCCCGCTCTCGCTTTAATAAAGCAGAAAGGGATGAGAATTGGGAAGCCTATTCTCGGACCCTAACGGGGTTCAATAAAGAGTTAAGGAGAGCGAAAAGGAGATCTTGGGGTAGGTTCTGTGACATGATCAATAGCACAGCCCATGCCGCAAGGATACACAAATTGCTATCCAAGGCGCCTCCTTCCCACATTGGCTTGCTTAGGAAGCCAAATGGCACTTTCACGTGCGACGCAAAGGAGACCTTAGAACTCCTAGCCCAAGTGCACTTTCCGGACTCGAGGGTAGATGAATCATCCGAGGAGCTGCGGTCACTCTCCAGGCCTAGGCCGAAAGTGGATGATTGGAGAAAAGCCTCTTTGATTATCGGCCCTCAACGGGTGGCTTGGGCTATTAACAGCTTCAAGCCATATAAGACTGCAGGCGAGGACGGCATTTTCCCGGCCCTACTACAACAGGGTAAGAATATCCTCCTCCCAGTCCTAGTGAGGATCCTCAGAGCTAGTTTAGCATGGGGGTACCTCCCAAGTCTATGGACAAAGGTCAGGGTTATATTTATTCCCAAAGGAGGGGATAAAGATAGGTCCCAACCGAAGTCCTACAGACCGATCAGCCTATCCTCTTTTCTCTTGAAAACCATGAAAAAGGTAATCAACCTATATGTAAGGGAAACGCACCTGGAAGGCGACCCCCTACATTTAAGGCAACATGCCTACCAGAAAGGAAAGTCAACGGAAACTGCCTTAATCGATCTGACCGATAGACTTGAACAAGCGCTCGAAGATAAAGAAATAGCCTTGTGTGCCTTTCTGGATGTTGAGGGTGCCTTCGATAACACCCCAACAGGAGTTATTGTACGATGTCTGCAAAACCGCGGCATCGATCAATTAATAATCTCTTGGATAGAGGCAATACTCACAACGCGAACAGTGAAAACCACGCTGTTGGACTGCACATTAACCGCCAGGGTGACTAGAGGGAGTCCCCAGGGTGGGATGCTCTCTCCACTGCTGTGGTGTCTGATCGTTGGACTGCACATTAATCGCCAGGGTGACTAGAGGGAGTCCCCAGGGTGGGATGCTCTCTCCACTGCTGTGGTGTCTGGTCGTTGACTGCCTTATCCAGGAGTTGAACAATGCGTACCTTCCCACTCAAGGATACGCAGATGACCTGGTGGTCCACATAGTTGGAAAATGTCCTTCAACTATATCAGGTCTCATGCAACTCGCTCTTAATAAGATCGAACAATGGTGCCGCCAGGTGGGGCTGTCTGTGAACGCCAGCAAAACTATAATAGTTCCTTTCACTAGGAGGACGAATTTAGACGGCCTCAAGCCTCCTAAACTGTTTGGAAGAACTATTGAATTCTCTCAGAATGCCAAATACCTTGGGATCCACCTGGATCAAAGACTTAACTGGGGTATACATATAGGCAACATAATCAAGAAGGCCAAAGCAGCGCTAGGTCTCTGCCGTAGGCTAACCAGCTCCAGGTGGAGACTGAAACCTAGTCACCTTCTCTGGCTTTACACCGCTGTGGTAAGACCTATGGTTAGCTACGGGTGTATAGCTTGGTTTAAGCAGACTGCAGTAGGGACCACCATAAAGGCCCTGTAAAGCCTGCAAAGATGTGCCTGCTTGATGATTACGGGGGCTATCTCATCTTCTCCCATCCTTGCAATGGAGGCTATCCTGAACCTCCCACCACTCCACCTGTTCATACAGGGGGAGGCTAGGATGGCAATGCTCCGAGCTGTGGAGGGAGGCAGATCGAGATGGAAATCCCAAACCATGAGGAAGCTACAGGGCAGCCTAATGGTTAATCCTGTCATGGCAATGTCAGCCGATGCCATGATTGAAACTTTGGAGTTCAAGAAGAACTACAAGGTCATGATTCCTAATAGGGATAAATGGGACAAGCAAGTCCCTGAGCCCTTTAGGAAAGCTAACCAGATATGGTACACTGATAGCTCTAGAAAAGAGGGCCAGTCAGGTGCAGGTGTCTTCGGAGGTAGTGCGAAATCCAGGAGAACCACGTGCCTGGGTGCATATGCCACCGTATTCCAGGCAGAAATGTATGCCATTATCGACTGTGTTCACGTAAACATGTCGAATGAGGGTAAGAACATTCTCATCCTGTCGGACAGCGAAGCTGCTCTAAAAGCGCTTGATGCTGTAGAATTCAAGTCCAAAATCACCTTAGAGTGCACGAAGGCCTTGAATGAATTGGGGACCAGGAACTCGGTAATGATTGGCTGGGTTCCAGGCCACTCCAATATCCGAGGCAATGAAATTGCCGACGAACTGGCGAGGGCTGGTTCCGAGAGCGCTCTCATAGGACCAGACCAGCTTTTGGCATTTCGAGGGGGATTAAAAAGAGAGTCCTCAGATATTGGGTACAAACACAAGCCCGACTCCAGTGGGCCTATTCCCCTGGACTACTGCACTCGAAATTGCTCATTAGGGAATTTTCACCCGGAGTCGCAATACAAAACCTCCAACTAAGCAGGGGCCAATTAAGGGCGCTCACTAGAGCCCTAACTGGTCACTGCAAAGTCAACAAACATCTGCATAGAATGGGCCTGACTAATGTTCCCACGTGCAGATTTTGTGGTGAGGATGATGAGACACCATTTCACATTCTTTGTGAATGTCATGCTCTCATCCATACAAGGAGTCGAGCTCTGCGTGGACCTAGTCTGCCACCACATGATGCGAAGGCTCTGTCTCCAAAGAAGGTTATTGGCTTTTTCAACGCCGCGGGCCTATTTGGAGACCTTTAAAATAGAGGGGTCGGCCACAATAGATCTGTACAGGTCGCAGTGGCCCGCTGGGGGACGCCCCTCCGTCGCCCCTAGTATCCCCTCGAACTCCAGATAGATAGATAGAATGCTCTCTGGTATGTAAGAAATGACGACCTCCATCGGGACCTCAAAACAGAGTTTGTTGATAGCATCATAAAAAAATACGCTGAAGCTCACCAAAAAAGACTTCAAATCATGTAAAGGTGGAGGCTGTCCAGCTACTCGACCACACAAAGAAAAAAAAGATGACTAAAACGGATAAAGCCATCCGATCTAGTGTAATGAGGTGGAGTGATAAAAAATAAGTTTTAATTTAGTACAATGTAGAATCAGTGCTGCAACTATAACTGTGAATTAGTAGCGGCGCCTTAATAGAGACAATAAAAAAACATGTTAATGGACACTTCTTAGAGACATGTTTATCTCTAGCAAATTAAGATCGAATTAAATTATGTACTTATTAGCCGTAAAATAGGCTAGATCGTAATATACTTTGGGATGTTCAAACGCGTAACGCGTCCATAAAAAAAAGTATTTATTTTCGACATTATTGTAAAAATGCAAGTAACGGTTGAATTGTATTTAAAAGCACCGAACGAGCGCAAGCGCACCCTCCCACCACGATTGTTCCACGCTCACAGACAGGGACCGGGCGCGGGGGGAGGAGTGTGCACTGTGTGTGTCAAGTCGAGACACGACAGCAGCGGTCAATGAGCATTTGAAAAATCCGCCGATTGTCACGTTTTTCGATATTTTTTAGGCTTTCTCCACAAATAAGGGTATTGCGTACACAATGATAGCTCTGAAATACAACCACTGAGAGCAGGCAGACCAACTTGTTTCACCTGTGGAGATACCATACTTCGAATAGGTACTAAAACTGACCATTTCTGTTATCGTTTTTTTTTCGCAACAATGCAGTGACTTCCGCGCATCATAACTCTGAAATGCAACCACTGAGAGCCGCCAGACCAACATGTCTCATCTGTGGAGACGCCATACTTTGAATATGTACTAAAACTGACCATTTCTCTGATCGTTTTTTTTTTGCAACAATGAAGCCTCTTGTAAGCTCTATAACTCGAAGTTGCAACCACTGAAAGCAGGCAGACCAACATCATTCACATTATGGGACTACTCTACAAACTATAAAAGTAAATTTAACCGTATCCATGATCGTTATGAAAAATCCTGTCACCTCTCAGTCTATAAAAACATACTCGAATTTGTCAGCTTATCTAAAGAGACTATCTGATGGATTTAGAAGCAAAAATTCAAAGGTTTTATCATCTGATGATATTGAAAAATTTATTAAAGATGCTCCAGATAACCAATATTTGGCTACAAAGGTTAGTTAAATTAATTTTAATTAAATATTTAATAGCAGCTTGTGTTGTGTGTTGACCTTAATTATTGTTTCTTTTGTTTCAGGTTGCTTTAATATTTGGTGTAACTGGTGCTGGATACAAGAATTAACAAATATAACTGTAAAAGATATAGAGAATTATGGCCAGATGCTTTTAGTGAAGATACCTATCACGAAAAATAAAATACCTAGGTCATTCACCATACACGGTCCATTCTATGATATTGTTAAGAAGTATGAAAGTTTGCGTTCGCCAAAAACAAAAAATGACCGTTTCTTTCTAAATTACCAGAATGGTAAATGTACATGTCAGCCTATAGGTATAAACAAATTTGGTTCTATGCCTAAAGAAATCGCTAAGTTTTTGGGTTTAGTAGATGCTGAGAGCCAGGGGCGGATCCAGCGGGGGGCGATCGGGGCGATCGCCCCCCCTGAGGACGGCCGAGGAAAAATAAATTGTATCATTTTTCAAAATATTTAACTTTTATTAGATATACATTTTGTAAAATAAAAATCCAATAACATTTATAATAATTAAAATAAATTTTATTATTAAAAATTGATGTATCTAATTATTAAAAATATACACGAGCTGGGTTGATTGGGTAACTTACGTTTGCAGAATCAAAGTTCAAAAAATACCTTCAGATCTTATGATCGCCCCCCCTAAATGTTTGTTCTCGATCCGCCCCTGCTGAGAGCTACACTGGACATAGTTTCAGAAGAACTTCAGCTACATTGCTGGCAAATTCAGGAGCTGATATAATGACTTTGAAGCGACATGGCGGGTGGCGATCTAGCAATGTAGCAGAATCATACGTAGAAGATTCCATACAAAACAAGAAGGAAATTTGTGCAAAAATCACAAAAAGAATTAAACTTGATTCTGAGACGCATCCTACTGGCGAAATAACAAGTACGTCCAATGATTGGATTTCACCTACCTACACGAATAATGAACCATCACTTATTTGTGATGGTTCATTATTGAACATGAAAGTATTTCAATAAATAATCTATCTGATGAGACCGCTATGTCATCAAAAATAGTTAATTATAATTTTACTAACTGCACATTTACTAATTGTTTCTCTAAGTAAACTTTTTATCTACTATGTAAAATGGTTTTTTATTTAAGTATTGTTTTATTCAGAAGTGTGTTGAAAAACGTTGTATGATACACGTGTGTATTGATGGTTACCGTCCTCGGCTTCTTAAGACCCTCGCCTGACGGCTCGGGCCTCAATGCGCCTCAGCGGTAATCACCAACATTACACACTTGTACCATAATGTACTATTCTTCCCCCCATCATGGAAAGAGTATTTTTGCTATTCGATATCTGACCGCCAAATCCGTTTTTATTCGCTTGAGGTTAAAGTAAATTTAAATTTAGAACATCGCGTGCACTAGGTATGTGATTTCAAAACATCATTAAACCTATTATTTACTTCCATCTTCATGGTGCCGAATTTATCATACAAGTTCTTTTAAATTTGTTAAAAACTCAGACTCTGAACCTCCTTGGTGTACTTTTGTTTTTAATTTGCTTTGGGCGCGCTCGCTGCGCTCGTGATTCAATTTTAGAATCCTTCGCTTGGTCGGTCATCAAAGTTGAGCACGCGGTTAAAAAGCAACTTTGCACTCATGTATAACAAATAACTACCTATTGTACGTTTGAAAATCATTGGCATATAGGTACACCTATTGCACATTGTTAAGTATCTGTTATGATATCGAAGGGGGTTCTGTCGATTAATCGTACTGTTCGCGTGGATGTCGGAAAATAACAACATATCGTACATTTTTGTCCCATTTTTACAACATTTTTCATTGATGCTCAGCTCCTATTAGTCGTAGCGTGATGGTATATAGCTCATAGCCTTCCTCGATAAATGAACTATTCAACCCAAAAGATTTTTTCAATTTGAATCAGTAGTTCATGATATTAGCGCGTTTAACCAAACAAACAAACAAACAATTAAACAAACTCTTCAGCTTTATAATATTAGTAAGTATAGGTAGTATGGATGTGACGCTAACGATACACCCAAATGCAAACAAATTAGACGAAAAATTCACCAACACTTTATACGTGCCTATAATATCGCAGGATTTCTCATCTGTTTAAAAAAAATTAACAATACTTATATTGCCCTTAAGTGAGATGATATGAGAGCGGAAAAACCATGTTTATGTATGTAGTATATCTTAAAATTTTGTAAACCTCTAAAACGCATATGTAGTACTCTGTCTAACCTATAAACCATATGTAGTTTTGTAAACCCCTAAAACCCATATGTAGTATGTCTTAAAATTTTAAATGTCCAACAATATTGTTTTATTTCCAAAGAAATAAAAAAACTGTATGTTATTCGTAGGTTGATATTTTTGGCTTTATTTCATTATAGTGCGTTATGGGCCAATTAAAATTATTCAGTCAAGAAATATCTAGCTTATGCCCTCTTGTACATCAACGACAGCTACTCGAGTGGGCGCAGTTGTTTTATTTCCTATTATATTTTATAAATGAGGTAACTTTCGAAAGTACATTGTGATTTTGCGAAATTGATATGTTTGTCTTACGGCTTGGGCGTAAGGTGTTATGTCATTAGGACCGCCTGTTATGTTGTGATTTGTATGTAATTGTACCTCATTAGGTATCATTTCATTGTCCGATTGTAAAACGATACAAACTTGTGCAGAATGATGATTTCAATTGTTTAAAACACGTAACTTCGTACTGTTAATCAATACTGTATTAATAGATTTGAGCATTTCTTACGCAACTACAGTTCGCAAACAAACAAGCTGCACCCTTGATGATAACTGACTATACATACATACAGTCGCTTATAGAACAAGTGGTTCCTGTAACATTTGCTAGTCTACAAGCTCTACAAAGAACCCGATGTACTCGTACGTTGCCTTATGATATTAGATTTCAAGTTACAGTACCCCAGTAATTTCACTGCCTGTCAATGCCACATCACTCTACCCTTCAACTCGATGCAAGCAATACAGCAGCAAAGCACTGCCGTTTTGCCGTTTTCACAGGAAATAATTCTATAAGCCATTATTGACCACACAGGTCGAGGGTTTTGGGTTGGTAGCGTGCTATGAACATTTCTGTTGCAAGGCACCCACTTACCCAAAGTTCATAAGCAATATAATATGTGGTCTATGGGTATCCAGTTGACATCAGAGGAGCTCATCAAAGTCATTGCAAGTTGCAATATGCAACGTCTTCATAATGCGCTTAAAGGAAAAGAACAGCTAAGTATGATGGGGAATGCCACCACGAGGCCAGTTGTTTGTTTTAATGCATCGAATTTGTAGGTACCTTTTTTTTTTTTTTTCTCGGGGGGAAATGCGTAACCGCACCGTCGCGTCGCCGTAACTTTGACGAGGCTCACAGGTGGGTGAGACAGAACAGTAAATTGTACAAACACAAACCATATGCATTTTAAATTCCATAACTTGTGTGATGCTGAGGTGCGTCTGGTAATGTCCGTTTGTTTTGAAACAAAATATTAATTAATTTTATTCCGGAGTGGACATTACTCGATTTATCGCGGGTCAAAGCGCCGCCTGTAGATTGGAGCGTAACCTTTGGTTAGCATTACTGACATTACGTTCACCTAATGTACCGTAAGGCATACAGGGTCTTGAGGTGTTTATATCCGCGACAAATTTTAATAAACATAGAAACATAGTACCTAAATATAGATTCTATCTAGTGTACAAGAATTATATTGTAGTGTACGCAGTTATTCTACATAAATATATACAATCATATAAAAATAGTTTTTAATATTATGTATGTGTTAAGTAATATGCAGTAGGTATAAGTACTTAGTTCTCTTCCAAAATAATTAAAATTAGGTTCCCATATAGGGCAGGCCCATCACGGCGATATGTCACCGGGGGGGGTTTTAGTATGAGGGATATTTACCTTTAATACCGTAGATACTCGTAGAAAATTTTACTGAAAGAAGTCTTATTCTGTTTTTTAAATCAATTGGAACTACGTTTAGATTTTTATAGAATCGCCTGTCTGAACCGGGAATCGAACCGGTTAATTGTAGAAAATTATCATCTATTTTCATGATGATTGATACCGATTGATGAAGTCGATCGCAAGAAGGACTCTACTAACGTATACGCATATGCACGACCAGACGCATGGCCAGAATCTCTATGTGTTGCATAATCCGAAACCCAAAGCAAAGCCGCCAGTACAAGTAGTGACAGTGACCTCTTAATGAAGGCAACATGACTTTTTGGCAGCGGTGAGCGGTGGGTTTCTATGAGATAGAGGTGCATAACCCATCCCAACCCCGCGCTCAGTCTAATGAGTACCTACAGGTACCCCGGCAAACATCTGAACATTTTCACAGATAAAAAATACATGCGCAGTTGCAATTTTTCGTACCTACAAAAGCTCTTTCTGCGCTGGTTTTTTATTAATCTGTAAAAATAATCAAGAGTAATAGCCGTTGCGAACAAATTTTTCTGTCCATACGATTTCATTTCATGTATTTTATAAAAGATGCCAAAGGGAGTTGTACTGTATTCCCTCACCAATGATAGCGTAGCGTATTAGTTTAATCTCCACTTATTACATATGCGACATGGTAACGTGCTTATAATTATACACAACTTGAGCTTCAGAATGAGCCTGACTAAATATGAGCTTAATCTAGACAACAAATTAACTGTAGATTGGTCTGGACCAAGTTAAGATGAAATTCTTTCATTTATAAATAGCTATGGCTTACCGATTTTCAAAATTCTCCGTCTCAGCATCATCATCATCTCAAGCCTTCCTCGACCAATTTGGTGTAGGCCTCCTTCAGTTCTTTCCACTTTGTCCTATTTTGGGCTATTAGCATCCAATTTTGTCCCGCCACCTCTCTGATGTCATCTTTCAAAGTGAGTATACAATATGACTGAAGCTTATATTTACTCAATGTTCTTTACTTAAAATAATCTGTAGGGAAGTAATTAATCTGTTCTTCGGGTGAGTGATATCATTTTATCTATATACTAGCTGTGCCCGCGAACTACGTTTCGCCTTAATTTATTTTTTCCCGACATCTTCAACAAATATCGTTAATGTACACAGAAATAAATAGAAAAACTTAACAAATTATATGACAAAACTTTCCTCGAGAATCACGCTATCCAGTGGTGAAAACCGCTTGAAAATCGGTGCAGTAGTTTTTGAGTTTATCACGAACAGACAAACAGATAGCGGCGGGGGGACTTTGTTTTATAATATGTAAGGATAAAAGGAGATGTTCCCATCTACGAGTATAGATGCACGCACAGCCGTAACCGCTAATGGTAGAAACGTGAAATTTGGACAGATGTTTTAATTCAAAATGCGGACGCACACTAAGAAGGGATTTTAAAAAAATTTAACCCTAAAGGGATGAAATAGGGGTTGCAAGTTTGTATGGAAAAATATTTAAATTAGCAAAGATTTTGATAAAAGTTGAGATTCATCACTCTTAAAAATATTTAATTAGACACGTGTTTCATGGTTGATTGAATTCACCCCCTTAGGGTGAAAAATAGGGGTTGAAAGTTTCTATGGAAAATATTTACAATCTGCTCCAAAAATAGGTAACAAAATTATTTTTGCTACGGGAAAATATAAAATTGCCACGGGAGAACAATAATAACGCGGGCGAAGCCGCGAGCGGAAAGCTAGTATTCTATAAAGGAAAAAAGGTTGTGCGACGTAACTTTACGCTTTCAAATCCATGAGCAACAAGAGATTTTTAGAAAGCTAACTAAAAATCTGAAATTAATTTCAAGATAATCTGGATCAATTTTTATATTTTATAATCGGACAAAGATTACAAATCGAGATACTTACTAATTGATTGTTTCATAATCAGCTTTCCGTTGTTGTTTTTGACAAAAACAAAAAGTGTTTTCTTTTCATGGGCAAGTAGGTACATGTGTACAGAATGATGGTGAGATACAACAAAATCTTCTTGCGTAATTGCGAATGACAAAGATTTCGTTTATTGTGAAGAAAGCGCTTATACTTAAAGTGAGACTGTTCTTAGTTGTATAGAATCTACCTTATAGCTATTTATTGAGGTTTGTTCATGGAGAAAAAAGTATGAAAAAAGAACTGCGTATAGAGCCTAGAATCAAGGATAATCTAGGATCGAGTACGTATTATGACAGGATTGGTCCTGTGCGTTAGAGCTCCGATTTTATATCTGAGTGGCAGTGGTTCAATCCTAGTGGAGAGCATGGCTTTTTCGTTCGGGGAATGGCTAGCCCGATTCCGAACGTGCCTCCATGGGGGGTGGAAGTTACTGGAGGGTGGTTTAGCCAGGTATGGGGTTTTTACCCGAGTCCAAAGGCATATCCCAAGGGCGGCCTTGTCAGCTTTTCAGTCCCTTGTCGGATCGCAAAGAGATCGTAAGAAAAGGACCGAGTGCGTATAGGGCCATGTGCAGTGTAGCGTTCCGAAGTTAAAAAGATAGTGGGTAATTTAAAAGTAATTTAAGAGGAGTGGACATGGCGTCAATACGGTAAGTATATTGAAAACACAGGTTTGATTCAGCCCAAGGTAAGGTTTTTTTTATTATAGTATAAACTATGGATTCCAACTGTGGTCGATAGCCAGAAAATCCCACATTATGTGCATCCTGAGGGTTTAAAACAATATTCTTGGGGTACTTTTATCAGCGCCCTAGAAATTGGTATGCTCGCAATTCGGAATCCATGAGTATACCTGGAAATTCCCAATCATCTTAGATGAAGTACTCAACCAACTATAAGGACCGTTTGACTATCACCCAAACCTGTTATCCAGTATATTATGTAGCCAAATCACATAAGAAGACTCAGAAGAGCCGACGTGCTGCCTTGCTTAGGGGACCTGGAGTAGTGGCTCTACCTCGCCAAATCCCTATCTCTTACAACCCACCTGATTATAGTCTGATGGACTGCTCACAGGTTTTAAGCATTGGTAAAAAATATAGATTTTAACATTGTTTGAAACCTTAGCCTTTTAAAGAAAATGCAAACTCACAAATATAAAAAAAATGTATTTTCGTATTTAGTGGTTAAATATCTGAAAAGGACATATTTGTATTCCTCCTCTTTTGCTTATGACATTTCGATCTAAGGTTTTATGAAAGGTATCAAAATCTACAATGATGATAGACGATTATGTATACTGTTGCTGTTGACATACGTTGCCCCTGTATATTTTTTTATGAAATTAGTAACAATAACTCTCTAATTTCACATGTTTTATTTTAAAATTATGAGACTGCCACTCAGAAGAATGTAAGTAATGGTAAATGTACCTTAAACTGACACAACACATTAAGTTTATTGTGTGTCTGTTTATGATGTCTGTTAGTAATTCTGATTGACAATCATACGTTGATTCAAAAACTTTTTGTTAAACTACTATTGATGGATGTATAGTACTGTACTCGTAGAAAACTAGGCACAGAAGATATAATAGTATTCCGTAACCAAGGTAAGAGACTAAGTTAAAAATTTGAACTTGGATGATTATCATGGAGTTAAGAGACTGACAACGCTGAGCTGAGCTCATCGAGCACCACAATTTTTTTTTCGCAAAACCTGTTTAATTTTCCGTAGTAAAAAAATATATGTTACTCTTGAAAATATTTTTGAGAATATCCATGTCCCCAAAACAAATGTAAATCAAAATTTCTCGTTAAAAAAGTGCCAAAAACAGCTTCCAGAAGAAAATCCGAGTAATTTAACAAAGGTTATTTCAGGGAATTAACTCGTTACACTTAATTTGATAATATTGATGTTTCATATCTTCAAATAACTTACTAGTTTCTTTAAAAATATATATATTTTGATTTTTTCACTCAATTTCAATAACGCACCGCGCCCGTAACGCGCTTTCCTCATGGACCAACTATGTATGCACAACTAGTTGTGCCACCCAAATACGTGTTCCTGATGACACAACTACGCACAACTAAGCACAACTAAGCACAACTAACTTTCTGCAACTATTCCTTGTAACACAACTACAGTCGAAATGGGAAATATACATATACTGATAATGATACTGATTTAGCGCTTGACAAATTTTTGCTCAGTGTATTGCTAAGTTCCTGAATGATAGATATCATGTTTTATTAGATGATGGTGGTCTATAGATTGCACACACAATTATCGTGTTATTGTTGTGTGTTTTTAAATTGCCTTCCAAATATTCAAACGTATGAGCGTTGGTAGTTTTAGGAGTAAATCGAATACGTTTCTTAAAATTATGATCCCACCTCCTGTGCCATGAAGGCAATCTTCACAACTCCACCCTAGCCTTTCTGATGCTCGAAGAGCTGCTAGGTACTTTGATGATAATTTCGCACAGTCAGTTGTTGTGGGTACTACCTTCTGGCATCTGCTGCATTCCAATCCAGGGGCTTCCTTGGTAATATTACTATTACATTTACACATTTTTACCATTACCATTTTTACAATAAGGAAACTGGTTGCGGGTAACTATTTATTTACTCAGGTAATCGTAACACAAGTGTTAGCTAAGACGACGGATGAATGAATAGTTTCGTCTCGGCTGTAACCTATTAGTAAAATTGGAAACTATTTGTTGTATGAGGTGGTTGTAATTAGTTGTGCATCGAGTAACTAATATTAAATGACAATAATTTTGTTGTGCCTATGGGAATGATTTAACAAAGAAATTCCTAATGGCACAACTAGTTGTGCATACATAGTTGGTCCACGAGGAAAGCGGGGCCCGTAATACAGTACAAATCATGTCTCAAGGTCATTGGTGTTACTCAGCCAGAGCCCTGTAAACGATCAAACATGTTTGTCAAACTTGCTTGAAAAACTTTACGTTTTCATCAAACACAACGTCAATCCAGATTTCCTTCACACCAAACACGTAGATTGTTTGTCAAACGCGTCAAAAAAAGAGCCCTACACAAACAAACAAGTTTGTCAAACACGTAAATTTGACAACATGTTTGATCGTCTACAGGGGCCTTTAATCCCCAAACGGGCAGGCCTTTAATAGCGCGCATCGACTTCATGACTGGTTTCCTGCGCGCTAAGGTCTGCTGCGGCTGCTGGTCCTAGCCATCTTAGCGCGCAGGACACCAGTCATGAAAGTCGAGCTGTGCCTGTATATGCCCACATTCACACCAGGCAGAGAGGGAGAATGTACCAAAATCATCTGCATAGGTAGTAGGTACTTTATCTTAACTACTTCTGTCGCCGAGCAGCGGTAAGACAGGCAGTGAAATTACTGGGTACTGATATCTTGTCACAAGATAGCAACGTTCATTAGCGTCCTTGTACAGGTTATAGATATGCAAGTGTTACAGAACCCACGTGTATTTTTGGCGACTGTAGCCACTTATCATCAGGTGGGCAGCCTGCTTGTTTACGACCTTATAGTTGTATATAAAAACACTTTTCAACACACTTCCTCATAAAGTGGCTCTAATCCCATGGCAATTAGGCACATAATGACACCTATAATCAAACTGTGACTTTTTCATTACTATTATTCACGAGTGAGTAATAGTTTTTTTTTAATATTATTGGTTGAGTTACGCTTACACTTGCGCTAAAATGCTATCCGCGAAAAGCCCAAAAAAAAGAAACCTCATTTTTTAGTCTATGGCCGATGCGCGCGCATAGGAAAACTGATTAATTTTTCCCGCCATTACGAAATTTATTAGTCTATGGCCGATGCGCGCGCATAGGAAAACTGATTAATTTTTCCCGGGAAAAGCGCGGGAACTTCACATAGTAAAGGCGGGCTCTTTAAAATATTTTATTTGTAATTTTTTAATTGTAGTCAGTTACTTAATAAAACACAAACAAAAGAGGTATATAACATATAGGCATTAAATAATATTATAAGCAGATATGGGGAAGCGGAGTTCGAGAAAAAGAAAAAAAAGGAGGATGAACCGGAGTCTGGTGATGCAGATAGGGAGACAGATGAGGTAAGGTTGGTAGAAACGGATATGTCCTCTTCGGACAGTGATGAAGAAATAAGCAATGCAGATAGGTACAAGCCTTATTATGTTACTGACTATATACGCAGATATCCGGAAGAAATTAGCGGCACTGAATTTGTGGTTTTTGTTGAGTCATCAGACATCCAGAAACCAATTGGAACAAGAGATCTTCTTTCTTTGTCAACTTGTTTAAAGCGCTTTAACAAAGGCGTCAAATTTTTAAGAAATATCAATAAGTTTAAGATAGGTATTTATTTTGAAAAACCAGACTTGGCGAATGCCTTTTTAAATAATAATACCTTCTTGAAAGAATACAAATTCAAAGCCAGTATTCCTGCTGCTACAACTGAGGTGTCCGGAGTTATAAGAAATGTACCTACCATTATATCAAACAAGAGAATATTTACTATGATAACAAGTACAAAAAAAATAATAACAATAAAAAGAATAATGAAAAAAATAAATGTGACTGAGGGTTTTATATTACAACCTACAACTACAGTAATAGTGACATTTGCCACTTCCATTTTGCCAAATCATATAGATATTGGTGGTTGGAGACATGATGTGTCTCAATATATACCACCAGTTAAGCAATGTTACAAATGTTTGAGATACGGACATTTGGCAAAATATTGTAAAAATTCTGAAAAATGTAGTATATGTAAAGAAAATCATAACTATAAGACTTGTACAGTTTCTATCGAAAAAGCTACTTGCATTCATTGTGATGGCAATCATACTAGTGTGTCTCCAATATGCCCAGTTAAAAAACAGAAAATCATTGAAAATAGAAATAAATATAAGCCTGCTTCTTATGCAGATATTACAAATCCTTTAAATTTTCCCAAATTAGAAAGTAAGACAAAAAATAATGTAGATTTGTTTACACTGCTCAATACTGACAGCAAGTGTCTCTCATTATTAGTTGAAACCATAACTAAATGTGTTTCTTTGCATAATACTCAAAATACTTCTATAAATTCTAAAAGTGTTTTAGAGGTCTTAAAAAATACTTTTGGTAAGCAATCAAATCCCCACAATTCACCCCCAATCAATTGAATATCGTACAGTGGAATGCTCAAAGCTTATTAAGCAATCAACTTATTTTTACGAAATTTCTTTATGACCATTTTATTCATATCGCAATTATATGTGAAACATGGCTAAAGCCTCAGAAGCAGTTTAAAATCAAAGGTTATCATATTGAATGTAATGACTGTGGCAACAAGCATAATGGTGTTGCTATTTTAATCCATACATCATTAAAATATCAAAAAGTAACATCTTATTTTGACAACTCTCTTCAAACAATTGTAATACATTTAGAACTAAATCAGAACACTATTTCAATAGCCAGTATATATTGTCCAACAAATTGTATTCCCAGTTTCTCTAAAAATAAGTTTAAACATTTCTTGAATTCTCTCCATAGGCCGACGATTATAGCTGGTGACTTCAATGCTCATCACTCAATTTGGGGATGTCCGTTATCGGATTCCAGAGGTAAGGATATTCTTGAGTGTTTAGATGAATGCAATTTAGTCCTGTTGAATGATGGTCAGGTCACAACTGTCGGTTTTCATTCTTGGAGACCCAATGGTTTGGACTTGACTATGGTATCTCCTTCATTAGCTCTTCGCTGCGAATGGTCAGTACACGACGATCCATTGGGCAGTTATCATTTGCCAACATTTACTAAGATTACATTCAATAGTAGTTCACAATGTTTTAACTCTCAAAACAATTTTCAGGATGAAAATGATTTTAACAATCGCATTAATCATAGATTAGTTGATTGGAAGTTGTGTTCTTCAATTGTTAATAAGGATTTAGATAATTTTCAATGTAACCCTATTAGTAATCCAATAGATTCATACAACTCTTTTTGTCAAATCATTTTGACAGCTGCACAAAAGTCAATTCCCTCTCGTACCTCTCGGTCCGAATCACGTAACATTGCTACTCAAAACTTAAAATCAAAATATCGAACAGTTCCTTGGTGGAATAGTAATTGCGCTAAAGCTGTCCAGGAAAGCAAGCAAGCCTATCTTGATTTTAAGAATAATCCTTCTCAAGAAAAATATATTAATTTCAAAAGATTACAAGCTGCTAAAAAACTTACCATTAAGAGAGAAAGACTAAGTAGTTGGATAGAATTCTGTACAAAATTAAATCGATTGACACCAGTTTCAGTAGTATGGGGTAACATGAGAAAACTTACACATAAAACATATAAAAAGCAAAATAGTGATTTTTCGTGGGTCAGTGATTTTTTACGTAAATACACGCCTGACTTTGTGCAAAATAACAGGCCAATTGTGAAGGACAATAGTTTACCAGATAATCAGTCATTCCTCACTGATCCATTTTCTTTTGACGAATTAACTGCAGCTCTGAAATCTAGAAAAAACACTGCTTGTGGATTAGATAGTTTATCGTACAAGATGTTTCAGCTACTTAACACTGACAATCTTTATAAGCTTTTACAAATTTATAATATTTTATGGCAAGATTGCACAATTCCTCCTAATTGGAAAATGGACTGCTTGGTTCCTATTTTAAAACCTGGAAAAATTGCATCTCATCCCGATTCTTATCGTCCTATCGCTTTAACGTCTTGTGCTGGTAAATTATTTGAACAGCTAATCAAACAAAGATTGGAATTCTTCATAGAAAAGAACTCAATTTTACCTTTAAACCAGTTTGGGTTTAGGCGAGGACTTTCGGCTCAAGAAAGCTTAGCACATTTTTTTTTGGACGTCACTACAGCTCAAAAGAATATGGAGTATACAATAGCAGTGTTTTTTGATATAGAAGGTGCATTTAATAACGTTAATCATGGTATTTTGTTTGAATCTCTATTATCTTTCTTACCTGTAAAAATTGCTTATTGGATATATGCTTTTCTCACGGATAGAAAAGTGTATGTCAAAATAGATAATAAATTTTTAGGCCCTAGATTTTCTAGCAAAGGTGTATGTCAAGGAGGCATCTTGAGTCCTATTCTGTATATTTTGTATATAAGAAAACTAAATTCCATTCTTAATAATAATTTAGTCAACAACCTTCAGTTTGCTGATGACCTTGTCATTTATTGTAAAGGTACTAATGTATTAGATATTCAATTAACATTAAATAATAATCTAGTGAAGCTGGCAGATTACTTCTCAGAACTTGATTTAAATGTTAGCCTTTTAAAAAGTAAAGTTGTAATATTTTGCCTGTTTACGCATATACATATGAAGGATTGGGCCATCCAAACCTGTTCTGCGGAGCTCGGCGGGAGTCGCGGTCTGACGGGAGGGGCTGCCGCGACGGCCTGTCATTGTTCGTATGGTTGTCTCGCGGTCGGACGATACCGCCTTTATATAGTATTTTTTCGTTAATGTAAATATTGTCATAGTAAAGCCACACGGTGAAATAAACCAGTAATGAAATACAGTCCACTCATTTAACGTCCCCTAGGACCCTAACAATGGTCCTTCGAGCCGGATCGGACCAGCGACCTATGGATCTTTTTATGATGCTCAATATTGATAGAAAATGAAAGAATATCCAAATTGCAAATCCAACTGAGACCTAAGGTCTTAGAAGCAACATTAAAATTAGTTTCTGAAAAATTAAAATTACTATTATCACTTTGTTTCATATGTGAAGGTAACAGTTCTTTTAGAATTAACTCACTGTTAGATTTTAACTTACGCAAGTTAAATTGCGCTGATTTTAAAGTGGATATTACTCCTTTACACAGTGAAATAGTGGTATCGATATAAGAAGAACCTCCCAAATAATCGTCTACAAGGAAGTCTCTTTTTATAGCCTGTTTGACGTCATCATTAGATGCGCTATCAGCTAATGTAACTAAACATTTAGTTGCTAAATATGGTGCACATGCCATGCCATAGGTCAATGTATTTAAAGTGAACGTTTTCAGGGGTTCGTTTGAGTGAAAACGAAATATTATTTGTTGTAAAGAGCGTTGAGACGGATTGAGTTCAATCGCTCTATACATTTTTTCAATATCTCCCGTTACAACATACTTATGTTGACGGAAGCGTAATATAATTGAATAAAGATCGTCTTGAATGGTTGGGCCGACCATTTGGATTTCATTAAGTGAAATCCCTGAAGAGGTAACCATAGAAGCATCGAAAACAGTGCGAAGCTTTGTAGTGAGACTTGAGTCCCGAATAACACCATGATGAGGTAAGTAGTGACTAAGTTGTTGATGACAGTTAGGCATAGGTTCCCTATTTTCGGTCATGTGACCTAAGCGTTCATATTCCTTTATGAACTCAACGTATTTTTCTTTAAAATCAGGTTCTCTTAAAAATTTACGCTCCAAAGACAAGAATCGATATTTGGCTTTATGATAAGATTCACCTAACACTGACGGATCTTGTTTCAATGGCATAGTAACCACAAAACGCCCATCGCTTTTACGACTGGTATTTTCTAAGAAATGCTGTTCACAGATACGTTCCTCAAAAGATAGGGAATGCTTAGGCGATACGGTGTCCAATTCCCAAAAACGGGACAAGTCTGGTATTGGTTCCTCATTTACTAAATTACAAATTAGAGACGATTGTGACTTAGGGTGCGCTATATATCCTGACACTAACCAACCTAGGTCTGTCTCATATAATTTTGGCAAATTTTTACCTAAATCAATGCAACTGTTTTTTAAGACCGACCAAAATATGTGAGCCCCAACTAATATGTCTATAGTTGCGGGTTCATTAAAGGAAGGGTCGGCTAAAAATATTCCCGAAGGAATAGGAATTTTTTCAATGTTTATAAAAGTAGTTGGTAAAATTTTGGTTATTTGAGGTAAAATATGACAGTCAATAGTAGCTTTATAGTCATTATGAAGAGACTTTATAGTAAGACTACACGACTGAGTACTTTGAGTAGTATTATTATTAATACCCGTAACCGTGGTGCTCGCACTTCGTCGTGACAACCCTAGCTTACCGCACAGTGATTCCGTCACCAAATTAGCCGTACTGCCGTTGTCGAGCAGCACTCGGGCGACGTGCTCGACGCCTTTGCAGTCCTCCACCTTCACGCGCGCTGTGGAAAGCAATACGTGCGAAGCGGTAGTCAATTGTTTAAATGTAGCATTCATAAAATTGTTAACTGGAACAGAAGGTTCCACAGGTTCTGTTTCGTGTAAGTGCAAAAGCGTGTTATGCCGCTTCTTACAATATTTACAGGACACAAGATAACACCTTTGCTCTGTGTGGCCTGATCGCAAACAATTCATACAAACTTTAGCCTCTTTGGCCTTTTTAATACGGTCTTCTATAGAAAGAGACCTAAAAGACTCACAATTAAACAAGAAGTGGCTTTGTTTACACATAGGACAATTAAATGATTTTTTATTACAGTTATTTTGTTTTTTATTTTTATTGTTATTAAAATTTTGATTTTGTTTTATATCTGTAAGAAAGTTAGAATTAGATTTATTGTTATAGTTTTGTAATTTTATAATTTTGCTTTCTTGCAACGTTTCTAACAAATCTGCTCTGTTGCTTAAAAAGGTAATAAAATTTTCAAGTGAAGGCGGTTCAGTAAGAATATTTCTATGAGTTTCCCACTCTCTACGAGTACAATTGTCAAGCTTCTCAGCCATTATGTGAATAATTAGTGTATCCCAATGTTGAGTTGGTTGATCTAATGTTGAAAGAGCGCGTAAGTTCTTGTTTGTTATATCGATAAGATTACGAATAGCCAGAGAAGATTCTCTCTGTATGTGTTCAATATTAAATAAGGCTTGAACATGGTTATTTACGAGCAAGCGTTTGTTATCGTACCTTTTACATAATAACTGCCAAGCGTCAGCATAATTATCACCTTTTACATCTAAACTATCAATAATTAATAAAGCACTGCCTTTCAATGATGCCCGAAGATAATGTAACTTATTTATTTTATCAATATCAGACCTTGAGTGAATTAAAGATATGAAGGTGTCCCTATACTCGAGCCAGTGCTGATAGTGGCCATCAAAGGTAGGCAATTCAATTTTTGGCAATCGTATGCAGTTATATTTAGAGCCACCTGCCTGTGCATCCTCGTAACTCGTCACGGAACTATCTCGGAGCTCGCGGCGCCGAGCAGGTTGCTCGCCGAGTAGACAGCGTGCCTCTGCCATCAGCGTGTGGTATTGGTTCTCAAATTGTTCGCGTTCCTTGCACTCATTGTCCGTGTTATCCGACAGCATCTCGATGTCGCACTGTAATTCGTCGAATATAGCATATAAGAGATTGAATTTATTAAATCTGCCTTCTAAATCTAACAACTGTACGGAACTAAGTGAGTCTGAACTTTTAAGTAAAGTAAGATAGTTACTGAAGATAGTTAATTTAGATTTAATAGAACTGCGTTTCTTAATTAATTTATCTAGCTTAGGCTCAGCCATAGTGAAAATTAGTGTAAACAAATGTAGGTAAAAGAATAATAAATGCCTATGTACAGCAGTAAACCTATGTATGTGGCCGATAGATAAATAGATCGAATAAAAAACAGGCGCACTAAACGTTTTAACAGCAAAAATGAAACAAGTTTTAATGAATTGCGAGAACAATAGCGGCAAGCGTGCCGGTCAATCAGCTGCGAGCGATAAGAATCTAACGGTAAATATAGATACCTACTTACTACGTATGTTATTGCAGCAAAATAAATATCGTTACGCGTTAACTACTAGCGCGATATTTATGAACATAGAAAATTAATGCTAATACTACTCTGACTACCTATATGGATACGCGCGTGAGTTTATGATGATAAATGCTATATGTATACAGCATTTATAGCATTACATTTATATAGCAGTAGCGTGCAATGAATATAAATAAGCTTGAAAAGAAATAATTAGTGAAAGGATAAGAGTATTATTAAAAATACTTCTCTCACTAAACAGAGGCGATTGTGAAACTGAAATTTTAAGACGAAGAATCGGGAAATAGAAATAAAGGAATAATTGGAACGAACTCACTTATTATGCAACCCATCCATTCGCTAAGTATGTTATTCAGTTTCTTCGCACTTTTTCACGTTGCTCACGTGGATTCTTGGCGGTGTCCGCGTGACCGGGTGATCACCAAAATATGACTTTTCTAGCCGGGCGTGTGTGGATGCGATACAAGTCGTCAATAATTACAATGAATACGACGAATAAGTCTTGCTGTGCTGAAGTCCACAACTGAAGAGCCAGCCGAAATGCCAAAAAAGGTTTCTTTCTTCAATGATGTAGGTATGTACTTAGTTACGGCGAGATTCCTAAAGGACCATTGTTAGGGTCCTAGGGGACGTTAAATGAGTGGACTGTATTTCATTACTGGTTTATTTCACCGTGTGGCTTTACTATGACAATATTTACATTAACGAAAAAATACTATATAAAGGCGGTATCGTCCGACCGCGAGACAACCATACGAACAATGACAGGCCGTCGCGGCAGCCCCTCCCGTCAGACCGCGACTCCCGCCGAGCTCCGCAGAACAGGTTTGGATGGCCCAATCCTTCATATGTATATGCGTAAACATGCTCCCCGGGTTGAAGGATATCTTCAAATTTCTGGAAGAGGACATAAATTATTGTATGCCCTACGGATAGTGCCTCGTTGGGTTCTTAGTGATAACTCAATTTCATATGAAATCCATACTTTTTCAGACGCATCAGAACGAGCATATGGCGCTTGTCTGTATATTCGCTCTGTACACCCATCAGGTTCAGTATCTGTGCACCTTCTAACCTCAAAGAATAAGGTTGCGCCCATAAAGCCCACCACGACACCTCGTCTTGAGCTTTACGGAGCCTTGCTCGCTGCAAGGTTGTGCAAAAAGGTACTGGCCTCTTTAACTCTCACTGTTAGTAAATGTTTATTTTGGTGCGACTCGACAATTGTGCTAGGATGGCTAAGCACGTCGCCTCATAAACTTAAAACTTTTGTCCGACATCGTGTAAATGAAATTCAAGAAACTACAGATGGACATACGTGGTGCTACGTACCTTCGAAGGACAACCCGGCGGATCTGCTTTCTCGCGGGGTGAAGGCTGATTGCATCAGTGAGTCTTCATTATGGTGGTCTGGCCCTTCGTTACTATTAAAACATGAAGACGAGTGGCCCAAAATGCCGAATATAAGGGAGAAAGACGATCTACCAGAGTTGCTTTCTTATTCTATTATACATACTAATAACACAGTTGATGTAGACTTAATATGTAATTTAATCAATAAAATATCTAAATTTACTTATTTACAAAGATCAATCGCCTATTTACAACGATTTATTTACAATTGCCAAAATAAAACTAAATTAAAAGGTTATTTAACAGTAAAAGAATTGCAAAACTCATTAAATTTAATTATACTTAAAGTTCAGTCACTAATGTTCCCAGATGAACTTATGGTTTTAAAAAATGGTAAAACACTACCTTCTAAACATAGACTTTCTTCTTTATCTCCCTTTTTAGATAGAATGAATATCGTTCGTGTTGGTGGTAGACTTAGTAACTCACCATATAGTTATGATACTAAGTATCCTATTTTACTTTGTAGTAAACACCATTTTACAAAAATATTATTTCAATATTTTCATTTAAAACACTTACACGCTGGTCCGCAATTGCTTCTAGCAATCATTAGACAGACCTATTGGGTGTTAGGTGGCAGAAACCTATCTAAGGCTACTGTTTATAAATGTGTTCGGTGTTGCAGGCATAGGGCGGAAACTGTCCAACCTATAATGGGACAATTACCTTCTTGCCGAACTGAATTAGTTTTCCCTTTCTTACACTGTTCTGTAGACTATGCTGGCCCAGTGTTGATGGCGGACCGACAAGGCAGGGGTTGCAAGTTAATAAAATCGTATTTGGCAATTTTTGTTTGCAGTTCTGTTAAGGCCTGTCATATCGAGCTCGTAACGGCACTGTCCACAGAAGCTTACTTAGCCGCTTTAAACCGTTTCGTGTCAAAACGTGGTAAACCAATTACTATAACATCGGATAACGGCACAAACTTTGTGGGAGCTTCCAATGAATTAGCCAAATTCTTGGCTCAATCAAATATCGCAGGTCAAATTGCGCAGGAAGGGATTGAATTTAAAATGGTTCCTCCTTACAGTCCCCAGTTCAATGGGCTAGCGGAAGCTGCTGTACGGTCGACAAAAAAACATCTTCGTAGGTTATTGCAGCTCACTCATTTTACCTACGAGGAGATGATTACTTGTCTCTCACAGATAGAGGCGGTTTTGAACTCCCGTCCTCTCACTCCTCACTCCTGTGACCCTCATGACCTTTCGGTTCTGACTCCTGCCCATTTTTTGATTGGACGGCCACTTGTGTCCATTCCCCATCCACAGGTGGAACTAAATCGGATCGAAAACATAAATACTCTTGAGCGCTTTAAGAGGATTGAGCTCATTCGGCAGCACTTTTGGAGCAGATTCCACTCCGAATATATTGCATTACTGCAAGCAAAAACAAAATGGAAGGCGTCCAAGACAGAGTTAAAAAAGGATGCTCTTGTCCTTATTAAGGAAAAGTCTCTTCCCCCACTTTTCTGGGCATTGGGAAGAGTAGTCAAGCTGTATCCGGGAGTCGACGGGTCCACTAGAGTGGCAGAAATAAAAACCCAACGAGGCACTATCCGTAGGGCATACAATAATTTATGTCCTCTTCCAGAAATTTGAAGATATCCTTCAACCCGGGGAGCATGTTTACGCATATACATATGAAGGATTGGGCCATCCAAACCTGTTCTGCGGAGCTCGGCGGGAGTCGCGGTCTGACGGGAGGGGCTGCCGCGACGGCCTGTCATTGTTCGTATGGTTGTCTCGCGGTCGGACGATACCGCCTTTATATAGTATTTTTTCGTTAATGTAAATATTGTCATAGTAAAGCCACACGGTGAAATAAACCAGTAATGAAATACAGTCCACTCATTTAACGTCCCCTAGGACCCTAACATTGCCCAAAATACAGTTCTCTACCTCTAATTAATATTACATACAGCAATCATACTTTGCCTATTGATAATTCAGTTAAATTCTTGGGTGTTATTTTTCACGAAAATCTTACGTGGGATTTATATGTTGATTGCTTGGTGAGCAGAGCTTTAAAAGCCACTAATGTAATTAGGTCCGTTACTGGATTGAAATGGGGTGCTGATCCTAAAATTGTGTTAATGCTTTATAAAGCTTTGGTCAGAAGTCATTTTGAGTATGCTTTCTTTTGTTACGCTTCCGATCCAAAATACATAGATATTATTGATAAAATACAGAATAAGAACTTACGATTAATACTAGGTGCTATGAACACTTCCCCAATAAATTCTATGCAGGTCGAATGTCATTTACCACCAATGGTTATTCGCTTTGAATTTTTAAAACTTAAATTTCTTTTTAAACTCTTATCGCGTTCGAATAATGATCTTTTAAATAAATTAAATGTTTGTTCCACTAACACTTTTCTTTCAAAGAATTTCTCACATTTTATAAGTTTAAAAGAACAATGTAATATATTTTGTAGTACTACTTTACATTGTTATAGTGGCTCATATGCTAGTAAATTCTGTGACATTCATATTGTCCTACATAAAGATTTTAAAGATAAATATGATGTTTACGAAAGTCTACAGGCTTATAATGATTATCGATCAATTTATACAGATGGTTCAAAGACGAATGTAAGTGTTGCAGTAGCTATGTATGATGCAGGTAGTAAAACTGGACATAGTTTTAAAATGTGCCAAAATGCCAGCATATTTTCTGCTGAGGCGAATGCTATAATTGTAGCTCTTAACTACATTCAACAGTTCAGCCAATACAAAAAATGGATTATTATTACTGACAGCATGAGTGTGTTGATGGCTTTGAGAAATCCTTCCTTTTCATCAGTCACAAATCATTTAATATATAATATCCGAGATCAGATACATTATTTAAAAATAAATTATCAAATAGACATTATATTATTTTGGACTCCAGCTCATATCGGTGTATATGGAAACGAGGAAGTAGATAAACTGGCCAAAACTATGAACACTCTAGACGTACCTATAAAAAACATATCAATTTCATATACTGATTGTACAGCTCTAATCAAGAAAGAAATATTGAAGCTATGGGAAGAACACTGGAATAGTACTTTGCTCATAAAAGGGAAGTGGTATCGAGAAATAAATAATAAAATAAAACAACCCTGGTTCAATAGACACAATTACATAAACAGAAGATTTTTTACTATTATTTGCCGTTTGCGAATTGGGCACGGTCGATTCAATGACCATTTGTACCGGCTAGGCATGACTTCTTCCCCATCGTGCAACTGGTGCAACACCACCTTACCTCAATCTCTGCATCACCTTTTTTACGAATGTCCAATTTTTGCTCTGCAAAGAAACATTTTATTAGAAGAAATTTCAAAAATAATGAAACACCAGCAAGATCTACCGCGCTCTTTACAAAAACTTCTTTCCATTGAAAAATGCTTTGAAGCAATTTATGAATATGTAACCTCTACGTTTGGCGATTTGTGAATTCAAAAGAAGAATGAATAACAATAGTTTATTGCATACAGACTAGGCTGTATGGTTGACGCCTTTGCCTTTCCCAAATGGGATAAACAAAAAAAAAAAAAAAAAAATTAATTACGAAACATTTTTCACAACTCGTCTCGTTTTCTCTTTTGAAGTTATTTAGTTAGTTATTAATTAAGATGTCTGCAAATACAATTTATGAAGAAAATGATTTATGTTGTACACCGCCCGATATAAGATGTGAATCCCAGAACGTTATGGAAAGTTTACTACCAGAAAACTCAAAGGAAAAATATCTATTACCGTACCAAAATTTCATACAATGGCAGAACAACAAGAATACGCAGTCTTTTTCAGAAAATGTGTTCATGGCGTACTTTAAAGAATTATCTTCTAAGTACAATCCTAGCTCTTTGTGGTGTATTTACTCAATGTTAAAAAGTACAGTCCGAACAAAGAATGGAGTGGACTTAAAAACATACTCGAATTTGTCAGCTTATCTAAAGAGACTATCTGATGGATTTAGAAGCAAAAAATCAAAGGTTTTATCATCTGATGATATTGAAAAATTTATTAAAGATGCTCCAGATAACCAATATTTGGCTACAAAGGTTAGTTAAATTAATTTTAATTAAATATTTAATAGCAGCTTGTGTTGTGTGTTGACCTTAATTATTGTTTCTTTTGTTTCAGGTTGCTTTAATATTTGGTGTAACTGGTGCCTGTAGGATACAAGAATTAACAAATATTACTGTAAAAGATATAGAGAACCATGGCCAGATGCTTTTAGTGAAGATACCTATCACGAAAAATAAAATACCTAGGTCATTCACCATACACGGTCCATTCTATGATATTGTTAAGAAGTATGAAAGTTTGCGTTCGCCAAAAACAAAAAATGACCGTTTCTTTCTAAATTACCAGAATGGTAAATGTACCTGTCAGCCTATAGGTATAAACAAATTTGGTTCTATGCCTAAAGAAATCGCTAAGTTTTTGGGTTTATTAGATGCTGAGAGCTACACTGGACATAGTTTCAGAAGAACTTCAGCTACATTGCTGGCAAATTCAGGAGCTGATATAGTGACTTTGAAGCGACATGGCGGGTGGCGATCTATCAATGTAGCAGAATCATACGTAGAAGATTCCATACAAAACAAGAAGGAAATTTGTGCAAAAATCACAAAAAGAATTAAACTTGATTCTGAGACGCATCCTACTGGCGAAATACCAAGTACGTCCAATGATTGGATTTCACCTACCTACACGAATAATGAACCATCACAAATAACAATAGAACATGAAAGTATTTCAATAAATAATCTATCTGATGAGACCGCTATGTCATTAAAAATAGTTAATTATAAATTTACTAACTGCACATTTACTAATTGTTTCTCTAAGTAAACTTTTTATCTACTATGTAAAATGGTTTTTTATTTAAGTATTGTTTTATTCAGAAGTGTGTTGAAAAACGTTGTATGATACACGTGTGTATTGATGGTTACCGTCCTCGGCTTCCTAAGACCCTCGCCTGACGGCTCGGGCCTCAATGCGCCTCAGCGGTAATTACCAACATTACACACTTATACCATAATGTACTATTATTGCCTTAGATTTGCGTCGGAGAGGAGTGGTACGAGGATCATTACAACTATTCTTAGCTGACTTCAAAGAAAGAGGACGTTCAATGTTCGATTGCATTTTTCCATGTATGACAGATCTCTCCGTCAATTGTAGACGGATTTTCAAAATTCTTTTTGTATTCAGAAGAATATACTGCTGCGGTATTGTCGCCAAGACAGGACGTAATGATGGGATGCCAGGTTAATTAAAAGAAACCCTAAATTTTTCAGTAAACAGTGTTTAATATTTTCAATTGATTTCATAAAGGAGTAAGTTCCATGTTTGACTGTATGTATTTTTCCTAGAATGTATCATATTTTTTCTTAACCTTAAACATTTGTATCTGATACTTATCCTCTCATGTTACTGAACTGATGATAGAAGGTTTCTTGATGGTTAGGAGTTATGGGATGCTTCTTGAATGTCGCTTAATTATATTCTTTTGCCGAGCTGTTGATGGAAGGTACAACTCCTTAACACAGCTACCTGCTGTCAGGCAAATACTTCTTTAAGTATGTATGTATATACCGTTACTAGTTTTCTTTCAAGTTATTCAGCAATCACCATCAGGTAGGTTTACTTTGGGTCAAATTCTTGTGTATTCCATTCGCTAAAAAGATTAATTTAAAAATAAAAAAAAAATGAAAACCGACATCAAATATTCATCACATTTTTATGAAGAACCCAATGCAACCCAATGCAATATCAAGTAATGCTCCACTGAAGTATGAAAAATATAAGGAAATGAAATCAGGTAAAAATCTGGGTTTTATGTTTTGTAAAATTTCTTTCCAAAATCTTTTTGTTTTAGGAATTTGCGTGTGAAAGTCATCTTATGATAGAAGGAGGGATTTCTTGAGAAAACCCTCTTTTTACACGCTTTTTATTGAGTTGCTCTGTCTGTTGGTTTCTTTTTAATCTTCAAACTCCTAGTTTGAGGATTAAAAAGAGGGTTTTCTTTGGCACGTAAACGTATTGATCCATAGTATACTTGTAAAACCTTGTAATAGACTTTTAAAACTTAGGTCTTTCGACACACGCATTATAATAAATTTATGAAATAAAAGTATAAAAAAATAAAAACAAACTTTAAAAATGTTCAATCATCTACCATCTTTTTCGAACATTTTAAACGATAGTCGTGTTTTAATTATATGTTGCATTTTTCAGTGTTTTTCGATGTCTGAAGATTTTTTTGTAAAATATTTTTAAACGGTTTTATTTCTTGAGTGTGAGCAGATGTCGTCGCCACGATTGTTCTTCCGTTTCTGTTGTATAAAATCCGCCATGGTTATGATTGATTGGGGTCGGGCTCGTGAAAGTGTGTAGTGCGTCTACCCGATTGATAGGCATTAACAGCTATGATTGATCACTCACTTTATACGATCGTCCGATTCTTATTTGCTTTTGTTTTAGGATTATAAGAGCGAGGAGGTGTTAAGTTACGTAATAAGTATAACGCGAAAGGTCCGCTTTGTGTACTTCCTCGAACAAAGATAATTGGTAATCAATATACTATTTGTTCAAATGTGGTTGGAATAATAAGATAAGCTATTTGTAATCGTAATTTTACCACGGCTGGGTATAAAAATGAGAAATAGGCGTGAGAAACTAATCAATATTTTGTTAATTTCTTACCATTATTTACAACTTCATTATTTCCTTTGTAAGTATGTCATATTACAATACATTGAGTACCTACTTTTATTATATAGGTAAACTGTAATCAAATGTATTACTTTCTCATATCAGCTGACTTAAGTTGGGTTATTTCTTGTAATATTTTGTTTTTAATGATTTCCTAAATGTAAAACAGTAAATAATTCGAACGGAAGTGTTCAGTCCATATTTGGAACACAAAAATACATCGAAATCTGCTAATTCGTAAGCGGGCTATATGCAGCATATAATGACAAATAGGTATATATAGTTAACAGACACAAATGGCATATCTTCAATAAACAAAATATTTATAAACGTTTGTAAATTTCTAACATCAAATCTTTTTTTAACATTCACTCACTGCGGGTAAAAATCAAAATGATTGATCTCGACTAGGCAATTTATAAGCTCGACTCGCATATAAATAATTCATAGAGATATAACGCAATAGTTATAGTTAGTATTTTTATGAAATTCAGGAAGAATTTTCATTATGTCACAAAATAGATCCGGGTAATTGTCTATGTAACAACTATTATCCAACTTAGTGTTTAGTGGAAAATCGATTAGATACCAACGATACAAACAGTGTTCTCGAAATCTTTGCCTATTTCACGATCCATTTGAGTTGTCTGCCTTAAACGTTTCAATCAATTCGTGAACTCATTGTTTACTTACAATTATAACGAATCGACAACTGGTGATAAAAATAAAACTAAAATCAATGGCATAGAGTTTTTCATTAGATAAGGCAACAGGTGGGATTAATTACAGCTTTAATTGCTGCTCTAATAAACACGGATAGAGGTTTTCCTGAAATTAAAAGATCGAAAGTGTGCCTTTTAATACACATATAAGTAGACAAGAGAAAAAAAAAGAATAAAATAGTCTTAAATATCAGAGGCTAGGTTAATTTTTTTAAAAAGAAACTAGTGGTCACACCACCCAGACAATTATTTAATTACTGATCAAAATAAAGAAAACAAAAATAGCACTACTACTTGTTATAACTCTGCACGATAATTCCGTGATAACAAAGTACTCGCCGCCGTTGAGAGACAAGAAGTGAGCCCACGGTGTCACAGCAGTCCCAGCGTCGGTAATAGCAGAGTCGGTAACAGCATATTCTTGGAGTCGGTAACAATAGTATAAGAAAATTTGAAATCCATTTGAAAATTTGAAAGCTTCTTTTATTGTAAATAAAGTGAAATGAACACTATTGGATTTGGCATCATTTTTAAGTAGTTTGGTGAACATTAAGGTACAGTGTTCGCTTAGAATATCAATTTTAAAATTATATTGAACTAGAGATACACTACTTACTCGTACAATAGTTTTATGTTAATTCATGCAAAAATTGACTCTGCTTACATTCAGTAAAATAGTGCACCATTAATTTGATAAGGATTTACACAACGTCCTTTCACTGATTACGTAGCTTGCAGAGCTGCAGTTGCTGCGTTTGGGTCAGGTGCATTCTCAAGGCTTTAATATTTACCCGTTTGTAATGAAAGAAGTAGTAGTAGGTGGTACTTACAAATATAAGAGGTTAAGGCGCATAGTGGTCCTAATGACCTTGCTCGATCGTCCCGGACTGATTACATAGAAGTGAGTGAGTGAGAGTGACGAGAATATTTAAGCAAACCTTTACGCGTAAGATGAATTATTTCAATAAAAAAATAATAAAGGCGAATGAGAAAAATCTAAAAAGACCATCCGCTAGAATATTGTTTACTTTATTTATTGAAATGGAAAGTAATATGATTTAAACTAATATTTACGACGCCATTAGGTTTAAACTTTAAAGTTTTAAAATCGAGGCATGTTTGGGTCACATTATAACCAAGTTTTAATTAATTTATCAAAAAATAAAAAAACCGTCCTGTAGGGAATGCATTGAATAATAACATATCTTTTTAAAGATTTTTTTATTCAATATTTATAAAGCGAACCGGTTTTTTCTGCAGTGATTTTTTTATGATTGACCCTACTATGCGCCTTAACAAAGTTACTCTTACATGAAAACTGCATAAATGCATAATGGTCATTACACACGAGGCATTATTGCAAGCGCGAGCCACAGGCGAGCGCGGCAAGGAAGCTGTGTGTAATCAATGTATATGATATGATCAATGCATACGAGTTGCATACGACGTTTTTCAACATTATTGCGAGGAAAAAACAAACTTTTAATTATCAAAACAATTAGTGAAAGTGCAATTATCAAAATGATACTGAACAGTTTTGGTTGGCATTTTTACAGTTTGTGTTATGGCGTTGGTATTATTTATTTATTAATTATTTTCATGTTCTTGGGTAAATGTCGGCAATGACGTAAGTTTCATAGAAGTTGTATGTATGTTGTAAATTCATGGGCTCATTAGTGGGAACAGGCGGCACTATACAGGGTAAATTTTGAGGTACCGGCAACCTTGCAGGATTAGATAGCAAGCATCATTAACTACAACGTTTGTTCTACGACTTTTGATAATTCGTTAGATTTTACTTTCATACAAAAATAAATATTCATTTAATATACCTCTAGAATGTTTGTAACTCTACGCGCACAGCGCGCGAGCGTAGCGTTGTCTTCCGTCGTCGTTTATAAGTGAAACATAGAGTTATCAATGTCACGATAGTGCAATAAAAAGTTTAAAATTGATTTTTGTTCAATGTATTGAGTTATCTTAAAACTCGTAAATCAAACGTTGTAGTTAATGATGTTAGCTATCTAATCCTGCGAGGTTGCCGGTACCTCAAAATTTACTCTGTATAACTTTACTAGTGTCACGAGAAGTCGATGCGCTGTGCTGTGGCTCCAAATTAATGGCACGTGTTATTTTAAGCACTAATGTTTGCTTCATTATGAATAGAATCTTCGACATAAGATTCAGCAACTTCAAAAAGTATTGAGAAATGGCAGAAAGGAGTCATGCATGCCGCACTATCCTTCGACAACCGGGGTTGAGCAGGCGGGTTCCTTCAACAAATCTACGATATCGGTATTTTTGACATATGACAGGGAAGCTTTTGGCCTTCATCCCACCAGATACTGTGACGATAAGGCTGAAAGTGGAAGCGAGCCCCATCTGGACTCCTCAACAACTAAGGAGCTGACTATCTAATCTCGGCCTAAGCACGCAGATGATAGTAAATGGAAATAAATATTTTTTCAAAACACTTCCTCATAAAGTGGCTCTAATCCCATGGCAATTAGGCACATAATGACACCTATAATCAAACTGTGACTTTTTCATTACTATTATTCACGAGTGAGTAACAGTTTTTTTTTAATATTATTGGTTGAGTTACGCTTACACTTGCGCTAAAATGCTATCCGCGAAAAGCCCAAAAAAAAGAAACCTCATTTTTTAGTCTATGGCCAATGCGCGCGCATAGGAAAACTGATTAATTTTTCCCGCCATTACGATACATTTTTCACAACTCGTCTCGTTTTCTCTTTTGAAGTTATTTAGTTAGTTATTAATTAAGATGTCTGCAAATACAATTTATGAAGAAAATGATTTATGTTGTACACCGCCCGATATAAGATGTGAAGCCCAGAACGTTATGGAAAGTTTACTACCAGAAAACTCAAAGGAAAAATATCTATTAGCGTACCAAAATTTCATACAATGGCAGAACAACAAGAATACGCAGTCTTTTTCAGAAAATGTGTTCATGGCGTACTTTAAAGAATTATCTTCTAAGTACAAACCTAGCTCTTTGTGGTGTATTTACTCAATGTTAAAAAGTACAGTCCGAACAAAGAATGGAGTGGACTTAAAAACACTCGAATTTGTCAGCTTATCTTAAGAGACTATCTGATGGATTTAGAAGCAAAAAATCAAAGGTTTTATCATCTGATGATATTGAAAAATTTATTAAAGATGCTCCAGATAACCAATATTTGGCTACAAAGGTTAGTTAAATTAATTTTAATTAAATATTTAATAGCAGTTTGTGTTGTGTGTTGACCTTAATTATTGTTTCTTTTGTTTCAGGTTGCTTTAATATTTGGTGTAACTGGTGCCTGTAGGATACAAGAATTAACAAATATAACTGTAAAAGATATAGAGAACCATGGCCAGATGCTTTAAGTGAAGATACCTATCACGAAAAATAAAATACCTAGGTCATTCACCATACACGGTCCATTCTATGATATTGTTAAGAAGTATGAAAGTTTGCGTTCGCCAAAAACAAAAAATGACCGTTTCTTTCTAAATTACCAGAATGGTAAATGTACCTGTCAGCCTATAGGTATAAACAAATTTGGTTCTATGCCTAAAGAAATCGCTAAGTTTTTGGGTTTAGTAGATGCTGAGAGCTACACTGGACATAGTTTCAGAAGAACTTCAGCTACATTGCTGGCAAATTCAGGAGCTGATATAATGACTTTGAAGCGACATGGCGGGTGGCGATCTAGCAATGTAGCAGAATCATACGTAGAAGATTCCATACAAAACAAGAAGAAAATTTGTGCAAAAATCACAAAAAGAATTAAACTTGATTCTGAGACGCATCCTACTGGCGAAATACCAAGTACGTCCAATGATTGGATTTCACCTACCTACACGAATAATGAACCATCACAAATAACAATAGAACATGAAAGTATTTCAATAAATAATCTATCTGATGAGACCGCTATGTCATCAAAAATAGTTAATTATAATTTTACTAACTGCACATTTACTAATTGTTTCTCTAAGTAAACTTTTTATCTACTATGTAAAATGGTTTTTTATTTAAGTATTGTTTTATTCAGAAGTGTGTTGAAAAACGTTGTATGATACACGTGTGTATTGATGGTTACCGTCCTCGGCTTCTTAAGACCCTCGCCTGACGGCTCGGGCCTCAATGCGCCTCAGCGGTAATCACCAACATTACACACTTGTACCATAATGTACTATAATACTGTGTACTTTTTCAATAATCACAAATTTGAATTCTGCTACGAAATGTTATTTGAATACACTATTTAATAAATTTTTAGAGAGCATTTCTCTCAAATTTTGAAACCAGTAAATAAGAATTTGGGAACCAAAGAAGGACAATAATTCAGATCCGCATTAATAACGAAACTACTGATACGAGGCCTAAAGCTGCTTCCACAAAATGTGATTGAGATGATTGACACAGAAGATCATGCAAAAAAAATAGATAATTATGAACTCTTTTTAATAAAATGTAACAACACAAAGGTAATCACAAATGAGTTCGGTTGATGAAGAAAACGAGGTAATAATCCGAATATACTTACGTGTTAAACAGCTATAGAACGGCGTACACTCACGCTTAAGAGGATTGTGAAGCTGTAAATTTTCATACAAAAAGCGATAACGCTTTTCTCCCTCTTTACATAGTCCAATTTCAAAATTTTTGGAGATGTTGTAGATATAATGAAGATCTAGTTTGTACGTTTTGATTTTAAAGTAATATAGCTCAGAACATAAATTATTAGCATCTAAATATCCATATTTTAGACTTAAAAACTACCCCGAGTATTTTTATCTATTTTGACTAAATCATACTAAATTACAAAAAAGCAAAACGTACAATCATAGATTAAGGTATACTGAATCTATTGAGACCAAAAGTATCTAATTTCGTAAAGGTTTAGGGGGGTAAGGTTTAGGTTTATCGCCCGAAACAATATTTCAATAAGAAATGTAGGCACTTGCCTCAGACTTTCAACTCTAAGCAGTGTGCACCAAACTGCATTTTTGAAAGTGCATACTCAAGCCACGAATTGGCACTTCACAGTCCCCTTAACTGATTAGTCCGAGACGATTGATCTAAGGTCGTTGGCACTACTACTTATAAGCATTTTAAAAAAGAAAAAGTTACTTAAATGAAACTTATAATTAGATATAAATAATTTAATCGAGAACCATCAATAATTATATTGTTATAAACACATCAAAATTCAGGCTCATGCCAATGCTTGAAGGCAGGACCTTGGACAGGACTAGTATATTTCACATGACACCTTAATAACATAAGATTTTATCTGCATGCATTATTTAAGGGTAACAGTATAATTACATTAATAATGTCAAGGTTTATAAGTGCAAAATGATTTGCTATCACTCTATAAAAACTCATTGCTTAGAGGCACGGATAATATAATACTAGAGGCATGTCAGAATTAAATCTTATCTTATTGTTATTAGTTATGGAACTATAAATTAACGTGCTTATCAGTATGCGAACATACATTTTTTAACGTTGTGAAATGCCTTACGAACTAGTAGGTATTCGCTCTTGGGAAAACGCGAGGTTATGTCGGGGTCTCCGCAGTCATCCATTACTGGCGGTTTACCCTTAAGAAAAGCAATGACTACCTACTGTTTCTTCATCATTAACATTTCAGCCAAGACACACCTACAGGTGGATATTGGGCTTCCAGAAGGATCTCAAAACTCTATTACTTAATTATACCTTCAGTTCTCAGACTTATCATTTTGATACATTAATAGTAGGTATAATTGATGTTCCTATCCGTTAGCCCGTAATAATATAACAATGACAACCTCAAATTGAAAAGATTTAATTAAAACTAAGCTATAAAAATATTGTAATCATTAGGAAATTAATCTTTACATAGTATAAAATGAAGTCACTTCCGCTGTCTGTACGCTTAGATCTTTAAAACTGCGCAGGGTGATTCAAGAGGAAGGTTTATATGCATAACTGGCGACCCGCCCCGGCTTTGCACGGGTAATAGTTTAATATAGGTCATAAGATGTTTGTTCGACCAATGGTGGCGAAAGGGACGAGGGGGAGGGGGGCAACAAGGGGTGACAACGACAACTCTCTCTTACAGTCAAAGAATGTGCACAAAATTCTCTTTAATAAACACATCTCAATAAATAGCTCTGACTCCTACTTACATATTAATATCATAATATTTTAAAAAATCTAATTACTTAAATGAATTCATGTTGAGCTTAATAATTATTGGCGTAACATCACATCAAGTGCGAAATAAAGGCTCTTTTATTTATGTTTAGTATTTTGTGGTCAATACGGTTTACGCGCAGATCGTCCGATTCGCAGAAAAGTTAGTGTTTCAACACGTCTCATTCGCAGAAAGTCCCATTCTCAAAACGTCCCATTCACATATTGTCTCATACGCAATTTTTGTGGTTTCGTACCTAAAAATTTACCAGAATAGATTAAACTAGAATTTATGTCTTCTCATCTAGCGAAAACACAAAGTCTCTAGGTGGTCCAGAGCTGAGATCTTGACGGAACGGACGGACAGAAACATGAACACAATCATACAACACGTTACCAAACAAAGTTTTGCTCACGCTAAAAAAGCCTCTAGGAAGAGTGCCCAGAAGGCTGGTGCCATCTAATCGCTGGATAGCAACTTCCCCTGTATGCAGGGCTGCCAGCGCCAGGTGACCCAAATAAAGAAAGTAGACATTATGCAGCAAAGGTTTTTCGGGTTACATTTTTTCGAAAGAATCCTCAACCTCAACTTCAACCAATATGAAGCAAGTAAGGAATAGGAAATAAACTTATTATAGATATACTATTTTACACTCTATTTATATTTTAAATCACCTGCAACTGCTTTAAACAATATTTTATTACCAGTTAATGTTTTCCTTCAGAGCGTCGGTGGCGCTATGGACTCGGCACTTGCCTTCCAATCGGGAGGTCCGGGTTCGAGACCGCCATGTACCACTGTGTTTTTCGTTATTCGAATTTCATATGTACATTTGTCTGACGCTCCTACGGTGAAGGAAAACATCGTGAGGCTATCTGCATACATCTGCGAAGAAATTCAATGGTGTATGTGAAGTCGACCAATCCGCACTGGGCCAGCGTGGTTGACTAAGGCCTAATCACCCTAACATAGGGTAGGCTCGAGCCCCTCGGTGGGGACGTATATGAGCTGTGATGATGATGATGTTTTCCTTAAATTCTTTACAGAAGTACGAACTTCTGACAAAGTCCACATCCATCCTATTTCTTTCATCCGTCCACACAAAACTCATGACACTAAAAGTCCTATCTAGTTCTCTAGCCCTGTATTAGATACAGGGCTAGACAGATAGGACAATTCTCAATAGATTGGCGCATCATAGTTTTTGAAAAAAATACTTTGCCGAATCTTGATGAAATCTATTGTATCATCCTCGATGACAGAATTATTATCACAATAAGCGTTCAACACAAGAATCTCTACACGTCACACACGCCACCATATCTTTAGTGTATGACGCGCCAAATTTCAAAATCAAGGAAACTTCATAGTTCACGTTGTTTATATTTTTACCATCGAAAACATGGACTGTCCACGGAAAACGAGGACACTTGGCAACCCTGCCTGTATTAGACAGGAGTATGAAGAGATGTAGGATGCAGCCAGTGTGTGATACAAGTCCACGGAAAACGAGGACACTTGGCAACCCTGCCTGTATGAGACAGGAGTATGAAGAGATGTAGGATGCAGCCAGTGTGTGATACAAGTCCACGGAAAACGAGGACACTTGGCAACCCTGCCTGTATGAGACAGGAGTATGAAGAGATGTAGGATGCAGCCAGTGTGTGATACAAGTCCACGGAAAACGAGGACTCTTGGCAACCCTGCCTGTATGAGACAGGAGTATGAAGAGATGTAGGATGCAGCCAGTGTGTGATACAAGTCCACGGAAAACGAGGACACTTGGCAACCCTGCCTGTATGAGACAGGAGTATGAAGAGATGTAGGATGCAGCCAGTGTGTGATACAAGTCCACGGAAAACGAGGACACTTGGCAACCCTGCCTGTATGAGACAGGAGTATGAAGAGATGTAGGATGCAGCCAGTGTGTGATACAAGTCCACGGAAAACGAGGACACTTGGCAACCCTGCCTGTATGAGACAGGAGTATGAAGAGATGTAGGATGCAGCCAGTGTGTGATACAAGTCCACGGAAAACGAGGACTCTTGGCAACCCTGCCTGTATGAGACAGGAGTATGAAGAGATGTAGGATGCAGCCAGTGTGTGATACAAGTCCACGGAAAACGAGGACACTTGGCAACCCTGCCTGTATGAGACAGGAGTATGAAGAGATGTAGGATGCAGCCAGTGTGTGATACAAGTCCACGGAAAACGAGGACACTTGGCAACCCTGCCTGTATGAGACAGGAGTATGAAGAGATGTAGGATGCAGCCAGTGTGTGATACAAGTCGCATTCCACACCAAAGATACACCACAAAATAATTTGCCATTGTTACGTGAGATACATCAACAAAAATTAATCTTACTCCACTAAATGCTATACAAAAATTGGAGTATATTCAAAGTAATTACTGCGTTACAATGAATTTGAATTGTAATTTACCAGAGAAACAATAGCTGGCTCGCTGTTGGTATATCTGTTAGACGAATCATAACTCACAGTAATTGACGGTTGCGCTGTATGGAGCGAGGCCGAGAATTTGCTCTGACCTTTTCACTAAGGTTAATATATTATATCACTAAATTAATTACTCTTAATTCATAATTAGTATCATGGTTTTATGTTTTAAGTACCTAAATGAGTACCTAATTTAGTCAGAAATTGTTGGGTTGGGATTTTCAAAAATGTGTGGATATTATATTTCGATCGTTGTAAGCTCTTTTATACTATATCAAGACTAAACTTTAGAGTTCAAAATTTAACAGTAAAATCACAGTTTCATTTATATATATATCAGTTAAATGTTCTGTTTTTTACAAATTGTATAATGTAGATCACCAATACGCGGTAAAATTAGCCTAAACCTGCGCAAGAGTAATTCTTTTAGTGTTGCTTACAAATTCATTCAGAAGCTGACAAATAGGTTCTCTTTTAATGTAAACTATTTCACAGAATAAAAAACTCGACCTTCCCAATCGGACACGCCCATAAAAACTAACGAGCAAAAGTTATCAGACCTAAATTCGTACAAAATCCGGGGCGCCCGCAACAAAGACAATGCGCTCAATGTCGTTGTCGTCACGACATCACGACCATATCCGACACACTCGATACGATATCGATTTGTTCGTATCGATTATTAGGTAGTAAATCAATGGTGTCATGTCAATGATCGATACAAAAATCGATGGACTGCGCACGCTTCGGGTGCAAGGCTAAAATCGGCGTCGTAATTAGCGAAATGTGGATGTAGAAATTATTGCCTTAGCGCGTCGCTTGAAAGCATAAAACAGACAATATGTGCCAGATTTTGCAAGTCATCTTTATTAATGTCGAGAAACAATAGCAACATTCACAAAAGAAATAGATTTATAAATAGAACAATAGTGTAAATAATGTTTTAGATTTAGAGTAAAAAAATTAATTGTTATCTCCTAATTAGTTCAATTAGTGAGGCGAAATAATAATGAACAATAGTCATAGTGTAGTAGTAGATAGTGTTTGTATTGTTTTTTGTGCTACATATAACAAATAGATATTAAATATTACAGGAAATATTATATAAGTCTCCTTGAATAATGTTTTAACACCAACATTTTTGTTGAGACTAATAGAATAACCTATATCTGCAATTTTGCATCAAACAAGTTATTGTTGCCGGAAAAATATATGTATTTATATTAATTGTAGTTTTAAGTTTCCTACTAAATTTTATGAATGCGAAAGTTAGGTATGTACCTACTTTGTCTTTCTATGCAGACGAATTTGCAGGCAACAGCTAGTCGTGACGTGATATAAATTTTTTTGAACCCTTTAAAGTCGTTTTATATGATCAAGAAACAAACAACTTTAATTCAAATATCAAACGAAAACTATCTAACAACCAACATAAAATAAACGGGGCTGGTATTTTGAGAATCTGGTGTTTTGAGAATCTGGTATTCTGCAAATAAAGCGAAAAAGTGTAGCTATACAGATGAAAATTTTATATTTTTGATATTATAATGGACTTTAGGTTTAGTAATAAATTATTTTCTTAAAAGATGTTATTTTGTTTTTTTATGTAACTGTTAATCTATGAATAAAAAAAATGAAGACTGCATTTTTAGGCTGAAATTTTACATTTACAATAATATTTTTTTTTTAATGGATTGCCCGGCAGATGACCTCCTCCCGCCTGATGTTAAGCGGTGAAAGAGGCCCAAATGAGTTCACAGATAGAGTAGGGACGACATCCACTCTCCTACCTGCCCGCCCCTTGCCGGCCCAAAAGATGCTTTTTCACGCCTCTTTTGAAGGAACCCATGTTGTAGGATGGAGGAAACACGTGCGCAGGTAGAGAATTCCAAGTGTGGGATGAACGACAGAAGAAGGAATCTTGGAATATCTTGGTACGGTGTGAAAAGGAGGACACAGTGTACGGATGATTCCAAAGGCCCTTACGCGTGTTTCTGTTAAAGAATAAGAGGCAGGGATAAGATTAAAGAGCTCCTCAGAGCATTCCCCATGGAACATTCGATAAAAGGCGCTAAGAGAGGCGATGTCACGACGAAGTTGTAGAGGCTCGAGAGTGTTAGTTGCCTCTACATCGCCAATTATGCGAATAGCGCGAAGCTGCAATCTGTCCAGAGCATCGAGGGGGTACTGAGCGGAGCCATCCCAAAGGTGCGAGCAATATTCCACGCAAGACCTAACCTGAGTTTTATACAACAAGCATAGTTGGTCCGGCACAAAATACCTACGCACCTTGTTCAGGACACCGAGTTTCCGTGAGGCAGTAGTTATGACGAATTCGATGTAGTCTCTAGGGTTCAGATCGCAGCGAATGTTCATTCCGAGCAAGGTGATGTTGCTCTGTGTGTGAAGGGTTGTGCCCTGGAAAGAAGGAAGGGGGAGGAAAGGTGACCTTTTCGCCGAGAACGCGCACACCTGTGTTTTCTTAGCATTGAACTCAACAAGATTGTTGGAGTCCCATTCGGAGACGAGGTCCAGCGTCCTGTTGAGCTCAATGATAAGATTCTGCCTTTCCCTACCAATATCACCACGAGTAGCCACTGAGCTTCCGTGATATCCCTGTGAATGAAATTCGAATACACTGGAAACCACCACATGACTTAGAGACTCTGACGGCCGGTTGCACCAAATTTACGTTTTACGATTTCGTAAAAGTAACAGTAAAAGTCAATATAAATACGTAATACTTGCACCATGATCTAGTTTCAAATGTAGTTTTATTTTATTATTTACATTTAAAAAGGTTAAATGTACGGCGTGAATCATATTTTTATTATTTAACAGTGAAACGAACCATTTTTATGTATAAAGTTGTTACTTTTTACGAAATCGTAAAACGTAAAAGCATGTTTCGATGAAGATTTTTATACTAACCTTCGACTCCATTTAATTTGCCTTCATCTACTATATCTATGTGATATATTATTATGCTGCTGGGTGTTTGTTTTGTTTGGCGTTGTACTGTACTGTAAATCCCATTCTAGGCTCGTTAATTCTCGTACATGCTCCTTTAAATTTGGTTGGTCTCTTGCGAAATATCTCATTGTCACCGATATAAGGTCATGAGTGTTTTTTATGAAAATTAGACGGCGAATGCCAAACACTACGTTAAATACTATAATGCCTATCCGAGGGTGCGAATATTTCGAAATCATCTTGTTGTATAAGCATTTAAGACATTGTTTCCCGCGCTTCTGCATATAAACACAAAGACAGGGTTTTGTTTTTTTTGGTGGGCTTTGATGTAGTTTATTCGAGGTACTGTAGTATTATATTTTTTTTTTTTTTTTTTTTTTTTTTTAAAGAAAACGTCGCCCCACACTAGGATTTTCTCCTGTGTCGTGGGTGCAGTTACAAACATAGAATATCACATGCACATACGCCCAGACCGGAACAAATTTCTGTAGGCCATACAAAATATCTGTCCCGAGCGGGAATCGAACCCGCGACCCGTTGCGCAGTAGGCGATCTCTCGACCTCTGCACTAACCGTGTCGTCATATTATCTGTGTTCGAGATTTTAGAAAAAAATATATTGACAATCTTCTTAATATTATCTCTTAATCGTTATTATAAGTTTATTTATGGAGATGTAAGCAGTTCCTTAAGTAAGGATCACTTTGATTCCATAGGGTGTTATGGGTACTATGAGTCATCCTTACCTACCTGTCGATCGGCGGATGTCGATCTACGCTTATTACCAGCACGCACAGGGCCCACGTGGCGGGAGATTTGTGGGAGGACAATGCGCAACACAGTATTGTGGTTGAGATGATGAAAATGATTAAACCTTTATGTATCATGTGACGTGCGGTCTTACACTTATTCTTGGTCCACAGTAAAAAATTCAATTCTAAGAAAATCTCACTTTGCCAATATACTTACATTAGATTTTATCCGATGTAAAAGATGACAAAGATAAAACAAGTAAATAAGCAAGGAATCAGGCGGAGATAGTGAAACGTTTTGCTTATTTTCTCACTCTTTTCAATATATACGAATGGATAGAAATCAATGATATTGAACGTAAAAATACGTTAAAAATAGTACCTATTATTTAGCAAACTATGCGTAATGTGCAGTTGCTAACATTAAAACTGAAGCGTATCAGAACAAGCTTGCGTGTTTAATTGAAAAAAAAACCTTCCATCGGCTTTATTTCAATTGATATCCATTGCCTAGACCTGACCTTATGTTTGAGTCTATTACATAAAAATAAAATGATGCCCCACAATTTAACAATTAAGTATAATAAATCTACACCCACGTTTGCGTCTAAGTGAAATATTAATGCTCATAACATAATACCTACCTGCCTACTTCTAATGGACAGTACCATTTTAAGTATCACTTTATAAATTGACCTCTCATTTCATTTTTGACGTTCAATTGTTTTCACCTTCGTCTAAATTGACAGTTAAATGCTGACTTTATTTATACTTAAATACTGACTTGTATTTCCAGACGTCCTTTATATTTTTGCCCCTATATGACAGATCCTTTGTATCTTATGCTGTAATGCCTTCGGCTCCTTACGGCACTTATATCGTAATAGTACATTACGATATGAGAGCGGTACGGAGCCGAAGGCGAGGGCGTAATAGAGCCGAGTGTGTATAACCAATCCTTAGCACAGCACATCGTGCTACATGGCGCCTTTGTACTTAGGATTTTATGCCAGCAACCTTTTGACAGTGGCTTTAAGAAATGACTTTTTTGAATAGCTTTAATTGCAGATTTTCAAAATATAGATTCGACCCTTTTCGAATCATTCCTATCCTATCCCTTTTTGCCATACAAAAAGTTGTTTAGTTATCGATCCTGAGTACGCCCCTGAAACATTACACCACACCTACGTGTTACTGACCTTGTAGATGTGCGTATTCATTACAGACTACTTTTTACATTCCTGAAAAAATCGCAAGTGGTCTACGGACATGCAATGCAAAAATGCTATTGGTAGGCATACTACACTAAAACATTGATTACGAAAAGGAGAATTAAAAGATTAAGATTATCGGTGAGCTTATAAAATAAATAAGTTTTTAAAGTCTCAAACATATGAAAAGTATCCGGAATTGGATAAAATAATCATATTTTCAGGTTACATTAAATGCAATTTTATTACTGTGACAAGTATGTACATTAACGCAAAAACAACAAAGATATTAGCAATACCTATATACACGCCTATATAAATTTAATCTCTTAACGTTAGCTTCTCTGTCATGTCTGTGCGTTGACGGATTGAGAACACAGTCATGTGTCACCGCTCCCTTTCCGAGGACAATGTAGAGCCGACTATGTATGTAGGTAATGGTTTAATTTTTCAACTTCAGCCTATTAGTTCTGAACTCTAGTATGAAGATCGGGAATGTAATTTGCCTTCTTTCACACTAATGCAGAGCCAGGAAAATAATTTCCCTACCTTAACTGGTGTGAAGGCTTAGAAGGTGGGTCCGTTGCGACTTAAGGCACTGATGTCACACAAACGGGACTCCAAACCACTCAGTCTCTAAATATCTGGTCCTCAATACTCTCTATATATTTAAGGTTGACAGAGGAAATGGAAATACTGACGTTGTAAATAGTACTCTCTCTAAAGTATTGCATTGGTTCACTTTAAATAATTTGTCTTTAAATTCACGTAAAACTAAATGTATTAAATTCTCATTGCCAAATGTAATACAATTGGATACCATTATGGAAATGAATAATGAAATTGTTGAATTCATCGACTTTACCAAATTTTTGGGTTTAGATTCTAGATTGCAGTGGGATCCACATATTGAGTCCTTGGCATACAGACTTAGTTCTGCAGCATATGCAGTTAAAAAATAAGGCAATATACTGATGTTGAAACGGCAAGATTGATTTACTTTAGTTATTTTCACAGTGTCATGTCATATGGAATACTGCTGTGGGGATCGGCTGCTAGTATAGAAAGTATTTTTGTACTTCAAAAAAAAGCAGTTCGCGCTATTTATAATTTACGAGCAAGAGATTCTCTAAGGGACTTATTTAGAGAAATTAATATTTTGACTTTAGCAGGACAGTACATTTATGAAAATTTGATGTATGTCTATAAACATTATAACACATTTGAAACCAATTTCCAAATTCATCATTTTGACACAAGATACAAAAATAAACTTGCCGTTCCAACATACAGGCTTCAAAAAACCAGAGGCTGGTTTATAGGGAAATGTATAACCTTTTATAATATGCTTCCACAAAGTGTTACCAACTTGCCATTTCATAAGTTTAAAGCGCATGTAAAAAAGACTCTTATGAGTAAAGTTTACTATAAAATCAACGATTATTTAAATGATGCCAATGCCTGTTAATTTGCAGATAAAGAATCGTGTTGTTGTGTATAACTGTTTATTTAAACAAATATTGTTGTATTTGGTAATGACATAGTAAGAAGAGAACTGACACATCTAATCTTGTAATGGAAGTTGAGCTCAAACTTCTGCTGTGAGGTCAGCTTCCAATTGACGACTCTGTAACAATACAGGAAGAAAAAAATAGCCCTTGCTGGTTTTCTTGCTGGTTATTTCCAGTACAAGGTCTCCCGCCGTAGACTTGTGAACCAATGGCGAAGCGCGCCTCCTCCTACCCAACCGCCTGCGCCGGAGCAGTGTGGCGAGAGGGTCAACCTCTCGCGCCCGCTGCCTCCTTCTGCGAGATCACGTCCTCGCAGAAGGAGGCGACAGCCTCGACTTGAGGAGCCTACCCCAACATAAGATACGATTCGATATATGTATAGAACATGTACAACCAGTTGAACTGCTCAGTTGTATTACTGCTTCATAGGACACATTATTAAGGTTTTGAAAAAGACTCTTCCAATAGAGGTAAAGTGATAAGTGTTATGTATTACTTGATTATGTAAATTTTATAGAGAACAACAGTGTTATAGATATAAATCAAATTAGGTCGGAGACTAGAAAAGACCTTATTTTAAGTACTGTATTTAATTTGATTCGTTATGGGTTTCCAGATGTAAATGAAAATCAATCTTTAGTGCCTTTTTATAACCGCAAACACGAATTGTATATTGACCAAGGGATTATCATGTGGGGGTACCGAGTTGTCGTACCTTCTAAATTACAAAATAAATTATTACAAGAATTACATGCTATACATGAAGGTATAGTCAAAATGAAAAATAATGCTTGATCATATTTTTGGTGGCCTAATTTAGATAAAAATATAGAAAATTTTGTCAAATCTTGTCATATTTGTATGTCCTCAAGATCAGAACCAGAGAAGTCCAAAGTTATTCCATGGCCAAAAATATTTACACCATATGAAAGAGTACATGCCGACTTTTTAGGCCCTATTGAAAATAAGCATGTATTAATTATTATAGATTGTTACTCAAAATGGCCAGAAGCTTTCATTGTAAAAAGTCGTGATGCAAATACGACTGTAGAAAAATTTTGAGAATGTTTCAGTAGGTTTGGTCTTCCTAGAACGGTAGTTACAGATAATGCCAGTACATTTTGTTCACTAATATTCTCCACATTTTTATCCAAAAATGGTGTCAAACATGAAACTTCACCACCTTTTCATCCAGCAACCAATGGGTTTGCAGAAAATGCAGTTAAAAGTTTTAAATTACATGTACTTAAAAGTCTGAAAGAAAATCGTAATATTTCATTAGAAACTGCTATAAATAGATACTTATTTCATTATAGAAATTCTATTCATTCAGTTACAGGAGAAACACCAGCTAAATTAATGTTTCAGAGAAAGTTAAGAACTAGGTTCGATTTACTGGCAGATAAAAATAAGGAAAATAAAATTGTTTCAAAGAGAGTTGGTAAAAGAGAAGTTATTTTTAAGGAAGGTGATTATGTTTATTGTAGGGATTATAGAAATCCTAATAAGAAAGTATTTGTAAAATGTGTAATAGATGAGGTACTGGGTCAGAGAACTTATTTATGTAAAGTCCTGGAAGAGAATTTAGTATGGAAGAGACATTTAGACCAAATTATAGGTTCTTTGCCTCAGTCTAATGAAATTGAAAGTGTTAATAATAATGTGAATAATTCATTAAGTAACAGTATTTACAAAGATTTTTCTGATAATTCATTTAATATTGAATCAGATGTAAGTACAAAGGAAAATTTGCCTCCAATGTTTCATTGGAATCTAGTAATCATGAGCCTCTTACATTAGATTCAGACAAGTCTAAAAATATATTTTTATGTATAGGCCCGAAGTGGTGAGGAATAGTAATAAAATTATAAATTATTTATCCAATCAATATAATGGCAAACACCAATAATCATTTTAATATTACTAATACAATCACAATTTAATGTTAACACCGGTCATGAAGTTCCATTGTTCCTAGATTAAAAACAACTGTCAATCCACCTACTTAGATCCATTACAGATTAATGAGCCGCCATAGATAACAATAATGGTCGATTTCACCAACCATAACTTAGCTTAGGAATCCCCTAAGACGTATGCTGTCACTTTTTGTCTTTGATGAAAAGAATGTGAGAGCATACTACTTAAGAGTCACCTAAGCTAAGAAAAGGTTGGTGAAAATGGCCATAAGACTCATATATTAACAAAAATCAGATGGTAAATTCCTAGATTTGTCTTACGAATGAAAAGATTTCCCGTGACCAATACTGGTTAATTGTTGAGGCGAGCGTTGTAAAGGAATTCACCGCACTTAACAACTGTCCGTGTAATTGGCTTATTTAATCTGACCTAGTTAATGCATGGATGATTATTTGCCGGCTAAAGTAACAATACACTATTTTTAAAATCTGAAATAAAAGTAAATATTTATTTTGATATGTTTTAAAGAATTAACTGGAGAGTGTGAACACATGGAATGTTTCAATTCAATACTCTCAAAGTCGTATATTGTATTATAGAATGAATTTTAATTTAACAAAAATGTACGAGTATGAGGTTGACATCATTTGTTTTATTTGTCAGATCTATCTTTAGCATAACTTACTCCAACACTAGACGAATGATTTTATATTATTAAGTTTGTAAACATTATTAGTCTCTGGATCCAAACTAGGCTATTTTTAGAGATTCGAAAAATTTAATAGCTATACTTGAATTATGTAAGGTTCACATCGTCATCAACCATGTATACACAGTAATTGAAACCAAACAATAAGCAATTCTTTATATTAATCGTGAGACTTAGACGGCATTCGTACTATTAAATCTAAGAATTAAACAAAATATTATTGTCTATGTCTGGCCTGTTGCGTGTAACGTTAAGTTATTGTATTGCGTTTAAATGAGCGTTAAAACTAATCTCTTTCTCTTTACATACCTATGTGTCTCTTACTAGATTTTTATATTATATATCTATCCGGCATATATTTCAATTTCATTTCGAGTCAGAAATGAAGGGTTAATATGAATAGCTTAAAGAATAGCGAATATGCCCTTGAATCGATAAGTAGAACTACGTGATCGGACCACGGGCAATAAACGGGCGGTGCACATTGCTATGAAGACCGATGCCCGTTGGGGCCGAAAGATTTTGTAGCAGCGGCCATATACCGTGCGACACAGCATCAGTGAACCGGGCCGATAAGAGGACGAAGATCTCAAGAAGGAGTTGGAAGTAGGCAACGTGGACCGATCGTTTTGGAAATCTTTGGGAAAGTCTATGGTCCAACAGCAGGTGCTTCTCTAGTAAAATGACGATGACTTCTGAAGACTGTGCATGTACTGCATAGACAATACCTAACAAGTTACACAGTTGTGCATATTTACCTCATATCTTCTGAAAATCTGTTAGGATAAGGTTCGGAATTTCAACAGGGCTAAAGATCGTAGGCGAATAGTCGACTTCTATTGTGTTGTATCAGTAAATGTTATTTTTTGTTCCGCCAAAGTTTCCTATGTCTCCGTGAAACCAAGCATGAACTAATAAATAATAATAATAAATAATAAATCATTTATTTCCAAAAAAGTTTACAACTTCGATACCGATACCGATAGTCCCCAAACTAGGTAATCCTGTCTCTTGGGGACTAGAGCTGATGATTGCCCTACAAGAAGTAATAATAATGTACTTAATTATAACATCTGGCACAGTAAATTTAACCTAATATTTTAAGTTATATTGCGCGCGTGTGTGTGTGTCTCTCTCTCTCTCTCTCTCTCTGTGTGTGTATGTGTGTGCATGTGTGTGTTTTGTTTTATGTTGTGTGTGTATCTGCCATTGCCTAAACAAACAGAACCTATCTAATCTGCTGATTTTTCAACAGAAGTTCCGTTTGTTCATAGCTTATTTGTAGAAGCCAGTCAAATAACTTCGATTTGGTAGCAAGTGGATGGTAGGTCTTTATGCTACAGGAAGTTACTACTTTGTTGTAAATGAAGGGGAATAGAAAATTCTTGTCTTTTTACGAACGAAGTGGCGACAGAGGGGGTATTAATTTTAAACACACGTTTTTTAAGAAGACATTTAAACTCTGAGGAACCGAAAACTATCTTGTGGGTCGCTAGTACAGCTTTATTGACGTAAAGCTTGCGAACGCTTAGGACACGTGCCTCAGAGTAAATCAGATGAGTTGGGTAACGTCGTGGCCTTTTGAGCATTACTTTCAATACAGCTCTCTGTGCTCTCTCAATTCGCAACATTGCAGTTTTGTCGATTCCTCCCCACGCAGATATACAGTAACTTATCACTGATTGACCGAGCCCAAGGTAGACTATCCTAAGTATCTTATCGTTGGCGACATCTCGTAGCATCAACATAATATTAATTATTTTGCGTACCCGGTTCGATAGCGAAACTATATGCTGGTGGAAATTTAGGTTTTCATCTATTTGCACGCTAAGGTATTTAATAAACTGAGCTTGACTAATAGTGCTACAGTTACATGGAGATCGGATGGTATCATTAGTAATAGTCGGGCACACACTATGATGGATTGGGATTGGAGGCACAGATCTTGGTTTTGATACCGCGGTTTTGTGGAAGGTTAAGAAATACGTTTTATCTGTGTTGAGCGTAAGTAAATTATTCTCTAAACAGTGAGCTACAACGGCCAGACCAGCTTCAGCATGTTGAAAGACTTGCGACCAAGACAAACCATTAAAGAGGATAGCCGTGTCATCAGCGTAACAAATCACTTCTGAGTTCATCATTGGAAGTGCTGGAAGATCATTGATTATATATTAAATAGAAATAAGGAATAGTGCACTCATATTTAAGTTTTTCTGCAGGTATTCAGTGACGACTCTTTCTCTTTGGTCTCGTGCTGCGTTTCTTACCTTTCTTCTGGAAGTAACCATAGCCTCTTTTAGTTGAGTGAGCTCATCATTCCACCAGGGTACTGTGAGGGTTTCTGTGTTCCTTTTTGGGGACACGGATTCCTTGCAAGCTGTTGTTTGTGCTGCTGTTAGTCTATTGACGGTTTCCTCAAGGTCTTTTTTGCTCCCTATGCTCTTGATTGTTTCAGCATTTATATTATAGATGAGTTTTTCTTGTTGCAGCTTTTCTAGGAAGAGGTTCCACTTTGCCTTCTTGGTATTATATTACCTGGTTGTTCTCTGGACTCTCATTCCCTTTGACTGTTGTAGTTCCAGATTGGAGAGGATTACATTGTGATCAGAGCTTATTATGTCCCGGTCTATTCCCCAGTTATCTATAAGTGCCAATAGGTCATCGGTACATGCTGTTATATCAACAATGTTTGTTTACGCCCTGGTGCCCATTATGGTGTCAAATGTCGACGTTTCACCTTTGTTTAATATCTGCAGACCAGACTCTTCTAGGGTCCCGGACATTTCAACGCCCCTGTGGTCTTCTTTTGTGCTTCTCCACCAGGTACTCTTTGCATTACTGTCTCCACCTATAAGCAGTCCTTCTGGGCTAAGATCCCTGCAGATTTTGCCCAGTTGGTCTAGGTCTAGAGGTTTGTCTGGCTCAAAGAAGTAGGACACCACCGTAATCTCCCATGCTCTCGACTTGATCTTAACGACGACTATATTTGCAGTGGTGTATTTCGGGCAATGCACCACGATCGCTGACTTAATTATGGTTTCTTGGAAAACTCGCCCCGCTAAGGTTCTTCATTTTTTTGATCCAACATACGGTTCCTGGACCAGAGCAATCGACTTGAGAATACAGGAAGCAGCAACACTGTACGAGGTAAGGAGAGGGTCATCGTCGGGAGTGCTGGAAGGGAGCAAAACAGAGAGGGTAATGTGCTACACGGAGATGCCACATTCCGCGGAGCATATGGACCCGCTCCCTAACCATGATCACTCAAACCATTATTAAAACTGCACTGAGAGCGGGATGGCGCTATATGCAGCAAGAGCGGAGAAAACATCTTGGACGGCAGGCAATGAATGTGCAGGCGGTGCGCATCTTCAGCGATGGCAGTAAGATTGAGGGGAAGGTTGGATCCGCGCTATCCATTTGGGATAGCGAGACATTAAACTTTACTTGTCCACGTACTGCAAAGTCCACCAGGCAGAAATTGTACAATATTAAATACAGTAACATATAACTTTTTTAATTCCTAATCAATTTTCACGAAATCAGTGAAATTTCAAAATTGGATATTGAAACCTTGGACCTATGTTGAAACATAGCTATTATTAACAGCAAATAAAGTCTACTTGGGTTTAATAAAGTAAAGAGAAAAGAATAAAGTTGAAATTTCGTTCGGGTTGCATAAGCCCCCGGCGGACTTATTAGCCTTATTCTATTTAATCTGTTCAGCTGTTCAAAAGTTTATTATGGTCACCAGTATTTCTTAGTCAGCAGGTCCCACTGCGTCTATGCAAGAAAAGTTGCCGAGCGTTTATTTACATAGCAGTTCTTCATTAAATAAAAATAAGAATTATTTGGTTTTCAAAGGGCAGTATGTATATGACAGGGGTTGTTTGCTGTTTTTAAATTTAGCTAGACCATCCGTTTTTCTAGCGTATCTGTAGTTATTTGCAATACTCTCTTTTGGTGATTTGTTGTCGTACAATGAATTCGAAACTTCATTCAATTCAAAAACTTCACGCGTACGATGTCGCAGGTTAAGGTTAGTTTACACATAATTTTCTATTTTATTCCTCCAATACATACTAACATATTATTTTGTTGATTATACATAGACTTTGTGCTTCAGAAAATCATTGAAAACAGGCGTCATTTTATTGTATTATGAATCTGTGCCTCCTGTGAAAGCTGGTACATCTCCGAAATATCAACTTTTCAGGAGAGCGATTTTTGTGTTTAAAAAATTATAAAACGACCCTGGTTAATTATTTGATAAAATCTATTACACAGATTGTATCACTAGAGTATTTTCTACAATATATAATGTTTTTGCTTTGTTTGGTTACATAATGCGGGAAATATAGAAGAAAAACTGTCAGATATACCAAAACACACCAACAAGACACTGGTGTATAATGATTTATAATAAGTTATATCACCTTACACAATATATCTAGCTATTGTGAAAGAAGATATTGTCGTACTTACTTGCTCTATACAGGGTGTCTCAGAAACAATGGATAAACCTTTAACTGTTGATAGGTTTCATCGAGACCTCTCTAATCTCAAATTTTGACTTTAGTAAAAATATCTCGGTTTTCAAGATATTTGATAGTTTATGATTTTTTTTAAAAATGCCACTTTTGGTTGGTTTTTAATGTGCCATTTTTACAAATACGGACTTTTTCTGATTCAGGTTTTTTTAGCTTCTAACGGAATAGTTCAGCTATCAATAACAGTGGTTAAAATTGAGCTAGCTAATCACGAAGTGCTTGGAAAAAACAATGTTCCAAAAAAAATTAAACAAGAAATTATTTTTCTTCGTGTTTGGTCTGCTACCATGTAAAAAAAATGTATGACGCTCATCCTGCCCATTATCTTAAAAAAATGCTTAGTTATTCTAGTTTCAAAAAAGGTATGATAAACTTATACTTAATGTATCTCTGAACTTTTATTACTGCTTGAATAGCAAATGGTATGAAAATTTTAAAAAGATTGTTTGTCGGTTTAATTATTTTTCGGATTAATTTTATTCGGTTAATTTAGTTTTCCAGTATTAAGTTTATGCTTTCTTGACTTTCTGACTGGTTGAATAGCAAATAAAATGAAAATTTGAAAAAAAAAAGGTTTTTTTCCACTAATAAGCACTTAAAGCTTATTTGTAAACATTCGTTTGCGAGTCACAGAGTTGAGAAACGTGTTTTTTGCGCAATCAAAAAGGAGCCTTATCATTAACAGCACATGAGTCATAAGCATTTGCAACCTTACCTGATATCGAATTTCCTGGAAGGACTTTTTTTACCTGCGTCTGATCATTGGGTTCTTTGTTACGATTGTTAGTGTCCTTCTGAACTCCGGTTGTGACCCACGCGTGTTTTCTGTATTCGAGAGATTCGATAGAGCTTCGATGATTTTAAACGACATTTTGCTGTGATTTTGGACTTGACTAGCTTTGCGATTCGGATATTGTTTGTGCTGTGAAACCTATTGACAACAGGTGATCATATGGACTTGGCTAGCTTTACGATTTGGATATTGTTTGTGCTGTGAAACCTAACTGACAACCAATACATAACACTGAACATGCCTAGACATCAGTACACGTCGCGCGAATATGCAAACATGCATTTCGTTTATGGCGAATGTCGAGGAAATGCTAACGCTGCTGCTCGTCTGTACGCAGAGAGGTAAGATTATTTATTTTCTCTTTAATTCAATCAATCTTATTTTTTTTTAAATCACACACATTTATTGCAACTTTAGTTAAACGTATCAGGATGGATCTTACATTATGTTATCCTTCTAAAAATAGTCACACGCCGTGTTTAATTAGATTTTAAAATTAAATGAATTAGTAAATTTAATAACGTCATTTTTTGTATTAGGTACCCCAACGCACGTCACCCGGACTATCGAGTTTTTGCTCGGGTACATAATTCGTACTGCGAAAGGAGGCTTCCAGGAAGAGGCATTGGTGGTGCAGGGCCAGGAAGACCAGAAAGAAACGACGATGAAGAAGTAGTAGTCCTCGACGAAATAGAAGAAGATTTAACACGTTCTGTGCGTGGAATTGCACGTCGAACCGGCATTAATAGAAGCAAAGTGCATCGCATATTGAAAAAATACCTTTTGCACCCTTTCCATATTCAAAGGGTCCAAACTCTACAGCCTGCTGACTATCCGCGCAGAATTGCATTCTGCAGAATCATGTTAAATAAAATAAGGGAGTGGTGGTGCCCCAAGTAGACTCCACCACGTCGGCGTTTCACCGAATAAGGAATTTTGGGTTGATTGCTGATTACTAACAGCTCATAGAAAGGATTGTGGCTTACCCCGAGTCCTATTGTCTCCGTCCGTCTCCTCCGTAGCCGGTGGACTTCCTGAGCTAGCTCGAAGGAAGTCGCGGCTCCTGAAGATCTGCAGTGGATCCACCGGTGGAGACCGGAGCACTACAAATGCCTAATAGGCCACCACGACTCACACACGCGATTTCGCACAACACAAAGCGGGCTTTCGCACCCCGATATTAGGTGCGCCGCGCAAATCACTATTTGCTTGAATATTGTATATTATATTTTATTCCGGCCTGCCATAACCTCTAAGCATGTCATGACATTTCGACTCGACTCAACTGACATGTCACATGCGGCCGGCCGCCAAAAAAGCTGTCACTGCACAGACTAGAATGCAGTGCCGCCACTCGCTCTTCCTCGAGCGTGAACATCCCCCCGCTCCGGACAGTCCCGGACTGTCCGCCAAATCAGTCTAAGGGGAGGCGAGAAAGAGTAGCGACCGCGCGCTTCAAAACAGAATCCCCAACTAGGACCTCGGCAAACCTGGGCACACCATCAGACCCTAGAGTAAGTTGGACAATGCGTCCGCGACGCCAACGTAAGGGTGGCAGGTTTGGGTCCTTCACTAACACGAGGTCTCCAACCCTCGGTGGGTTTGTCTTATCTGACCACTTAACGCGCTGTTGTAAAATGTGTAAATATTCAAGGTGCCAGCGGCGCCAGAAGCTCTGGGTAAGCTGCTGGAGCAACTCAAACCGCGAAAGGCGTCCGGGATTGATATCTCTATAAGGATACTCGGGCAGGGCGTTAAGTGGTCTGCCTATCAAGAAATGGCCCGGCGTGAGGGCCTGCAAATCGTTCGCGTCGGTAGACAACGGACATAACGGACGCGAGTTGAGAACCGCCTCAATCTTATGAAACACCGTCGCGAGTTCCTCAAACGTGAGAATAGTCTCCCCAATAACGCGGCGAAGGTGAGTCTTGGCGGCCTTTACAACAGATTCAAAAATCCCTCCCCAGTGAGGGCAAGACGGCGGGGAGTATCGCCATGTTACCCCCCTACGGGAGAGTGTGGATCCGATCTCAATATTATTTTTATCTAAAAATTCACAAACTTCTCTTATATGTCTATCAGTGCCCTTGAAGTTCGTCCCACAATCGGACCGAATTAGAGAAGGCAGTCCCCGGCGGGAGACAAATCTGCCTAACGCTGCTAAGAAAGCGTCCATGGTGAGCGCACTCACCACCTCCAAATGAACGGCTTTAGTGGCCAAACAAACAAACACACACAAGTAAGCCTTTTCAGTCTTAGCATTACGGAGTCGCGACGTTTTTATAGTGAATGGTCCCGCAAAATCAGTTCCAACTCCTAAGAAGGTCATCGATTCATTCACACGATCAGCAGGCAAATCACCCATTTGGGGCTGCATCGTCTCGGGGCGTAAACGATAGCAGGGCAGACATCGAAAGATAACAGATCGGATTATTCTTCGCGCTGACAAAATCCAAAACTCCCGTTGGAGGAGCGCGGTCAATGCATTACATCCGGCATGAGCATTCTTCACATGGCGATCAATGATCAACAATCGCACCAATGGTCCGTTCTTGGGGAGCAACAGGGGATGACGTGATCTATAAGGCAAGTTAGCGTGCCTCAATCGGCCTCCTACACGCAACAATCCTTTATCATCCAGAAAGGGAGTCAAACGCACCAAGGGTCCCTTCAGTTTGGACGTCCCGGTACGGAAAATCTTAAGTTCCGGTTCAAACGCTCTAGACTGGGTCATACGCACCCAATGCAGAAGAGCATCTTGGCGCTCCTGCGGTGAGAGGACCGGACACAAATCTTTGTCCTGAGGCCGGCGACAATTTCGTATAAATCTTCTTATCCAAGCGGTCACGCCGAGCAACTTGTCCAGAGAACTGTAGCGGTCTAATAAAAATTCCCGCTCTGGAGCCGCCATAGTCTCGACAGCGTGAACACGCAAGCCCGGATTTGGTACCTTCACCACAGCTGGTGTGGAAGGCCAAGACGGTTGTAACAACCAGTCGGGACCCCACCACAGAGTGTGGTCAATAAGCTGAGGGGCTTCGCTGCCACGTGATGCACAGTCAGCAGGGTTTATTTCACCTGGCACGTGGCGCCAAATCAACGTGGCCTTCGAGGCCTGTATTTGGGATACCCGATTGGCCACAAATACTTCCAGGGAGTGGACGGAGTTCTTAATCCAACACAGGACAACCTGACTGTCGGACCAAGCAAAGAGCGACTCAAAGTCCACACTACGTCCCAGGGTGTCAACAACGTGGTTCATCAACCGAACCAGAAGAGTAGCTCCAGACAATTCTAACTTCGGAATCGTTAATCGAGTCCGAAGTGGAGCAACCTTACTCTTAGCAATTAGCAAGTGGAGCTTAACAGCTCCTCTATCATCGACCGTCCGGATATATACGACGGCTGCGTATCCACTCTCAGACGCGTCACAAAAGCCATGAAGGCTGGCCGTAAACCGTCCCTTAGGCAGTATATGTCTAGGGATACTAACACGGTTAATGTCGGGGAGAGACAACATGAAGGACTCCCAATCTCGCAGCAAACGTCCCGAGAGGGGCTCATCCCACGACACTTCGGCTGACCAAAGTTCCTGTAGGAAGCACTTCATCCAAAACACTACGGGACTAATCCAGCCATTTGGGTCAAAGGTACGAGCTACTGTAGACAAAACCAACCGTTTCGTCCAGACCTTGGGGCTTGGCAGCTCCAATCGATAGGTGAACGTGTCCTGGACAGGTCTGTATTGCACTCCCAAAACAGACAGTAAATCTGGAGTGTTGGCATTCTCAAAAATATGAGGCTCCTGCTGGTGGTCGTCTGGCAAGTCACACAAAAGCTGAGGTGAGTTGGACATCCACTTCCTCAGTTCATAACCACCAGCCCCGAGAAGAGCAATTAGATCATCTCGCAAAATCAAGGCTTCCTCGACACTAGAGGAGCCCGTACAAATATCATCCACAAATGCATCCTCCTTGAGAACCAAGGATGCGCGAGGGTATCGTAACCGTTCACGTTCAGCGAGTTCCACAAGTGAGCGAATTGCCACAAAGGGGCTCGAACGCAAACCGTATGTATTGGTGTTCAGCTCGTAAACCAGCATGGGATCTCTGGGATCCTCCCTCCATAATATGAGCTGATATCGTCTATCGTCCGGGTGAATCACAGTCTGCCGAAACATCATCCGGATATCGGTCACAAAGACGACGGCATGGCGACGGAAGTTGGTCAATACATCGCCCACCTCGTGGTGCAACTTCGGTCCAGCATGCAGACATTGATTCAGCGAAACTCCGGTAGACGTAAGAGCTGACCCATCAAAAACAACGCGTATCTTCCCAGTGGAAGGTTTCAAAACCGCGTGGTGAGGAAGAAAATTATGTTCCTCGTTTCGCCAGTCCAGTCGCGAGACCGACATGTGCCCCAGTTGCTCATATTCTCGCATGAAGTCGACATACTTCTGTTTGAGGTCGGAGTTCCTACTCAGACGACGCTCCATGGACAGCAGTCGCTTCTCAGCCAACGGCCGGGAGCTGCCAAGTGAGGGGCGAACTGACAAAAAGGGCAAGCGAGTGATCAGCCGTCCCGAGTGAAGGCGACCTGTATTGTTCTGGTAGAACAACTCACACTCCTCGTCCAAGGGGTTCACTCGCTTCGCGGTAGGTGGCTCTTCCACCTCCCAAAACCGTTGAAGGACATCCGATAAGGTGAAGCTAACAGTTATGTAACTGTCCACCGATGGAGATGGTGGGTTATGCCTAACTGGTCCCATCACTACAAACCCAAGCGATGTAGATAAGGCTACCAGCCCACCCTTCTGTAACTCTCTCCTCTTCCCACAATACACGCGGCCTAGAACATCGGCACCGAGCAATAAGTGAATCGGACCGGTTCGGTGGAAGGAAGGGTCAGCCAAAGTCAATCCTGATGTCGCATCAACGACAGCGCGCGAAACGTGCTGTTGCGGAAGCTGACCAACAACCTTCTCATAAACAATCGCGGTAGCGCCAATTTTGGGCGCTGAAGAGAAGTGGGGGGAGAAGGAGAACAAAACCTGACCGATCGGATCCGGGATCCGCAGGTCTCCGATTCCTCGTACCGATTCAAGGTATGGAGATGTGTTCAAACTCAACTGCCGGACCAGCCAGCTGGAGGCAATGCAACCCTGAGCTCCCGTATCCAAAAGGGCGCGAACTAAAACAAAGGTGCCCCTCGGGCCCCACACCTGTACGGAGGCTGTTGGTAACAGCACCTGCTCCTGTGGGGGGGTTGCAGCCGACAGTTGGTTTAGTGAAAATCCTCCCGCATTCCCCGCAACGGGGGGGAAGGGGGGTCCGAAGAAAAATGCGTGCGCGGCGGAGGAATAGGGCGCTCAAGGCGCTCGAGCGGGTCCCAATCCGGCACGTACACACCCCGACCAAAGCTGCATCGGGGGGCCGGGCGGTGCCCATGATGGGCGAAAGTTGGGGGAGCCCGTGACAACCGGGGTCTCTCCATCAGAGGGGGAGAGAAGCGTATTGTCTCCCGACGTGGCTCCCTAATAACCGCGGCCCAATCCCGCGGTGGCGCCTCATAAGCGGCGCGTCGATCCCCCCCGCCCGTAGGGGGGGTGGGGCGCCCAATCCTCTCACTGGAGGGGGGGCGCCTGTCCAATCTCCGCGGAGGGGTGGCACGCCCCTCCGATCTCCTCGGAGAGGTGGGTGACCTAGGAGGGCCCCCGCCCGTGTGCGAGTCCCTCTCTCTCACCACCTCACGAGTGTCTCTATTGTTGAAGCACAAAAGGGGGTGATGGGCCCCTCCACAACAGTGGCAATCTCGTGGGTGGGGGCAAGCCGATGCCATATGGGCCCCCAGGCAGCGGTAGCACCAATTCCGCTGCTTGGCCATATTCCTACGCCCCTCGGTGCGTAGGCCAACAAATTTGGGACAGGCCGGCAAACGATGGCCATCCCGCTTGCAACACTTGCAAGGCCTCGGCCTCTCCCCGTGTGGAGAGTTCTGCCGCACTGCAGTATACTGCTTGTGCGGGCGGCGCTCTCTCCGTGGCGCTGCCCGGGTCGCCTCAAAGCGGCCTGTACTCGGTCCCGGTATAGGAACCAGATCCAAGTGGTCGGTCATCCGACACTCATCCTCCAAAAATCTGAGGAGATCCGAGAAGGGGGGGAGGTACGAGGCACTATTGCCCCCGTACCTTTGTTCGAAGCGTCCCTTCATCTCCATGGGAAGCTTATCGAGGATGAGGTGGAGCAAAATAAAGGACCACTGGTCCACCGGTAGATCAAGTCGTTTGAGCGCGTTAATAGCGCTCAGCAGCGGGTTCAAAATCTCCTTCCTCAATGAGGAGACCCGCGATACTCGTGGCAGCCCTAAAATGGCAGCCACATGTGTGTCCGCTAGCAAGCGAACATTCTGATACCGGGCGGTCAACAACGCCCTTGCAATCTCATAACTGTCATCGTTGACAGGTAGATGCTGGACAAGTACACCAGCCTCTCCACGTAAGGCAGAGAGCAAATAGGCCAATTTCTGGCTAGGGAACAGGTCCTCCCTCGAGTGGACCAGGCTATCAAAGAGGTTAATGAACCCCATCCAAGCAGCCAAGTTCCCATCAAAGGTTGGGATGTCCAAAGTGGGCAGTCTGCCCAGCAAGCCGGCCGGGGTAGGCTTGACCTCCCCGGGCGTGCACGACTCACCCCTCCGGACGGATAGGATTGTCTGAGCCTTGTTTATAATCACATCCGCCTGTTCAAAACACTGATCATAATCGGCATTAAATTGGTCGACTGCCCGCAACTCAGCGGCACCCTCGGCTGGGTGGTCGAGCAGATATTGTTGATGAGCAACGAAAAGCTGCTCCAATTCCTTCAAGCGAGCCGGTACTCCCTCATGCCGAATTAACAAGGCCTGTTCTCGGTCTGGTCGGTCTACCAAAGCGACGGCACTAGCAAACCATCTCAAAATCTTTTGTGCACCCGCGCGGGCACCACTAAGCGGGCTGACTGGCGGGACCATTTTGCACCAAAATTAATAAACACTATAATAATACACGGACAAACAGACCGACAACCGCAGACAATAAAACAGATCGGGAGGAACTTCAAAGGCAGAACAAAATATATAAACAAACCAAAATCAAGTGTAAATGCTAGAACTTAACTAGAACAACAAAGGCATTTAACAACAGGATTTTTCAAACAAATTAAAATCAAGTATTAAGTCAATAACTTAACAAACATAATATTCAAAGACAAACAAAACAAAATCAAATGTAAATGCTAAAACTTAACACAGCAATATAGTGTATTACAACAACAGCAAAGTCATTTAGCAGCAAAATTTTTTCAACAAATCAAATTCAAGTATAAGTTTACAACTTAACAAACAAAATATTCAAGGGCAAAACAAAGATATGAAAAAACAAACCAAAATTTAAATATAGGTAAATGCTAGAACTTAACTAGAACAACAAAGGCATTTAACCCCAATTTTTCATATACAATGACAATTAGTTAAGGAGATCGGTCCACAAATGAGCTGGTAGTCGGTTTAAAATCAGCAATCAAAACCAATTAATATGTATTGCCCGTTTGGACAACCAACAAGATTACAATATTAATTGTACAATACTAATCAAATGCTCAAATCTAAGAACCACGCTCTGCTACCAAGAGATGGTGGTGCCCCAAGTAGACTCCACCACGTCGGCGTTTCACCGAATAAGGAATTTTGGGTTGATTGCTGATTACTAACAGCTCATAGAAAGGATTGTGGCTTACCCCGAGTCCTATTGTCTCCGTCCGTCTCCTCCGTAGCCGGTGGACTTCCTGAGCTAGCTCGAAGGAAGTCGCGGCTCCTGAAGATCTGCAGTGGATCCACCGGTGGAGACCGGAGCACTACAAATGCCTAATAGGCCACCACGACTCACACACGCGATTTCGCACAACACAAAGCGGGCTTTCGCACCCCGATATTAGGTGCGCCGCGCAAATCACTATTTGCTTGAATATTGTATATTATATTTTATTCCGGCCTGCCATAACCTCTAAGCATGTCATGACATTTCGACTCGACTCAACTGACATGTCACATGCGGCCGGCCGCCAAAAAAGCTGTCACTGCACAGACTAGAATGCAGTGCCTTGATTTGGCGCCACGTGCCAGGTGAAATAAACCCTGCTGACTGTGCATCACGTGGCAACGAAGCCCCTCAGCTTATTGACCACACTCTGTGGTGGGGTCCCGACTGGTTGTTACAACCGTCTTGGCCTTCCACACCAGCTGTGGTGAAGGTACCAAATCCGGGCTTGCGTGTTCACGCTGTCGAGACTATGGCGGCTCCAGAGCGGGAATTTTCATTAGACCGCTATAGTTCTCTGGACAAGTTGCTCGGCGTGACCGCTTGGATAAGAAGATTTATACGAAATTGTCGCCGGCCTCAGGACAAAGATTTGTGTCCGGTCCTCTCACCGCAGGAGCGCCAAGATGCTCTTCTGCATTGGGTGCGTATGACCCAGTCTAGAGCGTTTGAACCGGAACTTAAGATTTTCCGTACCGGGACGTCCAAATTGAAGGGACCCTTGGTGCGTTTGACTCCCTTTCTGGATGATAAGGGATTGTTGCGTGTAGGAGGCCGATTGAGGCGCGCTAACTTGCCTTATAGATCACGTCATCCCCTGTTGCTCCCCAAGGACGGACCATTGGTGCGATTGTTGATCATTGATCGCCATGTGAAGAATGCTCATGCCGGATGTAATGCATTGACCGCGCTCCTCCAACGGGAGTTTTGGATTTTGTCAGCGCGAAGAATCATCCGATCTGTTATCTTTCGATGTCTGCCCTGCTATCGTTTACGCCCCGAGACGATGCAGCCCCAAATGGGTGATTTGCCTGCTGATCGTGTGAATGTATCGATGACCTTCTTAGGAGTTGGAACTGATTTTGCGGGACCATTCACTATAAAAACGTCGCGACTCCGTAATGCTAAGACTGAAAAGGCTTACTTGTGTGTGTTTGTTTGTTTGGCCACTAAAGCCGTTCATTTGGAGGTGGTGAGTGCACTCACCATGGACGCTTTCTTAGCAGCGTTAGGCAGATTTGTCTCCCGCCGGGGACTGCCTTCTCTAATTCGGTCCGATTGTGGGACGAACTTCAAGGGCACTGATAGACATATAAGAGAAGTTTGTGAATTTTTAGATAAAAATAATATTGAGATCGGATCCACACTCTCCCGTAGGGGGGTAACATGGCGATACTCCCCGCCGTCTTGCCCTCACTGGGGAGGGATTTTTGAATCTGTTGTAAAGGCCGCCAAGACTCACCTTCGCCGCGTTATTGGGGAGACTATTCTCACGTTTGAGGAACTCGCGACGGTGTTTCATAAGATTGAGGCGGTTCTCAACTCGCGTCCGTTATGTCCGTTGTCTACCGACGCGAACGATTTGCAGGCCCTCACGCCGGGCCATTTCTTGATAGGCAGACCACTTAACGCCCTGCCCGAGTATCCTTATAGAGATATCAATCCCGGACGCCTTTCGCGGTTTGAGTTGCTCCAGCAGCTTACCCAGAGTTTCTGGCGCCGCTGGCACCTTGAATATTTACACATTTTGCAACAGCGCGTTAAGTGGTCAGATAAGACAAACCCACCGAGGGTTGGAGACCTCGTGTTAGTGAAGGACCCAAACCTGCCACCCTTACGTTGGCGTCGCGGACGCATTGTCCAACTTACTCTAGGGTCTGATGGTGTGCCCAGGTTTGCCGAGGTCCTAGTTGGGGATTCTGTTTTGAAGCGCGCGGTCGCTACTCTTTCTCGCCTCCCCTTAGACTGATTTGGCGGACAGTCCGGGACTGTCCGGAGCGGGGGGATGTTCACGCTCGAGGAAGAGCGAGTGGCGGCACTGCATTCTAGTCTGTGCAGTGACAGCTTTTTTGGCGGCCGGCCGCATGTGATATGTCAGTTGAGTCGAGTCGAAATGTCATGACATGCTTAGAGGTTATGTGCGGGCCGGAATAAAATATAATACACAATATTCAAGCAAATAGTGATTTGCGCGGCGCACCTAATATCGGGGTGCGAAAGCCCGCTTTCTGTTGTGCAAGGTATCAAAATCGCGTGTGTGAGTCGTGGTGGCCTAATAGGCCTTTGTAGTGCTCCGGTCTCCACCGGTGGATCCACTGCAGAACTTCAGGAGCCGCGACTTCCTTCGAGCTAGCTCAGGAAGTCCACCGGCTACGGAGGAGACGGACGGAGACAATTGGAACCAAGATAAGTAATACCAATTTTCTAAGAGCTGGTATTCGGTGAATAAAATTCAGCAATACAAGTCGGTGAAACGCCGATGTGGTGGAGTCTACTTGGGGCACCACCACCGAGATATTTTTACTAAAGTCAAAATTTGAGATTAGAGAGGTCTCGACGAAACCTATCAACAGTTTAAGGTTTATCCATTGTTTCTGAGACACCCTGTATACTGAAAAATATCAGCCCAGAAAAAGCCTTTCGTAGACTTAATTCACCTGCTTAATTCACCTAGGTGCATTAAGTCAACCAAAGAACGCCAAAACAAATCAATTATGTTTTTAAACTAGCACAATCATTATACGCACAATAACCGTCAAACTTGATTTTTTATTAGTTAGATCATTTTACACAAGACTCTTGTCATCACCGGTCGTCAGTTTTTTTTATATAAGTACAGTTATATCTTAATTCAAATGTGTATGTGTAATATGATAAAAGTGGTATTATAAAGAACAATAAAGTACGTGATTTTTTGGAAAACAATCTAATTTGTCATTATTTATTTTTAGGGTTACAAAAAACAAATACTAAACTTAAGAGGCACTTTTTCCAATATGATATGTTAATTTAAATCTGTATTCTTACATCTGCGAAGAAATACAAAGGTGTATGTGAAGTCGACTAATCCGCACTGATCCAGCTTGGTTGACTAGGCCTAAATACCCTAACTTAGGGAAGGCTCGAGCCCCTCGATAGGGACGTATATGAACTGTTATGATGATGAACTTAAGTTTGTTCTTCTTTGATCACACGAAACAGATAAATCAGCAGCCTCACATACTTTGACCATAATACAATAAGCAAAAAATAACACCACCTTGGTAAAGTAAACAAATGAAAAACTTGAAGCTTTATATCCAATTTTTATTTTGCAATTAACCTTATCACAAGAATAATTTGGGGACCTTTCATTTGGCATGATGTCATTACATGGTTATTACAAATACACACACAATATTATGCTTATTAATATTCTGCTTCCTGTATTATGCGTCTTGATGATTATTTCAATCGAAATTATGGAATATGATTTTATGGCAATAAATTTTATGCCTTTAATAGAGAGCCGAATAATTTTCATTTATTTTGGCCAGTTCATCATCATCATTTCAGCCAAGAGACACCACCTCCTGGACAAAAACGTCCCCAAGATTCTCCAAACACAACGGCTCTGCCCCTCCCACATGAAGCGGCTTCCCGCGACTTCCACCAGTTCATCAGTCCACCTTGTGGAGGGCTTACCAACGCTGCTTCTTCCGGTACGTGGCCGCAACTCGAGCACCGCCCCGCCCCAATGGCCATCCGTCCTGCAAGCTGTGTCCTGCCCATTGCCATTTAAGGTTCACAATCTTTGGATTATGTCGGTGACTCTAGCTCTTCTACGGATCTCATCATTTCTCATACGATTGCGTAGTGAAGATAGCCCTTTGAGTAACCTTGAGCATTCTTATGAGACCCATTGTAAGCGGCTACGTCTGAGTTCCATACGTCATCACTAGGAACATGCACTAATTGAAGACTTTCGTTTTGAGAAACTGCAGTAAATGGGCCGAGAATATGCTGCATAGCTTCCTGAACGCTGCCGTGCCGAGTTGGATTCGTCGATTTAGCTCTTTCTGAAAGTTGGACTTACCGAGCTGGACTATTTAACCCAGGTCAACGTATTCATCAACAGTTTTCAGTGTTGAGCTGGAGGCTCAAACCTTTGAGTAGGTACAACTTTGGAAGATTTTTTGGAGAAACTCTGGTCTGATATTTTCCCGGAATGAGATTTAGAGATTTCATTCTCGCCATTGTATACTTTCGCTAATGCAGCGTCAATTTTTGAGGAACTGTGGACTGATGTCCTCAGTATTATTAAATTTGGGAGACCAACAATAATATTCAGAGGCATTATTAACATTTTTATTCTCCTTGTAATTAATGTTTAACATGTCTAACATGCGTCCCTTACAGCGAGAAAATTGCTGCAACAATAAATAGAGTTTACAATTTAGGCCGTCATCATAGTCACCATTAGTAAAGGATAGTAATAAAAATACACGAAATAGTATTTTTTCTCAAAACTGTGAAAATCTTTAAACTCTAACGTGTCGTGTATTTTGATACAACTCACCGATTATTTTGTGTCTTAAGGTATTACTTCTTGATAAGTGAAACAAAATAATTGTCCGAACTTAGTGTAAAATGATACATCTAATACGTACCTTGTGAGACATGTTAGACCACTACACCAAGGCGCGCATTCCCCTTATTTAAAAGCTAAGTGCGGCTTCAACTCCGCGCGGCGCCCGGACCCCCCATAACAATATTCCTGTCACCCGCGCTGCCTGCACGTTTCTCGAGCTGTATCACTATGCACATAATTGTGAACCCAGATTGGGTGAGATTTTTAATGTTGATGATATATCTATACTTGTACCACTTTACACACAAATTATTATTTTTTTACTGTCGCGATAAATGATTCAACTTTAGTTGTATCGTTGTAGTAGCCACATTTGATTTGTGTATATCGATACAACAAGACTTATATCAGATGCCACGTTTTTTGAAAATAAATTAAAATTGTGTATAACGATAGAGCTTGACATACATTTTTAGACACAAATATTTTTCTTACAAACGAAATATTACAAGCAGTATATGTCTAGTTGAATTCATTTACACAAAAATATTGAACAAAACACGCCATTTTCCCTTACTTGTACCATGCTATCTCCCGAACTATGAGTTGTATCAAAATGTCGATTAGACAGAAAGATAGATAATTTTTTTTCTGATTCAGGTGCAATAAAAACACTAAAAACGATATAAGTCGAGTTATATCAGCTTTCACAGGAGGCACAGAAATGAATATGTTATTTCTTGTTCATCTTAATTCAACGAAATGGTTATAATAAGCACAAAACAGCAAGTAAAACGAAAATATGAAACACGTTTTAGCCCAATTTTCTATGGGTGCTTCGAAACAGCTGATGAAAAAGTATAACCCACAAACTGGAAAAATCTCATAAATTGCATACAATGGACTATACCAACTAATAGCACTGAATTAAGCTATTACACAAAAGATGCCGTAATAACCGATCGAGACGAAAAAAGTCGCACAAACGAATACTCCTTGTCGCTCTACTATTTGCAAATCGATTCTTTCGCTCCGTCCGATACTGCGTTTGTTAAGTAATATCCCAACAATCGAGTAAACCATGCCGTGCAGACAAAAACAAAATAAAAACAATAAATCCCCCAACAGTCCGTTACGTAAAATAGTCACGATTACACTAGATTTTCATTTGTTTGTTGCAACTGTGATTTTGCCAATTTGTAAATAGGAGTATCTCGCTTGATGCTGATATGGTTAAGAAACTCGTGATAAACAGATTCAGTGTTTTGATTTTTAAAATGTAAAGCGAAGTGATGGTAAATTTATGTTGTTATACACGCCAAAGACCGGATGGCAGCTAGAGAGTCCTTAAGAATGCCGAACTGGAAGATCTGATGGCCTGCCCAAATGTTATAGGAGAGAGCTCACAGACTCCGCTGGCTTGGTCATTTGGAAAGAATGGATGAAGATCGTGCTGCGAAAAGGGCATACCTGGGTCGGCCGATTGGCCGTCGTCCCATCGGACGCCCTAGGTACCGCTGGAGCGACGCCGTGGAATCCGATCTCAGGGAGCTGCAAGCCAGTGATTGGCGAAACATTGTGCAAGATCGGGTGAAATGGCGTCATCTCGTATCGGATGCCAAGATCCACTTTGGGTCGCTGAGCCAGCGGAGTAAGTAAGTATACACACATATTTCAATTTCTAGTATGGTGTAATGGAGAAATTGACTAAGATAAATCATGATCCAATTTTTACGAGAATTTTAGTCCATGAGTACTTGCCAAGGCTTAAATGATTTCATGTTCTTTTTTTTTGGAGGAAACGCGTGACCGCTCCATACCCGATCGTTGGCTAGACGGCGGGCGTGTGTGGGGCTAACCCGGCAGAGTAACAGGCCTACCCACTAAAATACCTGGGAATTGCATTTGACAAAGTCCCACGTCGTTTGGCCGCAAGCACGCAGGCCGCACCAAGGCTGACCGTGCGATAAGCTTGCACGGCCCGGGTTGCTTTTGCGGATGTCGTAGGAGAGCCACCGTATGGGGGGAGAGGCACTCCGCCCATACCTGGGCTCGGTAGAGAGCCATCCACCGTATCACCCCGTGATACAGTCGACGCCACGCCGATCCTGGCCTTCCCACATTAGGGAGGACCCGTTCGAGTGTGGCTGCGGCGGCACACAGCCTTGGATTGAGTAGCTTGAAGTGCTCTTCAAAGCTCCATCGGGGATCGAAAACCAGGCCGAGGTACTTGAAGTGTGCCCTGACCGGTATGCGGACCCATCCACTCGAACACGGAGGCCTACATCAGCTTGTACCTGTTTCTTCATTTAGTGCTTAATACATTTCTTTTGTGTAAATTCACAAAGTAAATAGAGAGTAATTCCATAATTAGCTGGAGTATGGTTTTCACTTGAAAGTTTTCGCTTTCAGTAAGTCGATTGAGGGCTCCCGCCCACGTTACACTATTTGTAAACTCAATGCACACGTCTGTCACTTTATCGGTGGCTATTGAGAGAAGGGCACGTCATTTATTTATTTAGACAAGGTGAATTTTCAGAGGAAGGTGTGTGTTTGGTCCATAAAATTTCGCCGAGCAGTGACACGTCTTTTCTTATTATTCGTATTCATTTCCGAACGTTCTATTTTCTACTGATAATCGGGTTAGCCGGCATTCACCGAATTTTTTAGCTGATCTTTTGAAGTTCGTGTGCGTTGCAAGGAAGAACTATATTATGTATCATTTTCCACCGTCAAGAAACCGGTTACCAATAGTCGGTCGTGTGCGTTTGCACTTAGTCGAAAAGTATTAGGTTTCCAGATCTAAGACAAGCACCCAGAGACCATCTAATATCTAACCTATATCCCGAAAATATTTTTTCGGCTTTCAGTTGCATCCGGTATAAATCAGTAAAGTTAAGTATTGACAGATAAATTCCCAAATATCATAAATTAGACAATTTACTATGCTGGGAATATGACAGTTTGTATATGTATTTGTTTTTATAATAATCGACAATTTATAAAAACCTGAATATGGTCATTGTAAGTTTCTATCCTGGGAGTATCTAATACCCTATGCTTAGAACCCTATGTTTAAGCAGACGAGGTCGCGATCTAGAACTACGAGCTCATCTTAACTAAAAGGTATTATAAAGAGACAAGATTTGTATTTTTGGCTATATATTTTTTTCTTTACGGGAAAATATAGAAATCCTACGGGAAAAACGAATTTAATGCGGGCAAAGCTGCGAGCAGAAAGCTAGTCGTACATAAAATCATGCATATCTTCGTTATATTATTATGTTCCATTGTCAAATTGTTATTTTACAGTTTGATGAACCATTGCTATGTCAAATTAAATACGGAAGCCCGGAAAAAAGAATGGACCGTGTCTAAAACGGATTATTTAGCAAAACAGTTGGTCATACTCCTATAGCTTTTAGGTAATCATGTGCTTAATGTGGATATTATTGGGAAAGGCTTGAAAATGTCGTCATCGTTTGTTCTAAGGTCGTGCTAAGAGTTCAACTCGTAGGTAAGATATGGGAAATCAATTTCTATTCAATGTTGAAAATGAACGCACTGTTTCATTTGCATTATCAATAATATTGAATTAAAATATTTGCAAGTGTGAACCCTCCTTAAAGGGGTTAAATGAAATTTTAAATTCGTATGGAATTTCGCCATTATTATAAACAATTATATGAATCATAGTTTGAATAGAAAATACTTTCGTGATAAAACCAATCGATTGACGTAATCATCAAAATTGAGCCAACACGTTTGGCTTCTAGAGTGCCACTAAAGATAGGCTGTTAAATACATAGCTCCCTTTTGCGTCGCACACTCAAATAATAAAAACAATTCAGCCAAAATCGAATAGTCAATTGCAGTGAAGCCGAGGGCTGGAGGCTAGTCTGAAATGTGTAAAGTGGTTCTTTCACGGGGAGATGTTGCGCGGATCCAGCAAAAAATTCAGGAAATTTTGCTCATTAGCTAACCTGTACTTTCGACATCAGTTTATAACTTTTGATATAGTTTTTTTTAAAGTAACGGAGTCATCAATAAACTATCATTTAAACATATTCCATTTTTTACTGATAATGGTATAATAAAATTGCTTGACCTAACTAAGTGAAGGGATTATAAACGATCGTATGCATGTGGTCAAACTAAATACATGGTTAAGATTTAATCGATACAATATAATGCCAGCCGATAGTAGCCTCGCTCTACAAAAGCTCCTCAAAAAGGTTATTTATAATAATCTATTCATAAATACAGCACCTAAGCGATATCGGTATCGCAATATCATCTTAACACCTGAACATAAATGAAACTTTTAGTGTAATGATTCATCAAAGCATATAACGCTACCTTTAGTCCAGACTACGTTTTGATTGTGACGTAACATGAGATTAAAATTGGAAAGTATGGGAAATGAGGATTCATAGGGCCGTCTTATCCTTTCGGAGAAAATACGGGCCTTAGTTACTCATTTTGAAGCTCGTTTGGACAATATGTTCCTATGTATTTTAACAGATCTACTGATATGTTATATTGTTTCGAATCCTTACAATTTTTTCCAAAACATAAAACCGACTTCATATAGGTACACGAAAAAGATGTAAATAATATAAGCATACATACAACTTCACATTCTTATCTTGAAGTCGGTGCCATATTTTAACTAAAGACAATGGTATCAATTCAGACACACAACTTAATTTAACTAAACTAATTTGAGAGGATTAAAACTATCGCCATCTTTCTTTTTCTCTAAAGGCTTAAAAGTGACTTTATTTTTAGACCTGTCAATTTCATCATCATCATCATCATCTCAGCCGCACGACGCCCACTGCTGGGCATAGGCCTCCCCCATGGATCTGCACAACGATCGGTCCCGCGCTGCCCGCATCCAGCGGCTTCCCGCGACCTTTGACAGATCGTCGGTCCACCTGGTCGGGGGCCTACCCACTGAGCGTCGTCCGGATCGTGATCGCCACTCAAGAACCGTTCGGCCCCAACGGCCATCGGTCCTTCTAGCTATGTGTCCCGCCCACTGCCATTTCAGCTGAGCAATCCTTCGAGCAATGTCGGTTACTTTAGTTCTCCTGCGGATCTCCTCATTTCAGATCCGATCACGCAGGGAGACCCCAAGCATTGCTCTCTCCATTGCCCGCTGAGCGACCTTGAGCCTTCGGACGAGACCCATAGTGAATGGCCACGTTTCGCTTCCGTAGGTCATCACTGGCAACACACACCGGTCAAAGACTTTTGTCTTGAGACACTGAGGTAATTTGGATGCGAAGATTTTTCGTAACTTCCCGAAAGCTGCCCATCCGAGCTGGATTCGACGAGAGATCTCTTTCTCGAAGTTGGACTTACCTAACCGGACTGTCTGTCCCAGGTATACGTAGTTGTCTACAACTTCAAGTGTAGTGTTCCCAATATTAACTGGAGTGGGTACAACATGGGCATTCGACATGATTTTTGTCTTATCCATGTTCATTTTAAGACCCACTGCAATTGGATGGGATTAGAGCTCTGGTTCTGGAGTCGAACCGACATAGTGGCATTTCCGTATAGGTACCTTAGCACCTCTATGTACCTGTAGTCCACTTGGCACCTTTGGAGAGACTGTAGCACCGCCCATGTCTCGATCGAATCGAAGGCTTTCTCATAGTCCACAAACGCCAAGCAAAGTGGCAGATTATACTCCTCGGTCTTCTGTATAACCTACCGCAGCATATGGATGTGGTCTATGGTACTATAGCCTTTTCGGAAACCGGCTTGCTCGGGAGGTTGGAAGTCGTCAAACCTGCGAGAGAGACGATTCGTAATGACTCTCGAAAACAACTTATAAATATGACTCAGGAGTGAGATCGGCCTATAGTTCTTCAAGAGTGTTTTATCACCCTTTTTGAAGAACAGGATGACCCCACTCTTGCTCCATGCTTTAGGCGTTCTGCCCTCGAGGATAACGGAATTAAAGAGCCTCTGGAGGACTTTAAGTATCGGCTTACCGCCCGCTCTCAGAAGCTCTGTAGTGATTCCGTCATCACCCGCCGCCTTGTTGTTTTTTAGTTGTTTGAGAGCCATACTAATCTCGTACAGGCTGACGTCCGGGATATCTTCGGTATAGTGTCGGGTAAGCTTGGCTCTGGGGTCTCTAGCCTCGCTTTCAACAGGTGCTTGCGTGGAATATAACTGTCCATAGAAACTCTCAATCTCCCTTAGGATCTCAGGCTTCGACGAAATGAGGCTACCGTCGTCAATCTTCAGCTGCGTCAGTTGACTTTGCCCAATAGACAGATATCTCGCAAATACTTTGGAGCCTTTATTTAGCTTGGTAGCCTCTTCAATACGAGCCGTATTGAATCGGCGAAGGTCGCATGTCAGTGACTTTGATATCTGCCTATTAAGCTGCCGGTAACGACTAGCATCCGTTGAATTCTGCATTTCGTGTCTCCGATCCATAAGTTGGAGCGTTTTGTCGGAGAGTTTCTTTATTCTGGGACGGCGGGTTTTAAAGAACTTAGACCCTACCGTACGGACAGTATCCACCACCATGTTGTTTAGATCGTCCACATTTAAGCTGTTCTCAAGGGCTTCGAAGCGGTTCTGGAGCTCGAGTTGAAACCTTTCGGGGTTTTGGATTTGCGCAGGTACTGGTCGGAGCGTAGACTTTATCAGTCGAGATCTTTCCAGCTTAATATTGATATTCAATGTGCCTCGTACCAGTCTGTGATCACTCCCCGTTTTGACGGCATTGATCACAGAGACATCATTGAATATGTGCCTTTTCGTCGACATGATAAAATCTATCTCGTTTTTGACATTACCGTCCGGACTCATCCAGGTCCATTTTCGGCTTTCGGACTTCCTGAAGAAGGAGTTCATCATATAGAGGTTCTCCTTCTCCATGAAGTCCGCTAGCATCTGGCCTCTGGTGTTCCGGTGCCCAAATCCAAATTGCCCCATTCTCAACTCATCACCGCAACGTTTCCCCAACCTAGCGTTAAAGTCCCCCATCACAACCGTGTAGTGGGTATTGTGGCTATGTATGGCTTCAGAGATCTCCTCATACATAGCCTCCACTTCGTCATCTGGGTGTGTCGAGGTCGGAGCGTAAACCTGTATGACATTCAACGAATATCGTTTCGATATTCTGAGTATCAGGTATGCTATCCTGGTCGACACACTTCCGATGGTTATTACGTTGTTGACGAGGGACTTGTGGACGATGAACCCGACACCACCTTGGGACTGTTGGTCATCCTCCCGGTAGTACAGCAAGTTGCCGGAATTGAGGATTATCGAGTCCTCCCCCTCTCTTCGGACTTCAGATAAACCAATGATATCCCAGCGTAGCTTACTGATAGCTTCTTCCAACTCCGTTAACTTCGCGTCCGTCCTCAGTGTACGCGTGTTATAAGTTGCCAGGTCGAGTCGTCGTAGATGGTAGCCGGATCTTACCCGGGGATTCTTCGCACCCCCTACCCTACCGTTACCGTAGCCGCTACCGTAACTAGGCATAGCAGGGCTGCCGGGGACTAGAGGCCGATTTATTTGTGTGTGATTCATATTGGGGGGGGGGGGGGGGGTTGCCATAATCGCCACACGTTTGGTAGGCGGGTTGGCGATCGCAGTAGGACCGAGATCTGAGGAGACGCTGCTGCCCGTCTCCTAAAGGCCATATCTCCCTTAGTCGCCTCGTACGACACCCACGGGCAGAGATGGGTTGGTGCTATTCTAGGCCGGCACACACACTGAATCAACACCATTATTTCATTATTTTTCAGGTGATCATTGCTTAGCACCGACTTCAATATAAATGTGAAGTTGTTTGTATGCTTATATTTTATAACTTTTTGGCATTTTTGAAGTAGGTTTTGTTTTACGTAAAAATATTATTTCAATCTTTTTAGCAAATTTAATACCTACGTGCGTATTAGAATTCGACCCAAGACAAACACCAGAATAGCTCACTATAAAATGTCTTTCGCTCTAAACAGTATTGAAATAATTATTTCCTAACAACAGTCAAGGAGTTTTCTTTTCACTATATACCTACCTCACCAAAACCACTTGTAAGAATAGAATTACGCGTCAATAAGTTACCATTATATTGAAGAAATAACTATCCCCCTAACCTCAGTAATTTCTATCATCAGCTCAGTCTCATATGACTACCAGATGCAAATACCTGAATATCTTCAGAAAAATCACGAAACACGTTGGACGTGCCTATGAAATTTATAAGGATTTCCCTTGATTTTCCTGGGATCCCATCATTAGATCATGACAAGGTAACAATGAGACCACCCCGGGAGTATACTCTTTCGATTACAAAAAAAGAATTTTGAAAATCGGCCCAAAAATAGCGGAGTAATTGGTGCACACATAAAAAAGGAGATATACAGTCAAACATAAAGCCTTTTTTGAAGTCAGTTAAAAAAACCTATTGCTATTTTATTTAACGGTGATATTAAGACCGAGCGTAGATTAGGTTACTTTATGTCCAAGGAACTTTCAAACTAGCTCTTATACGTATGTTATATGTATACAACGTTTTACTGAAATAACGCACATCGTGTAAGTAGTTTGTTACAAATATGCAAAAGAATCAATTTCAGGCATTTTTATCAAGTTCTCACATATGAAATTAGGCTGTTATAAGATAATGAACAAATGAATATAATTTAATCAATCAAAGACTAACCTGGGAGGAACGAATTCGAAAAAACCCTACCTTTGAAAAAAATGTGATTTGTTTTAATTGATTTTTTCTGCTACCAATGCAATGATACTGCAAAGAATGAATAATTGGAAATTAATTTCAAATAACTTTCTCATATTTTATCTTTTGAACCATTTCAATTTTTTCATTTCGCCTCAAATTCATAATTATATTTCTTGAATTTATAGTTCGGAAAGTTTAGAAGACCTGGATTTAAGCATAGCTTTTTGCTTTCTTTTAACTGTTAAGCGATATGGTATCGTAAGAATGTTATCAATAGTATTTCAGCCATTTATAGGCCTTCTTTAAAGATCTTCAAAACCAAAGCTACTAATTATAGGTAGGTATATTATCATCTACAACAAAAAAGCGTTGAGTGTGTGAATTTAATGCAACTAATATTTATTGTATCCAAGTTTAGTGTACTATTTCCTTCCGACAGGGCTAGTGTTTCTAAGTGCGCCTAGGCCTAGGTAAGTGAGCGGGAGGCCTTGAGCCGACCCGTGGACATTGTCACCCGCACAATTGAAGTACGTTTACGTGTAGACAGTTCTTGGACCTGTTACACATTTTCACAAACTTTTGTATTTAGGCGCATTATACTTGTTGCAGAATTGTTTGAGTTATTTGCACGGGTATCTTTACCTTACCTACTCGTATTTCTGTCCACAGCTGCAGCAGTGTTTGCATTACTTGTTCCGGTTTGAAAGGTATGACAGTTAGTGATATTCTTGACTGTGTCGTGGAAATCTTATGTCACAAGTTGGCAACGTAAATTGCAGACATTGAGGTGTATATTATATTAGACTGCACATTTGCCAAATATTGCAGGAACCACATGGACTTAAGGTGATTGTGACACTTAGTATAAGGTGGGTGGCCTGATCGCTTGCATAAAAATAGCAGTCCCAAATTTCGCCACTCAAAATCATAATCAATCAAAATCAAAATATTCTTTATTCAAATGTAAAAGAAAGCTCTTTTGAATCGTCCAAATGTTATATTTACCACTGCCAACTTATACTTGACAGGCTGTGGAGAGGGGACTGGGGTTTTATTTGCGCTCCTCTAACATGTTGTTTCGGAATGCACTTGGCGATTCTGAGTTGGCGACCTGAGAAATTCATTCTGTGACTGGAATTGCATGGTGGAGGGCACCGAGCACACAACCAGGGGGTGGGTCAATCAACCAGTCCGATCTCAACGTGTAAATCGCCTTATTAATTTATTTTGATGATATCATGCGTTTCTCAAAATTTCAACGAAGGATAAAATGACTGCTCAATCCGTTTAAATCGGTGCGATATCAGAATGCTGATAAGTTATAAAATAAAATCTTCTGTAAACCTCCGATATAAAATCTCTTGTTTTTGCTCCATAACTTATTATCCTTCATTATTAAGAAACGCAATGATTTTGAATGCTGATAAAGATTTCTTTAACTTCTACCTTTCCAGAACAATAAGCATATTTTCATATTTCTTTTGTTGAAATTATGTTCTGAGGATGTACAATAATGTCACAAATTCTTTTATTTTGTAAGTACAATACAGTAAAAATGTTAGTTGACTAAATATCTTGCTCAGAAAATAGAATAATAAAGTTTATTGTGTTATATAGATAACTTGTAACCAGGGAACAAGTTTTGAAGTGAAGAATTTCCTAAACACTGACGTCTTCAGTGTTCCCGTCCAGTAGCACCTGAGCAGCTGTATTTCGGCACGTTCACCATCTCCATTCGTCTGTCTGCACCTTCGTGGAACACACAGACAGGGAAGTGCCAACCAGCGAAACACAAATTAAGGGCTTAACCCATGACCCAATGGGTATATTTTTTTTAATACACATTTTTTTTGTAGACTTGGGGGTTTCATTTACCTCTAAACCTGCCCCGTCACAACCTTAGATATCTCTTATACTGTTATATTCACACACCATTTTGTGAAACTATGGGTGACTTTTTAAATATCCTATATAGAATCCGGGTCTATACTATATCGCGGTAAACAAGAACTAATATGACTTACTGTTTTGTAATGTGTACAAATCGCGGAAGTCTAAAAACTATGGGTGACTTAATAGTACATTGTTACCCTAGGGGTGAAAGTAACTTATTTAGTCCCGAGACGGTGTTTGGCGCCCGAGCGTAGCGAGGGCACCAATAGTTCGAGGGACTAAATAAGTCTTTAACCCGAGGTAAACACTGTGCTTTTCATTACGAATACAAGGAAAGTAAAAATAAAACAATGAAATAGCTAAAACTCAACAACTTCTGCTTAAGCCCGCTTTCTCTTATAAAATCAGGCGTTAACTCCATACATGAATCAGATGAACACATTGTGTTAATTATTAACACAATGTTATACAAATATAATTTACAGTTAATACAAATCTCTGTTATACGGAAGTATTAACAAAACTCTACAAATGGAAAAAACAAACGAAGATCGCATTGCCGCTTTCCCGCTTATTTTGTTTTTTTTTTCTGTGGCCGGCCATCTATTGAGCAATTATTTATATCATTTTCATAATTTTAAAAATGGTAAATATTTGTCCAAATCTATGTTATTGTAAAGAAATAGTTGAAAATAAATTTCTTATAATAAAGTCATTTAAAAAATATATTCTTTAAATACTTAACATTATGTTATTTCAATTTTACACCGCGCTGTAATTGAGTGGCTGTATAGAAAGTCGGACCATAGTTCAATAAAAATGTCAAAAAAGAACTAGCTTCTTTTTTAAAATTTGACAGCAGCTGTCAGTTGAAAGTGATTCTCCCTAGGGCTGAAAAGTATTACTTTCAACCCGCTCCTCAGGCAATTTCAGACCTACTTTCAGAGTATGAGTAATGAAAACAAACATACATACGAGTATAATGCTAACTGCGTTTGTACAATAATTTTGTCTTTGTCATTCCTTTGAAATTAACATACACAGAACCATGTTTGTGTTTTGTGCAAGATATCCTCAATATGTACTTATTATGGTGTACTAAGGTCCTTAGTAGCTGTTTCTGTCTGTCTAAGATGTGAGTTGATTGAAGCAAAACGAAGTTTGCGGGTACAGCTAGTAGGAGAAATTTACTTATAAGAAACATATAAGTAACGAAATATAGCAGAATTTGCACGTGTGCTGCCATGCCTAAAAGGGCCAAGTTTCATATTTCAATCATTTTAGTTTATATATACGTCAATTTTATTAAAATAGGCGTTAAAAGTCAATAAGCAATCAAATAATTTTTATTGCATTTATGTTTTAATTGTTTACTTCAATTTGAAATAGTTAAAGTTAAATTGATTTATAATGATTCAAAGTAATGTGCATTCCAATAATATACAACTATGAAGTTTAGAGCGATATCACACGGCGTATCTATCTATCGGCGCGTTTTCGTCGCCGTAGATGCTGACTTGCGTTTGTATTGATGATACAAACGCGCGCATGTATACTCGTGTTTGAACGGACTTTGAAGCAATGCAAACACGCGTACATAGGGGCGGCGGAGGGGCAGAGAAGCGCACGCTCACGCCAGCGAAGAGACGAAGAAGAGGACTCTCAAATTAAAACTTGGAAGCTACGACCGACTACATGACATCTGTATGGCTGTAACTGCACGTATACGCGCAGTAGAGGCGCGTTTCACAACCGCCCCGTGTGCATAGGTTACAAGCCTGCGTTTTTATCTCGTTTGAAGCGCGTATACGCGAGTAGTCTGCGCGTCGTCTACGCTTTTAAAATATGCCGTGTGTTATCGCTCTTATCGTGATACAAGTATATAAACTGTCAATTATGATGTCCAGATCAGATCTATTTGGTTACAATAATGCCGGTATGGTAATAAGACTTACTTTCATTTTTTTACTATTTTAACAAAAGCGCACAAATCTCACTGGCAATATGTGATCTATAGCATTTAATGTTAACTAATTTATTCTCATTTTAATCGTTTAACATTGATCGTATTTCAAATGTCCGATAAGTTCTTATCAATGCGCCCATTCATCATTTGTCCACGATTGTTACACTTATTGGTTTAAGGTAGCTCTCAAAATGCCAAGGCGTTTCTTACATACCGTTGCGTAGTTAAAACTGGACTCAATCCTGTCCAGTATAGTAAGACCCATTGGATAATTTGTTTGTATATTAGCGATTGCTCGCATAACGAAAAATAACGTTTGCCGAAGTAGCTACACTTGCAATGGTTGAGACACTAAATGTGTAACAAGTAATCGTATTCTAATAACACTCGATTTAGTTCCCACCGTTTGTATTAATCCGAATTGTGTCTAAAGGTCATTCATTCAATCTAGAATAGTAATATCGTTAAATGACTGAAATTATGGTTGAGCGAGTAAGTAAATCAAATGCAATGGATATCTTTATTATAATCGCGCTTCACTGAAATTTATTGTTAAAATTAATGTAAGTACGTACATATATGGCTTTAGTGCTATTGAGATTACTGTGATTTTATAACTCACGAATGTAAAAAATCTTGAAATTTAAGATTGCGTTAATAATTAAAATGATATTTGAAATACAACACACTAGAAAATAATGAACACTTTTAATATTTATAAAATTGTCACCGCTATCATGATAATCTTCTTCTTCTTATACAGGATGGAAAAAAAAGACCGTGGTTGGAGGAAAAGTACCCTTAATATTGATGATGGCAAATTTTACTGAAAGGAAACATTCCTTTATTTTCAAAAATGATTAAAACTGCATTTAAAGATTTTTGAAAAATCACCTGCTTGAGCCGGGAATCGAACCGGTGAAATGTGAAAAAAAATGTAATGTATTTTATGATACCAACCAAAAAAATCATTCATAAGGATCAATTTCCTTTTAAGCAACTTAGTATCTTATGTAAATTAAAGAAAGACCAAGAAAAATATTGTTTTTTATTGTAAATCTTACTCACTTTGTAAAGAAAATAGTTCACTAAACTTATGAATTAGCTCAAAATGAGGCCCACTTTCACGTATGCACAGATGTATTCTTCGACTGAATTCTCTACGTGTTGCCTTTTATATTGAGTTGATTGAATATTTAAAATATTACCTAGTTCAACTTTTCTGCAAATGGAACATAATATTCGTACTGGCCACTTATGAAAATTTTTCAAATTTCATCGGTTCGATTCCCGGCTCAAGCAGGTGATTTTTCAAAAATCTTTAAATGCAGTTTTAATTATTTTTGAAAATAAAGGAATGTTTACTTTCAGTAAAATTTGCCATCATGAATATTAAGGGTACTTTTCCTCTAACCACGGTGTTTTTTTTCCACCTTGTATATGTACACTTGTCTGCGTGCGTCTGCCGCTGATGCCGGAGCTGCCAGCTGCCTGTCTAATTTCTACCTGCGGCTACTCACCGGTCCCTCTCCACTCTCCCTGGCCAGGCTTGTTATTTTTTATTTATTTTGTATAAAGTTTAGCTAGTTTTAAGTCCGTCTAAGTCATGCCTTCCTAATCCTTGTCCCTAATCCCCTTTTACCACCCACTAGTAGTTTAATAATATAATATAATGTTAGAGTGTCGCGCCATAGATGGACTATGTAATATAAAGCGTGTAAAAATAAATAGTCATTATTTCTACATTCAATTTATAATCTTAAGCTGCCCCGGCAACAAGTTGCTCCTCCAAACCGATCGGTCTTGCGCCTCCCGCATCTAGCGGCTTTCCGCGACCTTCACCAGATCATCGGTCCACCTTGTGGGGGGCCTACCAACGCGCGTCTTCGGGTACGTGGCCGCCACTCAAGGACCTTTCCGCCCCAACGGCCGTCAGTCCTGCGAGCTATGTGTCCTGCCCACTGCCACTTAAGGTTTGTAATTTTTTGGGCTATGTCAGTGACTCTAGTTCTTCTACGAATCTCTTCATTTCTGATGCGATCACGTAGAGAAACCCCGAGCATAGCCCTCTCCATTGCCCTTTGAGTGACATTGAGCCTTCTGATGAGACCCATTGTAAACGGCCACGTCTCAGTTCCGTACGTCATCACTGGCAACACGCACGAATTGAAGACTTTCGTCTTAAGACACTGCGGTAGATTGGCCGAGACTATGCTGCGTAGCTTCCCGAACGCTGCCCAGCCGAGTTGGATTCGTCGATTTACCTCTTTCTGGAAGTTGGACTTACAGAGCTGGACTATTTGCCCCAGGTAAACATATTCGTCAACAACTTCCAGTGTAGAGCCGCCAACCTTCACAGGAGTGGGTATACAGGGTGATCAATCCAAATGGGTCAGTAGGGAGAAGTCAGAAACTACGAGAGTTAGCAATATCTGTTCTTAGGAACCATGGCGTCGATTTTAGATGTAATAATAATAATGGCATTCAAATTTTTTTAACTTTCATACATTATCGGGAATCGAAACTGTTCTTTGTAAAAATGTTATAAATTCTGCAAGTTTTTTTCGTTGTTATTGTTGATGGTGTGAATCAAAAATCACAAGGAACACATTTTTAACCTTGAACCTTGTTCAAATAATTGAAAAAAAAAACTCAAAAATAAGATAATTATTTCATTTAAGTATTTTTAAATATTAAATTGGCCCGCTCCCTAAACGAATATGTTCTAATTTTAAATAAACGAAATTTGTAATGCATAATATCGACGCAGATAAGATATGCATAAGTGGTCTCTTCAGATAAATTATTCGATTGAATCCACCATCAACAATAACTACGAAAAAACTTGCAAAATTTATAACATTTGTACAGAGATTTTGACTAGTTTCGATTCCCGGTATGTATGTATGTATGAAAGTTCAAAAAATTTGAGTGCTATTATTATTAAATCCAAAATCGACGCCATGGTTCATAAGAACAGATTTCGCTATCTCTCATAGTTTCTGATTTCTCCCTACTGACCCATTTAGATTGATCACCCGGTATACTACATAGGAATTCACCATGATTTTGGTCTTGTCCATGTTCATTTTAAGACCCACTTGTTGGGAAACTCTACAGAGGTCTTCGAGCATTGTGCCTAGATCTTCCACAGTCTCAGCCATGACCACGATATCATCGGCAAAACGAAGGTGAGTCATGTACTCGCAGTTTATGTTGATGTCGAGTCCTCTCCAGTCCAAAAGCTTAAATACATCCTCCAGCGCATCCTCCATACATTCTATCGTTTGCTCAACCAAATACATATTAGCTCTCTGTGGACACTTCATTGGTATGTGTATTATGAATTTGTCAGTCTTTACTTTATTTGCACGAGTACTAAACATACTAAACTAAACTACGATTTATAAACAAGCACATCGATTACTTACTGAACCACTCTCATTTAAAACAACGTACCAAATTGTTGTTTGAAAAAAAAACAGGTGGTCAGCCGGTTTGGCATATAGTAAATAGATCGGGTATCGTACCCTCTGACGAGGTACTTTTCTATTTCTATTATTTTTTCCTAATTATATTAGACTTTTGCAACTGGTTTCATACTTAAGGTCACTCACTTCAATCCCCCTTACTGCTGGACAACGGTTTCTTTTTATACCCATTCAAGCTTTAAGCGCGCTCCACATTCCCCCCGCAACTACACGAACATTGGCGAATACGGGAGTGTGGACGGCGTGTTCGTGAATATTCGTGTTGTCCTGTGTATATTCGCCTTCTATCCATTCCGTGTCGGTACCATCAAAGGATTCTCGGCTAGTTTCGTCAAGTTTCGTGCTTAGGCGAAACTATTTCTCCATATTCCCGCTGTCTAAGCGCCAGTCAGCCTACAGACACCATAGCGGGCGTACGTAAATCTTTTAAATATGTCAGTATACTGGACGCACGATCTTGAATTGTCGTTTTTAGAATTGTACCAGAGTCATTCTATAATATGGGATCCAAAAGATCGCAAAAAAGTGCATGATGCGTTGAAAAAAATCAGTGAAATATTGAATATACCCATTAAAGATATGAGTTCCCACTGCTACCTCACCACATCAGAATACTTCGCAAAAACCCATCCTAATCCACATCCTGGAACAGTCTCTATCTTCTGGTCCATCAGTAGTGAACTCTCAAAACTCAATATCTATATTATGTGATGTAACAGCTAGGCCACCCACCTGATGATTCTTAACAAAACTACATAGTATAAAAATGTTTAAGCTGGCTTTTACATACAACGTGTAGCAGAAAAGAACCGTAATATTTTAAGGAATTATTTACATAATATTGGCAAGCGTCTTTTAATCACTCTCCTTTCATAAATCACCAAATAGTTATAATATACTGCAGCGAATGCAACCGCAGTGGCAGATATTCTGGTGACGTCCATCTCGTATGAGCGTCAGTTTTCAACTGCTCCAAACGGGAATGTAGAGAGCCGCTCTCGTGTGTTCCCGCCAATGTTTGTTCCCCGGCGGAAGTTTCGCCTCCCGGCAAACTACGGGAATGTAGAGCGTGCTTTACACTACGAAAACCGCAACTTGTATTACGAGCGGCATAAGAAAGGTCCAAAAGTCTAACGGCCTTATTAAGAGGCTGACAACGCTGAGCTGCGCTCATCGAGCTCCACTTAAAACTTTTTTTAGCTAAACTTGTTTAATACATCTCAGTAAAAAAAATATATGTTACTCTTGAAAATATTTTTGAGAATATCCATGTCCCCAAAATAAATTTGAATCAAAATTTCTCGTTAAAAAAAATGCCGAATTCACCCATCAAAAACAGCTTCCAGAAGAAAATCCGAGTTATTTAACAAAGGTTATATAATGATTTTCAGGGAATTAACTCGTTACACTTAATTTGATAATATTGATGTTTCATATCTTCAAATAAGTTACTAGTTTTTTTTAATATATATATTTTGATTTTTTCGCTCAATTTCAATAACGCACCGCGCCCGTTTTCCAGTACAAATCATGTCTCAAGGTCGTTGGCGTTACTCAGCCTCTTAATAAAAATTTAACTCCTTGGATCATCCTCGGATTAGTTACTCTGTGTTTTGTCTTATTTTGACATTATGACAGCCGACATGTGCGGAAACACGACAAAACATGGAATAACTAATCCGAGGATGATCCAAGGAGTAACATTTTTATTAATAAGGCCGAAACAGTATAGCTTGACAAGAAGCTTACTGTACAAGGAGGAATAGGGTTTGTTTTTGTAAGCCTCCTTAGAACGAAGAGAGCTGCACACATACGAGTATATTCAATTTTTTTATGCAACTAAGTTAGCAAACAAGCAGACTGCAGCAGACCTGATGACAAGTCACTTCAATCGCTAATAGTACTCACACGTGGTTATGCTTTGCAAATCTAGAACTCCCTAAAGGATCACAATGTACGTTGACAACTTTTGGGATAAAATGCCAGGACATAGTACCTATCCAGTAATTTCACTGTCTGTCTTACCCTTCAAACCAGAACACAGCAATGCAAGCACTGCTGCTGATAGGCGGCAGAAGTGGGTAAGAATAGTTCGTTCTCATTCACATGATGAAGTAATTACACGTACTATTGGGACATAAGCCGTTTTTTAATAAGGAAGCTATTGCGCACCGTATATGCCGTTAGCTGGCTGGTCGGTACGCGTGTATGTGACTCCGCCTTCTGAGAGCGGGGCATACCCACTAAAGTAATCCATCCTCGATGTCTATCTTCTCCATTGTCAGGGCGATTCGGGGTCTGGGCAACCCCAATTCTCCGCACCACCCCGGGACAGCCCAGCCAGTTACGGGCCGGGCTTTAATTAACACCTGAGGAGTATACCCTGGACATGGTGGTAGTCCCCAACTAGAGGATCTGTAATCGCGCGCATCAGGGGCTATCCTAGCGCGCAGGTCACATCTTAAGTGGTCATGGAAGGTGCACTGCAAAGCCTGCCTTTTTCTGCCCAACCGTCTGCGTCTTAGTGGAGTGACATAAGGGTCATTTTCCCGCTCCCTCTCTGCTGTCTCCTTCTGCGTTACATTATTGTAAAAGGAGGCGACAGTCTCCCATTACCTCTTACTAGCCAGCATTTTATTTATGACGACTGGTAGCGAGAGGTCACTACCGCCCAACGCCACGAGTAGCCACGTTGGATTCGCCAGGCTGAGCACTCCAATACTGTGTGTTGGGCAGAATCGTCGGAAGCGTCACAGTGGTGATACTGCGGTCTTCCTGCCGATGAGCAATCCTGTGCAGGTAGTGACCGAAACACCCATGTCCGGTCAGCATCTGCTCCGTGCGGTGAGAGAGGCTACATGCTAGCGCCCAAGCCACTCCTCCAACACCGGACGAATCAAAGCGAGAGCTTCCTACCGGTACAGAGCCCACGTCTGCGCCTAGTTGCGAACTCGTCACATTTCTTCTGCAACGAGTCGTTCCTTCCGAGCTCTTGCTGCGGCCCGATGTTTGTGCACTTCCGCGAGGTCGTGAGCATCAACATCGTACGGAAGCGCGCCTGCCAAAACGCAGGCTGCTCCGTGTTTGACTGTGCGGTAGGTTGTACGACCCGGTTTGCGATGGTTTTTGGACACAATACAAGCCTAGTCGTATGGTGGTAAGATAAAAAAATAGGCCAAGTGTGAGTTGGACTTGCGTATATTATAGGGATCCGTACAAATTTATCTAAGTAATATAAATTCTTACTTTGTACATATTAACGGTTTCCAGTTTAATTAATATGCGCTATAAGACCTTGCTTCTTGTGAAATTGCATGATTCTTGGTCAACGGATTGTACCCTATTTGTTTTGATTCCCTTGTAAAATCGCAAAATATGCGACATAAACCGTCATATCTTTTGATCGCATTAACTTATAAGTACGATTTTTTATACAGCTAAAAAGATCGTAGAGCCCAAAATTTGATATAAATTTGAGGTTCATTTATCTCTTCGCGTTTTTGAGAAAAAGGGTCTTGACCGACAGACGGACGGACGCACGGAAAGACGGACCGATGGACAGATGGCCAGATGGATAGACGGACAACAAAGTGACCCTATAATGGTTCCGTTTTTTCATTTGAGGTACGGAACCCTAACAACTACATATACTATGAGTATATTGAGCAACAAAGTGGCTTTATCACGATAAGTCGAAGTCAGGTTACACAATCGTTAAATATAGTAGTTACTCCTACCTTAATTCGTGACTCGAATCAGGAAACCGAGACGCTTTCCCTTACAAATAAAAAGTAGTGATGACCACTAAACAAAGGAGTCCAAATGTATTTAGCATTGTTCCTATAGAAATCGACTATTCAGTACTCAGATTCAGTGACTTCGCGCAAGTTTTTTTATTTTAAGCTGTACATTATTGACAAGATGCTTTTAATGCTGAGTAATTTTTATTTACATAACTCTAGCTTTTGCCCGTGATTTTATTTATATGGACTTCAGAGTTGGTTTGTTACCAGGATCAATTATTATTTAGTCTACTTTTGTTTACAACGATTTCAATGAGCATAAATGTAAAGGACATAATTGTTATATGTTTAAAGGCAATTTATTATAAAATACGTAACGTGTAATAGAGTTATCCATAACCTTTTAATTCATAAATATTTAATTTCAAAAATGATAAAAATTACAATAACCTAATTATGTTAGATCGGGCTACATAGACGAGTTACGTAAGGTACATTTGTGAACGTACACAGTTTTTGCTTGCTTACTAGCAAGCAAAATTTGCTCGCTTGCTTGCATGCTTGCTTGCCGGGGGTTCAAGGGGGGCTCCCCGCCCTGATCGAGGAGGTAAAGATAGCGTATTAATGTACAACATTGATAGGTTAGGATAGACTTACGACGAACAGCGGAGCGACTGAAGCGTTAATTTGCTTGTTGCAATCATCGTTACTGCATGCTTGCTTGCTTAGATGCTTGTTTGCTTACTGGCTTGCTTAGATGCTTGTTTGCTTACTGGCTTGCATGCATGCTTGTAGCCGTAAATGTATGCTTGTTGGCATGCAAATTTGATGCAAGCTATAGTTGAGGGTAGGCTAAAGTGGTAAAATTATGGTATCCTATATACATAATTAAAATTTATAATATAGGTTAAAGGTTGATATGAAAGGAGTTATGGGAAAATAAACTATGCCTGACGATTTATTTTGTATGAATGATATACGAAATGATGATGAGAATGCTAAAAAACGTAATATGAGAATTATTACAAAATTCGCTGTCCAATTCAAACGATTGCACGCTTGCTGGTTATAATTAGTATTCATGATTTATAAAAATACCAATTGCAATCTTATTTTCGGGGTTAATCGGGGTGACTCTTAAGAAAAATGGGAGTGGCAAAGGGTTAAGTACAGTCATGGTCTTATAGAATTGAGATTTCTCAGCCCCTGGAACATCCTATGGACAAGATGGACATCACGGTTGGTTAAGGGGGTATCCCAGGTGGGTGGGAGGTTGGTATGAGTTCCACACAGTCTGTCGGCTTACCATATTGGCGGCATCACGGGCAACAGCATCCTTCGTCGTTAAAAAAGGGCGGGGCAGTTTACTTAACTTTTACTAAATATTAATGCTTAAGATTAATGATTGAATATTTTTTAGCAATCATTTGTTATATTAAGAGGAAAGGCGGCGAAAAGAATAATATAAGTGACCTATAATGACTTACTTCTTTATTAATTAAATTTGAAGTAGTCTCTATATTCAAATGCTATTGTTGTTTTGTAGATGCTTCCGAAATGTTCAATAAGTGTTTAATTTAATGTTTATAATATGTTGTTTTTCTTCTAATAGATAGGAATTTGTTTTTTAATTCATTTTGAAACTTATAAACATTTTAACAGTCATTATAAGAAGAATCTGCCGGTCCCGGAAAATTTACAAAGTTATATCGAATGCTGTAATCGAAGTTACATTATGTTAGCCTTTCGATTTGTTCAGAAATTAGTTTTGCTCTAATTGTAGAATGCTAAAAATCTATTTACGGTTACCACTTTTTGTACAGTGTTTTGTGTAAGCGCAGTGCATTTTATTGTTACGTGCAATTTAAGCAGTTTTCAGATGAAAATTAATTAGTGAAAGGTATTGAATCTAAGATCTTTTGCCGTCTGTTACGCAAACAGATCCGGCAAAATATGCATTTCCCAACGATGCACTACTTGGTGTTAAATAAAAATTAGTTTATAGAACAGTTGAAATTTTAAAGTAAAATGGAAATATTACAAAGAAAGTAAACAATGGGCAGGACACATAGCTCGCAGGACTGACGGCCGTTGGGGCGGAAAGGTCCTTGAGTGGCGGCCGCGTACCGGGAGACGCAGCGTTGGTAGGCCCCCCACAAGGTGGACCGATGATCTGGCGAAGGTCGCGGGAAGCCGCTGGGTGCGGGAGGCGCAGGACCGATCGGTTTGGAGATCCCTGGGGGAGGCCTATGTCCAGCAGTGGGCGTCTCTTGGCCGAAATGATGATGATGATGAAACAAATTGATGAATTGAACGTCTTGAAAAATATTTTATTTTTAAAATGTGAGGTATCCTACCCACGTACGTATTTTAGACGCAGGGGCGACGATAAGAGAGCGACAATGTATTTATTCCGTCACGATCGACAATTTAGATACTAATCGATCAAACTTTACTCGAATGTAATTTCGATCGATCATCGTCAATATTTCCAGCAATCTATTATGCAGCTTTCGAAATTACACCCAAACAATGAGCTGCAGTTGTTGCATTAACAGCCGGGCCCTAAGAAAACCGATTTGGCAAATCGAAAGTTTGAAATTTAACGATTCGATTATTGCTCTAGATTTTCGCAACTCAATATTAATCTGAAGTATCGTAATGCCTTTGGTTACACACGTGGGGACAATGGGTCAAATCGAGGTCGAAATTGTAACACCTGACAAACTGTTTGATTATATTTAGATTAGATGTTTGACATTTATAATATAAAAAGCTATCTTTGAGATTCGTGTAATCTTCGTGTCAGTAACTTTACTGCATTGTACTCGTATTTCTTGACACTAAATATATATATAAATATATTATTATATGCACTGGTATTTTAAAGTCTCAGTATATAGCTATATACTATACTATACACTATATTCGTATAATATACACTTTTAAATAAACAATAGATGAAATTTTTTTTATTGATAGCTTCCTTTCCAAGGATATATAATAAAATTAACTGTTTGTTGCACATATATCACTTACCCAATTTTGAAGCCAAGCGTGTCGTCACTGAATGGCTAAAGGATCTTAATTATAAGGAAACTGAATCCTTCTTAGAGGAAGCCTTAAATCGCTAGACAATACTATCTGTCATGTACATATTACTCTTTTCCAACCATTGCTTCCTTCACTTGGCAGGCATTCATATTGACTTAAAGTTTGTCATTATATGTATTTGTGTTCATTATATGTCAAATTATTAAATGTATTTTTTGTACACCTTACTATTATGCCTCTTATTATTATAGCTATCTCATTAAATCACATTCTATTTGCTAATTTGTACTATAAGTTGTTGACTGTAAATTAGTTGGGAATATTCTGATTTTATTTTTAATTTATATGTAAAATAGATTATCTTGGGATGGGAGAGCCTGGAGATCTGTAGAGCAGGTTTATCCTTTTTCAGACTCCAGACTCTCACATTAAGGTATGATATTGTTATCATTTAATTATACTTGTCTCTTTGTCGATGTATACCCTACCTTTATGTGTGAGTAAATAAAGATTATTATTATTATTATATTTATATCTGAAATGGAATATCATTATAGTGAATAAAAACTTTTTTTTCAAGTACATAATCTTACTAAAACGATAAGATGGGAATTTTTCAGAGTATTCTTGATCCAGTAAAATCCGTAAAAAATATTCCAGTTTCAGGACAGAGGACATTTCTTTATTGTCCGATTAATTTGAATAGAATATCAAATGTCTTTCCCTAAACCAATTTAAATCTGTGACCCAGTTACTTCCTGATTATCTTTTGGGTTAACGAAATCGTGATAGTAATAGTACTTTTTAGAGCTTATTATTAGAATAGATATTGTTCTCACGGTAACCGTCATAATCTGTTCTGAGAGAGTTAAAGTAATCCAAGGCCATGTCCAATCCCGTCCATTGCCAGGTTTGAGAGCAAGCCCAATGTTATGTTTTTTCCACGTGAGTGCTACTAGCGACAAAATATGGTCGTCATTATTTTTTTGATTGAACGACCTTCATCATTTAATAAGTTTCAATGGACATTACCACTGTGCAAAAGAGACGGATATAGGAAGTAAGCAAGTGACTATCCAGACTCATTATAACAAGATGTAAATGTCAGAATGCGGATTGTAAGTTGATCTAAATGTGTTGTTGCTCAGTTAGATCTTATGTTAATTGGTAGTTACGAACAAGCAATATTATGTGGACTTTATTTTTTCATGAATTATAAGTGTAAATTGGAACAAGATTGGCTTGATTGTTTGATTTAAGCACGTTTTGACAGTAATAAAATTGTTTTATGGTCGAATTTATTTAAGTTCAAGTAGGTATATTGAGGATGTAATACTCGTAATTGCTAGTTTAATTTTTTGCGGATGTAGTATGAATTTAGAACAACTTAAATTTATTATTTGCAAATATTTTCTGGTTAATTTGATCAATATTTTATACTGAACTCTCCAGCATGTTGAATTACCCAAACTATTTTTATGCAAAGACCTTTCAAACTCAAACTCAAAAATCTTTATTCAATATAGACCTTTACAGGCACTTATTGACGTCAAAAAATAACATAAAAATTTTCAACCAAGAATCTTATTAACTAAATTATTTCATCCTTGTATGTACACCCCAAGATACAAGTCAAATAAAAAAAAAGTTGACTCTACATCTGTTCGGAAATTAGGAGAGCCTTCTCGAGAAGAACAGGCAAAAATGTATTTTTTTTGTCTCCTCTTTTAAAATGCCAACATTACAATATTATATTTCACAAACATTTTTTTTTTTTACTAATATAGAAACTATTTGGAAATAATATGGAATTTGTGAAACAAATTCCAAACTTCAGCCATTAACACAAATATGTTATTAATCCAAGAAGAAAATGTAAAGTCACAAATATAAAAAAATTTAATATTGCTTTATTTTTAAACAATCTTCAAGAAATCTGTAAAAAAATTAAATTGAGTGTTAATACTTAGTTATTAACAATGAAAAATTAAAGTTAACTTAAAATTTACTTTTAAAGTCTATTTTTTAACCGACTTCGAAAAATGAGAAGGTTCTATGTTCGACTGTATCTAATATTTTTTATGTATGTTCACCTATCACTCCACCATTTGTCAATTTTTTTTTTTTTTGTGATTGAAAGAGTATACTTCGAGGGTGGTCCCATTGTCATCAAGTCATGATCTGATGATTATACTTATACTTCATAGGCACGTCCAACGTGTTTCATGTTTTTAATGAAGATATTTAAGTATTTGCATCTGGTAGTCATCATATCATGTTACTGAGCGGATGACGGAAGGTTTCTGGTAGATAAGAAGCTTGGGAATAATTCTTTCAATACTGTTTAGAGCGAAAAACGTTTTAAATTTACTAAAAAGATAGATTTTTAAAAAAATAATTAAAACCGACATCAAAAACACTAAAAAGTCATAATAGTACATAACGATATGAGTGCGGTATGTTGGTTATAACTTACGAAGCGGAATTTCAGTTCGAGCCAAAGGCGAGGGCGTAATAGTGCGTATATTGGTTAAACACACTCGACTCTATTACGCCCTTGCCTTCGGCCCGACCTGAAATTCCGCCTCGTGATTTATAATAACCAACATATCGCATTTATATGGTAATGTACAGCTGGCTTCAAAAGTAGATAAGCATTTTTAAGCATTTTATTACAATGTCACACCAACTATTCCTTTTATTTATGGTTACACCTATATTGCAATTTGCATTGTTAATAGTTGGTGTGATGCAGTTGTAAAATGTTTATCGACTTTTGCAGCCGGCTATACTATTATGACATTTTAGTGTTTTAGAAGTCAGTTTTATATTTAAAAAAAATCCGTTATTAAAGTAAAATAAATAGATTAATACATTTATATTTCGGTTGAAGACGGAGGTTCGAGTTCTGCTTGAGGTGAAGTATTTTCTTGAGTTGATTCATTTATTTAGCATTTTAAGGAAAATGCTGCTATTTGATGGAATAATCCAATTTTTTTTTCATGGAGGAATATAATTTTTTCAAGTTTCTCGGTGTCTAGGAACAGGAAAAGTATCGTGCCTTACAAGAATAAGTTTCAAAACTTAATTTTGTATTTGGTAATCTTTGATGTTAGCATTGTATTGTAAAATACAATGCAATTAGTTTTGGAAAACGCATTGATTATTTATTGGTTATTATGAAACACCGTGTATATTTCAAAGATTTCATGACAGAGAGTGCAGTATCTATTGTGGAGCAGTTCCTGTAATTTTGCACTTCAAGGTGCCGTGTTGTAACTTGCGGTTGGTGGCCAATTATTCTGATTGACTCTTGGCTAGCCTACGGACATAATATGGATTGTTTCAACAATTCTAATAGCCGTAAGTATGTGGAGATACGGGCAGAGCCGAATAAAATGTATTTTATTGTGAACATAAATCTATATTGTTTCTCGTGTTGGCAAATGGAATAATTATACGCAACAAGAACTCAATAACAAGAACTAAATAACAAATAAATTACAAAAATTGTGAATTTATATTATGTAGTTCAATTTGCCTTGTAAATATCAGTTAAACCAAACAGTGTTTTTGCATGGACACTAAAAGGACTTGGTTCAGATCTGAAGGTTCCTTTTTTTATGGGATAAGGGGCAAGCGAGCAGACGTATCACCTGATGGTAAGTAATTACCGTCGCCCATGGACACCCGCAACCCCAGAGGAGTTACAAGTGCGTTGACGGGAATACGCTCTTTTTTTGAAAGTTTGAAGGTCGTATCGGTCCGGAAATACCGCAGGCGACAATTCGTTCCAAAGTTTGACTGTGCGAGGCAGGAAACTTCGAGAGAAACGCACAGTTTCTCTACCAACTGCCAACCATCTAAGTGATGAGCATGGATTTTTTGCCGCGTGGAACGATGGCGGAAAGAGGCGGCAGGTATAAGTCCGAACAATTCCTCGGAGCATTCCCCATAATAAATACGATAGAAGATGCATAGTGAAGCGACATCTCTACGCAGCGCCAAGGTATCAAGCCGATTTGAAATTTCCTGGCAGTCGACGATTCGAGTCGCTCTCCGTTGAATGCGGTCCAGTGGGAGAAGTTGGTATTGGGGTGCCCCAGCCCAAAGATAAGAACAGTATTCCATATGAGGCCGAACCTGCGCCTTGTAAAGCTGAAGGCGGTGCGCCGGAGTGAAATACTGTCTCGATCTATTGAGCACACCAAGCTTCTTAGAAGCTAATTTAGCTTTACCCTCTAAGTGGCTACGGAACTGGACTTCGCTCGATATGTCGACACCAAGGATCCCAATATTGGCTGAGGCAGTTAGGGGAATGCCCTGAAAGCGAGGAGATACGACAAATGGCATTTTCTTTGCGGTGAACGCGCAAACCTGTGTCTTTGAGGGGTTGAAATGGACTAAATTAAGTCGACCCCAGTTAGAGACTTTCTCTAATGAAGTTTATTCCGGCACTCAATGACGTTTTCCCGAGAAGAGGTCGCACGGCCGTTATAGAAGGTGTCTTTCGTGCTGTCGTCTGCATAGCAATGAATGCTGCTGATTTGCAGCATATCATTGATATGCAGAAGGAATAGTGTAGGTGAAAGCACACATCCTTGGGGGACACCAGCATTTACAGACATTGGGTCTGAGCATTTACCGTCAATCAAGACCTTAATGCTTCTGTCTGCTAGAAAGCTAGTGACCCATCCACATAATTTCTCGGGAAGCCCATATGAAGGAAGTTTTGAGAGGAGCGCTTTGTGCCATACCCGATCGAAGGCCTTCGCGATGTCCAAACTAACTGCCAGTGCCTCCCCCTTCGCTTCAATTGCCTCTGCCCAATGATGTGTCAAGTAAACTAGAAGATCACCAGCAGAGCGACCCCTACGAAAGCCGTATTGTTGGTCACTGAGCAGCTGGTGATCCTCTAGGTACCGGAGAAGCTGGCGGTTGATTAGTGATTCCATTATCTTTGAAAACAAAGGGGTTATAGCTATCGGCCTGTAGTTGGACGGATTCGAGCGGTCACCTTTCTTAGGGATCGGATGCACTAAAGCTGTCTTCCATGAGGTTGGGACTACGCCAGATGAATAAGAGAGCCGAAATAGTCGCGTTAAAACCGGTGCCAACTCTGGAGCATACGTCTTTAGCACGATAGGAGGGATACCATCAGGCCCACTCGACTTGTGGATATCTAGGGTGATTAGTGCTTGACGCACTGAGCTTTGGTGGAACCGAATATCCGGCATAAAACTCGTGCACCGTGGTATGGTCGGTGGTTCCTGTCCCCCGTCATCCAAGGTCGAGTTGGATGCAAAGAATTTCCCTAAAAGATCGGCTTTCTCTTTAGCATCATGGGCTAACGAAGTGTTATCCTTGTGCAGTGGTGGAAAAGATGGCATGCAGAAATTTCCCTGAATAGCTTTGGCGAGAGACCAGAACGCACGAGACCCCGAAGGAAGACGCTCTAGACTCTCGCCAATTCTACTGATGTGCTCCGACTTTGCTCTTGCAATGTCCCTTTTGAAGGATCTGGAGGCATAGTTATACTGCTTTTTCAAAGCGCTGGTATTTCCATCCCGAGACGTCACCGCGTTTACCCAGGCTTGGTAGGTTTCCTGCTTCCAGCGAGAAGCCTTTTTGGAGAATTGACCAAACCAAGGTTGGAATCTGCCACCAATGGGGATAACTGAGGATGGAATGAAAATTTCCATACCTTGCAACACCACATCGGCAACAGACTCAGCGGCGGAGTTGGGATCATCCGGCATAAAGCAAACCTGCCTCCAAGGGTAGGACGCAAAAAAGGACCGCATCCCATCCCAGTCTGCTGACTTGTAGTGCCACACACGGCGACTACGTGCAACTCGAGGTCCTTGCAAGCACGTGAGTGACACCGAACTCCTAATGAGGCAGTGATCTGAGGAGCCAAGAGGGGCGCCGACAGATATGAGGTAGCCGTCGGGATGAGAAGTCAGCAGAAGATCCAACAGTGAAGGTTCATGGCTCTCCACATCAGGCATTCGCGTGGGCTTAGTAACCAATTGTGTCAAGCCATATGCAAGAGCGAAGGCGTGAACAGATCTCCCCGCATGATCGGTCTTGCTTGAACCGAGCCATTCGGTGTGGTGAGCGTTAAAATCGCCAAGTATCACGATCTCTGCGAGTGGGATCTGCTGCTGCACAAAGTCTGCAGCCATTTGAACGTGCTCGATGAGTCGGTCGGTTTCGGTATCACCGCTATGGGACCTATAGAGGCACGAATAGACGCGGGGATGGTCGTCGCTGTCTACACGGAGCCATAAGGTGGAGAGGTCCCTACTTTCAAGGTGACCGAGGCGCCGAGAACATATATCGTCTCTGACGTACACGCACACACCGGCCTTAGGTGCGAAGAGGTGTTCCAGTCCGTACACTGGGTAGGAAAGGTAAGAACTGTCCGCCGGAGACGATATCTGTGTCTCGGTCAAAAAGAGCAAGGCCGGCTTTACTGTCTCGAGGTGGTGGTGGACAGCATTCAGGTTGGAGTGAAGTCCCCTGATATTGCAAAAGTCCACAGTCAGTGTGGCAGGGGGTGCCGTGGGTTTGCTCTTGCCCCACGTATGTTTGAGCGCGGTTTTGCCCCCCCAGAATACGAGGGGCGGCCTAGGCGTCCACGCCCAGGTATATTGCGTCCTGAAAGTGGACGTCCAGAGAGGGATTCTCCAACGCTAGCGCAGTTGGTACCCTCCTGGGGTAACAATCTGTTTAACTGCGCCATCATAGGGGGGCTAGGGGGGTTGGGCCTCCGGTACCCTCACTCACTCGACGAAACACAACGCAAGCGTTATTTCACGCCGGTCTTCTGTGGGACATCAGGTTTGATTTCTCATAATTATGGGCAGATTATTTTCTGCTAGTTAGCGCCATCTTAACTAATTTTATCGTTATCATACATTTCATCAACAGCTCATATACGTCCCCACCAAGGGGCTCGAGCCTACCCTAAACTATGGCGATTAGGCCTTAGTCAACCACGCTAGCCAAGTGCGGGTTGGTCGACTTCACACACAACCTGTAAAGAAATTTTTTCTTCACAGGTGTGTGCAGGTTTCCTCACGATGTTTTCCTTCGCCATAAAAGTATCATACATTTATCATAAGACAATGTTCAAAAAAATTTTATGTGAAGGGTCAGGGTGAATCAGGTCTGCTTCAGTTAGAGTTAATTGGATAAAACCCGATTTACTCAAACAAAAACTTTGGCTTGTATTTATGTTACCATTAGGTAACATGAAAAGTCAGGAGATTCTCTATTGTGAATAAAAAATATACCTTCAATGTAAACCACCCTAACTGTCTGTTTGTAAACTTCGCTGGCTAACTTATAGCTGTCATTTTGTACACTGTTTATCTATTGCTGCTTTATAGAATGCCGCTTAAACAAAATTTACATACTAAAGTAGTAGGCACGAAAGCTGAATGAGTGTAGCAGGAAGTTTGTGTTAGGTTTCGGGAGGTCAAGCGTTTCAGTATAGCATGGTGACCGACCCATGGTACAACTGTTATGTCCAACTGGTTGTACAATGGGGAAGTAAATATACCGATTGTACAACCAGTTGTACCAAGGGGAAGTACGTTTACCCCTGAGCCCTGTTCCAATCCTGGAAAACGAATTTATGGGCGTAGGGAACAAGGGGGGGCAGCGGGCAATCTTATAGCCAGATTTTGAAGTAGCTTAAGCTTGTCAAGGAGTTCTTGATTTAAATTTAGAAAACAGACATCTGCATAGTCTTAAATAGGAAGTAAAAGAGCTTGCGCAAGCATTATTCTAGTTCTGAATGGAAGAAAGTATTGGAGTCGCTAAGTAAGTTGAGAGAGTAAGTTGCGAAGTGCATTCGTTTACTGATCTCAATAATTGAGGCCTCCAAGACATATTCATCATCATCATCACAGCTCATATACGTCCCCACCGAAGGGTTCGAGCCTACCCTATGTTAGGGTGATTAGGCCTTAGTCAACCACGCTGGCCCAGTGCAGATTGGTCGACTTCACATACACCATTGAATTTCTTCGCAGATGTATGCAGGTTGCCTCACGATGTTTTCCTTCACCGTAGGAGCGTCAGACAAATGTACATATGAAATTCGAAACAAAAAACACATTGATGGCGGGTCTCGAACCCCGACCTCCCGATTGGAAGGCAAGTGCTGAGTCCACAGCGCCACCGACGCTCCAAGACATATTGCAGTCCATTAATAGACCCAAATTTTTTACTGTATCCGTATAGGTACCTAATAGTAACTCCATTTAAGCTGATAGTTGGTGTTGTGTCTAGTTTTAATTTGCATCTCAGCCTACTACTACCCACAATCGTTGCCTGTGATTTGACTGGGTTGACAAGAAGGCCAAATGATTCTTCCCAAGCTTGAATAGCCGCAAGATCTTTATTTAATATCGAAATGGCTGTATAAGTCTCAGATGGCTCAAAATGGCAGTAGATCTGCAAGTCATCAGCAAACAGGTGGAATCGACAAGACCGAACAGAAGATATACGGTCAATAAAAATTGAAAATAGGAGAGAGAGTACTCCACTCTGCTCATAATATACCGTTCTTTTGACAATAGAGAAGCTGTTGACTTGTATTCTACCTGATGGTTTATGGGATTTACGAGACACAGTTTCTATGAATACCGTACATTTGCTACTCGTAATATTCTTCAAATGATATTATTATGATGCAATGTTCTGATTAAACATACAATAGCATAATATACCCATATTTCTTATTTCGACTCAGTTGCTTAATAGCGTTACATTATCGGACCACTTTCTTATCACAGCACGCTAAAAGTTTTGTAACGCAAGTAACTCATTTTAATTACAAAGTACTTAGCTGTAATTTATAAACATAACAAAGTTGCGCCATACTTTTATTAATTTATTAGAATTCCGCTGTATAATTTGCAACCGCATACCGTTTGAGCTACACAGTAAGAATATGTACTTTTTTTTTTAAACTCAAGAAGTGGGACACGGTGTACTTAGACTCTTTGAAACACAATCTAAACAAATTACGCTTTGCTACTTCTGTATTCACAAACAACATGAGATATATTTCTATAACAAATCAATACAGTCACTAAAACAAAGTGTTATCACAATCTGTGAGGATGTCTTGATTTAATGTTACATCGTTATTAACAGTAAGGTAAAGGAAGAAATCAATATAAACAAAATTTGACCTGAAAGGTGAAGATTTTGTTATATTGATTGTATTTATATTGCATTTTTTGTTATAGAGATTTTATTAAGTATTTGATACAAAGTAAAATGTTAGCAAATATAAGGTTTTGTTGATTTGAATCTCCTACGGAATCGGGACTACTATTAAAACACTCTTGGGACAATAATTTCTAAATAATTTCATAGAGTCACAGTGATTAATGAAAATTTCTAATCTTAGTACACAGTAGCACAGTTGTTGAGTTTTAAAAGTATAATAAGTACGTACATTGAGTTTTCCAACAACAGCACGTCTTTGTATAACAAAATATGTAACATTGATAAATTTTTGATTTTTCAATACCTTATATACACTTCAACATAGAAAATAAGTCCTTAAGTCGTGTGCATCTTGTATCAATATCCAGAGATAAGAAAACAATTTTATCATGCGAGCAAAAGATGGGAATACATCCACAAGAAGTTGGAAATTTATAGGTGTTACACAAGCGCTCTATTTTTATTTCTGAGCTTTGGAATACAATCGACGTTTTTTCGAATTTTGAAAAGACAAATTCACTCATAATTATTGTGGGTAATTCAGAATATTCATCAGAATATATTCGTATCAACATGTCTCGTTTGACTCGTTCCTTCTGATGTTCATTATTTCAGTCAAACTTTAACATCAGAATTTTCGTGCATAATGATAGCTTTATGCACTTGACCTAACACTACTGTTATACAAGAGTAATATGAGAAAATAATTGAACTGTTTAACGCCCATTGACTGTTTTGACGATTCGGACCCAAGGTTCATTTTCATTTTATCGGATGTGCAAAAAGTTTGTTGCCTGCAAGCACGCTTAGTTGATAATGTTCCCACCAGCGTTTGCTCTAATCTACATGAAATTACGGGCTGCTACTATTCAAATGAGATTGCAGTCTTTGGTTTAGTGCGTACCAGGTGTATAATAATAGAGAGAAGACATACGTTGGACTCATAATTTCCAAGAGTCCTTAGAAGGCAACGTGGTTTCTTTTTTGGAAATCCTTTGTGCTATTACACTTAGACTAAATTGCAATACCGGTCCGTAGCTGAAACCTTTTTCTTTTTAGGTATTTTAATGATATTTTTGGTAATTGCCAAATTGATAAGCTCATTATGCAGTATTCACATTATGCTGTTGCATAAATGTGAATGTGTTGCATTTATGCAAGCACAGTGTTATTTGATATTATGATAGTTAAATATTGTTCACCGGTATACATAGGATTGTTTAACCAAATAGTCTTGTTTTGGAATTTAAAAAAATATGATTGCATTGTTCAGGCAGTATGGCCTTAACCTAAATACTGCGTATTCCGATTTAATTTTTATTTTCGTGACTACACTTAGGTATTATTTTTATTCAATTTAGAATAACAAACGCATTAACTCTATAAAGTGTTTAAGCTAAAGACAATTAAATAACTTAAAAATTAAACCTACAAATTGCACTATTCATGTCCGTGTTCCTGCCAAATTTATATCAATTGATGTCAGAGTTACATGTTAAGATAAAAAGCTTTAAAATGTTCTGTGTATAGAAAGGCCGTTGGCAAGGCCGCCTGAGCGCCCCGGGGCATTATTTTGTAGGCATTGCACGAATGATTCGATAGACGTGGGCTAAACGTTTGTTTGAACCGGAACAAATTTCATTGCAATCAGATTGTGAAAATGTTTTCCGTGTGTCGACGTAACATTTCTTCTCAAGGATAGAAGTGGCAAACTGGCAAGACGAAAATGATCATTCTCACTTGTTTATTTGGTAAAATTGAAATAAAAGGAGCAATAATAAATGAGTACAGAAAATGGTGTTTTTGCTGCAATGACTAGTCAGACTGGACAATCTGGCACTTTCATTACCGTCTGTGAATACGGACGACCAAGAAAGGGTTTTATTTAATAATAAAAATAAATAAAAATAAAAATTCTTTATTGATTCGTTTCAATCTAGGATTAAATCTATTAATGACAGATCACTATAATTAAATTGTTAGTAGCCCGCCACCAGCCACCCACCATCGAACTAGGAACTAACCTGTATCTCGAAGTGTAGAGGCAAGTGACTGGATACAAAAAGGTTCAGAGTACTACACACAGAACTCCGAAACAAATAAACGAAACGATAATAGTAAGGAGACTCAGAGTGGAAGCAGTAATTCTCAAACGAGACATAGTCTGAAATATAGTCATTTTTGACAAAACTTCGTGAATAAACAAAATATTGCTATAGTTAATAAAATTGATATTTATCAACTCACCTGCCCGTAAAGTGGATCTAAATTCACAGGTTTTAGATATATAAAACAGCTTCTAAAACATGCGTGTGTTATAGCCGAGGCACGCATCAGAGTCCGGAAATGCTGCACTTGCCGGCCGCGGCAGTAATGTACTATTTTTTAAAAGCAAGTGGTAATATAAAAGACATCAACAAACTACATTATTTTTTCAAACGATTATTTTCATACCATTCAGCATTGTCTACAAATTAACAATGATTTGTTTTATTTAATCCAAAAATTCAGTTTATTAAGTATTTTTCCTCACAAATGTGTTGAAAAACGTCGTACGATATACGTGCTTATATTGGTTATACACACGCGGCGCTATTACGCCTCGTGAGTTATAACCACCATAGCGCACTTACATCGCAATGTACTATTATTGCATTGGAAAAATCAATTTTGACGTTTAATGAGAATTTGAATTTCATAGCATGAGGCTACTCCTCTGGTCTCAGGCGTTCATAGGTTTTGGTAACGGCCTAATATCAGGTAGCTCCTATGATTGTTTGCCATTTCACTGCCATTTTATAAAAAGCAACATTGCGATAGATTCTGGGAGATCCAAGGGCACATTATATTGTTATTGTATATTGCTCTGAGGAGCAGCACACCTTGGGAAATACTTTCACGTAGTTGAATATAGTCTAATGACGTCAAGTTATGTTCTTGCACGTACTGAGGTGCCAGAGTTCATTGGAGGGACGCTAGCATTTGGATCAGCAACCTATAGTCGTATGCGTCTATATAGCTTAAGGGCCGTAATCTTCAGAAGGGCTTTAATTTATGTTTGTTGTCAAATAGTATAAAAATTTATTGTGGACTTGACAGAAGAATGGTTCAAGGAACCAGTATACTCGTAATCATTCCATTAGTGAGTTAACGCGAAACTACCTCTAGGATTTTATGTATCGCAAATTTACTATTTTCTTCCAGAAGACTTCAATGTATTCGGTTATATGGCATTGTTTATTAAATTTCGATTGAACGCTTTCGTTCTTGTAAGAAGCCTATGCTCAGCCGTAGCCTCAGCGTATTAGGGCTGAATAATGATGAATTAGCCACAGTTATTGCTTTTTAAAAGACTTCATAAAAGAAGGATTTTTTTATGTATGTTCACCGATTACTCCGCCATTTTGTGAGCCGGTTTTCAAAATTCTTTTTCTAATCAAAAGAGTATACTCCGGAGGTGGTGCCATTGTCACCAAGTCATGATCTGATGATGAGATCTTAGGGAAATCGAGGGAAACCCTTAAATTTCATAGGCACGTCCAACGTTTTTCATGTTTTTCTAAATATATTTAAGTATTTGCATCTAGTAGTCATTATTTATCATGTACTGAGCTGATGATGGAAACTTTTTGGTACATAAGGAGCTTGGAAATAATTCTTTCAATACTGTTTAGAGCGAAAGACGTTTAATTTTAAGTTATTCTGGTATTTGCGTTGGCTTAAATTCTAATACGCATGTATAAAATTTACAAAAAACATGTAATTTTTTTACAACAGTAAAATCGATTTCAATGACACCAAAAATTTACAAATAATATAACAATACATACAACATCACAGTTTTATATTGAAGTCAGTGCCAAGCAATGATCACCAATGTCTTAAAAAATATAAGAACAATTAATATAGTTACTTAAAATTTGGTACCGATTTTAATATGAAACGTCCCACTTCAGCATTTACCCCCTAGCATAACCACCGAAACACGATATGATAAAACGATATATTGATATGAGCCCTTAAAAAAGTTGGATTTTTCAGCTACCTTGAAGTTTTGAGTATGTTTTAGATATTAGTTTAGTGTTATTTTGGGTATTATTAATATATTAACGTCGATAAAATTTCAAGGAAGCCATTATATGCAACATATTTTAAAAGTTCATATCGATTTATCGTTTTATCATATCGTATTTCGGTGTTCATGCTTCGGGGGCTGGGGCACTACCATGATCGCATAAAGCAAGGTTAAAACAATCTTCAAACAGAGACACCGCTCTTACTGCGTATAGCGCCATCCCGCTCTTAGTGCGGTTTTAATATTGTTTTGAGCGATCATGGTCAGAAAGCTGGGCATGGGTCGTAAGAGCCAGAGCGCACTAGCGACTTTTTGTCGCCCGATAGTTGCCCGATAGGTTGATTGATTGGAAATCACATAGTCATTTTCGCCGATTTTTAATCTTTAAATGCTTGCACTTCAATATAGCTCTATACTTATTCTTATCGTCCAACTAAAAGTCGCTAGTGCGCTCTGGCTCTAAGAGAAGGAATTGGTCAACTAAATACGCTGACCGGACGGCTTGGTGTCGGGCTTTGTTTCTAGTTTTCCATAACTTCGTAGAGCAGTGACTGCAATAAACATCCTTAGTCGGCTCTAAACACATCTAAGGGAAGTAAGGAAGCGGGGAAACGTGTATTCTACATCCGTCACCGCACGAATCTCAATGCAACGTACAATACTAAGTGCTTAAAAAGAGTCGGTTTCAACTTCGTGCATAGTACTTTTCCGCTACCCAATAACAGTTGGTGATATTGAATGGTAGCATCTGCAGCCGTTAACTTCCGAACGCTGGGTAGGAGGGTGATGGTAAAGGAGCAACTGCCAGGTATGAGCGGAACGCTTTCACAGTCTTTGACTGGGGACCAGAGAGGAAGTCACTGCTTCCTCTGTCTCGTACTTCTCTACAAAATGAACACAATCTATCAACACCTTTTTTTTTTTTTTATCGCGGGGAAATGCGCAACCGCACCGTACCCACCGTTGGCTAGACGGTGAGCGTGTGTGGGGCTCACCTGGCAGAGTGCCAGGCCTACCCACTAAAACCCCTCGGTGTTCTTCCTGCCCTTATGGGCGCGCTAGGTAAGGTCCACACTGCGACTCCACTACCTACGCGCCCGGGCAAGCCCGACCACCCGGTCGGGCTCTCGCCAAGGGGGGATTGCCCGAGAACACCAGGGCAATCCCCAGACGGAGGGCCTTACGGCGGCGTGCACGGGGCCAACCGTGCACGCAGGCCACACGGCAGGGTCATCGGACAGGCATTGCTTGAGCGAATGCCCGCCTTCTCCTGCCTATCCGTCTGCGGCGGATGGGAGTGGCCTGAGGATCTACCTCCCGCTCCCTCTCCGCAGCCTCCTTCTGCGAGATGACATTTTCGCAGAAGGAGGCGACAGCCCCCCATTCCGCTTCGCCGCGGAGCATAGCCACGACCATGCTCGGCAGCGAAAGGTCGCCGCCTCCCAGCGCAACGTTTAATTCGCTGCGCTCTGGCGTCGCCAGGCCGGGCACACCAACAGGGTGTGCTCGGCCGTGTCGTCGGGAGCGTCGCAGTGATGACACTGCGGCGTTTCCTCCCGACGTGCAACTCGGTGCAGGTAGTGACCGAAACAACCATGTCCGGTCAGTACCTGCACCATGCGGAATGAGAGGCTGCCTTGCCGGCGCCCAACCCACTCCTCCAACACCGGACGGATCGCTTCGATCGTCCGGTGGCCGGCAGCTGGGAAGACGAGTGCCTCACCCCACCGGCGCAGAGCCTCCCTCTGCGCCTGGGTACGAACCACCTCCACCTCCTGTGGGGCAGATCGTCCCCCCCGTTCTCGGACGGCAACCCGATGCCGATACACCTCCGACTGGACGCGTGCATCGACATCCCATGGCGTTTGGCCCGCAAGTACGCAGGCCGCGCCGTGGCTGACCGTGCGATAAGCTCGCACGGCCCGGGTTGCTATGACCCTCTGCGGACGTCGCAAGAGGGCCACCGTCCGGGGGGAGAGGCACTCTGCCCATACCGGGGCTCCGTAGAGTGCCATTGACCGTATTACCCCATGATACAGTCGCCGGCACGCCGATCCTGGCCCTCCCACGTTAGGAAGGACCCGTCCGAGTGCGGCTGCGGCGGCACACAGCCGTGGAATGAGGAGCTTAAAATGCTCCTCGAAGTTCCATCGGGGATCCAAAACCAGGCCGAGGTACTTGAAGTGTGCCTCGACCGGTATGCGGACCCCCTCCACTCGGACACGCAGCCCCGGTGGGATCCTGCGACGGGAGGCGTGGAACATCATGGCCCTCGTTTTGTCGAGGGCCACGTCCAGGCCTAGGAGGCGGATGCGTCGGACGACGAGTGAAGCGCCGACCGACGCAAGGTGGGCCGCCTCCTCCCCCGTATTTGCTTTCGCCGCAACAAGTGTGTCGTCGGCGAAGCAGACGACCTCCATTCGTGGAAGGAGGTTGCCTCGCAGGACCCAGTTGTACCCCAGGTTCCATAATAGAGGACCTAGTACGGAACCCTGGGGCACGCCCGCCGCCATTGCCCACGACTGGACGCGACCATCCGGCCCCTCGTAGAGGATTGTCCTATCATCCAGGTACTCCTCCACAAGGGTGCGGAGGTACGGAGGCACCCGGTGGAAGCGGAGTGCCTCCTTTATGCACTCATGAGGCAGGCTGTTAAAGGCTTTGCGGATGTCCAGCGACACCGCAACTACAGCCTCCCCACGAGCCGTGGCCTCCTCAGTCCACCTCTTAAGGAGGGCCACCGCGTCCACCGTGGACCGGCCGGTGCGGAAGCCGAACTGGTTGGCAGCCAAGTCCGGCCCCCGGTCCTCCAGATGCTCGATGATTCGGGAAGCCAGAATTTTCTCCAGGAACTTCCCAGCCTCATCGAGCAGCACCACCGGCCGATACCCAGTCGGGGAATCGGCGGGGCGGCTCTCCTTCCTTAACAGGCAGAGCTTGCCCACTTTCCACCGACTGGGGAAGCGGCCCGAGGCGATACTCAGGTCCAGCACCGCCCGGAACCGTTCCTCGAGGTGTCTCAGGGCGAGGACCAGAACCCTGGATGGGACACCGTCCGGTCCCGGCGCCTTCTTCTTTCGCCGGAACCGTTCCCTCACCGTGTCGAATTCCACGTTCGACACGGGAGGGATTACGACAGCCACTTCCTCCGGAGGAGAATCTATCAACACCTAGGGTAACACAAATTATCTTGAACACCTAGGGTACCTCAAATTGACGGTCTTGTCCAACACTGTGCATAAAATAGAATTTAAATTGGCACAAAGTTATCTTATTGTTATGTGGTACGGACTTTTGATACGCTACGTGCCCTCTGCGAGAACATACTCATTAAAGCATCCATAAATAAAAATAAAATAAAATACGGATCGATTAGGAAAAAGAAACAATTGTTGATCGGGGTAACATGAAGGGGAGCTCCCCGGGATCGCTGCCGCTTCCGCTCCCCGTTAGTCCGTCACTGCCTACCATATACCAAACCAAAATGAGAAAAAAAAACTTCAACAAACAAGCAAACTGCTCACCATGGTAAGTGCCAATGATAAGTGCCAACTACGTGTACTACGTGCGCAGCCTGCTGGTTTGTCAACTTAGTCGTATAAAAATGGGTAATCATTCCTTAGACCTCGAGATCAATACCTGGCGGTCTCAATCTACAAAATAGAGGCGGTTCAATATATTTGGGAACTTTGCAGAGGACAAAGGCTCCTTTGTGGCAACATTAAAACTACTGTCAAAAGAAACTGTTATAAGACTTTATTAAGGACACACGAAATTTACGGGAGCAGCTAGCTGTGATATGAATTTCTGTGTCGATTGTCAGTCGAGTGTCATTGTTTGAAATAATGAAACGAGACACTTTGCGCTAATGACTTACACCACAACTGAAGGGTTGGCACGCGGAAATATGTACGTTGGCAAAATTCACACCGTCGCCCGCGAATGAAATCGTGATATACGATCATTGTCGAATGCCGTGCGTTGCCGCCGCGCCGTGTTGAACCTCGTCGTCTCATATGAACTGTGACCTGAATGTCATGTTGGTAAATGATATTAAACAAAAAATTAACATGGCGCAAAGCAATGCAGTTATAATGTCACACGATCGGATTTAATTTTACACGTCTACGGCGAAGCAAATAGGAAGGTTTTAAGTTATTGACCGGTATGTACCTATGTGGGTTTCTGGATATATTCCTCTGTTCCCTTATAATGTTTAAGGCTAGGCCATTACATTAATTACTCTCTCATTCACGGTTATTGCATTCCATAGATTCAATAGTCTTTTAAGTTTTGCCAGATTCACGAACAAAACATTACTATTAAGCAAATGTTTGGTAGCTATATTGGATTATTTATTAAGATTTCGACCTGTGCTCGAGTTGACATAACAAAAAACTCGAGCACCGGTCGGAATCTTTATACTAGATATTCTAGTTCAAAATCACGATATCTTCAACATGGAAGTTTATTTTTATGGTTAAATATCACCACCAGACTCTCTAACAGAATAACTTTTTTTACATACAATAATTTTTGTGTAGTACATACATAATTTCTTCACTCTGGAAGCTCAAACGTCAATTATTTCGTCAGATTGTGAACTCTCCTGGCCTCAAGCTACCTACTATTTGACAAATGAGGTAGCGTTGAAAGCGTCCTCAGACATTTTAACGATACCTCATTTGCCCATCGCGTACCCCCGTAGCATGCCTCCTAAAACACGATATGCAAACTCAAACTCAAAAATCTTTATTCAATATAGACCTTTACAGGCACTTATTGACGTCAAACAAAACATAAAAATCTTATTAAACAAGAATCTAATTTACTAATTATTTAATCCTTGTATGTACATACACCCCAACCATAATTACGATGTATGCAAATACAAGTAAAATGAAAAAAAAAACAGTCTGAATGTCGGCAGCATTTCCCCACAGCAAAATGCCATACGACATCACACTATGAAAATAGGCAAAGTATACAAGTCTTGCTGTATCAACATCAGTCAGCTGACGTATTTTCCATACAGCGTAAGCTACAGAACTAAGTCTCTTCGACAATTTATCAATATGTGGGCCCCACTGAAGCTTAGAATCTAAAGTAATACCAAGAAATACTACGGTATCCACAAGGTCCACATTTCTATCCTTTATGTTTACAGTGGTGTGAACCTCTTTGACATTGGGCAAGATAAATTTTATACATTTAGTTTTCCCATTGAGGCACAAGTTATTCGCATTGAACCAGTAAACTATTCTTGAGATAGAATTATTTACATCGTCATAAATTTGCAATCGTCGTTTAATTTTAAACATAAGTGAAGTATTATCTGCAAATAATACTATCTCATGCCTATCTTGTACATGATCAGGCAAGTCATTAATATATATTAAAAATAGAAAAGGACCAAGAATTGAACCCTGTGGAACTCCCATTTTAACCGAGGAGCCGCGGGACCTCTCCCCGTTGACGTCTACTTTCTGAATCCTCTCAGTCAAATAGGAGACGAGTAGATCCAGAACAGTGTCACGAAATCCATAATAGTGTAATTTCCTGATCAAGGTTTCATGATGAACGCAATCAAACGCCTTGGACAAGTCACAAAAATGCCCAGCGCATCATGTGAGTCCTCCCAGGCCTCATATATATGTTGTATCAACTCAACACCAGCATCGGTTGTTGAGCGACCCTTCCTAAAACCAAATTGTTTACAGTGTAAACGATTATTTCTGTTAAAAAAACTTATGCTAATGGTTTATCGCAGTGAACTATCTAAATACGAAAAAAAACCTAATGTGTTTTCACAATTCACCGCGATAAGCCGCCTCCATGGTCTAGGTGTTGATCGGGAGGTCCGGAGTTCGTTCGACGTCGGTGGCGCTGTAGACTCGGCACTCGCCTTCCAATCGCGCGGTCCGGGGTTCGAGATCGCACCATGTACCAATGTGTTTTTCGTTTTTCGAATTTCATATGTACATTTGTCTGACGCTCCAACGGTGAAGGAGAACATCGTGAAGCAACCTGCATACATCTGCGAAGAAATTCAATAGTGTATGTGAAGTCGAATAATCCGCACTGGGCCAGCGTGGTTGACTAAGGCCTATTCACCCTAATATAGGCTCAAGCCCCTTGGTGGGGATGTATATGAGCTGTGGTGATGATGATGAGGGCTTCTGAGCCCACCCGGCTAGCTACCACCGTATCACCTAAGTGTGTCGCCATAATAACAATGTTAATAGTATTGTTGTATTCCGACAATTAGAGTAAGATTGCCAGTTCCTCAGTTGTTGAGGAGTCCAGGTGAAGCTCGCATCCACCTTCGGCCTTATCGTCACTTACCATCAGGTGAGATGAGGGCCAAGAGCTTCCGTGTCGTATGTAAAAAACTGTTCATCATCATCATCATCAACAGGTCATATACGTCCCCACCGAGGGGCTCGAGCCTACCCTAAACGATTAGGCCTTAGTCAACCACGCTGGCCAAGTGCGGATTGGTCGAATTCACACACAACCTGTAAAGAAATTCTTTCTTCACAGGTGTGTGCAGGTTTCCTCACGATGTTTTCCTTAACCGTAAAAGCGTCGAATAGACGTACATATGAATTCAAAATTTGAAAACACATTGGTACGTGGCGGGGCTCGAACCGCTATCTCCCGATTGGAAGGCGACAGCCTTATGCACTACGCCATCGACGCTTTTTTTTGAAAAATAGTTATGTTACATGTAAAAAATAGAAAAAAGGTAAACTGCTTTGTCATATCATGTTTTGGTGGTCATGCTACGGAGGCTGGCTCGTCCGGGTTTTAGTTTTTGTACATACACTTTTTGCATCCTCATTGTTTTTCTTAAAGTGTAATTGATTCACGCGATTTTCTATAAGAAACCAGGAAAGTTAAGTATGCACCATTAGTCGCTAAATAAGCGGCCTGATGGGAGAAATACCTGAAAAGCGCAGGCATGAAATTAGATAAGGAGTTAAACTATGACTTCTTCGTCTTGACGGTAACCAGCAGGGTCCAGGTCTGGGAAGCCCGTGTCCTGTATTGTAAGTAGCCTCCAATCGTCTACCACATTTAGGGAGAACGAGGCGCCTGTCCACGGCGTGTCTGGTGATCTGTCTGATGATGGGGAGGATACAGCGGTGATAGATGTGCTCGTGACAAGGCACATGTGATGGGGCATCTAATAAAAGTAACCAATTATTCGTCATTTTTTCCGAAAAATTGCAATATTTTGACGAGGACGGGAAAAGCAAAACAGCACAGGAGACTTAAGGAAACAAAATAAACAAATAAAAATTACGTAGAATTTGATCACCCAGTTGGTTTTGTGTCGGGTGATTTTAGTTTACGAAAATTTGGAATTTGCTCGATTTCGGCGATATCACCCAGGAGCTGAAAGTGGAATAATCCAAAATTGAAAAGTCCACGTGAGCGAAGCCGCTAACGGAAGCTTTAAAATACTCATAAAAGTTTTTAATTGAATTCATCGCAAAAGCGTTAGCGTTATTCTATTTAAAATCCAAAGACATAAGTTTTGATAGAAGTACGAAAAGACTTACAAACATGTGTCGCCGCTCCTTTTATTCCCGGGGATGTCATGACAGCGGACTTAAGGATATTACCAAGTAGAGATGGACAACTGGAAACAAAACCCTACACAAACCAGTCTGGAACGCATAGTGTAGTAGGTTGATTGCCTCCTTGTTTACAGAGACCTGTGGCTAGCAATGGGGTTTTATGGGTTGTTATGGATGGATGAATAAAATTATTTTTTTATACAACTAAGTTGGCAAAGAAGCAGCCTCCCACCTAAAAGTAAGTTGCCATCTTGTGAGATAAGATGACAAGTCCCAGTACCCAGTACTTTAACTACCTGTCTTGACCTTCAAATCAGAACACAGCAATCCAAGTACCGCTAATTGACGGATTTATTGGATTTAGCGACGCTTATCTTCAATGGGAAACTTGTAAAAGCTGCAGGCTTGAGGGAGAAAACTGAGAGGTTATTCTAATCAGTTTATTTATACAGTAAAAACGCGATCGCATTGAAATTCTGTATAATCAACGAGCAGTAAAACAACACCATGCACCTTGCAAAATTGTACGATGAATTTTATTATAAGAAATGTAAATGTAACGTATTAAAGTTAGGCGTTTGTCTAATATTTAAGTTTTGAGTGAAGCTTTATATTCGTTAATTTTTTGAATGTTCGAGCTGCTCTAATTGGATATTAAATCTTATGATGCTGAGTTATAAATGTTTTTTAAATAGGTACGCTTTTTTAAATCGCTTTTTTTAATATGTTACAAAAATACTGAACTTAAATGCACTTAACTGCACTCAAACTGCGCCCGTTCAATATTGTGGATTGAATGGCAGTTGGCTAGTAGAATCCAGATCTGACACAGACAAATTATTTTAGATAGTTGTATGAAACTTGCATGCTACTCGTTATTGCAATATAGAAACCAGCCTGCTGTTATAAACGGTTATATTATCAAAATAATGTTTGTCTCACATTCAAAATTGATTTACAAAACATATTTACATTTAGAAAAGTATGATTGTACCTTTTACATTGATGAATGTCATCCCTACTGTTTTATAAATCCAAATATAAATTTTGATTGTTTGAATAATGCTTGAACCTTTAAAGTTCTTACTTGCGAAAATAAACTGAGATACCTTCAACAAACTATTTAAATATATTAAAATCATACCTCTTTTTAAGTCATCATATTATGAGCCCTGTAGGTAGGCGTTTGCTTACGTCACCCGTTTCCAAAACAAACGCATTGCAATACCTCGTAACTGTATGTCAAAAGATTGAGTCAAATGATCTCTTTCTGTCACACTAATGATTAATCGATAAAGATGACAGTAATGGAGCATCGTTTTCTCAACACATCTTTGTACCGCAACATATAAACTATTACTTAATTTTACATACTTAAGCTTGTTACTCACACAACACGCAAGAGTTTGATAATAAAATAAAAAATAAAAAGAGTTTGATAATAACATAAAAAAATAGATATAATGTGCAAAAAATAAACAAATCTACGTTAAATTTAAGTGTAGCGGTGAAAATAATTTTATTATTATTTAAACGATGATCTCCTAGAAAGTGTTAAAATTTGTCACCGATTTCAATATAGAAGTGTGATGTTGTCTGTACCTATTCTTATATTATTTTTAAGTTTTCAGTGTTTTTGAAGTCGGTTTTTATTTTTTGTAAAAAAAAAATATTTTTTACTTTTTAGTGAATGAAATCTTTTAAGTGAAAGAAACCCTACCCCTAGAAACCCTTTTAAGTAAAAGGTATTAAATTAGTGTTTTCCTCGATTTTCTATGGGATTCCATCATCAGATCCTGACTTTGGTGACCATGGGACCACCCTTGCAGTATACTCTATCGAATACAAAAAAAAAATTGAAAATCGGTTTAAAAATGACGGAGTTATGAGGTAACAAACATAAAAAAATACAATCGAATTGATAACCTCCTCCTTTTTTGAAGTCAGTTAAAAAAATAAACAAATCTACGTTGAATTTAAGTGTAGCGGTGAAAATAATTTTATTGTTTTTATTCAATTCTATACTAAATTAGAGTGTCGACCAGTATCGACACAGTTCATGTAGAACGGGCGGAGGTTTTTACTTTATAACATCTTTATACATCGACGACTAAAATATATTTATAACCAATGAAAAAGAAATATCGTATAATGTTAAATGTGAAATATTGCATTTATTGCTTATGAAAGTTATCGGATATAATGTAGACGTTTACTTTTATTTGTGGGTAAAAGTAGTACTAAACGTAGGAAAAGTAGTCGTAGGAGGCTGCTGGATGCAAGAGCCACGATAAAGAAAGCCAATCGGTTTGGAGACCTCGAGGGAGGCCTATGCCCAACAATGGGGGTCTCTTAATTGTAATGATGATGATTTTTTAAACAATTAAGGATCTTACGTGATTGTAATAAGTGATGATAACACTGAAGGTGGATTTAAACGAGACTGGGATATCTAAAAACAACAAGGAGTTGGTAAACTTACCGTAACAAATTGTCTTAATAATAATGAAGTTAACTTTATTGCTATGAAAAAGTCTTATATGTGTTAGCTCGCTATGGTATCAAGACACTAACTACACCAAGCGGGAAATTTCAATTTATTCCCAGTAGTTCCATGTCACTTGTTCCAAACAAATCTGCCCCACCGGTTCGAAACCACAAACTTCCAGATATGCTAATGAGATGATTGCAACCACTCGAAGGCAGACAGAGCTATTAAAAAACCAAAGGAATATTATTCATTTATCCTTCTATTGTGTTCAGAAATAGACTTAAATTATCAAAATAGATTCAACAAAATAAGCAATAAATTTTAAAGAAATTTTTAATATTTTCGCACTCAAATTAAAACCTCCAATAATAATTATCAAAATGTACGTAATGTTTTTGCAAATTACGTCAGTGTCATCTTCCATTGCGTCACTAATTACCAACAGCGGTAAATTAATGAACACAAAAAATTCACTTAGTTTCGACACAAAGCATTCAGAAAACCAACAATGGGGATATTTTTCAAAGAGGATAATCTAGGGGCATTAATTTATATTCACATGTACTTTCATTTGCAAGAGAACTGGACCGGTACGTTGCTTAAATGTGCAAGACCTCGTAATAGATCTTATGGCTCCATATGGGTTAACTAAAATGCAATGAAAAGGAGTTTATTAATTAATTTCATGATATTTAGTAATATTGAAAGTTAGTGTGTATCGATTGGTTTAAGTTATAAAAATGTTTACTTACTGTAAATAATTTTTATTGGGTTGTTAGATTATAACGAGGTCATTCATTTTCATTATCATGACAATAAACGGTAAAATAGGTAAAATTTTTGCAATTGAATTGATACATATCACTGAATTGTGGTGAATTCTTATAAGGGAGTCACTTCGGCTCCTTTAGATAAACGCCACGCATTTATTTTTTCCTCAGCCATTTCGCAGTCTCTAGACTCAAGATTCGCGATAATATCCACCATCACAGTCGTCACCATCACCAGTATAAATATGTATTAAAATTACTTGAAAAACAAAGAAGGTTGATGTTTAGTACCACTTTGCACGAATTTGGGGGGAAGGATGAGGGGGAGAGCTCCCCTCTCCCCGACTCCTAGGGTGAGGAAGAGCATACTGCCAGAGATATGAGCATTTAAAATTTGACAAAACTAACCTCAAAATTAGCATAGTTTCCGCAAGCAAATTGGAAATGCGCGTCTCCGGCGCTGCGGGAAGTGCAGCCCCTTTGCCCTTGTGTACCAAAACACAGTCGCCTTTGGTCGGCTACGCAGCTTCGGTTTACTGCAGGTGTAGCACGGGCTGCCAAGACTGGACTCGAGTCACGCACGAGTAGCACAGTGACGCTTAAGTGGGATTTACGTGATAAAAATTTCTTGACGCTCGTCAAGGGATACGTGTGACTGAGTTTTATCACAAATTTTTTGCTCTCCGACTGCTGCTACATCTTCTAAAGTAGCCCTTGTTACATCCACAGCAGTTGGCGCACAGGCAGGCCAAGAAATTTGTTATAAAACTCAGTCACATGTGTTCCTTCACGAGCGTCAAGAAAATTTATCACGTCAGTCACACCACATTAAATACGCGCCACCGTGTTACTCTTTAAGACATAGAGGTTATGCCACTGAAATTGTGAGATAATGCGTGACTCGAGTCCAGCCTTGGCAGCCCGTGCTACGCCTGCTGGTCCAGCCTCAGCCGCTCCGCCTGCCTCGGTGCCTTCGTTTTGTTACGGCGGGCGGGGGCTGCTCTCCCTCCGCGCCTCCGGCTTATAAAAACACTCTAGGGATAAGACCGACAAGTAACAGGTGGAGTCGGGGTTGACAGATTTGGTTTTTTATAAAAGCACTTAATTCAGTTTAAACCTTCCTCAAATCAATATCATTAGTGTAATTTTGTTAAATTTTTGTACGTCTATTACGTTTTTGAACGTTCAGTTGTTATTACAAATGTCAAGTGTAGGTAGTGTTTGGTGTTAAAATTTCGAAAAGTTTAAGGACTTATATCAGAAAAACTATGTGTTTCCTCACTCAATGAAAATTAGCATTAGAATCACTATTTTTTTACAATATACACTAGCAATTTCAGTTTGTACGAATTCGTGCACAGTGCTACTAAACCGAGCCACAAAGAATAATGGCGACACTAATAAAACACTATTTGCACTTCAAACACACAACAACTCAACAAGCGGCAGATAGCGCGCTACACAGTGAAGAACAAACCAGCGTTTTATACGGAACCAGACAAATGCTATCGTGATTAAGCTAAGCATAGAGATAAACATCATCTATACGAGAAAAATAAAATTCTAGGAATATTATTATATCGTAGAGTTAGAAAAAATGTATCTGTGTCGCGTAACGCTACACGGCAGCTCTACTGCGCGGAAAAGCTCAGATAAAAAAGACTTCAACGCAATACACCTACAATTTCCCAGCGCACACACACTGATAAATATTGTATGTGAACTTTATAGATTTTGGCAATGGATTGTGAAAAATATTGTAGAAAGTACAATTCAGCTAAAAACAATTAAACAGCTAAAAACAACAGCAGCTATCTACAAAAATAAAAACATAATATAATATTTTAGAATTCTAACTTAAAATTAAATTATTGACATGGTTATTGACACTGAGAATTCTGATGGTTATTTTAAATAAGTCGAGTGAACATTAAAGTATGTTAGGCTTAAGATTTAGGACAACAATGCGTACAACAATCACTATTATTGAGACGCATGGTCATTAACATTTTTCCACTGCGCAAATGTTATCGCGCAAATCGACCACTGATGACGTGTGTCGACAAAGAAATGCCAGCAAACTCCCTCCCAGCATCCGGCTCAATCAGAGGCTTGATCGATATTCGAAGTTTCCAGCTCATACACGAAATCGATAATCGAGTTTCGTGGTTTCATTTGGCACAGGTATTCTAAGTCGAGTCGAACTTTCGCGCCCGTCATTGCTGCGTATATCTTATGCGATGTTCCTTCGTCGCTAGCTCCTGCAGCGTTGTACGGTGAACGATCGCTTGAGAGTGGTCGAGTAGGCCCTGGATCCCTGACATTTCGCCCGCTTCCGTAACCCTCGGGCCTTCAGCGGCAGCCCCACCAGCGAGCGGCGCCGCAGCGCTCACTCTCGCGCCGCGCGCCGACTGTACGCGCGTCGATGTGTATCATGCTGCGGTGGTGCTAGTGCTGTGCAGTGTAGTATTTCGAACACCCCTAATTCTGTGCGCGCAAACGTTCACCATGAGGTCCCTTGGCGCTGCAGCGCTTGTACTAGCGGTCATTACAGGTAATGTTGTCTACTTAAAAAACACACATTTGTGCTTTTTGTATATTTTTTTAGCTTTTTTTTATATGACAAAATAATGTTTTTTATTTAAATTACCTATAGATATTTATTATTTTTTGCAAATAAATATTAAAAAAATTTTTTTTTTGGTTAGAAATGTAGAGATAATTAGGTACATATATTTATTTGTTTTCGGAACTACTAAACATGTTAATAACAATGTTTTATTGCAAAATGATATAACTTTAGCATTCATAAATACATAATAACGATTATGTTACATAATTATGCACCCGATGAATATTCAGAATGGCGTCGACATTTTTTAAGGAAATTAGTGAAAGTGGATATAATTTTAAAATAAATGATGCGAGTTTGAATAATGCATGCTCATCGTGAATAGCGCCGGTGCAAGTGGTAGCGCTCAAAATCCGACGAACTTTCTTCAAACGGAGTTTACGTAATCTGATTGACAAGTCAAGAGTTATTAGGCGTTTTATTTTTTTTTTGATAACTGTAACTAAAGCACAAGCTAATTATCTGTATAAATAAAAGTGGATCGCCAAATGTGTTGCTAAGCGCAAAATTCGAGAACTGGTGGACCGATCGATAATTTCTTTTTCATATTTTCCTTAAGGCACAAGGAAGGTTTTTATGGAGGAAAAAAATACACAAATTGTGTGGAAGATAGTAAGTACAACACATTTCTCTTCCCATACAAATCAAAGAGTAAATAACTTTTGACAGAACGAAGTCTGTAACTTATAAATTTATTCGTTCGTCGATCAACTGCTGCTGTAATCCACAATTTATCTCGAAGGAAATTTCACGTTTTTTTAATATACTTAACACTATTTTATTTAAATGTTTCCACTAGCGACCTTCTAGGTCCACTTCGTAGCATTGACTCTTATCATTGAAGTGTGACATTTAGCATATTTTAGTTGGATATACCGCCAAAATTATAATTGTGAAATAACGCAGATAAATGTCACGCTTATAAAAGACGCAGGAAAACGTTTTTTGAATGCAGAGCCATGCATGGAAACACATATTAAGTAAACTTATATTTTTTTCATTCATTAATTATGATAAGTCTGAATAATTGTCTAAAGCTCGGCGTTTGAATTACAGAAAAGATGGAACTATTGATATCGTTTTTGATTCGTGTAAGTTGTAGCTTTAACTTTAAACTAGAATAATTATTATTTAATTTAAACCTTACATTATTTTGAAAATTTAGTATTTTCACATAATTTTATCACTTGAGGCTTGTGAGCTGAGATCAAAATTATCTTTATAATCTCCACTAATCTTATTGTTAAGAGTTATAGGTATGCACTTTACAATTAAATTGTCGATTTGCATAAAGAATTAAATTTTTCCAGAGTCCCACTTTTCATGATATACTTTTTATATTATATTGTAATAAAACAGTTATGTAGATTTAGTAGATTCAAACAGTAAGTCGTTGTCAGCAGTAGCAAACAGCGCCAGTTATCTATGGATAATCACTTTCATTCTCGTTGAAATCACGGCGGGCATACGCATTTCCATCGCGCTTGGGAAGAAAACGCTGGTGCTATTGTATGTCACTAATTGTCACTTTATACCTATTTGTAGTGAACACGTTTCTACAACGGTTGCAAGGTGTTACTTTGATAGTAGCTTAGTAACAACATTGTCATAATTATTTATATATATGTACCTATAAAATGTTTGCTGCATCAGTTTACCTAATATAAAGTAATTTTATTAAAATTTGACTTGCATAAATTTTTACATTAATATTTTATGTATGTAATACAATAATGAATGTAATTAAATCAAAATTCATTTCCTTTTATTTATTTCTGGTTGAAGCAGAAGTAAGTTTTTTGAAAAAAAAATCGTATGTTTTGATATTATAATTATTTTATTAACACAATTTTAATTATGAACTGAAATAAATAGACAATACTTGGAAAACGACAAATCTCATGTCTTTTAAAATCGTATCTACTTAAATCTTCACTGATATGTTCTTTATCTCCATCATACATAAATTTATTTAAACACAAATACAAAGAAACAAAAATTAATGTACATCTGTTCAGATATTGGCAGAGCTTTACTGCGAAAAATAGACAAGAGTTGTGGGTAAAATTTGTGTTTCCATATTTTAAATCAGCACGATCAAATGCAATATTTTTTTATTTTTTCTCTACACCATACAAACTCTAAGAACTATGATCTTACAGGTACATTTTAGTTACGTATGCGAGAGACTGGTGTCTGATAAAATTTAGAACAATATTGCTCGTGATCGTTGGAAGTGACACGATACTGAAGTAATTTCCATCAGAACAGGTCGCAGTGTGTATGTCAATAAATATCCACTACTAGCACAAAAATACTTATGTCCGCAATTTTGCCACGCTGATATTTCCTCGTAAATAAATAGTAATGCACACGCACATAAATCATTAAAAAAACACGAAACAATTACATCGCTTCTATTGAAAAGTTTATGCTAAGCTACTACTATCCTTAGACTATTTATTCGATTTTTCGCCTTATCAGCTCCTCGTTCGAAAAATACCCGTGATTAAGATATTTAATTTGAATATTAAATTGGATTATTTCGTTAATGTGTTCGTATGTCGGTTACAACATAGTTTCTGGTCGGATGCCACGTGAGCACCGTTCCCTTGAGCGCCTACAGCCTAAGCCATTGCTTGCATGTATTACTATGCATACTAAGGTACGCAATCCGATATTTGCATAGAACCAGCCGTCCAAATGAACAGTGCAATTTTATTCTGTAGTAATTTGTTAATAGCAGCCGTTAGTAAAACAGGAAGCGCAACGAGTAATACAAACGACAGAAATGAATATGTATATTCTTATGACAACATAACTATGCAATATAAACATGATAGATCTTTTAAAAATAAATAAAGATACGGTATTCTTTGAATTAAATTTGAATAATTAAATTCTTTAGGCACATGAAGTAAAAAGAAATAATAATATGTTAAAATCAAGGAAAAAATCAACGATATAATTATTTTAATGTTAATAGTGCAGTTTCATTACAGTTTGGCATACCAAAAAAATGTAATAATTTTAAGTGATACTAGAATATTAATTATGGTTGATTATAAAAGAAATTAGATATCGTTGGGATAATCCAAAGTGTCAACGTTTGAAATAGATCGTATTGTGACGAAACAACAGGTAATTCAAACGCTTAATTGAGTAATCAGAACTGGTATTACACGCGTTAACGCAGAATTGTAGTTGCGTTGAGCAGTGTAATTCAGGCGGAGTTTTTGCGTAACATGATGCTTTGTTTTCAACGTTTTGATCAAATTATAAGGCATGGTCCAAAGCATTCTTTTGAGTAGTATAATGCTCGATCCAATTCACAGGCGAGATATTTCTAGCATCTTTCGTGTGAAGAAATTTCAGTTCTCAGTGATCCACCAGAAACCAAAGTCAAATTAATTTTGGATTCTAGTAGATCATTGAAATTTTAAAATAAGTAAGATAGAGGGCGATCTGCACAATTTAAAAGTGTTTACACAATGGTTTGTCATTTGTTCGAAATCGACAGAAACGAAACGATGTTATGATACTCTAAATAAGTTGTTCTGTAAGGCATATTTTAAACTGTAGCTTAAGTTCTAAGGGCAGTGTATCTTTCATTAAATACGGCTTATTATTGTGCTTAACGCGTTTCAAACATAACTCTGTCTATGTGAATTTAAAAGAAATGACAAAGACAAAACGATGGTCTAAGATATTGCAATAAACGTATTTAGTGTGAGATGCACAAATCGTCCTTAATGTAGAGCGGTACATGACAGTATTTGTACAGCTTTTGCTTGTTAATAACCTATTTATCAAAGTGTAGCTTGCAAGATTGACTTGTGAATAGTACCTAAGGCATTATACCTTCTTTTATTTACACTGTAAATGAAGAATTAATAAATAACAAATAAATAAGTGTAGTATTTAAAGATAAGAAGGAAAACGTTTTATTGTCTGCTACTACGATGCCATTAACCATTGATGCCATAACCCCGTGTTGACCTAGTGGTCAACACGGGGTTGATTACTGCCCCGGGTCAAATTTATCGTGTAAGTATTGATAATTTCTATAGGAAAACTAACTGTGCCCGCAAACTACGTTTTGCCAATAAAAATATTAATATAGCAATAAAAAAATGGGGGTTGGTGTTAGAAGGGTAAAAATTAGGGTTATACACGGTTACTTTTTTATCACCCCGGAAAATTTTAGGGACGCTTCAGGCAGGATACATCCATTATTATATATAAAAAAAAATTAATAAAAAAAAAAGTAAAAATGCTGCTCTCAACTAATGCAGCATTTTTTGTATTTTTTTTTGAAAATTAATATAAAATTAAGTAAGTGAGTTATTTTTTTATTCATATTTAAATCATTCTAATACCATGTCGTGAAGCGTCACTTAAATTTTCCAGGGTGATAAAAAAAATAACCATGTAGTATAATAACTATTTTTGATGCCAAATAATAAAAAAAAATATGTCCAAAAAATTCTGGAAAATATCACACTTATCACGAGATGTTTAAAAAGAGATTACGACCTTTTACATACCTCCAGATATACACAAAAAATTTCATAAAAATCGGTCAAGCCATTTCGGAGGACTTCTATAACAGAAATTGTGACACGAAATTTTCGTAGATAGATTAGAGACTAGCTGTGCCCGCGAACTACGTAATGCCATAAAATTGCCAAAAAAACTGGAGAGGGCCGGCCACCCTTATCACTTAGGGGCATAAAAAGTAGCCTACGACCTATTCTCAGACCTACAAAATCTAACAAAAAATTTCATAAAAATCGGTCAAGCCGTTTTGGAGGAATTTGGTAACAAGCACTGTGACACGAGAATTTTATATATTACATTATTAAAGAAAATTCAGACAACAATGTAATAATATGTTTCTCTATTTTCACTTTAAAAATAATTTCAACGTATTTAGGCATACGCTTAAATATTTCGTTATTTTTAATAACATTTTATGATATAATAACATTTTGAAACCATTTTGAAACCTAAATTTTTCATATTTATGCTTGTATGTAGTATCATCTTAATAGAAAAGTAATGACGCTGGCGTCGTCCACTGAACTCGGTTATCCGATCGTTTGAGAATAATTACTGCACTTTTATTCTTGTTAAATTATTGTACGATAAATTACCTACAATAATTTTACGATTTAAGCATTCGTACGACATGGTATGTATTTGAAAATACATAATATAACGATATAAAATATGCTTATATACATGAATGTGCTTGTACTATTGTTTAATTTTTCGAGAACGATTTTAATACTTATCCCTTTTTAAAATCCATGAACTATCACTCTACCATAAAATTATTTCATTTTAAGCATTGATGTCTGATGTACTTAACTTTTGTAAGGCATAAGTATACTAGTTTGAACAGAGTCTAATATCAATAATGTTTAAAATTTCGCCTACTTTAGATGAACCAAACCAAACCAAAAATGTAAAAAAAATATTTGTTGCAGGGGATAGAAAGTTTTATGTGATATCGTATAAGGAAAAATATGAATATGCTCAGCTGAAGACGTTAAATATTTTTGTATTTGTTGTAGTAGACCGAAAGCTTTTTGTGATTTCGTATAAGGAAAATTTGTGAGTGGCGATGTGTATACAAATGACAGTGGTTGGGGTATACCACAGACATATTATATTCATGTTTAATGGAGCACATAGTCCATATTTGTTAATACACGTCGTCATACCCAATAATAGATCCTATTTCGTCAATGCTTCACGTGTTGTATGATTATTTTCGGTGCTTATAGTAATAATGACACTACCCTTACAAGATGCTTAGACTTGCAAGTTCGTCATACGACATCAGTCTTTTTTTCCATCAAATTTAACGCTCCCTTATGTTTGTTGTCAATTTGACAAAAGAATGTAGATTTTCAAATTCATTAAAATGCTGTAAGCGTATAGCGCTTTATTTTTTTCAAGATTTAGCAAGCATACAATAACTAAAAATCTTTATAATGTTAAATTGTAAAAGCGCATGACAAAACTAAGTTTTTAAGTTTTAGGAGTTCATTTTATTTTGGCAACAAACCTACAGTCACGAGCATAGTTTTGTCTATTTATTATATAAATAATATTGCGCAATTATCGTATTTGATAAAAGGAAATCTCGATCTTTACTTATTTTCGATAAAAAAAATCTTTAAGCTGTAATGCTTTGCTGTACTGGCTGTACATGTTTGTAATGAATTTACACTTTTTGTTAATTTCACTTCGCTCACAACTAATGCTCACACAATGCCTTCGTCTTAATTGTAGATTCAATTTGTAGATTTAAATGTATAATGTGAACTGACACATCTAATCTTGTGATGGGAGTTGAGCTCAAACTTTTGCTTTGAGGTCTTTCAATTGACGACTCTGTAACAACACAGGGAGCAAAAATAGCCTCTGCTGGTTTTCTTGCTGGTTCTTTCCAGTACAAGGTCTCCCGCCGTAGACTCGTGAACCAATGGCGTAGCTTCTTCGACGTGCAAAAGTGTTTATGTTAAAATCCAATTTGAACAAACGTTATTGAATTTGAAGTGTAAATTACACTGTGGTCTTTCTAGGGGTTGACTATTGCAACGTTGCATTACGCCATTTTTTGCAAACTTAATTGTATAAAAAATATCCAACTGGCACTGAAAAATCTGAAGTTTACGTGTCGTCTATGTCAACAAACCAGTGCACCAGCGCAGACGGCAGCTATGTGTGCCAAGGCTTCGGCTCGCAATTTCACAAACCCAGCCATTAGTGATTCCATACGAGTCATCTCGGTCTCATTCGTCGAGATAGTTTAGGAACAAAAGATCTACTGCTGTTTCTGTGACGAAACTACTACACTGTTTGAATTTTCGCGGCGCTACATTCTATTGTATAACTAAAGAGCAGCTGATCGAATGTTAAGATCTGAGAACAACACATATAGGAAGGAGATAACATGACTTAACTTGTATTTGTTACTAATCGGTAGTTCATTTGATACTAATCGGTAGATAAAAAGTCACAATGAAAATATTTATAAAAATTGAATAGGTACAGTAAGTATTTTATTTCTTAAGAAATGAATACCTATGACTTGTAATGTCCCTAACCACATATCTACAGTATAGTCGGCAAAAAAGATGAAATCCAGTTTCACCCCAAAAAACAATACAATTGATTTACTTTTCCTATAACATTGTCAGTTATTAAGGTAATTTTAACCATATAGGTACTGACTTAAAATTCTGAAATCAAATTAAATAAATTTAAATGTGATGAATTATTTTAAATATATACATATTTTATTACTCTTTAATTATTAGACTACCATTTAAATTAATACCACATAATATTAATATAATTATAACGTTACACAAAAAATAACCATAATTTTGTAAAATGAGCTATAACTTAAGGTTGACTACAAAATCGTCGGAACTCATAGTAAATTATTCGTCTACAATTTATAGTAAATATTAAAATAAGCTCGCCGACACGTAGTTGGTAGCAGTTGTTGAATAAAATCATATTGATTCAACATCTGTTATCAAAGCATGACGCATAGACGTGACCCGACGGTGCCCAAGAAATGTCGTCTTGCCAGCACAATGTGTCAAGGTCGTTCCGAATCCGTTTGATGGCTGTTTTATTAAAATTTTACCGTATACTTAATTATCATAAACAAAGGCAGTCATGATTACACTTCGATGATAATAAATTTGTTCTGGTGCCGAGTAGTGACATGTGTCATGTCGGATATTGCAAAGAATCTGTGCTTCCAACCTTGATTTATTGTCTTGTTCTACTTGTAGTTACCGGAATATAAGGGTTATCGCCAAAAAGTTATTGTTTTGATTTACTAGGACAGTGCCGCTTAGAGTACATGACTTACAAAGGGAATATAGTACTAATAATAGGTAATATTTTTGATTTGTGCAAGCACCGCACAAGTAAGTAATAAGAGGTACCCGCGTACGTATGACTTTAGTACAGTCTCACTTTGGTTTAATTTACCGTTTGAATTTGCGATTCAATACATTGTTGAGCACAAAATTACAAGTGGTAGAGATAAGGACGGAATAGGACCACGAGGAACTAGGCTACTTCGCGGTCATACTAGTAGGACTACGAGGAAACGGCCGTACGAGTATGTTCAATGTGGTGACGATCAAATCATTTTTGTCTAGTAGTGGGACTCATGTCCAGGAGTGGGACTCATGTCCAGTAGTGGGACTCATGTCCTGTAGTGGGACGTATATGGGTTGAAGTGGTGGATGATGTGGGCCAATGCTGTATTTTCTTATAGTATGTAGTGATTGTTTTACTTCGTTGAATTACTTTATAAAATACAATAAAATATGGGAAAGGTTTCGCACGGGCAGTAGAGCATAATATGACTATTTTTTGCATCAGCTTGGTGCGTAGAGTTTGAATTTGATTAATTGTCACATTACCTTACTACTACTTGGAGTATTTTTTGTATTTTATTTCCCGTTCTGCAAATTAAAGTTTTGATAAAAGAAATGGTCAGAGTAACTTATACCGTAACGGATAACGATATCCTGCCGCTACACACACTCTCTGGTACATTTTTAAGGATCTCTAAGGTTTAGTCTGTCTGCGGAAGCCATTTAATGGCCATTCGCATTAACCTTTCTACTAACGATTTTGCCTACTAATATTCAATACACACATTCAGATAGTTTCCCCCCTTGGCGATAGCCCGACCAAGGGTTTGCCCGGGTGAGCTGGTGCATGCTGGCGCATGCGCGCCCACAAGGGCAGGGAGAACACCGGGGGGTTTCGTGGGTAGGCCTGGCACTCTGCCGGGCCAACCCCACACACTCCCGCCGTCTAGCCAACGGCGGGTACTGTGCGGTTGCGTATTTCCCCCCGACAAAAAAGCCTTACCGTGGTTTACTTAGTGAGCCACCTTTATTATTTTCAGTATAATAATAAAAATGCTTAGCAATAAAACTATAGTAAGGTTGCTTCTACCCGTGGATGGCATATTATTGAAATTGGTCGATAGTATTGTGCAAATGTTAAAATTCTATATACAGAATAAATAACTTGTAAATTCTCATGTTAGAAACATTTTATTTTCAAATGTATTAAATAAAACAGATCCATTTTAAAAACAATCAAACAAATCTAATAGTGGTCAATAATTGTTTTTCTTTTAAATTTTAACTTTTTTTGGTTTGTAAATAAGTAAACATACACGCTTCTTTAAGGGTTCACAGGATTTTTTACACGCTGTATATCTCTAGTTAACAAAACCACAGAAATATAGGTTATTGGGAACAGTCTTAAATTTATTTTTTGATGACTTCGTTGCAAAATATTGTTGGTTTTCTTTATATTTATTTTTCGATAGTAGTTGTTGAGACCATTGCTAAAGAAAGACAGACATCTTTATTTGCTAGAATAATAATATGGTGACACAAGTTCTTAAAGTTCAATGGCTCTACATACTTTGTTGAAGCCGTCAACGTGCAAAATGTTTCATCAAGTTTTACAAATCAAATCAGATCTGAATAAGATGTACTTCTTTGATCTGAAGAGGAATTATCAATAGATAATAATTTGTTTTAATTACAATTTATCTCGGTGTCCTTCTCGTAATCCTACTTTTTTGCGAGTGAGAGAGCAGTGAGTTAAGACAATAAGAGATATAACATATACTCAAAATGAAGTGAATTTGCACTCTCAAAATCCGCAACAGGTATATTCTATTTGTATTTAGTAAACGTCATCATACTAAATCACTACTTACTTCATACTTGATAGTAAAGAAGATGACTATGCATTGTGACTCGTGCGAACGCGGAAAAATAGGAAATTTATCATTCGCAACTTTCCGACGCCTCATAATGCACATTCTTTTCGAGCATGCGCGTGAATCGCCTTATATTGACTGTGGCAGCTGATAATGTGTAAATGAGTTTCTTAACTTATCGAAATAGTAATGAAATTAATAGATAAAAAGCAAAGTAATAATCTATATAAGAAAAATGAATCGTTAAACGTGTTGTTAAGCGTAAAATTCGGGATACTCGTTCTCGACGTCGTTTAGTTCTTTTTATTGGATAAAGGAGAAGGTTTCTAAGAAAAGAAAAAATGGAAAAATTACTGGTAAAATATAAAATACATCACTTTCAAACTGTTCCACCTGTGCCACAGCATCAAACAAATCAATTGAAAACAACGTCTGTTTGACAGAACAACTTCTGTTTGCGTAGTTAGGTATAAAATAGAATGGTGTTTCATTTGTGCAACCAGTTGAACTACTTAGTTGTACTACCGCTACAGAGGGGAATTACCTCACACCTTACACCTCTATACCCACCCACAATATTTTCATAGTCTCTTATATTTTTACTGTTTGGTGTGTACAAGAATGAATGAAGAATGTCATAATAATCTTACCTCCGCTATACGTCTTCTCCTTACAAGTTTATAAAAATTAAAAATATATAAAATCTATATAAAACATAATTTTTAATAAAATAAAGATAAAAATAAAAGACTTTATTGGAAATAAAAATATTAGAGTAAAATTGTCTGTTGTTGTTTTAGTAGTAGGTACCTATTTATAGGATATACCTAATAATAAATAATCAATAAGTTTACGTCATACGATATAATAAATTGAATTTAGTACTTAAAAAAAATTGGATGGGTCCATAGGTGAAATGTAGATAGCGATGATACCAAAGATTTTGGATTATTCCACTTTGAGTTCCTGGGTGATATCACCCAGCTGATCAAATTCCACATTTTGTGTAATAAAATCACTCGCAGCACCAAATCACCTGCGTCATCAAATTCCACATGATTTTAATTTTCTATTTTTGTTTTCCTAAATCTCCTGAGTGATCTAATTCCACATTAGTCTTATCATGTCTCCTAAAAATCTCCTGGTATGATTTCAATGATTTATTTTACATAAACGATATTTTTAGTTCACTATATCAGTTTTGTCTTCGGTAGCGCTGTAGACTCGGTACTGGCCTTCTAATTGGGAGATCTGGGGTTCGATCATGACATGAATCAATGTGATTTTCGTTTCTCGAATTTCATATGTACATTTGCTCGACGCTCCTACGGCGAAGAAAAATATCATCAGATAAAGGTGTATGTGAAGTCGACAAATCTGCACTGGGCCAGCGTGGTTGACTAACTAAGGCCGAAAAATCCTAACTCAGGGTAGGCTCGAGACCCTTAGTGGGGACGTATGTGAGCTGTGGTGAGCGAAATCCGTTTCGACCAACAAAACCGATCAAAATCGTTCAGTAATCGATTGATACTCTAGTAACTGATATGGCTAGGTTGATGGTTTCACCAACCATTTCGACAACAAGGGAGTAAGGGTATGTTTTTGATAGGTATACCATACCAGGTGATTTAAGGAGACATAATAAAACTCATGTGGAATTATCCGGGAAATTCAAGAAATCAAAATAAATAAATAAAAATCTTGTGGAATTTGATCACCCAGGTGATTTTGTGCCGGGTGATTTTAGTACACAAAAATGTGGAATTTGATCACCTGGGTGATATTACCTAGGAGCTCAAAGTAGAATAATCCAAGATTTTCTGCTACGAAAACATTATTTACTCCATACAAATAATAAGTAGCTACCGCTTTAATCTCCTGTAAGTGTGAGCCAAAATTACGTAGACGTTCGAGAGCCAAGAGCATCTATTGCGTCATCTGCAGTCGGGTAGGCCGGCTTTACGCGTTCTTGAACCCATTAAAAGGGCTTGTTATTACTTATATTATGAAATAAAATATAAAACTGATACTACCCCTAAAACCTATTACAAGAACTCTTTCGAAAAACATAAATTTGTTATAATGCCGCATTAATTGGTAACAAACTTAGATTCTTAGTCAGCTAATAAATATAGACAGTTTTTACATCAAAAGTTAATGTAGACTTATTTTAAATATGTCTTCTGTGTTTATTTCTTTTGTACGTATTTGTATCCACTGCACGTTTATTAAATGATTATGGCATTTTACGACAGTAGTTAAAACGATTTCTGTTGGAAACGTACGTGTCATGTTAACGCTAAAGTATGTTGACACTCATGCCGACTTACCTCATGGCGACTTACCTCTCCGGCAGGATGCACTTCAAATGGCTAAAATCTGCTCTTAGATTTTTTAAAGGCACAAAACGATACACACCTAAAGAACGTGGAATTATTGCTACTGCTTATTTGACCGATATCCGAGCCGGGTGATATCCCGTGTTGTAGATTTAAACTGGCCGCCCAGATCACCAGATCTAACAGTGCCAGACTTCTTCCTTTAGAGCTTTTTGAAATCTCGTGTTGACTACAAAAAACCACAAACCTTGCAAGTCTTGAAAGCTAACATTGAAGAAGAAATCGCCAATTTTTCCAGTTGTTTTGTGAGCAACAATTCAAAATGCTGTTAAATGAGCATAATTGTGAATCAACTCGGGAGGTGGTCATTTGAGCGACATCGTTTTTTATCGTATTGTCATCAATTTTACATCTTCATATAAACTTTTCATGAAAACAGAGTTATTTTTTTCATTTCTAACAAAATGGTAGCCAATTCACACTATGATAGTACTTTTGCACCACCTTGTAAGGAAGAAGATAAAAAGGGACAAGGTTTGAGGACAACGGTATAGTAATATTTTCGTATCGCACTTCAAATTTTTTTTTCTGTTCCGCGAATCCTGGTTGTAAAGTCTCATAGATTAATACAAGCTGACTTTGCAACTTTACTGTTATTTTTGCGATTACTAATATAATTAAGCTCTTTAATATCACCGCATAAATAGATTGTTATTTATTTTAATAATTTGCTGAGTATTTTAACTTATACATTTTATTGGGAAAAATTATAGTTGTGTAACAGATATGCACTTTTGCAATTAAATACTCGTATGTTCATAGCACCCAACCATTTGATTAATTTACTACGCTTAATTCGCTTTATGGGTGTACTTACTTACAGCTATTAAATCATTTTGTCTTGCATAAGTTTACACTTAACGTCTGTTTAGTAAACAAACTATACATAAAATTATTCAAATACAGATTACATTATCTATTATGTTTTGATTTTAATGAATTATCTTTTTACGTATGACAGGGCTCTTGGCCTTCATCTCTCCTGATGGTAAGTGACGATAAGGCCGAAGGTGGAAGCGAGCTTCACCTGGACTCCTCAACAATTGAGGATATCTCTTACCGCTAATTTTCAGAACATAACAATGCTATTAACCTTATTATAGCGGCAAACTTAGGGAGCATGGTGGTAGCTACCAGGCGGGCCCAGAAGCCCTACCACCAACCAAACCGAGCAGGCAAACTTCTGCCCCCATGGAAAATCCAACCTTGGACCTCTCTATCAAAACCCGGTGGTCTTCACCACGAGGCCAATGAGGCGGTTAAATCGTTCGACTAATTAATATTAATCTAAAATATGTTATATGCAGTGTTTTCTATATCCTTAAATACACTTAAATTACTAAATCATATTGGTAGAATGATTAAGTAGACGCAATATAGAGACATGCAACCTTCATATAGCTGAATAAAGGCAGGCAAACATTATTTGTAACCATTTATAAATGTCGTAGAGTTTCCGCTGATTAGATTCAAATTTCCATGAAATTCAGTTAGGATTCGACGCTAAATATGCTTGCGGGTGTCGTTAAAATTTCTTTATAAATTTTGATATAAATTTGTTTTCAATAGTATTTTGAGTTTCTTTTGTAACCAGTGTCACGGCGGACCGCCGGGTATGAATTGATATTAGGTCCTTACCTATGAAATCGGCGTTTTGCCGTACTGGCCACTTTAATCTCAAATATCTCCTCTATGGTTAGGAATTCCAAATTCAAATTTATACAGTTATTTACTCATATATTTGTGTTTCGAAAATTATAATTCACTTGTTTTTTCATCAATTGTTTTTTTTCTTTGCGTCACTCAGTTTACAAAATGGAAAACTTGAAATATCGCGTTATTTACGAGTACGAGTTCCACCGTGGCACCAGTGCTGCAGAAAGGGCTCGAAGGATTAATTATGTGTATGGCGACGGTGCCGCAAAAGAAAACACAGCACTTGAAGCAAATTGGGAAGGTAAAAAAGCTTAAAAGGTGGGTACCTCACGAATTGAGTGAAACAAATCAACGAACGCGCGTTGACGTTGCTGCGTTGCATTACTCAACCGGCACAATAATGAAGAGATTTTAAATCGAATCATTACTTGTGATGAAAAGTGGGTCCTGTACGATAATCGGAAGCGTTCATCGTAATGGCTGATCCCTGCCGAACCAGCCAAACCATGCCCCAAGCAAAAACTGACTCCAAAAAAGTTGAAAACAAAACAATTGATTGAAAAGTCCAAAATAATTGAGGAAAAAACAAGTGAATTATAATTTTCGAAACACAAATACATGAGTAAACAGCTGTATAAATTTGAATTTGGAATTACTAACCATAGAGGAGATATTTGAGATCAAAGTGGCCAGTACGGCAAAACGCCAATTTCATATGTAAGGACCTAATATTTTAAGAGATGTTTTTGTATTCTTAATATTTTTTATTAATTAATATAACAACCAATTTTTACTTGATTAAACTAGGGCGATTAGACCTTACTCTGGCTAAGTGCGGGTTGGTTACAAACATCCATACATACAAGCAAACTTTTGCCTTTATAATATTAATAAGGGTTAATTAGTATAATAATTAATCACTTGGTTATTCCGCTGTGATAAAATGTTAACAAATGATTGTTGTGTTAAGAAATGTTTTGTATTTTAGATCATCATTATCATCATCATCATAACAGCACATATACGAGAAGCTCGAAATTACCCTAAGTTAAGGCGTTTAGGCCTTAGTCAACCACGCTGACCCAGTGCGGATTGGTCGACTTCACATAATATACCTTTGAATTTCTTCGCAGATGTATGCAGGTTGCCTCACGATGATTTCCTTCATTGTAGGAGCATCAGACAAATTATATTATAGTAACAGTAATTTGAAAAAACGTAAATCATATTTGGTAGTACAAAGCGAAATCGAACCCCGGGTCTCCTGATTGGAAGGCAAGTGCCGAGTCTACAGCACCACCGACGCTCATACGTATTACAGATGTTCGTATCTTCCTCTTCTTCTTATACACGGTGTTTCATAATAACCAATAAATAATCAATGCGTTATCTAAAACTAATTATTAAAATGTGTTTACACGTAATGTCATTCAACCCAAAATTTTCATGTATATCATAGTATCATCATCATGTCTATGATTTACATGAAAATTTTGGGTTGAATGACATTACGGGTAAACACAATTTAATTATTAGTTTTAGATAACGCATTGATTATTTATTGGTTATTATGAAACACCGTGTATATAAAAATGAAACGCTTTGTGTTAGTCTCGCAAAAACTCTTAAGGCGCTACTTTCCCGTTTTATACATTTTCGATTAACTGTACCGCCACGAATATAAAACATGCAGTTCTCAAATTCATATATGATATTATTAAACATTTTATCTAAACATTCTTAAAGACAGAAACATGATTAATCATATTTCACTCGATAGAAAATAAATCCAAAGATTACTCTGTTCAATATTTTAAAACAGCTGTGAATCAGAAAATAAAATAATAAATGGCATAAAAGTATTGCCAATAGATGTGCATTTTTATTGTCTAAAAAATTGCAAAAATACATTTTTTATTTTGTACTCCAGTTTTCCAAAAATCGAATAAAACATGTAAAAAGTAACGTTTTCGTTCGGTCACGGGCGCGTAAGCGACATTAGAAGCTATACGATTATCAACTATATTACCTCGCAATAAAGGAATCGCCGTGCACGCGTAGATTTCCAGAAAAACCTCGCCTTAAACGGCGCGACCGATTCTTACGAAATTTTCTGTGTGTGTTTGAATAGTTCCAAGAAAGTTTTAAACGTAAAATAGGACCCAATAGGTGGCGCTTGACCCACTAGTTTTAGATATATTTTTTAATTGGTATTACATCCGCTTAGCTACTTCACTGTACCAGAATATGTAAACAAAACGTTAAATTTACCGTTCTGTGTGAATATACTAAAAATGTTGTTGCATTGTTACCAAATGACCTTAAATTGAAGAAATAAAGCATTAAGCGATCTTATTTCCCCCGTATGAATTTCATCATCAAAGGCTGAGCTCGTAAACAAAAACGCAATGTGTAATACCGAATAATCACAATCAGATAACCTTGTGAATCTTAAATTCAGCAATTCTTATTTAAATGAGAGGAATTGGGTAACCTTTGACCTGTTCAGCAAAACGGATGAGCGAAGCTCGAATCGAATCAGTTATTAATATTCCGTTTTATATAACAGAACTTTGAATTAATATATTCCTAACAAGCTGATGGAATTTAGTTTATTCATCTGTGGTTTGAGTATATGCTGACGTATTATTACTAAATTCTATCCTTTGGATTATATATAATCGGAGTAGTCTTTGATTATATAATCAAAGTAAGTAGTATCACCTAATAGACTAGTGTTGGAGTATGGTATGGTTAATAGTAAAAAAAAATAAGAGTGTATAAAATAAACCAATCAATACAAGCATATTTCTCAGGCAGCATACATACAGAATACAAGCATATTGCACCGGAGGGAGACTCTGTACCAGGGTCGTGTGCTTGGGTACCGCCGTCTTACCTATTTCTGCCGCAAAGCAGCAGTGCTTGCATTGCTGTATTCCGGTTTGAAGGGTAAGATATGGCACTGAAATTACTGGGTACCGTGACTTGACATCCTAAGTCACAAGTTAGCAACGTACACTGTGGTTCTTGTGGGGGTTGCAGTTTTGCTGCGGATCTCACAGGAGCCACATGTACTATAGGTAACTGTTACCACTTACCATCAGGTGGGCAGTTTGCTTGTTTGCCAACTTTCTGCAATAAAAAAAGGCAGGATTCGAACCTGCATCCCTACTTAGGCCACCGGAAATTTAATTAAACTGACCGTAATTTCAAGTGTATTGATCACTTTATTTTACATTGTTTTATTTTGTTAATTGATGTATAGTTATTAATAGTGAGTAGACTTTAACTACACATCAATTCAATCCAATTTTGAATTATGTGTCTTCATGCAATAAGGTGTTATGTATGAAAGAAAAAACAAACTCACAAATTTTCATCGTTATGGTGTAATATATGCGCTTTTGTATTGCCTGCCAACAAAAAGATCGTGGTGCTCTCAACTCCCACGACGAGTGCTCTTTTTCCTCGAATACCTACTGTAGCAGGAGCACTCGATTGGCAAAAGGACTTTAAGCTTTAAAGTCTGTCTGGATAGTTACCGCTATGTTACCTTTTGCTAACTTAATTTTAATCCATGTTCTGAGAAATGAGATAGCTTTTGTGGTTGAATTATTCTGGTGATGCTTGTTTCCATCTGCATGCCATTTTACCATCATTTACCGTCAGGTGAGATTCAGAGATCAATAGTCCCTGTCGTGTTTGATCATGTGTGCCCTAACGATTATCTCTCAAAATGAATCATAAGAGAATCAAAACTATGTGAGGTAGCAAAATTTGTTCCTCGAAAACATTCTTAAAGTTGAGTATTTACTCAACTTTTTCACTTTCCATTAAACTATTTACAATAGAAAACCATCTATATCCTTTGCTCTATCAGTCATTGTAAAACATAAATTGTGCTCATATTCATAGAATTGATCGAGTTTGATTTCCGACTGAGACAGTAAAATAAAATCAATATTGTTTTTCATATCTTTAAATTTGAAATCCGAAGAACAATTTGTTTCACTTCCAAATCGAATAGCTCATGACTATCTCACTGAGGCATTTGAAATACTCACCAGTATAACTCTACCCTCAAGATACTTGCTACACTACACATCGCTTACCACCAGTGCGACAAAAGTGACTATTATTATACATATGATTCGTGTGTTATTGCCACATTACACCGTATTATGGGAGGTATTACGCAATAATTACTTTGGGGCAGTCACGAAATAGCTCATTGTTTGTTGTTCCGCGCACTTTCACGGTCATGAATGCGTGGGTGACTTTCGTTTGTCGACCGGCGGCGGCAGGTGCTAAAGAAACCATCGCTCGCTTCAAACTATCGTTCAGTACGGTAAGTAACATAAAAAGTTTGTTCACTAAAGTGAGATCGATACAAATTCTATGGTTCAATTAATTAATTCGTAAGTAGGTACGCATTTTGTATAAGTAGCATAATTTGACGGTGACAAGTTTTGACACTAGTTCATAGACTAGGTGTTATGAATAGAAGCATTATATCAAAGTTTAAGGCAACACTTTTGAGATAATAATGTGGCTGTGCATCTACCCAATAATAATCTACGTAGAAATTAAAGTTATAATAAAGAAATGTTGATTCATATATCAAAGGTCAATTCGCCTGATGCACCTTCGTAATAAACTCGTATCCATTGCATATTCAATGTATACGGTAAAAGTCCATTGATTACTAATATATGATACGCTAATAAACACATTTGAAGCAGGTAGTATTCAACTGTTACGACGATAGACTAAGACATTATCTTTATATTGAGATAAGTTTTTGAAATTGGTCGATTGGTTTCAACGTCGTGGCTCCATCGGGAATCTGATTTTCGTCTATGAAGGCTTTTGCAATAATTTGTCCCCACCATAACTACATTCAATATATCTTCAAATATTAAAATTTTAAAAATGATTATAAAGAGTTTGTTAAAGAAAATTATATAGGTACATAAGTACAATAGAACACTATATAGGTACGGGTAGTACAGACAACGGCCGTATTCTGCCTTTTTGCAGTTTATCTTGTGTGCTTTAGGAGCTTTTTCATTTAGGTGTCGATCTAGAATAAATTGAATTGATATGTCTACTTATGATAATCACGACGACTTTTGAATAGTAAATAGTTAAATAATACTGATCATAATAGTAAATATTTAAATAAAATGAATATATGAATGCTATTAAATGTGTTGCTAAAATATTAAATAATTACGTATAACGAGACAGGAGAATTATCTGTTATGAATTAATTCTTGATTGTTAAAAGCAAAAAGAAATCACTTAACTGATATCCAGTGCTAACTATTTATTAATAACTGGAGATTAGACATTATTACGTTTACAAGTTCATTACAAGAGTTAAATCAAGGACAGACATAAAGTTAAATAAACAATCGTGTCAAGAAGTATTACTTAATTTTAAAAATTCCAGTTTGCGCGGAAATAGTTGCAGATTAAAATGAAAGGATGAGCTATTTAAATATGTTTTGTAATGTTGTAGGATAATGTTTTAGAAATATAAAAAACATAATTACAATCAAAATATATTTTAACAAAAAAGAGGCAAAGTAATTGGGAATTGCACCTATAACTCCGATCCAATAGAGTTCGACCGTTATACCGTATGCTATGACACATTGTAGTACTTACTTATACTGTTCGACATTTTTATGGGCAATTCTATTTTAGAAATAACGATGTTTATATAGTATGGAGTGTAGAGATTCCGATTAACAAGTTAACCGGTACCCAGACCAAGTTCCCTGCGGTGCATTGTCCACAAATCCGATCTGTGCGAGCGTGGTACAACTATGATACGTGATGGGCTATGCTTACAAGTGAGCTTATCGTGGCAGAGGTCACTTATCTGCATCGACGTTATCGAAACGCTTTTTACTATAAACAGATTTCTAAAGGATTCCAATAGCAGATTGGTCCTGCGCTGTCCGAAACCAGCTACTTTGCGCCGCGAGCGGCTTTCCACGATTTTCACTATATCGTCGGTCCATCTTTTATCCTGTGGCTGCTTAGAGTGGTTTACTCGTTGATATTAGTTACTCGTAGACCTTGTCCCAAAGATGTAATCAATTATTGCAGTTTTTGCTATTTCAAAAGTATTAGAACACACAAAATTGCCATTACGCGCAATAAAGTCGGACGTAACTTCGCCACATGCATGCGATCGCCGTGAAATTGTGTTCCGACCAATCGCCGCGTTTGTGGATATCGGAGAAATGCCACCAACTTTCGCGCTCGCATTGCGTCATACGCGTCATCTAATTACACCGCAGCGACCGCTGTACCCTGAACCACGGCCACCAGGCAATAGAACAGCTAGCTGGCTCACGGCAACGCAGACAGTGTTATGTATATGCAATTTAGAGAGCCTGCGAATTAACGTAATGTTACAAAATCGGAGGTCAGGTTGATTTAGTCTTTTGTTACTTTGTTTTTGGGTATAAATTCCAGTAATCATTTTAGAAAATTTATCATTATAAATAGCACTAATAGTCCTGTTTACCAATATTAAAATTAAAGTACTTAAATGGTTTACGAGTACAATATATCTTAAATAAAAAAAAGCAAAATTTATTATATAAGCACAATATTCAGAATTAACTTAAATAGCTATTCTAAACTAAACTATATATATTATATATATATAACTAATGTAAACTAATATAAACTAAAATTAAACTAAATCTAAAAATGGTCCCTGCGGCAATATACCTAAGACTCTTACGTTTAGCGATACTGGCAGCGTTTCCTCGCTGAATCGCTAAACTAATACCTGGAGCGAGGAAGCTGCCAGCTCTACATACAGCGATACAGTTTTGAAGAGTCTTAGAGCGCCTGGGCCCCACGGACCGAGAGTCTCGACGCCAAATGAGCTGAAACAATATTCGGCGCCGAGACCACTGTATTTGTTAATTTTTATCTTCTCGGCCGCTTCGGCTGCTGCTCCTGGCCTTATTATAGTTCGTGGAAGATGTGTTAACTTGGTGTTAACTTAACGTGGAAGATTTTAAATTGTTAACTTGGTAACATTCATCACGAGTGAAAACAGTGCGGGAGGTACAGCAAATAAGCGGGCAATTACCAGCGCGCGCGCTCTCTATCTGTCGCGATGATCGACTTTGAGCCTTCTATTGTCTCTTTAAGCCCTTCATTTGCATCGGCGCGTTCGAAAAGCGAACCCTTTAATTTTTTTTCATAATTGAATACATTTACATTTTTAGTAGGTAATAAATTCCTAGTTAATTTGTTTCTTGTTTTTAACTCTACCGGAAGTCAAACTTAAGCTTTTTAGCTCGAAATGATAGATTTACTGATATTTTCTATACAATTTTGTAAAAAAAATATTGCTTGAAAATGTATGTACAACATTCAATAGACGTTTTCGATGCCCGATCAAGTGTCGCAAATTCGTGTCCTAGAGAGAAATCAATTCAAAAACAACTCCAAACCTAATCACGATTCTTTAATTTGACAGTCAATGCACATCCGTCACTGCCTGTCACCGCTTTACAAAAAGACAGTTGTCACAGAGTTTTGTATTTACGTCACAATAGCTTATGCCAAATTAGAAGCGATCGTGATTATTACATAATTAGGTGAATGAGGTACCCCTTTTTCTATGAATAACAATAGGGTTTTGGTTTTTTCGTTGCTTGATTATTATTCTCAATGTTAATATCTAACTGTACAATACATTTCGTTGCTTTAACAATTTATTTCGTTGCTTGATGATTATTCTCAATGTTAATATCTATCAGGCATATGAATTTCTTATTTGAATAATTGCATATATTTATAATATATTAATTCATCATGTATATTTGTGTCCAAAGGATTTAATGTCTGGGGCGTTATCTGCCAGGCATCCTTTGGGCAATGAAGAGAATTCAGAGATAGATGTACCAAAACCAGAGGGCAAAGATAACAAATTACTCTAATTAAATAGCTGATGATCGCATATACTCTATATTTTTACTGATGATAACAATAGTAAGAGCCGAGCTACATACAACTACTGGCGACGCGATGAGTGATGCCCTGTAACACACTATGCAGATACGATAATATTTTATTCTCGTATAAAAGCTTAACTATCTGAAAGTATCGCACATTATGCAGATATGATAATATACGTTCACTGGAAATTGTTTAAACGGACTAGACTTGTTTTTGGTGTGGATTACTTCTTACAGAATATCTTTTAGGATCCATCGGACAACAAATTTACATATATTTCCGAAACCCAAGAGTAACATTTATGGCGACCCATGATGTGATTAAATAAGATATTAAAGAATAATACTTAAATGCAAGAATTCATTTCGCAATACCTAATATATTTATCTGCAGATAAAATCTTATGCTATACCTGGTTACATTTAAAGCAAGAGCCGAATTTTGTGTACTGAACAACTTTGAATAACTTTTACTATGGACCGAATCATAAAATCGCGAAAAAATATTCTAATGTTCCGTACATTTAGGTTAAGTGGACGTTGAAAATTTGTATGGAATAGCTGATTATTTTTTCGCGATTACATGTTTGGTCCCATAGTAAAAGTTTCTCAGTTTGCTGGTCTGAACAAGCACATAAAGTTCGGCTCATGCTTCTAAAGCAACCTTACATTTGTATCTGCAGATTTGTATATACAGATAATATCTCTCATCATCGATCATCATCTCTCGATATATCTCGGTGCCTACAGATACTTTACGGTGAACTATAAATTATCTGCGCAGTGTGTGTTGTTCATTGAAATTAGTATAGAGAGCGATATTGAAAGATAAAATATGCGCTCAGATACAGATATGTTATCTATCATATCTGCGTAAAATAAGGCCCCTTTTCCAGTGATACAGTCACGATGCAGCATCGATACAGTCGCAAATAGTCTACCTTTACACACACGCACTACTCAAAGAAGCGATACAATAGCGATTCAGCAAAATGTTCAGTAATTTCGTCGACAGCCACAGCGCGATGAGTTCGCTTGTTTTGTTGTGATTTCAAGAACTCCCTCTCTACCCCCGCGTCTGAATCGATACAAGCGTGCGTGTGCATCGCTACTCAGCGCGGCTGCTTCGATGCAAACGCAATGCAGCCGCGCTACAAATGCACGTTTCCATCGATACAAACGTGCGTATGAATCGATGCAAATACTTGTTGATCGCGGATATAGCTATGCAACCGCGCGACTGTCAAATGTGCGTTTGTATCGCTGCAAAAAGTCGCAATGTAAAAGGGCCCTAAGTGACAGACTTTAGAATGATAGCTGAGAGTAATGTTATTACAATAATGAAATAGAGACACTAGAATTGCAGCTTAAAGCGCTATATCTCTCTCACGGTTTGTTTTTGGCGATTATAAGGGAACTAAGTTGTGGTTATGTCGCAGCATAATTATGAAATCAGACTGACTGTAAAAGTTTGGTATAATATCAAATTGATTATTCCATATTATAGTCATCCTGATAGCAATTAAAATGGCTACTCAAGCTGGCAGTTATGAGTTTCCCAAGCTATCAATAAAATTTTGCTTGATCGGGCTCCCCACGATGGGCACCAACTCGGGTTGAGCTAATAACATGATATATTTTTAAAACAATGTTCTTGTTCCATTTTCCTGAAATTTCTGACATTCAGCAGTACCGTAATATTTTTTATTCCGTAAAATAATAATCATTTATTTCGGAATAATCCATATTAATCTTTAAGAATCTAAAAATACAGTTTCTAATAGTTTGAGCACGCGCTATTTACGTTGTTGGTCACACGTTTGCCTCGACCGTCGGCTTTCAACAAAACGCTTTAAAACCTGTTTTAAATCTACACTTGCCACCGTTGGCTTCACTTCTAAATATTATAATGTACTTAATATTGCGACAAATGCTAGTCCAGATGGTAGTTTGTAACTAACTAAATACGATCGTTGTGAAAATCTTGGCAGCCTATGCAAAGTAATAAACTATTAAAATAACCTGAGACTAGTAAAAATACTGTTTGTATCTAAAAATAACTTGATGAACTCGGATCTATCTTTTATTACTTTATTATTGACTCCTTTGTTAAAAAAATATGTGTTGATTAATGAGCCTTTTAAAGTTAGTTTTCTGAAGTTAGATCATCGGGTACTGTTTTTCCAATGTGACCTAAATTGTCGATGTTGACAATATTGTAAAAACATAAATTGAACGAATGCGTCGATAAGATTCTAAAATTTTAATTTTAAGTCAAGTTTTAATAATAATATTTTTATGTTAATCACAAATATTTTCGCGGAAAAATATGTCATTCATGAAAAGAATCACGATTACGATACGTGAGTTAAGTCTATATGTTTGACTTAATATTATGTAGATTATTTTTATTGCTGCAAGTGGCAGACGAGCAGATGGCCCACCTGATAGTAATAAGCGGTGTACTTCACCAAACACCAATATCAGGGATATCGCTAGTTCGTTGCCAGATTAACTCATTAGATAAGTAAAAAAAATGTTTTCTACTAATATATATTTTCTATTTTCAGGTAAATATAATAAGGATTTTGAGATCCACCTTTACGCTGTAAACGAGTAAGGAACAATTTATTACAAATTTTAACTAAGTACATTAGTTAGTTTTTACATTTTTTAAGATTTTAAAGGAGATCATCGCTTGGCACCGATTTTAATATAAAAATATGATGTTGTGTATATTCTTATATTATTTTTGATTCTTTAGTATTTTGAAGTTACTTTGCTTTTTTTGTAAAATATTATTTCAAAAGAATTTTTCATACCCAGTGACACTCGCGCCATCAAGACAAATTTCAAGACGTATCATTAATCAGAATCAATGAAGCTGTAGAGTAGTTACGAGTGGATACAGGAACGGACACACATTATAGGTATACATACATATATGACAAAGACATAATCTCTCATTTTGGGCTTCGCTGCAGTCGGGTAACAAATAAACCTACAGATGTGTTATTCTCACATTCATTTGTTGAAGATACCATGGAGTATTGTCTCATCCACAGACTAGTCTCATGTTTACATTGTTCAGTATATTTTTTAATCATTCTTACTAAGAATTATCAGGTCCTATTTCACTTGACGTACGAGGTGAGGACGTCAATATAACAATTAATAAAAAAAAAGATTAATATTAGTTAATAGTAATAATTTGAAATGGATTAAACTAACTTATCAACTAAATTGTAATACAGTATGGACAATAAACACATCCTTTATAAATTTGTTCTCTGTCCTGAAAAGTATAAACGGCAAAGTTGCAGTATCTGTTAGCGATACCTATGATGAGTACATTAGGCCCGAGCCAACTTAAACTATCACAATTCACACCAAATAGTCTGTTTATAGCGATACGGGGCCGATGAACTATAGATGATAGTCATGCAATATACGAGTATACATCGTGTAGAATAGAAAATATAAAAACTAGGAATATTCTGTAACTAAGCGGCTAGGTATTTTTGTTTGACGTTTTTTTGTATACAGGTTTTGAAAGTTTAAGATGTGTATAGAAGTAAATTTATTGTCGTATCGACGACGCGCTACCTTGTATTTAGTTCACTGTCGGTGGGCCTTAGATTTGGGCATATATATTTCAAGGCGATTACAAGTAAAAGTAATTTAAGACAATTTCGGTGTGTACAAATGCACTATATGTCACTATGTCCAGTAAGATATACTAGATTAAATTTTTTACACGTATCAGTATTACAAATCTATATTTAACGTTGAAATAATATCAAATTCAATGATACTTACAATTTGTTATTGAAATAAGAAATGGAATACTAGATTGTTTAAAATCGGTAAAGGATCAATTGCCTTAAGCTTAAAACATGTTATTTATCCTCTTTATCGCAAAAGATATTGAGGCTTTGTTACATTACCACAATTTATTTATAGTAAATCAATGATTTTAAAAGTCACTTAGACAGAGGTACGCCCAATAACATGATTATTCATGTTAACAAATGCGATTCTTTTGTTACTTAATGTTTGATATTTCATTTGTTTTCATTATGGTTAACTAATCTTTGATTTATAACATCACTTTAAAATATAAAGCCTGGTTAACGTTTACTTTAGAATTTACTAATAGGCTTTACAACCCAGCAATATATAAGTTTGTTTTAAGTAATATAAGGCAGCAAAACTTTTAATCGTTCTTTAAAGAAAACAATTTCATATTCGATTATAACCCGAGCGAGATTACTTTTTCATAATAGAAGCTTGGAAGCTGTAAGGCATTGTTACTCGTTTACTCACAATAACACATCTCGTCTAGCTAATGAAAGAAAAAATGTTTCCGTAACTTAATTATGTAGTGCATACGTAATTTGTACTAGTTTCGCAGACAAATTATGCTTTGTGTTCTTTCCGAGTGCTGGCTTCTGGTATATACCAGGCATCAACGAAAGCTCTTCATGATCATTAATATTATAACAATTACTCCACTTTTTTACACACATTATAAGTAATCTGTTTTGTCTTCTTGGATTGTAAAATGTAAATGTTCGACACTTTTGTTTTGGTTTATTCATGTAATATGTATCATTGTACATACGTACGTACTCAACTCCATCAAACCAGTTAGGTATAAGCCATTGCAAACTATTTAATCATCAACACCTTCTTAATCTATTGGAAAACTAAATTGACATTGACATAAAATACTGTTTGCAGTTTTAGTTTGCGTCGGCGAGCTATTGTTAAATACACACTCGGTGAGTGGTTGCCAATCCTGAGGCCATTATCAAACGTGCACATTATGTTAGTGTTTGATAACATGCGGCTACAAACGGATACAAAATTATGCAATTTCTATCAGTTTTCTTAATTGTTACTAATTACTAAATTTAACATAGCTACAGTGAACGGAACCATTGTTTTTCTGTTATCGTAACCATGTGGAGTTTGAAGGAACCACAAAAGTTGTGTATCGTACTAAAAATACCTTAATTTAGGTAGATTACACAGAAGTGTATTATCTCTATCTCTATATTATATAATAAAATCCTAGGGGTACAAAAATCTGTAATTGCGAAATATTAAGAAAAAAAATACACAGGTCGCCTTAAAATTATTTGCAGAACACGATAGAATAGTTTAAAAAAATTGTTTGTTTGTTTGTCTGTTTGTCCGGAAAGATCTCTGAAACTACTGAACAGAATACTGAACTGATATGGCTTACACCACAATGCTTAGAATTTTCCAGAAGAACATTTAGGCATGATTTCATTTGTTAAAATTCACTTTTTATTTTAAGAGAAAAAATACCATATAAAATTTTCGATGTTATGTAGAAAATCAACATGGCACACGTGAAATTATTTTGACAAGTCTGTTACATTACATACGGCCCGTTCCAGATAAGCATTTATAGCCATAAATATCAACATTTTTAGCATCTCTGCGTTTCATTAGCCGGTGATGCTAGTTTTTCTTCCTGGTTGTCATGCGTTTCATTCAAGTATTTTTGACACGAAATGCTAGCATTAAATACCCATGTTAGTAGATGGGTCCTCTGATACCACTTTTTGACAGCTTTCAAATTTAACATTTAGAATCTTTCATGAATCAAAAAGGATTTTCAGCGGATTTAAAGAATTTCTTGAAAGATATTTATAGTATAAGCTAATTCTGATTTATATTATTAAAAATTTTAAGTGGCTGGACTAATTAAGTGAGGTGTCAAAATTCTGCATGAAAAATCACTCCCTTGCGTTTCATTTGTAACAATTAGCGCGGCTAAAAATGTCAACATTTCTTATAAGAAACGCAAAACGAGGCTAACATCAGATGTTAGCCTCAGAAAGTAGCAGTGCTTTATCTGGAACGTAGGGATAGTGCAAAGAAAAATTTAATCTTTTCTGACCTATGAGGCCCCTAATCATCATAAGATGATAAAAAAAATGCCCCCGTCAGGGACCGTAGCATCATATGATGCGCGCGGGCCTCACCGCACTTTCATACTTATAACTTTTGAAATACGTGTTATTTTCATATGCAGTTTTCGCTACTCTATAGAGGAATAAATTTCACGTTCATTCAATAATCAAATTCATTCTTACCGAAAGAAGAAAAAACGGTGAACGATTTGAAAATGACTGACGCAAGACGTCAGTCTATACTAGGCCTCAGCCGCCTCAACGTTGTCCGGTCGTTACGGTGTTTTACGAAATTTTGTTTTAAAAAAGTGCGTAAAAGTGTTATAATTACCTTATTTATAGTGTTTTTAGTAATTACAAAGTTTCGTGATTATTTTGTGTTACGGCGGCGTTCATCATAGCAGTAATGGATATTAAGTTTCTTTCAAAATTGACAGTTCTAGTTAGCAACTGAAGTTAGAGAATAGGCCTGCTGGTTGGTCGGCTGATTTTTTCCTATGACAAGACAACCTAATCGGCCGGATAATATTCGAAACAGGAGACGCATTTTTGAATAATTAGAAATGAGTCTTGAATTCGAACACGAATACAAATCACGTGCGAAATTATTTTCTACTGTTCCCAATTTTAAAGATTTTTGGATCACTCGAATTCAGTTTTGTCATTAAAACAAATACTATATTGGAAACCGTTACACACAGAAAAAGTAAAATTCGGTATGCAACAACATGGCAATAACTCATTAATTTAAAAAAACAAGCGATTAATCGCATGTAAAACGAATATTATACGTTGCGTATATTCTCCTAGTAGCAAACAAAAACGAGTGGGTAGGACCACTCATTGCAGAATTCACTAAATGAATATTCTAAAATAGTGAATTTGGAAATTCGTATGCGAATCTTACGATTTCGAATGCAAATTTGAATCCAATTGTTTCAAAAATGCGTTTTCAGAACTCTACATCAACACCGTCACCGTCTGTCTAGCGTGAGGTAGTAGGCCGATACCTTCTCGTCTAACGACCGGTTTCAATATAAATTTTATCTCTATCTTGTCGAAGACAGAATTTTGTCATATTATTTTGTATATAGAGCTAATGTCAAATACCTATCGCCAGTAACCAAATCTACAGATAGGTACATAACATTTTGAAATCGGCAGCAAGGTACCCATACCCATGTGATTCTCAAGGTAGAGTACCGTGAGCAACATATGGGTCATTTAATTATGTGTTGAAATGACGATGACACGTATTTATCAAAAATTACGAGTTCTTAGTTCCTCCTCTTACCTGTTTTTAACCGACTTCTATAAAAGGAGGAGGTTTCTCAATTCGACCGTATATGCTTTTTTATGTTTGTTCGCGGATAACTTCGTCGTTTATGAACCGATTTTGATGATTCTTTGTATTAGATAGAGGATACTCCAAGGGTGGTTCCATGGTCACCAAAGTTAGGATCTGATGATTGGATCCCATAATGATCGTAATCGAGGGAAACCCTTAAAGTTTTAGGTGTTGTTACGCGATTACTCCGCCAATTGTGGACCGATTTTCAAAATTCCTTTTGTATTCGATAGAGTATACTCCTGGGGTGGTCCCAAGATCAGTAAAGTCAGGATCTGATGATGAGATCTCATAGAAATCGAGAGAAACCCTAATTTAATCACCGAAGGTGAGCTGGTATTTCCTTTCACTAAAAAGTTAAAAACAAGAAAAGTTAAAAAAGTTACAAGGAATAAAAACCGACTTCAAAAACACTGAAAAGTTAAAAATTATATAAGAAAAATAGGCACAGATAACAACACACTTCTATATTGAAGTCGGTGACAAATATTAATACTTTCTATGGGGATCATCGTTTGGCACCGACTTCATTATAGAAGTGTGATGTTTTCTGTACCTATTCTTATATTATTTTAAACTTTTCAGTGTTTTTGAAGTCGGTTTTTATTTTTTGTAAAACATTTTTTTTTTTTAAAAAGATTCTTAAAGAATTTGTAATACCGTACAGTTTGCAGAATTTCGAAATCGTTTAAAAGCATTTTATCAAAAGCATTTTATCTGAAGTTCACCAACTAAATTTACTGTCGAACTATTGACACCATTGAATTAGTTTCGAATTATCGAGACCCTCCGAAAATCGCTTCAGCTCGATCGAGCGTGACAATATCAACTGTTCATCTATATTTATAGCACGCAGTCTTACAAAGATCCTAATAATCATCTAAAACTCAACTTTATGTCGTCGAGATTAAGTGCACGAATGATATGTGTTTGCTTATAAAAACCGATTGCATTATTTTCCGCTGCCGTTGGATTCCTATAATGGTCGATGTGCGTGTTTCATTTTGTTCCGTGGCTAATATCCTCGAAAATATTTTAAAAATGCTTCACCTTGGATGTGCATAGGTTACAGTGCCAATTGTTTTTATCGCCCCTTCCGTTGTTGTCTGACTATTTAGTGTCGTAGTGTTCATAGGAATCCACGTTCCCACTAGTCTCGGTTCTAGGCGTGATTTAGCGGTCGTGTGTTCATTGTGACCAGCTTTTTCAATACCTGCTCGAATGATTTTATCTGGTCGAGAACCTGAGAGATTTTCTCCTCCGCCTTTTCCCCGAAAATGAAACCTCTTCAGGTTCATGTAAATTCTGCAGCAGTCTTAAGAGGTGAACTCAATTTGTAGACACAGGTTAAATTTAAGGAAAATAAAATGTCCGTTTGTTTTAACCAAACAGCAAATCTTTGAATTCACTTTATACGAATCGTTTTGAAATTTTCGTTTGAAGTTTGAGATATTTACCTACTCTAAAATATATAGCAACGCTAGTAGTAAAGTCGTCTTAAAATATTTCAACAATGTCATTTTTAATATGTTAATTAATTCAAATACTAATTTGAGCAGGCGCAAGGCTACAAAAGAGGTTGGCACCTAAGCTATTTGATCAAAAGCTACTTAGCTTCAAATTTGCATACGACAGATTCATATTTTTTTTTGTCACAATGTGTTTTGTACTAGGTAGTTATTGACTAAATAGTCACGTGAGTCAGGCGCTGACTAGAATCTTAGACAAATCACGATTGCGCCGTCATGTTGTAACTAACATATTTCAAACATTTACGGTTCTGACATTATGGAGGGAATTCGTGTTTCTATTAGCGGGAGAGCGTATTCATAATTAAAATATGTAAGTAAGTCATATTAAAATACATACATTACATCGTTATTTGATTTTGTGATACGCCTCTGCATTTAGTTATTTTTAAGATGCCAAATGGCCAAACAAAAAATAACTCTTTTAGGTTAACCTACTCTTATGTCAATCCTGTTCGTTTGTCATTTGCATAGAAAATTTAAAAAGTTTCATTCAGTTCGATATTTCATATTAAATGAAATGTTGTTAGGAGCACGTTAATCATATACCAAATTTATTATTGTAATATGTATTTATTATTGTAATATGTATTAGTATATTATGTATAGCCTATAACATTATGTATATACCATTATCCAGTATTTTTTTTACCATTAAAGTACTACATCTACTTCCTTTTCTCTGCACCACCCAAAGGTTGACTGGTAGATAATGCCTTTGGCATTAAGTCCGCCTCTGTACAAAAATTGTGCTGGAAGATTAAATAAATAAAAAAATACCTATATGTTTGATGGTTTTTAATGTTAAGTTCTTGTTCATTAAAAAGATGTGCGAACATTTGGTTGGAGTGGGAGGTCAGTGTATTATGTTCAAAAAAAGGCCACGCCTTACCTTATCATCAGTAAAAACCAACATTATGAATAATTTGAAATTGACATATTCAACCAAAATGAAGCAGGATAAGTAGCGTAACAACAATGATGACAAATTCAGGCCCCATAATCATTACTAAATACATAAGCGTTAAAAAACTCGCAATTTTGAGGAAAGGTCAAAGTTTGATGTCCGATTGAAAATTCTTCTGAATGGAACGATGCCAATCAATGCATACGAAATGTCAGCCAACCTTAAAAGGTCACGTTTATGTACACACTTCTCATAAGTATCACAGTAAATATATAATTAGTAAGGGGTAATACCATTTATTACCTATTTAGCGAGCTGTCAATCAGTTATTAACAATATTAACGCATTATTAGTGTAATGGTGTTATTCAGGGCCGACTTTCGCATATTCGGGTATTCGCATATCCCGGAATCGGGGAACAAAAATCCCTTGCTAATAAATAAAAAAAAACACGAATTTTTAAGTCTAATTTTTATATTTGATAGAAATTTTACACGTACATTATCAAATATAAAATTAATTTCTTCTGATTTTGAAAGGCGAACAACGCGGGTGTCTAGGTACGCTCGTAGGCTAACTCACTTTTTAATTTTGCGCAGTATAATTGTCTGAATAAAGATTTAATAAGTGTAATAATAAGATCTGATTTGGCTTGCACAACGTAAGCTGCAAATCTTGAAAAGCGCGTGTATCAAAATAAAAGCTACATGAGGCGTTTGTAAGCAATATTGATGCAAATCACTTAAAATAATAATAATAATAACAATAATAATAAAATAAGCCTTGTCGAGTCTTAGACGCCGTAGTATAAGTACGCGCCAGTGCCAGTTCTTGAAAATGGTCGTGCGTTGCTCTATTGGGACCGCTCTATCATCACGGACAGGACTATTGTTTGCAATAAGCCTGATATCGTGGTGATCGACCGGTCCCAACGCCGAGCAGTGCTCGTCGATATCACTATCCCTCATGATGATAATCTCGTGAAAGCTGAGAAGGACAAAGTCAGCAAGTACCTTGACTTGGCTCACGAGGTAACCGCCATGTGGAATGTTGATTCGACGATCATTGTTCCGATAGATGTTTCGGCGAATGGCTTGATAGCGAAGAGTCTCGACCGACATCTTAAGAGGCTCTCGCTTGAGGAATGGATCAAGGGTCGGATACAGAAAGCAGTGATTCTCGACACGGCACGTATTGTCCGGAGATTCCTCTCTCTGCAGTCCTAACCACCGGCAGCTTGGGCCTTGCCTCGCTGTTGGCGGCATACTAGGTTTAAGTTATTTATAGTATTTTGTTATATATATATATATATATATTGTAAAAAACTTAAATTTAAGAATATTTTTGAATAAATGGATAATAATAATAATAATGATTTATTTGTTCCAAAAACATACAAAAATAAGAAAAGGAAGATATCTTAATATTACAGAATATTGGAACAAAAAGGGTCTGTAGCTCAGCATAAGACAGACCGGTACGGACTGTCGCTGATATTCTGCCACAACCTATGTACAATAAACATTCACAAAAATTGACATCACAAAACAATCATTATTTACAATGGACATTCACGAAAATTGTCATCACAAAACGATCATTACAATTTAACATTGTTTGTGTATGGTGGATTTAAATTCCCTGTCAGCTGCCGCCTTTTGATCATCTAAGAGCCAGAATTTACACTTTTTCTTAAAAGTCCTCAACAAACAACGATTGATAAAACGTTAAATGTATTAGTCATGTCAGGGTTAAAAATCAACATTTTATCAGCAATCTGAAGGCAATTCGGAACCTTCTATTATTTCGCAGCCTTGCTTGCATCCTGCGTTTTCTCCGCGTAAATGCTTGAAAATGTTTTATAATTAACGCATAGTTTCCCGTTACTGTTGGGTGCAGTTTTGCTACCGTTTTCATCATTACGTATTGAACTATTCAGTGTTCGCACCTCCACTGTAACGAAATTTTTTGTTCACTAATAGCCATAGGTAACACTTATTACTTACATGTTTTTGGTATAATTATCATCAAGTAATTGACATGCAATCTATTAATTCCTTTGTATTCGACATAACGTTTGCTAAAGTTTAAAAATATTGAAACATTCCTATCACGAACCCTCATGGAGCTAGATAAAAAATAATAAATATCTTGAAATCTTACGGACTCCGAAACTATTATTACAGTTTATCCTCTGCAATATCTACAGATTTCTACTAGAGCTCAGCTATGTATATCTTTTTTTCATTTATAAGTTTCGCTTTATAGTGTACAATAAAGGATAATCTATCTCACTCAAATCATCTTCATAATCAATTAGCTCCAATCATAGCTCACCCGGTCTTCGACCTTGCAAACGTAAACAGAGAGTGCAGTTGACTTCCTGTGTTAATGAATCTTGAATCCGTAATAAAATTGACACACATCACATCATCAATTTTTTTTCGGAAGGGTTTGGCAGAGCTATTCGGAAATCAAATCCGGACTCTTAATTGCTACTAAGAATTTCCCAAACAGAAGTAACAATGAATATAAAGCATCGATCTGTAATTAAACTATTTAAATAAAGAGGATTATAGGAAAAATCGCTACGATAGAAATTGACAAATAAATAAAAAGAATCTTTTCTTCTCTATAATATAACACTTCTGCTGTACATTCCTTCTAAAAGGGGACAAAGTATAATCAAATCATTAAAAGATAGAGCTCAAAACTATATTATCCATGCTAATAAGTTTTAAAACTAGTCTTTTCTTTTTTTCTGTGCTACAAAGTGGCTCAAGTAAGACTTGCAAATATGCAACCCCTAAAAGAGCCGCAGTACGTTGCCAATTTGTGACATTGGTTGCAAGTTGGCATGTATAATCCCAGTTCAAGTCATTATAGCCTTATTTCATTTTCACTCTAACCTTCAAACCAGAACACAGCAATACAAGCGGCAGAAAGATACAGGGACGCGAGAAGTCGACGTCGACTATGGTACTCCCTCTGGTAACATCCTTGAACAACTAAGTCAACTTTGTTATATGTATCACATATTGAAATGTATATGTTAAATTAAACATTAAGCACCAAACAAATTGGACAGTCATAAAAAAAATATTTCAATAAAGGCAACGAACTCGGAAAGATGAGATTTTTTTTTATATCATAACAAACGAAAACCGGATCAATAAATGAGTTTGTTGGCACCGTTTTATTATTTGTATTCAACAACAAGAACTTTAATGTGACCAGAGGAAATTATTAAACAAAATAACTACAACTACTATCTATACAAATCACATACAAACCTACAGAACGATCCAAGTCAAGCATGGATTTATTCTGTATAATAATAGTTGTGTATAATACAATAATCTTCTTCCTTGATTCGCTCATATATTTAAAGATGAATAACTGTGTGTGTGTGTGTCTCGCAAAAACTCAAAAATTGTTGTTGGTTGTATATTTAGGTTGTTTATCTGTCATCTATCAAGGCGATATGAAGTTCACCGAATCAGCAAGTATATATATAAAAATAAAAAAAGGCAGCTAACAGCAACTTCAACTATAATTTTAAATGAATTTAAATTAATGATACGAAATTGTAAGACAAAATAGATAAAGACAATAATAAAATTATCAATAACACCTTAACAGGGACTTCGTGATTTACTAAAATCTATCGCAGGTAGCGACACGGAAAATATTGCAGGAATTTATGTAGAGGGATAATACCTGCAGTATTCCAAATTCTCGAGTCACCTACATTACTAAATCAGATTGTGCAATATCAAGGTAGTTTATAGATACTAAATGCCTTGTGTATTATTTTGTAAATCAATTTAACGTAATAATGGGTTAACGCCTCCTACGTGATGCTGTTATAACGCAAACATTTTATACTTCTTAATTACGTCGGACACTGATTTATCATTCAATGTAAATATGCCTTAAGTTATAGCAAAAGTATGTTTTAATAGCACAAAATAATATTAAGCTAAGAGTAATTTGAAAAAAAAAATAGAGACATATGTTCCTATCCTTAAAAGCTTTGATGTGAACCGATCTAACTCATGGATGAAATAAAATATAAGTATTTAAAATTTCATGTTAAAAATTCCAGCGCCTAATGTTCTTATTTTTAAATCCATTCCCTTTCTTGATGTCAGTGACCCGGCAATTTTTAAACCTTGTCAGGCAACATATCCAGTCCTTACCCACCTTAAAAGTCGACATTCAGATAAAATGAGAATAGCTTTCTAGAATCGTCCAACAATTGTTCCATAGAGCATTTGTTATATTATTTTCTGGAAACATTAGTACCTATTATTCATAAAATTACAATCAAAATTTACTCGATCATCATAATTATAAATCACTATTATTCATCAAATCAATTTGCTAAGGTAACTTACATTTAATTGCGGTTTAATTATACTTTCCAAAGTGACACATTATAAAAAATTTACCATTTAATCTTCGAAACTATTATAGTTCATTAAAAATTTCAACCTCAATTTGTTTACATACTGCCAAATGGATAGTAAGGGACATTGGAAATTTGGAACAAAAGAAATGTTATGATATTTGTTAATATACAATTAATATAAAAAATAGTTTACGAATGAAAGTAAGCAATGTAGCATTATACAAAATAAATGAAAAACAGCCTATTTTGATGTTATATAGCCTATATATAGCACTCCAACTCAAGAAGATATTTTCAATTTGAATCAGTAAGTTCCTAAGATTAACGCGTTCAATCAACCAAGAAAAAAAAATTCTTTAGCTTTATAATATTAGTGAAGTATTTTTTATAGTACGGGTATATCTGAAGGGGAGGAATGCGTATTAAGTTTTTATCTATTTTAATATTATAAAGAGGAAAGATTTGTATTTTTGTATGTTTGTATTAGATAGACTCCGAAACTACTGGACCGATTTCAAAAATTCTTTCACTAATAGAATGCTACAATATCACTGAGTAACATAGGATATAGTTTATTTTTCTACGGGAAAATATGGAATTCCCACGGGAAAAACGAAGATAACGCGGGCGAAGCTGCGAGCGGAAACCAAGTTTGTTATAAGCGGATAAAAATTCGGTAAGATTAATCGATTGATAAATTAGACTTCCACGTAGAAACCCCTGTTTTAACAAATACATGAATTATATTAGGTATATACATTCTGAAGGCATAATTAAATGAATATTTCTGGCCTTACGTACGATTTAAATTTATCATCAAAGTCAGCATTATTTTAACAAAGACAATCATTTACTGCTTGGCGGTAAGTACGAAGGATAATATAAAATATATTTCTTTAAATTTGAATATGATTAAAAAGAATCATGAATAATCGCGAGATAAGAGCCCACTCGACTTGATTGAGTGCGTACTGACCTATCGAACATAAGTATTTGATGTACGTAGATATTTATTATTTTGATTTTATTCAGGGTCAACAAGGTGTTGTTCTTTTTTAGGATTCCGTTAACAAGGAACGCCCATAGTTTTGCTATGTCCGGCTGTCTGTCTGTCTGTGTGGTCTCGGTTTAGCTCAGAGAGTTAGTGCTAGATAGCATCCGCTCTGTCAGCTATGGATATGTGAAAAAAATTACGGTAGTAGCATACATAACGAAATTAAAAGGAAAACTATCACAGATAAGTAGGATTTACAAATAAAGAGTTATAGTCGATCAACTTATAAAATGTATTTTGTGAAGGAAAAATTCGTACAAATACCATTGAAAATAAGTTAGATAAAGTTGTTTTAAGTAAAACACGTAGTAAATATAGATTAACGAATAATGCGAAATTATGAAAAAAAATAAAGCCATAACAGCAATAATAATAATAATAATAGTACGGGACCCCACATTGCGTGGCCCGACACGCAATTAGTCGGTTTTTAATCAAAAGCCTGATAGCACTACAGGCGCATTGTATCATCATAGTATCACCGTCACCATGTCCTTATGACACTTTTGTGAAGGCTCTTTGACCCTACTTTATTAAAGCTGTGGTAAGTAATAATGATAAGTAATTTTTTCAAGCAACATAGATAAGTTTTTTATTGCAAAAGAAAGAAGTTTCCCACAGGTGTTAAGTCCCGGTTCGAAAGTGGGCGGGCTGTGCCGGGGTGTTTTAGAGAAGTGGGGGGGGGGGGAGTTGAATTTACCCAGACTTGATCATAGAACTTAGGATTCTAGCTTTATATTAGGAAAATATTTTATAGTTATATCATAGGATGCTATGAGAGTAAAAAGGGGAGGGGCTTTACAAGAATATTTTAAAAGAAAACAACTCAATAGCCAAGAAAGGAAACGAAAACGTATTTTCAGTTTTCTGGGATTAGTTTTTATTTATTTCCGTAAACGTTATAGGGTATACGAGTAAATATAACGGTTTATTGACAGTGTGTTTGGTATTTTAAAGAAAATAACTAAAACGTACCTATACTCGTAGTTATATACAGTATACTCGTATACCGATTTTGTATTTAATGTAATGAAAAAAAAATTGTTTATTATGAGAATGATAATGAGAGATCATTGGAATAAAAATCACATTGTAGAAAGTTGCATTGCTTATTCATTTTGGAAGCTTTAATAGTACATTGTTACCTCAGGGGTGAAAGTAACTTATTTAGTCCCGAGACGGTGTTTGGCGCCCGAGTGTAGCGAGGGCACCAATAGTTCGAGGGACTAAATAAGTCTTTAACCCGAGGTAAACACTGTGCTTTTCATTACGAATACAAGGAAAGTAAAAATAAAACAACGAATTAGCTGAAGAAAAAACGTGTAAATTTTATTTTACATAAATTAACAACTTCTGCTTTAGCCCGCTTTCTCTTATAAAATCAGGCATTAACTCCATAGCTGAATCAAATGAACTCATTGTGTTAATTATTAACACAGTGTTATACAAATATAATTAACAGTTATTACAAATCTCTGCTATACGGAAGTATTAACAAAACTCTACAGATGGAAAAAACGAATAAAGATCGCATTGCCGCGTTCCCGCTTATTTTGTTTTTTTTTTCTGTGGCCGGCCAGCTATTCAGCAATTATTTTTCATTTTCATAATTAAAAAAATGGTCAATATATTGCCCAAATCTATGTTATTTTAAAGGAATAGTTGAAAATAAATTATTATAAAGTCATTTAAAAAATATATTCTTTAAATACTTAACATTATGTAATTTCAATTTTACACCGCGCTGTAATTGAGTCGCTGTATAGAAAGTCGGAACATGGTTATATATAAATGTGAAAAAAGAAGTAGTTTCTTTTTTAAAATTTGACAGCAGCTGTCAGTTGAAAGTGATTCTCCCTAGGGCTGAAAAGTGTTACTTTTCAACCCTCTCCTCAGGCAACTTCAGACCTACTTTCAGAGTATGAGTAATGAAAAATATCTTAGTGTTCCAATGCGAATGCGCTAATAACAAAAAAAAATCAGAGAAAATAGATTAGATAATTTGTGTTTTTTAAGCTATCTCTGTAGATACTTTGAAAATTTTTTTCAAACACTAACGGCCGGTTGCACCAAATTTACGTTTTACGATTTCGTAAAAGTAATAATATAAATATGTAAGAATTGCACCATTATCTAGTTTGAATTGTAGTTTTATTTTATTCTTTGCCTTTAATAACGTTGAATGTACGGTGCAAATCATATATTTAATAGTAAAACGATCCATTTTTAGATATTAGGTTTTTGCTTTTTACGAAATCGTTAAACGTAAAACTTGGTGCAACCGGCTGTTACACTGTGTAGTAGAAATAATAATGTACAGTCATCGAGAGAATAAAACATTTTCATTGATAAACTTATTTGACAAATGTATCATCGATTCGTGAACTGAGTTAGTTCTGTCATAGTTATCATTGTGCTGTCGAGAAAGCGTTACTCTTACATCCGCTCATGTAATCCTAACAAGAACTTGATTAATTGTCTTAATAAGCTCATTCAAACTAAGCGCCATTGTACGCAACGCTGGTTGTCATCTCGCAGAGTGCAGTTGTCAAGAGTGCGCAGTGAAAACTCTTGCGCAACCGATTATGATCTCGTTGAGGCGCTTAAGAGGATTTCGGGTAGCGATAAAGCAGTCTGGAAGGAGCTTAACGGGTGACAAACAAGAAAGAAGTTTGTAGAAAGTGAGAACATTAAGCGTGTGAAAATGGCCAGTTTTGCATTCATAATGTCAAAGTTTAAGTTTTGTACTTTGAATTAGATTTGGTTTGTTTCAAAGTGATCTTATTTCATTTTATTTTGTTCTTTTGTACTATTTTATCGAAATCTTAACTTTTTGTCGTAGAGACTACCGAGACTAGAGACTACCCAAATAACTGCCATGTACACATATACTGGTTTACAAATTGCAGTGCTACATTGCAATTTGAAACCAGTATGTACATACTTCATATTAATTTCACCATTAAGATTTACTAACTCCATAACTAAGGACTAGTAAACAAGCGGACGGTACTAGGCACTACCGTAACCTGTGAACCTGTTAATGTCAACATCATTGCCGGAGCCCCAAACTCCACGACACACTACCAAATTACCAGTTATCAATCCAACTAGCAGTACGCCATCGTCATCGCCATGGCTGTGATTTTCTGTGCAGTATATATACTGCATGTGAGCTGTTACATTACAGCGATCGATGTTTCAAATTAGTATAAGTGTACCAGAATTTAATCATTAAAATTGTAAATAATAATATTTTTACATTAACCAAATAAACCGAAAATAAAAAAGGATGGATAGACCAAGAGACCACGCACTATCAATGTCTATGAAAATATAAAACAAAATGCAACCTTCATTAATTTAGTAAACATCATACCTTTCAAAGTAAAGTAATAACATTGATTGAGTTATATAATGTAAAAATCAGACTCAATAATTTTATAGTGTCTGATTGCTCGCTGATTAATCGCTTTCTGATTGTGTATAAAATATTTTATAACAATTTAATTTATGGACTCATAGAAACATTAACCTTATTTGTTTCTGTTCGTCAGTAACTGTCTAATTGATTCTAGCTGTAATTGAAAAACGAGAGTATTCTTACATAAGAATATGAATTACAATTTACACCTGGGCTCACATCGATGTAAATGTATAGCAGTTTTAGAGTTACTCTCATGTTCCAATTTAGTAAATAGATTCATTGCATGATTGTCAAATTAATTTATTTCTCTAAAGCGCTTTTGAAGTCCGACTTGTTGTGAGTGCGATTTAACGGATTTTTTAAATTGCTTTTCACAGTAAGGAGTAAAGGTTTAAAATTAAATAATAAAAATAACAATCGACTGGTTTATTATTATTTTGTAGAAAATAATTAATACAAAACCCTTCTTGAGGGAAGTGTGTGCCCAGCAGTGCGCTGAGATTAGGAACAAAACTAACTATACTACTGCGAATTTCTTAGTGATTGGCGTATCTAGAGTTTTCTTTCTTCTGGCCCATGATGTTTTTGTGATGTTATCAGTATTTTGGCGTCCATCATAGATTTTTGGAATCGATAGCTTTACATTCTGGGGTGGGCACTAGATACATACGCCTTATGATCTCAGTACTTTTGGCCCATCTTAAATTTAATTTTTTATTACCAGCTTTCGAACAAAAGCAATTGTACCTCTTAAATATGAGACAAAATAACGCCGGGCAGTCACGTTAGCGCTATAATTACGCATCGCCTTCCGCGCTGAGAAACTAGTGTATTGAAATCGCAGTCGTGTTAGCAGAGACGGCGAATATTCATTATTCAATAGCTCTCATGCTAAGTTGTTTTGGCTTCGTCTGAAGGGGGGTAAGGAACGAATTTTGTAGGTATTTAAACTAAATAAACTCCAGACCAATCACTTTTCAGTGACTTATATAGTAAAAATAAAGTTGAATTATAAATAAGCACAGTACGTTAGGGCCTTCATACACTGCGACATAACAATGTATTTATCATTTTCCGAATTTCATATGTACTCGTACATTTTTCCGACTCTCCTAGGTGAAGGAAAACATCGTGAGGCAACTTGCATACATCTGCGAAGAAGTTTAGAGGTGTATGTGTAGTCGGCCAATCAACAGTGTGGTTGATTAAGGCTTTAACACCCTAACTTAGGGTAGGTTCGAGTCCCTCGGTGTGGGGCATATATGAGCTGTGGTGATGATGATGATAATGACAGTCGTGATACAAATGCACATATACATCGATGCAAGCGACCGTATCGCGTTTGCAACGCCGCCGCTGCATTACTGTTAAAGTCCTGGTGTGTACAAAGCTTTTATTAGGTAACTATACTGACCTCGTGGGAATTTTGGGTGATCTATGTCTACCAAATTACACGCATACCAGTCTACACACCAAATTTCATTACAATAGTTTTTGTGTGCAGAAGTAATATTAACCTCGCTGTCCTTTTGGACTTGTAAAATTATTAAGATGTTTTATGATCAAAAGGAAGTGTTTTAATACCATATGCGTTAATGCATAAGGTTTTAAACTAGAATGCCTATTTCAGATCATAAGATTTATTTTAACTTGTGTCATGCTTGTGCCTAAAACAACATTTGTCTGTATATTCTTCTCGTAAAAGCTTCTCAATTTTCTAACAGGTGAAGAGTCTATTTTTTCTTCTTCTTGTATTTGCAGATTATTGTATTATTGTTGGGATACAAATAGGGTACCGGCCATATTGAATTCAGGTCAACGTTGCTAGATACATAGTGTTCTACTTTTCAAGCTCTTTCATTCGATATCCATAATATTGAGCGGTGGCGATATTGAATTTAGGCCAATGTTACTATGTTCTGCTTTTCAAGCCCGTTATTTGATACCTATATTACCGAAAACCATTTCTTTTTATTTTGGGCGGCGGACATATTGTATTTAGAGTAATATTGTTAGATTCATAATGCTCTACTCCTCTTCTATCACACGTGCTCTGTGTAGTGATAAGGATGTGACAGGGGCGGATATACTAGACATACTGCTGTCCCCAAAATAATACCAAATAATATGTTATCCAAAACATTACCTAGAAGTAGGTATATGGTTTGGCATCGACTTTTAACACATTGATTTGAGTCGGTTAATTTTTTAGCGATTACAGAGTTTATTACACAGTGAATGTTTTTCAGTTTGAGAGTCTTGACATCCTATTTAAATATCATCACAACTGTTTGGAACATCTCATATAGCGTGGTGTAAAGCCAATTGTGACCGTAGTTTATAAAAGGACATCATTAAAATTAAGCCTCGTTTACGAAGCTAATCAAAGACATTTAAAAACTGAATTGATCGATTTATCAAGGTTGGGCGGTGTCGAAAATGTTGGACTGGTCAGAAGTTTTGCAATGCAGGTTCGGTCGTGGGCTCATAAATGCGAATATATCGATAAATCCATCGTGACGGCGACTGAATCGATGCATGTAATCGATTGAAACATAAAAATACATCAAGTTTATGTCACGTGCAATACGACTTACAACATTCTTTCCTTTTGATGTGGTTAGCCACTAAGGCTATTCTCGTCATGAAATTTCTAAATCTCTATTCAGACCTTTGGTTGGCTTGTCAAAGCGTTTTTTTTTTGCTATAGAATCACATTTTAAAGGTATATATTTTGTACGCTTACTATTTACGGTATCTCAGATGTGAATTCGTTCAAGCTTGCATTTTACGAGAATGTATTATCAACAATGTTATTGTTGTTTAAATAAGAAAAGTTCCACATAGTACTTCTTTTCGCCTATACCCGCCAGCGTTAGGGTCTTAGGTGAAAAAAGTAGGTTTTATGCCATTTTACAGGCTATCTGTGTGACAAATGACATCAAGCAATTTCCATACATAGTTGGAAATTGCTTGTTAAGTATACCATTATTTATTACTGTATCGGAACTTATACCAAGTCTGGCCACGCAAGTGTTTTTTAGTCCAGAATGTCTGATGTTCCTTCATCAATTTCCGTACATAAAGGGAAAATGATATGAAATAAGGAAGTCTTAGAGATTTTTTGCATAGAGATACGTTTTCATAATGAATATGGATTTTTAATATTTGTCTATCACAATCATTTAAGAACACAAAAGTATATGCGGAATTTCATTCTTTCATTACTTTTTTTTCATTGGTGTTTATGTTTTGTTTTTTTTTACAGGTAAACTACGGATAAGACCTACGATATCCTACCATGTAAATATAAGGCAGTGAGTTAATGAGTATATGAATTTGAAATGAGTACTAAATTTTACAAAACTAAAAATCGATGTATTATTTTAAGCTTATATACCTAATGTAACGGGTAAACAGGAAACAGATGAAGAATAGAGTCAAGCAGAAGTTGAGGGGTAAAGCATACTTAGAGGTATTGGATGAATCATTCTTAGAAAAAGTGGCATGGCTACCTGTGTGGTGATTTTAAGTGACTTACCTTTGGGCTACCACTCCATACTATCACTTTATACAAAAAATATTCTGTGACACCTATATAAGGAGGTTGATTTAGCGGCAAAGATGAAAAATATATTGGCAGTAATTGAAGATTGCTATTTCTCAATTTATAAGGTCTGTGTTATAAAATATAGCTCACTTAAGGCCCCATTAGACTTGTTATATTTATTTATGTATTAGGATTTGATGATTAAGCTGGCTTTTGGAAGCTAGATACCGCAATTAAATTCTACATCGCATGTGTAGAAATAAATTTGTGATGCGACTTTGTTGTTGCTTATTTAAGTCAATGATTGTCTATGCCAAGACTGGAATATACTCATATTAAGAGCTGATTTAATTATGATCTATTTAAAATATATACAACGTGTCTGGTATAAACCCTAAGAAGCCAAAACCTATCCATGTTAACATAGTCATATAAAAGTTTTGGTGTCATCATAAATTCGAAATTGTAAAATTAATTTTGAAATCCAACATACATATAGTTGAGTCTGTGAAATAAAATAGACCTTACGCAATAAATTTAGAAAGAAAAATGTATATATCATTCAACAATATATTATATACAATCCACTCATATCATTATCTCTAATGGAATTATCAAAAAGTCGTTGGTAACAAATGTAGTTACAAATGGATACATACTTAAAATAGCTAGCATCAAATACAAGGGCACTGAGCTTTTTAAGCGTGACTACAGTATTATAACATTGTTATTTATTAAACCCATTATTTTTGAGCAAATCTCTTATTAATATTGGTACAAAGGTTAGTCATTGAATACATTTGCTATTAATATGTCCATCTAAAGGCTAATGATAGAATATCTTTTTAATTGACCATTATTAAAGGTGTTACGAAAAATGTAACTTTAAGTGCTTGATTCTAAATTAGATATGAGCAAGTGTGAACTACTTTTTAGGCACGTAAATTTTTCAGATGCTGCAAATTAGGCAAAGTAGTACCTTATACATTTTTGTTGTGAGAACACGTCGTGTAACAGTTTGTTGAAGTGAGCTTTATTTGTCTTTATCATTTATCTAATTTAATGTTGTTTTGTGTAATGTGTATTTATTATTTGCCTTAAACGTTTATTTTTATATTTGCATCTTGTAATAGTGTTTAATCGCACAACAGAAACATCAACGTTACTTTGAGCAGTATAATAATTATAAAGGTTCCAGAGGTGTCAAGTAACCTAGACATCAAATGAAAGAAAAGCTCTTCGCCATACGTGTCATACACAAAAGCACAGACTAATGACCATAATTATGTAAACATTTTTAAAAGGAAACAAGCTTTTATTTTAAATCTCTAAAAAGGGAACTCGTAAAACAGATTTTAATTAACTACATGACACAGATTTTTTTATACATTTAAGTTGGCAAACAAGCAAACTGTCCAACCTGATGGTAAATGGTAAGTGGCTCTTGTGAGATTCGCAGCAAAACTGCAACCCCCACAAGAACCATCGCGTACGTTACCAACTTATGACATAAGATGTAAAGTCACGGTACCCAGTAATTTCACCCTTTCAACCGGAAGACAGCAAAACAAGCACAGTTGCTTTGCAGCAGAAATAGGTAAGACGACGCTATCCAAGCAGACGACCCTGGTACAGAGTCTCCCTCCAGTAAAAGCAATCAGTATATTTTCGTGTAAAAATTAGTTAGTTCGTGTTACTTGTTCATACATAATTCATGCGATACTTGCAAAACCTTTGACAAACTTTCCTTTTCACAGGACTATTAAGTAAAGCAATGTGCAACCAATAGGCCGAGGCGAGTGACAGCGACATTTAAGCCATTTGGCCATTAGGCAACGTGTAATAAACTGGGTTGAAATAATTAGTTCTCTTTGTAATTGTAACACGAGTTTTTGTTGCCGATTCGGCTTAGTTTCGATAGCCAGTACGCCAATTCTAGATTTCTAAATGGTATAGTAATATAGTATTAAAAAATAATTTGTGTAAGATAAATCATCTAAGGTACTAGCGTTTAAGGTTTACTGGCCTATTAGTTCACGCCTTTATCCGTATTTAAATAGTATATAAATAATTAAATAAAAGCCTACTTCAAAGCCTCTAAAAATTCCAAAATAATATAAGAACAATAATAATGAAATTGGGGCCAAATTTTAACTTAGTAACAGTTGTTCTAATATTTTTAAGGTCTTTCCAGGTGATTATTGCTCGGCTCTGACTTCGATATAAAAATGTGATGCTGTTTGTATTATTGTTTATGAAGTCGATTTTTATTTTTGAAAAATATTTTTATTTTAATCTTTTTGGTAGATTTAATACACGTGTATTAGAATTTGGCCCAAGGTAAACACTATAATAACTTCAAATAAAACGTCTCTCGGCTCTAAACAGTATTAAAAGAAAATTCGCAAACTCCTTGCAACCTTATTGTTGAGGAGTTAAACTCAACTATCAACTCACCTCAATCACTTGAAAGAAAAGAACTATATGTCAGCAAGTTCCCATTGAAAAAACTATTTTCTAACTCCTTTCTCACCAGAAACCATCCATCATCAGCTCAGTAACATGATATGATGACTACCAGATGCAAATACCTGAATATCTTTAGAAAAAAAAATGAAACATTTTGGACGTGCCTTCGAAATTTTAGGGTACCCTCAAAAGCACCACCCCAGAGGTACCTTTTACTCCAGAGGTACTCTTTTGATAACAAAAAGAATTCAAAAATCGGCTTACAAATGGCCGAGTAATCATAAGTGAACATACATTAAAAAAATTGATGCACTCGAACATAGAACCTCCCGCTTTTTTGAAGTCGGTTAAAATAAAAGCTATCGATTTTTAAATTTCAATATCAAATTCTATTTCCCAGATCAAACATAAAACAGCCGCGCTCTTTTTATAATATTCAGCGATATATTTACTTATATTGAACTTCCTACGGTACGGACTAAGTTTTGATGTTATACGTAATGAGTTTTGATGTTATATGTAATAAGTTTTGATGTTTTACGTAATACGTATAACATCAAAACTTAGTCCGTACCGTTGGAAGTTCGCATAAAAATTATCCAACGTGTTAATTAAATTGCGCAAAATCTGTAAATCTGCAGTCTCTCCAAAGGTGCCAAGTGGACTAAAGGTACATAGAGGTGCTAAGGTACCTATACGGAAATGCCACTATGTCGGTTCGACTCCAGAACCAGAGCTCCCATCCAATTGCAGCGATGTGTAAGACTGGGAGACGTTATCTCTGCAAAACTCTTTACCGCTGCATTGGAGGATATTTTCAAGCTTCTGGATTGGAAAGGATACGGCATTAACATTAATGGCGAGTACCTAACACACTTCTTAAAATGAACATGGATAAGACAAAAAATATGTCGAATGCCCATATTGTACCCACTCCAGTTAATATTGGGAACACTACACTTGAAGTTGTAGACAGCTATGTATACCTGGGACAGATAGTCCAGTTAGGTAAGTCCAACTTCGAGAAAGAGATCTCTCGTCAAATCTAGCTCTAGCAGCTTTCGGGAAGTTACGAAAAATCTTCGCGTCCAAATTACCTCAGTGTCTCAAGACGAAAGTCTTTGACCAGTGTGTGTTGCCAGTGATGACCTACGGAAGCGAAACGTGGCCATTCACTATGGGTCTCGTCCGAAGGCTCAAGGTCGCTCAGCGGGCAATGGAGAGAGCAATGCTTGGGGTCTCCCTGCGTGATCGGATCTGAAATGAGGAGATCCGCAGGAGAACTAAAGTAACCGACATTGCTCGAAGGATTGCTCAGCTGAAATGGCAGTGGGCGGGACACATAGCTAGAAGGACCGATGGCCGTTGGGGCCGAACGGTTCTTGAGTGGCGATCACGATCCGGACGACGCTCAGTGGGTAGGCCCCCGACCAGGTGGACCGACGATCTGTCAAAGGTCGCGGGAAGCCGCTGGATGCGGGCAGCGCGGGACCGATCGTTGTGCAGATCCATGGGGGAGGCCTATGCCCAGCAGTGGGCGTCGTGCGGCTGAGATGATGATGATGATGATGAAAATCTGTAAATAGTTTATTCAGAATCGAGAGTAGAATAGTGTCCACCATTTAAAACTATAGCTTAGAAATTTATCAACAAGTAAATCTTCAATTACTTTAACACTACGGTCTTTCTCTCTTATTGGCGGGTCGAGCAAGCCCGCGCGTCGTGACGGCTATTATAATCGACCAGAGGGCCAATTCTGCTAATGAACGAAAGCGCACACTGCTGAAGCGAAGCTAGACCGTTGAGTTCGACCAATCAAAGCGCCACATTATCACGTCATTGAACAATCGTAAGACAATATATGCGATCCGATTGACCGATCGTAGTTTCGATTCGGCTGTAAATTATTAGTAAAATTGGACGACAGGTTCAGAACTAAGCATAATTTACAATTTTATAGAAAATCCGTATTCTTATTTTCCTCCTCTGTTCAAGTTCTGGTAATAGCAGTTTCGTTTGCACCATTGATGATGATGGCCATCTGAGCCCGAGTCTTGCCAAATGAGACATCGGGGTGTAAATAAGTATATTTATTTAATTTTGTTTATATGAGGGCATAAAGGGTGACTCTTTAAGCCCTCATAAAAATCTTCGGGTCTAAAGTCAAGTTCGTTTGGGTACGGTAATAGTATATTACCGTGGTTTGGGCGTGGTACAAATTGGTACAACGCCGCTGATCAACGGACGAAGTGTCGAGGCTCTGGTACATCCCACCTAACCACATTGTGCCAGCGTGGTTACGTGGTAAGACATCTCCAAATCTGTTGTTTTACGGGAGACATTATGCCCAGCAATAGTTATAATAATAGCCATCTAGATTGATTATATTAGACATAACGTAGTTGTTCCATCCTATCAAAGGCATGATTAAATAAAGATGGCGATTATATCACAACATAATTTAATAATATATACAAATTAGGCAGTGGCAAACAGAAAAACTTTAACTAATCACCATTGTATTTATAAATAACAAAGGCGCTTCTCAAATATTGATTACCTCATTGCTTATGAATTTTGAATCACGAAGACGGAATTTAATAAATAATTAATTTTTGACGCCATTCTAATCGATTAGTTGCAGTATTTAACTCAATCATCGTTTTATATTACGTCATTGCAGTTCTTGAGTTATTTTGTTATGCATTGCAATGATTACCACCTTTGTTCGCATAAGAACAGATTCTCAAAAAGACAGATTCTCAAAAGGACAGATTCTCATATGGACAGATTCTCAAAAAGACAAAAGTACATGTAAGTAGAAAAGAAAAAACAATGACTTTTCCGGATCGTAGGCAACTGATTTATCAGAGATCACAGACTGTTTGGCATACAATATTTGGTATTAAAGGAATCGGGAATAGGCTATTTTTATTTAATTACAATTAAACTTTTCTGCTCATATTTCTATCTTGTCAAAGTATGTACTTTTCGTATATGTAGTCGTTTTATCGTAAAACTTGCTTCTGTATTCGACAATTAATGAGTTTTTAATAATTGCCATATTAACATTTCATTGTAATGTTGGTGTCAACTGTATTTTTTTTATTAATGTAACTGCACTCCCGACACCTAAATCCAGCCACCTTGCACTTTTGGATTATATCTTCCATAACTTTAAAAAAATATTTGCACAACCACAAAGTTTTTAAGGAATTTCGTAGTTAACATATTGATGTTCAATCTGATGTGCTGATTATGAATATACCAGCTATAAAATTGCATAAAACGTTTTTTTCGACCAAACACTTTTTAAAAGTTATGGACAATATAATCCAAAGGTTGCTCGGTTAAAGTGTGCGGTAGTGTATTATTTACATAATAATCTTTTTCTTCATCTTAGTCTCGATAAAACTCAAAACAGCTTGACCGATTTGAATATTTATTTTTCCTTTTGTTCATTTCAATACAGGGTGGTTTAAAAAGGAAAAATAAAGGGAAATTACTATACAAAAGATAAAAATTTATGTAAAGTAGTGGTTATTTTTTATGGAAAATGATGGTACACTTCGCGATTGTTTATTAAGATCTGTCAGCTGTCAAGGCGATACGAAGTTCATCGGGTCAACTAATCTAAGATATAATGTTATTCGTTGCGGGACCACCTTTGTTCTGAATACAACAGTGCTGACTGCCTGTGTGACAAAACACGCCATGTGGATTCTTGTGCAAATATCAAATGTAACTAGATCACGTGTCGAATCAGTTTGTCTCAGTGCAGGTCATGCTTTAACGCCACCGACCCGCGGTTACGTAACTGCACTTGCCCCGATATTCAAACCAGCTTTGAATCTGGTCTATCGGTTAGTGACACCTGTTCGCAGCCAGTGGTATCTTTGCGAAATATAATTAATAGGAACTATTGCGTTGATTGTTCATTGTGAAAATTCAATTAATCACAGGCATCTTTGAAATGTTGCTAGGAATTCTTTTTAAATCGCCGATCGGGTGACGTTGTTGGTTTTGTCTGGACACATCTACAGTTTCGTCGCTGTGTATTTGATCACACTATCGTTTATTATTTCTCTTTATTTTAATTTGTTGTTTATTATTTGTTATTTATTTTACTACTACTAACTGCCCACCACGGTGTACTAGTAAAACATTTTATCTGCTTCCGTGGTCTAGTGGTTGAGACCACCGGCTGTTGGTAGGTAGGTCCGGGGTTCGATTCCCAATGGGCAGAATTCTTTTTGCTCGGCTTGGTTGGTGGTGGGGCTTCTGAGCCCGCCTGGCTAGCTACCACTGTTTAAGTTTGTCGCCATAATAACAATCGTAATAGCTTTGTAGTGTTCGGAAATTTAAAGGTAAGATAGCCAGTTCCTCAGTTGTTGAGGAGTCTAGGTCAAGTTCACTTCCACTTTCGGCCTTATCATCTCTTACCATCAAGGTGAGATAAAGGCCAAGAGCTTCCTTATCGTATGTAAAAAAAATGTATTCAAAGAAATGAAACGACAATAAAACGATGTAAGGAACTGTATGCCATCTCTGTATCTTATATTTTTTTCAGCACCACTAAAGTGGTGACGTAATTGTTCTGGCCACTAGAAGGTTCATGCACTTTACTTGTTCATGCGACTACTAAGCCAGTGATGCCAGCCACAACAAGTAAACCGCTAGAAGCTAGAACAGATTCTTCGCACATGTCGACTGATTTGTTTTGAGTCACCAACTCGTGCTCCATAGCTCACCATCGAATTTATGACGACTGCATAATTGGCCATTTCATTATTTTCGGGCATAAAGCCCGGCGCTTGCTCATCATCTTATGACTTTGATAATGCAGCTTCAGTTTTACTTTCGATACGGCTGTCCCAGTTGGCTTACCACCAAGTATTATGCCGAACTACTACTCATTTTTAAATAAATCTATCTGTACTGTCCCACTTTCGGGCAAACGTCTCCCTCAATCCACTCCACACATCACGATCCCTAGCACTCTCTGGCCATTTTTTTAAGGACGTTCGTCTCTGGCTACCATTCCGTGACTACTGAACCACTACTACTACAGACTATTTTTATGAAAGCGTCAGATTTTTATGGAGGTAACTAACAGACTGACTTCGAAAAGCCAAACGAGCCACGGGCAATCGAGATTTTAGATCGGATTTTAGAATATGAATAACTAGAAATACTCTCTACAGTCTTTGTCTGATGGATTAAAATCACTAAGTTAGAAAATCATGATGACTTGGACAAATATATTTTAATTGATTTTCTTAGTGTTGAGGCACAAAGAAAATCAATTTGAACGCACGTAGGACGAGGACGCAAAAGAATTTTCGGAACGATGACAATTTCTCCGTTTAATTTTTTGCTTCAAAAAAGTTTAGGATTCATAAAAAATTATATTCGTTTTGATCAGTTTTATAGTCATTTAATAAAATACACTTAAATTTATAGATCATGATTATAGTTTCGTCGAATGGAATTTTGAAAGCGTTCATATTTTTCCTTATGGTTATTTCTTTATGACCTTTTGTTTTTTTTTCAAGCAAACTCATAACTTTAGCTTGAAACACTCATTGTAAATGTTGTAGAATTTCTTAGGATCTATATGTTGACTTGACACATCTTGAAGCAAGTTAAGAATTTTACGAGTGTTATGATATAAAATTGGTTGTATTGATGATTCCGTTGCCAATGCGGCGCTTAACGTTCGGAATATGGACCCCGATTCTGGTACAGACCTATATAGTTTATAGTCTATGCTCATGGCTCTGTATTGAAATCATTCGTCTGTGATAACCTTTGTTTGTTTTCTCGATGCGAAATTAATCAAAAATTGACGAGAGTAACTAAATATTGATTAACGAAGTATTTATCATATTTTTTGCGTACATTTGATTTGGTAAAATTTCAAAAGTTAGCTATTTTCGTGGGATTTTGTTTTCAGCTCGGAAGCGAAGCTCAAGACAAACAAAACATAATATTTTAGAGCTTTATTTATGGATAAATAAGTTAACTAAGTACATATGCTGTTTCTTAACTTGATAATTTCAATTATTCCAAACGGTTAAATTTGTTATTTTTATTGGCGGGTAGGGTTTTTTCAAACACATTATATTTTCAAAATTCGTCTTTTGCATCCCCTATTCCATTACAAAATCTTGATAGTAAGCGGCATCTTGGTAGGATTAATGAATGTATTAAATGACAATTACAAATTTCAAATTTAGGTTTCGCATTATACTTTGGCAAATAAGTCACAAATACTACCTACTTATTTTCTTTTAATTAATAGCAATAATTGTACACAAAATAGGTGCTCTCCCCTCTATAAACCAACAAATAAGAAAATTATGTTTGGAATTCATTTGCAATGTTTATTACATGAAATTTAAATGTATTGACTGGGATTCCTTCAGAACTCAGTGTTTGACCTCTGAACTATGACCCTAAGATCATAGGCATATTCACATTTATATTAAACCTAATACCTACTGTGCTATGAATCACCAGGGTTGCCGGAGTTGCCGGAGGCCGTAGGGCTGACTTTTCAGTCCTAGAATAACCGGGAGAGAACCAGACTGAACAATAACAACCTAATAAAAAAATACCTAATTTTATATGTAAAAAAACTAAGAAACTGGAATCCTCTATCGCTGTCCCGTTATAACAAAAACTTCAAGTCGAAGGTAAGATCTACTAACCACCGCCTCGGGGCAGGCTTACTAATTCATTTAAAAAAAGAAAGAGAAAAAAAGAAAAAACATCATTACCCCTTATTAATTTGTACCTGATTTTTACCTACCGAGATCGATCAAACAAAACTGAACCATCCTGCCCTTGGTTTATATAGATTCACTGCCGCTAATGGTGATTTGTGGTTTAAATTTAATTCATCTTGCTATACACAATAAAGATCTTGAGATTATATTTTTTTTGTATGTAAATATGTCAAAGAATAAAACCCATTATTGTACCAACCTAAGGAAACAATTTTTGTTTTCTTTTCACAATATCTAATTCTATCATATATTGACAATTTAGCTTGAAAACCTACTATATGTACATAGGTTGTTTGGGTTAAGTTTTGATTTGTTATTTGATTCGGCCCTCTGGCTTGCAAATAGCCAGCAGTAGAGCTGAACAGGCCAATATTACACGTTGGGCAACGATATCGGATAAGGTTGTTTATGTAACAATAAAACTGGAGCAGTATTGCTGAAACGAGCCGCCTGCCTCAGGGAAGGATTTAAACGCGCCGGCCGTTAAAGCGAATGTGGACATAGGTTTAAAATTATAGAAGCTGTTACCGCTTCCTTATAGTTGTTCTAAGTCGAAGACGACCAAAATGGTGTCAATGATCGCAGCATGGTTCTATGGCAGTTAAACACATCACACACAAACACAATGTTACTGTAAAGGTCAAACAAACTGGGCTTTTGTGATGCCACGCCACGTTAGGTGATTGGTCGCGTTAACGACGGACGTCACGTAAGCTAAGTGTCATCATCATCATCTCAAGCCTTCCTCAACCAATTTGGTGTAGGCCTCCTTCAATTCTTTCCACTTTGTCCTATTTTGGGCTGTTAGCATCCAATTTTGTCCCGCCACCTCTTTGATGTCATCTTTCCATCTCATTTGCGGTCTGCCAACTGGTCGTTTATGTTCCCACGGTCTCCATTCCAGCAAATCTTTGCACCATGAATCGGATTTACAGGCTACATGGCCTGCCCATTGCCACTTAAACTTAGCTATCCACTTCACTATGTCTAATACTTTGCTTTCTTTTCTCAACCACTTATTTGTCTTACGGTCTCTAAGAGTTACTCCTACCAGTCTACGTTCCATCGCCCTTTGAGTGAGTGAAGCTAAGTGTAGTTCTAAATAATGATTTTTCGTACATTTTCTATTAAGACCGATGTCTTCTGATGGACGTAACATCACATACGTGGCATCACATAAGCTCAGTTTGTTTGCACCTTTATTCTTAAGAGTATTCCGAAGCTGTTATTTGTCATACAATACGCGATTATGTTTTCCCCTTTCTAAACATAGTCCAATAACCAAAATTTTTGGAGGTGTTATACTAATAGATCATTATAATGAAAAACTAGGTGAGTACGTTTTTATTTCAAGTAAATATTGCTTAAGATAAAAGTTAAAGTAAATAACTATAATTTTGAGTTAAAATTTTCTCGAGTATCTATATTTTATGAAATAAAACTAAACCGACTTACTAAAAAAGAATAACGCACGGACCTATACAGAGTGGCACATTTAGATCGGTCTGTATGGGCAAGTCGATCACTATAAGATATACAAAGATCTGTTATTAGGACCCATGTCATCGATATTAGTGACAAGAAAAATTACATACATAAATTAAAAAAAAACTTGTACTCAGTTCGAGAATGGAACCCGGTCGTATTGTAAAATAAATTTTAAATTATTTCTAGTGGGATATCGATTGTGTAGGTATAAGCAGTAAATGTTACTATGAAACAGGATATCTATAATGAATAACATGCATTGTATTTCATATTAACTTATTTAGTTATTAAGTAGAAAGAGCCTTCCTATTTGCGTTTAAGATTTTCCTTGGTGAGCCTTTATGTGACTTGCCAGACCGAATTCTATTTTAAATACTATTGCAGGCAGCGCAATAGTGCTGTCCTCGGATGTTATAGGTGTAGGTATATGTGGGATTGGGGCGTTCTTTAGACATTTAGTGTTTATTGTCGAGTATTTCGAGCCGGCTTACCTAGTAATTTTTCACTTTCTGGCTGTTGGTATTGCGCCAAATCGACCTGCTCCCAGCAATCTTCTCCCAGGTACAAAAGTTAATAGAGCAAACCTTTTAATGTCTTTTGAGCACTTCCTTATAGCGAAGGTGTTAACCGCCAGACTTTCACCTATCCTCTGTCATCTCGGAATATAAGACGACTTTGGGCAAGCGGAAGTCAGCCATACGAGAAACGTGCCCATACCACCTGAGCTGACGCTGCATAAGAAGGGCCTCCATTCCGAACATTCCGGAGCGACGCAAAACCTCAGTATTAGGTACACGGTCCTGCATTTTGATATATAGAATGTACCTAAGACATCTATGATGATATGTGTCTAGTTTCTTCATCTAAATTTTGTAGACACCATGTCTCTGCATCATATAAGAGTAAATACTTACAATAAGTGCCTCGTACACATTAATCTTTGTGTTTAGTTTTAAATTGTGAGTCCTCCATACACGACTAGTGAGTCGCTTAAAATCGGCAGTAGTATTAGCTATGCGTGACGGTATCTCCGATGTCAGAGTGTTATCGTGCCGGATGTTACTTACCATATACATACTTGAAGTACATACATTGACTTCATCTATTGGCTTACCATCTAGATGCGTCCACATAGCTCTGAAGATGCTCTTCTATGCTGTCAGCCATGAGGCACATGTGGAACGCGTACAGAATCTCCAATATTTTGACCTTCTGTACCTTTGACTTGGCCCTAAACCTTGACACATTAAACACTTCTTTTTCTCTCCTGAAGTTTAGCTGGATTTGTTTGCTACAAGATGGCAGTGACTCCCTCAAGACAACCGCAAAATATATGGCAAAGAGAGTAGGAGCCATCACGCAACCTTGTTTTACTCCACTCGTGATTTGAACACTAATGTCTATTAAGCTGTTAACAACGCTTTGTAGTGTCACTGTAACTTTGTTCCCTCATTATTCTCTATTTATTTCATTCAAATAAATTTCTCTATTATTGAGCTATCAATTGGGTGTGTAATGTTCGATATGAATAATGATGATGTAACATTCAAATCATATAATTTCATTTCATATAAAAACCTACTTAATATAATAAACATTTGATATAATTTTGGATTATCTAATTTCATGTAATATGATGATCATTTGATATTATATTTTTTTGATATAATACAACTTTTTATAATATTCAGATTATATAACAAATATTAAGATGTCGCTTGTTCGCTTGAATACGTTTTTTGAATTGCATTGCAAACAAGCAGGCAACATGTAAGAAAGTATGCAGCATAAGAGCAGTATGCAAGCAAGCGTGGTACCTATGAAAGAATGAAGCGTGCAAGCAAGCATGCATCGTAAAAACAGCCAACAGCCAACAGCCTGTAAGCGAGCCTGCACCATGCAAGCAGCATACGCAGACTACGCGGAGTCGGGTTTTGCAGCGATTCGTTTCTGTCACTGTAGCATGAATGAATTTACCAACTTTATCAAATAATGTTTGAAATCAATTTATGGTCAAAATGATGTTTTTGTAGAAAATTATGTATATACTATGCAAATATAGAATATGATTATTATAGCAATGTTTAGTTGTATACAAAACGTTGTTATAGAACATGAGTATATATCAAATGAGTAATATACAAAACGTTGTTATAGAACATGAGTATATATCAAATGAGTAATATACAAAATGTTGTTATAGGAAGTGTAGTTAGACCAAGTAAAAGTAAATTCAATCAAAAAACATCTAATGAACGTTATTGGAATGAAACGCACCCCTATCAATTGATGTTGGTTGGGTAATATGTTATATCTGCAGACTGTGTGTTTCTTTCTTGTACTTACTACGCATTGCTTTTGCATTCATTGGACTTTAAGTCAATAGATTGATTGATGATTAATGCGGTGGAAGAGAGGTATCACCAGTTTTCCTAATGATATCAAGTTAACTTGGTTGTTTTGTGATCTGAGTTGATTAAGAGTTGGTGGTAAAGTTGATATTTACGCTTTTTTGAGAACTTTGTGATATGTAAAACGAAAAGGAAAAGCAATACAAATTTATACTAAAACTGAGTATAAGCGTTTGAGTTGATGTTTCTTGTATTTTGAAAATAATGTAGTGTATGTAGAAAGCAACAGGAAAATTGTACAAGAATAGAATATTTGCGTCGAAGACGTATTCTTCGACGCAAATAAACTTTGAAAAATCTCGAAATCGAAATTTTCACCATTCTAATAAATACTGTTTTTACTGCTGCACATTCAAGGTGACAGAATTTTTTATGATATGACTATGTTTTCAATACCTGAAGTTTTATGTATTTTCGCGGTATTAATGGTAATTTACCATTGATGAAATTTGTAAAATAAGCTGAAAGCAATCCGTCAATAAAAATCATATTTTCTACTGTTTTCTGTACCTTAATTATTCTGTGATTTAACATCGAGTTACAATGAATGCGCTCGCGCACCTAGTGTCGCTATGACAAAATTTCACTTAAATTATTTTCTGTTTCATTCCGACTACTCTTCCGCGTCCACACCACGCATGCCTGCTTCGATCTTCATTTCTTTAATAACACCTATAACTCATAAGACTTAGATGTAGTGCGGCTAGATGTGATTTAGAATCGCGTCTCAGTCTGCACTGAGTTTGATTAGAGCCAATCTATCGGGGATTAAGTACAATATTGTATCCACGCCTTTTTGTTTTATTACTAAATCAAGAGGCAATTCACTATACATTATTATTCAAGTTTACTCTTACCAATATTGGTGTTATAAAAATGTATTTAGTTCTTTTAATTTAAATTAGTCTGACACTGTCAGGCTAAATTTTGACTAATACCTATAAAGGGAGATCAATCCAAATCGGTCAGTAGGGAGAACACAGAAACTATGAGAGATAGCGTCGATTTTCGATTTAATAATAATGGCATTAAAAATTTTTCAACTCATACATAACCGGGAATCGATCCTGGTCAAAATCTCTGTTAATCCTACTAATATTATAAATGTGAAAGTGTGTTGTTACTCAATCACGCAAAAACGGCTGAACGGATTTGGATGAAATTTGGCATGCATGTAGCCTTTGATATGGAAAAGAACATAGGTTACATTTTATCCCGATTCCTTAAGTAGTTCCCGAGGGAAAATCGAAAATTGTTTACGAGCTAAGCCGCGGGCAGACAGCTTTGAAGTATGCATGTAACCTAAGCTATGTAAAAGGACATGTACTTTCTATTCCTTAATGGTCGCTCAAATAGTTCCCGTGGGAAGATTAAAAATTGTTAACGAGCGAAGCTTTAGACCCAATTCTGAAGTCTACGCAGACGAAGTCGCGGGCAGAAGCTAGTAGTGTCATAAATTCTGCACGTTTTTCGTTGATGGTGTGAATTATAAGTCACAACTTTTTTAATAGAATCTTGTTTAAATAATTTAAAGAAAAACTGAAAATGAGATAGTTAATTATTTTATTAAGTAGCCATTTTGATTCAATGATTTATATTGATGAACTAATGACGACATTTTGCAAATTATTTCAGTCTAATGTTTACAAAAGATTTCATAGCAAAATTTGGTCCTTATAATCACAACAGCTATACAAACAAACACTACCTGTGAATACTCACCGAATTTTGACCAGGTTTGATTTCTGGCTATGAATGGGAGTTAAAAAAAATTGAATGCCATTATTATTAAATCTAAAATTGACGCCATGGTTCCTAAGAACAGATTTCTCTCTCTCTCACAGATTCTATCTTTCCTTACTGACCCATTTGGATTGATCATCCGGTATCCGGTATAATCATGTATAGTAAAAATCATTTAAATAAGCAATCTACCAAAACTTCGGTAAGCCTAACCAAACTATAATCAAACTTGAGAAATTAAAACTTTTCTTGATGCAACATCTTATTCAGTTACAAGCTAAGAGCAAATTTAACATTTAAATCGCTATAAGCTTACGATACCACATCTAGTGAGACTATGCGATTGGCATGAAGATAATTGTCCCTCCTCGTTCCAGCGCATTTCTACTTTTTCCTTGTTTTTTTAGTTCACCTGCTATAAAGTCACAGTCAGTATGCAATATGCAAATAATCTTTCTTGTTCATACAAATGAAAATGAAATTATTAAAAGTCAAAATTATGTAAGAAGTAAATTGTTTGCTTACAGCTAGTCCTAGACTCGTGCATTAATTACTCGTTTGTATTGCTAATAATGAAATAAGTGGAATAGGGTATTAAACTTTTTAATTTTATTAAGAATAAAATATATTTTGAACAATTGTACAAGTAATAGTAGGTATACCGAATATTACTTCGAAGTTATAGCGACATGATTGTGGTCTTCCGCGTCCGCTGATCACATTTCAAATCGCCCCATATTGCGGAATGGTTTATATTACAAGCAACACAACAATAGTAGATTAGTAGCTAAGGGCTGTAAGGCATCAATTGCAGCCCGAGATAATTAGAGGGTATATTTCGAGGGTGCAATTGGTGCTTACACCCGAGCTAACTACTCTGCTTTACATCTCGATTGTGAGGTAAGTAGGTCCTTATTACCCCCAAATGGGGCTTGTAGGTGACCAATTAGCGCTCTAGGGTAATAATGTAGTTAAAGCCCTAGGGCGGTAAGTAATTAAAAAAACACTTCACTATTTCAAAAAGTTCGCGTACATCTAACCATCATACTGACAATAAATTACTTACAGCCCTAGGGCTTTTCTAGCTACATTATTACCCTAGAGCGCTAATTGGTTACCTACAAGCCCCATTTGGGGGTAATAAGGACCAACTTACCGAACATTAGAGATGTAAAGTTCTTTTATTTTTGCATAATCTTCTTATATACATAAATTAATCGCTGGGTGTAAGTCACGCAAAAACTGAAATGTCTCGAACGATTTTTACGAAATCGTTTATGTATGTTTGAATAGATTCACGGAAGGTTTATACGTACCATTGGACCGATGCTGACCGCCCGCCGTTTATACGCTGTAATTGGGCGGGTCAACGTCTGCCGTGCCCACTAAAATTGAAGAATTAATGAGAGAAGGTAAGCGAAAAATATGCTGCTTTAAATTGAAGCGAGTTCGAAGCGCAAATCTCAGCAGGCGTGATATTACAACGGCTCTCCGTTTGCGTTCAGGTCACATCCTTTTTAACAGCTTTGGTTTCCCAATGAAAAATACACAATCACCAAATTTTGTCAATTGCGATTAAATAGAAGATGTTTACCATATTATGATGGAGTGTGTGCGGAGAGAGGTGGAGAGGTTAGAATTGAAGATGAAATGTGGCAAAACCAATAGTATTGATGGTGCGGCAGTGCTTGCATTGATGTGTTCCGGTTTGAAGGGTAAGATATGGCATTGATTATTGGGTACCGTGACTTTACATCCTAAGTCATAAGTTGGCAATGTATACTGTGGTTCCGGTGGGGGTTGCAATTTTGCTGCGAATCTCACAGGAGCCACATGTATTATAGGTGACTGTTACCACTTACTATCAGGTGGGCAGTTTGCTTGTTTGCCAACTTAGTGGCAAAAAAAAGTAATAATCTTGTAATTAAGCGCGTTTTTGCGGTGACCTAGTCATAAGAACAACGTCAATAGCATTGTTGTGTTCCGACAATTAGAGGTAAGATAGCCAGTTCCTCAGTTGTTGAGGAATCCAAGTAAAGCTCGCTTCCATCTTCGGTCTCAACCTCACATCAGCAGGCGTAACATGGGCTGCCGAGACTGGACTCGAGTCACGCATTTATCTCACAATTTCAGTGACATAATCTTTTCGTCTTCTCTCGTCGTAAAGAGTAGCACGGTGGTATTTAGTGTGACTGACGTGATAAATTTTCTTGACGCTCGTCAAGGAACACGTGTGACTGAGTTTTATCACAAATTTCTTGGCATGCCTGTGCGCCGACTGCTGTAGTTGTAGTAAGTGAATTGTGACACAATGCATGACTTGAGTCCAGTCTTGGCAGCCCGTGCTACGCCTGTGGGTGAGATGAAGGCCAAGAGATTCCCTGTTGTGTGTAAAAAAATATGATGAAGCGAGAATCGAAATGTGCAATTGCACACTTTGTATTACCTGCTTTTCACAATGGCGACAGCAGGGCCCTTAATTCCAACGACGACGGTTTTGTTTCCACACAGGTTTTTTTATGTAAAAATTGTTTTCTGCTTGCACTTCGACTATGAAGCACGGTATTGTGTGTATCTGACTATCTGTATCTAGACACCGCGTCCGTAGCAAGATCTGAACATTGTGGTCATTAGCGTTGGTTCCGGTGTCCGTTACGAAAGCACGAGGAAATTATATATTTCTATTCCACTCCCATATTACATACACTTATAAGAATATACATATTAAAAATTACTATTGAACTATCAATTAATTTAGAAAAACATACAAGAGAATAATAAAACAAACATATGTTTGTTTGCAATATTAGGTATTTTGATACTTTTCAGCTGACAATAGTGATGATGAGAAGGAACTGTTTTTTTTTGTTCTAACATACCAATAGCTGTAAATATTGCTATTATGGTGACATACTTAGACGAGATAGTGTTACATGCGTGAGTTCAAAGTGAAAACTGCCACATAGGAAATCGAACTTAAACTAAGAAACAGACGGTCTCGCAGCAGTAGGAGAGATATTATAAGCGACATATCAAAACTTTCAGCAGTGGAAGATGGAATAAACATGTTAATAATAATGAGTAACTAATCAATTTATAATATTCAAATATGAAATATATGTGCTTTTTTTTTTGTATCCTAGATCAAGAATCTTACATGAGCTTTTAACAAAGTCATCCAATTTCATTTTGTTCCAAAGAGGTCAAGAATATTATATGAGCTTTAAAATAAGCTTTAAATACGGCTAATACAAAAAAGTAATTATGAAATAAATAAAATACTTTTGACACGCTCGCAACGGAACAGACGCCGCCCGGCGGTCTTGATCCAGTCAGTAAATTCGAACAGGCGTATCTGTAGAAGTCGATCTGTAGAAACGACCCCTAGTTCGGGGATCGGGCACAATAAACAAACTAAACGTTTAAGATGTTACCAGGAGAAACGATGTCTGCGGAAAAAGAAACGGTTAAAGCGGGATCTTAATTTATACTCTCAACCTTCTAGAACTTATCTAGAATGTTGGGAGAAAGAACCACAAGGAAACGGCTTACTGCCATAGACTACGTGTTCGTTCTGAAATACGATTTAACCTGGCTAAACGCAAACAATTGACGACACGGTTAGCGCAGAGGTCGAGTAATCGCCTACTGCGCAACGGGTCGCGCGCGGGTTCGATTCCCGTACTGAACAAATATTTTGTATGGCCTACAGAAATTTGTTCCGGTCTGGGCGTATGTGCATGTGATATTCTATGTTTGTTACTGCACCCACGATACAGGAAAAAATCAAAGAAAATGTGGGGCGACGTTTTAAAAAAAAATTATAGAAATTAAAAATATTTATGTAGCAAGTATAAAAAATCATCAGAAACATTTCTGTTTATAAATTATTATTAAAAAGGATATTAATAACAAAATTAAGCTTATCAATTGATTTCTGAACGTAAACGAATATTTATTTTGAGGGCACTTTCATAACGATATTTTTATTTTAATAATATTTTATTTATTTATATATACAACTACCGGCGTTAAATGTCAAACGCAGAGTAAACAAAACCACCTATATGTGTTGAACACCTCTTAACAAAAATTTAGTTGTGAGTGGTTATTGCTGGTTATTAAGCATATTCACAAAAAGATCAGTACATAATGACGTGTTTGTATGAAGGGAAAACTCGTTAAAATCAAGGTAAGTTTAAGTTAAGTGGAGACACCGAGAACCGTGACACTTTCAAACATATCGATTTAATACAAAATATATGTTGCCATATAAATAACAGTATTAAATCCACTTGGTATAAAAGATTCAATACTTGTTAAGGGAACATTTTGTCTGCAACAATATTGCTGATACTGGATACGTCTTCATTCGAACTTAAAATGTCATTAAGGTGAAAGATTTATTAAAATTCGACATGAGTTCTTTTATGGAATCCAGTCCAAGGTATCAATTTTTGTACAGAGGTTAAATTGAATATGCGAGTTAATTTCATTATACGTTTTAAATTTTTATGATCTTACTATTTTTGCAACATGAAATAAAACAGTTACCTTTACTTTTCTTTTTGAAAATGAAATGCATTTATGTTTCGTACCTTTACGTGTAAAAAAGTCAAAACCAATAAAGCTTCTGCAAGGAGTGAGACAGGGCGACGTTACATGGCCAAAACTATTCACAACTACGCTACAGGATATGTTTAAGCTTTTGCATTGCAGAGGATTTGGCATCAACATAAACGGCGTTGCACCTTCGTTTCGCAGATGGTATAATAGTCATAAGTATGACCCTGCAAGACCTAAGAATGCACAATACGAGTATACTTGACGATTTCTAGAGTTTCCCAACAAGTGGCTGTTAAAATAAACATTGACAAAATGAAAATTATGTTGATTTCCCATGTCGTGTCATTTCACCAGATGGAGACTTTTTACCAGAGCATGATTTCTATGAGTACCTCTTTTGAAGAGTGAACAGGCAGTGAAATTACTGGGTACTGTGACTTGAAATCTTATGTCACAAGTTGGCAACGTACATTGGCGTCCTTGTAGGAACTGTAGATATGCAAGTCTAACAGGAACCACATATACTGTAGCTACTTACCACCAGACGGGCAGCCTAATTGTTTGCCATCTTAGATTTATAAAGAAACCCTCTTCGGCTATGGATAGAGGTAATATGCCAGAGGTTGTCGACGAGTATTAAACAAAGATGTCTTTTAACGTATTTAACTGAAGCTATTAAGACAAAAGTCAGTACGTGTGTGTTGCCAGTGATGACTAACAGCGAGACATCATAGCGTAATAATTCGTTCTTATAAGAAAGCTCAAATTCGTGCAAATACGAATGGAGGGGGATATGCTCGCAGTTCCTTTGTGTGATGGAATCAAAATAATATAATCAGAATAGAATAAGAGACACGAAGGGAGATTGCAAGCCTTGAGTCGCAATTAGCATGGCGTATTGTTCAGGACTGACGGTCGTTGGGGTATAAAGGTCCTTAGGTAATAGCCGCGTTTCGATAGACCCCCACAAGTCGGACTGACAATCTGATGAAGGCTGCCGGAAGCAGCTGAATGTGGGCGGCACGAGCGCACGAGACTGATTGCTTTGGAGATCCTTGGGAAGCCTATGTGTAAAATTGGGCGTCTCTTCGCAGAGGCATGATTGAGATTAACTTCCTTAGGTAGCGTTTACGACATCTACGGGATGAAATTGGGGAGATAAATGACTGTATTATTAATTCGTTACCGAACAGACAGTTAAAAATAGAGTGACTGGAGATGATGATTTCATGACATGTATTTGATATTGAGGTCGTATTTTATCAATCAATTGCATTTTTTGAGGTTAATTATGCATTGACATATTGGCGTTATTGAATGTATGTCACTGCACAGACGCACATTGCGAAACGCGGTGTCAGTGCTGCATGCATCGGACTTGTTTTGAGATGATCTCCCGTATGGGCTATTAATTCAGCACCATACATTTTAAAACGATGCTCGTTGTGATAATTGGTATGTGGTATTTTACTACTATGCCATGGGCAGTTTTTTTCACAAATTGATGGATTAATAAAAGGTTATAGTGCTAATTAAAAAATAGGCGTAATTCATGTAGAACTTTACCTTTAAGAAAATTGTTCTATAGTAAAAAAAACAATTCAATTAAAGTTCCTCTATCATTTCCGAACGGTCTGATATGAATTTTCAGTTAGTCAATCTAATAAGTAGCAAGACTAATGCAAGACGGAACGTCTGTCGGTAATGTGGCAAGCTCAACACGAAGATAGACAACATATTTTTTGCTGCCTACATCAAGTAGATCCTTGTATGGCGAGAATTAAACACAGGAATCGACAGTCACGGAACTAATGTAACTGATCCTGTTAATAGAAGCATGTGGGAAGTAGTTGGAGTCAGTACCGCATACTTTTCTCTTTAGCATAGAGCCATCGTTGTAGCATTTTCGCCGTGATGTTGGAAATTTTAACGTGACATTTCTTATATCAAGTAAAATAGCAATATATGATTGTAAAAAAAAGTTTTATTTAATTCGATAAATAGCTTGAGACTAAAAATGAAAAGTACAAAAAAATCACATTGCATCATTTCTGATTCTTTTTCTAATTTTATGCTCCAAAATGCGATGAAAAGTTAATTTCATGAATTGGTCGAAAAATCATAATGGTGCACATCATGCATGCACATATAGGTATGTACCTACTATTTGGATCCTTTCGATTATGTTGCTTGGTAACGGATAAGGGATACGGAAAAGGATAACTAATTACGGGATTTTTTTAGTTCTCTTTCCGAATAACTCTATCATCTACAATATTATTTAAATAAAAACACGATCAACATCGAATTAATTAAGTTTGATTAATTAATTGAAAAGGCAAATAGTATGATTTAGAGGCTGTAAAGAATTGACCTATAAGCTAAAGTATATATGTATACTAAAAGTAATAAATACCGCAATTGATGCAAAGAGAGAAAACTTTTTGGTATGAAATAATGCTATAAATTTAATTGAGAGTATGTAGGCGAATCAAAATTATCATACAATCAAATCCAAGTGTCAGTGCTAACTGGATATCATTTTAATGAGAATGCTGCACATCAATCTAAAATGAAGTCGTGAGAAGAATTTTTACATGAGGTTAAGCGCTAGTTGTCCTCAGAATAAAATCTTATTACATTATATTCTTATTCAATAACTTCTAGCTATGCCCGCGACTTCGTCCGCGTGAAATAACTTTTGTTAAAGTTGATACAAAGTAGCATATGGTATACCTTATATAATTAGCTATCTATTAGTGAAAGTCCCGTCAAAATCAGTCCAGCCGTTCCGGAGATTTGCGGTAACAAACAGACAGACAGACAAAAAAATTTTAATTGTGTTTTTGTTATTGGTACCCGATATACATTCACACAAGTGACACCACCAACTACTCACACAAGTGAGACAGATTGCGAACGTGTGACGTGGTTCAGACCTACGTTTACTTTGGGGATTTGATTTCAAACGGTGGGGGCTGCGTTGATGAAGTTAAACGACGTATGGCCATAACCAGAACGGCGATGGAGAAGTTAGGGAAAGTGTGGAGGAGACATTACCAAAGCAACTAAAATCCAGCTCGTACTCGTGAACACTCGTATTTCCCATTTTCCTTTACGCGGCAGAGACGTGGACAGTTCGTGAACTGGAAAAGATAAAGATAGATGCCTTGGAAATGTGGTGCTGGAGAAAGATGCTCGGAATATCGTGGACAGAACTCCGCACCAACGTGTCCATACTCCAGGAGCTGGGCATCACGCAGCGTCTATCGGCTATAGTACAGACACGCCTACTGCAGTACTTTGGCCATGTTTCTCGGCGCGATAACAACAGCTCCATAGAGATTGTGCGGAGAGCTGTGTCCGTTTCTACCACTGATGTGGACGTCTCAACGTGACCACGACCGCTCTGTCAAGAGCGAAACGACAAAGGAGAAGAAGATACATTCACACCCATTTAGTAAAAACTTGTTATGTTGACATTACAAACAGACACTTCAATTTTATTTATTTGTATAGATTAAATGTCATCACTCTTAAATATAGATCACATATATTGTCAGGTCAGTGCTGTGTCATTTGTTAGAAATCGACCAATAACAAGACAGAATCTCATAGTTCTGCATTATACCCTTATTGTAAATATGGTCTTCAAAGCGCCCTAAGTAAATTATATATGCCAAATCACATATTGTGTCTGTTTAATAATTTGTAACATTTTCAAGGGATGAAATAGTGGTTAAAACTAATTACAGTATTCAATCTTTTGAAGGCGAAACGTAGTTCACGGGCACAGCTAGTATACCTACTTATAAAAAAATAAATTAAAAATTTAAATAACCTCCGACAAAAAAGTAAAAAATAAATTGTGTTGGTTGAATTTTGAAAGCGTCATCACGTCGGGGGACCGCAATTAATATATTTATTTATTTACCGACCGAATACGTAGGGCGTTACTAGATATATTAATTGCGATCCCCCGAACGTGACGACGTTGAAATCAAAATATTACTAGATAAATATCAAAGTTGAAGGGTCAACCCACACATTTTATTTTGTACTTTTTTGAAGGATTTTTGTTGGTGGTTATTAAAATTTTTAATTTAATTTTTATTTCATATTTTTTAAGCGTCATGTTATACCTACACCCTAAACTAATATAAGCTCGAGATCCTCGGTCGGTGGGGACGTATATAAGCTGTGATGACTTTTTAGATTTCTGAGTAAAAGTTTGTTATTCTCCGATATCCACATTCCACACGAATGAAGTCGCGGGCACAGCTTTCTTTATATAATGAGACTCGGTCTTATTACAAAACCTGGCTTAAACTTGGTCTAAAGTTAGTCTTGGTTTAAATGTAGTGCGCTTTCACTTGTGTCAATATACAAAGATAGAGACAACATCAACTTAGTCCTGGTTTAAACCAGGACTAACTTTTGTCCATGTTTTGTAATAAGACGCAATCGGTCTTATTACAAAACCTGGTTTAAACCTGGTCTAAAGTTAGTCGTGGTTTAAATGTAGTGCGCTTTCACTTGTGTCAATATACAAAGATAGAGACAACATCAACTTAGTCCTGGTTTAAACCAGGACTAACTTTAGTCCATGTTGTGTAATAAGACGGAATAAGTTTATTTCCGTAAATAAGTATATTTGTTGTCCATTTAGCTCTGCTATAAGTTCTGCCTGTGGAACAGAATGGATAAAAAATTAATTCCGTTCTACGATTGGTTTTGTTATAAGAAAATTCTTTAGTGAGATGACCTTGTGGTGTCGGCTACGAACATTCATAATTATTTAGTAGGTACACTAACTTACTTTGATGTGGATCGTGTGATCTGTCATCCCTCTAGAGACATTAACAATTTTTATGCGAGGTCAACATACAAAATGCCGAGAAATTTTGTATTGAAATATGAATTCTAAGGAATTGAAACTTTTTCATTTAGTGATTAAAAATCGATTTTGATACTATGATTATGGTATGCCTTACATATTAACAGTAACTGCTTAGCTAGGCAGTAGGCTATCTAATAATTATCGAATTACTATAATGCTGTTGTAGACATTGTTTTGTGATGGTTTACATGTCCAAACATTGCAAAATATCCCCCAAAACAATGTAACCCTGGTAATTCGGACCTGTAGGGTTACTCTTAAACCGAATCCGATCGATCGGCATTGGGATTGTGATTTTTCGTACGCTTATTTTTGCGCATTGGCTCCAAATTGACCCCCGTATTGTGCGGATTTTGGGTGAACCAATTAACATATATAAACAACACAGAAGAACAGATGTACAAAGGTACTGCTTATTTCAAAAATGAAATTTCTTCCAGTTGACCCGTGAGAGGAGCAATAATACTGTTAATAGTATGCGTGTATATCAGAACAATAATATTGATAATAATAAACAAAATATATGAATAATAATGAAATAAATAATATATGTAAACCGGCAACACAAATATCTATAACTTTAATGATAAACGGTAGGACCTGGATAGATAGAACTCCCTTAAACACCGTATGAAGGAGCAAATAGTTTGGCAATCCCGTATGTTAGGTGGAAGCGAGTTCCAAAGTCTAATTGCATGGGTCGTAAATGAATAGGAAAGGAAGATGGAATAATAGGAAGGAACACAAAGAAGAAATTTAAGATGGGATCTACAAAGAGTCCTAGACGAGATAGCGAAGGAAAAGCGCTCTCGAAGGTATGAAGGATACATGGAATTGAAAAGAACATTAAAGAGGAAACAAAGTATTCGAGGAATCTTACGGAAACCGACGGGTAGCTGTTTGAGATCGTTTCGAAACTTGGAGGCATGGTCGAATTTATTTAAACCTAAAATGAAACGGATACAAAGATTTTCCGAAGGCTCAAGCTCAATCCTGAGGTCTTAACAACTAGTTTAATTCAAAAACTTAATGTCAAATAACCGTTTAATTAATCTAGTAACATTAAAAAAAAAAAAACCTTTTAATATATAAATAATAGCTCGTGGACCCACCAGTGCAGTGGGGCAAAGTAGTGGGAAGTGGGACCATGAGAAACGACCCAGAAATATCAGTAGGTATCTAAACGGTTTTTGTAAACGACTAATTAAAGCTCATGTAGCGATCATTCGGTCTAGTTTCGTGTCTCTACGAATTTACGAAGTTTGAAATCCTTACGTACGAATCAAGTTTATGCAGTCATGATATGCACCATGATCGTTTTATGGGTATTTATTGTGACGCCGTCGCAACGTCACGTCGAAAGGCCGATTGTCGCAAGGGCGCGCGCTCTGCATGCGATAGCGTGGCCTACTTAACGGATATGTCAACATCATGCGTGTTAAAAATCGATTCTTTATGTAACGGGTAATTAGCTGATCAGTTTAGACAGTAAGTCCTATGCCTAAAAAGTAGGCGGAACAGGCTGACATGATGATTAATCATTATATCTCTCTCTCTATATCTAACATTTTTGATAGATATAGAGTTCCTTTACAAATTCTCAGCTTATGTCCGAATTGAGATCAACAGAAAAAAGGACTTAAAACCATTTTAAAATTCTTTTTATGAGAATGCTTCCCCAATCAGGAAAACCTAACGGAGATTGTTCAACTTAGGTCAACAAACATTTTTTTAATAAATAAGCTTATATTATTACGTGGTATGATATTAATGTTGGTCGCGTTACAGCGCTCATGTATCCGGTGAAAGGATGGGTTGAACCCACGATCCTGACCTTCGCTCTGAAGGCTCACAATAGGACAGTAGCCCCAATTAGCACAGAAAGCTTCCGCGTTCTGAGTGACATACCTACTCGTAAAAATTTATCACAACCTTTCATATCGATGGTATGAAAGGTTGTATACTCGTATATACCGTGGTAATAGCGTATAATGGTTGCATTTTTTAATCATGTAAATTATGAATGTACGTTCTTCGATGTGTAGGTAGGTACCTATTATTTGTAAAATGTTTTCGATTAAATAAACGATATGGTTACTACATTAGTTCAAAATTTAGTCTACAACAAAAAGTATTATTTGAATAATGTCATTATCATTCTGAAGCAAAAGAACGCCTCTATGTCTATTTAATAAATAACAGGCAAAATAACTTATGTTTCAGTAAAAATAATCTTTTTTGCAAAAATTCGGTGCCATAACATTGTAGTACTAAACACACGAACCTGAAAAAGAACATGAATATTCAATTATAGTTTTCATACTTTTAAAACAATTTAGTTATTAGTTCATCTTTTATTTTAGATACACTGTTGAAATCTTCGTATCGTATTTCATTGACCACTCCAAGTTTTCTTCTATTCATTAGAATACGCTGAATATTGTTGGTTTTGTTTCGCCAAAGATTTGGTGAAAAAGTGGGAGGTAACAAGGTTGCCACAAAACAAATATAAAAAGCTCGCAACTTGCAATGCTGGTCAGTCAACCATTGCCATCAATAAATTAACTTAACTTAATATATTACAACATATAATCACAAGTTATTACTAATAAAACCAGTAACTGGATTATATTTTTTAAGATTTCTATGGCCCGAGTATTACAGATCACGGCGCTTTCCAAACCAAGCTGTTTACTGTTGACATTGAGAGAGCAACTCTGTGACATTAATGAAATCGGTTGGATGAAGGTTGTAGTTTGAAACAAGCTCACCGAGAATTAAGGAGTTCAGAATAACTTGGTGTTATGTATGAATATTAAAAATATTTTTTTCACATTACTGTTGACAAATCGGTTCATGTTTTGTGACACCGTACATATAATTACATAATGTATTATTGCGACGTAGTTAGGTTGCAAAAAATAATGTCGTCACCATGGTTATGACAACTTAAAACAATACAGCTTCAATTCTAAATGTTAGTTAGATCACCGGGAATCAGATTGATATGAATCCTTTTAGGTAATTGACACTATGAATACTATCGTTACTATTTATGTTATTTCTTGATTTTAAAATATAATTTGTCAGAGGCACGAGTAACATAAGAATAGAGACCAGTTACAAAAAGAACACCGTCGCAGCCAAAAAGTGAACAAAATTAAGGGTTGTTTATTATGGTCCCATTTAACTCATGATCTCACTCCATAAAATTAACTCGTGGTCCCACTACTACTTTCCTTCTGGTGGGACTGCGATCGAAAAAATTTACAGATTTATAGCATAGACATAAAATGTCTTTTACACTATTCTTCTTAATCGTGTTCTTTAAAATGGGATGTACACCAATAACAGCAAGATCCCCAATTTTAACGATTCACTTTTCGCAGAGATTCCAAACGAAAATTCGTAAAAACCGCAAAAGCTAGTTGAATAAAGGCGAAGCGCGATGACAAACTGTCAGTTGTGGTCATAAAAATGAATGCATATATTACACTGTAATAAAATATTTTAACATTCCATTTGCATCTCATCCCACGCGTGCCATTAAGGATGACGGAGTTGACAAGATACTCGTATAAGTTGGCCGTGTCTTTTAGACAACTGGCTGTTGTTCACAGATCAGCACAGCCAGCCTTTTATTTGATTTGTATACAACTTGAGCAGCTAACAAGTATACAGATAAGCCTGTGACTCACCTGATGATAAGTGGTAACCACCGCCCATGGACAACTGCAATGCCAGGGGCAGAGCTCAGTGACTGCTTACCTAGAGAGAAGTACTCTTTTGAAGCCTAGTTTGAAGTAGGACATATCGTAGCGCTCATGAACCACCGCAGCTGGGAGTTCGTTCTAGAGTTTGCACGTTACGTGGAAGGAATGAACGCTGAAACCGAAGTGTACTAGACCAGATCGGTTCCAGGTGATACGGACCCCCTCTTCTGCGATGGCGGGTAGTGCATCCCTCGGTCCGTATATAGGACATACGGACATTAGATACATGCGAAATTCGCGCTTTATTGAGCCACAGCCATACATTACCACCACAAGTCACTGCCATCTATCACTTGCACTGCTTTCGTGGTCTGGTGATTGATACCAGCTGCTTCTGATGTCATGGTATGGAGCTCGACATCCCATAGGGCTAGACGTTCTTCTTCTTGATTTGTTTAGCGGTAGGCCTTCAATGGGGTATAAGATGGTAGGCCTCTAATGGGGTATAATATTCTTCAAATAACACCGTACAGGGCCCAAGCTATACTCATTATGTCATCATGTCATGGTCATGGTGCATTCCGCTGACTATCGGATGGGGCTATGTTAATTTGCACCAACATGTCAGAGATAGCGAGAGCTTTTGACCCAATTTGAACAATCTCTGCAGGAGGCTACCCAGTAGTGGGCATGTTGCTGGGATGATGCAGACTTCTGAGCTCACCTGGTTAGCTACCCTACCTTATCTCTTCTGTAGTTTTTGCTGTAATAGCAACAATGTCAATAACATTACAAATAGATATAAGTTTCTCAGTAAATGAGGAATTCAAGTATAGCTTACATCTTCGGTCTTATTGCTACTTACCATCAGATGACATGAGGGTGAAGAGTTTTGGTGTGATATTTAAATAACAGTCCTTGCTGAGCTTTGCCAACGTGATTTACAAAATGTTATTGACCATGGCTGTTTATCCGCCAGTCGTACTACGGTAGCATAAGGGTAATAAAATTATCAATTTGTAAAAAATATATCAGAAAATGAATTAGGTAACTTTATTCAGTTTTATGTTAGCAGTTCATGTAGAAGCTATAATGGTTAGTATAACATTTAATTGACACTCCATTTCGGGCAAACTCAACATGACTTGCAGCCAAGTGTTACGTTGGGCGGCTCTTAATAGCCATGGGCTCATTTTATGACATTGTTATCTAATAATTGCTATTACGACCGTAATTGTGATATATATTAGTGGTTGTCGCAACATTAACAATAAGTTTTCGATATTTTTTATTAATGACAGTACGTGATATTTAATTGATAAATAATGTATGCTTCTACCGAACGATTGTATTTTTAAAGAAGTATTCTGATAATATTTAAACTGACTGTTTCTACACATGAATGCGAAAAAGGTAATTGCATCCCTTGTGCGCTGTGCTTGTGTCCCTTGTGGCAGCCCCAACAGCATCTTGGCTATGAATACCAGCAGACTAGATTGTAATTGCATTAGTCGCTGCTCCGCTATCTTTTTACGGAGCGACATAGCTGTGATTAGTGTTAACTGTCAATCTTTATATTAAACGTGACACATTATCTAGACACGCGGCAGCGTGTTCAGCCAAGTTCAAAGATAAAAATACTATTTAGATGCATTCGAAATGGATAACGAATATATAAACAAAAGTAATAATTGGTTGTACGAGTATATGGATATGCAAATATTCAGACAATACTTTCAGGCCATATAGTCTAAATACGTTAGTGATATCAAAATGAGACTCAGTTATAATAAATTGACTCGCCATGAAGAAGCTAGTATTTTGTAGATTTCATCTGTTACATGTAAGATAAAGTGCCTCCTCTTCATCAGTTTAATTTATGCCTGGAAGGGTTGTGGTATACTGTGCCTTCCTCTATAGAATGTCAGAGATCTGTGTGATTATTTTTCTTTATCATTGAATAATGGCCGAGTTTCCGCGTGGTAACGTGGCCCTTACAAGGTGTGGCCCGAGGCCGCCCGCCCGCTCACTCAGCCCAGATAGGTACTGCCTACAAACTGGACTTCGTATAGAAAAAGATTTGCTTCTATAGCAAACCATTTTTTACTATGATATCAATAATTAAAGTGTTTACGCCCCAACAGACTGTGTTTAGCAAGATTTAAACGATCTTATATTCCGAATATACGTATACAAAAGTGTGTTCAGCAGCTAAATATAAATCTGATTCTAAGTTTATTAACCCTTAATAGGTAGGTTACAAAATAACGTAAAGCATTAACATTGAGGTAAATATTATATAACGATACAGTCGATGGTGTATGTAAAGAAATATTTGAAATTATACTGTCAGAGATTCCTTAGTCGGAATCTAATCACAACATAGTGTGACATTCTTCGTAGCGTATATTAACAGCCGAATGTGATTTTATCACAATTATTAACAGATAGATATCAAATAACGGGAGTTCATGAGTGTTATATCGTAATTTTATAATTATGTTGTCAGAACTTGCTTAACCGTGTTGATAAAAAAGTTATTAATGATTATACAATATATTAATTATATATGAAAAGGTATGAAAAATCTCATATAAACAGAGCTATAAATATAGTATTTAAATAAGACTTATTACTACTATTATTATTATACATTTATTTCAAACAGTATCTTAAATTTAAGTCTTTTACAATAAATACATATAAAAACATAAATATTATAAAAAACTTAAATCTAGGGTTCCACTGGCAGCGGAGCACGGCCCAAGCTACCAGTGGTTAGGGCTACAGGGACAGGAATCTCCGGACAATACGTGCCGTGTCAAGAATCACCGCCTTCTGTATCTGGCCCTTGATCCAACCGTCAAGCGAGAGCCTCTTAAGGTGTCGGTCGAGACTCTTCGCCATTAAACCGTTCGCAGAAACAACTATCGGAACAATGATCGTCGAGTCAATATCCCACATGGCGGTTACCTCGTGAGCCAAGTCAAGGTACTTACTGGCTTTGTCCTTCTCAGCTTTCACGAGATTCTCATCATGAAGGATAGTGATATCGACGAGCACTGCTCGGCGTTGGCACCGGTCAACCACCACGATATCAGGCTTATTGCAAACAATAGTCCTGTCCGTGATGATAGAGCGGTCCCAATAGAGCAACGCACGACCATTTTCAAAAACTGGCACTGGTACGTACTTATAGTACGGGGTCTCAGACTCGACAAGGCCGTATCGAATGGCAAGTTGCTGATGGATGATCCTGGCTACTAGGTTGTGTCTGTGCAAATACTCGCCGTTAGCAAGATGAGAACAACCGGAGATAATATGCCTGAGTGACTCTCCGGGACGACGGCATGCCCGACAGATGTTGACGGTACCGTCCTTCAGGATATATTTTCTATAGTTGTTCGTCATCATTACTTCGTCTGCAATTGCACAGGCAAAACCCTCGGTTTCCCCGAAAAGGTTACCGAAGCGCAGCCAGTTTACCGAGGCGGTTAGGTCTACATCAGGCCCAGTCAAGGCCCGATAAAACCTCCCGTGTAGCTCCTTGCCCCTCCATACTTCCTTGCGGTCTTCGACGGTGAGCACCGATGGTTTGCGCCAGTTCTCGGTTGCCATGGAGAGAGGGGTAAGTCCTCTGTCAACTGCCACAACATCACGATGCATCCCGCATTCGTTGTTAAGGAAGTAATTCCTGAGGCTGCACACTTCACGGTTGTGGAGGTTCTTGGCATTTAGAAAGCCACGACCACCCCATTTCCGTGGAATGTACAGTCTCATAACAGACGAGCGCGGGTGGAGCATGCGATATGTTGTGAGTAGTTGGCGGACTCTCCTGTCCAGAGCGTCCAGCTCAGTCTGAGTCCATCTCAGTATGCCAAAGGAGTATATCAAAAGAGGCATCACCCAACCGTTGAAGGCGCGCACCTTATTGCCGCCAGACAAGAGACTGTTAAGTACCTTTGTTAGGCGACAAAAGAAGCGTGCCTTCACCGATTTCTTGACGTCCTCCGCCGATATCCCTAAAGACTGTGACATACCAAGATATTTGTATGAGTCGGCATCGGAGAGAGATCTGAGTGTCATTGTATCGGAAAGTTGTACATTCGGTGATTTTACAACTTTCCCCCGCTGCACATGCAAGACCGCACACTTATCTACACCGAACTCCATTCTGATAGCGTTGCTGAGAATCTATCGACAGCCTAGACTTGAGTCCTTCAACAAAGTGCTGAGAGGGTTCAATGCTAGGCAAAACCACAAGGGACTCAAACTGTCACCCTGAAAAATACCTCTCTCTTTTTTAATCAAGTTTTGCGGATCAAGGGAGCCGTCGCCGCCGCATGGTTGACGAAGAGCTGTGGTCCATTGCCGCATACAGTTACTTAAAAGGATTTCAGAGTTGTATTTATTTTATACAGCTCTAAAATCCTCTCCAGCCACGAGTGCGGCACCGAATCATAGGCCTTCTTGTAGTCAATCCATGCAGCAGAAAGGGATCCCCTGCTCCGCCGAACTTGTTGGCTAATGGTCATGTCTATGAGGAGGAGCTCCTTCGTACCACGGGACCCAGCCTTACATCCATTCTGAGTAGAGGCCAAAATATTATTTGACACAATGTGTGTGTTAATTTTTGTGGTCAGAATGGACGTAAGGAGCTTGTAGATGGTGGGTAAGCATGTGATAGGTCTATAATTCTTTGGATCCGTGGTACTTCCGGTCTTGTGGAGCAAGAAGGTGGTACTGGCAGTCATAAAAGTGGGAAGGGAACCGTGCTCTAGGGTTTCTTGAAACTGTGTAGCCAAACGGGGATGCGAACTACGAAACCACTTTATCCAGAAGTTTTGCAATCCGTCAGGCCCTGGGCATTTCCAGTTCTGGGCCGAACGGATGGCACAACTAACGTCTACGGGGTCTATGGTAATAGGCCCCATTGGCTCAATAGATTCACATTCCCGTTCTATTACACGCATCCAATCACCCTCTACATGATCGACGGGCAGCGACCAGATGTCACGCCAGAAGCTGACCATGGCATTGGCATCAGGCAGCCGCCCGTCGACCACACGATGGTTGGTTCCCTCCCACTTTCGATATACCTTCTTCTGATCACTTTGGAAAAGGCGATTCTGAAAGTATCTATCCACACGTACTCTGTAGCGACGAATACGGTGAGCCCACGCATAGACTTTCTGCTTCAGATAGTCTATGCGTTCCGTGACATTCGCCATGTAATCTTTAGGCCGGATTCCGGTTCCGGCATAGGCCTGTGTCACAAAGCGCATAACTCGGGGTCGGGTGTTACCCCGACTGAAGCAGATAAGCTTGCCAATGAGAACCCTGAATGAGTTGATACGCTTTTCTATTCTCACTTGCCATGCTGGTGCCGCAGGCCGCGGTGCTCGATCAGCTTCCGGGAACCTTACTCGGGCAACACGGCATGCGGCAAGGGCACCGCAGTACAGAATAGAATGCGTATTAACCAAAATTTTCGCTAGTCCGTAGGTATGGAGCTAGCAAAGCATTTAGTGTTCCCAACAGCGCTAGATTACGTCTATGTGTCAGCAAACGTGGTATTAGCGGCCTAGAGTTTGGTGCGGATCGATATTCACGAATCACGTCCTCCAAAGCGGCTTCCAGTTGCTCTTTTACTTGAGTACTTACATTAATGCCAGCGCTATCCCCTTCATCAGCTTCGGGGTCAACCTGCGTCGCTATTGTCACCTCCGAGTACAGCATTGTATCTGCACCCGAAGCAACGGGCGTGGCAGACGGGCCTCGCGCCGAGGAAGGGACGGCGGTAGCAGGAAGCATCTCTAAGTGATCAAGTGTAGATTGATCCAGCAGCTTACACCGATGGATCGCCCGCACTTGATCCGATAGTCGTTGGGCGGACGGCTCAAGGACCTGAAACAGAGACAGCATTCTGTCACGATACGCAGTCAGACAGGTTCCTCCCTCTGTAGCCCCGTAATAGGCGCGCATGCAGTTCTCGTTCATTGTTGTAGTCCATCGCATGCGTCGCACTACACCACCCGTAGCGGGGGCCTGTTGTGAGGCAGATTGCCTCATAGGTCCTAAGCGTGCCGGCAGTGGGGGGCGTCCTCGTCGCGCAGGTGGTCGTGGCGGCGGCGTCCTAGGCCCACTCGCGCCGCTCGCAAGCTGTTTGCTTCGGAACCTGCTTCCAGCAACACGCTCGGAGCTGACGGAGGGACTGATGCAGATGGTGTACGTGCGCTTCGTTCCGCTCTTGCCGTCCTCGTTCTTGTGATAATTATTACACTTGTTTGCCATTTCCTTTTTCATCCAAAATTGTGTTATTAAAATTTGTGTTGTACGTTTTGACACCAGGTGTCAAATCAAAATTTTCCATGTTGACTTAATTTTTCTATTTAGGGCAGATCATAATTTGGTTTTTCTTGAAAATGACGATGTGATTATTGCTGAAATTTTGAGTGTCACATATAGTGTGGTATGCTAAATATAACTATAAAAATATAAAATATTATTTCACAAGAAACGGAGTGACGTGTGTTCGTGACAGCGATTTTTTTTGCTTATTATTATTATCTTCATTTACCTTCTTTCTTAAATAGATTTTTTTTTACAATATAAATATAAAAAATATAAATATTATAAAAAAAACCTACATCTAGCGGGTCCATCGGCAGCGAGATAATGCCCAAACTACCGGTGGTTAGGGCTGCAGGGTGAGGAACCTCCTGACAATTCGTGCCGTGCCAAGAATTACCGCCTTCTGTATCAGGCCCTTGATCCATCCGCCTAGCGAGAGTCTCTCAAGATGTTGGTCAAGACTCTTCGCTATTAGACCATTCACAGACACCACTATCGGGACAATAACAGTCGAGTCCACATCCCACATGACGGTAACCTCGTTAGCCAAGTCAAGGTACTTGCTGTGCTTGTCCTTCTCAGCTTTCACGAGGTTCGCGTCATGGGGGATGGTGACATCGACTATCATTACCCGGCGTTGGGTCTGGTCTATTAGCACGATATCAGGCGTATTGGCTGCAATAAACCTGTTCGTGATGATAGAGCGCTCCCAGTAGAGCAAGGCACAACCATTCTCAAGAACTGGCGCTGGTGTGTATTTATAATACGGCACTTCAGTCTCAACAAGGACTCTCCTGTCCAGAGCGTCTAACTCAGTTTGAGTCCATCTTAGTATGCCAAAGGAGTATATCAGTAGAGGCATCACCCATCCGTTGAAAGCACGCGTTTTATTGCCTCCTGACAAAAGGCTGTTAAGAACCTTTGTCAGACGCCGATAAAAGCGCTCCTTCAGAGACTTCTTGATATCAACTTCCGATATACCCAGAGACTGTGACATACCAAGGTACTTGTAGGTCTCGATCTCGGAGAGGGATTTGATCGTTATTGTCTCTGAAAGTTGTAAATTTTCAGAGTTTACAACTTTCCCACGCTGTACATGCATGACCGCACATTTTATCCACACCGAACTCCATCTTGATAGCATTGCTAAAAACCTCTGTTGTTTTTAACAATTCTATTAGATCTTGGCGATTATGTGCAAATAACTTAAGGTCATCCATATAAAGTAGGTGAGATATGATCTCACCACCTCTACGGAATCGATAGCCTAATCCTGACTCCTTCAGCAACGTGCTGAGAGGGTTCAGAGCCAGGCAAAACCACAAAGGACTCAGACTGTCGCCCTGGAAGATGCCGCGTTCAATCCTAATCAAGTCCTGCGGGCCAGAGGGGCCCGATGCATCGCCTGGTTGACAAAGGATTGTGGCCCACTGGCTCATACACGTGCATAGAAAAGATTTTAGGCCTGCATTTATTTTATACAGATCTGAAATCCTCTCCAGCCATGAATGAGGCACCGAGTCATAAGCCTTTTTGTAGTCAATCCAAGCAGTGCAGAGGGCCCCTCTCCTCCGCCGGACTTGTTGACTAATGGTCATGTCTATGAGGAGGAGCTCCTTAGTACCACGGGACCCAACCCTACACCCATTTTGAGTATCGGCCAAAATATTGTTCACAACTAAGTGTGCATAAATTTTTTGCCTCAAAATGGATGTAAGGAGCTTATAAATGGTTGGTAAGCACGTGATGGATCTATAGTTTTTTGCTTCCATTGTACTACCAGACTTATGGAGCAGGAAGGTCATACCGGTGGTAAGAAGACTGGGGAGAGAACCCACCTCCAGGGCTTCTTGGAACTGCGCTGCCAAGCGGGGGTGAGAACCTCGGAACCATTTTATCCAAAAGTTGTGCAATCCGTCCAGCCCAGGATTTTTCCAGTTCTGTGCCACACGTATTGCACAACTAACTTCATGAGGAACTATAATAATTGGTTCCATCGGCTCGATTTGTTCGCACTCCCGCGCGACAGCACAGATCCAATCTCCCTCCGTGTGTTCAGCAGGCGCCGACCAGATGCCGCGCCAGAAATCATTCATGATTTTTTATTATTATTATATTATTATTGTGGAAATCTTCTATTGTTTCACTTATATCAGTAAATGTGTATTGTTTCTCTATTAGTGACGTGTGATGACTTTTTTAAACTTTACTCGCATGATGAAAACCGTGAGTGTTTCGAATCGTGTTAGGAAAAATAGTCATCACAAATGAAGCAGAAATAATGTCCAATTGAGAACCTGAGATTTTTTAGGCATATATTCATCTTAATATCAATGGCTGATTATGACTTTTTAAACTTTAATGGCTCAAAAGCTTCGAATTATGAATATGTCTGAGAGTTATATTGTAAAAGAGAAGTCTAAATAAGAGAAAAAGTACCAACTAGAGTCATTTACCGTTTATTATAGTAAATAAGGATATTTGTACACACAAGAACATACCTTTTTGTGTAATATTCGCTCAAGGACAAATTACGATATTGGTTTTACTTTAATTCGAGTAGTTAGCGGAGCTAGCGAAGTGAGCAGAGCATCAAACTGCATGCATGCTGCATGCTTGCTTGCACGCTGCCGGCTTGTCTGCATGCTTACTTGCATGCTTGCTACGGACTATACCCAAAAGGCTTGGGTAATACTAGTTTTACCCGGATAAACCTAAGTTTACTGCATTTTGTTATTACCCGTAACATATACATATTATTGTAACTTTGACAGTATCGATCATTTTGTACTCGAGTGTACCAACAGTACTGTCAACAGCAGAGACATAAAAGCACACCATACTTTCAAACAAACCAATAATATTTCGTTACACACCGACAATATTAAAATTAAAGTCGACAGTAATGCGTTACATCATTTCTCTAGGTTCTCACTTAGCGAAAAATTGTAAACAATCAAAGAACATAATTTTGAAATACTGAATATTACAATATTTTGCTCAGTTATGGTAAATAGTCTTAGCCTTCATATCAAGTTGACTATAAATCTTTTAGCTTAAGGGCCCACCATCCGCGCGAGCCCGAGCTAGTTTAGGTAAATTTCTCTAGTCTCTGTTTGTGTGCGTCGCTCACGCACACAAGCGCACTCGGTCGCGCAATCGGTACGGCCGCCTAGCAAAATATCGTAGATGTTAATTTTGAATTTAATAGGTGTTTATATTATTTACTGTGTTATACTATAGTAAATACAGGGATGTGTTTGATCAACTTTTATTTTTACAAGCTTTTATTTAGCTTGTACTGTATGTATGTATGTAGATTTGACCACTTCTCGGTTTTCGAATTGGCTGAAATTTTGCACATAATAATATGTATATCGTGACAATGCAATGTTATGATAACATGGAGCTGATCTGATGAAGAAACTGGACGGTGGCCATAGGAACTCCGTAATAAAACGACGCAACCCCATCGAGTTTGGGCTCGTTTGATTCATATTGACGAGTACTTTGGTCCTATTTGTTAACCAGGGTCTGATACTGGAGCTGGGAGGTGGCTATAGGACCTCCGCAATAAAACGACATAACCCTATCGAGTTTGGGCTCCTTTGATTCGTAATGACGAGTACTTTGGTCCTATATGGTAACCAGGGTCTGATGCTGGAGCTGGAAGGTGGCCATAGGACCTCCGCAATAAAACGACATAACCCTATCGAGTTTGGGCTCGTTTGATTCGTAATGACGAGGACTTTGGTTCTATATGGTAACCAGGGTCTGATGCTGGAGCTGGAAGGTGGCCATAGGACCTTCGCAATAAAACGACATAACCCTATCGAGTTTGGACTCGTTTGATTCGTAATGACGAGTACTTTGGTCCTATATGGTAACCAGGGTCTGATGCTGGAGCTGGAAGGTGGCCATAGGAACTCTGCAATAAAACGACACAACCCCATCGAGTTTGGGCTCGTTTGATTCGTATTGACGAGTACTTTGATCTTATATGGTAACCAGGGTGTGATGCTGGAACTGGAAGGTGGCCATGGGAACTCCGCAATAAAACGACACAAGCCCATCGAGTTTTGGGCTCGTTTGTTTCGTAATGACGAGTACTTTGGTCGAGTTTCGTAATGGCGGCCATGCGATTACAAAATGATAAAATATAAAATAATAGTAAAAAGATTTAAAAAAAAAGTCGCCCCACACTAGGATTTTATTTTAAAGCCCTAATAAGACGAAAATAAATTTTAATTTATTACATGATACATCTAATATATAAAATTCTCGTGTCACAGTGTTTGTTACAGAACTCCTCCGAAACGGCTTGACCGATCTTTATGAAATGTCGTAGGCTATTTTTTATTACGGCGAAACGTTAGTTCGCCGTTATTATGGCGAAACGTAGTTCGCCGGCACAGCTGGTTTTTAATAAAATATAAAAGCTTGTCGCAAGATTTACCCATTTTATAAAAAACTAATATTTTTTTCTTAGAATTACCAATATTTATTTATTTAAGGCTTACTAAGTAAATACATACGGGCAAGGTACTTAAACAGTTTTTTTTATGGAGGGCCTGGCAAATGACCTCCTCCCGCCTGATGTTAAGCGGTGAAAGAGGCCCAAATGAGTTGACAGATAGAGGTGGGAGGACATCCACTATCCAACCTGCCCGCCCCTTGCCGGCCTAAAAGATGTTTTTCACACCTCTTTTGAAGGAACCCATGTTGTAGGATGGAGGAAACACGTGCGCAGGTAGAGAATTCCAAGTGTGGGATGACCGACAGAAGACTTACCGGAGGGAGACCCTGTACCAAGGTCGTGTGCTTGGGTACCTCCGTCTTACCTATTTCTGCCGCAAAGCAGCAGTGCTTGCATTGCTGTATTCCGGTTTGAAGGGTAAGATATGGCACTGAAATTACTGGGTACCGTGACTTTACATCTTAAGTCACAAGTTGGCAACGTACACTGTGGCCCTTGTGGGGGTTGCAGTTTTACTGCGAATGTCACACGAGACACATGTATTATAGGTGACTGTTACCACTTATCATCAGGTGGGCAGTTTGCTTTTTTGCCAACTTAGTAGCACTAAAAAAAAGAAGAAGGAATCTTGGAATTTCTTGGTACGGTGTGAAAAGGAGGATACAGTAATGTTTCTGTGAAGGAATGGAGAGGGAGGGATAAGGTTAAAGAGCTCCTCAGAGCATTCCCCTTGGAACATTCGGTAAAAGGCGCTAAGAGAGGCGATGTCACGTCGAAGTTGTAGAGGCTCGAGGGTGTTAGTTGCCTCTACATCGCCAATTATTCGAATAGCGCGACGCTGCAAACTTTCCAGAGCATCGAGGAGGTACTGAGCGGAGCCGGAGTGCGAGCAATATTCCACGCAAGACCTAAGCTGAGTTTTATACAACAGGCATAGTTGGTCCGGCGCAAAATACCTACGCACCTTGTTTAGGACACCGAGTTTCCGTGAGGCAGCAGTTATAACGGATTCGAGTTTTTCAAAAAAGGGATCATATATGCATTTAAATTTCAGGACTGCACAGCATTGTCATGTGTGTATGACAATGCTGTACAAAACGTTATTTATTACAAAAAAAATAAATATAATAATCAAGTTAAATTGTTTTATTGTTTATCCTAATTCTCGCACAAGCTTTTATATTTTTATAAGAAAATGTATCTTGTAATAAATTAAAGTTTATTTTCCTCTTTTAAGGCATTATAATATAAGCTTGTTTTTAAAAAAACTTTTTTAAACTAATTACTCAAATAATACGAAATATTTTAATGACTACCGAGTTCTTTATTGTTAGTTGTATCTATAAATTATTTTATATAATATACATATAATAATTTAGTAATAAACAAATATGAAATGAATATTTTCTTGTGCTCAACGCACTTTTTAGTGCATTGAAGCCATTCGCTAGATTGTAATAAAAAATAAATTAAAGTTTATTTTCTTTTTTTAGGACATTAAAATAAAAGCTTGTTTTTAAAAATCTTTTGTGATAGCGGCCATCTTGTTTTAGTTTTTTTCATAGTGTACTGTATTTTACGAACTTTCATTTGATACCCCATATACAGACCCATATTGTGGGGATTGTACATAAAAATAATCTGTCAATTTGTGACGGCGGCCATCTTGTATTAGATTATCTTTCAGAATATACTATATTCTACAATTCATTCTACAATTCAAGCTCTTTCATTTGACACCTAAATTGGGGAAGGTCGCACAAAAGAAATTGATGGGGTTGCGTATGGATATTATCTAGGTTAGGCTCAAAGTACTCATCAAGAAAAATCATATAGGACCGAAGTACTCGTCAATACGAATCAAACAAGCCCAAACTCGATGGGGTTGCGTCGTTTAATTTCGGAGTTCCTTTGGCCACCTTCCATCTCCAGCATCAGACCCTGGTTACCATATAGGACCAAAGTACTCGTCAATACGAATCAAACGAGCCCAAATTCGATGGGATTGTGTCGTTTTATTGCGGAGTTCCTATGGCTACCTTCCCGCTCCAGCATCAAACCCTGGTTACCATGTAGGACCAAAGTACTCGTCAATACGAATCAAACAAACCCAAACTTGATGGGGTTGTGTCGTTTTATTGCGGAGTTCCTATGGCTACCTTCCAGCTCCAGCATCAGACCCTGGTTACCACATAGGTCCAAAGTACTCGTCAATACGAATCAAACGAGCCCGAACTCGATGGGATTGTGTCGTTTTATTGCGGAGTTCCTTTGGCTATCTTCCAGCTCCAGCATCAGACCCTGGTTACCATGTAGGACCAAAGTACTCGTCAATACGAATCAAACGAGCCCGAACTCGATGGGGTTGTGTCGTTTGATTGCGGAGTTCCTATGGCTACCTTCCAGCTCCAGCATCAGACCCTGGTTACCACATAGGACCAAAGTACTCGTCAATGCGAATCAAACGAGCCCAAACTCGATGGGGTTGCATTGTTTGATTGCGGAGTTCCTATGGCAACCTTCCAGATTTAGCATCAGACCCTGGTTACCATATAGGATCAAAGTTCTCGTCAATACGAATCAAACGAGCTCAAACTCGATGGGGCTATGTCGTTTTATTGCGGAGTTCCTATGGCCACCTTTCAGCTCCAACATCAGATCAGCTCCATGTCGTCATCATAATATATTTATACATATGCATGCAAAATTTCAGCTTAATCGGAAACCGGGAAGTGAGTCAAATTTAACTCGCAAGATTAGACCCGAACATGCAAAAGATAAATAAAAGCTTGTAAAAAGGTTGAAGGTTTTTCGTACGGCAGCCACAAATAATAAAATTGTTAGTTATCAACTTCTCCGATTACTCCGTAGGACTTCGCGTCGTATACATACACAAATAATTACGTAACCGGGAGCTAGCTCAAAGCGACGTGCTCTCACTTCGAGTCTTGATTGCACACTGAATTTCGACGCGCCCGAGCCAAGTATTTGTAAGAAAATCGATAAATGTATGTAAAAAATTTCATATAAAAATCAATATACGATAATTTAAAAAAATACCACGGTGTCAGTGTTTTGCTTACCCTTGTTCTATATATTTGTTAAATGAAAATACAATAGGGTTAATTAATGAAGCTAAAAATCACGAACGGTATATGTGTGTAACCCAAATTTTAAGTAAAATTGATGCTATTTTTTAACGAAATGGTATGTAAATTTGAAAAATGGTGACGGTGATTGTGTAAACACATAATTTAAGAATTTAAATTTATTTTTTCCCGGTCAGTTAACTGGAACGTTAACGTAAAATATCAAAAACGCCAACGGCATTTTTGCTATTTTTCGCGCCATGGGCCCTTAAAGATCTCACAAATTAAGACAAAATAAAAATAATGAATATATAAAAGTATTATTCTGCCGTTTTGTATCCACAACTTTATTCTACTAAAATTACTTTCCATACGACAAACAACGCTCTTCTAGTTTTCAGTCATGATCAAAGACGAGGGCAGGTCACATCTCTGTTTATCTGCATTCCGCATTTCTGTAGAATAAAATCGTATAGAAGCATTGGAAGCTGGATACTTCACTGGCGATCACTATTATTAAAACTACCGCTACATCTTCATTGACTTTCCTAACAACTGCTGCAATTTATTGAGAAACGTGCAATTTCAATCTGTTATTTCGTATGCAGCAAGTACTGTTTGTCATGTCCACGTGATGTTACGTGATTCAGTGTTGTTTTTGTAGCCATTTCAACACAGCCACCCGGAATCTGCGTACTAAATTACCTGAAATAGGCTCTGACCGCGGAGCGGAAGCCGCGGTGTTTGCGGTTCGCTCTTTATTTCTGCCCTGGTTGTGATTTTAATTAGTGTTTGTACAACATAATCATAAAAGCATAGTTTAAGGCTATTATTGATCGAGGTTTTTATGTTTCTTTTCTTATAACCAGCATATAATCTACCCGCTTAGCTGCTGAGCCCGTTGGATCTTCGGGATCTTAAACATCTTGTGTAAATCTGGGTCTAGCCATAATCCGCCTAACAGACTTTGCATGAAGGAGAACGGAGTATCCTTCCATGCACTCTCGCAAATTTTCGCTTTTATGAGCTGGATAATCATCATCGTTTCAGCCAAAAGACACCCACTATTGGACATAGGCTTCCTCTAATGTATTGGATATGTGACTAAAATAAAAAATACTCTGGACTCAAACATGCTTAAATTTTTCATCACGTAGTTGATGTATCTCCTGTCGTGTCGGTTAACCGTTCTATCGGGCTAGAAGAGGGTCTTTAACCTATCATGCGCAGCTTAGACTAACTTGAGACTTAACAACTGAATGTACTACTCCTACCTAATCTAGTTGCATGCTAAATATCCTACTGCTCTGGGGCTCGGTATATATGTTGTATTTAGCGGGTTTCATTTCATTGCTGTTTGACAATAGATTCTCAATTTGGTTATGAACTGGATTGCTGGTTACAAAAACATTAAGCTAGCATTAAGCTATGCTAGCTTTTTTTTGTAACTAGCTATCCAGTTTTTCCTCGCGTTTGATGAGACCCGTGCCAGAGATTAGATAATCTCGTACCCAGAAGTGCGATTTATATGGATTGAAAGGAGTAGCTATATGAACTAGAAATAATGTTCAGCTATAAAGACATCATGGATGTTCTTAGCACAAAACTGAATTCTTTTTTGTGATTCTAACATTATGTGACATCAAAATAGAAAAAACAAATCCACAAATCTTATTGCCACCTGATTGTGCGGACGAGATCAAATACCGGATTTGAATCGACAGCCTTATGAGGTATACGATCTAGACATCGAACTATGTAAAAGACATCTAAGGCTCTGCCATTATAGCTAGAACTTTCACCTTCGGCGACATTCGCCCAGCGGCATTGAACTTGATTATATAACGTTTATTGCTGGCGGAGTTCATCTTGATGGCAAGTGAGGTAACATTGGATGACGTTAGTAACCATACAAGGTCATAGCTGAAGAGCTTGAGAAGAATAAACAAAATTGAATTCTGTACGATTTGAGGCTTCGCTTCGCTTTAAGATCGATATTTTTGTTTAAGGTCATGCTAGTAGCTGAAGAGTGTTTTTTTTGTATCGGTGAATCTCAAAATGTTATTAATTAAGTACTTTTCTGTAAAACTTTAAATATTACACGCTGATTATTTAAGTTAAGACCATCCCGTATTTTGTATTATCAGACGACATCCTTACACCCTTGTTCGCAAAAATCTAACGTTATTTTAAACACTCACGTTGCTGTAAACTATAATATTGTTGTTAATGATATAATTATAAATATATTTCTTCAAATTTAAGAAGTTATAATGTAAAAAACTTACGAACTGAATAATTGCAAAAAATATAATTATGATTAGGTAGTAAACACTGCAGTTTATTGGAAGTGATATTTTAAAGAATATATCTATTGGTGGATTAAGATAAGCTTAGTAGTTTTAATCTAGTTGTAAGCAGACGCGAAGACAAAGAAAATGAGGATATTACGAATTATGAAGATATGAATACTCTTGTTATACAACCACATAACTAACGATCTAATGTATTCGTCAAAACGGAAATTATTAAGTTCCGCTTGAGGCACAGCCTCGCATTAGTTCTTTTAAGCGGCTATTAATCCAGTGTCAGTACTTTTGCAGATGAGTATTGTTTGCAAAGAGGCATCGATCAGACAAGATGGCGTCCATTCGTTGCTATTCACCCGTCCAAGGTTTAGATGCATGGCCTTAGCTTCCTCTAGTATTCTTCAATCGGACAGTACAATGCCTCCATCAAGGGCCATTGTTAGTGTGGACCGCGAGCTGAACAATCGCGAGCTATCTCAATGACATCTGCGCCTGACATCCCGTTTAGTTTGTTTGCTGACTTAGGATCTGCAGTTTTGTCGAGCTTAAGCGATATGTTGATCACTGACTGGAATGCTATTTTTTCCTTTTTCCCTTAGATATATTGGAACACAAGTAATTTATTCCAGCTGCTAAAGCAAAAAATAATCAATTTGAGTCTGGCATATCAGTAGGTTTCAATAAGACTGGACTAATTATATTTTATGATTATGATAATAACCACTATGAGAGGGCGATGATTACTAGCTTTGACATAGTTAGGCTGTTCTCATACTTGAGATCAAGGCAACTTGCGAATACAGTTGTAAATGCATACAATGACTAAGACATGAGCTACTTAAAGCTCATTCTTCATGGAAACGCTTTGAATAATTCATTGGGAGTTAACTGAATCTGGTAGTTTTGGTAGAACCGTTATATCACGGGTAAATATTTGGAACGTCTTCTACCTAACCTTCATAACTAATCTGTTCAGTAAAATGTGCGACATTGGGTCCAGCGTTTTTATTTTACTTCGTATTAGTGATGATTGTGAATCAACTAATCTGAAAGGATTTTTTTTATACAATTAAGTTGGCTAACAAGCATACTCCCACCTGATGGTAAGTGGTAACAGTCACGTATAGTATAACATGTAGCTCCTGTGAGATTTACAGCAAATCTACAACCCCCACAAGAACTGTTGTGTACGTTGCCAACTTATGACATAAGATGTAATGTCATGGTACCCAGTAATTTCACTACCGCATCCCTTCCCTTCACTTCCCTTCAAAACAAACGGGAACCCAACAATGCAAGCATTGATGCTGCTTTGCTGCAGAAATGGGTGAGACGGAGGTACCCAAACAGGCGAATCTGGTACAGTCTCTCAAATTTAACAAAATTGAATGAATGCAATGACATATGCATTTAAAATTTTTGTATACTGGTTAAATCCAGTAGTGAAGTCAGAAATTACCACCGGTGCTTACTTTTCATCACCAATATTAAAATAATTGATGGTGTCAAATTAAACGCGTTGCTGCATTTCATCAAGTTCTTGCCTTTATTAATGTTGTTTTTATCTCTTGCAGGTACAGATTGTGCAAGTTCTTTAATGTATCATCAGTATCATCACTGCGCATAAAAGGTTATTGGTATGTTAAATATGGTGATTTATTGTAAACCTCTGCATATCGTGTTCGTAGTTTAATTGACATAATTATTTATCAAGTTCGTAATGTTCTTCAAAAACATAAACAAAGACGATATCATACAAGGACTGACTGGCTTTACAAAATACATCAACAAATATACTATATGGTGTATATTATGAAGATTATTCACTTGCAATCCATAACGCCTATAATTCTTGGACCCTTAATCTCAAATTAAAAATGTATGTTTTAGTTAATAATAATAATAAATCGTTTATTTGCTGGAATATGGTCTTACATGGTGTTATGATTCAGATTTTCGACATATCCTATCGATAATTCGATGTGCAAATACATTTCACAAATCACGTCATCATACCACACCTATTTGAGCAGATTATACAGTACAATTTCACACGATAAATAACATACAGATAATCATAATTATAATGACAAGCGATTCTAAAATGTCTATAGTTGAAATTAAATAGGGTATAATACAATAATTGTTCATAAGTGTCACGTGAAATGGTGTCAAACAATGAATATAATTTAAAATTAGTAGAAAGGTCTTACTTTAGTAAAAACAAATACCATTAAAAAGTATTTTTAGTTATTTTCAATCAGTTCTTATAAAATATCTACAATATCCAGAATTATGAGTATTTTAGCTTTAACTCTATTTAAATCATAACCTATTTATTTTGTTAACTCAGAATACAAATATTTGAAATATTTGTGTACTAACCTTTATTTTTCTTTAAAGTCTCAATATTATCTTTTAGTTCTATGCAGCTCACACAAGTAGTGTATGCATCGTTAGTTATTAAATCATTATCACACAACAATCAGCGTCGACAAAAAGTGTAAGAATGGCCATTACATCAGTCCACCCAATAATTCGATTGTCGTAATCGGTACTTTCACTCGGATCGATGCATCGCGATGCGCGGCCGCAATCAAACGCAGCGCCGCCGCCGTGGTTGCTCTTCCGAATGAATGGATGACCCATGTTTTTTGTTCGAGATTTTTGTTTACTTTGACTCGGTTTTTTATTTCTTCTCCTTTAAATTGAAAACGCCATTCTGACCTAACATTATATTCTTACTGGACAGATTTCGCTATAAAAACTGCATGTTTCGATCTGATGATTTTTCTGAAGATGTTTTTACAGAAATAAAATTGGTTGCTGGTTTTTTTTGATAAATTTTTATTACTGCATCCAATTTTGTTAAATTATTATTTACAGTCGTATCTTAAATGTTTCTGTTAATACTGTCAAATATTTAGACAATACTGTCGTTTATGTCGAGTTAATATACATATATGTAGTTGTGTGAGTAAGCAATTACGCGTACTAGAAAGTGTGATCGTAATCTGTGAGGTCACGAATTGAGCTTCTTGCGCGTGCGCATTAGCCCCGACCTTGTCCGTCATTGGATGTCGTAACACTATCCACTTCGGAATCAAGAGCAACTTGAAATATTTAGAGGCTAATATACATCACATAGTCTTTTTATTTCTTTATTCCTATATTATGATTATATTTTTTATTACCATAAAAACAACGTTTTAATTCACTATGTGATAAATATAATAGCCCCAGGCTTAGTTTTAAATTAAATAAAAATTAAAGATAAAAAATTTAACAATCCAATTATAGATAAATTTCAACATTTAGTAAGTTGCCGTTACCAAAATCAAATTGTTATATTCACAATTTTTGTTGTAAATCAAATTATTCATGATTTCAGCATTAAAAAAATACAAATATGACATTTAGTAGGTACTGTGAACATTGTGTAAAGTTATGCAATTATGTTTATACTTATTTGCTTAGCACCATTGCAAAATATGTGTCAGTCTAGACAGCTTTTGTTCAGATTTTCACGCCTCTTGAGTACCATTCAGCTGACTGCAGTGAACATACCATTGTGTGTGCTTGAGCTCTTTATTTATCAAGTTCAAGGTGTGTCAATGAAGTAATAAATCAAATAAGATCACGATTGGGTGAACTTGAATGTGAATACTAGAGTTTAGAGTTTTCTATGATGGCTCGTTAAGTGCGATTGATGTAAATGCAGTAGCAACTCTAATTTTCATTGATAAAGTGTAGTTGTTTTATGTTGCTATAAATGTAGCAACATAAAACAAGTTACTGTCACTTTCGATATCAATATATCGAAAGTGACAGTAACTTTGTTTGGGAAATAAGTTGCTGTTGCAGACGAGCATAACATTAAAACAAGCTATAAACACAAAATATTTTAAATTTACGCAACAGATTTTTCTATTAAAATTACAAAATACTACTTTCGTACGAAGGTTTAAAATTAAGGCAAAAGATACAGTTAAAATTAGATTACAATTTAGGTTTATGAAGTGTTGTGTATAGTCTGGAGATATGTGTGAATAATAATTACAAATGTTCGCTCTCAGAATTCGCTCTCAGTTTATTAGATACTTTTAGAATGAAAAATAAAACGGAAATATTATATATAATATCGATCTCCTCCGAAATGGTATGACCGATTTTTATAATTTTTTTTTTGTGTATATTATCTGGTAGGTCTGGGATAGGTCGTAGGCTAATTTTTATATTCCTCTCCAGAATTTTGAGTGTTGAGCTTTATCAATGCGAAACGTAGTTCGCGGGCACAGAGAGTAACTTTTAAAATGAAAATCGCAGTGAAATGCAGCTGTTATATTGCATCATTAGTTGGAATGCTTAAAAATTAATAAGTACGATTTTATTACAAAACGTTTTGTACCACGCTTTGTTCGTCTCCTGATACATCATTTCGATGATCTTTGAACTATAGTGTTGTTACTTCATCATTCAAAATTACTGATGGTCCACGCGGGTGTTAAGGCTCTGTTGCAAGCGACCGCGAAACATTTATCAAAGTACGATGAACTGCAACGCACAAAATGATCGATTACGAATCGGTTCTACCATCGATTAATCCGTTTACTTTTATCGGTTTGGTCTCAGTTTTTTTCTCGATTTATTTCTTTACCCTTAAGAGGATTGTGAAGTAATCGTGCGCGGCGCGAGTAGGTATTTTCTAAAATGCTATCTGTTTCACACCGCTCGGCCTCCCGTCTGGCGTTTACACCACAAATACAACACGCGCAAAATCTCACGCACACAACGACAGCAGCGCGCGACTCCTCGGCGCGAGAACTAGAGATCATTATTTTACCGTTTGTAATGTTTTGCGTTGCTTAGGTATTCCTGACTGCCTTTCCGCTCGCAACTTTGCCTTCGTTATTTTCGTTTTTCGTGAGGGAATTTTGTTTTCCCGTATGAAAAATTATTTTATAACCTTATATTACTCAGTGATAATGTATGTAGCATTCTATTATTCAATTTTTTTTAAATCAGCCTAGTTGTTTTTAAAAATAAAAAATATAATAAATAAAAAAAGCTTTATTTCTAAAAATCATTTTAACAATAATTACGCTGCGACTTCCCAGTGAGCTAGTTTTTGAGTTTATTCATTACAAACAAAAATACAAATCTTCTTTCTTTATAATATTTTAGTAGATAAGTTTCGTAAATTATTTCAGTATTCCTTTGAAATTTATAGTGTAGGCACTTACTTGGTATCCCTACCAAGTCCTACTTTATAGGACTGAGCTGTTATTTGTTATGAAAGTACCTATCTATCTTACATTTACCTGTCTAAAGAAAATGACTTTTTGTAAGATGAGTGTTATACTGAATTAAAATGATTTTCATTTGAGATGTGAATCAATAATGGATCCCTTTATGAAAAAAATTAACACTAAACATAAAATTACATTTACAATTGTTTAAACAAGAACAGACCTCTTGTTAACTTAAAAATAAATAACAAAAAATCTATTATTTTAGATAGATAAATTAATACTTTTAAATACAAACTAAATAGGAGCAGGGATTTAAAGAATATGAAGTAATAATTATGCGTCAAATAAAAAATACCTCTCATTTTTATACACTAATCTTGGGTAGTTATACTAATAGTCTTAGAATTCTAATTTTTACCACCTCCGTGGTCTAGTGGTTGAGGCCACCGGATGTTGATCGGGAGGTCCGTCCGGCGGGGTTCGATTCGTCGGGTTCGTCCGGACTAGAAAAACACTGAAAAGTTAGAAATAATATAAGAATAGGTACAGACAACATCACACATCATTATTGAAGACGGTGCCAAATTTTAAGACTTTCTAGGAGATCATCGTTTGGCACCGACTTCGATATAGAAATGTAATGTTGTCTGTACCTATTCTTACACTATTTTTTACTTTTCAGTGTTTTTGAAGTCAGTTTTTAATTTTTGTAAAATATTTTTTTTGTTTAACTTTTTAGTGAAAGAAACCCTAATTAAATTAGGGTATCCCTCGATTTTCATAGGATCCCATTATCAGAACTTGACTTTGGTGACCTAGGGACCACCCTAGGAGTATACTCTACCGAATACAAAAAGAATTTTGAAAATCGGTTCACAATTGGCGGAGTAATCGCGTAACATACACATAAAACGGTTGACACGGTTAGCGCAGAGGTCGAGCGATCGCCTACTGCGCAACAGATCGCGGGTTCGATTCCCGCACGGGACAGATGTTTTGTATGGCCTACAGAAATTTGTTCCGGTCTGGGCGTATGTGCATGTGATATTCTATGTTTGTAACTGCACCCACGACACAGGAGAAAATCCTGGTGTGGGGCGAAGTTTTTATAAAAAAAAACACGTTGGACGCACCTAAAAATTTAAGGATTTCCCTCCATTTTTATGGGATCCCATCATCAGATCCTAACTTTGGTAACCGTGGCCGTGACCACCATTGGAGTATAATCTTGAGAATACAAAAATAATTTTGAAAATCGGTCTGCAATTGGCGGCGTAATCGCGTAACATACACAAAAAAAAACATACGCATCGAATTGAGAAACTCCTTTTTTGAAGTCGGTTAAAAAATACCTATTAGTATATGTAATCAGCTGCTTTAAATTTTATAGTTAAAATGAAAAAAAAAACTTCAAAACCGTACGAAGGGTGCCTTCTTCCCATATATGCCTACCCTGCCTACCCTACATACTCGTATATTATTTAGGTACTTTGTCGTTTGTATTTTTTATACAATCGTAGATTCCATAACGCGAGTAAAACCTTAGAGCCCAGCTTTAGAGGAATAAAATTCAAATAAAATAATATTAAAAATAACGCTACTTACATAGTCTATCACACGTTTTTAGCTGCTCCAACTTCATACATTGCATAACAAATACCTATCACAAGAAACAAAATACGAATTTATTTTGAGTTGGTTTCTTTATGGCACATATTTATTATAACAAACAACTACTTACAAACTTACATTTTTTTCCTTTTTTGGTTTTGGGAATTTACAGTAAAGTTAACAGGCTACAGGCTGCTAACCCTTAAATAAGGAAATTTGCATTGAAATAAAATCTTTAAAATAAAACACTAGTATCAATAAACGTATTCAAAAAGATATTTACTTTTTCATGTATAAGGTATTTGTGAAGATTAAGTTCCGACTTGAGTAATAACTTTCACTATTGATCGATATATCGATATTACTTTCTCCTCCCTAGGCGACAATAACTACGATAACATTATGTCACATCACTATCACTACATTGTACCCCTGCCCCCGACCCGTATCGTGCGATAGAGAGAGTTGCAAGGAATGGTCGAAATTGCCTACAATTCCTGTTTGAAATATTGTTTCGGGCGATAACTGTTTTACCCCCCTAAACCTTTATGAAATTAGACGCTTTTGGTCTCATTAGATTCAGTATACCTTAATCTATGTTTGTACGTTTTGCTTTTTTTGTAATTCAGTATATTTTAGTCAAAAAAAGACAAAAATGCTCAAGGTAGTTTTTAAGTCGAAAATATAGATATTTAGATGCTAATAACTTATATTCTGAGCAATATTTCTTCAAAATCAAAACGTACAAACCTAGTTTTTCATTATATCTACAAGATTTCCAAAAATTATGAAAATTGGACTATGTTTAGAGGGAGAAAAGCGTTATCGCTTTTTGTATGAAAATTTACAGCTTCACAATCCTCTTAACCCTAGTTGAGTTTTCAACATGGGAGAAGTCAGGCAAAATTAGTTTGCTGGTTTTAGTATTACTTGGTATCAATCAACAAATCTATGGAAAACTACAAAAAATTATACAAAGGAGTTATAGCAAGTTTTTTACCTGACTGTAAAAAAAAAACAACTAACTCAATGGTGCCCGAAACGTAATTTAACTACTTATTAAAATCAAAAGTCCTCCGAGCAACATGGCAAGTATTTTGTTTCTAAATCGTCATCAAGCACAATTTAAAAATATTACATTGATTATTTTGGATATAAGTTCATAGTTGTTTTTAATAATAAGCTAACCCCCTCACTAATAAGAGTTACACTCCTGTGGAATATTTCCTTAAAGTTACATTTCCATAAAAGTGGCATTTCAAACAAGTGTTCAACCGGAGTTTAACTTTTATTAGTAAGGGGGATAATGGTTAAACCTGCAGTTAGTAATATTGTAACAATCTTTTCAACTGCCGATCTAAAATACGAATGTCCAATATCCAGTTGCCACATTATGCAATGTCTATGTTAAGTTAATAAGAGATAAGCGTACAGGTATGTACCGTGTCGTCAGTCCCGCGGGGTTCGATGCCCGGGAGGCGCGATGCGGTCAGGGCGTTGCATCTGCGGTTGCATCAAGTCCGGAGCAATGATGAGATTGTGTCTTTTGACCCTTTTTGGGCGGTTTAAGTTAGAAGAAACAGGCTAAAAAGTAGATAGAGAAATTTTCTTTTTATACCAAAATATATACGAGTATATATTATAAACATCGATTTAAAAGTGTGGTGTGTCAATTGCAAAATTATAAAGCATAATATAAAAAAACAATTACTTTTCTTAAACCAAATTTCAATTAAAAGCATCTTGTCTAACAGAATCAATTAAAAAGTAGAATGTAGATAAAATATTTACACTTTTTTAAGGTGCGTAATGATTTTAATTAAGCAAAGTATTTTTTTTTACTTACGTTATAACAACTCGACTCGTGCTCCGTGCCCTTGAAATTCTTAGCTACAAATTTATGTATTTTGCTTTTATTATGCTTAGGACTACTCTTCACTTATTCAAGGGTGAATTGTGCGTTTACAATTTTATTTTATATCAGCTACTTATATAATAAATCCGCGAGAATAAAACATGTATCATCATTTTAACTATATAATACTATTTAAAATATTTACCTTAAAATAACAAAATATGTTATACTGTTTTATTTAATTTATCTTTTTTTTAGAGAAATTTGATAAATGTTTAACAATTTTTTGTTTTTGTTACAACATAATAATAATTGAAAAGAACTAGCAACATTAAAAAAGGTAGGTACCGTAGGTGCATAGCTACCGAATACATATAGGTACTTATTTATTAATTAACTATTTATTTATTGACACTTTAAATTTCTGCTGTGAATCCATTGACTTACTACGAAACGTTTGGTAGTAAATCAATGTTTGAACCCAAAAATCAGAGGATGTTATGTTGTTCCATATCCGAGGAAACTACGAGTATAAAAATGTAGAGATTATCATTAACCACCTTATCGTTAATTATCATCTTTTAAAAAATATTAATAGCAAAATTAAGCAAGACATGACCATGGAATATTAATACATAACTATATTTGCATTAAGGTAATGAGGAAATACTACGTTTCGCACAAATCCATAGAAAGGAAGTAGGTATATATGTAACCTAGAAGTCAATGATCCTTGATTCGTAAGAAGGATATTATTTGCCTTAAAATGTCATAAAATTAACAACGAAGCAATTATTACATCCCATTTCTGGTTAAGTTGAAACTTGCCAGACAAAATAATAGTTGTCGCCCTTGTTTTTGCATTGCACGGTGTGTGTTAATAGTCAGTTATACATTAAATTCGAACAAGGATGTGATTGGACTGTACATAAATTCTTGTTTTTGTGCCAAAATGAAAGCAAGTAGTTGCATATATCACCACATGTGTATAAGGTTAATTATAAATAGTAGCAGATTCATTATTCATTGATAAAATGAAAATTGCAACGATTTTTATGATTGATATCTGTTATGGCTTTAAATGGAGCGATTGAGAAAGACCTTTATTCGTTTTGTGGACCGGGCGCGGGAAGAGGATCCTCAGAGGTAGGGTAGAGGCACAGAATAAATAATAGTTCTAAAGTAGTAGAGAATGCTCTAAGGATAGAGGAGACGTGCTTTTGTAGGCGCTCTCTAACATTGCTTAACAACTGGGGAAGGGTTAGCCCAGTCAGAACAACATATGATTGGTTGCCCGTCTGGGGTTTACAAATGAGTCAAGCTGGTGACTCCTTTCTAGGCGAAGTCCCAGTTTGTTTACACCGCTGGGTTCTCCAGGGGAGCGCTCTGTGAATTGGTTTTCAGATCCCCAACGTAACTCCAACGGGGTCGGAGAAGTTTCGAAGGGTGGCTTAGGCGGGTATGGGGAGACCAGCGGAATTGCCGCTATGAAACCGAGTTCTACAGCATATCCAAATGGACGGTCTAGTCAACTTAGCCCCTTGGCATCCTAACAGATTCTTCCGCATCCAACAACAGGTCACTTTTCGTGGCAAAATTAATAATTCCACTCCACTCTCTTCTAATTAGACGAAGAGAGGTTGGGTTACACCGGCACGCTGGCCTGACGGGTTAGTGTAGGATGGTTGTTTGTCACTGACCCAGGCTAGAGGCTGTCCCAAAGAGCACATCCGAGTAAGCGATGTCACTCGCGGGAATGGGAATGACTCACACCAGTGTTCCCATCGCCGCCGCTAAGACGTTGGTGCGAGCGAAGCACGTAGTAGTGGGGTTTTCGGCCGGGGTGCGGTTTTCCCCCCCAGACCGACCCGCTGCTACAGGTGCCTTAAGGTGGGCCATATGGCTGCACTTTGTGTGGAGGAAGTCAATCGCAGCTGGGACTGTTTCCGGTGCGGAGAGACCGGGCATAAGGCGGTAATTTGCATCGCCTCGCCCCACTGCGACATTTGCGCCGATGCCGGATTCACGGCAACCCACAAAGTGGGTAGCCCGGCTTGCCGGGCGGCCCCGAACAAGCGTGTTCGACGCTTCACTTATGTGAGGCCCCCGCGCTTGTCGGAGGAGTTGCCGCCAGAGAACCTTCAGTTGCGGGCTGGGGATGGTCCGTTGCCCACCATCTGGTTCCGGGAAGACGGCGCGCGTATCCCATATGCCTTCCTAGCGGTGATGTGGGGGGCGACCATCTGCCCTCTCACTTTAGAGGAGTAGCTGTCGAGAAGGCAGCTAACCGTATCTAGGGTCGAGCTCTGGACGAATCCAGTCGGACTCCCGGAAGGTTCCCCTGGGCTACGCGGTTGTAGGACATTCTCCCGACAAAAAAATAAGAAAGAGAGTGGCAAGACATGTATTTTACACGGATAAAATACTGATGGAGAATTTCACAATTAAATCACGATGGAATTAAACGTTTATAAAAGACCTACCATTAATAATGCCTACGTTTATTTTTACGAGTATTTCCCTATTTCTAATTTGAAGCAATAAATGTTCACAAAGCCTTTAGTCAATTTATCGAACTTGTGAAGTGTTTCACACTATTCACTGGACGCATCGCCGTTACTTTGTACCACACTCGATGAGGCAACCCCTAGTACCGGCAGCGATGTAATGAAAAATGGCGTAAGTAAATCATAATATACGTGTGTTTCCGTGGGAAGCGAGTGGTGAGAAAAGCGCGCTTTGATGTGTTGTTCATAATGAAACCTGAGGTGTTTCGTCAGATTTCAAATTCTTAGGAAAATGACAATTAATAGCAACACCCTTTGTTTGTATGTCCATTCTGTTAAGGAATCGTGTAGGAATGAGTTTTTTTTGCGTTTATTATAGTGTACCTCTGTGTACATGTATTTGTTAGATTTTGTGAGTCGGTTAGCTGCTGTTCAAAAGAATGATTTATCTCGAATTTTTCAAAATTGTTAAAATTACAGCAATTATTGCTGTAATTTTAACAATTTTGAAAAATTCGAACATGAAATATTTTAGTTTACTCAAATAACGATTGTTGGACATCTATGATTCGATTATTACCACAAAATTTGTTTATGTTAATGGAAAATTTGTTAATGAAATGTTTTTAAAATTTTATCGATTAGCAACTGATAAAATTTCTAAAAGATGTAAATATATGTAATAAGGGTACGTGGAAATGACATACTGAATAATATAATTTTATATGTAAATAATTGTACAAATTTTCTTCAAAATAATCTGTTTATTAGATTTTTATTGTTGACTAACATACACGGGGCAGGTCTGTAGATAATGTCGGTATTGCTATTAAAAGCCACGGCTTCGTGCAATATTTAATTATAAACGACTCGGGCAACAATGCAGATAGCGTGCGCAGGCGACAGTTCTGCAACTTCCGTCAAACGACGCTAATTTGTTACCCGATACATATCAACGAGTTTAATTTCATATTCGGTCATCTTACGAAACCAACGGTGCAGTGGACTGGTAAGATTTAGTAATGCACTGTTAGTAATGCACTTTTTGCTGTGCACTTTTGAATCTAATTGCTCTCTATAGTTTAACTATAGAGAGCATTTAGGTTGAGTGAAAAACAGACTGATTTGATTAATATTAGAAGACAGATGAATATCTATTCAAGGACAAGATTTTTGTCGTATAATTTTATTAGGTATTTTGAAATAAGATATAAAAATAAGGGACATGTATTTTTTACATTTCCATATTTTTTATTTCAAGTCAATTTTAAACTAACATGAAAGATTTTAGGCGCTATACGCCTTTGACGAAATGAATTAAAAATGTAGGAAGACATTTTTATCTTTGAATTTATCAAAAACTGAAAACCTTTACAAGCTAATGTCAATTAAACATCTGTTACTTTTTTATAAACAACACAAAGGTAACTCTTGGATGGAAATCCTTCATCTTGATATTTCGTCTTCTTCGAGATTTCTCCGAATAACCATTCGTTCTTAAAATAATCATTTTTAAAATCGGAATAATAAAATACTTACAGCAAAATCCGAAAAATTCTAGTACTTACTTGTTAAAATGTAGATATGACCATTATACGGGTAATAATGATGAATGATACATCTGCAGAATTCTCGGAGTCTAGCACGAAGTTAGATCATAATTACGTACGTACATTGATTTTTAGTTTGCAGTAAAATATAAGATAGTTGCCATTTATTACCAATTATCAACAAATTAATCATTGCATCCTTCTAGCGAGATCCATTCAAATAAACATTCCGTTTCTACAATCCACATTAATGGTTTTATAATTAGAAGTGAAACCACATTTTATAGATTTACCGAACAAACAATTGAAAATTTTTGAATTTCAGGTTTTTCTTAAAGTCGTGTGGTGTCGTGGGACACCTGATAGGAACGAAGTTCTTTATGCTATTCAACAAATATTTTATTAAATTTAAAGAATATATATTTTATCCTTTTTAGGATCAATGTGGCTTTCAATTAAAAACTCTCAATCGATTATCTCGAAAATTTCTTTAAAAATCATTAAGACACGATGTCTCGATCTCCGATGCGCCGTTTTCGCGTTATTTAATGTTTTTTGTAACGCTTTTTTGTACCGTACAGTTTTTGCCGGCTTGCTTCTGTCTCCACAACGTTCCATAAGGAACTTCGTTCCAATATTTTAGTTTGAGCGTTCGTGTTTATATTTTATAACCGCTTAATTACAACGCGTTTACGTTTCAAAACATTCTTGACGTAAAGAGAATGCAAGTGAATTAGATACGCATAATGAGCATAGCACCTTTCATCACTCAACCGGTAAACACACAGGCTACCTACTCCATGACCGTGAACACAGGCACAACGTTTCTTTTCTGAGTTCGGTTTATATTGTTGCGAGAGCTACACCTGCTTTATTAAAAAATATGCTGCCGCAGCATCGTATATTGAACGAGTCTGAGATCTAACGTACCTTCTCAGAGAGCAAGCCGTAAACGGATTTTGTATGAACGAAGGGTTATCGTTTGCCCGTGAAAGCGATAGTGTATGGGTGGTCTCACTTTTCCATTGGATAGCTAGATGGTGAAAATGAACGCCATTAGCCTCTTGTACTACGTGCTACGCCGGCGCAGTCTCAAGGTCGCCGCCTTATAATTTGTAGCGTGTGATTTTTTTACGCGGTTGCGAAATAAGGCTGTGTTACATACAGCCCAGTGGTTATGTAGGGATACAATTAAGTATGGAACACTTTTTAATGTAATGTGTACGTACACGAAATAGTGTCGTTTTGTTTTGTGTGTTTCCAAAATATATCTGTGTAAGTATTATGAAGAAACACTATTAACACGTGTAGGACAGAGTTATTAGGGAAAATTATTAATGAATTATCTTATCAAGTTCTGTTTTGAACAAGAATTTAATGCATACTACTTAAGTAGTACCATGCTTAGTATTTTTATGCGGAGTACCCAATCAGGTGCTTAAATAAGTATTTTTTTAACTCCATTAGGCACTCCACGTCTACGGGAAAACATACTTTTTATGAAATAGCTGAATAAGCATAGTTACTTAGTTTCCACATTGCAGTAGTGTGATAATAGTGGTTATGTTATAAGTTGCTATTTTAGCAAATTGGCAATGGTAAGGTTCCAGGTCGCGAGAAATGTTTTCACTTTATTTTGTACACTTCTTGCAACAATTACAGCTTTGGAGAACTCGAAAGAAAACCTTAGACCGACAATTAGACCGCGATTCGTTGCATTTTTCTAACAAGTTAAAACGAATCAACCTTCACCGGAGATACCTACTATTATAGAATAATGCCATAATAACATTAATGACATAATATTTTTTGCGTAAAAGCTAAAATAGTTCACTTGACCCGCAACTTTTGGGTCACGTTTGATGACAATAGATTTTTTATCATCGTCGACTATCGAATTATTATTAATGCGTGTTTGAATTCTGAGTATCTCATTCAAGATCAGGCAAGTACTGGCCTAGATTTGCTGAAATGCGGTTATGAAAATCGTTTTGTGTGCGTGCAGGGGCAAGTCGTGACGTTGATGTAGATATTCTCAATATTGGACCGCCGCTGCGCAGCAGACCTAAGTAATTACATAACTAAACGGCTGGAATTGTGTGAAATTTTTGCATTATTACCACATCCAGCTATTTCTGGGCTATTCGTAAATAGTATTTTATTGCTTGCTGAATGCTTAATCAAAAGAATCGATCTCGTCCACCAGGGCCACCTGGCCCGATATCCTAAGATTCACGTGAACTCGTCACTTCGGCTTTATATAGAAAGCAAAGCAATTTCTGCTTTATTTTATTGTATGAATGTATATTTTTTTTAAATGAACGTCTATAAGCCGGTAATATTGTAAATATATAAAATTAATCCCTGTTTTCCCTGGTCATTGAAAATTGGAAAATTTTAAACTCAAATTCAACATTCTTTATTCATACACTTATTGACGTCAAAAAAAAACAAAAATCTTCAACCAAGAATCTAATTAATCAATTATTTAATCCTTGTATGTACACACAACCCAACTATTATTAAGATGTATGCAAATTCAAGTCAAATGAAAAAAAAAGTTGACTCTACACCTGTTCGGAAATTGGGAGAGCATTATCGAGAAGAACAGGAAAGAAACTCGAAAGGTCTTGTATTTTTTTTGTCTCCTCTTTTAAATTGCCAACATTACAATATAATATTTCACAAACATTTTTATTTAAAAAAATATAAATGCCTTTTGGAGTGAGTGGAACAGTTACTCGAATGACATTTATCCCATTATCATAAAGTGTTTACGTAACGTAAAGGTAGTCGTTAAGGTTTCTGAAATGTTCGTTTGAGATTTCGGGCGCCTTTGATAGAACCACGTCTGTCGGGACAGCTTGTTGTAAATATTAAGTCATCTTAGGTTTATCTACAACTTAGAGCATTTAGGCTAAATGCTCTAAGGCCTACAAGCATTACGTAAAGTATTGATGGTAATTCCATTTGAAATTATAATAATTTGTATAACCCAAAAAGTATTCTAGTGAACTATTAAATAAACTTCATTAACCATAACAAAATATTTAAAATACATTTAAACTACTAAATAACTATAATTATACATCTACACTAAAAAAAATTACGATAAAAAATTTCATTTCAAGAATTCGGAACTATTTTTTTAAAATTCTAGTACCTATTTTATTGGCCATGTCTATATAACTTCCATAGCTCTGTGAGATGCATTATAATGAGTTATTACGTCGGAAGCTTCGCTTGCGCCGCGGTCGGCGCCGGAGCACGCCCTTCGTAGCGCATGCCAGAACACCTATATGTAACATTACGAAACATAAAATTACAGACCAATTTCGTATGGCTCCCACTTGCTTAGATATTTGAAGCGATAGCACAAGAAAAGTAGATATGATTCAATCCCTTGAAATCAATTTACCATTAACATCATGTTTATTACTTTTTAACCGACTTGGAAAAAGAAGGAGGTTCTACGTTCGACTGTATCTATTTTCTTTTTTTATGTATGTTCACCGATTACTCCGCCATCTGTGAGTCGATTTTCAAAATTCTTTTTGTAACCGAAAGAGTACACTCCCGAGGTGGTCTCATTGTCACCATGTCATGACCTGATGATGCAATCCTAGGCAAATCGAAGGAAACCCTTAAATTTCAAAGGCACATCCAATGTGTTTCATGTTTTTTCTAAAGGTATTCAGGTATTTGCGTCTAGTAGTCATCATGCCATGTTAATAAGCTAATGATGGAAGAAACTGTTTAGAGTGAGAGACGTTTTATTGTAGGTTATTCTGGTGTTTGCCTTGGCTCAGATTCTAATACGTATGTAAGTTAACTAAAAAGATAAAAAAAAAGTTATTATTCACCTCGACCTTTATACGACTCCAACTGCTGGGCACGGGTAGTCTCCTTAGAGGAGCTACGGCTTGAGGAGGATTTTCCAATTTTTCACAGAAGTATGAGTGCGCTAACCTCCCTTAGTCGGCTCTTACTACATCCACCGCAAGAAATGGAGTGGAATAAAATTATGTATTCTAAATCCTTTACCGATCGGCGAATTGTCGCATCGAATATCTGGAGTACCTGGTGACCCTGATTAGAAAACACAAGAGCCCAACCAAACTAATAGAGATATCGACATACCGCCTTTACAAAAAATATTCAACTTGGTGGGCCGCTTCATTTGATGTAAAAAATCGAAGGTCTGAAGTATCTGATGAAGAACCCTCAGCTGGTCTCAGCTGTATTATAGATATGGTAATGCCCCCTTCTACTATTGGTACATAAAAAAATCGACTGTCATTGCAAAAATCCAGCGTAGTGGGACACATCTTATAATTTAATATACAAGAATCAGAACCGGAAAGAAAGAAAAGAAAGATTTGTAATAATAAAAAAACTACTCCTTAAAAGAAAAAAACTGTGTCAAATAAGAAAATCTAATAAAATAAATCAATAAGCTCACGTTTCTACAAAAAGAAGTGAAATCCCACCAAAAATATTCTGTAAAAAACTAGCCAAGTCTCGATGGAGCTGCTTGTTTATCTCTAAAACGTAATGAAATCTAGACAAAGTCGTGCCAAGTCTAAGGTTCCATATTGCGATTTCTTTATTATTATAGTTAATGTTGTGTCACTTGGCCGTTGAACATTCTTTATACGTTAGTGGGTACAAGTCAACGGCCAAGTCACACAACATTTATCATAGTTTTTTAGTTTTCCCTTTATGTGCCCATTAAACCCTAACTCTGTACCAAATTTCAGCTCTTTGAGTTTATGGGAAGTACTAGTTCTATTTTGATGATCATGAGTGAGTGTCATAAATGCGAAACTTTGCTTTCGCTTAACTTCAGAACTAAATGACCTACAGACTTGAAATTTTGAAAATGACGAAAATTTCTGCGTTCTGGTCTTATCCAGAGGTTCTTAAATAAGAGCCTGAAAATGCGGCGAAATGGTTCCAGTAAAGGATGGTACGGCAGTGTTTGCTTCGCGCTGATCTTTGTTTATAGGCTGATAATTTGACATACATGTATTAGCTTAAGAACATTCCACCCTTAATGACGTGAAACAGTTTGAAGTTTTAATATCACACTCAAACTTAACGTTCTATCAGCGTGATTTTTTTAAAAAGCTACTGTATAGTTTTAACTATCATCATTACGCTAAAATTCCACAGGAGAAACGCAAATAACGCGACCGAAGCTAATTTATCATTAAAGAAGAATGACAAAATGGGGCCCGAGAAGAATAAATAACATGAAGAACAAAAAGAGTAAATATAAAAATAGCTCCTTATATCTAAAGCATTGAAATAAATATAGATACATGGTTGCCACAGGAAATCTGAGACATTGTGTTATTTTATGTTATTAAATAATTCACACGAACGTGTAACAACGTTTTTTTTCATTATTGGCAGTACTTGTTAATATGCCATTGCATTTTTAGTACAAAAATAGAAATTAAAACAGCAATATATCATTACACTACACACATTTATAAAAGGAGAAGATCCCAGCTATATATAGATATATCAGTATATATAGACGCATGCACAGCCGTAACCGCTAATGGTAGAAACGTGAATTTTTGACAGTTGTTTTAATTCAAAATGCGGACGCACATTAAGATGGGATTTTAAAAAAATAATCCTGAAGGGATGAAATAGGAGTTGCAAGTTTGTATGAAAAAATCTTTAAATTAGCAACGATTTTGATGAAACTTGAGATTCATGCACTTAAGATATTTCATTGAATATGTGTTTCATGGTTTTTTGGAATTCACCCCCTTAGGCTGCAAAATAGGACTTGAAAGTTTCTATGGAAAATATTTAAAATCTGTTCCAATTCATATTAAAATTATTATCCGAGCTCCTAAATATAAAAAACAGTCTTCTATATAATAGGCTACAAAATTCCCACGGGAAAACAATTATAAAGCGGACGAAGCCGCGAGCGGAAAGCTAGTAACATATATTATACTTTACATCAATATATCATATTATTTCACAATGAAAGTGATTGTGAGGTTGTCAATGACAAGTTAAAGGTTATTATTTAATGGTACGGAAGTGTAAATTATTCTTTGTTATTAAAAGTAAAATTCATACCGATTATTTAAGTTCGCTGGTTTTTTCAGATACCTGTAGATATCTAATTATCGTTGTGAAAGCTAATCTTCTTGTTCTTCTAATATACATATAAAACAGCTGTGCCCGCGAGCTACGTTTAGCCATAATAATTGTTAAAAAAATTTTGGAGATGGCCACTCTTATCACCAAGGGCAGTGGTTCTTAACCGGTGGTCCCTGAAAGCAGCCGAAGTGGTTAAAATGTACCCTTTATAAATCTGCTCTACATATATTGATCTCGAGTTGGTTGTCCATGGCTAGACAGATATTTGTGAAATGGTCCCCCTTCACTTAAAGGTTAAAAACCACTGACCTAGGGTTATAAAATAAGAATAGGCCGTTGTTTTTTTTACGAGGTGGAATCCTATTGCGCACTGTACCCGCCGATGGCTAGTCGACAGGTGTGGGACTCCCTTGAACTGTGCAGGGTTTACCCAAAACCACCTCGACGTCCATCTTGTCCTTATACGGGGTGATCTGGGGACTGGGAGAAAGTAAGAATAAGCCTACGACCTATTCTCAGACCTACTAAATATACACAAAAAAAAAAATCATAAAAATCGGTGAAGCCGTTTCGGAGGAGTTCGATAACAAACACTGTGACACGAGATTTTTATATATATTAGATTATACGTTGTGTGTGTGTGTTAGTCTCGCTAATACTCAAAAACGGCTCGACTGATTCTTATAATATTTTCTGTGTGTGTTTGAATACGTCCAGGGAAGGTTACGTTTAATTGGACCCGGTAGGTGGCAAGACAGTCTGCCGTACCCTTCGTCTTCTTCTTCTTCTTTTCTTCTTTATATATAAAAATGAATCGCTGTGTGTTAGTCTCGCAAAAATTCTTCTTTTGTCTTTGGAAGAAGCACACAAAATTTTTTTGGTAATTAAAAAATAACCTTGCATATTTAATAGTAAATTACTTTAATTTCCTGCAAAATTATTAAACAAAAGTTGGATTAAATGACAAGTTAAAAAAGGGCAATATGATTCAACACTGTTCATCTTGGCTCAAAAATGCTTGAAATCTGTCGTTCTCCTTTGTTTTATTTTTTATGGAAACATTTTTTAATTATTGCAATAAAATCAAATTCACACGTCCAATTCTAGTCATTCTAAGCGCTCGAGTTACGTAGTAGCCCCGCCTTTATAGAATCGTCTGCCGTGAACATGAGAACAATTAGTTCCGAGATGATAACATCTAAATGAGCGGATCAAATGTGCTATTCGTGTATGTAAGTGGGTTAATTTCATTTGCATCAGAAGGCGAATCATCCTCGAGAAACAAAATGTGAGCTGTTATTAAATAACGAAAGTTAATAGCACTTAGTGTTTGGGAGCTCCCGTGTAATCAAGACTGATTTGTTAGTGAATTCTGCTGTGGCTAGTGCAATTTATTCTATTTTATTTGGGTGGAAATAAATATTAAAGTGTTATTGAAGCTTGTGATTAAAATGTTGTAGATAATTGCTAAAAATATATTTAATTAATATAATCTTGAGCGTGCATTACATTAACGCTATGTATATCTATCATCTACACTACGCCCTAGCTCGGGCATTGCACGATTGTGCGAACTTCTTATCGATAAGAAATGTACGAAAAATAAGACGCTCACGCTATTATGTACGTATGTATGTACAGTCTGATTTTTAGTAGAACTTTGCCTCGTTTTTTATCTATTTTAACATTATTGCGGTCGGGATTATATAATTCTCGTACTTTCTTGAGGCCAAATTTTTTGGCAAATCAGTTTGGCTATAGGCAAATAGAGGCTATTATAAATGGATCTACGGGGAACGATAAATAGTATTCCGCGTGGTCTCTTTGGCCGGTGGAACTACGAGGGATCACATTTCCTTGTGGTCCCACCAGTGGGGCAAAGTAGTGGAACCACGAGTAACGACCCACTTATTTTAGTTATACTACATTTGAATACCCTGTCATATTAATACATACTGCTTTTCCACGGAATCGAGACTGACTCCGGAGAAGCTGTGTAATAAAGGTAGTATTTTATAAATATCAGCATAAATTATTGTTACAAATGTTCTTTGATTTGAAATGAAATGATAGGTGGTACCATATATATTACCAACAGCTTACAAGCCCCATTAATATTGATACCGTAATAAATCAAATATTAATAGGCAAAACACGATTGATCCGCCTGTGGGTGCTAACCAGTTTCGCGCCAGCATGAGGATGTGCAGTACTTTCTCGCTAGAGCTGCATAACAGTACCCGTCAGGTGCAAAACGACATTTTTTCACTTTCGCTAGCGGTCAGTGGCTTAGCTGACTCCGGTGGATTTACTTATTCTCGTCTATGCAAGTGAAGACAACTCTCAGTTCACTGAGATACCTGTATGTTACTTCGCCCCTAGAGAATAGAACTGAAAGGCAGAAAAAATCGGCTAAGTGCGAGTTGAAATCGAAATTTGAAACAATATTTCGAAGATAGCCTGCATATCCCTAATCAACAGGTGTTAAAAGATTGTCATGGTACAGCTTTAATTTTTTTTTTCAAAACTTCGTTTGCTTGATGACTTTCTGACGTCAAGTGGGAGAAAGTGGGAGTTTGTGGCTCTCAATTAACTTCTATAGGTTCATAGTTGTTTAAGACGACCTCAACTTTTTTAAGAGGTGACTTTTGCCCCACAGTTGACGTATGCATGCAAAGTTGTGCTTTAATCCTATGCAGATACCCCCTTTTTTTTTCTCGGGGGGAAATGCGTAACCGCACCGTACCCGCCGTTGGCTACACGGCGAGCGTGTGTGGGGCTCTCCGAGCAGAGTGCCAGGCCTACCCACTAAAACCCCCCAGTGTTCTCCCTACCCTTTTGGGCGCACTAGGTAAGGTCCACACTGCGACTTCACTACCCACGCGCCCGGGCAAGCCCGACCAACCGGTCGGGCTATCGCCAAGGGGGGATTGCCCGAGAACACCAGGGCAATCCCCAGACGGAGGGCCTTACGGCGGCGTGCACGGGGCCAACCGTGCACGCAGGCCTCCACGGCAGGGCAGATACCCCCTAGTTAAGTACGTTAGGACTGGCTGTATTGCGAAAATGAGAACAAGTGTGTCAATATCGCATTACATTTGAGTAATGGCTACAAATTACGTATCCATTCAATCAATTTCAAATATAATCCAGAAGTCACGCGTCACAACGTCTACGTCGAGTGAAACCGTCTTGTAACTTTTTCCACAATCAATTGCAGTGGCAATCAGTTTAATTATTTAAGCACATAATTACGGCGTAGTAAATTTTCATTATAATCTACGTGTAAAGGTATCACACTTTATTAGTATCAATAAATAGAGGTAGTTCTCATACTTCGAATTTATTTTATAACAAGATAATTATTATAAATAATGTTTTCTTTGATTTAAAATTTTACAAAGTTATGTTTGCAATAAGCTTTTCTGTCACATCTTATGGTGAAAATTTTAAGAATTATAAAGAATTCTTTAGTCATTTTAATTGTCAATTATGAGAATCCCGGTTTGATATGTAAAGCTTTATTATCAGTATATGCCTCCCAAATACCTGTACCTCTGAAGCACAATCAAGCTGTTAAGCTGTTAGCAAGGTTTAACACAAATCACTTTATATAGGTACTCAAAGATAGGATCGTTAATTGTTACCATTTGTTACATGAAAGGTCTTACGAAACAACCATTTGTAATCCCAGCACAGGATCAACGGCCGTTAAACAACATACAACCTACAACAGGCCATGCGTAACACCGCAATTTATTTGGCCTTACCCCATCGCGATAAGTATCATATTCGGAACACAAGTGCTACATTTAAAACAGGTACAATAGCAACTGCTTTCACTATTGTGGATTAATTCCTGAACTGTATCGATTGGGGCGCTGATATTGTTGATGTTATTAAATACATTATCAATTTGCGCGCAGTCACACTTAGAGAGCATTGCGACGGGAACTGCACCTTTATCGAGTACAAAATAATAGCTATTGTTGTCTGCATAACCGATAAATTACTTGTGATTAGCGATAAATGTCAAAGTGCTAAACAATACTGCCTATTGGGTGAATGGTAAAATTTTACACCATAGTTTCTGTGTTACCGAATCTTAAAACTTTCGATGATGTTATCAAGAATTGCTTTTTAGTAATGCAATAATTTCTACAAATTAAATTTGAATGAGACAGCATTTCAATGAGATTATAAAGAACGATGTTCGTAAATATTTTGATTGTTAGATTGGTTTAGCATGATTGTATTATTCTTTCGAAAATTGTAAATTTTGCTAGAAAACATCTCTTAAAAAATTAGTCCCACTGTGTAGCAAAATGTTAAAAGTGATTTTATAAATAACTTTCGACAAAATAGCAATTCATTGTATAAAAAGCCATCGTCGTACAATCGTCGATATGTATTTCGTGGGTTAGTTAAGATAGTTTTACTGTAGCGTCTAAAAAGTTTGGGATATCTTAAAATGCATCAGATTTTAGGTAACAGAAACTTCCGTCTATCATGGGTCGTAGTAGTTTTCCATGCAAGTCACTCCGATGTCGTTAAAGATTTCCATAGCATCAGGTGAGATTTAACTCAAGAGGCAAATATTTATCCGATAGTATTAGAAATTAACACAAAGGAATATTAGTCGCTAATTCTTGGATAATCTCATCTACATATCCTAAGGATTTGATAGATACTAATCGATTCGACATCTGACTCCATATAATCACCAAGCTTCTGCATACTAAGCGCTTTCGATAAATGACGCCTCTATTGTCTAAGCTATAGTGTTGAAAATACTTAAGCGAATACTGATTATCGGAATCGAGACATTTTAATCGATGCGTAAGACAGGATTTGCTTATGAATTACACCAAATCACGTACGTAAGCTGTTCGTCCTTCCGCTTGTCGAATCCACTTTCTCTATACGTGAGTGCAATGATTATATTTATTGATTAGTACTTAGTAAGTACCATTGCAATGAATCGAAATCCAAACAAACTCTATCTAACAACACCGTCAACAAATAGCCATTAAAAGGACAAGAAGCAGAATCATATCTAAACTTCCTTGCATAAATAATATTTTGAAACCAGCAGTACATCTTTTCTTGGAAAAAAATTATCTCCCTTTACGGCGGGATAATGAATCACGTTACCAAAGGGGTTAGTTGACTAAATCGCCCACTTGGGTATGCAGTTGGACTCCAGTCCTCCGTGGCTTATCTATTGGTGTTTCGTTACCGATCTAAGCCTCTCTGCGCTCTATGGAGGGTCGCAAGAGAGTCCTCTTGGAGGGTGGGTCTTCTTTCCGCGTTCGCTCCGTAGGCTTATTCTGCGAAGTAAAGTTTTCGCAGAAGTAAGATCGCTCCTTATACAGCCATGTTTAGTGTTGCCCAAAATCGGTCTTAGTCTTGCGAGATTCTTGCTGTAGAGCCGAGTCCTAGACCAACACCAAGACTGACCCGTGCAATATTTGAGCAAGACCCTTGCTCAAATCTTGAATGAATCAGCCTTGCTCGTGCTACAATTAGACCAAGACCAATTTTGGGTAACACTAGTCACGTTGATCACCATCTTTCTGACGATATCCGCCAGCGCAGGAAGGGCTCTTTATTTGTTTCGGCTTACGCGATTATCGGCCCGCAAGACGAAACGACGGTTAGATTATTATATTTTTTTCTTTTGGTCGTGTGACTTGGAGCAGGTAGTATTTTGGCTTGTTTGGTCAGAACCTGCACTGCAAGGTGAGGCTGCCCTGCCAGCGTCCAACCCACACGTCTAAATAAAACCCGAAATTCACTGGTTTCGAGTCACACATTTGCACCTTTTCATTGATAAAAATAATGCGTAAATATCACATCTTGGGTTTACCCGATTGTTCGGTCTAAAGATCCTGACTACGAAACCAAAGGTCTTGAATTCACACCCCGGTAAAAAATTTTGATTGATGGCGGGTTATTTGTGTGTTTTAATAATATATGTTTTTTCGTTACCCATTGTTCATAACCCTTTACTTCATTTACTAACACCAAAAACAATTTTTCAAAATCTAATTAAAAGATTATTATTTAACCTTAAATGCATACCTACATCTCAAGATACAAGTAGAAGAGAACAAACAAGTTGCCAGAAACCATAATTATATTGAAATCATTTATAAAAATTATGGTTTTAGATACTTGGTGGTATGCTTTAAAAAATCCAAAATGGGTTAAGCTAGAGGTCCCTAGAGGCTTAACTAGATGCCCTATTATCTTGGGAAACCCCAAGTCTGTATAGAGGTAAGCAGCCTTGATCTTGATGGAACGGTTGGACGGGTGGACGGTTGGAAACATGAACACATAAGCGTCTCCAAACAAAGTTTGGATCATACTCTTTATTAACGCCATACCTGTTTGCAAACTGAAAGAAGAATAGGAAAGTCTTCACAAGAAGAATAGGAAAGGAACTCGGAAGGTCTTTTTTTGTCTCCTCTTTTGAATCGCTATTAACAGAGTAAATTTCCACTCGCTTTATTGATTATTTGACTTTGTATTTTTTGTGTTCGTATTTTAGTACATTGGGCTGAACTATGGTAGCTAGGAAAAATTTTATTTACTGCATTGCTATTTTATCGTATTTTTTGTGAAGCTCTGTAAATACAAGCCAGTGTAATAAACAGAAAGCAGTAACACAATATCTACACAGTTTTTGCTCTTCATTATTGCTTCATAGTATTCCTATCTGCATAAATCGACAAGCAATCACTTGGACTACCTACTATTATCCTAGTGAGAGTGATCTAGCGTCCAGGAAACAATTTACTGTTACAGTTCGTTATGCAAGTTTATTAAGCTATTTCGTATACGTTAGCGCGGTACTAAGCGGCTACCAAAATTACGTCATATTGTGGAGCAAAAGTGTCTTATGTTTGTTTTAAGGGCATAAAAGCTTGTATTTAAAAAAGTTTTTGTAAATAATTAAACTTGTTACAAGCCTTTATTTACTTTCACCTGTCCCGTGTCTGTAATGAAATCTTGCAAGGTTTTCACTAATACTTTCGTCTTGCTACTATTGGTTGTCTTTAAACGAATTTAATGACGAAAGGAAACAATATTTAAAAGTATATTTTCATTTCATAAGGGAGTTTAGTGTTATTTATTAGTAAAGTATGAGAATTCGTATAAAATAATGTAACTTAATAATATAGGGCTTTAAACGAGGGGGGAATCGTTTTACTAAGTTTTTGTTGACGCTTGCTAGTGGATTAGCCCAATTTCATAGTTTTGTGATCTAAAACCTTTTTTTAAACTTTACGTTGCGCTTTGGTGGTAAACAAGCCTTAAGCCTATAGGACCACCTGCCTCGCATGCGTGCTGCCGACCAACATACCAAACCATGAGCTCTTACAGTGCGTTCCGGCTGAGCCATGACGGCGTAGGATCATGTTGTAAGTATATTATACGGTCTTCTGAGAGGTGGATTAGAGGTGCTGCTTACTTAAGCTGCTCATTAAAGTAAAATCCGCGTTTACCTTACCCAAAAAACATACTCAAACTTAAACGCCAGTTTTCTTTAGGCTTTCCGTCAATTTTAGCTTTATGTTACCTAAAGGCTTTCATATAAGCGCGTGTCTAGAACGCGGTAGCGTGTCAAGCCAAGTTCAAGCAAAGGACCATTGGAAACCATTTAGAGGCACTTATAAACCTTTCATAATTCGATTTTTATTTTATATACGAGCAAACACACCTTGGTTTATATTGAGATCCAGATAAACTAATACCTCAATAAATATTTGATTTGAGGTTTTTTAAACAGCAAATCGATGTGATTGATCAACGTGCGGGTCATGTCTTCATGTAGGTACAGTCGGTCAAAAAAGTGCTTTACCACCCTTAGCTTGAATTTCAGTTTTATGTCATAAAATAATACAGTTGTCTTTCCTTTGCAATAACATACTGTCAGATACTAAGGCAACTTTATATATTGTTTTTACCACCACACCACTTTCTTATGACCCTTACAATAAAAGGTTATTTTAATGTTTTGGATAATAAAAATAATTATGCAGTTTTATTGATACGTATCTTGACGTCGATTGTATGCAAAGTGCATAGATTTGGTTTTGTAATAGTTTCCTTCAGCTGATTAGCGGCTGCGAGCGCTTCGGTTGGATATGTATGATTGACGTGACATTTTTGCAACATGATTATGGTTGTTTGTTCGCTATGGATGTCATTGATGTAAGGAAGGATTGATGTTCAGCGATCGATCAAGATTAGTTCCAAAGTCGACAGTGATGTTAGGTTCTGGTAATGCGTGGTCCCTCTGTTTAAATATAGTTATAGTTTCGCCATGTCTGTCTTTCTGTCCGCGGTTTTACTCAGAGACTATTAGTACTAGAAAGCTGTAATTTGGTATCGGTATGTATATTAATCATGCCAAAAAAGTGGTAGAAAAAAATATTGAAAATTTTTTTTTCAGGGTAGCTCCCATACAAGTAAAGTGGGAGTAATTTTTTTTCTCGACTAACCCATCTTGTGGGATGTTATTGAATAGGTCTTTAAAAAATAATGTATGGTTCAAACCACCATTTTTCGATTTAGGGATCTAAACGGTTATATATGGACACGTGAAAAAAATTACAACAGTAGTATATATAACGAAGTTTAAAGGAAAACTATCAGAGTTGAGTACTAAGTACAAACTAAAAAGTTATAAACGACCAATTTATAAAATGTACTCGGAAAAGTAAAATTTCATTGAAAATTAGCACTGAATTTAAATATACGAACCACGTGAAGTTAAGAAAATATAAAATCATTGCACCTTTAATCATAATATTAATGCCTAATTTAATAGTAACGTGTTGTGAGGTGTGAGTGTGAACTCAAAGTTGGCATTTGCAACTACGGAACTCTACACTGCGCGTGGCTCGACACGTACTTGGCCGTTTTTTTTTAACATTTAGTTTTGTTTATACTATTACATCAGCAAACAAGCAGACCTGTGGCCCAATTCAGCTAATAAGCTACAGCCGAATCGAAACTGAACCGTTGCGATCGACCAATCAGAACGCCACATTATCACGTCATCAAGCAGTTGAAAGGCAATATAAGCGCTCCGATTGGTTGACTGCAACGGTTCAGTTACGATTCGGCTGTAGCTTATTAGCTGAATTGGGCCTCTGTGCACAGTCGCCCATGCACAGACCTTACATAGACCCCAATGTCAGTCACAGTACGCAGTAAAATTAACAATAAAATTCAACTTTATATATAAGAATTCGTTCCATTGCTATATACGATTCACGCCATACACTTGACGTTTCTAAGATTAGGGCTAAAGTAACACTGAAATCGTAAGAGTAAAACATTTTAGTGCAACCGGGTGTAAGCACAGGTTACACGTATAAATACGAAATAGGTAACTGTTTCTCGTTTATCTTATGACATTTGTTCAATTTAAAAATATGTAATTCGAAAAATAACAATTGAATTACCACGAATGTTATCCCCGAATAGTTGTATAAATGAATAAATAAACACTACTAAAATGGAAATATGTATAACTTAAAAAAAAAGACATTATGCAGTTCTATGAAACACGATGTAAGTGAAACTTTTTTTCGGATCGTAGGCGTTTAACTGAAAATATTCGAAATATTATTTGTAAATCTTTACTTAAATCTTATTCTACTGAAGAGAAAATTTTATAAAAAAATAATTAATAAAAAAACAAAAAGTAATAAGAAAAATAAATTAATAAAATAAAGAAAAAAGCAATAAATAAAAAACAACAATACAAAAATAAACGTAGGAAAAAAATAACGCTCTACACCGGGATCGAAACACTGCCACACAGATTTAAAGTCGAAGATCTAATGCATAGACCGATCCTGACCTATAAGAAGTCGTGAAATTAAAGATCTCATGTTTTGTGTAACGCGACATGCGATAAATGAACGAAAAAAATTGAGATGTGAAAAAAGTTTCACTTTAAAAACCAAATTTAAAAAATAAACATAAACGGTAATAAGCAACACAATAATAAAATATACATTTATGAAAAAAATACGCTCTACACCAGGATCAAACCACCGCCACATAGATTCAAAGTCGAAGATCTAACGCCTACACCAATCTTGACCTATACGAAGTAGTGAAATTAAAGATCTCATGTTTTGTGTAACGAAAAAATTTGAGGTGATGTAAAAAAAGTTTCACTTTCAAAAGTCGGATCAAGGAAAAGCTGGAGAGGTAGGCAGTGCAGTAGAATTAAATACTCATTGGAGCATGTTAATCAAAAATATTATGATTAAAAATACATTTCATTATACCATTCCATTTTTAGGGTTAGGGAGCGTCGGTGGCGCTGTGGACTCGGCACTTGCCTTCCAATCGGGGGGTCGGGGTTCGAGACCCGCCATGTACCAATGTGTTTTTCGTTTCGAATTTCATATGTACATTTGTCTGACGCTCCTACGGTGAAGGAAAACATCGTGAGGCAACCTGCATACATCTGCGAAGAAATTCAATGATGTATGTGAAGTCGACTAATCCGCACTGGGCCAGCGTGGTTGACTAAGGCCTAATCACCCTAACATAGGGTAGGCTCGAACCCCTCGGTGGGGACGTATATGAGCTGTGATGATGATTTTTAGGGTTCCATAGCGAAATGGCAAAAAACGGAACCCTTATAGATTCGTCATGTCTGTCTGTCTGTCTGTCTGTCCGTCCGTATGTCACAGCCACTTTTCTCCGAAACTATAAGAACTACACTGTTGAAACTTGGTAAGTAGATGTATTCTGTGAACCGCATTAAGATTTTCACACAAAAATAGAAAAAAAAGCAATAAATTTTGGGGGTTCCCCAAAGATACATAGAACTGAAACTAAAAAAAATATATGATGTACATTACCATGCAAACTTCCACCGAAAATTGGTTTGAACGAGATCTAGTAAGTAGTTTTTTTAATACGTCATAAATCCTATGGAACCCTTCATGGGCGAGTCCGACTCGCGCTTGGCCGGTTTTTTTACATTCACTTTTTACCGTTTTAAAAAATATATTATTTGTTACACAAGGTATAGTGAATATAATGTCACCATAACATTAGATACTAAAGTACTAGGTTGTTAATTTATTTACTCACAGGGGATCAGATAGGTAATAAATTTTAATTAGGGAGCAGATAAATATATTCAAGTCTACATCAGACAGAAAGATCTATTACTAATTGCACAAAGAATGGACATCGGAGCGAATACTAGAACCAAATCGAACTGTAAACTCTTAAAGGCCCACGTAACGTTGGCCTGTGAGTTATCTCAGGCACATAAAATGTTTAATAAAATACGCGGTAGTGGACACCGAGCATGAGCTAGCGATTTCCTATTATTATGCAAATAAGAGTAACTAGAAGATGCATTTTATTTCTACTAGACGCAGCTTGCTTGCTCTATATAGCATTTTGTTTGTAAGCTATAGTTTTCCGCCTGATATAGAGTAAATCCTATGTAGGATGCCTTTTTTTGACTTCACAATGTTCTGAAAAATGTGGGTCGTCACATAATCTGCGCTATCTGTATTTGTTGGTTAAAGTCGTAGTAATTAATTGTATTATAAGTTTGTATCTCTCGTCGACTTATTTATTTATTGCACCCGGTGCCCAGCGCAAGGTCAGGTAATCGTTCGTACACGCTAGAGAATTTTCGCCAGCTCTGGGACGCGCAGAGCGTTGATGCGTGCCCAGCAATCTTTCTTTCTTTCTATTATGTTCCCATCTATAGACGCACGCACAGCCGTAACCGCTAATGGTAGAAACGTGAAATTTGGATACTTAGTTGTTTTAATTCAAAATGCGGATGCACACTAAGAAGGGATTTAAAAAAACCCTAAAGGGATGAAATAGGGGTGGCAAGTTTGTATGAAAAAATCTTTAAATTAGCAACGATTTTGTTTATCAAAATCGTTGCTAATTTAAAGATTTTTTCTTTAAAATATTTCATTGAACACGTGTTTCATGGTTTATTGGAATTCACCTCCTTAGGGTGCGAAATAGGGGTTGAAAGTTCCTATGGAAAATATTTATAATCTGCTGCAATTTCTATGAAATTTATTATCCGGGCTTAAATAGGCTACAAAATTATTTTTCCTCCGGGAAAATATACATTCCCACGGGAAAACAATAATATAGAATGGAAAGTTAGTTTAGAATAAAAAAGGAATCGTAATATGTGGATTTAAACAAAAAATGTTTTAAACCAGACCTTTAATATTACGTTCTTAATCTTGTATTCAATTTTAGTGGGAGGTCAAAAATAAACATGAATAGAGAATTGTTTCTTATGATTATTAATGTTATACTGATTAACTGTCCATAAATTAATCTGTGCATCATCCTTGCCAGTCACAGTATTTTAAATTGACAGATTTCATTGTCAACAAAGGTAGTTTTAAGTTTTAACACACATACACTTCGGTTTTAGTTTTATTCCATTATAATGTGTATATGCCATTATAAATTACTGTAATTTTTAAAATCTAACAGAGCGGGAATTAATTCGTGATTCAACTAAATACTAGATAATAGTTTTAGTGTCATTTAGACCATACGATGAAGGCGAACGGCGCGTGCTAAGCTAAGCCATATTTAGTCTTATCTTTCCATCAGGTAACTGTATGCGGAGCTTGTTTGCTGTGAAATGCTTGAACTTGTGTTGTTAATCATGATAAGTATTGCATGATATGTTTAGACTTGCTGGTTTTATAAACCGCAGATAGATACGAATTTAGCTGACTAACAACGAGGCTAAAAGGAGGGTTATGATTTTGATCGATATGCTTTGTTATGTTGAATATTCGAAAATATTATAGAAATTTCGAATAAGCGTCTTCGAACAGTGATGAATCGGAATTGGAATTATTGAAATTTTCCATTTTTTACATTCATTTTTCACAAGATATTTCCCGGGATTTAGCGAATATTTGAAAAAAGGATTAACTAATAAGGATTAATTAGGAGAGGGAGACTCTGTACTAGGGTCGCCTGCTTAGGTACCTCCGTCTTACCTATTTCTGCCGCAAAGCAGCAGTGCTTGCATTGCTGTGTTCCGGTTTGAAGGGTAAGATATGGCAGTGAAATTACTGGGTACTGTGACTTTATATCTGGTGTCACAAGTTGGCAACGTACAATGTGGTTCTTGTGGGGGTTGCAGTTTTGCTGCAAATCTCACAGGAGCTACATGTAGGCGACTGTTACCACTTACCATCAGGTGGGCAGTTTGCTTGTTTGCCAACATTCTGCAATAAAAAAAAATTATAAATGTATACATACTCGTACACTATAAAAATATACTATACTTAGATATGCGTATTTACTTCTTCGTTAACTTATCTACATCCTCTGATTTTCGTACCTTTTAATTTTAGATAAAAATATGTATTGTCCCCTTCAATATCAAAATTATCTTTGTCAAATGATTTGATAAAATGTCCTTCGAAATTTTTCAAATGTTAATTTGTACGTATTGTAAGTGCATTTAATTGATATCAATATTTGTTAGCGCATTTCAATACGCCTATTATCTGTTCAATTACGAGACTACATTTTAATTATACGCAAATTAGTTGTGGCGTATTGTGATATTATATGGCATAATAGTAATTATGCCATTGTTTATGTAAATAACTGCGTGAGTGCGTACGCTAGTGTCACGGTTGCGTCATTCAGCAAATCGGCTGGAAAATCGTAACGTAATATTATGAAACGGTAGAACCCGGAACAGGAACGAATCGTGCGGGTTCTTGGCGAACATCATAATATTATCTTTTGCACTCTTATACAGAGTAGCAAGTTATACTATACACTAACTAAGCCAAAGGAACCGCTATATCTGAAAAAATACAAGTAATCTATTTTTCCGGACATAGCCTATGATTTAATTTTCGTATTTTAATAACAAAGTTATTACTATCATCCCAACACAATTGCAGTCAATCGAAAGCAAGCAGTAGCACAAGTACTTTAAGATAGCTTTACCACAGTCCTATTATAAGGTACTATATAACTGTGTCCACAAACTACGTTTCGCCCTAATACCTAATTGTCAAAAAAATATCACCTGGGGTTATAAAAAATAGTTTACGATCTATTCTCAGACCCACCGAATATACCTACACAAAAAAATTAATAAAAATCGGTCAAGCCATTTCGGAGGAGTTTGGTTACAAACACGAGAATTTTATATATTAAGATTAAAAATTTAAGTGAAATAACATTAATATTAATTGATAAACGAAATCTTCTTATATATAAAAATGAAACGCTGTGTGTTAGTCTCGCTAAACCCACGGATTCTTACGAAATTTTCTGTGTGTATTTGAATAGGTCCAGGGAAGGTTTAGAAATAAAATTGGTGGCGCTGTAATCAGACAGGACAACGTCTGCTGGACCCACTAGTTAGATATTGTTATATGGATTAGTAGTGGAACGGAACGTAGCCTTATTTCCCGCTAAAATAATTGTCATCCGCTGTCACTTTTCATCTTGTAAATTGTCGTGTCACGGTCGTCTCACAAATAAAACTAATTATAAAATATAAGTCTTTTAATAATAAAACATGGTGTCAGAAGTGTCTAATTGAAGTCAAAAAAGAAAGTGTCTGTAAAATTCGTGTTCAATAAAAGTACAAAACGTTTTATTCGGAAAAATGAGTACCGATGCAAAACCGGCATCAGAATCAAGGCGTATAAATTTGTCTAGTAATTTGGCTCCAATGTTGTTAGAAGGTAATTTAGCAGTAAATTGGAAGAAATGGTTGCAGACATTTAAAATATTTATGCGAGCAAGTGGCATCAATGACGAATCCGATGAACGAAAAGTAGCCGTTTTCCTTCATTTCATTGGTGAAAGGTCGCTGGAAATATTTAATACATTCAACCTAGACGTGGATACAGTAAAATATGATGAGCTGATACAAAAATTTGAAAATTATTTCGTGCCAAAAACAAATATAACCTACGAAAGTTACAAATTTTTTACACGAAAGCAAAGTGAAGAAGAAAGCTTAGATGATTTTTTGACAGATTTAATCAATAAAAGCGAGTCGTGTGATTTTGGAAGCATAAGAGATAGACTAGTAAAAGATATTTACATATGCAACTTGCATGAAAAATACCAGTTTGTTAGAGAAAAATTATTACTTGAAGATGATCTCTCATTAGAAAAGGCAAGTTCTATATCAAAAACTCTTGTGCAATCACTGACTCAGGCGTCTGAATTAAAAGGCAGTACTAATGTTTATTACACTAAGAAGCAAAGTCATCAAAGTCATGGTCATGGATCAAATATTATGTCAAAGTCAAGGTCAAAGTCGCAGTCAAGAAATGATTGTGGACACTGTGGGCAGATTCATCGCTATAAATGTCCAGCTGCTAATGCTAAATGTCGAAAATGTGGTAAAATTGGTCATTATGAAGCATTGTGTAAGTCAAAAAATATCCATTTTGTGCAGTTCAGTGATGAATCACAGTATGAAGGTAATGATGAACATCTATTTATCGGACATTTAAAATCAAATTGTTCAACTAGTACAGATTGGAATATTAATTTAATAATTAATAATGCTCATGTCACATGTATTTTGGATACTGGTAGTGACGCTAATGTCATGTCTTATAAGTTATTTAAGTCATTGAATGTATCCAACGAAATGTCACCTTGCTTAGCCAAAATAACATCTTACAGTGGTAATAGTGTAAAAATATTAGGTCAACAAAACTTAGAATGTACTTACTATGTCCATAATAAGCAAATGTCTAAAATTATAAATTTTATAATTGCTGATGTCTCGTCACCTACTGTTGTTGGAAAATACACATGTACAGAATTAGGTCTTGTAAAAAGAGTGTTTAATATTCAACAAATGTCAGAGTCAAATGATAACACTCAAATGTCTATGTCAGTCAATAATATTAGTTTAAGTTCTTTATTGTGTAACAATGAATCTGTATTTGTCGGATTGGGCTGTCTACCAGGTGAATGTCATATTGATGTCAACTCAGATGTTCCTCCAAAAATTGATACACCACGTCGAATCCCATTTTCGCTGCATGACAGATTGAAAAAGGAATTGAGTGTAATGGAAAAATTAGATGTCATTACAAAAGTGATCGAGCCTACGTCTTGGGTAAGTTCCCTTTTACTAGTTGAAAAGAAGAATGGTCAAATAAGAGTCTGTCTTGACCCAAGAAATTTAAATAGAGCAATTCGCAGGTCCCACTATCCAATACCAACTATAGATATAGTTCGTTCAAAGCTTCATAGTGCAGCTTATTTTTCTACTCTCGATGCCAGTAGTGGATTTTGGGCCGTGCGCTTAGATTTACCTAGTTCTCTATTGTGTACATTCAATACACCATTTGGACGCTATCGGTTTAAACGTTTACCATATGGCATAAATTGCGCACCTGAAATTTTTCATCGAATCATGACTGACATATTCGGTGAGTTACCTGGAGTAATTGTGTACGCTGATGACCTGCTCGTATATGGGTGTACTCAGCAGCAGCACAATGACAACCTGCAAAGAGTCTTTCAGAAGGCAAAAGAAGTCAACTTAAAATTCAATAGAAGTAAGTGTACTTTTGGAAATTCTAGTGTCAAGTATTTAGGTCATATATTTTCTAAAGAAGGAGTTTCAGCAGACCCTGATAAAGTACGTGCCATTAAGGAGATGCCGTCTCCTACATGTCTAAAGGATCTTCAAAGATTCCTAGGTCTATTAAACTATTTAGGTGGATTTATTAATAATTTAGCCAGTGAAACTGAACCTCTCAGAGATCTGCTAAAAAAGTCAAGTCAATGGCAATGGAATGCCTGCCATGAAAAAAACATTTTCTAGGCTAAAAAATATTATATGTCAAAGTCCAGTCTTAGCACACTTCAACGTCAAACAGTCAGTTGTCCTGTCAGTGGATGCAAGTCAGTCTGCAGTTGGAGCAGTATTGCTTCAGGATAAACATCCAATTTCATATGCATCTAAAAGTCTAACGTCAAGTCAAAAACGAATGGCTCAAATAGAAAAGGAGCTTTATGCCATTGTTTATGGTTGTTTAAAATACCATCAATATCTTTATGGTCAAGTAGTTACTGTAGAGACTGATCATCGTCCTTTAATAACTCTATTTAAAAAACCCTTAGCTGAAGTCCCTACTCGTCTTCAAAGGCTTATGCTCAGGATACAGGCATATGATCTTCGCGTAGAGTACAAACCTGGCTGAAAAATGTTCATAGCTGACTCACTCTCACGTGCACCTTTACCTGAAAGTAATGAAGATGAATTAGATGAGGACGTGGCTATACATGTCAATATGTTGATTAACAACTTACCTATTTCAGAAAAACGTCTACGGTGGCTCATCGAGGCTACTAAGAAGGATGAGTCCCTCCAACTTATTAAGGAATATTATATGAATGGATGGCCGTCAAGCAAATCTCAAGTCAGTCAACTGGTAACGCCATATTGGAATTGCCGACATGAGATACATGTCATTGAAGACTTAGTATTCAAAGGTAACAGTTTGATTATACCAAGTTCATTGAGGTCAGAAATATTAAAAATAATACACAGTGGTCATCAAGGGATTGAAAAGTCAAAAAATTTTGCAAGAGGTGTAGTATTTTGGCCTTTGATGTCACATGACATACAAAATTTAATTCAAAATTGCCAAACATGTGTATGTCACCAAAAAGCCAATAAACCAGAACCTATGCTACCCCATAATATTTCTGCTTTCCCCTGGGAAAAAGTGGGTATAGATTATATGTATTTCAGAAATCAAACTATATTAATAGTTGAGGATTACTACTCCAACTATATTGAGATGGCAAACGTAAGCACTACAAGTGCTGAATCTTTAATTAAAGCATTAAAACCAATATTTAGTAGACATGGAATACCTTATTTTATTATGTCAGATAATGGACCCCCCTATAATTCCAAAGAATTTAAGAAATTTACAGAAGAATGGAATATTGAACACATTACTTCGAGTCCTCACTTACCAAGATCCAATGGCCTAGTAGAATCAGGTGTCAAAATAATTAAAAACATACTTACCAAGTGTTTTGAATCAGGATCAGATCCACATTTGGCTCTTCTTCAGTACCGGACAACACCTAGAGGTAATTTGCCAGCTCCGTCTGAGCTTTTGATGTCACGTAAATTAAGAACGCAATTGCCAGCAGTAGCAGATCATTTCAAACCAAAAGTAATTGCATATAAAAATTATTACAAAAATAAATATAATAGTAAAATGGCACAAAAATCATACTATGATAAAAAAGCTAAAAACTTACCTGCATTAGAAAAGGGTGAAAAAGTTATGTACAAGAAAACTCCCAATTCAAATTGGTTACCTGGTAAAGTTGTAGGCAAGTGTTCAGAACCCAGATCATTCGTTATAGAGACCCCAGAAGGCAATTTTTTTAGAAGAAATAGACAGCATATAATAAAATCACCCTTAGACACACCAAAAGAAGAAAAAGAAGTGGAAAATACAGAGAAAAAAGAAGAACAAGAGGAAAAAGGAAGAGAAGGGACATCTGAGGTTGTAGCTAAAAATACAAATATCAAAAGGACATTGAGTGGTAGACAGGTTAAGCCCCCAGTAAGGTACATGTTTGACTAATATTAGAATAATCGTTGTTTTGATATAGCCTTAATTTAATTTTTATAAAAAAGGAAGATGTTATATGGATTAGTAGTGGAACGGAACGTAGCCTTATTTCCCGCTAAAATAATTGTCATCCGCTGTCACTTTTCATCTTGTAAATTGTCGTGTCACGGTCGTCTCACAAATAAAACTAATTATAAAATATAAGTCTTTTAATAATAAAACAGATATATAGTTTTTGGCAGCCTCTTCACACCGAGCTCCGGCCTGGCGACCTTACACGTAGTAGTACAACGCTTCATTGATTACAGCTTTAGACTTACTTTGAGATAGCTTTATCACAGTTTTATTATAAGGTGTTAAAAATTCAAGTGAAATAATTCCGTGTGGTGTCGGATTTTTTCTCGTGAATGTCTAAGAGCCGACTAAGTTAGTACTAGTAGAAAAATAGACATTTAGGGTAATGGTATTTTATTTTTTCACCGTATAGCATAAACATTAAATTAAACCAATTCCCTATAATGACATTATATTGAGGTACCTAATAAGCATGCACAAAGCTCCGGCAAATCACATTTTCCGCGTCGGTTTTCAAAGCTATTTCCACACAGTTAAGCGCTACGCGTTATAGAGATCGTGATCTGTCACTTTGTTCGTACATAATGCTGATATAATTTTAAATGATATATAACTACATAATATAGCCTTTTACGTACGCGGCCTCTTTACTATTCACGTAACGAACGCATTTCCAATTTTAAACATTTGCGACACTTAACAATGGTTGGTGGTATAAATCATGCCACGTTTGGTCCAGGTGTCAACGCTTATGGAATTATGTGTAGCGGTTCAGAAGTTTATTTACATAAGGTGCATTTTCGTCAAAAGGCAGTTTTCCTTTCACACTTCGATATAAGCTCGATTTATAAAAAAAATTTTTAGGGACTATCTCTTCCGACGTCGTAGTGACAAAAGCGTGCGAAGAGTCAAAAGCATGAGATTTAAATAGATATTAAAATTTTATTAATGTCCCTTTTCATAAGAAGCCTTTACATAGAATTAGAAAACTTAAAAAAAGATGAATGAAATCAGTTAAGTCGTTGTCAAAGTTATGATGTGACGAAGAGAATATACATACAAAAATTTGAGCTCAATCGGAAACCGGGAAGTGGGTCAAATTTAGCTTGCAAGATTTCATTGCAGACACCGGACAGGTGAAAGTAAATAAAAGCTTGTAATAGGTTTTTTTTATTTTTATATGTATAGATATGTCAAGGAAATTGTGAGCGGTGATTGGGACAATTATGTCACAGGTATCGTTCACATGTAGGTATATGATTCAAATTAAATATAGTATTAAGAGAATATTATTTTATAATATATTTGTCAGAGAAGTGAACAGAGTTACCATAGTATTGAAGCTACAAGGACAATCAAAACAAGAAAACTTACCAATGTAATTTTACAATTTCATAAAAAAAAGTTTAAATCGTCCAAAATAGTGACGTTGTTGCGAAATGATTTGCATTTGTCATATTGAGTAATTTTCTAATATATAAAATTCTCGTGTCATTGTGTTTGTAACCGAACTCATACGAAACAGCTTGATAGATTCTTACGAATTTTATTATTATTTTTATAATGAAAAATATAAGTAATGCTTATAGAATTAACCACCGGGGATTAAACTTCTCCTGTGGTTAATTCCATAAACAAGTTATAAAAATAGTTCGTGTATAGATATAGTGTATTAGAAGACAATGCACTAATATGAAAAGGTAATATTTTATTAATGTTTTTTATTCTTGTTACAGGTACAGCCAAAAAAAGAAATTTGACATTAGATGAAGCGGCCTTCATAAACATATCGGTTAAGGTATTATACTAAATATAATTATTGTTCAGGTCAATAAAACAAGTTATTAGGAAATTCCTTAAAGATTGTGGTTTTTTATCTGTGATGTTGATTTAAAACTTAATACCTTTTTTAAATGAAACAATACCTTCAGCTTTTACATTGTCCGGTCTCTTATAGAAAATGTCGACGCTTTCAAAAGTATTTACTTTGAGATGAGAGTCTGTATCTCATGTATACTCATACCATGAAATGAGCATTCAATGACTTGTAAAGGGATACTCTGAAACCTGTTTACTAAAGGTAATATGTAGACTTAGTACCACGTTTACTCTCGTACAGTACTTTAATTGGGGAAGTGCACTGCTATATAGGGACGAGAATGTCAAATAACATAATTATAGGATTTATCAGTTGTAGCTGAAGGACTAACCAGATACCTTAAAAGCACATAGGCCAATGGCTACATTCGCGAGCAAAAATGCCAACATTGAATTCGAATTACAATTTTGTCATTGAACTGGCGTGAGAGCGCTAAATTTAGGTCGATTGAGATGCAGCATTCGTTTTTTAAAATGTAAGTTTATGGACTCACTAGCTCTGCCCGCGACTTCGTTCCCGTGGATGTCGGAAAATAACAACATGTCGTTAATTTTTTCCCGTTTTTACGACATTTTTCATTGATACCCACTACCCAGCTCTTATTAGTCTTTGCGTGATGTTATATAGCCTATAGCCTTTCTCGATAAATGGACTATCCAACACAAAAAGAATTTCAGGAACTACTGATTCAAATTGTATTTGAATCAATAGTTCCTGAAATTAGCGCATTCAACCAAACAAACAAACTCTTCAGCTTTATAATATTAGTATATAGTTTCTGGGTTAGTCTAAAAATCCGAAATCTGTATCAAGCCGAAAGGGTGAGAAAGTACACATAATAGTGAACACTTTTGATCAAGCACTTTTAATAAAAATCAATATTATTGGATTAGGTATAGGATTTTTAAGATTTCAAACGAAACTACCTTGAGGCAGCCTTAGCTGTCAGCTGTTGTTTGTTTATATTACGGTTATTTATGGGTCAACAAAATAGCAAACTAATTTATCTCGTCCATACCTACGCGGCATTTTTGAAATGATGGACGGCATGTATTTTATGATGCGTAAGTGTCGTCCGAAGCTCTGCCCGCTTTCAGTGTTGTACATTATTTTAATTTTATAATATTATTTTGATAATAAGAGCAAGCGCCTAGAACTTTAGGATTTAAGGCTCGTATTAATAATCGCATCTCAAGTCAGAGCTCCATCTTGAGTAGCAGTTTTGACGTTTAATGTATGGGACATCTGTCAAAAACAACAGCTCAAGATCGATCTCGTACTTGAGATACGACTTTTTTTTTAATGTATTTCAGTACAGTATGTATACAGTTATAATGTTAATATCGCCATTTACTTTTACTATTTATACGAGCCTAATAAGTGGTTAAACATTTTTTTAACTCAAACCTTTTATATTACTTTCTTTATCTTGAATTAATTTTGGCGGGGGATCAAAAATAATCCTGTATGTACAATGAAGAACTTACAATAAATTAGAGCGCCTTTTGTAGAATTCATAACCTGGTATTTTTATTAGAATTGTTTTTGATCAATATTTGAAACATTAAATATCCTTTATTTTGTCCGATTTTTTACTTTATTTTATGGTATTTAAAGTCGACTCAGCCATGGAACTTCGAATAAAAATGCTGCGAAACAGTGTAATGCGACGACAGGTAACTGCGAATAATACTTTCTACGAAACACGCTTCTGCGAAAACTCGAAATTGCGAAACATGGAATTGCGAAACTCGTTTTATTCGACACCCCATTTTTATTAATGTTTAAATTCGATACAACGCCAGTAGTACACGTCATTTACAGCCTTATTAAGACAAAATAAATATCCATCTCTTAGCAGTTGCTCTTTACTGGTTCTTGATTTAATGATATCACACGCACTCATTTTTAAAAGCGATAATTTATAATAATATTCTCTGTATTTGTACACTACAGTTGCGGCACACTATGATGGCCGTTTTGACATATTACAAAAATGATGTGAAATGTCAATTTATTCTCGAAAAAAATATAATCAAATCTATAAGTTGGTCTATTATGTTGCTCTGAATAGTACAGCAATTTGCTCCTTCTTTTATATTATATCGATTCCGTACATGTTTCTAAATGGATTCAGAGAGTTTTTGTTACACACTGTATGTATTTCCAAACATTAATAAAAATGGGGTGACGAATAAAACGAGTTTCGCAATTCCATGTTTCGCGATTTCGAGTTTTCGCATTTCAGTATTTCGCAGAAGTGTGTTTCCTAAAAAGTATTATTCGCAGTTCCCTGTCATCGCATTACACTGTTTCGCAGTATTTTGATTCGAAGTTCCATTTGGCTGAGTCCAAAATAAAACAATCAAAACTATTCTAATTTTAATTTGCTTACTCTTCTCCATTCTTTCCACAAAGGACATTGCTCTGAGTCCATACATTGTTCGCCCCAATACCAACAGCAGTGAAAAAATGCTTTTCATATAATCAAATGTTACTAAATACTGAACGTCCACATCAATTACTACGGACAAGCTTCGAAATCGAATTATATATCAAAAACAGATTTGAGGTTAGTTGAAGTAACACTTTATTTCGTTAAAGCAATACACATAGTCTATACTTATAAATACAATTATTAAAATAATAATTATTGCAATCAATCACACAACTTTATTATAGCCACGTTGTAAAGAACAAGAAATCTGGAAATTATAAAGCAAGTCAAAAACCCAACAAACTAACAAGCGACACCGAGTGAGTAGTCAATTGACGTGGTGTTAACGTTGTAAATTGTGAAAAAAGTTATGAAAAACATAATTTATACATATAAAAAAATGTCCATACCTTCATAAAATCGACTCAATTCTATTCAATCGAGCAAAGTTAACAATAACCATTCGTTTATTTTACTTCATTTAGTTTTGTTTCTGAAAGTACTTTGAAATATTTTTGATTTGTCCGTTGAATACATATATTATTTGTAATGAGTATTATAAATTATGTATATAATTATGCCGCAAATCAAATCTTTGTTGGTCATGGGGCGGTTTTCGACATTGTCCTTTGACACTTAACATTGACCAAGTTTATGAACATATTTTACTAACCAAACGCACATAGACGGATCAATTGGGATCAAACATATCCCTAAAAATACTCTGGATTACAATTACCAAATTCATCCATTAACCTTGAAACTTGATTTATAACTCGTTAATAAAAATATACACTTTTTGACGTAAGCCCATAATTAGTAACAAAATACATACATGCATACTTTTTGACGTCAAAAACAAATACAAAATGTACACCAGTAGAAGAGAAGAAAAAGTAATCTCTACCTGTATGCAATTGGAAGAATATTTACAAGAGTGAGAGGAAAGAAACTCGGACGGTCTTATTCTTATTTCATCAGTAGTTTTTCGGAAATTCAATTTTATTTCCCTAAAAAGCACCACCAGAAAGTGCTTATAAAATCTCGTGATAAGCTAACACCATTAAACAGCGTTGTAGCATTCAGAACATTTGGTAAATTCATAAAGGTTTCACAAAATATTAGAGTCGAGTTTGCTGACGTTTCGTGCACTTGCGCAAGAATTTATCTTCGCTAGGAAGTTTGCTTTACTGACAGGTGTATAATATATTCAGCAGTTAAATAGACTATTGTGCAGGCTGTATATCATCGGGAATATTTCAGATGAACCACACTAGTGCTTGTGGGCTTGCATTGGCGAGGTACGCTGATTTATTTAGTTACGCGAGACGCGGTAAACTCTACAATTTTACATTCAATTGAAAAGTGATATTTTTTTCTCTGCATTTTTTATTAAAAAGCCTCGAATAGCAAAAGAGACGAATTAAAGCTAATTCCATTTTACCACGTTTTACTCAGTTCGCTTTCGGTGCAAACAAAACATGCAATCAAATTTTCGACCACTGCGACTAGCTTCAGAGATAAAATTTTCGGAGAAGCTTTGCTCCTGATGATAATATAATATTGAATACAAAGCTGCTTGCTATGCTCAGTATTTATTCAAATTTTCGGAAAAATAGTTTCTCATTAGTCACTTATTTACTATAATGTGTATTTGAAATTTGAATTAAGAACGCAGAGACAGGTATAAAAAGTACAATATTTATTTTAAATTAAAAAAATTGAGCCGTCCCGGGACGCCTGGCAGATGTGAAACATCGTAACTATTTTCTACAGGTAATATGCATAAGTTGCCTACGCTTGGTATGCACAAGTTGGCGTAACATGTGGCGACGCATGCCGTGGTACCTCGCCAACAGTCGGTCTGACCCGCCGCTATAGATGTTTCACATCAATACTTAAAAACCACGTTCTGTATAATAACTTTAAGAAGTTTAAAAAAAATGCGCTTAAAAGTAGAAAATAGTTTTGACTTCACAACTCTTATTATTGAAACCGTAAAACGTAGGGCGCGTCAATTTCGAAATTTACTTTAGCTGTCACTTGAATTTCTGTAACTACAGTTAAGTGTCATATAGACAAAATTGCGAAATTGATGCGCTTTACATTTTCAATAATAAAAGTTGGGAGGGATTACTCTCTGTCACACCATTTTGTCACACCAGTGTGACACAAGAATTTTTTCTTTTTTCCTCTCAGTCACAACAGTATGACACAGAAGAATTTTTTTCTTCACAGTCACACCAGCTACCTGTTAGTGAATATTTTACTTAAAACTTTTAAAAGTTTTTTTATGTAAAACGTGGAATTTAATTATTAGTTTCGCACATTTTATTCCTGTTTCTGCGTTCTTAATTTGAAGTTCAATTGGTTTTTATTATTTATTTAAAACTTAAATAGGTACTTAACCATTTGTTGATTCAAAATTTTGCATGTGTAGGTATACCACGTATCCTCACATATTATCTTTCCAGGTTTCCATTAAAAGATAAAATTTAAGACATTTTAAAAATTTTTACTCCAGTTCCGCTTAATTTGCTAGGTTCTCTATGAAAAACAGGAATAGAGCACAATATAACTAAATGGTTACCCTCTAATAGCCAGTTCCACTATGACCAAGAAATTATGTAAGTAAAGCTTTTTTGGGAAAATAATGGGAAAGCGTAAGCCCGAAACTTACGATCGTTCCAATTCCATCGCGCGGCGCGATGTGGATTTACATCCAAAAATTGAGTCCCCACACGATCACTCCATTTGCGTCGCTCCATCACTCCAATTTACTTTCATTCTATGCCGCGACTTCTGACACGCCACACGTGTACAAAATGGATTCAGAAGACGAAGAACATTTTTTGCTTATGGCAGCTGCGGCTTGTGTTATCATAAAAAAGAAGCTACAAAAACGCAGATGGACTAAAAATTGGCTTCTGAAGCGAGAGCAACTAGGACATGAAAATTTATTACGTGAGTTATCTCTGGAGCCAACTGATCATCATCAACGGCTGCCCACAGCAAACTGAGCGCGAAATGGATTTGGGATCAGCCACAGACGAGCGCGCGCGGCGTGGGATTGAGTGGAGTGATAGCACTCCACTTGCGGATTTGCCACAGACGAGCGCGTTTGATTAGAAGTTTGGAGTGATGGCGCGATGGATTTCAGAATGTTTGGAAATTCAAAAATTTTCGTCACTCCATTCATTCCAACGTGGATTCCGCACACACGATAAGTTTTTGGCTTATTTTGGAGTGTTGGCGTGGAGTGCTGTGGAGCGGAGCGATCGTGAGACTTTATACTCTTTATACTTTAAAACTAAGAATATTGTAAATAGAAAATATAATTATGAACAAAGATTTTGCAAACATTATGCAAAAAAAAAACTCTTACGTTTTCAATTCTCTTACAGTGATTGAATTAATGTTAGAAATCAATATTACCGATCACAATAGAAGTCATTGCCGGAAGCGACAGATACACGACCCATTCACCTAATTCCGGGCACGCACCTCTATGCTGATGTCGATTAGATTTGACCGCAACATATAGATAGCTGATCATCGTGAAATTGCATCACGCGCATGTTAACGTTACACAAGTAATTAAATACATTGTTATGTTTTGTGTGTGTTATGTAACTACAATTGCAGATATATTATAATTTTATTATTTCAGTCGGTTGCAAGGCGAAAGTCTTCAATTCGTGCGTATTACCATTGATGACGTACGGAACTGAGTCGTGGCCTTTTGCGATGGGTCTTATTACATGGGCTCTTCGCGGGGTGCTGCTTCTCTAAGAGATCGCATTAGAAATGTTGAGATCCGAGATTTACCGGAGGGAGACTCTGTACCAGGGTCGTGTGCTTGGGTACCTCCGTCTTACCTATTTCTGCCGCAAAGCAGCAGTGCTTGCATTGCTGTGTTCCGGTTTGAAGGGTAAGATATGGCACTGAAATTATTGGGTACCGTGACTTTACATCTTAAGTTACAAGTTGGCAACGTACACTGTGGCCCTTGTGAGGGTTGCAGTTTGCTTGTTTGCCAACTTAGTAGCAATAAAAAAAGAGATCCGCAGGAGAACTAGAGAGTTACCGACATAGCCTAAACAATCACAAACAAAACATTATATTAAGTGGCAGAGGGCAGGACACATTGTTCGCAGGACTGATGGCCGTTGGGGCGCCGGAAAGGTACATGAGTGGCGACCGCGTACCGGGAGACGTAGTGACCGCAGTGTTGATAGGCCGACGATCTGGTGAAGGTCGCAGGAAGCCGCTGGATGCGGGAGGCACAGGAACGATCTGTTTGGAGATCCCTGGGGAGGCCTATGTCTAACAGTCGGTGTCTCTTGGCTGAAACGACAAGAGAGACCAACGTGAAGGTCGCCGGAAGCCGCTGGATGCGGGAGGCGCAGGAACAATCGGTTTGGAGATCCCTGTTAGCCTATGTCTAACAGTCGGCGTCTCTTGGCTGAAACCATGACTCTTGGCTGATGAGGTTTTGTTGAAAGCTAGATATTATTGTTTCTATTGTACGTTCTAATAAAGTAAATACATTTCTTGCCTTCATTTTTTGCGTTCGTTTCGTTTTTGTCAGCTAAAAGACGTTCTGAATAGGTTGTTGTTTTTAGTATTTTTACTACGGCTTGAAGGAGACGCAGTAAATAGGCGACTATAGTTACTTACCATCAAATGGGCAGCCCGCTTTTTTGCAAAGTTTTTATTTTAAAAAGTAAAAATTTGGAGTATTTCGCCAAAATCTTTACCGCGTATCGTGAACATTTTTGAGTCCCATAGAAAGTTTTACTGTGTAAAATATAGCTGGAAATTCCGGGTTAATAAGTAGCCTGGAATCGAAAAATGAACAAGTCAGTAAAGAAATATCTTTGTCTCGGGTGGGGATCGAACCCGTGTCTTCAATATACCGCAGTGACGCCTTCACCCATTGATTTACTATACCTTTGGTAGTAAATCAATGCCTTCACCACTCGGCCACCGAACTCTTATTAGCCCCGACGAATCTTTAACCGTATTGATCTCTTTTGTATTTTGTTAATAACTACGTATCAGTTCTTTCTTTATTGATTTATTAATTTTTCAATTTTATAAGCATTTTTAAAGAAAATACGAAGTCTCAAATATGAAAATTAAAATAAGTTCCTAATATTACGGCGTCACCTCCACGGGCGAGTGTGTCACGGTGATATAGTTTCACCGGGTCATTAAATTCAATTGAAACTATGTGAATTTATCTCCACACGGCGATTTCATACTTACGATACCAGCCCAGACCACCGAAAAACGATATGATAAAACGATATATCGATATGAACTGTTAAAAAAGTTGAATTTTGCAGCTATCTTGAAGTTTCGAGTATGTTTTGCATACCTATTATTAATGTTATTTTGGGTGTAGTTTATAAATAAATGTCGATAAAATTTCAAGGAAGCTATTAAATCCAACATATTTTCATAGTTTTATCATGTCGTGTTTCGGTGTTCATGCTACGGGGGCAGGAGTGATAAAGACAACTGCTAGTAAAACGTCATACACTCGCTGTTCTTCCTCCAGGAGACGCAACATACTCGCAACGCACACGCCCTGAATCGCAACTACTCGCAGAGCGCTTGCTGCATTCCATAATATGACACTATAGCCTGCCACACCAGTTTCAGTAACGGAGACCCTAACGATAGTCTAATCAATATATTTTGCTATAGTGAGCCTCATATGACATACCTACTTTGTAATATTCTATTGTAGCTCTAGGCAGCCTATACATACTATACAACAAAACGTCTTAACGTCACGTAGTAGCAGCAACTATCGCAGTATAAATGTACGCTAACAACCGGTTGCACCAAGTTTTACGTTATACAATTTGGTAAAAAGTAACCACTTAATACCTAAAAATGGGTCGTTTCACTATTAAATATATGATTTCCGCCGTACATTTAACCATTTTAAATGTTAAGGATAAAATAAAACTACAATTGAAACTAAATTCTTACGTATTTATATTGTTACTTTTACGAAATCGTAAAACTTAAATTTTGTGCAACCGGCCGTAAATGTGCTGTTCACTGTACATCTATGTAACGAATTGTTTGCGAACACGCAGCGATTCGTCGCAATCCGCAACGAATAGCAGGCGAAATTATCGTCACCTCATGGAGGTTACCCAGTGATAGATGGTTGGGTAGTTTTGTTGCGTTTGACTCACCCGTGGAGGTGACGCCTAAGACGCAATGTTTGCAAAAAAGTTGAAAACAAGTCCAAACCACAAGGGATCCAAACAAACGTGGAAACAACAGTGTTTTATTTAGTTATCTACTTATATCAACTGTGGGTGTGCGCTCAATCGAATGTCAACAGTCAGCCGGCTGACATTGAGGTACGCGGTGGGTGAGTAAATGAATCTGCGTGTTATGTCATTGCTTGTGCCAACCTCTGACCTTATGGCAGAGTTCTCGCCATTTCCAGTAAATAACAAAATCGCAAAGAAGTAGCTAAAATCTAGCGGGCAAATGTTGCACGTTAATCATGATTCTTTTTTGAGGTATTATACCCGGTTAAACTTCCAACCATTAAGGTTACGATATAAATAGTTGGCCAATATTTGGATTTCAGTGATTAAAATTTGCCCCTCAACTTCAAAGTGAACTCAAAAAAAGTTTGTGGCGTTCGAGCGGGTCTGGCACAGGCCACTTCCATAGAAGTTACCATCGTACGGACTGCCAGAGGGTTTCTGAAAATGGGTTGCTGACTTCTTGTCCGGCAGATGCATCAGAGCCGTCGTTGATGGCAGTTACTGCGATAGCATAAACCTTAATGCTGGCGTTCCGCAAGGCTCAGTTATGTCTCCAACTCTGTTTCTGTTGCACATCAATGATATGTTGTCTGTTGACAGCATTAATTGCTACGCAGATGAAGAACTGGGGATATCTATTACATGGGCCGAGCTTACATCCCTCGATCTTTAGTGGAAGAAAGCCGCGAACGACTTGTGTCTGAAATCGAGAGTAGTCTAACAAGAGTATCCGATTGGGGACGACTTAATTTAGTCCAATTTAACCCCACGAAGACTCAAGTTTGTGCGTTCACCGCTAAAAAATCCCATTTGCTGTGGCTCCACGGTTCCTCGATACACCCCTTACCATCGCGAAGAGTATTGGGATCCTTGGTGTCGACATCTCATGTGACGTCCAGTTCCGTAGTCACTTGGAAGACAAGGTGAAGTTGGCATCAAAAAAACTTGGTGTGCCTTATCGAGCTATATTTCTTACCAGGTCAAAGACTGTTACTGTACAAGTCGCAAGTCAGACCCCACATGGAATATTGCTACCATCTATGGGCGGGAGCACCTTTTTACCAACTTACACCTTTTGACGCGGTACAAAAACGAGCTATAAGACTCGTTGACGATCCCATACTCACAAACGGTTTTGAACTCCTCAGTCTCAGAAGAGATTTTGCCTCTCTGTGTATGTTCTACTGCTTGTATAATGGGATATGTTCCGAGGAGCTTTTTGACATGATGCCTACGGCCATTTTCTATCAACGCACATCTCGCCATCGGCAGGGATTCACCCTCATACCCTAGAACCAAAATGGTCCCGTTTACGGTATGTAACACCGTTTTTTCTTAAAATTTCATAAAACACTAATTTTGCAAAAACACTTTGCTTTCACTGTAGTTTTAACGCAAATTTCACAACTAAAATCGTAATTACAATAACTTTGTCAAGGAATTTCACAATGTCAATGTCAAGTGTCAACGTCAACGTCGTTTCACGTCACGTCAGTGACATTTGCAATTATCTTTGGTCATTATTCAATTTTTGCATAAACAAAATAAATCTCGCGTTTATCCTGGCCTTATTTACAAAGATAGTTTTTTTTCGCCCAAAATCCCGTGCTTCCATTTAGGTGGGTTGATTTTCTCAAAATTCGGAATTTGACATTTAGACCGTTTGTTTCGATCATTTCTATAGACATATTTTAATAAAATACACTTAAGCTTATAGATCATATAATTATAGTTTCGTCGAAAAGAATTTGGGAAGCATTCACAGTTTGTTTATGATTAATTTTTTCATTACGTTTCGTTTTTCAACCAAGCTTATAACTTGGGCTGGAAATACTTATAGCATATTGTAGAATTCCGATAGATCCGTACGTTGACTTGACACATCATGACACACATGCTATGAAATGAATTTGGTTTTAGGGAAGGTTCCGTCGACCAATACGACGCTTAACATTCGGTGAACGGACCTCGATTCTAGTATGCGCGTAGATGGAACGCGCCCATTTTTCACCTTAGTCTTTGAACGCGTCTATCGTCTATGTTATGATTTGTCTGTGAGACATCGACTGAAGAAATTTGTTATTGATTCGAAGATCATAAAGTATTTAAATTAATTTCAGCGAAGAAAATCCATAGGTATTTCTCTCGTTTTCCGTGTGAATTTAATTTGAAAAGAATTTACAAAATTCAGTTCTTTTTGTTTTCAGCTTGAAGAGTAAAGCTAAGAAAAAAATACTATATTTACTCGCCGGCACGCGATTTATTAAATTAAATGGATTTATTGTATCAATAAGTGCAAAAAATCAATAAGGTATCTAATTAACTTATTATATTTCATGATTTAAAACAGATTTTGTTAATTTTATTTTTATTTGTGGGTAAATTGATTATTAAATCAAACATGTTACATTTCCAAAATTCGCCTTTTTCATCCCCTATTTCATTAAAAAAAAACCTGATAGTGAGCGGCATCTTAGTGGGATTAAGGCATATATTGAGTAACACTTGCGAATTTCCTGTTAAATTCCAAATTTTTACAATATTAAGTTTCACATCCTTCTTTGGCAAATAACTCACAAATTAAGCTTTTTTCTTTTTATTAATAGCAGTAATTATACACAAAATAGGTGCTCTCCCCTCCATATGTCCTTTTTATTAACTAACCAATAAGACAATTTGTCAATTTATTAAAAATTATGTTTTAGAATTCATTTGCTATGTTTATTACATGAAGTGCAAATGTATTGACTGGGATTCCTTCAGAACTCAGTGTTAGACCCACTGACCCTAAGATCATAGGCATATCTAATTATATTTTTAACCTAACACTGTGCTATGAATCTCCAGGGCAGTTACCGGAGGCCGTAGGGCTCCGCTGCTTGACCTTACAGCTAGAAACCATAACGAACTAACCTAACACAAGGAGGAATTCTGTGGAATTGTACATATATAGAGAGAATAATCTAAGGAATTGGAATATTATATCTCTGACCCGTGATCGCGGAAACTTAGCATCTAGCAGAAGGTACGCTCTACTAACAACCGCTCCGGGGAAGGCTACTAATCTCTTTTATAAAAAAAAGGAAACCTATAACTATTTGTTCGTGTACTTTATTGCCCCTCATTTTGTAGTTTTGTACCCAATTTGTACCTGATTTTTACCTGCCGAGATTGATCAAACAGACCTGAACCATCCTGCCCTTGGCTTGTATTAATTAAACATTATGTTAAGTGCTTTGCATTGAGGGATTTTGTGTACTTCAGTAACATATGCATATGTGTATTATAATTATGTACCTACAACAATAAAGCTTTTCATTTTGTATCGGACTAAAGGAATAAGTTTGTTTTTTTTTCTTTCAACTAAGATTTCCCAATATTTCAACAATTCAGCAAGAAAAAGCACTACAATTTGGCGCCCGAATATACAGCAGGTTTTGTGGCATTTTATGGCCCATTATTCTGGTCAAATGCTCAGATAGTGTTGATCCATCTCGGTATGTATCTTTAATAATTTTTTTTTTATCGTTGTGTGTTAGTTAAGCTAAAACTCAAAAACGGCTCGACCGATTCTTACAAAATGTTATGTGTATTTGAATAGGTCCAGGGAAGGCTTAAAAGTACAACTGGACCCAGTAGGTGGCGCCGTAATCGGACAGGAGAACGTCTGCCGGTCTCACTAGTTAACTACACTTTAGTTATAAGATAAATAACAAGAATTCTATGCAGGTTTGGTTCAGATAGGTATAAATAAAAACAAATTTTAGTTACATTTGCAAAGGTGAATATATTTTAAGATTTTTTGTTCATAGTTTGAGTATATAACATAAATAATATTGTAAAATTAACTTCTCATATAGAATAGAGCGTAGCGTAGTATATTTTTACAAAAATGGAGCAAAGACCAATTAGTTTTAATTTACTTAACAAAGATGAACTAGAATATGAGGTGAAAATCAGGGGTTCGAAACCAGCTGACACGGTGATGGCTCTGAGAGCACAGATCCGTACTCTCAATAAAGATCTGCCTTCTGATGAAATACTGACTTGTGATCTTGATGTCAATATTGAATTAAAAGTAATTCAAAAGAAATTAGATGATCTTGAGAAACTTATCACAAGTACTTCAAGTAAACCGTCATCACTTAAGGTGTTAAATAGAATTCAAACTCTTGCACACCACTTATTCCACAGAATTGGTCGCTTGTCTTTATCGGAGTATGATGATAATAATCTTACTTCTTTAATTACTTCTCTGAATAATAGATTAGATAGCATTCTTGTTAAAATAGATAATATTTGTCATAATTTTAAAAGTAGCTTGGCACCTGAACAACCTATTGAGCACTCCACTGCAACTACACACAACACAGCTAATGATTGCTCCGTGCATAAACTAAATTTACGCTTCAATGGCAAGACATGCATTAAAGCTTTCTTACAACGCCTCGAGGAATTATGCTTGTCTCGTGGCCTTTCAGATTCAAAGCTTTTCTGTTCTGCGGCTGAACTTTTTACTGATGAAGCGCTGTGCTGGTATCGAGGAGTAAAGTCGGACGTTCACAATTGGTCTGAGCTGAAGACCTTGCTTCTCGAGGAATATCTTCCATCTGATTATGACCATCGCTTGATGCAGGAAATTAGAAGTCGTACTCAGGGCCCCGATGAAAGCATTGTGAATTATCTCAGCATTATGCAAAATTATTTTTCTCGATTATCAAAACCAATCTCTGATGATGATAAATTGAACATTATCATGTTTAATATAAGACCTTTTTATACTACTCAGCTTGCTCTAGCCCCAGTGGAATCTTGGACTGATTTAAAGAAAAAATGTAGGTTATTAGAAGGTGCAAAGGAGCGATCGGTGCATTTCAGTGAACCTCCTAGGGTCACCACTTCTTCTCTGGCTCCCGATTTGTGTTACAAAAATACTAGTGGTAATAGTAGTAGCAAGGCTCCACCAAAAGTCTCTTCATTTCAGCCAGTGAATAATACACAAAATAATCTTTTTTGTGTCCGCTGTCGTAAAAATGGCCACAGCTTGAGGTATTGCAAGGCGCCTTGGGTACTTATTTGTTATCGTTGTGGAGAAAAGGGGTTCAATGCAAATAATTGTCCAAAGTGCACTTCTTCAAAACCTTCAACCGCAGAGATTCCAAAAAACGCCAAGCAGTGAACCGATGGCATAAGACAGTATATTTTTATAATAAACATTGTAATTCTGAACAATCAAGGCAGAAATACAATGAATTCTATAATAATGTAAATAAAGCTAGTAACATACATACGCATAAAGGTAAGGTTACATCGGTTCACGCTACTACTAACGCCACCTATAATGATACCAGAGCTTATCTGAAGATTAATATTTTTGGCTTGGAATTCAGAGGATTACTGGATTCAGGATCACAGATCTCCATTGTGGGAGGGCAAGCATACAAATATTTTAAAGATTTCGCTACTTTACATAAGTCTGAGGACTTAGACTTTATAAAAACTGCAAATGGTTCTACTTCACGAGTAACTGGGTATTTATTTTTACCAGTATCGATAGAGAATAAAACTCGTGTTATTAAATTTTACATCGTCCCTGGAGTTGCTACAGAGTTGTTATTTGGCTTAAATTTCTGGAAGGAATTTAATATTGCGCCAGATATTTTATCATTGTTAGAGGATAGCGGACATTTATATAAAAATAATAATCAGGTGTACACAGTTATGTCAGGCAGCCGTGCTTTACATGATTTTGAAACTTTATCTAAGCTTGAGCGTAGGCTGGTCAATGACGTCATAAAGCAATTTGATGACATTTCCGCAGAAAAGATAGGCCTAGGTAGGACACACTTAGTGAGCCATAAAATTGATACCGGTGACCACCCACCTATTAAACAACGGTATTATGTAGTCTCACCCGCTAAACTGGCAGAATTAAATAAACACCTAGACCAAATGCTGAAGGATGATGTTGTGGAGCCTAGCGGCAGTGCATGGAACAACCCCGTTACTTTGGCGGTTAAATCAGATGGGTCATCACGTTTCTGCTTGGACAGCCGAAAACTTAACGCCATATCAAAGCATGACGCTTACCCTATGCCTTATATTAGCCATATTCTAGACCAGCTCAAAAACGCTAAGTACTTATCTTCTATTGACCTTAAGTCTTCATATTATCAAGTTCCTTTGGACTCTATTGAGTCCAGAGAGAAAACTGCTTTTACTATTCCCTGCAGAGGCTTGTTTCACTTTAAGGTCATGTGCTTTGGACTTACTGCAGCTCCAGCTACGCAGCAGCGGTTGATGGACCGCCTCTTTGGGCCCGAGTTTGACAATAAGGTGTTCGTATATGTTGATGATTTAATTTTACTTACTCCTGAAGGCCCAACGGCCTTCCAGGATCACCTCCAGCTCCTACGTAGGGTAAAGGAGAGACTTAAACTAGCCAACCTTACTGTCAACATGGGTAAATGCCAGTTCTTCAGGAGACAGCTGAAATTCTTGGGTCATGTGGTTGACGAATATGGTCTGCGCACGGATCCTGACAAAATTAAGGCTATAGTAGACTTTCCTATTCCCACCTGCAGGAAAGACGTCAAACGTTTCTTGGGAACTGCATCTTATTATAGGCGTTTCATAAAAAATTTTAGTCATAGAGCTGGTCCCCTTAATGCTCTTACTTCTACCCGTAAGAGCGCGCCCCCTTTCAAATGGACGACCGAGGCAGACGAGGCGTTCAACGACCTAAAACTCGCACTGTCTACTTCTCCGGTTCTGGTATGTCCTGACTTCTCGAAAGATTTTGCTGTCCACTGTGACGCTTCTGATTTCGGGTTAGGAGGTACCTTAACCCAGGTTGTAGATGGACAAGAACATCCTGTTGCGTACTGTAGCCGTTCACTAACACCCGCTGAACGTAACTATTCCGCTGCAGAGCGAGAGGCATTGGCCGTGGTACATGTCGTTGAACACTTCCGCCCTTACCTTGAAGGTGGTCGACAATTTAAAATTATTACCGATCATGCTAGTCTAAAGTGGTTTTTAAACCTTAAGAATCCGACAGGACGACTAGCGCGTTGGGGGTGTAGGCTATCGCCTTATAATTTCATTATTGAGCATCGTAGTGGATCTCAAAACGTCGTACCGGATGCACTATCACGTTCTGTACCAGTGGCAGCCGTAGACGCATTTACTTCCAGCGATGCTTGGTATAACAATATATTAAAACGTTGCACGGATAGGCCGCGCGCGTGTCCCAATTTTCAAATTATTGATGGTAGGCTTTTTAGATTTACAAAAAGCACTAACAAACTCTGTGGTGACTACCAGTGGAAAGAGGGTGTACCAAAGGAGCTTAGGGAGGATATTATTAAAAGTAACCATTCTGAACCAATTGCTGCGCACTTAGGCGTCGCAAAAACATATAAAAGATTAAAATTACGGTATTTTTGGCCCGGTATGCATAAAGATACCGAGGAATTTATTAAAAATTGTGCCACTTGCAACTCATATAAACATAGCTCACTAGCGCCACCTGGCTTTATGGGGGAACCCAAGGTCTGCTGTCGACCATTCCAGTGCATCAGCATTGATCTGGTTGGTCCACTGCCGATGTCTCGACAGCAAAACACCTTTTTACTAGTAGTTGTGTGTTGTTTTACAAAATATTGTTTATTATTTCCTATACGGCGTGCAACGGGCAAAGTTATAGCGCAAAGGTTAGAAGACCATGTATTTCTGGTTCACGGAATACCACAGACTGTGATGTCTGATAATGGCTCGCAATTTATAAGTCATGAGGTTCAGGCATTATATGAAAAATACAATATTCCGCAAGTACATTTGGGTCCAGTATATTGTCCACAAGTTAATACGGTGGAACGTTATAACCGCACAATAATCACAGCAGTTTCCTCGTTTGTTGAGAACGATCATAGAACGTGGGATATTAACATACATAAAATACAATTTGCCATGAACACCTCAGTAAATGAGTCTACTTCTTATACTCCTTTCATGCTAGTACACGGTAGAGAAGCTGTCACAGATGGTAGTATTTACCGTGGTTTCGAAGATCTCCAAGAGTTGGTTGTGGTACCACGCGATACTCATGCGTCTAATATTGGCCACCTCGGTGACATTTTCATCAAAGTCCGAGAGTCATTGCGTAAGGCCCATGAAAGGAATATAAAATACTATAACAACAAACGCAGAGATATCTCTTTTAATGTTGGTGATTTTGTGTGGAAGCGTACGTACAAGCAGAGTTCTGCTAATAAATATTTTACTGCTAAACTTGCCCCTAAATATGAACGTTGTAAAATTATACGTAAGCTTTCTCGCCTCGTCTATGAGCTCGAAGACGAGAACGGAAAATACATAGGAAAGTGGCACATAAAAGATTTTAAAAATTTAGATACTTCGAGTGACTAAATTACATACCTAGTAACATAATACCTACTTAATTTTCATTTTTATACTCTTATGAAAATAGCCATATTTTTATAAGCATTTAAACTATTTATGCACCGCGGGTGCGGCGGTCACAGAATACCCACCCCGCCATTCTTCCTGGCGTCTCGTAGAACGCGAGTGTAGGATAACGCGCCATATAACATCTGGCGGCGTTTTTGCATGTGTCTGTCCCTGTCGTTTTTTATTGATTTGCCTTGATACTTAAGTTTCCATATACCTAACATCTTCAAAATTGATATTACCATTACATAAGTACATAAAGATCTAAAACACAAATATTATACGTGTCTTAGTTCATACCATTATAAATATATTATTACTACCATTATATAAAATGGATATTACTTCTTTAGTATCTGATACCAGAATTAAGGAACAAGTATGTACTTATTATAACTGTTATGTGGTTAGATAGATGCATTTAGCACAAGATCACAAATATAAACGTGTCTTGTTCATTATTTTTATATGTATTCTACTCTAATCAACAAAATTAATTTTGAATTCCTCAAAGGAGCGGTTTGCAACTCTAGAAATAAGCCTTTGCTATATTCTTATAATGGAGGAAGTTACATCTAGCTGGAAACGTAGGAAAATCAATATCGGCGAACAGGGGCAACGACACATGCGACTCATTTTTTATTATTTCCTTTTTTATTGTTTTTTTTACTTATTATTTGACGATTAGAGTCAAAATGTCTGTAATAGCGACATCTACCGGTGGTTGTTGACATTACATGCTATACTCTGTTAGTGTCAAGATATACTTATTTAACAACGCCATCTCGGCGTCAGTCCTGACACTACAGTTTTTTCTTTATTACTTACTTATATTTGATGGGCATAGGATATAATGCCTTTTACCTATTTATCACAGCCATATAGGTGCTAGCAGAAGTGGTTTCGCTAGATTTTGCCACCTTATGGGTGAATATTTTTTTTAAAACCATGTAGGTGCTAGCAGCAGTAGTTTCGCGCTAGATTTTGTCACCTTATTGGTGAATGTTGTTTTTTTATTACAATCTTTAACATACCATATTAATGGATTTACGTAGATTTAAGGTACATGCATGTTAAATATTCTTTATTTACACACGTTTATATTTAAAGCTTTATTTTTTATATAATACAAATAAATAAACTTAAAAAAAAATAACGTTAGGCGTAATTGGGTACAGAGTTTATCACGAATGAATAGTTTTTAAGTACCTAATTGATTCTATTTATGATAATTCTGTTTGATTGGTTAGGGTTTTGAGGCTGACGGGGCGTCAGACGAATTCCCTACGTGAATTCTATCGTGGTTGGGGGGATACTGTAACACCGTTTTTTCTTAAAATTTCATAAAACACTAATTTTGCAAAAACACTTTGCTTTCACTGTAGTTTTAACGCAAATTTCACAACTAAAATCGTAATTACAATAACTTTGTCAAGGAATTTCACAATGTCAATGTCAAGTGTCAACGTCAACGTCGTTTCACGTCACGTCAGTGACATTTGCAATTATCTTTGGTCATTATTCAATTTTTGCATAAACAAAATAAATCTCGCGTTTATCCTGGCCTTATTTACAAAGATAGTTTTTTTTCGCCCAAAATCCCGTGCTTCCATTTAGGTGGGTTGATTTTCTCAAAATTCGGAATTTGACATTTAGACCGTTTGTTTCGATCATTTCTATAGACATATTTTAATAAAATACACTTAAGCTTATAGATCATATAATTATAGTTTCGTCGAAAAGAATTTGGGAAGCATTCACAGTTTGTTTATGATTAATTTTTTCATTACGTTTCGTTTTTCAACCAAGCTTATAACTTGGGCTGGAAATACTTATAGCATATTGTAGAATTCCGATAGATCCGTACGTTGACTTGACACATCATGACACACATGCTATGAAATGAATTTGGTTTTAGGGAAGGTTCCGTCGACCAATACGACGCTTAACATTCGGTGAACGGACCTCGATTCTAGTATGCGCGTAGATGGAACGCGCCCATTTTTCACCTTAGTCTTTGAACGCGTCTATCGTCTATGTTATGATTTGTCTGTGAGACATCGACTGAAGAAATTTGTTATTGATTCGAAGATCATAAAGTATTTAAATTAATTTCAGCGAAGAAAATCCATAGGTATTTCTCTCGTTTTCCGTGTGAATTTAATTTGAAAAGAATTTACAAAATTCAGTTCTTTTTGTTTTCAGCTTGAAGAGTAAAGCTAAGAAAAAAATACTATATTTACTCGCCGGCACGCGATTTATTAAATTAAATGGATTTATTGTATCAATAAGTGCAAAAAATCAATAAGGTATCTAATTAACTTATTATATTTCATGATTTAAAACAGATTTTGTTAATTTTATTTTTATTTGTGGGTAAATTGATTATTAAATCAAACATGTTACATTTCCAAAATTCGCCTTTTTCATCCCCTATTTCATTAAAAAAAAACCTGATAGTGAGCGGCATCTTAGTGGGATTAAGGCATATATTGAGTAACACTTGCGAATTTCCTGTTAAATTCCAAATTTTTACAATATTAAGTTTCACATCCTTCTTTGGCAAATAACTCACAAATTAAGCTTTTTTCTTTTTATTAATAGCAGTAATTATACACAAAATAGGTGCTCTCCCCTCCATATGTCCTTTTTATTAACTAACCAATAAGACAATTTGTCAATTTATTAAAAATTATGTTTTAGAATTCATTTGCTATGTTTATTACATGAAGTGCAAATGTATTGACTGGGATTCCTTCAGAACTCAGTGTTAGACCCACTGACCCTAAGATCATAGGCATATCTAATTATATTTTTAACCTAACACTGTGCTATGAATCTCCAGGGCAGTTACCGGAGGCCGTAGGGCTCCGCTGCTTGACCTTACAGCTAGAAACCATAACGAACTAACCTAACACAAGGAGGAATTCTGTGGAATTGTACATATATAGAGAGAATAATCTAAGGAATTGGAATATTATATCTCTGACCCGTGATCGCGGAAACTTAGCATCTAGCAGAAGGTACGCTCTACTAACAACCGCTCCGGGGAAGGCTACTAATCTCTTTTATAAAAAAAAGGAAACCTATAACTATTTGTTCGTGTACTTTATTGCCCCTCATTTTGTAGTTTTGTACCCAATTTGTACCTGATTTTTACCTGCCGAGATTGATCAAACAGACCTGAACCATCCTGCCCTTGGCTTGTATTAATTAAACATTATGTTAAGTGCTTTGCATTGAGGGATTTTGTGTACTTCAGTAACATATGCATATGTGTATTATAATTATGTACCTACAACAATAAAGCTTTTCATTTTGTATCGGACTAAAGGAATAAGTTTGTTTTTTTTTCTTTCAACTAAGATTTCCCAATATTTCAACAATTCAGCAAGAAAAAGCACTACAGGTACCATTTTGGTTCTAGGGTATGAGGTACGGTACGGTACGGTACCGTACGGTACGGTTTCAGAGGAACTTCCTTCCGCGTACGCTCAGGATGTGGAATGAACTCCCGTCGAGTTTTTCTCAAGAGACTTCAGCATGGGGTTCTTCAAGAATGGTATTAAAAAGTTTTTAAAGGGTCGGCAACGCGCAAGCGATACCCCCAGTGTTGCAAGCGTCCATATAAGCTGCGGTAACCGCTTACCATTAGGTGGACCGTATGCTTGTTTGCCACCCTAGTGGTATTAAAAAAAAGTTTATGCAACATACACCTTTACAGGCACTTGTTGACGTCATACAAAACAAAAACATAATAAATCTGAACATAATGTCTCGGATATTATATTAAAAATCAATACATGCATTCAAATGTATGTGTATTAATCTCAATAATAAATGAGGTGTATGCAAATCATCATCATCATCATCATCACAGCCCATATACGTCCCCACCGAGGGGCTCGAGCCTACCCTATATTAGGGTGATTAGGCCTTAGTCAACCACGCTGGCCCAGTGCGGATTGGTCGACTTCACATACATCATTGAATTTCTTCGCAGATGTATGCAGGTTGCCTCACGATGTTTTCCTTCACCGTAGGAGCGTCAGACAAATGTACATATGAAATTCGAAATGAAAAACACATTGGTACATGGCGGGTCTCGAACCCCGACCCCCCGATTGGAAGGTAAGTGCCGAGTCCACTGCGCCATTGACGCTCAACACAGCACTATGCAAATACAACTAGAAAAAAAAACGTTATGGTGAAATTAGTTAAAAAATATATAGATTTCTGCCCTGGCTGGCATATTATGTGTACCTTGTACATTTATTTAAGTACCGGGTAATTTATCTATATCGATCAATAACAAATCCTTAGCTATTCGTATTATGAAATTTTAAATATGATAAAAAGTTGTGTTAGGCGTGTGTTTTGAACTGAGATTAAGTTCAATCCTTTCCATTAAAAGTACTGCTAATAACATTATGTAAGAATGGACACGACTTTTAGATACTCGTATCAATAGATTTAGAATACCGATAGGTGCAGTAAAAATGTGCGTATTTTTATTGGTATTTTGTACTTAAGCACAGGGTTGCAATAAAAATATAATCCAGTTTATGTAATTAAAAAAATAGACTTTAAAGCCATATCTATTCCTCTTGATTATGTATGCGTTAACATTTACAGGAGGAGGCATTGTGGTGTAGGTATGTTATTTTCGGTTGAGAAAGTATGAATTAATTGCATGATGAAGAATCTGCATGCGAAAAATATCAGTGCTGTGGTGAATGGAAGAAGAAAACTTCTTGCACTGACTCCACAATAGAACTTTACAAGTGTGATACTGAGCCTAGAGTAGGTTTAATACTCCTTCAATTTGACGACGATGGAAAGATGAGACATGAATCGTCATTGAAAGACGATTCACGTTACACTTAATGTCGGGAACTAGCTCGGATCTGACCAGGATCAGACAGTCTACTTTAATTCCTTCATACAAAATCATACTACCTATTGATGATTGATCTCGGTCAAACATAAGCCCGGCCCCGACTTGGTCTATGGTGAAACTTGATAAACCATATTCTAGAAAAATATTAACTATTATTTATTATCTCTGTTAAAATGATATGTAAACAAGCAATAAGTACCTAATGTTGAGAGTATTTTTAATAAGCAGTTCGATTGAGGAAGTGGTTTCCAGTATCGAAAGGTAGAGCTCATCTAAGCTGAAATGACCTGCCCCACTACATTATTTGTTGATTTCGTTGTATGTTGTATGGCTGTAAGTTGTTCTACATTTCATATGTGTGAGAGCGTTGATTATTCCATGAAATCTGGATTTGTACGGTCGACTAGTCGCGTGAAAAATTCGATAACCCTCTCTTTATGGAGTAGCGCCGGCGCATTGTATACAACAAGACGTTCGCTCTGTTGCGCGCGTTAAGACAATTATGATTATTTGTTTAACAAATCCGTTTAAGTCTAGTCGCCAACTGAACGACCATTTAGAACGAAATTTCTAAGTGTGGTGTATCTACATTTCAAATTACTTAAGTGCATAAGTGCGGTAGTGGTGTGCGTCATTTCAGCTTACACAAGCTCTACCTCACAGGAGACAATGTATCTTCTGTTAACTTACTAAAATCGCAAGCTTTCGTTAATTAAGTGATTATTTATAACTTAGATATCTTAAAAAAAGCAATGCTGTGATAACTCGTTCAATGTCTTCAAGAAACAATTCTTGAAACATTGCAATTTGCTGAGGCTCTTGAGTTTTCATCGTAAAAAAAGAAAATATGTATTGTACGTCATAAATATTCGCTATCTTACGACGCTGCATCCACGCGTGGGCGTATAAATGAACACCTTATGGTACCTACATTGTTCAGAGCCAAAAGGCTAACTCTGTTTTACATAATTAGAAAGCGATACATTTCTCTATATGCAATCAGCACGGGTCACGTTCTTCTAGATTCTCGTGATGGCTGTCGGCGAGCAGTCTGATTACCATTCCGGACTTACGTGAGATAGTTGTTATAAATAAATATACACACACGGACACAATTTGTGGAACACAAAAAAACCCATTATTTTTCATAATATATCGTAAAAGACTGGCTAGTTGTGTTACATTTTTATTTAGACCTTTAATTTAAAACAGACAGTCATTTTTTTATTGATTTGTTTCTGTTTCCCGTTGATACTGATTTGTTAGTGGTTCTAGCTCAGTTTGAAAAATTGAAAAGTTTATAAATTCGTTAAGTTCTTATTTTATTTGGCAAAGTTGTTTTATTTCGTATCAATAGAGGCACTTTAGGATGTCCGACTTAACACCAGAGATTTTTAGGGCAGATAAAACGCGAAGAAATGGTCATACTTACAGATTTAATGCCGCTGGGCTTCAGCAATCAATTTTAACGATTCACCGTAGTATTCGACGGTAACGGTTGAGTGATTCTCTTGTGAGGAGGAGAGGCCAAGCTAGAAAAAGTTACACTTTAAGGAGGGATGACCGTTTTCTACAACTTCGAGCTCGCAGAAACAAGCGGGTAACAGCTGTGCAGGCCTAAAATGAGCTTAACGTCGAGTACATTTTGCAGAAGATTTGAAGAAGTGGGCATAGGTTCGCATGTACCGGCCAAAACTTGACAGATACCATCTGTACATCGGTTAAACTTTGCACGCGAACATCGTCTTTGGAACATAAACCAATGGGGGCGGGTACTGTTCATTGATGAGAATTCGAGTTGCAAAAGAGAACGAAACTTAGTTCGCGGGCACAGCTAGTAACTTTATAATCGTAAACAGTAGGTATGACGCAGCAGGACGCGAACCTTGAAAAATATAAGTCGTTCTCTATTTGTATTATATTTAGTAATTTTTTACATACTAACCATGTAAATCTACAGTCCTGAAAATTCGTCGATTTTATTAAACAACAGTTACTCGTTTAACCGGTAGCGCATTCGAACGCCTTTTTTTTGGGAGGGGGGAAAATGCATTGACGCATTCCTCGTGGTCGAGCCTAACCACGAGGATATGTTGCACTCTCCAGATCGTACTCGGCCCAGGCCTACTACACTACACTAAAAACCCCACAGCAGCTCCTCCGTCCATCACAAGACAGGGGGAAGGGGAGTACAGCCAGGCCTTATTCCTGCTGACCCCCTGCCAGTGAACTGTCCGTTACCGGACTCACCGTCTGGCTCTGCTGCTTAGTGGAGCGGCACGTGTGCTGCTCTACACCCCGAAATTGGTTTTTTATTGTGGTTGTCTTCCACGCGGTCCGACGCTCAGTGCGCCGGGCCCCCGGCCCGCTCGGTGCGGGTAACGAGTTGCCCGACGGCAGATCCCACTGGATCCACCACTGCGCGGGTGAGCCGAAGCTGGGGGCAATTCCCCGGCTGGCGCGAAGCACCATGACGATAACAATCGCCTCACCTCCGCCAGCCGAAATCGACTTCCACGAACCACGAGGATATGTGGGACTCCCCAGACCGCACTTGGCCCAGGCCTACCCACTAAAAACCCCCCCAGCAGCTCCGCCGTCCGTCACAAGACAGGGGGAAGTTGAGTACAGCCAGGCCTTGTTCCCCCTGACCCCCCGCCTGTGAACTGTCCGTTGCCGGACTCACCTTCTGGCTCTGCTGCTTAGTGGAGCGGCACGTGTGCTGCTCTACACCCCGAAAGTAGCTTTTATTGTGGTTGTCTTCTACGCGGCCCGACGCTCAGTGCGCCGGGCCCCCGGCCCGCTCAGTGCGGGTAACGGGTTAGCGTATTCGACCCCTTTTTTTTTGGGAGGGGGGAAAATGCATTTACGCATTCCTCGTGGTCGAGCCAAACCACGAGGATATGTGGGACTCCCCAGACCGTACTCGGCCCGGGCCTACCCACTAAAAACCCCCCAGCAGCTCTCCGTCCGTCACAAGACAGGGGGACGGGGAGTACAGCCAGGCCTTGTTCCCGCTGACCCCCTGCCCGTGACATTTCCGTTGCCGGACTCTCTGCCTGGCTCTGCTGCTTTGTGGAGCGGCGCACAATTGCGCCACTCTACACCCCGAATTGGTTTTTTATTGTGGTTGTCTTCCACGCAGCCCGTTGCTCAGTGCGCCGGGCCCCCGGCCCGCTCAGTGCGGGTAACGGGTTGCCCGAAGGCAGATCCCACTGGATCCACCGTCGCGCAGGTGAGCCGAAGCTCGAGGAAATCCCCAACGGGCGCGAAGCGCCACGGCGAGAAACTCGCCTCAACCTCGCAACTACAAGAGGTAGCCGCCGGAATCGACTTCCAGCGAAAGCCACACCTCTTCTTAACATAAGAAGAGGGGACTTCGCCCTTCCCCGCATGAAGCGGGTGGCCACACGAAGTGACCCGCCGAGCTAAGCCCAGCCATCCCACGCCCCCTCCCCCCCTCCATAGGGGTCAAGACTATTAGCCCGCGACAGAGAATCTGCCGGGTTGCCCAGGGTGCACCACAAGGAGGTTGTCTGACATCACACCCCAGCGCATTCGAACCCTGTCTCGACAAATTCGAAGCTAGATTTCGAATCAATACTCGTACATTATAAAACATAACAAAGCGACTGTGGTGATGTAAATTTTTCCATATTTATAGTATACGATATACGATGGTTTTTTATATTTTTTAAAATGTATCATTTTTAAAACAATCTGATATAGATAGTGGACATTATTTGATCAAATATGTTTTTTAATTGTTACTTCTTTTTTGGTAAGCATATATGTAAACATATACGCACCTTTAAGGGTTCACAAGTAAAACCTAAAAGTATCTGAAAGTATACATGGGCTTATTGTTAAAAACATGTTTTACAGTTTTCACTACACGGATTAAAATATATAAAAAAATTAGGACATGTTTCAGAGATAAATATTCAAGGTCATACATATCTTACTATTATAATTTTGCATCAGACATATTTTTACTTAGGAAGTTTAAGTTTGTTTTGGAATAGTGTATTCGAAAAAGTATGAGACGATAACTTAGCCTTCCATTGATTCACCATGCGGGTGCCGGGTCCATCACGTTGCAGAGAAAAGAGCCAAGAGCAGTGCCTGGGGCTTACAACCCAGGTGCAGGTTTAAGTAGCTACTTTACAATGCATCAACATTCATCTTCACCACTTCGGCTCCTCTCTCTGCCTAACCATATTTGATACGATTCCGTCAGTGCCGCCTTTGTTACGCGGTTTAATATTGAGCTCACGGACGTTCTCGATAAGCCTAGATCTTTTAGCAATGTGTATAAGGATTTTGCCGGAATTCCTCTCGCGCCTGCTTCTACCGCATATAAGTGAACATAATAACCGTTTTTTGTGATATCGTTGGTAAGATCGTAGTATCTATTCAATTTAAATGTGTGGTCTTTGGAAATGTTATTTTCCCACGGCAAGCACGGTGAGTTCGATGAGTACGCGCTTTAGTATCCGAGAGTAAAGCAAATGTCTGGCCTGGATGCAGTAATAGCCACGTCAGACGGAAACTTGTATTTTTTATCATACGTACGTATCCATTACAAGGGTACAATCTGATGCCGAGCCTATGATCGAATAGAGTTTATTTAATGGTTTTGTTTTAGAGCCCTCTTTGGTGAATTGGCTAGATGACTAAAAAAATTTTTTTGCTTTAATAGAAGCTCATTCATATAATAAACATAAAGAAAAAATCGGTTTTCGAATAACTATAAAAACAACCGAGATATAAGGTATTAAAGATTTTTCTCCATCTCTTTCTAGCAAAACGGCAATTTACAAGGAGTCAATATGGCCGTACTCAACAATGACGTCACAGTTGATGTCGGATCTCTCTGTCTAATCGCTTTCAAATTAACAACTTAAAATGCTTGTATCTAAGGTATTTCTAAGCCGATTTTAATTCTAATTTTACAGGACTGAATTAAGTAACCGGCAGCGAGTAGATGTTTAAAAGTACGTCTAATGATCCTAAGTCTAACGTTTTAAATATTGTCCAGCAGTTATTCTTCACTACTGCTACCCCCATCCTCAGTGAGGCTATTCCTGGATTCCGGTCTAGATTTTGAAGGTCCAGGCTGCTCACTCCAGCTACTACTGCTACTACCAGCAACGACCTGTGGAGGACGTTTGATATTTTTCATTGTCACTCTCGTTACTCTTTTATTTAGTTTAACGGGAATAACATTACGTTCTACTTCTCCTACAATTTTAGCCTTTTCATAGCGTGGTAATTCTTTAGCTTTCCTAGTGCGTGTATTTTTCATAAAAATATCACCTCCCACTTTTAGACTTGGTGGTTCTTCTCCACCTTTCTTTTCTCGTACTTTAATTTTATCGGAATTTAATTTATCTGCTACATACTCGTAAAGGACTTTAAGCCGTTTTCTGTGATCTATCAGTAATTTTTGCATGAGATTTCGTTCCCTGTCTATATCGAATACGTTGCCTGCATCTGTGTGACCAAATACTAATTCAAATGGTGTAAAATCAGTTGCGGAATGAATACAGTTATTATATGCCATAATAGAGTATGTCATTACAGAGGCAGCGTCTAAGTCGCTTTTATCATACTTAGCTAGACGGTATATTTCAATAATGGTTGAGTGAAATCGTTCTACTATAGCCATAGAACTGGGACTATTTGGAGTTCCTATGTGAAGTTCTATTTTATATAGTTTTAACATTTCTTTAATAAGTTCGTTGTTAAATTCTGTACCCGAATCACAGTTAAGTTTTTTTGGTAATCCGTACATACTAAAGTATTTTATAAGAGCCCTAACAACTTCCGGTGTACTTCTGTTAGGAATATAAATGGCTTGTCCTAATTTACTGAAAGCATCCACACTAGTTAAGTAATATTTTCCTTCGATAAATAATAAATCCATAAAAGCTTCTTGAAAAGGTGAGTCTTGACTTTGCGTAAGTTGAATATGAGGCTTTATGGGTTTCCTATCGTATTTCATTTTTCTGCATTGTTCGCAACCGTTTATGAAAGCAGTGATTGTTTGTTTCATTTTTGGCCAATAATAGTGTCTTTTAATTTTTGCCAAAGTTTCTCTGATACCTCGATGACAAGTTTTGCCATCGTGATATTGTAAAGTTATGTTCTTTTGATCGTCTTCGAAATCTGTCAAATTAACTATACGTTCTGTACATTCTACTAAATTTAAAATTCCTTTCTTAAATAATTTAATAATAACGTTGGAAAACGTTTTTCTGTAATTTTCCTTCTCAAAATAAATGAAATACTTATGTTTGGGATCTATATACTCTTTTAGAAAATCTTTGACTAATTTCTCATTATTAGTTGGCATGTGAACTTCAATAATTTTTTGTTTGTTATTTGACAAGTCCTTTACTGAAATTTCGTTCTTAAACCAAGTGTATACTAATATTTGTCTTGGCTTAGAGTCGATAGCTTCATGAAGGATAGGAATACCTTCATGTTCCCTATTTGAGACTGAGTTTGCTGTTGCTCCTGACTCTGAATCAGAAATTTCGACTACTTGTGGGCTCTCTTCAGAATCTGAAAGTTCTATCGTCTCAATCTGAGGACTTTTATTATTAATTTCCCTATCTAACTCTTTAACTACATCTTGTAATCGTTCATCAGTATCATCTACGTTAACAAAAATTGAGTCTAAGTCATCATCGATAGCGTTAATCTTAATTCTCGACAAGGCGTCGGCGTTTGTGTTTTGTGGCCCTTTTTTATAATTAATCGTGAAATCATATTCTTCAAGACGAAGTCGCCACCGCGTTAATTTACTATTGGGCTCTTTTAGTGAATATAACCAGGCAAGAGGCCTATGATCCGTGTAAATGGTAAATTTTTTTCCGTAAAGATAAGGCCTGAAATGTTTTACAGCCCAAATAATTGCTAACAGCTCTTTCTCAATCGTACTATATCTAGTTTCAGTTTCACTTAAGCTGCGACTAGCATAAGCTATAGGTCGGTCTGAACCAATAGGGCCTTGCGATAACACCGCTCCGATAGCAAAGTTTGATGCATCGGTGGTGAGAACAAAAGGCTTGTTAAAATCCGGAAATTGTAACAACGGTGCATTAGTTAAAAGCTTTTTACATGTTTCAAAAGCTTCTTTATATTGATCATCTATTATTATTTTTCGACCTTTCTTTAAACATGCCGTAAATGGCTTAGTAATTTTCGCGAAATCTTTAATGAATTTCCTATAATATCCTATTAATCCTAAAAAGCTTTTAATTTGTGTAACGGTTTCTGGTAACGGATACTTTAAAATAGCATCTATCTTATCGTTGTTAGGTTTAAGACCCTCGCTTGTTATTGTGTGACCTAAGTATAGTACTTCTTTTCTTAAAAAATGCGACTTATCTAACTGTACTTTCAAGTTAGTTTCACGGAAACGATCAAATACGGCACGGAGTTTTTGCAAATGCTCTTGAAGGCTTTTTGAAAATATGATCACGTCATCAAGATAGATTAAACAGTGTATTCCCTGCAGTCCTCTGAGCACATTGTCCATTGCTCGTTGGAAAGTGGCAGGCGCTGTTTTTAATCCGAATGGCATTCTGTTGAATTCAAAATGTCCAAACGGTGTGCTAAATGCAGTTTTGGGTCTATCCTCGTTTTGAACCTCTATTTGATGGTACCCACTGGCAAGATCAAGGGTACTGAAATAAGTACTATTTCCTAACATATCAAATAAGTCACTGATATTTGGCAACGGGTACTTGTCATCGATTGTAATATCGTTAAGGCGTCTATAATCGATAACCATGCGCCATTTTTTTTGACCTGAAGAATCCAGTTTTTTGGGTACTAAATGTACTGGAGCACTCCAAGGAGAAAAGGACTCTTGAATTATGTTATCCTTTAACATTTTATCTACCTGACTTTTTATTTCTTCCTTCTGTACTGGAGGTAACCGATGTATTTTTATGTTGATCGGGTCCTCATTCTTTGTTCTTATATGATGCTTTACTTGATTTGTAAAAGAAAGAGGGATATCCTCACAATAGAATATGTCTTTATATTTTCTACATAACCCCTCAATTGCCTTCCGTTCCTCGTCATTCATATGATCTAACCTTATTTTGTTCAAATTATTTACTAACTTATTATCAATTTCCCTATTTCTATCCGTATAATTAATATTACTCAAAGAGTCTGGAACATATGACTCTGTAAGGAATGGCCCCGTTACTACTAACGTTTCTTGCTTATCGGTACAATTTTGAATTACCGATGTAGCATAACCTTTACTACATCTGACTATGGCAGCGGGCATTCTAATCCCTTCTTTAAATTGCTTATAGTCAAGAATGCCGTCACCGTCTAATAAAGTTACCGGCAACCGAACGCGAACTTCACTACGTGGGGGCAAAATATATCTTTCTCTCAAAGGAGGAGAATAGATAATGGGAATCTGCGTATTTTTTAAATGCAATATTTGACTATCCATATTTATATTAGCGTGAAGTTGTTTTAACAAGTTGCTTCCAATAAGCCCATCATACCTGTCATCAACGCTATACACATAAAATTTATGTAATTCTTTGCTTTTAAAAATGCGTGGCAAAGTAATTAATACCGTCTCGTTGTGGACACTCGAAGCGTGAGTACTAACCACTTCGAACGGTTCGTGCCGTTTATTATTTTTGTAATATCTATTTGCTAAGTCTGGGCTAATAAATGACCGAACACTACCTGTATCTATCATAAATACAGCATTTAATTCTGGAATTACTATGTGCGGTAAATTAAGGCGTTTATTGCAGTTTATTTTTATTCGTTCTCTGTTCTGGAGGCTGCTATGAAAAAATTTTCCGCCTGTGGTTCGTTAACAGAATATTCATTTTCGCGTTGTTGCGACTGATCAAAATTATGCGAATTATTATATTCATTATTGTCGATGAAATTAACGCGTCGTGAGCTTGCCGTCCGCATTGTTACATCCGTGTTCGAACCTGACACTGCTGGGTGTGCATTAAACGGTGTCATGCGCGGTGCACTAATCGCTGAATGCTGACTAAACTGTGTTTGGCCCGACGACCTACTTGAAGGTTGCCACTGGTTATGATTAAAGTTATTAAAATTAAATGGTCTCGGATTCCTATATTGTAACGAGTTACTCGGTGAATTAAACGAAGTACTAGGCATACTATGTTGTGCGGATGGATTTGGTTGTCTCGCAATATAGTTATTTCGTGGTGCGTTGGAATTAAAATTATTTTGCCTATAAAAATTATTACCCCTTACAAAATTTTGCCAATTATTGTTTTTCGATCGATACATAGTTTGAAAGTTTTGTTCTTCCAAAACAATTTTTAATGCCTCTTCTAGGGTTGTAACATTTCGCAACCGAACCAAACGTACTAGATGACTTGGTAAATTATAAAGAAACACGTTAAAAGAATTATTATTGTATATGTATTGTTTTGCCAGACGTAAACTATTGTCCGTAATATTTTCGTTTATTTTAGAAAATAAAACACTTCTAATTTGCTGTAATCTATGACAGAATTCTAAATAACTTTCGCCCCTTTGAATTTTAGCTGATTCTAACTCTAAAGATATGCATTCTTCTGTCCGCGGGTCCCCGAAGTGTTCATTTAGAATTTTTTTTAACTCGTCCCAATCTTGGATGGTGTCTCTTTCCCCAACCAAACTAGCAGCTTCCCCTGATAAACGACTGGTGATCACATGGAATAAATATTCCATCTGCTCTTCACCACCTCGGAACGTACCCAAAATGTATTCACATTTTTTTGTGAAAAGAGGTAAGGTTCTAGCATCACCATTAAATATTGGAATAATGCTGACCATCTCCTGAGGTACACGTATGATTTTATCCATTTTCAAATTAATAAAAAAATACCTCGAAATTTATCTACTAGAGATACGTATATATTACTCTATTTTAAATTAAATATACGCTACTAACAGTATTATTACGGCGTTTTCTAATCCCTAATAACACACAATGATTACAAGGAGAAAAAAAAAGGAAAACTGACAGGAAGGTGAAAAGATTTACTCACAGTTCCACAGCTGCCCTCATGCTCCTTGTGGATTACTCTTCACTTAGTTACTGACTCTGACTACTCTATCGCGGTTTCTTAATAAATTTGTTTGTTCGGTAATCTCTGCTTAACCGTAGACACGGAAGTCGGTTCAGCTGGTAGATTTTTATACTGACTGACTGACTGCGGAGATCCTACCGGCTGCGCCAATTAAGTAACCGGCAGCGAGTAGATGTTTAAAAATAATTTATTTATACAGATTAACAGAGTAACAGCTCTAATGATAGTTGTACAAGTAATAATCGGTTTATTCTATTTTACAATTCCTTATATACTAATTATCTGTTTATGTTGCACATTCGACTGTGGTTACTGTCCTACATTCTGTAATGTGCTGACAAAGGCATATTGGTGAGGGTTGGGACCCTTAACTACTGCGTCTTTTTCTACGGTATTTTAATATTTAATGACGCGACGTAAAAATTTGAATTCAGTCATTATCCCAATTGGATGAGGCTTGTGGTTGTTGTCATCCCTTTCTGTGCTCTTGCGACCGCTTGACTGACTGCTTCCCGTATGATTCCCAAAACCTTATCATGACGTCGCGACTCGCGAGTAATGACCCTTTTCTAAAAGAACTCTGCATCCCACCAGTATGTGCCTAGCTGTTCCAGGTACTTCGCCACACGTATAGCATGTTTTTTCTGTAGCTATTCCCCATCTTGTTAGATTACATTGGTCTGGGAGAGTCATTTGGAAGGCGTTAAGATAGAATTTCAGAATTGCAGGCGACCAATCATAAAGTAGAGTTTTCCACTTCAGAGCTGGCGGAATGCAGAGTTCACCGAAAGTTATCCAGTCATTTTGCATCTCCAAGTTCATTGCAGGTACTCTATATTTTTCATTGTCATCTTGGTGAAGAAAGGATTTCAGTATTACTTTGTCTTCCAGTTTTTTGATCGAACCTAACCCTAATCGATTTGATTGCGCGCCTATCATAAATTTTAATTTACTCGAAGTAACGTACATTGCATTTATTTTGTTGTCCTATTAAAATAGAACAGCAGAACTATCTTAGAAGTGCGCCGAACAAAACCATACAGTCACAGCGACGTCGGGTACTGGTATTATTAAAATACCCTGGTTAAGTCCAGGGCAACGTTATTGAGTCAAGTTGCTTTATTTCTGAAATTATGAAGATTCTTAAAATTACGCAAATAGTTCAACTAGGAGAAGAAGAAAAACACACACAGTTCCGACATTAAAACAAACATTACGCCTTACAAACAAGTGGTAATAAGTATTCAGATATTGAGTAAAACAGAAAATAGGATAAAGGCAAAAGAAGATCAAGTAAGAAATTATAAGATAAAGAAGTCATCTCGAAACCAAGGTCCAACCGCCTTCCAAAGTGCTTTGTATGCCCAACCGCTAAATACTGGCTCGATACCCCTTATTAATGATTATGTGCAGGCGCGTATCGGTGGGGTATGAATGTGTGAGTTACTTTTACAATTGAATGTAAATAAGTTGCCACTAGACGTGCTTAAAGTTGTTGTAAATTTATGACTATTTTTTGAGTTTTTAAGATACAATTTATTCATGTTTTTTCCACTAAACTTAGAAATATTGTATTAGTAGTCGATACTAACAACGCAAATTAATTTTTTATGGTAATTTTATTTTCGTGGACTATATAATATGTTACACATTGTATAGATGCGAGTATAATATTACCTTTTTTTTCGGGGGGAAATGCGCAACCGCATCGTACCCATCGTTAACTAGACGGCGAGCGTGTGTGGGGTTGACCCGGCAGAGTGCCAGGCCGACCCACTAAAACCTCCCGGTGTTCTCCCTGCCCTTGTGGGCGGGCATGGTAGGGTCCACAATGCGACTACCACTAGCAGCGCGTCCGGGAGTACTTGTATAATATTACCTAGATTATCCTTTATCTAAACACAAATACACCGCAGTCGTGTTTGTTTTGGTAAATAAATTACGATTCAGTTTTGTAAAGTAATAATACCATTGTTTCACCGCTAAGCAGTCAACTTCAACAATGCTTTAATAATCACCTTTGTGGTCCATTCTCTTAAATGTTAACAGTGCTGAGTTATAAGATGATAGCGATTACAAATTTAGCGATATATCAAATTCATGCTAACTGTAGTGAATTGAATTTTTAAATCTATTTACAAGTTTTCTCAACCTACTTACAAAAAAAACTGGTTATCTTATCTTTGGAAAATAATAAAAGATATGTCCTACCACAAAAAATAAAAACCGTTTTATATAAAATATGTTTTATACACGGTTATTTTTTTATCACCCTGGAAAATTTAAGGGACGCTTTACGACATGGTATTAGAATGATTTAAATATAAATAAAAAAAATAACCCCCCTCCTTAATTTTATATTAATTTTTTAAAAAATACAAAAAATGGTGCTCTAGTTGAGAGCAGCATTTTTAGAGATTTTTTTATTTTTTTTAATATTTTTTTTAAATTTTTTATTTCATTTTTTTAATTTTTTATATAATATTGGATGTGTTCTGAAGCGTCCCTAAAATTTTCCAGGGTGATAAAAAAATAACCGTGTATAAGACATATTTCCCACCACAAAAAAATATACAAAAAATTCAAACATAATAAATAAGAATACACAATATTGCATTTTAACATTGAAATCGGTGCCAAATTTAAACTAACTACTTATTAGTTAAAACTTTGTGTTGTCATTTCTTGATGGAACTCCATGGTATCTTGTTATTAAAACACTAATTTTACAAGTTCCACTTGAATCTTTATTATATTTAAATTATTGCGACCGGTTTCGATACATCATTTGCCTGACGATGATGTATCGAAACCGATCGCAATAATTTAAATATAATAAAGATTCAAGTGGAACTTGTGAAATTAGTGTTTTAATAACAAGATAACTACTTATTACTTAAGTAAGTTTTTAAATTTTTGAAACTTTCCAGGAGATCATCGCTTGCACTGACTTCAATATAAAAATGTAATGTTGTGTGTTCTTATACCATTTTAGACATTTTGTGTTTTTGAAATATGTCTTTATTTTTTACTAAATTATTCCCGAAATCCTAACAACCTAATTATTAAGGACGTGTTCTCTATACTATCGGTTCATCTGAACCACTTGAAAGATTTCAACTAAGCGTAACTGTTCTATATTAGCATTATATTTTAAGAAATCTGACCTAACCTCTAAACCACAGAAATCATTCATCATCAGCTCAGTAGCATGAGATGATGACTACACCCAACTTTAATATCTTTCAAAAGTACTATAATCTAAATCGGATAATAAATAAAAAATCAGTTCAGGTTCTACAGATATGTTCAACTGAAAACTTTTAGTGCACCTAAATCTGTAGAAGTAACCGGAACCTGATGTTAATACCTAACTTGAAAAGAAAACTACTTGTGGTCCTGTGGAGCTAGATGGCGCTGGCTTTGTGTAAACATAACCACTGCGTGTTTAAGTGTTATTAATATTTGAAACGTTAATCTATTGTCTGTTTTTTGTGATAAACGTGTACAGGACAGTGCAAATATATAGTGACAACGTTATCCATGGAAATACTGAGGGTTTGAGAGTGTTTCAGCCCAAAACCTGTGCTGCTAAATTTATGTGAAGAGATAAGGAAATATTTCAAAAAGTGACCTTTCTAATGATATTGTTGGACAGAAAACCTATTGTGCTACGAACAACTGTGTTTATAGCCAAAATTCTGTATATTTTAAACAGGTTTTTTCAAAATATTTAGAAAAATCAATTATAGTGAGACGTTACAATTTTTAAACCACTGAGAGCTACCAGTTTACGTCAATAGGTAGCATTGCTTTATATGAAGCTTAATCATAAACGCTGGTGACACCTTGCGGCAAGTAGCAAAAGTATCTTGTGAATGGTGCTCAGCTGGAGGTTTCTATCAATATCACTAGGTGGCGCTACTTTATGAAGAATCAAGCCCCTAGTAACTAATGACAGCTGGCGGCAAGTAGCGTAAACATTTTATAAAGTAGAAAAGGCAAAGATTATTGACATTTGGTAGTTCTGCCTTTCGTCGCAAGAGAACGTTGCGAAGGTAAATCATCTGTAAAAATCGGCGTTTGAGATGTCAAACTTAAAGTCTACGAACTGTGCTGGCTGTCTAAAACCAACCCCAAAAAATGAACACCTACAGTGTAATATATGTAAGGCAGTTTATGATTTGGATTGCATTGGAATGAGCAGTAAACGATTTTATTCTTTCTATGCACTGAATAAGGAATCGAAAGCGAGTTGGAAGTGCCCAGAGTGCGTAAATAAGCAACCCAAGCACGGCAACCTTAGCACGCCCGTTCGGCAGTCACATCGTGATGAGATGGGGACTGCCGAACCATCAAGTAGTTATACATCAGACACTCAGAACGTCACCCTGCGCACAAAGACTGGCGCGAATAAGTCATCATTGGTTGAGCCTGCAGTGACTGATGCGGGGGACTCCTTACGTACGGAATCGAGAAACTTAGAGAATTCGGATATGCTGAACGAATTTAGACAATTTACCAACGAACTGCGTGCTATGCGGATGGAGATGGCTGATTTTCGGGCAATCATGGTGGATCTTAAAGATACTATTCAAGGGCAAAGTTTGAGGTTAGACACTTTGGAAAAGAGAGTTGATTCTTTTGAGGCTGAAGGCTGTAGCACACCTCCGCCGCGAAACCAAGAAGGCGAAACCGCTATGCTGGTTCCGCAGCGAAACCAGGCCACACACGCTAAGTTCGCAATCAGTGAGTGAACCGCCAGGCGCCATTACGCCAGCGGCAAGCTAGTGAAATGTCGTCGTCGCTCTGTGCCCCAAGCACGAACCACTATATTTATGGTTATGGTAATCGTATTATTTTGTATGAAAACTATAGCAGAGCCGCTACGGTCGCTTAATGGTATCGTAATGGTATAGTTTAATGTTAGGGAACTTACAAATGGCAACTTTTAGTTCGCATCGGCGCCGCGGGTGGCGCTGGCAGTCGAAAACTTAGTTTGCTGCTTGAGACATATTCTCTCTAATTTGTGATTTCGTGATTCGAACGTTTGACGGTTAGGGCATTCAGTTTTGAAAAACATTGTAATTCGAAAAATAAAAGTGAACTGCTGTGACCATTTGTTTACGTTTAACATTCTTCACTTACGGAATCGTATCAAATATGTTTAGGCAGAGAGAGGAGCCGGGGTGGTGAAGGTGAATGTTAATGCATTGTAAAGTAGCTACTTAAACCTGCACCTGGGTCATAAGCCCCAGGCACCGCTCTTGGCTCTCTTCTCTGCAATGCGATGCACCCGGCACCCGTATGGTGAATGCATGGAATGCTAAGTTATCGTCTCTCCTTGGGATTAATCTAACATTAACGAGAGCTAAAGTATGAGAATCGTCAGCACGAACTCACTTTTGACATATCGTATCGTTTTATTCGACAGCTAATTATCGTAATATCTCTCACCGACTATTTTACAGTGAGAGAACTATCGTTAGGTACGTTACGAGCTCACGATAGCCTTACGATAACTGTCCATTTAATATCTCAATCGTTATGTGATAGTAAGTAAATAAACTATGATTCGTGCTAGGGATGCAGGTCTTTAATTTTAAAAAGACGAAGAATTTGGGCATACAAAATAAATCAAAAGATAAAAATTTAAGAGAAAACAGATTATGCATAGAACTTATGTCACATGAAGACCGCTTTTATGATTATTTTCAGATGACCCCGCAAAACTTCGAAGATTGCATAATCTTTTAAAGACACATTAAAAAACAAAACACAAGATTTTAAAAAGTTAGAAACGAAAAGATACGGGATAAAATTGAGTACTTAACAGAAAATACTAACTAAAATGACGTATTCTGACGTAAATTTTAATTATAATACCTACATAATATATTGAATATTCTTAAACTATTACATAACTTCTTCATATAATTCCCGTCCAAGCTGCCTCCATAGGCTTGTATTTTTTTATACTCAGGATGACCTAAAAATAAATCATAGGTCTATTACGGACCTCTTCAATTAATTCCTCTGTGAATTTTAATGAATTTGACACCATTTTTATAAAAATATTACAGGTTTCGCCTACAAAATCTGTCGACTTCGACAGATCGCGCACAAAACTAAAAGCGGAACAGACAAGGTGGCGAATCCAACGCGGAGGTGTAGACGGCGTTGAAGCAGATCGGGCGGATCCGCGCACGACAGAGATAGCGCCATAGTTAAATATGCGTGTTAGAACAGCCTATACACGCCTGAGCTCGAGCGCCATACAAACGACAACGCGGGAGAATCGTTCAGCGGTTTCGTTACTACAGTTCCGCGGCGGAGGTGTGCTACCGGCGTGAAATGTGTGAATTTAAAAGTGTTGAACTTATAAATTTTGAGAATGCAATGTCTAGGCTGACACAAGAAATACACGAGCGTGAACAAGATGTATTGATAAACGACGTGGAAATCTCAAATCTACCAGAGACAGCTAATGAAAACGCCACACATGTTTTTTTGGCGGTGGCTGGGAAACTCGGTGTTCAATTAGAGGAGCGGGACATTGTTTCGGTGGAGCGTGCTGGTCCGGTGCGTGAGGCGCAAGCCAGACAGAGGCGGCGCGGCGCGCATCAGTCGCACCCGGTGGCGCACTCGCAGCGCGCTGCAGGCGCGCCCGTGGGCGCGAACAGCGCTTGTATGCTACGGTGCGCCAGCGAGTGAGTACGTTGGTGCCATTAAAGAGTTTGATTTTGATCGAACAACATGTCTTCCTCTGACGACGAAGACATGTTAGCCCTGGTGCAACTCGCCAATTTGCAAAGGAGAAGAAGAAGGAGAAGAAACTTCCGGTCCCGCGCAAAACTCACTATAGACTGAGGTACGCGGCTGCGCGCCAGCAGTGCGACGGCCAGCGCGCCCGTCGTTGCAACCGTAGCGCGCCATCTGGAAGCTTGTCGAATGATCTTTCATACTAATTGTATGAAAATGGACGGGCACAAAACAGATAGAAGCGGTGCGCCGATGGCGCGCCACAGGTGCGCCTCGCCCGCGCCTTTTCTATCTGGCCCACGCCTGAGAGCGTTGAAGGTGCTGCGCCTAGACCAAGGCCATTGGTTGCGCGTCTCTGTAGGCGCACCTTGCGAGATACACTGCTCGCAGCGGCTCGCGTGAGACGGGGGGTTACCACAGAGGGCTTGCCGCTTGAGGGCAAGGCCCGACCCTTCTATGTTAACGAGCGCCTTACTAAATCTAATAGGCAATTATTTCAGGAGGCGCGTACAAATGCCAAGAGCCATAAATGGAAATATGTGTGGACGCGTAATGGCAGAATCCTCGTGCGTAAGGAACAGGGCACGGCCAGCTTTCGTCTTCGCACGATGTTGGATCTGACTAAGGTTTTTGGTACTGACATTGTTGGTCATGGCCAGAATGTATAATTTTTTTATCTGCCCCTGTGAAAACCTTTACGTACTACTTGTGACTGAATATTTCTTGCGGTATAATTTTCATGTTCTGTCTCACAACTTACCGGTTCACTCACATTGTTATCACAAATTTAACGTCTATTTAATACAGTTCTTTCTAAGAGATGTTTTTGCTGATGTAAATAATCACATATTTTTCAGTTTTACATTTATGTTGTCACTTCATGTTCTTTTGAGAAATATTTTGCTTGTTGTGGTATGGTGTGCTTTGTATGGTAGTTCCAATGCACCCTATATTTTATATGAAATTGCTAATTACTCGCTTGTTTTTTTTGTTTTGTTTTTTTTAATGTTTAAGCGAATTCATTTTTTAATTTATGTCTACTGGCAAATACTATCGACTTCTAATATGGATCTGGCTTGTATATTTCTTAGAACTATTAGTTGCTTATTTGTTACTTTGTTGATTTCGAAGAAAAGTGATTCTTTTATTTGCTGTAGAAATCTGTCTGCTGTTGTTGTGACTGTAGCTTGTATTTGTGCCCGAATTGCTGATTTTTGCTTATATAATATTATTGTACTAATTAAGTCTGAACGAAATGTTGTTGTCATAGGTGACTTCATTAAGCCTCATATTTCATGTTTGTACAATTTGTTGCGTTGTAGCATGGCTGCTGTCGTGCGTGCATGGTTTGCGTGTCGCATTGCTGAATCCATTTCTGTACTAGAACAGCGTCACGCTACCTATCTTAAGAAATATTTGATGAATAGTAAGTATATTCAAATAGCTTACGCTTTTATTATAATTTTTGTAAAGCATATGAACTTACGCTTAGGATTACTAAACCCGTGTTCGCTGGGCACTCGTCACGATGAATTCCTTATTGCCATGGACCGCCTTAATTTAGATATTGTGGCAATAAATGAGACCTGGCTGCGCCCAGGCGAGGACGCTCGTGCACCTGCGGTGCCTGGCTACAGGCTACGGCATATACCACGCCCAAAGGGAGTACGCGCGCGCGGTGGCGGTGTCGGGTTTTATCTAAGGCGCAACGTTTACGCTCGTAAAGTCGAAACTCCCGCAACTTCCAACGTAGAGCAGATGTGGTTGAATGTGAGTCTTAATGGGTATAAGTTAGTTATAGGGACTGCGTATCGACCGCCTTGGATGAATGTAGATACATTCCTGGATAGTTTAACGGAGACAGTATGCAGTTTGTCGGCATGTGACCATATTGTTCTGATGGGCGACTTTAATATTGATCTGCTAAAGGATGATATCAGCTCAAAGAAATTGCTTGACTTTTTTCAATGTATGCAACTTAAACAGTTTGTAACTGAGCCTACACATTTTACTGACCATTCACAGACATTGTTGGATATAGTCTGTAGTACTGCGAAAATAAGTAAGCTCACCGTTGACTACATACCGGACCTTAGTAATCATGCTTTTATATCGTTTGACTTAAATGTGCTAAAACCTAAACAGATACCGCACTGGATAACGTACAGACCAATAAAGGATATAAATTTGGAAAGATTGCAAGCAGATATTGGTAGCATAGCATGGGAACGTGTGGTGTGTGAAGACATAAATATCTCACTTACTGCTTTTAATGCACACATTACGCACTTGTTTGACATTCACTCTCCTGTGAAAAAAATTCTTGTCAAACAACGTGGCCATCCATGGATAACGCAAACAGTTAAAGATATGATGAAATTGAGGGATGGGGCGCATTCTCGATACCGTCGCACTAAACTTGATAGTCATAGACAATATTACAAGGACTTAAAAAATATTACTAATGCGGCAATACATAGCGAGAAGTGCGCGTTCTTCCGTCATTTCGTCAATAAACGTTACAAGGATTCAAGCACCCTATGGAAAAAATTGAAGCGCCACGTTGTCGATTTTAACAAGAAAAACATAGAGCTACCAGAAAATTTTGACAACCCAGATCTTATTAATGACCATTTTCTTAACCTTTCTTGTGACAACAAATCTAATTCTGGACAAATTGAGTTCTTCCGCACTAATCGATATGATTTTAGGAATTCATTTTGTTTTGAACGTGTTGATGAATCCGCTGTGGCTAAAATCATTCAAGATATAGGAACAAACGTTAAAGGTGTGGATGGTGTTACATTGGATATGATTATGCTGACTTTACCGCAGACTCTAAGTACCATAACAGCTGTCATAAACATGTCTCTTGAGCAAGGCACTTTTCCGGACCAATGGAAGGAAGCGATAATTAAACCACTTCCCAAAGTCAACCATCCATCAGAATTAAAAGACCTTAGACCTGTAAGCATTTTACCAATAATGTCGAAAATATTGGAAAAAGTAGTCTGTAAGCAGATGACGGAATACTTAGATTCGCATAACATTATACCGGAAAAGCAGTCGGGCTTCAGAACAGGCAGAAGCACAGCAACGGCACTTCTGGATGTTGTTGATGATATGCTGGCTGGTCAAGATCTAGGTAAAGGTACTATTCTCGTCTTGCTAGATTATTCTCGCGCATTCGATACAATTGACACCGAGTTGTTGTTGGCCAAGCTTGCATTCTACGGATTTGGTGACACTCCTCTGAAGTGGTTCAGAAGCTACCTTACTCACCGTTACCAAAAAGTTGAAATAACTCTCCCCGATGGCACCAAGAAGTATTCAGCAGCTACTAAAGTAAACCGTGGGGTACCACAAGGCTCCATTCTAGGGCCCATACTCTATATTTTGCACTCGGCTGATTTAACTAAACAGATAAGAGATTGTGAGTACCATTTATACGCTGATGATGTACAAATATACAAGTCATTTGAACCCAAGGACACAATGGCAGCAGTTCACAAAATAAATAACGATTTAGATCGTATAGCCGAGTGGTCGCGAGAGAATGGGCTAGTCCTGAATGCTGACAAGAGCAAATTAATAATAACTGGTACAAAGTCACAAGTGGGAAAGATAACAGCTTATAACCCAATAATAGAAATAAAAGGTGATAGTGTTGGGCAATTACATGAAGTAAGAAATCTTGGTGTACTTGTTGACAATCATTTAAAATTTGAAAGCCATGTGGTCAACGCTGTCAAACAATGTTTTTATAGGTTGAGGGTATTGTACCGGGTGCAAAGATATTTGAGTGTGGACCTGAGAATTCACTTATGCGAAACATTGATCTTGTCCAAATTGAACTATGCAGACACTGTCATAGGTGAATGTCTTCTAGCAAGATCAAAGAAGCTCACGCAGAGAGTTCAGAATGCCTGTGCCAGATACTGTTTCCCGATACCTCGTAGAGGCCACGTTACTCCTTATCTAAACAGAAATGATATGTTGAATATGACTAATCGCCGTCAATTACACTTTGCATCTTTACTCTTCGGTATAATAAAAAACAGGACTCCGTCATATTTATATAGAAAATTATGTTTTAGTAAGCGACAAGATAGGATTAAAGACCTTTTAATGTTCCCTAAGCATGGCACCTCCGCGTTTCGAGGTAGTTTTAGATATTTGTCAACAAAGTGTTGGAACAATATTCCTCCGCCTATTAAACAGTGTGCCACCGTAAAAACTTTTAAAGTAAAGCTTCGGAAATATTTGTTAAGCGAACAAAAGATTTTATAATTTACTGGCTTCTGCCAGCGACTTCGTCTGCGTGGAATTCAGAATTGGGTCTAAACCTTCGCTCGTTAACAATTTTAAATTTTCCCTCGGGAACTATGTACTTAAGGAATCGGGATAAAAGGTTATAAAAGGTTAAAGCCTATGTTCTTTTCCATGTCAAAGGCTACATGCATGTCAAATTTCATCTAAATCCGTTCAGCCGTTTTTGCGTGATTTAGTAACAAACATCCAAACATCCACACTTTCAGATTCATAATGTTAAGTAGGATTTTTAGAGGAATGTGCCCCATGTCGCAATTGCAGTAGCCATGTTGCAAGCGTTTAGTTTGTAAGTTGTCATGTCAGTTTGTATATAAATATTGTGTAGTTATGTGTATATTGTGTGGTGAATTATTTTTGTTTTATGTCTTTACTTATGTTGAATGCTTATGTTTACCATTCCAGCGCTTCTCTATTGAAATTACTTCGGTAAAAGGTTTACACAGAATATCAGTGTCGTGGTACTCTTTGTTACGAGTGTCACGGCGTACGCTGAGTGTAGACCTTTTTGGTACATTACCTACTTATATTTTGAATTTAGTGTATAAGACCTGTTGTATCATAATGTATCAAATAAAAGTTCTATCTATCTATCAAAAAAACTCCTTTGAATACAAAATGAATTTTGAATATCGGTTAAAAATTGGCAAAAAAATCGGGGAACATACATAAAAAATAGATATACGTCCTCCTTCTTTTTGAAATTTGTTAAAAATTAAATATAAAATTTCATAATTAAGAAGAGAAATATACGGGTAAATCCAGGGTAAATGAGTTCTAAATTTTTTTCTGAATACAGATTAGAAAATAACTACATTATATAAGACACATTGTTATTAAATCTAAAAATACTCTCCTTCTATTTATGTCCGAATAAATTTAAAATGGTATAAGCTGATATCAGAAATCGTATAAGCTTATGATTTAAACCTCGCTGTATCTAAAGACTTGACAGCTAATATTGCGATAGTCACGACCGCTCCATTGGCGGGTGTCACTGTCTGTCGCCGGGAACCGAAGCCGCACGCAGGTTGGACTGCGCCCACTTGCTTCGGAAATGCCATTACGAAACCAGATTATTAGAATCGAAAGGGTGGTTTTGAAATGCACAGAACGAGTTCACGTTGACCAACGCTGTGCTGTAGTTAACTTTGTTCGGTATACTTGGTAAGTATTGAGGTATTGATGGTATTCAATGAGCAGATATACAGATCGTGCACCCAGTGGTTGATGACTGGAGATTAGATCCTCGGATGGATTATGTAGGTAGTTAAGTTTAGTTACCTAAAGTTCAGATGTTGCTTAATATGGAAGGTGCTTTTAGTTTGTAGTGAAAATTAATTGATATTTTACTTGTACTCTTAGAAAAAAGTCATAGATGTACTCGTATGTTTGTTTGAATGTATGTTGGAAACACATTTTTCCAAAACTTTTAACGGATGAACTTAGTTATGTACTTTCCACTTAGGAAACAGTGCAAGTTTCAACAAAATTGGTTCTGTGATTTATTTGAAACTTGCACATTACATAATTTCTTGTAAATGCTTAGAGTAATGTTTATTACAGTTTTTTATACCGATTGTTTTTTTTTATCTTGCAATAATTATAATGACTGTGTAACAAACATGGTAACAAAATCAATATTGTAAATGGCGATATAAATAGAGAAGGATTAAAAAAAAATAGACCTTCCGAGTTTCTTGCCTGTTCTTCTCGAAAATTTCCTCTCCTAATTTCCGAACAGATGTAGAGTCGACATCTTCATTTTATTCATGATGTTTGTACATAAAAATATTGAATAAATTTCCTTCCTTTAAATTAGAATATTTTGCTTTGTTTTGACGTCAATAAGTGCCTGTAAAGGACCATGTTGAATAGAGGTTTTTGAATCTGAATTATCTTATAGTCTGTTAATTGTTGTAAAATACTTTAATTATCGTTATACCTAAATACGTTTATTAACATTATTAAAAGTAAAGACATTACTTATTTTTTATGTTTTAGCGTTATGATGCCTTCGACTTTTACTTTTTTGCTAATATACGAGTATGTTTGTCACAATCATAACAGATCATGTTATGTCTTCTTAATCAATATTTTCATGATTTTCTGCAAGATTTTTTTGTCACCATAATAACAATGTTAATAGCATTGTTGTGTTCCGTCAATTAGAGGAGGGATAACCAATTCCTCAGTTGTTGAGGAACAGGTGAAGCTTGCTTTCACCTTCGGCCTTAATATCACTTACCATCTGCGAGGTGCGATGAAACCCAAGAGCTTTTCTGTCGTATTAAAAAAAAGGCTTCAATTGAGAAAGAACTGTTCATTAGAAATTTACAATTTATACATTAAACACTTGATAAAGGCTTTATTTTAAACCAGTAAATAATAAAGAGGTGAAGATAAAGAATGTCAGATCATTACAGTAACTAATTTTACATATTAGCAAATAAATAATTTGATCGATTGCAACAGTAGTCGGATTATTCTAATGATAAGCGTTAGATGGTTTTAATAAATCTTCAAAGCGTTTGCAAGTGATCCGTGTAGTTTGCGATTGACATTTCGTCTTTAGTACTAGTAATTGGCACTATTGTTATGGATCGAAATTGTGTACAATAATATTAAGTTCTATTGCGAAATATATTACTAATGAGCATATTTGTACTAGAATTTATATAACGTTTCTACCTATTCCCCTGTAATTGTTTGTAATCTTAAGCAACTGACAGGTTACTTACAAATTTAATAACAGGTTTAGTATATCAGATTATTTTATAAAATATGAATTGTGGTGATGGTCTAATAAGATCTCAGCCATGACTACGATGGCATCTGTGAAACATGACTTCATCATCTACTCGCTATGCCTCCTCTAGTAATTCCTCTAGCTTAGCTGTCAACAGTTTCAGCAATAGTCGACGTCGCCTTATCTCTCCTCCGCTATTCCTCCTAAGCCAGAGTTGGTTCACAAGCATCAATTAACATCTCTCCTGATGGTAAGTGAGACCGAAAATAGAAGCGAGCTTCTCCTGGACTCCTCAACAACTGAGGAATTGTCTATCTCTCCTCTCTTTGTCGGGACGCAACAATGCTATTGACATTGTTATTATGGCGACAAAGCTAGGTATGACGGTGGTAGCTAGCCAGGCGAGCTCAGAAACCGTACCACCAACCAAAGGGACCATTTCAGACCAAACTGGTTAGAGAGATTCAGTGGATTATTCATTTGAATTTGGATTGACAAGCCAGAGTTGGTTTACAAGCAATTATTTTACACAATACAGGGAACCTGGGCTTCATATCTCCTGGTGATAAGTGATAATAGGACCGATAACTTCTGAACAGAACAGTGCTATCAACATGTTATTATGGCGACAAATTAAAGTAAGGCGATGGTAACTAGTCACGCAGGCTCAAAAGCCCTACCATCAACCAAACCGAGCAGAAAATCACCTGCCTCCATTGGGAATCGAACCCCGGATCTCCCTAACAACACCCAGTGGTCTCAACCACTGGACTACGGAGGCGGTTCAACCATACCAACATTATCTCCAACCCGTAATTAATTTCCGTAAATATCAAAATTAATCCAGAGATGAATTTCCTTATCATTTGGATTTTATTATTACACATGAAATATTATGATGACAAAAAAAATGTGTTTCAATAGGTTACACTTGTGTTGTAAACTTAAAACATTTGGGTGTCTAAAGTTTGTACACAGGTTTATTCCTTCCAGCAACCACAATTAACAAGTGAAATTAAATCTCAACACTCGTATCAACTGAACCATGATAACGGTAAACTATATTCCGCAATTTCAAACAGGCAACGTCAAAGTAAAGGTCGCAGAGGTTCTAAACTATCGTATAATAGAATAACAAATGCCTTCTGAAACAACAGCAGAGACCTTGGAACACATTCTAACGTATTATCTAAATGCAGGCATATTTTAAAGCTGTAAGTTGTATAACAAAAAAAGTGAAAAGGCTATTATTATCCAAACAGCAAGGTCATTTTTTGTAACAGTTTTTATGAAACTTGTCAGCAGAGAGCGTAACGTGACTCGCCACCAAAATCACCAAAGTCATAGTCACTTTACATAGGTTGTTTGCATTACAATAGATAGACAGTTTCTTGTATTTTTTTCAAAGTATGGCGATTTCTTTGCACTTAATTTAAAAATATCTTTCCTTTTCTTGACCTTGCTTTAGCGGGATTGCGCGAAGAGAAATTTATTTCAAATACTCGAATCTATGGTCACTTTCAGCTGTGAAAAAATCATATTTGTAAGTGAACACGATCAAACGATATGTCCGTTTTGTCGCATATTTGCGATTTCACAAAGGAATGGAAACATATAGGGTACTTTCCGTTGACCTAGAATCTTGATCTTTGCCAAGAAGCAATTTCTTAGAACACACGTTAAGGAAATAATCTAAAAACACCTACATATGTAGTTAGGAACTTATATACTGAGAAGACGATAATGTACGGAACCCTCGGTGCGCGAGTCCAACATACACTTGGCTGGTTTTTGCAGATTATACCTATACTGCATTGTCAATAACCCAATCATTTGGGACCCTATTTTTGAATCATTCGAATGGCGTTTAGCGATTTCTATTGATTTTCGTTTCATTTTTGATCAGAATCAATATTATTTCGATTTTCATTGAAATCGAAACTAAAAAAACTTCACTACGAGTGAAGACGACGTTCGACGAGCGCTCGACACCAGACGAATGGTTCAATAATAGAGCCCCTTGCTACCGGCAGGCTTATTCGCTAACTACGGTTGGTAACTAGAACTGTCATTTTTGAAAGACACTTTATATCCATTACTGGTTTAGTGATCTTATGTGTTAAGTTGGCGTTCATGATAGCAGTAAAAGATGTTAAGTTCCTTTCAAAAATGACAGTTGTAGTTAGCAACCGAAGTTACAGAATAGGCCTGCTCATGTTGGGTGATTACCGTAGCCTCTGCCATCACAGAAGTCACGTGTTACTAAACCTAACTTAACCACAAAGGGAACAAAAAATAATCCGTAACACTACCACAATTATTTGCATAGATCTCAGGGACGAAGTTTCGATAAATATGAATAGAAGATTATAAGCAAAGGGAATCTGAACAATGTCATAGTATAAAAGCAAAGATGAGAAATTACAATGTTCATTTAAATCATACATAAAAACACCCGCGGCTGGTCCACCGACTGGTTAATGTCCAAAACTATTAACGTTACGCAACGCACCATAATAACGCCATTATTATTGTATAAATCACCAACGAATACGACTTTTATTTAAGTAATTGGATTGTATTTGTCTGAATGAAGTATACAAGGTTACTTTTGGAGCAAGAGCCAAATTTTGTGTACCTACTTGCTCAGACAAGCAAACTGACAACTTTCATTGAGAGACCAATCTTGAAATCGCAAAAAAAAATTATCTGTTCAATACAAATATTCAACTTCCACTGAACCTCGATCCTGCAATTCTGAATATTGTCAATTCCTACCTGCAGAATATTGTTGTTTCTTGTTTGCAATTGTTGAATGTCAGTATCCAAACGTATATGGTATAGATATAGGTACTTAAATATCTTCAATTAATTATCTTCAATTCTCTTCAATTAAATCAAATTTATACTATGTAATGTAATAATATTTCTTTGGTATTAAAAATAATATTATATAGGTACAGGGTGGGAAAAAAAGACCGTGGTTGGAAGAAAAGTACCCTTAACATTGATGATGGCAAATTTTACTCAAAGGAAACATTCCTTTATATTCTGTAAATGGAACTCGATATTAAGGCGACACCGGTTCGATTCCCGGCTCAAGCAGTTGATTTTTCAAAAATCTTTAAATGCAGTTTTAATTATTTTTGAAAATAAAGGAATGTTTCCTTTCAGTAAAATTTGCCATCATCAATATTAAGGGTGCTTTTTCTCAAACCACGGTCTTTTTTTTCCACCTTGTATATACCGGGTATAAGTGACGGTGACCTATTTCTTTTAACAATGAGTTCAGACCAATAATAATATTTGTTTACTGATGTTTATTTTTCCCGGAAAAGCTTTTAAAGCAAAAAAAAGGAGTTTTCGTTTTTAATTTTTATTCATGTTACGTAATGTATGGCGCGTCGGCATCATTTTTGTTCCGCTTACACCGGCACCCGGTGCGTTGACGTTCGATTACCCAAACAGCTGATTCCGCACGCAGTATGATGGAAATTTTATACGATTTACATTCCGAATTTATTTTTTGTGTATTTATTGTAGTTTTTTTGACAGAATATGATTTGTAAACGTTAACTAAGCTATATTACACCAGATAATTAAGAAAAAAATCGGAAAATTTATAAATTTTCAGTGATTTTCATATGAGAACCATGGTCTGAACTTACTGTCAAAAGGAATGGGACACTGTCACCTATACACTGTATTATTATAGTAATAATATTAATTTAAATTTTTTTTTGGTAACTCTTAGTAAAAACCATCAGTGGAGTTATGATGTCGGATGGCTATTGAGTTTTATTTATTTCCCTTTCTCTATCTCTATTATTTAATGAATGGGTTTCTCGAAATTTCTGTAAGATTTACATTTTATCAACTTTAGCTATTATAATTATGTCTCTTAGATTTTTAAAGTATCGTATAAATAAGGCTTATAAATCAGCTTATAAGCCCAAGGATTATTTATTTCCCTTTCTTCATCTCTCTCCTATAAAGAATGGATTTCTCGACTTCCTTGTAAGACTTACATTTTATCAATTAGCTCTAAATCTCATTAATTTCTAAAGAAATACGAAATACAATCGTACTAAGCGGCGAGAACAATGGCGTATGTCAAAATATAATTGGGTTGCGTGCGATCAGTTCGTACATCAACCAAAAGCGCGCCCACACGATTGTTATTGTTATTAATGAGTTTATTGTGAGTGAAAGGTCCAAGGCCGTATTCGACGTATCATTATCTGTACTGTGCAGGGTACCGCGAATGGGCAGTTCAGCAAAGTGATACAGTTTGCAGATAGGTTAAATGACCGAAAGGCCAACGCTAAAGGGCATACCCGTGCTGGACGTCACGACTTCAACGCAATACAATACTGTTGCGTTAGCTTGTAAGCTAAGGCATAATTAGACTAACTTAGGGGCTTAATACGAGATAATTTTAGCATGTATCCGCCAGCGAATCAATCGTCACACAATTAACCATAAAAGGTGATGGGTTACATCGTTAACTGAGGATCTGTATGTACATTAGAGTCGCACGTTCTTTACATGTTAGGAATGTGGATTACGGATTGTATAAAAAACAAAGTTATGTTTACATTATTTAAATAAAAATTAATTTCATGCCAATAAATAAATTAGGTTTTCAATTAGTGAAATGTATAATTTTTGTTGTATTTGAAATTCACTGTCGCATGGACTATATATGTCATCGCTTCCTTTCGTCAAGTCGTAAGTAAGAGTCAATTTACTGCACTCACATCGCCGGCGCCGCGACGCCAGCTAAGTTAATGCTTTCAATCTTTTTATCACCTGAAAGTTATACCACTACTTGAACTATTATTATTTCTGGGCTATTCCATTATTTTCTTTTGTTCCTACTTCCCTACTATATTTATAGTAATGTTTAAGAGAGTAAAGTTTTCTTTTGTATGTAATGAATTTAGTAAATAAATATTGAGGCGAGCAAGAGCCCATTAACCAGCATTTACCTAACTTATGACTATGACCATATGATTATTACGTAATATTTGATGTTTATAGGACATTCTTTGTTTGTATTTCGCTAGTTAGATGTAGAATAAACTTTAAATTCCTATAGGTATATTGCGGAATCTTGATAAAGTTCGTTTTGATTACCTTTTCTTCACTCACCCTTTTTGTGCTAGTCCGCATTCGGTAAATGCTTCATACGTGAAATATTTGTGAAAATATTCATTACAGTACCACTTCAATAGCAAAAAACGGCACAACTGATTTTTTAATGTACTCTGTACTGCACACTAAAGGTTTTTAATATTATTTATCTTAATGTGGACATACAATCACAGTCCGTGCATCGAGAAAATATAGCTTTGCTTACGTCAGTTGTGTAAGATTTGTCGGGAGATCTTTGAATCATTAGAAGTGAATCTACAATTTGAGCACAAATCATGTGCCTAATTATTTTTTACTGTTCCTGATTTTAAAGATTCTCGAATCACGCAAATTTAGTGTTGCCATTAAAAATAAATTCTATATTAGATTCTATTTCGCGCAGAATAAATAAAACTCGGCACGCAATTAACTCATTAATTTCATAAATCGGCAATGAATCGCACATAAAACGGAACGTATACACGCTGCATATATTCTACTAGTTGAAGCTAAAAACGAGTGGATAGGATCACTCGTTGCAGAACTTAAAAAATGAATTTCCAAAATAATGAATTTGGAATTTCGTATTTGAATTGTACGATTTCGAACGCAAATTAGAATTCTATTGTTTCAAAAATGCGTCTTCAGGATAGAAACTGATATTCCCATACAAAAATTGCGCTTTCTAGAATTGGAGTTGTTTACTGTCTATTTTATTCGATTGTGTGTCAATTAAGGATATCTCAAGTATTGTTGGCATGAAATTTAATGACAAATGCATTACATTCGTACATCGGTAAACTAAACAATTAAAAATTCAGTTTATTTTCAATTCCAAGTTTACATCCAATTCCAATCCTATATTCAGATGAATTTTAGTGGGAGTAAACGCACTTTAGATTGTTGTAGAATGCAAATAAGTGTGGCAAGAGCAAGCTATATCCAGTATTAAGCCGCCCACCACCATCCTGGTGATATCGTCTAATAGCACAAAAGGTATACTCCTTATTATACAAACATGGAAACTCAATTGGAATACAAAGTTATCGCATGTAGACGTTGGAATGCATAATCCTATGAAAAATAAACTAGTTGGACGTCGGCATTTCAACGCATGTATTGAATAAATTGTTTAAATTTTGGATTAAAGCAAGTAAACTTTGTATTCAATTAATTTATTTCATCTTTTCCATATAATGATAGGATTAAACGAACTTACCTTAAGTGAAGTTCAATCCATATTATATGAAGTATTTAATCCAAGACAACTGTTGTAGTCCCGCCTCTTCCCGCCACTCAATACGCGACATTTAGAGACACCACTAAATATATGAAAGAAAAATACACCTGGCAACTCCACCGTCACCATAGCTCATTAGTTTAGAGTATTAGGTAAATATAATTGGGTTAGTAATTCATTACTTCAAAAGGGAAGGGTGGGATGCTCCTTGTCTTGGATTAAATGCTTCATATAATATGGATTGAACTTCACTTAAGGTAAGTTCGTTTAATCCTATCATTATATTCCTATTTAATCCAAGACAACTGTTGTAGATGTTTAGAGTTTTTGATAAATAGGTATACAACTAACTATCAATATTCAATAACATTAAATATTTATTTCATATATGTAGACAATGTTCACTAGTGTGAACAGTTGTTAATAATTATAAATTTAATAACACATTCTTTATCAAACTTTCTTAGATAAACAGTGTAATTCAAAATATTACTGAACATGTAAGAAATCAAGAACAACCAGCCGGGGCAAAAAGGTTTGCCAATCTAATTGAGGTGGTATGTTATAATATTTAGCAAATGTCGATAATATATTAGATCATCCAATAGTGGGCATTAGGGATATGTCACCCAATGTTTAATCTAACTCTTTGTAAGTTTCGGTCCCCTTTCCTGATTGAAATCTAATGGGATTTCACAGCACAGTATAGAGACTGAATGAATTTTGCCTTAGTGAAATATTTGTACAGAGGTTAATAATGAATATCAAATACATTAAAAATAATTTAGCCTTAGCCTGTTCCACAAACAGACTACATAATCGCCACGCGAAAATGTTATAGAAATCAATCATTTACCTTTATAGGTATCTATTTGTACTTTGGACTGTCCCACGGACAAAGTACATAATCGCCACGCGAAAATGTTATAGAAATCAAATCATTTACCTTTATAGGTACCTATTTGTACTTTGGACTGTCCCACGGACAGAGTACATAATAGCCACGCGAAAATGTAGAATTAACAATTCCTTAAAATTATTCATATGCCTGGATATATATATTTGTCCTTTAACTTGTCCCACGGACAGAGTACCTACATATCGCCACGCGAAAATATAGAATTAACGATTCCCTAAAAGCATTAATGTGCTTTGATAGATATATGTCCTTTAGCCAGTCCCACGGACAGCGTACATAATCGCCACGCGAAAATGTAAAATAGTGATTTACTGAAAATGTTTATTCGCCTTTAGAATATTATCAACAGTTAATCCTGCCCTATATGCATGATAATTTGAAGCATATTGTTTGGAGGATTATGAGTAAATAGAATATTAATATGAAAGATGAATAATTAAATTAACTTTCCTCCATTATGTGCTTTAGCCATCTACTAATGGCTTGAAAAGTAGTATTTTAAAAGTCTAAAATAAATTTATCTAATCCTTATTTCTATGGTCCTTTATTATTTGTTACAACCAAGCAATAACAAAGTTCTCAGACATAAAATATCTGGAATAATATTTACATAGAGAAGAGACAACTTGCTTGCCTGCTTGTGTCGCTGTCATAGAAATCTCCTCAAATAGCCATCTTAATTTGTGAAAACATTAATTAATACATAAATGATGATGTATGTATAGGATTTGTAACTTTTTGGGCAGTGGTTTTGCTAATAATAGCAGTTTTTAATGTCAGTTTTCTCAATATCAGGTTTCTAGATGTCCCATGCTTAAGGAAATATAAAACTATGGCAGGATTGCATATGGTACTGTATTTAACCCACATGGTAAGCAATTGTATTAATACAATTAGTCAAACATAAAAATTAACTAGGTATTTCCTTAGTTATTAATAATTTGGATGTAACTAGTATGCATTAATTCAACCAAATCTATACCATGAAATCTCCATTAAAAAGTGTCAATTTTCAATAAACTTATTATCATTATTTTAATTTAAAATAAATCTATGGAACCATCCTTTTATGAATTGTAAAACTCTAGAAAACATTGCACGGAGACAAGCATTTCTGCTATCCAGTTGTTAATTTGTTCGTTTAATTATCCATTTTACAATATTTATTATTGTTCTGTGGATTATAACTTGATTGAAAATAGTAACAAAAGGAATTACATAGTCTTTTATCCACTTTTAAAATTGTGGAACCTGGGTTATTTATCACCACGATGGGTAAAAATAAACATAAAATCTACCAGAGAAGCTAACCTGTGGGTCTATGGATAATTGGATCGAGACTGGCTGCTGAAAACCTGAATGATAGTTGAGGTTGGCCCTCTCTCTATGAGGCCCTCCGAGGAGGATATTGTTAGAAATTATTGTAGCGCACAGGCTGCTGATAGGTTTTTGAACTAGAAGCAAGTTTTTGAGGTTCTTGTACATGGCTTACTTATATTTTAGAATGATTATCATTCTTTTTATGACTGTATGACTGTAAATAATTTTACAGTTTTATTGGAGTACAAATATTCATCCCTCTTATTGCTCTTTATAGCTTCTATTAGGTTTTTATAAAAGCATAGTCATATTAGTTTCGTTCTGATCCTGGTGTACTGAAAATGTATACTTATTGCATAGTAATCTAAAGACATCAGTTGACATCACCACATCACTCAGATATTTTATGAAGATTTTATGGAAATTGAAGTCAATACATGTGATATTACAGCTATTGCAAAGCTCACTTCACTTTGACTTATTTTTTGAGTAATTTATCCCAAGTTTAGGATATTAAGAATTTCCATATTATGTTATGGACCATCTAACAGTTTGCAGTTACCAGGAAACTTAGATAGGCAATGTCAATTAAAATATCTTTCAAGGCAAATCTTTGTAAACTTGGTCATAAATCTATACTTTATGCCATAATTTCCTTTAAAAGTATTTGTGCTTATGCCTACATCCCACAGAGTTCATGATCGAGTAGGTACGTAGGTACATCATCTTTTATTTGCCTTTTTTTTTCTCGGGGGGAAATGCGTAACCGCACCGTACCCGCCGTTGGCTAGACAGCGAGCGTGTGTGGGGCTCTCCCGGCAGGGTGCCAGGCCTACCCACTAAAACCCCCCGGTGTTCTCCCTGCCCTTATGGGCGCGCTAGGTAAGGTCCATACTGCGACTCCACTACCCACGCGCCCGGGCAAGCCCGACCCACCGGTCGGGCTATCGCCAAGGGGGGATCTTTTATTTGCCTTGATAGGTAATGCTTTCCCACGGAAAGCAGGCAGTTCATAAAGAAAAATATATAAGCACATATTTTATTATAAAATTTAAATAACGACGACGAATTTTAAAGGCAAAACACAAAATTACGACGCATCTTCAAAACAGTACGTACCTGTTAAGGCATGTTGTGTTATTTATTTATATTAAGATAACCAATTTTCTTTTGAAGCTTCATATTTTCTTTTTCATACTTATTTTCTGTTTTTAGCACTGCGTTTCTGCATTTTAGTTTTATTCAGAAAAATAAATCACTTTGAAAAAAATCAATAGTTAAAATATGTGTCAGCTGCGTAGAGCGCGAAAAAACGAATGAGCTATGGTGACGGTGGAGTTGCCAGGTGTATTTTTCTTTCATATATTTAGTGGTGTCTCTAAATGTGGCGTATTGTGTGGCGGGAAAAGGCGGGACTACAACAGTTGTCTTGGATTAAATAGGAATATAACATGAAATCAAGTACACAATAGTCGGACTTAATGCCTGAGGCGTTCTCTATCAGTCAACCCGTAAAATGTCAAATTAATTGTTAAAGGTGTATGAACTGGGAACTAAACAACTTTTATCACAACTTATCAAGTAGCTCATATAATACCTTTACGATATAATGATACAATAAATACTAACTACGCAAATATATCCTTACTTACTAATATTATAAACGCGAAAGTTTATGAGGATGTTTGTTACTCTTTCACGCAATAACTACTGAATGGATTTGGATGAAATGAAGGTAGACGGACGGAATACGACGGGGATTAACATAATATAGGCTAGTTATTATCCCGGAAAATTAAGTAGTTCCTGAGTATTTGCAGTTCCCATCTATGGACGCACGTACAGCTGTAACCGCTGATTGTAGAAACGTGAAATTAATCCAAAATGCGGACGCACACTAAGAAGGGATTTAAAAAAAAACCCTGAAGGGATGAAATAGGGATTGCAAGTTTGTATGGTTTTTTTTTATTAGCAACGATTTTCAAATTCAATTTCAATATCTTTTATTCAAATTGGATTGTTACAATCTCTTTTGGATGTCAAAGCAGCTACGCCATTGGTTCACAAGTCTACTGCGGGAGACCTTGTACTGGAAAGAACCAGCAAGGGCTATTTTTTTCTCCCTGTATTGTTACAGAGTCGTCAATTAGAAGCTGACCTCACAGCGGAAGTTTGAGCTTAACTTCCATTACAAGATTAGATGTGTCAGTTCTCTTATTACTTTCTCATTACCAAAAACAATATTTGTTTAAATACATAGTTATACATAACAACACGATTCATTATCTGCAAATTAACACCAGGTATTGACATCATTCAAATAATAGTTGATTTTATAGTAACCTTTACTCATAAGAGTCTTTTTTACATGCGCTTTAAACTTATGAAATGGCAAGTTAGTAACACTTTGTGGAAGCTTATTATAAAAGGCTATACATTTCCCCGTAACCGAGCCTCTAGTTTTTTGAAGCCTGTATGTTGGAACGGCAAGTTTATTTTTGTATCTTGTGTTTAGATGGTGAATTTGGAAATTGGTTTCAAATGTATTATAATTTTTATAGACATAAATCTAATTTTCATAAATGTACATGTACTGTCCTGCTAAAGTCAATATATTAATTTCTCTAAATAAGTCCCTTAGAGAATCTCTAGCTCATAAATTATAAATAGCGCGAACCGCTCTTTTTTGAAGTACGAAAATACTTTCTATACTAGCCGCCGATCCCCACAGTAGTATTCCATATGATATGACACTGTGAAAATAACTAAAGTAAATCAATCTTGCCGTTTCAACATCGGTAAGTTGTCTTAGTTTTTTAACTGTATATGCTGCAGAACTAAGTCTGTTTGCCAAGGACTCAATATGTGGATCCCACTGCAATTTAGAATCTAGTGTTATACCCAAAAATTTGGTAAAGTCGATGAATTTAACAATTTCATTAATCATTTCCACAATGGTATCCCCTTTTCTTACATTTGGCAATGAGAATTTAATGCACTTAGTTTACGTGAATTTAAAGATAATTTTTTTATAGTGAACCAATGCAATACTTTAGAGAGAGTACTATTTACAACGTCAGTATTTCCATTTTCTCTGTCAACCTTAAATATTAAAGAAGTATCTGCATCTGCAAATAGTACTGTATCGCACAGATTCTTAGTGAAGTGCTCCCACACTTCACTAAGAATCTGACCTCCCGGTCATTAATATAAATTAAGAAAAGCAAAGGTCCCAATGTCGATCCTTGTGGTACGCCCATAACTATAGGTTTACCAACAGACTCAGTTTTGTTAATAACAACTTTCTGAACCCTATTGGACAAATAAAACTCAATAAGTTTCATTGCTTCTTCAGAGACACCATAATGCTTGAGATTATTTAAAAGAGTTTGGTGACCAAGGCAATTAAAAGCCTTTGATAGTCACAAAATATACCAATTACATCTTGTTTACACTCCCAAGCAGCAAAAATGTGTTTCAGAAGTTCAACACCGGCATCAGTAGTGCAACTTTGGTAAAACCAAATTGATTCATATGTTGTTACTTGAGAAATGATCAGTTAACTGATGAAACTTGAGATTCATGATCTTAAAAACATTTCATTGAACACGTGATTCGTGGTTTATTGGAATTCACCCCCTTAGGGTGCAAAATAGGGGTTGAAAATTTCTATAGAAAATATTTAAAATCTGCTCCAAATTCAATGAAATTTATTTTTTGAGCTCCTAAATATAAATAACAGTCTTCTATTTAATAGGCTATAAAATTATTTTACGGGAAAATATAAAATTCCCACGGGAAAACAATAATAACGCGGGCGAAACCGCGAGCGTAAAAGCTAGTAATATCATATTTTTTTGATACCAACAAAGTTATTTAAGGCTAAATTTGCGATAGTAAAATGTATTCAGGTGGCCCAGAGCCCATTTACCAGCATTTATCTAACTATGAAATATGTATGAATTATTGGAAACATTTAAAATGTAATACCCTAAACGGCAGTGATTTAGAAAACTCAAGATCTGTTGCTAGTTTAGGAGTTAATATTTTAGTGTGACACTTTTGAAAACCTGCTACTAGATGTTTGTGTTTGTTATTATTTGTTATCGCACTCCTCCGAAACGGCTTGACCGATTTTTATATATTTTTTGTGTATATCTGGTAGGTCTTAGAATACGTCGTAGGCTATTTTTTCAGCTCTCAGTGAAAAAGATGGCCCTTTACAGAAATATTTGAGCGTTGAACTTTATTAAAGCGAAACGTAGTTCGCGGGCACAGCTAGTATTAGATATATATCAATATTGAGTTTTCAGGATCCACGAAAATACCAGTTTAATACTAGGTCAGGCGAAGGATAACGCCTTATGAAATGTTGCTTCAAATCGAAATTTCGCGACGCTTTTATTTCACAATACGTCAAAACGTAATATGCAGATTGTTAACCGCCTGCCCCACGAGCATTTCCCACACAATAAGCCATTATTATGAATCTCGTGTTTGTACAGTTGGTCCACGAGGAATAATTGAAGACGTATTACCCTTGGCTTGCAACACCACTCGAAAGGAATTGGTTGGTTGATTAAATGATGTACTCGGGAAATGCAGTGGGCAATTACAGTAACTAGGTCGATTGTTCGATAATGCTACGTCTGTATTTTTAACGTGATTTAATCATCTGTGAATTGCTGTACTGATAGTAACGCGATGATTAAACAATCAAATAGCGCATTAATGCTTATTGAGAATATTTTGAAGAAAACCTACGTGACAGAAAATTTGTATTACTGGAAACATCATAATCTGTAATCAGTCTTAAGAATATAAATAAGTTATGGGCATAATGGTAAGATAGTAAAATATTGAGGATGTTATAGTAAACTTCATTATTTATTATTGATAAAACTTGTAGGTCGTCATTTGTGGAACAACTAATGGCTTTAATTATATTGTCGTAAAAGCCTGAGGCTGCGAGGGAAGCGCGTGCGCTGGTCACGGGTTTTGGTTGACGGTTATATGCTAAAATAAAATAAAAAAAGACGTATGTTTAATTAAGACATGTTGTTTCATTAACAGTAATTTCGATTATTCCAATAGCAATAGCTGCTGCTATTTACCGTGTGGGAAATCTAACTTTTGCTTTGATATCTTTGCTACTATTGTTCAGCAACAGATAGAATTAAGCTATTGTAGTATCAGATTCAAGGCAGCGTTGCCACATACTTTTTGGTGCTCACAGACAAAGCTGTAAATTTATGTGACAGCGCGTCCATAAATTCTCAAAATTTCGCTTGAATTTTGCATAAAAAAATATTACCACCAATAATAAATGCACATTAAGAAATCGTTAAATCTTTAAGAAATATTAAAGTTCACTTTTGACAACTTTGCCGTTTGTGTAAAACTTAAATTAGAAGTTAATGATATAAGGGCGCGAATGGTTAGTGATCAATACAATACAAAAGGACACAATCTTGTTATTTACGGTGCGATATTGAATTTATAAGATGCTCTCGAATTTGTTACAGTATTTGAATATTTAATTTAAAATCACCATACGATAGCGTAAATGCTCATTCCTGGGCCTCTTGCAAATAGGGAGGATTTAGGCCATCTCCATATGCACTATTGCAAGGGTCTTACTATGCTTGCTTATAGCATATATTAACTATTCAAAATATTACATTTTATGACCTCCTTTTTTTAGCTTTAGCGGCAGTGAGCAGGGTACATTGCTCGCAGTGTTAGTAAGCTACATACAATGTGGACCGACAAACTGATAAAGGTCATTGGAAAGCCGTTGGATGGGAGCAGCTCAGGACCGAGACATATTGAGTGGGCGTCTCGCGGCTAATATGACGATGCTTTTTTTTTATTTTTAAAGAGGACTACTAAAGTTATTTAAGACTGTTAATATACAGCTAACGAATCAAAATTTGTAAGTGCCTACTTTATTACGTGCCGGGTAAAAGATACCCACTGGCCTGAATCCCACAGTGTTTCCTTCGTGATTGCATCGCAAACGTGACAAATGATTTCGCGAAATGAGATAAAATTGTAGATATGTTCCCATTATATTCTCAGTTCTAGAATTCTCCGAGAATTTCAAATCATAATCTTTAACATGAAAAGAACATTCAACATCCCCTAAACTCGCCTTGTAGAAATACTTATAGCAAACCTGCGATATTATTATAATGCTTCCTTCATCTTTTTTTTGAAGGGGTAAAAATGCTTTTCGGCAGTATCCTGTACCGGAGGACACTCAGAGCGAGGTTAGGTGGGACTCACCCAGTTGGGAATACCCACTAAAATATCCCGTTTTCCGTCATCAGCGATGGGTCATTTCGAAGTAACAGTCGGATCTTATCTCCTAAGATGCTGCCTTTTTTCTTTAACCTTGATCTTAATTATTTTAAATGTTTGGAGATTACATCTACGATGTTTTATGCATTGTAAATGTTGATCACAACACACGTCTTGTTGCCTATTCTGAATATAATTATTATGCAATATACAAATAGAAAATTTTGTACAACACTTAATTGTATTATGCACAACTAACTTAATTAACTTTAGGAGTAAAACATTAAGTTAGCTAATTCTATTAAAGGTGTTGATGAAAATGGTTTTTTGATTCCAGAATGTTTCGGCGCTCAGTCAGATCGTCCGAGGCAGCGTTCAGGACCCATCAGAAGTGTACCTGTAGCTGCAGACATCAAACGAGATGTTGATTTCGATTGCCCCGAAGAATTTGGTTACTATCCTCACCCCAGTGATTGCACATTGTATTACGTCTGCGTGTTTGGAGGCGCCTTATTGGAGTCATGCACTGGCGGTCTTATGTACAGGTAAACCAAATTCTTTAGTTATTTTATTTTGCTTTATTTATTTTTTATTACAGTCTATTGTATTTTTTTGGTTGGTGGTAGATATTCTAATAGTATGGTAAGGTACTATCATCTTTTAATTAAATTCTATCGTCATAATCACAAGGTAAAAAGCATTATTGCGCCTTAATATAACGAAACATGAGAAACGAGTATTAAATTCATCTGCGAGTAAAGAATGGGGTGTAAGGCGTTCTGAATAAAATTTTCCGCACGGGATGCAGGACGCGATCCGTTTCCATTTTTTGCTCAGAATTGTATGGATGTGACCAGTCACGTCGATTGGAATACGTCCATACAAAACACGTAAACGGTGCAAGCAACTTGCGTCCTCTCATGCATCCCGCCGGCACCGTGCAGGATTCGACTCACTTAAGACTGTAGCTAACATCTGACGGGCTGAGCGGGCATCCGATGGACTGAGACGGTAATGATGATGAGGTATTCAGATAAAGCTAGCTTTTATTTTCGGCCTTATCGTGAGTTTAAATCTAAGAATTTGACCTGTTATAGATAATAATAATATTTATGACAAAACACTTTTTAAAATATGTAGGTATTTAATAATTTATTAATAAATAGGAAATTGGTGCTTACAGTCACGAACTCCAGACATGCGATTGGCCAAGAAACGTTGGTTGCGATGGCGTAAATGCAGCCGGAGGGGAGGAACTGGAGCGGATAAGTGAAAGAGAACCACCTCCACCACCTCCACTGCCTCGCAGGACTCCGCCTCCGCCTCCACCACGAGTTCAACCTAATCCTGTAATAACGTCGAGAGGACAACCAAAGTTTAACCGTCGGGAATATGAAAAGGTATACAGTTGTAAGATTATTAAAAGCGCTTATGGGAACACATAACTATAATTGATTGATTTCCATTCTCTTCTTGATAAATAAGTTCTAGACTTATACGAGGGCTGCTATTTATGTATTCCGAATAACAAAAAGAAACATCTATCATTATAAGTGGTTTTATTGCTTTTCCAAATATTTGCCATGATGATCGATGCACTTTTGCATAATTACGTTGAAACCCATTTTCATAGCACTTTTACCACTCTGATTGGGGTATCTCCAAAATATGCATTTTAAACATATCAACGGCTTTTTCGCGGGTCGAAGATTGTTGATCACGTAATTTATTCTTCACGCTTACAAATAATTAGAAATCGTTGGGTGCCAAGTCGGGACTGTACGGGGGATGACCCGTCAATTCGATCTTTTGGCATCACATCAATGCATTGTTTTTGAGTTAACCCACGCCAAAAATCGCAATAAATCATCACACGAAAATTTTCACGAGTTAAATCCTTGGTGATGATTGACGCGCAGATTTTAAAATGGCGCCAAAATGTAAAAAGACAATTGACAGTTCTGAAACAAACTGTATTCTATAGTCAATGTGTTCCATTTTCAGATTTAACTCATAATTTTTTCAGCCAAGAGACGCCCACAGTTGGACATAGGCCTCCACCAGGGATCTCCAAACCGATCGGTCCTGCGTCTCTCGCATCCAACGGTTTCCCCCGACCTTCACTAGATCGTCGGTCCTCCGGTACGCAGCCGCCACTTGAGGGCCTTTCCGCCTCAATGGCCGTCTATCCTGCGAGCTATGTGTCCTGCCCGTTGCCACTTAAGGATTGAAAATTCTTTGGGCTATGTCGGTGTCGTCGGCAGAAATGATGAGATCCGTAAAAGCACTAGATTCTTTTACGGATCTCATCATTTCTGATACGATCACGGAGAGAAATCCCGTGCATAACCCTCTCTATTGCTTTTTGAGTGACCTTGAGCCTCCTTATGAGACCGCATTATAAGCGGCCACGTCTCAGTTCCGTATGTCATCACTGGCAAGGCGCACAACTTGAAGACTTTTGTCTTGAGATACTGCGGTAGATGGGCCGAGAATATGCTGCGTAGCTTCCCAAACACTGCTCAGCCGAGTGAGATTGGCCAATTTACCGCTTTCTAGAAGCTGGACTTACCGAGCTGGACTATTTACTCCAAGAATATTCATCAACAACTTCCAGTGAGAGACTCCAACCTTTACAGGAGACTTGTGAGCCATTGGCGTAGCTTCATTGACGTGCAAAAGTGATAATGTAATAATCCAATTTGATTAAACGATATTGAATTTGAATTTGAGATGGGAATTCGACATTATTTTAGTCTTGTCCATGTTCATTTTAAACCCACTTGTTGGGAAACTCTACAGAGGTCTTCGAGCATTGCACCTAGATCTTTCACGGTCTCGATGTAATTATTATGAATACATAAATGTAATTATTACTTTTAAAATATTGTTTATGAAAGTGACCAGTTTCGGATACATAAATACCAACCTTCGTAGAGTAGCAAGTAGACTACAAAATGCAAAGTCAATTTAGTATAGCGAGTTAAATTATTCTTCAATAGTCAGCGTAGGGCACAGAGCTGACCTTTCAGCAAATTCTTACCATACTGGCAAAGAACAAGAACTTCGTCGTATTAAAGATGTATATTTACTTAGCTAGTCTTCAGATGCGATCCAACACAGTTTTCCCTTTCATGAAAGGTCACAAATACTGTACATGCAGATTATCCCGAGATGGTTTAGTGTCGAAAGTTACAGTTGATCATTTTTACCATCACCTACTCATGCAGGCAGTTGCATATAGACAAAATTATTACTTCGTTCTTCAGCTAGAGGGCTCGCTAATCTCAAACAGTACTTGTCGTAAATAGGTACACACAAGTGTAGATTACTATCCAGATGCCTAGGTCTATGCTTTGTATACCAAAGTTAATACAATGAGTATTTAAAGTAATTATTTTATTAAAAAACTGGAGGAAAGTCATAATTTTGAGCAACCCCAGGTGTTGCTAACTATCGAATAACGATATATTATATAACATAATTCCTAACAAAATTATACTGGTTGATGCTTATACCATTTAACAAGACGTGTTAATTTCAATCTTCGAATTGAAAATTTACGTATTCGGCTTAAAATTGATTATGTCGTAAAATATAAAAAAGCGTTACCAACCAGTGCGCTGTTAGTGATGTTTTCAGTGCTGACCGCATCGCCTCTTTGCTATTAAGCTTCTAGAGACGACATGGAGCTTAGAATCTGTAACGCGAATCAATAATCTAGGCTTGTTAATATCCCAATTGGTCAGTTGACATATGAATCGAAAGAGATGATAATGACAATTGTTTTGTTCCTTACAGCAGCAGCAGTTATATGCGGAAGTTGACGACTTGCCACCCGTTGAAGAAATCGAAACAGATAGACAGCAACGTGTATATCGTGGTCAGCCATCAACAATAGGACAAGTTCAAAAAGACAGAGACGGTTATTCACAGATTAGTTCAGGCAGAGCTCTTAATTCTAATATTATACCTTCGTCGATTTCCCAAAACAATGGAAAAATAGGATCATTTTCTTTTGGTACTCAAGTTGATGACCGTAGATCTGCAGTCACACAGGCTCCTCAAACATATAGGTAAATAACATAGAGAACTGATCTGAATATGCTAGATATATGATAGACGATGACAATAATTTTAATCGACTTTTGTTATTTCAGTGAAAACGTGACTGACATTCACAATGACAGACAACTTGACATTATTACTAATGAAATCAATCTATCTGAAGTTATTGAAAAGCCACATATCCGAAGAAAACGAAATGTTGATGTCGAATACGTAGTTGTAGATAAGACAAATTCTAGTGAGGGTATGTTAGAAAGAATAGGAAATGACGAAGAAATAGAATATGTTGAATTTGACACTGAAAAAGTTCCGTCCTATGGTGATGAAAGAGGGGAAGACGAAAGTGAAAGAGGGAAAAGGCAGATTAGATATTATTTTAAGAATGGTTATAAAACGCCTGGCAAAGCTTGGGGGATACCCAAGCAAATAAATTTAGTAGACTTACGCAACTTTAATTACAATCCAAACATTCAGACTGTGAGACATCAGTCTAACTATAATGGACAAATAAATAATAATTTACCAGATAACATTCAAAAGCCCCAGTCTTCCGTATTTGTTTCATCATTAAATCCATTTCATTTTTATCAACCTGAAAATACGATTTATCAAAAACCTTTCAAAGCTAGTTTACCGGATCCAACAAAACAAACACTTCTTCATAATTCTCTTAATATAGCCACTCAAATTATTACAAAAAGCCCACCGATATCCGCACTTAAGGATAACAATAATCCATTTTCTCCTCAATCAAATACGTTTTACAGTAAGCCGAATCATGAATCAATATTTAGTTCATTTTCAAACTTGCCAAACCACCCTGTAGTTTTTCCGGACTCCTCTCAAACTTCTAGCACTGTTGTAACTGGCAAACCTATACCATCTCCAACATCATCTAAATCAGAACATAAACATAAATTAACGCTTCAACTAGTCCACAACGGCCAGTACACTCAAGTGAGTCGGCCTGGAGACAATACTAGAGATAGTCGTGGACCAGTCAGCAATAAACCACCAGTAAAATATCGACAATACGATAACGAAGAAGAATCAAACGAAGATGATGAAGAAGAATCCTCAGAAGATGAATCATCTGAAAAAGATAGCGCGGAAACTGAAGATGATTTTAGACATGACTTTCCAGACCCGCCTTACGAATTTACTTACCCACATAATAAATTTAAGGACATTGAAAATCCTTTCGCCAACCCAAACTTTGATTTTGATGCTTATTTGACTAAATTAAGTGGGGGTGAGTACACTGTCAAATCATCGCCAAGACCGCTATTAAATGAGAACTTAAAAGAGAAACCTCAACAGCACTCCCCAACTGCTCTAAAAGTCACTACTCCATCTTATTATGACAATGGTATCCGTTCTTCATCTATTAATTATCAAGGAATGAGTACACCGCAGCCATTTAAAGGCGATACTAGGAGTACAATACAGCCTTTAGAAAATGGAGAAAAAGTTGTTTCCCAGCTTAAATATAATCAGCAATTGGCACCACATCAAAAGCAATCTTACCGCCAACCGCAAAAAGACGGACAAGAACAACAACAATCGTTTAATCAAAATATTTATCAAGAGGCACATCCACAAGCAATAAATTTGTTTGATAATATCAGATCAAAATTAAATCCCCCAAATTTCAAAGATGATCGTCAACTTCCTATTAGTTACAGTTTTAATCGACCAATACTAAACTTAGCTAAACCAAATTATAGTAGCATTTCAAATTCAAAAGATAATAAGCCACAAGCTTATACAGCAACGCCTAAGCCGTATGTAGTTATTACCGGTACAGGCTCTCCAATTTTATTAGCTACCCCAAAACATCAGTATTCAATTAAACCAGATAAATTTGTTACATTATCTCCGCAAATACTAGCAACTGGAAAGCCCTATTTGATTCCTACAGTGAAATCTCAAAACGCTTATATTGCATTTAAGCAGTCTACCGCAAAGCCTTTGACAACACTGGCTAATGAACATCTAGCTGCTTTACAAAATTACTGGGGAAGTACATCACCTAAACCTGAGTCATATTATTCAATTCAAACGTCGCTTAAACCTACCACTGAAAAATTAAATCACGATCATTCGTTTTCTCAGACAATTAAGCCATTCGTAACTTATAATCGTTTCACTAATAATCTTAAAGAATCTCCTATAACAACAACTAACAAATCCCCGAAGCGCAGACCGATTCCAAAACCATCCCCAGAAATGAATGATTATTACTATGATGAAGACGAAGAAGATGAACAATACTACTATGAACCTCCTGTCAAATCTAAATATATGCCTAGTAGTGAAGTCAGACCACAAAGACCTCCTATGGCACAAAACTATAAAGAATATGATGATCGCTACGAAGAAAATAGTGTCAAAGCCCCACACTTTACCAGAAAACCCACAAAATTTACTACACGGAAACCTGAAATTGTCACCAAAAACTACAATGCTGTATCTGTGGAAACTAAAGGCTCAATTAAAGATATTGATAAAAATGTTAGTGGAAAAATACCAATACCAGTACTGGTAAACTATGCTACCCCAACGTCAGTATTAATACGTCCAGAAATTTCTAATTATCAAATCATACATCATGCACCTAAAAATAGAACTATTCATATGAGAAAACCTATATCTTTAGAGAGTGGTCCTTTTACATCAACACCTCCTAAATATCTTAACCAGACTACGTTAAGACCCTATACAGTTAGGCATAGATTAGCTAAGCCGACTACTGTAAATAGTGATGAAAGCAAGCAAAGGGGAAGAACACGACATCAAAATATAGTGGCATCAACGATACATACAACGCCCAGGGATAATCACAACCAAGAGACCCGTTATACAAAGACTAAACATGACGATAGAACGAACAGGTAATTTTCGGGAGAATGGGAATATAAATATATTGTTTTCTATAAAAAGGCTTATTTATAAGAAAAAATCTACTAACATTTATTAATAGAGTGTTTCAGAGCCTTTCCATTCATGACTTACCTGCACAGTTGAAACCAGTAAAGACTTAACTTGTGTTGACTTTCACGCGACACTGGACTGTAGACTTGACTAATACTTGCTTTGTGAATAGCAAAAAAAAGAAATAATATTTTTGATATTTTTTACATATAAATATTAAATGTATTGACTATGCTCTACTGCATATGTTTTAGCTTGGAACCAACGGAAAGCGTGACTCCTGTGTCTTACTCAGCAAGTCCTCGTCCGAAAATGCTTTATAATGGATCGCAAACTTATAATCCTGATCAATATGATCCTTTTTACGCTGTATATGATGAAGATGGTGAACTTTATAAGGACACAGGTATACAATAATGTAAATTGTTTAAAATAAAAAAAAATTTGAGTATAAACCATTCACATATTAAACAGATAACTAACATTGACAACTAATTTATATTTAAATATTTATGTCGTCCACAATGCACAATAATATCAAGCACCTAAATAAAAAGAAAAGCCCTGGCATTGATAATATAAGAGTAAAGGATCTACAATGTATAAATTCTAATAAACTCATTTGCAAAAAAAAACGGGCACCTAAGCAATGAACCATTTCAAATGTTAATATTGCTTTGTTTGATAATTATAGGTAGTTTTATCCTCACAATTTGGTAAATTAATAAGAAAATAATCGTTTTCATCAGTATTTCATAAAATTTTGATACAATTTATGGGAAATAATGCTAAACCTCACTAGTAGTGTATGTTCGCTAGTAGTGCATATGCTCATGGACTAAAAATAAGAAAGTTTTTTTGTTTGTTTTTCTTTAATAAAGTAAAAGCAGATAAATGTTTAGTATCGAGTGTGACCCCCTCTAGCTAAAATCACAGCTTGAATTCGTCTGGGCATGCTAGCGAGTATATCCCGGATACTTGCTTGCGGAATACGTTCCCACTCCGCAGTAATCACATTATTCAGCTCTCTGATGGTCTGCGGAGCTGGTTGTACTGATCTCACACGCCGTTTCAGAACGTCCCAGACATGCTCTATGGGATTGAGGTCGGGACTTCGAGCTGGCCAATCCAAGCGACGAATGCCGACCTCTTGCACATACGCTTTAACATCGCGAGATCGGTGCGCGCGAGCATTGTCGTCCATAAAAATCGAGTCTTCACCTAGAGCGGCCAATGCGGGTTGTGCATGAGGAATTAGAACTTCCGTTATGTATCGATGCCCAGTCAGTGAGCCGTTTTCAATGAAGACTAACTCTGTACGATCCATTGAATTTATTCCTGCCCAAAACATAACAGAGCCCCCACCATAAGGTGTGATTTCTTCGAAACATGCTTCTGCAAAGCGTTCTCCTTGTCTTCTTAGCACTCGCCGACGTCGATCTTCACCGAACAGAGATATCCTGGCTTCATCAGAGAACAAAACCCTATTCCAATCTTCTTGAGTCCATGATTCAAAATTTCTAGCGAACCTAAGCCTGTGAACTCGGTGCTCACGGAGTAATTTGGGGCCGCGGGCCGGGCGGTGACTGCGTATATTGGCAGCGAGAAGCCTCCTCCTGACCGTCCATAGACTAATATGCACATTTCTTACTTCTTGGAGGTTGTTCTTAAGATCCACATACGAAGATTTGCGATTTCACAATGCGCGACTCACAAGAAAACGATCATCCCGTGGTTGGGTACATGGTTTTCTTCCAGAACCAGGCCTTCTCTCGACGGAACCAGTCTCCTGATATCGCTGCCAGGTCCTTTGGACCGTCGAGCGACTAACATTTAGCCACGAAGCATTGGCTGCAACCCTCTTCAAGCAGCGCGATTATTTTGGTAGCTTTTACCACTTTATCTACCATTTTTGATACAGCCAAACAACAATAAATAAAGCTTTGACAGTCAAGGATATGAAATTAATCGATGAAAATTGAATAAAAGTTATGAAAGTCGATGTTAAGTTCTGGAACTTCGCGCCAAAAATGTAGGATAAAAAGGGGTTTTCTGTAAAAATGAGCATCAAATGAAAATTTGAATTTAGAACGTACTTTTTTAAATACCACGGCATTTTTAAAACCGACCAGTAACGTGTACAAACGATTGAAACCTTTTTTGTATTGTATCTTTTTAAAGATGAATGAAAATCAAAACCGCCCGTTTTGATTTTTTTTGCAAATGAGTGTATATCGCCTGTCATAGCGCACTTAATAAACACATGTATTACCACGTCATCTTATCCCGATGATCTAAAGATCGGCATTATCAGACCTATTCATAAAAAGGGTCATATGAATGATATAAATAACTATAGACCTATAACTATACTACCTAGCATCGACAAAATACACTTCAATTTGGGCCCCCACATCGAATTTTTAATAAATAAACTTAGGTCTATCCAATATAAATTATCCATTCTTTGATATAAGTTGCCAAATCAAAAATTAAGAATGTTATACCTTGCGCTGGCGGATTCTATCATAGAATACGGGCGTACGTACAAAACATACATAGATAAAGATATATAAACTACAAGTGACTATGTCAAAAACAATAGTCCCCAAATACATAAGAAACAAACTCAAGGACGATGAACACGGTTTGTTTAAATACTGTCAAGTAATGTTGGTTTTTAATAAAATTAAAATTGCTATTGTCTTGGATAAATATATAAAACCTTCATTGCTTGTAAAATGATATGAGACCAAATCACCTACGTACGCTGCCTTATTTACCAAAATATAAATTACCAAATACGAATAATGTGTACGGTAAGAGGACGTGGGAGTACATGCTGCCTGACATTTTAAATAATATACCTGCAAAATTATTAGATAGCAGTAATAGGAAGAAAATCAAACAGGTGCTAAAATCCTTCCTAATGTGTGACGGTGCCGAATGATAGTTGGTTTTTTACCTATGTATTGCCCAGTGAGCTGGGAACGCATGCCATCGTTCAAGCCCCTAGCCTAGACGGCTTTTGATGGCATTTATTTATTCAAATTGTATGTGGACAATATGTTTTGAATAAATAAATTGAAAAAAAAGAAACTAATTATAAAAGAAAATTACAACTACACTACTTTCTTTCACAATTTGATTTTGGACTGCACTTTTTTCACTTATGCAAAAAGACCGTGGTTGGAGGAAAAGTACCCTTAATATTGGCAAATTTTACTGCAAGGTAATATTCCTTTATTTTCAAAAATGATTAAAACTACATTTAAAGATTTTTGAAAAATTAGGAATCAATTTCTTTTAAGCAACATAGTATATCAAATTAAAGAATGACCAAGAAAAATATTTTTTATTGTAAAGTTTACTTACTTTTTAAAGAAAGTAGTTCACTTATGAATTGTTCAAAATGAGACCCACTTTCACGTATGTACAGACGTATTCTTCGACTGAATTCGCTACGTGTCTATTTTTATATGCTATGCTAGTAAGCTTTACAATTTAAAAAATATTTTTCTTGGTCTTTCTTTAATTTAAGATACTATGTTATTTAAAATAAATTAATCCTTATGAATAACTCTTTCGGTTGGTATCATAAAATACAGGTGGTTTTTTTTTCACATTTCACCAGTTCGATTCCCGGCTCAAGCAGGTGATTTTTCAAAAATCTTTAAATACAGTTTTAATTATTTCTGAAAATAAAGGAATGTTTCCTTACAGTAAAATTTGCTATCATCAATATTAGGGTACTATCTTAGACCTGCGAGTATAAACATTTAATATAACTAGCAATTACGGTTTTTTATGTAGAGGCACGCACATTGTAATCCACTCATTAATCAATACTGTGGGCCGACGGTATTTAATGTACTAACTGGATGTTGTGCGGTGTTGGCAGACTATGTGCAGCAATATAACACAGCTTCGCTCCGACCGGCAGTCCAGCAGACATATCGGGGTACACCGCCACCAGCACGAAGACCCGTAGAAACTTACACACGAAGACCCGTATCAGCCGATGACTATGACGATGCTCTTATTCAGGGTCAGGTATGTTTAAACCATTTTTAATTTTATTAATTTCAAAATCTTCTTTGGAAGGTCATAACCAATATCAAGTGACTACCTCACTGAAAATAAGTGTGTAATATTATAAAATGTATTCTTACTCTGCCTAAGTCCCTATACTATATTCAATGGCCAAAAAGAAATCGTTTAACAAAATATTACAAGTAATTTTGTTTATTGCATAGCTATAGGCGTTGATTTCTTTTATTGCCTTGATCCTCCTGCATTATCCTTCTGGGTAGACCACGATTAATTTAAAGGTAGATTCAAACCAAATGTTTAAACCGCTTTATATTTTTGCGATATAAGTAATTATGCTTGTATTTTCTGCTTGGTTTGCTTTCTAGCCAACCTGACTAGCCACCACCGACTTTTCTAAGTTTCTCGCCATATAAACATGGTTGTGTTCAAACAATCATGCAGTTTTTCAGTTGTTGAGGCATCCAGGTGAAGTTCGCTTCCATGTTCGGCCTTATTGTCGCTTATCATTAGGTGGGATGTAGGTGAAGAGTCTAAAAAAATGTACTGTATGTAAAAAAAAGATATAATAAATTTAGTCACCAGTTTGTTAGTGCGTAAGTTGTTAAAGGGAACCTGACGCGATACGTCTGCTCATTCTATCAACTTCATGCCGTAAAGCAACTACATTTTCCTTAGGTAAGGAAAATCCAACATTGTAATTTTTGTAGATAATATAGAGGGACCATGGTTATTTCTAAGAAAATTCCCCTTTTCTCAAGATACTACAGCATGAGCTTCTTCGGGAAGGGTATAAAAAGATTTTTGAAGGATCGGCAACGCTCTATCGATACCCCGTGCGTTGCAAGCATCCATATAGGCTGCGGTAACCGTTTACCATAAGGTGGGCCTTATGCTTGTTTGCCACCTCGGTGGTATAAAAAATGTATTCTGCTTTTAATTGTTGTCAAATATTTTCAACGTTTGCGCCTGTAGTTATGAGAGAGTTCAGTTTAAAGTTCATATTTTGTGACTTTTCAGATTAGTAATCAGAATCAGTACCAATCACCCATACGCCATTCTACACGGTGAGTCGACTTATAAAGTAAGATTTATTTATTTTGTATTTGTGCTTACCTGTGAGCTTAAAGAATCCTTAAAATGAAGTTGTTTCCTAACAAGCCTTTTAATTTATTGCTTAAAATCCAGGGGCGATGGTAATGAATTGGGATTTGACAATAATCCAAGCAGCGTGAAGACGACTTTTTACGAAGCAACCTCTATTAGCACGACCCCTTCTACTACGACTAGCACAAGCACAACCACAACCACTCAGCGTACTACCACTGCACCCCTTACTGAAGCAATGACCCCGTCTCGTTATACCGTAAGGTACTATAAAAATGTCTTCACATGTTGTCGTTCTCTAAAATCGTTTAATTTAGTAATTTTCTTATTCTCTTATTCAGCACCATCACCATTATTCATTATTTAAAAATAACAAAAAATAGTTTTTTTCATTGATTTAAAATCATGTGTTTCCAATTTCTTTTTGTCTAATCCCGTACTAAACTAAAATTAACTTTCAATAACTTTGGGCTTACATATTTGGTTATAAGCTTATTAGCTATAATAAACTTATATTTTTCTATATTTATACAGAGCTATTTTGGAGACAGTGCGTATTTTTGTTCATCATAGTATTAAAAGAACATATTTTATAAAAAAAAACACGCATATTTCTTATTTAGCATAAAATTAAACTAACGTTGTCATTCTTCGCTAAGAGTAAATGTTGGTCTGAGAACTGCCCCCGGCCAGCCTGCAATACAGAGCCTTGGGCGCAACGGAAGTGCAACAAAAATTACGTTTTTTTTTCAATAAACTATGTTTACTTAAATTTTGCTGACTCTAAAATAACCCTGTATTGATAATAAGAAAATTTATCTAACATTTACAAGCTGTAGTAATGTTTTAAGTGCCTCTACCAACCCAATCTTTAAAATTGTATAAACTTTCCATTTCTTTTTAATGCTTTTATTATTAATGGATTGAAATAGTATGGCCGTAATCCAGTATAGTAGTTGAATTTATTTTAGTAAAAGTATATTTATCATGCAAAAAGCTTGAATTAGAAATATTTCTTTGCTTATATTCTACAGATCATCCACAGTTGAAAGTTCCATTGCCATTCCTGATCCTAATGAAAGTCCAAATCCTCGCGACGAACCCAAAGAATCTGAACAATTTACTTTGTCCAATATATACTTATCGTCCCAAGCCAAACCTTTTGCAAAGACTGACAATTCGCACAGACTTAAAGAGACTTTATTACCAACTGAAACCCCTTTGATTTCTAGACATCCTTCTCGTTTTACAAACAATAACAAAAATGCTACTCAGAGTGTTGTTTCAAATAATAATGAACACAGCAAAAAAGTCGTATCTTTGACTTCTGGCTTCTCAATCAGGCGTAATCTAAATAACAGTGACAATACATATACGTTGACTTTATTGACGCGACCGTTTGAAAATATTAATAAAACAATAGAAAATAATTCTGAATCTGTTAACGATGAAAAAATCAAGCCTAATTACTATAACTATGATACTGACGAAAACGACAGTTTACCTTATGTTGAATCATCTACAGAAATAAAATATAATGATACATCTCGTGGAAACAGTGATTACAGAAAAGATATCAAAACAGATAATCAATATAGACTAATAAATGTAAGATCTAAGATACGCAGACCAACACCGAAAACAAGAATTTTAATTAGTTCAGAAACAACTACATCTCCGACAAAATATTACATTAAAGATATTATAAGAAGGCCTATAGCACCTCATCGTACTGCAAACATAGAGTCTAATGAGAATTTAATTAGCATTGATACCCCTTCTTCTTTAGCGACCCCTTTGGAAACTTACTCATCTAGTTTTTTAAATGATCAGGAAGAACCTCAATCGGATGAGAAAGATGTTAACTCAGACAAACCACACTTCGATAGTTCTTTTGACAATTATAGATCACTCGAATCAGATGCTGTAAAAAGCTCAATAAAAACTTTTAATGATTCATCAAGTCAAGCTTCGTCTACAGTTGCAACGACTACACGAAAAATACCGATCGTTACATCACAACAAAATTTAAGAAATGAAAAGCCGCATTCTAAATCTTCATATTATGCTTATAGCGTAGATGATGAAATTGTACCCGATCAAACCACAGAAGTATTTAGTGGTAAAGTTAAAAATGTTTTAAGGGCATTTTTTAAAAATTTTGCAAGTACTCCAACACCCCGATTGGTACAAGAGTTATCTATTACCACCTTAAGAAACAGCCCTCAATCGACAGAAAAGGTCGTAAATATAGGTTTCCAAAAAAAGATGCTAAAGTACGATGAAGAGAAACCACTGCGTAGTGTCAAACGCTTGCAAATAATTACAGAACCTACCATTAATAAAGTTATTTCAATTGAAAGCGATTTCTTGAATTCAAAAGAAAAAGATAGAAGTAATTATGATTTTTCATCGCTCTTAACATCTACTCCAAATCCTTTTGTTACTACTACTCCGATGATGAGAGAAAGTTCTACCGATATTGAATATCGTAACACACCAATAAGACAATCTCATGAGAATAAATTTATAGAACATAGCTCAAAATCCAGTGACGAAAATAGTAAATTCCATAAACTTCTACAGATTCCACCGACCGAATCTAATCAATTTGACAATACGTACATTAAAATGACTGAGAAATTGACGCCGCTATTGAATAAAGATTCTACAAAACGTCCAATACAAATAGATTGGAATAGACCGACTGACAAGGTATTTAATGAAATAGCTTCGACTACCGGCACGACTAAATCGACATCGACAGCGAGAATTGAACCTGTAACAGTGACTAAAAGCATACCTTTCCCTACTCGAGCCTCACGAGTTAATCCCGCCATAAAGTTGGCTGCAACAAACCCTGGAGGTGGGCGCAGGAGTTACCAAACGCCGACCAAATGCTCTTCAGACGACAGTCTGCAAGCGAATCCGAAATGCAACGAAATCAAATATCAGAGGTACAATGCTCGCCGGCCAGTAGTCTATGCCTGAACGAATTTTTGTTCTTTATCAAAGGTGAAGGCCACTTCGTCTATTAAACGTGTCTTACTTTCGCCTCGCCAGTAACTAGCATGGGACATCATTCAATAATTTAATGGCACCTTAAAAGCTAATTTCTATCGCTTGACATTATTCTCATTGGGGGACTTCTAGTCGGTAGAGTTTGAAATTTGTTAACTCCTGACGGACCATTTTCCATTTCCTGCACTTGATTGGCTGTTTGAACATTTGTTTGTGTATCAAAATGTGTATGTGTAGTATTTGTGTAAATGTATATATTACAAAACTTGTTTAGCAAGTAAACAGTAGTGTAATATGAAAGTTCCTCAATGTAGCTATTTATAAATATATTATTTTGTAACTTTCAGCACAACATTAAAATCATACTTATTTATACGCACAACTCTTGGTAGTTTCACCACGAATATTTGTTTATTTTGTAAAACACGCCTAAATAGCATGTTGTTATATGTTCTGTTCATTCATTCTATTGTTCATCTAGTAAACATATTTTAAAACTAACGTTAAATTAAAGTCTTAGGGCCTAGTCAAAATCACTTCAAATGTAATTGCGTCAAAGAGGTTAGAAAAGCAATGCATAGAATGATGGCCAATTTCACCAACCTTGTTTTAGCTTAGGAAACTCCAAAGGAGTATACTGTCACTTTTTGTCTTTAATAAAAAGTATGTGACAGCATGCCACCTAGGAGTATCCTAAGCTAAGGCAAGGTTGGTGAAATTGGCCATGAGACTTTGTCACCTATGTTTGACATATGCCTGACGGTATATAGGGGACAAATGGAAGTGTATAGAAACAGCAAGGAAGTTACTAGATAACTTTCTCGAGAAATATACACGTGACCTGTATTATATTTCTCGAGAAAGCTACAAAGTAACTTCAAGCTGTTATTTTGCAATACACTTGAATTTATTGCCGCCATCAAAATTAAACTAGTAGAAGTTAAAAATATGTTCAAAATGTATTTCAAAATAACAGCATCCAGTTGACAACCAGAGAATCGTATTAGGGGGTTTTTTATACGTAGTGACTTTGGCTAGAGATCCCAAATAGAAATACAGGTTGTAAGACGCACACTCTCAAATGTGAAAGCTAGTAAGTACTACTATACTCTGTATAAGTCTGACCGTAAAATTCAACTGATGATGAAAATATGTATTCTTCAATTTCCTTTTATATATCTTTTTTAATTGCAATACAATTGGAAATCAGCATCAGTAGTGACCCTATTAGTGTTTTAATGTTCGAGTGCGTAACTTACTACCGTATTGTATAATTTACTATATATATCGAAACATAATTGCTTCGGATCTAAAATCACGCTTACTAACTTCAATTTATCGTCGAACAGTTGACACGAGTAATGTTATGTTTCAGGCCTACCAGTACTCGCGGGCGAGGGTCAGCACATTACTCAACTGGGTCTGAAGCACCACAGCCGATTCCCAACCGAGGAACACCTCCAACGTTAGAACTATCGTATTTATTACGTCATTCATGGCTTTAGATGTAATTTTATCCAAATTACGAGTTTATTGCTTAAATTTATAACCGTATGATAGATCAAAAAGACAAATGTGAACTTTATAAAATTAATCCTCAAAGATCAAGATTAATAAGCATATTTCTAATTAGTCGCAGTCGCCCGACGCTGAAGCCTTCTACAGCCATTGTTACCAAGAGCAGTGAGTTTATGGATATTTACGCCCATCCACCAAGCCGGCCTCCACCAGTTTACCCTCAACCTACCCCCGACAAAACAGCAGCTAAATGCAGAAAAGATGTATGTCTTCTTCCAGATTGCTACTGTGGTGGCAAAGATATTCCAGGTAAGACTTCTATGTTTGCGTATATTGCGTTCACAAAATAATTTAATAAAACTTTTATAGTATATACTTAAGACGTATTTTTTTGAAATTATAATGAACATATTATTAATAACTGTTTATCACGTAGGAAATTTACCTGTCAGCGATGTACCTCAAATTGTGTTGATTACTTTTGATGATGCCGTCAACGATTTAAACAAAATGTATTATGAAGAGATTTTCCAAAAAGGGCGATTAAACCCTAATGGTTGTCCTATCACGGCCACATTTTATGTTTCTCACGAGTGGACAGACTATAGTCAAGTCCAAAATTTATATGCAGATGGCCACGAATTTGCGTCTCACACGATTTCGTAAGTCAATAAGAATAAAAATGGACTCTTTCAACTTCTTAAGACTTTGTATTAGTAATATTTTATTTTTCATCTAACCAAATATTCATGGCCATCTATTTATCATTATTTTATTTTATTTATATTTCTAAGAATCTCATTGAAAATATTATGATGGAACTAATTATTTCTTTTTTATTTCTTCCTTCTCTTAACCTCCATTTTACCTTTTCGCTTTTCTTCCTCCTCCTGGCACGCATTTGCTTGTTAAAAACCACATGCACTAACAATACCAATATCCCACAAATACTACAGGTGACTTGCCGGTGGAAACAGTACCGCAACTAGTTCTTCTTACATTTGATGACTCCGTTAACGACCTGAATAAGGGACTATATATGGACCTCTTTGAAAAAGGTCGAGTAAATCCAAATGGTTGCCCGATTTCCGCAACATTTTACGTATCACATGAATGGACTGACTACAGTCAGGTCCAAAATCTTTATGCTGCTGGACATGAGATGGCTTCCCACACAGTTTCGTAAGTCCTGAAAGAGAAATACAGCACAAAAATATAATATTGCACAAATATATATTTTATATATTTATTTCTTATTTGATGACGTATTTATTCTTCAAACTTTATTTTCTTTTGTCTCTGTAATGTTCTCTTATCACTTTTAAAATATATTTTTTTATTTTAATGAAATGTTCAATCAATTTAATGTTATAATTTCAGGCACAGTTTCGGTGAACAGTTTTCTCAAAAAAAATGGAACAGAGAAGTGGGTGGACAAAGGGAAATCCTCGCTTCGTATGGTGGCGTTAAATTAGGGGACGTAAGAGGCATGAGAGCGCCTTTCTTATCAGTTGGTGGAAACAAAATGTTCAAAATGTTATACGACTCGAACTTCACATACGACTCCTCTCTACCAGTTTATGAAAACCGACCGCCTAGCTGGCCGTATACGCTAGACTATAAGCTATTCCACGACTGTATGATTCCACCTTGTCCAACAAAGTCTTACCCAGGTAATAAAATTACATTATTACTTTAACCCATAGATCCCCCTTATATATTTATAAGGGGGATCCCCCTTATTTCGCCTTCTTTATGGACTACCACCACCTTTACAAGAAAAAAAACCGATGCCCTCTTTAGTTGAAAGTTTAAAATTATTACAAATTAAATAATAACACTCTCTCTCTCTCTAATCGTGCTTCTCGTGGTCATGGCTGGGGGTACAAAGCACAGAACAGTTCTGTGTTCTGTGGTACAAAGTAAACAAAGCCCATACAGCCCAGTCATATTTTGTGTGTAATACCACAGATAATATAATTAATCCAAATGGGTCAGTAGGGAGAAGTCAGAAACTATGAGAGTTAGCGGAATCTGTTCTTAGGAACCATGGCGTCGATTTTAGATGTTTTTTTTTTTTTGATTTTAGATAACTGTCACACATAACCGGTAATCGAACCTGGTCAAAATCTTCGTAAAAAAATGTTATAAGTTCTGTAAGTTTTTTCGTTGTTATTGTTGATGGTGTGAATCATAAGTCACAAGGTACATATTTTTAACGGAACCTTGTTTAAATAATTGAAAAAAAAAACTCATAAATAAGATAATTATTTCATTTGAGTATTTTTAAATATCTTCTTCTTATATATAAAAATGAAACGCTGTGTGTTAGTCTCGCAAAAACTCTGAAACGGCTCAACAAATTCTTATGATTTTTTTTGTAGATGTTTGAATAGGCCCAATGAAGGTTTATACGTAGAATAATTGGACCCGGTAGGTGGCGCTGCAATCGGGCAGGACAACGTCTGCCGAGCCCACTAATCTTCTTATATATAAAAATGAAACGCTGTGTGTTAGTCTCGCAAAAACTCAAAAACGGCGCAACAGATTCTTACGAAATGTTCGGCGTGTATTTGGATACGTCCAAGGAAGGTTTATGCGTAGTATTAAAATTGGACCCGGTAGGTGGCGCTGTAATCGGACAGGACAACGTCTGCCTGTCTCACTAGTATTAAATAAATTGGCTCGCCCACTGAACGAAAATATTCTTATTTTAAATAAGCAATTTGTAATGACTAATATCGATGCAGATAAGATATGCATAAGTGGTATCAACAATAACAACGAAAAATCTTGCAGAATTTATAACATTTATTAAAATAGATTTTGACCAGGTTCGATACCCGGTTATGTATGAGAGTTAAATATTTGAATGCCATTATTATTATTAAATCTAAAATCGACGCCATGGTTCCTATGAACAGATTTCGCTATCTCTCATAGTTTCTGATTTCCCCCTACTGACCCATTTAGATTGATCACCTGGTATACTAGAAGCGTGCATTTTTTAATAATGTGGTAGCATTGGCTGTATGATAAGTTACATAATTGAAGTTATAGATAAATTAGAATACATTTGAGCAGCGGCCAGAAATGAATTTTCATACTTACCTACTTTCCTGGCCTAGGCCGGAAAAGTAATGCATGAGCCAATAATTACAAACTTAGTAACTTTTTACTACAATAATGCCTACATTTCCGAGCATGTTTGAGAAAATATATATTACAGTCTATGCGACGGACGGACTTTAAAAACATGTGTCCCCGTTCCTTTTCTTCCCATGAATGGCGTAAGAGCCGATTGAATAAGATGAACGCAATCACAACTCCGCGAAAAGTTGGAAAACTCGAAACAAAAAACTTACAATAACCTAGTCTATACCAAACCCAGAAGAGATACCTGTGTCCAGTTTTGACTGATATTAAGCGTGTTGACTGCAACATATACAATTCCATTTTAGGTGTATGGGAAGTACCCATGGTAATGTGGCAGGATTTGAACGGTGGGAGGTGTTCTATGGGAGACGCTTGCGCTAACCCACCCGACGCTGAAGGTGTTTATAAGATGATTTTGAAGAACTTCGACAGACATTACACAACTAACAGGTAATTTTTTCAAATTTATCATGTACGAGTATACTATTAGAACTAATTATACGTCGTTGATGCTGAAACTAATTCTTATTCAATATTAACAATATTTATTTATTTTAGATATTATTTCTATCTTAATTATAGAATTTTCTTAGGAATGATCATAAAGTACAAAGCGCCTGGTACATCTATACCTACCATGGTATCCCTACTGGTAGAGATAAATGAAAAAAAATACTTAGATGTTGGTGGTCAAACGTAGACCTATTACGAATAAAAAAAAAAAAAAAAAAAAGATCTACTGGTAGGGGTAATTTGGGGATACTTGTTGACCCCCCTGTAGAGGTAAGTCCTGCTTGCGCCAGGCAACCCTCCAGGGGGCGCAATCGGGGAATGGCTAACGCCGATCCCGATTGTGTCTCTCCGGAGGTAAAAGTATCTGGAGGGGTTTTAGCCGAGTATGGGGTCTTCTACCCGAGTCCGGCATATCCTTGGGGTGACCTCGTCAGTCGGCTCCTTGTCGAATCCGTAAGAAGGCTTTCCCCTCTTAAAAAAAGGAGGAAATGGAAACTCCCGAGAACACTTATCCCTGTTTTAAAACAAATAAAAAACAATTTTTGTTAACCACGTTTGTCGTGGTGATGAAGCGTTCGTTCACTGCCTACTAAACAGTTTTCTACTTGTCCTTATTAGAGACAGCATGGTAGGGATAAGTGTACCAGCCCCCGTAGCACGTCCACCAAAACACGATATGATAAAGCGATTTATCACGGTGAACTGTCAAAATACGACGAAAGCGTATTGTATTTTGACAGTTCACCGTGATAAACCGCTTTATCATATCGTGTTTTGGTGGACGTGCTAGGGGGGCAGGCGTTAAAAAATATCCCAGTCGCATCCGACACCTCTATCTATCCTAATATGTTCAACTGTCTATTCTACCAGTTGAACATATTAGCCACATTTCTTCCAATTATTTCAACTAATTAAAAAAGTTGAACTACTAACGCATTAGCAAAGATGCGTGGCAATATGCCTGTTGCCCACAGAACAGTGTTGCCCTTCATTGCTTGTATACATTAAGAGATGAGAGAACTCTAGTTGTCTGTTCTTTCTTGTTTAGATATTTACGGCGAGCTCATTTTAATATATTCACAGAATTGGAATTAGGAAGCAAATTCTATGAATTAAATTTTAATTTTAAAAACTATAATATTTTATCTTAGATTTTGGACTGATTTTCATAAAATCTAGATATCTATATTAAGTGGTTACGTCGTTTATACTTAGTACCAAAAATTACCTACTTGATGTAGTATAAAAAACGTAATACATATTAATGGAGAGGTTTCATGAAATTCTGAGCCACCATTTTTATTGCCCCCGTTTAAGATGTACGATATACCAGACGCTATATTTCATCATCAACAGCTCATATACGTCCCAACCGAAGGGCACGAGCCTACCCTAAACTAGGGCCATCAGGCCTAATCAACCACGTTGGCCAAGTGCGGGTTGGCAAACTTCACACACAACCTGTTAAGAAATTCTTTCCTCACAAGTGTGTGCCGGTTTTCTCACGATGTATTCCTTCACCGTAAAAGCGTCGAATAAACGTACATATTAATTCAAAATTTAAAAACACATTGGTACGTTGCGGGGTTCGAACCGCTACTCTCCGATTGGAAGGTGACGGCCTTACGCACTACGCCATCGACGCTGTATTTACCTGCTACAATATACAGTGAAGATCGATGAGTTTCCATTATAGTTACGGGTTACATTTTGATCAGATGCATCTACAGGAGTGAGCGTGTATCGATGATGGTAACGAATTACAAAGTGTATGTAACTGTACCTACACATGTAAAATAAACTGTAGTTGTTATTGTGGTTATTTTAAATATTTCGAAATAATCTTATTCGAAAATATTAAGAAAAAAAAGTAATCCTCAAATCCAAATACATATAATTATGTAACTTGTACCCTAAAGTTAGTCCTGGTTTAAACCAGGACTAACTTTAGTCCATGTTTTGTAATAAGGAGGTAGGATAACTAGTTCAACTAGTTGAACAAATGATATAGTGGTGTATCATATGTACCTTCAGTCAGTTTAACTACTTAGTTCTATTATTGTTTCAGAAGGAAGTATTCAGATACTAACAATACTCATACTAATATTTTGAATGTCCCTAATCGTACTTTGTTTAATCAGGGCACCGTTTGGATTATACTACCATGCGGCCTGGTTTACACAGCCACATCACAAGGAAGGGTTCATCATGTTCCTAGACTTCATCAACCAAATGAACGATGTCTGGATCATCACAAACTGGCAGGCCTTGCAGTGGGTGCGAGATCCCACGCCGATCTCCAGGCTCAATAACTTCCAACCGTTCCAGTGCAACTACCAGGTAATTACATTTTGCTATGTTTCTTCAATAAATAGGTAATTCAAGATTCAATCCAGGCGCAGGCGAATCTTCATTTCAACTTCATATGATTTGATCGTTTTATATACTTATTGGAATTGATATGTATTTTATGTACAGTCAATAAGGTCTAATTTAATATTTGCCTAGGTATCATAAAAAAGGAAAGATTTATCTGTTTGCTGTTTTTATCGATAAAGTAGAGTTAATTTTATCTTCTTATATATAAAACCTAGCTGTCCCGGCGCACTACGTTTCGCTATTATAATTGTCCAAACAAAAAAAATCTGGAGAAAGCCATCCTTATCACCTAGGGGTATAAAAAATAGCCATTTTTAGACCTACCAAATATACCCAAAAAATGTCATAAATATCGGTCAAACCGTTTTGGAGAAGTTCGATAACAAACACTGTGACACGAGATTTTTATATATTAGATTTCGTATTACGGTGTTTGTTATGGAACTCTTCCGAAACGGCTACGATTTCTATGAATTTTTTTGATGTTAATGAGGTAATGGTAATGAGTGGTCCTTTCCAGATCTTTTGTACAGTTATTATAGCGAACTGTAGTTCGCGGGCACAGGTAGTCTAAAATCTCGTGCCACAGTGTTTGTTATAGAACTCCTCCGTAACGGCTAAGGTTTTTATAAAATTTTTTGTGTATATTTGTTGGGTTTGAGAATAGGTCGTGGGCTATTTTTTATAGGCGATGAGTGGCCCTCTCCATATATTGTTTTGGACAATTACATATAATGGTGAAACGTCGTTCGCGGGCACAGCTAGTATGTAATTATGTATAGTATATTTATGGTATAAATATTATTTACTGGTAAATTGTTACATGGGGACTTTCACAACATCTTGATGTCAGCAATGTGTAGAATGATGGTAATGGGAGCAAACAATGAAAGATATGACAAAAAAATGTAGCCAGGTTGGGCGGGATACGCTATATCTTTAAAGATGATATTGCTTCTCGTTACAATAAAACTTTAAATTTTTAATGGCATTTGGTTGAAAAAAAATCATCATACATCTGTGTCATACTTGTCTTGTGTTGTCATATTCTTCAAGCATTTCATGTAACTTAAAGTTTGAAAAGATTTTTTTTTGTTCCTACTTTTAAAGCATTTAAAATATGAATTTTCAGCTTTACATTTTATTTTTTGATTCCAGGACCGGCCAAAGAAGTGCAACAATCCTAAAGTCTGCAATCTTTGGCACAAGTCTGGAGTCAGATACATGAGAACCTGTCAACCGTGCCCCGAAGTTTATCCTTGGACTGGCAAGACTGGCATCAAATCATCGCGAATCGACAATGACATCGGAGAATAAATTAACTTAAGCTGAATAGTAGGATGACAAGTTTACAATTGTAAATATTTTATTTATGGATGATTGGCATTAACTATGTATGTAGTTATAAAGCCCAGGAGGCAGAGATCATTCGATTTTTTTGTCATTTTTGTTGTTTTGTCACCAACCTAAAGAGTGCCATTTAGATATCGATGGTCACAAAGCAAGCTTTGATTTAACTAGACGAGTTAATACTTTTAACTCTTAGTAACCTGTCACGTGATTGTATTGGAAACTGTGATATTAAGTTTTTCAATCACTAAATGTGAATAAATAATTGTCAGAGCTTAAAAATTATTGATGACGCACATTATATGCAATTTCTGCGATGACTTTCCTATTTTTTTGTGTTCTTTTTGGTATAGCTACCTAAGCAAAAATACTCCTTTATAGTTACGAATACGTAGGTAATAATTATTTACTTAGTCTTACTGTTGATCCATCGTGAAGTAATTACAATGCTTGAGTATCATGTTTGCATCATGTTTAGGTCATTATTAATTAAACAGAAACATCACGAACATACTTATTAGTTATTGAAACGAGAAAGCCATATTGAATTTTAGAAAATGTTATTGTTTCTAATCTTGCCAGCTTCGCGGTTGACACTGCCCTTGATATTATGTAATTGTAAATACGTACTTAGATAATAGTTTTTAGATTAAATTATATATATTTTTTTAGAAAACTGAAGCAGTAGTCATGTGATTTTTAGAGTACTTCATGAAAACTATAAAAATTTAACTTTTAAATTTATTTTATACCGTTGTGTAGACGTCTGGAAACATCGTTGCGGATGTAGCACATGTCTATATGACGACCCTTACGTCAAGAAAAATATTTTTATACTCATTGCAGTCAAATAAATTTTAGAATTAATAACTCTTCGGAAAGCACTACTTTAAGAGTAAATGTTTAAATAATGCATCATGACTATTAAATTAGAATAAGCAATATTTAAAATTCTAGTTTGACGCTATGCCACAGCTACTAAAGTTGTTGAAAGCGCTTGCTATAGCTCTATTTAAATAACTAAGGATTAAATTAATAAGTCTTTTTATTGTAAATATTGTTTTAGTATTTAAATTTGGTAGTTTCACATTTATTGTCACATTACTTTTGTAAAATTAATTACCCTTTTATGTTGGTACTATTTTTTTCTTAGCTCTACTGCCGGTAGTGTTGCCCAAAATTGGTCTTGCAGTCTTGCGAGACTTGCTGCAAGACCGAGACCAAGGTCGGCCTAATTGTAGCAAGACCAAGACCAAGGCTGTATGCTTACTCAGGCGAACAAAAATCAACAACCCCAACACAATCCCAATGTCGATCGATCGGAATTGGTTCAAGTGTAAGCCTACTGATCCATACAAGATTTGAGCAAGACTCTTGAGCAAGACTCTTGCTCAAATCTTGTATGGATCAGTAGGCTTACACTTGAACCAATTCCGATCGATCGACATTGGGATTGTGTTGGGGTTGTTGATTTTTGTTCGCCTGAGTAAGCATACAGCCTTGGTCTTGGTCTTGCTACAATTAGGCCGACCTTGGTCTCGGTCTTGCAGCAAGTCTCGCAAGACTGCAAGACCAATTTTGGGCAACACTAACTGCGTTCTGTCAAAATATGTCTTATATTTATTTACCTTCGTGTTTTGGACGCAAATAAAATAAATATTGAAAGCAATATGGTATTTCTTTTACGAAACCATTAAGTAGCTAAACCTCAAAAATTACAAAGAAGAACTACAGTAATTAATTTTCATAAAACAAGTCATTTGGATATCTCCCTTCTTCCTTGGATTTTTCATTTCTCCTTTCTTCAATGTAGGTTTGAATTTGATGTATATACAGACTGTAATTTTATGTTCAAGGTCCAGGCAATCACATATTTTCATAAAAAAGGAATTAATATTGAAGTAATGGCCTTCTTCGAAGTCATGGCTTATGGCCGTGACCACGAAGGCTTTGCGATAGACATTAAAAATTAAAATTCAATCATCGCACCTGCTCGATGGCATTTTGAACAGCAAAACAAGAGACCTTGATATTCAAAATGGAGATATAAAAGAACTGATCGTTCGTGCAAATAAACATAGACGTCTGCGACATGGGCCTTACGTTAGTGATCTGCGTCTACAACTTACTTATTAGTTTTATAGTCCAATGCCAGGAAATAGTGTACTATCCTTCCCAATCCTCTATAAAATATTATCAGATACTTCAGAAAAAGTCTGTAGATATTTTAAATGTTAATAAAGATCAACAGAAGTACGAAGATGATCATCACAATATACTAAGAAGATTTAATATAATCAACAAAAGAAATTACATTACCAAAAGAGCTGTTGATCCAGTATTCTATGGACACCCTAAAACTAGAGAAGAAATTTGGAATGAGCGCTTTATAAATAAAAGTACTGCTTATGATCAATCACCTTCACTAATAAAACTTATTCATAATATTACTCTGACATATTTGAATGAATGCACCCCAGTTATACTGTATGATAAACAAGTCAAAGACCAGGAAAGCTATTTATTTAAAAATCTATTAAAAGATTTCCCTGTCACATTTATTCACGGCTATATTGATGATGACAATAAATTAAAAGAGCCTCGACTTTTGGCCGCTGAGGAAGAATGTCTGCATTTTATAATTTTTTTGACAGATGTTAAAAATAGCGCTGTAGTTCTGGGCAAGCAATCTGATAGTAAGGTAGTAGTTGTCGCAAGATCATCGCAATGGGCTGTGCAAGAGTTCTTGGCTGGTCCATATTCCCGGATGTTTGTCAATTTGCTTGTCATTGGTCAAAGTTTTAAGGACGACGACGATGACTCAATAGTAAGTACTTAATACATTGATTTTTTTTTTCAATTTTTGTCATTCTCTTTTTACTCCGGGGAATAAGTCAATAACGGACTGAGTATACAGAATAGAAATCTAATTAGTTCGTCATTAGACACGTATTTTTTGATTTGGCGAAATAACAAAAAACTCAACCTACGACGTCTTGCGATATTTTAAACCATTAAAGTTTAAAAAAGACAAAATACGTGTACCTACTCGTACTGAGTATTATTTAAAACCCTATATAATGCTGCTATTAAGTTCAATACCTCAACCTCATGACACAAAAATCTGTTCGTTCAAACGTTTATCTCGTTTATCAAGCCGTTAAAAATATTTTTAGTAATTATTATGGTTTTTGTACTTTTTTGTTATTTTTATAAGGGTAATAATAATATAATCGAATAAAAAAACAGGTAGCGGATGATGAGATACTATTTGAGTAAGCGAAAAATTACCTAAACTGACGACGAATATTAATTAATAATAAAATCCAGAACGAGCTTACAAAAAGTAGGTTATGAATAATCGATTTTGGATATTAAAATTTTAAACGTGCGACTTAATTACTCGTGTATCTTTTTGTATAAAAGACTAAAGAGAAGGGGGGCGGGGGAGGGAGCCCCCCCCCCACAAAAGAAAATAGGGGACAAAATTGCCTACTGTAGGCTAGGTTAGGTTCAGAACATGACTCACTCGGGGAATGGCTAACGCCGATCCCGATTGTGCCCCTACGGAGGTAGAAGTTGCTTGGAGGGTGGTTTAGCCAGGTATGGGGTTTATACCCGAGTCCAATGACATATCCTTGGGCGGCCTTGTCAGCTTTCAGCCCCTTGTTGAATCGTAAAGAGATTCCCCCGCCTAAAAAAAAGGTTCAGAACATGACCTTTTTTTTAGGCCACTTTTTTTTACCACTGAAATCATATTATTAAGATCTTCCAATTTCAACATCTTCTAATTCTTAAATAGGTTCAAGGTGCGGCACAAACATGATGAATACACAACCCAACCTTTTTTCATACATTTTGAGATTAGGTTTGTGAAATTTTTAGAATTAATATCTCGAAAACGACGCATTGCCGAGAGAGGGGAGTGGTACAGGGGGTAGTTTCCCTCCTTCTCTCGTTATTAATTTTCAAAAATTGAACCAAAGTACTCTGCTCATTATGGTATTTTTCAAAGTGGTTTTTCTATTCGAAACACTTCATCTATACTAATATTATAAAGCTGAAGAGTTTGTTTGTTCGTTTGCTTGAACGCGCTAATCTCAGGAACTACTGATTCAAATTGAAAAATTCTTTTTGTGTTGGATAGTCCATTTATCGAGGAAGGCTTTAGGCTATATAAGATCGCGCTACGATGAATAGGAGCTGAGCATCAATGAAAAAATGTTTCAAAAACGGGAAAAAATAGTATGGCGAAACGTAGTTCGCTGGCACAGCTAGTTTAAGATAAAATGCCACCATAAATAAATCATTTGCCAAATACTGAAAAAATGCAGGACCAAATATTTGTTTGAGTGTCACTCAAACAAATATTAGGTCGCTCAAGTATTATAAAGCTTCTCATTTTGTGTTTGAAGGAACTCGAATGAATGTTTCTATGTTACTATTCTGTTGATTTATAGTCATTCGCAGTCAGTCGCTCACTTAGTAATAATATTAATTATTTTTAGTAACCCAAATTAATTATTTTTGTCTCTTAAAATTTTCATTTACAGTCACTCGTTTAAATACTACCCTTTTTAGAGTTCCGTAGTAAACAGGGAACCCTTATCGTTTCGCCATGTCTGTCTGTCTGTCTGTCCGCGGTTTTACTCAGAGACTATTAGTACTAGAAAGCTGTAATTTTGTATGGGTATGTATATTATTTATGCCAAAAAAGTGGTAGAAAAAAATATTGACAAAAATTTTTTTTAGGGTAGCTCCCATACAAATAAAGTGGGAGTATTTTTTTTTCTCGACTAACCCATCGTGTGGGCTATTGTTGAATAGGTCTTTAAAAAAATAATATAAGGTTCAGAACACCATTTTTCGATTTAGGGATCCGTTTCTGAAATATTTGGTTTTAATGTACAAATTTTTGTTAGAGATAAGTTTCTCCCCCCTCTATCTGCTAAACGGTTATTATATACCTATATAGACACGTGAAAAAAATTATAACAATAGTATAACGAAGTTTAAAGGAAAACTATCAGAGTTGAGTACTAAGTACAAACTAAAAAGTTATAGACGACCAACTTATAAAATGTACTTGGAAAAGTAAAATTTCATTGAAAATTAGTACTGTAGCAATAGACACTTGTAAGTTGATGGTCTGAACGTGCTGATGACAGGGATGGCGCCACTGTATACAATTGTATTGGTGCGTATGTGACCACAAAGATGGCGCTGTTGTAAATTATAACGCGATTACGTTATGAGCATTATATGCATCTGCATATAATGCTCGAAGGCCATTGTTTGGATTTTCTTCCTTGGAGCTTATCCTGTGCTGACGGCTTCCCGGCTTTGGTAATAAAAACAACCTGCGATAGATATCTGGCTGATGCGAATGGTTCCCGGTCTGTCTCGTTATTTGAGCCCCGAATGTCGAATGCGTGGGGAATCTGAACCTGCACATTTTCATGCAAAACATGCATGACAAGAATTATGCCAGGAAATGTCAACTTTAAACTTTTCATGGCCTTAATCATAGTACTGATGGTAATAGCATCCTATGGTACCTACTTCACTTTGGTATCTATCACTCACGGAAACGTAAAGGTGTCAGTATGAACTCCATTCTTCTTCTCGGTCCTGACCTTTTTTTTTTGGGAGGGGGGAAAATACCTTTCCTTCCTTTCGGGAAAATGCCATTCCTCGTGGTCGAGCCAAACCACGAGGATATGTGGGACTCCCCAGACCATACTCGGCCCGGGCCTACAACTCCACTAAAAACCCCCCCAGCAGCTCCTCCGTCCGTCACAAGACAGTCACAAGGAAAGGGGACAACAGCCAGGCCTTATTCCCGCTGAACCCCTGCCTGCGACATGTCCATTGCCGGACTCCCCGTCTAGCTCTGCTGCTTTGTAGAGCGACGCAGAATTGCACCGCTCTACACCCCAAAATTGTTTTTTTATTGTGGTTGTCTTCCACGCGGCCCGACGCTCAGTGCGCCGGGCCCTCGGCCCGCTCAGTGCGGGTAACGGGATGCCCGACGGTAGATCCCACTGGATCCACCGCCGCGCGGATGAGCCGAAGCTCTGGGAAACCCCCGGCAGGTGCGAAGCGCCCTGGCGAAAAGTCGCCTCCACCTTGCTACCTTCAAAGGTAGCCGCCCAAATCAGGCTTCCGGCGAAAGCCACACCTCTTCTTAAAATAAGATTTTGAGTATATATGAGTTTAACAAATTTAGGTAAGTGCTATTTGTTTCGATTTGCTATTTATTTTGTTCGAGCAACCATGGAGACTCTTCCTCGACAGTTGAGATGTAGAATAGAAATGCTAACGGGCACAGCTCAAGCCACACAGTATGATGTTACCCTCAAGATGGGACGGGTCGGTCGATGCGCACTTTGCTCAAGAGCCAGAAATCGATCCACAAACAAATGGTGCAAGACATGCAACCAATGGGTTTGTTTGATCATCAAGTTGTAGTATGCCTTGATTGCCATGAAAAATAAGGGACTGACTGAATATATTTTTCATTTCTGTAGGAATTTTATTCATACGTAACCAAAAAACAAATTGATAGCAATTATAAAATGGTATACCGTAGTAGGCCACGCGTGTACTCATGTAAAAAAAGGGGCGCGTGTACTCTAGTGTTAATGATAATAAAACGCTTTATTGCACACGAAGACAAAGTACAACAGAAAAAAAAACTTTTTTTTGTATTAAGCTTATTTGTGTTTCTTTAATTATAGGAAGCTCCATTTATATTATATACACATAAGTTGTATACTGATGGACTTGGTGCTAGCAAAGCCGTAGTACTCAGCTCTTGGGCTCATGGGAAGTTTTCGAGAAACATTGATTTATTTCCACCGAAGATGACACACGGGTACGCCGGACATCGCTTTGTTGTTGCTGCTGCGAGCCAGCCCCCGTTTGTGTTAAGAAGGTATACTTTGATGTTTGTAATAAGTACAGTATGTATTGTTAACTCAAAATATTTAATTTTGGAACTCATTTTAGGATCAAAACTGATTCTGATGGAGGGAATCCAAGAGTGGTTTGGGATGGTGTTGAAATAAGACTTCTTCAGTTACTTGCAGAAAAAAATAACTTTTCGATAGAAATATTAGAGCCACAAGAACCACAATTAGGGTAGTAATTAAATGTCAGCTTTGTGAAGGCTATTTAATAAATCTGTAATAGGCTATTATATAACAATAGCATGTATATTTTTATGTAGCCCTGGTGATGCGGTTTCGAAAGAGGTGACAACGGGACGAGCAGATATAGGAATAGCAGGCTTGTATTTAACAAAAGAGCGCATAGAAAGTATGGATATGTCGTTTTCCCACTCTCAAGACTGTGCAGTCTTTATTACTTTAATGTCCACAGCTTTACCCAGGTGACTGCATTATTATAAGATAAAGATATACTTATAACATTACAAGGGATGCTTAGAGTAAGAAACATTATTTAAATGTTACAGATACCGAGCTATACTTGGACCGTTTCACTGGCATGTTTGGGTTGCTTTGACATTTACATACTTAATAGGTATATTTCCATTAGCTTTCTCAGATAAGCATACTTTGAGACATTTGCTACATAACAGCGGGGAAATAGAAAACATGTTTTGGTATGTTTTCGGAACGTTTACGAATTGTTTTACCTTTGTTGGCCAAAACTCTTGGAGCAAAACTACTAAAGTGACTACTAGACTATTAATAGGTATGTGTAAATAAATGAGTAAAACCATACATGGTGCAATTTTGGTTCCTTCTTTATTAAAAATTCATTTTATAGTTTACTCAATGCCAGTTTGTATTTTCCTTATTCAGTATAAAAGCTAAAGATTACACACACCTCACATAATTTTTTTAACAATTTTATTGTGGAATCCTTATAGGTTGGTATTGGATTTTCACTATCATCATCACAAGTTGCTATACTGGTTCAATTATAGCCTTCGTAACTTTACCAGTATTTCCTGAAACCGTTGACTCGATATCACAATTACTAGCGGGATTTTATAGAATTGGGACTTTAGGTATGTATTTCTAATATTATTGTTGATGAAAAGTTGAAAAAATGTACCTTATGTTTAAAAATGTTTGTTATAGATCGCGGAGGATGGGAAAGGTGGTTTTTAAACTCTTCGGATCCTAATACAAATAAGTTGTTTAAGAAATTGGAATTAGTTTCAAATGTTCAATCTGGAATCAGAAATACTACGAAAGCATTTTTTTGGCCATATGCATTTTTAGGGTCACAAGCCGAACTCGAATATATCGTACAAGCAAATTTTTCCGTCACCACGTAAGTAAAATTTTATTCTTATTATCAGTTGGATGAAAAAATATTCAGCTTTGGATCATCCGTATGGTCACAATGAAGATGAAGGTGGACGTCAGATTTTTTCGTCATTTAGGTGCAATCCAAACGCCATCAGTAAAAAAACAAAATAGGCCGTCCTTCTCTTCTGTTAGGTATAAAATAACAGTATGTAGGTAGTGACTGAGATATTTCCATTGCGTCTCTGATGACATGTTTTATTATTGTTTCTTAAATTAACAAAAAAAGTCGAATTTCTAAAATATTCTATTAAATATTCCAGATCTAAAAGAGCTATGCTTCATATATCTAATGAATGTTTTGTACCTTTCGGCGTGTCAATGAGTTTTCCAAACAATTCGGTGTATTCAAAAAAACTCAGTGAAGATTTAAGAAGAATGTATCAAAGTGGTATAGTTGATAAAATAATGGATGAAGTTCGTTGGGAAATACAACGCAGTAGTACTGGAAAGTTATTAGCAGTAAGTTTATTTCATTTATTAGAGTAACTAGATTTCTTCTTTGAGTTTTGTCTGTATAGGTTATGTTTATGTACCTTTTATGATATTCAAATCTGTAAATTTATTTTATAACTTGAATTTCATAGTAAAGCTCATCTTCTATTTAACGCCTTCCAAGCTTTATTTAAACGAAAGAAAGTATTTAGCCTACTCCTTTCTGATGATCAAAACTTTCATTAATTAAAATCGGTTTAAAAGCTTTAGGCGTGAGTACATACCTAAATAAAGGCTACAGAGTTACTTTTTGGAAACTTATTACTAGCTGTCCCTGCAGGAATCATTCTGTTTAATGATATTGTTTTTTTTACAATTATTCTGTCCATAATTATTTATACCCGAGTCCAATAAATAATTTCAAAAAATTGTCGAACCGGCCCAGTACGTCTAGTATGAGTTTTGATAGTTTCGAACGATCGAATAGTTTTGTTTCCATACATTTCACACCAGCGCCTCTATCGGAAACTATAATGAACTAGAATTGACAGTATGAGTTACAAAGTAATAAACTACTCGATCAATAAGGACGTATTCGAATAGTGTGGCAGTATGAGTTACATGTTTGACATTTGTTTGACAGTTTACTCGAAAACTATTGTAGTTTAGGTTCTCACCTTACATTTTTATGTGAGTTTGGTACATAAATACGTTTTTTGTGTTTCTAAACACTAAAATTATGTCTGCACGGTGGTACTTTGCATGGAGGGCCATGCAAGACGAAATAGCGCATGAAGAGAGCTGTGACAATCATTTTTAAGCCGTATCTCCGATACACACTTTACTCAGCGCTACCGCCTTAAATCACCATTACTTAAAAAGTGTTAATAAATACACACAATTTAACCGAGATTTTTAATTCTATTTTATTCCTAAAGTGTTTAACACAATTTACTATCATTAAAATAACTTGCGACTGACTTGTCCGCGACATTATAAAATAATATAATTTACAATAAATGAAAACTTTAATGTTTTTCTTTCATTCAACTAGCTTTAAAAATAATAAAAACGTCACAGTGACAGAATCGCGTGTCTCTTTCCATTCACATGTGTGTAAGAGAGATATAAATATATAATGTGAAGTTCGTCTAATCGAGTAAAACTAACTCGCTATCGTTTAAACGTGAATTCGAAACGAGCAACTCATACTACCGTTTACATCGTAAACTGATAGTTTGGCGAGCTAACGAAAACTATTGTAGTTTACTCGTTTTAAAAACTCGTACTAGACGTACAGGTGTTCTCGAATTTTGCACTTAGAAACATCTTTGACAATCAGTTTTTTTTATATAGATAAGCATTCAATTTAAATAATACGTTTTATTTGAATTTATTAGGCTGGCGCTGGATCATTGAAAATAGTTTTAGTGGAAGAAAAAGGTTTGACGTTAGAGGACACTCAGGGCATGTTCCTTCTTTTGGCAGCTGGTTTTCTTTTGGCTGCTTCAGCTCTTATATCTGAATGGATGGGTGGAATTTCGAAAAAGTGCGGATTTAGAAAAAATGTGCTACCATCCAGTGCTTCCTCTCAAAATCATTTGATAGTCACTCCTGTCATAGAAGATGGAGATTCCAAATGTATAGATAATATAGAGAGTAGATTAGATTTTAATACGAAACCATCAACAGCTGATTCCCAAGACACATTGGATGGTCAAATGATAAATATTACTCAAGAAAATATCGATGTTCACGAACATTTGGATGTGCAAAAATGGGATTCTAGGCGATCAAGTTCTGTAGATTTGGATAAAGAAGTACAAGCAATATTTGATGAAGATTTTAGAAGAAGAAAAATGATCGCTGAAGATATTGTTGAAGCCTCTGACGATAATTGTATAGAAGAAACAATTTCAAAGCAAGCATTCGGTGGCCATATTAAACAATCTAATGTTTAGACGTTGAACCGATTATTTTTATGGGTACACGAAACAAAGTAGAACTCTGCACAAAAGTTGCAATTTTTAAACACGTCAAACGTACTCTGAATAAAGTAGATTTTGTAATCCTATTTAAGTATACAAATTCAAACAATTATACTGCAAGAACCAATTAATAGGTCCTTACATATGAAATTGGCGTTTTGAATGGGAGGAACATAAAGTCGATTTTTTAAATATAATATATTTATTCAATCAAAGTATGTACCATTGCTATCTATGCACTTTTGCCATCTCATAGGTAGTTCATCGATCCCTTTACTAAAAAAACCATTCGGACGGGAATCAGTAAATTCTTTGAAGGGCGGTTTGGACTGCCCCATCGGAGTTGAATTTTTTCCCTTTCAAGAAGTTATCCAAATTTCGAAAAAAATGGCAATCTGTTGGAGCGAGGTCCGGAGAGTACGGTGAATGTCTTAGACATTCCAATTGAAGCTCCTCTAATTTAGTAGCCGTCTGTTGTGCAGTATGTGGTCTAGCGTTATCATGAAGCAGCAGTGGCCTAGAGCGATTCACCAGCCTCGGTTGCTTAGCAGCTAGCTTTTCCATCATGGTTTGCAGTTGCTGATAATAGACATCTGACGTAATCTTCTGGCCAGATTTAAGAAAGCTGTAGTGAACGACACCAGCACTAGTCCACCAAACGCTCACAAGTAACTTTTTTGGAGGCAATTTTCGCTTGGGGCATGGTTTGGCTGGTTCGGCAGGGTTCAGCCATTGCGATGAGCGCTTCCGATTATCGTATAGGACCCACTTTTCATCACAAGTAATGATTCGATTTAAAATCCCTTCGTTATTGTGCCGGTTGAGTAATGCAACGCAGCAGTCAACGCGCGTTTGTCGATTTGCTTCACTCAATTCGTGAGGTGACCTTTCAAGCTTTTTCACCTTCCCAATTTGCTTCAAGTGGATTAAAACAGTTTTATCTCTAACACCGCAACCTGCAGCTAACTCGGACGTGGTATGCGATGGATCCGCTTCCACAATAGCCTTCAATTCTTCATTATCAACTTTGGTCTCCGGCCGTCCACTGGCCTTGTTCTGCAGGTTGAAATTTCCAGAACGAAAACGTTGGAACCAAAAACGTACTGTTTTCTTTTGCGGCACCGTCGCCATACACATTATTAATCCTTCGAGCCGTTTCTGCAGCTCTAGTGCCACGGTGGAACTCGTACTCGTAAATAATGCGATATTTCAAGTTTTCCATTTTGTGAACTGAACTTTATCCATTTTGCAAAGGAAAAAAGCAATTGAGGAAAAAACAAGTGAATTATAATTTTCGAAACACAAATACAGAGGAGATATTTGAGATCAAAGTGGCCAGTACGACAAAACGCCAATTTCATATGTAAGGACCTAATATAATTTTGAAGTCCGAATTACTATAATGGCGTCAAACATATCCGTTCAGGTGACAGGTGCTCTTAGATAAAATTCGAGTATTTTACCACAACATCACATTTTTAGTTTTATTTTATTTATATTAGGCATCTTGGGCATATAGATAAATACCTTATAAGCATACATACATATAAAATACAATTTTGTGAGTATAATTATTGTAATTAAAAGGCTATGTTAGTGAAATTATTTGGCGTGCTCTGCGCTATTCCAGTAGTGTTAGGAATCTTTCTACGAAATTTCCTATACACAAATCCCCTCGACTAGAATGAATTCTATTTATTTTAAATTAGTGTAATGTATACCGGGTGATCAATCTAAATGGGTCAGTAGGGAGAAATCAGAAACTATGAGATATAACGAAATCTGATCTTAGGAACCATGGCGTCGATTTTAGATTTAATAATAATGGCATTCAATTTTTTTTAGACTTTCATACATACATACCGGGAATCGAACCTGGTCGAAATCTCTCTATAAAATGTTATAAATTCTGCAAGTTTTTTTGTAGTGATTGTTGATGGTGGATTCAATCTAATAAATTTATCTCAAGAGCCCCCTATGCATATCTTATCTGCATCGATATTATGCATTACAAATTGCGTTTAATTCGTTCAGCGGGCGGGCCAATTTATTTAATATTTAGAAATACTTCAATGAAATAATTATCATATTTTTGAGTTTTTTTTTCAATTATTTAAACAAGGTTGCATTAAAAATGTATTTCTTGTGATTTATGATTCACACCATCAAGAATAACAACGAAAAAACTTGCAGAATGTTTAATGCCATTATTGCTAAATCTAAAATCGACGCCATGGTTCCTAAGAACAGATTTCGCTATCTCTCATAGTTTCTGAATTCTTCCTACTGATTAGATTGATCAACCTGTATATTATAGTACTTATATAAACATGGGATAAAATATTAATTCATAAGATTGCACCGCCATGTAGTCTCTGTTGAACCCAATGGTTGACTGGCAGAAAATGCCATATGGCATAGTCCGCCATTTGTACATTGTTTTTTTATATGTGCAAAAAAGATTAAATAAATAAATAAGGAGGACCCTTCATTGTTCTGCACAGAGTTCGGAACTCGCACCACAAAGGTTTTAAAACTAGCGTTGTGAACTTGTGACGCGACATCATGCGCTACATCATCGGATTGAAGTTGGCATTCTTCAGTATGTGTACTATCCTACGTCTTGCTCAGTGGTGGTATTGTGCAGGCAGGACACGTATACGGCCGTGGTCGGTATAGCAGCTCGCGGCAGGTAGTTGGGCCCTGTAAGTGCGGTGCCGCAGCGGTTCTGCGTCCTCCTTTGACGGCGTATTTTCCTTTCTTGAACCTTCACGAAGCCGGCGTCGACACTATCCACAGAGGGGGAGTTCCGTATCTCTGTTTTCGGCACTACCTGAGCCCAACGGTGGTGTAGTCACGGAGAGACGAATTAGTGACCTTCGGTGACATACGCTGCCGACCACAGTGATCAATTTTTAAGATTTAGGGGGACAAAATTATTAATTACTGAAATCGTGAAATAAAGGTATATTTATAACATTAAATAGTTCCGAAAAATCGTTTTTATGTAATTTTCATATCTTGGTGATTTATATTTTTCGTATGTATATTTCTAATATAATGTTTTATCACACACAACTTCTGGTTCTTGTTAACGATTAAGTAATTCAATTGGCATTATGTTTTTGTTTTTAGGTACTAATCTGATGTTAGATATTACAGAATCTAAAGATATGACCAAAATTATTATAATTAATCTATACTAATATTATAAAGCTAGAGTTTGTTTGTTTGTTTGAACGCGCTAATCTCAGAAACTGCTGGTTTAAATTGAAAAATTATTTTTGTGTTGGATAGTCCATTTATCGAGGAAGGCTTTAGGCTATATAACATCATGATATATTGTTATTTTCGGACATCCACGCGAACGAAGTCGCGGGCACAGCTAGTATTAAATATATCAATATTTCTTATTGAGGCACCATTACCTAAAAAACACTTTTTACTGTAGAAACCGGTCATCACCGGTAAAAAAATCATATTTTTGTATAGCTGAGTTACTGCTATATAATGTTATCAAAATCCCACCAAAAACATTCTGTAAAAAACTAGCCAAGTCTCGATGGTGCTGCTTGTTTATCTCTAAAAAGTAATGAAATCTAGACAAAGTCGTGCCAAGTCTAAGGTTCCTTACTGCGATTTCTTTATTATTATAGTTAATGTTGTGTGACTTGGCCGTTGACTTGTACCCACTAACGTATAAAGAATGTTCGTATGATATCGGCAGTTTTACAGTTATACTGTAAAACTTTTATAATTATGAGTATGTGGGATTGTGTGTGAAATAGAACGGTAACGAGTGAATGAATGAGATGAGAAACGGCGTGAAAGAGACGAGAGTGATTGGATTGAGTTCAGATAGAGATAGCCGAATGAAAGACGTAAGACGTGAGCTCCGAATAAAAGTTTTACCTACTTATAATTCGGTAAATAAAACGAATTCATTGGAATATCCCTGATTTTACCTATTGATCCTACAAGTAAAACAATTTTACAATACCTATAACAAATTTTTCATGCAGTGAAAACTTTGTTATACTGTGACAGTGACAATGCATTAAGGTTGAAAATTCCACTAGAAATGTTCAATGTAAACAGTGCATGCAAAGTCGTCCTAGTTGCATTTGAATGATTATAAGAGAAATAAAAAAATATTATAATTATATAATGAATCATTTTTTATTTAACCAATTATCTCATTACAACGAAATATACCGGTTGGAAAAAAAATACTGTTGTTGGAGGAAAAGTACCCTTAATAATGATGATGCCAAATTTTGCTAAAAGGAAACATTCCTTTATTTTCAAAAATAATTAAAACTGCATTTAAAGATTTTTGAAAAATCACCTGCTTGAGCCGGAAATCGAACCAGTGAAATGTAACGAAAAAAAACATTCTGTATTATAAGGCACCAACTGAAAGAGTCATTCATAAGGATCAATTTCTTTTAAACAACAAAAGTATCTTAAATCAAAGAAAGACCAAGAAAAATATATATTTTTTTATTGTTACAAAAAAGTTGAACTAATATTATGTATGGTATTATTAGTATAAGTATTCAATCAAGTCGATATAAAAGGCGACACGTAGCGAATTCAATCAAAGAATACGTCTGTACCACGGTAATATATTATACTATTACCGTGTCTGTGCATACGTGAAAATGGGTCTCATTTTGAGTAATTCGTAAGTTAAGTTTCCTTTAGATACTGAGTAAGCTTTACAATAAAAAAAAAAAAAATTCTTGGTCTTTCTTTAATTTAAGATACTATGTTGTTTAAAAGAAGTTGATCCTTATAAATGACTCTTACGGTTGGTAATATAAAATACAAAATTTTTTTTTGTCACATTTCACCGGTTCGATTCCCGGCTCAAGCAGGTGATTTTTCAAAAATCTTTAAATGCAGTTTGAATTATTTTTGAAAATAAAGGAATGTTTCCTTTCAGCAAAATTTGGCATCATCATTATTAAGGGTACTATTCCTCCAACCACGGTCTTTTTTTTCCACCCTGTATAAGTACTTTACTCAAAAATGCATGTAATGTGGTCATTATTTTGACAACCTTGTTTGAGCAAAGTCGACCTTGCCGTTCTGTTCAAGGGGCGGGCGCCAAAGTTTTGCTTCTAGTTAATTAATATATTTTTTATTTAAATTACTTGCTGGTTTTATTTAGATTAGGTACTTGCATTTTTGAGTAAAGCACTATACAAGCCTTGGCCCACAATGACTGCTTCGCTGGTCACGCTATGATTACCTCGAGCTAGCCTAGCTACGCTCTAGGCCTTCCAGCTCGTCTATCAAGTGCTGCACGCTGACCGCGCTGTGTCGGCCTGGAACTGCGCTGTCGGCCATCATCAGCGCGACCAGCAAAGTAGTTATTATAGACAGGCAGTAATATACTATAAGAACTCAGTTTTCGGCCGAATATAATAAAATTACTTACCTAAGTATTCGGTATTCGGTTGAATATAATAAAAGCAGCCGAATAGGCCAAATATTCGTTGCAAGTCGTCTAGTTTTCACAAAATTTGATATCTTTCTTCCCTAATTGGACAGTATAAGTAATAATGTCCTCCTAATCGTTATTCGGTCACGGCGACCAATCTCAACAGAGACTAGCCATCTGCGTGGAGATATTATTATAGTGCACACGTAACTGTGCAAACGCAAATACACTCTCTGTTCCTCACTCGCCTAGTCCGATGAGACGGTTAGCCAACACGATCAGGGCGAGATCAGGCGCAGGACCCACTGTTTATCGTGTCTTGGAGTTGAATTTTTTCCCTTTCAAGAAGTTATCCAAATTTCGAAAAAAATGGCAATCTGTTGGAGCGAGGTCCGGAGAGTACGGTGAATGTCTTAGACATTCCAATTGAAGCTCCTCTAATTTAGTAGCCGTCTGTTGTGCAGTATGTGGTCTAGCGTTATCATGAAGCAGCAGTGGCCTAGAGCGATTCACCAGCCTCGGTTGCTTAGCAGCTAGCTTTTCCATCATGGTTTGCAGTTGCTGATAATAGACATCTGACGTAATCTTCTGGCCAGATTTAAGAAAGCTGTAGTGAACGACACCAGCACTAGTCCACCAAACGCTCACAAGTAACTTTTTTGGAGGCAATTTTCGCTTGGGGCATGGTTTGGCTGGTTCGGCAGGGTTCAGCCATTGCGATGAGCGCTTCCGATTATCGTATAGGACCCACTTTTCATCACAAGTAATGATTCGATTTAAAATCCCTTCGTTATTGTGCCGGTTGAGTAATGCAACGCAGCAGTCAACGCGCGTTTGTCGATTTGCTTCACTCAATTCGTGAGGTGACCTTTCAAGCTTTTTCACCTTCCCAATTTGCTTCAAGTGGATTAAAACAGTTTTATCTCTAACACCGCAACCTGCAGCTAACTCGGACGTGGTATGCGATGGATCCGCTTCCACAATAGCCTTCAATTCTTCATTATCAACTTTGGTCTCCGGCCGTCCACTGGCCTTGTTCTGCAGGTTGAAATTTCCAGAACGAAAACGTTGGAACCAAAAACGTACTGTTTTCTTTTGCGGCACCGTCGCCATACACATTATTAATCCTTCGAGCCGTTTCTGCAGCTCTAGTGCCACGGTGGAACTCGTACTCGTAAATAATGCGATATTTCAAGTTTTCCATTTTGTGAACTGAACTTTATCCATTTTGCAAAGGAAAAAAGCAATTGAGGAAAAAACAAGTGAATTATAATTTTCGAAACACAAATACAGAGGAGATATTTGAGATCAAAGTGGCCAGTACGACAAAACGCCAATTTCATATGTAAGGACCTAATATAATTTTGAAGTCCGAATTACTATAATGGCGTCAAACATATCCGTTCAGGTGACAGGTGCTCTTAGATAAAATTCGAGTATTTTACCACAACATCACATTTTTAGTTTTATTTTATTTATATTAGGCATCTTGGGCATATAGATAAATACCTTATAAGCATACATACATATAAAATACAATTTTGTGAGTATAATTATTGTAATTAAAAGGCTATGTTAGTGAAATTATTTGGCGTGCTCTGCGCTATTCCAGTAGTGTTAGGAATCTTTCTACGAAATTTCCTATACACAAATCCCCTCGACTAGAATGAATTCTATTTATTTTAAATTAGTGTAATGTATACCGGGTGATCAATCTAAATGGGTCAGTAGGGAGAAATCAGAAACTATGAGATATAACGAAATCTGATCTTAGGAACCATGGCGTCGATTTTAGATTTAATAATAATGGCATTCAATTTTTTTTAGACTTTCATACATACATACCGGGAATCGAACCTGGTCGAAATCTCTCTATAAAATGTTATAAATTCTGCAAGTTTTTTTGTAGTGATTGTTGATGGTGGATTCAATCTAATAAATTTATCTCAAGAGCCCCCTATGCATATCTTATCTGCATCGATATTATGCATTACAAATTGCGTTTAATTCGTTCAGCGGGCGGGCCAATTTATTTAATATTTAGAAATACTTCAATGAAATAATTATCATATTTTTGAGTTTTTTTTTCAATTATTTAAACAAGGTTGCATTAAAAATGTATTTCTTGTGATTTATGATTCACACCATCAAGAATAACAACGAAAAAACTTGCAGAATGTTTAATGCCATTATTGCTAAATCTAAAATCGACGCCATGGTTCCTAAGAACAGATTTCGCTATCTCTCATAGTTTCTGAATTCTTCCTACTGATTAGATTGATCAACCTGTATATTATAGTACTTATATAAACATGGGATAAATATTAATTCATAAGATTGCACCGCCATGTAGTCTCTGTTGAACCCAATGGTTGACTGGCAGAAAATGCCATATGGCATAGTCCGCCATTTGTACATTGTTTTTTTATATGTGCAAAAAAGATTAAATAAATAAATAAGGAGGACCCTTCATTGTTCTGCACAGAGTTCGGAACTCGCACCACAAAGGTTTTAAAACTAGCGTTGTGAACTTGTGACGCGACATCATGCGCTACATCATCGGATTGAAGTTGGCATTCTTCAGTATGTGTACTATCCTACGTCTTGCTCAGTGGTGGTATTGTGCAGGCAGGACACGTATACGGCCGTGGTCGGTATAGCAGCTCGCGGCAGGTAGTTGGGCCCTGTAAGTGCGGTGCCGCAGCGGTTCTGCGTCCTCCTTTGACGGCGTATTTTCCTTTCTTGAACCTTCACGAAGCCGGCGTCGACACTATCCACAGAGGGGGAGTTCCGTATCTCTGTTTTCGGCACTACCTGAGCCCAACGGTGGTGTAGTCACGGAGAGACGAATTAGTGACCTTCGGTGACATACGCTGCCGACCACAGTGATCAATTTTTAAGATTTAGGGGGACAAAATTATTAATTACTGAAATCGTGAAATAAAGGTATATTTATAACATTAAATAGTTCCGAAAAATCGTTTTTATGTAATTTTCATATCTTGGTGATTTATATTTTTCGTATGTATATTTCTAATATAATGTTTTATCACACACAACTTCTGGTTCTTGTTAACGATTAAGTAATTCAATTGGCATTATGTTTTTGTTTTTAGGTACTAATCTGATGTTAGATATTACAGAATCTAAAGATATGACCAAAATTATTATAATTAATCTATACTAATATTATAAAGCTAGAGTTTGTTTGTTTGTTTGAACGCGCTAATCTCAGAAACTGCTGGTTTAAATTGAAAAATTATTTTTGTGTTGGATAGTCCATTTATCGAGGAAGGCTTTAGGCTATATAACATCATGATATATTGTTATTTTCGGACATCCACGCGAACGAAGTCGCGGGCACAGCTAGTATTAAATATATCAATATTTCTTATTGAGGCACCATTACCTAAAAAACACTTTTTACTGTAGAAACCGGTCATCACCGGTAAAAAAATCATATTTTTGTATAGCTGAGTTACTGCTATATAATGTTATCAAAATCCCACCAAAAACATTCTGTAAAAAACTAGCCAAGTCTCGATGGTGCTGCTTGTTTATCTCTAAAAAGTAATGAAATCTAGACAAAGTCGTGCCAAGTCTAAGGTTCCTTACTGCGATTTCTTTATTATTATAGTTAATGTTGTGTGACTTGGCCGTTGACTTGTACCCACTAACGTATAAAGAATGTTCGTATGATATCGGCAGTTTTACAGTTATACTGTAAAACTTTTATAATTATGAGTATGTGGGATTGTGTGTGAAATAGAACGGTAACGAGTGAATGAATGAGATGAGAAACGGCGTGAAAGAGACGAGAGTGATTGGATTGAGTTCAGATAGAGATAGCCGAATGAAAGACGTAAGACGTGAGCTCCGAATAAAAGTTTTACCTACTTATAATTCGGTAAATAAAACGAATTCATTGGAATATCCCTGATTTTACCTATTGATCCTACAAGTAAAACAATTTTACAATACCTATAACAAATTTTTCATGCAGTGAAAACTTTGTTATACTGTGACAGTGACAATGCATTAAGGTTGAAAATTCCACTAGAAATGTTCAATGTAAACAGTGCATGCAAAGTCGTCCTAGTTGCATTTGAATGATTATAAGAGAAATAAAAAAATATTATAATTATATAATGAATCATTTTTTATTTAACCAATTATCTCATTACAACGAAATATACCGGTTGGAAAAAAAATACTGTTGTTGGAGGAAAAGTACCCTTAATAATGATGATGCCAAATTTTGCTAAAAGGAAACATTCCTTTATTTTCAAAAATAATTAAAACTGCATTTAAAGATTTTTGAAAAATCACCTGCTTGAGCCGGAAATCGAACCAGTGAAATGTAACGAAAAAAAACATTCTGTATTATAAGGCACCAACTGAAAGAGTCATTCATAAGGATCAATTTCTTTTAAACAACAAAAGTATCTTAAATCAAAGAAAGACCAAGAAAAATATATATTTTTTTATTGTTACAAAAAAGTTGAACTAATATTATGTATGGTATTATTAGTATAAGTATTCAATCAAGTCGATATAAAAGGCGACACGTAGCGAATTCAATCAAAGAATACGTCTGTACCACGGTAATATATTATACTATTACCGTGTCTGTGCATACGTGAAAATGGGTCTCATTTTGAGTAATTCGTAAGTTAAGTTTCCTTTAGATACTGAGTAAGCTTTACAATAAAAAAAAAAAAAATTCTTGGTCTTTCTTTAATTTAAGATACTATGTTGTTTAAAAGAAGTTGATCCTTATAAATGACTCTTACGGTTGGTAATATAAAATACAAAATTTTTTTTTGTCACATTTCACCGGTTCGATTCCCGGCTCAAGCAGGTGATTTTTCAAAAATCTTTAAATGCAGTTTGAATTATTTTTGAAAATAAAGGAATGTTTCCTTTCAGCAAAATTTGGCATCATCATTATTAAGGGTACTATTCCTCCAACCACGGTCTTTTTTTTCCACCCTGTATAAGTACTTTACTCAAAAATGCATGTAATGTGGTCATTATTTTGACAACCTTGTTTGAGCAAAGTCGACCTTGCCGTTCTGTTCAAGGGGCGGGCGCCAAAGTTTTGCTTCTAGTTAATTAATATATTTTTTATTTAAATTACTTGCTGGTTTTATTTAGATTAGGTACTTGCATTTTTGAGTAAAGCACTATACAAGCCTTGGCCCACAATGACTGCTTCGCTGGTCACGCTATGATTACCTCGAGCTAGCCTAGCTACGCTCTAGGCCTTCCAGCTCGTCTATCAAGTGCTGCACGCTGACCGCGCTGTGTCGGCCTGGAACTGCGCTGTCGGCCATCATCAGCGCGACCAGCAAAGTAGTTATTATAGACAGGCAGTAATATACTATAAGAACTCAGTTTTCGGCCGAATATAATAAAATTACTTACCTAAGTATTCGGTATTCGGTTGAATATAATAAAAGCAGCCGAATAGGCCAAATATTCGTTGCAAGTCGTCTAGTTTTCACAAAATTTGATATCTTTCTTCCCTAATTGGACAGTATAAGTAATAATGTCCTCCTAATCGTTATTCGGTCACGGCGACCAATCTCAACAGAGACTAGCCATCTGCGTGGAGATATTATTATAGTGCACACGTAACTGTGCAAACGCAAATACACTCTCTGTTCCTCACTCGCCTAGTCCGATGAGACGGTTAGCCAACACGATCAGGGCGAGATCAGGCGCAGGACCCACTGTTTATCGTGTCTTCCGAAGCACGGAGGAGCTCGAGATGTTTCGTATTTTGGCCACCCATTATAGGCCTATCCTTTTTTTTGGGAGCGGGAAAATGCATTTACACATTCCTCGTGGTCGAGCCAAACCACGAGGATATGTGAGACACCCCAGACCGTACTCGGCCCAGGGCAACCACTAAACCCCCCTGCAGTTCTTCAGACCGTCACAAGACAGGGGGAGGGAGAGTACAGCCAGGCCTGGCCCTGCCCGTGTTGCCAGACTCCCCATCTGGCTCTGCTGCTTTGTCGAGCGGCGCAGAATTCTGCCGTTCTACACCCCCTAAACTAGTTTTTTTCTATCCACCGGATGGATCCATTGCCGAGCGGGTGAGCCGGAGCTCGGGGAAATTCCCGGCAGGCGCGAAGCGCCATGGCAAGAAACTCGCCCCACCACTGCCACCAACAAAGGTAGGCGCCGGTAACCGCCTTCCGGCGAAAGCCACTTTGTAGTATGTCGGTATTTGTATTATTGTGGCATGTCGGTAGTTTTATAATGAATAGTTAGTATTAGAATATATTATAAGGAGTATGCTTTTGTTCTCGTTATTCTGATTAAAGATATCAAACGAAATTTCCATCCAAGTAAATAGTTTACACACCTCTTTTTAACAAAAGAAGAGGGGACTTCACCCTTTACCGCATGCAGCGGTTGGCCACATGAAGTGGCTTGCCGAGTTGAAGCCGGACCTCCCACGCGGCAGAGAATCTGCCGGGTTGCCCAGGGTGCACCACGAGGAGGTTGTCTGACATCGCAACCCATCATAGGATTATCCACAACTAACGCTGCTCAACTTTAGCAATCGTTATCTGAACCAATAAGTTCCTCAAACTTCTAACTAAACTTTATTTTTATTTAAATGATTCAACGAACTTAGCTGAAGTGAAGTTCGATCTTGATTATTCCGTTTTCTTCGATGAGATTTATTTATTTTATCATGTAGTAGCCCCCCGCTACGCTTCGCACATAGTTTAGCGCTATAAAAAAAAGAAAGACGCATGTCTCCTTAAGCTGGCGCTCTCGATGACCACTCATTCAGTTTAGAGTAAGACGAGTAAAACAATCAGGATTGACATTTTTAAGGGTATTAGAGTAGGGAGGGAGGGATCTTAAATCTCTTCGAAGAAGATGGAATAACCAAGATCGAACTTCACTTCAGGTAAGTTCGTTTGATCATTTAATTATTCCGTCTTCGTTCTTCGAGATTTTTTATTTTGCCCTGTAGATGTTTAGAGAAAGAAATTGCTAGAACAAATAATTAGTCTGAAAATGTCAATGCTGAATGATTTAAATGATAATAACATAAATAAAATAAATACTATCAGTTCGATAAGAAGTAAAATTTTGAATTTGAACCAAACAAACAGTACCGATTAATTAACAAAAAAACAACACAACAGGGTTACATATAATAATTTATGTCAATGCGAAACAGTCTCTCTACTTATTACTTTTCAAAAATGTTTTATTAACAATAACGAATTTAATATAAATAGTTAATCAATGAAAGCATTAACAAAATTGAGATCTTTCTCCATAATCGGTTTTTTGTAGAAGGTGGCAAACACTAAAGTATTTTGTGTCTAGCCAGCAATTTTTCTAATGGTAGCGACCCCTAACCCTGCCTCCTGAGCGGCGGAGGTCGTCGTGGCGAGTGCTGTGTGCACTTATTACCGAATTGTCGATACCACTAGCAGACAGTAGAGTCTGGCTATCGGTTCTCTGCACAAGAAAAGAGCGGTAAATTCAAAAAATAAGAGCTAAAACACTGACCATTGACGGAAAAAAATATTTTGATACTTTCATTTTACTATAAGTTTATTCATTCAATTAATTTATTGACATAGTGAATTTAGGGGTTTACCCAAGTATTTATTTGCATAAAAATTTAAACCATAATATGACTTGACAGTTCAAAAATGTTGCCATGACCAGATTTTAAAGAAAAATTCAGTGCAGAGAACCGATAGCCAGACTATCTGTTTTATCCAGCGTCCATTGTCTGTGGCGAAGCTGGATGTACGGGGGAATTTGTAAGTCAAAATCAGCCTATCTTCTTGGTGGGCGGCTCTACTGCATGCTGTAAGCATTTATGTAGGCTGTCAAGGTTTGTCCCGGACAAACACTTGGGCGCTGGGAAAAGAAAGGTAGTTCCAAAACCGGTTGACGTCTACCATTACCAGATGCTTTTTACTGAGCTCATTGAACATAATCTTGGTTTTATCCAAATTCATCCGGAGACCGTTGCAGCTGCTAGGCTGTTGAGCATAATATATTGTAAGTCCTGCACTGTTTCGGCCATGATGACAATGTCATCTGCAAAACGCAAGTGTGAGATGAACACGTTATTGTTAATGCCATGTCATTCCATACCCGTCCAGCATTTTAAACACACCCAATGCATTTGTGAATAGTTTGGAAGAAATCACATCTCCTCGTCTCCAACCACGGTGCAGGGGAATATGTTTAGTCTGCTGGATATGTTTGTAATGAATTTCACTTTATTTAATTTATGGATCTAATTCCTATCCAATTCTAGATTGCACTGAAAGTAAACTGTAAAACTAATTCTATTAAAAAAACATTACTTAAAGACTTCAATTTCATTTCATTCACCCTTTTTTAAAATTTTAAGCATATAGATACGAGTAAAAAGTGGCCCGACTAGTCGGTGGTTTTAGCCGACTAGTCGTGGATTAAAAATATAGCCGACTAGTCGGTACATCACTACTAATGATGGTAAGCTTTTTTAACCGACTTCAAAAAGGAGGAGGTTATCAATTCGGTTGTATTTTTTGTAAATGTTTGTTACCTCATAACTCCGTCATTTTTAAACCGATTTCCAAAATTCTTTTAGTATTTGATAGAGTATACTGCAAGGGTGGTCCCATGGTCACAAAAGTCAGGATCTGATGATGGAATCCCATAGAAAATCGAGGAAAACACTAATTTAATACCTTCACCTTCGGTGAGCTGGTTTCTTTCACTAAAAAGATTTCTTTCACTAAAAAGTTTAAAAAAATTTTCTTTTACAAAAAATAAAAACCGAATTCAAAAACACTGAAAACTTAAAAATAATACAAGAATAGATACAGACAACATCACACTTCTATATTGAAGTCGGTGACAAATTTTATCACTTTCTAGGAGATCATAGTTTGGCGCCGACTTCAATATAGAAGTGTGATGTTGTCTGTACCTATTCTTATATTATTTTTAAGTTTTCAGTGTTTTTGAAGTCAGTTTTTATTTTTTGAAAAAAAAAAATATTACACTTTATAATATTAAAACATAATCGCACCTCAACCATGTAAATACATTCACGGTAGTAAAAGTCCGAGTTCAAGCCCCCCGGGAGCTCCACTACTAATTATATTAGCATGGATTAAATAAAACATATTTTGACATCCAACTCTTTATTATCCTTCGAACAGTCATCAAAATAATTTATAACAATTTTTCTAACACTGTCGATAAACATTTATTTTTCATTCAGCCACAAGGATGTTCCATACATATAATACACAGGGCAGAAATCGCTGCCTTAACAGAGAAACAGGCGCCGAAAGACCTAAATTAATGCATTATTTGGCCCGGCCTAATCTAAGTAAATAATTACACGTTATGACTTAATCGTTGAGAGGTTCCAAAAAAAATACTGGCCCTCCCGTACTATCAGTAAAATATCAATAAAATACAACAGATTTTGTATTATTTCAAAATTCAATCAAAATATACCTAATACCTACCTAAGCAATTGTTATTAATGTATTGCACATCTGATGTTACTAGTGAAATCAACGTGAAATCGACTTGAGTATTCAGTAAGGATATGTATTATAATATTCCTATACACTATATGGGTTGTTCAAAGCAAACTGTGTATCAATAGCAAAAATATATATAAAGTGGAACAATAATAATAACTACAGAGGTGAAATCGGACTCCGATTTCATACTTATGACTATATACTTTCCATTAAATGCAATGTTACTCATCCTAAGGGCAATAAATTAGGTGAATAGAATAAAAATATTGCTATTGGTACACAGAAACATACATACGGGTACATACACATAAAAGAGAAGGTACATCTAAAACAAACAAAGCAAACTATTTTTACAAGAACCCACAACACGGTTGTGCGGTATAATGAATATTAATATTAAGATTAATTAATTAAAGATGAACTCATTCCCGATAGTAATACTAACAACCTCGGAAATTATGCTCCCAATACCAGCTTACGGTTGAAATATTTTACAAGGTAAGTCAACATATTATCGTTTACGTGACGATATGCTAAGCACGATGATGATCATGCCTACAATGGCGTTGTTCTTCATACATTAATAAATTTGTCAAGACTTATACAACCTGTCAGTATAGTTCCATTCGATACCTCAATTTTGTGCAAATTACCATGATAATAATATTGTTGACAAAAGTGATATTAATATTGTAATGGTATATCAATTAGTGCATATTGTGATAGGTATATAGGTAACAACAATAATGATGTACAATATAAACAAATGTAACACCATGTACTCTACAAGTAAATACTTTCGTAACTCGTACATTGTGGGATTGAAAAAAGGTAAATAGACATCTAGAAATTGCTTTTTTCGCCAAACAAATATGATTGAGCAAATTCTAATACAAAGCACACTGCAGGTTCCAAAACAAGGAACTTTTAGGAACGAACGACCGAAATCCATCTGATAACGTAACATTAGAATCTCGAAATAGAAGGGCTATAACAGTGTATGCAATTATATCACATTAACAATTTAAGCTAATATTTAAAGGTGTACTTACATGAAATTTATATTTCCCTAAAGTGGTCAACGCTCATCATCCTTCGGTAATAAAATATTATTTTGTTTATGAACTAGTCGTGTACTTAGTTTAAGATGCGAAAATACATTACACGTTCAGACTTTTGAACATCAAAACTGGTAATTCCCTGTACAAATTCAACAAACATTACCATTTTGTTACTGTGATTTGAAGGAATCATCTAGGCTACGTGTAAATTTTTTTCAAACTTACATTATTTTAAAAATTTATATTGTACAATCACAAGATCAATCTTAAAACAGTTTGACTGTTTTTTCGAAACATGGTATAGTGTAAAATTCTATCGTATTACCGTACCATCATGACCGTCTTTCTATAATACAGACATCAAGAAAGGATAGGTTGGATACGTACATTTAACGAGTACAAATAACATTAACGTGATATTATTCTACATTCATAACAATTTATAACATTTCTTATAGACTTAAAAATATTAGGATGTGGAAATATATCAAAGCCATGTTATCGTATCGTACAAATTTGGTACAAAATGGTATATTTAGGCACTGTGAGTAAGGCAACTACAGTGAGACGATATGAGGACAGATCAAATAAAAAATTTGAAACGTGGAACGCGACTTTTTGTGTGAACTCGCAAAACCTAAAAAAACATTGGGGTAAGTTGTTGAGAAATTTAAGTTTATAGACAAGTAATTATAATTATTTAGACACTAATACAATAACTATACACTTTATTAGACAATATTATCTAAAAATAGGGCGGACTGTGAAATAGTGCTTTATCAAAATAGGTATGATATTTATTTATTACAATAAGTATATATATTTACTTTTTATAGTGCAATTAAAGCTGAATTTATTTTACGTTGGTTTTTAATATTGTTCATTGTTACAATAGCTTTTATTCCTAAATTTGATTAAAATGCAATGCAAACTTCTTCAGATCACACTAACAAAATAATAAAAAGTACCTGCTAACAACAAGCCTTATCCTTCACAATTATCCATTACATCAACTAGATACACAATACTTAACAAATAAGAACTGTATTATAATTATTTTTAAATTGACTCAACATTTTGGTGTGCAAAAAAAGATCATGAAACTTTAAAACCTATACTCGTATTTACTAGAAAACAATAGTAGTGAACACTGCGACCACATTAGTAGCTATTGTTAGAATTTACCAAAAAGTGTTTTATTTTAAATGTAAGTGTAATTTTGTGGTTTGTCTATAAATATTTGGTAAATTCCAGGTTTACTAGATTACCTATGATTTAGATCTGCGTGACATTTGCGAAACGTGTTTTATATAAAACGGTATCAACTTGGGGATCCTATTGAAAATAAATAATTTAATCATCATTACAAAGGATCTACGTGAAAAATATTTTTTGCTAAGTTTTCTAAACTTTATTTATAATAAGGTGTTTATAAACTTACAGACTGCTTAGAGTGCGAGTGTTATCATAAGAAATTTTAAAGCTTCGTGTGGTACTTTTTTATATTCAACTCTAGCTAACATTATCTACTAACATACAATAACATTCGTTCCTAACGGGACGTGTATACATATTATATAAATATCATATTATGTTTCTCATGTATAAATACGTCAATAGATATAGTAGATTGTACATACAATACAATTCTTTATTATCTTCTGTGATGACACTACACTTACTAAATTTACAAAGATTCAAGTTCGGATGTCACACTATTCATATTTTTAAAATGGCACAAAAACTTTTTAAAACACTAACACAAAGTCAACAGTTGCTTTACGTGTTCAACGCACTTCACACACTTTCAATATAGTTTTATTACACCGCTTCGTCCGGCTGCTGACACAAATTTTCAGGAACTTCAGTGCATTCCATCCTGCTAGTTAACGTAGTCACTAATTTTAAATTGACTAATTTTAAGCTAAACAGACAATGGCACGGATTGCACATTAAGATACGTTTATTTACAGGGGAGATACAAATCTATATACGTAAATTTTACCTCAAAACATTTCAGAAGGGTTGCAGCTAACAACATTGTACTTAACTTTAACATTCATATGACGTAGTGTATTCACATGTGCAGTTACGATAACATTACTTACGTATAATTGAAGGGTAGTGTATATTTTAACAACATTCAATCTTACATTCTCGGTTTGAACCGTACCAGCCGAAGATTGTCTCTCGCCATGTCTGTCTCTTGACTTAGAAAATACGTTTCACGCACTAAGTTGACCGTGCTAAAAGCACCTCGAAATGTGATGCACCTGCCTTTCAGACTTTCGGTCTTTAGCACGCGTGGTCAGCACCATTGGAGCATGGCTGCAACGGGACGGTCACAGAAGCTCGATAGTGAGACTCGCGCCGCCTAGCAGTGCGGGTGTAGTGGCCTCGGGTACGCCCCGAAGGCCTCGTAGCCTAGCTATGTGGCCCAGCCCTCGATCCGCTGCCGCTTTGTGTGGGGCTGCTCGTAGTCCAGTGGCACCGCGTTGGAGTGCCGCATGTCCTGCCCGGCCGGTGATCCCATGTTGCTTGACGTTACTGATCCTGAACACACACCCGGATTTGTAAGCACTCAATAAAATTATCTACAGGAATCGTACAGTAGGTAATAAAAAATAAATTATTTTTTACATACGACAATATAAGCTCTTGGTCTTCATTTCAACTAATAGTATGTGATGATGAAACCGAAGATGGAAGCCAGCTTCACCTGGACCCCTAAACAACTTAGGAGCTGGCTATCTTACCTCTAATAGAGAACATGCAATGGATTTATTTTTGCGTTTATTGTAATGTAAATAATAAAATTTGTTGCAATAAAATGCAGTCTAAAACTAAGAGTTTCAAATTTTGCGCCAAAACGGGCCTACAGTTCTGATGACGTCACACCTATCTGTCACTCATTCGTCGCTAACATTCAATTCAAATATCACAGGGAAAGTTTGCATTAGTTTCGAATTAGTTATTTTGAATGGACTATCCATCGACATCTTATAGTAACAACGTAATTATTGCTCTGAAAAAAAGGCGTGTGGATTCATTTTTTTGCACCAATGTGTCCATCAACCTCACAGAAATTCCCAAATAAATTGTTTTTAACTGGACCTTCTAATCAACTATGATTTAATACTTAACCTACCGTAGTTGTTTAGTTCCTTTCATTTCAACACTCGAGAACTCGGCACTTTCAACTAAGAAGTTACTACCATGTCGACACTAACACTTGGTAGGTTTCTGGAGTCTCTTTTTATAAAACCAACTATTTTTTTACAGAATAATGTGAATAATTTTCGTAAAAATCATTTCGTAAAAATTACCTTTACATCTGACGGGACATAAAACACGAGTGACGTCACTAGTCGTTAATTGGTAGATTAAGATGCGTTCCGTTTCGCGAATTTTTATTTCGCAATTATTCACGAAAAATGGTATTAACTAAAGTAAAAACGTTGCCATTATTCTCGTTTTACGTTTTTATAACATTTTAATCACAAATCGTTCATAAATATTACATTATTTTGCATCTTTCCTATTGTCATAACACAACAATGCTATTAACATTAACAGTGCGACAAATTTAAATCAGACGGTGGTAGTTAGCCAGGCGGGCTCTGTTTTTGGTTTACTGTTCGGTTTGGTTAATAGTAGGGCTTCCCTACTACCAACCAAACCGAACTATTTTACTTTACTTCATATAAACGTTAAAAGTGGCATCTACCTCTTAAAAGTAAAGGATCCTTCCATCATCAGCTCAGCATTGAGATGTAATTCTACAGAAGATGACTACCAAACGCAAATACCTGAATAGCTTCGAAAAATAAAATAAAAAATAAAAACCGATTTCAAACATAGCAAAAGGTCAAAAATAATAGAAGACTACACACAACATTAGATTTTTTATTTGTAGTCCGTGCTAATGATTCTTGATTATGAATTTTGGAACTGATTTCAAAATAAAAAAAATGTTATGTGCATTGTTAATAGGTAAATTATTTTTAACTTTTTTAGTGTTCTTAACTCGTTTTATTTTGTGGAAAATATTTTTGTAAGTATTATAATTTTTTTAAGTTCATCGAAGTAATTTGAAAGAATAGAACTAAAGGTCAATTAAATAAATACGTGCACATTGTGTTTGAATATAACCCCTACTCTTTAAAGTCAAGGATCCTTCCATCATCAGCTCGGCTCCATGACTGTCAGACGCAAATACTTGAATTGCTTCAAAAAAACATGCAACACGCTGGATGTGCCCATTAAATTTAAGGGTTTTCCTCGATTTTCATAGGATCCCATAACCAGATCCTGATTTAGTGACAATGAGACCAATAGGGAAGTAAGTATATCCACTCAAACCAAAAAAAAAATGATGGAGTTAAGATGTAAAAAACATAAAGTCGAATTGGGGATTTCCTTTTGCGAAGTCGAAACATGAAACACGTTCGACGTTTGTTTCCACCACCAAATCCTGACTTGGTAACCATGGGACCAATTGATTAAAAATACGCTATATGGCAACATCAAGTTCATCAAGCTAAAAGATCTGGCTTCACTTACAGAAAGTTGGTGGCATTTCACAACACTACATGCTACAAAGGTAAAGGTCGTCCGCTTGGGTACCTCCGTCTTACCTATTTCTGCCGCAAAGCAGCAGTGCTTGCATTGATTTGTTCCGGTTTGAAGGGTTACATAAGGCAGTAAAATTACTGGGTACCGTGACTTTACAGCGTACACCGTGATCCTTGTGGGGGTTGCAGTTTTGCTGCGAATCTTATAGGAGCCACATGTATTCTAGGTGATTGTTACCACTTACCATCAGGTGGGCAGTTTGCTTCTTTGCTAACTTAGTTGGAAACAAACCAAAGAGTGGAGGAGAGACTGGAGGGAGACTCTGTACCAGGGTCGTCTGCTTACGTACCTCCGTCTTACCTATTTCTGCCGCAAAGCAACAGTGCTTACATTGCTGTTCCGGTTTGAAGGGTAAGATATGGCAGTGAAATTACTGGGTACCGTGACTTTACATCTGGTGTCACAAGTTGGCAACGTACACTGTGGTTCTTGTGGGGATTGCAGTTTAGCTGCGAATCTCACAGGAGCCACATGTATTCTAGGTGACTGTTACCACTTACCATCAGGTGGGCAGTGTGTTCGTTTGCCAACCTAGTTGCAATGAATCAAACCGAAGAGTTTACCTGCGTACGGGCCGTCGATGACGCCCGCCAGGTGCGCGGGCTGCGGCGCGGGCGCGCGGTGCAGGTGGTCGGGCGCGCGCGGCGGCGACACCGGCTCGGCCTTTATCTTCACGTTGCCCGGCGACGGCGCCGGCGGCGGCGTACCCCCGCCCAGCACCGGCAGGCTGCTGCTGTGGGCCGAACTCGCGGCTTAGACATCGGGGGCAAGGCAAGCCACGCCATTTTTTGGCGTGTCTCACATTTTTCTCATACTACACAAGAAACAAACTATTGTGTCGTGTTGTGTTGTGACGCGTCAGAAGCGTATCGGTTGCATACATTTAATATGGCTAGAAACACATTATTACAGTATGTTGTGTCGTGGTGCGAATGTGTTTCTAGCCACATAAAATGTATGAAACCGATACGCTTCTGTCGCGTCACAGCACAACACGACACAATAGTTTGTTTCAAACAAACTATTGTGTCGTGTTGTGTGTCGTGTTGTGTTGTGACGCGTCAGAAGCGTATCGGTTGCATACATTTAATATGGCTAGAAACACATCATTACAGTATGTTGTGTCGTGGTGCTAACGTGTTTCTAGCCATATAAAATGTATGAAACCGATACGCTTCTGACGCGCCACAACACAACACGACACAATAGTTTGTTTCAAGCGTAACTCAAGCGGTTGAGAAAATGGTGGGTAATTTTATCGAGTAGTTCGTTGCTCCGATAGCCGTGATCGTCTAGTGGTTAGGACCCTACATTGTGGCCGTAGTAACCCAGGTTCGAATGCTGGTCACGGCAGTGGTAACACTGTCATGGTGGAGCATTCTTTTTTGAATTTCATGCTTATGAATCGTTTTGGCAGTTATATTGCTTGTCACGGGGTGATAATAATTGTCAGTGTTATTTTTTAATATGAACATTTTAAGATCTAATTTCTTATTTTTTTCAGTTCGCACTATTTAGGCGTCAGCATTAAAACATGTAACGTACGTACGCTGGGTTGCGTAAATCCACTGCGGGACGCCGAAAGTTACATCGTGTAAAGCGTTTCGCCACAGAAGGCTAGGACTATTTACTAACGTGGAGGGGCCGGCGTGCACGGTTTGCCCCGTGTACGCCGCCGTAAGACCCTCCATTGGGGACTAGTGTTCTTGACCAGACAGGTTGGGCTAGCCAGGGCGCGTGAGTAGTGGTGTCACATTGGGGACCTAGCATGCGCGCCGTCTAGCAAACACAAGGTAACGGGATTTTAGTCGTGCAAAACGTTATTTATACTGAACCACAATTCATGCAATGCGACCGGTGCGCGCTCAAAGTGTCGTCGCATGCAAGTACGTTTAACATATCAACATGTACGGCTTTGTTCGTACAATATGGTGTTGCAACTTGCAAAGCAGGGGCGCGTGTATTTAGTAAGTTATTATATGAATACTAGCTGTGCCCGCGAACTACTTTTTGACAGTAGAAATACTAATATCGCTATATAATAAATGGGGGTTGGTGGTAGTATTTTGGTTATAAGTATTTTTTTAAGCCAAATCATAAAAAAATGTAAAAAAGTCGGGATATTCTGGCTCTTTGACAGTCTATAAAGTGACTAGTGAATTTCTACACATAAAAAAAAGACTTCACAGTCGATTAGACATTATTATTAATTAATCGATAATTACAAGTTGTTATCGACATAATTAATGTAGTTACTGATAACATTTATTTATATGTGTGTGTCTGGGTATATCTGCATTCGTGCTCACTCTCTGATTTGATTGTGAAAAAAACATTGTAACAATCATATCTTCGAATTTTAATTTATTTTCGGAAATTTAATTTACATAAGCATGAAAAATTATTGCCATTTGTGAAAATTTTAAACTGGGATTTACTAAATGCGTAAGTATCACCTATATTAAAGTAAAAAGTTAACTTTAACTACTAAACTGGTAAAACTAAATAGTATCTATAAATGTTATAAAAAACCTATTATTGGTTTATACGCCATGTCTCATATTTTTCTTATACTACGTAATAACTCAAGCGTAACGGGTAAGAAAATGGTGGTTAATTTTGTCAAGTAATTCGTTGCTCCGATAGCCGTGATCGTCTAGTGGTTAGGACCCTACGTTGTGGCCGTAGTAACCCAGGTTCGAATCCTGGTCACGGCAGTGGTAACACTGTCATGGTGGAGCATTCTTTTTTGAATTTCATGCATGCTTATGGATCATTTTGGCAGTTATATTGCTTGTCACGGGGTGATAATAATTGTTATTGTGTTATTTTTAATATGAACATTTTAAGATCTAATTTCATATTTTTTTCGATTCTCACTATTTAGGCGTCAGCATTAAAATGCTAGTTTTGCATTGATTTCGAAATGCAAGCATGTTGAGAAATAATAACACCAGAATCAATAATAAATTCCTTTCAAACACGTGTTTTATTGTCTAAAATAAGTAGCAGTAGGAATTAAATATTTTACTTTATTTAATTTTACTTTAGTGTATTAGACTTGATATTTTTACATATTACTCCCGAGCGGAAGAGATTATTAAAAGTGTTTGTCTTGGCACTCCACAATTCCTAATGGAAATTTGTTTCAGCACCATCTACAGCTGTGCAAACAAAACGCTTGCTCAAGAAAATGTGCTGCTTTTGCTCGCGGCCAATAAAGTGAAAGTGAATTCAGTTTTGCGCTCCAAATGCGCTGAACTGGTCCGTTTATTTCGTGATGATGGTCACAGCACCAGTAGCTGTGATCGTAAAGTGGTTACATAGGACTCTACCTTGTGGCTGTATCTAGTAACGCACGTTCGAATCCTGGTCAAGGCATTGGTAACACTATCATGGCGGTGATTTTTTTCTGCAAATAAGCAATATTTTGTTCTTATACTTTTGTTTTAAATAATAGCTGTTTATTGTTGATAACTTATCTTATTGTTGATACTTTGTGGTATTGCCTTTCTTAGAATATTTATTACTTTCAATTTTTGTAGATATATTCCTACAAAACATTCTACGATTGCAATGACGTAGTAAATTTTTATATGAACATAATATATTGAAAATTGAAATTAAATTACTTTCTATTGAATTAACGAAAATTACAAATACCTACGCCTTGAGTATTTTAAAAATAGGTTTTATATTATGTAAAAATATATAATATATATATAATGTAATGGTATCATTAAAATTGTGTTTGTGTGGTAGGTGAGCTACCTATTGAAAACGTATTTTATATAATTTTTTTAAAAAATCTGAAGCATATAATTCAATAGATAAATAGTTTACCAGAATGAATTGAAGCCCCAACGACCAATCTCAACAGAAAACCAGGGGCCTAATTCAGCAAATCTTAACGCCATTGTCGCATCGTGATAGCTTTTCAATAAAACTGATTTTGTCACTTTTACGCGCATTTTCCGGTGCAATTTATTTGTACTACAATTTCTTGATAAGTCAATAGTGACAAATGTTTTAGTTAGTATTCGGTTAACCAACAATAACTGCCTCAAAAAACGATGCTATTGAAGCGTTATTGACACACCACAAATGCGTTAACGCTAGCAGAATAAGGCCACTGTTGGTTATATTCTCCTACGCAGTTGCACAGGAAACTAGTGTACAATCACATATGAACTCCATTGGGATGATAATACGGCACGAAAGAAGTGAAATCAGGCGAAGGACCTACTGTTTAAGCTTCCTATTTTGAAACGCAATGAGGAAGGAGAGATGCTCTTTATTTTTGGTCACCCATCAAGGTCCTGGTCACGATGAACGCTGCTTCACTTTCATATATATGTATAAAATGAAGAATAGAAAATAAGACGACGTAACTTAAGGTAGTGGAAGACCTTAAACAAGACATGAATACAGTTTTTACGAAAACACTATTTCAATTCAGTGTTATTCGAGCGGAACAGTCCAATTCAAAGATTGGTCACGGTATTCGCCCCGGAAGGCACCAGTTAAATTAAACTTTGGACAACAAGTACAGTTCCCCTTCAGTTATATGTTTTGACTTCAGCGCGGGGCGAGCCAGGGGTCTATAGTAGCTGGTTTTAGCGTCGAGATTTAAACTGAAGCCAATTTTGAGAGCTATGAGCATGAGCTCCAGTAGCCGTGATCGTCTAGTGGTTAGGACCCTACGTTGTGGCCGTAGTAACCCAGGTTCGAATCCTGGTCACGGCAGTGGTGACACTGTCGCGGTGGAGCTCTTTTTTGTTATAAAAAATTGTATTACCTACAAACTGAGGACTATGGCAAACACATCGAACTTACCTGTGTGGAATAATGAGAAAAAATGTTTGTAAGTACCCAAAAATTGTAAGGTAACTAAAATAGCAACATGTACAAATTCTTAGCGCAATGTGATAGTGCATTAGAAGCTATTCTCACATTTTACCGCGCTGTACGCTTAACATTGACGGTGATCTATTGATGTTTTTTGTTTTCGCTGATGTTTTCCAAACTCAAATACTACGGTATAACGTTAACCAGTTACCGCGTACCAAGGTACCGAGAGGTTCAATGTGAGAATTCTTAAACATTTAACACAAATAGGGGTAGTAAAAATGGGCACAGACATGTACCTGTTGTGCTGTAACGTCTGGAGTTGGTGCGCGCCCCATGTTAGTCCGATTCCCATGTCCGAGGTCATGCTGAAGTCCTGTGGTCCGAAGTTGCCGATTCCTGAATAGCTTAGCGGTGTCTGTAATGAAAAAATTCATTGTGTTTATAGGTATTTTGAAGCGTCGATGCGAAGCGATGGCGTAGTGCCACGCCCGCCCCGCCACGTACCAATGTGTTTCCAAATTTTGAATTCATATGTACGCTTATTCGACGCTTTTACAGTGAAGGAAAACATCGTGAGGAAACCTGCACACACCTGTGAAGAAAGAATTTCTTTACAGGTTGTGTGTGAAGTCGACCAACCCGCCCTTGTCCAGCGTGGTTGACTACGGCCTAATCGCCCTAGTTTAGGGTAGGCTCGAGCCCCTCGGTGGGGACGTATATGAGCTGTTGATGATGATAGGTATTTTTAACAAGAATTTTTGAGAGTACTTATAAATAACTTGATGTAGTTTTTTACATAAAAAAAAAGTTACGATTGAGGCAATTATATTACATTGAAACTTGATACATTTTATACAATGCAAGGTTTTAAGATAGCCAAAATTTAACAGCTGAGATTTCTCAGCTGTTAAATAGAAGGATCCAGGTAAGTATTTCACAACCTGTAAAAAACTTGAAGTAGTTGAAATAGTTTACAGCTCTATAAAAAATAAGCATTTTGGTTAATTCTGTGAGAAACTAATAAAAACTTACTTTACCTACTTAACTACTATAATTTATAACAATTAGGGGAAATAGAAATTTGACCAATCCGCACGGGGCCAGCGTGGTTCACTAAGGCCTAATCACCTTAACATAGATAGGGTAGGTTTGAGCCCCTCAGCGGGGACGTATAAGAGTTATGATGATGATAGGGGAAACATATAATTTCTTTGCTTTATTGTGCTTTACTATGCGGTGACGAAACCACACACTAACGCACCCGACCCCTTAGACAAAAGCCATACGCTTATTTTTCCGCAGTCGTTCCGCGGAAAAATGTATGGAGATGACATTAGCTGCGAAAAAGCAGCGTGAGGTTATCATAGGCTAATACATTTTTTCTGCGAAACGATTGCGGAAAAATAAGCGTGTAACTTTTGTCTAAGGAGGCTGGACAGCGTCATGTACTATGCCAATTCCTATTTGACTAAGGAGTGCCTAGTGGGGATGGATATGGGATAAAACGCTTAGATTATAATAATTAACATTACATTATCTGAAACAATATTACGAAAACCACACTTGCGTACAATGTTCTTGACTCATATGGTCATAAGTTTGTCGCCATAATAACAATGTTTATAGTATTGTTATGTTCAGATAATAAGAGTTAAGATAGCCTGTTCCTCAGTTGTTGAGGAGTGCAGGTGAAGCTCGCTTCCATCTTCGGCCTTATCATAACTTACCATCAGGTAAGAATGAGATGAAGGCCAAGATCTTCCCTATCGTATGTAAAAATAATGGAGGGATTCTCTGTCACACCAATTTGTCACACCAGTGTTTCACAGAAGAGTTTTTTCCTCACAGTCACATCAGTATGACACGGAAGAATTCTTTTCCTCACAGTCACACCAGTGTGATAATCAAGAATTTCATACTTTATGGTCTCGACGTACCGTCGTCAGTCCCCCTCCACCGTTACGCGGAAACAAAGATTACCTCTCCAGTAATCAATAATTTCATACTTTATGGTCTCGACGTACCATCGTCGTCAGTCCCCCTCCACCGTTACGCATAGAAACAAAGATTACCTCTCCAGTATACGAGATGTCGTCCTGCGGCGGCGGCATCGAGTTGGGCAGCACGACGCGCAGGTTGTTGTGCCGGGGCGAGTGGTGCGGCGGCGGGTGCGCGTGCGACTTGTGCGCGTGCCGGTGCGGCGAGGGCGCGGGGCCCGGCGACGGCGACGGGGTGCACGCCGCGCCCAGCGGCGACCCCGACCCGGGGTAGCCGTTGGACATCTCGAGCATCCCGCCGCTGGGGTACACTGGAGCGGTCGGGGGATTGTTGCGTCAGTTATCGTTTTATTTTTAAGTGTTTTTTTTCCTTTTAGAAAATGCCACTCTCATAGCCTTCATTAGCGGATATTTAATTATTAAGATTGCATTTTTTGGAAGAGGAAATGCCAGTATAGTGTGGTTCAAACCTATATTGTATAGTGTGTACTAATTGAGTTTAATGAGAACTGTATTCATTTCTTTCTGACATTATACGTATATCTAACATATAAAAATCTCATGTTACAGTGTCTGTTTTTTGTGTAAATTTGGTAGGTCTGAGAATAGGTCGTAGGTTATTTTTATACCCCTAGTTGATAAGGGTGGTTCGCGGGCACAGCTAAATTCATTATAATGAGAGGCATCTTCTGTGACTTTGCATAGAACGTGATTCTTCTTTGCCCACTAAATGAGCAAATTAAATTGTTTAAGGGTAAAACCAGATCGAAGCTTCAAGGCGTAGTATTTTATTCCTGCCCATGGCGGACTTGTCCGATTTGAGCTTAGCCATCACGCTGCGTTAATTACCAAAAACTATCAGTATGTTTATCCACTCCAGTAGGCCTATTCTCTAGCTGCGGTTGGTAACAAGAACTGTCATTTTTGAAAAAAACTTTACATCCATTACTAGTTTAGTGATCTTATGTGTTACGGCGGTGTTCATGATAATAATAATGGATGTTAACTTTCTTTCAGAAAGAAGTTAGAGAATAGGCCTGGAGGACATCGTTGGCGGAGGCATATGCCCAGTGAGCGTATAATGGCAAAGAAATGCTTTACTGAATGAACATTAATTTCAAAAAAATATGCTCACCTGAATCGGTTTCCGAAGACGAGGGCCGTGGACTAATGGAGGTATGCATTTGTGGACTAGCTTGTAATAGAGACTGATCATATCCGCCGACTGGGACGCTCACGGGTAAATTGTAGTTGCTTCCGGCCACCCCCACTCCGACGCGACTTCCATTCAACTGGTTCCTTTGCATCATCATTTGGAATTCTTCGTCAATCTTTGAGTACTTGGCTTCCGTCCGCGGGGTCAGGTTGTATTCTGGCTCAGCCTCAGGGCTGTCAGGTGACATCACTCCGTTTTTATGCTCTTTCTTCGTTAGGGCCTGCAAGTGTCAGCGGAACGAGCTCAGGTGGCTTGACGAGCCAAAATGATCTAATCTGCACTGTATTAATTTCAGCATGCTTTACTTATTAGAAGGCACCCTCTATACACACTATTAGTTAACAGCCACGACATTAATACGACTACGGATCTCATTATAAAAGTATGTAGTGGAGGGTTCAAAATAAAAAGTGCTTTTTACTACTGTGTTTTACGAAACGGTTTAGGACACTTTTTAGCGTACATATGTGTGTAGTGTCGAATGCAATGATGCAACTCTGACTTCATCCTCGTATCTCATCTCAACTCTAATCAGGTAGGAGCGGTTAATTAAAATAAACACAAACATATATACAAAACCCATGCTGTACGAGGAAAAAATAACAAACACAGGGGATATCTAGTCGTAAACTGTTAGTAGAAATGGGAGGTCTGGTGCACGGTACGCTGTAATTTTAACAGGAAATACATGCTGGTAGGTACGATGTAAAATAGCTTTATGTTTAATTATCCTAATACAATCGGCTACTAGTTTGGACTCAATTTCGAAATGTCATGAAACGCTATTCTCTTCTATAATTAAGATAGGGAGTTAGATAATAATTTGGTTTTCAAAACAAGTGCTTATATCTCTTAATGTTTCGTAATACAGCTGACCTTTGGATATCTCGCTTGCCGCAAAAAACTTCAAAACAGTATAAGGTAATTGTCTATAGTTTGCAAGGCACGACCGTTTCTCAGTTTGGAGTACCAATTCTAAGGTGGGTTAGAGTGTTTTAAAAGGGACGATTTTTAGCACACTACTGTACGTTGCAGGGAGTGGCAGATAGAGGGTTGGTTTAGTATATATGCATTAGGTTTTTGTGAGTAGGAAGCACTCGGTTAATGGGACTAGTCAAATTTGCATGGACATTGCATTGCGATCACGGGCACACAGATGACGCCGTACTTAATGTACCTCGATGATGTTGCGGTTAGTCAGCGATTCGTGCGGCTCGTTGTATTCAGTGTATTTCAAGAGAACCTGAAACAAAAATCATAGAAGTATGTAAATAAATAAAAATACAAGTTTATTTTAGACATGAGTCCAAAGTCCATGTTTCGACAATACTTAATTAAGTTAATCATTTCGTGATCTGAGAAAAATAGAATATTATTTTGAATAACATAAATAATGCATGTATTGCATCATTGTTTATTCTTATAAGGTTGTATAGATATGGTACTTATGTCTTACAATTATATGAGGCATTAATTTGGCTATGTACATTATAATGTCATATCTTTCAATATTGCGTATTTAGTCGTACAATATTCATTTTACACGGCCAAACATAAACAGAAACAAACCAAAATGCAGTGTTTAATTGGCACACTTGCTCTTTGTCTCAAAAGCTTGATTAAATTGAAAGAGATAATGTGTAAATAAGTACGGGGGAAAATATTTACCTTGTCCATGTCCGTGCTCGCATATTGGTAGAGTTTGTTGTTGGAACTGAATATTATCAGAGCTATCTCACAATCGCACAGCACGCTCAATTCGTAAGCCTTTTTCATCACGCCGAATTTGCGTTTGTTGAATGTCACCTGAAAATAAAAAAATGGTATGTGTAATTCTTTTGAAGATTTTTATCTAAAAACAGGCTAAGAGCCCTCATAGACGCTTACAATTAGAGGTATCACTTAGTTGATATCGACCCATAACCATTCACCCCCAGCACCGTGTTCTTACTCAATATTATACGCACTTATTGACGCCAAAAAAATTAAATATATCCCAAGAAGCAAATGTACAAGAGAAAAAATGTTGACTCTACACGTGTTCTGAAATGGGGAGAGCCCTCACAGGAATTCTGTACGAATCCTTCACCCTGTTGACTCTATGTATATCTGTTGACTTTACATCTGTTCGCAAATTGGGAGAGCCATCACGAGAAGACTAAGTAAAATTACTGACAGTTCCCTCATTTGGACATACATACATCTGGCGAGCTCACCCACATGAAGGAACAACGAAATGTGTTTTGGCGGCGGTATTCTGTGAAGTAGAGTTATCTCAGTCGGGCTCCTTATCAGGTAGATAAAGATCAAACTCAACATCAACCGTTTCAACTGTTTGCAGTCGCTCCGATTAGAGCGATAGCGAATTTGACAAAAGCCGTGCTTTATTAATATTTGCATCGATCTAGTTTTGACCATTCACGATCCAATTTTGACTGTTTTACAAGCAATTGCAGTGAATACCCATCTTTATTCTTATTCATTTATGTCTGAATATAGATTATGCCAACACATAACAAAGAGTTATTTATTGGTCGAAATTTAATATGTATAGGTAATATAAACGTTATTGCATAAAATCGAATTAAATATTGTACAGGAAGCTATGAATATACCACGCACTGGGAATTTCAGTGTGTCTAAGGGCCGGAAATACTATCGGTGCAATTATAATTTGTAGTGTCGTCCATTATTACCAATTTATTTTCCTCATTACGAAAATATATAAGTCATACATTTTGTATCAAGTAAAATCCTTATCACTATTATAATTTGTGATAGAACTACAACCGCCACGTTTAACCGTCCTTAAAATAACGTTTAATATATATAAACGTTTTATTATAATAAAAAATCTCCATATACTGTTTGAGTCGGTCTGGTATTGATTTGAAGGTCCTGGGTTCGATTCACCATGGATTCATTTGTTTTTCTGCTGGATTTAGTTGGTGGCAGGGCTACGTAGCTACCACCGTCTTTCTAAGTTTGTCGATATAACATGTTGTGCTGTGACAAGTAGAGGAATGATAGTCAGTTGCTCAGTTATTGAGAAGTAAAGGTGAACCTTCTTCCATCCCTTATCGTTTTACCATCAGCTGAGACGAATACCAAGATCTTTCCTGTTGTGTGTGTAAATAGTAGATTGCTTTATAAGGGTGGAAAGGAATCAATCCCTACGAGGTTGTTAGACGCCCGAGCGCAGCGAGGGCGGCTATAGTCCGAGTAGGGTTTGATTCCTTTTACCCGTGTGTAGCACTCTACTTTTCATTTCGAATGCAAGGAAAATAAAAAATAGCTTTTCTAATAAAATTTATTAATAAAAATACTCCTAACATGACATTTCGACATCGTGTTTTACACTTAGTGTACTTTTTTAAGCATTGAATATCTGCTCCATAGCGTAGACGCCTGCACTTTATGAGATAGTTCATTAAAGTATATAAGAAATACATTTTCAGAAAATGATTTTATATACCTTGCATCTCGCCACTTCATAAAGTCGGAATATGTATTTAAATATCTTTCCTTTGAAATTTTTGGAAAAAAAATTTCGAGTATTGTATTTGCTTCGTTCGTGACTGAATCTGGAGCCGAAATTTCAGAATCGCTTGAATTCATTGTTTTTCTTAAATACCTAAATCACACAATCAAGATTTCGGTACAGCGTAACAGATTCCCCTCCCGCCAAAATTATCTTTTTCACAGGTATTTTTAAATTTGGAACACATCGCGTTACCTGTTACTGGCCATTCAGCCAAATACTTTTATTATCATTGTACCAAAGATTGTATGTACGTAACCTAATTCAGTTCTATTTTTAAAATTTTACTTTCCGCCCTAAGGAGGGAAGTAAATAGTATGAGAATTTCCCGCCCGCTGGTGGGAACTAGCGTTTTCCTCCCAATACTCAGATCAAGGAAACGCTCCTTTCCGAGCATGAGGAATGAAAAAATATTATAATCACAGTTTGATTTCGATTAGTTTTATGTTCACTACTCGATTTTGTCTATTATGTTCTAATGCAATAATGACGAATCTTTCCCCTTTTTCTGATTTATCCCTTTAAACCCTCATTTACTAATTTCTAAAAGGACGAAGCTTTATGCAACCCTCCTCCCATTTAACAATATCATTATAGAAATACTAAATAATATTATACTCTAATAGCCTCCGATCTATATTACGAGTATATCATCAATATCATTAAAAACATCAAGCTTTACGCAATCCCCTTGACGGCATTCTGTACGCCTTGGATAAAAGCAAATTAACCTTGACAACTTTCATTTCAGATGTCTGCTTACTCTATTACCAACAGTTACTGAGCCTCTACGATCCCATCAAAGTATACAATTGCGTTACAGATTGAGAATTCCAGTTAATACAGTGGGATCTCTATAGACTGGACAAGGGTTGCGATACAGTGTAATTGTATAATTAATAAATCACCAACGGGAGCGGTCATTGTCCTTTGTGATAATGTTTTGCAAAGCTTGATGGTACTTAGTTACATGACGTCTGTTAGCTTTCATTCAATTGCAAGGTGTTTAGTATTTTCTTATTCTTTCTTATAATAATATGAGAATAGATAAAAAGGAATTAACCAAGTTTTTGATACGAGGCAAAAGTATATTGACAAAATTTTATGAGAAACATTAAACAATATTAATTACACATAGTGACAAATTAATAAAAATACAACTTATTAAATACTAGCTTTCCGCCCGCGGCTTCGCCCGCGTTATTTTAGTTTTCCCGTAGGAATTTTATATTTTCCCGTAGGAAAATTACCCTTTGTCCTTCCCCTGTTCGCGCGTCGGTGGCGCAGTGGACTCGGCACTTGCCTTCCAAGCGGGGGGTCGGGGTTCGAGACCCGCCATGTACCAATGTGTTTTTCGTTTCGAATTTCATATGTACATTTGTCTGACGCTCCTACGGTGAAGGAAAACATCGTGAGGCAACCTGCATACATCTGCGAAGAAGTTCAATGATGTATGTGAAGTCGACCAATCCGCACTGGGCCAGCGTGGTTGACTAAGGCCTAATCACCCTAATATAGGGTAGGCTGGAGCCCCTCGGTGGGGACGTATATAGGCTGTGATGATGATCATAGTTTTGGTTGGTGGTCTCAACAACTTCAAAAGCCCATGCAGGCCCAATTATTACCGATCTCATGGTTTGCCAATGATATTATCATGATGAAATCATAGTGCAAAATATGTAGATTTTCGGTCAGATTTTTGAACATTCGTTAATTTTATCATGATGACATCATTGAAATTAAGCCATAGTTATGATATCATTGGAGATCGGTAATACCAAATGAAGCATTTCATGACTTTTTTATCTAAAATTTATATCATGTCATACGATGAAAGATCCATAATAGACCTGCTGTTCTACCATGTCTGGATAGCTAGTACCATCTTTCCAGCCTATTGTTACCTATATAAATGTAGGTACAACAACAATACTTAGCTTTGTTGTGTTTCGATATTTGCATAGTATAAGACTCTGCTCAAACAATATTTTTTTATCATTTGTTTCAAATTAATTGAAATAGAATTACGTTTAAAATGTGTAAACGTTGATCATATTATTTAGTGAGTGTTGCATTACAGTTTTCGTTTTTTCCGGCCTTAATACCCTTACCACATACCACTAGGTAGATAAAAACATTCCCGTTGTGAATAAAATAAGGGAAAAGATTGTTATAATATTATGTAACATAATACCTGCCGATTCCGTTCGTCTGTGATCCGGGATATTTGTATTTTCTTCCGACCCATAGTGGCAGCAATCTTGGAGGGGGTATATGGAGCTTAGATGAGAAGAATGTGGCCTATGGGCTGGCGCTTCTGTGGACGTCAACAGCTGTTACCTGTAACCAACAATTAACATAATTTAGATTAACGGTTGGTTTCACAAAGCATGCAAGGTTACTTATACGTATCTGCACGCATCAGGCGGGCAGTCGTTAAATTTTATGTGTACAAATTGTATGCGTATGTATACGTATTTATTTTGAATCATTTGTTCATTCTATGTCTTATTTGCAATATTTGTAATTTAATCGTCATTGTACTATTATGTTAGAAAAATAATAATCCAAATATATTGTTCCTAAGTAATACTTCTAGACCGTGTTGCAATTTCTATCGTTTTTGTATTGAACTAAAATTTGATGCTCTATTGTATAAAATTCAATATAGCTATAAAAATATTAATTTTATACTTGAATAAAAATAAAATAAAATAATGCAATTCAATGAGAATTTTGAAACCAACGCGAGCAGAGGTGAGAATTTATAACAAAACGTCATAATTATCTCAAAATTGTAAGACTTTGTATAAGCGTTTACAATCATTTTAAATTAATTTATTTAAAATCATTAAAAGCTTTTTAAATCTCTCTTGATACACCTTAAGCTGAATTTATATCAAGAAATCAGTGATAAACGGTACGTTAATATACATAATTTTTAATGAAACCATTTCCTTCTTTATTAGCCAGCCTAGATGCTATGTGGAGCTAGAAAAAAAATGAGGTCGCGTCGTTTGATAGCTGGGGCATTATGTAAATCAGTGTGACCTAAGTCTTACTGCCACTGCGGGCTTGTGGACTGGTAAATGAGGGCCACGGCTTTGACACCGTAAATGTTACACTTAATATTTTACACGTGAGCTTACTAAATTGAATGTATCTATATAGGCAGTTCAATTTGCCGAGACGAAAGTGATATTTTGTGGCCAAAAATGATGGTGCAGTGTCATATGTGTTTTAATATAATACGTGCATATTCTCATCCATATATTTCTTTATTTCTATTGTGTATTGTATGTATGTGATTACTGATCGTCGTGATTTCTCAAAATTGTGACTAATGTGCTGCTTATAGTTAAAACTAGCTTTTTCCCGCGACTTTGTCCGCGTGGAATTAGTAATTTGGGTAGCTTATTTACTATCCAATCAGCTTATATCCTTCCCCACGACTCACCGAGCCCAAAACCAAACTACATATCTCCATATCAAATTTTATCTAAATCGGTTCAGCGGTTATTGTTTTCCCACACAAACTTCCATATCCTTTTCACCCCTTTAAAGGACGATTTCTGCAATAAAAAGTATCCTATGTCCTTTCCCGGAACTCAAACTATCTCTATGCCAAATTTCTCTTATTTTAATAACACCAAAATACTGAAAATGATTCTCAATAACAAATAGGAAATAAAAATTATATTTATTACCAGCTGTGCCCGTGAACTAGGTTTCGCCATAATAATTGTCCAAAAAAAACATTATCACCTAGAGGTATAAAAAATAGTTTACGACCTATTCTCAGGCCTAGCCAATATACACAAAAAACATCACAAAAATTGCTCGAACCGTTACGGAGGAATTTGGTTATAAACACTGTGTTACAGTGTTTGTAACCAAAGTCCTCCTTAGATTTTATATTTTATATTTGAGATTGTATATTTTACATTTTTCTGACATTTATTGAGTTAAATTATTTTCTGAAAAGTCTAGTACACCTTCAGACAGATGTCGAACCCGTAACCTTTCACAGCTTGCCAGATAGTTCTTGCAACTGACATGATAGATTTTTTAACCTATATACTTTTCCAGGTTTACACGCTTACCCTAACAGTTTACATGTTTAGTTACACCCTAATATTTATTCAAAATCATGAACACGCCATCAGACTTGACCCTGATCATTGAATATGATAAAATATTAACATGGAAAAGTCATAATGTACGCTCCTTATTTATTCATATTCAATGTGATGCCTCTTAATGACGCACGAGTTTTTCGTTCCATGAAATTACTTTTATTTACTCGTATTGGAAATTGATGCACGGTTAATCAAGTACTGCCTACCTACATCTTCGTTTGTGTTGTTACAGAAGGGAAAAATGAATTTTTATTATGGCCACGGCGTGCAAGGCGGATTGCGATATTTCAGCGGTGAGCATGCTACGTTGCGTGTCTGGCGAGCGTCTCTACTACATAGCTGTGTAAACATTAGGCAGTGAAAAGAATACATACACACACACCTTCCGTTTGAAGTAAGTTCCGCTACATATAGAAGTCCGGTATTTTTAATTTAAAAATGTTTGACTTTGAAGTGGAAAACTTCGTTTTTTCGAGTCAAAACCTATTCAAGACCGAAAATATGTTTTTATTTGCGAGTTTTATAATAAGGTTTTGTTTCGAAAATTAACTCTCTTGCAGACTTGTTGTATTATTGAAATCCATGGTTAGAGATAGGGTTGTATTATTGAAATCCATGGTTAGAGATAGGATGATACATTTTAATCTCGTCGCCGATTGCTTAAGCTAATGTCCGCCATTTTTATTATTGCTCGCTCATCAAACGAATTAGTTGTCAAATAGTTTTTATGAAGTTGCTACGAGGGGCGAGAATTTAGGTTTAGTATGAGTGATTTTTGTGACAAAATATTTCTTCAAAAACTGCAAACACTAAATACATAAGTAGTTATGATTCGAACATTTAAAACACAAAACAAATACCATGTTACTGTTATCGATAGACGAGCGAAGCATATCACCACAGAAATGACAAAATTTCCGGGCAAAGATAAGATGTGCTGCACTTGTAAATTCACGGTTGTGCTCGCCCGAGATAAACATACGTTTGTGTGCAGCTACGCAGTTAGCCTGTGTGGGTCAGGGGGAGGGGGTTGAATAATAGGGTGTCAGGTCACTGTGTTTGTAGGTGGCTGGCTCACGCGCTATCAGGCCTTCGCTTGTGCTCGGATTGCATGGAAAGGCATAAGCATTTGAAGGGTTAAAATGGACTATCGTTATCAGTAGAATGGTTAACAATGTCATTTAAAACGTATTACTTAAATGTTGAGAGAATTGTGCAACTGTATATTTTTATACAAAAAGCAAATTACGTTTTTACTTTCCTTTGTTTTGGTAATTTTTCCTACATTGATATAAATGTTGGGAACTAAAACGAAACAATAAAATATCACCATTTGTTATACAGGCATATATGAATTATTGCTATAGTCATAATAACTTAGTTTCCACGCTGCTGAATTTCCTGACTTCTAAACTTGACCGATTTTTTGTTCCATCATTACTTTTTGGTAATTTTCACTTACCAATTACCATGAATAAAGTATTTAAGTATTCTAATAGGAATTAAAAACAAACAGGGAAGCTGGTGTAGCCTGAAAAAAAAAAAAAAAAAAAACAGGTACAAGGCATTACGCAGAAGCCCAACGTCACAGGCACCTCCCTTTTTTCTCACAGCTCATTAACTTTTCTTAAAAGGTTAACATGAGCGTACGAGCGTGAACTTAGCTATGGGTAAACAAGTGAAAGAATCCTTTGCGCGTTGAGCGTGTAACCGCGTTTTATGACGTACTGGTCTTTCGGTGAGTTGCCATTAATTTACAATTCTGTCATTAAGACACATTAACAACACAAACACGAATAAATTTTGTATGTATAAAACATTCGAATCTACTTTAGTGTTAATATCAAAAACAGACAATCGCAATACCCCATAATATATTTATTGTACCTCCCTGCACAGAAATATGGTGGTAGTATTTCAGACTAATAAAAGTTTGTAAAAAAGATACATCGAAGTCAGATAACAAACCCAGAAAATAAGTAAAAGGGCAGCATATTGGAGCTTGAGCTCCAATATTTTTCATTTATCCACGAACAAACTTTGATAATATCGAAATTTTATCACGATTAATCTTTATCAGGCGGCGCGCGTCACGGCGGAGATTAGAACGTCATTCGTATAAACCTTGTTTGAAATGTATAAAATATGAATAAATACAGTGGTCGTGACGTCTTCAATCATACGCGGGAAAATGAAATTTTCAATATGGCACCTGACACTTCACAGTGTAGGCGGCCAGCTACGGGCGTGGGCGTTCGTTCCGCACGCCCACGCAATGCCCGGGAACCGAGCTCGTCTCTTTGACGTCTAGAACATTCCCTATCGACACTGCCGAAATTTCGGCCGAATCGTGGCATCATCCCGGATTGAGCTGCCTCTAAAGGTATTCTTTTTTTAAACGTGTTGACGCTCCATAACAAAAGAGACTTTTATCTGTTTACTGAGCCTGTAGTTATGTATTATCTCTACTTAGTAAAACTGAGATCTTCTTTAGTAAAACAGAAATAAAACGCACGACCTTAAATTCTTACGAATAAAAGGCTAATTCTAATGCAGCTTAACGCATATTTGCCATAATATGTTTTATGTAAAACAAGCTTTAGAATAGCATAACAGTGACCATGGGCAGCAAATATTTACACAAAAAAATTAATAAGTTATAGGTAGATGAGAAATTTTCAGTAGCAGCTCGGAGTTTGGAATTAGTGTCCGGACTGCCCGGTAAATTTGCTAGCCCCTATTACATGGAAATCGGCGAAGAATGTGTGTATATTTAGGTATCTGACATAACTTGTCACAGAGAATAGGCGTCATTTATATATTGTTTAATAAGATTAAAATGACTCAATGATGTAAAAGAGTACCTATATGGGTTCCACAAAACATTAATTCTAGCAGTAGGTAACAATACATAGAGACGCAACCTCCGCTGTTAAGGTTTGCATTATTAATTCGGAAGTCATTTGCTTATCACCACACCATTCCTGAGGCAAGGTTGCTAGTGTCGCTAACGCTATCCGCACATGCATAACCGTTTTTGCCGGGAGAAATAATGTTTAGCACTATAAAGCTTCTTCTACATAGTAGAGACTAACAATAATCAGGTTTGTAAAGATATAATTGTATAGTAATCAATAAAATTATAATATCAATAATATGAACACTGGTTATAATATTAACCAGGTTTTATTCAAACCAATATTACAAACCAGTATTTATTTATTAGGTCAACAAAGTCCACAGATCTTACAGATATTTACAGTTTAGGCTTATATTTACAGTTTCAGGCTTACATTGATTAATGACTTTATTAAGTACTAGGTGTGCCAGCGAACTACGTTTCGCCATACTATGTTTTCCCGTTTTTGAAACATTTTTTCATTGATGCTCAGCTCCTATTCAACGTAGCGCGATCTTATATAGCTTAAAGCCTTCCTCGATAAATGGACTATCCAACACAAAAATAATTTTTCAATTTAAATCAGTAGTTCCTGAGATTAGCGCGTTCAAGCAAACAAACAAACAAACTCTTCAGCTTTATAATATTAGTATAGATTTGAAATATTACTTTTAAAGTAGGTACTAAATATTACTACTAAATATAACTACTGTATCAAATTGCTCATTGGAATTCCTAAGGGTGAGACGCTGATTGACAGTATTTGTAATAATCTCAAAAACTGTTCAATCGATTTAAATAATTCTTTCATCATTAAGAAGTTACTTTCGTAGTTAATCCTGTAGGACCTGGTTTGACACCGAGTTAGGTAAGATCGCAGTGAAGTGTGAACAGCTTAGAACATTTAGCCAGCTAATATATAACTTTAACCACAATATAGAGAACGATATCGTTCTCTATATTGTGCTTTAACTACACTGACCTTCAAAAGTAAGTACTACACTTTTAAAATTAAATATTTCCCTAAACTACAATAGATAAAGGATTCAAACAAAAAAACATTTTCAGCTCATTTCGTCAGGTTTTTCGGAAGTTATAGTTTTTTATACATTAGTGTTTTTAATACTTTTTATTTTGAAAATATATTTTGCCTACTTTAAAAGTTATTGCAGTTTTAAAAGTGTGATACTTACTTTTGCAGGCCAGTGTATGTGGTTTTCTAATCCCTACAATATTACTGTACAGACTAGAAACTATTGCCATACCTACTTAAATTGACATTGTGGACGTTTTGTTGGTTTATTATTTTTTATCAAGTACAGTTTTACTAATTAAACCACGAACTTTAGGAAGCTTTGGCGCAAAATAAAAAAAACGTTCTGTGCACTCTTAAATATAAGCGAACTCTTATTATTAAATGTAGGTACTGTGACAAAATCTAAAAGTACTCGATGATAATTTATGTTTTCGCAGGCAGAATAATTTCAAAGAACGTTCTTTTGCATGTACTACTCACGTTTTATATAAGTATCAAAACATCTTGACTATCGATCAAATAAGCCGACAGATTGGGCTATCGTATATGAATATTTTAAAATTTCGCGTCGGAGTATATCAAAGTTCTGTTTGTTAAGGGATTTGGGATATTGTTCCCTAATAAGAATTTTTCAGAAACTCTCCAGAGATGTGAGCAAGTATTTTTTTAGTTTGTTCCCGCCAACATAATATGAAAGTTATGACTGACAGTGGTCTAATGGAAATTTGAACATACTTTTGCAAATACCATTAGATTATAACGAGTGGGTGTCCAGAATTTTTATCAATACGAAACTACTTATATTAAAGTAAAGTGGAAGAAGTAGCTTGAAATATATTAATGTTGATATCATAGGTATGTTTTATTAAATAATTTATTACTTTAGCTACCTGGCAAGTTTTATACATAAGTAAAAGTATATGTAAGTATACGTTTCAGGCGACATTATAACCTGTTCCTACGTATGTCTTCATCAGTGACATTGTGAGTGTAAATGGAACAATTAAGGTATATTTTATCATGATGCATTAAGTTTTATTATAACACTTGATAATATATAATTTTTTTCTCGAAAGGTTTTAGCGGCGTGTCTTATGAGGATAAAAAGTATCCTATGTAAGTTGGCAAACAAGCGAACTGCCCACCTGATGGTAAGTGGTGACAGTCACCTAAAGCACATGTGGCTCTTGTCAGATTCGCAGCAAAACTGCAATCCCCACAAGAACCACAGTACATACGTTACTAACTTGTAACATAAGACGTAAAGGCATGGTACCCAGTTATTTTACTGCCATATATCTTGCCCTTCAAACCGGAACACAGCAATGCGAGCACTGCTGCTTTGCGGCAGAAATAGGTAAGACGGAGGTACCCAAGCAGACGACCCTGGTGCAGAGTACGTAATTAAATACTTTTTATATTTATTCTTACTTTTACTTATACTTTTCTAAACAAAGTGAAATCAATTTGTCATCACAAAGTTTAGGGCTTTAATTTCTTATTCTTTTTAAAAACATAAGCTGTTACTTTGCAACATTAAACATTTGATTATGACGTATTAAGATTATATCAGAGGGTATTAGTTACCTACATAATAACTTGATTCATAGCTTCAGTTTTCGTGGAAATACCACTACGCATTGTTTAAAGAGTATATACTATAGGGATTTCCTCAAACAAGATCTATAGTCAAAGGCAAAGTGTAACTTTCTAGGAAACATAGTCTACGCTAGAGTTAAAACAGTAAAACCTTTTACATAAAAAAGAGTGTATTACAAAAAAAAACGGAAAGGAAAGACATTCCTGTACGTATTACGCATATTATAGAATAAACCTTAATTTTGTTTCATAATCATTCAAAACTCTCAGCAAATAAAAATTTTTCGTTATTTTTTTAATCGCATATAAAATGAACTTATAATTAAAATAATAAACATAACATCACGAAAGGTTTACTTAAGATGTATTACTACACACACACACACATATACGCGCGCGCACACACACATATACACACACAAACACACACATCACCAAGTTTTTGATTTCCGGGTAGGTACCTAAAAAGGGCGAACCCATTTGTCACTTTCCGGGCACTCAGTCCAGACTCCGCGTTTTTTTACATACGACAGGAAGCTCTTGGTTTCCATCTCACCTGAGGATAAGCGAGGACAAGGTCGAAGGTTGAAGCGAGGACTCCTCAAACCTGAACCTGGAGCTCTAAACAGCTGAGGATTTGGCTAAACCTCTTATTCCCGGAACATAACAAAGCTATCAACATTGTTATTATGGCGACAAACTTAAGTAAGACGGCTTTAGCTAGCCAGGCGGGCTCAGAGGACCTACCACCAATCAAACCGAGCAGAAACACTTCTGCCCCCATGGGGAATGGAACCCCGAAACTCCATATCAATGATAATCTCAACCATTAGTAGACCACAGGTGAAATTTTCAGAAACGAAGTTTATAAACAGGAAAAACTCAATAAAATTTTTCCTGATCCGGGGCTCTGATCCAGGCTTCGGATAAGCAGTCGCACTTGTTACTAACTAGCTCAAGGAGGCAAGTAAAGTTTAGCTTAAGATATTATGAATGATCCTTCTTGGTTTAACTAAATACCCACCTTTCTATCTATAGCCGCCTTCGAAGTTTGGTGTTAACCCACTCCGTGGTCTCGTAGCTGAGACAAGCTGGTTCTAACCTGGCTAACTTCCAGCGTTTCATATAAGTTTATGGTGACAGTAACAAGATTAACTGAAAACTGTTAATAGTATTGCTGTTCCGATAATTAGTTTGTTTCTTAGCTGTAGAGGAGTTAAGGTAAAGGTCGCTTCTATCTGCAGCCTTCCTGTTACTGACCACCGTGAAAATCTCCTAATGTTAAGCAAATAGGTATCTTTTCAATTGTATTGAAATGATGAATGATGATTTCAATTGAATTGATCTAAAAGTTTTCAGTAATTATCGCAGATTTTTAATACACGAAAGTATTAAGTATCTGCGATACAGTGTGTAAGAAAAACACTGTGAACTATTAGGAGCATGTTTAGAATCGATGTACGATGGTTTTTTGTTTTTATTTTTTTACGATTAAAGAAAAAATCTAAATCAATATTTAATCATTAATATTTTAAAAGTAACACCGACAGCTCGTCTCTATGTGCGCCGGCGGCGGCGGTCCTCGTCTATGCCGAGAATTGATTATTCGTACTTGTAAATGCTAATATTACAATCAGTTTTTCAAATACATATATCGATTTTGAAAACAGTCCCATGATCTATGTTTTGTTCTTAATTCTAATTTCTTTTCTGATAGGCCTAAAAGTACACACGCTCGTACGTACCGTACCAATGCAATGCTTGGACGTACGCTTCTTTAAAAATTCACAGGGTTTTTGCTACACACTGTATGTCAGTAGTTATAATAGTTTCCGAACAATTTCTTGTTTGTTCAATTATTAGATACTAGCTGTGCCTGCGACTTCGATCGCGTGGATGTCGGAAAATAACAACATGTCGTACAATTTTCCCGTTTTTGCAACATTTTTCATTGATGTTCAGCTCCTATTCCGTTCCTCGATAAATGGACTATCCAACACAAAAATAATTTTTCAATTTGAATTAGGAGTTCCTGAGATTAGTGCGTTTAACCATTCAAACAAACAAACTCTTCAGCTTTATAATAGTAGTCAAGTAAGTAAGTATAGATTTTTTGGTAGTCAAGTAGTAAACGTATCACTGGAGTTAAACGTGACGCGATTATTTTATATTTTTTTTTATTCAGTTGCAGCTCTTGTATCACTTTTACAGTAAGGGATTAAAAATTCACATGATTTTCCTTTTAAGTATACTAAGTGCGTCAAACTACATTAAATTTCTAGAAAAGTAGCAACTATAGTTTTATATTTACCTATTACCTTTACCTTGGTATTAGAAATAGTGCACATTAATACTTATCAATTATAAAAATTGTGTAATTTACTCATAGATATATCGAAAGATAACGAGAAGTGTGTGTAGTAAACAGTATGTAGTTTGAATTTTTCAGCAATGATTAGTTTAGGCGTCTAAATAATAAAGCTATTACTATTCTTTGATTATGTATTATTATAATTAAAGTTACTATTTTAAATGTTACTATATGTATTTCTTTAGATAATTCTACTTTGTACCGAGTGGTTTATATAGATAAGGATATTATGCTATATATTGTAGTGCACAATAATTATTAGTCATACATAAATAAATTAGATCCCAATATCACGCAGAACTTCTAGGTATCAGAAATACCCCTTTAACTTAAATATTCAGTTGTAGTAAATATCGCTTTAAAACACTCTAATGACTGTTTATCGACTTCAGTTGGACGGCAATCAAACACTCAATAGTAGTGAAAGACTAGCAATTAATACAAAACACATTTTCTACGTAAATGCTTATTACGCGAACATTAAACGTAATTGCGTAAAAGATCTATGAGTGCGGACAGTAGGGTTTATTCTTAACAGATAGTTGATATTTGTTCAGATAAATTAATGTACAATGCTGAGGAAAAGCGTGCGTTCAGAGACGTTAGAGTAGCACACACAGTCACACAGCAATGTATGGCAAACGAAGGATAGGAATCTTTAAGAATTGCTCACAAGAATATCCCCTAGAAAAGCATTGTGTATAGTAGTCGTGATGTCACTGAAACAATGGCGCTTATTGAACAATTATTATCGAGGATAATTAAGACAATAGAAAATAACTCAGATGACAGTCGAAGGAGCAAAATCTATTGTGGAAGACGGAATCACTCATTTCAGGTGTTTTTTATAACCTTCGTCGTTTCCTTGATTTTTATTGTTTCGTTACATGATTTATACTTTGAAGAAGTATTAGTAATTTTGATGATATATTACGAGATAATTATAAGCAGGTTCACTGTCCCCATAAAACTAATTGAAAAGCACATTTAACGTCCCGCGACATTTTTAAAGTTTTGAACTCGAAATAGACTGTAAGAATTAATATAATTGTGAGAATGTATGTGTATTATTCAAAAGATAATATACAATAAAAGCAAATATGTAATTAGACTGAGTGGTGTTTTTATTTAACAAAACACACACAATTGTATACTTATGTCTTAGTCTTATGCGTCATATGATATATTACGTATATCTTTATGTGACATATAGGTAAGATTATAGGGAGCCTAAAAATTCTATGCAATACCTGGCTTGTGCGAATAAATTTTATTATAAAAATGTAAGTTACAAGAAATGCTTGAAGAAGATTCGATAAACTTTTAAAATAAACTATATTAATAAAAACTGAATTAGATTTTCTACTTTTCCTAGGTAAGCGTGGATTAGTAATGTGTTGTTAGTCTAGCACACGAAGCGTTATTTTTTACACTGTTAGCAATGGTTGATAAGTATTATTACTTTATAACTGGTTGTGATTTATAGAGTCCGATCGTCTGTTTGCTAATCAAATAATAGTATGCAAGTTTACGCAAACGAGAAGATACAAATACCAATTTCAATTGTAAATACCAATTTCAATCTTTTTTTCTTATCTGATTCACTTTTAACACATCTTTCTAACATCTGAAAAATCTTTTCTGAAATTATGCTAAGTTTTAAGATTTCTAGGAGATCATTATTTGGCAGCATATAGAAATGTTATATTGTCTGTATTCTTATATTATTTTTTACTTTTAAGTGTTTTTGAAGTAGATTTTTATTTTTGTATTTTTTTCAGTAATTTTCTAGCCTAACCATCTCAAAGTAACTTGAATGAATACGTCAAGGGTCAATAATACTTGCCTATTGTATTTAAAAAGTAAACCTTTAACTCTTAAAAGTTAAGGATCTTTCCATCATCAGCCCGGTTCATAGATACCAGACGCAAATACCTGAATAGCTTCAGAAAAAAACATGAAACACGATACATAAAATTTAATGGTTTCCCTCGATTTTTGGGATCCTATTTTCAGATCCTGACTTTAGTATAGGACCACCGCTGGAGTCTCTATTAAATACAAAAAAGAATTTTGATAATCGGTCCACATTTGGCGGTAATGTTTAGTATCTTTCTTTTTAATTGTGCTAAAGCAATTCGATAGATTGATTGTATTTTATTGTCTCCTATTAACGTTGGAGACACATTGAGACACGCTGTGAAAGCAGCATTGTATGCCTCGCTGTTCCAGTTTCAAAGATTAGTCAAGCAGGGGTATTACTGGGCACTGTGACAAAAAAATCTTGTCACAAACTTGTTACGCGCATTGTAGTTGTTGAAGGACTTGCGCATTTGCGAGCCCTCTAAGTGACCCTAGCTACTTGCTATTAGTTGAGCAATCTGCAGCTTGTCTGCAAACTTAGTTGTATAAAATGCTGCATTCCCGTCAGCTTTATTGTCACTTATTATAAAGACCAGCAGGCCTATTCGCTAACTACGGTTGATAACTAGAACTGTCATTTTTGAAAGACACTTTATATCTATTACTGGTTTAGTGACCTTATGTGTTCCGGCGGCGTTCATGATAGTAGTAATGGATGAAGTTCTTTTCAAAAATGACAGTTCTAGTCAGCAACCGAATAGGCCTGCAGATAAGAGTTTTCTCGTTAAAAAAATAAGTAAAAGTACACTCTGCACTTTAAAACTCTACAATGTAGGTAATATTTAAAAATACCAAATCTTAAACTGATCATAATATGATAGCATTAGGTTCATCTTAACACCAGTGGAAGAGAATTAAATATTCCGAATTCATCGACACGCAGATCCTTCGCAATGCGACCAAGGATAATGTCGTCAACAGCTTCAGTGGTAAGTGAAAGTAAGTGGAAATCCCGGATAAGTTCATTAAGGCTCCGTAATGAAATCTTTTCGTAGGCAGGCATATTAACCTTTGCCCTTTAACGCTGATATTTTACTTATGCCACTGTTTTCAATTTTCGATATTATATTTTTTTTATATTATGTTTTTATAGACTGGATTTTAGTATACACTAATTATTCATCTGATTTGTGTGACGCTGCTACGGTGAAGGAAAACATCATGAGGCAACCTGCATAAATCTGCGAAGAAATTCAAAGGTGTATGTGAAGTCGATCAATTCGCATTGAGTCAGCGTGGTGACTAAGGCCTAACTTAGGGTAGGGTCGCTCGAGTCCCTCGGTGGGGACGTATATGAGCTGTTATGATGGGAAGCTTTTCGCCTTCATCTCACTCGAAGAACTGCCTTTTTCTCTCTAATTGTCGAAACAAAGCAATGTTATTAACATTGGTATTATGGCGAAAAACTTAGGTGCAATGGTGGTAGCTACCGAAACGGGCTTAAAGCCCTACTATCAAATAAACCGAGCAGAAAAACTTTTTCCATGGGAAATCAATACTATTTTGCCCGACAATTTACAAAATAAATAGTGGTATATAAATGCCTGTAATAGTCAATGTGTGGTAACTATAAAGATAATTGAATTTGAATGAAAAAACAACGGAGACCATGTTGGGGCAAGCGAAGTATAGGACACTTAGCAAAGAGGTGGAGCAATGGCTTACATCCGGCTTTTGGAGGCGCTTGGATGCGAAAAGGCGTAGAACAGACTGAGTTGTGCGTCATGTAAGAAGCAAGAGGGAGACTGTACCAGATTCGTTTGCACGGGTACCTCTGTATATACATCTTTCCGTTATCTTAAAGGTTCAGCAGTGAACTGCTACAGGCTGATGCTGGTGATAATTGCGATTGAAACACAATTGCCTAAACATTATTTCTGAAATAATATTAGAAATATTAAAAAAATATTCAAGTTCAGTTAATCTTACTTAGACCAGAGTACGAGATATGTATTTTTGCAGACATTATATTAAGTATTTCACGCTCTATATAGCTCTTAGCAAATATTGTTCGTCCTAAAATTAGACGCCATTAGGGATAAGGATTAATATACTCGTAACTTCAGCTCGTTAAATTCTACATTAAAATGTTCACATTTCATTATGCCGTGTGTCCCTTGCTGGAATTTTATAAAACATCGTTGGAGACGAGTTATCTCATTGTATTAAATAAATATTTAACTATAATTAGTATTATAATGGTATATTAATCATATTTCCCTTTTCCGTGAGTATATTTACGTTAGTAAATTTTCTATTTACATTTTGACAAAGCCAAAACTTCTTACATTTTCTAGGACTTTCCAACAGATCATCGATCAATCTCACATGTTTTTTTTATTTTTTTGAAGTCGGTTTTTTTTCTCTCTTTAGAAAATTATCTTTTTATAACATAAGATGTATAGTAATAGTATCCAGTAATATAAGCCTTCAATCCGGCAATGCAATCACTTTTGCAGAAAAAACTCACTTTGATGCAGAAAAAAGTGCTGAAGGAAGAGACAGGCGACGCCCTCAGGCATACGATTCAGGTACAATGTCTCTTTCTGGTAAACGTAACTAACGTCTTTACGATTAAGATAAACATGTGGCCGTGGGTACAAAGCAATAGTAATTAAAGGAAGATAAAAGATGAAGACACGAACGAACCTTGATAATGTTTATGTTTACATTCTGTGTGTTTCAATAAAGCGACTCGTGATAAATTCATAAAGTGTCTGATTAAATGTTGGTTTTGCATATTATCGTTCGGCGTTTGTGCAAATAAGTTTCAAATGTTTGTAATGACTTTGATATATAGGCAGTGCTATAAAAATGCAAAGAATATTCGGCTGATTATATAATTTAACGTGTTCTTATCTTAGAATGAATTGTTTGATGAATGAACCATATAAGTACCTAATCTTGAAAAATAAAAATTTTCAAATATCTACGATTCGAACAAAAATTATTGTTCAGTTGCTTATTAAAAAAGCCAGTAAAGCACTAAAGATGACATTTTTGCATCGTCTTAATTCTTTAACGAAACCAGATGATTAATTTGAAACTGCGTAGCGTGTTTGGTTGCCAAGCAACCAGTCTGTCGCAAGATGGCGCGGCTGACGTCAGCTGAGCCGAGCTCGAGTGGGGGGGTGGGAGGGCAAGGTCTTGTGGCCGAGCGACGACCGTGTCACTTCCCAATGAAAAAGAGACCTGAGACCCGAATTAAGGGCTGTCCTTGAGAGGCATTCGCGCGGAATGTAAAAGTACAAGACAAAGTCACGGACTTTGACATGCAAAAAACGGACTGCCGTTCTCTTGACAAAGAGCAAACATAAAGAACAGAATCGCGTGACGCGCCGCGTGACGTCATCGGCGTACGGTTTGTTTAGTTTTGAAGTGCCATCTGACCCATGTCAAGCTCGGTGAAAATGAGAGTGGATATGAAATAGCAGTTGTGAAGCTCGCCGCTCCAAATGGCGGAGGCGAGCTGAACTTGAAATTTACATTAGTTGCACCTGAATCAATAAAGTCAATGTCGCTGTGTTATAATGGCTCGTGAATTTACTAGTGGCAAACAATGTTCTACGCAAAATGGAGCCAGTGTACGGTGACCGAGTGTAGCTCGTTAGCCGTGACTGCGGTGACAATTGTGGATGACGTCACCTCGCCTCGGCTGCAGCCCGCGGGTGCGATGATAACACGAGTGTACACTACAAACAAGTGTGGGTGTAGAGGGCACACTTTGTATCGCTCACCGCCAAGATTCAAAGTAATTACTCGTGTCACTTTTGTACTACAAATAATAAACAGACGAACTGGAATTTCCACACGGCTATTTACAATACCAAAATTGTAGATAGCCGTTATTATTTTATAAGTCACTAGCTGTGCCCGCGACTTCGTCCGCGTGGTATAGTAACTCTTGGTAAAAAGTAGGCTATGTTATACCTTATATAATTAGCTATCTATTAGTGAAAGTCCCGTCAAAATCGGTCCAGCCGATCCGGAGATTAGCGGGAACAAACAGGCAGACAGACAAAAATTGATTAAATTGTGTTTTTGTTATTGGTACCCGATATACATTCATACCCATTTACTAAAAACTTGTTATTTTAAGATTACAAATAGACACTTCAATTTTATTTATATGTATAGATTGACGATACCTACTACTGCACCAATTCCCCCGTTTAAATTTCCACTATGTATTTCCCTAGTCCAAGGTTGCCTGGAAGAGATTGCTCATTAGCAATAAGGCCACCTGTGTTGTACAATTGCAATATTTTTGAAAATGTTATGTATGTTTATTTTTTTGTGTGCAATAAAGTGTATATTATTATTAAAATTAGTTTAGAATTTAAATATTCCTCATTATAATGCTTTTTGACGAGTACATTTTGCAAATTGCTAATATTTATTTTGTCACGTATCGACGAAATATATTCATTTGGATAATTAAATATTGGAAAAGTGTCAAGAATTTAAAAACTTTGGTAATGTTTTAGTAGGTACGTTAGAATTTTCTGAATTAAATTCACAAGTGTTTCAATTATATCCAAAAGTGAAATGGAAGAATCATAAAAACTGAATGATAGTTTTTATTCAGTTACGTCATGATCATATTTCTCATGTCAACAGAAATTTTCAGTAAAAGTGTCTTGCTGGTAATATGCTGTAGGTGACAGATTAAGATAACATTACAATGCAAGTATATTGTGGAAGCCTGCTAACGGATTTTAGCGCACCTAAGTCTTGACAAGACAATAACAAAGTGGATTCAAAATGAAATACCTCTTTAAACCTATCAAGTTAGCGTAGAATATACATTCACACATTCATGTTCAACAGTGCAAGATTTAATAACAAAACCTTTATGAAACTGATTTTTTTATTATTTCATGAAACTGTTAATTTTTCAAACTTCATGAATTTGATTCCAAGAGAACATCAAGATATGAGTTGAAGTTTTATTATAGTACGTCCGACCAACATAAAAATCTATACTAATATCATAAAGCTGAAGAGTTTGTTTAGTTAAACGCGCTCATCTCAGAAACGACTACTTTTTGTGTTGAATAGTCCATTTATTGAGGATGGCTATATAACATCACGAATATCACGATGTTGTTATTTTCCGACATCCACGCGAAAGAAGTCGCGGGCACTGCTCGTAATGTATGGGTTTAACCATTATAATTTCAACGATATCTCGATTAAATGATTCTGGACTTTAATTCAAGCATACAAAAAATTTGTTTTGTGAGTGAAGTTCAGTTATAAATACCTAAACATATACATTTTTCAATCTTTAGTGTGATGATTATAAAGAGATATTGAGATCAACCGACTACTGTATTCACTCAATAGTAGAGATAGAACATTAAATCTTCAGTAGAAGAACATTGTGAATATATGAATCTTTCAGAAAATTATCTCCGCAATACCTACATAATATAATGTTATCAACGACCAAAGAAAGTACCATCGTTCCAATATAGGCATTAACATTGCACGTACCTACTCGCTACAGTGTCTGTAGATAAAGATATGTCAAGCAAGTTCTTTGTTAAGTGCGATTACATTGTCGATATGCGAGCGTGACCCCAGGACCCTTCATTTTAATATGACGATGGCGCCAGTTGTAAAGGCTATCGAGATTACCATCAAAAAACTTATCACAGTGCGGGACGGAACGAAAAGTATTAGGAAATGTCTGAGTGTGATACAAAGTGATTCGTGTGATGGCATACTCCCTACACAATACGTGTTCCGCACGATTGTTTCTTCATCGTCCATAGAAATACAGGCCTTATAATATGATAAAGGAGACAGTAGGGAGACAGTGTTTCAGTATGTAAGTAGTTTCTTGCTCGAAGACCTGGTGGTTAGAGAATAAAAACAGTGATTGAGATTACTTTTAGAAATTTACATAAAAATATTTATTTGAAATTAAATGTTTCGTTTTTTTTTTCTTAAAACCGTTAGAGATATTAGACACGAGTACTAATGAGTATATTGCACTGTTCAATTTGAAAAATTCCCTAGTTCTAAAATATGCGTCAAAGTTATTCCTTGCAATACTCTCTCCGTTATTGGTATAAAAACTTAATGTGACATTTTCTAATGTGAATTATCCAAGATAAGCCATCAAATTGTTTACATGCTTCACAAACCATCATGAAAAAAGCGTTTATAGACACTTCATACAGGTACTTCTAAAGGACCGAAAAATCGTTTAATATTAATTATAATGATATTTGCCTTAAGAGAAAGTTTGATTTTGACAGAACCGATAGCCAAAGAAACCTAAGTTAATAATGACTTCCAATGACGTACAAAACATTGAAATTGCTATGAAACTCATAAACAAGTTTTATGATTACTGAGGCTTCGTGTTTACCTACACATTTAATTATTACCAAAGAGAAAGTATTTCGTGTGTGTTGTGTTGTGATAAACAGTATGTTGTATTGTGATAAACAGTACCAGAAAACATGTAACCGACAAAAATTGGTAAAAAATTCTGCTGTCTATTTGACAATGGGTTTTTGTGCCTCCCACCCAATCCCAACGCCCAGTCATATAAAATGGCTCCCATCCCGTGGAACAATCGCTCCAGAGTTATCGCAGCCCGACTTCGACACACTCTTGCCAATGGATGTCGTAACGGGCATTTTGTTTACTGGCCGGGCACCAGTCCTGACCCGTAACCGCGAATCTGTGTCAAGCGGTTTATTCAATCTGTGGATGGAGAAGCCGCGCGGTCTCATGCCAATTCCACACGTAATCCGATAGTTTTAAAGTGCTAATTGCCTCATCAAATCGCCATGGGATCCCAACCACGGCCCTGTGGGTGTGAGTCTACGTCCTTGAAACGACACTAACGACGACGCCGAGTTACAGCGCTAATGTATAAAATATTGGATTTAGTTTGGAAATTATGTCTGAGTATTTAAGCAATTTGAAATTGACGAGTAAACATGTTATCAATCTAGATGCTACTAAAAATACATCGTAGTCATGGTCATTATTTACTTAGTTACTTTTTTGAGAGAAAACTCAGTACTAAATTGCCTTGCTTCTGTGCTAGCATCGAATAAATACCAATCGTCATTTTATAGATATAAATAATGTGCCTATTTCATTGACATCTTTGTTTCTATTATGATAAGGTTGCAATATACAAAATCTGTTATAACCGGCTATGGAAGACTTATCTATCAATAAGTTATTATTTAGAATTCTTCGCGTAAAATTTAAAGGATTGTAAATTCCGAAAATATCGAGACTTCTATTATCTGAGTTTTACTTAATTGTGTGGTTAATTTCTCGAGTTTATCTTCATAATGTCTATCGTACTTACTGGTCTAATTCTAATAAGAACACTATCAGCTGAGATAGCATTTTTAGCACATTGATCTACGGCCGCGGCGTCATGAAACTAATTCCGTAGCTACAGCGTCTTAATCTTTAACGCTTCGCCTACGATTTCGCGGGTAAATCTCGCTTACGTGTTATCGATATCAGAAAACGGATTAGCGCATGAGCCGTGGAACTGATACGTCACATCACCTGCCTAGGGTCGATCAACCTTGAAACTATATTTTCGAAAATTAAATAGCAGCCTATGAGTATGTAAGGTACGAAAACTTATGAGTTGGCCGATTTTTATTATTCGACAACACGAGTATTTGCAATATTGCCAGTGATATAGTGAGATGTAACCTTTTATCGTTATCATCATTTATTTGACACCCGACCAGTATTGAACATTCAGCTTCCTTCAAGGAACTGTTCATACCAGTCCTGTCCATTACATCCATTAGCTTTCTGCAACTGTCACCACGACATCAGTTCACGTTACGGCGAAGCTACCGCCGCGTCTTCCGTTACGCACGCTTATGGCAGTTGTGCAGGATATGAGTTCTGAATTTTAGTCTATAATATATTAATAATATATTAATATACTATAAAGCTCGATATCATTGTTACCCTTAAGATAAGGTCTACTTTGGCTTGAAAAATGATAATGAAAAAAACCTTAGTGATTCGATGAGAGCACGATAACTTACACGATAACGACGATAATTTTTGTCACAAAAAGAACGATAAATCTAATAAATGCACATGGTTAACTTTGTATCTTAGCAACAGTTGATAAACACGATAGTATTTTGATATTATTTAAAACAACAAAATTACCTAATTTGCAAGAGTAATTACGATTCCCATAGTGCTATCATCGATAGTATTCCAAGATTTCTTGATACGATATTATATACTTATATATAATTTTCGTTCTTTGCGTTATGGGTATGCTTTTCGTTGGCTCGAATAAGGAACATTTTCTTTAAAATAACTACATTTTTTTTATTACTAAAATTCTCTACATCAGCTCTACATTATATAATGTAAAATTGTGAACAATCTTCTGTATACTACAAATTTCCATTGCCACGTCTGTTAATCTATCTGTTCCCGATAACTCAAATTTCGACAAAATGTTGTTTTCACCAATGGCCGAAATGATTCACAAGGAAAATTTACTTGCAATAATTCATTAGGCTTTTGCGTTAATTGGATGAAGAATGACTATGATTGTTTACGCTGTCGAAAAAAAAATATACCAACGTAAAGCATAAAATTTACAACGTTGCATAGGCAATATTAACGCAAGATAAAACTGATTTATTGTAATTCGCTATTTCTGTATCATTAAAACAGTGATGAGTGCTAAGTATTTTTTTGTTATCAGTGCACAGCAAATTACCCATGATAATAGTAATCAGATCAACAAGATACCTATATTTAAATTTAATTTGTTTTTGTATTCGAAAGTCCTTTTAAGTCCATTATATGAAAAATTGTGTTAAATGGTGAGTGCTAAAAACATTATTTTGATAAAAGAGTCAAGATTTTCGTTTCTGACAACTGATTTGCTTAAATGTACCTACTATACCTACTCCCTTTCATTTCGTAATTTCCTTATCGAGTTAAGGAAAGAGCTCTAAAGAAGTGTACAGCCATAGTCTTATTTTTTTAGATATATTTACTTTTAAGACGTGATTTTAATTCTTACTTATACTTCTTAATAACATATTTTCCGGCAATTAGAGGTAGGATAGCTAGTTTCTAGTTTGCTGAGGTAATCAGATGAAGCTCGCTTCCATATTTGACCTTATCGTTTCTTACCATCAGGCGTTATGTAGCCCATGAGCTTTTCTGTTGTAAGAAAAACTGTTTTTTTTATCAAACTAAGTTAATTACTAATTGTCAGTTTACCAATTTCAAAATAAGGAACATGAAAAGTTGCATAACTTGTAATTTTTAAGAAAAAGTAACTGAGCACACCGCAAGCCGTCATGCTGGTAACATTGAGCGCGCGAAAAAAAGCAAATGGCCGCCGCCAAGGTCATACGATGCTGTCCTAGTCATGGAGGGCGTTTACATTTTTTATCATCACACCAGAAGATTTAAGAGAGCGGGTTGTTTAATGTGGCGTGTTTCTCAAGACACCAGGCTCTTGGAAATACTAAGGGCGCAAAAAAATATTTAAATTAAGGTATTATTGCTAAAAAAAAAAAATCAAATTCCGACAACCTATATGAATGAAAGTGAATCTCCGAAATGTATGTACACGCATAACTTCATAACAATTGCGTCAAATTGGATAATTCTTCTTTTGCTGTATTCGATATTGTTTGGACAATCAATGTTTGCATAGAAGAAAATATTTGAAAAATTTAACGAAAAAGCACGCGAAAAGTTAAAATTTTTATTTTTGAAACGTCATATTAAAACAGAGTGAATGACGAAATTGACAGATTGACATTCAGTTGTTGTTTCATTTTTTTTTTAATTTTAACGACACTAGGTATTCCTGTGTATTCAGTCTCTTACATTGTTATATTTTCAAAGGGTGTCAAAATTTTATTTTTCAACAATCCCGTGCGAATCTTATAGTTTGGAACATTTTTATGAAGTTACCAATTGATTTCAAGGATTTTAATTTTTATACTGTATCGATATTTCGAAAATTAGATCATGAAAAAAGTACGAATTAGTTACTTACGAGTATAGGCTTATCAGAAAATAAACATTTAAAAAGCACATATTTAAAAATTGTGGTATTAATCACAATTAAACCTTAAACCTTATTGGGGGGGGGGGGGGGGGGGGGGGTTCGTCACCTAGGAATTTATGTCCCGATAGCACAACCAGTTGTGCTATCAAGTTGGTCCACGGGTACTCGCTCTTTATTACAAGCTAATTTAAGAGATATCTGTATCAAAAAATTAAATAGAAAATTTATCAGTTCTTTCATACATTTTTAAAGCTAAAAAAAGTTTTTATGAAAGTTGAAAATTAACTATCCTTTTTAATTTTTACGTACGAGTATATCATATTACATAATATCCTGAATGTCAGACTGATTTATCATTGCCTTTGAAATCTGAAGGAAAGGATTTTTGGTAATTTAACCTCTCAAGTTGGTAAAATAGAGTTTGAAAGTGTGTATTTCTATTTTTTATGAACGTCTTTATTTCTAAAGCTGAAGCATGAACATTGCATTTAGACCGATAATTAGAAAAAAGTAAAGAAAGCCGCGTTATACCTTTTTTTTAATTTTACCCCGAAAGGGGTGAAGTAGGGATTAAAAGCTAGTTTGGAATAATGTTAATATTTTTCTATCGGAGATTGCTAAATAGAAAAATATCCATTTAACATTAATCTTATGTACTTTTTTGTTTTCTATCAATTCGTTTTTTTTCTTTTCTCGACTTTTAAATGAAAACTTTAAATTTTAAAATATTTTTTTACCATTCTGTATTATACTTACTGAAAAATTTTTCGTAAGATAATATACTTATTATGAAAAAAAAATCAATTCACTTTATTGTAATATAGTTATATTTCAAAATACTAAGTAAGTACTGTAGGTATTCTACAAATATTTTATACTTAAAGGCAAAGGATAAAATCGAAACGCTGCTATCGAGTATCGACATTGCAAGTTGCCTTGCAAAACCAGAATCTTCTCATTGTAGACCCGTTTAAGTTTAAAAAAATAAAGAAAAAATATGAATACAGGCGTGCAGTACGCGACGATCGCATGGGAACCGGCGTGAGTGCATCTTAACTGGAAACTTTTTATGCTGGCCGCATGAACTATATTGCTTTGCCTTAAAAGAGGTTTTAGTAAAAAAATATGGAAGGCGTAAAAACTTACCTAGACCATAAATGGTTTGGTTGCACCTGTCACTAGACCCATATCAGGACAAGAAATTAGGTGCTTTGTCGAAAATCATCGTTAGTTGGAAATAGGACAAAGGAATTTTATATTATTAGTACTTTAAATTATAACGCACAAATTATTTTATATCTTTTTAAATTAAATATTTAGCCTTTGTCTTATTTGAAAAAAAAAGCATTTGTAAAACTAAAACTCATGTAAAGCATCAGTAAAAACGAATGTTATCGTCAGGTACAAAGAGTGGTTAGTTGCTTTGACATGTCATTTATAACTAAGACTGCAATGAAATTTATTAGACTTGACTAAAATACGAGAGGTTAAAAATATTTCAATAAAATTTAAAAGTAAGAGATCAACTTGAGTATATAAGAAGCATATGCCGCATCAGAAAATAAAACAGCTTGGGGAAATCGAAAGCATACAAATAATGGAAGAAGAACAAGTTTGGTTACATTAGAATAGGCAAAATAATTAATAATATTAGAATAAGCAAAATACAGATGAGATACAAATTTGTCTCAAGTTGCTTACGAGCCTCACTAATACTGGTAGTGTGTCTCATAATTACCCACAGACCGGTCGGTGGAGACTGTGCTCGGTAGCAACATTTCTGAATTGCTCACTGCGGGCTATACGCCTGATTACTGGCCTAGTCCTCCGCATCCAGGGATGCCAACTGGAAGATTACTGCTTTGAGCTATTAAAAACTAACAAGCAAAAGAATTTAAAATATTCCGCACAAAGGAACATCATATTCAGTAATTGTAGTTTCTTAAGATCAACATTTATATTTAAAGTCTCTGCAATTGCAATTTGCGCTAGTTTCATAATTTTTTTCCATAGATTAAATGCATTTTTGCCCCTCGCCGTTAGTAAGAAAGTTATTTTGTTTTTTATTTTTGTAAAATTTTTGAAAATTGATGTCAAATTTAACAATCATTAAACAATAACATGTTTGACAAGACTTATTTTGTTATCCCAAGTCTATTTGTGATTTTATGAAAGTGTATTTGTTTACGAACTACATCACATTCTCAGCGAGTAGTATTTTTGGCTATAATGACTATTTTTATTGAAAATTTTGATATTACAGCGATCAAAGCCATTTAAGGGTTATTTTAAAGTTGTCTATATTTATTTGTGGAGTTAATTTTCAGTTACTAGTTCCAGGTGTCTTTATAATTTGAAGTAAATATTCTGTTTGATGATATAAAAAGTTACAATTAATATTCCTAGTTGAAACCAAATAAGTAAATGAAAAAAACAAAATATCATTGCTTGTATTTTGAAAATGTATGCTTTGTTGATTTCACCAATTTTTATGGTTAAAATAATTTTGCTTGTAAAATGCGATTTCTTTTTTGAGAACAGACCAAAGGATTTTAATGATAGCTAGCCCTGCTAGTACAGGTGTTCTTCAGAAAAATCCGGCTGAACGACTGCATTACTAGTTTTCTACGTCGTCCATGCAGACCTGAGTACATACAGTGGCTTGTTTAATTAAAACCTTATAGCCATCTTAATTCCCAACATATATTTCTGTATTAATTATCAATTGTTGCCTATTTAGGAAATAGAAAATCTATGCAAAGACTATTATTTTATCTTTAAAAAATTACTGAATTGATTTTTTTGTGTTACTTACCCACGTCAAGGTATCATCATCGTCATAACTTGACAAAAAAAATAATCTTAGTCTTATATATAAAATCTTATACTCGCAATTTCAAGAATATTTATAGTATAATGTGATTTATATTCTTCGAATTGCTTAGTGAATTTGCATTTTCTTTAAAAATGCTAAATAAATACCCAACCAAAAGGTGAAATATTTTCTTGTATATTATAATTTATTTCTGAACTTTGTATCATAGTTATATTGATATTTTTTTCCCAAATATGTTTATGAAACAAATTATTATAATAATTATAAAATACGTTTATGTTTCCTTTACATATTCGACTGATAACAAGGGCTCTTAATTATTCTTCCTCACATAATTGGCGTAAAGCGTTTTTATTCAAATCGGAAATTATACAATATTTTAATGTATGAAAATTTACATAGATCTATCTTACCATTTGACCTTATACTTGACAGTATTGAGTTATCTTATCATCATTGTTATGCTTTGTACTGTGCGTAATTTAACTCGATAAAATAAAATAAAAAATTATAGAGCTCCTTCTTTTATCTCGTGGTCGCAGTGTATTCTCATGCTTGTTCTAATTCTAGTTATATAATCGTATAAAAATACATCTTTTATGAAGCTAAATTTACTGCACATCGAAACCTAAGTCAACAACAAAAATTCATTTAATATCTATCAATAAATATCTTATTTACGAATATATTTTGATATCGATTGTGCGATACTTTATCTTTCGGTAATATGACTTTACATTATGTTGTGTGAACATATCTGTGTGTCTGATTTAAGCACTTTGATATTGCTTGTCAATTTCATTGTTAAGGTCTAAAGTGGCTTGGATTAGAATTCTTGGTAATGCTCATAAAGCCATTGGAATATACTCGATAGTGTGCTATTATTAAAATTGTTGCTGTGTATATTAATGTTTCTAATTTATGTCACTATTAGGTCTATGCTGGTACTTCATTTTTCGGTTGGTTCGTTGAATTATCGTACCTGAAACAAAAAAAAGCATGATACAAAAATTAAAATAAAAAATATTTGCCTAGAAGACAAAGCTTTCGCCTTTGGAAGAATTAAATTTTAAGACTAGTCAAGGAGCAGTCCAAATGAAGTAGATATACTACTTCAGTACAAAGGATTCTAAGGGGTTAAAGCGCAGGGCCCCCGAGGACATCCCCCCCCCCCCCCCACACACACAATATTTTATTAAGAAAATTAGATATAAACGTTATTGATTAAATGTATAACTAGTTTTAGTATGTCGTATGGTAGCTTAAAATACGATACGTCAACCATAAAGTACTAAATGGATTGCAATTGAAGAAAAAAGCAAAAGAAGCCAATACTTTTTGGTGAATCATCTCTCAAGCCAATCGCTTTATGTCTCATATTTAGCCCAATAATTTTTGTTAAATTTAATGTTTCCCTAAGCGTAGTATAGAAAAGTAAATACGATTAAAAGCTAAAGCTAACGCTGAATCATATTCGAATAACGTCATCAAAATTGGACGATAGTGGGTGCTGTTTTTGTCAACCGTCGATGTTGTTGGCCTAAAAATTATAGAGGCACCTTTTGCAAGCCAATAGGCACATTTTAAAATCAATAAAGGTAGTTTTTGGTGCAAATAATGTGTTTTAACCAACAGGCAAAGTGTTACAGACAGTCGTTATGCGTAAGTCGTTATGCTGTTTTCTGAACAAGCGACCCGGTAAACAAGTTGCTGGTAAGATTGATACGGGTTAATTCTCTGATCCGTGAAATTATTCTAGAACTTTTCACCTTCGTTGAATCACTAAATTCAATTTAATTCACCATATTGCTTTAGCTACAGTTATATAATAGTTGCAGAGTTTGTATTTTGTTGAGAAGATTAATCAAAAGTTTTGAAGTCAACATTACAAAGTTTGATTTTGTTTGAACAATTTAATTGATCTGTTTTTAAGCGTTGAAATTCTATTGAACGATCGTCGATATTAATTATTTTATTGTCGTATGTACTAAAAATAAAGCTATAAGCTAAGGATAAAATACCGAAGAGATTCATGGTCAATATCATATTCTGACTACTTAATTGAAATATATGATTTCGTATTATACTTTAATTCTTATTTTTAACGCAGAAGACAAATATTTTGTGCATTATAAACATGACAAAACACTTTTTTTACGTTTAATTTATTAAAGTTTATTCGGAGGAGATCCAACGTCAGGCTTTAAATTCACCGTAACCTTGGCAATACAGGTTTCGAATTCACAGTATGCTATTTTGCCACAAACGTAATGTTTTAGTGAATGTATACATAGATGGAGCTTAAAAACGAAAACAAACCGACATGGTCGAAACGTCACCACACTATCGGTCTCGCAACGTTATCAGGCGCGCGTAGACGATCCGTTTTTAGAAATATTAATTCTGTAATAACCACTGTACTATTTTTAGTACGGCCTAGTCTAAAAATACGGCGTTCGAGCAGTGACGCCGGCTTGATAATAGTAATGTTACTCATCAGTCGTTGACTTGTGCAATTTACTGTCTACAATCGTGGGGTTATCAACGTGTTTACTAGAAACATGCTGCAGCAGTGAAAAAAAGTTTTCCATAAATGCATCAATATTAAATCTATTTGCATAGTTTGACGTGAACGCTGAAGATGATCTGACTGAATGCTATTATATTGAACCAATAAATGTTTTATAATAGCATGCTGATAAGATAATACGTTTAAGTTTGGTCAATGATATGTGTATGTGACGTAAATAGTATTACCATTTCTAAACCAGTTTGACACTATTACAAAATACTAAATATTTCGGTAATTTAATATGTTCTTTTATACGACTATACTACAGGTAAAGGTATACTATAGGTAAATTTCCAACAGCATATTAAAGTATTTTTTTGCAAGCGTAATGATTATATCACATCATGTGCACATAGCTTTCAAAATATTCGGCAGCGTTGAAATAAACAGGATTTTGTGTTTTTTTTTTGTCATCAAAAAGTGTCTGTAAAGGTCTAAATCAAAAAAATAAGTTTGATATGTATTAAAGTAAATAATAATATATCTGTTGAACTAAATTTTACTCTACATACAATTAATTAGAACAATGAGACTAATAGATTGTCAAAAAGTTACTGGATTGTACTCTTACCTAAATACAATTGAAGTTGTATACAGAACAAAAGTGACAACTTTCATTTCATACACAGACTACACCTATCCTTTGTGATTATATAATGCACTTGAAATATTGTGGACTCATAAAAATATTGATAGTACTTTTATCAAGCATACACATCACATAATATCTTTGAAGAACACATGTGGGTTTTCTTTTGCGAAACGATAAAAAACGATAAATATGTTTTGAAATTTTAAAAAACTTCTGACTGATATGGTATTGTATAATCACATTGCAACATATCAATTACTATGCCATCGAGTATAAAACCGAACTAATTCAATGTCTATTTTCATAACTCATATTCAATATTTTCGGACGACATACGATTTAAACAACAACAGCAATAATGAAAATTAAAAACGAGGTTTTATTAGATACGAAATGATAATACAGTATTTAATATTCTAAATCCGTTCATTATTTAGGCATACGCAGGTATAAATACTTTTTGAAGCAAACAAACAAATCGAAGATCGGCTATTACCTGATTTGAATTCAAGACGTGGTACATTAGCAAATTAATCGTCCGCTTACGTAACTAGATGCCCACTATTTGGCGTGAGACTTGCTCGAGTGGCCACAAGGCCGTCCTGTCGACATTGACCGTGGAATTACGAGTTAACGTTACACCGAAAAAAATTGTTATGTTTCCGCAAACTGATGTTCAAGCGCAACGCTTGGAATATTAGGACAGGCTGTAAAGTGCATATTTCGTTTGTTCTATATAATAAAATACGGTGGGATGGAATACTCATTTTTTAGTTTTTCTTGATGAGACTGCATGCCTAAGGCGAACAAATATTTACTTAAATATGACCATATCTCATTTTATCGCTCCAGACTTTAATGGCTTAATGGCTTTAATGTCATATCCTTTCCTTCTTCACTCCATCCTAACCCACTCTCACGCACCCATTTACCTTAAATCACGCTTTGTCCTCAACTCCTCAATCCTAACCCGAATCCTACGTGCATCAAATGACTTATCACTTGTCCTCCCTCTCCCATTCCTCCATATGAAGTCGTTTACAGTTACGTCCATCAAATTGTGGAACTCCCTACCTGAAGCCATCAGACGTGCACCATCGCATGATGCATTCAAGCGTGCTATAAAAACATTTCCTGCAGCTGGAAATTTAAGGAAACATCTCCAACTCCATAGTAGTTTATGTTTTTTATGAAGTGTATTTTTTTAAATTTGTGTAGTTTATGTATTTTATTATCAATGTATATATTAAGGTTAAATAATTAAATAGGTTTCAGTTAATACTTTGATATTTTACCCGTCATGATATTTCTACAGATCAAACTTTCCTCTACTCATCGGTCGGCTGCCTGGTAGAGATTGCCGCTTTGGCAATAAGGCCGCCGTTTGTTTTCTCCATAATATTTCCTTATTGTATATCTTAATCTTAAGCAATAAAGTATTCATTGATTTATTCAAAATAAAACGGATGACAGTAATTGAAATTGAATTTCCTAACAATACCTATTCAGAAAACATCGGCTCCAACTAACATTTTCACTTATTAAAATACATGAATTGCTACGTATTTCGCAGTTTAAAACCTATGCGGGTACATTAATATTACTGCTTGTAAAATGATAGGTACAAAATTTAACTATGGTTGGTTACAATTTTACATCCACGTGACAATGGTTCATGTTGTGTCGTTCATACACATAGCTCAGAGTGACGTAATGCGTGAACAAATGGTGAACCAATTGACGACTGTTGGTTGTCACATTCTTCTAAACATCATTTTAATGTACTAGCGGCCTACCATGATCGCTTAAGGCTGGCAGCAGACCTGCCTGTTTGTCAGTCGATTGGGAGTTTTACAAGCACCGTCACCGATTCTGTGCTGTATATACGTACGTGTACCGATCGGTACATTTTGAATTGTATTCTAACCTTTTTTTTCATTGTAGAACTTTGCATTTTCCTTTAAAATGCTAATTATAAATTGAAAAATGAATAAAATCAGTAGAGAAAAAAAATAGTTTGCTTTACTCTTAACCAATTTTCAAGAAATCTGTAAAGATTTCGAAATTGAACTTGATACGTAGTTAACAGTGAATAAAGACTACTTTGGCTTAACAAAGTTCAAAAGAGATCAATAACTTAAAGATTTCGTCGGGGTTGATAAGAGCTATGTCGGAGACGGTATTGTTGTTGGTTGTGATGTATTCTAGCCTTCAAATTTTAAATTATTTTCTATTCTATCTAAAAGGAACTGAATAGGTAGGTCTACTGTCAGCCTTAACATAATGTTAAAGCCGCGGCAAAGGTGAGATAGTGCTATAACACGGTAATATAAGCTGCAATACCGGTGTCTCTATTCAAGTAGATTATCTTTGCTTCAAGCGTTCGTATTGAGACGTCGATATGTTCAGCTGGATACACAAATTTGAAGTTTTGTATTTGCAAGCGGCTCATGAAACTAAATAATAACGACTTTAGATTCACAAAAAACAAAATATAATATAATTATATTTAAAAAAACGAAATATAATACAAAAAAATGTGAAATCTATATTTATTACGCATGAATGATTTTTATTAGCCAACATATTCAACACCATTTGATAGCCACAGTTTAAATTGATATCAATATTCAGATAATTGTAGATTATTTTGTGTATTTTCAAATCGATTGAATAATGAAATTTGGGCAAAATTCATTATCTTCTAATATATAAAAAAAATCTCGTATCACGGTGTTTGTTATTGAACTCCTCCGAAACGGCTTGGCCAATTTTTATGATTTTTTTGTGTATATTTGGTAGGTCTGAGAATAGGTCGTAGGCAATTTTTATACCCTTAGATGATAAAATACTTATAAATAACCCATTTTTACCCTTCTACCACCGACTTCCATTTTTTAATAGCGATATTTGTATTTTTAATGGCGAAACGTAGTTTGCGGACAGTAGCTAGTTTTAGTATTAGTTTTAGTATACGATACATGTATATAAAGCTATTTAAAGCTATAACTATAAATAGCCCGAGCGATAATTTAATTCATTAAATAAATTAAATCTTAAAATAATCAATTAATTAAATCGAATTTAGCTTTGACGTAGTTCCTTAAAACCATTTTGTTATTTATTTTGATCACACAAATTCTAAAAAAAAAACTTTATCAAATCGTGAGCTATAAATAACCGTCGTGCAATTGAACATGGGCTTAGCAATTGGTTTTAATTAACAAAAATTTTGCAGTGAGAAGAGTGGCGCAATTATAAGTTAAGCGAGCGTGAAGCAACATACGGTTCGTATTATATGATGCGAAATAATTATAATTAAACATATTTTAAGATTTATCTTACCATTTCTCGAATGATTTTAGAAATATTGAATCATTACCGCTATTGCAGTTTAATCCGTTAAGGCCCTTACATACTGTAACGTCCATACATAACGTCGCAGTGTTTAATTTTCGCAATTTTACATGCATATTTGCAGGGATACAGTCGCGATACAAACATAATACAACATCGATATAAATGCGATAAAGCATCGCTACAAAAAGACAGAGTGTGACCCTTTACACCAATTTAACTTTTTGTAGCGATATAGCACATATATGCAGCATTTTCAATATTTTAGTATCACATCTCGTTTCGTTAACTTTTGACGCTAGCAGCGCTAGTTATGTTAACGTAATGTGTTCCCTTTGTGAAAAATAGCGCGGTTATAAATGTTAACATCAAAACATGGTTAACATTTGATGTAAACATGAAAAAATGGTGTTGCTTAAATGGAAAACTGGGACAATCACGCTGCAAACAAAATACACTCACGATGCAAAGGGCGTGTGCAACGATGCAAACGACTGCAGTGCGTTTGCAGTGCGACTGTAGCGCAGCAAAAAGACGCAGTTTCAAATTTTACAATGTCAAGATTTGTTTTTCTGTAAGACCTCATAGTATGTAAAGGGCCTCTAGATTAGCATTTTTAATCAGGTGTAATTAGTAAAAAAAAATACTTTATTGTTATTAATATTATTTTTCTCATAAATAAATAAGTTCAAGTCCTACCGTATTTCATGATACTTTTTTTCTAGACATTTAGTGAATGTTTGTAGTTATAATTTTTACTTTAGGACAGCTACTGACGTCAAATTTTGCTTAAGCCAAACAAGTTGGTATCGATATTATTATCAAACAGGTATTTGTTTTCCTACCGTACCTATAACCAATGCCTCTCGCTTACATTATGCGAGCTTTATACCACTAGTTTAATAACTACTTATGTCAACCGCTATCGGAATATACTAAATTTATTGATTTAGATCCTTAATAATATTATAAATGCGAAAGTTTGTAAGTATGGATATATTTATGGATGTTTGTTACTCTTTCAAGCAAAAACAACTGAATGGATTTGGATGAAAGTTTGCAGCGTGACGGATTACTACAGGAATTAACATATAGGCTACTTATTATCCCGGAAAAGTAAGTTGTTCCCGCGGGAAAGTAGATTCACGGTTTTTTCTTTGAACTTTTAAGGCGAAACATAGTTCGCGGGCACAGCTAGTAGCTAAATTTTTAGTGAAAAATATTACTTTTACAATTTTTAATGAACTAAGGAAAATTCTGCCAAGTGCGAGTTTTACTCAGGCACCGAGCGTTTCTTACAAAGTTATTTAAGTATCTAACTATAATATAGGTTTTCAGCTTTTTCTTAGTATGTACTGTAGGACATTGCTGTTTGCCAAATTTTATGATTTTAGGTCAACTCGAAATACTCTATATTTTTGATACCTTTGTGAATCCGTACATACTTATGACGTGAACGGTCATTATCTTTTCATCGCGTTGACCTATGATTTTTTTCACAGCTGAAAGAGACCGTAATACTCGGGTATTGGATAAGTTTGTTATCTCAGCGCGGTCCTAAGAAAAAGGGTATTTACAGACAGACAGACGGACAGCTGCAGCTTATATTATGAAGTACGGAAGCCTAAAAAGTAACGTAATCTTCTTCTTCTTCTTATTTATAAAAATGAAACGCTGTGTGTTAGTCTTACTAAAACTGAAAAACGACCAAACCGATTCTTAGAACATTTTCTGTATATATTTGAATAGGACCAGGGAAGGTTTAAACGTACAATTTGACCCAGTAGGTTGCGCTGCAATCGGGCAGGACAACGTTTGCCGAGCCCACTAGTTACTTATAAAACATTATGAAGAATGTTGCTACTCGTACACTTAACGACTTATTTTTTGACATTTAACACATTAAGGATAAAGTTAACCTAAAATCCTAAGAAGATATTTTGGTACAACCGGGTGTCTGCTGCATTATCAGGTTTCCTAAACTTGCTCTATGTTGTGTGAGATAAATATTACTTTGTTTTATTTTTATTTATTGTTACATAACATAACAGAGCGAGACTTAGTACCTACTCGTCGTATGAGTGGGTACCTCTTTCTTCCCTATTTCTGCCCCCAAGCAGCGGTATCTGTATTGATGATCCGGTTTAAATGGTAAGAAGGGCAGATTACTGGGTTCTGCGACTTGACGTACTTAATTATTATGTCAGCAGTTGGCAAGGTACATTGGGGTTCTTTTAGGGGTCGTGGATTTGCAAACCTTACAGGAGTCACGTGTACGATAGGCGACTATGGCCACTTATTAGGCTTAGTAGGCTCTTAACCAATTCCAATCGATTAACATTGGGATTGTTATTTTTCGAACGCTTATTTAGCAGCACTTACGACAAACTGGATCCGTATCTTGAAAAAATTAAATAGTTTTGAGTGAGTGAGTTTGGTTCACTCAAAATCTACGCAATACGTAAATTTGGTGCCAATGTGAAAACTCAAGCGTACAAAAATTCCCAATCTCAATGTCGATCGATTGGAATTGGTTCAGGAGTAAGTCTACTGGTGCATGAACTGTCTGCTTGTTCCCCAACTTAGTTGTATAAAAAATATAGTTGTGCTTTTATATTTATAACGTAAACATTGCCAACATTGCAAAGCCTTCTGTTTTGCAATGTTGGCGTAGAATTATTATTTATACATAAAAACAAAGCTGTTTAGTTGCTGTTATAAAAAATGTGTCTGTAGACCTGCGGTGGCAGATTTTTTTTTGGCAAGTCGTGACTTTGAAACTTTTTGAGGTAAAAAGAGCGGGATTCCTTCGTGGAAAGCGGGACGTAGTTAAAAAACGTATATAATAATTGGATGTTTTTAAATATTTATCTTTTTATTTGAGTTTTAAATGACGTTATAACAATAGATAGAAAAAAATAAGTATAGAAAATGTATTTTTATAAAAATACACGTCTGGGCCACCCGGCCGTTCTTTCTCAACACGCTCACGCACGGCAGAGTTATCCCCGAAAAGCGAGACTGAGCCTGTCCCGCGCGGGACATTTAATTTTGATTTAAAAATCGGGACGTCCCGCCAAAATCGGGATGTCTGGCAACGCTAGACCCAATATATAGGACATAATTATTATCATGCAGTAACTTCGCTAACCACCAGCCTAGATAGTTCTCAAAAAACGCAGTTTTTTTTAAGTAGTAACTTGACTTAGATTTTCAGATGAAAAATACAATAATTGTCTGAATTGTCTGCAAAGGAATAGTGACTTCTTATTACTAAGCCCTGTTTACATTTTGTCAATCCGTTTTGTGGACTCAGTACAGCTGGGCGTCTATCAAGGTGACTCGATACGTAGTATCTACACTATGCCATTATTAATGACGGAAAACCGAAAGAAAAAAAGCTATACGAATAAGAAATAAATCAAAGAATTAAAATGGTTAAGTTTTTTTTTGTTATTTTCGAGGAGCACTGTTTTGATATAATATTAGGAGTAATGGCATTTCAATAGGTAAATTTATGTGAAATATAGATGATTAAATTTAAAAACCTAAGTGAGATAACAGAACAATGTAAGATCCTACCTAACATGGAAAATTGAAATGTTAATTATACCTATATTACTTGTGATCATGCATTTTCATCAAAAGTGATAAATAAATTGTTAATATTTTATCTTGTATTGATTAATTAATTTTTTGGAACATTTATAGGTATTATTTTCAGTAGTAACATGTGCTTATTAAGCCCGAAACTCAAATAGGATCGGAATCTACTAGGCTCACTAGTTTAATATTTAAAATGCTCGTCTCACAGTGTTTGTAACCGAACTCCTCCGAAACGGCCTAACCGATTTTTATGATTTTTTTTCTGTGTATATTCGGAAGGTGTAAACTATTTTTTATACCTCTAGAATACTCTAGATCAGGGTTTCTTAAAGTGGGGTCCGCGGACCCCTTAGGGGTCCGTAGCGTGTGTATCAGGGGTCCGCGGTGGGTCAGTCTGTAAACATATTTACTAGGCAAGTGTGTTGTAAACTCGACGTAAACATGACATACACCTTGCCTTGTCGAAGACAATCGCACAATTTAACGTTCTCATTGAGGCCAAGCAGCAGCACTCTTCTCATTAACTTAGTAGTAAGTGTAATGAAAGTGTCAATGAAGGTATTTTTAATTACAATATAAATAAGGTTTTCTTTCATTTCCAAAAATATTTTTGACAGGGTCCGTGGAATTGTTTAATTTGTGAAAGTGGTCCACGACTGAAAAAAGTTTAAGAAACACTGCTCTAGATGATAAGGGTTTTTTTGACAATTTTTATGGCGAAACGTAGTTCGCGGGCACAGTTATCTTCTTCTAATCTATAAAATTCTCGTGTCACAGTGTTTGTACTCCTGCTCCGAAATGGCTTGACCAATTTTTCAGATTTTTTGTATATATTCGGTAGGTCTGAGAATAGGTCGTAAACTATTTTTTTACATCCCTAGGTGATAAGGGTTTTTTAGACAATTATTATGGCGAAACGTAGTTCGCGGGCTCCTCTGAAACGGCTAGACCGATTATTATGAATTTTTTTGTGTATATTCGGTAGGTCTAAGAATAGATCGTAAACTATTTTTTATACCCCTAAGTGATAAGGGTTTTTTTGGACAGTTAGTTATGGCTAAAACGTAGTTCGCGTGCACAGCTAGTTAACTATAATATCATTCAGACTACGTTGTCAATAAAACCAAAGCAATTTATGTGGTATAACCATATTTATTTTGTATTTTTCAGAGCGATACACACCGACACGAGTGAAACCGCGGCGTGGTGTAGCTAGTCTTATTAGCTTCCTATATCATTTTGGTATATGGCACAATGTTGCGATATGCTGTGATAGCGCATGTCCGGATTGATACTTATCGACTGTAATAATAACAGTCCAAAGAACCAAGTTATCCCTTTAAAATGATGTGATAATCATTAGCATAATCGTTAATGAGGTAAGATATGATATTGTTTGTTTCTGTAAAAAAAAACAGATGACGTGTCAAAATAAATTAAAGACTTCAGTTTTAAAATAAAACTTAGAAACTTCAGATCCGTTTGGGCGTGTATGTTCAGAACTGGGCGTCTTTCAGTAGATATATTTGAAAACAAATTTTATCCTTTGTAATTTTTGAAAATAAATAAAATGAAATACTATAATGTAAATAATACAAGGAACAGAACATAAATGCCAAAAGTTACTATGAATATGGAAAAGCTTTTGAGAAAAATTTTTACACAGCGCTCAAGTTTTAGATAAAACTATCATTCATAATTTTCACCTACTTTCAAATAATGGTTTATTGTTTATCCAAACTCTGTCGAAAATTGTGTATTTATTGAAACATACTGTGTTCCCGCGTATAGTAGTTTGAATATTATAATCAGTTATAATAGATTTTATTATTAATAAAAATGCACATTTTCAACCACATTTAAAAAATAACCGATACAACACAGTCAACAACCTCACGTAAGATGGTTCCTGAAAAATATTTATCAACATTAAAAGAAGACAATACACCATTTAGTCCGGCATTATAAAAATGTATGTCCACCTTTTCACAGTACCCGTGTATAACGTTTGACCTTCATCAATAAGGACGAGCCGCCAAAACATATTTAATTATTCGTTGTTTTACATTAATTTGTATGTGCCGTGATGTTTTGATCTTTCGTCTGTTGTTTTGAATTTAAATTGTCATTTCGGGTATTGGTTTTCATTTTCTGTCTCCAGAATCATACAAGCTGTAGTGTTGCTTTGGATAGATTGGTGGCTATGAACATACCTAATAGACGGGTATATAAGATGACTTAAAACAACAATTACTCGATGTAATCATAAAACTGTCATACCTTACATAAGCCTATTAAAAATCGTTAAGAAAGAAACGAATCTAAGTACTTTTCTATAACAACTTCAATTTAATTTAAAATGCCACAGTGAAACCAATACTTAATACTGTTAAAGTAAATACAGACTGTTTCATTGGCTCTATTTATTGAACAATTTTCTTTCAATCTATTGTTAGCAAATCGAGCTTTGTTATTGATTAGATTAAGTAACTCACTTCCCGGATATAGTTTAAGGAAAACCTGTATTATTGTCACTAGCACGCAACAAAGGCGTTCGTGTTTCCTATAATTTTTATTCCCTTAAATTGCTATTCATTTTCTTCGCAGGATGTGTAATTTAATTCAACTAGTCCTTCTTTAAAAAGAAAATGTTCTTAACGTATATTTATTAAAGGTGTCAGTTTTAACATACCTACCTATTATAGCGTTTTGTGAATGTAAACAGTGTGAAGAAACCTTGATGAATCATAGTAATAAAAACATTTATATGTATTAAAATATGAAGTATATAGTAATTTAAAGACATTAAAAATACGTAGATACGAGAGTAAGTTGGTAACACATTATAGCTTAAGAGTTTGGGTTGGTCGACATTGATTATTTAAATTCCCAAAATGTTTTGGGCAAGAGACCTCTTTTTCAAAAGGAACTGATACCTAAGACCCCCATAGCCAAATTACTTTATAAAATCCTATCTGTAGCTTCTTCCTATTGATACGAAGTACTTACCAATTTAAAAACTTTACGGTTCGTTAAGCTATTACAACATGACATCATTTTCTCTTCAAAAATTTGCAAGATAAATAGACCTAAAATTTATATAATTTAAAAAGTACAACAGTGATAATTCCTTCTAAAATATCAATCATTCTTATAACAAGTTGGTACACGTAATACAACTTATACAGTATCCTAAAAGTTTCAAATAAGAACTTGTGCTAATTAATAGGGGTCAATTTTTAGACCTCGTCGATCCCCAAAATCAGTTTTCTTGGGATCCCAATCGATCCCTGGGAAACAAACTTCGACCTCTACGCGCCTGTACATGTAGTTCGTTCATAATTTGCACATCTACATCCACCACAAGGACCATAATATATGTTGCCAACTTGTGACATAAGGTGTCAAGTCACATTACCCATTTCACTGTCTGTGTTACGACTCTAGTACTGAGTCTCTCTACTTTTTGAAATTATTTTATAACACTCAGTTTTTTATTTATGTTACATAATAAATATGTCGACCAATCCGCACTGGGCCAGCGTGGTTGACTAAGGCTTAATCACCCTTACATAGGGTAGGCTTGAGCCCCTCGGTGGGAACGTATATGAGCTGTGATGATGATAATGATGATGAATAAATATGAGATAGATAATAAACATAAGTTTAGGTACTTATTAACGTCCCAGCTTAAATTAGCTAGTCTCAATTAGTAAGTTAATTTGTTTAGACAAAAAGTAAGTAAAATAATTTTAAGGTTATGTTACGAGTACTATCACTGGATGTCCACATCTGAAAATAAGTCGAAATTAAAAAAGCTAAAAGGAAAAAGTACACACGCCTGCACATCAGACTAAACGTTTCTGTTGCAAAATAATACTTATTACAACGACATAAGATGCCACGGTGTTTACCTTGATGTGCTGTCGTCCGTACATCAATATGTGATAAATTTATATGTATGAAAATCAGTTTTATTGTAAGTCATCAGACGCCATGATCGCTTTTCGGGTTCCCACATAGACTTGAAACGAGGAATAACAAATGTATCCATTTGGTGCTCTCAGTTCATCCATAAAACAAAACGGAAAAATTGGTCCCGCCGTCCTTTGAATTTGTTCAGCCGCGATATTTTTTTCGTCCGATGTTCATTTCGTCAATATTTGACCACAAGCACATTGCTTTCTTACAGGTTTCTCTTTATTTGTTTCAAAAATATTTTGATTGGTAATTATGTATCATTTTTCGCTGGTAAATACATACGTAGCCTATAAATATGAGTATGTACCCCAGTAGCTAATCCTTTAATGAAATAGCTGGCGAAGAAATGTCTCTCCTGCGGATCTCGACCCTATAGAGTCATTGTGCACCATGTTGTGCATCCCTTATGGTACCCGTATAAATTGCCTAGTAAGGTTGTGAGGAAGCATTTTTAGTGCGCGTGAGTTTGATCAACGGCAGCCCGTCGCAGTAGGAAGTCTGATCAGCGTAAGATCATACGGTCTTTGGGTACACAACAAAGACGTGAATCGATCCAGGAAGGCGTGATAGGTCTTTTAGGTATTGTGTTAATTGACAAGCGGAATTGACATGAAGTTTTAAAGACGTGGTATAACAGAGTGAGGAAATTATTTTTAAACTCTGCTAAGGTGAAAAAATGTTGAATAAATTAATAAATAAAAAAAACGAGACAATTTTTTTCCTTAATTTGATTTATTCAGCATTTTTAAAGAAAATGCTGTCACATATAAAAATAATCTGCTTTAGTGTTTTCTATGTCCTTAAATAAAATGTTTGACATACCACTGTCACAAGTGTTTCGTATTGGTATTATAGTTTCCACCATTGAAGCCATGTCCGTTGAAATTACTAATTATGCGCTTGAAGTGGAAATATATCTGATTATGATTATTGCTTACAAATAAAATAGACTCGAAATATTAAACATATAACTTGCACAAACAGCAACTCAAATTGACTACTGAGCAAATGCTGACAACCATTAGATAATTGTGGTAATCGTCGAATGTTTATTGTGTCATATTGCTGTCTCGTCTCAAAATAATTATTATACACAATAATAGTTCTATTTTAAAATGGCACAGTCAGACAAAATGAAAATTCACTTATCTTGTTAAACATCAGAATGCGTACTCGACAGTACTGTTCTATCTACAAAGCACTTATTAAATATTTGCTTTGTCATAATATTATTACTAGTATACAGTTTATCTTACGAGTAAGACGGCCCGACGAAGCGATATTGACCAATATCTAATTATCCCACCGAGAAGAACAAGATGGACATTGTGGTGGCTTTAGAGTCTAAAGCCACCACAATATCTAATATCTCTTTGCTGAAGAGTCCAACACACGCGCGCGTCCGACTGGCCACCAGCAGGTATGAATAAGTATGCATTTCAACCTCATGCGTTGAAGTAGCCTCTGACCCTGACAAAGTACCGTTAGTCTGTAATGCTCTTAAGCTTAATTTCTATTCTTTACAAATTATATTATAAACTCTCATTCGTAGTATTTCATAGGCTCGGACTACAGACGCGCGCAATGCTACGAGCTCGTAGTGTAGCCGGTAAAACGTTAAAAACATAAAATTTCATTAACGGCCAAAGAATCCCGCCATCTTACGATTCCAAATAATTTAGTATTGAATTCTTACTAAAGTTACTAAATTATATTTACAATAAACATCTCTGAATGACATGACAAACATTTGACAGAAATATTAAGTTGCCAAAGTAGCTGAGTGGCTGTATTACGTAAGCAAATTGGCTGCTATAGTTCTTGGCAGTCAAATGCTTGGTCATCGGCTGTATATCAAACTGTAGAAGAAACATGATTTGTATTATTTGATTGCTGATAACTGCATATATTGTTCACCTGAATGTATAAGTAGGGTTAGCCTGATAGAAGCTGATCAAACATTAGCCTTTATGTTTCATTTGTCATGCTGAGTCCTCATTAAATTAAGAAGAATAGCTTGCCCACTAACATTTCCCGATTTTCGCTGTTTAGTTTACCTACACGAACAAGTCTAAAATACAACAGAATTTCACTACGATAGATTTTAATATAGAATATATCGATCTCTTTTTAATCAGTACGGAACGAAAAATATCTGTTAAAAGTACAATAAATGTTTTCAACAAAGTTATTAGATACCTGATATAAGACGATTAACGATAGGTAGAGGATTATTAATATATCTTAAAAAAAACAAAAATTTTATTGTTTTGCCGGGATCACTGACCTTTAAACGAATCACAATTATCTGAATAAGTGACAGGGAGGAAACACTTTATCATATCTAGAGTATACATAATTACATACTAACTTATAAAATATTTGTATACATGTAAAACGTATGACGCGTATCAAAAAAGTTTTGTCTTTTTTTAAATATTACTGCCATTGATGCTGAGCAAAGTATTTTCATATACATACGCTTGTCCTCCCCGAAAGGATATAAGAGGTGTACTTTACATCCCCACATCAATATTTTTAGGCCCTATGTACGAGTAATAGTGAGAACGTCTATTGCCAATTTCAGAGCACTAGCTCCGAGTTGCTTTTGAAAATCTTCCAAAATGAAAAAAAACTCAATAAATTATTCCCCAACCCGGGGAACGAACCAGGGATCTCGGATTATCAGTCAAACCTGTGACTGTCTGCCGAAAATATTATATTCTGGGAATACTATTTAAACCACGTTGAAAAAATAAAGGAGACTAGTCTTTCGTAGATAGACATTGATTGATAAATGGTTATTATCGTCAGACTGTTATAATATCGGAACCCCACGCTTACTAAGAACTAACCATAAACTAGTTAAGTTGTTTCATCGTGCATATAATATCACTTGGAACAAGTCTGTGCGGAAAATTTAAGTAATTTCGTCAAACTTTATCTACTTTGTAATTTGCCACAAACAACCCCTTGTGGAAGAAAGCACAATAACTTTAATTTAACCAATAAGTTCAACATACAGTTTACCAGTTTTAAAATCAATACTTTAAAGTGTTGTTCACGATGAAGAAGTCGTATTGTCACACTAATGTGCAATCGTAAAAACCTCATTTCAATGTTTCGTATCCATGATCAATGCTCAAAGACTGGAACAAGAAATAGATCGGTTTAAAAAGAGCTTAGCTAATGTAACATCATTGAGAATTCACTTTACAGTAGGTACTCACTTTCTTTGCGTCGTCGTTGAAAGAGAATAAACCCATCAAGCGAGACTCGCAAATGTCAAAGTAATTAATAGGAATCATGTGTCCTGCAATCGAGCGGTCTGTTATTATCACTATTAATACCACCACACAAGAATAAGAAACGGCATAGTGATTAATTCCCATTATAATAGGGTTAAAACAGTCTACTGTTTTGTGGGGAAATCGTACGATCTCGTTTAGGCATCGCTAACAATCCGAAGTCACGGAAAACAGTAATAACAATAGTGGTTGTACCTGTCATGAATCACCTGACATTGAAAACGCATGAACACAAGTGAAACGGCCGAAATCGAGGGTGTTTCTAGGGCGCTATCATCGATCCCCGTGGAAACGGGGTCGGCCCACCCGTTGACATTGAAAACGAGAAAACGCGAGAGCCACCGAAAACATACGAAGCACTTCATTCATTCCGAGCACAGTACAATCAGAATAGCACGATTACTATGTTAATATTTCTTAGCCACGTGCCTAACCTCAAAAATATCGTTATTATCGGATTAAAGATAGTATATGAAAACACACAAACCTGATACGATATAATTAATATAGCTTATTTGATATTATTATAACAGACAAATAATGTTGAGAACGATAGAAATGTTGATATGGAAAAAATACCTTTGGCATTTTTTTTTTCTTTTAACGTCTCCTACAAATATTTACGCCCGCCCACTCACAGTCAAGAGCGGAACTGAATTTTCATGTATCAATCTAGTATTTGATTTCGACGACGACGTTCATGACCAATGGATCTATAAAACTATGTATTTCATGCATTTTTAAATATGTTTCTTGTGCTCACATCCTTTGGCAGTATTATAAATATACTTTAGAAGAATAAAACAAAGCTATCATGATACTCGCAGTTCAGAAAAAATAGTTTTTGAAATATTGCAAAGAAGACAACAAGGATGGGTAAAATTAGAACCATTTCATTTATCGAATCAACCTTCTTTGTGGCGCTTAAGCTAATATTTGAAATAATTTAAATCTAAACAAATTATAAGTTTTTTCTTTCAGATTTACTTCTCTTAAAACTTTTATAATTTCAAAGTTATCAAAGTATTTGGATTTCGAGATAAACAACAAATTTCACTCCCGTATCAAGGTATTAGATCATTGACGTCACTTTGTATAAATGAGCCGACCAATTCTAAAAACAGGTAACATTAAAATTTAGTGCCGTCTTCCACAATGTAGATATTACTGACACTATTTAATTACTAATATCAATTAGAGGATCTAGAAAGAAAGATCACAATAACAAGGTAACAAAGACAATGCAGGGTCACCTTATCAATATGTGCAAATATTTTACCATGTCCTTCAGAGTAAGCAAACTTATTATACTCCGCCAGTCTACACAAGCCTTTATATTTCAATATCTACAATAATTTTAAAAGGTAAGGTGAAATATCAATTACAAAGCTACTCCACCACATAGCTTAAAACATTGTCAATATATAGATTGCCCTAATAAAATATTATTTTTATATTATTTAATTAAATATTATTATTTTAAAATTCATCCCTTTCCGGCCCCCTACAAGAGGGAGGGGAGAGTACCCGCGCCTAGGTCATTTTATTTTTATAAATATCGTTATAGTCCGACTTGCGTTTACGGCTCCGTCTGCGTTGCCTCAGTATCTTTGTGGCCTGTATTCATTAGTGAACTTGGGTGTTATCACGCGGCTAATGGCGCTATATCAAATATTTACTGTTTTGCTATCATCGTATTACGTCACCCACTAGACGGAGCGCCTGTCAAAGGCCAGAAGAAATACGAAAGCGCGAGGCATAACATTACCATCGCCGTTATGAAATTCGCAACTTCGGCCTAATCTCAACAATTTTGTTGAGATTTTAAATTTATTACTAATCCATGATAAATCATCTGTTCTTCTGTCGTATTATCTGCGGTTGATTAATAACGCTTCGATTTTTTTACTTGATTTTTAAACGATTCAACAAAGGTAATTAATTCGTTTGCATTTCATTTTAACGTGTTCCGTTCAACTTATCAATTTTTAAAATAGCATTCGTGTTTTGATTTATCGTCTTTATATGGGTAGGTACTATCTAATTTTAAACCAGATTTTTGTGTTTTGTTATAATGTTGAAATATTTTTGGCGAGGCTATGAATTAAACATATTTGAATTTTTTTGAAATTTTTGAATTTAACGTTAGGTCAAACTTTGCGTGATATTAAAAGTTATCATAAAATGAAAGATTTACTTTTTGGCTAATGCCAAAGTTTTCTAAATATAGCTGAAATACCTAGTAGAATGACTAGTAAGTAATTTCGCGAAATAGGTAATGGACAGATAGAGAGATGAGGATCCTTGTGGTTTAATACACGCAGAAGTGTTAGGGCGTGATCAACTATAGCCAATTCGTCTGTGACCGTTTAAGTCAAGTTTCTAAGTGTGACATCCATGGACTTCATGTTAATAAACTTCAAATGATGCATTGGAAAAAATCTATGGGCGGTAACTCCTCATCGGCGGCAGCGTCATGACGCACCTTAACTCAAGCTGACCCTGTGCAAAAGCTCAATCGTAAATCTTAAGTATTTCACAGAATCAAACAAACTGTATTGTTATTCTTTTAACCGATATGGTTTTCAGTAATTAATACATTCCACTTGAAAACGTATTTGAGCTTTAATCGATAGCCTCTCACTCGAAAACCACTTTTGTGAAATAATTACGTTTGTGATAAGGTCATTGCGAGGTCATTTGAAAGTCCTTTTTACAATTGATTAAATGTCGCTTAATAGTATCAACTAGATTGGCGAAACATATTATGTACCTATTGGTGTTAATCTCATGTATAATATTAGTAGTTTATGTATGCAAAATAACTAGAGATACAGTATTCGGGTGATTGGGACGTGAAAGTGATTTAAATTACGAGGATTATCTCATATTATATTAATTGTCTCTTTATATTCTTCGATTTCCAAACCAAATCCTGACTTGTAGACAATGAGACCACCTTAGGAGTATATTCTTTCGAAAAAAAATCTGATCATAATTGACGGAGCAATCGCGTAACATAAAAAAAAACATACGTTCAAATCGAGAATCTCCTCCTTTCTTTTGGTGAAGTCAGTCAAAAACAAGATGTTTAGTCATTTTAAATGTGTAGACAGGATCTTGACATGTTGCCTCATAACAGGGCAGTCATACTTAAGGGCTGCTGCTGCTGATGTTACAACTGCAATCAGTACCAATATGTCTGTTGGCGCTGTTGGTACAGCTCCACGTTATTTAGCAACACTGCCTTTTTGCGAATTATGGCATCGAAACCATCAATCAGTGCGAACTTCAGAGAACCTCCTAGAGGCACTATAGAAGCGAGGCAGGCCCCAAAGTATCCTAAGCATATTTATATTGTATTTATATCGCACTCTTAATACTTTAAGGCTTTTTGTGTACTATAGAACTCAGAGGGAGCACAAGTAGACGGATTGTCTATGTGTTGTTTTAACCTGATTACTGCATCGTGAAAAACTTCGAGCCAGCCTTTTGCTCTGTGTCATTAAAGACCTTCCCTCTCTGTTTATATCCATTTCGTCACGTGAGCCTTCTGTAACATAATGTCCCAAGTATTTGAAGTATGAGAATCGTAGAGCTTACTTAATAGGTGCCGCAAAGCTTGAATTTTTAATGGCTGCTGCCTTAAGCAACATAAACTCACTCTACTTCAATGTTCTTCCATGCAGAATAATTTTAATTAATTCGCGAAACATGATCTGAGGTGTAGGAAATTTTTGGACAAGAAACGTCAGAGTTCCGACTCACCAAACCGGTGGCGAGGTTATCTAACCGATTAACCTTCAGCTTGAGTAGATTATGCTTGATTCGCCATGCTTTGGGCACTTTGTGGCGAAAAAGGGATGCATCAGATGTGATCGTTTGTTCTCATTGGATCTTGCAATGCGATAGTTTGAGAATTATAAGCGGTTGTGGTTTTTTTTCGGCAAAAATGAGAATATAAATTGTCACTATATCGATATGTGTAACTGGTAGGAGTAAACCACTGTAGTAACTAGTAAGTGTTATTTGTCATAAGTATGTAATTTAATTCAGAAATCTCGACAGATTATTTTTATTAAAACAACTTGGCAATGTCATCAATTTTGTAAATGTTATTTAACTCAAAGTTTACATTTCAGGTATTATTTTAATTAAGATTCGATTTTCTGCTTTTATTTCCCGTTTTTATAGAAAATTCTATTTGTATTATCTTCTATCGTGTTGTTGACAAGAAAATTGTATTACCAACTCATATAATTTTCTTATCAAATCTAAAAGTAATTAACACAACGTCGGATTGGCGTATTTGTTTTTGACATTTAGCAACTTCTTAGCCACGGAAATACTTAATTCATTTCCTTCGGAAACATAACAAATTGTATGTATGTTCAACAAATTGTGTGTAATGTAAATGTTATTAGTTTTAAACCTTATACTATTAACGTCTAGGGTAAAGCAATGATACATATACCTACACAAGCGTATCTGATACAATACAATCGTGCATTAATTTCACATTAAATGTAAACATCGCCGTCATCACAATATCTCTTTGAACAGTCAACTTATTCTCACAAGGCCTGTCTATGTTCGCGTAAGAAGGTGGTGGGGGAATGACACGAGGTTATCAGTTCTGATAACAGCTCATCCATCAACCGGCACGGCTGGCTGTGCCGAGATACGGCGACGAAGATTTTTTAGCTCGCTTATAGTCTCGATACCGATCCATAACATACTGTCAATATTGCAATGGTAATCAATAATGCCGTCGCACTGAAAAAAAAACAAAAAATAAAACCGATTTCAGAAGTAGCAAGTCATAAATAATACTTATACCTAACAATACATGCAACATTACATTTTCATATTGAAGTTGGTGCCAAATTTCTACTAAAAAGTACATAAAGTTCTTATATTTTTTAAGAGATTGCTTGGCACCCACTTCAATATGAAACTGTGATGTTGCATGTTTTCCTATATTTATGACTTTTTGGTGTTTTTTTAAGGTCGCTTTTATTTTTTGTAAAAAAAATATTTCAATCATTTTAATAAATTTAATACGTAAGTATGCGTATTAGAATTTGAGCCAAAGCAAACACCAGAATAACTTAAAATAAAACGTCTATCGCTCTGAACAGTATTGCGAGAATTATTCCCGAACTCTTTGCCTACCAGAAACCTTCCATCATCAGCTCGCTCAGTAATAGGATAAGACCTTTCGGCGGACAATGTCTTATTTTCAATTTGTGCACTTCCTATAATGTACACTTTCCCTAAATGACAGCATTTCACAATGTCTTGTTCAGGAAAAGTGCACTTCCATCTTCATATACTCTCTAAAAATGACTAATTCCCAAAATGTACACCCCTCGGAATGTAAGCCGCAGGAACGTATAGTAACCTCTTTATAATTAAGAGGACTGTGAAGTGCCAATTCATGGCTCGAGTATGCACTTTCAAAAATGAAGTTTGGTGCACACCACTTAGAGTTGAAAGTCCGAGGCAAGTGCCTACATTTCTTATTGAAATATTGTTTCGGGCGATAACTGTTTTACCCCGTACCTTTACGAAATTAGACACTTTCATTCATTTTTATACAAAATTCTTTTTTATACAAATTCTTAAAAGAAAGATGGTGCACTACCCTATTAGTGCAGTATTTATTTGGATATTTTAGAAAATTTATATTAAAATTTAATACGTGAGTTATTTTTTATTTATATTTAAAACATTCTGCTACCATGTCCAGAAGCATCCCTTAAATTTTCCAGGGTGACAAAAAGTAACCCTGTATGTCACGTAAGATTCGTCCATGATTATGTCTCTGACTTTGCATCCTCTTGAAAATTGCTAAAAACATTAAAAAATGGTGAATAAATCAATAAAAGAAATAAATTCCGTGTCGGACAGCTATCAAACCCGCGACTTCACCATACCGTGTTGACGCCTTAACCACTGATATATTGATCTCATACTTTGTTAAGCCAGATCGGACCGCAATTCACTGTTAATAACTACTTACATATCACCATTTACTTAAACATTGTGATGCGTGATTTTTGCGTATAACCTGCAGCATTTAGAGTACATACATTATTTTTTAATCTATTGTAGTAGGTAATTTACACAAAACTAAATATCGAGTACTGAAAGTACCGGTGGCGGTACTATTCCTATTGTAATCTCTAGCCCATGCCGAAATCATCATCCTAGAAACATCACTTGCGCCAGGTCCTATATATTAACTTGCAGGGGTTATTTGCCAGAGATACCAAATATTTCCTTGTTATTAATTTTGTTATTCGTTTTGTTCCTTGTTAATTAAAAACCAACGTATTAAATTTTGTTTTCTTATTGAATTCAATTCTTATTCTACACATGTGTTAATTAAGATATACTCGTAGTTAACTGACAGATCAAAATATATATTTCCATAGTCACAGAATAGATAATAGTGCCATAGTATTGTCGATATGAACGTGAAGGTATTTTTCCGCGTCAGTTATTATAATTAAAAATACAAGTAGATACCTAGGTCAGCCACATATGTATCTAATTTTTTTTACAAAAATAAGCGTTTAACTTCTCAGTGTTTTTGAAGTCGGCGGTTAATTCAAAAACACTGAAAAGTAAAAAATGATATAAGAATAGGAACAGTCAACATCACATTTCTATATTGAAATCGGTGCCAAATTTCAAGATTTTCTAGGCGATTGTCGTTTGACACTAGCAGTTAATTGAACGTACCTCTTGTATTTAAAAAAGGGTCAATACGTGCCTGTAGTATTTAAATACCGTCACCTCCTAAAAGTTAAGGATCCCTTCATCATCAGCTCGATTCATGACTACCAGACGTAAATACCTGAATAGCTTCGGAAGAAACATGAAACACGTTGAACGTACCTATAAAATTTAAGGGATTCCCTCGATTTTCCTGGGATTCCATCATCAGATCCTGACTTTGGTGACAAAGGGATCACCGCAGGAGTATACTCTATCAAATACAAAAAGAATTTTGAAAATTGATTCACCATTGGCGGCGTAATCGCGTAACATACACATCGAATTGATAATCTCCTCCTTTTTTTAAGTCGGTTAATAAGAAGACCGAAATGAACATTGATTGGAGGTTAGTAATATAATTGTAAAAACCCGGTAATCATAATGGGGAAGTGGTCTTGTCAGGAAAATTTGTTTTTTGGGAAGTGGACGAGCTGGAAAGCGAACTTACTGGACAGTAGTGATTCTGGGAGAAGACCTTTCGGGAAAGTGTACATTATAGGAAGTGCGCAAATTGAAAAGGAGACGTTGTCCGCCTAAAGGAAATTTAAGGGTTTCCCTTGATTTTCCTGAGATCCCATCGTCAGATCATAACTTATCAGATCATTAGTTCGATAAATATTAAATATTTAATCAATTGTAATTTATATTAACAACAATTTAATTTAATGTGTAAATAAAACAAAAAATTGTGGATACTATGCGCAAAGGTAATTTCCAGTAATCTAGCTGTCATTGTTTGAATTCTGCTTATGTATGTGTAATTTGTTGTTCCTAAACAAAATATAATCTCTGAATAGAGCAGAATATATCTAAAAACTAACTAAGATAACTTTAATTGTTTTAAAACAGCAAATTTAAATGTAAATTTTGGTGTTAAATTGAAGCGGAAAATTACAGTATATGTGTGATATAAAACAAAACAAACGACGTACTATATGTATGAAGTCAACGAGATTGTTCGAATTACGTAACAACTCGTGACTCTTATTATGGGCTCTTCAGCAAATAGGTGTCATAAGTAAGAGAACGATAGCCAGAGCAAAGCAAATCTTATGACCTTCATAATAAAGTCACGTTTGATAATGAAAGTTTGTTCAAGCGTCTCCCCACAGTAGCGAATACTAAATGCGCTTGTTCTAACACTTCTCTAATGTTGTCACATATTAACCCTTTATTTCTTGTACTGTTAAATTTAAAAGTAACTAATAAAATTTGTTAAATAATGACATGCTTCTACAATGTCAAAATCATTATATAGGTAAATTTTATACAATCAAAACTTAGCAAGAGTTTATAACAAAATACGCGTCAAAATTTACCCGATTTCGCAGCGTATTTTGTTATAAACTCTCAATAAGATTTGGTTGTATAAAATTTACCTATAATGATTTTATAAATACAGTTTTTTATTATTTGCCTTAATAATAGCTCGTTTCTAAGTGGTTAAAGTTTGATTACGCTAAAGGATTATTTCTTATAGAAAAAATGATATTTTAACAGTAGTAAAATTCATAAAATTAGAACTATTTAAACCCCTTTAAATAAGGAGAGAACTAAAAAAAGTAACCAGTAAAGATTATTGTAGAAGATTTGAGAATAAATGTTACCTGAATGAATTGAATGAATATTTGAATATGAATGAATATTTCATGTTTTGGTAATATTTTTTACGTAACGAGTTCATGAATTAGTCCTTAAACGCGTGGAATGTAAATATGGGTATGTTTAAAGCCTTAAAAGACATTAAAAATAGCATTTAAGTAAATAGTAAAATGTGTTATGGAAACTTCAAGTCCTACACTCTTAATTAACGTAAAATGTATTTCCTTCATTGCATTTTTAATAAATAAAAAAAAAACATTACTTCTCTGATAATTCTGCTAGAACACCGATTATTACGACATCGGGCCCTTAAGCCGTTTTATTTTTTTGTTGTAAAAGTCAATTTTTTATTTCAAATTTTACATAATACACAAAAGTTTATAAATTTGCAAAATCTACCATCATAGCAGCCAGAGGGTGGTGATTATTTAATAACTACTAGAACATTGTAAACTTAACAGCATCGAGAAATAAGACAGGGGCCCTGGGCACGCATATCTCCAGTTCTCGACCGAGCGACCCGCCGGCACACAATCGCAAAAAAATATCCACGTACATACATGCACATGTGTTTATACTATATGTGGGCAAAAACTCCACAGATGGGCTCACACGCATCGAGCAAAAAGCGTTCGCCTTGTCTTTATCAGACAGAACTTGCGCTTCATCTCATGAGTGTTCGCTTCGTAACTTTTTAAAATTGTTCGTGTTTTATTAGCTTGTTCCTTAAGTAGTTTGTAATCGTCCTTGCTTCGAGTGTCCATATTTAATTCTTGTAGTCCTTTAAAATCTTCATCGAAATTATCTATCACTCGTCTTTTAATTGAATTTTTCCTTTTAATTCAGTTCATTTCATCTACAATGTCAATGTCGATGCAAATTCTAAATAAGACAAATAATATTTCATAAATTTTTATTTAAAATAAAAACACATATGTCTCTAAAACTTCTGCAATTAAACCTTTTTTATCCCTAGGCCTAGCCATCGGGTAAGGTAACTTGTTTTTAATTACATTTTAAGCACGTTTGTACTTATATCATTCTCTAGACGTTCAACGGCGTCAGTTATCTTTTAATGTGCAGTCGTTACTTACATACAGTTGAATGATCATGCGCAGTCGTAAATTCTTCGCTATAAAGATACTATAATGTTTTATGCAAATTGATTCTTCGTATATTTACTTGATTTAGTTGTTTTCTAAATAAAAAATATTTCTAATTAATTATAACTCCCAAAATAGAAAAGTTAATTTTGTTTACAACTCCCAAGATAGTTTTAATATTTTTGCACTGCAGCTGGAACCAGTTTTGTGAATTGATTTCAAATGGAGGTCAATATTGTTTGACATTTGTTCGTTACTAATATGACGTAGTTCGTTTACAATCGAAACTAGTTTTATGGTCCGATTCACTACTTTGAATGTTTTGAGTTCATTTATAAAGAAAACAAATAGTACAATTAACACTCAGCAATTAAATAAACTAGGTAGATGGTTGCAATTACCATAAAAGCGTGGCGCATTCTCCGATCACAGGCGTAGAGTTGTTGGGCAGGTCATGGCTGAATGCGTAAGCATAAACGGATGCGCCAACGATAAACTTACATTATAGTATTGCAATATTGATAACATTGCGGGGAAAGTCTCCCATTTGTGCAAACTGCATATAAATCAAAGTTATTTGAATTCATTAAAGTTTAAAAATGTTATAATATGATTTCTCTGGCTTTGTTTACAATGTTTATATAAGAGAGAGACTCTTTGCCAATTTTTTACATACTAATATGAATTAGCTAACATTTTACTAGTGTTATTTTTAACATGAATATTATAAGTTTTACTTAAATTTACATCGCTTCGCTATGCTTGTATTTTACAGTTAATTCATTCAATTCAATTGCGGTCAATAAATTTATATTTTAAGCAAAATTTAATGTTTTCAAGATTTCTATGAAATACTTTTGTATATAAGTACCCATTACATCAGATGATTAAGTACGTTAAACAATAATATTCTAAATAGGTATATATTAATGATGTAACCCTTAAGAAAGTATAACCCTTAATATAATATGAATTTCTATGTACCTAATTATCTCCAAAACTAAATGCGAAAAATCTATCAAAATTGTATTAGTGATTGAGTCCAGTTAAAGGGGAGTATAAAAGTTCATTATCATCTACGAATTCTGTATAGTTCAGCGTGGCTTCTCCATCCATGTATCAGAGCGCCGGCGGATCGCGCCAGTGTCACGTTACGCGGTGGCTGTTGACACCAGCGCCTGATTAATATTTATGATACGACTGAGCATCTCGCATGGCCGGTTCGCCCAGTGTCGCTGCGAATTAACTTCGTCTCGCTCGCACGCACGTCAAACATACGACCGAGACAGAGCGATATTATAGCGAAATACGTATTATTTTAGCGACTATTCTTTCAACATTGAAACTGTGTAAGCGCGAATAACAAAAATCTTATACAAATAATAATTTTTTGTATCTAGAAACGAATAATTCGAAACCTTGAATCGTTAATTAATTCGATTTGATAATGTTTTTAAGCATCTCAATAACATGAGCAATATTGATGTCATCTAATTGTATGGAGTATTGTTTGCAAAAAATACACAAATTGATAGATATTTCTTTAATTTGTTTGAACGCTTCTAGGTCTGTATCAGACCTACTGACCGAACGGATTGCGAATGAAAAGAAATAAATAGGTAGTATGTGGAACAAGGCGTGGGACCAGCGCTTGGACCTGACCGTATCGAGGTATCTCAACCGGACTAACTTGAATCCGCTGACATAAAAATGCTATGAGCAAAGTGGACATTCAGATAGCGCGGGTCTATAAAATTGCAAGCGGGTAATTTTGCTGAAAAGGATTAAACTTTTTCCTTTTAATAACTGAAGTGTTGCGATTTCCTCAATCGCTCCCCGCTGTTTGTTTGTTTGCCTGGAGTATCGCTGTTTATGTTCATTTGTCTTACTCACTCTTTAGAGTCATTTCATTAGTCATTTAAATAGTCTCACTGCCTCTTAATTGAAACGCATCCAAAACTGCTAGGCTGATCTCCTTTGTTAAGTGTGCGTATAAATTTGTTTTGGCTTGCCTTTTTGTGTTACTTTTACGAACATTACAATTATTTAAAGTATTGTGACGCTTGTGTTGATCGAAGAAATCAGCTGCCAATAAGTGTCTCTTCTTTTTCAAGGAGTTTGTAGTCTTCTTTTGCGACTGAATTGTTTGTCGAGTGTTTTTCGTGAGCTCACGCGCTTCCAGCACCGGCCGGCATTCGCGGGACTTTGACTCAAGGTCACGTTATCGCGCTATCGCCAGCCCTGAACTAATCCAAGGTTATCCACCAAAATTTATATAATATTTAATATCGCCTTAGAAGGTTTTATTTTTCTGATGGCCGTCAGAACCATTGAGTTCGACTGTACACTGACCGCCAGTTATCTTACAGGAACTCGTCAATCTCGGTTACCGCGCACCGTCCTGCGTCTTTATTGTTAATTTGCGACTGCGACTTCAATGTAGAGCGCACTTGTGCGTTCCGTTTTAACGAGGAATATTGTTTCAAATCAAATTAGTGGCCTGTTTACATTCCTATAGAGGATGTTCACGTGGTGTTGACACAAGATAAGAGTTCGACAATTTGATATAATAACTTACCGTGCGCTGTTAACATCCTCCGCGGCTGGGTATTCGAAATCTCCGTCACACTGACACTCGAGCGGGAACTTATAGCACTCACAAACGGCGCACTAAGTTCGGCGACACACGCGAGGACTGCACAGAGCGACACCCACAACTAGAATGCGGGCGAAACAGTACGTCGCGGGGTGAGGGGGGAGTCGACACCGACACACGGCTCATGCGAAGGCGCGGCGACGAGGACTGCGGCCGGCCGCGAGCGCGATCCCCCCTATTGGTGGGATGCAACATGACGTCACACGCTACAGCCAATCCGCTCGCAGCGTTTAGTACTTCGCGCCGGCCATCAGAGGCGCTACTGTCGAGGAACTCGGCCGCCCTACAGAGCTTTCTTCAGCTAGGGCGTGTGCTTTATACGGGCGGCTGATATTATGGCAGGAAAGACAAGACTACTTGTTTTATTTTTATTGTCTTTATAATAATAAAGCACTGATTTGTAAATCAAAACCAGGCACTAAAATCATTTCCGGTTTTTTTACAGACTATCGTAATGTGTTGGCAAGGTGCCAAAAAAGTTAACACAAGTTGGCCATAAACACTGTGTCACTGACTCGAATGTTGATTTACAGTCCTAATGAAACTTTGCATTAGCAAAAAATAGAATATTGATGACGCGGTTTAAAATTGTGTTCGGAATGAAAAAAAACTTATATTGATTTATTTATTTATAAATGGATGATTTTTTGTCATAGCTTTAAGGAAGATGACAAAATTTTTAATCAGTAATGAAATTTTCTTTTGAAATTAATTAAAAAACCTAACTTAAAATAAATATTTTATAAATTTCTTGAAATATTTATTTAAAATCGTTTTTTCCGCATCAAAAATAAGTAATGTCGGTCTAAAATAAGTAGTTCTCAATCGAAAACTTGAAGCTAATATTATTGTAATAAAATCGACTTAAAAACACCAAGCTGCCAAAAATGATATAACAATACATACAATATCACATTTTTATATTGAAGTTGGTGCCAAATTTAACTTACTACGATAATTACAAGTATAACTATATCATCATTCACAATAGCTTAATATATTGTGTAAAGTGATATCTGTAACTCGTTATGAATCATTAGACACCATATCTTGTTGGTGTGTTTTAGTACATCTGACGGTTTTTTTTCTATATTTACCTACCGATGCAACTAATCCAAGCAAAAACATGGTACCTATATTGTAGAAAATACTGCACTAATACAATCTGTGTAATAGATTTTATCAAATAAATGACCTGACCTACAGATATATTTCATAAGCAATGTTGTTTTCATTTTTTGATATACCTCCATAGCCAAAAGGTAAATAATAGGGCTTGACATCACCATCTTTGGTCCAGGGTTCGATTCCCGATCGGGCCACTATAGAAAACAAACTTTTCTATCTCTCGGGTCTATACTTGCTTCAGCTATACTTTTTTTATATACAAGGTTATTTTTTTATCACCCTGGAAAATTTAAGGGAGGCTTCACAACATGGTATTAGAATGATTTAAATATAAATTAAAAAAATAACTCACTTAGGTACCTACTTAATTTTATTTTTTTTTAATACAAAAAATGTTGCACTAGTTGGGAGCAGCATTTTTAGAGATTTTTTAATTTTTTTAATATTTTGTTTTATTATTATTTTTTTAATATAATAATGGATATGTCCTGAAGCGTCCCTAAAATTTCCCAGGGTGATAAAAAAATAACCGTGTATAGATTAGGCTTCCGTTTGACCGCAACTAGGCAAGCGCGTTCCACCGTAGACCGCAACGGTCTACGGTGGAACGCGCTTGCCTAGTAAAAACCGATTCACTCTCGATTTGAAGATTCCCAGGTTGTATTCATCGGGAACGGGAAACACCAGGCATCAGGCAAAATGTTCCGGAATTGTTTGGCGGTTCGTACAACAAAGGTATCATCAAATCGCTTGGTTCCTGCCATACTTACCTCAGAATAAGAGATAATGTATGTGATTTAGTTTAATATTATCCATGTTCTGTTAGGTAATGATTAATAAAATATGCAATTTCAGAACAGGGAAAATATTTTAGGACTAAATAATTAGATTTCAGTCTCAAGTTCTAGCTTATTCCGTCACAATCATCATCACTTATATTACTAAACACATACTTAATTATTATAGGATACTGATTGTTATAAAAGTCAATTAGATCAGTTTTCATAAATTTTACCACATAATTGGTGTATATCAATTTAAGTGACAATTTTTAGACGATTTGTCAAAAAATAACCTGAAATAATGATACCTTATACAGTAATTAGCTATGTTTGCTTTACAACTTTTTATAAAAGTGAAGAAACAAAAAGAATATATACAATTAAATAACATAAAAAGACGACACGGTTTCCGCAGAGGTCGAGTGATCGCCTACTGCGCAACGGCTCGCGGGTTCGATTCCCGTACGGGACAAATATTTTGTATGACCTACAGAATTTTGTTCCGGTCTGGGCATGTGATATTCTATGGTTGTAACGGCAGCCACGACACAGGAGAAAATCTTAGTGTGGGGCGACGTTTTTTTTAAATAAATAAATAAAAATAAAATGTATCACTTTACACTTATTAGTATGATGTCAATTCAGTGTGATGAAAATATGATTAAAGTTCCATTATATCACTATACGTTAATATAAAGTTTCGTGATGAGCGATTTAACTGTGTTTATTATTTAATTTAAAAAACCACATACATTTATTTTACAAACTGGCACACTACTTGATTATTTCTAACATTATCTTTCACCAAAAAATTATTGTAACAAGTTATCTCCAATTAGCCAGGAAGAAGGATTTTTTTTGACTTAGATCCCTTTTCACTGACGGCACAGAATTGTTCTTATAATATTTTAAGACTTTCCAGGTGATATTGCTTGGCACCGAATTCAATATTGAATGTCATGTTGTATGTTTTCCTAATAATTTTTTACTTTTTAGTGTTTTTGAAGTTGGTTTTAATCTTTTGTGAAATATTATTGTTTCAATTTTTTAAATAAATTTAATACATACGTATTAAAATTTGACCCAAGGCAAACACCATAATAAAGTAAAACGTAGTAAGAAATATCTCCTTAATCCTAACCCACCAGAAACTTTCCATCATCAGCATAGTAACATGATGATGATTACCAGATGCAAAAAAGTACTTGAATATCTCCAGAAACAGAACTTAAAAGTACTTAAAAGAGTACTTTTAAGTACCTACTCGTATTTACTTTGAAAATTGTAATGTATAAAATTATTCACATCAAATTATTTAATTTACTTGTTTATCTACAAAAGTAAATCTCGCGACAAGCTTTTATGTCATATAAATTGTGTCAAATGTGAAATGACGTTATAAGTAAAAGTTTTAGTGTAAAAGTTTATTAATTCTTTTTAGCGCATTTAAATAAAAGCTTGTTTTTAAAAAGGTTTTTTTACATTTAATTTATTTTTTACTTCTTAGTTATCACTGGACACGTTTCTCAGTCTGTTCATCTCATTCAACGCATCATTGTTGCAAGGTCGTTTGCCGGAACATCTATACAATATTTCAGCTCAATCGGTTTAAGATATCTACTTCAAAATTGATTTTTAGCTTTAGAAGTACGACATATTGGATTAATAGTGACATCACTTAATTTTTCAAGTTATTCTTAGCAAGACCACCCATATTGTAGGAGTGCATTAAAAATAATTGGTCCGCCATCTTGGGTATGCAGCCATCTTGGATTTAGAATGACGTCACACAGTTAACCGTGCATTTTCATCCAAACTGTGTGTATACAAAATTTCAGCTCAATGTTAAAGATATCTACTTCAAAATTGATTTTCAAGCTTTAGAAGTCCGCCATATTGGATAAATAGTGACGTCACATTATTTTTCAAGTTACTCTTAGCAAGACCTTTCATTTGATACCCATATTGTAGGGGTGCATTAAAAATAATTGATCCGCCATCTAGGGTATGCCGCCATCTTGGATTTAAAATGACGCCACACAGTCAACCATGCATTGTCATCCAAACTGAACGTGTATGCAAAATTTCAGCTCAATCGATTAAAGATATCTGCTTCAAAATTGAGTTGCAAGTTTCCACCCGAACATACATATATACTTACATACATTGCAAGTTAAATAAAAGCTCGTAAAAAACATGAAACGCGTTTGACAAGATTATGAATTTAAGGGTTTTCTCGATTTTCCTGGGACTCTATCATCAGATCACGACTTGTTGACAACGGATCCACCTCAGGAGTATAACGTAACGTCGATTCTTAGAATTCTTTTTGATTACAAAATGAATTCTGAAAATTGGCCCCTAAAGGTGGAGTAATCGGTAAACATATACATATAAAAAAATACGAAAAATACAACTGACTTCAAAAACACCAAAAAGTCATAAATTAAATAAAAATACATAAAACATCACAGTTTTATATTAAAGTTGGTGCTAAATTTTAAGTAAATAGGTAATAACTAATTCATCATTGTTCTTATTCTTATACGTAAGTACCTACCTACCTATATTTTAAAGACCTTCAAGATTATAGCTTGGCACCGACTTCAATATAAAACTGTGATGTTGTATGTATTATTATATTATTTATGTTTTTTTGGTGATTTTAAAGTCTTTTTTTTATTTTTTTTTTAAATCTTTTTAGTTAATACATATTATAATTTACCATTTGCCAAGGCAAATACCAGATTAACTTTAAATTAAACGTCTTTCGCTCTAAACAGTTTCGAAAGAATTATTCCCGAACTCCTAATCTACCAGAAACCTTCCATCATCAGCTCAGTTACATGACATGATGACTACCAGACGCAAATACCTGAATTTCTTAAGAAGAAACATGAAACATGTTGGACGTGCGACGTAAAATTCAAGGGCTTACCTAGATTTTCATGGGTTTCCATCATCAGACCATGACATGGTGACAACGGGACAACCTCGGGAATAAACTCGTTCGATTACAAAAATAATTTTGAAAATCGGTTCACAAATGCCGGAGTAATCGGTGAACATACATTAAAAAAAATGATACATACGAACATAGAACCTCCTCCTTTTTTGAAGTCGGTTAAAAATATTTGATAAAAAATAAAAACCGACTTCAAAAACACTGAAAAGTTAAAAATAATATAAGAATAGGTACAGACAACATCACTCTTTTATATTGAAGTCGGTGCCAAACGATGATCTCCTAGAAAGTCTTAAAATTTGTCACCGACTTCAATATAGAACTGTCATGTATTCTGTACCTATTCTTATATAATTTTTAACTTTTCAGTGTTTTTGAAGTCGGTTTTTATTTTTTGTACAATATTTTTTATTTTTAACTTTTTAATGAATGAAATCTTTTTAGTGAAAGAAACCCTAATTTTTAATTAGGCTTTCCTTCGATTTTCTTGAGATTCCATCATCAGATCCTGACTTTGTTGACTTTGGGACCACTCCAGGAGTATACTCTATCAAATTCAAAAAGAATTTTGAAAATCGGTTCACAATTGGCGGCGTAATCGCGTTACATACACACAAAACACGTTGGACACACCTAAAAATTTAAGGGATTTCCTCGATTTTTATGGGATCCTATCAATCGATCCTAACTTTGGCGATTACGGGACCACCCTTGGAGTATATTCTATCGAATACAAAAAAAAAATTAAAATCGGTCCACAATTGGCGGCGTAATCGCGTAACATACACACAAAAAAAACGTACGCATCAAATTGAGAACCTCCTTCTTTTTTGAAGTCGGTTAAAAAATAGATACATTCGAACATAGACCTCCTCCTTTTTTGCAGTCGGTTTAAAATAATAACTTTTGATACCTAATGTTATTGTGGAAGAAAGCATAGTAATTTCTCGTTCGTCAAACTTTTCGTTTCTCTTGGCAAGTGAAATATTTAGATACAAGTAAGAAGCAACGACGAAATGAACTAACAAACCCGCTGAAAATCAAACTTTGTAAATACAACTGTATCGATAAAGTAATCGTAGACCAAATTTTGGACTAAAAAATTTTGTGTAGTATCTAAAAATGGCTTAGAAATGCACTTCTTAAAACTTGTTTTTTATACATGTTTTTTAACAATAAATTGTTTGTTTTTAATTAAAATATAGATTTGAAAATAGTATAGGTATGTAAAAAAAACTTTTCAAATGTAAAAATGCATATTAACCAATGACGCAATCATACTATTATTGTATATGCGAACGTGAGTTTGTTTGTTTATAACGATTTCACGCCTAAACCACTTTTTTTTTTTTTTTAACGGTGGGAAATGCATTGCTCATACCCCGCGCTTGGGAAGGCGCGGGGTTATGTCGGACTCTCCGCGACCCCTGGGGGCAGCGTGCCAGCCAGGAACCGCGGCCTACCGACTAAAACCCACCGATACCCCTCACATACGCCTTGGCGCGAGCACGTCCATTATCGCCGCATCCTCCTCATCTGAAGAAGACACGCCGACAAGGGACGCGTCGCTGCCTGACAAGGTCATGGGAACTCGAGTGAACACATCCACGACCTCGTCGGCGTCTGCTCGCCTAGACCGAGCCCCTCACACCCTCCCTAAAGGGGGAGGCCGGTGATCCCATTCAGGGGATCAGCGACTACTGGCAACCGGTGCAATGCAGGGTTCGGGCTTCCCAACCCAGAACCCCGCTGGTTGCCGTCAGGAGGAAGAAGGTTGGCGAATTGCCGCCTCCTTCGTCCCGTCCGCCTGCGGCGGCACGGAGCGGCCTGGGGGTCAACCTCCCTGGCCCTTTCCGCGGTCTCCTTCTGCGTCATGACAGAAACACAGAAGGAACCCACCGCATCCCACGTGTTCTCCCCCTCCAACATGGCACAGACCACGTTCTGGAGGGAGAGATTCTCACCGATAACGGTGACCAACTCCCGGCGCTCTGAAGCGAAGGCGGGGCACACCTCTAAGGTGTGTTGCGCGGTGTCCTCGGCAGCGCCACAGTGGTGGCACTCGCGGGTCGGCTCTCTCCCAATTCGGTGCAGATAGCGGCCAAAACAACCATGGCCACTAAGAATCTGCACCAGGTGGTAAGAGAGCGACCCATGGCGCCTGTTCGCCCATGTGGTCAGCGAGGGGTGCATAGCCTCAACGGTTCTGAGCAGAGTGTCAGACACCGAAGGCGAGCTCATAAGCTCCACCAGCTCCCCGAGCCACAGGTGAAACGCCTCTACCATGGCCTCCTCCAACGCGGAGGCCCGCTCTCTCGGCACCAAGCGCCGGTCGCCGCTTCTCGCGTCAACTTGGACGCGGTAAGACGCCGCTAACACGTGGGACGCTAACTCCCAAGGGGGAGTGCCCGCTATAATGCAGGCCGCCGCATGTGAGACGGTCCGGTATCCACGAATGGCCCTCAGCGCCATCGCTCGCTGTGCCCTGTGAAGGCATGCGATGGCGCGAGGGCCTAAAGCATCGGCCCAGACAGGAGCCCCGTAGAGGGCCATGCTTCTGACGATTCCGGCATATAAGCGCCGGACGTTTGCGCTCGGGCCCCCGATGTTCGGGAGAAGACGCCCGAGCGCATCGGCAGCACCAAGAAGGCGGGGTTCGAGTCGCCGGAAATGCTCGTCGAACCCCCACCTGCCATCTATAACCAGCCCCAGATATTTTAGGTGTGGTCTTAATTGCACCTTCATTCCGGCTACGGTAACTTCTGTCCCAGCGGGAACACCTCTTCGAGGCCTATAAAGGAGAATCGCCTCGGTCTTCCGCAGCGCTACCTTGAGCCCTAACAGCTCTATGCGCTGGACAATAAGGGTGGTGTAGACCGACGCCAGCCGCAGAATCTCCTCAAGTTCCCTCCCCCTGGTGGTGACGAGTGTGTCATCTGCATAGCAGAAGAGTTTCACTTGAGGGGGAAGGGCGGCGCGGAGCACCCAATCGAAGCCTACGTTCCATAAGAGGGGCCCTAAGACGGACCCCTGTGGGACACCGCGGGACATACGATGGCGGCCGGTTGCACCAACCGACCAATGAACAGAACGTCCTTCTCTTCCAGATAATTTTGGATGAGACGCAACAGATATTGGGGCACCCCGTGATAACGGAGCGCTTCCAGGATGGTGGTGAAGGGCAGGCTGTTAAAGGCGTTGGCAATATCTAACGACACCGCCAACACCCTCTCACCCTTCTCTGTTGCGTCACTCACTAGCTCCTTTAGGCCAGTAAGGGCGTCCAGTGTAGACCGCCCCCTCCGAAAACCGAATTGTTGATCCGAAAAATTCGGCCCTACCTCCGAGATGTGCTGAATGAGTCGGGAAGCCACAATCCTCTCAAACACTTTCCCGATCTCATCCAGTAGCACGATGGGACGATATCCAGACGGATCGTCTGCAGGGCGACCGTCCTTCCTCAATAAGCAGAGGGTACCGTCCTTCCACAGCTTCGGGAATTGTCCGATGCGAAGACACGCGTCGAGCAATTCCCGAAGCCTGTCACCAAGGTGTTGGGTGGCAATCGCCAGCACCTTTCCTGGGACCCCATCAGGGCCCGGCGCCGTTTTCTTTCTCTTCAGACGGGAGATGGCGTCCGCAAACTCTTCGCCCTCTATGGAAGGAGTGCTCTCAGCAGGGGTTACCGCCGCCGCGGAAGGTGGTGGAGCCATGCGAGGAGGAGAGTGGTCGAGGGCTGGAGGAAAGAGTTCCTCAACGACCGTGGACAAGCAGGTCGGGGTCCATAGACTCGGTAATGGGGGCACCGCGCGCTTTCAGCTGATTGCGCGCGGTTTTGTAGGGCCGCCCCCACGGGTCGTTGTTGAGACCCTGCAGCATCTCCTCTCTGGCCTCCTCTTTGGAGCGTGAGATGGCTGTGTGCAGGGCCTTCTGGGCCTCCCGATACGCTGCATAACGACGCTCTTCCTCCTCAGCGTCTCTTGCGCGACGCCTACGATAGTGCGTGAACGCTCGTCTCCTGGCCGTGCACTCGGTTCGGAGATCAGCGATATCACGCGACCACCAGTAGACCTCGCGGCGGTCCTTCGGCGGGCGGGCCCTGGGCATAGATGCTCGACAGACCTCTGTCAAGGCATCACGAAGCCGATTTGCGGACTCCTCTGTTTCTACTCCGTCCATAGGCTGGGAGCACCAGGCCTGGACGATGGCCGCCTCCTCCGCCAGCTCCCTATCCAGTCGCGTCAGTGCCCAATGCGGGCTACGGCCATTGTCGCGAGGGCGCGAGGGTTGGGGACGTTGGGTGGGAGCCTCGAATCGGATGTATCTGTGATCCGAGAGACTCTCCACCTCCGTCATCACCCGCCAACCCTGGACTCTGCGCGCTAGGGCAGGGGTTGCCAAGGACAGATCCACAATTGATCCACCCTGTCGACGCACACAGGTGTGGGTACTGCCCTGGTTGAGGACTGATAGACCGCAGGCGGCCGCCCAAAGCTCCACAGCTTCGCCGCGTACATCTGTCGCTGGGTTTCCCCAGACGATAGACTTCGCGTTCAGGTCCCCCATTAGGAGAACCTGACGCGGGGCGGCCCGCCTGACGGCCCTCCCAACCAGCACGAGGTAAGCCTCAAATTCGGCGAAAGGCCGGTTTGGGGAGAAGTATACACCAATTAGGGTGATACCCTCCCATTCCGCCACGACAAAGCCGGAGCCTCTCTCGACAACCGAGAGAGGGGCGGCACCAGGCGCAGAGCGCACAACAACGGCCACGGAGTCGTCCCGGTCCCCAGCCCAATTGGACCGATCGGGGACGAAATACGGCTCCGCGACCACACCAACATCAATCGACCACTCCGCAAGGACTTGCAGTAGCAGATCTTGAGCACTCGCGCAGTGGTTCAGGTTTCCTTGGAGGAAGCTGGGTGGGTGACCTAAATCCATTAGGTTTCCATCACAGCTCCCTCCGGCTCAGTTGAACTGAGCGTGCCTGCGCTCGGTACACTTGTTGCCTTTGGTGGGGCAGAAATTTTCCCTTTGATGAGTGGGGGTCGGCACTTGCCTCCCCCCATCACATGTCTAGCCGGCTTCATTGACGAAGCGCAAACAGCGCAGTGGGGTTCCGAGCTGCAATCGGAGATCCTGTGGCCGGAATTCCCGCAGCGGTAGCACCGCTCCGGTCCACCGCGGAGGGGCAACGATGAAGAGTATGGCCCGTACCCATGCACTTGAAGCAGCGCATGGGTCGGGCCTCTAACACCTTTATCGAGACCGAGCTCCAACCGATGAGGAGCCGACCCTCGACTACACTTTTGGCGGCGATAACGGGGCATTGTATTATCGTCGATCCCATGCCACCTGGTCCGACGCGGATCTCCCCAACCTTTATCGCGTCGACGCTGCAGTTGCCTTTTTTGGCCACCGCTGCCGCCACCTCGTCCTTCTGGACAGAGTCGTCCAGCCCAGAGACCCTCAAGTCTATACGTTTTGTGGGCCGAACGACCTTTGCTTCGCCAGCAAGAGCCTCCTGCAGTTTAGAAGCGAGGAGGTCAGCCTTGTCGTTGGCTTCGGCGCCAGGGATCTCGATGATTCTGGCGCCAGATGCCGTTTGGCGACATGTTAATTTTCCTATGTCGAGCTCGTCAATTTGGAATAACATCGGTTATCTTATATCTCGAATTTTATTTCACGAAGTGTGATGTTTGGACAAAAATAGGAGAAAATTAAGCTTAGTTAATTTTATTAATATTTAAGTAGCTTTATATTTGTTCGATAACAAATTAAGAACATGTGTTGCTTGCTGTTGTTTTTATTTCCGTGGATGATGTTGTTAATTAATGGTCTTCATCTCAACCTCCCCTAACTATAAAGAGTTCGAAGTGAGACCCACAATAATCCGTGTGTCAGGTGTGACGTAAAGCTAATTCCACTTCATCTAACGAGAGACTCGTCTCCCGTAGAGGGACGTAAGTACCGACGAGTATATGAGTGAGCTTTATTTCAAAACGGTGAACGAATGAAAACAAATAACAAACCATGATTTTACAATTGGCCGTATGGATTTTTCCCGGTTTCAATATTTTGTTTTACTTTTTCTTACTATTAACCCATAGACAAAGTTTTATACTTTAAGTACTTGTGGGCTCGGCAGACGTTGTCCTGCCCGATTACAGTGCCACCTACCGGGTCCAACTGTACGTTTAAACCTTCCCTGGATCTATTCAAACACACACAGAAAATTTCGTCAGAATCGTTCTAGCCGTTTCAGAGTTTTTGCGAGACTAACACATTCATTTTTATATATAAGAAGAAGAAGATTATAATCTACCAACGAAAATATAGAATTTCCAAATATGTATTGTGTTTCATGTGTCTTATCTCAATAGTTCATAAATCAGTCAGTCATCTAATGTAATTTTAGTCACATGTAAAAGGAAAGGAATATTAATGTAACAGGACAATTATCTTTAGCCCGGAGAGGAAATTTAGAAAGATCTTGTAAACAACTTTGAGAATCTGTCAGTATCAAGCATTTTTTTAATCTGTGGGATTCTATATAGGATACTGCTTCAAATAATGCAATAGCTTCTCCAGTGAATGATGAAGTGTTAGGTAAACTTTTAAAATTTAAAAGTATTTTGAATTTTGGAATCCAAACAGCTGAACCTACATACTCTGATTCAGAGAGCTTGGAGGCATCAGTAAATATAAGTAGCCAATCATGCCAATTTTCATTAATGATATGGTTAAACAGTTCGTTAGCTCCAGGTTTATGAGTGTCAATACCAAAATTTAAGATTATATTAGGGCAATACAATAGAGATTCATAACTTAAATTAAAAACAGGATTCACTGAAAATTGAAATATTGGAGGGCCTGAAGTAAATTTTTCATAGGTTTGACTCAAACAAGGGGTATTTTTGTGGGTCCAGTACTTTGATGTGGGTAACAAATTATTAGTTTGACACAGACGAGAGATTAAAGGATGCGATGATAATTGTATCATTCTGTAAAAATATCTGTCTGCTAAAAACTGGCGGCGGAGGTTAAGCGGGAGATCTGAGCTTTCCACTTGTAGAGCGTTGATTGGGGATGATTTCATGGCCCCAATATTTATGTAAGAAAATATAGTTGGAAAAAATTACTGCACTTAGTAGAATTTAAAAATCTTTACTTCTGAGTATAGTTTATATTCTACAATAGAAATACTACCCTACGAGTGCCCACGACCCGTTTTTTAAGTGGATATTAAATTTTCCATTTAAAGGAATTCTATACGAAAACTTGTATTTTCAAATATTATAAAACAATAATACTTAATCAGTGATATTTGATACACGTGTTGAAGAGTAAGTGACCCTTAAATTCACAGAAAACTACAGTCAAGTGAAGGTATAGAATAGATAATTGCGCAAGAATGCAGTTATCAGTACCCATGGGTAATGGTCACCGTTAAATATTGGCGGTATGCTTCCCTTTGATATCAAAAAAACATTTGGATTGATGGCTCAGATGATATGGGTATGTTCGGAAAATGTTGAATATACTTCCTTTTAGTAAAATAATATCTTTGATGGTCATTTTTATGGACTGGCAATAATGATACGTTGCCCGATGAAACTGCAACCATCGACAGATCAAAGCTGAATGAACAGCTTCCATTAAAAATCCAATAATTACATTTGAGGTTTTTTTTTTCACAAACCCGCAACGTTTGATTCTTGGTAGAGAGGTCGTCATTAGAGTGAGTTGTAAACAAAACCCTCAACGTGCCCGAGGGAACGACAGCTGTCTCCAAGCCTCAGTCCACGACCATTAAACACCCACGTCGGTTTTCATAACATCCGCTCTGAAAGCACGCGAAAAGAAACCATAAATTCCAGCACATAGAAGACAAAATTAAATTTCCATTTGCTGACGATTACTGAAGTTGCGGGAAAATAGGGTCACAGAGAAATGAGCTTTACGTACGATGCTCACGATAGGTTTTTAATTGCTGATAATATCATACGAAAAGGGAAATTGTATCAGAGATTTAACAGCGGGAAAAAGTGATTAGACGAATAGAGACTACTACTTGTTGATTGCAATATAAAAGACATTAGTAGAGAATGTGCAACTGAAACCATTCTTAAAGAATGAACTAAATAAAGTCTCCTTTAAGTATCAAGTCTAGTCGAAAATTGTGGAATGGATAAAGTCAAATACAAAATAAGCTTGTATAACAATTGAATCGAAATTTTTATTATATTCGCCAGAGCAAAACGCAGATACTTTTATTTGGAGTCATCGAAGTGGCCTAAAGGACGAGTAGTTCGTACACAGTCACGGCTCCGGAGCTGATGGTACGAAAAGCATTTCATATAACTTGAAACAGCTATACCATTTAAGGACATTGAAATTTCATCCACCGTAACGTGACCACTTGAAATATTACAAGATTAACAAGCTGGAAACGGGGGCAGTAATAATTAAAAATGTATTTGTAATTGTTATGAGTTTTAATTTCTTGTTGTTTGAGAGTTTAATTTTTTTTATAGAAGTAAGTTGCTAAACAAGCATCTGCCCACTGCCACACCGCAGTCACCTATGCATGTGGTTCTTGTGAGATTCGCAGCAAATCTGCAACCCCCACAAGAACCTCAGTGTACGTTGCCAACCTGTGACATAAGATGTAAAGTCACGGTACCAAGTAATTTTACTGCCTTAGGTTACCCTTCAAACCGGAACACAGCAATGCAAGCACCTGTTGCCCCGCAGTAGAAATAGGTAAGACGGAGGTACCCATGTAGGCGACCCTGGTACAGTCTCTCCACGGTAAAACACATACTTATCCTTTGAAAAAAATAGTTGCATTATTTTACTAAATTTTGTACAGTATCATAATTTTACAATGTCTTAATTCGTAAAGTTTCCATGTTGAGGAAATTAACGTTTATCATTTACATTTCATATATTTTAGTTGGCCGATTTAAAATACACGTGTCACCACTCCATTTCTTCAGGTGGATATTTTAAGAACTGAATAAGGGAATTTACCGCAATCCTACCTTTGAAAAGTGTTGGTGAACTGGAAAAACCCCTTCACCACTCATCCGCGTTATCCGCGTGGTGTAATAAGCGGTTACCTATTGAAATGCATAATGGTTTTTGTTATAAACTAAGGGCATAATAGTAATAGTCATAATCGTCACTTGCCATAAGTCTTCATATGATAACTTCATAACGCATAATACTCGTCTTATAAGGTCGAAATATGTAAGGCATAATTTAAATAAGCATAAGTAACAAAAGGGCATACTAATTAATGTTTGCCGTAATATTTAAAGTGCATATTTAAAGGCATACATCTGATAAGCACTGAAAAAATCCACAAATTCATAACAATTGGGGGTCGACGTTGTTCGCTTCCGTAGGTCTTACTCTCGATACCCTACAAGTGATCCCCGGGTTGTGCTAAACGAACAACAACCTTTCCGGTGGTAGGCTTCGGCCGTGGCTGGTCACCACCCTCCCGACTAAGCCGAGTCGCCAAGCGGATTTTTCGTGTTCCGGCTCGTAGTTGAGAGTAGCCATAGCAGAGGATGGGTCTGGATAGTTGCTCTACACTAAACTGTAGTCTGCAGCTACTTGTGCTGCCACACTCAACGCCCGGCTCTGGAGGCTAGCGGGATCCGAAGCACGGTGCACCGCTGGCCGACCGTGGGAAGTTGGGGGCCCGAGTAGCGGGAAAGCCACCCGCCAAAATCTGCCCCGCTACCCAACGAAAAATCCCGGGGTGCTCAACCTTGCCGGTTGGCGACCGGAAGGGAGGATCAGGTGGCCACTCCCGGGGGGGTTCGGGCGTCCCCGCAGTCTCCGAGTCGAGTGACTATTTTGTGTGGCAGTCTGAGTACCTAGTTGGGCTCGACACAGTGAGGAGCCTCGTCCAACTTCCATCTTAGTGCCTGTTCACTCCACTTTCAAAATTTAAAATATGAAAAGTACGAAAAGGAAAAACGTTAAACAGCGGTTGCACGTCCTCCCATTAAAAGTGCTTTTCACCAACATACGTGGATTGCACTCAAATCTCAACCCGGTCCACCACCAACTAGAAACCGTTAAGCCGCATCTGCTGTTCCTTACCGAAACGCAGATTAAATGTCCGAGTAACGCGGCTTACCTCTATTATCCTGGGTACACGCTTGAGCATAGGTTTCTTTCTCGTGCCGGTGTCTGTGTATACATCCGCGACGACATCTGTGCCAGGCGTCTCAAGCACCTTGAAGCTCCTCGTTTTTTCCGTTTTATAGCTTTTGGTTGATACTGGTAATGCACAGATCATATATTCCTGTGTCTACCGTTCGCACAGTGGAGATCAAGAAACTACCAACTTGTTCCAATATCTGCATGATACGTCAGCGCAGTTGGCCTTTCTCGGTGATTTCAATGCCCACCACAAGGAATGGCTATTCCCACACCAAAAAACCGATCTTGCAGGGAGGGAGGCGTATAATCTCGCGATAGTACTTAATCTTACCTAACTTGTCAACTGCGCTACTAGGGTTCCCGACGTTGATTCACACACGGCCAACTGTCTCGACTTATTGCTGACTTCTGATCCAGACCGTTATACCGTGACGGTTGAAGCCCCTCTAGGTACTTCCGATCACTGTCTGGTGAAAGCTGTGTCAGTATACTCTCCACCCGATCATGGCCTTCGAGGTAAGAGACGGGTGTGGAGATACAAGCTAGCGGATTGGGACGGAATGCGCCAGTTTTATGCATCGTATCCTTGGCGTACTTGCTTTTCTTCTGGGGATTCTTCGAGCTGCGCCGATGCTATCGTGGAGATTGTTCGTCTGGGTATGGAATATTTCATTCCTTACTCTGACGTCCCAAATGGCACCGAAGCACGTCCCTGGTTCAATAATGAGTGCCGCCACGCCGAAGTCCAGAAGCGGGCGGCATACCAGGCTTGGGCTGAAGCCCGACGATGCAAAGCTCCAAATACCCGTGACCTGAAGAAAGCCTATAATTAATTTGCTAAGGCATGCAAGAAGCAGTTATGCCGGGCAAGGTTTGCTCATATCGGCCGCATTGGATCAAAGCTGGGCTCATACCCAACGGGCAGCAAAGCTTTCTGGTCCCTGGCCAAAGCAACCGAAGCTAACTTCTGTCGACTGAACTTACCATCGTTGTTGAAACCTGACGGCTCACTGGCCCATACGGCAGAAGAGAAAGCAAATCTTTTTGCCTCTCTTTTTGCTGAGAATTCACGTTTGGACTCTGCAGGAAAACCTCCTCCAACTCTACCTCAAGCTGACTGCTCCATGTCAGCAGTTCACATTCACCAAAAAGAGGTACTTAAGGTTCTAAGAAATCTAGACGTAAATAAAGCCAGCGGACCTGATGGCATACCGGCTATTGTCCTGCGCAACTGTGCGCCCGAGTTGGCTCCCGTATTGACCCGCCTGTATAGACACTCACTTGCGATTGGAGTGGTTCCCAAGTCTTGGAAGCTAGCAAATGTACAACCAGTACCTAAGAAGGGTAGTAGAGCCGATCCAGTTAACTATCGACCTATCTCAATCACGTCCATGCTGTATAAATGTATGGAGCGTGTTCTAAACAACCGTCTCCTCGCATACCTTGAAGATAATGACCTCCTCAGCGACCGTCAGTACGGTTTTCGAAAGGGCCGGTCAACGGGAGATCTTCTCGTGTATGCCACACATATATGGGGAGAAGCTATTGATGAGCACGGCGAGGCTCTCGCAGTCTCTTTAGACATATCCAAAGCTTTTGACAGAGTCTGGCATTCTAGCCTGTTAGGCAAGCTTCCATCGTATGGTCTACCCCAGAACCTCTGCAATTGGATCTCGAACTTTTTGAGTGAACGTTCTATGCAAGTAGTATTAGATGGCTGCTGCTCCGAACAACTGACTATTGATGCTAGAGTTACTCAAGGTTCCGTACTTTCGGCAACACTCTTTCTTCTGCACATCAACGACTTGTAGGTGCCTGGAAAATTCGGGTATGCCGATGACACCACAGTCGTTGATAGATATGCAAAGGCCAATAAAGAGGAGATCCTGTCTTGTCGGGAGTCGATGATGGATCGTTTGAATTCTGCACTCCGGGCGGTCTTTGAATGGGGTGACGCTAATTTGGTCCAGTTTAATACTAGCAAAACGCAGGCGTGTTTGTTCTCCACTAAACGGAGTCCTTACTATCTGACTCCGACTTTCCGTGGTATATCCATACCGGTAGCTGATCATCTCCACCTACTTGGTATGCAAGTAACTGACAATCTCAACTTTGGTAGTTACATAGAAACCGTTGCCAAAATTGCAGCTATGAAGCTCGGCATTCTCTCCAAAGTCAGGCGGTACTTCACACCGGAACAGTTGCTCCAACTATATCAAGCACATGTTCGATCTTGTATGGAGTACTGCTGCCACTTGTGGGATGGGTCTGCCAAATATCAACTAGCGGCCCTTGATTCTATTGATAAGCGTGCTAAGACCCTCATTGGTGACACCAAATTAACGGGGGCCAAGCTTCAGAGCCACGAACATCGTCGTGAGGTGGCATGTTTATCGGTATTTTATAGGATATATCACGGAGAGTGTGCTTTGGAATTACATGAAATAATTCCGGCTTCTCTTTTCCATCTCAGGGGAACCAGACGGCGGCTGGGGTTCCACCCTTTTGTCATTGATATTCCAATTAAACGCACGAAGCGATGCGCTTCCTCATTCATATGGCGAACGGCAAGGGAGTGGAACTCTTTGCCCGCGGATTTGTTCCCTGAGCAATATAACTTGGAGTTATTCAAGATGAGAGTGAATAGGCACCTTCTGGCTAGGCGTGTCCCATCTTCGGCCTCATCATCACTTTCCATCAGGTGAGATGGAGGCCAAACGCTCATCCAGCATTCATAAAAAAAAATTAATACTCTTTTCATTACTTATACTCAGAAAGTACGTCTGAAGTTGCCTGAGGAGCGGGTTAAAAGTAATACTTTTCAGCCCTAGGGAGAATCGTTTTTAACTGACAGTTGTCAAATTATAAAGAAGAAACTAGTTCTATTTTCACATTTCTATTGATCCATGTTCCAACTTTCTATATACCTACAGCCACTCAATTACAGCGTGGTGTTAAAATAACCATGGTGTTAAAAGAACCATGTTCCGACTTTCTATACAGCCGTATAGAAAGTCGGAACATGGTTCAATAAAAATGAGAAAAAAGAACTAATTTCTTTTTTAAAATTTGACAGCAGCTGTCAGTTGAAAGTGATTCTCCCTAGGGCTGAAAAGTATTACTTTCAACCCGCTCCTCAGGCAACTTCAGAGCTTCTTTCAGAGTATGAGTAATAAAAATATTTTTTTCTTCCAACTATGCTTTAATTTCATCATAATCACACTGAAAACTGAGCACAAAGCGAGTCTTTAGTGCTCTAGAGCAATAAAAATGTATGAAATTTCATAACTGCACAGTTTTGTTTTTTTTTAATCGCACAAAGAAGTTACCAATCTCAATGGAATAGTTATCTATTCAGCCAGCGGATATCGATACTTTCTTAGTTTATATACGTATTATTCGCTTTTATCCTACTTGTTCCAAATTTAAAAAATGATTGCTGCCAACTCTGATTTGAAAATGTAAATTAGCGGAAACTTTAATAATTTTGCGGGACAATATTTTTGGAATCGTTAAAGTGTGATACTGTCCTATTTTGAGTGCTTCGTATTAAGAATTAAAATGGAATCATCTAACGACTTATTAACTCCGGAAAACATTTAAAATGAAGCCGACAGTGTTATAGAAATCCTTTTACCCTTAAAATCACGAGTACAATACGTAAAATCTTAAATTTCTATTTTCATTTTTTAACGTGAGTTTTATTTATCTACTATTCCTATATGTAATAGTTGAAAGAAAAGCAGATTATGCACCTCGCCAGTAATTTATTATAGCCCTCGTGCCTGTTAGAGGCACCAAATCAGGCACTCGGTGCAATAATAAATTACTTTGTGCTCGGTGCAATAATCTACTATTAATGACTTGATTATAATATACTTTCAACAATTTCTTTAAACTAACATAGAGTTAACAAAATATTTATCATTTTTTGAATTATGAAAATAAAACTAATGGCTGAATAGCTGACCGGCCCCAGAAGAAAAAAGAAAATAAGCAGAAAAGCGGCAATCCGATCTTCGTTGTTTTTTCAAGTTTTCGAGTTTTGTTTATTCTTTCGTATAGCAGAGATTTGTATTAACACAATTGTATTAACACAGTTCTTCGGATTCAGATATGGATTTAACGCCTGATTTCATTAGAGGCTAAAGCAGACGTTGTTGATTTATTAAAATAAAATTCACAAGCTAATTCATGTTTTTGTTTTTACTTTCCTTGTATTCGTAATGAAAAGCACAGCGTTTACCTCGGGTAAAAGGCTTATGTAGTCCCTCGAACTATAGGCGCCCTCGCTACGCTCGGGCACCTTCCTTCTCGGGACTAAACAAAATTCTTTCACTCCTAGGGTAACAATGTACTATTTACCATAATTTAAAAAAGCAGACACGCAGCATGCTTGCATGCAAGAAGCAATGCAGTATGCAATGCTTCGGTCATAGCTTCGGTACTGCAGGGTTCTGGCCATGCTTATCGTCGTAGTTGGCTTTCGCTCATCGCACTCTCGACTTGATAAACGGCTTCGCCGGCCAGCCTCAGCCGTGCCGGCTCGCTCATGGTGGCTATGAGCGAAATGAGCAGTTTCTGAGCATGCGGGCGGCCTCATCTTTTCGTATCTTCGCGGTTCGGAAATGCACTCTAATGGCAGGACCAGGCAAGACTACGTGGAGTCTGGGTTGACTGAGTCGGTTTTAAATAGCTCTAGTTTTTGTTTTGTTTTATTATGTTTAGAATTTTTGTTTGATTTTGTTGAGAATTGAAAATTCTGAGCAATAAAAGAAAGCTTTACCAAGAATTTTAAAGAATTTTTTGATTTATTATTATAATACTCGCATTAAAGTACCTATTGTATTACGACGAATCTGGAATACGACAAATCAGATACACGACAAATTGTTTGCAGTAGTGGAACGCATAGGGCTTGAAGCGATGATGATGATGAGTCTTCTTTTATGAAGGACTTTAGTCAATAATTATGAACCAATATTAGAGGGAAATGAAGAATGGAGATTGTAGACACATGGTGACTAAGTCACCTCTTATTATAACACTTATATTTTAGTAATAGTTTCCGGCTTAACCTTTTCCGTAAGCTTCATAATTGTATCTTAATTGGGGATAAGAAGCATCCTGTTTATTGATTCAGCTTATAGATAATATGTGTCAATCAAAGAAAAATCCACAGTTATAATATCGTAAAATACATTTTTTTAAATAAATACAAATGCTAACTGTATATCCTGAAAGAATGTTGACTATGTCAATCTGAGTTTCCCTATCTACATACTTGAATGGTACAAACGTGTAGATAACGCATGAACGTTCGAAAAGTGGGCCGGTGAAGAACTGCCCAATAGCGATTCGTGCAGTTCTTTTCCATAGCTGTCGGCACGTCAACATGCCGAAGTGCTCATTCAAAAGTTGCGGTAATGATAATAATGTAGAATTAGGTTGAATTCGGTAAATACGGAACTTTCTTTATGGTAATTTTAATTCGGGCGGGCATATTCAACTATATATCAGCGAGTACAAATGTATAGTCGATTAGGTGACAGATTTCAAGCGCGTTTTTGTATGAAGCGCTCTATCTACGTTTGGTAGTAAATCAATGGGTACAAAGAACAATAAAGGAAATCCAGGCTCATAAAGTTTCACATTTAAACAGCACAGTAATAATTAATCGGTTGTTACCTACAATAAAAGAATTTTATGATATTTAAAGATATTGCATAACTAGGAAAAATGATCAGCACGCCTAGCGTCAGCTATGCATTTAGTGTAATTACATCGACAACGATATGAATTACGAAACTCTTTGATTGCAGGTTGGACAAATAATAAGTCTTAATGAATCCTGGGAATCGAGCAGATGTCGTAGTATAATTGATGTTTACTTTTATGCAGAAGCCAGACTTGGGTAGCTGTTTCAAGCCGTACTGGTTCAATTTTATTTAAGTTTTACCTAATTACTTTATTAAATATTGTACTTTAAATTACCGGAGGGAGACTCTGCCCCAGGGTCGTCTGCTTGGGTAGCTCTGTCTTACCGCAAAGAAGCAGTGCTTGCATTGCTGTGTCCAGTTTGAAGGGTAAGATATGGCAGTGAAATTACTGGGTACCGTGACTTTAGATCTGGGTGGTGATTTTGTAACCCATCGATTGATCGGCAATCGTTTTCAAACTGAATGACAATGAAGAAAAGCGGAATTATGTTCATCAGCTATACGTATTGCTTTATTTATTCAACAAATATACCAAGATCACTCAGACTACGACGTTACAGAATGTTAATCATATTAAAAATCAGTTTTAATCAAACAGAATTATCGAGTCTATACGATGGCCGATTGCCGATGAGTTACAAAATCACCCCCCTGATGTCACAAGTTGGCAACGTACACTGTGGTTCTTATGGGGGTTGCAGTTTTGCTGCGAATCTCACAGGAGCCACATGTATTATAGGTGACTGTTACCACTTACCATCAGGTGGGCAGTTTGCTTGTTTGCCAACTTATGTGCAATAAAAAAAAACTATATCACTATAGAATATACATAAGTAATTTACTTGAACTAAGCACTCGTAGAGCCTCCTTTCTCTACCGCCATGAGGAGCACTCGCGGGAGTGTACTTTACATCCGAAAAGTCAAATGCCGCCAATGCAAACGAGCTGTGCCGGCTTTATGCATATGCAGTAATCTCCACTTATGTCCTGTATGAAGCTATGGTCTGCAACGTTTTTAAACGTGGAGGTACTTATTAGCGGGAACCCTGTGCTTTACCTCTCTAGAAAGGCGATTGAAGAAGACTTTTCCAATGGCAACCATCACGACGTTAGGTTAAGGTTAAAGTTAATTGAAGCGGCTCTCTATTTCTAGGCATACAAATTATTGTCATAAAATCATATTCCATAATTTCGATTGAAATAATCGTCAAGACGCATAATAATCAGGAAGCAGAATGGTAATAAGCATAATATTGTGTGGCAGAAAATCATTTGTCATAAGTATTAAAACCCATAAACTCGAAACACCGAACAACTTGACGCATAATTTTTCAAAGCATAAATAATGTTTAGCATATTAATCACAACGAACAATACGATTACGCAGAATTTCTCTAGGCATAAACTTGCGCGCAAGCATGCAGCAATGTATCATGCAGTATGCATGCAAGCATGCATGCAACATGCAAGCAAGCATGCAGCAATGTATCATGCAGTATGCATGCAAGCATGCATGCAACATGCAAGCAAGCATGCAGCAATGTATCATGCAGTATGCATGCAAGCAAGTATAACAATGCAAGCAAGCATGTACCACGCAAGCAAGCATGCACATGCATGGTTTCTGTCACGGCTCCGACGCTGCGGGGCTCCAGCGGTCCCACGCGAGCTTATCGTCGCAGATTGGTTTTCGCTCACCACCTGTTCCTCAGCTCGCGGGCCGCCTCGCCCCTCCGCGCCTACGCGGGTTTGAATAACACTCTAGGGGTAGGACAAACAAGACTACGTGGAGTCGTTTTTGCAGCGATTCGTTTCTGTTACTAGTAGCATGAATGAATCACTTTTTCAAATAAAAAAATCAATATATATACTATGCAAAAATTATATCAAATGAAAATATAGAAGATTCGAGTATCATATTTGAATAAAATAATATATGAAATGTTATTATAAAAAGTTAAGTAAAGCAGAGTAAACATTATATCCTTTAAAATAACATCATTTCTAATTATAAATAAATGCCCCAAAATATTAGAGATATCATTAATTATGACACTTAAAATTATGGCACAACATTTTAGGACTACCAATATTATGTCATAAGAAATTAGGGATTTCATTAATTATGCTTCATAAAATTTATGCCTTTGGATAATTGTGCCTTATACAAATTATGCAATGAAATAATTATGTGACGTTAATGTTATGCTTTTCGATTATTATGCTTAGTGATTTATGCCAAGCGTCTTTATGACAAACAACAATATGCCTAATGAAAGGTCCCCAATTGAAGCACACGATAGCCACTTGTGGCCGTTGGTCCACACTTGCGGTCGGTGGCTGCTACTTTTTTAACCCATGCGCGCAGTATCATAATGGATTCTGACGAGACGAAGAAGTTGTAATTGCGCTGCTTCTGATAAAAAACAACGCTGTAAAAGACGAAACCGTAATTATTGGATACATCCAATTTTAACAAATGTACACAAATGTAACGAGCATTTCGATAATCTTTTAAACACACTAAAATACAAAAACAATTCTTGGAGTAAGGTGTTCGTGCAGAGTGCAAAGTGTAGGTACCCCTAACTCCCAATAGGAAATCCTTGTATCTTTGGAGCTAGTGATTCCTCTGCTAATTCATAATTTTTAAATTTGTCATTATAAGACCACTAGCAATCTGAATATTACGAACCATTAAAATGAATGCATGAGTGCATATTTGTATGGGTATGTATGTATGTGTATGTGTGTGTGTGAGAGAGAGAGAAAATTATTTCTATGCATGTCTGTTAAACTGAAGTTGTAAATACGAACTTCTACAAAAATAAGTCCAAATTGATTCATTAGATTTTCTGTCTCCTGGTAATCGAGTTTTAATATTTTTGGCTTCAAATTTGGAAAACATATTGAATAGTCTAATACGATTAACAATTTCTGTATAATGTAGTGCTTATTGCATCATACGGACGCTTAGCCCAAGCAGTACGGTAAGTTATTCGTGGAGCAACAAAAGTTGCTCTTTGCCTAGATCTCGACTGCTCCTGATACTGAGATAGCACGGGATAGTAGCGAAGCAACATCCTAAGAATGCCAAGTTGCCTGACAATAAGAACTTTACATTCAGAATAGAGCATCACTGTTGTTCTCGTTGTTGATATGATCGTTTCTCATGAGACAGAACATTGAACACTTCGCTCTTTGCACGCTCCAACTTCAAAAGCGTAGTTTTGTTAGCTCCACCCCAAACTACACAGATACAGTAACTTAGCAAGAACTGACAAAGGCCACGGTAGATAGTGAAAAGAGTTTAGCGGTCCACTTAGCTACGAAGAGTTTTAATAATAAAAATTAGCCTCCTAACTATAGTATTCAAAACCTCAATATGAACGCTCCACGCTCTAGTTTACTATCGAATACCAAATATTTAGTACTTTTTACTACATTCAAAGGTTTGCAGGTACAGGAATGTATTTCATTCATTAGACAGGAATGTATTTTAATTTCATCAGATGGAGAGTTGTTAGGTTTAGCAACTCTAGAGATATCAAAGCAAATGATCTGCGTTTTATAAAGGTTTAATGGCAGGAGATTTACTGAGAGCCAATGGTTGACCGATTCGAGAGCATTTATTACATTTTCCTTAGCAGTAGTCCAGCTGTCGCCGCGTATCAACAAGGCTGTATCATCGGCATAAATAAAAACATTACTACACACCAGAGATAACCTGCATAGTTGGTTAATATATACCAAAAATAGCGTTTGTCCCAAGACGCTTCCCTGCGGAACACCGTATGATATAGGCGAATTGTCACTAATAGTTTAACCAATTTTGACGTACTAAGTACGGTTTGTGAGGTAACTTAAAGTATCCAAACTGGGACCACGCACACCTATAGATTCAAGCTTAGCTACAGGATATGGTGTCATTGCAGTTATCTAAAAGTTCTTATGCTGTTGATTTTATCAGTTTTTTATTGCTAATAGTTTTTATGACATTCTACAAAACTGTATGAATTCCTTTACATTTTTCTATTTCTTGTTTTACGTAGTATATTTATATATTTTTTTAAAGATTGTTACAAAAATTGCGGTATCTAATATAGGTTATAAATATTATTATCAGGAGACTTTTTTAGTCGAAGATGCATCTGATCACTATTTTGGATGCAATGTAAGATGCCAGGGGTAATCCAGGGCTTAATGATTTTACATTTCTTAGTAATCCTTTGCATACCTATACATATTTTTGTCCATAGCCGATTTAATGATTTTAAGATTAATAATGGAAGGTTGCCTTGTTAGGATCCTTCTCACCAAGGATTGCGCTAAAGTCAAAGAGATCTAAATCATTTTTTATCGATTTATAATCATATTTGCTAATCGTAGTGCATTCTGTCTTATATTTGATTCTGATTTAAGAAAACAGTTATTCGCCAGAGAGAGAGAGAGGGAGAGACTCAGTACTGAGTCGTCTCCGTGGTTACCTCTTTGAATTAGAGTTAGCTCTTCAAAGCAGCGATGCTTCAATTGCTGTATTCTGGTTTAGGTAAGATAGTCAGTGATATTACGGTGATGGTCGCAAGTTGGTAATGTGCAATGTGGTATTTGTAGATTATCGAGTCTTGCAAGAACTACCAATCCTTTAGGTTTTTTTTTTTAAAAAAACGTGGCCCCACACTAGGATTTTCTCCTGTGTCGTGGGTGCAATTACAAACATAGAATATCACATGCACATACGCCCAGACCGGAACAAATTTCTGTAGGCCATACAAAACATTTGTCCCGTACGGGAATCGAACCCGCGACCCGTTGCACAGTAGGTGATCACTCGACCTCTGCGCTAAACGTGTTGTCTGTGTCTGTAGCCACTTGTAGGTGTGCAGTCTGCTTGTTTGACAACTAAGTTGTATAAAAAATAGAAGCCTGAAATGCAACAGTTTAGGATAAATATTCGTCACTTTAATTTATATACTTCCTAAGTGTTAAGCATGTGGCTCTCCTAAGACAAGGAGGAAGTGGCCTACTACATCATGCTTGCTAGACGGGTTTGTCTAGTTTCGATAAACATTAGAAAGGCACATACAATACAAACGGCACATACCTACGAATACATACAATGGAATAAATGTTGTGAACATACAATAAAACGCGCAATATTGTCAGAAGGATATGAGGAGCTCGGTGGCGCAATGGTTCGAACGCTTTGGTTTCATTCTTCGCCATGGTTGGACCCTGGATGGGTGACCAAAACTTTGTGATCTCGAGTTCCTCCACGTTAAGCCGTTTGGTCTCATCAGTTGCTATTGCGACTGTTTCTACCCATCAATCCGCATTGGGCCAGCATGGTGGTGTTATGACCCATATTCCTCATGTATTTCTTCCATATAGGAGTGCCCAGTAGTGGGACGTATATAAGCTGTGATGATGGTGAATATTGACAGGATGGATGGACGCTTGAACGAGATGGTAACATCTTGTTGCACTTTTATGAAGAAACTACTGAAGAAAAATCTGACTATCTTCTGAAACAAACAACTACTCGTAGCTTTATGCTTTTTATTACATAAATTTGTAAGCCCTGTTTATTTCTTTTTCATGATTGTAATGGGGGATTAAATATGAAATTGCCGTTTTAATGTACTGCCCACTATGAATTAAAATCAAATATGCATGGCATGATATTCTAGATTAAAGCTTTTTAAACGATAACTATAAATAATCTAAATTACTACAAAATGCGTATGATTGACTTTTTCGTTTTCATCAAGCTTTTAAAGTAAAGGTCCGATTTGGAACTGACATAGCAGAAACTGCCCATAATATCAAATCATCATTATGATTTTGCCAAGAGACGCCATCTGTTGGACTTAGGCCTCCCCCAGGGATCTCCAAGCCAATCGGTCTCGCGCTTCCTTCATCCAACAGCCTTCCGCTATACCAAAAGTTATCTCTAAAGAGGCTAACAAATGCACTGTGCGTGTTTGGTTTAATCATTTACGTAGTGGAGGAAACTTCGTTATGAAAAATGAACACCAAAGAAGACCAGCTCCTAAAGAGATTGAATATATGCGTTCATTATAATTGATAATAAACGCAGACTCGTATCAGATATAATCAAACTAACTAAATATGTATTAGCGGCCTCGTTTGATGTTATAGCACATGATATTGACCAATTTGCAATAAATCTACCGATTTAAGATAAAAATCTCGAAAAATCACGCAATAAATGGACAATCTGTAAAAATGTGAATATGGGGCGAGTTATGACGTGTGATAAAATACTTTTCATCACACTCATTCCCTGCGGAGACGGAGAAACAATTCAAATTGTTATTGCTGATCGGCAAGGCGAGATTGGTTAGTGTAGCTTGTGTTCCCTCCCGAGCACTAGCCATCTTTGCATTTGGAGTCCATATGCACTTACCATCAGGTAGAATGGAGTCATTTGATAGGATTATTACAAAAAACCGGGCAACCGGGAGTTGGACTCGCGCACCGAGGGTCCAGTAAAAAGTTATCTAGTTATACTTACTTATCTATACTATACTAATATTATAAAGGTGAAGAGTTTGTTTGATTGCGTGTTTGATTGATTGTTTGGTAGAACGCGCTAACCTCAGGAACTACTGATTCAAATTGAAAAAATATTTTTGTGTCGAATAGTCCATTTCTCAAGGAAGGCTATATAACATCAGGCTACGACTAATAGGAGCTAAGCATCAATTAAAAATGTTGCAAACATGGGAAAAAAATATTTCTTTTCAGAGCTTTCGTTACGTCCTCTGGGTAAACGGTTAAAGTTACGCAAAAATCATGTATGCCGCAATTGTTGTTTTTTAAAAGTTCTAAAATAAGTCCGCGATAGCATATGTCTATCTTTTAAGGTTAACTCACTATAACCTTTTTGGTAATCAAATTTATTCTAAAATAATGCATTATTTGCGAAGGTGTTTTTGTAAACATGATATTATTTCTATGCAAAAATAATACAATATTCATCACAAGTATTTAATTTTGAACAAAATTGTTCTTGCCATAATTTGATTTCAATGAATATCATAGTTTTAAAATAACTCCGCAACAAAATAACGATCAAGTACCACGCACGCATTTATGATATCTAAGGCGGGCGGGCGCGGGTGGGGCGATCATGTTGTGGGGATTCCCTATTACAGTTTTCAGTTTTTTTCCAAATTTCTTGCCAAATTTCAAGTTTCTACGTCAACGGGAAGCACGCTATAGGTTTTGATTCCCTTGTGAAATCGCAAAATTAGCGAAAATATGCGGCATAATCGGAATTTTTCCTAATTTCTTGCCAAATAATTTTTTCCAAATTTCTTGCCAAATTTCAAGTTTCTACGTCAACGGGAAGCACGCTATAGGTTTTGATTCCCTTGTGAAATCGCAAAATTTGCGAAAATATGCGGCATAATCGGACATAGGTATCTTCCGATCGCGTTGAGTTACAAGTATGATTTTTTCACAGCTGAAGAGACCGTAGACCTAAGTGTTTGATATAAATTTACGATATCCGAGGCGGGCGGGCGCGGGCTGAGCGATCAGAATGATCAGAGCGGATTTCCGACATCCACGCGAACGAAGTCGCGGACACAGCTAGTATACCATAAATAAAAATAACGATACTTATAAAAAATAAAGGATTATGTAAGTCACTAGTTTTCAATGCGACCCAGTGAGGTTGATTATATCTACAGGCAGTTTATGTTTAGTCGAGACATTGACTAATTTAAGCAGTCAAGTATAAAATTTCTTCAGGCGTTGTTTTCGCAGCTATTATAATCGTCAGCTGTTTCTTTTCCAAAGTTTGCTTAAAGATTGAAATCCTATTATGATTGTTGTTCTCAGTTATTTTTTCTGCCCAATTTCATTAACTTGAGAGCTTGAAAGCTCACAAGCTGTTTATTTACAACTAGAACGGTTTGCAGACTGTGTAGAGCTACATTGAGGTATCAGTTGCGATACTCTGGTTGGATTAATTTTCTTTACAGAGAGATAGTACCTTGAGGACAGACATTGAGTACTTTGATACTGTAACGAGTACGAGTTTTCGTGGACAAGCATTATATCGGAATTAACATTATGTACAAATATCCTTAAACGAAATCTATACAACATAATATTATTATGCAGCGTTTCTCAAGATTCGACTCCAATGTGACAAAAACGCTCAAAAATTATCTTAAGAGAAATCATGAAATACCTCAACTTATAGGTATTTTATAATTTCAGTAGGTAAATTGTTTTACTGTCGGAAAAAAATTAAACTCTACATTAAAATACCCCATAATCGCAGTAGAGATTTCCGCTCTCGTAGCATACAATCAATCTCAATTTTCTCAACCTAGCAACAGGAGCGTGCAGTCGGGCTGTACCAAATAAACGAGCACGCGCAGGAATCCGCGCCGCGTCTATTTTGGGCGCTCTCCCCTCGGCGCGTGCGCGCGCCGCCTTTTCACGGGGTTTAATGTACGGGATTGGTGCAATGAAAACTTAAGCTTTTAAAAAAAACTATTGTTTCGTTTTTCCGTAACTGTAACCAACCTTCACAGCGCTTCAGCGGAGCTTGAGATGACGTGGTCTTGGTGGATCCACAAGTTCTTCGTAGGAAATGTTCCTGTAGAACTCTAGCGGACAGGCATCGCTACGGTAGAAACTTTAGGATTCATCGCAAACAATTATGAAATGACAAAAAATAAGGTGATTGATTTGATACATGGGAACCGATAGATTATTATAGGTGGATGGTTTAACTTAGGAGATTTTGTAGGAAAACACTCGCGCATAATATTAATTATAAAAAAAAGAAATAAAAGCGAATCTGGGAAAACTAAATAACTGCGACCCTAAAATATTGATCACTTAATTTGTTCAAAAACAAAGTGCATGATTTAACTCAAATACACTTTGCGATTTCAAGCTGAAATAAAAATTAAGGCATATTTGGGTCATTATCTAATAAATTTGAAAGAAATCCGAAAATTATTATCAACACGCCATGGAATAGGATTTTGTTTGTATACTATTGTAAATAAAACGAAATAAAAATATTATAGAATATTTTTATATTTTTGCAATATGATCGACTTTTAGGCATCTTCAGTGATGCCTGGATCGCAGAAAATAACCGCTAAAGGCGTCTAGTATGGTTTCAAGCTTTTAAATACTATTTAAAAGGCAATCAAATTAGAACAAGACAATGATGTCATAATATACATGTGTGGACGAAATTCATGTTTAAATGTTTAAACATTGCAAAAGTTAAAAACCTACCCCAGCACCCCTGACACCAGACTCCGTAATAAAGTGCGAAGTCTGGTGCCGGGAATCCCTCTCCACACCTATTTCTTCGGGGGGACTGATTGGTGGTCAACCCATCAAACCGGGACGACAAACAATCAGCTCACCCTGAACCACAGCAACCCCGATGCCAGGCAACGCAATAAGCTGCAGAACCTGGTATCAGGGCTTACCCTTAAGGAGCCGAATGAATGTCGGCCTATACTATGGGCCGAGCCGACATACATTCGAATCCACCCTCCCCCCCGGCGGGCGGTCCCGACATCAGGCAACGTAGTTAATAGCGAAACCTGGTGTCCAGACACATCGCTATATCGAACAACCTTCCCCCCCTCACCCCAAACACAAAACACAAACCAAATAAACCAACATATTAAAAAAATCACGCCCCAGTCGTGTCGGCTAACCGTCCCATCGGAATAGGCAAGTGAAGGAACAGAAAGTGCACTTGCGTTTGCGCAGTCACTTGTGCACTATAATATCTCCTACGCAGATGGCCAGTCACTGTTGAGCCGTGACCGAATATCGGTTAGGAGGACATTACAGGACGAATATTAATATACAACTTGCTTTAAACCAAATCACACAAATACCTACTATTTGTGTGATTTGGTTTAAAGCAAGCTGGAAAAGTACATATTATTAGCAACTTCAAAATTCGACATTATTGGGTTTAATAAGTAGGATTATATTATTGGGAAGGTAGTTCTTTTTAAACTAATTAAAAGAGTGAGGAAGTTGCCAATTCGATCGTATTTTATACATAAACATGTGGCAAATCACGCTCGTACTCTCAAGGACCTTGAGATTGATTTGCTGAAAGTAGCTTAAAATAAATCAAATCAAATCAAATCAAATCAAATCTTTATTGCTGACTAAGGTGTGATACAGATGTTGTTATAAATTAGAGTTCTTGATTACCTAGTCACCCTTTTCAGGTATAGCAATGTTGGTGAGGGCTCCCTATCTACAATTTATGTTTTACTATTTCATTTAATGTATAATTCCTCACTTCAATACAGATAAATCGAACTAAAATTATATAAAATTATGTCAATGAATGCAAATTACCAACAAATTAAATTATTACCAAATTAACATTTAGCCAATGCACGGTATAATTAGGTATGTGGTGATGTCATATTTATTTAATAATAATAATATAAAGTTAATAAAAATGGAAACATTAAATTTATTAATTAAATTCAGTTACTTAATTTAACTTAAATTGGTTGATGTCATATCAATATCTTCTATGAAATTTATTATTCGAGTTCTTAAATATAAATAACAGTATTCTAAATTATAATAAACTACAAAATTATTTTACGGGAAAATATAAAATTCCCACTGGAAAACAATAACAACGTGGGCGAAGCCGCGAGTGGAAAGCTAGTCAAATATAAGGCTAGCAAACACCGTAGTCACTTGGTAAATAAGTAATCGTTTACTGAATAAAAACATTTTTCAATTAAATAGTGTCTCAATTTATTTTGGTATGATGTTAGTTTTGTTTCATTTTTTATATCAGGTGGTAGTTTATTATATATTTTTACAGCCATGTAGTATGGGCTGCAATGTAACATTTTCAACCTTGATTCCGGTAAGTATAACCTATTTCTGTGTCGTGTATTTACACTGTGGGTATTGCTAACTTTCATGAATTTTTCTTGATGTTTAAATACAAATGTACATACGTCATATATATAAATACAAGGTAGGGTTAATATTTTATATTCTTTAAAATATGGTTTACAGCTGTCTGTATTATCTATTTGAGCGATTATTCTAATACATCTTTTTTGCATGATGAACAGTTGTTGGGCATCCACACTGATTCCCCACAGCATTACTCCGTATCGCAACCAAGCGTAGGCGTATGCATAATAGGTAGATATTGCAGTCTCTGCATTTGTACTAAGTTTGATTTGAAACAATGCGTAGCTGAATTTGGCCAGTTTTGCTTTAACGTTTGCTATGTGACTTGTCCAGTTTATATTTGAGTCTATTATTATTCCAAGAAGGTTAAATTCTGTAACGGTCTCTATGTTGATATTATTATAATTGAAATTTAATGTTAGAGGTAATGTTTTGGGGGATCTAAATTGCATAATTTTTGTTTTTTGAAAGTTCAATTCAAGGTTATGGTCACTTAGCCATTTAGTTATGTCTGTTAGAGTTTTATTAAGTTTAGAACAAGGATCGATATTTTTTTCGCACTTTACAAGGACGGACATGTCATCTGCAAACAAAACTGGTACTAATGTGTCATCATTTTTGAAGATCTTGGGCAAATCGTTTATATACAGCAAAAACAATACACATCCTAATACGCTTCCTTGTGGAATTGAGTTGGTAAGAGTAACTTCACCGGAACGTATTGTCAGTATTTCATTGGTTACTCTATTACAATATTCGATTTGGACTATTTGCTTTCTTTTTGATAAATATGATTTAAATCACCTATAGGCATAACCACGGATACCTGAGCCATATAACTTGGACAATAAGATATTGTACGTGACTTTATCATATGCCTTTGTCATATCCAGCAGTATACCCATAGGAACCTTTTTGTCATTTACATTTTGAAGTGCGGTTTGAATGTATTTGTATACTGCTAGTGTCGTTGAACTGGGACGGGACGGGACCAACCAAGTCCTATAAGAAAGTTCACAAAAGAGAGGAAGACTAGCACGCCGCAAGCATGATCACGAACTGGTAATGCATCCTACGGGCTCCCTTGGCTACTTGCTTTTAGCTAAGGCCGTGGAAAGTCATTTCTGCCAGGCATCCCTGAGGTATCCAGACATTTCCATAGCTTAAAAGCCGCAAAAGAAAGGCGTTCCGCTGGTAAGACTCTGCTGATAGTTACCAATCGATGATTGCAATGCACTGCCACCACATTAGGTACCTATAACTTTACGAGCTCCAGGGTATAAAAGGCAAACTTTTGACTCGTAGTTGATACCCTAGTACTATAAAAGTCACAAAAAGAATCCTGAACAACTAACTAATCCGATGTAATCAATAATAGTCGTCAATAAGGGTTCAGACCAAAACTTTCGACGGGAAAACTTCTATTGTATGTGACGCATCGCTGGAATGAAGTTATCAACAAGCGCGGAGAGTCACTGGTTATTAGTATTGACATCGCCAAAACTTTTGATAAGGTCTGGCACTAATGCCTTCTTTTTAAGATTCCGGCGTACGGTCTACCCTGTACAGCAAGTTATGAATTCACACTACGAAAGCTCCACTATTACGAGCGACATAAGAACGGTCCAAAGGTCAAACAGTATAGCTTGATAAGGAGCTTACTATACCTGTGTAGCTGACTTAGTGACTTCCTTCATAAGCATAAGCGTCGTGTCCTTTGTGATGGATGAGTTCGGAGTTTATGTCAGTGAATGCAGGTATGCCTCAGGGTTCCGTTCTATCCTTTACACTCTTGTTTAATTATATTGCTTAAGCAAACGATCAGTGCATATTTTGGACACACGATAGCTGGACGAATAAACACTGGGTAGAGACACGAGATACTTGTCACTAAACTCAGCCAGGTCTTGGACCTCATATACAAATACGGTAAAGAGAATTTGATTGATTTAAATGCAATCGTCGCAATCATCTTCGCATTTAGACTCCACTTCCACTTACCATCAGATAGGATAGAGTCATTTTCAAGGTTACCTTTAAAAAAATACATCAAATTACTCATTTAAGAATGATTGCCATACTTTCATATTGGTCCCATTTACATTGCGCACCTTTTACATAAATAAAAAAATTTACTGTTACACAAATAAATAATAGATTTGAAGTTACAGTTCCAAAATATTGGGCATTTGAAAATTAATTTGTGTATGGCTGGCAATAAATCCTATGTTCAAATTAATTTTATATGAAAAAAACATGGTATTCTTTATTCAAATTCAGCCATTGTTTATTCTATTGGTGTTTTGTTTTCACTACGTTTGTATCTTTTTGACCAGTGTGGTTAAAATCAAAATACAATTAATTATGAAACACGAGTTTCGTCGCGTTAGCAATGCGGCACAAACGGCTTGCCACATAAACGACGTGTACGAAGTGAACACTACAAACTAAAGCACGACATGTTATTAGTTTAAATGCCTCTGAAATGGAAATTTTGATCTGCAAAAAGTCCAAAAACCAAAGTGACATAACTCAATATGTAGCTTAGTTAACAGTAGATTTCGACGTAAATATCAAAACAATATTCATCCACTTGCGTCAAATTGATAAGGAAAAGAGTTTGATAAGTGGGTGCCACAGAAACTGAACGATTGCTAGCGTGACGAACGCATTAAGGTGTGCCTTGTGTTTCTTAACAGATATAGAAACGAGGGAGTATTAGACTGCATTGTCATAGGTGATTAATAATGGATTCTTTTCGACAACCGATTACCTTAGGTCACCATGTTGGTTAAACCCTGATTCAGCATCTAGGCAATGCCCCAAACACCTAGAAAAGTGATGATCACTGTTTAGTGGTCTAGTCCTGGCATAATTTCACAGTACATCACAGCTTCTTAGGGCACGAGTATTATTGTGGGTATGTACTTATTGTGAGGAACTGGATACAACGATGGAGAAGCTTGCAAATCAGGGTCCAGCCTTGGTTGATCGCGCGTCTCCATTGCTCTTGCACCACAGCACACGACCATATGGCGCAACCGATGATTTCTTAGTTACATGAACTATGTAGATTTGGAAGTTATGGGTCATCCACCGTACTCGCTAGACTTTGCGCCCACAGTCTTCTACCTTTTTCCAAAACTTCGACAACTTCCCGGAAGGAATGGAAAAAATCAATAGAGGTAGTACAAAATGTCTTTATAAAGCTTGTTGCCGCCCGTACATTTGACTTCTTCAATAGGGACACTCTTGAAAATTTACAACTGCACTGGCAGAGATGCATTAATGCACTATCAATGCATCTCTGCTCTATGGTAAACTGATAATTGATATAAAAAAATTAAAGTGGCACTCGGGGACTGCCGCGGTAAAGCTAAAATTTATTTATGCAGTATTTTTTTTTTCTTTGATATTAATTCAAGTTTTTTATTTGATATTAATTCAAGTTTTTTCTTTGATATTAATTCAAGTTACACTTTTTGAGCGTGGTGACCGATAAGAAAACATTTTTTTTTCTTTTATTGAATAAATGAGAAGTTAATATTGTTTAAAATATTTTTATTATATTACAATACATTCCTGAATAACCTACATGGTTTTTATCATTGAAACTATAGGTTTATGGTATGAAATATGAAACATAAGTTTGAAACTTGATATCCTCTAAATATCTGGAAAATACCGCGTCAACACACCGTGCCGAAGTCTGCCGACGTTAGACAATGCACGGCTTTCAACGCCGCACCGCTCTGTGCCGTAGGCCTATTCTCTAACTTCGGTTGCTAACTAGTACCGTCATTTTTTAAAGGAAGTTATTATCCATTTCTGCTATCATGAACGCTGCCGTAAGACATAAGATCACTTAACTAGTAATGAATATAAAATGTCTTTCAAAAATGACAGTTCTAGTTACCAACCGTAGTTAGCGAATAGGCCTGCCGGTCGGAGTGGGAGGTGTTAGGTTTTTTTCGTTACGGAATTTCTTGATTCGGTCGCCGCGCTCAAAGCCCGCGATAAAAGCTATGCAATAGCTTAAAAATACTTTACTTTTTGTATACTTAACAGCAATTTCATAGCAAAGAACTAATATAATATTTATTATGAACAAGGTCTCTAAACTCCATACTTAACTATCCATAGCGCTGAACTTACTGAATAAAGGCAAAACATATAAATCAAAATATAGGAACTCTTTTTCTTTCCGTCCTTTTTCTTCATTCCATTCCTTTTTCTTTTTTTCCTTATTTATACGGGAATCCTGTTATGATGACGGGATTTACGAATTATAGGTTTTGTTTCGAGTTTTTAAAAGTGTTCAATTATGCGCAGTCTTTTATATTTGTTTAAAATCATCAATGATAAATGGTGCCAAAAAGGGGCTACAATTTTCTAAAGAGTTTCGTGAAGCTAGAAGCATTAAATGAAGTTAAGTTAGTCCGTGTTTATTGACCAGTGATTTTGTGGTTTTAATTTCATACATAAGCATCTACACAACTGATGTCAAATCACAACAAAAAAGCTTAGTGTTTTTTTCCATGATCAACCTAAATTCCTACATATCCATAATGTTGAGAGAATATATTGCAAAATAATCAATTATATATAAAATGGTTACGAATTTAAATTTCAATATTTTAAGTTTGCTTATAAAGGTTAAATCTCGTGTGACCTACATTTTTTGTGACGTAAAATATCCTTGCAGAGAGCATGCCCACACCTAACGTAACTTTTCCCTGGTCCCATTGGTATCTCCCACAAGGTAAAGCAATGTGGTGTTTTTGTGGATATAAAAGTCCAAACTCTTATTAAATTCACTGCTGTATATTAACTCAAATTTATGAAGCCAAAGGGCTTATTTTACTCTGCTCAGTGATTCGGAAATGTGACACTCTGTATCGACGCAATCGGTCTGCACCCCACGTGGTGTAACCACATGTTGGACCATCGCATCTTCAGCGCGGGAGATGGTAGATAAATAAGTAAAAGTGCTTTCTGAAACCTAATTATTTAGAAAAAATAAATGAATATAAAATTAAAATACAATAATTCCAAAAATAATTATTATTCTCTGAATCAGGTACCTAATTAATTGTTAACTGATCATTTTATTTGCAAGCCGGCTGGATATTGCCATTACAATTAATGTTTCTGAAATTAGTCTACCAAATAATAAGAAAAAAAACGTAACAGCTAAAAGTCCTAATAAATTGCCATTAAGCTACTAGGGATGCAATGTGTCTTACATTATCAGCTATTGTGATATGAGAACGTGTATAAATAATTCATTCATTCATTAATTTTACTTTAGATAGACTATAGAAGATAAAATTTGACCCTTTGGTGTAAGAAATATTCCATGAGTGTTAAATAACGATTGAAACAGCCAAGGGCCAATGAATCAGTAGTTCTCATGAACGTCTTGCGCAGGCACATGTGGCACACATTTTGAACCCCGTCTCAACGACCCCCGCTAGGAGATTCCGCCTCATATTTGTTGTACAAAAATCAACTTTACTCGACTTATTTAAATTATAGAGTTAAATGCACGTTTATCAGGGTTGAAAAATATGACAAAAACAAAAAAATTAACACTGTTATCTGTTGAGGACATTGACCTATATTTTTTGACATTTGACTATAGAAAAAGTTTTAAACTTTATATGTTCATTTGATTTAAAAAAATAAATGTTTGTTTTTTTTAGTTAAAACCCAATTATCTATACAGGATACTAGTACTTTTATAAACACGCAAATAATAACTCTGTTGATACATTTTGACATTATCAGCGCTTTATCTAAAGAAGTCCTTCGAAGCAGTTTTATCGATATAGCAAAATTTTATCACAAATCTTCCATCATCGTTTCATCTTATTTGGTTAGTTGGAAATTTGCAGTTGATAGCACCATGCTGTTGTTAAAGTTTATTGTGACTTTTGTCCCTTTGATACAAGCTTACAAGCTCAGTAATGTGGCCACAGATGATCGAAATCCAACAGTGAACATAAAATCAGGTCCAGTTGTCGGCTCGTTAACATCGGACGGTGAATATTATGAGTTTCATGGTATACCATACGCCGATTCTACATCTGGGAGTCACAGGTTTAAGGTGAGGTCTTCAGAATATTAGCTATTCTAAATTAAATCTTTCAAAATAATATCTTAATCTTAGAGACTATATTGAACACATTATATATCATAGCAAAGATTACATCGAACGTAATATAAAGAATCAAATATTTTTTTCCGATTCACATATTTTGATGCGGTGACTTTCCTAAAAAGTATATAATAATCTGATTTTGAGTGCGTAGATATTGATCGTGTGGCTGTGTGTGTTTCTTTAAATGGATGTACGTGTTGGTATATTGATGTGTGTGCTTATACGAGTGCACTTCTCTGTGTGATGTTATGTGATTTTGTATTTTTTGTATGTTAGTTTTTTTAAGGAATTGCTATTGTACGAAATTAAGAGTTATTCATCCATTAATTTATATTTAAGCCAATCAATTAAACTGAATTTATTTTTATTTCATCGAGTAGTTTAGAGATTTTTTTCCAATGTTCTTGAACAGTCAACCTCAATCAAAACTCTCAACTAATCATATCAAAAAAAGGAAAACAAGACGATATAATAATACGAATAGACCAGGGACTAATAGTGACATGGATCTCATGGAGCCGACTTATTTGTCATAGGACACAGAGGTGGTTAATTCTATGCATTCATTTAACATCAAGCCAATGACAATAAGAATTGCACCTATTATATTGAAGGACCTATTATATCGCCTATTATATTATATATACCTAACCTCCACCTATTATATCGCCCTAACTAGTTAGGGTAGGCTCGTGCCCCTCGGTGGGGCACGAGCCTACATGAGCTGTGATGATGATGATGATGATATTGAAGGAAAAAGCTAATTCTTTACTGATCATACATAAGCATTAAACGATGTTTTGTGGAAGTCTCCTAGTCTTCTTGTTACATAAACTAGTGAATTCATATACAAGTAGGTAATAGCACTGATTAAAAATAAAAGGGAGATAAGCAGACGGATGCATTTCTCCTATCATTCTTTCAAAAGACTTGTTTTTTCTACGCCATCACACTAATATTAAGGTTGCCTGGAAGAGATTGCTTTATAGCAATAAGGCCGCCTACTTGTACATTTCTTCTTTTTTAAGTTTGTTTCTTTTGTTACTTGTATTATTTGTGCAATAAAGAGTTAATTATTATTATTAATATTATGCACGCCCAAAAGTTGCTATTACTACTAAGGGACTACGATGATGTTTGCTTTTTAGATGTCATCCAAAAGCGGCTTAACAAGTTTGAGCGTTTACAAAACTTTGCTATCAGATTAATCTACGGTTGGGCAAGTATGACCTGTATGACCCTGTAACAGAATATTGGTTATGATTTGGATGGCTTTCAATAAAGCAGAGACATGTGTTACATATCCTCCCCTTTCTCTATAAAATCCTTAAAAATCCTAAATTCCGAATTCCCTGAATATCTTCGCTCACGTTTCCACAGCTTACCACAACGACCATATCCCAAACCCACATGTGACACCAAATCTCTTGAGCAGCCTGCTTACAATACGTGATTATAGTTCAACTTTCTCAGTCACTGCAGCGCGTCTTTGGAACAAGCTACCTGAAAGGAATCGTGATAGTCAGTCAGTAGAGAACTTCAAGGGCAGAATGAGAGAGTATCTTTTATCCTAACTCAAGTTGAAATAATTATTATTAACTATTATTTTGTATGTTATTATTATTTCCTGTATATGTACACTCTATATTAGGTATATGTGTGTATATGGGTAGGTATATAAATCTACATATGTGTGTGTTTGTTTAGATTTCTTAATGAATATCAGTTGCATCTCTTTAGATTTTCCGAAAATGTATGTCTCCACACACCCAGCTAGGTTACTGTAACTGATCTCTTTTAGAGATGGGTCCACCGTTGTAAGCGCTAAACTTATGTTTTTGTTTAGTTACCTATATTTTATGTGCAATATAGAGTTTATAATAAAACTGACGAGAAAATCGATCATAAGCGGATGTAGATACGATTGTATTATAATAAAACTTTTTTATTGGAATAAAATGAATTATATACGCACGCAGTAATTAACAGTGAATACTTACCTTAACTTTGGCTTACGAGTAATAAAAGTAAAAAGAAACCAATATAGTTGAAATAATACAACTTTTTTAAAAATTTTGTTTGATATTTAAAAAATGGATGGTGCCTTAACGATAAACCTATAAGTAGACTTGAATCGTGTTAAGCAATGTGCTCTTGGAGAAGCCCATCTTCAGCAGAGGTTATGTTGTTTTGGCTGATTAAATTGATGATAATTATCATCACCCGTTGATTGCATCACGCATTAGTCATAAATAAATATGACTACCACATTCGAGATTCAATTCTGAGAAGTGCGTACACTGACAGGGTATAAATGCGTTAAGCCTTTCTTTCTTTAGAATTTCTATTGGTAGGTAAATACGAGTACTATATTTTATATGCTATACTTGGTAATTATTACGTATTTTGTTTCAGGCTCCCTTACCACCTCCAAGTTTTACTGAGCCTTTTGTTGCCAATCGCAGAGATATTAAATGTGTGAGAGCTTTAGGAATTGGATATGAAGGAACTGAAGATTGCTTAGTAGCGAACATTTTCACACCAACTCTTGACTCTAATAGAAAATTGCCAGTAATGGTGTGGATTAAAGGCAAAGAATTTGATAAAAAATCCGAAAAAAAGTATTATTTTAAAAGCTTTGTTAAAAAAGATGTCGTTGTTGTAACTTTAAATTTTCGTGAGTCCATTTTAGGATTTCTTTGTCTTGGTACTGAGGTGGCCCCTGGAAATGCTGGCCTTAAAGATATAATTGCCGGTTTGAAGTGGGTAAAAGAAAATATTGTTGAATTTGGAGGAGATCCAGACAACGTCACTTTGTTTGGTCATGGAACGGGTGCCTCAGCCGTCGATCTAATTACCTTATCAGCAACAGTTGAAGGTCTTGTTCATAAAGCTATAGCACAAAGCGGGACTGCCCTTGCACCCTGGGCAGTGAGTCGAAATAATTTACACCACGCCGTTCAAGTAGCATTAGCGCTTGGACACAAAATTACAAATGTTGAAGATCTCTCAGAAATTTTCACAAGGGCTAGTGTACCTGCATTAATGGCAGCAATAAATGAACTAAAATTAAACGATAATTCATTGGCGTTTTCGCCTTGTATAGAAAATGAAAGCTTAGATGGCGCTGAGCAGCTTATTAAAAAAACACCACTTAACATAATTTCTGAAGGCGAATACTTAAAAATTCCATTTTTGACGGGTTTTGTTGACAAAGAAGGAATAATAAAATCGGAAAAAGCCGCAGACACGGATTGGTTGCAACAAATGGACAGCCAGTTTTCTGATTTCTTGCAATCGGACCTAACTTTTGAGGACGATAAAAAAGAAAAAATAATTTCAGAAAGCATAAAATCGTACTATTTTGAGAACAACCCTGTAAATGAGAAAAGCGTGAGCAAATTTATTACATATACCGGTGATACTATGATACTAGTATCAACAATAAGAGAAGTGCGCATGCGTGCGACTTCGATTCCATCACTGCCACTGTATCTCTATCAGTTTTCATATAAGGGTACGTTGAGTGATTCTTCTACAGGGAGCATTTCAGTAGAAAGAGCAGGTCATGGTGATGAGCTATCATATCTATTCCCGGATGTGCCAATTATTTCGGATGCATCAGAAGTTCCGGAAACAGACCTAACAATATCAGATATTCTTATAGAAAGATGGACTAATTTCGCTAAACACGGGTATGTTATTGAAAAGCATGTACAAAGTGGAAATTAAAGACGGTTACTTGAGGAGAGGCAAAATTTGCTATCATGAATATTTATTTGTTGATAGCAAATTTATCCAGAAAATTATTTATTAATTATAAAAAATTGTTCAAAGTGCATTTTTTGTGTTCAAAGTGCGGTGGTTAAGGCAACCAAAATATCAATATTTTGATATTTTGGTTGCCTTAACCACCGCACCGAATCCGAAAAAGTAATATTCTGTTCTTAAAGTAATATTATTAATGTCGATGGATCAATTTATTTAAAGTAAAATAAATTTTGTCAAATTAAAAACAAAATTTACTAAGGTAATAGATTAGTCGTTCAAAAACTTTATTCTTGTTACTTTCTAACCACTTCCTTTTGCGTGATTTTTGTTTCACAATCACCGGTATATGAATAAAAACAAATAGTTAAATTATGGATTATTGTTCTATAAATTAAATTTGCTATTTCATATTAGCTATTTTATTTATATTAGGTCTATAGGTAAATAATAGCTTAGTACCGCAAATAAGTAAACCAATCCGCACTGGGCCAGCGAGGTTTGACTAAGGCCTAATCGCCCAACATGTTAGGGTAGGCTTGTGCCCCTCGGTGGGAACGTATATGAGCTGTGGTGGTAGTGGTGGTGGACCGCAAATAAATATAATAATGAAGTTTACTTTATTTTGTAGATATGTCTTGGTTTTGTTTGTATATTTTAGATACTGTATGAAATAAATAGATTGATTTTTATGATTATTGCTTAAAAATTTTAAAGTACAGAATGTTATTATTTAAGGATTTTAAGCGATTCTTTACACGGCAAGAAGAGAAGATTAAGGCAAGAGATTTGTAAAAAATCTTAGAATTCAATTGTACTTATTTTTGAAAAATAAAAGAGCGTTTCTTTTCGTTTAAATTGTTATCATCACTATTAAGGTACTTTACTTCCAGTAACATCCTTTAATTTCCTTCTCATTGTATAAATTTTACGTTAAGAAACTTAAACACGGGCATGAGTACAATTATATTTATTCCACGTCGACTTTAAATGTCTAAAAAATAAACCATGTCCTCGTCTTTCGGTAAAAAAATGTCTTTCCCTTCTTATTATCAAATTGGGATCCTATTGTGTGCCATATCCGACGATGACAAGTCAAAAAGTATGCGCGGGACTCTCCCAACAGAATGCCTACTTCTCATTAAGCGGCATATCGGTGGCTATAGTGGGGATTGCTATTGATATAGAGATATTCCCCTAAATGTCCTCCTCCTTGCTTATAGAAATGAGCTGATTAAGCTACTAAATGGACATACATGGCCACAGGACGGATATAATTAGTATTTACCATATTTACATTTAATTTAGTTACATATAGCAGTTCTCAAATTTACATTATAGTTACTTATATTGCAATATCAACTCGTTTTTACAGCACACCTACTAGCGAAACATCTCAAGTAGAGTGGAAGCCTTTCACTAATGAAGGTCCACGATACATTCGCATAATCAATGGAGATGAGACAGTTGAGCGGCAAGGAACATTAGAGCATGATTACGTTAATCCTTACTCTGATACTGTATCATTCTGGAATGATATATACAAGGAACATTTTTTGGATGCTCGGAGTTCCTGGGTCTTAGAAGATCGCGATGATGAGAACAATGGTAGTGGAGATGGAGATGAAGGCGGTAGCGGAGATAACAATGATGATGTCACTACTGAACTGCCTGCCACAACAACCACTATCTCACTTGAAACTACAACTGCAGATGAAGGTGGCGGTGACTCCGCAAGTACAGCCGTTGGGTATACATTCGCAATCATAGCATTATTTGCAGTATTAGATAAATTTCACTCTTTAGTTTTACTGTCTTAATTAGATTTTTTACATTAATTATGAATATTTAGAGATAATTGATAAAAATGCATTAAATTTTAAGTAACGATCAATATGCTCTTTTGTAAATTTTGTTGAAAAAATTAAATAAAAGAGTCATAAATAACCATAAGTGTAAAAAGTCAAATTATCTACTTATGCAGATTCAGTTTAAATATTAGTATTAATTGTAGTTATCTCTAATTAAAGTTCTAATACTTAATTAGAAGCATTGCTTTTTACCACAATACGACTGTGCGCCTATGTTATAATTTGGGTAAGACTCCTGTGAATTCAGATGCAATTATAAGTTACACTATCTTATAAAAATTTCATGTAAAAATCGAGCCTTTCATTTTTATTACTGTGTTTCTTTTTTAAATGTTAGATAGGCAATAAATTACTGACACTATCTTTATAACTTATTTCACGAGTCGGCAAAGTACACTGTACCTACTTTGTAAGGGCAAAATAATTGCAAAACTTACATTAGCATTAGCCTGATATCAAGCAGGCATTTTGATTGTTTCAAGTTACGTGTATAAAAAGCAGATTTAGCTAATCTAAATAAACGGTACGTAACCTTGATAAAATAAAAATGTCAAAAGATAGATACAGAAATTATAAAGAAAAAACGAATAAAAAAACCCTTATTTTTATTTTTAAAAGCACTTAAACCATCAACTGTTTATTATAAGGACCACGCGTTCGTGAAATATTGTCGTAAAAAATGTAAAAACCAAACATTGCAAGCTGCGTTTAATGTGTCGTGGCCAGAGTGCAGCTGTGAGTAAGCTTAATTATAATCAAACGTTCGCCTCTGGTATTGTTTTACGACTATATTTGCAACAACACACCAGCAACAAGTTAAGATGTCATTAAATTTTACTTAAACACTAAAAAGTCATAGATAATATACGTGTTTTAACACGTTTACATCAATCAAATTTATATAATGAAGACGGTGACAAATTTTAAATGAACTTTATTTTCTTACATTTTCTACACGACAATGATAAAACTCGACAACATTAACGTAACTGGAAAGAATACGACTAAGGGTATTTAAAATGTAAAGGTCAGTACACGAAATCTACACTTTTTAATCTTTCTATTCCGTAAATTTTTATTGGATTTTCTAATACTGGTTGATTTATTAAAACTAACCAATTATGCCAAAATGATAAAAGAGGCTGTTGAAAATATTTCATGGTGACAATTACAAAATCGACAACATGAAAGTTTTTTTTAGGGTTCCGTAGCCAAATGGCAAAAAACGGAACCCTTATAGAGTCGTCATGTCTCTCTGTCTGTCTGTCCGTCTGTATGTCACAGCCACTTTTCTCCGAAACTAATAAGAACTACACTGTTGAAACTTGGTAAGTAGATGTATTCTGTGAACCGCATTATGATTTTCACACAAAAATAGAAAAAAAGCAATAAATTTTGGGGGTTCTCCATACATAGAACTGAAACCCAAAATTTTTTTTTCATCATACCCTTACGTGTACCCATCTATGGATAGGTCTTCAAAAATTATATTGAGGTTTCTAATATAATTTTTTTCTAAACCGAATAGTTTGCGCGAGAGACACTTCCAAAGTGGTAAAATGTGTGTGTGTCCCCCCCCCTCCCTGTAACTTCTAAAATAAGAGAATGATAAAAGAAAAAAAATATATGATGTACATTACCATGAAAACTTCCACCGAAAATTTGAACGAGATCTAGTAAGTAGTTTTTTTAATACTTCATAAATCGTACGGGACCCTTCATGAGCGAGTCCGACTCGCACTTGGCCGGTTTTTTGATACAACATTTAAAAAACAATTATAGAGTCACCAAACCATTTTTTATATATTTTATCCAGTTTTGTGTTTTTATTTAGTCTACAGCAATTTTTGTAGTAGAATTCTGTATTATTTCTTGACACTTGAAGCTCATACATTAATCTTTTTCTCAAATTGGTTGTAAACTAGCTTGGCCTTAAAAATATTTAATAACTCGACTCAAAAACTTAATAAAATAGAACTAGTATTAGCATATATTAATATTTTTTATAACATTGAAAGAATTATTCCTTTACTTCTAACATCCAAGGAGTCTTTCATCATGAGACTCCACGATGACTAAAAGGCGTAAATAATTAGATACTTAATAACTATAAAATATATTTTTTTGTCAATTTCATAAAGAAACAAATATGTTTGATACTTTTGGAACAGGATTTTCAATTATTAGTATAAGCATAAATATAACTTTTATAATATTTAAAGAGCTATACTTATCTTCTATCTCAATGTCATATAGATCACATTTTAATATACTTACCTATATTGCAATTTTGTATTTTTAATAATTTAGTATTTTTTTAAGCAAAGTGAATAAAGAAAAGCAGTAAAGTAAAATACCCAATAGTAAGCGGTGAGCAAACAATACTCATTTGAATTTTATAAAGAAGAACACGTGCTTGCCACCTCGATTTCAAAATGTACCTACAATCCTTCCATACGCAGACTTATTGTGGATATGTCCGTCTGTAAAAAAAACGAAGGGCAAATATATACAAGGAAAGTATTTTCAAATATTATGTAATTGTGTCACCGGTTACTTGGGACTTTACCGGCTCAGCTCCTTTGATAACTTTCCACCCCCATTTTCCTTTGAGGGCTGAAACTTGAAAAATCCCGAATCACGTGCTAAAAATTTGCCCTCCGATTCGGCCAAGGTGAACTTAGAAATAAAACAATCGTATTTAACGTCAGAAAATGCCATTTTCATTCAGTTTTCCTTATTACCCCTTTCTCAGTGGAACACTGTAGCACGTGTTTGTTTATTTTTAAGACCCCGACGCAAAAAGAGAGGTTAAAATGTATTTAATTTAGTTTGTTCTAAAAGTGTTTCAATTGTAACAAGTGAATTATTTTATCTTATTGAAGATTGTCAGCTCTTTCACAATTTAAAAAGGAATGTGATATATTATTTGTTACTGTAAAAGCCCGTATATTGGTAAATTTTAGGTTTTACCGGCAAATCCTAGGATTTACCAACATCAGTTGGTAAATGTCAGAATTTCTAAAGAATTGACAATTTTCTGGGCTTTCACCAATAGAGATTGGTATACATGCTATGTTTTACCAAGGACGGTTGGTAAATGTTGGTTTTGGGAATTACTTAACAGGTTCATGCTCCGCTCGTTTCGCTCGCTGTGTGTGGTCACAATATCTAACCTAACCTACAGTTTTGATCCTATAAGTTTTTTCGATAACAATTCACTATTCGGACCTGGGGGCTGATTCTCACGGATTCGAAAAAAGTTCGAATTCGAATTTTTTCTCGATTGGTAGCCACAGCTCAGCCAATCAGAGGATTAGACATGTCGAAGTCCGCCATTTATTGAGGGAACGTCCCTTGACTTATCTCGAGTAGTAAGATCGATTTTTCACTTTTTTATCATTATATTAAATAATTATTTATTTTAGATAAATAAACATGCAATGGAATTTTTTTTTTGTCATAAATTATATTTTTAAGTATTTATTTAGAGAAACAAAATGCCAAGCTAAATTCTACAATATATACATAATGTAATTGAAAATAAATTAAAAAATAGACAATAGGATAATCAAAAAAGGAAAAAAAATATAAACACCATACCATATATTTGCAATTGACGTCTCGACTACTCCCGAGCACTCGAAACAATACAAGCGACTTTCCATAAAGAAATGGCGGAGCTCGACATGTCCTGTGTTCTCATTGGCTCAATTCTGATAACCGCTCGAGAAAAATCTCGAATTCGAACATTTTTACGAATTGTGCGAGAATCGGCCTCCCAGGGCGAGAAAAAATGGTGACGAGATGGATTTTACTTAATTATTTATTTTTGCGAGCGGAGCATGAAAGATGCAGTTGAATGCTCCGCTCGCTTCGCTCGCTCCGCTGTATGTGGTCACAATATCTAACCTAACCTAACGTACAGTTTTAAGCTTACCCTATGTCTGATTACCATATTTTCAACATTTACTGCGTCTTGGTGGTAAGTGCTAAGATTTACCAAGTATATGATGGTAAAAGTCCGAAATGGACAATGATATTACAACAGTTCGGACTTTTACCAATAACAGTGGTAAATCTTAAGTTTTACCGATAAATCTTAAGAGGACTGTGAAGTGCCAATTTATGGCTCGAGTATGCACTTTCATGCAGTTTATTGCACAACGCTTAGAGTTGAAAGTCCGAGGCAAGTGCCTACATTTCTTATTGAAATATTGGTTCGGGCGATAACTGTTTTACCCCCCTAAACCTTTACGAAATTAGACACTTTTGGTCTCATTAGATTCAGTATACTTTAGTCTATGTTTGTACGTTTTACTTTTTTTGTAATTAAGTATAATTTAGTCAAAAAAAATAAAAATGCTCGAGGTAGTTTTTAAGTCTAGAATATGGATATTTAAATCCTAATAATTTATATTCTGAGCAATATTACTTCAAAATCAAAACGTACAAACCTACATCTTCAGTATATCTACAACATTTTCAAAAATTATGAAAATTGGATGTAAAGAGGGAGAAAAGCGTTATCGCTTTTTGTATGAAAATTTAAAGCTTCACAATCCTCTTAAGATTTACCGTAGTTCGGGCTTTTACAGTAACATATTCACATTAATTTTGTAACAAAATAAAACTATACATTTCTTAAAACCATATCATTTTACTATTTTATTTTAGTTGTTTCTATATCTATAAGATTCTTTTTTTTGTGTTGCGAGTTTCTCATATTTTACTCCCTCAATTCAAATTCAAATTCAAAAATCTTTATTCAACATAGGCCTTAACAGACACTTATTGACGTCAAAACAGAGCAAAACATTCTTATTTATAGGAAACATATTCAGCTTGTATGTGCATACATCCTGAATATAATCAAGGTTTCTTTCAATGGTAGTAGAATCAGTGCAGCAGCTATGTGTTGAGTAATATTTTTATGCATAACCAAATAAGTCTGGCTATTAAAATCACGACGTCTAATATTTACAAACAAACTTTTCAAGCGTATTTTAAAAGCCTACTTATTGAATATGATACATAGGTTACATTTACGTAAAAATACTGTTTGGATGATTTTGTTGAATCCTAATCAAAATATCGGGATTACTGCAAAATGTTGTCTTAGGTATCAAAAACACAACGCATTCACCGTTAATCTTATATTTAGTGAAATATAAAATATGTTACAAACATGTCACGATAAGCTAGCGCACGTAGCAGAATAACATTATTTTGCTTATCAAACCAAAGTTAAAACTTTGCCAAAATGATTGTTATCATAAATTATATTGATTTCTTATTGTTTAATAGACATACCTACAAATTTAGTTTTAGAATTTTCTAGAAATTTTACATACTACTCACCATCTATCATAGTCATGAAATGAAAAAAATGTGTACACCCGCGGATAAACATCTTCATACCCGCAGGTTAAAAAAACAATTTTGCACTGCCTGTTTGGTAATTAGTTTGTTTTGTAATATTTCTGCCTTATAACTGAGGCTTTACACACCGGTATAATTTTCTGTCGCACTATGACGCGCGTATGAAGCGCATTAACGCACGTATTTTCATAATGAACTAGTGGGCCCAGCATGAGACGTTGTCCTGCCCGATTACGGCGCCTGGGCCTATATAAACCCACATAGAATATTTCGTAAGAATCGGGCGAGCCGTTTTTGAGTTTTAGCAAAACTAACGAACGGCGATTCATTTTTATCTATAAGAAGAAGATTTGCGTACTTTGAATGTGAATTGTAGAACGCGATACAGATGTGCTTCAAATGCATTTTCTAGGAATTGTTTTATAGCTTTATTCACGAGTTTGTATCGGCATCAATGTATGTGCTTTTTGGCTATATATATAGGGTTAATTGTAAAACACCTGCAACCTTGCAGGATTAGATAGATAACATCATTAACTACAAAATTTGTTTTACGAGTTTGAAGATAACTCAATAAATTGAACAAAAATCAATTTTCAAGTTTTAATTGTTATGGCCTGACATTGATAAGTCTATGATTCCTTTATAAACGACGACGAAAGACGACGTTACGCTCGCACGCTGTGCGCATAGTTACAAACATTCTAGAGATATATTAAATTAATATTTACTTTTGTATGAAAGTAAAATCTAACGAAATATCAAAAGTCGTAGAACAAACGTTGTTGTTTGTGATGTTAGCTATCTAATCCTGTGAGGTTGCAGGTGCTTTACAAAAAACCCTGTATATCGCCGCCAAGAACGCGCGTTGTAAGAGTGCACAAAATACTAATGGCGCTCGAATAGTTTCTAATTTTATTAAAACATACAAGATTCAATATGTAGGTATCCAAATCCTGCAGGCCTAGTGGAAAATAAGAAGTCCACACTAAGCGAACGTCATGTCGCCCGTGCTGCAGCCGCCTCTTGTGGGCCATGTGGTCCCGCATCCTGCGCCGGCGCCGCCGCGCCCCAACGCCCTGTAGTCCGGCGCGGTGTGAGCTGTTCAGAATACAAACATTTACTAAGCTATTGTTCGTACTCATGAAATTACGATCAGCATGCTCGGTAATTTTCTGACCGTTGGTCTCTTGTCAAAATGTTGTACTGTGAATCGTAGTATTTTGACAATATCTACTATCTACGATAAACTTCTGTAAATAACAGACATTATAATCTACTGAACCACACAAAACATCGTCGTCAAACTCCACCTCTGGACCATAATTGATGAAAAGTTGTTGTTTTTGTCTAACTAATATATCTTAATGACCTGTTAATTAGTTGTAAGTTGAATTTTATGATTACTCACGAAAAATTTATGACAAAGAAATCGTCTTCGAAGACAATTTCGTCGTGAAGCTTAAAATGACATAGTTAAATTACATTTTGAAAGCATATAATGACACAAAGAATTTTTGTTTTGAAACTAGTGTCATAAAATTTAATATTATTATTTAAATAGGACTTGTTTACTTATGATTATTTAAAATATTATTGGTGGACAAAAAAGTTCTATATACCTCATATCTCGCTTTGAACTTGCTGATTACGATTGGCAAACACTATTTTAGTATTTCACTTTCGAAGGTTGGATTATCGGAAAATTGTGTCAAACATCGGTGGTATCAGATTTACACATAGATTGATGTTTAGTCTCGAGAGATAAGAGTTACGATTGAACAAAGAACTGGAATACGCACCTATCTATCAAATTATACTTACGTAACATACTCGTAGAGATGGTAGAGATGACTAATAATATAACATTTTACCACCTCTTTTGTCATAATTAGAAATTATAATATTATTTGTTTTTTAATGTTGTTATTATTTATTATTCTAATACGCTTAATAGAAAAAATGTACAAATAAATGAATTATAATGGAACCAACGGAAACATCACGATTGCTTACTTCGGTATGAAAATTTGAGAATCAAACAAAAATTTTGAGTATAGTATAATTATACAAAATTTTACACATTCCGTTATCCTCGTAATGTCAGGCGACGAGAGACTCCCAATATTTTGAGTTAATAATTAAATCACATTAACAATAACATTCCTTGCGGTGACGGATGCCGGAAGAAATACGTTGTCGGAATTATTACCAAATATTATTTGATCTCCTGTAATTAATAATAATGATATATTAAATGAAACATTAAACAAAAACAGCTCCAATTTATTATTGGCTACCAATAATAAATATCTCATATCGATAAGAATTCACATTGTAAGGTAACAATTTTGATATCATCTTACGAGGCACCGTGGAAGTTCTGGAACAAATATAGTAGCAATTACTCAGCGTAGCGCGGCAGCCGGCATGCCATCAAGTAGTCTGCGGGGCTCATTCTCTAGAAAGCATGTCGATCGGCAACTTCATAATTCAAAAGCCAATCGGCCGCAGCTATTTTTCCGAAGCGACTTGTACTACTTTGATATTTGATCTGACAAGTATTGTTCTGGATGTAGGATAGTTTTTATACGCTTCCTACTAACGATTTTTTTACACGCTTTTTATTGACTTGCTCTGTCTGTTGGTTTCTTTGTCACGATCAAATCTTGCAATCGATTTTTCGACCACTTCTATTGCTCCAATTGAGCTCAAATTTTTATATTAAATTCAATAAAGGAGACGATGTTGTTTACTACTTGTACATGCTTTAGGGTTTTAGTAAGCACGATTTTTTCAACAGGGATGTACGCTGTTGGCCGTATTTGGCCTTTACAGCTTCACCTTAATTTTGAGAGAACTTTGGTGGGTCCTCGAGCCTTGTTGGCGAACCTTACCGGATTTCTATCGGACAGGCATCATCTCAACGGAGTTCTGCTGTTGGAGTAGAGTCACTAATGGGTTCAAGCCGGAGCGGGGAGCGACGCAACATAAGCGGGCCTCTGAAGGGTCTTATAGGTTCGTCATGTAGTGGGTGAAGGGCAAAACGATCAGGTACATGTTTGTGGTATACCACATAGTATGTAGACCTTATCTTTGCACACTTGTTCTATGAGTGCGGTGTGTGAGACTAGTGCGTGGGTATGTAGTGGTTGATGTTCGTTTGGAAGGCGGGGGAAGGTCAGTCGCGCGAGTGATATGTTCTACAGAGTGTTCCTCAAATTTTACAAGCTTTCATTTAACTTGCCCTGTTTGTTTATTTATTTATTAATTTGTTTGGGTTAACCCTTAACCGGAATCGTGGGTCCATTTGACCCGACAACGACAAAAAAACCGTTTAATTTCGAAACGCAAGCATCAACACTTTTGCACGACAATGTAATGTCATTACATTGCAATAGGAAGGCTAAGTACGAGCCATCGTTGGGTCCAATTGGACCTAAGATTCCAGGTACGTTATTGTTTTTCAATGTATATATATATATATATATATATATATATATACATATTTAATTGTTTTAGACGCTTCTTTGAAATAATGGCGCGTAATCTTACGGAAAACAATATTCAGGAACGGATGAATAGAATTGATAATTTCCTGGGGTGGGGCCAGCTGTTGATGTACGGCAAAATGACACATGACAAGAAAATGAAACTTCACTCAAAGTGGGTCACGAAAAAGAGTGGTGGTGGTATATTTATGTGGTCCTAAGATTGACAATAAACAATCGCAAAAGTGTGGTAGATACTGTAAATTTATATGTAAGCTACATTGACAAAAAAAATTGTGTAGCAAGTGCCTTACGTAGAATAGTTAAAAGATTGATAACGATTTTACGCTTTTAGAATAGGTTGTCATTTTTTTTATTTTCATTTGATCTCACAAAGAACTTATTGCCAGTGTCTAATTGCGCTGTAAAGAGTTTTAGTTCCGCTGACAAGTGATTATCTTTGTAAGTCCAACATGATATGAAAAATAAATTAAATCCCCAGACGGCTGCCATCACAAAATTAGCAGATAATGTCTGTGTACAACCCTCCCCAATATGGGTATCAAACGAAAGAGCTTGACTTGTACATTACATTATGTACAAAATTTAAATCGAAGATGACCGCCACCACAAAATAAAAAATAGATTAATAGTAAAAAACATTTTAAAAAACAAGTTTTTATGCTTCAAAAAGAGGAAAATAAACTAAGGACACAATTTCTTATGATGATATAAAAGCTTGTCGCGATTACATATTTTTTTTTGAATTACCAATACCAAGATCAAGTTAAATAGGTATTGTATTATTGTTTATGTATAAAGGACAAAGGTTAATCTCGCGACAAGCTTTTATATTATCATAAAAAATTGAGTCATAAGCTTATGTTTCACTTATTAAAGCATAAAAGCTTGTTTTTAAAAATGTTTATTACTTTCAGTTTTTACAACTTTATTAAATACTTAGTAACAATAAACATTTTTTGAATATACTTAACCTACCTACACAACAACAATAGAATTCTATGCGAGTACGCGTTACTTGAGTTAACTCGCGTAAAATATGCTGTTGAACACTTCAACCACAACTCGAGCAATTTCTACTTAATCCGTTTCCTTTTATAAAAAAAAAATATCTTATTCTTGCTAAATATTATACATTCATTTTTCGGAGCATGTTATAATTGGCACTTTAAAATTCAGAGCCTACTTGAGACAGCGAATATTGAATACAAGATATTTTGAAGTAAACAGTAAGGCAGTAAGCTGTTAATTCGATGGGGTGGGTTGGGGGTCGAACGAAAACAAGATTGTTTTAAATGGAAATTAATAAAATAAAGGGCAGTAATTTACATGTATAAATTAGTGATTATTTATCAGATTCGTAATGTAAAAGTTTTACGCTTGACGCTTTATGCGGCTTTACCGTGAAGTTGTGGTTGCGGCGCAGTGCTGCGAAACGTCCGAGCTAAAACCATACGGCCTTACCACAAAAAGTTATTAAACACTGTCTAAAGTTAAACACTGTTTAAACATGATGCTGTCTCTATCTATCCTTTTAAAACAAATGAAACAGCATCATGTTTAAACAGTGTTTAAAAACTTTTTGTGGTAAGGCCGATATTTTTTTTATGCTGACGGCAGACTCTCCCATCGATCAAGGCCTTGCTTTAGCAAAGATAGAAATATAAAGATAGTCAACATATAGGCTAGACTGATATATTCACATTGCCATTAGATTTATCTTGACTTATTAACTGCTTTCAACATTCGTCATTTACTGTCAGGTGAGATGACAAAGCTGCTTTACTGGGCACAAAAATGCAAATTTAAGTCTTAAGTTCCACCTGCATTTCAAATTTGATTCTGAATAAGTAAAGTGTATTTATTAGTCGTTTTCTTTGCATACTCAACTATCCTTATTTTAACTGACTTCAAAAAAGGAGGAGGTTCTATCTTCGACTGTATCTATTCTTTTTTTTTATGTATGATCACCGATTACTCGGGCGTTTGTGGGTTGAATTTCAAAATTCGTTTTGTAATTGAAATAGTATACTCCCGAGTTGGTCCCATTGTCACCAAGTCATGATCAGATGATTGAATCCCAGGAAAATCTAGGGAAACTCTTAAATACCTAGGCATGTCCAACGTGTTTCATGTTTTTTCTGAAGATATTCAAATATTTGCATCTAGTAGTCATCATAATTATGTTACTGAGCTGATGATGGAAGGTATCTGATAGGTTAAGAGTTCGGGAATATTTTTTTAATACTGTTTAGAACGAGAGACGTTTTATTTTAAGTTATTCTGGCATTTGCCTTGGCTCAAATTATAATAGGTACGCATACGAGTATATTAATTTTATTAAAAAGATTGAAACAATTTTTTTTTACAAAAAAATTAACCGACTTCAAAAACACCAAAAACTCATAAATACTATAGGCATAGGCATATGCAAAATCACAGTTTTATAATGAAGTCGGTGCCAAGCCATGATCACCTGGAGAGTCTTAAAAACATAAGAACAATTAATGTACGAGTAGTTGTTGAAATTTGGTACCAACTTTAGTATAAAATGTGATGTTGCATTTAGTCTTATTTATTTGTGGCTTTTTGGTGTTTTTGAAGTCGGTTTTTTTATACTATAAATTTTAGCCTTGCGTTTTAATAATAATTATATGTAAGGTTTCGAATTTGGAATATGAAATGAAGATTACGTGATATCAAAGATATTTGATGTCTTATTTGTAGAATAAACTTTACTAACCAATAAGATAGTAATGAAACCAAAGCCAAAGAGTTACTACTAGTATTTTTGACCATTTTCATAACGACACTCGGTCAAGGATCCGGATATATCCGCATACGAAAATATAATCGTTCGCTCAATAGGTATTGTATAAATAAATACGATGACAGATTTAGGAATGGACGATCCAGAATTAGGATTCTACTATTTGTATGAACGTAGTACTGGCTAGACTCGGCACAAGTTTGACTTATTTGGATAGCATATTTTTCCCACAACTTAGCCTGTACTGTATTATAAAGAAGCCTTTTATAAGGTTTGTTCAAATAAAAGCCGTGATTCGAATGAAATAAGCCTTAAAACTCTTACTCACTTATTTAGAGGTGGATTTTTAAAATGTTGGCTTGATGTTCTATGTTCGACCCATTTTTTGTATGTTCGCCTATTACTCTGCCTTTGTGCAAAATTTTTATCGTATTCAAAGTAGTAGACTGTATACTAGAGTCGCCTGCTTGGGAGTAGCTCCGTCTTACCTATTTCTGCCGCAAGGCAGCAGTGCTTGCATTGCTGTGTTCCGGTTTGAAGGGTAAGACATGCCATTGAAATTACTGGGTACCGTGACTTTATATCCTAAGTCACAAGTTGGCAACGTACACTGTGGTTCTTTTGGGGCTTGCAGTTTTACTGCGAATCTCACAGAAGCCACATGTATTAATAGGTGCCTGTTACCACTTACCATTAGGTGGGCAGTTTGCTTGTTTGCCAACTTATCTGCAATAAAAAAAGTATAATAAATCTTAACTAATATATAAACAACGTAACTAAAAAAATTATTCCAAAAATTTACTTACACGTGTAATAAATACGTATAGAACCTATTTGCTAGTTTTTATTTTTTATATTTTACTCAGTAATATCTCAATATTAGTTTAAATTTAAAGTTTCATGTTTCTAACTCAAAAATATACTTAATGTACTTTCTGCGGATTTTACAAAAAGCCTTCCTAAATGCACGAAAGTCTTAATTGAATAGCGTACGCTTGTCGATTAAAAATCAATGGCATAGCGACGGCCACGGCAATGGCACGGCTGTCGACGCTGAAACCAACATGTTTGTATGACATTATCACGTGTTCCACTCTCCGCCGCATTTCACATTTGCGGTTGGACCAACAGTAAAAAAAATAGCTAATTAGTCAATAAGTACATATTATTTTATAAGTAAATTTGATACAATTTGAATTTTAGACATGGAATCCAATTAATTTTAAATGATGTGTATGCGACAAAATCTCTTTCTCTTTATCAAAATAAGATATTCAAATTTCAAAAGTAAGCTCGAACCTCGCAACCCAAAGTCAACAGTGCGCCAGTGGCTGTCAGACGTGAATGAAATTCGTGCATTATTGAGGACGTCGTGGGCGGTGTTCACGTGGCGGGTGACACGTGGCCGCCATCGGATTTTATAGATAGGTCACATGGTACAGCCCTGATGTTGTTCTATACGGCTTATTCGCAATTTCACGAGCGGCTTTCTCTCTATACCTTAAAGTGTTATTTGGATACAGTGTTAAGCAATTGCGAAATTTATACTATCCACGGTGTCTGTGCCGGTGTCTGTTGTTATTGAAAACGGTGATAAGACATTTCGTGTCATGTCCCGTGTCAATGTACACTCTAGTCCTTCGAAAACATTGGAAATTGTGGTCCTTATAGCTGGGTTGAATACTTGCGAATTTGATAGGAACTTGATTATATACAGAGTTAAAATTGAATCAGAAGCCAAATCTTAAAATATTATTTCCAAAGATATATAAATTTTGTTTCAACATTGCTGTATCCTGCAGGTTTATCACCGATCTTATGGTTTTCAAATAATATTAAGATGAAATCATAGTGCAAAACGATAAATAAGATTTTCGGTCAGATTTTTGACAATTCGTTCATTATATCATGATGACATCATTGAAATTATGCCACAATGATGATATTATTGGAGATTGGTAATACCAAATGAAGCATTTCATGACTTCTTTATCTCAAAATTTGTTTTACCATGTCATACGATGAAACATCTATTGTTCTTGTAAAGGTAGCATATTTGCGAATCTTTCAGTAACCACATTAGGTGATAGTCTGTTAAGTTACCATTGGGTGATGGTGGTCACCACAGGTGAGTAGTTTGCCAACTTAGTACTACCTATATAAAAAATAAGGGACTACCTATATCTTTGTGATTAATAAATTAAATTAAATATTCTTAGAAAAAAATGCATGTTACTGTTAATAAAGCCATTTTTGTGCATTACAGTGAAAATTTGTTTTGCATACGGTTACTACGCCCACACATGTCGGCTGTCATATATCAAAATAAGACAAAACACGGACAGCCTTATTAATAAAAATCGCCTATTTCCTCCTTAATTCGAACGTACTCTCGGAGTAGTTACTACCAGTTTAAGCTAGGAGTAGCTTTGTGTTTATAACATTATTAATAAACACGGAGTAAGCTTAGACTAAGAAAGCCTTCCTTACTCTCGGATTAACGCGTATGTTATGGCAACCCTTGCAATTTAAAAGTAAAAAGAATGAGTCGGTAAACGATTTGAGCATCGTGTGACAGACAGAAATACATGGGATGACAGTTTTTTCTGTTTTTTTCACCTTTTTCAGTTTGAGATTGTCTTTCAAGGTTATTTTGCGATTTGTGTTCGCGATTTGTGATCGCAATATTGCAAAAATATGCCAAAACTTCTTATTAGTGGAGCGCTATTTTCAATTTCTTCGATTTCGTCGATCAACATCAAATCATCTAAATAATAGTCACTTTCCATTTTAATACAATACAACATTAACCACACCAACAATAAACACAAATTCGCTCAATTCGACTGTGAAAAATAAAACGGTCGCTATCTAATGACAAGATTCGTGTCAAAGTTGACAAATTATATAGATTTACGCAAAGACAACTCTACTCCAACCTTAATCTGTCGCTAAACTAGGTAGCTAGCAGGTATAACATTTACTCCGAGAGTAGAATTGGATTAGCTTACTCCTTCCCTACTCCGTGTTTATTAATATAAAAAATGTTTACTTCTGACTTAATACTCGGAGTAAAGTTACTACTGCCTTAGTCTACGTTTATTAATTTTGATGATTTATTTTACGTACCATTGCTTTTCATTTCTCAGTTTTGACTACTTAGATAACCAGTATGTTGTTTTTTTATTGCAACTAAGTTGACAAACAAGCAAACTGCCCACCTGATGGTACGAGTAAGTGGTAACTGTCACCTATGACACATGTGGTTCCTGTGAGATTCGCAGCAAAACTGCAACCCCCACAAGAACCACAGTGTACGTTGCCAACTTGTGACTTAAGATGTAAGGTCACGGTACCCAGTAATTTCAATGCCAAATCTTACCCTTCAAACCGGAACACAGCAATGCAAGCACTGCTGCTTTGCGGCAGAAATAGGTAAGACGGAGGTACAGTGTACGTACACCCAAGCAGGCAACCCTGGTACACAGTCTACTACTTTGAAAACAATAAAACAAACAGTAGGTTTGCTTACAGAAAAAAACAATTAGACACAGCGATCGCTAGAATCCTTACGTTGGCTAGGAATTTGTTTTCGTTAGCTCAAAGACGATGACGAATTTAGTTATCACTAGCTGTGCTCGCGACTTCGTCCGCGTGGAATAGTAGCTTTTGGCAGCATATCTTGATAAAAAGTAGCCTACGCTATACCTTATATAATTAGCTATCTATTAGTGAAAATAAATCCCGTCAAAATCGGTCCAGACGTCCTGGAGATTAGCGGGAACAGACAGACAGACAGACAAAAAAAAATTAAATTGTGTTTTTGTTATTGGTACCCGATATACCTTCATACCCATTTAGTAAAAACTTGTTATTTTGACATTACAAACAGACACTTCAATTTTATTTATTTGTATAGATTTCGCTATGAAACGATTGCCACTTGTCTCAGCCCCCAGTTTCGCGGGCGATCGCTTGCGGCTGCGATCTTTCACAAGCAACAAACTTGAACCTTTAGCGCTTGAATTGAAACTGATTAATTGTGAGTAAATGTATCGCTTAACGTGTACAAAATTGCTGTGATATTTTTTGACAAACTTATTTCCTGAAAAAATAATTTTACAGCAGCAGCAAGTCACTTGACATCTCGAATAACAAGTCTGTCAAATTAGTAAACCAATTATTATATTGCATCATTTAAAAATCTCAATTGACATTAGATGTTAGTCACCATCAATAAATAATTATCTGAAAGCGAAATTTAAAAGGAATAAACCAATTCAAATATAAATGCACCATAAAAATTTTAGTTACATTTTCAATTTAATATGCAGCCCAATTCCAAGCGAATTGTCGAGCCAGTCCGACTGAAATATCTTGTCCTAGATTCTGTTAAGGTCTGGTCTAAATAAGGCAAACTCTACCGCTGGATGTCGCTCAATTTTCATTAATAAACTACCAGGTTAAGCGGTTTTCTGTGTTGCTGTCCGAAAATATCCTGGTATCGAGCTCAGTGCATTTCCAATGTAACCGAGAGCCGTCGCCACTGATTAAAACTTTTAATGGCTGCATAATCCTAGATATTTTTGTTGTTCCAAAATATTATCGCGAATGCATCTACTAGTTAAATATTAGTTCTTGTGATATGTGATGTTGTTGATTTAATTTTTCATTTCAATTTGTCATCAGCATTTGACAAGTAACACACGCAATGAATGACAACCTCAAAATGAAATGGCGCCCACCATGCGCCCACCAAGCTATTGATGGACTTGATGACTGGAATAAACTCACAATGAATGTTTATAGAATGCAAACCCGACTTATGTTGAGAGACCACTTGGTACGAATCGCATGCGGGCGTAGATTGGTCTGATTAGTACAGAAGCCTGCTGGACCCTCAAAGTGAAAGAAGAGCATGCAGTATTTACAAGTCTGTGTGAGATTGAAAATCCAAACCTGACGGAATGGCTATTCCATCCGGGGAAAATGTAAAAAGTAATGGGTGAATTCAATTGGCCCAATATTGGTGATAGAAATAAATAAGCCAATAAGGAAGGCGAAGCATAAAAGTTCGAGTAAAGTACAGGCACCGTAATGTTTTATCGATGGATGGATAGTTCCTCACTTGGTGAGAAATTTCCCAAATCTGAATATAAAAAAACCATATAGATACGTTTTAAACAAAAAAAAATCAATCCATTTAATTATACAACTAACAGAAATGTAATAATTCAGCTTGTGTAGGGTGTGTACCTGTGTTGTGTAGCTATCAGTGGAAAAGGGTGTGAAAAAAAGAATACCCGACACACGGGTCAAAACGACCCAAATAATTAACCGCGAACATTGCTAAGCTAAAATAAAGGGGCATTAGGTTAAGGGTCAATTCGGACTAAGTGCCTCGACGTTTCAACGTGTGCATAATTGGCCGCGGAAGTGACACGTCCTGGGGGGTTGGGGGGCTAGCGTCGACGTGTCAAGTCTGGATCTGAATAATATATGCACAGCGGAGGCGGATGGCTCTGCCACTTAGCGCCGGCTAAATAATATATGCTACGGCTACAGCCATCCAAACGGTTTGATCCTCCTGCGTCCTAAATGTTAAGTGTATTATTTATAATGGTGCTTATTTTGTTGGTATTTTTATAATAAAACATTCATTACTCAATCATTTTAAGTACCGTCAAATAACCCAACATTGCGAACTATAGGGTGTCTTTGCCCTATGAACCATTCATAAGTGAATCTTTGATGTTCAAGGAAATCTTAATATTATAGCAACATAAACCGACTTTGCTAGAAACAAGATTATATAGCTGGCAACATTAAGAATCGTACATGACTCTCATTTCACCCAGAAATGTGTTACAGCTTGTCAAATATAATATGGTGTGCGATTTTGCGGGCAAATTTTAGAGAATATTCCGAAGTAAGTTGTTGAAGATGGCGAAAACACAGATTTCTTTATTTGATTACTAGCTGATTCGGCGAACTTCGTGCCGCGTGCGTACCGCCATATTTTTTAACGTCAATCTGTCAATGTTTTGTCATGCCTCATTCATATTATTGTTGTATTATTGTATTATTCAAAAGAGTACTTTTAAGTACCTACTCGAATTTACTTTGAAAATTGTAACAATGTATAAAATTATTCACATCAAATTATTTAATTTACTTGTTTATCTACAAAAGCAAATCTCGCGACAAGCTTTTATGTCATATAAATTGTGTCAAATGTGAAATGACGTTATAAGTAAAAGTTTTAGTGTAAAAGTTTATTAATTCTTCTTAGCGCATTTAAATAAAAGCTTGTTTTTAAAAAGGTTTTTTTACATTTAATTTATTTTTTACTTTTTAGTTATCACTGGACACGTTTCTCAGTCTGTTCATCTCATTCATCATTGTTGCAAGGTCGTTTGCCGGAACGTCTACTTATACAGAATTTCAGCTCAATCGGTTTAAGGTATCTACTTCAAAATTGATATTTAGCTTTAGAAGTACGACATATTGGATTAATAGTGACATCATTTAATTTTTAAAGTTATTCTTAGCAAGACCTTTTATTTGATACCCATATTGTAGGGGTGCATTAAAAATAATTGGTCCGCCATCTTGGGTATGCAGCCATCTTGGATTTAGAATGACGTCACACAGTAAACCGTGCATTTTCATCCAAACTGTGTGTATACAAAATTTCAGCTCAATGTTAAAGATATCTACTTCAAAATTGATTTTCAAGCTTTAGAAGTCCGCCATATTGGATAAATAGTGACGTTACATTATTTTTCGAGTTACTCTTAGCAAGACCTTTTATTTGATACCCACATTGTAGGGGTTTGATACCCACATTGATCCGCCGTCTTGGGTATGCCGCCATCTTGGATTTAAAATGACGTCACACAGTCAACCATGCATTGTCATCCAAACTGAACGTGTATACAAAATTTCAGCTCAATCGGTTAAAGATATCTGCTTCAAAATTGAGTTGCAAGATTCCACCCGAACATACATACATTGCAAGTTAAATAAAAGCTTGTAAAAAGTCTATAAGATTTTTTTTTTATACAAACCTTGTTCTGACAATAACGAAAAAAAAGGAATAATCCATTTTGATGCAGTCGGAAAAACTAAAAAGCAAAAACACTGAAAAGGTTAAAAATAATAATAAGAATAGGTACAGACAGCGTCACACTTCTATATTGAAGTAGGTGACAAATTTTAACACTTTCTAGGAGATCATCACCGACTTCAATATGGAAGTGTGATGTTGTCTGTACCTATTCTTATATTATTATTATTTTTAACTTTTCAGTGTTTTTGCTTTTAAGTTTTTTCGGCGGTTCAATTTTTTGTTAAAAAGCTTTTATTTTATATTTTTTTGTGACTTTCATCTATTAATTTTACAATCAGTGACTGAATCATCAATTATCCCCCGTTTTTGTACCTTTAGGGTTGCAATTGTTTTTTCTAATTTATATAGGACTATCCTCGGGGTATACTCTTTCCAATAAAAAAAATCACCAAAATCGGAGTTCTCTGTAAAAAGATATGCGTGATCATACATAAAAAAAATATACGCGTCGAATTGAGTACCTCCTCCGTTTTTTCGTCGGTAAAAAATAAAATGAACATAAAGTCAGTTTGGCGTCCTATTGTTTTGTCAGCTACAGAAGAGAACCAAATTGCTAAAGTCGCACAACCTTCTAACTCATTTGGCTCCCCGCTTACTTGAATGGACTTAATTCATGAACAAGTTAAAAAAATTGTCAAGAACATTTTCAGAATGGTATTTCAGGTGATGAATGGGACAGGGCTTTTTCGGGAGACATGTTGATTAATAAACGTTAAGAACGATTTAAAAATATTTCAAAGGACAGAGCTGAAAACGAGACCTAAAGAAAAGCTGATTATTTTGATAATAACGACATTGAAAGACATACTAAGAGACAGTGTTGGGCAAATTAACAATTACATGTCTATGGATTTTTGGCACTAAAGCCATGGAAAGAAACATTACTTTGAAGTCATATCAGAGATGCAATGAATATACCCATAATAATTTCCTGTGTGTTACTCCAACTTTAGATCCACAAACTGTGGAAGAAGTATTACCAAGTAGTATCCCAGAATTATAGAAAGAAGCGACGAATAAGTAGTACAATTCTTTGTTAGAAAATGATACATGGGAAGTTACTACTCTATCGCCTGGAAACGTTAAATACTATGCAAATGGGGTTTTAAGATGAAGACAAAAGAAACCTAAAATAAATGTTTTGGGTTACATATAGAAAGAGTCAGAAGGAAAGGCATTCTCTGTTTAGGTGAAAGAAAATATAAAGGTACAGGAAATGTTAATGAAATATGGAATGTCTGACTGCAAGACAATTTGAATTACAATTGATTCAAACATAAAACTTAAAGTGTTAAACAATAGTAATAGAAAATATTACAAAATATTCCTTGTCAACTAGTGATTGGCTGCTTTTTATACATTTCACAGGTTACTAAGGCTAGATATCAGTTTTGTAATTAATATTTTAGCTAAATATAATATCAGGCCTCAACAGCGACCCTGAATTGCCCTGAAACATGTCATGGGCTATTTCAAAGGATTATTCCACTTTGAGCTCCTGGCACTCGATATTATAAATTGAGTTAGATGAAAAATTTGTAGATAACTATGATGCAAAAGTATTGTGATGCAGATTGGGCCAGCTCAAGAGATGAACGACGTTCCTGCACAGGTTACACGGGAAGAATTCTCAGCCGGAACTCTAGGAACCAGCCTACTGTAACCCTGTCTACGATTAAGGCAGAGTACATGTCTTAACATCTTATATACAGAAAACTCAATGGGTAAAGCAACTTTAGGAAAGCTTTTGACTTCAGTTGAATACTGAACCTATGATTATTTATAGCGATAATCAGAGTTCTACCAAGCTTTCAGGTACAGGTGGCTATTATTCTAGAACCACACATATTGATGTGAGGCACGATTTTGTCCGAAACTAGGTTCTTGTTGGAGTCATTGATGTGTACTATGTAACACGTTGATTGCCGATGCCCTTACTAAAGCAACGACACGCTCAAATGGTTTACTGCTCATCGAAAATGGGTTTATGTTTAAGAGGGGATGTAGGAAGTACGTAAACACAACCTTTGCCTGTATAAAAAATATAGTTTCCTTTTGTGTCCGCTTGCTACGCTTACGTTCGAGTCTCAGAAGAATAACTAAAGCATAGTTATGTTTCTGAGGTTCGAGTATCTTACTTGACCAACTGAAAATGACATGTGTCTATTAATGGTCTCTGTATGTGATACTAGCCATGGACTTAATAATTAAATCCATGATACTAGCTGACTCGGAGAAATTAATACCTCCATATTTTTTTTGTGAATAATTTCAAAATTCCGGAAAGACTTGTCTGGTTATTTAATGTGGAATTATTTATTGCATTTTTAATAAAAATAACAGAGATGTTATATTTTTAAAACAATATTTTTAATCATGAAACTAGTATGCATGAAACGGAAAATTTCGAGCTGTCGCGGGAACCTTCTTATCTTGAATAGGCTATAGCTGTGCCCGCGAACTACGTTTTGCCGTATATTTTTTTCCCGTTTTTGCAACATTTTTCATTGATCCTCAGCTCCTATTAGTCGTAGCGTGATGTTATATAGCCTATAGCCTTGATAAATGGACTATCCAAGAGAAAAAGAATTTTTCTCAAACATGCTCGGAAATGTAGGCATTATTGTACTAAAAAGAAGACACGTAGTTTGTAATTCTTGGCTCATGCATTACTTTCCCGGCCTAGGCCAAGAAAGTAAGTATGAAAATTCATTTTTGGCCGCTGCTCCAATGTTTTTTAATTTATCTATAACTTGAATTATGTAACTTGTCATACAGTCAATTGCTACCACACTATAAAAATGCACTCTTCGAGCATATACATACAACGTGTCTTATATCTCCCCATAAAAATTATAATAGGTATATTTTTATTTAAACTATCAAAAGTGCCAACCTAAAACTGTTCTAAAACTGAATTTTCAAAAATTTGACAATTAAATTCGATTGATATGACAAGTTATTAAAGTTGACACATTCTTTTCGGTTAAAGAAATATTGTAATTTTTATGGGGAGTTATTATGAGACACGTTTTGAATTTTGAATATGACAACAATTTTTGTTGGTATGAAATCACACGAAAATATGCTTAATTTTCGTTGCGAGAGAAAAAAGTCTTAATTAGCGGTATTACATTTTTTGCGTAAATGTATGGGCTTTGTTTCCTTTGCACTAGTTGAAAATTAAAAAGTATTATTAAATGCTACTAATGCTAGGCTACTAGAATTAATAAATTTATTACTTGATTTGTTTTTTTACTCATATTATTCTCATTTGTTTCAATTGAATTGAATCAATTCAAAATCTTTTATGCATAACATAATGTGTAAAATAGGTGGTTCACAAAAAATAAGATCATTATGAACCCGTTGGGCACGCAATCGTTTAACAAGAGAGAGGAAGCTTATTATTATTAGGTACCTACTATTGTCTTATTTACAGATCATAAAGCTAAATTATACGAAGATCACGGCAATTATAAATATTTGAATAAATAGACAACTTTAAACAAGAATTATTTTAATGAAAGGTTTTTATTTAAATGGTATTATTATTACACTGAATTTCATAATTAATTCCAGTATTACGTCTTTCATTATTTCCTCGCAATTATTGAGAAAAGCACTATACATACCTCGGCGGGAATGGGATTGCCGGACTCGTAATTATTGAAAGCATTACTCGTCCGGCAATCCCTAACTTCCCGGCCTCTGCAGTAATGTACTATTTCAATTTGAATCAGTTGTTTCTGAGATAAGTGCGATCAACCAAAACCATTAAACAAACTTTTCAGCTTTCAAGTAGTTAGGGCAAGTAGGCCTTAGTCAAACCACGCTGGCCCAGTGCGGATTGGTTGACTTCACATCATCATCATCATCATCACAGCTCATATACGTCCCCACCGAGGGGCTCGAGCCTACCCTATGTAAGGGTGATTAGGCCTTAGTCAACCACGTTGGCCCAGTGCGGATTGGTCGACTTCACATACACTATTGAATTTCTTCGCAGATGTATACAGGTTGCCTCACGATGTGTTCCTTGACAGTTAACTTCATATACACCATTGAATTACTTCGCAGGTGTATGCAGGTTTCCTCACGATGTTTTCCTTCACCGTAGGAGTGTCAGGTAAATGTATATATGAAATTCGTGAAACGAAAAACACATTGGCAGGATCGATCGCGGGCCTCCCGATTCTACTCGGGGCACAGTCCAGTGCCGAGGCCACAGCACCACCGATGCTCTTCAAGTCAACCATCGGGTTGAACAAGATTACATGACGGTGCGTTCTTATTATTTAAACATGTAATTGTTTAATTAATAAGAATGTACCGCTATGTAATCTTGTTGAACTCAATGGTTGACTGGCAGAAAATGCCATATGGCATTAAGTCCATCATTTGTATTTTTTTAAATTGTGCAATAAAGATTAAATAAAAAAAATATGTAATATTTCTTAATAATAACAAATTCATAAAGTATCAAATAATGAATTAAAATATTAATTCTCCCCGAACCTAAACACTCCGAGTCCGCAACTAAACAATTAATAATTTAAAAAAATGGAATCTAAAGCTCCGTATCCAAGCAATATTTCACCAACCATCGGCACTGAAAACAAAAAGTCCATTACCATGACTGGAGAGTATTAAAAAACAATAATTCAGTGCGCATGCGTGACGGATGGCGGCGCGGGCGCAGGTGTGTCGCCGGATGCGGCTGAAGCGAGCTCGGAGGGGCGGAGTGAGAGGAAGAAGGGTGCGTGCCTGACCGCGCTGCGTGTTGAAAGGCGCATGTGACGGATTCGAAGCGATCCCGTTTCAATTTTACTTTCTTTACAGTAAAGTGATCACGTATTTGGAAAACAGATTAGGTATGTCTTAATAATATTTCTGTTCGTTTAAGACGGCAACACTATTTCATGGATGGCAAAATTTGAATGAGATTAGTTCCGTTTTAGGGAGAAAGTGAATTGTTATTAACTGTTACGTTAAACGTTGAAAAAATATATTTTAACATAACTGTTTGGACTTTTAGTAATATCTTTAACCTATATAGCGGCACTCGACAACAGAATAAAGTCAAACATAAACTATCATCTACATTTAATCAATATGCCTTCAAAGATATCATAAGCATGTAGATAAATTGGACTCTTCATCAGAAGAGTTTTTGTGAAGTTATATAAAAATAATTCTCAATGCATAATTATAGTTTATCAATGCCTTTGACAAAAATATAAGGCACACAACAATTTTATTCCAACGTTAGAACTTGAATGAACCATACTCTCACGAGCTGGTTCGATGTCAGTGACGTTAGCTCAGTTACTCTCTGATTCTCAGAAGCTCTATTGTAATCAAGAATGTCTCAGACAGAACCATTTAAGTATCATCAGAGCTAGGACACCCATTTTCACTTCGACACTGAGATGTTAGAGTAAAAAAATATGCGTAAGGTCATCAAATAGTGTAACCTAATTTGAGTCATTGCTTAAAAATTTGTGGATTAATATAATAGGCTATTCATTGTTGAGAAACATGCTTATTTCTAATTGTATGAAAGTTACCTTTAAATTTACCAAGTAGAGATTTTATTGAACATATTATATTGATTTAACTAGCTATAAATACTTAAAATATTCCTAAAAACATCGATTCACTATAAATTTAATGTCAAACAAAAGGTAAATCAGGGAAAATATAAAAGTAGTTTCATAAATATAATCTAACTAGCTTTTGTTCGCAACTTCGTCCGTGTGGAAATCCTTTCTTATTGATTCCCTTTACGAATTCCCCCCCCCCCCCCCCCCTTTACACCCTTAAGGACTGATTTCGGGGATAAGAACTATTTTTTATCTTTTCCCACAGCTCAAATTATTTCCATACCAAGTTCAGGGGTTATTGATTCCCTATACAATCTTCCACCCCCTATTCTCCCCCTTAAGGAGTGATTTCTGCTATAAAAGCTATCCTATGTCCTTTCTCAGGCTCTAGGCTATCTGTGTACCAAATTTTATTTAAATCAGTTCCTTATATTTATACTTATGTAAGACAGACAGACAGACAGAGTTACTTTCGCATTTATTATATTAGTATGGATTATATTCCAAAAATAACCGATATAGACAAAATTAAACATTAAAAATATATTTTTAATTATTTTCTTTGAAAGAAATGTACGTGTTGATTTACAACAATTTACCACAATTATGCGGAGGCCGCGGCTGTTTATATGCATTCTCTATAATTACCGTGGCTCGTCACTGCAGGGTAATTACTGACCTTTGTGTACCTACCTACTGACGGCGCAGAGTGTAATGACACAAAACGCTGTAAACGCTCTATCATACATTTTAGATGTGCGACGGCTTACCGCAGAGCTGATAAACGTCAATTTTCTAGATAGACGGGCTAACATGCAATTATCATAAGCAAATAGGTAACTTTGTAGTCAAATAATGTTTAATAAACGTCAAAGCTTTTATCTGCTTTTCTAAAATCGAACTGTTTAAAGCATGTGTAGCTAGCAAACAACAAAACAAAGTTTTATTCAATCAAGAGTTTTATAGACAACGGATTCATAGCACAGATCAACCAAAATTTGGGTATGGTTTATTTTTTTAAACATTTTACTGTTGTTGGCTTTCAACGTAATTTTTCAGTTCTTTTATAAGACAGCAATATCAGTTGGTAATTGTGCTATTTAATTGTGCTATCATGATTAATACTAACAACAAGGACGAGAATGAATAATCCGATTCATAAGCATCAACATTAAACATCAGTATACCTACTAATTCTTTTAATTTGATGAACTACACTCCACAGAAGTGTGCTGTCGGTAAATGTTTCAAGACACCAATTAAAACGTGAGTGTCAGCTACATAAATAATGAAAAAATAACCCCTCTCCGCGCTTCCTTCCGTAACGCCTCTACCGGGAATCATCGTACGGGAGGAATGACTGTATAATGCACTCAACGTGAAAATTGATTTCACGTGTGTTTGTTCACTATTTGTCAATGCGGGGAATTTCTTGGGCTGAATCTAGTGACAGTTTTCGTGTTGTGTGTAAATGACAGTATTTCACACCTACAAAACGATATAGAGTAAATTACGGTTCAAAACTCAGAAGAATAACTAACAACTGCTTTAGTTATTGTTCTGAGGTTCAAAATACTATCGACGAACATCGTACTATTATTTATTATGTGATTTTAGTATAGATTATATTGTATCTTGTTTGGTTTTTTTAGATCTCAAGCTTGCAGAAGAGGGTGTTTCCTGTACGTTTAGCTTTAACAGTCACGGAATGATCACAATTTCAGGTCATGATCCATGATCTAAATTATTGCTCTCTTGGTCGAATTGGAGCAAAAAACTTTGCAATAACTTTATGGTACTCAAAACATACTCGTAATCGTAATGTTACATTGTTGTATGACCAGTACGAGGTTCCATAGACATACTCGTGTAAGGGAATATTTTTTACTACCTTTCATATTATTACCCTTTCTTCGTGAGTGAGATATGTAACAATTTCTCAAAAGGTACAACTTTAAACATTGCGTGTCATATTTCATCAAATTATCATTATTCCACCCATTTCATCTTAAGTAATTAGAGCCAATTTCATACTCTATTAAAAAATTATCTGTAATTTTTAGTCCAAGGAAGGCCATTTTCTATGAAGAGAAAAAATGAAATTATTTGTATCTCTGACAGTCAGTTCAAACACTCCACCTTAGTGTGTGATGATTGATATATGAAAAATTGAAAATGCAAAAAATATTATCCTAGAGTGGTTTCATTTCACCGGTAGGTACAGACTACTTAATTTTCAATAATTACATAACAAGAATGTACCGAAAATGAATACCTAAATCAATACAAGAAAAAGAATTGACTTAGGCGGGATTTGTACCAGTGTAGTCTGCTTGGGTACCTCCGTCTTACCTATTTCTGCCGCAAAACAGCAGTGCTTACATTGCTGTGTTTCGGTTTGAAGGGTTAAGATATAGCAGTGAAATTACTGGGTACCGTGACTTTACATCTGATGTCACAAATTGGCAACGTACACTGTGGTTCTAGTGGGGGTTACAGTTTTGTTGCGAATCTCACAGGAGCCACATGTATTATAGGTGACTGTTACCACTTACCGTCAAGTGGGTAGTTTGCTTGTTTGCCAACTTAGTGCAATAAAAAATTGAACCCGCGACTTTAACATACCGTGTTGACGTATTGACCAATTGGGCCACCAAACACAGCTCTGGCGAAATTTCAACTGTATTTTTTATACTTTGTAAAGCCAAAGTAAACTTTATTCACTTTTTATAACTACGTATCAGCATCCAATTCAGAAATCATTACAAATTTAATGAAAATTGGTGGAGAAAAAAAACCAAACTTACAAATTTTTATATAAATTTGTGACTGCATTTTCTTCAAAAATTCCCAAATCAGTTGACAAATGAAATGATCGTTATATCACTAGTTACCCGGTTGACTGGTAGAGAATACCTTGATGGCATGCTGTACGAAAAAGATTGAATAAATAAGTATTTATATCAAAGATTACACATCTGTCGGTACTATACCTAACCACAGAATAGAGAATGCAGTAATGTGAGGAACAGCGCACGCGCACTTTGTGAAAAGCTCGTTAATCTTAGTAAAAATTTTAAATGCACTTGATGATAGATATCTGCAGTCACTTAACTAATACAAATCGTGTCTTTGTGAAGTAAAATGTCATTTTCTGACGTAAAAAGTCAAGCATTAGCTGAGGGCGGGATTTACCTGAACGACTCCGCTTAGGCGGGTGCAGCGCGGGTCAACGACCGACGGTTTTTGTGCCGACCGGCTGTCCCGTTTCCTGTCACAATTTGTCTGTTTTTTTTACGTCACCGTTACAGGAATCGGTTTTTGTTATCTCCGTGGTCGGTTGCCGTTACACGAGAGACAAATATTTTTTTTTCAATAAATCGTAATACCTGTCTTTTGAATTCGTCTTAAGGCGAGGTTTCCCAGGAAATCTAATCGTGCACGGCGACTGCTATATTGCAAGGTAATATGATTGATAATTGATTAAATTATACATAATTTAATCAGTTCTTCTTTACTATAATACATAATCATCAACATATAATAGTAGATTACCCAACAAGTGAAAAAAAGGTGCTTTTTTTCGAGTTGTTGTATCCCAAGAAGAGCGACCAAGGGATTCAAGAGCCGAGATGAATTTTTTTCACGTGTTAGGTACTCTACTTTTTATCATTAACTGCGAGAAAATAATTACTCTGTGATTATAAATCAAATTATTTATTATGGGTAATACATAAAAGAACTATAGAAAACAAAAGAACTAGAAATTATTTGTAAAATTAGAACAGTTTTTGAAACATAGTTATTACGTTTTGGTGGTTTTAATACGTTTTTATAGCGAGAGTGTGCAACCTCTTTGCACGTTTTCCCTTTTTTTACTATAATCCCTATATTCGCGCATATTCCAAATTCAATTTTGTTTATTTACTCAGTGAAACATAGAGCGTTTTACTCACTGTTTTTGAAGAATCGCGAGCCCTTTGTCGAGTGTCAATAGTAAAAAGATAAAGATTATGATTAAACTAACTAGTATTTATTTGTCTATTATTATTATTCAAATGCTAAAACAATCAATTTTATCTACAGCCTAATTATGTATTAAATAGATTCTCACAATACACCTTGCGTTATATGCTTTGGTAAATCAAATTTGCTTGATGATGTCATGTGGAAGAGCATTCCATAAAAAGGATCGACTGGACTAGGAAACAAGATTGTATAATATCAGGTTTGTAAGAAGGCCATTCGAGTAGATTATTATATAGGAGGTACATATGTAGAAACTCAATATTATCTTTAAGGTATTTAAGGATTTTGGGCATATATTAGGACTAACGAATGAAGTTTACATGTGCCTGCGTCGCTGTATTGACAGAAATATGAACGAATTAAGTTTATTGAATAGATATGCTCAAATTTTTACCTGAAACACGTGAACAGTTCAGGTCACAAACGCAAGCATCACCATAGTCGATAAAAGGAAACATGAAAGTCTGCTGAAGCATTTTCATTGTATTTCGAGGTAGAAAATTCTTTGATGATAACGAGCCCGTAATGTCCCCGTTAACTTTTGAAAATTTAGGATTGGTATTTTGGGGATACCAAATCTGAAATTCAGGTTAAGCCATCATCATTCACGGTATTGCCGAGGGATGTTATTGTCATCGAAAACAACAGCGAGAAGAAGAACAGAACGGAAGTAAAATTGTGTGTACCTAACTCATAAACTATCACTGCTGTACAAATAATTTGGGAACAATGAACTTTAATAAGGAGAGTTTTATGAACTCACAATGGGAATACTCTTGTGGCCTTCATCTCATATACCAGCACGAGAAATATTCTGTTTTATGGCTTTTTATCGATTAAGCATTTGTTATCAGACAAGTAAAAGCTTATCACGATCGCAATTGATGCCAGGCATTGCAGCGTCAAGACGCTGTGCGTCGCCTTTTGTAATGCAGAATTAGATGCTCATTGACTGACAACATAGAAAACAAAGTGATAGACTTTGTGCCACACAATAAAGAGTTGGTACTTGTCAATATTCCTGCTGTAATCGCAAAATTGCAACGCTTTAACTATTTTTCTTTAGCTGACACACGATATCTCCCGGATTTCGCAAACATTTAATTACCGACAGTAATTTGATGTGGATCACGCGACTAATTTATGTTTCGTTCCATTTTGGGTGATTATTTGGTCGTTGATCTTATTCTCGGAGTCCATTAGCTTTGCCGTCGGGGACTAAAACATCTGTAGGTTCGATGTTGCTAAAAAAATATTGTAAGTGATGATGATACAAAAATCTTCATGAGTAAATATGATCCTTAGCACATTCAAGTCAAAAAAAGGTACTTCAAATGATGCAAAACTCTCTTTTATTATTTTATATAAAATAAGAGGAGAAATAACACACGGTATATATTGGATCAGAAGTGGTACATAAGCACGCCTAAATTTTTTTTTGTATAATTTTCACTTATCTTTGATACGATATAAAGCTAGGCGAGTGAAAATAGCAATAACAAGCCTATTTTCACGCCGCCTAGCTTTTTATCGCCGTATTTTAACTGACCAAATTCGTCTTATAGGCTGAACAATAACAATTTCTATTATTTACTATTAATAAATTATAATTAACACAACATGTAAACGCACAAGTGATATCGTGGTTATTTTTTTTTTAAGTTCCATTAGGACACGTTCATAAGTTCTGGCATCCACTTAACAAATAAGGCCGTATATTATTTGCCACGACAATGTTATAAATAAAAAATATTTGCCAAAAAATATAAACTAAATAATATTAGAATTTTCACCACATTTTTTTATTTTGAAGTCGGTTCGGATGATCGATTATCAACTTTAAAATAATAAGGTGACATGCTTTTGAAGTCGCTTTTTATTTTTTGTAAAATAATGTTTAAATCTTTTTAGTTAATACTAACTCACCAAAGTACCTTGAAAGAATACAACTAAGTGTCAGTACGTGCTATACGCGGCAGCGTGTTCAGCCAAGTTCAAAGAAAAAGGAACTGATGACGTAGCAGCTATGTGCTAAGTTCAAAGAAAAAGGAACTGGCGACGTAGAAGCTACGTGTTTACTATAATTTCTGAAATTTGGTTTATTGATAAAAACTAGCCAATTCAAACCCTGAATTTGAATTATATCCCAGGTGAAATAAATGCACTGTGTTAATAATTGTCTGTAAATTATTAGTCCGAACTTGGCACTCAAATAGATATCATTTTTTTTTCGGCGAAGTCAACAATCAACGCATATTCTATATATTGAACTTGGCTTTCATTTCACACATATGTTTTTGATGAGATTGTATTTAAGAGACTAACTTCTAACTCCCAAGGATCCAACTATCATCAGCTTGGCTTATGACTACCAGACGGAAATACCTGAATAGCTTCAAAATAACATGAAACACGTTAGACGTGCCTTTTTTTTTCTCGGGGGGAAATGCGTAACCGCACCGTACCCGCCGTTGGCTAGACGGCGAGCGTGTGTGGGGCTCTCCTGGCAGAATACCAGGCCTACCCACTTAAACCCCCCGGTGTTCTCCCTGCCCTTATGGGCGCGCTAGGTAAGGTCCACACTGCGACTCATAAAATTTAAGGGTTTCCCTCTATTTTCCTGGAATCCCATCTCCAAATCTTGACTTGGTGACAATGGGACCGATTAGGAAGTAAACATAAAAAACATACCGACGAATTTAAAAACCTCCTCCTTTTGGTAAAGTCGGTTAAAAATCTCAAGTCCGTGTTTCTTATGTTGCAAGGATTGCACTAATTTTGTTCCTTTGCTTACAAACTAAGTATTGTACATTGACCGAAGACGTTTTTATAAATCTTATATTATTCTAATTTGAAAAGAGAATAGGCTTGACTAGAATACCGTGTGGTATATGTAAAGAACAAGTGACAAGTAATGACATTTTTTTTGCATGTTCTTTTTTGCACTACACGCGTTTAAATCCTTTTTGATCACAATGCCTATGCCGCAAAACTACTTTGAAGGATTACTCCTAAACAGCTATATGACTACGAAGCAAAATAACTAACATGTAAAACGGCTATAAAGCAAAATGCTTCAAATTAAAACAATTTATCAATACTTTACCTATAATGCAAAAGGACTTTAGTAGTAAAATTTCTAAACATTAGAATGACTATGAACTTAATAAGGCTCAAATGCAAAACATCTCTGTTGTAAAATGCCTGGATATGAAGATGCCTAGGGATGCAAAATACCTCATATGCAAAACAACTCAGTAGTTTTATGACCTGAACACCAAAATGCTCCAAATTACAAGAAATCCAACAAAAACAAGGTATAAATACAAGCATAGTTAATGGTCCGTCACGAATTGTTAAGTATTAGGTCATTACCAGGTATGAAATTGGTATTTTGTCAAACAGGTCATCTAGGGCCGGTACAGGACTTGAACTGCAACTCAACTGCAAAATGGCATAGAGTTTTCTATTTTACTTCCTTTCACATTTATATTAGTTGGATATTATTAATTTGAGGCAGTTTGATATATAGCCGTTTTTGATAGCGATTAATTATGCTTCTTAGTCGTATGGCATGTTATGTATTATCCTTTAAAGTCATTTTAATTTTTACGAGACGTTATGCTGCCTAGACAAGAAAGAATGCAGACGTATTGCAAATTAGGCAAACCGCTTTAGAGATATTTATTTGAGGCATTTTGCTTTGTAGGCGTTTTAAATGTTAGTAATTTTGCCACTTAGTCTTATAGCTGTTTAGGAGTAATCCTTCAAAGTAGTTTTGCGGCGTAGGCATTGTGATCAAAAAGGTTTTAAACGCATACATACAAATTGGTGACACTTTGAAACGCATACTGTTGATTGTCATAATTTCGATTGGCATACATCATATGCCATAAAAATCAAAAAGCATAATAATATTTGGCATAACATATCAATAGGCATAAACATTATAATGCAGAATTGTCGAAAGGCATAATATTAAAAATCATAATCTTTAAATGTCATAATTTGATTTGGTATAATTTTATTAGGCATACTTTGAAATGCACAATTTTACTACGCATAACTGTTAATATGCATAATTTTGTATGACATAATTTAACTATGCATAACCTAATAAAGATATTACATTTTATAAAGAATAATAACAACTGTAAATAGGTATCCATAAAACTTCTTTAACATAATCTGTAATGTATTTTTCTCCATACGAGGATTACTAATTAATACAAAAAAATTGTGCTACTTAAAACCGACTCAGTCAACCCCGACTCCACGTAGTCTTGTCTGCCCTACCCCTAGAATGTTATTGAGAACCGCGAAGGCACGGAGAGGTGAGGCGGCCCGCATGCTAAGAAGCAGGTGGCTATGAGCGAGCCGCCGCAGCTGAGGCTGGCCGGCAAAGCCGGCCATCAAGCCGAGGCTGTGGTGGTGAGCGAAAGCCATCTGCGACGATTAGCATGCGTGGGACCGCCAGAACCCCGCAGTGCCGGAGCTGTGACAGAAGCCTTGCATGCTGCGTGCCTGCTTGCCTGCTTGCATGCCAGCTTGCGTGCATGCTGCAGGGCTGCATGCCGGCTCTATGGATGCTGCAGGGATGTATGCATGCATGCTGCATGTCGGCATGCATGCAAAATGATATAATATAATAATATTATGACGCGATTTCTTTACACTAATCGTAAATTAGAACATTTTATTTAGTAAACTATTTCTTAATGAATAAGGTTCAAAAACAAAAGTAAATAATTTAAACATAAGAAAGAAAATTTTATGTGTAATGCAAGCAAGTGTTTGCTTTTTGAAATTATGGTGAATGAGTTCGTTATGGATTTATGGCTTTTGTCAGTTATGCTATTCAAATGTATGTCTTTTGAATATTAAACCTTTGAAATATTATAGCAAACATAATTTATGCCTTTTGTTACTTATGCTTATTCAAATTATGTCTTTTACTGGTTATGCCTTTCAATTTCGGCCTTATAATATTATGCGTTATGAAGTTATGATATTAAGACTTATGGCAAGTGACGATTATGGCTATTAACATTATTGCATTTTTAGTTTATGATGAAAAACGTTATGCGTTTCAATAGGTAACCATAAAAATTATGCCAGTTACAAAATATGTGAAAAGGTCAAAGGATATCACATCATTTTCGAAATAGCAATATTTGTTATTATTAATTAAGTGACAACTTTCATAGAATTAACTTATTTTCATTAAAGTTAGACATGATTAATTAACGAAAAAAAGATATTCGCATTTTCTATTTTCACGTTTAATGCTATTACATAATATTGTTTCGCAAATATTTACAGTACCTACTATTCATGAAATAAAATGATTCATTTCCAGCAAATAATGGTAGAAAATCTAATTATTTTTAATCAGAGTCTTCCTTAACGAATTCAAAATCCATCAACGCCCACGCCGATGCTAACTTCATGTAATATTGAAACTAATGAGAAATTAATCAAATAAGCTCGGTGCTACGAAGATGTAATTTGGATGATTACGAACAGTATTCTTGTGAATTATTCATGAAACAAGAAGAGGCGAGCGTATTTTTTGCACTTTTATATCGGAGACATAAATATTATTGGAAATCGAGATAAATGTATTTATTAGATGTTATTTAATAATGTTTTCTATTTTATTTCTAAATAGACTTAAAGCATCTCGTAACTAAGCAAAAACATTATTTTTTATATACTTAATTCTAAGTGTACAATTATTATTATTATAGAAGATTTTTTTAATACAACTAAGTTGGCAGACAAGCAAACTGCCCACCTGATGGTGAGTGGTAACTATCACCTATACATGTGGGAGATTCGCAGCAAAACTGCAACCCCCACAAGAACAGTGTACGTTGCCAACTTGTGACATCAGATGTACCTAAAGCAAGCACTGCTTCTTTGCGGCTGAAATATGTAAGACGGAGGTACCCAAGCAGTCGACCCTGGTATAGAGTCTCCCTCTGGTGGATTTTTAACATCTAAGGCAAGTAGATAAATATCTACCAACAAGGAATTCCCCGAGTCCCTAGATTTGAACATCATCATGGTATCATCAACAAGACAGGAATTAGCGCAAAATTATGAAATATATTTTATTATAGCTTACGAGCTATTGTAATATTGTATGTAAGTCCTCTGAGCATTAACCCTAAGTCAAAATCAAAATATCTTATTCAACTTGGATTTTACGGAAGCTATGCCAACGGTTCACAAGTCTACGGCGGGAGACCTTGTACTAGAAAGAACCAGCAAGGGCTATTTTTTTTCCATGTATTGTTAGTCGTCGATTGGAAGCTGACCTCAAAGTAAAAATTTGAGCTCAACTTCCATAACAAATTTAGATTTGTCAGTTCTCTTCTTACTACATCGTTGCCAATACTACTAAATGAATAGTTATACACAACAACACGATTATTTACATTATTATAACTAAAAATTTCTTCAAATTAACACCAGGCATTGGTATCATGTAAATAATCGTTGACTTTATAATATCCTTTACTCATCAGAGTCTTTTTTACATGCGCTTTAAACTTATCAAAAGGCAAGTCAGTTACACTTTGTGGGACTTTGTTGTAAAAAGTTATACATTTCCCCATAAATGAGCCTCCAGCCTAAGTCTTAAGTAAAGTTTGACTAACAGTGCGCTTACCAATTAATTATAAAGTCGAAACTCCTGATCTACCCCAATCCTCCAAAAGCGTCTCGGTTTTACGGAGCCATTAGCGATTCGCCGTTGCACTTGCTAATTCAAATTGACACATCGGGCCAGACGGAAATACCGTCCGTCCGTCTGCCAGGGAGGGAGGTCCCCCCCTAACCAAGAATATACCGTTGTCATAATGCTTTTTGACAGTGCACTACTACTGTTCATGGAGCCGTGGAGCTGGTGAATTTTTAAATGTAAATCCATCGCCTGCAGCAGGCATTCCGTGGTACGAATACTTAAATAAATCTGTTGCTGTTGTAAATATTTGATGACTGACGAATTTAATTGTGAGTTATTCTTCGAGTGTTACTAATTAGTATCTTATATTACGTTGGTGTAGATTTTATGATTGACAAATAAAAGTATGTGTAAGTTTATCGTTTATCGTCTTTTAAACAACACTGTATAACTGTGATAATTCATTGGTTAAGGCTGTGTACTTTGGTGTATATATTAAAATATTTTGTGAATATACACACTAAATTACATTTTTTTTAATTGATTGGTTCTTTTTGTGGTGACTCATTTAATAATAATAATATCATCATCATCATCATCATCACAGCTCATATACGTCTCCACCGAGGGGCTCGAGCCTACCCATGTTAGGGTGATTAGGCCTTAGTCAACCACGCTAGCCCAGTGCGGATTGGTCGATTTCACTAATAATAATATACTCGTACTTAATTAACTGCATTGAGTGGGTTGCTGTATGGAGGATTGGTTAGTGGTGGCAGTTAAGTTGTATTTTTTCGTTATTATTATTATTTAGATTTCTTGATTTTATTTATATGCATAATGAAGAAAATTACTTAAATTTAATTTTTAAAAGATTGACAATATAAATTTAATTTAAAGAAAAATATTTATAAAAAGGTTGACAATTTATAATTATAAAATTATGACATTTAATATTGGTCATAAAATCAATTTAAAGTGATTTTATATTGTGCTTGCAATAAATTACTGGAAGGAGGGAGACTCTGTACTAGGGCCGTCTGCTTGGGTATCTCCGTCTTACCTATTTTTGCCGCAAAGCAGCAGTGCTTGCATTGCCGTGTTCCGGTTTTTACTGGGTACCTTGACTTTACGTCTGATGTCACAAGTTGGCAACGTACAATGTGGTTCTTGTCGAGTTGCAGTTTTGCTGCAAATCTCACAAGAGCCACATGTATTATGGGTGACTTTTACCACTTACCATCAGATGGGCAGTTTGCTTGTTTGCCAACTTAGTTGTATAAAAAATGTTAGTGATTTTCAAGCTGAAAATTTTCCATGAACATGAACCGGAACATATAATATATTTAATTTAGAAATTAGAACCTTTTTTTGGTGGTTAAAATTCAATATTCAGATCCCTTTACAAGAGGCTGTCTTTCCAACCAAGTTAGTTGGCAAGTCATTTGAAACATAGTCGCGTAGCCCTACTCCACTTATAAACCTAAGCTTTGAAAATAATTCAATGCTACGTAGCCATTATTCGTTATTTCATTGTGTTTGATGCATTGCATCACGTCAAAGTTATTTCCTTTGGACTTAATACAATTTTAACAGTTTTGCTATTTATTGGTAGAGTTAGTCATTAGTCAAACTACTTCTGAAGACAATGACGAAAAATATGCTTCGTTAGGTACTATGTTTTCGCGAACTGTCTGTGCTAGTCACGATGCACGCTATCCGAGAATATAATGCAGCGTGCGCGCAGCGTAGTCGCCACCCGCGACTCCTCGAGATCAATGTATAAATAATCGTTTACCAATGCGTCCGAAAACACGCAAACCACCGACCGTAGTACGATATTTCAGGAAGGTATTCCCCCGTCCGTCAGACGCAACTTCAGCACATCCTATTTATAAGCGTCTATGTATAAATTCACTAAAAGTTAACACCACAACACACGTAACGAATATAAACTCGGAAAAGCCTCTATTAATAATCGACCGACTGACTTTGCTACCAAAAATAATAGTCTAATTGTGAAAAGTTTATGCGCGATGGGTCGTGGACCGGGGCTATCTTGGGGCGGCTAAACTTAGTGGTGCGTGCATGCCAGATGGTAAAATTAGTGCTGAGTTTCACGAGACAGCGTCTGCTATACTCCTCATGACGACACGCTGCCGCGTCCATTCACTCAGCTCACGCCAGCACTGGCGACGGCCACGTAACTGCCAAACTTATGACATTCCATTTTTGAATTGCCCGCCAAAGTGCCAGGTGAGGCAGGCTGCCATGGATCTCATTATATTACTCGGTAAAATCAATGGCCATATCTCAAATCAAATCAATCAATCATATCTTAAAACATGATTAGATTAGATAGACCTTCCTTGCAATGTTAAATGGACGCGTTGTGGTTTACGAAAACAAAACTGTCAGATAAAACAACAAATTCTCAACGAATGTGTTTATGACACGTATTTTTAGATCTATAAAAAGTTATAAAAAAAATATATTTTTTTCAGTCTCCGATAATCCTAGAAGTGGAAAGTCCACAGGCACGTCAAGGACCTGAAAATTTCAAGGCTTATTAAGTCCGGCTTTGACCCAATGAAATGTGATGAGGCGGCAAATCAAAGGGTTTTTAAAACCCTTTAGTCCACGCGAGTGGTGCTGAGAAGAGAATGAAAATCGTAACGCAGCTACTGTTGGATATATGCGCAAATATTTATTGTATGCTTTATTTTCTTTTATTTTTTTCTTCGAAGCTTAGATTTCATCTTCTTTCGTCTGGTGTTGTTGCGTCAGAATAACGTGTTAATCAAAATTAATGTTAAACGATAACTATTAAGCGCGAGGAGTGACCACTACAAAAAAATTGACTGGTTAAACATATTTTTTGTCAAATTGCCATATTGTGTCATACCAATGAACATCAAAAAGACTCCCAAATTAAAAGCATAAAATATATTTAAGTAACATTTTTTATATTTTATAGATATTATAATATCAAGAGTCAAGTTGACAAGGCATTAATTCAAAAAAGTATTTTGACAGATATTTCTGTATCGGAAAATATCGGTCACATCATATTATATTGTTTTTCTCGTAAACGTGGCGACCCTTCACACTAGCAATTGTTTGATAGCACTTTCTAATGTGCCGCACAAGTCTCTTTGTTGGTCAGTTTTATTTTATAACATAATCGATATTATTTATAAATACAATGAAAATATTTTAATTACTTATATTAATTTATTCGTTTTTATGTTATCTGAAAATAATTTCCCAACAAAATATATCTATCGGAGGGAGACTCTGTACCAGGGTCGACTGCAGCTGTACCTCCGTCTTACCTAATTCTGTCGCAAAGCAGCAGTGCTTGCATTGCTGTGTTCAGATTTGAAGGGTAAGGTCGGTATGGCAGGAAATTGCTGAGTACCGTGACTATACATCTTATGTCACAGGTTGACAACGAACACTGTGGTTCTAATGGGGGTTGCAGATTTGCTGCGAACTTCACAAGAACCACATGAAAGTACTTATAGGTGACTGTTACCACTTACCATCAGGTGGACAGTACTCGTATGCTTGTTTGCCAACTTTTTTTTTATTGCAACTAAGTTGACAAACAAGCAAAATGCCCACCTGATGGTAAGTGGTACCAGTCACTTATAATACATGTGGCTCCTATGAGATTTGCAGCAAAACTGCAACCCCCACAGGAAGCACAGCCAACTCTTCAATTACAACAAATTAAACGTTATAAACCAAGACAGTTTGATTATTAATGCCCCGTTCCATTTGATGGTAAGGCAAAAAGTGGAATGATCTTTGCTTGGGATCCTTAGGCACAAACGAACTGGTTAATCTGTACTAATTGCCAAACATAACAATGCTCTCAGCATTGCTGTAAGCACAATATAGAGAACGATAATATTGTGCTGTAAGGTAGTGATAGCTAACAAGGTTATGTAGAAGGTTCGCTAATAAAACCAATTAGGAAAAATGTAGAGACACAAGCATCGAACCCTAGCATTGAACAGCTCAATTATTCAATAGCTTTCGATTTGACAGTCAATGCACGAGTAATTATACTGAGTAATTGACCTAATCTCTAAAACATTTATTGATTTTTTCTATGATGTTTACAGTGATTTTTGAAAAAACAAAACACAGATAAAGTGTTTAAAATATCAATTATATGGTCTAATGTTTTTTCTAGCTATTATGTCAAAATATGGTGAAATAAAAAGTTAGAAAAAGAAAACAAGTTTATTCCTTAGATAAGTAAAACAATTAGCTTTATTCCGTAGCATCTTAGAATAATTCTAAGCGTAGCATATTAGTTTTCTCATGCATGTATATAGTTGATGCATAAATTACAAGACAAATTAAATTTAGTGGTGAGATACAATCTATACAAACCAAGGCTAGGTATGGTTCAGGTCTGTTGCATCAATCTCGGTATTAATCGGTTGAAATTAAGTAAAAATTAGGTGCAAAAATACACCACCACCAAGGATTAATGAAGCACACGAACAAAAGTTTACCTGTGATATAAGTTAATTGGGTCTTAGTTCCACACTGAATAGCCAAGCAACCAAGCCCTACTGAACTGCCCTGGAGATTCATAGCATAATGTTAGGTATAATGTAGGTAAATATGCCTATGATGTTATGGTCAGAGGGTCTATAATTGAGTTTTTAAGAAATCTTAGTCAATATATTCATGTGAAAATGATTAGTCCGACCGGTTTCGGTCATGGCGACCACTTCGACTCCTAGCCGGTTATTTGGCGCTCATGCGCCCGAAGATGACTTATGTAGCCTATCTTCGCGGCGAAACTCCGTGCACATTGCGGGCACGTAAGTACGCCGTTTTCGTAACGGTATGTTATGGCAGCAGGTGGGCGGGCCTTTAGCTGGTCGCGTTTGGTATCAAGGTCAGTTTTACGCTGATCCTCGAACTTTGCTGTTTACCAACCTGCGCCATAATTTTGAATAAGCAGTTTTCTTGTTTTTTGGATTATAAAAATAGCTTATAGAGTAGAGCACCTATATTGTTTACACTTATGATCACTTGTCCAAAGAAAATAGCTAAATTTGAGAGTTATTTGCCAAAGTAAGATGTGAAACTTTATATTGTGAAAATTTTGAATTTAACAGAAACTTAAATTATTCAATACGTTTATTAATCCTACCAATATGCCGTTTACTATCAGGCTTTATAATGATATTAGGGATGTTAAAGACGAATTTTGGGATGATAATGAGGTGTTTGTAAAAACCCTGTCTACAAATCATAAATTACTCGTAATAAACTCACATGTCTCAAAGAATAGAAATTAGCATATAAATTATTATGAAATATAATTATGTACCTTTTATGAGCGTGATTATTAAATTAGATTATTTTAACAAATTATCGCTTGAGCCGGCGATATTCCTTGTACTTTTATCGCTCTGAAGTATGTAGGTGCCAAATTCGTTCGAATTTTGCTTCTGAGTTGGAAAGAAAATCCAGGAGATTGCGTGTCCTTGATATATTTCTTGAAAAAAATGGTAGCTTATCAAGTTAAAATTTTGCTTGTTTGAGTAAAATATAATAAAATTAATCATCAACATTTTTAAAACTACAAACCACAAATGATTATGACAATCAATTTGAAATGATTGAACGCTTAATAAGAAAAACATATTCAAAACAATAAACTTTCTTATTTAATTTTGGTGACGTCACCTTTGTAAACATTTATAATTGTTAATTCTAATAAGATAAAATGATTAATCATATCAAGCTTTACGACTTGCCAAAAAAGTGATCAAGTTCTTAATAAAATCCACAAACATCATAGTGACATTAAAAAGTAATCTTATTACGGCCAACCAACTATATTTTATTACTGTAATCACGCACCTTTGTGCGCTCGTATATAAATAAGTTGCATGAATGAAGGTAACACATTCTTGATACATATATTATCATTTTTTTTCAGAGGAAATATTTTATCTTATTTTCGTGTATACAGTAAATAAGATAAAAACAAATAATCAATAGGTAGATAATTTCTCTCGTCATTGATCGATTGAGCACAAACAAAACAAATAAATATCTTGAGTTGACTTTAGTATACTGTAGTACTAGTATCTAGATAATTTTGGCTTAAATCGATAGGCAGCGGTGTCCCAAATCATAATCTAGTTGCTTTTTGTGCGGAAACGTGTCGTTTTAGAGAAATCATAATTTTAATTTTTGAGGATAGTTTCCTTAAATAATTATATCATATCTATTGAAAAAATAACACAAATTATGTAAGAAAGAATCAGCAAATGTAAATTATGTAGGTAGGTATGTATTTTTTTTTAACCACCCCCAACTGATGCAGAGCCTCTTAAATACAGTTGGTCAGGTTAAGTTAATTTTTTTAAGACCATCCATCCCAGAATCGGGAAGTAGCGGTTCGAACGCCGCCACGTACCAATGTGTTTTCAAATTTTAAACTCATATATACGTTTATTCGACGCTTTGACGGTGATGGAAAACATCGCACGGAAACCTGCACACACCTGTGAAGAAAGAATTTCTTTACAGTTTGTGTGTGAGTCGATCAACCCGCACTTGGCCAGCGTGGTTGACTAAGGCCTAATCGCCCTAGTTTAGGGTAGGCTCGAGTTCCTCGGTGGGGACGTATATGAACTGTTGATGATGATGATGATGATGCAGAAATCGTACAATAATTATCAAAAATACTACTTGCAACTGTCTAGTGCAAAAATGACGTTGACATTGACATTGTGAAATTAATTGACAAAGATTGTTGTAATTAAGATTTTAGTTGTGAATTATAAGAAAATCGAAGTTATAATGATTAGAATTTTTAGGGGTTCCGTTGTCAACAAGGGATCCTTATAGTTTTGCCACGTCCGTACATCTGTCTGTCCGTCATCATGTGGAATTATGGAAAAATTAAACCATAAAAGCCTTATCCGTACATTGCGCGTGGCCCGACACGCACTTGGCCAGGTTTCCAATATTGTCGTATTCTGAAAATTGTGCGTCGAACGTGTCCAAAACTCTGCTACAAACTGAGAGTGTAGCTAAGTCATAAGTGAGGGACGTGAATATACTATAGTTAAAGCTCGCTGTTGCCCGCTACTTCGTCTGCGTGAAAATCAGTTATAACGTGACTTCGGACATATCACGTGTTTCCTAGGGAACGCATGAAAATTTAAAATAAAGGTAACCTAACCTATATCCTTCCCTAAGGCCTAAGCTTCTCAGATCGAATTACATTAAAATTTGTTAAGTGGTATAAATGTGAAAGCGTATCAAACAGAGTTTTTTTTTTCATTCGTTAAGAGGGTTTTTTTTTCTATAATTAGTAGGGATATCAATGAAGCGAGATGCAACATCGTATGATTTTAGTATAGGTACACTCCACGTGCGATCTCTACTCGTGATATACACGGTTATTTTTTTATCACCCTGGAAAATTCAAGGGACGCTTCACGACGTGGTATTACAATGATTTAAATATGAATAAAAAAAAAACTCACTTAATTTTATATTATTTTTTTAAAAATCCAACAAATGCTGCACTAGTTGCGAGCAACATTTTTAGATTTTTATTTTTTTAAAATTTTTTATTTTATTTTTTTATATAATAATGGATGTGTCCTGAAGCGTCCCTAAAATTTTCCAGGGTGATAAAAAAATAACCGTGTATATGTTGATAAGACCCATTTTTATATTCGTGATGTTGTATTTTTTATTCCTTAAAAAAGGTAAAAATAATTAATTAATTAATGGCAAAGTTTCGACATCCCGCTCGAGTCGCAGATACAACTTGCATAATAGAAGTGTTATATAAAAACGATCACGTCATGCAACTTATCTCCCACAGTGGAGAGTGGAGATCTCACTATGGTAGCCTGGAGTGAATTCATAATATTCCTTATTACTTTGATATTCCCGGTTCACTGGGCATTTCTATATTATGCTCTCTCTCTACCGTAATGTTGCTCTACTGCAAGTTGACAAGATTTCCTCTCAATTTCAACTCTAAAGAGAAATACGCTTAAAAAAACATTGTACCTATTGGATATTTAAAGAAACGCATATTCATAGACAACTGCTGTGAGTACAGAGTCTTCTAAGAAAATGTATATTGTTAATTCAAAGAAAGACGGATATTGCACACTATCTCTTTTGATCGTTCTAATTCCGTGGCAGAATGATCCATGGGAAAGCCTACCCTTTGCCCTCTTATGTTGCAAAAATTATTTATAATCAACAAAAAAAGTAATATACTGTAAGTGACGACAAATAAAGGAATGTAACAGCTATTAAAGAATGGTGCTGCAAAAATACCGTTTATTATCACAAATCACAACTTTTTGGCTCATCGATACCCAGAATTGGGATGATGACTGAATTTTTACGTCTCGTCATTAAATATTAAAATACCGTGGAAAAAGATGCAGTCCTGTGAAATTAGAATTAAAATCGGCTCAGTAATACATTAGATACAAGCATTTTAAGTTGTTAATTTGAAGGCGATTAGACAGAGAGATCCGACATCAACCGTGACGTCATTGTTGAGTACGGCCATATTAACTCCTTGTAAATTGACGTTTTGCTAGAAAGAGATGGAGAAAAATCTTTAATACCTTATATCTTGGTTGTTTTTATAGTTATTCAAAAACCGATTTTTTCTTTCTGTTCATGATATGAAAAAGCTTCTATTAAAGCAAAAAATTTTTTTTAGTCATCTAGCCAATTCGCGCGAGAAGCTCAACATGAAATAGTCTGACCTTCAACAGAATGGCGACGAGAAGAATAAACCCGTATGTATATCGTATAAATATGTATGTCGGTATATATTATGTATATCTTCAATATACGTACCAAAGTTGGTTATGTCTAAACTTTGTGCATAACGTCATATATCTAATTGGTGTCAAAAATCCAAGAGTGTCAAATAAATGAGTGTGACAAATATCCGAGTATGAGTTCCTCCTCAGCCACTCCTTAAAGAGTTGAAATACATGGAATTATTTTTTTTATTGCCATTAAGTTGGCAAACAAGCAAACTGCCCACCTGACAGTAAATGGTAACAATCACCTATAATATTATGTGGTTCCTGTGAGATTCGCAGCAAAACTGCAACACCCACAAGAACCACAGCGTATACGTTGCCAAATTGTGACTTAGGATGTAATGTCACGGTACCCAGTAATTTCATAGTCATATTATCATACCCTTCAAACCGGAACACAACAATGCAAGCACTGCTGCTTTTCGGCAGAAATAGGTAAGACGAAGATAGCTACGCACACGACCCTTGTACAGAGTCTCCCTCCGGTGAAGCTTAATAACGAACAGCTTGATCTTATAGTAGGTACTTGTCGCCAGGGAAGTAAAGGTAAGATATACCTACCAACTTTTAATAAGATTGAGGCTGTAATAAAAAATATATAAATAGCAAATAATATACTGAATAAATATTACTAATGTAAGATATTATATACGGTAAGTATAACTTTACGTTTTAAAACTAACTTAACGACTACATAAACTTTAAACCCACCAAGTGTCTTGTTATGAAAAATATGACTAAATATTTAACCCTTAACTGGATTCGCAAAAAAGAGCAACTTAGTAGGTATCGGGGGTGAAATGTGACCCCAGTGTGTAATTTAAGTTATCAAAATATGAATAGTTATTTTTTTGTTATTTTAATTATTATTTTATTTAATTAAAAAACTTTTAATCTAAGTATCAAAGAACTTTTATTACACTTTTAAACCTATATTATATACCTATTTTTAAACCTTTCATAACCTCTAATTTTTAACAATATTTTTAAGAGTCGAGTTTAGTAGACTTAAATTTATAAAAATCTAACAGTTACAGTTACCAACAATTACAGCAAATTTTCGGCAAGCCTCATAAATTCTAAAACAAAAAAAACTAGTTAACTTTTTTTCTCACGCCTTCACTCGCCAAATATCAAATTTTTCTCGGGAAACTCGATAATAATAACCAATCACATTACGACACGCCCAATACACCCATGTAGATTTTACAAGACAATCTAAATAAAGGTCTCAAAGGCATCTACATTATCAGTGACAGTAAATCGACCCTCAAAGCGCTTTTGTCACACAAGGTGGAATCCAAACTAGTGATAAACACAACTGAAGTACTAAACAAACTTGGTAAATCCAACAAAGTTCGGCATGTCAGGATGCCAGGCCACAAAGGTTTCGCTGGAAATGAAAAGATTGACCTGGCAAGAAAGGGATCGAAAACACATCTGTTGGGACCGGAACCATTTGTCGGGATTGCCTCAAAAACAATCAGGACAGGCCTGATGGCGCAATCACGAGGCACCAAGAGGAATGGACCAATCATAAAGGAATAACACACGCCAAGTTCTTCATGGACATGGAGAACTGGCTCAAATTCACATTGACCTCGAGCAGATCCCAGATTCGCCTAATAGTAGATGCCTTTTGATTGGCCATCTTGGCACCAGGTCTATGCTTGCTAGGCTGGGACACACCAGTTCCAAAACTTGTAGGGCTTGCAAGGAAGCGGAGGAGAGCATGGAACATCTTCTGTGCGATGCTTGAGCATGCAGGAGGTCAAAGCTGAAGGGAATGAGATACACAAAACCGGAAGACTACAGGGCCATGCCACCAAAGGACATCATCAGTCTCATTGACACGATTGACTGGACTGAAGGTCGTGATGTCTTTAAGGACTAAACACGGGGACACGCAAAAGATACATGATGGGTCGAAGTGCGAAGGCTTATGCTCAGCCGCCCCTACACACAGATAAGGTTAGTATTTTAAATGTATTTATTATTAACAGAATAGGATGATACTTATTTTATAGTTATTTGATGATACATATTTATTTTAATTCATACGATGCTATACACAAATATTATTATAATAAGTACAAGATGTGCTCGCGAACTACCTTTCGCTTTGATAAAGCTCAACACTGAGTAGAATTTTGGAAAATCTTCCTTAGTAGGCGCCTACATCTGTTAACGAACCTAAGTTGGCTCCGTGCACGCCGCCGTAAAGATTTTGCGTCTGGGGAATTGTCCTGGTGCTCTCGAACAACCTCCCCTTGGCGATAGCTCGTTATGGTCGGAGCTAGCCCGGGCGCGTAGGTAGTGGTATCGCATTGTGGACACTACCACGCGCGCCCATAAGGGCAGGGAGAACACCGGGGTTCTTAGTGGGTAGGCCCGATACTTTGCCGGAAGAGCCCCACACACGCTCGTCGTGTAGCCAACGGCGAGTAGAACGGCGGTGCGGTCACGCATTTCTCTGGAAAAAAAACGGGCTCTTCGTTTGATACCTCAGTCAGTCACAAAACGTTACAATATTGAAGCTCACTCCTCATTTGTTACCGCCAAATGTAAGGAAAGGAGGCCGTATCATTTTTATATCGTTGTTTTTATTGTTTTTTTACGATTTTCTTTGGATTATGATAACAGTCGGACTATCAGTGATATTTTACAACGACCATTGCTAAAGTTTGGTTGGTCGGTACATAAATAATAATACGATACCAGTGACCTCACAGAAGACTTGGGCGTCGTCCAAAAGATGACATTGTTTATAGTTTATACTACGTAGGTACTGTTGAAATAGCAAGCCGGATTCCTTCCAGCAGCGGCTCGAGAAAAGATTTATGTCGATCGTTTATTCTGACGATCATCTGGCTCGGTAATGATTTTTGGTCCAAATAGAACACAACTCAATATCCGTTCACGCTTTCCCACTAATACACATCAATTTGACACACTTAATTTTTGATCATACCATTGAATTTTACATTGTGTTTGTTCTTGAATAAGCAGCAGGATTAAGTAAGCATTGATTGCCACCCTGCAGAAGTCCACAGTAAAACAACATTTCTCTATTAAGTGAGAGCATCAGTACTTACTCATCCCAGTACGCTAGTAGCATATAGGATTTGAGTTACAAACACGTGTAAACATTACTCCTCTGATTCTAAGTAACTATCGACATAATAGTAAACGAAGAGATATCTGCAAGATTAGGCGTGCATACTGCCAGTTGCCAAAATTTAGTAGTTGTTGTCGAAAATGCTAATTAATTTCCATTCGTTATTCTTCTTTTTAAGCCTAATTTTACGATTATATTCGATGCAAAGTTCAGTTTGTTCAACCCTTGAAGAAAATGTTGTGTTGTTGAAGTTCAAAGTTGTTTTTGGTATTTATGAAGCGGCGCTTCCCATTTTAGATTCTGGTGGGTTATTGTCTAAGAAAAAATCTATCGCGATCGCCTTTAATTTGCCAGCCATTGCGCTGTAAACGCAAGACTCTGCGCCGACTTCCTTTTATAAAAGAGTGGTGGATGGACTGCGACTGTCAAATTATAAGCGATCGCGATAGATTTTTTTAAGACAATAACCCCCCTAATCATTAATAACGAGCGCAGTAAGTGCTAATTATGACTATTAGTGCCAACCTTATATTTTTCAGAACTGTATTACTTTTAATTTAACTTATATATTTTGCATCTGGATATAATGGTAAAACATTTTAACTGCTATCACGTATCCCTCAATTACGACAGATTGACAGGATTGCTATCTTTGATGGGTATCTTAATATACAAGTATATAACCGTCAAATGGTTAATAGGACGCATAGATTTCAACTGTCATACAAACATCCATCTATGGTCAAGGATAGACTCTCCCACGGATAGATAGCGTCAGCCGGTAGGATTTCTTGCTTGTCGATAGAATATTGGGTCAGTAAAATCAGTGTTAGACAGCCTATTTTATCTCTATTAGTGTGTTTACAGATGAGCGACAGTGGGTCTGCGACCGCTCGCGACACTAGTCGCCGACGAAGGTCGACGACGGTCTACGATAGCTTGCAAGTACGAGCGCGCAACCTTGCGCGATAATCGCCGGACCGTCCGTCGGTGACTGTCGCTGACCGTCGGCGACTGTCGCCAACATCATGCGTCTTTTCATAATTTAAATTGAGGGTCAAAAGGGAAACGCCACCCAGCAAAAAAGAAGAAGAGGGTCATGAGTTCAAGACGGCTGTCGCCGTAAGCGAAAACCGGCGATAGATAGGTTAATGGGAATGGCCGTTAGTCGGCTCTTATAATATTCACTGAAAAAAACGAAGTGGTGACACATAAATTCTAAATTTGTCACCATATAGATTTCCTCGCTTACTATCTTTTTATACACGGTAAAATTTGTATAAAATTGTGACTAATGGTGGACAAATTGTATTTTTTCTAAATGCCCTTCGCTGGTATAACAATCAGAAAATACCCACCTTAAATAGGTATAGATAGATAAATCATTTCTTAATCTATACACAGTAAAGTACGATTCACACCAACTGCAACCGGGCGGCGGCGTTTAAATTCAGACTTCTATACAAATGTTAAGGTTCATATTTGCATGGAATTTACGCTGCTTGGAATGCGCGCGTACGTGGTCGGCTGCTCGCGTACGCGGTCGGCTCCTTACGTACGTCACGTCAATACCGCGAATAGAAACTGACTGCGACACGAAGGCATTTACTAGGTGCTAAGAGCATGCTCGCGGGCACGCGAGCACGCGCCCGGGTTCGAGCAGATGTAGCCGTTCGGGCGGACGTGGCCGGCTACCGGCGCGTGCTCGCGCATCCGCTGCGACGCGACGCGCTGCGCTCCTGCGTCGCCCGGTTGGTGTGAATCGTACTAAAAGATACAAGGCTTTTGACACACAATGAAAAAACTAAGAAAAAAAATTATTATAAAAACGTAAAACACGATTGCTTAATAAAAAAAAAGAACTGAAAAGATACTCACAATCACACACAACTCACAATAAATTTTCATTTTTCCGCTTTAAATATTTTGCTTGTTGGATTGGAACCGCGTCAATGATAATCGCCTAAAATTTAAGTAAACGAGCAGCAGATTTAAAATGTCAAGTAAAGTATCATAAATAAGCTCCAGGATTGTAAGACTTACAAATTATTCAAGCAACTATGGTTACAAGAAGTCACAAATAATAAAAGGAGTTATATTGTGTAATAGTACAACGTAAAAATTCTGTAAATAAAACAATTTCTAAAGAACCTGAGGTAGCTAACATTTCAATCAGAGTCGCCATTAAGTAACGAAAGTGAGCATGTCCGTTTAATTTTGTATTTTTATTCAGTACCTTTACATAATAAACAGAGAAGAAATGTGCCTCTTTTCTATTTTCATCATCGAAGGTTTCATTTCAACTGATTGCGAGAGTAGGTCGAAGATACTAGAGAATTGTACTTCTTCTCTGAATTGTGTTCACAAAAACTTTTTCTTTTATTAAAACTTTTATTTGCAGAACAGGAAATAATTTATATATAAAAAAATCTATGTTGATTGATAATAGTTATATAGAATGCATAATGGCAAAATGTAGGCATATTATGCCCCACTACCCGTCCAAAGCCGGTGTGGGTCGTTAGTTTACCAGTATAATATTTTCGAAGAAAATCTGTTTTTCGAAGCAATTTTCTCGACTGGACTAGGTACCTCAAGAATATTATTTGTAGTATTTATAATTTTACTAATTTAATAAAAAAAATTCAGATCAAGCATTTGACGTCCTATACCCTAGGTTTCCAAGAGAAAGGTAAATTGCAACTCCTAAAATATACTGTATCAGAGTTCAAATTATGATTATATAATGTGGCAACAAAGCAACTACCTCACAGATGGTCGCAGCCAAAAATGTTACGGGTCCGTGGTGAAGTCGCTACTGTATCAGACTTCAAATTGTGATTATATAATGTGGCAACAAAGCAACTACCTCACAGATGGTCGCAGCCAAAAATGTTACGCCCTGTTTAGGGTCCGTGGTGAAGTCGCTATTATTCAGTGAATAAACGCTCTATGGTCAGGAACACGAATGCTATTTGTGCCACTTAACATCAAATGGGTGGGTCACTTAACATCGAGTCACGAGTGGTATGTTTGTCACCTGCGTTATACTAACCAAATAACTACCTCCTGTTTGCGATTTTGTCTTAATGGAAAATACGCATTATGTTTTCATTGAGATTAAACATTCCTATTCTAAAGTTCATCCCCCCCCCCCCAGTCATAAGTGACTTACATTCAAATATCCCATAAACAAAAATTAATGTAGTAGTTACAAAAATAATCGCACTCAAATCGGTTCATTATTTCAGGAGCTACGGTGCCACAGACAGACACACAGACAGACACACACACACACACACAGACAGACAGGTCAAACTTATAACACCCCTCTTTTTGCGTCGGGGGTTAAAAACAAAATAGGACCGATTGATACGGTTTCGTAGCTCACTGACTAGACGATGTACAAGAAGCGGCAGTAACATTTATCAGTTATTCATAAGACGGAGTGAGGGCGGCTCCGAGTCTCCGACAAGCGTCAGACTACTGCCACTGCTAGATTTCCTGCCTTAGAACACTTGGAAGCACATTGACATGTTAAAAGCTAGTTTTCGTTCGCTCGCTTTTCAGAATTCTGCAGTGGTGGGTAAAATGTTACTAGCGATTGTTATTCTTTTATTTATTATTATCACAACATAGAAATATGGCGCACCGTGTTTCGAAGTTTGAATATTTTATCAAGCAAACACTGCGCAATGGATTCGATATTATTGTTTTGTATTTGATATCCATTTTAGATAGGCAGTAATTTTAAGAGAATGTTTGACAACGCATAACAAGGATTGCGTTTTGTTTATACTACTAAGTTGGCAAACAAGCAGGCTGCCCACCTGGTGGTAAGTGGCCACAGCCGCAGTACATGTGGTTCCTGTAAGACTTGCAAATCTACAACTCCTCCAAGGACGCCAATGTACGCTGCAAACTTGTGACATAAGATGTCAATTGCCAATACCATAGTGCCCAACGTTATTCAAACTGGACATACTATGCTCTATAAATTTAAGAGTTTTTATTAAATGTCTGTCTTCTTCATCATCACCACAGCTCATATATAACATATTAGGTATAATATGTTAGAGCGATTAGGCCTTAGTCAAACCATGCTGGCCCAGTGCGGATTGGTTGTCTTCACATACACCTTTGAATTAATTCGCAGGTGTATGCAGGTTTCCTCACGATGTTTTCCTTCGCCGTAGGAGCATCAGATAAATGTACGTATGAAATTTGTGAAACGAAAAACACAAAACAATCACTTTTAAATGCCTCTAAAAGTGATCAAAACAATCGGACTAAATGGCAAATTCCAAATTTTCAGAAAATCAACCCACCTAACCCCCCGGACACGGGATTTTGGGAAAAAACTATGTTTGTAGACTATGCCAGGATAAATGCGAAATTAATTTTGTTTATGCACAAATTGCACAATGATCAAAGATACTTACAACTGTCACGTGCAAAAATGACATTGACAACAACATTGTGAAATTAATTGACGGAGAATTGCTGTTATTAAGATTTTCGTTGTGATTTTGTGTAAAAACAACAGTGAAACCAAAGTGTTTTTGCAAAATTACTGTTTTATTAAATTTAAAGAAAAACTGTGTTACAAGTCACAAGTACCCAATAATTTCACTGCCACCCTTCAAGCCGGGGCACAGTAATGCAAGCACCGCTGCGTGGCGGCAGAAATAGGTTAGATAGAGCATGCAGACGACTCCCGCGATTGAAAATTACTTATTATTAAAATATGAAAGTTTATACTTTTTCTATCGATAAATATTTTTTTTTCACTTTCATTGAAAACTTCCTTATTACTGTCGGGTTAGGGTTACCATCGCATGGACTCTAAAAGTGATTTTACGATGTGACAGTATATCACAGCTCCGCTACGGGCAATCACAACATAAGGCTAGCATAAAACCAGTTTATGGGTTAAAAAGCATTTTTATGATTGTTTATCTTACAACACATAATGCGCGACTTAATCTTTCGTCATAGTAAACGGCTCATTAAAATAAGCCAGCAGATGGATAATGTGCGCCTGCGACTATGAAGGATACAATAATACATTTTTTATTGTATCTATTACATATGATTATTACAACAGTATTGTAATATTGAATATTCCAATATGAATACTTATAATTCTAACAAACCGACAAAAGGTTCATACTTAGGTATCTTGGACTAAATAATTTCGAACACTGATCATTCGATATTTTAAAAATATTTACAGACGCAATATAACAGGTACACAGTCTAATAGCTTGAATGATTTCGAAACTAATGACTTAGCAGCAAGAAAATGCTATACACTAACTCACTACACTACACTAACTACAACAGTAGGTACATTTCTAATAAAATAAAGGTATTAAGTTGGAAAGCATATTTTTGTATTTTATGAATAATAATAATAGTGTTTTGTGACAATATTGTTAAACTTTAAGTGTATTAAAGGCATTGTAATAAACAGTTTGTATTTTCTGTGCAACATTGTTTATCTGCCAACAAAAGGCTTCAGCCAATTCAGTGTTCAAAACAATTCTCAGGTATCAGATTACAGAGTTAGTAGTAAAACGGCTCGAAAATTAAATCCCGTCGTTATTTTACACGTAAAACCTATACCATACGCCGCAACAACAATTCGCCGAGCCGGGACGAGGGAAAGGCGGGCGGCGCCCAAAATAGCCCGCACGTGCCGATCGCCGCGATGCCCACGCGCACCCAAGATGGCCGCCGGCGCACGCGCCTCTGTGTGTGTGCCGCCGATGCATACGATAGCGCGGCAAACATTGTTGTCATTGAACATTACACCGTATTACAATCGCCATATGGCTGAAACAAATAATTCATATCCATTTCTGTGATTCAATTCATTTGTTATAGAACATTAGACCTTATCACATTAGCCATACAACTTAAAGAAATATTTCATTTGGTCTATTGCCATGATTCATTTGTTTCATTTTGTACTTTCCTGTTTTGTAATAAGAGTGAACAAAACAATAAGCATAGTTGCTACCGTGTTCTATCATGCTGAAACATATATACAGAACGCTGAAAGCTGATCGTCTATTAACGAGTTGAGATTTGAAGTAAGAAAATCGATTGTAATAATGAGTGAAGTGGATAATTCCTTTGAAAATCTAGTTTATATGCCATGCAAGGTTTTGAAATTTAATGATGATTATATTTCATTGTTAACCCTTTTCTGTTCAAATAGACACCACACGCTTCCATTTTTTTTTACTGTATTATATACCTATTTATTATATATTCTATCATGCTGAAACATATAAACAGAATGCTGAAAGCTGATCGTCTATTAAAGAGTTGAGATTTGAAGTAGGAAAATCAATTGTAATAATCAGTGGAGTGGATAATTCCTTTGAAAATCTATATTTTATTTTTACTACTTAGAATTGGTTAAAAACTTCGGCATTATAACGAAGTTTTTCACAATTTTTAAGTACCTATAACAAATGTCAAAATGTCAACAGGACATACGAATACTTATTAAAAACTCACGTTTAACCAAAGCAATATTGTGCCATTGATTTTCTATCAAAAAATAATATATCTCTATAGAGTCAGTAGAGACAGGTAGGAATGAGTTGCAGTTATTATACTCGTAATAGTAGGCTAAGCAAAACGTAATGCACATTTACCATCTTGATTCCTTTGACTATATTTTGGAATTTAAAATTCACCACAATGTGAATTAATGAATTAAAAAAGACCATTAGAAAAAGTAGAGGAATAAGGGGTTTCATTTGAAAGTAGGTTAAGCATTGTTTCACTTTTAGGCATCAACAGTTCTCTTCTGAATGGACTTTATGTAAGTTCTACCTAGTATTAAGGCGACAATAAAGTCATTACTCATCCAAAAGCTTTTTCTACTCAATTCGCAAATGAAAAAACGAACTTCCTTTGTTTGTCGAAACGTGTGCTGAAAGTTATGAGTCAGTTCATCATCAACATTCCGGATATCTCACCGATTCCAGCGCACATATGACCGGCAGACACTTCAAAAAGTGGCTGTGACTCAATAAACGGCAAAGACGCCGCGCCAGACTGTTATTTTTATATAAACCATTAAAGACATTAATCAAATCGTATGTTGCCACTATTGTCTGTATACCATTAGGAAATAAAAAAAAATACTGTAGCATGATTAAAATTTAGCATCGGAAACAATTTTTTCAAAGTAATATGCAATATATAATGTTTACATTCATTGTCATTGATATGTTGTTATTTCCTAGCATTTGTTTTTAGCAAACACCCAATACTAGTAAGTATCAAAATCAACTGAAAAGATGAAGCGTTAAAAACTCTGATAGTAAGGGCTTCAGCGAATTGTACCTGAATTATAAGTATATGGAAATATTAGGAAATCGCAAAAAAGCAAGCATTCAATAAATAACACGAAGTCTTACAGCGAGTTTAATGTAAAAAAAGGTTTTTTAACTTGAATTGACTGCCAAATATGGTTAACTTTTGTAACAGCTGTTCACTCATCTTACCATATTATACTAAGATACTTTATTTGGCAAGTTGACTGGAAAGTTAAAATTTAAGTTAATACCTTTTTTGATTCACGTTGATCTTTATTATAATTACCTATTTTGGCAAACAAGCATACTGCCCACCTGATGGTACGAGTAAGTGGTAACATAATGTGGTTTTTGTGAGTTTCGCAGCAAATCTGCAACTTCACGAAAACCATAGTAGACTTCAAACTGTTTATTGAATGCCTTGTTTTTTTTGTAATTCCCTAAGCATTCCATATTCAACTTATAGATCATATGACCCTTTTCTTGGTCCATCATCCTTACCAATACAATACAATCTTTCAACTGGTAAAACTTTAAGTATTCTTTTAGCTATCTTTTTATTACATTATCATCATTCAAGGATGAAAACTAACATACCAAATTTTCTAATTTTTACTGCATGCGCTTTTATCTAAGTTCTTTGATAAAATGTCTTCTTTTTAAATAAATTTAAATGCTATTTCCTTACCTATCACCACTTTAAAATATCAATTCATAGGATTTAAAAATCATTGTATTGATTCATAACAATCTGTAGTAATAACCCCAAAAAATAATCATGTTCTTGTTAAATGTTCGTGATTTTTCGACTATAATGTTCGTTTAACCCTAGATCACTAAACATTAGTCTCACAGGCGACACCCCTCCTGCGCATTCGTAGTATAAGTATGTTCCTGACACGCCCCCGCCTCACCGCGCTCAGTTCCCCCCCTATTTGACTGTTTTAGTGACCTTGTGCATGCACTGCGTTCGCACGTTCTATATTACCGGAATATTGGCGAATTGTTAGTCTCACAGACTAATGTTTAGTGACTACGCGTGTAAAGTGAGTCGAGGTGAGTTATGATTATTGTTATTTATTTATTGATATTTTGTATAAATGAACTATTTTTATTGCTCTCTAAGGTTATATAATATATTTCAATTTACATTTATTTTTTTAGTGTGAATAGGTAAAAATATCTAATATGAATACGTAAAAGTCGAGGCATTTATTTTGTTTTAGATGGATTTGATACGTGATCAGAAGAAAATTCTGCAGATTTTGAATGAATCTGACAACGAGAATGATGACCAAGATGTATGTCTTCCTGGTGATCAATCAGATTCGGAACAAGAAGATTACTTAGAGGAGGACTTCTGCGTAAACACCGACTCAAGTGAAGAAGAATCTTTGGTCTCTTCTGATGAGGAGCTAAACATAGTCAACATTACACGACCAGTCAGATATTAACTCCAGCACAAAAAAAGCCTGAAATAATTCATATCTACAACAGTATAAAGGGCGCCGTTGATACTGTTGACCAGATTTGTTCGGGTATGAATTGCAATCGCAAAACTAATAGATGCCCCCTATGCATATTTTATAATATGCTGAACTTATTCATGGTCAATGCATATGTTATATGTATATGTATCAAATATGGTACGTCTACGACAAAACCACTGAAACGCAAAGCATTTGTTCAGAAATTGGGAGACGATTTTATTGAGCCATAATTGCAGAAAAAATACAAGACTGTAACTTTGAGGAAAGATATCAGGGCCAGTATCAAAGATATACGGCAAATTGAAAATGCTCAAGTTAGTACATCTCAATCACAGCCAAATAAGCGAAAAATTTGCGCAGTTTGCCCATACCTGAAGTACAGGATGTCTAAAGTGTCATGCCACTCCTGCAGGAAGGTCATTTGTGGTGAACATACCATTCCTGTCTGTTCAGACTGCCAGGAATAGTATTTTAATATATGTTATAGTTTTTAAGAAAGATTAATAAATGTCCTGAAATAATTACCACAGTAATCCTAAATAAAAATCTATTTCAGTTATATTTTATCGTTTCATTTTGTTAGTCCAAATGACTAATGTTTAGTGGTTGTGTAACTCGAAAATAAGTTTAGTGAGCTAGGGTTAATAAGATAAAATTATATAATTTAAATAATAAATTTTAACGTGTACAAATTTTCTTTATCTAAATAGTAATTAGTATTCTCACCAAGAACTTCGTGAATTACTCAGAAACTACTCGTATCAATATTTTGTAATCTACAAGTCTATTGCGTACAGACTACAGTACCACTTTGAGCTACTTGAATCCAACAAGCTTAGTGGAGACATGATGCATCAATCATTGGCTACTGTTTGTAGTTTAAACATGGGTGGGCATTCCACTTGAAACGGTTTGCTCCTTCGATAGCAATGTACGGTATAAAGGTTGAAATTAAATAGGATATATAGTTCATTGAATTTAATCAAACTGACAAAATTATCCGTTCAATTTATTGTAACAAAAAATAGGACGATTACAAAAATATTGAGTAAAACATCAATGTTCCAAAAAGTGAACCATTTAGAATTACTCTTTCAAAATATTCACAGCAAGGCTAAAAATTGAACACGCTGTTTAAAGTCCTTATCACGTAAAAGCTATAGTAAACGTATTCTAACAAAACTTTCTTTGAAAGCTGTTCACCTTTTGATTGTGTGAATAAAGAATGAATTTTTATACCATGGGAAAATATATAAAATCCTACAAAAAAAAAAGAGTACTAAAAAGGCGAATCTGCGGATAGAAAGATAGTTTTAAGTTTTAACTTGTTACTAGAGTCTCACAGGTACAGACATGAGGATTCTTTAACTATTTCCCCTCATTTATTGCTACCTTGGGTCTTAATAGTTTTAATTTTACTAAATGTGCGATTGTTATACGGTCACTAACTACAGTCGTAACTAATATGAATCAATAGATCAGGTAAAGCCTGACAAGCTACACACGCCCCTATTTGACAGAAAATATATTTTCATTGATGATGATGATGATGATGCTCTAGGCCGATTTCGGCCACAGCGACTGCATCATGCTACTGCATAGGGCTCTGCTGATTTGCCCTATTGTGCGCTCTCATGTGGCTACAGTAGCCAATTTTTGTGCTGAATACACGCGCACATAAACTGCATGTCAGGATTCCATTGATAATATTATACGTGATGGCTGATGGTGGTCTAGCCTTCAGATTGTCTCGTCTAGCATCGAGATCAGCCCTCCTTTCTTCTTCGAAGTCTCCGACCTTCGACTGCACTAAACGTCTCCATTCCAAGCGATTCTGAGCACATACTTCCCAATTGGAAGGCTCGATGTGGCAGCGTTTCATGTGGCGTTTTAATACATCCTTGTATCTGAGAAACTGGCCACCCTTAATACGTTTGCCTTTTTGTAACTCCGAGTAAAATATCTGTCTAGCCACTCTTTTCTCCGGCATCCTGGATACGTGCCCACTCCACCGCAATTGCCGCCTCATAAGATAAGCCTCCACTCCGTAGACATTAGCCCGTCGAAGAACCTCCGTGTTTCTAACACGGTCCGACCATTTAATGTTCATAATGCTACGTATGCATTTAAGATGAAACCTATCCAATGCCCTTATGTGCCTGCGATAGAGTACCCACGTCTCCGCAGAGTAGAGTAAGTTGGGAAGTACAATTGCCATATATACAGATATTTTTGTTGACAGCTTAATATCGTGTGAACAAAACACCTTTGATCTTAATCTTCCAAAGGCTGCACAAGCAGCTCCAAGTCTGTGATTTATTTCGGCATCCAGCTCGTACTTCGATGATAGTGTACTCCCCAGATATTTGAAATTGTCCACCTGCTTCAAAGTCGCTTCACCCAGACGTATTTGGAATGATTGAATAACCTCCGGTGACTCCATTGCCATTACTTCGGTCTTGCTCGCGCTAATTTTGAGTCCAAATCTATGACAGGAGTCATCAAAAGTGGTCATTAGGTGTTGAAGTTCGTTAGGGGTTTCTGCTACAAAACACAAGTCATCGGCATACATTATCTCCGTGATTAAAGCGTGTGATACCTTGGTGCTTGCTCTAAGTCTTGCCAAATTAAAAATGCTGCCTTCAGAGCGGAAGCGTATTCGGATGCCAACAGAAGTCCGCTGCAACGTATCTCCGACTACTACTGCAAAATACAGGGCGAAGAGAGTAGGTGCAATTACACAGCCCTGTTTTACGCCGCAGGTGACTGGAAAATAATCTGACTCTTCACTATCACTTGTAACACAACATGTCATGTCATCATGCAGGAGTCTAATCATTCGCACAAACTTCGCAGAGCATCCCAACTTCCGCAGCACCAGCCAGAGGGCCTCGCGCGGAACACTATCAAAGGCCTTCTCCAAATCAACAAAGCACTGGTAAAGAGGTTGCTTTTGCTCTCGACTCTTTTCCTGTAGCTGTCGGATGGCAAAAATGGCTTCACACGTTCCTCTATTCGGCCGAAATCCGAACTGAGTCTCCGGCAATACACTTTCTGACAGCAGCATAAGGCGGTTCAATAGAACTCTGGCGAACACTTTACCCGGCATTGAGAGCAGTGATATACCCCGAAACGAGTCACAGTCGGAGCGATCGCCCTTATTTTTGTAAAGAGTACATATTCTTGAAATTGTAAATGTATGGGGTATTCGTTCTTCTTCCCACATCCTTACAAAAAGCCGCCAAATGGTTGAATGTAACCGCTCTCCACCGTACTTAATAAGTTCGCCAGTAATGTCATCTATCCCGCAAGCTCTTTTATTTTGCTGCTGATTAATGGCACTGACCACTTCGCTAATAGTCGGTAGGCCCTCTATATCTGTGTTTTCGGGAAGGCTGGGCAAGGAGTTAATATGTTCCAGATCTGCAGTTCGACTCACGTTAAGCAGATCGTGAAAGTGATCTCGCCATCGCCTAAGTACGTCATCCTTGGACTTGAGAAGCTGACCATCAAGTGACCTCAGGGGCACAGTCGGAACTTTAAGCGGCCCCGTCAATTTCCGTACCTCTACGTAAAATGCTCCCAGTTGGTTTGTATCCGCCAGGTATTGCATGTAACGTGCCTTTTCCAGCCACCACTTGTCCTTCAATTCCCTAGTCATTTTTCTCAGCGCAGCTCCACTTTTCTTTAAGTTAACTGAGGTTTCGAGCAGGTCTAGCGTTTGTCTTAAAAGCTTGCGATGCTCTTCAAGTGCTGCCATCAGTGCTTCGTCGTTCTCATCAAACCAGTCATCACTGATACGCTTCTTTAGGCCAAGTATATTAGAGGCTGCCTCTTTTATGGTTGAGATCATGGCGTGCCAGCTCTCAAGGAGATCTCCACTCCCCTCATCGCAGGTTAGTTTGTCACTCAAAAACTGTACATATTTAGCCCGTATGTCTGGGTTCTTAAGATTATCGATGTTCACAGCTTTGGGCTTTACTCTGCAAGATCTTTTAGGGGTTTGAAGTCGGAGCCGAAGCTTCGTAACAACCAGTCGATGATCTGTCCAGCAGTTTGCACCACGCATAACGCGGGTAATTGCAACCTGAGAAAAGTCCCGTTGCCGGACAATAGCGTAGTCGATTAGATGCCAGTGTTTTGATCTGGGATGCATCCAGGTAGTCTTATACTTGGCTGGTATTCTGAACATAGTGTTAGTTATGGCAAGTCCATGTTCCGCGCAAAAGCTTAACAACAGTTGGCCATTAGTGTTCATGTTTCCTACGCCGTGCCGACCCAACACCTTTGGCCACGATTCTATTTGTCGCCCAACCCTGGCATTAAAGTCACCTAGGAGAAGTATTTGCTCTCGGGGGGGAATTTTGATTAGGCACTGAGAAAGTTCCTCGTAAAATTTATCTTTGACACTATCATCCTTAACCATAGTTGGCGCATAAATGCTGATAAGGTTTAGATAGTTGTCGTTTTCCAGATGTAGACGTAGTGAAATAAGACGCTCCGAAACACAGACAGGAAATTCTTCTAGTCTTTTCGCGATGGTGTTCTTAATCGCGAATCCCACACCAGCTTGTCGTGGCTCGCAAGATGGACTCCCTTTCCAGTAAAAAGTGTAACCACCGTCGTGTTCAACGTGCTGACCCTCATCAGCTAAACGTGTTTCGCTGAGTGCAGCTACATCGACACCGTAGCGAAGCAGCTCTCGCGCTACAATGGCAGTTTTTCTTTCCGGGCACAAGTTGGTCTCCCGATCGAGTAATGTGCGTACATTCCATGCTCCAAATGTCATATTTTTATTTATTGTTAGTAATTTCTTGTGTCGTCGACCGCGAACATTGGGATGCCAGGCAGCCGCGGTTACTACCTCCCATTTTCTTTAGTGAGGGTGAGCATTTGTTTAGGGCACCTTTTCTAGCCCCCTCCCCGACCAAGCGGGGGAAGCAGTGCCTCCCTGAACAGGGCTGCTTCGTCGCTAGTGGTGCTGCCGAATTCGCGCTGTCACCCCAAGGCAACGAGAAAGCGACCACTCTCCGCTAGCCGCCCACGTGCAGACTTCAGACAAAGTCGGATTGCATCACGACCCAACCTCTCTACCTCCATCCATCGCCGTGGGACTCCTCGTCGTTCTTGTCCTCGGAGTCCTATTTTCTGGAGCAGTCATCTGCGCAGGATATATTTAAGTGCATAAGTAGGTGCGCTACTACAGATGCACTCTCTCGCCCATATCCCTCTTGATCCAATGGAGCGGGAACCGTTACAATTGGAGAAGGACAGGATGCAGTCTCTGACCGACAGTGTTTTCCGACCTCTACTGTCGCTCTAAGCCTTCGACATTGCCTTGCTAACTTGCCATATCCGCCGAAATCTTCTGTTTATCAACTGTGATACGCCTTCAATACCAAGTCAGTCTTCATGCACTAAGCGGGAGGTTTCCGCTGCAAAAAAATCTGTTCGCCAAGACGTGCAGACTCCCCTCAGCCAGGTTTAGCCCACGAGCCGACGTGGTTTGCCGGGGTGTGGCCGCTGCGTGCACAACAGCTACTGGGAGCCACTGGTGAGAGATTGCAGAGTGTCTGTGGACCAGTGTGGTGCACCACCCCACAGATAGGGCCGGCTGGTGACACCTGAAAGGTACTACCACTAGGCACCCTACGACACGAGTATTTTCATTACTCATACTCTGAAAGTAGGTCTGAAGTTGCCTAAGGAGCGGGTTGAAAGAATACTTTTCAGCCCTAGGGAGAATCACTTTCAACTGACAGCTGCTGTCAAATTTCAAAAACGATTTTTATTGAACCATGTTCCGACTTTCTATACAGCCACTCAATTACAGTATGGTGTACAATTGAAATAACATACTGTTAAGTATTTAAAGAATATATATTTTTAAATGACTTTATAATAATTTTTTTCCATTATTTCTTTAAAATAACATAGATTTCGGCAAAATATTTACCATTTGTTAAATTATGAAAATTAAAAATAATGGCTGAATAGCTGGCCGGCCACAGAAAAAAAAAACAAAATAAGCGGGAAAGCGGCAATGCGATCTTCATTTGTTTTTTCCATTTGTAGAGTTTTGTTAATACTTCCTGGTATACGGAAGTATTAACAAAACTCGAAGAGATTTGTATTAACTGTTAATTATATTTGTATAACATTGTGTTAATAATTAACACAAAAGAGAAAGTTGTTGATTTATGTAAAATAAAATTTACACGTTTTTTCTTTAGCTTATTCATTGTTTTATTTTTACTTTCCTTGTATTCGTAATGAAAAGCACAGTGTTTACCTCGGGTAAAAGACTTATTTAGTCCCTCGAACTATTGTCCAAACACCGTCTCGGGACTAAATAAGTTACTTTCACCCCTAGGGTAACAATGTACTATTGTTATATCTTTTTATTTTACATTTTCTTGTTCAAAATTCCTCCAAATACTGGAAACCCTTAATGTCAGGCCATGTGGTCAGGTCAGGCCTCTATTTCACCATTTTTCATAGTATGTCTAATGTCTACTCATAATAATATGTCATATATTTCGACATAATTATTATAATGTATACCTGTCAGAAGTGGTGAAATAGGAGCCAGATGAACGAATAAATAATAATTCAGATATATAGTCCATCATTTGAAAAGCAGTCCATCAATTGCTAGCATCATACCAATCTGCCGAATGATAAGGGCCAATGGTGGTGTACTACTACTAGTGTAGGTTCCGACAAAGTAGTAAAATAAAATTTTGAAAAAAATAATGTAGGGTACCTCCTCAACACGTAAAGTGAGAAAGAAATTAGGTAGTAAATATCAGTTACAAATTTACGGAGAAATAAAACCATAATGGCCCTAATAATAATAATAGTACGGAATTCTACAATGCACGTGGCCCGACAGGCACTTGGCCGGTTTTTAAACCAAAAATTTAATGCGAACGAAAATAAATATTACTTACAGCGTATTAAACTAATTATATCCTCAGTTAAAAGTCCAAGATACCTATACTTGTTTTATTTCTTTGCACATCTTTTGATAATTACTTCTTTCGTCGAGTTTTACTGCTTCATATGATGATAGCATATCCAAAATTAAAATGACGGCATCATTATATCCATAACTTAACATCGCTCGTCAGAAATGTAGAAGTGAGTACTTATATTACATTTCTGTGAGTTAGAAGTTCACTAATTAAAATTGTTAATGAAGATACACAATGTTTTCATTAAATTCATACTTCATGATTTCAGGTCACTGTTTTATCTTTATAGCAGTAAAATTATGAAGATAACAAGAATTCCACATTTTGAAGTAATATTAATAGTTTCGTTAAAAAAAAAGGATTTTTCCAAACTATTTGTTTGGAATGCCTAAAATACGAAAGCTTTTACCTTGTAGAACAAAAGGACTGAGGGGTAGTGAATGTAAAAATCGTTGATGATTATTTCCACAAGACGTAGTTCCTTTATATTCTTTTTTTTTAACATCAAATTTGTCAATGTTCGTTTAAGATATCTTCAATAATTGAACCTAACATACTTCAGCCAATTTAAGTAAATTATATAAGTACCGAAACCTACTAATTAAATCAGTTCGATCATTGGTTTGAATTGCATAAAATTTAGCTCTTTAGTTTTACTCGTTTTATTTATTCATAGTTGGGTAATATAAAACCTTACAAACTAACATACATACGAGTATAACATATTCATTTGTGAAATAGAATGTATCAAGTAACGTCAGTTACATTAACTACATATTTGGCGTGCTCGTTGCCATATCGGTTGAGATTGGTATCCGTCCACGGAAACCCTATGCACCACTCCTTCGGCTAGAAGTCCTTCTTCATGAAGGTGTTTAACCTTCATGAAGAATGCGCGATGATCGGGATTCGCACCACAAACGTTTTATAACTGGCATTGTGACGCAGTTCCAGTGGCTGAACCCTCATAACATAGTTGACCTTCTTCTCTTTGTTATAATATACGAGTAGTTATAAAGTTTGATATACAAAACGCTGAAACTAAGAGCCGAGGCATATTATCTATTCTGTGGCCCAAGGTAGTGTAGGAAAAGCTAAAATAAGTAAGTAAGCATTCGATGTTTGTTAAAGAGTCGTGTAGGTAATTGTTTATTTACGTCAAACGACTAGTCAGTCCCCTTGCGCATTCGATTTCATGGCTGAGTGTAGTATCTCTTCTTTCTGCCAACTTATCCATCACTACCGGATATAAGATAGGTAGGGATGTCATATCTCCGTCAGCGAAGACATAGAACATTTTGAAAATTGTTGAGGTGTTTTATATTGACGTTTCAATGTTTATATAAATTTTTGTATACGATATTATAAAATTGATGATGATAGCATTGAGATTTACGGTTCGTCTGATTTTGTCACGTTGTTATGAGCTAGTATTATTCGCAACTCTTGAGTTTCATATTCTATAGAGTTTTGGCGTTAGCGCTTGATACAATTAGGTATTTTAGTTGGTAAATGTGGCTTAGCATTTATATTAGAGATAATAATGCTGAGAAAAAAATAACAGACAAAATGGCAAACGGAATTCCGAGCGGCCAGCGTCTTCTACGAAATTGCTTTACACCTTGACCTACTCAACGTCGGCCGTCATTAGCTACAAATATTTCACTTTTAGTAGACACTTTTTTGATAATGTATGTTTTTTGCTCAAAATAATCGAATGGGTAACCATATCGAAACAATATTATATTTTTAATACTCTATAGATTGTACTTTAAAAATTTGCAGCAAATATGTATTTGATATGAGTAGACACAACAGTTTGTAGTTACAGTACTTTATTACTAATCCATACTTACTAATAATATAAATGCGAAAGTAACTCTCTGTCTGTCGCGCTTTCACGCCAAAACTACTGAACTGATTTAGATGGGTATAGACATAGTTTGAGTCCCAGGAAAGGACATAGGATAGCTTTTATCGCAGAAATCACTCCTGAAGGAGTAGAAAAGGGGGTGGGAGTTTGTATGGGGAATCAATAACCGCTGAACCGATCTAGATGAAATTTGTCATGAAGATAGTTTGGGTTGTGGAGGAGGATAAAGAATAGTTTTTATCCCCGAAATCATTCCATAAGGGTGTCGAAAGAGGGGGGGGGGGGGGTTGTAAAGGAAATCAATAAAAAAGGATTTCCACGCGGACGAAGTCGCGGGCAAAAGCTAGTATTGAATATGTTGAGTAGGTAATTCCAGCCCCCTTACCCCTGCTTGAAATGCATTAGAGTATGAAGTACCAGCGCTTATACGTGGTGTGGCGCACACACACAGCGCCGGCCGGCGCGCCTGCGCAGAGCACGCGTCGCGGCGCGAGCGCTGCTAAATATAGCGCGCCTCCCGTCGAGCTTACTGGCTTGGAGATTTCCAAGATTTCACGTCATTGTTTTACTTTTGAGGGACACCTGATGCAAACTCTTTTTAGTTCCGCCATATAAGGAAGTGGTTTCCGATATTAAGAAGTATTTTCAACATAATAATAACCATATATTATGGTAATGAATAGTTGAAAAACAGGGCCCTTCCTGCTTTTTCATCATGCAAAATAGTTTTTATTTTGTCTTGTATCACCTTTATCTAGAAATAGAGATTTCTTGATTACACATTTCGGGTAGTGAGGAAACGAGAATAAATTATTTTTTTATTTCTTCAGCAGTAAAATGTCATAATTTTTTTTTCGACAAAATACCATGCTTTTGATAGTCTAACGCTTGTAAGCGACGTATTCAAGCCGTTGAAAATTTAAACTATAGAAACTAAAACAATTTAAACATTATTAAAAAAGAACAAAATTTTAAGGTGTTTGTTTCACAAAACCATTACTTGTTACTGTAATAAATATTTTCATTGTAATCCCACACTATCATTCATACTACTCTGTAAAACATGCGTGAAACAATTTTGCAAGCTTAGCTTGTTCCTAATGTTCTTTGTCCATTAACTAAGGTGGGTTGCCTAACACAAAGTTATTGGATGTTTGCTGTCTGACCCATAAACAAATCGATCTGTTTACGTATGCATTGAGTTTTATACGTAAAGAACTAAACAGCGTTTCGGATTCGGTAGCAACATATATTATATTCATATTTTCTTGATTGTCAGAAACGCGAATAAAAGATTGGATTCGATATAAAATAAAAAAATCAACACTCTTTCTCTTGCAAAATCGTTAGTGCCAAAATCCAAAAATACATACGTAAACTACATTATTAAATATTGATACAGACAATATTAGCAAATTTGCAATTACATTAGTGGTTGTTTTTAAATTATCATTATCATCATAATATCAGCGGAGAGATACCAACTGATGGAGAGCTGCGCTCCGTTTTGCACCGCCTGCATCAAACAACTTCCCGCGATGTTGACCAAATCGTCGGTCCAACTTGAGGGGGGGGGGGGTTCGATCACCCCAAATACAACTTTGGTCCCTCTGGTAGTCCCTTGGAGGGACCACGGAAACTAAAAGTGCCCGTAGTCCCTCTATCAGATATAACAGAGAGACCACGGGTACTAAACCGAATTTGCGTTATTGCTCTATGAAAATAGTAAAATGTCATATTTTTCACATAACTAAGTAATCAACATTTTCTGCTTTTTTAAAAGTATCTGGGTATATAAATGTCTTCTTTAGTTTAAATTATCTTTCTGCCTAGCATTGGCCCCATATTTAAAGAGGTTGGCGTAAAACAATTAAAAAGCTTACAATTCCCATTTAATGTCATAAGATCTCCTGGGCTTTCTCCGGTTTAGACGAAACAGCTGTTTGAAAAGGAGCGACAGCTGCTGGGCGGAGATAAATAAGCATCACTTTAAGTGGGACCGCGCATATAAGTGTTTAATTAACGTAAGTAGGCGCCCAGATTTGATGTAAGGTAACATTATTAGTGTTGGTAAAACATACAAACATTTTGATCCAGTGACTTATTAAATAATCTTCAGGGTGCACCAATTTTATTTATTTGTGTATTTAGTATGCAGATTGTTTGAAATGCGAGCTAACGCAGTGCTAAAACGTTGATATTAAAATTAAAAGACATTTGAAAGAAAGTTATAATTTCGCCGCGTTGACATATTAAAGCGTTAAAATAAAAACCGACTTCAAAATATATCTTTACAATAAATAAAACCAACTTCAAAAACACCAAAAAGTCATAAATAATTTTAGAATACATACAACGTCACAGTTTTATATTGAAGTTGGTACCAAAGTAACTAAGTAGGTATATTAATTGTCCTTTTCATTTTTTAAGACTTTCCAGGTGATCATTGCTTGTCACCGACTTCAATATAAAACTGTGACGTTGTATGTATTCTAAAATTATTTATGACTTTTTGGTGTTTTTGAAGTCGGTTTTATTTTTTGTAAAAAAAATATTTTTCAATCCTTTTAGTTCTTAATACATGCGTTTTAGAATTTGAGCCAAGGCAAACACTAGAACAACTTAACTTAAACAATAAAACGTATTTCGCTCTAAACGGTACTGAAAGAATTATTTTCGAACTCCTAACCTACCAGAAACCTTCCATCATCAGCTCAGTAACATGATTGATGACTATCAGATGCAAATACCTGAACATCTTCAGCAAAACGCTGGACGAGCCTATGAAATTCAAGGTTTCCCTCAATTTTCATGAGATCCCATCATCAGATAATCACATTGTGACAATGGGACCACCTCGGGAGTATACTCTTTCGATTACAAAAAGAATTTTGAAAATCGGTCTACAAATGGCGGAGTAATCGGTGAACATACATAAAAAAAAATAGAACCGACTTCAAAAACACTGAAAACTTAAAAATAATATAAGAGTAGGTACAGACAACATAACACTTCTATATTGAAGTCGGCGCCAAACGATGATCTCCTAGAAAGTGTTAAAATTTGTCACCGACTTCAATATAGAAGTGTGATGTTGTCTGTACTTATTCTTATATTATTTTTAAGTTTTCAGTGTTTTTGAAGTCGGTTCTATTTTTTGTAAAAAAAATTATTTTTAACTTTTTAGTGAATGAAATCTTTTTTAGTGAAAGAAACCCTCATTTAATACCAGCTCTGGTATTAAATTAGTCTTTTCCTCGATTTTCTATGGGCTCCCATCATCAGATTCTGACTTTGGTGACCATGGGACCACCCTTGCAGTATACTCTATCAAATACAAAAATAATTTTGGAAATCGGTTTAAAAATGACGGAGTTATGAGGTAACAAACATAAAAAAATACAACCGAATTGATAACCTCCTCCTTTTTTGAAGTCGGTTAAAAAATAGATACAGCCGAACATAGAACCTCCTCCTTTTTCAAAGTCGGTTAAAAAGGGGGATTACCGAGAAATAAATGATTAGATTTTTTATTATCCTACAATTTTAAGTATGAAAGGTTTTGAACAACACGTTCTCTATTTGATTTTAATGATTATTTATCTGAATTTGTTAATATTCGGTAAATCAAATGACATTTTTTTTAAAGTTTGTAGAGTGTTGTGAATATGTGTAAATATCTTTAAGTCTTCGATATTGCAATTACTCCCTGAAATTCGAGCCCTACGCTCGAAACGCACTAAAAAGCCTTTAAGACGCGTTTAATAAGGGTCAATTTCACGAAGATTGGTGTTTACGATATAATGCATAGTGAAATGTGTGACACGTGCGCCGTGCGCAAAGTAAGCCGAGATCCTTTGGCAGCTGCGTCGCGATTGTGACGCTGTGTGAGTCACTGTTGACGGTGTGTTCTATGCAAAAGAGTAAAAGTAAAAAAGTCGATAGACTAAACAAGAATATTGAAAACAAGGTAACTTTTTATTGCCAGACGGTGGTAGACGAGCCAGGGCCCACGTGATGGTAAGTGGTAACCACCACTCATGGATATCTGCAATGCCAGTGGCACAGCTCAGTTACTGCCTACCAATTTGCTTACATCTTTTTTTGAAAATAAAATAATATGTGACAGAGTTGCTGTAGTTAACTAAGTAGGTATGTATCTTGATTCAATGGATTCTTTTGTGTATTTGTGATGAGATAAAAAAATAGTTTTTAGATAATATAGCCAGTACTTTTTACAGCCCAACCGTAAAACTTATATATAAAAATTTTATAACACTTGTTCAATATTATAGTTACGGAAAAAACCGAATAGTCGTTATTATTTTTTTGGTACATCGAACATGTATTTCTCTAATAAATGAATGTTGTTACATACCATATTTGATTTGTTCATAGAAAACTTGTCATAAATCAAACTTCTTCCCAAACTCTTACATTTTCTCACATCACTTCGCAAAACAAATTCTCGTCACAACACAATAAATTTTTTTTCTCTATACCAATACCACAGTTTAACAATGTGATTGTTAAACTGTGCCAATACCGCTCGATAATACATTTAACAGTTCTTTAGCACGATGATGGATCAGTTTGTCAGTGCTCCAGATGATTAGCAGTTGAGCAGACACTTGGCCTATTTTCCGTTCGTTCATTTGCTTACTTTACGGCAAAAAAACATCTGCATTAATTCATGTTAGAGAGAAAAACGGGGTTTATTTTCATTTAAGGTCTTAACCATAGAGTAAAAGTAGTTGTTGCCATTTTAACATTGATAGTAATTAAGAAAGTATTAAAGATACAAAAAAAATCAGACTGTTTATTTACAATTTTACATAGGTATATTGCCACATGATAAAAATTACATTATTTACTTCGTCAACCCTAAGTTATTTATGACTCATTGCATTACCGATGGGCGAGCTTTTCCATAATTTTGTTGGCTCGAAATCTCGAAGCTCAGGGGATCATTACAAATGTAAAGCGCAAATTAGCAAAAATCGTAATTTTCATGCGACATGGTTTGGCAAACAAACATATATGGCACATTCGATACTGAGTGGTTAACTGGTTAATCCATTAGGCTAAATGGGCGTTTACGATAAGAGTCACATGCGCTTTGGCAACCAAAAATACCACGCCATCAGCATCTCTTGGACAAATAGCATCTTCCTAATGAGCATTGGCGACCCACTCACACCCAGGAACCCAACATGAATTTGGTTGTGGCCTTCCGTGAGGTAAAGGTACCCAACTAATTCTATTGCTCATTTAAAGGATAAATGCTGGATATAACCCGTCTCGGTAATTCAAGAAAATGGTTTGAATTTTTTTAGGTTAATAGGTTTTCTCTCCTACTAACAATATCGCAATTTTTGCAGATGTAAAAAGTTCGAAGATCGAAAGTTATTGACAAATTGAGCGGTTTGATAAATAGTTACGTTTGCGCCACCGCTGTTTGTTGGATCGCTTCAATCGTAATCGCCTCACCGTGGAATGCGTTTCAGCTATGTCTTTAGTTCGTTGATCGCATAAGCCGAGTATCACCGAGACCGTATGACGATACCGCATACGGCTTGCGACTCGATATCGATAACTTACTGATATTTGAAATGTGCATGTTCGGATATCTAGATGTTTAGCCGCAATGAATTTAAATGAATCTTGGATAACTTTTATCCTAATTAATACTCTATCATGAAGTTCATACAGAAAAAAAAAATATTACTCTTTGGTACTTAATGAAAAGCGTCACCAAAAAATTATTTAATTTTTTTCAATTATCAATATTATACCATTGTTTTTGTGGAAAAATAGTCAAAGTATGATTATGGCAATTTTAATTTAAGTGCATACAAATTATTATTAAATATGAGTAAATATCTGATAAAAATATAAACAAATAAATATCATACGCTTTTCCTTAAGGTTACATCGATTTTCGTTTTCCATAACACGTTTATTCAGGTTTAGATGGATTGTTTCTCAATTAATAAAAGCGATATGAAATCGATCAACTAAAGCGAATTTGAAACATTATTTTAATGATAAAAATTTCGATTGAATGAAACGGTAATAATTAGTTATTATGTATTAGTTATATTAAAGAAATATAGATATTAAATAAGCCGTCTGGTGTCGTGGGTCACCCGATAGGAACGAAATTCTTTATGCTTCTCGACAAATATTTTATTAAATTTATTATATTTAAACAATTCTATTTCTTATTGGTTCGGGTGTCGCAAAGGGGGTGCATTAAAGATACACTCTAATTTCTTTTTCAAATTATCGAAAATCATAGTTACCAAAAAGAGATTCGTATTTATGTCATTACGCGTTAGTATGTGCCGTTGTGCGAGTAGTCATTTTATGTAATTCGATGTTTTTAAAATTGTGTCATTATACGTACGTGTCGTTGTGCATCGGGAGCTAGCAAAGGGAGTGCAGCACTTAAAAAAAATTCACTGTATTTAGTATGGAGTCAGGACTTTTTTTATTCATATTTAAATCATTCTAATACCATGTCGTGAAGCGTCCCTAAAATTTTCCAGGGTGATAAAAAAATAACCGTGTATAATAATTTTATTATTAAATCATCGATAACAATGATAACGTCACTATTCGATAGAATCGCTCGTTTTGATTCTCAAGTCGCCCGCCAAGCCCCTTGAGGGGGTGATTTGGTGTGTTGGCAAAGCGCCAGGCGGCGTCTTTGGCGTGCCGCCAAAACGGGAGCATAGTGGAAAAAATGGCCGTCGCGCATCTTCGATATGCGTCAGCGCGGCCTGCGCACGCACATGCGTAGTGCTTCTACATGGCGCTTTCAGCGGATACGTGTTGAATGACTGAAGAGATAGTAAAATAGTAAATAGGTAACGAAATAAGTTCAAACAATTGCATGATATTTGTACTTATGTGATTCAAAATGCTTGAGGTAAATTAGGTACACTAAAGTTAAAGATAAAATAAGGTAATAATCCTATAGATATCCATTATTGATGTTTGTTTTAAAATTCAATAAAACAAACATCAATTATGGATACCTAGTAGTAATTTTTTTAAAGTGACAATAAGTGTTTGAGAATTCGACATTTGCAATTAATTTGGATTCCTCTGTTTTTCAGATTTTTCGATTTATTTTAGGTATGTTTTTCGCTTGTTGTTTTGACTTTGGCCACAAAGTAGTTAGCTTTGCTCCGTCATTATTTATCCCAAATAGTTAATAAAGGTGAAACAAAAAGCAACATTGAGATTTTATGAAATGATAAACGTTTCTGACGAAGAAGTATTTGAGTCAAAACGTGATTGCTAAGGTACTGAAAACTAACGAAGTAAAAACCACACAACTGGCTGAATCAACAATTCTATTCTGCAATATTTGTCATAAGCAATACCAAAGGGCAAGCTATTGCACCTTGAAGATCAGAGTACGCTCTATCTTTCCTAAGGAGATCAGTTAACAAGTAGTTATGCATCTGCCCAAATCAAAGCAATGACACATACTTTTACAGCACAAGCAATATACGATTAGTAAGGATGTGATAAAAGATCGTTGGGCAAATTGGGCCCTCTGATCCCAAACGGGCTTTCCAAGGGGGTTGAGGAAGTTCAAGAGGGAGGGAGGTTCAGCTGGGTAGACGGAACACCTGGAATGGATTAGCCACGGTATAATTAGGTCCACGAGCATACCTAAGTAGGTGGTTTTGTCAACCTGTTCTTTTAGTAAAATGATAAATCATGGAAGATCATGGAAGATAGAATTGACCAATATAAAAAAACACATGGTTTAGCAACGTGCCAATTACAAAATCAAACTTTCAAAGAATAATCGAACGCAACAATGCTTTGCAAGCGGTTAACACATGCTAATTAATAGTGTTCTTTTGGATTCGGCCGGATGTTTTGTGAATGAGATGCCTTTTAGTTGGTCGATCGATAATGTTCATTAGATGGATAATAGTTGTTTACAATTTCCAAATACCTGCGTCACATTATGATCGACGCACGTAACACAGAATAAGATATACTAGAGCTGATGGTATCCGAATATGTTTTGTTTTATAATGTACAGTAAGCTCCTTATCAAGCTATACTGATTGGCGGTTTTCGTAGTGTAAATATATAGCTTGAATGGAAGTTTATTGTACATTGTAAATAATTTCACAGAAAGAAAACTGTTTTTTTTCCACAACGGAATCCGAGATAGTAAAAACAAAAAATTAATGAGATTGCATTTTCTTGCATATATATACATATAATCTTTAAACTAAACGTCTATAAACATTGTTAGAACCGTGCTGTGACGAGTCATTAAAGCAGACTTAGAGAACTTGCCACTTCCTTGTCTAAGGAACTACCTGTGCCCAGCAGTGCGACTTATATGAGCTAGGTAATGATGAAGATGTTTCTTTCCTAAATTACCAATAAATACTAACCCTAAGAAAATATCATCACAATTCAATGAAATATCCAGAAAAAACTTCAAAAGACGATCAACTAAGTAGCCCGACCCCATCATTTGGAAAAGTTTAATAGGTGAAAGGAACTCATTAAAATTTTACCGTTATCGAACGCATACTTAACATTAAAGTAACTATGATATTACCATATAGGTACTCCCCAGTTTATAGTTTCATTATCTCAATCATATTGACACAGTGTTATTATATTATTTGGCACAGTGCGGTGGAAGCTGACCCTTCGCCAAAGTTGGGCAGGAGCCAGCAATCAACAGGCTGCCACATAACAACCTGTCACGTGTAGATACACAGGATTTGCTAGTCCAACCGAGAAAGATAATGGAAACTGTTTATGTTCTGTAAAAATACATTTTAAGGGCGCATCATAAATCATGTGTACCTAAATTTTTTCTTGTATGATGTCGGTAACAATACGTTTGTCTAGAATAGTAACACGTTTGTATTATTTCTCAGTGATCTTTCTAGAAGAGCGTCGGTGGCGCTGTGACCTCGGCACTGGACTGTGCCCCGAGTAGAATCGAGAGGCCCGCGATTGCTCCTTCTATGTACCAATGTGTTTTTCGTTTCATGAATTTCATATGTACATTTATCTGACGCTCCTACAGTGAAGAAAAACATCGTGAGGAAACCTGCATACACCTGCGAAGTAATTCAAAGGTGTATGTGAAGTCAACCAATCCGCACTGGGCCAGCATGGTTTGACTAAGGCCTAATCGCCCTAACATTACTCGTTAGGGTAGGCTCGTGCCCCTCGGTGGGGACATATATGAGCTGTGATGATTATGATGATCTTTCTAGATTTTTATAATACTGCCCTTAATCCTAACAGTAAATAATCCTACAGACTTACTCCTGAAATACTGAAACTTGAGATCACATCACATCTATAGTAAGCATGCTATTGTTAATTTTCAGCGTTCTTAATAAGGAATGACTTAAAGTTCGTTGGCATAAAATTATACCTAAGCATTTTATACAATAAACTTACTTCTAACAAAATCGTTGTAAAAAACACATTGCCTAAATAATACACCACTGAGCTCTGGAATCGCACTCGTGCGTAAAAAACATAAAAGTGTTTTTCTATAACATTTTCTAATAGGTAAGGACCCGAGCTAAGCTGCTTAATTTTTATTTATTTATTTTTAATTTTTCAAAGTTAGGTCTTAATTTCCTAGGCAAGTAATTTGATATTTATGCCAGAAACCCCACGAACTAGTTTATAATAATATCTCTGTTTACTTACTTTGATGTTAACGTTATTGGTGACATACGGAACCTAACAGTTCTGTTTTATACTGATTTATTTTTCTAATTTCATAGCAATGTTAAGTCCAAAAAATATTAAGCTAATTATTCTTTGCAAATGAAACAGTCATATTATTGTTTGTGTTGTGAAGAACGCATCACACGTAGCCTGGAGAGCTGGCACACTGCCAACACCGAAAGCTGTAACTGAAAATTTATCTGTGTGCATACAGTGTGAAAATGTACTGTCGGAAACGGAATACATTTTATTGAAGGAACTTCTGTTAGTTTTTCCATATTTTTTTTCCATTTTTTTTTTGTATTTGGCGAAGGCGAAGCGCACAGCTGGGTCTTAGGGCTCTACCAGAAGCGAGTAAGTTTGGGCCATCTGGACATTGGGCTACTCTGGCAAGTGTGGTTTAGTGGGGGGCTCACCGGTAGTCAGTGAGATTGACTTGGGGTCTGCTTAAGGTATTATTTAGAGCCATACCTTTAAGCTATAACTACATTGATTAGATTGATCGCTACGATAGAGAAAATATTAATTTATAATCGGATTACAGACGTTTTATTTTAGTGATCAAATAACACTGTTAACTTTCATTTGGTTAATAGGAAATAAACCAAAAATTTATATTATTATATTTTTTATTAGCAACACATCATATTAATACCTTAGCGGAGTGCGAAGAAACGGAACATTAAAAAACAAACAAGAAATTAACTATTGAAAATTGCATGTCATCTCTTTCTTCATCATGACAGCTTATACACGTCCCCGCCGAGCCTACCCTAAGTTAGGGTGATTAGGCCTTCGATTGGTCGACTTCACATACACCATTGAATTTCTTCGCAGATGTATGCAGGTTGCCTCACGATGTTTTCCTTCACCGTAAGAGCGTCGGACAAAATAATGTACATAATATGGAATTCGAAAACGAGAAACACATTGGTACATGGCAGTCTCGAACCCCGGGCCTCCCGATTGGAAAGCAAGTGTCGTGTCCACAGCGCCACCGACGCTCTTACGCCACCGACGCGCTTCTGACGATCTCTTTCTTGCAAAACAGATTTTTGTCTGTGTATAATAATGGCGGACGTGTACGATGACGTCAATGTCTATGCTGGATCTCTAAGTCTAGCCGACAACTTTAAAGTTCTAACCGCAAAGGTTAAAACTTACTTCAAATATAACTTTCCTGAGTTGTAAGTCTAATAAAAAAACTTTTGCTCATACAATAACAAAAAGGTATGCATATTCCATATTAAACTTCAGTGATTCGCCCTTCGAGATTACACCATTAATAGTTTTATTTACTTGTAGTAGCACGCGTATGTGCTGCCATCTTACACGATTTTAGAGTAACATAACACTTAAAAAAAAAAAAAGTGAAAATGTTAACTCTCAAATGAAGGTACTTTCATACACGTTTTGTGTGGCGGCCATCTACACGCTAGTGAAGTTTAAATATCGGTTTTTTGCTTCTAAAAGTATTATTTTCCAGTAATTTTAGCTTTGTGTGTGTGATAATTGATAATGGGAAAGCGTAAATACTATGCAGCAGAGGAGGACGACATAGAGGAGAAGATAAGGAGACTAAAGAAAAAACGCGCTAAGATTCGCCGTGAACGACACGACGATCGATACGACCGGCGACGTTCTCGCCATCGTCATCGTTCAAGATCACCATCGGAACATTCTTATAGTGACGAGAGTGAAAGTGACTATTACTATGATGATGATTACGACCAACATACTTCAACAAGTAAAGGTACGGTCGGTTTTTAATTACCTAAGTACATAATATAGGTGCAATGAGTATAGTCTGTAAGGCTAATACCGGCCAATGATATTAAATTACCAATGGAACATTAGTTCAATACGGGATATTGATCATTTTTTAAAATGGTATTGCACACAAGTAATATAGAACACAGTCCGGGAGGCTACGTCTATTTACTTACATGTTGTATATTAAAATAGTATTACACACAATTATTATCTAGAACATAGTCCGAGAGGCTATGTCAGTTTACATATCTCAAGTACATAACGTAATGCAATGATTATAGTCACCGGCCGGTCATAAATGTGATAATACATTAGGTTAATCCGGGAGGTTGATCATTGTATGTATCTTAAAAATAGTATTGCACACAATTTATTGTCTAGAACATAGTCCGAGAGGCTACGTCATGACATGTTGGTCAGTGCATTTTATAGATACCTATCTAGAGTGCAGTCCGTGAGGCTTGCATCGTGATTTTGTTTTCTTTTGCACAATGGCCCTTGTTTTTGGTTACAGGAGCGCCCCCTGTCGATAACGATGATGATTTTGTTAATCTGTGCAATACCACCTACACAGTCAGGCCAAGATAAGTCTGGGCAGTCCCCCGTCTCATCACCCAGACCAGCCGTGGCTTCCGTGGTGATACCGGTTCCTGCGCTGAGTAATGACATCACGCAAGAAGATATTTCGCCTGCTACTGAGTTAGATCCCAGTGTCCTATGTATTCTAGGTGATGAACCTATTGCTAAGGAGATTTTTGGTCCAACTATCCAAAAGGATATTGCCAGCAGATGGTCAGATATCTTAGTGAATGGGCTACAGGAGGAGAATAAAAAAGCCATTGTCAAAGATAACAACATACCCGAGAATTTCAAGATTGTCCAAGCTCCGATCATTAACCCTGAAATCAAGGCAGCTGTTAATGAGAACGTTTTTAAAAGAGATAACATACTTGTTGATAAACAAAATTTACTTGCCACTGCAATCACGGGGGTTGTATCTACGATGTCAGCTTTTTTATCATCCAACGCCGAGTCGGTTGACATAAAAATCAATGCCCTGAAATCGCTCAGCGATACAGGAAGGCTCCTATCATTTTTCTGAGACTCAAGTCAGACGAAATTTCCTTTTAGCCTGCCTCAGTAAGGACGTAAAAGAAAATATTAGAGACCTAAAAAGAGATGATTTACTTTTTGGTAGCAATTTGCAAGAGAATCTAAAATCCATGAAAGCGATTTCGAGAACAGGAGCCGAACTTGCTAAACCAGTCCCTGAAAAAGCAAAACCACCGCCTAAGAATAGGAAAACGGAGCCTACAACATCACGAGCTTTAAACTGGAGGGGCCCACCGCCACCCCCGCCAGCTCCGCCTCGACGCCACCCCCCCGCGAGGCCGAGCTCGACGGCTGGTGGGCGCAGGCAGCCGCCGCCGCGGGCGCGACGACCGAGCGACCGCCGAGCCCCGCGTCATCCTCCGCGGACCTCCCGTCGCTTAAAGTTGATGACGTCACCCCACAGGCTAGTAGATTACCTTTTTTTTTATAATAATTGGTTAAAAATCTGCAACGACCCCGTTATATTATCATGGGTGTCCTATTTACGGATCCCTACTTCGGGTGACCTCACGCAACGTAATATTCCAATGAATAATCCAGAGTCAGAGTCACATCTACGAGAAATGTCTAAAGAGATACTTTCCCTTCTTGAACTCGGTGCTATAAGAGAGTGTGAGCCTTGCGAAGGTCAATTTCTGTCAAGTATATTTCTTGTAAAAAAGAGTAATGGTAAAAATAGATTTATTTTAAATCTCAAGGCTCTGAATAAGTTTATACCTACTTCACATTTCAAGCTTGAGGATTATAGGACTGCAATGCGACTCATAACAAAAAACACATACATGTGTTCTATACATCTAAAGGATGCGTATTTTTCTATAAGTATACATAAGGATTATAGAAAACTTTTACGTTTCTTGTGGTTAGAAAAACTATATGAATTTCAGGTACTACCTTTCGGGCTAAACCTATCTCCTTATGTGTTTACTAAGTTGATGCGGCCTGTCATGCAATCCTTACGCAGTCAAGGCTTATTATCAGTAATCTATTTAGATGATATCTTATTACTCGCAAACTCATACTCACAATGTAAACATAATTTCAATGTGACTCAAGACTTACTCATTTCTCTCGGTTTCACGATAAACTATGAAAAATCGGTATCTACCCCGAGTCAATCAGCTGAGTACCTAGGGTTTGTTTTTAATTCTGCCGATCTTCTACTCAGTATTCCGCAAAATAAAAGACAAAAAATTAAAGAGGAACTTCTATATTTTTCTTCCATAAAACGGTGTAAGCTTCGAAATTTTGCACATTTGATTGGCTTGTTAATCTCAGTTTGCCCAGCAATACCTTACAGTTGGTTATATACAAAAAACTTTGAGAGATTTAAATTTCTTTGTTTAGAACAAAAAGACGATTACAATCAATACATACAATTACCCGATTCATTAAATTCAGATTTTAACTGGTGGATTCGTAATATAGAAGTACCAGGTAACCCTTTACGGTCAGGTAACTTTCAGCTTGAAATATACTCGGATGCTTCGCGATCGGGCTGGGGTGTTTATTGTTCCGGTAACAGCAAATGGGCAGTGGTCTAGCCAAGAACAAGCCGAACATATTAATTACCTTGAATTGACAGCCGCTTTCTTCGGTTTAAAAACGTTTGCGAAAAATCAACGGAATTGCGAGATTTTATTAAGAATTGATAACACCACGGCAATTGCATATATAAATAGAATGGGTGGTGTTCAGTTTCCCCACTTGAATAGTTTGACTCGGCACATATGGCAGTGGTGCGAAAAAAGAAACATATTTATCTTTGCTTCTTATGTAAGCTCAGCCGATAATTTCAGGGCTGATGCGGAATCTCGTCGCATACATGCCGATGTCGAGTGGGAACTCGCGGATTACGCATTCGATCGAATTTGTCAAGAATTTACCCGACCGCAGATAGACTTATTTGCGAGCCGCTTGAATAACAAATGTACTAAATTTGTCTCTTGGCATCGTGACCCTGAAGCGTACAAGGTGGATGCATTTACAATATCCTGGCTTGCGTACTATTTCTACGCATTTCCCCCATTTTGTCTTATCTTAAAAGTATTGCAAAAAATCCAAACAGATAAAGCGACAGGGATAGTCGTGGTCCCTTTATGGCCCACTCAGCCCTGGTACCCCCTTTTCCAAAAATTGTTGATTACCCTGGTTGCCGGAGTGTTGTCAGGGAGGCGTTCTTAAAGCAGGGCACTCCTCTTGATGCTGTGGATGTAATGCTAGCTTCTTTGACAAAAAATACTTTAAAGCAGTATAACACTAGCCAGAAATATTGGCACTCTTATTGTAGAAGAAAAAATCTGAATATTTTTTGTAATTCTGTACCAGACATAATTTCATTTTTATTTACATTGTATCAACAAAGTCAAAAATATGGTAGCATTAATTGCGCAAAAGCAGCATTATCACTTATACTTGGAGCCGATATTATGAATAACCCACAGATAAGACGATTTATGAAGGGGCTATATAAATTAAGACCTCCCACTCCACGTTATAATTATACATGGAATCCTACAATAGTGTTGGATTTTCTTAGCAATTACTATCCAAATGAGACCCTTTCTTTTAATGTTTTGTCTAAGAAATTAGTGACCTTACTGGCTCTTGTCACTGCACACCGCGTGCAAACCCTCTCCCTTATCAGACTCTCTAATATAAGGAGAACAGCTAATGAGAAATTCATAATTAACGCACACAGTACACGGCATGCTTCGACTTCCGCGGCCAACAGGCTCGGCGTGAATATTGACATTATAAAGAGGACAGCAGGCTGGACTGGCACCTCTAAGTCTTTCGCACGGTTCTATAATAGAGAACTTGATGCTGATAGATCCGATGAGTTCGCTCGCTCTTTGTTACAGGATTGCTTAGATCACTCTGATGATTAACTTAATTTAGATTATTAGATATACTTAACATCATAATTGAGAATAAATAATGATTGTACACTAATTATATCGTTTCTTTGCTTATATTTATAAACTACTTTTGTAATATTTCCATTTGTGCTGTTTCGTGATAATCTCTAAACATCTACAAGTAAATAAAACTATTAATGGTGTAATCTCGAAGGGCGAATCACTGAAGTTTAATAGAAAATCAAACGAACTTACCTGTAAGTGACGTTCGATGATTATTAAACGAAGTGATTCGCCCGAGAGATTACACCCCCTCCCTCCCAAACCGAGACCTCCAGGCTCGGTCATCCCTGAGCATCACGAAACAGCAGTTACGATAGGCCTAGATGGTACTGAAACGTGTATGAAAGTACCTTCATTTGAGAGTTAACATTTTCACTTTTTTTTTTTTTAAGTGTTATGTTACTCTAAAATCGTGTAAGATGGCAGCACATACGCGTGCTACTACAAGTAAATAAAACTATTAATGGTGTAATCTCTCGGGCGAATCACTTCGTTTAATAATCATCGAACGTCACTTACAGGTAAGTTCGTTTGATTTTCTATTGAAATGCATAAGTAATAAGCTAAAAAGTGTGATGCGATTTGAAAACATAGACTGCTTAAATAACTCGTATCACCCGTATTTAATGATAATTTTTATGAAAACAGTGACGACCTGAGAATACATAAAATTTGTAGTTTTTAATATTAGTTTTTATACATTGTTGTTTCGGCGAGCGGTTCGGTTTATATGCACATTAATGAATATATAATACATCAAAAAGCGCTCTGCAAGACATGTAATCGATTCAAGTAAGTAATTTTTTTATATACATTTTGTTTTCAAGAATAACATGTTATTGGATATGTTCTAATTATCTTCCATTAATATTGAGAATGTATTTTCTAGACACCGACGGCGACTGTACGGCGAAGAGACGATGACCTCGAGCCGTCGTCTAGCCAAATGCCGGCGGCCGGTGCGCTAGCCTAGCAAACAGCTTTGACCATATTTTCTCTTAATACGAGTACTTACACCACTTGTTGCACAAACACTTTCGATTTAATCGCTTTGGCGTTGACAGTAATTTCGCTGTCAATGCAAGACTCTGACGACCATCATAAAAAGATGACGACTCAACTGTACAATGTACACGCTTACATTGATTGTCATAAAAGAGTGAACGCGATAGATTATGATTTACACAGTAAAGAGGAAGCACTTAAGTCGAGAGAATTAAAAAAAATATTTTACAAAAAATAAAAACCGACTTCAATAGCACTGAAAAGTTAAATTAAAAATAATATTAGGTTGGGGAAAAAGTCTTTTCGCATTATAGTATGTATAAACTTGTAATAAAATCTCTTTGGCTATACTATTTGTATCTGGCTGGTTTTGGTATCATTGAAAGTTTAAATTTTAAAGAACATAATTCCAAATTCAAATTAGGAAAATGTGTGATTTTCATTTGTTTTTCGTACCGCCAAGATGAGTGAATCTAATGAAGAAATTCGATACATTTTAAAATTTTACTACAAAAAAGGTAAAAATGCAACGCAAGCCGCGAAAAAAATTTGCGATGTTTATGGACCTAGTGTAGTGTCTGTGAGAGTAGCACAAATTTGGTTTAAGCGTTTTCAATCCGGAAATTTTGATGTCAAAGATGCACGTCGCTCTGGTCGCCCTATGACAGATAAAATGGATGCCATTTTTGAAAAAGTGGAGCAAGATCGGCATGTCAGTAGTTATGACGTAGCTGAAGAACTGGGAATTGACCACAAAACAGTTTTGGCGCATTTGAAAAAAACTGGGTACACAAAAAAGCTCGACATTTGGGTACCTCACGAGCTCACTGAAAGAAACCTAATGAACCGTGTACTCATTTGTGATTCTTTATTACGACGTAATGAAACCGAACCATTTTTGAAGAAGCTGATAACTGGTGATGAAAAGTGGATCACGTACGACAAGATCGTGCGAAAAAGGTCGTGGTCAAAGGCCGGTCAGGCTTCACAGACTGTGGCGAAACCCGGGTTAACTCGCAACAAGGTGATGCTGTGTGTGTGGTGGGATTGGAAGGGCATTATTCATTATGAGCTGTTACCACCAGGCAGGACCATCGATTTTGAACTCTACTGCGAACAACTGATGAGATTAAAGCAAGAAGTTGAGAGAAAGCGGCCGGAATTAATCAACAGAAGGGGTGTGGTTTTTCATCATGATAACGCTAGACCTCACACATCTTTAGCCACTCAGCAAAAATTAAGAGAGTTTGGCTGGGAGGTGTTAATGCATCCGCCGTATAGTCCTGACCTTGCACCTTCAGATTTCCACCTGTTTCGGTCTCTTCAGAATTCTTTAGGCAGTGTCAGGTTAACATCACGAGAGGACTGCCAAAACCACTTGTCGCGGTATTTTGACCAGAAGTCCCAAAATTTCTATAGCAATGGGATCATGTCCCTACCTACAAGATGGCAAAAAGTTATCGAACAAAATGGTACCTACATACTTTAGTTAAATGTAAATAAACTATATTAAAAAATGTTTTGAATTTTCTTAAAAAATGCGAAGAAACTTTTTCCCCAACCTATTATAAGAATCCTACCTACAGGTACCTACAGACAACATCACACTTCTATATGGAAGTCGGCGCCAAACGATGATCTCCTAGAAAGTCTTTAAATTTGTCACTGGCTTCTATATTGAAGTGTGATGTTGTCTGTGCCTATTCTTAAGTTATTTTTAACTTTTCAGTGTCTTTGAAGTTGGTTTTTATTTTTTGTAAAATATTTTTAACTTTTTAGTGAATGAAATCATTTTAGTAAATTAGGGTTTTCCTCGATTTTCATGGGATCCCATCATCAAATCCTAACTTTGGTGACTTTGGGACCACCTCAAGAGTATACTCTATCGAATCGAGTACAAAAATAATTTTGAAAATCGGTCCACAATTGGCGGAGTAATCGCGTAACCTACACACAAAACAAGATGGACACACCTAAAATTTTAAGGGCTTTCCTCGATTTTTATTGGATCCCATTATCAGATCCTGACTTTGGTCACTATGGGACTACCCTTGGAGTATACTCTATCGAAAAGAATTTTGAAAATCGGTCCACAATTGGCGGCGTAATCGCGTATCATACACACAAAAAAAAACATACGCATCGAATTGAGAACCTCCTCCTATTTTGAAGTCGGTTAAAAATTCTTACGTATATTTTGTTAAGTGTATATTGCTGTCGCGCTGTGTACCGATCACATGAGTTTGTTAAGGCAAAGTAGTATTTATATACTGTTAGTAACAGCGACATCCAATTTAAAAATCTCTACAGAATTCTTGAAAATTTACAAAGTATAAAAAAAAACTTACAAATTTTATATTAGACAAAATGCAAACGCACAAATATAAAATCTACTTGTACATTATTTGTATTTGATGCGAAAATGTTGTAGGTATTACAAAAATAATCACTTTGTCCTTTAAGTATTAAAAGCTCGGATGTTTGCTTGAATCATATAAAATTACCAGCAAGCAAAACAACGCTATTATTCCATAAGTATGTGCAAAATGTTATAGTTATTATGTTAAAAGCACATTAACTATTTTGCCTGCGAAAATTATTCACATTTTTAAATAGCTTATATACGGTGGTTCAAAATAACCAATAAATAATCATTTCTTTATCGAAAACTCATTATTAAAATGTGTTTACACGTAATGTCATTCAACCCAAAATTTTCATGTAAATCATAGACATGATGATGATACTATGATTTACATGAAAATTTTTGGTTAAATGACATTACGTGTAAACACATACCGAATTTCATATAAATCGGTTCAGCGGTTATTGATTCCCCATACAAATTTCCACCACCCTTTTCTCCCCCTTAAGGGGTGATTTCTGCAATGAAAGCTATCCTTTCTCTGTCTCCTGTTTATAAGCTACCTCCCCACCAATTTTCAGCCAAATCGGTTCAGCCGTTCTTGAGTTATAAATAGTGTAACTAACACGACTTTCTTTTATATATATAGATATATTTTTCTTTGGCATCGAAAGTCAACTGTTCTCAACTACGCCGCGACAAACACAAAAATGTAAAATCCTATGGCAGAACATTTTCCTTACTTCCAAGCTATTGTTCGTCAAAGATTTTCATCGCTCACAAAAAGCCGGAAAGCGTTTAAAATTCATCACTTCATCTTTCCACGCTCCTTGTTAAACAAAGGGGAGTTCTAAAGGATGAAATCATTTAAACGTTAAACGTTTGATTGTTCACATAAAAAGGACAGTAAAAACTTTTTATGTTTCATTTGTTTTTCCGCTTATATTAGTTGGTGGTTGAGCTTCTGACCCGTTTTGGCTAGCTACCGTCTTACCTAAGTATGTCGCCACAATAACATGTTGAAAACGTTATGATATTCCGATTAATGATAAAAGGTAAGAAAGCCAGTTCCTCAGTTGTTGAAGAATCCAGGTATAGCTCCCCTCCATCTTCGACCTTCACGTCAGTTACCATCAGGTGAGATTGTTGAGAGCTGTAACTTGTACTGGCTACTCGACCTATTTGTGATTTTGTAATGGACTAGTCTAAGTGATGTGTCACTTTTAAAAATATATTTCAACCTATCAACAGAGATAAAGGCCAAGAGTTTCCTGATCCGTTAAAATACTAAATCAGTGTTTATTACGCACGAAGATGGGTTATCTCTTTTTTGGATAATTACTGCAGAGGTGACAGCATTTGTAACAGAAAGACGACAAACATTACTGATAGTCTATATCTATACAAATAAATAAAATTGAAGTGTCTGTTTGTCATGTCAAAATAACAAGTTTTTACTAAATGAGTATGAATGTATATCGGGTACCAATAACAATAACACACTTTAATTTTTTTTGTCTGTCTGTCTGTTTGTTCCTGCTAATCTCCGGAACGGCTGGACCGATTTTGACGGGACTTTCACTAATAGATAGCTAATTATATAAGGTATAACATAGGCTACTTTTTATCAACTTTAACAAAAGTAAGTATTTCACGCGGACGAAGTCGCGGGCACAGCTAGTAAACAATAAAGGAGGCATATAGTGTTGGCGATTTGTTTTACTTTTAAACTGATATTAAATTGATACTAGTACTTGTGAATTTCCATATCCAATTACATTTATGACAAGTCACAAGTACTAGTATCTCTCTTTGATTTATATCTGTGAGAAGTCTGTTTCATCTTATAACTCGTTTCATTGGTAAAGCACCTCGGTTGTACTGTCCTTCTCCTAATGTGAACCTATGCGTTATGTAAAATATTTATTGAATGATGACGAAATTCGACACAGATCTTCAAAGTCATTGTAGAAATAAAGAAGAAATAAATAACATTATATCTACTGACGCCTTCAACAAAAATAGGATATTTTCTTTTCATTACTTATACTCGGAAAGTAGGGTTGAAGTTTCCCGAGGAGTGGGTTGAAAGTAATACTTTTCAGCCATAAGGTATAAACCAACTGACAGCTGTCAAATTATAACAAAAAACTAGCTCTATTTTCACATTTCTAATGAACCATGTTCCAACTTTCTATACAGCCACTTAATAACAGCTCGATATAAAACTGAAATAACATGAAGTTAAAAACATATTTTTTAAAAGACTTTATTATAATTTACTATTAACTATTTCTTTAAATAACATGTTTTTCAATCATAAAATGAAAAATAGTGTCTGAATAACTGGCCGGCCACAGAAAAATAAACAAAATAGGTGGAAAAGCAACAATCCGATCTTCATTTGTTTTTTTAAGTAGTACTGTTTTGTTTATACTTCTGCATAGCAGGGTTTGTATTAATACAATGAGTTCATCTGATTCAAATATGGATTTAATGCCTGATTGCATAAGAGAAAAGTTAACCTTTTCTCTTAGCAGAAATTGTTGATTTATCTCTATATATAATAAAATCGTAGGGGTACAAAAATCTGTAATTGCGAAATATTAAGAAAAAAATACACAGGTCGCCTTAAAATCATTAGAAGAACACGATAGAATAGTTTTTAAAAAAATTGTTTGTTTTTTGGTTTGTTTGTTTGTATGTTTGTCCGAAAAGATCTCCGAAACTACTGGACAGAATTTGATATGGCTTACACCACAATGCTTAGAATTTTCCGGAAGAACATTTAGGCATAATTTCGTTTGTATAAATTCACTTTTTATTTTTAGTGAAAAAATACCATATAAAATTTGGGAATTGGCTTTAGGTAGAAAAACAACATGGCGCACGTGAAAATTATTTTGACAAGTCTGTCACATAGTACAGAGAGAAGGTATTTTCTTCCACGAAGGAAAGGCAATGGAACTACGCCATACAGCCTGATCTTAAGTAATTGGATTTCGAAAATTAAGGCAGGAATGAAGTGTTTCACATAGTACAAATAAAATTTAATATTTTCTGTTAATAGCTGTGCCCAACTGGATTGCGCCAACCAAATTGTCTTTTTCTTATGTCGTACCGTGGTGGTAAGGCAAAAAGATCAAGCCATACAACCAATGCATAAAGCATTTTTTATGATAATACTTATCGAGTGACCATAAAATTTGTAGATTGGTTTAATTCTTGACTAATTTTCACAAAATCGGTACAATTTTTAAAATATTTGAAATGTTGAAAAATGAAGATACTTTTTGTTTTTACATTAGGACTTTAGTACTAAGGAATCAAACTCTTTCATCCATTTAAAACTATTAAAAGTAATAGATTAATATTGATAATTAAAAAAAATATCTGACTACAATGTTCTGGGTTACGCGTAGAGGGACGGGACGGGACTCTTGATCCTAATGTCTAAAATGACGGATCACATTTTTTTTAAAAATGATTTAAAATGATGGATCCACCCAAGGAACATGGATATCGAACGAAGAACCTAAAGAGTAGAACACATTGAACCTAGCCACGTTGACTTAATTTGACATGACTGCCGATAAAGTTCGTTTCCAAACCCAGCGATATGAATATCAAATGAAAGGCCTTGATGAGTAGAGCACTATGAACATAGGAAAATCGCCCTAAATTCAACATGGCCGCCGCTCAAATAAAACGGATAAAAGTTCGTTTCCAAACCCAGCAATATGGGTATCAAATGAAAGGCATTGATAAGTAGAGCACTATGAACCTAGCAACATTGACATAAATTCAACATGACCGCCGTTCAAAAAAGGTGGATAAAAGTAAGTTTCCAAACCTAGCAATATGGGTATCAAATGAAAGGCTTTGAAGAGTAGAGCATTAGGTACCTAAGAAAATCGTCCTAAATTCAAAATGACCGTCGCTCAAAAAAAAAGGATAAAAGTTCGTTTTCAAACCCAGCAATATGGGTATCAAATGAAAGGCCCTGATGAGTAGAGCAATATGAACCTAGCAACATTGACATAAATTCAACATAGCCGCCGCTCTAAAAAGAAGAATAATAGTTCGTTTCCAAACCTTGCAATATGGGTATCAACTGAAAGGCCTAAAAGAGTAGAGCATTATGAACTAAGGAAAATTGCCCTAAATTAAACATGGCCGCCGCTCAAAAAATGGATAAAAGTTCGTTTTCAAACCCAGCAATATGGGTATCAAATAAAAGGCTTTGATAAGTAGAGCACTATGAACCTAGCAACATTGACATAAATTCAACATGGCCGCCGCTCAAAAAAGATAGATAAAAGTTCGTTTCCAAACCTAGCAATATGAGTATCAAATGAAAAGCCTAAAAGAGTAGAGCATTATGAACTTAGGAAAATTGCTATAAGTTCAACATGGCCGCCGCTCAAAAAATGGATAATAGTTCGTTTCCAAACCCAGCAATATGGGTCTCAAATGAAAGGCCTTGATGAGTAGAGCACTATGAACCTAGCAAAATTTACATAAATTCAACATGGCCGCCACTCAAAAAAGGTGGATAAAGTTAGTTTCCAAAACTAGCAATATGGGTATCAAATGAAAGGCCTTGAAGAGTAGAGCATTAGGTACCTACGAAAATCTACCTAATTTCAACATGGCCGCCGCTCAAAAAAAGGATAAATAATTGATGGTGTCAGGCGTTATTTTTCGGAAGTCCATTACTAATTGTTAAGGAGTAGGTATATAGCAAAACTTCCGATAAAAATGTCGGTAGTTGGTACTAACTACGCAGGCCAATGGTGCACCGCCCGCCCTCCCTCAATCGCATGCGACAAAGGAATATCAATAATTAGTACCACACCAACATGCAAATACTTAAATTCGACGCGTTTCGCCACTCCACGTGGCATCATCAGGATGTTGTCGCCTTCGCTGCGCTCGGACGACTGAGCAAGCTGTGAACGAGCCGGCCTTTTATAGAGCGATCACAACAACCGTCCGAGTTGTGTCGGTATAGGCGCACGTGGCCGCCATTGTAACAGCGCGCACGTGGCGCAGGTGTTGTTTACAAATTAAAAACACGTGGTTATCGGGTGCTGCTATGATCGCATCTATTTGAAAAAATATTAAGTAGTGGGGAATAAGTAAAACTGACCTGCTCGTTCAGCAATGTAAGCGAACTATCAAAAACATTAAGACAGCATGATATATTTACAGCGTTCAACACAAATAATTCTCTAAGAAGGCTTTGTAATTTCGTTTCTAAGCCCAGCAATATGGGTATCATATGAAAGGTCTTGATCAGTAGAACACTATGAACGTAGCAACATTGACGTAAATTCGACATGGCCACCGCTCAAAAAAGGTGGATAAAAGTTCGTTTCCAAACCTAGCAATATAGGTATCAAATGAAAGGCCTTGAAGTGTAGAGCATTAGGTACCTAAGAAAATCGACCTAAGTTCAATATGGCCGCTGCTCAAAAAAAACTGATAAAATTTTGTTTCTAAGCCCAGCAATATGGGTATCATATGAAAGGCCTTGATCAGTAGAGCACTATGAACGTAGCAACATTGACGTAAATTCAACATGGCCGCCGCTCAAAAAAGACGGATAACAGTTGCTTTTCAAACCCAGCAATAGGGGTATTAAATGAAAGTAGATCCTGAAGGGTACCTAGAGCAGTCATGCTCTAAGTGTGTCCCGCGGAACCCTAGGGCTCCACACTACCCCTATAAGGGGTTCCGCAATAATTTTGAAAAATCAAAACACCCTCTCTGGTCGTACTTTCATTATGCTTATTAATAAAGAAGAATACACTTTTAAAAACTATTGTTTTATTTTAGGGTTCCGTCAAGTATTACGCTTTCCAAAAGGGTTCCGTCACCAAAAAAGTTTGAGAACCGCTTCGGGGCCTATTGGATGTTCGATGTTAGATTTTACCTGTGTTTAGTGTCCTTCGAGACCGTGATAATGCAACGATCGTGAACTAACTAACGATAACTCCAAGTTTGTGTGTTGGCGAGTTTGCTAACCGAACTATGCCAGCAACACTATATCGTACAGTACACATTACAAAAACGGAAGTCTCAATACATTTTAAGGCTAACCGCATAAATACGCTTTTCGCATTCGTTTTCTGAATGCGGGCATCCGAATGCATCAAATCTATACAAAATACTCATTGACTGCCGCACACGTTCGTTTTTATTACGAACGGAACACGTTCTGTACGTACGTTTAGGTAGAATGGTAGAAATCCCGAATGAGAAGAAACGAACGTCTGCGCTACGTTCACGAAACTCCGTGTCTGTATTCCGTGATCGGATATCGAATACGGAAAACGCATTTGTACAGTAACCCCCCCATTCATGCTATACATTAACTCTACGAAAACCGCCAGTATTACGAGCGACATAAGAACGGTTCAAAGGTCAAACAGTATAGCTTGACAAGGAGCTTACTGTACGACCAGTCAAAATTGGCCAAGTTGTCATATCCAAAAAATATATTTTGTTGGTGTTACCAACACCCATTATAAAATCTAAACTTTATTCGTATACAGTTCTAATTTATTAACAATTGTTTATTTTAATTCGAAACATGAATACGATAAAGATTATTCTTGAAACTGTGTAGTTCTTTCTACTGAAGAAGAATTTATTAATATCAATAATGTCTCTAAAATAATAATAATACTTAGTGTTTATAGTAATATGTAATGTATTTAATTTTGTGGGCTGTTAGAAAAAGAGCATTACGAACCTACGAAAATTGTCCTAATTTCGAAATGGCCGATGCTCAAGAAAGGCAGAATAAAGTTGAATCATTATGGAATAAAATGGAGGAATAAACTAAAGTAGTTAAGTATTTTGATGGCGAAACGTAGTTCGCGGGCACAGCTAGTAAACAATAAAATTCACTCATTTTTTCTTTAGCTAATTTATGTTTTTATTTTTATTTTCTTTGTATTCGTAATGAAATATACAGTGCTTACCTCGGGTTAAAGACTTATTTAGTCCCTCGAACTATTGGCGTCAAATCCCGTCACAGAACTAATTAAGTTAATTTCAGCCCTATAGGGTAACAATGTCCTATACTTGTATTGATTTATTTATGGCTCAATTTATTTAGCACTTTTAAAATATCCAAGTCTCAAATATAAAACAAAAACTCTGCTAAACACTACAACCATAAAAAACTAAATGTTTTAAGTAGAAGTAGAAAATATTTAACCTAAAAATAAAATAAGTACCAGACTCTACACCTATTTGGAAGTTATAAGAGTCTTCACAACAAGAACAACCACTAACACGAAATTTTGTTCAACGCAGACAAAGTCGAAGACTGAAATTAGTTAAAGAATGTAATAATGGAAAAAAACGAAACGAGAACGAACTGACAGACACCTATAATGACCTATAAAGACAATATTTATGTTTCCTTTGCCAAGTGGCGATATAGTGGGCAGTCTACGCAATATTCAAAAGTTTATTCCGCGCATAATTGAAAATGTAGTTAAATTATCTGAAATTTATTTAAGCCTAGGAATAATCGTGAATTTTATTATAAAGAATTTAAAATTGTGCAAGGCTACCCATTGCTACAGTAACTTACCTAATTATTATACATACTTAAGCCAAAAAGAAATAATGGTTTATCTCATCACACAAATGTTTGCTCTGACCGGAATTCATAATCATGAATCGAAAATTCAGTGGTTTTACGAGTGCAATCAATCGATAGCACCCCTCACTAAGTACAAATGAATTGACAGTGTCAATGTGACATGAGTCATCACATTCATTGAAATAAAGTTTTTGTTATTACAAGTGTTGGCGACACGTCTGGCCACAGGTCAGGTACCATACTTTTTATATGTTTTTATATTTTTGTAATGTTGTAGTTTACCTACTTTTCTATTTTTTGTCTATTATTGTTTTTTGACGTGTACATTTTGTCAGTTTATTGAAATACACGAATTTATTATATCTAATTGTTGGCTTTAATTTTCCATCGTCAACAGTTTGTGGTGTCAGAAGAAATCGGTATCAACATGATTACGCGTGCTCATACTAGGCAGCAGGCTACCAACAACTCTGTTAATAATGAAACTGCCGCCGTCGCGGTCGCAGAGTCGGGGCCGCCGTCCCCTGCCGTTTCGCATTTGGAGCAAGTAAGTATAAGTTCACGAAAATCGGTTGTGTCTAAATGTTCGTCTGTTGTTGCGCAGAAACGGTTGCTGCAAGCGCAGCATGCGCGCCGCCTTGCTGATCTCGCTGCTGTGGAATAGCGCGAGCGAGAGCGCGAGCGAGAGCGCGAGCGAGAGCGCGTGTTAGCTGCTGAACGCGCTGCCGCCGAGGCCGAGCTGCTGGCCCAGCTCGCAGACCTCGACGTGCAGGCGAGCGCGCGCAGCAGCCGCTGCCGTAGCCGCACCTCTAGCCGCGGTACGGCTGCAGTCGAAGCCTGGTTAGAAGCTACATCAGTTGAGGCTGTGGCCGCGGAGCCATTGCCTGCGTTATCGGCGAAAGAGGTGGGCCGTAGCCCCCACTTCGCCACGTTGTCGGCGCGTCACACCGTGCAGGCCCCGCTTGGCTTGCACGGCGTGCATCCCATCGCATCGACGTCGCAGGAGCTACCGCCGTGCCATCGAGCCAGTCAGGCAGCAAAGGCTCTTGATACAGATACACACATTCCAGTTAGTTTAGGTACACATGACATAAATTGTAACAGCAATAAAATTAGTTCTGAAGTTCAACACCTCACACAGGTACTGCGCGAGGTCCTGACTCCGAAGAGGAGAATCGGTGAGTTGCCTTTACCTATTTTCTCAGGGGCACCGTCAGACTGGTCAAAGTTTCATAAAATATACGTTAGTACTAAAAATGAATTTAATAATATAGAAAACATGACCAGACCTTCTGTGGCTCTCAAAGGTTTTGCCTATGAAGCGGTGGCCTCTTTGCTCGCTACCGCTGAAGACCCAGAACTTGTCATAGCTGCTCTGTGGCAGCAGTTCGGGGTTCCAGAGGTGGTAGTTATGAGGGCAATCGCAGAGGTGCGGGCTCTCCCAAGGTTGAGTGGGTACGATGCACAGGAGCTGAATGTTTTTGCGTGCAGAGTACGCAATTGCATTAGTACTGTTCAGCTCTTAGAACAACATGACCACTTGGCTAACCCTGATCTGTACAACACGATCTTGGCAAAGCTTTCTCCTCTACTGAGGGAGAAATGGTTGGAGTTTGCCTTTCAGAAAGAACATGAAAGTAAGTACCGGCTAGAAAAACTTTCAGATTTTTTGTCGCATGAAGCCATTTTACATTTAAGATACGGTGTTTTGACAGATTTTAAAACTAGGTCTGATAGATCTCATGCCCTCTTTATTGGTCAGGCTAACTCCATCGATGCTACCCTCAGTCCATCGACCCTTGATCAACCATCTTCGCCAGTCTGTCATGCCACTACGTCTGGTAGGCCTGCCTGTGTCTCTGGAGCACCGGGTCCCTCGAAGAGACACAAAGAAGTTTCTACTCAGCTGGGTAAGCTTCTTTGTGTCTCTTCGAGGGACCCGGTGCTCCAGAGACACAGGCAGGCCTACCAGACGTAGTGGCATGACAGACTGGCGAAGATGGTTGATCAAGGGTCGATGGACTGAGGGTAGCATCGATGGAGTTAGCCTGACCAATAAAGAGGGCATGAGATCTATCAGACCTAGTTTGTCATGCCACTACGTCTGGTAGGCCTGCCTGTGTCTCTGGAGCACCGGGTCCCTCGAAGAGACACAAAGAAGTTTCTACTCAGCTGGGTAAGCTCGAAATATCTTCGGTTTTGAGTCGTGTCGGTTCCTCCAAGGATGAACCTCATTGTTTGTTTTGTAGGGCTTCGCATGATATTAAGAAGTGTCAGAAATTTCTTGATTTGGCTGCGGATGGGCGTTTTATTTGGGTAAAAGACAATGGTGTTTGCTTTAAATGCTTGAGAAAGGGTGGTCACAGCTATAGAGACTGTAGAAAGTTTTGTAAGATTGATGGATGTCAGCTCAAGCGACGTCATCATTCTCTGTTGCATGAGGCGGCTACCAATGTGCACTTTGCTGTAGATGCTGAAGCTACGGCGAAACCCACTGCTGTGCTCGATGCGTCACTTGGGAAGTCGGCAGCTGATGCCTTTGTCTCTAGTACGGACTGCACTCGAGGTTCACAGCAGGAGTCTCGACCATTGCTTAAGGTCTTGCCCATTACAGTTAGCGGTCCTGGTGGTAGTATGAATATTTTTGCTCTTCTTGATGAAGGGTCCAATGCTACCTTTATCGATGCTAAGGTTTCAGCCGCAATTGGTGCTACAGGTCCAAAGAAAAGTGTTGTCATTTCATGTGTGCGGAATCTTGTTAGGGAAGTAGAAGTTGAATATGTTTCCTTTACTATTAGGGGGCATGATGAAAGTTGTCAGTCGCATGTAATTAAGAACGCACGTTCTGTGCAAGATCTTGGGCTTTCACGACAGTCATTGTCGAGTTGCGACACAAATTTAAAGCATTTACAAGGTCTTAAATTGTGCAGTTATATGGATGTTGAGCCTTCGGTTCTAATTGGGATTGACAACTGGCATCTTTTAGTTACGTCAGAAGTTAGGCGAGCTTCTCGGTCTCAGCCTGTGGCATGTCGTACTCCTTTAGGTTGGGTTGTTTACGGGTTCCCTACGAGTAGAACGTCTGTTGTGAAGTTTTCCGAATCAGACTCTATTGTCAATCATGTACGGGACGATACTCTAGAAAACCTTATTCGAGAAAACTATAGACTAGAGTCGATAGGCATAGATAAGAGAGAGCGTCTCAATACAGACGATAAATTGGCAATAGAGTCCGTTCAGGCTAGTACACATAGACTTTCTTCTGGTCGGTTTGAGACAGGGCTGTTGTGGCGACCAGGCGTAAACTGGGAGCATCTTCCTAACAGTTATGCAATGGCTCGTCGTAGGTTTACGTCACTAGAGCAGAAGATGGCCAAGGACCCTGAGTACGCGGCTGCATATCGCAGCAACATTCAGGCTATAATTGACAAGGGCTATGCTGAGGAGTGCGAGATGCTACACGCTGATACCGCGGTGAATTGGTATTTGCCGCATTTTGGGGTTATCCACCCGCAAAAGAAGAAGCTTAGGATTGTTCACGATTGTGCAGCCCAGGTACAGGGAGTAAGCTTGAACTCTCTTCTTTTGCCGGGTCCTGATTTACTGCAGCCTCTTCTGGAGGTCCTCATGCGTTTCCGGGAAGGCCTAATAGCTCTCAATGCAGACATCAGGGAGATGTACCCTCAAATTAAAATTCGCCTATTGGATCGTGACGCTCAGCGATTTCTGTGGCGCGCTGAGCCGTCTCAGTCGCTTTCTCACTACAGGATGTCGTCCATGGTGTTTGGTGCTACGTGCAGTCCTTTTACAGCTTTATATCTGAAGAACCTAAATGCTGACCAGTATAGAAACAGTTTCCCAAAAGCCGCAGAGGCAATTATTAATGACCATTATATGGATGACCTCGTAACATCAATAAACGATATTTCTGAGGCGGCTCAGTTAGCTAGGGATATTGTCGACATTCATTCTCGTGCGGGTTTTGAGATGAGGTCCTGGGTTAGCAATAAACAGGATGCTTTATCACTAATTCCAGAGGAGTTGCGAGCCTCACGATCCAATGGCAGCGTTAAGGTTTTGGGAGTTGTTTGGGATACATCGCTTGACACTCTTCAACTTACAAGGAACGTACTTGTCACTACTCCTGACAGCTTATCAAAGAGATTTGTGCTGTCAAAATTAATGGGCATTTATGATCTCCTTGGACTGCTTAGTCCTGTTACAGTTAAGGGAAAAATTTTGTTTCAAAAGACTTGGAGAGCTGTTACTGATTGGGACGCTAAGCTACCCCAGAATCTAGCAATCCAATGGCATGAATGGTTTAGGGATCTTGCTGATGTAGCCCAAATTAGTATACCCCGCTGTTATTTTGGTGATTCTAACTTTTCGGATGTTGAGCTTCACGTTTTTGCGGATGCAAGCGAGCTTGCTTATTCTTGTGTAGCGTACTGGCGTTTTCTGTACCCAGATGGTACTATTAAGATCTCATTAATCGCTGGCAAGACTCGCTCAGCTCCGCTAAAACTTACAACAATCCCGCGATTAGAGTTACAAGCTGCTTTAATAGCTGCTCGGCTCGGTGTCTATATTATTAATGGTCACCGACGGAAGCCGTCAAAATTATTCTTTTGGACTGATAGTTTAACCGTTCTAAGATGGATACGTAGCGACGTCCGCTCATTGAAGCCTTTTGTTGCTCATAGAGTTGGGGAAATTACCGATATAACTCAAGTCGCGGATTGGCATTATGTTACTACAGCGCAAAAGAATAATTTTGACGGATCTTACAAGACGCTCCCAGGATCCTCCCATGAAGGGCGCAGCAGGAGGAATGAAAACCCATTTGATCTTCCTATTTGCGGTAAAGTCATACAGAGCAGGCAACATCCGTGCAGTACCAACAAATGCCGTCCCATTGTCTGAATAAATGGCTTCCGGGCATCCTCTTCGGGCGATAAACCTTCGGATTGCCATAATCGCCGAGTCAGAGGACAGCGTCTCTACTACTTCAAGATGCACTGCCCGCACCGTCAAGCAGGTAAACAGTGCCACGTAACGCTTTAAATGGCGTCTTCCCTGCGTCACCGTGACCGGGCCAAAGTAATCCAGTCCGACATGTGCAAAAGGCTTCTTTTTACAAGCAAGGCGTGCCGGTGGCAAATCACCAAATGGTGGAACGGCAGCTCGGGCTCTCCGAAAACGGCACAAGTTGCATCTGGCTATAACAGACTAAACATTTTTAAGCTTACTATGACCGGGGAGTGGCTTAGAATTTCTAAGACATGTCCTTTCCTCTGCAAAACTATCAATTTGGGACTGCAGCAATAATTGGCACTCAGCTTTAATAATATCATCTGCCGAAAGATGACCTGACATCTGAATCGGACGCTTCAAGAAAACATTTACACAGTAATAAACACGGGCAGTTGCTCGCAGAAGGCGAAGCCACGAACTAAATTTTGTATGCTCTGCAACTACTGGAACAACAGAGATGATTTCTTGAGGCATTTCAGATGTGCAATGAACCACTTCTGGCAGAGGAAAAGACACTTGAGGTTCCTCGGGCCAATCTGAACTAGAAGCCAAAAACGATGGCCCGGAAAACCAGCGAGAAATTTTGAATTTGTTGTCTGGTCTCGTAGCGTCGTCCGCTACATTTTGCGCTGTAGTAACATAATGCCAATCCGCGACTTGAGTTATATCGGTAATTTCCCCAACTCTATGAGCAACAAAAGGCTTCAATGAGCGGACGTCGCTACGTATCCATCTTAGAACGGTTAAACTATCAGTCCAAAAGAATAATTTTGACGGCTTCCGTCGGTGACCATTAATAATATAGACACCGAGCCGAGCAGCTATTAAAGCAGCTTGTAACTCTAATCGCGGGATTGTTGTAAGTTTTAGCGGAGCTGAGCGAGTCTTGCCAGCGATTAATGAGATCTTAATAGTACCATCTGGGTACAGAAAACGCCAGTACGCTACACAAGAATAAGCAAGCTCGCTTGCATCCGCAAAAACGTGAAGCTCAACATCCGAAAAGTTAGAATCACCAAAATAACAGCGGGGTATACTAATTTGGGCTACATCAGCAAGATCCCTAAACCATTCATGCCATTGGATTGCTAGATTCTGGGGTAGCTTAGCGTCCCAATCAGTAACAGCTCTCCAAGTCTTTTGAAACAAAATTTTTCCCTTAACTGTAACAGGACTAAGCAGTCCAAGGGGATCATAAATGCCCATTAATTTTGACAGCACAAATCTCTTTGATAAGCTGTCAGGAGTAGTGACAAGTACGTTCCTTGTAAGTTGAAGAGTGTCAAGCGATGTATCCCAAACAACTCCCAAAACCTTAACGCTGCCATTGGATCGTGAGGCTCGCAACTCCTCTGGAATTAGTGATAAAGCATCCTGTTTATTGCTAACCCAGGACCTCATCTCAAAACCCGCACGAGAATGAATGTCGACAATATCCCTAGCTAACTGAGCCGCCTCAGAAATATCGTTTATTGATGTTACGAGGTCATCCATATAATGGTCATTAATAATTGCCTCTGCGGCTTTTGGGAAACTGTTTCTATACTGGTCAGCATTTAGGTTCTTCAGATATAAAGCTGTAAAAGGACTGCACGTAGCACCAAACACCATGGACGACATCCTGTAGTGAGAAAGCGACTGAGACGGCTCAGCGCGCCACAGAAATCGCTGAGCGTCACGATCCAATAGGCGAATTTTAATTTGAGGGTACATCTCCCTGATGTCTGCATTGAGAGCTATTAGGCCTTCCCGGAAACGCATGAGGACCTCCAGAAGAGGCTGCAGTAAATCAGGACCCGGCAAAAGAAGAGAGTTCAAGCTTACTCCCTGTACCTGGGCTGCACAATCGTGAACAATCCTAAGCTTCTTCTTTTGCGGGTGGATAACCCCAAAATGCGGCAAATACCAATTCACCGCGGTATCAGCGTGTAGCATCTCGCACTCCTCAGCATAGCCCTTGTCAATTATAGCCTGAATGTTGCTGCGATATGCAGCCGCGTACTCAGGGTCCTTGGCCATCTTCTGCTCTAGTGACGTAAACCTACGACGAGCCATTGCATAACTGTTAGGAAGATGCTCCCAGTTTACGCCTGGTCGCCACAACAGCCCTGTCTCAAACCGACCAGAAGAAAGTCTATGTGTACTAGCCTGAACGGACTCTATTGCCAATTTATCGTCTGTGTTGAGACGCTCTCTCTTATCTATGCCTATCGACTCTAGTCTATAGTTTTCTCTAATAAGGTTTTCTAGAGTATCGTCCCGTACATGATTGACAATAGAGTCTGATTCGGAAAACTTCACAACAGACGTTCTACTCGTAGGGAACCCGTAAACAACCCAACCTAAAGGAGTACGACATGCCACAGGCTGAGACCGAGAAGCTCGCCTAACTTCTGACGTAACTAAAAGATGCCAGTTGTCAATCCCAATTAAACGATCCTGCTTCAGTGGCTACGTCCACCACTCTCACTACGCCATCTCGCCCGGGGTACAACCTAATGATTCGGCCTCGTGGCCATGATCCACGAGGGAGAGACCCATCAATAATTAGCACCAAATCCCCGACCCTAAACTGCCTGGTCTGCCCTGGCTTACGCGGGAAGAGCGTTGGCAGGTATTCTCTAGTCCACCTTTGCCAAAAATGATCGTGGAGACTGTGGTCAATGCGTTACGAATGAGGTTTTATGTTTTTCGGCTGCGCCCATCTGTGAAGTCTGTTATAGCCAGATGCAACTTGTGCCGTTTCGGAGAGCCCGAGCTGCCGTTCCACCATTTGGTGATTTGCCACCGGCACGCCTTGCTTGTAAAAAGAAGCCTTTTGCACATGTCGGACTGGATTACTTTGGCCCGGTCACGGTGACGCAGGGAAGACGCCATTTAAAGCGTTACGTGGCACTGTTTACCTGCTTGACGGTGCGGGCAGTGCATCTTGAAGTAGTAGAGACGCTGTCCTCTGACTCGGCGATTATGGCAATCCGAAGGTTTATCGCCCGAAGAGGATGCCCGGAAGCCATTTATTCAGACAATGGGACGGCATTTGTTGGTACTGCACGGATGTTGCCTGCTCTGTATGACTTTACCGCAAATAGGAAGATGAAATGGGTTTTCATTCCTCCTGCTGCGCCCTTCATGGGAGGATCCTGGGAGCGTCTTGTAAGATCCGTCAAGACTTTACTGGCCATAGTTTTGAAAGAACGAGCTCCTAAGGAAGAGGTCCTGCATACGCTGCTTCTTGAGGTGGAAGGAATAGTCAACAGTCGACCTCTTACTCATGTCTCGGTGGAGCCGGGAGAACCAGAATCGCTTATGCCTTTTCATTTTGTTTTTGGGGGGCCCATTAATGATTTGCCGCTGTTACCACTTTCCGACTCTGAATTGTGTGGTCGACTCTCTTATAAGAAGGGGCTTCGCCTAGCGGATCATTTTTGGCAAAGGTGGACTAGAGAATACCTGCCAACGCTCTTCCCGCGTAAGCCAGGGCAGACCAGGCAGTTTAGGGTCGGGGATTTGGTGCTAATTATTGATGGGTCTCTCCCTCGTGGATCATGGCCACGAGGCCGAATCATTAGGTTGTACCCCGGGCGAGATGGCGTAGTGAGAGTGGTGGACGTAGCCACTGAAGCAGGATCGTTCAAGCGGGCGACCCGGCTTTTAGTACCTCTGGCCAGTACCTGTACGCCACCTTGATTTCGTTCAGTCACTGGGGGGTAGTCTGTTGGCGACACGTCTGGCCACAGGTCAGGTACCATACTTTTTATATGTTTTTATATTTTTGTAATGTTGTAGTTTACCTACTTTTCTATTTTTTGTCTATTATTGTTTTTTGACGTGTACATTTTGTCAGTTTATTGAAATACACGAATTTATTATATCTAATTGTTGGCTTTAATTTTCCATCGTCAACAACAAGCTTTTATTTACTTTCACCTGTCCCGGTGTTTGTAATGAAATCTGTCAAGTAAATTTGACCCACTTCCCGATTTCCAATTGAGCTGAAATTTTGCATGCATATGTGTATCGTGTGACAATGAAATATTACGATGTTATGGAGATGATCAGAGGGTCTACCGATCTCATGGTTTTGCAAATGATATCATGTGATATCATAGTGCAAGACAAAAAATACGATTTCCGGTGAGATTTTTGATAATTTGTTCATTATTTAATGATGACATTATTGAAATTATGCCATAGTGATGATATTATTGGAGCTCGGTAATACGAAATGCAGCATTTCATGACTTCTTTTTCTCAAATTTATACCATGACATACGATGAAAGATCCATAATTGGCCTGCTGATGCTGGAGCTGGAAGGTGGCCATAGGAGCTCCGCAATAAAACGACACAACCCCATCGAGTTTGGACTCGTTTGAGTCAATTCTCCGATTTTTAGACTCTAACAAACATTTTTAAAAACAAGCTTAAAATTTAATGCTCTACAATTTAGATCATTAAAATAAAATATTGTTTTTCTTAAAAAAAATTTATGAAAAGTTCACTTATAACTAACGGACCTAGAAACAAAGAAAAGCAACAAGAAGTATTTAGAGTATCCCGTATTTACAAGTGTATTTCGTGGATACACTACATCACGGTGCGTGAAGACAAGGAAATTAATGCAGACAATACCACCACCGCTGAGTAAATTATGAAAAACATCTGGCGAAAACCGCGGAGTTGAAATGTCACGACAGCAATAGTAATATGGCGAAATATGTTTAACGTGAAATATGAGCGACCAATTGAAGTTTTGCAAGTCTTATCTTCATTGATTTATTGGCTAAATAATTTGACGAGAAAAACAAATGCTTATGTAGCAAATTATTTTCTCACATCCTGTTGATACAATTAGCCGATTCCTCTTAATTGGTGCGTAATACACGATAGTATTATTATTTTCAACGATAACTTCATATTAGATCGTTAAAGAATACGACAAAATAAAATCTATCTCGTCCGCCCTTCCGGTGTAATAGAATTTGACGGTTACATTACTCTTTTCGCTATATTCTAGAAATATCGATACCTTCACGTTTTTCTATTTGACTTAGGTGCCAAATCAAGTCAAACTGATGCTTAGTGGTAATAGTCTATTAATGATTGCAAACTAAGAGGTCGCAAGGTCACTCATACGCAGACTAACGCACACAACATGATGTAATTAAGCTGTGACCTATTGTGATATGGTGGTAGGTACTTCTGCAATCGAGGTGCTTATCAAAATGATGAACGATATGCCCTCGAAATCTCGAACGATCGGTTACGCCAATTAAGAACATCACTACACATTCCCGCTCAGCCCTTAGCATTTTGCTACGTCTACACATCCTCGCACCGTTCAATTTCCCCGAACATCTCAGGTAAAAGCGCACCCTAAGCACATCTTTTACATTCCGTCGTACAGTACGCGATACTGTAAACACTCAATTCGCGATGGTTACGCAGACGTAACCTTTACAAGCGTCACTGTTGGCCACACTCCGTGTGACTAACGCACTGGCGATCTGCCAGTTTCTCGACCCATATTCCGTCTTCCTACTAGTACCCAGCGCATCTCGACTAAATAGGTTATTGTTTGGAGCTTATAAGGGGATACGGAGTACAATAACATAAATATTACGTTACACGAAACCTAACATCATTTAGGTTTTATTTTTTAAGGGTCTGATGAGTTTATACAAACTGTAATCTTTGTTGTTGAACCGAAATGTACAAAAACAAGTGAATTATTTTCTATCCTTAACAGTGATAAAACAACAGTAGCAAATGTATATAAAATAAAATAGTACGTTAAATAAAATTGTCGTTTATAAAATTTCTCCTTGTTGTCATAGATAAAGACAGTAAATAAATGCTATGCGTTTGTATTTAAGAACGGATACATGGAACGGATGATTGTGCAACTTACTAAAAGTGTGTCATATGATATCGCAATGACATTTTACCCCACATTGTGGGGGGCCTACCAACGCTACGTCTCCCGGTACGCGGCTGTTACTAGCGCAAGTTACCGCCCCCCAACGGCCATCACTCCTACGAGTAAAGATACCTGTCAGCAGCAATTTTCGATCTTATAAAGATCGAAAATTTTTTGACCGAATTTCATTTAACCCAAAAATTTTCGACTATTTCCGTTTTGTTTTTTTTTACTTCGTCGAAATCACGTTTGCCACTGTATCATTTGAACAATTATCAATTCGATTTTTTTCGATACTCCGAATCTCATTTCAGCTCAGCCGAACCAACATTTGTTCGAAGTATTATGTTCTGAACATTCATTACACCACTGTTTTATTTCGCATATTTTCATTTTAAACGCCTCGTTAAAGGACATGTCTTCTTTTGAGCTAAAAATTTCATCATTAATTAAGCAACATGTTTCAGGTATTTTTGTAAAGAGTACTCAAAAATCTAGGGTTTAGAATAAAATTTAGGTTTTTTTAGGCCTGCAAATTCAAAAAAACAGCAATTTTCTGATTGACTTTCATAGTATGTAAAACAAAGCGATTTTTGTATGGAAACCAATGACAAGTTACTGAAACGTGTCACAAACGAATAAATAAGTAACAAAAGCGCACAAACGATGTGATAGTGAGTGACTTTCTGACTAAAATTCACATAAATTACATTTTTAATGTTTTATCAAGATTTACGAAAAACATGGTTGTATGAACTTAGCTCCCTTTGCCTTCTCTTGCAGAAGTGATAGCGTCAAAAAAAGCCTCGTTTAATTTTGTGATTTTAATGATCGTGATCGCTTATAATTTAGGCAATCACAATACATCACAATACTTTTTATTAAGAAGTGCACAATCTTGTGTTGTTGCCGCAATGACTGTCAAATTAAAGGCAGCAGACGTTATAGATTTTTCCTTCGACAATAAACCCCCAGGTGACCACATATTGAATTGGATTGCAAATTAGCAGCATTGCAGGTCACTGCTGGTAACAAATAAGCATCTCTGACTCTGACCAAAAAAATGATACATGTAATCAATAGGTCCATGCTATTAAAATGAAATCTAGCACAATAAATGCATTGGTTGGTGGCAGAAGACTTCTATACTTTACTTTGTAGCAGTGTGTTTGTGCAGCATTTGTTAGGATGAGCCCCTGGCTGTAGTGTCTAGTGTGTGATACCTGTTTTACTCTGCCTACTCTTAGGATAAGTACCTACCTCACAGTAATAAAATATCAACATAAATAAAATATAATGTTCTGTTCTTAAGAATGCTACAGTTTTACTATTTCAATAACAAAAGATTTTTTACAAAACAAATGCTAATTAATGAACTAAGTGCAAAATTCTCTAAGATTACTATAATGCCAATTCAAAGTGTAAATATTTACTTCTATATGACTACATACCCTCGATTTTATCATGGGTACTAAATATGTAATATGAAGTGTTGAATAATTATAATAGTGGAAACTATGTGAAAGAGTTGTAATATAGAAACTGGTTGCAGGTATGAAATAAAACCCAGAAATTATGTAATTTTTATTTATTCAATTTCAACATCTTCCCTCATTAGTACGTAATTTCAAAATTGAGCCAGTGGTGTTATATGAGTTTGGTGCGGAGCCCATCCTAAATTCATGGATTTCATTTGATTTTTCCTCTTATCAGCAGTCTCATGTGATGGATCATTTTCTTGAATATGTTCCCCAAAATATGACTTAGCTTGCTTAATTTAATATGTTCCAAGACTGATTAAAATTAAATTGAATATTTTCATTCTGGGGAACATATTCGAGTGTGGAATTTAAGCATCAATATGTACAAAGATGGCTTCTAATGCCCTATTTAAAATAGATTGACCACCAGGTCGGTTGGTCGCTTACTGCAGCTAGCAGTGTAAGTTATAAGATTTCTTTTGAAATAGGTAATTAGAGGACTTTTGTAAGTAAAATGTTAGTAACCTCTAATAAAACAATGGAATTGTTTGAATCAGACCCAAAGAGTATAAGGTATAGTTAGTTTTCTACTGGACAGGTTTTCCCTGCTTATATGGGCTATACCTAAATGTAAAGGTGCATATTGATTTTTGAAGCAATAACACTTTTTTATATAAGTAAACATGAGTTTTTGAAATGCATACCCGAGAAGCAATTCTGCAAAGGGATTCCTTAGCCCATAATCTGACTTAATATAAACCTAAGGCCTTTTTAGGCTTTGAACAAACCTCACCTAATTGAGTTAAGCAAGAGAACAATAAAACAAATTGTGTGACTGTTAAACCTGTCCAGTATTTACATACTATATCAGTGGAATTTTCTATATTTTCAAATTCAATTAGTTTCTGTTCTTTGATTTTATTGTTAGTAAGTCAAGCATGAATAAATTACATTTGGTGTAAACTATACAGTTAATTTCTAATACACATAAAAATGCAAAATCATATTGACTTGATAAGTAATAATAATGTTTATGTGTATATGTGTGAATGCAAGTATTTGTTTCTTTTAAACCGTACCGTACCGTAAACGTAAAACCTTACGTTTATTACCGTAAAAATGCAAAATCATATTGACTCATGTGATTTTCACAGACTCTGGCATTACTTTACGAATATTTTACAATCCCCGAGGATCTTCTTTCTTAAATATAATGGTACCCTTCGACATTCCAAATTATAGCACTCTGGTACAAAAAAAATGAGAAGTTGTATCAGGAGTGCGACTGTAACCTGGAAGTATAACATTTTGTTGTTCAATTCTTGGGTCTGGTTACTTCGTACGTTCGTACGTTCAAATTACGAGAAAACTTAGTCCAGTTAGCAAGCCAATATTTAAATCACATGTAAAATCAAGAACCTGAGCATAGCTGTAGAAAATAAAAAATACTATTTTGTGAAAGGAAGGAAGGTTACACACATACACACAAACAATAAACAAAAGTCAAAACGACAGCTACAGTGGCATTGACAATGACATCCTTTTAATTGCCAGTAAAAAAAACTAAATGCTAAAAAAAAACATTTTTAATTTTTTTCTCCTAAATGCAGGCCTTAATATTTTTAATATTCATGGATAAACATCCTTCTCATAAAGTTCTATTTCCGTCATAAATTTTTAAACTGGTTAAAGAAGGTTCAGAATAAAATTCCACGTTCCATACAAAAAGTGGACATGTCCTTTGAGCACAATATTTTCGATTCCTAATCTATGCTGTTATTTTAAGCATGCAAGCAAGCAATTCGAAGCATGCAGTTTGATGCTTCGCTCGCATCGCTGTGTATGGTCACAATGTCTAAGCTAACCTAACTTACAGTGTTATCCTATAGTTAAGTTTTTTGCCCCCCCCTGCAAAGCGGCTGTTCCCCCTACACCCACGCTCATGCAGGCAAGCAAGTAAGCAAACAAATAAGCATGCATACAAGATTGCTAGCATGTAAGGAAACAGGCAAGTATGCAAGTCTGCAACATGCAAGCGAGGCTACGCCCTCTGCACCCCACTCATGCAGGTAAGCAAGCATGCAAGAAACGTGAAGTTTGATGGGTGATTACAATGTCTAACTTAGAACTTCTGTGACCTAACAAGCTAACTATTAACCTAATAATTTTCGACAAAATGTTGTTTTGGTGAAATGAAAATATGTAAAATAAATCGTCTGACAATTGAAAAAAGTTCAAAAGAGACTTCGGTCAATAGTTAATAAAAATAAAACACCGTGATACTTAGGTCAGTAATATGTTATGTCAAATGATATTTCGATGGTCTAAAAATATAGTAAACAATACACATAGTAAAAAAGACGTTGGTCAAACGTTTTTGGTCAAATGTAAATTGGACAAGTAAATTTCGGATAAATAATAAGTCCCCGGAGCAACGCTTCTCCCCGCTATTCGGATCAAACATACACTACTTTCTCGGTTTGAGAAATGAAAAATATATTTCAAGCGCTATGCATTTCCATCCACTACATTTAAGTAAAATAATACACAATTTTTTTTACAAAAAATAAAACCGACTTCAAAAACACTAAAAACTTAAAAATAATATAAGAATAGCTATTCTTAAAAATAATATAAGAATAGCTATTCTTATATTATTTTTAAGTTTTTAGTGTTTTTGAAGTCGGTTTTATTTTTTGTAAAAAAAAATTATTTTTAACTTTTTAGTAAATGAAATCTTTTCAGTTAAAGAAACCCTAATTTAATACCTTAGTGTTAAATTAGTGTTTTCCTCTATTTTCTATGTACAAAAGAAAAATGGTAGTGTTAGAGTTTGTGTGGACTACAGGAAAATAAATCAAAAAATTATCAAAGATACTTACCCACTTCCAGTTATAGATGATCACATAGATAAATTAAGTAGAGTAAAAGTGTATAGCACCTTAGATCTCAAGAATGCATTTTTCCATTTACCAATCGAAGAGAATTCAATAAAATATACTGCTTTCATTACCAGCAGCCCAGAAGGTCAGTTTGAATTTTTAAGGGTCTTGGTCCCCTTTTGGTCTTTCAATATGTCCCACTTATTTCATGAGATACATCAACATAATATTTAGAGACTTAATTTCAAAGGGAGTAGTATTGATTTTCATCGACGATATTATAATATTGGCTGAAAACGAGGCTCAAGCTGTGGAGCACTTGAAAGAAGTTCTGAATGTTGCATCTGATTATGGTTTGGAAATTAATTGGGAAAAAACAAAATTATTACAAAGATCTGTCGAGTATTTAGGATATGTTATTACAAATGGTACCATAAAACCGTCACCAGATAAAATGGAAGCAGTTAAAAGATTTCCTAAGCCGAAGAACTTAAAAGAAGTTCACAGCTTTATTGGACTAACCTCATATTTTAGAAAATTTATTCAGAATTATGCTACGTTAGCTAGACCATTAAGTGATTTGTTGAAAACAGGTAATTTTTATTTTCAAGAAGAACAGAAAAATTCATTTGAGCAGTTAAAATTTATGTTATGCAATGATCCTATTTTAAACATATTTGATATTAACTTAGAAACAGAACTTCACACGGATGCCTCCAAGTATGGATACGCTGCAATCTTGATGCAAAGAGACCCGATTGATGGTAAAATGCATCCAGTTCACTACATGATACGTAAAACAACCGAAGCTCAACAAAAAAATAGCAGTTATGAGTTGGAAGCACTTGCAGTCATTGAAGCAGTGAAAAAATTTAAAAAGTATTAGTAGGAATAAAATTTAAAATTATCACAGATTGCGAAGCTTTTCAAAAAACCTTAACAAAGAAAGAAGTGCCTGCGAAAGTTGTGAGAAATCTTTTCAGTTAAAGAAACCCTAATTTAATACCTTAGTGTTAAATTAGTGTTTTCCTCTATTTTCTATGGGATCCCATCATCAGATCCTGACCATGGGACCACCCTTGCAGTATACTCTATGGAATACAAAAATAATTTTGGAAATCGGTTTAATAATGACGGAGTTATGAGGTAACAAACATTTAAAAAAATACAACCGAATTGATAACCTCCTCCTTTTTTTAAGTCGGTTAAAAATGTTATGTGGCTTGGTACTGCAAACTTAATAAAATATTTGACAATTAAATTCCAAGTGTCAATTTGTACAAGTGTTTTGTGTTAGCTACTGGCGAAATTTATGGCATCTGTTTGTTTGTCGACGTGTTGTGTAACACTTATAACACGTGTAGAGGATGCGTAGTAAAAATACTGCAACTATCTAATAAATATGTGTAAATTTGAAATATTTATCAATTCGGTTGTAGGAATTTCATTGTCTTTGCATTAAAAAAAAAAGAAGCTCTTAGTAATTGGTCTATTTTTTTATCGGAAACGAGCGATCGATGATTATTAGTCGGTAGTAAAAATCTAAGATGTACGGTGCTTACGGTGTAACGTTGAAGTTAAATTTAATCTAAAAGTTGTAATTTTCTTGAAGTCGAATAAACGGTGAAATTAATAAAAAGTTGTTTTCACTATTCCGATCACTCGCCCACATCCTCCTACAAATTCTCGTCCGGGATCAAAGCAAATTGTTTGTTGGGTGAAATCGGATAGTGTGCACGGCGGCGGAAAAAAACGTGTAGACGTTCGACACGTAACAAAAAGGCGAAAAATAACCAGTTCAAAGTAAACTTCATAAATACTGTAACTAATAAGCAAGGTGAGACCCGATGGCTATGGCAAGCGAATATGATGAAGGCGGATTACGTAAAGAAAAAAAGACTGACGATCCGCATGGTTGGAACATGGCGGACACGATCACAAAATTTAGTGGCGATGATATTACTTATTCTTCAAGTAAATGGGCGGAGGATATTGACGATAATTCGGAAATATTTGGATGGACGGCGAGACAAAAATTGATAATTGCGCGGCGATCTCTTACGGGTACTGCAGAATTGTGGCTCCGATCAGAGAAACCGTTTAAGAATTATGATGATTTGAAATCCGCATTATTAAAAGAATTTCCTGATGCAGTAAACAGCAAAGAAATGCACGAGATTATGAGTAGCAGAAAAAAGCGCAGTAATGAATCTTATTTTCAATTTATGCTGACCATGAAAGAACTAGGAAAGAGAGCGAAATTTCCTGACTATGTTGCAATACAGTATATTATAGATGGTACCTATTCAAGATTATGAGTCAAATAAAGCTATTTTGTATGGTACGACATCATACACAGTATTAAAAGAAAGGCTTAAAATATATGAGCTTATGAAAACAAAGAAGCGCGAGCGCACTAGTATTGAGCAACGTCAGCATTCAGTGAAACAGCTTAAACCTAAACATGATTTGAGGCCAGTGCAGCATTGTTTTAAATGTGGCAGTCAAGAACATTTAGCGAATACTTGTAAAAATGGTGTCAAATGCTTCAAATGTAATATGTACGGCCATATTGGTACTCAGTGCAGAACAAAGATGGCAGCTGCATCGACGAGTGAGCGATATCCACGAACGAATGAACGCGGGGTGAATTTTTGTCATGTTGGATGCAATGACAGCGATGAATGTGAGCTTCGTACAGACCGGCATGAACGAGTGAACGAGCAGATGTCAATGTCAAATGAGAACGAAAACAATCATGGCGACCGGCAGCCTATTGTGTTAAGTGTAAACAGTGACGGATCTTTAAATAAATCGGTGAAAAGTGTGAAAATAGGCAATATTACAGTATTTTGTTTAATAGATACGGGCAGTGATTTAAATTTAATAACGTCAGATTTGTTTGGTAAGCTAAAAACATGTTGTGATGAGGAAAAGCTAACTTTAATTGGACTTGGTTCTCACAAGGTGTACTCAACTGGTAAGTTTTTTACTAATTTAGAAATCGATAACCATGTTTATAATGTTTGTTTTCATATTGTACCACAAGGTGTAATTCCATATGAGATTATTTTAGGCCAAACTTTTCTCGCAAGTACTACAATTTTGATTAATAAGGGTTCTGTTGTTATTAAACCATTTTATTATGATAGTTCCTATCTGAACTGCTTATCTACTTTTGTTGACAGTGAGGAAAAAATATTGTTTAGTAATCCAATAGTAAGTGAGTTAGTCAGTAATTATAAGCCAGTTAAAATAAAAGAGTCTCCAATAAAGATGAAAATTGTGTTAAAAGATGATACTCCTATTGTGCAGCGACCAATAAGATTAGCTTTGAAAGAAGAAGAATTAGTCAGACATCAAATAGACGAGTGGTTGATTAAGGGCATAATCCGTCCAAGTTATTCAGAGTATGCTAGTCCCCTAGTATTAGTACAAAAGAAAAATGGTATTGTTAGAGTTTGTGTGGACTACAGGAAAATAAATCAAAAAATTATCAAAGATACTTACCCACTTCCAGTTATAGATGATCACATAGATAAATTAAGTAGAGTAAAAGTGTATAGCACCTTAGATCTCAAGAATGCATTTTTCCATTTACCAATCGAAGAGAATTCAATAAAATATACTGCTTTCATTACCAGCAGCCCAGAAGGTCAGTTTGAATTTTTAAGGGTCTTGGTCCCCTTTTGGTCTTTCAATATGTCCCACTTATTTCATGAGATACATCAACATAATATTTAGAGACTTAATTTCAAAGGGAGTAGTATTGATTTTCATCGACGATATTATAATATTGGCTGAAAACGAGGCTCAAGCTGTGGAGCACTTGAAAGAAGTTCTGAATGTTGCATCTGATTATGGTTTGGAAATTAATTGGGAAAAAACAAAATTATTACAAAGATCTGTCGAGTATTTAGGATATGTTATTACAAATGGTACCATAAAACCGTCACCAGATAAAATGGAAGCAGTTAAAAGATTTCCTAAGCCGAAGAACTTAAAAGAAGTTCACAGCTTTATTGGACTAACCTCATATTTTAGAAAATTTATTCAGAATTATGCTACGTTAGCTAGACCATTAAGTGATTTGTTGAAAACAGGTAATTTTTATTTTCAAGAAGAACAGAAAAATCATTTGAGCAGTTAAAATTTATGTTATGCAATGATCCTATTTTAAACATATTTGATATTAACTTAGAAACAGAACTTCACACGGATGCCTCCAAGTATGGATACGCTGCAATCTTGATGCAAAGAGACCCGATTGATGGTAAAATGCATCCAGTTCACTACATGAGCCGTAAAACAACCGAAGCTCAACAAAAAAATAGCAGTTATGAGTTGGAAGCACTTGCAGTCATTGAAGCAGTGAAAAAATTTAAAAAGTATTAGTAGGAATAAAATTTAAAATTATCACAGATTGCGAAGCTTTTCAAAAAACCTTAACAAAGAAAGAAGTGCCTGCGAAAGTTGCGAGATGGATAATGTTTTTACAAGATTTCGATTATACAGTGATACACAGAAACGGTGATAAAATGAAACATGTTGATACATTAAGCAGAAATATTGGTATTATACAGTCAGAATTACATTCTAGAATTAGTCAAGCTCAAACCAGCGATGAAAATTTAAAGGTGATTAGAGAAATTCTCGAAGACAAGCCATATGAAGACTATTTTATGGATAATGGTGTAATTTATAAAGGAATAGAGAAGAAGTTGGTCGTACCGGAATTAATGGATATTGAAATAATTAAGAAAATACATGGCATAGGACATTTTGGAAAGAAAAAGATTAAAGATATTATAGAAAATGACTATTTTATTAAAGAATTAGATAACAAAATAGAAAAAAATATATCAAATTGTGTACCTTGTGTACTAGGCAGTAGGAAGACTGGGAAAAAGGAGGGATTTTTGAATTCAATAGATAAAGGAGATTTACCATTACAAACACTTCATTTAGATCATTTAGGACCTTTAGATTCTACAAAGAAAATGTATTACTATATTCTAACAGTAATAGACGCATACACAAAGTTTGTTTGGATTTATCCTACAAAGTCGTTAACATCAAAAGAAACCACTGATAAAATTAAATTACATCAAAAAGATTTTGGAAATCCATGTCGCATCATCACAGACAAAGGAACAGCTTTCACTGGAAAGGAATTCACAGACTATTGTAACGAAGAAAACATCGGACAAGTTGAGAGGATGAATAGAATTATAATTTCAGTACTATCCAAGATGTGCATTGAGGAACCGGCTCAATGGTACAAACATGTCAGTCAGCTTCAAAGAGCAATTAATAGCACATTTCAAAGATCTATAAATACATCACCATTTGAATTATTAACAGGAACAAAATTAAGACTAAAAGAAGATTTGAACATTTTAGAATTATTAGATGATGAAAACAGAAGAGATTTTATACAAAGAAGAGAAGCCTTAAGAAGAGATGCAAAAGCACAGATTTTCAAGATACAAGAAAAGAATAGGAAACATTTTAATAAATAGAAAACAAGGATATATTTATAAAGAAGGAGATTTAGTAGCAATACAGCGAACACAATTTGGAAATCAATTGAAACTCAAACAGAAGTACTATGGACCATATAAAGTGATTAAGAAATTAGGTAAGGATAGGTATCGAGTAAAAAAGATGATCAGTAGTTCAGAAGGACCTATTAACACTTGCACCTCCGTGGATCTCATGAAAAGATGGCCTTGTTATTGTTACATTTAATTTTGTTTAAAATTTAATCTTACATCCGTGGTAATACATTGATCAGTGGAGTACATTTGGTGGGGATTTAGATTATTCAGACTGTCTAAGGCAATAAATAAAACTAAAGTTTATAAACTATATTTCATTATAGATTATTGTAACTTAAAGTTTAGAAAAAAAAAGTTGAGAATTAAGATTATTCTTATTGTCTAAGGTAATGAATAAAACTAAAGTTTGTAAACTATATTTCATCATAGATTATTGTAACTTTAAAAAGTAAAAAAAAAAAGAGAGTTGAGAATTAAGATTATTCTTATTATCTAAGGCAATAAATAAAACTAAAGTTTATAAACTATATTTCATTATAGATTATTGTAACTTAAAGTTTAGAAAAAAGAAGTTGAGAATTAAGATTATTCTTATTGTCTAAGGTAATGAATAAAACTAAAGTTTGTAAACTTTATTTCATCATAGATTATTATAACTTGAAAAAGTAAAAAAAAAGAGAGTTGAGAATTAAGATTATTCTTATTGTCTAAGGTAATAAATAAAACAAAAGCCTGTAAACTTATACTATTTAATAAATAATATTAAAGTAAAAAAAAACAATGTTTACTTACCTTTAAATATAAGAATGTTGTCAAAAAAAATACTTGTCAAGTTTTAATTGTTATGTTTAAGTTAGAATAATGTCATGTCATAAAAGAAAAAAAATACATTACTCAATGGGTAAAGTTGTATCTTAGCACCTAGTTATAACTGTTTAATATTTATTGTTAATCCGTTAGTATTTTTAGTTAATCTGTACTTAAATGTCTATGTTGAAGTTGTTACATTATTACTTACCTTAAGGCTTAAAATTAAATTACGAATTGTAAGTTTAGATTTTGTGTAGTCAGACTGAGGTCAGCCTGAAATTCAGGAATGGCCGAACTGTAGGAATTTCATTGTCTTTGCATTAAAAAAAAAAGAAGCTCTTAGTAATTGGTCTATTTTTTTATCGGAAACGAGCGATCGATGATGATATTAGTCTGTAGTAAAAATCTAAGATGTACGGTGCTTACGGTGTAACGTTGAAGTTAAATTTAATCTAAAAGTTGTAATTTTCTTGAAGTCGAATAAACGGTGAAATTAATAAAAAGTTGTTTTCACTATTCCGATTACTCGCCCACATCCTCCTACATATATATGATAGAATATAATTTCATATACATTTTTTTTTTCGAATAATAGTTACATTTCGTTAAAAATGAAAATGATAATAAACGGGGAAGTTTTTGTGTTTTACATAGCAGCATAATATTGGGAACTTATAAATTGAAAGCCGTTAAGACAAGACTGTCAGTTTAATAAGCACACTGTCAACAAGATTATTTTCTTTGTCTATATAACAGAAGTATAGAGTCTGTTGTTGCTACCCAAGTATAAATCAAGGTAACGTTTGTTTAAATCAAAAACAAACTGAACACAAACATTTACAGTCGGGGTGGTCGTCAGAGCGTGTTCATGTAAAATGGCCTCTGTTTAGCGTTACGTTCCTCATAACGATGTTACTGAACTCTACAAGGATACTCGACTATTGTTTCGGGGTTACGCTCTATTAAGCTCTATATAATTACCTATATATTTAAAAGAAGTATATGTGTACGCAAGAAGAAGATTGTTTTCGATTTTAGATGTTAATTTAGCAGACAAATTTGTCAATGGGATGGGTCATTGCCCACCAAGCTTTATCATCAACAGCTCATATACGTCTTTACCGAGGGGCTCGCGCCTACCCTAAACTAGGGTGATTAGGCCTTAGTCAACCACGCTGTCCAAGTGCGGGTTAGTCGACTTCACACACAGATTTCCTCACGATGTTTTCCTTCACCGTAAAAGCGTCGAATAAACGTACATTTATTAATTCAAAATTTGAAAACACATTGATACGTGGCGGGGTTCGAACCGCTACCTCCCGATTAGAAGGCGACGGCCTTACGCACTACGCCATCGACGCTTCCGACACCTAATTGTCAAGCGCTTACCCTTCTTGTAGTGTGCAGGGCCTATACCCTAGACCAGTGTGGTGTCCAACTGAATTTGCACCAAGGTACAGGGTTACTATTGAAACTATTGACATTAACTTCAATCTTAAGTACCCAAGCTTTTTCTTACATTCTGTATTCCACATATTCTAATAATCTATATCCTTGCCAAAATATTTCATCATCATCATCACAGGTCATATACGTCCCCAAGGGCTCGAGCGTCTAGCTAACGGCGGATATGGTGAGGTGTTTGGCTACCACGCTGGTTCAGTATGAATTTATCGACTACACATACACCTTTGAATTTGTTCTCAGATATATCCACATTGCCTCACGATGTTTTCCTGCACAGTAGAAGCGTCGGAAAAATGTAATATAAAACTCGAAAAACACATTGGTTCATGGCAGCATCGAAGCCCGCACCTTCCAATTAGAAGACCATAGTGCCGAGTCCACTGCAGCGCCACCGACGCGTGTAAAAATATTTATTAATTAATAAAATGTACAGTTTTATACAGCAAGATTAAACAAGAGGAACTACATAGGTATATGAAACACACTAGTTAATCGGGACAAAAATAATACGATGATCACCGATTCACCGATGTAGCAATGGAATGTGAATAATTGCAATTCGATACTAAATATCTATCTTTTTTTCTTCTTCTTCTTCTTCCTATCTTTTCTTCTACTTATCTTTTTTTTTCGCTGGCGCCTATAATGATGTAATAATATAGATCGTGATAGCGAGCTACCAGGCGTCCGTGAGCAAGGTACCGGCTGGACACTACTGCTCTTGACGAGTAGGGTTAATTTTATCCTTTTTATTATAATTTTTATCTGCTTTAATATCGTAATATTCCAATTACAAAATACAAGTATGACATACATTTCAATAATACAATGCAAGACGAGTTTTTATCGCAGAAATCGCCACTAAAGGGGGAGAAAAAGGGGGTGGAGGTTTGTATGGGGAATCAATAACCGCTGAACCGATTTAGATGAAATTTGGTATGGAGATAGTTTGAGTTGTAGGAAAGGAAAAAGGAAGTAAAAAGGAAGTAATCAATAAAAAAAAATTCCACGCGGACAAAGTCGCGGGCAAAAGTTAATAGTAATATAAAATATATGTCGTCATTAAATCCGGAATTGTAAAATTAATTTTCTCAAACATACTCGGAAATGTAGGCATTATTGTAGTAAAAAGAAGACACAAAGTTTGTAATTCTTGGCTCATGCATTACTTTATCGGCCTAGGCCAGGAAAGTAAGTATGAAAATTCATTATTGGCCGCTGCTCCAATGTTTTTTTATTTATCTATAACTTGAATTATGTAACTTGACATACAGCCAATTGCTACCACATTATAAAAAATGCATTCTTCGAGCATATACAACGTGTCACATATCTCCACATAAAAAATTATAATATTTAATTTTATTTAAACTATCAAAAGTGCCAACCTAAAACTGTTCTAAAACGGAATTTTCAAAAATTTGACAATTAAATTCGATTGATATGACAAGTTATTAAAGTTGACTCATTCTTTTCGGTTAAATGAATATTATAATTTTTATGGGGAGTTATTATGAGACACGTTGTAAGTATTATGAATATGACAACAATTTTATTAAAATGTTGGTATGAAATCACACGAAAATATGCTTAATTTTCGTTGCGAGAGAAAAAAGTCATAATCTGCAGTATTACATTTTTTGCGTAAAATATGATTGGGCTGTATGGGCTTTGTTTCCCTTGCACTAATTGAAAATTAAAAAGTATTACTAAATGCTAGGCTACTAAATTTAATTAATTAATTGCTTGATTTGTTTTTTTTTATTCATATTATACGCATTTGTTTCCAATTCAATTCAATTCAAAATCTTTTATGCATACCATAATGTGTAAAATAGGTGGTTCACAAAAAATAAGATCATTATGAACCCGTTGGGCACGCAATCGTTGAACAAGAGAAAGGAAGCTTATTATTTTTAGGTACCTACTACTATTGTCTTATTTACAGATCATAAAGCTAAATTATACGAAGATCACGGCAATTATAAATATTTGAATAAATAGACAACATTAAACAATATTTTAATATGACAGGTTTTTATGTATATGGTATTATTATTACACTAAATTTCATAATTAATTCCAGTATTACGTCTTTAATTATTTCCTCGCAATTATTGAGAAAAGCACTATACATACCTCGGCGGGAAAAGGGATTGCCGGACTCGTAAGCATTACTCGTCCGTCAATCCCTAACTTCCCGGCCTCTGCAGTAATGTACTATTTCTCAAACATGCTCGGAAATGTAGGCATTATTGTAGTAAAAAGAAGACACAAAGTTTGTAATTCTTGGCTCATGCATTACTTTACCGGCCTAGGCCAGGAAAGTAAGCACAGACTAAGAAAATATACTACGAAAATAAGTATGAAAATTAATTTTTAATACAGTTGCTCAAAAAGTGGTATATTGCAGGGCTGTTTAGCGTGCGGGAAGGTCACCATTACGCACGAGTACTTTTTCATTACCAAATGTCAAATGTCTAAAATCTGACACACATTTTGCTTTTTTCCTGCTTTTTTTCTAGCATGCTAAGTTAAGATTGCGTTAAATAATCTGACTGGTCTACTAAATTTTTCATTGTAAAAGCATGCCTAAAAGCAAAGCATAACATAAAGCACGGCCGAACCTTGCTTTTAAAAACACGGCAAGCAAAGCATAGCACGCATTTGCTTTGTATCTGCTGTGTACGTACGACGACATATTTGGCGCCATTTTTTCTAAAATTTATAAGAAATAAATTACACAATGGTTATATTTATTGCTTGAAACAATTTTATTAAATGTTGGTTTAAAATCTCACGAAAATATGCCTTATTTTCGTTGCGAAAGAAAAAAGCCATAATCTACAGTATTACATTTTTTTGCGTAAAATATGACTGGGCTGTATGCTGTCTAGGTACAACGTGTCTCATATTTCCCCAAATATAAAAAGTGTTACTTCAACTAACCTCAAAATCTGATTCATCTTGATATATAATTCGATTTCAAAGCTTGTCCGTAGTAATTGATGTGGACGTATAGTATTTACTAATGTCTAATTATACGAAAAGCATTTTTTCATTGCTGTTGATATTAGGGCGACCAATGTATGGACACAGAACAATGTCCTTTACATAAAAGAACAATAGAAAACAAAAGAACTAGAAATTATTTGTAAAATTAGAACAGTTTTTGAAACTTAGTTATTACGTTTTGGTGGTTTTTAGTAGGTACGCTTTTATAGCGAGAGTGTGCAACCTCTTTGTACGTTTTCCTTTTTTCTTACTATAATTCGTATATTCGCGCATGTTCCAAATTAATTTTTTTTATTCACTCAGTGAAACAAAGAGCGTTTTATTCACTGTTTTTGAAGAATCGCGAGCCCTTGTCGAGTATCATAGGTAAAAAAGATTTTCAAAAAAATTCATCAACTACGTCGATCTCAAATGTTTCTCTCGTGGCTGTATGAATAAATTCCCGTTATATTGCTACTTAATTTTTTGAGAAATGCCTTAAAATAAGAGACATCTCAAAGTATTCGAAGCATTTCACTATATCTATACGAAATTTAGGACGTATGTTATATTTGAACAAGTAGCTTCCTGTATGAATTCAGATTTTTTTCTTACGAGGTGGAATAGTGTTGCATACCAAATCTACCAAACTCTAGTCAACAGGCGTATGTGGAACTTTCCCCGGGTGATGTGGTGCAAACCCATTAAACCTATCGCATACCTAATACTCGCATAAGTTACAAATTGCATAATATTATAAATATTAAAACAAGAAGAAAGGCCATGACAAAACAAGTTAATTTAAAACATTTAAATGATGTTATGACATTTTACACAGTTGAGGTCCCTCCACCCAAAACTCAGGAACATAATGTAAAATGTAACTAAGGTTCCGTATTTTAATAGCATTCCAGTTCCAGGCATGATTCCAGATTTGGGAAATTAAACTATACCTCTGGCGCTACACAAATATGAGGCATACTTATCACACTTCAGCTTAAAAAGATAATTCGTCTACGAAGCGATGCCATGTAAATAGCTTTGACGGCATAAAATGTTTTGTCAGATTAGGCAAGATTTCATTAAACATCATGTCCAATCCAAACGTTCTATCCAGTTTCACGCAGGTTAATCAAAGTCAAAACAGGATAATATCGTTGCTTCGCGTGACGGGGATGCAACCCCCGTCTGCCCGCTGCCCCCTTCACCCAACCCGTTCGTCCTGGAGCTCCGTCCGGGATAAAGAAATGCCACTTGTTGCTGTGAGAGGAACGAGATTACTCAGTGATTGTTTGTGGAAGGTCACTCGCATCGACTAGGCACTGAATATTATAAACAAACTACATACAGTCAACGCCAAAGGCGTTTTAAGATGTCAGTACTTTCTCATAGTAGTTTTTTAAATTGAATACATTTATTTTCTTTCAGCGATCGCTTGAAATTATAAAGTGTTCCTCCTAACTATAACTTGACTAATTTACTGTACAAGGGTTGCACAAGGCTAATTTAAGGCTAAGGTATGACTAATTTACTGTACAAGGGTTGATATACGTACGAGTATTCATAGATAAGCAATTACATTTCTTAAAAACTAGTTCTTCATCAATGTGGATGATGTTGATAATGTATTAAGAGGTATCGAGTATTGAAGTGATTTAGAGAGACTTTCCATTACTGTAACATATTTGTTGCTGATAAATGTATATATCCAAATCTTCTGAAAGTTTTTCTTGTTTGCATAATATCCTAAATCAATCGATTTTCAACAAACCTCAGTGCCATCTTCATCATTCAGCCTAGAGACAAATTTTGTTGGGCTTGGGTTGGTTTCCCCAAGTGTATATAAAGTGGTCGCGGCCCTTCACTGCTTCACTATCTATCTCAATAAGAATGAGAGTGATAGGTAACTTAACCTTCAAATGTATTTTGGAGTCAATAAGTACCTTTCAATTATATGTTGAGAGTCAAGCAATTTGGCGACACCATGTTGTATGCGCTCTATGTTCGTTTAGGTACTAAAGATAAGCATGGGTTGCCAGAACCCTGATGTTGAAAATGTCAAACACCTTGAGCTCGTCATTTCTTCAAAAAGCACGGCGGATCCTGCGCTTAGTGAGCTTGTGGGTATGTGTTCTTTTTCATACTTATGCTAACTCTCGATCTCAATCCAACTTTGAGGCAAGAATGAGATAGAAATGAAGAAATAAGATCTACGATGGAAAGACTTTATCCAGTAAAGTAGTTTGGATTGTATGATCTCGGTATTATAGACGCCGGCAGAGAATTCCACACCTTGGCTGTGTACACTAAAAAAGTCGAGGTGATAAGGCGTTTTGTGTGACCAGCGGAAACATTAAAATTGGTATCCAATCGTGCGTCTAGATTCCCGATAGTTAAAACGAGGAAGCGGGATTAATTGCAGCCTTTGCATACACTACCTGCAAGTGTCTGTAGAAGACAAACAGACACTGACAGGCAACAACTGCTCTGATGAGCCAGGCTGTGAAGCTTGATTTTCACTAGTTTTTTGTCATTAATAAGTCTCTTGGTTCTGCGTTCCAGTAAGTCTAGTACGGTAAGTTGGTATTTAGCTAAGCCATCCCAAAGCTGAAAAAGGTGAAGGTGATTGGTGAATGTAACGTTTGCTTTATAAAGTGTACGACGCTGTCCCGGTGCGATGTACCGCTAAACCTTGTTCATGATACTAACTTTTTTTACAGTTTTGGACTCAATGCTCATGCCGAATTTGAAATTGGTAGTCGACTTTATGTCTAGCAGCTCAATGATGTCCACAACAAAAACAGTTTTGCCTTTCCCAAAAAGTAGGAGTTGGCTCAAAGGACTAGTTTTTGCGCTGAAAAGACACGTCTGGGCTTCAGTAGTGATAAATCTGACGAGGTTGTTGTCGCTTTATTGGGAGACAAGACTTAAGGTCGCCACCACCATAACCTCTCAAACATGTGAACTTCACCGCTGCTGGTCCTGTGTCGCAGCGTAGACACTTGTGCACTATAATATAGCTCGTGCAAATACGAGTCTGTTGAAACTGCATACATTGACAAATGCCAGAATCGACGTTTTCAAAAAAATTTTTTTTTAGAATTACACATAAGATAAAAAAAGCTAATTAAATGGAAATGCAAATAATAAGAGTCTTGTAATAATCGGTGTTCTAGCAGAATTTTCAGAGAAGTAATATATTTTTTTTAGTTATTAAAAATGCAATAAAGGAAATACTTTTTACTTTAATTTAGAGTGTAGGACTTGAAGTTTCCATAACACATTTTACTATTTACTTAAATGCTATTTTTAATGTCTTTTTAAGGATTTAAACATACCCATATTTACATTCCACGCGTTTAAGGACATGTTCATGCACTCGTCACGTAAAAAATATGACCAAAACATGAAATATATTCAGTATACATTTATTTCCAAATCTTCAACAACCATATTTACTGGTTTGCTTTTTGCGAAATATTTTAGTTTCCTTATTTACAAATTTTATACAATCAAAACTTTTCGAGAGTTTACGCGTCGAAATTTCCCTCAGTTCTGCTACGATTTCGCAGCGTAAACTCTCGATAAGTTTTCATTCAATAAAATTTACTTATAATGATTTTATACATACAGTTTTTTTATTATTTGCCTTAATAATAGCTCGTTTCTAAGTGGTTAAAGTTTGATTACGCTTAAGGATGATTTATTATAGAAAAAGTAATATTTAAACAGTGGTGAAATTCATAAAATTTGAACTATTTAAACCACCTTAAATAAGGAAACTAAAACATTTCGAAAAAAACAACCAGTAAATATCATTGTTGAAGATTTGTAAATAAATGTATACTGAATATATTTCATGTTTTGATCATATTTTTTACGTGACGAGTGCATGAATATGTACGCGTGGAATGTAAATATGGGTATGTTTAAATCCTTAAAAAGACATTTAAAAAGGATTCAACAGCGATAAAGTGCCTACAACCAAAGAACTCCATTTGTGGAAATACTCGTACAGCGTACATTAGTATTTATAAAGTATAACTAGCTATCCGCTCGCGGCTTCGCCCGCGTTATTACTGTTTTCCCGTGGGAATTTTATATTTTCCCGTAAAATAATTTTGAAGCATTATACCTTGAGACGACTCACTGCCTGACGTGCGTGTTCACTTATACCTCGATACCTATTGTTTTTAATCGCCGTAATCGTTACCCATCGTCGCTAAAGTTTGAAGCTCAATCCAAATTGAAAATTTAAATAAAGTTTCGACCTAAGTGAAAATAATCATTAGTGTAATTGTGAAACCCCAAACTGGGGTTCAAAGATACGAGTTGCAACCGCCGACAAACCTGCTCATTGCCAGAGACGCCGGACCTCAGTGACTGACCTGCATCAGCGGCTCTTCGTGTCATCCACAGGGGAGTTCATACCGCCACGAAAAGCAGGACTTTTTTTTTCGAGGGAAATGCGTGACCGCACCATACTCGCCGTTGGCTAGACGACGAGCGTGTGTGGGTGTGTGGGGCTGTCCCGGCAGAGTGCCAGGCCTACCCACTAAACCCCCCGGTGATCTTTCTGCCCTTATGGACGCGCGTGGTAGGGTCCACACTGCGACTACCACTACCCACGCGCCCGGGCTAGCCCGACCTGGAGCTGGTCGGGCTATCGCCAAGGGGGGATTGCCCGAGAACACCAGGGCAATCCTCAGACGGAGGGCCTTACGGCGGCGTACACGGGGTCAACCATGCACGCAGGCCTCCACGGCAGGGTCATTAGACGGGCAGTGCTTGCGTGAATGCCCGCCTTCGCCTGCCTGTCCGTCTGCGGTGGATAGGAGCGGCAGGACTAACTATTCTACCGAACCCAGAACCCATTTCTTCTTACTGACCCTAGTTTCGGCAATAAATAGTTTTTTTGTTCACGAGTTGTGGTTTCTCTGAAATATAAACCCTTCACGCGACATTGGCTGTATTGTGTATATATACTAGTATAATTTAGTATCTGTAGTAAGTATATTAGAGCAACTCGATCAGGCCAGATAAATCAATAAGGTTTATGGCAAGGTCTCCGTGTGAGATACATGTATGTAGCCAATGCAATAGATATAAATTAAAAAAATATATAGAAGACTCTTATATATATTTAAGAGCTTGAATAATAAATTTCATAGAAATTGGAGCAGATTTTAAATATTTTCCATAGAAACTTTTAACCCCTATTTTGCACCCTAGGGGGGTGAATTTCAATAAACCATGAAACACGTGTTCAATGAAATGTTTTTAAGAGCATTAATCTCAAGTTTTATCAAATTGTTGCTAATTAAAAAAAAAACTTGCAACTCCTATTTCATCCCTTCAGGGTTAACATTTATTAAAATCCCTTAGTGTGCTCCCGCATTTAGAATTGAAACAACTGTCCAAATTTCACGTTTCTACCATTAGCGGTTACGGCTGTGCGTGCATCTATAGATGGGAACTTCTCCTTTTATATTTATATATAGATTCTGTGTCAATCATACCAATCAACTTGATACTAATACTTACAAATAAAAAAAAATACTACGACCTACTTTCCTCAATAGTCTTTTGCTTTCATTACAATTTATACAATACAAAAAAAATCAGTTTATATGTTTACATGTAAATATGCTTTCTGTAAACAAAAAGCGAAGAAACAGCAATTTGCTCAATTGTAGCTCTTTTAGTAAGTCGGTCCCTCCTGGGAACTGTCATTAATAGCTTTGCAACTTTAATGTGGAATGACATTTCAGTTCCAACGTTGGAATTAATATACAAATGAAGACTTAATTGTATGCATTTATGTACGACACATTTTTGTAAACGATATACAATCTGGCAATATAATAAGATAGTATTATTGCGCGGGATCAATCATTGTCACTAGCAACAAAACTTGAAACTAAGAATGTTTTTTTTCTCCTCACTGGAATTAAGCTTGCTTATTTCTTTTTTGTTCTTTTTTTTATTCAGACTTTATATGTTCTTTAGAGGGCGCTTTTGACTTTGTGACGTCAAATATAATATGACGTCACAAAGTCAAATAAGCAAACGATCAAGACGTATTATCCCACGATACCTCATTTATCAAATTATGATAAGTAGTTAAGGAGTTATAGGGGAACAGATAAAGATACATATATATACCCACACACATGCATACCAATCAAAATCTGAACCCTCCACTTTGCTTCGCCGCCGTAGGCGGGTAAAAATCTGCTTAAAGTGCCAATCAATGTAGTACTTACCCTGTTCAAATGCATAATTATCTGATATGTCACGTTATAATTTGCGGCAAAGTTTCAACTTTAACAAAATTGTATGTTATTTGACGATCGAACTTACTTACTCACAGTCATGTGTGTTTGAAGGCTTTTGATTTCCACTTATCGTAGATAAAAAATAATATTTCTTTTGAATACTGCCTGTGTACTTAAACTTTATCAAACAAATTAGCAGTTTGGGTTTGTTGTTCGATGTACTTACGTATTAGTAAAATAGAAATCTTACTAGCAATAACGTAGAGTTTTTAAAGACTCGTCATAATTTTAAGTTCTTTCTGGTGTTATTTCACCACTGGATGTCGGCGACTACCTAAATTATTCACTCAAGCCTGCCCCTTTCCCTCGTTCCTGCTATTCTTCATAATATAATAATGTTAAATAAAATTATTAAAATAGTTATTGTAGTCTAAACGAATAAACTTGCAATCTATAAAAAATTGTTCGACTTTACCAATCGATGTATCTCACAGTGGGAACGATACGAAGAAGTTTCGCATAGTTCAAATTTAAAACTTCATAGTGCCCAGCCTGACAACCCCAGCGCTACAACCGCAAGGCGATGGAGTCCTCAAAGCCAACATAGTTAGAAAGATGTCTACTAATGGAACCGTTGAAACTAATGTTTTGTTCGTTAAAACATGACATCCGGATGGTAAGATGAAATTCAATTCCGGACTATCGTGCTGCTCCAAGACTACTACTATGAAGTGAGTGTAAGTGATTCTGCAAGGTAATTCTGCGAATTTATGTTCATATTTTTGTATCATTAGTATAATACGTACGAATATCACAGTAATAAATTTACAGTGATAACTACCTAAAAAGTAATTTCTATCTGTTTATTTCCCCGGTTCGATGGTTTTTTCCATTCAATTTCATTTTTAAACGCAAACACGCAAGGCAATGTGCCACTAATCCAGACTGCGTGGGCGACTTCTTTGGAAACTTACAGACGTTCATGCTGGGAGCAAGGGTCAAATTGTGTTGAATTTTAATACAGCAAGAATAACGTCAAACGAAACGCTACCATAAAGTAGCCGCCTAAATATTCTAAAACACAATATCGATGTAGATAGTTTTTTGCTGAACAAGAATTAAAAAGCCTAGTCATCACTTAAATTTGATGAAAATTGTTTCTCAGTGTCCATTAACGAGATATATTCTAATAAGAATAGACAACCCTTTCATTTCGTCACGAATAAATCGAATCTTTTCAATCATCATTTCAGCAAAGAGACGACTACCGTTGGACTTAGGCCTCATTCGCGGATCACAGCCAACCATGGCGCGGCCTGCGTTCTTGGGGGCCAAACGCCGTGGGATGTTGATGCACGTGTCCGTGTGGAGGTGTATCGACATTGGGTTGCCGTTAGAGAAAGGGCTGAGATACTATTTTTCTCTAAAACAAACTAAGAATTATAAAAATCATTACAGCAATATGTAACAACTAAATAAACAACCTATGATTTTATTTTATTATTCACAATGACGAATTTAGTAAAACTTAGTTAGTCGAAGTCTTAAAAACTAGAAGGTGATTTGGATTAACTGCGTATATACTGGCATTCTTATTGCGTCTGGTCATAAGCCTTACTAAATCTGTATTTTTTAGTAAACTTGATGATATATATTTTATGAAAAGATTTGAGGAATTTGCTTGATCGCGGGGCGGGTAACACGTAACCTATTTTAAATATTGTAGGTATAAATCTTTTGATGTAGGTACTGATGACCATTGTAAAAATTACGGAAAAATATTCAAAAGTGTTTATATCGATATTGTGTCTTTAGATTAACAAAAATGTTCTATGATAACAAGATATCGACAATGACAAATTTCATGATTCTGAGTCAACGGGAAGCACTCTATAGGTTTTGACTTGTACAATCGCAACATTTGTACAACCCTTGTAAAATCGCAAAATAAACGACATAATCGCTTTGATTTACAAGTTATATTTTTTTAGAGATGAAAGAAACCATAGACCCAAGTATTTGATATATATTTTAATTAGGACATCTCTTCGTTTTCCTGAGAAACAAGGGCTTGACAGATGAATAACGGACAACTAATAAGTGATCCTATAAGGGTACTGTTTTTCTTTTGAGGTATGGAACCCTATAAACAGGTAAAGTTACTTGCTGCTGTATCGTCTGCGTAGGTATCTCTATCTTACTTAACCTTCCTATACTCGCGCATTGGTCTGTGAGACTGACGAAACACTTTTTTTAAACTTATTTCTTTTCTCAAAAACGCTGGCTAGTTGAGGTTACAAAAATTGGCGCGGGTATACGAAGGTTAATTCTGCCGCAAAGTGCTTGCGTTGCTATATATAAGACAGGTAAAATCATTGGGTGCTGTTACCATCTAATGTCAACAAGTCACATGTTTACCAAAATTGACGTAGAAAACTTCCCGAGCAACAGCTATCTTAAGCTTTGCTAATCTGGAGAATAGTACTTACAGCCTTTGTCTTTTTAATTTTTACAAAACCACCTTTTCATATACTTACTCTAAACACACGTCAAGTGCCTTCCTGCATTACAAACACAATGCCGATAAGTTCAAGCTGCTCAAATTTCAATGCCCGTAGATTCAACTCAAGATCCCTACTATGAATGATGTCAAGAGGGTCAGATGCGCCACTAGCGGCAACTTTGTGGACATAAGTATTTAAAAAGCTTATGACTGCACTACACTTTCTGGTGGCGCTTAATTATACGCCTATTGATAAGATTAATTGATCCAGGATACACATTGCTGCTAACACGCATAGTTGATACTGTTTTCTATGGGTGTTTTCTGACACGGCTAGTCGTGTCTATATAATATGTTAGTAATCCCAAACGTCGTTGGTAAGTTTATAACTAATACGAACGGAATCGCATAGCATACGAGTATAGTAAACCGTGGACAAAAGTGTTGGCACTACAATAATTAGGTTTCGTATTTGTATGGAATTGTATATTGTATTGTTATTGTTTGTCCTAAATTAAATAACATAAAATAAAATAAATAAATAAATCACATACAGTTGGCGAATTTACAATCATTAATTTTTAACGCTTGTCTAAAGGATGAACTGTACGAAATATATACTTATGCATATATCGTTGTCGAGCTTTAGACAAGTCGATGCTATCTATAAATGACCTAGTATAAAGTCATTATAAAATCGTAATTACAATGTCCCTGGAATCAGAATCGTGGTTTTGCTTGTAATTTTTATTTCCCTTTCTTTCTAAATGAAAAAGATTTAGAAACACGGTCTTAAAAATAAGGCCGCTCCTATCCATTTAAGTTCCTTATTTTTTGACAATATTTTCAACACAATAAATTAAAATATACCTAAATGTATACCTTTACCTTACGTATTCTACCACTGAAAAGTGATTTCAGTCTGAAGACAATTGTGTCACATAAGCATAATAGAGCTCGGTGCGGATGAATCTTCAAACGCTGACTTCTAAAGCGCCTTTATTAAACAACACCTACGCATTCTGGTTCAATAGAGCCAAACTCATTAGTGCGTCAGAAATTCTGTGGCTGTTTACACCGCCAATATTGTTTGAGACATGTCTGCAAACTGTCGATAATTTGGCGAGTGGCAACCCTATAAATTTTCTTTGATCTTTATCAGGTACTGTAGTACAGTCATTAGACAGATGATATAATGAGTACCTACACAATTGACTTTTTTCTAAAAATAAATACATAAATAGACTTAAGCCATCCAATTACAAAACCTAGCTCTGTCTCTATCTAGAGTAGATATTGATTGACATAAGTGAAAGAGCATCAGTTTTAGACCAAGGTAATGTTAAGATCACGTATTGTAATAAGACCGAAGGAGTTTCAGCTTTCAGTTATAACGATATCTAACAAAATAGTTATGAAAATTCAGTCGTACTACCCGAACTGTGGATCCTATATAAGTAAAATATGTCTAATGTGTTATAATATCATACACCCTGTTCAATGAACTTTATGATTCACCGAAAACAGCAAAAATGCTATGCTGTTTTTGCTCTGTAACACCTTGTTATTAAGCTTAAGGTAGCTAAGCATACGAACAAACTAAACCGCCGTTAATTAAAAACGACTCAAAAACGGCTTGACCTATTTGAATATTTTTTTTTTATTCGCGTTAAAACAGGGGTGGCTTAAAAAGAAAAATAATAGGTAAAATCTCAAAAAACGGTAAAAAATTATTTTGTTTGGAAAATGACGTTACACTTCGCGATTATTTATTTAGATCTGGCATCTGTCAAGGTGATACGAAGTTCACGGCATAGACTTGGAATAGGTATATTAGTTAGCTACTTCTTCTTCTTCTCTTCTTACATATAAAAATGAATCGCTGTCTCGCAAAAACTCTAAAACTGCTAGACCGATTCCAACGAAATTTTCCGTGTTTGTTTGAATAGGTCCAGGGAAGGTTTATACGTACATTTAGACCCGATAGGTGGCGCTGTAATCGGACAGGACAACGTCTACCAGGGCTTCTAGTTTGTTATAAAACAGCATTAGCAAATGGTAAACCTAGCTCCTATAACATCACCAAGCCTTTCAAACTTGAACAGGCGTGATGACATTAATGAAGTTTTCCTCGCGTATTCTAATTTCATTTACACGACTGTATGAGCATTAATGTCTACACGCTTGTGCTGAAAAGCGAGTAATCTATGCGACGCTGTAAGCGCGTATTTATTAGTTGAATTATTTTACCATGCAGCATGAAGTGTTCACGTCACCTATAAATAAGCAATATGGCCCCGGTGCTTCAGAGCGTGGTTAGACGGGTCAGTGCTCGACTGGCAGTGTTAAACGCGCGTGAGATCCACACGAGCGAGGCATTTACACCTGTGAAGATAAGTCACTTGTCTAAAAAAAATCTGACAAAGAAAATCTAAAGGTTATAATCCTATAATAACAGTCAGCTAACTGAATGTTAACTAAGTTAATAATTTGACACATGTCCCGCTCAAGTCCACATTATTCTGATACTGCATTAGATGTTTCATGTGTAGATTTTTTCACGGGTTTTCTCTATCATGGTTATTATGTCAAACACCACCACGAAACATTAGAGCAGTTAAACATACACAAAGAAACGTATTCTTTTGTGATACAATTTTTTAGCGTGAATAACAGGTAGTGAATAACATGACATTTCAATTTGTCTGCTGTTCAATTTCATGTTGCCAGTCCAAAAATTTGTCTAAGAGATCAAACGCTTTCGAAAATCAATACTGACTACGGCAAATTACAAATTTTCATTCTGCAGTGATGCTCGCCATGGGTGTTATAATTAATGATCTAAACTGACATTGATTTAACTCCACAGCGGCAATTTGTGTTAAGTAATTACGTAATTATAATCTAGTCTGTCGTGCCACGGATTTTATAAGATCTCAATGTCAAATAGTTGGTGCGTAGAAAAAAGATTCATCTTTAACCTTAATAATCCCATACACAAATTTCGATTGGCCATGACACCAGCCTAATTGAACGTAGCGTCTACTTAGACGCTACGTGCATAATTTTATTTACAAAATTTAGAAGAGCGTATAAATTTGGCTAAGCATTCAAATCGGGCCTTGCTACGTCGTAGGCGTAAGTGCTACGGTGAAAATGACTTGCCATTAATTATTTTCAAGTATTACACCGATGATACGATTATGATATACAGATATATATTAAGCTCTTAATTAATTAAATTTTGTTAGCGCAGCCTCAATTTGGATAATTGTAATTTGAACAACCGTATGAAATGCTTTGTAATACATCTTTGATCTTTTCCCTTTAAGTGTACACCTGAGTAAACTGTTTCTTTTTCATTCAACTTTAACAATGAAAATTACATTTAAATTATCTTCTTGATTTGTTGGACAAGTTTTTGTTTAACTTATTATTTATTTTAAGACAAAAACATATATTAAACTTTTATCTGTAATATTTTGTCATGTATATTGCAAAATTAATGACATGATAATTATCTATATTTTATTGGTTGAAAACTTTGTGTTAATTATGTGAAACGTCACTTAAGAGCACGGTTAACTAGTGTGAAAAGAATGTAAGTTCTATCAATGAGGTATTTAATTTATAGAAATAAAATGCTTACAATACCGCCTTGTAATTGTCAGCTGGTATATTCTGCAATGTTTGACTAATGATAAAAAAAACTTTATTTCGACTTTATCATTTGAAATTTATCTCTTATCTCACATCATTAACAATATCTAATAGTCTATAGATTGTAGACTAAAGGCAACCTTTTTTTTATTAAATATATGATGGGGAATTAATTGTTGAATAAACTCAGACAAGATCATCACTGTTTATTTTTATGCTGTTGTTGTTGACGTCGTCTAGATGACTTGTCGTGAATAGGCGATGCTCATACAATTGCTGCTTCCCGGCCAATAGGATCACAGTTTTAAGCTATATTACTGCTCACAGCTGTTAAGACAAGCAACAAGGATTTACAAAAAAGTACTCAGATTAATCAAATCGCTGGCGACCAGCAAACTTTAACACAATGTCATCTTGAGACATAAGTAGGAAACACCAGGAGCCCATGATGCGCGTGACTGGATGCCAGCCGCCTGAGGATAGCCTTGTACAAGGTAATCCAACATGGACGTTACGACCCGACACAGAGATGACGGGCTGTCCAGTCATAGTTGAGTGAATTGGGTTTTCTCACTTCTAGATCGCCTTGCCTAAGTAGAAGATGAACGTCGAGGTCCGTTTAGTGAGGTGTGCTTAGTACTCTGCCGCAAGAGTCGCACGCAACTCTGCAGATACAGTCCGCAACAACGTTCCACCATAAAAATGAGAGAGATACAGATAAAATTAAGACTTTCCAGGAGATCATTCTTCAGACACTATCAGCTCAGTATCATGAGATAAAGAATACCAGATGCAAATACCGAAATCATCATAACAGCACATATACGTTCCCATCGAGGGACTCGAGCCTACCCTAAATTAGGGTGTTTAGGTCTTAGTCGACCACGCTGGCCCAGTGCAGATTGGTCGGCTTCACATACAACTTTGAATTTTTTCGCAGATGTATGCAGGTTACCTCACGATGTTTTCCTTCATCGTATGAGCTTCGGACAAATACCGGCATAGCTTAAGATAGAGTTTGAAAAAAATGTTGTACATATATGCCTATAGAATTTAAGAGTCTCCCTCGATTTACCTGGGGATCTCATCATCATATACTGACTTTAGTGAGCATGGGACAACCTTAGGAGTATATTCTTTCTAAAATTAGCGGAGTAATTACGTAACATACACACAAAAAAACACAAGCGTCGAATTAAGAACTTCCTCTTTTTTGAAGTCGGTTAAAAATAATAAAATTTTTGGATATCTGAAATCCGGATCTATGAAATTTGAAGAGCATAAACGTGACTAGCCACGTTACTAGGAGGCGAACAGAAATCTATTTGATAGCCTGTCACTGACTGTTCACGCTCGAGGAAGTCTTTTTTGAAGTCGGTTAAAAATAATAAAATTTTTGGATATCTGAAATCCGGATCTATGAAATTTGAAGAGCATAAACGTGACTAGCCACGTTACTAGGAGGCGAACAGAAATCTATTTGATAGCCTGTCACTGACTGTTCACGCTCGAGGAAGAGCGAGTGGTAACACAGCATTTTAGTCTGTGGCGGCCGGCCGCATGTAACATGTCAGTTGAGTTGAGTCGAAATGTCACGACATTGAATTAGGTTAGGATGATGTCCGGGCATCCATAAAATATAATACACAGTATATAACTAGCAAATTGTATTTTGCGCGGCGCACCTAATATCGGGGTGCGAAAGCCCGCTTTGTGTTGTGCAACGGTGTCAAAATTGCGTGTGTGAGCCGTGGTGGCCTAATAGGCATTTGTAGTGCTCCGGTCTCCACCGGTGGATCCACTGCAGAACTTCAGGAGCCGCGACTTCCTTCGAGCTAGCTCAGGAAGTCCACCGGCTACGGAGGAGACGGACGGAGACAATTGGAATCGGGGTAAGCCACAATGCTTTCTATGAGCTGGTAGTAGGGTACAAAATTCAGCAATACAAGTCGGCGAAACGCCGACGTGGTGGTGTCTACCTTGGGCACCACCATCTCTTGGTAGCAGAGCGTGGTTTTTAGATTTGAGTGGTTCTTAGATTTGAGTATTTGATTAGTATTGTACAATTAATATTGTAATCTTGTTGGTTGTCCAAACGGGCAATACATATTAATTGGTTTTGATTGCTGATTTTAAACCGACTACCAGCTCATTTGTGGACCGATCTCCTTAACTAATTGTCATTGTATATGAAAAATTGAGGTTAAATGTCTTTTGTTGTTCTAGTTAAGTTCTAGCATTTACCTACATTTGATTTTGGTTTGTTTTTTCATATCTTTGTTTTGCCCTTGACTATTTTGTTTGTTAAGTTGTAAACTTATACTTGAATTTGATTTGTTTAAAAAATTTTTTGCTGCTAAATGACTTTGCTGTTGTTGTAATACACTATATTGCTGTGTTAAGTTTTAGCATTTCCATTTGATTTTGTTTTGTTTGCCTCTGAATATTGTGTTTGTTAAGTTATTGAATTAATACTTGATTTTAATTTGTTTGAAAAATCCTGTTGTTAAATGCCTTTGTTGTTCTAGTTAAGTTCTAGCATTTACACTTGGTTTTGGTTTGTTTATATATTTTGTTCTGCCTTTGAAGTTCCTCCCGATCTGTTTTATTGTCTGCGGTTGTCGGTCTGTTTGTCCGTGTATTATTATAGTGTTTATTAATTTTGGTGCAAAATGGTCCCGCCAGTCAGCCCGCTTAGTGGTGCCCGCGCGGGTGCACAAAAGATTTTGAGATGGTTTGCTAGTGCCGTCGCTTTGGTAGACCGACCAGACCGAGAACAGGCCTTGTTAATTCGGCATGAGGGAGTACCTGCTCGCTTGAAGGAATTGGAGCAGCTTTTTGTTGTTCATCAACAATATTTGCTCGACCACCCAGCCGAGGGTGCCGCTGAGTTGCGGGCAGTCGACCAATTTAATGCCGATTATGATCAGTGTTTTGAACAGGCGGATGTGATCATAAACAAGGCTCAGGCTATCCTATTCGCCCGGAGGGGTGAGTCGTGCACGCCCGGGGAGGTCAAGCCTACCCCGGCCGGCTTGCTGGGCAGACTGCCCACTTTAGACATCCCAACCTTTGATGGGAACCTGGCTTCTTGGATGGGGTTCATTAACCTCTTTGATAGCCTGGTTCACTCGAGGGACGACCTGTTCCCTAGCCAGAAATTGGCCTATTTGCTCTCTGCCTTACGTGGAGAGGCTGGTGTGCTTGTCCAGCATCTACCTGTCAACGATGACAGTTATGATATTGCAAGGGCGTTGTTGACCGCCCGGTATCAGAATGTTCGCTTGCTAGCGGACACACATGTGGCTGCCATTTTAGGGCTGCCACGAGTATCGCGGGTCTCCTCATTGAGGAAAGAGATTTTGAACCCGCTGCTAAGCGCTATTAACGCGCTCAAACGACTTGATCTACCGGTGGACCAGTGGTCCTTTATTTTGCTCCACCTCATCCTCGATAAGCTTCCCATGGAGATGAAGGGGCGCTTTGAACAAAGGTATGGGGGCAATAGTGCCTCGTACCTCCCCCCCTTCTCGGATCTCCTCAGATTTTTGGAGGATGAGTGTCGGATGACCGACCACTTGGATCTGGCTCCTATACCGGGACCGAGTACAGGCCGCTATGAGGCGACCCGGGCAGCGCCACGGAGAGAGCGCCGCCCGTACAAGCAGTATACTGCAGTGCGGCAGAGCTCTCCACACGGGGAGAGGCCGAGGCCTTGCAAGTGTTGCAAGCGGGATGGCCATCGTTTGCCGGCCTGTCCCAAATTTGTTGGCCTACGCACCGAGGGGCGTAGAAATATGGCCAAGCAGCGGAATTGGTGCTACCGCTGCCTGGGGGCTCATATGGCATCGGCTTGCCCCCACCCACGAGATTGCCACTGTTGTGGAGGGGTCCATCACCCCCTTTTGTGCTTCGACAATAGAGACACTCGTGAGGTGGTGAGAGAGAGGGACTCGCACACGGGCGGGGGCCCTCCTAGGTCACCCACATCTCCGAGGAGATCGGAGGGGCGTGCCACCCCTCCGCGGAGATTGGAGAGGCGCCCCCCCTCCCGTGAGAGGATTGGGCGCCCCACCCCCCCTACGGGCGGGGGGGATCGACGCGCCGTTTATGAGGCGCCACCGCGGGATTGTGCCGCGGTTATTAGGGAGCCACGTCGGGAGCCGATACGCTTCTCTCCCCCTCTGATGGAGAGACCCCGGTTGTCACGGGCTCCCCCAACTTTCGCCCATCATGGGCACCGCCCGGCCCCTCGGTGCAGCTTTGGTCGGGGTGTGTACATGCCGGATTGGGACCCGCTCGAGCGCCTTGAGCGCCCTATTCCTCCGCCGCGCACGCATTTTTCTTCGGACCCCCCTTCCCCCCCGTTGCGGGGAATGCGGGAGGATTTTCACTAAACCAACTGTCGGCTGCAACCCCCCCACAGGAGCAGGTGCTGTTACCAACAGCCTCCGTACAGGTGTGGGGCCCGAGGGGCACCTTTGTTTTAGTTCGCGCCCTTTTGGATACGGGAGCTCAGGGTTGCATTGCCTCCAGCTGGCTGGTCCGGCAGTTGAGTTTGAACACATCTCCATACCTTGAATCGGTACGAGGAATCGGAGACCTGCGGATCCCGGATCCGATCGGTCAGGTTTTGTTCTCCTTCTCCCCCCACTTCTCTTCAGCGCCCAAAATTGGCGCTACCGCGATTGTTTATGAGAAGGTTGTTGGTCAGCTTCCGCAACAGCACGTTTCGCGCGCTGTCGTTGATGCGACATCAGGAGTGACCTTGGCTGACCCTTCCTTCCACCGAACCGGTCCGATTCACTTATTGCTCGGTGCCGATGTTCTAGGCCGCGTGTATTGTGGGAAGAGGAGAGAGTTACAGAAGGGTGGGCTGGTAGCCTTATCCACATCGCTTGGGTTTGTAGTGATGGGACCAGTTAGGCATAACCCACCATCTCCATCGGTGGACAGTTACATAACTGTTAGCTCCACCTTATCGGATGTCCTTCAACGGTTTTGGGAGGTGGAAGAGCCACCTACCGTGAAGCGAGTGAACCCCTTGGACGAGGAGTGCGAGTTGTTCTACCAGAACAATACAGGTCGCCTTCACTCGGGACGGCTGATCACTCGTTTGCCCTTTTTGTCAGTTCGCCCCTCACTTGGCAGCTCCCGGCCGTTGGCCGAGAAGCGGCTGCTGTCCATGGAGCGTCGTATGAGTAGGAACTCCGACCTCAAACAGAAGTATGTCGACTTCATGCGAGAATATGAGCAACTGGGGCACATGTCGGTCTCGCGACTGGACTGGCGAAACGAGGAACATAATTTTCTTCCTCACCACGCGGTTTTGAAACCTTCCACTGGGAAGATACGCGTTGTTTTTGATGGGTCAGCTCCTACGTCTACCGGAGTTTCGCTGAATCAATGTCTGCATGCTGGACCGAAGTTGCACCACGAGGTGGGCGATGTATTGACCAACTTCCGTCGCCATGCCGTCGTCTTTGTGACCGATATCCGGATGATGTTTCGGCAGACTGTGATTCACCCGGACGATAGACGATATCAGCTCATATTATGGAGAGAGGATCCCAGGGATCACATGCTGGTCTACGAGCTGAACACAAATACATACGGTTTGCGTTCGAGCCCCTTTGTGGCAATTCGCTCACTTGTGGAACTCGCTGAACGTGAGCGGTTACGATACCCTCGCGCATCCTTGGTTCTCAAGGAGGATGCATTTGTTGATGATATTTGTACGGGCTCCTCTAGTGTCGAGGAAGCCTTGATTTTGCGAGATGAACTAATTGCTCTTCTCGGGGCTGGTGGTTATGAACTGAGGAAGTGGATGTCCAACTCACCTCAGCTTTTGTGTGACTTGCCAGACGACCACCAGCAGGAGCCTCATATTTTTGAGAATGCCAACACTCCAGATTTACTGTCTGTTTTGGGAGTGCAATACAGACCTGTCCAGGACACGTTCACCTATCGATTGGAGCTGCCAAGCCCCAAGGTCTGGACGAAACGGTTGGTTTTGTCTACAGTAGCTCGTACCTTTGACCCAAATGGCTGGATTAGTCCCGTAGTGTTTTGGATGAAGTGCTTCCTACAGGAACTTTGGTCAGCCGAAGTGTCGTGGGATGAGCCCCTCTCGGGCCGTTTGCTGCGAGATTGGGAGTCCTTCTTGTCGTCTCTCCCCGACATTAACCGTGTTAGTATCCCTAGACATATACTGCCTAAGGGACGGTTTACGGCCAGCCTTCATGGCTTTTGTGACGCGTCTGAGAGTGGATACGCAGCCGTCGTATATATCCGGACGGTCGATGATAGAGGAGCTGTTAAGCTCCACTTGCTAATTGCTAAGAGTAAGGTTGCTCCACTTCGGACTCGATTAACGATTCTGAAGTTAGAATTGTCTGGAGCTACTCTTCTGGTTCGTTTGATGAACCACGTTGTTGACACCCTGGGACGTAGTGTGGACTTTGAGTCGCTCTTTGCTTGGTCCGACAGTCAGGTTGTCCTGTGTTGGATTAAGAACTCCGTCCACTCCCTGGAAGTAATTGTGGCCAATCGGGTATCCCAAATACAGGCCTCGAAGGCCACGTTGATTTGGCGCCACGTGCCAGGTGAAATAAACCCTGCTGACTGTGCATCACGTGGCAGCGAAGCCCCTCAGCTTATTGACCACACTCTGTGGTGGGGTCCCGAATGGTTGTTACAACCGTCTTGGCCTTCCACACCAGCTGTGGTGAAGGTACCAAATCCGGGCTTGCGTGTTCACGCTGTCGAGACTATGGCGGCTCCAGAGCGGGAATTTTTATTAGACCGCTACAGTTCTCTGGACAAGTTGCTCGGCGTGACCGCTTGGATAAGAAGATTTATTCGAAATTGTCGCCGGCCTCAGGACAAAGATTTGTGTCCGGTCCTCTCACCGCAGGAGCGCCAAGATGCTCTTTTGCATTGGGTGCGTATGACCCAGTCTAGAGCGTTTGAACCGGAACTTAAGATTTTCCGTACCGGGACGTCCAAATTGAAGGGACCCTTGGTGCGTTTGACTCCCTTTCTGGATGATAAAGGATTGTTGCGTGTAGGAGGCCGATTGAGGCACGCTAACTTGCCTTATAGATCACGTCATCCCCTGTTGCTCCCCAAGGAAGGACCATTGGTGCGATTGTTGATCATTGATCGCCATGTGAAGAATGCTCATGCCGGATGTAATGCATTGACCGCGCTCCTCCAACGGGAGTTTTGGATTTTGTCAGCGCGAAGAATAATCCGATCTGTTATATTTCGATGTCTGCCCTGCTATCGTTTACGCCCCGAGACGATGCAGCCCCAAATGGGTGATTTGCCTGCTGATCGTGTGAATGAATCGATGACCTTCTTAGGAGTTGGAACTGATTTTGCGGGACCATTCACTATAAAAACGTCGCGACTCCGTAATGCTAAGACTGAAAAGGCTTACTTGTGTGTGTTTGTTTGTTTGGCCACTAAAGCCGTTCATTTGGAGGTGGTGAGTGCGCTCACCATGGACGCTTTCTTAGCAGCGTTAGGCAGATTTGTCTCCCGCCGGGGACTGCCTTCTCTAATTCGGTCCGATTGTGGGACGAACTTCAAGGGCACTGATAGACATATAAGAGAAGTTTGTGAATTTTTAGATAAAAATAATATTGAGATCGGATCCACACTCTCCCGTAGGGGGGTAACATGGCGATACTCCCCGCCGTCTTGCCCTCACTGGGGAGGGATTTTCGAATCTGTTGTAAAGGCCGCCAAGACTCACCTTCGCCGCGTTATTGGGGAGACTATTCTCACGTTCGAGGAACTCGCGACGGTGTTTCATAAGATTGAGGCGGTTCTCAACTCGCGTCCGTTATGTCCGTTGTCTACCGACGCGAACGATTTGCAGGCCCTCACGCCGGTCCATTTCTTTATAGGCAGACCACTTAACGCCCTGCCCGAGTATCCTTATAGAGATGTCAATCCAGGACGCCTTTCGCGGTTTGAGTTGCTCCAGCAGCTTACCCAAAGCTTCTGGCGCCGCTGGCACCTTGAATATTTACACATTTTGCAACAGCGCGTTAAGTGGTCAGATAAGACAAACCCACCGAGGGTTGGAGACCTCGTGTTAGTGAAGGACCCAAACCTGCCACCCTTACGTTGGCGTCGCGGACGCATTGTCCAACTTACTCTAGGGTCTGATGGTGTGCCCAGGTTTGCCGAGGTCCTAGTTGGGGATTCTGTTTTGAAGCGCGCGGTCGCTACTCTTTCTCGCCTCCCCTTAGACTGATTTGGCGGACAGTCCGGGACTGTCCGGAGCGGGGGGATGTTCACGCTCGAGGAAGAGCGAGTGGTAACACGGCATTTTAGTCTGTGGCGGCCGGCCGCATGTAACATGTCAGTTGAGTTGAGTCGAAATGTCACGACATTGAATTAGGTTAGGATGATGTCCGGGCATCCATAAAATATAATACACAGTATATAACTAGCAAATTGTATTTTGCGCGGCGCACCTAATATCGGGGTGCGAAAGCCCGCTTTGTGTTGTGCAACGGTGTCAAAATCGCGTGTGTGAGCCGTGGTGGCCTAATAGGCATTTGTAGTGCTCCGGTCTCCACCGGTGGATCCACTGCAGAACTTCAGGAGCCGCGACTTCCTTCGAGCTAGCTCAGGAAGTCCACCGGCTACGGAGGAGACGGACGGAGACAATTGGAATCGGGGTAAGCCACAATGCTTTCTATGAGCTGGTAGTAGGGTACAAAATTCAGCAATACAAGTCGGCGAAACGCCGACGTGGTGGTGTCTACCTTGGGCACCACCACTGACATATATATTTCTCACATGATACTCATCATGCACAACAATTTTCATGACATTTAAAGAGCTTTATTTTTATGAGCGGAATCAAGCCTTCAATTTGTTGATACAGCAAGACTTGTATACTTTTCTTACTTTCATAGTGTGATGTCGTATGGTATTTTGTTGTGGGGAAATGCTGCCGACATTCAGATTGTTTTTGTACTGCAGAAAAGGGCTATTCGAGCAATCTATAACCTTAAAATGAGAGATTCTTTGCGAGAAAAGTTCAAAGAAATTGGTATTATGACAGTAGCGTCGCAATATATTTATGAGAATCTAATATATGTTCGTAAGAATATTCATGTGTTTTGTAAAAATTGTGATATTTATTCAGTTAATACTAGACAAAAGAATATGTTAGCTTTACCAAATACCAGGCTCCAAAAAATTAATAATTCTTTTAGAGGCCTGTGTATACGTTTCTACAATAAAATCCCAAGTTGTATACAAGAACTTAGCTTAAACAAATTTAAAGTTGCAATCAAAGATGTACTTATTAAAAAAGCATATTATAAAGTGTCTGATTACATGACGGACAAAAAAGCTTGGGTTTGAACTCTCAATTCTAATATTTAACAATGTATTGCGTTTTGTTTCAAAGAAACGTTCAGTGAGAGCAATTTATTTATAATCTAAGTTCACGCACTTCTCTCAGAGATAGCTTATATAATGTGAATTAACACATCTATTCTTGTAATGGAAGTTGAGCTCAAACTTTTGCTTTGAGGTCAGCTTCCAATTGACGACTCTGTAACAAACCAAAATTGTAAATGGCGATTTAAAAGAGGAGATAAAAAATTTAGACCTTTCGAGTTTCTTGCCTGTTCTTCTCGAGAAGGCTCTCCCAATTTCCGAACAGGTGTAGAATCAACTTTTTTTTTTTTCATTCCTACTTGTATTTGCAGACATCTTGAGTATATTTAGGATGTATGCACATACAAGGTTAATATAATTTCTTTAAATTAGATTGTTTTGCTTTGTTTTGACGTCAATAAGTGCCTGTAAAGGCCTATGTTGAATAAAGATTTTTGAATTTGAATTTGAATCAACCTTTAGATCAGGGTTAAGTGGTCTCAACCATAAGGCATTAAAAACATTTTGCGCACTAATTCTGCCTTCATTCTCTAATTCTTTAATAAACAGTTTTTTAAATGGGGTGAAATTGAACGGGTGAAAAATCATTTGATCATATGAAATTTATAGAACCAAGTCAATACAAAAGGCAAGGTAAAAATATTTAATGATTTAACTAGAATATTTTTGATGCCCTTTACCAAAGATTAGCTAAATGACGATGTTAAGCTCTGTTCGATACAACACATACGTAAAACTCTAAAACACCACACAAAATTTTACCTTATTTTATGTACAGGCTACACGACAATAGAATTCAGTACTACTCGTACCTTCTATCAGAGAAGCGAGAATATTGATAAAAAAATAAAATAACTTAAAAGCGCTTTTTATGGTTCCGTAGCCAAATGGCAAAAAACGGAACTCTTATGGATTCGTCATTTCTGTCTGTCTGTCCGTCCGTATGTCGCAGCCACTTTTTTCCAAAACTATACTGTTGAAACTTGGTAAGTAGATGTTCTGTTAACCTGTAACGGTAAGAAGATGTTCTGTACTTCTGTGAACCGCATTAAGATTTTGACACAAAAATAGAAAAAAAAACAATAAATTTTGGGGGATCCCCATACTTAGAACTAAAACTCAAAATTTTTTTTTCATCAAACCCATACGTGTGGGGTATCTATGGATAGGCCTTCACAAATTATATTGAGGTTTCTAATATAATTTTTTCTAAACTGAATTGTTCGCGCGAGAGACACTTCCAAAATGGTAAAATGTGTGTCCTTCCCCCCCCCCCCCCCCCCGTAACTTCTAAAATATGAGAATAATCAAACTAAAAAAATATATATGATTGAACCATGCAAACTTTCACCGAAAATTGGTTTGAACGAGATCTTGTAAGTTGTTTTTTTAATACGTCATAAATCGTAAACCGCAATTACTTCCTGCTACGAAACCCTTCAGGGGCAAGTCCGACTCACACTTGGCCGGTTTTTTAAGGATCACTATTTGTCGAAATCATACGCTTAGTTGGTATTTACTCGTAAGTTTGTATTTATGTATAAATTATAGTATAAATGTGTATGTAGTTTGTATTGTATGTTTAATACGTTTTGATGTATACATTGTGTCCGATCAATAATCTATCAAGCCGAAACCTACCCAAGTAAGCATAGTCACATAAAAGTTATTGCGTCATTGAATATTCGAAATTGTGAAATTAATTTTGAAATACCCCATACAGATAGTTGGGTCTGTGAAGACAAATGTATGGGGAAGTAGAAAATTAAATTTACAATTTCGAATTTTCAATGACGCCATAATTTGTATATTACTTATCTTATAATACAGAATGAGGTTCCTCGTTTGACTGAGGTTACATTTCCGCGTTAATGGTATAACCATCGTTTTGTGGCATTACTGGTAAGATGTGTTTCCTCACACCATCTTTTTTCTTTGCGCAGAGCTTCTTGCATTAAGCTAGATATTACACTCGGTACTTTTCTATTAATTAAGATAGCCAAGTCATCCACATAGCCTGGTCGCATGCGAAATGGCCCTTCATTCAGTTGTGAGATCACTGAGTCTACCACTAGGCTCCACAGTAGTGGTGAAAGCACGTCTCCTCGGGGGTATCGGCATCCTCTTTTTGCCCTGGCACTCATAGACTCACCTATGACGTTGGCGGTAATAGTTTTGCCTTTGAGCATACAGTCTATCTATCTGGCGATGGTTTTGCTAATGCCGTGTTTCCCTGCTGCCTTGTTGGTAGATTCAAAGTTAGTCTTCTCAACGGCGCCTGTCAAAGGTGCCCAATCACATCATGAAAAGGACTCTGAGTCTAAGGCTTTCCCGATTCTGTCTGTGGTCTGATGCAAAGCAGTATCCGTTGACTTACCTGCATGATAAGCACAATGCATATGATGTAGTGGTCGCTTCCTGAGTAGCCTATCACGTATGTGGCTGTCAACTAGTTTTACTAGAGTTTTCAATGGAAAGGATGACAAACTTATAGGTCTATAAGATTTTTCTACTTCATTGTCGGCGTATCGGCACCGTTTTTTTTGCCAACCGGATCATTTCTTCCGTTACTACCTTTTTGCAGATGTCCAATTCTCCCTCGTAGTATGAGGGTTTGGCTTATCGTTCGAGATCCTGTCATTTACTTCTGAACCAGTGACCAGTGTCTCCTCACCCGTTTCTATCAGGTAACTGTTCGCATCTCTTACTACTGTGAGTGCATTCGCTGTTGCTTTACAAAGTCGTAGGCCCATGGGCATGGCCTCTGTGGATTCACAAAGGTCACGCCATGCCTTACGCTTAATCTTCCTAACCTCACAACTATACTTAGTTACTGTTTGTCATATTGTGAAAAATCATTCGTCGCCATAGCCAGTTTAAAATCCTTTCACGTCACCCGCTTGAGCTTGCTCAATTCAGGTGTCCACCATTTTTCCATTTATAGTCTTGTCTCTGTCTCTGAACAACTGTCAAACCAAGCACTGATAAGACCTTATCTGTCATACGGGTTGCCTCCGCCTCAAGCTCCTGGATTGTGTTCAGCCTCTTAACCGTGGTACCTAAGACAGTGTTTAGGTCCCTCTTGTACGATTCCCAGTTTATATGATTATCTTAATTGAGCGACATAAGAATGGTCCAAAGGTCAAACGGTATAGCTTGACAAGGAGCTTACTGTACCAAACACCTTATATATTAGATCCTTACATATGAAATTGGCGTTTTGCCGTACTGGCCACTTTGATCTTAAATATCTCTTCTATGGTTAGGAATTCCAAATTCAAATTTATACAGCTATTTACTCATGTATTTGTGTTTCGAAAATTATAATTCACTTGTTTTGCCTTAATTGTTTTGGACTTTTCAATCAATTGTTTTGTTTTCAACTTTTTTGGAGTCAATTTTCGCTTGGAGCATGGTTTGGCTGGTTCGGCAGGGTTCAGCCATTGCGATGAGCGCTTCTAATTATTGTACAGGACCCACTTTTCATCACAAGTAATGATTTGATTTAAAATCCCTTCATTATTGTGCCGGTTGAGTAATGCAACGCAGCAGTCAACGCGCGTTTGTTGATTTGCTTCACTCAATTCGTGAGGTACCCACCTTTCAAGCATTTTTACCTTCCCAATTTGCTTCAAGTGGATTAAAACAGTTTTATCACTAGCCTGCAGCTAACTCGGACGTGATTTGCGATGAATCCGCTTCCACAATAGCCTTCTATTCTTCATTATCAACTTTGGTCTCCGGCCGTCCATGGGGCTTGTTCTGCAGGTCGAAATTTCCAGAACGAAAACGTTGGAACCAAAAATGCACAGTGTTTTCTTTCGAGCCGTTTTGCAGCACTGATGTCACGGTGGAACTTGTACTCGTAAATAACGCGATATTTCAAGTTTTCCATTTTGTAAACTGAGTGACGCAAAGAAAAAAAACAATTGAGGAAAAAACAAGTGAATTATAATTTTCGAAACACAAATACATGAGTGAATAGATGTATAAATTTGAATTTGGAATTCCTAACCATAGAGGAGGTATTTGAGATCAAAGTGGCCAGTACGGCAAAACGCCAATTTCATATGTAAGGACCTAATATACACATATTGAATATATTCAGTAACGACGTGCACATGCGTTTCTTGTATTAATTAGATGAGATCGCTTAGCGATAAATGTTCATTTTATCCTTATTTAGATGTATCTTTCTTTGAAATAAAAATGCCGAAATAAAGCTATCTATTTATCTCTCCCTGGACGTGATTGATGTCATCACACTTCAGAAGTAAACCATGTTTATCTGGACAACATAAGAAATAAAAAAGGCAGTGAAAAAGTAGAAATAAAAGGCCATAGAAATGCTTCAGGTCTAAAAAAGCCGCATCGGCAGAATCATAAACGATAATAATGTGATTCATTTTAATAGTCACAAAATAGCAAACATGTTGGCAATTCGTATTAAGAATAGAGTGCAATTTATCTGATACAATTCTTCTGTTTGACAGCTTTATCTGACAGATTAAGACTTGCCTAAGTGTCAATCAGCAAAATCATAATTGGGTTACCAACTCATTATCGAAAGACATTTTTGCGAAGTCCATTTCAACTACGCCATATCATCGAAGAGCTATTTAACCGACGGGATATTTGATCGATGGGTCATTTCATCGAATGGCCACATGCACGAACTCCCATATCACCGATTGTACATTTCTTCGAGTGCCACATATTCAAAGGTCACTAGAGCCACTGACCCCGTCGCATGACCACAAAAATACAATACTTTTTATAGTACTTTGACATTTCACCTCGTTTAACCAATTTATCATATCGTGTTTTGGTGGTCATGCTACAGGGGGTGTTGGTTTGAAATGTGCAAACGTAACTCTTGTTTTTGCGTTGCGATTTTTGATTTCTCGACCTTATTTTCTTACTGATAATCTCTATCCGTTTAAATGTTACTGACTCTCATTCTTTTGCAAAATGCTAAATCGTATTAAATAATTTATCACTTAAGCAGTTAACCGAGACAGTAATTGCAAAAAACCCTTTTATTAAGTTACACATAGAGCAGAATGCTTAATTGCATAATTTGAAACGAATCAAAACAGCATTGCTAAATTGAAGAAAATTAAAGGCATCGAACATCGCAACTTTGACGGTTAAGTAGCAAATGATGAATAGGAAAGCGTAATGAACACTATGGTACCTATTTGCTGATTCAGAGACAATTATTGTGAATCGCGAAATATTTCACGTTAAGCGTAATGTTGCTCTAATGTATTCTCACCGGCTGGTAATTGATTGAGTACCTGCGGCGTGGGTGGCGTGGGTCGGTTGTCATGACAACGTCCGGTCTCCCCGACCCCCGCCTCATACCCGGACAACATTGACCCGGGAAACCTTGACCTGCAGCTGATAGGCGCGTGCCGGAGATGCGAGCTCTACGTACATTTTGCAGCACGTTTTCCAATGTAGAGTACGTTTTAATGCAAGAAAATTTTATGCAAAAGTTGATGCATTTTCGAACTGATTATTTGTAAATATGATTAATTCTTAATGAATGAAAAATTATATAAATGAAGTTAGATCCAAAATACACTCACAGAATCTCACTCACCTTGTTATTGAGTTAAATAAAGGTAGACCGGGAACTTTTATGGGGTGAAAAGTATATGGATACTATTACCGGTAAATGAGATAAGAAGTTTCTTGATGATAGATGGAGTCCCGAATAAGATCTGTGACTAAGTTTGAGTTTATCCTGGATATTGTATGTGTAAGCAGAGCGTTGGTGGCGCTGTGGACTCGGCACCAGCCTTATAATCGGGAGGGCCGGGGTTCGATCCTACTAATGTGTTTTTCGAATTATACATATAAACATTTGTCCGACGCTCCTGCGGTGAAGGAAAATATCGAGAAGTAACCTGCATACATCTGCAAATAAATTTAAAAGTGTATATGAAGTCGACCAATGAGTCAACCACTGAGCCAGTGTGGTAGATTAAGGCTCGAGCCTCTCGGTGGGAATGTATATGAGCTGTGATGATGAAGCAACGCGAGTGAGCTTTATATTTATACTTCAATATAGCTAATAGTATGTGTGAATCTTACCAGAATATTGTGAAGCTATAAATTATCATACAGAATTCTACATACTTTAATACATACGGTAACTCCATCTTTATTTTAAAGTGAACCAAATAACTGAAAAAGTATATAAACCTTCAGTATATTGTATAGAAAATAAAGAGACCAAAATTATCTGACTTCGTAAAGTATATCGCCTAAAAATACATTTCAAAAAGAAAATCTAGGCCTTCAGAGCTTCCAACTCCATTAATTGCACACTATAGGAGGAAGGCAGAGAATATGAAACAAAAAGCAGTATTGGCACTTCACGATCCTCTTAAATGGTCCAGTTAATAGTGTTTACAAAAACGTATTAAATCTAACACGAGTCAAATTAAAAAGGGATTTCGCCTCTACACTAACAGCATTGAAAATATATTATTCTAACTTAGATGATTACAGTTACTCATGGATATCTGCAATGCCAGAGGCATAGCTAAGTTACTACCTACCAGGAAAGAAGTGCTGTTCTTAAGCCGCTTTCGAAGTTGCACATATCGTAGCGCTCTGGAAACACCGCAGTTGTGAGTTCATTTCACAGTCTGCGCGTACGTGGAAGAGCTGCACGCTAAAACGGAACTGTGCTAGACTAGATCGGTTCCAGGTGACACGGATGAACGCTAGAGCGGTGGCAGGTGGTGCGATGGTAAAAAGGTAACGAAGGCACCGATGCGAACAGTTCCTTAGATCAGTTAGAGTCTATAGAGCACGTAGAAAGAACCAAAATCCCTCCTTTGCTCCAGTGTTTCCTTTGAGGTCATGATAACGAGACGATACAGAATGTACGCCTCTGCAAGGTGCCATAAGGGCTGATATTTGGGAGATCCTGCGCAGAGGTACGAACACTACTCCATATGCGGCCGAATTTGTGCTCTATAAAAGTGCATTAGTCGCAGATTTTGAGCGAATTGCCGCTTTGCTCTGTTTAAAATGCCTAACTCACCAATTTGGTTTGATCCTCCAAATGACTCCCAAATTGCACTTTAGTAGAAATTTCCCAATACAATCCGACATACAAATAAGGAGTAACTCCTAGAACCCAAGCACTATGATGGTCCTTGCAGTGAATACGTATAGTTGTATTTTCGTGGGGGTTGAACTTGACGAAGTTCTTTGCACCCCATTCGGGGACTCACCCAAAAGAGAGTAGACAGACACAGACTTCAGACTGTTTTATACATAATCAGGCATGTCATAATAAATATTAAAAATAGAAAAGGACCAAGAATCGAACCCTGTGGAACTCACATACCATTGACACATTTAATTTTAAATCCTCGCAGTTAGATAGGGGCGAGAAGTTCCAGAGTAGTGTCGCGAAATCCATAATAGTATAATTTCCTGATCTAGGTTTTATGGTGAACACCAAAGACATTATAAGAGTAGACCAACAATGCAAACGAAATATATGAAGTCCCCTTCAACCAATTTTGATATGATAATAGCTAAATAAATAAGCATAATTAAGACTCATCAGTAACAAACAATGTTACAATGTGATTTAGTTTTTATTACTGTTCGTTTTTTACACTACAAAACGAAGTTATTTGGGCATGTTTAAGTATTTTTATAACTTGACGCGCGCTCGACAGTCGAATGCAGTACAAATACAGTATGAGTAGCGGCCGCCTGACCGCTGTGTGGTTGAAGGAGGTTTAAGAGGCCGCGCGTATTGTCGGTCTATCTCTTATAATGTCTTTTGTGAACACAATCAAAAGCCTTTGACAAATTATAATAAATGCCCAGCGTGTGGTGGTGATTCCTTCAAGGTCCTCATATACAGGGTTACCTTTGAACAAGAGCCAAGTTTTATGTGCTTGTTCAAACAAGCAAAACGAACAACTTTTACTATTGGACCAACCTTGAAATCGCGAAAAAAAATGAGCTGTTCCATAAATTTAGGTTCAGTGGATGTTGAAGATTTGTATGGAACAGCAGATTTTTTTTCGACATTTTATAGCAATAATGTTTGCAAAAATATGATCAAATTTAAATTTATCATCACAGGTAAGTATATCAACATTTCAAAACAGATTCAACATCAATGGAGGTGGAATCTAAAGATTTTGTGACTCAAGCTGGAATGTGAGTAAATAACTTTTCAAATTCTGTAGCTACTTCGGTGTCTACTGTACTTTAATACGTCAAGTTTTACTCAAATTGATAACAATTATTCACAAAATACAAACGCACGCGATTACCTTAATGCATTACGACCTTGATCAGAACAGTATTCTTCAGTTGCAAAAGTGTTTTTAAGCATTCGTGTCACTCATCAAATAACTATATTGAGTTTCGTAAATAAAAAAAAAGGTACCGTCGTGTTTTCGGAGATCCATAAATTTAGTATAACAACACCCAATCGCTTCCTTTTTGCAACTAAGCGATGAATCCTGTGTATCCTTTCCCTTCTTATTCTGACACGCTGCAAATAGCGTCAGTATAAAAACAGTAAAATTTAAATTTTTTTCTAACTAAACAAAAGGGCGGCTTAGGCCACGGCTACCGTGTACGTGTGAATGATCTACGTCCGAATAAACGGTCTCCGTTAATACGGAAACCGTGTGTGTGAAAAGGGCCATACGGTGATGACGCTGCTACAATTCCATTGTTGGACCTGTCCAGTTACTGCTTCCGCCTGTTTACTGCTTCCAATTATTGTTTCAGTACCTTATATTTAGATAACCAACATGTAATATAGATGAAAACAATCATAAATGCTTCATTTAAATATAGGTATTAGAGCTAAATGTGCACATTTAAGGCGACTACTTCATTTATTTAGAAGCAACAATATTACAATACGGAAACCAATTAATAAATCAAGTATTATGTAAGCATTTAAAGCACTGTTTGAAGTTAAAAGAGATAACAAAAAAAAAACATAAATACAATCATAAAAGAATTACACAATAGACTTAAGTTATTTTTACAATACGACTTTCGAAAGATTATGTTTTTTTTAATACAACTAAGTTGGCAAACAAGCACACTACCCACCTGATGGTAAGTGGTAGGAGTCATCTATAGTATGTACATGTGGCTCCTGCGAGATTCGCAGCAAATCTGCAACCCTCACAAGAACCACAGTGTACGTTGCCAACTTGTGACATAAGATGTAATGTCACAGTATCCAGTAAATTCACTGACACTTCAAGACAGCAATGCAAACGCTGCTGCTTTTCGGCAGAAATAGGCAAGACGGAGGTACCCAAGCAGACGACCCTGGTACAGAGTCTTCCTCCCTCCTTTTTTGAAAATGATTAGAACGGTGTTCTAACAGTAGGGAAATGGAACAAAATATATGAAGAGACAGAGTAAGGTGCAGAGATTTACGTTTAAGAGCAATAATGACATTTGCTCGGGGCAGTCTCCAAACATGCTCCAATAAATAATATTAGAGGCATTTTTTGCTGAATTGGCAAGTAATGTCAATATATCATTGATCAAGTTTTTATTTTATTTTTATTTTGTTTTGTTGGAAATTGTACAAGAAATGTTTTTTCAATTATATTCGTAATAAAAGTATATTACAAAATTATTAGGATACTCATTGCGTTGCATTCGAAGAGCTAGTGGAATGCTCACCAAGCTCGATGGTGACATCTAAGTACCACTTCCACTGGTACTTACACTGGGATACTTTCTCTGTTTCGGAATACGTGTAGGTTCCATCTTACAGACGTTGAGACGTAGGTACTCCTGAAGCTTCACAGTTACATATGGCATTTTGACGAAGTTGTCGATATGAACCATAAGGCTTAAAAAATTAACTAACGTGTTTTTTTTTATTGCAGAAAGTTGGCAAACAAGCAAACTGCCCACCTGATGGTAAGTGGTAACAGTCACCTATAATACATGTGGCTCTTGTAAGATTCGCAGCAAAACTGCAACCCCCACAAGAACCACAGTGTACGTTGCCAACTTGTGACACAAGATGTAAAGTTACGGTACCCAGTAATTTCACTGCCATATCTTACCCTTTAAACCGGAACACAGCAATGCAAGCACTGCTGCTTTGTGGCAGAAATAGCTAAGAAGGAGGTATATACCCATGCACTCTTGTATTGTGCGTATCGAAGGTAAAAAATAAAGGATTTTTGTTGATATTTACTCGTACTATCCGTTATTCTATATTTATACCAACTTTTCGGGGCCTGTAAGAAAGATGTGCTCAGTTTGACAACGATCCTATTCACATACATAATAACGTATACTCTTGAGAATACAATTATTTCCCAAGGTCAACATTTCCCTGTCTCCGTGCCTTACGCTCATGGTACTTGGAATATCGTTCACCCACGCATATCTTATTAATTTAAGTATCTCAAATGCTTTTAAATAAGCCGCTCTTCACAATATACTTCACAATATAATTTCTGGAGCTTACCTGGAACCCTTGAAATAATACGAAAACAAAATATTCAGCAAAATAAAGTATTATATTATAAGGCTTAGTCATAAGAAAATATTATAAGGCTTAGACGCGATTACCATTTTATGCTGTATGATTTTTTGCTATAGATCTCGATACAGATGGACGTGCCGTCTACAATATTCAATAAAATCACTATTTAATGTAAATAATATCTCAGCCAAGATCGCTTCCGAATAAAATTCACGAATAGTGACAAGCTTGGTAATTTAATAATGGACAATAGTCCATTAAATCGAAGCAAGCACCATGACTTCCCGGAGTCAACCCCCGAGACGACAATATGTTGAAGAGAAACCCAACTCTTCTGAGAATGTGGAGATCGTATCGACGCCTGAACTTCGGCAATGGTTGTCAATCATTGAGCATTGAACTTCGGCAATGGTTGTCAATCATTAAGCATTGCTTATTTGACATTTGCAACATTGCAAATGAAAGTAAGTTGAACTCTGAGCAGAAAATAAAGATAAATAGTATTAGCAGGAAAACTCTAGAAGGTGTTGCACAACTGGCTGTACATTATCAGTCTATGGAACAATAGTTATTTGTACAACAAGTGAGCAAAGTTATTTTTTGTTGCGAGTGCTGACTTTAAATCACGAACTAGCGAAGTAGTCTAGAATTGAATCACGAGCGTAGCGAGTGATTCAAATATAGACTACTGAGCACAGTGAATGATTTAAGGGCACGCGACATAAAAAAAAATTGACGGGTTGCACTCCCGAAGTGCCGGCAGAAGTGAAAACTTAAGTATTAACGTTGTGCGTTTTGGATATTTTGGAATGGTTATGGAATAATTTTGCACGAATTGCTTTAATTATCAGAATAAAAGTACTATCTTTTATTTCGTAGAATACAATATTTATTTATTGCGCTATCGTACACAAACATGACAATTTATATTACATTAAAAAGTTTATCCCTCAGAAAAATCAACTTCCTGTTGTAACGTTGTGCGTACATAATTATATAACTAGTAATAATGAATCAAAATATTTACAATTAAATTAAAAATATGATCAAAACAGACATTAATATACTACTTAAAAACGTAATTTTATAACAAATAAAAAATATTTAATTTATACTAACTTACCTAATTAATATTTACAACAAAATCAAATAAAAGCACAATTTAGATTTTTCCTAACAAAGTAAATAAATTGATTAAAACTGTCTCAAGTGACGTGTGATTTCCAGTACTTTTGCCAGCTGCTATTGTTCTCGGCCGGCTTACGTGGACCCCTCACCGCACCTCGACAGTTCCTGCGGACATTTCAATTTTAATTGGTCTTACGAATTTTCGATCAGTGTCACGTGTCCTGACGGTCACGTGTCCTGACGCAAGTTTAACATTTTTTACCCATTACAAAAAAAGTGTACAACGCCGCTAAAGAAGTTCTCACTTCAAAAATTTGCTCTCGTGTTGAACATACAACTTTTCACCTCTACCAGCGAGAAAAGTATAGGTAAGAAAACCACTAAGACAATATTTACATTTTTTTTTAATTTATAACTAAAAACCCTCACAAAAAATAACAATAATTATTAAAAATTTAAAGTAAAATTACTGCAATTATGCAAGTTAAAAATAAGTTTTGTTCGGAACTGTGATTGTCGCATTATTTACTTGCGTATTATGTAATATTTCCGTCTCTACGTTTGTGCATTGCGGAGGGTTTGCAGAAGGGCCTAGTGAAACTGGAGGACTTTCAATAATTCGTATAATCCACTAAATTAGTTGAAACTCATTATTCGTTTAATCCACTAAATTATTTCATTCGCACTCATTATTCGTATAATCCACTAAAATAGTTCAAATGACCTTATACTGAATGAAATACTAATTCCACCATTTCGTTTTCTAATTTTTTTTTAGAAGTTGCGTTTGTAAATTGCACTTTGAAATCCCTGAGAATTTATTTTAATGTTTGTTTGAGCAGAAAATCTTAACCACAAATCTGGTAGGAAGGTACACCGGATTACAATTTTATAATTGAACTGCCACCAGACCCTCGAACAATTATTATTGAACAGGAGAGACTCTTCATCAATTGGACGTCATGGCTCGTGAGAGACTAAATACTTGTAACTGAATGCTGGCTTTCCTCTTCCACCTATCTTCCCCATATAGATGGATACAATGTATATAGTACTAACAAGAGTAACATCTTACAAAACGATGGAGTAGCTCTATACATTAAAAAACCGGCCAAGTGCGAGTCGGACTCGCGCATGAAGGGTTCTGTACCATTGACTAGATAAATTAACATTGGAGTTGAAAAATATGTTCTCCCACACATTCCACCCTTTTTTTTTAACGGTGGGAAATGCATGACGCATACCCTGCGCTTGGGAAGGCCCAGAGTTATGTCGGACTCTCCGCGGTCCCTGGGGACAAAGTGTCAGCCAGGAACCGCGGCCTACCGACTAAAACCCGACTAAAAACCGATGCCCCTCACATACGCCTTGGCGCGAGCACGTCCATTACCGCCGCATCCTCCTCATCCGAGGAGGACACGCCGAGAAGGGACGCGTCGCTGCCTGGCAAGGTCATGGGAACTCGGATGAACACATCCACGACCTCGTCAGCGTCTGCTCGTCTAGGGCGAGCCCCTCTTACCCCCTAAAAGGGGGAGGCCGGTAATCCCCCAGGGCATCCAGGGGATCATCGACTGGCGGCAACCTGTGCAATGCTGAACCCGGGCTTCCCAACCCAGGGCCCCGCTGGTTGCCGTCAGGAGGAAGAAGGCGGGCGTAATTCCGCCTCCTTCGCCCCAGCCTTCTGCGGCGGCATGGATCGGCCAAGGGATCCTCCTCCCAGGCCCTCTCCGCCGACTCCTTCTGCGTCATCAAGTCCACGCAGAAGGAGTTTACCGCGTCCCACGTCCTCTCTCCCTCCAGCATTGCACGGACCACGTTCTGGAGGGAGAGGTCATCGCCGATGACGGCGGTCAGCTCACGGCGCTCCGAGGAGAAGGCGGGGCACACCGCTAAGGTGTGCTGCGCGGTATCCTCTTGGGCGCCACAGTGGTGGCACTCGGGGGTCGCTTCCCGTCCGATGCGGTGCAGATAGCGGCCAAAGCAACCATGGCCGCTAAGAATCTGCACCAAGTGGTACGAGAGCGATCCGTGGTGCCAGTTCGCCCATGTGGTGAGGAACGGGTGCATGGCCTCGACGGTCCTGGACAGGGTGTCCGAGACCGAGGCCGAACCCGTTAGCTCCTCGAGCTCCTCAAACCACAGGCGAAACACCTCCACTGTGGCCTCCTCCAAGGCGGAGGCCCTCTCCCTCGGCGCCAAGCGCCGGTCGCCGTCCCGAGCGTCTGCGCGGACGCGGTAAGCCACCGCGAGGACGTGGGCTGCCAGCTCCCATGGGGGAGTGCCTGCAATAAGGCAGGCCGCTGTGTGGGACACAGTACGGTATCCCCTTATTGCCCTTAGCGCCATGGCGCGCTGCGCCCTATGCAGGCACGCGACAGCACGTGGGCTAAGGGCGTCGGCCCAGACAGGCGCCCCATATAGGGCCATACTACGTACGACGCCTGCGTACAGGCGACGTACACTAGCGCTCGGGCCCCCCACACTGGGGAGCAAACGCCCAAGCGCGTCAGCGGCACTGAGGAGGCGGGGTTCGAGGCGGCGGAAGTGTTCATCGAAACCTCACCGCCCGTCAATCAAAATTGAGTGATTTACCATGTTATTTTAATATCATGGACTTCTTATAGGTTTTTCTATAATCTATAAGTCGAATACTAATTTCTGTATTTTCTTCAAAATTTTAGGTTCAGTATTTTCGGAGATTGGGGGGGGGGGGGGGGTCAATTTTCGTTTATTTTCTTGAATAACTTGGAAACAATTTATTTTAAAATTACAAAAAAAATACATTTAAGATCTTCACAACAAGACCTTTCCCCAAAAATGACCTCCCATATACAGATTTCATCTATTCACGTCACACCTCTGCGTTTGGGTCACAGAAATTGATATGTGTACTACATTTCAACTTAAGCGGTCTAGTAGATTTGGAGATAATTGACTATGACCGACAGACAGACGGACACACGAGTGATCCTATAGGGTTCCGTTTTTTTATTCGGACGTACGGAACCCTAAAATTGTCACAGTGTACAAATGAGAGTACATTTTATGATTAAAACAAAATTAGATCTCCTTTTATCTTAATTTCTGAATATTGTTTAAGTATAAGACCGTAAGTTTAAATATAAGACCTGTGTGTATTAGGATTAAGCCTTTTATAGTCAATAAATTTTATCTTATCTTATCTTATTTAGGCTAACGAGGAATTATCCAACCCGAGTGAAGCTTCAACTGACTGTTTACCCCGTTAAGCCGAAATAGACCTTAGTTATAGTCACAGCTAATAACTACTTAGTCTTATCAACTTCCAATTTATCCACTTTGAATCCGCTTTTGAACAGATACTTTTTGTATACCGCAAAATATGCTTGGATGTTTTGATGCTTGGCAGATTGATATTCGCTGAACGTTGCTCGACTGATAGTAACCTGAAAAGTGTTTATAGAGCCATCGCAAGGTGGAGAGGTGATTTGAGCTGACAATTTGAGCGAGGAGCCCAATAGTTCATGTTCCTGGAAAAACTGTAAAAATTGCAATTCGTGTCTAGAGAGAGAAGCCTTTCCAATACGCCGCGTCGCCGACGCTGGCACTTAAGTGATACAACCTTCACCTTCTATATGCAGGGTTAACTTCGACCTGCAAACAGAACTCATTGACTGGCTTACTAATACCATTTATATGCTTTTTCAGAAGAATTATTTGGAAGATATATTTAAATACATTCAATAGGTATGTAAAATATTTTTCGTGCTGAGTATTTTTTTCATTCACATAACCGCAAAGTATATTAAGACAGCAGAAACAATTCAGTGTAAAGTTAATACTTTAGCTGCCGCAAGAAAATCCGAAACTTTCATTTGCGGTTATGGTCGAAGTACGCATCTATCGTCATTTTCGACGGTGTGTATCGCCCTTTTTCACCCGACAGCACTAGGATGGATTAAAGTGCGCATACATGTGTATATTTTATACTGCTAAAATGATCCTGAACCCAATTTCTTTACGCCCCTAGATCTCCCAAACTGAAAGTGAGAAATCAATCAAGGAAAGTGTCAAGCCGATAAAGACTGATACCGCAGTAGAAATTATTTTTTAATCGCCTTCAAAAAAGGAGGAGCTTCTTAATTCGATGCGTATGTTTTGATTGATTTTTTGTGTGTATGCTACGCGATTACTCCGCCAATTGTGGTCCCATTGTCACCAAAATCAAGATCTGATGACCAGGATTCCATTTAAGTTTATGGGTACGTCCAACGTGCCTCATGTTTTTTCCGAAGCTATTCAGGTATTTGCGTCTGGTAGGCATGAACCAAGCTCATAATGGAAGGATCCCTAACTTTTAGGAGTTAGAAGTCAGTTTTTTGTTGTTTTATTTTTTCCGCAGCGAAAGCAGGCCACACACGCTAAGTTCGCAGTGAGTGAACCACCAGGTACCATACGCCAGCGGCAAGCTAGTGAAATGTCGTCGTAGGAGGAAGAAGAGATTTAGCTCTTTGCCACAAGCACGAACCACTATAGTTAAGGTTATGGTAATAGCAGCGCCTCTACGGTCGTTTAAGGAACTAAATGGTATCGTAATGGTAATGGTACTCGTATAGATAACGAGAACTAAAGTATGAGAATCGTCAGCACGAACTCACTTTTAACATATCGTATCGTTTTATTCGACAGCTAATTATCGTAATATCTCTCACCGAGTATTTTACAGTGAGAGAACTATTGTTACGTTACGAGCTCACGATAACCTTACGATAGTGTTTCTAGCTGTCCATTTAATATCTCAATCGTTATCTGATAGTAAGTAAATACGATTAATAAGCTATAAAGAGAGTGATTCGTGCTAGGGATGCAGGTCTTTAATTTTGAAAAGACGAAGAATTTGGGTATACGAAATAAATGCAAAGATAAAAAGTTAGGAGAAAACAGATTATGCATAGAACTTATGTTTTTTTTTTTTTATGTACGACCCGGCAAATAACCTCCTCCCGCCTGATGTTAAGCGGTGAAAGAGGTCCAAATGAGTTGACAGATAGAGTAGGGACGACATCCACTATCCTACCTGCCCGCCCCTTGCCGGCCCAAAAGATGCTTTTTCACGCCTCTTTTGAAGGAACCCATGTTGTAGGATGGAGGAAACACATGCGCAGGTAGAGAATTCCAAGTGTGGGATGAACGACAGAAGCAGGAATCTTGGAATTTCTTGGTACGGTGTGAGAAGGAGGACACAGTGTACGGATGACTCCGAAGGCCCTTACGCGTGTTTCTGTTAAGAAATGGAGAGGGAGGGATAAGGTTAAAGAGCTCCTCAGAGCATTCCCCATGGAACATTCGGTAAAAGGCGCTAAGAGAGGCGATGTCACGACGAAGTTGTAGAGGCTCGAGGGTGTTAGTTACCTCTACATCGCCAATAATGCGAATAGCGCGACGCTGCAATCTGTCCAGAGCATCGAGGAGGTAATGAGCGGAGCCGTCCCAAAGGTGCGAGCAATATTCCACGCAAGACCTAACCTGAGTTTTATACAACAAGCATAGTTGGTCCGGCGCAAAATACTTACGCACCTTGTTCAGGACACCGAGTTTCCGTGAGGCAGTAGTTATGACGGATTCGATGTAGTCTCTGGGGTTCAGATCGCAGCGAATGTTCATTCCGAGCAAGGTGATGTTGCTCTGTGTGTGAAGGGTTGTGCCCTGAAGAGAAGGAAGGGGGAGGAAAGGTGACCTTTTCGCCAAAAACGCGCACACCTGTGTTTTCTTAGCATTAAACTCAACAAGATTGTTGGAGCCCCATTCGGAGACGAGGTCCAACGTCCTGTCGAGCTCAATGATAAGATTCTGCCTCTCCCTACCAATATCACCACGAGCAGCCCCTGAGCTTCCGTGATATCCCCCATGCACTGTACTGTCGTCTGCATAGCAATGTATAGCTCCCAAGGAAAGCATGTCATTGATATGCAGAAGAAACAATGTTGGGGATAGAACGGAGCCTTGCGGAACTCCAGCGTTCACTGCCACGAACCGCGAAGTGCAGCCGTCAACGACAACGCGAATTCTACGCTCGTGGAGGAAGCTGGCAATCCACGTACAGAACTGCGCGGGTAATCCGTATGCCAGAAGCTTGGAAAGAAGAGCCTTGTGCCAGACTCTATCAAAAGCTTTGGCGATGTCGAGACTAATAGCCACCGATTCACCGCGCTTATCGATAGATTCACCCCATTTGTGCAAAAGGAACGCTAGAAGGTCACCTGTTGACCGTTTAGGACGAAATCCATACCGTTTAGGATGTCACATGAAGACCGCTTATGATTATTTTCAGATAACCCCGCAAATTTTGTAAGATTTTGAAAAGTTATTAAAAAAAACACTTTTTCTCAATTGTTGCAAGCTAATCAACTCAATATACCAATTGCCCAATCACTGCCAGACCGCACACATCCTCTGCCATACGTTTTCATATGAGATGGTGGCTTTAAACTAGAAACGTTTTGATGAGACCTTTTGTAAGGGAAGCCGCTATGCATGGCAGAGATAATAAAAGATTTAATCAGTCCCTTGGCAGAGCATAAGTTGTTATAGAAAACGTGTTTGGTATAATTTCACAAAAATTTAAAAGAATTTGAGGCCTTTTGTAACAGTTTTGGCAAACGATAAAAATTGTAAAAGGAACTTGTTGATTACACAACCTCATACTGACAAAAGAGTCAGCTGTCCAGGCAAATTCAAACTAAGAGTATGAACCTGAACGGTTAGGTGCTTTCACGCCACAAAACAGACTCCCTGGAAACCGACCAAAACGGGATAAAATTGAATACTTTACACATTATACTAACTAAATTGACGTATTCTGACGTAAATTTTAATTATAATACCTAAATAATATAATGAATATTCTTTTTCTATCACATAACTTTTTCGTTTAATTCCCGTCCGAGCTCCCTCCAGGCTTGTATTTTTTTATACTCAGGATGACTTAAAAATAAATGATAGGTCTATTACGGACCTCTTCAATTAATTTCTCTGTGAATTCTAATGAATTTGATACTTACCATTTTTATAAAAATATCACAGGTTTCGCCTACAAAATCTGTCGACTGCGACAGATCGGGCGAATCGAACGCGGAGGTATAGACGGCGTCGAAGAGGATCGGGCGGATACGTGCACGACAGAGGTAGCGCCATAGTTAAATATGCGTGTTAGAACAGGCATACACGCCTGAGCTCGAGCGCCATACAAACGACAACGCGGGAGAATCGTTCAGCGGTTTCGCTACTACAGTTCCGCGGCGGAGGTGTGCTACAGTGCGAGTTTTACCGAGTTTTATTCAATCACACACATCGAACGTGTAAACGTGAATTTGTATGGGATTGAGGCAGCGCCATAGTACTTACTAGGTGGTGCTGCTTCAATACTAGAGGACACGTGATATAATCGAATTCGCGATATAATTAAATTTGACGCAGATGAACTCGCGGGTAACAGCTAGCAAATAAATAATAAAATTATTGGTTGAAAATGAAACAGCAGACTTTCATACATCAACACGAGAACCATCCGTAAATGTTGAACGTGCTTCATCATTGAAAATTTAATAATCAGCTTTATTTTGTGCCCAGCCATCAATACTCTAAATATTCACAGACAAAGTAACGGCTGTGTTCGTTTAATCTAATGAAATAAAGCCAGGAAAAAAGTTGAGTAAGATAGTAGGCTAAAGTTGACCCGATTGTGTAGGGCATTGAAAAAAAAAGAAGCTATAGCACATTAACAAGAATGATGTTTTCAGTATTTTCGCAATTGCAAGAGATAATTCGAATGACACACATTTTATTATTAATCTATTCCCCCAGTAGGTACATGTAGATTATCTTGAATCAGAGTTTTTGGGGCCGCCATTCATAGTTCGGACGTAGTTTCTTAACGAACACCGCTATCATCAGTAGCGATCTTGACAAACCGACCGATATAGCAACCGTGGATACTGGATTAAACGCCATTATACTTTGAGCCTTCCGCTTTTATACTTTTACTGTAAATAATTGGAGCAATCTTTATTTTTTATGTAATCATTTCGCATTTTTGTTTCAGATATTTATTTAATTATAAGTGCACAGCACTCAATCATAGTCTCAAATTGGCATGCTCCAAGCAAAATTGCTTTTCACTGCAAGCGAGACTTTTTTACGCTTGACGTTGACACGTCTATGCCTATTGAATTTGCAGCGCAGCGTCATTTCCGTCATTTAGAGTGGAAGACACAGAGATAATCACTTTAGTGAGCCATTCGATCAGTGTAGTAACTTCACCTCATAAAAAAGCGTAGGTAAATAATGGCCTTGAATTAATTTTTTTTACAAAAAATAAAACCGACTTCAAAAACAACAAAAAGTCATAAATAATATAGGAATCAGTGGATAAGCTATGCCCGACCTCCAGGTGCAATGCTCGTACTGTTAGGCAGGTGTACAGTGCTACGTAACGCTTCCCTCTTCGACGACCAATGGTAACTTCTAAGGGGCCGAAGTAGTCTAGGCCTACGTGCGTGAATGGGCGTTTGTGGTGGGCCAGACGTTCTGCTGGTAAATCTGCAGTGGGTGGAGAGAGAGTAGGCGTTTTACGAATACGGCAAAACAAACAACTTTTGGTCACATTCCTCACGGTGGGTCTCAGTCGTAAGATACAAATTTTGGCGAATCTCGTTGACCACTGTTTCGTTGTTATCGTGCCCCATTCTCTTTGGGAAGTAGTAGACTAACAAGCGCACGAGTGAATGAAGGCCATCGAGTAGAACAGGACTTCTTGTTCACATTCACACAGGGGCAGCTTTTATGCGAACAGCATACCTTAGCAGGATGTCCTCTCCAAGCCTTGGCGACAGCTTTTCAAGTTGACTGCTCTTGGGAAGGCTCGACGCCAGATGCATCGAATATCCTCGGCGAAGCTTTTGAGTTGACATAGTTTCAGAATGTGCCGTTCGGCTGACTCAATGTGTTCTGTTGTGAGGGCGGGCAAATCAGTTAAAGTCATAGATAGTTGCGGCTTAATCTACGAGCAAGCGATGATGATCGATTACAATTAGATGAGCTGTTTGATGAAGTAGCGAGATTTGAGATTTTGCGAATGAGGGCCTAAAAGAACATAAAACGACCTTTAACTATGGTAGGTGCCAGAAGCCATAGCGGGTCGTAAATACGCATTAGCTCTGGTAGGGCCTTCCGTTTAGTTAGCGTATATGAAGAGAGAAGTTTCTCGTTCAAACTAGTCCTGAAACCTAAACAGTCTTCTTTAGGGTCCCAAATCACTCCCAAAGCACGTACGGGGCTCCCCAAAGAGATTTCAGTTTGAAGTTGCACTTAGGTCAGCAGGAACTAGCTCCAGTACTCTATCATCATTAGCTATCCAACCCCTCATCTCAAAGCATGCCGCCTTGTGCACTGTCACGATATCAACAGCAAGGCGGGCGGCTTCATCTACGTCATCGAGACTGCCGATGTAGTCATCCATATAATGGTCACGAACCACTACATCGGCAGCTGCAGGATATAACCTTGTGCACTGTCACGATATCAGCAGCAAAGCGGGCAGCTTCATCTACGGCATTGAGACTGCCAATGTAGTCATCCATATAATGGTCACAATTGTCACGAACCACTGCATCGGCAGCTGCAGGATATAAATGGGACTGTTCCTCAAAGTTTTTATTTTTAACATAAAGAGCAGTAAATGGGCTAGAAGAGCATGCTCCAAAAATAACTGAAGTCATTCTGTACACCAATTACCTACCTTTACCTTTAATCAAGACGTGAGGCGGCCACAGAATCTTTTGGCAAAATAAATAATAGTACCTTCGTACGTAGTTATTTATTTCGAACCCTATCTACCTGTGGAGGGCTGGTCATCTAGCGACCAAGTGCCGCAACCCTTAAGACGAGATTCAGCCTGATAATAACTGTCAGGCATGGGAGCGTTACATTTGCTTCATAGTAGACTTACAATAAAACGGCCAGAAGGTAGGCGCTTACTGGTGGAATTTAAAATGGTAACAGCGCGCTGATCTTCCGAATTGTATGCCGAGTCACGCTTAGTAATGCCAATAGACTCCAATTTGTATTGTTCTTTAATAAGATGTTCTAGAGACTCATCTTTATCATCGTCATCATCATGACAGCTGGTGATATTGAGAAATTCAACAGGCTTAGTTCTCCTACCTACGGATCCGTAAAGGGTCCACCCTAATGCCGTGAAACAAGCCACTGGCTCAGAACGGGCACGTCTACGAATCTCTCTCTTGTAACCGAGAGATACCAATCTTCAGCCCCTATTAGAATTGTTGTAACATGTAGGTTCAATACGTAATCTCAATCTGTAGGTATCTATGCCTATCAAAATTGATGTCTTTTGAATTTAGAATCAATTATAAAAAACTTCTTCACGTCAACACTATCTTTTCTTTTACCTACTTATTTATATAATTTTTTACATTTTCCTACACGTTATCCTGAAAATGATCAGACTCCCGCTTCAATTAAGGCTAGGCATGATAGTAAAGCATTAGCTAAAATATGCTTGACAGTTGATGGTGCAGCGATTATACACATTAGATGTGCGAAAACTGCCGCAGAAGCGTGGCAATGCTTACAAAATGCATTTGAGGATAAAGGGATGGGACGGAGACTTTCCTTAGAGAGGAAGTTATATCGCTTAAATTTGTCTGATTTTAATAATATTGAAATGTATATCAATACAGTTCTATCAACAGCACAGGATTTAGCGGATATTGATGTAGAAATCAGTGACACTTCCATTGCTGCCATATTACTTGGAGGCTTAACACCCAAGTATGAACCCTTAATAATGGCTCTAGAAAATTGCAATGTTGCGGTAACAACAGCTATCGTTAAGACAAAATTGCTTAACGAGATGTCAAAGGAGGAACCAGCTAGCGACTTAGTTCTACAATGCAAACAATGTGCGCAATAAAGAATGACGAATGACAGGCGCAAAGGTTTCCTCATAATCCACGCCTTTCGTTTGATTAAACCCTTTAACTACTAATCTAGCCTTGTATTTCCTTTGCGCCTGTCATTCGTCATTCTTCATTGCGCACATTGTTGTTTGCATTGTCTGCTGAATTAGGACTTAGAATAAGACACTTAGATGTGGACACAGCATTCCTCAATGGTGATCTTGAAGAGGAAGTTTATATGGAGCAACCTGTTGGTTTTATTGAAAAGGGGCACGAAAACAAAGTTTGCTTATTACGTAAGTCTCTATACGGCCTTAAACAAGCTCCTCGAGCGTGGAACAAAAAGCTCGACGAGACTCTTAAAAAAATTGGTTTTATTGGAACTCCATCAGAACCATGTGTTTATACTAAACTTTTTGATAACGAACTTGTTATTCTTGGCGTGTATGTCGATGACGTAACTGTCTTCTATGAGTCAGACATGACGTTTGATATTGTCAAGAGAGACTTACAGACCTATTTTTCGTTAAAAGATTTAGGTATATTAAAATCTTATTTGGGATTACAAATCAATTGTGATAATAATTGTGTTACGCTATCACAGAAAAAATATATATTCTCTCTAATAGAAAAATTTAACATGAAGGATTGCAAAACTGCAATTACTCCGTTAACTCAGAATAAACTGGATAAAAAATTAATTGATGGTAAGTTTGCACTGCCATATCAAAAACTGATTGGATGTCTTATGTATGTAGCTGTATTTTCACGGCCTGATATTGCTTATGCAGTGAGTTATCTAAGTCAGTTTAATACGTGTTATACACATGAGCACTGGCAAGCAGCAAAAAGGATCCTACAGTATCTCAAGGGTACATTGAACTATTCTCTGAATTACAGGAGATCTGGAGAGCCCCTAGTAGGATTTTGTGATGCTGACTGGGCAAACTGTCCATTTGATCGGAAGTCGTATACGGGCTACGTCTTTATGCTGGCAGGAGCACCAGTGTCATGGGAAGCAAAGAAACAACCCACCGTTGCACTTTCCTCCACAGAGGCCGAATATATGGCTTTAACGTCTGCCTCAAAGGAAGCTTGCTACCTACGACGCTTTATTTCTGATATAACAGGTAAATTATACGCCATTAAGATATTGTCTGACAGTCAGAGTGCTTTGAGCTTAGTACATAATCCTGTACACCACAACAGGACGAAGCATATTGATACACGTTTTCACTTTATAAGTGAAAAAGTATTAAATAATGTCATTTGCTTAGAATATTTAAAAAGTAGTGACTTGCCTGCTGACATATTGACAAAACCCCTTGGCTCGGTTGCACATAAAGGGTGTATTTTAGGTTTACGATTAGAAACATAGTTTTATCCCGTTTATGTTTACATTATATTTTTTTTGTTTTGTACAACTTTTCGATTATGGGGGAGTGTTGTAACATGTAGGTTCAATACGTAATCTCAATCTGTAGGTATCTATGCCTATCAAAATTGATGTCTTTTGAATTTAGAATCAATTATAAAAACTTCTTCACGTCAACACTATCTTTTCTTTTACCTACTTATTTATATAATTTTTTACATTTTCCTACAAGAATTGTCGATTCGGCGTTACTATACGTGTTCATGTCATGTACATGCTTGCTTGCACTGTGCATACTTGCTTGCATGTTGCATGCTTGCTTGCATGTTGCATGCTTGCATGCATACTGCATGTTTGCTTACATTGCTGCATGCTTGCGCGCAAGTTTATGCCTAGAGAAATTTTGCCGAATCGTATTGTTCGTTGTGATTAATATGCTAAACATTAATTATGCTTTGAAAAATTATGCGTCAAGTTGTTCTGTGTTTCGAGTGTATGGGTTTTAATACTTATGACAAATGATTTTCTGCCACACAATATTATGCTTATTACCATTCTGCTTCCTGATTATTATGCGTCTTGACGATTATTTCAATCGAAATTATGGAATATGATTTTATGACAATAATTTTTATGCCTAGAAATAGAGAGCCCTTTCAGACACCTATAGCACATCTTTTCACGATGCAACCAACGCCATCTATCCTCAACAAGAAGAAGCTTGAAGTCACTGCAGTCTTTTATTTATGTCCTTTTTTGCAATAAATACACTGAGTCCTAATTTTGTTTTCATCTAAAGCGTGAACAGATATGTTGTGGTGACCACCAGGTTTAGATAAAAGAGCTTTAGAGAAAGAAGTTGATTGTAAAGAGTCAGGCGACAAACCAAACATGACGTGGCGTTCCAGCTCTCGTATTAGGAAGTCACTAAGTAACTCTAACTTAGTTTTTTTTTGTTTTCTGCACAGACGTATTGTGGGGTTTTCTGAGGTTAGATCATTCTACCTCATTCTCAACGTGTGACTTAATTTACCTTTTATAGTGAAAAATAATTCAGGCGAATGTAGGTACTCAGTTTGATTAAGAAAACAAATAGTAGCTACGCTATTACATATTCTAGATGCGAATGTAGGCAAACCCTTTAAATTAAGTGTCAAAGAAGGATGCTCGATTTTGCCCCACTATCACGATCGATGACCAATAAAGCGGTATTTCTAATTAAATATATATTATCAAAACATGATTTTTCAGTGTAATATAAAACAGATAGAAGCTACGGTTTTTTTTGGCAAAAGAATTAAAGACTTACATGCATTTCCTGTTACAAAATGGTGACTGCATATTTATACTTTTTTTCGTTGTAGCTACAATAACACATTTTTTCAATGCTATGCATTATTTCTTTCATTGCATTTTTAAAAAATTATTTCTAATAAATTATAAAATATATTACATTTCATCATTTCAATTAAAAAACAATTTTTGCAATGACAAAAGGTTGATGGATCGCATAGAATATAAAACCCCGTTTTCCATCTAAGTAGCGCACCATTTTTAGGGTTCCGTAGTAAACAAGGAACCCTTATAGTTTCGCCATGTCTGTCTGTCTGTCTGTCCGTCTGTCTGTCTGTCCGCGGTTTTACTCAGATACTATTAGTTAGCCAAAAAAGTAGTACAAAAAAAATAATGAAAAATTTTTTTTTTGGGTAGCTCCCATACAAGTAAATTGGGAATATTTTTTTTTTTCTAGACTAACCCATCGTGTGGAGTATTGTTGAATAGGTCTTTAAAAAATAATGTAAGGTTCAGAACACCATTTTTCGATTTAGGAATCCGTTTCTGAAATATTTGCAAATTTTTGTTAGAGGTAAGTTTCTCCCCCCTCTATCTGCTAAACGGTTATATTATATGGACACGTGAAAAAAATTACAACAGTAGTATATATAACGAAGTTTAAAGGAAAACTATCAGAGTTGAGTACTAAGTACAAACTAAAAAGTTATAGACGACCAACTTATAAAATGTACTCGGAAAAGTAAAATTTCATTGAAAATTAGTATTGTAGCAACAGACACTCAATACTATAAGTTGATGGTCTGAACGTGCTGACGGAGATGGCGCCACTATATACAATTCTGTTGGTGAGTATGTGACCACAGAGATGGCGCTGTTGTACATTATAACGCGATTACGTTGTGTGTTAATCAGAAATATAATGCTCGAAGGCAATGTTTGAATATTCTTCCTCGGAGCTTATCCTGTGCTGACGGCTTCCCGGCTTACTTAATAAACTACCTGCGATAGATATCTGGCTGATGCGAATGGTTCCCGGTCCATCAGTAACGTTTTGTGAGATGTGTGTGAACTCAAAGTTGGTATTTGCAAATACGGAACTCTACACTGCGCGTGGCCCAACACGCACTTGGCCGGTTTTTTTACGCTAACATCAATGTTAATTTATTATATTTTGCGTTTCTTTTATGCAATATAAATGTTAACATTTTTAACCACGCTATTTTTCACAAAGGAAATCTTTCCCAAAATACCAGATATTTTTTTAGATGTAGCGCATTACGTTAACATATGATGCTCAATGACTATGGTCAAAAACCATAGAGCATTTACCTTATAAAAAACTAATGAATAGCGATGATGTTGAAAATGCTACAAATCTGTACTTAGGTGGACACGCCTAAAATAAGTCGCAGTTCCCTTCGTTGCTTATTACGTTGCGTTCTTTGCGATTTCTGTTACTACACATTTTACTCCTTATTATTGATAATACTGGATATCAATAGGCATATTGATAGTATTATTATAACTGATTTTTAATGATCGATAGTTCAGCGTAACTAGTTTGACGTCTCGCAGGCATATGTATAGGTCGCACAGGTTAGATTAAGAGCCATTTAGGAGCAATTTTTATGGATATTTACGAAACTGCAGCTTTAATTTAAAAAAATAGTCGTTTTCTATTCAAGGACCAAAAACGTTTAAAATGAGCCTAAAGCTGTTTCTGTTCATGGAAATTTGTAAGTGGGGCAAGTCTCCATACAAAAGTGGGCATTGTCCTTTGGCAAGTTCTTGAGCGACGCCACCACGTGCAAAACTATAACTTCGGGTCGGGTAAAGTTGTGCTCGAGAAGCTACAGGATGACATCGGGAACTTCAGCCGATAGCAACAGTGCTCACGCACCGCTCCGCGTACCACGTTCTAGAGGAGAATAAAAGTGTTTAGTTGTGTCAAATGCATGCATGTGCTGAGGCTTTCTCGCCTGTGTCTGAGTGATGACGAGAGCCCGCGTTGCATACGCCGTGTCTGCAGTAGTTTGGATCATGCCAGTTACGTTGGTGGACGACAGAGTATTGCAGCTGTCTAGCTGGAGAGGTGCATTTGATTAACGTGCCTCATGTGCCATCGGTAGGTTTGACTCAACGCTGTTCACTGCGGTTACATGTGCCGCAGTAGCTGACGGTGCGGTTGCCAAAAGTTGAACCTCAAAGGGGCCGGCTAGGCCATTAACGTGGTTGGGCATAAATAACTCACAATGTACGTTTGACATCTGTGTGTTGCACACACACGCCAAAAAGAGTTCGGTTCGCCACAGTGTACAATAATTGTTAACATTTTCAATTGTAATATACCTACTACGCGCTATAAAGAGTATTATAAATTTAATAACTTAATATTTGTCGAATAGCATAAAGAACTTCGTTCCTATCGGGTATCCCACGACACCACACGTTTTGTGTATTTTATAAATTGCACGTCATTAATTTAATGATAAGGATTCAGGAGTTCATATAGAACATTAACAAACTTCATGGAGTCTTCATTAAAATAACACACAAGACTTGATCAAAAGAACATTTCTCTGGAGCCCCGAAATAATTAGAAAATCGTGGTATTAATTATAGTATTTCACAAAATACCTTCGTACCTGAAACAAAACCTCAAATTTTATGTTTTCAACTCAATTTGAACTGTAACAAATTCGTTAATGAACATGAGTATGTTTCGTTGCCCTTAAATTACCCACCGTTGAAGGGAAATTATTGGAGGCTTATGTAGTTACGGAGTCTAGCCACCCCTCAGACTAAGTACACCAATGGACTAGCTATGTATTACTATGAGTCCGCCATTACAAAGCACCGTGTTGTTGTGCTAAAATATTAGTCAGTGAGCGTTATTTGTGAGTGCATTTTACAGTTATACGTTTTTCATAGATTTTTTTAATGAATTGTATAAGAAAAACATAAAAAGTGTGGAATCTTGAATGCGGCGTCCCTAGTTTTTTCCGCCATCTTAGAGCACCAATCCAAATTTTGGCACGCTTTCTTCGTAGGTATTTCATGTCCTTTGGTATCTATAGTCTAAGAGCCACCCCGCCCTGGGGAGATACACACGCGCTCGTGACGTCACGCGTCATGTGAACGGACACGCACGCTCCACCGACCGTCACCGACAAACACCGGTTATTTTCGAATTAAATTGGACATTTATAAACATTGCCATGAATACTTGTATGCATTCAGTTGTCATTTACGAGTATGTCATTATCATAATTGTAAATACTTTTCTTGAAAATATTTCCGTGGCAACCACTAAGATCTGGTAGAGGTGTAGGTAAAGTAGGTTATTTTTATTAAAGTCACTAATGTGTGCTCTGGGATGTAGAGCGGATTTGTGCTCGAGTGTGCGATGTTGAGCAGGGCACGTTACTCCTACATCCACACCGTACATTCTGGTAATACTTGGATCCTTCCTCAAATATTGGTGCGTTTATTAATGTTTTCCATAACAACACTCATAGCAGATTCGATCGGCAACAGACTTGAAATCAGATAGCTGAATTGCAAATGCAATAGGCTCGAAACCTATAGCTTTATGTAATATTTTTGCATTTGGGCTGTGTTTATGTTGCACATAAAAAATAGGTAAATTTGCAAAAAGTCAGAAAATGAAGCAGATAGGTTTCGAACCTATGCTTCAATCTGTCTGATTTCTAGTCAGACGTTGGCGCTATTCCGTTGCAGCTGTTGTTGTTGTGACTCTGGAATAGCAAATACCTTCTTGAAAACATACCCAAATTTTATCTCAAATATTGGTGCGTTTATTAATGTTTTCCATAACAACACTCATAGCAGATTCTTTCGGCAACTGACTTGAAATCAGATAGCTGAAATTCGAATGCAATAGGTTCGAAACCTATCGCTTTCTGTAATATTTTTGCATTTTGGCTGTGTTTATGATGCTTTTAAAAAAATAAGTAAATTTGGAAAAAGTTAGAAAATGAAGCAGATAGGTTTCGAACCTATGCTTCAATCTGCCTGATTTCTAGTCAGACGTTGGCGCCGCTCGGTTGCAGCTGTTGTTGTTGTGACTCCGGAAAAGCAAATACCTTCTTGAAAACATACCCAAATTTTATCTCAAATATTGGTGCGTTTATTAATGTTTTCCATAACAACACTCAAAGCAGATTCGGTCGGCAACTGACTTGAAATCAGATAGCTGAAATGCGAATGCAATAGGCTCGAAACCTATCGCTTTCTGTAATATTTTTGCATTTTAGCTGTATTTATAATGCTTTTAAAAAAATAAGTAAATTTGCAAAATGTCAGAAAATGAAGCAGATAGGTTTCGAACCTATGTTTAATCTGTCTGATTTCTAGTCAGACGTTGGCGCCGCTCGGTTGCAGCTGTTGTTGTTGTGACTCCGGAATAGCAAATACCTTCTTGAAAACATACCCAAATTTTATCTCAAATATTGGTGCGTTTATTGATGTTTTCCATGACAACACTCATAGCAGATTCGGTCGGCAACTGACTTGAAATCAGATAGCTGAAATGCGAATGCAATAGGCTCGAAACTTATCGCTTTCTGTAATATTTTTGCATTTTAGCTATATTTATAATGCTTTAAAAAAAAATAGTGAATTTGCAAAAAGTCAGAAAATGAAGCAGATAGGTTTCGAACCTATGAATCAATCTGTCCGATTTCTAGTCAGACGTTGACGCCACTCAGTTGCAGCTGTTGTTGTTGTGACTCCGGAATAGCAAATACCTTCTTAAAAACATACCCAAATTTTATATCAAATATTGGTGCGTTTATTCATATTTTCCATAACAACCATCATAGCAGATTCGTTCGGCAACTGACTTGAAATCAGATAGCTGAAATGCGAATGCAATAGGCTCGAAACCTATTGCTTTCTGTAATATTTTTGCATTTTAGCTGTGTTTATAATGCTTTTAAAAAATAAATAACTTTTCAAAAAGTTACAAAAAATGCATCGGATAGGTTTCGAACCTATGCTTCAATCTGTCTGATTTCTAGTTAGACGTTGGCGCCACTCCGTTGCAACTGTTGTTGTTGAAACTCCGGTATAGCAAATAATTTCCTGAAAACATACCCAAATTTTATCTCAAATATTGGTGCGTTAATTAATGTTTTCCATTACAACACTCAGAGCAGATGCGTTCGGCAACTGACTTGAAATCAGATAGCTGAATTGCGAATGCAACAGGCTTGAAACCTATCGCTTTCTGTAATATTTTTGCATTTTGGCTGTGTTTATGATGCTTTTAAAAAATAAGCAAATTTTCAAAAAGTTGGAAAATGAAGCAGATAGGTTTCGAACCTATGCTTCAATCTGCCTGATTACGAGTCAGGCGTTGGCGCCACTCCGTTGCAGCTGTTGTTGTTGTGACTCCGGAATAGCAGATACCTTCCTGAAAACATACCCAAATTTTATCTCAAATATTGGTGCGTTAATTAATGTTTTCCATTACAACACTCATAGCAGATGCGTTCGGCAACTGACTTGAAATCAGATAGCTGAATTGCGAATGCAATAGGCTTGAAACCTACCGCTTTCGCTAACCTTTTTTGGGTTTATTCTGTGTTTTTCTTGCACTTGAAAAATAAGTAAATTTTCAAAAAGTTGGAAAATGAAGCAGATAGCTTTCGAACCTATGCTTCAATCTGCCTGATTTCGAGTCAGACGTTGGCGATAATCCGTGGCAGCTGTTGTTGTTGTGACTCCGGAATAGCAAATACCTTCTTGAAACATACCCAAATTTTATCTCAAATATTGGTGCGTTAATTAATGTTTTCCATAACAACACTCATAGCAGATGCGTTCGGCAACTGACTTGAAATCAGATAGCTGAATTGATAATGCAATAGGCTTGAAACTTACCGCTTTCGCTAACCTTTTTTGGGTTTATTCTGTGTTTTTCTTGCACTCTAAAAATAAGTAATTTTTCAAAAAGTTGGAAAATGAAGCAGATAGCTTTCGAACCTATGCTTCAATCTGCCTGATTTCGAGTCAGACGTTGGCGCCACTCCATTGCAGCTGTTGTTGTTGTGACTCCGGAATAGCAAATATCTTCTTGAAAACATACCCAAATTTTATCTCAAATATTGGTGCGTTTATTAATGTTTTCCATAACAACACTCATAGCAGATTCGGTCGGCAACTGACTTGAAATCAGATAGCTGAAATGCGAATGCAATAGGCTTGAAACCTATCGCTTTCTGTAATATTTTTGCATTTTAGCTGTATTTGTAATGCTTTTAAAAAAATAAGTAAATTTTCAAAAATTTGGAAAATGAAGCAGATAGGTTTCGAACCTATGCTTCAATCTGTCTGATTTCTAGTCAGACGTTGGCGCCACTCCGTTGCAGCTGTCGTTGTTGTGACTCCGGAATAGCAAATACCTTCTTGAAAACATACGCAAATTTTATCTCAAATATTGGAGCGTTTTTTAAGGTTTTCCATTACAACACACATAGCAGATTCGTTCGGCAACTGACTTGAAATCAGATAGCTGAATTGCGAATGCAATAGGCTTGAAACCTACCGCTTTCGCTAACCTTTTTTGGGTTTAACTGTGTTTTTCTTGCACTTAAAAAATAAGTAAATTTTCAAAAAGTTGGAAAATGAAGCAGATAGGTTTCGAACCTATGCTTCAATCTGCCTGATTTCTAGTCAGACGTTGGCGCCGCTTGGTTGCAGCTGTTGTTGTTGTGACTCCGGAATAGCAAATACCTTCTTGAAAACATACCCAAATTTTATCTCAAATATTGGTGCGTTTATTAATGTTTTCCATAATAACACCAGGGGGGTCTCACTCCGCAATTTTGGTACATTTGGCCGGGCGCCCCGGCCAGCAGCTATATGGCAGAGGGTTGCCACTCGGCTCGCACGGTAGCCACGTCGCACGTAATAGGTGGTAATAGTTAAGATTTTCTCGGTGATTTTTGTAACGAACAATGAATTCGAAATAATCACGTCATCTGTATGTTAGGTACTGTTGTGTTTATGGGTGTATAACTAAACGGAAGAAAAAGGATGCAAAATTATCATTTTTTAATATACCGAAAGATATTGAAAGGAAAGCTATTTGACTATTTTTCACATCACATCCTAACTACTTTGTTATTATAGTAGGTACCTACCCACGTGATAAGGATAAAATTGTTAAAAATAGGTAAGTGTTTTAGGGCGTTTAAATGAATGAATGCGAAATAAGTATAATTGTAAAAACACCTAAAAAAAATTACAATAGTTTTTATACTTGATAAATTATGCTTATTATGATTACGCAGTCAAGTAGGTAGATGATATATATATGGACCATACTTGTTTTATTTTATTACTCAATATAAAGCTTATAATAAAAGAAAATCATTCTATGGAAGTTTAAAGAATGAATGAGTATATTCAGAAATTAGAGACAGTATTTACACATAATTTTGAGCACCATTTACAAGGAAATTTTGGAAGTGAATTGTTTCAGTTACTACAAGAAATCCAATTACCTACATTGCCATGTTCGTGTTTTCCCGTGGACTATTTAATAAGATTGTTTGTAAGGTTTCGAATATTTTCAACCCTCAAATTTCATAATTTAAATAAACTAAGAGCTATTTTATTTAAATAAATAAGTTCTTCGTATTTATTTATTTATTTCACAAAACAAGTAATACATTTTAACTTTTTTTTTTCAGCATCCTATAAACCAAATTTGGTTTTTCTGGACACTGCATTCATTCAGTTCTCACACTCATTTACAATAATATTATTATTACATTATTATACATACATATTAACAACAAGACATATCTACAACATATCACACTTTTAGATCTGTGACACAAAAATATATTTAGTATAGATACGCTAACAAATATAAATAGGGTACATGATTTTTTTTTATCGGGCCACCACAATCGCGCGGCCACCGCCGACCGTTCTTTAATAACAATGTCACAATGGCTGAAAACACACGGCATAAAACTTTACATTTTGTTTACTTTGCGTTTAGTATGACCGTTGCCTGAATCTCATCTCATAATTAAATTTTATTATTAATTTATAAGTTACATATTTAATATAAGATGATAATTTTTATTGCAAATATTTTTTTTGTATTTCTATTTAATATTATTTTATTTAGTTAATTTTATCCAGTCATTCTAATTAATTTATTGAGTAAATATTATATTTTTACAACTTTTATCTGTAAATTTTAATTTGTAGTAGTAGTATTATGTAGTAGAGAAAGAAAATAATTTTTTAATCTAAATTTTATATTTAATTTTGTTATTTCTTCTTTAATTTCTATAGGAATATTATTTATTAATTTTGGAATTTGGTGATGTAGCAGTTGTTTTCCATAAAGGTTTCTGTACAAAGGGACGTTCAGAATAACCCTGGATGAACTACGAGTATATTTAGGATTTTGTCTGATATTTTGAAAATTATTATCGAAGTAATTCTCAACAAGCAAAGCGTATTGTATCTGTTTCATAACCGGGATTACCTTACAATGATGAAACAATTCGTCGTTATTGTTTTGGTATTGAGATCTTATTTTAGTAGGAACTATACATTTTAAAATTCTATATTGAAGATTGTATATTAAATCGAGGTAAGTCTTAGAAGTTCGTCCATTACTGCTCAAGCCATAATGAATTATGTTTTCACCCAAAGCCTTGTACAATTGTCTACAATTCTAGTCTACAATTAAGGTGCCGCGTCGAAGCTCGTTCAACGGCAACTACGGCGACCGGTGGTTCTCTTTGCTCCTCTAATTTTCTACCTGCGATAAAATTCTTTAATTGGTTCAACAAAAACAATTTTCTGAACTGACAAACATGTTATTCTTTTGACAATACAAAAATCTGAAACTAAGAACTTAGTAGATAGACAAGAAATATATTTTGTTGAATTATTTAATACACACTTTTATCTTTATTAATTAAATAATAATTTCGTAAATATATCGGTGAGTGGGAACCCTGCGCTCTTGTCGCCAACTCGGTATCGGGTCAGCGACTCGTAACGGAATTAGAACGCTCGTGTCCTGCAATAAATTTCAATTTCCCGTGAAGTCAGTTGAAGGTCGCAAGTTGCAATGTACCTACATTTTCATACCTAAACTTAGCTTTTCTTCGAGAGTGATCCTTCTGTACTTTCGTACTATTATCTATTCTGTGATAACACTCATAGCAGATGCGTTCGGCAACTGACTTGAAATCAGATAGCTGAATTGCGAATGCAATAGGCTTGAAACCTACCGCTTTCGCTAACCTTTTTTGGGTTTAACTGTGTTTTTCTTGCACTTAAAAAATAAGTAAATTTTCAAAAAGTTGGAAAATGAAGCAGATAGGTTTCGAACCTATGCCTCAATCTGCCTGATTTCTAGTCAGATATTGGCGCCGCTTGGTTGCAGCTATTGTTGTTGAAACTCCGGAATAGCAAATACCTTCTTGAAAACATACGCAAATTTTATCTCAAATATTGGAGCGTTTTTTAACGGTTTTCCATTACAACACACAGCAGATTCGTTCGGCAACTGACTTGAAATCAGATAGCTGAATTGCGAATGCAATAGGCTTGAAACCTACCGTTTTCGCTAACCTTTTTTGGGATTAACTGTGTTTTTCTTGCACTTAAAAAATAAGTAAATTTTCAAAAAGTTGGATAATAAAGCAGATAGGTTTCGAACCTATGCTTCAATCTGTCTGATTTCTAGTCAGACGTTGGCGCCGCTTGGTTGCAGCTGTTGTTGTTGTGACTCCGGAATAGCAAATACCTTCTTAAAAAAATACCCAAATTTTATCTCAAATATTGGTGCGTTTATTAATGTTTTCCATAACAACACTCAAAGCAGATTCGGTCGGCAACTGACTTGAAATCAGATAGCTGAATTGCGAATGGAATAGGCTTGAAACCTACCGCCATCGCTAACCTTTTTTGGGTTTAACTGTGTTTTTCTTGCACTTAAAAAATAAGTAAATTTTCAAAACGTTGGAAAATAAAGCAGATAGGTTTCGAACCTATGCTTCAATCTGCCTGATTTCTAGTCAGATGTTGGCGCCGCTTGGTTGCAGCTATTGTTGTTGAAACTCCGGAATAGCAAATACCTTCTTGAAAACATACGCAAATTTTATCTCAAATATTGGAGCGTTTTTAACGGTTTTCCATTACAACACACATAGCAGATTCGTTCGGCAACTGACTTGAAATCAGATAGCTGAAATGCGAATGCAATAGGCTCGAAACCTATCGCTTTCTGTAATATTTTTGCATTTTAGCTGTGTTTATAATGCTTTTAAAAAAATAAGTAAATTTTCAAAAAGTTGGAAAATGAAGCAGATAGGTTTCGAACCTATGCTTCAATCTGTCTGAATTCTAGTCAGACGTTGGCGCCACTCCGTTGCAGCTGTTGTTGTTGAAACTCCGGAATAGCAAATACCTTCTTGAAAACATACGCAAATTTTATCTCAAATATTGGAGCGTTTTTAAGGTTTTCCATTACAACACACATAGCAGATTCGTTCGGCAACTGACTTGAAATCAGATAGCTGAATTGCGAATGCAATAGGCTTGAAACCTACCGCTTTCGCTAACCTTTTTTGGGTTTATTCTGTGATTTACTTGCACTAAAAAAATAAGTAAATTTTCAAAAAGTTGGAAAATGAAACAGATAGGTTTCGATCCTATGCTTCAATCTGCCTGATTTCTAGTCAGACGTTGGCGCCGCTTGGTTGCAGCTGTTGTTGTTGCGACTCCGGAATAGCAAATACCTTCTTGAAAACATACGCAAATTTTATCTCAAATATTGGAGCGTTTCTTAAGGTTTTCCATTACAACACACAAAGCAGATTCGTTCGGCAACTGACTTGAAATCAGATAGCTGAATTGCGAATGCAATAGGCTTGAAACCTACCGCTTTCGCAAACCTTTTTTGGGTTTAACTGTGTTTTTCTTGCACTTAAAAAATAAGTAAATTTTCAAAAAGTTGGAAAATGAAGCAGATAGGTTTCGAACCTATGCTTCAATCTGCCTGATTTCTAGTCAGACGTTGGCGCCGCTTGGTTGCAGCTGTTGTTGTTGTGACTCCGGAATAGCAAATACCTTCTTTAAAACATACCCAAATTTTATCTCAAATATTGGTGCGTTTATTAATGTTTTCCATAACAACACTCATAGCAGACTCGGTCGGCAACTGACTTGAAATCAGATAGCTGAAATGCGAATGCAATAAGCTCGAAACCTATCGCTTTCTGTAATATTTTTGCATTTTAGCTGTATTTATAATGCTTTTAAAAAAATAAGTAAATTTGCAAAATGTCAGAAAAGGAAGCAGATAGGTTTCGAACCTATGTTTAATCTGTCTTATTTCTAGTCAGACGTTGGCGCCGCTCGGTTGCAGCTGTTGTTGTTGTGACTCCGGAATAGCAAATACCTTCTTGAAAACATACCCAAATTTTATCTCAAATATTGGTGCGTTTATTAATGTTTTCCATAACAACACTCATAGCAGATTCGGTCGGCAACTGACTTGAAATCAGATAGCTGAAATGCGAATGCAATAGGCTCGAAACTTATCACTTTCTGTAATATTTTTGCATTTTAGCTGTGTTGATAATGCTTTTAAAAAAATAAGTAAATTTGCAAAATGTCAGAAAATGAAGCAGATAGGTTTCGAACCTATGTTTAATCTGTCTGATTTCTAGTCAGACGTTGGCGCCGCTCGGTTGCAGCTGTTGTTGTTGTGACTCCGGAATAGCAAATACCTTCTTGAAAATATACGCAAATTTTATCTCAAATATTGGTGAGTTTATTAATGTTTTCCATAACAACACTCATAGCAGATTCGGTCGGCAACTGACTTGAAATCAGATAGCTGAAATGCGAATGCAATAAGCTCGAAACCTATCGCTTTCTGTAATATTTTTGCATTTTAGCTGTATTTATAATGCTTTTAAAAAAATAAGTAAATTTGCAAAATGTCAGAAAAGGAAGCAGATAGGTTTCGAACCTATGTTTAATCTGTCTGATTTCTAGTCAGACGTTGGCGCCGCTCGGTTGCAGCTGTTGTTGTTGTGACTCCGGAATAGCAAATACCTTCTTGAAAACATACCCAAATTTTATCTCAAATATTGGTGCGTTTATTAATGTTTTTCATAACAACACTCATAGCAGATTCGGTCGGCAACTGACTTGAAATCAGATAGCTGAAATGCGAATGCAATAGGCTCGAAACTTATCGCTTTCTGTAATATTTTTGCATTTTAGCTGTATTGATAATGCTTTTAAAAAAATAAGTAAATTTGCAAAATGTCAGAAAATGAAGCAGATAGGTTTCGAACCTATGTTTAATCTGTCTGATTTCTAGTCAGACGTTGGCGCCGCTCGGTTGCAGCTGTTGTTGTTGTGACTCCGGAATAGCAAATACCTTCTTGAAAACATACGCAAATTTTATCTCAAATATTGGTGCGTTTATTAATGTTTTCCATAACAACACTCATAGCAGATTCGGTCGGCAACTGACTTGAAATCAGATAGCTGAAATGCGAATGCAATAGGCTCGAAACCTATCGCTTTCTGTAATATTTTTGTATTTTAGCTGTATTTATAATGCTTTTAAAAAAATAAGTAAATTTGCAAAAAGTCAGAAAATGAAGCAGATAGGTTTCAAACCTTTGCTTCAATCTGTCTGATTTCTAGTCAGACGTTGGCGCCATTCCGTTGCAGCTGTTGTTGTTGTGAATCCGGAATAGCAAATACCTTCTTGAAAACATACGCAAATTTTATATCAAATATTGGTGCGTTAATTAATGTTTTCCATAACAACACTCATAGCAGATTCGGTCGGCAACTGACTTGAAATCAGATAGCTGAAATGCGAATGCAATAAGCTCGAAACCTATCGCTTTCTGTAATATTTTTGCATTTTAGCTGTATTTATAATGCTTTAAAAAAATTAGTAAATTTGCAAAATGTCAGAAAAGAAAGCAGATAGGTTTCGAACCTATGTTTAATCTGTCTGATTTCTAGTCAGACGTTGGCGCCGCTCGGTTGCAGCTGTTGTTGTTGTGACTCCAGAATAGCAAATACCTTCTTGAAAACATACCCAAATTTTATCTCAAATATTGGTGCGTTTATTAATGTTTTCCATAACAACACTCATAGCAGATTCGGTCGGCAACTGACTTGAAATCAGATAGCTGAAATGCGAATGCAATAAGCTCGAAACCTATCGCTTTCTGTAATATTTTTGCATTTTAGCTGTATTTATAATGCTTTTAAAAAAATAAGTAAATTTGCAAAATGTCAGAAAAGGAAGCAAATAGGTTTCGAACCTATGTTTAATCTGTCTGATTTCTAGTCAGACGTTGGCGCCGCTCGGTTGCAGCTGTTGTTGTTGTGACTCCGGAATAGCAAATACCTTCTTGAAAACATACCCAAATTTTATCTCAAATATTGGTGCGTTTATTACTGTTTTCCATAACAACACTCATAGCAGATTCGGTCGGCAACTGACTTGAAATCAGATAGCTGAAATGCGAATGCAATAGGCTCGAAACCTATCGCTTTCTGTAATATTTTTGCATTTTAGCTGTATTTATAATGCTTTTAAAAAAATAAGGAAATTTGCAAAAAGTCAGAAAATGAAGCAGATAGGTTTCAAACCTTTGCTTCAATCTGTCTGATTTCTAGTCAGACGTTGGCGCCATTCCGTTGCAGCTGTTGTTTTTGTGACTCTGGAATAGCAAATACCTTCTTGAAAACATACCCAAATTTTATATCAAATATTGGTGCGTTAATTAATGTTTTCCATAACAACACTCATAGCAGATTCGGTCGGCAACTGACTTGAAATCAGATAGCTGAAATGCGAATGCAATAAGCTCGAAACCTATCGCTTTCTGTAATATTTTTGCATTTTAGCTGTATTTATAATGCTTTTAAAAAAATAAGTAAATTTGCAAAATGTCAGAAAAGGAAGCAGATAGGTTTCGAACCTATGTTTAATCTGTCTGATTTCTAGTCAGACGTTGGCGCCGCTCGGTTGCAGCTGTTGTTGTTGTGACTCCGGAATAGCAAATACCTTCTTGAAAACATACCCAAATTTTATCTCAAATATTGGTGCGTTTATTAATGTTTTCCATAACAACACTCATAGCAGATTCGGTCGGCAACTGACTTGAAATCAGATAGCTGAAATGCGAATGCAATAGGCTCGAAACCTATCGCTTTTTGTAATATTTTTGCATTTTAGCTGTATTTATAATGCTTTTAAAAAAATAAGGAAATTTGCAAAAAGTCAGAAAATGAAGCAGATAGGTTTCACACCTTTGCTTCAATCTGTCTGATTTCTAGTCAGACGTTGGCGCCATTCCGTTGCAGCTGTTGTTGTTGTGACTCTGGAATAGCAAATACCTTCTTGAAAACATACCCAAATTTTATCTCAAATATTGGTGCGTTAATGAATGTTTTCCATAACAACACTCATAGCAGATGCGTGCGGCAACTGACTTGAAATCAGATAGCTGAAATGCGAATGCAATAGGCTCGAAACCTATCGCTTTCTGTAATATTTTTGCATTTTAGCTGTGTTTATAATGCTTTTAAAAAAATAAGTAAATTTTCTAAAATTTGGAAAATGAAGCAGATAGGTTTCGAACCTATGCTTCAATCTGTCTGATTTCTAGTCAGACGTTGGCGCCACTCCGTTGCAGCTGTTGTTGTTGAAACTCCGGAATAGCAAATACCTTCTTGAAAACATACGCAAATTTTATCTCAAATATTGGAGCGTTTTTAAGGTTTTCCATTACAACACACATAGCAGATTCGTTCGGCAACTGACTTGAAATCAGATAGCTGAATTGCGAATGCAATAGGCTTGAAACCTACCGCTTTCGCTAACCTTTTTTGGGTTTATTCTGTGATTTACTTGCACTAAAAAAATAAGTAAATTTTCAAAAAGTTGGAAAATGAAACAGATAGGTTTCGAACCTATGCTTCAATCTGCCTGATTTATAGTCAGACGTTGGCGCCGCTTGGTTGCAGCTGTTGTTGTTGCGACTCCGGAATAGCAAATACCTTCTTAAAAAAATACCCAAATTTTATCTCAAATATTGGTGCGTTTATTAATGTTTTCCATAACAACACTCATAGCAGATTCGGTCGGCAACTGACTTAAAATCAGATAGCTGAAATGCGAATGCAATAGGCTCGAAACCTATCGCTTTCTGTTATAATTTTGCATTTTAGCTGTGTTTATAATGCTTTTAAAAAAATAAGTAAATTTTCAAAAAATTGGAAAATGAAGCAGATAGGTTTCGAACCTATGCTTCAATCTGTCTGATTTCTAGTCAGACGTTGGCGCCACTCCGTTGCAGCTGTTGTTGTTAATACTCCGGAATAGCAAATACCTTCTTGAAAACATACGCAAATTTTATCTCAAATATTGGAGCGTTTTTTAAGGTTTTCCATAACAACACTCATAGCAGATTCGGTCGGCAACTGACTTGAAATCAGATAGCTGAAATGCGAATGCAATAAGCTCGAAACCTATCGCTTTCTGTAATATTTTTGCATTTTAGCTGTATTTATAATGCTTTTAAAAAAATAAGGAAATTTGCAAAAAGTCAGAAAATGAAGGAGATAGGTTTCAAACCTTTGCTTCAATCTGTCTGATTTCTAGTCAGACGTTGGCGCCATTCCGTTGCAGCTGTTGTTGTTGTGACTCTGGAATAGCAAATACCTTCTTGAAAACATACCCAAATTTTATATCAAATATTGGTGCATTAATTAATGTTTTCCATAACAACACTCATAGCAGATGCGTTCGGCAACTGACTTGAAATCAGATAGCTGAAATGCGAATGCAATAGGCTCGAAACCTGTCGCTTTCTGTTATAATTTTGCATTTTAGCTGTGTTTATAATGCTTTTAAAAAAATAAGTAAATTTTCCAAAAATTGGAAAATGAAGCAGATAGGTTTCAAACCTACGCTTCAATCTGTCTGATTTCTAGTCAGACGTTGGCGCCACTCCGTTGCAGCTGTTGTTGTTAATACTCCGGAATAGCAAATACCTTCTTGAAAACATACGCAAATTTTATCTCAAATATTGGAGCGTTTTTTAAGGTTTTTCATTACAACACACATAGCAGATTCGTTCGGCAACTGACTTAAAATTAGATAGCTGAACTGCGAATGCAATAGTCTTGAAACCTACCGCTTTCGCTAACCTTTTTTGGGTTTATTCTGTGATTTACTTGCACTAAAAAAATAAGTAAATTTTCAAAAAGTTGGAAAATGAAACAGATAGGTTTCGAACCTATGCTTCAATCTGCCTGATTTCTAGTCAGACGTTGGCGCCGCTTGATTGCAGCTGTTGTTGTCGTGACTCCGGAATAGCAAATAACTTCTTGAAAACATACCCAAATTTTATCTCAAATATTGGTGCGTTAATTAATGTTTTCCATAACAACATTCATAGCAGATGCGTGCGGCAACTGACTTGAAATCAGATAGCTGAAATGCGAATGCAATAGGCTCGAAACCTATCGCTTTCTGTAATATTTTTGCATTTTAGCTGTGTTTATAATGCTTTTAAAAAAATTAGTAAATTTTCAAAAATTTTGAAAATGAAGCAGATAGGTTTCGAACCTATGCTTCAATCTGTCTGATTTCTAGTCAGACGTTGGCGCCACTCGGTTGCAGCTGTTGTTGTTGTGACTCCGGAATAGCAAATACCTTCTTGAAAACATACCCATATTTTATCTCAAATATTGGTGCGTTTATTAATGTTTTCCATAACAACACTCATAGCAGATTCGGTCGGCAACTGACTTGAAATCAGATAGCTGAAATGCGAATGCAATAGGCTCGAAACCTATCGCTTTCTGTAATATTTTTGCATTTTAGCTGTATTTATAATGCTTTTAAAAAAATAAGTAAATTTTCAAAATGTTGGAAAATGAAGCAGATAGGTTTCGAACCTATGTTTCAATCTGTCTGATTTCTAGTCAGACGTTGGCGCCATTCCGTTGCAGCTGTTGTAGTTGTGACTCCGAAATAGCAAATACCTTCTTGAATACACCCAAATTTTATCTCAAATATTGGTGCGATTATTAATGTTTTCCATAACAACACTCATGGCAGATTCGGTCGGCAACTGACTTGAAATCAGATAGCTGAAATGCGAATGCAATAGGCTCGGAACCTACCGCTTTCGCTAATCTTTTTTGGATTTTTTCTGTGTTTTCCTTGCATTTAAAAAATAAGTAAATTTTCAAAAAGTTGGAAAATGAAGCAGATAGGTTTCGAACCTATGCTTTTATTTGTCTGATTTCTAGTCAGACGTTGGCGCCACTCCGTTGCAGTTGTTGTTGTTGAAACTCCGAAATAGCAAATACCTTCTTGAAAACATACGCAAATTTTATCTCAAATATTAGTGCGTTAATTAATGTTTTCCATAACAACACTCATAGCAGATCCGTTCGGCAACTGACTTGAAATCAGACAGCTGAATTGCGAATGCAATAGGCTTGAAACCTACCGCTTTCGTATACCTTTTTGGGTTTATTCTGTGTTTTTCTTGCACTTAAAAAATAGGTGTAGAATCAACTTTTTTTTTTTTTTTCATTCCTACTTGTATTTGCAGACATCCTGATTATATTCAGGATGTATGCACATACAAGGTTAATATGTTTCCTTTAAATTAGAATGTGTTGCTTTGTTTTGACGTCAATAAGTGCCTGTAAAGGCCTATGTTGAATAAAGATTTTTGAATTTGAATTGAATTTGAAAAAAGTACATTTTCAAAAAGATGGAAAATGAAGCAGATAGGTTTCGAACCTATGCTTCAATCTTTCTGATTTCTAGTCAGACGTTGGCGCCGCTTGGTTGCAGCTGTTGTTGTTGTGACTCCGGAATAGCAAATACCTTCTTGAAAACATACGCAAATTTTATCTCAAATATTGGAGCGTTTTTTAAGGTTTTCCATTACAACACACATAGCAGATGCGTTCGGCAACTGACTTGAAATCAGAGAGCTGAAATGCGAATGCAATAGACTTGAAACCTACCGCTTCCGCTTACCTTTTTTGGGTTTATTCTGTGTTTTTGTTGCACTTAAAAAATAAGTAAATTTTCAAAATGTTGGAAAATGAAGCTGATAGGTTTCAAACCTATGCTTCAATCTGTCTGATTTCTAGTCAGACGTTGGCGCCACTCGGTTGCAGCTGTTGTTGTTGTGACTCCGGAATAGCAAATACCTTCTTGAAAACATACCCAAATTTTATCTCAAATATTGGTGCGTTTATTAATGTTTTCCATAACAACACTCATAGCAGATTCGGTCGGCAACTGACTTGAAATCAGATAGCTGAAATGCGAATGCAATAGGCTCGAAACCTATCGCTTTCTGTAATATTTTTGCATTTTAGCTGTATTTATAATGCTTTTAAAAAAATAAGTAAATTTGCAAAAACTCAGGAAATGAAGCAGATAGGTTTCGAACTTATGCTTCAATCTGTCTGATTTCTAGTCAGACGTTGGCGCCATTCCGTTGCAGCTGTTCTTGTTGTGACTTTGGAATAGCAAATACCTTCTTAAAAACATACCCAAATTTTATCTCAAATATTGGTGCGCTTATTAATGTTTTCCATAACAACACTCATAGCAGATGCGTTCGGCAACTAAATTGATATCAGATAGCTGAATTGCGAATGCAATAGGCTTGAAACCTACCGCTTTCGCTAACCTTTTTTGGGTTTAACTGTGTTTTTCTTGTACTTAAAAAATAAGTAAATTTTCAAAAAGTTGGAAAATGAAGCAGATAGGTTTCGAACCTATGCTTCAATCTGCCTGATTTCTAGTCAGATATTGGCGCCGCTTGGTTGCAGCTGTTGTTGTTGTGACTCCGGAATAGCAAATACCTTCTTGAAAACATACCCAAATTTTATCTCAAATATTGGTGCGTTTATTAATGTTTTCCATAACAACACTCATAGCAGATTCGGTCGGCAACTGACTTGAAATCAGATAGCTGAATTGCGAATGGAATAGGCTTGAAACCTACCGCCATCGCTAACCTTTTTTGGGTTTAACTAAATTTTTCTTGCACTTAAAAAATAAGTAAATTTTCAAAAAGTTGGAAAATGAAGCAGATAGGTTTCGAACCTATGCTTCAGTCTGTCTGATTTCTAGTCAGACGTTGGCGCCACTCCATTGCAGCTGTTGTTGTTGTGACTCCGGAATAGCAAATACCTTCTTGAAAACATACCCAAATTTTATCTCAAATATTGGTGCGTTTATTAATGTTTTCCATAACAACACTCATAGCAGATTCGGTCGGCAACTGACTTGAAATCAGATAGCTGAAATGCGAATGCAATAGGCTCGAAACCTATCGCTTTCTGTAATATTTTTGCATTTTAGCTGTATTTATAATGCTTTTAAAAAAATAAGTAAATTTTCAAAATGTTGGAAAATGATAGATAGGTTTCGAACCTATGCTTCAATCTGTCTGATTTCTAGTCAGACGTTGGCGCCATTCCGTTGCAGCTGTTGTAGTTGTGACTCCGAAATAGCAAATACCTTCTTGAGTACACCCAAATTTTATCTCAAATATTGGAGCGTTTTTTAAGGTTTTCCATTACAACACACATAGCAGATGCGTTCGGCAACTGACTTGAAATCAGAGAGCTAAAATGCGAATGCAATAGACTTGAAACCTACCGCTTCCGCTAACCTTTTTTGGGTTTATTCTGTGTTTTTCTTGCACTTAAAAATTAGTAAATTTTCAAAAAGTTGGAAAATGAAGCTGATAGGTTTCGAACCTATGCTTCAGTCTGTCTGATTTCTAGTCAGACGTTGGCGCCACTCCATTGCAGCTGTTGTTGTTGTGACTCCGGAATAGCAAATACCTTCTTGAAAACATACCCAAATTTTATCTCAAATATTGGTGCGTTTATTAATGTTTTCCATAACAACACTCATAGCAGATTCGGTCGGCAACTGACTTGAAGTCAGATAGCTGAAATGCGAATGCAATAGGCTCGAAACCTATCGCTTTCTGTAATATTTTTGCATTTTAGCTGTATTTATAATGCTTTTAAAAAAATAAGTAAATTTTCAAAAAGTTGGAAAATGAAGCAGATAGGTTTCGAACCTATGCTTTTATTTGTCTGATTTCTAGTCAGACGTTTGCGCCACTCCGTTGCCGCTTTTGTTGTTGAAACTCCGGTATAGCAAATACCTTCTTGAAAACATACGCAAATTTTATCTCAAATATTGGAGCGTTTTTTAAGGTTTTCCATTACAACACACATAGCAGATGCGTTCGGCAACTGACTTGAAATCAGATAGCTGAATTGCGAACGCAATAGGCTTGAAACCTACCGCTTTCGCTAACCTTTTTTGGGTTTATTCTGTGATTTACTTGCACTAAAAAAATAAGTTAATTTTCAAAAAGTTGGAAAAGGAAGCAGATAGGTTTCGAACCTATGCTTCAATCTGTCTGATTTCTAGTCAGACGTTGGCGCCACTCCGTTGCAGTTGTTGTTGTTGAAACTCCGAAATAGCAAATACCTTCTTGAAAACATACGCAAATTTTATCTCAAATATTAGTGCGTTAATTAATGTTTTCCATAACAACACTCATAGCAGATCCGTTCGGCAACTGACTTGAAATCAGACAGCTGAATTGCGAATGCAATAGGCTTGAAACCTACCGCTTTCGTATACCTTTTTGGGTTTATTCTGTGTTTTTCTTGCACTTAAAAAATAAGTACATTTTCAAAAAGATGGAAAATGAAGCAGATAGGTTTCGAACCTATGCTTCAATATTTCTGATTTCTAGTCAGACGTTGGCGCCACTAAGTTGCAGCTGTTGTTGTTGTGACTCCGGAATAGCAAATACCTTCTTGAAAACATACGCAAATTTTATCTCAAATATTGGAGCGTTTTTTAAGGTTTTCCATTACAACACACATAGCAGATGCGTTCGGCAACTGACTTGAAATCAGAGAGCTGAAATGTGAATGCAATAGGCTCGAAACCTACCGCTTTCGCTAATCTTTTTTGGATTTATTCTGTGTTTTTCTTGCATTTAAAAAATAAGTAAATTTTCAAAAAGTTGGAAAATGAAGCAGATAGGTTTCGATCGAACCTATGCTTTTATTTGTCTGATTTCTAGTCAGACGTTGGCGCCACTCCGTTGCAGTTGTTGTTGTTGAAACTCCGAAATAGCAAATACCTTCTTGAAAACATACGCAAATTTTATCTCAAATATTGGAGCGTTTTTTAAGGTTTTCCATTACAACACACATAGCAGATGCGTTCGGCAACTGACTTGAAATCAGAGAGCTGAAATGCGAATGCAATAGGCTTGAAACCTACCGCTTCCGCTTACCTTTTTTGGGTTTATTCTGTGTTTTTGTTGCACTTAAAAAATAAGTAAATTTTCAAAATGTTGGAAAATGAAGCAGATAGGTTTCGAACCTATGTTTCAATCTGTCTGATTTCTAGTCAGACGTTGGCGCCATTCCGTTGCAGCTGTTGTAGTTGTGACTCCGAAATAGCAAATACCTTCTTGAATACACCCAAATTTTATCTCAAATATTGGTGCGATTATTAATGTTTTCCATAACAACACTCATGGCAGATTCGGTCGGCAACTGACTTGAAATCAGATAGCTGAAATGCGAATGCAATAGGCTCGGAACCTACCGCTTTCGCTAATCTTTTTTGGATTTTTTCTGTGTTTTCCTTGCATTTAAAAAATAAGTAAATTTTCAAAAAGTTGGAAAATGAAGCAGATAGGTTTCGAACCTATGCTTTTATTTGTCTGATTTCTAGTCAGACGTTGGCGCCACTCCGTTGCAGTTGTTGTTGTTGAAACTCCGAAATAGCAAATACCTTCTTGAAAACATACGCAAATTTTATCTCAAATATTAGTGCGTTAATTAATGTTTTCCATAACAACACTCATAGCAGATCCGTTCGGCAACTGACTTGAAATCAGACAGCTGAATTGCGAATGCAATAGGCTTGAAACCTACCGCTTTCGTATACCTTTTTGGGTTTATTCTGTGTTTTTCTTGCACTTAAAAAATAGGTGTAGAATCAACTTTTTTTTTTTTTTTCATTCCTACTTGTATTTGCAGACATCCTGATTATATTCAGGATGTATGCACATACAAGGTTAATATGTTTCCTTTAAATTAGAATGTGTTGCTTTGTTTTGACGTCAATAAGTGCCTGTAAAGGCCTATGTTGAATAAAGATTTTTGAATTTGAATTGAATTTGAAAAAAGTACATTTTCAAAAAGATGGAAAATGAAGCAGATAGGTTTCGAACCTATGCTTCAATCTTTCTGATTTCTAGTCAGACGTTGGCGCCGCTTGGTTGCAGCTGTTGTTGTTGTGACTCCGGAATAGCAAATACCTTCTTGAAAACATACGCAAATTTTATCTCAAATATTGGAGCGTTTTTTAAGGTTTTCCATTACAACACACATAGCAGATGCGTTCGGCAACTGACTTGAAATCAGAGAGCTGAAATGCGAATGCAATAGACTTGAAACCTACCGCTTCCGCTTACCTTTTTTGGGTTTATTCTGTGTTTTTGTTGCACTTAAAAAATAAGTAAATTTTCAAAATGTTGGAAAATGAAGCTGATAGGTTTCAAACCTATGCTTCAATCTGTCTGATTTCTAGTCAGACGTTGGCGCCACTCGGTTGCAGCTGTTGTTGTTGTGACTCCGGAATAGCAAATACCTTCTTGAAAACATACCCAAATTTTATCTCAAATATTGGTGCGTTTATTAATGTTTTCCATAACAACACTCATAGCAGATTCGGTCGGCAACTGACTTGAAATCAGATAGCTGAAATGCGAATGCAATAGGCTCGAAACCTATCGCTTTCTGTAATATTTTTGCATTTTAGCTGTATTTATAATGCTTTTAAAAAAATAAGTAAATTTGCAAAAACTCAGGAAATGAAGCAGATAGGTTTCGAACTTATGCTTCAATCTGTCTGATTTCTAGTCAGACGTTGGCGCCATTCCGTTGCAGCTGTTCTTGTTGTGACTTTGGAATAGCAAATACCTTCTTAAAAACATACCCAAATTTTATCTCAAATATTGGTGCGCTTATTAATGTTTTCCATAACAACACTCATAGCAGATGCGTTCGGCAACTAAATTGATATCAGATAGCTGAATTGCGAATGCAATAGGCTTGAAACCTACCGCTTTCGCTAACCTTTTTTGGGTTTAACTGTGTTTTTCTTGTACTTAAAAAATAAGTAAATTTTCAAAAAGTTGGAAAATGAAGCAGATAGGTTTCGAACCTATGCTTCAATCTGCCTGATTTCTAGTCAGATATTGGCGCCGCTTGGTTGCAGCTGTTGTTGTTGTGACTCCGGAATAGCAAATACCTTCTTGAAAACATACCCAAATTTTATCTCAAATATTGGTGCGTTTATTAATGTTTTCCATAACAACACTCATAGCAGATTCGGTCGGCAACTGACTTGAAATCAGATAGCTGAATTGCGAATGGAATAGGCTTGAAACCTACCGCCATCGCTAACCTTTTTTGGGTTTAACTAAATTTTTCTTGCACTTAAAAAATAAGTAAATTTTCAAAAAGTTGGAAAATGAAGCAGATAGGTTTCGAACCTATGCTTCAGTCTGTCTGATTTCTAGTCAGACGTTGGCGCCACTCCATTGCAGCTGTTGTTGTTGTGACTCCGGAATAGCAAATACCTTCTTGAAAACATACCCAAATTTTATCTCAAATATTGGTGCGTTTATTAATGTTTTCCATAACAACACTCATAGCAGATTCGGTCGGCAACTGACTTGAAATCAGATAGCTGAAATGCGAATGCAATAGGCTCGAAACCTATCGCTTTCTGTAATATTTTTGCATTTTAGCTGTATTTATAATGCTTTTAAAAAAATAAGTAAATTTTCAAAATGTTGGAAAATGATAGATAGGTTTCGAACCTATGCTTCAATCTGTCTGATTTCTAGTCAGACGTTGGCGCCATTCCGTTGCAGCTGTTGTAGTTGTGACTCCGAAATAGCAAATACCTTCTTGAGTACACCCAAATTTTATCTCAAATATTGGAGCGTTTTTTAAGGTTTTCCATTACAACACACATAGCAGATGCGTTCGGCAACTGACTTGAAATCAGAGAGCTAAAATGCGAATGCAATAGACTTGAAACCTACCGCTTCCGCTAACCTTTTTTGGGTTTATTCTGTGTTTTTCTTGCACTTAAAAATTAGTAAATTTTCAAAAAGTTGGAAAATGAAGCAGATAGGTTTCGAACCTATGCTTCAGTCTGTCTGATTTCTAGTCAGACGTTGGCGCCACTCCATTGCAGCTGTTGTTGTTGTGACTCCGGAATAGCAAATACCTTCTTGAAAACATACCCAAATTTTATCTCAAATATTGGTGCGTTTATTAATGTTTTCCATAACAACACTCATAGCAGATTCGGTCGGCAACTGACTTGAAGTCAGATAGCTGAAATGCGAATGCAATAGGCTCGAAACCTATCGCTTTCTGTAATATTTTTGCATTTTAGCTGTATTTATAATGCTTTTAAAAAAATAAGTAAATTTTCAAAAAGTTGGAAAATGAAGCAGATAGGTTTCGAACCTATGCTTTTATTTGTCTGATTTCTAGTCAGACGTTTGCGCCACTCCGTTGCCGCTTTTGTTGTTGAAACTCCGGTATAGCAAATACCTTCTTGAAAACATACGCAAATTTTATCTCAAATATTGGAGCGTTTTTTAAGGTTTTCCATTACAACACACATAGCAGATGCGTTCGGCAACTGACTTGAAATCAGATAGCTGAATTGCGAACGCAATAGGCTTGAAACCTACCGCTTTCGCTAACCTTTTTTGGGTTTATTCTGTGATTTACTTGCACTAAAAAAATAAGTTAATTTTCAAAAAGTTGGAAAAGGAAGCAGATAGGTTTCGAACCTATGCTTCAATCTGTCTGATTTCTAGTCAGACGTTGGCGCCACTCCGTTGCAGTTGTTGTTGTTGAAACTCCGAAATAGCAAATACCTTCTTGAAAACATACGCAAATTTTATCTCAAATATTAGTGCGTTAATTAATGTTTTCCATAACAACACTCATAGCAGATCCGTTCGGCAACTGACTTGAAATCAGACAGCTGAATTGCGAATGCAATAGGCTTGAAACCTACCGCTTTCGTATACCTTTTTGGGTTTATTCTGTGTTTTTCTTGCACTTAAAAAATAAGTACATTTTCAAAAAGATGGAAAATGAAGCAGATAGGTTTCGAACCTATGCTTCAATATTTCTGATTTCTAGTCAGACGTTGGCGCCACTAAGTTGCAGCTGTTGTTGTTGTGACTCCGGAATAGCAAATACCTTCTTGAAAACATACGCAAATTTTATCTCAAATATTGGAGCGTTTTTTAAGGTTTTCCATTACAACACACATAGCAGATGCGTTCGGCAACTGACTTGAAATCAGAGAGCTGAAATGTGAATGCAATAGGCTCGAAACCTACCGCTTTCGCTAATCTTTTTTGGATTTATTCTGTGTTTTTCTTGCATTTAAAAAATAAGTAAATTTTCAAAAAGTTGGAAAATGAAGCAGATAGGTTTCGATCGAACCTATGCTTTTATTTGTCTGATTTCTAGTCAGACGTTGGCGCCACTCCGTTGCAGTTGTTGTTGTTGAAACTCCGAAATAGCAAATACCTTCTTGAAAACATACGCAAATTTTATCTCAAATATTGGAGCGTTTTTTAAGGTTTTCCATTACAACACACATAGCAGATGCGTTCGGCAACTGACTTGAAATCAGAGAGCTGAAATGCGAATGCAATAGGCTTGAAACCTACCGCTTCCGCTTACCTTTTTTGGGTTTATTCTGTGTTTTTGTTGCACTTAAAAAATAAGTAAATTTTCAAAATGTTGGAAAATGAAGCTGATAGGTTTCAAACCTATGCTTCAATCTGTCTGATTTCTAGTCAGACGTTGGCGCCACTCGGTTGCAGCTGTTGTTGTTGTGACTCCGGAATAGCAAATACCTTCTTGAAAACATACCCAAATTTTATCTCAAATATTGGTGCGTTTATTAATGTTTTCCATAACAACACTCATAGCAGATTCGGTCGGCAACTGACTTGAAATCAGATAGCTGAAATGCGAATGCAATAGGCTCGAAACCTATCGCTTTCTGTAATATTTTTGCATTTTAGCTGTATTTATAATGCTTTTAAAAAAATAAGTAAATTTTCAAAAAGTTTGAAAATGAAGCAGATAGGTTTCGAACCTATGCTTCAATCTGTCTGATTTCTAGTCAGACGTTGGCGCCACTCGGTTGCAGCTGTTGTTGTTGTGACTCCGGAATAGCAAATACCTTCTTGAAAACATACCCAAATTTTATCTCAAATATTGGTGCGTTTATTAATGTTTTCCATAACAACACTCATAGCAGATTCGGTCGGCAACTGACTTGAAGTCAGATAGCTGAAATGCGAATGCAATAGGCTCGAAACCTATCGCTTTCTGTAATATTTTTGCATTTTAGCTGTATTTATAATGCTTTTAAAAAAATAAGTAAATTTTCAAAAAGTTTGAAAATGAAGCAGATAGGTTTCGAACCTATGCTTCAATCTGCCTGATTTCTAGTCAGACGTTGGCGCCGCTTGGTTGCAGCTGTTGTTGTTGTGACTCCGGAATAGCAAATACCTTCTTGAAAACATACCCAAATTTTATCTCAAATATTGGTGCGTTTATTAATGTTTTCCATAACAACACTCATAGCAGATTCGGTCGGCAACTGACTTGAAATCAGATAGCTGAATTGCGAATGCAAAAGGCTTGAAACCTACCGCTTTTGCTAACCTTTTTTGGGTTTAACTGTGTTTTTCTTGCACTTAAAAAATAAGTAAATTTTCAAAAAGTTGGAAAATGAAGCAGATAGGTTTCGAACCTTTGCTTCAATCTGCCTGATTTCTAGTCAGACGTTGGCTCCGCTTGGTTGCAGCTGTTGTTGTTATGACTCCGGAATAGCTAATACCTTCTTGAAAACATACCCAAATTTTATCTCAAATATTGGTGCGTTTATTAATGTTTTCCATAATAACACTCATAGCAGATGCGTTCGGCAACTGACTTGAAATCAGATAGCTGAATTGTGAATGCAATAGGCTTGAAACCTACCGCTTTCGCTAACCTTTTTTGGGTTTAACTAAGTTTTTCTTGCACTTAAAAAATAAGTAAATTTTCAAAAAGTTGGAAAATGAAGCAGATAGGTTTCGAACCTATGCTTCAATCTGCCTCATTTTTAGTCAGACGTTGGCGCCGCTTGGTTGCAGCTGTTGTTGTTGTGACTTCGGAATAGCAAATACCTTCTTGAAAACATACCCAAATTTTATCTTAAATATTGGTGCGTTAATTAATGTTTTCCATAACAACACTCATAGCAGATGCGTTCGGCAACTGACTTGAAATCAGATAGCTGAAATGCGAATGCAATAGGCTCGAAAACTATCGCTTTCTGTAATATTTTTGCATTTTAGCTGTGTTTATAACGCTGTTAATAAAATAAGTAAATTTTCAAAAAGTTGGAAAATGAAGCAGATAGGTTTCGAACCTATGCTTCAATCTGCCTGATTTCTAGTCAGACGTTGGCGCCACTCCGTTGCAGCTGTTGTTGTTGTGACTCCGGAATAGCAAATACCTTCTTGAATACACCCAAATTTTATCTCAAATATTGGTGCGATTATTAATGTTTTCCATAATAACACTCATGGCAGATTCGGTCGGCAACTGACTTGAAATCAGATAGCTGAAATGCGAATGCAATAGGCTCGGAACCTACCGCTTTTGCTAATCTTTTTTGGATTTTTTCTGTGTTTTCCTTGCATTTAAAAAATAAGTAAATTTTCAAAAAGTTGGAAAATGAAGCAGATAGGTTTCGATCCTATGCTTTTATTTGTCTGATTTCTAGTCAGACGTTGGCGCCACTCCGTTGCAGCTGTTGTTGTTGTGACTTCGGAATAGCAAATACCTTCTTGAAAACATACCCAAATTTTATCTTAAATATTGGTGCGTTAATTAATGTTTTCCATAACAACACTCATAGCAGATTCGGTCGGCAACTGACTTGAAATCAGATAGCTGAAATGCGAATGCAATAGGCTCGAAACCTATCGCTTTCTGTAATATTTTTGCATTTTAGCTGTATTTATAATGCTTTTAAAAAAATAAGTAAATTTTCAAAAAGTTGGAAAATGAAGCAGATAGGTTTCGAACCTATGCTTCAATCTGTCTGATTTCTAGTCAGACGTTGGCGCCGCTTGGTTGCAGCTGTTGTTGTTGTGACTCCGGAATAGCAAATACCTTCTTGAAAACATATCCAAATTTTATCTGTAATATTGGTGCGTTTATTAATGTTTTCCATAACAACACTCATAGCAGATTCGGTCGGCAACTGACTTGAAATCAGATAGCTGAAATGCGAATGCAATAGGCCCGAAACCTATCGCTTTCTGTAATATAAACATTTTAGCTGTATTTATAAAGCTTTTTAAAAAAAAGTAAATTTGCAAAAAGTCAGAAAATGAAGCAGATAGGTTTCGAACCTATGCTTCAATCTGTCTGATTTCTAGTCAGATGTTGGCGCCATTCCGTTGCAGCTGTTGTAGTTGTGACTCCGGAATAGCAAATACCTTCTTGAATACACCCAAATTTTATTTCAAATATTGGTGCGTTTATTAATGTTTTCCATAATAACACTCATAGCAGATGCGTTCGGCAACTGACTTGAAATCAGATAGCTGAATTGCGAATGCAATAGGCTTGAAACCTACCGCTTTCGCTAACCTTTTTTGGGTTTAACTAAGTTTTTCTTGCACTTAAAAAATAAGTAAATTTTCAAAAAGTTGGAAAATGAAGCAGATAGGTTTCGAACCTATGCTTCAATCTGCTTGATTTCTAGTCAGACGTTGGCGCCACTCCGTTGCAGCTGTTGTTGTTGTGACTCCGGAATAGCAAATAACTTCTTGAAAACATACCCAAAATTTTATCTCAATTATTGGTGCGTTTATTAATTTTTGCCATAACACTCATAGCAGATGAGTTCGGCAACTGACTTGAAATCAGATAGCTGAATTGCGAATGGAATAGGCTTGAAACCTACCGCCATCGCTAACCTTTTTTGGGTTTAACTGTGATTTTCTTGCACTTAAAAAATAAGCAAATTTTCAAAAAGTTGGAAAATGAAGCAGATAGGTTTCGAACCTATGCTTCAATCTGCCTGATTTCTAGTCAGATGTTGGCGCCGCTTGGTTGCAGCTGTTGTTGTTGTGACTCCGGAATAGCAAATACCTTCTTGAAAACGTACCCAAATTTTATCTCAAATATTGGTGCGTTTATTAATGTTTTCCATAATAACACTCATAGCAGATGCGTTCGGCAACTGACTTGAAATCAGATAGCTGAATTGCGAATGCAATAGGCTTGAAACCTACCGCTTTCGCTAACCTTTTTTGGGTTTAACTAAGTTTTTCTTGCACTTAAAAAATAAGTAAATTTTCAAAAATTTGGAAAATAAAGCAGATAGGTTTCGAACCTATGCTTCAATCTGCCTGATTTTGAGTCAGACGTTGGCGCCGCTTGGTTGCAGCTGTTGTTGTTGTGACTTCGGTATAGCAAATACCTTCTTGAAAACATACCCAAATTTTATCTTAAATATTGGTGCGTTAATTAATGTTTTCCATAACAACACTCATAGCAGATGCGTTCGGCAACTGACTTGAAATCAGATAGCTGAAATGCGAATGCAATAGGCTCGAAACCTATCGCTTTCTGTAATATTTTTGCATTTTAGCTGTGTTTATAATGCTGTTAAAAAAATAAGTAAATTTTCAAAAAGTTGGAAAATGAAACAGATAGGTTTCGAACCTATGCTTCAATCTGCCTGATTTCTAGTCAGACGTTGGCGCCACTCGGTTGCAGCTGTTGTTGTTGTGACTCCGGAATAGCAAATACCTTCTTGAAAACATACGCAAATTTTATCTCAAATATTGGTGCGTTTATTAATGTTTTCCATAACAACACTCATAGCAGATTCGGTCGGCAACTGACTTGAAATCAGATAGCTGAAATGCGAATGCAATAGGCTCGAAACCTATCGCTTTCTGTAATATTTTTGCATTTTAGCTGTATTTATAATGCTTTTAAAAAAATAAGTAAATTTTCAAAAAGTTGGAAAATGAAGCAGATAGGTTTCGAACCTATGCTTCAATCTGTCTGATTTCTAGTCAGACGTTGGCGCCACTCCGTTGCAGCTGTTGTTGTTGTGACTCCGGAATAGCAAATACTTTCTTGAAAACATACCCAAATTTTATCTCAAATATTGGAGCGTTTTTTTAGGTTTTCCATTACAACACACATAGCAGATTCGTTCGGCAACTGACTTGAAATCAGATAGCTGAATTGCAAATGCAATAGGCTTGAAACCTACCGCTTTCGCTATCCTTTTTTGGTCTTAACTGTGTTTTTCTTGCACTTAAAAAATAAGTAAATTTTCAAAAAGTTGGATAATAAAGCAGATAGGTTTCGAACCTATGCTTCAATCTGTCTGATTTCTAGTCAGACGTTGGCGCCGCTTGGTTGCAGCTGTTGTTGTTGTGACTCCGGAATAGCAAATACCTTCTTGAAAACATATCCAAATTTTATCTGTAATATTGGTGCGTTTATTAATGTTTTCCATAACAATACTCATAGCAGATTCGGTCGGCAACTGACTTGAAATCAGATAGCTGAAATGCGAATGCAATAGGCCCGAAACCTATCGCTTTCTGTAATATTTTTGCATTTTAGCTGTATTTATAAAGCTTTTTAAAAAAAAGTAAATTTGCAAAAAGTCAGAAAATGAAGCAGATAGGTTTCGAACCTATGCTTCAATCTGCCTGATTTTTAGTCAGACGTTGGCGCCGCTTGGTTGCAGCTGTTGTTGTTGTGACTTCGGAATAGCAAATACCTTCTTGAAAACATACCCAAATTTTATCTTAAATATTGGTGCGTTAATTAATGTTTTCCATAACAACACTCATAGCAGATGCGTTCGGCAACTGACTTGAAATCAGATAGCTGAAATGCGAATGCAATAGGCTCGAAACCTATCGCTTTCTGTAATATTTTTGCATTTTAGCTGTATTTATAATGCTTATAAAAAAATAAGTAAATTTTCAAAAAGTTGGAAAATGAAGCAGATAGGTTTCGAACCTATGCTTCAGTCTGTCTGATTTCTAGTCAGACGTTGGCGACACTCCGTTGTAGCTGTTGTTGTTGTGACTCCGGAATAGCAAATACCTTCTTGAATACATCCAAATTTTATCTCAAATATTGGTGCGATTATTAATGTTTTCCATAACAACACTCATGGCAGATTCGGTCGGCAACTGACTTGAAATCAGATAGCTGAAATGCGAATGCAATAGGCTCGGAACCTACCGCTTTCGCTAATCTTTTTTGGATTTTTTCTGTGTTTTCCTTGCATTTAAAAAATAAGTAAATTTTCAAAAAGTTGGAAAATGAAGCAGATAGGTTTCGAACCTATGCTTTTATTTGTCTGATTTCTAGTCAGACGTTGGCGCCACTCCGTTGCAGTTGTTGTTGTTGAAACTCCGAAATAGCAAATACCATCTTGAAAACATACGCAAATTTTATCTCAAATATTAGTGCGTTAATTAATGTTTTCCATAACAACACTCATAGCAGATCCGTTCGGCAACTGACTTGAAATCAGACAGCTGAATTGCGAATGCAATAGGCTTGAAACCTACCGCTTTCGTATACCTTTTTGGGTTTATTCTGTGTTTTTCTTGCACTTAAAAAATAAGTACATTTTCAAAAAGATGGAAAATGAAGCAGATAGGTTTCGAACCTATGCTTCAATCTTTCTGATTTCTAGTCAGACGTTGGCGCCACTAAGTTGCAGCTGTTGTTGTTGTGACTCCGGAATAGCAAATACCTTCCTGAAAACATACGCAAATTTTATCTCAAATATTGGAGCGTTTTTTAAGGTTTTCCATTACAACACACATAGCAGATGCGTTCGGCAACTGACTTGAAATCAGAGAGCTGAAATGTGAATGCAATAGGCTCGAAACCTACCGCTTTCGCTAATCTTTTTTGGATTTATTCTGTGTTTTTCTTGCATTTAAAAAACAAGTAAATTTTCAAAAAAGTTGGAAAATGAAGCAGATAGGTTTCGATCGAACCTATGCTTTTATTTGTCTGATTTCTAGTCAGACGTTGGCGCCACTCCGTTGCAGTTGTTGTTGTTGAAACTCCGAAATAGCAAATACCTTCTTGAAAACATACGCAAATTTTATCTCAAATATTGGAGCGTTTTTTAAGGTTTTCCATTACAACACACATAGCAGATGCGTTCGGCAACTGACTTGAAATCAGAGAGCTGAAATGCGAATGCAATAGACTTGAAACCTACTGCTTCCGCTAACCTTTTTTGGGTTTATTCTGTGTTTTTGTTGCACTTAAAAAATAAGTAAATTTTCAAAATGTTGAAAAATGAAGCTGATAGGTTTCAAACCTATGCTTCAATCTGTCTGATTTCTAGTCAGACGTTGGCGCCACTCGGTTGCAGCTGTTGTTGTTGTGACTCCGGAATAGCAAATACCTTCTTGAAAACATACCCAAATTTTATCTCAAATATTGGTGCGTTTATTAATGTTTTCCATAACAACACTCATAGCAGATTCGGTCGGCAACTGACTTGAAGTTAGATAGCTGAAATGCGAATGCAATAGGCTCGAAACCTATCGCTTTCTGTAATATTTTTGCATTTTAGCTGTATTTATAATGCTTTTAAAAAAATAAGTAAATTTTCAAAAAGTTGGAAATGAAGCAGATAGGTTTCGAACCTATGCTTCAATCTGCCTGATTTCTAGTCAGACGTTGGCGCCGCTTGGTTGCAGCTGTTGTTGTTGTGACTCCGGAATAGCAAATACCTTCTTGAAAACATACCCAAATTTTATCTCAAATATTGGTGCGTTTATTAATGTTTTCCATAACAACACTCATAGCAGATTCGGTCGGCAACTGACTTGAAATCAGATAGCTGAAATGCGAATGCAATAGGCTCGAAACCTATCGCTTTCTGTAATATTTTTGCATTTTAGCTGTATTTATAATGCTTTTAAAAAAATAAGTAAATTTTCAAAATGTTGGAAAATGAAGCAGGTAGGTTTCGAACCTATGTTTCAATCTGTCTGATTTCTAGTCAGACGTTGGCGCCATTCCGTTGCAGCTGTTGTAGTTGTGACTCCGAAATAGCAAATACCTTCTTGAATACACCCAAATTTTATCTCAAATATTGGTGCGATTATTAATGTTTTCCATAACAACACTCATGGCAGATTCGGTCGGCAACTGACTTGAAATCAGATAGCTGAAATGCGAATGCAATAGGCTCGGAACCTACCGCTTTCGCTAATCTTTTTTGGATTTTTTCTGTGTTTTCCTTGCATTTAAAAAATAAGTAAATTTTCAAAAAGTTGGAAAATGAAGCAGATAGGTTTCGAACCTATGCTTTTATTTGTCTGATTTCTAGTCAGACGTTGGCGCCACTCCGTTGCAGTTGTTGTTGTTGAAACTCCGAAATAGCAAATACCTTCTTGAAAACATACGCAAATTTTATCTCAAATATTAGTGCGTTAATTAATGTTTTCCATAACAACACTCATAGCAGATCCGTTCGGCAACTGACTTGAAATCAGACAGCTGAATTGCGAATGCAATAGGCTTGAAACCTACCGCTTTCGTATACCTTTTTGGGTTTATTCTGTGTTTTTCTTGCACTTAAAAAATAAGTACATTTTCAAAAAGATGGAAAATGAAGCAGATAGGTTTCGAACCTATGCTTCAATCTTTCTGATTTCTAGTCAGACGTTGGCGCCACTAAGTTGCAGCTGTTGTTGTTGTGACTCCGGAATAGCAAATACCTTCTTGAAAACATACGCAAATTTTATCTCAAATATTGGAGCGTTTTTTAAGGTTTTCCATTACAACACACATAGCAGATGCGTTCGGCAACTGACTTGAAATCAGAGAGCTGAAATGTGAATGCAATAGGCTCGAAACCTACCGCTTTCGCTAATCTTTTTTGGATTTATTCTGTGTTTTTCTTGCATTTAAAAAACAAGTAAATTTTCAAAAAGTTGGAAAATGAAGCAGATAGGTTTCGATCGAACCTATGCTTTTATTTGTCTGATTTCTAGTCAGACGTTGGCGCCACTCCGTTGCAGTTGTTGTTGTTGAAACTCCGAAATAGCAAATACCTTCTTGAAAACATACGCAAATTTTATCTCAAATATTGGAGCGTTTTTTAAGGTTTTCCATTACAACACACATAGCAGATGCGTTCGGCAACTGACTTGAAATCAGAGAGCTGAAATGCGAATGCAATAGACTTGAAACCTACCGCTTCCGCTAACCTTTTTTGGGTTTATTCTGTGTTTTTGTTGCACTTAAAAAATAAGTAAATTTTCAAAATGTTGAAAAATGAAGCTGATAGGTTTCAAACCTATGCTTCAATCTGTCTGATTTCTAGTCAGACGTTGGCGCCACTCGGTTGCAGCTGTTGTTGTTGTGACTCCGGAATAGCAAATACCTTCTTGAAAACATACCCAAATTTTATCTCAAATATTGGTGCGTTTATTAATGTTTTCCATAACAACACTCATAGCAGATTCGGTCGGCAACTGACTTGAAGTTAGATAGCTGAAATGCGAATGCAATAGGCTCGAAACCTATCGCTTTCTGTAATATTTTTGCATTTTAGCTGTATTTATAATGCTTTTAAAAAAATAAGTAAATTTTCAAAAAGTTGGAAATGAAGCAGATAGGTTTCGAACCTATGCTTCAATCTGCCTGATTTCTAGTCAGACGTTGGCGCCGCTTGGTTGCAGCTGTTGTTGTTGTGACTCCGGAATAGCAAATACCTTCTTGAAAACATACCCAAATTTTATCTCAAATATTGGTGCGTTTATTAATGTTTTCCATAACAACACTCATAGCAGATTCGGTCGGCAACTGACTTGAAATCAGATAGCTGAAATGCGAATGCAATAGGCTCGAAACCTATCGCTTTCTGTAATATTTTTGCATTTTAGCTGTATTTATAATGCTTTTAAAAAAATAAGTAAATTTTCAAAAAGTTGGAAAATGAAGCAGATAGGTTTCGAACCTATGCTTCAGTCTGTCTGATTTCTAGTCAGACGTTGGCGACACTCCGTTGTAGCTGTTGTTGTTGTGACTCCGGAATAGCAAATACCTTCTTGAATACATCCAAATTTTATCTCAAATATTGGTGCGATTATTAATGTTTTCCATAACAACACTCATGGCAGATTCGGTCGGCAACTGACTTGAAATCAGATAGCTGAAATGCGAATGCAATAGGCTCGGAACCTACCGCTTTCGCTAATCTTTTTTGGATTTTTTCTGTGTTTTCCTTGCATTTAAAAAATAAGTAAATTTTCAAAAAGTTGGAAAATGAAGCAGATAGGTTTCGAACCTATGCTTTTATTTGTCTGATTTCTAGTCAGACGTTGGCGCCACTCCGTTGCAGTTGTTGTTGTTGAAACTCCGAAATTGCAAATACCTTCTTGAAAACATACGCAAATTTTATCTTAAATATTAGTGCGTTAATTAATGTTTTCCATAACAACACTCATAGCAGATCCGTTCGGCAACTGACTTGAAATCAGACAGCTGAATTGCGAATGCAATAGGCTTGAAACCTACCGCTTTCGTATACCTTTTTGGGTTTATTCTGTGTTTTTCTTGCACTTAAAAAATAAGTACATTTTCAAAAAGATGGAAAATGAAGCAGATAGGTTTCGAACCTATGCTTCAATCTTTCTGATTTCTAGTCAGACGTTGGCGCCGCTTGGTTGCAGCTGTTGTTGTTGTGACTCCGGAATAGCAAATACCTTCTTGAAAACATACGCAAATTTTATCTCAAATATTGGAGCGTTTTTTAAGGTTTTCCATTACAACACACATAGCAGATGCGTTCGGCAACTGACTTGAAATCAGAGAGCTGAAATGCGAATGCAATAGACTTGAAACCTACCGCTTCCGCTTACCTTTTTTGGGTTTATTCTGTGTTTTTGTTGCACTTAAAAAATAAGTAAATTTTCAAAATGTTGGAAAATGAAGCTGATAGGTTTCAAACCTATGCTTCAATCTGTCTGATTTCTAGTCAGACGTTGGCGCCACTCGGTTGCAGCTGTTGTTGTTGTGACTCCGGAATAGCAAATACCTTCTTGAAAACATACCCAAATTTTATCTCAAATATTGGTGCGTTTATTAATGTTTTCCATAACAACACTCATAGCAGATTCGGTCGGCAACTGACTTGAAATCAGATAGCTGAAATGCGAATGCAATAGGCTCGAAACCTATCGCTTTCTGTAATATTTTTGCATTTTAGCTGTATTTATAATGCTTTTAAAAAAATAAGTAAATTTTCAAAAAGTTTGAAAATGAAGCAGATAGGTTTCGAACCTATGCTTCAATCTGTCTGATTTCTAGTCAAACGTTGGCGCCATTCCGTTGCAGCTGTTGTTGTTGTGACTCTGGAATAGCAAATACCTTCTTGAAAACATACCCAAATTTTGTCTCAAATATTGGTGCGTTTATTAATGTTTTCCATAACAACACTCATAGCAGATGCGTTCGGCAACTGAATTGAAATCAGATAGCTGAATTGCGAATGCAATAGGCTTGAAACCTACCGCTTTCGCTAACCTTTTTTGGGTTTATTTGTGTTTTTCTTGCACTTAAAAAATAAGTAAATTTTCAAAAAGTTGGAAAATGAAGCAGATAGGTTTCGAACCTATGCTTCAGTCTGTCTGATTTCTAGTCAGACGTTGGCGCCACTCCGTTGCAGCTGTTGTTGTTGTGACTCCGGAATAGCAAATACCTTCTTGAATACACCCAAATTTTATCTCAAATATTGGTGCGATTATTAATGTTTTCCATAACAACACTCATGGCAGATTCGGTCGGCAACTGACTTGAAATCAGATAGCTGAAATGCGAATGCAATAGGCTCGGAACCTACCGCTTTCGCTAATCTTTTTTGGATTTTTTCTGTGTTTTCCTTGCTTTTAAAAAATAAGTAAATTTTCAAAAAGTTGGAAAATGAAGCAGATAGGTTTCGAACCTATGCTTTTATTTGTCTGATTTCTAGTCAGACGTTGGCGCCACTCCGTTGCAGTTGTTGTTGTTGAAACTCCGAAATAGCAAATACCTTCTTGAAAACATACGCAAATTTTATCTCAAATATTAGTGCGTTAATTAATGTTTTCCATAACAACACTCATAGCAGATCCGTTCGGCAACTGACTTGAAATCAGACAGCTGAATTGCGAATGCAATAGGCTTGAAACCTACCGCTTTCGTATACCTTTTTGGGTTTATTCTGTGTTTTTCTTGCACTTAAAAAATAAGTACATTTTCAAAAAGATGGAAAATGAAGCAGATAGGTTTCGAACCTATGCTTCAATCTTTCTGATTTCTAGTCAGACGTTGGCGCCACTAAGTTGCAGCTGTTGTTGTTGTGACTCCGGAATAGCAAATACCTTCTTGAAAACATACGCAAATTTTATCTCAAATATTGGAGCGTTTTTTAAGGTTTTCCATTACAACACACATAGCAGATGCGTTCGGCAACTGACTTGAAATCAGAGAGCTGAAATGTGAATGCAATAGGCTCGAAACCTACCGCTTTCGCTAATCTTTTTTGGATTTATTCTGTGTTTTTCTTGCATTTAAAAAATAAGTAAATTTTCAAAAAGTTGGAAAATGAAGCAGATAGGTTTCGATCGAACCTATGCTTTTATTTGTCTGATTTCTAGTCAGACGTTGGCGCCACTCCGTTGCAGTTGTTGTTGTTGAAACTCCGAAATAGCAAATACCTTCTTGAAAACATACGCAAATTTTATCTCAAATATTGGAGCGTTTTTTAAGGTTTTCCATTACAACACACATAGCAGATGCGTTCGGCAACTGACTTGAAATCAGAGAGCTGAAATGCGAATGCAATTGACTTGAAACCTACCGCTTCCGCTAACCTTTTTTGGGTTTATTCTGTGTTTTTGTTGCACTTAAAAAATAAGTAAATTTTCAAAATGTTGGAAAATGAAGCTGATAGGTTTCAAACCTATGCTTCAATCTGTCTGATTTCTAGTCAGACGTTGGCGCCACTCGGTTGCAGCTGTTGTTGTTGTGACTCCGGAATAGCAAATACCTTCTTGAAAACATACCCAAATTTTATCTCAAATATTGGTGCGTTTATTAATGTTTTCCATAACAACACTCATAGCAGATTCGGTCGGCAACTGACTTGAAGTCAGATAGCTGAAATGCGAATGCAATAGGCTCGAAACCTATCGCTTTCTGTAATATTTTTGCATTTTAGCTGTATTTATAATGCTTTTAAAAAAATAAGTAAATTTTCAAAAAGTTGGAAATGAAGCAGATAGGTTTCGAACCTATGCTTCAATCTGCCTGATTTCTAGTCAGACGTTGGCGCCGCTTGGTTGCAGCTGTTGTTGTTGTGACTCCGGAATAGCAAATACCTTCTTGAAAACATACCCAAATTTTATCTCAAATATTGGTGCGTTTATTAATGTTTTCCATAATAACACTCATAGCAGATGCGTTCGGCAACTGACTTGAAATCAGATAGCTGAATTGCGAATGCAATAGGCTTGAAACCTACCGCTTTCGCTAACCTTTTTTGGGTTTAACTAAGTTTTTCTTGCACTTAAAAAATAAGTAAATTTTCAAAAAGTTGGAAAATGAAGCAGATAGGTTTCGAACCTATGCTTCAATCTGCCTCATTTTTAGTCAGACGTTGGCGCCGCTTGGTTGCAGCTGTTGTTGTTGTGACTTCGGAATAGCAAATACCTTCTTGAAAACATACCCAAATTTTATCTTAAATATTGGTGCGTTAATTAATGTTTTCCATAACAACACTCATAGCAGATGCGTTCGGCAACTGACTTGAAATCAGATAGCTGAAATGCGAATGCAATAGGCTCGAAAACTATCGCTTTCTGTAATATTTTTGCATTTTAGCTGTGTTTATAATGCTGTTAATAAAATAAGTAAATTTTCAAAAAGTTGGAAAATGAAGCAGATAGGTTTCGAACCTATGCTTCAATCTGCCTGATTTCTAGTCAGACGTTGGCGCCACTCCGTTGCAGCTGTTGTTGTTGTGACTCCGGAATAGCAAATACCTTCTTGAAAACATACCCAAAATTTTATCTCAATTATTGGTGCGTTTATTAATGTTTGCCATAATAACACTCATAGCTGATGAGTTCGGCAACTAACTTGAAATCAGATAGCTGAATTGCGAACGCAATAGGCTTGAAACCTACCGCTTTCGCTAACCTTTTTTGGGTTTATTCTGTGATTTACTTGCACTAAAAAAATAAGTTAATTTTCAAAAAGTTGGAAAATGAAGCAGATAAGTTTCGAACCTATGCTTCAATCTGTCTGATTTCTAGTCAGACGTTGGCGCCATTCCGTTGCAGCTGTTGTAGTTGTGACTCCGAAATAGCAAATACCTTCTTGAATACACCCAAATTTTATCTCAAATATTGGTGCGATTATTAATGTTTTCCATAACAACACTCATGGCAGATTCGGTCGGCAACTGACTTGAAATCAGATAGCTGAAATGCGAATGCAATAGGCTCGGAACCTACCGCTTTCGCTAATCTTTTTTGGATTTTTTCTGTGTTTTCCTTGCATTTAAAAAATAAGTAAATTTTCAAAAAGTTGGAAAATGAAGCAGATAAGTTTCGAACCTATGCTTTTATTTGTCTGATTTCTAGTCAGACGTTGGCGCCACTCCGTTGCAGCTGTTGTTGTTGTGACTTCGGAATAGCAAATACCTTCTTGAAAACATACCCAAATTTTATCTTAAATATTGGTGCGTTAATTAATGTTTTCCATAACAACACTCATAGCAGATGCGTTCGGCAACTGACTTGAAATCAAATAGCTGAAATGCGAATGCAATAGGCTCGAAACCTATCGCTTTCTGTAATATTTTTGCATTTTAGCTGTATTTATAATGCTTTTAAAAAAATAAGTAAATTTTCAAAAAGTTGGAAAATGAAGCAGATAGGTTTCGAACCTATGCTTCAATCTGTCTGATTTCTAGTCAGACGTTGGCGCCGCTTGGTTGCAGCTGTTGTTGTTGTGACTCCGGAATAGCAAATACCTTCTTGAAAACATATCCAAATTTTATCTGTAATATTGGTGCGTTTATTAATGTTTTCCATAACAACACTCATAGCAGATTCGGTCGGCAACTGACTTGAAATCAGATAGCTGAAATGCGAATGCAATAGGCCCGAAACCTATCGCTTTCTGTAATATAAACATTTTAGCTGTATTTATAAAGCTTTTTAAAAAAAAGTAAATTTGCAAAAAGTCAGAAAATGAAGCAGATAGGTTTCGAACCTATGCTTCAATCTGTCTGATTTCTAGTCAGACGTTGGCGCCATTCCGTTGCAGCTGTTGTAGTTGTGACTCCGGAATAGCAAATACCTTCTTGAATACACCCAAATTTTATTTCAAATATTGGTGCGTTTATTAATGTTTTCCATAATAACACTCATAGCAGATGCGTTCGGCAACTGACTTGAAATCAGATAGCTGAATTGCGAATGCAATAGGCTTGAAACCTACCGCTTTCGCTAACCTTTTTTGGGTTTAACTAAGTTTTTCTTGCACTTAAAAAATAAGTAAATTTTCAAAAAGTTGGAAAATGAAGCAGATAGGTTTCGAACCTATGCTTCAATCTGCTTGATTTCTAGTCAGACGTTGGCGCCACTCCGTTGCAGCTGTTGTTGTTGTGACTCCGGAATAGCAAATACCTTCTTGAAAACATACCCAAAATTTTATCTCAATTATTGGTGCGTTTATTAATTTTTGCCATAACACTCATAGCAGATGAGTTCGGCAACTGACTTGAAATCAGATAGCTGAATTGCGAATGGAATAGGCTTGAAACCTACCGCCATCGCTAACCTTTTTTGGGTTTAACTGTGATTTTCTTGCACTTAAAAAATAAGCAAATTTTCAAAATTTGGAAAATGAAGCAGATAGGTTTCGAACCTATGCTTCAATCTGCCTGATTTCTAGTCAGATGTTGGCGCCGCTTGGTTGCAGCTGTTGTTGTTGTGACTCCGGAATAGCAAATACCTTCTTGAAAACGTACCCAAATTTTATCTCAAATATTGGTGCGTTTATTAATGTTTTCCATAATAACACTCATAGCAGATGCGTTCGGCAACTGACTTGAAATCAGATAGCTGAATTGCGAATGCAATAGGCTTGAAACCTACCGCTTTCGCTAACCTTTTTTGGGTTTAACTGTGTTTTTCTTGCACTTAAAAAATAAGTACATTTTCAAAAAGTTGGAAAATGAAGCCGATAGGTTTCGAACCTATGCTTCAATCTGCCTGATTTCTAGTCAGACGTTGGCTCCGCTTGGTTGCAGCTGTTGTTGTTGTGACTCCGGAATAGCTAATACCTTCTTGAAAACATACCCAAATTTTATCTCAAATATTGGTGCGTCTATTAATGTTTTCCATAACAACACTCATAGCAGATTCGGTCGGCAAGTGACTTGAAATCAGAAAGCTGAATTGCGAATGGAATAGTCTTGAAACCTACCGCCATCGCTAACCTTTTTTGAGTTTAACTGTGTTTTTGCACAATTAAAAAATAAGTAAATTTGCAAAAAGTCAGAAAATGAAGCAGATAGGTTTCGAACCTATGCTTCAATCTGTCTGATTTCTAGTCAGACGTTGGCGCCATTCCGTTGCAGCTGTTGTAGTTGTGACTCCGGAATAGCAAATACCTTCTTGAATACACCCAAATTTTATTTCAAATATTGGTGCGTTAATTAATGTTTTCCATAGCAACACTCATAGCAGATGCGTTCGGCAACTGACTTGAAATCAGATAGATGAAATGCGAATGCAATAGGCTCGAAACCTATCGCTTTCTGTAATATTTTTGCATTTTAACTATGTTTATAATGCTGTTAAAAAAATAAGTAAATTTTCAAAAATTTGGAAAATGAAGCAGATAGGTTTCGAACCTATGCTTCAATCTGCCTGATTTCTAGTCAGACGTTGGCGCCACTCCGTTGCAGCTGTTGATGTTGTGACTCCGGAATAGCAAATACCTTCTTGAAAACATACCCAAAATTTTATCTCAATTATTGGTGCGTTTATTAATGTTTGCCATAACACTCATAGCAGATGAGTTCGGCAACTGACTTGAAATCAGATAGCTGAATTGCGAATGGAATAGGCTTGAAACCTACCGCGATCCCTAACCTTTTTTGGGTTTAACTGTGTTTTTCTTGCACTTAAAAAATAAGCAAATTTTCAAAAAGTTGGAAAATGAAGCAGATAGGTTTCGAACCTATGCTTCAATCTGCCTGATTTCTAGTCAGATGTTGGCGCCGCTTGTTTGCAGCTGTTGTTGTTGTGACTCCGGAATAGCAGATACCTTCTTGAAAACGTACCCAAATTTTATCTCAAATATTGGTGCGTTTATTAATGTTTTCCATAATAACACTCATAGCAGATGCGTTCGGCAACTGACTTGAAATCAGATAGCTGAATTGCGAATGCAATAGGCTTGAAACCTACCGCTTTCGCTAACCTTTTTTGGGTTTAACTAAGTTTTTCTTGCACTTAAAAAATAAGTAAATTTTCAAAAAGTTGGAAAATAAAGCAGATAGGTTTCGAACCTATGCTTCAATCTGCCTGATTTTTAGTCAGACGTTGGCGCCGCTTGGTTGCAGCTGTTGTTGTTGTGACTTCGGAATAGCAAATACCTTCTTGAAAACATACCCAAATTTTATCTTAAATATTGGTGCGTTAATTAATGTTTTCCATAACAACACTCATAGCAGATGCGTTCGGCAACTGACTTGAAATCAGATAGCTGAAATGCGAATGCAATAGGCTCGAAACCTATCGCTTTCTGTAATATTTTTGCATTTTAGCTGTGTTTATAATGCTGTTAAAAAAATAAGTAAATTTTCAAAAATTTGGAAAATGAAGCAGATAGGTTTCGAACCTATGCTTCAATCTGCCTGATTTCTAGTCAGACGTTGGCGCCACTCCGTTGCAGCTGTTGATGTTGTGACTCCGGAATAGCAAATACCTTCTTGAAAACATACCCAAAATTTTATCTCAAATATTGGTGCGTTTATTAATGTTTCCATAACAACACTCATAGCAGATTCGGTCGGCAACTGACTTGAAATCAGATAGCTGAAATGCGAATGCAATTGGCTCGAAACCTATCGCTTTCTGTAATATTTTTGCATTTTAGCTGTATTTATAATGCTTTTAAAAAAATAAGTAAATTTTCAAAAAGTTGGAAAATGAAGCAGATAGGTTTCGAACCTATGCTTCAATCTGCCTGATTTCTAGTCAGACGTTGGCGCCACTCCGTTGCAGCTGTTGATGTTGTGACTCCGGAATAGCAAATACCTTCTTGAAAACATACCCAAAATTTTATCTCAATTATTGGTGCGTTTATTAATGTTTGCCATAACACTCATAGCAGATGAGTTCGGCAACTGACTTGAAATCAGATAGCTGAATTGCGAATGGAATAGGCTTGAAACCTACCGCGATCCCTAACCTTTTTTGGGTTTAACTGTGTTTTTCTTGCACTTAAAAAATAAGCAAATTTTCAAAAAGTTGGAAAATGAAGCAGATAGGTTTCGAACCTATGCTTCAATCTGCCTGATTTCTAGTCAGATGTTGGCGCCGCTTGTTTGCAGCTGTTGTTGTTGTGACTCCGGAATAGCAGATACCTTCTTGAAAACGTACCCAAATTTTATCTCAAATATTGGTGCGTTTATTAATGTTTTCCATAATAACACTCATAGCAGATGCGTTCGGCAACTGACTTGAAATCAGATAGCTGAATTGCGAATGCAATAGGCTTGAAACCTACCGCTTTCGCTAACCTTTTTTGGGTTTAACTAAGTTTTTCTTGCACTTAAAAAATAAGTAAATTTTCAAAAAGTTGGAAAATAAAGCAGATAGGTTTCGAACCTATGCTTCAATCTGCCTGATTTTTAGTCAGACGTTGGCGCCGCTTGGTTGCAGCTGTTGTTGTTGTGACTTCGGAATAGCAAATACCTTCTTGAAAACATACCCAAATTTTATCTTAAATATTGGTGCGTTAATTAATGTTTTCCATAACAACACTCATAGCAGATGCGTTCGGCAACTGACTTGAAATCAGATAGCTGAAATGCGAATGCAATAGGCTCGAAACCTATCGCTTTCTGTAATATTTTTGCATTTTAGCTGTGTTTATAATGCTGTTAAAAAAATAAGTAAATTTTCAAAAATTTGGAAAATGAAGCAGATAGGTTTCGAACCTATGCTTCAATCTGCCTGATTTCTAGTCAGACGTTGGCGCCACTCCGTTGCAGCTGTTGATGTTGTGACTCCGGAATAGCAAATACCTTCTTGAAAACATACCCAAAATTTTATCTCAAATATTGGTGCGTTTATTAATGTTTTCCATAACAACACTCATAGCAGATTCGGTCGGCAACTGACTTGAAATCAGATAGCTGAAATGCGAATGCAATTGGCTCGAAACCTATCGCTTTCTGTAATATTTTTGCATTTTAGCTGTATTTATAATGCTTTTAAAAAAATAAGTAAATTTTCAAAAAGTTGGAAAATGAAGCAGATAGGTTTCGAACCTATGCTTCAATCTGTCTGATTTCTAGTCAGACGTTGGCGCCACTCCGTTGCAGCTGTTGTTGTTATGACTCCGGAATAGCAAATACCTTCTTGAAAACATACCCAAATTTTATCTCAATTATTGGTGCGTTTATTAATGTTTTCCATAACAACACTCATAGCAGATTCGGTCGGCAACTGACTTGAAATCAGATAGCTGAAATGCGAATGCAATAGGCTCGAAACCTATCGCTTTCTGTAATATTTTTGCATTTTAGCTGTATTTATAATGCTTTTAAAAAAATAAGTAAATTTTCAAAAAGTTGGAAAATGAATCATATAGGTTTCGAACCTATGCTTTAATCTATCTGATTTCTAGTCAGACTTTGGCGCCACTCCGTTGCAGCTGTTGTTGTTGTGACTCCGGAATAGCAAATACCTTCTTGAAAACATACCCAAATTTTATCTCAAATATTGGAGCGTTTTTTTAGGTTTTCCATTACAACACACATAGCAGATGCGTTCGGCAACTGACTTGAAATCAGAGAGCTGAAATGCGAATGCAATAGACTTGAAACCTACCGCTTCCGCTAACCTTTTTTAAGTTTATTCTGTGTTTTTGTTGCACTTAAAAAATAAGTAAATTTTCAAAATGTTGGAAAATGAAGCTGATAGGTTTCAAACCTATGCTTCAATCTGTCTGATTTCTAGTCAGACGTTGGCGCCACTCGGTTGCAGCTGTTGTTGTTGTGACTCCGGAATAGCAAATACCTTCTTGAAAACATACCCAAATTTTATCTCAAATATTGGTGCGTTTATTAATGTTTTCCATAACAACACTCATAGCTGATTCGGTCGGCAACTGACTTGAAATCAGATAGCTGAAATGCGAATGCAATAGGCTCGAAACCTATCGCTTTCTGTAATATTTTTGCATTTTAGCTGTATTTATAATGCTTTTAAAAAATAAGTAAATTTTCAAAAAGTTGGAAAATGAAGCAGATAGGTTTCGAACCTATGCTTCAATCTGTCTGATTTCTAGTCAGACGTTGGCGCCATTCCTTTGCAGCTGTTGTTGTTGTGACTCTGGAATAGCAAATACCTTCTTGAAAACGTACCCAAATTTTGTCTCAAATATTGGTGCGTTTATTAATGTTTTCCATAACAACACTCATAGCAAATGCGTTCGGCAACTGAATTGAAATCAGATAGCTGAATTGCGAATGCAATATGCTTGAAACCTACCGCTTTCGCTAACCTTTTTTGGGTTTAATTGTGTTTTTCTTGCACTTAAAAAATAAGTAAATTTTCAAAAAGTTGGCAAATGAAGCAGATAGGTTTCGAACCTATGCTTCAATCTGCCTGATTTCTAGTCAGATGTTGGCGCCGCTTGGTTGCAGCTGTTGTTGTTGTGACTCCGGAATAGCAAATACCTTCTTGAAAACGTACCCAAATTTTATCTCAAATATTGGTGCGTTTATTAATGTTTTCCATAATAACACTCATAGCAGATGCGTTCGGAAACTGACTTGAAATCAGATAGCTGAATTGCGAATGCAATAGGCTTGAAACCTACCGCTTTCGCTAACCTTTTTTGGGTTTAACTAAGTTTTTCTTGCACTTAAAAAATAAGTAAATTTTCAAAAAGTTGGAAAATGAAGCAGATAGGTTTCGAACCTATGCTTCAATCTGCCTGATTTTTAGTCAGACGTTGGCGCCGCTTGGTTGCAGCTGTTGTTGTTGTGACTTCGGAATAGCAAATACCTTCTTGAAAACATACCCAAATTTTATCTTAAATATTGGTGCGTTAATTAATGTTTTCCATAACAACACTCATAGTAGATGCGTTCTTCAACTGACTTGAAATCAGATAGCTGAAATGCGAATGCAATAGGCTCGAAACCTATCGCTTTCTGTAATTATTTTGCATTTTAGCTGTGTTTATAATGCTGTTAAAAAAATAAGTAAATTTTCAAAAAGTTGGAAAATGAAGCAGATAGGTTTCGGACCTATGCTTCAATCTGCCTGATTTCTAGTCATACTTTGGCGCCGCTTGGTTGCAGCTGTTGTTGTTGTGTTTCCGGAATAGCAAATACCTTCTTGAAAACATACCCAAATTTTATCTCAAATATTGGTGCGTTTATTAATGTTTTCCATAACAACACTCATAGCAGATTCGGTCGGCAACTGACTTGAAATCAGGTAGCTGAATTGCGAATGCAATAGTCTTGAAACCTACCGCTTTCGCTAACCTTTTTTGGGTTTAACTGTGTTTTTCTTGCACTTAAAAAATAAGTAAATTTTCAAAAAGTTGGAAAATGAAGCAGATAGGTTTCGAACCTATGCTTCAATCTGCCTGATTTCTAGTCAGACGTTGGCGCCGCTTGGTTGCAGCTGTTGTTGTTGTGACTCCGGAATAGCAAATACCTTCTTGAAAACATACCCAAATTTTATCTTAAATATTGGTGCGTTAATTAATGTTTTCCATAACAACACTCATAGCAGATGCGTTCGGCAACTGACTTGAAATCAGATAGCTGAAATGCGAATTCAATAGGCTCGAAACCTATCGCATTCTGTAATATTTTTGCATTTTAGCTGTGTTTATAATGCTGTTAAAAAAATAAGTAAATTTTCAAAAATTTGGAAAATGAAGTAGATAGGTTTCGAACCTATGCTTCAGTCTGTCTGATTTCTAGTCAGACGTTGGCGCCACTCCGTTGCAGCTGTTGTTGTTGTGACTCCGGAATAGCAAATACCTTCTTGAAAACATACCCAAATTTTATCTCAAATATTGGTGCGTTTATTAATGTTTTCCATAACAACACTCATAGCAGATTCGGTCGGCAACTGACTTGAAATCAGATAGCTGAAATGCGAATGCAATAGGCTCGAAACCTATCGCTTTCTGTAATATTTTTGCATTTTAGCTGTATTTAAAATGCTTTTAAAAAAATAAGTAAATTTTCAAAATGTTGAAAAATGAAGCAGATAGGTTTCGAACCTATGCTTCAATCTGTCTGATTTCTAGTCAGACGTTGGCGCCATTCCGTTGCAGCTGCTGTAGTTGTGACTCCGAAATAGCAAATACCTTCTTGAATACACCCAAATTTTATCTCAAATATTGGAGCGTTTTTTAAGGTTTTCCATTACAACACACATAGCAGATGCGTTCGGCAACTGACTTGAAATCAGAGAGCTGAAATGCGAATGCAATAGACTTGAAACCTACCGCTTCCGCTAACCTTTTTTGGGTTTATTCTGTGTTTTTGTTGCACTTAAAAAATAAGTAAATTTTCAAAATGTTGGAAAATTAAGCTGATAGGTTTCAAACCTATGCTTCAATCTGTCTGATTTCTAGTCAGACGTTGGCGCCACTCGGTTGCAGCTGTTGTTGTTGTGACTCCGGAATAGCAAATACCTTCTTGAAAATAATCCCAAATTTTATCTCAAATATTGGTGCGTTTATTAATGTTTTCCATAACAACACTCATAGCAGATTCGGTCGGCAACTGACTTGAAGTCAGATAGCTGAAATGCGAATGCAATAGGCTCGAAACCTATCGCTTTCTGTAATATTTTTGCATTTTAGCTGTATTTATAATGCTTTTAAAAAAATAAGTAAATTTTCAAAAAGTTGGAAAATGAAGCAGATAGGTTTCGAACCTATGCTTTAATCTATCTCCACTAGGATTCGAGCTCCACTAGGATCTTCGGATCACTGCCTGGTATCCGTCTCAGTGCCTCAGGCGTCACGACCGTCGCCTGTGGTTGCAGCACGCCGTCTGTGGCACTATGCGTCAGCAGATTGGGACGGTATGCGGGATTATTACGCATCTGTTCCTTGGTGGCAGCGCTGTTTCAATAGGATGGATCCGGACTCCTGCGCTACCTCTGTTGCTGACGAGATCATACTAGGAATGGAATATTATATTCCGCATTCCAATCTCGTCAGTAGAGGCAGACGTAACCTCTGGTTCAATCGCGAGTGCGCCTCTGCTGTTGAAAACAAACAGCTGGCTTACCGCGCTTGGATCAGAGGCCGAGCATCTAAGGATCCCAATACAAGCCTACTGAAAACATCCTACAATAATGCCACCAAGTTATGTAAGAGGGCTTACATTAGAGCGGATGCTCAGCGCATTGCACAAGTGGGCCAGGAACTGCTATCGCACCCTACGGGTAGCCGTTCTTTTTGGCGCCTGGCCAAAGCTGTGCAATCAAACTTCCGCCAACCCTCGCTGCCACCGCTGAGACTTGCCGATGGCTCACTTGCTCATCAGCCGCAGGAGAAAGCCGACCTCCTGGCAAAACTCTTTGCGGCTCATTCCCGTGTCGATGACTGTGGTACACAACCTCCGAAACTGTCCCATTGTGGCAGCACCATGCCCGATATCCGTATCAGACAGCGTGATGTGCGGGCGGAGCTCCAGTCGATCGATACTCGAAAAGCAAGTGGACCAGACGGCATTCCTGCGATTGTTCTTAAGAAGTGTGCAGCGGAGTTGACTCCAGTCCTTACGCGTCTATACCGTCTGTCGTTCTCTGCTGGTTGTGTGCCGAAATCTTGGAAAGAGGCCAATGTCCAGCCGGTTCCCAAAAAGGGAGATCGTTCTGATCCGGCTAACTATCGCCCTATAGCCGTCACTTCCATTTTGTGTAAAATCATGGAGAGGATCCTTAATACACAGCTGATCCGTTACCTGGAAGGTCACTCGTTACTTAATGACCGACAGTATGGGTTTCGTCCTAAACGGTCAACAGGTGACCTTCTAGCGTTCCTTTTGCACAAATGGGGTGAATCTATCGATAAGCGCGGCGAATCGGTGGCTATTAGTCTCGACATCGCCAAAGCTTTTGATAGAGTCTGGCACAAGGCTCTTCTTTCCAAGCTTCCGGCATACGGATTACCCGCGCAGTTCTGTACGTGGATTGCCAGCTTCCTCCACGAGCGTAGAATTCGCGTTGTCGTTGACGGCTGCGCTTCGCGGTTCGTGGCAGTGAACGCTGGTGTTCCGCAAGGCTCCGTTCTATCCCCCACATTGTTTCTTCTGCATATCAATGATATGCTTTCCTTGGGAGCTATACATTGCTATGCAGACGACAGTACAGTGCATGGGGGATATCACGGAGCCTCGGGGGCTGCTCGTGGTGATATTGGTAGGGAAAGGCAGAATCTTATCATTGAGCTCAACAGGACGCTGGACCTCGTCTCCGAATGGGGCTCCAACAATCTTGTTGAGTTCAATGCTAAGAAAACACAGGTGTGCGTGTTCTCGGCGAAAAGGTCACCTTTCCTCCCCCTTCCTTCTCTTCAGGGCACAACCCTTCACACACAGAGCAACATCACCTTGCTCGGAATGAACATTCGCTGCGATCTGAACCCCAGAGACTACATCGAATCCGTCATAACTACTGCCTCACGGAAACTCGGTGTCCTGAACAAGGTGCGTAGGTATTTTGCGCCGGACCAACTATGCTTGTTGTATAAAACTCAGGTTAGGTCTTGCGTGGAATATTGCTCGCACCTTTGGGACGGCTCCGCTCAGTACCTCCTCGATGCTCTGGACAGATTGCAGCGTCGCGCTATTCGCATAATTGGCGATGTAGAGGCAACTAACACCCTCGAGCCTCTACAACTTCGTCGTGACATCGCCTCTCTTAGCGCCTTTTACCGAATGTTCCATGGGGAATGCTCTGAGGAGCTCTTTAACCTTATCCCTCCCTCTCCATTCCTTAACAGAAACACGCGTAAGGGCCTTCGGAGTCATCCGTACACTGTGTCCTCCTTTTCACACCGTACCAAGAAATTCCAAGATTCCTTCTTCTGTCGTTCATCCCACACTTGGAATTCTCTACCTGCGCACGTGTTTCCTCCATCCTACAACATGGGTTCCTTCAAAAGAGGCGTGAAAAAGCATCTTTTGGGCCGGCAAGGGGCGGGCAGGTAAGAAAGTGGATGTCGTCCCTACTCTATCTGTCAACTCATTTGGGCCTCTTTCACCGCTTAACATCAGGCGGGAGGAGGTCATTTGCCGGGCCATCCATAAAAAAAAAAAAAAAAAAAAAAATCTGATTTCCAGTCAGACGTTGGCGCCACTCCGTTGTAGCTATTGTTGTTGTGACTCCGGAATAGCAAATACCTTCTTGAAAACATATCCAAATTTTATCTCAATTATTGGTGCGTTTATTAATGTTTGCCATAATAACACTCATAGCAGATGCGTTCGGCAACTGACTTGAAATCAGATAGCTGAATTTCGAATGCAATAGGCTTGAAACCTACCGCTTTCGCTAACCTTTTTTGGGTTTAACTGTGTTTTTCTTGCACTTAAAAAATAAGTACATTTTCAAAAAGTTGGAAAATAAAGCCGATAGGTTTCGAACCTATGCTTCAATCTGCCTGATTTCTAGTCAGACGTTGGCTCCGCTTGGTTGCAGCTGTTGTTGTTGTGACTCCGGAATAGCTAATACCTTCTTGAAAACATACCCAAATTTTATCTCAAATATTGGTGCGTTTATTAATGTTTTCCATAACAACACTCATAGCAGATTCGGTCGGCAAGTGACTTGAAATCAGAAAGCTGAATTGCGAATGGAATAGTCTTGAAACCTACCGCCATCGCTAACCTTTTTTGGGTTTAACTGTGTTTTTCTTGCACTTAAAAAATAAGTAAACTTTCAAAAAGTTGGAAAATGAAGCAGATAGGTTTCGAACCTATGCTCCAATCTGTCTGATTTCTAGTCAGACGTTGGCGCCACTCCGTTGCAGCTGTTGTTGTTGTGACTCCGGAATAGCAAATACCTTCTTGAAAACATACCCAAATTTTATCTCAAATATTGGTGCGTTTATTAATGTTTTCCATAACAACACTCATAGCAGATTCGGTCGGCAACTGACTTGAAATCAGATAGCTGAAATGCGAATGCAATAGGCTCGAAACCTATCGCTTTCTGTAATATTTTTGCATTTTAGCTGTATTTATAATGCTTTTAAAAAATAAGTAAATTTTCGAAAAGTTGGAAAATGAAGCAGATACGTTTCGAACCTATGCTTCAATCTATCTGATTTCTAGTCAGACGTTGGCGCCACTCCGTTGCAGCTGTTGTTGTTGTGACTTTGGAATAGCAAATACCTTCTTGAAAACATACGCAAATTTTATCTCAAATATTGGTGCGTTTATTAATGTTTTCCATAACAACACTCATAGCAGATTCGGTCGGCAACTGACTTGAAATCAGATAGCTGAATTGCGAATGCAATAGGCTCGAAACCTATCGCTTTCTGTAATATTTTTGCATTTTAGCTGTATTTATAATGCTTTTAAAAAAATAAGTAAATTTTCAAAAAGTTGGAAAATGAAGCAGATAGGTTTCGAACCTATGCTTTAATCTATCTGATTTCTAGTCAGACGTTGGCGCCACTCCGTTGTAGCTGTTGTTGTTGTGACTCCGGAATAGCAAATACCTTCTTGAAAACATACCCAAATTTTATCTCAATTATTGGTGCGTTTATTAATGTTTGCCATAATAACACTCATAGCAGATGCATTCGGCAACTGACTTGAAATCAGATAGCTGAATTGCGAATGCAATAGGCTTGAAACCTACCGCTTTCGCTAACCTTTTTTGGGTTTAAATGTGTTTTTCTTGCACTTAAAAAATAAGTACATTTTCAAAAAGTTGGAAAATGAAGCCGATAGGTTTTGAACCTATGCTTCAATCTGCCTGATTTCTAGTCAGACGTTGGCTCCGCTTGGTTGCAGCTGTTGTTGTTGTGACTCCGGAATAGCTAATACCTTCTTGAAAACATACCCAAATTTTATCTCAAATATTGGTGCGTTTATTAATGTTTTCCATAACAACACTCATAGCAGATTCGGTCGGCAAGTGACTTGAAATCAGAAAGCTGAATTGCGAATGGAATAGTCTTGAAACCTACCGCCATCGCTAACCTTTTTTGGGTTTAACTGTGTTTTTCTTGCACTTAAAAAATAAGTAAATTTTCAAAAAGTTGGAAAATGATGCAGTTAGGTTTCTAACCTATGCTTCAATCTGTCTGATTTCTAGTCAGACGTTGGCGCCACTCCGTTGCAGCTGTTGTTGTTATGACTCCGGAATAGCAAATACCTTCTTGAAAACATACCCAAATTTTATCTCAAATATTTTTTGCGTTAATTAATGTTTTCCATAACAACACTCATAGCAGATGCGTTCGGCAACTGACTTGAAATCAGATAGCTGAAATGCGAATGCAATAGGCTTGAAACCTACCACTTTCGCTAACATTTTTTGGGTTTATTCTGTGTTTTTGTTGCACTTAAAAAAGAAGTAAATTTTCAAAAAGTTGGAAAATGAAGCAGATAGGTTTCGAACCTATGCTTCAATCTGCCTGATTTCTAGTCAGACGTTGGCGCCACTCCGTTGCAGCTGTTGTTGTTGTGACTTTGGAATAGCAAATACCTTCTTGAAAACATACGCAAATTTTATCTCAAATATTGGTGCGTTTATTAATGTTTGCCATAATAACACTCATAGCAGATGCATTCGGCAACTGACTTGAAATCAGATAGCTGAATTGCGAATGAAATAGGCTTGAAACCTACCGCTTTCGCTAACCTTTTTTGGGTTTAACTGTGTTTTTCTTGCACTTAAAAAATAAGTAAATTTTCAAAAAGTTGGAAAATGAAGCAGATAGGTTTCGAACCTATGCTCCAATCTGTCTGATTTCTAGTCAGACGTTGGCGGCACTCCGTTGCAGCTGTTGTTGTTGTGACTCCGGAATAGCAAATACCTTCTTGAAAACATACCCAAATTTTATCTCAAATATTTTTGCGTTAATTAATGTTTTCCATAACAACACTCATAGCAGATGCCTTCGGCAACTGACTTGAAATCAGATAGCTGAAATGCGAATGCAATAGGCTTGAAACCTACCACTTTCGCTAACATTTTTTGGGATTATTCTGTGTTTTTGTTGCACTTAAAAAAGAAGTAAATTTTCAAAAAGTTGGAAAATGAAGCAGATAGGTTTCGAACCTATGCTTCAATCTGCCTGATTTCTAGTCAGACGTTGGCGCCGCTTGGTTGCAGCTGTTGTTGTTGTGACTCCGGAATAGTAAATACCTTCTTGAAAACATACCCAAATTTTATCTCAAATATTTGTGCGTTTATTAATGTTTTCCATAACAACACTCATAGCAGATTCGGTCGGCAACTGACTTGAAATTTTTGCATTTTAGCTGTATTTATAATGCTTTTAAAAAAATAAGTAAATTTGCAAAAAGTCAGAAAATGAAGCAGATAGGTTTCGAACCTATGCTTCAATCTGTCTGATTTCTAGTCAGACTTTGGCGCCATTCCGTTGCAGCTGTTGTTGTTGTAACTTTGGAATAGCAAATACCTTCTTGAAAACATACCCAAATTTTATCTCAAATATTGGTGCGCTTATTAATGTTTTCCATAACAACACTCATAGCAGATGCGTTCGGCAACTGACTTGAAATCAGATAGCTGAAATGCGAATGCAATAGGCTCGAAACCTATCGCTTTCTGTAATATTTTTGCATTTTAGCTGTATTTATAATGCTTTTAAAAAAATAAGTAAATTTTCAAAAAGTTGGAAAATGAAGCAGATAGGTTTCGAACCTATGCTTCAGTTTGTCTGATTTCTAGTCAGACGTTGGCGCCACTCCGTTGCAGCTGTTGTTGTTGTGACTCCGGAATAGCAAATACCTTCTTGAAAACATACCCAAATTTTATCTCAAATATTGCAGCGTTTTTAAGGTTTTCCATTACAACACACATAGCAGATGCGTTCGGCAACTGACTTGAAATCAGAGAGCTGAAATGCGAATGCAATAGACTTGAAACCTACCGCTTCCGCTAACCTTTTTTGGGTTTATTCTGTGTTTTTGTTGCACTTAAAAAATAAGTAAATGTTCAAAATGTTGGAAAATGAAGCTGATAGGTTTCGAACCTAAGCTTCAATCTGCCTGATTTCTAGTCAGACGTTGGCGCCGCTTGGTTGCAGCTGTTGTTGTTGGGACTCCGGAATAGCAAATACCTTCTTGAAAACATACCCAAATTTTATCTCAAATATTGGTGAGTTTATTAATGTTTTCCATAACAACACTCATAGCAGATTCGGTCGGCAACTGACTTGAAATCAGATAGCTGAAATGCGAATGCAATAGGCTCGAAACCAATCGCTTTCTGTAATATTTTTGCATTTTAGCTGTATTTATAATGCTTATAAAAAAATAAGTAAATTTTCAAAAAGTTGGAAAATGAAGCAGATAGGTTTCGAACCTATGCTTCAGTCTGTCTGATTTCTAGTCAGACGTTGGCGCCACTCCGTTGCAGCTGTTGTTGTTGTGACTCCGGAATAGCAAATACCTTCTTGAAAACATACCCAAATTATATCTCAAATATTGGTGCGTTTATTAATGTTTTCCATAACAACACTCATAGCAGATTCGGTCGGCAACTGACTTGAAATCAGATAGCTTAAATGCGAATGCAATAGGCTCGAAACCTATCGCTTTCTGTAATATTTTTGCATTTTAGCTGTATTTATAATGCTTTTAAAAAATAAGTAAATTTTCGAATAGTTGGAAAATGAAGCAGATAGGTTTCGAACCTATGCTTCAATCTATCTGATTTCTAGTCAGACGTTGGCGCCACTCCGTTGCAGCTGTTGTTGTTGTGACTTTGGAATAGCAAATACCTTCTTGAAAACATACCCAAATTTTATCTCAAATATTGCAGCGTTTTTAAGGTTTTCCATTACAACACACATAGCAGATGCGTTCGGCAACTGACTTGAAATCAGAGAGCTGAAATGCGAATGCAATAGACTTGAAACCTACCGCTTCCGCTAACCTTTTTTGGGTTTATTCTGTGTTTTTGTTGCACTTAAAAAATAAGTAAATGTTCAAAATGTTGGAAAATGAAGCTGATAGGTTTCGAACCTATGCTTCAATCTGCCTGATTTCTAGTCAGACGTTGGCGCCGCTTGGTTGCAGCTGTTGTTGTTGGGACTCCGGAATAGCAAATACCTTCTTGAAAACATACCCAAATTTTATCTCAAATATTGGTGAGTTTATTAATGTTTTCCATAACAACACTCATAGCAGATTCGGTCGGCAACTGACTTGAAATCAGATAGCTGAAATGCGAATGCAATAGGCTCGAAACCAATCGCTTTCTGTAATATTTTTGCATTTTAGCTGTATTTATAATGCTTATAAAAAAATAAGTAAATTTTCAAAAAGTTGGAAAATGAAGCAGATAGGTTTCGAACCTATGCTTCAGTCTGTCTGATTTCTAGTCAGACGTTGGCGCCACTCCGTTGCAGCTGTTGTTGTTGTGACTCCGGAATAGCAAATACCTTCTTGAAAACATACCCAAATTATATCTCAAATATTGGTGCGTTTATTAATGTTTTCCATAACAACACTCATAGCAGATTCGGTCGGCAACTGACTTGAAATCAGATAGCTTAAATGCGAATGCAATAGGCTCGAAACCTATCGCTTTCTGTAATATTTTTGCATTTTAGCTGTATTTATAATGCTTTTAAAAAATAAGTAAATTTTCGAATAGTTGGAAAATGAAGCAGATAGGTTTCGAACCTATGCTTCAATCTATCTGATTTCTAGTCAGACGTTGGCGCCACTCCGTTGCAGCTGTTGTTGTTGTGACTTTGGAATAGCAAATACCTTCTTGAAAACATACGCAAATTTTATCTCAAATATTGATGCGTTTATTAATGTTTTCCATAACAACACTCATAGCAGATTCGGTCGGCAACTGACTTGAAATCAGATAGCTGAAATGCGAATGCAATAGGTTCGAAACCTATCGCTTTCTGTAATATTTTTGCATTTTAGCTGTATTTATAATGCATTTAAAAAATAAGTAAATTTTCAAAAAGTTGGAAAATGAAGCAGATTGGTTTCGAACCTATGCTTTAATCTATCTGATTTCTAGTCAGACGTTGGCGCCACTCCGTTGTAGCTGTTGTTGTTGTGACTCCGGAATAGCAAATACCTTCTTGAAAACATACCCAAATTTTATCTCAATTATTGGTGCGTTTATTAATGTTTGCCATAATAACACTCATAGCAGATGCATTCGGCAACTGACTTGAAATCAGATAGCTGAATTGCGAATGCAATAGGCTTGAAACCTACCGCTTTCGCTAACCTTTTTTGGGTTTAACTGTGTTTTCCTTGCACTTAAAAAATAAGTACATTTTCAAAAAGTTGGAAAATGAAGCCGATAGGTTTCGAACCTATGCTTCAATCTGCCTGATTTCTAGTCAGACGTTGGCGCCACTCCGTTGCAGCTGTTGTTGTTGTGACTCCGGAATAGCAAATACCTTCTTGAAAACATACCCAAATTTTATTTCAAATATTTTTGCGTTAATTAATATTTTCCATAACAACACTCATAGCAGATGCGTTCGGCAACTGACTTGAAATCAGATAGCTGAAATGCGAATGCAATAGGCTTGAAACCTACCACTTTCGCTAACATTTTTTGGGTTTATTCTGTGTTTTTGTTGCACTTAAAAAAGAAGTAAATTTTCAAAAAGTTGGAAAATGAAGCAGATAGGTTTCGAACCTATGCTTCAGTCTGTCTGATTTCTAGTCAGACGTTGGCGCCACTCCGTTGCAGCTGTTGTTGTTGTGACTCCGGAATAGCAAATACCTTCTTGAAAACATACCCAAATTTTATCTCAAATATTGGTGCGTTTATTAATGTTTTCCATAACAACACTCATAGCAGATTCGGTCGGCAACTGACTTGAAATCAGATAGCTGAAATGCGAATGCAATAGGCTCGAAACCTATCGCTTTCTGTAATATTTTTGCATTTTAGCTGTATTTATAATGCTTTTAAAAAAATAAGTAAATTTTCAAAATGTTGGAAAATGAAGCAGATAGGTTTCGAACCTATGCTTCAATCTGTCTGATTTCTAGTCAGACGTTGGCGCCATTCCGTTGCAGCTGTTGTAGTTGTGACTCCGAAATAGCAAATACCTTCTTGAATACACCCAAATTTTATCTCAAATATTGGAGCGTTTTTTAAGGTTTTCCATTACAATACACATAGCAGATGCGTTCGGCAACTGACTTGAAATCAGAGAGCTGAAATGCGAATGCAATAGACTTGAAACCTACCGCTTCCGCTAACCTTTTTTGGGTTTATTCTGTGTTTTTGTTGCACTTAAAAAATAAGTAAATTTTCAAAATGTTGGAAAATTAAGCTGATAGGTTTTAAACCTATGCTTCAATCTGTCTGATTTCTAGTCAGACGTTGGCGCCACTCGGTTGCAGCTGTTGTTGTTGTGACTCCGGAATAGCAAATACCTTCTTGAAAACAAACCCAAATTTTATCTCAAATATTGGTGCGTTTATTAATGTTTTCCATAACAACACTCATAGCAGATTCGGTCGGCAACTGACTTGAAGTCAGATAGCTGAAATGCGAATGCAATAGGCTCGAAACCTATCGCTTTCTGTAATATTTTTGCATTTTAGCTGTATTTATAATGCTTTTAAAAAAATAAGTAAATTTTCAAAAAGTTGGAAATGAAGCAGATAGGTTTCGAACCTATGATGCTTCAATCTGCCTGATTTCTAGTCAGACGTTGGCGCCGCTTGGTTGCAGCTGTTGTTGTTGTGACTCCGGAATAGCAAATACCTTCTTGAAAACATACCCAAATTTTATCTTAAATATTGGTGCGTTAATTAATGTTTTCCATAACAACACTCATAGCAGATGCGTTCGGCAACTGACTTGAAATCAGATAGCTGAAATGCGAATGCAATAGGCTCGAAACCTATCGCATTCTGTAATATTTTTGCATTTTAGCTGTGTTTATAATGCTGTTAAAAAAATAAGTAAATTTTCAAAAATTTGGAAAATGAAGCAGATAGGTTTCGAACCTATGCTTCAGTCTGTCTGATTTCTAGTCAGACGTTGGCGCCACTCCGTTACAGCTGTTGTTGTTGTGACTCCGGAGTAGCAAATACCTTCTTGAAAACATACCCAAATTTTATCTCAAATATTGGTGCGTTTATTAATGTTTTCCATAACAACACTCATAGCAGATTCGGTCGGCAAGTGACTTGAAATCAGAAAGCTGAATTGCGAATGGAATAGTCTTGAAACCTACCGCCATCGCTAACCTTTTTTGGGTTTAACTGTGTTTTTCTTGCACTTAAAAAATAAGTAAATTTTCAAAAAGTTGGAAAATGAAGCAGATAGGTTTGTAACCTATGCTTCAATCTGTCTGATTTCTAGTCAGACGTTGGCGCCACTCCGTTGCAGCTGTTGTTGTTGTGACTCCGGAATAGCAAATACCTTCTTGAAAACATACCCAAATTTTATCTCAAATATTGGTGTGTTTATTAATGTTTTCCATAACAACACTCATAGCAGATTCGGTCGGCAAGTGACTTGAAATCAGAAAGCTGAATTGCGAATGGAATAGTCTTGAAACCTACCGCCATCGCTAACCTTTTTTGGGTTTAACTGTGTTTTTCTTGCACTTAAAAAATAAGTAAATTTTCAAAAAGTTGGAAAATGAAGCAGATAGGTTTCTAACCTATGCTTCAATCTGTCTGATTTCTAGTCAGACGTTGGCGCCACTCCGTTGCAGCTGTTGTTGTTGTGACTCCGGAATAGCAAATACCTTCTTGAAAACATACCCAAATTTTATTTCAAATATTTTTGCGTTAATTAATATTTTCCATAACAACACTCATAGCAGATGCGTTCGGCAACTGACTTGAAATCAGATAGCTGAAATGCGAATGCAATAGGCTTGAAACCTACCACTTTCGCTAACATTTTTTGGGTTTATTCTGTGTTTTTGTTGCACTTAAAAAAGAAGTAAATTTTCAAAAAGTTGGAAAATGAAGCAGATAGGTTTCGAACCTATGCTTCAGTCTGTCTGATTTCTAGTCAGACGTTGGCGCCACTCCGTTGCAGCTGTTGTTGTTGTGACTCCGGAATAGCAAATACCTTCTTGAAAACATACCCAAATTTTATCTTAAATATTGGTGCGTTAATTAATGTTTTCCATAACAACACTCATAGCAGATGCGTTCGGCAACTGACTTGAAATCAGATAGCTGAAATGCGAATGCAATAGGCTCGAAACCTATCGCATTCTGTAATATTTTTGCATTTTAGCTGTGTTTATAATGCTGTTAAAAAAATAAGTAAATTTTCAAAAATTTGGAAAATGAAGCAGATAGGTTTCGAACCTATGCTTCAGTCTGTCTGATTTCTAGTCAGACGTTGGCGCCACTCCGTTACAGCTGTTGTTGTTGTGACTCCGGAGTAGCAAATACCTTCTTGAAAACATACCCAAATTTTATCTCAAATATTGGTGCGTTTATTAATGTTTTCCATAACAACACTCATAGCAGATTCGGTCGGCAAGTGACTTGAAATCAGAAAGCTGAATTGCGAATGGAATAGTCTTGAAACCTACCGCCATCGCTAACCTTTTTTGGGTTTAACTGTGTTTTTCTTGCACTTAAAAAATAAGTAAATTTTCAAAAAGTTGGAAATGAAGCAGATAGGTTTCGAACCTATGATGCTTCAATCTGCCTGATTTCTAGTCAGACGTTGGCGCCGCTTGGTTGCAGCTGTTGTTGTTGTGACTCCGGAATAGCAAATACCTTCTTGAAAACATACCCAAATTTTATCTCAAATATTGGTGTGTTTATTAATGTTTTCCATAACAACACTCATAGCAGATTCGGTCGGCAAGTGACTTGAAATCAGAAAGCTGAATTGCGAATGGAATAGTCTTGAAACCTACCGCCATCGCTAACCTTTTTTGGGTTTAACTGTGTTTTTCTTGCACTTAAAAAATAAGTAAATTTTCAAAAAGTTGGAAATGAAGCAGATAGGTTTCGAACCTATGATGCTTCAATCTGCCTGATTTCTAGTCAGACGTTGGCGCCGCTTGGTTGCAGCTGTTGTTGTTGTGACTCCGGAATAGCAAATACCTTCTTGAAAACATACCCAAATTTTATCTCAAATATTGGTGTGTTTATTAATGTTTTCCATAACAACACTCATAGCAGATTCGGTCGGCAAGTGACTTGAAATCAGAAAGCTGAATTGCGAATGGAATAGTCTTGAAACCTACCGCCATCGCTAACCTTTTTTGGGTTTAACTGTGTTTTTCTTGCACTTAAAAAATAAGTAAATTTTCAAAAAGTTGGAAAATGAAGCAGATAGGTTTCTAACCTATGCTTCAATCTGTCTGATTTCTAGTCAGACGTTGGCGCCACTCCGTTGCAGCTGTTGTTGTTGTGACTCCGGAATAGCAAATACCTTCTTGAAAACATACCCAAATTTTATTTCAAATATTTTTGCGTTAATTAATATTTTCCATAACAACACTCATAGCAGATGCGTTCGGCAACTGACTTGAAATCAGATAGCTGAAATGCGAATGCAATAGGCTTGAAACCTACCACTTTCGCTAACATTTTTTGGGTTTATTCTGTGTTTTTGTTGCACTTAAAAAAGAAGTAAATTTTCAAAATGTTGGAAAATGAAGCAGATAGGTTTCGAACCTATGCTTCAATCTGTCTGATTTCTAGTCAGACGTTGGCGCCATTCCGTTGCAGCTGTTGTAGTTGTGACTCCGAAATAGCAAATACCTTCTTGAATACACCCAAATTTTATCTCAAATATTGGAGCGTTTTTTAAGGTTTTCCATTACAATACACATAGCAGATGCGTTCGGCAACTGACTTGAAATCAGAGAGCTGAAATGCGAATGCAATAGACTTGAAACCTACCGCTTCCGCTAACCTTTTTTGGGTTTATTCTGTGTTTTTGTTGCACTTAAAAAATAAGTAAATTTTCAAAATGTTGGAAAATTAAGCTGATAGGTTTTAAACCTATGCTTCAATCTGTCTGATTTCTAGTCAGACGTTGGCGCCACTCGGTTGCAGCTGTTGTTGTTGTGACTCCGGAATAGCAAATACCTTCTTGAAAACAAACCCAAATTTTATCTCAAATATTGGTGCGTTTATTAATGTTTTCCATAACAACACTCATAGCAGATTCGGTCGGCAACTGACTTGAAGTCAGATAGCTGAAATGCGAATGCAATAGGCTCGAAACCTATCGCTTTCTGTAATATTTTTGCATTTTAGCTGTATTTATAATGCTTTTAAAAAAATAAGTAAATTTTCAAAAAGTTGGAAATGAAGCAGATAGGTTTCGAACCTATGATGCTTCAATCTGCCTGATTTCTAGTCAGACGTTGGCGCCGCTTGGTTGCAGCTGTTGTTGTTGTGACTCCGGAATAGCAAATACCTTCTTGAAAACATACCCAAATTTTATCTTAAATATTGGTGCGTTAATTAATGTTTTCCATAACAACACTCATAGCAGATGCGTTCGGCAACTGACTTGAAATCAGATAGCTGAAATGCGAATGCAATAGGCTCGAAACCTATCGCATTCTGTAATATTTTTGCATTTTAGCTGTGTTTATAATGCTGTTAAAAAAATAAGTAAATTTTCAAAAATTTGGAAAATGAAGCAGATAGGTTTCGAACCTATGCTTCAGTCTGTCTGATTTCTAGTCAGACGTTGGCGCCACTCCGTTACAGCTGTTGTTGTTGTGACTCCGGAGTAGCAAATACCTTCTTGAAAACATACCCAAATTTTATCTCAAATATTGGTGCGTTTATTAATGTTTTCCATAACAACACTCATAGCAGATTCGGTCGGCAACTGACTTGAAATCAGATAGCTGAAATGCGAATGCAATAGGCTCGAAACCTATCGCTTTCTGTAATATTTTTGCATTTTAGCTGTATTTAAAATGCTTTTGAAAAAATAAGTAAATTTTCAAAATGTTGAAAAATGAAGCAGATAGGTTTCGAACCTATGCTTCAATCTGTCTGATTTCTAGTCAGACGTTGGCGCCATTCCGTTGCAGCTGCTGTAGTTGTGACTCCGAAATAGCAAATACCTTCTTGAATACACCCAAATTTTATCTCAAATATTAGAGCGTTTTTTAAGGACTTGAAATCAGAGAGCTGAAATGCGAATGCAATAGACTTGAAACCTACCGCTTCCGCTAACCTTTTTTGGGTTTATTCTGTGTTTTTGTTGCACTTAAAAAATAAGTAAATTTTCAAAATGTTGGAAAATGAAGCCGATAGGTTTCGAACCTATGCTTCAATCTGCCTGATTTCTAGTCAGACGTTGGCTCCGCTTGGTTGCAGCTGTTGTTGTTGTGACTCCGGAATAGCTAATACCTTCTTGAAAACATACCCAAATTTTATCTCAAATATTGGTGTGTTTATTAATGTTTTCCATAACAACACTCATAGCAGATTCGGTCGGCAAGTGACTTGAAATCAGAAAGCTGAATTGCGAATGGAATAGTCTTGAAACCTACCGCCATCGCTAACCTTTTTTGGGTTTAACTGTGTTTTTCTTGCACTTAAAAAAATAAGTACATTTTCAAAAAGTTGGAAAATAAAGCCGATAGGTTTCGAACCTATGCTTCAATCTGCCTGATTTCTAGTCAGACGTTGGCTCCGCTTGGTTGCAGCTGTTGTTGTTGTGACTCCGGAATAGCTAATACCTTCTTGAAAACATACCCAAATTTTATCTCAAATATTGGTGCGTTTATTAATGTTTTCCATAACAACACTCATAGCAGATTCGGTCGGCAAGTGACTTGAAATCAGAAAGCTGAATTGCGAATGGAATAGTCTTGAAACCTACCGCCATCGCTAACCTTTTTTGGGTTTAACTGTGTTTTTCTTGCACTTAAAAAATAAGTAAACTTTCAAAAAGTTGGAAAGTGAAGCAGATAGGTTTCGAACCTATGCTCCAATCTGTCTGATTTCTAGTCAGACGTTGGCGCCACTCCGTTGCAGCTGTTGTTGTTGTGACTCCGGAATAGCAAATACCTTCTTGAAAACATACCCAAATTTTATCTCAAATATTGGTGCGTTTATTAATGTTTTCCATAACAACACTCATAGCAGATTCGGTCGGCAACTGACTTGAAATCAGATAGCTGAAATGCGAATGCAATAGGCTCGAAACCTATCGCTTTCTGTAATATTTTTGCATTTTAGCTGTATTTATAATGCTTTTAAAAAATAAGTAAATTTTCGAAAAGTTGGAAAATGAAGCAGATACGTTTCGAACCTATGCTTCAATCTATCTGATTTCTAGTCAGACGTTGGCGCCACTCCGTTGCAGCTGTTGTTGTTGTGACTTTGGAATAGCAAATACCTTCTTGAAAACATACGCAAATTTTATCTCAAATATTGGTGCGTTAATTAATGTTTTCCATAACAACACTCATAGCAGATGCGTTCGGCAACTGACTTGAAATCAGATAGCTGAAATGCGAATGCAATAGGCTCGAAACCTATCGCATTCTGTAATATTTTTGCATTTTAGCTGTGTTTATAATGCTGTTAAAAAAATAAGTAAATTTTCAAAAATTTGGAAAATGAAGCAGATAGGTTTCGAACCTATGCTTCAGTCTGTCTGATTTCTAGTCAGACGTTGGCGCCACTCCGTTACAGCTGTTGTTGTTGTGACTCCGGAGTAGCAAATACCTTCTTGAAAACATACCCAAATTTTATCTCAAATATTGGTGCGTTTATTAATGTTTTCCATAACAACACTCATAGCAGATTCGGTCGGCAACTGACTTGAAATCAGATAGCTGAAATGCGAATGCAATAGGCTCGAAACCTATCGCTTTCTGTAATATTTTTGCATTTTAGCTGTATTTAAAATGCTTTTGAAAAAATAAGTAAATTTTCAAAATGTTGAAAAATGAAGCAGATAGGTTTCGAACCTATGCTTCAATCTGTCTGATTTCTAGTCAGACGTTGGCGCCATTCCGTTGCAGCTGCTGTAGTTGTGACTCCGAAATAGCAAATACCTTCTTGAATACACCCAAATTTTATCTCAAATATTAGAGCGTTTTTTAAGGACTTGAAATCAGAGAGCTGAAATGCGAATGCAATAGACTTGAAACCTACCGCTTCCGCTAACCTTTTTTGGGTTTATTCTGTGTTTTTGTTGCACTTAAAAAATAAGTAAATTTTCAAAATGTTGGAAAATGAAGCCGATAGGTTTCGAACCTATGCTTCAATCTGCCTGATTTCTAGTCAGACGTTGGCTCCGCTTGGTTGCAGCTGTTGTTGTTGTGACTCCGGAATAGCTAATACCTTCTTGAAAACATACCCAAATTTTATCTCAAATATTGGTGTGTTTATTAATGTTTTCCATAACAACACTCATAGCAGATTCGGTCGGCAAGTGACTTGAAATCAGAAAGCTGAATTGCGAATGGAATAGTCTTGAAACCTACCGCCATCGCTAACCTTTTTTGGGTTTAACTGTGTTTTTCTTGCACTTAAAAAAATAAGTACATTTTCAAAAAGTTGGAAAATAAAGCCGATAGGTTTCGAACCTATGCTTCAATCTGCCTGATTTCTAGTCAGACGTTGGCTCCGCTTGGTTGCAGCTGTTGTTGTTGTGACTCCGGAATAGCTAATACCTTCTTGAAAACATACCCAAATTTTATCTCAAATATTGGTGCGTTTATTAATGTTTTCCATAACAACACTCATAGCAGATTCGGTCGGCAAGTGACTTGAAATCAGAAAGCTGAATTGCGAATGGAATAGTCTTGAAACCTACCGCCATCGCTAACATTTTTTGGGTTTAACTGTGTTTTTCTTGCACTTAAAAAATAAGTAAACTTTCAAAAAGTTGGAAAGTGAAGCAGATAGGTTTCGAACCTATGCTCCAATCTGTCTGATTTCTAGTCAGACGTTGGCGCCACTCCGTTGCAGCTGTTGTTGTTGTGACTCCGGAATAGCAAATACCTTCTTGAAAACATACCCAAATTTTATCTCAAATATTGGTGCGTTTATTAATGTTTTCCATAACAACACTCATAGCAGATTCGGTCGGCAACTGACTTGAAATTAGATAGCTGAAATGCGAATGCAATAGGCTCGAAACCTATCGCTTTCTGTAATATTTTTGCATTTTAGCTGTATTTATAATGCTTTTAAAAAATAAGTAAATTTTCGAAAAGTTGGAAAATGAAGCAGATACGTTTCGAACCTATGCTTCAATCTATCTGATTTCTAGTCAGACGTTGGCGCCACTCCGTTGCAGCTGTTGTTGTTGTGACTTTGGAATAGCAAATACCTTCTTGAAAACATACGCAAATTTTATCTCAAATATTGGTGCGTTTATTAATGTTTTCCATAACAACACTCATAGCAGATTCGGTCGGCAACTGACTTGAAATCAGATAGCTGAATTGCGAATGCAATAGGCTCGAAACCTATCGCTTTCTGTAATATTTTTGCATTTTAGCTGTATTTATAATGCTTTTAAAAAAATAAGTAAATTTTCAAAAAGTTGGAAAATGAAGCAGATAGGTTTCGAACCTATGCTTTAATCTATCTGATTTCTAGTCAGACGTTGGCGCCACTCCGTTGTAGCTGTTGTTGTTGTGACTCCGGAATAGCAAATACCTTCTTGAAAACATACCCAAATTTTATCTCAATTATTGGTGCGTTTATTAATGTTTGCCATAATAACACTCATAGCAGATGCATTCGGCAACTGACTTGAAATCAGATAGCTGAATTGCGAATGCAATAGGCTTGAAACCTACCACTTTCGCTAACCTTTTTTGGGTTTAAATGTGTTTTTCTTGCACTTAAAAAATAAGTACATTTTCAAAAAGTTGGAAAATGAAGCCGATAGGTTTCGAACCTATGCTTCAATCTGCCTGATTTCTAGTCAGACGTTGGCTCCGCTTGGTTGCAGCTGTTGTTGTTGTGACTCCGGAATAGCTAATACCTTCTTGAAAACATACCCAAATTTTATCTCAAATATTGGTGCGTTTATTAATGTTTTCCATAACAACACTCATAGCAGATTCGGTCGGCAAGTGACTTGAAATCAGAAAGCTGAATTGCGAATGGAATAGTCTTGAAACCTACCGCCATCGCTAACCTTTTTTGGGTTTAACTGTGTTTTTCTTGCACTTAAAAAATAAGTAAATTTTCAAAAAGTTGGAAAATGAAGCAGTTAGGTTTCTAACCTATGCTTCAATCTGTCTGATTTCTAGTCAGACGTTGGCGCCACTCCGTTGCAGCTGTTGTTGTTATGACTCCGGAATAGCAAATACCTTCTTGAAAACATACCCAAATTTTATCTCAAATATTTTTGCGTTAATTAATGTTTTCCATAACAACACTCATAGCAGATGCGTTCGGCAACTGACTTGAAATCAGATAGCTGAAATGCGAATGCAATAGGCTTGAAACCTACTACTTTCGCTAACATTTTTTGGGTTTATTCTGTGTTTTTGTTGCACTTAAAAAAGAAGTAAATTTTCAAAAAGTTGGAAAATGAAGCAGATAGGTTTCGAACCTATGCTTCAATCTGCCTGATTTCTAGTCAGACGTTGGCGCCACTCCGTTGCAGCTGTTGTTGTTGTGACTTTGGAATAGCAAATACCTTCTTGAAAACATACGCAAATTTTATCTCAAATATTGGTGCGTTTATTAATGTTTGCCATAATAACACTCATAGCAGATGCATTCGGCAACTGACTTGAAATCAGATAGCTGAATTGCGAATGAAATAGGCTTGAAACCTACCGCTTTCGCTAACCTTTTTTGGGTTTAACTGTGTTTTTCTTGCACTTAAAAAATAAGTAAATTTTCAAAAATTTGGAAAATGAAGCAGATAGGTTTCGAACCTATGCTCCAATCTGTCTGATTTCTAGTCAGACGTTGGCGGCACTCCGTTGCAGCTGTTGTTGTTGTGACTCCGGAATAGCAAATACCTTCTTGAAAACATACCCAAATTTTATCTCAAATATTTTTGCGTTAATTAATGTTTTCCATAACAACACTCATAGCAGATGCCTTCGGCAACTGACTTGAAATCAGATAGCTGAAATGCGAATGCAATAGGCTTGAAACCTACCACTTTCGCTAACATTTTTTGGGATTATTCTGTGTTTTTGTTGCACTTAAAAAAGAAGTAAATTTTCAAAAAGTTGGAAAATGAAGCAGATAGGTTTCGAACCTATGCTTCAATCTGCCTGATTTCTAGTCAGACGTTGGCGCCGCTTGGTTGCAGCTGTTGTTGTTGTGACTCCGGAATAGTAAATACCTTCTTGAAAACATACCCAAATTTTATCTCAAATATTAGTGCGTTTATTAATGTTTTCCCTAACAACACTCATAGCAGATTCGGTCGGCAACTGACTTGAAATTTTTGCATTTTAGCTGTATTTATAATGCTTTTAAAAAAATAAGTAAATTTGCAAAAAGTCAGAAAATGAAGCAGATAGGTTTCGAACCTATGCTTCAATCTGTCTGATTTCTAGTCAGACGTTGGCGCCATTCCGTTGCAGCTGTTGTTGTTGTAACTTTGGAATAGCAAATACCTTCTTGAAAACATACCCAAATTTTATCTCAAATATTGGTGCGCTTATTAATGTTTTCCATAACAACACTCATAGCAGATGCGTTCGGCAACTGACTTGAAATCAGATAGCTGAAATGCGAATGCAATAGGCTCGAAACCTATCGCTTTCTGTAATATTTTTGCATTTTAGCTGTATTTATAATGCTTTTAAAAAAATAAGTAAATTTTCAAAAAGTTGGAAAATGAAGCAGATAGGTTTCGAACCTATGCTTCAGTCTGTCTGATTTCTAGTCAGACGTTGGCGCCACTCCGTTGCAGCTGTTGTTGTTGTGACTCCGGAATAGCAAATACCTTCTTGAAAACATACCCAAATTTTATCTCAAATATTGCAGCGTTTTTAAGGTTTTCCATTACAACACACATAGCAGATGCGTTCGGCAACTGACTTGAAATCAGAGAGCTGAAATGCGAATGCAATAGACTTGAAACCTACCGCTTCCGCTAACCTTTTTTGGGTTTATTCTGTGTTTTTATTGCACTTAAAAAATAAGTAAATGTTCAAAATGTTGGAAAATGAAGCTGATAGGTTTCGAACCTATGCTTCAATCTGCCTGATTTCTAGTCAGACGTTGGCGCCGCTTGGTTGCAGCTGTTGTTGTTGTGACTCCGGAATAGCAAATACCTTCTTGAAAACATACCCAAATTTTATCTCAAATATTGGTGAGTTTATTAATGTTTTCCATAACAACACTCATAGCAGATTCGGTCGGCAACTGACTTGAAATCAGATAGCTGAAATGCGAATGCAATAGGCTCGAGACCTATCGCTTTCTGTAATATTTTTCATTTTAGCTGTATTTATAATGCTTATAAAAAAATAAGTAAATTTTCAAAAAGTTGGAAAATGAAGCAGATATGTTTCGAACCTATGCTTCAGTCTGTCTGATTTCTAGTTAGACGTTGGCGCCACTCCGTTGCAGCTGTTGTTGTTGTGACTCCGGAATAGCAAATACCTTCTTGAAAACATACCCAAATTATATCTCAAATATTGGTGCGTTTATTAATGTTTTCCATAACAACACTCATAGCAGATTCGGTCGGCAACTGACTTGAAATCAGATAGCTTAAATGCGAATGCAATAGGCTCGAAACCTATCGCTTTCTGTAATATTTTTGCATTTTAGCTGTATTTATAATGCTTTTAAAAAATAAGTAAATTTTCAAAAAGTTGGAAAATGAAGCAGATTGGTTTCGAACCTATGCTTTAATCTATCTGATTTCTAGTCAGACGTTGGCGCCACTCCGTTGTAGCTGTTGTTGTTGTGACTCCGGAATAGCAAATACCTTCTTGAAAACATACCCAAATTTTATCTCAATTATTGGTGCGTTTATTAATGTTTGCCATAATAACACTCATAGCAGATGCATTCGGCAACTGACTTGAAATCAGATAGCTGAATTGCGAATGCAATAGGCTTGAAACCTACCGCTTTCGCTAACCTTTTTTGGGTTTAACTGTGTTTTCCTTGCACTTAAAAAATAAGTACATTTTCAACAAGTTGGAAAATGAAGCCGATAGGTTTCGAACCTATGCTTCAATCTGCCTGATTTCTAGTCAGACGTTGGCTCCGCTTGGTTGCAGCTGTTGTTGTTGTGACTCCGGAATAGCTAATACCTTCTTGAAAACATACCCAAATTTTATCTCAAATATTGGTGTGTTTATTAATGTTTTCCATAACAACACTCATAGCAGATTCGGTCGGCAAGTGACTTGAAATCAGAAAGCTGAATTGCGAATGGAATAGTCTTGAAACCTACCGCCATCGCTAACCTTTTTTGGGTTTAACTGTGTTTTTCTTGCACTTCAAAAAATAAGTAAATTTTCAAAAAGTTGGAAAATGAAGCAGATAGGTTTCTAACCTATGCTTCAATCTGTCTGATTTCTAGTCAGACGTTGGCGCCACTCCGTTGCAGCTGTTGTTGTTGTGACTCCGGAATAGCAAATACCTTCTTGAAAACATACCCAAATTTTATCTCAAATATTTTTGCGTTAATTAATGTTTTCCATAACAACACTCATAGCAGATGCGTTCGGCAACTGACTTGAAATCAGATAGCTGAAATGCGAATGCAATAGGCTTGAAACCTACCACTTTCGCTAACATTTTTTGGGTTTATTCTGTGTTTTTGTTGCACTTAAAAAAGAAGTAAATTTTCAAAAAGTTGGAAAATGAAGCAGATAGGTTTCGAACCTATGCTTCAGTCTGTCTGATTTCTAGTCAGACGTTGGCGCCACTCCGTTGCAGCTGTTGTTGTTGTGACTCCGGAACAGCAAATACCTTCTTGAAAACATACGCAAATTTTATCTCAAATATTGGTGCGTTTATTAATGTTTTCCATAACAACACTCATAGCAGATTCGGTCGGCAACTGACTTGAAATCAGATAGCTGAAATGCGAATGCAATAGGCTCGAAACCTATCGCTTTCTGTAATATTTTTGCATTTTAGCTGTGTTTAAAATGCTTTTAAAAAAATAAATTTTTTTTCAAAAAGATGGAAAACGAAGCAGATAGGTTTCGAACCTATGCACTGTTGAATTATAGAAAGGTTTTAATACAAAATAATCTTCATAGTTATAATGATGGAACCAGTAAAAAGGAATTACTGTCTATGTTTAATGACTATGCTCCGCTGACAGATTTGATTTGTCATTCGTCTTGTTTTATATCTTTCGATTGATATTGCTTCCGAGTGTGTTCTAAATAATAAACAGATAATTCGGCTAAATATATCTTTTTATTTCAATATAAATCGCTACTATTCAATAGGTTATGGGCCCAGGTTCGTGTTTTTCATATTGTGATTTCGTAAAATTTTTCAAAATTCAAAATTTCAAAATTTTCGTGTGACGTGTTTATGTTCATGTTAGACAATGTTGAAAAAAAAATTCGCAAGCAATGGATTCTTCAAAACTAAAAAAAAAAAACGAGAAATATAAAAGAATTCGATGGTGAAAATTACAGCATAATATGGAAATTTAGAATATGTTCTCTATTGAGTGAGATGGAAATTTTAAGAGACATAGACGAACCGATTCCACAAGCCCGAAGTAATGTATGGGAGAAAATAACCGGACTGCTCTCGTTAAAATCAGATTATTAGATCACGAAATTAAACTTAAAGTGAAAATTCTGACATAAGCTCCAAAATTCTCAGTGTAAACATTAACCGGCCCAATAAAAGCCCATATAATAAAAAAATACAGAACAGGCACTAATTTGTAAAATGTCATCATTGTGGGCGTAATGGACACGTGAAGGAAAACTGTTATTATTATAAAAGATATTTGCCTCTGAATGAACCAGAACTATTCAAGCTGTTGAAATGAATAAACCATCCACATCAACATCAGATGATTTTTCTGGATAATTATGCTTTCATGACTGGACAGTACCAACAAGAAAATGATCGTAATAAATTATCATTTATACTGGACTCTGGCGCATCGGACCATAACAGGGATGATATCTTCATTTCTTGGCAAAAATTGAATGAGCCAATAAAAATTACGGTGGCTAATAAGGGTGAATTTATTTCAGCTACGAAACGTGGATCTATTAAGGTCACCAGCAACATGGGCGTTTCCGGAGTACTCAAGAACGTGCTGTACTGCCGAGAGGTGCGGTACAACCTGCTGTCTGTGGCCAGGATTCAGCAAGCAGGGCTGATGGTAATCTTTGCCCAGGATGGAGTTCACGTCATTAAAGATGGTAAAGTCATCATGAAAGGTAAATCTCACCAAAATTTCATTATTGTAGATTTTAATTTACCTGTAAAGATGAACCTATCAGTTTCCCAAACATGTCAAAGTAATGAATATGTGATATGGTATCAACGTTTACGCCATATAAGTAAAAGTAAATTTCTTGAATTTAAAGGTCATAAAATGATTGGTAATATTAAAGAAATTGAAAATGTTTCGCCTACTTTATTGTGTGGTGTATAATTTTATTAATTTATTATTTAATAATTTATCTTGTTAACAAACATTTATTTACTATGACCTGTCCCGGTGTCTGTAATGAGATTTTGTAAGATAAATTTGACACTGCAGTGTAAATGTAAAGCTTGAATGGGAGCTTACTGTACCATCATTAATATTGTTGTATTGTTAGTACCATCAGTGGTACTAGTTAAACTATGGTTCGATATACAAATACAACTAAACAATATCGAAGTAGGTATAGAACAAGAAAAGTACTATAAATAATAAAAGGCTATAGTACCATAGACCACATCCATACGCTGCGGCAGGTTATACAGACATTTGTTACATTATAAATCAGATGTATTCTCGGCGTTTAAAGACTTTGTCGCAAAAGGTGAGGCAAAGTTCAATTCGAAATTAGTATACTAATTATACAGTGATAATGGTGGTGAATATTTGTCTAGTGATATGAAAGATTTATGAAAGTAAACAAAAAGGTATCACTTATCACTTAACAGTACCGCGAACTCCACGGTTAAATGGTGTAGCGGAACGTATGGTTAGAACTATTACTGAAAAAGCTCGTTCAATGTTAAGCAGTAGAAAGTTGGAAAAATATTTTTGGGGCGAGGCAGTATTAACTGCAGTACATTTGACTGCATTACTCCAACTGCATTACTCCAACAAGGGATTTAGAACTAACCAAAACACCATATGAAATGTAGCATGATAGAAAACCTAGTATAAAAACACTTCGGGTGTTTGGTTCAACTGTGTATGTACATAGCAAAAGAAGTCAAGGTAAATTTGACGAAACGTCATGGAAGGGTATTCTGGTAGGTTATCACCCAAATGGCTATAAAGTATGGAACACAGATTGTGAAAGATTTGAAACTGTCAGGGACGTTATTATTGATGAGACTAAGTTTGTTGATACCAGGCCATCGTTAAAGCCTGAAGGGAGTAGTGTTGAATGCTCTCGTGGTGAAACTGATAAGGCCGAGATCAGTACCTTTAAAGTCTCAATGTTCTAGCATACCTAAATCAATAATATCGGATATTGATGAACAAGGCAGTGTTTCTAAAATTCGTAAATGAGGTAATAAAATGCGACTTCTGATAGAATTTCAGATCCATTATCTGTTAATGATCAAGTTTCTTAAATTGATCAATCATTTAACCAAGAGGAGTGAAAGGATAAAAGGTCGACCATCCGTATCGTATAAAGCTGTGAACGAAGAGTACTTGTATAGTGCTCAATCGGTTTCTTCAAAGGTACTTCAAAGGTCTTTTGATGAGATAAAGTGTCTAGATAATAGAGCTCAATGGAAAAAGGGGTAAATGATGAACTAAACTCTCTCAAAAGTAATAACACGTGTACTCTAGTCCCGAGACCAGAAAATAAAAATATTGGCAATTATAAATGGATTTTTACGATATAAAATGATGGTTTCGGGAAACCCGTGAGATATAAGGCACGTCTAGTTGCTAGAGGTTTTAGTCTTACTGATTACAATGAAACTTTCGCGGCAGTAGCTCGAATAGCTAGTTTCCGTTATATCATATGTTTTGCGAATCAAAATAATTTACTTATTTATAAAAAGGAAGTATATATACAAGTTCCTCAAGGTATCGCAACTGAAAATAATACAGTATGTAAGTTAAATAAAGCCTTGTATGGGTTGAAACAGGCTGCAAGATGCTAATAGGGGAATGGCTAACGCCGATCCCGATTGTGTCTCTACGGAGGTAGAAGTATCCAGAGGGTTTTCAGCCGGTAGTGGGTATTCTACCCGAGTCCTGCATATCCTCGGGGTGGCCTAGTCAGCTCAAGTCCCTTGTTGAATACCGTAAAAACTGTATTTTCCCTCTATTAAAAAAAAAGGCTGCAAGATGCTGGTTTGAAGTATTTGAAAAATCCTTACTTGAAAAGGGTTTTAAAAAAATTCTGCAGTAGATAGATGTATTTATATTTGGACAAAAAGGATGCAAATAAAAATATATAGGTAGTTTTATATGTTGATAATTTCTTTATAGCATGTGCAAATATTCAAACAATGTTCAGTTTTAAAGAATATTTGATGACTAAATTTGAAATGACTGACCTAAAAGAGGTAAAATTCTTCCTTGGTATAAAAGTAATAAGATATTCAGATACAATTACATTAGATCAAAGTGCCTATATACAATGAATTTTAAATTTTAATATGAGTGAGAGTAATCCTATCCGTACTCTCACTGAAGCCAAATTAAATTATGAGGCTCTAAACTCAGAAACCAAATGTGATGCTCTCTGTCGAAACCTCATAGGATGTTTAATATATATGATGCTTTGCATACGCCCAGATTTTAGTACTTCCATTCACATCTTAAGCCGCTATACAAATAATAATAATCAATAGTTGTGGCAATGCCTTAAAATGGTATTAAGATATCTTAAAGGTACCATGTCTTTGAAATTAACTTGTAAAAGAAGTGAGTATGAAAACATCCTGAGTGGCTACGTAGACTCTGATTGTGTGGTCAGGATACTAATGACAGGAAAAGTATAACTGGCTACTTGTTTCAATTATATGACAGTTGCACAATAACTTGGTGCACAAAAAGACAAACTACAGTGGCAGTTTCATCTACACAAGCCGAATACATGGCTTTGTATAAGGCTGTCAAAGAAGCTCTATGGCTTAAGTCTCTAGCAAAAGGTATCAAATGAAAATTGAACAACCCATCATTTTATATGAGGGCAATAACGACTAAATAGACATTGCTAATAATAATCCCACTAATCATAAGCGCTCTAAACATATTGACATCAAGTATCACTTCTCGAGAGAGCAAGTTGAGAAAAATGTTATTAAATTGAAATATATTTCTACAGGTCAATAGCTGGCTGACGTGTTGACTAAGCCGTTACCGTCCTCTACCTTTCAACAAATAAGAAAAAGGGCTTAGAATATGTAGATCTGTGTTACGCTATTGTGTTAGTGTGATATAGTGTTAGAATGTTATTTTTGTTGAATATTTAAGATGAAATGATCTGATTAGGTTTTCCTGGTTTCCCTAATCCTTGCAACAAATGTTGGATCATATTGTATTCCCCAGGCAAGCACTCGGAAGGAATATTTGTTGAATACTAGGCTTTGGTACAAATGTGTTGTATATTTGACTTTAGGTTAGAAGATTATTTTGAGGGGAGCGTGTTGAATTATAGAAAGGTTTTAATACAAAATAATCTTCATAGTTATAATGATGGAACCAGTAAAAAGGAATTACTGTCTATGTTTAATGACTATGCTCCGCTGACAGATTTGATTTGTCATTCGTCTTGTTTTATATCTTTCGATTGATATTGCTTCCGAGTGTGTTCTAAATAATAAACAGATAATTCGGCTAAATATATCTTTTTATTTCAATATAAATCGCTACTATTCAACTATGCTTCAATCTGCCTGATTTCTAGTCAGACTTTGGCGCCGTTTGGTTGCAGCTGTTGTTGTTGTGACTCCGGAATAGCAAATACCTTCTTGAAAACATACCCAAATTTTATCTCAAATATTGGTGCGTTTATTAATGTTTTCCATAACAACACTCATAGCAGATTCGGTCGGCAACTGACTTGAAATCAGATAGCTGAAATGCGAATGCAATAGGCTCGAAACCTATCGCTTTCTGTAATATTTTTGCATTTTAGCTGTGTTTAAAATGCTTTTAAAAAAATAAAAAAAATTTCAAAAAGATGGAAAATGAAGCAGATATGTTTCGAACCTATGCTTCAATCTGCCTGATTTCTAGTCAGACTTTGGCGCCGCTCGGTTGCATCTGTTGTTGTTGTGACTCCGGAATAGCAAATACCTTCTTGAAAACATACCCAAATTTTATCTCAAATATTGGTGCGTTTATTAATGTTTTAAATAACAACACTCATAGCAGATTCGGTCGGCAACTGACTTGAAATCAGGTAGCTGAATTGCGAATGCAATAGGCTTGAAACCTACCGCTTTCGCTAACCTGTTTTGGGTTTAACTGTGTTTTCCTTGCACTTAAAAATAAAAAAAAATTCAAAAAGATGGAAAATGAAGCAGATAGGTTTCGAACCTATGAAAAAAAAAAGGAGGGTAGATGGTGACGCACAGTAAACACTTAGCTCCGTATTTATCTTGATTTTAAAAATAGTCGATTTAATTTTTACTATTTAAAAATATTGTGTTACGATTCCGTGTCCTTTGTGTGTTGTGTGTGAGTGTTATCTCCGAAAAATTTTACTATATAAATATGGAAAATTTATAAAAACCAGTGACAGTACAAAATCAATATTGTGAGACTAATTATTCTGCTAAACGAAGTTCGTATAAAATCCGCAACTATTATTAAGTGCAGTGATAAACTCGACGGGAACCAGCTGATAATTTCAAAAAACAATAATTAATGCCTAAATCTATTCCCATGATTTATGTGAAGAAGTGCTCAAAAGGATTGTGAATTGTACGTGCTTGTATTATGAACTTCACTTCAACATAATAGACACGTAACGCCATCTAGTAGCTTTGCTTAAAATCAAATATATCTCCAGTCGTAATTCACCTTCTAATTCGAAATTACAATTGATGTTGTCCTAGTTGAGTGGTAATACCAGCGGACTTGAAACACTTATTACGTCAAAGCAAGACGGCGGCGGTTCAAATCCAGCAACAAGTAACTATTTTTTGTTATACATTTTTTTTTTTTTATCAATTCGCAACACTACTGCAGTATTATAATATCTGTGGCAAGAATTCTAAGAAATTAAGAAAAAAAAAAAAAAAACGATGAGTTTCTTTGAAAATATCACTTTCCGAAGGAATCGCACAAAATCGGAATCGATTACAAATACATCGATTACAAACATGTCAATAGAAGAAATCTTAAATGAATCTACTAATAGTATGCCTGATATATCTCTCGATGCCAGTAAAATTGATCAAATATTTAAACTTCGAGAGGAAATAGAAAAATTAAAATTAGAATTAAGTAGTGCTCATGCTGAAATTGATTCACTGTGTATAGCAAACAACAATCTGAAACGTAAGATTGAAGAAATATCAAAAAAATCTGAATTATACAAAAAAGTTGCACAAAGCCCCATACCGAAGAATACAACACCGAAAATAAAAAGGAATAATAAAGAAATGACTAATAAACAGATACAAACGGATAACAACTGCAATAAAGAGGTGATTACTAAAGAAAAGAGAGAAGCAAATGTAAACCAAAATCAATCTCTGAAGGAAAAACGGGCACAAAAAAATAAAAAAGGAAACACAGTTAAACATAAACTTCATATTCTTAGTTCGAACAGCAAGAATAAAATCTTGGAAACTCTGCGAGAAACTTTTAAAAGTGACCAATATGACATCTGTCATTATTTAAAAACTCACTGTGACCTTCAAAATTTAATAGATGATGCAGAAAACATCACAAAGAATTTGACAAAAAATGATTATTTTGTACTGATGATTGGCGAAGAAGATTTCAAAAACACTCAAAACTATTTTAAGTTGATTTTTAGTATAAGGGAATCATTACAAAAAATTTATCATACAAACATCATAATTTGTTTGCCCAATTATAAGTGTGCCGATTATAAAAATATGTTTAATTGGAGAATTGAGAATTTTAATAATTTATTGTATCTTGACATTGCTACTCACGAATATGCTTATCTACTTGACTCAAATCTTAACCTTGACTATAGTTATAAAATGTTTAATACTAATAATGGTGACATTAACAATTTTGGCATTAAAATTATAATAAATGACCTTTATAAATTAGTAAACGAAATAGAAAAATGTAATATGGATACGTGCGAAAATTCTGTAACGTCAATTTTTACTCTGACAAATACCAGTAATGAAAAATTATCAACATCATCTTCTAATATTTTTCGTCAATGAATATCTTTTAATAATGCATCAAAACATTGCTGGTCTTTTTGCGAAATCTGAGGATCTTTTAGTATGTATAGATGAATTATCAGAAAATAACAAATGTGTAGATGTCATTTGCTTGACAGAGCACTTTATGCAATCGGGCTATGAAAATTATTTATCTATATCCAATTATTATCTAGCAGATAGTTTTTGTAGAAGATCTAGTAAGAGAGGAGGAACCTGCATCTTAATAAAAAATGGACATAAGTGTAAACCTATCCCCGATATTAAAGAAATGTCACTTGAAGGTATTTTTGAATGTTGTGGTGTAGAATTGTGTGGATATGATATGATTATAATATGTGTGTACAGAGTTCCTAGCTCGAAACACCTAAATCAGTTTTTTGAAAAACTTTCTACGCTGCTTGGTAAAATAAATAAACTAAATAAAAAACATGTAATAATTGCTGGGGATTTTAATGTGGATATACTAAAAAAATCGAGTGCTGCCCTGGAATTTGAATATTTATTGTTGAATCATAACCTTAAATTAGAAATAAGGGAACCTACTCGGTTGTCTAGTAGGACTTGCATAGACAATTTTGCTCACAATATTATTAAAAAGGGTTGCAAATCTGAGGTTATTGAATTTGGCTTATCTGACTATACAGCACAGTTAATCAAATGTCCAGTAAATAAATATTTTCTTATTGATAAATGGATCATTACACGTCGTGACTATAGTAAGGAAAATATGATCAAATTTAAGAACTGCTTAAGAAATCTCTCCTTCTCAGAAATCTACGAAGAAGATGATCCTAATAAAGCATATGACTTTTTTATAGAACAATTTACTCTGTTCTATGATCTTTGTTTTCCAAAAAGAAACTTAACTATAAAAGTAAATAAAAAAGTGACTTGGTTATCACGTGGCATAAAAAAGAGTAGTGTGAAAAAGAGATCACTTCTTTGGCGATATAGGCTGAATCCTACCAGTTCTAATAAAGCTGATTTTAAAAGATATAACACTCTTTATAAGAAAATAATTAAACTTACACGTCGTTCTCAAAATAATTATAAAATTAAACAATCAAATAATAAATCTAAAAGCGTTTGGCAGATAATAAACAATAGTAAGGAAAATAAACCCCATGAACCAATTACTACATTAAATATTGACAATAACATTATAACTGATTCTAAAGAAATTTCTAATAGATTTAACAATTATTTTGTAGACAAAGTAGAACCTGTAAAAAATAACAACAATAAATATAATTATGACATTCCAAATATTATTAATTCAATGTTTATGCCCCCGGCCCTACCATGTGACATAATAAATATAATAAGAAATCTAAAAAATACTAACAGTGTCGGATATGATAATATATGTACGAAGGTAGTTAAATTTGTTGGAGAAACATTGTGTAAGCATTTAACACACATCCTCAATATGACAATAGCTGCTGGTATCTATCCAGAAAAGTTAAAAATAGCAAAAGTAAATCCTTTATATAAAAAGGGAGATAGAAAGCTTATGCAAAACTACAGGCCAATTGCCCAGTCATCAATATTCTCAAAAATCTTTGAAAAATACATTTATAAAATAATGATTAATTTTTTTGAAACTAACAATATCTTAGCTAAAGAGCAGAAAGGTTTTCGAAAGGGCAAAACAATTAACATGGCTATATTTGATTTCTTAAAAATCATAATGAAAAATATTGACAAACGTAATCCAGTTTGTGCCATTTTTTGCGATATGACTCAGGCTTTCGACCATGTTGACCATGATAAATTATTATTTAAATTAAATGCATATGGAATAAGAGGTAATATTCTACAACTTATTGAGACTTATCTAAAAAACAGAAAACAATATGTTGAAATCTCTAAGATATGTATGAAAACGAAACATGAACAAGTATATACATCTTCTCATCGTACCATTACATATGGTGTCCCACAGGGAAGTGTTTTAGGGCCGTTGCTATTCTTACTATATATAAATGATTTACCGAAGGCAGTCAATAAACATGTATCCCTATTTGCTGATGATAGTTCGGTCATTATTGAATGTGAAAATAGAGATGCATATGAGAACGACGTAAATAAAACTTTAAAATCTATTATAATGTGGCTAGAAAATAACAATTTAAAGATAAATTTAGAAAAAACAAAATTGATGCATCTGAGTCAAAGAATACCTGGCATAAACATGAACGTAAGTTACAATACTAAAGAAGTTAATGACACAGATGCTGTGACTTTTTTAGGTTTGGTAATTGATAATAAATTAGACTGGAAGTTACATATAGAAAATATATCGTTAAGAATAAGCAGAGCCTCATATGCATTATACAAACTAGCACCGGTTCTTAATATAGATGGCTTGATTACTGCTTATTATGGAACAGTGGAATCAGTATTAAGATTTTCTGGGGCAATTCGGTAGATAAAGAAACGATTTTTAAAATTCAAAAACGATCAATACGCTCAATGTTTGGCTTAAAACCTACTGATAGCTGTATAGATTATTTTAAAAAGTACAAATTGTTAACACTGCCATCTCTATACATATTTGAAGTAGCTGTATTTGTGAAAGCAAATCCAGAGTTGTACAAAATCGAATTATTTAACAGTAATCGAATTAGACAAAATAAAAATACAAAGCTTTGTGTGTGTAATTCAAATACGGCACTTATGCGTAATAGTATTTTTGGTATGGGTCCGACTATATACAATAAGCTGCCAATGGCCATAAAAGAACTCAATTTAAATATGTTTAAGATAAGACTAAAAAAATTCCTTATTGAAAAGTGCTATTACACCGTACGTGACTATATGTTTGATAAAGAGTTACCAAATTTATAATAATGAAATGTTGTTAAAAAATATGTGATCTATAAATATAACAATTTCTTTTATTAATTATATCATTTATAAAAATAGGACTTTTAATTGTGACATTATATGTAATTCTTGACTTTACTTTACCGACTAATTAAATTCACTGCCATTAGGACATTAAATTTATTCATAATTATCATTTGTAATACATTATTTATATTATAATTTATAGTTGTTTTTAATTGGAATTGTTGATTGATATTATTTGGAATTTTTTATTAGGAATTGTTCATTGATTTATTTTTAATTTAAATTGTTGATTGGAGTTGACATATGATATATTATGACTGATCTTGATTAATCTTGATTTGATTTTGTATGCCCTACAAGGCCAAACATGTAAGGACAATAAAAAAACCTGACACCTGCATTTAATGTATACTCATGTTTGACAAAATAAAGAAATTATTATTATTATTATTATTCAATCTGTCTGATTTCTAGTCAGACGTTGGCGCCATTCCGTTGCAGCTGTTGTTGTTGTGACTCTGGAATAGCAAATACCTTCTTGAAAACATACCCAAATTTTATCTCAAATATTGGTGCGTTTATTAATGTTTTCCATAACAACACTCATAGCAGATGCGTTCGGCAACTGAATTGAAATCAGATAGCTGAAATGCGAATGAAATAGGCTTGAAACCTACCGCTTTCGCTAACCTTTTTTGGGTTTAACTGTGTTTTTCTTGCACTTAAAAAATAAGTAAATTTTCAAAAAGTTGGAAAATGAAGCAGATAGGTTTCGAACCTATGCTTCAATCTGCCTGATTTCTAGTCAGAAGTTGGCGCCACTCCGTTGTAGCTGTTGTTGTTGTGACTCCGGAATAGCAAATACCTTCTTGAAAACATACCCAAATTTTATCTCAAATATTGGTGCGTTTATTAATGTTTTCCATAACAACACTCATAGCAGATTCGGTCGGCAACTGACTTGAAATCAGATAGCTGAAATGCGAATGCAATAGGCTCGAAACCTATCGCTTTCTGTAATATTTTTGCATTTTAGCTGTAGTTATAATGCTTTTAAAAAAATAAGTAAATTTTGAAAAAGTTGGAAAATGAAGCAGATAGGTTTCGAACCTATGCTTTAATCTATCTGATTTCTAGTCAGACGTTGGCGCCACTCCGTTGTAGCTGTTGTTGTTGTGACTCCGGAATAGCAAATACCTTCTTGAAAACATACCCAAATTTTATCTCAAATATTGGTGCGTTTATTAATGTTTTCCATAACAACACTCATAGCAGATTCGGTCGGCAACTGACTTGAAATCAGATAGCTGAAATGCGAATGCAATAGGCTCGAAACCTATCGCTTTCTGTAATATTTTTGCATTTTAGCTGTATTTATAATGCTTTTAAAAAAATAAGTAAATTTTCGAAAAGTTGGAAAATGAAGCAGATAGGTTTCGAACCTATGCTTCAATCTATCTGATTTCTAGTCAGACGTTGGCGCCACTCCGTTGCAGCTGTTGTTGTTGTGACTTTGGAATAGCAAATACCTTCTTGAAAACATACGCAAATTTTATCTCAAATATTGGTGCGTTTATTAATGTTTTCCATAACAACACTCATAGCAGATTCGGTCGGCAACTGACTTGAAATCAGATAGCTGAAATGCGAATGCAATAGGCTCGAAACCTATCGCTTTCTGTAATATTTTTGCATTTTAGCTGTATTTATAATGCTTTTAAAAAAATAAGTAAATTTTGAAAAAGTTGGAAAATGAAGCAGATAGGTTTCGAACCTATGCAATGCTTCAATCTGCCTGATTTCTAGTCAGACGTTGGCGCCACTCCGTTGCAGCTGTTGTTGTTGTGACTTTGGAATAGCAAATACCTTCTTGAAAACATACCCAAATTTTATCTCAATTATTGGTGCGTTTATTAATGTTTGCCATAATAACACTCATAGCAGATGCGTTCGGCAACTGACTTGAAATCAGATAGCTGAATTGCGAATGCAATAGGCTTGAAACCTACTGCTTTCGCTAAACTTTTTTGGGTTTAACTGTGTTTTTCTTGCACTTAAAAAATAAGTAAATTTTCAAAAAGTTGGAAAATGAAGCCGATAGGTTTCGAACCTATGCTTCAATCTGCCTGATTTCTAGTCAGACGTTGGCTCCGCTTGGTTGCAGCTGTTGTTGTTGTGACTCCGGAATAGCTAATACCTTCTTGAAAACATACCCAAATTTTATCTCAAATATTGGTGCGTTTATTAATGTTTTCCATAACAACACTCATAGCAGATTCGGTCGGCAAGTGACTTGAAATCAGAAAGCTGAATTGCGAATGGAATAGTCTTGAAACCTACCGCCATCGCTAAACTTTTTTGGCTTTAACTGTGTTTTTCTTGCACTTAAAAAATAAGTAAATTTTCAAAAAGTTGGAAAATGAAGCAGATAGGTTTCGAACCTATGCTTCAATCTGTCTGATTTCTAGTCAGACGTTGGCGCCACTCCGTTGCAGCTGTTGTTGTTGTGACTCCGGAATAGCAAATACCTTCTTGAAAACATACCCAAATTTTATCTCAAATATTGGTGCGTTAATTAATGTTTTCCATAACAACACTCATAGCAGATGCGTTCGGCAACTGACTTGAAATCAGATAGCTGAAATGCGAATGCAATAGACTTGAAACCTACCACTTTCGCTAACATTTTTTGGGTTTATTCTGTGTTTTTGTTGCACTTAAAAAAGAAGTAAATTTTCAAAAAGTTGGAAAATGAAGCAGATAGGTTTCGAACCTATGCTTCAATCTGCCTGATTTCTAGTCAGACGTTAGCGCCGCTTGGTTGCAGCTGCTGTTGTTGTGACTCCGGAATAGTAAATACCTTCTTGAAAACATACCCAAATTTTATCTCAAATATTGGTGCGTTTATTAATGTTTTCCATAACAACACTCATAACAGATTCGGTCGGCAACTGACTTGAAATTTTTGCATTTTAGCTGTATTTATAATGCTTTTAAAAAAATAAGTAAATTTGCAAAAAGTCAGAAAATGAAGCAGATAGGTTTCGAACCTATGCTTCACTCTGCCTGATTTCTAGTCAGACGTTGGCGCCGCTTGGTTGCAGCTGTTGTTGTTGTGACTCCGGAATAGCAAATACCTTCTTGAAAACATACCCAAATTTTATCTCGAATATTGGTGCGTTTATTAATGTTTTCCATAACAACACTCATAGCAGATTCGGTCGGCAACTGACTTGAAATCAGATAGCTGAAATGCGAATGCAATAGGCTCGAAACCTATCGCTTTCTGTAATATTTTTGCATTTTAGCTGTATTTATAATGCTTTTAAAAAAATAAGTAAATTTTCGAAAAGTTGGAAAATGAAGCAGATAGGTTTCGAACCTATGCTTCAATCTATCTGATTTCTAGTCAGACGTTGGCGCCACTCCGTTGCAGCTGTTGTTGTTGTGACTTTGGAATAGCAAATACCTTCTTGAAAACATACGCAAATTTTATCTCAAATATTGGTGCGTTTATTAATGTTTTCCATAACAACACTCATAGCAGATGCGTTCGGCAACTGACTTGAAATCAGATAGCTGAATTGCGAATGCAATAGGCTTGAAACCTACCGCTTTCGCTAACCTTTTTTGGGTTTAACTGTGTTTTTCTTGCACTTAAAAAACAAGTACATTTTCAAAAAGTTGGAAAATGAAGCCGATAGGTTTCGAACCTATGCTTCAATCTGCCTGATTTCTAGTCAGACGTTGGCTCCGCTTGGTTGCAGCTGTTGTTGTTGTGACTCCGGAATAGCTAATACCTTCTTGAAAACATACCCAAATTTTATCTCAAATATTGGTGCGTTTATTAATGTTTTCCATAACAACACTCATAGCAGATTCGGTCGGCAACTGACTTGAAATCAGATAGCTGAAATGCGAATGCAATAGGCTCGAAACCTATCGCTTTCTGTAATATTTTTGCATTTTAGCTGTATTTATAATGCTTTTAAAAAAATAAGTAAATTTTTAAAATGTTGGAAAATGAAGCAGATAGGTTTCGAACCTATGCTTCAATCTGTCTGATTTCTAGTCAGACGTTGGCGCCATTCCGTTGCAGCTGTTGTAGTTGTGACTCCGAAATAGCAAATACCTTCTTGAATACACCCAAATTTTATCTCAAATATTGGAGCGTTTTTTAAGGTTTTCCATTACAACACACATAGCAGATGCGTTCGGCAACTGACTTGAAATCAGAGAGCTGAATTGCGAATGCAATAGACTTGAAACCTACCGCTTCCGCTAACCTTTTTTGGGTTTATTCTGTGTTTTTGTTGCACTTAAAAAATAAGTAAATTTTCAAAATGTTGGAAAATTAAGCTGATAGGTTTTAAACCTATGCTTCAATCTATCTGATTTCTAGTCAGACGTTGGCGCCACTCGGTTGCAGCTGTTGTTGTTGTGACTCCGGAATAGCAAATACCTTCTTGAAAACAAACCCAAATTTTATTTCAAATATTGGTGCGTTTATTAATGTTTTCCATAACAACACTCATAGCAGATTCGGTCGGCAACTGACTTGAAGTCAGATAGCTGAAATGCGAATGCAATAGGCTCGAAACCTATCGCTTTCTGTAATATTTTTGCATTTTAGCTGTATTTATAATGCTTTTAAAAAAATAAGTAAATTTTCAAAAAGTTGGAAATGAAGCAGATAGGTTTCGAACCTATGCTTCAATCTGCCTGATTTCTAGTCAGACGTTGGCGCCGCTTGGTTGTAGCTGTTGTTGTTGTGACTCCGGAATAGCAAATACCTTCTTGAAAACATACCCAAATTTTATCTTAAATATTGGTGCGTTAATTAATGTTTTCCATAACAACACTCATAGCAGATGCGTTCGGCAACTGACTTGAAATCAGATAGCTGAAATGCGAATGCAATAGGCTCGAAACCTATCGCTTTCTGTAATATTTTTGCGTTTTAGCTGTGTTTATAATGCTGTTAAAAAAATAAGTAAATTTTCAAAAAGTTGGAAAATGAAGCAGATAGGTTTCGAACCTATGCTTCAATCTGCCTGATTTCTAGTCAGATATTGGCGCCGCTTGGTTGCAGCTGTTGTTGTTGTGACTCCGGAATAGCAAATACCTTCTTGAAAACGTACCCAAATTTTATCTCAAATATTGGTGCGTTTATTAATGTTTTCCATAATAACACTCATAGCAGATGCGTTCGGCAACTGACTTGAAATCAGATAGCTGAATTGCGAATGGAATAGGCTTGAAACCTACCGCCATCGCTAACCTTTTTTGGGTTTAACTAAGTTTTTCTTGCACTTAAAAAATAAGTAAATTTTCAAAAAGTTGGAAAATGAAGCAGATAGGTTTCGAACCTATGCTTCAATCTGCCTGATTTTTAGTCAGACGTTGGCGCCGCTTGGTTGCAGCTGTTGTTGTTGTGACTTCGGAATAGCAAATACCTTCTTGAAAACATACCCAAATTTTATCTTAAATATTGGTGCGTTAATTAATGTTTTCCATAACAACACTCATATTAGATGCGTTCTTCAACTGACTTGAAATCAGATAGCTGAAATGCGAATGCAATAGGCTCGAAACCTATCGCTTTCTGTAATATTTTTGCATTTTAGCTGTGTTTATAATGCTGTTAAAAAAATAAGTAAATTTTCAAAAAGTTGGAAAATGAAGCAGATAGGTTTCGAACCTATGCTTCAATCTGCCTGATTTCTAGTCAGACTTTGGCGCCGCTTGGTTGCAGCTGTTGTTGTTGTGTTTCCGGAATAGCAAACACCTTCTTGAAAACATACCCAAATTTTATCTCAAATATTGGTGCGTTTATTAATGTTTTCCATAACAACACTCATAGCAGATTCGGTCGGCAACTGACTTGAAATCAGGTAGCTGAATTGCGAATGCAATAGTCTTGAAACCTACCGCTTTCGCTAACCTTTTTTGGGTTTAACTGTGTTTTTCTTGCACTTAAAAAATAAGTAAATTTTCAAAAAGTTGGAAAATGAAGCAGATAGGTTTCGAACCTATGCTTCAATCTGCCTGATTTCTAGTCAGACGTTGGCGCCACTCGGTTGCAGCTGTTGTTGTTGTGACTCCGGAATAGCAAATACTTTCTTGAAAACATACCCAAATTTTATCTCAAATATTGGTGCGTTTATTAATGTTTTCCATAACAACACTCATAGCAGATTCGGTCGGCAACTGACTTGAAATCAGATAGCTGAAATGCGAATGCAATAGGCTCGAAACCTATCGCTTTCTGTAATATTTTTGCATTTTAGCTGTATTTATAATGCTTTTAAAAAAATAAGTAAATTTTCAAAAAGTTGGAAAATGAAGCAGATATGTTTCGAACCTATGCTTCAATCTGTCTGATTTCTAGTCAGACGTTGGCGCCACTCCGTTGCAGCTGTTGTTGTTGTGACTTTGGAATAGCAAATACCTTCTTGAAAACATACGCAAATTTTATCTCAAATATTGGTGCGTTTATTAATGTTTTCCATAACAACACTCATAGCAGATTCGGTCGGCAACTGACTTGAAATCAGATAGCTGAAATGCGAATGCAATAGGCTCGAAACCTATCGCTTTCTGTAATATTTTTGCATTTTAGCTGTGTTTATAATGCTGTTAAAAAAATAAGTAAATTTTCAAAAAGTTGGAAAATGAAGCAGATAGGTTTCGAACCTATGCTTCAATCTGCCTGATTTCTAGTCAGATGTTGGCGCCGCTTGGTTGCAGCTGTTGTTGTTGTGACTCCGGAATAGCAAATATCTTCTTGAAAACGTACCCAAATTTAATCTCAAATATTGGTGCGTTTATTAATGTTTTCCATAATAACACTCATAGCAGATGCGTTCGCAAACTGACTTGAAATCAGATAGCTGAATTGCGAATGCAATAGGCTTGAAACCTACCGCTTTCGCTAACCTTTTTTGGGTTTAACTAAGTTTTTCTTGCACTTAAAAAATAGGTAAATTTTCAAAAAGTTGGAAAATGAAGCAGATAGGTTTCGAACCTATGCTTCAATCTGCCTGATTTTTAGTCAGACGTTGGCGCCGCTTGGTTGCAGCTGTTGTTGTTGTGACTTCGGAATAGCAAATACCTTCTTGAAAACATACCCAAATTTTATCTTAAATATTGGTGCGTTAATTAATGTTTTCCATAACAACACTCATAGCAGATGCGTTCTTCAACTGACTTGAAATCAGATAGCTGAAATGCGAATGCAATAGGCTCGAAACCTATCGCTTTCTGTAATATTTTTGCATTTTAGCTGTGTTTATAATGCTGTTAAAAAAATAAGTAAATTTTCAAAAAGTTGGAAAATGAAGCAGATAGGTTTCGAACCTATGCTTCAATCTGCCTGATTTCTAGTCAGACTTTGGCGCCGCTTGGTTGCAGCTGTTGTTGTTGTGTTTCCGGAATAGCAAATACCTTCTTGAAAACATACCCAAATTTTATCTCAAATATTGGTGCGTTTATTAATGTTTTCCATAACAACACTCATAGCAGATTCGGTCGGCAACTGACTTGAAATCAGGTAGCTGAATTGTGAATGCAATAGTCTTGAAACCTACCGCTTTCGCTAACCTTTTTTGGGTTTAACTGTGTTTTTCTTGCACTTAAAAAATAAGTAAATTTTCAAAAAGATAGAAAAAAAGCAGATAGGTTTCGAACCTATGCTTCAATCTGCCTGATTTCTAGTCAGAAGTTGGCGCCGCTTGGTTGCAGCTGTTGTTGTTGTGACTCCGGAATAGCAAATACCTTCCTGAAAACATACCCAAATTTTATCTCAAATATTGGTGCGTTTATTAATGTTTTCAATAACAACACTCATAGCAGATTCGGTCGGCAACTGACTTGAAATCAGATAGCTGAAATGCGAATGCAATAGGCTCGAAACCTATCGCTTTCTGTAATATTTTTGCATTTTAGCTGTGTTTATAATGCTGTTAAAAAAATAAGTAAATTTTCAAAAAGTTGGAAAATGAAGCAGATAGGTTTCGAACCTATGCTTCAATCTGCCTGATTTCTAGTCAGATGTTGGCGCCGCTTGGTTGCAGCTGTTGTTGTTGTGACTCCGGAATAGCAAATATCTTCTTGAAAACGTACCCAAATTTTATCTCAAATATTGGTGCGTTTATTAATGTTTTCCATAATAACACTCATAGCAGATGCGTTCGCAAACTGACTTGAAATCAGATAGCTGAATTGCGAATGCAATAGGTATGAAACCTACCGCTTTCGCTAACCTTTTTTGGGTTTAACTAAGTTTTTCTTGCACTTAAAAAATAAGTAAATTTTCAAAAAGTTGGAAAATGAAGCAGATAGGTTTCGAACCTATGCTTCAATCTGCCTGATTTTTAGTCAGACGTTGGCGCCGCTTGGTTGCAGCTGTTGTTGTTGTGACTTCGGAATAGCAAATACCTTCTTGAAAACATACCCAAATTTTATCTTAAATATTGGTGCGTTAATTAATGTTTTCCATAACAACACTCATAGCAGATGCGTTCTTCAACTGACTTGAAATCAGATAGCTGAAATGCGAATGCAATAGGCTCGAAACCTATCGCTTTCTGTAATATTTTTGCATTTTAGCTGTGTTTATAATGCTGTTAAAAAAATAAGTAAATTTTCAAAAAGTTGGAAAATGAAGCAGATAGGTTTCGAACCTATGCTTCAATCTGCCTGATTTCTAGTCAGACTTTGGCGCCGCTTGGTTGCAGCTGTTGTTGTTGTGTTTCCGGAATAGCAAATACCTTCTTGAAAACATACCCAAATTTTATCTCAAATATTGGTGCGTTTATTAATGTTTTCCATAACAACACTCATAGCAGATTCGGTCGGCAACTGACTTGAAATCAGGTAGCTGAATTGTGAATGCAATAGTCTTGAAACCTACCGCTTTCGCTAACCTTTTTTGGGTTTAACTGTGTTTTTCTTGCACTTAAAAAATAAGTAAATTTTCAAAAAGATAGAAAAAAAGCAGATAGGTTTCGAACCTATGCTTCAATCTGCATGATTTCTAGTCAGAAGTTGGCGCCGCTTGGTTGCAGCTGTTGTTGTTGTGACTCCGGAATAGCAAATACCTTCCTGAAAACATACCCAAATTTTATCTCAAATATTGGTGCGTTTATTAATGTTTTCAATAACAACACTCATAGCAGATTCGGTCGGCAACTGACTTGAAATCAGATAGCTGAAATGCGAATGCAATAGGCTCGAAACCTATCGCTTTCTGTAATATTTTTGCATTTTAGCTGTGTTTATAATGCTGTTAAAAAAATAAGTAAATTTTCAAAAAGTTGGAAAATGAAGCAGATAGGTTTCGAACCTATGCTTCAATCTGCCTGATTTCTAGTCAGATGTTGGCGCCGCTTGGTTGCAGCTGTTGTTGTTGTGACTCCGGAATAGCAAATATCTTCTTGAAAACATACCCAAATTTTATCTCAAATATTGGTGCGTTTATTAATGTTTTCCATAATAACACTCATAGCAGATGCGTTCGCAAACTGACTTGAAATCAGATAGCTGAATTGCGAATGCAATAGGCTTGAAACCTACCGCTTTCGCTAACCTTTTTTGGGTTTAACTAAGTTTTTCTTGCACTTAAAAAATAAGTAAATTTTCAAAAAGTTGGAAAATGAAGCAGATAGGTTTCGAACCTATGCTTCAATCTGCCTGATTTTTAGTCAGACGTTGGCGCCGCTTAGTTGCAGCTGTTGTTGTTGTGACTTCGGAATAGCAAATACCTTCTTGAAAACATACCCAAATTTTATCTTAAATATTGGTGCTTTAATTAATGTTTTCCATAACAACACTCATAGCAGATGCGTTCTTCAACTGACTTGAAATCAGATAGCTGAAATGCGAATGCAATAGGCTCGAAACCTATCGCTTTCTGTAATATTTTTGCATTTTAGCTGTATTTATAATGCTTTTAAAAAAATAAGTAAATTTGCAAAAACTCAGGAAATGAAGCAGATAGGTTTCGAACTTATGCTTCAATCTGTCTGATTTCTAGTCAGACGTTGGCGCCATTCCGTTGCAGCTGTTGTTGTTGTGACTTTGGAATAGCAAATACCTTCTTGAAAACATACCCAAATTTTATCTCAAATATTGGTGCGCTTATTAATGTTTTCCATAACAACACTCATAGCAGATGCGTTCGGCAACTGAATTGAAATCAGATAGCTGAATTGCGAATGCAATAGGCTTGAAACCTACCGCTTTCGCTAACCTTTTTGGGGTTTAACTGTGTTTTTCTTGTACTTAAAAAATAAGTAAATTTTCAAAAAGTTGGAAAATGAAGCAGATAGGTTTCGAACCTATGCTTCAATCTGCCTGATTTCTAGTCAGATATTGGCGCCGCTTGGTTGCAGCTGTTGTTATTGTGACTCCGGAATAGCAAATACCTTCTTGAAAACATACCCAAATTTTATCTCAAATATTGGTGCGTTTATTAATGTTTTCCATAACAACACTCATAGCAGATTCGGTCGGCAACTGACTTGAAATCAGATAGCTGAATTGCGAATGGAATAGGCTTGAAACCTACCGCCATCGCTAACCTTTTTTGGGTTTAACTAAGTTTTTCTTGCACTTAAAAAATAAGTAAATTTTCAAAAAGTTGGAAAATGAAGCAGATAGGTTTCAAACCTATGCTTCAATCTGCCTGATTTCTAGTCAGATATTGGCGCCGCTTGGTTGCAGCTGTTGTTGTTGTGACTTCGGAATAGCAAATACCTTCTTGAAAACATACCCAAATTTTATCTTAAATATTGGTGCGTTAATTAATGTTTTCCATAACAACACTCATAGCAGATGCGTTCGGCAACTGACTTGAAATCAGATAGCTGAAATGCGAATGCAATAGGCTCGAAACCTATCGCTTTCTGTAATATTTTTGCACTTTAGCTGTGTTTATAATGCTGTAAAAAAAATAGGTAAATTTTCAAAAAGTTGGAAAATGAAGCAGATAGGTTTCGAACCTATGCTTCAGTCTGTCTGATTTCTAGTCAGACGTTGGCGCCACTCCGTTGCAGCTGTTGTTGTTGTGACTCCGGAATAGCAAATACCTTCTTGAAAACATACCCAAATTTTATCTCAAATATTGGTGCGTTTATGTTTTCCATAACAACACTCATAGCAGATTCGGTCGGCAACTGACTTGAAATCAGATAGCTGAAATGCGAATGCAATAGGCTCGAAACCTATCGCTTTCTGTAATATTTTTGCATTTTAGCTGTATTTATAATGCTTTTAAAAAAATAAGTAAATTTTCAAAATGTTGGAAAATGAAGCAGATAGGTTTCGAACCTATGCTTCAATCTGTCTGATTTCTAGTCAGACGTTGGCGCCATTCCGTTGCAGCTGTTGTAGTTGTGACTCCGAAATAGCAAATACCTTCTTGAATACACCCAAATTTTATCTCAAATATTGGGGCGATTATTAATGTTTTCCATAACAACACTCATGGCAGATTCGGTCGGCAACTGACTTGAAATCAGATAGCTGAAATGCGAATGCAATAGGCTCGGAACCTACCGCTTTCGCTAATCTTTTTTGGATTTTTTCTGTGTTTTCCTTGCATTTAAAAAATAAGTAAATTTTCAAAAAGTTGGAAAATGAAGCAGATAGGTTTCGAACCTATGCTTCAATCTGTCTGATTTCTAGTCAGACGTTGGCGCCACTCCGTTGCAGTTGTTGTTGTTGAAACTCCGAAATAGCAAATACCTTCTTGAAAACATACGCAAATTTTATCTCAAATATTAGTGCGTTAATTAATGTTTTCCATAACAACACTCATAGCAGATCCGTTCGGCAACTGACTTGAAATCAGACAGCTGAATTGCGAATGCAATAGGCTTGAAACCTACCGCTTTCGTATACCTTTTTAAGTTTATTCTGTGTTTTTGTTGCACTTAAAAAATAAGTAAATTTTCAAAATGTTGGAAAATGAAGCTGATAGGTTTCAAACCTATGCTTCAATCTGTCTGATTTCTAGTCAGACGTTGGCGCCACTCGGTTGCAGCTGTTGTTGTTGTGACTCCGGAATAGCAAATACCTTCTTGAAAACATACCCAAATTTTATCTCAAATATTGGTGCGTTTATTAATGTTTTCCATAACAACACTCATAGCTGATTCGGTCGGCAACTGACTTGAAATCAGATAGCTGAAATGCGAATGCAATAGACTTGAAACCTACCGCTTCCGCTAACCTTTTTTAAGTTTATTCTGTGTTTTTGTTGCACTTAAAAAATAAGTAAATTTTCAAAATGTTGGAAAATGAAGCTGATAGGTTTCAAACCTATGCTTCAATCTGTCTGATTTCTAGTCAGACGTTGGCGCCACTCGGTTGCAGCTGTTGTTGTTGTGACTCCGGAATAGCAAATACCTTCTTGAAAACATACCCAAATTTCATCTCAAATATTGGTGCGTTTATTAATGTTTTCCATAACAACACTCATAGCTGATTCGGTCGGCAACTGACTTGAAATCAGATAGCTGAAATGCGAATGCAATAGGCTCGAAACCTATCGCTTTCTGTAATATTTTTGCATTTTAGCTGTATTTATAATGCTTTTAAAAAATAAGTAAATTTTCAAAAAGTTGGAAAATGAAGCAGATAGGTTTCGAACCTATGCTTCAATCTGTCTGATTTCTAGTCAGACGTTGGCGCCATTCCGTTGCAGCTGTTGTTGTTGTGACTCTGGAATAGCAAATACCTTCTTGAAAACATACCCAAATTTTGTCTCAAATATTGGTGCGTTTATTAATGTTTTCCATAACAACACTCATAGCAGATGCGTTCGGCAACTGAATTGAAATCAGATAGCTGAATTGCGAATGCAATAGGCTTGAAACCTACCGCTTTCGCTAACCTTTTTTGGGTTTAATTGTGTTTTTCTTGCACTTAAAAAATAAGTAAATTTTCAAAAAGTTGGCAAATGAAGCAGATAGGTTTCGAACCTATGCTTCAATCTGCCTGATTTCTAGTCAGATGTTTGCGCCGCTTGGTTGCAGCTGTTGTTGTTGTGACTCCGGAATAGCAAATACCTTCTTGAAAACGTACCCAAATTTTATCTCAAATATTGGTGCGTTTATTAATGTTTTCCATAATAACACTCATAGCAGATGCGTTCGGAAACTGACTTGAAATCAGATAGCTGAATTGTGAATGCAATAGGCTTGAAACCTACCGCTTTCGCTAACCTTTTTTGGGTTTAACTAAGTTTTTCTTGCACTTAAAAAATAAGTAAATTTTCAAAAAGTTGGAAAATGAAGCAGATAGGTTTCGAACCTATGCTTCAATCTGCCTGATTTTTAGTCAGACGTTGGCGCCGCTTGGTTGCAGCTGTTGTTGTTGTGACTTCGGAATAGCTAATACCTTCTTGAAAACATACCCAAATTTTATCTTAAATATTGGTGCGTTAATTAATGTTTTCCATAACAACACTCATAGTAGATGCGTTCTTCAACTGACTTGAAATCAGATAGCTGAAATGCGAATGCAATAGGCTCGAAACCTATCGCTTTCTGTAATATTTTTGCATTTTAGCTGTGTTTATAATGCTGTTAAAAAAATAAGTAAATTTTCAAAAAGTTGGAAAATGAAGCAGATAGGTTTCGAACCTATGCTTCAATCTGCCTGATTTCTAGTCAGACTTTGGCGCCGCTTGGTTGCAGCTGTTGTTGTTGTGTTTCCGGAATAGCAAATACCTTCTTGAAAACATACCCAAATTTTATCTCAAATATTGGTGCGTTTATTAATGTTTTCCATAACAACACTCATAGCAGATTCGGTCGGCAACTGACTTGAAATCAGGTAGCTGAATTGCGAATGCAATAGTCTTGAAACCTACCGCTTTCGCTAACCTTTTTTGGGTTTAACTGTGTTTTTCTTGCACTTAAAAAATAAGTAAATTTTCAAAAAGTTGGAAAATGAAGCAGATAGGTTTCGAACCTATGCTTCAATCTGCCTGATTTCTAGTCAGACGTTGGCGCCACTCGGTTGTAGCTGTTGTTGTTGTGACTCCGGAATAGCAAATACCTTCTTGAAAACATACCCAAATTTTATCTCAAATATTGGTGCGTTTATTAATGTTTTCCATAACAACACTCAAAGCAGATTCGGTCGGCAACTGACTTGAAATCAGATAGCTGAAATGCGAATGCAATAGGCTCGAAACCTATCGCTTTCTGTAATATTTTTGCATTTTAGCTGTGTTTATAATGCTGTTAAAAAAATAAGTAAATTTTCAAAAAGTTGGAAAATGAAGCAGATAGGTTTCGAACCTATGCTTCAGTCTGTCTGATTTCTAGTCAGACGTTGGCGCCACTCCGTTGCAGCTGTTGTTGTTGTGACTCCGGAATAGCAAATACCTTCTTGAAAACATACCCAAATTTTATCTCAAATATTGGTGCGTTTATTAATGTTTTCCATAACAACACTCATAGCAGATTCGGTCGGCAACTGACTTGAAATCAGATAGCTGAAATGCGAATGCAATAGGCTCGAAACCTATCGCTTTCTGTAATATTTTTGCATTTTAGCTGTATTTATAATGCTTTTAAAAAAATAAGTAAATTTTTAAAATGTTGGAAAATGAAGCAGATAGGTTTCGAACCTATGCTTCAATCTGTCTGATTTCTAGTCAGACGTTGGCGCCATTCCGTTGCAGCTGTTGTAGTTGTGACTCCGAAATAGCAAATACCTTCTTGAATACACCCAAATTTTATCTCAAATATTGGAGCGTTTTTTAAGGTTTTCCATTACAACACACATAGCAGATGCGTTCGGCAACTGACTTGAAATCAGAGAGCTGAATTGCGAATGCAATAGACTTGAAACCTACCGCTTCCGCTAACCTTTTTTGGGTTTATTCTGTGTTTTTGTTGCACTTAAAAAATAAGTAAATTTTCAAAATGTTGGAAAATTAAGCTGATAGGTTTTAAACCTATGCTTCAATCTGTCTGATTTCTAGTCAGACGTTGGCGCCACTCGGTTGCAGCTGTTGTTGTTGTGACTCCGGAATAGCAAATACCTTCTTGAAAACAAACCCAAATTTTATTTCAAATATTGGTGCGTTTATTAATGTTTTCCATAACAACACTCATAGCAGATTCGGTCGGCAACTGACTTGAAGTCAGATAGCTGAAATGCGAATGCAATAGGCTCGAAACCTATCGCTTTCTGTAATATTTTTGCATTTTAGCTGTATTTATAATGCTTTTAAAAAAATAAGTAAATTTTCAAAAAGTTGGAAATGAAGCAGATAGGTTTCGAACCTATGCTTCAATCTGCCTGATTTCTAGTCAGACGTTGGCGCCGCTTGGTTGTAGCTGTTGTTGTTGTGACTCCGGAATAGCAAATACCTTCTTGAAAACATACCCAAATTTTATCTTAAATATTGGTGCGTTAATTAATGTTTTCCATAACAACACTCATAGCAGATGCGTTCGGCAACTGACTTGAAATCAGATAGCTGAAATGCGAATGCAATAGGCTCGAAACCTATCGCTTTCTGTAATATTTTTGCGTTTTAGCTGTGTTTATAATGCTGTTAAAAAAATAAGTAAATTTTCAAAAAGTTGGCAAATGAAGCAGATAGGTTTCGAACCTATGCTTTAATCTGCCTGATTTCTAGTCAGATGTTGGCGCCGCTTGGTTGCAGCTGTTGTTGTTGTGACTCCGGAATAGCAAATACCTTCTTGAAAACGTACCCAAATTTTATCTCAAATATTGGTGCGTTTATTAATGTTTTCCATAATAACACTCATAGCAGATGCGTTCGGCAACTGACTTGAAATCAGATAGCTGAATTGCGAATGGAATAGTCTTGAAACCTACCGCCATCGCTTACCTTTTTTGGGTTTAACTAAGTTTTTCTTGCACTTAAAAAATAAGTAAATTTTCAAAAAGTTGGCAAATGAAGCAGATAGGTTTCGAACCTATGCTTCAATCTGCCTGATTTCTAGTCAGATGTTGGTGCCGCTTGGTTGCAGCTGTTGTTGTTGTGACTCCGGAATAGCAAATACCTTCTTGAAAACGTACCCAAATTTTATCTTAAATATTGGTGCGTTAATTAATGTTTTCCATAACAACACTCATAGCAGATGCGTTCGGCAACTGACTTGAAATCAGATAGCTGAAATGCGAATGCAATAGGCTCGAAACCTATCGCTTTCTGTAATATTTTTGCGTTTTAGCTGTGTTTATAATGCTGTTAAAAAAATAAGTAAATTTTCAAAAAGTTGGAAAATGAAGCAGATAGGTTTCGAACCTATGCTTCAATCTGCCTGATTTCTAGTCAGATATTGGCGCCGCTTGGTTGCAGCTGTTGTTGTTGTGACTCCGGAATAGCAAATACCTTCTTAAAAACATACCCAAATTTTATCTCAAATATTGGTGCGTTTATTAATGTTTTCCATAACAACACTCATAGCAGATTCAGTCGGCAACTGACTTGAAATCAGATAGCTGAATTGCGAATGGAATAGGCTTGAAACCTACCGCCATCGCTAACCTTTTTTGGGTTTAATTGTGTTTTTCTTGCACTTAAAAAATAAGTAAATTTTCAAAAAGTTGGCAAATGAAGCAGATAGGTTTCGAACCTATGCTTCAATCTGCCTGATTTCTAGTCAGATGTTGGCGCCGCTTGGTTGCAGCTGTTGTTGTTATGACTCCGGAAGAGCAAATACCTTCTTGAAAACGTACCCAAATTTTATCTCAAATATTGGTGCGTTTATTAATGTTTTCCATAATAACACTCATAGCAGATGCGTTTGGAAACTGACTTGAAATCAGATAGCTGAATTGCGAATGCAATAGGCTTGAAACCTACCGCTTTCGCTAACCTTTTTTGGGTTTAACTAAGTTTTTCTTGCACTTAAAAAATAAGTAAATTTTGAAGAAGTTGGAAAATGAAGCAGATAGGTTTCGAACCTATGCTTCAATCTGCCTGATTTTTAGTCAGACGTTGGCGCCGCTTGGTTGCAGCTGTTGTTGTTGTGACTTCGGAATAGCAAATACCTTCTTGAAAACATACCCAAATTTTATCTTAAATATTGGTGCGTTAATTAATGTTTTCCATAACAACACTCATATTAGATGCGTTCTTCAACTGACTTGAAATCAGATAGCTGAAATGCGAATGCAATAGGCTCGAAACCTATCGCTTTCTGTAATATTTTTGCATTTTAGCTGTGTTTATAATGCTGTTAAAAAAATAAGTAAATTTTCAAAAAGTTGGAAAATGAAGCAGATAGGTTTCGAACCTATGCTTCAATCTGCCTGATTTCTAGTCAGACTTTGGCGCCGCTTGGTTGCAGCTGTTGTTGTTGTGTTTCCGGAATAGCAAACACCTTCTTGAAAACATACCCAAATTTTATCTCAAATATTGGTGCGTTTATTAATGTTTTCCATAACAACACTCATAGCAGATTCGGTCGGCAACTGACTTGAAATCAGGTAGCTGAATTGCGAATGCAATAGTCTTGAAACCTACCGCTTTCGCTAACCTTTTTTGGGTTTAACTGTGTTTTTCTTGCACTTAAAAAATAAGTAAATTTTCAAAAAGTTGGAAAATGAAGCAGATAGGTTTCGAACCTATGCTTCAATCTGCCTGATTTCTAGTCAGACGTTGGCGCCACTCGGTTGCAGCTGTTGTTGTTGTGACTCCGGAATAGCAAATACCTTCTTGAAAACATACCCAAATTTTATCTCAAATATTGGTGCGTTTATTAATGTTTTCCATAACAACACTCAAAGCAGATTCGGTCGGCAACTGACTTGAAATCAGATAGCTGAAATGCGAATGCAATAGGCTCGAAACCTATCGCTTTCTGTAATATTTTTGCATTTTAGCTGTATTTATAATGCTTTTAAAAAAATAAGTAAATTTGCAAAAACTCAGGAAATGAAGCTGATAGGTTTCGAACTTATGCTTCAATCTGTCTGATTTCTAGTCAGACGTTGGCGCCATTCCGTTGCAGCTGTTGTTGTTGTGACTTTGGAATAGCAAATACCTTCTTGAAAACATACCCAAATTTTATCTCAAATATTGGTGCGCTTATTAATGTTTTCCATAACAACACTCATAGCAGATGCGTTCGGCAACTGACTTGAAATCAGATAGCTGAAATGCGAATGCAATAGGCTCGAAACCTATCGCTTTCTGTAATATTTTTGCATTTTAGCTGTATTTATAATGCTTATAAAAAAATAAGTAAATTTTCAAAAAGTTGGAAAATGAAGCAGATAGGTTTCGAACCTATGCTTCAATCTGCCTGATTTCTAGTCAGATATTGGCGCCGCTTGGTTGCAGCTGTTGTTGTTGTGACTCCGGAATAGCAAATACCTTCTTGAAAACATACCCAAATTTTATCTCAAATATTGGTGCGTTTATTAATGTTTTCCATAACAACACTCATAGCAGATTCAGTCGGCAACTGACTTGAAATCAGATAGCTGAATTGCGAATGGAATAGGCTTGAAACCTATCGCCATCGCTAACCTTTTTTGGGTTTAACTAAGTTTTTCTTGCACTTAAAAAATAAGTAAATTTTCAAAAAGTTGGAAAATGAAGGAGATAGGTTTCGAACCTATGCTTCAATCTGCCTGATTTCTAGTCAGAAGTTGGCGCCGCTTGGTTGCAGCTGTTGTTGTTGTGACTCCGGAATAGCAAATACCTTCTTGAAAACATACCCAAATTTTATCTCAAATATTGGTGCGTTTATTAATGTTTTCCATAACAACACTCATAGCAGATTCGGTCGGCAACTGACTTGAAATCAGATAGCTGAAATGCGAATGCAATAGGCTCGAAACCTATCGCTTTCTGTAATATTTTTGCATTTTAGCTGTATTTATAATGCTTTTAAAAAAATAAGTAAATTTGCAAAAACTCAGGAAATGAAGCTGATAGGTTTCGAACTTATGCTTCAATCTGTCTGATTTCTAGTCAGACGTTGGCGCCATTCCGTTGCAGCTGTTGTTGTTGTGACTTTGGAATAGCAAATACCTTCTTGAAAACATACCCAAATTTTATCTCAAATATTGGTGCGCTTATTAATGTTTTCCATAACAACACTCATAGCAGATGCGTTCGGCAACTGACTTGAAATCAGATAGCTGAAATGCAAATGCAATAGGCTCGAAACCTATCGCTTTCTGTAATATTTTTGCATTTTAGCTGTATTTATAATGCTTATAAAAAAATAAGTAAATTTTCAAAAAGTTGGAAAATGAAGCAGATAGGTTTCGAACCTATGCTTCAATCTGCCTGATTTCTAGTCAGACGTTGGCGCCACTCGGTTGCAGCTGTTGTTGTTGTGACTCCGGAATAGCAAATACCTTCTTGAAAACATACCCAAATTTTATCTCAAATATTGGTGCGCTTATTAATGTTTTCCATAACAACACTCATAGCAGATGCGTTCGGCAACTGACTTGAAATCAGATAGCTGAAATGCGAATGCAATAGGCTCGAAACCTATCGCTTTCTGTAATATTTTTGCATTTTAGCTGTGTTTATAATGCTGTTAAAAAAATAAGTAAATTTTCAAAAAGTTGGAAAATGAAGCAGATAGGTTTCGAACCTATGCTTCAGTCTGTCTGATTTCTAGTCAGACGTTGGCGCCACTCCGTTGCAGCTGTTGTTGTGTGACTCCGGAATAGCAAATACCTTCTTGAAAACATACCCAAATTTTATCTCAAATATTGGTGCGTTTATTAATGTTTTCCATAACAACACTCATAGCAGATTCGGTCGGCAACTGACTTGAAATCAGATAGCTGAAATGCGAATGCAATAGGCTCGAAACCTATCGCTTTCTGTAATATTTTTGCATTTTAGCTGTATTTATAATGCTTTTAAAAAAATAAGAAAATTTTCAAAATGTTGGAAAATGAAGCAGATAGGTTTCGAACCTATGCTTCAATCTGTCTGATTTCTAGTCAGACGTTGGCGCCATTCCGTTGCAGTTGTTGTAGTTGTGACTCCGAAATAGCAAATACCTTCTTGAATACACCCAAATTTTATCTCAAATATTGGAGCGTTTTTTAAGGTTTTCCATTACAACACACATAGCAGATGCGTTCGGCAACTGACTTGAAATCAGAGAGCTGAAATGCGAATGCAATAGACTTGAAACCTACCGCTTCCGCTTACCTTTTTTGGGTTTATTCTGTGTTTTTGTTGCACTTAAAAAATAAGTAAATTTTCAAAAAGTTGGAAATGAAGCAGATAGGTTTCGAACCTATGCTTCAATCTGCCTGATTTCTAGTCAGACGTTGGCGCCGCTTGGTTGCAGCTGTTGTTGTTGTGACTCCGGAATAGCAAATACCTTCTTGAAAACATACCCAAATTTTATCTTAAATATTGGTGCGTTAATTAATGTTTTCCATAACAACACTCATAGCAGATGCGTTCGGCAACTGACTTGAAATCAAATAGCTGAAATGCGAATGCAATAGGCTCGAAACCTATCGCTTTCTGTAATATTTTTGCGTTTTAGCTGTGTTTATAATGCTGTTAAAAAAATAAGTAAATTTTCAAAAGTTGGAAAATGAAGCAGATAGGTTTCGAACCTATGCTTCAGTCTGTCTGATTTCTAGTCAGACGTTGGCGCCACTCCGTTGCAGCTGTTGTTGTTGTGACTCCGGAATAGCAAATACCTTCTTGAAAACATACCCAAATTTTATCTCAAATATTGGTGCGTTTATTAATGTTTTCCATAACAACACTCATAGCAGATTCGGTCGGCAACTGACTTGAAATCAGATAGCTGAAATACGAATGCAATAGGCTCGAAACCTATCGCTTTCTGTAATATTTTTGCATTTTAGCTGTATTTATAATGCTTTTAAAAAAATAAGTAAATTTTCAAAATGTTGGAAAATGAAGCAGATAGGTTTCGAACCTATGCTTCAGTCTGTCTGATTTCTAGTCAGACGTTGGCGCCACTCCGTTGCAGCTGTTGTTGTTGTGACTCCGGAATAGCAAATACCTTCTTGAAAACATACCCAAATTTTATCTCAAATATTGGTGCGTTTATTAATGTTTTCCATAACAACACTCATAGCAGATTCGGTCGGCAACTGACTTGAAGTCAGATAGCTGAAATGCGAATGCAATAGGCTCGAAACCTATCGCTTTCTGTAATATTTTTGCATTTTAGCTGTATTTATAATGCTTTTAAAAAAATAAGTAAATTTTCAAAAAGTTGGAAATGAAGCAGGTAGATTTCGAACCTATGCTTCAATCTGCCTGATTTCTAGTCAGACGTTGGCGCCGCTTGGTTGCAGCTGTTGTTGATGTGACTCCGGAATAGCAAATACCTTCTTGAAAACATACCCAAATTTTATCTTAAATATTGGTGCGTTAATTAATGTTTTCCATAACAACACTCATAGCAGATGCGTTCGGCAACTGACTTGAAATCAGATAGCTGAAATGCGAATGCAATAGGCTCGAAACCTATCGCTTTCTGTAATATTTTTGCGTTTTAGCTGTGTTTATAATGCTGTTAAAAAAATAAGTAAATTTTCAAAAGTTGGAAAATGAAGCAGATAGGTTTCGAACCTATGCTTCAGTCTGTCTGATTTCTAGTCAGACGTTGGCGCCACTCCGTTGCAGCTGTTGTTGTTGTGACTCCGGAATAGCAAATACCTTCTTGAAAACATACCCAAATTTTATCTCAAATATTGGTGCGTTTATTAATGTTTTCCATAACAACACTCATAGCAGATTCGGTCGGCAACTGACTTGAAATCAGATAGCTGAAATGCGAATGCAATAGGCTCGAAACCTATCGCTTTCTGTAATATTTTTGCATTTTAGCTGTATTTATAATGCTTTTAAAAAAATAAGTAAATTTTCAAAATGTTGGAAAATGAAGCAGATAGGTTTCGAACCTATGCTTCAATCTGTCTGATTTCTAGTCAGACGTTGGCGCCATTCCGTTGCAGCTGTTGTAGTTGTGACTCCGAAATAGCAAATACCTTCTTGAATACACCCAAATTTTACCTCAAATATTGGAGCGTTTTTTAATGTTTTCCATTACAACACACATAGCAGATGCGTTCGGCAACTGACTTGAAATCAGAGAGCTGAAATGCGAATGCAATAGACTTGAAACCTACCGCTTCCGCTAACCTTTTTTGGGTTTATTCTGTGTTTTTGTTGCACTTAAAAAATAAGTAAATTTTCAAAATGTTGGAAAATTAAGCTGATAGGTTTCAAACCTATGCTTCAATCTGTCTGATTTCTAGTCAGACGTTGGCGCCACTCGGTTGCAGCTGATGTTGTTGTGACTCCGGAATAGCAAATACCTTCTTGAAAATAATCCCAAATTTTATCTCAAATATTGGTGCGTTTATTAATGTTTTCCATAACAACACTCATAGCAGATTCGGTCGGCAACTGACTTGAAGTCAGATAGCTGAAATGCGAATGCAATAGGCTCGAAACCTATCGCTTTCTGTAATATTTTTGCATTTTAGCTGTATTTATAATGCTTTTAAAAAAATAAGTAAATTTTCAAAAAGTTGGAAAATGAAGCAGATATGTTTCGAACCTATGCTTTAATCTATCTGATTTCCAGTCAGACGTTGGCGCCACTACGTTGTAGCTATTGTTGTTGTGACTCCGGAATAGCAAATACCTTCTTGAAAACATATCCAAATTTTATCTCAATTATTGGTGCGTTTATTAATGTTTGCCATAATAACACTCATAGCAGATGCGTTCGGCAACTGACTTGAAATCAGAAAGCTGAATTGCGAATGGAATAGTCTTGAAACCTACCGCCATCGCTAACCTTTTTTGGGTTTAACTGTGTTTTTCTTGCACTTAAAAAATAAGTAAACTTTCAAAAAGTTGGAAAATGAAGCAGATAGGTTTCGAACCTATGCTCCAATCTGTCTGATTTCTAGTCAGACGTTGGCGCCACTCCGTTGCAGCTGTTGTTGTTGTGACTCCGGAATAGCAAATACCTTCTTGAAAACATACCCAAATTTTATCTCAAATATTTTTGCGTTAATTAATGTTTTCCATAACAATACTCATAGCAGATGCCTTCGGCAACTGACTTGAAATCAGATAGCTGAAATGCGAATGCAATAGGCTTGAAACCTACCACTTTCGCTAACATTTTTTGGGTTTATTCTGTGTTTTTGTTGCACTTAAAAAAGAAGTAAATTTTCAAAAAGTTGGAAAATGAAGCAGATAGGTTTCGAACCTATGCTTCAATCTGCCTGATTTCTAGTCAGACGTTGGCGCCGCTTGGTTGCAGCTGTTGTTGTTGTGACTCCGGAATAGTAAATATCTTCTTGAAAACATACCCAAATTTTATCTCAAATATTGGTGCGTTTATTAATGTTTTCCATAACAACACTCATAGCAGATTCGGTCGGCAACTGACTTGAAATTTTTGCATATTAGCTGTATTTATAATGCTTTTAAAAAAATAAGTAAATTTGCAAAAAGTCAGAAAATGAAGCAGATAGGTTTCGAACCTATGCTTCAATCTGTCTGATTTCTAGTCAGACGTTGGCGCCATTCCGTTGCAGCTGTTGTTGTTGTAACTTTGGAATAGCAAATACCTTCTTGAAAACATACCCAAATTTTATCTCAAATATTGGTGCGCTTATTAATGTTTTCCATAACAACACTCATAGCAGATGCGTTCGGCAACTGACTTGAAATCAGATAGCTGAAATGCGAATGCAATAGGCTCGAAACCTATCGCTTTCTGTAATATTTTTGCATTTTAGCTGTATTTTTAATGCTTATAAAAGAATAAGTAAATTTTCAAAAAGTTGGAAAATGAAGCAGATAGGTTTCGAACCTATGCTTCAATCTGCCTGATTTCTAGTCAGACGTTGGCGCCGCTTGGTTGCAGCTGTTGTTGTTGTGACTCCGGAATAGCAAATACCTTCTTGAAAACATACCCAAATTTTATCTCAAATATTGGTGAGTTTATTAATGTTTTCCATAACAACACTCATAGCAGATTCGGTCGGCAACTGACTTGAAATCAGATAGCTGAAATGCGAATGCAATAGGCTCGAAACCTATCGCTTTCTGTAATATTTTTGCATTTTAGCTGTATTTATAATGTTTATAAAAAAATAAGTACATTTTCAAAAAGTTGGAAAATGAAGCAGATAGGTTTCGAACCTATGCTTCAGTCTGTCTGATTTCTAGTCAGACGTTGGCGCCACTCCGTTGCAGCTGTTGTTGTTGTGACTCCGGAATAGCAAATACCTTCTTGAAAACATACCCAAATTTTATCTCAAATATTGGTGCGTTTATTAATGTTTTCCATACAACACTCATAGCAGATTCGGTCGGCAACTGACTTGAAATCAGATAGCTGAAATGCGAATGCAATAGGCTCGAAACCTATCGCTTTCTGTAATATTTTTGCATTTTAGCTGTATTTATAATGCTTTTAAAAAATAAGTAAATTTTCGAAAAGTTGGAAAATGAACCAGATACGTTTCGAACCTATGCTTCAATCTATCTGATTTCTAGTCAGACGTTGGCGCCACTCCGTTGCAGCTGTTGTTGTTGTGACTTTGGAATAGCAAATACCTTCTTGAAAACATACCCAAATTTTATCTCAAATATTGGTGCGTTTATTAATGTTTTCCATAACAACACTCATAGCAGATGCGTTCGGCAACTGAATTGAAATCAGATAGCTGAATTGCGAATGCAATAGGCTTGAAACCTACCGCTTTCGCTAACCTTTTTTGGGTTTAATTGTGTTTTTCTTGCACTTAAAAAATAAGTAAATTTTCAAAAAGTTGGCAAATGAAGCAGATAGGTTTCGAACCTATGCTTCAATCTGCCTGATTTCTAGTCAGATGTTGGCGCCGCTTGGTTGCAGCTGTTGTTGTTGTGACTCCGGAATAGCAAATACCTTCTTGAAAACATACCCAAATTTTATCTCAAATATTGGTGCGTTTATTAATGTTTTCCATAACAACACTCATAGCAGATTCGGTCGGCAACTGACTTGAAATCAGATAGCTGAAATGCGAATGCAATAGGCTCGAAACCTATCGCTTTCTGTAATATTTTTGCATTTTAGCTGTGTTTATAATGCTGTTAAAAAAATAAGTAAATTTTCAAAAAGTTGGAAAATGAAGCAGATAGGTTTCGAACCTATGCTTCAATCTGCCTGATTTCTAGTCAGATGTTGGCGCCGCTTGGTTGCAGCTGTTGTTGTTGTGACTCCGGAATAGCAAATACCTTCTTGAAAACATACCCAAATTTTATCTCAAATATTGGTGCGTTTATTAATGTTTTCCATAACAACACTCATAGCAGATGCGTTCGGCAACTGAATTGAAATCAGATAGCTGAATTGCGAATGCAATAGGCTTGAAACCTACCGCTTTCGCTAACCTTTTTTGGGTTTAATTGTGTTTTTCTTGCACTTAAAAAATAAGTAAATTTTCAAAAAGTTGGCAAATGAAGCAGATAGGTTTCGAACCTATGCTTCAATCTGCCTGATTTCTAGTCAGATGTTGGCGCCGCTTGGTTGCAGCTGTTGTTGTTGTGACTCCGGAATAGCAAATACCTTCTTGAAAACATACCCAAATTTTATCTCAAATATTGGTGCGTTTATTAATGTTTTCCATAACAACACTCATAGCAGATTCGGTCGGCAACTGACTTGAAATCAGATAGCTTAAATGCGAATGCAATAGGCTCGAAACCTATCGCTTTCTGTAATATTTTTGCATTTTAGCTGTGTTTATAATGCTGTTAAAAAAATAAGTAAATTTTCAAAAAGTTGGAAAATGAAGCAGATAGGTTTCGAACCTATGCTTCAATCTGCCTGATTTCTAGTCAGATGTTGGCGCCGCTTGGTTGCAGCTGTTGTTGTTGTGACTCCGGAATAGCAAATATCTTCTTAAAAACGTACCCAAATTTAATCTCAAATATTGGTGCGTTTATTAATGTTTTCCATAATAACACTCATAGCAGATGCGTTCGCAAACTGACTTGAAATCAGATAGCTGAATTGCGAATGCAATAGGCTTGAAACCTACCGCTTTCGCTAACCTTTTTTGGGTTTAACTAAGTTTTTCTTGCACTTAAAAAATAGGTAAATTTTCAAAAAGTTGGAAAATGAAGCAGATAGGTTTCGAACCTATGCTTCAATCTGCCTGATTTTTAGTCAGACGTTGGCGCCACTTGGTTGCAGCTGTTGTTGTTGTGACTTCGGAATAGCAAATACCTTCTTGAAAACATACCCAAATTTTATCTTAAATATTGGTGCGTTAATTAATGTTTTCCATAACAACACTCATAGCAGTTGCGTTCTTCAACTGACTTGAAATCAGATAGCTGAAATGCGAATGCAATAGGCTCGAAACCTATCGCTTTCTGTAATATTTTTGCATTTTAGCTGTGTTTATAATGCTGTTAAAAAAATAAGTAAATTTTCAAAAAGTTGGAAAATGAAGCAGATAGGTTTCGAACCTATGCTTCAATCTGCCTGATTTCTAGTCAGACTTTGGCACCGCTTGGTTGCAGCTGTTGTTGTTGTGTTTCCGGAATAGCAAATACCTTCTTGAAAACATACCCAAATTTTATCTCAAATATTGGTGCGTTTATTAATGTTTTCCATAACAACACTCATAGCAGATTCGGTCGGCAACTGACTTGAAATCAGGTAGCTGAATTGTGAATGCAATAGTCTTGAAACCTACCGCTTTCGCTAACCTTTTTTGGGTTTAACTGTGTTTTTCTTGCACTTAAAAAATAAGTAAATTTTCAAAAAGATAGAAAAAAAGCAGATAGGTTTCGAACCTATGCTTCAATCTGCCTGATTTCTAGTCAGAAGTTGGCGCCGCTTGGTTGCAGCTGTTGTTGTTGTGACTCCGGAATAGCAAATACCTTCCTGAAAACATACCCAAATTTTATCTCAAATATTGGTGCGTTTAGTAATGTTTTCAATAACAACACTCATTGCAGATTCGGTCGGCAAATGACTTGAAATCAGATAGCTGAAATGCGAATGCAATAGGCTCGAAACCTATCGCTTTCTGTAATATTTTTGCATTTTAGCTGTGTTTATAATGCTGTTAAAAAAATAAGTAAATTTTCAAAAAGTTGGAAAATGAAGCAGATTGGTTTCGAACCTATGCTTCAATCTGCCTGATTTCTAGTCAGATGTTGGCGCCGCTTGGTTGCAGCTGTTGTTATTGTGACTCCGGAATAGCAAATATCTTCTTGAAAACGTACCCAAATTTAATCTCAAATATTGGTGCGTTTATTAATGTTTTCCATAATAACACTCATAGCAGATGCGTTCGCAAACTGACTTGAAATCAGATAGCTGAATTGCGAATGCAATAGGCTTGAAACCTACCGCTTTCGCTAACCTTTTTTGGGTTTAACTAAGTTTTACTTGCACTTAAAAAATAAGTAAATTTTCAAAAAGTTGGAAAATGAAGCAGATAGGTTTCGAACCTATGCTTCAATCTGCCTGATTTTTAGTCAGACGTTGGCGCCGCTTGGTTGCAGCTGTTGTTGTTGTGACTTCGGAATAGCAAATACCTTCTTGAAAACATACCCAAATTTTATCTTAAATATTGGTGCTTTAATTAATGTTTTCCATAACAACACTCATAGCAGATGCGTTCTTCAACTGACTTGAAATCAGATAGCTGAAATGCGAATGCAATAGGCTCGAAACCTATCGCTTTCTGTAATATTTTTGCATTTTAGCTGTATTTATAATGCTTTTAAAAAAATAAGTAAATTTGCAAAAACTCAGGAAATGAAGCAGATAGGTTTCGAACTTATGCTTCAATCTGTCTGATTTCTAGTCAGACGTTGGCGCCATTCCGTTGCAGCTGTTGTTGTTGTGACTTTGGAATAGCAAATACCTTCTTGAAAACATACCCAAATTTTATCTCAAATATTGGTGCGCTTATTAATGTTTTCCATAACAACACTCATAGCAGATGCGTTCGGCAACTGAATTGAAATCAGATAGCTGAATTGCGAATGCAATAGGCTTGAAACCTACCGCTTTCGCTAACCTTTTTGGGGTTTAACTGTGTTTTTCTTGTACTTAAAAAATAAGTAAATTTTCAAAAAGTTGGAAAATGAAGCAGATAGGTTTCGAACCTATGCTTCAATCTGCCTGATTTCTAGTCAGATATTGGCGCCGCTTGGTTGCAGCTGTTGTTGTTGTGACTCCGGAATAGCAAATACCTTCTTGAAAACATACCCAAATTTTATCTCAAATATTGGTGCGTTTATTAATGTTTTCCATAACAACACTCATAGCAGATTCGGTCGGCAACTGACTTGAAATCAGATAGCTGAATTGCGAATGGAATAGGCTTGAAACCTACCGCCATCGCTATCCTTTTTTGGGTTTAACTAAGTTTTTCTTGCACTTAAAAAATAAGTAAATTTTCAAAAAGTTGGAAAATGAAGCAGATAGGTTTCGAACCTATGCTTCAATCTGCCTGATTTTTAGTCAGACGTTGGCGCCGCTTGGTTGCAGCTGTTGTTGTTGTGACTTCGGAATAGCAAATACCTTCTTGAAAACATACCCAAATTTTATCTTAAATATTGGTGCGTTAATTAATGTTTTCCATAACAACACTCATAGCAGATGCGTTCGGCAACTGACTTGAAATCAGATAGCTGAAATGCGAATGCAATAGGCTCGAAACCTATCGCTTTCTGTAATATTTTTGCACTTTAGCTGTGTTTATAATGCTGTTAAAAAAATAAGTAAATTTTCAAAAAGTTGGAAAATGAAGCAGATAGGTTTCGAACCTATGCTTCAGTCTGTCTGATTTCTAGTCAGACGTTGGCGCCACTCCGTTGCAGCTGTTGTTGTTGTGACTCCGGAATAGCAAATACCTTCTTGAAAACATACCCAAATTTTATCTCAAATATTGGTGCGTTTATTAATGTTTTCCATAACAACACTCATAGCAGATTCGGTCGGCAACTGACTTGAAATCAGATAGCTGAAATGCGAATGCAATAGGCTCGAAACCTATCGCTTTCTGTAATATTTTTGCATTTTAGCTGTATTTATAATGCTTTTAAAAAAATAAGTAAATTTGCAAAAACTCAGGAAATGAAGCAGATAGGTTTCGAACTTATGCTTCAATCTGTCTGATTTCTAGTCAGACGTTGGCGCCATTCCGTTGCAGCTGTTGTTGTTGTGACTTTGGAATAGCAAATACCTTCTTGAAAACATACCCAAATTTTATCTCAAATATTGGTGCGCTTATTAATGTTTTCCATAACAACACTCATAGCAGATGCGTTCGGCAACTGAATTGAAATCAGATAGCTGAATTGCGAATGCAATAGGCTTGAAACCTACCGCTTTCGCTAACCTTTTTGGGGTTTAACTGTGTTTTTCTTGTACTTAAAAAATAAGTAAATTTTCAAAAAGTTGGAAAATGAAGCAGATAGGTTTCGAACCTATGCTTCAATCTGCCTGATTTCTAGTCAGATATTGGCGCCGCTTGGTTGCAGCTGTTGTTGTTGTGACTCCGGAATAGCAAATACCTTCTTGAAAACATACCCAAATTTTATCTCAAATATTGGTGCGTTTATTAATGTTTTCCATAACAACACTCATAGCAGATTCGGTCGGCAACTGACTTGAAATCAGATAGCTGAATTGCGAATGGAATAGGCTTGAAACCTACCGCCATCGCTATCCTTTTTTGGGTTTAACTAAGTTTTTCTTGCACTTAAAAAATAAGTAAATTTTCAAAATGTTGGAAAATGAAGCTGATAGGTTTCAAACCTATGCTTCAATCTGTCTGATTTCTAGTCAGACGTTGGCGCCACTCGGTTGCAGCTGTTGTTGTTGTGACTCCGGAATAGCAAATACCTTCTTGAAAACATACCCAAATTTTATCTCAAATATTGGTGCGTTTATTAATGTTTTCCATAACAACACTCATAGCTGATTCGGTCGGCAACTGACTTGAAATCAGATAGCTGAAATGCGAATGCAATAGACTTGAAACCTACCGCTTCCGCTAACCTTTTTTAAGTTTATTTTGTGTTTTTGTTGCACTTAAAAAATAAGTAAATTTTCAAAATGTTGGAAAATGAAGCTGATAGGTTTCAAACCTATGCTTCAATCTGTCTGATTTCTAGTCAGACGTTGGCGCCACTCGGTTGCAGCTGTTGTTGTTGTGACTCCGGAATAGCAAATACCTTCTTGAAAACATACCCAAATTTTATCTCAAATATTGGTGCGTTTATTAATGTTTTCCATAACAACACTCATAGCTGATTCGGTCGGCAACTGACTTGAAATCAGATAGCTGAAATGCGAATGCAATAGGCTCGAAACCTATCGCTTTCTGTAATATTTTTGCATTTTAGCTGTATTTATAATGCTTTTAAAAAATAAGTAAATTTTCAAAAAGTTGGAAAATGAAGCAGATAGGTTTCGAACCTATGCTTCAATCTGTCTGATTTCTAGTCAGACGTTGGCGCCATTCCGTTGCAGCTGTTGTTGTTGTGACTCTGGAATAGCAAATACCTTCTTGAAAACATACCCAAATTTTGTCTCAAATATTGGTGCGTTTATTAATGTTTTCCATAACAACACTCATAGCAGATGCGTTCGGCAACTGAATTGAAATCAGATAGCTGAATTGCGAATGCAATAGGCTTGAAACCTACCGCTTTCGCTTAACTTTTTTGGGTTTAATTGTGTTTTTCTTGCACTTAAAAAATATGTAAATTTTCAAAAAGTTGGCAAATGAAGCAGATAGGTTTCGAACCTATGCTTCAATCTGCCTGATTTCTAGTCAGATGTTGGCGCCGCTTGGTTGCAGCTGTTGTTGTTGTGACTCCGGAATAGCAAATACCTTCTTGAAAACGTACCCAAATTTTATCTCAAATATTGGTGCGTTTATTAATGTTTTCCATAATAACACTCATAGCAGATGCGTTCGGAAACTGACTTGAAATCAGATAGCTGAATTGCGAATGCAATAGGCTTGAAACCTACCGCTTTCGCTAACCTTTTTTGGGTTTAACTAAGTTTTTCTTGCACTTAAAAAATAAGTAAATTTTCAAAAAGTTGGAAAATGAAGCAGATAGGTTTCGAACCTATGCTTCAATCTGCCTGATTTTTAGTCAGACGTTGGCGCCGCTTGGTTGCAGCTGTTGTTGTTGTGACTTCGGAATAGCTAATACCTTCTTGAAAACATACCCAAATTTTATCTTAAATATTGGTGCGTTAATTAATGTTTTCCATAACAACACTCATAGTAGATGCGTTCTTCAACTGACTTGAAATCAGATAGCTGAAATGCGAATGCAATAGGCTCGAAACCTATCGCTTTCTGTAATATTTTTGCATTTTAGCTGTGTTTATAATGCTGTTAAAAAAATAAGTAAATTTTGAAAAAGTTGGAAAATGAAGCAGATAGGTTTCGAACCTATGCTTCAATCTGCCTGATTTCTAGTCAGACTTTGGCGCCGCTTGGTTGCAGCTGTTGTTGTTGTGTTTCCGGAATAGCAAATACCTTCTTGAAAACATACCCAAATTTTATCTCAAATATTGGTGCGTTTATTAATGTTTTCCATAACAACACTCATAGCAGATTCGGTCGGCAACTGACTTGAAATCAGGTAGCTGAATTGCGAATGCAATAGTCTTGAAACCTACCGCTTTCGCTAACCTTTTTTGGGTTTAACTGTGTTTTTCTTGCACTTAAAAAATAAGTAAATTTTCAAAAAGTTGGAAAATGAAGCAGATAGGTTTCGAACCTATGCTTCAATCTGCCTGATTTCTAGTCAGACGTTGGCGCCACTCGGTTGTAGCTGTTGTTGTTGTGACTCCGGAATAGCAAATACCTTCTTGAAAACATACCCAAATTTTATCTCAAATATTGGTGCGTTTATTAATGTTTTCCATAACAACACTCAAAGCAGATTCGGTCGGCAACTGACTTGAAATCAGATAGCTGAAATGCGAATGCAATAGGCTCGAAACCTATCGCTTTCTGTAATATTTTTGCATTTTAGCTGTGTTTATAATGCTGTTAAAAAAATAAGTAAATTTTCAAAAAGTTGGAAAATGAAGCAGATAGGTTTCGAACCTATGCTTCAGTCTGTCTGATTTCTAGTCAGACGTTGGCGCCACTCCGTTGCAGCTGTTGTTGTTGTGACTCCGGAATAGCAAATACCTTCTTGAAAACATACCCAAATTTTATCTCAAATATTGGTGCGTTTATTAATGTTTTCCATAACAACACTCATAGCAGAATCGGTCGGCAACTGACTTGAAATCAGATAGCTGAAATGCGAATGCAATAGGCTCGAAACCTATCGCTTTCTGTAATATTTTTGCATTTTAGCTGTATTTATAATGCTTTTAAAAAAATAAGTAAATTTTTAAAATGTTGGAAAATGAAGCAGATAGGTTTCGAACCTATGCTTCAATCTGTCTGATTTCTAGTCAGACGTTGGCGCCATTCCGTTGCAGCTGTTGTAGTTGTGACTCCGAAATAGCAAATACCTTCTTGAATACACCCAAATTTTATCTCAAATATTGGAGCGTTTTTTAAGGTTTTCCATTACAACACACATAGCAGATGCGTTCGGCAACTGACTTGAAATCAGAGAGCTGAATTGCGAATGCAATAGACTTGAAACCTACCGCTTCCGCTAACCTTTTTTGGGTTTATTCTGTGTTTTTGTTGCACTTAAAAAATAAGTAAATTTTCAAAATGTTGGAAAATTAAGCTGATAGGTTTTAAACCTATGCTTCAATCTGTCTGATTTCTAGTCAGACGTTGGCGCCACTCGGTTGCAGCTGTAGTTGTTGTGACTCCGGAATAGCAAATACCTTCTTGAAAACAAACCCAAATTTTATTTCAAATATTGGTGCGTTTATTAATGTTTTCCATAACAACACTCATAGCAGATTCGGTCGGCAACTGACTTGAAGTCAGATAGCTGAAATGCGAATGCAATAGGCTCGAAACCTATCGCTTTCTGTAATATTTTTGCATTTTAGCTGTATTTATAATGCTTTTAAAAAAATAAGTAAATTTTCAAAAAGTTGGAAATGCAGCAGATAGGTTTCGAACCTATGCTTCAATCTGCCTGATTTCTAGTCAGACGTTGGCGCCGCTTGGTTGTAGCTGTTGTTGTTGTGACTCCGGAATAGCAAATACCTTCTTGAAAACGTACCCAAATTTTATCTCAAATATTGGTGCGTTTATTAATGTTTTCCATAATAACACTCATAGCAGATGCGTTCGGCAACTGACTTGAAATCAGATAGCTGAATTGCGAATGGAATAGGCTTGAAACCTACCGCCATCGCTTACCTTTTTTGGGTTTAACTAAGTTTTTCTTGCACTTAAAAAATAAGTAAATTTTCAAAAAGTTGGCAAATGAAGCAGATAGGTTTCGAACCTATGCTTCAATCTGCCTGATTTCTAGTCAGATGTTGGCGCCGCTTGGTTGCAGCTGTTGTTGTTGTGACTCCGGAATAGCAAATACCTTCTTGAAAACGTACCCAAATTTTATCTTAAATATTGGTGCGTTAATTAATGTTTTCCATAACAACACTCATAGCAGATGCGTTCGGCAACTGACTTGAAATCAGATAGCTGAAATGCGAATGCAATAGGCTCGAAACCTATCGCTTTCTGTAATATTATTGCGTTTTAGCTGTGTTTATAATGCTGTTAAAAAAATAAGTAAATTTTCAAAAATTTGGAAAATGAAGCAGATAGGTTTCGAACCTATGCTTCAATCTGCCTGATTTCTAGTCAGATATTGGCGCCGCTTGGTTGCAGCTGTTGTTGTTGTGACTCCGGAATAGCAAATACCTTCTTGAAAACATACCCAAATATTATCTCAAATATTGGTGCGTTTATTAATGTTTTCCATAACAACACTCATAGCAGATTCAGTCGGCAACTGACTTGAAATCAGATAGCTGAATTGCGAATGGAATAGGCTTGAAACCTACCGCCATCGCTAACCTTTTTTGGGTTTAATTGTGTTTTTCTTGCACTTAAAAAATAAGTAAATTTTCAAAAAGTTGGCAAATGAAGCAGATAGGTATCGAACCTATGCTTCAATCTGCCTGATTTCTAGTCAGATGTTGGCGCCGCTTGGTTGCAGCTGTTGTTGTTGTGACTCCGGAAGAGCAAATACCTTCTTGAAAACGTACCCAAATTTTATCTCAAATATTGGTGCGTTTATTAATGTTTTCCATAATAACACTCATAGCAGATGCGTTCGGAAACTGACTTGAAATCAGATAGCTGAATTGCGAATGCAATAGGCTTGAAACCTACCGCTTTCGCTAACCTTTTTTGGGTTTAACTAAGTTTTTCTTGCACTTAAAAAATAAGTAAATTTTCAAGAAGTTGGAAAATGAAGCAGATAGGTTTCGAACCTATGCTTCAATCTGCCTGATTTTTAGTCAGACGTTGGCGCCGCTTGGTTGCAGCTGTTGTTGTTGTGACTTCGGAATAGCAAATACCTTCTTGAAAACATACCCAAATTTTATCTTAAATATTGGTGCGTTAATTAAAGTTTTCCATAACAACACTCATATTAGATGCGTTCTTCAACTGACTTGAAATCAGATAGCTGAAATGCGAATGCAATAGGCTCGAAACCTATCGCTTTCTGTAATATTTTTGCATTTTAGCTGTGTTTATAATGCTGTTAAAAAAATAAGTAAATTTTCAAAAAGTTGGAAAATGAAGCAGATAGGTTTCGAACCTATGCTTCAATCTGCCTGATTTCTAGTCAGACTTTGGCGCCGCTTGGTTGCAGCTGTTGTTGTTGTGTTTCCGGAATAGCAAACACCTTCTTGAAAACATACCCAAATTTTATCTCAAATATTGGTGCGTTTATTAATGTTTTCCATAACAACACTCATAGCAGATTCGGTCGGCAACTGACTTGAAATCAGGTAGCTGAATTGCGAATGCAATAGTCTTGAAACCTACCGCTTTCGCTAACCTTTTTTGGGTTTAACTGTGTTTTTCTTGCACTTAAAAAATAAGTAAATTTTCAAAAAGTTGGAAAATGAAGCAGATAGGTTTCGAACCTATGCTTCAATCTGCCTGATTTCTAGTCAGACGTTGGCGCCACTCGGTTGCAGCTGTTGTTGTTGTGACTCCGGAATAGCAAATACCTTCTTGAAAACATACCCAAATTTTATCTCAAATATTGGTGCGTTTATTAATGTTTTCCATAACAACACTCAAAGCAGATTCGGTCGGCAACTGACTTGAAATCAGATAGCTGAAATGCGAATGCAATAGGCTCGAAACCTATCGCTTTCTGTAATATTTTTGCATTTTAGCTGTATTTATAATGCTTTTAAAAAAATAAGTAAATTTGCAAAAACTCAGGAAATGAAGCTGATAGGTTTCGAACTTATGCTTCAATCTGTCTGATTTCTAGTCAGACGTTGGCGCCATTCCGTTGCAGCTGTTGTTGTTGTGACTTTGGAATAGCAAATACCTTCTTGAAAACATACCCAAATTTTATCTCAAATATTGGTGCGCTTATTAATGTTTTCCATAACAACACTCATAGCAGATGCGTTCGGCAACTGACTTGAAATCAGATAGCTGAAATGCGAATGCAATAGGCTCGAAACCTATCGCTTTCTGTAATATTTTTGCATTTTAGCTGTATTTATAATGCTTATAAAAAAATAAGTAAATTTTCAAAAAGTTGGAAAATGAAGCAGATAGGTTTCGAACCTATGCTTCAATCTGCCTGATTTCTAGTCAGATATTGGCGCCGCTTGGTTGCAGCTGTTGTAGTTGTGACTCCGGAATAGCAAATACCTTCTTGAAAACATACCCAAATTTTATCTCAAATATTGGTGCGTTTATTAATGTTTTCCATAACAACACTCATAGCAGATTCAGTCGGCAACTGACTTGAAATCAGATAGCTGAATTGCGAATGGAATAGGCTTGAAACCTACCGCCATCGCTAACCTTTTTTGGGTTTAACTAAGTTTTTCTTGCACTTAAAAAATAAGTAAATTTTCAAAAAGTTGGAAAATGAAGCAGATAGGTTTCGAACCTATGCTTCAATCTGCCTGATTTTTAGTCAGACGTTGGCGCCGCTTGGTTGCAGCTGTTGTTGTTGTGACTTCGGAATAGCAAATACCTTCTTGAAAACATACCCAAATTTTATCTTAAATATTGGTGCGTTAATTAATGTTTTCCATAACAACACTCATAGCAGATGCGTTCGGCAACTGACTTGAAATCAGATAGCTGAAATGCGAATGCAATAGGCTCGAAACCTACCACTTTCGCTAACATTTTTTGGGTTTATTCTGTGTTTTTGTTGCACTTAAAAAAGAAGTAAATTTTCAAAAAGTTGGAAAATGAAGCAGATAGGTTTCGAACCTATGCTTCAATCTGCCTGATTTCTAGTCAGACGTTGGCGCCGCTTGGTTGCAGCTGTTGTTGTTGTGACTCCGGAATAGTAAATACCTTCTTGAAAACATACCCAAATTTTATCTCAAATATTGGTGCGTTTATTAATGTTTTCCATAACAACACTCATAGCAGAATCGGTCGGCAACTGACTTGAAATCAGATAGCTGAAATGCGAATGCAATAGGCTCGAAACCTATCGCTTTCTGTAATATTTTTGCATTTTAGCTGTATTTATAATGCTTTTAAAAAAATAAGTAAATTTTTAAAATGTTGGAAAATGAAGCAGATAGGTTTCGAACCTATGCTTCAATCTGTCTGATTTCTAGTCAGACGTTGGCGCCATTCCGTTGCAGCTGTTGTAGTTGTGACTCCGAAATAGCAAATACCTTCTTGAATACACCCAAATTTTATCTCAAATATTGGAGCGTTTTTTAAGGTTTTCCATTACAACACACATAGCAGATGCGTTCGGCAACTGACTTGAAATCAGAGAGCTGAATTGCGAATGCAATAGACTTGAAACCTACCGCTTCCGCTAACCTTTTTTGGGTTTATTCTGTGTTTTTGTTGCACTTAAAAAATAAGTAAATTTTCAAAATGTTGGAAAATTAAGCTGATAGGTTTTAAACCTATGCTTCAATCTGTCTGATTTCTAGTCAGACGTTGGCGCCACTCGGTTGCAGCTGTAGTTGTTGTGACTCCGGAATAGCAAATACCTTCTTGAAAACAAACCCAAATTTTATTTCAAATATTGGTGCGTTTATTAATGTTTTCCATAACAACACTCATAGCAGATTCGGTCGGCAACTGACTTGAAGTCAGATAGCTGAAATGCGAATGCAATAGGCTCGAAACCTATCGCTTTCTGTAATATTTTTGCATTTTAGCTGTATTTATAATGCTTTTAAAAAAATAAGTAAATTTTCAAAAAGTTGGAAATGCAGCAGATAGGTTTCGAACCTATGCTTCAATCTGCCTGATTTCTAGTCAGACGTTGGCGCCGCTTGGTTGTAGCTGTTGTTGTTGTGACTCCGGAATAGCAAATACCTTCTTGAAAACGTACCCAAATTTTATCTCAAATATTGGTGCGTTTATTAATGTTTTCCATAATAACACTCATAGCAGATGCGTTCGGCAACTGACTTGAAATCAGATAGCTGAATTGCGAATGGAATAGGCTTGAAACCTACCGCCATCGCTTACCTTTTTTGGGTTTAACTAAGTTTTTCTTGCACTTAAAAAATAAGTAAATTTTCAAAAAGTTGGCAAATGAAGCAGATAGGTTTCGAACCTATGCTTCAATCTGCCTGATTTCTAGTCAGATGTTGGCGCCGCTTGGTTGCAGCTGTTGTTGTTGTGACTCCGGAATAGCAAATACCTTCTTGAAAACGTACCCAAATTTTATCTTAAATATTGGTGCGTTAATTAATGTTTTCCATAACAACACTCATAGCAGATGCGTTCGGCAACTGACTTGAAATCAGATAGCTGAAATGCGAATGCAATAGGCTCGAAACCTATCGCTTTCTGTAATATTATTGCGTTTTAGCTGTGTTTATAATGCTGTTAAAAAAATAAGTAAATTTTCAAAAATTTGGAAAATGAAGCAGATAGGTTTCGAACCTATGCTTCAATCTGCCTGATTTCTAGTCAGATATTGGCGCCGCTTGGTTGCAGCTGTTGTTGTTGTGACTCCGGAATAGCAAATACCTTCTTGAAAACATACCCAAATTTTATCTCAAATATTGGTGCGTTTATTAATGTTTTCCATAACAACACTCATAGCAGATTCAGTCGGCAACTGACTTGAAATCAGATAGCTGAATTGCGAATGGAATAGGCTTGAAACCAACCGCCATCGCTAACCTTTTTTGGGTTTAATTGTGTTTTTCTTGCACTTAAAAAATAAGTAAATTTTCAAAAAGTTGGCAAATGAAGCAGATAGGTATCGAACCTATGCTTCAATCTGCCTGATTTCTAGTCAGATGTTGGCGCCGCTTGGTTGCAGCTGTTGTTGTTGTGACTCCGGAAGAGCAAATACCTTCTTGAAAACGTACCCAAATTTTATCTCAAATATTGGTGCGTTTATTAATGTTTTCCATAATAACACTCATAGCAGATGCGTTCGGAAACTGACTTGAAATCAGATAGCTGAATTGCGAATGCAATAGGCTTGAAACCTACCGCTTTCGCTAACCTTTTTTGGGTTTAACTAAGTTTTTCTTGCACTTAAAAAATAAGTAAATTTTCAAGAAGTTGGAAAATGAAGCAGATAGGTTTCGAACCTATGCTTCAATCTGCCTGATTTTTAGTCAGACGTTGGCGCCGCTTGGTTGCAGCTGTTGTTGTTGTGACTTCGGAATAGCAAATACCTTCTTGAAAACATACCCAAATTTTATCTTAAATATTGGTGCGTTAATTAAAGTTTTCCATAACAACACTCATATTAGATGCGTTCTTCAACTGACTTGAAATCAGATAGCTGAAATGCGAATGCAATAGGCTCGAAACCTATCGCTTTCTGTAATATTTTTGCATTTTAGCTGTGTTTATAATGCTGTTAAAAAAATAAGTAAATTTTCAAAAAGTTGGAAAATGAAGCAGATAGGTTTCGAACCTATGCTTCAATCTGCCTGATTTCTAGTCAGACTTTGGCGCCGCTTGGTTGCAGCTGTTGTTGTTGTGTTTCCGGAATAGCAAACACCTTCTTGAAAACATACCCAAATTTTATCTCAAATATTGGTGCGTTTATTAATGTTTTCCATAACAACACTCATAGCAGATTCGGTCGGCAACTGACTTGAAATCAGGTAGCTGAATTGCGAATGCAATAGTCTTGAAACCTACCGCTTTCGCTAACCTTTTTTGGGTTTAACTGTGTTTTTCTTGCACTTAAAAAATAAGTAAATTTTCAAAAAGTTGGAAAATGAAGCAGATAGGTTTCGAACCTATGCTTCAATCTGCCTGATTTCTAGTCAGATATTGGCGCCGCTTGGTTGCAGCTGTTGTTGTTGTGACTCCGGAATAGCAAATACCTTCTTGAAAACATACCCAAATTTTATCTCAAATATTGGTGCGTTTATTAATGTTTTCCATAACAACACTCATAGCAGATTCGGTCGGCAACTGACTTGAAATCAGATAGCTGAATTGCGAATGGAATAGGCTTGAAACCTACCGCCATCGCTATCCTTTTTTGGGTTTAACTAAGTTTTTCTTGCACTTAAAAAATAAGTAAATTTTCAAAAAGTTGGAAAATGAAGCAGATAGGTTTCGAACCTATGCTTCAATCTGCCTGATTTTTAGTCAGACGTTGGCGCCGCTTGGTTGCAGCTGTTGTTGTTGTGACTTCGGAATAGCAAATACCTTCTTGAAAACATACCCAAATTTTATCTTAAATATTGGTGCGTTAATTAATGTTTTCCATAACAACACTCATAGCAGATGCGTTCGGCAAATGACTTGAAATCAGATAGCTGAAATGCGAATGCAATAGGCTCGAAACCTATCGCTTTCTGTAATATTTTTGCATTTTAGCTGTATTTATAATGCTTATAAAAAAATAAGTAAATTTTCAAAAAGTTGGAAAATGAAGCAGATAGGTTTCGAACCTATGCTTCAATCTGCCTGATTTCTAGTCAGATATTGGCGCCGCTTGGTTGCAGCTGTTGTAGTTGTGACTCCGGAATAGCAAATACCTTCTTGAAAACATACCCAAATTTTATCTCAAATATTGGTGCGTTTATTAATGTTTTCCATAACAACACTCATAGCAGATTCAGTCGGCAACTGACTTGAAATCAGATAGCTGAATTGCGAATGGAATAGGCTTGAAACCTACCGCCATCGCTAACCTTTTTTGGGTTTAACTAAGTTTTTCTTGCACTTAAAAAATAAGTAAATTTTCAAAAAGTTGGAAAATGAAGCAGATAGGTTTCGAACCTATGCTTCAATCTGCCTGATTTTTAGTCAGACGTTGGCGCCGCTTGGTTGCAGCTGTTGTTGTTGTGACTTCGGAATAGCAAATACCTTCTTGAAAACATACCCAAATTTTATCTTAAATATTGGTGCGTTAATTAATGTTTTCCATAACAACACTCATAGCAGATGCGTTCGGCAACTGACTTGAAATCAGAGAGCTGAAATGCGAATGCAATAGGCTCGAAACCTACCACTTTCGCTAACATTTTTTGGGTTTATTCTGTGTTTTTGTTGCACTTAAAAAAGAAGTAAATTTTCAAAAAGTTGGAAAATGAAGCAGATAGGTTTCGAACCTATGCTTCAATCTGCCTGATTTCTAGTCAGACGTTGGCGCCGCTTGGTTGCAGCTGTTGTTGTTGTGACTCCGGAATAGTAAATACCTTCTTGAAAACATACCCAAATTTTATCTCAAATATTGGTGCGTTTATTAATGTTTTCCATAACAACACTCATAGCAGATTCGGTCGGCAACTGACTTGAAATTTTTGCATTTTAGCTGTATTTATAATGCTTTTAAAAAAATAAGTAAATTTGCAAAAAGTCAGAAAATGAAGCAGATAGGTTTCGAACCTATGCTTCAATCTGTCTGATTTCTAGTCAGACGTTGGCGCCATTCCGTTGCAGCTGTTGTTGTTGTAACTTTGGAATAGCAAATACCTTCTTGAAAACATACCCAAATTTTATCTCAAATATTGGTGCGCTTATTAATGTTTTCCATAACAACACTCATAGCAGATGCGTTCGGCAACTGACTTGAAATCAGATAGCTGAAATGCGAATGCAATAGGCTCGAAACCTATCGCTTTCTGTAATATTTTTGCATTTTAGCTGTATTTATAATGCTTATAAAAAAATAAGTAAATTTTCAAAAAGTTGGAAAATGAAGCAGATAGGTTTCGAACCTATGCTTCAATCTGCCTGATTTCTAGTCAGACGTTGGCGCCGCTTGGTTGCAGCTGTTGTTGTTGTGACTCCGGAATAGCAAATACCTTCTTGAAAACATACCCAAATTTTATCTCAAATATTGGTGAGTTTATTAATGTTTTCCATAGCAACACTCATTGCAGATTCGGTCGGCAACTGACTTGAAATCAGATAGCTGAAATGCGAATGCAATAGGCTCGAAACCTATCGCTTTCTGTAATATTTTTGCATTTTAGCTGTATTTATAATGCTTATAAAAAAATAAGTAAATTTTCAAAAAGTTGGAAAATGAAGCAGATAGGTTTCGAACCTATGCTTCAGTCTGTCTGATTTCTAGTCAGACGTTGGCGCCACTCCGTTGCAGCTGTTGTTGTTGTGACTCCGGAATAGCAAATACCTTCTTGAAAACATACCCAAATTTTATCTCAAATATTGGTGCGTTTATTAATGTTTTCCATAACAACACTCATAGCAGATTCGGTCGGCAACTGACTTGAAATCAGATAGCTGAAATGCGAATGCAATAGGCTCGAAACCTATCGCTTTCTGTAATATTTTTGCATTTTAGCTGTATTTATAATGCTTTTAAAAAATAAGTAAATTTTCGAAAAGTTGGAAAATGAACCAGATACGTTTCGAACCTATGCTTTAATCTATCTGATTTCTAGTCAGACGTTGGCGCCACTCCGTTGTAGCTGTTGTTGTTGTGACTCCGGAATAGCAAATACCTTCTTGAAAACATACCCAAATTTTATCTCAATTATTGGTGCGTTTATTAATGTTTGCCATAATAACACTCATAGCAGATGCATTCGGCAACTGACTTGAAATCAGATAGCTGAATTGCGAATGCAATAGGCTTGAAACCTACCGCTTTCGCTAACCTTTTTTGGGTTTAAATGTGTTTTTCTTGCACTTAAAAAATAAGTACATTTTCAAAAAGTTGGAAAATGAAGCCGATATGTTTCGAACCTATGCTTCAATCTGCCTGATTTCTAGTCAGACGTTGGCTCCGCTTGGTTGCAGCTGTTGTTGTTGTGACTCCGGAATAGCTAATACCTTCTTGAAAACATACCCAAATTTTATCTCAAATATTGGTGCGTTTATTAATGTTTTCCATAACAACACTCATAGCAGATTCGGTCGGCAAGTGACTTGAAATCAGAAAGCTGAATTGCGAATGGAATAGTCTTGAAACCTACCGCCATCGCTAACCTTTTTTGGGTTTAACTGTGTTTTTCTTGCACTTAAAAAATAAGTAAATTTTCAAAAAGTTGGAAAATGAAGCAGATAGGTTTCTAACCTATGCTTCAATCTGTCTGATTTCTAGTCAGACGTTGGCGCCACTCCGTTGCAGCTGTTGTTGTTATGACTCCGGAATAGCAAATACCTTCTTGAAAACATACCCAAATTTTATCTCAAATATTTTTGCGTTAATTAATGTTTTCCATAACAACACTCATAGCAGATGCGTTCGGCAACTGACTTGAAATCAGATAGCTGAAATGCGAATGCAATAGGCTTGAAACCTACCACTTTCGCTAACATTTTTTGGGTTTATTCTGTGTTTTTGTTGCACTTAAAAAAGAAGTAAATTTTCAAAAAGTTGGAAAATGAAGCAGATAGGTTTCGAACCTATGCTTCAATCTGCCTGATTTCTAGTCAGACGTTGGCGCCACTCCGTTGCAGCTGTTGTTGTTGTGACTTTGGAATAGCAAATACCTTCTTGAAAACATACGCAAATTTTATCTCAAATATTGGTGCGTTTATTAATGTTTGCCATAATAACACTCATAGCAGATGCATTCGGCAACTGACTTGAAATCAGATAGCTGAATTGCGAATGCAATAGGCTTGAAACCTACCGCTTTCGCTAACCTTTTTTGGGTTTAACTGTGTTTTTCTTGCACTTAAAAAATAAGTAAATTTTCAAAAAGTTGGAAATTGAAGCAGATAGGTTTCGAACCTATGCTCCAATCTGTCTGATTTCTAGTCAGACGTTGGCGCCACTCCGTTGCAGCTGTTGTTGTTGTGACTCCGGAATAGCAAATACCTTCTTGAAAACATACCCAAATTTTATCTCAAATATTTTTGCGTTAATTAATGTTTTCCATAACAACACTCATAGCAGATGCCTTCGGCAACTGACTTGAAATCAGATAGCTGAAATGCGAATGCAATAGGCTTGAAACCTACCACTTTCGCTAACATTTTTTGGGTTTATTCTGTGTTTTTGTTGCACTTAAAAAAGAAGTAAATTTTCAAAAAGTTGGAAAATGAAGCAGATAGGTTTCGAACCTATGCTTCAATCTGCCTGATTTCTAGTCAGACTTTGGCGCCGCTTGGTTGCAGCTGTTGTTGTTGTGACTCCGGAATAGTAAATACCTTCTTGAAAACATACCCAAATTTTATCTCAAATATTAGTGCGTTTATTAATGTTTTCCATAACAACACTCATAGCAGATTCGGTCGGCAACTGACTTGAAATTTTTGCATTTTAGCTGTATTTATAATGCTTTTAAAAAAATAAGTAAATTTTCAAAAAGTTGGAAAATGAAGCAGATAGGTTTCGAACCTATGCTTCAGTCTGTCTGATTTCTAGTCAGACGTTGACGCCACTCCGTTGCAGCTGTTATTGTTGTGACTCCGGAATAGCAAATACCTTCTTGAAAACATACCCAAATTTTATCTCAAATATTGCAGCGTTTTTAAGGTTTTCCATTACAACACACATAGCAGATGCGTTCGGCAACTGACTTGAAATCAGAGAGCTGAAATGCGAATGCAATAGACTTGAAACCTACCGCTTCCGCTAACCTTTTTGGGTTTATTCTGTGTTTTTGTTGCACTAAAAAAATAAGTAAATGTTCAAAATGTTGGAAAATGAAGCTGATAGGTTTCGAACCTATGCTTCAATCTGCCTGATTTCTAGTCAGACGTTGGCGCCGCTTGGTTGCAGCTGTTGTTGTTGTGACTCCGGAATAGCAAATACCTTCTTGAAAACATACCCAAATTTTATCTCAAATATTGGTGAGTTTATTAGTGTTTTCCATAACAACACTCATAGCAGATTTGGTCGGCAACTGACTTGAAATCAGATAGCTGAAATGCGAATGCAATAGGCTCGAAACCTATCGCTTTCTGTAATATTTTTGCATTTTAGCTGTATTTATAATGCTTATAAAAAAATAAGTAAATTTTCAAAAAGTTGGAAAATGAAGCAGATAGGTTTCGAACCTATGCTTCAGTCTGTCTGATTTCTAGTCAGACGTTGGAGCCACTCCGTTGCAGCTGTTGTTGTTGTGACTCCGGAATAGCAAATACCTTCTTGAAAACATACCCAAATTATATCTCAAATATTGGTGCGTTTATTAATGTTTTCCATAACAACACTCATAGCAGATTCGGTCGGCAACTGACTTGAAATCAGATAGCTTAAATGCGAATGCAATAGGCTCGAAACCTATCGCTTTCTGTAATATTTTTGCATTTTAGCTGTATTTATAATGCTTTTAAAAAATAAGTAAATTTTCGAAAAGTTGGAAAATGAAGCAGATAGGTTTCGAACCTATGCTTCAATCTATCTGATTTCTAGTCAGACGTTGGCGCCACTCCGTTGCAGCTGTTGTTGTTGTGACTTTGGAATAGCAAATAGCTTCTTGAAAACATACGCAAATTTTATCTCAAATATTGATGCGTTTATTAATGTTTTCCATAACAACACTCATAGCAGATTCGGTCGGCAACTGACTTGAAATCAGATAGCTGAAATGCGAATGCAATAGGTTCGAAACCTATCGCTTTCTGTAATATTTTTACATTTTAGCTGTATTTATAATGCTTTTAAAAAATAAGTAAATTTTCAAAAAGTTGGAAAATGAAGCAGATTGGTTTTGAACCTATGCTTTAATCTATCTGATTTCTAGTCAGACGTTGGCACCACTCCGTTGTAGCTGTTGTTGTTGTGACTCCGGAATAGCAAATACCTTCTTGAAAACATACCCAAATTTTATCTCAATTATTGGTGCGTTTATTAATGTTTGCCATAATAACACTCATAGCAGATGCATTCGGCAACTGACTTGAAATCAGATAGCTGAATTGCGAATGCAATAGGCTTGAAACCTACCGCTTTCGCTAACCTTTTTTGGGTTTAACTGTGTTTTCCTTGCACTTAAAAAATAAGTACATTTTCAAAAAGTTGGAAAATGAAGCCGATAGGTTTCGAACCTATGCTTCAATCTGCCTGATTTCTAGTCAGACGTTGGCTCCGCTTGGTTGCAGCTGTTGTTGTTGTGACTCCGGAATAGCTATTATCTCAAATATTGGTGTGTTTATTAATGTTTTCCATATTAACACTCATAGCAGATTCGGTCGGCAAGTGACTTGAAATCAGAAAGCTGAATTGCGAATGGAATAGTCTTGAAACCTACCGCCATCGCTAACCTTTTTTGGGTTTAACTGTGTTTTTCTTGCACTTAAAAAATAAGTAAATTTTCAAAAAGTTGGAAAATGAAGCAGATAGGTTTCTAACCTATGCTTCAATCTGTCTGATTTCTAGTCAGACGTTGGCGCCACTCCGTTGCAGCTGTTGTTGTTGTGACTCCGGAATAGCAAATACCTTCTTGAAAACATACCCAAATTTTATCTCAAATATTTTTGCGTTAATTAATGTTTTCCATAACAACACTCATAGCAGATGCGTTCGGCAACTGACTTGAAATCAGATAGCTGAAATGCGAATGCAATAGGCTTGAAACCTACCACTTTCGCTAACATTTTTTGGGTTTATTCTGTGTTTTTGTTGCACTTAAAAAAGAAGTAAATTTTCAAAAAGTTGGAAAATGAAGCAGATAGGTTTCGAACCTATGCTTCAATCTGCCTGATTTCTAGTCAGACGTTGGCGCCGCTTGGTTGCAGCTGTTGTTGTTGTGACTCCGGAATAGTAAATACCTTCTTGAAAACATACCCAAATTTTATCTCAAATATTGGTGCGTTTATTAATGTTTTCCATAACAACACTCGTAGCAGATTCGGTCGGCAACTGACTTGAAATTTTTGCATTTTAGCTGTATTTATAATGCTTTTAAAAAAATAAGTTAATTTGCAAAAAGTCAAAAAATGAAGCAGATAGGTTTCGAACCTATGCTTCAATCTGCCTGATTTCTAGTCAGAAGTTGGCGCCGCTTGGTTGCAGCTGTTGTTGTTGTGACTCCGGAATAGCAAATACCTTCTTGAAAACATTCCTAAATTTTATCTCAAATATTGGTGCGTTTGTTAATGTTTTCCATAACAACACTCATAGCAGATTCGGTCGGCAACTGACTTGAAATCAGATAGCTGAAATGCGAATGCAATAGGCTCGAAACCTATCGCTTTCTGTAATATTTTTGCACTTTAGCTGTGTTTAAAATGCTTTTAAAAAAATAAAAAAAATTTCAAAAAGATGGAAAATGAAGCAGATAGGTTTCGAACCTATGCTTCAATCTGCCTGATTTCTAGTTAGACTTTGGCGCCGTTTGGTTGCAGCTGTTGTTGTTGTGACTCCGGAATAGCAAATACCTTCTTGAAAACATACCCAAATTTTATCTCAAATATTGGTGCGTTTATTAATGTTTTCCATAACAACACTCATAGCAGATTCGGTCGGCAACTGACTTGAAATCAGATAGCTTAAATGCGAATGCAATAGGCTCGAAACCTATCGCTTTCTGTAATATTTTTGCATTTTAGCTGTATTTATAATGCTTTTAAAAAATAAGTAAATTTTCGAAAAGTTGGAAAATGAAGCAGATAGGTTTCGAACCTATGCTTCAATCTATCTGATTTCTAGTCAGACGTTGGCGCCACTCCGTTGCAGCTGTTGTTGTTGTGACTTTGGAATAGCAAATAGCTTCTTGAAAACATACGCAAATTTTATCTCAAATATTGATGCGTTTATTAATGTTTTCCATAACAACACTCATAGCAGATTCGGTCGGCAACTGACTTGAAATCAGATAGCTGAAATGCGAATGCAATAGGTTCGAAACCTATCGCTTTCTGTAATATTTTTACATTTTAGCTGTATTTATAATGCTTTTAAAAAATAAGTAAATTTTCAAAAAGTTGGAAAATGAAGCAGATTGGTTTTGAACCTATGCTTTAATCTATCTGATTTCTAGTCAGACGTTGGCACCACTCCGTTGTAGCTGTTGTTGTTGTGACTCCGGAATAGCAAATACCTTCTTGAAAACATACCCAAATTTTATCTCAATTATTGGTGCGTTTATTAATGTTTGCCATAATAACACTCATAGCAGATGCATTCGGCAACTGACTTGAAATCAGATAGCTGAATTGCGAATGCAATAGGCTTGAAACCTACCGCTTTCGCTAACCTTTTTTGGGTTTAACTGTGTTTTCCTTGCACTTAAAAAATAAGTACATTTTCAAAAAGTTGGAAAATGAAGCCGATAGGTTTCGAACCTATGCTTCAATCTGCCTGATTTCTAGTCAGACGTTGGCTCCGCTTGGTTGCAGCTGTTGTTGTTGTGACTCCGGAATAGCTATTATCTCAAATATTGGTGTGTTTATTAATGTTTTCCATATTAACACTCATAGCAGATTCGGTCGGCAAGTGACTTGAAATCAGAAAGCTGAATTGCGAATGGAATAGTCTTGAAACCTACCGCCATCGCTAACCTTTTTTGGGTTTAACTGTGTTTTTCTTGCACTTAAAAAATAAGTAAATTTTCAAAAAGTTGGAAAATGAAGCAGATAGGTTTCTAACCTATGCTTCAATCTGTCTGATTTCTAGTCAGACGTTGGCGCCACTCCGTTTCAGCTGTTGTTGTTGTGACTCCGGAATAGCAAATACCTTCTTGAAAACATACCCAAATTTTATCTCAAATATTTTTGCGTTAATTAATGTTTTCCATAACAACACTCATAGCAGATGCGTTCGGCAACTGACTTGAAATCAGATAGCTGAAATGCGAATGCAATAGGCTTGAAACCTACCACTTTCGCTAACATTTTTTGGGTTTATTCTGTGTTTTTGTTGCACTTAAAAAAGAAGTAAATTTTCAAAAAGTTGGAAAATGAAGCAGATAGGTTTCGAACCTATGCTTCAATCTGCCTGATTTCTAGTCAGACGTTGGCGCCGCTTGGTTGCAGCTGTTGTTGTTGTGACTCCGGAATAGTAAATACCTTCTTGAAAACATACCCAAATTTTATCTCAAATATTGGTGCGTTTATTAATGTTTTCCATAACAACACTCGTAGCAGATTCGGTCGGCAACTGACTTGAAATTTTTGCATTTTAGCTGTATTTATAATGCTTTTAAAAAAATAAGTTAATTTGCAAAAAGTCAAAAAATGAAGCAGATAGGTTTCGAACCTATGCTTCAATCTGCCTGATTTCTAGTCAGAAGTTGGCGCCGCTTGGTTGCAGCTGTTGTTGTTGTGACTCCGGAATAGCAAATACCTTCTTGAAAACATTCCTAAATTTTATCTCAAATATTGGTGCGTTTGTTAATGTTTTCCATAACAACACTCATAGCAGATTCGGTCGGCAACTGACTTGAAATCAGATAGCTGAAATGCGAATGCAATAGGCTCGAAACCTATCGCTTTCTGTAATATTTTTGCATTTTAGCTGTGTTTAAAATGCTTTTAAAAAAATAAAAAAAATTTCAAAAAGATGGAAAATGAAGCAGATAGGTTTCGAACCTATGCTTCAATCTGCCTGATTTCTAGTTAGACTTTGGCGCCGTTTGGTTGCAGCTGTTGTTGTTGTGACTCCGGAATAGCAAATACCTTCTTGAAAACATACCCAAATTTTATCTCAAATATTGGTGCGTTTATTAATGTTTTCCATAACAACACTCATAGCAGATTCGGTCGGCAACTGACTTGAAATCAGATAGCTGAAATGCGAATGCAATAGGCCCGAAACCTATCGCTTTCTGTAATATTTTTGCATTTTAGCTGTATTTATAAAGCTTTTTAAAAAAAAGTAAATTTGCAAAAAGTCAGAAAATGAAGCAGATAGGTTTCGAACCTATGCTTCAATCTGCCTGATTTTTAGTCAGACGTTGGCGCCGCTTGGTTGCAGCTGTTGTTGTTGTGACTTCGGAATAGCAAATACCTTCTTGAAAACATACCCAAATTTTATCTTAAATATTGGTGCGTTAATTAATGTTTTCCATAACAACACTCATAGCAGATGCGTTCGGCAACTGACTTGAAATCAGATAGCTGAAATGCGAATGCAATAGGCTCGAAAGCTATCGCTTTCTGTAATATTTTTGCATTTTAGCTGTATTTATAATGCTTATAAAAAAATAAGTAAATTTTCAAAAAGTTGGAAAATGAAGCAGATAGGTTTCGAACCTATGCTTCAGTCTGTCTGATTTCTAGTCAGACGTTGGCGCCACTCCGTTGCAGCTGTTGTTGTTGTGACTCCGGAATAGCAAATACCTTCTTGAAAACATACCCAAATTTTATCTCAAATATTGGTGCGTTTATTAATGTTTTCCATAACAACACTCATAGCAGATTCGGTCGGCAACTGACTTGAAATCAGATAGCTGAAATGCGAATGCAATAGGCTCGAAACCTATCGCTTTCTGTAATTATTTTGCATTTTAGCTGTATTTATAATGCTTATAAAAAAATAAGTAAATTTTCAAAAAGTTGGATAATGAAGCAGATAGGTTTCGAACCTATGCTTCAGTCTGTCTGATTTCTAGTCAGACGTTGGCGCCACTTCGTTGCAGCTGTTGTTGTTGTGACTCCGGAATAGCAAATACCTTCTTGAAAACATACCCAAATTTTATCTCAAATATTGGTGCGTTTATTAATGTTTTCCATAACAACACTCATAGCAGATTCGTTCGGCAACTGACTTGAAATCAGATAGCTGAATTGCGAATGCAATAGGCTTGAAACCTACCGCTTTCGCTAACCTTTTTTGGGTTTAACTGTGTTTTTCTTGCACTTAAAAAATAAGTAAATTTTCAAAAAGTTGGATAATAAAGCAGATAGGTTTCGAACCTATGCTTCAATCTGTCTGATTTCTAGTCAGACGTTGGCACCGCTTGGTTGCAGCTGTTGTTGTTGTGACTCCGGAATAGCAAATACCTTCTTGAAAACATATCCAAATTTTATCTGTAATATTGGTGCGTTACTCATAGAAGATTCGGTCGGCAACTGACTTGAAATCAGATAGCTGAAATGCGAATGCAATAGGCTCGAAACCTATCGCTTTCTGTAATATTTTTGCATTTTAGCTGTATTTATAAAGCTTTTTAAAAAAAAGTAAATTTGCAAAAAGTCAGAAAATGAAGCAGATAGGTTTCGAACCTATGCTTCAATCTGTCTGATTTCTAGTCAGACGTTGGTGCCATTCCATTGCAGCTGTTGTAGTTGTGACTCCGGAATAGCAAATACCTTCTTGAATACACCCAAATTTTATCTCAAATATTGGTGCGTTTATTAATGTTTTCCATAACAACACTCATAGCAGATTTGGTCGGCAACTGACTTGAAATCAGATAGCTGAAATGCGAATGCAATAGGCTCGAAACCTATCGCTTTCTGTAATATTTTTGCATTTTAGCTGTGTTTATAATGCTGTTAAAAAAATAAGTAAATTTTCAAAAAGTTGGAAAATGAAGCAGATAGGTTTCGAACCTATGCTTCAATCTGCCTGATTTTTAGTCAGACGTTGGCGCCGCTTGGTTGCAGCTGTTGTTGTTATGACTTCGGAATAGCAAATACCTTCTTGAAAACATACCCAAATTTTATCTTAAATATTGGTGCGTTAATTAATGTTTTCCATAACAACACTCATAGCAGATGCGTTCGGCAACTGACTTGAAATCAGATAGCTGAAATGCGAATGCAATAGGCTCGAAACCTATCGCTTTCTGTAATATTTTTGCATTTTAGCTGTATTTATAATGCTTTTAAAAAATAAGTAAATTTTCAAAAAGTTGGAAAATGAAGCAGATTGGTTTTGAACCTATGCTTTAATCTATCTGATTTCTAGTCAGACGTTGGCACCACTCCGTTGTAGCTGTTGTTGTTGTGACTCCGGAATAGCAAATACCTTCTTGAAAACATACCCAAATTTTATCTTAATTATTGGTGCGTTTATTAATGTTTGCCATAATAACACTCATAGCAGATGCATTCGGCAACTGACTTGAAATCAGATAGCTGAATTGCGAATGCAATAGGCTTGAAACCTACCGATTTCGCTAACCTTTTTTGGGTTTAACTGTGTTTTCCTTGCACTTAAAAAATAAGTACATTTTCAAAAAGTTGGAAAATGAAGCCGATAGGTTTCGAACCTATGCTTCAATCTGCCTGATTTCTAGTCAGACGTTGGCTCCGCTTGGTTGCAGCTGTTGTTGTTGTGACTCCGGAATAGCTATTATCTCAAATATTGGTGTGTTTATTAATGTTTTCCATAACAACACTCATAGCAGATTCGGTCGGCAAGTGACTTGAAATCAGAAAGCTGAATTGCGAATGGAATAGTCTTGAAACCTACCGCCATCGCTAACCTTTTTTGGGTTTAACTGTGTTTTTCTTGCACTTAAAAAATAAGTAAATTTTCAAAAAGTTGGAAAATGAAGCAGATAGGTTTCTAACCTATGCTTCAATCTGTCTGATTTCTAGTCAGACGTTGGCGCCACTCCGTTGCAGCTGTTGTTGTTGTGACTCCGGAATAGCAAATACCTTCTTGAAAACATACCCAAATTTTATCTCAAATATTTTTGCGTTAATTAATGTTTTCCATAACAACACTCATAGCAGATGCGTTCGGCAACTGACTTGAAATCAGATAGCTGAAATGCGAATGCAATAGGCTTGAAACCTACCACTTTCGCTAACATTTTTTGGGTTTATTCTGTGTTTTTGTTGCACTTAAAAAAGAAGTAAATTTTCAAAAAGTTGGAAAATGAAGCAGATAGGTTTCGAACCTATGCTTCAATCTGCCTGATTTCTAGTCAGACGTTGGCGCCGCTTGGTTGCAGCTGTTGTTGTTGTGACTCCGGAATAGTAAATACCTTCTTGAAAACATACCCAAATTTTATCTCAAATATTGGTGCGTTTATTAATGTTTTCCATAACAACACTCGTAGCAGATTCGGTCGGCAACTGACTTGAAATTTTTGCATTTTAGCTGTATTTATAATGCTTTTAAAAAAATAAGTTAATTTGCAAAAAGTCAAAAAATGAAGCAGATAGGTTTCGAACCTATGCTTCAATCTGCCTGATTTCTAGTCAGAAGTTGGCGCCGCTTGGTTGCAGCTGTTGTTGTTGTGACTCCGGAATAGCAAATACCTTCTTGAAAACATTCCTAAATTTTATCTCAAATATTGGTGCGTTTGTTAATGTTTTCCATAACAACACTCATAGCAGATTCGGTCGGCAACTGACTTGAAATCAGATAGCTGAAATGCGAATGCAATAGGCTCGAAACCTATCGCTTTCTGTAATATTTTTGCATTTTAGCTGTGTTTAAAATGCTTTTAAAAAAATAAAAAAAATTTCAAAAAGATGGAAAATGAAGCAGATAGGTTTCGAACCTATGCTTCAATCTGCCTGATTTCTAGTTAGACTTTGGCGCCGTTTGGTTGCAGCTGTTGTTGTTGTGACTCCGGAATAGCAAATACCTTCTTGAAAACATACCCAAATTTTATCTCAAATATTGGTGCGTTTATTAATGTTTTCCATAACAACACTCATAGCAGATTCGGTCGGCAACTGACTTGAAATCAGATAGCTGAAATGCGAATGCAATAGGCCCGAAACCTATCGCTTTCTGTAATATTTTTGCATTTTAGCTGTATTTATAAAGCTTTTTAAAAAAAAGTAAATTTGCAAAAAGTCAGAAAATGAAGCAGATAGGTTTCGAACCTATGCTTCAATCTGCCTGATTTTTAGTCAGACGTTGGCGCCGCTTGGTTGCAGCTGTTGTTGTTGTGACTTCGGAATAGCAAATACCTTCTTGAAAACATACCCAAATTTTATCTTAAATATTGGTGCGTTAATTAATGTTTTCCATAACAACACTCATAGCAGATGCGTTCGGCAACTGACTTGAAATCAGATAGCTGAAATGCGAATGCAATAGGCTCGAAAGCTATCGCTTTCTGTAATATTTTTGCATTTTAGCTGTATTTATAATGCTTATAAAAAAATAAGTAAATTTTCAAAAAGTTGGAAAATGAAGCAGATAGGTTTCGAACCTATGCTTCAGTCTGTCTGATTTCTAGTCAGACGTTGGCGCCACTCCGTTGCAGCTGTTGTTGTTGTGACTCCGGAATAGCAAATACCTTCTTGAAAACATACCCAAATTTTATCTCAAATATTGGTGCGTTTATTAATGTTTTCCATAACAACACTCATAGCAGATTCGGTCGGCAACTGACTTGAAATCAGATAGCTGAAATGCGAATGCAATAGGCTCGAAACCTATCGCTTTCTGTAATTATTTTGCATTTTAGCTGTATTTATAATGCTTATAAAAAAATAAGTAAATTTTCAAAAAGTTGGAAAATGAAGCAGATAGGTTTCGAACCTATGCTTCAGTCTGTCTGATTTCTAGTCAGACGTTGGCGCCACTTCGTTGCAGCTGTTGTTGTTGTGACTCCGGAATAGCAAATACCTTCTTGAAAACATACCCAAATTTTATCTCAAATATTGGTGCGTTTATTAATGTTTTCCATAACAACACTCATAGCAGATTCGTTCGGCAACTGACTTGAAATCAGATAGCTGAATTGCGAATGCAATAGGCTTGAAACCTACCGCTTTCGCTAACCTTTTTTGGGTTTAACTGTGTTTTTCTTGCACTTAAAAAATAAGTAAATTTTCAAAAAGATGGATAATAAAGCAGATAGGTTTCGAACCTATGCTTCAATCTGTCTGATTTCTAGTCAGACGTTGGCACCGCTTGGTTGCAGCTGTTGTTGTTGTGACTCCGGAATAGCAAATACCTTCTTGAAAACATATCCAAATTTTATCTGTAATATTGGTGCGTTACTCATAGAAGATTCGGTCGGCAACTGACTTGAAATCAGATAGCTGAAATGCGAATGCAATAGGCTCGAAACCTATCGCTTTCTGTAATATTTTTGCATTTTAGCTGTATTTATAAAGCTTTTTAAAAAAAAGTAAATTTGCAAAAAGTCAGAAAATGAAGCAGATAGGTTTCGAACCTATGCTTCAATCTGTCTGATTTCTAGTCAGACGTTGGTGCCATTCCATTGCAGCTGTTGTAGTTGTGACTCCGGAATAGCAAATACCTTCTTGAATACACCCAAATTTTATCTCAAATATTGGTGCGTTTATTAATGTTTTCCATAACAACACTCATAGCAGATTTGGTCGGCAACTGACTTGAAATCAGATAGCTGAAATGCGAATGCAATAGGCTCGAAACCTATCGCTTTCTGTAATATTTTTGCATTTTAGCTGTGTTTATAATGCTGTTAAAAAAATAAGTAAATTTTCAAAAAGTTGGAAAATGAAGCAGATAGGTTTCGAACCTATGCTTCAATCTGCCTGATTTTTAGTCAGACGTTGGCGCCGCTTGGTTGCAGCTGTTGTTGTTGTGACTTCGGAATAGCAAATACCTTCTTGAAAACATACCCAAATTTTATCTTAAATATTGGTGCGTTAATTAATGTTTTCCATAACAACACTCATAGCAGATGCGTTCGGCAACTGACTTGAAATCAGATAGCTGAAATGCGAATGCAATAGGCTCGAAACCTATCGCTTTCTGTAATATTTTTGCATTTTAGCTGTATTTATAATGCTTATAAAAAAATAAGTAAATTTTCAAAAAGTTGGAAAATGAAGCAGATAGGTTTCGAACCTATGCTTCAGTCTGTCTGATTTCTAGTCAGACGTTGGCGCCACTCCGTTGCAGCTGATGTTGTTGTGATTCCGGAATAGCAAATACCTTCTTGAAAACATACCCAAATTTTATCTCAAATATTGGTGCGTTTATTAATGTTTTCCATAACAACACTCATAGCAGATTCGGTCGGCAACTGACTTGAAATCAGATAGCTGAAATGCGAATGCAATAGGCTCGAAACCTATCGCTTTCTGTAATATTTTTGCATTTTAGCTGTATTTATAATGCTTATAAAAAAATAAGTAAATTTTCAAAAAGTTGGAAAATGAAGCAGATAGGTTTCGAACCTATGCTTCAATTTGCCTGATTTCTAGTCAGACGTTGGCTCCGCTTGGTTGCAGCTGTTGTTGTTGTGACTCCGGAATAGCTAATACCTTCTTGAAAACATACCCAAATTTTATCTCAAATATTGGTGCGTTTATTAATGTTTTCCATTACAACACTCATAGCAGATTCGGTCGGCAAGTGACTTGAAATCAGAAAGCTGAATTGCGAATGGAACAGTCTTGAAACCTACTGCCATCGCTAACCTTTTTTGGGTTTAACTAAGTTTTTCTTGCACTTAAAAAATAAGTAAATTTTCAAAAAGTTGGAAAATAAAGCAGATAGGTTTCGAACCTATGCTTCAATCTGCCTGATTTTTAGTCAGACGTTGGCGCCGCTTGGTTGCAGCTGTTGTTGTTGTGACTTCGGAATAGCAAATAACTTCTTGAAAACATACCCAAATTTTATCATAAATATTGGTGCGTTAATTAATGTTTTCCATAACAACACTCATAGCAGATGCGTTCGGCAACTGACTTGAAATCAGATAGCTGAAATGCGAATGCAATAGGCTCGAAACCTATCGCTTTCTGTAATATTTTTGCATTTTAGCTGTATTTATAATGCTTTTAAAAAAATAAGTAAATTTTCGAAAAGTTGGAAAATGAAGCAGATAGGTTTCGAACCTATGCTTCAATCTATCTGATTTCTAGTCAGACGTTGGCGCCACTCCGTTGCAGCTGTTGTTGTTGTGACTTTGGAATAGCAAATATCTTCTTGAAAACATACCCAAATTTTATCTCAAATATTGGTGCGTTTATTAATGTTTTCCATAACAACACTCATAGCAGATTCGGGCGGCAACTGACTTGAAATCAGATAGCTGAAATGCGAATGCAATAGGCTCGAAACCTATCGCTTTCTGTAATATTTTTGCATTTTAGCTGTATCTATAATGCTTTTAAAAAAATAAGTAAATTTTCAAAAAGTTGGAAAATGAAGCAGATAGGTTTCGAACCTATGCTTTAATCTATCTGATTTCTAGTCAGACTTTGGCGCCACTCCGTTGCAGCTGTTGTTGTTGTGACTCCGGAATAGCAAATACCTTCTTGAAAACATACCCAAATTTTATCTCAAATATTGGTGCGTTAATTAATGTTTTCCATAACAACACTCATAGCAGATGCGTTCGGCAACTGACTTGAAATCAGATAGCTGAAATGCGAATGCAATAGGCTCGAAACCTATCGCTTTCTGTAATATTTTTGCATTTTAGCTGTATTTATAATGCTTTTAAAAAAATAAGTAAATTTTCGAAAAGTTGGAAAATAAAGCAGATAGGTTTCGAACCTATGCTTCAATCTATCTGATTTCTAGTCAGACGTTGGCGCCACTCCGTTGCAGCTGTTGTTGTTGTGACTTTGGAATAGCAAATATCTTCTTGAAAACATACCCAAATTTTATCTCAAATATTGGTGCGTTTATTAATGTTTTCCATAACAACACTCATAGCAGATTCGGGCGGCAACTGACTTGAAATCAGATAGCTGAAATGCGAATGCAATAGGCTCGAAACCTATCGCTTTCTGTAATATTTTTGCATTTTAGCTGTATCTATAATGCTTTTAAAAAAATAAGTAAATTTTCAAAAAGTTGGAAAATGAAGCAGATAGGTTTCGAACCTATGCTTTAATCTATCTGATTTCTAGTCAGACGTTGGCGCCGCTTGGTTGCAGCTGTTGTTGTTGTGACTCCGGAATAGTAAATACCTTCTTGAAAACATACCCAAATTTTATCTCAAATATTGGTGCGTTTATTAATGTTTTCCATAACAACACTCGTAGCAGATTCGGTCGGCAACTGACTTGAAATTTTTGCATTTTAGCTGTATTTATAATGCTTTTAAAAAAATAAGTTAATTTGCAAAAAGTCAAAAAATGAAGCAGATAGGTTTCGAACCTATGCTTCAATCTGCCTGATTTCTAGTCAGAAGTTGGCGCCGCTTGGTTGCAGCTGTTGTTGTTGTGACTCCGGAATAGCAAATACCTTCTTGAAAACATTCCTAAATTTTATCTCAAATATTGGTGCGTTTGTTAATGTTTTCCATAACAACACTCATAGCAGATTCGGTCGGCAACTGACTTGAAATCAGATAGCTGAAATGCGAATGCAATAGGCTCGAAACCTATCGCTTTCTGTAATATTTTTGCACTTTAGCTGTGTTTAAAATGCTTTTAAAAAAATAAAAAAAATTTCAAAAAGATGGAAAATGAAGCAGATAGGTTTCGAACCTATGCTTCAATCTGCCTGATTTCTAGTTAGACTTTGGCGCCGTTTGGTTGCAGCTGTTGTTGTTGTGACTCCGGAATAGCAAATACCTTCTTGAAAACATACCCAAATTTTATCTCAAATATTGGTGCGTTTATTAATGTTTTCCATAACAACACTCATAGCAGATTCGGTCGGCAACTGACTTGAAATCAGATAGCTTAAATGCGAATGCAATAGGCTCGAAACCTATCGCTTTCTGTAATATTTTTGCATTTTAGCTGTATTTATAATGCTTTTAAAAAATAAGTAAATTTTCGAAAAGTTGGAAAATGAAGCAGATAGGTTTCGAACCTATGCTTCAATCTATCTGATTTCTAGTCAGACGTTGGCGCCACTCCGTTGCAGCTGTTGTTGTTGTGACTTTGGAATAGCAAATAGCTTCTTGAAAACATACGCAAATTTTATCTCAAATATTGATGCGTTTATTAATGTTTTCCATAACAACACTCATAGCAGATTCGGTCGGCAACTGACTTGAAATCAGATAGCTGAAATGCGAATGCAATAGGTTCGAAACCTATCGCTTTCTGTAATATTTTTACATTTTAGCTGTATTTATAATGCTTTTAAAAAATAAGTAAATTTTCAAAAAGTTGGAAAATGAAGCAGATTGGTTTTGAACCTATGCTTTAATCTATCTGATTTCTAGTCAGACGTTGGCACCACTCCGTTGTAGCTGTTGTTGTTGTGACTCCGGAATAGCAAATACCTTCTTGAAAACATACCCAAATTTTATCTCAATTATTGGTGCGTTTATTAATGTTTGCCATAATAACACTCATAGCAGATGCATTCGGCAACTGACTTGAAATCAGATAGCTGAATTGCGAATGCAATAGGCTTGAAACCTACCGCTTTCGCTAACCTTTTTTGGGTTTAACTGTGTTTTCCTTGCACTTAAAAAATAAGTACATTTTCAAAAAGTTGGAAAATGAAGCCGATAGGTTTCGAACCTATGCTTCAATCTGCCTGATTTCTAGTCAGACGTTGGCTCCGCTTGGTTGCAGCTGTTGTTGTTGTGACTCCGGAATAGCTATTATCTCAAATATTGGTGTGTTTATTAATGTTTTCCATATTAACACTCATAGCAGATTCGGTCGGCAAGTGACTTGAAATCAGAAAGCTGAATTGCGAATGGAATAGTCTTGAAACCTACCGCCATCGCTAACCTTTTTTGGGTTTAACTGTGTTTTTCTTGCACTTAAAAAATAAGTAAATTTTCAAAAAGTTGGAAAATGAAGCAGATAGGTTTCTAACCTATGCTTCAATCTGTCTGATTTCTAGTCAGACGTTGGCGCCACTCCGTTGCAGCTGTTGTTGTTGTGACTCCGGAATAGCAAATACCTTCTTGAAAACATACCCAAATTTTATCTCAAATATTTTTGCGTTAATTAATGTTTTCCATAACAACACTCATAGCAGATGCGTTCGGCAACTGACTTGAAATCAGATAGCTGAAATGCGAATGCAATAGGCTTGAAACCTACCACTTTCGCTAACATTTTTTGGGTTTATTCTGTGTTTTTGTTGCACTTAAAAAAGAAGTAAATTTTCAAAAAGTTGGAAAATGAAGCAGATAGGTTTCGAACCTATGCTTCAATCTGCCTGATTTCTAGTCAGACGTTGGCGCCGCTTGGTTGCAGCTGTTGTTGTTGTGACTCCGGAATAGTAAATACCTTCTTGAAAACATACCCAAATTTTATCTCAAATATTGGTGCGTTTATTAATGTTTTCCATAACAACACTCGTAGCAGATTCGGTCGGCAACTGACTTGAAATTTTTGCATTTTAGCTGTATTTATAATGCTTTTAAAAAAATAAGTTAATTTGCAAAAAGTCAAAAAATGAAGCAGATAGGTTTCGAACCTATGCTTCAATCTGCCTGATTTCTAGTCAGAAGTTGGCGCCGCTTGGTTGCAGCTGTTGTTGTTGTGACTCCGGAATAGCAAATACCTTCTTGAAAACATTCCTAAATTTTATCTCAAATATTGGTGCGTTTGTTAATGTTTTCCATAACAACACTCATAGCAGATTCGGTCGGCAACTGACTTGAAATCAGATAGCTGAAATGCGAATGCAATAGGCTCGAAACCTATCGCTTTCTGTAATATTTTTGCATTTTAGCTGTGTTTAAAATGCTTTTAAAAAAATAAAAAAAATTTCAAAAAGATGGAAAATGAAGCAGATAGGTTTCGAACCTATGCTTCAATCTGCCTGATTTCTAGTTAGACTTTGGCGCCGTTTGGTTGCAGCTGTTGTTGTTGTGACTCCGGAATAGCAAATACCTTCTTGAAAACATACCCAAATTTTATCTCAAATATTGGTGCGTTTATTAATGTTTTCCATAACAACACTCATAGCAGATTCGGTCGGCAACTGACTTGAAATCAGATAGCTGAAATGCGAATGCAATAGGCCCGAAACCTATCGCTTTCTGTAATATTTTTGCATTTTAGCTGTATTTATAAAGCTTTTTAAAAAAAAGTAAATTTGCAAAAAGTCAGAAAATGAAGCAGATAGGTTTCGAACCTATGCTTCAATCTGCCTGATTTTTAGTCAGACGTTGGCGCCGCTTGGTTGCAGCTGTTGTTGTTGTGACTTCGGAATAGCAAATACCTTCTTGAAAACATACCCAAATTTTATCTTAAATATTGGTGCGTTAATTAATGTTTTCCATAACAACACTCATAGCAGATGCGTTCGGCAACTGACTTGAAATCAGATAGCTGAAATGCGAATGCAATAGGCTCGAAAGCTACATATCGCTTTCTGTAATATTTTTGCATTTTAGCTGTATTTATAATGCTTATAAAAAAATAAGTAAATTTTCAAAAAGTTGGAAAATGAAGCAGATAGGTTTCGAACCTATGCTTCAGTCTGTCTGATTTCTAGTCAGACGTTGGCGCCACTCCGTTGCAGCTGTTGTTGTTGTGACTCCGGAATAGCAAATACCTTCTTGAAAACATACCCAAATTTTATCTCAAATATTGGTGCGTTTATTAATGTTTTCCATAACAACACTCATAGCAGATTCGGTCGGCAACTGACTTGAAATCAGATAGCTGAAATGCGAATGCAATAGGCTCGAAACCTATCGCTTTCTGTAATTATTTTGCATTTTAGCTGTATTTATAATGCTTATAAAAAAATAAGTAAATTTTCAAAAAGTTGGATAATGAAGCAGATAGGTTTCGAACCTATGCTTCAGTCTGTCTGATTTCTAGTCAGACGTTGGCGCCACTTCGTTGCAGCTGTTGTTGTTGTGACTCCGGAATAGCAAATACCTTCTTGAAAACATACCCAAATTTTATCTCAAATATTGGTGCGTTTATTAATGTTTTCCATAACAACACTCATAGCAGATTCGTTCGGCAACTGACTTGAAATCAGATAGCTGAATTGCGAATGCAATAGGCTTGAAACCTACCGCTTTCGCTAACCTTTTTTGGGTTTAACTGTGTTTTTCTTGCACTTAAAAAATAAGTAAATTTTCAAAAAGTTGGATAATAAAGCAGATAGGTTTCGAACCTATGCTTCAATCTGTCTGATTTCTAGTCAGACGTTGGCACCGCTTGGTTGCAGCTGTTGTTGTTGTGACTCCGGAATAGCAAATACCTTCTTGAAAACATATCCAAATTTTATCTGTAATATTGGTGCGTTACTCATAGAAGATTCGGTCGGCAACTGACTTGAAATCAGATAGCTGAAATGCGAATGCAATAGGCTCGAAACCTATCGCTTTCTGTAATATTTTTGCATTTTAGCTGTATTTATAAAGCTTTTTAAAAAAAAGTAAATTTGCAAAAAGTCAGAAAATGAAGCAGATAGGTTTCGAACCTATGCTTCAATCTGTCTGATTTCTAGTCAGACGTTGGTGCCATTCCATTGCAGCTGTTGTAGTTGTGACTCCGGAATAGCAAATACCTTCTTGAATACACCCAAATTTTATCTCAAATATTGGTGCGTTTATTAATGTTTTCCATAACAACACTCATAGCAGATTTGGTCGGCAACTGACTTGAAATCAGATAGCTGAAATGCGAATGCAATAGGCTCGAAACCTATCGCTTTCTGTAATATTTTTGCATTTTAGCTGTGTTTATAATGCTGTTAAAAAAATAAGTAAATTTTCAAAAAGTTGGAAAATGAAGCAGATAGGTTTCGAACCTATGCTTCAATCTGCCTGATTTTTAGTCAGACGTTGGCGCCGCTTGGTTGCAGCTGTTGTTGTTATGACTTCGGAATAGCAAATACCTTCTTGAAAACATACCCAAATTTTATCTTAAATATTGGTGCGTTAATTAATGTTTTCCATAACAACACTCATAGCAGATGCGTTCGGCAACTGACTTGAAATCAGATAGCTGAAATGCGAATGCAATAGGCTCGAAACCTATCGCTTTCTGTAATATTTTTGCATTTTAGCTGTATTTATAATGCTTTTAAAAAATAAGTAAATTTTCAAAAAGTTGGAAAATGAAGCAGATTGGTTTTGAACCTATGCTTTAATCTATCTGATTTCTAGTCAGACGTTGGCACCACTCCGTTGTAGCTGTTGTTGTTGTGACTCCGGAATAGCAAATACCTTCTTGAAAACATACCCAAATTTTATCTTAATTATTGGTGCGTTTATTAATGTTTGCCATAATAACACTCATAGCAGATGCATTCGGCAACTGACTTGAAATCAGATAGCTGAATTGCGAATGCAATAGGCTTGAAACCTACCGATTTCGCTAACCTTTTTTGGGTTTAACTGTGTTTTCCTTGCACTTAAAAAATAAGTACATTTTCAAAAAGTTGGAAAATGAAGCCGATAGGTTTCGAACCTATGCTTCAATCTGTCTGATTTCTAGTCAGACGTTGGCTCCGCTTGGTTGCAGCTGTTGTTGTTGTGACTCCGGAATAGCTATTATCTCAAATATTGGTGTGTTTATTAATGTTTTCCATAACAACACTCATAGCAGATTCGGTCGGCAAGTGACTTGAAATCAGAAAGCTGAATTGCGAATGGAATAGTCTTGAAACCTACCGCCATCGCTAACCTTTTTTGGGTTTAACTGTGTTTTTCTTGCACTTAAAAAATAAGTAAATTTTCAAAAAGTTGGAAAATGAAGCAGATAGGTTTCTAACCTATGCTTCAATCTGTCTGATTTCTAGTCAGACGTTGGCGCCACTCCGTTGCAGCTGTTGTTGTTGTGACTCCGGAATAGCAAATACCTTCTTGAAAACATACCCAAATTTTATCTCAAATATTTTTGCGTTAATTAATGTTTTCCATAACAACACTCATAGCAGATGCGTTCGGCAACTGACTTGAAATCAGATAGCTGAAATGCGAATGCAATAGGCTTGAAACCTACCACTTTCGCTAACATTTTTTGGGTTTATTCTGTGTTTTTGTTGCACTTAAAAAAGAAGTAAATTTTCAAAAAGTTGGAAAATGAAGCAGATAGGTTTCGAACCTATGCTTCAATCTGCCTGATTTCTAGTCAGACGTTGGCGCCGCTTGGTTGCAGCTGTTGTTGTTGTGACTCCGGAATAGTAAATACCTTCTTGAAAACATACCCAAATTTTATCTCAAATATTGGTGCGTTTATTAATGTTTTCCATAACAACACTCGTAGCAGATTCGGTCGGCAACTGACTTGAAATTTTTGCATTTTAGCTGTATTTATAATGCTTTTAAAAAAATAAGTTAATTTGCAAAAAGTCAAAAAATGAAGCAGATAGGTTTCGAACCTATGCTTCAATCTGCCTGATTTCTAGTCAGAAGTTGGCGCCGCTTGGTTGCAGCTGTTGTTGTTGTGACTCCGGAATAGCAAATACCTTCTTGAAAACATTCCTAAATTTTATCTCAAATATTGGTGCGTTTGTTAATGTTTTCCATAACAACACTCATAGCAGATTCGGTCGGCAACTGACTTGAAATCAGATAGCTGAAATGCGAATGCAATAGGCTCGAAACCTATCGCTTTCTGTAATATTTTTGCATTTTAGCTGTGTTTAAAATGCTTTTAAAAAAATAAAAAAAATTTCAAAAAGATGGAAAATGAAGCAGATAGGTTTCGAACCTATGCTTCAATCTGCCTGATTTCTAGTTAGACTTTGGCGCCGTTTGGTTGCAGCTGTTGTTGTTGTGACTCCGGAATAGCAAATACCTTCTTGAAAACATACCCAAATTTTATCTCAAATATTGGTGCGTTTATTAATGTTTTCCATAACAACACTCATAGCAGATTCGGTCGGCAACTGACTTGAAATCAGATAGCTGAAATGCGAATGCAATAGGCCCGAAACCTATCGCTTTCTGTAATATTTTTGCATTTTAGCTGTATTTATAAAGCTTTTTAAAAAAAAGTAAATTTGCAAAAAGTCAGAAAATGAAGCAGATAGGTTTCGAACCTATGCTTCAATCTGCCTGATTTTTAGTCAGACGTTGGCGCCGCTTGGTTGCAGCTGTTGTTGTTGTGACTTCGGAATAGCAAATACCTTCTTGAAAACATACCCAAATTTTATCTTAAATATTGGTGCGTTAATTAATGTTTTCCATAACAACACTCATAGCAGATGCGTTCGGCAACTGACTTGAAATCAGATAGCTGAAATGCGAATGCAATAGGCTCGAAAGCTATCGCTTTCTGTAATATTTTTGCATTTTAGCTGTATTTATAATGCTTATAAAAAAATAAGTAAATTTTCAAAAAGTTGGAAAATGAAGCAGATAGGTTTCGAACCTATGCTTCAGTCTGTCTGATTTCTAGTCAGACGTTGGCGCCACTCCGTTGCAGCTGTTGTTGTTGTGACTCCGGAATAGCAAATACCTTCTTGAAAACATACCCAAATTTTATCTCAAATATTGGTGCGTTTATTAATGTTTTCCATAACAACACTCATAGCAGATTCGGTCGGCAACTGACTTGAAATCAGATAGCTGAAATGCGAATGCAATAGGCTCGAAACCTATCGCTTTCTGTAATTATTTTGCATTTTAGCTGTATTTATAATGCTTATAAAAAAATAAGTAAATTTTCAAAAAGTTGGAAAATGAAGCAGATAGGTTTCGAACCTATGCTTCAGTCTGTCTGATTTCTAGTCAGACGTTGGCGCCACTTCGTTGCAGCTGTTGTTGTTGTGACTCCGGAATAGCAAATACCTTCTTGAAAACATACCCAAATTTTATCTCAAATATTGGTGCGTTTATTAATGTTTTCCATAACAACACTCATAGCAGATTCGTTCGGCAACTGACTTGAAATCAGATAGCTGAATTGCGAATGCAATAGGCTTGAAACCTACCGCTTTCGCTAACCTTTTTTGGGTTTAACTGTGTTTTTCTTGCACTTAAAAAATAAGTAAATTTTCAAAAAGATGGATAATAAAGCAGATAGGTTTCGAACCTATGCTTCAATCTGTCTGATTTCTAGTCAGACGTTGGCACCGCTTGGTTGCAGCTGTTGTTGTTGTGACTCCGGAATAGCAAATACCTTCTTGAAAACATATCCAAATTTTATCTGTAATATTGGTGCGTTACTCATAGAAGATTCGGTCGGCAACTGACTTGAAATCAGATAGCTGAAATGCGAATGCAATAGGCTCGAAACCTATCGCTTTCTGTAATATTTTTGCATTTTAGCTGTATTTATAAAGCTTTTTAAAAAAAAGTAAATTTGCAAAAAGTCAGAAAATGAAGCAGATAGGTTTCGAACCTATGCTTCAATCTGTCTGATTTCTAGTCAGACGTTGGTGCCATTCCATTGCAGCTGTTGTAGTTGTGACTCCGGAATAGCAAATACCTTCTTGAATACACCCAAATTTTATCTCAAATATTGGTGCGTTTATTAATGTTTTCCATAACAACACTCATAGCAGATTTGGTCGGCAACTGACTTGAAATCAGATAGCTGAAATGCGAATGCAATAGGCTCGAAACCTATCGCTTTCTGTAATATTTTTGCATTTTAGCTGTGTTTATAATGCTGTTAAAAAAATAAGTAAATTTTCAAAAAGTTGGAAAATGAAGCAGATAGGTTTCGAACCTATGCTTCAATCTGCCTGATTTTTAGTCAGACGTTGGCGCCGCTTGGTTGCAGCTGTTGTTGTTGTGACTTCGGAATAGCAAATACCTTCTTGAAAACATACCCAAATTTTATCTTAAATATTGGTGCGTTAATTAATGTTTTCCATAACAACACTCATAGCAGATGCGTTCGGCAACTGACTTGAAATCAGATAGCTGAAATGCGAATGCAATAGGCTCGAAACCTATCGCTTTCTGTAATATTTTTGCATTTTAGCTGTATTTATAATGCTTATAAAAAAATAAGTAAATTTTCAAAAAGTTGGAAAATGAAGCAGATAGGTTTCGAACCTATGCTTCAGTCTGTCTGATTTCTAGTCAGACGTTGGCGCCACTCCGTTGCAGCTGATGTTGTTGTGATTCCGGAATAGCAAATACCTTCTTGAAAACATACCCAAATTTTATCTCAAATATTGGTGCGTTTATTAATGTTTTCCATAACAACACTCATAGCAGATTCGGTCGGCAACTGACTTGAAATCAGATAGCTGAAATGCGAATGCAATAGGCTCGAAACCTATCGCTTTCTGTAATATTTTTGCATTTTAGCTGTATTTATAATGCTTATAAAAAAATAAGTAAATTTTCAAAAAGTTGGAAAATGAAGCAGATAGGTTTCGAACCTATGCTTCAATTTGCCTGATTTCTAGTCAGACGTTGGCTCCGCTTGGTTGCAGCTGTTGTTGTTGTGACTCCGGAATAGCTAATACCTTCTTGAAAACATACCCAAATTTTATCTCAAATATTGGTGAGTTTATTAATGTTTTCCATTACAACACTCATAGCAGATTCGGTCGGCAAGTGACTTGAAATCAGAAAGCTGAATTGCGAATGGAACAGTCTTGAAACCTACTGCCATCGCTAACCTTTTTTGGGTTTAACTAAGTTTTTCTTGCACTTAAAAAATAAGTAAATTTTCAAAAAGTTGGAAAATAAAGCAGATAGGTTTCGAACCTATGCTTCAATCTGCCTGATTTTTAGTCAGACGTTGGCGCCGCTTGGTTGCAGCTGTTGTTGTTGTGACTTCGGAATAGCAAATAACTTCTTGAAAACATACCCAAATTTTATCATAAATATTGGTGCGTTAATTAATGTTTTCCATAACAACACTCATAGCAGATGCGTTCGGCAACTGACTTGAAATCAGATAGCTGAAATGCGAATGCAATAGGCTCGAAACCTATCGCTTTCTGTAATATTTTTGCATTTTAGCTGTATTTATAATGCTTTTAAAAAAATAAGTAAATTTTCGAAAAGTTGGAAAATGAAGCAGATAGGTTTCGAACCTATGCTTCAATCTATCTGATTTCTAGTCAGACGTTGGCGCCACTCCGTTGCAGCTGTTGTTGTTGTGACTTTGGAATAGCAAATATCTTCTTGAAAACATACCCAAATTTTATCTCAAATATTGGTGCGTTTATTAATGTTTTCCATAACAACACTCATAGCAGATTCGGGCGGCAACTGACTTGAAATCAGATAGCTGAAATGCGAATGCAATAGGCTCGAAACCTATCGCTTTCTGTAATATTTTTGCATTTTAGCTGTATCTATAATGCTTTTAAAAAAATAAGTAAATTTTCAAAAAGTTGGAAAATGAAGCAGATAGGTTTCGAACCTATGCTTTAATCTATCTGATTTCTAGTCAGACTTTGGCGCCACTCCGTTGCAGCTGTTGTTGTTGTGACTCCGGAATAGCAAATACCTTCTTGAAAACATACCCAAAATTTTATCTCAATTATTGGTGCGTTTATTAATGTTTGCCATAATAACACTCATAGCAGATGAGTTCGGCAACTGACTTGAAATCAGATAGCTGAATTGCGAATGGAAAAGGCTTGAAACCTACCGCTTTTGCTAACCTTTTTTGGGTTTAACTGTGTTTTTCTTGCACTTAAAAAATAAGTAAATTTTCAAAAAGTTGGAAAATGAAGCAGATAGGTTTCGAACCTTTGCTTCAATCTGCCTGATTTCTAGTCAGACGTTGGCTCCGCTTGGTTTCAGCTGTTGTTGTTGTGACTCCGGAATAGCTAATACCTTCTTGAAAACATACCCAAATTTTATCTCAAATATTGGTGCGTTTATTAATGTTTTCCATAACAACACTCATAGCAGATTCGGTCGGCAAGTGACTTGAAATCAGAAAGCTGAATTGCGAATGGAATAGGCTTGAAACCTACCGCCATCGCTAACCTTTTTTGGGATTAACTGTGTTTTTCTTGCACTTAAAAAATAAGTAAATTTTCAAAAAGTTGGAAAATGAAGCAGATAGGTTTCGAACCTATGCTTCAGTCTGTCTGATTTCTAGTCAGACGTTGGCGCCACTCCGTTGCAGCTGTTGTTGTTGTGACTCCGGAATAGCAAATACCTTCTTGAAAACATACTCAAATTTTATCTCAAATATTGCAGCGTTTTTTAAGGTTTTCCATTGCAACACACATAGCAGATGCGTTCGGCACCTGACTTGAAATCAGAGAGCTGAAATGCGAATGCAATAGACTTGAAACCTACCGCTTCCGCTAACCTTTTTTGGGTTTATTCTGTGTTTTTGTTGCACTTAAAAAATAAGTAAATGTTCAAAATGTTGGAAAATGAAGCTGATAGGTTTCGAACCTATGCTTCAATCTATCTGATTTCTAGTCAGACGTTGGCGCCACTCCGTTGCAGCTGTTGTTGTTGTGACTTTGGAATAGCAAATACCTTCTTGAAAACATACGCAAATTTTATCTCAAATATTGATGCGTTTATTAATGTTTTCCATAACAACACTCATAGCAGATTCGGTCGGCAACTGACTTGAAATCAGATAGCTGAAATGCGAATGCAATAAGTTCGAAACCTATCGCTTTCTGTAATATTTTTGCATTTTAGCTGTATTTATAATGCTTTTAAAAAATAAGTAAATTTTCAAAAAGTTGGAAAATGAAGCAGATTGGTTTCGAACCTATGCTTTAATCTATCTGATTTCTAGTCAGACGTTGGCACCACTCCGTTGTAGCTGTTGTTGTTGTGACTCCGGAATAGCAAATACCTTCTTGAAAACATACCCAAATTTTATCTCAATTATTGGTGCGTTTATTAATGTTTGCCATAATAACACTCATAGCAGATGCATTCGGCAACTGACTTGAAATCAGATAGCTGAATTGCGAATGCAATAGGCTTGAAACCTACCGCTTTCGCTAACCTTTTTTGGGTTTAACTGTGTTTTCCTTGCACTTAAAAAATAAGTACATTTTCAAAAAGTTGGAAAATGAAGCCGATAGGTTTCGAACCTATGCTTCAATCTGCCTGATTTCTAGTCAGACGTTGGCTCCGCTTGGTTGCAGCTGTTGTTGTTGTGACTCCGGAATAGCTAATACCTTCTTGAAAACATACCCAAATTTTATCTCAAATATTGGTGTGTTTATTAATGTTTTCCATAACAACACTCATAGCAGATTCGGTCGGCAAGTGACTTGAAATCAGAAAGCTGAATTGCGAATGGAATAGTCTTGAAACCTACCGCCATCGCTAACCTTTTTTGGGTTTAACTGTGTTTTTCTTGCACTTAAAAAATAAGTAAATTTTCAAAAAGTTGGAAAATGAAGCAGATAGGTTTCGAACCTATGCTTCAATCTGTCTGATTTCTAGTCAGACGTTGGCGCCACTCCGTTGCAGTTGTTGTTGTTGAAACTCCGAAATAGCAAATACCTTCTTGAAAACATACGCAAATTTTATCTCAAATATTGGAGCGTTTTTTAAGGTTTTCCATTACAACACACATAGCAGATGCGTTCGGCAACTGACTTGAAATCAGAGAGCTGAAATGCGAATGCAATAGACTTGAAACCTACCGCTTCCGCTAACCTTTTTTAAGTTTATTCTGTGTTTTTGTTGCACTTAAAAAATAAGTAAATTTTCAAAATGTTGGAAAATGAAGCTGATAGGTTTCAAACCTATGCTTCAATCTGTCTGATTTCTAGTCAGACGTTGGCGCCACTCGGTTGCAGCTGTTGTTGTTGTGACTCCGGAATAGCAAATACCTTCTTGAAAACATACCCAAATTTTATCTCAAATATTGGTGCGTTTATTAATGTTTTCCATAACAACACTCATAGCTGATTCGGTCGGCAACTGACTTGAAATCAGATAGCTGAAATGCGAATGCAATAGGCTCGAAACCTATCGCTTTCTGTAATATTTTTGCATTTTAGCTGTATTTATAATGCTTTTAAAAAATAAGTAAATTTTCAAAAAGTTGGAAAATGAAGCAGATAGGTTTCGAACCTATGCTTCAATCTGTCTGATTTCTAGTCAGACGTTGGCGCCATTCCGTTGCAGCTGTTGTTGTTGTGACTCTGGAATAGCAAATACCTTCTTGAAAACATACCCAAATTTTGTCTCAAATATTGCAGCGTTTTTAAGGTTTTCAATTACAACACACATAGCAGATGCGTTCGGCAACTGACTTGAAATCAGAGAGCTGAAATGCGAATGCAATAGACTTGAAACCTACCGCTTCCGCTAACCTTTTTTAAGTTTATTCTGTGTTTTTGTTGCACTTAAAAAATAAGTAAATTTTCAAAATGTTGGAAAATGAAGCTGATAGGTTTCAAACCTATGCTTCAATCTGTCTGATTTCTAGTCAGACGTTGGCGCCACTCGGTTGCAGCTGTTGTTGTTGTGACTCCGGAATAGCAAATACCTTCTTGAAAACATACCCAAATTTTATCTCAAATATTGGTGCGTTTATTAATGTTTTCCATAACAACACTCATAGCTGATTCGGTCGGCAACTGACTTGAAATCAGATAGCTGAAATGCGAATGCAATAGGCTCGAAACCTATCGCTTTCTGTAATATTTTTGCATTTTAGCTGTATTTATAATGCTTTTAAAAAATAAGTAAATTTTCAAAAAGTTGGAAAATGAAGCAGATAGGTTTCGAACCTATGCTTCAATCTGCCTGATTTCTAGTCAGACGTTGGCGCCGCTTGGTTGCAGCTGTTGTTGTTGTGACTCCGGAATAGCAAATACCTTCTTGAAAACATACCCAAATTTTATCTCAAATATTGGTGAGTTTATTAATGTTTTCCATAACAACACTCATAGCAGATTCGGTCGGCAACTGACTTGAAATCAGATAGCTGAAATGCGAATGCAATAGGCTCGAAACCTATCGCTTTCTGTAATATTTTTGCATTTTAGCTGTATTTATAATGCTTATAAAAAAATAAGTAAATTTTCAAAAAGTTGGAAAATGAAGCAGATAGGTTTCGAACCTATGCTTCAGTCTGTCTGAATTCTAGTCAGACGTTGGCGCCACTCCGTTGCAGCTGTTGTTGTTGTGACTCCGGAATAGCAAATACCTTCTTGAAAACATACCCAAATTTTATCTCAATTATTGGTGCGTTTATTAATGTTTGCCATAATAACACTCATAGCAGATGCATTCGGCAACTGACTTGAAATCAGATAGCTGAATTGCGAATGCAATAGGCTTGAAACCTACCGCTTTCGGTAACCTTTTTTGGGTTTAACTGTGTTTTCCTTGCACTTAAAAAATAAGTACATTTTCAAAAAGTTGGAAAATGAAGCCGATAGGTTTCGAACCTATGCTTCAATCTGCCTGATTTCTAGTCAGACGTTGGCTCCGCTTGGTTGCAGCTGTTGTTGTTGTGACTCCGGAATAGCTAATACCTTCTTGAAAACATACCCAAATTTTATCTTAAATATTGGTGCGTTAATTAATGTTTTCCATAACAACACTCATAGCAGATGCGTTCTTCAACTGACTTGAAATCAGATAGCTGAAATGCGAATGCAATAGGCTCGAAACCTATCGCTTTCTGTAATATTTTTGCATTTTAGCTGTGTTTATAATGCTGTTAAAAAAATAAGTAAATTTTCAAAAAGTTGGAAAATGAAGCAGATAGGTTTCGAACCTATGCTTCAATCTGCCTGATTTCTAGTCAGACTTTGGCGCCGCTTGGTTGCAGCTGTTGTTGTTGTGTTTCCGGAATAGCAAATACCTTCTTGAAAACATACCCAAATTTTATCTCAAATATTGGTGCGTTTATTAATGTTTTCCAAAACAACACTCATAGCAGATTCGGTCGGCAACTGACTTGAAATCAGGTAGCTGAATTGTGAATGCAATAGTCTTGAAACCTACCGCTTTCGCTAACCTTTTTTGGGTTTAACTGTGTTTTTCTTGCACTTAAAAAATAAGTAAATTTTCAAAAAGATAGAAAAAAAGCAGATAGGTTTCGAACCTATGCTTCAATCTGCCTGATTTCTAGTCAGAAGTTGGCGCCGCTTGGTTGCAGCTGTTGTTGTTGTGACTCCGGAATAGCAAATACCTTCTTGAAAACATACGCAAATTTTATCTCAAATATTGGAGCGTTTTTTAAGGTTTTCCATTACAACACACATAGCAGATGCGTTCGGCAACTGACTTGAAATCAGAGAGCTGAAATGCGAATGCAATAGACTTGAAACCTACCGCTTCCGCTAACCTTTTTTAAGTTTATTCTGTGTTTTTGTTGCACTTAAAAAATAAGTAAATTTTCAAAATGTTGGAAAATGAAGCTGATAGGTTTCAAACCTATGCTTCAATCTGTCTGATTTCTAGTCAGACGTTGGCGCCACTCGGTTGCAGCTGTTGTTGTTGTGACTCCGGAATAGCAAATACCTTCTTGAAAACATACCCAAATTTTATCTCAAATATTGGTGCGTTTATTAATGTTTTCCATAACAACACTCATAGCTGATTCGGTCGGCAACTGACTTGAAATCAGATAGCTGAAATGCGAATGCAATAGGCTCGAAACCTATCGCTTTCTGTAATATTTTTGCATTTTAGCTGTATTTATAATGCTTTTAAAAAATAAGTAAATTTTCAAAAAGTTGGAAAATGAAGCAGATAGGTTTCGAACCTATGCTTCAATCTGTCTGATTTCTAGTCAGACGTTGGCGCCATTCCGTTGCAGCTGTTGTTGTTGTGACTCTGGAATAGCAAATACCTTCTTGAAAACATACCCAAATTTTGTCTCAAATATTGCAGCGTTTTTAAGGTTTTCAATTACAACACACATAGCAGATGCGTTCGGCAACTGACTTGAAATCAGAGAGCTGAAATGCGAATGCAATAGACTTGAAACCTACCGCTTCCGCTAACCTTTTTTAAGTTTATTCTGTGTTTTTGTTGCACTTAAAAAATAAGTAAATTTTCAAAATGTTGGAAAATGAAGCTGATAGGTTTCAAACCTATGCTTCAATCTGTCTGATTTCTAGTCAGACGTTGGCGCCACTCGGTTGCAGCTGTTGTTGTTGTGACTCCGGAATAGCAAATACCTTCTTGAAAACATACCCAAATTTTATCTCAAATATTGGTGCGTTTATTAATGTTTTCCATAACAACACTCATAGCTGATTCGGTCGGCAACTGACTTGAAATCAGATAGCTGAAATGCGAATGCAATAGGCTCGAAACCTATCGCTTTCTGTAATATTTTTGCATTTTAGCTGTATTTATAATGCTTTTAAAAAATAAGTAAATTTTCAAAAAGTTGGAAAATGAAGCAGATAGGTTTCGAACCTATGCTTCAATCTGCCTGATTTCTAGTCAGACGTTGGCGCCGCTTGGTTGCAGCTGTTGTTGTTGTGACTCCGGAATAGCAAATACCTTCTTGAAAACATACCCAAATTTTATCTCAAATATTGGTGAGTTTATTAATGTTTTCCATAACAACACTCATAGCAGATTCGGTCGGCAACTGACTTGAAATCAGATAGCTGAAATGCGAATGCAATAGGCTCGAAACCTATCGCTTTCTGTAATATTTTTGCATTTTAGCTGTATTTATAATGCTTATAAAAAAATAAGTAAATTTTCAAAAAGTTGGAAAATGAAGCAGATAGGTTTCGAACCTATGCTTCAGTCTGTCTGAATTCTAGTCAGACGTTGGCGCCACTCCGTTGCAGCTGTTGTTGTTGTGACTCCGGAATAGCAAATACCTTCTTGAAAACATACCCAAATTTTATCTCAATTATTGGTGCGTTTATTAATGTTTGCCATAATAACACTCATAGCAGATGCATTCGGCAACTGACTTGAAATCAGATAGCTGAATTGCGAATGCAATAGGCTTGAAACCTACCGCTTTCGGTAACCTTTTTTGGGTTTAACTGTGTTTTCCTTGCACTTAAAAAATAAGTACATTTTCAAAAAGTTGGAAAATGAAGCCGATAGGTTTCGAACCTATGCTTCAATCTGCCTGATTTCTAGTCAGACGTTGGCTCCGCTTGGTTGCAGCTGTTGTTGTTGTGACTCCGGAATAGCTAATACCTTCTTGAAAACATACCCAAATTTTATCTTAAATATTGGTGCGTTAATTAATGTTTTCCATAACAACACTCATAGCAGATGCGTTCTTCAACTGACTTGAAATCAGATAGCTGAAATGCGAATGCAATAGGCTCGAAACCTATCGCTTTCTGTAATATTTTTGCATTTTAGCTGTGTTTATAATGCTGTTAAAAAAATAAGTAAATTTTCAAAAAGTTGGAAAATGAAGCAGATAGGTTTCGAACCTATGCTTCAATCTGCCTGATTTCTGGTCAGACTTTGGCGCCGCTTGGTTGCAGCTGTTGTTGTTGTGTTTCCGGAATAGCAAATACCTTCTTGAAAACATACCCAAATTTTATCTCAAATATTGGTGCGTTTATTAATGTTTTCCAAAACAACACTCATAGCAGATTCGGTCGGCAACTGACTTGAAATCAGGTAGCTGAATTGTGAATGCAATAGTCTTGAAACCTACCGCTTTCGCTAACCTTTTTTGGGTTTAACTGTGTTTTTCTTGCACTTAAAAAATAAGTAAATTTTCAAAAAGATAGAAAAAAAGCAGATAGGTTTCGAACCTATGCTTCAATCTGCCTGATTTCTAGTCAGAAGTTGGCGCCGCTTGGTTGCAGCTGTTGTTGTTGTGACTCCGGAATAGCAAATACCTTCCTGAAAACATACCCAAATTTTATCTCAAATATTGGTGCGTTTATTAATGTTTTCCATAACAACACTCATAGCAGATTCGGTCGGCAACTGACTTGAAATCAGATAGCTGAAATGCGAATGCAATAGGCTCGAAACCTATCGCTTTCTGTAATATTTTTGCATTTTAGCTGTGTTTATAATGCTGTTAAAAAAATAAGCAAATTTTCAAAAAGTTGGAAAATGAAGCAGATAGGTTTCGAACCTATGCTTCAATCTGTCTGATTTCTAGTCAGACGTTGGCGCCACTCCGTTGCAGTTGTTGTTGTTGAAACTCCGAAATAGCAAATACCTTCTTGAAAACATACGCAAATTTTATCTCAAATATTAGTGCGTTAATTAATGTTTTCCATAACAACACTCATAGCAGATCCGTTCGGCAACTGACTTGAAATCAGACAGCTGAATTGCGAATGCAATAGGCTTGAAACCTACCGCTTTCGTATACCTTTTTGGGTTTATTCTGTGTTTTTCTTGCACTTAAAAAATAAGTACATTTTCAAAAAGATGGAAAATGAAGCAGATAGGTTTCGAACCTATGCTTCGCTTCAATCTTTCTGATTTCTAGTCAGACGTTGGCGCCACTAAGTTGCAGCTGTTGTTGTTGTGACTCCGGAATAGCAAATACCTTCTTGAAAACATACGCAAATTTTATCTCAAATATTGGAGCGTTTTTTAAGGTTTTCCATTACAACACACATAGCAGATGCGTTCGGCAACTGACTTGAAATCAGAGAGCTGAAATGCGAATGCAATAGACTTGAAACCTACCGCTTCCGCTAACCTTTTTTAAGTTTATTCTGTGTTTTTGTTGCACTTAAAAAATAAGTAAATTTTCAAAATGTTGGAAAATGAAGCTGATAGGTTTCAAACCTATGCTTCAATCTGTCCGATTTCTAGTCAGACGTTGGCGCCACTCGGTTGCAGCTGTTGTTGTTGTGACTCCGGAATAGCAAATACCTTCTTGAAAACATACCCAAATTTTATCTCAAATATTGGTGCGTTTATTAATGTTTTCCATAACAACACTCATAGCTGATTCGGTCGGCAACTGACTTGAAATCAGATAGCTGAAATGCGAATGCAATAGGCTCGAAACCTATCGCTTTCTGTAATATTTTTGCATTTTAGCTGTATTTATAATGCTTTTAAAAAATAAGTAAATTTTCAAAAAGTTGGAAAATGAAGCAGATAGGTTTCGAACCTATGCTTCAATCTGTCTGATTTCTAGTCAGACGTTGGCGCCATTCCGTTGCAGCTGTTGTTGTTGTGACTCTGGAATAGCAAATACCTTCTTGAAAACATACCCAAATTTTGTCTCAAATATTGCAGCGTTTTTAAGGTTTTCAATTACAACACACATAGCAGATGCGTTCGGCAACTGACTTGAAATCAGAGAGCTGAAATGCGAATGCAATAGACTTGAAACCTACCGCTTCCGCTAACCTTTTTTAAGTTTATTCTGTGTTTTTGTTGCACTTAAAAAATAAGTAAATTTTCAAAATGTTGGAAAATGAAGCTGATAGGTTTCAAACCTATGCTTCAATCTGTCTGATTTCTAGTCAGACGTTGGCGCCACTCGGTTGCAGCTGTTGTTGTTGTGACTCCGGAATAGCAAATACCTTCTTGAAAACATACCCAAATTTTATCTCAAATATTGGTGCGTTTATTAATGTTTTCCATAACAACACTCATAGCTGATTCGGTCGGCAACTGACTTGAAATCAGATAGCTGAAATGCGAATGCAATAGGCTCGAAACCTATCGCTTTCTGTAATATTTTTGCATTTTAGCTGTATTTATAATGCTTATAAAAAAATAAGTAAATTTTCAAAAAGTTGGAAAATGAAGCAGATAGGTTTCGAACCTATGCTTCAGTCTGTCTGAATTCTAGTCAGACGTTGGCGCCACTCCGTTGCAGCTGTTGTTGTTGTGACTCCGGAATAGCAAATACCTTCTTGAAAACATACCCAAATTATATCTCAAATATGGGTGCGTTTATTAATGTTTTCCATAACAACACTCATAGCAGATTCGGTCAGCAACTGACTTGAAATCAGATAGCTTAAATGCGAATGCAATAGGCTCGAAACCTATCGCTTTCTGTAATATTTTTGCATTTTAGCTGTATTTATAATGCTTTTAAAAAATAAGTAAATTTTCGAAAAGTTGGAAAATGAAGCAGATAGGTTTCGAACCTATGCTTCAATCTATCTGATTTCTAGTCAGACGTTGGCGCCACTCCGTTGCAGCTGTTGTTGTTGTGACTTTGGAATAGCAAATACCTTCTTGAAAACATACGCAAATTTTATCTCACATATTGATGCGTTTATTAATGTTTTCCATAACAACACTCATAGCAGATTCGGTCGGCAACTGACTTGAAATCAGATAGCTGAAATGCGAATGCAATAGGCTCGAAACCTATCGCTTTCTGTAATATTTTTGCATTTTAGCTGTATTTATAATGCTTTTAAAAAATATGTAAATTTTCAAAAAGTTGGAAAATGAAGCAGATTGGTTTCGAACCTATGCTTTAATCTATCTGATTTCTAGTCAGACGTTGGCGCCACTCCGTTGTAGCTGTTGTTGTTGTGACTCCGGAATAGCAAATACCTTCTTGTAAACATACCCAAATTTTATCTCAATTATTGGTGCGTTTATTAATGTTTGCCATAATAACACTCATAGCAGATGCATTCGGCAACTGACTTGAAATCAGATAGCTGAATTGCGAATGCAATAGGCTTGAAACCTACCGCTTTCGCTAACCTTTTTTGGGTTTAACTGTGTTTTCCTTGCACTTAAAAAATAAGTACATTTTCAAAAAGTTGGAAAATGAAGCCGATAGGTTTCGAACCTATGCTTCAATCTGCCTGATTTCTAGTCAGAAGTTGGCGCCGCTTGGTTGCAGCTGTTGTTGTTGTGACTCCGGAATAGCAAATACCTTCTTGAAAACATACCTAAATTTTATCTCAAATATTGGTGCGTTTGTTAATGTTTTCCATAACAACACTCATAGCAGATTCGGTCGGCAACTGACTTGAAATCAGATAGCTGAAATGCGAATGCAATAGGCTCGAAACCTATCGCTTTCTGTAATATTTTTGCATTTTAGCTGTGTTTAAAATGCTTTTAAAAAAATAAAAAATTTTTCGAAAAGATGGAAAATGAAGCAGATAGGTTTCGAACCTATGCTTCAATCTGCCTGATTTCTAGTCAGACTTTGGCGCCACTCCGTTGCAGCTGTTGTTGTTGTGACTCCGGAATAGCAAATACCTTCTTGAAAACATACCCAAATTTTATCTCAAATATTGGTGCGTTTATTAATGTTTTCCATAACAACACTCATAGCAGATTCGGTCGGCAACTGACTTGAAATCAGATAGCTGAAATGCGAATGCAATAGGCTCGAAACCTATCGCTTTCTGTAATATTTTTGCATTTTAGCTGTATTTATAATGCTTATAAAAAAATAAGTAAATTTTCAAAAAGTTGGAAAATGAAGCAGATAGGTTTCGAACCTATGCTTCAGTCTGTCTGATTTCTAGTCAGACGTTGGCGCCACTCCGTTGCAGCTGTTGTTGTTGTGACTCCGGAATAGCAAATACCTTCTTGAAAACATACCCAAATTTTATCTCAAATATTGGTGCGTTTATTAATGTTTTCCATAACAACACTCATAGCAGATTCGGTCGGCAACTGACTTGAAATCAGATAGCTTAAATGCGAATGCAATAGGCTCGAAACCTATCGCTTTCTGTAATATTTTTGCATTTTAGCTGTATTTATAATGCTTTTAAAAAATAAGTAAATTTCCGAAAAGTTGGAAAATGAAGCAGATAGGTTTCGAACCTATGCTTCAATCTATCTGATTTCTAGTCAGACGTTGGCGCCACTCCGTTGCAGCTGTTGTTGTTGTGACTTTGGAATAGCAAATACCTTCTTGAAAACATACGCAAATTTTATCTCACATATTGATGCGTTTATTAATGTTTTCTATAACAACACTCATAGCAGATTCGGTCGGCAACTGACTTGAAATCAGATAGCTGAAATGCGAATGCAATAGGTTCGAAACCTATCGCTTTCTGTAATATTTTTGCATTTTAGCTGTATTTATAATGCTTTTAAAAAATATGTAAATTTTCAAAAAGTTGGAAAATGAAGCAGATTGGTTTCGAACCTATGCTTTAATCTATCTGATTTCTAGTCAGACGTTGGCGCCACTCCGTTGTAGCTGTTGTTGTTGTGACTCCGGAATAGCAAATACCTTCTTGTAAACATACCCAAATTTTATCTCAATTATTGGTGCGTTTATTAATGTTTGCCATAATAACACTCATAGCAGATGCATTCGGCAACTGACTTGAAATCAGATAGCTGAATTGCGAATGCAATAGGCTTGAAACCTACCGCTTTCGCTAACCTTTTTTGGGTTTAACTGTGTTTTCCTTGCACTTAAAAAATAAGTACATTTTCAAAAAGTTGGAAAATGAAGCCGATAGGTTTCGAACTTATGCTTCAATCTGCCTGATTTCTAGTCAGAAGTTGGCGCCGCTTGGTTGCAGCTGTTGTTGTTGTGACTCCGGAATAGCAAATACCTTCTTGAAAACATACCTAAATTTTATCTCAAATATTGGTGCGTTTGTTAATGTTTTCCATAACAACACTCATAGCAGATTCGGTCGGCAACTGACTTGAAATCAGATAGCTGAAATGCGAATGCAATAGGCTCGAAACCTATCGCTTTCTGTAATATTTTTGCATTTTAGCTGTGTTTAAAATGCTTTTAAAAAAATAAAAAAATTTTCGAAAAGATGGAAAATGAAGCAGATAGGTTTCGAACCTATGCTTCAATCTGCCTGATTTCTAGTCAGACTTTGGCGCCACTCCGTTGCAGCTGTTGTTGTTGTAACTTCGGAATAGCAAATACCTTCTTGAAAACATACCCAAATTTTATCTCAAATATTGGTGCGTTTATTAATGTTTTCCATAACAACACTCATAGCAGATTCGGTCGGCAACTGACTTGAAATCAGATAGCTGAAATGCGAATGCAATAGGCTCGAAACCTATCGCTTTCTGTAATATTTTTGCATTTTAGCTGTATTTATAATGCTTATAAAAAAATAAGTAAATTTTCAAAAAGTTGGAAAATGAAGCAGATAGGTTTCGAACCTATGCTTCAGTCTGTCTGATTTCTAGTCAGACGTTGGCGCCACTCCGTTGCAGCTGTTGTTGTTGTGACTCCGGAATAGCAAATACATTCTTGAAAACATACCCAAATTTTATCTCAAATATTGGTGAGTTTATTAATGTTTTCCATAACAACACTCATAGCAGATTCGGTCGGCAACTGACTTGAAATCAGATAGCTGAAATGCGAATGCAATAGGCTTGAAACCTACCACTTTCGCTAACATTTTTTGGGTTTATTCTGTGTTTTTGTTGCACTTAAAAAAGAAGTAAATTTTCAAAAAGTTGGAAAATGAAGCAGATAGGTTTCGAACCTATGCTTCAATCTGCCTGATTTCTAGTCAGACTTTGGCGCCGTTTGGTTGCAGCTGTTGTTGTTGTGACTCCGGAATAGCAAATACCTTCTTGAAAACATACCCAAATTTTATCTCAAATATTGGTGCGTTTATTAATGTTTTCCATAACAACACTCATAGCAGATTCGGTCGGCAACTGACTTGAAATCAGATAGCTGAAATGCGAATGCAATAGGCTCGAAACCTATCGCTTTCTGTAATATTTTTGCATTTTAGCTGTGTTTAAAATGCTTTTAAAAAAATAAAAAAAAATTCAAAAAGATGGAAAATGAAGCAGATAGGTTTCGAACCTATGCTTCAATCTGCCTGATTTCTAGTCAGACTTTGGCGCCACTCCGTTGCAGCTGTTGTTGTTGTGACTCCGGAATAGCAAATACCTTCTTGAAAACATACCCAAATTTTATCTCAAATATTGGTGAGTTTATTAATGTTTTCCATAACAACACTCATAGCAGATTCGGTCGGCAACTGACTTGAAATCAGATAGCTGAAATGCGAATGCAATAGGCTCGAAACCTATCGCTTTCTGTAATATTTTTGCATTTTAGCTGTATTTATAATGCTTATAAAAAAATAAGTAAATTTTCAAAAAGTTGGAAAATGAAGCAGATAGGTTTCGAACCTATGATTCAGTCTGTCTGATTTCTAGTCAGACGTTGGCGCCACTCCGTTGCAGCTGTTGTTGTTGTGACTCCGGAATAGCAAATACCTTCTTGAATACACCCAAATTTTATCTCAAATATTGGAGCGTTTTTTAAGGTTTTCCATTACAACACACATAGCAGATGCGTTCGGCAACTGACTTGAAATCAGAGAGCTGAAATGCGAATGCAATAGACTTGAAACCTACCGCTTCCGCATACTTTTTTTGGGTTTATTCTGTGTTTTTGTTGCACTTAAAAAATAAGTAAATTTTCAAAATGTTGGAAAATTAAGCTGATAGGTTTTAAACCTATGCTTCAATCTGTCTGATTTCTAGTCAGACGTTGGCGCCACTCGGTTGCAGCTGTTGTTGTTGTGACTCCGGAATAGCAAATACCTTCTTGAAAACAAACCCAAATTTTATCTCAAATATTGGTGCGTTTATTAATGTTTTCCATAACAACACTCATAACAGATTCGGTCGGCAACTGACTTGAAGTCAGATAGCTGAAATGCGAATGCAATAGGCTCGAAACCTATCGCTTTCTGTAATATTTTTGCATTTTAGCTGTATTTATAATGCTTTTAAAAAAATAAGTAAATTTTCAAAAAGTTGGAAATGAAGCAGATAGGTTTCGAACCTATGCTTCAATCTGCCTGATTTCTAGTCAGACGTTGGCGCCGCTTGGTTGCAGCTGTTGTTGTTGTGACTCCGGAATAGCAAATACCTTCTTGAAAACATACCCAAATTTTATCTTAAATATTGGTGCGTTAATTAATGTTTTCCATAACAACACTCATAGCAGATGCGTTCGGCAACTGACTTGAAATCAGATAGCTGAAATGCGAATGCAATAGGCTCGAAACCTATCGCTTTCTGTAATATTTTTGCGTTTTAGCTGTGTTTATAATGCTGTTAAAAAAATAAGTAAATTTTCAAAAAGTTGGAAAATGAAGCAGATAGGTTTCGAACCTATGCTTCAGTCTGTCTGATTTCTAGTCAGACGTTGGCGCCACTCCGTTGCAGCTGTTGTTGTTGTGACTCCGGAATAGCAAATACCTTCTTGAAAACATACCCAAATTTTATCTCAAATATTGGTGCGTTTATTAATGTTTTCCATAAAAACACTCATAGCAGATTCGGTCGGCAACTGACTTGAAATCAGATAGCTGAAATGCGAATGCAATAGGCTCGAAACCTATCGCTTTCTGTAATATTTTTGCATTTTAGCTGTATTTATAATGCTTTTAAAAAAATAAGTTAATTTTCAAAATGTTGGAAAATGAAGCAGATAGGTTTCGAACCTATGCTTCAATCTGTCTGATTTCTAGTCAGACGTTGGCGCCATTCCGTTGCAGCTGTTGTAGTTGTGACTCCGAAATAGCAAATACCTTCTTGAATACACCCAAATTTTATCTCAAATATTGGAGCGTTTTTTAAGGTTTTCCATTACAACACACATAGCAGATGCGTTCGGCAACTGACTTGAAATCAGAGAGCTGAAATGCGAATGCAATAGACTTGAAACCTACCGCTTCCGCTAACCTTTTTTGGGTTTATTCTGTGTTTTTGTTGCACTTAAAAAATAAGTAAATTTTCAAAATGTTGGAAAATTAAGCTGATAGGTTTTAAACCTATGCTTCAATCTGTCTGATTTCTAGTCAGACGTTGGCGCCACTCGGTTGCAGCTGTTGTTGTTGTGACTCCGGAATAGCAAATACCTTCTTGAAAACAAACCCAAATTTTATCTCAAATATTGGTGCGTTTATTAATGTTTTCCATAACAACACTCATAGCAGATTCGGTCGGCAACTGACTTGAAGTCAGATAGCTGAAATGCGAATGCAATAGGCTCGAAACCTATCGCTTTCTGTAATATTTTTGCATTTTAGCTATATTTATAATGCTTTTAAAAAAATAAGTAAATTTTCAAAAAGTTGGAAATGAAGCAGATAGGTTTCGAACCTATGATGCTTCAATCTGCCTGTTTTCTAGTCAGACGTTGGCGCCGCTTGGTTGCAGCTGTTGTTGTTGTGACTCCGGAATAGCAAATACCTTCTTGAAAACATACCCAAATTTTATCTTAAATATTGGTGCGTTTATTAATGTTTGCCATAATAACACTCATAGCAGATGCATTCGGCAACTGACTTGAAATCAGATAGCTGAATTGCGAATGCAATAGGCTTGTAACCTACCGCTTTCGCTAACCTTTTTTGGGTTTAACTGTGTTTTTCTTGCACTTAAAAAATAAGTAAATTTTCAAAAAGTTGGAAAATGAAGCAGATAGGTTTCGAACCTATGCTCCAATCTGTCTGATTTCTAGTCAGACGTTGGTGCCACTCCGTTGCAGCTGTTGTTGTTGTGACTCCGGAATAGCAAATACCTTCTTGAAAACATACCCAAATTTTATCTCAAATATTTTTGCGTTAATTAATGTTTTCCATAACAACACTCATAGCAGATGCCTTCGGCAACTGACTTGAAATCAGATAGCTGAAATGCGAATGCAATAGGCTTGAAACCTACCACTTTCGCTAACATTTTTTGGGTTTATTCTGTGTTTTTGTTGCACTTAAAAAAGAAGTAAATTTTCAAAAAGTTGGAAAATGAAGCAGATAGGTTTCGAACCTATGCTTCAATCTGCCTGATTTCTAGTCAGACGTTGGCGCCACTCCGTTGTAGCTGTTGTTGTTGTGACTCCGGAATAGCAAATACCTTCTTGTAAACATACCCAAATTTTATCTCAATTATTGGTGCGTTTATTAATGTTTGCCATAATAACACTCATAGCAGATGCATTCGGCAACTGACTTGAAATCAGATAGCTGAATTGCGAATGCAATAGGCTTGAAACCTACCGCTTTCGCTAACCTTTTTTGGGTTTAACTGTGTTTTCCTTGCACTTAAAAAATAAGTACATTTTCAAAAAGTTGGAAAATGAAGCCGATAGGTTTCGAACCTATGCTTCAATCTGCCTGATTTCTAGTCAGAAGTTGGCGCCGCTTGGTTGCAGCTGTTGTTGTTGTGACTCCGGAATAGCAAATACCTTCTTGAAAACATACCTAAATTTTATCTCAAATATTGGTGCGTTTGTTAATGTTTTCCATAACAACACTCATAGCAGATTCGGTCGGCAACTGACTTGAAATCAGATAGCTGAAATGCGAATGCAATAGGCTCGAAACCTATCGCTTTCTGTAATATTTTTGCATTTTAGCTGTGTTTAAAATGCTTTTAAAAAAATAAAAATTTTTTCGAAAAGATGGAAAATGAAGCAGATAGGTTTCGAACCTATGCTTCAATCTGCCTGATTTCTAGTCAGACTTTGGCGCCACTCCGTTGCAGCTGTTGTTGTTGTGACTCCGGAATAGCAAATACCTTCTTGAAAACATACCCAAATTTTATCTCAAATATTGGTGCGTTTATTAATGTTTTCCATAACAACACTCATAGCAGATTCGGTCGGCAACTGACTTGAAATCAGATAGCTGAAATGCGAATGCAATAGGCTCGAAACCTATCGCTTTCTGTAATATTTTTGCATTTTAGCTGTATTTATAATGCTTATAAAAAAATAAGTAAATTTTCAAAAAGTTGGAAAATGAAGCAGATAGGTTTCGAACCTATGCTTCAGTCTGTCTGATTTCTAGTCAGACGTTGGCGCCACTCCGTTGCAGCTGTTGTTGTTGTGACTCCGGAATAGCAAATACCTTCTTGAAAACATACCCAAATTTTATCTCAAATATTGGTGCGTTTATTAATGTTTTCCATAACAACACTCATAGCAGATTCGGTCGGCAACTGACTTGAAATCAGATAGCTTAAATGCGAATGCAATAGGCTCGAAACCTATCGCTTTCTGTAATATTTTTGCATTTTAGCTGTATTTATAATGCTTTTAAAAAATAAGTAAATTTCCGAAAAGTTGGAAAATGAAGCAGATAGGTTTCGAACCTATGCTTCAATCTATCTGATTTCTAGTCAGACGTTGGCGCCACTCCGTTGCAGCTGTTGTTGTTGTGACTTTGGAATAGCAAATACCTTCTTGAAAACATACGCAAATTTTATCTCACATATTGATGCGTTTATTAATGTTTTCTATAACAACACTCATAGCAGATTCGGTCGGCAACTGACTTGAAATCAGATAGCTGAAATGCGAATGCAATAGGTTCGAAACCTATCGCTTTCTGTAATATTTTTGCATTTTAGCTGTATTTATAATGCTTTTAAAAAATATGTAAATTTTCAAAAAGTTGGAAAATGAAGCAGATTGGTTTCGAACCTATGCTTTAATCTATCTGATTTCTAGTCAGACGTTGGCGCCACTCCGTTGTAGCTGTTGTTGTTGTGACTCCGGAATAGCAAATACCTTCTTGTAAACATACCCAAATTTTATCTCAATTATTGGTGCGTTTATTAATGTTTGCCATAATAACACTCATAGCAGATGCATTCGGCAACTGACTTGAAATCAGATAGCTGAATTGCGAATGCAATAGGCTTGAAACCTACCGCTTTCGCTAACCTTTTTTGGGTTTAACTGTGTTTTCCTTGCACTTAAAAAATAAGTACATTTTCAAAAAGTTGGAAAATGAAGCCGATAGGTTTCGAACTTATGCTTCAATCTGCCTGATTTCTAGTCAGAAGTTGGCGCCGCTTGGTTGCAGCTGTTGTTGTTGTGACTCCGGAATAGCAAATACCTTCTTGAAAACATACCTAAATTTTATCTCAAATATTGGTGCGTTTGTTAATGTTTTCCATAACAACACTCATAGCAGATTCGGTCGGCAACTGACTTGAAATCAGATAGCTGAAATGCGAATGCAATAGGCTCGAAACCTATCGCTTTCTGTAATATTTTTGCATTTTAGCTGTGTTTAAAATGCTTTTAAAAAAATAAAAAAATTTTCGAAAAGATGGAAAATGAAGCAGATAGGTTTCGAACCTATGCTTCAATCTGCCTGATTTCTAGTCAGACTTTGGCGCCACTCCGTTGCAGCTGTTGTTGTTGTAACTCCGGAATAGCAAATACCTTCTTGAAAACATACCCAAATTTTATCTCAAATATTGGTGCGTTTATTAATGTTTTCCATAACAACACTCATAGCAGATTCGGTCGGCAACTGACTTGAAATCAGATAGCTGAAATGCGAATGCAATAGGCTCGAAACCTATCGCTTTCTGTAATATTTTTGCATTTTAGCTGTATTTATAATGCTTATAAAAAAATAAGTAAATTTTCAAAAAGTTGGAAAATGAAGCAGATAGGTTTCGAACCTATGCTTCAGTCTGTCTGATTTCTAGTCAGACGTTGGCGCCACTCCGTTGCAGCTGTTGTTGTTGTGACTCCGGAATAGCAAATACATTCTTGAAAACATACCCAAATTTTATCTCAAATATTGGTGAGTTTATTAATGTTTTCCATAACAACACTCATAGCAGATTCGGTCGGCAACTGACTTGAAATCAGATAGCTGAAATGCGAATGCAATAGGCTTGAAACCTACCACTTTCGCTAACATTTTTTGGGTTTATTCTGTGTTTTTGTTGCACTTAAAAAAGAAGTAAATTTTCAAAAAGTTGGAAAATGAAGCAGATAGGTTTCGAACCTATGCTTCAATCTGCCTGATTTCTAGTCAGACTTTGGCGCCGTTTGGTTGCAGCTGTTGTTGTTGTGACTCCGGAATAGCAAATACCTTCTTGAAAACATACCCAAATTTTATCTCAAATATTGGTGCGTTTATTAATGTTTTCCATAACAACACTCATAGCAGATTCGGTCGGCAACTGACTTGAAATCAGATAGCTGAAATGCGAATGCAATAGGCTCGAAACCTATCGCTTTCTGTAATATTTTTGCATTTTAGCTGTGTTTAAAATGCTTTTAAAAAAATAAAAAAAAATTCAAAAAGATGGAAAATGAAGCAGATAGGTTTCGAACCTATGCTTCAATCTGCCTGATTTCTAGTCAGACTTTGGCGCCACTCCGTTGCAGCTGTTGTTGTTGTGACTCCGGAATAGCAAATACCTTCTTGAAAACATACCCAAATTTTATCTCAAATATTGGTGAGTTTATTAATGTTTTCCATAACAACACTCATAGCAGATTCGGTCGGCAACTGACTTGAAATCAGATAGCTGAAATGCGAATGCAATAGGCTCGAAACCTATCGCTTTCTGTAATATTTTTGCATTTTAGCTGTATTTATAATGCTTATAAAAAAATAAGTAAATTTTCAAAAAGTTGGAAAATGAAGCAGATAGGTTTCGAACCTATGATTCAGTCTGTCTGATTTCTAGTCAGACGTTGGCGCCACTCCGTTGCAGCTGTTGTTGTTGTGACTCCGGAATAGCAAATACCTTCTTGAATACACCCAAATTTTATCTCAAATATTGGAGCGTTTTTTAAGGTTTTCCATTACAACACACATAGCAGATGCGTTCGGCAACTGACTTGAAATCAGAGAGCTGAAATGCGAATGCAATAGACTTGAAACCTACCGCTTCCGCATACTTTTTTTGGGTTTATTCTGTGTTTTTGTTGCACTTAAAAAATAAGTAAATTTTCAAAATGTTGGAAAATTAAGCTGATAGGTTTTAAACCTATGCTTCAATCTGTCTGATTTCTAGTCAGACGTTGGCGCCACTCGGTTGCAGCTGTTGTTGTTGTGACTCCGGAATAGCAAATACCTTCTTGAAAACAAACCCAAATTTTATCTCAAATATTGGTGCGTTTATTAATGTTTTCCATAACAACACTCATAACAGATTCGGTCGGCAACTGACTTGAAGTCAGATAGCTGAAATGCGAATGCAATAGGCTCGAAACCTATCGCTTTCTGTAATATTTTTGCATTTTAGCTGTATTTATAATGCTTTTAAAAAAATAAGTAAATTTTCAAAAAGTTGGAAATGAAGCAGATAGGTTTCGAACCTATGCTTCAATCTGCCTGATTTCTAGTCAGACGTTGGCGCCGCTTGGTTGCAGCTGTTGTTGTTGTGACTCCGGAATAGCAAATACCTTCTTGAAAACATACCCAAATTTTATCTTAAATATTGGTGCGTTAATTAATGTTTTCCATAACAACACTCATAGCAGATGCGTTCGGCAACTGACTTGAAATCAGATAGCTGAAATGCGAATGCAATAGGCTCGAAACCTATCGCTTTCTGTAATATTTTTGCGTTTTAGCTGTGTTTATAATGCTGTTAAAAAAATAAGTAAATTTTCAAAAAGTTGGAAAATGAAGCAGATAGGTTTCGAACCTATGCTTCAGTCTGTCTGATTTCTAGTCAGACGTTGGCGCCACTCCGTTGCAGCTGTTGTTGTTGTGACTCCGGAATAGCAAATACCTTCTTGAAAACATACCCAAATTTTATCTCAAATATTGGTGCGTTTATTAATGTTTTCCATAACAACACTCATAGCAGATGCGTTCGGCAACTGACTTGAAATCAGATAGCTGAAATGCGAATGCAATAGGCTCGAAACCTATCGCTTTCTGTAATATTTTTGCATTTTATCTGTATTTATAATGCTTTTAAAAAAATAAGTAAATTTTCAAAAAGTTGGAAAATGAAGCAGATAGGTTTCGAACCTATGCTTCAGTCTGTCTGATTTCTAGTCAGACGTTGGCGCCACTCCGTTGCAGCTGTTGTTGTTGTGACTCCGGAATAGCAAATACCTTCTTGAAAACATACCCAAATTTTATCTCAAATATTGCAGCGTTTTTAAGGTTTTCCATTACAACACACATAGCAGATGCGTTCGGCAACTGACTTGAAATCAGAGAGCTGAAATGCGAATGCAATAGACTTGAAACCTACCGCTTCCGCTAACCTTTTTTGGGTTTATTCTGTGTTTTTGTTGCACTTAAAAAATAAGTAAATGTTCAAAATGTTGGAAAATGAAGCTGATAGGTTTCGAACCTATGCTTCAATCTGCCTGATTTCTAGTCAGACGTTGGCGCCGCTTGGTTGCAGCTGTTGTTGTTGTGACTCCGGAATAGCAAATACCTTCTTGAAAACATACCCAAATTTTATCTCAAATATTGGTGAGTTTATTAATGTTTTCCATAACAACACTCATAGCAGATTCGGTCGGCAACTGACTTGAAATCAGATAGCTGAAATGCGAATGCAATAGGCTCGAAACCTATCGCTTTCTGTAATACTTTTGCATTTTAGCTGTATTTATAATGCTTATAAAAAAATAAGTAAATTTTCAAAAAGTTGGAAAATGAAGCAGATAGGTTTCGAACCTATGCTTCAGTCTGTCTGATTTCTAGTCAGACGTTGGCGCCACTCCGTTGCAGCTGTTGTTGTTGTGACTCCGGAATAGCAAATACCTTCTTGAAAACATACCCAATTTATATCTCAAATATTGGTGCGTTTATTAATGTTTTCCATAACAACACTCATAGCAGATTCGGTCGGCAACTGACTTGAAATCAGATAGCTGAAATGCGAATGCAATAGGCTCGAAACCTATCGCTTTCTGTAATATTTTTGCATTTTAGCTGTATTTATAATGCTTTTAAAAAATAAGTAAATTTTCGAAAAGTTGGAAAATGAAGCAGATAGGTTTCGAACCTATGCTTCAATCTATCTGATTTCTAGTCAGACGTTGGCGCCACTCCGTTGCAGCTGTTGTTGTTGTGACTTTGGAATAGCAAATACCTTCTTGAAAACATACGCAAATTTTATCTCAAATATTGATGCGTTTATTAATGTTTTCCATAACAACACTCATAGCAGATTCGGTCGGCAACTGACTTGAAATCAGATAGCTGAAATGCGAATGCAATAGGTTCGAAACCTATCGCTTTCTGTAATATTTTTGCATTTTAGCTGTATTTATAATGCTTTTAAAAAATAAGTAAATTTTCAAAAAGTTGGAAAATGAAGCAGATTGGTTTCGAACCTATGCTTTAATCTATCTGATTTCTAGTCAGACGTTGGCGCCACTCCGTTGTAGCTGTTGTTGTTGTGACTCCGGAATAGCAAATACCTTCTTGAAAACATACCCAAATTTTATCTCAATTATTGTTGCGTTTATTAATGTTTGCCATAATAACACTCATAGCAGATGCATTCGGCAACTGACTTGAAATCAGATAGCTGAATTGCGAATGCAATAGGCTTGAAACCTACCGCTTTCGCTAACCTTTTTTGGGTTTAACTGTGTTTTCCTTGCACTTAAAAAATAAGTACATTTTCAAAAAGTTGGAAAATGAAGCCGATAGGTTTCGAACCTATGCTTCAATCTGCCTGATTTCTAGTCAGACGTTGGCTCCGCTTGGTTGCAGCTGTTGTTGTTGTGACTCCGGAATAGCTAATACCTTCTTGAAAACATACCCAAATTTTATCTTAAATATTGGTGTGTTTATTAATGTTTTCCATAACAACACTCATAGCAGATTCGGTCGGCAAGTGACTTGAAATCAGAAAGCTGAATTGCGAATGGAATAGGCTTGAAACCTACCGCTTTCGCTAACCTTTTTTGGGTTTAACTGTGTTTTCCTTGCACTTAAAAATAAAAAAAAATTCAAAAAGTTGGAAAATGAAGCAGATAGGTTTCGAACCTATGCTTCAGTCTGTCTGATTTCTAGTCAGACGTTGGCGCCACTCCGTTGCAGCTGTTGTTGTTGTGACTCCGGAATAGCAAATACCTTCTTGAAAACATACCCAAATTTTATCTCAAATATTGCAGCGTTTTTAAGGTTTTCCATTACAACACACATAGCAGATGCGTTCGGCAACTGACTTGAAATCAGAGAACTGAAATGCGAATGCAATAGACTTGAAACCTACCGCTTCCGCTAACCTTTTTTGGGTTTATTCTGTGTTTTTGTTGCACTTAAAAAATAAGTAAATGTTCAAAATGTTGGAAAATGAAGCTGATAGGTTTCGAACCTATGCTTCAATCTGCCTGATTTCTAGTCAGACGTTGGCGCCGCTTGGTTGCAGCTGTTGTTGTTGTGACTCCGGAATAGCAAATACCTTCTTGAAAACATACCCAAATTTTATCTCAAATATTGGTGAGTTTATTAATGTTTTCCATAACAACACTCATAGCAGATTCGGTCGGCAACTGACTTGAAATCAGATAGCTGAAATGCGAATGCAATAGGCTCGAAACCTATCGCTTTCTGTAATATTTTTGCATTTTAGCTGTATTTATAATGCTTATAAAAAAATAAGTAAATTTTCAAAAAGTTGGAAAATGAAGCAGATAGGTTTCGAACCTATGCTTCAGTCTGTCTGATTTCTAATCAGACGTTGGCGCCGCTTGGTTGCAGCTGTTGTTGTTGTGACTCCGGAATAGCAAATACCTTCTTGAAAACGTACCCAAATTTTATCTTAAATATTGGTGCGTTAATTAATGTTTTCCATAACAACACTCATAGCAGATGCGTTCGGCAACTGACTTGAAATCAGATAGCTGAAATGCGAATGCAATAGGCTCGAAACCTATCGCTTTCTGTAATATTTTTGCGTTTTAGCTGTGTTTATAATGCTGTTAAAAAAATAAGTAAATTTTCAAAAAGTTGGAACATGAAGCAGATAGGTTTCGAACCTATGCTTCAATCTGCCTGATTTCTAGTCAGATATTGGCGCCGCTTGGTTGCAGCTGTTGTTGTTGTGACTCCGGAATAGCAAATACCTTCTTGAAAACATACCCAAATTTTATCTCAAATATTGGTGCGTTTATTAATGTTTTCCATAACAACACTCATAGCAGATTCAGTCGGCAACTGACTTGAAATCAGATAGCTGAATTGCGAATGGAATAGGCTTGAAACCTACCGCCATCGCTAACCTTTTTTGGGTTTAATTGTGTTTTTCTTGCACTTAAAAATTAAGTAAATTTTCAAAAAGTTGGCAAATGAAGCAGATAGGTTTCGAACCTATGCTTCAATCTGCCTGATTTCTAGTCAGATGTTGGCGCCGCTTGGTTGCAGCTGTTGTTGTTGTGACTCCGGAAGAGCAAATACCTTCTTGAAAACGTACCCAAATTTTATCTCAAATATTGGTGCGTTTTTTAAGGTTTTCCATTACAACACACATAGCAGATGCGTTCGGCAACTGACTTGAAATCAGAGAGCTGAAATGCGAATGCAATAGACTTGAAACCTACCGCTTCCGCTAACCTTTTTTAAGTTTATTCTGTGTTTTTGTTGCACTTAAAAAATAAGTAAATTTTCAAAATGTTGGAAAATGAAGCTGATAGGTTTCAAACCTATGCTTCAATCTGTCTGATTTCTAGTCAGACGTTGGCGCCACTCGGTTGCAGCTGTTGTTGTTGTGACTCCGGAATAGCAAATACCTTCTTGAAAACATATCCAAATTTTATCTCAAATATTGGTGCGTTTATTAATGTTTTCCATAACAACACTCATAGCAGATTCGGTCGGCAACTGACTTGAAATCAGATAGCTGAAATGCGAATGCAATAGGCTCGAAACCTATCGCTTTCTGTAATATTTTTGCATTTTAGCTGTATTTATAATGCTTTTAAAAAAATAAGTAAATTTTCAAAAAGTTGGAAAATGAAGCAGATAGGTTTCGAACCTATGCTTCAATCTGTCTGATTTCTAGTCAGACGTTGGCGCCATTCCGTTGCAGCTGTTGTTGTTGTGACTCTGGAATAGCAAATACCTTCTTGAAAACATACCCAAATTTTGTCTCAAATATTGGTGCGTTTATTAATGTTTTTCTTAACAACACTCATAGCAGATGCGTTCGGCAACTGAATTGAAATCAGATAGCTGAATTGCGAATGCAATAGGCTTGAAACCTACCGCTTTCGCTAACATTTTTTGGGTTTAATTGTGTTTTTCTTGCACTTAAAAAATAAGTAAATTTTCAAAAATTTGGCAAATGAAGCAGATAGGTTTCGAACCTATGCTTCAATCTGCCTGATTTCTAGTCAGATGTTGGCGCCGCTTGGTTGCAGCTGTTGTTGTTGTGACTCCGGAATAGCAAATACCTTCTTGAAAACGTACCCAAATTTTATCTCAAATATTGGTGCGTTTATTAATGTTTTCCATAATAACACTCATAGCAGATGCGTTCGGAAACTGACTTGAAATCAGATAGCTGAATTGCGAATGCAATAGGCTTGAAACCTACCGCTTTCGCTAACCTTTTTTGGGTTTAACTAAGTTTTTCTTGCACTTAAAAAATAAGTAAATTTTCAAAAAGTTGGAAAATGAAGCAGATAGGTTTCGAACCTATGCTTCAATCTGCCTGATTTTTAGTCAGACGTTGGCGCCGCTTGGTTGCAGCTGTTGTTGTTGTGACTTCGGAATAGCAAATACCTTCTTGAAAACATACCCAAATTTTATCTTAAATATTGGTGCGTTAATTAATGTTTTCCATAACAACACTCATAGCAGATGCGTTCTTCAACTGACTTGAAATCAGATAGCTGAAATGCGAATGCAATAGGTTCGAAACCTATCGCTTTCTGTAATATTTTTGCATTTTAGCTGTGTTTATAATGCTGTTAAAAAAATAAGTAAATTTTCAAAAAGTTGGAAAATGAAAAAGATAGGTTTCGAACCTATGCTTCAATCTGCCTGATTTCTAGTCAGACTTTGGCGCCGCTTGGTTGCAGCTGTTGTTGTTGTGTTTCCGGAATAGCAAATACCTTCTTGAAAACATACCCAAATTTTATCTCAAATATTGGTGCGTTTATTAATGTTTTCCATAACAACACTCATAGCAGATTCGGTCGGCAACTGACTTGAAATCAGGTAGCTGAATTGCGAATGCAATAGTCTTGAAACCTACCGCTTTCGCTAACCTTTTTTGGGTTTAACTGTGTTTTTCTTGCACTTAAAAAATAAGTAAATTTTCAAAAAGATAGAAAAAAAAGCAGATAGGTTTCGAACCTATGCTTCAATCTGCCTGATTTCTAGTCAGAAGTTGGCGCCGCTTGGTTGCAGCTGTTGTTGTTGTGACTCCGGAATAGCAAATACCTTCTTGAAAACATACCCAAATTTTATCTCAAATATTGGTGCGTTTATTAATGTTTTCCATAACAACACTCAAAGCAGATTCGGTCGGCAACTGACTTGAAATCAGATAGCTGAAATGCGAATGCAATAGGCTCGAAACCTATCGCTTTCTATAATATTTTTGCATTTTAGCTGTATTTATAATGCTTTTAAAAAAATAAGTAAATTTGCAAAAACTCAGGAAATGAAGCAGATAGGTTTCGAACTTATGCTTCAATCTGTCTGATTTCTAGTCAGACGTTGGCGCCATTCCGTTGCAGCTGTTGTTGTTGTGACTTTGGAATAGCAAATACCTTCTTGAAAACATACCCAAATTTTATCTCAAATATTGGTGCGCTTATTAATGTTTTCCATAACAACACTCATAGCAGATGCGTTCGGCAACTGAATTGAAATCAGATAGCTGAATTGCGAATGCAATAGGCTTGAAACCTACCGCTTTCGCTAACCTTTTTTGGGTTTAATTGTGTTTTTCTTGCACTTAAAAAATAAGTAAATTTTCAAAAAGTTGGCAAATGAAGCAGATAGGTTTCGAACCTATGCTTCAATCTGCCTGATTTCTAGTCAGATGTTGGCGCCGCTTGGTTGCAGCTGTTGTTGTTGTGACTCCGGAAGAGCAAATACCTTCTTGAAAACGTACCCAAATTTTATCTCAAATATTGGTGCGTTTTTTAAGGTTTTCCATTACAACACACATAGCAGATGCGTTCGGCAACTGACTTGAAATCAGATAGCTGAATTGCGAATGCAATAGGCTTGAAACCTACCGCTTTCGCTAACCTTTTTTGGGTTTAACTGTGTTTTCCTTGCACTTAAAAAATAAGTACATTTTCAAAAAGTTGGAAAATGAAGCCGATAGGTTTCGAACCTATGCTTCAATCTGCCTGATTTCTAGTCAGACGTTGGCTCCGCTTGGTTGCAGCTGTTGTTGTTGTGACTCCGGAATAGCTAATACCTTCTTGAAAACATACCCAAATTTTATCTTAAATATTGGTGTGTTTATTAATGTTTTCCATAACAACACTCATAGCAGATTCGGTCGGCAAGTGACTTGAAATCAGAAAGCTGAATTGCGAATGGAATAGGCTTGAAACCTACCGCTTTCGCTAACCTTTTTTGGGTTTAACTGTGTTTTCCTTGCACTTAAAAATAAAAAAAAATTCAAAAAGTTGGAAAATGAAGCAGATAGGTTTCGAACCTATGCTTCAGTCTGTCTGATTTCTAGTCAGACGTTGGCGCCACTCCGTTGCAGCTGTTGTTGTTGTGACTCCGGAATAGCAAATACCTTCTTGAAAACATACCCAAATTTTATCTCAAATATTGCAGCGTTTTTAAGGTTTTCCATTACAACACACATAGCAGATGCGTTCGGCAACTGACTTGAAATCAGAGAGCTGAAATGCGAATGCAATAGACTTGAAACCTACCGCTTCCGCTAACCTTTTTTGGGTTTATTCTGTGTTTTTGTTGCACTTAAAAAATAAGTAAATGTTCAAAATGTTGGAAAATGAAGCTGATAGGTTTCGAACCTATGCTTCAATCTGCCTGATTTCTAGTCAGACGTTGGCGCCGCTTGGTTGCAGCTGTTGTTGTTGTGACTCCGGAATAGCAAATACCTTCTTGAAAACATACCCAAATTTTATCTCAAATATTGGTGAGTTTATTAATGTTTTCCATAACAACACTCATAGCAGATTCGGTCGGCAACTGACTTGAAATCAGATAGCTGAAATGCGAATGCAATAGGCTCGAAACCTATCGCTTTCTGTAATATTTTTGCATTTTAGCTGTATTTATAATGCTTATAAAAAAATAAGTAAATTTTCAAAAAGTTGGAAAATGAAGCAGATAGGTTTCGAACCTATGCTTCAGTCTGTCTGATTTCTAATCAGACGTTGGCGCCGCTTGGTTGCAGCTGTTGTTGTTGTGACTCCGGAATAGCAAATACCTTCTTGAAAACGTACCCAAATTTTATCTTAAATATTGGTGCGTTAATTAATGTTTTCCATAACAACACTCATAGCAGATGCGTTCGGCAACTGACTTGAAATCAGATAGCTGAAATGCGAATGCAATAGGCTCGAAACCTATCGCTTTCTGTAATATTTTTGCGTTTTAGCTGTGTTTATAATGCTGTTAAAAAAATAAGTAAATTTTCAAAAAGTTGGAACATGAAGCAGATAGGTTTCGAACCTATGCTTCAATCTGCCTGATTTCTAGTCAGATATTGGCGCCGCTTGGTTGCAGCTGTTGTTGTTGTGACTCCGGAATAGCAAATACCTTCTTGAAAACATACCCAAATTTTATCTCAAATATTGGTGCGTTTATTAATGTTTTCCATAACAACACTCATAGCAGATTCAGTCGGCAACTGACTTGAAATCAGATAGCTGAATTGCGAATGGAATAGGCTTGAAACCTACCGCCATCGCTAACCTTTTTTGGGTTTAATTGTGTTTTTCTTGCACTTAAAAATTAAGTAAATTTTCAAAAAGTTGGCAAATGAAGCAGATAGGTTTCGAACCTATGCTTCAATCTGCCTGATTTCTAGTCAGATGTTGGCGCCGCTTGGTTGCAGCTGTTGTTGTTGTGACTCCGGAAGAGCAAATACCTTCTTGAAAACGTACCCAAATTTTATCTCAAATATTGGTGCGTTTTTTAAGGTTTTCCATTACAACACACATAGCAGATGCGTTCGGCAACTGACTTGAAATCAGAGAGCTGAAATGCGAATGCAATAGACTTGAAACCTACCGCTTCCGCTAACCTTTTTTAAGTTTATTCTGTGTTTTTGTTGCACTTAAAAAATAAGTAAATTTTCAAAATGTTGGAAAATGAAGCTGATAGGTTTCAAACCTATGCTTCAATCTGTCTGATTTCTAGTCAGACGTTGGCGCCACTCGGTTGCAGCTGTTGTTGTTGTGACTCCGGAATAGCAAATACCTTCTTGAAAACATATCCAAATTTTATCTCAAATATTGGTGCGTTTATTAATGTTTTCCATAACAACACTCATAGCAGATTCGGTCGGCAACTGACTTGAAATCAGATAGCTGAAATGCGAATGCAATAGGCTCGAAACCTATCGCTTTCTGTAATATTTTTGCATTTTAGCTGTATTTATAATGCTTTTAAAAAAATAAGTAAATTTTCAAAAAGTTGGAAAATGAAGCAGATAGGTTTCGAACCTATGCTTCAATCTGTCTGATTTCTAGTCAGACGTTGGCGCCATTCCGTTGCAGCTGTTGTTGTTGTGACTCTGGAATAGCAAATACCTTCTTGAAAACATACCCAAATTTTGTCTCAAATATTGGTGCGTTTATTAATGTTTTTCTTAACAACACTCATAGCAGATGCGTTCGGCAACTGAATTGAAATCAGATAGCTGAATTGCGAATGCAATAGGCTTGAAACCTACCGCTTTCGCTAACATTTTTTGGGTTTAATTGTGTTTTTCTTGCACTTAAAAAATAAGTAAATTTTCAAAAATTTGGCAAATGAAGCAGATAGGTTTCGAACCTATGCTTCAATCTGCCTGATTTCTAGTCAGATGTTGGCGCCGCTTGGTTGCAGCTGTTGTTGTTGTGACTCCGGAATAGCAAATACCTTCTTGAAAACGTACCCAAATTTTATCTCAAATATTGGTGCGTTTATTAATGTTTTCCATAATAACACTCATAGCAGATGCGTTCGGAAACTGACTTGAAATCAGATAGCTGAATTGCGAATGCAATAGGCTTGAAACCTACCGCTTTCGCTAACCTTTTTTGGGTTTAACTAAGTTTTTCTTGCACTTAAAAAATAAGTAAATTTTCAAAAAGTTGGAAAATGAAGCAGATAGGTTTCGAACCTATGCTTCAATCTGCCTGATTTTTAGTCAGACGTTGGCGCCGCTTGGTTGCAGCTGTTGTTGTTGTGACTTCGGAATAGCAAATACCTTCTTGAAAACATACCCAAATTTTATCTTAAATATTGGTGCGTTAATTAATGTTTTCCATAACAACACTCATAGCAGATGCGTTCTTCAACTGACTTGAAATCAGATAGCTGAAATGCGAATGCAATAGGCTCGAAACCTATCGCTTTCTGTAATATTTTTGCATTTTAGCTGTGTTTATAATGCTGTTAAAAAAATAAGTAAATTTTCAAAAAGTTGGAAAATGAAAAAGATAGGTTTCGAACCTATGCTTCAATCTGCCTGATTTCTAGTCAGACTTTGGCGCCGCTTGGTTGCAGCTGTTGTTGTTGTGTTTCCGGAATAGCAAATACCTTCTTGAAAACATACCCAAATTTTATCTCAAATATTGGTGCGTTTATTAATGTTTTCCATAACAACACTCATAGCAGATTCGGTCGGCAACTGACTTGAAATCAGGTAGCTGAATTGCGAATGCAATAGTCTTGAAACCTACCGCTTTCGCTAACCTTTTTTGGGTTTAACTGTGTTTTTCTTGCACTTAAAAAATAAGTAAATTTTCAAAAAGATAGAAAAAAAAGCAGATAGGTTTCGAACCTATGCTTCAATCTGCCTGATTTCTAGTCAGAAGTTGGCGCCGCTTGGTTGCAGCTGTTGTTGTTGTGACTCCGGAATAGCAAATACCTTCTTGAAAACATACCCAAATTTTATCTCAAATATTGGTGCGTTTATTAATGTTTTCCATAACAACACTCAAAGCAGATTCGGTCGGCAACTGACTTGAAATCAGATAGCTGAAATGCGAATGCAATAGGCTCGAAACCTATCGCTTTCTATAATATTTTTGCATTTTAGCTGTATTTATAATGCTTTTAAAAAAATAAGTAAATTTGCAAAAACTCAGGAAATGAAGCAGATAGGTTTCGAACTTATGCTTCAATCTGTCTGATTTCTAGTCAGACGTTGGCGCCATTCCGTTGCAGCTGTTGTTGTTGTGACTTTGGAATAGCAAATACCTTCTTGAAAACATACCCAAATTTTATCTCAAATATTGGTGCGCTTATTAATGTTTTCCATAACAACACTCATAGCAGATGCGTTCGGCAACTGAATTGAAATCAGATAGCTGAATTGCGAATGCAATAGGCTTGAAACCTACCGCTTTCGCTAACCTTTTTTGGGTTTAATTGTGTTTTTCTTGCACTTAAAAAATAAGTAAATTTTCAAAAAGTTGGCAAATGAAGCAGATAGGTTTCGAACCTATGCTTCAATCTGCCTGATTTCTAGTCAGATGTTGGCGCCGCTTGGTTGCAGCTGTTGTTGTTGTGACTCCGGAATAGCAAATACCTTCTTGAAAACGTACCCAAATTTTATCTCAAATATTGGTGCGTTTATTAATGTTTTCCATAATAACACTCATAGCAGATGCGTTCGGAAACTGACTTGAAATCAGATAGCTGAATTGCGAATGCAATAGGCTTGAAACCTACCGCTTTCGCTAACCTTTTTTGGGTTTAACTAAGTTTTTCTTGCACTTAAAAAATAAGTAAATTTTCAAAAAGTTGGAAAATGAAGCAGATAGGTTTCGAACCTATGCTTCAATCTGCCTGATTTTTAGTCAGACGTTGGCGCCGCTTGGTTGCAGCTGTTGTTGTTGTGACTTCGGAATAGCAAATACCTTCTTGAAAACATACCCAAATTTTATCTTAAATATTGGTGCGTTAATTAATGTTTTCCATAACAACACTCATAGTAGATGCGTTCTTCAACTGACTTGAAATCAGATAGCTGAAATGCGAATGCAATAGGCTCGAAACCTATCGCTTTCTGTAATATTTTTGCATTTTAGCTGTGTTTATAATGCTGTTAAAAAAATAAGTAAATTTTCAAAAAGTTGGAAAATGAAGCAGATAGGTTTCGAACCTATGCTTCAATCTGCCTGATTTTTAGTCAGACGTTGGCGCCGCTTGGTTGCAGCTGTTGTTGTTGTGACTTCGGAATAGCAAATACCTTCTTGAAAACATACCCAAATTTTATCTTAAATATTGGTGCGTTAATTAATGTTTTCCATAACAACACTCATAGCAGATGCGTTCGGCAACTGACTTGAAATCAGATACCTGAATTGCGAATGCAATAGGCTTGAAACCTACCGCTTTCGCTAACCTTTTTTGGGTTTAACTAAGTTTTTCTTGCACTTAAAAAATAAGTAAATTTTCAAAATTTGGAAAATGAAGCAGATAGGTTTCGAACCTATGCTTCAATCTTTCTGATTTCTAGTCAGACGTTGGCGCCACTAAGTTGCAGCTGTTGTTGTTGTGACTCCGGAATAGCAAATACCTTCTTGAAAACATACCCAAATTTTATCTCAAATATTGGTGCGTTTATTAATGTTTTCCATAACAACACTCATAGCAGATTCAGTCGGCAACTGACTTGAAATCAGATAGCTGAATTGCGAATGGAATAGGCTTGAAACCTACCGCCATCGCTAACCTTTTTTGGGTTTAATTGTGTTTTTCTTGCACTTAAAAAATAAGTAAATTTTCAAAAAGTTGGCAAATGAAGCAGATAGGTTTCGAACCTATGCTTCAATCTGCCTGATTTCTAGTCAGATGTTGGCGCCGCTTGGTTGCAGCTGTTGTTGTTGTGACTCCGGAAGAGCAAATACCTTCTTGAAAACGTACCCAAATTTTATCTCAAATATTGGTGCGTTTTTTAAGGTTTTCCATTACAACACACATAGCAGATGCGTTCGGCAACTGACTTGAAATCAGAGAGCTGAAATGCGAATGCAATAGACTTGAAACCTACCGCTTCCGCTAACCTTTTTTAAGTTTATTCTGTGTTTTTGTTGCACTTAAAAAATAAGTAAATTTTCAAAATGTTGGAAAATGAAGCTGATAGGTTTCAAACCTATGCTTCAATCTGCCTGATTTCTAGTCAGACGTTGGCGCCGCTTGGTTGCAGCTGTTGTTGTTGTGACTCCGGAATAGTAAATACCTTCTTGAAAACATACCCAAATTTTATCTCAAATATTAGTGCGTTTATTAATGTTTTCCATAACAACACTCATAGCAGATTCGGTCGGCAACTGACTTGAAATTTTTTGCATTTTAGCTGTATTTATAATGCTTTTAAAAAAATAAGTAAATTTGCAAAAAGTCAGAAAATGAAGCAGATAGGTTTCGAACCTATGCTTCAATCTGTCTGATTTCTAGTCAGACGTTGGCGCCATTCCGTTGCAGCTGTTGTTGTTGTAACTTTGGAATAGCAAATACCTTCTTGAAAACATACCCAAATTTTATCTCAAATATTGGTGCGCTTATTAATGTTTTCCATAACAACACTCATAGCAGATGCGTTCGGCAACTGACTTGAAATCAGATAGCTGAAATGCGAATGCAATAGGCTCGAAACCTATCGCTTTCTGTAATATTTTTGCATTTTATCTGTATTTATAATGCTTTTAAAAAAATAAGTAAATTTTCAAAAAGTTGGAAAATGAAGCAGATAGGTTTCGAACCTATGCTTCAGTCTGTCTGATTTCTAGTCAGACGTTGGCGCCACTCCGTTGCAGCTGTTGTTGTTGTGACTCCGGAATAGCAAATACCTTCTTGAAAACATACCCAAATTTTATCTCAAATATTGCAGCGTTTTTAAGGTTTTCCATTACAACACACATAGCAGATGCGTTCGGCAACTGACTTGAAATCAGAGAGCTGAAATGCGAATGCAATAGACTTGAAACCTACCGCTTCCGCTAACCTTTTTTGGGTTTATTCTGTGTTTTTGTTGCACTTAAAAAATAAGTAAATGTTCAAAATGTTGGAAAATGAAGCTGATAGGTTTCGAACCTATGCTTCAATCTGCCTGATTTCTAGTCAGACGTTGGCGCCGCTTGGTTGCAGCTGTTGTTGTTGTGACTCCGGAATAGCAAATACCTTCTTGAAAACATACCCAAATTTTATCTCAAATATTGGTGAGTTTATTAATGTTTTCCATAACAACACGCATAGCAGATTCGGTCGGCAACTGACTTGAAATCAGATAGCTGAAATGCGAATGCAATAGGCTCGAAACCTATCGCTTTCTGTAATACTTTTGCATTTTAGCTGTATTTATAATGCTTATAAAAAAATAAGTAAATTTTCAAAAAGTTGGAAAATGAAGCAGATAGGTTTCGAACCTATGCTTCAGTCTGTCTGATTTCTAGTCAGACGTTGGCGCCACTCCGTTGCAGCTGTTGTTGTTGTGACTCCGGAATAGCAAATACCTTCTTGAAAACATACCCAAATTATATCTCAAATATTGGTGCGTTTATTAATGTTTTCCATAACAACACTCATAGCAGATTCGGTCGGCAACTGACTTGAAATCAGATAGCTGAAATGCGAATGCAATAGGCTCGAAACCTATCGCTTTCTGTAATATTTTTGCATTTTAGCTGTATTTATAATGCTTTTAAAAAATAAGTAAATTTTCGAAAAGTTGGAAAATGAAGCAGATAGGTTTCGAACCTATGCTTCAATCTATCTGATTTCTAGTCAGACGTTGGCGCCACTCCGTTGCAGCTGTTGTTGTTGTGACTTTGGAATAGCAAATACCTTCTTGAAAACATACGCAAATTTTATCTCAAATATTGATGCGTTTATTAATGTTTTCCATAACAACACTCATAGCAGATTCGGTCGGCAACTGACTTGAAATCAGATAGCTGAAATGCGAATGCAATAGGTTCGAAACCTATCGCTTTCTGTAATATTTTTGCATTTTAGCTGTATTTATAATGCTTTTAAAAAATAAGTAAATTTTCAAAAAGTTGGAAAATGAAGCAGATTGGTTTCGAACCTATGCTTTAATCTATCTGATTTCTAGTCAGACGTTGGCGCCACTCCGTTGTAGCTGTTGTTGTTGTGACTCCGGAATAGCAAATACCTTCTTGAAAACATACCCAAATTTTATCTCAATTATTGGTGCGTTTATTAATGTTTGCCATAATAACACTCATAGCAGATGCATTCGGCAACTGACTTGAAATCAGATAGCTGAATTGCGAATGCAATAGGCTTGAAACCTACCGCTTTCGCTAACCTTTTTTGGGTTTAACTGTGTTTTCCTTGCACTTAAAAAATAAGTACATTTTCAAAAAGTTGGAAAATGAAGCCGATAGGTTTCGAACCTATGCTTCAATCTGCCTGATTTCTAGTCAGACGTTGGCTCCGCTTGGTTGCAGCTGTTGTTGTTGTGACTCCGGAATAGCTAATACCTTCTTGAAAACATACCCAAATTTTATCTTAAATATTGGTGTGTTTATTAATGTTTTCCATAACAACACTCATAGCAGATTCGGTCGGCAAGTGACTTGAAATCAGAAAGCTGAATTGCGAATGGAATAGGCTTGAAACCTACCGCTTTCGCTAACCTTTTTTGGGTTTAACTGTGTTTTCCTTGCACTTAAAAATAAAAAAAAATTCAAAAAGTTGGAAAATGAAGCAGATAGGTTTCGAACCTATGCTTCAGTCTGTCTGATTTCTAGTCAGACGTTGGCGCCACTCCGTTGCAGCTGTTGTTGTTGTGACTCCGGAATAGCAAATACCTTCTTGAAAACATACCCAAATTTTATCTCAAATATTGGTGCGTTTTTTAAGGTTTTCCATTACAACACACATAGCAGATGCGTTCGGCAACTGACTTGAAATCAGATAGCTGAAATGCGAATGCAATAGGCTCGAAACCTATCGCTTTCTGTAATATTTTTGCATTTTAGCTGTATTTATAATGCTTATAAAAAAATAAGTAAATTTTCAAAAAGTTGGAAAATGAAGCAGATAGGTTTCGAACCTATGCTTCAGTCTGTCTGATTTCTAGTCAGACGTTGGCGCCGCTTAGTTGCAGCTGTTGTTGTTGTGACTCCGGAATAGCAAATACCTTCTTGAAAACGTACCCAAATTTTATCTTAAATATTGGTGCGTTAATTAATGTTTTCCATAACAACACTCATAGCAGATGCGTTCGGCAACTGACTTGAAATCAGATAGCTGAAATGCGAATGCAATAGGCTCGAAACCTATCGCTTTCTGTAATATTTTTGCGTTTTAGCTGTGTTTATAATGCTGTTAAAAAAATAAGTAAATTTTCAAAAAGTTGGAAAATGAAGCAGATAGGTTTCGAACCTATGCTTCAATCTGCCTGATTTCTAGTCAGATATTGGCGCCGCTTGGTTGCAGCTGTTGTTGTTGTGACTCCGGAATAGCAAATACCTTCTTGAAAACATACCCAAATTTTATCTCAAATATTGGTGCGTTTATTAATGTTTTCCATAACAACACTCATAGCAGATTCAGTCGGCAACTGACTTGAAATCAGATAGCTGAATTGCGAATGGAATAGGCTTGAAACCTACCGCCATCGCTATTCTTTTTTGGGTTTAATTGTGTTTTTCTTGCACTTAAAAAATAAGTAAATTTTCAAAAAGTTGGCAAATGAAGCAGATAGGTTTCGAACCTATGCTTCAATCTGCCTGATTTCTAGTCAGATGTTGGCGCCGCTTGGTTGCAGCTGTTGTTGTTGTGACTCCGGAAGAGCAAATACCTTCTTGAAAACGTACCCAAATTTTATCTCAAATATTGGTGCGTTTTTTAAGGTTTTCCATTACAACACACATAGCAGATGCGTTCGGCAACTGACTTGAAATCAGAGAGCTGAAATGCGAATGCAATAGACTTGAAACCTACCGCTTCCGCTAACCTTTTTTAAGTTTATTCTGTGTTTTTGTTGCACTTAAAAAATAAGTAAATTTTCAAAATGTTGGAAAATGAAGCTGATAGGTTTCAAACCTATGCTTCAATCTGTCTGATTTCTAGTCAGACGTTGGCGCCACTCGGTTGCAGCTGTTGTTGTTGTGACTCCGGAATAGCAAATACCTTCTTGAAAACATACCCAAATTTTATCTCAAATATTGGTGCGTTTATTAATGTTTTCCATAACAACACTCATAGCAGATTCGGTCGGCAACTGACTTGAAATCAGATAGCTGAAATGCGAATGCAATAGGCTCGAAACCTATCGCTTTCTGTAATATTTTTGCATTTTAGCTGTATTTATAATGCTTTTAAAAAAATAAGTAAATTTTCAAAAAGTTGGAAAATGAAGCAGATAGGTTTCGAACCTATGCTTCAATCTGTCTGATTTCTAGTCAGACGTTGGCGCCATTCCGTTGCAGCTGTTGTTGTTGTGACTCTGGAATAGCAAATACCTTCTTGAAAACATACCCAAATTTTGTCTCAAATATTGGTGCGTTTATTAATGTTTTTCATAACAACACTCATAGCAGATGCGTTCGGCAACTGAATTGAAATCAGATAGCTGAATTGCGAATGCAATAGGCTTGAAACCTACCGCTTTCGCTAACCTTTTTTGGGTTTAATTGTGTTTTTCTTGCACTTAAAAAATAAGTAAATTTTCAAAAATTTGGCAAATGAAGCAGATAGGTTTCGAACCTATGCTTCAATCTGCCTGATTTCTAGTCAGATGTTGGCGCCGCTTGGTTGCAGCTGTTGTTGTTGTGACTCCGGAATAGCAAATACCTTCTTGAAAACGTACCCAAATTTTATCTCAAATATTGGTGCGTTTATTAATGTTTTCCATAATAACACTCATAGCAGATGCGTTCGGAAACTGACTTGAAATCAGATAGCTGAATTGCGAATGCAATAGGCTTGAAACCTACCGCTTTCGCTAACCTTTTTTGGGTTTAACTAAGTTTTTCTTGCACTTAAAAAATAAGTAAATTTTCAAAAAGTTGGAAAATGAAGCAGATAGGTTTCGAACCTATGCTTCAATCTGCCTGATTTTTAGTCAGACGTTGGCGCCGCTTGGTTGCAGCTGTTGTTGTTGTGACTTCGGAATAGCAAATACCTTCTTGAAAACATACCCAAATTTTATCTTAAATATTGGTGCGTTAATTAATGTTTTCCATAACAACACTCATAGCAGATGCGTTCTTCAACTGACTTGAAATCAGATAGCTGAAATGCGAATGCAATAGGCTCGAAACCTATCGCTTTCTGTAATATTTTTGCATTTTAGCTGTGTTTATAATGCTGTTAAAAAAATAAGTAAATTTTCAAAAAGTTGGAAAATGAAAAAGATAGGTTTCGAACCTATGCTTCAATCTGCCTGATTTCTAGTCAGACTTTGGCGCCGCTTGGTTGCAGCTGTTGTTGTTGTGTTTCCGGAATAGCAAATACCTTCTTGAAAACATACCCAAATTTTATCTCAAATATTGGTGCGTTTATTAATGTTTTCCATAACAACACTCATAGCAGATTCGGTCGGCAACTGACTTGAAATCAGGTAGCTGAATTGCGAATGCAATAGTCTTGAAACCTACCGCTTTCGCTAACCTTTTTTGGGTTTAACTGTGTTTTTCTTGCACTTAAAAAATAAGTAAATTTTCAAAAAGATAGAAAAAAAAGCAGATAGGTTTCGAACCTATGCTTCAATCTGCCTGATTTCTAGTCAGAAGTTGGCGCCGCTTGGTTGCAGCTGTTGTTGTTGTGACTCCGGAATAGCAAATACCTTCTTGAAAACATACCCAAATTTTATCTCAAATATTGGTGCGTTTATTAATATTTTCCATAACAACACTCAAAGCAGATTCGGTCGGCAACTGACTTGAAATCAGATAGCTGAAATGCGAATGCAATAGGCTCGAAACCTATCGCTTTCTATAATATTTTTGCATTTTAGCTGTATTTATAATGCTTTTAAAAAAATAAGTAAATTTGCAAAAACTCAGGAAATGAAGCAGATAGGTTTCGAACTTATGCTTCAATCTGTCTGATTTCTAGTCAGACGTTGGCGCCATTCCGTTGCAGCTGTTGTTGTTGTGACTTTGGAATAGCAAATACCTTCTTGAAAACATACCCAAATTTTATCTCAAATATTGGTGCGCTTATTAATGTTTTCCATAACAACACTCATAGCAGATGCGTTCGGCAACTGAATTGAAATCAGATAGCTGAATTGCGAATGCAATAGGCTTGAAACCTACCGCTTTCGCTAACCTTTTTTGGGTTTAACTGTGTTTTTCTTGTACTTAAAAAATAAGTAAATTTTCAAAAAGTTGGAAAATGAAGCAGATAGGTTTCGAACCTATGCTTCAATCTGCCTGATTTCTAGTCAGATATTGGCGCCGCTTGGTTGCAGCTGTTGTTGTTGTGACTCCGGAATAGCAAATACCTTCTTGAAAACATACCCAAATTTTATCTCAAATATTGGTGCGTTTATTAATGTTTTCCATAACAACACTCATAGCAGATTCGGTCGGCAACTGACTTGAAATCAGATAGCTGAAATGCGAATGCAATAGGCTCGAAACCTATCGCTTTCTGTAATATTTTTCATTTTAGCTGTATTTATAATGCTTATAAAAAAATAAGTAAATTTTCAAAAAGTTGGAAAATGAAGCAGATAGGTTTCGAACCTATGCTTCAGTCTGTCTGATTTCTAGTCAGACGTTGGCGCCACTCCGTTGCAGCTGTTGTTGTTGTGACTCCGGAATAGCAAATACCTTCTTGAAAACATACCCAAATTATATCTCAAATATTGGTGCGTTTATTAATGTTTTCCATAACAACACTCATAGCAGATTCGGTCGGCAACTGACTTGAAATCAGATAGCTTAAATGCGAATGCAATAGGCTCGAAACCTATCGCTTTCTGTAATATTTTTGCATTTTAGCTGTATTTATAATGCTTTTAAAAAATAAGTAAATTTTCAAAAAGTTGGAAAATGAAGCAGATTGGTTTCGAACCTATGCTTTAATCTATCTGATTTCTAGTCAGACGTTGGCGCCACTCCGTTGTAGCTGTTGTTGTTGTGACTCCGGAATAGCAAATACCTTCTTGAAAACATACCCAAATTTTATCTCAATTATTGGTGCGTTTATTAATGTTTGCCATAATAACACTCATAGCAGATGCATTCGGCAACTGACTTGAAATCAGATAGCTGAATTGCGAATGCAATAGGCTTGAAACCTACCGCTTTCGCTAACCTTTTTTGGGTTTAACTGTGTTTTCCTTGCACTTAAAAAATAAGTACATTTTCAACAAGTTGGAAAATGAAGCCGATAGGTTTCGAACCTATGCTTCAATCTGCCTGATTTCTAGTCAGACGTTGGCTCCGCTTGGTTGCAGCTGTTGTTGTTGTGACTCCGGAATAGCTAATACCTTCTTGAAAACATACCCAAATTTTATCTCAAATATTGGTGCGTTTATTAATGTTTTCCATAACAACACTCAAAGCAGATTCGGTCGGCAACTGACTTGAAATCAGATAGCTGAAATGCGAATGCAATAGGCTCGAAACCTATCGCTTTCTATAATATTTTTGCATTTTAGCTGTATTTATAATGCTTTTAAAAAAATAAGTAAATTTGCAAAAACTCAGGAAATGAAGCAGATAGGTTTCGAACTTATGCTTCAATCTGTCTGATTTCTAGTCAGACGTTGGCGCCATTCCGTTGCAGCTGTTGTTGTTGTGACTTTGGAATAGCAAATACCTTCTTGAAAACATACCCAAATTTTATCTCAAATATTGGTGCGCTTATTAATGTTTTCCATAACAACACTCATAGCAGATGCGTTCGGCAACTGAATTGAAATCAGATAGCTGAATTGCGAATGCAATAGGCTTGAAACCTACCGCTTTCGCTAACCTTTTTTGGGTTTAATTGTGTTTTTCTTGCACTTAAAAAATAAGTAAATTTTCAAAAAGTTGGCAAATGAAGCAGATAGGTTTCGAACCTATGCTTCAATCTGCCTGATTTCTAGTCAGATGTTGGCGCCGCTTGGTTGCAGCTGTTGTTGTTGTGACTCCGGAATAGCAAATACCTTCTTGAAAACGTACCCAAATTTTATCTCAAATATTGGTGCGTTTATTAATGTTTTCCATAATAACACTCATAGCAGATGCGTTCGGAAACTGACTTGAAATCAGATAGCTGAATTGCGAATGCAATAGGCTTGAAACCTACCGCTTTCGCTAACCTTTTTTGGGTTTAACTAAGTTTTTCTTGCACTTAAAAAATAAGTAAATTTTCAAAAAGTTGGAAAATGAAGCAGATAGGTTTCGAACCTATGCTTCAATCTGCCTGATTTTTAGTCAGACGTTGGCGCCGCTTGGTTGCAGCTGTTGTTGTTGTGACTTCGGAATAGCAAATACCTTCTTGAAAACATACCCAAATTTTATCTTAAATATTGGTGCGTTAATTAATGTTTTCCATAACAACACTCATAGTAGATGCGTTCTTCAACTGACTTGAAATCAGATAGCTGAAATGCGAATGCAATAGGCTCGAAACCTATCGCTTTCTGTAATATTTTTGCATTTTAGCTGTGTTTATAATGCTGTTAAAAAAATAAGTAAATTTTCAAAAAGTTGGAAAATGAAGCAGATAGGTTTCGAACCTATGCTTCAATCTGCCTGATTTTTAGTCAGACGTTGGCGCCGCTTGGTTGCAGCTGTTGTTGTTGTGACTTCGGAATAGCAAATACCTTCTTGAAAACATACCCAAATTTTATCTTAAATATTGGTGCGTTAATTAATGTTTTCCATAACAACACTCATAGCAGATGCGTTCGGCAACTGACTTGAAATCAGATACCTGAATTGCGAATGCAATAGGCTTGAAACCTACCGCTTTCGCTAACCTTTTTTGGGTTTAACTAAGTTTTTCTTGCACTTAAAAAATAAGTAAATTTTCAAAATTTGGAAAATGAAGCAGATAGGTTTCGAACCTATGCTTCAATCTTTCTGATTTCTAGTCAGACGTTGGCGCCACTAAGTTGCAGCTGTTGTTGTTGTGACTCCGGAATAGCAAATACCTTCTTGAAAACATACCCAAATTTTATCTCAAATATTGGTGCGTTTATTAATGTTTTCCATAACAACACTCATAGCAGATTCAGTCGGCAACTGACTTGAAATCAGATAGCTGAATTGCGAATGGAATAGGCTTGAAACCTACCGCCATCGCTAACCTTTTTTGGGTTTAATTGTGTTTTTCTTGCACTTAAAAAATAAGTAAATTTTCAAAAAGTTGGCAAATGAAGCAGATAGGTTTCGAACCTATGCTTCAATCTGCCTGATTTCTAGTCAGATGTTGGCGCCGCTTGGTTGCAGCTGTTGTTGTTGTGACTCCGGAAGAGCAAATACCTTCTTGAAAACGTACCCAAATTTTATCTCAAATATTGGTGCGTTTTTTAAGGTTTTCCATTACAACACACATAGCAGATGCGTTCGGCAACTGACTTGAAATCAGAGAGCTGAAATGCGAATGCAATAGACTTGAAACCTACCGCTTCCGCTAACCTTTTTTAAGTTTATTCTGTGTTTTTGTTGCACTTAAAAAATAAGTAAATTTTCAAAATGTTGGAAAATGAAGCTGATAGGTTTCAAACCTATGCTTCAATCTGCCTGATTTCTAGTCAGACGTTGGCGCCGCTTGGTTGCAGCTGTTGTTGTTGTGACTCCGGAATAGTAAATACCTTCTTGAAAACATACCCAAATTTTATCTCAAATATTAGTGCGTTTATTAATGTTTTCCATAACAACACTCATAGCAGATTCGGTCGGCAACTGACTTGAAATTTTTGCATTTTAGCTGTATTTATAATGCTTTTAAAAAAATAAGTAAATTTGCAAAAAGTCAGAAAATGAAGCAGATAGGTTTCGAACCTATGCTTCAATCTGTCTGATTTCTAGTCAGACGTTGGCGCCATTCCGTTGCAGCTGTTGTTGTTGTAACTTTGGAATAGCAAATACCTTCTTGAAAACATACCCAAATTTTATCTCAAATATTGGTGCGCTTATTAATGTTTTCCATAACAACACTCATAGCAGATGCGTTCGGCAACTGACTTGAAATCAGATAGCTGAAATGCGAATGCAATAGGCTCGAAACCTATCGCTTTCTGTAATATTTTTGCATTTTATCTGTATTTATAATGCTTTTAAAAAAATAAGTAAATTTTCAAAAAGTTGGAAAATGAAGCAGATAGGTTTCGAACCTATGCTTCAGTCTGTCTGATTTCTAGTCAGACGTTGGCGCCACTCCGTTGCAGCTGTTGTTGTTGTGACTCCGGAATAGCAAATACCTTCTTGAAAACATACCCAAATTTTATCTCAAATATTGCAGCGTTTTTAAGGTTTTCCATTACAACACACATAGCAGATGCGTTCGGCAACTGACTTGAAATCAGAGAGCTGAAATGCGAATGCAATAGACTTGAAACCTACCGCTTCCGCTAACCTTTTTTGGGTTTATTCTGTGTTTTTGTTGCACTTAAAAAATAAGTAAATGTTCAAAATGTTGGAAAATGAAGCTGATAGGTTTCGAACCTATGCTTCAATCTGCCTGATTTCTAGTCAGACGTTGGCGCCGCTTGGTTGCAGCTGTTGTTGTTGTGACTCCGGAATAGCAAATACCTTCTTGAAAACATACCCAAATTTTATCTCAAATATTGGTGAGTTTATTAATGTTTTCCATAACAACACGCATAGCAGATTCGGTCGGCAACTGACTTGAAATCAGATAGCTGAAATGCGAATGCAATAGGCTCGAAACCTATCGCTTTCTGTAATACTTTTGCATTTTAGCTGTATTTATAATGCTTATAAAAAAATAAGTAAATTTTCAAAAAGTTGGAAAATGAAGCAGATAGGTTTCGAACCTATGCTTCAGTCTGTCTGATTTCTAGTCAGACGTTGGCGCCACTCCGTTGCAGCTGTTGTTGTTGTGACTCCGGAATAGCAAATACCTTCTTGAAAACATACCCAAATTATATCTCAAATATTGGTGCGTTTATTAATGTTTTCCATAACAACACTCATAGCAGATTCGGTCGGCAACTGACTTGAAATCAGATAGCTGAAATGCGAATGCAATAGGCTCGAAACCTATCGCTTTCTGTAATATTTTTGCATTTTAGCTGTATTTATAATGCTTTTAAAAAATAAGTAAATTTTCGAAAAGTTGGAAAATGAAGCAGATAGGTTTCGAACCTATGCTTCAATCTATCTGATTTCTAGTCAGACGTTGGCGCCACTCCGTTGCAGCTGTTGTTGTTGTGACTTTGGAATAGCAAATACCTTCTTGAAAACATACGCAAATTTTATCTCAAATATTGATGCGTTTATTAATGTTTTCCATAACAACACTCATAGCAGATTCGGTCGGCAACTGACTTGAAATCAGATAGCTGAAATGCGAATGCAATAGGTTCGAAACCTATCGCTTTCTGTAATATTTTTGCATTTTAGCTGTATTTATAATGCTTTTAAAAAATAAGTAAATTTTCAAAAAGTTGGAAAATGAAGCAGATTGGTTTCGAACCTATGCTTTAATCTATCTGATTTCTAGTCAGACGTTGGCGCCACTCCGTTGTAGCTGTTGTTGTTGTGACTCCGGAATAGCAAATACCTTCTTGAAAACATACCCAAATTTTATCTCAATTATTGGTGCGTTTATTAATGTTTGCCATAATAACACTCATAGCAGATGCATTCGGCAACTGACTTGAAATCAGATAGCTGAATTGCGAATGCAATAGGCTTGAAACCTACCGCTTTCGCTAACCTTTTTTGGGTTTAACTGTGTTTTCCTTGCACTTAAAAAATAAGTACATTTTCAAAAAGTTGGAAAATGAAGCCGATAGGTTTCGAACCTATGCTTCAATCTGCCTGATTTCTAGTCAGACGTTGGCTCCGCTTGGTTGCAGCTGTTGTTGTTGTGACTCCGGAATAGCTAATACCTTCTTGAAAACATACCCAAATTTTATCTTAAATATTGGTGTGTTTATTAATGTTTTCCATAACAACACTCATAGCAGATTCGGTCGGCAAGTGACTTGAAATCAGAAAGCTGAATTGCGAATGGAATAGGCTTGAAACCTACCGCTTTCGCTAACCTTTTTTGGGTTTAACTGTGTTTTCCTTGCACTTAAAAATAAAAAAAAATTCAAAAAGTTGGAAAATGAAGCAGATAGGTTTCGAACCTATGCTTCAGTCTGTCTGATTTCTAGTCAGACGTTGGCGCCACTCCGTTGCAGCTGTTGTTGTTGTGACTCCGGAATAGCAAATACCTTCTTGAAAACATACCCAAATTTTATCTCAAATATTGGTGCGTTTTTAAGGTTTTCCATTACAACACACATAGCAGATGCGTTCGGCAACTGACTTGAAATCAGAGAGCTGAAATGCGAATGCAATAGACTTGAAACCTACCGCTTCCGCTAACCTTTTTTGGGTTTATTCTGTGTTTTTGTTGCACTTAAAAAATAAGTAAATGTTCAAAATGTTGGAAAATGAAGCTGATAGGTTTCGAACCTATGCTTCAATCTGCCTGATTTCTAGTCAGACGTTGGCGCCGCTTGGTTGCAGCTGTTGTTGTTGTGACTCCGGAATAGCAAATACCTTCTTGAAAACATACCCAAATTTTATCTCAAATATTGGTGAGTTTATTAATGTTTTCCATAACAACACTCATAGCAGATTCGGTCGGCAACTGACTTGAAATCAGATAGCTGAAATGCGAATGCAATAGGCTCGAAACCTATCGCTTTCTGTAATATTTTTGCATTTTAGCTGTATTTATAATGCTTATAAAAAAATAAGTAAATTTTCAAAAAGTTGGAAAATGAAGCAGATAGGTTTCGAACCTATGCTTCAGTCTGTCTGATTTCTAGTCAGACGTTGGCGCCGCTTAGTTGCAGCTGTTGTTGTTGTGACTCCGGAATAGCAAATACCTTCTTGAAAACGTACCCAAATTTTATCTTAAATATTGGTGCGTTAATTAATGTTTTCCATAACAACACTCATAGCAGATGCGTTCGGCAACTGACTTGAAATCAGATAGCTGAAATGCGAATGCAATAGGCTCGAAACCTATCGCTTTCTGTAATATTTTTGCGTTTTAGCTGTGTTTATAATGCTGTTAAAAAAATAAGTAAATTTTCAAAAAGTTGGAAAATGAAGCAGATAGGTTTCGAACCTATGCTTCAATCTGCCTGATTTCTAGTCAGATATTGGCGCCGCTTGGTTGCAGCTGTTGTTGTTGTGACTCCGGAATAGCAAATACCTTCTTGAAAACATACCCAAATTTTATCTCAAATATTGGTGCGTTTATTAATGTTTTCCATAACAACACTCATAGCAGATTCAGTCGGCAACTGACTTGAAATCAGATAGCTGAATTGCGAATGGAATAGGCTTGAAACCTACCGCCATCGCTATTCTTTTTTGGGTTTAATTGTGTTTTTCTTGCACTTAAAAAATAAGTAAATTTTCAAAAAGTTGGCAAATGAAGCAGATAGGTTTCGAACCTATGCTTCAATCTGCCTGATTTCTAGTCAGATGTTGGCGCCGCTTGGTTGCAGCTGTTGTTGTTGTGACTCCGGAAGAGCAAATACCTTCTTGAAAACGTACCCAAATTTTATCTCAAATATTGGTGCGTTTTTTAAGGTTTTCCATTACAACACACATAGCAGATGCGTTCGGCAACTGACTTGAAATCAGAGAGCTGAAATGCGAATGCAATAGACTTGAAACCTACCGCTTCCGCTAACCTTTTTTAAGTTTATTCTGTGTTTTTGTTGCACTTAAAAAATAAGTAAATTTTCAAAATGTTGGAAAATGAAGCTGATAGGTTTCAAACCTATGCTTCAATCTGTCTGATTTCTAGTCAGACGTTGGCGCCACTCGGTTGCAGCTGTTGTTGTTGTGACTCCGGAATAGCAAATACCTTCTTGAAAACATACCCAAATTTTATCTCAAATATTGGTGCGTTTATTAATGTTTTCCATAACAACACTCATAGCAGATTCGGTCGGCAACTGACTTGAAATCAGATAGCTGAAATGCGAATGCAATAGGCTCGAAACCTATCGCTTTCTGTAATATTTTTGCATTTTAGCTGTATTTATAATGCTTTTAAAAAAATAAGTAAATTTTCAAAAAGTTGGAAAATGAAGCAGATAGGTTTCGAACCTATGCTTCAATCTGTCTGATTTCTAGTCAGACGTTGGCGCCATTCCGTTGCAGCTGTTGTTGTTGTGACTCTGGAATAGCAAATACCTTCTTGAAAACATACCCAAATTTTGTCTCAAATATTGGTGCGTTTATTAATGTTTTTCATAACAACACTCATAGCAGATGCGTTCGGCAACTGAATTGAAATCAGATAGCTGAATTGCGAATGCAATAGGCTTGAAACCTACCGCTTTCGCTAACCTTTTTTGGGTTTAATTGTGTTTTTCTTGCACTTAAAAAATAAGTAAATTTTCAAAAATTTGGCAAATGAAGCAGATAGGTTTCGAACCTATGCTTCAATCTGCCTGATTTCTAGTCAGATGTTGGCGCCGCTTGGTTGCAGCTGTTGTTGTTGTGACTCCGGAATAGCAAATACCTTCTTGAAAACGTACCCAAATTTTATCTCAAATATTGGTGCGTTTATTAATGTTTTCCATAATAACACTCATAGCAGATGCGTTCGGAAACTGACTTGAAATCAGATAGCTGAATTGCGAATGCAATAGGCTTGAAACCTACCGCTTTCGCTAACCTTTTTTGGGTTTAACTAAGTTTTTCTTGCACTTAAAAAATAAGTAAATTTTCAAAAAGTTGGAAAATGAAGCAGATAGGTTTCGAACCTATGCTTCAATCTGCCTGATTTTTAGTCAGACGTTGGCGCCGCTTGGTTGCAGCTGTTGTTGTTGTGACTTCGGAATAGCAAATACCTTCTTGAAAACATACCCAAATTTTATCTTAAATATTGGTGCGTTAATTAATGTTTTCCATAACAACACTCATAGCAGATGCGTTCTTCAACTGACTTGAAATCAGATAGCTGAAATGCGAATGCAATAGGCTCGAAACCTATCGCTTTCTGTAATATTTTTGCATTTTAGCTGTGTTTATAATGCTGTTAAAAAAATAAGTAAATTTTCAAAAAGTTGGAAAATGAAAAAGATAGGTTTCGAACCTATGCTTCAATCTGCCTGATTTCTAGTCAGACTTTGGCGCCGCTTGGTTGCAGCTGTTGTTGTTGTGTTTCCGGAATAGCAAATACCTTCTTGAAAACATACCCAAATTTTATCTCAAATATTGGTGCGTTTATTAATGTTTTCCATAACAACACTCATAGCAGATTCGGTCGGCAACTGACTTGAAATCAGGTAGCTGAATTGCGAATGCAATAGTCTTGAAACCTACCGCTTTCGCTAACCTTTTTTGGGTTTAACTGTGTTTTTCTTGCACTTAAAAAATAAGTAAATTTTCAAAAAGATAGAAAAAAAAGCAGATAGGTTTCGAACCTATGCTTCAATCTGCCTGATTTCTAGTCAGAAGTTGGCGCCGCTTGGTTGCAGCTGTTGTTGTTGTGACTCCGGAATAGCAAATACCTTCTTGAAAACATACCCAAATTTTATCTCAAATATTGGTGCGTTTATTAATATTTTCCATAACAACACTCAAAGCAGATTCGGTCGGCAACTGACTTGAAATCAGATAGCTGAAATGCGAATGCAATAGGCTCGAAACCTATCGCTTTCTATAATATTTTTGCATTTTAGCTGTATTTATAATGCTTTTAAAAAAATAAGTAAATTTGCAAAAACTCAGGAAATGAAGCAGATAGGTTTCGAACTTATGCTTCAATCTGTCTGATTTCTAGTCAGACGTTGGCGCCATTCCGTTGCAGCTGTTGTTGTTGTGACTTTGGAATAGCAAATACCTTCTTGAAAACATACCCAAATTTTATCTCAAATATTGGTGCGCTTATTAATGTTTTCCATAACAACACTCATAGCAGATGCGTTCGGCAACTGAATTGAAATCAGATAGCTGAATTGCGAATGCAATAGGCTTGAAACCTACCGCTTTCGCTAACCTTTTTTGGGTTTAACTGTGTTTTTCTTGTACTTAAAAAATAAGTAAATTTTCAAAAAGTTGGAAAATGAAGCAGATAGGTTTCGAACCTATGCTTCAATCTGCCTGATTTCTAGTCAGATATTGGCGCCGCTTGGTTGCAGCTGTTGTTGTTGTGACTCCGGAATAGCAAATACCTTCTTGAAAACATACCCAAATTTTATCTCAAATATTGGTGCGTTTATTAATGTTTTCCATAACAACACTCATAGCAGATTCGGTCGGCAACTGACTTGAAATCAGATAGCTGAAATGCGAATGCAATAGGCTCGAAACCTATCGCTTTCTGTAATATTTTTCATTTTAGCTGTATTTATAATGCTTATAAAAAAATAAGTAAATTTTCAAAAAGTTGGAAAATGAAGCAGATAGGTTTCGAACCTATGCTTCAGTCTGTCTGATTTCTAGTCAGACGTTGGCGCCACTCCGTTGCAGCTGTTGTTGTTGTGACTCCGGAATAGCAAATACCTTCTTGAAAACATACCCAAATTATATCTCAAATATTGGTGCGTTTATTAATGTTTTCCATAACAACACTCATAGCAGATTCGGTCGGCAACTGACTTGAAATCAGATAGCTTAAATGCGAATGCAATAGGCTCGAAACCTATCGCTTTCTGTAATATTTTTGCATTTTAGCTGTATTTATAATGCTTTTAAAAAATAAGTAAATTTTCAAAAAGTTGGAAAATGAAGCAGATTGGTTTCGAACCTATGCTTTAATCTATCTGATTTCTAGTCAGACGTTGGCGCCACTCCGTTGTAGCTGTTGTTGTTGTGACTCCGGAATAGCAAATACCTTCTTGAAAACATACCCAAATTTTATCTCAATTATTGGTGCGTTTATTAATGTTTGCCATAATAACACTCATAGCAGATGCATTCGGCAACTGACTTGAAATCAGATAGCTGAATTGCGAATGCAATAGGCTTGAAACCTACCGCTTTCGCTAACCTTTTTTGGGTTTAACTGTGTTTTCCTTGCACTTAAAAAATAAGTACATTTTCAACAAGTTGGAAAATGAAGCCGATAGGTTTCGAACCTATGCTTCAATCTGCCTGATTTCTAGTCAGACGTTGGCTCCGCTTGGTTGCAGCTGTTGTTGTTGTGACTCCGGAATAGCTAATACCTTCTTGAAAACATACCCAAATTTTATCTCAAATATTGGTGTGTTTATTAATGTTTTCCATAACAACACTCATAGCAGATTCGGTCGGCAAGTGACTTGAAATCAGAAAGCTGAATTGCGAATGGAATAGTCTTGAAACCTACCGCCATCGCTAACCTTTTTTGGGTTTAACTGTGTTTTTCTTGCACTTAAAAAATAAGTAAATTTTCAAAAAGTTGGAAAATGAAGCAGATTGGTTTCGAACCTATGCTTTAATCTATCTGATTTCTAGTCAGACGTTGGCGCCACTCCGTTGTAGCTGTTGTTGTTGTGACTCCGGAATAGCAAATACCTTCTTGAAAACATACCCAAATTTTATCTCAATTATTGGTGCGTTTATTAATGTTTGCCATAATAACACTCATAGCAGATGCATTCGGCAACTGACTTGAAATCAGATAGCTGAATTGCGAATGCAATAGGCTTGAAACCTACCGCTTTCGCTAACCTTTTTTGGGTTTAACTGTGTTTTCCTTGCACTTAAAAAATAAGTACATTTTCAACAAGTTGGAAAATGAAGCCGATAGGTTTCGAACCTATGCTTCAATCTGCCTGATTTCTAGTCAGACGTTGGCTCCGCTTGGTTGCAGCTGTTGTTGTTGTGACTCCGGAATAGCTAATACCTTCTTGAAAACATACCCAAATTTTATCTCAAATATTGGTGTGTTTATTAATGTTTTCCATAACAACACTCATAGCAGATTCGGTCGGCAAGTGACTTGAAGTCAGAAAGCTGAATTGCGAATGGAATAGTCTTGAAACCTACCGCCATCGCTAACCTTTTTTGGGTTTAACTGTGTTTTTCTTGCACTTAAAAAATAAGTAAATTTTCAAAAAGTTGGAAAATGAAGCAGATAGGTTTCTAACCTATGCTTCAATCTGTCTGATTTCTAGTCAGACGTTGGCGCCACTCCGTTGCAGCTGTTGTTGTTGTGACTCCGGAATAGCAAATACCTTCTTGAAAACATACCCAAATTTTATCTCAAATATTTTTGCGTTAATTAATGTTTTCCATAACAACACTCATAGCAGATGCGTTCGGCAACTGACTTGAAATCAGATAGCTGAATTGCGAATGCAATAGGCTTGAAACCTACCGCTTTCGCTAACCTTTTTTGGGTTTAACTGTGTTTTCCTTGCACTTAAAAAATAAGTACATTTTCAACAAGTTGGAAAATGAAGCCGATAGGTTTCGAACCTATGCTTCAATCTGCCTGATTTCTAGTCAGACGTTGGCTCCGCTTGGTTGCAGCTGTTGTTGTTGTGACTCCGGAATAGCTAATACCTTCTTGAAAACATACCCAAATTTTATCTCAAATATTGGTGTGTTTATTAATGTTTTCCATAACAACACTCATAGCAGATTCGGTCGGCAAGTGACTTGAAATCAGAAAGCTGAATTGCGAATGGAATAGTCTTGAAACCTACCGCCATCGCTAACCTTTTTTGGGTTTAACTGTGTTTTTCTTGCACTTAAAAAATAAGTAAATTTTCAAAAAGTTGGAAAATGAAGCAGATAGGTTTCTAACCTATGCTTCAATCTGTCTGATTTCTAGTCAGACGTTGGCGCCACTCCGTTGCAGCTGTTGTTGTTGTGACTCCGGAATAGCAAATACCTTCTTGAAAACATACCCAAATTTTATCTCAAATATTTTTGCGTTAATTAATGTTTTCCATAACAACACTCATAGCAGATGCGTTCGGCAACTGACTTGAAATCAGATAGCTGAAATGCGAATGCAATAGGCTTGAAACCTACCACTTTCGCTAACATTTTTTGGGTTTATTCTGTGTTTTTGTTGCACTTAAAAAAGAAGTAAATTTTCAAAAAGTTGGAAAATGAAGCAGATAGGTTTCGAACCTATGCTTCAGTCTGTCTGATTTCTAGTCAGACGTTGGCGCCACTCCGTTGCAGCTGTTGTTGTTGTGACTCCGGAACAGCAAATACCTTCTTGAAAACATACGCAAATTTTATCTCAAATATTGGTGCGTTTATTAATGTTTTCCATAACAACACTCATAGCAGATTCGGTCGGCAACTGACTTGAAATCAGATAGCTGAAATGCGAATGCAATAGGCTCGAAACCTATCGCTTTCTGTAATATTTTTGCATTTTAGCTGTGTTTAAAATGCTTTTAAAAAAATAATTTTTTTTTCAAAAAGATGGAAAACGAAGCAGATAGGTTTCGAACCTATGCACTGTTGAATTATAGAAAGGTTTTAATACAAAATAATCTTCATAGTTATAATGATGGAACCAGTAAAAAGGAATTACTGTCTATGTTTAATGACTATGCTCCGCTGACAGATTTGATTTGTCATTCGTCTTGTTTTATATCTTTCGATTGATATTGCTTCCGAGTGTGTTCTAAATAATAAACAGATAATTCGGCTAAATATATCTTTTTATTTCAATATAAATCGCTACTATTCAATAGGTTATGGGCCCAGGTTCGTGTTTTTCATATTGTGATTTCGTAAAATTTTTCAAAATTCAAAATTTCAAAATTTTCGTGTGACGTGTTTATGTTCATGTTAGACAATGTTGAAAAAAAAATTCGCAAGCAATGGATTCTTCAAAACTAAAAAAAAAAAACGAGAAATATAAAAGAATTCGATGGTGAAAATTACAGCATAATATGGAAATTTAGAATATGTTCTCTATTGAGTGAGATGGAAATTTTAAGAGACATAGACGAACCGATTCCACAAGCCCGAAGTAATGTATGGGAGAAAATAACCGGACTGCTCTCGTTAAAATCAGATTATTAGATCACGAAATTAAACTTAAAGTGAAAATTCTGACATAAGCTCCAAAATTCTCAGTGTAAACATTAACCGGCCCAATAAAAGCCCATATAATAAAAAAATACAGAACAGGCACTAATTTGTAAAATGTCATCATTGTGGGCGTAATGGACACGTGAAGGAAAACTGTTATTATTATAAAAGATATTTGCCTCTGAATGAACCAGAACTATTCAAGCTGTTGAAATGAATAAACCATCCACATCAACATCAGATGATTTTTCTGGATAATTATGCTTTCATGACTGGACAGTACCAACAAGAAAATGATCGTAATAAATTATCATTTATACTGGACTCTGGCGCATCGGACCATAACAGGGATGATATCTTCATTTCTTGGCAAAAATTGAATGAGCCAATAAAAATTACGGTGGCTAATAAGGGTGAATTTATTTCAGCTACGAAACGTGGATCTATTAAGGTCACCAGCAACATGGGCGTTTCCGGAGTACTCAAGAACGTGCTGTACTGCCGAGAGGTGCGGTACAACCTGCTGTCTGTGGCCAGGATTCAGCAAGCAGGGCTGATGGTAATCTTTGCCCAGGATGGAGTTCACGTCATTAAAGATGGTAAAGTCATCATGAAAGGTAAATCTCACCAAAATTTCATTATTGTAGATTTTAATTTACCTGTAAAGATGAACCTATCAGTTTCCCAAACATGTCAAAGTAATGAATATGTGATATGGTATCAACGTTTACGCCATATAAGTAAAAGTAAATTTCTTGAATTTAAAGGTCATAAAATGATTGGTAATATTAAAGAAATTGAAAATGTTTCGCCTACTTTATTGTGTGGTGTATAATTTTATTAATTTATTATTTAATAATTTATCTTGTTAACAAACATTTATTTACTATGACCTGTCCCGGTGTCTGTAATGAGATTTTGTAAGATAAATTTGACACTGCAGTGTAAATGTAAAGCTTGAATGGGAGCTTACTGTACCATCATTAATATTGTTGTATTGTTAGTACCATCAGTGGTACTAGTTAAACTATGGTTCGATATACAAATACAACTAAACAATATCGAAGTAGGTATAGAACAAGAAAAGTACTATAAATAATAAAAGGCTATAGTACCATAGACCACATCCATACGCTGCGGCAGGTTATACAGACATTTGTTACATTATAAATCAGATGTATTCTCGGCGTTTAAAGACTTTGTCGCAAAAGGTGAGGCAAAGTTCAATTCGAAATTAGTATACTAATTATACAGTGATAATGGTGGTGAATATTTGTCTAGTGATATGAAAGATTTATGAAAGTAAACAAAAAGGTATCACTTATCACTTAACAGTACCGCGAACTCCACGGTTAAATGGTGTAGCGGAACGTATGGTTAGAACTATTACTGAAAAAGCTCGTTCAATGTTAAGCAGTAGAAAGTTGGAAAAATATTTTTGGGGCGAGGCAGTATTAACTGCAGTACATTTGACTGCATTACTCCAACTGCATTACTCCAACAAGGGATTTAGAACTAACCAAAACACCATATGAAATGTAGCATGATAGAAAACCTAGTATAAAAACACTTCGGGTGTTTGGTTCAACTGTGTATGTACATAGCAAAAGAAGTCAAGGTAAATTTGACGAAACGTCATGGAAGGGTATTCTGGTAGGTTATCACCCAAATGGCTATAAAGTATGGAACACAGATTGTGAAAGATTTGAAACTGTCAGGGACGTTATTATTGATGAGACTAAGTTTGTTGATACCAGGCCATCGTTAAAGCCTGAAGGGAGTAGTGTTGAATGCTCTCGTGGTGAAACTGATAAGGCCGAGATCAGTACCTTTAAAGTCTCAATGTTCTAGCATACCTAAATCAATAATATCGGATATTGATGAACAAGGCAGTGTTTCTAAAATTCGTAAATGAGGTAATAAAATGCGACTTCTGATAGAATTTCAGATCCATTATCTGTTAATGATCAAGTTTCTTAAATTGATCAATCATTTAACCAAGAGGAGTGAAAGGATAAAAGGTCGACCATCCGTATCGTATAAAGCTGTGAACGAAGAGTACTTGTATAGTGCTCAATCGGTTTCTTCAAAGGTACTTCAAAGGTCTTTTGATGAGATAAAGTGTCTAGATAATAGAGCTCAATGGAAAAAGGGGTAAATGATGAACTAAACTCTCTCAAAAGTAATAACACGTGTACTCTAGTCCCGAGACAAGAAAATAAAAATATTGGCAATTATAAATGGATTTTTACGATATAAAATGATGGTTTCGGGAAACCCGTGAGATATAAGGCACGTCTAGTTGCTAGAGGTTTTAGTCTTACTGATTACAATGAAACTTTCGCGGCAGTAGCTCGAATAGCTAGTTTCCGTTATATCATATGTTTTGCGAATCAAAATAATTTACTTATTTATAAAAAGGAAGTATATATACAAGTTCCTCAAGGTATCGCAACTGAAAATAATACAGTATGTAAGTTAAATAAAGCCTTGTATGGGTTGAAACAGGCTGCAAGATGCTAATAGGGGAATGGCTAACGCCGATCCCGATTGTGTCTCTACGGAGGTAGAAGTATCCAGAGGGTTTTCAGCCGGTAGTGGGTCTTCTACCCGAGTCCTGCATATCCTCGGGGTGGCCTAGTCAGCTCAAGTCCCTTGTTGAATACCGTAAAAACTGTATTTTCCCTCTATTAAAAAAAAAGGCTGCAAGATGCTGGTTTGAAGTATTTGAAAAATCCTTACTTGAAAAGGGTTTTAAAAAAATTCTGCAGTAGATAGATGTATTTATATTTGGACAAAAAGGATGCAAATAAAAATATATAGGTAGTTTTATATGTTGATAATTTCTTTATAGCATGTGCAAATATTCAAACAATGTTCAGTTTTAAAGAATATTTGATGACTAAATTTGAAATGACTGACCTAAAAGAGGTAAAATTCTTCCTTGGTATAAAAGTAATAAGATATTCAGATACAATTACATTAGATCAAAGTGCCTATATACAATGAATTTTAAATTTTAATATGAGTGAGAGTAATCCTATCCGTACTCTCACTGAAGCCAAATTAAATTATGAGGCTCTAAACTCAGAAACCAAATGTGATGCTCTCTGTCGAAACCTCATAGGATGTTTAATATATATGATGCTTTGCATACGCCCAGATTTTAGTACTTCCATTCACATCTTAAGCCGCTATACAAATAATAATAATCAATAGTTGTGGCAATGCCTTAAAATGGTATTAAGATATCTTAAAGGTACCATGTCTTTGAAATTAACTTGTAAAAGAAGTGAGTATGAAAACATCCTGAGTGGCTACGTAGACTCTGATTGTGTGGTCAGGATACTAATGACAGGAAAAGTATAACTGGCTACTTGTTTCAATTATATGACAGTTGCACAATAACTTGGTGCACAAAAAGACAAACTACAGTGGCAGTTTCATCTACACAAGCCGAATACATGGCTTTGTATAAGGCTGTCAAAGAAGCTCTATGGCTTAAGTCTCTAGCAAAAGGTATCAAATGAAAATTGAACAACCCATCATTTTATATGAGGGCAATAACGACTAAATAGACATTGCTAATAATAATCCCACTAATCATAAGCGCTCTAAACATATTGACATCAAGTATCACTTCTCGAGAGAGCAAGTTGAGAAAAATGTTATTAAATTGAAATATATTTCTACAGGTCAATAGCTGGCTGACGTGTTGACTAAGCCGTTACCGTCCTCTACCTTTCAACAAATAAGAAAAAGGGCTTAGAATATGTAGATCTGTGTTACGCTATTGTGTTAGTGTGATATAGTGTTAGAATGTTATTTTTGTTGAATATTTAAGATGAAATGATCTGATTAGGTTTTCCTGGTTTCCCTAATCCTTGCAACAAATGTTGGATCATATTGTATTCCCCAGGCAAGCACTCGGAAGGAATATTTGTTGAATACTAGGCTTTGGTACAAATGTGTTGTATATTTGACTTTAGGTTAGAAGATTATTTTGAGGGGAGCGTGTTGAATTATAGAAAGGTTTTAATACAAAATAATCTTCATAGTTATAATGATGGAACCAGTAAAAAGGAATTACTGTCTATGTTTAATGACTATGCTCCGCTGACAGATTTGATTTGTCATTCGTCTTGTTTTATATCTTTCGATTGATATTGCTTCCGAGTGTGTTCTAAATAATAAACAGATAATTCGGCTAAATATATCTTTTTATTTCAATATAAATCGCTACTATTCAACTATGCTTCAATCTGCCTGATTTCTAGTCAGACTTTGGCGCCGTTTGGTTGCAGCTGTTGTTGTTGTGACTCCGGAATAGCAAATACCTTCTTGAAAACATACCCAAATTTTATCTCAAATATTGGTGCGTTTATTAATGTTTTCCATAACAACACTCATAGCAGATTCGGTCGGCAACTGACTTGAAATCAGATAGCTGAAATGCGAATGCAATAGGCTCGAAACCTATCGCTTTCTGTAATATTTTTGCATTTTAGCTGTGTTTAAAATGCTTTTAAAAAAATAAAAAAAAATTCAAAAAGATGGAAAATGAAGCAGATAGGTTTCGAACCTATGCTTCAATCTGCCTGATTTCTAGTCAGACTTTGGCGCCGCTCGGTTGCATCTGTTGTTGTTGTGACTCCGGAATAGCAAATACCTTCTTGAAAACATACCCAAATTTTATCTCAAATATTGGTGCGTTTATTAATGTTTTAAATAACAACACTCATAGCAGATTCGGTCGGCAACTGACTTGAAATCAGGTAGCTGAATTGCGAATGCAATAGGCTTGAAACCTACCGCTTTCGCTAACCTGTTTTGGGTTTAACTGTGTTTTCCTTGCACTTAAAAATAAAAAAAATTTCAAAAAGATGGAAAATGAAGCAGATAGGTTTCGAACCTATGAAAAAAAAAAGGAGGGTAGATGGTGACGCACAGTAAACACTTAGCTCCGTATTTATCTTGATTTTAAAAATAGTCGATTTAATTTTTACTATTTAAAAATATTGTGTTACGATTCCGTGTCCTTTGTGTGTTGTGTGTGAGTGTTATCTCCGAAAAATTTTACTATATAAATATGGAAAATTTATAAAAACCAGTGACAGTACAAAATCAATATTGTGAGACTAATTATTCTGCTAAACGAAGTTCGTATAAAATCCGCAACTATTATTAAGTGCAGTGATAAACTCGACGGGAACCAGCTGATAATTTCAAAAAACAATAATTAATGCCTAAATCTATTCCCATGATTTATGTGAAGAAGTGCTCAAAAGGATTGTGAATTGTACGTGCTTGTATTATGAACTTCACTTCAACATAATAGACACGTAACGCCATCTAGTAGCTTTGCTTAAAATCAAATATATCTCCAGTCGTAATTCACCTTCTAATTCGAAATTACAATTGATGTTGTCCTAGTTGAGTGGTAATACCAGCGGACTTGAAACACTTATTACGTCAAAGCAAGACGGCGGCGGTTCAAATCCAGCAACAAGTAACTATTTTTTGTTATACATTTTTTTATTTATTTATCAATTCGCAACACTACTGCAGTATTATAATATCTGTGGCAAGAATTCTAAGAAATTAAAAAAAAAAAAAAAAAAAAAACTATGAGTTTCTTTGAAAATATCACTTTCCGAAGGAATCGCACAAAATCGGAATCGATTACAAATACATCGGTTACAAACATGTCAATAGAAGAAATCTTAAATGAATCTACTAATAGTATGCCTGATATATCTCTCGATGCCAGTAAAATTGATCAAATATTTAAACTTCGAGAGGAAATAGAAAAATTAAAATTAGAATTAAGTAGTGCTCATGCTGAAATTGATTCACTGTGTATAGCAAACAACAATCTGAAACGTAAGATTGAAGAAATATCAAAAAAATCTGAATTATACAAAAAAGTTGCACAAAGCCCCATACCGAAGAATACAACACCGAAAATAAAAAGGAATAATAAAGAAATGACTAATAAACAGATACAAACGGATAACAACTGCAATAAAGAGGTGATTACTAAAGAAAAGAGAGAAGCAAATGTAAACCAAAATCAATCTCTGAAGGAAAAACGGGCACAAAAAAATAAAAAAGGAAACACAGTTAAACATAAACTTCATATTCTTAGTTGGAACAGCAAGAATAAAATCTTGGAAACTCTGCGAGAAACTTTTAAAAGTGACCAATATGACATCTGTCATTATTTAAAAACTCACTGTGACCTTCAAAATTTAATAGATGATGCAGAAAACATCACAAAGAATTTGACAAAAAATGATTATTTTGTACTGATGATTGGCGAAGAAGATTTCAAAAACACTCAAAACTATTTTAAGTTGATTTTTAGTATAAGGGAATCATTACAAAAAATTTATCATACAAACATCATAATTTGTTTGCCCAATTATAAGTGTGCCGATTATAAAAATATGTTTAATTGGAGAATTGAGAATTTTAATAATTATTGTATCTTGACATTGCTACTGACGAATATGCTTATCTACTTGACTCAAATCTTAACCTTGACTATAGTTATAAAATGTTTAATACTAATAATGGTGACATTAACAATTTTGGCATTAAAATTATAATAAATGACCTTTATAAATTAGTAAACGAAATAGAAAAATGTAATATGGATACGTGCGAAAATTCTGTAACGTCAATTTTTACTCTGACAAATACCAGTAATGAAAAATTATCAACATCATCTTCTAATATTTTTCGTCAATGAATATCTTTTAATAATGCATCAAAACATTGCTGGTCTTTTTGCGAAATCTGAGGATCTTTTAGTATGTATAGATGAATTATCAGAAAATAACAAATGTGTAGATGTCATTTGCTTGACAGAGCACTTTATGCAATCGGGCTATGAAAATTATTTATCTATATCCAATTATTATCTAGCAGATAGTTTTTGTAGAAGATCTAGTAAGAGAGGAGGAACCTGCATCTTAATAAAAAATGGACATAAGTGTAAACCTATCCCCGATATTAAAGAAATGTCACTTGAAGGTATTTTTGAATGTTGTGGTGTAGAATTGTGTGGATATGATATGATTATAATATGTGTGTACAGAGTTCCTAGCTCGAAACACCTAAATCAGTTTTTTGAAAAACTTTCTACGCTGCTTGGTAAAATAAATAAACTAAATAAAAAACATGTAATAATTGCTGGGGATTTTAATGTGGATATACTAAAAAAATCGAGTGCTGCCCTGGAATTTGAATATTTATTGTTGAATCATAACCTTAAATTAGAAATAAGGGAACCTACTCGGTTGTCTAGTAGGACTTGCATAGACAATTTTGCTCACAATATTATTAAAAAGGGTTGCAAATCTGAGGTTATTGAATTTGGCTTATCTGACTATACAGCACAGTTAATCAAATGTCCAGTAAATAAATATTTTCTTATTGATAAATGGATCATTACACGTCGTGACTATAGTAAGGAAAATATGATCAAATTTAAGAACTGCTTAAGAAATCTCTCCTTCTCAGAAATCTACGAAGAAGATGATCCTAATAAAGCATATGACTTTTTTATAGAACAATTTACTCTGTTCTATGATCTTTGTTTTCCAAAAAGAAACTTAACTATAAAAGTAAATAAAAAAGTGACTTGGTTATCACGTGGCATAAAAAAGAGTAGTGTGAAAAAGAGATCACTTCTTTGGCGATATAGGCTGAATCCTACCAGTTCTAATAAAGCTGATTTTAAAAGATATAACACTCTTTATAAGAAAATAATTAAACTTACACGTCGTTCTCAAAATAATTATAAAATTAAACAATCAAATAATAAATCTAAAAGCGTTTGGCAGATAATAAACAATAGTAAGGAAAATAAACCCCATGAACCAATTACTACATTAAATATTGACAATAACATTATAACTGATTCTAAAGAAATTTCTAATAGATTTAACAATTATTTTGTAGACAAAGTAGAACCTGTAAAAAATAACAACAATAAATATAATTATGACATTCCAAATATTATTAATTCAATGTTTATGCCCCCGGCCCTACCATGTGACATAATAAATATAATAAGAAATCTAAAAAATACTAACAGTGTCGGATATGATAATATATGTACGAAGGTAGTTAAATTTGTTGGAGAAACATTGTGTAAGCATTTAACACACATCCTCAATATGACAATAGCTGCTGGTATCTATCCAGAAAAGTTAAAAATAGCAAAAGTAAATCCTTTATATAAAAAGGGAGATAGAAAGCTTATGCAAAACTACAGGCCAATTGCCCAGTCATCAATATTCTCAAAAATCTTTGAAAAATACATTTATAAAATAATGATTAATTTTTTTGAAACTAACAATATCTTAGCTAAAGAGCAGAAAGGTTTTCGAAAGGGCAAAACAATTAACATGGCTATATTTGATTTCTTAAAAATCATAATGAAAAATATTGACAAACGTAATCCAGTCTGTGCCATTTTTTGCGATATGACTCAGGCTTTCGACCATGTTGACCATGATAAATTATTATTTAAATTAAATGCATATGGAATAAGAGGTAATATTCTACAACTTATTGAGACTTATCTAAAAAACAGAAAACAATATGTTGAAATCTCTAAGATATGTATGAAAACGAAACATGAACAAGTATATACATCTTCTCATCGTACCATTACATATGGTGTCCCACAGGGAAGTGTTTTAGGGCCGTTGCTATTCTTACTATATATAAATGATTTACCGAAGGCAGTCAATAAACATGTATCCCTATTTGCTGATGATAGTTCGGTCATTATTGAATGTGAAAATAGAGATGCATATGAGAACGACGTAAATAAAACTTTAAAATCTATTATAATGTGGCTAGAAAATAACAATTTAAAGATAAATTTAGAAAAAACAAAATTGATGCATCTGAGTCAAAGAATACCTGGCATAAACATGAACGTAAGTTACAATACTAAAGAAGTTAATGACACAGATGCTGTGACTTTTTTAGGTTTGGTAATTGATAATAAATTAGACTGGAAGTTACATATAGAAAATATATCGTTAAGAATAAGCAGAGCCTCATATGCATTATACAAACTAGCACCGGTTCTTAATATAGATGGCTTGATTACTGCTTATTATGGAACAGTGGAATCAGTATTAAGATTTTCTGGGGCAATTCGGTAGATAAAGAAACGATTTTTAAAATTCAAAAACGATCAATACGCTCAATGTTTGGCTTAAAACCTACTGATAGCTGTATAGATTATTTTAAAAAGTACAAATTGTTAACACTGCCATCTCTATACATATTTGAAGTAGCTGTATTTGTGAAAGCAAATCCAGAGTTGTACAAAATCGAATTATTTAACAGTAATCGAATTAGACAAAATAAAAATACAAAGCTTTGTGTGTGTAATTCAAATACGGCACTTATGCGTAATAGTATTTTTGGTATGGGTCCGACTATATACAATAAGCTGCCAATGGCCATAAAAGAACTCAATTTAAATATGTTTAAGATAAGACTAAAAAAATTCCTTATTGAAAAGTGCTATTACACCGTACGTGACTATATGTTTGATAAAGAGTTACCAAATTTATAATAATGAAATGTTGTTAAAAAATATGTGATCTATAAATATAACAATTTCTTTTATTAATTATATCATTTATAAAAATAGGACTTTTAATTGTGACATTATATGTAATTCTTGACTTTACTTTACCGACTAATTAAATTCACTGCCATTAGGACATTAAATTTATTCATAATTATCATTTGTAATACATTATTTATATTATAATTTATAGTTGTTTTTAATTGGAATTGTTGATTGATATTATTTGGAATTTTTTATTTGGAATTGTTCATTGATTTATTTTTAATTTAAATTGTTGATTGGAGTTGACATATGATATATTATGACTGATCTTGATTAATCTTGATTTGATTTTGTATGCCCTACAAGGCCAAACATGTAAGGACAATAAAAAAACCTGACACCTGCATTTAATGTATACTCATGTTTGACAAAATAAAGAAATTATTATTATTATTATTATTCAATCTGTCTGATTTCTAGTCAGACGTTGGCGCCATTCCGTTGCAGCTGTTGTTGTTGTGACTCTGGAATAGCAAATACCTTCTTGAAAACATACCCAAATTTTATCTCAAATATTGGTGCGTTTATTAATGTTTTCCATAACAACACTCATAGCAGATGCGTTCGGCAACTGAATTGAAATCAGATAGCTGAAATGCGAATGAAATAGGCTTGAAACCTACCGCTTTCGCTAACCTTTTTTGGGTTTAACTGTGTTTTTCTTGCACTTAAAAAATAAGTAAATTTTCAAAAAGTTGGAAAATGAAGCAGATAGGTTTCGAACCTATGCTTCAATCTGCCTGATTTCTAGTCAGAAGTTGGCGCCACTCCGTTGTAGCTGTTGTTGTTGTGACTCCGGAATAGCAAATACCTTCTTGAAAACATACCCAAATTTTATCTCAAATATTGGTGCGTTTATTAATGTTTTCCATAACAACACTCATAGCAGATTCGGTCGGCAACTGACTTGAAATCAGATAGCTGAAATGCGAATGCAATAGGCTCGAAACCTATCGCTTTCTGTAATATTTTTGCATTTTAGCTGTAGTTATAATGCTTTTAAAAAAATAAGTAAATTTTGAAAAAGTTGGAAAATGAAGCAGATAGGTTTCGAACCTATGCTTTAATCTATCTGATTTCTAGTCAGACGTTGGCGCCACTCCGTTGTAGCTGTTGTTGTTGTGACTCCGGAATAGCAAATACCTTCTTGAAAACATACCCAAATTTTATCTCAAATATTGGTGCGTTTATTAATGTTTTCCATAACAACACTCATAGCAGATTCGGTCGGCAACTGACTTGAAATCAGATAGCTGAAATGCGAATGCAATAGGCTCGAAACCTATCGCTTTCTGTAATATTTTTGCATTTTAGCTGTATTTATAATGCTTTTAAAAAAATAAGTAAATTTTCGAAAAGTTGGAAAATGAAGCAGATAGGTTTCGAACCTATGCTTCAATCTATCTGATTTCTAGTCAGACGTTGGCGCCACTCCGTTGCAGCTGTTGTTGTTGTGACTTTGGAATAGCAAATACCTTCTTGAAAACATACGCAAATTTTATCTCAAATATTGGTGCGTTTATTAATGTTTTCCATAACAACACTCATAGCAGATTCGGTCGGCAACTGACATGAAATCAGATAGCTGAAATGTGAATGCAATAGGCTCGAAACCTATCGCTTTCTGTAATATTTTTGCATTTTAGCTGTATTTATAATGCTTTTAAAAAAATAAGTAAATTTTGAAAAAGTTGGAAAATGAAGCAGATAGGTTTCGAACCTATGCAATGCTTCAATCTGCCTGATTTCTAGTCAGACGTTGGCGCCACTCCGTTGCAGCTGTTGTTGTTGTGACTTTGGAATAGCAAATACCTTCTTGAAAACATACCCAAATTTTATCTCAATTATTGGTGCGTTTATTAATGTTTGCCATAATAACACTCATAGCAGATGCGTTCGGCAACTGACTTGAAATCAGATAGCTGAATTGCGAATGCAATAGGCTTGAAACCTACTGCTTTCGCTAAACTTTTTTGGGTTTAACTGTGTTTTTCTTGCACTTAAAAAATAAGTAAATTTTCAAAAAGTTGGAAAATGAAGCCGATAGGTTTCGAACCTATGCTTCAATCTGCCTGATTTCTAGTCAGACGTTGGCTCCGCTTGGTTGCAGCTGTTGTTGTTGTGACTCCGGAATAGCTAATACCTTCTTGAAAACATACCCAAATTTTATCTCAAATATTGGTGCGTTTATTAATGTTTTCCATAACAACACTCATAGCAGATTCGGTCGGCAAGTGACTTGAAATCAGAAAGCTGAATTGCGAATGGAATAGTCTTGAAACCTACCGCCATCGCTAAACTTTTTTGGCTTTAACTGTGTTTTTCTTGCACTTAAAAAATAAGTAAATTTTCAAAAAGTTGGAAAATGAAGCAGATAGGTTTCGAACCTATGCTTCAATCTGTCTGATTTCTAGTCAGACGTTGGCGCCACTCCGTTGCAGCTGTTGTTGTTGTGACTCCGGAATAGCAAATACCTTCTTGAAAACATACCCAAATTTTATCTCAAATATTGGTGCGTTAATTAATGTTTTCCATAACAACACTCATAGCAGATGCGTTCGGCAACTGACTTGAAATCAGATAGCTGAAATGCGAATGCAATAGGCTTGAAACCTACCACTTTCGCTAACATTTTTTGGGTTTATTCTGTGTTTTTGTTGCACTTAAAAAAGAAGTAAATTTTCAAAAAGTTGGAAAATGAAGCAGATAGGTTTCGAACCTATGCTTCAATCTGCCTGATTTCTAGTCAGACGTTGGCGCCGCTTGGTTGCAGCTGCTGTTGTTGTGACTCCGGAATAGTAAATACCTTCTTGAAAACATACCCAAATTTTATCTCAAATATTGGTGCGTTTATTAATGTTTTCCATAACAACACTCATAACAGATTCGGTCGGCAACTGACTTGAAATTTTTGCATTTTAGCTGTATTTATAATGCTTTTAAAAAAATAAGTAAATTTGCAAAAAGTCAGAAAATGAAGCAGATAGGTTTCGAACCTATGCTTCAATCTGCCTGATTTCTAGTCAGACGTTGGCGCCGCTTGGTTGCAGCTGTTGTTGTTGTGACTCCGGAATAGCAAATACCTTCTTGAAAACATACCCAAATTTTATCTCGAATATTGGTGCGTTTATTAATGTTTTCCATAACAACACTCATAGCAGATTCGGTCGGCAACTGACTTGAAATCAGATAGCTGAAATGCGAATGCAATAGGCTCGAAACCTATCGCTTTCTGTAATATTTTTGCATTTTAGCTGTATTTATAATGCTTTTAAAAAAATAAGTAAATTTTCGAAAAGTTGGAAAATGAAGCAGATAGGTTTCGAACCTATGCTTCAATCTATCTGATTTCTAGTCAGACGTTGGCGCCACTCCGTTGCAGCTGTTGTTGTTGTGACTTTGGAATAGCAAATACCTTCTTGAAAACATACGCAAATTTTATCTCAAATATTGGTGCGTTTATTAATGTTTTCCATAACAACACTCATAGCAGATGCGTTCGGCAACTGACTTGAAATCAGATAGCTGAATTGCGAATGCAATAGGCTTGAAACCTACCGCTTTCGCTAACCTTTTTTGGGTTTAACTGTGTTTTCCTTGCACTTAAAAAACAAGTACATTTTCAAAAAGTTGGAAAATGAAGCCGATAGGTTTCGAACCTATGCTTCAATCTGCCTGATTTCTAGTCAGACGTTGGCTCCGCTTGGTTGCAGCTGTTGTTGTTGTGACTCCGGAATAGCTAATACCTTCTTGAAAACATACCCAAATTTTATCTCAAATATTGGTGCGTTTATTAATGTTTTCCATAACAACACTCATAGCAGATTCGGTCGGCAACTGACTTGAAATCAGATAGCTGAAATGCGAATGCAATAGGCTCGAAACCTATCGCTTTCTGTAATATTTTTGCATTTTAGCTGTATTTATAATGCTTTTAAAAAAATAAGTAAATTTTTAAAATGTTGGAAAATGAAGCAGATAGGTTTCGAACCTATGCTTCAATCTGTCTGATTTCTAGTCAGACGTTGGCGCCATTCCGTTGCAGCTGTTGTAGTTGTGACTCCGAAATAGCAAATACCTTCTTGAATACACCCAAATTTTTTCTCAAATATTGGAGCGTTTTTTAAGGTTTTCCATTACAACACACATAGCAGATGCGTTCGGCAACTGACTTGAAATCAGATAGCTGAATTGCGAATGCAATAGGCTTGAAACCTACCGCTTTCGCTAACCTTTTTTGGGTTTAACTAAGTTTTTCTTGCACTTAAAAAATAAGTAAATTTTCAAAAAGTTGGAAAATGAAGCAGATAGGTTTCGAACCTATGCTTCAATCTGCCTGATTTTTAGTCAGACGTTGGCGCCGCTTGGTTGCAGCTGTTGTTGTTGTGACTTCGGAATAGCAAATACCTTCTTGAAAACATACCCAAATTTTATCTTAAATATTGGTGCGTTAATTAATGTTTTCCATAACAACACTCATAGCAGATGCGTTCTTCAACTGACTTGAAATCAGATAGCTGAAATGCGAATGCAATAGGCTCGAAACCTATCGCTTTCTGTAATATTTTTGCATTTTAGCTGTGTTTATAATGCTGTTAAAAAAATAAGTAAATTTTCAAAAAGTTGGAAAATGAAGCAGATAGGTTTCGAACCTATGCTTCAATCTGCCTGATTTCTAGTCAGACTTTGGCGCCGCTTGGTTGCAGCTGTTGTTGTTGTGTTTCCGGAATAGCAAATACCTTCTTGAAAACATACCCAAATTTTATCTCAAATATTGGTGCGTTTATTAATGTTTTCCATAACAACACTCATAGCAGATTCGGTCGGCAACTGACTTGAAATCAGGTAGCTGAATTGTGAATGCAATAGTCTTGAAACCTACCGCTTTCGCTAACCTTTTTTGGGTTTAACTGTGTTTTTCTTGCACTTAAAAAATAAGTAAATTTTCAAAAAGATAGAAAAAAAGCAGATAGGTTTCGAACCTATGCTTCAATCTGCCTGATTTCTAGTCAGAAGTTGGCGCCGCTTGGTTGCAGCTGTTGTTGTTGTGACTCCGGAATAGCAAATACCTTCTTGAAAACATACCCAAATTTTATCTCAAATATTGGTGCGTTTATTAATGTTTTCCATAACAACACTCATAGCAGATTCGGTCGGCAACTGACTTGAAATCAGATAGCTGAAATGCGAATGCAATAGGCTCGAAACCTATCGCTTTCTGTAATATTTTTGCATTTTAGCTGTGTTTATAATGCTGTTAAAAAAATAAGTAAATTTTCAAAAAGTTGGAAAATGAAGCAGATAGGTTTCGAACCTATGCTTCAATCTGCCTGATTTCTAGTCAGATGTTGGCGCCGCTTGGTTGCAGCTGTTGTTGTTGTGACTCCGGAATAGCAAATATCTTCTTGAAAACGTACCCAAATTTAATCTCAAATATTGGTGCGTTTATTAATGTTTTCCATAATAACACTCATAGCAGATGCGTTCGCAAACTGACTTGAAATCAGATAGCTGAATTGCGAATGCAATAGGCTTGAAACCTACCGCTTTCGCTAACCTTTTTTGGGTTTAACTAAGTTTTTCTTGCACTTAAAAAATAAGTAAATTTTCAAAAAGTTGGAAAATGAAGCAGATAGGTTTCGAACCTATGCTTCAATCTGCCTGATTTTTAGTCAGACGTTGGCGCCGCTTGGTTGCAGCTGTTGTTGTTGTGACTTCGGAATAGCAAATACCTTCTTGAAAACATACCCAAATTTTATCTTAAATATTGGTGCGTTAATTAATGTTTTCCATAACAACACTCATAGCAGATGCGTTCTTCAACTGACTTGAAATCAGATAGCTGAAATGCGAATGCAATAGGCTCGAAACCTATCGCTTTCTGTAATATTTTTGCATTTTAGCTGTGTTTATAATGCTGTTAAAAAATAAGTAAATTTTCAAAAAGCTGGAAAATGAAGCAGATAGGTTTCGAACCTATGCTTCAATCTGCCTGATTTCTAGTCAGACTTTGGCGCCGCTTGGTTGCAGCTGTTGTTGTTGTGTTTCCGGAATAGCAAATACCTTCTTGAAAACATACCCAAATTTTATCTCAAATATTGGTGCGTTTATTAATGTTTTCCATAACAACACTCATAGCAGATTCGGTCGGCAACTGACTTGAAATCAGGTAGCTGAATTGTGAATGCAATAGTCTTGAAACCTACCGCTTTCGCTAACCTTTTTTGGGTTTAACTGTGTTTTTCTTGCACTTAAAAAATAAGTAAATTTTCAAAAAGATAGAAAAAAAGCAGATAGGTTTCGAACCTATGCTTCAATCTGCCTGATTTCTAGTCAGAAGTTGGCGCCGCTTGGTTGCAGCTGTTGTTGTTGTGACTCCGGAATAGCAAATACCTTCCTGAAAACATACCCAAATTTTATCTCAAATATTGGTGCGTTTATTAATGTTTTCCATAACAACACTCATAGCAGATTCGGTCGGCAACTGACTTGAAATCAGATAGCTGAAATGCGAATGCAATAGGCTCGAAACCTATCGCTTTCTGTAATATTTTTGCATTTTAGCTGTGTTTATAATGCTGTTAAAAAAATAAGTAAATTTTCAAAAAGTTGGAAAATGAAGCAGATAGGTTTCGAACCTATGCTTCAATCTGCCTGATTTTTAGTCAGACGTTGGCGCCGCTTGGTTGCAGCTGTTGTTGTTGTGACTTCGGAATAGCAAATACCTTCTTGAAAACATACCCAAATTTTATCTTAAATATTGGTGCGTTGATTAATGTTTTCCATAACAACACTCATAGCAGATGCGTTCTTCAACTGACTTGAAATCAGATAGCTGAAATGCGAATGCAATAGGCTCGAAACCTATCGCTTTCTGTAATATTTTTGCATTTTAGCTGTGTTTATAATGCTGTTAAAAAAATAAGTAAATTTTCAAAAAGTTGGAAAATGAAGCAGATAGGTTTCGAACCTATGCTTCAATCTGCCTGATTTCTAGTCAGACTTTGGCGCCGCTTGGTTGCAGCTGTTGTTGTTGTGTTTCCGGAATAGCAAATACCTTCTTGAAAACATACCCAAATTTTATCTCAAATATTGGTGCGTTTATTAATGTTTTCCATAACAACACTCATAGCAGATTCGGTCGGCAACTGACTTGAAATCAGGTAGCTGAATTGTGAATGCAATAGTCTTGAAACCTACCGCTTTCGCTAACCTTTTTTGGGTTTAACTGTGTTTTTCTTGCACTTAAAAAATAAGTAAATTTTCAAAAAGATAGAAAAAAAGCAGATAGGTTTCGAACCTATGCTTCAATCTGCCTGATTTCTAGTCAGAAGTTGGCGCCGCTTGGTTGCAGCTGTTGTTGTTGTGACTCCGGAATAGCAAATACCTTCCTGAAAACATACCCAAATTTTATCTCAAATATTGGTGCGTTTATTAATGTTTTCCATAACAACACTCATAGCAGATTCGGTCGGCAACTGACTTGAAATCAGATAGCTGAAATGCGAATGCAATAGGCTCGAAACCTATCGCTTTCTGTAATATTTTTGCATTTTAGCTGTGTTTATAATGCTTTTAAAAAAATAAGTAAATTTTCAAAAAGTTGGAAAATGAAGCAGATAGGTTTCGAACCTATGCTTCAATCTGCCTGATTTCTAGTCAGATGTTGGCGAAGCTTGGTTGCAGCTGTTGTTGTTGTGACTCCGGAATAGCAAATATCTTCTTGAAAACGTACCCAAATTTAATCTCAAATATTGGTGCGTTTATTAATGTTTTCCATAATAACACTCATAGCAGATGCGTTCGCAAACTGACTTGAAATCAGATAGCTGAATTGCGAATGCAATAGGCTTGAAACCTACCGCTTTCGCTAACCTTTTTTGGGTTTAACTAAGTTTTTCTTGTACTTAAAAAATAAGTAAATTTTCAAAAAGTTGGAAAATGAAGCAGATAGGTTTCGAACCTATGCTTCAATCTGCCTGATTTTTAGTCAGACGTTGGCGCCGCTTGGTTGCAGCTGTTGTTGTTGTGACTTCGGAATAGCAAATACCTTCTTGAAAACATACCCAAATTTTATCTTAAATATTGGTGCTTTAATTAATGTTTTCCATAACAACACTCATAGCAGATGCGTTCTTCAACTGACTTGAAATCAGATAGCTGAAATGCGAATGCAATAGGCTCGAAACCTATCGCTTTCTGTAATATTTTTGCATTTTAGCTGTATTTATAATGCTTTTAAAAAAATAAGTAAATTTGCAAAAACTCAGGAAATGAAGCAGATAGGTTTCGAACTTATGCTTCAATCTGTCTGATTTCTAGTCAGACGTTGGCGCCATTCCGTTGCAGCTGTTGTTGTTGTGACTTTGGAATAGCAAATACCTTCTTGAAAACATACCCAAATTTTATCTCAAATATTGGTGCGCATATTAATGTTTTCCATAACAACACTCATAGCAGATGCGTTCGGCAACTGAATTGAAATCAGATAGCTGAATTGCGAATGCAATAGGCTTGAAACCTACCGCTTTCGCTAACCTTTTTGGGGTTTAACTGTATTTTTCTTGTACTTAAAAAATAAGTAAATTTTCAAAAAGTTGGAAAATGAAGCAGATAGGTTTCGAACCTATGCTTCAATCTGCCTGATTTCTAGTCAGATATTGGCGCCGCTTGGTTGCAGCTGTTGTTGTTGTGACTCCGGAATAGCAAATACCTTCTTGAAAACATACCCAAATTTTATCTCAAATATTGGTGCGTTTATTAATGTTTTCCATAATAACACTCATAGCAGATGCGTTCGCAAACTGACTTGAAATCAGATAGCTGAATTGCGAATGGAATAGGCTTGAAACCTACCGCCATCGCTAACCTTTTTTGGGTTTAACTAAGTTTTTCTTGCACTTAAAAAATAAGTAAATTTTCAAAAAGTTGGAAAATGAAGCAGATAGGTTTCGAACCTATGCTTCAATCTGCCTGATTTTTAGTCAGACGTTGGCGCCGCTTGGTTGCAGCTGTTGTTGTTGTGACTTCGGAATAGCAAATACCTTCTTGAAAACATACCCAAATTTTATCTTAAATATTGGTGCGTTAATTAATGTTTTCCATAACAACACTCATAGCAGATGCGTTCGGCAACTGACTTGAAATCAGATAGCTGAAATGCGAATGCAATAGGCTCAAAACCTATCGCTTTCTGTAATATTTTTGCACTTTAGCTGTGTTTATAATGCTGTTAAAAAAATAAGTAAATTTTCAAAAAGTTGGAAAATGAAGCAGATAGGTTTCGAACCTATGCTTCAGTCTGTCTGATTTCTAGTCAGACGTTGGCGCCACTCCGTTGCAGCTGTTGTTGTTGTGACTCCGGAATAGCAAATACCTTCTTGAAAACATACCCAAATTTTATCTCAAATATTGGTGCGTTTATTAATGTTTTCCATAACAACACTCATAGCAGATTCGGTCGGCAACTGACTTGAAATCAGATAGCTGAAATGCGAATGCAATAGGCTCGAAACCTATCGCTTTCTGTAATATTTTTGCATTTTAGCTGTATTTATAATGCTTTTAAAAAAATTAGTAAATTTTCAAAATGTTGGAAAATGAAGCAGATAGGTTTCGAACCTATGCTTCAATCTGTCTGATTTCTAGTCAGACGTTGGCGCCATTCCGTTGCAGCTGTTGTAGTTGTGACTCCGAAATAGCAAATACCTTCTTGAATACACCCAAATTTTATCTCAAATATTGGTGCGATTATTAATGTTTTCCATAACAACACTCATGGCAGATTCGGTCGGCAACTGACTTGAAATCAGATAGCTGAAATGCGAATGCAATAGGCTCGGAACCTACCGCTTTCGCTAATCTTTTTTGGATTTTTTCTGTGTTTTCCTTGCATTTAAAAAATAAGTAAATTTTCAAAAAGTTGGAAAATGAAGCAGATAGGTTTCGAACCTATGCTTCAATCTGTCTGATTTCTAGTCAGACTTTGGCGCCACTCCGTTGCAGTTGTTGTTGTTGAAACTCCGAAATAGCAAATACCTTCTTGAAAACATACGCAAATTTTATCTCAAATATTAGTGCGTTAATTAATGTTTTCCATAACAACACTCATAGCAGATCCGTTCGGCAACTGACTTGAAATCAGACAGCTGAATTGCGAATGCAATAGGCTTGAAACCTACCGCTTTCGTATACCTTTTTGGGTTTATTCTGTGTTTTTCTTGCACTTAAAAAATAAGTACATTTTCAAAAAGATGGAAAATGAAGCAGATAGGTTTCGAACCTATGCTTCAATCTTTCTGATTTCTAGTCAGACGTTGGCGCCACTAAGTTGCAGCTGTTGTTGTTGTGACTCCGGAATAGCAAATACCTTCTTGAAAACATACGCAAATTTTATCTCAAATATTGGAGCGTTTTTTAAGGTTTTCCATTACAACACACATAGCAGATGCGTTCGGCAACTGACTTGAAATCAGAGAGCTGAAATGCGAATGCAATAGACTTGAAACCTACCGCTTCCGCTAACCTTTTTTAAGTTTATTCTGTGTTTTTGTTGCACTTAAAAAATAAGTAAATTTTCAAAATGTTGGAAAATGAAGCTGATAGGTTTCAAACCTATGTTTCAATCTGTCTGATTTCTAGTCAGACGTTGGCACCACTCGGTTGCAGCTGTTGTTGTTGTGACTCCGGAATAGCAAATACCTTCTTGAAAACATACCCAAATTTTATCTCAAATATTGGTGCGTTTATTAATGTTTTCCATAACAACACTCATAGCTGATTCGGTCGGCAACTGACTTGAAATCAGATAGCTGAAATGCGAATGCAATAGGCTCGAAACCTATCGCTTTCTGTAATATTTTTGCATTTTAGCTGTATTTATAATGCTTTTAAAAAATAAGTAAATTTTCAAAAAGTTGGAAAATGAAGCAGATAGGTTTCGAACCTATGCTTCAATCTGTCTGATTTCTAGTCAGACGTTGGCGCCATTCCGTTGCAGCTGTTGTTGTTGTGACTCTGGAATAGCAAATACCTTCTTGAAAACATACCCAAATTTTGTCTCAAATATTGGTGCGTTTATTAATGTTTTCCATAACAACACTCATATCAGATGCGTTCGGCAACTGAATTGAAATCAGATAGCTGAATTGCGAATGCAATAGGCTTGAAACCTACCGCTTTCGCTAACCTTTTTTGGGTTTAATTGTGTTTTTCTTGCACTTAAAAAATAAGTAAATTTTCAAAAAGTTGGCAAATGAAGCAGATAGGTTTCGAACCTATGCTTCAATCTGCCTGATTTCTAGTCAGACTTTGGCGCCGCTTGGTTGCAGCTGTTGTTGTTGTGTTTCCGGAATAGCAAATACCTTCTTGAAAACATACCCAAATTTTATCTCAAATATTGGTGCGTTTATTAATGTTTTCCATAATAACACTCATAGCAGATGCGTTCGGAAACTGACTTGAAATCAGATAGCTGAATTGCGAATGCAATAGGCTTGAAACCTACCGCTTTCGCTAACCTTTTTTGGGTTTAACTAAGTTTTTCTTGCACTTAAAAAATAAGTAAATTTTCAAAAAGTTGGAAAATGAAGCAGATAGGTTTCGAACCTATGCTTCAATCTGCCTGATTTTTAGTCAGACGTTGGCGCCGCTTGGTTGCAACTGTTGTTGTTGTGACTTCGGAATAGCAAATACCTTCTTGAAAACATACCCAAATTTTATCTCAAATATTGGTGCGTTTATTAATGTTTTCCATAACAACACTCAAAGCAGATTCGGTCGGCAACTGACTTGAAATCAGATAGCTGAAATGCGAATGCAATAGGCTCGAAACCTATCGCTTTCTGTAATATTTTTGCATTTTAGCTGTATTTATAATGCTTTTAAAAAAATAAGTAAATTTGCAAAAACTCAGGAAATGAAGCAGATAGGTTTCGAACTTATGCTTCAATCTGTCTGATTTCTAGTCAGACGTTGGCGCCGCTTGGTTGCAGCTGTTGTTGTTGTGACTTCGGAATAGCAAATACCTTCTTGAAAACATACCCAAATTTTATCTTAAATATTGGTGCGTTAATTAATGTTTTCCATAACAACACTCATAGCAGATGCGTTCGGCAACTGACTTGAAATCAGATAGCTGAAATGCGAATGCAATAGGCTCGAAACCTATCGCTTTCTGTAATATTTTTGCATTTTAGCTGTGTTTATAATGCTGTTAAAAAAATAAGTAAATTTTCAAAAAGTTGGAAAATGAAGCAGATAGGTTTCGAACCTATGCTTCAGTCTGTCTGATTTCTAGTCAGACGTTGGCGCCACTCCGTTGCAGCTGTTGTTGTTGTGACTCCGGAATAGCAAAAACCTTCTTGAAAACATACCCAAATTTTATCTCAAATATTGGTGCGTTTATTAATGTTTTCCATAACAACACTCATAGCAGATTCGGTCGGCAACTGACTTGAAATCAGATAGCTGAAATGCGAATGCAATAGGCTCGAAACCTATCGCTTTCTGTAATATTTTTGCATTTTAGCTGTATTTATAATGCTTTTAAAAAAATAAGTAAATTTTCAAAATGTTGGAAAATGAAGCAGATAGGTTTCGAACCTATGCTTCAATCTGTCTAATTTCTAGTCAGACGTTGGCGCCATTCCGTTGCAGCTGTTGTAGTTGTGACTCCGAAATAGCAAATACCTTCTTGAATACACCCAAATTTTATCTCAAATATTGGAGCGTTTTTTAAGGTTTTCCGTTACAACACACATAGCAGATGCGTTCGGCAACTGACTTGAAATCAGAGAGCTGAAATGCGAATGCAATAGACTTGAAACCTACCGCTTCCGCTTACCTTTTTTGGGTTTATTCTGTGTTTTTGTTGCACTTAAAAAATAAGTAAATTTTCAAAATGTTGGAAAATTAAGCTGATAGGTTTTAAACCTATGCTTCAATCTGTCTGATTTCTAGTCAGACGTTGGCGCCACTCGGTTGCAGCTGTTGTTGTTGTGACTCCGGAATAGCAAATACCTTCTTGAAAACAAACCCAAATTTTATCTCAAATATTGGTGCGTTAATTAATGTTTTCCATAACAACACTCATAGCAGATTCGGTCGGCAACTGACTTGAAGTCAGATAGCTGAAATGCGAATGCAATAGGCTCGAAACCTATCGCTTTCTGTAATATTTTTGCATTTTAGCTGTATTTATAATGCTTTTAAAAAAATAAGTAAATTTTCAAAAAGTTGGAAATGAAGCAGATAGGTTTCGAACCTATGCTTCAATCTGCCTGATTTCTAGTCAGACGTTGGCGCCGCTTGGTTGCAGCTGTTGTTGTTGTGACTCCGGAATAGCAAATACCTTCTTGAAAACATACCCAAATTTTATCTTAAATATTGGTGCGTTAATTAATGTTCTCCATAACAACACTCATAGCAGATGCGTTCGGCAACTGACTTGAAATCAGATAGCTGAAATGCGAATGCAATAGGCTCGAAACCTATCGCTTTCTGTAATATTTTTGCGTTTTAGCTGTGTTTATAATACTGTTAAAAAAATAAGTAAATTTTCAAAAAGTTGGAAAATGAAGCAGATAGGTTTCGAACCTATGCTTCAGTCTGTCTGATTTCTAGTCAGACGTTGGCGCCACTCCGTTGCAGCTGTTGTTGTTGTGACTCCGGAATAGCAAATACCTTCTTGAAAACATACCCAAATTTTATCTCAAATATTGGTGCGTTTATTAATGTTTTCCATAACAACACTCATAGCAGATTCGGTCGGCAACTGACTTGAAATCAGATAGCTGAAATGCGAATGCAATAGGCTCGAAACCTATCGCTTTCTGTAATATTTTTGCATTTTAGCTGTATTTATAATGCTTTTAAAAAAATAAGTAAATTTTCAAAATGTTGGAAAATGAAGCAGATAGGTTTCGAACCTATGCTTCAATCTGTCTGATTTCTAGTCAGACGTTGGCGCCATTCCGTTGCAGCTGTTGTAGTTGTGACTCCGAAATAGCAAATACCTTCTTGAATACACCCAAATTTTATCTCAAATATTGGAGCGTTTTTTAAGGTTTTCCATTACAACACACATAGCAGATGCGTTCGGCAACTGACTTGAAATCAGAGAGCTGAAATGCGAATGCAATAGACTTGAAACCTACCGCTTCCGCTAAACTTTTTTGGGTTTATTCTGTGTTTTTGTTGCACTTAAAAAATAAGTAAATTTTCAAAATGTTGGAAAATTAAGCTGATAGGTTTTAAACCTATGCTTCAATCTGTCTGATTTCTAGTCAGACGTTGGCGCCACTCGGTTGCAGCTGTTGTTGTTGTGACTCCGGAATAGCAAATACCTTCTTGAAAACATACCCAAATTTTATCTCAAATATTGGTGCGTTTATGTTTTCCATAACAACACTCATAGCAGATTCGGTCGGCAACTGACTTGAAATCAGATAGCTGAAATGCGAATGCAATAGGCTCGAAACCTATCGCTTTCTGTAATATTTTTGCATTTTAGCTGTATTTATAATGCTGTTAAAAAAATAAGTAAATTTTCAAAAATTTGGAAAATGAAGCAGATAGGTTTCGAACCTATGCTTCAGTCTTTCTGATTTCTAGTCAGACGTTGGCGCCACTCCGTTGCAGCTGTTGTTGTTGTGACTTTGGAATAGCAAATACCTTCTTGAAAACATACCCAAATTTTATCTCAAATATTGGTGCGTTTATTAATGTTTTCCATAACAACACTCATAGCAGATTCGGTCGGCAACTGACTTGAAATCAGATAGCTGAAATGCGAATGCAATAGGCTTGAAACCTACCACTTTCGCTAACATTTTTTGGGTTTATTCTGTGTTTTTGTTGCACTTAAAAAAGAAGTAAATTTTCAAAAAGTTGGAAAATGAAGCAGATAGGTTTCGAACCTATGCTTCAATCTGCCTGATTTCTAGTCAGACGTTGGCGCCGCTTGGTTGCAGCTGTTGTTGTTGTGACTCCGGAATAGTAAATACCTTCTTGAAAACATACCCAAATTTTATCTCAAATATTGGTGCGTTTATTAATGTTTTCCATAACAACACTCATAGCAGATTCGGTCGGCAACTGACTTGAAATTTTTGCATTTTAGCTGTATTTATAATGCTTTTAAAAAAATAAGTAAATTTGCAAAAAGTCAGAAAATGAAGCAGATAGGTTTCGAACCTATGCTTCAATCTGTCTGATTTCTAGTCAGACGTTGGCGCCATTCCGTTGCAGCTGTTGTTGTTGTAACTTTGGAATAGCAAATACCTTCTTGAAAACATACCCAAATTTTTTCTCAAATATTGGTGCGCTTATTAATGTTTTCCATAACAACACTCATAGCAGATGCGTTCGGCAACTGACTTGAAATCAGATAGCTAAAATGCGAATGCAATAGGCTCGAAACCTATCGCTTTCTGTAATATTTTTGCATTTTAGCTGTATTTATAATGCTTTTAAAAAAATAAGTAAATTTTCAAAAAGTTGGAAAATGAAGCAGATAGGTTTCGAACCTATGCTTCAGTCTGTCTGATTTCTAGTCAGACGTTGGCGCCACTCCGTTGCAGCTGTTGTTGTTGTGACTCCGGAATAGCAAATACCTTCTTGAAAACATACCCAAATTTTATCTCAAATATTGCAGCGTTTTTAAGGTTTTCCATTACAACACACATAGCAGATGCGTTCGGCAACTGACTTGAAATCAGAGAGCTGAAATGCAAATGCAATAGACTTGAAACCTACCGCTTCCGCTAACCTTTTTTGGGTTTATTCTGTGTTTTTGTTGCACTTAAAAAATAAGTAAATGTTCAAAATGTTGGAAAATGAAGCTGATAGGTTTCGAACCTATGCTTCAATCTGCCTGATTTCTAGTCAGACGTTGGCGCCGCTTGGTTGCAGCTGTTGTTGTTGTGACTCCGGAATAGCAAATACCTTCTTGAAAACATACCCAAATTTTATCTCAAATATTGGTGAGTTTATTAATGTTTTCCATAACAACACTCATAGCAGATTCGGTCGGCAACTGACTTGAAATCAGATAGCTGAAATGCGAATGCAATAGGCTCGAAACCTATCGCTTTCTGTAATATTTTTGCATTTTAGCTGTATTTATAATGCTTATAAAAAAATAAGTAAATTTTCAAAAAGTTGGAAAATGAAGCAGATAGGTTTCGAACCTATGCTTCAGTCTGTCTGATTTCTAGTGAGACGTTGGCGCCACTCCGTTGCAGCTGTTGTTGTTGTGACTCCGGAATAGCAAATACCTTCTTGAAAACATACCCAAATTTTATCTCAAATATTGGTGCGTTTATTAATGTTTTCCATAACAACACTCATAGCAGATTCGGTCGGCAACTGACTTGAAATCAGATAGCTGAAATGCGAATGCAATAGGCTCGAAACCTATCGCTTTCTGTAATATTTTTGCATTTTAGCTGTATTTATAATGCTTTTAAAAAATAAGTAAATTTTCGAAAAGTTGGAAAATGAAGCAGATACGTTTCGAACCTATGCTTCAATCTATCTGATTTCTAGTCAGACGTTGGCGCCACTCCGTTGCAGCTGTTGTTGTTGTGACTTTGGAATAGCAAATACCTTCTTGAAAACATACGCAAATTTTATCTCAAATATTGGTGCGTTTATTAATGTTTTCCATAACAACACTCATAGCAGATTCGGTCGGCAACTGACTTGAAATCAGATAGCTGAAATGCGAATGCAATAGGCTCGAAACCTATCGCTTTCTGTAATATTTTTGCATTTTAGCTGTATTTATAATGCTTTTAAAAAAATAAGTAAATTTTCAAAAAGTTGGAAAATGAAGCAGATAGGTTTCGAACCTATGCTTTAATCTATCTGATTTCTAGTCAGACGTTGGCGCCACTCCGTTGTAGCTGTTGTTGTTGTGACTCCGGAATAGCAAATACCTTCTTGAAAACATACCCAAATTTTATCTCAATTATTGGTGCGTTTATTAATGTTTGCCATAATAACACTCATAGCAGATGCATTCGGCAACTGACTTGAAATCAGATAGCTGAATTGCGAATGCAATAGGCTTGAAACCTACCGCTTTCGCTAACCTTTTTTGGGTTTAAATGTGTTTTTCTTGCACTTAAAAAATAAGTACATTTTCAAAAAGTTGGAAAATGAAGCCGATAGGTTTCGAACCTATGCTTCAATCTGCCTGATTTCTAGTCAGACGTTGGCTCCGCTTGGTTGCAGCTGTTGTTGTTGTGACTCCGGAATAGCTAATACCTTCTTGAAAACATACCCAAATTTTATCTCAAATATTGGTGCGTTTATTAATGTTTTCCATAACAACACTCATAGCAGATTCGGTCGGCAAGTGACTTGAAATCAGAAAGCTGAATTGCGAATGGAATAGTCTTGAAACCTACCGCCATCGCTAACCTTTTTTGGGTTTAACTGTGTTTTTCTTGCACTTAAAAAATAAGTAAATTTTCAAAAAGTTGGAAAATGAAGCAGATAGGTTTCTAACCTATGCTTCAATCTGTCTGATTTCTAGTCAGACGTTGGCGCCACTCCGTTGCAGCTGTTATTGTTGTGACTTTGGAATAGCAAATACCTTCTTGAAAACATACCCAAATTTTATCTCAAATATTGGTGCGCTTATTAATGTTTTCCATAACAACACTCATAGCAGATGCGTTCGGCAACTGACTTGAAATCAGATAGCTGAAATGCGAATGCAATAGGCTTGAAACCTACCACTTTCGCTAACATTTTTTGGGTTTATTCTGTGTTTTTGTTGCACTTAAAAAAGAAGTAAATTTTCAAAAAGTTGGAAAATGAAGCAGATAGGTTTCGAACCTATGCTTTAATCTGCCTGATTTTTAGTCAGACGTTGGCGCCGCTTGGTTGCAGCTGTTGTTGTTGTGACTTCGGAATAGCAAATACCTTCTTGAAAACATACCCAAATTTTATCTTAAATATTGGTGCGTTAATTAATGTTTTCCATAACAACACTCATATTAGATGCGTTCTTCAACTGACTTGAAATCAGATAGCTGAAATGCGAATGCAATATTCTCGAAACCTATCGCTTTCTGTAATATTTTTGCATTTTAGCTGTGTTTATAATGCTGTTAAAAAAATAAGTAAATTTTCAAAAAGTTGGAAAATGAAGCAGATAGGTTTCGAACCTATGCTTCAATCTGCCTGATTTCTAGTCAGACTTTGGCGCCGCTTGGTTGCAGCTGTTGTTGTTGTGTTTCCGGAATAGCAAACACCTTCTTGAAAACATACCCAAATTTTATCTCAAATATTGGTGCGTTTATTAATGTTTTCCATAACAACACTCATAGCAGATTCGGTCGGCAACTGACTTGAAATCAGGTAGCTGAATTGCGAATGCAATAGTCCTGAAACCTACCGCTTTCGCTAACCTTTTTTGGGTTTAACTATGTTTTTCTTGCACTTAAAAAATAAGTAAATTTTCAAAAAGTTGGAAAATGAAGCAGATAGGTTTCGAACCTATGCTTCAATCTGCCTGATTTCTAGTCAGACGTTGGCGCCACTCGGTTGCAGCTGTTGTTGTTGTGACTCCGGAATAGCAAATACCTTCTTGAAAACATACCCAAATTTTATCTCAAATATTGGTGCGTTTATTAATGTTTTCCATAACAACACTCAAAGCAGATTCGGTCGGCAACTGACTTGAAATCAGATAGCTGAAATGCGAATGCAATAGGCTCGAAACCTATCGCTTTCTGTAATATTTTTGCATTTTAGCTGTATTTATAATGCTTTTAAAAAAATAAGTAAATTTGCAAAAACTCAGGAAATGAAGCAGATAGGTTTCGAACCTATGCTTCAATCTGCCTGATTTCTAATCAGACGTTGGCGCCACTCGGTTGCAGCTGTTGTTGTTGTGACTCCGGAATAGCAAATACCTTCTTGAAAACATACCCAAATTTTATCTCAAATATTGGTGCGCTTATTAATGTTTTCCATAACAACACTCATAGCAGATGCGTTCGGCAACTGACTTGAAATCAGATAGCTGAAATGCGAATGCAATAGGCTCGAAACCTATCGCTTTCTGTAATATTTTTGCGTTTTAGCTGTGTTTATAATGCTGTTAAAAAAATAAGTAAATTTTCAAAAAGTTGGAAAATGAAGCAGATAGGTTTCGAACCTATGCTTCAATCTGCCTGATTTCTAGTCAGATATTGGCGCCGCTTGGTTGCAGCTGTTGTTGTTGTGACTCCGGAATAGCAAATACCTTCTTGAAAACATACCCAAATTTTATCTCAAATATTGGTGCGTTTATTAATGTTTTCCATAACAACACTCATAGCAGATTCAGTCGGCAACTGACTTGAAATCAGATAGCTGAATTGCGAATGGAATAGGCTTGAAACCTACCGCCATCGCTAACCTTTTTTGGGTTTAATTGTGTTTTTCTTGCACTTAAAAAATAAGTAAATTTTCAAAAAGTTGGCAAATGAAGCAGATAGGTTTCGAACCTATGCTTCAATCTGCCTGATTTCTAGTCAGATGTTGGCGCCGCTTGGTTGCAGCTGTTGTTGTTGTGACTCCGGAATAGCAAATACCTTCTTGAAAACGTACCCAAATTTTATCTCAAATATTGGTGCGTTTATTAATGTTTTCCATAATAACACTCATAGCAGATGCGTTCGGAAACTGACTTGAAATCAGATAGCTGAATTGCGAATGCAATAGGCTTGAAACCTACCGCTTTCGCTAACCTTTTTTGGGTTTAACTAAGTTTTTCTTGCACTTAAAAAATAAGTAAATTTTCAAAAAGTTGGAAAATGAAGCAGATAGGTTTCGAACCTATGCTTCAATCTGCCTGATTTTTAGTCAGACGTTGGCGCCGCTTGGTTGCAGCTGTTGTTGTTGTGACTTCGGAATAGCAAATACCTTCTTGAAAACATACCCAAATTTTATCTTAAATATTGGTGCGTTAATTAATGTTTTCCATAACAACACTCATATTAGATGCGTTCTTCAACTGACTTGAAATCAGATAGCTGAAATGCGAATGCAATATTCTCGAAACCTATCGCTTTCTGTAATATTTTTGCATTTTAGCTGTGTTTATAATGCTGTTAAAAAAATAAGTAAATTTTCAAAAAGTTGGAAAATGAAGCAGATAGGTTTCGAACCTATGCTTCAATCTGCCTGATTTCTAGTCAGATGTTGGCGCCGCTTGGTTGCAGCTGTTGTTGTTGTGACTCCGGAATAGCAAATACCTTCTTGAAAACGTACCCAAATTTTATCTCAAATATTGGTGCGTTTATTAATGTTTTCCATAATAACACTCATAGCAGATGCGTTCGGAAACTGACTTGAAATCAGATAGCTGAATTGCGAATGCAATAGGCTTGAAACCTACCGCCATCGCTAACCTTTTTTGGGTTTAACTGTGTTTTTCTTGCACTTAAAAAATAAGTAAATTTTCAAAAAGTTGGAAAATGAAGCAGATAGGTTTCTAACCTATGCTTCAATCTGTCTGATTTCTAGTCAGACGTTGGCGCCACTCCGTTGCAGCTGTTGTTGTTGTGACTCCGGAATAGCAAATACCTTCTTGAAAACATACCCAAATTTTATCTCAAATATTTTTGCGTTAATTAATGTTTTCCATAACAACACTCATAGCAGATGCGTTCGGCAACTGACTTGAAATCAGATAGCTGAAATGCGAATGCAATAGGCTTGAAACCTACCACTTTCGCTAACATTTTTTGTGTTTATTCTGTGTTTTTGTTGCACTTAAAAAAGAAGTAAATTTTCAAAAAGTTGGAAAATGAAGCAGATAGGTTTCGAACCTATGCTTCAATCTGCCTGATTTCTAGTCAGACGTTGGCGCCGCTTGGTTGCAGCTGTTGTTGTTGTGACTCCGGAATAGTAAATACCTTCTTGAAAACATACCCAAATTTTATCTCAAATATTGGTGCGTTTATTAATGTTTTCCATAACAACACTCATAGCAGATTCGGTCGGCAACTGACTTGAAATTTTTGCATTTTAGCTGTATTTATAATGCTTTTAAAAAAATAAGTAAATTTGCAAAAAGTCAAAAAATGAAGCAGATAGGTTTCGAACCTATGCTTCAATCTGCCTGATTTCTAGTCAAAAGTTGGCGCCGCTTGGTTGCAGCTGTTGTTGTTGTGACTCCGGAATAGCAAATACCTTCTTGAAAACATACCTAAATTTTATCTCAAATATTGGTGCGTTTGTTAATGTTTTCCATAACAACACTCATAGCAGATTCGGTCGGCAACTGACTTGAAATCAGATAGCTGAAATGCGAATGCAATAGGCTCGAAACCTATCGCTTTCTGTAATATTTTTGCATTTTAGCTGTGTTTAAAATGCTTTTAAAAAAATAATTTTTTTTTCAAAAAGATGGAAAATGAAGCAGATAGGTTTCGAACCTATGCTTCAATCTGCCTGATTTCTAGTCAGACTTTGGCGCCGTTTGGTTGCAGCTGTTGTTGTTGTGACTCCGGAATAGCAAATACCTTCTTGAAAACATACCCAAATTTTATCTCAAATATTGGTGCGTTTATTAATGTTTTCCATAACAACACTCATAGCAGATTCGGTCGGCAACTGACTTGAAATCAGGTAGCTGAATTGCGAATGCAATAGGCTTGAAACCTACCGCTTTCGCTAACCTTTTTTGGGTTTAACTGTGTTTTCCTTGCACTTAAAAATAAAAAAAAATTCAAAAAGTTGGAAAATGAAGCAGATAGGTTTCGAACCTATGCTTCAGTCTGTCTGATTTCTAGTCAGACGTTGGCGCCACTCCGTTGCAGCTGTTGTTGTTGTGACTCCGGAATAGCAAATACCTTCTTGAAAACATACCCAAATTTTATCTCAAATATTGCAGCGTTTTTAAGGTTTTCCATTACAACACACATAGCAGATGCGTTCGGCAACTGACTTGAAATCAGAGAGCTGAAATGCGAATGCAATAGACTTGAAACCTACCGCTTCCGCTAACCTTTTTTGGGTTTATTCTGTGTTTTTGTTGCACTTAAAAAATAAGTAAATGTTCAAAATGTTGGAAAATGAAGCTGATAGGTTTCGAACCTATGCTTCAATCTGCCTGATTTCTAGTCAGACGTTGGCGCCGCTTGGTTGCAGCTGTTGTTGTTGTGACTCCGGAATAGCAAATACCTTCTTGAAAACATACCCAAATTTTATCTCAAATATTGGTGAGTTTATTAATGTTTTCCATAACAACACTCATAGCAGATTCGGTCGGCAACTGACTTGAAATCAGATAGCTGAAATGCGAATGCAATAGGCTCGAAACCTATCGCTTTCTGTAATATTTTTGCATTTTAGCTGTATTTATAATGCTTATAAAAAAATAAGTAAATTTTCAAAAAGTTGGAAAATGAAGCAGATAGGTTTCGAACCTATGCTTCAGTCTGTCTGATTTCTAGTCAGACGTTGGCGCCACTCCGTTGCAGCTGTTGTTGTTGTGACTCCGGAATAGCAAATACCTTCTTGAAAACATACCCAAATTTTATCTCAAATATTGGTGCGTTTATTAATGTTTTCCATAACAACACTCATAGCAGATTCGGTCGGCAACTGACTTGAAATCAGATAGCTGAAATGCGAATGCAATAGGCTCGAAACCTATCGCTTTCTGTAATATTTTTGCATTTTAGCTGTATTTATAATGCTTTTAAAAAATAAGTAAATTTTCGAAAAGTTGGAAAATGAAGCAGATAGGTTTCGAACCTATGCTTCAATCTATCTGATTTCTAGTCAGACGTTGGCGCCACTCCGTTGTAGCTGTTGTTGTTGTGACTCCGGAATAGCTAATACCTTCTTGAAAACATACCCAAATTTTATCTCAAATATTGGTGTGTTTATTAATGTTTTCCATAACAACACTCATAGCAGATTCGGTCGGCAAGTGACTTGAAATCAGAAAGCTGAATTGCGAATGGAATAGTCTTGAAACCTACCGCCATCGCTAACCTTTTTTGGGTTTAACTGTGTTTTTCTTGCACTTAAAAAATAAGTAAATTTTCAAAAAGTTGGAAAATGAAGCAGATAGGTTTCTAACCTATGCTTCAATCTGTCTGATTTCTAGTCAGACGTTGGCGCCACTCCGTTGCAGCTGTTGTTGTTGTGACTCCGGAATAGCAAATACCTTCTTGAAAACATACCCAAATTTTATCTCAAATATTGGTGAGTTTATTAATGTTTTCCATAACAACACTCATAGCAGATGCCTTCGGCAACTGACTTGAAATCAGATAGCTGAAATGCGAATGCAATAGGCTTGAAACCTACCACTTTCGCTAACATTTTTTGGGATTATTCTGTGTTTTTGTTGCACTTAAAAAAGAAGTAAATTTTCAAAAAGTTGGAAAATGAAGCAGATAGGTTTCGAACCTATGCTTCAATCTGCCTGATTTCTAGTCAGACGTTGGCGCCGCTTGGTTGCAGCTGTTGTTGTTGTGACTCCGGAATAGTAAATACCTTCTTGAAAACATACCCAAATTTTATCTCAAATATTAGTGCGTTTATTAATGTTTTCCATAACAACACTCATAGCAGATTCGGTCGGCAACTGACTTGAAATTTTTGCATTTTAGCTGTATTTATAATGCTTTTAAAAAAATAAGTAAATTTGCAAAAAGTCAGAAAATGAAGCAGATAGGTTTCGAACCTATGCTTCAATCTGTCTGATTTCTAGTCAGACGTTGGCGCCATTCCGTTGCAGCTGTTGTTGTTGTAACTTTGGAATAGCAAATACCTTCTTGAAAACATACCCAAATTTTATCTCAAATATTGGTGCGCTTATTAATGTTTTCCATAACAACACTCATAGCAGATGCGTTCGGCAACTGACTTGAAATCAGATAGCTGAAATGCGAATGCAATAGGCTCGAAACCTATCGCTTTCTGTAATATTTTTGCATTTTAGCTGTGTTTAAAATGCTTTTAAAAAAATAAAATTTTTTTCAAAAAGATGGAAAATGAAGCAGATAGGTTTCGAACCTATGCTTCAATCTGCCTGATTTCTAGTCAGACTTTGGCGCCGTTTGGTTGCAGCTGTTGTTGATGTGACTCCGGAATAGCAAATACCTTCTTGAAAACATACCCAAATTTTATCCCAAATATTGGTGCGTTTATTAATGTTTTCCATAACAACACTCATAGCAGATTCGGTCGGCAACTGACTTGAAATCAGGTAGCTAAATTGCGAATGCAATAGGCTTGAAACCTACCGCTTTCGCTAACCTTTTTTGGGTTTAACTGTGTTTTCCTTGCACTTAAAAATAAAAAAAAATTCAAAAAGTTGGAAAATGAAGCAGATAGGTTTCGAACCTATGCTTCAGTCTGTCTGATTTCTAGTCAGACGTTGGCGCCACTCCGTTGCAGCTGTTGTTGTTGTGACTCCGGAATAGCAAATACCTTCTTGAAAACATACCCAAATTTTATCTCAAATATTGCAGCGTTTTTAAGGTTTTCCATTACAACACACATAGCAGATGCGTTCGGCAACTGACTTGAAATCAGAGAGCTGAAATGCGAATGCAATAGACTTGAAACCTACCGCTTCCGCTAACCTTTTTTGGGTTTATTCTGTGTTTTTGTTGCACTTAAAAAATAAGTAAATGTTCAAAATGTTGGAAAATGAAGCTGATAGGTTTCGAACCTATGCTTCAATCTGCCTGATTTCTAGTCAGACGTTGGCACCGCTTGGTTGCAGCTGTTGTTGTTGTGACTCCGGAATAGCAAATACCTTCTTGAAAACATACCCAAATTTTATCTCAAATATTGGTGAGTTTATTAATGTTTTCCATAACAACACTCATAGCAGATTCGGTCGGCAACTGACTTGAAATCAGATAGCTGAAATGCGAATGCAATAGGCTCGAAACCTATCGCTTTCTGTAATATTTTTGCATTTTAGCTGTATTTATAATGCTTATAAAAAAATAAGTAAATTTTCAAAAAGTTGGAAAATGAAGCAGATAGGTTTCGAACCTATGCTTCAGTCTGTCTGATTTCTAGTCAGACGTTGGCGCCACTCCGTTGCAGCTGTTGTTGTTGTGACTCCGGAATAGCAAATACCTTCTTGAAAACATACCCAAATTTTATCTCAAATATTGGTGCGTTTATTAATGTTTTCCATAACAACACTCATAGCAGATTCGGTCGGCAACTGACTTGAAATCAGATAGCTGAAATGCGAATGCAATAGGCTCGAAACCTATCGCTTTCTGTAATATTTTTGCATTTTAGCTGTATTTAGAATGCTTTTAAAAAATAAGTAAATTTTCGAAAAGTTGGAAAATGAAGCAGATAGGTTTCGAACCTATGCTTCAATCTATCTGATTTCTAGTCAGACGTTGGCGCCACTCCGTTGCAGCTGTTGTTGTTGTGACTTTGGAATAGCAAATACCTTCTTGAAAACATACGCAAATTTTATCTCAAATATTGATGCGTTTATTAATGTTTTCCATAACAACACTCATAGCAGATTCGGTCGGCAACTGACTTGAAATCAGATAGCTGAAATGCGAATGCAATAGGCTCGAAACCTATCGCTTTCTGTAATATTTTTGCATTTTAGCTGTATTTATAATGCTTTTAAAAAATAAGTAAATTTTCAAAAAGTTGGAAAATGAAGCAGATTGGTTTCGAACCTATGCTTTAATCTATCTGATTTCTAGTCAGACGTTGGCGCCACTCCGTTGTAGCTGTTGTTGTTGTGACTCCGGAATAGCAAATACCTTCTTGAAAACATACCCAAATTTTATCTCAATTATTGGTGCGTTTATTAATGTTTGCCATAATAACACTCATAGCAGATGCATTCGGCAACTGACTTGAAATCCGATAGCTGAATTGCGAATGCAATAGGCTTGAAACCTACCGCTTTCGCTAACCTTTTTTGGGTTTAACTGTGTTTTCCTTGCACTTAAAAAATAAGTACATTTTCAAAAAGTTGGAAAATGAAGCCGATAGGTTTCGAACCTATGCTTCAATCTGCCTGATTTCTAGTCAGACGTTGGCTCCACTTGGTTGCAGCTGTTGTTGTTGTGACTCCGGAATAGCTAATACCTTCTTGAAAACATACCCAAATTTTATCTCAAATATTTTTGCGTTAATTAATGTTTTCCATAACAACACTCATAGCAGATGCGTTCGGCAACTGACTTGAAATCAGATAGCTGAAATGCGAATGCAATAGGCTTGAAACCTACCACTTTCGCTAACATTTTTTGGGTTTATTCTGTGTTTTTGTTGCACTTAAAAAAGAAGTAAATTTTCAAAAAGTTGGAAAATGAAGCAGATAGGTTTCGAACCTATGCTTCAATCTGCCTGATTTCTAGTCAGACGTTGGCGCCGCTTGGTTGCAGCTGTTGTTGTTGTGACTCCGGAATAGTAAATACCTTCTTGAAAACATACCCAAATTTTATCTCAAATATTGGTGCGTTTATTAATGTTTTCCATAACAACACTCATAGCAGATTCGGTCGGCAACTGACTTGAAATTTTTGCATTTTAGCTGTATTTATAATGCTTTTAAAAAAATAAGTAAATTTGCAAAAAGTCAAAAAATGAAGCAGATAGGTTTCGAACCTATGCTTCAATCTGCCTGATTTCTAGTCAGAAGTTGGCGCCGCTTGGTTGCAGCTGTTGTTGTTGTGACTCCGGAATAGCAAATACCTTCTTGAAAACATACCTAAATTTTATCTCAAATATTGGTGCGTTTGTTAATGTTTTCCATAACAACACTCATAGCAGATTCGGTCGGCAACTGACTTGAAATCAGATAGCTGAAATGCGAATGCAATAGGCTTGAAACCTACCGCTTTCGCTAACCTTTTTTGGGTTTAACTGTGTTTTCCTTGCACTTTAAAATAAAAAAAAATTCAAAAAGTTGGAAAATGAAGCAGATAGGTTTCGAACCTATGCTTCAGTCTGTCTGATTTCTAGTCAGACGTTGGCGCCACTCCGTTGCAGCTGTTGTTGTTGTGACTCCGGAATAGCAAATACCTTCTTGAAAACATAACCAAATTTTATCTCAAATATTGCAGCGTTTTTAAGGTTTTCCATTACAACACACATAGCAGATGCGTTCGGCAACTGACTTGAAATCAGAGACCTGAAATGCGAATGCAATAGACTTGAAACCTACCGCTTCCGCTAACCTTTTTTGGGTTTATTCTGTGTTTTTGTTGCACTTAAAAAATAAGTAAATGTTCAAAATGTTGGAAAATGAAGCTGATAGGTTTCGAACCTATGCTTCAATCTGCCTGATTTCTAGTCAGACGTTGGCGCCGCTTGGTTGCAGCTGTTGTTGTTGTGACTCCGGAATAGCAAATACCTTCTTGAAAACATACCCAAATTTTATCTCAAATATTGGTGAGTTTATTAAGGTTTTCCATAACAACACTCATAGCAGATTCGGTCGGCAACTGACTTGAAATCAGATAGCTGAAATGCGAATGCAATAGGCTCGAAACCTATCGCTTTCTGTAATATTTTTGCATTTTAGCTGTATTTATAATGCTTATAAAAAAATAAGTAAATTTTCAAAAAGTTGGAAAATGAAGCAGATAGGTTTCGAACCTATGCTTCAGTCTGTCTGATTTCTAGTCAGACGTTGGCGCCACTCCGTTGCAGCTGTTGTTATTGTGACTCCGGAATAGCAAATACCTTCTTGAAAACATACCCAAATTTTATCTCAAATATTGGTGCGTTTATTAATGTTTTCCATAACAACACTCATAGCAGATTCGGTCGGCAACTGACTTGAAATCAGATAGCTGAAATGCGAATGCAATAGGCTCGAAACCTATCGCTTTCTGTAATATTTTTGCATTTTAGCTGTATTTATAATGCTTTTAAAAAATAAGTAAATTTTCGAAAAGTTGGAAAATGAAGCAGATACGTTTCGAACCTATGCTTCAATCTATCTGATTTCTAGTCAGACGTTGGCGCCACTCCGTTGCAGCTGTTGTTGTTGTGACTTTGGAATAGCAAATACCTTCTTGAAAACATACGCAAATTTTATCTCAAATATTGATGCGTTTATTAATGTTTTCCATAACAACACTCATAGCAGATTCGGTCGGCAACTGACTTGAAATCAGATAGCTGAAATGCGAATGCAATAGGCTCGAAACCTATCGCTTTCTGTAATATTTTTGCATTTTAGCTGTGTTTATAATGCTGTTAAAAAAATAAGTAAATTTTCAAAAAGTTGGAAAATGAAGCAGATAGGTTTCGAACCTATGCTTCAGTCTGTCTGATTTCTAGTCAGACGTTGGCGCCACTCCGTTGCAGCTGTTGTTGTTGTGACTCCGGAATAGCAAAAACCTTCTTGAAAACATACCCAAATTTTATCTCAAATATTGGTGCGTTTATTAATGTTTTCCATAACAACACTCATAGCAGATTCGGTCGGCAACTGACTTGAAATCAGATAGCTGAAATGCGAATGCAATAGGCTCGAAACCTATCGCTTTCTGTAATATTTTTGCATTTTAGCTGTATTTATAATGCTTTTAAAAAAATAAGTAAATTTTCAAAATGTTGGAAAATGAAGCAGATAGGTTTCGAACCTATGCTTCAATCTGTCTAATTTCTAGTCAGACGTTGGCGCCATTCCGTTGCAGCTGTTGTAGTTGTGACTCCGAAATAGCAAATACCTTCTTGAATACACCCAAATTTTATCTCAAATATTGGAGCGTTTTTTAAGGTTTTCCGTTACAACACACATAGCAGATGCGTTCGGCAACTGACTTGAAATCAGAGAGCTGAAATGCGAATGCAATAGACTTGAAACCTACCGCTTCCGCTTACCTTTTTTGGGTTTATTCTGTGTTTTTGTTGCACTTAAAAAATAAGTAAATTTTCAAAATGTTGGAAAATTAAGCTGATAGGTTTTAAACCTATGCTTCAATCTGTCTGATTTCTAGTCAGACGTTGGCGCCACTCGGTTGCAGCTGTTGTTGTTGTGACTCCGGAATAGCAAATACCTTCTTGAAAACAAACCCAAATTTTATCTCAAATATTGGTGCGTTAATTAATGTTTTCCATAACAACACTCATAGCAGATTCGGTCGGCAACTGACTTGAAGTCAGATAGCTGAAATGCGAATGCAATAGGCTCGAAACCTATCGCTTTCTGTAATATTTTTGCATTTTAGCTGTATTTATAATGCTTTTAAAAAAATAAGTAAATTTTCAAAAAGTTGGAAATGAAGCAGATAGGTTTCGAACCTATGCTTCAATCTGCCTGATTTCTAGTCAGACGTTGGCGCCGCTTGGTTGCAGCTGTTGTTGTTGTGACTCCGGAATAGCAAATACCTTCTTGAAAACATACCCAAATTTTATCTTAAATATTGGTGCGTTAATTAATGTTCTCCATAACAACACTCATAGCAGATGCGTTCGGCAACTGACTTGAAATCAGATAGCTGAAATGCGAATGCAATAGGCTCGAAACCTATCGCTTTCTGTAATATTTTTGCGTTTTAGCTGTATTTATAATGCTTTTAAAAAAATAAGTAAATTTTCAAAATGTTGGAAAATGAAGCAGATAGGTTTCGAACCTATGCTTCAATCTGTCTGATTTCTAGTCAGACGTTGGCGCCATTCCGTTGCAGCTGTTGTAGTTGTGACTCCGAAATAGCAAATACCTTCTTGAATACACCCAAATTTTATCTCAAATATTGGAGCGTTTTTTAAGGTTTTCCATTACAACACACATAGCAGATGCGTTCGGCAACTGACTTGAAATCAGAGAGCTGAAATGCGAATGCAATAGACTTGAAACCTACCGCTTCCGCTAAACTTTTTTGGGTTTATTCTGTGTTTTTGTTGCACTTAAAAAATAAGTAAATTTTCAAAATGTTGGAAAATTAAGCTGATAGGTTTTAAACCTATGCTTCAATCTGTCTGATTTCTAGTCAGACGTTGGCGCCACTCGGTTGCAGCTGTTGTTGTTGTGACTCCGGAATAGCAAATACCTTCTTGAAAACATACCCAAATTTTATCTCAAATATTGGTGCGTTTATGTTTTCCATAACAACACTCATAGCAGATTCGGTCGGCAACTGACTTGAAATCAGATAGCTGAAATGCGAATGCAATAGGCTCGAAACCTATCGCTTTCTGTAATATTTTTGCATTTTAGCTGTATTTATAATGCTGTTAAAAAAATAAGTAAATTTTCAAAAATTTGGAAAATGAAGCAGATAGGTTTCGAACCTATGCTTCAGTCTTTCTGATTTCTAGTCAGACGTTGGCGCCACTCCGTTGCAGCTGTTGTTGTTGTGACTTTGGAATAGCAAATACCTTCTTGAAAACATACCCAAATTTTATCTCAAATATTGGTGCGTTTATTAATGTTTTCCATAACAACACTCATAGCAGATTCGGTCGGCAACTGACTTGAAATCAGATAGCTGAAATGCGAATGCAATAGGCTTGAAACCTACCACTTTCGCTAACATTTTTTGGGTTTATTCTGTGTTTTTGTTGCACTTAAAAAAGAAGTAAATTTTCAAAAAGTTGGAAAATGAAGCAGATAGGTTTCGAACCTATGCTTCAATCTGCCTGATTTCTAGTCAGACGTTGGCGCCGCTTGGTTGCAGCTGTTGTTGTTGTGACTCCGGAATAGTAAATACCTTCTTGAAAACATACCCAAATTTTATCTCAAATATTGGTGCGTTTATTAATGTTTTCCATAACAACACTCATAGCAGATTCGGTCGGCAACTGACTTGAAATTTTTGCATTTTAGCTGTATTTATAATGCTTTTAAAAAAATAAGTAAATTTGCAAAAAGTCAGAAAATGAAGCAGATAGGTTTCGAACCTATGCTTCAATCTGTCTGATTTCTAGTCAGACGTTGGCGCCATTCCGTTGCAGCTGTTGTTGTTGTAACTTTGGAATAGCAAATACCTTCTTGAAAACATACCCAAATTTTTTCTCAAATATTGGTGCGCTTATTAATGTTTTCCATAACAACACTCATAGCAGATGCGTTCGGCAACTGACTTGAAATCAGATAGCTAAAATGCGAATGCAATAGGCTCGAAACCTATCGCTTTCTGTAATATTTTTGCATTTTAGCTGTATTTATAATGCTTTTAAAAAAATAAGTAAATTTTCAAAAAGTTGGAAAATGAAGCAGATAGGTTTCGAACCTATGCTTCAGTCTGTCTGATTTCTAGTCAGACGTTGGCGCCACTCCGTTGCAGCTGTTGTTGTTGTGACTCCGGAATAGCAAATACCTTCTTGAAAACATACCCAAATTTTATCTCAAATATTGCAGCGTTTTTAAGGTTTTCCATTACAACACACATAGCAGATGCGTTCGGCAACTGACTTGAAATCAGAGAGCTGAAATGCAAATGCAATAGACTTGAAACCTACCGCTTCCGCTAACCTTTTTTGGGTTTATTCTGTGTTTTTGTTGCACTTAAAAAATAAGTAAATGTTCAAAATGTTGGAAAATGAAGCTGATAGGTTTCGAACCTATGCTTCAATCTGCCTGATTTCTAGTCAGACGTTGGCGCCGCTTGGTTGCAGCTGTTGTTGTTGTGACTCCGGAATAGCAAATACCTTCTTGAAAACATACCCAAATTTTATCTCAAATATTGGTGAGTTTATTAATGTTTTCCATAACAACACTCATAGCAGATTCGGTCGGCAACTGACTTGAAATCAGATAGCTGAAATGCGAATGCAATAGGCTCGAAACCTATCGCTTTCTGTAATATTTTTGCATTTTAGCTGTATTTATAATGCTTTTAAAAAATAAGTAAATTTTCGAAAAGTTGGAAAATGAAGCAGATACGTTTCGAACCTATGCTTCAATCTATCTGATTTCTAGTCAGACGTTGGCGCCACTCCGTTGCAGCTGTTGTTGTTGTGACTTTGGAATAGCAAATACCTTCTTGAAAACATACGCAAATTTTATCTCAAATATTGGTGCGTTTATTAATGTTTGCCATAATAACACTCATAGCAGATGCATTCGGCAACTGACTTGAAATCAGATAGCTGAATTGCGAATGCAATAGGCTTGAAACCTACCGCTTTCGCTAACCTTTTTTGGGTTTAAATGTGTTTTTCTTGCACTTAAAAAATAAGTACATTTTCAAAAAGTTGGAAAATGAAGCCGATAGGTTTCGAACCTATGCTTCAATCTGCCTGATTTCTAGTCAGACGTTGGCTCCGCTTGGTTGCAGCTGTTGTTGTTGTGACTCCGGAATAGCTAATACCTTCTTGAAAACATACCCAAATTTTATCTCAAATATTGGTGCGTTTATTAATGTTTTCCATAACAACACTCATAGCAGATTCGGTCGGCAAGTGACTTGAAATCAGAAAGCTGAATTGCGAATGGAATAGTCTTGAAACCTACCGCCATCGCTAACCTTTTTTGGGTTTAACTGTGTTTTTCTTGCACTTAAAAAATAAGTAAATTTTCAAAAAGTTGGAAAATGAAGCAGATAGGTTTCTAACCTATGCTTCAATCTGTCTGATTTCTAGTCAGACGTTGGCGCCACTCCGTTGCAGCTGTTATTGTTGTGACTTTGGAATAGCAAATACCTTCTTGAAAACATACCCAAATTTTATCTCAAATATTGGTGCGCTTATTAATGTTTTCCATAACAACACTCATAGCAGATGCGTTCGGCAACTGACTTGAAATCAGATAGCTGAAATGCGAATGCAATAGGCTTGAAACCTACCACTTTCGCTAACATTTTTTGGGTTTATTCTGTGTTTTTGTTGCACTTAAAAAAGAAGTAAATTTTCAAAAAGTTGGAAAATGAAGCAGATAGGTTTCGAACCTATGCTTCAATCTGCCTGATTTTTAGTCAGACGTTGGCGCCGCTTGGTTGCAGCTGTTGTTGTTGTGACTTCGGAATAGCAAATACCTTCTTGAAAACATACCCAAATTTTATCTTAAATATTGGTGCGTTAATTAATGTTTTCCATAACAACACTCATATTAGATGCGTTCTTCAACTGACTTGAAATCAGATAGCTGAAATGCGAATGCAATATTCTCGAAACCTATCGCTTTCTGTAATATTTTTGCATTTTAGCTGTGTTTATAATGCTGTTAAAAAAATAAGTAAATTTTCAAAAAGTTGGAAAATGAAGCAGATAGGTTTCGAACCTATGCTTCAATCTGCCTGATTTCTAGTCAGACTTTGGCGCCGCTTGGTTGCAGCTGTTGTTGTTGTGTTTCCGGAATAGCAAACACCTTCTTGAAAACATACCCAAATTTTATCTCAAATATTGGTGCGTTTATTAATGTTTTCCATAACAACACTCATAGCAGATTCGGTCGGCAACTGACTTGAAATCAGGTAGCTGAATTGCGAATGCAATAGTCTTGAAACCTACCGCTTTCGCTAACCTTTTTTGGGTTTAACTATGTTTTTCTTGCACTTAAAAAATAAGTAAATTTTCAAAAAGTTGGAAAATGAAGCAGATAGGTTTCGAACCTATGCTTCAATCTGCCTGATTTCTAGTCAGACGTTGGCGCCACTCGGTTGCAGCTGTTGTTGTTGTGACTCCGGAATAGCAAATACCTTCTTGAAAACATACCCAAATTTTATCTCAAATATTGGTGCGTTTATTAATGTTTTCCATAACAACACTCAAAGCAGATTCGGTCGGCAACTGACTTGAAATCAGATAGCTGAAATGCGAATGCAATAGGCTCGAAACCTATCGCTTTCTGTAATATTTTTGCATTTTAGCTGTATTTATAATGCTTTTAAAAAAATAAGTAAATTTGCAAAAACTCAGGAAATGAAGCAGATAGGTTTCGAACCTATGCTTCAATCTGCCTGATTTCTAATCAGACGTTGGCGCCACTCGGTTGCAGCTGTTGTTGTTGTGACTCCGGAATAGCAAATACCTTCTTGAAAACATACCCAAATTTTATCTCAAATATTGGTGCGCTTATTAATGTTTTCCATAACAACACTCATAGCAGATGCGTTCGGCAACTGACTTGAAATCAGATAGCTGAAATGCGAATGCAATAGGCTCGAAACCTATCGCTTTCTGTAATATTTTTGCGTTTTAGCTGTGTTTATAATGCTGTTAAAAAAATAAGTAAATTTTCAAAAAGTTGGAAAATGAAGCAGATAGGTTTCGAACCTATGCTTCAATCTGCCTGATTTCTAGTCAGATATTGGCGCCGCTTGGTTGCAGCTGTTGTTGTTGTGACTCCGGAATAGCAAATACCTTCTTGAAAACATACCCAAATTTTATCTCAAATATTGGTGCGTTTATTAATGTTTTCCATAACAACACTCATAGCAGATTCAGTCGGCAACTGACTTGAAATCAGATAGCTGAATTGCGAATGGAATAGGCTTGAAACCTACCGCCATCGCTAACCTTTTTTGGGTTTAATTGTGTTTTTCTTGCACTTAAAAAATAAGTAAATTTTCAAAAAGTTGGCAAATGAAGCAGATAGGTTTCGAACCTATGCTTCAATCTGCCTGATTTCTAGTCAGATGTTGGCGCCGCTTGGTTGCAGCTGTTGTTGTTGTGACTCCGGAATAGCAAATACCTTCTTGAAAACGTACCCAAATTTTATCTCAAATATTGGTGCGTTTATTAATGTTTTCCATAATAACACTCATAGCAGATGCGTTCGGAAACTGACTTGAAATCAGATAGCTGAATTGCGAATGCAATAGGCTTGAAACCTACCGCTTTCGCTAACCTTTTTTGGGTTTAACTAAGTTTTTCTTGCACTTAAAAAATAAGTAAATTTTCAAAAAGTTGGAAAATGAAGCAGATAGGTTTCGAACCTATGCTTCAATCTGCCTGATTTTTAGTCAGACGTTGGCGCCGCTTGGTTGCAGCTGTTGTTGTTGTGACTTCGGAATAGCAAATACCTTCTTGAAAACATACCCAAATTTTATCTTAAATATTGGTGCGTTAATTAATGTTTTCCATAACAACACTCATATTAGATGCGTTCTTCAACTGACTTGAAATCAGATAGCTGAAATGCGAATGCAATATTCTCGAAACCTATCGCTTTCTGTAATATTTTTGCATTTTAGCTGTGTTTATAATGCTGTTAAAAAAATAAGTAAATTTTCAAAAAGTTGGAAAATGAAGCAGATAGGTTTCGAACCTATGCTTCAATCTGCCTGATTTCTAGTCAGATGTTGGCGCCGCTTGGTTGCAGCTGTTGTTGTTGTGACTCCGGAATAGCAAATACCTTCTTGAAAACGTACCCAAATTTTATCTCAAATATTGGTGCGTTTATTATTGTTTTCCATAATAACACTCATAGCAGATGCGTTCGGAAACTGACTTGAAATCAGATAGCTGAATTGCGAATGCAATAGGCTTGAAACCTACCGCCATCGCTAACCTTTTTTGGGTTTAACTGTGTTTTTCTTGCACTTAAAAAATAAGTAAATTTTCAAAAAGTTGGAAAATGAAGCAGATAGGTTTCTAACCTATGCTTCAATCTGTCTGATTTCTAGTCAGACGTTGGCGCCACTCCGTTGCAGCTGTTGTTGTTGTGACTCCGGAATAGCAAATACCTTCTTGAAAACATACCCAAATTTTATCTCAAATATTTTTGCGTTAATTAATGTTTTCCATAACAACACTCATAGCAGATGCGTTCGGCAACTGACTTGAAATCAGATAGCTGAAATGCGAATGCAATAGGCTTGAAACCTACCACTTTCGCTAACATTTTTTGTGTTTATTCTGTGTTTTTGTTGCACTTAAAAAAGAAGTAAATTTTCAAAAAGTTGGAAAATGAAGCAGATAGGTTTCGAACCTATGCTTCAATCTGCCTGATTTCTAGTCAGACGTTGGCGCCGCTTGGTTGCAGCTGTTGTTGTTGTGACTCCGGAATAGTAAATACCTTCTTGAAAACATACCCAAATTTTATCTCAAATATTGGTGCGTTTATTAATGTTTTCCATAACAACACTCATAGCAGATTCGGTCGGCAACTGACTTGAAATTTTTGCATTTTAGCTGTATTTATAATGCTTTTAAAAAAATAAGTAAATTTGCAAAAAGTCAAAAAATGAAGCAGATAGGTTTCGAACCTATGCTTCAATCTGCCTGATTTCTAGTCAAAAGTTGGCGCCGCTTGGTTGCAGCTGTTGTTGTTGTGACTCCGGAATAGCAAATACCTTCTTGAAAACATACCTAAATTTTATCTCAAATATTGGTGCGTTTGTTAATGTTTTCCATAACAACACTCATAGCAGATTCGGTCGGCAACTGACTTGAAATCAGATAGCTGAAATGCGAATGCAATAGGCTCGAAACCTATCGCTTTCTGTAATATTTTTGCATTTTAGCTGTGTTTAAAATGCTTTTAAAAAAATAATTTTTTTTTCAAAAAGATGGAAAATGAAGCAGATAGGTTTCGAACCTATGCTTCAATCTGCCTGATTTCTAGTCAGACTTTGGCGCCGTTTGGTTGCAGCTGTTGTTGTTGTGACTCCGGAATAGCAAATACCTTCTTGAAAACATACCCAAATTTTATCTCAAATATTGGTGCGTTTATTAATGTTTTCCATAACAACACTCATAGCAGATTCGGTCGGCAACTGACTTGAAATCAGGTAGCTGAATTGCGAATGCAATAGGCTTGAAACCTACCGCTTTCGCTAACCTTTTTTGGGTTTAACTGTGTTTTCCTTGCACTTAAAAATAAAAAAAAATTCAAAAAGTTGGAAAATGAAGCAGATAGGTTTCGAACCTATGCTTCAGTCTGTCTGATTTCTAGTCAGACGTTGGCGCCACTCCGTTGCAGCTGTTGTTGTTGTGACTCCGGAATAGCAAATACCTTCTTGAAAACATACCCAAATTTTATCTCAAATATTGCAGCGTTTTTAAGGTTTTCCATTACAACACACATAGCAGATGCGTTCGGCAACTGACTTGAAATCAGAGAGCTGAAATGCGAATGCAATAGACTTGAAACCTACCGCTTCCGCTAACCTTTTTTGGGTTTATTCTGTGTTTTTGTTGCACTTAAAAAATAAGTAAATGTTCAAAATGTTGGAAAATGAAGCTGATAGGTTTCGAACCTATGCTTCAATCTGCCTGATTTCTAGTCAGACGTTGGCGCCGCTTGGTTGCAGCTGTTGTTGTTGTGACTCCGGAATAGCAAATACCTTCTTGAAAACATACCCAAATTTTATCTCAAATATTGGTGAGTTTATTAATGTTTTCCATAACAACACTCATAGCAGATTCGGTCGGCAACTGACTTGAAATCAGATAGCTGAAATGCGAATGCAATAGGCTCGAAACCTATCGCTTTCTGTAATATTTTTGCATTTTAGCTGTATTTATAATGCTTATAAAAAAATAAGTAAATTTTCAAAAAGTTGGAAAATGAAGCAGATAGGTTTCGAACCTATGCTTCAGTCTGTCTGATTTCTAGTCAGACGTTGGCGCCACTCCGTTGCAGCTGTTGTTGTTGTGACTCCGGAATAGCAAATACCTTCTTGAAAACATACCCAAATTTTATCTCAAATATTGGTGCGTTTATTAATGTTTTCCATAACAACACTCATAGCAGATTCGGTCGGCAACTGACTTGAAATCAGATAGCTGAAATGCGAATGCAATAGGCTCGAAACCTATCGCTTTCTGTAATATTTTTGCATTTTAGCTGTATTTATAATGCTTTTAAAAAATAAGTAAATTTTCGAAAAGTTGGAAAATGAAGCAGATAGGTTTCGAACCTATGCTTCAATCTATCTGATTTCTAGTCAGACGTTGGCGCCACTCCGTTGTAGCTGTTGTTGTTGTGACTCCGGAATAGCTAATACCTTCTTGAAAACATACCCAAATTTTATCTCAAATATTGGTGTGTTTATTAATGTTTTCCATAACAACACTCATAGCAGATTCGGTCGGCAAGTGACTTGAAATCAGAAAGCTGAATTGCGAATGGAATAGTCTTGAAACCTACCGCCATCGCTAACCTTTTTTGGGTTTAACTGTGTTTTTCTTGCACTTAAAAAATAAGTAAATTTTCAAAAAGTTGGAAAATGAAGCAGATAGGTTTCTAACCTATGCTTCAATCTGTCTGATTTCTAGTCAGACGTTGGCGCCACTCCGTTGCAGCTGTTGTTGTTGTGACTCCGGAATAGCAAATACCTTCTTGAAAACATACCCAAATTTTATCTCAAATATTGGTGAGTTTATTAATGTTTTCCATAACAACACTCATAGCAGATGCCTTCGGCAACTGACTTGAAATCAGATAGCTGAAATGCGAATGCAATAGGCTTGAAACCTACCACTTTCGCTAACATTTTTTGGGATTATTCTGTGTTTTTGTTGCACTTAAAAAAGAAGTAAATTTTCAAAAAGTTGGAAAATGAAGCAGATAGGTTTCGAACCTATGCTTCAATCTGCCTGATTTCTAGTCAGACGTTGGCGCCGCTTGGTTGCAGCTGTTGTTGTTGTGACTCCGGAATAGTAAATACCTTCTTGAAAACATACCCAAATTTTATCTCAAATATTAGTGCGTTTATTAATGTTTTCCATAACAACACTCATAGCAGATTCGGTCGGCAACTGACTTGAAATTTTTGCATTTTAGCTGTATTTATAATGCTTTTAAAAAAATAAGTAAATTTGCAAAAAGTCAGAAAATGAAGCAGATAGGTTTCGAACCTATGCTTCAATCTGTCTGATTTCTAGTCAGACGTTGGCGCCATTCCGTTGCAGCTGTTGTTGTTGTAACTTTGGAATAGCAAATACCTTCTTGAAAACATACCCAAATTTTATCTCAAATATTGGTGCGCTTATTAATGTTTTCCATAACAACACTCATAGCAGATGCGTTCGGCAACTGACTTGAAATCAGATAGCTGAAATGCGAATGCAATAGGCTCGAAACCTATCGCTTTCTGTAATATTTTTGCATTTTAGCTGTGTTTAAAATGCTTTTAAAAAAATAAATTTTTTTTCAAAAAGATGGAAAATGAAGCAGATAGGTTTCGAACCTATGCTTCAATCTGCCTGATTTCTAGTCAGACTTTGGCGCCGTTTGGTTGCAGCTGTTGTTGATGTGACTCCGGAATAGCAAATACCTTCTTGAAAACATACCCAAATTTTATCCCAAATATTGGTGCGTTTATTAATGTTTTCCATAACAACACTCATAGCAGATTCGGTCGGCAACTGACTTGAAATCAGGTAGCTAAATTGCGAATGCAATAGGCTTGAAACCTACCGCTTTCGCTAACCTTTTTTGGGTTTAACTGTGTTTTCCTTGCACTTAAAAATAAAAAAAAATTCAAAAAGTTGGAAAATGAAGCAGATAGGTTTCGAACCTCCGCTTCAGTCTGTCTGATTTCTAGTCAGACGTTGGCGCCACTCCGTTGCAGCTGTTGTTGTTGTGACTCCGGAATAGCAAATACCTTCTTGAAAACATACCCAAATTTTATCTCAAATATTGCAGCGTTTTTAAGGTTTTCCATTACAACACACATAGCAGATGCGTTCGGCAACTGAGTTGAAATCAGAGAGCTGAAATGCGAATGCAATAGACTTGAAACCTACCGCTTCCGCTAACCTTTTTTGGGTTTATTCTGTGTTTTTGTTGCACTTAAAAAATAAGTAAATGTTCAAAATGTTGGAAAATGAAGCTGATAGGTTTCGAACCTATGCTTCAATCTGCCTGATTTCTAGTCAGACGTTGGCACCGCTTGGTTGCAGCTGTTGTTGTTGTGACTCCGGAATAGCAAATACCTTCTTGAAAACATACCCAAATTTTATCTCAAATATTGGTGAGTTTATTAATGTTTTCCATAACAACACTCATAGCAGATTCGGTCGGCAACTGACTTGAAATCAGATAGCTGAAATGCGAATGCAATAGGCTCGAAACCTATCGCTTTCTGTAATATTTTTGCATTTTAGCTGTATTTATAATGCTTATAAAAAAATAAGTAAATTTTCAAAAAGTTGGAAAATGAAGCAGATAGGTTTCGAACCTATGCTTCAATCTGCCTGATTTCTAGTCAGACGTTGGCGCCGCTTGGTTGCAGCTGTTGTTGTTGTGACTCCGGAATAGTAAATACCTTCTTGAAAACATACCCAAATTTTATCTCAAATATTGGTGCGTTTATTAATGTTTTCCATAACAACACTCATAGCAGATTCGGTCGGCAACTGACTTGAAATTTTTGCATTTTAGCTGTATTTATAATGCTTTTAAAAAAATAAGTAAATTTTCGAAAAGTTGGAAAATGAAGCAGATAGGTTTCGAACCTATGCTTCAATCTATCTGATTTCTAGTCAGACGTTGGCGCCACTCCGTTGCAGCTGTTGTTGTTGTGACTCCGGAATAGCAAATACCTTCTTGAAAACATACCTAAATTTTATCTCAAATATTGGTGCGTTTGTTAATGTTTTCCATAACAACACTCATAGCAGATTCGGTCGGCAACTGACTTGAAATCAGATAGCTGAAATGCGAATGCAATAGGCTCGAAACCTATCGCTTTCTGTAATATTTTTGCATTTTAGCTGTGTTTAAAATGCTTTTAAAAAAATAAAAAAAATTTCAAAAAGATGGAAAATGAAGCAGATAGGTTTCGAACCTATGCTTCAATCTGCCTGATTTCTAGTCAGACTTTGGCGCCACTCCGTTGCAGCTGTTGTTGTTGTGACTCCGGAATAGCAAATACCTTCTTGAAAATATACCCAAATTTTATCTCAAATATTGGTGAGTTTATTAATGTTTTCCATAACAACACTCATAGCAGATGCATTCGGCAACTGACTTGAAATCAGATAGCTGAATTGCGAATGCAATAGGCTTGAAACCTACCGCTTTCGCTAACCTTTTTTGGGTTTAACTGTGTTTTCCTTGCACTTTAAAATAAAAAAAAATTCAAAAAGTTGGAAAATGAAGCAGATAGGTTTCGAACCTATGCTTCAGTCTGTCTGATTTCTAGTCAGACGTTGGCGCCACTCCGTTGCAGCTGTTGTTGTTGTGACTCCGGAATAGCAAATACCTTCTTGAAAACATAACCAAATTTTATCTCAAATATTGCAGCGTTTTTAAGGTTTTCCATTACAACACACATAGCAGATGCGTTCGGCAACTGACTTGAAATCAGAGAGCTGAAATGCGAATGCAATAGACTTGAAACCTACCGCTTCCGCTAACCTTTTTTGGGTTTATTCTGTGTTTTTGTTGCACTTAAAAAATAAGTAAATGTTCAAAATGTTGGAAAATGAAGCTGATAGGTTTCGAACCTATGCTTCAATCTGCCTGATTTCTAGTCAGACGTTGGCGCCGCTTGGTTGCAGCTGTTGTTGTTGTGACTCCGGAATAGCAAATACCTTCTTGAAAACATACCCAAATTTTATCTCAAATATTGGTGAGTTTATTAAGGTTTTCCATAACAACACTCATAGCAGATTCGGTCGGCAACTGACTTGAAATCAGATAGCTGAAATGCGAATGCAATAGGCTCGAAACCTATCGCTTTCTGTAATATTTTTGCATTTTAGCTGTATTTATAATGCTTATAAAAAAATAAGTAAATTTTCAAAAAGTTGGAAAATGAAGCAGATAGGTTTCGAACCTATGCTTCAGTCTGTCTGATTTCTAGTCAGACGTTGGCGCCACTCCGTTGCAGCTGTTGTTATTGTGACTCCGGAATAGCAAATACCTTCTTGAAAACATACCCAAATTTTATCTCAAATATTGGTGCGTTTATTAATGTTTTCCATAACAACACTCATAGCAGATTCGGTCGGCAACTGACTTGAAATCAGATAGCTGAAATGCGAATGCAATAGGCTCGAAACCTATCGCTTTCTGTAATATTTTTGCATTTTAGCTGTATTTATAATGCTTTTAAAAAATAAGTAAATTTTCGAAAAGTTGGAAAATGAAGCAGATACGTTTCGAACCTATGCTTCAATCTATCTGATTTCTAGTCAGACGTTGGCGCCACTCCGTTGCAGCTGTTGTTGTTGTGACTTTGGAATAGCAAATACCTTCTTGAAAACATACGCAAATTTTATCTCAAATATTGATGCGTTTATTAATGTTTTCCATAACAACACTCATAGCAGATTCGGTCGGCAACTGACTTGAAATCAGATAGCTGAAATGCGAATGCAATAGGCTCGAAACCTATCGCTTTCTGTAATATTTTTGCATTTTAGCTGTATTTATAATGCTTTTAAAAAATAAGTAAATTTTCAAAAAGTTGGAAAATGAAGCAGATTGGTTTCGAACCTATGCTTCAATCTGCCTGATTTCTAGTCAGACGTTGGCTCCGCTTGGTTGCAGCTGTTGTTGTTGTGACTCCGGAATAGCTAATACCTTCTTGAAAACATACCCAAATTTTATCTCAAATATTGGTGTGTTTATTAATGTTTTCCATAACAACACTCATAGCAGATTCGGTCGGCAAGTGACTTGAAATCAGAAAGCTGAATTGCGAATGGAATAGTCTTGAAACCTACCGCCATCGCTAACCTTTTTTGGGTTTAACTGTGTTTTTCTTGCACTTAAAAAATAAGTAAATTTTCAAAAAGTTGGAAAATGAAGCAGATAGGTTTCTAACCTATGCTTCAATCTGTCTGATTTCTAGTCAGACGTTGGCGCCACTCCGTTGCAGCTGTTGTTGTTGTGACTCCGGAATAGCAAATACCTTCTTGAAAACATGCCCAAATTTTATCTCAAATATTTTTGCGTTAATTAATGTTTTCCATAACAACACTCATAGCAGATGCGTTCGGCAACTGACTTGAAATCAGATAGCTGAAATGCGAATGCAATAGGCTTGAAACCTACCACTTTCGCTAACATTTTTTGGGTTTATTCTGTGTTTTTGTTGCACTTAAAAAAGAAGTAAATTTTCAAAAAGTTGGAAAATGAAGCAGATAGGTTTCGAACCTATGCTTCAATCTGCCTGATTTCTAGTCAGACGTTGGCGCCGCTTGGTTGCAGCTGTTGTTGTTGTGACTCCGGAATAGTAAATACCTTCTTGAAAACATACCCAAATTTTATCTCAAATATTGGTGCGTTTATTAATGTTTTCCATAACAACACTCATAGCAGATTCGGTCGGCAACTGACTTGAAATTTTTGCATTTTAGCTGTATTTATAATGCTTTTAAAAAAATAAGTAAATTTGCAAAAAGTCAAAAAATGAAGCAGATAGGTTTCGAACCTATGCTTCAATCTGCCTGATTTCTAGTCAGACTTTGGCGCCGCGCGGTTGCATCTGTTGTTGTTGTGACTCCGGAATAGCAAATACCTTCTTGAAAACATACCCAAATTTTATCTCAAATATTGGTGCGTTTATTAATGTTTTAAATAACAACACTCATAGCAGATTCGGTCGGCAACTGACTTGAAATCAGGTAGCTGAATTGCGAATGCAATAGGCTTGAAACCTACCGCTTTCGCTAACCTGTTTTGGGTTTAACTGTGTTTTCCTTGCACTTAAAAATAAAAAAAAATTCAAAAAGATGGAAAATGAAGCAGATAGGTTTCGAACCTATGCTTCAATCTGTCTGATTTCTAGTCAGACGTTGGCGCCATTCCGTTGCAGCTGTTGTTGTTGTGACTCTGGAATAGCAAATACCTTCTTGAAAACATACCCAAATTTTATCTCAAATATTGGTGCGTTTATTAATGTTTTCCATAACAACACTCATAGCAGATTCGGTCGGCAACTGACTTGAAATCAGATAGCTGAAATGCGAATGCAATAGGCTCGAAACCTATCGCTTTCTGTAATATTTTTGCATTTTAGCTGTGTTTAAAATGCTTTTAAAAAAATAAAAAAAATCTCAAAAAGATGGAAAATGAAGCAGATAGGTTTCGAACCTATACTTCAATCTGCCTGATTTCTAGTCAGACTTTGGCGCCGCGCGGTTGCATCTGTTGTTGTTGTGACTCCGGAATAGCAAATACCTTCTTGAAAACATACCCAAATTTTATCTCAAATATTGGTGCGTTTATTAATGTTTTAAATAACAACACTCATAGCAGATTCGGTCGGCAACTGACTTGAAATCAGGTAGCTGAATTGCGAATGCAATAGGCTTGAAACCTACCGCTTTCGCTAACCTGTTTTGGGTTTAACTGTGTTTTCCTTGCACTTAAAAATAAAAAAAATTTCAAAAAGATGGAAAATGAAGCAGATAGGTTTCGAACCTATGCTTCAATCTGTCTGATTTCTTGTCAGACGTTGGCACCATTCCGTTGCAGCTGTTGTTGTTGTGACTCTGGAATAGCAAATACCTTCTTGAAAACATACCCAAATTTTATCTCAAATATTGGTGCGTTTATTAATGTTTTCCATAACAACACTCATAGCAGATGCGTTCGGCAACTGAATTGAAATCAGATAGCTGAATTGCGAATGAAATAGGCCTCAAACCTACCGCTTTCGCTAACCTTTTTTGGGTTTAACTGTGTTTTTCTTGCACTTAAAAAATAAGTAAATTTTCAAAAAGTTGGAAAATGAAGCAGATAGGTTTCGAAACTATGCTTCAATCTGCCTGATTTCTAGTCAGATGTTGGCGCCGCTTGGTTGCAGCTGTTGTTGTTGTGACTCCGGAATAGCAAATACCTTCTTGAAAACATACCCAAATTATATCTCAAATATTGGTGCGTTTATTAATGTTTTCCATAATAACACTCATAGCAGATGCGTTCGGCAACTGACTTGAAATCAGATAGCTGAATTGCGAATGCAATAGGCTTGAAACCTACCGCTTTCGCTAACCTTTTTTGGGTTTAACTAAGTTTTTCTTGCACTTACAAAATAAGTACATTTTCAAAAAGATGGAAAATGAAGCAGATAGGTTTCGAACCTATGCTTCAATCTGCCTGATTTCTAGTCAGAAGTTGGCGCCGCTTGGTTGCAGCTGTTGTTGTTGTGACTCCGGAATAGCAAATACCTTCTTGAAAACATACCCAAATTTTATCTCAAATATTTTTGCGTTAATTAATGTTTTCCATAACAACACTCTTAGCAGATGCGTTCGGCAACTGACTTGAAATCAGATAGCTGAAATGCGAATGCAATAGGCTTGAAACCTACCACTTTCGCTAACATTTTTTGGGTTTATTCTGTGTTTTTGTTGCACTTAAAAAAGAAGTAAATTTTCAAAAAGTTGGAAAATGAAGCAGATAGGTTTCGAACCTATGCTTCAATCTGCCTGATTTCTAGTCAGACGTTGGCGCCGCTTGGTTGCAGCTGCTGTTGTTGTGACTCCGGAATAGTAAATACCTTCTTGAAAACATACCCAAATTTTATCTCAAATATTGGTGCGTTTATTAATGTTTTCCATAACAACACTCATAACAGATTCGGTCGGCAACTGACTTGAAATTTTTGCATTTTAGCTGTATTTATAATGCTTTTAAAAAAATAAGTAAATTTGCAAAAAGTCAGAAAATGAAGCAGATAGGTTTCGAACCTATGCTTCAATCTGCCTGATTTCTAGTCAGACGTTGGCGCCGCTTGGTTGCAGCTGTTGTTGTTGTGACTCCGGAATAGCAAATACCTTCTTGAAAACATACCCAAATTTTATCTCAAATATTGGTGCGTTTATTAATGTTTTCCATAACAACACTCATAACAGATTCGGTCGGCAACTGACTTGAAATTTTTGCATTTTAGCTGTATTTATAATGCTTTTAAAAAAATAAGTAAATTTGCAAAAAGTCAGAAAATGAAGCAGATAGGTTTCGAACCTATGCTTCAATCTGCCTGATTTCTAGTCAGACGTTGGCGCCGCTTGGTTGCAGCTGTTGTTGTTGTGACTCCGGAATAGCAAATACCTTCTTGAAAACATACCCAAATTTTATCTCGAATATTGGTGCGTTTATTAATGTTTTCCATAACAACACTCATAGCAGATTCGGTCGGCAACTGACTTGAAATCAGATAGCTGAAATGCGAATGCAATAGGCTCGAAACCTATCGCTTTCTGTAATATTTTTGCATTTTAGCTGTATTTATAATGCTTTTAAAAAAATAAGTAAATTTTCGAAAAGTTGGAAAATGAAGCAGATAGGTTTCGAACCTATGCTTCAATCTGTCTGATTTCTTGTCAGACGTTGGCACCATTCCGTTGCAGCTGTTGTTGTTGTGACTCTGGAATAGCAAATACCTTCTTGAAAACATACCCAAATTTTATCTCAAATATTGGTGCGTTTATTAATGTTTTCCATAACAACACTCATAGCAGATGCGTTCGGCAACTGAATTGAAATCAGATAGCTGAATTGCGAATGAAATAGGCCTCAAACCTACCGCTTTCGCTAACCTTTTTTGGGTTTAACTGTGTTTTTCTTGCACTTAAAAAATAAGTAAATTTTCAAAAAGTTGGAAAATGAAGCAGATAGGTTTCGAAACTATGCTTCAATCTGCCTGATTTCTAGTCAGATGTTGGCGCCGCTTGGTTGCAGCTGTTGTTGTTGTGACTCCGGAATAGCAAATACCTTCTTGAAAACATACCCAAATTATATCTCAAATATTGGTGCGTTTATTAATGTTTTCCATAATAACACTCATAGCAGATGCGTTCGGCAACTGACTTGAAATCAGATAGCTGAATTGCGAATGCAATAGGCTTGAAACCTACCGCTTTCGCTAACCTTTTTTGGGTTTAACTAAGTTTTTCTTGCACTTACAAAATAAGTACATTTTCAAAAAGATGGAAAATGAAGCAGATAGGTTTCGAACCTATGCTTCAATCTGCCTGATTTCTAGTCAGAAGTTGGCGCCGCTTGGTTGCAGCTGTTGTTGTTGTGACTCCGGAATAGCAAATACCTTCTTGAAAACATACCCAAATTTTATCTCAAATATTTTTGCGTTAATTAATGTTTTCCATAACAACACTCTTAGCAGATGCGTTCGGCAACTGACTTGAAATCAGATAGCTGAAATGCGAATGCAATAGGCTTGAAACCTACCACTTTCGCTAACATTTTTTGGGTTTATTCTGTGTTTTTGTTGCACTTAAAAAAGAAGTAAATTTTCAAAAAGTTGGAAAATGAAGCAGATAGGTTTCGAACCTATGCTTCAATCTGCCTGATTTCTAGTCAGACGTTGGCGCCGCTTGGTTGCAGCTGCTGTTGTTGTGACTCCGGAATAGTAAATACCTTCTTGAAAACATACCCAAATTTTATCTCAAATATTGGTGCGTTTATTAATGTTTTCCATAACAACACTCATAACAGATTCGGTCGGCAACTGACTTGAAATTTTTGCATTTTAGCTGTATTTATAATGCTTTTAAAAAAATAAGTAAATTTGCAAAAAGTCAGAAAATGAAGCAGATAGGTTTCGAACCTATGCTTCAATCTGCCTGATTTCTAGTCAGACGTTGGCGCCGCTTGGTTGCAGCTGTTGTTGTTGTGACTCCGGAATAGCAAATACCTTCTTGAAAACATACCCAAATTTTATCTCGAATATTGGTGCGTTTATTAATGTTTTCCATAACAACACTCATAGCAGATTCGGTCGGCAACTGACTTGAAATCAGATAGCTGAAATGCGAATGCAATAGGCTCGAAACCTATCGCTTTCTGTAATATTTTTGCATTTTAGCTGTATTTATAATGCTTTTAAAAAAATAAGTAAATTTTCGAAAAGTTGGAAAATGAAGCAGATAGGTTTCGAACCTATGCTTCAATCTATCTGATTTCTAGTCAGACGTTGGCGCCACTCCGTTGCAGCTGTTGTTGTTGTGACTTTGGAATAGCAAATACCTTCTTGAAAACATACGTAAATTTTATCTCAAATATTGGTGCGTTTATTAATGTTTTCCATAACAACACTCATAGCAGATTCGGTCGGCAACTGACTTGAAATCAGATAGCTGAAATGCGAATACAATAGGCTCGAAACCTATCGCTTTCTGTAATATTTTTGCATTTTAGCTGTATTTATAATGCTTTTAAAAAAATAAGTAAATTTTCGAAAAGTTGGAAAATGAAGCAGATAGGTTTCGAACCTATGCTTCAATCTATCTGATTTCTAGTCAGACGTTGGCGCCACTCCGTTGCAGCTGTTGTTGTTGTGACTCCGGAATAGCAAATACCTTCTTGAAAACATACCTAAATTTTATCTCAAATATTGGTGCGTTTGTTAATGTTTTCCATAACAACACTCATAGCAGATTCGGTCGGCAACTGACTTGAAATCAGATAGCTGAAATGCGAATGCAATAGGCTCGAAACCTATCGCTTTCTGTAATATTTTTGCATTTTAGCTGTGTTTAAAATGCTTTTAAAAAAATAAAAAAAATTTCAAAAAGATGGAAAATGAAGCAGATAGGTTTCGAACCTATGCTTCAATCTGCCTGATTTCTAGTCAGACGTTGGCTCCGCTTGGTTGCAGCTGTTGTTGTTGTGACTCCGGAATAGCTAATACCTTCTTGAAAACATACCCAAATTTTATCTCAAATATTGGTGCGTTTATTAATGTTTTCCATAACAACACTCATAGCAGATTCGGTCGGCAAGTGACTTGAAATCAGAAAGCTGAATTGCGAATGGAATAGTCTTGAAACCTACCGCCATCGCTAACCTTTTTTGGCTTTAACTGTGTTTTTCTTGCACTTAAAAAATAAGTAAATTTTCAAAAAGTTGGAAAATGAAGCAGATAGGTTTCGAACCTATGCTTCAATCTGTCTGATTTCTAGTCAGACGTTGGCGCCACTCCGTTGCAGCTGTTGTTGTTGTGACTTTGGAATAGCAAATACCTTCTTGAAAACATACGTAAATTTTATCTCAAATATTGGTGCGTTTATTAATGTTTTCCATAACAACACTCATAGCAGATTCGGTCGGCAACTGACTTGAAATCAGATAGCTGAAATGCGAATACAATAGGCTCGAAACCTATCGCTTTCTGTAATATTTTTGCATTTTAGCTGTATTTATAATGCTTTTAAAAAAATAAGTAAATTTTCGAAAAGTTGGAAAATGAAGCAGATAGGTTTCGAACCTATGCTTCAATCTATCTGATTTCTAGTCAGACGTTGGCGCCACTCCGTTGCAGCTGTTGTTGTTGTGACTTTGGAATAGCAAATACCTTCTTGAAAACATACGTAAATTTTATCTCAAATATTGGTGCGTTTATTAATGTTTTCCATAACAACACTCATAGCAGATTCGGTCGGCAACTGACTTGAAATCAGATAGCTGAAATGCGAATACAATAGGCTCGAAACCTATCGCTTTCTGTAATATTTTTGCATTTTAGCTGTATTTATAATGCTTTTAAAAAAATAAGTAAATTTTCGAAAAGTTGGAAAATGAAGCAGATAAGTTTCGAACCTATGCTTCAATCTATCTGATTTCTAGTCAGACGTTGGCGCCACTCCGTTGCAGCTGTTGTTGTTGTGACTTTGGAATAGCAAATACCTTCTTGAAAACATACCCAAATTTTATCTCAATTATTGGTGCGTTTATTAATGTTTGCCATAATAACACTCATAGCAGATGCGTTCGGCAACTGACTTGAAATCAGATAGCTGAATTGCGAATGCAATAGGCTTGAAACCTACCGCTTTCGCTACCCTTTTTTGGGTTTAACTGTGTTTTTCTTGCACTTAAAAAATAAGTACATTTTCAAAAAGTTGGAAAATGAAGCCGATAGGTTTCGAACCTATGCTTCAATCTGCCTGATTTCTAGTCAGACGTTGGCTCCGCTTGGTTGCAGCTGTTGTTGTTGTGACTCCGGAATAGCTAATACCTTCTTGAAAACATACCCAAATTTTATCTCAAATATTGGTGCGTTTATTAATGTTTTCCATAACAACACTCATAGCAGATTCGGTCGGCAAGTGACTTGAAATCAGAAAGCTGAATTGCGAATGGAATAGTCTTGAAACCTACCGCCATCGCTAACCTTTTTTGGCTTTAACTGTGTTTTTCTTGCACTTAAAAAATAAGTAAATTTTCAAAAAGTTGGAAAATGAAGCAGATAGGTTTCGAACCTATGCTTCAATCTGTCTGATTTCTAGTCAGACGTTGGCGCCACTCCGTTGCAGCTGTTGTTGTTGTGACTCCGGAATAGCAAATACCTTCTTGAAAACATACCCAAATTTTATCTCAAATATTTTTGCGTTTATTAATGTTTTCCATAACAACACTCATAGCAGATGCGTTCGGCAACTGACTTGAAATCAGATAGCTGAAATGCGAATGCAATAGGCTTGAAACCTACCACTTTCGCTAACATTTTTTGGGTTTATTCTGTGTTTTTGTTGCACTTAAAAAAGAAGTAAATTTTCAAAAAGTTGGAAAATGAAGCAGATAGGTTTCGAACCTATGCTTCAATCTGCCTGATTTCTAGTCAGACGTTGGCGCCGCTTGGTTGCAGCTACTGTTGTTGTGACTCCGGAATAGTAAATACCTTCTTGAAAACATACCCAAATTTTATCTCAAATATTGGTGCGTTTATTAATGTTTTCCATAACAACACTCATAACAGATTCGGTCGGCAACTGACTTGAAATTTTTGCATTTTAGCTGTATTTATAATGCTTTTAAAAAAATAAGTAAATTTGCAAAAAGTCAGAAAATGAAGCAGATAGGTTTCGAACCTATGCTTCAATCTGCCTGATTTCTAGTCAGACGTTGGCGCCGCTTGGTTGCAGCTGTTGTTGTTGTGACTCCGGAATAGCAAATACCTTCTTGAAAACATACCCAAATTTTATCTCGAATATTGGTGCGTTTATTAATGTTTTCCATAACAACACTCATAGCAGATTCGGTCGGCAACTGACTTGAAATCAGATAGCTGAAATGCGAATGCAATAGGCTCGAAACCTATCGCTTTCTGTAATATTTTTGCATTTTAGCTGTATTTATAATGCTTTTAAAAAAATAAGTAAATTTTCGAAAAGTTGGAAAATGAAGCAGATAGGTTTCGAACCTATGCTTCAATCTATCTGATTTCTAGTCAGACGTTGGCGCCACTCCGTTGCAGCTGTTGTTGTTGTGACTTTGGAATAGCAAATACCTTCTTGAAAACATACGTAAATGTTATCTCAAATATTGGTGCGTTTATTAATGTTTTCCATAACAACACTCATAGCAGATTCGGTCGGCAACTGACTTGAAATCAGATAGCTGAAATGCGAATACAATAGGCTCGAAACCTATCGCTTTCTGTAATATTTTTGCATTTTAGCTGTATTTATAATGCTTTTAAAAAAATAAGTAAATTTTCGAAAAGTTGGAAAATGAAGCAGATAGGTTTCGAACCTATGCTTCAATCTATCTGATTTCTAGTCAGACGTTGGCGCCACTCCGTTGCAGCTGTTGTTGTTGTGACTTTGGAATAGCAAATACCTTCTTGAAAACATACCCAAATTTTATCTCAATTATTGGTGCGTTTATTAATGTTTGCCATAATAACACTCATAGCAGATGCGTTCGGCAACTGACTTGAAATCAGATAGCTGAATTGCGAATGCAATAGGCTTGAAACCTACCGCTTTCGCTAACCTTTTTTGGGTTTAACTGTGTTTTTCTTGCACTTAAAAAATAAGTACATTTTCAAAAAGTTGGAAAATGAAGCCGATAGGTTTCGAACCTATGCTTCAATCTGCCTGATTTCTAGTCAGACGTTGGCTCCGCTTGGTTGCAGCTGTTGTTGTTGTGACTCCGGAATAGCTAATACCTTCTTGAAAACATACCCAAATTTTATCTCAATTATTGGTGCGTTTATTAATGTTTGCCATAATAACACTCATAGCAGATGCGTTCGGCAACTGACTTGAAATCAGATAGCTGAATTGCGAATGCAATAGGCTTGAAACCTACCGCTTTCGCTAACCTTTTTTGGGTTTAACTGTGTTTTTCTTGCACTTAAAAAATAAGTACATTTTCAAAAAGTTGGAAAATGAAGCCGATAGGTTTCGAACCTATGCTTCAATCTGCCTGATTTCTAGTCAGAAGTTGGCGCCGCTTGGTTGCAGCTGTTGTTGTTGTGACTCCGGAATAGCAAATACCTTCTTGAAAACATACCTAAATTTTATCTCAAATATTGGTGCGTTTATTAATGTTTTCCATAACAACACTCATAGCAGATTCGGTCGGCAATTGACTTGAAATCAGATAGCTGAAATGCGAATGCAATAGGCTCGAAACCTATCGCTTTCTGTAATATTTTTGCATTTTAGCTGTGTTTAAAATGCTTTTAAAAAAATAAATTTTTTTTCAAAAAGATGGAAAATGAAGCAGATAGGTTTCGAACCTATGCTTCAATCTGCCTGATTTCTAGTCAGACTTTGGCGCCGTTTGGTTGCAGCTGTTGTTGTTGTGACTCCGGAATAGCAAATACCTTCTTGAAAACATACCCAAATTTTATCTCAAATATTGGTGCGTTTATTAATGTTTTCCATAACAACACTCATAGCAGATTCGGTCGGCAACTGACTTGAAATCAGATAGCTGAAATGCGAATGCAATAGGCTCGAAACCTATCGCTTTCTGTAATATTTTTGCATTTTAGCTGTGTTTTAAGTGCTTTTAAAAAAATAAAAAAAAATTCAAAAAGATGGAAAATGAAGCAGATAGGTTTCGAACCTATGCTTCAATCTGCCTGATTTCTAGTCAGACTTTGGCGCCGCTCGGTTGCATCTGTTGTTGTTGTGACTCCGGAATAGCAAATACCTTCTTGAAACCATACCCAAATTTTATCTCAAATATTGGTGCGTTTATTAATGTTTTAAATAACAACACTCATAGGAGATTCGGTCGGCAACTGACTTGAAATCAGGTAGCTGAATTGCGAATGCAATAGGCTTGAAACCTACCGCTTTCGCTAACCTGTTTTGGGTTTAACTGTGTTTTCCTTGCACTTAAAAATAAAAAAAATTTCAAAAAGATGGAAAATGAAGCAGATAGGTTTCGAACCTATGCTTCAATCTGTCTGATTTCTTGTCAGACGTTGGCACCATTCCGTTGCAGCTGTTGTTGTTGTGACTCTGGAATAGCAAATACCTTCTTGAAAACATACCCAAATTTTATCTCAAATATTGGTGCGTTTATTAATGTTTTCCATAACAACACTCATAGCAGATGCGTTCGGCAACTGAATTGAAATCAGATAGCTGAATTGCGAATGAAATAGGCCTCAAACCTACCGCTTTCGCTAACCTTTTTTGGGTTTAACTGTGTTTTTCTTGCACTTAAAAAATAAGTAAATTTTCAAAAAGTTGGAAAATGAAGCAGATAGGTTTCGAAACTATGCTTCAATCTGCCTGATTTCTAGTCAGATGTTGGCGCCGCTTGGTTGCAGCTGTTGTTGTTGTGACTCCGGAATAGCAAATACCTTCTTGAAAACATACCCAAATTATATCTCAAATATTGGTGCGTTTATTAATGTTTTCCATAATAACACTCATAGCAGATGCGTTCGGCAACTGACTTGAAATCAGATAGCTGAATTGCGAATGCAATAGGCTTGAAACCTACCGCTTTCGCTAACCTTTTTTGGGTTTAACTAAGTTTTTCTTGCACTTACAAAATAAGTACATTTTCAAAAAGATGGAAAATGAAGCAGATAGGTTTCGAACCTATGCTTCAATCTGCCTGATTTCTAGTCAGAAGTTGGCGCCGCTTGGTTGCAGCTGTTGTTGTTGTGACTCCGGAATAGCAAATACCTTCTTGAAAACATACCCAAATTTTATCTCAAATATTTTTGCGTTAATTAATGTTTTCCATAACAACACTCATAGCAGATGCGTTCGGCAACTGACTTGAAATCAGATAGCTGAAATGCGAATGCAATAGGCTTGAAACCTACCACTTTCGCTAACATTTTTTGGGTTTATTCTGTGTTTTTGTTGCACTTAAAAAAGAAGTAAATTTTCAAAAAGTTGGAAAATGAAGCAGATAGGTTTCGAACCTATGCTTCAATCTGCCTGATTTCTAGTCAGACGTTGGCGCCGCTTGGTTGCAGCTGCTGTTGTTGTGACTCCGGAATAGTAAATACCTTCTTGAAAACATACCCAAATTTTATCTCAAATATTGGTGCGTTTATTAATGTTTTCCATAACAACACTCATAACAGATTCGGTCGGCAACTGACTTGAAATTTTTGCATTTTAGCTGTATTTATAATGCTTTTAAAAAAATAAGTAAATTTGCAAAAAGTCAGAAAATGAAGCAGATAGGTTTCGAACCTATGCTTCAATCTGCCTGATTTCTAGTCAGACGTTGGCGCCGCTTGGTTGCAGCTGTTGTTGTTGTGACTCCGGAATAGCAAATACCTTCTTGAAAACATACCCAAATTTTATCTCGAATATTGGTGCGTTTATTAATGTTTTCCATAACAACACTCATAGCAGATTCGGTCGGCAACTGACTTGAAATCAGATAGCTGAAATGCGAATGCAATAGGCTCGAAACCTATCGCTTTCTGTAATATTTTTGCATTTTAGCTGTATTTATAATGCTTTTAAAAAAATAAGTAAATTTTCGAAAAGTTGGAAAATGAAGCAGATAGGTTTCGAACCTATGCTTCAATCTATCTGATTTCTAGTCAGACGTTGGCGCCACTCCGTTGCAGCTGTTGTTGTTGTGACTTTGGAATAGCAAATACCTTCTTGAAAACATACGTAAATTTTATCTCAAATATTGGTGCGTTTATTAATGTTTTCCATAACAACACTCATAGCAGATTCGGTCGGCAACTGACTTGAAATCAGATAGCTGAAATGCGAATACAATAGGCTCGAAACCTATCGCTTTCTGTAATATTTTTGCATTTTAGCTGTATTTATAATGCTTTTAAAAAAATAAGTAAATTTTCGAAAAGTTGGAAAATGAAGCAGATAGGTTTCGAACCTATGCTTCAATCTATCTGATTTCTAGTCAGACGTTGGCGCCACTCCGTTGCAGCTGTTGTTGTTGTGACTTTGGAATAGCAAATACCTTCTTGAAAACATACCCAAATTTTATCTCAATTATTGGTGCGTTTATTAATGTTTGCCATAATAACACTCATAGCAGATGCGTTCGGCAACTGACTTGAAATCAGATAGCTGAATTGCGAATGCAATAGGCTTGAAACCTACCGCTTTCGCTACCCTTTTTTGGGTTTAACTGTGTTTTTCTTGCACTTAAAAAATAAGTACATTTTCAAAAAGTTGGAAAATGAAGCCGATAGGTTTCGAACCTATGCTTCAATCTGCCTGATTTCTAGTCAGACGTTGGCTCCGCTTGGTTGCAGCTGTTGTTGTTGTGACTCCGGAATAGCTAATACCTTCTTGAAAACATACCCAAATTTTATCTCAAATATTGGTGCGTTTATTAATGTTTTCCATAACAACACTCATAGCAGATGCGTTCGGCAACTGAATTGAAATCAGATAGCTGAATTGCGAATGAAATAGGCCTCAAACCTACCGCTTTCGCTAACCTTTTTTGGGTTTAACTGTGTTTTTCTTGCACTTAAAAAATAAGTAAATTTTCAAAAAGTTGGAAAATGAAGCAGATAGGTTTCGAAACTATGCTTCAATCTGCCTGATTTCTAGTCAGATGTTGGCGCCGCTTGGTTGCAGCTGTTGTTGTTGTGACTCCGGAATAGCAAATACCTTCTTGAAAACATACCCAAATTATATCTCAAATATTGGTGCGTTTATTAATGTTTTCCATAATAACACTCATAGCAGATGCGTTCGGCAACTGACTTGAAATCAGATAGCTGAATTGCGAATGCAATAGGCTTGAAACCTACCGCTTTCGCTAACCTTTTTTGGGTTTAACTAAGTTTTTCTTGCACTTACAAAATAAGTACATTTTCAAAAAGATGGAAAATGAAGCAGATAGGTTTCGAACCTATGCTTCAATCTGCCTGATTTCTAGTCAGAAGTTGGCGCCGCTTGGTTGCAGCTGTTGTTGTTGTGACTCCGGAATAGCAAATACCTTCTTGAAAACATACCCAAATTTTATCTCAAATATTTTTGCGTTAATTAATGTTTTCCATAACAACACTCATAGCAGATGCGTTCGGCAACTGACTTGAAATCAGATAGCTGAAATGCGAATGCAATAGGCTTGAAACCTACCACTTTCGCTAACATTTTTTGGGTTTATTCTGTGTTTTTGTTGCACTTAAAAAAGAAGTAAATTTTCAAAAAGTTGGAAAATGAAGCAGATAGGTTTCGAACCTATGCTTCAATCTGCCTGATTTCTAGTCAGACGTTGGCGCCGCTTGGTTGCAGCTGCTGTTGTTGTGACTCCGGAATAGTAAATACCTTCTTGAAAACATACCCAAATTTTATCTCAAATATTGGTGCGTTTATTAATGTTTTCCATAACAACACTCATAACAGATTCGGTCGGCAACTGACTTGAAATTTTTGCATTTTAGCTGTATTTATAATGCTTTTAAAAAAATAAGTAAATTTGCAAAAAGTCAGAAAATGAAGCAGATAGGTTTCGAACCTATGCTTCAATCTGCCTGATTTCTAGTCAGACGTTGGCGCCGCTTGGTTGCAGCTGTTGTTGTTGTGACTCCGGAATAGCAAATACCTTCTTGAAAACATACCCAAATTTTATCTCGAATATTGGTGCGTTTATTAATGTTTTCCATAACAACACTCATAGCAGATTCGGTCGGCAACTGACTTGAAATCAGATAGCTGAAATGCGAATGCAATAGGCTCGAAACCTATCGCTTTCTGTAATATTTTGCATTTTAGCTGTATTTATAATGCTTTTAAAAAAATAAGTAAATTTTCGAAAAGTTGGAAAATGAAGCAGATAGGTTTCGAACCTATGCTTCAATCTATCTGATTTCTAGTCAGACGTTGGCGCCACTCCGTTGCAGCTGTTGTTGTTGTGACTTTGGAATAGCAAATACCTTCTTGAAAACATACGTAAATGTTATCTCAAATATTGGTGCGTTTATTAATGTTTTCCATAACAACACTCATAGCAGATTCGGTCGGCAACTGACTTGAAATCAGATAGCTGAAATGCGAATACAATAGGCTCGAAACCTATCGCTTTCTGTAATATTTTTGCATTTTAGCTGTATTTATAATGCTTTTAAAAAAATAAGTAAATTTTCGAAAAGTTGGAAAATGAAGCAGATAGGTTTCGAACCTATGCTTCAATCTATCTGATTTCTAGTCAGACGTTGGCGCCACTCCGTTGCAGCTGTTGTTGTTGTGACTTTGGAATAGCAAATACCTTCTTGAAAACATACCCAAATTTTATCTCAATTATTGGTGCGTTTATTAATGTTTGCCATAATAACACTCATAGCAGATGCGTTCGGCAACTGACTTGAAATCAGATAGCTGAATTGCGAATGCAATAGGCTTGAAACCTACCGCTTTCGCTACCCTTTTTTGGGTTTAACTGTGTTTTTCTTGCACTTAAAAAATAAGTACATTTTCAAAAAGTTGGAAAATGAAGCCGATAGGTTTCGAACCTATGCTTCAATCTGCCTGATTTCTAGTCAGACGTTGGCCCTGCTTGGTTGCAGCTGTTGTTGTTGTGACTCCGGAATAGCTAATACCTTCTTGAAAACATACCCAAATTTTATCTCAAATATTGGTGCGTTTATTAATGTTTTCCATAACAACACTCATAGCAGATTCGGTCGGCAAGTGACTTGAAATCAGAAAGCTGAATTGCGAATGGAATAGTCTTGAAACCTACCGCCATCGCTAACCTTTTTTGGCTTTAACTGTGTTTTTCTTGCACTTAAAAAATAAGTAAATCTTCAAAAAGTTGGAAAATGAAGCAGATAGGTTTCGAACCTATGCTTCAATCTGTCTGATTTCTAGTCAGACGTTGGCGCCACTCCGTTGCAGCTGTTGTTGTTGTGACTCCGGAATAGCAAATACCTTCTTGAAAACATACCCAAATTTTATCTCAAATATTGGTGCGTTTATTAATGTTTTCCATAACAACACTCATAGCAGATGCGTTCGGCAACTGACTTGAAATCAGATAGCTGAAATGCGAATGCAATAGGCTTGAAACCTACCACTTTCGCTAACATTTTTTGGGTTTATTCTGTGTTTTTGTTGCACTTAAAAAAGAAGTAAATTTTCAAAAAGTTGGAAAATGAAGCAGATAGTTTTCGAACCTATGCTTCAATCTGCCTGATTTCTAGTCAGACGTTGGCGCCGCTTGGTTGCAGCTACTGTTGTTGTGACTCCGGAATAGTAAATACCTTCTTGAAAACATACCCAAATTTTATCTCAAATATTGGTGCGTTTATTAATGTTTTCCATAACAACACTCATAACAGATTCGGTCGGCAACTGACTTGAAATTTTTGCATTTTAGCTGTATTTATAATGCTTTTAAAAAAATAAGTAAATTTGCAAAAAGTCAGAAAATGAAGCAGATAGGTTTCGAACCTATGCTTCAATCTGCCTGATTTCTAGTCAGACGTTGGCGCCGCTTGGTTGCAGCTGTTGTTGTTGTGACTCCGGAATAGCAAATACCTTCTTGAATACATACCCAAATTTTATCTCGAATATTGGTGCGTTTATTAATGTTTTCCATAACAACACTCATAGCAGATTCGGTCGGCAACTGACTTGAAATCAGATAGCTGAAATGCGAATGCAATAGGCTCGAAACCTATCGCTTTCTGTAATATTTTGCATTTTAGCTGTATTTATAATGCTTTTAAAAAAATAAGTAAATTTTCGAAAAGTTGGAAAATGAAGCAGATAGGTTTCGAACCTATGCTTCAATCTATCTGATTTCTAGTCAGACGTTGGCGCCACTCCGTTGCAGCTGTTGTTGTTGTGACTTTGGAATAGCAAATACCTTCTTGAAAACATACGTAAATGTTATCTCAAATATTGGTGCGTTTATTAATGTTTTCCATAACAACACTCATAGCAGATTCGGTCGGCAACTGACTTGAAATCAGATAGCTGAAATGCGAATACAATAGGCTCGAAACCTATCGCTTTCTGTAATATTTTTGCATTTTAGCTGTATTTATAATGCTTTTAAAAAAATAAGTAAATTTTCGAAAAGTTGGAAAATGAAGCAGATAGGTTTCGAACCTATGCTTCAATCTATCTGATTTCTAGTCAGACGTTGGCGCCACTCCGTTGCAGCTGTTGTTGTTGTGACTTTGGAATAGCAAATACCTTCTTGAAAACATACCCAAATTTTATCTCAATTATTGGTGCGTTTATTAATGTTTGCCATAATAACACTCATAGCAGATGCGTTCGGCAACTGACTTGAAATCAGATAGCTGAATTGCGAATGCAATAGGCTTGAAACCTACCGCTTTCGCTAACCTTTTTTGGGTTTAACTGTGTTTTTCTTGCACTTAAAAAATAAGTACATTTTCAAAAAGTTGGAAAATGAAGCCGATAGGTTTCGAACCTATGCTTCAATCTGCCTGATTTCTAGTCAGACGTTGGCTCCGCTTGGTTGCAGCTGTTGTTGTTGTGACTCCGGAATAGCTAATACCTTCTTGAAAACATACCCAAATTTTATCTCAATTATTGGTGCGTTTATTAATGTTTGCCATAATAACACTCATAGCAGATGCGTTCGGCAACTGACTTTAAATCAGATAGCTGAAATGCGAATGCAATAGGCTTGAAACCTACCACTTTCGCTAACATTTTTTGGGTTTATTCTGTGTTTTTGTTGCACTTAAAAAAGAAGTAAATTTTCAAAAAGTTGGAAAATGAAGCAGATAGGTTTCGAACCTATGCTTCAATCTGCCTGATTTCTAGTCAGACGTTGGCGCCGCTTGGTTGCAGCTGCTGTTGTTGTGACTCCGGAATAGTAAATACCTTCTTGAAAACATACCCAAATTTTATCTCAAATATTGGTGCGTTTATTAATGTTTTCCATAACAACACTCATAACAGATTCGGTCGGCAACTGACTTGAAATTTTTGCATTTTAGCTGTATTTATAATGCTTTTAAAAAAATAAGTAAATTTGCAAAAAGTCAGAAAATGAAGCAGATAGGTTTCGAACCTATGCTTCAATCTGCCTGATTTCTAGTCAGACGTTGGCGCCGCTTGGTTGCAGCTGTTGTTGTTGTGACTCCGGAATAGCAAATACCTTCTTGAAAACATACCCAAATTTTATCTCGAATATTGGTGCGTTTATTAATGTTTTCCATAACAACACTCATAGCAGATTCGGTCGGCAACTGACTTGAAATCAGATAGCTGAAATGCGAATGCAATAGGCTCGAAACCTATCGCTTTCTGTAATATTTTGCATTTTAGCTGTATTTATAATGCTTTTAAAAAAATAAGTAAATTTTCGAAAAGTTGGAAAATGAAGCAGATAGGTTTCGAACCTATGCTTCAATCTATCTGATTTCTAGTCAGACGTTGGCGCCACTCCGTTGCAGCTGTTGTTGTTGTGACTTTGGAATAGCAAATACCTTCTTGAAAACATACGTAAATGTTATCTCAAATATTGGTGCGTTTATTAATGTTTTCCATAACAACACTCATAGCAGATTCGGTCGGCAACTGACTTGAAATCAGATAGCTGAAATGCGAATACAATAGGCTCGAAACCTATCGCTTTCTGTAATATTTTTGCATTTTAGCTGTATTTATAATGCTTTTAAAAAAATAAGTAAATTTTCGAAAAGTTGGAAAATGAAGCAGATAGGTTTCGAACCTATGCTTCAATCTATCTGATTTCTAGTCAGACGTTGGCGCCACTCCGTTGCAGCTGTTGTTGTTGTGACTTTGGAATAGCAAATACCTTCTTGAAAACATACCCAAATTTTATCTCAATTATTGGTGCGTTTATTAATGTTTGCCATAATAACACTCATAGCAGATGCGTTCGGCAACTGACTTGAAATCAGATAGCTGAATTGCGAATGCAATAGGCTTGAAACCTACCGCTTTCGCTACCCTTTTTTGGGTTTAACTGTGTTTTTCTTGCACTTAAAAAATAAGTACATTTTCAAAAAGTTGGAAAATGAAGCCGATAGGTTTCGAACCTATGCTTCAATCTGCCTGATTTCTAGTCAGACGTTGGCCCTGCTTGGTTGCAGCTGTTGTTGTTGTGACTCCGGAATAGCTAATACCTTCTTGAAAACATACCCAAATTTTATCTCAAATATTGGTGCGTTTATTAATGTTTTCCATAACAACACTCATAGCAGATTCGGTCGGCAAGTGACTTGAAATCAGAAAGCTGAATTGCGAATGGAATAGTCTTGAAACCTACCGCCATCGCTAACCTTTTTTGGCTTTAACTGTGTTTTTCTTGCACTTAAAAAATAAGTAAATTTTCAAAAAGTTGGAAAATGAAGCAGATAGGTTTCGAACCTATGCTTCAATCTGTCTGATTTCTAGTCAGACGTTGGCGCCACTCCGTTGCAGCTGTTGTTGTTGTGACTCCGGAATAGCAAATACCTTCTTGAAAACATACCCAAATTTTATCTCAAATATTGGTGCGTTTATTAATGTTTTCCATAACAACACTCATAGCAGATGCGTTCGGCAACTGACTTGAAATCAGATAGCTGAAATGCGAATGCAATAGGCTTGAAACCTACCACTTTCGCTAACATTTTTTGGGTTTATTCTGTGTTTTTGTTGCACTTAAAAAAGAAGTAAATTTTCAAAAAGTTGGAAAATGAAGCAGATAGTTTTCGAACCTATGCTTCAATCTGCCTGATTTCTAGTCAGACGTTGGCGCCGCTTGGTTGCAGCTACTGTTGTTGTGACTCCGGAATAGTAAATACCTTCTTGAAAACATACCCAAATTTTATCTCAAATATTGGTGCGTTTATTAATGTTTTCCATAACAACACTCATAACAGATTCGGTCGGCAACTGACTTGAAATTTTTGCATTTTAGCTGTATTTATAATGCTTTTAAAAAAATAAGTAAATTTGCAAAAAGTCAGAAAATGAAGCAGATAGGTTTCGAACCTATGCTTCAATCTGCCTGATTTCTAGTCAGACGTTGGCGCCGCTTGGTTGCAGCTGTTGTTGTTGTGACTCCGGAATAGCAAATACCTTCTTGAATACATACCCAAATTTTATCTCGAATATTGGTGCGTTTATTAATGTTTTCCATAACAACACTCATAGCAGATTCGGTCGGCAACTGACTTGAAATCAGATAGCTGAAATGCGAATGCAATAGGCTCGAAACCTATCGCTTTCTGTAATATTTTGCATTTTAGCTGTATTTATAATGCTTTTAAAAAAATAAGTAAATTTTCGAAAAGTTGGAAAATGAAGCAGATAGGTTTCGAACCTATGCTTCAATCTATCTGATTTCTAGTCAGACGTTGGCGCCACTCCGTTGCAGCTGTTGTTGTTGTGACTTTGGAATAGCAAATACCTTCTTGAAAACATACGTAAATGTTATCTCAAATATTGGTGCGTTTATTAATGTTTTCCATAACAACACTCATAGCAGATTCGGTCGGCAACTGACTTGAAATCAGATAGCTGAAATGCGAATACAATAGGCTCGAAACCTATCGCTTTCTGTAATATTTTTGCATTTTAGCTGTATTTATAATGCTTTTAAAAAAATAAGTAAATTTTCGAAAAGTTGGAAAATGAAGCAGATAGGTTTCGAACCTATGCTTCAATCTATCTGATTTCTAGTCAGACGTTGGCGCCACTCCGTTGCAGCTGTTGTTGTTGTGACTTTGGAATAGCAAATACCTTCTTGAAAACATACCCAAATTTTATCTCAATTATTGGTGCGTTTATTAATGTTTGCCATAATAACACTCATAGCAGATGCGTTCGGCAACTGACTTGAAATCAGATAGCTGAATTGCGAATGCAATAGGCTTGAAACCTACCGCTTTCGCTAACCTTTTTTGGGTTTAACTGTGTTTTTCTTGCACTTAAAAAATAAGTACATTTTCAAAAAGTTGGAAAATGAAGCCGATAGGTTTCGAACCTATGCTTCAATCTGCCTGATTTCTAGTCAGACGTTGGCTCCGCTTGGTTGCAGCTGTTGTTGTTGTGACTCCGGAATAGCTAATACCTTCTTGAAAACATACCCAAATTTTATCTCAATTATTGGTGCGTTTATTAATGTTTGCCATAATAACACTCATAGCAGATGCGTTCGGCAACTGACTTTAAATCAGATAGCTGAATTGCGAATGCAATAGGCTTGAAACCTACCGCTTTCGCTAACCTTTTTTGGGTTTAACTGTGTTTTTCTTGCACTTAAAAAATAAGTACATTTTCAAAAAGTTGGAAAATGAAGCCGATAGGTTTCGAACCTATGCTTCAATCTGCCTGATTTCTAGTCAGAAGTTGGCGCCGCTTGGTTGCAGCTGTTGTTGTTGTGACTCCGGAATAGCAAATACCTTCTTGAAAACATACCTAAATTTTATCTCAAATATTGGTGCGTTTATTAATGTTTTCCATAACAACACTCATAGCAGATTCGGTCGGCAATTGACTTGAAATCAGATAGCTGAAATGCGAATGCAATAGGCTCGAAACCTATCGCTTTCTGTAATATTTTTGCATTTTAGCTGTGTTTAAAATGCTTTTAAAAAAATAAATTTTTTTTCAAAAAGATGGAAAATGAAGCAGATAGGTTTCGAACCTATGCTTCAATCTGCCTGATTTCTAGTCAGACTTTGGCGCCGTTTGGTTGCAGCTGTTGTTGTTGTGACTCCGGAATAGCAAATACCTTCTTGAAAACATACCCAAATTTTATCTCAAATATTGGTGCGTTTATTAATGTTTTCCATAACAACACTCATAGCAGATTCGGTCGGCAACTGACTTGAAATCAGATAGCTGAAATGCGAATGCAATAGGCTCGAAACCTATCGCTTTCTGTAATATTTTTGCATTTTAGCTGTGTTTTAAGTGCTTTTAAAAAAATAAAAAAAATTTCAAAAAGATGGAAAATGAAGCAGATAGGTTTCGAACCTATGCTTCAATCTGCCTGATTTCTAGTCAGACTTTGGCGCCGCTCGGTTGCATCTGTTGTTGTTGTGACTCCGGAATAGCAAATACCTTTTTGAAACCATACCCAAATTTTATCTCAAATATTGGTGCGTTTATTAATGTTTTAAATAACAACACTCATAGGAGATTCGGTCGGCAACTGACTTGAAATCAGGTAGCTGAATTGCGAATGCAATAGGCTTGAAACCTACCGCTTTCGCTAACCTGTTTTGGGTTTAACTGTGTTTTCCTTGCACTTAAAAATAAAAAAAAATTCAAAAAGATGGAAAATGAAGCAGATAGGTTTCGAACCTATGCTTCAATCTGTCTGATTTCTAGTCAGACGTTGGCGCCATTCCGTTGCAGCTGTTGTTGTTGTGACTCTGGAATAGCAAATACCTTCTTGAAAACATACCCAAATTTTATCTCAAATATTGGTGCGTTTATTAATGTTTTCCATAACAACACTCATAGCAGATGCGTTCGGCAACTGAATTGAAATCAGATAGCTGAATTGCGAATGAAATAGGCTTGAAACCTACCGCTTTCGCTAACCTTTTTTGGGTTTAACTGTGTTTTTCTTGCACTTAAAAAATAAGTAAATTTTCAAAAAGTTGGAAAATGAAGCAGATAGGTTTCGAAACTATGCTTCAATCTGCCTGATTTCTAGTCAGATGTTGGCGCCGCTTGGTTGCAGCTGTTGTTGTTAGTAGGTGTATATTGGGCATTCTAAAACACATTCAACGTGATCTCACCTCCGTTCGATCACTGTCGTTGAATGTGTTCTAGAATTCCCAATCACTATTGAGCAAATGTGGATCGGTTTAACATGTTGTGCAAATTCTGTTCTAGAACGCCCAATCACAATTCTGTTCTAGAATTCCCAATCACTATTGAGCAAATGTGGATCGGTTTAACATGTTGTGCAAATTCTGTTCTAGAACGCCCAATCACCATTCTGTTCTAGAATTCCCAATCACTATTGAGCAAATGTGGATCGGTTTAACATGTTGTGCATATTCTGTTCCAGAATTCCCAGTCACCATTCTGGAATGCCCATGAATTATTTTTTTGATCTCACGTCCGTTCGATCACTCTATTGATCTCACGTCCGTTCGATCACTGTCGTTGAAAGTGTTCTAGAGTGCCCATGAATTATTTTTTGATCTCACGTCCGTTCGATCACTATCGTAGAACGTGTTCTAAAATGACAAGAATCATTACTCTATTGATCTCTCGTCCGTTCGATCACTGTCTAATTACTAACAACTCATCACTCCATTGATCTCTCGTCCGTTCGATCAATATATCGTTGAAGGTGTTCTAAAATGACAAGAATCATCACTCTATTGATCTCTCGTCCGTTCGATCGCTGTTTTATTACTAACCACTCATCACTCCATCGATCTCATATTATCCGTTCGATCACTGTCTAATTACTAACAACTCATCACTCCATTGATCTCACGTCCGTTCGGTCACTATCGTTGAAAGTGTTCTAAAATGACAAGAATCATCACTCTATTGATCTCTCGTCCGTTCGATCGCTGTCTAATTACTAACCACTCATCACTCCATCGATCTCATATTATCCGTTCGATCACTGTCTAATTACTAACAACTCATCACTCCATTGATCTCACATCCGTTCGATCACTATCGTTGAAAGTATTCTAAAATGACAAGAATCATCACTCTATTAATCTCTCGTCCGTTCGATCGCTGTCTAATTACTAACCACTCATCACTTCATTGATCTCTCGTCCGTTCGATCAATATATCGTTGAAGGTGTTCTAAAATGACAAGAATCATCACTCTATTGATCTCTCGTCCGTTCGATCGCTGTCTAATTACTAACCACTCATCACTCCATCGATCTCATACTATCCGTTCGATTACTGTCTAATTACTAACAACTCATCACTCCATTGATCTCACGTCCGTTCGATCACTATATCGTTGAAAGTGTTCTAAAATGACAAGAATCATCACTCTATTGATCTCTCGTCCGTTCGATCGCTGTCTAATTACTAACCACTCATCACTCCATCGATCTCATATTATCCGTTCGATCACTGTCTAATTACTAACCACTCATCACTCCATTGATCTCACGTCCGTTCGATCGATATCGTTGAAAGTGTTCTAAAATGACAAGAATCATCACTCTTTTGATCTCTCGTCCGTTCGATCGCTGTCTAATTACTAACCACTCATCACTCCATTGATTTCACGTCCTTTCGATCACTCCATTGATCTCTCGTCCGTTCGATCACTATTTATCAATAAATAAACAATCTAAGTATTAATATTTCCGCGTTTTATTTATAAAATAAAGTTGTGAAGAAATGAAAACACGAATTCGATTCAACATATAGCTTTTTATTTTTTGCAATCCATTAATTACAGATTCTATGTATTCTTACTTGTTATAATTATACATTGCAATATATTAATATTATTAAGGGTGTGAATATAATGTATCCCAGACGAATGAACACGTTACTAACTAATGTTATGCGTTACAATCACTAGAGAATTTTCATTCAAAATATTATATAATGTGCCATAAGTCACTTAAATACCATGGTTATATGTATTATTTTTTTGGTAATTTATTAACAATAATAGAAACTAAAACATGTATCTCATTCATTAGCATTTGTAATGGAGATCATTTTGTACGTCACAAATTTCTAATTTACTAAAGCAATGACAATCATCGTTCTAGGCAGGTTGCTCGTATCCGTCGCCCACGAATAATATTTTGCGGTAACGGTCCAAAAGTATGTAATCGATAAGTAGTTCCTCTATTCACCACTAGATGGGTCTTTTACTATAACTAATTTAAATTTGACTCGATATATTATATTTTTGACATTTATTACACGTTTTATTTGTAATAATGCTTTTTTAAAGTTCAATAAGCTATTAAAATCAATTTCAGGTAAGGAAATATGATAATTCGTTATTTAGCTGTTGATCGCTAGAAAAAATAGTTCCTCTACTTGCTACTAGATGGTATTTTAAAGATAACTAATTTAAGATATATTTTATTCTGATTTTATTACATGTTTTATTTGTCATAATGGTTTTTCAAAGTTCAATAAGCTATCAAAAACAATTTCGATAAAGAAACATGATAATTCGTTATGTAGCTGTTGAACGCTATCAAAATCAATTTCAGATAAGAAATATGATAATTCGTTAAAGGCTGATTTCACCACAGTAATTAAACGCGATCAGTTCAAGTTAAACTCGGCTTATGCTCTAAACTGAATTCCTCTACCAAGTTTGCGGTTCACTGGCCTAAAGTAATCGTCGTTAATGTTGAACTTAGTTCAGTTTCTGAACGGCCGATTCTCGACGTTTTGAGTATATAAACGCGTTTCAGAACGGTCATTGTCCTGATTTTTGGAAGTAATTAATTATTGTGTTAAAGAAAGAAACGATCTTGTTGTTTGAGATTTGTTTTTAAAACACACATGAGAGGAGCCTTGGCACTAGTTTTTGACGAAAATTTTGATGTTAATATGACATTAAGAAAATGTTAAGAAATAAGAAGAATATTTTCTTAGAAAACATCTCACTGAAATAGTTAAATTTTAGTAATAAAAGCAATCATTCATTCGTTCATTCTTTGTCAAAGATAAAATAGGTTTTAATAAACGAGTTCAAGTCGAAGCCGGTGAAATCGGTGCGATGATATGATTGCATACAATTGTTTTAACCATATAAAATATTGTGCCTTTGAAAAATGTTATTTGTATAAGAAAATGGTTATTAGAGAATCAAATATCAATGTATGATTCTTTCAATAAATAAATTAGTGTACATTCAAATTATTTTTCATTTACCTACCTGAATACCTTGAATTGGATAATAAAAAGACATAATTAATTTCCCTCAAGTTTAATTATTAAAAAGACATTCTTATTTAATATACCCTTAATTAATATAGTAAAAAACGTTTTTACATTTGTACATAATATCAAAAATTATAATTATGTAAGTATAAAGGTATTATATTTAAATGTATCTCTCTATAGGTTTATAAGTAACAAGAAATATTAATTATAAAACCTACATGAGAACTTTAATTTACAAAAATAAGATGATTCATAGCTTTAAAAACTATAGCTATAACCACATATTTTTTTTGATATATTATTTATGAGACTTTCTGCCTGGTCCATAATCTGGTCCATATCTTCCGACACCACATATTGTGCAGACAGAAGGGAATCCTCTGACGAGTCACCTTCACCTAGCGCTTCATGCTCGAGGTCTATTATCTCAATTTTGATGAGACGTTGTCCTTTCTTCGGCGGACTTTTTATTACAAAAGACTGCTGCGTGCTGTGTAGGTGCTTGAGAAAGGACGATTTTTTCTTACGTTTCCTCTTCTGCGTGTTATTTATCGCCTTTCGGATTTTAAGCTCTAACGGCGTTTCTTCGTGTCGTGGTTCTACAACCCGTGGAGGGAACATCTGTGTCCATCCTTCTAGCGGGTCCTGCGCGTCTTGAAAGACCGGAGATGGTGAGCGTAAGTCTTCGACGAGATTTTCGGTGTTCCCTGACATATTCTGAAATAAGTAATGAGTCATAATATGTTAAAGCGAACAAAATCCTATAATTAATTAGTAAATACATTCAATTTATGTTTAAAAAGTAACTTACCACTTTGATATTCTTATGAAAATAAATTTAGATTTGCAATTGACACGAATATTTATACCTTTGCTTTGTGATCGTGTGAGTATGTAAACCTATAGCTGACACAGCTCCTGGTGTCGCTACCTTATTATGTAATGGTCTGATTTTTGTGTAAGTGGAAACGTATTGCCGACAAAGCGGCAAACACGTACCACGATGCAAATAGAATCAGACAAGTTAGGACTTGTTTTGTGGCTATGAAATAAGATGGTCAAAGGTAATTAGATTCAGAATAAAACAACAACTTATTTTAAGTAGATATTATTTACCTCTTAGTACTAAAATATACATTATTAAAAACAAACTTTCTTGTTATAATTAAGTAGGTACGTGCCTACATTTTTATTTATTTATTTAATAACTACAAGGATACATAATATATATTTTGGGTTGTACAGTAATACAAAAATCCGCATTGATTTACTAAACACTGCCATTCACCATCTATGTAAACGTTACAAAATAAACTACATTTATGAAACTAATCAATAATCATACATATTTATTTATTTATTTAAATGGCTCAACTACAGAATACAATTTACTACATTGTCAACAAGGTAATATATAATTGGTCTCACATTAAAATTGAATTCCGGTGATTGTTGCGCACAGCATTCAAATGAAATAGTTATATATAAAAGAGGAAAAGAAACAGTACCTAACTTTACAATAAATCTAGGTTATACTCCTATACTTTTATCAATCAATTACGGTTTACAACTACAATAAAACTGGGTAACATTTATTCTACAATTATAGTAGATACTATACTACAATTTTCATTCAAAATATTATACATAATGTGCCAAAAGTCACTTAAATACCATGGCTATATGTATTATTTTTTTGTAGTTTATTAACAATAATAGAAACTAAAACATGTACCTCATTCATTAGCATTTGTCATGGAGATCATTTTGTATGTCACAAATTTCCAATTTACTAAAGCAATGACAATCATCGTTCTAGGCAGGTTGCTCGTGCCCGTCGCCCACGAATAATATTTTGCGGTAACGGTTTACTTTTATACATAAATTAGATGGAATCTGTTATTTAGGGGTTACAAAACAAGATTAAATTGTATTTCATTATTACCATTAATTTGTAATTTATGATAAATAAAGAGTTATACGTGTATATTGAATCATCATATTCGTTTTCGCTATTAAGTTTCATTAATAAAACGCAGAAATTTTTGTTAAACATATTTTTTTTTATTATACAGCAAGTGAACAAATATCATAATACCTAAACTTGAACAATACTTTTTCAAGTACAATTACTAAAGTCATAAATTAAATGTGCTTAAGTACCACTTTTTTATGAATAAAACATTCCTTAGAGCGCACTCTTTTTTATGACTTAAACAATTGAAGGTAACTCCACCTTTAGCATAACTATTACGCAATGTTGTGAAATTAGGACAACCTTTGCCTTCAACATTTATCAAAAAGCAGTCAGAACATAAATCTTTAATCCATTTTTGCTTTTCAACACCTTTCATTATTATAGTTTGGTCCTTTAAAATTGGAATAACTAATCTCTTAAATTCTCTGAAATCTATATTGCCTTGACTCCAGTATATTCCTCTGTTGCGTTCAATCCAATTCACTGCTCTTTTTTCTTCAGCAGATAATTTTAGATAGGAATATGGAGGTTTTATTAAAAAGACTTGCGTAAACTCTTTTGTGGCTAACGCAAATTCCTTAATAAAAAAAATATTTTTGCAGTCTTTGAATCCTTGTACATCAACAAAAAGTATCGAACTCTTATCAGCACTCATTGTTTTGTTGTATTCTATTAATTTATAATAAGTATTTTTTTATTAATATATTTATTTCATTTATTCGTTTAGTAAATTAATTATAATGATTATACGATAACATTGAAGTTATGTTTAAAATATAATAATCACCTTAATACAAAAAATATTATAAAATATAATAAAAATAGTCCCACTACCTACTAAGTATTGGTTTGTTAATGCTAAAAAATTATCCCTCACCCGTGAATTTTTTTGCAGAGCTTCAGCGTCTCCTTACGTGGAATCAGTTCTGGAGCATCGAAATCTGTTTGATATTTCAATGACATTACCGCCTGATGTTTAAAATATAATAATCACCTTAATACAAAAAATATTATAAAATATAATAAAAATAGTCCCACTACCTACTAAGTATTGGTTTGTTAATGCTAAAAAAAATTCCCTCACCCGTGAATTTTTTTTGCAGAGCTTCAGCGTCTCCTTAAGTGGAATCAGTTCTGGAGCATCGAAATCTGTTTGATATTTCAATGAGATTACCGCCTGTTCCCAGCGATCTTTGGGCTCTACCTTCAATATCTCTTTGGTGTTGTATACCTTTATTTCGATGTAAACATCACCGTCTCTGTGGGCGGTGCGGCGCAGGACTCCGTCGGCGACACGCCGCGACAAAGACGACTGCAAGGGCTGAGTCTCACTGCCTCGTCGCGAGCCACCGCCTCTTCCTCACTATCTGAGTCAATTCGCCACCCAGTTGACTTTGTAGCAGCCGATTTTTTTGATGTTGGCGCTTTCCTTTTTACTGCTTTGACAGATTTCGGCTCTTTCTTGGTACTAAAAAAGAAAATTAAGAAAACTAATTATTAAACGGTTAACGATACTACATATATCCTAATATAACTCTTAAAATTTAATGTAAGTACATAAATCAAGATTACATTTTGAAAAAACTAGTCATAAAAGTGTAAAGGACAAAAAATATATAAGTAATTGTTGTAAATGTAACTCATTACTTATATAAATGACTAGCTGTGCCCGCGAACTACGTTTCGCCATCATATTTTTTCCCGTTTTGCAACATTTCTCATTGATGCTCGGCTCCTATTAGCCGTAGCGTGATATTATACAGCCTAAAGCCTTCCTCGATTGAAGGACTATCCAACACAAAAAGAATTTTTCAATTTGAATCAGTAGTTCCTGAGATTAGCGCGTTCAAACAAACTCTTCAGCTTTATATAAAATATATATAATATATAATCTTTAAAAAGTTAAAACTCTAGTTTGTTATCTAAGACTAAAATGCAAGTGTGTTTAATTAATACTTACGTTACTTTGGAAGTAGTTTCCTTTTCGCCGTCCGAATCGACGAAATCTTCCACGACCTGTTTTCTGACGCCCTTGCTGCGCTTATGGTTAGAGTATTCTGAGTCCGACCTGGAAGTAATTATTACAAACATTAGATAACGCTAAAAATTGTATTTAAGATAAAATAATATTTACTTTTTATGTTTGAAACTTAAATAGAACTTTTTATGTTTGAAACTTAAATAAAACAGACTTAAATAGCAGTAAATATTATGCAAACGTTACCATCTCGTTTGAGTTATATATGTCTTGACAGATATATCATGATGGTAAAGATATAAGAGCAAGATTTAAAACTATTGACGCAAACACGATAGTAACCTTAGCACATTTACAAACATACCTTTATCGGATAAGTTAGTATTCACCACTTTAGAGAATAATTTAGTAAAATAACAACTTACGAACATTATTGTAATAGCTCGGATCCTCGTTTTGCTTGTGTGAGTTGTACGGTGAGCTTGCGGTTGATGAGCAGCGTAAACTCCTCAGTTGAGATTGTGATGAATAGCGACGGTTCTCTCACGTTCACGAATACAGTTGCACAGATGGAGACTTGAACTGAAGGGTGATGGATCAACACAGTAATGTTTTTTGGAACGATCTCAGGCTTAAATAGCTCTTTTTTGCTGAATATTCAGTTATATCGTAGTCAGAAGTTAAGAACATTCTATTATTGTAACATAAAATAAAAATAAACTACAAATCAGAGTCAGATATGTAAATACTGTCTTTCTAGCCCATTTTCGGTCACAGCACTCAATGAGAGTTGCTTAGATGTTGACAATCATTTAAAATTTGAAAGCCATGTGGTCAACGCTGTCAAACAATGTTTTTATAGGTTGAGGGTATTGTACCGGGTGCAAAGATATTTGAGTGTGGACCTGAGAATTCACTTATGCGAAACATTGATCTTGTCCAAATTGAACTATGCAGACACTGTCATAGGTGAATGTCTTCTAGCAAGATCAAAGAAGCTCACGCAGAGAGTTCAGAATGCCTGTGCCAGATACTGTTTCCCGATACCTCGTAGAGGCCACGTTACTCCTTACCTAAACAGAAATGATATGTTGAATATGACTAATCGCCGTCAATTACACTTTGCATCTTTACTCTTCGGTATAATAAAAAACAGGACTCCGTCATATTTATATAGAAAATTATGTTTTAGTAAGCGACAAGATAGGATTAAAGACCTTTTAATGTTCCCTAAGCATGGCACCTCCGCGTTTCGAGGTAGTTTTAGATATTTGTCAACAAAATGTTGGAACAATATTCCTCCGCCTATTAAACAGTGTGCCACCGTAAAAACTTTTAAAGTAAAGCTTCGGAAATATTTGTTAAGCGAACAAAAGATTTTATAATTTACTAGCTTCTGCCAGCGACTTCGTCTGCGTGGACTTCAGAATTGGGTCTAAAGCTTCGCTCGTTAACAATTTTAAATTTTCCCTCGGGAACTATGTACTTAAGGAATCGGGATAAAAGGTTATAAAAGGTTAAAGCCTATGTTCTTTTCCATGTCAAAGGCTACATGCATGTCAAATTTCATCCAAATCCGTTCAGCCGTTTTTGCGTGATTTAGTAACAAACATCCACACTTTCACATTTATAATGTTAAGTAGGATTTTCAGAGGAATGTGCCTCATGTCGCAATTGCAGTAGCCATGTTGCAAGCGTTTAGTTTGTAAGTTGTCATGTCAGTTTGTATATAAATATTGTGTAGTTATGTGTATATTGTGTGGTGAATTATTTTTGTTTTATGTCTTTACTTATGTCGACTGCTTATGTTTACCATTCCAGCGCTTTTCTATTGATGTTACATCGGTAAAAGGTTTACACAGAATATCAGTGTCGTGGCACTCTTTGTTACGAGTGTCACGGCGTACGCTGAGTGTAGACCTTTTTGGTACATTACCTACTTATATTTTGAATTTAGTGTATAAGACCTGTTGTATCCTAATGTATCAAATAAAAGTTCTATCTATCTATCTAGATGTGTAGGAGGAATTATACTCGCATAGTCCTATAGAACAAGATTAGACCTATCAAACTTAGTGGTTTGCTCTACAATTTTATGATATTTAGTAATCATATACAGAACGCATACACTACCGCACCATCGAGTCCAAAATAAATTAAAATGTTTTCAATGAAATAAACTTTTTTGAAAGAAATATTTTGATATTAATCATGTAATGGTTTACGATCTCTGATAGTAGAACGTCAGCACTTCAATTAATTTATCACTAATTTATTGACTGAAAAACAAATGTTTCATATTGCATTCCAGTTATGAAATCCATCTATTCAAATTCGCCGACAAAGGTGCGGGCCGACACAGACTCAATGTTACTATGTAGCGTTTAGTAAGGTCTAATGCACTTATTTTGAGAAACTCGGTTTTGCAATGGCACGTGACCTCGGTGTTCCAGTTCCAGTTTTACTTTAGTTTTAAGCAACATTGCGTCAAAACTTAGACCCGAGCCGTCATGTAAAATGCAGAATCTAAGCTATAGATCTAAGCTATAATTAAACAAAGTTTTTGACAGCTTTCAAAAACGGCAGCAAGTAAAATAACGTCTGTAAAAGTAAAATATTTTTTTTCAAATTAAATGTTTTCCAAATACATTGACCATGAGAATAATCAGATTCGGAAATGGCTTCATTAACCAAAGTGCTATAAAAGCATTTTCTTGGCGGTAAATTTAATTCTTCAAAACAACTGCAATTTATCATATATTCATAAGAGTACACACCTTTGCGTCTAAGTAAGTTGAAAAGATTTGCTTTTGAAAAAGATCGAGACAAATGCAAAAAATCACTGTTGTTTATGTTTCCCACGAGCTTTTCTAAGCTAGTGCCCAAAAACTTGAAACAATCGACAAATCGAACTGCCATATATTCCTGACGCCCTGTTCAAAAAAACTTCGTGAACGATACCTATGTAGTTTTCCTTAATTTTCGCTATCACTTTGATTTTGCCCGTCATGATTCCCAGTTGACGTATAAACAAGTGACAATCATAACCTGATAAGTTATGAAAAAATACTGGTATGAACTTAGGCAAACAAAACTGTAAAATGCAATAAGAATGCGCCGCGCCACGATATTTCCCTGTCATGTGACAATGATCTCGAACTTTATCATCTTACAATAAGTGACCGTGAGTATAGAAAGCAATATTGTGAATTTGATAACTTTCTTGCTCGTCAGGTGTTATGGAAATATTTTGTCTTACATTTTTTGTATTCTTGTTACATCTTCATAAAGGTATTTATAAAATTTGCAACGCAGTCCTGACCCCGATAAGATACGTATTTATTTTGAGAGCTATCATAAGAACAAACAATGTAATATGCGGAAGGTATGTGCTTTTGTAGAATAATTGTTTTATTTTATTGCAGCTTATCACTACTAGATGTGGGCTCTAATAACGATTCAAAATCAGCATATGTTATGACGAATGGCATAGTTTGCATTCTTTCGAAATGTTTAAACTGGATTAGAGTTCCTTGTCCAGGCATAAAAGTCCTAACACCGCTACATATATGTTTATTTAGATTCTGTTGAGTATAAAAAAATCAAGCACTCGTCCCAAAAATATTTTACCGTGATGTTTTGTTAGCTGAGATCTTAGTAACCTATTCAAATTTTTTATCAAACAAAAATGTTTATATTTACCTTTTTTCTAATAGTAGCAGTTTGACAGCTAGCGTCGGGTTGGTTTTTTCTTTTTGTTTTGCGTGTTATAAAGAGGGCCTACAATATTGCTGTTTGCAAGACCATACACATTAACACAAATGTTTCGATTATTTTTCTCAAATATCATTATGTCCGTAAATCCGACTGGAAATGTCATACTCTGAATATTGAGAATATTTTCAAAAGGATACAAGGATATTCGATGGCCATTATACACCATAAGAAACAGAATGTGTCATTATTTTGAATATTAATACAGGCGTGTTTTAACTTAAAATGTTTCGGCATTTCAATAAACCGTGCGGCTCTCAATGGATTAAGTATTTATAGACTCAATGTTACTATGTAGCGTCTAATAAGGGGCCTAATTCCGCTAATTTTAACGTCGATGTCGCGTCGTGATAGCGTTTTAATAAAACTGCTTTGTCGCCCTTATGCGCATTTTCTAGTGCAATTTATTTCTACTACAATTTCTTGATAAGTCAATAGTGACATATGTTATAGTTACGTTATCAAGATGCCTAATGCATTCACTTCCACTTCCATGGTCAGTGTTCGTTTTTCAAACACTAAAGAACTGACACTTTATTTAGAGAAAATATATTTTTTTTCGTGATTTTTTTATCACACCGCGCGTTTTAGGCAAAGGAGACGCGAAGCGCTCTGGGTACTATGGTACCCGGGACGGTTTACATAATTTGCGCTTGTGGACCATAGTCCCGCGGACGTGTGAGTGGAGCAGTTCTCAGGTCTGCAACAAAATTTTTGATCCGCAGTTGCGTATGATCCAAAAACGGTCCGATCATCGGCTGAACTTCGTCAGCTATATAAAAAAAAGTATTTACGTAGCAAGAAAGAAACAAAACGACGAACTGACGCAATTACGTGTATTGGATTTTTATTTTCGAGGTAGTAGTAGATCGTTATTCAGCATCACAACATCTAAGAGAAGATTATAGTTTCGTAGTTTACTTTCAAAAAGTCGGTCCCATACTCAAAATATAAAACCTAATAACGTTTTGCACCTCTGACTTTCATGATATTTAGCAAAATTTGATATTTACCCATAATTCTACCAATGTGCAATATGACGCGGAAATAATCAGCAAATTAATTGTTTGTCGTTTATTTCCACAAACTTGCAATACAATACTGTGCATATACAGCAAAATAGTTGTTTACCGTTTAATTCTGCTGATGCAGAAATCTCGTGTAAGGCTGCATGCTCCAAATTGTTTTTCATTTCGGGTTTATTATATTTATTTAAATTATACATATACATACATATTTACAATTACTAACGAATATTATTAATTAAAAAGTCTTCTTTATAATAACGGATGCGATTTCTAATTTTCATTTTTCGATACTACTATTTAAAACAGATAAACAATAGGTATATCGTTCTATTAGGCGAATCGAATGTATCTATAGCATAACGATATTGATACGACATGACGACAGAACCATAGAAGTTTAAGAAAATTATTGTAATAATACATAGGTGGTATTCATCGGCAGCATCTCATACACGTTCCCACCGCACTACCCTATTTAATTAGGATGTTAAGACCTTAGTCAGCCATGTTGACCCAAGGTAGGTAGTTAAAATGTTCTTAATATTTTTTATATTTTCATTTTTTTAATTATTGGAATATTTATTTTCTATTTTTTATTCGTGTGATGACTGGAACACATCTTTCAGTCACAAAAATCATCAATTTTATACTTTGTTTTATAATAAAGAATATATTTAATTGAAGTAATTTAATAAACAAATAAAAGTATTAACGTATGAAAGAAGCCTTATTATTTGAGTAAGCACACGTAACTGGATATATGAATAATGTGCAATAAATTTATTGCTGATAAATGAATTTCGTGGGAATGCTTTGAAACTGTATGGCAGGCTTATTATATATAAACCGTGTATTTATCTTTGCATTCAGAGCGTGTCTTGGTGGCGATCTAAAAACACAAGTGTTTTTCTCTGAAATAAGGGTTCACGTTTGACGAAGGCAGAGTGTATAACGGTACAGATACTTATTCGGAATTGAGTCCTGAAGCCAGGAAACCTCAACCAGTTTAAGTTCTGTTGTTATTGCACTGCTACCTAGTTAAATGCCTTAATATTCTGAGATAGAAAACCTTGAAAATGTGTCTAGTAAATCGCAATCAAGCAACGCCAAAAGTATACTGTTTACAGTCAAACAACACAAGTGTTTTCATCTGAAATAAGGGTTCACGTTTGACGAAGGCAGAGTGTAGAACGGTACAGATACTTATTCGAGAGTTGAGTCCTGAAGCTACGAAACCTCAACCTGTTTAATTTCTGTTGTTAATGCACTGCTACCTAGTTAAATGCCTTAATATTTTAAGAAAGAAAACCTTGAAAACGTGTCTAGTAGACTGAATTCAAGTATGCCGAATAAATCGATTGCGATCCAACCACACAAGTGTTTTCCTTTGAAATAAGGGTACACGTTTAACGAAGGCAGAGTGTATAACCGTACAGATACTTATTCGATTATTGAGACCTGAAGCCAGAAAACCTCAACCAGTTTAAGTTCTGTTGTTATTGCACTGCTACCTAGTTGAATGCCTTAATATTCTGAGATAGAAAACCTTGAAAATGTGTCTAGTAAATCGCAATCAAGCAAAACCAAAAGTATACTGTTTACAGTCAAACAACACAAGTGTTTTCCTTTGGGATGAAGTTTTGGCTGGGTTAGTGTATATAATATACGGAGAAACTTGTAAGGGGAACCAGTACTGATACTCAGGAAGCCCACATACAGTTTGAGCTCTGTAATTATTACGCTCTTCCCTTGCTAAAATCTAGCCTGAGGTTGAAGACCACGAAAACGTGCCTAGTAGACTGAAAACGTGTGTACTGAAAAACGAAATATACTGAAAAATGAAATGAAATATACTGAAAAATGAAATGATATGAAATATACTGAAAAATGAAATGATATGAAATATACTGAAAAATTAAATGAAATATACTGAAAAATGAAATGCAATATGTTGAAACAATGAAATTAAATATACTGAAAAATTCAATGAAATATACTGAAAAATGAAATGAAATATACTGAAAAATGAAATTAAATATACTGAAAAATGAAATGAAATATACTGAAATATGGGGTGCAGGAAAGGAGCCTCCCAGTGTGACGCATTTCATATACGTCCGGCGCACCCCGGGCAACAGACTGCGTGGATGACGACTCGGTAACGCAGACTGGCTGATCCTTTCACTACGGCTCGATGGCAAGTAAAAACTTACTTACCTGCCCACCCCAAGCGTATCCTAATACCTGCACACGCGAAAACCTGCAAAGCTACAGACAACATAATATCCGTGGCGGAGTACTGTATCTGAATCGACACGGAAGAATAGAAACATTATGAAATGAAATGAAATAAAAAATCTTCTTTTCCATTTAACCCTATATAATGTATATTGGGCAATCTTAAACTGTTTTCATCAAATCACCGTAAACGAACGCAGTGAGATTTGCGGAGCGTAGCGGAGCTAGAGCGCAGCGAAGCGTAGCTCAAATCTCACTCCGTTCGTTTGCGGTGTTTTGATGAAAACTGTTTTAGAATGCCCAATATACACCTACTGTTGTTGTGACTCCGGAATAGCAAATACCTTCTTGAAAACATACCCAAATTATATCTCAAATATTGGTGCGTTTATTAATGTTTTCCATAATAACACTCATAGCAGATGCGTTCGGCAACTGACTTGAAATCAGATAGCTGAATTGCGAATGCAATAGGCTTGAAACCTACCGCTTTCGCTAACCTTTTTTGGGTTTAACTAAGTTTTTCTTGCACTTACAAAATAAGTACATTTTCAAAAAGATGGAAAATGAAGCAGATAGGTTTCGAACCTATGCTTCAATCTGCCTGATTTCTAGTCAGAAGTTGGCGCCACTTGGTTGCAGCTGTTGTTGTTGTGACTCCGGAATAGCAAATACCTTCTTGAAAACATACCCAAATTTTATCTCAAATATTGGTGCGTTTATTAATGTTTTCCATAACAACACTCATAGCAGATTCGGTCGGCAACTGACTTGAAATCAGATAGCTGAAATGCGAATGCAATAGGCTCGAAACCTATCGCTTTCTGTAATATTTTTGCATTTTAGCTGTATTTATAATGCTTTTAAAAAAATAAGTAAATTTTCGAAAAGTTGGAAAATGAAGCAGATAGGTTTCGAACCTATGCTTCAATCTATCTGATTTCTAGTCAGACGTTGGCGCCACTCCGTTGCAGCTGTTGTTTTTGTGACTTTGGAATAGCAAATACCTTCTTGAAAACATACGCAAATTTTATCTCAAATATTGGTGCGTTTATTAATGTTTTCCATAACAACACTCATAGCAGATTCGGTCGGCAACTGACTTGAAATCAGATAGCTGAAATGCGAATGCAATAGGCTCGAAACCTATCGCTTTCTGTAATATTTTTGCATTTTAGCTGTATTTATAATGCTTTTAAAAAAATAAGTAAATTTTGAAAAAGTTGGAAAATGAAGCAGATAGGTTTCGAACCTATGCTTTAATCTATCTGATTTCTAGTCAGACGATGGCGCCACTCCGTTGTAGCTGTTGTTGTTGTGACTCCGGAATAGCAAATACCTTCTTGAAAACATACCCAAATTTTATCTCAATTATTGGTGCGTTTATTAATGTTTGCCATAATAACACTCATAGCAGATGCGTTCGGCAAGTGACTTGAAATCAGAAAGCTGAATTGCGAATGGAATAGTCTTGAAACCTACCGCCATCGCTAAACTTTTTTGGCTTTAACTGTGTTTTTCTTGCACTTAAAAAATAAGTACATTTTCAAAAAGTTGGAAAATGAAGCCGATAGGTTTCGAACCTATGCTTCAATCTGCCTGATTTCTAGTCAGACGTTGGCTACGCTTGGTTGCAGCTGTTGTTGTTGTGACTCCGGAATAGCTAATACCTTCTTGAAAACATACCCAAATTTTATCTCAAATATTGGTGCGTTTATTAATGTTTTCCATAACAACACTCATAGCAGATTCGGTCGGCAAGTGACTTGAAATCAGAAAGCTGAATTGCGAATGGAATAGTCTTGAAACCTACCGCCATCGCTAACCTTTTTTGGGTTTAACTGTGTTTTTCTTGCACTTAAAAAATAAGTAAATTTTCAAAAAGTTGGAAAATGAAGCAGATAGGTTTCGAACCTATGCTTCAATCTGTCTGATTTCTAGTCAGACGTTGGCGCCACTCCGTTGCAGCTATTGTTGTTGTGACTCCGGAATAGCAAATACCTTCTTGAAAACATACCCAAATTTTATCTCAAATATTTTTGCGTTAATTAATGTTTTCCATAACAACACTCATAGCAGATGCGTTCGGCAACTGACTTGAAATCAGATAGCTGAAATGCGAATGCTGAAAGGCTTGAAACCTACCACTTTCGCTAACATTTTTTGGGTTTATTCTGTGTTTTTGTTGCACTTAAAAAAGAAGTAAATTTTCAAAAAGTTGGAAAATGAAGCAGATAGGTTTCGAACCTATGCTTCAATCTGCCTGATTTCTAGTCAGACGTTGGCGCCGCTTGGTTGCAGCTGCTGTTGTTGTGACTCCGGAATAGTAAATACCTTCTTGAAAACATACCCAAATTTTATCTCAAATATTGGTGCGTTTATTAATGTTTTCCATAACAACACTCATAACAGATTCGGTCGGCAACTGACTTGAAATTTTTGCATTTTAGCTGTATTTATAATGCTTTTAAAAAAATAAGTAAATTTGCAAAAAGTCAGAAAATGAAGCAGATAGGTTTCGAACCTATGCTTCAATCTGCCTGATTTCTAGTCAGACGTTGGCGCCGCTTGGTTGCAGCTGTTGTTGTTGTGACTCCGAAATAGCAAATACCTTCTTGAAAACATACCCAAATTTTATCTCGAATATTGGTGCGTTTATTAATGTTTTCCATAACAACACTCATAGCAGATTCGGTCGGCAACTGACTTGAAATCAGATAGCTGAAATGCGAATGCAATAGGCTCGAAACCTATCGCTTTCTGTAATATTTTTGCATTTTAGCTGTATTTATAATGCTTTTAAAAAAATAAGTAAAATTTCGAAAAGTTGGAAAATGAAACAGATAGGTTTCGAACCTATGCTTCAATCTATCTGATTTCTAGTCAGACGTTGGCGCCACTCCGTTACAGCTGTTGTTGTTGTGACTTTGGAATAGCAAATACCTTCTTGAAAACATACGCAAATTTTATCTCAAATATTGGTGCGTTTATTAATGTTTTCCATAACAACACTCATAGCAGATTCGGTCGGCAACTGACTTGAAATCAGATAGCTGAAATGCGAATGCAATAGGCTCGAAACCTATCGCTTTCTGTAATATTTTTGCATTTTAGCTGTATTTATAATGCTTTTAAAAAAATAAGTAAAATTTCGAAAAGTTGGAAAATTAAGCAGATAGGTTTCGAACCTATGCTTCAATCTATCTGATTTCTAGTCAGACGTTGGCGCCACTCCGTTGCAGCTGTTGTTGTTGTGACTTTGGAATAGCAAATACCTTCTTGAAAACATACGCAAATTTTATCTCAAATATTGGTGCGTTTATTAATGTTTTCCATAACAACACTCATAGCAGATTCGGTCGGCAACTGATTTGAAATCAGATAGCAGAAATGCGGATGCAAAAGGCTTGAAACCTACCGCTTTCGCTAAACTTTTTTGGGTTTATTCTGTGTTTTTTTGCACTTAAAAAATAAGTAAATTTTCAAAATGTTGGAAAATGAAGCAGATCGGTTTCGAACCTATGCTTCAGTCTTTCTGATTTCTAGTCAGACGTTGGCGCCACTAAGTTGCAACTGTTGTTGTTGTGACTTCGGAATAGCAAATACCTTCTTGAAAGCATACTCAAATTTTATCTCAAATATTGGAGCGTTTTTTAAGGTTTTCCATTACAACACACATAGCAGATGCGTTCGGCAACTGACTTGAAATCAGAGAGCTGAAATGCGAATGCAATAGACTTGAAACCTACCGCTTCCGCTAACCTTTTTTGGGTTTATTCTGTGTTTTTGTTGCACTTAAAAAATAAGTAAATTTTCAAAATGTTGGAAAATGAAGCTGATAGGTTTCAAACCTATGCTTCAATCTGTCTGATTTCTAGTCAGACGTTGGCGCCACTCGGTTGCAGCTGTTGTTGTTGTGACTCCGGAATAGCAAATACCTTCTTGAAAACATACCCAAATTTTATCTCAAATATTGGTGCGTTTATTAGTGTTTTCCATAACAACACTCATAGCAGATTCGGTCGGCAACTGACTTGAAATCAGATAGCTGAAATGCGAATGCAATAGGCTCGAAACCTATCGCTTTCTGTAATATTTTTGCATTTTAGCTGTATTTATAATGCTTTTAAAAAAATAAGTAAATTTTCAAAAAGTTGGAAAATAAAGCAGATAGGTTTCGAACCTATGCTTCAATCTGTCTGATTTCTAGTCAGACGTTGACGCCATTCCGTTGCAGCTGTTGTTGTTGTGACTCTGGAATAGCAAATACCTTCTTGAAAACATACCCAAATTTTATCCCAAATATTGGTGCGTTTATTAATGTTTTCCATAACAACACTCATAGCAGATGCGTTCGGCAACTGAATTGAAATCAGATAGCTGAATTGCGAATGCAATAGGCTTGAAACCTACCGCTTTCGCTAACCTATTTTGGGTTTAATTGTGTTTTTCTTGCACTTAAAAAATAAGTAAATTTTCAAAAACTTGGCAAATGAAGCAGATAGGTTTCGAACCTATGCTTCAATCTGCCTGATTTCTAGTCAGATGTTGGCGCCGCTTGGTTGCAGCTGTTGTTGTTGTGACTCCGGAATAGCAAATACCTTCTTGAAAACGTACCCAAATTTTATCTCACATATTGGTGCGTTTATTAATGTTTTCCATAATAACACTCATAGCAGATGCGTTCGGAAACTGACTTGAAATCAGATAGCTGAATTGCGAATGCAATAGGCTTGAAACCTACCGCTTTCGCTAACCTTTTTTGGGTTTAACTAAGTTTTTCTTGCACTTAAAAAATAAGTAAATTTTCAAAAAGTTGAAAAATGAAGCAGATAGGTTTCGAACCTATGCTTCAATCTTTCTGATTTCTAGTCAGACGTTGGCGCCACTAAGTTGCAGCTGTTGTTGTTGTGACTCCGGAATAGCAAATACCTTCTTGAAAACATACGCAAATTTTATCTCAAATATTGGCGCGTTTTTTAAGGTTTTCCATTACAACACACATAGCAGATGCGTTCGGCAACTGACTTGAAATCAGAGAGCTGAAATGCGAATGCAATAGACTTGAAACCTACCGCTTCCGCTAACCTTTTTTAAGTTTATTCTGTGTTTTTGTTGCACTTAAAAAATAAGTAAATTTTCAAAATGTTGGAAAATGAAGCTGATAGGTTTCAAACCTATGCTTCAATCTGTCTGATTTCTAGTCAGACGTTGGCGCCACTCGGTTGCAGCTGTTGTTGTTGTGACTCCGGAATAGCAAATACCTTCTTGAAAACATACCCAAATTTTATCTCAAATATTGGTGCGTTTATTAATGTTTTCCATAACAACACTCATAGCAGATTCGGTCGGCAACTGAATTGAAATCAGATAGCTGAATTGCGAATGCAATAGGCTTGAAACCTACCGCTTTCGCTAACCTTTTTTGGGTTTAATTGTGTTTTTCTTGCACTTAAATAATAAGTAAATTTTCAAAAAGTTGGCAAATGAAGCAGATAGGTTTCGAACCTATGCTTCAATCTGCCTGATTTCTAGTCAGATGTTGGCGCCGCTTGGTTGCAGCTGTTGTTGTTGTGACTCCGGAATAGCAAATACCTTCTTGAAAACGTACCCAAATTTTATCTCATATATTGGTGCGTTTATTAATGTTTTCCATAATAACACTCATAGCAGATGCGTTCGGAAACTGACTTGAAATCAGATAGCTGAATTGCGAATGCAATAGGCTTGAAACCTACCGCTTTCGCTAACCTTTTTTGGGTTTAACTAAGTTTTTCTTGCACTTAAAAAATAAGTAAATTTTCAAAAAGTTGGAAAATGAAGCAGATAGGTTTCGAACCTATGCTTCAATCTGCCTGATTTTTAGTCAGACGTTGGCGCCGCTTGGTTGCAGCTGTTGTTGTTGTGACTTCGGAATAGCAAATACCTTCTTGAAAACATACCCAAATTTTATCTTAAATATTGGTGCGTTAATTAATGTTTTCCATAACAACACTCATAGCAGATGCGTTCTTCAACTGACTTGAAATCAGATAGCTGAAATGCGAATGCAATAGGCTCGAAACCTATCGCTTTCTGTAATATTTTTGCATTTTAGCTGTGTTTATAATGCTGTTAAAAAAATAAGTAAATTTTCAAAAAGTTGGAAAATGAAAAAGATAGGTTTCGAACCTATGCTTCAATCCGCCTGATTTCTAGTCAGACTTTGGCGCCGCTTGGTTGCAGCTGTTGTTGTTGTGTTTCCGGAATAGCAAATACCTTCTTGAAAACATACCCAAATTTTATCTCAAATATTGGTGCGTTTATTAATGTTTTCCATAACAACACTCATAGCAGATTCGGTCGGCAACTGACTTGAAATCAGGTAGCTGAATTGCGAATGCAATAGTCTTGAAACCTACCGCTTTCGCTAACCTTTTTTGGGTTTAACTAAGTTTTTCTTGCACTTAAAAAATAAGTAAATTTTCAAAAAGTTGGAAAATGAAAAAGATAGGTTTCGAACCTATGCTTCAATCCGCCTGATTTCTAGTCAGACGTTGGCGCCGCTTGGTTGCAGCTGTTGTTGTTGTGACTCCGAAATAGCAAATACCTTCTTGAAAACATACCCAAATTTTATCTCGAATATTGGTGCGTTTATTAATGTTTTCCATAACAACACTCATAGCAGATTCGGTCGGCAACTGACTTGAAATCAGATAGCTGAAATGCGAATGCAATAGGCTCGAAACCTATCGCTTTCTGTAATATTTTTGCATTTTAGCTGTATTTATAATGCTTTTAAAAAAATAAGTAAAATTTCGAAAAGTTGGAAAATGAAGCAGATAGGTTTCGAACCTATGCTTCAATCTATCTGATTTCTAGTCAGACGTTGGCGCCACTCCGTTGCAGCTGTTGTTGTTGTGACTTTGGAATAGCAAATACCTTCTTGAAAACATACGCAAATTTTATCTCAAATATTGGTGCGTTTATTAATGTTTCCCATCACAACACTCATAGCAGATTCGGTCGGCAACTGATTTGAAATCAGATAGCAGAAATGCGGATGCAAAAGGCTTGAAACCTACCGCTTTCGCTAAACTTTTTTGGGTTTATTCTGTGTTTTTTTGCACTTAAAAAATAAGTAAATTTTCAAAATGTTGGAAAATGAAGCAGATCGGTTTCGAACCTATGCTTCAGTCTTTCTGATTTCTAGTCAGACGTTGGCGCCACTAAGTTGCAACTGTTGTTGTTGTGACTTCGGAATAGCAAATACCTTCTTGAAAACATACTCAAATTTTATCTCAAATATTGCTTCGTTAATTAATGTTTTCCATAACAACACTCATAGCAGATCCGTTCGGCAACTGACTTGAAATCAGACAGCTGAATTGCGAATGCAATAGGCTTGAAACCTACCGCTTTCGTATACCTTTTTGGGTTTATTCTGTGTTTTTCTTGCACTTAAAAAATAAGTACATTTTCAAAAAGATGGAAAATGAAGCAGATAGATTTCGAACCTATGCTTCAATCTTTCTGATTTCTAGTCAGACGTTGGCGCCACTAAGTTGCAGCTGTTGTTGTTGTGACTCCGGAATAGCAAATACCTTCTTGAAAACATACGCAAATTTTATCTCAAATATTGGAGCGTTTTTTAAGGTTTTCCATTACAACACACATAGCAGATGCGTTCGGCAACTGACTTGAAATCAGAGAGCTGAAATGCGAATGCAATAGACTTGAAACCTACCGCTTCCGCTAACCTTTTTTGGGTTTATTCTGTGTTTTTGTTGCACTTAAAAAATAAGTAAATTTTCAAAATGTTGGAAAATGAAGCAGATAGGTTTCAAACCTATGCTTCAATCTGTCTGATTTCTAGTCAGACGTTGGCGCCACTCGGTTGCAGCTGTTGTTGTTGTGACTCCGGAATAGCAAATACCTTCTTGAAAACATACCCAAATTTTATCTCAAATATTGGTGCGTTTATTAATGTTTTCCATAACAACACTCATAGCAGATTCGGTCGGCAACTGACTTGAAATCAGATAGCTGAAATGCGAATGCAATAGGCTCGAAACCTATCGCTTTCTGTAATATTTTTGCATTTTAGCTGTATTTATAATGCTTTTAAAAAAATAAGTAAATTTTCAAAAAGTTGGAAAATAAAGCAGATAGGTTTCGAACCTATGCTTCAATCTGTCTGATTTCTAGTCAGACGTTGGCGCCATTCCGTTGCAGCTGTTGTTGTTGTGACTCTGGAATAGCAAATACCTTCTTGAAAACATACCCAAATTTTATCTCAAATATTGGTGCGTTTATTAATGTTTTCCATAACAACACTCATAGCAGATGCGTTCGGCAACTGAATTGAAATCAGATAGCTGAATTGCGAATGCAATAGGCTTGAAACCTACCGCTTTCGCTAACCTTTTTTGGGTTTAATTGTGTTTTTCTTGCACTTAAAAAATAAGTAAATTTTCAAAAACTTGGCAAATGAAGCAGATAGGTTTCGAACCTATGCTTCAATCTGCCTGATTTCTAGTCAGATGTTGGCGCCGCTTGGTTGCAGCTGTTGTTGTTGTGACTCCGGAATAGCAAATACCTTCTTGAAAACGTACCCAAATTTTATCTCACATATTGGTGCGTTTATTAATGTTTTCCATAATAACACTCATAGCAGATGCGTTCGGAAACTGACTTGAAATCAGATAGCTGAATTGCGAATGCAATAGGCTTGAAACCTACCGCTTTCGCTAACCTTTTTTGGGTTTAACTAAGTTTTTCTTGCACTTAAAAAATAAGTAAATTTTCAAAAAGTTGAAAAATTAAGCAGATAGGTTTCGAACCTATGCTTCAATCTTTCTGATTTCTAGTCAGACGTTGGCGCCACTAAGTTGCAGCTGTTGTTGTTGTGACTCCGGAATAGCAAATACCTTCTTGAAAACATACGCAAATTTTATCTCAAATATTGGCGCGTTTTTTAAAGTTTTCCATTACAACACACATAGCAGATGCGTTCGGCAACTGACTTGAAATCAGAGAGCTGAAATGCGAATGCAATAGACTTGAAACCTACCGCTTCCGCTAACCTTTTTTAAGTTTATTCTGTGTTTTTGTTGCACTTAAAAAATAAGTAAATTTTCAAAATGTTGGAAAATGAAGCTGATAGGTTTCAAACCTATGCTTCAATCTGTCTGATTTCTAGTCAGACGTTGGCGCCACTCGGTTGCAGCTGTTGTTGTTGTGACTCCGGAATAGCAAATACCTTCTTGAAAACATACCCAAATTTTATCTCAAATATTGGTGCGTTTATTAATGTTTTCCATAACAACACTCATAGCAGATTCGGTCGGCAACTGACTTGAAATCAGATAGCTGAAATGCGAATGCAATAGGCTCGAAACCTATCGCTTTCTGTAATATTTTTGCATTTTAGCTGTATTTATAATGCTTTTAAAAAAATAAGTAAATTTTCAAAAAGTTGGAAAATGAAGCAGATAGGTTTCGAACCTATGCTTCAATCTGTCTGATTTCTAGTCAGACGTTGGCGCCATTCCGTTGCAACTGTTGTTGTTGTGACTCTGGAATAGCAAATACCTTCTTGAAAACATACCCAAATTTTGTCTCAAATATTGGTGCGTTTATTAATGTTTTTCATAACAACACTCATAGCAGGTGCGTTCGGCAACTGAATTGAAATCAGATAGCTGAATTGCGAATGCAATAGGCTTGAAACCTACCGCTTTCGCTAACCTTTTTTGGGTTTAATTGTGTTTTTCTTGCACTTAAAAAATAAGTAAATTTTCAAAAAGTTGGCAAATGAAGCAGATAGGTTTCGAACCTATGCTTCAATCTGCCTGAATTCTAGTCAGATGTTGGCGCCGCTTGGTTGCAGCTGTTGTTGTTGTGACTCCGGAATAGCAAATACCTTCTTGAAAACGTACCCAAATTTTATCTCAAATATTGGTGCGTTTATTAATGTTTTCCATAATAACACTCATAGCAGATGCGTTCGGAAACTGACTTGAAATCAGATAGCTGAATTGCGAATGCAATAGGCTTGAAACCTACCGCTTTCGCTAACCTTTTTTGGGTTTAACTAAGTTTTTCTTGCACTTAAAAAATAAGTAAATTTTCAAAAAGTTGGAAAATGAAGCAGATAGGTTTCGAACCTATGCTTCAATCTGCCTGATTTTTAGTCAGACGTTGGCGCCGCTTGGTTGCAGCTGTTGTTGTTGTGACTTCGGAATAGGAAATACCTTCTTGAAAACATACCCAAATTTTATCTTAAATATTGGTGCGTTAATTAATGTTTTCCATAACAACACTCATAGCAGATGCGTTCTTCAACTGACTTGAAATCAGATAGCTGAAATGCGAATGCAATAGGCTCGAAACCTATCGTTTTCTGTAATATTTTTGCATTTTAGCTGTGTTTATAATGCTGTTAAAAAAATAAGTAAATTTTCAAAATGTTGGAAAATGAAGCGGATAGGTTTCGAACCTATGCTTCAATCTGTCTGATTTCTAGTCAGACGTTGGCGCCATTCCGTTGTAGCTGTTGTTGTTGTGACTCTGGAATAGCAAATACCTTCTTGAAAACATACCCAAATTTTGTCTCAAATATTGGTGCGTTTATTAATGTTTTCCATAACAACACTCATAGCAGATTCGGTCGGCAACTGACTTGAAATCAGATAGCTGAAATGCGAATGCAATAGGCTCGAAACCTATCGCTTTCTGTAATATTTTTGCATTTTAGCTGTATTTATAATGCTTTTAAAAAAATAAGTAAATTTTGAAAAAGTTGGAAAATGAAGCAGATAGGTTTCGAACCTATGCTTTAATCTATCTGATTTCTAGTCAGACGTTGGCGCCACTCCGTTGTAGCTGTTGTTGTTGTGACTCCGGAATAGCAAATACCTTCTTGAAAACATACCCAAATTTTATCTCAATTATTGGTGCGTTTATTAATGTTTGCCATAATAACACTCGTAGCAGATGCGTTCGGCAAGTGACTTGAAATCAGAAAGCTGAATTGCGAATGGAATAGTCTTGAAACCTACCGCCATCGCTAAACTTTTTTGGCTTTAACTGTGTTTTTCTTGCACTTAAAAAATAAGTACATTTTCAAAAAGTTGGAAAATGAAGCAGATAGGTTTCGAACCTATGCTTCAATCTGCCTGATTTCTAGTCAGACGTTGGCTACGCTTGGTTGCAGCTGTTGTTGTTGTGACTCCGGAATAGCTAATACCTTCTTGAAAACATACCCAAATTTTATCTTAAATATTGGTGCGTTTATTAATGTTTTTCATAACAACACTCATAGCAGATTCGGTCGGCAAGTGACTTGAAATCAGAAAGCTGAATTGCGAATGGAATAGTCTTGAAACCTACCGCCATCGCTAACCTTTTTTGGGTTTAACTGTGTTTTTCTTGCACTTAAAAAATAAGTAAATTTTCAAAAAGTTGGAAAATGAAGCAGATAGGTTTCGAACCTATGCTTCAATCTGTCTGATTTCTAGTCAGACGTTGGCGCCACTCCGTTGCAGCTATTGTTGTTGTGACTCCGGAATAGCAAATACCTTCTTGAAAACATACCCAAATTTTATCTCAAATATTTTTGCGTTAATTAATGTTTTCCATAACAACACTCATAGCAGATGCGTTCGGCAACTGACTTGAAATCAGATAGCTGAAATGCGAATGCAATAGGCTTGAAACCTACCACTTTCGCTAACATTTTTTGGGTTTATTCTGTGTTTTTGTTGCACTTAAAAAAGAAGTAAATTTTCAAAAAGTTGGAAAATGAAGCAGATAGGTTTCGAACCTATGCTCCAATCTGCCTGATTTCTAGTCAGACGTTGGCGCCGCTTGGTTGCAGCTGCTGTTGTTGTGACTCCGGAATAGTAAATACCTTCTTGAAAACATACCCAAATTTTATCTCAAATATTGGTGCGTTTATTAATGTTTTCCATAACAACACTCATAACAGATTCGGTCGGCAACTGACTTGAAATTTTTGCATTTTAGCTGTATTTATAATGCTTTTAAAAAAATAAGTAAATTTGCAAAAAGTCAGAAAATGAAGCAGATAGGTTTCGAACCTATGCTTCAATCTGCCTGATTTCTAGTCAGACGTTGGCGCCGCTTGGTTGCAGCTGTTGTTGTTGTGACTCCGAAATAGCAAATACCTTCTTGAAAACATACCCAAATTTTATCTCGAATATTGGTGCGTTTATTAATGTTTTCCATAACAACACTCATAGCAGATTCGGTCGGCAACTGACTTGAAATCAGATAGCTGAAATGCGAATGCAATAGGCTCGAAACCTATCGCTTTCTGTAATATTTTTGCATTTTAGCTGTATTTATAATGCTTTTAAAAAAATAAGTAAAATTTCGAAAAGTTGGAAAATGAATCAGATAGGTTTCGAACCTATGCTTCAATCTATCTGATTTCTAGTCAGACGTTGGCGCCACTCCGTTGCAGCTGTTGTTGTTGTGACTTTGGAATAGCAAATACCTTCTTGAAAACATACGCAAATTTTATCTCAAATATTGGTGCGTTTATTTATGTTTTCCATAACAACACTCATAGCAGATTCGGTCGGCAACTGACTTGAAATCAGATAGCTGAAATGCGAATGCAATAGGCTCGAAACCTATCGCTTTCTGTAATATTTTTGCATTTTAGCTGTATTTATAATGCTTTTAAAAAAATAAGTAAAATTTCGAAAAGTTGGAAAATGAAGCAGATAGGTTTCGAACCTATGCTTCAATCTATCTGATTTCTAGTCAGACGTTGGCGCCACTCCGTTGCAGCTGTTGTTGTTGTGACTTTGGAATAGCAAATACCTTCTTGAAAACATACGCAAATTTTATCTCAAATATTGGTGCGTTTATTAATGTTTTCCATAACAACACTCATAGCAGATTCGGTCGGCAACTGATTTGAAATCAGATAGCAGAAATGCGGATGCAAAAGGCTTGAAACCTACCGCTTTCGCTAAACTTTTTTGGGTTTATTCTGTGTTTTTTTGCACTTAAAAAATAAGTAAATTTTCAAAATGTTGGAAAATGAAGCAGATCGGTTTCGAACCTATGCTTCAGTCTTTCTGATTTCTAGTCAGACGTTGGCGCCACTAAGTTGCAACTGTTGTTGTTGTGACTTCGGAATAGCAAATACCTTCTTGAAAACATACTCAAATTTTATCTCAAATATTGCTTCGTTAATTAATGTTTTCCATAACAACACTCATAGCAGATCCGTTCGGCAACTGACTTGAAATCAGACAGCTGAATTGCGAATGCAATAGGCTTGAAACCTACCGCTTTCGTATACCTTTTTGGGTTTATTCTGTGTTTTTCTTGCACTTAAAAAATAAGTACATTTTCAAAAAGATGGAAAATGAAGCAGATAGATTTCGAACCTATGCTTCAATCTTTCTGATTTCTAGTCAGACGTTGGCGCCACTAAGTTGCAGCTGTTGTTGTTGTGACTCCGGAATAGCAAATACCTTCTTGAAAACATACGCAAATTTTATCTCAAATATTGGAGCGTTTTTTAAGGTTTTCCATTACAACACACATAGCAGATGCGTTCGGCAACTGACTTGAAATCAGAGAGCTGAAATGCGAATGCAATAGACTTGAAACCTACCGCTTCCGCTAACCTTTTTTGGGTTTATTCTGTGTTTTTGTTGCACTTAAAAAATAAGTAAATTTTCAAAATGTTGGAAAATGAAGCTGATAGGTTTCGAACCTATGCTTCAATCTGCCTGATTTCTAGTCAGATGTTGGCGCCACTCGGTTGCAGCTGTTGTTGTTGTGACTCCGGAATAGCAAATACCTTCTTGAAAACATACCCAAATTTTATCTCAAATATTGGTGCGTTTATTAATGTTTTCCATAACAACACTCATAGCAGATTCGGTCGGCAACTGACTTGAAATCAGATAGCTGAAATGCGAATGCAATAGGCTCGAAACCTATCGCTTTCTGTAATATTTTTGCATTTTAGCTGTATTTATAATGCTTTTAAAAAAATAAGTAAATTTTCAAAAAGTTGGAAAATAAAGCAGATAGGTTTCGAACCTATGCTTCAATCTGTCTGATTTCTAGTCAGACGTTGGCGCCATTCCGTTGCAGCTGTTGTTGTTGTGACTCTGGAATAGCAAATACCTTCTTGAAAACATACCCAAATTTTATCTCAAATATTGGTGCGTTTATTAATGTTTTCCATAACAACACTCATAGCAGATGCGTTCGGCAACTGAATTGAAATCAGATAGCTGAATTGCGAATGCAATAGGCTTGAAACCTACCGCTTTCGCTAACCTTTTTTGGGTTTAATTGTGTTTTTCTTGCACTTAAAAAATAAGTAATTTTTCAAAAACTTGGCAAATGAAGCAGATAGGTTTCGAACCTATGCTTCAATCTGCCTGATTTCTAGTCAGATGTTGGCGCCGCTTGGTTGCAGCTGTTGTTGTTGTGACTCCGGAATAGCAAATACCTTCTTGAAAACGTACCCAAATTTTATCTCACATATTGGTGCGTTTATTAATGTTTTCCATAATAACACTCATAGCAGATGCGTTCGGAAACTGACTTGAAATCAGATAGCTGAATTGCGAATGCAATAGGCTTGAAACCTACCGCTTTCGCTAACCTTTTTTGGGTTTAACTAAGTTTTTCTTGCACTTAAAAAATAAGTAAATTTTCAAAAAGTTGAAAAATGAAGCAGATAGGTTTCGAACCTATGCTTCAATCTTTCTGATTTCTAGTCAGACGTTGGCGCCACTAAGTTGCAGCTGTTGTTGTTGTGACTCCGGAATAGCAAATACCTTCTTGAAAACATACGCAAATTTTATCTCAAATATTGGCGCGTTTTTTAAGGTTTTCCATTACAACACACATAGCAGATGCGTTCGGCAACTGACTTGAAATCAGAGAGCTGAAATGCGAATGCAATAGACTTGAAACCTACCGCTTCCGCTAACCTTTTTTAAGTTTATTCTGTGTTTTTGTTGCACTTAAAAAATAAGTAAATTTTCAAAATGTTGGAAAATGAAGCTGATAGGTTTCAAACCTATGCTTCAATCTGTCTGATTTCTAGTCAGACGTTGGCGCCACTCGGTTGCAGCTGTTGTTGTTGTGACTCCGGAATAGCAAATACCTTCTTGAAAACATACCCAAATTTTATCTCAAATATTGGTGCGTTTATTAATGTTTTCCATAACAACACTCATAGCAGATTCGGTCGGCAACTGACTTGAAATCAGATAGCTGAAATGCGAATGCAATAGGCTCGAAACCTATCGCTTTCTGTAATATTTTTGCATTTTAGCTGTATTTATAATGCTTTTAAAAAAATAAGTAAATTTTCAAAAAGTTGGAAAATGAAGCAGATAGGTTTCGAACCTATGCTTCAATCTGTCTGATTTCTAGTCAGACGTTGGCGCCATTCCGTTGCAACTGTTGTTGTTGTGACTCTGGAATAGCAAATACCTTCTTGAAAACATACCCAAATTTTGTCTCAAATATTGGTGCGTTTATTAATGTTTTTCATAACAACACTCATAGCAGGTGCGTTCGGCAACTGAATTGAAATCAGATAGCTGAATTGCGAATGCAATAGGCTTGAAACCTACCGCTTTCGCTAACCTTTTTTGGGTTTAATTGTGTTTTTCTTGCACTTAAAAAATAAGTAAATTTTCAAAAAGTTGGCAAATGAAGCAGATAGGTTTCGAACCTATGCTTCAATCTGCCTGATTTCTAGTCAGATGTTGGCGCCGCTTGGTTGCAGCTGTTGTTGTTGTGACTCCGGAATAGCAAATACCTTCTTGAAAACGTACCCAAATTTTATCTCAAATATTGGTGCGTTTATTAATGTTTTCCATAATAACACTCATAGCAGATTCGGTCGGCAACTGACTTGAAATCAGATAGCTGAATTCCGAATGGAATAGGCTTGAAACCTACCGCCATCGCTAACCTTTTTTGGGTTTAACTAAGTTTTTCTTGCACTTAAAAAATAAGTAAATTTTCAAAAAGTTGGAAAATGAAGCAGATAGGTTTTGAACCTATGCTTCAATCTGCCTGATTTTTAGTCAGACGTTGGCGCCGCTTGGTTGCAGCTGTTGTTGTTGTGACTTCGGAATAGCAAATACCTTCTTGAAAACATACCCAAATTTTATCTTAAATATTGGTGCGTTTATTAATGTTTTCCATAACAACACTCATAGCAGATTCGGTCGGCAACTGACTTGAAATCAGATAGCTGAAATGCGAATGCAATAGGCTCGAAACCTATCGCTTTCTGTAATATTTTTGCATTTTAGCTGTATTTATAATGCTTTTAAAAAAATAAGTAAATTTTCAAAAAGTTGGAAAATGAAGCAGATAGGTTTCGAACCTATGCTTCAATCTGTCTGATTTCTATTCAGACGTTGGCGCCACTCCGTTGCAGCTATTGTTGTTGTGACTCCGGAATAGCAAATACCTTCTTGAAAACATACCCAAATTTTATCTCAAATATTTTTGCGTTAATTAATGTTTTCCATAACAACACTCATAGCAGATGCGTTCGGCAACTGACTTGAAATCAGATAGCTGAAATGCGAATGCAATAGGCTTGAAACCTACCACTTTCGCTAACATTTTTTGGGTTTATTCTGGGTTTTTGTTGCACTTAAAAAAGAAGTAAATTTTCAAAAAGTTGGAAAATGAAGCAGATAGGTTTCGAACCTATGCTTCAATCTGCCTGATTTCTAGTCAGACGTTGGCGCCGCTTGGTTGCAGCTGCTGTTGTTGTGACTCCGGAATAGTAAATACCTTCTTGAAAACATACCCAAATTTTATCTCAAATATTGGTGCGTTTATTAATGTTTTCCATAACAACACTCATAACAGATTCGGTCGGCAACTGACTTGAAATTTTTGCATTTTAGCTGTATTTATAATGCTTTTAAAAAAATAAGTAAATTTGCAAAAAGTCAGAAAATGAAGCAGATAGGTTTCGAACCTATGCTTCAATCTGCCTGATTTCTAGTCAGACGTTGGCGCCGCTTGGTTGCAGCTGTTGTTGTTGTGACTCCGAAATAGCAAATACCTTCTTGAAAACATACCCAAATTTTATCTCGAATATTGGTGCGTTTATTAATGTTTTCCATAACAACACTCATAGCAGATTCGGTCGGCAACTGACTTGAAATCAGATAGCTGAAATGCGAATGCAATAGGCTCGAAACCTATCGCTTTCTGTAATATTTTTGCATTTTAGCTGTATTTATAATGCTTTTAAAAAAATAAGTAAAATTTCGAAAATTTGGAAAATGAAACAGATAGGTTTCGAACCTATGCTTCAATCTATCTGATTTCTAGTCAGACGTTGGCGCCACTCCGTTGCAGCTGTTGTTGTTTTGACTTTGGAATAGCAAATACCTTCTTGAAAACATACGCAAATTTTATCTCAAATATTGGTGCGTTTATTAATGTTTTCCATAACAACACTCATAGCAGATTCGGTCGGCAACTGACTTGAAATCAGATAGCTGAAATGCGAATGCAATAGGCTCGAAACCTATCGCTTTCTGTAATATTTTTGCATATTAGCTGTATTTATAATGCTTTTAAAAAAATAAGTAAAATTTCGAAAAGTTGGAAAATGAAGCAGATAGGTTTCGAACCTATGCTTCAATCTATCTGATTTCTAGTCAGACGTTGGCGCCACTCCGTTGCAGCTGTTGTTGTTGTGACTTTGGAATAGCAAATACCTTCTTGAAAACATACGCAAATTTTATCTCAAATATTGGTGCGTTTATTAATGTTTTCCATAACAACACTCATAGCAGATTCGGTCGGCAACTGATTTGAAATCAGATAGCAGAAATGCGGATGCAAAAGGCTTGAAACCTACCGCTTTCGCTAAACTTTTTTGGGTTTATTCTGTGTTTTTTTGCACTTAAAAAATAAGTAAATTTTCAAAATGTTGGAAAATGAAGCAGATCGGTTTCGAACCTATGCTTCAGTCTTTCTGATTTCTAGTCAGACGTTGGCGCCACTAAGTTGCAACTGTTGTTGTTGTGACTTCGGAATAGCAAATACCTTCTTGAAAACATACTCAAATTTTATCTCAAATATTGCTTCGTTAATTAATGTTTTCCATAACAACACTCATAGCAGATCCGTTCGGCAACTGACTTGAAATCAGACAGCTGAATTGCGAATGCAATAGGCTTGAAACCTACCGCTTTCGTATACCTTTTTGGGTTTATTCTGTGTTTTTCTTGCACTTAAAAAATAAGTACATTTTCAAAAAGATGGAAAATGAAGCAGATAGATTTCGAACCTATGCTTCAATCTTTCTGATTTCTAGTCAGACGTTGGCGCCACTAAGTTGCAGCTGTTGTTGTTGTGACTCCGGAATAGCAAATACCTTCTTGAAAACATACGCAAGTTTTATCTCAAATATTGGAGCGTTTTTTAAGGTTTTCCATTACAACACACATAGCAGATGCGTTCGGCAACTGACTTGAAATCAGAGAGCTGAAATGCGAATGCAATAGACTTGAAACCTACCGCTTCCGCTAACCTTTTTTGGGTTTATTCTGTGTTTTTGTTGCACTTAAAAAATAAGTAAATTTTCAAAATGTTGGAAAATGAAGCTGATAGGTTTCAAACCTATGCTTCAATCTGTCTGATTTCTAGTCAGACGTTGGCGCCACTCGGTTGCAGCTGTTGTTGTTGTGACTCCGGAATAGCAAATACCTTCTTGAAAACATACCCAAATTTTATCTCAAATATTGGTGCGTTTATTAATGTTTTCCATAACAACACTCATAGCAGATTCGGTCGGCAACTGACTTGAAATCAGATAGCTGAAATGCGAATGCAATAGGCTCGAAACCTATCGCTTTCTGTAATATTTTTGCATTTTAGCTGTATTTATAATGCTTTTAAAAAAATAAGTAAATTTTCAAAAAGTTGGAAAATAAAGCAGATAGGTTTCGAACCTATGCTTCAATCTGTCTGATTTCTAGTCAGACGTTGGCGCCATTCCGTTGCAGCTGTTGTTGTTGTGACTCTGGAATAGCAAATACCTTCTTGAAAACATACCCAAATTTTATCTCAAATATTGGTGCGTTTATTAATGTTTTCCATAACAACACTCATAGCAGATGCGTTCGGCAACTGAATTGAAATCAGATAGCTGAATTGCGAATGCAATAGGCTTGAAACCTACCGCTTTCGCTAACCTTTTTTGGGTTTAATTGTGTTTTTCTTGCACTTAAAAAATAAGTAAATTTTCAAAAAGTTGGAAAATGAAAAAGATAGGTTTCGAACCTATGCTTCAATCCGCCTGATTTCTAGTCAGACTTTGGCGCCGCTTGGTTGCAGCTGTTGTTGTTGTGTTTCCGGAATAGCAAATACCTTCTTGAAAACATACCCAAATTTTATCTCAAATATTGGTGCGTTTATTAATGTTTTCCATAACAACACTCATAGCAGATTCGGTCGGCAACTGACTTGAAATCAGGTAGCTGAATTGCGAATGCAATAGTCTTGAAACCTACCGCTTTCGCTAACCTTTTTTGGGTTTAACTAAGTTTTTCTTGCACTTAAAAAATAAGTAAATTTTCAAAAAGTTGGAAAATGAAAAAGATAGGTTTCGAACCTATGCTTCAATCCGCCTGATTTCTAGTCAGACGTTGGCGCCGCTTGGTTGCAGCTGTTGTTGTTGTGACTCCGAAATAGCAAATACCTTCTTGAAAACATACCCAAATTTTATCTCGAATATTGGTGCGTTTATTAATGTTTTCCATAACAACACTCATAGCAGATTCGGTCGGCAACTGACTTGAAATCAGATAGCTGAAATGCGAATGCAATAGGCTCGAAACCTATCGCTTTCTGTAATATTTTTGCATTTTAGCTGTATTTATAATGCTTTTAAAAAAATAAGTAAAATTTCGAAAAGTTGGAAAATGAAACAGATAGGTTTCGAACCTATGCTTCAATCTATCTGATTTCTAGTCAGACGTTGGCGCCACTCCGTTGCAGCTGTTGTTGTTGTGACTTTGGAATAGCAAATACCTTCTTGAAAACATACGCAAATTTTATCTCAAATATTGGTGCGTTTATTAATGTTTTCCATAACAACACTCATAGCAGATTCGGTCGGCAACTGACTTGAAATCAGATAGCTGAAATGCGAATGCAATAGGCTCGAAACCTATCGCTTTCTGTAATATTTTTGCATTTTAGCTGTATTTATAATGCTTTTAAAAAAATAAGTAAAATTTCGAAAAGTTGGAAAATGAAGCAGATAGGTTTCGAACCTATGCTTCAATCTATCTGATTTCTAGTCAGACGTTGGCGCCACTCCGTTGCAGCTGTTGTTGTTGTGACTTTGGAATAGCAAATACCTTCTTGAAAACATACGCAAATTTTATCTCAAATATTGGTGCGTTTATTAATGTTTCCCATCACAACACTCATAGCAGATTCGGTCGGCAACTGATTTGAAATCAGATAGCAGAAATGCGGATGCAAAAGGCTTGAAACCTACCGCTTTCGCTAAACTTTTTTGGGTTTATTCTGTGTTTTTTTGCACTTAAAAAATAAGTAAATTTTCAAAATGTTGGAAAATGAAGCAGATCGGTTTCGAACCTATGCTTCAGTCTTTCTGATTTCTAGTCAGACGTTGGCGCCACTAAGTTGCAACTGTTGTTGTTGTGACTTCGGAATAGCAAATACCTTCTTGAAAACATACTCAAATTTTATCTCAAATATTGCTTCGTTAATTAATGTTTTCCATAACAACACTCATAGCAGATCCGTTCGGCAACTGACTTGAAATCAGACAGCTGAATTGCGAATGCAATAGGCTTGAAACCTACCGCTTTCGTATACCTTTTTGGGTTTATTCTGTGTTTTTCTTGCACTTAAAAAATAAGTACATTTTCAAAAAGATGGAAAATGAAGCAGATAGATTTCGAACCTATGCTTCAATCTTTCTGATTTCTAGTCAGACGTTGGCGCCACTAAGTTGCAGCTGTTGTTGTTGTGACTCCGGAATAGCAAATACCTTCTTGAAAACATACGCAAATTTTATCTCAAATATTGGAGCGTTTTTTAAGGTTTTCCATTACAACACACATAGCAGATGCGTTCGGCAACTGACTTGAAATCAGAGAGCTGAAATGCGAATGCAATAGACTTGAAACCTACCGCTTCCGCTAACCTTTTTTGGGTTTATTCTGTGTTTTTGTTGCACTTAAAAAATAAGTAAATTTTCAAAATGTTGGAAAATGAAGCAGATAGGTTTCAAACCTATGCTTCAATCTGTCTGATTTCTAGTCAGACGTTGGCGCCACTCGGTTGCAGCTGTTGTTGTTGTGACTCCGGAATAGCAAATACCTTCTTGAAAACATACCCAAATTTTATCTCAAATATTGGTGCGTTTATTAATGTTTTCCATAACAACACTCATAGCAGATTCGGTCGGCAACTGACTTGAAATCAGATAGCTGAAATGCGAATGCAATAGGCTCGAAACCTATCGCTTTCTGTAATATTTTTGCATTTTAGCTGTATTTATAATGCTTTTAAAAAAATAAGTAAATTTTCAAAAAGTTGGAAAATAAAGCAGATAGGTTTCGAACCTATGCTTCAATCTGTCTGATTTCTAGTCAGACGTTGGCGCCATTCCGTTGCAGCTGTTGTTGTTGTGACTCTGGAATAGCAAATACCTTCTTGAAAACATACCCAAATTTTATCTCAAATATTGGTGCGTTTATTAATGTTTTCCATAACAACACTCATAGCAGATGCGTTCGGCAACTGAATTGAAATCAGATAGCTGAATTGCGAATGCAATAGGCTTGAAACCTACCGCTTTCGCTAACCTTTTTTGGGTTTAATTGTGTTTTTCTTGCACTTAAAAAATAAGTAAATTTTCAAAAACTTGGCAAATGAAGCAGATAGGTTTCGAACCTATGCTTCAATCTGCCTGATTTCTAGTCAGATGTTGGCGCCGCTTGGTTGCAGCTGTTGTTGTTGTGACTCCGGAATAGCAAATACCTTCTTGAAAACGTACCCAAATTTTATCTCACATATTGGTGCGTTTATTAATGTTTTCCATAATAACACTCATAGCAGATGCGTTCGGAAACTGACTTGAAATCAGATAGCTGAATTGCGAATGCAATAGGCTTGAAACCTACCGCTTTCGCTAACCTTTTTTGGGTTTAACTAAGTTTTTCTTGCACTTAAAAAATAAGTAAATTTTCAAAAAGTTGAAAAATTAAGCAGATAGGTTTCGAACCTATGCTTCAATCTTTCTGATTTCTAGTCAGACGTTGGCGCCACTAAGTTGCAGCTGTTGTTGTTGTGACTCCGGAATAGCAAATACCTTCTTGAAAACATACGCAAATTTTATCTCAAATATTGGCGCGTTTTTTAAAGTTTTCCATTACAACACACATAGCAGATGCGTTCGGCAACTGACTTGAAATCAGAGAGCTGAAATGCGAATGCAATAGACTTGAAACCTACCGCTTCCGCTAACCTTTTTAAAGTTTATTCTGTGTTTTTGTTGCACTTAAAAAATAAGTAAATTTTCAAAATGTTGGAAAATGAAGCTGATAGGTTTCAAACCTATGCTTCAATCTGTCTGATTTCTAGTCAGACGTTGGCGCCACTCGGTTGCAGCTGTTGTTGTTGTGACTCCGGAATAGCAAATACCTTCTTGAAAACATACCCAAATTTTATCTCAAATATTGGTGCGTTTATTAATGTTTTCCATAACAACACTCATAGCAGATTCGGTCGGCAACTGACTTGAAATCAGATAGCTGAAATGCGAATGCAATAGGCTCGAAACCTATCGCTTTCTGTAATATTTTTGCATTTTAGCTGTATTTATAATGCTTTTAAAAAAATAAGTAAATTTTCAAAAAGTTGGAAAATGAAGCAGATAGGTTTCGAACCTATGCTTCAATCTGTCTGATTTCTAGTCAGACGTTGGCGCCATTCCGTTGCAACTGTTGTTGTTGTGACTCTGGAATAGCAAATACCTTCTTGAAAACATACCCAAATTTTGTCTCAAATATTGGTGCGTTTATTAATGTTTTTCATAACAACACTCATAGCAGGTGCGTTCGGCAACTGAATTGAAATCAGATAGCTGAATTGCGAATGCAATAGGCTTGAAACCTACCGCTTTCGCTAACCTTTTTTGGGTTTAATTGTGTTTTTTTTGCACTTAAAAAATAAGTAAATTTTCAAAAAGTTGGCAAATGAAGCAGATAGGTTTCGAACCTATGCTTCAATCTGCCTGAATTCTAGTCAGATGTTGGCGCCGCTTGGTTGCAGCTGTTGTTGTTGTGACTCCGGAATAGCAAATACCTTCTTGAAAACGTACCCAAATTTTATCTCAAATATTGGTGCGTTTATTAATGTTTTCCATAATAACACTCATAGCAGATGCGTTCGGAAACTGACTTGAAATCAGATAGCTGAATTGCGAATGCAATAGGCTTGAAACCTACCGCTTTCGCTAACCTTTTTTGGGTTTAACTAAGTTTTTCTTGCACTTAAAAAATAAGTAAATTTTCAAAAAGTTGGAAAATGAAGCAGATAGGTTTCGAACCTATGCTTCAATCTGCCTGATTTTTAGTCAGACGTTGGCGCCGCTTGGTTGCAGCTGTTGTTGTTGTGACTTCGGAATAGCAAATACCTTCTTGAAAACATACCCAAATTTTATCTTAAATATTGGTGCGTTAATTAATGTTTTCCATAACAACACTCATAGCAGATGCGTTCTTCAACTGACTTGAAATCAGATAGCTGAAATGCGAATGCAATAGGCTCGAAACCTATCGTTTTCTGTAATATTTTTGCATTTTAGCTGTGTTTATAATGCTGTTAAAAAAATAAGTAAATTTTCAAAAAGTTGGAAAATGAAGCGGATAGGTTTCGAACCTATGCTTCAATCTGTCTGATTTCTAGTCAGACGTTGGCGCCATTCCGTTGTAGCTGTTGTTGTTGTGACTCTGGAATAGCAAATACCTTCTTGAAAACATACCCAAATTTTGTCTCAAATATTGGTGCGTTTATTAATGTTTTCCATAACAACACTCATAGCAGATTCGGTCGGCAACTGACTTGAAATCAGATAGCTGAAATGCGAATGCAATAGGCTCGAAACCTATCGCTTTCTGTAATATTTTTGCATTTTAGCTGTATTTATAATGCTTTTAAAAAAATAAGTAAATTTTGAAAAAGTTGGAAAATGAAGCAGATAGGTTTCGAACCTATGCTTTAATCTATCTGATTTCTAGTCAGACGTTGGCGCCACTCCGTTGTAGCTGTTGTTGTTGTGACTCCGGAATAGCAAATACCTTCTTGAAAACATACCCAAATTTTATCTCAATTATTGGTGCGTTTATTAATGTTTGCCATAATAACACTCGTAGCAGATGCGTTCGGCAAGTGACTTGAAATCAGAAAGCTGAATTGCGAATGGAATAGTCTTGAAACCTACCGCCATCGCTAAACTTTTTTGGCTTTAACTGTGTTTTTCTTGCACTTAAAAAATAAGTACATTTTCAAAAAGTTGGAAAATGAAGCAGATAGGTTTCGAACCTATGCTTCAATCTGCCTGATTTCTAGTCAGACGTTGGCTACGCTTGGTTGCAGCTGTTGTTGTTGTGACTCCGGAATAGCTAATACCTTCTTGAAAACATACCCAAATTTTATCTTAAATATTGGTGCGTTTATTAATGTTTTTCATAACAACACTCATAGCAGATTCGGTCGGCAAGTGACTTGAAATCAGAAAGCTGAATTGCGAATGGAATAGTCTTGAAACCTACCGCCATCGCTAACCTTTTTTGGGTTTAACTGTGTTTTTCTTGCACTTAAAAAATAAGTAAATTTTCAAAAAGTTGGAAAATGAAGCAGATAGGTTTCGAACCTATGCTTCAATCTGTCTGATTTCTAGTCAGACGTTGGCGCCACTCCGTTGCAGCTATTGTTGTTGTGACTCCGGAATAGCAAATACCTTCTTGAAAACATACCCAAATTTTATCTCACATATTGGTGCGTTTATTAATGTTTTCCATAATAACACTCATAGCAGATGCGTTCGGAAACTGACTTGAAATCAGATAGCTGAATTGCGAATGCAATAGGCTTGAAACCTACCGCTTTCGCTAACCTTTTTTGGGTTTAACTAAGTTTTTCTTGCACTTAAAAAATAAGTAAATTTTCAAAAAGTTGAAAAATTAAGCAGATAGGTTTCGAACCTATGCTTCAATCTTTCTGATTTCTAGTCAGACGTTGGCGCCACTAAGTTGCAGCTGTTGTTGTTGTGACTCCGGAATAGCAAATACCTTCTTGAAAACATACGCAAATTTTATCTCAAATATTGGCGCGTTTTTTAAAGTTTTCCATTACAACACACATAGCAGATGCGTTCGGCAACTGACTTGAAATCAGAGAGCTGAAATGCGAATGCAATAGACTTGAAACCTACCGCTTCCGCTAACCTTTTTAAAGTTTATTCTGTGTTTTTGTTGCACTTAAAAAATAAGTAAATTTTCAAAATGTTGGAAAATGAAGCTGATAGGTTTCAAACCTATGCTTCAATCTGTCTGATTTCTAGTCAGACGTTGGCGCCACTCGGTTGCAGCTGTTGTTGTTGTGACTCCGGAATAGCAAATACCTTCTTGAAAACATACCCAAATTTTATCTCAAATATTGGTGCGTTTATTAATGTTTTCCATAACAACACTCATAGCAGATTCGGTCGGCAACTGACTTGAAATCAGATAGCTGAAATGCGAATGCAATAGGCTCGAAACCTATCGCTTTCTGTAATATTTTTGCATTTTAGCTGTATTTATAATGCTTTTAAAAAAATAAGTAAATTTTCAAAAAGTTGGAAAATGAAGCAGATAGGTTTCGAACCTATGCTTCAATCTGTCTGATTTCTAGTCAGACGTTGGCGCCATTCCGTTGCAACTGTTGTTGTTGTGACTCTGGAATAGCAAATACCTTCTTGAAAACATACCCAAATTTTGTCTCAAATATTGGTGCGTTTATTAATGTTTTTCATAACAACACTCATAGCAGGTGCGTTCGGCAACTGAATTGAAATCAGATAGCTGAATTGCGAATGCAATAGGCTTGAAACCTACCGCTTTCGCTAACCTTTTTTGGGTTTAATTGTGTTTTTTTTGCACTTAAAAAATAAGTAAATTTTCAAAAAGTTGGCAAATGAAGCAGATAGGTTTCGAACCTATGCTTCAATCTGCCTGAATTCTAGTCAGATGTTGGCGCCGCTTGGTTGCAGCTGTTGTTGTTGTGACTCCGGAATAGCAAATACCTTCTTGAAAACGTACCCAAATTTTATCTCAAATATTGGTGCGTTTATTAATGTTTTCCATAATAACACTCATAGCAGATGCGTTCGGAAACTGACTTGAAATCAGATAGCTGAATTGCGAATGCAATAGGCTTGAAACCTACCGCTTTCGCTAACCTTTTTTGGGTTTAACTAAGTTTTTCTTGCACTTAAAAAATAAGTAAATTTTCAAAAAGTTGGAAAATGAAGCAGATAGGTTTCGAACCTATGCTTCAATCTGCCTGATTTTTAGTCAGACGTTGGCGCCGCTTGGTTGCAGCTGTTGTTGTTGTGACTTCGGAATAGCAAATACCTTCTTGAAAACATACCCAAATTTTATCTTAAATATTGGTGCGTTAATTAATGTTTTCCATAACAACACTCATAGCAGATGCGTTCTTCAACTGACTTGAAATCAGATAGCTGAAATGCGAATGCAATAGGCTCGAAACCTATCGTTTTCTGTAATATTTTTGCATTTTAGCTGTGTTTATAATGCTGTTAAAAAAATAAGTAAATTTTCAAAAAGTTGGAAAATGAAGCGGATAGGTTTCGAACCTATGCTTCAATCTGTCTGATTTCTAGTCAGACGTTGGCGCCATTCCGTTGTAGCTGTTGTTGTTGTGACTCTGGAATAGCAAATACCTTCTTGAAAACATACCCAAATTTTGTCTCAAATATTGGTGCGTTTATTAATGTTTTCCATAACAACACTCATAGCAGATTCGGTCGGCAACTGACTTGAAATCAGATAGCTGAAATGCGAATGCAATAGGCTCGAAACCTATCGCTTTCTGTAATATTTTTGCATTTTAGCTGTATTTATAATGCTTTTAAAAAAATAAGTAAATTTTGAAAAAGTTGGAAAATGAAGCAGATAGGTTTCGAACCTATGCTTTAATCTATCTGATTTCTAGTCAGACGTTGGCGCCACTCCGTTGTAGCTGTTGTTGTTGTGACTCCGGAATAGCAAATACCTTCTTGAAAACATACCCAAATTTTATCTCAATTATTGGTGCGTTTATTAATGTTTGCCATAATAACACTCGTAGCAGATGCGTTCGGCAAGTGACTTGAAATCAGAAAGCTGAATTGCGAATGGAATAGTCTTGAAACCTACCGCCATCGCTAAACTTTTTTGGCTTTAACTGTGTTTTTCTTGCACTTAAAAAATAAGTACATTTTCAAAAAGTTGGAAAATGAAGCAGATAGGTTTCGAACCTATGCTTCAATCTGCCTGATTTCTAGTCAGACGTTGGCTACGCTTGGTTGCAGCTGTTGTTGTTGTGACTCCGGAATAGCTAATACCTTCTTGAAAACATACCCAAATTTTATCTTAAATATTGGTGCGTTTATTAATGTTTTTCATAACAACACTCATAGCAGATTCGGTCGGCAAGTGACTTGAAATCAGAAAGCTGAATTGCGAATGGAATAGTCTTGAAACCTACCGCCATCGCTAACCTTTTTTGGGTTTAACTGTGTTTTTCTTGCACTTAAAAAATAAGTAAATTTTCAAAAAGTTGGAAAATGAAGCAGATAGGTTTCGAACCTATGCTTCAATCTGTCTGATTTCTAGTCAGACGTTGGCGCCACTCCGTTGCAGCTATTGTTGTTGTGACTCCGGAATAGCAAATACCTTCTTGAAAACATACCCAAATTTTATCTCAAATATTTTTGCGTTAATTAATGTTTTCCATAACAACACTCATAGCAGATGCGTTCGGCAACTGACTTGAAATCAGATAGCTGAAATGCGAATGCAATAGGCTTGAAACCTACCACTTTCGCTAACATTTTTTGGGTTTATTCTGTGTTTTTGTTGCACTTAAAAAAGAAGTAAATTTTCAAAAAGTTGGAAAATGAAGCAGATAGGTTTCGAACCTATGCTCCAATCTGCCTGATTTCTAGTCAGACGTTGGCGCCGCTTGGTTGCAGCTGCTGTTGTTGTGACTCCGGAATAGTAAATACCTTCTTGAAAACATACCCAAATTTTATCTCAAATATTGGTGCGTTTATTAATGTTTTCCATAACAACACTCATAACAGATTCGGTCGGCAACTGACTTGAAATTTTTGCATTTTAGCTGTATTTATAATGCTTTTAAAAAAATAAGTAAATTTGCAAAAAGTCAGAAAATGAAGCAGATAGGTTTCGAACCTATGCTTCAATCTGCCTGATTTCTAGTCAGACGTTGGCGCCGCTTGGTTGCAGCTGTTGTTGTTGTGACTCCGAAATAGCAAATACCTTCTTGAAAACATACCCAAATTTTATCTCGAATATTGGTGCGTTTATTAATGTTTTCCATAACAACACTCATAGCAGATTCGGTCGGCAACTGACTTGAAATCAGATAGCTGAAATGCGAATGCAATAGGCTCGAAACCTATCGCTTTCTGTAATATTTTTGCATTTTAGCTGTATTTATAATGCTTTTAAAAAAATAAGTAAAATTTCGAAAAGTTGGAAAATGAAACAGATAGGTTTCGAACCTATGCTTCAATCTATCTGATTTCTAGTCAGACGTTGGCGCCACTCCGTTGCAGCTGTTGTTGTTGTGACTTTGGAATAGCAAATACCTTCTTGAAAACATACGCAAATTTTATCTCAAATATTGGTGCGTTTATTTATGTTTTCCATAACAACACTCATAGCAGATTCGGTCGGCAACTGACTTGAAATCAGATAGCTGAAATGCGAATGCAATAGGCTCGAAACCTATCGCTTTCTGTAATATTTTTGCATTTTAGCTGTATTTATAATGCTTTTAAAAAAATAAGTAAAATTTCGAAAAGTTGGAAAATGAAGCAGATAGGTTTCGAACCTATGCTTCAATCTATCTGATTTCTAGTCAGACGTTGGCGCCACTCCGTTGCAGCTGTTGTTGTTGTGACTTTGGAATAGCAAATACCTTCTTGAAAACATACGCAAATTTTATCTCAAATATTGGTGCGTTTATTAATGTTTTCCATAACAACACTCATAGCAGATTCGGTCGGCAACTGATTTGAAATCAGATAGCAGAAATGCGGATGCAAAAGGCTTGAAACCTACCGCTTTCGCTAAACTTTTTTGGGTTTATTCTGTGTTTTTTTGCACTTAAAAAATAAGTAAATTTTCAAAATGTTGGAAAATGAAGCAGATCGGTTTCGAACCTATGCTTCAGTCTTTCTGATTTCTAGTCAGACGTTGGCGCCACTAAGTTGCAACTGTTGTTGTTGTGACTTCGGAATAGCAAATACCTTCTTGAAAACATACTCAAATTTTATCTCAAATATTGCTTCGTTAATTAATGTTTTCCATAACAACACTCATAGCAGATCCGTTCGGCAACTGACTTGAAATCAGACAGCTGAATTGCGAATGCAATAGGCTTGAAACCTACCGCTTTCGTATACCTTTTTGGGTTTATTCTGTGTTTTTCTTGCACTTAAAAAATAAGTACATTTTCAAAAAGATGGAAAATGAAGCAGATAGATTTCGAACCTATGCTTCAATCTTTCTGATTTCTAGTCAGACGTTGGCGCCACTAAGTTGCAGCTGTTGTTGTTGTGACTCCGGAATAGCAAATTTTATCTCAAATATTGGAGCGTTTTTTAAGGTTTTCCATTACAACACACATAGCAGATGCGTTCGGCAACTGACTTGAAATCAGAGAGCTGAAATGCGAATGCAATAGACTTGAAACCTACCGCTTCCGCTAACCTTTTTTGGGTTTATTCTGTGTTTTTGTTGCACTTAAAAAATAAGTAAATTTTCAAAATGTTGGAAAATGAAGCTGATAGGTTTCGAACCTATGCTTCAATCTGCCTGATTTCTAGTCAGATGTTGGCGCCACTCGGTTGCAGCTGTTGTTGTTGTGACTCCGGAATAGCAAATACCTTCTTGAAAACATACCCAAATTTTATCTCAAATATTGGTGCGTTTATTAATGTTTTCCATAACAACACTCATAGCAGATTCGGTCGGCAACTGACTTGAAATCAGATAGCTGAAATGCGAATGCAATAGGCTCGAAACCTATCGCTTTCTGTAATATTTTTGCATTTTAGCTGTATTTATAATGCTTTTAAAAAAATAAGTAAATTTTCAAAAAGTTGGAAAATAAAGCAGATAGGTTTCGAACCTATGCTTCAATCTGTCTGATTTCTAGTCAGACGTTGGCGCCATTCCGTTGCAGCTGTTGTTGTTGTGACTCTGGAATAGCAAATACCTTCTTGAAAACATACCCAAATTTTATCTCAAATATTGGTGCGTTTATTAATGTTTTCCATAACAACACTCATAGCAGATGCGTTCGGCAACTGAATTGAAATCAGATAGCTGAATTGCGAATGCAATAGGCTTGAAACCTACCGCTTTCGCTAACCTTTTTTGGGTTTAATTGTGTTTTTCTTGCACTTAAAAAATAAGTAATTTTTCAAAAACTTGGCAAATGAAGCAGATAGGTTTCGAACCTATGCTTCAATCTGCCTGATTTCTAGTCAGATGTTGGCGCCGCTTGGTTGCAGCTGTTGTTGTTGTGACTCCGGAATAGCAAATACCTTCTTGAAAACGTACCCAAATTTTATCTCACATATTGGTGCGTTTATTAATGTTTTCCATAATAACACTCATAGCAGATGCGTTCGGAAACTGACTTGAAATCAGATAGCTGAATTGCGAATGCAATAGGCTTGAAACCTACCGCTTTCGCTAACCTTTTTTGGGTTTAACTAAGTTTTTCTTGCACTTAAAAAATAAGTAAATTTTCAAAAAGTTGAAAAATGAAGCAGATAGGTTTCGAACCTATGCTTCAATCTTTCTGATTTCTAGTCAGACGTTGGCGCCACTAAGTTGCAGCTGTTGTTGTTGTGACTCCGGAATAGCAAATACCTTCTTGAAAACATACGCAAATTTTATCTCAAATATTGGCGCGTTTTTTAAGGTTTTCCATTACAACACACATAGCAGATGCGTTCGGCAACTGACTTGAAATCAGAGAGCTGAAATGCGAATGCAATAGACTTGAAACCTACCGCTTCCGCTAACCTTTTTTAAGTTTATTCTGTGTTTTTGTTGCACTTAAAAAATAAGTAAATTTTCAAAATGTTGGAAAATGAAGCTGATAGGTTTCAAACCTATGCTTCAATCTGTCTGATTTCTAGTCAGACGTTGGCGCCACTCGGTTGCAGCTGTTGTTGTTGTGACTCCGGAATAGCAAATACCTTCTTGAAAACATACCCAAATTTTATCTCAAATATTGGTGCGTTTATTAATGTTTTCCATAACAACACTCATAGCAGATTCGGTCGGCAACTGACTTGAAATCAGATAGCTGAAATGCGAATGCAATAGGCTCGAAACCTATCGCTTTCTGTAATATTTTTGCATTTTAGCTGTATTTATAATGCTTTTAAAAAAATAAGTAAATTTTCAAAAAGTTGGAAAATGAAGCAGATAGGTTTCGAACCTATGCTTCAATCTGTCTGATTTCTAGTCAGACGTTGGCGCCATTCCGTTGCAACTGTTGTTGTTGTGACTCTGGAATAGCAAATACCTTCTTGAAAACATACCCAAATTTTGTCTCAAATATTGGTGCGTTTATTAATGTTTTTCATAACAACACTCATAGCAGGTGCGTTCGGCAACTGAATTGAAATCAGATAGCTGAATTGCGAATGCAATAGGCTTGAAACCTACCGCTTTCGCTAACCTTTTTTGGGTTTAATTGTGTTTTTCTTGCACTTAAAAAATAAGTAATTTTTCAAAAACTTGGCAAATGAAGCAGATAGGTTTCGAACCTATGCTTCAATCTGCCTGATTTCTAGTCAGATGTTGGCGCCGCTTGGTTGCAGCTGTTGTTGTTGTGACTCCGGAATAGCAAATACCTTCTTGAAAACGTACCCAAATTTTATCTCAAATATTGGTGCGTTTATTAATGTTTTCCATAATAACACTCATAGCAGATTCGGTCGGCAACTGACTTGAAATCAGATAGCTGAATTCCGAATGGAATAGGCTTGAAACCTACCGCCATCGCTAACCTTTTTTGGGTTTAACTAAGTTTTTCTTGCACTTAAAAAATAAGTAAATTTTCAAAAAGTTGGAAAATGAAGCAGATAGGTTTCGAACCTATGCTTCAATCTGCCTGATTTTTAGTCAGACGTTGGCGCCGCTTGGTTGCAGCTGTTGTTGTTGTGACTTCGGAATAGCAAATACCTTCTTGAAAACATACCCAAATTTTATCTTAAATATTGGTGCGTTTATTAATGTTTTCCATAACAACACTCATAGCAGATTCGGTCGGCAACTGACTTGAAATCAGATAGCTGAAATGCGAATGCAATAGGCTCGAAACCTATCGCTTTCTGTAATATTTTTGCATTTTAGCTGTATTTATAATGCTTTTAAAAAAATAAGTAAATTTTCAAAAAGTTGGAAAATGAAGCAGATAGGTTTCGAACCTATGCTTCAATCTGTCTGATTTCTATTCAGACGTTGGCGCCACTCCGTTGCAGCTATTGTTGTTGTGACTCCGGAATAGCAAATACCTTCTTGAAAACATACCCAAATTTTATCTCAAATATTTTTGCGTTAATTAATGTTTTCCATAACAACACTCATAGCAGATGCGTTCGGCAACTGACTTGAAATCAGATAGCTGAAATGCGAATGCAATAGGCTTGAAACCTACCACTTTCGCTAACATTTTTTGGGTTTATTCTGGGTTTTTGTTGCACTTAAAAAAGAAGTAAATTTTCAAAAAGTTGGAAAATGAAGCAGATAGGTTTCGAACCTATGCTTCAATCTGCCTGATTTCTAGTCAGACGTTGGCGCCGCTTGGTTGCAGCTGCTGTTGTTGTGACTCCGGAATAGTAAATACCTTCTTGAAAACATACCCAAATTTTATCTCAAATATTGGTGCGTTTATTAATGTTTTCCATAACAACACTCATAACAGATTCGGTCGGCAACTGACTTGAAATTTTTGCATTTTAGCTGTATTTATAATGCTTTTAAAAAAATAAGTAAATTTGCAAAAAGTCAGAAAATGAAGCAGATAGGTTTCGAACCTATGCTTCAATCTGCCTGATTTCTAGTCAGACGTTGGCGCCGCTTGGTTGCAGCTGTTGTTGTTGTGACTCCGAAATAGCAAATACCTTCTTGAAAACATACCCAAATTTTATCTCGAATATTGGTGCGTTTATTAATGTTTTCCATAACAACACTCATAGCAGATTCGGTCGGCAACTGACTTGAAATCAGATAGCTGAAATGCGAATGCAATAGGCTCGAAACCTATCGCTTTCTGTAATATTTTTGCATTTTAGCTGTATTTATAATGCTTTTAAAAAAATAAGTAAAATTTCGAAAATTTGGAAAATGAAACAGATAGGTTTCGAACCTATGCTTCAATCTATCTGATTTCTAGTCAGACGTTGGCGCCACTCCGTTGCAGCTGTTGTTGTTTTGACTTTGGAATAGCAAATACCTTCTTGAAAACATACGCAAATTTTATCTCAAATATTGGTGCGTTTATTAATGTTTTCCATAACAACACTCATAGCAGATTCGGTCGGCAACTGACTTGAAATCAGATAGCTGAAATGCGAATGCAATAGGCTCGAAACCTATCGCTTTCTGTAATATTTTTGCATATTAGCTGTATTTATAATGCTTTTAAAAAAATAAGTAAAATTTCGAAAAGTTGGAAAATGAAGCAGATAGGTTTCGAACCTATGCTTCAATCTATCTGATTTCTAGTCAGACGTTGGCGCCACTCCGTTGCAGCTGTTGTTGTTGTGACTTTGGAATAGCAAATACCTTCTTGAAAACATACGCAAATTTTATCTCAAATATTGGTGCGTTTATTAATGTTTTCCATAACAACACTCATAGCAGATTCGGTCGGCAACTGATTTGAAATCAGATAGCAGAAATGCGGATGCAAAAGGCTTGAAACCTACCGCTTTCGCTAAACTTTTTTGGGTTTATTCTGTGTTTTTTTGCACTTAAAAAATAAGTAAATTTTCAAAATGTTGGAAAATGAAGCAGATCGGTTTCGAACCTATGCTTCAGTCTTTCTGATTTCTAGTCAGACGTTGGCGCCACTAAGTTGCAACTGTTGTTGTTGTGACTTCGGAATAGCAAATACCTTCTTGAAAACATACTCAAATTTTATCTCAAATATTGCTTCGTTAATTAATGTTTTCCATAACAACACTCATAGCAGATCCGTTCGGCAACTGACTTGAAATCAGACAGCTGAATTGCGAATGCAATAGGCTTGAAACCTACCGCTTTCGTATACCTTTTTGGGTTTATTCTGTGTTTTTCTTGCACTTAAAAAATAAGTACATTTTCAAAAAGATGGAAAATGAAGCAGATAGATTTCGAACCTATGCTTCAATCTTTCTGATTTCTAGTCAGACGTTGGCGCCACTAAGTTGCAGCTGTTGTTGTTGTGACTCCGGAATAGCAAATACCTTCTTGAAAACATACGCAAGTTTTATCTCAAATATTGGAGCGTTTTTTAAGGTTTTCCATTACAACACACATAGCAGATGCGTTCGGCAACTGACTTGAAATCAGAGAGCTGAAATGCGAATGCAATAGACTTGAAACCTACCGCTTCCGCTAACCTTTTTTGGGTTTATTCTGTGTTTTTGTTGCACTTAAAAAATAAGTAAATTTTCAAAATGTTGGAAAATGAAGCTGATAGGTTTCAAACCTATGCTTCAATCTGTCTGATTTCTAGTCAGACGTTGGCGCCACTCGGTTGCAGCTGTTGTTGTTGTGACTCCGGAATAGCAAATACCTTCTTGAAAACATACCCAAATTTTATCTCAAATATTGGTGCGTTTATTAATGTTTTCCATAACAACACTCATAGCAGATTCGGTCGGCAACTGACTTGAAATCAGATAGCTGAAATGCGAATGCAATAGGCTCGAAACCTATCGCTTTCTGTAATATTTTTGCATTTTAGCTGTATTTATAATGCTTTTAAAAAAATAAGTAAATTTTCAAAAAGTTGGAAAATAAAGCAGATAGGTTTCGAACCTATGCTTCAATCTGTCTGATTTCTAGTCAGACGTTGGCGCCATTCCGTTGCAGCTGTTGTTGTTGTGACTCTGGAATAGCAAATACCTTCTTGAAAACATACCCAAATTTTATCTCAAATATTGGTGCGTTTATTAATGTTTTCCATAACAACACTCATAGCAGATGCGTTCGGCAACTGAATTGAAATCAGATAGCTGAATTGCGAATGCAATAGGCTTGAAACCTACCGCTTTCGCTAACCTTTTTTGGGTTTAATTGTGTTTTTCTTGCACTTAAAAAATAAGTAAATTTTCAAAAACTTGGCAAATGAAGCAGATAGGTTTCGAACCTATGCTTCAATCTGCCTGATTTCTAGTCAGATGTTGGCGCCGCTTGGTTGCAGCTGTTGTTGTTGTGACTCCGGAATAGCAAATACCTTCTTGAAAACGTACCCGAATTTTATCTCACATATTGGTGCGTTTATTAATGTTTTCCATAATAACACTCATAGCAGATGCGTTCGGAAACTGACTTGAAATCAGATAGCTGAATTGGGAATGCAATAGGCTTGAAACCTACCGCTTTCGCTAACCTTTTTTGGGTTTAACTAAGTTTTTCTTGCACTTAAAAAATAAGTAAATTTTCAAAAAGTTGAAAAATGAAGCAGATAGGTTTCAAACCTATGCTTCAATCTTTCTGATTTCTAGTCAGACGTTGGCGCCACTAAGTTGCAGCTGTTGTTGTTGTGACTCCGGAATAGCAAATACCTTTTTGAAAACATACCCAAATTTTATCTCAAATATTGGTGCGTTTATTAATGTTTTCCATAACAACACTCATAGCAGATTCGGTCGGCAACTGACTTGAAATCAGATAGCTGAAATGCGAATGCAATAGGCTCGAAACCTATCGCTTTCTGTAATATTTTTGCATTTTAGCTGTATTTATAATGCTTTTAAAAAAATAAGTAAATTTTCAAAAAGTTGGAAAATGAAGCAGATAGGTTTCGAACCTATGCTTCAATCTGTCTGATTTCTAGTCAGACGTTGGCGCCATTCCGTTGCAGCTGTTGTTGTTGTGACTCTGGAATAGCAAATACCTTCTTGAAAACATACCCAAATTTTGTCTCAAATATTGGTGCGTTTATTAATGTTTTTCATAACAACACTCATAGCAGATGCGTTCGGCAACTGAATTGAAATCAGATAGCTGAATTGCGAATGCAATAGGCTTGAAACCTACCGCTTTCGCTAACCTTTTTTGGGTTTAATTGTGTTTTTCTTGCACTTAAAAAATAAGTAAATTTTCAAAAAGTTGGCAAATGAAGCAGATAGGTTTCGAACCTATGCTTCAATCTGCCTGATTTCTAGTCAGATGTTGGCGCCGCTTGGTTGCAGCTGTTGTTGTTGTGACTCCGGAATAGCAAATACCTTCTTGAAAACGTACCCAAATTTTATCTCAAATATTGGTGCGTTTATTAATGTTTTCCATAATAACACTCATAGCAGATGCGTTCGGAAACTGACTTGAAATCAGATAGCTGAATTGCGAATGCAATAGGCTTGAAACCTACCGCTTTCGCTAACCTTTTTTGGGTTTAACTAAGTTTTTCTTGCACTTAAAAAATAAGTAAATTTTCAAAAAGTTGGAAAATGAAGCAGATAGGTTTCGAACCTATGCTTCAATCTGCCTGATTTTTAGTCAGACGTTGGCGCCGCTTGGTTGCAGCTGTTGTTCTTGTGACTTCGGAATAGCAAATACCTTCTTGAAAACATACCCAAATTTTATCTTAAATATTGGTGCGTTAATTAATGTTTTCCATAACAACACTCATAGCAGATGCGTTCTTCAACTGACTTGAAATCAGATAGCTGAAATGCGAATGCAATAGGCTCGAAACCTATCGCTTTCTGTAATATTTTTGCATTTTAGCTGTATTTATAATGCTTTTAAAAAAATAAGTAAATTTGCAAAAACTCAGGAAATGAAGCAGATAGGTTTCGAACTTATGCTTCAATCTGTCTGATTTCTAGTCAGACGTTGGCGCCATTCCGTTGCAGCTGTTGTTGTTGTGACTTTGGAATAGCAAATACCTTCTTGAAAACATACCCAAATTTTATCTCAAATATTGGTGCGCTTATTAATGTTTTCCATAACAACACTCATAGCAGATGCGTTCGGCAACTGAATTGAAATCAGATAGCTGAATTGCGAATGCAATAGGCTTGAAACCTACCGCTTTCGCTAACCTTTTTTGGGTTTAACTGTGTTTTTCTTGTACTTAAAAAATAAGTAAATTTTCAAAAAGTTGGAAAATGAAGCAGATAGGTTTCGAACCTATGCTTCAATCTTTCTGATTTCTAGTCAGACGTTGGCGCCACTAAGTTGCAGCTGTTGTTGTTGTGACTCCGGAATAGCAAATACCTTCTTGAAAACATACGCAAATTTTATCTCAAATATTGGCGCGTTTTTTAAGGTTTTCCATTACAACACACATAGCAGATGCGTTCGGCAACTGACTTGAAATCAGAGAGCTGAAATGCGAATGCAATAGACTTGAAACCTACCGCTTCCGCTAACCTTTTTTAAGTTTATTCTGTGTTTTTGTTGCACTTAAAAAATAAGTAAATTTTCAAAATGTTCAAAATGAAGCTGATAGGTTTCAAACCTATGCTTCAATCTGTCTGATTTCTAGTCAGACGTTGGCGCCACTCGGTTGCAGCTGTTGTTGTTGTGACTCCGGAATAGCAAATACCTTCTTGAAAACATACCCAAATTTTATCTCAAATATTGGTGCGTTTATTAATGTTTTCCATAACAACACTCATAGCAGATTCGGTCGGCAACTGACTTGAAATCAGATAGCTGAAATGCGAATGCAATAGGCTCGAAACCTATCGCTTTCTGTAATATTTTTGCATTTTAGCTGTATTTATAATGCTTTTAAAAAAATAAGTAAATTTGCAAAAACTCAGGAAATGAAGCAGATAGGTTTCGAACTTATGCTTCAATCTGTCTGATTTCTAGTCAGACGTTGGCGCCATTCCGTTGCAGCTGTTGTTGTTGTGACTTTGGAATAGCAAATACCTTCTTGAAAACATACCCAAATTTTATCTCAAATATTGGTGCGCTTATTAATGTTTTCCATAACAACACTCATAGCAGATGCGTTCGGCAACTGAATTGAAATCAGATAGCTGAATTGCGAATGCAATAGGCTTGAAACCTACCGCTTTCGCTAACCTTTTTTGGGTTTAACTGTGTTTTTCTTGTACTTAAAAAATAAGTAAATTTTCAAAAAGTTGGAAAATGAAGCAGATAGGTTTCGAACCTATGCTTCAATCTGCCTGATTTCTAGTCAGATATTGGCGCCGCTTGGTTGCAGCTGTTGTTGTTGTGACTCCGGAATAGCAAATACCTTCTTGAAAACATACCCAAATTTTATCTCAAATATTGGTGCGTTTATTAATGTTTTCCATAACAACACTCATAGCAGATTCGGTCGGCAACTGACTTGAAATCTAATAGCTGAATTGCGAATGGAATAGGCTTGAAACCTACCGCCATCGCTAACCTTTTTTGGGTTTAACTAAGTTTTTCTTGCACTTAAAAAATAAGTAAATTTTCAAAAAGTTGGAAAATGAAGCAGATAGGTTTCGAACCTATGCTTCAATCTGCCTGATTTTTAGTCAGACGTTGGCGCCGCTTGGTTGCAGCTGTTGTTGTTGTGACTTCGGAATAGCAAATACCTTCTTGAAAACATACCCAAATTTTATCTTAAATATTGGTGCGTTAATTAATGTTTTCCATAACAACACTCATAGCAGATGCGTTCGGCAACTGACTTGAAATCAGATAGCTGAATTGCGAATGCAATAGGCTTGAAACCTACCGCTTTCGCTAACCTTTTTTGGGTTTAACTAAGTTTTTCTTGCACTTAAAAAATAAGTAAATTTTCAAAAAGTTGGAAAATGAAGCAGATAGGTTTCGAACCTATGCTTCAATCTTTCTGATTTCTAGTCAGACGTTGGCGCCACTAAGTTGCAGCTGTTGTTGTTGTGACTCCGGAATAGCAAATACCTTCTTGAAAACATACGCAAATTTTATCTCAAATATTGGAGCGTTTTTTAAGGTTTTCCATTACAACACACATAGCAGATGCGTTCGGCAACTGACTTGAAATCAGAGAGCTGAAATGCGAATGCAATAGACTTGAAACCTACCGCTTCCGCTAACCTTTTTTAAGTTTATTCTGTGTTTTTGTTGCACTTAAAAAATAAGTAAATTTTCAAAAAGTTGGCAAATGAAGCAGATAGGTTTCGAACCTATGCTTCAATCTGCCTGATTTCTAGTCAGATGTTGGCGCCGCTTGGTTGCAGCTGTTGTTGTTGTGACTCCGGAATAGCAAATACCTTCTTGAAAACGTACCCAAATTTTATCTCAAATATTGGTGCGTTTATTAATGTTTTCCATAACAACACTCATAGCAGATTCGGTCGGCAACTGACTTGAAATCAGATAGCTGAAATGCGAATGCAATAGGCTCGAAACCTATCGCTTTCTGTAATATTTTTGTATTTTAGCTGTATTTATAATGCTTTTAAAAAAATAAGTAAATTTTCAAAAAGTTGGAAAATGAAGCGGATAGGTTTCGAACCTATGCTTCAATCTGTCTGATTTCTAGTCAGACGTTGGCGCCATTCCGTTGTAGCTGTTGTTGTTGTGACTCTGGAATAGCAAATACCTTCTTGAAAACATACCCAAATTTTGTCTCAAATATTGGTGCGTTTATTAATGTTTTCCATAACAACACTCATAGCAGATGCGTTCGGCAACTGAATTGAAATCAGATAGCTGAATTGCGAATGCAATAGGCTTGAAACCTACCGCTTTCGCTAACCTTTTTTGGGTTTAATTGTGTTTTTCTTGCACTTAAAAAATAAGTAAATTTTCAAAAAGTTGGCAAATGAAGCAGATAGGTTTCGAACCTATGCTTCAATCTGCCTGATTTCTAGTCAGATGTTGGCGCCGCTTGGTTGCAGCTGTTGTTGTTGTGACTCCGGAATAGCAAATACCTTCTTGAAAACATACCTAAATTTTATCTCAAATATTGGTGCGTTTATTAATGTTTTCCATAACAACACTCATAGCAGATTCGGTCGGCAACTGACTTGAAATCAGATAGCTGAAATGCGAATGCAATAGGCTCGAAACCTATCGCTTTCTGTAATATTTTTGCATTTTAGCTGTGTTTAAAATGCTTTTAAAAAAATAAAAAATTTTTCAAAAAGATGGAAAATGAAGCAGATAGGTTTCGAACCTATGCTTCAATCTGTCTGATTTCTAGTCAGACTTTGGCGCCGTTTGGTTGCAGCTGTTGTTGTTGTGACTCCGGAATAGCAAATACCTTCTTGAAAACATACCCAAATTTTATCTCAAATATTGGTGCGTTTATTAATGTTTTCCATAACAACACTCATAGCAGATTCGGTCGGCAACTGACTTGAAATCAGATAGCTGAAATGCGAATGCAATAGGCTCGAAACCTATCGCTTTCTGTAATATTTTTGCATTTTAGCTGTGTTTAAAATGCTTTTAAAAAAATAAAAAAAAATTCAAAAAGATGGAAAATGAAGCAGATAGGTTTCGAACCTATGCTTCAATCTGCCTGATTTCTAGTCAGACTTTGGCGCCGCTCGGTTGCATCTGTTGTTGTTGTGACTCCGGAATAGCAAATACCTTCTTGAAAACATACCCAAATTTTATCTCAAATATTGGTGCGTTTATTAATGTTTTAAATAACAACACTCATAGCAGATTCGGTCGGCAACTGACTTGAAATCAGGTAGCTGAATTGCGAATGCAATAGGCTTGAAACCTACCGCTTTCGCTAACCTGTTTTGGGTTTAACTGTGTTTTCCTTGCACTTAAAAATAAAAAAAATTTCAAAAAGATGGAAAATGAAGCAGATAGGTTTCGAACCTATGAAAAAAAAAAGGAGGGTAGATGGTGACGCACAGTAAACACTTAGCTCCGTATTTATCTTGATTTTAAAAATAGTCGATTTAATTTTTACAATTTAAAAATATTGTGTTACGATTCCGTGTCCTTTGTGTGTTGTGTGTGAGTGTTATCTCCGAAAAATTTTACTATATAAATATGGAAAATTTATAAAAACCAGTGACAGTACAAAATCAATATTGTGAGACTAATTATTCTGCTAAACGAAGTTCGTATAAAATCCGCAACTATTATTAAGTGCAGTGATAAACTCGACGGGAACCAGCTGATAATTTCAAAAAACAATAATTAATGCCTAAATCTATTCCCATGATTTATGTGAAGAAGTGCTCAAAAGGATTGTGAATTGTACGTGCTTGTATTATGAACTTCACTTCAACATAATAGACACGTAACGCCATCTAGTAGCTTTGCTTAAAATCAAATATATCTCCAGTCGTAATTCACCTTCTAATTCGAAATTACAATTGATGTTGTCCTAGTTGAGTGGTAATACCAGCGGACTTGAAACACTTATTACGTCAAAGCAAGACGGCGGCGGTTCAAATCCAGCAACAAGTAACTATTTTTTGTTATACATTTTTTTTTTATTTATCAATTCGCAACACTACTGCAGTATTATAATATCTGTGGCAAGAATTCTAAGAAATTAAAAAAAAAAAAAAAAACGATGAGTTTCTTTGAAAATATCACTTTCCGAAGGAATCGCACAAAATCGGAATCGATTACAAATACATCGGTTACAAACATGTCAATAGAAGAAATCTTAAATGAATCTACTAATAGTATGCCTGATATATCTCTCGATGCCAGTAAAATTGATCAAATATTTAAACTTCGAGAGGAAATAGAAAAATTAAAATTAGAATTAAGTAGTGCTCATGCTGAAATTGATTCACTGTGTATAGCAAACAACAATCTGAAACGTAAGATTGAAGAAATATCAAAAAAATCTGAATTATACAAAAAAGTTGCACAAAGCCCCATACCGAAGAATACAACACCGAAAATAAAAAGGAATAATAAAGAAATGACTAATAAACAGATACAAACGGATAACAACTGCAATAAAGAGGTGATTACTAAAGAAAAGAGAGAAGCAAATGTAAACCAAAATCAATCTCTGAAGGAAAAACGGGCACAAAAAAATAAAAAAGGAAACACAGTTAAACATAAACTTCATATTCTTAGTTCGAACAGCAAGAATAAAATCTTGGAAACTCTGCGAGAAACTTTTAAAAGTGACCAATATGACATCTGTCATTATTTAAAAACTCACTGTGACCTTCAAAATTTAATAGATGATGCAGAAAACATCACAAAGAATTTGACAAAAAATGATTATTTTGTACTGATGATTGGCGAAGAAGATTTCAAAAACACTCAAAACTATTTTAAGTTGATTTTTAGTATAAGGGAATCATTACAAAAAATTTATCATACAAACATCATAATTTGTTTGCCCAATTATAAGTGTGCCGATTATAAAAATATGTTTAATTGGAGAATTGAGAATTTTAATAATTTATTGTATCTTGACATTGCTACTCACGAATATGCTTATCTACTTGACTCAAATCTTAACCTTGACTATAGTTATAAAATGTTTAATACTAATAATGGTGACATTAACAATTTTGGCATTAAAATTATAATAAATGACCTTTATAAATTAGTAAACGAAATAGAAAAATGTAATATGGATACGTGCGAAAATTCTGTAACGTCAATTTTTACTCTGACAAATACCAGTAATGAAAAATTATCAACATCATCTTCTAATATTTTTCGTCAATGAATATCTTTTAATAATGCATCAAAACATTGCTGGTCTTTTTGCGAAATCTGAGGATCTTTTAGTATGTATAGATGAATTATCAGAAAATAACAAATGTGTAGATGTCATTTGCTTGACAGAGCACTTTATGCAATCGGGCTATGAAAATTATTTATCTATATCCAATTATTATCTAGCAGATAGTTTTTGTAGAAGATCTAGTAAGAGAGGAGGAACCTGCATCTTAATAAAAAATGGACATAAGTGTAAACCTATCCCCGATATTAAAGAAATGTCACTTGAAGGTATTTTTGAATGTTGTGGTGTAGAATTGTGTGGATATGATATGATTATAATATGTGTGTACAGAGTTCCTAGCTCGAAACACCTAAATCAGTTTTTTGAAAAACTTTCTACGCTGCTTGGTAAAATAAATAAACTAAATAAAAAACATGTAATAATTGCTGGGGATTTTAATGTGGATATACTAAAAAAATCGAGTGCTGCCCTGGAATTTGAATATTTATTGTTGAATCATAACCTTAAATTAGAAATAAGGGAACCTACTCGGTTGTCTAGTAGGACTTGCATAGACAATTTTGCTCACAATATTATTAAAAAGGGTTGCAAATCTGAGGTTATTGAATTTGGCTTATCTGACTATACAGCACAGTTAATCAAATGTCCAGTAAATAAATATTTTCTTATTGATAAATGGATCATTACACGTCGTGACTATAGTAAGGAAAATATGATCAAATTTAAGAACTGCTTAAGAAATCTCTCCTTCTCAGAAATCTACGAAGAAGATGATCCTAATAAAGCATATGACTTTTTTATAGAACAATTTACTCTGTTCTATGATCTTTGTTTTCCAAAAAGAAACTTAACTATAAAAGTAAATAAAAAAGTGACTTGGTTATCACGTGGCATAAAAAAGAGTAGTGTGAAAAAGAGATCACTTCTTTGGCGATATAGGCTGAATCCTACCAGTTCTAATAAAGCTGATTTTAAAAGATATAACACTCTTTATAAGAAAATAATTAAACTTACACGTCGTTCTCAAAATAATTATAAAATTAAACAATCAAATAATAAATCTAAAAGCGTTTGGCAGATAATAAACAATAGTAAGGAAAATAAACCCCATGAACCAATTACTACATTAAATATTGACAATAACATTATAACTGATTCTAAAGAAATTTCTAATAGATTTAACAATTATTTTGTAGACAAAGTAGAACCTGTAAAAAATAACAACAATAAATATAATTATGACATTCCAAATATTATTAATTCAATGTTTATGCCCCCGGCCCTACCATGTGACATAATAAATATAATAAGAAATCTAAAAAATACTAACAGTGTCGGATATGATAATATATGTACGAAGGTAGTTAAATTTGTTGGAGAAACATTGTGTAAGCATTTAACACACATCCTCAATATGACAATAGCTGCTGGTATCTATCCAGAAAAGTTAAAAATAGCAAAAGTAAATCCTTTATATAAAAAGGGAGATAGAAAGCTTATGCAAAACTACAGACCAATTGCCCAGTCATCAATATTCTCAAAAATCTTTGAAAAATACATTTATAAAATAATGATTAATTTTTTTGAAACTAACAATATCTTAGCTAAAGAGCAGAAAGGTTTTCGAAAGGGCAAAACAATTAACATGGCTATATTTGATTTCTTAAAAATCATAATGAAAAATATTGACAAACGTAATCCAGTCTGTGCCATTTTTTGCGATATGACTCAGGCTTTCGACCATGTTGACCATGATAAATTATTATTTAAATTAAATGCATATGGAATAAGAGGTAATATTCTACAACTTATTGAGACTTATCTAAAAAACAGAAAACAATATGTTGAAATCTCTAAGATATGTATGAAAACGAAACATGAACAAGTATATACATCTTCTCATCGTACCATTACATATGGTGTCCCACAGGGAAGTGTTTTAGGGCCGTTGCTATTCTTACTATATATAAATAATTTACCGAAAGCAGTCAATAAACATGTATCCCTATTTGCTGATGATAGTTCGGTCATTATTTAATGTGAAAATAGAGATGCATATGAGAACGACGTAAATAAAACTTTAAAATCTATTATAATGTGGCTAGAAAATAACAATTTAAAGATAAATTTAGAAAAAACAAAATTGATGCATCTGAGTCAAAGAATACCTGGCATAAACATGAACGTAAGTTACAATACTAAAGAAGTTAATGACACAGATGCTGTGACCTTTTTAGGTTTGGTAATTGATAATAAATTAGACTGGAAGTTACATATAGAAAATATATCGTTAAGAATAAGCAGAGCCTCATATGCATTATACAAACTAGCACCGGTTCTTAATATAGATGGCTTGATTACTGCTTATAATAAAACACCCAAATTTTATCTCAAATATTGGTGCGTTTATTAATGTTTTCCATAACAACACTCATAGCAGATTCGGTCGGCAACTGATTTGAAATCAGATAGCAGAAATGCGGATGCAAAAGGCTTGAAACCTACCGCTTTCGCTAAACTTTTTTGGGTTTATTCTGTGTTTTTGTTGCACTTAAAAAATAAGTAAATTTTCAAAATGTTGGAAAATGAAGCAGATCGGTTTCGAACCTATGCTTCAGTCTTTCTGATTTCTAGTCAGACGTTGGCGCCACTAAATTGCAACTGTTGTTGTTGTGACTTCGGAATAGCAAATACCTTCTTGAAAACATACTCAAATTTTATCTCAAATATTGGTGCGTTAATTAATGTTTTCCATAACAACACTCATAGCAGATCCGTTCGGCAACTGACTTGAAATCAGACAGCTGAATTGCGAATGCAATAGGCTTGAAACCTACCGCTTTCGTATACCTTTTTGGGTTTATTCTGTGTTTTTCTTGCACTTAAAAAATAAGTACATTTTCAAAAAGATGGAAAATGAAGCAGATAGATTTCGAACCTATGCTTCAATCTTTCTGATTTCTAGTCAGACGTTGGCGCCACTAAGTTGCAGCTGTTGTTGTTGTGACTCCGGAATAGCAAATACCTTCTTGAAAACATACGCAAATTTTATCTCAAATATTGGAGCGTTTTTTAAGGTTTTCCATTACAACACACATAGCAGATGCGTTCGGCAACTGACTTGAAATCAGAGAGCTGAAATGCGAATGCAATAGACTTGAAACCTACCGCTTCCGCTAACCTTTTTTGGGTTTATTCTGTGTTTTTGTTGCACTTAAAAAATAAGTAAATTTTCAAAATGTTGGAAAATGAAGCTGATAGGTTTCAAACCTATGCTTCAATCTGTCTGATTTCTAGTCAGACGTTGGCGCCACTCGGTTGCAGCTGTTGTTGTTGTGACTCCGGAATAGCAAATACCTTCTTGAAAACATACCCAAATTTTATCTCAAATATTGGTGCGTTTATTAATGTTTTCCATAACAACACACATAGCAGATGCGTTCGGCAACTGACTTGAAATCAGAGAGCTGAAATGCGAATGCAATAGACTTGAAACCTACCGCTTCCGCTAACCTTTTTTGGGTTTATTCTGTGTTTTTGTTGCACTTAAAAAATAAGTAAATTTTCAAAATGTTGGAAAATGAAGCTGATAGGTTTCAAACCTATGCTTCAATCTGTCTGATTTCTAGTCAGACGTTGGCGCCACTCGGTTGCAGCTGTTGTTGTTGTGACTCCGGAATAGCAAATACCTTCTTGAAAACATACCCAAATTTTATCTCAAATATTGGTGCGTTTATTAATGTTTTCCATAACAACACTCATAGCAGATTCGGTCGGCAACTGACTTGAAATCAGATAGCTGAAATGCGAATGCAATAGGCTCGAAACCTATCGCTTTCTGTAATATTTTTGCATTTTAGCTGTATTTATAATGCTTTTAAAAAAATAAGTAAATTTTCAAAAACTTGGCAAATGAAGCAGATAGGTTTCGAACCTATGCTTCAATCTGCCTGATTTCTAGTCAGATGTTGGCGCCGCTTGGTTGCAGCTGTTGTTGTTGTGACTCCGGAATAGCAAATACCTTCTTGAAAACGTACCCAAATTTTATCTCAAATATTGGTGCGTTTATTAATGTTTTCCATAATAACACTCATAGCAGATGCGTTCGGAAACTGACTTGAAATCAGATAGCTGAATTGCGAATGCAATAGGCTTGAAACCTACCGCTTTCGCTAACCTTTTTTGGGTTTAAATAAGTTTTTCTTGCACTTAAAAAATAAGTAAATTTTCAAAAAGTTGAAAAATGAAGCAGATAGGTTTCGAACCTATGCTTCAATCTTTCTGATTTCTAGTCAGACGTTGGCGCCACTAAGTAGCAGCTGTTGTTGTTGTGGCTCCGGAATAGCAAATACCTTCTTGAAAACATACGCAAATTTTTTCTCAAATATTGGCGCGTTTTTTAAGGTTTTCCATTACAACACACATAGCAGATGCGTTCGGCAACTGACTTGAAATCAGAGAGCTGAAATGCGAATGCAATAGACTTGAAACCTACCGCATCCGCTAACCTTTTTTAAGTTTATTCTGTGTTTTTGTTGCACTTAAAAAATAAGTAAATTTTAAAAATGTTGGAAAATGAAGCTGATAGGTTTCAAACCTATGCTTCAATCTGCCCGATTTCTAGTCAGACTTTGGCGCCGCTCGGTTGCATCTGTTGTTGTTGTGACTCCGGAATAGCAAATACCTTCTTGAAAACATACCCAAATTTTATCTCAAATATTGGTGCGTTTATTAATGTTTTAAATAACAACACTCATAGCAGATTCGGTCGGCAACTGACTTGAAATCAGGTAGCTGAATTGCGAATGCAATAGGCTTGAAACCTACCGCTTTCGCTAACCTGTTTTGGGTTTAACTGTGTTTTCCTTGCACTTAAAAATAAAAAAAATTTCAAAAAGATGGAAAATGAAGCAGATAGGTTTCGAACCTATGCTTCAATCTGTCTGATTTCTAGTCAGACGTTGGCGCCATTCCGTTGCAGCTGTTGTTGTTGTGACTCTGGAATAGCAAATACCTTCTTGAAAACATACCCAAATTTTATCTCAAATATTGGTGCGTTTATTAATGTTTTCCATAACAACACTCATAGCAGATGCGTTCGGCAACTGACTTGAAATCAGATAGCTGAATTGCGAATGCAATAGGCTTGAAACCTACCGCTTTCGCTTACCTTTTTTGGGTTTAACTAAGTTTTTCTTGCACTTACAAAATAAGTACATTTTCAAAAAGATGGAAAATGAAGCAGATAGGTTTCGAACCTATGCTTCAATCTGCCTGATTTCTAGTCAGACTTTGGCGCCGCTTGGTTGCAGCTGTTGTTGTTGTGTTTCCGGAATAGCAAATACCTTCTTGAAAACATACCCAAATTTTATCTCAAATATTGGTGCGCTTATTAATGTTTTCCATAACAACACTCATAGCAGATGCGTTCGGCAACTGAATTGAAATCAGATAGCTGAATTGCGAATGCAATAGGCTTGAAACCTACCGCTTTCGCTAACCTTTTTTGGGTTTAACTGTGTTTTTCTTGTACTTAAAAAATAAGTAAATTTTCAAAAAGTTGGAAAATGAAGCAGATAGGTTTCGAACCTATGCTTCAATCTGCCTGATTTCTAGTCAGATATTGGCGCCGCTTGGTTGCAGCTGTTGTTGTTGTGACTCCGGAATAGCAAATACCTTCTTGAAAACATACCCAAATTTTATCTCAAATATTGGTGCGTTTATTAATGTTTTCCATAACAACACTCATAGCAGATTCGGTCGGCAACTGACTTGAAATCAGATAGCTGAAATGCGAATGCAATAGGCTCGAAACCTATCGCTTTCTGTAATATTTTTGCATTTTAGCTGTATTTATAATGCTTTTAAAAAAATAAGTAAATTTTCAAAAAGTTGGAAAATGAAGCAGATAGGTTTCGAACCTATGCTTCAATCTGTCTGATTTCTAGTCAGACGTTGGCGCCACTCCGTTGTAGCTGTTGTTGTTGTGACTCCGGAATAGCAAATACTTTCTTGAAAACATACCCAAATTTTATCTCAATTATTGGTGCGTTTATTAATGTTTGCCATAATAACACTCATAGCAGATGCGTTCGGCAACTGACTTGAAATCAGATAGCTGAATTGCGAATGCAATAGGCTTGAAACCTACCGCTTTCGCTAACCTTTTTTGGGTTTAACTGTGTTTTTCTTGCACTTAAAACATAAGTACATTTTCAAAAAGTTGGAAAATGAAGCCGATAGGTTTCGAACCTATGCTTCAATCTGCCTGATTTCTAGTCAGACGTTGGCTACGCTTGGTTGCAACTGTTGTTGTTGTGACTCCGGAATAGCTAATACCTTCTTGAAAACATACCCAAATTTTATCTCAAATATTGGTGCGTTTATTAATGTTTTCCATAACAACACTCATAGCAGATTCGGTCGGCAAGTGACTTGAAATCAGAAAGCTGAATTGCGAATGGATTAGTCTTGAAACCTACCGCCATCGCTAACCTTTTTTGGGTTTAACTGTGTTTTTCTTGCACTTAAAAAATAAGTAAATTTTCAAAAAGTTGGAAAATGAAGCAGATAGGTTTCGAACCTATGCTACAATCTGTCTGATTTCTAGTCAGACGTTGGCGCCACTCCGTTGCAGCTGTTGTTGTTGTGACTCCGGAATAGCAAATACCTTCTTGAAAACATACCCAAATTTTATCTCAAATATTTTTGCGTTAATTAATGTTTTCCATAACAACACTCATAGCAGATGCGTTCGGCAACTGACTTGAAATCAGATAGCTGAAATGCGAATGCAATAGGCTTGAAACCTACCACTTTCGCTAACATTTTTTGGGTTTATTCTGTGTTTTTGTTGCACTTAAAAAAGAAGTAAATTTTCAAAAAGTTGGAAAATGAAGCAGATAGGTTTCGAACCTATGCTTCAATCTGCCTGATTTCTAGTCAGACGTTGGCGCCGCTTGGTTGCAGCTGCTGTTGTTGTGACTCCGGAATAGTAAATACCTTCTTGAAAACATACCCAAATTTTATCTCAAATATTGGTGCGTTTATTAATGTTTTCCATAACAACACTCATAACAGATTCGGTCGGCAACTGACTTGAAATTTTTGCATTTTAGCTGTATTTATAATGCATTTAAAAAAAAAAGTAAATTTGCAAAAAGTCAGAAAATGAAGCAGATAGGTTTCGAACCTATGCTTCAATCTGCCTGATTTCTAGTCAGACTTTGGCGCCGCTTGGTTGCAGCTGTTGTTGTTGTGACTCCGGAATAGCAAATACCTTCTTGAAAACATACCCAAATTTTATCTCGAATTTTGGTGCGTTTATTAATGTTTTCCATAACAACACTCATAGCAGATTCGGTCGGCAACTGACGTGAAATCAGATAGCTGAAATGCGAATGCAATAGGCTCGAAACCTATCGCTTTCTGTAATATTTTTGCATTTTAGCTGTATTTATAATGCTTTTAAAAAAATAAGTAAATTTTCAAAAAGTTGGAAAATGAAGCAGATAGGTTTCGAACCTATGCTTCAGTCTGTCTGATTTCTAGTCAGACGTTGGCGCCACTCCGTTGCAGCTGTTGTTGTTGTGACTCCGGAATAGCAAATACCTTCTTGAAAACATACCCAAATTTTATCTCAAATATTGCAGCGTTTTTTAAGGTTTTCCATTACAACACACATAGCAGATGCGTTCGGCAACTGACTTGAAATCAGAGAGCTGAAATGCGAATGCAATAGACTTGAAACCTACCGCTTCCGCTAACCTTTTTTGGGTTTATTCTGTGTTTTTGTTGCACTTAAAAAATAAGAAAATGTTCAAAATGTTGGAAAATGAAGCTGATAGGTTTCGAACCTATGCTTCAATCTGCCTGATTTCTAGTCAGACGTTGGCGCCGCTTGGTTGCAGCTGTTGTTGTTGTGACTCCGGAATAGCAAATACCTTCTTGAAAACATACCCAAATTTTATCTCAAATATTGGTGAGTTTATTAATGATTTCCATAACAACACTCATAGCAGATTCGGTCGGCAACTGACTTGAAATCAGATAGCTGAAATGCGAATGCAATAGGCTCGAAACCTATCGCTTTTTGTAATATTTTTGCATTTTAGCTGTATTTATAATGCTTATAAAAAAATAAGTAAATTTTCAAAAAGTTGGAAAATGAAGCAGATAGGTTTCGAACCTATGCTTCAGTCTGTCTGATTTCTAGTCAGACGTTGGCGCCACTCCGTTGCAGCTGTTGTTGTTGTGACTCCGGAATAGCAAATACCTTCTTGAAAACTTACGCAAATTTTATCTCAAATATTGGAGCGTATTTTAAGGTTTTCCATTACAACACACATAGCAGATGCGTTCGGCAACTGACTTGAAATCAGAGAGCTGAAATGCGAATGCAATAGACTTGAAACCTACCGCTTCCGCTAACCTTTTTTGGGTTTATTCTGTGTTTTTGTTGCACTTAAAAAATAAGTAAATTTTCAAAATGTTGGAAAATGAAGCTAATAGGTTTCAAACCTATGCTTCAATCTGTCTGATTTCTAGTCAGACGTTGGCGCCACTCGGTTGCAGCTGTTGTTGTTGTGACTCCGGAATAGCAAATACCTTCTTGAAAACATACCCAAGTTTTATCTCAAATATTGGTGCGTTTATTAATGTTTTCCATAACAACACTCATAGCAGATTCGGTCGGCAACTGACTTGAAATCAGGTAGCTGAATTGCGAATGCAATAGGCTTGAAACCTACCGCTTTCGCTAACCTGTTTTGGGTTTAACTGTGTTTTCCTTGCACTTAAAAATAAAAAAAATTTCAAAAAGATGGAAAATGAAGCAGATAGGTTTCGAACCTATGCTTCAATCTGTCTGATTTCTAGTCAGACGTTGGCGCCATTCCGTTGCAGCTGTTGTTGTTGTGACTCTGGAATAGCAAATACCTTCTTGAAAACATACCCAAATTTTATCTCAAATATTGGTGCGTTTATTAATGTTTTCCATAACAACACTCATAGCAGATGCGTTCGGCAACTGACTTGAAATCAGATAGCTGAATTGCGAATGCAATAGGCTTGAAACCTACCGCTTTCGCTTACCTTTTTTGGGTTTAACTAAGTTTTTCTTGCACTTACAAAATAAGTACATTTTCAAAAAGATGGAAAATGAAGCAGATAGGTTTCGAACCTATGCTTCAATCTGCCTGATTTCTAGTCAGACTTTGGCGCCGCTTGGTTGCAGCTGTTGTTGTTGTGTTTCCGGAATAGCAAATACCTTCTTGAAAACATACCCAAATTTTATCTCAAATATTGGTGCGCTTATTAATGTTTTCCATAACAACACTCATAGCAGATGCGTTCGGCAACTGAATTGAAATCAGATAGCTGAATTGCGAATGCAATAGGCTTGAAACCTACCGCTTTCGCTAACCTTTTTTGGGTTTAACTGTGTTTTTCTTGTACTTAAAAAATAAGTAAATTTTCAAAAAGTTGGAAAATGAAGCAGATAGGTTTCGAACCTATGCTTCAATCTGCCTGATTTCTAGTCAGATATTGGCGCCGCTTGGTTGCAGCTGTTGTTGTTGTGACTCCGGAATAGCAAATACCTTCTTGAAAACATACCCAAATTTTATCTCAAATATTGGTGCGTTTATTAATGTTTTCCATAACAACACTCATAGCAGATTCGGTCGGCAACTGACTTGAAATCAGATAGCTGAAATGCGAATGCAATAGGCTCGAAACCTATCGCTTTCTGTAATATTTTTGCATTTTAGCTGTATTTATAATGCTTTTAAAAAAATAAGTAAATTTTCAAAAAGTTGGAAAATGAAGCAGATAGGTTTCGAACCTATGCTTCAATCTGTCTGATTTCTAGTCAGACGTTGGCGCCACTCCGTTGTAGCTGTTGTTGTTGTGACTCCGGAATAGCAAATACTTTCTTGAAAACATACCCAAATTTTATCTCAATTATTGGTGCGTTTATTAATGTTTGCCATAATAACACTCATAGCAGATGCGTTCGGCAACTGACTTGAAATCAGATAGCTGAATTGCGAATGCAATAGGCTTGAAACCTACCGCTTTCGCTAACCTTTTTTGGGTTTAACTGTGTTTTTCTTGCACTTAAAACATAAGTACATTTTCAAAAAGTTGGAAAATGAAGCCGATAGGTTTCGAACCTATGCTTCAATCTGCCTGATTTCTAGTCAGACGTTGGCTACGCTTGGTTGCAACTGTTGTTGTTGTGACTCCGGAATAGCTAATACCTTCTTGAAAACATACCCAAATTTTATCTCAAATATTGGTGCGTTTATTAATGTTTTCCATAACAACACTCATAGCAGATTCGGTCGGCAAGTGACTTGAAATCAGAAAGCTGAATTGCGAATGGATTAGTCTTGAAACCTACCGCCATCGCTAACCTTTTTTGGGTTTAACTGTGTTTTTCTTGCACTTAAAAAATAAGTAAATTTTCAAAAAGTTGGAAAATGAAGCAGATAGGTTTCGAACCTATGCTACAATCTGTCTGATTTCTAGTCAGACGTTGGCGCCACTCCGTTGCAGCTGTTGTTGTTGTGACTCCGGAATAGCAAATACCTTCTTGAAAACATACCCAAATTTTATCTCAAATATTTTTGCGTTAATTAATGTTTTCCATAACAACACTCATAGCAGATGCGTTCGGCAACTGACTTGAAATCAGATAGCTGAAATGCGAATGCAATAGGCTTGAAACCTACCACTTTCGCTAACATTTTTTGGGTTTATTCTGTGTTTTTGTTGCACTTAAAAAAGAAGTAAATTTTCAAAAAGTTGGAAAATGAAGCAGATAGGTTTCGAACCTATGCTTCAATCTGCCTGATTTCTAGTCAGACGTTGGCGCCGCTTGGTTGCAGCTGCTGTTGTTGTGACTCCGGAATAGTAAATACCTTCTTGAAAACATACCCAAATTTTATCTCAAATATTGGTGCGTTTATTAATGTTTTCCATAACAACACTCATAACAGATTCGGTCGGCAACTGACTTGAAATTTTTGCATTTTAGCTGTATTTATAATGCATTTAAAAAAAAAAGTAAATTTGCAAAAAGTCAGAAAATGAAGCAGATAGGTTTCGAACCTATGCTTCAATCTGCCTGATTTCTAGTCAGACTTTGGCGCCGCTTGGTTGCAGCTGTTGTTGTTGTGACTCCGGAATAGCAAATACCTTCTTGAAAACATACCCAAATTTTATCTCGAATTTTGGTGCGTTTATTAATGTTTTCCATAACAACACTCATAGCAGATTCGGTCGGCAACTGACGTGAAATCAGATAGCTGAAATGCGAATGCAATAGGCTCGAAACCTATCGCTTTCTGTAATATTTTTGCATTTTAGCTGTATTTATAATGCTTTTAAAAAAATAAGTAAATTTTCAAAAAGTTGGAAAATGAAGCAGATAGGTTTCGAACCTATGCTTCAGTCTGTCTGATTTCTAGTCAGACGTTGGCGCCACTCCGTTGCAGCTGTTGTTGTTGTGACTCCGGAATAGCAAATACCTTCTTGAAAACATACCCAAATTTTATCTCAAATATTGCAGCGTTTTTTAAGGTTTTCCATTACAACACACATAGCAGATGCGTTCGGCAACTGACTTGAAATCAGAGAGCTGAAATGCGAATGCAATAGACTTGAAACCTACCGCTTCCGCTAACCTTTTTTGGGTTTATTCTGTGTTTTTGTTGCACTTAAAAAATAAGAAAATGTTCAAAATGTTGGAAAATGAAGCTGATAGGTTTCGAACCTATGCTTCAATCTGCCTGATTTCTAGTCAGACGTTGGCGCCGCTTGGTTGCAGCTGTTGTTGTTGTGACTCCGGAATAGCAAATACCTTCTTGAAAACATACCCAAATTTTATCTCAAATATTGGTGAGTTTATTAATGATTTCCATAACAACACTCATAGCAGATTCGGTCGGCAACTGACTTGAAATCAGATAGCTGAAATGCGAATGCAATAGGCTCGAAACCTATCGCTTTTTGTAATATTTTTGCATTTTAGCTGTATTTATAATGCTTATAAAAAAATAAGTAAATTTTCAAAAAGTTGGAAAATGAAGCAGATAGGTTTCGAACCTATGCTTCAGTCTGTCTGATTTCTAGTCAGACGTTGGCGCCACTCCGTTGCAGCTGTTGTTGTTGTGACTCCGGAATAGCAAATACCTTCTTGAAAACTTACGCAAATTTTATCTCAAATATTGGAGCGTATTTTAAGGTTTTCCATTACAACACACATAGCAGATGCGTTCGGCAACTGACTTGAAATCAGAGAGCTGAAATGCGAATGCAATAGACTTGAAACCTACCGCTTCCGCTAACCTTTTTTGGGTTTATTCTGTGTTTTTGTTGCACTTAAAAAATAAGTAAATTTTCAAAATGTTGGAAAATGAAGCTAATAGGTTTCAAACCTATGCTTCAATCTGTCTGATTTCTAGTCAGACGTTGGCGCCACTCGGTTGCAGCTGTTGTTGTTGTGACTCCGGAATAGCAAATACCTTCTTGAAAACATACCCAAGTTTTATCTCAAATATTGGTGCGTTTATTAATGTTTTCCATAACAACACTCATAGCAGATTCGGTCGGCAACTGACTTGAAATCAGATAGCTGAAATGCGAATGCAATAGGCTCGAAACCTATCGCTTTCTGTAATATTTTTGCATTTTAGCTGTATTTATAATGCTTTTAAAAAAATAAGTAAATTTTCGAAAAGTTGGAAAATGAAGCAGATAGGTTTCGAACCTATGCTTTAATCTATCTGATTTCTAGTCAGACGTTGGCACCACTCCGTTGTAGCTGTTGTTGTTGTGACTCCGGAATAGCAAATACCTTCTTGAAAACATACCCAAATTTTATCTCAATTATTGGTGCGTTTATTAATGTTTGCCATAATAACACTCATAGCAGATGCGTTCGGCAACTGACTTGAAATCAGATAGCTGAATTGCGAATGCAATAGGCTTGAAACCTACCGCTTTCGGTAACCTTTTTTGGGTTTAACTGTGTTTTTCTTGCACTTAAAACATAAGTACATTTTCAAAAAGTTGGAAAATGAAGCCGATAGGTTTCGAACCTATGCTTCAATCTGCCTGATTTCTAGTCAGACGTTGGCTACGCTTGGTTGCAGCTGTTGTTGTTGTGACTCCGGAATAGCTAATACCTTCTTGAAAACATACCCAAATTTTATCTCAAATATTGGTGCGTTTATTAATGTTTTCTATAACAACACTCATAGCAGATGCGTTCGGCAACTGACTTGAAATCAGATAGCTGAATTGCGAATGCAATAGGCTTGAAACCTACCGCTTTCGCTAACCTTTTTTGGGTTTAACTGTGTTTTTCTTGCACTTAAAAAATTAGTACATTTTCAAAAAGTTGGTCAATGAAGCCGATAGGTTTCGAACCTATGCTTCAATCTGCCTGATTTCTAGTCAGACGTTGGCTCCGCTTGGTTGCAGCTGTTGTTGTTGTGACTCCGGAATAGCTAATACCTTCTTGAAAACATACCCAAATTTTATCTCAAATATTGGTGCGTTTATTAATGTTTTCCATAACAACACTCATAGCAGATTCGGTCGGCAAGTGACTTGAAATCAGAAATCTGAATTGCGAATGGAATAGTCTTGATACCTACCGCCATCGCTAACCTTTCTTGGGTTTAACTGTGTTTTTCTTGCACTTAAAAAATAAGTAAATTTTCAAAAAGTTGGAAAATGAAGCAGATAGGTTTCGAACCTATGCTTCAATCTGTCAGATTTCTAGTCAGACGTTGGTGCCACTCCGTTGCAGCTGTTGTTGTTGTGACTCCGGAATAGCAAATACCTTCTTGAAAACATACCCAAATTTTATCTCAAATATTTTTGCGTTAATTAATGTTTTCCATAACAACACTCATAGCAGATGCGTTCGGCAACTGACTTGAAATCAGATAGCTGAAATGCGAATGCAATAGGCTTGAAACCTACCACTTTCGCTAACATTTTTTGGGTTTATTCTGTGTTTTTGTTGCACTTAAAAAAAAAGTAAATTTTCAAAAAGTTGGAAAATGAAGCAGATAGGTTTCGAACCTATGCTTCAATCTGCCTGATTTCTAGTCAGACGTTGGCGCCGCTTGGTTGCAGCTGTTGTTGTTGTGACTCCGGAATAGTAAATACCTTCTTGAAAACATACCCAAATTTTATCTCAAATATTGGTGCGTTTATTAATGTTTTCCATAACAACACTAATAGCAGATTCGGTCGGCAACTGACTTGAAATTTTTGCATTTTAGCTGTATTTATAATGCTTTTAAAAAAATAAGTAAATTTGCAAAAAGTCAGAAAATGAAGCAAATAGGTTTCGAACCTATGCTTCAATCTGCCTGATTTCTAGTCAGAAGTTGGCGCCGCTTGGTTGCAGCTGTTGTTGTTGTGACTCCGGAATAGCAAATACCTTCTTGAAAACATACCTAAATTTTATCTCAAATATTGGTGCGTTTATTAATGTTTTCCATAACAACACTCATAGCAGATTCGGTCGGCAACTGACTTGAAATCAGATAGCTGAAATGCGAATGCAATAGGCTCGAACCCTATCGCTTTCTGTAATATTTTTGCATTTTAGCTGTGTTTAAAATGCTTTTAAAAAAATAAATTTTTTTTCAAAAAGATGGAAAATGAAGCAGATAGGTTTCGAACCTATGCTTCAATCTGCCTGATTTCTAGTCAGAAGTTGGCGCCGCTTGGTTGCAGCTGTTGTTGTTGTGACTCCGGAATAGCAAATACCTTCTTGAAAACATACCTAAATTTTATCTCAAATATTGGTGCGTTTATTAATGTTTTCCATAACAACACTCATAGCAGATTCGGTCGGCAACTGACTTGAAATCAGATAGCTGAAATGCGAATGCAATAGGCTCGAAACCTATCGCTTTCTGTAATATTTTTGCATTTTAGCTGTGTTTAAAATGCTTTTAAAAAAATAAAAAAAATTTCAAAAAGATGGAAAATGAAGCAGATAGGTTTCGAACCTATGCTTCAATCTGCCTGATTTCTAGTCAGACTTTGGCGCCGCTCGGTTGCATCTGTTGTTGTTTTGACTCCGGAATAGCAAATGCCTTCTTGAAAACATACCCAAATTTTATCTCAAATATTGGTGCGTTTATTAATGTTTTAAATAACAACACTCATAGCAGATTCGGTCGGCAACTGACTTGAAATCAGGAAGCTGAATTGCGAATGCAATAGGCTTGAAACCTACCGCTTTCGCTAACCTTTTTTGGGTTTAACTGTGTTTTCCTTGCACTTAAAAAAAAAAATTTCAAAAAGATGGAAAATGAAGCAGATAGGTTTCGAACCTATGCTTCAATCTGTCTGATTTCTAGTCAGACGTTGGCGCCATTCCGTTGCAGCTGTTGTTGTTGTGACTCTGGAATAGCAAATACCTTCTTGAAAACATACCCAAATTTTATCTCAAATATTGGTGCGTTTATTAATGTTTTCCATAATCACACTCATGGCAGATTCGGTCGGCAACTGACTTGAAATCAGATAGCTGAAATGCGAATGCAATAGGCTCGAAACCTACCGCTTTCGCTAATCTTTTTTGGATTTATTCTGTGTTTTTCTTGCATTTAAAAAATAAGTAAATTTTCAAAAAGTTGGAAAATGAAGTAGATAGGTTTCGAACCTATGCTTCAATCTGCCTGATTTCTAGTCAGACGTTGGCGCCGCTTGGTTGCAGCTGTTGTTGTTGTGACTCCGGAATAGCAAATACCTTCTTGAAAACACCCAAATTTTATCTCAAATATTGGTGCGTTTATTAATGTTTTCCATAACAACACTCATAGCAGATTCGGTCGGCAACTGATTTGAAATCAGATAGCAGAAATGCGGATGCAAAAGGCTTGAAACCTACCTCTTTCGCTAAAAATTTTTGGGTTTATTCTGTGTTTTTGTTGCACTTAAAAAATAAGTAAATTTTCAAAATGTTGGAAAATGAAGCTGATAGGTTTCAAACCTATGCTTCAATCTGTCTGATTTCTAGTCAGACGTTGGCGCCACTCGGTTGCAGCTGTTGTTGTTGTGACTCCGGAATAGCAAATACCTTCTTGAAAACATACCCAAATTTTATCTCAAATATTGGTGCGTTTATTAATGTTTTCCATAACACAACACTCATAGCAGATTCGGTCGGCAACTGACTTGAAATCAGATAGCTGAATTGCGAATGGAATAGGCTTGAAACCTACCGCCATCGCTAACCTTTTTTGGGTTTAACTAAGTTTTTCTTGCACTTAAAAAATAAGTAAATTTTCAAAAAGTTGGAAAATGAAGCAGATAGGTTTCGAACCTATGCTTCAATCTGCCTGATTTTTAGTCAGACGTTGGCGCCGCTTGGTTGCAGCTGTTGTTGTTGTGACTTCGGAATAGCAAATACCTTCTTGAAAACATACCGAAATTTTATCTTAAATATTGGTGCGTTAATTAATGTTTTCCATAACAACACTCATAGCAGATGCGTTCGGCAACTGACTTGAAATCAGATAGCTGAATTGCGAATGCAATAGGCTTGAAACCTACCGCTTTCGCTAACCTTTTTTGGGTTTAACTAAGTTTTTCTTGCACTTAAAAAATAAGTAAATTTTCAAAAAGTTGGAAAATGAAGCAGATAGGTTTCGAACCTATGCTTCAATCTTTCTGATTTCTAGTCAGACGTTGGCGCCACTAAGTTGCAGCTGTTGTTGTTGTGACTCCGGAATAGCAAATACCTTCTTGAAAACATACGCAAATTTTATCTCAAATATTGGAGCGTTTTTTAAGGTTTTCCATTACAACACACATAGCAGATGCGTTCGGCAACTGACTTGAAATCAGAGAGCTGAAATGCGAATGCAATAGACTTGAAACCTACCGCTTCCGCTAACCTTTTTTAAGTTTATTCTGTGTTTTTGTTGCACTTAAAAAATAAGTAAATTTTCAAAATGTTGGAAAATGAAGCTGATAGGTTTCAAACCCATGCTTCAATCTGTCTGATTTCTAGTCAGACGTTGGCGCCACTTGGTTGCAGCTGTTGTTGTTGTGACTCAGGAGTAGCAAATACCTTCTTGAAAACATACCCAAATTTTATCTCAAATATTGGTGCGTTTATTAATGTTTTCCATAACAACACTCATAGCAGATTCGGTCGGCAACTGACTTGAAATCAGATAGCTGAAATGCGAATGCAATAGGCTCGAAACCTATCGCTTTCTGTAATATTTTTGCATTTTAGCTGTATTTATAATGCTTTTAAAAAAATAAGTAAATTTTCAAAAAGTTGGAAAATGAAGCAGATAGGTTTCGAACCTATGCTTCAATCTGCCTGATTTCTAGTCAGAAGTTGGCGCCGCTTGGTTGCAGCTGTTGTTGTTGTGACTCCGGAATAGCAAATACCTTCTTGAAAACATACCCAAATTTTATCTCAAATATTGGTGCGTTTATTAATGTTTTCCATAACAACACTCATAGCAGATTCGGTCGGCAACTGACTTGAAATCAGATAGCTGAAATGCGAATGCAATAGGCTCGAAACCTATCGCTTTCTGTAATATTTTTGCATTTTAGCTGTATTTATAATGCTTTTAAAAAAATAAGTAAATTTTCGAAAAGTTGGAAAATGAAGCAGATAGGTTTCGAACCTATGCTTCAATCTATCTGATTTCTAGTCAGACGTTGGCGCCACTCCGTTGCAGCTGTTGTTGTTGTGACTTTGGAATAGCAAATACCTTCTTGAAAACATACGTAAATTTTATCTCAAATATTGGTGCGTTTATTAATGTTTTCCATAACAACACTCATAGCAGATTCGGTCGGCAACTGACTTGAAATCAGATAGCTGAAATGCGAATGCAATAGGCTCGAAACCTATCGCTTTCTGTAATATTTTTGCATTTTAGCTGTATTTATAATGCTTTTAAAAAAATAAGTAAATTTTGAAAAAGTTGGAAAATGAAGCAGATAGGTTTCGAACCTATGCTTCAATCTATCTGATTTCTAGTCAGACGTTGGCGCCACTCCGTTGCAGCTGTTGTTGTTGTGACTCCGGAATAGCAAATACCTTCTTGAAAACATACCCAAATTTTATCTCAATTATTGGTGCGTTTATTAATGTTTGCCATAATAACACTCATAGCAGATGCGTTCGGCAACTGACTTGAAATCAGATAGCTGAATTGCGAATGCAATAGGCTTGAAACCTACCGCTTTCGCTAACCTTTTTTGGGTTTAACTGTGTTTTTCTTGCACTTAAAACATAAGTACATTTTCAAAAAGTTGGAAAATGAAGCCGATAGGTTTCGAACCTATGCTTCAATCTGCCTGATTTCTAGTCAGACGTTGGCTACACTTGGTTGCAGCTGTTGTTGTTGTGACTCCGGAATAGCTAATACCTTCTTGAAAACATACCCAAATTTTATCTCAAATATTGGTGCGTTTATTAATGTTTTCCATAACAACACTCATAGCAGATTCGGTCGGCAAGTGACTTGAAATCAGAAAGCTGAATTGCGAATGGAATAGTCTTGAAACCTACCGCCATCGCTAACCTTTTTTGGGTTTAACTGTGTTTTTCTTGCACTTAAAAAATAAGTAAATTTTCAAAAAGATGGAAAATGAAGCAGATAGGTTTCGAACCTATGCTACAATCTGTCTGATTTCTAGTCAGACGTTGGCGCCACTCCGTTGCAGCTGTTGTTGTTGTGACTCCGGAATAGCAAATACCTTCTTGAAAACATACCCAAATTTTATCTCAAATATTTTTGCGTTTATTAATGTTTTCCATAACAACACTCATAGCAGATGCGTTCGGCAACTGAATTGAAATCAGATAGCTGAATTGCGAATGCAATAGGCTTGAAACCTACCGCTTTCGCTAACTTTTTTGGGTTTAATTGTGTTTTTTTTGCACTTAAAAAATAAGTAAATTTTCAAAAAGTTGGCAAATGAAGCAGATAGGTTTCGAACCTATGCTTCAATCTGCTTGATTTCTAGTCAGATGTTGGCGCCGCTTGGTTGCAGCTGTTGTTGTTGTGACTCCGGAATAGCAAATACCTTCTTGAAAACGTACCCAAATTTTATCTCAAATATTGGTGCGTTTATTAATGTTTTCCATAATAACACTCATAGCAGATGCGTTCGGAAACTCACTTGAAATCAGATAGCTGAATTGCGAATGCAATAGGCTTGAAACCTACCGCTTTCGCTAACCTTTTTTGGGTTTAACTAAGTTTTTCTTGCACTTAAAAAATAAGTAAATTTTCAAAAAGTTGGAAAATGAAGCAGATAGGTTTCGAACCTATGCTTCAATCTGCCTGATTTTTAGTCAGACGTTGGCGCCGCTTGGTTGTAGCTGTTGTTGTTGTGACTTCGGAATAGCAAATACCTTCTTGAAAACATCCCCAAATTTTATCTTAAATATTGGTGCGTTAATTAATGTTTTCCATAACAACTTTCATAGTAGATGCGTTCTTCAACTGACTTGAAATCAGATAGCTGAAATGCGAATGCAATAGGCTCGAAACCTATCGCTTTCTGTAATATTTTTGCATTTTAGCTGTGTTTATAATGCTGTTAAAAAAATAAGTAAATTTTCAAAAAGTTGGAAAATGAAGCAGATAGGTTTCGAACCTATGCTTCAATCTGCCTGATTTCTAGTCAGACTTTGGCGCCGCTTGGTTGCAGCTGTTGTTGTTGTGTTTCCGGAATAGCAAATACCTTCTTGAAAACATACCCAAATTTTATCTCAAATATTGGTGCGTTTATTAATGTTTTCTATAACAAAACTCATAGCAGATTCGGTCGGCAACTGACTTGAAATCAGGTAGCTGAATTGCGAATGCAATAGTCTTGAAACCTACCGCTTTCGCTAATCTTTTTTGGGTTTAACTGTGTTTTTCTTGCACTTAAAAAATAAGTAAATTTTCAAAAAGATGGAAAATGAAGCAGATAGGTTTCGAACCTATGCTACAATCTGTCTGATTTCTAGTCAGACGTTGGCGCCACTCCGTTGCAGCTGTTGTTGTTGTGACTCCGGAATAGCAAATACCTTCTTGAAAACATACCCAAATTTTATCTCAAATATTTTTGCGTTTATTAATGTTTTCCATAACAACACTCATAGCAGATGCGTTCGGCAACTGAATTGAAATCAGATAGCTGAATTGCGAATGCAATAGGCTTGAAACCTACCGCTTTCGCTAACTTTTTTGGGTTTAATTGTGTTTTTTTTGCACTTAAAAAATAAGTAAATTTTCAAAAAGTTGGCAAATGAAGCAGATAGGTTTCGAACCTATGCTTCAATCTGCTTGATTTCTAGTCAGATGTTGGCGCCGCTTGGTTGCAGCTGTTGTTGTTGTGACTCCGGAATAGCAAATACCTTCTTGAAAACGTACCCAAATTTTATCTCAAATATTGGTGCGTTTATTAATGTTTTCCATAATAACACTCATAGCAGATGCGTTCGGAAACTCACTTGAAATCAGATAGCTGAATTGCGAATGCAATAGGCTTGAAACCTACCGCTTTCGCTAACCTTTTTTGGGTTTAACTAAGTTTTTCTTGCACTTAAAAAATAAGTAAATTTTCAAAAAGTTGGAAAATGAAGCAGATAGGTTTCGAACCAGTGCTTCAATCTGCCTGATTTTTAGTCAGACGTTGGCGCCGCTTGGTTGTAGCTGTTGTTGTTGTGACTTCGGAATAGCAAATACCTTCTTGAAAACATCCCCAAATTTTATCTTAAATATTGGTGCGTTAATTAATGTTTTCCATAACAACTTTCATAGTAGATGCGTTCTTCAACTGACTTGAAATCAGATAGCTGAAATGCGAATGCAATAGGCTCGAAACCTATCGCTTTCTGTAATATTTTTGCATTTTAGCTGTGTTTATAATGCTGTTAAAAAAATAAGTAAATTTTCAAAAAGTTGGAAAATGAAGCAGATAGGTTTCGAACCTATGCTTCAATCTGCCTGATTTCTAGTCAGACTTTGGCGCCGCTTGGTTGCAGCTGTTGTTGTTGTGTTTCCGGAATAGCAAATACCTTCTTGAAAACATACCCAAATTTTATCTCAAATATTGGTGCGTTTATTAATGTTTTCTATAACAAAACTCATAGCAGATTCGGTCGGCAACTGACTTGAAATCAGGTAGCTGAATTGCGAATGCAATAGTCTTGAAACCTACCGCTTTCGCTAACCTTTTTTGGGTTTAACTGTGTTTTTCTTGCACTTAAAAAATAAGTAAATTTTCAAAAAGATAGAAAAAAAAGCAGATAGGTTTCGAACCTATGCTTCAATCTGCCTGATTTCTAGTCAGAAGTTGGCGCCGCTTGGTTGCAGCTGTTGTTGTTGTGACTCCGGAATAGCAAATACCTTCTTGAAAACATACCCAAATTTTATCTCAAATATTGGTGCGTTTATTAATGTTTTCCATAACAACACTCATAGCAGATTCGGTCGGCAACTGACTTGAAATCAGATAGCTGAAATGCGAATGCAATAGGCTCGAAACCTATCGCTTTCTGTAATATTTTTGCATTTTAGCTGTATTTATAATGCTTTTAAAAAAATAAGTAAATTTTCGAAAAGTTGGAAAATGAAGCAGATAGGTTTCGAACCTATGCTTCAATCTATCTGATTTCTAGTCAGACGTTGGCGCCACTCCGTTGCAGCTGTTGTTGTTGTGATTTTGGAATAGCAAATACCTTCTTGAAAACATACGCAAATTTTATCTTAAATATTGGTGCGTTTATTAATGTTTTCCATAACAACACTCATAGCAGATTCGGTCGGCAACTGACTTGAAATCAGATAGCTGAAATGCGAATGCAATAGGCTCGAAACCTATCGCTTTCTGTAATATTTTTGCATTTTAGCTGTATTTATAATGCTTTTAAAAAAATAAGTAAATTTTGAAAAAGTTGGAAAATGAAGCAGATAGGTTTCGAACCTATGCTTTAATCTATCTGATTTCTAGTCAGACGTTGGCGCCACTCCGTTGCAGCTGTTGTTGTTGTGACTCCGGAATAGCAAATACCTTCTTGAAAACATACCCAAATTTTATCTCAATTATTGGTGCGTTTATTAATGTTTGCCATAATAACACTCATAGCAGATGCGTTCGGCAACTGACTTGAAATCAGATAGCTGAATTGCGAATGCAATAGGCTTGAAACCTACCGCTTTCGCTAACCTTTTTTGGGTTTAACTGTGTTTTTCTTGCACTTAAAACATAAGTACATTTTCAAAAAGTTGGAAAATGAAGCCGATAGGTTTCGAACCTATGCTTCAATCTGCCTGATTTCTAGTCAGACGTTGGCTACGCTTGGTTGCAGCTGTTGTTGTTGTGACTCCGGAATAGCTAATACCTTCTTGAAAACATACCCAAATTTTATCTCAAATATTGGTGCGTTTATTAATGTTTTCCATAACAACACTCATAGCAGATTCGGTCGGCAAGTGACTTGAAATCAGAAAGCTGAATTGCGAATGGAATAGTCTTGAAACCTTCCGCCATCGTTAACCTTTTTTGGGTTTAACTGTGTTTTTCTTGCACTTAAAAAATAAGTAAATTTTCAAAAAGATGGAAAATGAAGCAGATAGGTTTCGAACCTATGCTACAATCTGTCTGATTTCTAGTCAGACGTTGGCGCCACTCCGTTGCAGCTGTTGTTGTTGTGACTCCGGAATAGCAAATACCTTCTTGAAAACATACCCAAATTTTATCTCAAATATTTTTGCGTTTATTAATGTTTTCCATAACAACACTCATAGCAGATGCGTTCGGCAACTGAATTGAAATCAGATAGCTGAATTGCGAATGCAATAGGCTTGAAACCTACCGCTTTCGCTAACTTTTTTGGGTTTAATTGTGTTTTTCTTGCACTTAAAAAATAAGTAAATTTTCAAAAAGTTGGCATATGAAGCAGATAGGTTTCGAACCTATGCTTCAATCTGCTTGATTTCTAGTCAGATGTTGGCGCCGCTTGGTTGCAGCTGTTGTTGTTGTGACTCCGGAATAGCAAATACCTTCTTGAAAACGTACCCAAATTTTATCTCAAATATTGTTGCGTTTATTAATGTTTTCCATAATAACACTCATAGCAGATGCGTTCGGAAACTGACTTGAAATCAGATAGCTGAATTGCGAATGCAATAGGCTTGAAACCTACCGCTTTCGCTAACCTTTTTTGGGTTTAACTAAGTTTTTCTTGCACTTAAAAAATAAGTAAATTTTCAAAAAGTTGGAAAATGAAGCAGATAGGTTTCGAACCTATGCTTCAATCTGCCTGATTTTTAGTCAGACGTTGGCGCCGCTTGGTTGTAGCTGTTGTTGTTGTGACTTCGGATAAGCAAATACCTTCTTGAAAACATCCCCAAATTTTATCTTAAATATTGGTGCGTTAATTAATGTTTTCCATAACAACTTTCATAGTAGATGCGTTCTTCAACTGACTTGAAATCAGATAGCTGAAATGCGAATGCAATAGGCTCGAAACCTATCGCTTTCTGTAATATTTTTGCATTTTAGCTGTGTTTATAATGCTGTTAAAAAAATAAGTAAATTTTCAAAAAGTTGGAAAATGAAGCAGATAGGTTTCAAACCTATGCTTCAATCTGCCTGATTTCTAGTCAGACTTTGGCGCCGCTTGGTTGCAGCTGTTGTTGTTGTGTTTCCGGAATAGCAAATACCTTCTTGAAAACATACCCAAATTTTATCTCAAATATTGGTGCGTTTATTAATGTTTTCTATAACAACACTCATAGCAGATTCGGTCGGCAAGTGACTTGAAATCAGAAAGCTGAATTGCGAATGGAATAGTCTTGAAACCTACCGCCATCGCTAACCTTTTTTGGGTTTAACTGTGTTTTTCTTGCACTTAAAAAATAAGTAAATTTTCAAAAAGATGGAAAATGAAGCAGATAGGTTTCGAACCTATGCTACAATCTGTCTGATTTCTAGTCAGACGTTGGCGCCACTCCGTTGCAGCTGTTGTTGTTGTGACTCCGGAATAGCAAATACCTTCTTGAAAACATACCCAAATTTTATCTCAAATATTTTTGCGTTTATTAATGTTTTCCATAACAACACTCATAGCAGATGCGTTCGGCAACTGAATTGAAATCAGATAGCTGAATTGCGAATGCAGGAGGCTTGAAACCTACCGCTTTCGCTAACTTTTTTGGGTTTAATTGTGTTTTTCTTGCACTTAAAAAATAAGTAAATTTTCAAAAAGTTGGCAAATGAAGCAGATAGGTTTCGAACCTATGCTTCAATCTGCTTGATTTCTAGTCAGATGTTGGCGCCGCTTGGTTGCAGCTGTTGTTGTTGTGACTCCGGAATAGCAAATACCTTCTTGAAAACGTACCCAAATTTTATCTCAAATATTGGTGCGTTTATTAATGTTTTCCATAATAACACTCATAGCAGATGCGTTCGGAAACTGACTTGAAATCAGATAGCTGAATTGCGAATGCAATAGGCTTGAAACCTACCGCTTTCGCTAACCTTTTTTGGGTTTAACTAAGTTTTTCTTGCACTTAAAAAATAAGTAAATTTTCAAAAAGTTGGAAAATGAAGCAGATAGGTTTCGAACCTATGCTTCAATCTGCCTGATTTTTAGTCAGACGTTGGCGCCGCTTGGTTGTAGCTGTTGTTGTTGTGACTTCGGAATAGCAAATACCTTCTTGAAAACATCCCCAAATTTTATCTTAAATATTGGTGCGTTAATTAATGTTTTCCATAACAACTTTCATAGTAGATGCGTTCTTCAACTGACTTGAAATCAGATAGCTGAAATGCGAATGCAATAGGCTCGAAACCTATCGCTTTCTGTAATATTTTTGCATTTTAGCTGTGTTTATAATGCTGTTAAAAAAATAAGTAAATTTTCAAAAAGTTGGAAAATGAAGCAGATAGGTTTCGAACCTATGCTTCAATCTGCCTGATTTCTAGTCAGACTTTGGCGCCGCTTGGTTGCAGCTGTTGTTGTTGTGTTTCCGGAATAGCAAATACCTTCTTGAAAACATACCCAAATTTTATCTCAAATATTGGTGCGTTTATTAATGTTTTCTATAACAACACTCATAGCAGATTCGGTCGGCAACTGACTTGAAATCAGGTAGCTGAATTGCGAATGCAATAGTCTTGAAACCTACCGCTTTCGCTAATCTTTTTTGGGTTTAACTGTGTTTTTCTTGCACTTAAAAAATAAGTAAATTTTCAAAAAGTTGGAAAATGAAGCAGATAGGTTTCGAACCTATGCTTCAATCTTTCTGATTTCTAGTCAGACGTTGGCGCCACTAAGTTGCAGCTGTTGTTGTTGTGACTCCGGAATAGCAAATACCTTCTCGAAAACATACGCAAATTTTATCTCAAATATTGGAGCGTTTTTTAAGGTTTTCCATTACAACACACATAGCAGATACGTTCGGCAACTGACTTGAAATCAGAGAGCTGAAATGCGAATGCAATAGACTTGAAACCTACCGCTTCCGCTAACCTTTTTTAAGTTTATTCTGTGTTTTTGTTGCACTTAAAAAATAAGTAAATTTTCAAAATGTTGGAAAATGAAGCTGATAGGTTTCAAACCTATGCTTCAATCTGTCTGATTTCTAGTCAGACGTTGGCGCCACTCGGTTGCAGCTGTTGTTGTTGTGACTTTGGAATAGCAAATACCTTCTTGAAAACATACCCAAATTTTATCTCAAATATTGGTGCGCTTATTAATGTTTTCCATAACAACACTCATAGCAGATGCGTTCGGCAACTGAATTGAAATCAGATAGCTGAATTGCGAATGCAATAGGCTTGAAACCTACCGCTTTCGCTAACCTTTTTTGGGTTTAACTGTGTTTTTCTTGTACTTAAAAAATAAGTAAATTTTCAAAAAGTTGGAAAATGAAGCAGATAGGTTTCGAACCTATGCTTCAATCTGCCTGATTTTTAGTCAGACTTTGGCGCCGCTTGGTTGCAGCTGTTGTTGTTGTGACTTCGGAATAGCAAATACCTTCTTGAAAACATACCCAAATTTTATCTTAAATATTGGTGCGTTAATTAATGTTTTCCATAACAACACTCATAGCAGATGCGTTCGGCAACTGACTTGAAATCAGATAGCTGAATTGCGAATGCAATAGGCTTGAAACCTACCGCTTTCGCTAACCTTTTTTGGGTTTAACTAAGTTTTTCTTGCACTTAAAAAATAAGTAAATTTTCAAAAAGTTGGAAAATGAAGCAGATAGGTTTCGAACCTATGCTTCAATCTTTCTGATTTCTAGTCAGACGTTGGCGCCACTAAGTTGCAGCTGTTGTTGTTGTGACTCCGGAATAGCAAATACCTTCTCGAAAACATACGCAAATTTTATCTCAAATATTGGAGCGTTTTTTAAGGTTTTCCATTACAACACACATAGCAGATGCGTTCGGCAACTGACTTGAAATCAGAGAGCTGAAATGCGAATGCAATAGACTTGAAACCTACCGCTTCCGCTAACCTTTTTTAAGTTTATTCTGTGTTTTTGTTGCACTTAAAAAATAAGTAAATTTTCAAAATGTTGGAAAATGAAGCTGATAGGTTTCAAACCTATGCTTCAATCTGTCTGATTTCTAGTCAGACGTTGGCGCCACTCGGTTGCAGCTGTTGTTGTTGTGACTCCGGAATAGCAAATACCTTCTTGAAAACATACCCAAATTTTATCTCAAATATTGGTGCGTTTATTAATGTTTTCCATAACAACACTCATAGCAGATTCGGTCGGCAACTAACTTGAAATCAGATAGCTGAAATGCGAATGCAATAGGCTCGAAACCTATCGCTTTCTGTAATATTTTTGCATTTTAGCTGTATTTATAATGCTTTTAAAAAAATAAGTATATTTTCAAAAAGTTGGAAAATGAAGCAGATAGGTTTCGAACCTATGCTTCAATCTGTCTGATTTCTAGTCAGACGTTGGCGCCATTCCGTTGTAGCTGTTGTTGTTGTGACTCTGGAATAGCAAATACCTTCTTGAAAACATACCCAAATTTTTACTCAAATATTGGTGCGTTTATTAATGTTTTCCATAACAACACTCATAGCAGATGCGTTCGGCAACTGAATTAAAATCAGATAGCTGAATTGCGAATGCAATAGGCTTGAAACCTACCGCTTTCGCTAACCTTTTTTGGGTTTAATTGTGTTTTTCTTGCACTTAAAAAATAAGTAAATTTTCAAAAAGTTGGCAAATGAAGTAGATAGGTTTCGAACCTATGCTTCAATCTGCCTGATTTCTAGTCAGATGTTGGCGCCGCTTGGTTGCAGCTGTTGTTGTTGTGACTCCGGAATAGCAAATACCTTCTTGAAAACATACCCAAATTTTATCTCAAATATTGGTGCGTTTATTAATGTTTTCCATAACAACACTCATAGCAGATTCGGTCGGCAACTGACTTGAAATCAGATAGCTGAAATGCGAATGCAATAGGCTCGAAACCTATCGCTTTCTGAAATATTTTTGCATTTTAGCTGTGTTTAAAATGCTTTTAAAAAAATAAAATTTTTTTCAAAAAGATGGAAAATGAAGCAGATAGGTTTCGAACCTATGCTTCAATCTGCCTGATTTCTAGTCAGACTTTGGCGCCGCTCGGTTGCATCTGTTGTTGTTGTGACTCCGGAATAGCAAATACCTTCTTGAAAACATACCCAAATTTTATCTCAAATATTGGTGCGTTTATTAATGTTTTAAATAACAACACTCATAGCAGATTCGGTCGGCAACTGACTTGAAATCAGATAGCTGAATTGCGAATGCAATAGGCTTGAAACCTACCGCTTTCGCTTACCTTTTTTGGGTTTAACTAAGTTTTTCTTGCACTTACAAAATAAGTACATTTTCAAAAAGATGGAAAATGAAGCAGGTAGGTTTCGAACCTATGCTTCAATCTGCCTGATTTCTAGTCAGAAGTTGGCGCCGCTTGGTTGCAGCTGTTGTTGTTGTGACTCCGGAATAGCAAATACCTTCTTGAAAACATACCCAAATTTTATCTCAAATATTGGTGCGTTTATTAATGTTTTCCATAACAACACTCATAGCAGATTCGGTCGGCAACTGACTTGAAATCAGATAGCTGAAATGCGAATGCAATAGGCTCGAAACCTATCGCTTTCTGTAATATTTTTGCATTTTAGCTGTATTTATAATGCTTTTAAAAAAATAAGTAAATTTTCGAAAAGTTGGAAAATGAAGCAGATAGGTTTCGAACCTATGCTTCAATCTATCTGATTTCTAGTCAGACGTTGGCGCCACTCCGTTGCAGCTGTTGTTGTTATGACTTTGGAATAGCAAATACCTTCTTGAAAACATACGCAAATTTTATCTCAAATATTGGTGCGTTTATTAATGTTTTCCATAACAACACTGTTCACGCTCGAGGAAGAGCGAGTGGCGGCACTGCATTCTAGTCTGTGCAGTGACAGCTTTTTTGGCGGCCGGCCGCATGTGACATGTCAGTTGAGTCGAGTCGAAATGTCATGACATTGAATTAGGTTAGGATGATGTCCGGGCATCCATAAAATATAATACACAATAATTAAGCATTATAGTGATTTGCGCGGCGCACCTAATATCGGGGTGCGAAAGCCCGCTTTGTGTTGTGCAAAAGAGTGCCCGCTTTGTGTTCTAATCGCGTGTGTGAGTCGTGGTGGCCTAATAGGCCTTTGTAGTGCTCCGGTCTCCACCGGTGGATCCACTGCAGAACTTCAGGAGCCGCGACTTCCTTCGAGCTAGCTCAGGAAGTCCACCGGCTACGGAGGAGACGGTCGGAGACAATTGGAACCAAGGTAAGTAATACCAATTTTCCAAGAGCTGGTATTCGGAGAATAAAATTCAGCAATACAAGTCGGTGAAACGCCGACGTGGTGGAGTCTACTTGGGGCACCACCATCTCTTGGTAGCAGAGCGTGGTTTTTAGATTTGAGTGGTTCTTAGATTTGAGTATTTGATTAGTATTGTACAATTAATATTGTAATCTTGTTGGTTGTCCAAACGGGCAATACATATTAATTGGTTTTGATTGCTGATTTTAAACCGACTACCAGCTCATTTGTGGACCGATCTCCTTAACTAATTGTCATTGTATATGAAAAATTGGGGTTAAATGCCTTTGTTGTTCTAGTTAAGTTCTAGCATTTACCTATATTTGATTTTGGTTGTTTTTTCATATCTTTGTTTTGCCCTTGAATATTTTGTTTGTTAAGTTGTAAACTTATACTTGAATTTAATTTGTTTAACAGATTTTGCTGCTTACTGACTTTGCTGTTGTTGTAATACACTATATTGCTGTGTTGAGTTTTAGCATTTCCATTTGATTTTGTTTTGTTTGCCTCTGAATATTATGTTTGTTAAGTTATTGACTTAATACTTGATTTTAATTTGTTTGAAAAATCCTGTTGTTAAATGCCTTTGTTGTTCTAGTTAAGTTCTAGCATTTACACTTGATTTTGGTTTGTTTATATATTTTGTTCTGCCTTTGAAGTTCCTCCCGATCTGTTTTATTGTCTGCGGTTGTCGGTCTGTTTGTCCGTGTATTATTATAGTGTTTATTAATTTTGGTGCAAAATGGTCCCGCCAGTCAGCCCGCTTAGTGGTGCCCGCGCGGGTGCACAAAAGATTTTGAGATGGTTTGCTAGTGCCGTCGCTTTTGTAGACCGACCAGACCGAGAACAGGCCTTGTTAATTCGGCATGAGGGAGTACCGGCTCGCTTGAAGGAATTGGAGCAGCTTTTCGTTGCTCATCAACAATATCTGCTCGACCACCCAGCCGAGGGTGCCGCTGAGTTGCGGGCAGTCGACCAATTTAATGCCGATTATGATCAGTGTTTTGAACAGGCGGATGTGATTATAAACAAGGCTCAGGCAATCCTATCCGTCCGGAGGGGTGAGTCGTGCACGCCCGGGGAGGTCAAGCCTACCCCGGCCGGCTTGCTGGGCAGACTGCCCACTTTAGACATCCCAACCTTTGATGGGAACCTGGCTTCTTGGATGGGGTTCATTAACCTCTTTGATAGCCTGGTTCACTCGAGGGACGACCTGTTCCCTAGCCAGAAATTGGCCTATTTGCTCTCTGCCTTACGTGGAGAGGCTGGTGTACTTGTCCAGCATCTACCTGTCAATGATGACAGTTATGATATTGCAAGGGCGTTGTTGACCGCCCGGTATCAGAATGTTCGCTTGCTAGCGGACACACATGTGGCTGCCATTTTAGGGCTGCCACGAGTATCGCGGGTCTCCTCATTGAGGAAGGAGATTTTGAACCCGCTGCTGAGCGCTATTAACGCGCTCAAACGACTTGATCTACCGGTGGACCAGTGGTCCTTCACATTGCTCCACCTCATCCTCAATAAGCTTCCCATGGAGATGAAGGGGCGTTTTGAACAAAGGTATGGGGGCAATAGTGCCTCGTACCTACCCCCCTTCTCGGATCTCCTCAGATTTTTGGAGGATGAGTGTCGGATGACCGACCACTTGGATCTGGCTCCTATGCCGGGACCGAGTACAGGCCGCTATGAGGCGACCCGGGCAGCGCCCCGGAGAGAGCGCCGCCCGTACAAGCAGTATACTGCAGTGCGGCAGAACTCTCCACCCGGGGAGAGGCCGATGCCTTGCAAGTGTTGCAAGCGGGATGGCCATCGTTTGCCGGCCTGTCTCAAATTTGTTGGCCTACGCACCGAGGGGCGTAGAAATATGGCCAAGCAGCGGAATTGGTGCTACCGCTGCCTGGGGGCCCATATGGCATCGGCTTGCCCCCACCCACGAGATTGCCACTGTTGTGGAGGGGCCCATCACCCCCTTTTGTGCTTCAACAATAGAGACACTCGTGAGGTGGTGAGAGAGAGGGACTCGCACACGGGCGGGGGCCCTCGTAGGTCACCCACATCTCCGAGGAGATCGGAGGGGCGTGCCACCCCTCCGCGGAGATTGGACAGGCGCCCCCCCTCCAGTGAGAGGATTGGGCGCGCCACCCCCCCTACGGGCGGGGGGCATCGACGCGCCGCTTATGAGGCGCCACCGCGGGATTGGGCCGCGGTTATTAGGGAGCCACGTCGGGAGCCGATACGCTTCTCTCCCCCTATGATGGAGAGACCTCGTTTGTCACGGGCTCCCCCAACTTTCGCCCATCATGGGCACCGCCCGGCCCCCCGATGCAGCTTTGGTCGGGGTGTGTACGTGCCGGATTGGGACCCGCTCGAGCGCCTTGAGCGCCCTATTCCTCCGCCGCGCACGCATTTTTCTTCGGACCCCCCTTCCCCCCCGTTGCGGGGAATGCGGGAGGATTTTCATTAAACCAACTGTCGGCTGCAACCCCCCCACAGGAGCAGGTGCTGTTACCAACAGCCTCCGTACAGGTGTGGGGCCCAAGGGGCACCTTTGTTTTAGTTCGCGCCCTTTTGGATACGGGAGCTCAGGGTTGCATTGCCTCCAGCTGGCTGGTCCGGCAGTTGAGTTTGAACACATCTCCATACCTTGAATCGGTACGAGGAATCGGAGACCTGCGGATCCCGGATCCGATCGGTCAGGTTTTGTTCTCCTTTTCCCCCCACTTCTCTTCAGCGCCCAAAATTGGCGCTACCGCGATTGTTTATGAGAAGGTTGTTGGTCAGCTTCCGCAACAGCACGTTTCGCGCGCTGTCGTTGATGCGACATCAGGATTGACCTTGGCTGACCCTTCCTTCCACCGAACCGGTCCGATTCACTTATTGCTCGGTGCCGATGTTCTAGGCCGCGTGTATTGTGGGAAGAGGAGAGAGTTACAGAAGGGTGGGCTGGTAGCCTTATCTACATCGCTTGGGTTTGTAGTGATGGGACCAGTTAGGCATAACCCACCATCTCCATCGGTGGACAGTTACATAACTGTTAGCTCCACCTTATCGGATATCCTTCAACGGTTTTGGGAGGTGGAAGAGCCACCTACCGTGAAGCGAGTGAACCCCTTGGACGAGGTGTGTGAGTTGTTCTACCAGAACAATACAGGTCGCCTTCACTCGGGACGGCTGATCACTCGTTTGCCCCTTTTGTCAGTTCGCCCCTCACTTGGCAGCTCCCGGCCGTTGGCCGAGAAGCGGCTGCTGTCCATGGAGCGTCGTATGAGTAGGAACTCCGACCTCAAACAGAAGTATGTCGACTTCATGCGAGAATATGAGCAACTGGGGCACATGTCGGTCTCGCGACTGGACTGGCGAAACGAGGAACATAATTTTCTTCCTCACCACGCGGTTTTGAAACCTTCCACCGGGAAGATACGCGTTGTTTTTGATGGGTCAGCTCCTACGTCTACCGGAGTTTCGCTGAATCAATGTTTGCATGCTGGACCGAAGTTGCACCACGAGGTGGGTGATGTACTAACCAACTTCCGTCGCCATGCCGTCGTCTTTGTGACCGATATCCGGATGATGTTTCGGCAGACTGTGATTCACCCGGACGATAGACGATATCAGCTCATATTATGGAGGGAGGATCCCAGGGATCCCATGCTGGTCTACGAGCTGAACACCAATACATACGGTTTGCGTTCGAGCCCCTTTGTGGCAATTCGCTCACTTGTGGAACTCGCTGAACGTGAACGATTACGATACCCTCGCGCATCCTTGGTTCTCAAGGAGGATGCATTTGTTGATGATATTTGTACGGGCTCCTCTAGTGTCGAGGAAGCCTTGATTTTGCGAGATGAACTAATTGCTCTTCTCGGGGCTGGTGGTTATGAACTGAGGAAGTGGATGTCCAACTCACCTCAGCTTTTGTGTGACTTGCCAGACGACCACCAGCAAGAGCCTCATATTTTTGAGAATGCCAACACTCCAGATTTACTGTCTGTTTTGGGAGTGCAATACAGACCTGTCCAGGACACGTTCACCTATCGATTGGAGCTGCCAAGCCCCAAGGTCTGGACGAAACGGTTAGTTTTGTCTACAGTAGCTCGTACCTTTGACCCAAATGGCTGGATTAGTCCCGTAGTGTTTTGGATGAAGTGCTTCCTACAGGAATTTTGGTCAGCCGAAGTGTCGTGGGATGAGCCCCTCTCGGGCCGTTTGCTGCGAGATTGGGAGTCCTTCATGTTGTCTCTCCCCGACATTAACCGTGTTAGTATCCCTAGACATATACTGCCTAAGGGACGGTTTACGGCCAGCCTTCATGGCTTTTGTGACGCGTCTGAGAGTGGATACGCAGCCGTCGTATATATCCGGACGGTTGATGATAGAGGAGCTGTTAAGCTCCACTTGCTAATTGCTAAGAGTAAGGTTGCTCCACTTCGGACTCGATTAACGATTCCGAAGTTAGAATTGTCTGGAGCTACTCTTCTGGTTCGGTTGATGAACCACGTTGTTGACACCCTGGGACGTAGTGTGGACTTTGAGTCGCTCTTTGCTTGGTCCGACAGTCAGGTTGTCCTGTGTTGGATTAAGAACTCCGTCCACTCCCTGGAAGTATTTGTGGCCAATCGGGTATCCCAAATACAGGCCTCGAAGGCCACGTTGATTTGGCGCCACGTGCCAGGTGAAATAAACCCTGCTGACTGTGCATCACGTGGCAGCGAAGCCCCTCAGCTTATTGACCACACTCTGTGGTGGGGTCCCGACTGGTTGTTACAACCGTCTGGCCTTCCACACCAGCTGTGGTGAAGGTACCAAATCCGGGCTTGCGTGTTCACGCTGTCGAGACTATGGCGGCTCCAGAGCGGGAATTTTTATTAGACCGCTACAGTTCTCTGGACAAGTTGCTCGGCGTGACCGCTTGGATAAGAAGATTTATACGAAATTGTCGCCGGTCTCAGGACAAAGATTTGTGTCCGGTCCTCTCACCGCAGGAGCGCCAAGATGCTCTTCTGCATTGGGTGCGTATGACCCAGTCTAGAGCGTTTGAACCGGAACTTAAGATTTTCCGTACCGGGACGTCCAAATTGAAGGGACCCTTGGTGCGTTTGACTCCCTTTCTGGATGATAAAGGATTGTTGCGTGTAGGAGGCCGATTGAGGCACGCTAACTTGCCTTATAGATCACGTCATCCCCTGTTGCTCCCCAAGGACGGACCATTGGTGCGATTGTTGATCATTGATCGCCATGTGAAGAATGCTCATGCCGGATGTAATGCATTGACCGCGCTCCTCCAACGGGAGTTTTGGATTTTGTCAGCGCGAAGAATAATCCGATCTGTTATCTTTCGATGTCTGCCCTGCTATCGTTTACGCCCCGAGACGATGCAGCCCCAAATGGGTGATTTGCCTGCTGATCGTGTGAATGAATCGATGACCTTCTTAGGAGTTGGAACTGATTTCGCGGGACCGTTCACTATAAAAACGTCGCGACTCCGTAATGCTAAGACTGAAAAGGCTTACTTGTGTGTGTTTGTTTGTTTGGCCACTAAAGCCGTTCATTTGGAGGTGGTGAGTGCGCTCACCATGGACGCTTTCTTAGCAGCGTTAGGCAGATTTGTCTCCCGCCGGGGACTGTCTTCTCTAATTCGGTCCGATTGTGGGACGAACTTCAAGGGCACTGATAGACATATAAGAGAAGTTTGTGAATTTTTAGATAAAAATAATATTGAGATCGGATCCACACTCTCCCGTAGGGGGGTAACATGGCGATACTCCCCGCCGTCTTGCCCTCACTGGGGAGGGATTTTTGAATCTGTTGTAAAGGCCGCCAAGACTCACCTTCGCCGCGTTATTGGGGAGACTATTCTCACGTTTGAGGAACTCGCGACGGTGTTTCATAAGATTGAGGCGGTTCTCAACTCGCGTCCGTTATGTCCGTTGTCTACCGACGCGAACGATTTGCAGGCCCTCACGCCGGGCCATTTCTTGATAGGCAGACCACTTAACGCCCTGCCCGAGTATCCTTATAGAGATGTCAATCCAGGACGCCTTTCGCGGTTTGAGTTGCTCCAGCAGCTTACCCAGAGCTTCTGGCGCCGCTGGCACCTTGAATATTTACACATTTTGCAACAGCGCGTTAAGTGGTCAGATAAGACAAACCCACCGAGGGTTGGAGACCTCGTGTTAGTGAAGGACCCAAACCTGCCACCCTTACGTTGGCGTCGCGGACGCATTGTCCAACTTACTCTAGGGTCTGATGGTGTGCCCAGGTTTGCCGAGGTCCTAGTTGGGGATTCTGTTTTGAAGCGCGCGGTCGCTACTCTTTCTCGCCTCCCCTTAGACTGATTTGGCGGACAGTCCGGGACTGTCCGGAGCGGGGGGATGTTCACGCTCGAGGAAGAGCGAGTGGCGGCACTGCATTCTAGTCTGTGTAGTGACAGCTTTTTTGGCGGCCGGCCGCATGTGACATGTCAGTTGAGTCGAGTCGAAATGTCATGACATTGAATTAGGTTAGGATGATGTCCGGGCATCCATAAAATATAATACACAATAATTAAGCATTATAGTGATTTGCGCGGCGCACCTAATATCGGGGTGCGAAAGCCCGCTTTGTGTTGGGCAAAAGAGTGCCCGCTTTGTGTTCTAATCGCGTGTGTGAGTCGTGGTGGCCTAATAGGCCTTTGTAGTGCTCCGGTCTCCACCGGTGGATCCACTGCAGAACTTCAGGAGCCGCGACTTCCTTCGAGCTAGCTCAGGAAGTCCACCGGCTACGGAGGAGACGGACGGAGACAATTGGAACCAAGGTAAGTAATACCAATTTTCCAAGAGCTGGTATTCGGAGAATAAAATTCAGCAATACAAGTCGGTGAAACGCCAACGTGGTGGAGTCTACTTGGGGCACCACCAAACACTCATAGCAGATTCGGTCGGCAACTGACTTGAAATCAGATAGCTGAAATGCGAATGCAATAGGCTCGAAACCTATCGCTTTCTGTAATATTTTTGCATTTTAGCTGTATTTATAATGCTTTTAAAAAAATAAGTAAATTTTGAAAAAGTTGGAAAATGAAGCAGATAGGTTTCGAACCTATGCTTTAATCTATCTGATTTCTAGTCAGACGTTGGCGCCACTCCGTTGTAGCTGTTGTTGTTGTGACTCCGGAATAGCAAATACCTTCTTGAAAACATACCCAAATTTTATCTCAATTATTGGTGCGTTTATTAATGTTTGCCATAATAACACTCATAGCAGATGCGTTCGGCAACTGACTTGAAATCAGATAGCTGAATTGCGAATGCAATAGGCTTGAAACCTACCGCTTTCGCTAACCTTTTTTGGGTTTAACTGTGTTTTTCTTGCACTTAAAACATAAGTACATTTTCAAAAAGTTGGAAAATGAAGCCGATAGGTTTCGAACCTATGCTTAAATCTGCCTGATTTCTAGTCAGACGTTGGCTACGCTTGGTTGCAGCTGTTGTTGTTGTGACTCCGGAATAGCTAATACCTTCTTGAAAACATACCCAAATTTTATCTCAAATATTGGTGCGTTTATTAATGTTTTCCATAACAACACTCATAGCAGATTCGGTCGGCAAGTGACTTGAAATCAGAAAGCTGAATTGCGAATGGAATAGTCTTGAAACCTACCGCCATCGCTAACCTTTTTTGGGTTTAACTGTGTTTTTCTTGCACTTAAAAAATAAGTAAATTTTCAAAAAGTTGGAAAATGAAGCAGATAGGTTTCGAACCTATGCTACAATCTGTCTGATTTCTAGTCAGACGTTGGCGCCACTCCGTTGCAGCTGTTGTTGTTGTGACTCCGGAATAGCAAATACCTTCTTGAAAACATACCCAAATTTTATCTCAAATATTTTTGCGTTAATTAATGTTTTCCATAACAACACTCATAGCAGATGCGTTCGGCAACTGACTTAAAATCAGATAGCTGAAATGCGAATGCAATAGGCTTGAAACCTACCACTTTCGCTAACATTTTTTGGGTTTATTCTGTGTTTTTGTTGCACTTAAAAAAGAAGTAAATTTTCAAAAAGTTGGAAAATGAAGCAGATAGGTTTCGAACCTATGCTTCAATCTGCCTGATTTCTAGTCAGACGTTGGCGCCGCTTGGTTGCAGCTGCTGTTGTTGTGACTCCGGAATAGTAAATACCTTCTTGAAAACATACCCAAATTTTATCTCAAATATTGGTGCGTTTATTAATGTTTTCCATAACAACACTCATAACAGATTCGACTTGAAATTTTTGCATTTTAGCTGTATTTATAATGCATTTAAAAAAATAAGTAAATTTGCAAAAAGTCAGAAAATGAAGCAGATAGGTTTCGAACCTATGCACTGTGGGACATCCATAGGTCATAAATCTTAAAATTCTGCTTTCTTGTTTTACATTTTATTTCTTGTCGTTACATTGGATAGTTGCGGTACCTTCTGAAACTATAAATAGGTCAGTAATTAGAGTGCGCCTTCATTATCTATTGTGCATTCAAAGAGAGCGCATCGCCAATCGTAAATACTGTTATCAGTGAGTCATTAAAAAGCGTGACGTCATTTGTTGTCATTGCGGGACCTGTGAGTGCTGTGTGAGTTTTTTCTGAAATGGATATCCAAGAACAGGGTATGTAATAATTAATATTTTTATTTTAATTGTATCTTAGTATATATTTTCTTTAGTATGTCATTGCTACGAGGCGACTTTTCTTGGAGTATTATATTTTAATATTCAAAGTTTGAATAAACTTTTAAATATGTTCCCACTCGCTCCGACTATGGAGGTATATTGCACCATAATCTTTAGACTTTCTTATCTTAGGAAAATTAAAACTTGGCTGCCCTTATCTGCCCTTTTGGCGATGACAAGGGTGCTACGGTTGCCAGATTATCTCGTAGCATTTGCTACGAAATTAGTTTATTTAGTCTTAGTGCTTTGTGTAGGTTTTGTGACTGAATTTTAACCGTTTTTTTTTTGTTTTAGGTAATTTATATATATGCTCGTTTTCAAGAATGCATATTCTTGAAATATGGCTAACTGTCAATACCGATAATGACTCGGAAAAGTGTCGTCAAGTCCTACAAAGTTTGTTGACTACTCTGAACGACGATGCTGAGAACATTGATATTCATTATTTAGAGAAAATTGTTAATAATTTATGTAAAGCTATTGCTCGATTCTGGAAAAAATGTAATAGGGATAAAACCAAGCTTTTATATAAGAATTCCGATTGGTTTAATGTTATTGAAAAAATTCAACTTGTGAAAAACAATAAGCAATGTACTCCGTCTGAAACGTCGCCGTGTCATTCACGTGGTCGTCCTCGAAAACCTTTTACGCAATGTAGTAAAAGGACTAAACGTCGGAGAGTAGCTGATTTGTCAAAGTCTGATGATTCTACTGTGAGTGCATTGCTTGATGTTTCAGACTGTTCATTCGATTCGTGTATATCTAGAGTTAGCACTGATGATGTCTTGTCACTTGTGACTGATGCTCAGTTGGCAAAACATCAGTATTTATTAATTAAAAACTTTGTTAATAGTAAGATTTCTCCTAATGTATTACCATGTTACCAACAAATTACTAAAGCGAAACAGAGATGTTACCCTTCTAATATAACTGTTTCCGAGTCTTCAGCTGAAGTTGAATTACAAAGTCTTTTTGATCACACAGCTTCTCGAATCCTTGAATCTCAAAAAGAGGTCTTAGATCAGATTCCTGATGATTGTTTGTCTAATATCTCTTTACTTGGGAAATGGGGATTCGATGGCAGCACTGGACATAGTGAATACAAACAATTTTTTTCAGATTCAACTTTAGTTGATAGTAGTTTGTTTGTAACATCTTATGTACCCCTTCAAATTATTGTAAAATTAGCTGAAGATAATTGTAAAATTTTATGGAAAAATCCTCGACCCTCTTCCACTAGGTACTGCCGTCCTATTCGATTTCAATTTTTGAAAGAAAGCACAGCAGTGTCTTTGCAAGAGGAAGCTTATTTTAAGGATAAAATTGAAAGTTTGCAACCTACTTTTATTCAGTTCGACAATCGTGATTTTTTTTTTTTTTTTTTTTTTTTTTTTTATGTAAGGCCCGGCAAATGACCTCCTCCCGCCTGATGTTAAGCGGTGAAAGAGGCCCAAATGAGTTGACAGATAGAGTAGGGACGACATCCACTATCCTACCTGCCCGCCCCTTGCCGGCCTAAAAGATGCTTTTTCACACCTCTTTTGAAGGAACCCATGTTGTAGGATGGAGGAAACACGTGCGCAGGTAGAGAATTCCAAGTATGGGATGAACGACAGAAGAAGGAATCTTGGAATTTCTTGGTACGGTGTGAAAAGGAGAACACAGTGTACGGATGACTCCGAAGGCCCTTACGCGTGTTTCTGTTAAGGAATGGAGAGGGAAGGATAAGGTTAAAGAGCTCCTCAGAGCATTCCCCATGGAACATTCGGTAAAAGGCGCTAAGAGAGGCGATGTCACGACGAAGTTGTAGAGGCTCGAGGGTGTTAGTTGCCTCTACATCGCCAATTATTCGAATAGCGCGACGCTGCAATCTGTCCAGAGAATTGGTCGTTTCTCATAAGTTGCAGCTTTCAATGGTAGATGGTAAAATTTGTAGTGCTTTAAGTGAAACATCTACAAGTAGATGTTATATATGTAATGCTACCCCTAAAGAGATGAATAAAATAGACGAATGTTTACAAAAACCTGTAATAGAGAGTAGATACCAATTTGGATTATCACCACTACATTCTTGGATACGTTTCTTCGAATATTTTATTCATCTTTCATATAGATTAGACATAAAAAAATGGCAAGTTAGGCTAGATAGTGATAAACAATTGTTATCAAATAAAAAACAATATGTACAGTCCCAGTTTAGGGAACGATTAGGTTTAATAGTTGACAAGCCGCGTAGTGGTGGAAGCGGGACGTCTAACGACGGAAACACGGCCAGGAAGTTTTTTTTGGAATCAGCTGTATCTGCTGAAATTACAGGTTTGAATAAGGATCTCATAGATCGTTGTTGTGTAATATTACAAACGTTATCTTCTGGACATAAAATTAATGAATGAAAGTTTAAAGACTATGCATTACAAACAGCATACAGCCTGGTCGAGGAATATCCGTGGTATAGTCTTCCTGCTTCTGTCCACAAGGTGCTCGTACATGGATCAGATATTATAAGTTATGCATTGTTATCTATAGGAGAACTTTCCGAAGAAGCTGCTGAAGCGACAAATAAGTATATCAAAATTTATAGACGAAGTCACACTCGAAAAATGTCACGTGAAGTTACCAATCAAGATTTAATACAACGACTATTATTACATTCAGGTCCTTATATTACAAGTATTCGGAAACTTCCCCCTAAAAAGAAAAATACTCTGTCACAAAGTGTAATAGAATTGTTACATGTTTAATATTGTTAGAATAAGAATAATTTATTTGTATTTTGTTAGTTGTTTTGTTTTTTTTTTGTATTTAATTAATTTTAATTTATTTATTTCTATTATTTTATTATAATTAAATAATGTTATCAATGTTTTGACTCTTATTTTATTTAAAATATATGTTTTACATTCCAATTTTTAAGTGTTTGTTCATGATAAATTTAGGTAAAAGTATGTTATTGTTTATATTTGTTTTTTACTGAAGTAAACGTTTTTTATTCCGTAAATACATGTACTTCTTTCATTTTAATGTTCCTAAAACACTTTTACAACTATAAGTCACTAAAATAATACAATGTATTGATAGTAACAGGACTTTAACTATTTATGACCGCCCTTGTATGGAGCGTGTCCCTCTGTGCTATGCTTCAATCTGCCTGATTTCTAGTCAGACGTTGGCGCCGCTTGGTTGCAGCTGTTGTTGTTGTGACTCCGGAATAGCAAATACCTTCTTGAAAACATACCCAAATTTTATCTCGAATTTTGATGCGTTTATTAATGTTTTCCATAACAACACTCATAGCAGATTCGGTCGGCAACTGACGTGAAATCAGATAGCTGAAATGCGAATGCAATAGGCTCGAAACCTATCGCTTTCTGTAATATTTTTGCATTTTAGCTGTATTTATAATGCTTTTAAAAAAATAAGTAAATTTTCAAAAAGTTGAAAAATGAAGCAGATAGGTTTCGAACCTATGCTTCAGTCTGTCTGATTTCTAGTCAGACGTTGGCGCCACTCCGTTGCAGCTGTTGTTGTTGTGACTCCGGAATAGCAAATACCTTCTTGAAAACATACCCAAATTTTATCTCAAATATTGCAGCGTTTTTTAAGGTTTTCCATTACAACACACATAGCAGATGCGTTCGGCAACTGACTTGAAATCAGAGAGTTGAAATGCGAATGCAATAGACTTGAAACCTACCGCTTCCGCTAACCTTTTTTGGGTTTATTCTGTGTTTTTGTTGCACTTAAAAAATAAGTAAATGTTCAAAATGTTGGAAAATGAAGCTGATAGGTTTCGAACCTATGCTTCAATCTGCCTGATTTCTAGTCAGACGTTGGCGCCGCTTGGTTGCAGCTGTTGTTGTTGTGACTCCGGAATAGCAAATACCTTCTTGAAAACATACCCAAATTTTATCTCAAATATTGGTGAGTTTATTAATGTTTTCCATAACAACACTCATAGCAGATTCGGTCGGCAACTGACTTGAAATCAGATAGCTGAAATGCGAATGCAATAGGCTCGAAACCTATCGCTTTCTGTAATATTTTTGCATTTTAGCTGTATTTATAATGCTTATAAAAAAATAAGTAAATTTTCAAAAAGTTGGAAAATGAAGCAGATAGGTTTCGAACCTATGCTTCAGTCTGTCTGATTTCTAGTCAGACGTTGGCGCCACTCCGTTGCAGCTGTTGTTGTTGTGACTCCGGAATAGCAAATACCTTCTTGAAAACATACCCAAATTTTATCTCAATTATTGGTGCGTTTATTAATGTTTTCCATAACAACACTCATAGCAGATCCGTTCGGCAACTGACTTGAAATCAGACAGCTGAATTGCGAATGCAATAGGCTTGAAACCTACCGCTTTCGTATACCTTTTTGGGTTTATTCTGTGTTTTTCTTGCACTTAAAAAATAAGTACATTTTCAAAAAGATGGAAAATGAAGCAGATAGGTTTCGAACCTATGCTTCAATCTTTCTGATTTCTAGTCAGACGTTGGCGCCACTAAGTTGCAGCTGTTGTTGTTGTGACTCCGGAATAGCAAATACCTTCTTGAAAACATACCCAAATTTTATCTCAAATATTGGAGCGTTTTTTAAGGTTTTCCATTACAACACACATAGCAGATGCGTTCGGCAACTGACTTGAAATCAGAGAGCTGAAATGCGAATGCAATAGACTTGAAACCTACCGCTTCCGCTAACCTTTTTTGGGTTTATTCTGTGTTTTTGTTGCACTTAAAAAATAAGTAAATTTTCAAAATGTTGGAAAATGAAGCTGATAGGTTTCAAACCTATGCTTCAATCTGTCTGATTTCTAGTCAGACGTTGGCGCCACTCGGTTGCAGCTGTTGTTGTTGTGACTCCGGAATAGCAAATACCTTCTTGAAAACATACCCAAATTTTATCTCAAATATTGGTGCGTTTATTAATGTTTTCCATAACAACACTCATAGCAGATTCGGTCAGCAACTGACTTGAAATCAGATAGCTGAAATGCGAATGCAATAGGCTCGAAACCTATCGCTTTCTGTAATATTTTTGCATTTTAGCTGTATTTATAATGCTTTTAAAAAAATAAGTATATTTTCAAAAAGTTGGAAAATGAAGCAGATAGGTTTCGAACCTATGCTTCAATCTGTCTGATTTCTAGTCAGACGTTGGCGCCATTCCGTTGCAGCTGTTGTTGTTGTGACTCTGGAATAGCAAATACCTTCTTGAAAACATACCCAAATTTTGTCTCAAATATTGGTGCGTTTATTAATGTTTTCCATAACAACACTCATAACAGATGCGTTCGGCAACTGAATTGAAATCAGATAGCTGAATTGCGAATGCAATAGGCTTGAAACCTACCGCTTTCGCTAACCTTTTTTGGGTTTAATTGTGTTTTTCTTGCACTTAAAAAATAAGTAAATTTTCAAAAAGTTGGCAAATGAAGCAGATAGGTTTCGAACCTATGCTTCAATCTGCCTGATTTCTAGTCAGATGTTGGCGCCGCTTGGTTGCAGCTGTTGTTGTTGTGACTCCGGAATAGCAAATACCTTCTTGAAAACGTACCCAAATTTTATCTCAAATATTGGTGCGTTTATTAATGTTTTCCATAATAACACTCATAGCAGATGCGTTCGGAAACTGACTTGAAATCAGATAGCTGAATTGCGAATGCAATAGGCTTGAAACCTACCGCTTTCGCTAACCTTTTTTGGGTTTAACTAAGTTTTTCTTGCACTTAAAAATAAGTAAATTTTCAAAAAGTTGGAAAATGAAGCAGATAGGTTTCGAACCTATGCTTCAATCTGCCTGATTTTTAGTCAGACGTTGGCGCCGCTTGGTTGCAGCTGTTGTTGTTGTGACTTCTGAATAGCAAATACCTTCTTAAAAACATACCCAAATTTTATCTTAAATATTGGTGCGTTAATTAATGTTTTCCATAACAACACTCATAGCAGATGCGTTCTTCAACTGACTTGAAATCAGATAGCTGAAATGCGAATGCAATAGGCTCGAAACCTATCGTTTTCTGTAATATTTTTGCATTTTAGCTGTGTTTATAATGCTGTTAAAAAAATAAGTAAATTTTCAAAAAGTTGGAAAATGAAGCAGATAGGTTTCGAACCTATGCTTCAATCTGCCTGATTTCTAGTCAGACTTTGGCGCCGCTTGGTTGCAGCTGTTGTTGTTGTGTTTCCGGAATAGCAAATACCTTCTTGAAAACACCCAAATTTTATCTCAAATATTGGTGCGTTTATTAATGTTTTCCATAACAACACTCATAGCAGATTCGGTCGGCAACTGACTTGAAATCAGGTAGCTGAATTGCGAATGCAATAGTCTTGAAACCTACCGCTTTCGCTAACCTTTTTTGGGTTTAACTGTGTTTTTCTTGCACTTAAAAAATAAGTAAATTTTCAAAAAGATAGAAAAAAAAGCAGATAGGTTTCGAACCTATGCTTCAATCTGCCTGATTTCTAGTTAGAAGTTGGCGCCGCTTGGTTGCAGCTGTTGTTGTTGTGACTCCGGAATAGCAAATACCTTCTTGAAAACATACCCAAATTTTATCTCAAATATTTTTGCGTTAATTAATGTTTTCCATAACAACACTCATAGCAGATGCGTTCGGCAACTGACTTGAAATCAGATAGCTGAATTGCGAATGCAATAGGCTTGAAACCTACCGCTTTCGCTAACCTTTTTTGGGTTTAACTGTGTTTTTCTTGCACTTAAAAAATAAGTACATTTTCAAAAAGTTGGAAAATGAAGCCGATAGGTTTCGAACCTATGCTTCAATCTGCCTGATTTCTAGTCAGACGTTGGCTCCGCTTGGTTGCAGCTGTTGTTGTTGTGACTCCGGAATAGCTAATACCTTCTTGAAAACATACCCAAATTTTATCTCAAATATTGGTGCGTTTATTAATGTTTTCCATAACAACACTCATAGCAGATTCGGTCGGCAAGTGACTTGAAATCAGAAAGCTGAATTGCGAATGGAATAGTCTTGAAACCTACCGCCATCGCTAACCTTTTTTGGCTTTAACTGTGTTTTTCTTGCACTTAAAAAATAAGTAAATTTTCAAAAAGTTGGAAAATGAAGCAGATAGGTTTCGAACCTATGCTTCAATCTGTCTGATTTCTAGTCAGACGTTGGCGCCACTCCGTTGCAGCTGTTGTTGTTGTGACTCCGGAATAGCAAATACTTTCTTGAAAACATACCCAAATTTTATCTCAAATATTTTTGCGTTAATTAATGTTTTCCATAACAACACTCATAGCAGATGCGTTCGGCAACTGACTTGAAATCAGATAGCTGAAATGCGAATGCAATAGGCTTGAAACCTACCACTTTCGCTAACATTTTTTGGGTTTATTCTGTGTTTTTGTTGCACTTAAAAAATAAGTACATTTTCAAAAAGATGGAAAATGAAACAGATAGGTTTCGAACCTATGCTTCAATCTGCCTGATTTTTAGTCAGACGTTGGCGCCGCTTGGTTGCAGCTGTTGTTGTTGTGACTTCGGAATAGCAAATACCTTCTTGAAAACATACCCAAATTTTATCTTAAATATTGGTGCGTTAATTAATGTTTTCCATGACAACACTCATAGCAGATGCGTTCGGCAACTGACTTGAAATCAGATAGCTGAAATGCGAATGCAATAGGCTCGAAACCTATCGCTTTCTGTAATATTTTTGCATTTTAGCTGTGTTTATAATGCTGTTAAAAAAATAAGTAAATTTTCAAAAAGTTGGAAAATGAAGCAGATAGGTTTCGAACCTATGCTTCAGTCTGTCTGATTTCTAGTCAGACGTTGGCGCCACTCCGTTGCAGCTGATGTTGTTGTGACTCCGGAATAGCAAATACCTTCTTGAAAACATACCCAAATTTTATCTCAAATATTGGTGCGTTTATTAATGTTTTCCATAACAACACTCATAGCAGATTCGGTCGGCAACTGACTTGAAATCAGATAGCTGAAATGCGAATGCAATAGGCTCGAAACCTATCGCTTTCTGTAATATTTTTGCATTTTAGCTGTATTTATAATGCTTTTAAAAAAATAAGTAAATTTTCAAAATGTTGGAAAATGAAGCAGATAGGTTTCGAACCTATGCACAGAGGGACACACTCCATACAAGGGCGGTCATAAATAGTTAAAGTCCTGTTACTATCAATACATTGTATTATTTTAGTGACTTATAGTTGTAAAAGTGTTTTAGGAACATTAAAATGAAAGAAGTACATGTATTTACGGAATAAAAAACGTTTACTTCAGTAAAAAACAAATATAAACAATAACATACTTTTACCTAAATTTATCATGAACAAACACTTAAAAATTGGAATGTAAAACATATATTTTAAATAAAATAAGAGTCAAAACATTGATAACATTATTTAATTATAATAAAATTATAGAAATAAATAAATTAAAATTAATTAAATACAAGAAAAACAAAACAACTAACAAAATACAAATAAATTATTCTTATTCTAACAATATTAAACATGTAACAATTCTATTACACTTTGTGACAGAGTATTTTTCTTTTTAGGGGGAAGTTTCCGAAGACTTGTAATATAAGGATCTGAATGTAATAATAGTCGTTGTATTAAATCTTGATTGGTAACTTCACGTGACATTTTCCGAGTGTGACTTCGTCTATAAATTTTGATATACTTATTTGTCGCTTCAGCAGCTTCTTCGGAAAGTTCTCCTATAGATAACAATGCATAACTTATAATATCTGATCCATGTACGAGCACCTTGTGGACAGAAGCAGGACGACTATACCACGGATATTCCTCGACCAGGCTGTATGCTGTTTGTAATGCATAGTCTTTAAACTTGCATTCATTAATTTTATGTCCAGAAGATAACGTTTGTAATATTACACAACAACGATCTATGAGATCCTTATTCAAACCTGTAATTTCAGCAGATACAGCTGATTCCAAAAAAAACTTCCTGGCCGTGTTTCCGTCGTTAGACGTCCCGCTTCCACCACTACGCGGCTTGTCAACTATTAAACCTAATCGTTCCCTAAACTGGGACTGTACATATTGTTTTTTATTTGATAACAATTGTTTATCACTATCTAGCCTAACTTGCCATTTTTTTATGTCTAATCTATATGAAAGATGAATAAAATATTCGAAGAAACGTATCCAAGAATGTAGTGGTGATAATCCAAATTGGTATCTACTCTCTATTACAGGTTTTTGTAAACATTCGTCTATTTTATTCATCTCTTTAGGGGTAGCATTACATATATAACATCTACTTGTAGATGTTTCACTTAAAGCACTACAAATTTTACCATCTACCATTGAAAGCTGCAACTTATGAGAAACGACCAATTCACGATTGTCGATCTGAATAAAAGTAGGTTGCAAACTTTCAATTTTATCCTTAAAATAAGCTTCCTCTTGCAAAGACACTGCTGTGCTTTCTTTCAAAAATTGAAATCGAATAGGACGGCAGTACCTAGTGGAAGAGGGTCGAGGATTTTTCCATAAAATTTTACAATTATCTTCAGCTAATTTTACAATAATTTGAAGGGGTACATAAGATGTTACAAACAAACTACTATCAACTAAAGTTGAATCTGAAAAAAATTGTTTGTATTCACTATGTCCAGTGCTGCCATCGAATCCCCATTTCCCAAGTAAAGAGATATTAGACAAACAATCATCAGGAATCTGATCTAAGACCTCTTTTTGAGATTCAAGGATTCGAGAAGCTGTGTGATCAAAAAGACTTTGTAATTCAACTTCAGCTGAAGACTCGGAAACAGTTATATTAGAAGGGTAACATCTCTGTTTCGCTTTAGTAATTTGTTGGTAACATGGTAATACATTAGGAGAAATCTTACTATTAACAAAGTTTTTAATTAATAAATACTGATGTTTTGTCAACTGAGCATCAGTCACAAGTGACAAGACATCATCAGTGCTAACTCTAGATATACACGAATCGAATGAACAGTCTGAAACATCAAGCAATGCACTCACAGTAGAATCATCAGACTTTGACAAATCAGCTACTCTCCGACGTTTAGTCCTTTTACTACATTGCGTAAAAGGTTTTCGAGGACGACCACGTGAATGACACGGCGACGTTTCAGACGGAGTACATTGCTTATTGTTTTTCACAAGTTGAATTTTTTCAATAACATTAAACCAATCGGAATTCTTATATAAAAGCTTGGTTTTATCCCTATTACATTTTTTCCAGAATCGAGCAATAGCTTTACATAAATTATTAACAATTTTCTCTAAATAATGAATATCAATGTTCTCAGCATCGTCGTTCAGAGTAGTCAACAAACTTTGTAGGACTTGACGACACTTTTCCGAGTCATTATCGGTATTGACAGTTAGCCATATTTCAAGAATATGCATTCTTGAAAACGAGCATATATATAAATTACCTAAAACAAAAAAAAAACGGTTAAAATTCAGTCACAAAACCTACACAAAGCACTAAGACTAAATAAACTAATTTCGTAGCTAATGCTACGAGATAATCTGGCAACCGTAGCACCCTTGTCATCGCCAAAAGGGCAGATAAGGGCAGCCAAGTTTTAATTTTCCTAAGATAAGAAAGTCTAAAGATTATGGTGCAATATACCTCCATAGTCGGAGCGAGTGGGAACATATTTAAAAGTTTATTCAAACTTTGAATATTAAATTATAATACTCCAAGAAAAGTCGCCTCGTAGCAATGACATACTAAAGAAAATATATACTAAGATACAATTAAAATAAAAATATTAATTATTACATACCCTGTTCTTGGATATCCATTTCAGAAAAAAACTCACACAGCACTCACAGGTCCCGCAATGACAACAAATGACGTCACGCTTTTTAATGACTCACTGATAACAGTATTTACGATTGGCGATGCGCTCTCTTTGAATGCACAATAGATAATGAAGGCGCACTCTAATTACTGACCTATTTATAGTTTCAGAAGGTACCGCAACTATCCAATGTAACGACAAGGAATAAAATGTAAAACAAGAAAGCAGGTTTTTAAGATTTATGACCTATGGATGTCCCACAGTGCTATGCTTCAATCTGTCTGATTTCTAGTCAGACGTTGGCGCCATTCCGTTGCAGCTGTTGTAGTTGTGACTCCGAAATAGCAAATACCTTCTTGAATACACCCAAATTTTATCTCAAATATTGGTGCGATTATTAATGTTTTCCATAACAACATTCATGGCAGATTCGGTCGGCAACTGACTTGAAATCAGATAGCTGAAATGCGAATGCAATAGGCTCGAAACCTACCGCTTTCGCTAATCTTTTTTGGATTTTTTCTGTGTTTTCCTTGCATTTAAAAAATAAGTAAATTTTCAAAAAGTTGGAAAATGAAGCAGATAGGTTTCGAACCTATGCTTTTATTTGTCTGATTTCTAGTCAGACGTTGGCGCCACTCCGTTGCAGTTGTTGTTGTTGAAACTCCGAAATAGCAAATACCTTCTTGAAAACATACGCAAATTTTATCTCAAATATTGGAGCGTTTTTTAAGGTTTTCCATTACAACACACATAGCAGATGCGTTCGGCAACTGACTTGAAATCAGAGAGCTGAAATGCGAATGCAATAGACTTGAATTCTACCGCTTCCGCTAACCTTTTTTGGGTTTATTCTGTGTTTTTGTTGCACTTAAAAAATAAGTAAATTTTCAAAATGTTGGAAAATGAAGCTGATAGGTTTCAAACCTATGCTTCAATCTGTCTGATTTCTAGTCAGACGTTGGCGCCACTCGGTTGCAGCTGTTGTTGTTGTGACTCCGGAATAGCAAATACCTTCTTGAAAACATACCCAAATTTTATCTCAATTATTGGTGCGTTTATTAATGTTTGCCATAATAACACTCATAGCAGATGCGTTCGGCAACTGACTTGAAATCAGATAGCTGAATTGCGAATGCAATAGTCTTGAAACCTACCGCTTTCGCTAACCTTTTTTGGGTTTATTCTGTGATTTACTTGCACTAAAAAAATAAGTAAATTTTCAAAATGTTGGAAAATGAAGCTGATAGGTTTCAAACCTATGCTTCAATCTGTCTGATTTCTAGTCAGACGTTGGCGCCACTCGGTTGCAGCTGTTGTTGTTGTGACTCCGGAATAGCAAATACCTTCTTGAAAACATACCCAAATTTTATCTCAAATATTGGTGCGTTTATTAATGTTTTCCATAACAACACTCATAGCAGATTCGGTCGGCAACTGACTTGAAATCAGATAGCTGAAATGCGAATGCAATAGGCTCGAAACCTATCGCTTTCTGTAATATTTTTGCATTTTAGCTGTATTTATAATGCTTTTAAAAAAATAAGTAAATTTTCAAAAAGTTGGAAAATGAAGCAGATAGGTTTCGAACCTATGCTTCAATCTGTCTGATTTCTAGTCAGACGTTGGCGCCACTCCGTTGCAGCTATTGTTGTTGAAACTCCGGAATAGCAAATACCTTCTTGAAAACATACGCAAATTTTATCTCAAATATTGGTGCGTTTTTTTAGGTTTTCCATTACAACACACATAGCAGATTCGTTCGGCAACTGACTTGAAATCAGATAGCTGAAATGCGAATGCTATAGGCTCGAAACCTATCGCTTTCTGTAATATTTTTGCATTTTAGCTGTGTTTATAATGCTGTTAAAAAAATAAGTAAATTTTCAAAAAGTTGGAAAATGAAGCAGATAGGTTTCGAACCTTTGCTTCAATCTGCCTGATTTCTAGTCAGACGTTGGCTCCGCTTGGTTGCAGCTGTTGTTGTTGTGACTCCGGAATAGCTAATACCTTCTTGAAAACATACCCAAATTTTATCTCAAATATTGGTGCGTTTATTAATGTTTTCCATAATAACACTCATAGCAGATGCGTTCGGCAACTGACTTGAAATCAGATAGCTGAATTGCGAATGCAATAGGCTTGAAACCTACCGCTTTCGCTAACCTTTTTTGGGTTTAACTAAGTTTTTCTTGCACTTAAAAAATAAGTAAATTTTCAAAAAGTTGGAAAATGAAGCCGATAGGTTTCGAACCTATGCTTCAATCTGCCTGATTTCTAGTCAGAAGTTGGCGCCGCTTGGTTGCAGCTGTTGTTGTTGTGACTCCGGAATAGCAAATACCTTCTTGAAAACATACCTAAATTTTATCTCAAATATTGGTGCGTTTATTAATGTTTTCCATAACAACACTCATAGCAGATTCGGTCGGCAATTGACTTGAAATCAGATAGCTGAAATGCGAATGCAATAGGCTACCTACCGCTTTCGCTAACCTTTTTTGGGTTTAACTGTGTTTTTCTTGCACTTATAAAATAAGTAAATGTTGTAACTGGCTAGTACCATAGTAATCTAAAAACTATGTCTATGCCTTTATGATATTTAAATACTGTCTTTTTGATTTTTGACTAATAAAACTTCTTCACGACGTCAGCACTATTTTTCCTTTTTATTATTTTTATATCTTAATATTTCAACACGTTATCAGCACGAGGCTCTGATATAAATAGTATAAAGTGTTCTTTTTACAAATTTTAAAGGGAAAGTGAGTTGTGATAGTCAATAATTGGATATGTCAAAATCAGGTGGAGATGGATCAGGATCATGTAAGACTCCTTTTTCACAATCTATTCCCACTTTTTGCCTCAAATGCCGATAGGATTATCCTACGTGGAAATTCAAAATGAGGAATTTTCTCGTCCACGAGGATCTATGGGTAACAATAGCTGGTTATCCTGAAGAAGACCAGACTTCCGAATTGGTAAAGGCTAGGAATGATAGTAAGGCACTAGCAAAAATATGCTTAACAGTTGATGGTGCAGCGATCGTCCATATAAGATGTGCGAAAACTGCCTCAGAGGCATGGAATTGCTTACAAAATGCCTTCGAAGACAAGGGAATGGGACGCAGACTTGCCTTAGAGAGGAAGCTGTATCGTTTGAGTCTGTCAGATTTCGACAATATAGAAATGTATATAAATACATTACTATCGACAGCACAAGATTTAGCCGATATTGATGTTGTGATAAATGACACATCTATTGCAGCTATATTACTAGGTGGCTTAACGCCGAAATTCGAACCGTTGATAATGGCTTTAGAAAACTGTAACATCACTGTAACGACCGCATTAGTGAAGTCAAAACTGCTTAACGAAATGTCAAAAGGAGAATCAACTACGGATATAGTACTGCAAGCCAAAAGTATGAGGTACAACTCCAAAAAGAAGAAAGCAATAGTGTGCTATGACTGCCAAGTACCAGGACACAAAAGACCTGATTGTCCACTTAGGAAGAAAGAAAAAGGAAACGTAGTAATAAATAATGATGATGCTACTTCTTTCACTGCTCTTAATACTGCAAGTACTTCGAATAAAGATATATGGTATGTAGACTCTGGTGCTTCAAGACACATGACTTCTCGAAGGGACTGGTTTAATGAAATCAGTCTTTCAGATAGGGGTGCAGTTACAGTTGCAAATGGGGAAAAGCTTAACTGTTGTGGTGTAGGAAATATTTCGATCTCTACACCTAAAGGCATAGTTAAATCTGTAAATGATGTAGCCTTTATACCAAATTTAACTGCAAATCTCTTATCAGTTCAAAAAATTGTTGATAAGGGTTTTATTTGTGTTTTTGATAAAAGTGGATGTAATTTTTATAAAAATAATTCTTTTTGTGTTACAGGTGATTCTGTACTTCATGCTTCGTCTTGCGGTGGACTGTACAAACTTGACTGTACTATTAATTTTCCCAACAAGGTAGAATGTAATCATATAACCAATAATAATAAGGATTCCTACTGTTCAGACACATATCTTCTCTGGCACAGACGGCTGGGACATTTATGTCGCATTGGTTTGAAGCAACTAAAGAATTACGAGGTAGGTATAAATTACAATAAAGTAGACAAAAATAATTGCATCCCATGCATTCAAGGAAAACAAGCTAGGAAACCGTTCAAAAGGCTAAAACCATACAATAAGGCCACTTCGCCTCTGGAGTTAGTTCATAGCGATTTATGTGGCCCAATATCCATAGTATCATTTCAGGGAAATAAATATGCACTAATTTTTGTAGATGACTTTACTCGTATGACGTTTATATATTTTATTTCACATAAAAATGAGGTCAAAGATAAATTTCGTATTTTTCAAGCATTAGTAGAAAATCAACTAGACACAAAAATTAAATCTATTCGGACCGATGGTGGTAAGGAGTACGTAAATAAAGAATTCAGTGATTATCTCGCTTCGAAAGGAATAGTGCATCATACTACTGCACCGTATAGCCCACAGCAAAACGGAGTTGCTGAACGAACTAATCGTACAATAACAGAGAAAGCGAGATCAATGTTAGCTGAAAGCTTGCTCCCTCAGGCGTATTGGGAAGATGCATTTAAAACTGCTGTATATTTGAAAAATAGATGTCCTCATCGATACTTGAATGGAAATATACCATACGATAAATGGTATGGACGTCAATGTGATCTTAGTCACTTAAGAGTGTTTGGATGTAGATCATTGGTGCATGTACCCGATTGTCATAGAAGAAAAATTGATTTAAAAGCGGAAGAAGCTATATTTATTGGATATTCAGAAAATCCAAACACATATTTATTTAGGGATCCTAGCAATCCTAGGCGTATCCTAAAGTCACGCGATGTAAAGTTTTTTGAGAACAAATTTACACCATTAGATAATAAGGTATCAATTATACAAGATTCGGCTTCTCCAATGTTATTGTTTGAAGATGATAATTATGAATATTTTGATTGCATCGATTACTCAAGCTCAGAATCAGATCAGCCAGAACCTATTGGTGACCGTGAAATTAATACAGCTTCTGTTGAGCACGGAGATCATTTCGTTCCAGTACTACGAGATCACGATCACAGAGAGAAGTGTATAGAACAGTCGCAGTCTGAAGAACTTAGGTATCCTTCCAGGAACAGGAAGCCTCCAGACTTCTTGAGTTATCAAGCATCATTGGATTCGGATGAGCCAACAACATACTATGAAGCTATTAATGCCGCGGATGCAGATAGATGGATGTCGGCAATGACCGATGAACACAATTCCTTAATGAAACTTCATACCTGGGACCTTGTTAATAAGCCAAGTGATAAAAAGGTTATACCGTGCAAATGGGTATACAAGCTTAAAAAGGATGCGTACGGTAACGTCATAAAATACAAGACACGATTGGTAGTAAAAGGATATAATCAAACGAAAGGTATAGATTATGAAGAAACCTTTGCACCTGTCATTCGTCATTCTTCACTGCGTACATTATTTGCGCTGTCTGTCGAATTGGGGTTGAAAATAAGACATTTGGATGTTGATACAGCCTTTCTGAATGGTGATCTACACGAGGAAGTTTACATTGACCAACCTGTTGGTTTTATTGAAAAAGGCCATGAAAATAAGGTTTGTTTGCTACGTAAGTCTCTGTACGGCCTTAAACAGTCCCCTCGAGCGTGGAACGAAAAGCTCGACGAGACACTTCTAAAAATTGGTTTTGTCGCAACACCTTCAGAACCATGTGTTTATACCAAACTTTTTAGCAACGAACTTGTTATTTTAGGCGTGTATGTTGATGACATTACTGTCTACTACACATCAGATATGACATTCAACATTGTCAAGAAAGATTTACAGACCTATTTTTCTTTAAAAGATTTGGGTATACTACAATCATATTTAGGATTACAAATAAATAGTGACAATGATTGTATTAATGTATCTCAGAAAAATTACATCTTATCTGTATTAGAAAAATTTAATATGAAAGATTGTAAAACTGCGACTTCTCCCTTGTCTCAGAACAAACTCGAAAGGAAGTCGTTAGACGGTAAGGCCCGTCTATTGTCGTATCAGAACATAATTGGATGCCTCATGTATATAGTAGTTTTTTCACGTCCTGATATTGCATACGCTGTAAGTTACCTAAGTCAATTCAATACGTGTTATTCAAATGAACACTGGCAAGCGGCAAAAAGGATCTTACAATATCTAAAAGGTACATTGGATCACTCTCTAAATTACAGAAGAACTGGAGAGTCCTTAACAGGATATAGTGACGCTGACTGGGCAAACTGTCCATTAGATCGGAAATCATACACCGGCTATGTTTTTAAGTTGGCTGGAACGCCAGTGTCATGGGAGGCCAAGAAACAACCTACTGTAGCACTTTCATCTACGGAGGCAGAATATATGGCTTTAACATCTGCCTCAAAGGAAGCTTGTTACCTACGACGCTTTATTTTCGAATTAACAGGTAAATTAAGTGCCGTTAAGATATTGTCTGACAGTCAGAGTGCTTTAAGCCTAGTTAATAATCCCATTCACCAAAACAGGACGAAACATATTGACACACGTTTTCATTTTATTAGAGAGAAAGTGTCAAATAATATTATATGTCTAGAATACATAAAAAGCAGTGAGTTACCTGCTGATATACTAACGAAACCTCTCGGCTCTGTCGCTCACAAAAGATGTGTTTTAAGTTTGGGATTAGAATAGTAGTGTTTTTTTTTTGTTCTTTTGACTAGTTTTCTAACACATTTATGTATATTTTTATTATTCATACCATTTTTCGATTAAGGGGGAGTGTTGTAACTGGCTAGTACCATAGTAATCTAAAAACGATGTCTATGCCTTTATGATATTTAAATACTGTCTTTTTGATTTTTGACTAATAAAACTTCTTCACGACGTCAGCACTATTTTTCCTTTTTATTATTTTTATATCTTAATATTTCAACAGTAAATTTTCAAAAAGTTGGATAAAAAAGCAGATAGGTTTCGAACCTATATGCTTCAATCTGTCTGATTTCTAGTCAGACGTTGGCGCCGCTTGGTTGCAGCTGTTGTTGTTGTGACTCCGGAATAGCAAATACCTTCTTGAAAACATACCCAAATTTTACTAATAATTACTATGGTAGGCGAACGACACAATATATAATTCCTACATTAGTTAATAAAATACCACAAAATATATTTCAAAAAATCCACTCGAAAAATTATAAGCTAAAATATAAAAAATACTATTATGATAATATACGGAGCTTCCCTATTTAATACTTACTTATATAATTATAAAACCGTGCATTAAAAATCAAACAGCCTGTATAAAGTTGTTCACGTCGATAGCAAAACTAGTTTTCTGTCGGCATAGGAATCTATGCGCGCGAGTCAGCTCACCCAGCTGTATGCAACTCGAACTATCATCAATTACCATGCTATTGTAGATAATGGTAATGATTGTGACTTTGTAATTTTATGAATGAATAGATGTTTACTTTCTAGATGTAGATAAAATACTGTATTTTTAAGCAATGCGTTGCGAATGTGTGTACTCACACAAACTTATTTAGGTTTAAGAGTACACAAAAATTGTGAAATAAAATATGTTGTAAATAACAATAAAAAAAAAAAATCTCAAATATTGGTGCGTTTATTAATGTTTTCCATAACAACACTCATAGCAGATTCGGTCGGCAACTGACTTGAAATCAGATAGCTGAAATGCGAATGCAATAGGCTCGAAACCTATCGCTTTCTGTAATATTTTTGCATTTTAGCTGTATTTATAATGCTTTTTAAAAAAAAGTAAATTTGCAAAAAGTCAGAAAATGAAGCAGATAGGTTTCGAACCTATGCTTCAATCTGTCTGATTTCTAGTCAGACGTTGGCGCCATTCTGTTGCAGCTGTTGTAGTTGTAACTCTGGAATAGCAAATACCTTCTTGAATACACCCAAATTTTATCTCAAATATTGGTGCGTTTATTAATGTTTTCCATAACAACACTCATAGCAGATTCGGTCGGCAACTGACTTGAAATCAGATAGCTGAAATGCGAATGCAATAGGCTCGAAACCTAGCGCTTTCGCTAATCTTTTTTGGATTTATTCTGTGTTTTTCTTGCATTTAAAAAATAAGTAAATTTTCAAAAAGTTGGAAAATGAAGCAGATAGGTTTCGATCGAACCTATGCTTTTATTTGTCTGATTTCTAGTCAGACGTTGGCGCCACTCCGTTGCAGTTGTTGTTGTTGAAACTTTGAAATAGCAAATACCTTCTTGAAAACATACGCAAATTTTATCTCAAATATTGGAGCGTTTTTTAAGGTTTTCCATTACAACACACGTAGCAGATGCGTTCGGCAACTGACTTGAAATCAGAGAGCTGAAATGCGAATGCAATAGACTTGAAACCTACCGCTTCCGCTAACCTTTTTTGGGTTTTTTCTGTGTTTTTGTTGCACTTAAAAAATAAGTAAATTTTCAAAATGTTGGAAAATGAAGCTGATAGGTTTCAAACCTATGCTTCAATCTGTCTGAATTCTAGTCAGACGTTGGCGCCACTCGGTTGCAGCTGTTGTTGTTGTGACTCCGGAATAGCAAATACCTTCTTGAAAACATACCCAAATTTTATCTCAAATATTGGTGCGTTTATTAATGTTTTCCATAACAACACTCATAGCAGATTCGGTCGGCAACTGACTTGAAGTCAGATAGCTGAAATGCGAATGCAATAGGCTCGAAACCTATCGCTTTCTGTAATATTTTTGCATTTTAGCTGTATTTATAATGCTTTTAAAAAAATAAAAATTTTTCAAAAAGTTGGAAATGAAGCAGATAGGTTTCGAACCTATGCTTCAATCTGCCTGATTTCTAGTCAGACGTTGGCGCCATTCCGTTGCAGCTGTTGTTGTTGTGACTCTGGAATAGCAAATACCTTCTTGAAAACATACCCAAATTTTATCTCAAATATTGGTGCGTTTATTAATGTTTTCCATAACAACACTCATAGCAGATGCGTTCGGCAACTGAATTGAAATCAGATAGCTGAATTGCGAATGCAATAGGCTTGAAACCTACCGCTTTCGCTAACCTTTTTTGGGTTTAACTAAGTTTTTCTTGCACTTAAAAAATAAGTAAATTTTCAAAAAGTTGGAAAATGAAGCAGATAGGTTTCGAACCTATGCTTCAATCTGCCTGATTTCTAGTCAGACTTTGGCGCCGCTTGGTTGCAGCTGTTGTTGTTGTGACTCCGGAATAGCAAATACCTTCTTGAAAACATACCCAAATTTTATCTCAAATATTGGTGCGTTTATTAATGTTTTCCATAACAACACTCATAGCAGATTCGGTCGGCAACTGACTTGAAATCAGGTAGCTGAATTGCGAATGCAATAGTCTTGAAACCTACCGCTTTCGCTAACCTTTTTTGGGTTTAACTGTGTTTTTCTTGCACTTAAAAAATAAGTAAATTTTCAAAAAGATAGAAAAAAAAAGCAGATAGGTTTCGAACCTATGCTTCAATCTGCCTGATTTCTAGTCAGAAGTTGGCGGCGCTTGGTGGCAGCTGTTGTTGTTGTGACTCCGGAATAGCAAATACCTTCTTGAAAACATACCCAAATTTTATCTCAAATATTGGTGCATTTATTAATGTTTTCCATAACAACACTCATAGCAGATTCGGTCGGCAACTGACTTGAAATCAGATAGCTGAAATGCGAATGCAATAGGCTCGAAACCTATCGCTTTCTGTAATATTTTTGCATTTTAGCTGTATTTATAATGCTTTTAAAAAAATAAGTAAATTTGTAAAAACTCAGAAAATGAAGCAGATAGGTTTCGAACTTATGCTTCAATCTGTCTGATTTCTAGTCAGACGTTGGCGCCATTCCGTTGCAGCTGTTGTTGTTGTGACTCTGGAATAGCAAATACCTTCTTGAAAACATACCCAAATTTTATCTCAAATATTGGTGCGTTTATTAATGTTTTCCATAACAACACTCATAGCAGATGCGTTCGGCAACTGAATTGAAATCAGATAGCTGAGTTGCGAATGCAATAGGCTTGAAACCTACCGCTTTCGCTAACCTTTTTTGGGTTTAACTGTGTTTTTCTTGTACTTAAAAAATAAGTGAATTTTCAAAAAGTTGGAAAATAAAGCAGATAGGTTTCGAACCTATGCTTCAATCTGCCTGATTTCTAGTCAGATATTGGCGCCGCTTGGTTGCAGCTGTTGTTGTTGTGACTCCGGAATAGCAAATACCTTCTTGAAAACATACCCAAATTTTATCTCAAATATTGGTGCGTTTATGAATGTTTTCCACAACAACACTCATAGCAGATTCGGTCGGCAACTGACTTGAAATCAGATAGCTGAATTGCGAATGGAATAGGCTTGAAACCTACCGCCATCGCTAACCTTTTTTGGGTTTATTCTGTGTTTTTTTGCACTCAAAAAATAAGTAAATTTTCAAAATGTTGGAAAATGAAGCTGATAGGTTTCAAACCTATGCTTCAATCTGTCTGATTTCTAGTCAGACGTTGGCGCCACTTGGTTGCAGCTGTTGTTGTTGTGACTCCGGAATAGCAAATACCTTCTTGAAAACATACCCAAATTTTATCTCAAATATTGTTGCGTTAATTAATGTTTTCCATAACAACACTCATAGCAGATGCGTTCGGCAACTGACTTGAAATCAGATAGCTGAAATGCGAATGCAATAGGCTTGAAACCTACCGCTTCAGCTAAGCTTTTTTGGGTTTATTCTGTGTTTTTGTTGCACTTAAAAAATAAGTAAATTTTCAAAATGTTGGAAAATGAAGCTGATAGGTTTCAAACCTATGCTTCAATCTGTCTGATTTCTAGTCAGACGTTGGCGCCACTCGGTTGCAGCTGTTGTTGTTGTGACTCCGGAATAGCAAATACCTTCTTGAAAACATACCCAAATTTTATCTCAAATATTGGTGCGTTTATTAATGTTTTCCATAACAACACTCATAGCAGATTCGGTCGGCAACTGACTTGAAATCAGATAGCTGAAATGCGAATGCAATAGGCTCGAAACCTATCGCTTTCTGTAATATTTTTGCATTTTAGCTGTATTTATAATGCTTTTAAAAAAATAAGTAAATTTTCAAAAAGTTGGAAAATGAAGCATATAGGTTTCGAACCTACGCTTCAATCTGTCTGATTTCTAGTCAGACGATGGCGCCACTCCGTTGCAGCTGTTGTTGTTGTGACTTTGGAATAGCAAATACCTTCTTGAAAACATACGCAATTTTTATCTCAAATATTGGTGCGTTTATTAATGTTTTCCATAACAACACTCATAGCAGATTCGGTCGGCAACTGACTTAAAATCAGATAGCAGAAATGCGAATGCAATAGGCTCGAAACCTATCGCTTTCTGTAATATTTTTGCATTTTAGCTGTATTTATAATGCTTTTAAAAAAATAAGTAAATTTTCAAAAAGTTGGAAAATGAAGCAGATAGGTTTCGAACCTATGCTTTAATCTATCTGATTTCTAGTCAGACGTTGGCGCCACTCCGTTGCAGCTGTTGTTGTTGTGACACCGGAATAGCAAATACCTTCTTGAAAACATACGCAAATTTTATCTCAAATATTGGAGCGTTTTTTTAGGTTTTCCATTACAACACACATAGCAGATTCGTTCGGCAACTGACTTGAAATCAGATAGCTGAATTGCGAATGCAATAGGCTTGAAACCTACCGCTTTCGCTAACCTTTTTTGGGTTTAACTGTGTTTTTCTTGCACTTAAAAAATAAGTAAATTTTCAAAAAGTTGGATAATAAAGCAGATAGGTTTCGAACCTATGCTTCAATCTGTCTGATTTCTAGTCAGACGTTGGCGCCGCTTGGTTGCAGCTGTTGTTGTTGTGACTCCGGAATAGCAAATACCTTCTTGAAAACATACCCAAATTTTATCTCAAATATTGGTGCGTTTATTAATGTTTTCCATAACAACACTCATAGCAGATTCGGTCGGCAACTGACTTGAAATCAGGTAGCTGAATTGCGAATGCAATAGTCTTGAAACCTACCGCTTTCGCTAACCTTTTTTGGGTTTAACTGTGTTTTTCTTGCACTTAAAAAATAAGTAAATTTTCAAAAAGATAGAAAAAAAAGCAGATAGGTTTCGAACCTATGCTTCAATCTGCCTGATTTCTAGTCAGAAGTTGGCGGCGCTTTGTGGCAGCTGTTGTTGTTGTGACTCCGGAATAGCAAATACCTTCTTGAAAACATACCCAAATTTTATCTCAAATATTGGTGCATTTATTAATGTTTTCCATAACAACACTCATAGCAGATTCGGTCGGCAACTTACTTGAAATCAGATAGCTGAAATGCGAATGCAATAGGCTCGAAACCTTTCGCTTTCTGTAATATTTTTGCATTTTAGCTGTATTTATAATGCTTTTAAAAAAATAAGTAAATTTGCAAAAACTCAGAAAATGAAGCAGATAGGTTTCGAACTTATGCTTCAATCTGTCTGATTTCTAGTCAGACGTTGGCGCCATTCCGTTGCAGCTGTTGTTGTTGTGACTCTGGAATAGCAAATACCTTCTTGAAAACATACCCAAATTTTATCTCAAATATTGGTGCGTTTATTAATGTTTTCCATAACAACACTCATAGCAGATGCGTTCGGCAACTGAATTGAAATCAGATAGCTGAGTTGCGAATGCAATAGGCTTGAAACCTACCGCTTTCGCTAACCTTTTTTGGGTTTAACTGTGTTTTTCTTGTACTTAAAAAATAAGTGAATTTTCAAAAAGTTGGAAAATAAAGCAGATAGGTTTCGAACCTATGCTTCAATCTGCCTGATTTCTAGTCAGAAGTTGGCGGCGCTTTGTGGCAGCTGTTGTTGTTGTGACTCCGGAATAGCAAATACCTTCTTGAAAACATACCCAAATTTTATCTCAAATATTGGTGCATTTATTAATGTTTTCCATAACAACACTCATAGCAGATTCGGTCGGCAACTTACTTGAAATCAGATAGCTGAAATGCGAATGCAATAGGCTCGAAACCTTTCGCTTTCTGTAATATTTTTGCATTTTAGCTGTATTTATAATGCTTTTAAAAAAATAAGTAAATTTGCAAAAACTCAGAAAATGAAGCAGATAGGTTTCGAACTTATGCCTCAATCTGTCTGATTTCTAGTCAGACGTTGGCGCCATTCCGTTGCAGCTGTTGTTGTTGTGACTCTGGAATAGCAAATACCTTCTTGAAAACATACCCAAATTTTATCTCAAATATTGGTGCGTTTATTAATGTTTTCCATAACAACACTCATAGCAGATGCGTTCGGCAACTGAATTGAAATCAGATAGCTGAGTTGCGAATGCAATAGGCTTGAAACCTACCGCTTTCGCTAACCTTTTTTGGGTTTAACTGTGTTTTTCTTGTACTTAAAAAATAAGTGAATTTTCAAAAAGTTGGAAAATAAAGCAGATAGGTTTCGAACCTATGCTTCAATCTGCCTGATTTCTAGTCAGAAGTTGGCGGCGCTTTGTGGCAGCTGTTGTTGTTGTGACTCCGGAATAGCAAATACCTTCTTGAAAACATACCCAAATTTTATCTCAAATATTGGTGCATTTATTAATGTTTTCCATAACAACACTCATAGCAGATTCGGTCGGCAACTTACTTGAAATCAGATAGCTGAAATGCGAATGCAATAGGCTCGAAACCTTTCGCTTTCTGTAATATTTTTGCATTTTAGCTGTATTTATAATGCTTTTAAAAAAATAAGTAAATTTGCAAAAACTCAGAAAATGAAGCAGATAGGTTTCGAACTTATGCTTCAATCTGTCTGATTTCTAGTCAGACGTTGGCGCCATTCCGTTGCAGCTGTTGTTGTTGTGACTCTGGAATAGCAAATACCTTCTTGAAAACATACCCAAATTTTATCTCAAATATTGGTGCGTTTATTAATGTTTTCCATAACAACACTCATAGCAGATGCGTTCGGCAACTGAATTGAAATCAGATAGCTGAGTTGCGAATGCAATAGGCTTGAAACCTACCGCTTTCGCTAACCTTTTTTGGGTTTAACTGTGTTTTTCTTGCACTTAAAAAATAAGTAAATTTTCAAAAAGATAGAAAAAAAAGCAGATAGGTTTCGAACCTATGCACGGAGGGACACGCTCCATACAAGGGCGGTCATAAATAGTTAAAGTCCTGTTACTATCAATACATTGTATTATTTTAGTGACTTATAGTTGTAAAAGTGTTTTAGAAACATTAAAATGAAAGAAGTACATGTATTTACGGAATAAAAAACGTTTACTTCAGTAAAAAACAAATATAAACAATAACATACTTTTACCTAAATTTATCATGAACAAACATTTAAAAATTGGAATGTAAAACATATATTTTAAATAAAATAAGAGTCAAAACATTGATAACATTATTTAATTATAATAAAATAATAGAAATAAATAAATTAAAATTAATTAAATACAAAAAAAAAACAAAACAACTAACAAAATACAAATAAATTATTCTTATTCTAACAATAACAATTCTATTACACTTTGTGACAGAGTATTTTTCTTTTTAGGGGGAAGTTTCCGAAGACTTGTAATATAAGGATCTGAATGTAATAATAGTCGTTGTATTAAATCTTGATTGGTAACTTCACGTGACATTTTTCGAGTGTGACTTCGTCTATAAATTTTGATATACTTATTTGTCGCTTCAGCAGCTTCTTCGGAAAGTTCTCCTATAGATAACAATGCATAACTTATAATATCTGATCCATGTACGAGCACCTTGTGGACAGAAGCAGGAAGACTATACCACGGATATTCCTCGACCAGGCTGTATGCTGTTTGTAATGCATAGTCTTTAAACTTGCATTCATTAATTTTATGTCCAGAAGATAACGTTTGTAATATTACACAACAACGATCTATGAGATCCTTATTCAAACCTGTAATTTCAGCAGATACAGCTGATTCCAAAAAAACTTCCTGGCCGTGTTTCCGTCGTTAGACGTCCCGCTTCCACCACTACGCGGCTTGTCAACTATTAAACCTAATCGTTCCCTAAACTGGGACTGTACATATTGTTTTTTATTTGATAACAATTGTTTATCTCTATCTAGCCTAACTTGCCATTTTTTTATGTCTAATCTATATGAAAGATGAATAAAATATTCGAAGAAACGTATCCAAGAATGTAGTGGTGATAATCCAAATTGGTATCTACTCTCTATTACAGGTTTTTGTAAACATTCGTCTATTTTATTCATCTCTTTAGGGGTAGCATTACATATATAACATCTACTTGTAGATGTTTCACTTAAAGCACTACAAATTTTACCATCTACCATTGAAAGCTGCAACTTATGAGAAACGACCAATTCACGATTGTCGATCTGAATAAAAGTAGGTTGCAAACTTTCAATTTTATCCTTAAAATAAGCTTCCTCTTGCAAAGACACTGCTGTGCTTTCTTTCAAAAATTGAAATCGAATAGGACGGCAGTACCTAGTGGAAGAGGGTCGAGGATTTTTCCATAAAATTTTACAATTATCTTCAGCTAATTTTACAATAATTTGAAGGGGTACATAAGATGTTACAAACAAACTACTATCTTCTAAAGTTGAATCTGAAAAAAATTGTTTGTATTCACTATGTCCAGTGCTGCCATCGAATCCCCATTTCCCAAGTAAAGAGATATTAGACAAACAATCATCAGGAATCTGATCTAAGACCTCTTTTTGAGATTCAAGGATTCGAGAAGCTGTGTGATCAAAAAGACTTTGTAATTCAACTTCAGCTGAAGACTCGGAAACAGTTATATTAAAAGGGTAACATCTCTGTTTCGCTTTAGTAATTTGTTGGTAACATGGTAATACATTAGGAGAAATCTTACTATTAACAAAGTTTTTATATTAATAAATACTGATGTTTTGTCAACTGAGCATCAGTCACAAGTGACAAGACATCATCAGTGCTAACTCTAGATATACACGAATCGAATGAACAGTCTGAAACATCAAGCAATGCACTCACAGTAGAATCATCAGACTTTGACAAATCAGCTACTCTCCGACGTTTAGTCCTTTTACTACATTGCGTAAAAGGTTTTCGAGGACGACCACGTGAATGACACGGCGACGTTTCAGACGGAGTACATTGCTTATTGTTTTTCACAAGTTGAATTTTTTCAATAACATTAAACCAATCGGAATTCTTATATAAAAGCTTGGTTTTATCCCTATTACATTTTTTCCAGAATCGAGCAATAGCTTTACATAAATTATTAACAATTTTCTCTAAATAATGAATATCAATGTTCTCAGCATCGTTCAGAGTAGTCAACAAACTTTGTAGGACTTGACGACACTTTTCCGAGTCATTATCGGTATTGACAGTTAGCCATATTTCAAGAATATGCATTCTTGAAAACGAGCATATATATAAATTACCTAAAACAAAAAAAAAACGGTTAAAATTCAGTCACAAAACCTACACAAAGCACTAAGACTAAATAAACTAATTTCGTAGCAAATGCTACGAGATAATCTGGCAACCGTAGCACCCTTGTCATCGCCAAAAGGGAAGATAAGGGCAGCCAAGTTTTAATTTTCCTAAGATAAGAAAGTCTAAAGATTATGGTGCAATATACCTCCATAGTCGGAGCGAGTGGGAACATATTTAAAAGTTTATTCAAACTTTGAATATTAAAATATAATACTCCAAGAAAAGTCGCCTCGTAGCAATGACATACTAAAGAAAATATATACTAAGATACAATAAAAATAAAAATATTAATTATTACATACCCTGTTCTTGGATATCCATTTCAGAAAAAACTCACACAGCACTCACAGGTCCCGCAATGACAACAAATGACGTCACGCTTTTTAATGACTCACTGATAACAGTATTTACGATTGGCGATGCGCTCTCTTTGAATGCACAATAGATAATGAAGGCGCACTCTAATTACTGACCTATTTATAGTTTCAGAAGGTACCGCAACTATCCAATGTAACGACAAGGAATAAAATGTAAAACAAGAAAGCAGGTTTTTAAGATTTATGACCTATGGATGTCCCACAGTGCTATGCTTCAATCTGCCTGATTTCTAGTCAGAAGTTGGCGGCGCTTTGTGGCAGCTGTTGTTGTTGTGACTCCGGAATAGCAAATACCTTCTTGAAAACATACCCAAATTTTATCTCAAATATTGGTGCATTTATTAATGTTTTCCATAACAACACTCATAGCAGATTCGGTCGGCAACTTACTTGAAATCAGATAGCTGAAATGCGAATGCAATAGGCTCGAAACCTTTCGCTTTCTGTAATATTTTTGCATTTTAGCTGTATTTATAATGCTTTTAAAAAAATAAGTAAATTTGCAAAAACTCAGAAAATGAAGCAGATAGGTTTCGAACTTATGCTTCAATCTGTCTGATTTCTAGTCAGACGTTGGCGCCATTCCGTTGCAGCTGTTGTTGTTGTGACTCTGGAATAGCAAATACCTTCTTGAAAACATACCCAAATTTTATCTCAAATATTGGTGCGTTTATTAATGTTTTCCATAACAACACTCATAGCAGATGCGTTCGGCAACTGAATTGAAATCAGATAGCTGAGTTGCGAATGCAATAGGCTTGAAACCTACCGCTTTCGCTAACCTTTTTTGGGTTTAACTGTGTTTTTCTTGTACTTAAAAAATAAGTGAATTTTCAAAAAGTTGGAAAATAAAGCAGATAGGTTTCGAACCTATGCTTCAATCTGCCTGATTTCTAGTCAGAAGTTGGCGGCGCTTTGTGGCAGCTGTTGTTGTTGTGACTCCGGAATAGCAAATACCTTCTTGAAAACATACCCAAATTTTATCTCAAATATTGGTGCATTTATTAATGTTTTCCATAACAACACTCATAGCAGATTCGCTCGGCAACTTACTTGAAATCAGATAGCTGAAATGCGAATGCAATAGGCTCGAAACCTTTCGCTTTCTGTAATATTTTTGCATTTTAGCTGTATTTATAATGCTTTTAAAAAAATAAGTAAATTTGCAAAAACTCAGAAAATGAAGCAGATAGGTTTCGAACTTATGCTTCAATCTGTCTGATTTCTAGTCAGACGTTGGCGCCATTCCGTTGCAGCTGTTGTTGTTGTGACTCTGGAATAGCAAATACCTTCTTGAAAACATACCCAAATTTTATCTCAAATATTGGTGCGTTTATTAATGTTTTCCATAACAACACTCATAGCAGATGCGTTCGGCAACTGAATTGAAATCAGATAGCTGAGTTGCGAATGCAATAGGCTTGAAACCTACCGCTTTCGCTAACCTTTTTTGGGTTTAACTGTGTTTTTCTTGTACTTAAAAAATAAGTGAATTTTCAAAAAGTTGGAAAATAAAGCAGATAGGTTTCGAACCTATGCTTCAATCTGCCTGATTTCTAGTCAGATATTGGCGCCGCTTGGTTGCAGCTGTTGTTGTTGTGACTCCGGAATAGCAAATACCTTCTTGAAAACATACCCAAATTTTATCTCAAATATTGGTGCGTTTATGAATGTTTTCCACAACAACACTCATAGCAGATTCGGTCGGCAACTGACTTGAAATCAGATAGCTGAATTGCGAATGGAATAGGCTTGAAACCTACCGCCATCGCTAACCTTTTTTGGGTTTATTCTGTGTTTTTTTGCACTCAAAAAATAAGTAAATTTTCAAAATGTTGGAAAATGAAGCTGATAGGTTTCAAACCTATGCTTCAATCTGTCTGATTTCTAGTCAGACGTTGGCGCCACTTGGTTGCAGCTGTTGTTGTTGTGACTCCGGAATAGCAAATACCTTCTTGAAAACATACCCAAATTTTATCTCAAATATTGTTGCGTTAATTAATGTTTTCCATAACAACACTCATAGCAGATGCGTTCGGCAACTGACTTGAAATCAGATAGCTGAAATGCGAATGCAATAGGCTTGAAACCTACCGCTTCAGCTAACCTTTTTTGGGTTTATTCTGTGTTTTTGTTGCACTTAAAAAATAAGTAAATTTTCAAAATGTTGGAAAATGAAGCTGATAGGTTTCAAACCTATGCTTCAATCTGTCTGATTTCTAGTCAGACGTTGGCGCCACTCGGTTGCAGCTGTTGTTGTTATGACTCCGGAATAGCAAATACCTTCTTGAAAACATACCCAAATTTTATCTCAAATATTGGTGCGTTTATTAATGTTTTCCATAACAACACTCATAGCAGATTCGGTCGGCAACTGACTTGAAATCAGATAGCTGAAATGCGAATGCAATAGGCTCGAAACCTATCGCTTTCTGTAATATTTTTGCATTTTAGCTGTATATATAATGCTTTTAAAAAAATAAGTAAATTTTCAAAAAGTTGGAAAATGAAGCATATAGGTTTCGAACCTACGCTTCAATCTGTCTGATTTCTAGTCAGACGATGGCGCCACTCCGTTGCAGCTGTTGTTGTTGTGACTTTGGAATAGCAAATACCTTCTTGAAAACATACGCAAATTTTATCTCAAATATTGGTGCGTTTATTAATGTTTTCCATAACAACACTCATAGCAAATTCGGTCGGCAACTGACTTAAAATCAGATAGCAGAAATGCGAATGCAATAGGCTCGAAACCTATCGCTTTCTGTAATATTTTTGCATTTTAGCTGTATTTATAATGCTTTTAAAAAAATAAGTAAATTTTCAAAAAGTTGGAAAATGAAGCAGATAGGTTTCGAACCTATGCTTTAATCTATCTGATTTCTAGTCAGACGTTGGCGCCACTCCGTTGCAGCTGTTGTTGTTGTGACACCGGAATAGCAAATACCTTCTTGAAAACATACGCAAATTTTATCTCAAATATTGGAGCGTTTTTTTAGGTTTTCCATTACAACACACATAGCAGATTCGTTCGGCAACTGACTTGAAATCAGATAGCTGAATTGCGAATGCAATAGGCTTGAAACCTACCGCTTTCGCTAACCTTTTTTGGGTTTAACTGTGTTTTTCTTGCACTTAAAAAATAAGTAAATTTTCAAAAAGTTGGATAATAAAGCAGATAGGTTTCGAACCTATGCTTCAATCTGTCTGATTTCTAGTCAGACGTTGGCGCCGCTTGGTTGCAGCTGTTGTTGTTGTGACTCCGGAATAGCAAATACCTTCTTGAAAACATACCCAAATTTTATCTCAAATATTGGTGCGTTTATTAATGTTTTCCATAACAACACTCATAGCAGATTCGGTCGGCAACTGACTTGAAATCAGGTAGCTGAATTGCGAATGCAATAGTCTTGAAACCTACCGCTTTCGCTAACCTTTTTTGGGTTTAACTGTGTTTTTCTTGCACTTAAAAAATAAGTAAATTTTCAAAAAGATAGAAAAAAAAGCAGATAGGTTTCGAACCTATGCTTCAATCTGCCTGATTTCTAGTCAGAAGTTGGCGCCGCTTGGTGGCAGCTGTTGTTGTTGTGACTCCGGAATAGCAAATACCTTCTTGAAAACATACCCAAATTTTATCTCAAATATTGGTGCGTTTATTAATGTTTTCCATAACAACACTCATAGCAGATTCGGTCGGCAACTGACTTGAAATCAGGTAGCTGAATTGCGAATGCAATAGTCTTGAAACCTACCGCTTTCGCTAACCTTTTTTGGGTTTAACTGTGTTTTTCTTGCACTTAAAAAATAAGTAAATTTTCAAAAAGATAGAAAAAAAAGCAGATAGGTTTCGAACCTATGCTTCAATCTGCCTGATTTCTAGTCAGAAGTTGGCGCCGCTTGGTGGCAGCTGTTGTTGTTGTGACTCCGGAATAGCAAATACCTTCTTGAAAACATACCCAAATTTTATCTCAAATATTGGTGCGTTTATTAATGTTTTCCATAACAACACTCATAGCAGATTCGGTCGGCAACTGACTTGAAATCAGAGAGCTGAAATGCGAATGCAATAGGCTCGAAACCTATCGCTTTCTGTAATATTTTTGCATTTTGGCTGTATTTATAATGCTTTTAAAAAAATAAGTAAATTTGCAAAAAGTTGGAAAATGAAGCAGATAGGTTTCGAACCTATGCTTTAATCTATCTGATTTCTAGTCAGACGTTGGCGCCACTCCGTTGCAGCTGTTGTTGTTGTGACTCCGGAATAGCAAATACCTTCTTGAAAACATACGCAAATTTTATATCAAATATTGGAGCGTTTTTTTAGGTTTTCCATTACAACACACATAGCAGATTCGTTCGGCAACTGACTTGAAATCAGATAGCTGAATTGCGAATGCAATAGGCTTGAAACCTACCGCTTTCGCTAACCTTTTTTGGGTTTAACTGTGTTTTTCTTGCACTTAAAAAATAAGTAAATTTTCAAAAAGTTGGATAATAAAGCAGATAGGTTTCGAACCTATGCTTCAATCTGTCTGATTTCTAGTCAGACGTTGGCGCCACTCCGTTGCAGCTGTTGTTGTTGTGACTTTGGAATAGCAAATACCTTCTTGAAAACATACGCAAATTTTATCTCAAATATTGGTGCGTTTATTAATGTTTTCCATAACAACACTCATAGCAGATTCGGTCGGCAACTGACTTAAAATCAGATAGCAGAAATGCGAATGCAATAGGCTCGAAACCTATCGCTTTCTGTAATATTTTTGCATTTTAGCTGTATTTATAATGCTTTTAAAAAAATAAGTAAATTTTCAAAAAGTTGGAAAATGAAGCAGATAGGTTTCGAACCTATGCTTTAATCTATCTGATTTCTAGTCAGACGTTGGCGCCACTCCGTTGCAGCTGTTGTTGTTGTGACTCCGGAATAGCAAATACCTTCTTGAAAACATACGCAAATTTTATCTCAAATATTGGAGCGTTTTTTTAGGTTTTCCATTACAACACACATAGCAGATTCGTTCGGCAACTGACTTGAAATCAGATAGCTGAATTGCGAATGCAATAGGCTTGAAACCTACCGCTTTCGCTAACCTTTTTTGGGTTTAACTGTGTTTTTCTTGCACTTAAAAAATAAGTAAATTTTCAAAAAGTTGGATAATAAAGCAGATAGGTTTCGAACCTATGCTTCAATCTGTCTGATTTCTAGTCAGACGTTGGCGCCGCTTGGTTGCAGCTATTGTTGTTGTGACTCCGGAATAGCAAATACCTTCTTGAAAACATACCCAAATTTTATCTCAAATATTGGTGCGTTTATTAATGTTTTCCATAACAACACTCATAGCAGATTCGGTCGGCAACTGACTTGAAATCAGATAGCTGAAATGCGAATGCAATAGGCTCGAAACCCATCGCTTTCTGTAATATTTTTGCATTTTAATTGTGTTTATAATGCTTTTAAGAAAATAATTAAATTTTCAAAAAGTTGGAAAATGAAGCAGATAGGTTTCGAACCTATGCTTCAATCTGTCTGATTTCTAGTCAGACGTTGGCGCCGCTTGGTTGCAGCTGTTGTTGTTGTGACTCCGGAATAGTAAATACCTTCTTGAAAACATACTCAAATTTTATCTCAAATATTGGTGCGTTTATTAATGTTTTCCATAACAACACTCATAGCAGATTCGGTCGGCAACTGACTTGAAATCAGATAGCTGAAATGCGAATGCAATAGGCTCGAAACCCATCGCTTTCTGTAATATTTTTGCATTTTAATTGTGTTTATAATGCTTTTAAGAAAATAATTAAATTTTCAAAAAGTTGGAAAATGAAGCAGATAGGTTTCGAACCTATGCTTCAATCTGTCTGATTTCTAGTCAGACGTTGGCGCCACTCCGTTGCCGCTTTTGTTGTTGAAACTCCGGTATAGCAAATACCTTCTTGAAAACATACGCAAATTTTATCTCAAATATTGGAGCGTTTCTTAAGGTTTTCCATTACAACACACATAGCAGAGGCGTTCGGCAACTGACTTGAAATCAGATAGCTGAAATGCGAATACAATAGGCTTGAAACCTACCGCTTTTGCTAACCTTTTTTGGGTTTAACTGTGTTTTTCTTGCACTTAAAATATAAGCAAATTTTCAAAAAGTTGGAAAATGAAGCAGATAGGTTTCGAACTTATGCTTCAATCTGTCTGATTTCTAGTCAGACGTTGGCGCCATTCCGTTGCAGCTGTTGTTGTTGTGACTCTGGAATAGCAAATACCTTCTTGAAAACATACCCAAATTTTATCTCAAATATTGGTGCGTTTATTAATGTTTTCCATAACAACACTCATAGCAGATGCGTTCGGCAACTGAATTGAAATCAGATAGCTGAATTGCGAATGCAATAGGCTTGAAACCTACCGCTTTCGCTAACCTTTTTTGGGTTTAACTAAGTTTTTCTTGCACTTAAAAAATAAGTAAATTTTCAAAAAGTTGGAAAATGAAGCAGATAGGTTTCGAACCTATGCTTCAATCTGCCTGATTTCTAGTCAGACTTTGGCGCCGCTTGGTTGCAGCTGTTGTTGTTGTGACTCCGGAATAGCAAATACCTTCTTGAAAACATACCCAAATTTTATCTCAAATATTGGTGCGTTTATTAATGTTTTCCATAACAACACTCATAGCAGATTCGGTCGGCAACTGACTTGAAATCAGAGAGCTGAAATGCGAATGCAATAGGCTCGAAACCTATCGCTTTCTGTAATATTTTTGCATTTTGGCTGTATTTATAATGCTTTTAAAAAAATAAGTAAATTTGCAAAAAGTTGGAAAATGAAGCAGATAGGTTTCGAACCTATGCTTTAATCTATCTGATTTCTAGTCAGACGTTGGCGCCACTCCGTTGCAGCTGTTGTTGTTGTGACTCCGGAATAGCAAATACCTTCTTGAAAACATACGCAAATTTTATCTCAAATATTGGAGCGTTTTTTTAGGTTTTCCATTACAACACACATAGCAGATTCGTTCGGCAACTGACTTGAAATCAGATAGCTGAATTGCGAATGCAATAGGCTTGAAACCTACCGCTTTCGCTAACCTTTTTTGGGTTTAACTGTGTTTTTCTTGCACTTAAAAAATAAGTAAATTTTCAAAAAGTTGGATAAAAAAGCAGATAGGTTTCGAACCTATGCTTCAATCTGTCTGATTTCTAGTCAGACGTTGGCGCCACTCCGTTGCAGCTGTTGTTGTTGTGACTTTGGAATAGCAAATACCTTCTTGAAAACATACGCAAATTTTATCTCAAATATTGGTGCGTTTATTAATGTTTTCCATAACAACACTCATAGCAGATTCGGTCGGCAACTGACTTAAAATCAGATAGCAGAAATGCGAATGCAATAGGCTCGAAACCTATTGCTTTCTGTAATATTTTTGCATTTTAGCTGTATTTATAATGCTTTTAAAAAAATAAGTAAATTTTCAAAAAGTTGGAAAATGAAGCAGATAGGTTTCGAACCTATGCTTTAATCTATCTGATTTCTAGTCAGACGTTGGCGCCACTCCGTTGCAGCTGTTGTTGTTGTGACTCCGGAATAGCAAATACCTTCTTGAAAACATACGCAAATTTTATCTCAAATATTGGAGCGTTTTTTTAGGTTTTCCATTACAACACACATAGCAGATTCGTTCGGCAACTGACTTGAAATCAGATAGCTGAATTGCGAATGCAATAGGCTTGAAACCTACCGCTTTCGCTAACCTTTTTTGGGTTTAACTGTGTTTTTCTTGCACTTAAAAAATAAGTAAATTTTCAAAAAGTTGGATAATAAAGCAGATACGTTTCGAACCTATGCTTCAATCTGTCTGATTTCTAGTCAGACGTTGGCGCCGCTTGGTTGCAGCTGTTGTTGTTGTGACTCCGGAATAGCAAATACCTTCTTGAAAACATACCCAAATTTTATCTCAAATATTGGTGCGTTTATTAATGTTTTCCATAACAACACTCATAGCAGATTCGGTCGGCAACTGACTTGAAATCAGATAGCTGAAATGCGAATGCAATAGGCTCGAAACCCATCGCTTTCTGTAATATTTTTGCATTTTAATTGTGTTTATAATGCTTTTAAGAAAATAATTAAATTTTCAAAAAGTTGGAAAATGAAGCAGATAGGTTTCGAACCTATGCTTCAATCTGTCTGATTTCTAGTCAGACGTTGGCGCCGCTTGGTTGCAGCTGTTGTTGTTGTGACTCCGGAATAGTAAATACCTTCTTGAAAACATACTCAAATTTTATCTCAAATATTGGTGCGTTTATTAATGTTTTCCATAACAACACTCATAGCAGATTCGGTCGGTAACTGACTTGAAATCAGATAGCTGAAATGCGAATGCAATAGGCTCGAAACCCATCGCTTTCTGTAATATTTTTGCATTTTAATTGTGTTTATAATGCTTTTAAGAAAATAATTAAATTTTCAAAAAGTTGGAAAATGAAGCAGATAGGTTTCGAACCTATGCTTCAATCTGTCTGATTTCTAGTCAGACGTTGGCGCCACTCCGTTGCCGCTTTTGTTGTTGAAACTCCGGTATAGCAAATACCTTCTTGAAAACATACGCAAATTTTATCTCAAATATTGGAGCGTTTCTTAAGGTTTTCCATTACAACACACATAGCAGAGGCGTTCGGCAACTGACTTGAAATCAGATAGCTGAAATGCGAATACAATAGGCTTGAAACCTACCGCTTTTGCTAACCTTTTTTGGGTTTAACTGTGTTTTTCTTGCACTTAAAATATAAGCAAATTTTCAAAAAGTTGGAAAATGAAGCAGATAGGTTTCGAACTTATGCTTCAATCTGTCTGATTTCTAGTCAGACGTTGGCGCCATTCCGTTGCAGCTGTTGTTGTTGTGACTCTGGAATAGCAAATACCTTCTTGAAAACATACCCAAATTTTATCTCAAATATTGGTGCGTTTATTAATGTTTTCCATAACAACACTCATAGCAGATGCGTTCGGCAACTGAATTGAAATCAGATAGCTGAATTGCGAATGCAATAGGCTTGAAACCTACCGCTTTCGCTAACCTTTTTTGGGTTTAACTAAGTTTTTCTTGCACTTAAAAAATAAGTAAATTTTCAAAAAGTTGGAAAATGAAGCAGATAGGTTTCGAACCTATGCTTCAATCTGCCTGATTTCTAGTCAGACTTTGGCGCCGCTTGGTTGCAGCTGTTGTTGTTGTGACTCCGGAATAGCAAATACCTTCTTGAAAACATACCCAAATTTTATCTCAAATATTGGTGCGTTTATTAATGTTTTCCATAACAACACTCATAGCAGATTCGGTCGGCAACTGACTTGAAATCAGGTAGCTGAATTGCGAATGCAAGAGTCTTGAAACCTACCGCTTTCGCTAACCTTTTTTGGGTTTAACTGTGTTTTTCTTGCACTTAAAAAATAAGTAAATTTTCAAAAAGATAGAAAAAAAAAGCAGATAGGTTTCGAACCTATGCTTCAATCTGCCTGATTTCTAGTCAGAAGTTGGCGGCGCTTGGTGGCAGCTGTTGTTGTTGTGACTCCGGAATAGCAAATACCTTCTTGAAAACATACCCAGATTTTATCTCAAATATTGGTGCATTTATTAATGTTTTCCATAACAACACTCATAGCAGATTCGGTCGGCAACTTACTTGAAATCAGATAGCTGAAATGCGAATGCAATAGGCTCGAAACCTATCGCTTTCTGTAATATTTTTGCATTTTAGCTGTATTTATAATGCTTTTAAAAAACTAAGTAAATTTGCAAAAACTCAGAAAATGAAGCAGATAGGTTTCGAACTTATGCTTCAATCTGTCTGATTTCTAGTCAGACGTTGGCGCCATTCCGTTGCAGCTGTTGTTGTTGTGACTCTGGAATAGCAAATACCTTCTTGAAAACATACCCAAATTTTATCTCAAATATTGGTGCGTTTATTAATGTTTTCCATAACAACACTCATAGCAGATGCGTTCGGCAACTGAATTGAAATCAGATAGCTGAGTTGCGAATGCAATAGGCTTGAAACCTACCGCTTTCGCTAACCTTTTTTGGGTTTAACTGTGTTTTTCTTGTACTTAAAAAATAAGTGAATTTTCAAAAAGTTGGAAAATAAAGCAGATAGGTTTCGAACCTATGCTTCAATCTGCCTGATTTCTAGTCAGATATTGGCGCCGCTTGGTTGCAGCTGTTGTTGTTGTGACTCCGGAATAGCAAATACCTTCTTGAAAACATACCCAAATTTTATCTCAAATATTGGTGCGTTTATGAATGTTTTCCACAACAACACTCATAGCAGATTCGGTCGGCAACTGACTTGAAATCAGATAGCTGAATTGCGAATGGAATAGGCTTGAAACCTACCGCCATCGCTAACCTTTTTTGGGTTTATTCTGTGTTTTTTTGCACTCAAAAAATAAGTAAATTTGCAAAAAGTTGGAAAATGAAGCAGATAGGTTTCGAACCTATGCTTTAATCTATCTGATTTCTAGTCAGACGTTGGCGCCACTCCGTTGCAGCTGTTGTTGTTGTGACTCCGGAATAGCAAATACCTTCTTGAAAACATACGCAAATTTTATATCAAATATTGGAGCGTTTTTTTAGGTTTTCCATTACAACACACATAGCAGATTCGTTCGGCAACTGACTTGAAATCAGATAGCTGAATTGCGAATGCAATAGGCTTGAAACCTACCGCTTTCGCTAACCTTTTTTGGGTTTAACTGTGTTTTTCTTGCACTTAAAAAATAAGTAAATTTTCAAAAAGTTGGATAATAAAGCAGATAGGTTTCGAACCTATGCTTCAATCTGTCTGATTTCTAGTCAGACGTTGGCGCCACTCCGTTGCAGCTGTTGTTGTTGTGACTTTGGAATAGCAAATACCTTCTTGAAAACATACGCAAATTTTATCTCAAATATTGGTGCGTTTATTAATGTTTTCCATAACAACACTCATAGCAGATTCGGTCGGCAACTGACTTAAAATCAGATAGCAGAAATGCGAATGCAATAGGCTCGAAACCTATCGCTTTCTGTAATATTTTTGCATTTTAGCTGTATTTATAATGCTTTTAAAAAAATAAGTAAATTTTCAAAAAGTTGGAAAATGAAGCAGATAGGTTTCGAACCTATGCTTTAATCTATCTGATTTCTAGTCAGACGTTGGCGCCACTCCGTTGCAGCTGTTGTTGTTGTGACTCCGGAATAGCAAATACCTTCTTGAAAACATACGCAAATTTTATCTCAAATATTGGAGCGTTTTTTTAGGTTTTCCATTACAACACACATAGCAGATTCGTTCGGCAACTGACTTGAAATCAGATAGCTGAATTGCGAATGCAATAGGCTTGAAACCTACCGCTTTCGCTAACCTTTTTTGGGTTTAACTGTGTTTTTCTTGCACTTAAAAAATAAGTAAATTTTCAAAAAGTTGGATAATAAAGCAGATAGGTTTCGAACCTATGCTTCAATCTGTCTGATTTCTAGTCAGACGTTGGCGCCGCTTGGTTGCAGCTATTGTTGTTGTGACTCCGGAATAGCAAATACCTTCTTGAAAACATACCCAAATTTTATCTCAAATATTGGTGCGTTTATTAATGTTTTCCATAACAACACTCATAGCAGATTCGGTCGGCAACTGACTTGAAATCAGATAGCTGAAATGCGAATGCAATAGGCTCGAAACCCATCGCTTTCTGTAATATTTTTGCATTTTAATTGTGTTTATAATGCTTTTAAGAAAATAATTAAATTTTCAAAAAGTTGGAAAATGAAGCAGATAGGTTTCGAACCTATGCTTCAATCTGTCTGATTTCTAGTCAGACGTTGGCGCCGCTTGGTTGCAGCTGTTGTTGTTGTGACTCCGGAATAGTAAATACCTTCTTGAAAACATACTCAAATTTTATCTCAAATATTGGTGCGTTTATTAATGTTTTCCATAACAACACTCATAGCAGATTCGGTCGGCAACTGACTTGAAATCAGATAGCTGAAATGCGAATGCAATAGGCTCGAAACCCATCGCTTTCTGTAATATTTTTGCATTTTAATTGTGTTTATAATGCTTTTAAGAAAATAATTAAATTTTCAAAAAGTTGGAAAATGAAGCAGATAGGTTTCGAACCTATGCTTCAATCTGTCTGATTTCTAGTCAGACGTTGGCGCCACTCCGTTGCCGCTTTTGTTGTTGAAACTCCGGTATAGCAAATACCTTCTTGAAAACATACGCAAATTTTATCTCAAATATTGGAGCGTTTCTTAAGGTTTTCCATTACAACACACATAGCAGAGGCGTTCGGCAACTGACTTGAAATCAGATAGCTGAAATGCGAATACAATAGGCTTGAAACCTACCGCTTTTGCTAACCTTTTTTGGGTTTAACTGTGTTTTTCTTGCACTTAAAATATAAGCAAATTTTCAAAAAGTTGGAAAATGAAGCAGATAGGTTTCGAACTTATGCTCCAATCTGTCTGATTTCTAGTCAGACGTTGGCGCCATTCCGTTGCAGCTGTTGTTGTTGTGACTCTGGAATAGCAAATACCTTCTTGAAAACATACCCAAATTTTATCTCAAATATTGGTGCGTTTATTAATGTTTTCCATAACAACACTCATAGCAGATGCGTTCGGCAACTGAATTGAAATCAGATAGCTGAATTGCGAATGCAATAGGCTTGAAACCTACCGCTTTCGCTAACCTTTTTTGGGTTTAACTAAGTTTTTCTTGCACTTAAAAAATAAGTAAATTTTCAAAAAGTTGGAAAATGAAGCAGATAGGTTTCGAACCTATGCTTCAATCTGCCTGATTTCTAGTCAGACTTTGGCGCCGCTTGGTTGCAGCTGTTGTTGTTGTGACTCCGGAATAGCAAATACCTTCTTGAAAACATACCCAAATTTTATCTCAAATATTGGTGCGTTTATTAATGTTTTCCATAACAACACTCATAGCAGATTCGGTCGGCAACTGACTTGAAATCAGGTAGCTGAATTGCGAATGCAAGAGTCTTGAAACCTACCGCTTTCGCTAACCTTTTTTGGGTTTAACTGTGTTTTTCTTGCACTTAAAAAATAAGTAAATTTTCAAAAAGATAGAAAAAAAAAGCAGATAGGTTTCGAACCTATGCTTCAATCTGCCTGATTTCTAGTCAGAAGTTGGCGGCGCTTGGTGGCAGCTGTTGTTGTTGTGACTCCGGAATAGCAAATACCTTCTTGAAAACATACCCAGATTTTATCTCAAATATTGGTGCATTTATTAATGTTTTCCATAACAACACTCATAGCAGATTCGGTCGGCAACTTACTTGAAATCAGATAGCTGAAATGCGAATGCAATAGGCTCGAAACCTATCGCTTTCTGTAATATTTTTGCATTTTAGCTGTATTTATAATGCTTTTAAAAAACTAAGTAAATTTGCAAAAACTCAGAAAATGAAGCAGATAGGTTTCGAACTTATGCTTCAATCTGTCTGATTTCTAGTCAGACGTTGGCGCCATTCCGTTGCAGCTGTTGTTGTTGTGACTCTGGAATAGCAAATACCTTCTTGAAAACATACCCAAATTTTATCTCAAATATTGGTGCGTTTATTAATGTTTTCCATAACAACACTCATAGCAGATGCGTTCGGCAACTGAATTGAAATCAGATAGCTGAGTTGCGAATGCAATAGGCTTGAAACCTACCGCTTTCGCTAACCTTTTTTGGGTTTAACTGTGTTTTTCTTGTACTTAAAAAATAAGTGAATTTTCAAAAAGTTGGAAAATAAAGCAGATAGGTTTCGAACCTATGCTTCAATCTGCCTGATTTCTAGTCAGATATTGGCGCCGCTTGGTTGCAGCTGTTGTTGTTGTGACTCCGGAATAGCAAATACCTTCTTGAAAACATACCCAAATTTTATCTCAAATATTGGTGCGTTTATGAATGTTTTCCACAACAACACTCATAGCAGATTCGGTCGGCAACTGACTTGAAATCAGATAGCTGAATTGCGAATGGAATAGGCTTGAAACCTACCGCCATCGCTAACCTTTTTTGGGTTTATTCTGTGTTTTTTTGCACTCAAAAAATAAGTAAATTTGCAAAAAGTTGGAAAATGAAGCAGATAGGTTTCGAACCTATGCTTTAATCTATCTGATTTCTAGTCAGACGTTGGCGCCACTCCGTTGCAGCTGTTGTTGTTGTGACTCCGGAATAGCAAATACCTTCTTGAAAACATACGCAAATTTTATATCAAATATTGGAGCGTTTTTTTAGGTTTTCCATTACAACACACATAGCAGATTCGTTCGGCAACTGACTTGAAATCAGATAGCTGAATTGCGAATGCAATAGGCTTGAAACCTACCGCTTTCGCTAACCTTTTTTGGGTTTAACTGTGTTTTTCTTGCACTTAAAAAATAAGTAAATTTTCAAAAAGTTGGATAATAAAGCAGATAGGTTTCGAACCTATGCTTCAATCTGTCTGATTTCTAGTCAGACGTTGGCGCCACTCCGTTGCAGCTGTTGTTGTTGTGACTTTGGAATAGCAAATACCTTCTTGAAAACATACGCAAATTTTATCTCAAATATTGGTGCGTTTATTAATGTTTTCCATAACAACACTCATAGCAGATTCGGTCGGCAACTGACTTAAAATCAGATAGCAGAAATGCGAATGCAATAGGCTCGAAACCTATCGCTTTCTGTAATATTTTTGCATTTTAGCTGTATTTATAATGCTTTTAAAAAAATAAGTAAATTTTCAAAAAGTTGGAAAATGAAGCAGATAGGTTTCGAACCTATGCTTTAATCTATCTGATTTCTAGTCAGACGTTGGCGCCACTCCGTTGCAGCTGTTGTTGTTGTGACTCCGGAATAGCAAATACCTTCTTGAAAACATACGCAAATTTTATCTCAAATATTGGAGCGTTTTTTTAGGTTTTCCATTACAACACACATAGCAGATTCGTTCGGCAACTGACTTGAAATCAGATAGCTGAATTGCGAATGCAATAGGCTTGAAACCTACCGCTTTCGCTAACCTTTTTTGGGTTTAACTGTGTTTTTCTTGCACTTAAAAAATAAGTAAATTTTCAAAAAGTTGGATAATAAAGCAGATAGGTTTCGAACCTATGCTTCAATCTGTCTGATTTCTAGTCAGACGTTGGCGCCGCTTGGTTGCAGCTATTGTTGTTGTGACTCCGGAATAGCAAATACCTTCTTGAAAACATACCCAAATTTTATCTCAAATATTGGTGCGTTTATTAATGTTTTCCATAACAACACTCATAGCAGATTCGGTCGGCAACTGACTTGAAATCAGATAGCTGAAATGCGAATGCAATAGGCTCGAAACCCATCGCTTTCTGTAATATTTTTGCATTTTAATTGTGTTTATAATGCTTTTAAGAAAATAATTAAATTTTCAAAAAGTTGGAAAATGAAGCAGATAGGTTTCGAACCTATGCTTCAATCTGTCTGATTTCTAGTCAGACGTTGGCGCCGCTTGGTTGCAGCTGTTGTTGTTGTGACTCCGGAATAGTAAATACCTTCTTGAAAACATACTCAAATTTTATCTCAAATATTGGTGCGTTTATTAATGTTTTCCATAACAACACTCATAGCAGATTCGGTCGGCAACTGACTTGAAATCAGATAGCTGAAATGCGAATGCAATAGGCTCGAAACCCATCGCTTTCTGTAATATTTTTGCATTTTAATTGTGTTTATAATGCTTTTAAGAAAATAATTAAATTTTCAAAAAGTTGGAAAATGAAGCAGATAGGTTTCGAACCTATGCTTCAATCTGTCTGATTTCTAGTCAGACGTTGGCGCCACTCCGTTGCCGCTTTTGTTGTTGAAACTCCGGTATAGCAAATACCTTCTTGAAAACATACGCAAATTTTATCTCAAATATTGGAGCGTTTCTTAAGGTTTTCCATTACAACACACATAGCAGAGGCGTTCGGCAACTGACTTGAAATCAGATAGCTGAAATGCGAATACAATAGGCTTGAAACCTACCGCTTTTGCTAACCTTTTTTGGGTTTAACTGTGTTTTTCTTGCACTTAAAATATAAGCAAATTTTCAAAAAGTTGGAAAATGAAGCAGATAGGTTTCGAACTTATGCTCCAATCTGTCTGATTTCTAGTCAGACGTTGGCGCCATTCCGTTGCAGCTGTTGTTGTTGTGACTCTGGAATAGCAAATACCTTCTTGAAAACATACCCAAATTTTATCTCAAATATTGGTGCGTTTATTAATGTTTTCCATAACAACACTCATAGCAGATGCGTTCGGCAACTGAATTGAAATCAGATAGCTGAATTGCGAATGCAATAGGCTTGAAACCTACCGCTTTCGCTAACCTTTTTTGGGTTTAACTAAGTTTTTCTTGCACTTAAAAAATAAGTAAATTTTCAAAAAGTTGGAAAATGAAGCAGATAGGTTTCGAACCTATGCTTCAATCTGCCTGATTTCTAGTCAGACTTTGGCGCCGCTTGGTTGCAGCTGTTGTTGTTGTGACTCCGGAATAGCAAATACCTTCTTGAAAACATACCCAAATTTTATCTCAAATATTGGTGCGTTTATTAATGTTTTCCATAACAACACTCATAGCAGATTCGGTCGGCAACTGACTTGAAATCAGAGAGCTGAAATGCGAATGCAATAGGCTCGAAACCTATCGCTTTCTGTAATATTTTTGCATTTTGGCTGTATTTATAATGCTTTTAAAAAAATAAGTAAATTTGCAAAAAGTTGGAAAATGAAGCAGATAGGTTTCGAACCTATGCTTTAATCTATCTGATTTCTAGTCAGACGTTGGCGCCACTCCGTTGCAGCTGTTGTTGTTGTGACTCCGGAATAGCAAATACCTTCTTGAAAACATACGCAAATTTTATCTCAAATATTGGAGCGTTTTTTTAGGTTTTCCATTACAACACACATAGCAGATTCGTTCGGCAACTGACTTGAAATCAGATAGCTGAATTGCGAATGCAATAGGCTTGAAACCTACCGCTTTCGCTAACCTTTTTTGGGTTTAACTGTGTTTTTCTTGCACTTAAAAAATAAGTAAATTTTCAAAAAGTTGGATAAAAAAGCAGATAGGTTTCGAACCTATGCTTCAATCTGTCTGATTTCTAGTCAGACGTTGGCGCCACTCCGTTGCAGCTGTTGTTGTTGTGACTTTGGAATAGCAAATACCTTCTTGAAAACATACGCAAATTTTATCTCAAATATTGGTGCGTTTATTAATGTTTTCCATAACAACACTCATAGCAGATTCGGTCGGCAACTGACTTAAAATCAGATAGCAGAAATGCGAATGCAATAGGCTCGAAACCTATCGCTTTCTGTAATATTTTTGCATTTTAGCTGTATTTATAATGCTTTTAAAAAAATAAGTAAATTTTCAAAAAGTTGGAAAATGAAGCAGATAGGTTTCGAACCTATGCTTTAATCTATCTGATTTCTAGTCAGACGTTGGCGCCACTCCGTTGCAGCTGTTGTTGTTGTGACTCCGGAATAGCAAATACCTTCTTGAAAACATACGCAAATTTTATCTCAAATATTGGAGCGTTTTTTTAGGTTTTCCATTACAACACACATAGCAGATTCGTTCGGCAACTGACTTGAAATCAGATAGCTGAATTGCGAATGCAATAGGCTTGAAACCTACCGCTTTCGCTAACCTTTTTTGGGTTTAACTGTGTTTTTCTTGCACTTAAAAAATAAGTAAATTTTCAAAAAGTTGGATAATAAAGCAGATAGGTTTCGAACCTATGCTTCAATCTGTCTGATTTCTAGTCAGACGTTGGCGCCGCTTGGTTGCAGCTGTTGTTGTTGTGACTCCGGAATAGCAAATACCTTCTTGAAAACATACCCAAATTTTATCTCAAATATTGGTGCGTTTATTAATGTTTTCCATAACAACACTCATAGCAGATTCGGTCGGCAACTGACTTGAAATCAGATAGCTGAAATGCGAATGCAATAGGCTCGAAACCCATCGCTTTCTGTAATATTTTTGCATTTTAATTGTGTTTATAATGCTTTTAAGAAAATAATTAAATTTTCAAAAAGTTGGAAAATGAAGCAGATAGGTTTCGAACCTATGCTTCAATCTGTCTGATTTCTAGTCAGACGTTGGCGCCGCTTGGTTGCAGCTGTTGTTGTTGTGACTCCGGAATAGTAAATACCTTCTTGAAAACATACTCAAATTTTATCTCAAATATTGGTGCGTTTATTAATGTTTTCCATAACAACACTCATAGCAGATTCGGTCGGTAACTGACTTGAAATCAGATAGCTGAAATGCGAATGCAATAGGCTCGAAACCCATCGCTTTCTGTAATATTTTTGCATTTTAATTGTGTTTATAATGCTTTTAAGAAAATAATTAAATTTTCAAAAAGTTGGAAAATGAAGCAGATAGCTTTCGAACCTATGCTTCAATCTGTCTGATTTCTAGTCAGACGTTGGCGCCACTCCGTTGCCGCTTTTGTTGTTGAAACTCCGGTATAGCAAATACCTTCTTGAAAACATACGCAAATTTTATCTCAAATATTGGAGCGTTTCTTAAGGTTTTCCATTACAACACACATAGCAGAGGCGTTCGGCAACTGACTTGAAATCAGATAGCTGAAATGCGAATACAATAGGCTTGAAACCTACCGCTTTTGCTAACCTTTTTTGGGTTTAACTGTGTTTTTCTTGCACTTAAAATATAAGCAAATTTTCAAAAAGTTGGAAAATGAAGCAGATAGGTTTCGAACTTATGCTTCAATCTGTCTGATTTCTAGTCAGACGTTGGCGCCATTCCGTTGCAGCTGTTGTTGTTGTGACTCTGGAATAGCAAATACCTTCTTGAAAACATACCCAAATTTTATCTCAAATATTGGTGCGTTTATTAATGTTTTCCATAACAACACTCATAGCAGATGCGTTCGGCAACTGAATTGAAATCAGATAGCTGAATTGCGAATGCAATAGGCTTGAAACCTACCGCTTTCGCTAACCTTTTTTGGGTTTAACTAAGTTTTTCTTGCACTTAAAAAATAAGTAAATTTTCAAAAAGTTGGAAAATGAAGCTGATAGGTTTCGAACCTATGCTTCAATCTGCCTGATTTCTAGTCAGACTTTGGCGCCGCTTGGTTGCAGCTGTTGTTGTTGTGACTCCGGAATAGCAAATACCTTCTTGAAAACATACCCAAATTTTATCTCAAATATTGGTGCGTTTATTAATGTTTTCCATAACAACACTCATAGCAGATTCGGTCGGCAACTGACTTGAAATCAGGTAGCTGAATTGCGAATGCAAGAGTCTTGAAACCTACCGCTTTCGCTAACCTTTTTTGGGTTTAACTGTGTTTTTCTTGCACTTAAAAAATAAGTAAATTTTCAAAAAGATAGAAAAAAAAAGCAGATAGGTTTCGAACCTATGCTTCAATCTGCCTGATTTCTAGTCAGAAGTTGGCGGCGCTTGGTGGCAGCTGTTGTTGTTGTGACTCCGGAATAGCAAATACCTTCTTGAAAACATACCCAGATTTTATCTCAAATATTGGTGCATTTATTAATGTTTTCCATAACAACACTCATAGCAGATTCGGTCGGCAACTTACTTGAAATCAGATAGCTGAAATGCGAATGCAATAGGCTCGAAACCTATCGCTTTCTGTAATATTTTTGCATTTTAGCTGTATTTATAATGCTTTTAAAAAACTAAGTAAATTTGCAAAAACTCAGAAAATGAAGCAGATAGGTTTCGAACTTATGCTTCAATCTGTCTGATTTCTAGTCAGACGTTGGCGCCATTCCGTTGCAGCTGTTGTTGTTGTGACTCTGGAATAGCAAATACCTTCTTGAAAACATACCCAAATTTTATCTCAAATATTGGTGCGTTTATTAATGTTTTCCATAACAACACTCATAGCAGATGCGTTCGGCAACTGAATTGAAATCAGATAGCTGAGTTGCGAATGCAATAGGCTTGAAACCTACCGCTTTCGCTAACCTTTTTTGGGTTTAACTGTGTTTTTCTTGTACTTAAAAAATAAGTGAATTTTCAAAAAGTTGGAAAATAAAGCAGATAGGTTTCGAACCTATGCTTCAATCTGCCTGATTTCTAGTCAGATATTGGCGCCGCTTGGTTGCAGCTGTTGTTGTTGTGACTCCGGAATAGCAAATACCTTCTTGAAAACATACCCAAATTTTATCTCAAATATTGGTGCGTTTATGAATGTTTTCCACAACAACACTCATAGCAGATTCGGTCGGCAACTGACTTGAAATCAGATAGCTGAATTGCGAATGGAATAGGCTTGAAACCTACCGCCATCGCTAACCTTTTTTGGGTTTATTCTGTGTTTTTTTGCACTCAAAAAATAAGTAAATTTTCAAAATGTTGGAAAATGAAGCTGATAGGTTTCAAACCTATGCTTCAATCTGTCTGATTTCTAGTCAGACGTTGGCGCCACTTGGTTGCAGCTGTTGTTGTTGTGACTCCGGAATAGCAAATACCTTCTTGAAAACATACCCAAATTTTATCTCAAATATTGTTGCGTTAATTAATGTTTTCCATAACAACACTCATAGCAGATGCGTTCGGCAACTGACTTGAAATCAGATAGCTGAAATGCGAATGCAATAGGCTTGAAACCTACCGCTTCAGCTAACCTTTTTTGGGTTTATTCTGTGTTTTTGTTGCACTTAAAAAATAAGTAAATTTTCAAAATGTTGGAAAATGAAGCTGATAGGTTTCAAACCTATGCTTCAATCTGTCTGATTTCTAGTCAGACGTTGGCGCCACTCGGTTGCAGCTGTTGTTGTTGTGACTCCGGAATAGCAAATACCTTCTTGAAAACATACCCAAATTTTATCTCAAATATTGGTGCGTTTATTAATGTTTTCCATAACAACACTCATAGCAGATTCGGTCGGCAACTGACTTGAAATCAGATAGCTGAAATGCGAATGCAATAGGCTCGAAACCTATCGCTTTCTGTAATATTTTTGCATTTTAGCTGTATTTATAATGCTTTTAAAAAAATAAGTAAATTTTCAAAAAGTTGGAAAATGAAGCAGATAGGTTTCGAACCTACGCTTCAACCTGTCTGATTTCTAGTCAGACGATGGCGCCACTCCGTTGCAGCTGTTGTTGTTGTGACTTTGGAATAGCAAATACCTTCTTGAAAACATACGCAAATTTCATCTCAAATATTGGTGCGTTTATTAATGTTTTCCATAACAACACTCATAGCAGATTCGGTCGGCAACTGACTTAAAATCAGAAAGCAGAAATGCGAATGCAATAGGCTCGAAACCTATCGCTGTCTGTAATATTTTTGCATTTTAGCTGTATTTATAATGCTTTTAAAAAAATAAGTAAATTTTCAAAAAGTTGGAAAATGAAGCAGATAGGTTTCGAACCTATGCTTTAATCTATCTGATTTCTAGTCAGACGTTGGCGCCACTTCGTTGCAGCTGTTGTTGTTGTGACTCCGGAATAGCAAATACCTTTTTGAAAACATACCCAAATTTTATCTCAAATATTGGTGCGTTTACTAATGTTTTCCATAACAACACTCATAGCAGATTCGGTCGGCAACTGACTTGAAATCAGATAGCTGAAATGCGAATGCAATAGGCTCGAAACCTATCGCTTTCTGTAATATTTTTGCATTTTAGCTGTATTTATAATGCTTTTAAAAAAATAAGTAAATTTTCAAAAACTTGGAAAATGAAGCAGATAGGTTTCGAACCTATGCTTCAATCTGTCTGATTTCTAGTCAGACGTTGGCGCCACTCCGTTGCAGCTGTTGTTGTTGTGACTTTAGAATTGCAAATACCTTCTTGAAAACATACGCAAATTTTATCTCAAATATTGGTGCGTTTATTAATGTTTTCCATAACAACACTCATAGCAGATTCGGTCGGCAACTGACTTGAAATCAGATAGCTGAAATGCGAATGCAATAGGCTCGAAACCTATCGCTTTCTGTAATATTTTTGCATTTTAGCTGCATTTATAATGCTTTTAAAAAAATAAGTAAATTTGCAAAAAGTCAGAAAATGACGCAGATAGGTTTCGAACCTATGCTTCAATCTGCCTGATCTCTAGTCAGAAGTTGGCGCCGCTTGGTTGCAGCTGTTGTTGTTGTGACTCCGGAATAGCAAATACCTTCTTGAAAACATACCCAAATTTTATCTCAAATATTGGTGCGTTTATTAGTGTTTTCCATAACAACACTCATAGCAGATGCGTTCGGCAACTGACTTGAAATCAGATAGCTGAATTGCGAATGCAATAGGCTTGAAACCTACCGTTTTCGCTAACCTTTTTTGGGTTTAACTAAGTTTTTCTTGCACTTAAAAAATAAGTAAATTTTCAAAAAGTTGGAAAATGAAGCAGATAGGTTTCGAACCTATGCTTCAATCTGCCTGATTTTTAGTCAGACGTTGGCGCCACTCCGTTGCAGCTGTTGTTGTTGTGACTCCGGAATAGCAAATGCCTTCTTGAAAACATACCCAAATTTTATCTCAAATATTGGTGCGTTTATTAATGTTTTCCATAACAACACTCATAGCAGATGCGTTCGGCAACTGACTTGAAATCAGATAGCTGAAATGCGAATGCAATAGGCTCGAAACCTATCGCTTTCTGTAATATTTTTGCATTTTAGCTGTATTTATAATGCTTTTAAAAAAATAAGTAAATTTTCAAAAAGTTGGAAAATGAAGCAGATAAGTTTCGAACCTATGCTTCAATCTGTTTGATTTCTAGTCAGACGTTGGCGCCACTCCGTTGCAGCTGTTGTTGTTGTGACTTTGGAATAGCAAATACCTTCTTGAAAACATACGCAAATTTCATCTCAAATATTGGTGCGTTTATTAATGTTTTCCATAACAACACTCATAGCAGATTCGGTCGGCAACTGACTTGAAATCAGATAGCTGAAATGCGAATGCAATAGGCTCGAAACCTATCGCTTTCTGTAATATTTTTGCATTTTAGCTGCATTTATAATGCTTTTAAAAAAATAAGTAAATTTGCAAAAAGTCAGAAAATGACGCAGATAGGTTTCGAACCTATGCTTCAATCTGCCTGATCTCTAGTCAGAAGTTGGCGCCGCTTGGTTGCAGCTGTTGTTGTTGTGACTCCGGAATAGCAAATACCTTCTTGAAAACATACCCAAATTTTATCTCAAATATTGGTGCGTTTATTAGTGTTTTCCATAACAACACTCATAGCAGATGCGTTCGGCAACTGACTTGAAATCAGATAGCTGAATTGCGAATGCAATAGGCTTGAAACCTACCGTTTTCGCTAACCTTTTTTGGGTTTAACTAAGTTTTTCTTGCACTTAAAAAATAAGTAAATTTTCAAAAAGTTGGAAAATGAAGCAGATAGGTTTCGAACCTATGCTTCAATCTGCCTGATTTTTAGTCAGACGTTGGCGCCACTCCGTTGCAGCTGTTGTTGTTGTGACTCCGGAATAGCAAATGCCTTCTTGAAAACATACCCAAATTTTATCTCAAATATTGGTGCGTTTATTAATGTTTTCCATAACAACACTCATAGCAGATGCGTTCGGCAACTGACTTGAAATCAGATAGCTGAAATGCGAATGCAATAGGCTCGAAACCTATCGCTTTCTGTAATATTTTTGCATTTTAGCTGTATTTATAATGCTTTTAAAAAAATAAGTAAATTTTCAAAAAGTTGGAAAATGAAGCAGATAAGTTTCGAACCTATGCTTCAATCTGTTTGATTTCTAGTCAGACGTTGGCGCCACTCCGTTGCAGCTGTTGTTGTTGTGACTTTGGAATAGCAAATACCTTCTTGAAAACATACGCAAATTTCATCTCAAATATTGGTGCGTTTATTAATGTTTTCCATAACAACACTCATAGCAGATTCGGTCGGCAACTGACTTGAAATCAGATAGCTGAAATGCGAATGCAATAGGCTCGAAACCTATCGCTTTCTGTAATATTTTTGCATTTTAGCTGCATTTATAATGCTTTTAAAAAAATAAGTAAATTTGCAAAAAGTCAGAAAATGACGCAGATAGGTTTCGAACCTATGCTTCAATCTGCCTGATCTCTAGTCAGAAGTTGGCGCCGCTTGGTTGCAGCTGTTGTTGTTGTGACTCCGGAATAGCAAATACCTTCTTGAAAACATACCCAAATTTTATCTCAAATATTGGTGCGTTTATTAGTGTTTTCCATAACAACACTCATAGCAGATGCGTTCGGCAACTGACTTGAAATCAGATAGCTGAATTGCGAATGCAATAGGCTTGAAACCTACCGTTTTCGCTAACCTTTTTTGGGTTTAACTAAGTTTTTCTTGCACTTAAAAAATAAGTAAATTTTCAAAAAGTTGGAAAATGAAGCAGATAGGTTTCGAACCTATGCTTCAATCTGCCTGATTTTTAGTCAGACGTTGGCGCCACTCCGTTGCAGCTGTTGTTGTTGTGACTCCGGAATAGCAAATGCCTTCTTGAAAACATACCCAAATTTTATCTCAAATATTGGTGCGTTTATTAATGTTTTCCATAACAACACTCATAGCAGATGCGTTCGGCAACTGACTTGAAATCAGATAGCTGAAATGCGAATGCAATAGGCTCGAAACCTATCGCTTTCTGTAATATTTTTGCATTTTAGCTGTATTTATAATGCTTTTAAAAAAATAAGTAAATTTTCAAAAAGTTGGAAAATGAAGCAGATAAGTTTCGAACCTATGCTTCAATCTGTTTGATTTCTAGTCAGACGTTGGCGCCACTCCGTTGCAGCTGTTGTTGTTGTGACTTTGGAATAGCAAATACCTTCTTGAAAACATACGCAAATTTCATCTCAAATATTGGTGCGTTTATTAATGTTTTCCATAACAACACTCATAGCAGATTCGGTCGGCAACTGACTTGAAATCAGATAGCTGAAATGCGAATGCAATAGGCTCGAAACCTATCGCTTTCTGTAATATTTTTGCATTTTAGCTGTATTTATAATGCTTTTAAAAAAATAAGTAAATTTGCAAAAAGTCAGAAAATGAAGCAGATATGTTTCGAACCTATGCTTCAATCTGCCTGATCTCTAGTCAGAAGTTGGCGCCGCTTGGTTGCAGCTGTTGTTGTTGTGACTCCGGAATAGCAAATACCTTCTTGAAAACATACCCAAATTTTATCTCAAATATTGGTGCGTTTATTAATGTTTTCCATAACAACACTCATAGCAGATTCGGTCGGCAACTGACTTGAAATCAGATAGCTGAAATGCGAATGCAATAGGCTCGAAACCTATCGCTTTCTGTAATATTTTTGCATTTTAGCTGTATTTATAATGCTTTTAAAAAAATAAGTAAATTTGCAAAAAGTCAGAAAATGAAGCAGATAGGTTTCGAACCTATGCTTCAATCTGCCTGATCTCTAGTCAGAAGTTGGCGCCGCTTGGTTGCAGCTGTTGTTGTTGTGACTCCGGAATAGGAAATACCTTCTTGAAAACATACCCAAATTTTATCTCAAATATTGGTTCGTTTATTAATGTTTTCCATAACAACACTCATAGCAGATTCGGTCGGCAACTGACTTGAAATCAGATAGCTGAAATGCGAATGCAATAGGCTCGAAACCTATCGCTTTCTGTCATATTTTGCATTTTAGCTTTTTTATAATGCTTTTAAAAAAATAAGTAAATTTGCAAAAACTCAGAAAATGAAGCAGATAGGTTTCGAACTTATGCTTCAATCTGTCTGATTTCTAGTCAGACGTTGGCGCCATTCCGTTGCAGCTGTTGTTGTTGTGACTCTGGAATAGCAAATACCTTCTTGAAAACATACCCAAATTTTATCTCAAATATTGGTGCGTTTATTAATGTTTTCCATAACAACACTCATAGCAGATGCGTTCGGCAACTGAATTGAAATCAGATAGCTGAATTGCGAATGCAATAGGCTTGAAACCTACCGCTTTCGCTAACCTTTTTTGGGTTTAACTGTGTTTTTCTTGCACTTAAAAAATAAGTAAATTTTCAAAAAGTTGGAAAATGAAGCAGATAGGTTTCGAACCTATGCTTCAATCTGCCTGATTTCTAGTCAGATGTTGGCGCCGCTTGGTTGCAGCTGTTGTTGTTGTGACTCCGGAATAGCAAATACCTTCTTGAAAACATACCCAAATTTTATCTCAAATATTGGTGCGTTTATTAATGTTTTCCATAATAACACTCATAGCAGATGCGTTCGGCAACTGACTTGAAATCAGATAGCTGAATTGCGAATGCAATAGGCTCGAAACCTATCGCTTTCTGTAATATTTTTGCATTTTAGCTGTGTTTATAATACTGTTAAAAAAATAAGTAAATTTTCAAAAAGTTGGAAAATGAAGCAGATAGGTTTCGAACCTATGCTTCAATCTGTTTGATTTCTAGTCAGACGTTGGCGCCACTCCGTTGCAGCTGTTGTTGTTGTGACTTTGGAATAGCAAATACCTTCTTGAAAACATACGCAAATTTTATCTCAAATATTGGTGCGTTTATTAATGTTTTCCATAACAACACTCATAGCAGATTCGGTCGGCAACTGACTTGAAATCAGATAGCTGAAATGCGAATGCAATAGGCTCGAAACCTATCGCTTTCTGTAATATTTTTGCATTTTAGCTGTATTTATAATGCTTTTAAAAAAATAAGTAAATTTGCAAAAAGTCAGAAAATGAAGCAGATAGGTTTCGAACCTATGCAATAGGTTCGAAACCTATCTGCTTAAAAATATTACAGAAAGCGATAGGTTTCGAGCCTATTGCATTCGCATTTCAGCTATCTGATTTCAAGTCAGTTGCCGACCGAATCTGCTATGAGTGTTGTTATGGAAAACATTAATAAACGCACCAATATTACAGATAAAATTTGGATATGTTTTCAAGAAGGTATTTGCTATTCCGGAGTCACAACAACAACAGCTGCAACCAAGCGGCGCCAACGTCTGACTAGAAATCAGACAGATTAAAGCATAGGTTCGAAACCTATCTGCTTCATTTTCCAACTTTTTGAAAATTTACTTATTTTTTTTATAGCATTATAAATACAGCTAAAATGCAAAAATATTACAGAAAGCGATAGGTTTCGAGCCTATTGCATTCGCATTTCAGCTATCTGATTTCAAGTCAGTTGCCGACCGAATCTGCTATGAGTGTTGTTATGGAAAACATTAATAAACTCACCAATATTTGAGATAAAATTTGCGTATGTTTTCAAGAAGGTATTTGCTATTCCAAAGTCACAACAACAACAGCTGCAACGGAGTGGCGCCAACGTCTGACTAGAAATCAGATAGATTGAAGCATAGGTTCGAAACCTATCTGCTTCATTTTCCAACTTTTTGAAAATTTACGTATTTTTTTAAAAGCATTATATATACAGCTAAAATGCAAAAATATTACAGAAAGCGATAGGTTTCGAGCCTATTGCATTCGCATTTCAGCTATCTGATTTCAAGTCAGTTGCCGAACGCATCTGCTATGAGTGTTGTTATGGAAAACATTAATAAGCGCACCAATATTTGAGATAAAATTTGGGTATGTTTTCAAGAAGGTATTTGCTATTCCAAAGTCACAACAACAACAGCTGCAACGGAATGGCGCCAACGTCTGACTAGAAATCAGACAGATTGAAGCATAAGTTCGAAACCTATCAGCTTCATTTCCTGAGTTTTTGCAAATTTACTTATTTTTTTAAAAGCATTATAAATACAGCTAAAATGCAAAAATATTACAGAAAGCGATAGGTTTCGAGCCTATTGCATTCGCATTTCAGCTATCTGATTTCAAGTCAGTTGCCGACCGAATCTGCTTTGAGTGTTGTTATGGAAAACATTAATAAACGCACCAATATTTGAGATAAAATTTGGGTATGTTTTCAAGAAGGTATTTGCTATTCCGGAGTCACAACAACAACAGCTGCAACCGAGTGGCGCCAACGTCTGACTAGAAATCAGGCAGATTGAAGCATAGGTTCGAAACCTATCTGCTTCATTTTCCAACTTTTTGAAAATTTACTTATTTTTTAAGTGCAAGAAAAACACAGTTAAACCCAAAAAAGGTTAGCGAAAGCGGTAGGTTTCAAGACTATTGCATTCGCAATTCAGCTACCTGATTTCAAGTCAGTTGCCGACCGAATCTGCTATGAGTGTTGTTATGGAAAACATTAATAAACGCACCAATATTTGAGATAAAATTTGGGTATGTTTTCAAGAAGGTGTTTGCTATTCCGGAAACACAACAACAACAGCTGCAACCAAGCGGCGCCAAAGTCTGACTAGAAATCAGGCAGATTGAAGCATAGGTTCGAAACCTATCTGCTTCATTTTCCAACTTTTTGAAAATTTACTTATTTTTTTAACAGCATTATAAACACAGCTAAAATGCAAAAATATTACAGAAAGCGATAGGTTTCGAGCCTATTGCATTCGCATTTCAGCTATCTGATTTCAAGTCAGTTGAAGAACGCATCTAATATGAGTGTTGTTATGGAAAACTTTAATTAACGCACCAATATTTAAGATAAAATTTGGGTATGTTTTCAAGAAGGTATTTGCTATTCCGAAGTCACAACAACAACAGCTGCAACCAAGCGGCGCCAACGTCTGACTAAAAATCAGGCAGATTGAAGCATAGGTTCGAAACCTATCTGCTTCATTTTCCAACTTCTTGAAAATTTACTTATTTTTTAAGTGCAAGAAAAACTTAGTTAAACCCAAAAAAGGTTAGCGAAAGCGGTAGGTTTCAAGCCTATTGCATTCGCAATTCAGCTATCTGATTTCAAGTCAGTTTCCGAACGCATCTGCTATGAGTGTTATTATGGAAAACATTAATAAACGCACCAATATTTGAGATAAAATTTGGGTACGTTTTCAAGAAGGTATTTGCTCTTCCGGAGTCACAACAACAACAGCTGCAACCAAGCGGCGCCAACATCTGACTAGAAATCAGGCAGATTGAAGCATAGGTTCGATACCTATCTGCTTCATTTGCCAACTTTTTGAAAATTTACTTATTTTTTAAGTGCAAGAAAAACACAATTAAACCCAAAAAAGGTTAGCGATGGCGGTAGGTTTCAAGCCTATTCCATTCGCAATTCAGCTATCTGATTTCAAGTCAGTTGCCGACTGAATCTGCTATGAGTGTTGTTATGGAAAACATTAATAAACGCACCAATATTTGAGATAATATTTGGGTATGTTTTCAAGAAGGTATTTGCTATTCCGGAGTCACAACAACAACAGCTGCAACCAAGCGGCGCCAATATCTGACTAGAAATCAGGCAGATTGAAGCATAGGTTCGAAACCTATCTGCTTCATTTTCCAAATTTTTGAAAATTTACTTATTTTTTTAACAGCATTATAAACACAGCTAAAACGCAATAATATTACAGAAAGCGATAGGTTTCGAGCCTATTGCATTCGCATTTCAGCTATCTGATTTCAAGTCAGTTGCCGAACGCATCTGCTATGAGTGTTGTTATGGAAAACATTAATTAACGCACCAATATTTAAGATAAAATTTGGGTACGTTTTCAAGAAGGTATTTGCTATTCCGGAGTCACAACAACAACAGCTGCAACCAAGCGGCGCCAACATCTGACTAGAAATCAGGCAGATTGAAGCATAGGTTCGAAACCTATCTGCTTCATTTGCCAACTTTTTGAAAATTTACTTATTTTTTAAGTGCAAGAAAAACTTAGTTAAACCCAAAAAAGGTAAGCGATGGCGGTAGGTTTCAAGCCTATTCCATTCGCAATTCAGCTATCTGATTTCAAGTCAGTTGCCGAACGCATCTGCTATGAGTGTTATTATGGAAAACATTAATAAACGCACCAATATTTGAGATAAAATTTGGGTACGTTTTCAAGAAGGTATTTGCTATTCCGGAGTCACAACAACAACAGCTACAACCAAGCGGCGCCAACGTCTGACTAGAAATCAGGCAGATTGAAGCATAGGTTCGAAACCTATCTGCTGCATTTCCAACTTTTTGAAAATTTACTTATTTTTTTAAAAGCATTATAAATACAGCTAAAATGCAAAAATATTACAGAAAGCGATAGGTTTCGAGCCTATTGCATTCGCATTTCAGCTATCTGACTTCAAGTCAGTTGCCGACCGAATCTGCTATGAGTGTTGTTATGGAAAACATTAATAAACGCACCAATATTTGAAATAAAATTTGGGTATGTTTTCAAGAAGGTATTTGCTATTCCGGAGTCACAACAACTACAGCTGCAACCGAGTGGCGCCAACGTCTGACTAGAAATCAGACAGATTGAAGCATAGGTTTAAAACCTATCAGCTCAATTTTCCAACATTTTGAAAATTTACTTATTTTTTAAGTGCAACAAAAACACAGAATAAACCCAAAAAAGGTTAGCGGAAGCGGTAGGTTTCAAGTCTATTGCATTCGCAATTCAGCTCTCTGATTTCAAGTCAGTTGCCGAACGCATCTGCTATGTGTGTTGTAATGGAAAACCTTAAAAAACGCTCCAATATTTGAGATAAAATTTGGGTGTATTCAAGAAGGTATTTGCTATTTCGGAGTCACAACTACAACAGCTGCAACGGAATGGCGCCAACGTCTGACTAGAAATCAGACAGATTGAAGCATAGGTTCGAAACCTATCTGCTTCATTTTCCAACATTTTAAAAATTTACTTATTTTTTTAAAAGCATTATAAATACAGCTAAAATGCAAAAATATTACAGAAAGCGATAGGTTTCGAGCCTATTGCATTCGCATTTCAGCTATCTGATTTCAAGTCAGTTGCCGACCGATTCTGCTATGAGTGTTGTTATGGAAAACATTAATAAACGCACCAATATTTGAGATAAAATTTGGGTATGTTTTCAAGAAGGTATTTGCTATTCCGGAGTCACAACAACAACAGCTGCAACGGAGTGGCGCCAACGTCTGACTAGAAATCAGACAGACTGAAGCATAGGTTCGAAACCTATCTGCTTCATTTTCCAACTTTTTGAAAATTTACTTATTTTTTTAACAGCATTATAAACACAGCTAAAATGCAAAAATATTACAGAAAGCGATAGGTTTCGAGCCTATTGCATTCGCATTTCAGCTATCTGATTTCAAGTCAGTTGCCGACCGAATCTGCTTTGAGTGTTGTTATGGAAAACATTAATAAACGCACCAATATTTGAGATAAAATTTGGGTATGTTTTCAAGAAGGTATTTGCTATTCCGGAGTCACAACAACAACAGCTACAACCGAGTGGCGCCAACGTCTGACTAGAAATCAGGCAGATTGAAGCATAGGTTCGAAACCTATCTGCTTCATTTTCCAACTTTTTGAAAATTTACTTATTTTTTAAGTGCAAGAAAAACACAGTTAAACCCAAAAAAGGTTAGCGAAAGCGGTAGGTTTCAAGACTATTGCATTCGCAATTCAGCTACCTGATTTCAAGTCAGTTGCCGACCGAATCTGCTATGAGTGTTGTTATGGAAAACATTAATAAACGCACCAATATTTGAGATAAAATTTGGGTATGTTTTCAAGAAGGTATTTGCTATTCCGGAAACACAACAACAACAGCTGCAACCAAGCGGCGCCAAAGTCTGACTAGAAATCAGGCAGATTGAAGCATAGGTTCGAAACCTATCTGCTTCATTTTCCAACTTTTTGAAAATTTACTTATTTTTTTAACAGCATTATAAACACAGCTAAAATGCAAAAATATTACAGAAAGCGATAGGTTTCGAGCCTATTGCATTCGCATTTCAGCTATCTGATTTCAAGTCAGTTGAAGAACGCATCTACTATGAGTGTTGTTATGGAAAACATTAATTAACGCACCAATATTTAAGATAAAATTTGGGTATGTTTTCAAGAAGGTATTAGCTATTCCGAAGTCACAACAACAACAGCTGCAACCAAGCGGCGCCAACGTCTGACTAAAAATCAGGCAGATTGAAGCATAGGTTCGAAACCTATCTGCTTCATTTTCCAACTTTTTGAAAATTTACTTATTTTTTAAGTGCAAGAAAAACTTAGTTAAACCCAAAAAAGGTTAGCGAAAGCGGTAGGTTTCAAGCCTATTGCATTCGCAATTCAGCTATCTGATTTCAAGTCAGTTTCCGAACGCATCTGCTATGAGTGTTATTATGGAAAACATTAATAAACGCACCAATATTTGAGATAAAATTTGGGTACGTTTTCAAGAAGGTATTTGCTATTCCGGAGTCACAACAACAACAGCTGCAACCAAGCGGCGCCAACATCTGACTAGAAATCAGGCAGATTGAAGCATAGGTTCGAAACCTATCTGCTTCATTTGCCAACTTTTTGAAAATTTACATATTTTTTAAGTGCAAGAAAAACACAATTAAACCCAAAAAAGTTAAGCGAAAGCGGTAGGTTTCAAGCCTATTGCATTCGCAATTCAGCTATCTGATTTCAATTCAGTTGCCGAACGCATCTGCTATGAGTGTTGTTATGGAAAACATTAATAAACGCACCAATATTTGAGACAAAATTTGGGTATGTTTTCAAGAAGGTATTTGCTATTCCAGAGTCACAACAACAACAGCTGCAACGGAATGGCGCCAACGTCTGACTAGAAATCAGACAGATTGAAGCATAGGTTCGAAACCTATCTGCTTCATTTTCCAACTTTTTGAAAATTTACTTATTTTTTAAAAGCATTATAAATACAGCTAAAATGCAAAAATATTACAGAAAGCGATAGGTTTCGAGCCTATTGCATTCGCATTTCAGCTATCTGATTTCAAGTCAGTTGCCGACCGAATCAGCTATGAGTGTTGTTATGGAAAACATTAATAAACGCACCAATATTTGAGATAAAATTTGGGTATGTTTTCAAGAAGGTATTTGCTATTCCGGAGTCACAACAACAACAGCTGCAACCGAGTGGCGCCAACGTCTGACTAGAAATCAGACAGATTGAAGCATAGGTTTGAAACCTATCAGCTTCATTTTCCAACATTTTGAAAATTTACTTATTTTTTAAGTGCAACAAAAACACAAAATAAACTTAAAAAAGGTTAGCGGAAGCGGTAGGTTTCAAGTCTATTGCATTCGCATTTCAGCTATCTGATTTCAAGTCAGTTGCCGACCGAATCAGCTATGAGTGTTGTTATGGAAAACATTAATAAACGCACCAATATTTGAGATAAAATTTGGGTATGTTTTCAAGAAGGTATTTGCTATTCCGGAGTCACAACAACAACAGCTGCAACCGAGTGGCGCCAACGTCTGACTAGAAATCAGACAGATTGAAGCATAGGTTTGAAACCTATCAGCTTCATTTTCCAACATTTTGAAAATTTACTTATTTTTTAAGTGCAAGAAAAACTTAGTTAAACCCAAAAAAGGATAGCGATGGCGGTAGGTTTCAAGCCTATTCCATTCGCAATTCAGCTATCTGATTTCAAGTCAGTTGCCGACCGAATCTGCTATGAGTGTTGTTATGGAAAACATTAATAAACGCACCAATATTTGAGATAAAATTTGGGTATGTTTTCAAGAAGGTATTTGCTATTCCGGAGTCACAACAACAACAGCTGCAACCAAGCGGCGCCAATATCTGACTAGAAATCAGGCAGATTGAAGCATAGGTTCGAAACCTATCTGCTTCATTTTCCAACTTTTTGAAAATTTACTTATTTTTTAAGTACAAGAAAAACACAGTTAAACCCCAAAAAGGTTAGCGAAAGCGGTAGGTTTCAAGCCTATTGCATTCGCAATTCAGCTATCTGATTTCAATTCAGTTGCCGAACGCATCTGCTATGAGTGTTGTTATGGAAAACATTAATAAGCGCACCAATATTTGAGATAAAATTTGGGTATGTTTTCAAGAAGGTATTTGCTATTCCAAAGTCACAACAACAACAGCTGCAACGGAATGGCGCCAACGTCTGACTAGAAATCAGACAGATTGAAGCATAAGTTCGAAACCTATCTGCTTCATTTCCTGAGTTTTTGCAAATTTACTTATTTTTTTAAAAGCATTATAAATACAGCTAAAATGCAAAAATATTACAGAAAGCGATAGGTTTCGAGCCTATTGCATTCGCATTTCAGCTATCTGATTTCAAGTCAGTTGCCGACCGAATCTGCTATGAGTGTTGTTATGGAAAACATTAATAAACGCACCAATATTTGAGATAAAATTTGGGTATGTTTTCAAGAAGGTATTTGCTATTCCGGAGTCACAACAACAACAGCTGCAACGGAGTGGCGCCAACGTCTGACTAGAAATCAGACAGACTGAAGCATAGGTTCGAAACCTATCTGCTTCATTTTCCAACTTTTTGAAAATTTACTTATTTTTTTAACAGCATTATAAACACAGCTAAAGTGCAAAAATATTACAGAAAGCGATAGGTTTCGAGCCTATTGCATTCGCATTTCAGCTATCTGATTTCAAGTCAGTTGCCGAACGCATCTGCTATGAGTGTTGTTATGGAAAACATTAATTAACGCACCAATATTTAAGATAAAATTTGGGTATGTTTTCAAGAAGGTATTTGCTATTCCGAAGTCACAACAACAACAGCTGCAACCAAGCGGCGCCAACGTCTGACTAAAAATCAGGCAGATTGAAGCATAGGTTCGAAACCTATCTGCTTCATTTTCCAACTTTTTGAAAATTTACTTATTTTTTAAGTGCAAGAAAAACTTAGTTAAACCCAAAAAAGGATAGCGATGGCGGTAGGTTTCAAGCCTATTCCATTCGCAATTCAGCTATCTGATTTCAAGTCAGTTGCCGACCGAATCTGCTATGAGTGTTGTCATGGAAAACATTAATAAACGCACCAATATTTGAGATAAAATTTGGGTATGTTTTCAAGAAGGTATTTGCTATTCCGGAGTCACAACAACAACAGCTGCAACCAAGCGGCGCCAATATCTGACTAGAAATCAGGCAGATTGAAGCATAGGTTCGAAACCTATCTGCTTCATTTTCCAACTTTTTGAAAATTTACTTATTTTTTAAGTACAAGAAAAACACAGTTAAACCCCAAAAAGGTTAGCGAAAGCGGTAGGTTTCAAGCCTATTGCATTCGCAATTCAGCTATCTGATTTCAATTCAGTTGCCGAACGCATCTGCTATGAGTGTTGTTATGGAAAACATTAATAAGCGCACCAATATTTGAGATAAAATTTGGGTATGTTTTCAAGAAGGTATTTGCTATTCCAAAGTCACAACAACAACAGCTGCAACGGAATGGCGCCAACGTCTGACTAGAAATCAGACAGATTGAAGCATAAGTTCGAAACCTATCTGCTTCATTTCCTGAGTTTTTGCAAATTTACTTATTTTTTTAAAAGCATTATAAATACAGCTAAAATGCAAAAATATTACAGAAAGCGATAGGTTTCGAGCCTATTGCATTCGCATTTCAGCTATCTGATTTCAAGTCAGTTGAAGAACGCATCTGCTATGAGTGTTGTTATGGAAAACATTAATTAAAGCACCAATATTTAAGATAAAATTTGGGTATGTTTTCAAGAAGGTATTTGCTATTCCGAAGTCACAACAACAACAGCTGCAACCAAGCGGCGCCAACGTCTGACTAAAAATCAGGCAGATTGAAGCATAGGTTCGAAACCTATCTGCTTCATTTTCCAACTTTTTGAAAATTTACTTATTTTTTAAGTGCAAGTAAAACTTAGTTAAACCCAAAAAAGGTTAGCGAAAGCGGTAGGTTTCAAGCCTATTGCATTCGCAATTCAGCTATCTGATTTCAAGTCAGTTTGCGAACGCATCTGCTATGAGTGTTATTATGGAAAACATTAATAAACGCACCAATATTTGAGATTAAATTTGGGTACGTTTTCAAGAAGATATTTGCTATTCCGGAGTCACAACAACAACAGCTGCAACCAAGCGGCGCCAACATCTGACTAGAAATCAGGCAGATTGAAGCATAGGTTCGAAACCAATCTGCTTCATTTTCCAACTTTTTGAAAATTTACTTATTTTTTTAACAGCATTATAAACACAGCTAAAATGCAAAAATATTACAGAAAGCGATAGGTTTCGAGCCTATTGCATTCGCATTTCAGCTATCTGATTTCAAGTCATTTGCCGACCGAATCTGCAATGAGTGTTGTTATTGAAAACATTACTAAACGCACCAATATTTGAGATAAAATTTGGGTATGTTTTCAGGAAGGTATTTGCTATTCCGGAGTCACAACAACAACAGCTGCAACCAAGCGGCGCCAACTTCTGACTAGAAATCAGGCAGATTGAAGCATAGGTTCGAAACCTATCTGCTTTTTTTCTATCTTTTTGAAAATTTACTTATTTTTTAAGTGCAAGAAAAACACAGTTAAACCCAAAAAAGGTTAGCGAAAGCGGTAGGTTTCAAGACTATTGCATTCACAATTCAGCTACCTGATTTCAAGTCAGTTGCCGACCGAATCTGCTATGAGTGTTGTTATGGAAAACATTAATAAACGCACCAATATTTGAGATAAAATTTGGGTATGTTTTCAAGAAGGTATTTGCTATTCCGGAAACACAACAACAACAGCTGCAACCAAGCGGTGCCAAAGTCTGACTAGAAATCAGGCAGATTGAAGCATAGGTTCGAAACCTATCTGCTTCATTTTCCAACTTTTTGAAAATTTACTTATTTTTTTAACAGCATTATAAACACAGCTAAAATGCAAAAATATTACAGAAAGCGATAGGTTTCGAGCCTATTGCATTCGCATTTCAGCTATCTGATTTCAAGTCAGTTGAAGAACGCAACTGCTATGAGTGTTGTTATGGAAAACATTAATTAACGCACCAATATTTAAGATAAAATTTGGGTATGTTTTCAAGAAGGTATTTGCTATTCCGAAGTCACAACAACAACAGCTGCAACCAAGTGGCGCCAACGTCTGACTAAAAATCAGGCAGATTGAAGCATAGGTTCGAAACCTATCTGCTTCATTTTCCAACTTTTTGAAAATTTACCTATTTTTTAAGTGCAAGAAAAACTTAGTTAAACCCAAAAAAGGTTAGCGAAAGCGGTAGGTTTCAAGCCTATTGCATTCGCAATTCAGCTATCTGATTTCAAGTCAGTTTGCGAACGCATCTGCTATGAGTGTTATTATGGAAAACATTAATAAACGCACCAATATTTGAGATTAAATTTGGGTACGTTTTTAAGAAGATATTTGCTATTCCGGAGTCACAACAACAACAGCTGCAACCAAGCGGCGCCAACATCTGACTAGAAATCAGGCAGATTGAAGCATAGGTTCGAAACCTATCTGCTTCATTTTCCAACTTTTTGAAAATTTACTTATTTTTTTAACAGCATTATAAACACAGCTAAAATGCAAAAATATTACAGAAAGCGATAGGTTTCGAGCCTATTGCATTCGCATTTCAGCTATCTGATTTCAAGTCAGTTGCCGACCGAATCTGCTATGAGTGTTGTTATGGAAAACATTAATAAACGCACCAATATTTGAGATAAAATTTGGGTATGTTTTCAAGAAGGTATTTGCTATTCCGGAGTCACAACAACAACAGCTGCAACCAAGCGGCGCCAACATCTGACTAGAAATCAGGCAGATTGAAGCATAGGTTCGAAACCTATCTGCTTCATTTGCCAACTTTTTGAAAATTTACTTATTTTTTAAGTGCAAGAAAAACACAATTAAACCCAAAAAAGGTTAGCGAAAGCGGTAGGTTTCAAGCCTATTGCATTCGCAATTCAGCTATCTGATTTCAATTCAGTTGCCGAACGCATCTGCTATGAGTGTTGTTATGGAAAACATTAATAAACGCACCAATATTTGAGATAAAATTTGGGTATGTTTTCAAGAAGGTATTTGCTATTCCGGAGTCACAACAACAACAGCTGCAACCAAGCGGCGCCAACATCTGACTAGAAATCAGGCAGATTGAAGCATAGGTTCGAAACCTATCTGCTTCATTTTCCAACTTTTTGAAAATTTACTTATTTTTTTAACAGCATTATAAACACAGCTAAAATGCAAAAATATTACAGAAAGCGATAGGTTTCGAGCCTATTGCATTCGCATTTCAGCTATCTGATTTCAAGTCAGTTGCCGACCGAATCTGCTATGAGTGTTGTTATGGAAAACATTAATAAACGCACCAATATTTGAGATAAAATTTGGGTATGTTTTCAAGAAGGTATTTGCTATTCCGGAGTCACAACAACAACAGCTGCAACCAAGCGGCGCCAACATCTGACTAGAAATCAGGCAGATTGAAGCATAGGTTCGAAACCTATCTGCTTCATTTGCCAACTTTTTGAAAATTTACTTATTTTTTAAGTGCAAGAAAAACACAATTAAACCCAAAAAAGGTTAGCGAAAGCGGTAGGTTTCAAGCCTATTGCATTCGCAATTCAGCTATCTGATTTCAATTCAGTTGCCGAACGCATCTGCTATGAGTGTTGTTATGGAAAACATTAATAAACGCACCAATATTTGAGATAAAATTTGGGTATGTTTTCAAGAAGGTATTTGCTATTCCAAAGTCACAACAACAACAGCTGCAACGGAGTGGCGCCAACGTCTGACTAGAAATCAGATAGATTGAAGCATAGGTTCGAAACGTATCTGGTTCATTTTCCAACTTTTCGAAAATTTACTTATTTTTTAAAAGCATTATAAATACAGCTAAAATGCAAAAATATTACAGAAAGCGATAGGTTTCGAGCCTATTGCATTCGCATTTCAGCTATCTGATTTCAAGTCAGTTGCCGACCGAATCTGCTATGAGTGTTGTATGGAAAACATTAATAAACGCACCAATATTTGAGATAAAATTTGGGTATGTTTTCAAGAAGGTATTTGCTATTCCGGAGTCACAACAACAACAGCTGCAACGGAGTGGCGCCAACGTCTGACTAGAAATCAGACAGACTGAAGCATAGGTTCGAAACCTATCTGCTTCATTTTCCAACTTTTTGAAAATGTACTTATTTTTTTATAAACATTATAAATACAGCTAAAATGCAAAAATATTACAGAAAGCGATAGGTTTCGAGCCTATTGCATTCGCATTTCAGCTATCTGATTTCAAGTCAGTTGCCGACCGAATCTGCTATGAGTGTTGTTATGGAAAACATTAATAAACTCACCAATATTTGAGATAAAATTTGGGTATGTTTTCAAGAAGGTATTTGCTATTCCGGAGTCACAACAACAACAGCTGCAACCAAGCGGCGCCAACGTCTGACTAGAAATCAGGCAGATTGAAGCATAGGTTCGAAACCTATCTGCTTCATTTTCCAACTTTTTGAAAATTTACTTATTCTTTTATAAGCATTAAAAATACAGCTAAAATGCAAAAATATTACAGAAAGCGATAGGTTTCGAGCCTATTGCATTCGCATTTCAGCTATCTGATTTCAAGTCAGTTGCCGAACGCATCTGCTATGAGTGTTGTTATGGAAAACATTAATAAGCGCACCAATATTTGAGATAAAATTTGGGTATGTTTTCAAGAAGGTATTTGCTATTCCAAAGTTACAACAACAACAGCTGCAACGGAATGGCGCCAACGTCTGACTAGAAATCAGACAGATTGAAGCATAGGTTCGAAACCTATCTGCTTCATTTTCTGACTTTTTGCAAATTTACTTATTTTTTTAAAAGCATTATAAATACAGCTAATATGCAAAAATTTCAAGTCAGTTGCCGACCGAATCTGCTATGAGTGTTGTTATGGAAAACATTAATAAACGCACCAATATTTGAGATAAAATTTGGGTATGTTTTCAAGAAGATATTTACTATTCCGGAGTCACAACAACAACAGCTGCAACCAAGCGGCGCCAACGTCTGACTAGAAATCAGGCAGATTGAAGCATAGGTTCGAAACCTATCTGCTTCATTTTCCAACTTTTTGAAAATTTACTTCTTTTTTAAGTGCAACAAAAACACAGAATAAACCCAAAAAATGTTAGCGAAAGTGGTAGGTTTCAAGCCTATTGCATTCGCATTTCAGCTATCTGATTTCAAGTCAGTTGCCGAAGGCATCTGCTATGAGTATTGTTATGGAAAACATTAATTAACGCAAAAATATTTGAGATAAAATTTGGGTATGTTTTCAAGAAGGTATTTGCTATTCCGGAGTCACAACAACAACAGCTGCAACGGAGTGGCGCCAACGTCTGACTAGAAATCAGACAGATTGGAGCATAGGTTCGAAACCTATCTGCTTCATTTTCCAACTTTTTGAAAGTTTACTTATTTTTTAAGTGCAAGAAAAACACAGTTAAACCCAAAAAAGGTTAGCGATGGCGGTAGGTTTCAAGACTATTCCATTCGCAATTCAGCTTTCTGATTTCAAGTCAGTTGCCGAACGCATCTGCTATGAGTGTTATTATGGCAAACATTAATAAACGCACCAATAATTGAGATAAAATTTGGATATGTTTTCAAGAAGGTATTTGCTATTCCGGAGTCACAACAACAATAGCTACAACGTAGTGGCGCCAACGTCTGACTGGAAATCAGATAGATTAAAGCATAGGTTCGAAACATATCTGCTTCATTTTCCAACTTTTTGAAAATTTACTTATTTTTTTAAAAGCATTATAAATACAGCTAAAATGCAAAAATATTACAGAAAGCGATAGGTTTCGAGCCTATTGCATTCGCATTTCAGCTATCTGACTTCAAGTCAGTTGCCGACCGAATCTGCTATGAGTGTTGTTATGGAAAACATTAATAAACGCACCAATATTTGAGATAAAATTTGGGATTATTTTCAAGAAGGTATTTGCTATTCCGGAGTCACAACAACATCAGCTGCAACCGAGTGGCGCCAACGTCTGACTAGAAATCAGACAGATTGAAGCATAGGTTTGAAACCTATCAGCTTAATTTTCCAACATTTTGAAAATTTACTTATTTTTTAAGTGCAACAAAAACACAGAATAAACCCAAAAAAGGTTAGCGGAAGCGGTAGGTTTCAAGTCTATCGCATTCGCATTTCAGCTCTCTGATTTCAAGTCAGTTGCCGAACGCATCTGCTATGTGTGTTGTAATGGAAAACATTAAAAAACGCTCCAATATTTGAGGTAAAATTTGGGTGTATTCAAGAAGGTATTTGCTATTTCGGAGTCACAACTACAACAGCTGCAACGGAATGGCGCCAACGTCTGACTAGAAATCAGACAGATTGAAGCATAGGTTCGAAACCTATCTGCTTCATTTTCCAACATTTTGAAAATTTACTTATTTTTTTAAAAGCATTATAAATACAGCTAAAATGCAAAAATATTACAGAAAGCGATAGGTTTCGAGCCTATTGCATTCGCATTTCAGCTATCTGATTTCAAGTCAGTTGCCGACCGAATCTGCTATGAGTGTTGTTATGGAAAACATTAATAAACGCACCAATATTTGAGATAAAATTTGGGTATGTTTTCAAGAAGGTATTTGCTATTCCGGAGTCACAACAACAACAGCTGCAACGGAGTGGCGCCAACGTCTGACTAGAAATCAGACAGACTGAAGCATAGGTTCGAAACCTATCTGCTTCATTTTCCAACTTTTGAAAATTTACTTATTTTTTTAACAGCATTATAAACACAGCTAAAACGCAAAAATATTACAGAAAGCGATAGGTTTCGAGCCTATTGCATTCGCATTTCAGCTATCTGATTTCAAGTCAGTTGCCGAACGCATCTGCTATGAGTGTTGTTATGGAAAACATTAATTAACGCACCAATATTTAAGATAAAATTTGGGTATGTTTTCAAGAAGGTATTTGCTATTCCGGAGTCACATCAACAACAGCTGCAACCAAGCGGCGCCAACGTCTGACTAGAAATCAGGCAGATTGAAGCATAGGTTCGAAATCTACCTGCTTCATTTCCAACTTTTTGAAAATTTACTTATTTTTTTAAAAGCATTATAAATACAGCTAAAATGCAAAAATATTACAGAAAGCGATAGGTTTCGAGCCTATTGCATTCGCATTTCAGCTATCTGACTTCAAGTCAGTTGCCGACCGAATCTGCTATGAGTGTTGTTATGGAAAACATTAATAAACGCACCAATATTTGAGATAAAATTTGGGTATGTTTTCAAGAAGGTATTTGCTATTCCGGAGTCACAACAACAACAGCTGCAACGGAGTGGCGCCAACGTCTGACTAGAAATCAGACAGACTGAAGCATAGGTTCGAAACCTATCTGCTTCATTTTCCAACATTTTGAAAATTTACTTATTTTTTTAAAAGCATTATAAATACAGCTAAAATGCAAAAATATTACAGAAAGCGATAGGTTTCGAGCCTATTGCATTCGTATTTCAGCTATCTGATTTCAAGTCAGTTGCCGACCGAATCTGCTATGAGTGTTGTTATGGAAAACATTAATAAACGCACCAATATTTGAGATAAAATTTGGGTATGTTTTCAAGAAGGTATTTGCTATTCCGGAGTCACAACAACAACAGCTGCAACGGAGTGGCGCCAACGTCTGACTAGAAATCAGACAGACTGAAGCATAGGTTCGAAACCTATCTGCTTCATTTTCCAACTTTTGAAAATTTACTTATTTTTTTAACAGCATTATAAACACAGCTAAAACGCAAAAATATTACAGAAAGCGATAGGTTTCGAGCCTATTGCATTCGCATTTCAGCTATTTGATTTCAAGTCAGTTGCCGAACGCATCTGCTATGAGTGTTGTTATGGAAAACATTAATTAACGCACCAATATTTAAGATAAAATTTGGGTATGTTTTCAAGAAGGTATTTGCTATTCCGGAGTCACAACAACAACAGCTGCAACCAAGCGGCGCCAACGTCTGACTAGAAATCAGGCAGATTGAAGCATAGGTTCGAAACCTATCTGCTTCATTTCCAACTTTTTGAAAATTTACTTATTTTTTTAAAAGCATTATAAATACAGCTAAAATGCAAAAATATTACAGAAAGCGATAGGTTTCGAGCCTATTGCATTCGCATTTCAGCTATCTGACTTCAAGTCAGTTGCCGACCGAATCTGCTATGAGTGTTGTTATGGAAAACATTAATTAACGCACCAATATTTGAGATAAAATTTGGGTTTGTTTTCAAGAAGGTATTTGCTATTCCGGAGTCACAACAACAACAGCTGCAACCGAGTGGCGCCAACGTCTGACTAGAAATCAGACAGATTGAAGCATAGGTTTAAAACCTATCAGCTTAATTTTCCAACATTTTGAAAATTTACTTATTTTTTAAGTGCAACAAAAACACAGAATAAACCCAAAAAAGGTAAGCGGAAGCGGTAGGTTTCAAGTCTATTGCATTCGCATTTCAGCTCTCTGATTTCAAGTCAGTTGCCGAACGCATCTGCTATGTGTGTTGTAATGGAAAACCTTAAAAAACGCTCCAACATTTGAGATAAAATTTGGGTGTATTCAAGAAGGTATTTGCTATTTCGGAGTCACAACTACAACAGCTGCAACGGAATGGCGCCAACGTCTGACTAGAAATCAGACAGATTGAAGCATAGGTTCGAAACCTATCTGCTTCATTTTCCAACATTTTGAAAATTTTCTTATTTTTTTAAAAGCATTATAAATACAGCTAAAATGCAAAAATATTACAGAAAGCGATAGGTTTCGAGCCTATTGCATTCGCATTTCAGCTATCTGATTTCAAGTCAGTTGCCGACCGAATCTGCTATGAGTGTTGTTATGGAAAACATTAATAAACGCACCAATATTTGAGATAAAATTTGGGTATGTTTTCAAGAAGGTATTTGCTATTCCGGAGTCACACAACAACAGCTGCAACGGAGTGGCGCCAACGTCTGACTAGAAATCAGACAGACTGAAGCATAGGTTCGAAACCTATCTGCTTCATTTTCCAACTTTTTGAAAATTTACTTATTTTTTTAACAGCATTATAAACACAGCTAAAATGCAAAAATATTACAGAAAGCGATAGGTTTCGAGCCTATTGCATTCGCATTTCAGCTATCTGATTTCAAGTCAGTTGCCGAACGCATCTGCTATGAGTGTTGTTATGGAAAACATTAATAAGCGCACCAATATTTGAGATAAAATTTGGGTATGTTTTCAAGAAGGTATTTGCTATTCCGGAGTCACAACAACAACAGCTGCAACCGAGTGGCGCCAACGTCTGACTAGAAATCAGGCAGATTGAAGCATAGGTTCGAAACCTATCTGCTTCATTTTCCAACTTTTTGAAAATTTACTTATTTTTTTATAAGCATTATAAATACAGCTAAAATGCAAAAATATTACAGAAAGCGATAGGTTTCGAGCCTATTGCATTCGCATTTCAGCTATCTGATTTCAAGTCAGTTGCCGAACGCATCTGCTATGAGTGTTGTTATGGAAAACATTAATAAGCGCACCAATATTTGAGATAAAATTTGGGTATGTTTTCAAGAAGGTATTTGCTATTCCAAAGTCACAACAACAACAGCTGCAACGGAATGGCGCCAACGTCTGACTAGAAATCAGACAGATTGAAGCATAAGTTCGAAACCTATCAGCTTCATTTCCTGAGTTTTTGCAAATTTACTTATTTTTTTAAAAGCATTATAAATACAGCTAAAATGCAAAAATATTACAGAAAGCGATAGGTTTCGAGCCTATTGCATTCGCATTTCAGCTATCTGATTTCAAGTCAGTTGCCGACCGAATCTGCTATGAGTGTTGTTATGGAAAACATTAATAAACGCACCAATATTTGAGATAAAATTTGGGTATGTTTTCAAGAAGGTATTTGCTATTCCGGAGTCACAACAACAACAGCTGCAACCAAGCGGCGCCAACTTCTGACTAGAAATCAGGCAGATTGAAGCATAGGTTCGAAACCTATCTCCTTCATTTTCCAACTTTTTGAAAATTTACTTATTTTTTAAGTGCAAGAAAAACTTAGTTAAACCCAAAAAAGGTTAGCGATGGCGATAGGTTTCAAGCCTATTCCATTCGCAATTCAGCTATCTGATTTCAAGTCAGTTGCCGACTGAATCTGCTATGAGTGTTGTTATGGAAAACATTAATAAACGCACCAATATTTGAGATAAAATTTGGGTATGTTTTCAAGAAGGTATTTGCTATTCCGGAGTCACAACAACAACAGCTGCAACCAAGCGGCGCCAATATCTGACTAGAAATCAGGCAGATTGAAGCATAGGTTCGAAACCTATCTGCTTCATTTTCCAACTTTTTGAAAATTTACTTATTTTTTTATAAGCATTATAAATACAGCTAAAATGCAAAAATATTACAGAAAGCGATAGGTTTCGAGCCTATTGCATTCGCATTTCAGCTATCTGATTTCAAGTCAGTTGCCGAACGCATCTGCTATGAGTGTTGTTATGGAAAACATTAATAAGCGCACCAATATTTGAGATAAAATTTGGGTATGTTTTCAAGAAGGTATTTGCTATTCCAAAGTCACAACAACAACAGCTGCAACGGAATGGCGCCAACGTCTGACTAGAAATCAGACAGATTGAAGCATAAGTTCGAAACCTATCAGCTTCATTTCCTGAGTTTTTGCAAATTTACTTATTTTTTTAAAAGCATTATAAATACAGCTAAAATGCAAAAATATTACAGAAAGCGATAGGTTTCGAGCCTATTGCATTCGCATTTCAGCTATCTGATTTCAAGTCAGTTGCCGACCGAATCTGCTTTGAGTGTTGTTATGGAAAACATTAATAAACGCACCAATATTTGAGATAAAATTTGGGTATGTTTTCAAGAAGGTATTTGCTATTCCGGAGTCACAACAACAACAGCTGCAACCGAGTGGCGCCAACGTCTGACTAGAAATCAGGCAGATTGAAGCATAGGTTCGAAACCTATCTGCTTCATTTTCCAACTTTTTGAAAATTTACTTATTTTTTAAGTGCAAGAAAAACACAGTTAAACCCAAAAAAGGTTAGCGAAAGCGGTAGGTTTCAAGACTATTGCATTCGCAATTCAGCTACCTGATTTCAAGTCAGTTGCCGACCGAATCTGCTATGAGTGTTGTTATGGAAAACATTAATAAACGCACCAATATTTGAGATAAAATTTGGGTATGTTTTCAAGAAGGTGTTTGCTATTCCGGAAACACAACAACAACAGCTGCAACCAAGCGGCGCCAAAGTCTGACTAGAAATCAGGCAGATTGAAGCATAGGTTCGAAACCTATCTGCTTCATTTTCCAACTTTTTGAAAATTTACTTATTTTTTTAACAGCATTATAAACACAGCTAAAATGCAAAAATATTACAGAAAGCGATAGGTTTCGAGCCTATTGCATTCGCATTTCAGCTATCTGATTTCAAGTCAGTTGAAGAACGCATCTAATATGAGTGTTGTTATGGAAAACATTAATTAACGCACCAATATTTAAGATAAAATTTGGGTATGTTTTCAAGAAGGTATTTGCTATTCCGAAGTCACAACAACAACAGCTGCAACCAAGCGGCGCCAACGTCTGACTAAAAATCAGGCAGATTGAAGCATAGGTTCGAAACCTATCTGCTTCATTTTCCAACTTCTTGAAAATTTACTTATTTTTTAAGTGCAAGAAAAACTTAGTTAAACCCAAAAAAGGTTAGCGAAAGCGGTAGGTTTCAAGCCTATTGCATTCGCAATTCAGCTATCTGATTTCAAGTCAGTTTCCGAACGCATCTGCTATGAGTGTTATTATGGAAAACATTAATAAACGCACCAATATTTGAAATATAAAATTTGGGTACGTTTTCAAGAAGGTATTTGCTCTTCCGGAGTCATAACAACAACAGCTGCAACCAAGCGGCGCCAACATCTGACTAGAAATCAGGCAGATTGAAGCATAGGTTCGAAACCTATCTGCTTCATTTGCCAACTTTTTGAAAATTTACTTATTTTTTAAGTGCAAGAAAAACACAATTAAACCCAAAAAAGGTTAGCGATGGCGGTAGGTTTCAAGCCTATTCCATTCGCAATTCAGCTATCTGATTTCAAGTCAGTTGCCGACTGAATCTGCTATGAGTGTTGTTATGGAAAACATTAATAAACGCACCAATATTTGAGATAAAATTTGGGTATGTTTTTAAGAAGGTATTTGCTATTCCGGAGTCACAACAACAACAGCTGCAACCAAGCGGCGCCAATATCTGACTAGAAATCAGGCAGATTGAAGCATAGGTTCGAAACCTATCTGCTTCATTTTCCAACTTTTTGAAAATTTACTTATTTTTTTAACAGCATTATAAACACAGCTAAAACGCAAAAATATTACAGAAAGCGATAGGTTTCGAGCCTATTGCATTCGCATTTCAGCTGTCTGATTTCAAGTCAGTTGCCGAACGCATCTGCTATGAGTGTTGTTATGGAAAACATTAATTAACGCACCAATATTTAAGATAAAATTTGGGTACGTTTTCAAGAAGGTATTTGCTATTCCGGAGTCACAACAACAACAGCTGCAACCAAGCGGCACCAACATCTGACTAGAAATCAGGCAGATTGAAGCATAGGTTCGAAACCTATCTGCTTCATTTGCCAACTTTTTGAAAATTTACTTATTTTTTAAGTGCAAGAAAAACTTAGTTAAACCCAAAAAAGGTAAGCGATGGCGGTAGGTTTCAAGACTATTCCATTCGCAATTCAGCTATCTGATTTCAAGTCAGTTGCCGAACGCATCTGCTATGAGTGTTATTATGGAAAACATTAATAAACGCACCAATATTTGAGATAAAATTTGGGTACGTTTTCAAGAAGGTATTTGCTATTCCGGAGTCACAACAACAACAGCTGCAACCAAGCGGCGCCAACATCTGACTAGAAATCAGGCAGATTAAAGCATAGGTTCGAAACCTATCTGCTTCATTTGCCAACTTTTTGAAAATTTACTTATTTTTTTAACAGCATTATAAACACAGCTAAAACGCAAAAATATTACAGAAAGCGATAGGTTTCGAGCCTATTGCATTCGCATTTCAGCTATCTGATTTCAAGTCAGTTGCCGAACGCATCTGCTATGAGTGTTGTTATGGAAAACATTAATTAACGCACCAATATTTAAGATAAAATTTGGGTATGTTTTCAAGAAGGTATTTGCTATTCCGGAGTCACAACAACAACAGCTACAACCAAGCGGCGCCAACGTCTGACTAGAAATCAGGCAGATTGAAGCATAGGTTCGAAACCTATCTGCTTCATTTCCAACTTTTTGAAAATTTACTTATTTTTTTAAAAGCATTATAAATACAGCTAAAATGCAAAAATATTACAGAAAGCGATAGGTTTCGAGCCTATTGCATTCGCATTTCAGCTATCTGACTTCAAGTCAGTTGCCGACCGAATCTGCTATGAGTGTTGTTATGGAAAACATTAATAAACGCACCAATATTTGAAATAAAATTTGGGTTTGTTTTCAAGAAGGTATTTGCTATTCCGGAGTCACAACAACAACAGCTGCAACCGAGTGGCGCCAACGTCTGACTAGAAATCAGACAGATTGAAGCATAGGTTTAAAACCTATCAGCTTAATTTTCCAACATTTTGAAAATTTACTTATTTTTTAAGTGCAACAAAAACACAGAATAAACCCAAAAAAGGTTAGCGGAAGCGGTAGGTTTCAAGTCTATTGCATTCGCAATTCAGCTCTCTGATTTCAAGTCAGTTGCCGAACGCATCTGCTATGTGTGTTGTAATGGAAAACCTTAAAAAACGCTCCAATATTTGAGATAAAATTTGGGTGTATTCAAGAAGGTATTTGCTATTTCGGAGTCACAACTACAACAGCTGCAACGGAATGGCGCCAACGTCTGACTAGAAATCAGACAGATTGAAGCATAGGTTCGAAACCTATCTGCTTCATTTTCCAACATTTTAAAAATTTACTTATTTTTTTAAAAGCATTATAAATACAGCTAAAATGCAAAAATATTACAGAAAGCGATAGGTTTCGAGCCTATTGCATTCGCATTTCAGCTATCTGATTTCAAGTCAGTTGCCGACCGAATCTGCTATGAGTGTTGTTATGGAAAACATTAATAAACGCACCAATATTTGAGATAAAATTTGGGTATGTTTTCAAGAAGGTATTTGCTATTCCGGAAACACAACAACAACAGCTGCAACCAAGCGGCGCCAAAGTCTGACTAGAAATCAGGCAGATTGAAGCATAGGTTCGAAACCTATCTGCTTCATTTTCCAACTTTTTGAAAATTTACTTATTTTTTTAACAGCATTATAAACACAGCTAAAATGCAAAAATATTACAGAAAGCGATAGGTTTCGAGCCTATTGCATTCGCATTTCAGCTATCTGATTTCAAGTCAGTTGAAGAACGCATCTACTATGAGTGTTGTTATGGAAAACATTAATTAACGCACCAATATTTAAGATAAAATTTGGGTATGTTTTCAAGAAGGTATTAGCTATTCCGAAGTCACAACAACAACAGCTGCAACCAAGCGGCGCCAACGTCTGACTAAAAATCAGGCAGATTGAAGCATAGGTTCGAAACCTATCTGCTTCATTTTCCAACTTTTTGAAAATTTACTTATTTTTTAAGTGCAAGAAAAACTTAGTTAAACCCAAAAAAGGTTAGCGAAAGCGGTAGGTTTCAAGCCTATTGCATTCACAATTCAGCTATCTGATTTCAAGTCAGTTTCCGAACGCATCTGCTATGAGTGTTATTATGGAAAACATTAATAAACGCACCAATATTTGAGATAAAATTTGGGTACGTTTTCAAGAAGGTATTTGCTATTCCGGAGTCACAACAACAACAGCTGCAACCAAGCGGCGCAAACATCTGACTAGAAATCAGGCAGATTGAAGCATAGGTTCGAAACCTATCTGCTTCATTTGCCAACTTTTTGAAAATTTACTTATTTTTTAAGTGCAAGAAAAACACAATTAAACCCAAAAAAGGTTAGCGAAAGCGGTAGGTTTCAAGCCTATTGCATTCGCAATTCAGCTATCTGATTTCAATTCAGTTGCCGAACGCATCTGCTATGAGTGTTGTTATGGAAAACATTAATAAACGCACCAATATTTGAGACAAAATTTGGGTATGTTTTCAAGAAGGTATTTGCTATTCCAGAGTCACAACAACAACAGCTGCAACGGAATGGCGCCAACGTCTGACTAGAAATCAGACAGATTGAAGCATAGGTTCGAAACCTATCTGCTTCATTTTCCAACTTTTTGAAAATTTACTTATTTTTTAAAAGCATTATAAATACAGCTAAAATGCAAAAATATTACAGAAAGCGATAGGTTTCGAGCCTATTGCATTCGCATTTCAGCTATCTGATTTCAAGTCAGTTGCCGACCGAATCAGCTATGAGTGTTGTTATGGAAAACATTAATAAACGCACCAATATTTGAGATGAAATTTGGGTATGTTTTCAAGAAGGTATTTGCTATTCCGGAGTCACAACAACAACAGCTGCAACCGAGTGGCGCCAACGTCTGACTAGAAATCAGACAGATTGAAGCATAGGTTTGAAACCTATCAGCTTCATTTTCCAACATTTTGAAAATTTACTTATTTTTTAAGTGCAACAAAAACACAGAATAAACTTAAAAAAGGTTAGCGGAAGCGGTAGGTTTCAAGTCTATTGCATTCGCATTTCAGCTATCTGATTTCAAGTCAGTTGCCGACCGAATCAGCTATGAGTGTTGTTATGGAAAACATTAATAAACGCACCAATATTTGAGATAAAATTTGGGTATGTTTTCAAGAAGGTATTTGCTATTCCGGAGTCACAACAACAACAGCTGCAACCGAGTGGCGACAACGTCTGACTAGAAATCAGACAGATTGAAGCATAGGTTTGAAACCTATCAGCTTCATTTTCCAACATTTTGAAAATTTACTTATTTTTTAAGTGCAACAAAAACACAGAATAAACTTAAAAAGGTATACGAAAGCGGTAGGTTTCAAGCCTATTGCATTCGCAATTCAGCTGTCTGATTTCAAGTCAGTTGCCGAACGGATCTGCTATGAGTGTTGTTATGGAAAACATTAATTAACGCACTAATATTTGAGATAAAATTTGCGTATGTTTTCAAGAAGGTATTTGCTATTTCGGAGTTTCAACAACAACAACTGCAACGGAGTGGCGCCAACGTCTGACTAGAAATCAGACAGATTGAAGCATAGGTTCGAAACCTATCTGCTTCATTTTCCAACTTTTTGAAAATTTACTTATTTTTTAAATGCAAGGAAAACACAGAAAAAATCCAAAAAAGATTAGCGAAAGCGGTAGGTTCCGAGCCTATTGCATTCGCATTTCAGCTATCTGATTTCAAGTCAGTTGCCGACCGAATCTGCCATGAGTGTTGTTATGGAAAACATTAATAATCGCCCCAATATTTGAGATAAAATTTGGGTGTATTCAAGAAGGTATTTGCTATTTCGGAGTCACAACTACAACAGCTGCAACGGAATGGCGCCAACGTCTGACTAGAAATCAGACAGATTGAAGCATAGGTTCGAAACCTATCTGCTTCATTTTCCAACATTTTGAAAATTTACTTATTTTTTTAAAAGCATTATAAATACAGCTAAAATGCAAAAATATTACAGAAAGCGATAGGTTTCGAGCCTATTGCATTCGCATTTCAGCTATCTGATTTCAAGTCAGTTGCCGACCGAATCTGCTATGAGTGTTGTTATGGAAAACATAAACGCACCAATATTTGAGATAAAATTTGGGTATGTTTTCAAGAAGGTATTTGCTATTCCGGAGTCACAACAACAACAGCTGCAACGGAGTGGCGCCAACGTCTGACTAGAAATCAGACAGACTGAAGCATAGGTTCGAAACCTATCTGCTTCATTTTCCAACTTTTTGAAAATTTACCTATTTTTTTTACAGCATTATAAACACAGCTAAAGTGCAAAAATATTACAGAAAGCGATAGGTTTCGAGCCTATTGCATTCGCATTTCAGCTATCTGATTTCAAGTCAGTTGCCGAACGCATCTGCTATGAGTGTTGTTATGGAAAACATTAATTAACGCACCAATATTTAAGATAAAATTTGGGTATGTTTTCAAGAAGGTATTTGCTATTCCGAAGTCACAACAACAACAGCTGCAACCAAGCGGCGCCAATATCTGACTAGAAATCAGGCAGATTGAAGCATAGGTTCGAAACCTATCTGCTTCATTTTCCAACTTTTTGAAAATTTACTTATTTTTTAAGTGCAAGAAAAACTTAGTTAAACCCAAAAAAGGTTAGCGATGGCGGTAGGTTTCAAGCCTATTCCATTCGCAATTCAGCTATCTGATTTCAAGTCAGTTGCCGACCGAATCTGCTATGAGTGTTGTTATGGAAAACATTAATAAACGCACCAATATTTGAGATAAAATTTGGGTATGTTTTCAAGAAGGTATTTGCTATTCCGGAGTCACAATAACAACAGCTGCAACCAAGCGGCGCCAATATCTGACTAGAAATCAGGCAGATTGAAGCATAGGTTCGAAACCTATCTGCTTCATTTTCCAACTTTTTGAAAATTTACTTATTTTTTAAGTACAAGAAAAACACAGTTAAACCCCAAAAAGGTTAGCGAAAGCGGTAGGTTTCAAGCCTATTGCATTCGCAATTCAGCTATCTGATTTCAATTCAGTTGCCGAACGCATCTGCTATGAGTGTTGTTATGGAAAACATTAATAAGCGCACCAATATTTGAGATAAAATTTGGGTATGTTTTCAAGAAGGTATTTGCTATTCCAAAGTCACAACAACAACAGCTGCAACGGAATGGCGCCAACGTCTGACTAGAAATCAGACAGATTGAAGCATAAGTTCGAAACCTATCTGCTTCATTTCCTGAGTTTTTGCAAATTTACTTATTTTTTTAAAAGCATTATAAATACAGCTAAAATGCAAAAATATTACAGAAAGCGATAGGTTTCGAGCCTATTGCATTCGCATTTCAGCTATCTGATTTCAAGTCAGTTGAAGAACGCATCTGCTATGAGTGTTGTTATGGAAAACATTAATTAAAGCACCAATATTTAAGATAAAATTTGGGTATGTTTTCAAGAAGGTATTTGCTATTCCGAAGTCACAACAACAACAGCTGCAACCAAGCGGCGCCAACGTCTGACTAAAAATCAGGCAGATTGAAGCATAGGTTCGAAACCTATCTGCTTCATTTTCCAACTTTTTGAAAATTTACTTATTTTTTAAGTGCAAGAAAAACTTAGTTAAACCCAAAAAAGGTTAGCGAAAGCGGTAGGTTTCAAGCCTATTGCATTCGCAATTCAGCTATCTGATTTCAAGTCAGTTTGCGAACGCATCTGCTATGAGTGTTATTATGGAAAACATTAATAAACGCACCAATATTTGAGATAAAATTTGGGTACGTTTTCAAGAAGATATTTGCTATTCCGGAGTCACAACAACAACAGCTGCAACCAAGCGGCGCCAACATCTGACTAGAAATCAGGCAGATTGAAGCATAGGTTCGAAACCTATCTGCTTCATTTTCCAACTTTTTGAAAATTTACTTATTTTTTTAACAGCATTATAAACACAGCTAAAATGCAAAAATATTACAGAAAGCGATAGGTTTCGAGCCTATTGCATTCGCATTTCAGCTATCTGATTTCAAGTCAGTTGCCGACCGAATCTGCTATGAGTGTTGTTATTGAAAACATTAATAAACGCACCAATATTTGAGATAAAATTTGGGTATGTTTTCAGGAAGGTATTTGCTATTCCGGAGTCACAACAACAACAGCTGCAACCAAGCGGCGCCAACTTCTGACTAGAAATCATGCAGATTGAAGCATAGGTTCGAAACCTATCTGCTTTTTTTCTATCTTTTTGAAAATTTACTTATTTTTTAAGTGCAAGAAAAACACAGTTAAACCCAAAAAAGGTTAGCGAAAGCGGTAGGTTTCAAGACTATTGCATTCACAATTCAGCTACCTGATTTCAAGTCAGTTGCCGACCGAATCTGCTATGAGTGTTGTTATGGAAAACATTAATAAACGCACCAATATTTGAGATAAAATTTGGGTATGTTTTCAAGAAGGTATTTGCTATTCCGGAAACACAACAACAACAGCTGCAACCAAGCGGCGCCAAAGTCTGACTAGAAATCAGGCAGATTGAAGCATAGGTTCGAAACCTATCTGCTTCATTTTCCAACTTTTTGAAAATTTACTTATTTTTTTAACAGCATTATAAACACAGCTAAAATGCAAAAATATTACAGAAAGCGATAGGTTTCGAGCCTATTGCATTCGCATTTCAGCTATCTGATTTCAAGTCAGTTGAAGAACGCATCTGCTATGAGTGTTGTTATGGAAAACATTAATTAACGCACCAATATTTAAGATAAAATTTGGGTATGTTTTCAAGAAGGTATTTGCTATTCCGAAGTCACAACAACAACAGCTGCAACCAAGCGGCGCCAACGTCTGACTAAAAATCAGGCAGATTGAAGCATAGGTTCGAAACCTATCTGCTTCATTTTCCAACTTTTTGAAAATTTACTTATTTTTTAAGTGCAAGAAAAACTTAGTTAAACCCAAAAAAGGTTAGCGAAAGCGGTAGGTTTCATACCTATTGCATTCGCAATTCAGCTATCTGATTTCAAGTCAGTTTGCGAACGCATCTGCTATGAGTGTTATTATGGAAAACATTAATAAACGCACCAATATTTGAGATAAAATTTGGGTACGTTTTCAAGAAGATATTTGCTATTCCGGAGTCACAACAACAACAGCTGCAACCAAGCGGCGCCAACATCTGACTAGAAATCAGGCAGATTGAAGCATAGGTTCGAAACCTATCTGCTTCATTTTCCAACTTTTTGAAAATTTACTTATTTTTTTAACAGCATTATAAACACAGCTAAAATGCAAAAATATTACAGAAAGCGATAGGTTTCGAGCCTATTGCATTCGCATTTCAGCTATCTGATTTCAAGTCAGTTGCCGACCGAATCTGCTATGAGTGTTGTTATTGAAAACATTAATAAACGCACCAATATTTGAGATAAAATTTGGGTATGTTTTCAGGAAGGTATTTGCTATTCCGGAGTCACAACAACAACAGCTGCAACCAAGCGGCGCCAACTTCTGACTAGAAATCAGGCAGATTGAAGCATAGGTTCGAAACCTATCTGCTTTTTTTCTATCTTTTTGAAAATTTACTTATTTTTTAAGTGCAAGAAAAACACAGTTAAACCCAAAAAAGGTTAGCGAAAGCGGTAGGTTTCAAGACTATTGCATTCACAATTCAGCTACCTGATTTCAAGTCAGTTGCCGACCGAATCTGCTATGAGTGTTGTTATGGAAAACATTAATAAACGCACCAATATTTGAGATAAAATTTGGGTATGTTTTCAAGAAGGTATTTGCTATTCCGGAAACACAACAACAACAGCTGCAACCAAGCGGCGCCAAAGTCTGACTAGAAATCAGGCAGATTGAAGCATAGGTTCGAAACCTATCTGCTTCATTTTCCAACTTTTTGAAAATTTACTTATTTTTTTAACAGCATTATAAACACAGCTAAAATGCAAAAATATTACAGAAAGCGATAGGTTTCGAGCCTATTGCATTCGCATTTCAGCTATCTGATTTCAAGTCAGTTGAAGAACGCATCTGCTATGAATGTTGTTATGGAAAACATTAATTAACGCACCAATATTTAAGATAAAATTTGGGTATGTTTTCAAGAAGGTATTTGCTATTCCGAAGTCACAACAACAACAGCTGCAACCAAGCGGCGCCAACGTCTGACTAAAAATCAGGCAGATTGAAGCATAGGTTCGAAACCTATCTGCTTCATTTTCCAACTTTTTGAAAATTTACCTATTTTTTAAGTGCAAGAAAAACTTAGTTAAACCCAAAAAAGGTTAGCGAAAGCGGTAGATTTCAAGCCTATTGCATTCGCAATTCAGCTATCTGATTTCAAGTCAGTTTGCGAACGCATCTGCTATGAGTGTTATTATGGAAAACATTAATAAACGCACCAATATTTGAGATTAAATTTGGGTACGTTTTCAAGAAGATATTTGCTATTCCGGAGTCACAACAACAACAGCTGCAACCAAGCGGCGCCAACATCTGACTAGAAATCAGGCAGATTGAAGCATAGGTTCGAAACCTATCTGCTTCATTTTCCAACTTTTTGAAAATTTACTTATTTTTTTAACAGCATTATAAACACAGCTAAAATGCAAAAATATTACAGAAAGCGATAGGTTTCAAGCCTATTGCATTCGCATTTCAGCTATCTGATTTCAAGTCAGTTGCCGACCGAATCTGCTATGAGTGTTGTTATGGAAAACATTAATAAACGCACCAATATTCGAGATAAAATTTGGGTATGTTTTCAAGAAGGTATTTGCTATTCCGGAGTCACAACAACAACAGCTGCAACCAAGCGGCGCCAACTTCTGACTAGAAATCAGGCAGATTGAAGCATAGGTTCGAAACCTATCTGCTTCATTTGCCAACTTTTTGAAAATTTACTTATTTTTTAAGTGCAAGAAAAACACAGTTAAACCCAAAAAAGGTTAGCGAAAGCGGTAGGTTTCAAGACTATTGCATTCACAATTCAGCTACCTGATTTCATGTCAGTTGCCGACCGAATCTGCTATGAGTGTTGTTATGGAAAACATTAATAAACGCACCAATATTTGAGATAAAATTTGGGTATGTTTTCAAGAAGGTATTTGCTATTCCGGAAACACAACAACAACAGCTGCAACCAAGCGGCGCCAAAGTCTGACTAGAAATCAGGCAGATTGAAGCATAGGTTCGAAACCTATCTGCTTCATTTTCCAACTTTTTGAAAATTTACTTATTTTTTTAACAGCATTATAAACACAGCTAAAATGCAAAAATATTACAGAAAGCGATAGGTTTCGAGCCTATTGCATTCGCATTTCAGCTATCTGATTTCAAGTCAGTTGAAGAACGCATCTGCTATGAGTGTTGTTATGGAAAACATTAATTAACGCACCAATATTTAAGATAAAATTTGGGTATGTTTTCAAGAAGGTATTTGCTATTCCGAAGTCACAACAACAACAGCTGCAACCAAGCGGCGCCAACGTCTGACTAAAAATCAGGCAGATTGAAGCATAGGTTCGAAACCTATCTGCTTCATTTTCCAACTTTTTGAAAATTTACTTATTTTTTAAGTGCAAGAAAAACTTAGTTAAACCCAAAAAAGGTTAGCGAAAGCGGTAGGTTTCAAGCCTATTGCATTCGCAATTCAGCTATCTGATTTCAAGTCAGTTTGCGAACGCATCTGCTATGAGTGTTATTATGGAAAACATTAATAAACGCACCAATATTTGAGATAAAATTTGGGTACGTTTTCAAGAAGATATTTGCTATTCCGGAGTCACAACAACAACAGCTGCAACCAAGCGGCGCCAACATCTGACTAGAAATCAGGCAGATTGAAGCATAGTTTCGAAACCTATCTGCTTCATTTGCCAACTTTTTGAAAATTTACTTATTTTTTAAGTGCAAGAAAAACACAATTAAACCCAAAAAAGGTTAGCGATAGCGGTAGGTTTCAAGCCTATTGCATTCGCAATTCAGCTATCTGATTTCAATTCAGTTGCCGAACGCATCTGCTATGAGTGTTGTTATGGAAAACATTAATAAACGCACCAATATTTGAGATAAAATTTGGGTATGTTTTCAAGAAGGTATTTGCTATTCCAGAGTCACAACAACAACAGCTGCAACAAAATGGCGCCAACGTCTGACTAGAAATCAGACAGATTGAAGCAGAGGTTCGAAACCTATCTGCTTCATTTTCCAACTTTTTGAAAATTTACTTATTTTTTTAAAAGCATTATAAATACAGCTAAAATGCAAAAATATTACAGAAAGCGATAGGTTTCGAGCCTATTGCATTCGCATTTCAGCTATCTGATTTCAAGTCAGTTGCCGACCGAATCTGCTATGAGTGTTGTTATGGAAAACATTAATAAACGCACCAATATTTGAGATAAAATTTGGGTATGTTTTCAAGAAAGTATTTGCTATTCCGGAGTCACAACAACAACAGCTGCAACCGAGTGGCGCCAACGTCTGACTAGAAATCAGGCAGATTGAAGCATAGGTTCGAAACCTATCTGCTTCATTTTCCAACTTTTTGAAAATTTACTTATTTTTTTAACAGCATTATAAACACAGCTAAAATGCAAAAATATTACAGAAAGCGATAGGTTTCGAGCCTATTGCATTCGCATTTCAGCTATCTGATTTCAAGTCAGTTGCCGAACGCATCTGCTATGAGTGTTGTTATGGAAAACATTAATAAACGCACCAATATTTGAGATAAAATTTGGGTATGTTTTCAAGAAGGTATTTGCTATTCCAGAGTCACAACAACAACAGCTGCAACGGAATGGTGCCAACGTCTGACTAGAAATCAGACAGATTGAAGCATAAGTTTGAAACCTATCTGCTTCATTTTCCAACTTTTTGAAAATTTGCTTATTTTTTAAGTGCAAGAAAAACACAGTTAATCCCAAAAAAGTTTAGCGATGGCGGTAGGTTTCAAGCCTATTCCATTCGCAATTCAGCTTTCTGATTTCAAGTCACTTGCCGACCGAATCTGCTATGAGTGTTGTTATGGAAAACATTAATAAACGCACCAATATTTGAGATAAAATTTGGGTATGTTTTCAAGAAGGTATTAGCTATTCCGGAGTCACAACAACAACAGCTGCAACCAAGCGGAGCCAACGTCTGACTAGAAATCAGGCAGATTGAAGCAAAGGTTCGAAACCTATCTGCTTCATTTTCCAACTTTTTGAAAATTTACTTATTTTTTAAGTACAAGAAAAACACAGTTAAACCCAAAAAAGGTTAGCAAAAGCGGTAGATTTCAAGCCTATTGCATTCGCAATTCAGCTATCTGATTTCAAGTCAGTTGCCGAACTCATCTGCTATGAGTGTTATTATGGCAAACATTAATAAACGCACCAATAATTGAGATAAAATTTTGGGTATGTTTTCAAGAAGGTATTTGCTATTCCGGAGTCACAACAACAACAGCTGCAACGGAGTGGCGCCAAAGTCTGACTAGAAATCAGATAGATTAAAGCATAGGTTCGAAACCTATCTGCTTCATTTTCCAACTTTTTGAAAATTTACTTATTATTTTAAAAGCATTATAAATACAGCTAAAATGCAAAAATATTACAGAAAGCGATAGGTTTCGAGCCTATTGCATTCGCATTTCAGCTATCTGATTTCAAGTCAGTTGCCGACCGAATCTGCTATGAGTGTTGTTATGGAAAACATTAATAAACGCACCAATATTTGAGATAAAATTTGCGTATGTTTTCAAGAAGGTATTTGCTATTCCAAAGTCACAACAACAACAGCTGCAACGGAGTGGCGCCAACGTCTGACTAGAAATCAGACAGATTGATGCATAGGTTCGAAACATATCTGCTTCATTTTCCAACTTTTTGAAAATTTACTTATTTTTTTAACAGCATTATAAACACAGCTAAAATGCAAAAATATTACAGAAAGCGATAGGTTTCGAGCCTATAGCATTCGCATTTCAGCTATCTGATTTCAAGTCAGTTGAAGAACGCATCTGCTATGAGTGTTGTTATGGAAAACATTAATTAACGCACCAATATTTAAGATAAAATTTGGGTATGTTTTCAAGAAGGTATTTGCTATTCCGAAGTCACAACAACAACAGCTGCAACCAAGCGGCGCCAACGTCTGACTAAAAATCAGGCAGATTGAAGCATAGGTTCGAAACCTATCTGCTTCATTTTCCAACTTTTTGAAAATTTACTTATTTTTTAAGTGCAAGAAAAACTTAGTTAAACCCAAAAAAGGTTAGCGAAAGCGGTAGGTTTCAAGCCTATTGCATTCGCAATTCAGCTATCTGATTTCAAGTCAGTTTGCGAACGCATCTGCTATGAGTGTTATTATGGAAAACATTAATAAACGCACCAATATTTGAGATTAAATTTGGGTACGTTTTCAAGAAGATATTTGCTATTCCGGAGTCACAACAACAACAGCTGCAACCAAGCGGCGCCAACTTCTGACTAGAAATCAGGCAGATTGAAGCATAGGTTCGAAACCTATCTGCTTCATTTGCCAACTTTTTGAAAATTTACTTATTTTTTAAGTGCAAGAAAAACACAGTTAAACCCAAAAAAGGTTAGCGAAAGCGGTAGGTTTCAAGACTATTGCATTCACAATTCAGCTACCTGATTTCATGTCAGTTGCCGACCGAATCTGCTATGAGTGTTGTTATGGAAAACATTAATAAACGCACCAATATTTGAGATAAAATTTGGGTATGTTTTCAAGAAGGTATTTGCTATTCCGGAAACACAACAACAACAGCTGCAACCAAGCGGCGCCAAAGTCTGACTAGAAATCAGGCAGATTGAAGCATAGGTTCGAAACCTATCTGCTTCATTTTCCAACTTTTTGAAAATTTACTTATTTTTTTAACAGCATTATAAACACAGCTAAAATGCAAAAATATTACAGAAAGCGATAGGTTTCGAGCCTATTGCATTCGCATTTCAGCTATCTGATTTCAAGTCAGTTGAAGAACGCATCTGCTATGAGTGTTGTTATGGAAAACATTAATTAACGCACCAATATTTAAGATAAAATTTGGGTATGTTTTCAAGAAGGTATTTGCTATTCCGAAGTCACAACAACAACAGCTGCAACCAAGCGGCGCCAACGTCTGACTAAAAATCAGGCAGATTGAAGCATAGGTTCGAAACCTATCTGCTTCATTTTCCAACTTTTTGAAAATTTACTTATTTTTTAAGTGCAAGAAAAACTTAGTTAAACCCAAAAAAGGTTAGCGAAAGCGGTAGGTTTCAAGCCTATTGCATTCGCAATTCAGCTATCTGATTTCAAGTCAGTTTGCGAACGCATCTGCTATGAGTGTTATTATGGAAAACATTAATAAACGCACCAATATTTGAGATAAAATTTGGGTACGTTTTCAAGAAGATATTTGCTATTCCGGAGTCACAACAACAACAGCTGCAACCAAGCGGCGCCAACATCTGACTAGAAATCAGGCAGATTGAAGCATAGTTTCGAAACCTATCTGCTTCATTTGCCAACTTTTTGAAAATTTACTTATTTTTTAAGTGCAAGAAAAACACAATTAAACCCAAAAAAGGTTAGCGAAAGCGGTAGGTTTCAAGCCTATTGCATTCGCAATTCAGCTATCTGATTTCAATTCAGTTGCCGAACGCATCTGCTATGAGTGTTGTTATGGAAAACATTAATAAACGCACCAATATTTGAGATAAAATTTGGGTATGTTTTCAAGAAGGTATTTGCTATTCCAGAGTCACAACAACAACAGCTGCAACAAAATGGCGCCAACGTCTGACTAGAAATCAGACAGATTGAAGCAGAGGTTCGAAACCTATCTGCTTCATTTTCCAACTTTTTGAAAATTTACTTATTTTTTTAAAAGCATTATAAATACAGCTAAAATGCAAAAATATTACAGAAAGCGATAGGTTTCGAGCCTATTGCATTCGCATTTCAGCTATCTGATTTCAAGTCAGTTGCCGACCGAATCTGCTATGAGTGTTGTTATGGAAAACATTAATAAACGCACCAATATTTGAGATAAAATTTGGGTATGTTTTCAAGAAAGTATTTGCTATTCCGGAGTCACAACAACAACAGCTGCAACCGAGTGGCGCCAACGTCTGACTAGAAATCAGGCAGATTGAAGCATAGGTTCGAAACCTATCTGCTTCATTTTCCAACTTTTTGAAAATTTACTTATTTTTTTAACAGCATTATAAACACAGCTAAAATGCAAAAATATTACAGAAAGCGATAGGTTTCGAGCCTATTGCATTCGCATTTCAGCTATCTGATTTCAAGTCAGTTGCCGAACGCATCTGCTATGAGTGTTGTTATGGAAAACATTAATAAACGCACCAATATTTGAGATAAAATTTGGGTATGTTTTCAAGAAGGTATTTGCTATTCCAGAGTCACAACAACAACAGCTGCAACGGAATGGTGCCAACGTCTGACTAGAAATCAGACAGATTGAAGCATAAGTTTGAAACCTATCTGCTTCATTTTCCAACTTTTTGAAAATTTGCTTATTTTTTAAGTGCAAGAAAAACACAGTTAATCCCAAAAAAGTTTAGCGATGGCGGTAGGTTTCAAGCCTATTCCATTCGCAATTCAGCTTTCTGATTTCAAGTCACTTGCCGACCGAATCTGCTATGAGTGTTGTTATGGAAAACATTAATAAACGCACCAATATTTGAGATAAAATTTGGGTATGTTTTCAAGAAGGTATTAGCTATTCCGGAGTCACAACAACAACAGCTGCAACCAAGCGGAGCCAACGTCTGACTAGAAATCAGGCAGATTGAAGCAAAGGTTCGAAACCTATCTGCTTCATTTTCCAACTTTTTGAAAATTTACTTATTTTTTAAGTACAAGAAAAACACAGTTAAACCCAAAAAAGGTTAGCAAAAGCGGTAGATTTCAAGCCTATTGCATTCGCAATTCAGCTATCTGATTTCAAGTCAGTTGCCGAACTCATCTGCTATGAGTGTTATTATGGCAAACATTAATAAACGCACCAATAATTGAGATAAAATTTTGGGTATGTTTTCAAGAAGGTATTTGCTATTCCGGAGTCACAACAACAACAGCTGCAACGGAGTGGCGCCAAAGTCTGACTAGAAATCAGATAGATTAAAGCATAGGTTCGAAACCTATCTGCTTCATTTTCCAACTTTTTGAAAATTTACTTATTATTTTAAAAGCATTATAAATACAGCTAAAATGCAAAAATATTACAGAAAGCGATAGGTTTCGAGCCTATTGCATTCGCATTTCAGCTATCTGATTTCAAGTCAGTTGCCGACCGAATCTGCTATGAGTGTTGTTATGGAAAACATTAATAAACGCACCAATATTTGAGATAAAATTTGCGTATGTTTTCAAGAAGGTATTTGCTATTCCAAAGTCACAACAACAACAGCTGCAACGGAGTGGCGCCAACGTCTGACTAGAAATCAGACAGATTGAAGCATAGGTTCGAAACATATCTGCTTCATTTTCCAACTTTTTGAAAATTTACTTATTTTTTTAAAAGCATTATAAATACAGCTAAAATGCAAAAATATTACAGAAAGCGATAGGTTTCGAGCCTATTGCATTCGCATTTCAGCTATCTGATTTCAAGTCAGTTGCCGACCGAATCTGCTATGAGTGTTGTTATGGAAAACATTAATAAACGCACCAATATTTGAGATAAAATTTGGGTATGTTTTCAAGAAAGTATTTGCTATTCCGGAGTCACAACAACAACAGCTGCAACCGAGTGGCGCCAACGTCTGACTAGAAATCAGGCAGATTGAAGCATAGGTTCGAAACCTATCTGCTTCATTTTCCAACTTTTTGAAAATTTACTTATTTTTTAAGTGCAAGAAAAACACAGTTAAACCCAAAAAAGGTTAGCGAAAGCGGTAGGTTTCAAGACTATTGCATTCGCAATTCAGCTACCTGATTTCAAGTCAGTTGCCGACCGAATCTGCTATGAGTGTTGTTATGGAAAACATTAATAAACGCACCAATATTTGAGATAAAATTTGGGTATGTTTTCAAGAAGGTGTTTGCTATTCCGGAAACACAACAACAACAGCTGCAACCAAGCGGCGCCAAAGTCTGACTAGAAATCAGGCAGATTGAAGCATAGGTTCGAAACCTATCTGCTTCATTTTCCAACTTTTTGAAAATTTACTTATTTTTTTAACAGCATTATAAACACAGCTAAAATGCAAAAATATTACAGAAAGCGATAGGTTTCGAGCCTATTGCATTCGCATTTCAGCTATCTGATTTCAAGTCAGTTGAAGAACGCATCTAATATGAGTGTTGTTATGGAAAACATTAATTAACGCACCAATATTTAAGATAAAATTTGGGTATGTTTTCAAGAAGGTATTTGCTATTCCGAAGTCACAACAACAACAGCTGCAACCAAGCGGCGCCAACGTCTGACTAAAAATCAGGCAGATTGAAGCATAGGTTCGAAACCTATCTGCTTCATTTTCCAACTTTTTGAAAATTTACTTATTTTTTAAGTGCAAGAAAAACTTAGTTAAACCCAAAAAAGGTTAGCGATGGCGGTAGGTTTCAAGCCTATTCCATTCGCAATTCAGCTATCTGATTTCAAGTCAGTTGCCGAACGCATCTGCTATGAGTGTTATTATGGAAAACATTAATAAACGCACCAATATTTGAGATAAAATTTGGGTACGTTTTCAAGAAGGTATTTGCTATTCCGGAGTCACAACAACAACAGCTGCAACCAAGCGGCGCCAACATCTGACTAGAAATCAGGCAGATTAAAGCATAGGTTCGAAACCTATCTGCTTCATTTGCCAACTTTTTGAAAATTTACTTATTTTTTAAGTGCAAGAAAAACACAATTAAACCCAAAAAAGGTTTGCGATGGCGGTAGGTTTCAAGCCTATTCCATTCGCAATTCAGCTATCTGATTTCAAGTCAGTTGCCGACTGAATCTGCTATGAGTGTTGTTATGGAAAACATTAATAAACGCACCAATATTTGAGATAAAATTTGGGTATGTTTTCAAGAAGGTATTTGCTATTCCGGAGTCACAACAACAACAGCTGCAACCAAGCGGCGCCAATATCTGACTAGAAATCAGGCAGATTGAAGCATAGGTTCGAAACCTATCTGCTTCATTTTCCAACTTTTTGAAAATTTACTTATTTTTTTAACAGCATTATAAACACAGCTAAAACGCAAAAATATTACAGAAAGCGATAGGTTTCGAGCCTATTGCATTCGCATTTCAGCTATCTGATTTCAAGTCAGTTGCCGAACGCATCTGCTATGAGTGTTGTTATGGAAAACATTAATTAACGCACCAATATTTAAGATAAAATTTGGGTATGTTTTCAAGAAGGTATTTGCTATTCCGGAGTCACAACAACAACAGCTACAACCAAGCGGCGCCAACGTCTGACTAGAAATCAGGCAGATTGAAGCATAGGTTCGAAACCTATCTGCTTCATTTCCAACTTTTTGAAAATTTACTTATTTTTTTAAAAGCATTATAAATACAGCTAAAATGCAAAAATATTACAGAAAGCGATAGGTTTCGAGCCTATTGCATTCGCATTTCAGCTATCTGACTTCAAGTCAGTTGCCGACCGAATCTGCTATGAGTGTTGTTATGGAAAACATTAATAAACGCACCAATATTTGAAATAAAATTTGGGTTTGTTTTCAAGAAGGTATTTGCTATTCCGGAGTCACAACAACAACAGCTGCAACCGAGTGGCGCCAACGTCTGACTAGAAATCAGATAGATTGAAGCATAGGTTTAAAACCTATCAGCTTAATTTTCCAACATTTTGAAAATTTACTTATTTTTTAAGTGCAACAAAAACACAGAATAAACCCAAAAAAGGTTAGCGGAAGCGGTAGGTTTCAAGTCTATTGCATTCGCAATTCAGCTCTCTGATTTCAAGTCAGTTGCCGAACGCATCTGCTATGTGTGTTGTAATGGAAAACCTTAAAAAACGCTCCAATATTTGAGATAAAATTTGGGTGTATTCAAGAAGGTATTTGCTATTTCGGAGTCACAACTACAACAGCTGCAACGGAATGGCGCCAACGTCTGACTAGAAATCAGACAGATTGAAGCATAGGTTCGAAACCTATCTGCTTCATTTTCCAACATTTTAAAAATTTACTTAATTTTTTAAAAGCATTATAAATACAGCTAAAATGCAAAAATATTACAGAAAGCGATAGGTTTCGAGCCTATTGCATTCGCATTTCAGCTATCTGATTTCAAGTCAGTTGCCGACCGAATCTGCTATGAGTGTTGTTATGGAAAACATTAATAAACGCACCAATATTTGAGATAAAATTTGGGTATGTTTTCAAGAAGGTATTAGCTATTCCGGAGTCACAACAACAACAGCTGCAACCAAGCGGAGCCAACGTCTGACTAGAAATCAGGCAGATTGAAGCATAGGTTCGAAACCTATCGGCTTCATTTTCCAACTTTTTGAAAATGTACTTGTTTTTTAAGTGCAAGAAAAACACAGTTAAACCCAAAAAAGGTTAGCGAAAGCGGTAGGTTTCAAGCCTATTGCATTCGCAATTCAGCTATCTGATTTCAAGTCAGTTGCCGAACGCATCTGCTATGAGTGTTGTTATGGAAAACATTAATAAACGCACCAATATTTGAGATAAAATTTGCGTATGTTTTCAAGAAGGTATTTGCTATTCCAAAGTCACAACAACAACAGCTGCAACGGAGTGGCGCCAACGTCTGACTAGAAATCAGATAGATTGAAGCATAGGTTCGAAACCTATCTGCTTCATTTTCCAACTTTTCGAAAATTTACTTATTTTTTTAAAAGCATTATAAATACAGCTAAAATGCAAAAATATTACAGAAAGCGATAGGTTTCGAGCCTATTGCATTCGCATTTCAGCTATCTGATTTCAAGTCAGTTGCCGACCGAATCTGCTATGAGTGTTGTTATGGAAAACATTAATAAACGCACCAATATTCGAGATAAAATTTGGGTATGTTTTCAAGAAGGTATTTGCTATTCCGGAGTCACAACAACAACAGCTGCAACCAAGCGGCGCCAACGTCTGACTAGAAATCAGGCAGAGTGAAGCATAGGTTCGAAACCTATCTGCTTCATTTTCTGACTTTTTGCAAATTTACTTATTTTTTTAAAAGCATTATAAATACAGCTAAAATGCAAAAATTTCAAGTCAGTTGCCGACCGAATCTGTTATGAGTGTTGTTATGGAAAACATTAATAAACGCACCAATATTTGAGATAAAATTTGGGTATGTTTTCAAGAAGGTATTTACTATTCCGGAGTCACAACAACAGCAGCTGCAACCAAGCGGCGCTAACGTCTGACTAGAAATCAGGCAGATTGAAGCATAGGTTCGAAACCTATCTGCTTCATTTTCCAACTTTTTGAAAATTTACTTCTTTTTTAAGTGCAACAAAAACACAGAATAAACCCAAAAAATGTTAGCGAAAGTGGTAGGTTTCAAGCCTATTGCATTCGCATTTCAGCTATCTGATTTCAAGTCAGTTGCCGAACGCATCTGCTATGAGTGTTGTTATGGAAAACATTAATTAACGCACCAATATTTGAGATAAAATTTGGGTATGTTTTCAAGAAGGTATTTGCTATTCCGGAGTCACAACAACAACAGCTGCAACGGAGTGGCGCCAACGTCTGACTAGAAATCAGACAGATTGAAGCATAGGTTCGAAACCTATCTGCTTCATTTTCCAACTTTTTGAAAATTTACTTATTTTTTAAGTGCAAGAAAAACACAGTTAAAGCCAAAAAAGTTTAGCGATGGCGGTAGGTTTCAAGACTATTCCATTCGCAATTCAGCTTTCTGATTTCAAGTCACTTGCCGACCGAATCTGCTATGAGTGTTGTTATGGAAAACATTAATAAACGCACCAATATTTGAGATAAAATTTGGGTATGTTTTCAAGAAGGTATTAGCTATTCCGGAGTCACAACAACAACAGCTGCAACCAAGCGGAGCCAACGTCTGACTAGAAATCAGGCAGATTGAAGCATAGGTTCGAAACCTATCGGCTTCATTTTCCAACTTTTTGAAAATTTACTTATTTTTTAAGTGCAAGAAAAACACAGTTAAACCCAAAAAAGTTTAGCGAAAGCAGTAGGTTTCAAGCCTATTGCATTCGCAATTCAGCTATCTGATTTCAAGTCAGTTGCCGAACGCATCTGCTATGAGTGTTATTATGGCAAACATTAATAAACGCACCAATAATTGAGATAAAATTTGGGTATGTTTTCAAGAAGGTATTTGCTATTCCAAAGTCACAACAACAACAGCTGCAACGGAGTGGCGCCAACGTCTGACTAGAAATCAGGCAGATTGAAGCATTGCATAGGTTCGAAACCTATCTGCTTCATTTTCCAACTTTTTCAAAATTTACTTATTTTTTTAAAAGCATTATAAATACAGCTAAAATGCAAAAATATTACAGAAAGCGATAGGTTTCGAGCCTATTGCATTCGCATTTCAGCTATCTGATTTCAAGTCAGTTGCCGACCGAATCTGCTATGAGTGTTGTTATGGAAAACATTAATAAACGCACCAATATTTGAGATAAAATTTGCGTATGTTTTCAAGAAGGTATTTGCTATTCCAAAGTCACAACAACAACAGCTGCAACGGAGTGGCGCCAACGTCTGACTAGAAATCAGATAGATTGAAGCATAGGTTCGAAACCTATCTGCTTCATTTTCCAACTTTTCGAAAATTTACTTATTTTTTTAAAAGCATTATAAATACAGCTAAAATGCAAAAATATTACAGAAAGCGATAGGTTTCGAGCCTATTGCATTCGCATTTCAGCTATCTGATTTCAAGTCAGTTGCCGACCGAATCTGCTATGAGTGTTGTTATGGAAAACATTAATAAACGCACCAATATTTGAGATAAAATTTGGGTATGTTTTCAAGAAGGTATTTGCTATTCCGGAGTCACAACAACAACAGCTACAACGGAGTGGCGCCAACGTCTGACTAGAAATCAGATAGATTAAAGCATAGGTTCGAAACCTATCTGCTTCATTTTCCAACTTTTTCAAAATTTACTTATTTTTTTAAAAGCATTATAACTACAGCTAAAATGCAAAAATATTACAGAAAGCGATAGGTTTCGAGCCTATTGCATTCGCATTTCAGCTATCTGATTTCAAGTCAGTTGCCGACCGAATCTGCTATGAGTGTTGTTATGGAAAACATTAATAAACGCACCAATATTTGAGATAAAATTTGGGTATGTTTTCAAGAAGGTATTTGCTATTCCGGAGTCACAACAACAACAGCTACAACGGAGTGGCGCCAACTTCTGACTAGAAATCAGGCAGATTGAAGCATAGGTTCGAAACCTATCTGCTTCATTTTCCAACTTTTTGAAAATTTACTTATTTTTTAAGTGCAAGAAAAACACAGTTAAACCCAAAAAAGGTTAGCGAAAGCGGTAGGTTTCAAGCCTATTTCATTCGCATTTCAGCTATCTGATTTCAATTCAGTTGCCGAACGCATCTGCTATGAGTGTTGTTATGGAAAACATTAATAAACGCACCAATATTTGAGATAAAATTTGGGTATGTTTTCAAGAAGGTATTTGCTATTCCAGAGTCACAACAACAACAGCTGCAACGGAATGGCGCCAACGTCTGACTAGAAATCAGACAGATTGAATAATAATAATAATAATAATTTCTTTATTTTGTCAAACATGAGTATACATTAAATGCAGGTGTCAGGTTTTTTTATTGTCCTTACATGTTTGGCCTTGTAGGGCATACAAAATCAAATCAAGATTAATCAAGATCAGTCATAATATATCATATGTCAACTCCAATCAACAATTTAAATTAAAAATAAATCAATGAACAATTCCAAATAAAAAATTCCAAATAATATCAATCAACAATTCCAATTAAAAACAACTATAAATTATAATATAAATAATGTATTACAAATGATAATTATGAATAAATTTAATGTCCTAATGGCAGTGAATTTAATTAGTCGGTAAAGTAAAGTCAAGAATTACATATAATGTCACAATTAAAAGTCCTATTTTTATAAATGATATAATTAATAAAAGAAATTGTTATATTTATAGATCACATATTTTTTAACAACATTTCATTATTATAAATTTGGTAACTCTTTATCAAACATATAGTCACGTACGGTGTAATAGCACTTTTCAATAAGGAATTTTTTTAGTCTTATCTTAAACATATTTAAATTGAGTTCTTTTATGGCCATTGGCAGCTTATTGTATATAGTCGGACCCATACCAAAAATACTATTACGCATAAGTGCCGTATTTGAATTACACACACAAAGCTTTGTATTTTTATTTTGTCTAATTCGATTACTGTTAAATAATTCGATTTTGTACAACTCTGGATTTGCTTTCACAAATACAGCTACTTCAAATATGTATAGAGATGGCAGTGTTAACAATTTGTACTTTTTAAAATAATCTATACAGCTATCAGTAGGTTTTAAGCCAAACATTGAGCGTATTGATCGTTTTTGAATTTTAAAAATCGTTTCTTTATCTACCGAATTGCCCCAGAAAATCTTAATACTGATTCCACTGTTCCATAATAAGCAGTAATCAAGCCATCTATATTAAGAACCGGTGCTAGTTTGTATAATGCATATGAGGCTCTGCTTATTCTTAACGATATATTTTCTATATGTAACTTCCAGTCTAATTTATTATCAATTACCAAACCTAAAAAAGTCACAGCATCTGTGTCATTAACTTCTTTAGTATTGTAACTTACGTTCATGTTTATGCCAGGTATTCTTTGACTCAGATGCATCAATTTTGTTTTTTCTAAATTTATCTTTAAATTGTTATTTTCTAGCCACATTATAATAGATTTTAAAGTTTTATTTACGTCGTTCTCATATGCATCTCTATTTTCACATTCAATAATGACCGAACTATCATCAGCAAATAGGGATACATGTTTATTGACTGCCTTCGGTAAATCATTTATATATAGTAAGAATAGCAACGGCCCTAAAACACTTCCCTGTGGGACACCATATGTAATGGTACGATGAGAAGATGTATATACTTGTTCATGTTTCGTTTTCATACATATCTTAGAGATTTCAACATATTGTTTTCTGTTTTTTAGATAAGTCTCAATAAGTTGTAGAATATTACCTCTTATTCCATATGCATTTAATTTAAATAATAATTTATCATGGTCAACATGGTCGAAAGCCTGAGTCATATCGCAAAAAATGGCACAGACTGGATTACGTTTGTCAATATTTTTCATTATGATTTTTAAGAAATCAAATATAGCCATGTTAATTGTTTTGCCCTTTCGAAAACCTTTCTGCTCTTTAGCTAAGATATTGTTAGTTTCAAAAAAATTAATCATTATTTTATAAATGTATTTTTCAAAGATTTTTGAGAATATTGATGACTGGGCAATTGGCCTGTAGTTTTGCATAAGCTTTCTATCTCCCTTTTTATATAAAGGATTTACTTTTGCTATTTTTAACTTTTCTGGATAGATACCAGCAGCTATTGTCATATTGAGGATGTGTGTTAAATGCTTACACAATGTTTCTCCAACAAATTTAACTACCTTCGTACATATATTATCATATCCGACACTGTTAGTATTTTTTAGATTTCTTATTATATTTATTATGTCACATGGTAGGGCCGGGGGCATAAACATTGAATTAATAATATTTGGAATGTCATAATTATATTTATTGTTGTTATTTTTTACAGGTTCTACTTTGTCTACAAAATAATTGTTAAATCTATTAGAAATTTCTTTAGAATCAGTTATAATGTTATTGTCAATATTTAATGTAGTAATTGGTTCATGGGGTTTATTTTCCTTACTATTGTTTATTATCTGCCAAACGCTTTTAGATTTATTATTTGATTGTTTAATTTTATAATTATTTTGAGAACGACGTGTAAGTTTAATTATTTTCTTATAAAGAGTGTTATATCTTTTAAAATCAGCTTTATTAGAACTGGTAGGATTCAGCCTATATCGCCAAAGAAGTGATCTCTTTTTCACACTACTCTTTTTTATGCCACGTGATAACCAAGTCACTTTTTTATTTACTTTTATAGTTAAGTTTCTTTTTGGAAAACAAAGATCATAGAACAGAGTAAATTGTTCTATAAAAAAGTCATATGCTTTATTAGGATCATCTTCTTCGTAGATTTCTGAGAAGGAGAGATTTCTTAAGCAGTTCTTAAATTTGATCATATTTTCCTTACTATAGTCACGACGTGTAATGATCCATTTATCAATAAGAAAATATTTATTTACTGGACATTTGATTAACTGTGCTGTATAGTCAGATAAGCCAAATTCAATAACCTCAGATTTGCAACCCTTTTTAATAATATTGTGAGCAAAATTGTCTATGCAAGTCCTACTAGACAACCGAGTAGGTTCCCTTATTTCTAATTTAAGGTTATGATTCAACAATAAATATTCAAATTCCAGGGCAGCACTCGATTTTTTTAGTATATCCACATTAAAATCCCCAGCAATTATTACATGTTTTTTATTTAGTTTATTTATTTTACCAAGCAGCGTAGAAAGTTTTTCAAAAAACTGATTTAGGTGTTTCGAGCTAGGAACTCTGTACACACATATTATAATCATATCATATCCACACAATTCTACACCACAACATTCAAAAATACCTTCAAGTGACATTTCTTTAATATCGGGGATAGGTTTACACTTATGTCCATTTTTTATTAAGATGCAGGTTCCTCCTCTCTTACTAGATCTTCTACAAAAACTATCTGCTAGATAATAATTGGATATAGATAAATAATTTTCATAGCCCGATTGCATAAAGTGCTCTGTCAAGCAAATGACATCTACACATTTGTTATTTTCTGATAATTCATCTATACATACTAAAAGATCCTCAGATTTCGCAAAAAGACCAGCAATGTTTTGATGCATTATTAAAAGATATTCATTGACGAAAAATATTAGAAGATGATGTTGATAATTTTTCATTACTGGTATTTGTCAGAGTAAAAATTGACGTTACAGAATTTTCGCACGTATCCATATTACATTTTTCTATTTCGTTTACTAATTTATAAAGGTCATTTATTATAATTTTAATGCCAAAATTGTTAATGTCACCATTATTAGTATTAAACATTTTATAACTATAGTCAAGGTTAAGATTTGAGTCAAGTAGATAAGCATATTCGTGAGTAGCAATGTCAAGATACAATAAATTATTAAAATTCTCAATTCTCCAATTAAACATATTTTTATAATCGGCACACTTATAATTGGGCAAACAAATTATGATGTTTGTATGATAAATTTTTTGTAATGATTCCCTTATACTAAAAATCAACTTAAAATAGTTTTGAGTGTTTTTGAAATCTTCTTCGCCAATCATCAGTACAAAATAATCATTTTTTGTCAAATTCTTTGTGATGTTTTCTGCATCATCTATTAAATTTTGAAGGTCACAGTGAGTTTTTAAATAATGACAGATGTCATATTGGTCACTTTTAAAAGTTTCTCGCAGAGTTTCCAAGATTTTATTCTTGCTGTTCGAACTAAGAATATGAAGTTTATGTTTAACTGTGTTTCCTTTTTTATTTTTTTGTGCCCGTTTTTCCTTCAGAGATTGATTTTGGTTTACATTTGCTTCTCTCTTTTCTTTAGTAATCACCTCTTTATTGCAGTTGTTATCCGTTTGTATCTGTTTATTAGTCATTTCTTTATTATTCCTTTTTATTTTCGGTGTTGTATTCTTCGGTATGGGGCTTTGTGCAACTTTTTTGTATAATTCAGATTTTTTTGATATTTCTTCAATCTTACGTTTCAGATTGTTGTTTGCTATACACAGTGAATCAATTTCAGCATGAGCACTACTTAATTCTAATTTTAATTTTTCTATTTCCTCTCGAAGTTTAAATATTTGATCAATTTTACTGGCATCGAGAGATATATCAGGCATACTATTAGTAGATTCATTTAAGATTTCTTCTATTGACATGTTTGTAATCGATGTATTTGTAATCGATTCCGATTTTGTGCGATTCCTTCGGAAAGTGATATTTTCAAAGAAACTCATCGTTTTTTTTTTTTTTTTCTTAATTTCTTAGAATTCTTGCCACAGATATTATAATACTGCAGTAGTGTTGCGAATTGATAAATAAAAAAAAAATGTATAACAAAAAATAGTTACTTGTTGCTGGATTTGAACCGCCGCCGTCTTGCTTTGACGTAATAAGTGTTTCAAGTCCGCTGGTATTACCACTCAACTAGGACAACATCAATTGTAATTTCGAATTAGAAGGTGAATTACGACTGGAGATATATTTGATTTTAAGCAAAGCTACTAGATGGCGTTACGTGTCTATTATGTTGAAGTGAAGTTCATAATACAAGCACGTACAATTCACAATCCTTTTGAGCACTTCTTCACATAAATCATGGGAATAGATTTAGGCATTAATTATTGTTTTTTGAAATTATCAGCTGGTTCCCGTCGAGTTTATCACTGCACTTAATAATAGTTGCGGATTTTATACGAACTTCGTTTAGCAGAATAATTAGTCTCACAATATTGATTTTGTACTGTCACTGGTTTTTATAAATTTTCCATATTTATATAGTAAAATTTTTCGGAGATAACACTCACACACAACACACAAAGGACACGGAATCGTAACACAATATTTTTAAATAGTAAAAATTAAATCGACTATTTTTAAAATCAAGATAAATACGGAGCTAAGTGTTTACTGTGCGTCACCATCTACCCTCCTTTTTTTTTTCATAGGTTCGAAACCTATCTGCTTCATTTTCCATCTTTTTGAAAATTTTTTTATTTTTAAGTGCAAGGAAAACACAGTTAAACCCAAAACAGGTTAGCGAAAGCGGTAGGTTTCAAGCCTATTGCATTCGCAATTCAGCTACCTGATTTCAAGTCAGTTGCCGACCGAATCTGCTATGAGTGTTGTTATTTAAAACATTAATAAACGCACCAATATTTGAGATAAAATTTGGGTATGTTTTCAAGAAGGTATTTGCTATTCCGGAGTCACAACAACAACAGATGCAACCGAGCGGCGCCAAAGTCTGACTAGAAATCAGGCAGATTGAAGCATAGGTTCGAAACCTATCTGCTTCATTTTCCATCTTTTTGAATTTTTTTTTATTTTTTTAAAAGCATTTTAAACACAGCTAAAATGCAAAAATATTACAGAAAGCGATAGGTTTCGAGCCTATTGCATTCGCATTTCAGCTATCTGATTTCAAGTCAGTTGCCGACCGAATCTGCTATGAGTGTTGTTATGGAAAACATTAATAAACGCACCAATATTTGAGATAAAATTTGGGTATGTTTTCAAGAAGGTATTTGCTATTCCGGAGTCACAACAACAACAGCTGCAACCAAACGGCGCCAAAGTCTGACTAGAAATCAGGCAGATTGAAGCATAGTTGAATAGTAGCGATTTATATTGAAATAAAAAGATATATTTAGCCGAATTATCTGTTTATTATTTAGAACACACTCGGAAGCAATATCAATCGAAAGATATAAAACAAGACGAATGACAAATCAAATCTGTCAGCGGAGCATAGTCATTAAACATAGACAGTAATTCCTTTTTACTGGTTCCATCATTATAACTATGAAGATTATTTTGTATTAAAACCTTTCTATAATTCAACACGCTCCCCTCAAAATAATCTTCTAACCTAAAGTCAAATATACAACACATTTGTACCAAAGCCTAGTATTCAACAAATATTCCTTCCGAGTGCTTGCCTGGGGAATACAATATGATCCAACATTTGTTGCAAGGATTAGGGAAACCAGGAAAACCTAATCAGATCATTTCATCTTAAATATTCAACAAAAATAACATTCTAACACTATATCACACTAACACAATAGCGTAACACAGATCTACATATTCTAAGCCCTTTTTCTTATTTGTTGAAAGGTAGAGGACGGTAACGGCTTAGTCAACACGTCAGCCAGCTATTGACCTGTAGAAATATATTTCAATTTAATAACATTTTTCTCAACTTGCTCTCTCGAGAAGTGATACTTGATGTCAATATGTTTAGAGCGCTTATGATTAGTGGGATTATTATTAGCAATGTCTATTTAGTCGTTATTGCCCTCATATAAAATGATGGGTTGTTCAATTTTCATTTGATACCTTTTGCTAGAGACTTAAGCCATAGAGCTTCTTTGACAGCCTTATACAAAGCCATGTATTCGGCTTGTGTAGATGAAACTGCCACTGTAGTTTGTCTTTTTGTGCACCAAGTTATTGTGCAACTGTCATATAATTGAAACAAGTAGCCAGTTATACTTTTCCTGTCATTAGTATCCTGACCACACAATCAGAGTCTACGTAGCCACTCAGGATGTTTTCATACTCACTTCTTTTACAAGTTAATTTCAAAGACATGGTACCTTTAAGATATCTTAATACCATTTTAAGGCATTGCCACAACTATTGATTATTATTATTTGTATAGCGGCTTAAGATGTGAATGGAAGTACTAAAATCTGGGCGTATGCAAAGCATCATATATATTAAACATCCTATGAGGTTTCGACAGAGAGCATCACATTTGGTTTCTGAGTTTAGAGCCTCATAATTTAATTTGGCTTCAGTGAGAGTACGGATAGGATTACTCTCACTCATATTAAAATTTAAAATTCATTGTATATAGGCACTTTGATCTAATGTAATTGTATCTGAATATCTTATTACTTTTATACCAAGGAAGAATTTTACCTCTTTTAGGTCAGTCATTTCAAATTTAGTCATCAAATATTCTTTAAAACTGAACATTGTTTGAATATTTGCACATGCTATAAAGAAATTATCAACATATAAAACTACCTATATATTTTTATTTGCATCCTTTTTGTCCAAATATAAATACATCTATCTACTGCAGAATTTTTTTAAAACCCTTTTCAAGTAAGGATTTTTCAAATACTTCAAACCAGCATCTTGCAGCCTTTTTTTTTAATAGAGGGAAAATACAGTTTTTACGGTATTCAACAAGGGACTTGAGCTGACTAGGCCACCCCGAGGATATGCAGGACTCGGGTAGAAGACCCACTACCGGCTGAAAACCCTCTGGATACTTCTACCTCCGTAGAGACACAATCGGGATCGGCGTTAGCCATTCCCCTATTAGCATCTTGCAGCCTGTTTCAACCCATACAAGGCTTTATTTAACTTACATACTGTATTATTTTCAGTTGCGATACCTTGAGGAACTTGTATATATACTTCCTTTTTATAAATAAGTAAATTATTTTGATTCGCAAAACATATGATATAACGGAAACTAGCTATTCGAGCTACTGCCGCGAAAGTTTCATTGTAATCAGTAAGACTAAAACCTCTAGCAACTAGACGTGCCTTATATCTCACGGGTTTCCCGAAACCATCATTTTATATCGTAAAAATCCATTTATAATTGCCAATATTTTTATTTTCTGGTCTCGGGACTAGAGTACACGTGTTATTACTTTTGAGAGAGTTTAGTTCATCATTTACCCCTTTTTCCATTGAGCTCTATTATCTAGACACTTTATCTCATCAAAAGACCTTTGAAGTACCTTTGAAGAAACCGATTGAGCACTATACAAGTACTCTTCGTTCACAGCTTTATACGATACGGATGGTCGACCTTTTATCCTTTCACTCCTCTTGGTTAAATGATTGATCAATTTAAGAAACTTGATCATTAACAGATAATGGATCTGAAATTCTATCAGAAGTCGCATTTTATTACCTCATTTACGAATTTTAGAAACACTGCCTTGTTCATCAATATCCGATATTATTGATTTAGGTATGCTAGAACATTGAGACTTTAAAGGTACTGATCTCGGCCTTATCAGTTTCACCACGAGAGCATTCAACACTACTCCCTTCAGGCTTTAACGATGGCCTGGTATCAACAAACTTAGTCTCATCAATAATAACGTCCCTGACAGTTTCAAATCTTTCACAATCTGTGTTCCATACTTTATAGCCATTTGGGTGATAACCTACCAGAATACCCTTCCATGACGTTTCGTCAAATTTACCTTGACTTCTTTTGCTATGTACATACACAGTTGAACCAAACACCCGAAGTGTTTTTATACTAGGTTTTCTATCATGCTACATTTCATATGGTGTTTTGGTTAGTTCTAAATCCCTTGTTGGAGTAATGCAGTTGGAGTAATGCAGTCAAATGTACTGCAGTTAATACTGCCTCGCCCCAAAAATATTTTTCCAACTTTCTACTGCTTAACATTGAACGAGCTTTTTCAGTAATAGTTCTAACCATACGTTCCGCTACACCATTTAACCGTGGAGTTCGCGGTACTGTTAAGTGATAAGTGATACCTTTTTGTTTACTTTCATAAATCTTTCATATCACTAGACAAATATTCACCACCATTATCACTGTATAATTAGTATACTAATTTCGAATTGAACTTTGCCTCACCTTTTGCGACAAAGTCTTTAAACGCCGAGAATACATCTGATTTATAATGTAACAAATGTCTGTATAACCTGCCGCAGCGTATGGATGTGGTCTATGGTACTATAGCCTTTTATTATTTATAGTACTTTTCTTGTTCTATACCTACTTCGATATTGTTTAGTTGTATTTGTATATCGAACCATAGTTTAACTAGTACCACTGATGGTACTAACAATACAACAATATTAATGATGGTACAGTAAGCTCCCATTCAAGCTTTACATTTACACTGCAGTGTCAAATTTATCTTACAAAATCTCATTACAGACACCGGGACAGGTCATAGTAAATAAATGTTTGTTAACAAGATAAATTATTAAATAATAAATTAATAAAATTATACACCACACAATAAAGTAGGCGAAACATTTTCAATTTCTTTAATATTACCAATCATTTTATGACCTTTAAATTCAAGAAATTTACTTTTACTTATATGGCGTAAACGTTGATACCATATCACATATTCATTACTTTGACATGTTTGGGAAACTGATAGGTTCATCTTTACAGGTAAATTAAAATCTACAATAATGAAATTTTGGTGAGATTTACCTTTCATGATGACTTTACCATCTTTAATGACGTGAACTCCATCCTGGGCAAAGATTACCATCAGCCCTGCTTGCTGAATCCTGGCCACAGACAGCAGGTTGTACCGCACCTCTCGGCAGTACAGCACGTTCTTGAGTACTCCGGAAACGCCCATGTTGCTGGTGACCTTAATAGATCCACGTTTCGTAGCTGAAATAAATTCACCCTTATTAGCCACCGTAATTTTTATTGGCTCATTCAATTTTTGCCAAGAAATGAAGATATCATCCCTGTTATGGTCCGATGCGCCAGAGTCCAGTATAAATGATAATTTATTACGATCATTTTCTTGTTGGTACTGTCCAGTCATGAAAGCATAATTATCCAGAAAAATCATCTGATGTTGATGTGGATGGTTTATTCATTTCAACAGCTTGAATAGTTCTGGTTCATTCAGAGGCAAATATCTTTTATAATAATAACAGTTTTCCTTCACGTGTCCATTACGCCCACAATGATGACATTTTACAAATTAGTGCCTGTTCTGTATTTTTTTATTATATGGGCTTTTATTGGGCCGGTTAATGTTTACACTGAGAATTTTGGAGCTTATGTCAGAATTTTCACTTTAAGTTTAATTTCGTGATCTAATAATCTGATTTTAACGAGAGCAGTCCGGTTATTTTCTCCCATACATTACTTCGGGCTTGTGGAATCGGTTCGTCTATGTCTCTTAAAATTTCCATCTCACTCAATAGAGAACATATTCTAAATTTCCATATTATGCTGTAATTTTCACCATCGAATTCTTTTATATTTCTCGTTTTTTTTTTTTAGTTTTGAAGAATCCATTGCTTGCGAATTTTTTTTTCAACATTGTCTAACATGAACATAAACACGTCACACGAAAATTTTGAAATTTTGAATTTTGAAAAATTTTACGAAATCACAATATGAAAAACACGAACCTGGGCCCATAACCTATTGAATAGTAGCGATTTATATTGAAATAAAAAGATATATTTAGCCGAATTATCTGTTTATTATTTAGAACACACTCGGAAGCAATATCAATCGAAAGATATAAAACAAGACGAATGACAAATCAAATCTGTCAGCGGAGCATAGTCATTAAACATAGACAGTAATTCCTTTTTACTGGTTCCATCATTATAACTATGAAGATTATTTTGTATTAAAACCTTTCTATAATTCAACAGTGCATAGGTTCGAAACCTATCTGCTTCGTTTTCCATCTTTTTGAAAAAAAAATTATTTTTTTAAAAGCATTTTAAACACAGCTAAAATGCAAAAATATTACAGAAAGCGATAGGTTTCGAGCCTATTGCATTCGCATTTCAGCTATCTGATTTCAAGTCAGTTGCCGACCGAATCTGCTATGAGTGTTGTTATGGAAAACATTAATAAACGCACCAATATTTGAGATAAAATTTGCGTATGTTTTCAAGAAGGTATTTGCTGTTCCGGAGTCACAACAACAACAGCTGCAACGGAGTGGCGCCAACGTCTGACTAGAAATCAGACAGACTGAAGCATAGGTTCGAAACCTATCTGCTTCATTTTCCAACTTTTTGAAAATTTACTTCTTTTTTAAGTGCAACAAAAACACAGAATAAACCCAAAAAATGTTAGCGAAAGTGGTAGGTTTCAAGCCTATTGCATTCGCATTTCAGCTATCTGATTTCAAGTCAGTTGCCGAACGCATCTGCTATGAGTGTTGTTATGGAAAACATTAATTAACGCAAAAATATTTGAGATAAAATTTGGGTATGTTTTCAAGAAGGTATTTGCTATTCCGGAGTCACAACAACAACAGCTGCAACGGAGTGGCGCCAACGTCTGACTAGAAATCAGACAGATTGAAGCATAGGTTAGAAACCTATCTGCTTCATTTTCCAACTTTTTGAAAATTTACTTATTTTTTAAGTGCAAGAAAAACACAGTTAAACCCAAAAAAGGTTAGCGATGGCGGTAGGTTTCAAGACTATTCCATTCGCAATTCAGCTTTCTGATTTCAAGTCACTTGCCGACCGAATCTGCTATGAGTGTTGTTATGGAAAACATTAATAAACACACCAATATTTGAGATAAAATTTGGGTATGTTTTCAAGAAGGTATTAGCTATTCCGGAGTCACAACAACAACAGCTGCAACCAAGCGGAGCCAACGTCTGACTAGAAATCAGGCAGATTGAAGCATAGGTTCGAAACCTATCGGCTTCATTTTCCAACTTGTTGAAAATGTACTTATTTTTTAAGTGCAAGGAAAACACAGTTAAACCCAAAAAAGGTTAGCGAAAGCGGTAGGTTTCAAGCCTATTGCATTCGCAATTCAGCTATCTGATTTCAAGTCAGTTGCCGAACGCATCTGCTATGAGTGTTGTTATGGAAAACATTAATTAACGCAAAAATATTTGAGATAAAATTTGGGTATGTTTTCAAGAAGGTATTTGCTATTCCGGAGTCACAACAACAACAGCTGCAACGGAGTGGCGCCAACGTCTGACTAGAAATCAGACAGATTGAAGCATAGGTTAGAAACCTATCTGCTTCATTTTCCAACTTTTTGAAAATTTACTTATTTTTTAAGTGCAAGAAAAACACAGTTAAACCCAAAAAAGGTTAGCGATGGCGGTAGGTTTCAAGACTATTCCATTCGCAATTCAGCTTTCTGACTTCAAGTCACTTGCCGACCGAATCTGCTATGAGTGTTGTTATGGAAAACATTAATAAACACACCAATATTTGAGATAAAATTTGGGTATGTTTTCAAGAAGGTATTAGCTATTCCGGAGTCACAACAACAACAGCTGCAACCAAGCGGAGCCAACGTCTGACTAGAAATCAGGCAGATTGAAGCATAGGTTCGAAACCTATCGGCTTCATTTTCCAACTTGTTGAAAATGTACTTATTTTTTAAGTGCAAGGAAAACACAGTTAAACCCAAAAAAGGTTAGCGAAAGCGGTAGGTTTCAAGCCTATTGCATTCGCAATTCAGCTATCTGATTTCAAGTCAGTTGCCGAATGCATCTGCTATGAGTGTTATTATGGCAAACATTAATAAACGCACCAATAATTGAGATAAAATTTGGGTATGTTTTCAAGAAGGTATTTGCTATTCCGGAGTCACAACAACAACAGCTACAACGGAGTGGCGCCAACGTCTGACTAGAAATCAGATAGATTAAAGCATAGGTTCGAAACCAATCTGCTTCATTTTCCAACTTTTTGAAAATTTACTTATTTTTTAAGTGCAAGAAAAACACAGTTAAACCCAAAAAAGGTTAGCGATGGCGGTAGGTTTCAAGACTATTCCATTCGCAATTCAGCTTTCTGATTTCAAGTCACTTGCCGACCGAATCTGCTATGAGTGTTGTTATGGAAAACATTAATAAACACACCAATATTTGAGATAAAATTTGGGTATGTTTTCAAGAAGGTATTAGCTATTCCGGAGTCACAACAACAACAGCTGCAACCAAGCGGAGCCAACGTCTGACTAGAAATCAGGCAGATTGAAGCATAGGTTCGAAACCTATCGGCTTCATTTTCCAACTTGTTGAAAATGTACTTATTTTTTAAGTGCAAGGAAAACACAGTTAAACCCAAAAAAGGTTAGCGAAAGCGGTAGGTTTCAAGCCTATTGCATTCGCAATTCAGCTATCTGATTTCAAGTCAGTTGCCGAATGCATCTGCTATGAGTGTTATTATGGCAAACATTAATAAACGCACCAATAATTGAGATAAAATTTGGGTATGTTTTCAAGAAGGTATTTGCTATTCCGGAGTCACAACAACAACAGCTACAACGGAGTGGCGCCAACGTCTGACTAGAAATCAGATAGATTAAAGCATAGGTTCGAAACCAATCTGCTTCATTTTCCAACTTTTTGAAAATTTACTTATTTTTTAAAAGCATTATAAATACAGCTAAAATGCAAAAATATTACAGAAAGCGATAGGTTTCGAGCCTATTGCATTCGCATTTAAGCTATCTGATTTCAAGTCAGTTGCCGACCGAATCTGCTATGAGTGTTGTTATGGAAAACATTAATAAACGCACCAATATTTGAGATATAATTTGGGTATGTTTTCAAGAAGGTATTTGCTATTCCGGAGTCACAACAACAACAGCTGCAACGGAGTGGCGCCAACGTCTGACTAGAAATCAGACAGACTGAAGCATAGGTTCGAAACCTATCTGCTTCATTTTCCAACTTTTTGAAAATTTACTTATTTTTTTATAAGCATTATAAATACAGCTAAAATGAAAAATATTACAGAAAGCGATAGGTTTCGAGCCTATTGCATTCGCATTTCAGCTATCTGATTTCAAGTCAGTTGCCGACCGAATCTGCTATGAGTGTTGTTATGGAAAACATTAATAAACTCACCAATATTTGAGATAAAATTTGGGTATGTTTTCAAGAAGGTATTTGCTATTCCGGAGTCACAACAACAACAGCTGCAACCAAGCGGCGCCAACGTCTGACTAGAAATCAGGCAGATTGAAGCATAGGTTCGAAACCTATCAGCTTCATTTTCCAACATTTTGAACATTTACTTATTTTTTAAGTGCAACAAAAACACAGAATAAACCCAAAAAAGGTTAGCGGAAGCGGTAGGTTTCAAGTCTATTGCATTCGCATTTCAGCTCTCTGATTTCAAGTCAGTTGCCGAACGCATCTGCTATGTGTGTTGTAATGGAAAACCTTAAAAACGCTGCAATATTTGAGATAAAATTTGGGTATGTTTTCAAGAAGGTATTTGCTATTCCGGAGTCACAACAACAACAGCTGCAACGGAGTGGCGCCAACGTCTGACTAGAAATCAGACAGACTGAAGCATAGGTTCGAAACCTATCTGCTTCATTTTCCAACTTTTTGAAAATTTACTTATTTTTTTAAAAGCATTATAAATACAGCTAAAATGCAAAAATATTACAGAAAGCGATAGGTTTCGAGCCTATTGCATTCGCATTTCAGCTATCTGATTTCAAGTCAGTTGCCGAACGCATCTGCTATGAGTGTTGTTATGGAAAACATTAATAAGCGCACCAATATTTGAGATAAAATTTGGGTATGTTTTCAAGAAGGTATTTGCTATTCCAAAGTTACAACAACAACAGCTGCAACGGAATGGCGCCAACGTCTGACTAGAAATCAGACAGATTGAAGCATAGGTTCGAAACCTATCTGCTTCATTTTCTGACTTTTTGCAAATTTACTTATTTTTTTAAAAGCATTATAAATACAGCTAAAATGCAAAAATTTCAAGTCAGTTGCCGACCGAATCTGCTATGAGTGTTGTTATGGAAAACATTAATAAACGCACTAATATTTGAGATAAAATTTGGGTATGTTTTCAAGAAGGTATTTACTATTCCGGAGTCACAACAACAACAGCTGCAACCAAGCGGCGCCAACGTCTGACTAGAAATCAGGCAGATTGAAGCATAGGTTCGAAACCTATCTGCTTCATTTTCCAACTTTTTGAAAATTTACTTCTTTTTTAAGTGCAACAAAAACACAGAATAATCCCAAAAAATGTTAGCGAAAGTGGTAGGTTTCAAGCCTATTGCATTCGCATTTCAGCTATCTGATTTCAAGTCAGTTGCCGAAGGCATCTGCTATGAGTGTTGTTATGGAAAACATTAATTAACGCAAAAATATTTGAGATAAAATTTGGGGATGTTTTCAAGAAGGTATTTGCTATTCCGGAGTCACAACAACAACAGCTGCAACGGAGTGCCGCCAACGTCTGACTAGAAATCAGACAGATTGGAGCATAGGTTCGAAACCTATCTGCTTCATTTTCCAAATTTTTGAAAATTTACTTATTTTTTAAGTGCAAGAAAAACACAGTTAAACCCAAAAAAGGTTAGCGAAAGCGGTAGGTTTCAAGCCTATTTCATTCGCAATTCAGCTATCTGATTTCAAGTCAGTTGCCGAATGCATCTGCTATGAGTGTTATTATGGCAAACATTAATAAACGCACCAATATTTGAGATAAAATTTGCGTATGTTTTCAAGAAGGTATTTGCTATTCCAAAGTCACAACAACAACAGCTGCAACGGAGTGGCGCCAACGTCTGACTAGAAATCAGGCAGATTGAAGCATAGGTTCGAAACCTATCTGCTTCATTTTCCAACTTTTTGAAAATTTACTTCTTTTTTAAGTGCAACAAAAACACAGAATAAACCCAAAAAATGTTAGCGAAAGTGGTAGGTTTCAAGCCTATTGCATTCGCATTTCAGCTATCTGATTTCAAGTCAGTTGCCGAACGCATCTGCTATGAGTGTTGTTATGGAAAACATTAATTAACGCAAAAATATTTGAGATAAAATTTGGGTATGTTTTCAAGAAGGTATTTGCTATTCCGGAGTCATAACAACAACAGCTGCAACGGAGTGGCGCCAACGTCTGACTAGAAATCAGACAGATTGAAGCATAGGTTAGAAACCTAACTGCTTCATTTTCCAACTTTTTGAAAATTTACTTATTTTTTAAGTGCAAGAAAAACACAGTTAAACCCAAAAAAGGTTAGCGATGGCGGTAGGTTTCAAGACTATTCCATTCGCAATTCAGCTTTCTGATTTCAAGTCACTTGCCGACCGAATCTGCTATGAGTGTTGTTATGGAAAACATTAATAAACGCACCAATATTTGAGATAAAATTTGGGTATGTTTTCAAGAAGGTATTAGCTATTCCGGAGTCACAACAACAACAGCTGCAACCAAGCGGAGCCAACGTCTGACTAGAAATCAGGCAGATTGAAGCATAGGTTCGAAACCTATCGGCTTCATTTTCCAACTTTTTGAAAATGTACTTATTTTTTAAGTGCAAGAAAAACACATTTAAACCCAAAAAAGGTTAGCGAAAGTGGTAGGTTTCAAGCCAATTGCATTCGCAATTCAGCTATCTGATTTCAAGTCAGTTGCCGAATGCATCTGCTATGAGTGTTATTATGGCAAACATTAATGAACGCACCAATAATTGAGATAAAATTTGGGTATGTTTTCAAGAAGGTATTTGCTATTCCGGAGTCACAACAACAACAGCTACAACGGAGTGGCGCCAACGTCTGACTAGAAATCAGATAGATTAAAGCATAGGTTCGAAACCTATCTGCTTCATTTTCCAACTTTTTGAAAATTTACTTATTTTTTTAAAAGCATTATAAATACAGCTAAAATGCAAAAATATTACAGAAAGCGATAGGTTTCGAGCCTATTGCATTCGCAATTCAGCTATCTGATTTCAAGTCAGTTGCCGACCGAATCTGCTATGAGTGTTGTTATGGAAAACATTAATAAACGCACCAATATTTGAGATAAAATTTGCGTATGTTTTCAAGAAGGTATTTGCTATTCCAAAGTCACAACAACAACAGCTGCAACGGAGTGGCGCCAACGTCTGACTAGAAATCAGATAGATTGAAGCATAGGTTCGAAACGTATCTGCTTCATTTTCCAACTTTTCGAAAATTTACTTATTTTTTAAAAGCATTATAAATACAGCTAAAATGCAAAAATATTACAGAAAGCGATAGGTTTCGAGCCTATTGCATTCGCATTTCAGCTATCTGATTTCAAGTCAGTTGCCGACCGAATCTGCTATGAGTGTTGTTATGGAAAACATTAATAAACGCACCAATATTTGAGATAAAATTTGGGTATGTTTTCAAGAAGGTATTTGCTATTCCGGAGTCACAACAACAACAGCTGCAACGGAGTGGCGCCAACGTCTGACTAGAAATCAGACAGATTGGAGCATAAGTTCGAAACCTATCTGCTTCATTTTCCAACTTTTTGAAAGTTTACTTATTTTTTAAGTGCAAGAAAAACACAGTTAAACCCAAAAAAAGTTAGCGAAAGCGGTTGGTTTCAAGCCTATTGCATACGCAATTCAGCTATCTGATTTCAAGTCAGTTGCCGAACGAATCTGCTATGTGTGTTGTAATGGAAAACCTTAAAAAACGCTCCAATATTTGAGATAAAATTTGCGTATGTTTTCAAGAAGGTATTTGCTTTTCCGGAGTTTTAACAACAACAGCTGGTACGGAGTGGCGCCAACGTCTGACTAGAAATCAGACAGAATTAAGCACAGGTCCGAAACCTATCTGCTTCATTTTCCAATTTTTTGAAAATTTTCTTATTTTTTTAAAAGCATTATAAACACAGCTAAAATGCAAAAATATAACAGAAAGCGATAGGTTTCGAGCCTATTGCATTCGCATTTTAGCTATCTGATTTCAAGTCAGTTGCCGACCGAATCTGCTATGAGTGTTGTTATGGAAAACCTTAAAAACTCTCCAATATTTGAGATAAAATTTGCGTATGTTTTCAAGAAGGTATTTGCTATTCCGGAGTTTCAACAACAGCAGCTGCAACGGAGTGGCGCCAACGTCTGACTAGAAATCAGACAGATTGAAGCAAGGGTTCGAAACCTATCTGCTTCATTTTCCAACATTTTGAAAATTTACTTATTTTTTTAACAGCATTATAAACACAGCTAAAATGCAAAAATATAACAGAAAGCGATAGGTTTCGAGCCTATTGCATTCGCATTTCAGCTATCTGATTTCAAGTCAGTTGCCGACCGAATCTGCTATGTGTGTTGTAATGGAAAACATTAATAAACGCACCAATATTTGAGATAAAATTTTCGTATGTTTTGAAGAAGGTATTTGCTATTCTGGAGTTTCAACAACAACAGCTGCAACGGAGTGACACCAACGTCTGACTAGAAATCAGACAGATTGAAGCATAGGTTCGAAACCTATCTGCTTCATTTTCCAACTTTTTGAAGATTTTTACTTATTTTTTTAAAAGCATTATAAACACAGCTAAAATGCAAAAATATTACAGGAAGCGATAGGTTTCGAGCCTATTGCATTCGCATTTCAGCTATCTGATTTCAAGTCAGTTGCCGACCGAATCTGCTATGTGTGTTGTAATGGAAAACATTAATAAACGCACCAATATTTGAGATAAAATTTGGGTATGTTTTCAAGAAGGTATTTGCTATTCCGGAGTCACAACAACAACAGCTGCAACCAAGCGGCGCCAACGTCTGACTAGAAATCAGGCAGATTGAAGCATAGGTTCGAAACCTATCTGCTTTTTTTTCTATCTTTTTGAAAATTTACTTATTTTTTAAGTGCAAGAAAAACACAGTTAAACCCAAAAAAGGTTAGCGAAAGCGGTAGGTTTCAAGCCTATTGCATTCGCATTTCAGCTACCTGATTTCAAGTCAGTTGCCGACCGAATCTGCTATGAGTGTTGTTATTTAAAACATTAATAAACGCACCAATATTTGAGATAAAATTTGGGTATGTTTTCAAGAAGGTATTTGCTATTCCGGAGTCACAACAACAACAGCTGCAACCAAACGGCGCCAAAGTCTGACTAGAAATCAGGCAGATTGAAGCATAGGTTCGAAACCTATCTGCTTCATTTTCCAACTTTTTGAAAATTTACTTATTTTTTTAAAAGCATTTTTAACACAGGTAAAATGCAAAAATATTACAGAAAGCGATAGGTTTCGAGCCTATTGCATTCGCATTTCAGCTTTCTGATTTCAAGTCAGTTGCCGACCGAATCTGCTATGAGTGTTGTTATGGAACACATTAATAAACGCACCAATATTTGAGATAAAGTTTGGGTGTTTTCAAGAAGGTATTTGCTATTCCGGAGTCACAACAACAACAGCTGCAACCATGTGGCGCCAACGTCTGACTAGAAATCAGGCAGATTGAAGCATAGGTTCGAAACCTATCTGCTTCATGTTCCAACTTTTTGAAAATTTACTTATTTTTTAAGTGCAAGAAAAACACAGTTAAACCCAAAAAAGGTTAGCGAAAGCGATAGGTTTCAAGCCTATATCATTCGCAATTCAGCTATCTGATTTCAAGTCAGTTGCCGAACGAATCTGCTATGTGTGTTGTAATGGAAAACCTTAAAAAACGCTCCAATATTTGAGATAAAATTTGCGTATGTTTTCAAGAAGGTATTTGCTATTCCGGAGTATTAACAACAACAGCTGCAACGGAGTGGCGCCAACGTCTGACTAGAAATCAGACAGATTGAAGCATAGGATCGAAACCTATCTGCTTCATTTTCCAACTTTTTGAAAAAATTTTTTTTTTTTTAAAAGCATTATAAAAACAGCTAAAATGCAAAAATATTACAGAAAGCGATAGGTTTCGAGCCTATTGCATTCGCATTTCAGCTATCTGATTTCAAGTCAGTTGCCGACCGAATCTGCTATGAGTGTTGTTATGGAAAACATTAATAAACGCACCAATATTTGAAATAAAATTTGGGTATGTTTTCAAGAAAGTATTTGCTATTCCGGAGTCACAACAACAACAGCTGCAACCAAGCGGCGCCAACGTCTGACTAGAAATCAGGCAGATTGAAGCATAGGTTCGTAACCTATCTGCTTCATTTTCCAAATTTTTGAAAATTTACTTATTTTTTAAGTGCAAGAAAAACAGATTTAAGCCCAAAAAAGGTTAGCGAAAGCGATAGGTTTCAAGCCTAATGCATTCGCAATTCAGCTATCTGATTTCAAGTCAGTTGCCGAACGCATCTGTTATGAGGTTGTTATGGAAAACATTAAAAACGCACCAATATTTGAAATAAAATTTGGGTGTGTTTTTAAGAAGGTATTTGCTATTCCGGAGTCACAACAACAACAGCTGCTACGGAATGGTGCCAACGTCTGACTAGAAATCAGACAGATTGAAGCATAGGTTCGAAACCTATCTGCTTCATTTTCTGACATTTTGCAAATTTACTTATTTTTTACAAGCAATATAAATACAGCTAAAATGCAAAAATATTACAGAAAGCGTTAGGTTTCGAGCCTATTGCATTCGCATTTCAGCTATCTGATTTCAAGTCAGTTGCCGACCGAATCTGCTATGAGTGTTGTTATGGAACACATTAATAAACGCACCAATATTTGAGATAAAGTTTGGGTGTTTTCAAGAAGGTTTTTGCTATTCCGGAGTCACAACAACAACAGCTGCAACCATGTGGCGCCAACGTCTGACTAGAAATCAGACAAATAAAAGCATAGGTTCAAAACCTATCTGCTTCGTTTTCCAACTTTTTGAAAATTTACTTATTTTTTAAGTGCAAGAAAAACATAGTTAAACCCAAAAAAGGTTAGCGAAAGCGGTAGGTTTCAAGCCTATTGCATTCGCAATTCAGCTATCTGATTTCAAGTCAGTTGCCTAACGAATCTGCTATGTGTGTTGTAATTGAAAACCTTAAAAAACGCTCCAATATTTGAGATATAATTTGCGTATGTTTTCAAGAAGTTATTTGCTTTTCCGGAGTTTTAACAACAACACCTGCAACGGAGTGGCGCCAACGTCTGACTAGAAATCAGACAGATTGAAGCATAGGTCCGAAACCTATCTGCTTCATTTTCCAACTTTTTGAAAATTTACTTATTTTTTTAAAAGCATTATAAACACAGGTAAAATGCAAAAATATAACAGAAAGCGATAGGTTTCGAGCCTATTGCATTCGCATTTCAGCTATCTGATTTCAAGTCAGTTGCCGACCGAATCTGCTATGAGTGTTGTTATGGAAAACATTAATAAACGCACCAATATTTGAGATAAAATTTGGGTATGTTTTCAAGAAGGTATTTGCTATTCTGGAGTCACAACAACAACAGCTGCAACCAAGCGGCGCCAACGTCTGACTAGAAATCAGGCAGATTGAAGCATAGGTTCGAAACCTATCTGCTTTATTTTCAAACTTTTTGAAAATTTACTTATTTTTTAAGTGCAAGAAAAACACAGTTAAACCCAAAAAAGGTTAGCGAAAGCGGTAGGTTTCAAGCCTATTGCATTCGCAATTCAGCTATCTGATTTCAAGTCAGTTGCCGAACGAATCTGCTACGTGTGTTGTAATGGAAAACCTTAAAAAACGCTCCAATATTTGAGATAAAATTTGCGTATGTTTTCAAGAAGGTATTTGCTTTTCCGGAGTTTTAACAACAACAGCTGCAACAGAGTGGCGCTAACGTCTGACTAGAAATCAGGCAGATTGAAGCATAGGTTCGAAACCTATCTGCTTTATTTTCAAACTTTTTGAAAATTTACTTATTTTTTAAGTGCAAGAAAAACACAGTTAAACCCAAAAAAGGTTAGCGAAAGCGGTAGGTTTCAAGCCTATTGCATTCGCAATTCAGCTGTCTGATTTCAAGTCAGTTGCCGAACGAATCTGCTATGTGTGTTGTAATGGAAAACCTTAAAAAACGCTCCAATATTTGAGATAAAAATTGCGTATGTTTTCAAGAAGGTATTTGCTCTTCCGGAGTTTCAACAACAACAGCTGCAACGGAGTGGCGCCAACGTCTGACTAGAAATCAGACAGATTGAAGCATAGGTCCGAAACCTATCTGCTTCATTTTCCAATTTTTTGAAAATTTACTTATTTTTTTAAAAGCATTATTGACACAGCTAAAATGCAAAAATATAACAGAAAGCGATAGGTTTCGAGCCTATTGCATTCGCATTTCAGCTATCTGATTTCAAGTCAGTTGCCGACCGAATCTGCTATGAGTATTGTTATGGAAAACATTAATAAACGCACCAATATTTGAGATAAAATTTGGGTATGTTTTCAAGAAGGTATTTGCTATTCTGGAGTCACAACAACAACAGCTGCAACCAAGCGGCGCCAACGTCTGACTAGAAATCAGGCAGATTGAAGCATAGGTTCGAAACCTTTCTGCTTCATTTTCTGACTTTTTGCAAATTTACTTATTTTTTTAAAAGCATTATAAATACAGCTAAAATGCAAAAATATAACAGAAAGCGATAGGTTTCGAGCCTATTGCATTCGAATTTCAGCTATCTGATTTCAAGTCAGTTGCCGACCGAATCTGCTATGAGTGTTGTTATGGAAAACATTAATAAACGCACCAATATTTGAGATAAAATTTGGGTATGTTTTCAAGAAGGTATTTGCTATTCCGGAGTCACAACAATAACAGCTGCAACCAAGCGGCGCCAACGTCTGACTAGAAATCAGGCAGATTGAAGCTTAGGTTCGAAACCTATCTGCTTTATTTTCCAACTTTTTGAAAATTTACTTATTTGTTAAGTGCAAGCAATACACAGTTAAACCCAAAAAAGGTTAGCGAAAGCGGTAGGTTTCAAGCCTATTGCATTCGCAATTCAGCTATGTGATTTCAAGTCAGTTGCCGAACGAATCTGCTATGTGTGTTGTAATGGAAAACCTTAAAAAACGTTCCAATATTTGAGATAAAATTTGCGTATGTTTTCAAGAAGGTATTTGCTATTCCGGAGTATTAACAACAACAGCTGCAACGGAGTGGCACCAACGTCTGACTAGAAATCAGACAGATTGAAGCATAGGTTCGAAACCTATCTGCTTCATTTTCCAACTTTTTGAAAATTTACTTATTTTCTAAGTGCAAGAAAAACACAGTTAAACCCAAAAAAGGTTAGCGAAAGCGGTAGGTTTCAAGCCTATTGCATTCGCAATTCAGCTATCTGATTTCAAGTCAGTTGCCGAACGCATCTGCTATGAGTGTTGTTATGGAAAACATTAATAAACGCACCAATATTTGAGATAAAATTTGGGTATGTTTTCAAGAAGGTATTTGCTATTCCGGAGTCACAACAACAACAGCTGCAACCAAGCGGCGCCAATATCTGACTAGAAATCAGGCAGATTGAAGCATAGGTTCGAAACCTATCTGCTTCATTTCCCAAATTTTTGAAAATTTACTTATTTTTTAAGTGCAAGAAAAACACAATTAAACCCAAAAAAGGTTAGCGAAAGCGGTAGGTTTCAAGCCTTTTGCATTCGCATTTCAGCTATCTGATTTCACGTCAGTTGCCGAACGCATCTGCTATGTGTGTTGTAATGGAAAACCTTAAAAAACGCTCCAATATTTGAGATAAAATTTGGGTAAACATACCCAAGAAGGTATTTGCTATTCCGGAGTTTCAACAACAACAGCTGCAACGGAGTGGCGCCAACGTCTGACTAAAAATCAGACAAATAAAAGCATAGGTTCGAAACCTATCTGCTTCATTTTCCAACTTTTTGAAAATTTACTTATTTTTTAAGTGCAAGAAAAACACAGAATAAACCCAAAAAAGATTAGCGAAAGCGGTATGTTTCAAGCCTATTGCATTCGCATTTCAGCTATCTGATTTCAAGTTAGTTGCCGAACGCATCTGCTATGTGTGTTGAGGTGGCTAGCATTTCGCGCCATTCGAATTAAGAAACCATCGAGCGAAATAATAAAAATAAAGGCCTCATAAAAGTGCCACGGCGTCCTAAAAATGGCGAACGGAAACGTGAGCCGCAACATGATGTATTGTTAAGCTTTAAAAAAAATGACCAACCTCGTAAAATCTGTCGAGGAAGGGTACTAAAGCGATTTAAAAGTTTTGAAATACGTAACACTAGGGACCGAGATAAAAGAATCTTTACTGAGACACAGCGTGAGAACGTCATTAAGGCAGTAATGGAATTGTCTTTGCACAATTCTCGAATTCCGGTACGCAACAAAAAAATAAGAAAGGTCATCGCCAGATGCTTGAGTTCTTGGAAAGTTGAGCAAATCAGGCGAAAGGAAGACGGGCGAGATAGGTGGCGTTAGTAGGGATCGACGCTAAGTCGCTGAACCAATCAGATTTCTCTAACCAAACAAATTTCAGATGGAGGGGGTGGCTTTCGGAGGATGAGGAGAGCGTGCGGTGGCGCAGCGGAGAGACAGTTCGAGTTGAGGGCGCGAAGCGGATAGGTTGAATAATCTCCTGAAAAAATAGATTAATAGAGTCAGTTTGTACCAATATTAATAGAGCCCGCCGCAGCTGAGCTTATACATAGTTCTAATTTGTTTGATTTTGTAACGTCATAGTAATAGTATCAGTGTAAGTCAGTGCAACTCCGAGTCACCGAGGGGAATCTGGTAACGTACATTAACTTGTAGTAGTATAGGGGTTAGAGCTGGAGCAATTTCATACCGTGATAGTCTAAACACCTTGGTCTAAGGGCGCGCTTAATGAAATAACGACTAACATGTCTTCATAAATTGGACCCATGTTACTCGCTAATTTAGTAAATAAGACCTGCTAAATATGGAGTCAAGACGCTCTTTACAATTTTCATCTTTGCTTTTGGGTATTGTTAACGTAAAATCTTCCCCATATTTTATTAATTAATTCTTAGTTTCGAATTGCAGAATTAGAAGCGCTTCACGCTTAAATCTCTCAGCACACAACACAGCGGTGTGCCGTGGCAGTTTTCCGATGTACAGCACGAAGTGTTGGGACAACGTACCGCCCCCGTTAAGAGACTGTTGTTATGTTGATTTATTGTAAATTGTTTAAAACTTATTTACTAATAAAGCTAAAAGGTATTGGGTTCGAATCCCGACCTGGGCAGCCGATTTCCCCATTATATTCTCCGTTGTGCAAGGAGCCGGATTCGATTTCCGCTCGGGACGGTCGACTTGTCCGACATATTTTAATAACTGGTGTTATCTAACTCATACTGACAGGCGTGGTGGTGTGTAGCCGAATATTACTTGGAGCTCTACGCGATCCTTTAGGGATTTGTGAGCATTGCATTCTGTATGTATTAATTGGAGAAGGTGCCGGGTTCGACTCCCGTGACGGGCAGAATATTTTTCTATTGTATCCCCTAACATTCTAAACTAAAGGGTATATAAATATTTACAACCTATAGAGGTCTGTTAATGAGATGTGAAAGTAAAATAATTTGGCTCTCAATATCTTTGATTTTTGCTATGTATAACGTACTTGTATTAAGGAGGTGGATCTACCGTGACGAATCGGAGACTCCCCATTTGATTGTAGACAGTGGATGTTGAGATGTTCTCATAATGAAGTTGATAGAGGGTCACAATATAATGAAGTGAAAGGGGATCTGACTATATTCTATTTGACTGTAGTATTATGTAATTTTGTTAAAATTTGTAGTTAAGTGTGTTTGTGCTTTGTATTATTGCTATATTTGTTAGATAATAAGTTTACGCCGATCAAGAGTTTTTAATTTGAATGTTCTGTTTTCTCTTGATCATTATGGCTAGGAATGGAACATTCGGTTAATCACAAATCGTGATTAATCTAAATAATTAAACAGTTTCTAACATTTTGCATAGTATCAAGGGTTAAAATTGCTAAAACCCCAAATAAATCATATTATTTTAAATTTAATACTGAGTTTTCTTTGTTGTATTTATATGCCCCTAACTTGAAGGTATAGATAAGTGATTCTTCGAGACTATCCGTTAAAAGATGTGTCTATTTACAATATGTTACCGCCAGAATTAATAAACTCATTACCGGGGCCGGGCATCCATCTATCTAGGCCAACCAGTACTCGATAATTAGAAACTTTTTGTACATTTACACAAACTTATACACACTATATATATATATATATATATATATATATATATATATATATATTAGATTGAGTAAATTCAATTCAGTTCAATCCAATATTTATTGCTATCCCACAATAGCTGTGTGATCTTAATCATAACTTAAGTAGTAGTCATGAACCCTGAGGGGCATAACAAATAATAACTTAATAAATTCACATACAATAAGACAACATATTACGACCTACACTCATAGTACTTAAATAGAGCACTAGATGGTAAGCTCATAGTGCTTTACCAGAATGCCAGGTGACAAGCTATAGAATTCAGGTCTAGGATTTAGCTAGGAGGAAACTAGGCCAGATAATTACTGAATAGTACGAGCAGCAGAGAGGCGCGCTGGGCATCCATGCAGAGTATCTCTTCATAGGGTATTGGTTTGTATAGTAAAGCATATTTCATTGATGAGAGAATAGGGCAGGGTTTTGAGTGTTGAGAGTATTTAGTGCTTTGAGTCTGACTAAATTTGCATTTAGATTCAGGGGTAGTGCTCCTTGGAATGTCAGGCATGCTTGTATCGTGGTAGGCTGGTTCCGTGAGTCTTAAGGGATCGGTTCTGGCTGGATCGATCGTAGGCCGGTTCTGAGCACTTTCTCCAAGGGGACAGGTTTGCTCGCATCGCGGAGGTCAATTTTCCGAGAGTGGAATCGGAGCCGACTCCATCGATCGTACACCTATTTCCCTGACCTAATCAGGTCATCGGTACATAGTTTGTGACGGGTTGCGGCAATTCTGAGCGTTCTATTGACACGTCCCGTCTTGACAACTGACCTCCGACCTTAGTTTGGCCAAACTAAACCCACAATTATGATATAAATAATATAACAAAACCATGGTTCTGGGCGAGGTAGCTTTAAGCACCTATAATAACTTCATGTCTTCGGATATGTTGAGATTGGAAAGCTTCTCAGCTTATAGGAGGTCATTGTCCGCCCAATAACCTGATAACAGGGCCGGATACCGGCGTAGGGTTCCCCCACGCTAGAGTGAATTGGTAACTGACTGGTGGCTAAGCCGCACACCTTCTAAACACCTTTTGTTCACGCCATCCGACCACTTACTAGGCACATGCAATGCCTATTCGCATTAAAGGCCGACGATTAACTACACACACAAATAATACTGAGGGTATCGGTGAAGAAGTATGTACAAATACTCACAAGGTAAACTCGGTGGAATGGGCAGGTGTCTGAAGCGTGGTCATTCGGCAATGTACCGACGGGAAAAAAAAATAACTTGCTGTAAATACTTAAACTTGCTGACTCGCACAATGAAAATTACTCTCTTTCGCTCCATAACCTCTAAGCTAATAGATGTACTCGATATATTCAGATTATAGGGTTAAACGAAGTCTAGACGACGCGTATCACCACAGTGTTGTAATGGAAAACCTTAAAAATCGCTCCAATATTTGAGATAAAATTTGTGTATGTTTTCAAGAAGGTATTTGCTATACCGGAGTTTCAATAACAACAGCGGCAACGGAGTGGCGCCAACGTTTGACTAGAAATCAGACAGATTGAGGCATAGGTTCTAAACCTATCTGCTTCATTTTCCAACTTTTTGAAAAGTTACTTATTTTCTTAAAAGCATTATAAACAGCTAAAATGCAAAAATATTACAGAAATCGATAGGTTTCGAGCCTATTGCATTCGCATTTCAGCTATCTGATTTCAAGTCAGTTGCCGACAGAATCTGCTATGAGTGTTGTTATGGAAAACATTAATAAACGCACCAATATTTGAGATAAAATTTGGGTATGTTTTCAAGAATGTATTTGCTATTCCGGAGTCACAACAACAACAGCTGCAACCAAGCGGCGCCAACGTCTGACTAGAAATCAGGCAGATTGAAGCATAGGTTCGAAACTTATCTGCTTCATTTTCCAACTTTTTGAAAATTTACTTATTTTTTAAGTGCAAGAAAAACACAGAATAAACCCAAAAAAGGTTAGCGAAAGCGGTAGGTTTCAAGCCTTTTGCATTCGCATTTCAGCTATCTGATTTCACGTCAGTTGCCGAACGCATCTGCTATGTGTGTTGTAATGGAAAACCTTAAAAAACGCTCCAATATTTGAGATAAAATTTGGGTAAACATACCCAAGAAGGTATTTGCTATTCCGGAGTTTCAACAACAACAGCTGCAACGGAGTAGCGCCAACGTCTGACTAGAAATCAGACAAATAAAAGCATAGGTTCGAAACCTATCTGCTTCATTTTCCAACTTTTTGAAAATTTACTTATTTATTAAGTGCAAGAAAAACACAGAATAAACCCAAAAAAGATTAGCGAAAGCGTTAGATTTCAAGCCTATTGCATTCGCATTTCAGCTATCTGATTTCAAGTCAGTTGCCGAACGCATCTGCTATGTGTGTTGTAATGGAAAACCTTAAAAAACGCTGCAATATTTGAGATAAAATTTGCGTATGTTTTCAAGAAGGTATTTGCTATACCGGAGTTTCAATAACAACAGCGGCAACGGAGTGGTGCCAACGTCTGACTAGAAATCAGACAGATTGAGGCATAGGTTCTAAACCTATCTGTTTCATTTTCCAACTTTTTGAAAATTTACTTATTTTGTTAAAAAGCATTATAAACACAGCTAAAATGCAAAAATTTTACAGAAATCGATAGGTTTCGAGTCTATTGCATTCGCATTTCAGCTATCTGATTTTAAGTCAGTTGCCGACAGAATCTGCTATGAGTGTTGTTATGGAAAACATTAATAAACGCACCAATATTTGAGATAAAATTTGGGTATGTTTTCAAGAATGTATTTGCTATTCCGGAGTCACAACAACAACAGCTGCAACCAAGCGGCGCCAACGTCTGACTAGAAATCAGACAAATTAAAGCATAGTTTCGAAAATTATCTGCTGCAATTTCCAACTTTTTGAAAATTTACTTATTTTTTAAAAAGCATTATAAACACAGCAAAAATGCAAAAATATTACAGAAAGCGATAGGTTTCGAGCCTATTGCATTCGCATTTTAGCTATCTGATTTCAAGTCAGTTGCCGAACGCATCTGCTATGTGTGTTGTAATGGAAAACCTTAAAAAACGCTCCAATATTTGAGATAAAATTTGCGTATGTTTTCAAGAAGCTATTTGCTATTCCGGAGTTTCAACAACAACAGCTGCAACGGAGTGGCGCCAACGTCTGACTAGAAATCAGACAAATAAAAGCATAGGTTCAAAACCTATCTGCTTCGTTTTCCAACTTTTTGAAAATTTACTTATTTTTTAAGTGCAAGAAAAACACAGAATAAACCCAAAAAAGGTTAGGTTTCGAACCTATGCTTCAATCTGTCTGATTTCTAGTCAGACGTTGGCGCCACTAAGTTGCAGCTGTTGTTGTTGTGACTCCGGAATAGCAAATACCTTCTTGAAAACATACCCAAATTTTATCTCAAATATTGGTGCGTAAATTAATGTTTTCCATAACAACACTCATAGCAGATGCGTTCGGCAACTGACTTGAAATCAGATAGCTGAAATGCGAATGCAATAGGCTCGTAACCTTTCGCTTTCGGTAATATTTTTGCATTTTAGCTGTACTTATAATTCTTTTAAAAAAATAAGTATATTTGCAAAAAGACAGAAAACGAAGCAGATAGGTTTCGAATCTATGCTTCAATCTGTCTGATTTCTAGTCAGACGTTGGCGCCATTCCCTTGCAGCTGTTGTTGTTGTGACACCGGAATAGCAAATACCTTCTTGAAATCATACCCAAATTTTATATCAATTATTGGTGCGTTTATTCATATTTTCCATAACAACCATCATAGCAGATTCGTTCGGCAACTGACTTGAAATCAGATAGCTGAAATGCGAATGCAATAGGCTCGAAACCTTTCGCTTTCTGTAATATTTTTGCATTTTAGCTGTATTTATAATGCTTTTAAAAAAATAAGTAAATTTGCAAAAAGTTGGAAAATGAAGTAGATAAGTTTCGAACCTATGCTCCAATCTGCCTGATTTCTAGTCAGACGTTGTAGCCGCTTGGTTGCAGCTGTTGTTGTTGTGACTCCGGAATAGCAAATACCTTCTTGAAAACATACCCAAATTTTATCTCAAATATTGGTGCGTTTACTAATGTTTTCTATAACAACACTCATCGCAGATTCGGTCGGCAACAGACTTGAAATCAGATAGCTGAAATGCGAATGTAATGGGCTCGGAACCTATCGCTTTCTGTAAAATTTTTGCATTTTAGCTGTTTATAATGCTTTTAAGAAAATAAGTAACTTTTCAAAAAGTTGGAAAATGAAGCAGATAGGTTTCGAACCTATGCTCCAATCTGCCTGATTTCTAGTCAGACGTTGTCGCCGCTTGGTTGCAGCTGTTGTTGCTGTGACTCCGGAATAGCAAATACCTTCTTGAAAACATACCCAAATTTTATCTCAAATATTGGTGCAATTATTAATGTTTTCCATAACAACACTCATAGCAGATTCGGTCAGCAACTGACTTGAAATCAGATAGCTGAAATGCGAATGCAATAGGCTCGAAACCTATCGCTTTCTGTAATATTTTTGCATTTTAGCTGTATTTATAATGCATTTAAAAAAAATAAGAAAATATTAATAAACGCACCAATATTTGAGATAAAATTTGGGTATGTTTTCAAGAAGGTATTTGCTATTACGGAGTCACAGCAACAACAGCTGCAACCGAGCGGCGACAACGTCTGACTAGAAATCAGGCAGATTGGAGCATAGGTTTGAAAGCTATCTTCTCAACAAGGACGCCGCCATCGAAGCAGCCATAATGCAGGCGTGGTTAGCGGACTCAAATCCAGAGCTCGGAGTGAACGAAGCGGCAGATGGGTTTCGCGGGGCATTAACTAACATCTGCAATTCCGGAATGCCCCGCGCCAGACGACCTCCACCAAACACTGCTACTTACTGGTGGTCGCAGGATCTGGCTAACCTCCAAAAGGAGTGCAAGCGGGCCAAGGAGTCCATTGCCAGATACCGGAAGCGGAGATCTCGGGACGAAGAGTTTGAGGGACGACTGGTGGATACATACTTAGCTGTTAGGAAGACCTTCCGAACGGCCATTATGAAAGCAAGAGAGCTTGCGTGGGTTGAGCTCCTCGAGGGTCTGAACAAGGAGCCATGGGGGCGCCCGTATCGCATGGTTCGCAACCGCTTGCGAAAGCGAGGGCCCCCCGTCACCGAAACATTGGATCCCCAGTTACTGGAGACGACAGTGGCCACCTTGTTCCCCGAACAAGAAGCGTTTGACCCGCCAATAACGGTCTCTAGCCACGACTTTGACGACGTCGAGGACGCCCCTCCGGTGTCCGATGTAGAGTTCTACGCTTTGATTCATAGGTTGACAAGCAAGAAGACCGCCCCAGGTCCCGATGGTGTGCCAGCGAGAGTCCTCGCTCTTGCTCTCCGCGAAATGGGTGATGCCTTCAGACGCCTTCTTAACACTTGCCTCTCCACCGGACGGTTTCCCAAAGTGTGGAAAGAGGGAAGGCTAGTTCTTCTAAAGAAAGAAGGACGCCCGGAAAACTCCCCGTCGGCATATCGACCTATCGTGCTTCTCGACGAGGCAGGCAAGGTCTTCGAGAAGATATTGGCCTCTCGAATATGTGAACACCTTAGCACGGTAGGTCCTGATCTGGCGGACCAACAGTACGGCTTCAGGGAGGGCCGTTCTACGGTGGACGCCATATTGAAGGTAAAGGCGCTGTCTGAAGGCATAACTGAGAGGGGTGGGGTAGCGATGGCAGTGTCCCTGGACATCAAGAATGCCTTCAACACGCTCCCATTCAGCTGCATCATGGCGGCATTACAACACCACCAAGTGCCGTCATACATACAAAAAGTGATCGCCGACTACCTGCGAGAGCGTGTTGTGGTGTATGAAGATCGCGATGGTCGACTCGGAAGGCGAGCCATGTGCAGGGGGGTTCCCCAAGGTTCTGTGTTGGGTCCACTACTTTGGAATATTGGGTATGACTGGGTGCTCAGAGGTGCTCTCTTAGGCCGGCTGTACGTCGTGTGCTACGCCGATGACACCTTGGTCATCGCTCGTGGTGACACGTACAGGGATGCTGCCTTACTAGCAACAGTCGGAACCGCTCACGTGGTGGAGCGGATCAGAGCCTTGGGTCTCCAAGTGGCTCTAGAAAAGACGGAGGCCGTCTGTTTTCACAGACCCAGAATGCGCCTTCCCCCTGACGCCCAGATCGTAGTCGGGGGAATTACCATTAAGATCGAGGCCCAGCTCAACTATCTGGGTCTCATATTAGACAGTGGGTGGAAATTCGCTGAACATTTCAAGCGCATGGGCCCAAGATTGGTGGGTGCGGCGTCAGCTCTCGGTCGACTTCTTCCCAACATCGGCGGACCGGGAGCCACATGCCGTAAGCTATATGCAGGGGTAGTTGCCTCTATGGCCTTATACGGGGCTCCTGTTTGGGCACACGCCCTCAACAGAACCATCAGACCCCTTCTGCGGCGGCCACAACGTATTGTGGCGATACGTTTAATAAGAGGATACCGCACAATATCTTTTGAGGCGGCGTGTGCTATTGCCGGTACCCCCCCCATGGGAGTTGGAGGCAGAGGTGCTGGCCTCTGTGTATGAGAGGAGGTGCGAGGCACGTGACAGTGGGCAGAGATTCTGCCCTGAGGAGATTTCGCGATGGCGACACGATGCCCATAGTGTCATCATAGAGAAATGGCAGGAGTCCCTGCTCAATCCGTCTGCTGGCCACTGGGCGATTACGGCGTTACAGCCGGAGTTGAAAGAATGGGTGGAGCGAAGGTCGGGCTTACTTACCTACCGCCTGGTGCAAGTCTTGTCTGGGCACGGCTGCTTTGACAAGTACCTCTACCAAATTGCCAGAAGGGAAGTGAGCCCGATCTGCAACGCTTGCGGAAGTGCAGACGATACTGCACAGCACACATTGTGCGATTGTCCCGCCTGGACCGAGGAGAGGGAGATTCTCCGGGCGGTGATAGGCGACGATGTAGCTCTCCCAACCGTCATCAGGGAGATGCTGGCCCACAGAAGATCGTGGCAGGCGATGGTCGACTTCTGCGAATCAGTTATCACGCACAAGGAGGCAGCCGAACGCAGGAGGGAGGAGGATCCTCTCGCTGATGAAAGGAGGCGTCGGAGGACAGGGCGACGGAGAAGGTGGTTCCACCAGACTTCGCTGCCCTAGTGGGAGCCTGCGGGTAGTCGTCCGTGGGGTGATGGCTACCTGCATTGCACAGGTTCCTGCGACGGTGGGGGTGCTCCGTGGGGTGTTCGGGACCCCCCATGCCTCTGATGGACAGAGAGCGGTGTGCCTGCGGGCGAACGCCGGGCGGGGTATGACGGGGATAAATGCACCAGCGTGCAACTCCCCCTTCCCCGCCTACCTGGCGAGCTGCTGAACCCCGGGGTGGTTTAGTTGGTAGGTCGACGAGTCACCTTCTCGTCGGAGTCCAACATAACCCTGTACCCCCAGTGCAGGGTATCCATGAGGATTCCCCCCGAAAACACAAAAAAAAAAAAAAAAAAGTTTCGAAATCTATCTGCTTCATTTTCCAACTTTTTGAAAATTTACTTATTTTTTAAGTGCAAGAAAAACGCATAATAAATCCAAAAAAGGTTAGCGAAAGCGGTAGGTTTCAGGCCTATTGCATTCGCATTTCAGCTATCTGATTTCAAGTCAGTTGCCGAACGCATCTGCTATGAGTGCTGTTATGGAAAACATTAATTAACGCACCAATATTTGAGATAAAATTTGGGTATGTTTTCAAGATCTGTCTGATTTCTAGTCAGACGTTGGCGCCATTCCGTTGCAGCTGTTGTTGTTGTGACTCCGGAATAGCAAATACCTTCTTGAAAACATACCCAAATTTTATCTCAAATATTGGTGCGTTAATTAATGTTTTTCATAACAACACTCATAGCAGATGCGTTCGGCAACTGATTTGAAATCAGATAGCTGAAATGCGAATGCAATAGGCTTGAAACCTACCGCTTTCGCTAACATTTTTTTCGGTTAATTCTGTGTTTTCCTTGCACTTACAAAATAAGTAAATTTTCAAAAAGTTGGAAAATGAAGCAGTTAGGTTTCGAACCTATGCTTTTATTTGTCTGATTTCAAGTCAAACGTTGGCACCACTCCGTTGCAGCTGTTGTTGTTGTGACTCCGGAATAGCAAATACCTTCTTGAAACATACGCAAATTTTATCTCAAATGTTGGAGCGTTTTTTAAGGTTTTCCATTACAACACACATAGCAGATTCGTTCGGCAACTGACTTGAAATCAGATAACTGAATTGCGAATGCAATAGGCTTGAAACCTACCGCTTTCGCTAACCTTTTTTGGGTTTAACTGTGTTTTTCTTGCACTTAAAAAATAAGTAAATTTTCAAAAAGTTGGAAAATGAATCAGATAGGTTTCGAACCTATGCTTTTATTTGCCTGATTGCTAGTCAGACGTTGGCGCCACTTGGTTGCAGCTGTTGTTGTTGTGACTCCGGAATAGCAAATACCTTCTTGAAAAATTACCCAAATTTTATATCAAATATTGGTGCGTTTATTAATGTTTTCTATAACAACACTCATAGCAGATTCGGACGGCAACTGACTTGAAATCAGATAGCTGAAATGCGAATGCAATAGGCTCGAAACCTATCGCTTTCTGTAATATTTTTGCATTTTTGCTGTGTTTATAATGCTTTTAAAAAAATAAGTAAATTTTCAAAAAGTTGGAAAATGAAGCAGATAGGTTTCGAACCTATGCTTCAATTTGCCTGATTTCGAGTCTAACGTTGGCGCCACTCCATTGCAGCTGTTGTTGTTGTGATTTCGGAATAGCAAATACCTTTTTGAAAACATACCCAAATTTTATCTCGAATATTGGTGGGTTTATTAATGTTTTCCATAACAACACTCATAGCAGATTCGGTCGGCAACTGACTTGAAATCTGATAGCTGAATTGCGAATGCAATAGGCTTGAAACCTAACGCTTTCCCTAACCTTTTTTCGGTTTGACTGTGTTTTTCTTGCACTTAAAAAATAAGTAAATTTTCAAAAAGTTGGAAAAAGAAGCAGATAGTTTTCGAACCTATGCTTTTATTTGTCTGATTTTAGTCAGACGTTGGCGCCACTCCGTTGCAGCTGTTGTTGTTGAAACTCCGGAATAGCAAATACCTTCTTGAAAACATACGCAAATTTTATCTCAAATATTGGAGCGTTTTTTAAGGGTTTCCATTACAACACACATAGCAGATGCGTTCGGCAACTGACTTGAAATCAGATAGCTGAATTGCGAATGTAATAGGCTTGAAACCTATCGCTTTCTGTAATATATTTGCATTTTAGCTGTATTTATAATGCTTATAAAAAAATAAGTAAATTTGCAAAAAGTCAGAAAATGAAGCAGATAGGTTTAGAACATATGCTTCAATCTGTCTGATTTCTAGTCAGACGGCGCCATTCCGTTGCAGCTGTTGTTATTGTGACTCTGGAATAGAAAATACCTTCTTGAAAACATACCCAAATATTATCTCAAATATTGGTGCGTTTATTCATATTTTCCATAACAACCATCATAGCAGATTCGTTCGGCAACTGACTTGAAATCAGATAGCTGAAATGCGAATGCAAAAGGCTCGAAACCTTTCGCTTTCTGTAATATTTTTGCATTTTAGCTGTATTTATAATTCTTTTTAAAAAATAAGTAAATTTGCAAAAAGTCAGAAAATGAAGCAGATAGGTTTCGAACCTATGCTTCAATCTGTCTGATTTCTATTTAAAGGTTGGGGCCATTCCGTTGCAGCTGTTGTTATTGTGACTCTGGAATAGAAAATACCTTCTTGAAAACATACCCAAATATTATCTCAAATATTGGTGCGTTTATTAATGTTTTCTATAAAAACACTCATAGCAGATTCGGTCGGCAACTGACTTGAAATCAGATAGCTGAAATGCGAATGCAATAGGCTCGAAACCTATCGCTTTCTGTAATATTTTTGCATTTTTGCTGTGTTTATAATGCTTTCAAAAAAATAAGTAAATTTTCAAAAAGTTGGAAAATGAAGCAGATAGGTTTCGAACCTATGCTTTTATTTGTCTGATTTTTAGTCAGACGTTGGCGCCACTCCGTTGCAGCTGTTGTTGTTGTGACTCCGGAATAGCAAATACCTTCTTGAAAACGTACCCAAATTTTATATCAAATATTGGTGCGTTTATTCATATTTTGGATAACAACCATCATAGCAGATTCGTTCAGCAACTGACTTGAAATCAGATAGCTGAAATGCGAATGCAATAGGCTCGAAACCTTTCGCTTTCTGTAATATTTTTGCATTTAAGCTGTATTTATAATTCTTTAAAAAAATAAGTAAATTTGCAAAATGTCAGAAAATGAAGCAGATAGGTTTCGAATCTATGCTTCAATCTGTCTGATTTCTAGTCAGACGTTGGCGCCGCTTGGTTGCAGCTGTTATTGTTGTGACTCTGGAACAGTAAATACCTTCTTGAAAACATACCCAAATTTTATCTCAAATATTGGTGCGTTTATTAATGTTTTCCATAACAACACTCATAGCAGATTGGGTCGGCAACTGAGTTGAAATCAGATAGCTGAAATGCGAATGCAATAGGCTCGAAACCTATCGCTTTCTGTAATATTTTTGCATTTTAGCTGTGTTTATAATGCTTTTAAAAAAATAAGTAAATTTTCAAAAAGTTGGAAAACGAAGCAGATAGGTTTCGAACCTATGCTTTTATTTGCCTGATTGCTAGTCAGACGTTGGCGCCACTCCGTTGCAGCTGTTGTTGTTGAAACTCCGGAATAGCAAATACCTTCTTGAAAACATACGCAAATTTTATCTCAAATATTGGAGCATTTTTTAAGGGTTTCCATTACAACACACATAGCAGATGCGTTCGGCAACTGACTTGAAATCAGATAGCTGAAATGCAAATGCAATAGGCTCGAAACCTATCGCTTTCTGTAATATTTTTGCATTTTAGCTGTATTTATAATGCTTTTAAAAAAATAAGTAATTTTTTTTTTTTTTTTTTTTTATGTAAGGCCCGGCAAATGACCTCCTCCCGCCTGATGTTAAGCGGTGAAAGAGGCCCAAATGAGTTGACAGATAGAGTAGGGACGACATCCACTATCCTACCTGCCCGCCCCTTGCCGGCCTAAAAGATGCTTTTTCACACCTCTTTTGAAGGAACCCATGTTGTAGGATGGAGGAAACACGTGCGCAGGTAGAGAATTCCAAGTATGGGATGAACGACAGAAGAAGGAATCTTGGAATTTCTTGGTACGGTGTGAAAAGGAGGACACAGTGTACGGATGACTCCGAAGGCCCTTACGCGTGTTTCTGTTAAGGAATGGAGAGGGAGGGATAAGGTTAAAGAGCTCCTCAGAGCATTCCCCATGGAACATTCGGTAAAAGGCGCTAAGAGAGGCGATGTCACGACGAAGTTGTAGAGGCTCGAGGGTGTTAGTTGCCTCTACATCGCCAATTATTCGAATAGCGCGACGCTGCAATCTGTCCAGAGCATCGAGGAGGTACTGAGCGGAGCCGTCCCAAAGGTGCGAGCAATATTCCACGCAAGACCTAACCTGAGTTTTATACAACAGGCATAGTTGGTCCGGCGCAAAATACCTACGCACCTTGTTTAGGACACCGAGTTTCCGTGAGGCAGCAGTTATAACGAATTCGATGTAGTCTCTGGGGTTCAGATCGCAGCGAATGTTCATTCCCAGCAAGGTGATGTTACTCTGTGTGTGAAGGGTTGTGCCCTGAAGAGAAGGAGGGGGGAGGAAAGGTGACCTTTTCGCCGAGAACGCGCACACCTGTGTTTTCTTAGCATTGAACTCGACAAGATTGTTGGAACCCCATTCGGAGATGAGGTCCAGCGTCCTGTTGAGCTCAATGATAAGATTCTGCCTCTCCCTATCAATATTGCCACGAGCAGCCCCTGAGCTTCCGTGATATCCCCCATGCACTGTACTGTCGTCTGCATAGCAATGTATACTTCCCAAGGAAAGCATGTCATTGATATGCAGAAGAAACAATGTTGGGGATAGAACGGAGCCTTGTGGAACACCAGCATTCACTGCCACGAACCGCGAAGCGCAGCCGTCAACGACAACGCGAATTCTACGCTCGTGGAGGAAGCTGGCAATCCACGTACAGAACTGAGCGGGCAATCCGTATGCCGGAAGCTTGGAAAGGAGAGCCTTGTGCCAGACTCTATCAAAAGCTTTGGCGATGTCGAGACTAATAGCCACAGACTCGCCGCGCTTATCGATAGATTTACCCCATTTGTGCAAAAGGAACGCTAGAAGGTCACCTGTTGACCGTTTAGGACGAAACCCATACTGACGGTCATTAAGCAACGAGTGACCTTCCAGGTAACGGATCAGCTGGGTGTTAAGGATCCTCTCCATGATTTTACACAAAATGGAAGTGACGGCTATAGGGCGATAGTTAGCCGGATCAGAACGATATCCCTTTTTGGGAACCGGCTGGACATTGGCCTCTTTCCAAGATTTCGGCACACAACCAGCAGAGAACGACAGACGGTATAGACGCGTCAGGACCGGAGTCAACTCCGCTGCACACTTCTTAAGTACAATCGCAGGAATGCCGTCTGATCCACTTGCTTTTCGAATATCAATCGACTGTAGCTCCGCCCGCACATCTCGCTGTCTGATGCGGATATCGGGCATAGTGCTGCCACAATGGGACAGTGTCGGAGGTTGTGCACCACAGTCATCGATACGGGAATGGGCCGCGAAGAGTTTTGCCAGGAGGTCGGCTTTCTCCTGCGGCTGATGAGCAAGTGAGCCATCGGCATGTCTCAGCGGTGGCAGCGAGGGTTGGCAGAAGTTTGATTGCACAGCTTTGGCCAGGCGCCAGAAAGAACGGCTACCCGTAGGGTGCGCTAGCAGTTCCTGACCCACTTGTGCAATGCGCTGAGCGTCCGCTCTAATGTAAGCCATCTTACACAACTTGGTGGCATTATTATAGGCTGTTTTCAGTAGGTTAGTATTGGGATCCCTAGAAGCTCGACCTCTGATCCAAGCGCGGTAAGCTAGCTGTTTGTTTTCAACAGCAGAGGCACACTCGCGATTGAACCAGAGGTTACGTCTCCCTCTACTGACGAGATTGGAATGTGGAATATAATATTCCATTCCTAATCTGATCTCGTCAGCAACAGACGCAGCGCAGGAGTTCGGATCCATCCCACTGAAACAGCGCTGCCACCAAGGGACAGACGCGTAATAATCCCGCATACCGTCCCAATCTGCTGACGCATAGTGCCACAGACGGCGTGCTGCAACCACAGGCGACGGTCGCGACGCCTGAGGCACTGAGACGGATACCAGGCAGTGATCTGAAGATCCTAGTGGAGCTCGAATCACCACCTGATATCCGTCGGGGCGATTTGTCAGCAGAAGGTCCAACAAAGAGGGCGCTTGACCGATAATATCTGGTACCCTGGTGTGCTGGGTAACCAATTGTGTCAGGTCGTGCGTGAGAGCGAATGCGTGGGCAGTCCTACCCGCATGGTCAGTTTTAGAGGAACTTAACCACAACTCGTGGTGAGCATTGAAGTCCCCTAAAAACACCAGCTCGGCGGAAGGAAATTGCTCCTGCGCGTCATCTGCCACCCGACTTAGGTGTTCAAAAAGTCGAGTTGTCTCCAAGTCACCACGGTGGGAACGATAGACGCACACGTAGACACTGCAATGAGTGCCAAAATCGACGTGTACCACAAGGAGGGAAAAGGAAGGTTCCTCCAAACAGCGCAGGCGACGACAACAAACGTCCGCCCGGACGAACAAGCAAACACCTGCCTTTGCCTTGAAGGACTCCTCAAGAGCGTAGCCGGGGTAATTAAGGTAGCTTGTATCGGCCGGGCAGATAATTTGCGTCTCTGTCAAAAACAGCATTGCTGGACGGGCTGTCTCGAGATGGTGGTGGACAGCCAAGAGGTTAGAATGGAGCCCGCGGATGTTAGCGAGCCCCACCTCGAATAGTGGTGTTTTGGTGGGATAGTGCACCGCTGTACGACCAGTCCTAATATTGTGCGCTGACATGTTTGTTGGAGTGAGAGGTGTGAAATTGAGGTGTCGTTGCAGCGATTAGGATAGTTAACGTGTGTAGGCCTGTTTCGCCAGGGAACAGCCGACAGCTGATTTGCGCTGACTCTCCGCACGAAAGGGCCCCCGAACCCCCCCGGAAGTGGTCGCCAGGACCCACCGTCCGGTCACCAACCGGCACGACGGACCACCCCGAGATTATGCGTGGCATGGTGGGGCAGCCTCACGGACTGGTTAGGTCCGCTTGGGCCCCTGTACTGTACCACGGGCGGCCAGCGGAACAGCCGTTTCTTCGGGTCTTCCTGGGCGGAGGGTCAACGCAGTCAACCTGGCACTGGGTCGACGGAAGCCCACACAAACCACACGAATCGCAGCAACGACACCTCAAGCTCTGGCTGTGCGATGACTGATCCCGAAACGCGGACACAAAATGCCCACTTGACGGGTTTTACGTCATGCGCACGGTGGTCGCTAGCCAGTCGGGTTTTTCAGGCCCTACCACCAGAAGTTGGTCACTCGATTAGCACCACCCGGGGATCACGTGTAGGGTCTCGAGGGTAAAACCTACGGACGTGAGCGACTCCAATCCCCGAAAATTTGCAAAAAGTCAGAAAATGAAGCAAATAGGTTTCGAGCATAGGCTTCAATCTGTCTGACTTCTAGTCAGACGACGCCATTCCGTTGCAGCTGTTGTTGTTGTGACTCCAGAATAGCAAATACCTTCTTGAAAACATACCCAAATTTTATATCAAATATTAGTGCATTTATTCATATTTTCCATAACAACCATCATAGCAGATTCGTTCGGCAACTGACTTGAAATCAGATAGCTGAAATGCGAATGCAATAGGCTCGAAACCTTTCGCTTTCTGTAATATTTTTGCATTTTGGCTGTATTTATAATTCTTTAAAAAAAATAAGTAAATTTGCAAAAAGTCAGAAAATGAAGCAGATAGGTTTCGAACCTATGCTTCTGTCTGTCTGATTTCGAGTCAGACGGCGCCATTTTGTTGCATCTGTTGTTGTTGTGACTCCGGAATAGCAAATACCTTCTTGAAAACGTACCCAAATTTTATATCAAATATTGGTGCGTTTATTCATATTTTGGATAACAACCATCATAACAGATTCGTTCGGCAACTGACTTGAAATCAGATAGCTGAAATGCGAATGCAATAGGCTCGAAACCCATCGCTTTCTGTAATATTTTTGCATTTTAGCTGTGCTTATAATGCTTTTAAAAAAATAAGTAACTTTTCAAAAAGTTGGAAAATGTAGCAGATAGGTTTCGAACCTATGCTTCAATCTGCCTGATTTCTAGTCAGACGTTAGCGCCGCTTGGTTGCAGCTGTTACTGTTGTGACTCCGGAACAGCAAATACCTTCTTGAAAACATACCCAAATTTTATCTCAAATATTGGTGCGTTTATTAATGTTTTCCATAACAACACTCACAGCAGATTCGGTCGGCAACTGACTTGAAATCAGATAGCTGAAATGCGAATGCAATAGGCTCGAAACCTTTCGCTTTCTGTAATATTTTTGCATTTTAGCTGTATTTATAATTCTTTAAAAAAATAAGTAAATTTGCAAAATGTCAGAAAATGAAGCAGATAGGTTTCGAATCTATGCTTCAATCTGTCTGATTTCTAGTCAGACGTTGGCGCTATTCCGTTGCAGCTGTTGTTGTTGTGACTCCGGAATAGGAAATAACTTCTTGAAAACATACGCAAATTTTATCTCAAATATTGGTGCGTTTATTAATGTTTTCTATAACAACACTCATAGCAGATTCGGTCGGCAACTGACTTGAAATCAGATAGCTGAAATGCGAATGCAATAGGCTCGAAACCTATCGCTTTCTGTAATATTTTTGCATTTTAGCAGTGTTTATAATGCTTTTAAAAAAATAAGTAACTTTTTAAAAAGTTGGAAAATGAAGCAGATAGGTTTCGAACCTATGCTTCAATCTGTCTGATTTTTAGTCAGACGGCGCCATTTCGTTGCAGCTGTTGTTGTTGTGACTCCGGAATAGCAAATACCTTCTTGAAAACGTACCCAAATTTTATATCAAATATTGGTGCGTTTATTCATATTTTGGATAACAACCATCATAACAGATTCGTTCGGCAACTGACTTGAAATCAGATAGCTGAATTGCGAATGCAATAGGCTTGAAACCTACCACTTTCGCTAACCTTTTTTGGGTTTAACTGTGTTTTTGTTGCACTTAAATAATAAGTAAATTTTCAAAAAGTTGGAAAATGAATCAGATAGGTTTCGAACCTATGCTTTTATTTGTCTGATTGCTAATCAGACGTTGGCGCCACTCCGTTGCAGCTGTTGTTGTTGAAACTCCGGAATAGCAAATACCTTCTTGAAAACATATGCAAATTTTATCTCAAATATTGGAGCGTTTTTTAAGGGTTTCCATTACAACACACATAGCAGATGCGTTCGGCAACTGACTTGAAATCAGATAGCTGAAATGCAAATGCAATAGGCTGGAAACCTATCGCTTTCCCTAATCTATTTTGGGTTTAATTGTGTTTTTCTTGCACTTAAAAAATAAGTAAATTTTCAAAAAGTTGAAAAATGAAGCAGATAGGTTTCGAACTTATGCTTTTATTTGTCTGATTTCTAGTCAGACGTTGGCGCCACTTCGTTGCAGCTGTTGTTGTTGAAACTCCGGAATAGCAAATACCTTCTTGAAAACATACGCAAATTTTATCTCAAATATTGGAGCGTTTTTTAAGGGTTTCCATTACAACACACATAGCAGATGCGTTCGGCAACTGACTTGAAATCAGATAGCTGAAATGCAAATGCAATAGGCTCGAAACCTATCGCTTTCTGTAATATTTTTGCATTTTAGCTGTATTTATAATGCTTTTAAAAAAATAAGTAAATTTGCAAAAAGTCATAAAATGAAGCAAATAGGTTTCGAACATATGCTTCAATCTGTCTGATTTCTAGTCAGACGACGCCATTCCGTTGCAGCTGTTGTTGTTGTGACTCCGGAATAGCAAATACCTTCTTGAAAACATACGCAAATTTTATATCAAATATTAGTGCGTTTATTCATATTTTCCATAACAATCATCATAGCAGATTCGTTCGGCAACTGACTTGAAATCAGATAGCTGAAATGCGAATGCAATAGGCTCGAAACCTTTCGCTTTCTGTAATATTTTTGCATTTTAGCTGTATTTATAATTCTTTTAAAAAAATAAGTAAATTTGCAAAAAGTTAGAAAATGAAGCAGATAGGTTTCGAACCTATGCACTGTGGGACATCCATAGGTCATAAATCTTAAAAACCTGCTTTCTTGTTTTACATTTTATTCCTTGTCGTTACATTGGATAGTTGCGGTACCTTCTGAAACTATAAATAGGTCAGTAATTAGAATGCGCCTTCATTATCTATTGTGCATTCAAAGAGAGCGCATCGCCAATCGTAAATACTGTTATCAGTGAGTCATTAAAAAGCGTGACGTCATTTGTTGTCATTGCGGGACCTGTGAGTGCTGTGTGAGTTTTTTCTGAAATGGATATCCAAGAACAGGGTATGTAATAATTAATATTTTTATTTTAATTGTATCTTAGTATATATTTTCTTTAGTATGTCATTGCTACGAGGCGACTTTTCTTGGAGTATTATATTTTAATATTCAAAGTTTGAATAAACTTTTAAATATGTTCCCACTCGCTCCGACTATGGAGGTATATTGCACCATAATCTTTAGACTTTCTTATCTTAGGAAAATTAAAATTTGGCTGCCCTTATCTGCCCTTTTGGCGATGACAAGGGTGCTACGGTTGCCAGATTATCTCGTAGCATTTGCTACGAAATTAGTTTATTTAGTCTTAGTGCTTTGTGTAGGTTTTGTGACTGAATTTTAACCGTTTTTTTTTTGTTTTAGGTAATTTATATATATGCTCGTTTCAAAGAATGCATATTCTTGAAATATGGCTAACTGTCAATACCGATAATGACTCGGAAAAGTGTCGTCAAGTCCTACAAAGTTTGTTGACTACTCTGAACGACGATGCTGAGAACATTGATATTCATTATTTAGAGAAAATTGTTAATAATTTATGTAAAGCTATTGCTCGATTCTGGAAAAAATGTAATAGGCATAAAACCAAGCTTTTATATAAGAATTCCGATTGGTTTAATGTTATTGAAAAAATTCAACTTGTGAAAAACAATAAGCAATGTACTCCGTCTGAAACGTCGCCGTGTCATTCACGTGGTCGTCCTCGAAAACCTTTTACGCAATGTAGTAAAAGGACTAAACGTCGGAGAGTAGCTGATTTGTCAAAGTCTGATGATTCTACTGTGAGTGCATTGCTTGATGTTTCAGACTGTTCATTCGATTCGTGTATATCTAGAGTTAGCACTGATGATGTCTTGTCACTTGTGACTGATGCTCAGTTGACAAAACATCAGTATTTATTAATTAAAAACTTTGTTAATAGTAAGATTTCTCCTAATGTATTACCATGTTACCAACAAATTACTAAAGCGAAACAGAGATGTTACCCTTCTAATATAACTGTTTCCGAGTCTTCAGCTGAAGTTGAATTACAAAGTCTTTTTGATCACACAGCTTCTCGAATCCTTGAATCTCAAAAAGAGGTCTTAGATCAGATTCCTGATGATTGTTTGTCTAATATCTCTTTACTTGGGAAATGGGGATTCGATGGCAGCACTGGACATAGTGAATACAAACAATTTTTTTCAGATTCAACTTTAGAAGATAGTAGTTTGTTTGTAACATCTTATGTACCCCTTCAAATTATTGTAAAATTAGCTGAAGATAATTGTAAAATTTTATGGAAAAATCCTCGACCCTCTTCCACTAGGTACTGCCGTCCTATTCGATTTCAATTTTTGAAAGAAAGCACAGCAGTGTCTTTGCAAGAGGAAGCTTATTTTAAGGATAAAATTGAAAGTTTGCAACCTACTTTTATTCAGATCGACAATCGTGAATTGGTCGTTTCTCATAAGTTGCAGCTTTCAATGGTAGATGGTAAAATTTGTAGTGCTTTAAGTGAAACATCTACAAGTAGATGTTATATATGTAATGCTACCCCTAAAGAGATGAATAAAATAGACGAATGTTTACAAAAACCTGTAATAGAGAGTAGATACCAATTTGGATTATCACCACTACATTCTTGGATACGTTTCTTCGAATATTTTATTCATCTTTCATATAGATTAGACATAAAAAAATGGCAAGTTAGGCTAGATAGTGATAAACAATTGTTATCAAATAAAAAACAATATGTACAGTCCCAGTTTAGGGAACGATTAGGTTTAATAGTTGACAAGCCGCGTAGTGGTGGAAGCGGGACGTCTAACGACGGAAACACGGCCAGGAAGTTTTTTTTGGAATCAGCTGTATCTGCTGAAATTACGGGTTTGAATAAGGATCTCATAGATCGTTGTTGTGTAATATTACAAACGTTATCTTCTGGACATAAAATTAATGAATGCAAGTTTAAAGACTATGCATTACAAACAGCATACAGCCTGGTCGAGGAATATCCGTGGTATAGTCTTCCTGCTTCTGTCCACAAGGTGCTCGTACATGGATCAGATATTATAAGTTATGCATTGTTATCTATAGGAGAACTTTCCGAAGAAGCTGCTGAAGCGACAAATAAGTATATCAAAATTTATAGACGAAGTCACACTCGAAAAATGTCATGTGAAGTTACCAATCAAGATTTAATACAACGACTATTATTACATTCAGATCCTTATATTACAAGTCTTCGAAAATTCCCCCTAAAAAGAAAAATACTCTGTCACAAAGTGTAATAGAATTGTTACATGTTTAATATTGTTAGAATAAGAATAATTTATTTGTATTTTGTTAGTTGTTTTGTTTTTTTGTATTTAATTAATTTTAATTTATTTATTTCTATTATTTTATTATAATTAAATAATGTTATCAATGTTTTGACTCTTATTTTATTTAAAATATATGTTTTACATTCCAATTTTTAAGTGTTTGTTCATGATAAATTTAGGTAAAAGTATGTTATTGTTTATATTTGTTTTTTACTGAAGTAAACGTTTTTTATTCCGTAAATACATGTACTTCTTTCATTTTAATGTTCCTAAAACACTTTTACAACTATAAGTCACTAAAATAATACAATGTATTGATAGTAACAGGACTTTAACTATTTATGACCGCCCTTGTATGGAGCGTGTCCCTCTGTGCTATGCTTCAATCTGTCTGATTTCTAGTCAGACGGCGCCATTTCGTTGCAGCTGTTGTTGTTGTGACTCCGGAATAGCAAATACCTTCTTGAAAACGTACCCAAAGTTTATATCAAATATTGGTGCGTTTATTCATATTTTGGATAACATCCATCATAACAGATTCGTTCGGCAACTGACTTGAAATCAGATAGCTGAAATGCGAATGCAATAGGCTCGAAACCTTTCGCTTTCTGTAATATTTTTGCATTTTAGCTGTATTTATAATTCTTTTAAAAAAATAAGTAAATTTGCAAAAAGTCAGAAAATGAAGCAGATAGGTTTCGAACTGTAACTGTTTCGGACGCGTCCAAAGCTCTAAATTTCGATAAATTTATTTAATGATGGATTTCCAGGGTTCAGTACTAATATGGCCAAGTAATCGTCTATGAACCCTTTGCTGTAGTAGTAACCAGATTCTTTTGAAAGTAGAGTTTATGTTCATGTTTAAATTATTCCCTTGTTGTAAGAGTATTTGCATACTATAGATTAAGAGGGAGAGAAATGTAACTACATATAAGAATTTTAAAAAAAATTGAGGAAATGTTGAGCTCCATCCTGCGCCCCACATGGTGAGTGTCTATCCAAACCTGCCTTATACACTCCCCCCTTCCAAAACAACTCGGAAGTTCCTCAAGCCCTATCCTACCTAGTAATCCTACCTCTAATATCCTACCCCATAACATTAGTTAGCATCTGCTTTGACAAAAGTAATTTTACGTTAACAACCTCTCATTGTATACACCTCAGTCTGTGATGAATAGCTTATTTTTCTGTGAGCCACCCCCCTCCCAGACTCCTTACTCTCCTAAGCCACTGATAACAAACGTCATAGATGTATGTCAATAAGGGGTTTTGCAAATTTAAATAATACTAAACGTTAAGCGGAATGTGTTCAAAAATCAATTTTTCTGTGAGCCACCCCCCTCCCAGACTCCTTACTCTCTTAAATCTTTGAACACCGCGGTTAAATTCTTCGAAAACAAATTATAAAGATTCAAATAAATTGCAGATGCAACTAAGTCTATAACTGCTACTAGTTTAGTTCAATAATACTTCGTAGAACCTAATGGACCTTATAACACAGAGCATCAATTTGCACCATTAACAATAAACCAATAGTACTATTTGATTGACATATTTGATATTTGTTTCAATTTAGTTTTATTCTTCTAGTGGTAGTCGCAGTGTGGACCCTACCACGCGCGTCCATAAGGGCAGGAAGAACACAGGGGGGTTTAGTGGGTAGGCCTGGCACTCTGCCAGGAGAGCCCCACACACGCTCGCCGTCTAGCCAACGGCGAGTATGGTGCGGTCACGCATTCCCCTCGAAAAAAAAAAAAAAAAAAAAAAAAAAGGCTGCAATCAATAACCTAAATTTCTGTGAGCCGCCCCCCTCCCAGGCTCCTTACTCTCTTAAGTCATTGAGACAGCGCTTCCGAATAATAAAAATAATAAATTTGATACTAGATGCAAACTTAGCTCATAACTATCCTATTCCACTAACATGTACCTACAAGATTAAAGTTTCGTACCTATACTATTTTAATATTATAGAAATCTTTGTTGCTTGTAGTATAAATTGATAATAAACTATACTATGTTGAGTCGGTCCTTAAAATTCCCTCCTAGTACTGCATTAGGCTTTTATTTCAACTAAATTAAATTTAATAAAATGAAATATGTGGTTATTCATTAGTTGCTTTAACAGATATGAAATCTGAGGTGTTATGTGTCTTTCAACCAACCTGAATAAACCATAATAAGCCGTCGGAGATTCTGAACAATAGTCAGAACTAGCATGAACAAATATCGCCTCACCTACTTATTACCGATATCAGGACAAGTAGCCGGTTGTGAGGCGACTAAAGTCAGAGGGACTTAACCGTAGAGTTCAAAGGCCCCCTCAGAGACTGCAAAGATCTACAGGTCTCATCCAATATATGGTAATATATCAATGGAATATAAGCGATAGCTATCCAACTGCTCCTTCTTCCCTATCCAGAATAACCTTTTGCCCTTTATACTTTCTCCAAGTTGGAGCTTGTATAGTGTACGAGTTTGGCATCATTGCAGCCTGTTCGCTGCGTGTAGAGTATGGATTTCCGTAAATATAATTGTTCTAAGTAAGCTATTATTTCAACTCGCCTAAGAACTTTATTTAACCTAACACCAAACATTACAGAAGTCCATTGAAGTGTAGTGTCATCTGGTCGAGCAATCAACAAATAAGGTCCAACACAAGTTCCTAGGTTAATTTAATAAAGCCATCATACCAACCTAACTATCCCACTTTAAACAAATCGAAACATCTCCCTAAATTCAAAACTTACAATCACTAACTCTTTAGTGTATATAGTGTATTATCTCGTAGGGTTTTAGCCAGTGAAACATGGCTTGTATTGTATTAATTATAATAGTTAAATATAGATATAGCGTTTCATTTCGCGGATCAATGAAAGAGAATACTAAGTTTTATCTTAATGGCACGTGTGCACGTAAATCAATTAGCGATAGAGTAAATGAATGTTAATAAAATATTTTTAATATAAAACATTTTAGGGGTCAAGTACAAATAAAATAGCAACCAAAGCATACCCGAATTAAAATAACAGAGAAGGTTCTAAACAAAACATATAAAATAAAATGTCAACAAATAACAACAAAATAACAAAATCAAAAAACCCGAATTAAAATATTCAGAGAATGTTCTTGACAAAACATATAAAATGAAATTTTAGTCAAGAAACATCAAAATAACAAAATCAAAAACCCGAATTAAAATATTCAGAGAATGTTCTTGACAAAACATATAAAATGAAATGTTAGTCAAGAAACATCAAAATAACAAAATCAAAAAACACGAATTAAAATAATCAGAGAATGTTCTAGATAAAATATATAAAATAAAATGTTAACGAGTAACAACAAAATCAAAAACCCGAATTAAAATCAAATAAAATACATTTTACCATTTCAAATTGAATGATGAGTTCTTTTTAATAATTTAAATATGGTTTAATATAGATCATTCAATTTTCCATTGGCAACAATTAAATGACCTGCCTGGATTACTATTTATTTAGCTTTGTGAAGCAAAATGACTAAAATTAGGACAAATTAATCAATCTTTTACATTTTATTAATTTTACAATTTTATTTGAATCCAGGCAACCCTAAAATAAAACACAAACCTCTGTAGTCTTCTCGGTCTTGGATCTCCACCTTGGGTAGCTACCTACTAGGGTAAGAAAACTATGCTTTTGGATCCATAACTGAACCCTCCCCCTACCCAAGACGCACTACCTAACAAATTATATTCGAATACAAGCATGGAGATCCCAGACCTATCTCGCTCTGGAACAATTCTTGACGCTGAAATAAATGTTATAATTCTCACCCCCCAACCCCTTTCTACGATATAATTATATGAAACAGCCTTGACAGGTGTTTCGTATGTTTTAATTTTACCGCGAAGTGATATGGAGTGGTTAAGAAATACTGGATCACTCCGGGACTAGTGCTTGCAAACTACTTTTTTTTTCTCTAATCTACCTTAATCTACACGCAGACCTGTAAATAATAGAATTAGCTTATTCTACACTAGCCTCACCAGCACGCTTTTCCAACCACGACTGATTTGTCTTTTTCCCATATCACTTTAATTGACAACAATAAAAAGATTTCCTAGCCGCTACTAAACAATAATATGTTAACTAAACTATAATATATATATGTCTCCCATTGTTCCCCATTTCGACTTGTCTTTCGCTGCACTATAGAAACCTTTCATATTGTCGTCGTTATTTTCGTATTCGAGGCAAATTGTTATGTAATAAGTAAGTTTAATTTTAGTTCTTATAAATGCGTACTGTACTCTAGAATATGAAAACTAGTATGTAAATAGACTTCCACACAAAAAACAGCCTTCACCAGGAAGTGCCATCTTTCTTGCAAGGATAGTATTATCGTATAATTTTATTTATAAAATAATCCTGTCCCTGTTAGTCTATAGTTACAGTATCGTAACTGGCAATGTTTTTTTTATTTATTTTTTATTTAAACTAATATAAGTACAGTCCCTATACACCAGGGATGACTCCCTTAATAACTTATGTCCAATATAATACTCAGTCATTAGTTTGAATTTAAAGTATTCTGAATGTGTAATCTAAAAATTTTAAGAGGTTAACACCTCAGCTATTTGGATAAATTCTCCTAACACTTAAAACTAAATCCTTGAGATTACTCTACAATTTCACCTCGAGACTATTGAAAGAATCCAAATGCTTGCAATACAAAACAGTGTTATGTAAATGTGTATATAACCCCAATATATATAAAATATATTATCTTATATCTAGGTTCTTTTTTTTTTGTAAATCTCCAATTAATTTTTTTTTATATTGTGTCAACTATATATTTATGAGTGAACTTCAATTCAATTGGTTAATAATTGCTTGAAATTTAAACTGTAACTATTAATACCAAGTTAATTACGTCAACTGTATTAAAGTTTCAAAACAAACTTAAAACTAAACTTCAAGCAAAATATTACAAATTTCATTAATATTAAGCACGACCAATTGAAAAGAATAATATCTACCTTATTACTAAGTTCGTGTGAGATTGAGTATTATATTTGGACTAACACACACAAAATTCAAGGAATATATAAAACATAATGCAAATAAAAGAACAAGATTTCAAGAAAATGTGTACCGCATCTCAACCGAAATTCGTGGACGAGACTCAGACCATTCTCTTGATACCTTCCTGATCTAAACCCCAAAATTGCTACTCTATTAACTGAAATGAAATTATTCTTTGACTAATGTGTCTGCCTAGAAAGCTCAGAAGTCATTAATTGGAATTTGACTCTAACTTTAAATGTAACGTCCATCTTTCAGTTTGTTTGCTACGCTCACTTTTTAAATTAGCTACTCTACGCTTATTGCATTTATATGTAGTGTATGTAAAATGAGTCGAGTACGGGAATATTGAGGACCTCTAGATAGTCGGCATTATTTGCCCTAGGAAAGTACTCGCCAAACCCAACTCGTATGTAGGATTCACTGAAGGTATTCCCTCTCAGCTCTGCCGTAAGTGTTAAGCTGGCCGGTCTTGGGCGATATATTATTAGCACCCTAGCTCAACACAACTTTATGTTGAATCGCGTACAGTATTATTGTATGTGCAAATGTCTTAAATTATGTTTGTAACGCGTACTGTAAGTGTACTGTTAGTGTGATGTTTGTTTATGTATCGATTACGCTTATGCTCTACACTACGCATCAAATAAATCTCCAAACTAATAGATAGACTGATATTAAATTCCTCAAAATAAAAATACCCGTAAAATTTCTAGGCAGACTATTCCTACCCCGTGCTCTATTACGAAAAACATCGTGAACATTCCTACCTCAACAATAATTATAATTTCTAAATGAGCCTTTCATCGTTTAACTAAGGTAAACTTCAAGAATTTTATTTCAAAATAACAATTAGTTCTTTATATTTTTATTATTAGCCCGCCATGAGAAAATTGTTTAATAAAAACCTATTTATCGTGAAATTCGTAAACACACCCCCACAAACAGAAGAAATCTCAAGCGACAAAATCTTAAGGACTTACCGACTGCCGCTCGCACTTAGCACACTATTAAACTTACACTTTCGCGACCGAACTTGAATAATCATCCCAAATCTTCCTCCCTTCGCCTTATATAGACCGGCCGATCCAGAAAACAAAGCGATTCAAGTCAACAAAACTCGCCTCAACCATTTTCTTGCTATCTTACTCCTGCGCAAGTGCCACGTCAGTTTTCTCTCCCTCTCTAACCTCAAACCAAACATTGCGAACGCAAGTCGCAACCATTTTTTTTTTGCTATCCTACTCCTACGCACGTGCCATGTCAGCTTTTCCTCCCTCTCTAACCTCAGTCGAATACTGCGATCGGCGCTTGAACGCTCCATAAAGAGCATACGAATTATAGGTATATACGACTCCTTCACTAATAGCAACATGATTAAAATTTTTAAACAAACAAACAACACAAAGTATTACACACACCATAATAACGAACATATAGGTTTATAAAAGAAAAAAAAGGTGTAAAGGCTTCGTCTAATAGCTATTTAACTGTAAAATCCCGCTTGACGTCTTTTATTTATGAATTGTTAAAGTGTTCAATATTTTATTATTTTAACTGACTAACTAACCGTTCGTAATACATCAAAGCCAAAATTGATGAAATATCATACTATTGTAGTATTATAAAGATTAAAATAAATAGTTCTATTCTTTTAGTTCAGAAGAACAATAGGTTGATAAAAAAAATCCTTCTCGATACCAATATCTCCACAATATGACCTTTTAATTTCGTAAAAAAAATATAATTAAATGTATATCAAATGTACCCCTTTTAATTATTTCTTGGGAAACTACTTGAATAGACTACAATTGCATTTTACAAAAATGCTAAATCCCTGCTCCTAAAACATCGTTGATATTCATTCTCCGTGTAAAATTGCCGCTCTAAATCAAACAGGAAATATATTCTCCGTGCCAAATCCCCTTCTCAATTCTTATTAAATCATTACTACTAACCGATCAATTAACCTTTGATTCATGTACAAGACGATCGTTACAGAACCTATGCTTCTATCTGTCTGATTTCTAGTCAGACGGCGCCATTTTGTTGCATCTGTTGTTGTTGTGACTCCGGAATAGCAAATACCTTCTTGAAAACGTACCCAAATTTCATATCAAATATTGGTGCGTTTATTCATATTTTGGATAACAACCATCATAACAGATTCGTTCGGCAACTGACTTGAAATTAGATAGCTGAAATGCGAATGCAATAGGCTCGAAACCCATCGCTTTCTGTAATATTTTTGCATTTTAGCTGTGCTTATAATGCTTTTAAAAAAATAAGTAACTGTTCAAAAAGTTGAAAAATGAAGCAGATAGGTTTCGAACCTATGCTTCAATCTGCCTGATTTCTAGTCAGACGTTAGCGCCGCTTGGTTGCAGCTGTTACTGTTGTGACTCCGGAACAGCAAATACCTTCTTGAAAACATACCCAAATTTTATCTCAAATATTGGTGCGTTTATTAATGTTTTCCATAACAACACTCATAGCAGATTCGGTCGGCAACTGACTTGAAATCAGATAGCTGAAATGCGAATGCAATAGGCTCGAAACCTTTCGCTTTCTGTAATATTTTTGCATTTTAGCTGTATTTATAATTCTTTAAAAAAATAAGTAAATTTGCAAAATGTCAGAAAATGAAGCAGATAGGTTTCGAATCTATGCTTCAATCTGTCTGATTTCTAGTCAGACGTTGGCGCTATTCCGTTGCAGCTGTTGTTGTTGTGACTCCGGAATAGCAAATAACTTCTTGAAAACATACGCAAATTTTATCTCAAATATTGGTGCGTTTATTAATGTTTTCTATAAAAACACTCATAGCAGATTCGGTCGGCAACTGACTTGAAATCAGATAGCTGAAATGCGAATGCAATAGGCTCGAAACCTATCGCTTTCTGTAATATTTTTGCATTTTATCAGTGTTTATAATGCTTTTAAAAAAATAAGTAACTTTTTAAAAAGTTGGAAAATGAAGCAGATAGGTTTCGAACCTATGCTTCAATCTATCTGATTTCTAGTCAGACGGCGCCATTTCGTTGCAGCTGTTGTTGTTGTGACTCCGGAATAGCAAATACCTTCTTGAAAACGTACCCAAATTTTATATCAAATATTGGTGCGTTTATTCATATTTTGGATAACAACCATCATAACAGATTCGTTCGGCAACTGACTTGAAATCAGATAGCTGAATTGCGAATGCAATAGGCTTGAAACCTACCACTTTCGCTAACCTTTTTTGGGTTTAACTGTGTTTTTCTTGCACTTAAAAAATAAGTAAATTTTCAAAAAGTTGGAAAATGAATCAGATAGGTTTCGAACCTATGCTTTTATTTGTCTGATTGCTAATCAGACGTTGGCGCCACTCCGTTGCAGCTGTTGTTGTTGAAACTCCGGAATAGCAAATACCTTCTTGAAAACATACGCAAATTTTATCTCAAATATTGGAGCGTTTTTTAAGGGTTTCCATTACAACACACATAGCAGATGCGTTCGGCAACTGACTTGAAATCAGATAGCTGAAATGCAAATGCAATAGGCTCGAAACCTATCGCTTTCTGTAATATTTTTGCATTTTAGCTGTATTTATAATGCTTTTAAAAAAATAAGTAAATTTGCAAAAAGTCATAAAATGAAGCAAATAGGTTTCGAACATATGCTTCAATCTGTCTGATTTCTAGTCAGACGACGCCATTCCGTTGCAGCTGTTGTTGTTGTGACTCCGGAATAGCAAATACCTTCTTGAAAACATACCCAAATTTTATATCAAATATTAGTGCGTTTATTCATATTTTCCATAACAATCATCATAGCAGATTCGTTCGGCAACTGACTTGAAATCAGATAGCTGAAATGCGAATGCAATAGGCTCGAAACCTTTCGCTTTCTGTAATATTTTTGCATTTTAGCTGTATTTATAATTCTTTTAAAAAAATAAGTAAATTTGCAAAAAGTCAGAAAATGAAGCAGATAGGTTTCGAACCTATGCTTCAATCTGTCTGATTTCTAGTCAGACGGCGCCATTTCGTTGCAGCTGTTGTTGTTGTGACTCCGGAATAGCAAATACCTTCTTGAAAACGTACCTAAAGTTTATATCAAATATTGGTGCGTTTATTCATATTTTGGATAACATCCATCATAACAGATTCGTTCGGCAACTGACTTGAAATCAGATAGCTGAAATGCGAATGCAATAGGCTCGAAACCTATCACTTTCTGTAATATTTTGCATTTTTGCTGTGTTTATAATGCTTTTAAAAAAATAAGTAAATTTTCAAAAAGTTGGAAAATAAAGCATATAGGTTTCGAACCTATGCTTCAATTTGCCTGATTTCAAGTCAGACGTTGGCGCCACTCCATTGCAGCTGTTGTTGTTGTGATTTTGGAATAGCAAATACCTTCTTGAAAACATATCCAAATTTTATCTCAAATATTGGTGTTTTTATTAATGTTTTCCATAACAACACTCATAGCAGATTCGTTCGGCAACTGACTTGAAATCAGATAGCTGAATTGCGAATGCAATAGGCTTGAAACCTAACGCTTTCCCTCACCTATTTTGGGTTTAACTGTGTTTTTCTTGCACTTAAAAAATAAGTAAATTTTCAAAAAGTTGAAAAATGAAGCAGATAGGTTTCGAACCTATGCTTTTATTTGTCTGATTTCTAGTCAGACGTTGGCGCCACTTCGTTGCAGCTGTTGTTGTTGAAACTCCGGAATAGCAAATACCTTCTTGAAAACATACGCAAATTTTATCTCAAATATTGGTGCGTTTATTAATGTTTTCTATAACAACACTCATAGCAGATTCGTTCGGCAACTGACTTGAAATCAGATAGCTGAATTGCGAATGCAATAGGCTTGAAACCTACCACTTTCGCTAACCTTTTTTGGGTTTAACTGTGTTTTTCTTGCACTTAAATAATAAGTAAATTTTCAAAAAGTTGGAAAATGAATTAGATAGGTTTCGAACCTATGCTTTTATTTGTCTGATTGCTAATCAGACGTTGGCGCCACTCCGTTGCAGCTGTTGTTGTTGAAACTCCGGAATAGCAAATACCTTCTTGAAAACATACGCAAATTTTATCTCAAATATTGGAGCGTTTTTTAAGGGTTTCCATTACAACACACATAGCAGATGCGTTCGGCAACTGACTTGAAATCAGATAGCTGAAATGCGAATGCAATAGGCTCGAAACCTTTCGCTTTCTGTAATATTTTTGCATTTAAGCTGTATTTAGAATTCTTTTAAAAAATAAGTAAAATTGCAAAAAGTCAGAAAAGGAAGCAGATAGGTTTCGAACCTATGCTTTAATCTGTCTGATTTCTAGTCAGACGACGCCATTCCATTGCAGCTGTTGTTGTTGTGACTCCGGAATAGCAAATACATTCTTGAAAACATACCCAAATTTTATATCAAATATTGGTGCGTTTACTCATATTTTCCATAACAACCATCATAGCAGATTCGATCGGCAACTGACTTGAAATCCGATAGCTGAAATGCGAATGCAATAGGCTCGAAACCTATCGCTTTCTGTAATATTTTTGTATTTTAGCTGTGTTTATAATGCTTTTAAAAAAATAAGTAATTTCTCAAAAAGTTGAAAAATGAAGCAGATAGGTTTCGAACCTATGCTTTTATTTGTCTGATTTCTAGTCAGACGTTGGCGCCACTTCGTTGCAGCTGTTGTTGTTGAAACTCCGGAATAGCAAATACCTTCTTGAAAACGTACGCAAATTTTATCTCAAATATTGGAGCGTTTTTTAAGGTTTTCCATTACAACACACATAGCAGATGCGTTCGGCAACTGACCTGAAATCAGATAGCTGAAATGCGAATGCAATAGGCTCGAAACCAATCGCTTTCTGTAATATTTTTGCATTTTTGCTGTGTTTATAATGCTTTTAAAAAAATAAGTAAATTTTCAAAAAGTTGGAAAATGAAGCATATATGTTTCGAACCTATGCTTCAATTTGCCTGATTTCGAGTCAGACGTTGGCGCCACTCCATTGCAGCTGTTGTTGTTGTGATTTTGGAATAGCAAATACCTTCTTGAAAACATACCCAAATTTTATCTCAAATATTGGTGCGTTTATTAATGTTTTCCATAACAACACTCATAGCAGATTCGTTCGGCAACTGACTTGAAATCAGATAGCTGAATTGCGAATGCAATAGGCTTGAAACCTAACGCTTTCCCTAACCTATTTTGGGTTTAACTGTGTTTTTCTTGCACTTAATAAATAAATAAATTTTCAAAAAGTTGAAAAATGAAGCAGATAGGTTTCGAACCTATGCTTTTATTTGTCTGATATCTAGTCAGACGTTGGCGCCACTTCGTTGCAGCTGTTGTTGTTGAAACTCCGGAATAGCAAATACCTTCTTGAAAACATACCCAAATTTTATATCAAATATTGGTGCGTTTACTCATATTTTCCGTAACAACCATCATAGCAGATTCGTTCGGCAACTGACTTGAAATCAGATAGCTGAAATGCGAATGCAATAGGCTCGAAACCTATCGCTTTCTGTAATATTTTTGCATTTTTGCTGTGTTTATAATGCTTTTAAAAAAATAAGTAAATTTTCAAAAAGTTGGAAAATGAAGCATATAGGTTTCGAACCTATGCTTCAATTTGCCTGATTTCGAGTCAGACGTTGGCGCCACTCCATTGCAGCGGTTGTTGTTGTGATTTTGGAATAGCAAATACCTTCTTGAAAACATACCCAAATTTTATCTCAAATATTGGTGCGTTTATTAATGTTTTCCATAACAACACTCATAGCAGATTCGTTCGGCAACTGACTTGAAATCAGATAGCTGAATTGCGAATGCAATAGGCTTGAAACCTAACGCTTTCCCTAACCTATTTAGGGTTTAACTGTGTTTTTCTTGAACTTAAAAAATAAGTAAATTTTCAAAAAGTTGAAAAATGAAGCAGATAGGTTTCGAACCTACGCTTTTATTTGTCTGATTTCTAGTCAGACGTTGGCGCCACTTCGTTGCAGCTGTTGTTGTTGAAACTCCGGAATAGCAAATACCTTCTTGAAAACATACGCAAATTTTATCTCAAATATTGGAGCGTTTTTCAAGGGTTTCCATTACAACACACATAGCAGATGCGTTCGGCAACTGACTTGAAATCAGATAGCTGAAATGCGTATGCAATAGGCTCGAAACCTTTCGCTTTCTGTAATATTTTTGCATTTTAGCTGTATTTATAATTTTTTTAAAAAAATAAGTAAATTTGCAAAAAGTCAGAAAATGAAGCAGATAGGTTTCGAACCTATGCTTCAATTTGTCTGATTTCTAGTCAGACGACGCCATTCCGTTGCAGCTGTTGTTGTTGTGACTCCGGAATAGCAAATACCTTCTTGAAAACATACCCAAATTTATATCAAATATTAGTGCGTTTATTCATATTTTCCATAACAACCATCATAGCAGATTCGTTCGGCAACTGACTTGAAATCAGATAGCTGAAATGCGAATGCAATAGGCTCGAAACCTTTCGCTTTCTGTAATATTTTTGCATTTTAGCTGTATTTATAATTCTTTTAAAAAAATAAGTAAATTTTCAAAAAGTTGGAAAATGAAGCAGATAGGTTTCGAACCTATGCTTCAGTCTGTCTGATTTCTAGTCAGACGTTGGCGCCACTCCGTTGCAGCTGTTGATGTTGTGACTCCGGAATAGCAAATACCTTCTTGAAAACATACCCAAATTTTATCTCAAATATTGGTGCGTTTATTAATGTTTTCCATAACAACACTCATAGCAGATTCGGTCGGCAACTGACTTGAAATCAGATAGCTGAAATGCGAATGCAATAGGCTCGAAACCTATCGCTTTCTGTAATATTTTTGCATTTTAGCTGTATTTATAATGCTTTTAAAAAAATAAGTAAATTTTCAAAATGTTGGAAAATGAAGCAGATAGGTTTCGAACCTATGCTTCAATCTGTCTGATTTCTAGTCAGACGTTGGCGCCATTCCGTTGCAGCTGTTGTAGTTGTGACTCCGAAATAGCAAATACCTTCTTGAATACACCCAAATTTTATCTCAAATACTGGAGCGTTTTTTAAGGTTTTCCATTACAACACACATAGCAGATGCGTTCGGCAACTGACTTGAAATCAGAGAGCTGAAATGCGAATGCAATAGACTTGAAACCTACCGCTTCCGCTTACCTTTTTTGGGTTTATTCTGTGTTTTTGTTGCACTTAAAAAATAAGTAAATTTTCAAAATGTTGGAAAATTAAGCTGATAGGTTTTAAACCTATACTTCAATCTGTCTGATTTCTAGTCAGACGTTGGCGCCACTCGGTTGCAGCTGTTGTTGTTGTGACTCCGGAATAGCAAATACCTTCTTGAAAACAAACCCAAATTTTATCTCAAATATTGGTGCGTTTATTAATGTTTTCCATAACAACACTCATAGCAGATTCGGTCGGCAACTGACTTGAAGTCAGATAGCTGAAATGCGAATGCAATAGGCTCGAAACCTATCGCTTTCTGTAATATTTTTGCATTTTAGCTGTATTTATAATGCTTTTAAAAAAATAAGTAAATTTTCAAAAAGTTGAAAATGAAGCAGATAGGTTTCGAACCTATGCTTCAATCTGCCTGATTTCTAGTCAGACGTTGGCGCCGCTTGGTTGCAGCTGTTGTTGTTGTGACTCCGGAATAGCAAATACCTTCTTGAAAACATACCCAAATTTTATCTTAAATATTGGTGCGTTAATTAATGTTTTCCATAACAACACTCATAGCAGATGCGTTCGGCAACTGACTTGAAATCAGATAGCTGAAATGCGAATGCAATAGGCTCGAAACCTATCGCTTTCTGTAATATTTTTGCGTTTTAGCTGTGTTTATAATGCTGTTAAAAAAATAAGTAAATTTTCAAAAAGTTGGAAAATGAAGCAGATAGGTTTCGAACCTATGCTTCTGTCTGTCTGATTTCTAGTCAGACGTTGGCGCCACTCCGTTGCAGCTGTTGTTGTTGTGACTCCGGAATAGCAAATACCTTCTTGAAAACATACCCAAATTTTATCTCAAATATTGGTGCGTTTATTAATGTTTTCCATAACAACACTCATAGCAGATTCGGTCGGCAACTGACTTGAAATCAGATAGCTGAAATGCGAATGCAATAGGCTCGAAACCTATCGCTTTCTGTAATATTTTTGCATTTTAGCTGTATTTATAATGCTTTTAAAAAAATAAGTAAATTTTCAAAATGTTGGAAAATGAAGCAGATAGGTTTCGAACCTATGCTTCAATCTGTCTGATTTCTAGTCAGACGTTGGCGCCATTCCGTTGCAGCTGTTGTAGTTGTGACTCCGAAATAGCAAATATCTTCTTGAATACACCCAAATTTTATCTCAAATATTGGAGCTTTTTTTAAGGTTTTCCATTGCAACACACATAGCAGATGCGTTCGGCAACTGACTTGAAATCAGAGAGCTGAAATGCGAATGCAATAGACTTGAAACCTACCGCTTCCGCTAACCTTTTTTGGGTTTATTCTGTGTTTTTGTTGCACTTAAAAAATAAGTAAATTTTCAAAATGTTGGAAAATTAAGCTGATAGGTTTTAAACCTATGCTTCAATCTGTCTGATTTCTAGTCAGACGTTGGCGCCACTCGGTTGCAGCTGTTGTTGTTGTGACTCCGGAATAGCAAATACCTTCTTGAAAACAAACCCAAATTTTATCTCAAATATTGGTGCGTTTATTAATGTTTTCCATAACAACACTCATAGCAGATTCGGTCGGCAACTGACTTGAAGTCAGATAGCTGAAATGCGAATGCAATAGGCTCGAAACCTATCGCTTTCTGTAATATTTTTGCATTTTAGCTGTATTTATAATGCTTTTAAAAAAATAAGTAAATTTTCAAAAAGTTGGAAATGAAGCAGATAGGTTTCGAACCTATGATGCTTCAATCTGCCTGATTTCTAGTCAGACGTTGGCGCCGCTTGGTTGCAGCTGTTGTTGTTGTGACTCCGGAATAGCAAATACCTTCTTGAAAACATACCCAAATTTTATCTTAAATATTGTTGCGTTAATTAATGTTTTCCATAACAACACTCATAGCAGATGCGTTCGGCAACTGACTTGAAATCAGATAGCTGAAATGCGAATGCAATAGGCTCGAAACCTATCGCATTCTGTAATATTTTTGCATTTTAGCTGTGTTTATAATGCTGTTAAAAAAATAAGTAAATTTTCAAAAATTTGGAAAATGAAGCAGATAGGTTTCGAACCTATGCTTCAGTCTGTCTGATTTCTAGTCAGACGTTGGCGCCACTCCGTTGCAGCTGTTGTTGTTGTGACTCCGGAATAGCAAATACCTTCTTGAAAACATACCCAAATTTTATCTCAAATATTGGTGCGTTTATTAATGTTTTCCATGACAACACTCATAGCAGATTCGGTCGGCAACTGACTTGAAATCAGATAGCTGAAATGCGAATGCAATAGGCTCGAAACCTATCGCATTCTGTAATATTTTTGCATTTTAGCTGTGTTTATAATGCTGTTAAAAAAATAAGTAAATTTTCAAAAATTTGGAAAATGAAGCAGATAGGTTTCGAACCTATGCTTCTGTCTGTCTGATTTCTAGTCAGACGTTGGCGCCACTCCGTTGCAGCTGTTGTTGTTGTGACTCCGGAATAGCAAATACCTTCTTGAAAACATACCCAAATTTTATCTCAAATATTGGTGCGTTTATTAATGTTTTCCATGACAACACTCATAGCAGATTCGGTCGGCAACTGACTTGAAATCAGATAGCTGAAATGCGAATGCAATAGGCTCGAAACCTATCGCTTTCTGTAATATTTTTGCATTTTAGCTGTATTTAAAATGCTTTTAAAAAAATAAGTAAATTTTCAAAATGTTGAAAAATGAAGCAGATAGGTTTCGAACCTATGCTTCAATCTGTCTGATTTCTAGTCAGACGTTGGCGCCATTCCGTTGCAGCTGCTGTAGTTGTGACTCCGAAATAGCAAATACCTTCTTGAATACACCCAAATTTTATCTCAAATATTGGAGCGTTTTTTAAGGTTTTCCATTACAACACACATAGCAGATTCGGTCGGCAACTGACTTGAAGTCAGATAGCTGAAATGCGAATGCAATAGGCTCGAAACCTATCGCTTTCTGTAATATTTTTGCATTTTAGCTGTATTTATAATGCTTTTAAAAAAATAAGTAAATTTTCAAAAAGTTGGAAAATGAAGCAGATAGGTTTCGAACCTATGCTTTAATCTATCTGATTTCTAGTCAGACGTTGGCGCCACTCCGTTGTAGCTGTTGTTGTTGTGACTCCGGAATAGCTAATACCTTCTTGAAAACATACCCAAATTTTATCTCAAATATTGGTGCGTTTATTAATGTTTTCCATAACAACACTCATAGCAGATTCGGTCGGCAAGTGACTTGAAATCAGAAAGCTGAATTGCGAATGGAATAGTCTTGAAACCTACCGCCATCGCTAACCTTTTTTGGGTTTAACTGTGTTTTTCTTGCACTTAAAAAATAAGTACATTTTCAGAAAGTTGGAAAATGAAGCCGATAGATTTCGAACCTATGCTTCAATCTGCCTGATTTCTAGTCAGACGTTGGCTCCGCTTGGTTGCAGCTGTTGTTGTTGTGACTCCGGAATAGCTAATACCTTCTTGAAAACATACCCAAATTTTATCTCAAATATTGGTGCGTTTATTAATGTTTTCCATAACAACACTCATAGCAGATTCGGTCGGCAAGTGACTTGAAATCAGAAAGCTGAATTGCGAATGGAATAGTCTTGAAACCTACCGCCATCGCTAACCTTTTTTGGGTTTAACTGTGTTTTTCTTGCACTTAAAAAATAAGTAAACTTTCAAAAAGTTGGAAAATGAAGCAGATAGGTTTCGAACCTATGCTCCAATCTGTCTGATTTCTAGTCAGACGTTGGCGCCACTCCGTTGCAGCTGTTGTTGTTGTGACTCCGGAATAGCAAATACCTTCTTGAAAACATACCCAAATTTTATCTCAAATATTTTTGCGTTAATTAATGTTTTCCATAACAATACTCATAGCAGATGCCTTCGGCAACTGACTTGAAATCAGATAGCTGAAATGCGAATGCAATAGGCTTGAAACCTACCACTTTCGCTAACATTTTTTGGGTTTATTCTGTGTTTTTGTTGCACTTAAAAAAGAAGTAAATTTTCAAAAAGTTGGAAAATGAAGCAGATAGGTTTCGAACCTATGCTTCAATCTGCCTGATTTCTAGTCAGACGTTGGCGCCGCTTGGTTGCAGCTGTTGTTGTTGTGACTCCGGAATAGTAAATACCTTCTTGAATACATACCCAAATTTTATCTCAAATATTGGTGCGTTTATTAATGTTTTCCATAACAACACTCATAGCAGATTCGGTCGGCAACTGACTTGAAATTTTTGCATTTTAGCTGTATTTATAATGCTTTTAAAAAAATAAGTAAATTTGCAAAAAGTCAGAAAATGAAGCAGATAGGTTTCGAACCTATGCTTCAATCTGTCTGATTTCTAGTCAGACGTTGGCGCCATTCCGTTGCAGCTGTTGTTGTTGTAACTTTGGAATAGCAAATACCTTCTTGAAAACATACCCAAATTTTATCTCAAATATTGGTGCGCTTATTAATGTTTTCCATAACAACACTCATAGCAGATGCGTTCGGCAACTGACTTGAAATCAGATAGCTGAAATGCGAATGCAATAGGCTCGAAACCTATCGCTTTCTGTAATATTTTTGCATTTCAGCTGTATTTATAATGCTTTTAAAAAAATAAGTAAATTTTCAAAAAGTTGGAATATGAAGCAGATAGGTTTCGAACCTATGCTTCAATCTGTCTGATTTCTAGTCAGACGTTGGCGCCACTCCGTTGCAGCTGTTGTTGTTGTGACTCCGGAATAGCAAATACCTTCTTGAAAACATACCCAAATTTTATCTCAAATATTGCAGCGTTTTTAAGGTTTTCCATTACAACACACATAGCAGATGCGTTCGGCAACTGACTTGAAATCAGAGAGCTGAAATGCGAATGCAATAGACTTGAAACCTACCGCTTCCGCTAACCTTTTTTGGGTTTATTCTGTGTTTTTGTTGCACTTAAAAAATAAGTAAATGTTCAAAATGTTGGAAAATGAAGCTGATAGGTTTCGAACCTATGCTTCAATCTGCCTGATTTCTAGTCAGACGTTGGCGCCGCTTGGTTGCAGCTGTTGTTGTTGTGACTCCGGAATAGCAAATACCTTCTTGAAAACATACCCAAATTTTATCTCAAATATTGGTGCGTTTATTAATGTTTTCCATAACAACACTCATAGCAGATTCGGTCGGCAACTGACTTGAAATCAGATAGCTGAAATGCGAATGCTATAGGCTAGAAACCTATCGCTTTCTGTAATATTTTTGCATTTTAGCTGTATTTATAATGCTTATAAAAAAATAAGTAAATTTTCAAAAAGTTGGAAAATGAAGCAGATAGGTTTCAAACCTATGCTTCAGTCTGTCTGATTTCTAGTCAGACGTTGGCGCCACTCCGTTGCAGCTGTTGTTGTTGTGACTCCGGAATAGCAAATACCTTCTTGAAAACATACCCAAATTTTATCTCAAATATTGGTGCGTTTATTAATGTTTTCCATAACAACACTCATAGCAGATTCGGTCGGCAACTGACTTGAAATCAGATAGCTGAAATGCGAATGCAATAGGCTCGAAACCTATCGCTTTCTGTAATATTTTTGCATTTTAGCTGTATTTATAATGCTTTTAAAAAAATAAGTAAATTTTCAAAAAGTTGGAAAATGAAGCAGATAGGTTTCGAACCTATGCTTTAATCTATCTGATTTCTAGTCAGACGTTGGCGCCACTCCGTTGTAGCTGTTGTTGTTGTGACTCCGGAATAGCAAATACCTTCTTGAAAACATACCCAAATTTTATCTCAATTATTGGTGCGTTTATTAATGTTTGCCATAATAACACTCATAGCAGATGCATTCGGCAACTGACTTGAAATCAGCTAGCTGAATTGCGAATGCAATAGGCTTGAAACCTACCGCTTTCGCTAACCTTTTTTGGGTTTAACTGTGTTTTTCTTGCACTTAAAAAATAAGTACATTTTCAAAAAGTTGGAAAATGAAGCCGATAGGTTTCGAACCTATGCTTCAATCTGCCTGATTTCTAGTCAGACGTTGGCTCCGCTTGGTTGCAGCTGTTGTTGTTGTGACTCCGGAATAGCTAATAACTTCTTGAAAACATACCCAAATTTTATCTCAAATATTGGTGCGTTTATTAATGTTTTCCATAACAACACTCATAGCAGATTCGGTCGGCAAGTGACTTGAAATCAGAAAGCTGAATTGCGAATGGAATAGTCTTGAAACCTACCGCTATCGCTAAACTTTTTTGGGTTTAACTGTGTTTTTCTTACATTAAAAAAATAAGTAAATTTTCAAAAAGTTGGAAAATGAATCAGATAGGTTTCTAACCTATGCTTCAATCTGTCTGATTTCTAGTCAGACGTTGGCGCCACTCCGTTGCAGCTGTTGTTGTTGTGACTCCGGAATAGCAAATACCTTCTTGAAAACATACCCAAATTTTATCTCAAATATTTTTGCGTTAATTAATGTTTTCCATAACAACACTCATAGCAGATGCGTTCGGCAACTGACTTGAAATCAGATAGCTGAAATGCGAATGCAATAGGCTTGAAACCTACCACTTTCGCTAACATTTTTTGGGTTTATTCTGTGTTTTTGTTGCACTTAAAAAAGAAGTAAATTTTCAAAAAGTTGGAAAATGAAGCAGATAGCTTTCGAACCTATGCTTCAATCTGTCTGATTTCTAGTCAGACGTTGGCGCCACTCCGTTGCAGCTGTTGTTGTTGTGACTTTGGAATAGCAAATACCTTCTTGAAAACATACGCAAATTTTATCTCAAATATTGGTGCGTTTATTAATGTTTGCCATAATAACACTCATAGCAGATGCATTCGGCAACTGACTTGAAATCAGATAGCTGAATTGCGAATGCAATAGGCTTGAAACCTACCGCTTTCGCTAACCTTTTTTGGGTTTAACTGTGTTTTTCTTGCACTTAAAAAATAAGTAAATTTTCAAAAAGTTGGAAAATGAAGCAGATAGGTTTCGAACCTATGCTCCAATCTGTCTGATTTCTAGTCAGACGTTGGCGCCACTCCGTTGCAGCTGTTGTTGTTGTGACTCCGGAATAGCAAATACCTTCTTGAAAACATACCCAAATTTTATCTCAAATATTTTTGCGTTAATTAATGTTTTCCATAACAACACTCATAGCAGATGCCTTCGGCAACTGACTTGAAATCAGATAGCTGAAATGCGAATGCAATAGGCTTGAAACCTACCACTTTCGCTAACATTTTTTGGGTTTATTCTGTGTTTTTGTTGCACTTAAAAAAGAAGTAAATTTTCAAAAAGTTGGAAAATGAAGCAGATAGGTTTCGAACCTATGCTTCAATCTGCCTGATTTCTAGTCAGACGTTGGCGCCGCTTGGTTGCAGCTGTTGTTGTTGTGACTCCGGAATAGTAAATACCTTCTTGAAAACATACCCAAATTTTATCTCAAATATTAGTGCGTTTATTAATGTTTTCCATAACAACACTCATAGCAGATTCGGTCGGCAACTGACTTGAAATTTTTGCATTTTAGCTGTATTTATAATGCTTTTAAAAAAATAAGTAAATTTGCAAAAAGTCAGAAAATGAAGCAGATAGGTTTCGAACCTATGCTTCAATCTGTCTGATTTCTAGTCAGACGTTGGCGCCATTCGTTGCAGCTGTTGTTGTTTTAACTTTGGAATAGCAAATACCTTCTTGAAAACATACCCAAATTTTATCTCAAATATTGGTGCGCTTATTAATGTTTTCCATAACAACACTCATAACAGATTCGTTCGGCAACTGACTTGAAATCAGATAGCTGAAATGCGAATGCAATAGGCTCGAAACCTATCGCTTTCTGTAATATTTTTGCATTTTTGCTGTGTTTATAATGCTTTTAAAAAAATAAGTAAATTTTCAAAAAGTTGGAAAATGAAGCATATTGGTTTCGAACCTATGCTTCAATTTGCCTGATTTCGAGTCAGACGTTGGCGCCACTCCATTGCAGCGGTTGTTGTTGTGATTTTGGAATAGCAAATACCTTCTTGAAAACATACCCAAATTTTATCTCAAATATTGGTGCGTTTATTAATGTTTTCCATAACAACACTCATAGCAGATTCGTTCGGCAACTGACTTGAAATCAGATAGCTGAATTGCGAATGCAATAGGCTTGAAACCTAACGCTTTCCCTAACCTATTTAGGGTTTAACTGTGTTTTTCTTGAACTTAAAAAATAAGTAAATTTTCAAAAAGTTGAAAAATGAAGCAGATAGGTTTCGAACCTATGCTTTTATTTGTCTGATTTCTAGTCAGACGTTGGCGCCACTTCGTTGCAGCTATTGTTGTTGAAACTCCGGAATAGCAAATACCTTCTTGAAAACATACGCAAATTTTATCTCAAATATTGGAGCGTTTTTCAAGGGTTTCCATTACAACACACATAGCAGATGCGTTCGGCAACTGACTTGAAATCAGATAGCTGAAATGCGAATGCAATAGGCTCGAAACCTTTCGCTTTCTGTAATATTTTTGCATTTTAGCTGTATTTATAATTCTTTTAAAAAAATAAGTAAATTTGCAAAAAGTCAGAAAATGAAGCAGATAGGTTTCGAACCTATGCTTCAATTTGTCTGATTTCTAGTCAGACGACGCCATTCCGTTGCAGCTGTTGTTGTTGTGACTCCGGAATAGCAAATACCTTCTTGAAAACATACCCAAATTTATATCAAATATTAGTGCGTTTATTCATATTTTCCATAACAACCATCATAGCAGATTCGTTCGGCAACTGACTTGAAATCAGATAGCTGAAATGCGAATGCAATAGGCTCGAAACCTTTCGCTTTCTGTAATATTTTTGCATTTTAGCTGTATTTATAATACTTTTAAAAAAATAAGTAAATTTGCAAAAAGTCAGAAAATGAAGCAGATAGGTTTCGAACCTATGCTTCAATCTGTCTGATTTCTAGTCAGACGGCGCCATTTCGTTGCAGCTGTTGTTGTTGTGACTCCGGAATAGCAAATACCTTCTTGAAAACGTACCCAAAGTTTATATCAAATATTGGTGCGTTTATTCATATTTTGGATAACATCCATCATAACAGATTCGTTCGGCAACTGACTTGAAATCAGATAGCTGAAATGCGAATGCAATAGGCTCGAAACCTATCACTTTCTGTAATATTTTTGCATTTTTGCTGTGTTTATAATGCTTTTAAAAAAATAAGTAAATTTTCAAAAAGTTGGAAAATGAAGCATATAGGTTTCGAACCTATGCTTCAATTTGCCTGATTTCGAGTCAGACATTGGCGAAACTCCATTGCAGCTGTTGTTGTTTTAATTTTGGAATAGCAAATACCTTCTTGAAAACATACCCAAATTTTATCTCAAATATTGGTGTTTTTATTAATGTTTTCCATAACAACACTCATAGCAGGTTCGTTCGGCAACTGACTTGAAATCAGATAGCTGAATTGCGAATGCAATAGGCTTGAAACCTAACGCTTTCCCTAACCTATTTTGGGTTTAACTGTGTTTTTCTTGCACTTAAAAAATAAGTAAATTTTCAAAAAGTTGAAAAATGAAGCAGATAGGTTTCGAACCTATGCTTTTATTTGTCTGATTTCTAGTCAGACGTTGGCGCCACTTCGTTGCAGCTGTTGTTGTTGAAACTCCGGAATAGCAAATACCTTCTTGAAAACATACGCAAATTTTATCTGAAATTTTGGAGCGTTTTTTAAGGTTTTCCATTACAACACACATAGCAGATGCGTTCGGCAACTGACTTGAAATCAGATAGCTGAAATGCGAATGCAATATGCTCGAAACCTATCGCTTTCTGTAATATTTTTGCATTTCAGCTGTATTTATAATGCTTTTAAAAAAAAAGGTAAATTTGCGAAAAGTCAGAAAATGAAGCAGATAGGTTTCGAACCTATGCTTCAATCTGTCTGATTTCTAGTCAGACGACGCCATTCCGTTGCAGCTGTTGTTGTTGTGACTCCGGAATAGCAAATACATTCTTGAAAACATACCCAAATTTTATATCAATTATTGGTGCGTTTACTCATATTTTCCATAACAACCATCATAGCAGATTCGTTCGGCAACTGACTTGAAATCAGATAGCTGAAATGCGAATGCAATAGGCTCGAAACATTTCGCTTTCTGTAATATATTTGCATTTAAGCTGTATTTATAATTCTTTTAAAAAATAAGTAAAATTGCAAAAAGTCAGAAAAGGAAGCAGATAGGTTTCGAACCTATGCTTTAATCTGTCTGATTTCTAGTCAGACGACGCCATTCCGTTGCAGCTCTTGTTGTTGTGACTCCGGAATAGCAAATACATTCTTGAAAACATACCCAAATTTTATATCAAATATTGGTGCGTTTACTCATATTTTCCATAACAACCATCATAGCAGATTCGATCGGCAACTGACTTGAAATCAGATAGCTGAAATGCGAATGCAATAGGCTCGAAACCTATCGCTTTCTGTAATATTTTTGTATTTTAGCTGTGTTTATAATGCTTTTAAAAAAATAAGTAATTTCTCAAAAAGTTGGAAAATGAAGCAGATAGGTTTCGAACCTATGCTTCAATCTGTCTGATTTCTAGTCAGACGTTGGCGCCACTCCGTTGCCGCTGTTGTTGTTGAATCTCCGGTATAGCAAATACCTTCTTGAAAACGTACGCAAATTTTATCTCAAATATTGGAGCGTTTTTTAAGGTTTTCCATTACAACACACATAGCATATTCGTTCGGCAACTGACTTGAAATCAGATAGCTGAATTGCGAATGCAATAGGCTTGAAACCTACCGCTTTCGCTAACCTTTTTTGGGTTTAACTGTGTTTTTCTTGCACTTAAAAAATAAGTAAATTTTCAAAAAGTTGGAAAATGAAGCAGATATGTTTCGAACCTATGTTTTATTTGTCTGATTTCTAGTCAGACGTTGGCGCCACTCCGTTGCAGCTGTTGTTGTTGAAACTCCGAAATAGCAAATACCTTCTTGAAAACATATGCAAATTTTATCTTAAATATTGGAGAGTTTTTTAAGGTTTTCCATTACAACACACATAGCAGATGCATTCGGCAACTGACTTGAAATCAGATAGCTGAAATGCGAATGCAATAGGCTCGAAACCTATCGCTTTCTGTAATATTTTTGCATTTTAGCTGTATTTATAATGCTTTTACAAAAATAAGTAATTTGCAAAAAGTCAGAAAATGAAGCAGATAGGTTTCGAACCTATGCTTCAATCTGTCTGATTTCTACTCAGACGGCGCCATTCCGTTGCAGCTGTTGTTGTTGTGACTCCGGAATAGCAAATACCTTCTTGAAAACATACCCAAATTTTATATCAAACATTGGTGCGTTTATTCATATTTTCCATAACAACCATCATAACAGATTCGTTCGGCAACTGACTTGAAATCAGATAGCTGAAATGCGAATGCAATAGGCTCGAAACCTATCGCTTTCTCTAATATTTTTGCATTTTAGCTGTGTTTATAATGCTTTTAATAAAATAAGTAATTTTCAAAAAGTTGGAAAATGAAGCAGATAGGTTTCGAACCTATGCTTCAATCTGTCTGATTTCTAGTCAGACGTTGGCGCCACTCCATTACAGCTGTTGTTGTTGAAACTCCTGAATAGCAAATACCTTCTTGAAAACATACGCAAATTTTATCTCAAATATTGGAGCGTTTTTTAAGGTTTTCCATTACAACACACATAGCAGATTCGTTCGGCAACTGACTTGAAATCAGATAGCTGAATTGCGAATGCAACAGGCTTGAAACCTACCGCTTTCGCTAACCTTTTTTGGGTTTAACTGTGTTTTTCTTGCACTTAAAAAATAAGTAAATTTTCAAAAAGTTGGAAAATGAAGCAGATATGTTTCGAACCCATGCTTCAATCTGCCTGATTTCTAGTCAGACGTTGGCGCCGCTCGGTTGCAGCTGTTGTTGTTGTGACTCCGGAATAGCAAATACCTTCTTGAAAACATACCCAAATTTTATCTCAAATATTGGTGCGTTTATTAATGTTTTCCATAACAACACTCATAGCAGATTCGGTCGGCAACTGACTTGAAATCAGATAGCTGAAATGCGAATTTAATAGGCTCGAAACCTATCGCTTTCTGTAATATTTTTGTATTTTAGCTGTGTTTATAATGCTTTTAAAAAAATAAGTAATTTCTCAAAAAGTTGGAAAATGAAGCAGATAGGTTTCAAACCTATGCTTCAATCTGTCTGATTTCTAGTCAGACGTTGGCGCCACTCCGTTGCCGCTGTTTTTGTTGAATCTCCGGTATAGCAAATACCTTCTTGAAAACGTACGCAAATTTTATCTCAAATATTGGAGCGTTTTTTAAGGTTTTCCATTACAACACGCATAGCAGATGCGTTCGGCAACTGACTTGAAATCAGATAGCTGAAATGCGAATGAAATAGGCTTGAAACCTACCGCTTTCGCTAACTTTTTTTGGATTTATTATGTGTTTTTCTTGCACTTAAAAAATAAGTAAATTTTCGAAAAGTTGGAAAATGAAGCAGATAGGTTTCGAACCTATGCTACAATCTGCCTGATTTCTAGTCAGACGTTGGCGCCGCTCGGTTGCAGCTGTTGTTGTTGTGACTCCGGAATAGCAAATACCTTCTTGAAAATATACCCAAATTTTATCTCAAATATTGGTGCGTTTATTCATGTTTTCTATAAAAACACTCATAGCAGATTCGGTCGGCAACTGACTTGAAATCAGATAGCTGAAATGCGAATGCTTGAAACCTATCGCTTTCTGTAATATTTTTGCATTTTAGCTGTATTTATAATGCTTTTAAAAAAATAAGTAAATTTGCAAAAGTCAGAAAATGAAGCAGATAGGTTTTGAACCTATGCTTCAATCTGTCTGATTTCTAGTCAGACGTTGGCGCCGCTCGGTTGCAGCTGTTGTTGTTGTGACTCCGGAATAGCAAACACCTTCTTGAAAACATACCCAAATTTTATCTCAAATATTGGTGCGTTTGTTTATGTTTTCCATAACAACACTCATAGCAGATTTGTTCGGAAACTGACTTGAAATCAGATAGCTGAATTGCGAATGCAATAGGCTCGAAACCTATCGCTTTATATTTTTGCATTTTGGCTATGTTTATGATGCTTTTAAAAAATAAGTAAATTTGCAAAAAGTTTGAAAATGAAGCAGATAGGTTTCGAACCTATGCTTCAATCTATCTGATTTCTAGTCTGACGTTGGCGCCACTCCATTGCAGCTGTTGTTGTTGTGACCCCGGAATAGCAAATACCTTCTTGAAAATATTGGGAAATTTTTACTCAAATATTGGAGCGTTTTTTAAGGTTTTCCATTACAACACACATAGCAGATGCGTTCGGCAACTGACTTAAAATCATATAGCTGAAATGCGAATGCAATAGGCTCGAAACCTACCGCTTGCTGTAATATTTTTGCATTTTAGCTGTGTTTATAATGCTTTTAAAAAAATAAGTAAATTTGCAAAAAGTTAGAAAATGAAGCAGATAGGTTTCGAACCTATGCTTCAATCTGCCTGATTTCGAGTCAGACGTTGGCGCCACTCCGTTGTAGCTGTTGTTGTTGTGACTCCGGAATAGCTAATACCTTCTTGAAAACATATCCAAACTTTATCTCAAATATTGGTGCGTTTATTAATGTTTTCCATAACAACACTCATAGCAGATTCGTTCGGCAACTGACTTGAAATCAGATAGTTGAAATGCGAATGCAATAGACTCGAAACCTACCACTTTCTGTGATATTTTTGCATTTTAGCTGTGTTTATAATGCTTTTAATAAAATAAGAAAATTTGAAAAATGTTCGAAAATGAAGCAGATCGGTTTCGAACCTATGCTTCAATCTGTCTGATTTCTAGTCTGACGTTGGCGCCACTCCATTGCAGCTGTTGTTGTCGTGACCCCGGAATAGCAAATACCTTCTTGATAATATTGGGAAATTTTCACTCAAATATTGGAGCGTTTTTTAAGGTTTTCCATTACAACACACATAGCAGATGCGTTCGGCAACTGACTTGAAATCATATAGCTGAAATGCGAATGCAATAGGCTCGAAACCTACCGCTTTCTGTAATATTTTTGCATTTTAGCTGTGTTTATAATGTTTTTAAAAAAAATAAGTAAATTTGCAAAAAGTTAGAAAATGAAGCAGATAGGTTTCGAACCTATGCTTCAATCTGCCTGATTTCGTGTCAGACGTTGGCGCCACTCCGTTGTAGCTGTTGTTGTTGTGACTCCGGAATAGCAAATACCTTCTTGAAAACATATCCAAACTTTATCTCAAATATTGGTGCGTTTATTAATGTTTTCCATAACAACACTCATAGCAGATTCGTTCGGCAACTGACTTGAAATCATATAGTTGAAATGCGAATGCAATAGACTCGAAACCTACCACTTTCTGTGATATTTTTGCATTTTAGCTGTGTTTATAATGCTTTTAATAAAATAAGAAAATTTGAAAAATGTTCGAAAATGAAGCAGATCGGTTTCGAACCTATGCTTCAATCTGTCTGATTTCTAGTCAGACGTTGGCGCCACTCCGTTGCAGCTGTTGTTGTTTTGACACCGGAATAGCAAATACCTTCTTGAAAACATTCGCAAATTTTATCTCAAATATTAGTGCGTTTATTAATGTTTTCCATAACAGCACACATAGCAGATTCGTTCGGCAACTGACTTGAAATCAGATAGCTGAATTGTGAATGCAATAGGCTCGAAACCTACCGCTTTCGCTAACCTTTTTTAGATTTATTCTGTGTTTTTGTTACACTTAAAAAATAAGTAAATTTTCTCAGTTGGAAAATGAAGTAGATAGGATTCGAACCTATGCTTCAATCTGCCTGACTTCTAGTCAGACTTTGGCGCCACTTGGTTGCAGCTGTTGTTGTTGTGACTCCTGAATAACAAATATCATCAACGTTTCATTGTCGGTTTATTCTGTGTTTTTGTTACACTTAAAAAATAAGTAAATTTTCTCAGTTGGAAAATGAAGTAGATAGGATTCGAACCTATGCTTCAATCTAGCTTACTTCTAGTCAGACGTTGGCGCCACTTGGTTGCAGCTGTTGTTGTTGTGACTCCGGAATAGCAAATATCATTATTGGAAACATACCCAAATTTTTAAGGCTTTATGTCGGATTTCTAGTGGTATTGCCAATCTTTTGTATATTCTTATTGTCATAAAGTCAGCATAATTATATTTTGATTAGTTTTCCAGTTAATCTCGTAGTTTTTTTTTATATACAATCCACTAACATAGCTCACCTACAGATCAAGTGTTATATTTACACGCTGATACATAATTATGTTAGGTATCAATGTAACACTTGATCATTTCAAAGACCGCTTAAGCATTCTTAATGTATTAAACCAAGTAGAAAGGATAGCAAACTTACACAACAAATTTAAAAATACCTAATCTAGTAAATATAGAAGAATAACAAAACAGATGTTAGACTGTCGCGGTGACACACCCGCGGAAGCCCATAAATAGGCATTACGACGTGCATACATAAGCCTATTTCTTGTTTTGTGTCTATGTAACTAGTGAACGTACATGGATCTACGAAGATCACATTGGCTATAACACCATTCAGCTTCAACACACGTAACCTAACCTATAAACGCTATTTTGGTTTTGATAGGTAACTTCTAAACAACATTAACAAGTACTTACATTCTTTTAGACACCCAACAAGGAGTCTATCGTACTTTTTTATCCAACGAAGTGGTTCTTTTGTTTTATATGTTGTCTATCAATTCTATGTCATACTTCAATTCAATACATAATTTATCTTACTGCAATCAATGGCTTTAATTTTCAATAAATTTACACCTACGGAATTAGGCCAGTACGTCGCCGGATATAACCATCAGCGATTTCAACAATTTGTTCCTACATTGACAGACTACGGTATTCAATTGACGACGGACGTTAACACTCCTATCTACGGCTAACCTCTACGGCTTTACAATGACTAAGGGCAACGGCAAGGGAGCAGTCATGTCAACATTCATCACCGTCTTTGGGAGGAAGAAACTACGGCAGCGCCACCATTGCTACAACCAGTCCGCTCTACGGCTCTGTCGACGGATGAGGATCAAGGAGAAGTTTGGACGGCTAGCAGGAAAGTGTCTTCCATTACCATTTCAATCATCTCATTCTCATAACTTAATCATTAAACGATCAATAATTCTTGCAAACAAAAATTGAATTAGTACAAAATTTCTATGAACCAGATTCTTTTACATGAAATCTAATCGTACCTAGTTATCATATTCATAGTAATATTAATTATATTCATTATAGTACGTGCATTTATTTAAATTTCAAAAATATTTTTATCAACGTTTCATTGTCGGTTTGGTGGAGCGTTCAAACGTACTTGCCTGATTTGTAGGCTCGTTTAGTCTCACTTGCCGGGTCAGTGGAAGCATTTGAATGTACTCGAACATTTAGTAGGTGCGTTCACACGTTACTTGCCAATTTGCCTGCAATATTTATTTTTTGTTTTTATTTAAGTGCAATGGCTCATTGCAAGGAATTATCTTTAACACAATTAATAAGTCAAAGGGCAATAATTGAAGGCAAATTAACTAGACACGAAAAATATTTTAATGAATTAAAATTGGATGTTCAACTTGACAATGTAGATGAAATTCAAGTTCAGTGCCGTCTAAAGAAGTTGAATCATTTGATGAATTTAACGAAATACAAAGACAAATTGAAATATTTTCTGAAGATCTTGACATAGAGAGTGATGAAAGAGAATATTTTGAAAACAGATTTTATAAATACGTTGATTACAAAAGGTAATCTTTCACCCTCTCATTCACAATATAGTGATGGAGGATCAGTAATAGAGAAACCCAACACATGTGATTTATCTAATGGCTCTCCAAATGAATCGCCTAGATTCAGACCATACAAAATAAAGTTGCCCACTATTTCTCTTCCTAAGTTTGATGGGTCGTGTAATAGTTGGCTAGAATTTAAGGATATTTTTATTTCTTTAGTCCATAATAACAATGAAATTGATTCCGTTAGTAACTTTCATTACCTGAGGGCGAGTGTTCTAGGTAGTGCTGCTACTAAAATTAGCTCTTTAGAACTTACTTCTGCAAATTATATTATAGCCTGAAACATTTTAGTAGAATGATTTGATAACAAATGACTGCTAATTGATAATTGTCTCAAGGGCTTACTCTATACAAAACAGTATGAAACGATATCTAAGGGTCTGTGTGAATTCATTGTTTCGTTAAATTAAAATATTTGTTCTTTGGCATCTTTAGGAGAATGTACTGAAGGTATTGTTAATTCACATAGCGACGTCTAAGTTGGATGTTGCAACTAACAAACAATGGGAGCAACATCGTAATTCATTAAACAGGGTTACCTATGGCGCTCTTAGTCAATTTATCAAGACTAGAACAGAACTTCTTAAAATATTAGAGCATCATGAAACAGAAACAAAGCCATCTAGTAGTTGTTCAAGGTTTAAGCCCAAGATGAACAATAGCTTTGTTACTTCTGATGTAGTACAAACCTCACAAGGGAAGTGTACTTTTTGCAAAGGTCATCATGAAATTTATAATTGTTTGGATTCTTTAAAGGAGTCTACTGCAAAATACGTGAAATAGCATTAAAACTGAAGATTTGTATCAATTGTTTACAATGTGGTCACGGCATTGGTGACTGTCGAGTGTCGACACAGCAGTTGTCGTTTATGTAGAAAGCGGCACAATACTTGCTTCACAATTTGCATGAAGAAGTGAATAGGGAAGTTGTTTTAGCAGAAACTAAAGAAGAAGAAGTACTTACTTTCTACAAAAGAAGTTACATTATCAGCAAATATTTTAAAGCAAACTTTTTTGTCAACTGCTTTGGTCAATTTGTCATTATCTTCTGGTCAAGAATATGTGGCAGCTGTTCGTGTTTTATAACTGAGAAACTTCCTAAAAACTTAATGCTAAGGAATTACCAGTTAACATTCAAGTTACTGGTATTAACAATGATTAAAAATAAATGTGCTGTACACTTGACTTCCATGAATAATAATTACAAAAAATATTTACAATGCTATGTTATCCCAGAAATAACTGAACCATTACCAGCATATCAAGTTGCAATTGTAGGACCATCAGTTTCCGATTCAGGCAAATTAGCTGATCCAGATTTTTTGAATGTAAAGCAAGCTGAAATTGATTTCTTGATTGGCGCTGAGATCTTTTGGGAATTGTTGTTACCGGGAAGAATTCATTAAAATAATAATCAGCCGCTACTACAAGAAACCAGGTTAGGCTGGATTTTGGCTGGTAGTTTTTGTCTGTCACCAAAACTTTTTTGTCATTTGTCTACGGATACGAAGGATATACAAGCTGTTAGAAATTGAGTTGAAAAAATTCAAGAGTCAACAGCATCTTGTATATGGAGATGTTTCAAGTGAAAATAATCCTGCAGATTTGCTTACACGTGGAGTTCTTTAACTCCTTATTTAGCAGAGCAAAGGTTATGGTGGTGTGGACCAGAGTATTTATCTATGGACGAGAACTCATGGGAAACACATACTAATATAGACCAAGTTGGCTTACCTGAACGAAAGGCCATATCACATGCTATTACCGTTGAAATCAATACTTCGGATGAGAAAAGTTTAGCCGAACATTTATTAACAAAATTTTCATCACTTTCAAAGGGTACAAGAGTTTTAGCTTATTTAATGCGCTTTGTAAATAATATTAAACTTAAAAAATCTAATTGTTGCCTTGAAACAGGTCCCTTGTCTTGACAAGATTTAGATTTAAAATTTGGTTTAGATTTTTTTATTAAGGACGCCCCATCACAATCATTTTCTAATTAAATCAAATGCCTTGCATCAAACGTATTACCTTTAAAAAGTTCTTTGTACAATTTACAACCCTTTTTACATTTGAAGGGAATCATTCGTATACGAGGTAGACTAGAACAAGCTGATGTTAATTATGAATTTAAGCATCCGATTATTCTTCTTAAGACTCACATATTGACAATCAGGATATTTGAACAAGAACATCTAAAATCATTCCATTCTGGACCCCAGTTACTATTAGTCAATGTTCGGCAAAGATATTATCCAATCAATGGACGTAATTTAGCTCGTACTATCGTTCATAAATGTGTAATATGTGCAAAAATATCAACTCGTGTTATGCATCTAGTTATGGGAGATTTACCGTCTACCAGAGTTACACCTGCTCCTTTATTTTATATAACTGGTCTTGATTATGCAGGTCCGATTTTGATTAGTAGCAAAAAGGGTCGCGGAGTTAAGTTGTCAAAAGCTTATATCTGTTTATTCGTTTGTTTTGCAATTAAGGCCATTCATTTGGAGCTTGTCTCAGATATGTCTGCATCTACTTTTTTTTAGCTTTAAAGCGGTTTATTGCGCGTCGTGGAAAACCTTCACATGTATACTGTGACAATAGCTCTAATTTTATAGGTGCTTGGAACGAAATGTATTCTACGGTTTCTAATGCTTTTGCAAGTGATAACATACAGTTTCACTTTATTCCACCACATGCTCCAAACTTCGGTGGCCTCTGGGAAGCTGGAGTCAAATCGGTATGTTTCATTTGAAAAGAATTTTGAGTTCAGCTCATTTGACATTTGAAGAGTTAGCAACAACGTTATATCAAATCGAATCTATCTGGGGGCACGGTAGTGCCCCCGCCAAGTCGAGCGCGAAGCAAACACTGCCGTACCATCCTTTACTGGAACCATTTCGCCGCATTTTCAGGCCCCTATTTGAGAACCTCTGGATAAGACCAGAACGCAGAAATTTTCGTCATCCAGTAAGCTATAATCACATACTTAAAATCCAAAATTTCAAGTCTGTAGGTCATTTAATTCCGAAGTTAAGCGAAAGCAAAGTTTCGCATTTATGACACTCACTCACTCACTCATGATCATCAAAATAGAACTAGTACTTCCCATAAACTCAGAGAGCTGAAATTTGCTACAGACTTAGGGTTTAGTGTCCACATAAAGGGAAAACTATGAAAACTAGGATAATCGAAGATCTGGTGTACCTGGTGACCCTGATTACAAAACACAAGAGCCCAACCAAACTATTAGAGATATCGACATACCGCCTTTACAAAAAATATTCAACTTGGTGGGCCGCTTCCAATAAAAAAAAGAAAAAAAAGAAAAGAAAGATTTGTAATTATAAAAAAATACCCCTAAAAAGAAAAAACTGTGTCAAATAAGAAAATCTAATAAAATAAATCAATAAGCTCACGTTTCTACAAAAAGAAGTGAAATCCCACCAAAAACATTCTGTAAAAAACTAGCCAAGTCTCGATGGAGCTGCTTGTTTATCTCTAAAAAGTAATGAAATCTAGACAAAGTCGTGCCAAGTCTAAGGTTCCTTACTGCGATTTCTTTATTATTATAGTTAATGTTGTGTGACTTGGCCGTTGACTTGTACCCACTAACGTATAAAGAATGTTCAACGTTTTTCTTACCATGTTTCGGAAACGAACGAATAGGTACCTATAGCCACTATTTATTTATTAGAATTATGAAAGCGCCTAACTAATAATTTATTGCAATTACAGTTTTCTGCACAAATGCAGTTCGAGAAACGTAAGATAATTGTTCTCGTTTTAGTATATTATAAAAAAAACCGCAACATCTAGAGAATGTATAACTTTTATGTTTTGATGACCAATATTACAGCTCTCAAATGTCGTTTATCGCATTCGTGTCAATCAATTTTATGGGGTGGGGCAAACTTCTATAGAACTTCTGGCATTGTCCTTTCACCGTGTGCCCTTCCTTTGCGCAAACTACCTACAAGGGAGGGAAATCATCTGCGAAGGCGCAGACGGGAGCGCGAGCGTCCGCAGCTAACGGCAAACGCACAAGACCGGCTTTTGGTAGGCCCGATAATCGGTCCGATTTTTCTGGCGTGAGGGGCCCGTCATTGGTGGGCAGGTGCCGCGGACGGGGTTATGGTCGGTTCATTTCAATACATAAACCAAGTTTTAAAAATATTAAATGATAAAAAGTATGCGATCGGTATTTTGTTCGATATGACAAAAGCATATGAACGAGTGAGATTCGACATTCTTTTAAATAAATTATACGGAATAGGAGTTCGAGGCTATGCATATGAATGGTTTAGGTCCTTTTTAAACAACCGAAAGCAATGTGTGCAGATTGAGAGCGTTGACGAGGTGTCTCAGCTTGTCACCTCAGTCATATCTGAAGAACGGGTAATGAGTGGTTCCATCCCGCAAGGAAGTGTTCTTGGCTGTATACTTTTTTTGTTGTATGTTAATGACCTTCCCAAAATAGTAGATGAGACATGCGTTATGTTTGCGGATGATTTTTCATTGTTGTTTTCAGTGGATAATAGCATAGGCATCAACGACAAAATATTTAATGTGATTAAAAAGATAGTCAATTGGATGAATGAGCATAATTTGGAGATCAACTTTTCAAAAACTAAAATCATGCAATTCAGACCTTTTCAAAAATGTAAACTGGACATAAATTTTTCATATAATGACATTGCATTGGAATGTGTACCATCATTTACATTGCTAGGCATAGTAATTGACTCAAACCTAAATTGGAAATTTCATATCCAAAAAATTAAAACAAAACTCTCTCAATATACATATGCGTTAAGAGAACTCAAAAAATCTACAAATTTAAATATTGCTCTCACTGCTTACTATGCATACGCTCATGCGTGGCTCAACTATGGCGTGATCTTATGGGGAAATAGCACAGATATGCACGACCTGTTTATTCTACAAAAAAAATGTATCAGGATCCTTACGAACATCCAACAAACTGACAGCTGTAAGCCGCATTTTTCGGAATTGTCCATACTTTCCCTTCCATGTATGTATATTCTGGAAATGTGCAAGTTTGTAAGAACATACTCACATATATATGTTAAGGAGAGCGATATCCCCCACCATAATATTCAGCGCTACAAAAATAATCTAAGGCAAATATTGTCTAAACTAGCCCTACAAAGATCAGGCACGTATTCCATGTCTATAAAAATATACAATAAATTACCCGAACATATAAAAAACGAAAAAAGTAAGTTAAAGTTTTTAAAAATGGTAAAGCAATTACTCCTTGGAAAAATGTATTACACTATAGAAGAATACCTTAGTGATAAATTTAATAAACCTTAATTTTAATTAATGATTAATGTTGACTTATATACGAAAGACTTATTTTAAATTGATTTAATTTATTTGAAATTAGTTTTATTTTAAATTGATTTAATTTATTTGAAATTAATTTAATTTTAATCCGATATTGACACATTGACATTACATATAATTTATTGACATTTAATTTAATTTATTAACAATTCATTTTAATTTTAATTCGATATTGACACATGGACATTACATATAATTTATTGACATTTCATTTATTTTTTGACATTTCATTTAATTCATTGACATTTCATGTAATTTATTAACGTTCCATTTAATTTATAGATATTTAATTTTATTCAGTGACATTCCATTTAATCAACTGACATCCTATTAATTCGATTGACATTTGATTATTCATTTAGGTACAATATTAATTTTTATTTACTGACGTTCAATCTACTTCATAAAAATTTTACTCCTGTTTACTTCCATTTACTTACCTAATTAGGCGTTTAATACTCGTAGTATCACGTTTTCGAAATAAATCTAGTAATTCGATTGACTTTATGAACGACTTAATTAAATTTAATCTAGTTTTATTTAATTTAATTTGATTTTAATACATTGACATTTCATTTTATTCCATGACATTCCAATTAATATATTGACATTTCGTTAATTCATTCACATTACTATTATTTATTGACTCGCGTCTTCATAATAATGTAACTAAATAATTTATTTGATAGGATCTCAATTCATAATTATTTTTCAATAAATACAAGAACAAGGAAATCTAGCTAGTAAAATTAAATGTCTGCCCTTCTCTATTCATATTTAATTGCAACGCCTTAACAAGGTACAATGTGTAACTTCATCTCACACTTGTAATGCAATATATAAATAAATAAATAAGGGTTCCCACGACCCCGTTCGGCAGCTTTGGACGTGGCTGCGCCAGACACCAAAGAGGGCATATCGAGGGGTTTAGTGGGTAGTCGCTCGCTGCGGAGTCCCACACACCCTTGCCCCTGCGGGGGCTTGGACGTAGCGCAAACGCATTCCCCTCGTAAAAAATAAAAGTTCATGGCTAGGAATCTAGATATGAAGGAATTTTCCTTTTGCCGCTGAATGTAAGATGGTTGCCATGCGCAACGTGTTAACCAGCCGCAGGAGGATATGAGTGGTGATTTTGTAACTGACCGATTGATCGGCAATCGTTATTAAACTGGAAAAGTGGAAAAGCACTGGAAAAACTGTAAGTATTGGTTGATTTCTTTAACAAATATACCGAAATCACTCAGACGACGACGTTACAGAATGTTAAACATATCAAAAATCAGTTTTAATTAAACGGAATTATTAAATCTATACAATGGCCGATTGCCGATAAGTTACAAAATCACCCACCTGGGCATGACAGCTCACAAAACAAACGACGAGAAGTGAAATAGGAAGAAAACATGTAAATATTATCGTTTTAATTACGTATAATTTGATGAAATAAATAGTCAAAGAGACTAGCTCTACCTACATACAGCTTACGCTGCATGAAAAATACGTCAGCTGACTGATGTTGATACAGATGTTGATATCCAGGCGGGCACCCCGCCTTGGGACCTGGACGCTAAGGTCCTGGCGGAGGTGCATCGACGGAGGGAGGCCTTCCGAGAGGCGGAAGGCTTCCGGCGTGTGCCCCCGGCGGTGGTGGAGCGGTGGCGGAAGTCCGCGCAGCTCAACACCATAAACAGGTGGCTCGTGAGGTTGGAAGAACCCACCGCAGGTCTCCGGACAATAGAGGCGGTTCGGCCCGTCCTGTGCCAATGGATGGCACGGCAGCACGGGGTGTTATCCTTCCGGCTCACGGAGGTACTGTCGGGGCACGGATGCTTCGGCAGGTACCTCCACCACATTGCCGGGAGGGAAAGCACTCCGAGGTGCTATGAATGTGGGGCGGACGAGGACACCGCGCAGCACACGCTGGAACTCTGTCCAGCGTGGGCAACACAGCGCGCTGTCCTCGTCGCCAGTATTGGCGGAGACCTCTCGCTGCCGGCCTTCGTTAAGGCCATGGTCGGCAGCGAAACAGGCTGGGAGGCGGCGGCCACCTTCTGCGAGGAAGTCCTTGCAGAGAAGGAGGCCGCCGAGCGGGTCCGCGAAGATGATCCCGATGCGGACCCGCTCCGCCGACGGCGGCTGGGTAGGAGGAGGCGAGACTACGCCCTCCACTAGCCGCCAGATGGGTCGCGGGCGACGGAGTGGGGCTCCCGTCGTCCGCAACAAGGACCCTAAAGCTGAGGGGGTGCCTGTAGTGTTCCGCAGGCACTCCCTACCCTGAAGAGGGGCCCGGCACGGCCGGGCAGCATCGCCCTCGGCACGCACAGCGCCTGCGAAAAGTTCCCTGTGTGTTGAGAATGGCGAAAGACGGAACGCCCCGGTGCTTTTTAGTGGGTATGCCCAGTAGGGGCGAGTCCCACATAACCGCAGGTAGGCCCCACCCTGCCTGCGGTAGATATAAAATCTTTTTACAACGGGTCAAAAAAAAAAAAAAAAAAAAAGATGTTGATATCCAAATTTTAACTTACTACAGTAAGTAGTTATTCTTTATCTAAGACTTCCCAGGTAATCATTTGCTTGACACCGACATCAAAATAAACATGTGATGTTATAAGTATTCTTATATATTTTCACTTTTTTGGTGTTTTGGAAATCGGTTTTATTTTATGTAAACTATATTATTTTTATTTCAATAGTTTAAATTTAATAAGTAAGTACATGTCTCTTAGAATATGAGCCAAGCCAAACACCAGAATAACTAAAAATAAAACGTATTTCGCTCTAAACAGTATTGAAATACTTACTTGATTATTCCTATGAACTAACAACTTAATTGTTTGGGTGTAGGCATGGACCTATAAATTCAGGTCTGTGGGTGTAGGTAAGTACTTTTCCCTATCAGCTCACCTAAATCACTTTAAAGAATAGAACTTCGCGTCATTATGTTCCTATTATATTAAAAGAACTATCCCGTAACTTTTTACCTTCGAAACCTTCATCATCAGCTCAGTAACATGATATGGATGACAACTAGATGCAAATACATGCATATCTAAAAAGAATAAATCACGTTGGACGTGCCTATGAAATTTAAGGGTTCACGATGTTTTTCTTCACTGTGGGAGCTTCGGACAATAATGTAGTAAGTACATATAAAATTCGAAAAACACATTTGTACATGGTAGGATCTGTTGGAAAGAGGTATGGAATCGTGTCATTGACTGGCTAGTATGACAGACGATGAAAGTTTGATTGATGTGTATTTAAAACTGAGATACTCTAGGAATCATTTTGTTTGATGGCTGTCTGTAGAATATTATCTATCTAGTATGTTATAATGTTTTATTGTACCTCATTATTTGTGAATACAGTATTTTAATCTATGCATTTGTTTCGTCTATCCTGTCCGCTCTGCAAAACCAACATTATATTGTCAGGATCGAGCTCCAGACCTCCCGATTTAAAGGCCAGTATACAATCCAGTCCAGATTAATCATAGGCATTACGGCGTCAAAACAAGACTGAAATCATTATCTTTTATGATTTTAGTCTTGTTTTGACGAACTGAGAAATTGAAAACTAAGAATTTTTACTGAGCATTTAATTAAATTACGTACTCAAATAGTGCGACACTGAGTTACCTCTTTCTGTGTTCTGTGGTAACACCCACAAATAATTTACAATCCTTGTTTTTAACAAACCACTAACCCTAATTAAGATGTATGCAATATACAAGTAAAATAAGAAAAAAAGTTACATCTTGGCTAGGGGACTTTACGGAAATAGGGAGAGCCTTCTTGAGAAGAAGAGGCAAGAAACTTGGAAGTCGGAAGGTGTAATTTTAGCGACTGCGATTCTCGAAAAGCATCTTATCTAGGGGGGCTGTACGGAAATAAGGAATGCCTATTTGAGAAGAACAGGCAACAAACTCGGAAGGTGTAATTTTTACCTCCTCACATCACCAACGCTACAATATAGGTATATTTTATATTTTACCAAATGTTAGAAATGTTTGTCATGTCACTATAGAAATGCCTGTAGGAGTAATTTTCTTAAAATATCATTCGCTATTTCAATGTAAACTTAATTCCATTCTATTTTTTTATACTTTTTAAAAGTTAGTAATAGACATTTTTGAGTTGCACAATTAGGAGGCAGGTTCTCAGACATATCCACAGTTTCTTTGCTCGGCAATGTAATGTTCCGCAAGACATCGCGTGTCGCTGCGGGGAGGTCGCGTGGCGCCACGCGTGTGCCGTTATTGGCTTCACACGGATTATGTGTGAAAGTGTTGTATTAAAGGCGATTTGAAAAGTTTACTGACGTAACACTCTAGACAATTACGTGGGCGTAACCTTTTGCTACGCCGGGATTAACTGATCTAACCGGAATATCTTCAGATAGAAACTCTACCTACCTGAGTTGTAAAGTTTTGAGATTTATCAATATAATATCCCGTCGCGCGTCTGACAGTAGTAGGTACTTATGTTTCTTTAATTATTTAATTAAAACTTTCAGTGCATGTGTGCACTGCACAAAGAGGATTGTGCGCGGCGCAAATAGGTATTTTCTAAAATGCTCTCTGTTTCACACCGCTCTGCCTCCGGTCTGGCGTTTAAACCACAAATACAACATGCGAAAATTTTCACGCACACTACGAAGGACAGCAGCGCGCGACTTGGCGGCGGACGGCCGGCGCGGCGGGCGCGAGAGCTCGGAGATTATTATTCTATCGTTCGTAATGTTTTGCGTTGCTTATATTTCTGACTCCCTTTCCGCTCGCAACATCGCCATCGTTACTTTCATTTTTCGTGTGGAAATTTTATGTTTTCACATAGGAAAAATAATTTTATAGCCTATATTACTTAGTGATAATATAGCATTCTATTAGCCAAAGAATTTTTAAAATCAGTCTGGTAGTTTTTGAGTTTATTTATTACAAACAAAAATACAAACAAACAAAACAAATTAATCTTCTTTCTTCATAATATTTTAGTAGACGAGTTTCGGAATACAGAAATTGTTTACATTTCGTAATTATTTCTGTATTGAAATTTATTGTGAAGGCACTTACTTGGTATCCCTATACCTTATAGGTAGGAATGAGGGTGAGGACTTTTTATTATGAAAGTATGTATCCTACATTTACCTGTCTAAGGAAAATGCCATTTTTTAAGATGAGTGTTATACTGAATTAAAATGATTTGCATTTGAGATGTGAATCTTTTCTGAAAAAGAAAAACACTAAACATATAATAATACTTTTACATACAAACTAAATAGGAACAGGGATACAAAAATAAAAAGTAATAATAATATTTTTTTGATTGGGCTGTGCAGCTTTTGCAAAACTTGGCTTTGCTTTTAATATGAGCATTAGCAAAAAACAGAAAGCACGGATCTTCATTCAGTGTGCCCTACCAGTGCTTACTTATGGAGCCGAGACATGGGTAACAACTAAGGCCATCGTCCACAAACTAAAGGTGGCACAAAGAGCAATGGTAAGAAAATTGGTAGGAGTAACACTCCGAAACACGAAAACGAATAGTTGGCTCCGAAAACGGCGTCAGGTCTCGGACATTACACACCGCGTAGCAAAGCTCAAGTGGCAATGGGCTGGACATATAGCCAGAAAGCCGGACTCGTGGTGCAGAACTGTCTTAGAGTGGAGGCCATGGAACCGTAAAAGACCCAACGGGAGACCACAGATGCGGTAGAAGGCGACAGCGTCAAGAAGGTGGGCACGAACTGGATTAGAGTAGCCCAAAATAAAACGGAATGGAGAAAGTTGAAGGAGGCCTATACCGTCATGGTAGAAGAAAAGGCTTAGATGATGAATAATATTTTTTAATAATTATATGATTGTTTTTGTTGGTGATGTTCACCTCAATTTCTTTAATAATAAGCCAAACGTAACATCATCTACAACTAGCTCCATCTCCATCCATCTTTGAATTAGTCAGCAGCAAAACAGAAGTGATGTGCGTCGGTGAAATCAGGGTTAACAACAGGGCTCTGTGACTGATGACTACGAGTTTCCATAATTGATCCTCAAACCCAAGATTCCTCGAAAAGCCCGGAATACCAAAGGAAAAGGTGGCTAGATGACATTAAAAAGTAGACTGGACTGACATATCCACAATTAAAAAACGCAGCATAGGCTTTTACACGTCAGCGTCAAGGGCGTTTTATTAAGTAAATAACTTTTTTCAGAAACATTGTATGTACAAAGTTATTAACCAAAGAATACTTGTAGTCAAGCAGTCGATGAAAAGTCTATGCTGTCAGAAATACAGGAATAATACTGTATGAAAGAAAGTACCCCATGTGTGGGGTAGATTTGTAAGAATTTCTATTTAGAGATAAGTCATAATTATGCAACAAACAAAACATAACAAATATAAAATACCTCTAATTTTTATACACTAATCTTGGGTACCTAGTTATACTAATAGTTTTAGAATTTTAATTTTTACCACCTGCGTGGTCTAGTGGTTGAGGCCACCGGGTATTGATCGGGAGGTCCGGGATTCGGTTCCCATCGGGGACAGAAGCTTTTCTGATCGGTTTGGTTGGTGGTAGGGCTTCTAAGCCCACCTGGCTAGCTACCACCGTCTTACCTAAGTTTGTCGCCATAATAACATGTTAATAGCATTGCTGTGTTCCGATATAAGGCCAAGAGCTTCCCTGTCGTATGAAAAAAAATACCTATTAGTAGGACTATATGTAACCAGCTGCTTTAAATTATATTGTTAAAATGAAAAAAAAACGTCAAAACCGTACGAAGGGTGCCTTCCCCACATATATGCCTACCCTGCCTACCCTACATATATTATTTACTTTGTCGTTTGTATTTTTTATACATTCGTAGATTCCATAAGGCGAGTACAAATAAAATAATATTGAAAATAACGCTACTTGCATATAGTTTGTTACACGTTTTTTAGCTGCTCCAACTTGGTTATACGAAAAATAGTTTGTGAGCAACTTAGAATACGATAACGAACATACAATGCATAACAAATACCTATCACAAGAAACAAAAAACGAATTTCTTTTGAGTTTGTGTCTTTGTGGCACATATCTATTATAACAAACAACTACATACTTACAATTTATTTTCTTATCTTAATTTTGGGAATTTACAGTTAGTTAACAGGCTACAGGCTGCTTACCCTTAAATAAGGTTTGTATTGAAATAAGATCCTTAAAATAAAACACTAAAATCAATAAACTTATTCGAAAAGACATTTACTTTTTCATGTAGATGGTATTTGTGTAGACTTGAGTAATACCTTTCAGTATTGATCGATATATCGATATTACTTTCTCCTCCCTGGGCAACAATAACTACGATAACATTATGTCACATCACTAGATTATGCCCCATTATACCCCTGCCCCCGACCCGTATCGTGCGATAGAGAGAGTTGCAAGAACTGGTCGAAATTGCCTACAATTCCTGTTTGAAATATTGTTTCGGGCGATAACTGTTTTACCCCCCTAAACCTTTACGAAATTAGACACTTTTGGTCTCATTCGATTCAGTATACCTTAAACTATGTTTGTATGTTTTGCTTTTTTTGTCATTCAGTGAAATTTAGTCAAAAAAAGATAAAAATGCTCGAGGTAGTTTTTAAGTCTAAAATCTAGATATTTAGATGCTAATAATTTATATTCTGAGCAATATTTCTTCAAAATCAAAACGTACAAACCTAGATGTTCATTATATCTACAACAGTTCAAAAAATTATGAAAATTGGACTATGTTTAGGGGGAGAAAAGCGTTATCGCTTTTTGTATGAAAATTTACAGCTTCACAATCCTCTTAAGGGGGCACAGTCAATCCACTAGCGCTGCCATTAGTTTTTTATTAATTATGATGAATTAAAGACGTTTCTACAAAAAATAGCACAGTATATATATACAGTATACAGTATATACAGTATATACAGTATATACAGTATATACAGTATATACAGTATACAGTAATATACATATATATAACTCAATATATATACTTCAGATTTATATTTACGTATTTTGTACACATTAACCGTATATAATAGTCGAAATCATAATTATTGCTTAAAATGGCCACTTTTAGCAATAATTCTGATTATTATTATTCCTATACTTTTAATCTATGCCTGAATAACTCCCAAAAATCTAAAATATCTATATTTTAATTAAGAAACGTCTTTAATTCATCATAATTAATATAAAACAAATTTAATGCCAAAGGCATTATCTACCAGTCTACCGGTATCTATGTTCGCGATCATCTCAGAAACATCTAAAGATTTTCATACGGTTTTTACTATCATTCAGATAAAATTTAGTTATAATGAAATCTAATAAAGTAGAAAAGAATCGACATTTCGAGACAAGTGCGAAAAGTGTGTCATTTGTTCACGAATCCCTGTTTGTTGACCCAAGCCGAAGGTGCGGGTCAACACTAGGGACAAGTGGATATGACAATTTCATACGTGCATTTCTTAGTACAGTTGCGAAAAATAAAATAATGAAAGGAAGTCAATGAAAAATAGTTTAATCCTTGGACAAGTAATAATTAACATTACAGTTTGTTTGCCGCGTCCGCGGTGCGCAACGTACAGAATGCTGCAACTTTGCCTGGATTTTGAAGTTTTTTGTGAATATCTCTAAACCTATACATTATTATGACTATTAATGAGCTTTAGATGGAAAACAGACCTCATGCCTTGCTAGATAGAGTCCAAATCTTTACAATCCTTGCAGTTCTGCTGAATTATAAGTATTCAAAGACGTAGGCAAAGTTGTGTGAAAAAGACGCAACATTGCCTGCAAAGATACCGCAATTCACAATACGCTTACACTTCCAGTATTTTTTTCCCGAATGCGTTGGACACCGTGTTTATTGTCTCCCGTTTAATAAATGCAATGTAGGTATTATTATTTTTTTCACAGTTCATAGGCAAAGTTGTAGCAGGTACCACAGACTTCCCATACAAAAATGTCGTGGACTGTAGGGTTGAACCAAAAAAAATACAGATTATTTATGTAATAATTTTTATTTATTTTTTGTTAAAAAAATAAATATTAACAATGATCCGTCGAGGGATCGCCAACTGATTTTCTGCTTTATATGAGGGAATAGTTTTGTTTCGTACGAGATCAGCTGCCAAACTTAACATTTCTCCCGAGTAATCGGCGTACCTACGAGCGCCTGGTTTTCTCCTGCTTCGCTTTTAACTGCTAAATAACTGCAAAAGAATTAAGTCTTATTTGAATATCTATAACACAAAACATTCCAGAAATGCAAAATAATTGTCGAGGTGTATATGTATACATTTTCCAGCTTAAATCCTATATGACGTTATAGTTATCTTGTTCGGTGGGTTATGGTCGTAGCTTGATATACAACTTCCAAAATGTTATGGCACAAAAATAATTATAAAGAATTTAGATATAGGTATGTTAACAACGTAAATTTTCTGTAGTCTATGATTTTACTAAATCTGTACGATTATTACATATTATGATATGATCAGACAATACTACAGAAAATTAAAGTTACTGTATGAATATCGCTTTTTCTAATTATTTTTGTGCCATGAGATTCTGGTATACCTATACCTACCGTAATTTCATATACTAAGATCATAATATATTGGTCTCGAAACTTGAAAATTTTTGGAACTCTGTTTTAATTTCAGATAAACATATTAGAGAAAAGTACTGAATCAAATTACTTTAAAATATATAATTAATTAAATGCAACTAGTGACAACCCTAGACCTAGGCAAAGTTGTGTCACTCAAGTTAACAAAACAGTACACAACATTGCCTACTAGATTATTTTGATGAAATCGTGTCCTTTTAACATTAATTTCAAGCAATACGGATAAAACACAGTATTAACTTACCTTGGAATGTTGTTTTATCACCAAAACACCTTATTTACAGTTGAAATTGAAAAAGTTAACCAACATCAAAAAAAAATCACCCACACGCACCGGTTTTTGTCGTCAAACTGACAGAATCTGATTGGTGTTACTATTATAAAAAATGAAAAATATGTTGCCCTGATAACCAATAGATACTACCAAATGGTAGAAAACAAGAAAATAGTTAGCAAACGCGAAATATCGTATTTTAAATGAAATAGGCAAAGTTGGCCATTGTTGGCAAAGTTGCAGCGTTTTACGGTACCCAGAAGTCTTAAGGCCTCTGCATACGTAACGTGTTTTTACTCGGACGGAACGGGACGGGAAATTTTGGAAATATCGTTTTATAGAGAATGTATCAGATAGTGTATACGTCACGAGCACACGGACGGGACGGGAACGTAGCGCCCACGTGATAGGAAAAATATCGTCGGCGACGATGTTTAGCACGTCCCGCCCCGCACGTGCTCCGTCCCGTCCGTAATTTCGCTGCGTATGCACACTCACTCCACTCGCTTCCGAAACCAATATAGTGATGCCACAAGAATCGAAAATGGACGACGAAAATAATTTTGCAGACGCAAAGTATTTAGATACGAAGCATAAAAATTTTCTGTGGCGTAAAATTGCAGTCGAATTATCACTCACTGAAAACGATAACTTTCATTTAATTTTTTTACTGCATTCATAACTTTATTTATAATATTTTCGCATCACCTACTCAAGATTAATAAATTCTAGGTCATGTAAACTCAATGTAAAGTACCTAATCATTTCAAGCCTCTAAAAAACAGGGATATAATATTATACTGAATATCATTATTTCCCTAGTAATTAAATTAATTTCTATTTGGAACACAAAAAATACTTAAATTTTGATAGAAACCCATCTTATATTGTTAAGCGAAAAAAATAATGATTATGATTCGATAACATATGCTCAAAAATTTGTGAAATTCTTCTTGTTCTTTTGTTTGCCATGTAAGATGTACAGAAAATCTTCTTTTCCTCTTGGCAACCATAGCTTTTTCGTCATCTAAAGCAATAGCAAGTATAGCCAATTCTTCACATGAAAAGTTCATCTTTCCTATTCACAACACTAGCACGTTAAATACGAGTCCCTGTGACGTTGCGTATGCATTAAATTCCACGTCAGGGTTTTCTAAACCAAGTCCCGTCTCCCTCCCGTCCTCGCTCCGTCCACGTTCTAAACACGTTACGTATGCAGAGGCCTTTAAAGTAGGAAAATGCCTTTCGAAGTCTAATCAAGTTAATTGGGTAATGTAATTACAAACGACAATATAACTTGAATTATTATTGTAATTTAAAAATGACTCTACCACTCGCTCGGAATGCAGACTTCCCCGAGAATAGCGAGCGTGAAGCTCGGGGGTTGCTCTTTTCAAATAAGTTACAAAGGTGTACATATTACTCGTACATAGAAATAAAATAACAGATGATTTAACATAACATAATAAAACAAAAGAACGAGTTATAATATAAGTAACTCAATATAGAAATTAAAGAGTTACACTTTTACAAACAATAACCAAAGTTCCTAATGAGACAGGGAAATAAAATATTTGAAAGAATACTTAGCCTGGTATACCTAGTAGCAGCCTTGCAGCAAGACAAACTTGTTCCCTCAAAATCTGACAGTGCTAAAGCCGTAGCCTCTTTATATTAACAGGAAATGGCAGGAACAAGGTCGCGCCACAAACATTCCACCGGAAATAGCTTGTTTTTCAATAATAAATGATAATTATACTGTAATGTGTTTTCCTATTTTCTTTAAATAGTCTAAACATTATTTAAAAATCACGATACACAATTTTGAGTGCACTTCACTCCAAATAATGCATCGTATCTTATGAAATGAAACCACGTAGAGATTATAAGTGAAAAGCTACAGAGAAATAACCAATTCATGATGTATTTTAAAACATCATATATATTATGATTCTACAATTACATGTTTATCCATGTTTTAGGGATATTCTGTATATGTATATAGATCCCCATGCTTTTAATGTGGATTTCGGCAATCTCCCAGCACGCTGACCCAATGCGGGTATGTCGGGAGAGCCAGAGCCTCGTTCGTTTGTCGGCATGGGTCACCACGAGCAGGTAAGAATGGTTTGAGTCTCGTAAGGCGGTATCCGGAACCTCTTACACCCCAACTCGACAACATTGAATTACCCTATATAGTAATTATAGTACCCTATTCCATGTCATTACCCTACCTTTTGTGTAACACAAAACTAAACTGGAAAATAGTTTTTTACATTGAATAACATTTTCTATACAAAAAATAGATCAACATTCAAAAGTAAACGTACCCACATAGGTAGGTAACTACGTTAACGAACCTACGCTAGGATTATCGTTCACAACGTGGGGTTTAATTATGCAGTCTGCGATATTGGACCGGACATGGTATTGCTTTCAAGGCTTTATTTGATTAACGGCCTGACAGAAAATAATGCGAACTCCGAGCTGAAATAAATCAGAATGAAATAATTGAAGCGTCGGTGGCGCTGTGGACTCAGTAGTTGCCTTTCAATCGCGAGGTCCGGGGTTCGAGACCGCCATGTGTACCAATGTATTTTTCGTTTCGAATTTCATAATGTACCTGTCTGACGCTCGGTCGGTGAAGGAAAGCATGGTGAGGCAACCTGCATACATCGCACCCCTCCTGGAAGAATGCAGTATCTGAAAACTACTAAGTTTACAGGAGACAAAAAAAACTATCTCATAATGAAATTATAAATCCAATAAATACTTCACATACATCATACAATAGAAAAAATTATCCTTAGGGTACAGGCATTTCAATATTTTGGCTTGATTCAGTATTCTTCGAGATAATGTTTAAATAAAATCTTACTTCAATGTTCCTGGAACCAGGTACGATTTGCGCAGAAGTAATTGCGAATATAACTTTTTTACCACGCTTAATACATCAGGTTGACTTATTTAATTTTACTTATTTATTTATTCACTCTCCAATCTTAGCTTAATCTGATAGGGTAAGTATCAGCAAGGATGATATAAAGAAAGGATTGTCAATGTCTAACATTTCTAAAATTAGTTATAACCACGAGCAATAGATGGAGCGAGCTGTATTAAATCTAAAATTTGTCGATATTTTTAAAAGCAACAAAGCACACACGCTCCTAGGATGCACAGCAGTGACCCCCCCGTAGAGGTAAGACCTGGCGCTTGCGTCAGGCCTACAATCCAGGGTGCGCACTCGGGGAATGGCTAACGCCGATCCCGAGTGTGTCTCTACGGAGGTAGAAGTTGCTCTGGAGGGTGGTTTAGCCAGGTATGGGGTTACCCAGGTAACCCGAGTCAAATGGCATATCCTTGGGGCGGCTTTGTCAGCTTTCAGCCCCTTGTTGAATCGTAAAGAGATTCCCCCGCCTCAAAAAAAAAAAAAAAAAAAGGATGCACAGCAGTGATCACATAGATTTATGTAGTTATACAAGAGCACGATAGATGGCGCTTTATACATTTTTGACACTTTCTGCCAGACATTCTCTCTCATTGTGCGTTCGGGAACAAGTACCTAATTGATAGCGTTCGAGAACCAAAGTGGAGTAATTTTCGCCTGAGAGGTCTATGGTATCAGTTATGTAGTTTTTCCACGAGCAATTCAATTTTGTAAGTAGATTTACGTACTTCAAACATGCGACTCTGACTTAGCTTTGTTAGTGTATCTTAAAAAACACTTTTCTTGTAAGGAAAATAAATAAATATTATTGTGTAGCTTTTTATACCTAGTTCTTACAGCGGACAGTTTATTATGTGAAAGTTTGCATGGCAATACTTTATAGATGGGAATATTAAAAATTCAACATTGTAATGGAATAAAAGTTTTAAGGAGAGTAAAATATCTTTTATTATACCTATTTTTTTAATATTTTCTCTAAGTTATAAACAGGAAATTGAGAAAAAAATAAATAAAACAAATTTGTTAATTTTGGAAAGTTTTTATTGCGTTATCCAATAAACATCAAATTTAATAAATAATCCTGCAATATCAGGGGTCTACACAGTAATCTTGATGCTGTTCACCACCATCTCGAGACGGTTCGACCTGCCTAGCTCTTCTTAATGGAGACGCAAATACGGGTAAGTGCCCTTGACACCCGGATTACGAATTGGAACATTAATTTCCTATGTAAAGCCTGGGTGTGCGTATTCGTTAGGGGTGATGTTTGCATTCACCACCTTCGGGGCCTCGAGCATCGGGGCCTGTCGTTATCATGGCTGCGCGTGGACCATGGGGATCTTAACCGAATCTACGCGTGCCTTTACAGATCACACGCCAGTGAAATAGGGTCAATTCAGCTTATTGAGCACGTCAAAGCTTTGAGCAGTATCCATCTGCGGAGGTGGTGGTTGTTGGTGACTTTAATGCTCACCATAAAGAGTGGTTGAAGTCTCGGACCACTGACCTCCCGGGTAGGACTGCCTTCAATATGGCTTCGGCCTATTGCCTCAAATTACAGGCCAATAGCGATAACGCGTTTGCTCTCTAAGATCATGGAGCGGGTCATCAACTCCCGCCTCCTACGGTACCTAGAAGAGCAAAAGCTGATTAGCGACCGACAATACGGCTTCCGCCATTAGACGGAAACCTTGGAAGGCAAAGGTTAGGCTTTCGCCGTTGGACTGGATATCGCTAAGATGTTTGATAGTGTCTGGCGTAGAGCTCTTCTCACAAAGCTACTTCTTAAGATCTTATAGAATCCCCGAGGGACTTTGCAAATGGATAGCCAGCTTCTTGGATGGTAGGAGCATCAAAGTCATCGTTGACGGCTGCTGCTCCGAAACCATGTCCATTAATGCTGGCGTTCCACAAGGTTTGGTGCTCTCCCCAACCTTGTTCATTCTGCATATCAATGACATGTTGTCCATTGAGAACATAAATTGTTATGCAGATGACAGTCAGTACGGTAAGGGTGATGTGCGGTATACCGATTACCTGAATGTCCCTCGGATTCCTTTACATGAAAGGCGGTCGCAACTTGTATCTGAAGTTGTTCACAAAGAACTTAGTCAAGTTCAACCCCACGAAGACATAAGTATGCGCATTCACTGCGAAGAAGGACCCGTTTTTCGCAGCGCCTCAGTTCCAAGGACTCTTCCTATGTCCGATGGTATTGGAATCATCGATGTGAAAATTTCTGCAAAAGTGCAGTTTAGGAGTCATTTGGAGGACAAAGCCAAACTGGCAAGTAAAAAGCTGGACGTACTGAACAGAGTAAAGCGGTACTTTACTTCAACCCAACGGCTAATGCTTTATAAAACACAAATTCGTCCGCATATGGAGTACTGCTGGCATCTCTGGACAGGAGTTCCTAAATACCAGCTCGACTACCGCAAAGGCGAGCATTTCATATCATCGGTAATTCCAATATCACGGATTCGATGAAGACGTAGGAGCAACGGAGGGACTTTGGTTCTCTCTGCGTGTTCTCCTCCTCTTCAGTCGTACACTCTTAACAGAGTGGTCGTGGTTGAAGACGATGTATCCGCACTGGACAATGAAGCCCCTGCGATACGACTCCACTTACTTCGGTCTTCAGCGTTACGACAACACTAAACCATAGAAGTCTGTGTAACAGACTTTGTAAGGTCTGTCCAACGCGTAGAAGATCGACCGTGCGATCTTTTGCCTTCTGCTAGTCCCTGGACAACGAGTCATTCCACGGAGTGTTGGTTTCGACTAATGTGTCCGAAATATTTGAGTATTCGTATTTGCACAGTTGACGTTAATCTTTCTTTGATGTTTAGCTCTTCCAAGATAGAGACATTGGTCCGAAAGCTGTCCAAGAGATAGGCAGCAGTCGTCGCCAGCACCACATTTAAAGGGAACCAATTTTTCTTAGATCTTTCAGCCGAACCGTCCATGTTTCCTCGGTATATAAAAATGGGAAAGATCAAGCTTCTCATCAGGCGGACTTTTGTGGTGCTAGTGATATTGCGGTTACACCAGACTCTTTTCAGATTATCCACGGCAGATCTCATGATAGCACATCTTCTACGAATCTCATCATCACACCCTCCACTGTTCGTGATCGTGGAGCCAAGGTATACGTAGCTTTGAACAACTTTGTAGTTGGCATTCACTGAGATATCCGGTTGGTTTTGTTCAGCTCGATCCACGATTATCATCTTGGTTTTATCTCTGTTGATGGCGAGTCCAAAGGAGAGGCTTGTTATCTCTAGGCGTGTCAACAGCTGTTCCATATCTTCTCTAGTTCTATCGAGATGAGTGGTGTCATTAGCGTATCTTAAGTTGGATGTTGTTTGACCCTCCACCGATATGCCCCTGTCCGATCGCTCTAAAACAATTTCCATGATACATTCCATACAAATACTGAAAAGCAGTGGAGAGAGAATGCATCCCTGCCGAACACCAGCCTGCGTCTTGAAGCTTTTCGAGTCGACATTGTCTATTCGAACTGTCGCAGTCCCATCCTCGTAGAGCCGTCGTATGATACGCACCAGGTGATTAGATATATTCCATAGCCTATGCCATTTCGTGGTGTCGAAGGCCATACGAAAGTCGACAAAGCAGATATAGAGTGGGATGTTAAAATCTCTGAACTTTTCGATATATGTGTCGAAGAACTAAAATCTACCCTTGTTCCTCGATCCCATCTACGCGACGATTTTTATAAAACTTGAGATTCCTGATCTTAAAAATATTTCATTGAACACGTGTTTCATGGTTTATTGAAATTCACCCCCTTAGGGTGCAAAATAGGGGTTGAAAGTTTCTATGGAAAATATTTAAAATCTACTCCAATTTCTACGAAATTTATTATTCGGGCTTAAATAGGCTACAAAATTATTTTTACTACGGTAAAATATAAATTCCTACGGGAAAACAATTAAAGCTAGTTAGGAATAATGTGGCATGAAATATTCGGCGGAATATTTAAGTAACTAGAGCTGCGCATCAGATATTATAAATCTAAGCCTAGAAATACTACGTGACTTTATTTAATGAAAAAATATGCTTAAGATTTCGTGGAAGAAATAGGTAGGTAAGTGGATTTGCTCGATAGTTCTTCTTTATAATTTGCTAGAAGATGCAATATAAGTTTATTTACGTAACAATCTTCGTATAAATCTTTGTGTAAGCTTTACGTAATCAAAGTTATGATTTTATTATCAGGTAAAATTGTAAATGAACGAATTATATGCATATTTACATGTTTTTTATGACGGAATTTTAAAATTTTTAATGTTGTCGATTTTTGAATTTTTTGCATCTACTTATTCCTTTATTATTGACAGCAGCTTTATGAATTTTGTGACCCTTATTTCATTGGTGTAATATTTTTTTACGTAAGTGTATTTACGTACTTCTTCCAGGAGGGGTGCGACATCTGCGAAGAAATTCAATGGTGTATGTGAAGTCGACCAATCCGCAATGGGCCAGCGTGGCTGACTAAGGCCTAATCACCCTAACATAGGTTAGGCTCAAGCCTCTCGGTGGAGCGTATGAGCTGTGATGATGATGATGAATGAAATACAATATTTAAGTATTTTGATTTTACTATACTAACCTATTTAACCACTTTACTTTCGAGTTGGAAAATCCCAATTTCTTATTTATTTATAAGCATATCGATATCAATTTAAACTAAATTCAAAACAAAAAAATAAAATCGTGGGGCACTTGAAATTTCTATCAACAGTCAACCGCTCATATTATAATTATAAGAATGCTATTGACATATTTTACTCAGGTTACCCTGACCTGGGGTGCGATGACAGACAACCTCCTTGTGGTGCACCCTGGGCAACCCGGCAGATTCTCTGCCGCGGGCTAATAGTCTGACGAGAGGACCCCCATATGGGGCGTGGGATGGCCAGGTTCAACCCGGCGGGCCACTTCGTGTGGCCACCCGCTTCATGCGGGGAAGGGCGAAGTCCCCTCTTCTTATGTTAAGAAGAGGTGTGGCTCTCGCTGGAAGCCGATCCCGGCGGCTACCTCTAGTGGTAGTAGGGTCGAGGCGAGTTTCTCGCCATGGCGCTTCGCGCCCGTTGGGGATTTCCCCGAGCTTCGGCTCACCCGCGCGGCGGTGGATCCAGTGGGATCTGCCGTCGGGCAACCCGTTACCCGCACTGAGCGGGCCGGGGGCCCGGCGCACTGAGCGTCGGGCCGCGTGGAAGACAACCACAGTAAAAAACCAGTTGCGGGGTGTTGAGCGGCGCAATTCTGCGCCGCTCCACAAAGCAGCAGAGCTAGGCGGAGAGTCCGGCAACGGACATGTCACGGGCAGGGGGTCAGCGGGAATAAGGCCTGGCTGTTGTCCCCTTCCCTCTGTCTTGTGACCGACGGAGGAGCTGCTGGGGGGTTTTTAGTGGGTAGGCCCGGGCCGGGTACGGCCTAGGGAGTCCCACATATCCTCGTGGTTTGGCTCGACCACGAGGAATGCGTAAATGCATTTTCCCTCCTCCCAAAAAAAAAAAAAAGGTTACCCTGACCTTTGTCAAATCAATATGCCCTATTAGCTAGACTGATACCTAAGCAGAGGTGTGATGACTGGTAACTTGGACCTACTGAATTATTTTTTTAGTTTTTAGTAGTTACATCATCCACATCATTATTATCTTTACTTTCAATAAAACCGTTGATATAATTTTTTTTACTTATTTTTTAAACGATATCAATATCCATAGACTCTACTCTCTGTGTAGTACAGTAGGACAACACAGACAGAGTACCTACTTATTAGCAGGCCTCCGTCACTCCGCGCTTAGGTACAAGGTGGCTCAGCTGGGGTAACGTTACCCCACTGTGCCACACGGATCTCGAAAACGAAACGACATAGCGAAAATCTAAATGCTGATATAGGTACATAGGCGGCAGTTTATCGAAATTTGTCGGACAAGTTTCAGAGTTTGTCGATCTAGTAGCATTAGAAAGTGTATGATTTGAATGCAGGTGTTGTCTGTGAATAAATAGTACAATGTTATACGATATATACTACTTACATTACACGAAGAAAGTACGAGGGTGGGTCAAAAAGTTCGCGGAATGGAGGGTAAAAAGTAAGAAATAAAACACAAAATTAATTTTCCTTCTCAATGTATTCCCCCTTAACTCTAATACAATTATTAGACCTATCAATTAATTTATTAATACCTTCGAAAAAAATTATTTCTCTTTGTCGTCAAAATAGGCCGAAATTGCGCTCTTCACTTCTTCATCGCTGGAGAATTTCTTCCCTCGAAGCTCTTTTTTCATTTTTGGGAACAAATAATAATCACTTGGGGCTAAATCTGGGTTATAGGGAGAATGTTCCAAGATTTCGAAGCCCACTCTTCGAACAGCAGCCATCGCAACTTGCGCCTTGTGCACGGGTGCATTGTTGTGCAAAAGGAGCACACCTTTAGTCAATTTTCCCCGTCTTTTTTCTCTCACAGCATCTCGCCGACGTTCTAATAGTGCAGCGTAGTACTCTCCAATGATAGAGACACCCTTTTCTTTATAATCAATAAGGAGGATTCCCTCTGAATCCCAGTAAACAGTAGCCATGAGTTTTCCAGCCGACGGAGACACTTTGAATTTCTTCGGAGGTGGTGTGCCCTTTTTGTGCCACTGCATGGAGTCTTGTTTGGACTCAGGCTCATAATGATGAACCCATGTTTCATCTCCAGTCACAATTCGGTTCAAAACTTCATCCTTTTGTTCACCACAGAGCGCTAAAAACTCGCGACAACACTCATGTCGCGGATCATCTTCAATCGAATCCCTGCCTTGCTTAAACAGGTTGTGCCACTTGTAAACCATGGTTTTACCAGGGCAAGAGTCCCCGTAAACAGAAGACATCTCTTCCAAAATAGTCTGAGGAGGTTTTCCTTGTTTGGTAAGGAACTTGATGAGTGCGCGAAACTCAATTTTCTCCATGTTGCAAATTTTCTTCCGGATTGACTTGTTGATTGATGTGTAGCTCAGGTAATTATGACCTATTTTTTTTTAAACTTAGTATTTATACTCTTAATGAGTGTCACAACTAGTGCAGGTCGTAAAAAGTCACCTTTCCCCCCTCCATGCCCCTTATTCCGCGAACTTTTTGACCCGCCCTCGTATAAAAAGTATATCGGTGAATCGTGTGGCTGACCCCAGCTGGGCCACAAAAAACTGTGAAAAATTGATTGTTTGAGTATGCCGCTATAGTAGCGTCTAGAGTTTGTCGGCAAGTTTCAGAGTTTGTCGTCTGCGCGTGTCAGAGATATGTGTGGCTCAGCTGGTATAACGTTAACCAACCTCAGCTGAGCCACACGCAAAAACAGTGAAAATCTGTATGCTGATATAGATAGGTGGCAGTTTGTCGGATAAGTTTCAGTGTTTATCGGGTTTGCGATAAAGGGGGCTGTGTGGCCCAGCTGGGGCAACGTTGCTCTAGCTGTGCCACACGGATCTCGAAAACGGAACGACATAGCGAAAATCTTTTTACTGGTATAGATAGGCGGTAGTTTTTCGAAGATTGTCGGACGAGTTTCAGAATTTGTCGATGTACCGTTTCAGAGCTTACCTGCAGCAAAGTTGCAACTGAGCCAGAGCTGGATCTACAAAACAAAGCGACGCAGCGAAACTGTTTGCTCGAATAGTAAAGCGTAGTTTAGTTTGTCGGAGTTTATCAGCTAATTTGAGAGTTTGTCGCTTGTGCGTTTAGAGATATGTATGGCCCAGCTGGGGTAACGTTACCCCAGCAGTATTATATTATCTGTGCCCCAGCTGAGCCACATGGATCTCAGAATCGTAAAGACATAGCGAAATTCTTTACTGATATAAATAGGTGGTAGTTTGTCTATACTTTATTCAAAGATTCAGAGTTTGGCGACGCCCCTATCCAGAGATAATGAAAGAATTTTTTATTTGGGTAATTAGTCCAGGAGCTAGGAGGCCCGAATGCTTGAAGTTTCGTTATTTTTGTATATTTTTACTTTCTTACAATAAAAAGTTGATTTTAAATAGTCAATCGGATTGAATGATTAAACAGTAACCGTTTTAATTTGATTTTATGAAAATCATCGATGAATGATTGATATATTGTCAAGGTATTATTTAGGCAACATTTGGTATCTGGTCTCCCTACACGAAGTAATGTACAGGCGCCCACAATTTTTGGATTGGGGCTCGACAAACTCTGAATCTTCGAATAAAGTATCGACAAACTACCACCTATCTTTATCAGTAAACAGATTTTCGCTGTCTTTTCGTTTTCGAGATCCGTGTGGCTCAGCTGGGGTATCGTTACCCCAGCTGGGCCACACATATCTCTGAAAATGCGCAAGTGACAAACTCTGAAACTTGGCGACATACTCTAGACATTATAGCGGCATACTCAAACAACCTTTTTTTCACATTTTTTTGTGGCCCAGCTGGAGTCAGCCACACCCTCCAATCATTACAGGGATTTGTATTGGCCCGCGATCATGTCTGGTCTGGACAGCCCTACAGTAGAGGATCGGGCTAGGGGATCCTGGTGGACGAACTTTCACCGGGCAACATGGGCAAAGTTTAAATCGCCGTACGGCCACAGATTAATCTGTGATCAAGATTAATAGCGCATGTGCCTTGTATTGCTGCGCAGTTTTACTAGACTAGATTCACTAGTATAGACTAGAGAGCGCTATTTGGTAGGTATGTTAAGCTATTTCATTAAATACTAATAACTTACACTACTTAAATAAAAGTCACAGATAAAATATACTTTTATTTTTGCACATTTCCTAAAACATTTTGTCTAACATTGTTGTTTGGGGTTCAAAGCATAATCATTAAGCCCAAGCGCACAAAAGAATTTAGATTATAACAAGTCAATTGGAACCATATTGCGAAATTAATAAGCTAAATATTGTTAACCAGATATTAAACGTAGTCTAGACCGATATTGTAGCAGTTCTTTCATAGGGAATTAAATTTTTCCTCGCGACGTAAAATAAGTGCGTCACTGTGTGTCACCTTTCCAGCCAGGTCCATACAGTCATGACGACGTGAAATCTTTCGGCTTTTTTCTTTACATCAAATTGAGCACCTATGTATAGCAAATTCTCAAAAGCGCTTGGGGCTTAATAAGCATTTAAATTGTTAAATTAAATATAAATTGCACACTCATTAGGGATTGATCACAAATATACATACAATATTTAATCCATATCAATTGAGTAATATCTCAATACACCAATTTTATTACTACAACTTTATATGGGAATAGCCGACACTGCTATCTAAATTGAGAATATATTATTTAGAATTACATATATTGAATAGAGTTATATTATACTGCAAATACAATATTATGTATAATAATAAATACGTGTAACAAATGTGTTAAAGAAATCTCCTTTTTCATATTTTACTTTCCCTATAGGCCAGACAAAAAAAAATGTAAACAAAATAGAAGGCTTCGAAATGAACAGCTGGCTATTCCCTAGAATTTTTTAATAATTATTATATAGACAAAGAATAAATTTGGACAGTAAAGTGTTTAACACTCAATAACTATTCTTATATTTTAACCATAAAATCCACATAGTACACACAATATGCAAAGGAAAATATGCCCAAGGTCAGGGTGTCGTTCGCTCACTTATACCGCCGCGAAACTAACAAGGCGAAACCGTACCGCAAGGTTAAGACGGTGTCTGACTGAGCAAATCGGGCGGATCAGGTTAGAGCAGGCAAGCTAGCCAGAGCTCGCGCACCGTACAATCGACAAAGCGGGCGAATCGTTTGGCGGACTTTGGCGGTTTTGCTACTACAGTTCCAAGGCGGAGGTGTGCTATCGACATAAAGGCAAACGCGATTAATGTCTACCGCAAAGCATCCTACTGGCAGGGTAAGTCGGCACGCTTCATTTTTGTTTTTTGCATAAATCGTTTTCAACGTTCGTAAAATGCCAAAATCATGAACTTATCGTAACGGTGTAAAAACAATAAGTGTATGTCTTAAAAGCAGGGACCGGAAAACCCGTTTATTTGCCTAAAGCCGTACGAAAGGGTAACCCAAAGGGCTCGTAAGGCCGTTCAACAGGTTTCCCAACAATAACGATAACCCGTAAAATAGGGGTTACCACCCACAATAATTTACCGCTTACCTAATCTTAAAGTTTTTCAGAGTTTATGCGCTTAACCGCTTACTGTTTGGGTTAGGGTAACCCTTTCCCTCACGCACACCGAGCGATTGAAATAGCACTGCGGGCGCAATAACGCCGGAGTTCGGACGCGACCTTCACCATAATATGCGGTGCAGAAGCAATCTACACGTGATATACGTAAGGTCTAAAATAACTTGCACAATTTAATCAGCGCTTAGAACGGTAACCCATTTCGGGTTTTTGATATCGGTAAGCGGTAACCCGAATTAATTTAATCGAAGGGATTAATGTATAAACCGGTAAGCCGTTTGAAAGCTTACCTTAAGGCAAAGGGTTTGAAAACCCAGCGTTATAAAATACCCAATCAAAACCCTAAGGTTACCGGCTATAACGGTAACCGGGTGCGGTCCCTGCTTAAAAGCCGACCAAGAACCAGTAGCGATTCCTGGTGTGGTCTTGGGTTGGCTCCAGGTTAAAGTTTTTTCTCAATAAAAAACTGAAATTAACTGAAATGAAATTTTGCAAGGAAATAAGCCATTTAAGTACTTCTCGGATTTTTTCAGCCTGCAGAGCTCTTCGAGTCAATGCCAATTTAGCACACATTGCAAATGGGAAATGTTTTATATTTTTTTTAAGAGTTTGCAAGATGTTTAGATTATCCACGCTTGTCGAATTTCAGGCAGAATTAACATGTGAAAACAGTCAACGAGGCCAACAAATCAATTTAATTTTTTTTTCGCAACCTGCTAACCACGGATATAAGGTATATTGGACTTTCTTCTACGAAATTTCTAGATTATTTTTTCTTGTTTTCTTTGCGAATTGATTTTCAATTACCTAATTTAGGGCTTTCGAGAAAGGTTTTTCTAAAAGTTCTTCAATTATAGATTTCGTTAAGTACACTACTCATCTTAAAAGTCACTAAAAGTCGAAAAAGTTAACCAAACAATCTAATACAATCAAAATTTGTGCAAGAACAAATTTCTTGTTTGCGCCTTTCACAGCGCCATCCAGCTGCGTAATATTTGCATACAAACAATGAGAGAGAGGCGGGTGACGATGACGGACGTTTGAAATCATTTCATTGATGTTAATAAAATCGCCGTAGTCGCGATAAGATTTCGCCGTGCAGTCTATTCAAAAGAATGTATTAAATAATTTACTACAATAATCGTATGTTTGTTTATAGTGTTAAATTTATTAAAATATGCAGATAGATTGTACATGTTTGGTTTGGCGGCGGCAACGTCGCCAACTTAGAGGAATCGCCATTGCCAAGAACGAATTTTATGAAGATTGTGTTACTCATTTATGCTTCATTTAATGTAATGTTTTCCGAAGGAGTTCTTTTAAAAGTATTTTTGGGATAGTACTAGTTATATAAACAAATGCGCATTTGTTTATATAAACAAATGCGCAGCTACAGATTGCTAGAAGTGTCCGTGCGCGCTACAAAAATCTTACTCGTACGTCCCGAGAGCATTTATAGCATGCAATATGCCATGGGTCTTATTAGTATTGCGTTTTTGATAAGACATATTTTCCTTTGCAACGAGAGAATTAATTATAGATAACATTGGACCTTCAGAAGATCGCACAGATAGGAATATTATATTCGAAATTCACAATTAAAGCCTGGAAGATATAACAGATATTTTTACAACATTCAACATTGATTTCATTCAAGTCTCACGTTTGTTGTTACATATTAAAATCTACATTTTAGTGAAAGTGCCTTCACATTATGTTTTTTGCAATAATTTTACTTAATATAAGTACATACCTTATTCATTTTGTCAATTATAAGTGTTATGTGTCGCATAGGTACATTCGCATAGTACTCGAAATAAAGTAAAATTAAAACCAACCAAAAAATACCTTCAAAAATAATGTAAGGGCACATTCAAACCATGAAACGTGAATTGTACATCATATTATATAATAATAGTATCATTACATATTCTATGTAATTAATAACATTTATATTCTCTTAACAAGTTGTGCAATTAGTTTATGCTTAAATAAAAGTAAAACAAAACCAATATAATGTGCAGCGAGGCAATTTCAAGTTTAACTTTAAATACTTTCAAAAGTAACTTTACAGAAACTGAACTGTTGAACTGTTATCTAATTTTATACACTCACATGATCACATCTAGTTAACTAACACTGTTAAGTCTTGAGACTGGTTGATATTGCTCCGCTGCACTTAACATGAATTTTAACTTATAAAACTGCACCATAGTTGTGTGTCATAAGTACATTTTGGCTAAATATTAAGAAACAGAAATACAAAAATTCAATATAGTATGTATTATGAAGTAAAAGTATTTCTATTGGAAAATATACATGAAAAATATTGTACAAATAAGAATGACAAATGAAATCGAGCTTTGTTATGCGAGGGAAAAGGATTCGAAATTTTTGGAAATCCATAGAAGTTGACAATGGGATACACTATTAGTTATTATGCGTGTATAATACTGTTCATGGCACGATGTATCGGTTTAACGGTACCTACTCATACATCTTATACTGTCATATAAATCAGTCCCGTCGAACTTTGTGCATTAACTTGTGCACAATAATATCACAAGTAGTTGTTTAGTCAAAATAAATGATAGTTTCGTATGGTACTTACTTTGACAATTGGGATGATGACTGAATTCTAATTTTGACGTCTCGTCATAAAACATTAAAATACAGTAGAAAAAGTTGCAATCATGTGAAATTAAAATTAAAATCGGCCTTGAAATACATTAGATATAAGTATTTTAAGCTGTTAATTTGGAAGCGATCAGACAGAAAGATCCGACATCAACCGTGACGTCATTGTTGAGTACGGCCATATAAACTCCATGTAAATTGCCGTTTTGCTAGAAAGAGACGGAGAAAAATCTTTAATGCCTTATATCTTGGTTGTTTTTATACTTATTCGAAAACCGTTTTTTCTTTCTGTTTATTATATGAATGAGCTTCTATTAAAGCAATATTTTTTTTCATTAATCTAGCCTATTGTCGCACTTGTCAGATATGGCTAAATAGGGGCCTAGCCTCTGCGTCTACTGGCTGCAGTGACCGATATAAGATATGGAGATCTATATTATTATTGACGAATTTGTACTTGTACTTAAGGACCATAATCTACCTATATCATAAACAATTATTATTCATCGTTCTAACATGGTACTTACGCACGAGTAAATTGATAGGTATGTGGTCATATCATTACTGCATAACATTCCACTTCCTTGATTACACCAGTAGTTCTATCCCATTGTCAACACTAATTGAAAAGAACAACTGTTAAACAATTCACCATAGTCATAAGAAGATCATTAAACACATACGCTGTTACTACCAAAATATTCATTGTTTAAACATATTTTTTTAGTCAACAAATCATATTTAAGCCATGACTACCTTAGGTAGACAATGTTTTATAGCAAGATCGATTATTTTCAGCCAAGTGAAACATATTGACATATTTTACTATTTATAGTAGTATACATATATTATTAATACTATAACATTTACCATGTTTTTTGTATACATTTTAGAATCTAAAAATATTAAGAGCATCTATAATATTGAATAGTTAATTCATTTATTTACATTTTCGAAGTCCATATTTCAAGCCATAGTCGTTACCTTAATATATAAAATAGGGCCCCGTTTAGAATGAAATAAAAGGGAATATATTCATTCAATATAACTTTAAGAAACAACTTTATATTAATCAAAACCAATTGAAGTATTTTTACATAACCTAAAAAAATAGTTATTTTTCCGTTTGGACAGAGAGATCCGAGATCCGACATAATGTAATGATTGCATGCAATCACCATTTATAATATTCAGTTTCAATTTCGTTCTAGTTTTCAAACTATTTATAATTCTCCATGTTATACTAATTCCCTATTAACTAATGGTTAAAAGATAAATTATGTATAATTATAGTGATATTTCTTTTTTTATGTATAACAAGTTGTAAATCAATTGTCTTGCAATAAACTAAATTCGTTCAGAAGTTAAAACGGATAATATAATATAATAACATACTATTATTTATTCTATAAATAATATTTACTCTTACATTTCTTATTCTAAGAAAGCTTTCGCTTGTTAAGTCTTATATATTTTTGACTAGAAATATAAATATGATATATTTTGTGTACATTTGATATTAGGAAGCTATAAAGTACCTACAAATATAGTATATTAAAAAAATATAAAACTATCTTTAAAGGCTACATAAAGAAAAACGGAATGTTTAGGGAATGTAAAAAGTACCTATAGAGTGGATATGCCAATTTTGTGACGTCACAGAAATATGCAGTCAGCGGCATATTATATCAATTTGGCTAGAATAATTTAATTTAATTTATTAATTTACGCCCAAGTAGATATGCTAAAGTAAAGAATTAATAGGGATTTTCTGATTGACCGTGTTTTCATGTAGATAATAAGGCGATATTTGTGGGTATCACACTGCATTGCAGTGGATTTTGATAGAAATTTATGTGACTTGTGTGACCGCCGCCCAATGACCAGTGTAGACAAAACGGCTTTACTGTCGACCTTGAGAACAATTTAGTATTGACTTTAGAAATTTTTCGCCATCGTTTCCCAGAGGTGTTGATGAGGACATCACATCATATTCCAACGCATTGGCAAATATTACCATTCAGTGCATGAATTCTTTTAAATAATAGCATACCGCAGCGGAATAGCTTATTTTATTAATTTGTAGTTTTCTGTGATACTTGACATATTATGCATGCGTATGCATGTTACAACCTTTTTTTTAATTTACTGTCAGAAAATGCGTCATTGGAAAAATCGATAATACTGTGGACTAAACGAAAAAGAATACTTATATAATATTCTATGTATAATTAAGAATTAAAACGTATTTTTGCGATAGTAATGGTTTGAAGTTATTTCTTTGTTAGGCATCTTTATTTATTTGTGTAAAATAAAGAATATATAACACAGAAAAATATAACATTATTTATCATAAGCCGTTTCACGTAGTGCTAATGAAAATAGTGCATTATATTATCTACTCCAGGAGTTCCCAACCTTTTACCCAATGCGCCTCACCCAACATTATGCTAAATTACCACGCACCCCTAGGGGCCGAAATGGGGAGTCAAGAAAATTAAGACAACGATGAAAATATTGGCGTGTTTAGTTTTATTCAAAAGATGGTTGCAACATGTCACCGTCCGCGTCGCGCGAGTTTATATGAACAGTTCTAATAAATATTCTTTAAAATTTTTAATGCCCGCCTCGCCCTTGGTTTACTCTACGCCCCCCAAGTGGGGCGCGCCTCACTGGTTGGGTAACCTACTCAAAGTGGTTCTTTTTAATAGCAGATTTATTAAATATTAAATAGAGTATGTTTAAAAAGGGACAGACAAAATTTTAAAATAAAATACAGCATACCAACTCAGCTTTAAAAGCGATACTTTAAATTTTAATGTTATTCTTTTAAATTGGAAAGTTTACTGACCATCAAGAAAATAATTTATTGGAATAAAATCAGTAGTAAATAAATAAAATAAAAATTATTTATTTTCAAGCATCAGAGGCTCATAGTGTTTTAGTACAGTTGCTTAAGAACTATGTTAGTAATCAAAAAAACAAACAAATCAATTAGAAGTAGAAAAAGCTACCACAGAGAGATTCCTCAAGTCCCATGCACAACATGCAGCTTGATAAATCTAGCCGCGGTCGACCCATCCAGCCTCTCTGCAAATACCTTCAGGATGCTGTTGGTGCTTTTCCCTAGTCTGCGTATTACTGATGCCACCTTCTTACGCATTATCGCGAAGTAATCGTCTGTGTGTGCATCGGCGAACATGCCTGATGCACTACAATAAGGTGGAAGCGTCAACAACGCCCTGAAGGCATTATTATATTGTATTCGCAGGGTGTTGTCTGATTTTTGAGTGTGGTTCGCCAAAGGCCGCTGGTGTAAAAAGTTTGGCAGTAGGCCTTGAAAAGTGTAATTTTAACAGGTACTGAACAACCAGCAAACCTTCGAGCTACCACATTACCCCTCACAGCCAACACCCTCCATTCCCTTTCCATATCCGCATCATCTTTTAAATCTTCGGTAGTGTGTCGGTAAGTAGTGGCTGGATGTGCTAACTTCACGCTGTTTTATAATATATATTCGTGATCAAAAAGTATTATTATAATAATAGTTTTTCTTTGCTACTCTAGCATAGACATAAATTGTAGACCAATACAATTATTTTTTTCTAAGTACTAAGTAGTACTTATAAAAAAAAATATGTACTACATTATCTACTCAAAGTAATTCTTTTTAGTAGTCAGATCCATTAAATATTACAATACCTAGCTAACCTACGTTTTTTTAAATGTATAAAGACAAAATAATATACAGCATAACAATTGATATTTTTAAAAAATAAAGAAGTATTTTTTTAAATGTCTGTTGTTATACTCATGTCTACTTTTCATTTAATAGTTTCGTGTCATTATTGATAAATTAGGCAGAATAAAAGTAATTAAGTACCTAAATAAAAAATACTGCATGGTCAGAATCATTTTCGCATAAATTGTAAGGGTACGATCAATTTTGCTTTGAGCATCACCAACCCATACATTATCTTCTCTTACATAGTGCTTGCCTCCAAATCGGGTATACGGTTAAAGTTTTCTGGGGCGCGTGACCAATAGTAGTAGGGTGGGCCGGTCGTGAAGCAGTACTTCTTCTCCAAGGGAGAACCTCCCTCCACCCAATACATCAGGTAGAAGTTGCACATCTCATCCTTGTTGGTGGCTCTGTAAGAAATATTAAGGTTATGTAATCGCAAATTTTATGAAAGTTATTGAAATTAGTAGAACCTCCTGACGAGGTAACTGAATAGTTACCTAGATATCGTTGTAGACTGATTTTGAAGTATATAAGAGACTCCACAGAGAAGACATTTCATAATATTGAGAAGCTATAACTAAACGGCTTACGCCTTACATCAAAAACAGATGCGCTATCATGCCCTACACCTCCAGCGGCTGTCGTCACAGCGAAATTGTAGCGGTTTTTCAGGTTAACACGTCGTTTCATAACATAATCTACTAATTATACACACGGTGTTTCATAATAACCAATCAATAATTAATGCGTTATCTAAAACTAATTATTAAAATTACACGTAATGTCATTCATCCCAAAATTTTCATGTATATCATAGTATCATCATCATATCTATGATTTACATGAAAATTTTGGGTTGAATGACATTACGGGTAAACACAATTTAATAATTAGTTTTCGATAAAGAATTGATTATTTATTGGTTATTATGAAACACCGTGTATACGCATTCACTGTCGCTTAAAATACTGTATATTCCGCTCAATTATTTACCGCATAAACATATGGAAATTAAATCACTATAAATACGCAGAAGACTTTTTGCCAGATCAGTATTTTATTTATTGACAGATAATAATAGTATTTTGTGATACTGTGCAGCAAATATGTTTTTTAAACTCAAGCCGTCGCGGGCCGGATTGATGGCACTGGCGGGCCGGATTTGGCCCGCGGGCCGTAGTTTGGAGACCTCTGGTCTAGACCATAGACAGGAGTTTGTACGTGTCAGCACATTTGAGAGAAAACAGTAAAATATGTAGGTAGGTACTAAGATAGTTTTTATTGGACTATTGTTATAAGTAAGTTGTAACTAGGTAGTTGGCTTTCGTATCCTGGGGCATCTGGACTTTAATCGATAGGCAGTGATGCCCAAAACCATAATTTAGTTGCTTTTTTGTGCGAAAATGCATCATTTAATAAAATCATAAATTATTTATTTTCCACGTTCTTGCCACGTTTCTTATTTGAAAATGGCGTGCATTTGCAAATGGCGCCATGTGCGCGTGGTGAAAGGATTCTTAGCAAGGTCGCTCTTTCAGCCTATTTATTCTCGTTATGTGAAACTACACTCGCGAGCAAAAGTTTGGAATCAGTTACTTGAAATTGGTTCCGCGTGATCTTGCTTACTAAATAAATTTTTAATAATCATAAAAATTACATCATGTTAAAGGTGCAACTGTCCACTTTAAATCGATATAAAATTAATTCATATCGAGCCCGTAATTGTGGAGTTATCCCGGATTAAGTGAAGAAGGTAGGAAAACAAGGAAATAGGGAAAAATAATGAATGAATAAAACAACAAAAATTATTAAATAAAAATTTTATTTCTTTAAAAATAAGTGTCAATATTTTGTGTTCCCTCCCCTCGCCCTAATAAGACGCTCCGATAAGACGATTCTTCATAGACCTGATCAGCTTCTGAATTGATTCTTGTGGAATACCTTCCCACTCCTCAATCAACGCTGATTTCAGCTCATTCAGACATGAAGGAGCAGGAGTTCTGGAACGAACCTTCCTCTTCAGTTCATCCCACACGTGCTCAATGGGACAACGAGCATTATCGTGCATAAGGAGGAAGTCATCACCGATGTATCCCGCATAGGGAACGACATGTTCCAGGAGAATATCGGAAATGTACCGGTCCGAAGTTAGACCGCCTCCTCGTCCCCCGCCAGACACGAAAACAAGCTCGGTTTTATCATCGAAGGAAATGCCGGCCCACATCATACAAAGCCACTGTTTCAGCGACACAGCACTGTGCAAATCGCTCCCCAGGCCGCCTGTAGACCCGTCCTCTTCTGTCGCTACCGTGCAAACACATCCTGCTTTCGTCGGAGAACAGGACTTGCCTCCATTGCTCAACCTCCCAATCAAGATGGGTGCGAGCAAACTGAAGGCGTGCTTGTTGGTGAGCTGCCGTGACTTTCGGGCATGTGGCAGGCCTTTTTGGAGTCAGATTCGCTTGCTTGAGTCGTCGACGAACTGTCCACTCGCTGGCTGCTACCCCACGAACATCTCGGAGCTCCTGTTGGACGTCGACACCAGTCAAATGCCGATTTCGGAGAGAGGTTGACACGATAAAACGGTCATCCCTCTCCGATGTGCACCGGCGCCGTCCAGATCTTGGTCTCGGGATAAAGCCACCAGTCTCCCGAAAGCGCTTATAAACTTTCGAAACACAGGATTGGCTTATGTGGAGCTGACGAGCGACAACCCGCTGGCTGAGCCCTTCTTGCAATAGGGCTACGATTTGTGCTGCTTCTGTTGGTGTTGTCTCCATTGTCGTACAAGGTAAAGGGTCAAAAGTGGCGGAGATGTGTACCGGTCAACGTGTGAAAGTCGACTGATAAAGAAAATCCGATAACAGGTGCTTTTATAGGGGGTCAATAGGTCGCAACTCGTGACGTATCAAACAATTGAAACACGTCTTTTTCGATACACCTTCACTTAATGCGGAATGGCTCCATAAATACTGGCTTGTTTTTAATGAATTCGGTATCAGTTTTAAAGTAAAGAGTTGAACCTTTAAAATAATGTCATTTTTACGATTATTAAAAAAGTATTAACTACTCAAGATAACGCGCAACCAATTTCAAGTAACTGATTCCAAACTTTTGCTCGCGAGTGTATTTGGTGAAATTCTTATACGTGTTAATTGAATTGCGCAAAATCTGAAAAAGCATTTTGGGCCCACCCGTGAACAGCACATTTATGTTTTAATAAACCCCTCATTCATTTTTATTTAATTTATGCCATTTTTTGACATTTACTAAAAGTATACCATTTATCAGATTTATTTAGAAGTATTTTATACGTACTTAATTATTTATAGACCTCCCGGTTGAAAAAAATTGCTCATTTATTTCATTTCATAGTCGAATCCACATCGAATCCAATCCACAAAATCCATAAATATATCATTGTGTACATATTAATTAATAATAATAACGAAAGGATATCAGCTATCCAACAGTACTATTGCAACTGCATTATAGGAAAACGTACGGTAGGTAGTTGTGCTCACGTAATGTCAATTATCTAGTACATTAGTTGGGGGCTAGGTTTGAACCTAACATTAAACAGCCCGCGCAGTTTTTCGATAATGTGTTATGTCGTTTTGAGGAAAAACGAGATGAATAATTAGAGCATTTTTATTTACCCCTGATAATTTTGAATCATGTAAATCAACAAAATACCTTTGATTCCATTTTAAGTATTCATTATATAACAAACCATTAAATACTTAAACGCATATTTCTGGAAATAAAAATAACTGGCGGACCTTTTGTTTAGATTTTCTATTTTTATTCACATTCATGTATCTAAAACAATCATTACTTTTTCAATATTTAACTGTCCACTTCTGGGCCAGACGCAGTATAGCAAATGAGCATTGCTCTTTGTTTGTTTAGAATCGAGAGTAAAATCAATTCCGAATCGACTAATAAAAATTATGAGTTGTAAGTATATTTTTTTTTTCAACCACGAAGTTTTTTATATTCATTTATCTCATCGTCTATATCTCTTCGACGGCGGCGTGACGGCTAAGTGGTAACTCCTTTTTCGTAGGCGTGCGACTATAGGGTTTTTAATTTGACAATCTCCGACTTCGTTGGAAACGGGTAAACCAAATGCGCTTAGACTAATAGCTTGTGTTGATTACATCCCATGTTGACTTTTTTTTATACAACTAAGTTGGCAAGCAAGCAAACTGCCCACCTGATGGTAAGTGGTAACAGCCACCTAATAATATATGAGGCTCTTGTGAGATTCGCAGCAAAACTGCAACTCACCACAGTGTACGTTGGCAAGCTTGTGACATAAGATGAGATGTCACGGTACTCAGTAATTTCACTGCCACATCTCACCCTTCAAACCGGAACACGACACTGCAAGCACGGCTACTTTGCGGAAGAAATAGGTAAGACGGAGGTACCCAAGCTCGGATCCACCGTTGTGGGCACGATGGGCATGCCCACAACCCTAATAGGCTTGTGACATCATACTTTGACCTTTAATATTTTATCCAACATCTTATTAAAACAAAACTTGGTCAGGGCGTCATATATTTTGTTAACATCTCCTTTGTAGGAATGTACTATATTGGTCATGAATGAGCGAGCTCGTACTCCAACTCGCACTTGGCCGATTTTCGGGTGGCTGTGACGACGATCCCTTTAGGAGGGCTGGAACCGCGCCCGGAGGTACCCAAGCAGACGAACCTGGTGCAGTCTCCCCTCCAGTAAAACTTCTTTACTCAAAAATGCATGTAATGTGGTCATTATTTTTACAACCTTGTTTGAGCAAAGTCGACCTTGCCGTTAACTTTTCATAATTGTCTTTTTAATTAAATTTCTAGTTAATTAATATATTTTTGATTTAAATCACTTGCTGGTGTTATTTAGATTAGGTACTTGCATTTTTGAATAAAGCACTATACAAGCCTTGGCCCACAATGACTGTTTCGCTGGTCACGCTATGATTGCCTCGAGCTAGCCTAGCTACGCTCTAGGCCTTCCAGATTGGCCATCATTGCAGCCCTTGCTGTCCTCACTGTAAAGGCCGAGACCGTAGCTCGTCCATCAAGTGCTGCACGCTGACCGCGCTGTGTCGGCCTGGAGCCTGGAGGCCTGTCGGCCATCATCAGCGCGACCAGCAAAGTAGTCATTATAGACCGCGGCAGTAATGTACTAGCTAGAGTGTACTGACCCGATCTTCACGGCGTATCCGTGCGTGTTGTTCATGGTGCACCTAGCGGCCAACACGTCGCCCGGCCCGACGGGCGCGCCGTTGGCCACGGGGTAGAACATCTGCGGCCGCTGCGGGTCCTGCTTGCCGATCAGCTGCCACACGTCGCCGCTGGCCTCCTGGCGCACCACGTAGCCGGCGACCAATTTACCTGGCAGATTTTATACTGGGTTAGTCAAAATGGGTGTATCGAGCGGTGGGGGCTTTAACGTATGAGTATTGACTAATAAAATAATACTATGAACACGTTCACTTTACGTAAAACGATTATATTTGTAATATTGCTTGTTCGTTCATTGTATGTAATAATATTGTCTTTAATGCTATTGTACTTAATTTATGAATGCAAACACACTGCCCCATGCATTGGAGCAGGCACGCAGTACCCACTCTCTGGGGTTCTTCTGTGGTTACTTCACATCATAAAAAGACGGAAAGTGCTACCACACTCAGAGGTGCCTACTCCCCCCCTCCCCTTCCCCCGCGATATTTCCAAAGTTGAAACTAAAATTATTCAATGGCCAATTTATCACAAATAACCCTCGATTTTGACGATCTCACAATAGGGAGGTCCTTTATAACTACTGCGGCTGACTGCTCCACAAAAATAAAAAATAATGAAAAGTTTCTTACCATCCTGCATATTAATATCCGCAGCTTAAATAAAAATTTTGAGGCCTTTAGGGCATTTCTTTGTTCACTGCAAATAAATTGTGATATCCTGATCCTATCCGAATGCTGGCTCAAACAAACATTGTCTCTTCCTAAACTTGAGGGATATAAATGTTACAGCAATCACATTGTTAACAACCAAAACGAAGGAGTGGTGATTTATATAAAAAACAACCTTTCACACCAGTGCATCTCTTCGCCCATAGTAGAAGCCAATAGCCTAACATGTGTAATTGACAATAAGATAGCTATTATTAGAATATATAGATTCCCCTCTTATAAAAAGATTGATAATTTTATTAACAGCTTGAATACAACTCTTCTATCTTTATCAAATCACAAAAACATTATAATAATTGGTGACATAAATATAGATATTAAAAGTAACAACTCTGATCCCCATTCTATAGACTACCTCAATCTTATGGCATCCCATGGTTTTCTTCCTTCACATCTGTTCCCTACCAGATTAAATAACTGTCTTGATCACACTTTAGTCAAAACCAACCTCCAAACTACTACTATGGTCATAGAATCATCATTAACGGATCACTATCCGTTACTGTTGAGTATAGCTCTGAAGCCTAAGAGACGTTTCGTCAATCACACTGCCACCAAGCTGGATTTACAAGCAATGAAACATGACTTGGAAAAATCCGACTTTTCGGATCTCCTCCAGTCGAACGATGTGAACAAAGTGACCGATCAGTTTATTAACACCTTAATGTCCACAATAAAATCTCACTCTCATACTATAGCCATCAGCCAAACAGCGAATTATCAAACCTTGGATAGCCCCCGGTGTCCTAAGATGTATCCGTAACCGCGATAATATGCATAAAGAAGTTAAAATAAACCCTAACAGCAGTACGCTGGCCTTAACTTACAAACGATACCGCAACTTTTGCAACGATTTAATAAAAAAGCTCAAGCGTGAATATGAGAGAGCTGAATTTAATAAAGCTAAGAATAACCCTAAAAAGACCTGGGAAATTATTAAACAAGTAACTCAAATGGAAAAACCACCTAATTCACCTTTAGAGCTTCTTAAGATCTATAACGACCCCCAAAGATCCATTAGACCATGCAATAAATATTTTGCAAACGTAGGGAAGGATCTTGCGAGTAAAATTCCGAATTGTGCCCCTAATAACCCGCTCTATGCCGAACGAAGATCTGCCAGCTCGATGGTTCTACTACACGTCACGGAAGACGAAATACAAAACATAGTCAGAGGCCTCCGTGATGATTGTGCGGTTGGCTGGGATGGCATCTCGGCCAAAGTCCTCAAAATATCGTCATCTATTGTCACACCAATACTTACATACATGTGCAACCTCGCAATCTCCACAGGTTCTTTCCCCAATTCCTTGAAAAGGGCAGTACTCCATCCGATTTACAAAAATGGCGATAAGCTAAACATCTGCAATTACAGACCGATATCGGTGCTCCCTATTATTTCTAAAATACTAGAAAAAGTTATGAACCGCAGCCTTGTCAGTTTCTTAGACAGGGGCCAAACTATTGCTGAAAACCAATTTGGCTTTAGAAAACACAGATCCACGGAGGATGCCATTAACTCCCTCGTTCAACACGTAGTCAAGAATGTAGACACAAGACAAAAATCGATGGCTATCTTCCTGGACCTATCTAAAGCTTTCGATACTGTGTCCATCCCTCGATTGCTATGTAAGCTGGAGTCTGTGGGCGTGAGGGGAAGTGTACTGAACCTATTCAGATCTTACTTAACAGGCCGACAACAGTGCACGAAAATAGGCCCATACATAAGTCAGGATGACGAGGTTGAATGTGGCGTGCCCCAAGGAAGCATTATCTCACCGACCCTTTTCCAAATCTACGTCAATGACCTATGTACATTGAACATACCTCACTGTCGGTTATTCGCATACGCGGATGACACGGCCCTAGTTGTCACCGGCTCTAACTGGGCTGAAACACTTTCTCATGCTGAACAGGCTCTAGATTCTGCCATGATGTGGCTCAATAAAAATCTCTTGACCCTAAATGTTGATAAAACTAAATACATAACCTTTTCTACAAGACCCTCCCTTCAACCATCTATTGAGACCACCCGACTTCGAGCGCATTCATGCGGACTTAAACATGCAGGCTGTCCTTGTCCACAAATAAATAAAACCGACTCGGTGAAATATCTTGGAATCACCCTGGATCAATGCCTAAATTGGTACCAACACATCCAGAACACTTTGGATCGCATAAGGAAAATTATATTCATCTTTAAAAACCTGCGTAACTCTGCAGATCGCCACATCTTAAAAACAGTCTACTCAGCCCTCTGCGAATCTATTATATCATACTGCATCTCCGTTTGGGGAGGAGCAGCTAAAACAAGTTTCCTAAAATTAGAACGCGCACAGAGAGCGGTACTTAAGGTCTCACTTAGAAAGCCATTAAGATATCCGACCTCCCAACTTTATGACGAGGCTAAGGTATTAACAGTAAGACAGTACTACATACTGAAATTAATTCTTTGGCAACACGCTGTATCTCCACCCCCATCAACTGCAACAAAAAATACCAGACGGAAAGCCCTGTACCCGATTCCACACTGCAAAACTGCCTTTGCTAAAAGACAAGTGGCCGCAGCGAGCAGCCGAGTATACAATAAGGTCGACAGCCTAATAAAAATAAGTAAATTAAATAAGCACAAGTGCAAAAAGAAAATAAAAGATTGGCTTTTGTCGTTAAACTACAAAGACACAGAAAGCTTGATAGAATAGACTGCAGTCATCATTAATCACCCTCCACAGCCCTTTAAATGCCCCATAGCCTTGAACTAGCATCGAACCTCCCTCTCTTCAAATGTGATCGTTCTATAGGTACCTTTGTACTTGATTGCTTCACCTTGCAGCTCTTGCAAGGATACGTCATTTGACAGTGCCAACATAGATTTTGGCTCCTTGAGTGGATACTGGGTGTCGGCTTGGGTTGATGTGAGTGTGTTTGCATGTGCCTGTGCTCGTGAATGGATGTACTGATGTGGTTTTTTTTCTCTCTGTGTGTATGTGTGTGTATATGTGTTGATGTGTCTCTGTGTGTGTTGATGCGTCTTTCTGTGTGTATCTCTGTGTGTTTATGTATCTGTGTGCGTGCGTGTTTGTGATGTGTGTGAGCATGGGTCTGAGTATACCACATTTATTTTCACTGCTGTCGTACGTGGATGCTCATCTTATGCCAATTTGTTGGTACCTACCTAATGAGACTGGACCACTGTCCTCCAAAACACAGGTCTAACCTAGCTTGGAGGCCAGCGGACTATACCAATCCATCGGTTAATGCTGTTAAACACTATGTACTAATACACTATAGAATATATGTAAAAACTATTCTTATGTGAAATAAATAAATTATTATTATTATTATTATTATTTTTAATTTAATTTCATACAAACGTTAAACATTATTAGAAAAAGAAATTGACAACTATGAAAGTGGGCGGAGCTAATGGCTGCACTTACGCATCATTGAATATTTGGAGTGACAGGTGTCTATTCTTTTAACATGCCTCGTAGATTTGGACGAGCGAGATGAATTAGGCCATTTTGTTGACCCTAGAACGAGCGTAATGTAAACAAACAAGAGCTGACGGGTTGTCCTCCTACCACAGCGTTACTGTTTACTCTAATAATATCGATTGAAACTCGATCAGACTAACATAGTATATGCTGTTGAGAAAGGGTAAATTAATCAGCGCGATCGCCCGTGCGGCGCCGGACTTAGGACACATGTGCTTCCACTGTCTTAGCCCTTTCTTTCTGATGATGAGAAAGAGCCGACAATTATACCTTTGTGAAGAGATGGAAAACCTTCTGGTCAACGTGATGTTCTAGGCCGATTCCTAACGAGCACAACATGGTCACAGCTTAGTATTGGCCTTCTAGATCATATTCCAAACTCTCGAGGAATAAGTCTTATGTATAGTATTACTTAGGCGTAGATGTTTCTGCTTGTTCAGTTGGATTGAGTCCGCCTGACTAGCTACCAATATCTGTATACCTAAGCTTGTTCATTACTGGAGTTATAATAAAGTGTTCTCAATTCTTTACAAAAAAATATCATATTTTAGTTTTATGTATTTGCGGAATCCAGATAAATCGTATTAAATTACTGCATAATCACAACAACTTCTGCATCGCAATGGAATGCTTCTACGCTTTTTTTGTATAATTGGAAAAATAAAATTAGTTCTGTTTTTCTAATTAATTATTAACGTTTTCTCTGTTGTTAACATCTACTATATGCAATATGTTTTCGACCTATAATATTATTATGCCGTAAATGCATACTTACCTAACGCGTGCGTATGCGTACGGAAAGCGAAAGGATGGATGACTTTCTGTTCGCTCATCGTACACGCAGTCTCCATGTGCTCGACGCGGTTGGGGGCGACCACGCCGCCCGTGCCCAGTAGAATCACACCAGCTTGGCGACGCATCCTTTAAGCATTTTCCAAAATCATTGCTTACATACTAAAACTGAAAATATTATTTTATTTTCAACACACCTGGTCGTAAAGTGGATCTAATTTCACCTGTTTTAGATATATATAGCAGCTCATAAAGCACGCGTGTGTTATAACGCAAATAGTGCGGACATAGATCTATAACCGCACTATTTGTATATCGTGTTATTTTTAATCATTTTGTTTTGTGATACAATGTATGCTATATCAATCTTCTTCGAGGAAACAATTATTGTTGCACACAGCAAATATACATTTATTATTTTACCAAATGGAGACTGTACTAGTCGTCCGCATGGGTACCTCTATCTTACCTATTTCTACCGCCAAGCAGCGGTGCTTGCATTGTGGTTTGAAGGGTAAGACGGGCAGTGAAATTATTGGGTACTGCGACTTGGCATCTTATGTCATAAGTTTGCAATGTACTCGTACATTGGTGTTCATGTGGGAGCTGTAGATTTACAAGTTTTACCAGGAACCACCTGTACTATAGGTGACTCTAGCCACTCATCATAGGGTGCGTTGAAAATCATCTATAGTGCCCTATATCTTATGAAATACTCACGGCGCTTTTGTGTATTTCAGGAATACGCCTGAATTGTCCGTATGGCCCTCTGAAATTCAAGAAGGTTTATATAATAATTGATAATATTGCAAATAAAAATTATTTTCAAAAGACGTAAACTTAGATTTTACACTGGACGATGGCGGGGCATTATGGTATGTATTGTTATAATGTTACCATTATTGCAGCAAGGCTTGAAAACGTAACAGACAGTTTCGCATTTTTAATATTATTATGGATGGTTCACTGCTACCAATATCCGGATTCCGGATAATCTATAAGGAATCTATATTATTCTTAGACGCACAATATCGGGCAGCATGGCACGGTACAACATAGGATTTAAAGTCTGATAAATAAATATACCGATTAGGCGTTACTGTCCACGAAGGTGTAGCTTCATAGACGCTTCAAAATACGCATATTCAGTTAAATTATTATTGTACAATAGTACATTGTTACCCTAGGGGTGAAAGTAACTTATTTAGGCCCGAGACGGCCTAAATAAGGCCCGCCTATAGTTCGAGGGACTAAATAAGTCTTTAACCCGAGGTAAACACTGTGCTTTTCATTACGAATACAAGGAAAGTAAAAATAAAAACAAGAATCAACTAAAGAACATATGAGTGAATTTAATTTTAATAGATCAACAACTTCTCCTTTTACCTCTTCTCTTATGTATGAAATCTCTGCTATACGGAAGAATAAACAAAACTCGAAAAATGAAATGAAGAACGGATTGCCGCTTTTCCGAATATTTTGTTTTTTTTTCTGTGGCCGGCCAGCTATTCAGTCATTTTTTTTTCATTTCCATCATTGAAAAAATGGAAAATATTCTGCCCAAATCTATGTTATTTGAAAGAAATAGTTAAAAGTAAATTATAATAAAGTCATTTAACCCTTAGCTGGTTTCGCTAAAATTAGTAACGTTATTGGTATCGGGGGTGAAACATGACCCCACTAAAAAAATATAAAAAAATAAAATGAAAAAACATTTTTTTTATAATTTTTTGTTTTATTTATAGAAATACAACTTTGAATCTAGAGATCAATCAGTTTTTAAGGTATATTACAATCATAAATCACATTTTTTTTACTTATTTAAAATATTTTAAATTTTTTGTACTTAGTTAGGCACTTGTTACTTTAGGAACTATTTATTATATAAAAACGTAAACATAACTTAAATTTCTTTTTTCTCATAGTTTTCTTATATAATCTTAATAACAAAAATTAGGAACTTCTTTTAAAATAAAAAAAAAATAAAAAACTGACAACGCAAATCAAAAGTCTAAAAACTACTCCTAAAATTCTAACATTTGGTACAAGTGATTGCTTTGGCAGTATGCTCTTTACATATAAAGAGTAAGCACTTGCTACACTTTTTGGTACACTTTACGTCTTTTTCGCACCTACCTCTCTTGCGAATATTGATTTGAGGTTCAGCAATAGGTATATCTGGTTCGGGTTCCACATTTTCCTCTTGGTGTTCTTTCATAAAATTTTCTATACGCCTTTTTAGGTCGGCCCCAAAATTTGAAGATTCTTTCTGTCTTTCTTTTACAAAAGGTGTAACTAAGTTAATTCCAATGTTTTTTATGTAGTTTTTCCTTTTTAGGCGCTTATTTGGGTTTGCAGCTTTCCATAAAATGAAACCATTTACCATCGAAATATTCAATATAGCCGAAAATATAACGCATGGCCACCGTTGAGTTCTTCTGGCCACTGAATAATTTGCACATTTTTGATCAAGTGTGTCTACACCTCCTTTGGTGCTGTTATAAAATATTATGATTTCCGGCTTACCGCTATTTGTATCAATAGATTGATTGTGGTGCATGGTGGAAATCATAACAACACTTTTATTTTTTTGAGGAACGTACGACACCAATGTTTTGTCGTTGGTAAATCCGAATAAAGTAGAGCCTATAGGACGGGTTTTATGTGGTAAGAATTCAGGCGGTACCTCTCTTTTATTTTTTCGCACAGTTCCAACATAAGTCAATCCATTTTCTTTCAATTTGTCAACAAGCTCAATTGATGAAAACCAGTTATCACCTGTAATATTTCTATGAGTCCCCTTCACAGGATCCGTTAACGTCAAAACAGTTTGTGTAGGTATAGAAAGCCCATCTCTTCTGTTTGTTTCAGTCTTTCCTGTATAAATAAACGCATTATACAAATAATGTGTTTTAGCGTCGCATAAACACAACACTTTTAGGCCGTATCTTGCTGGCTTAGATTTCATGTACACTCTGAAAAGACATCTACCTCTAAATGGGCACAACATTTCATCTACAGTCATGTATTCCGAGCAGCTATAATTTTTTTGACAATTTTCAATGAATTTGTTGAATATTTCAGAAATAAGGGCAGCCCTGTCGGTTTCTTTTCTTGCTGCTCTTGTATCGATCTCATCAAATCGTAATGCTGATAAAAGAAATAAAAACCTCTTTAGAGACATAGTTACCCGAAATACGTCGCGACCTGTACCATCTGTGGCCCACAAACTCTCAACATCTTCATGGCCAGATTTGAAAACACCGGCAAGTAGCATAAGTCCAAAAAATGCTTTCATTTCTAATAAACTGACATGATCAGTATGCGCTCCCTGGCTTGAATACTTTTCAGTGAATTCAGTAATCTTTTTGTTTGTGTGCAAACATACAATTTCAATGAGATTATCAGGAATCAATAATTGCCAGGATTCAGTCTCTTTCATATTCATTTTCTCACGCGCTTCTCCAGCGAGGCCTGCACGATGTGTGATGATATTGTGTTGTCTAACACGCGACGAGCTAGGCGGATTTTTAGACCACTTGAATCTATTCTTACCCCTATAGTATCCAGGAGTTCGTACCGTTTCTTCATCTTCCTCACTGCTGGAACTTGAAGATTCCGAATCTGTGCCCAAAACACTTTCTTCGGAACAGCTGACGGTCTCTGCGACCTCACAGTCGCTAATCTGCTCATCATCACAGACTGCTGTTGTGGTCGCCCGGGCGGAATCTAAATCAGATTCTTCATCCTCATCTTCCAGAAGTTGTGAAATTTGGTTTTCATTCAGAAACCCCGTCATTGCAACGATATTTTCCTAAAATAACAAAAAAACCGTTACATGCGCGCGCAAAAAAAAACAGCACTTTTGGTGTCGGGGGTAATTTTTGACCCCAACAGTGTACGTACCTCCGCTTCCAGCAATGGTAGAGCGACGTGCGTCCGTCACCCGCCGCACCCCGCGACGTAGTGAGATTACACCGACGCGCAAGAGTATACGTTTTTAAACAGGAAAGATATCTTTGAAAATGTGTGCGCCTGGGGTAATTATTGACCCCCGAAACCAGCTGAGGGTTAAACATATATTATTTAAATACTTAACATTATGTTATTTCAATTTTACACCGTGCTGTAACTGAGTGGCTGTATAGGAAATCGGAACATGATTCAATAGAAATATGAAAATAGACCTAGTTTCTTATTCAAAATTTGACAGCAGCTGTCAGTTGAAAGTGAATCTCCCTAGGGCTGAAAAGAATTACTTTCAACCCGCTCCTCAGGCAACTTTACACCTACTTTCAGAGTATGAGTAATGAAAACACTATTTTAACAAATTTGGCCGCCGCCGTTCCCGCCATTTTTATACGTGCATCTACTCGTCGTACGCCCTGGCGTATAATAGCTTGCATGCAGCGACGCGAGCGCTACGCTGCCGCTTCGTTGACAGAGTTTTATAGTTTTGTATGTAAGCTGAAAGAAGCCGTACAGCAAGCGTATAATGACGAATACGGGTCTTTGAGGCTACGCCTCCATGGACAGTACGCCTAAATGGTATAGAAACAAACTTGACATTTCAGGAGAGATATGATTGCGAGAACGATGTTGCCATGATACGCTTCGGCGTACCTTGACATGCTTAAGGACGCCTCGGCATACTTAAAGATGTCACTGCATGCCTCGGTATAGTGGTTGGGATGCCGACGGATCCTCTGCCGTGCCGTGCCGCAAATAGCTGCTATATAGTTAAATAAAAATTACTCACCAGGGAATTTGTGCATGTAATGGATCTGCAGTACTAGATACTTGATAGGCGAGTCTTTGCCGATGAGAAAGCCAACGTCTTCTGGCAGCTCCAGGCTCGGGGCGTCACGGGCCCATGCGTACACAATCTGATGGGAAAATATCAGATCACATTTGATTAAAGGTTAAAGATTGATTTACATTGCGTAAGTAACTGGCGCCAGCAGATTTCGACGTCAGTACAGAACTATCGCGATAGCAACTCAATGTTAACAGTGGAAGTTAGTTTTCGGCCTCAGCACTGACACCTATTACTGACTTTAAATAAATCTGTTTTAAAACACAGCGTTAGCTGGCTTGATCTTTTAAGATGTATGGTTTTAATTAAGAATAAAAAAAAACACAGCGCTTAACACTAATGAATAGTCATACTGGGGTAGTATGTACCTCAATCTCACAGAAAGTTTGTTACACAAATAATAATTTTCGTACTCTAACCTAAGGACGAGAGCGAGACGTCTCCAACACAAGTATAATTATTTACTGCAGTCATCTTATGGAAACATTGTATACATTACTTGGAAAATAAATATATTATTTATTTTATTAATAACGAGCTGTGCCCGCGAACTACGTTTCGCCATATATTTTTTCCCGTTTTGCAACATTTTTCGTTAATGCTCAGCTCAGCTCCTATTAGTCAGCTCAGTTCTTGTTAACAGTAAACAGTATAGTGACCTAAAAAGCAATCCATTATGTGGCTTTTTTTTACATATATTTGAACATGCATTATTCAAAGAGTTATTATTTAGCCTTGAACACTACTCTTAATACTACTACCAAACTTATCGAAGCTATTGAAATATTGTGTCACCAAACCATAAAACACCTATTGTGTCCAGTAATGACTCCCGCATCGCATTATACGTATATTTGCATTTTCATTACCAAGTACATTGCATTCGATACCGATACAAAATTCTAATTTACACGTACTTAGTTTCAGCATCATTCAGCCGGTTGACACCCATCATCAAATCGATGGTATCTAACACGATCGAGACTTATTGGAAAGGGTGACGTGACGTCAACAGACTCCGCCGCCATACAGATAAACGATGACGTAAGTATCGATTAGTCTGTTTATAACTACGCCAAGGCTACACTGTTTCTGTTATAGCAGATTTAGAAAAATGGTACTATTGCATTTCATCTCGTGGGCTGAATGGATCCTTTTAGCAATAATTACAAGTTTGCGAGAGTCAGACATACCCTAAATATCACATAGGCTCATGTTTGGCGATTGTCAAATAGTGAACCTATTACTTGTCAGAAATTTACTTGTCCGATTTACATTTGACCGAAAACATTGGACCGTCGTCTTTTTTACTATATGTATTGATTGCCATATTTTTAGGCCGTCGAAATATCATTTGATATAAGTTTCATTTTACCGAACTATGTTTCATCGATTTTCAAAATATTTTTTTTTATTGACCGAAGTCTTGAACTTTTTTCAATTGCCAGATGATTTATTTGACATATTTTCGATTTATCAAAACAACGTTTTACCGAAAATTATTAGGTTAATATTTGGTTGGTTAGGTTACGGAGGTTATAAGTAAGGAGGGTACATTGTAATCACATATCAAAGCACATGTTTCTTGCATGCTTCCCCGCAAGGAGAAACACTTATGGGATATTACTGTATGTTCGGTTAGGTTAGACCTTGTGACCACACACAGCTGCATGCTGCAGGCTTGCATGATGTTTGTTTGCTTGCTTGCTTGCCTGCCAGTATAGGGTGTGCAGCCGCTTTCCAAGGGGTAGGGGGTGTCGGAGGGCGGAAACCCCCGCACGGAAAAGAACTTATATGATAACACTGAAGATTAGGTTAGACATTGTGACCACACACACGCTTGCTTGCATGCTTAATATAACAACATAGATTAGGAATACGTAATACTGTGCTTAAATTATTTGAGGCGTTATAAAACAGTGGTCTAATGAATGTTGGGAAACATAATACGTCGAACAAATGTTGATTCGGCAGAGCATAACTTCGATAAAAAGGTTTTTAACCAAAACAAACGTCGGAGTAACGAATAAAAACGGTTTGATTAATAGGTCAACTGATACAGTGGCAAACGTGATTTCGCCGAAGTAAAAAAGACGAAACGAAAATAGTCGAAAAATTTTCTGTTCATAGAAATTCGGTCAAAAAATGATCGATCGTACCATAGGTAACCTATTGAATATCCATTATTGTTTCAGTAATAAAGGCAACTCGGGCTGTTTGAAGTCAGATCGAGAAAATCAGTCCATACCTTGTATCTTGACTTTCTGGTTAGGCAAAATGGCCAAAGTAAGACAAGGCTAACAATTGTAGCAATGCATTGTTACAGTGATATTTGGTATGGAGTTTTACCTATTAACAAATGGACGACAGGGCCCAAAGTGTCTCAGCGAAAAATGCAAAAAGAGGAACAATGCGTGCCAATCGTGTTTCGATCATTTTACCGCGCAGACGACCGCATACTCCAGAGTTTGTTAAAGCCAATTTGTGATCATCTGATTTCTATTGCATAAACTGATCGACTATCATTGAAAACATAAGTCAATTATGCATTGTTTAAGAAAACTTGTATTGAAACTTGGAAAGTTAAAAAAATATTTTATAACGTTAATTATTTCAAAGTACGTTAAACGGTTGAACTTTTTGTGCCACAACGGTGGATACGCGCTTGCCAGAATCAGTATGCCGAAAGACCAACTCCCACGACATATCTTGTAAAAAAATCGTTTAATAATCACCGTGTCATCAGCGTATCGGATAACTTTGTCTCCGTGTACGTTCAAGTTTGTGTGCCCATTTGTAGAAATAAGAACAAAGTTAGTCGCACCCAAGACGCTCCTGTGAGAAGCAGCGATTGGTATCCTTACCAACGTGGTTACCGATGTGTTCCCTCTATTTCCGTCCATTGAGGTAATTTCGGAACAAGGTCAATGGCGATCAATGGTCATTGTAAAACTAAGCATGTGTCATGATGCTCAATTGATTTCAGTTCGTCAGTTAGTTAAAGAACCCACCATCACTGACATAATTATTTAGCACTGAACTGGCTGTTGTCAAAGTATTTATAGTACCAAGTTGATTTTGATGCTGTTGCCTAAGGTTGGCTGTCCACTGAAAAAAGTTGTCAACTTTTGTTGATAACACGTGTTGACAATACAAAAGTTGACAACTTTTACTAGGTAGAGACTTGGCTTTCCATTAGCTTTTGTTGATAACAAGTGTTTACAACACATGTTGTCAACATTTATTCGGTGCAGAGCCACCTTTTAGACTGAAACATACGTGGCCTAAAATTCGCAAACAAGCTCATTAAAATTGCTTCAACGTCATTCAGGAGTGGTTCTTCAAATAGGGACGAAAAATTTGCTGTCATTTGCATGGACAGAACTAGTCCAGTCAGTATAGTAAGTAATATTGTCATTGATGTAGGTACATTAGCTGACAATTTGAATTCCATCGTGACAGGTGTTAAGTTTCACAATCACAAGAGCCAGTCTGCAACTGTCAGTTTACGGATATAAAAAAAAAGATACCTGTGAGCCGCTGCGGCATGGGCTGGCTGTGTTGTATAAGTCATCTATTTCGTTAGATTGCATTTCGCCGCAACTCCTGCAAAATTCATAGAACATCGTTTGGAACCATGTTAATCCGTAAATGGAAACTACGATTGCCAATACATGTTTAGTTCATGTCACTTTGGTAATATTATCAATTTGATAGACATTAATAGAAAATACTAAAGGAGGTCGCCATTTTGTCAATACATTTTTTGCCCATATCTGTACCTTGAGGTACATGTGTACCAAAATGTAGAGAAAAATTAGATGATTCCGAAAAATTTATTATTTTCTTTATTTATTTAGATAAAACTACGTAAACAATTTTAGTAAATTTTAGTAATTGTTAGGACAAGGTTTGTGTAATATAAAAATTTCAGTAATTTAGTTTAAAAACATGGCGATACAAAGTACGCCGGGTCAGCTAGTTACAAATAAAAAAGGATTTTTATTCGTTTCCAAATATCTGGAGAAATAAATAGGGTTGTTTTATTGTTCAGCGTATTATAGAGAATTTATTTCCATAATATAGTGTACCTCGGTACATTGATTGGGCAGATTTTAGCGACCTCCTTTATATTCAATTTATGTTAGGATCGTCTGCTAAGACTACTTCAGGCTGGGGCCCATGGCATCTTGCCACTATTCTACCCAATGAGACAAATCTTAGTTATAAATGATATTGCTGTAAAATTTAAAACAATCACAATATGCGACCAGTCCTTATCCACAATGCGATTTTTATTTTTGTATAAACAACTCGATACACAAAGCATCATAACATAACAACTTTTGTATAAGTCATAAGCAAACAAAAATTCCGTGTAAACATAATGAAATCAGTAATACATTTTGTATATTTACTCCTTCATTGTTCTTGGATATACAAAATATACAATATGAGATACACTGGCGGTTTTATCAACATTTAACATTTTTGGTGACTCAACTAGTAGTTGACAATAGAGTGGATGCTAATGGATACGAAAAGATTAAGAAAAAATATTGCGAATGACATGGATAAGAATTTTATATTCTTGTAGGCGTGTAACAAAGTATTTAAAGTAGGTCACTACAATGAAATATTCACTTATTGGTTATGGATATAACTGTCGCATATAATCTTAAATAGAAACATTTTTTGCGCATTTCTAGTGCAGTATCTATCACTAGTCACCCCCACCTTGAAGATTTGCAAATTACAAGGAGGTCTTTGAAGTATCATAATGACTCTCGGTGGCATTTTATAACATTTTCTGCTAAAAAAAAAGAAATTCCATCTTATGAAACTTTCCCCTTCCTCTAATGTTAATCTATTTAGAAACGCAATAAACCATACCATGCCGAATCATTAGACCCTGGCTCCAAACATCCGTAAAGCAGCATGTGATGTGCTGTGTGCATCGTCGCGTTTGGTTGGAACCCCACTGGAATAAATGGCTTATAGGTTAGAAGACTTTCTGGTGGAATGTCAGTTTCTTAACGTAATTGCGCATATAGGTAGTTGTATTTAATCTCAGAAGAATAAATGTACTGAGTATGTAATATTGTCCTCTGTCTTATTGACAGTAACTATTACTAGTGTTTTTAGTTGACACTTGACAGGATTTACTAAATTATTTTCTGAACATTACTGCCGATAAGTAGTAAGGTTTTGAAAGTAGACTTAAAGGCCATTGCCTACTGCGCCCGATCCGATCCACCGATACGTTCTTAGCGATACGATCTGAGTGCATACAGTAACTGTAACCTATGGCCGCGTGTGTGTGTACTACACCTTCCCTTCCCACTGTCACCCACTGCATGCCGTAGGCCGCACGCGTTCTATAGATCGCACGCCGATTAGTTGGTTGTCTGTCTGCGGAGCCAGAGCGGACACCTCCAAATGGCAAAAAACGTTTCAAACGAAGCATTAATTGGCGCTGTGCATAAAAATCCTGTTTGTAAGTCTTTCTCTTGTTCCTATTGCTTTCCTCCAATTAATATTTTTTACGAAGTTAACCCTTGAGCAGGCTTGCATCAAATACTCCTCGCCCATTCGAAAGTAGGTATAAAAACGATCCTCCAAATCGTCACACTAGCACAGATTACATAAACACTAGTGATGGACCCACACTCTTTTTTTAATATATTCAGCGATAAAACCAGTAGAATTTCCTCTCCCCCTGCTCTTCATCCGAACTTGCATTACTTTGCTCGTCATCTTGTTGTATTGTAACGATCTTATTTTTAACTCTTATGTTGGGGTAGGCAATTTTCCCGACTACAATCTTGAAGTAGAATGGACGATTTTCTGTATAGCAGAACGTATCGTCGTTGGTATCTCGTAGGTGTAAAGACCCTAGCGATCCGATCCAACGACGATCCATCATGCGTTCTAGGATCGTATCAGTGGATCGGATCGGGCGCTGTGGCTAAATAGCCTTACGAAGACTACAATCCCCACGTTCTAAGCCTGTTTTGATAGCTGTCATCCCCATAGTTTATCTGTCTGTCATAGTTTATGTAACTGACGGATAAACCGGCTTCTTAGAATGTGGTAACTGTAGTTACAAACCATGAAACGGTAGGTTCACACCAAAATACTTATTAAGCACAGTAAACTCTAGCTGGACAGTATGGTATTAACATAATATGCACTTAGTTCATACTTACAGTGCCATTATTAAGTAGGTACATAGTAATTAATTACCTAATCAATACACTCCATTTACTTACCAACATAATAATTGTTGCGTGGTGAAATACGTATTGGGGTACATAAATAGAGCTCGTCCTGCAAACAAAATTGTAAGCACAGGTTTAGTGAAGAGTTACTTAATCGTAGACTGTTCGGATAGGAAAGAAATTCCAAGAAGAAATCATACAAGGGAATCCATCATCATCATCATAGCAGCTCATATACGTCCCCACCGAGGGGCTCGAGCCTGCCCTAAGTTAGGGTGTTTTGGGCCTTAGTCAATCACGCTGGCCCAGTGCAGATTGGTCGACTTCACATATACCTTTGAGTTTCTTCACAGATGTATGCAGGTTTCTTCACGATGTGTTACATATAAAATTCAAAAAACGAAAAACACATTTGTACATGGCGGTCTCGAACCCCGGACCTCCCAATTGGAAGGCAAGTGCCGAGTCCACAGCGCCACCGACGCCCCAAATCCAGGGAATCCATACTATAGGCACGATAATAGTATATAGGTAATAATATAAATGCGAAGTGTGTCTGCCTGCTACCGCTTCACGCTTAAAGCGCTGAACTAATTTAGATGAAATTTGGAATAGATAGAGATAGTTTAGAGTTCCGAGATTCTAGGATAGTTTTTATCACAGATATCATCCTATAAGAGGGTGAAAAAGGGGGTGGAAGATAGTTTGAGTTGTGGGGAGGGTTATAAGCATATTAGATAAAAAATAAGCAACCCAAATTACTAATTCTACGCGGATGAAGTCGCCGGCAAAAGCTTGTAATAATATAATAATATCAATGCCCTAATGACAAGAAAGAAACAGACACCCATAATTTAACCCCTTAATGCTTCCAGCATTGCTTACGGAAGTTGCACTCACAAATATGAAAAACAGAAACTAAAAAATCCTACAAAATCAGAATAAACCAATTGAAATAGGTATGTATTGCAAACACAGAATTAATTTTTTCGCAGTAATTATTTATTTTAATACACGTTGTGTAAGTCAAATCAAGTCAAACACAACCTGGGTATTTAGGTCGACTATTCATTTATGTTTGCTTTCAAGTCCAAAACTAAAAAATAATAGAAAAGGACTCTGAGAAACACACCTTTCCCTAGTTAGATTTTTTACACACAACCGGAAACTTTTTGGCTGTCATCTCACCTGATGGTACGAGACGATAAAGATGCAGATGAAAACAAGTTTCACCAGTAGGCTTACTCCTGAATCAATTCCGGTCGATCGACATTGAGATTGTGATTTTTTGTACGGTTGAATTTCCACATTGGCGCTTAATTGACCCCGTAATGCGCAGATTTTGATTGAACCATACTCAGTGCTATTTAATTTCCTCAAGATATGGATCCAATTTGTCGCTAGTGCTGCTAAATAAGCGTAGGTAAAATCACAATCTCAATGTCGATTGATCGGGGGCTCTATTTTTGAATCATTCATTCATTCATCATTCCGGCATCAAGCGCTTTTCAAGCGTCATCTGTGCTCAATTCCTATTGATTTTCGTTTGTCTTGCGATGAAAATCAATAGAACATTAAGACGAAGATCAATATTGTTTTGATTTTCGTCGAAAACAAAACGAAAATAAGTAGAAATCGAACACTGACGAGCGCTCGATAACGGAAGAATGATTCAAAAATCCCCAGAATTGGTTCAAGAGTAAGACTACTGGGGGCCAATCGCGCTAATTTACAGTTCGAACCGACCGGCTAAGGTTTAATTCCAATCCAGTTTTAATTGTAATTCAACTTTGAACAAAATTGGTATCGCGGTATCTTATCTTATCTTATCTTATCGTAGGGGCGGCCCAGTATGTGAAGCCTTCGCACTTCGACCCTTCATGGATCTTTTGTGCTCCCCCGTGTTTAGTCCATAAAGCCTTCACCGCCTTCGGTCCAATCAATCGTGACCATGAGTCTGATTATATCCCTTGGTGGCATGGCCCTGTAGTCCTCCGGTTTAGGGTATCCCATTCCCGTCAGCTTTAACCTCCTGCAGGCTAGAGCATCGCAGTGGCACAGAAGATACTCCATGCTCTCCTGCTCTTCCTTGCAGGCCCTACAAGTTCTGGAACTGGTGTGTCCCATCCGGTTGAGCATGATCCTAGTATTAAAATGGCCGGTCAAAGCACCTGCCACTGAGCAAGTCTGGGATCTGCTCGAGCTCAATGTGAATTTAAGCCAGTTCTCCATGCCCATAAAGAGCTTGGCGTGTGTAATTCCTTTATGATTGGCCCATTCTTCTTGGTGCCTCCTTTGTGATTGAGCTCTTAGGCCTGTTCCAACTGTTTTTAGAGTAATTCCGACGAATGGTTCCGGACCCACAAGCTGTGTTTCCGATCACTTTCTCGCCAGGTGGTCAGCCTTTTCATTTCCAGCGAAACCTTTGTGTCCTGGTATCCAGACTAGCCGAACCGTGTTGGCTTTGCCCAATTTGTTTAATACTTCAATCGCATTAATTACCAGCCTAGATTCCACCATATGTGACAAGAGCGCTTTGAGCTTCGCTTGACTGTCACTGAGAATGTAGATATTCAAGCCTTTGCGACCTTTATCTAGATTCTCTTGTGCACAGGCTAGGATGGCGTAAGTTTCAGCTTCAAACACAGTGGCCAGCTTTCCCATGCTAATCGACATTTCCGTCTTATTGCAGTATATTCCTGCTCCTGTACCGGATTTCATTTTCAATCCGTCCGTGTACCAAATCATGCTGTTCCCCCGAGGGGATGCCAGCCCCTTATCCCATTCTTCCCTGGTTGGAATGTATACTGCAAAGAGTCTCCTAAATACGTATTTAGGTGTCATCCTATCACTGGTCATGCGCAGTAATAGGGTTTCTTCTTCGAGTTTCATTCCCGTGTATTTTGTACGTGGCCCGTTATCGCTCCACAGTCCCAAAGTGCTGAGCCTGTAGAGCGCTCTCATGGCCTCTCTTTGTATAGCAATGTGCAATGGTTCAAGATTAAGAAATCTCTCGAGGACCGCCGTAGGGGTAGTTTTGAAGGCCCCCGTTATAACCATACAGACCAGTCTTTGGAATTTTCTCAGGAGTTCCCTGCACGTGACCAGTTCTGTTCTAGGCCACCAAACGATACTACCGTAGGTGAGGATCGGCAGTATCATTATTCTATAGATCCAATAAAGGATCTTGGGCTTAAGGCCCCAGGTTTTGCCAAAGGTAGAGCGACACATATTGAAGGCCCTTGTGGCCTTCTCAATAGTGAGCTTTACATGTACTTTCTACGTAAGTTCTTTATCTAGGGTAACTCCCAGATATTTGACTTCAGTAGACCATGGTATTTCAGTACCACATAAATTGAGAGTACTCATGCCGTTGAGCTTCCTCTTTTTTGTGAATGGTATAATCACAGATTTCTTCGGATTGATGCTAAGGGAGGTCTCCCTACACCAACGCTCAGCCTGTTGTAGTACCTTCTGCATCAGGCTGGCTACCACACTCGGCACTTTGCCATTAATCAGGATGACTATGTCATCAGCGTACCCCACAGTGTTCAGTAGTCCTTTGTTTAATTCTTCGATCAATGAGTCAATCACAAGGCTCCACAGTATGGGAGAGAGGACTCCTCCCTGAGGACATCCTTCGGTTGTTATGACGCTCATTGTATCGCCTAATGAATGCTTGCAGTTATCACTCTGCCCTTAAGCATGCCATTTATCCATCTAATTGTATCGCGCTAATTTCTACATGAGAGTTTAACCGCAAGCGAAGCTGGGTCACATTAAGAATTCTAAAGATAACAGAGAGAGATAGAGAAAGAGAGAACAGAAAAACACTGAACACTGAAAAAAGCTAAACCTCAATCCAAAATTAATTATTTTACACAAAATAAAAACCGACTTCAAAAACACAGAAAAGTTAAAAATAATATAAAAATAGTTACAGACAACATCACACTTCTATATGGAAGTCGGTGCCAAACGATGATCTCCTAGAAAGTCTTAAAATTTGTCACTGACTTCAATATAGAAGTGTGATGTTGTCTCTACCTATTCTTATATTATTTTTAACTTTCCAGTGTTTTTGAAGTCGGTTTTTATTTTTTTTGGAAAATATTTTTTATTTTTAACTTTTTAGTGAAAGAAACCCTAATTTAATACCAGTCCACCTTTTTTTAACGATCGAGTGAGTTGACGACAAAAATATTAGTAAAGTCGGAAGGTTCCAACTCGCGCACAGTAGCCAGTTTTACACTCGCCAGTTGACAAATAAGTTTTAAAGATGACTAGTATTTGCCTCTGACACTGGAGGAATTCCCCAACCGTTTCTAATAACCTACCAATAAAATAAATTATAAATAGCATACCAGGATTGGTAATAATATAGATTATCAATTATCTGAACAACACTTGAGATAACTGTATGAACTTAATAAATTGATAATAACTAAGTTATTATCAATTTATTAAGTTCATACAGTTATGTTATTCTAAGAAACATTATTAGTTTCAATATAACTTATCTTATCATTATGGGGACTCCCATATTTTGTTATTATTATTTTATTTAGTATCAATTTAGTCACCCATTTTAATGATGTTTAAAACTATAAATTGATGGCTTTTTCAATAAGATTTTTATATGTAATGTACCTATTAAAACTAAGTGAAACCTAATGCCAAAAAATGGTGGCCATCACTTTTCACACTACCATCACAAGTACCTAGGTAGCAGCAGCAGCCAAAGCTAGGTTTTTTTGGATGATAAGTAGTATTACTAACCAAACTCAACATGGCATGTAAACTCAGTGGATAAAGTTATTTTTGTATCAATTGTATTTAACGAAATAAAATCCAATGCCTAAAATTGGTGTCTTTTGCTTTGCAGCAATGCAGCAAAAGACACCTTACCTCACCTTATTCATGATGTTGATATAAAAACTGTAGGGTATTAAGTCTTAATAATACACATTATGAAAAACACCTATTAATATTGAAATTTCAGTCTAGTAAATCAGCTCAGACTGAGTTTAGAGACCTAAAAGCTTAGTAAAACTATTAGGTAAATTACCAGATAAGCAAACATTGATTGATGGCTGTTTGAAAAGCAAGAGACACCAAATTCAATACAAAAATGGGTCTTCTAAATTTAATTCACTACAAATAACTACACAAAAAATACAACAATAATTTACTAAAATGTTTGTTTAATATCATTTTCATTTATCATATAAATTACAAAGCAATCTAGATTTTATGACTGCAAAATTAAATGCAAATGTTTTACCAATAAAATATTAAGTTGAAATTATGAAACTTATTTTTTTAAACATAGAATCTAGAAAATATACTTTATTTCTTGTCACTGCTTTTATTACTAAATAGTTATTTATCAGTATCACTAGGGTTGCCAGATGCCCCGTATTTTACGGGTTACCCCGTTTTTCAGGCTATAAAAATACAGAAACCCGTAATTGTGAAAATAAAATATGGGGTAAACAAAGCTCCCATATTTACTATCATTGACCAGATGAAGCGCAACTCAACAAAATGGACTTAACATTAACACAATAAAAGCAGAATAATAAGTGAAATATAACTTTAACATAATTATACAGTTTTATGCTTCCATTTTAGAAAATGAAGGCCGCTTCCTCGAACGACAGATATAATTTCAAAAAATAATTACCTTCCTAAAACTGTTGTTTTATCTTACTGTATTTTAAACACCAGTAACCCTTAAATTAATAAGTGGCAGGTGGCAACCCTAAGTATCACACATAAATACCAGCCAAGTGAACAACCTCAACTGTTCACTGTGCATCCTGCCAAGACATTGGAGCTCCCAACCAACCCATAGGTCCTAGGCCATAAACAAAACACTCCACTTTTATGGAGGGGCTGTCCCTAACAGTGGGTTAAAATATTACAAAAGTCATTAAAAGTTCACAATATTCTACTTACATTTTTTATCAAAATAATGTAGGCAGGCCTTAGATTATTCTAAGAGGCAGGCACTAGAGTATATACATTACAAATAAAGTAATATACAATTCATAGCTTCTTTATGTAGGTAATTAAAATTTACAAGATTGTTATTGAATCATAAATTTTATATTGTAGATTTTGTCACACTGAATTTACGTTAATTTATAAGGCAAGTATTAAATTTGTATAAAGTATAAATTGTTCAAACATACCTTATGAGGCCAAACGTTTGGCATAAGGAAGTCGTAAGTATCCACTTCATAAGATGACACAGAATAAGCACTTAACAATGAAATTGTAAGAAGTAAGCGAAAAATTGGTTTATTCATTGTTAATATTTAAATAATCGATCTAAAGAAATAATGAACTTATAGACATCAGCGGCACTTTATTTTACACTCACGTAAAATTCTGACAGTAAGTAATTCCCAACGGGTAATTAAGGAAATTAATATTTATATTAGAAAATAGAGGAAATTGTATGCGTTGTTCCGCAACAATCAAATCGTGTTATTAAAATACCAAACTGCAGCAAGCAAACAACAAACGATAGCGAACGATCGATGAGTTTGCTAACGTCATTGCTCTGGGTTGTCAGTATCGAAAAAATCTACTGAATCGGTAATTTTATAGTGGTTAAAGACTTCAGCAGGGCCACATAAAAGGAAACACCAAAGTCGAGAGAATTCAAAAATAGGTATTTGTAATATGTATTGTTGTGCCCCCAAACTAAGGAGTACAGGCAGTCCTCGACTTACGTCGTTTCGATTTACGTCGTTTCAAGTTACGTCGAACAATGTTTTGACACTATTCCTCAAGCATACGTCATTTGTTTCGATTTCCGGCATAGGAGAATTCACTTGTCGCGATGTCAATGATCGTGGGGCCGGTGGGGCGCGGTGTCGGCGTACCTTGCACATGCTGCTGATTTTGTTTAGTTACTTCAGGAACAACGGACAATCAAGACGTAATACATTAGTTTTTTTTTTTGCATCTTTGACAGTTTTTGTTTTTACATACATATTTAAGTGAATTTTAAACTATGCCACCTAAACAAGACAATAATAGTGAAGTGAAGAAGAGAGTAAGAAAGACATAATTTTTATAATTTATTTTTAGAGTTATGTTTAAAGCGTTTACACACAGAATGACATTGACATTGAATAGACATTGAGAGACCTATAACCAAACGCGGGATAGAGAAATTTAAAAAAAATCTTGTTAATCAAACTGCAAATTTGTCGATCGAGGGGACGAACGCCAATAATCTCTATAATAATTTATTCCATGTAGTTAAAAATGAATGTAATGATATATTCAAGGAAAAGGTCATTAAAGTCAAAAACGGGAGTAAGAAATTCAGTGACTGGGCTACTCCGGGTATATACAAAAGTCGAAGGAAACTGTTTGACCTTTACGCTTTAAAAGTAACCTCTAGTGACCCCTCTTTCATAAATTATGTTAGGAATTATTCTCAAACATTTAAGAAAGTGTGCATGTCCGCAAAAGCTATGTACATAAGTAACAAAATCAGTTTATCTAAAAATAAAGTAAAAACCACCAGCCCCCCTAGACAAGACGTTTTTCGATAATCGCTAACGCAATCGCTAAAAGGAAAATGTATGCGATTTGACATAAGCTGTCGCTTAGCTTTCGAGCGCAATTGTCAAATCTCATACATTGTCCATTTAGCGATTGCGTTAGCGATTATCGAAAAGCATCTTGTCTAGGGGGTCTGGAATATCATTAATCAGGAAACAGGTAAACTTAAAAGTACTGCAAATTCTTTCTCATTAGAAATCAATAATGAAACAATCAAATCAGACAAGGCAGTTGCCAATGCATTCGAAGACTTCTTCTCTCGCATACCCAAAGAAACTACAAGTAGTCTCAACTCGTGTTCTGATGAAGCTGTAGCTCTCCTAGGGCAGAGTGTAGAGAGGTGCAACAAGGTTTTCAAATTTTGTCACATTGACGCTGACACTGTACTAAAAACATTTCGTATGATTAGTACGAAAAAAACTGAAGATCTTTGGGGTATTTCGACCCACATAATCAAATCGGTTATAATAGAACTTGCCCCGCAACTCGCGTTGATATTTAATAAATGTATTGATGAAGGTGTCTTCCCCGACCTCATGAAAAATAGCAAGTTAATACCATTATTTAAATCTGGGAATAAAAACGATCCTTCAAATTACAGACCAATTTCGATTCTACCAGCACTTAGTAAAATATTCGAAAAAATTGTATCTCAGCAGTTAATAGATCATTTTACATGTAATAACATTTCTCATATGAACCAATTTGGTTTTACCAAAGGTCGTTCCACGACAGATGCTGGAGTTGCACTTCTCAAACACATTTTTGCCGCTTGGGAGTGTAAACAAGATGTGATTGGTATATTTTGTGACCTGTCGAAGGCTTTCGACTGCGTTAGTCACCAGACTCTTTTAAATAAACTCAAACATTATGGTGTCACCGAAAAAGCAATTAGCCTTATGGAGTCTTATTTGTCCAATAGGGTCCAGAAAGTTGTTATTAGCAAAACTGAGTCTGTTGGTGCATCTATAACTATGGGTGTACTCAGGGATCGATATTGGGACCTTTGCTTTTTTTAATTTACATTAATGATCTCCCACATTTCATTAACAATCTGTGCGATACAGTACTATTTGCAGATGATACTTCTTTAATATTTAAGGTTGACAGAGGTAATAAAAATACTGACGTTGTAAATAGTACTCTTTCTAATGTATTGCATTGGTTCACAATTAATAACTTATCATTAAATTCAAATAAAACTAAATGTATAAAATTTTCATTGCCAAATGTAAGGAAAGTGGATACTATTGTGGAAATGAATAATCAAATTATTGAATTCATTGATTGTACCAAATTTTTGGGCATTACATTAGATTCACGTTTGCAGTGGGATCCACATATTGAGTCCTTGGCAAACAGACTTAGTTCTGCGGCATATGCAGTTAAAAAAATAAGAACTTACTAATGTTGAAACGGCAAGATTGATTTACTTTAGTTATTTTCACAGTGTTATGTCGTATGGACTACTACTGTGGGGATCGGCTGCTAGTATAGAAAGTATTTTCGTACTTCAAAAAAGAGCAGTTCGCGCTATTTATAATTTACGAACAAGGGATTCTCTAAGAGATTTATTTAGAGAAATTAATATATTGACCTTAGCAGGACAATACATTTATGAAAATTTGATTTATGTCTATAAGAATTATAATACATTTGAAACCAATTTCCACGTTCACCAGTTAAACACAAGAAATAAAAATAAACTTGCCGTTCCAACGTACAGACTCCAAAAAACTAGAGGCTCATTTATAGGGAAATGTATAACGTTTTACAACAAAGTTCCACATAGTGTAACTGACTTGCCTTTTCATAAGTTTAAAGCGCATGTAAAAAAGACTCTAATGAGTAAAGGATATTATAAAGTCAACGATTATTTAAATGATGCCAATGCCTGGTGTTAATATGAAGTTATTATTCGTTATAATGTCAATAATCGTGTTGTGTTGTGTATAGCTATTGATGTTAACAAATGTTGTTGGCAGAAAAGAACTGACACTGATTTTGAATTAGACTAAGTTATCAAATGTTTGGTAACAACATAATTTATTGTATTATGATTAATGTATACGTCTATAACTTATTTTTTGACATTTTAAGTGTATGTAAGCATACCGATTGTATTTTTTTAAAAAAAAGTTTCAATGACTATGTAACAAAACCAAAATTGTAAATGGCGATTTAAAAGAGGAGATAAAAAATTTGACCTTTCGAGTTTCTTGCCTGTTCTTCTCGAGAAGGCTCTCCCAATTTCCGAACAGGTGTAGATTCAACTTTTTTTTTTTTTCATTACTACTTGTATTTGCAGACATCTTGAGTAGGTATATTCAGAATGTATGCACATACAAGGTTAAATTTGTTTCCTTTAAATTAGAATGTTTTGCTTTGTTTTGACGTCAATAAGTGCCTGTAAAGGCCTAAGTTGAATAAATATTTTTGAATTTGAATTTGAATTTGAAATAGTTAGTTTATGTTTAAAGTTTTATAATTATTATTAAAATTAATAACACACAAATACCAAAAATAACTAGCAATTTCATAAGTGCATATATAATTATTTTAAGAACTTACTTTTGATAATAAAGTATGTATATCCTTTGTTATAAATGCAGTTTTTTTTTTAATTTCGAGTCCGTGTGGATCCTAACCCTTGAGTTTTACATATAAACATATGAAAAAATATGTCTCGACTTACGTCGTTTCGATTTACGTCGCGTATTTCGAGAACCTAACATGCCGTAAGTACGAGGACTGCCTGTATAATAGTGTAATAGTATAATACGTAACCTAGACAAGCTGTTGCGAAGAAAAATTGTGATACGACTCGGGGCAACACTGGTTGAGGCGTGGACAGTAGCAGTAGCATACTCGCTCGCTCGTATGAGAGTAGAAGAGATAGCAAAACTAAGGCCATAGGGTGGCGGTCGAGCGTAGATCACAGTTCGGTAACCATTTTCATTTAATTCCATTTTCATCAAGATATAAAGGTAATTACTCAGTAATATACACCTTAAATCCAAAACCAATATTCACACGTACTAACAACAGTGTTGTTACACACACTAAAGTTTCATATTTTACGCAAATTTTGCGACGGCAGCTCACCTACCGGCTTCGGCTTAGTAACACTGTGCACGAATTCGTATAAACTGAAATTCCTAGTGTATTGTAAAAAAAAGTAATTCTAATGTATTGATATAGGTATATGTCAATGTTTTAATGCATATTTTCATTAAGTGGGAAAACACATAGTTTTTATGATATAAATCTTTAAACTTTTCGCAATTTTAACACCAAACACTACACTAGACATTTCTAATGACAACTGCAGGCCTATTCTTTAACTACGGTTGGTAACTAGAACTGTCATTCTTGAAAGGAATATTATCCATTACCTACTATACTCTAGCCAAATCCGACGAAGAATGTTTAATAACAAAACGTTGCCTAGCAACCACTGACAGTCATATTTTTTCTATCAGACAACAGTATACAATTTTTATAATAATTTTAGCAATGTGTTTATTGGTTACTTATAATGTTTTCTTTATAAAAAATGAAAATGCCATTTTGTAAACAATATAATGCGACCAAATTATATTTTTACGTTTTGTTATTCCATTCAGTAAAATACATTTTATTAAAGATGCGATTATTATTAATATAATTTCATTAAATAATTAAACAGTTATTCATAAACTTGTTTTTTTAAAACAATGCAATAAATTCAAAATGCTATATTGCTTCGGAAACATAAGTGGGGTAAAACAATTCCCAATTTAAAAATTCGATCCTCAATTACACTGGTAACGACCTGGATAAGTAATAATAATGTTTATATGTATATGTGTGAATGCAAGTATTTATTTATTTTAATTGTTTTAGTGTGTAATATTTAGTTTTACATGTTCATTATAAATGCTGTGTACAATTCTCATTGGAACTCAGGTTCAAACTGTTATATATTTACTGATTTTTACAAATGAATTAATCTGTGTTCTGTTATTGTACCTTTTTAAATAAAATAAAATAAAATAAAATAAATAAAAATAATAAAAAAGTGTATGTCGTGTTAAATAGAGAAACGAAACTAAGGACTTCCAAACGCATTCGGGTTATAGTGCAATAATTGCGCGACCAATTTCAACATTAATCAGGGTAGTTAAAGGAACACGAAAGAAAGCGATTGCCAACTTCAGTTGGAAGGTTGGTATAATAAGTGTGAAAATGTTCATAATACCTGAGTTCTTTTTGGTAATAGGGCTGTCTACTAAAAATAATTCATGCTTTATTTATTTTTTCGTTTTATCACTAAAATATTAACGTTTTGCGAGTGTTTCTAGTGATATATTGCAGAAAAAATATATTACTTAAAGTATTATTAAATACTGTGCATTAATCTAGTCAGATATACAACCTTTAGAAAAAAAATGTAACCTCAGTTATGATGTAACCCTATATTGGTTTGTTTACATTTATTCGTCATCGGATTTGGCTGGAGTTTAGTTTAGTGATCTTATGTGTTACGGCGGCGTTCATGATAGCAGTAATGGATGTTAAGTTTCTTTCAAAAATGACAGTTCTAGTGAGCAACCGAAGTTAGATAATAGGCCTTCTGAACGTCCAAAAACGTAATAGACGTTCAAAAACTTAACTTAACAGTAATGATGTTGGTTTGAGGTACGTTTAAACTGAATAAAGTGCTTTTATAATTTAATAACTTAGTCTCAAAACCAAATCTGTGTACCCCCGACTCCAACTGGTATATAAAAAACCCCTAGTGTTTTTTATAAGCCGGAGGCGCGGAGGGAGAGCAGCCCCCACCCGCCGTAACAAAACGCAGGCACCGAGGGAGGGAGAGCGACTAAGGCTGGTCGCCGAAGGTTCTCTTCAAACAAAAATAGCTACCGTCTATGCAGTACAATCGCCACATCACGCACTTGGTTTCCCACACAACAAAAACTATAGCAACGAGGCAGATTTAGCATATGCAGTTGTAAATGCCTTCAAACTTATTGTTTTAAAATTGCATCTGTTTAGATAACCTTCATTTTTTCAACTTATTCCTAAACTTTAAGTACCTAACCTAGCTGTCTAAGGTCTAAAGTAAGGTGACAGCTAGGTTAGGTTTGAACAATAGGTTTTTAAAGACTGTTGGTAACATTTTTCGATTTTATAATGTTAATAATTTGGCGTCCGGTACGTGTTTGTACGAGTGAGACCGAACAATACGTGCGTGAGCGAGATCGATATACGTATCATTGTTTTGTCGTTTAAATCAAATTAGTTTGACCCCTTGCATAAAACACCGTTAGCGATTTTAGGTGTCAACGTTTTATGGCGCGTCGCGTTGTTGTGTGAATTTGTCATGTAACGCACGCAGACATAAAATGTAGTCACTTTTTGGAAGCGCAAGGCGCATCTAACGATTTAAATCTCTGTTCCGTTCTACCGCCTTTTTTTTTTTTTTTTTTTATTAGAATGAGCGGCTATGTTTTGTCACTGCGACCTACGAGATCTATTGTGACCGCCACTATTACAGTTCTCCCACAAGCCCAGCATCTTCTAAAAAGTGCAGTATTTTCTTGGGGGAGAGGTGCTTGACCTCATCTGGTGACAGTAAGTGTTTGCCCAGGTGTAGGCTGCGTTTACGCATCAGTGGTCCACAGTTTGTGAGCAAGTGCATAGGTGTCTCTTCTGCCTCGTGGCAGACCCTGCACTCTCTGCACTCACTCAACCCCATGATGGACTTGTGCTTATTAAGGCGACAGTGTCCAGTGAGGGCTCTGACCAAAGTGCGTATGTTGTTCCTGCTTAATCCTCGGATCTGTTTGCAGGTACTACGGTCATAGGCTTTTATGAGTGCCTTAGAGTGTTTAAGTCCTGGCATATGCAGCCACGCATTGTAGGACTTATTGTCGTAATGGGTTTCAAGCGTTAGACGGGCGAGGCTTTTGGGTATACCACAGAATGGTTCAGGACCATATTGCGTTCCTTCGGCCCCAGCCCTGGCGAGCTCATCGGCACATTCGTTGCCAGTGATTCCCGCATGCCCTGGGACCCATCTAAGTATTACTCTGTTACTGTGTCCCAGAGTGTTTAGGCGGTTCATACAGTCATCCACTAGCTTTGAGGTCACGAGGTTACTGCTCAACGCCAGTAAAGCTGCTTGACTGTCTGAATTTATATATATTGTGCGGTTGACTTGGTTGATTACAAGGTTGGTTTCCGCACATTCTGAGATGGCATAAACCTCCGCTTGGAAGATAGAGGCGAAGCTGCCCAAGCTTTGTGAGAACTTGTGCAGTGGCTGCTCTCTATATATACCAAAGCCCACTTTGGACCCCATCTTGGATCCATCGGTAAACCATACGGTGCTTCCTGTCTCATAGGTAACTTGCTTGTTTAGCCAGTCATCCCTAGAGAGAAGTTCCACTTTGTAGTTTCTATTGAAATTGCAACGTGGAGGCATGATATCAGAGTTCATGCTTAGTATTGGTGTCTCATTGACTAGGTCTAATAGAGACCTTTGTCGAAGGGACAGACATTTGAACCCGCCTTGGGCATTCATCCTGTACGCACACGCTATCGCCTCCTTGACAATAAACATGTCCAGGGGTGTGAGTCGCAGTAGCGCATTCAGGGCTGCCCCAGGCGTGGTGGAAATTGCGCCTGTAGCCATGAGACAGGCAGTTCTTTGTAGACTGCCTAACCTATTTGCAGCGGTTTTTTGTTTGGCTTTGTTGTACCACACCACTGAGCCGTACGTAATTATCGGGCGTACAATGGTTAAGTACAGCCATAGGACCGATCTGGGGCTTAGACCCCAGTTGGTCCCAACCATTCGACTGCAAGCCCCTAAGGCAATTTTTGCCTTATCTATTATGTTGGTAAGATGTGAGTTCCAAGTCAGTTTCTGGTCAAGAGTGACGCCCAGGTATTTGACCTCTGTAGAGAACTGCACATCCTTCCCGTTTAGCCGAGGCTTAACAAGCTTTTCAAGCCGTCTTCGCCTGGTAAATGGTATTATAACAGTTTTATCAGCATTCACTGAGAGGTTGTTTTCCCTACACCAGTTGTTTATGGTATTGAGGGCTTTCTGCATAATGTCAGATATTGTACTTTGGCAGAAGCCTCGTACCGTCACCACAAGGTCATCTGCGTATCCTTGGGTGTCGAAATTGAGGTCAGCCATGTTGTACAATAATTTGTCTACCGCAAGAGTCCACAGGAGGGGAGACAAGACACCTCCCTGCGGGCAGCCTCTTGTGGACAGAAGTTCAATTGATGATTTGTGTAGAGATATTTTAACTCCCCTGTTGGAGAGCATTGCCTCTACCCACCTGGTTGTAGTCGGGTCTACATTTTTGTTTTCCAATACCCTGACTAACATTGTTATAGGTGCGTTGTCAAATGCGCCCTCTATATCTAAAAATGCACATAGTGCAATTTCCTTGTCCTCCAGCGCTTTTTCTATCCTGTCAGTCAAGCTGATCAGGGCCGTTTCGGTTGATTTGCCTCTACGGTAAGCGTGCTGGGTAGGATGAATAGGGTTTACAGTCAATACTGTTTCCCTAATGTGTATATCTATAACCTTTTCCATGACCTTCATAAGGAAGGATGAGAGGCTTATGGGCCTGTAGGACTTCGGTTGTGATCGGTCCTTCTTGCCCGCCTTAGGTATAAATATGACTTTAACTGTGGTCCACCTATCTGGAATATATCCCCAGGCCAAACTTGTCCTGAAGATTTTGACCAGATGGGGAGTGAGGACGTTTGCTCCTTCTTTAAGTTGTGCGGGAAAGATGCCGTCCTCTCCACAAGATTTGTATGGTTTAAAGGAGTCAATAGCCCACCGTACCTGATTCGGTCTTATTATTATGGCCGCTCTACGCCAGTCCTCGTTATTTGGCCTGCGGAGGTTGCCAATTGTTCCCTGCGAGCAGGATTTGCTCACAGAGCCAGGAAAGTGGGTGGCCGCTAGTAACTCCAGTGTGTCGGTTTCACTTGACGTGAAGGTTCCATCGGGCTTTCTTAGTAGCCCGACTGGATTAGGCACAGCTTTTGAGAGCATTTTTTGGAGTCTTGCCGTGCGAGGCAGGCTTTGTACTTCCTCGCACAGCTTCCTCCAGGATGCTCTCTTTGCCTTCCTAATTTCAATGTTGTAACTGGTTAGGGCTTTTCGGTAGGTGTCCCATTCTTTAGATTGTTTAGCCCTATTAAACAATCTTCTGGTTTCTGCCCTAAGCTTCTGCAGCTTAGTGTTCCACCATGGGACTCTGGTTGTAGAGGTTTTGTTCTACCGCCTTACTCAAAACGATCACTCGCTATCATTATCGTGACATTAGAACAATAGTTTTAATTTCATTTTCAACTATTGTTCTAATGTCACGAAAGTGATAGCGAGTGATAGCTATGATTTAGTTAGGCGGTAGCCCCCCGGGTCCCTATAGAAGTTGACTGCTATTTCTGTTTTAGTTTATTTATAATTTATGCAAAAACCTTGTAAGTCGAATTATTCAATCTAATTTGATTGAGTGATGTTTCTTATAGATTTTTTTATATATTTTTATTCAGGCCAAACTTTTTGGGACTTTTCGGAACTTTTCAGTTAAGAAATAGGAATAAATCGCTTTACGCTTCTGGCAACACTGGTCATGTTTGTTTTTCCGCCATGTATTTGAATATTTTTATAATAATAACATTAATGAACTTCTGCAATCGTTTAATGAGGATATACAGTTCATCATATACCTCATCCATCAATATAATTGAAGACAACATAATCTCGAAATACCAACTTCAAAGTGCAATTTCTCTAGGTTCCCACAAAATATTGAAATTACATTTTTCTGACATAAGTAACCAGATCAAAATTACAATAGTTATCAGTTAATTGGTAGTATATCAATGGCGTTAGTGTGCAAAATTCTTTAAATTTAGACGAACTCCTATACTAACTTGGTCATTCTCCTTTGCTTTAAGTACTAAATTATACGTCATTTTGCGTTTAAGACATTTTGAGAGAATGTCATTAGGCTTTTAGGACATTTATTGCTTTTAGGACATTTTGCGTCGAGTCGATCACTTTCAGTGTTTACAGTCTTAACATAGCATTTGAGTTCTTCACACTTCCTGTTTGAGGAACTGTTATAATTAATTTGCTCCGTTTGTGATCTTACATCAAACTTAATTGGTTAACCATAGGTTAACCTATTGTTCATTAAGGCGCATAGTGGTCCCAATGACCTTGCGTCGATGGTCCCGCAATGATTACATAGGAGTGAGTGAGTGAGAGTGAGGGGAATATTAAGCAAACCTTTGTAACAAGGCGCTAGACTTCTACTCTTTGGCTCGTAGCTGGCCGCCTTTGTTGTAGGGAGGAATTTTCCTCTATGGCTTTAAAATTCAAATTCGGTATGATGTTTGAATTTGTCATAATGATGTCAGAATATATAAGTCAGTGTTTGAAGATTTGTTGTTTTGGGAATTCGTTTTTAATTGTGAAAATTTATTGAAATGGAATTTTTAGCCTTTTAAATACATACATTTTTTATGTACTTAAGTGCTTTTGTTTTACTAAAATCATAAATGACTAAATTGATGAGACATTGAATAGAAATATGATAGTTTATTATGATCCAGATTTCTGTATATCCAGGTGAGATTTAATTGCACTAAAACAATACACTTAGAGCCTTGATAATTTCTAAAGGCTTATGTCATGTGTACATTTGTTGTCACATCATTTCCAACAATTATTTTCTGAGCATTTCATATGTAATTTATCAATAATATAAATCTGTACTAAATCTATCTATTGAAGAAGTGTGCCTCCAAGCCAATATATTTTCATGGACTCACAGTATGATAATTAATATTCTAAAGTTAAAGGCACATGTAAGTAGCCAATTTGTTTAGTTTTTGTAATGTTCTGTATTTGCCGTATTTTATTTTGTTGAATCTTTGATTGAATATTCCGTTATCATTGTTACAGCGAGTATTACCAGGTGTGCCTTTTAATTATTATCATTAAATACGTAAGTGACTATTGGTGCGTTATTTAATATCCAAGTCACCCCGTCGCACTGGCGCCTCAACGTGGTTGGACCCACAGCCCAAAGTCATTTTCGGAGTGGATTTCTCAAAACGCCGACAGAGCACCAAGAATTAAGATTCGTATTTTAATATTTTCAATTAACTTTTACTTTTAGTTATTTTATATTTACATTTCTTTAATTTTTATTACCAAATTCGAAAAAGCATACCCGCTCCAATAATTTTTCGGCTAATTAGTTCATGTTCATCATAGAACATCATTTATTTGAACAAGTCCCTATAATTTTACCAGTCACTAAGCCATACTAGCCACTTTAAATCTAAATAAAACAATATTTACAATCTTACACCATTAATATTATTGCAATGGATTCGAAGCTACTGAATAAACCAGAACTTATTTATGAACTCAGCCTCCGCTCAGTTGACATTCCAACAGGACTAAAACAATACACTTAGAGCCTTGATAATTTCTAAAGGCTTATGTCATGTGTACATTTGTTGTCACATCATTTCCAACAATTATTTTCTGAGCATTTCATATGTAATTTATCAATAATATAAATCTGTACTAAATCTATCTATTGAAGAAGTGTGCCTCCAAGCCAATATATTTTCATGGACTCACAGTATGATAATTAATATTCTAAAGTTAAAGGCACATGTAAGTAGCCAATTTGTTTAGTTTTTGTAATCTTCTGTATTTGCCGTATTTTACCAGTCACTAAGCCATACTAGCCACTTTAAATCTAAATAAAACAATATTTACAATCTTACACCATTAATATTATTGCAATGGATTCGAAGCTACTGAATAAACCAGAACTTATTTATGAACTCAGCCTCCGCTCAGTTGACATTCCAACAGGATCAACAGCTGATGATTTACGAAATTTATTGACTCCTTTAGTAGGCTCCGACACTTCAATGCTTCAAAGTCCTTTGCCAATAGAACTGATAATGATCTTGATAAAATCAAAAAAAATCTTCTTATCATATCATCACGATTACAAGCACGTTCCTCTACTATTTCTCATCAAGAAAAAGTACGGACATATTTTTTACACATTTCAGATCGCTTAAATAGAATTCAACTATCTTCTGAGTTACCGTTAGATATTTTGGAAAATTTTCATAATATTAGTGAGAATTTTTCTCAATGTCAAACGAAATTTCAACTAATGACAATTAATGCAACTAACTGTCATTCAACAACTTCTATTCAACAAAATCAAATATATGACTTCGAACTTATTACAGGAAAAATATTACAACAAAATATAGCTCATAATTTAAAGAGGTTTTCATTTAAGCCTGACACATGTCCAAAACTTTTTATTGATAGTATTGAATAGAATGCACTGTCGAAAAATATAAATCACACACAGTTATATAGTGAAAAAAATTTAAACATGTTAACCGGGATTCCACTGGCGTGGTATAAAGCGCGTAAATCAGTGTTAACCGACTGGAATTTATTTAAAACTCAATTTAATCAGGATTTCAAAATTTATGACTATGATTACAAATTGAAAAAAACAATTGATTTGCGTTAACAAAAACCAAATGAACGAATTATTTACTATTTTTCGGCAATGCAATCTTTATTTGAAAAATTACATGAACCGTTATCTGAAAAAGAACAAATTAAAATTCTGAGTCGTAATATGAGTCCTATTTTTAGTTCCCGTTTACTCCAATCGGATATAATGTCTCTTGATAAACTTTTAACTTCATGTCAGTGGTATGAAAGCTGTATTTACAATAATGAGTTTCAACAAGTCCCTCTGCCCACATCATCCAATTTTAATCAAAATGATCGACCGTCAACGTCCAAAATTCCATACATACCACCATTTCCATTTCGTGAACAATCAGGTAATATTAATTCAGTAGCACCTACACAATCAATTATACGGTTTTCTTGTCCTCGTTGTCGTACTGATGAACATAATTTAGAAACTTGCACTAAAACTAATATTGTTTGCTTTCGTTGCGAAAAAGAAGATGTAACTTATGCAAAATGCCCGATTTGTAAATATAATAAATCAAAAAACGAATAAAAGAGAAAAGTAATACCATACCTAAAACTACTAAGGACGAATGGAACACATGGCCTGAAAAAATAAAATTATTTTTTAATTCTTACAAAACATCATTTAAATTATTTGATAAACCTTTACGAGACGACCGGCCGTACATCACAATTAAAACTAATAATTTATCCTTATGTGGTTTATTAGATAGCGGCAGCGCAATAACTATTTTAGGAAATGAATCTCATAAATTACTACTACAGCATAATTTTGTACTCAACCCAAAGCACACAATTACTGGAAGTGTTGCAAATGGTCAATCTATAAGTTCTATAGGTTCTATTGAACTACCAGTAAATTTTAAAAATAAATTTGCAATTTTAACTGCTCATGTGATACCATCTGTAAAGCAACCATTTATTTTAGGAAATGACTTTTGGAAATCATTTAACCTTGCCCCCGATATTCTTCAGAACCTTTCTCAATCTAATTTTGATAATAAAACTTTTATTATAAACAATATTGATAAACAAGTTACTCATTACGAGTCATTATCTGAAACTCAACGATTTATCTCCGATTCAGTTATTCAACAATTTGAAAATATTTCGACTAACAACTTGCCATTAGGTAAAACTCATTTAGTAGAACATCATATTGATACTGGTGATCATCCACCAATTAGACAGCGCTGTTATAGACTTTCTGCTGTCAAACAGAAAGCTCTATGCTTAGAGGTTGATAACATGCTGAAATTAGATGTTATAGAGCCGTGTGAGAGCCCTTGGCTTAACCCTGTTTTAATAACCCCTAAAAAAGATGGAACATGGCGTTTCTGCATAGACAGCAGAAAATTAAATTCAGTAACTAAAAAAGATGCATATAAACTTCCTTTTATATCTGACATATTAGATATACTAAAAAATGCTAAATTCTTATCTTCTATTGATATCGCTAAAGCATTTTGGGAAGTCCCATTACAAATTTCTGACAGACCCAAGACTGCCTTCCATGTACCAGGTCGTGGTATGTACCAGTTTAAGGTCATGCCCTTTGATTTAAACAACGCCCCAGCTACTCAACAAAGATTTATGGATAGTCTTTTCTCTTCCGAGAGCCTTGATAATTCAGTATTCACTTATTTGGACGATATTATAATAATTAGTGAAACCTTCGATCATCACATTACACTACTTACTAGAGTCCTACAAAAATTGAGAAAAGCACAAGTAACCGTTAATTTTCCAAAATGTTCATTTTTCCGTAAAGAATTAAAGTATTTAGGCTATATTGTCAACGAGCACGACTTACAAACTGACCCTGATAAAATTAAAGCCATCCTAGACATTCCTCCACCTACTACACCTAAAAAAGTCAAAAAATTTCTAGAAACCGCAGGCTGGTATAGACGTTTCATTTCCAATTTCAGTACTCTCATAGCTCCACTTACAAAACTTACCTCTACATCAAATAAATCACCTCCCTTCAAATGGTCTTCTGAAAGTAATCGTGCATTTAAAACTATCAAAGAAGCATTAGTTTCTATTTCAGCCTTTGCATGCCCTGATTTCTCTAAACCTTTCGCTGTCCATTGTGATGCCTCTAGCTTTGGCATAGGTGCAATGCTTACCCAAGAAATTAATGGATTAGAAAAACCCATAGCTTATATGAGCAAATCTTTAACCAAGTCCCAAAGAAATTACTCTATTACAGAAAGAGAACTCTTAAGCATCATTTTAGCTCTTGAACACTGGCGTTGCTATTTGGACAATGGCCAGAAGTTCACAATCTTTACTGATCATTCTGCCTTACAATGGTTTTTAAACCTAGATAATCCTAGTGGAAGGCTAGCTCGTTGGAGTATTCGTTTATCAGAATTTAATTTTGATATCAAGCATAAACGCGGTAAAGAACACTTAATTCCAGATGCACTATCGCGTTCTCTTCCAATTAGTCTCATAAATTCAACTACACAAGATGAATGGTACCTTTCCCTTTTAGAGTGGCGTGTCACTAATTTATCTCAGTTTATCACTTTAGCTTTATGTTTAGATTAGAAAAGGAAATTAAACGATGATCTCTTGAATACTATATATTAGAAGCACTACATATTATGTTATATAATCTAGTTACAATTTCATTTGTGCAGGGAACCGAACGGTACTACGGAAGGAGGAAGACTGTGTGGCAAAGGCACTGCGACGACGTGACGAAGACGCCCGAGCTTTCGCGAAATGAAGTTCTCGAAACCTATTTGCTTTAACAGCAGTAATAGCGTTCTATGAATTCTACGCGTGTGTTCAACTGTTAAGTTTATGTGTGCGTACAGTGTGTCGCCACAGTGCTCCCCCCCGTGAAAAGAAAAGAAAGTAAAGAAATACATACAATAATCGCAATACATAAATTATTCTTATCTAATTAACTAACCAGAGCAAACAGACTAACAACCATATAAGTTTTGTTCTTACACATACAATCGTTACTATGCTGATTAAATTATACAAACAAAATGTAATCGGTATTAAGTTATGCTTATGCTACGCAAACAAAAATGTAATTGTTCGGTTCTTTGAATTAATTAGGTACACACAGTAAACGGAAATAAAGGTACACATTGTATAAACATGGAGTTAAGTTACAACAACGGAACTTACATTGCGTAAAGAATAAAGACTTATTTGTGTTACGTATTTTGCAATGTACCACTATGTGCCTTTGTATCGGAGTACAATTGTGTTAGTTTGTAATTTAGAATAAGTATAACAAAATGTAAATAATATTAGTATTAAAAAAAATTGTATTACATTGGTATTTTTACTACATTTTGATACATGATAATATTAATATGACAATAATAATATGACAATAATAGTATAACAATAATAATATGACAATAATATAAAATTAAAATACTCATTTATCTAGACAACAGAAAATATTCACCATAGAACATAATTCATCACTGTGTATACACGACCTGCTGTGGAGGCTGTTGTTGTATATGCGGCACTTGCACTGGTACAGCTTCGTTTGCTGCTAGTGGAGACATGGATCTGAATTTCTTTTCAACTCATTTATTAGTATGTTTACGGCATCTTCTTATACACGTATATACCATAATTAGTATGATCAGAATCAAAACACACAACGTGATGGTTCCGTACATCTTAAAATTTGTTTGCAACTCGTTCAATGCCACTCCGTTAGCACCATTTTGTGCTATAACTATTTCTTCGTGTTTACTATACGATTTTCCCATTTTAACTGGTTGTGTTGACTGAGGCGTAATGATCATAATTATCTGCTACTTTCTTATAAATACACAAATTATTTTGCGTTGGCTAAATTTATTCAATGTTAAAGCGAACTGGTCGTTGCGTCACTCGACCGCTGCGTGTGGTACAAGTAATACGCTTTCCGCTGTTTACATTACTCTGACCTGTGTTTTCGTAACTTAAATTAAAACTATTACTATCATTATTTAAATCTGAATCTTTTTGCCTTTCACGTAAATTATCTTCGTTCAATAGATAAGCCGGTTTTAACCGATCAATAGAAACTAGAGTACTTTTACCGTAAAAATCTATAGAAAAATATTTAGGTCCTGCCTTTATGACCTTAAACGGGCCCATATAAGGAGGTTGCAAGGTCGATTTTACTGTATCGTTCCTAAGAAAAACATATTTACTAGTGTTTAAATCTTTGTATACAAATATAGAGCGTGAATCTCTTTTTTTAATACTCCTAGGGCGTAATTTATTAATAGTGTCTCTTAATCTCTTAACATATTCATGAGAAATTGTATTGATGAGGATTCTATATTATCGTAAAAGTCGCCCGGTAATCTTAGCTTTAGACCATACACCAATTCAGCCGCGCTGACGCATGTGTCTGCGCGCGGTACGGCTCGTAAACCTAAAAGTACCGGGTTCAATTCCTGTAACCAATTATTGTTACCATTTAACCTGGCCCTTAATGCTACTTTTAAAGATCTATGCCATCTTTCAATCATACCGTTGCTTTGTGGGTGGTATGGTGTAGTATGTATTTTCTGTATACCTAAATATTTTGTCAACTGTGAAAATAAATCACTTTCGAATTGTTTTCCCTGGTCGGTAGTGATCCTAACAGGGCAACCAAAACGTGTTATCCAGTTATCATAAATTCTTGATGCGACTGATTCGGCTGTAATAACATGAAGTGGTATTGCTTCTGGCCAGCCTGTACTCCTATCAATTATCGTGAATAAGTACCTATATCCGTCCGTGGTTGTTGGTAACGGACCGACGATATCAGTGTGTATGTGCTCGAAACGTGAACTACTGGGAAACTGACCTATTTCTGAAGTTGTATGACGCTGTATTTTTGATTTTTGGCAGTTCATGCATGTCTTGGACCACCTAGTAATATCTTTATTCATTGAAGGCCAATAATATTTATCCTTAATCATTTTTTTTTGTAGCTCTGATACCCGGGTGGCTCAAATTATGTATGTGTTTAAAAATTACTTTTCTGAAATTTTCTGTTAAATAGGGACGTGCCACCGAGGTTGACATGTCACAAATAATAGGTTCATTACAGTTAGGTAAATACATTTTTTTAAACTGCAAGGTGTTATCTGAATTAATTTTATCTAATAATTCTTTATCTATTTTTTGCTCACGAGCAAGCTTATCGTATTCCAAACTGTTAAGGCAAAAAATTGTGTCAACCCTAGATAAAGCGTCCGCGACTACGTTCCTGTCTCCTGTTATGTGTCTGATATCCGTAATAAACTCACTTATGTATAACAACTGTCTAGTCCTGCGCGGTGTCTCTTTTTCGTTAGTTTTTTTAGAAAATGCGAAAGTTAATGGCTTATGATCAGTGAAAATAATTAATTCCCTACCTTCGAACTTTCTACGAAAATGCTGTACGGCTAGGTAAATAGCTAAAAGTTCACTGTCGTACGTGAAATATTTTTGTTGCGTTTCTGATAACTGCTTCGAAAAATATCCCAGTGGTTTCCACTGACCGTCGACTTGCTGCTGTAGTACCGCACCTATGCAAGTATTTGATGCGTCAGCCATAATAGCTAGCGGGCAGTCGGCTAATGGATACGATAACATGATACTACTTTGCAAGGCCTCCTTGCATCGTAAAAATGCCTGCTGTGCCTGCTCTGTCCAAATAAGTTTAGTCTTACCTTTTTTTTTGAATTATGTAAATATTTGTTTAAATCTTTTTGATATTCGACGGCGTTTGGTAAGTGAGCCCTGTAAAAATTAACCATGCCCAGAAATCGTCGCAGCTGTTCGACGGTTTCTGGCCTTGGAAAATTGGTTATGGCTGTGATCTTTTCCTCTAGGGGTTGAATACCTTCCGAGGAGACTTTGTAGCCTAAAAATTCAATTTGTGTCTGTCCGAATAAACATTTACTGAGATTAATAGTAATTCCAAATTTACTGAATCTTTCAAAAATTTATTTCAAATGTTGGTGGTGATTACTCATGTCCTCAGAGGCTACGATGATGTCATCCAAATATGAAAAATAATAAGGGGTTGAATTTTGTCTTTGATAATTTTGATTTTCGTACTCTAAGCCTTGTAATACTGTATTGTTCATGAATCTTTGGAATGTTTGAGCTGCATTTCTTAGACCGAAAGTCATACGCGGAAACTCAAATAATCCAAAGGGCGTTATGATCGCCGTTTTTTCAATGTCTTCGGAAGCTACGGGGACACAATGATACGCTCTATTTATGTCAAGACGGGAGAAAACTCTTTTTGTTTGCACAAATATATGTGAAATCCTGAATTCTCGGCAAAAGATATCTATCAGGTTTGGTTACTGCATTTAACTGTCTGTAGTCACCGCAAGGACGTAGTTGTCCATCTTTTTTGGGTACTACGTGCAAAGGACTCGCCCATTCGCTTTTTGACGGCCTACATATGCCTAATTCTTGCATCAGTGCGAACTCAGCCTTAACTTTTTGGTATCTATCCGGCGGTAACCGGCCTTGCGCGTGCGTGCACCGGTGTACCTGTAGTTTGTATGTGATGGTAAACTGTATGGCTGTGGATTTCCTTGAATGAAGATAATTTAGTAATATCAGGAAATTTTTTTAAAATATCGAAATAAGGATGATTATTATCAATAGTGTTAATAGGCTCGTTATTGTACGTAACTATAGAGGCAAGAACATTCAGGTTAGTTATCTGATCTATTAATCTACTAGCGTTTAAGTCAACTAATAACTTATAATAACTTAAAAAGTCTGCGCCTAAAATAGGTTGCGTTACATCTGCGATAATAAATGTCCAACGAAATGCACGTTTTAATTTTAAATTTAACACTAATGTCTTCATACCATACGTTTTAATTTCACTGCCGTTAGCTGCAAAGAGTTTATACTTAGAACACTCACCATTAAATTTGTCGGCACGTGTGGCCGGAATTACCGATATATTTGCCCCGGTGTCCACTAAAAATTTAAGTTTATTTCCACGGTCCCATATTGATAGGCGGTGATTGGTTGCCGGTACGAAGTCTCCCGCCGCGGACTGCACCGACTCTAGTTTTCCTTCTTTTCTATCCAGGCACACGGTTTTGCACAGTTTTTCGCCCTGGATCTAAACTTGTAATGGTAACGGCACAACCAATTCGGGTCTTCAGGTGTAATCTTGGGTTCGTTACTTCTGGATCTAGAATTAGATCGTGGCCTTGCTGTCTGTCTTCCCATTACGCGTCTGTATTCTCTATGTCTCTGAAACTCATTCCTACGCCCAGCATACACCTCGTTTCGTAAAGATGCTACCTCTACTGACAATTTGTTGAGTTGTGTGAGCATTTCCGTCATTGGAAAAAAAATATGCTGGCTGTTCGAAGGAGTGCTGCTTACTTGCGCTATACTGTGGTCGTTACTTGCGTTCAAATTATCCATTATTTTATCTGCTACTGGTGCCAGCTTCTCGGGATCCGTTTCGGATGTTACGGCTAAGCCTGCTCTGACAGCGGCTGGTAATCTACTTAGCCATAAACTGTACAACGCTTCTGTTGAGATATTGAAGTTTCTACCAAGTTCTATCATGCGTCTTAAGAGTTGCGACGGCTTCTGTGATCCAAGGTCTAATTCGTTAATCAATTTACGAAATTGCTTGTCCGCTGATTCTTCGTAAACTGATAATAAGCGTTCCTTTAATGTTTTATACTTATGTTGCTTCGGTGGATTATATAAAATATCGCTCACCTGTTGTAATACGTCTCTACTTAGTTTGGATATTACAACGTTAAATTTTGTCTCGTCGCTCTGGTTTTGTGGAAGCATGATACTTTCGTAATGTGCGAACCATAGACGTGGCATTTCTTTCCAGAATTCCGCTATTCTAGACTGTACGGAGATGGCGGCCAGGCTGGTTTCTTGTGGGTCTGCTCTGGTGACAGCCTCTCCTCCCGGAGTTCTGCTTGGCGCCGAATTTGTCATCGTTGTTTGACTCCAAGTTAGTGTGGTATTATTCGTTCCAGCTACAGATGTTACAATAATGTTCGAGATGTTTGTCGTTATAACTGTGTTTTGCATTTTCACGTAATATACTCACGTAAGTATACTGTTCACGTTTATATAAAATCACTGTAATTCACTTGTAATGTTCAAAGTTCGCTGTTCACTCGCGTCACACGGAACGGGTGACGAAAAACGCGGGGTCACCAGTTTAGAGTGGTGTTTCACTAATTTATCTCAGTTTATCACTTTAGCTTTATGTTTAGATTAGAAAAGGAAATTAAACGATGATCTCTTGAATACTATATATTAGAAGCACTACATATTATGTTATATAATCTAGTTACAATTTCATTTGTGCAGGGAACCGAACGGTACTACGGAAGGAGGAAGACTGTGTGGCAAAGGCACTGCGACGACGTGACGAAGACGCCCGAGCTTTCGCGAAATGAAGTTCTCGAAACCTATTTGCTTTAACAGCAGTAATAGCGTTCTATGAATTCTACGCGTGTGTTCAACTGTTAAGTTTATGTGTGCGTACAGTGTGTCGCCACATCCCTTTTTTCAAAATGCTGTAAGAACCCTGGCTCAACTCCAGATTACATTATTAAAAACAATAAATTATATAGATACTCTACAACCAATTCCCTTCTTCAATCCAAATATAACTGGAAAGAAGTCATTCCTTCAGAATATAGAACTTCTATTATCACTGATAACCAATCTAAACCTACATGTGCTCATTTTGGGATTTTCAAAACGTATCAACGCCTTAAAATGAAATATTTTTGGCCTGGCATGTATAAAGACGTTTCAAACTTTATTTCAAAATGTGAAATTTGTATGGCAAATAAGCACCAAAATCAGTTAACAATTGGATTAATGGGCAAACCCAAAACGTGTTCTCGTCCTTTCCAATGTATATCCATTGATTTAATTGGTCAACTTCCAACTACTCGCAAACACAACAGATTCATTTTTGTAGTAACGTGTTGCTTTTCGAAATATTGTCTTTTATTCTCTATTAAGAATGCTACTTCCTCAGCTATTACATATTTTAGAGAATTTAGTTTTTATGACTTATGGTATACCAGAGACAATAATTCTGGACAACGGTCCACAATTCATTAGCCACGAACTAACTGAACTTTTTACATTATACAAAATTTCAAAAATACATTACACACCTCGTTATTGTCCACAAGTTAATACGGTAGAACGCTACAACAAAACAATAATTACTGCTATCTCTTCCTTTGTTCAGGATGACCATAGAACTTGGGATATAAACTTACACAAAATTCAATTCGCTATTAATACATCCGTTAATGAATCTACTAAATTTACGCCGGCTTTTCTTAATTTTGATCGTGAGCTTATAACATGCGGTTCAGTTTACTGTAATAAGGATATAACTGAGGACATTATATTTGCCCCCCCCCCCCCCCCCCCCCGCAATGAATTTGCAGAAAATATTGGACTTTTAAGCTCAATTTTTTCTTTAGTACAGACTCGTATTTATCGAGCTCACCAATTGTATTCTTCATCATATAATAAACATCGCCATCACTTAAGAGTTCAATGAAGGTGATTTAGTCTGGAAACATAATTATACAATATATTCTTCAGACAAATACCATTCAGCTAAATTATCTCCAAAATTCACAAAATGTAAAATCAGTAAGAAAATATCTCCATTATTTATGATCTTATTAATATGAATAATAAGCCTTTGGGTCGCTGGCATATCAGAGACCTTAAGCCTTGTAAAACTTAATTTATTTCCTATCGTCTTAGTAGGTATTACTTTTCTCCCAGAATGATTAACTTAGATTTAATATTTTTTATTCACTTTTCATTATCACTCACTTCATTTGCATCGACCTACGCTTGTCCACTGCTGGACATGGGTCTTTATCACTTAATTACACAATTAATTTATTATGCACACATATATACCTATCGTGCAACCTGGTAGTCTTCATACCTACTTATTTACACTGTCTTCATCAAAGACATACACTTATTTACTCCGTCTTCATAGAAGACATTTACTTACGTACTTAGTCTTCATAAAAGATTATTTCTCGATATTCGTAAAGGATAATATTGAGTCTTTATTAGTCTTCATAGAAGACAAATCATTTAAATGTCACCTTAGCGGATTGTGACTGATTAAATAAGCCTTCACTACTAATGATCATCTAGCGGGTAGTGACTGGTAAAGTAAGCCTACACCAATTTGAGGAATCGGATTTGAGTACGCTAATCTGTTTTTGGGTACTCTAATGTTTGGAGTTTGGTTGATTCGTTCAAATCAACTATGACCTGACCTGAATGATTGAAGTATGATTAGTTAATATGAAAGTGATGTATGAAAGAAAGCCGATCTTCTCATCATTATACCATGTCCTCATCGTTTCATTTTTCTTCTATTTTAAGTAGTATGTGATTTTTTTAAATGTCACTTTATGTACATTTTCAGAAAAAATCCTTTTGTAGTCAGGATTTTTTCTTCCAGGGGGGAGCGGGTATTGTAACAAGGCGCTAGACTTCTACTCCTTGGCTCATAGCTGGCCGCCTTGATAATTTTTAAAGGCTTATGTCATGTGTACATTTATTGTCACATCATTTCCAACAATTATTTTCTGAGCATTTCATATGTAATTTATCAATAATATAAATCTGTACTAAATTTATCTATTGAAGAAGTGTGCCTCCAAGCCAATATATTTTCATGGACTCACAGTATGATAATTAATATTCTAAAGTAAAAGGCACATATAAGTAGCCAATTTGTTTAGTTTTTGTAATGTTCCGTATTTGCCGTATTTTATTTTGTTGAATCTTTAATTGAATATTTCGTTATCATTGTTACAGCGAGTATTACCAGGTGTGCCTTTTAATTATTATCATTAAATACGTAAGTGACTATTGGTGCGTTATTAATAATTAATATCCAAGTCACCCTGTCGCACCTTTACACGTAAGATGAATTATTTCAATTAAAAATTAATAAAGGCGAATAAGAAAAATCTAAAAAGACCATCCGCTAGAATATTGTTCACTTTATTTTTATTGAAATCGAAAGTATATGATTTAATAGAATATTTACGACGCGATTAGGTTTAAAGTTTTAAAATCGAGGCATGTTTGGGTCACATTTTAACCAAGTTAATTAATTTATCAAAAAATTAAAAAGACCATCCTCTAAAGAATGCGTTGAGTAATAACATATCTTTTTTAAAGATTTTTTTATTCAATATTATACACTTGGGAGCAAATAAATCGAGCCACTACCTTTTTTCACGTAAAATGGTAAATATTTTTGGTAATATGGAACGTATCAATTCGAACTATATATCGCCTAAAAGTTTAGTTAATAACCTTTACAATGAGGGTAAATTATTGAATAATAACCTTATTGAATGATAAATTATTGGCTCTGCAAGAAAAATGGTAATTTTGATAGAAAATTTAGTAGGGCTAAAACAGTCCATAAAAACAATAAAAAACAAAATTATTGCAAAAAAAATATTCTTAATAACTGGTATTACCCCCCCGTGCCCTGATACATTCTTGTAGCCTATTAGTCATCGATCTGATCAGCGTTACGATGACATATTGTGGTATGTTCTCCCACTCTTCAAGCACAGCGACTTTAAGCTCGGGAATGGATGAAACAGCGGGAACCCTGGCTCGGACTCTCCGTTTTAGTTCGTCCCATAGGTGTTCGATCGGGTTCAAATCGGGACTTCGTGCTGGCCATACCATTTGTTGAATCCCGATCGCAGACAAGTATTCCGTAACGATCTGCGCGGTATGAGGTCTCGCATTGTCATGCATAAACAAGAAATTTTCTCCGACAAAACCAGCATACGGCATTACGTGGTTTTCAAGAATGTCAGTTATGTATCGGTCAGCTGTTAATCCACGTCTACCACTGCCATCGTTGGCGGGGTCGACGAAGACAAGTTCCGTTTTTCCGTCTAGAGAAATTCCTCCCCACACCATACAAGAACCACCACCAAAACTCACAGTTTCTCGAATGCAACATTGGGCAAATCTTTCACCAGGACGTCTATACACTCGGTTTCTCCCGTCATTGCTAAAAAGACAGATTCTTGACTCGTCAGAAAACAAAACTGACCTCCAGTCTTCTAACGTCCAATTAATGTGTTCTCGAGCAAACTCCAAGCGAGATCGGCGATGAGCTACAGTCAATTTTGGGCCAGTTGCTGGTTTGTGTGATGTTAAATTTCGTTCTTTTAGTCTTCGTCTCACTGTCCACCTACTGATTGAGACTCCTCGAACGTCACGTAACGCTTGCTGTAGCTGAACAGCATTAAGTCCACGGTCGCGCAACGAATTGGTTGCAATAAAGCGGTCGTCACGTTCTGTTGTTGCCCGTGGTCGGCCAGTTCCAGGTCGCCGAACAAAAGCACCAGTCTCCAGATACCTGCGGTATACCCGCTGTACCTTTGAACGACTCAAATGAAGTCTGCGTGCCACTTCACGTTGTCCGTGTCCAACCTCAAGTAAAGCTACAACTTGGGCAGCTTCCGTCGGTGTAGTATCCATTTTATCAGGTTATTTTGATTACACAGACACAGATAAAGACAACAATAACAAGTAATATGGGTATGATTAACAAAAACCTCAAATTTAATCTTTTCTTAACAGAGTACAATAAAAATGTCATAAGCAAATTAAATGCGATAATTTTATTCTACCCTTTAAACTTTAATAAAAATGAAATTTTGACAACTAACTACCCTCATTGTAAAGGTTATTAAATACCCTTTTAGGCGATATATGTTTCGAATCGATGCGTTCCATAATACCAAAAATAATTACCATAATGCGTGAAAAAGGAAGTGGCTCGATTTATTTGCTCCCAAGTGTAGAAGAGAACCGGTTTTTTCTGCAGTGATTTTTTTTATGATTGACCCTACTATGCGCCTTAAGTGAAGAAAGCAGTGGCATTACTCACGTGTCTGGGAGTACTACTGGTGCTACTTATTATTATTACTACGTGAGTAGTACCATGATGAATCAACTAATTCTGGGCAATTGGCACTGGAAAAAAGCAGAATAGTAGGTGTTCGGAAATCTAGGTCGCATTTTTTTTTTTTACTTTGAATGGGCTTACTCTTGATCCCAATCCAGCCTTGAGGCAGGGATGAGATCTACGGTGGGACGAGTTTGCCCAGAAAGTGCCTATTCACCCTTGCTTTGAAGATTTCCGGGTTGTATGAGCTCGGGAATATAGACGCCGGCAGAGAATTCCACACCTTGGCTGTGCGCACTATAAAAGAAGACGTGTAGCGCTTTGTGCGACCAGCGGGAATATCAACCAGGTGAGGGTGGTAACCAGCCGTGCGTCTAGATTCCCGATAGAAAAAAGGAGATAGCGGGATCAGCTCATGCAGTCCTTGAGCACACTCCCCGAAGTACAGCCTATAGAACACAGATCGACAGGCAATACTGCGCCGGTGAGTCAGGCTGTGAAGCTTGGTTTTTATCAGCTTCTTGTCCCCAATAAGTCTCCTGGCTCGGCGTTCCACTGAGTCTAGTGCGGCGAGTTGGTATTTGGCTGAGCTATCCCAGAGGTGACTGCAGTACTCCATACACGAACGGACTTGGGCTTTGTAAAGTGTGAGAAGCTGTCCTGGTGTGAAGTACCGCTTAACCTTGTTCAGGACGCCTAACTTTTTTGCCGCTGTTTGCGCTTTAGACTCTATGGCGTCACCAAAATTGAGATTGGTAGTCAACCTCGTGCCTAGAAGTTCAAGGCTATCCGTTACAGGAACATTTGCACCTCGGAAAGTTGGAGTCAGCCCAAAAGGACTCCTTTTTGCGCTGAAAAGACACGCCTGTGTTTTAGTGGTGTTGAAGCTGACCAGATTGTTGTCGCCCCATTGGGAGACAAGACTTAAAGTCGCGTTCATGCGTTTCACCATGGCCTCTCTAGACAGGCGAACTTCATCCCTGTTGGCCCTAGCGTCAGACAAATACCTCTCCACGACTGTGCTGTCATCCGCATACCCAACAATGCCTGGGATCAGCAGGTCATTAATGTGCAGCAGGAAGAGTCGCGGAGAGGATAGACCCCTGAGGAACCCCGGCATTAATTGCCATGAGGTCAGAGGAGCAGCCTTCAATTACTACTCTAATTGACCGCTCTCTCAGAAAGTCGGTTATCCAGCGACAAAAACCAGCTGGGATCCCGTACGCTGGAAGCTTGCTCAGTAGACTTGCGTGCCAAACCCTGTCGAAAGCCTTCGAGATGTCTAGCGACACGGCCAGCGCCTCACCGTGTTTCTCGATGGCTTCACCCCAGTAGTGCGTGAGATACACTAGGAGATCCCTTGTGGATCGCCCACGGCGAAAGCCATACTGGCAGTCACTTAGGAGATCATTCTGCTCAAGGTATGACAGGAGCTTGCCATTTAGTACCTTTTCCATTATTTTGCAGAGAATGGAGGTGATGGCTATTGGTCGGTAATTGCAGGGGTCCGCACGGCTACCCTTCTTGGGTACAGGTTGCACGTTTGCAAGCTTCCAGGATTTTGGAACCGTCTGTGTTTTTAGAGAGAGGCGGTACAGGCGCGTCAACATGGGAGACAACCCAGGAGCGCAATTCGTCAGCACTCTCGCAGGGATGCCGTCAGGTCCACTAGCCTTGTTCACATCTAAACACTGAAGCACTTTTCTAACCTCTTTGTTGTGAATTGTGATCTCCGGCATCGAAGAATCACACTGAGGCAAGGTTGGGGGGATTTTAGAGCCAGTATCTAGACGCGAATTTTCAGCAAATAAACAGGCAAATAAAGTTGCCTTGTCCGTAGCGGAATGAGCCAGTAAACCATCAGGTTTCTGCATTGGTGGCAGCGTGGGACGGCAGAAGTTAGTTTCCACTGATTTGGATAAGGACCAGAACTGCTTACTACCAGAAGGGTATGATGCCAATTTGGCCCCTATGCGGCTGACATGGTCAAAACGTGCCTTTCGTAGGACCCTTTTGCAAGACTTCCAGGCAACCTTAGGGTGGACATGGACGACAATGAAAGAGTAGATTATGTGCACAGCATCAATGAATATATAAATAAATATTAGATATATAAAACTATGAATTACTATTTTCAGTAGTCACCAATCTCTACATGACGTAGTCATAGTACCTACTCGTACCTAATAGTAGTTATTTCTTCTGTTGAGCAGTGAACTCAACAAAACCAACGACTACTTGCAAACAAATTATATGGACGAACAGCTATGTATGTTACGCTCAAAACTCTTTTGGACTGGTGAAATCAGTTGCAAAATATTTTACAGTAAAAAAACACTTTTGACTGGTGAAATAAGTCAAAAGTGGTTTTAACCGGTTATGAGTTTTGACTGTATAACATTGAATATCACCTCCAACACACATCTTGACACATCAGCGTAAGAATGCCCCCTTGGCATTCTGTACAGTTTCCCTTATTGATAAAAAACCAATTGGTTGCTTATCGGCGTATTCAGAGGGGCTGTAACGATTGCAACGCTTAGATAGGTAGTTTTACGTCGATGGTATTTTGAGTTTTTCCAAGTGAATTGGTGGGGTGTTTACCCTGTATGGTCTAAGTTTAAAGCAGCTGGCTTAACTTAAAATGCAAAATGACGGAAATATTAAAAATGGTGTGTCCACAATGTAGGGCTTCCATTTCTTAATACCAATAAGCTAAGAACTATGTCACGGTAATATATACCTACCTACTATTACCGTGACTATGCTTTGGTAAGAGCAACATGCTATTTTGTTGTTGAGGCCACACACATTTTTATTAGTACCGGAGCTATCTACATTTTTATTAGTATCGGACTAGGAAGATATTTTTAAAGGGCATATTGATATGCCCTTTAAAAATATCTTCCTAGTCGATTTTCAGCCCAGGCAGTCAATCAAACACCAGCAGCAAGTAGTCAAGAAACTACGCGTCATCTACAGGGGCGTCTTACCCGTAGTGCAGAATGTGTTATGCACGTTCATAGTAAGGCTGCTAGAGGGCGCTAGAGAATTTCCTGGCCTGCACACGGGCGCTACAAGTATTGGAGCCGACCCTGGCCATATGCGCGGAATATACCTACCTACTATAATATACTCGTAGGGACAGGAAGTACATGTTTCTGCGCAAACACAGCAGGTGCACTCCTTGCTCCTTTATTGGTATCATCAGATGAGATGGTTCACTCACTGGACCGGAGTAAGAACCTACTATTTTACTTGCCTTTTGACGCATTTAAACGAGGAACGTTTCGGTGACATTTTTGCTTTCACATTTTGGGGCTACAACCATTGCACATCCTTAGCAATCGCTCGCCGAACACATAAGGCACTGCACCACCCACATTTGCCCATTTAACAAGTAACTAAACGCGATTATAAATTTATAAATGTTGGTATGACTTTTGTAGAATCATAGACTTCGAATATGGGTAGGGGTTAATTTGTCAAACTTTCGAACAGTATGGTAAATGATGGCACAGCACAATAAAAAACACTCATGTTCCACTCGCACTAGTGGCACATCCGTGCCATTTATGATTTATTCCGAGTGCGATATTTAACAAAATGTAATTATTAACCATGTCTTTATAACATTGTCATGTTGAGGTCGTTAGTGTTTATACATTATAGAAAACTAGCACACGAAAGGATTTTTGGTTAGGAAGCTTTCCTATGACTTAAGTCGTCAACAATGCAAGGGTGTCTCCGTGTCTTTTATGGCTCGTGGCTCGAGGGAAACAGTTGAAATTTTATGTTCCATTCAGTTCAACCTTCAATAAATACCTTGTTTGGTTTCAGGTTGGGACGTTATTGTAAACTATAGCCATTTGATTGCTGAATTTTATAGCTCGTGCGACGTCATTAACTTTATAAGACGTTTTAAACGTCATTGTTTTGCGTAAGTACCTACCTTATTATATTACTAGCTTCTGCCTGCTAAAAAATAGCCTATGTTCTTTTTCATGTCAAAGACTACATGCATGCCAAATTTCATCCAAATCCGTTCAGCCGTTGTTGCGTGATTGAGTAACAAACATCCAAACATACAAACATCCAAACATCCACACTTTCACATTTATAATATTAGTAGGATAGTAGGATTGCATTACGGCCAACTGCACCCACCTTGTCTTAGCTTTGTATTAGCCAATCCTTTATAGTAGGCTGTCAATTAAAAAATAGGTATTTGTGAAATGTATTGCTTTCGGGACTGTGCCCGGACAAACGAGCTGCGATAGAGACAACTGCAGCTCGGACCGAAGACTCTCGTTCCTATGAAAAGTAGCTTAAAAGTAGGTACACAAATGTTTCGTTAGTTAGACCTCTGTTTTCGCCTCTAAAACTAGACCGCTTCAATAACTTTCTAACAGACTTCGAAAAAAGTTTCTATGTTCTACTGTATCTGTTTTTATGTATGTTCACCGATTACTCCGCTATACACGGTTATTTTTTATCACCCTTGAAAATTTTAGGGACGCTTCAGGACACATCCATTATTATCTAAAAAATATAAAAAAATGAAATAAAAACAATAAAAAAAAATCTCTAAAAATGCTGCTCTCAACTAGTGCAGCATTTTTTGGATTTTATAAAAAATAATATAAAATTAAGTGAGTTATTTTTTTTATTCATATTTAAATCATTCTACTACCATGTCGTGAAGCGTCCCTTAAATTTTCCAGGGTGATAAAAAAATAACCGTGTATATGACCCAATTTTCAAAATTCTTTTTACGAAAGAGTATAGTCCTAAAGTGGTCCTATTGTCACTAAGTCGTATTCTGATGACAGGATCCCAGGAATGTCGAGGGAACCCTTAAATTTCATTGACACGTCCAACGTAGGTATTTCATTTTTATTCTGAAGATATTCAGGTATTTGCATGTGGTAGTCATCAATATCATGTTACTGAGCTGATGATGGAAGGTTACTGGTAGATTCATCATCACAGCTCATATACGTCCCCACCGAGGGGCTCGAGCCTACCCTATGTTAGGGTGATTAGGCCTTAGTCAACCACGCTGGCCCAGTGCGGATTGGTCGACTTCACATACACCATTGAATCTCTTCGCAGATGTATGCAGGTTGCCTCACGATGTTTTCCTTCACCGTAGGAGCATCAGACAAATGTACATATGAAATTCGAAACGAAAAACACATTGGTACATGGCGGGTCTCGAACCTCTGGTAGATTAGTAGTTATGAAATATTTTTTTCATTACTGTTTAGAGCGAAAAACTATTTATTTTAAGTTATCCGGGCGTTTGCCTTGGCTCAAATTGTAAGACGCATTTACAAAAGTTGAAATATTTTTTTTGAAGTCGGTTTTTATTTTTTTAGTACAATTTCGTCAAATTTGTTTGTCGCGTGTTTGAATACAACAGAAAATTTGGCCAATTTTTTGAGGTATTTTAAGTTTTAAATCTCCTTTAATAAATTAACTTAATAAAAAAAGGAAAACAGGAACATGATAATAGTGGCTATGCTTCTTTTAATAGAGCAACTGTTGCCTTATTCAGGAAGGAAACAGGGGACTGCGGTTACGGTATTACCAACTCTCGAGGCTTTGGCGTTTCCACTATCAGCCCGCACTACCCTACATGATTTCATTCGTCGTTGTTCTAAGTAGGTTTCACTATTTGATAGCTTATATACTCGTAAAATCACAATATCCGAAGGGCTCTATTCATTAATGAAGAAGGTCTGAATGAAGTTGGAATACCTACATACATTTTGATAAATTTTATGTGCTTTTTTCTTTGAAGCTTTGGACCAACTACGGACGCACAGGAAAGTTACCGTTCCATTGTGCTGGCGCGAGCGAACCGCGGCAACAATGTATAGGGACAGCCATTTCTGTTCAGTACCATGTACCTGAGTGTTCTCAATTTGATAAATTAAGTGTATTTTTTAAATTCCTTAAAATCTACCACACTTTATTAAATAGGTACTTAATAAAAGAATATTACAATTACTATGTCAGGGCAAACTATTTATTTTATTGCTTACATGTACTATCGCGCGCAGTTCCGCCTGATCACCGCTATGCTCATTTTCGTTTGCACTAGCGCTCTCTAGCCCCACCCCGTCGACCTCGAATAGACATATAATGAAATAAAAGATTCTTCTTCGGCCTGCCGCCGAGCCGCCGAGGAACCCCCCAACGCCGATTAGAGAGAGAAAGAGTATTTCTTTTCTAATAGGTCAAAACTTAAGGGGGCGTAGCACGGCGCTTCCGCACGATTCAAGCGAATAAATTTTTAAATGGTCAGGCGGAAGTGCTCGCGATAGTACGTGTAATGATGTGAGTTACATTAAACAGTATCAGTACATGCACCCAGTAAGGGCACTGCAACATAAATAGCAGATCGCGAACGGAGTTACAAATTATAATAATTAGGTACTTTGCCATTAACTATTCAGTTTCACTCAGCGAGCTTATAGATTTAGCGTATCAGTTAGTAACCATAACTACACGTTCAAAGAATAACATATTCAAATATCCCATTTAGTCAGAAAGTTGGAATCTCAACTGAGGTCAAGGTCGTACGTGAGCGAGCTCCGATACTGGGATACACGGAAAACGCACTGCGTGATTCGTGTACCAATAGGTTTCGTCAAAGAACTTCTAAGTTTATGAAAGTGTTCGCATTTTCGATATATTATTAGGTACTTACCTTAACAGTATCTGGAATGAGTATTTTGTCTATTTTATCGCACGGCAAATTAGATATCCTAGATTATGTACCTACGCCTACTGTTAATATCGAGTCTGTATATTTCGATCTACCTACCAGGATTTTACTTATAATCATTGTGCTGACCTTATTTTGTTATCAACTACGTAAGTACCTAAGTCTGGAATCATTAAGAGAAAATTGGAAGGAACGTTTTCCATACAAACGTAGTCCCCCGTTTTCTTCCTGGATAATGACGATAGAAACATTTTTTTTCATAAAATATATAGCCGAATAAGCAAGCTGAAGTGGCAATGGGCTGGCCACATCAACCGCAGAACCGACAACCGTTGGGGAAAATTAGTGCTAGAGTGGACACCATACGTCGGCAAGCGAAGTGTAGGACGCCCTCAGACTAGGTGGAGTGACGATCTTCGCAAGGTGGCTGGCAAAAGCTGGAAGAGAGTAGCCGCGGATCGTGCTCAGTGGCGTGCAATATATGGCCACCATTGACCACGTACGTCAATTTTAGCATTTTGCATGTTCCTATGTTTTCCTTTTTTTCAAGTTAATTAATTAAAGATATTTTTAACTTTCAAAAACCTAATAAATTGGCAAGATTTTGCAATGTATTCAAACAGCCAGCAAATAAATTTGATATGATTATATGAAACAAGCTAAACATAAAAACACAGCGAAAGGTTTTCTTTAATTTTTAAAGAAAAAAGTAATTAAATCGGTCTACTTAGTTTTAGAGAAGCACATCTCTATCGCACTCTGCTCGGGTTTTCGGGAACAGAGCGCAACCATAGAATAGATATTTGTTCACAGAATAGATATACCCAGATAATATCGCAACATCAATACATTATACAGATACGAATATGTACTTACCTATTTTAGCATATTATCTCTGCGGTGATTTATGTGGGTAGGTAAGTATTTGTCCTCTCTCTTTCGACTTAAAAGCGAAAAAGGCAAAGCTGATTACGCTTTTGACAATTTCGATGTATGTATACCTATCCAATTTTTCTCATCTCTTTCGCACTCTGCTCGGGTTTTCGGAAACAGAGCGCAACCATAGAATAGATATTTGTTCACAGATTAAATAATAGTACTATGTAGCACAACATCAATACATTTTACAGATACGAATACTTACCTATTTTTGCAAATTATCTCTGCTCTTAAGTGTTTCCTCTTACTTGTTCGGTGTTTTATGTGGGTAAGTCTTTGCCCTCTCTCTGTCGACTAAAAAGCGAAAAAGTCAATGCTCGTTACGCTTTTGACAATTTCGATGTACCTATCCAATTTTTCTTTCCCTTTAGATAATGACCTTAGACCATTTGTACTAAATGGTCTAAGATAATGACAGATAAAGTATTACTGCCAATCTCAAGTGTCTTTAGTTATTGTACTCACATACCTCTCATCTATTGGTCAAAGAGTAAGAAAAATCGTTAATAATAATAGTTATACGATAAGTATTATTATCAACGATTTTTCTACTACTCTTCGACCAATAGAATAGAGGTATAAGTATATCCTGGGCTCGGAACATCGTAAAATAATGCCATTCCATAATTCTTCCACATAACAGAAAGGCAGAATTGATTTTGGCATGATCTGACGGTGAGGGGCCATTAATTATTTTGAAACATTTCGTTTTCGGACTATTGTATTTCGATATTGTTAAAAAATCTTTACTTACGGTATTTTGTATTGATGTTTTTCTTGTTTTGTACAAATAGGGGTAGGCAATTAAACAGACACTTGACATGAACTAAAATGACTGTGGCGGTGTGATAATAACTGTCACTAAATCTAAACAGATTTATTTTAGTGTTAAGATTTAAGGAAAAAAATTTTTTCCTAACTTTTCCTTTTAGCGGACGTCACATTAAACAAAATAGTGTTGTTTAATGTTATGTCCGTCACACAGCCAATTGCCGCCAGCGGACGATCAAGACGTTTCCAATGACATCTCATTATTTAGTTAAAAAGTTGAGGGAATATTATGTATATAAAGATATGCACGCCAACATACATACATAAATCCATGCGGCTTGTTTTTGTTTCGCCGTACCCATAGGTAGTAGGGTAAAAACAGCAACAATTATATGTAGAGCGTGCTTACTAACGAGCTACAAATGTCACATTCTAATAACAATCCACGCCGAATCGTGCGTGACTAGATTATTTTGATAACGCCTGCGTCTTATTACTGAAGGAGGTCACCCTATACAAATGGGCATGGAATATTGATCAACCGTCAATGAAATGTCAATTTGATACACACCCTTAGGCTGCGTGTTGGAACAGCCCCTGCCTAAACATGTCTGTCGCGTGGTCATCGAGTTACTGTGTAAACGGTGCGTGCGTCACATACACGATACATGACGAATATGATGATACAAATTCATATAGGTTCGATTATTATTTCGGCAATTTTACGATTCTGTTTTTTTCGTATTAAGGTAATAAAGGCATGAAAATATTGAAAATAATTATTGATTACCTTTGGTGCTTTAATTTCTTATCTTCACCTGCCAGATACAGATTGCCGTGGTGAACATTTTCAACTGAAACAAATTGCCATTTTGAAAATTTCTAATAAGTGAATTGATATCTCGTATTCTGAAACTGTAGGTAATGCATTGCACACGTAACCAGACACTGAAACTGCAAATTACAGATTTTATATTTGCGAGTTTGAGTTTTCTTTAAAAATGTTTTTAATAATTTTATATGAAAGCTATTAAAAAATTAGGAAAATAAAACACATAGTATCTTTACCGCGTTACTAAGTAACTGTAATATCAAACCAAAGAATGTGGCAGATTGAAATATTTTTTTATGAAGTAATAAAGAGTTGGTAAACCTACTATGTTCACACAAAGTCACACATATGAAGCCAGCCTAATTTATTTATCCACTCATAAACGTTTCCGCTGCTGCTCCAGTCCAAAAAGTCGATCTTTAGATAGTATGTGGCTTAGATGGCATTTTTACGGGCAGTGGACAATTTATGGTATTTTCGCGTGGTTCGCGTGTTCCGAGGCAGTTTTTGCCGCGAAAACATATGTCATCGCTGCTTAACTGGCCTCTGAGGTCAGTAGGTCAACGACAACGTTTGACAAATTCATTGGACGCAGCTCTGCGGGTGAGATAAAATAATGAGTTGTTTATTAGGGAATGTACTGTATAATTTAACGGCACGCGATCATGTCGAGAGTATTATAAGTCAATTGTGTTGTTTTTATTGGAATGTCAAAATTTTGATTACCACGTACGTAGCAGCTCAAGCAGCGCCTACTAGTAGACAATACGAGTATCTAACTTTCATAGGTAGGTAGTCGCTGGGCTATTAACTGTTACTTGTATCTCCTAGCGGATTCTAGCGATGACATTATATTGGACTGGACAGGTCCGAATAAAACTTAATGAAACGAGTTAGGTTAAAAATCGAAATAAGACAGTCGACATGTACCTAATCGACGATGTCGTAACTACAACAAATTCAAGTTTTCGGAAATATTTATTTGGAATATTTTCAGTGATGCAAGTACCAAGTATTTTATGGGTATGTTTGAACTTTGGGGAATGCCAATAATGATGTTAACTTAGGATATGAGTATTAGGTACTCGCCTACAATCATTTCCTAAAGTTATTTCTATCAAAACAACCCAATCGAGCGGCTAAGCAAACAAATTCGAAATTAGGAGCGGGCAGTGGGCACAATATGGAAAATGTAGCGGCGCGGAAGGGACCAGCTTCTATGCAAACTGCCTTTGCGTATTGAGTTGTTTATTTTTTACGCCAAATTTAATTTAAGCAAACCGTGATGGAGTCCAACAAATATTTAGACAGGGAAATATCGTTCGTTGAATTTTACTGGAAATAAATACTTTTGTTGTATTGTTACTTACGTTGAAGGAACCATATTTTACGTAAATCTTATCAAACTAGAAGATTGTGAAGTGGCCAATGAGGCCCGTTCAAGAGCTCATAGAGCAATACCACAAAATATAATAGTATCTATGTTCATTTGACTACCAGACGGCACCAAAGCGGAGACTAGATGTAGAGTGATAGAACCACTTTGCGTGGTTATAGGGTCAAGTGGTTCCCCACTTGGTCCACGCAGTGTAAATAAAAAAGAATTTTGTTTTTCTAGAAAAAAAAACAGTTTTTTTTTCTAGAAAAACAAAATTCTTTTTTATTATTATATGTATCTCGTAATTACTTATTCATAACTCAGCAGTCTTTAACCTATTAGGATTGAAATTATACCAGATTTATCCTTAAAATGATCTTTTTAGTTTTCTGCGATCACAAATCAAAATCAAAATATTTTATTCAACTTGGATTTTACAATCTCTTTTGAAAATCAAGGAAGCTACGCCAAATTTGTTATAGTTTGCCCCAGTGGTATGAGGTACAGTTTAACAGCCATAAAGGGGTATAGTGTAACAAGATGGGATATACCATATCAGCGTAATTTGGAGTCAATCGCAGATTTGCAGCTTCTTCGGCAGAAAATCCTTCTTTTTCAATAAAGCGATGTAAAGTGCTGAAGTTCACTCACATTCATTCTCGCGGCTGCTTTTCTCAAAGGGATTCCTTTATCAACCAGCACGCACTTATGCTTCTTTCATACCATTAGCATTGTGAAGGCCAATAGTATTCGCTTCTCTTGCACATTCCGAACCTTTTTCCATGTCAAACATTTAAAAATATCAAAGGGGCAATACATGTTACACTGTACCTCAAACCAAATTGTTTATATTAGAAATTCGTTATAAATGTATAGGTTAGGAATGGTACAAAACTTTCTTTATTATTAAAACACTAACAGCCGGTTGCACCAAGTTTTACGTTATACGATTTCGTAAAAAGTAAGTAACACCTTAATACTTTTTTTTTTTTTTTTTTTTTTACGAGGGGAATGCGTTTGCGCACCGTCCAAGCCCCCGCAGGGGCAAGGGTGTGTGGGACTCCGCAGCGAGCGACTACCCACTAAACCCCTCGATATGCCCTCTTTGGCGCCTAGCGCAGCCACGTCCAAAGGATGCGCCGCTGCCGAACGAGGTCGTGGGAACCCTTACAGACCGACCATAACCCCGTCCGCGGCACCTGCCCACCAATGGCGGGCCCCTCATGCCCTCTCCAAGATGGAGATGGAGAGGAGTTCCCGGGGCATACTCCGGGTGGTAATTTTTTACTGTGGTTTTCTTCCACGCGGCCCGACGCTCAGTGCGCCAGGCCCCCGGCCCCGCTCAGTGCGGGGTAACGGGCTTGCCCGACGGCAGACCCCACTGGATCCACCGCCGCGCACACGAGCCAAAGCTCAGCGGCGCCAAAGCGCCGACCCACCGCAAAAAGCGGCCACGGTGGCCACACGAGGTGGCCCGCCGAGTAGCACTCGGCCATCCCACGCCCCCCTCATGGGGGCCGCACAAGTGTGCCGAAGCCACACGTTGATCGGGTCAGCCTCAGTCCTTGGAACAACGACACGCCGAAGCTCAACGAGCTTGCACCGACTCGGAACAACGACATGCCGAAGCTCAACAAGGACCCGCACCAACCCGATCAAAGGGGCAACGGCACAAGGCGCAACGCGCCATGACCCGCGAGCGGGTCCCCAGGCGACACACAACCCCATCTTCAAAAAGAAGGGGAGGTGACGCCCCACATGGCCACGTGAAGTGGCCCGCCGGGTTAAACCCGGCCACACCACGCCCCCTCCACGGGGCAGCTGTCAGACTCTTAGCCCGCGGCAGAAAATCTGCCGGGTTGCCCAGGGTGCACCACGAGGAGGTGTTCTGACATCGCACCCCAACAACTTAATACCTTTTTTTTTTTTTTTTACGAGGGGAATGCGTTTGCGCACCGTCCAAGCCCCCGCAGGGGCAAGGGTGTGTGGGACTCCGCAGCGAGCGACTACCCACTAAACCCCTCGATATGCCCTCTTTGGCGCCTAGCGCAGCCACGTCCAAAGGACGCGCCGCTGCCGAACGAGGTCGTGGGAACCCTTACAGACCGACCATAACCCCGTCCGCGGTACCTGCCCACCAATGGCGGGCCCCTCACGCCCTTTCCAAGATGGAGATGGAGAGGAGTTCCCGGGGCATACTCCGGGTGGTAATTTTTTACTGTGGTTTTCTTCCACGCGGCCCGACGCTCAGTGCGCCAGGCCCCCGGCCCCGCTCAGTGCGGGGTAACGGGCTTGCCCGACGGCAGACCCCACTGGATCCACCGCCGCGCACACGAGCCGAAGCTCAGCGGCGCCAAAGCGCCGACCCACCGCAAAAAGCGGTCACGGTGGCCACACGAGGTGGCCCGCCGAGTAGCACTCGGCCATCCCACGCCCCCCTCATGGGGGCCGCACAAGTGTGCCGAAGCCACACGTTGATCGGGTCAGCCTCAGTCCTTGGAACAACGACACGCCGAAGCTCAACGAGCTTGCACCGACTCGGAACAACGACATGCCGAAGCTCAACAAGGACCCGCACCAACCCGATCAAAGGGGCAACGGCACAAGGCGCAACGCGCCATGACCCGCGAGCGGGTCCCCAGGCGACACACAACCCCATCTTCAAAAAGAAGGGGAGGTGACGCCCCCATGGCCACGTGAAGTGGCCCGCCGGGTTAAACCCCGCCACACCACGCCCCCTCCACGGGGCAGCTGTCAGACTCTTAGCCCGCGGCAGAAAATCTGCCGGGTTGCCCAGGGTGCACCACGAGGAGGTGTTCTGACATCGCACCCCAACAACTTAATACCTAAAAATGAGTCGTTTAACTACATTTAACCTTTTTAAACGTAAAGGATAAAATAAAACTACTAGGTATTGAAACTAGATTATGGTGCAATTCTTACGTATTTTACAAGCTTTTATTTAACTTGCAATGTAAGTAAGTACCTATGTAAGTACTTATGTATGTTCGGGTGGAATCTTGCAACTCAATTTTGAAGCAGATATCTTTAACCGATTGAGCTGAAATTTTGTATATGTTACCGGCAATGTGTATAATTCAGGTATTGTATACAATCCCTAGGTAATGTATACAATCCCTGGGGCGTCCAGGCAATGTATGAAATATCATGAATATCATTGTCCATTTCATACTTTACCTAGGTATTGTATACAATTCCTAGGGATTGTATAGAATACCTGCTGGTTCACCGGTAATGTGTAAAATAAATAAATCTTAAGACTAAACTAATGTTAGGTAAGCCGGTTAAATTCAATAAATCTTAACAGACTTACTTATCAAATAGCGGACAAATAAAACATGTTGTATTTACTTGAAATAAACTTTATTATCAACTTTAAAATCACAAAAAAATAACAGGAAACTTAAAATTCTTCTTGTTTGTAACATAACATTACAAGTATCTTTTAACATAATATAAGTAATTTTGTAATTGAACTTCACAAACAAAACAATTCTCTTTATAACAAAAAGTAGGTCTAATAGGCATTCACAATTTTAAGTAAAAGTAGGTTTTATTTTTTCTTACACGACAAACTATTATGGCACTTTGAAGAGCATAGAGCCTTACTTTTGACACAGGAACACTTTTTAGAGTCACAGTTTTTTTTGCAGCTACATTTCACAAAGCCCTGTCCTGTCCCCGTAGATTGCAAAGTCGCAACTGTACGGAGTGTCGTTTCCAGATTGGGGACGTCTTCTTCTTGCAGTAATTTCTTATGGCAAACAGTGAACTGTTGTCTTGAATACAATGTCTTGACAACGCCTTGCTTTGTGCCTAGTTGATATAGATCGTCATCAGTTTTGTGTAATACTACAGCCAGTATATTGCGAGCATCACCACGACCTCTATCGACTTCTGGAACAGGAATGCGTACAGTGGTACCCAACGATACGGGAGGGAATTTTTTTTCAGAAGTTTTAAGCATTTTCTGAGCTTGTACTATCAAATTCTCTTTGGCTCTGATGCGGTTTTCTATCGAAAAGGCGTTTTTTGCGCATAAAGGACAAGCAACTTTGGATCCAAAACCTTCTGCAATATTTTCTTCCGGAGCAGCACAAATAGTATGAATAGGCCTATTGCACATTCTGCACGAATGACCACCTGTTGTCTCCTCGGAACAAACACAGCATATAAGTACACAACTCAATGACTCCTCTCGTACTGATACCAAATTCGGATCATGTAACGCTTGATCATTTACCTCACAAGGAAGATTTTCGACATTCGTAGGCTCAACAACATTCTTAGTATTTGGGATAGCCATGTGTTTATCATGCGCACTTTGGACATTTGAAGCTTCCTTACCGATGTTAAAACTATCGCGTGCAGCGTTTTGTTGATCTGGTGCCTGTAGAGGTTGAGTGTCAGCTGTTTCAGTTTCTGATGTCTCAGCCGCATCTATTACAGATTCTGAAGATGACTTCATCACTTTTTCTAAATCTTCTTCGCTCTCCAGGTTGTGAGTATCCTCAAAAGGCAAAGATATGCCAACTTTTATTTTCGACCCAAAAAGAGCATCATAAGGTGTTCTTTTGATTCCTGAGTGAAACGCCCTATTCTTCATGAGTTGTACAAATCGCAGACCATCACTCCAACGTTCGCTATCGTTATCTTGCATCCAAGTTGTAAGCATGTTTTCAATGTCCTGGTTAGCTCGTTCGACACTCCCTTGACTTTGGGAATGTCTAGGCTTGCCATGCACAATTTTTAAGTTCGGCCAGTATATTTTAAGATTACTGACCACTCGGTTTGCGAATTCTCGACCGTTGTCCGATTGTAAGATGGCTGGTGCACCAATCAGTGTAAAAATATCCAGTAAATTGTACGCTACTTCCTCAGCGCGTTTTGTTTTCAGGGCTATTAATATGACAAACTTTGTGAGATGATCCTGATAGACCATTATGAATTTATAATCCCGGTCTGATTGAGATTGATAGTCTATCAAATCTACTTGACAGCGAGAATTAAATTCTGTTGAAAGTATGGGCTTCACGACAATCCCTTTTTTTATTCCTTTTTGTTTTTGCTGGCAGGGTTCGCAAAGTTGCAAAAATAGTTCAACATCGTGGCGAGTTATATTCTTATATCTTGAAGAAAGCTCCTTCAGCATTCTGTCTCGTCCTCCATGGCCGATACTCTGATGTGCGTCGTGAAGTACTTGAAATAATTCAGTATCAGCAACGTAGTATATAATATTGTTATTTGTAGTAGCATCCACAGGAAAAATCAACTTATCTTTCTGACCAACAGTTATAACATCATAATGCTTCAATAACCAGTAATCCCGAGAAGCCTTTTTTTCAGCCGTTTTTGCATTTTTTGTTTCTTCTATCAATTGTTCATAACGATTTTTTTCAATAAACGTGCGATTTTTTTTGTATTTGCTGCTTCTCTTTTTATTTTTAATTGTGAATAAAATCTTTTTTTCATCTCAGCTATTCGTTGTTCGGCCGCCATTTTTTAATAAATTAAATTACTTTCCTACCTGACCAAAATAGCAAAAATAATAACTATGACGCAAATAGCTCAATACACGTGTTAACAGTATCATCGCACGTCGCGAAATGAAATGGAGAAATGCGGCTGTTTGCTTAAATAGTGTCGCGGTATCCTTTTTCTCAAGCGGCGGCGGCGGCGGCTCCTTTGACCTGAAAGGCCGCCCGCTCGCGGTATCCTTTTTCTCAAGCGGCGGCGGCGGCTCCTTTGACCTGACCGGCCGCCCGCCCGCCGCGCCCGCGCGCCGCTCTTAAGGCGGACACACACGGTTTATTGGCTAGATAAGTACTGTAATCAGGAAAACTTATTCTAGCTCCTAGTGTTACGGCAAGTAGGATGTTTTGGCTTACTACTTGCCGCGGCGCAAAGTACTAACTACGTTGGCTACCCACCGCACACAAAAATGACAGTTTTTAGGGTTCCGTACCAAAAGGTAAAACGGGACTCGATTACTAAGACTTTGCTGTCGGTCTGTCTGTCTGTCTGTCTGTCCGTCCGTCCGTATGTCACAGAGCTGTTTACCTCATGAAAGGTGACACAGATTGTGTATATCTGTGGCCGTATATGTATGGGGAGCCCCCTCTATTAATTTTTTGTATAAAAATTGTAAAGCGGTTAACAGAATACATCAAACTACTAAGATTCAATGGCCTACACAAGGCCCAATTATTAATAGGTTGGGAATAAATTGGCAGTGACGTACGGACGGACGGGCGCACGAACGGACAGACAGACAGACATGAAGAATTTATAAGGGCTCCGTTTTTGTAATTCGGCTACGGAACCCTAATAAAAAACAGCTTGAAGTATTTAATTTTAATAAAATTATTACTAACTACTTTTTTACTACAATGAGTCGTAAAAAACAACAATAATAAATTGATTGTACAGTTTAATATTGAAATTTAGGTTTATAAGTTTTTTTTTGTTCATTCAGTTTCCATTTCAAATCTTTCGCATTTCCTGTAAATCGGCTATATGCGCCTTAAGAGTCCGCTAGCTTAGATAATGCCGCTCTTTAGCGCACCCCGCATTGAGCCGCCCGCGCCGCGCCACCTCTTGTCAAAGGATTTAATTTTATTTACAAAGGCTACCGCGTGCGGCGTACACCCGAAAGTGAAATTGACAGTTTTATATCGAAGCGCCTCCGTAGTGAAAGATTGTGTTTGTGAACTGTTGTACTACGAATTGAATTTATCCTCAAAAAATCCGACATTTGATAAGATTCTGGATAAATTACACCTATGTACTTACCTCCGTAGCAACCTACAGACGCTCCAGCCGTAAGTCAAACTAAAAGGAAGTATTAATAAAAAAGGTAATTCCACATTTATGTGGAACATAAGTATAGTAGTTCACGCAATTACAGAAGAAAATAAGTACCTAAATATTTTGTTTTGGATTCAGAGCGTGATAATGGCTCTCTTATTAAAAATACGGGTAGTAGTAACTCTGACAGTTCGAGTGATGAAGAATTGTGGTGTAATTTTACTTTGAATTTACCTACTTTCGCATATTTTTGAATAAAATTATCTTTGCACCTAGCTTGTGTGTCCCGATAATTTTTATTCGTATTTTGTTTTATTAAACACAATTGCGTTCGGGTGTACCGACATTATCTAAGCGAACTTACTTTGATCGCGCCGCCTTGGCGCCGGCGCCGTGCCGTCTCTTGTCAAAGGATTTCATTTTATTTGCAAAGGATACCCGCGTGCGGCGTACACTCGCGAGAGAACGGTCATGCTAAAACGATTCACTTCCATTAATGCTTGAAATGGCGCCTCTAGGAAGGGTGTCAGGGTTCTATGAAGCTTACCGTACTTATTTGTTTGTAATAACCACAATTGCGTTCGAGTGTTACATTACCTGCTGCAAGTTTGGCATTGTATAGAATACCTAGGTAAAGTGTAAAATAAATTCTATTTCATACTTTACCTGCCCGTTTTAGGTATTCTATACATTGCCTAGGTATTGTATACAATACCGGATTATACACATTGCCGGTAACATATATACGTTGTTCAGTTTGGATGACAATGCATGGTTGACTGTGTGACGTCATTTTAAATCCAAGATGGCGGCATACCTAAGATGGCGGATCAATTATTTTTAATGCACCCCTACAATATTTATATGGGTATCAAATAAAAGGTCTTGCTAAAAGTAACTCTAAAAACAATGTGACGTCACTATTTATCCAATATGGCGGACTTCTAAAGCTTGAAAATCAATTTTGAAGTAGATATCTTATTGAGCTTAATTAACATTGAGCTGAAATTTTGTATACACACAGTTTGGATGAAAATGCACGGTTAACTGTGTGACGTCATTCTAAATCCAAGATGGCTGCATACCCAAGATGGCGAACCAATTATTTTTAATGCACTCCTACAATATGGGTATCAAATAAAAGGTCTTGCTAAGAATAACTTGAAAAATTAAGTGATGTCACTATTAATCCAATATGTCGTACTTCTAAAGCTAAAAATCAATTTTGAAGTAGATATCTTAAACCGATTGTGCTGAAATTCTGTATAGACGTTCCGGCAAACGACCTTGCAACAATGATGCGTTGAATGAGATGAACAGACTGAGAAACCAGTGTCCAGAAGTCCAGTGATAACTAAAAAGTAAAAAATAAATTAAATGTAAAAAAACCTTTTTAAAAACAAGCTTTTATTTAAATGCGCTAAAAAGGAGTAATAAACTTTTACACTAAAACTTTTACTTATAACGTCATTTCACATTTGACATAATTTATATGACATAAAAGCTTGTCGCGAGATTTACTTTTGTAGATAAACAAGTAAATTAAATAATTTGATGTGAATAATTTTATACATTACAATTTTGTAAGTAAAGTACTCTTTTAAGTACTTTTAAGTTACTACACACAAGTAAATCTCGCGACAAGCTTTTATGTCATATAAATTGTGTCAAATGTGAAATCACGTTATAAGTAAAAGTTTGAGTGTAAAAGTTTATTAATTCTTTTTAGCGCATTTAAATAAAAGCTTGTTTTTCAAAAGATTTTTTTACATTTAATTTATTGTTACTTTTACGAAATCGTAAAACGTAAATTTGGTGCAACCAAACGCGCTGTTGCAAAATGTGTAAGTATTCAAGGTGCCAGCCAGAAGCTCTGGGTAAGCTGCTGGAGCAACTCAAACCGCGAAAGGAGATGTCTGTCGAGTCGAATTTGTAATGACATTAACTACAGTTACCACGCGGCGCACTATCTCGAGTAAAATTGTCATTGAATTGTGTTTTGCGCGGCGCACCTAATTCTTATGGTTGCGAAAGTCCGCTTGTGATTGTTTTCCAAGTGATTGTTGATTTAAGAGAAAATATCTATAGCTACTACTATCATACTCAGGTCTATGGTCTGTTTCAGCTGCGAAAAAAATCATACTTGTAAGTCAACGCGATTAAAAGTTCATCATCATCATCATCATCACAGCCCATATACGTCCCCACCGAGGGGTTCGAGCCTACCCTATGTTAGGGTGATTAGGCCTTAGTCAACCACGCTGGCCCAGTGCGGATTGGTCGACTTCACATACATCATTGAATTTCTTCGCAGATGTATGCAGGTTGCCTCACGATGTTTTCCTTCACCGTAGGAGCGTCAGACAAATGTACATATGAAGTTCGAAATGAAAAACACATTGGCGGGTCTCGAACCCTGACCTCCCGATTGGAAGGCAAGTGCCGAGTCCACAGCGCCACCGACGCTCCTACCTTTAAAAGTTATCACCGTTTAAATCGCATATTTTCACAAAGGACATTGCTCTGCGTCCATACATTGTTCGCCCCAATACCAACATCAGTGAAAAAATGCTTTCCGTATAATTAAATATTAGTAAATACCGTACGTCCACATCAATTACTACGGACAAGATTCGAAATCGAAATTTGTTTAACTAACCTCAAAATCTGATTCATTTTTTGATATTATCAAAAATGAATCAGATTTTGAGGTTAGTTGAAGTACCTAACACTTTATTTCGTTAGAGCAATACACATAGTCTATACGGGTTCGACGCATTTACAATTATTGAAATAATAAATATTTAATACAAAGAACGTTGTTATAGCGGGTTCGACGCATATGACCAGAAACGCAAAAGGCCAGACGCATTTGGCCAGATACGCAAACGTGTATGAATGACCACAGATACGCAAATGACCAAAACTGAAATACGCGATTGACCAAAAGTGAAGTACGCGATTGAACACTGCAATACGCGATTAGCTAAAACTAATTAAGTAGTACCCTTTTGTGTAGGTGCACTTGTTTTGTTAGTTTGGCGAGTTATTATAAAGTGTAATTTAATAATAATTTTACTATGGTAAGTAAATTAAAAAGTCATGAAGGTTGCACTTGAGAATTAATGGCCACATTATTTCAAATTTATAATAACATAGTCCGTTCGACGATATTTGTTAGTGTCAATGAAAACGTCTTTTATACAAATTGTTAAAATTATTTTTTGCAATGGATTCAGAAGAAGTTCCTATTTCTACAACAAATCAAAGAAATTCATATCCAGCCAATACGCATTCTTAACTATTTACTTAACTATATTTACATATGTATGTAAATATATATACTTAGTTAAGTAAATAGTTATAAAGAATAAAGAATACCGTAAAACCTTACAAGATTGCCCATCTGATCTGAATTTGCCCAGCATGGCGCGTGTTATAAATATTAGAAAATCTGGTAACATTTTAAGTTGTGTTTTGTTATTTAATCTGTAGAATAAAATTGATTTTATTACTAGCAACACTAACTACGTGGCTTTTGTTGATGTTGGTACAGTTGGCTGTCAGGTTTTGACGAAGTTAGTGGTGTAATTTGCGGGCCAAAATTCACGTAAAAATCTTTCGCCAGAACTCTATTTACAATTACAGCAGGTAAGTAAGATTTTAACCGCTATTGTATCAAATTAACAAGAAAGATTGCATTTCCTACGCTAAATGTCGTATAGATTAGATAGTCTGATGGTGGGTAATGTTAATTGCCCACCGAAGAAATACCGATAGGGCTGTCATCTCCATGTTAATAACACCTAAATTATTTTATCGTAGATATGAATTTGCCAAAAAAAATTAAATGTAAATTTTTTTATTTTTTTGTAGTTTTGTTTTTTCGTTCGATTTTTGTCTTCGTCGCTTTATACGTTTCTGTGTTTACAGTTTGTGTAGTTTCGTTTTGTTTACATTATCCATCAAAATGTTTCGCCATCAAAATGCTTAACACAGTGTTTAGTTTTTTCCTCCATTTTATTCCATAAAGATTCAAATTTATTGTGCCTCTCTTAAGCAGCGGCCATTTCGAAACTCGGACAATTTTCGTAGGTGTAATACCCTAGGTACTCTTCAGGGCCTTTCATTTGATACCCTAATTGCTGGGCTTGAAAATGAACTTTTATCCGTTATTTTTGAGCGGCGGCCGTATTGAATTTTGTGTGATTTTCCTGGGTTCATAGTGCTCTACTTTTTAGGCCTTTCATGTAATGTCCGTATTGGTAGTTTTAGAAACGAACTCTAATCCACTTTTATTGAGCGGTGGCGATGTCGAATTTACATCAATATCGCTATGTTCATAGTACTCTACTCATCAAGGCCTTTCATTTGATACCCATATTGCTGGATTTGGAAACGAACTTTTATCCGCCTTTATACAGCGGCGGCTATGTTGAATTTCCATCAATGTTGCTAGATTCCTAGTGCTCTACTTTTCAAGGCCTTTCATTTAAAACCCATGTTGCTGGGCTTGTAAACGAACTTTTATCCCTTTTTTTAACAGCGACCATAATGAATTTAGGGAGATTTTTTAAAGTTCATAGTGCTCTACTCTTGAAGGCCTTTCATTTGATACCCATATTGCTAGATTTGGAAACAAACTTATATCCACCCTTTTTAAAGGTGGCCATGTTGAATTATGAGCTATTTTCCTAGATTCATAGTGAACTCTTGAAGGCCTTTCATTTGATACCTATATTGTTAGGTTTGGAAACGAACTTTTATCCACCTTTTTTGAGCGGCGGCCATGTTGAATTAATGTCAGTGTTGCTACGTTCATAGTGCTCTACTCATCAAGGTCTTTCATTTGATACCCATATTGCTGGGTTTGGAAACGAACTTTTATCCATTTTTTTGAGCGGCGGCCATGTTGAAATTATGGCAATTTTCCTAAGTTCATAATGCTCTACTCTTTGAGGCCTTTCATTTGATACCCATATTGCTAGGTTTGGAAATGAACTTTTATCCACCTTTTTTGAGCAGCGGCTATGTTAAAATTATGTCTATGTTGCTAGGTTCATAGTCCTCTACTCATTAAAGCTTTTTATTTGACACCAATATTGCTGGGTTTGAAAACAAACTTTAATCCTTTTTTTTTGAGCGGCGGTCATGTTCAATTTAGGTCGATTTTCCTAGGTACCTAATGCTCTACTACTTCAAGACCTTTCATTTGCTACCCATATTGCTAAGTTTGGAAACGAACTCTTATCCATCTTTTTTGAACGGCGGCCATGTTGAATTTATGTCAATGTCGTTAGGTTCATAGTGCTCTACTCATCAAGGCCTTTTATTTGATATCCATGTTGCTAGGTTTGAAAACGAACTTTTATCCATTTTTTTGAGCGGCGGCCATGTTTAATTTAGGGCAATTTTCCTAAGTTCATAATGCTCTACTCTTTGAGGCCTTTCATTTGATACCCATATTGCTAGGTTTGGAAACGAACTTTTATCCACCTTTTTTGAGCAGCGGCTTTGTTGAATTTATGTCAATGTTGCTAGGTTCATAGTGCTCTGCTCATCAAGGCCTTTTATTTGATACCCATGTTGCTGGGTTTGGAAACGAACTGTTATCCATTTTTTGAGCGGCGGCCATGTTTAATTTAGGACAGTTTTCCTAAGTTCATAATGCTCTACTCTTTGATGCCTTTCATTTGATACCCATATTGTTGGGTTTGAAAACGAACTTTTATCCTTTTTTGAGCGGCGGCCATGTTGAATTTGGGTCGATTTTCCTAGGTACCTAATGCTCTACTCTTCAAGGCCTTTCATTTGATACCCATATTGCTAGGTTTGAAAACGAACTTTTATCCACCTTTTTTGAGCGGCGGCCATGTTGAATTTTTATCAATGTTGCTAGGTTCATAGTGCTCAACTCATTAAGGCCTTTCATTTGATACCCACATTGCTGGGTTTGGAAACGAACTTTAACAGTTTTTTTTGAGCGGTGGCCATGTTGAATTTAATTTTAATTTTTTAATTTAATTTAATTTTTAGCGCAATTTTCCTAGATTCATAATGCTGTACTCTTCAAGGCCTTTCATTTGATACCTATATTGCTAGGTTTGGAAACGAATTTTTATCCGCCTTTTTGAGCGGCAGCTATGTTGAATTTACGTCAATGTTGCCAGGTTCATAGTGCTCTACTCATCAAGGCCTTTCATGTGATATCCATATTGCTGGGTTTGGAAACGAACTTTTATTGGCAGTCGTGTCGAATTAGGTAAACGTGGCTAGGTTCAATGTGTTCTACTCTTTAGGTCCTTGGTTCGATATCCTTAGGTGTATACAAAAAAAATGTGATCCGTCATTTTAGATATTAGGATAAGAGTCCCGTACGAGTAACCCAGAATCATTGCAGTCAGATATTTTTTTTAATTATCAATATCAATCAATTACTTTTAATAGTTTTAAATGGATGAAAGAGTTTGATTCCTTAGTCATAATGTAAAAACATATAACACCTTTCAAAATACTTTTCAACATTTCAAAAATTGTACCGATTTTGAGAAAATTGGTCAAGAATTAAACCAATCTAAAAATTTTATATTTGTGACGTGATATTGTCATAAAAAATGCTTTATACATTGGTTGTATGGCTTGATCCTTTTGCTTTACCACCAGGGTAATACATAAGAAAAAGACAATTTAAACTTCCTAAACTTCTTGGTTTGCGAAATCCAGATGGGCACAGCCAATAACAGAAAAGATTAAGTTTTCTTTGCACTATGTGACAGACTTGTCAAAATAATTTCACGTGCGCCATGTTGATTTTCTACATAAGCATTGTGCGGAAATTTTATATGGTATTTTTTCACGAAAAATAAAACGTGAATTTAAACAAATGAAATTATGCCTAAATGTTCTTCCGGAAAATTCTAAGCATTGTGGTGTAAGCCATATCAAATTCTGTCCAGTAGTTTCGGAAACCTTTCCGGACAAACAGACAAACAAACAAACAAATATACAAACAAACAAACAATTTTTTTAAAAACGTTTCTATCGTGTTCTGCTAATGATTTTAAGGCGACCTGTGTATTGTTTTTATTAATATTTCGCAATTATAGATTTTTGCACCCCTACGATTTTATTATATACATTAAATACGATTAAGATAATTAATACAGAATCGTATTTCTTCAACTCCATTGCACCCCATCAAGGGATGATGGTATTTTGCGTCCGCCATGTTGGATTTTGATATCGATGTTATTTTCGTAATCTACGACCCAAAAAACCATGAAAACGACAATAATGTCGATATCACATTTTACCACCCCATTTCACCCTATTAGGGGGTGAATTTCAATAAAATACGAAACATGTTATCCATCGATTCTATTAACGAATGTTTATGCAAAATTTAAAGTAGATTAGACCAAGGAATCTAGTTGTCCCATACAAACTTTGCCCCCCTTTTTCACCCCCTTAGGGGTAGAATTTCGGAAAATCCTTTCTTAACGGACGCCTACGTCATACAAGGAACACACCCTCTAAGTTTCAAGTCCCTACGATCAGCGGTTTAGGCTGTGCGTTGATCCGTCAGTCAGTCAGTCAGTCAGTCATTCAGGACAAAGAATTTTATAGGTATAGATTAAATGTATTTTGCCCAGCCCTAGGCTATTGAAATCACGATGTTGTTATTTTCTGACATCCACGCGAACGAAGACGCGGGCACAGCAAGTATATTTTATGTATCTATGCCAAGTTACAGTACTATCTAGTACAATAGTCTCTGAGCTAAGCCGCGGACAGACAGACAGACGGACAAAAGCTTAGGTATTCTTAAGCGTTATCGTCAGTATTATTTCACTGAACTGCGTAGTTAGATATGTTTTCAGAAGTCTAGCGTATTTTTAGGGTTCCGTAGCCAAATGGCCAAAAAACGGAACCCTTATGAATTCGTCATGTCTGTCTGTCTGTCTGTCCGTCCGTATGTCACATCCATTTTTTTACGAAACTATAAGAACTATACTGTTGAAACTTGGTAAGTAGATGTATTCTGTGGATTTTCACACAAAAATATAAAAATACCGGCCAAGCGCGAGTCGGACTCGCCCATGAAGGGTTCCGTAGGATTTATGACGTATTAAAAAAACTACTATTAAACATCGATCAAAGTTACAACGAACTACAAGAACTTTTATTATGTTACTTGCTGCTACGGAACCCTTCATGGGCGAGTCCGACTCGCACATGGTCGGTTTTTTAATAAAGAGATTAACTTATATTCACGTTTTATTTTTTACGGTGCACAGAAACAATTAAGAGGATCGTAAAGCTGTAAATTTTCATACAAAAAGCGATAACGCTTTTCTCCCTCTTTACATAGTCCAATTTTCATAATTTTTGGAAATGTTATTGATATAATGTAGATCTAGGTTTGTACGTTTTGATTTTAAAGTAATATTGCTCAGAATATAAATTATTAGCATCTAAATATCCATATTTTAGACTTAAAAACTATATCAAGCATTTTTATCTTTTTCGACTAAATTATACTGAATTACAAAAAAAGCAAATCGTACAAACATAGATTATGGTATACTATCTACTATGTACTACTATATACTATGGTAATCTAATGTGATCAAAAGAGTCTAATTTCGTAAAGGTTTAGGGGGATAAAGCAGTTATCGCCCGAAACAATATGTCAATAAGAAATGTAAGTACTTGCCTCGAACTTTCAACTCTAAGCGCTGTGCAACAAACTGCATTTTTGAAAGTGCATACTCGAGCCATGAATTGGCACTTCACAGTCCTCTTAAATTTTTCAAAAGAAAATATATTTACTTCTATAAAGTATAAAGGGTATTTCTTTATAACAAAATAATAATACATTTTTGTAAATAAATTACTTTCTGATTGTTGTTCTGTAACAACAAAATTAAATATCATTAACAAAAATAACAAATATAAATATAAAAAACATTTTCTTTAAGAATTTGCTTTTATCGTAGAATTTAACTTAAAATAAAATAATTGAAGAAAGCAAAAAGGAATGTTTCCGCCCGGGATCGAACCGGGGGCCTTCTGCGTGTTAGGCAGATGTGATAACCGCTACACCACGGAAACTTGCTTTGCAATGCTAAAATTACAAAAAGGTTTTGTAGTCGTAGCTGCAAACATTTTTATATTGTAATTTCTGTCGTATATAATTATGTTATATTATATCACAAAGTTACTTTGTGGTTATGTTCTTTATCCGCAACCATTGATTCAACCACTTCAATGTACACAGCTCACAAAAATAGCTAAGCCCAAATTATTATGATTATTTTATGCTTTAAAAGTGTGCTTGGAAAAGTACATGTAAATTTAATATAAAATAGTATAAATACATAATAAAAATTACACGAAAGATTTAAGTACATACTTATATTAATCCTAGAATAAATATGCGAATCCCGTTTAGGGCAAATGTTTGTGTTAGTTTTATTGCTGGACATTTTGTGTCAGGTTTTTTAACCGTCTTCAAAAAGGAGGAGGTTCTCAATTCGGTCGGTATGTTTTTTTTATGTAGGTACACCGATTACGCTGAGATTTCTGAACCGATTTACGTGATTCTTTTTTTTGTCCGATACGGAATAGTTGCCATTTGGTCCCATAAAATTTAATTTAGTTTGGCGATCTTAATTATCCTGTCTTCGCCGAAGAGATTTATTCCTTAACCATGTAGTAGCCCTGCTACGCGCTAACCCTATCGCACAAGTTTTAAAGTCAGAGAAAGAAAACCACTATATCTTCCTCTGGCTAATCACACCTGACAAGCCTCCGCAGTACCGACCTCATTCTTTTTAGAGAAATAGAGCAACATTGATATATAGGGGGATAAGATTCAGGGAGGGAGGGACCTTAAATCTCTTCGGCGAAGACAGGATAATTAAGATCGAACTTCACTTCAGGTAAGTTCGTTTGATCATTTAATTATCCTGTCTTCGCCTCCGAGATTTATTCCTTAACCATGTAGATGTTCAGAGAGTATAAAATCAATGTTGCGACAATAAAAAATAAACAACATTACAGTAAAACATCAAAACATAATTATTACGTATTTCCATTTTTTTTTTTTTGCGCCACTAGCCAAAATTTTAAAACAACAAAATATTGTGAACAAAAAAGTAATCAACCGACAGTATTATTTTAATAATTATAATTGTGACAAAGATTCAATAAAATTGGTTTCAGAACTAATATACCGGTCTGTTATAAAAATCAGCAAATACAGCTGATCTTTCCGAACATCCTGCGGTCTTTCTAATTACATCGACGTTGAGGCCAGCACGAGACGCCGCCTGATGTTGATGCGTGTCTCGCTCGCTCCGAATATTGAGATGTCAATGCCACTATCGCATATGATCTGCTTTATCCAGCGCCCAATGGGTTGAGATGAAGCAGAGATTAAAAAAATTGTAATAGAGATTAAAAAAATTGTAATGTTTACATTCCCCTACATAAAAAATTTGCCAGATGCGGAAAATAATTATAGATTTAATTTAAATATGACTCTGAATTTATTCAGTCAGTATAATAATAAATTCCTTGTAATTGACTCTAACAGTATTGTTAGTAAAAATGTATATACTTTGACTAAAGGTAGATATTACCTGCCTCAATATTATAAAGGACAGATAGCAAATTCACTATCATATTTTTTATTAACTTCAGCCAAGAACTTGGCTAAACAAACTGACTCTATTGAGCAGTATAATTTAAATAATAGTATGACAGTGGAATCTGTTCCAAGCTATTTAAATTAGATATAGAGACAAAAGAGGTATCCTCTTGCAAATATAAATACATAAATAATGATTTTAATATGACATTATCATTAGAGTCAAATAAAAAAAAATGTGTTCAAAAATGCCCTCAAAATAAATGTATTAATTTAAATAAAATAAAAAATATTAACCTGGTGCATCAAAATAGTAATGGACTATCAAAGGGCAAACAATTAGAGATGGAATTATTCATGAATTCAAAACAAATTGACATTTTGTGTATTACAGAACATTGGCTTAAGGGATGTGAACTCATGTTTAGTTTCAATAATCACCAGGTTGGTAGTTCATTCTGCAGAGTCAACACAGTACATGGGGGGTCACTGATTCTGTTAAACAAAAGCTTAAAATTTAAAGAACGGAAAGATATTGTGTCTCTCTCTGTAGAATGCATAATAGAACTATCATGTATAGAACTTGAGCAATTCATTGTGGTATGTGTATACAAACCTGGTTCCTCAGCCTATGATAGGTTTGAGGAAATCATGGATGAAGCCTTGAACAAATTGGGTAGATCTAAAAAATACTTGATTGTGTGTGGAGATTTTAATATTGATCTTCTTAAAAAGAACACTGAAACCTATAAAATCTTAAATTTATTTAAATCACACAATCTTTCCAACTTATTTATGGAGCCTACTAGATTCTGTAACACAACATCAACCTGTTTAGACAATATATATAGTAATCTAGTACCTGTAAGTAAGAAAATTATTACAAACTTAGATTCAGACCATTGCGGGCAATTAGCTTGCTTCAAAATTGACACAGAACAAGTCAATAAACGTAAAATTATATGTCGACCAGTAACTGCTGACAGATTGAAACGTATTGGAATTGAATTATGTTGTAAACTTCCTTTTTTATCACCGGATATGTCACCAAATGATATGTATAATTTATTTTTTGAGACATTTTGCAACCAATTTAACAAAATTTTCAAAACCAAAGAGATCACTGTTACTGTTAATCCAGTGTTTAGCGAATGGGCCACTGCAGGAATACACAAAAGTAGGCAAAAATTGTATGAGCTGTACTCAGAAAGACAGTTTAATAGAACTGAATCTTTTCAAAATTATGTTAAGTCGTACTCAAAAATTTTTAAGCAGGCTTGTCAAACTGCGAAAATTAAATATATTAGTGCTCAAATTTATAACAGTACAAACAAAGTCAAATCTACTTGGAAAATTATCAATGCAGAGACTGGCCAAACAAAAGCTTCAGCAAATAATTATAAACTTAAAATTGATGGTAAATTTATTAGCTCAGACTCGGATGTTGCTAATGAATTTGAGAAATTTTTTACTCGAATTCCTGTAGATTTGACAAGCACTTTAGGCTCTTCCACCCCCATTGCAGAATCCTTGTTGAAAGAAAATGTTCCTTATTGTAATACTGTATTTAAATTTAACCATATTAGTAAACGTGACATCATAGACACTTTCAAATCGTTGAACATTAAAAAAACTGCCGATCTCTGGGGAATATCTGTATATATGGTAAAGAATGTTATTGAAATAGTTGCTACACATTTAGCTTTAATTTTCAACAACTGTATTGATAGTGGTGTGTTTCCTGATTTGATGAAACTTAGCAAAATAACTCCATTGTTTAAATCTGGTAGTACTTCAGATCCTTCTAACTTTCGTCCTATATCCGTACTATCAACATTCAGTAAAATTTTTGAAAAAACCGCGCTTAAGCAATTACAGAAACATTTTAGTAATAATAACTTACTGCATATCAAACAATTTGGTTTTACCCGCGGACGGTCCACGACTGATGCTGGAATAAAATTGTTAGAGTGCATTTATGAGGCCTGGGAGGAGTCGCAGGATGCCTATGGTGTTTTTTGTGACTTATCGAAGGCTTTTGACTGTGTCCAACATCAGACGTTAATCAGGAAATTACACTATTACGGTATCCGTGGTACCGCTTTGGATTTTCTCACTTCTTACCTAAGTGACAGGATTCAAAAGGTGGTCATCAATGGAGAGCAGTCACCTGGATCATTTGTAAAAATGGGGGTGCCGCAGGGCTCAATATTAGGTCCATTTCTATTTCTGGTATATATTAATGACCTCCCTCACCTTGTAAGACACGACCATGAGATAGTCTTGTTTGCAGATGACACGTCTTTAGTATTTAAAGTTAAACGTGGACAAATTAATATTGACGAAGTAAACATTGCACTCTCCAAGGTCGTTCACTGGTTCGGCGCCAATAATTTGTTGTTAAATGAAAGTAAAACAAAATGCATTAGATTCACTATGCCAAATGTTCGATTAGTTAAAGCCAAAGTCAAGGTTAGGGATGAGGAAATAGAGCTGGCTAATCAAACTGTATTTCTGGGTATAACTTTAGATTCTAAGTTACAATGGGGTCCTCATATTGAATGCCTATCGAACAGACTAAGTTCTGCAGCATACGCCGTAAAAATGATTCGTCAAATAACAGATGTGAAAACTGCGCGGTTAGTCTATTTTAGCTACTTCCACAGTATTATGTCATACGGGATACTACTGTGGGGAAATGCCGCCGATATTGGCTGCATTTTTGTACTGCAGAAGAGGGCTGTTCGGGCGATCTATGGGATGGGCTCCCGAGAGTCTTTAAGAGAAAAATTCAAAGAAATTGATATTATGACTGTACATTCACAATATATTTATGAAAACTTACTGTATGCACACAAGAATAAAGATATCAAATTCAGTAAAAATAGTGACTATCATAATTTAAATTTAAGAAATAAAGACAAGCTAGCAATGCCCACATATAGGCTCCATAAAATAAGCAACTCTTTTGCAGGTCACTGTATACGAATGTACAACACGCTGCCATGTAACATGCATGACTTGTCAGTAAATAAATTTAAAATTTTAATTAAAGCTCAGTTAAGCAAAAAGGCTTATTACAGTGTTAAAGATTTTTTGAATGATAAGGCAGCGTGGCGGTAAAAGAAATGAATTGCTCGTTCTCTGAATAGTTTTGTAATATTCACAATTTGTAAGACATTTGGCGATTTTAAAAGAGTTTTGGCACATGAGTTTCTTGCCCGATTCTTCTCATGTTAGCCCCTACATTCGGAATCGGGTCGCTCTTGGCGATTACATGCGCGGCAACAACTCCGCGGATGTACTTGCCACTAGCGCACGGGTTAGCTTGATTTTAGTCGAATATTTTTTATGTTTTAATAATTTTGTAAAATGTGTAAAATTGACGATTTTAAGAGCCCGCAAGGGCCTATGAAATAAAGTACTTTTGATTTTGATTTTTTGATTTTGCAGGTCTACGTGGTTTCTTATGTGTGAGGATCAGGTTTGTTCTGAATCTGAGCGAATTGAAGATGATACTGCAATATATCTTAATACCACTGATGCTGGACAAATACCGGGATATTAAAGGGATAAAAAAAAAGTAAGTTTAAAACCGGTTGAGCTTTGCCAATTGCTTATGTTTTAATTAAATTTGTAAGTGTTAAAATTACTCGATCTTCATATGCTTTTTTAATATTTCGTATTTTTGTTAGAGAAATTGTATGCGTCCTTGGTCCAGCTAATAACATGACTAACTTCTTACTCATTTTTTCAAGATTAATTGTATCATTCTCAAATCGTTTAATAGTCTAATACTATAATACCAGGGGGCCACTGCCTAACTAATAACGATCACTTGCTATCGTGACATTAGAACAATAGTTCTACCTAAACTTCAAAATTTCAAAACACATTAATAGAAATTCTAACAAAAATGTAGTATTTACATTTAAAAAAATCTGTTGTATTCTTTTTACAAAATTCCCACCATATCTTTAGACTAGAATTATATTATGACCCGGTGTTATGTGATATCGAAGATAACAACATCTAAGGCTGTTTCTGGCACGTCATGAAAGCTTTCCCGGAAAATACACACGCTGGCAGGGAAAGGTGACGGCGCAGATGGTGTACCATCCTGAAAGGAAGTAAGTAGATCTTTCTTGGAGGAAATATCACAATCTCTGTGACACCCAGGGATATGAAAAGGGGATACCATGGTTAAGAGGGCTATAGTTGAACAACGATAATTCCGGTGGCTTAATCAGTAACTATTTTGTTTATCGTTTTAAAAATTAGTGCAAACGGTGTTAAAGCGTAAAAATAAAATTGCGACTAATCTACTGTTTAAACGCGTCAATATCATAGGCAAAGGGATCCCTTTTCCATGAAATATACGCGGGCCATTTTGCATTACTACGAGATGCAAATAAGTCAATAGATGGTTCACCAAAAAAAATTTTTTAATTTTCAAATGTTGTCGGATACCCAACTGCCACTCTGTGTCGAAGTTTATTTTTCTCGATTCACTGTCAGCTTCTATATTTAAAGAGTAACGAATATAAGACGCGAAAATAAATATACCTACTTTTCTCACACCAGTCCCAAATCATTTTAGTAACTTGACTTAAGTGTTGGTATTACACTCTCCCCATTCTATTTATATAGATTATGGCAGTGGTGTTATCGACACTTAAAAGACTACCAGAATTAGCGACATTTTTAGCAAATGAAATTAACCCACAATATACAGCGAGTAGTTCCAGTCAGTTTATATGATTAGTTCGCTCGATGTTGGTCCAGAAACCACCAGTCTTTTCGTTGGCACAAGCTGCACCCTAGCCTGCTGTCGAAGCGTCCGTAAAAATTCCGAAATTGTACCTATGACTTTTTATTCAATTGACTGCCAATGGAATATTGATCTGCCACCAATGGAGATCATCATATTATTATAAAATATCTGTAATTGTAATAAAAACGTCGTAATTGTTAGTATTTCTAAGAAGAGCACTTTTTTGTGATTTTGTGTGTATATACTACCCATATACTACAGCCGACATGCTGCCGTAGAAAACGTTCAAAGAACCTTATTCGAATTCTGTTAGATTTAAATATATGTTTTATGTGTATAATAAATTTTTGTGGCTTGAATCTGGCAATTGTATGTTATTTTATTAGAGTTTAAAATAAAACCTAAAAATTTACAAAGCTTTTCTGGTACCTATTAGACTAGTTTTTTTTTAATTAATAACTAACCCTAATCGTGTCAGACATTAAATAGTTCTTTTTGCGTTCTCTAGGCACTCTCCAGCAGAGTTTGCTAAACACAACATATCATAGATATCTCACTGATAGCAGACCATAAGATCTTAAATGAGTAAGAGCTGGCTGTAATATTTTTGTGAAATATATCGCGCGAAACATAGGCTAAACGGGAGTGCTAGAAACTCGTACAAAATATCATGAAAATAAAAGCGTAAACATGTTTTTTTTTTTTGATTTGTGAATCGGCAGCAAAAATTAAGCTTCCTTAATATCAATATTAATCACGTCTTCGGTCATGATACTTACTTCGACTTCGAATTCATCTTTTTAGATTTAATATATATAGAGCACACGCTTTTAGGAATAACGAAGATATCATAAACGAATTGTTTTGCTGTCGGGTTACATCTCCTATAAGCTTTTATTTCTAATAAATGATTTAATTCGAGAGAAATTGCTATTCACTCACTTTTTGAAAAAGAACGCCGCGCACGGCTGTATGGATTTTGATAAGGTTCCTCAATAAATGAAATCCTTGACACATTGTCTAATATAAACCTATCGCTAGTGATAGTTCACCACTCATTGACTAAATTAATATTTTAAGCGGCCGGCATGTACTTGCGACTGCGCGTTCAGGTAGCGCGATTGTTCGATGACCGTTGTGATGCGACGCGACTGGCTGGTGCCTCGGCGGTGCCAGCGGCAGCGGCGGCGGCGGCGGGACTGGCTGGTGACAAGCTGGCAGCGGTGCGAACGCGGCTGCTCGCCGTCGATTCGCTTGTTAGTATGACGTCTTTGACTGTCTCGGCCCACCGGCTCGATGAGGGTAGGATTGGCCGCTGCTTTGCTGTCGCGTTCGGGACGATGAGCCTTTCAAGTTTAAATGACTCTTAGATGAAATTGGTGTCTGTAATAATTTACTGGTCTTCTTGATACTCTAAATAGCAAATAGTCCATTCTTCTGTTTTTAATTAATAATAAAAGAGTATAATATGATAATGATTTATCTATCAGGGGAATAATCACGGATCGACGGGTATCCGTTTCTATATAATGAGAAACAGCTTATAATTTACCTGCATCGTTCAACGTAACTACATCTGGAATATTAAGATTTTTCTCTAAAAGACACGATCCCAGTGCTGAAAGTGCTTTACCGAGGTTGTCTACCAACATAGCACTTACTTCCGAACTAGAGTTCGGCCTTTCGCCATAGGTACTATAGTACATTGTTTTTTTTTTAATGCTCGTCTTTGGTCACTTTTGGAAACCGTTTTGCAATAGGACTTGAAACCTGGCCGCTACATCGGTTTGTAAGTCATCAGTTATCACCATATTGGTTTGTATGTGAAAGATACTAATAAATATTTAATGAGAATTTAGGCAGCACAAAAAATATTTTAAATAATTCCGATGAATGCAACGGAAATTTTTAAAACAGCGGGGAAAAAAGGGCAGCCCCTATATTTTCCATTAAGTACATATTACGAGTATTACTCGTTGAATGCAACGAGAACATAATAACAATATGATCCGAAGAATACAACGGACATAAAAGTGATTTCCGATGAATGCAACGGAAATTTTTAGGCAGCGGGGAAAAAAGGATACCCACATTTTCCATTACGAGTATTACTGCACGTGGTCGCGCCGCACGCGTACTCGGCGGCCCAGGCGAGCGGTGATGTCCACCCGCTTACTCGTTCAATACAACGAGAACATAATAAAATATTATCCGAAGAATACAACGGACATAAAAATGATTCCTCGTTCAATACAACGAGAACATAATAAAATATTATCCGAAGAATACAACGGACATAAAAATGATTCCCGATGAATGCAACGGGAATGTAAAAAAGTATTCTTCTGGTTGCACATCATTTTCGCCATCATCTGAGTACAAAATGTGCCTCCGGCTTGCCCCTACGTTTTTCCTAATTAAGTTTTTCTTCGTATCTCTTCATCTTCCTTAGCCATTTATCTTCTTCGGATTCACAGTGTTTTCGTTTAGGCATACTTAACAAATAAGCAAATAACCGTAAAATTAAACTTTTTTTTTTTACGTAGATTACCTACACTCATGCACAAATTATATTACTGTTACACTCGTGCGAACGCCGCGCGCGCACGGACAAGAATGAGGTCGGTACTGCGGAGGCTTGTCAGGTGTGATTAGCCAGAGGAAGATATAGTGGTTTTCTTTCTCTGACTTTAAAACTTGTGCGATAGGGTTAGCGCGTAGCAGGGCTACTACATGGTTAAGGAATAAATCTCGGAGGCGAAGACAGGATAATTGGTTTTTTTAACGTAATTTAGTTTTCCCCCACAGAACACAGAAAGAAGTCTTTTTGTGTTCTGTGGTTTTCCCTCAACTAAGTATTGTTATTAATACAGTTACAAAAAGGGTAATATAGATCCTTAATGTATAGCAAGATGAATTTTTAAATCACAAATCGCCATAAGCGGCAATGAATCTATATAAACCAAGGGAAGGATTACGGATAACAACGATTTCTTATCTTGTACGGGGGATTACTCTCTATCACACCATATTGCATTGAACCAAGTTATGGTACTTACTACTCATATATAGTGAAACTATTATTTACTCACTACAAGAAAAATATTTACTTGAATTTTTTTTTATTTGACGATTATCTTGACGACAAGTCAGATTTTTTAGTTTTATCATTCTCTTGTTTTAGAAGTTACAGGGGGGTGGACACACATTTTACCACTTTAGAAGTGTCTCTCGCGCAAACTATTCAGTTTAGAAAATTAACATATTAGAAACCTCAATATCATTTTTGAAGACCTATCCATAGATACCCCACACGTATGGGTTTGATGATATTTTTTTTTTGAAAATGATTGTATGGGAGCGGTTTCCCGCAACCTTCACCAGACCAGGGGGGTTTTAATCCGAAGTTTAGGGCCCGTATTAATAAACCGCACTCAGCTCTAAGATAGAACTTGAGCGCAAGCTTAAGATACTGTGCTAATTAATATATCATACTTGAGTTCACACTTGAGTACAAAGTATCAGCTGAGTAGCGACGTATTAATAAAACGATTTCAGGACTCGTTGCAAGTGCACTCTCAAGATGCTACTTAAGTTCCTGTTTTCTGAGTGTGGTCGAACCATGACTTAAGTGCGCGTTTTGGCGGTTTATTCACATGTCTTTTGGACATTGGGTATTTTACTATGGAACATTTTCCCACGGCGAACAAAAATAAAATTTGGTTAGATATATGTATAGGTAATTACCTACATCTAGATTATAATGGAATAGTTTGCATATCTGTGGGTCGTGGGATTAACACGAAAATTACCATGAAAGTATAACAACATAGTAGGAATAGTATTTTTTTACTTGTTTTCTTGCAAAAATCAAAAAGATATAAAAGTAAGATAAAGGAAAAAAAAATTTCGATTCATTTTTATTCTGCTGCATCCAAACACAAGGCACAGGGAGATAACTAGACGGATGACAAAGTGACAGCTTTTAGCTTTTCGCGCCAGTCGTCGCGTCGATCTCGCGCCCACTCATAACCAGAAACTCATATAGCATAGCAGTTATAACTGGAATAATGTGGCGACCGTCACTCAATTTGATTCAATCTAGTGCGCCAACACTATGAATGAAAAATTTTTTGGATGCGTTCCGTTACACTTTTTTTTTGTAAATACGACAGGGAAGCTCTTGGCTTTCATCTCACCTGATGGTAAGCGAAGGAAGCGAGCTTCACCTGTACTCCTCAACAACTAAGGAACTGGCTTTCTTACCTCTAATTGTCGGAACACAACAATGCTAATAACATTGTTATTATGGCGAAGAACTTAGATAAGACGGCGCGGGCGGTAGCTAACCAGGCGGGCTCAGAAGCACTACCACCGACCAAACCGTACAGAAAAACTTCTGCCCCCATGGGGAATTAAACCCCAGACCTCCCGAGCAACATCTGGACCACGGAGGCGGTTAAAGTTTTTTGTTATTTTTTTATTAAGTCCTAAAAGTAGGTAAGTTTAAATAGATATTTATTTATTATTATTATTCTGGCAACGCTGTCAACTGGCGCAAGCGCACGTGACACAACCCGTTTTATGAGACTATGCGAGAGAGAGAGAGACAGAGGGAGAGGGAGTGAGACGAACAAAACATTCCGACCGCATTACAGGTATTATTCAGTTGGACATTTTTGTCAAATACTAACTAAACGCTCGCAGCTTCGCCCGCGTTATTTTTGTTTTCCCGTGGGAATTTTATATTTTTACTTGGGAAAAATAATTTTGTAGCCTATGTTCATTAGGAATAATGTAGAATTCTAAATGTGAAATAATTTTTCAAATCGGTCGAGTAGTTTCGGAGCCTATTCAATGCAAACGAACAAACAAATATTTTCTCTTAATATAACGAGTAGTAAAAATTAACGAAATACTCGCATGATATAAACACTGATAATTTCCGTTCCCATTGATCTGAATTGAAATAACTACAGATATTGAAAGCTGAATAAAAGCAGCAGGATCACAGAATAGATAATAGTGCAGGATCTAAAAGTACTTATTTTGGTTTTTGTTCGCGACTTTTCAAAACCGGGTAAAAATGCCCAATGTTTGGTTAAAATGGACATTGAAAATATTATCGACGAAATCGATCACTATGACAAAATAGATTATTAGGTATGAGTATATCTTTCAGATAAAGGGGCATCGAAATCCAAAAAAAATATATAAGAAATACTCAGAATACTTTGAAATACGGAATGAAGACTTTTTGAAACGATATAGATTTCACCAAAACCTTCCATCATCAGCTCAGTAACATGAAATGATGACTACTATACGCAAATAACTGAATATCTTTAATATAACCGGCCAAGTGCGTGTCGGGCCACGCGCAGTGTAGGGTTCCGTAGTTGCAAATGCCAACTTTGAGTTCACAGCCACACCTCGCAACACATTGCAACAGATTACTAATTACGTTGCTATTAAATTAGGCATTATTATTATTATTAAAGCTGCAATGATTTTATATTTCCTTAACATCACATGGTTCGTAAATTTATATTCAGTACAAATTTTCAATGAAATTTTCTTTTCCGAGTACATTTTATAAGTTAGTCGTCTATAACTTTTTAGTTTGTACTTAGTACTCAACTCTGATAGTTTTCCTTTAAGCTTCGTTATATATACTAGTGTTGTAATTTTTTTCACGTGTCCATATAAAACCGTTTACCAGATAGAGGGGGGGGGGGGATACTTACCTCTAACAAAAATGTGCATTTTAAAACCAAATATTTCAGAAACGGATCCCTCAATCGAAAAATGTTGTTATGAACCTAACATTATTTTTTAAAGACCTATTCAACAATACCCCACACGATGGGTTAGTTGAAAAAATGTACTTCCACTTTATTTGTATGGGAGCTACCCTAAAAAAATATATTTTCAATGTTTTTTTCCATAACTTTTTTGGCATGATTAATATACATACCCATACCAAATTACAGCTTTCTAGTACTAATAGTCTCTGAGTAAAAGCGCGGACAGGCAGACAGACAGACATGGCGAAACTATTAGGGTAAACCCTAAAAAGACATAAAACACGTTGGACGTGGCATTCAAATTTAAGGGTTTCCCTAGATTTGCCCGGGATTCCATCATCAGATCATGACATGGTGACAATGGGACCACCTCGGGAGTGTACTATTTCGATTACAAAAGGAATTTTGAAAATCGATCCTCAAATGGCGGAGTAATCGGTGAACATACATAAAAAATAAGAAAATAGATACAGTCGAACATAGAACCTCCTCCTTTTTGAAGTCGGTTAAAAATTACGTTTACTTGAGATCACGCTCTTAAGAGCGCGATCTTGATATTATATCTCAAGTGATACGCTGTTGATGTAGGTTTATTAATTAGCGACTATCTTAAGTGCGTGATCACATCTTGAGAGTGACTCGGCTGAGTTCGCACTTGAGAGCAGTTTTGAGATCGCTTTATTAATACGGGCCTAGGTATGTTTGGCTGGCGCACTGGCCCGGCCGGTGTATAGCAAAATTGGCAAAAGGTCGCCGCTCGGCTCGCACGCTTGCCGCGTTGCACGTAATAATTTTGATTTTTCTCGGTAATTTTTGTAACGATCGCTGCATATCGGTGAGTGGGAACCCTGCGCTCTTATCAGTATCGTGTCATGCAATAAATTTCAATTTCCCGTGCAGTCAGATGAAGGTCGTAAGAGTAGGTACATTTTCATACCTAAACTTGGCTTTTCTTCGAGAGTAATTATTCTGTACTTTAGTATTATTATTTATTCTGTGACCAGACCGTCGGTCTACCTTGTCGGGGGGCCTACCAACGCTGTCTTACTTACCTTGTTAAATTTGTCTTACCCAATTTTAAAGAGTACCACTTTTTAAGAGAATACCACTGTAAAAATAAAACATAAAAATGTGGACCTTGTGAATACCGTAGTATTTCTTGGTATTACCACAATTACTTTTTAGATTCTAAGCTTCAGTGGGGCCCACATATTGATAAATTGTCGAAGAGGTTTAGTTCTGCAGCTTATGCTGTATGGAAAATACGTGATTGATGTTGATACACCAATACTTTGCCTATTTTCATAGTGTGATGTGGTATGGCATTTTGCTGTGGGGAAATGCTGCCGACATTCAGATTGTTTTTGTGCTGCAGAAAAGGGCTATTCGTGCTATTTATCATCTTAAAATAAGAGACTCTGAGAGAAAAATTAAAAGAAATCGATATAATGACAGTTGCGTCACAATATATTTAAGAGAATGTAATATATGTCCATAAAACATTCATTTATTTTCTAAAAACAGTGATACTTATTCATTCAGTGAATACTAGGCCCTAGGCAAAAGAATATGTTAGCGTTACCAAATACTAGGCTCAAAAAAATTTTTAATTCTTTCAAAGGCCGTTGTGTACGTTTCTACAATATAATCACAAATAATATTAAAGCACTTAGCTTGAATAAATTTAAAGTTACAATTAAGGGCGCACTTATGAAAAAAGCATATTATAAAGTGTCTGATTATATGATAGACACAACTGCTTGGGATTGACAAAAAATATGATAATTGACGATCAAAGGGTATTAACACTTTGTGATGATAATGGGATAAATGTTATTCATTTGAGTAACTGTTCCACTCACTCCGACAGGTATTTCTATATTATTTTTTTAAATAAAAATGTTTGTGAAATATAATACTTGCAATGTTGAAAATTTAAAAGAGGAGACAAAAAAATTACAAGACCTTCCGAGTTTCTTGCCTGTTCTTCTCGAGAAGGCTCTCCCAACTTCCGAACAGATGTAGAGTCAACTTTTTTGAAATCAATTTACTTTTACTTGTATTTGCATTTTGCATACATCTTAATAATGGTTGGGGTGTGTGTACATACAAGGATTACATAATTAGTTAATTAGATTATTTTAAGATTTTTAATGTTTTGTTTGACGTCAATAAGTGCCGGTAAAGATCTATATTGAATAAAGATTTTTGAGTTTGAGTTTGAGCTGCCTCTAGGCCGCCACTCAAGGAACGCCTCGCCATGTAACGTTGTGGTGTCCGAGTTTTATATTAAAATATGTCTTGAGTTGCACAAAGTCGTTTATTGTATTTTACACAAAGTTATTTTAATTAGTTAACACAAAGTATTTATAATAAGCTGTCACAAAGATTTACTCTAATAACGCAAAGTCAGTAACCTAAGGAAGCCATTATTTCACACAAGAAAGTGCCAGCCCGGCGTCCCCAAAGGTAGGCTCGTACCCCTCGGTGGGGACGTATATGAGCTGTGATGATGATGCTGATGATAACACCAGAGATCAAATCACTGCCACCCACACAATATTTAAAGACGAAGATCTAACACATAGACCAATCCTGACTTAAATGGGATCTCATGGGAATTAGAAAATTAATTTTACAATTTCGAATTTTTAATGACGCCATGAATATAATGATTATGTTAAAAAACATACCAAATACCTTGTACATTAGGTACATTAATAAAATAATTCATCTCAATCTGTGGCTTTACAAACTAGCATACATAAGTAGTGCCACCTATGAAAAAGCAACAATGTAATCAAATAGTTAAGCAGATATTGTGTGCTTACTTTGTGCTAAGCTTTTGAGAGATACATTGAAGTTCACATAATTTGTCGCCAGGAGTGCTATTTTGTAAAAAAAATATTAAATAGTTCTAGCTTTACTTTAAAACGTATTTTAACATTTCCCATGGGTTCAATGATTTTTTAAAATATAATCAATACTTTTCTGTACTTATCTCTTTGTTAACTTTTACAAAATTCACTAAAAAATCATTACAACAATCGATTAAAGTATCTATCGATGCTTTTATCGAATTAGTTAACCTTCGTTCGTGATGGGTCCCCATGTCAAAAGCAAAGCACACCAAAGCAATGTGGGCTGAGCAATGTTTCGATTCAAAACTCAAAAATTTTATGCGATTGTACCTAATTGAAAAATAGAAAACATATTATAATAGATATTAAAATGAAATATGGACCCAAAAACATAACAAAAACACTAATTCCCGTTTATCAGTACGTAAATCACTGCCATCTATTGTCGGATTTTTTAATTTTTATGTATTGATGCAGTCAACTACTAAACACGACGTGCTTTTGCTTTACGACTTTAAATGTCATTATTTTATTTTTTAAAAGTTTTTGAATTTAGTTCGAAAACTATATGTTATTTTAAAATAAATCATTGAGATTTTATAACTTAAGTTTTTATTTCTACAAAATGAGTCATAATAATTTATTTTACATTCCCGTTTGATACATAAGCTATGCCATCTATGCAGTTTTGGATGGAACTAATTATAGATTGTCGTCAGCAGTCAACACAATAATTTTAAAAATACTTTTTTTCAATGTCATAATCTGCAATTCAATAATTTCTGTTTTCAATAATTCAATAATTTCTATGTAGGTATTTATTTCAATTTTGTAATAAAAACAGTAATAATTTTATTCTTGTACATTTCCGGTCAAAATTGGCATTGTCCTTTATTGATATGTATATGTAAACATGAAAATAAAAAAACATTTATACAAGCTTATATTGTTTATAAACTTACTTTTGATCATTAGTAAGTACTCGTACTCAAATGGTTCACCTGTAGCAGAATGGTCAACAATGGTTGTTTGACTTTTAAAAGGAAATTATACCTAAATAAAAAATAATAATAAAAGGAATAAAAAAAAATGTTCAATTAAGGGTATTTAAATCGCGTTTTTAATCTTAACTCTTAAGCGTTTTAAAGCGGTTTAAATCTTTTTCTTCTGAAAAGAAAATTATAAATAAAAACAAAAGCAATTAAAAAATGTAATAAAAATCAAAAAGCTATGCTCTACACTGGGATTGAACAACTGTCACTCGGATTTAAAGTCGAAGCTCTAACGCACAGGACCAATCCTGACTTTATGCGAAATTGTGAAATTAAAGATCTCATGTTTTGTTGTAATGTGACATGCGATAAATGGACGTTAAAATGTGAGGCGATGTAAATAAAGTTTCACTTTAAAATTATCCCACTTTTTTGGATTTTATAGGCCATTTAATTTTTTTACCCTCCGTTGCAAACCTGATGTGCATAAACCGTTATAATTCTTGAATGAATACAGAAATATCAATGAAATAAACGCCAACATGATCCTTGAAGACCAATAGTGCTGTTAAAATACACATTTTGTTAATTATTGTCATACACAACTAATCATAGAAGACTAAAGGAGAAAAAAGAGTTATAACGGTTTATTCACGCCGGGTTCGTAACGGAGGTAAAAAAATTAATTGGCCCCTAAAAATACAAAAACATGTGGGATTTTTTTCTATTTTTTTATCACTAAAATGATCCCCTTTTGCTCCCTGCCTCGTATGTGCACTTTATGCAGAAACACACATACGTGTGGTTTCCTCCTGACCGACAACATTACCCAATATACGCATAAATAGGTAACATGTGTAACATGTCATAACTGTCAAAATGTGTAATAAAGATTGGATAGTTTTGTTACAAAAGACCTCAATATTTTTTTTTAGATGCATTGCATTGTAACTACTTAATACTTTGGCATACATTAAAAACGTCTTATTGCCCTCGCCCATTTTGGTTGAGATGTTTTAAAGTTCTTCAATAAAACACATCTTAGTACCAATAACACAACTAATATCACCACATGCTACGTTATAGCCTACGAGTAAATTCTACCAGTGGTCGTTAGATAATTTCTAATGAAGTAAGTACATTTTAACATTGGCATCAATTTTAAACTTTGATTTTAACCAACTAACACTACTCGTTAAATGTAACAAAGGACTATGAACTGTATGAACTGCTTGTTATGTTACAGCCGTCATAAATGAATGGCTGTCAAACCGTTAGCAACAAGGAAGTGGTAAGTAAGAATCATAATAGGAACCAAGCAATAAAAAATATTGACTACTCTTTTACTGGTCTGTAATAAAAAGTAATAAAAGTATTTATATATAATACTAGCTGTGACCGCGACTTCGTTCGCGTGGACGTAGGAAAATTAGTAACATCGTGATTTTACTATATATAGCTTATAGCCTTCCTCCAACACAACAAGAATTTTTCAATTTGAATCATTAGTTACTAAGATTAGCGCGTTCAACCAACTACACAAACAAACTCTTCAGCTTAATAAAATTTGTATTTAATATCGCTATCGTTAGACTGTTAACCAACAACTGACCCAAATGAACGAACGAACGAAAAACTAAACAGAGTCTAATAAATTAGCGACACAAGATAGAACATCACCATTTTTTATCAGATGTGGAGGCTTTTTAAAAAAAGGACAACAACAGCAACGATTTATGACCGACTATAAAGTTAATGGGCGAAACAGAGGAAAACTTTTGTGGCTTCATTTCGTCCGAAACTATGTTGGCGTGAATTACTTTAAGGTTCTAGTTTTACGAGGACCGAGACTTTACGCGCTCGAGATTTACTCGATGAACTTCGAAAGGGAGTCGGACCGCAAGAATCGTTTTTGCTATCGACTGACTTGATTTTATTATATTACTCTTTCTCTGTGTCGTGAGACTTCGTCAATTTGACGGAATTAAACTTCCAAAGGGACGAAGCTTATCGATCTATGATAGGTCGTGTCAATCAAACATTTCACCTTTTTTTGATTATAGTAAGGCAATCAAAATCATTCAAGCTTTCACGATTCATTCCAAAGTTAAAAGAAAGAGTATTTAGATCGTAGCAAGAGAAAGCAGTTTTATGCCTACCCTTAGGTATAGGAAATCGGCGCTAGAACTTGTCGAAATGAAAATTTATCTTCATGGTGAAACTTATTGTTAAATAAAAAGCACCCCTATTTCCGAAGTGGAAAACATCTATCAAGCATTTTTTTTAACTTCATTTTCTTCTACCTCTGCCAATAAGCATACTATTCGTAGATTCAACTTTTTTTTTTCATTGCTACTTGTATTTGCAGACATCTTGAGTAGGTATATTCAGGATGTATGCACATACAAGGTTAAATATGTTTCCTTTAAATTAGAATGTTTTGCTTTGTTTTGACGTCAATAAGTGCCTGTAAAGGCCTAAGTTGAATAAAGATTTTTGAATTTGAAATTGAATTTGAATTTGAATTGCAACATTTTTTCCATAGTTTAATCAAGATCGTAGTAACGCACCTATTTACTTTAGAGGTTGTAGAATGGATTTATTAACAGAAAATTATAGAAAAATAGATAGAAAAATAAAAACCGACTTCAAAAACACTAAAAGTTAAAAATAATATAAGAATAGGTATAGACAACATCACACTTATAATAGTACATTATGGTACAAGTGTGTAATGTTGGTGATTACCGCTGAGGCGCATTGAGGCCCGAGCCGTCAGGCGAGGGTCTTAAAGAAGCCGAGGACGGTAACCATCAATACACACGTGTATCATACAACGTTTTTCAACACACTTCTGAATAAAACAATACTTAAATAAAAAACCATTTTACATAGTAGATAAAAAGTTTACTTAGAGAAACAATTAGTAAATGTGCAGTAAGTAAAATTATAATTAACTGTTTTTGATGACATAGCGGTCTCATCAGATAGATTATTTATTGAAATACTTTCATGTTCTATTGTTATTTGTGATGGTTCATTATTCGTGTAGGTAGGTGAAATTTTTGTGATTTTTGCACAAATTTCCTTCTTGTTTTGTATGGAATCTTCTACGTATGATTCTGCTACATTGCTAGATCGCCACCCGCCATGTCGCTTCAAAGTCATTATATCAGCTCCTGAATTTGCCAGCAATGTAGCTGAAGTTCTTCTGAAACTATGTCCAGTGTAGCTCTCAGCATCTACTAAACCCAAAAACTTAGCGATTTCTTTAGGCATAGAACCAAATTTGTTTATACCTATAGGCTGACAGGTACATTTACCATTCTGGTAATTTAGAAAGAAACGGTCATTTTTTGTTTTTGGCGAACGCAAACTTTCATACTTCTTAACAATATCATAGAATGGACCGTGTATGGTGAATGACCTAGGTATTTTATTTTTGATAGGTATCTTCACTAAAAGCATCTGGCCATGGTTCTCTATATCTTTTACAGTTATATTTGTTAATTCTTGTATCCTACAGGCACCAGTTACACCAAATATTAAAGCAACCTGAAACAAAAGAAACAATAATTAAGGTCAACACACAACACAAGCTGCTATTAAATATTTAATTAAAATTAATTTAACTAACCTTTGTAGCCAAATATTGGTTATCTGGAGCATCTTTAATAAATTTTTCAATATCATCAGATGATAAAACCTTTGATTTTTTGCTTCTAAATCCATCAGATAGTCTCTTTAGATAAGCTGACAAATTCGAGTATGTTTTTAAGTCCACTCCATTCTTTGTTCGGACTGTACTTTTTAACATTGAGTAAATACACCACAAAGAGCTAGGTTCGTACTTAGAAGATAATTCTTTAAAGTACGCCATGAACACATTTTCTGAAAAAGACTGCGCATTCTTGTTGTTCTGCCATTGTATGAAATTTTGGTACGCTAATAGATATTTTTCCTTTGAGTTTTCTGGTAGTAAACTTTCCATAACGTTCTGGGCTTCACATCTTATATCGGGCGGTGTACAACATAAATCATTTTCTTCATAAATTGTATTTGCAGACATCTTAATTAATAACTAACTAAATAACTTCAAAAGAGAAAACGAGACGAGTTGTGAAAAATGTTTAGTAATGGCGGGAAAAATTAATCAGTTTTCCTATGCGCGCGCATCGGCCATAGACTAATAAATTTCGTAATGGCGGGAAAAATTAATCAGTTTTCCTATGCGCGCGCATCGGCCATAGACTAAAAAATGAGGTTTCTTTTTTTTGGGCTTTTCGCGGATAGCATTTTAGCGCAAGTGTAAGCGTAACTCAACCAATAATATTAAAAAAAAACTATTACTCACTCGTGAATAATAGTAATGAAAAAGTCACAGTTTGATTATAGGTGTCATTATGTGCCTAATTGCCATGGGATTAGAGCCACTTTATGAGGAAGTGTGTTCAAAAAGTTATAATTCAAGTCGGTGCCAAACGATGGTCTCCTAGAAAGTGTTAAAATTTGTCACCGACTTCAATATAGAAGTGTGATCTTGTCTATACCTATTCGTATATTATTTTTAACTTTTCAGTGTTTTTGACGTCGGTTTTTATTTTTTGTAGAATATTTTTTATTTTTAACTTTTTAGTGAATGAAATCTTTTTAGTGAAAGAAATCCTAATTTTAATAATAATTAAATTAGCGTTTCCCTCGATTTTCATGGGATCCCATGATCAGATTCTGACTTTGGTACCACCCCAGGAGTATACTCTATCGAATACAAAAAGAATTTTGAAAATCGCTCCACAATTGGCGGCGTAATCGCGTAACATACTGGTACACACAAAAAAAACATGCGCATCGAATTGAGAGCAATGTGGTAATTCTGTTGTACTCTTATATCGAATTGATGTTTTTCCGTCGTAAAGATTATAAGAGGCAGTTATTTTGAAGATTACACCAAAATAAACAGCGGATCTGTCGCCTGAAACCCGATCGGCAACGCGGCATGAAAACTAAGCGGGCTACATAATTAGTTTACCGATGGCGGGCTACGAAAACGAAAGTAATGTTGTTATACACGAGCTTTTAGCTGGCCGAGAGCTTGCTTAATTAAATTAAATTGCTGAAATGATAGCGGGATGTGCACACAGGTTTAAGTGTGGGTACTATTTTACATTTAAGGAACGCGTGATTTGAACACATGATTGGATGTAAGTGATATTAATTTTCGGATTTTTGCCGTCTTGTACACAGAACACAACGGAAGAAGTTGGAATGGTGACAAACGTGATTTGTAAGAGAACTGCAGTCGCCGCGTCACCATCATATCTCCATCTTTTCTTAAACTTACCTGTCCACTTCTTACTTTACAAGTTTAACAATTGCTCAAAAAGGCTTTTTATTCTGAAGCAATTTACAACGTTAAAACACTGATCGGCGTGATCACATTGTAAAGTCAAAGCTATGCGGACTTGAGCATACCCGTGTGGTGAACATGAATTGCGCACAAGGCCTTTTTAACCTCTTTTATTGTGTTCTATGGTTTTGTGTATGAATGCATGCTGTGTACGAACAAATAATCATAGACCTTAAAACATCCAATTTTGTGTCTATTTTAGAAATTATTCACATGATGAAGATGTTAAGACGTGGGTAAAATAAGCACTAAATATTTTTACTGAAACTAAAAAAGTATTTACTTTTCAACAATGCATGGAAGGAGCTGCTTCAACATAACCTTTTCTTCCATAATTGAAAAAGCTGGCGTTGCACAGCTCAAGTGGACTGCAGGAAGTGCTATTGAATATACAGGGTGTCCCAAAAAATAGTGTCAAGCGTAAGTCCAGAGTTAGAGCACCTCTTGGAGTACCCGAATCACCCCCATGTATGTTCCGCGATTATTCGTAGTTTTCGAGTAATAATTTTTTTTCTGACTTTTTGAAAATTTTGATCCAAAGAACTTAAAAATTTTAAATAAAAAAAAGTAGAACATATTTTAATGTTTTTCTTTTTGCCACTGAATCCTCTTTAGTGCTTCTTTTATGTCTAAAATAATCAGCTTCGTAACTTTAGTGGAAATTTAGAAAACAGTAGTGTAAAGTCAAAATTTGAATGTTAGTGAATAATTACTTAAAAATTCATCTTTAAATTAAAAATCTAAACAGGCGAATTCATGGTTTCTAAGTATGTGTAACAACATCTATAGACTCTCTGCTTTCATAATCATTTAAAAAAAGAAGTACTTAATAGGGCTACTTTGGCTTAAATCGGCCATCAAAGACAGCGAGGTGAAAATTTCATAAAATTTACCAAATTCCTATCAGATGATAAAAAAAAATATCTGGTCTTTTTATAATTTCTAAGGTTCAGATTAATTACAATTTAGCAAAAATTAACTACATGAAACCCATATTTAAATATTTTTCTCGCGGATCACATCGGTTGTAGTGTTGGATGTAACGCAGTACTTACCTGCTAAAAAATTGCCCGAGTGAGAGGATGTGAAAGAGACCGCATTATTGCTATCGCTCTCACTCTCATTGGCGAAATGGATAACTGTAACTGAGGAATGCTATTCTTTGTGACAAGGGGATGAGGCGGGGGGTGTAGTCCGAGCGCCTATTGTGATCTGGCGCCAGTCGTTTGCCTGCTTTTGTTTGCGCCTTACGTACGATACGCTCATTTGTGATTATTTGACGAACTTTGCTTTCTTTACGGACCTTGAGTGCGATTACGATTTGGTTTTGTGTGAATACGGGATTTTGACAAATTTGGCATTCTTAACGGACTTTTCAAGCTCTTCATTTTGTGATGTCTTTTTCATCGCAAGAATATGCTCTTATGCATTACTTTTATGGATATGCAAGAGGAAATGCTTCTGAAGCAGCCAGGTTGTTCCGGCAGCAAGTACAAAATGGAGGTGGACCTCAGCCTGAAACTTGGCCTGATCATCGCATGATTTTAAGAGTACATAACTCTTACATGGAAGGACGCCTACCAGGTAGAAGATCGGGGCGCCCATCTGAAATGAGTGACCCAGATACTGTCCAATCAGTGGTCGAAGAAGTGGTGAGAGATCCATCAGTTAGTGTAAGAACAATAGAACGTCGAATCGGAATTCCGAAATCACAAGCACATCGAATACTTCATCAAGAGCGTTTTCACCCATATCACATCCAGAAAGTTCAGCAGCTCAAGCCCGCAGACTACCCGAGAAGGGTGGCATTTTGTCAGGAAATGTTACGGAGACAAGCTGAAAACGAAAATTTCTTTAAAAATATTCTATGGACTGATGAATCACATTTTAAGCGATGTGGGGTGTTTAATGCGCATAACTACCATTCGTGGAGTATTGAAAATCCACACCTCACAAGGGAATCTAATTTCCAATAACAATTTAGTATCAATTTGTGGTCAGGCATCCTAAACGGACAGCTGATTGGTCCGTTCGAACTACCGGACCGACTGAACAGCGAGGCCTACTTGCAATTTCTATGACGTGATCTCGGCGTCTTATTAGAAGATGTAGACCTATTAACTCGGAGAAATATGATTTTTCAAAACGACGGCGCTCCATGCCATTTTGCTAGAAATGTTAGACAACATTTGTCTGAAACATTTCCAGGCAGATGGATCGGTCGTGGAGGGCCCATTGCGTGGCCGCCACGGTCCCCCGACTTGAACCCCATAGATTTTTTCGTCTGGGGATACTACAAGGAATTAGTATACGCCAAGGACATTACAAACGTCACAGTGTTAAGAACAAAATTAAGACAAGCGGAAGAAACAATAAAAAACAACAGAATTGCATTTATAAATTTAAAAGAAAACTTTTTTAGACGATGTAGAATATGTATTGAGCACGAAGGTCGTCATTTTGAAAACTTTCTTTAAGCGATCGAATAATAAATACTTTGAAAATAATGTTTTGTTTCATTTATTAAGTTATAATAAACCTTCAAAGGTTATTAAAGATGGCAGCAGGAACAGTTATTTTTGACCTTCAAATAATAAATTTTTAGCTTTTCTACAATCATTTTTGGTTTATTAATAAATAATTGGAATTAAAAAAAAAATTATTCAGAAGTCGAGTTTTATGAAATTTTCACCTTGCTGTCTTTGATGGCCGATTTAAGCCAAAGTAGCCCTATTAAGTACTTTTTTTTTAAATTATTATGAAAGCAGAGAGTCTAGAGAAGTTAGAGAGTCTAGAGAAGAGAAGAGAGTAAAAAAAGAAGTACTTAATAGGGCTACTTTGGCTTAAATCGGCCATCAAAGACAGCGAGGTGAAAATTTCATAAAATTTACCAAAATCCTATCAGATGATAAAAAAAATATCTGGTCTTTTTATAATTTCTAAGGTTCAGATTAATTACAATTTAGCAAAAATTAACTACATGAAACCCATATTTAAATATTTTTCTCGCGGATCACATCGGTTGTAGTGTTGGATGTAACGCAGTACTTACCTGCTAAAAAATTGCCCGGGCACACACGCTCGCCGTCTAGCCAACGATGGGTACGGTGCGGTAACGCATTTCCCCCCGAAAAAAAAGGTATAGAAAGATCTATTGTCGCATTTATAATATGAGTCGGAATAGGGATTATTAAAAATAAAATGTATGTCAAAAATTATTATCATCACCTAACAAGCTCACTTTCGCATTTATAGTAATAATACGAAAGTGAGTTTGTTTGTTTGGTTGTTATGCTTTCACACCTAAATCACTGAACTAATTTTTAACTAACTTCAAAAAAGGAGGAGGTTCTATGTTCGCCTGTAACTATTTTTTATGAATGTTCAGCGATCAATCCGTCATTAATTCGTGGGCCAACTTTCAAAATTCTTTTTTGTAATCGAAAGAGTATACACCCAAGGTGGTCCCATCGTCACAATGTCACGATCTGATGATGGGATCCCAGGTAAATCGACGGAAACCCTTAAATTTCATAGGCACGTCCAACGTGTTTCATGTTTTTTCTAAAGACATTTAGGTATTTGTACCTGGTAGTCATCATTTATGATACTGAACTGATGATGAAATGTTTCTGGTAGGTTAGGAGTCAGGGGCTAGTACTTTCAATATAATGGGAGCATATTGACGCGTAGTTCTATTCTTTCAGGTGAGCTGAATATGGAAAGTATGGAAAGTATAACTCCTAAATAATTAGGTTGATAGGAGTTTGGAAATAATACCTTCAATAATGTTAAAAAACGAAAGACCTTTTGGTACCAACTTCAATATAAAAATGTGTAGTATTTTTTTTTTATTTATGACTTTTTGGTGTTTTTCAAGTTGGTTCTATTTTTTTGTAAATTTTTAAATTATATTTGGTACTTATAGGGATAGCATAGCCTCGGGAATAGCATAGTCTACTTTTATCCTGAATTAATAATAATAAAATACTTTATTGCACACAAAGAGATACAGACAGAAAATGTTCAAAAACAATACAGATGTACAACACAGGCGGCCTTATTGCTAATAAGCAATCTCTTCCAAGCAACCTAGGAACAGGGAAATACACAAAGGAAATTCAAATGGGGGATGGGTGCAGTAGTTGATAATTATGGACAATGAAGGACTGATTAAGCTAAGGATTTAAGGATAGGAAGTGATTTCGGACTTGATTCTTGAAGGACTCCAGCGTACGAGCTCTCTTAATACTCTCAGGGAGAGAGTTCCATAGCCGAACGGCATATGCAGGAAAAGAGTATTGAATTTTACTGAATTTTACAGAGTTTCTTGGGGACATAATTTTCGACTAAAATTGTCATTTGATTGATGTCCAATGAAAATAGTGAAAATATTGTACCCAATATTTTGTTAGTTATGGCAATTGAAACGAACATCAACGGTACAATTAATTTAATTACTTTAGTTGCAGTTTTTATTAATAAATATTTAAGGGCACCTTATTTTGATATTTGTTGTATATACAACGAAATGCTAATTGAATTAATCAACATTTCGAAAAAGTAAATAATTCCAGTGTGTACGAGGCGTGGTTCTGAACGCTGTCAGTTGAAAGTTTGATTTTTGCTAGCGATTTCCGGAAGGCTTACATTTAGGGGGCGTCAATTTGACTCGACGAATTGAATTTGCGCTGATACCCTCAGTTGACACAAGGGGAGATAGACTTGGCTTGGTAAGTACGACATTGGTTTGAGTAAAAATTCACTTTTAATATCAGCACATGACGAATATTCGCTATACCTCTCTGTATGCCGTATGTTGTTCATATTATAATTATGTTGAACCCTTGATTGTGAAATGCATACGAGAAGAAATAATTTTCTGATTATAGTCTGACCAGCATAGTATTGAAAAGTCTGTCACCATACAAGGACCATAGTGTAAGTTAAAACTTTGTAACATGCGATATGCTGGTCACAAAACCTCGAAGACTAACACAGTTCGACGAAAGATATAAGTCTGCCTGTTAACCCATTGATTTACTTTGGTAGTAAATCAATGTGTTAACCGTATGAACAGTATACCTATGCTTATTGCGTGGTAACACTGTTCATACACGGTTACCGCACGCACAAAAGTACGCACTAGCATTCGAGTAAGTCTCGAGAGAAAGGGTGATATAATAGTTGTATGTATGCGGTTCATTTAATATCAAGATCACTGACGAAAAATATTGTTAAATACAGTGCGTTGTTTTAGAGTTAGCAGTTAGCTACCAAACAGCTAGTGTGTAAGTCCTGAAAAATAATAATTAGTGCATGGGCGGAGTGCATTGAAATGTTGGCATCGTCTTGTTAATGTGTAAACTCTGACCCTCAAGCCAGTATTTGATTGCAGGTAGGTCACCACTGGTTGGTTACATGAGTAGTGGTGTCGCATTGTAGACCCTACCACACGCGCCCTAAAGGGCAGGAAGAACACCGGGGAGGTTTTAATGGGCATGCCTGGCACATTGCGCCACACACGTCCGCCGTCTAGGCAACAGCGGGTACTGTGCGGTCACGCATTTTTTAAAAGTTAGGTCACCACTGACCAGCACCATCATATTACTTGCTATGATGATAGAGATACCTGCGCAGATAACTTGAAGCCACGTCCCACTGAATGAAATCATTCAAAATACCCCCTAATATTATAAATGTGAAAGTAAATTTGTATGTCTGTCTATCTAATACAATTTTACGCCTAAAACGCCCAGTCAATTTTAATGAATTTTTATATAGAGATAGCTCAAATCCTGAAGAAGGTAATGAGTTTCCTATGCAACGTATGACGTAACCAAACTCGTGACATAACTAATATTCCACGCAGACGACATCGCAGGCAATAGCTAGCAAAGTGTAGATTCTACTATTTTGATTTTCATGAGGTAACAAACTATATTATAATTACTTCAAGCAGGACCACGCAACGTGTCGGATAGTACTCGTATATATCCAAAAAGTTACGAATAAACATGTGCAATTTGGTCATCAAGATTATTAGGACCTTAAATATTTTAGGTCAAAGTTTAATCTGTAGCAATCTTGGTGTTTCTTATATACGACGTGCGTCGCACCTCGTCTTAATTACAACTGTGTTCGAGTGTAATACGGCGCGTCACGCTCGCACGCGTTTTAATTGAATGCGGCTTTGTGCTCGCCACGTAATTCAGACTGTTATTACACATTACACCTGTACTGTATACATGTACTTAGCACCAGATCATATATCTACCTACTATCCCTACTTAAATACATATTTTTAAAATAGTTTTTAAAAAGTCCACGAATCGTTAAACTGTTTTAGTTACCTACACAAAATCAAAAGTCAGTGGGTGACGTCAAAAAGTATGAAATTCTTTCTTAATCCATCACCGCACGAACATTTGTTAAATGTAATTTTCAAATAAAATGGGTAATTTTAGTAAAGTAGGATATTTTTTAGAAAAAATAACTTGATATTACAGTGTCTGTTTCCATTTTAACAATTCGTCGAGGTGTTGGTGGTATGTAATCGTGTCATAATGACAACCTTTTAAATATGTATTGAGATATACTCGTTACTACGAGTACAATATGAAATTTTCTATTAATTAGTTTCGAAGACTGAAATACACTAAAATTTACCTAGTTTATGTAATTATAAATATTTGTACAACTGATTCATAAATTTTGTTTTAAAAATGTACATATTTTAGATTTATTTAGTTAGTCAGAAAGTTTATTTTATATTTAAGTTTTTACTTACAGATGACGACGTTTATAAATGAGGCGGCCTTATCGTCGAGTCTTTACACTTCGACCCACAATGGGTCTTTATGTTTCCCCTAATTTTCTTTTTAGCCTGAGTAGCCTCTACTAATTAGTTTGTGACAATGGAAAACAGAAGAGAAAAATTTTTGGCCACCACGTACGACATGATGACTTCATAAGACACATCGTGGAAAGAAATTTCGAAGCAAAGAGAGAAAGTGGGAGAAGGAGACGAGCATAATGTAGACCGAGTCAACGTTAAAGCCTGCTCCTTGACAGCATAATAATTAAACTTAAGAACCAAAGTTTCATAGTCACCTGGCCTTGCGCAGGTCAGGTCAATTAAGTTTATGTAGAACTATAGCCTACTAACTTTTTCTTTAATACTTGACGAAGATTGCAAGTACTGAGTTCAACCAAGTGATGTATAAAGCCTCGGTAATAGGTTCTCCGTCTGTCATGTAATTAGCATCTAGCTAGTCCTTTAGTGAAGGAAGCCACAGCGAGATAGGCTGAGTACTCATTAGCCGCATTAAACGCATGGCACGTCTGCAATAAACACGAGGGTGTATACATTTCAACTTAAATGTGTAAAAGGAGTAGCAAGCGAGCTAATTACGAAAATACAACCCAGGCTATAATTAGACTAACTAACGCTACTGAGATGATTCATTCATACTTTAATGGCTTCTCTATTTAACCTACCCTTAAACTATTAGGGGTTTTATTTCGAAATATCTAAATTCCATTGTCATAAATATTAATATTCATAATAAGAAAAAATATATTGCAGAAAAGTTTCAAATTATAAATTTTAAAGCTGTACTTCATTACTATTATTTATCATAATAAATTTATCTAGAATAATTAGGTCTCTACTTATGAAATCAGGTGTCAGTCAGGTGTACGGGAGGTAACAAACTTTTCAATGGTATTTTATAATGCCTCTCTGATATTGAACTATTTTCTTGATAAGAAGTTTTTAAAATTGTGGAAAAGTGGGTAATCTCTCTGCGCAAGGTCTAGTGAGTACGGTGGTTGTCGTAAAACTCCCAACCCGAGTTAAAGTGAGTGTCAATTGTGCCGTGTGTAGGAGCAACAGGGACAAGATATCAAGCAAGAATGGCCGGAGAAGGGCCGGAGATTTGCGAGCTTATACCTAGTTTTGCCATAAGTTTTGTCCTAACTAATTTCAGGGTATTTTAAAAGAAATAATGTGACGGTAGAACTATTATTTGATATCATTGTTTTAAGTAGGTTTTATTCTTTTCATTTTAATTTTACGAGCGTCTGTGGCGCTGTAGCCTAAGCACTGGACTGTGCCCCGAGTAGAATCGGGAGGCCCGCGATCGATCCTGCCATGTACCAATGTGTTTTTCGTTTCACGAATTTCATATGTACATTAATCTGACACTCCTACAGTGAAGAAAAACATCGTGAGGAAACCTGCATACACCTGCGAAGTAATTCAAAGGTGTATGTGAAGTCAACCAATCTGCACTGCGTGGTTTGACTAAGGCCTAATCGCCCTAACACAAGTAATTAGGGTAGGCTCGAGCCCCTTGGTGGGGACGTATATGAGCTGTTGATGATGATACACACTTATCAAGCTTTGCCAATTTGACGGAAATGGACCAATATTGTTTTGATGCTAACGTCAAAAGCTGCTGCTAATTAAGTATGCACATATTGATAATATTGTGTCTAATTAAAAATCTAGGCTTTATTATGCGTAACACTCAAGATTTTAGCCAAATTAAAACTTTGAAAATCCTATATTGTTCACTAGTACGCTCCCACTTGGAATATGCAAGTCAGATTTGGAATCCAAGGTATAAAACATATATTTCGCGAATCGAAAATGTCCAAAAGAAATTTTTTCGCTTATATAGCTTTCGTATCAAAGATCAGTATGATTCCAAATACTATCTTGATTTATGTAAAAAACACCATCTTCTTCCTCGAGAGCTACGTCGCGAAATATCCGACATTGTGTTTATACTCAAAATTACCTCTGGAACCATTGACTGTCCAGAGCTTTTATCACATATTTCCCTAAAAGTTCCTGTCAAACCTCTCCGTTTTCAGCCTCCTTTTTTCCTTCCCAATTCTAATTGAATTGTCATCATCACTGTCATCGTCTTGGTGGTGTTAGAGGCGATAGTCCGCGGCCTGTGCTGGTGAGATTCACTAACATCAAGGTACGTTCTTCTGTTTGGAATGCAAAATCGCGGCTCAAGGGCTGCGGAACCTCTGTCTCAGAGTTTCTCACGAAGACCCGTCAACTCATTCTTACGGCTGCTCGAAAACACTTTGGCATACGAAATTGTTGGTCAACGGATGGCGCTATCGTAATTTTGCTGTCAGACAATAGTAAAAAGAAAATTGCAACCATGGAAGAACTGCGCAGTCTTCAGTCTTCGTTCCCCACAGTGCCGATATAATTGGGGCATTTTGTGCATTACTCTCGTTCGTAACTTATCTATAATGTAACTATCTATATAGGTACGAACAAATATTTGTTTCCTTTGGTTGTTGTGAATATAGTAAACAATCATTTCACTGTTGTTAAATTATTGTTAGAACAGTTGTAGGCATTTGCAATATTTATTTTACATTACACTGACACTGATTGATTGTTGTTTTTTGTCAAAACATTAATGACACTGACGTGTTCTTTTTTTTTTTTGTAGTATTCTTTTTTTTTTTTTATTTGCGTTATACTGTGATGGACAAGTGTATTTGTCCATACAGCTTAGACTTTAGATATCACTGTTATTTCATTTACGTTAACTTGTCAGTGTGTGTGACACAGTCGCACAGTTTTATGTTATCTTGTGGTGTTTTATTGCTCGGCCAACTCTTGTAGGTGGAAATTTGAATTTTTAGAGCTTGTATTTTTGTTATATATATATTTTTTTTAGCATATATTTATGTCTGTAACTGATGATGAGTTCTGTTCTATTAGTTCCGACGAATTCGAGAGTGCTTGTAGTTATGATTCTGCTTCTTCTTGTAATGATCCTGTGTCCTTGGATGTCAACCTGGAGAGGGTATCTGGCGGAAGAACCTCCTATCTCAATCTCGTGCATATTAATGCTCAAAGTGTTGCTGCTCACATTAATGACATGATTACATCCTTCAACAGTGGCATAGTCGACGGAATTCTAGTTTCCGAATCCTGGCTGAAGCCGTCTTTACCCACGTCAATTTACTCACTTTGTGGCTATAAGCTATACCGAAATGATAGGATTGGAGCGGGTGGTGGGGGTGTTTGCATTTATATGCGTGACAACATCCCTTGCTCAGTCGTTGATAAATCTAATAGTGAGTATACTGGTTCACTTGAATATCTCTTCTTAGAAGTACGTACTCACCATACTACTATTTTGCTAGGTGTGGTTTATAGCCCCAATGACAAAGTAAATTATTTTAAATCTTTTGAATCCACACTGGAATCCCTCAGTTCTTCTTACAGTCATGTAATATTGATGGGTGATTTTAATACTTGCTTGCTTAAAAACAACATCAGATCTAGTAAACTTAAGTCCCTTATATCCTCTGTCAACTTTGAGTTGCTGCCTTCGTCTCCCACCCATCATTCACCTAATTGTACTCCATCTCTTTTAGACTTACAAATCCTGTCAAAACCTGAATTGGCTTTATCTTATGGTCAGTTAACGGCCCCCTTTTCATATCACGATCTTTTATATTTGTCCTATTCAGTCCGATCACCTAAAAGTAAGTTTAAAATTATCTTTCAGCGTAATTTTAGAGGCATTAATGTTGATAGTTTGAGGGATGATTTTCGTAGTGCTGACCTGTCTTATCTCTTTGACTCGACTAATCTCAATGAGAAGTTAAAATATTTTAACGACGCCTTGCTAAGCCTTTACGATAAACACGCTCCCATTAGACCTGTACGAGTGAAGCGTCAACCTGCTCCATGGCTTACAGATGACATAAAAAAGATAATGCACCGCAGGGACAAGTCTACTAAGTCAGTCTTGAAACGCCTACCAAATGAGCAGAATCTTCGTCTCTATAAAGAGCTGCGTAATCGCTGCAACAGGTTGTGTAGGGATGCCAAACGCCGCTATATACATTCCACTATTGAAAATGCTTCATCCTCACAGATTTGGAGGTTTCTAAGATCACTTGGTGTGGGTAAGACTCCTGATGTGACAGATTTACCAAATCTCAACACTCTTAACACGCATTTTTTTAGCTCGTCCTCTCCGTTAACAGATAGTACTAAATCATCCACGCTCAGATTTCTCACAAATGTAACCCCACCTGACTGTGATCCATTCCATTTTCGCGAGGTTACGGAGAGTATGGTTAAGAAGAGTATCCTTTCCTCCACTTCCAAAGCTGTAGGTACCGACTGCATTGGCCGTGACATGATAGTGCCAATTTTGGAAGACGTAGTTCCTATTATTACTCATTTGGTAAATTTCTCCTTGAAGAATTGCGTCTTTCCAAATGCTTGGAAGCGCGCTAATGTAATTCCTCTTCCTAAGTCACCAAATCCCACCACTTGTTCACATTTCCGTCCTATTTCCATTCTTCCTTTTCTGTCTAAAGTACTTGAAGGCGTTGTGCATAAGCAGCTGCTATCGTATTTGTACCGAAACAATTTAATTTCGGAATTTCAATCAGGTTTTCGGCCCTCTCACAGCACTGTTACGGCACTCCTGAATGTTACTGATGATATCCGTAAAGCAATGGATAACAAGGAGTTTACAATCATCACGCTATTAGATTTTAGCAACGCTTTCAATGCTGTAGACCATGACATCCTTTTGGCCATCCTGCGCTCAATTAACATATCACCTCCTGCCATCGCTTGGTTCGACAATTATCTTCGCGGTCGCCAGCAGTGTGCATCAAACACGATGATCAATGTTCTGACTGGTCTGAACTTACAGCTGGTGTTCCGCAAGGCGGTGTACTATCCCCATTGTTATTCTCTGTTTTTATAAACGAACTCACTAAAACCATCACGTCTCCCTATCACCTGTATGCAGATGATTTGCAAATTTATAGACACTCTGATTTAGCAAATATTGTTTCTACGTTGGAATTAATCAATAACGATCTCTGCAATATCAAAACTTGGGCGGATTCATTTGGACTTCTAGTCAACCCAAGCAAGTCGCAGGCTATGATAATTGGTAGTAACCGGTTATATGGAAAGCTTGACCTTGATGTGCTTCCTAAGGTCCTATTTAATGGTGTTCATATTCCTTTTTCTACAAAAGCTAAAGATTTAGGCATAATCATGGACAAAACACTATCGTGGTCAGCTCATATTAATGATTTAAGTCGTCGTATGCATTTTACTTATCATTCCCTCAAGCGGCTACAGTATTTTTTGCCATTCCAAACTAAAGTTATGCTTGCTCAGTCACTTTTGCTCCCTCTTCTCGACTATGCTGATGTCTGTTACTTGGACGCCACTGAAGATTTACTCAATAAACTGGAACGCCTTCAAAATCTAGCGATCCGTTTTATATTTTCATTGCGTAAATATGATCATGTTTCAGACTTTCGTTCCAAACTTCAGTGGCTCCCTATCCGTCAACGCAGAGATATGCACATCCTTAACCTCACATTCAAAATACTTAACTATCCTGAGATCCCTCATTATTTGCGGTCCCGATTTCACCTTCTCCCTCCCGATCCCCGTCCTAAGCGTTCCTGTGTTATACCAAAACCACTTAATATCCCTAAATATCACTCAAAGTTCTTCCACAAATCCTTTACAGTGCATGCTGCTCAACTGTGGAATGCTCTGCCGGTTGATATCCGTAAAAACACTTGCATAGTGTCGTTTAAGAAGCAGCTAAAAGCTCATCTGCTCTCGAATTTGTCATAGTGATATATATATACCTGTGTGTGTGTGTGTGTTTGTGTATGTTACTTATAATAGTAGTAAGGTAAATTTATAAATGTACACCTCGTCCCGCAACTATTTAATTTTCACTTCCGCTAGGGTTGGCTGGAAGAGATCTCTTCAAGAGATAAGCTCGCCCTTGTACATGTTTGTTGTATAATATGTTTCTATTTGAAAAATGTGTGTACAATAAAGAATATATGAAATTACAGGCAGAACTCATATCTTTGGCGTGTGGCTAGGGATTTCAATGCGGTGTTCAAAAATCTTAATCTTGATTTATTTGCAACGAAATGTGCAGCTGCGAGACGTCTAATGAGCCAAAGCTTTTTCAATAATAAGTTGTTTCTAGGTTTATGATTATAATTTACTGTGTGCGTTTATTATTTCAGTGCCAAACTAGTTATATTAATTGTTTCTATATGTGAGGACCTTTAATTAGCTTTGTGTTTACATTATAAGTTAACCACTCTGTATTTCAGCTGTTGGTCTTGCTAACAGATAAAATAAAATAAAATAAATAAATAAAAATATTTATACAATTTTAAAATTGTGAAATTTTTAAAATAAACAAGAGTCGTGTAGTGTTGCAAGCATGCAGACATGCAGGCACGAATACAAATATGAAAGCATGCATGCTAGGATACAGGTTGCTTGTATGCTTGTAGGTGTTCATGCAGTAATAAAAATTGTAGACAAATATGCAGACATATTATTATATCACTCGAGAGATACACTCTGCTGGAGACTCGCCTTCTCCAAAGAAATCCAAACCTGGTTGAGGGCACACGAACGCTGCGTCTCCCAGTGCCACTAGTAAAAATTTTAAAGCGAAATTTATTAATTTTTTGCCTCAAACTTTGTATCGAATATTGTAAATGCTGTGTGGTTCGCCGGCAAAGTCGGCTATCTGCCCTAGGCCTTACCCCCTGTAGGCGCGTAGGGTGGCGTTAACGCTCCTCTGGACACGTTAATTGAAAGTGGATTGGAGGTGACAGTGTAGAACGGCCTCTACATTTTTTGTTCATACGATCAAAGGCGGCGTGCGTGATGGTATTTTGGTTTTATGCGACTGATTCGTTAAAATGAGATTTGTTTAAATATTGAAGTTTCATTTTCGTAGCATGGATAAACAGAATTTTATTGATTGTAAAGTTATAATAATTTAGCAACTTATTTAAGCCTCTTAGGCTTACAACTAGGTCTTGTTACAAAACCAGGTCTAAAGACTAACTTTAGTCTTGGTGTAAACCTAGTGTGCTTTCACTTGTGTTTATACAGACATAGAGACAGCGTCAATTTAGTCCAGGTCAGTTAAATAAGGACTAAGCTTAGGTCATGTTTTGTACTCGTTTTCTTCTTCCAGTTGCCGTGCCCGACAGGGTCCATAGTTGAACTGTTTAAGAATATTAACATCTGTACTGTATATAAACTATGGAGAGCAATAAAGAATTGAATTGAATTGAATTGAATTGAATCGTATGAGACGGTATTTTTCTGAAATTATGCATCCTTAAAACGCAAAAAATCGCTTCCTAGATACACATGGTTAATGTCTATAGCAATATTCAAAACGGTACCTGAAAATTGGTAAAATAAGTAGTAATAAATTCTTGCCTTCTTTTTGCATTCTTTCCACTAATAAATAATTATAACGTAGAATGTAAACAGAAGACAAGAATTTATTTCTACTTATTTTACCAACTTTGAGGTATATACTGTATGATTATGATTATGTGAAGGGATACCGTAGTGAAAATCATAAGTTTTTCGTAGACATCGTGAGAATAGAAATAGCTATATAGGGTATCGAAAAACATCGGTTAGCAATATTTACGTCTCGCAACAACACAATTACTAGATCATAGCGTAGTAATATGGAAGCCAAGGCGATATTATTTTCCACAAAAACGTGTTACAAGGGGTTCAATGTTCAAAACTCGGATGTCTTCTTTGATCTGACTGGAGCCAAGCCAAGAGCGAGTGGCAATTCTCGACTGCCTTAGCACCAGGCGAGATATTTGATTTGAAACGGAGAATTAAGATTGGACACGTCGGGCTCCCACTGTTATTATTGTAACGCTGCAGACGATTTGCCAACGTGCAGTTTTCACGGCTTTTGTGGTGCGGTACGAGTGTAAAAAGTTTCCGCTTATGTATTATCATATTAATAGAATATAGTAGAAGTGTGATAGTTTCTTAAATACTAAAGATATGTTTCTTTAATGCTAAAGGTTTCGGCGAATGTCCAAAATAATTCATTATCACTACATAATGTGCCGTGTTTTGTTTATATGATAATTTCAAAAAAGTTTAAATGTAAAAATATTGAATTAATTGGACAAAAACAGGTGTTGACATCTATCTCCTAATATTTAATATTGTGAGTTCTATCACTATTTACTATTAAGAGCAGATGAAATTACCCCGCTTAAACATAGGTACGTGTTTATTTGTTAATGTTGCTTCATAAATCTTAAGGTTCGAATTATATTTCTGACCCCATGATTGAGCCCATAAGCTTCCTTTGAGCAATTTCATTTTACTATGGACTCACCCCTTAGGGGAAATTACAATTATTTTCGCTTTTATATCAATTTATAATCAATATTGTTAGACCTGCGTGAAAAGAAATAAACATTAATAATATGTATAATTTATTAATAATTAATATTTCTCCAGCAAGAAAGTTATCAATTTTTAATAACGTAACTTTACTTGGTTTTTGCCACGTGTTTTTGAAATTTTATTCATTGTATGCAATGACTCCGGAATACAAAAACAATTTTAATAATGTACTATTTCAGTTACTATAAACTAGAAACAGCACCATCTATCCGATATGTATAGTTTATTATTATAGCACGTCAATAGATATCACGGTCTTATGTTTATGTAAAGTGTCAATTTTACTTTGAAAGATGGCACTGTGGCCCATTAAAACGGGGTGATGTTCGTATTCATCATGATAGAGCGTACTTTTACATAGTTTGGTATCTCATTATATATATATTTATCATAAAGTCATTTTGTGCTATGTTTTTAACTGTCTTTTTGCTTACTTACTTCACAAATTACTTGTTGAATTGCCCCACTGCATTATCATGTAAGAATTGCCACCTTTTACATTTTCATCATAATTCTACACGCCCGTGACTTACACCGTACACCGAGGTCTCCGAATCGGTATCCATTCTGTTCGGTTTCCATTCGCGTGGCAAAATGAGATATCAGTGGATATTGAATGACGGGCGCGTAACTGTGAACGCGGCCGGATATAAGCCTTCCCTTTTTTCCAAACACAAAGGGGGCTATAGAAACACCGGATTGTGCTAGATATAAATTGTATTGTTCGCTTGGATTAGAGATAATAAACAGTTTGTTCCGCTTTTCGGTTTTAGTTGCGATTTTTTTCTATGTATTTTCATATTGTGCGATTTAGCTGTTTATCACGCAGTTGTCTTGGATGTAGTATTCGCGGTTAGCATATTTCTCTGTAAGTGACGACGCGATGACGAAATGGTTATATGTATAATGTTGCAGTCATTTTTTTTTGCAAAGGTGTGAAAAGATCTTTGACTAGCTTTCCGGTCGCAGCTTCGCCCGCGTTATCTTCGTTTTTCCCGTGGGCATTCCATATTTTCCCGTAGGAAAATATTCTATAGCCTTGTTACTCAGTGATATTGTAGCATTCTATTAGTGAAAGAATTTTTCAAATCGGTCCAGTAGTTTCGGAGTCTATTCAATACTTTGAACTTTTTATATTAGTATAGAGTACCTAGTTTATTTGAATTAACATTTTTGTATGTTAATTCAGACTATAAACTATACCGTATTGTATTCAAATTCATTGAGCCGCGCTTAAATTAAATATATAACTATAAAATTTAACCCACATTCTAACTTTGCCGTTTCAATATTATAGTATGTAAGTGACCCGTCCAAACAGTGCTCTATCTTCGTACAACCAGCGTCAGAACAGAAGTAGCAGAGCAATCTAGAAATACCTCACAATTAGTGATCATCATACAATTAAAATTTTAGTCAGCGAAACATATTTCTGAAATTTGAAATATCTGAGCAATAATGATATTTTTTTCGACAAAATTAATTTAAAAATATGAACTTATAACAAAACCTTAAAAAAACTGCTCCAGCTTTTTAAGTGCGTAATAGTGAGTATTATTCAATTGCAATGTGTGCCGGCTAGGAACGTAGGACTACACTTACGTGCTCATCTAATTATAAGGAAATCAGATTATAGCGATAAGTCACAATGTTATAGTATTTAAGAGCAGGCCGATACCGTCTAAATATACTTTCTTCCAACCAACAACTGAAGTATCGTCTCTGCCCTAACCCGGTTCATACTCGGTATACAATGCATATAAATAGGTAATGAAATTATATTATACTCAGGTTCTATTTTCACGGGGTGTAAAACTAATTAAATTTTCATAAAAGAAAAGTTTTCTTTTTACGTAGATTACTGATTCTAAGTCTCTCCTGTAAATTTCATTCTTCACTTTAATTTAACCAGGTGTAAAAAGTATACAGTTTTCTAACGTTAATTTATTTAGGTATTGTAAAGAAAATGAAAAGCCACAAATATAAAATTATCTGATTATATTTCTATCTAAACACGACTTCATTATTAAAGTATGTTCATAAGTAGTACTAGGTTTCATAAGAGTACCTTAATTCTTAGCATTTTCAAACATTTTTTATGAATATTTGAGTATGAAAGAAAATGTAACCCATTTTTTTTTGGGGGGGAAATGCGTAACCGCACCGTACCCGCCGTTGGCTAAGAAAATGTAACCCTGAACATAAATACCTAATACGTATCTGACAAATATACTATGGTTCACTACAAATCTTTGATCCTTGTTGTTTTAACGTTTAAATACTATAGCTTTTTTACTAACACGCGGCTAGCAAACGATAATGACCACCTAATGTTTTGCAGTTTCGTAGTTAATGAACATCTGCAAATAGCATAACTTGAGAATTGTGACTCACCGACAGCTCTGAATTACTTCAGCGCGCATCCGTAGATTTATGGCACTCACGCGCAGGTACACCTTGATCATTTGTTAGGTGGAGGTATCCCCCAGTCGGCTGCTTTCTACGATAGCATTTTGCCTACCTGCGTCACTTGTGTATCTCTCTTATTGAGTTTTCCATCTCATCGCAGAGGAATAATCGCGGTAAGCTCCTTTAGTCGGATCTTACGACATTAGCGGAAAAGGGAGTAGCGACGCATGTACTCAAAGTCCACCGCTCGGAGTAGCGTCAGTAGTAGATGGTATTATAATGAACAGCCATGTGCCACAAAAGATTTGCTGCGGACTGTACGTAGATCTTGAGAGTTCGACTAGTTCCCTAACTTTGTTTATCCGTTAATCCTGTTCTCCGTCACTCGTGTGAGCTGTCATAGTCAGGCGAAATTGACGAGGGTGGGGTTGTTAGTAGCCGATTATTTAGTTGACCTCCCCGCCATGCCTCATCTGTGTTAATTTGTCAGACGTTTCTGTCGTGGATTCTGAAATATGTACATCATTAGGAACGCTTTAGATACCAGATAAAAGAGATAACTGTTCCACGTTGATGCTATGTATTTGGGCGAGGGAACTGTTATGACTTTTTTCACAAGTGTTTATTTACCGTAATATCTATACACTATCTATATATACTATTGATGTTTCTAAATATCGTCATATTAAAAATAAAATGTTATGAGTGTTTCCTAACAATTTTGCATCAAAATATTTGTTATCCATTATATGTAATACATGTAATTTTGCACTTGACGTCTTGTTACGATCGCAATTTATTGTGAGACGCTACGATATTGCCTTTCGTGTCCGGTCGTATCGGAAGGCACCCGTCTAAGCAAGGAGAAACGAAGGTGTCTGATACAGAAATTTACTGAAAAATGTGTGGTAATATATATTTTACTGGAAAAGAGTTCAGGAAAGATTATTTTTTATCATTTTAAACGTAAAGTTACATAACTTCAAACGAATATGTGTTGGAATAGATTGGCTGTAACAGAAATCAAAAAGGTACTCGAAATAGTAGTTTATGTATTAACATTTCAGTGGACTGTTTTAAGAAATAAAGAAACAATATTGAAAATTTATACTTATTTACTGAGACAGTTTGTTATTGAAACTTATTTTTTGTTTGTAATAACTAATCATGCTTTTTATACAATTATAATTAGCTTTGAATTAACAGTAACATTTTATTTATGTTTCTGTACCAGTTATAAAAATATCGTACACTTACTGGAAATCACATACAATAACATACCTACAATGTAATAAATACCATATCGACAAAATGTTTTCCAATAGTATCCGTTTGAGTTCTCAATAGAATATTTCAATCTATAGACGTATCCATTTCCTCTCGTACTCTCTCTCGCACACCGGAAGTGCTGAATATCTCGGCGCGACGACGCCTAGAGCCTGAAGCAGACTGCTACTTCCGGTACCAACTTCCTCCTCTTTCCAAATCACGGTTTTTAGTTTGTAACGGTACAAGCTATTATTTGTGTGTTCCTTCAGTTTGGAAGGAGAAAAACGAAAGCAATGGGATGTGCTATTGTTGGCGACTGGCTAGATACGTTGGCTGTATGTATTAGGTTTAAGTCTAGTTAAGTTTTTATACCTCTATGTTCTCCGGTTGCCTTTTTTGACATTCTAATCTCGTGTTTCCATCATTAATCGCAACATACATTTCCTTACATACAGTCCACTCCAGTCGCAGTATAGCTATCATTTTGGTCCATTCGATCCGTAAGTTGCACATTATTTTCGCCTTGGATTTTTCAATGACTTTTCACTATCATATCATCACTTTTCAGCTTGTCTTTCATTCGTACTATTCAGTATTCATATTAATTTATCATAATTATATTGGAGACACGAAATCAACCTATACTCGCCGATGGTTCAGCGATGCCTACAACTTCAACTGAGTCCGACATGGGCGGTGCACCCTTCATCGCGGCACATCCTTCTTCCGCGACACGCTCATCAGCGCGGCATCGAGGCAACGCTCAACCATCGCTATCGCAGTCTCACTATGCATAGCAAGCGATCAACCAGCACACTATCGCATGTTACGTCACGCTCATCTGCCACCGTACGGGCACCTGGCGAAGCTTGAGCAGGGAGGCAGACCAGGTGGAGCTTCAAGCTAAGATCGCAGCCTTAGAAGCTACTGATAAGTCAAGCAGATCGAAAGTAAGTACATTAGATCGTACCGCATCCTGAGTATACACAACGCAACCATGGCTACTGCGGCTCACCCGAACGTGTATAGCGCGCAGAAGGGGCCACCCATCGACCATGCAGTAGTACCCACGAACAATGTATACACTGTCCCGCTTCGAGACCCCGTGCAGCAGTTAGCGACTGCTATCGCCGCCTTTCTGATCGCCCAAAAAGGCCTGATCCCGATCCTTTTTCTGGCGATACTACAACATGGATGGCATTTAAATCTAGTTTCGATAACACTAAAGCCTTTTTTTCTTCCGCAGAGAACTTAGCACGACTAAAAAGTGCTATTCGCGGTGCGGCTTATCAGTCCGTGGCCTCTCTCCTGTGGACCGCCTGCGAGCCCAAAGATATCGTGAGAGCCCTCGAGCAAAAGGTGACATGACTTAAGTTTTTCTACTGGTCTCGGCATTTCTGATTCATGAAGCAGAATAGCCCTTTGCATAGCGCTCTTGATAGACCTTTGGATGACCTTGATACATTTTATGGGGCCTATAATAAGCGAACACGTCTCAGCTCTAACTGGGTGCCTAATTAAACCTAAGTATCATAAAATACTAAATTGCTAACAGTTTGACTAAAAAATATTTTACAAAAAATAAAAACCGACTTCAAAAACACTGAAAGTTGAAAATAATATAAGAATAGGTACAGACAATATCACACTTCTATATTGAAGTCGGTGCCAAACGATGATCTCCTAGAAAGTCTTAAAATTTGTCACCGACTTCAATATAGAAGTGTGATGTTGTCTGTACCTATTCTTATATTATTTTTAACTTTTCAGTGTTTTTGAAGTCGGTTTTTATTTTTTGTAAAATATTTTTTACAACTTTTTAGTGACTGAAATCTTTTAGTGAAAGAAACCAGCTTTAATACCACTTTAATACCAAATTTAATACTACAAATTTTATAATAAGTATTAAATTAGCGTTTCCCTTGATTTTCATGGTATCCCATCATCAGATCCTAACTTTGGTGACCTTGGGACCACCCTAGGAGTATACTCTATTGAATACAAAAAGAATTTTGATAATCAGTCCACAAGTGGCGGCGTAATCGCGTAACATACACACAAAAAAAACATACGCATCGAATTGAGAACCTCATCCTTTTTTGAAGTCGGTTAAAAATTGTGACGACCCAATAAAGTTATGAATGGGCGTGTAGAGTGAAGGGATTAACTCCATGTCCATTCTTTAAAAAACTCAAGGAAAAGATGTACATGTACAAGATGAATAAGCTATACAAGAATTGAAATTATTTGTTTAATAAATAAGTTACTAGTTTCTTGGCTAATGAGATTTTTTTTGTTCGACGTCAAATAAGTTTTATTAAGGGTCTCTCACATAGGTGCGCTATTTGTCGATTGTGATACTATCTGCTTTAAAAATATTTTATACGATATATCTGGATGCATGCGACCTTACACACACTCCTGCGTTAGTGTTAGCACTTAGTACGCACACGTTAGAAAAATGGGATAATAAAAACGGGGTTCTGTGGCTAAAAATCATTGCATTATTGCGACAATGCATCTGATTATCTACCGTTAAATCGTTCCTATGTGGGCGAGCCTTTTTGTGCTTTATTCCTTTGATATTTTTCTATTTTCTGTAAAAATGATAATTAAAAAAAACTCCTATCAACAAATGAATTCAATATTTACATACCAGTGTCAATCGAGCGATAAAACACGCACTTACCCAACGAGTGCGATCGGTAACAGGCCAATGTAAATACAATTTGTCAGAATCAAGCACTCGATAATGTACACAGTACAACACATCATTACAGATAAAAGCATCCTCGAGAGCTAGGGACCTCAGTAATCATGTTACAATATGATCGAGTTACGTTCCCGAATCGTGGTTGATCCAGGAAAAAAAGGGAGGCTCCGAATTACGTTGGCTTCAAGTTATAAGCGGACGGAATTTTCAAGAATCAATATCAGGTTCAAATCGAAGTGCATTAAGGTCTTCTTTAAAATATCTAATATCATGATTAAAAATGGAGTAACTTGTGTTTATTCGATACTAAGTAATTGTTAGCCAAAAATCAATCCCAATAATTTAATGAAAAGTAAAAATATTACCACCTTTACCATCAGCAAATATATGATTGAGTTGAGTGATAAATCTACCGTAACTAGTTCATTGATCGGCAATCGTAACCGGAATTAAAAAAAAATGATTTGTTCATCTGCTAGGTATATCTAAGTATTGTATGACTCACATGTATTAATTTTATGCCATTGCGTTAGTTTATGCACCCTGAACCATTACATTTTTGTCGCAATAAGCTTACTTCTTAGACTACGTTACAAAGAAAACACGAATCTGTTAGCTATATTCTCGTGTACTTTTCTTTCAAAATTTGATTTTTATGGCTTATATTATAGGAAAGTCGTTGTACAAACGTCTTCGAATCTTTGCTTCCATTCCCTTTTATTGAAATGTAATGAAATGTTGGAGGTACTCAAGTTTCACCTTGACATTTAATGTTTGTGTGTTGATACTCGTACAAATCTTCGTTGTGAATAAGCAAAAGCTCCATTTGTATAAGACTGTTTCGGTTGTTTGAAGGAATGTTAGTGAAGCACCTATGGCAGTTTATAAAATCAACGATTGTTCCGTACTACGAGTAGCATGCAGAGCGGCTCGTCTCTGAAAAAAGAGTGTTAATATGGAGATGCAAGTCTGGCTAAAGTCCAAAGCCTTCTGACGCCAGTTAAATGAGATATTTTAATTATATTAAAAGGATTGATACTTATTTAGCAGTACTGTCAATTGATGGTAAAAATACTAGAAATTTTGCGTATTCTCAGATCTCTAAATCTAATAGGCAGTGAAGCGTGGATCCAGGACCGATCGTTCTGATAGACATTTAAAACAGCGGAAATATGCTGCTTCACACTGTTTTCTGAGTCGAGACAACGAGACGCGAGAACAACGGGAAAGTATATGTTAAATAAAAATAGACAACTTCTGATTGTAAAATAAGCTATATGAGTATGTATTTAAGTTAGTCGAATCGAATATTTCTTCAAATTTTTATTTTTTTCGTTACAAAAGCTGGGACAGAATAATAATAATAATAGAAAATATATCCTGAAGGACGGTACAATTGACATCTGTCGAGCATGCCGCCGCCCCGGAGAGTCACTCAGGCATATCTCTGGTTGTTCTCATCTCGCAAATGTGAAGCATTTAATTTATTTTTCTATAATTGTAATCGTATATCCCCAGTAAAATTACACGTAGTTCCTGATGTATACATGCAATCCCCAGAAGGATGCGTTGTTAATTTTTAAAAACATAGATGTCAATTCACAATACCCAGTAATTTCACAGCTTGTCTTACCATTCAAATCGGAAAACAGCAATGCATGTACCGCTGTTTTGCACCTAAAGGGGTTAAAACATAAAGGTAGGAACGCAAAATATATTTTCGTTTGCATACCGTGTTATCTAGCGCACATTCAATTAATTAACACTGCCTCAGTCGGTCCCAGAACGTGTTGGTGTCGGGGCACAGATTTTTCGCTCAAAGCAAACATCCCCTCATGCGGTGTCACTCTCAGGGCCCATGTAACGAGGGTGGACGTTATTTCCACACAGACCGACGCCTTCAAACTTGGTAAATCCTCTTAAATTTTCTCGAGCTAGGGGTATGGAAATTTCAAAATAATCATATTATCGGTGTTGGCGGCTTATGTACTTGTTTAGACTACATATCTCGCTCGGGAGTGACTGAATCTTAGCTTTTCAAGCTCCAATGTATATGTTATTTTATGTTATTGAATATGAAACGTCGTTAATGTGTAGCGAAGATATGTAATTTATTCTTGTCTAAAATGCAGATGTTTTGTTGTTTTATGTTCGTATTTTCAGTACCTATTATGTAATTATGACAAAGAAATGGTCCATTGCTTGACTGATCGATCTATATCACAATTTAAAACTAGTCATTTGTCGTGTAATGGCATCACAACAACGTTGGTACTCTGGCGAAGCCTGTGGATGAGTGAGGAAAACACTGAACAGTACATGGTGCGGGGGTAAAAGATGAAGGTTGACTTAAAATAAATACGGTTGTTATATTATGAACATGTGTAAATTAAACGATAAGAGCGCGGATGCTAATGAATTTTGACACACAAATAAAATCCGAAGATATGTAATGTGCTGGGTTATAGGGTACATACTTTTTGTTGCTTAGAACAAATATCTAGAGACGATAAGAGATTGTGTTTATTTCATTATGTTCATGTGTCGGTTGGAATTTCAATGGTCACCGTTCAGTTAAATACCCGGTTCGCCACGCCAACAAGCTCGTCAATTATGTAATACGAGAATGGGTGTTTTAGATCATTAGTGGTCTGTGGCCACTGCTGCCTGAGAGTAATGGAGACCACAGGTGATCTATTGAACGTTCCTGCTTGTTATATTGTGGTGTCATAGATCTAATTTAGCATCATCGTATTGTACTTAGTTGTGCAATATTTTTAACTGTTTTTTTTCTGGATTGACTTGGATTGGTTGAGTTGAAAATTAACTCTTTGTCATTATATAAAGTGTGCTTATTTTGATCTGAATTAAGAGCAGCTTGTAAGCGCAATTTCATTTACACATACTAAAATAGCTAGATTTTACAGTCATACTTTACAAACTTACTGTAGTTGATCATGAACTGGCATTATTACACCAGTTAATACTGAAATACAACAATAATTCTGTTGTTATTGCTTCTGAATATAACTTTATATCTAACTTTTCTGTAATAGTAGACTGTCAATTAATGTATCTAGCTTTAGGTAATATTTTAAATCTACGATTTTCTTACATAAAATGGAACGTTTATTTATAGAGCAAAATCTCCAGTTTTAAGAAATTTTATTATACCCTAAAGGCTTATAAGTTAAGCTACGTATTTCTCACCGCCTTACCGTTAGTTTTTTTGTCGCAATAAAGCGGAGATTAATAAATTTCTCTGCGAAAATTATCGTTATTTTGTCGATGAATGTTAATTCATGAGTCTGAAAAAACATTTCTTTGAAAAATATGATGATATAAAAACAAAACCGACAAAATAACATCAAAATATGTTTTCTATTGATGTTATTTCTTTCCGATGAGAATAAATCACACTTAGTACACAGGATACATTTCTTTGATACAATTTCAATTAAGGGACGTGTTTGAAAATGATTTGCTTCATAATTAACGTAGCAGCCGACAAAGCGCTCGCTCACATTTTCTATTCACCAAAAAGGTTTCCCCGATTCCTGTGAAGTTGTTACACCTAGTTTGCGACCTCTCCCTTTCATAGTATTGGGAGGCGGTGGCGTTCTATTGTTTATGGTACCGTTGACAATCAAATCAGAATAAATAGAGAGGCTCCCAGTCAAACACTGCGGCTGGAGCGGTGCCGTGTGTTGCGAAGTTTAATTAGCCAGTCTACAACAGAAACGCGATGTGTATGTTAAGGGTCATGACGATTTTATGAACGAATATAACTGATTTTTTTTTATTAGCCGACTTCAAAAATGGAGTAGGTTCTTCGTTCGACTGTATCTATTTTTAACCGACTTAAAAAATGGAGGATGTTCTCAACTCTATTGCGTATGTTTTTTTGTGTGGATGTTACGTGATTACGCCGCCAATTGTGGACCGATTTTCAAAATTCTTTTTATATTCGCTATAGAATACTCCAAGATTGGTCCCTTGGTCACCAAGTTAGGATCTGATGATGGGATCTCATAAAAATCAAGAAAAAACCTTAAATTTTTAGATGTGTCCAACGTGTTTTGTGTGTATATTACGCGATTACTCCGCCAATTGTGGACCGATTTTCAATTTTTTTTTGTATTCGATAGAGTATACTACTAGTGTGGTCTCAAAGTCACCAAAGTCAGGATCTGATGATGGGATTCCATTAAAATCGAGGGAAACTCTAATTTAATTAACCTTCGGTGAGCTGGTATTACATACAAATAAAAATATATTTTATACAAAACTTCGAAATGTATTTTGATAATTTTCATCCAAAAAAACATCTATAAAAAATCAGTAGTTCTTTAAAAAAATTATGACTGAAAAGGAATCTTTTGCGCGGGAAACTTGTCTTGCTTTACACGCAATCACACTGACTCACTAACACCGACGCGATAACCGGACGCGCAAGCCAGGCGCGGGCACGCGTTACATTGCGTTGTATTTATAATAGTTGTTTTTTAAGCCTAAAAATTAATTTCGTTTCACATCATTAATTTTTCGTTATATTGCTTTATATAATGGCCTGAATGCGTAGACGCGGGCTTCGGTATACGTATTTTTACACCCTGTATATTGATAAAGAGTGTTACTTACAATATTAATTTATTTTTATCTCTAAGTAAAGCATTGTCTAATGCGAATCTCACAAAATGACAATATCTGCAAATCTTATGACTTCGCCTTAACTGGAAGGGTGTCGAACGCGGTGATGGCGCTGCGAACTTTCGTTATTTGTGCGTCGCTTTGTGTCTGAAGAGTTAGTATTTATTTGCACAAACCGAGATTAGAACATCATCGATATACCTCAGTGTATGTACAATCGTCTCCTGATTTTTATAAAGTAAAATTTTGTAAAATTAATTCTATTCAAAACACTAGTAATTCAAATTCATTAGCGTACTTGTTAAATATCTTCAGTACATAAAATAAAGCGTTTGTCTTAAAATAACTCACTCGCACTAACTTTACCTGATGTAATTACTGAAAAAACTTGTTTATATTTAAACAGGTGTGATCGTTATGTGTTGCCAGGCAATAAATACCTCATTACTAAAAGAGAGATACAAAGTACTTCTTCTATATTAAATGTATTAGCCACGCGTAGAATGTTTCTGATGACTATCCCTCCCGCCTCCGGTGTCCGCGTCCAGTGCTCGCCTCGTTTGTACCTACCACAGTCGTACTAACCATCGACGTGTGACATCCTAATCATAACGTCATGAAAGTGAGATACAAAATACTGCAATCTGATATTAAATGTATTAGCCACGCGTAGAAAGTTTCTGATGACTACCCCTCCCGCCTCCGGTGACCGAATCCCGCGCTCGCCTAGTTAGTACCTACCACAGTCGTACTAACCATCGACGTGTGACGTCATAACGTCATGAAAGTGAGATACAAAATATTTCAATCTGATATTAAATGTATTAGCCGCGCGTAGAAAGTTTCTGATAACTACTCCACCCGCCTCCGGTGACCGCGTCCCGCACTCGCCTAGTTAGTACCTAGCTACGTGTGACGTCATAACGTCAACGGCAAACTCTCTCCGTCTTATTACAAAACAAGGACTAAAGTTAGTCCTGGTTTAAACCAGGACTAAATTGATGCTGCCTCTATATATGTATATTGACACAAGTGAAAGCGCACTACGTTTAAACCAAGACTAACTTTAGACCAGGTTTAAACCAGGTTTTGTAATAAGATCGTCTGTGCGGGGCTAATACCTACGGTCTATGGAGTAACATAATATTAAATAATCACAAAAATGTTGGTTGTTGTTATTTCACTCTCTGTGTGACTACTCCACAGCATGTTACTAATAACAAAATTAGCTAACCCGTACTAGGAAATAACACGGCTCGTGGACAAAAATTCACAAGAGACTGACAACATCTTCCTTTTGTATAATAATGAATTGAGATGCGAGGAGTGTGTATCCTATTGTCCACAGTGCGTGGTGCTAAAGTAGTCAGCAATTTAACTCTATTAATCTAGATTCTAGCAGTCAAAAGAACAAGTTGAATATTTTTGGTACGTGAAGATGGCTCTTCTTTTAAGCTCTACCTTAAAGAAAGTAATGTAATTTAGCCTCCTTTTCATTAGGGTGTCTAATTTCTTTAGCTTTGTAAGGTTTCTTTATGATATTGATAAAAAAACCGGCCAAGATCGAGTCAGACTCGCCCATGAAGGGTTCCGTAGCAGCAAGTAACATAATATAAAAGTTCTTGTAGTTCGTTGTAACTTTGATCGATGTTTTAATAATAGTGTATTTTTTTAAATTAAGTTATTGATAAGTAAACATTATAATTAGGTATCTAAATGATGAAATTTTTATTATTAGAAAATAAAGGTTCACGGTTTACGCATAAGGTTTATGTTTATGAAAAAAAAATGTTTTTTTTATATTTGAGTTGATTGAATGAAAGGTAAATTGCGGTTTACGATTTATGACGTATTAAAAAAAACTACTTACTAGATCTCGTTCAAACTAATTTTTGGTGGAAGTTTGCATGGTAATGTACATCATATATTTTTTTAGTTCTCTTATTTTAGAAGTTACAGGGGGGGGGACACACACACACACACACACACACACACACATTTTACCACTTTGGAAGTGTCTCTCGCACAAACTATTCTTTAGAAAACAATGATATTAGAAACCTCAATATCATTTTTGAAGACCTGAAGATGATATTAGAAACCTCAATATCATAGATACCCAACCCCACACGTTTGGGTTTGATGAAAAAATATTTTTGAGTTTCAGTTCTAAGTTTGGAGAGCCCCCAAAATTTATTGCTTTTTTTTCTATTTTTGTGTGAAAATCTTAATGCGGTTCACAGAATACATCTACTTACCAAGTTTAAATAGTATAGTTTCGGAAAAAAGTGTCTGTGACATACGGATGGACAGACAGACAGAGAGACAGACAGACATGAGGAATCCATAAGGGTTCCGTTTTTTGCCATTTGGCTACGGAATCCTAAAACGCCCGATTCTTCGTAGTAATACCTCAGACAAGTTCTTTAGAAATGACTCAAATAAATTTCTTTGTCGTATTCTCGAAAACATAGTCGTTTAGTTATTTGATCGGTGTTTCAATAAAAAAAAAAACTATTTTGATAGTTTCTTAGTGTGTTACCTTATTGGATAATGCGCACGGGACATTCGGGGCTTTAAGTAAATATTACCTATAATTTTTGATTAGGGTTCGAATAAATAATTCAAATGTTTTTATTTTTAGTAGATATTGGTAAGATGTTGGAGTTCAAAGGATACAGATAGACGGGCTTTAGAGTAAAGAAACTTTGAACTTAAGCGTCGATTTGTAAATATGAATATTTTTCTGTCTTTTTGACGTATTTTTTCAAGTTTCCACGCAATTGCTCATATATCAAATATTAACGAGCCGGTTTTTCTTTCATGTTTTTGGACTTAATGGTCATAACCATATCAATTTCGTAAATGAAGTCAAATGAGCTGAAGTAGTTACACAATATATGTCGTGCTTATTAATAAAATTATGAAAATTGGATCGTGTCAAACGAAGGAACCTTTTTGTACAGCTAAGTCTAACGTGGTCAAATAGAGAATGGAAAATTGTGTAGAATTCTGTGTACCTATTCCGCTATCTTCTCAGCTCTATCCGCTAGAACGGTGTCGCTTTTCTAAACGTTTTCTTTGTCAAACCGTTTGTATTTTGTAAAAAGAGGGTATAGTCGTTTGAAGCGCTTCCTTGTTTCTAGCAGAGAATTTTAGAGGTGCTCTCTGATTTCGTTATTAAAGTTCCTTATACAATACAAAACTTTATACTTACATTTACAATAGTAAGTGTTAGTTATAGAATGCTTGGGAAACGCTCGCTATTTAGTCACGCAGAGCTTACAACGGACAGCGCGCGGTAATGTACAGGAAAAACAGACTCAAAGCTTTGTTTACTGACGTAGAGAGTAAAGTCGCCTTTCCGCAACTATAGCAGAGGAGATTGAAGCGCAAGGCGGCACAATTTCATTCCGCCCGACGCTTCCTAGATTGCAGTTGAAAATGTAATGAAGACCACTAAAAGGGACCTTATTTGCCTACCAGTTCCGTGAGAGCGTTTCTAAAACATTTCTGCGAGCGACGTGAATTTTGAATAAGTTATTTTGACGCATCCTGTGCCTAACAACGCTCGAAGAACTTCGTCCTTAGTTCAGTCAAATAAGCAGTTTGGCCAAATGAGATATTCTTTATAATTAATATTCTAGGGGTAAAGTTGTTAATTTAATAATTTCTAATGAAATGATTACTTTGCACTTCAGATTCAAATTATTTTATTCTAACGATATGTTATTATAGCCTAGAATGAAGATGTCCTGATCTATTTACATTTTAATATTTTGTTTCTATGTAGGTACAGCGATATCCAATAAGATCTATTGAAAAGATCTATTGGTGGATCTTTTTGCACACTTTATCCAGATCAGTTTTTCTTAACCTAGACCATTTTGAAAAATATTTGTCTAGCTATGGACCTTTTCTTTTTTTCGAGGGAATGCGTGACCGCACCGTACTCGTCGTTGGCTAAACGACGAGCGTGTGTGGGGCTCTCTCGGCAGAGTGCCGGGCCTACCCACTAAACCCCCCGGTGTTCTCCCTGCCCTTATGGGTGCGCGTGGTAGGGTCCACACTGCGACAACCACTACCAACGCGCCCGGTCTAGCTATGAACCTACCCACCAACTGTTTGAACCACTATACAGTAAATAAACAAAGGGTTGTTCTATCTACAATATATTTCAAATGGTTGCGTGGACAACTTCGGGTGCTTCCACGGACCACTATTGGTCCGTGGACCACCGATTAAGAACCACTGATCTAGATCCTTTCAATGGATCTTAGTGAACATTTACTGACTATTTATCAATTTATTCCTTATGTACTGACAATTTATCTTAACAGAACCAAAGTTGTAGAGTCATTTTCCATTAATGATTGCTTTTTGATTTTTTTTTGCAGCATTTATCTGTATCATAATAATGATCTTGCAAAGTTAATTATAAGATGACCACTTGTCCAATTATTAGATAGCTTACAAGAAGAATGAGCATAAGGAAAATATGGGTTAGCGCTGAATTCAATTAGGTTTTATTATCCAGAGTAAGTTAAATGCTCATCAGATACCTATTATTGATGTTGATGTTCCAGCAACTCAAAAATTATTCATTTATAAAATAACACCAGTTTCATATCTATAATAAAGCTTAGTAGCACTCAGTATGATAATTTAGTTACATTTATAGCTACGCAACAATATCAAGAACCAACAAGTGGATTACTCTGTCTTATACCGTGCTGATAATGTTTTTGGGGGTAATTTATCGCAGACACGGTCATGCATCACCCTCGCGAGACGTAGTTGCAAAGTTCCTTGTCCAATATAATACATTGATATGATACTAATATAAATTAAGTTACGTAATATACAAGTTCATATAATTATGTGGTGTGATATTTGGGCGTGTAACGAAGTGACTATGATGGGAAATATTTATTCGGTAGAGTTTGAACTATATTATGTATAAATTAAATAATAAGTTTTATTTCGTTTGTTTGTCATAGTGATAGCGTTGCTGATTGGAGAATGGATTGCTCAAATGAGTAGGTCCTATTGGGGAAGTAACATACCGATGATTGCAGAAAAATAATAAATCGTTTCCTTCGTGCGCGTGGTGAAAATACCTGTGTTGGCAGTGTAGTATTTGATTGGCAAGACACCAAGGCTAAGGTTATATGTGCCAAACTAGAAATAAGCTATGAGCTACACTTGTGCACAAGACAAACAATGGTCACATATAAGGGACCTAGCTTGGGTATATTGGGTGCCTAGCCTTTTTTTTTCTCGGGGGGAAATGCGTAACCGCACCGTACCCGCCGTGGGCTAGACGGCGGGCGTGTTTATTTATTTATTTATTTGTTACACTTACAATTTATAACAGTTTTACAATAGTCTCGCAAAATAAGTATTAATAAGTTTGACTGCGAGTACAAAGCTCCTGGCAGAATGCCAGGCCTACCCACTAAAACGCCCCGGTGTTCTCCCTGCCCTTATGGGCGCGCTAGGTAAGGTCCACACTGCGACTCCACTACCCACGCGCCCGGGCAAGCCCGACCAACTGGTTGGGCTATCGCCAAGGGGGGATTGCCCGAGAATACCAGGGCAATCCCCAGACCGAGGGCCTTACGGCGGCGTGCACGGGGCCAACCGTGCACGCAGGCCTCCACGGCAGGGTCATTAGACGGGCATCGCTTGTTCGAATGCCCGTCTTCGCCTGCCTATGCGTCTGCGGCGGATGGGAGCGGCTGAGGATCTGCCTCCCGCTCCCTCTCCGCGGCCTCCTTCTGCGAGATTACGTCCTCGCAGAAGGAGGCGACAGCCTCCCATTCCGCCTCGCCACGGAGCATGGCCACGACTGTGACGCTCCCGACGAGACTGCCGAGCACACACTATTGGTATGCCCGGCTTGGCGACGCCAGCGCAGTGAACTCAACGCTGCGCTGGGAGGCGGAAACCTCTCGCTGCCGAGCATGGTCGTGGCTAGTGTTGCCCAAAATTGGTCTTGCAGTCTTGCGAGACTTGCTGCAAGACCGAGACCAAGGTCGGCCTAATTGTAGCAAGACCAAGACCAAGGCTGTATGCTTACTCAGGCGAACAAAAATCAACAACCCCAACACAATCCCAATGTCGATCGATCGGAATTGGTTCAAGTGTAAGCCTACTGATCCATACAAGATTTGAGCAAGACTCTTGAGCAAGACTCTTGCTCAAATCTTGTATGGATCAGTAGGCTTACACTTGAACCAATTCCGATCGATCGATATTGGGATTGTGTTGGGGTTGTTGATTTTTGTTCGCCTGAGTAAGCATACAGCCTTGGTCTTGGTCTTGCTACAATTAGGCCGACCTTGGTCTCGGTCTTGCAGCAAGTCTCGCAAGACTGCAAGACCAATTTTGGGCAACACTAGCCACGACCATGCTCGGCAGCGAGAGGTTTCCGCCTCCCAGCGCAGCGTTGAGTTCACTGCGCTGGCGTCGCCAAGCCGGGCATACCAATAGTGTGTGCTCGGCAGTCTCGTCGGGAGCGTCACAGTGGTGACACTGCGGTGTTTCCTCCCGACGGGCATTGGGTGCCTAGCCTAGTAATTCACTTTTGTGCCGTCTGTTCATGAGAACAGATTGAAAACTCAGTGCTTTAATTCAAAATTTAAGTCGTTGGATATATGAAAGTAATATTTGAAGGCCTCTGTATAGGTAGAGCTTGAACGTAGAAAGAATTGCACAATAAGTTAACATGCTAAGTTTCATCCATGCTGCGAATTTGGTACTGCATATTATCAGGGTATTTTACTTCCCGACCGACCGACCGTATTTTGCTTCCCACCAATGTGGGCACGTAAGGGAACCAATGTTTAAAGAAGTGTTTTACAAAAAATAAAAACCGACTTCAAAAACACTGAAATGTAAAAAATAGTATAGGAATAGGTAGGTATAGACAACATCTCATTTCTATATTAAAGTCGGTGCCAAGGATGATCTCCAAGAAAGTCTGTACCTATTCTTATATTATGTTTAACTTTTCAGTGTGTTTGAAGTTGGTTTTTATTTTTAATACGTGAAGAAACATGAAACACGTTAGACGTACCTATACAATTTATGAGTTTCCCCTCAATTTTCCTGGGATCTCATCATCAGATCTTGACTTTAGTGACAATGAGACCACCGCAGGAGTATACTCTATTAAATACAAAAAGTATTTTGAAAATCGGTCTACAATTGGCGGCGTAATCGCATAACATATACACAAAAAAACATACGCATCAAATTGATAACCCCTCCTCCTTTTTTGAAGTCGGTTAAAAAATAGAGGGCCGTTTTGACGAACTAAATGTAAACCTAATTGATATTTTGTTTCTACAAATGACCAGAATGTGTCAAGGTTCTTCTTCTATACACAACAATGTTGTCAGACAAGCAGGCTGTCCTCCTGATGGTAAGTGACTACAGTCGCTTCTAGTGCATGTAGTTCCTGTAAGATTTGCAAATATACAATCCCTACAAGGACGCCAATGTATGAGTACGTTGCTAACTTGTGACATAAGATGTGAAGTCACCCAGTAATTTGTGAACGTCAGGATGGCACATGTAGTGCCTTAAATCTCGATGAAATATATTTTGAACAATGGTACCTAAACTGTACTAAATAGTACCTATACACAGACAAACTGTACCCTAATCCTTTGAATGTAAATTAAAAATTCTCCTACATCTGCCATTCTGACATCAGGCTGGCCGATGCATTGTCATAACACGTTTATAGCTACAACTATCATTCTGGAACCTATGCCAATTAACTGTACCTAAATAGTACCTAGTGAAATATGCAACACATAATAAAAATATCATTGGGATTCGTAGGCAAATAAATTTTAAAATTTTGCTTCTATGAGTAATGGTAAGTAATACGTCTGTTTGCTTCTATAAGAACACCGGGATAACAACTTCACTGACAAATAATTCATTGTTAATAATGTTAGCGTACGGAATCTGTTCCTTATATTAAACATTTATTATTTTTGTTTAATTGAAAACCCAAATACAGTGAAACCAGCTTAATACGATTTCCCGCATAATACGCCATATTACACTATGACTTAACGCAATTTAAAAGTACCAAATACAATAACTTTCCTAAATAAATAAAAAATATACATAATCTGAAATAAAAATCATTGATTATAAATAAAAATCAATGTTTGTCCTTTATGCGTTCTGAAACCATTAATGAGATTGTGATGAAACTTTGATATCGTGATCCTGGCACAATTTTTTTTGCGAACTTCTAAACCAAAAAAAATCAATTTTGAAGTAGATATCTTTAACCGATTGAGCTGAAATTCTGTATAGACGTTCCGGCAAACGACCTTGCAACAATGATGCGTTGAATGAGATGAACAGACTGAGAAACGTGTCCAGTGATAACTAAAAGGTAAAAAATAAATTAAAACTAAAAAAACCTTTTTAAAAACAAGCTTTTATTTAAATGCGCTAAGAAGAAAAAATAAACTTTTACACTAAAACTTTTACTTATAACGTAATCTTGATGTGAATAATTTCGCCGACGACACGCTCGTCGCAGCAAAAGCCGAAACGGGGGAGGAGGCGGCTCACCTTGCGTCGGCCTGCACCTGTTTGGTGGTCCGACGCATTCGCCTCTTGGGCCTGGACGTGGCCCTCGACGTCTCTTAGGTCTGAGTCTGACTAGAGGGGGTCCGTATACCGGTCGTGGCGCACTTCATGTACCTCGGCTTGGTTTTAGACACCCCAGGCACGTTGGTAGTGGTAGTCGCAGTGTGGACCCTATCACACACGCCCATAAGGGCAGGAAGAACACCAGGGGGTTTAGTGGGTAGGCCCGGAACTTTGCCGGGAGAGCCCCACACACGTTCGTCGTCCAGCCAACGGCGAGTACGGTGCGGTCACGCTTTCCCCTCGAAAAAAAGAAATGGTTCGATTCTCGGTGTCAGAAGAGTTTGTGTATTTGTTTTTGAAGTGAGAACTTCTTTAGCGGCGTTGTACACTTTTTTTGTAATGGGTAAAAAATGATAAACTCGCGTCAGGATCACGTGACACTGATTGAAAATGCGTAAGACCAATTAAAATTGAAATGGCCGCAGGAACTGTCGAGGTGCGGTGAGGGGTCCACGTAAGCCGGCCGAGAACAATAAGGATCACGTGACACTGATCGAAAATGCGTAAGACCAATTAAAATTGAAATGGCCGCAGGAACTGTCGAGGTGCGGTGAGGGGTCCACGTAAGCCGGCCGAGAACAATAGCGGCTGTCAAAAGTACTGGATGTCACACGTCACTTGAGACAGTTTTAATCAATTTATTTACTTTGTTAGGAAAAATCTAAATTGTGCTTTTATTTGATTTTGTTGTAAATATTAATTAGGTAAGTTAGTATAAATTAAATATTATTTATTTGTTATAAAATTACGTTTTTAAGTAGTATATTAATGTCTGTTTTGATCATATTTTTAATTTAATTGTAAATATTTTGATTCATTATTACTAGTTATATAATTATGTACGCACAACGTTACAACAGGAAGTTGATTTTTCTGAGGGATAAACTTTTTAATGTAATATAAATTGTCATGTTTGTGTACGATAGCGCAATAAATAAATATTGTATTCTACCACATAAAAGATAGTACTTTTATTCTGATAATTAAAGCAATTCGTGCAAAATTATTCCATAATCATTCCAAAATATCCAAAACGCACAACGTTAATACTTAAGTTTTCACTTCTGCCGGCACTCCCGGAGTGCAACCCGTAATTTTTTTTCTTATGGCCGATTAAGATTAATAGTTATGTGAAACATTGTAGGTACCATTACCCACTTCGTACTTTTATTTTTATAATGTAGTTTTACCCTAACAATTAATGCCAGCTTTGATGTTATCTTCTTCTTTCTTAGCTATAACGATTTTCGAATCCTGGGCTCCTCAAAGATCTTCTTCGGTCTTGCTTCTTCCTGACAAAGTGTTGTCCTTCTTGAAGATTTAATCTTTTCTATCCTTATTGCTGAAATCTTTTTGTTGCCACAATAACACAATATTACTGCCTTTTAGGGCCAGGAAACAAAATTCTGTATTCATTTTTTTGTGAATTCTAATGATATTGCATTATGTGTGGTATATATTTCACTAGGTACTATTTAGGTACAGTTAATTGGCATAGGTTCCAGAATGATAGGTGTAGCTATAAACGTGTTATGACAATGCATCGGCCAGCCTGACGTCAGAATGGCAGGTGTAGGAGAATTTTTAATTTACATTCAAAGGATTAAGGTACAGTTTATCTGTGTATAGGTACTATTTAGTACAGTTTAGGTACCATTGTTCAAAATATATTTCATCGAGATTTAAGGCACTACATGTGCCATCCTGACGTTCACAGTAATTTACTGTCATTAGCCTTTCTCTGTTAAAAAGTTAGGCTATCGAAGCAGCAGAACACGTGTTTTAGTTTATTTATGAAATTTTCTTCGGCATACCTAACTGTTTTATGTATTTGCAATACAGTATTGAGCATTTCCTTTTAAACACCCTTGCTCGTAAAGTGGATCTAATTAAACAGGTTTTAGATACATAAAGCAGCTCATAAAACACGCGTGTTTTGTAGCGCAAGTAGGCGTTATAGGAGCCAAGGAACGCATCGCAGAGTCCGGCAATGCTGCACTTGCCGGCCGCGGCAGTACTGTCCTATATTTTTTTAAGAGCTAGAGGTATATGAAATAGGTATATAAATATATAAAAGACATCAACGAACTCATTGATTTTCCAGATGATTATTTTCATATCATTATTTAGTTTGTCTACAAATTAACAATGATTTGTGTTATTTAATCAAAAAAATCAGTTTAATAGGTATTTTTCCTCACAAGTGTGTTGAAAAACGTCGTAAAAACGTAATGTACTATTATGAATTATTTACTTTATTAATACATGCTGGTAAACTTACAGTATTTGACTTTTTTGAGAGGAGCTGTATCTAGATGCTGTAGGTATGCTCAAACAAGTTTTTATTTATATTATCTGTGTTTTTATTTATACATCAGTAATATGTATAATTATATTTATAAAAATATATTATGATTAAAACGAGGATTTAATAAAGTCAGGTAAAATGATTCTTATAGTCAATGTATTGGCCTTAGCAGTAAGCAGTTATAAAAGTTGCTGCAAAAGCCAAACAAGAACAATTATTTGTACAACACGCTCTATACAGTGGTAGGTAAAAAATCTAGACGCTTTAATAGTAGATTATGCACCAAGGAATTAAAGCAGTGTCTAACGTCACGGGCGCCATATTGAACCCCGAGCGTAACGAGGGACTCTAGAGTTAACTCCCGAGCGTAGCGAGGGAATTAAAATTTAACTCCTGAGCGAAGCGAGGGAGTTATGTAGAGTCCTAAGTGAAGCGAGGGGTTCAAGTCGCCTAAGACGAAGACGCTGCTTTATTCCAGAGGTGAATACTCTACTTTTCATACCATCTGCGAGACAATAAAAACTCAGGGCTCTATAACCAATTACTTAGGTGGTTAAACACTGTCACATTATCATTATCACTATAACTATGGTTAAAATTATGATATTATCATGAAAACCATAAAATACAAAAAAAAAAAGATTTATTTTTCTCAAGCACGAACACATCACGCAATAATTATATCTTAAGTAAAGCTTAAAACATTACAAAAACTTGAAACATATAATAATATAACAAGTATGGACAATACGATACGATCAGCTGCTGTACCCTGTCAATGACCTTTAGTAGCACGCAGGACGAATATTAATTTGTTAACAATAAAATGGTATCAAATATTTTTTTTTTCAACTTTATTGTATATTTACTTTTGAAACAGCAATTAATTACTACACACATCTGTCGAAATAAATCTCAAATAGTCAACAACCTATACCCCAAATAAAAAAAAGCTGAAGCACCTGGATATTTACCTACTTACGTTTTTTAACTTTATCAATAAAACACTGAATAAACTTCTAAAAAGACTGTATTATTGATGCCACAAAACACATTCCACTAAGCACTTTATTAACGTAAGCAACAAGATATTACAATTTTGAAATACGTAATGGTGTTGGCGGCAAAGTTTTAGCTATGAAAACAATACAACGGAATACTGTTGGTGCAAATTATGGAACAAATTGTAGAAACATTATTTATTTTTAAATATGCCGCGTAATTTTTCCAAATGCTGTTTATCCGCTGGCAGCGAGTGTTCTTGCTTTACTCTGCTTTTATTCGTTTTTATCGATAGTTAATGGTGGCCGTCAATAGATGGCGCTTTTTGCATAAATCGTATTTTATCAATAAAAAATAAAGTGAAATGTAATTGTTTATTTTAGCTTGCAGTGTTATGTAGATAAATATTTTATAATTTTAGTAAAGAAATTGTGTATTTAGAGTTTATAAAAACATTATTTACACAGGTAGAATGTCTTTGTCTCTAGTGGATGCACGCTACTGCTGTATGGGCGTAGAACCTTTGCCTTCCTAAGCTAGCATCTATGCAAAATTTTTATACAAATTTTATGTTCCATATTTAAAACACTTTAATCCCTTGGGAGTTTCATACAAAATTATATCCCTTGGGATATAATGTCTTGCTTTACGTTGAAGTTAAGGGGGATCTAATTGAACATTGTCGAGCAGGTGGTATGAAAAATAGCTTTCCATCAAGTCATATTTAAATAAAGAATATTTTGATTGATGTAATAAGATCGCTACGGTCTTATTACAAAACCTGGTCTGGACCTGGTCTAAAGTTAGTCTTGGTTTAAACCAGGAGTAAGTTAAGACCAAGCTTTGTAATAAGACGGCTAGCGTTAATCATATTTTCCGAGTGTTTTGCACATTGCTCTTAAAATAGCAGAAAAATAGTAATTAAAACGTATGAATGGTATAATTAATAAACCTGACGATAACTTATTTTTATTAATAAGTACATATAACAATTCTCACGTGACGCCCAAAAATAAGAAATGTTAAATACCTACAAATCTTGTGAGATGTCGGAACAAATTGCGTGATTTTAATAATAAATGGTGATTGCTTCGAGGGAAAATTGGATGGTATAAGTCTATTTTAATTTAATTTGAGGGAAACATCACGTTTTAATTCAGATAGATTACATATTAAGATGAATAATGTTCATTGGAATTTGGTTTTCCCGTTATGACCTACTTTTAAGGACTACAATTCTGTTTCAAATAAAATCAATATTATAACTAGTGATTTTTCAGAGGCGTACGATTATATATGGGATAAAGGCGGGTGTGCTTGAAGATTTGATGTTAGATCCTCTACTTTGGGTTAGTTCAATTTCAGATGACAGCATACCGAACAATAAAGAGTTACAGCCAATCTTGTTAATTATGTAACTTACTAGCTTTTCGGTCACAGTTTCGTCCACATTATTTTTGTTTTTCGTGGGTGAATATATTTTATTGAGCAGAAACAATTCAAACCTTAAAGCAAATGCTATTAAAAAGTAGCATTGAAATACGGAGGCAGTTATGATATTTAAACAAAAAACAAAATTTAAATTCTTATATCACATTTCTAAGTAGGAATTTTCAAAAACGCTTAAGACGTGTTATCTCATTTCTAATTATCAGCATTAGTTCAAAATTTCATGATTCTAGCTTCGAAAACGATGGGCTTCCAAAGAAAATTTTAATCCACTTTTCACCTTTTAAGGGTTGCATTTCGTAAAATCCGTCCTTAGCTGACATAAACTACCTCCATAAACTACCTTTCTGCAAAATTTCATGTTCATAGGTCAATAATAGTTTTTTTTAATTTCGTGATTAATGTTAAGTGAGTGTCTTTTTACTTTTATATACGAGTACTAGCTTTACGCAGCATTGCCGGAGTTGTTTCTATTTTCCCGTGGGAATTTTATATTTTCCCGGAAGAAAAATAATTTACAGCCTAATAGGTTAGAAAATTATTAATCAGTGAATTGGATAATATACTCGTAGCATTCTAATGGTAATAGTTATTTGTACAACAAGTGAGCAAAGTTATTTTTTGTTGCGAATGCTGACTTTAAAAGAATTGAATCACGAGCGTAGCGAGTGGTTCAAATATAGACTACTGAGCACATACAACTTTTCACCTCTACCAGCGAGAAAAGTATAGGTAAGAAAACCACTAAGACAATCCTTAATTTTTATTATTATTTATAACTAAAAACGCTCACAAATAAATAGCAATAATTATTAAAAACTAAAAGTAAAATTACTGCAATTAGGCAAGTTAAAAGTAATTTTTGTTCGGAACTGTGATTGTCGCATTATTTACTTGCGTATTATGTAATATTTCCGTCTCTACGTTTGTGCATTGCGGAGGGTTTGCAGAAGGGCCTAGTGAAACTGGAGGACTTTCAATAATTCGTATAATCCACTAAATTATTTCATTCGCACTCATTATTCGTATAATCCACTAAATTAGTTCAAACGACCTTATACTGAATGAATGAATTGGATTTGCCGCCAATTCCACCATTTTGTTTTCTAATTTTATTTTAGAAGTTGCGTTCGGAAATTGCACTGCTTGACATTTTTATAAAAACCAAACATGATATTTTTAAGCGATATAATGTTCACTGGTATTTATTTTAAATATTACGTCTTTAAAAAGGTAATAGTATAATTTATTAACTTAAATTTCAATAAATAATTATTAATAACTAATATTCGGAGCGTCGGTGGCGCAGTGGACTGGGCACTTGCCTTCCAATCGGGGGGTCGGGGTTCGAGACCCGCCATGTACCAATGTGTTTTTCGTTTCGAATTTCATATGTACATTTGTCTGACGCTCCTACGGTGAAGGAAAACATCGTGAGGCAACCTGCATACATCTGCGAAGAAATTCAATGATGTATGTGAAGTCGACCAATCCGCACTGGGCCAGCGTGGTTGACTAAGGCCTAATCACCCTAATATAGGGTAGGCTCGAGCCCCTCGGTGGGGACGTATATGGGCTGTGATGATGATGATGATGATGAACTAATATTAATGAGTTGAATCGCTTGGTCAAATTGCATTTCTGAACGAACCTCGCCTAGTTTATTTTTTTCAGCGCCGAGTAAATTCCAAAAGGTGGTGTTCGAAATTCAAATCACTTTGCCTCTCGCTCGCAGCAAAAAGCGATTTTGCTGCGAGTTTTGACGCACCAAAAGCACCCTTTTCGTGCTGGAGAGGTGAAAAATAATTTTTGAAATCGGTCCATTAGTTTTTGAGTTTATTCATTGCATACGTACATACTCGTACAACTCTTTCTTCTTTATAATAATATTGTAGAAGTGTAGATGTAACTTAAAGGCTACGTTTATTATTAAAACTTATTTACATCTCTCATGTTCAGTAAGTAGGTCTTTATTACCTCCAAATGGGGCTTGTAGGTGACTAATTAGCGCTCTAGGGTAATAATGTAGCTAGAAAATCCCTAGGGCTGTAAGTAATTTATTGCCAGTATGATGGTTAGATGTACGCGAACTTTTTGAAATAGTGAAGTGTTTTTTTTTAATTACTTACCGCCCTAGGGCTTTCCAAGCTACATTATTACCCTAGAGCGCTTATTGGTCACCTACAAGCCCTATTTGGGGCTAATAAGGACCTACTTACCTCACAATCGAGATGTAAAGCAGAGTAGTTAGCTCGGGTGTAAGCACCAATTGCACCCTCGAAATATAGGCGCCCTCGCTGCGCTCGTGCGCCTAATTATCTCGGGCTGCAATTGATGCCTTACAGCCCTTAGCTACTAATCTACTATTATTATTGAAACTGCACTTCTTTGGTTAATCACAGATTAATTTTTGTTCCACAAAAATTTCATATAACAAAATTCTAACGTTATCATTGATTTATTTCAACACGAAATCAATTTAGAATTACCAAAATACTGTTTGTTTAAATGCGACTAGAAACGAATTAACAAACAAATATGGCGGCGCGGGGCACATGACGTTCAACCAATCAGCGAACGATGTGCGTTCCGTCACATAATATTTTACCATAAACTCAGAGAGCTGAAATTTGGTACAGAGTTAGGGTTTAATGGCCACATAAGGCGAAAACTATAAAAATTAGGATAATGGAAGATCTGGAGTACCTGGTGACCCTAATTAGAAACACAAGAGCCCAACCAAACTATTAGAGATATCAACATACCGCCTTTACAAAAAATATTCAAATTGGTGGGTCGCTTCCAATAAAAAAAGAAAAGAAAGATTTGTAATAATAAAAAAATACCCCTAAAAAGAAAAATACTGTGTCAAATAAGAAAATCTAATAAAATAAATCAATAAGCTCACGTTTCTACAAAAAGAAGTGAAATCCCACCAAAAACATTCTGTAAAAAACTAGCCAAGTCTCGATGGAGCTGCTTGTTTATCTCTAAAATGTAATGAAATCTAGACAAAGTCGTGCCAAGTCTAAGGTGCGATTTCTTTATTATTATAGTTAATGTTGTGTGACTTGGTCGTTGAACATTCTTTATACGTTAATGGGTACAAATCAACGGCCAAGTCACACAACATTAACTATAATAATATAGAAATCGCAGAAGGAACCTTAGACTTGGCACGACTTTGTCTAGATTTCATTACTTTTTAGAGATAAACAAGCAGCTCCATCGAGACTTGGGTAGTTTTTTACAGAATGTTTTTGGTGGGATTATAATCTACCGAAAAATAAAACGTTAAATTCTTAGCAGTAGTTACGGTTCACAATCTTTCGACAGTTTACAATCTCGCGAGATAGATTATAATCTAACGGTATTTACAGTTTTACGGTGACAGATATTCAGGGTAACTTTTTTAACAGGGGCCAAATTTTGTGTGCTTGTTCAGACAAGTAAACTCAACAACTTTTACTATAAGACCAATCTTGCAGACGCGAAAAAAAATTAAGCTGTTCAATACATTTAGGTTCAGTAGATGTTACATTTGTATGGAACAGTTGATTTTCTTCGTGATTCCAAGATTGGTCCAATATAGTAAAAGTTGTTCAGTTTGCTTGTTTGAACAAGCACAAAGAAATTGTAACCTACTTAATATGTAACCTTGTATACTCAGATAATAGACCATTGCTACGTTTAAGGAACCCATCATCATCATTATAAATTCAGCCAAGAGACGCCCACTGTTGGACATAGGCCTCTCCCAAGAATCTCCATACTGTTCGGTCCTTTGCCTCCCGTATCCAGCGGCTTCCCGCGACCTTCACCAGATCGGCGGTCCACCTTGTGGGGGGCCTACCAACGCTGCGTCTCCCAGTAAACGAGCCCCACTCGAGGATCTTTCCGCCCCAACGGCCGTCAGTCCTACGAGCGATGTGTCCTGCTCACTGCCAAAAGGTTTGCAATTTTTGGGCTATGTTGGTAACTCTATTCTTCTATGGATGTCATCATTTTTGATGTGATCACATAGAGAAACCCCGAGTATAACCCTTTGAGTGACTTTGAGCCTTCTTATGGGACCCATTGTAAGCGTCCACGTCTCAGTTCCGTACGTCATCACTGGCAACACGCACGAACTGAAGACTTTCGTCTTGAGACACTGCGGCAGATGGGCCGAAAATATGCCACGTGGCTTCCCGAACGCTGCCCAGACGAGTTGGATTCCCAAGTAACAACAGAATCTGTTTATAAATGTTGTATAAGAAATCATTTATCTTTTATTTTACTCCATAGTTAGTCTGATCACTAATAATTGCTTAGTAAGTAAACAAATGATGCATATGCGACATATGCATACTGAGTTTACTTCTATGATAAAAACAATGATATAAAAATAAACTTACATTTCAATGAAACCAACAAAAAGACCACAATAATATTCCTTTTATTTGTACACAAAAAAACATAAATTGTTAACAAGCGAACAACAGAAGGCAATACGAATTCTAGCAGCCCATGGCCAAGTAAAAAGCAACAGTTAATAAATCAAGAGCTCTCATAGCCGGCTATGAAATTGTTAACGTTTCCGAAGGGTAATCCTCTATGGCTGCTATTAATGTTTCGAGTATGACAATTGCCGTACATTACTGACATCTGTCAACGAATCACCAAATCGTGCACGCTTTCGCTACATTGTACAGCAAACTTCGAGCGTAATTTTGATCACCGACTTAGAGAGTAGCCCCTCAGAACGCGGACAGACCGGAGAACTCGAAAATTTCCTCTGAAGCCCGCGAAATGAAGCCGGAATTTTCGGAATCACGAGGACAAGCCTGGGCATAATGTTTTGAAGGGTTTTTGTCGAGTTTCACATTTGTAAACGGGCAAGGATTTTATATATGTATCCTATATACGAGTTTGATTAAAGGTTATTTGAGGTTTTTCTTTTATAAATTGCAACGTTGTGAAAATGCAAAAAAGTAAAAACGGCAGCAGAGGCAGCTTGATTGCATTGATTGTAGCTTACCACAATCTTATGTATTTTGTGCCTATGAGTAGGGGTAGAGCACTAAAAATGACTAAATACATTTCTCCCAAACAACAATATAAAATGCTTGGGCTTCATCTCATCATTAAATGCCTATCATTAAATGAATATCGAAGTGACTTTTTCGTGGATTCCTCATTAACCGAGCGACCCAGTAACAGTCCCCATCTTAGTCGGAAAGTCGGAATTGAGGAACCAGTCTTACCTCTTATTGTCAGAATACAACAATGGTATTGACATGTTATTGTAACGACATTTACGATAAGACAATAGTAACTAGCCAGGCAGGCTCAGAAGCCCTAACACCAACCAAACCAAACAGAAAATATTCTGCCCTCATGGAAATCGAGCTCCAGATTGGAACCAGGAAGTTTCAACCACTAAAATAAGAGTTTCATAATGTCACTCAGTTATGAGTATTTATGGAACTTTATTCTTTTGGAAGTAAGTTAAGTAGTAAAATTTTAGATTTTGGTTTATTGGTATCATATTTAAAATTTTGTTGATTTTTGGAAATTTTGCCGCTAGGGAAGTAAATAAGGGTCGATTAATGGAGAGTTTAATTTCAAAATGTTTAGAATTATATTAATAAACAAGCAAAACTACGTTCTTTAAAACGTGTACACAAACATGGCTATACAAAAACAATTAACCACCATTAATCATCATCATACTCTCATCGTAATAAACGAATCAATAATCCTTGTAGTACCTATATATTATATTTGTTTATAGAATAAACATGGTACTTCGAATGAGTTTTTCCACCTAAACCGATTTGATTTAATATTGCGCTTTATTTACACTAAGACCACTCATAGCCCTATCAGCCCCCTAACCATGATGGCCCAAAACAATATTAAAACCGCACTGAGAGCGGGATGGCGCTATACGCACCAAGAGCGGTGTCTCTGTTTCAATATTGTTTTAACCTTGCTATAAGCGGTCATGGTACGGCCCCTGCGGATCTTCGCACCCTCGTAAAACAACCGTTTGAGTGCTCCGCAGCTTGGACATTGATGTCTTAGATGGAATTCGTAAAAATTATTCACATCAAATTATTTAATTTTCTTTTTATCTACAAAAGTAAATCTCGCGACAAGCATTTATGTCATATAAATTGTGTCAAATCTGAAATGACGTTATAAGTAAAAGTTAGTGTAAAAGTTTATTAATTCTTTTTAGCGCATTTAAATAAAAGCTTGTTTTCAAAAAGGTTTTTTTACATTTAATTTATTTTTTACTTTTTAGTTATCACTGGACACGTTTCTCAGTCTGTTCATCTCATTCAACGCATCATTGTTGCAAGGTCATTTGCCGGAACGTCTATACAGAATTTCAGCTCAATCGGTTTAAGATATCTACTTCAAAATTAATTTTTAGCTTTAGAAGTACGACATATTGGATCACTTAATTTTTCAAGTTATTCTTAGCAAGACCTTTTATTTGATACCCATATTGTAGGAGTGCATTAAAAATAATTGGTCCGCCATCTTGGGTATGCAGCCATCTTGGATTTAGAATGACGTCATACAGTTAACCGTGCATTTTCATCCAAACTGTGTGTTTACAAAATTTCAGCTCAATGTTAAAGATATCTACTTCAAAATTGATTTTAAAGCTTTAGAAGTCCGCCATATTGGATAAACAGTGACTTCACATTATTTTTCGAGTTACTCTTAGCAAGACCTTTTATTTGATACCCATATTGTAGGGGTGCATTAAAAATAATTGATCCGCCATCTTGGGTATGCCGCCATCTTGGATTTAAAATGACGTTACACAGTCAACCATACATTGTCATCCAAACTGAATGTGTATACAAAATTTCAGCTCAATCGGTTAAAGATATCTGCTTCAAAATTGAGTTGCAAGATTCCACCCGAACATACATACTTACATACATTGCAAGTTAAATAAAAGCTTGTAAAAAAAATAACCTACGACCTATTCTTAGTCCTATAAAATTTGTATAAAAATCGGTCAAGCTGTTTTGGAGGAGTTTGATAATAAACACCGTAACCGTAACACGTGATTTTTATACATATATTATATTAGATTAAACGAAGTTTTGGTAAAAAGTGAGGGAAAATCAAGAAAAATTAAAAATTATTCATTTAAAATAAAAATAAATCCAAAATACAATATAGGTACTTGGTCTAACATCATAAAAAAAATATTTTGTTCATTTCATTGACCTCATGGAGTTTATATATTTTTTTTTTATTTAGTATCGGAGACGTATAAAATAAAAATAACAATACAAAGTTGGAGGGCGTGGAATTAGCTATCCTCTGATAAGTAAATTATATCTCCTAAAAAATCTATCGAACCTTGACAAAGGAGACTTTCAATACAGTGGTATAGCCACTGTATTGAAAGTCTCCTTTGTCTAACCACGAACTAACAAGAATGTAATATTTAAAAACTCATATTAGGCAAAAAATAATAAAAAACGAAATATTTTACTATTTTAATTAGTTATATGAATTATGTTTGCATTAAAATACAATGTCAATATCTTCAAATTATCTCCGTTAGGTAGATAAATGTTTTTAAGTGCACCTTGAGCATAGATTTATAAAAAAACGCGATATCACTGTCATTATTTTATTTGAGTTTAAAATACTCCCTCACCGAAGGAAATCATACAAGCTACATGTAAAAAGTAGTCATTGTTATTAGTTTTCACTTGTATCAATGAATCTCGCTGGCATGTATCTTAATTCCAAAAAAAAGCACCAAACCTACTAAAAAGCACATTTCATCCCTCAGCCTAACCACCACCACAATATAGAGAACGATTTCTCTATATTGTGCCACCACAGTCACAGTCACGTACCATTATGTTGACCTATACTGATTTGGTAGGTAAATGCTATAATGTTACACTCTTCAAAAAGTAAATTGGTTGAGGCTTCAATTTGATCTGTAACTCGAAACTTTGTCAAAATTCACGTAGAAACGTTTAATATATTTGCGAATATTTCTATCAACAAGGCAATATAATATTTAAGCAATGTAAAGAAATAATGTATGCGAATACTCATGACGGTCAAATAAGTCCCTACTAGCCTTCGGGCCTTTGTCAAGGAAATTGCATTCTATTCGTCCCCTCAGACTCTTGAATTGGTCCCCCCGATGTTGAACGAACAAAATTTGTACAATAGTTGACAATACTACAGCTATGGACTGCGACAAATATTATAAAGTTTCGCAAACGTTTCGCCTTTGGTAGGCGAAACTTTACACAAAAAAATGTCAGAATTCAATAAATCATAAATTAACATTCATTTCTTGTTTTCAGACTTTAAAAATATTTATTGACGGCATAATAAAATTTCTTTTTTTAGAAATTGGTGAGTAAAAAAATCTCACTGATTGAATATCAAAAATTACAATAAATGACCGAATTGCAATTCGGTCATTTATTTCAATTTTGACCGACTAAAAAAAACCGGTCAAGTGCGAGTTGAACTCTCGCATCGAGTGTTCCGTTCAAAGTTATAAGTATTATGTATAAGTTCATATTTAGGTAGGTATACACGGTTATTTTTTTATCACCCTGGAAAATTTTAGAGACGCTGCAGGACACATCCATTATTATATAAAAAATAAAAAAAATAATTAAAAAAAAATAAAAAAATCTCTAAAAATGCTGCTCTTAACTAGTGCAGCATTTTTTGGATTTTTTTGAAAATTAATATAAAATTAAGTAAGTGAGTTATTTTTTTATTCATATTTAAATCATTCTAATACCATGTCGTGAAGCGTCCCTTAAATTTTCCAGGGTGATAAAAAAATGACCGTGTATAAGTTTCTTACGACATATTTACTGTTTTAGATTTTTTCCCTTATTATGTGCTGTAATATACCCTACAGGTTTCGATTCCCTTGTGAAATCGCGAAATATGCGAAAATATGTGACATACTCGTAAATGTTATATGTATTTGTATATTATATGTATTAGTTTTTATTTTTGTGTTTTTAAAGTTGTATTTTATGTTAAGTAAAATATTTTCTACTTACGAGTTCTTACGAAAAGCTAACTTAAATCAAAGAAGAGGAGTCAGTTACATCGGTATTTTGACTAGCTAAGTAGTAGGTACAACATTTTTAAAAAATTATGAATAGTTAGAATTCTATATTTACATTGTATTTTTATGAATAGGTATAAGTGCCTTAAGTCAGCACAAAGATGTATAATTTTAATTAAGAAAGGCATTTTCAATATTCATCAATGTTTTTGACTCGACAATACCCGCAACGAAGTTCACAGTTTACGTAGTATTTTCTCTTTCTACATATTTTGGTTACTACCTTAAATGATTGAAGGTTTAACTTGTTCCACTTCGTAGGCACTTGATTTCTATTACCCTTCATTGAATTATAATATGGCCTCTGGTACAGTATTATAAAAAAAATATTTAAGTGGCACAGAGACACCGTGACAATTCAACATAAAATCAATATTACGAGTAAAGGATTTATTGGTATTAGGTATACATAACAAATATTAAGTACCTAGGGGCTTAAGTTTAAAATTACCGTTTTATCGGACACCATGCCAGCTTTAACAACTTAACAATTTAGCCAGATTTAACATTCTTGATTTGAAAAATGTACATTACTTATACGATTGTTTGACTTTCGATTGTTTTTTATTGGATTTTTAAAGTAAAGATAAAGTGAGTACCGCCGAGTTACTAACGCAGCAAAAACAGCTCGCGATGTTAAGGCTGTGGTTGAAGAGGATACGGCTGATGAGCAAACCGTGCGTTTTTAGTTTTGCTTTGTTTTTGGTTTTCGCTTTTGTAGAGGAAACTTCGACTTGAAAAACATATCCCGAGAAAGACCAGCCCCAAGGTAAATAACGATGACTTGAATGCAATGGTGACCGCCGATCTGTATCACAGCATGGTTTGATATTGGATATCTATGTAATAAAATAATACGGATCGTTTATCCGTGATTAATCAGTTTTGCACCGTAATCTGCACCAAGTACGTAATTCCTATACATTTTGTCATTCAGGTACCTAACATATTCCGTGGCGGTTAGTATTTCATAGATTTTGCCCTAATGTCTGAGGAGGTTCCTATTGAAACTTTGTCAAGTCACGTGATCCTGTTCCAGACCCATTACGGATCAAAAAGTTCTTAAAATCTGCTAATCAGAAGAATTAAATAATGCAGTCTTAAGACAGTGTAATACTATGTCAATTTGAAAATTATGCAAAACTTTAATTATCCGCATCTGAAAAATGTGCAAGTTACTAATTTGCAATGAGTCAACCCATTTGCATGAGAAAAAAGGGTGTATACTATATCATTTTCTTCCGTTACAACTGATATAATTTTACCAAAACGAAAATATGGTAAAGAGGAGAAAATGTGTATGTCGTTTGGGAATACAATTTTCTACATCGCTCACCGTGAACGCGGAGCAGCGATCAAACGCTTTATTCCTGGAGATTACTTGTGACAGGATCATTTTGAATACAAATAAAATTGATTCGACCGAGTATTGCATTGGCAGTGTGTACAATAAGTACTTTATTTGGATCTACTTGAAATATTGTAGCTTTAAAGGTTTCATGCACAGACAACACGACAAAATAAAATAAATTATTTGTATAAATTTAAACTAGATAAATATATTTGATAGAAAATACATTAAAACAATTTTGAATGTAAAAATGTATAATTGTTTAATGTGTAATTGGCCGCTCGGCGGGTTTGGTGTGTAGAGGCCTTTAAATTAAAATTTTCGTATTTTCTGCGCGCGTTGACTGGTGGTCGCTCACTGGCCGTGACGGTTCCGTGACGTCACACGAGCACTCGAGTGTTACGTCATTACAGCTCACTAATAAAAATAACTATTATCTGTAGAAATTACAAACACACTGCGACACGTTAGTGCGCAAATGACAAAATAATTAAATGGGTAGATATCATGAACTCGAGTCGCGTGACGTCACACGCTGAGCCGTCGCACGGAGCGAAATTATTTTTAACTTTAATGTCCTATTAAAGTTGCGTAGAGATATTTTCATAAGTAATTTTATAGAAATACTAGCTTCCGCCCGCGACTTCGTCCGCGTGGAATAGTTACTTTGGGCTAACGCTAACGTTAACCCGCGACATTGTAGGTTATTCTCAAAAAAACTAAACTAATGTTATTTTAAAGTACTTCTGCGTACACAATATTTTTAGTTTTGTTTTCTTCCGGCAGAAGTAGATAGCTAACTGGGGCCACCGCCCTGCCCCATGACATGACTGCCCGCCGGCTTTGCACATTGTGCGCGCATTACTCGATCATTATTTTGCTGTGATGTTAGTTTAAAACTGCGATATCTCCTAAGATATTCATTTAAATTGAATGATGTAAAGGGCAATTTTGTTTTAAATTAAATACTTGTGATGAATAACGTATTTATTTGGATTAGGATCAATATCATGTTTATAAAAACACCTTCGCAAATAATGCATTATTTTAGAACAAATTTGGTTAGCATAAAAAAGGTTATAGTGAACTAACCTTAAAAGATAGACATATGCTGTTGCAGACTTTTTTTTTTAACTTTTAAAGAGGAATAATTCTGTCATACATGATTTTTGCGAAACTTTAACCGTTTACGCAGCGCACGCAGCGGAAGCTCTCAATAGGAAAAAAATCCCCCGATTTTGATACATTCTTCATTGGTGCTCCGCTTCTATTGGTCTCGGCATGATGATATATAGCTTATAGCCTTCCTCGATAAATGGGCTATCTAAAACTGAAATAATTTTTCAAATCTGTCCAGTAGTACCTGAGATTAGCGCGTTCAAGCAAACACACAAACAAACTCTTCAGCTTTATAATATTAGTAAGTATATAGATTTTCATGATTTTCACTGTTGTATCATTCGGCTTATATTTTAATATTAGCCAATAAAATAAATATTAAACTTCTCCATTTTGACATTAGTATAAAACAGGTGAAGTTTTTAAAAACAAACGGCGAAGACATTGGCTGTGAAAATCCTACGCTGCCCATTAATGGACCATTTAGATTTTTAAATCCACTTAAATGAGTTATTAAAATTATTGTTTACAAGGTGACTAAACTCATAAATAAATGATTTGATAATTGCCACTCCACAGCTTTTTTGAAATATTGTCAATTTTAACAACGCAACTATAATTTACCTGTTGTCAATTTAATAATTAAATTGCAGGCAATTGTGTAAAACCTTGGTTCAATACTTATTAGGAAACACGTGTATAAGCAGCTTTGTATATTATTTATGAGTGTATGAAAATTAACAAGAAAACAAGTTCATGTATATGAATTATATAATTTTCGCATAAAGCATTCAGCGGGGAAGTTCGCATATTATATTAAAGCTATGCAAAACTTCTCAACTTCAGGTGACGATATTCCCACACTCTACAACACAACGAGTGACTCGGAACCATAAATGTCTCTATCAATGGATAGTATTATTCCGAGTCGCTCTGATCAACTTAAGTAAATAAGATATTTACTTAAGCTGAACAGAGCGACTCGGACTAATAAAATAATGTAGTAAATATCTTTATTTCTTTTAAGAAAATAATTATACGAAAGGAATTTTATATTTTACTTTTTTCATCGCTTTTCAAAGCCAAACTTTAGAAGAGAAAAAGGGTTACCTATTGAAACGCATAGCGTTTTTCGTCATAAACTAAAAATGAATAATGTTAATTTCCATAATCGTCCCTTGCCATAAGTCTTTATATCATAACTTCATAAAGTCTAATATTATAAGGCCGAAATATGTAAGGCATAACCATGAAAAAGTATAATTTGAATAAGCATAAGTAACAAAAGGCATAATTTACGTTTGCCATAATATTTCAAAGGCATAATATTCAAAAGACATACATTTGAAAAGCATAACTGACAAAATCCATAAATCTTTAGCGAACTCATTCACCTTAATTTCAAACGGCAAACAATTGCCATACATAACAGCTTAAATTTATTGTCTTATGCTTAAATTAATTACTATTGTTTTTTTTTAACCTTATTTATTAAGAAATAGAAATACTAAATAAAAAAGCTTTAATTTATAATTAATGTTAAGAAATCACGTAATAATACTAATATATTATATCATTTTGCATACATACAGATATGCAGCATGCATGCATGCAGTCATGCAGCAGGCATGCAGCATGCATGCGGACATGTAGAATGCATGCAGGCACGCAAGCTGGCATGCAATCAGGCATGCAGCCAGCATGCAGCATGCATGCAAGCATGCAGTCATGCAGCAGGTATGCTGCATGCATGCAGACATGCAGAATGCATGCAGGCACGCAAGCTGGCATGCAATCAGGCATGCAGCCGGCATGCAGCATGCATGCAAGCATGCAGTCATGCAGCAGGTATGCTGCATGCATGCAGACATGCAGAATGCATGCAGGCACACAGGTATGCAGCATGCAAGTCTTCTGCCATAGCTCCGGCACTGCGGGGTTCTGGCGGTCCCACGCATGCTAATCGTCGCAGATGGCTTTCGCTCACCACCGCAGCCTCGGCTTGATGGCCGGCTTCGCCGGCCAGCCTCAGCCGCGGCGGCTCGCTCTTAGCCACCTGCTCCTCAGCATGCGGGCCGCCTCACCCCTCCGTGCCTTCGAGGTTCTGAATAACACTCTAGGGGTAGGGCAGACAAGACTAGGTGGAGTCGGGGTTGACTGAGTCGGTCGGTCGGTTGAGTCGGTTTTAAATAGCACTAGTTTTTTTAATAAGTAGTAATCCTGGTATGGAGAAAAATACATTCCGCATTATGTCAAAGAAGATTTATGGATACCTATTTACGGTTATTATTCTTTATAAAACTATGTTTTTAGTGAGTTATGCATAGTTATATTATGCCAAACAAAATTATGCATAATAACAGTTATGCATAGTAAAATTATGCGTTTTAAAGTATGCTTAATAAAATTATGGCAAGCCAAATTATACCTTTCAAAGATTATGATTTTTAATATTATGCCTTTCGACAATTCTACATTATAATGTTTATCCCTATTGATATGTTATGTCAAATATTATTATGCTTTTTAATGTTTATGCCATATGATGTATGCCAATCGAAATTATGACAATTAACAGTATGCGTTTTAAAGTGTCACCGAGAAAAAGATAAACCGCCTTACAAATAAAAACTTATACCGAGGATAATCCTCGGAATAATTTATTCTGTGTTTTGTCTTGTTTTAGCACATGTCAGATGTAATATGTCCAAATAAGTCAAAACACGGAATAACTATTCCGAGGTTATTCCTAGGAATAAGTTTTTTATTTGTAAGGCCGCAAGAATTTAGAATGTAGTAGTAATGCAAAGCGGCAATTTAGGGTTAGGTCAGTTTAAGAGGATTTATAATACTTTGATTAAATAATTAATATATTTTATCTCAGAATTTTTTATTAACAATTTATTGCAGTTATAGTACATTAAATATATTTATACTAAATATGTACATTTGCCACATCTACCAAATGCAGTTATAGTACATCAATGTTTTCATAACATTTTCAATGGACAAGTTTAGAGCGCTATATTTAATTAACTTAGTTTATTAGTTGTCGCCGTGTTGACTAGTTTTAAAGTGTTTTACTAAACTATTTGAATGCATCACAATGTCTATGGACAAGGGAATGAAGCGAGTGCAAGGGAATAGCTTTCTATCTGCCCCCGTAGCACGTCCACCAAAACACGATATGATAAAGCGATTTATCGCGGTGAACTGTCAAAATACGACGAAACCCTATTGTATTTTGACAGTTCACCGCGATAAATCGCTTTAGCATATCGTGTTTTGATGGACGTGCTAGGGGGGCAGAGCTATGGAACCTACCTACTTTTGCGTTCTTTATGTTTTGTGATAAAGGAAAGAGAAGGAGAGAAATAGAGAGAGATGCACTTTCTCGGTAGGAGTCGCTTTGGATTTTAGAATTGAATATCCTTTTATGTGGAAATGGTTTCTTTTGTAATAAAAAATAAAAGGTTGGCTTGCACAGCACTGAATTCATTTTTGACGATTAATATACGAGGAAACTGGAGCATATTTGTATTTAATTTCGTTGCCGAAAAGTCTATTTATTTTAATAATTCACGTCTCTAGCCTGTAAATAAATGTCTTATTGCCTCGGCTCGCAGCAAAATCGTTTACGTTTTAGGGTCGGATCGAGACTATTTCTCTAGTTTGTGACTTACTCAGCACTCGCAACAAAAAAAATATTTTGTTCTCTTGTTGAAGAAATAATTTTAAGTTTTGGAAAATATTGTTCTTAGAATGTTAGACCACTAAAACATTGAAAGCAACCAATACAATTTTTAATATCAATATTACGAGTATATTATTCTTGAACAGAATTAAGTAAGAATGAAGAAAGAAACCAAGTAACGCCCTTGTATCTTGTGCAAAAGTAAATTATTTCCAATAATACTTCAAAGGAGAGTGGGAGACTCCGTACCAGGGTCGTCTGCTTGGGTACCTCCGTCTTACCACGGGGCCCACCTATTTCTACCACATAGCAGCAGTTCTTGCATTACTTTGTACCGGTTTGAAGAGTAAGACATGGCAGTGAAACTACTGGGTATATCGTGACTTTACATCTGATGTCACAAGTTGGCAACTATACTGTGGTTCTTCTGGGGGTTGCAGTTTTGCTGCGAATCTCACAAGAGGTGACAGTTACCACTTACCATAAGGTGGGCAGTTTGCTTGTTTGCCAATTTATTTGTATAAAAAAAGTGAACTTTAAAAGTATTGTATCAGTCAGATTACGTATAAGCGTACCCAAAAGTTAAGCCGTTTCTTTAATAATTTGTGAAATTTCACATTAAAAGGTAAACTGATCGAATCGAGCAATATTTTAAAGTTCACCCCGATCAACCATCTAAGTGTCGCGTCTAGTTTAATGACAAACATTATCTCTGAAAGCGCTGGCGCGGCGCTCTTGCCCGTGGCGGTGATATCTTTTTCAAAGAAAAAAATAAATTCGATATCACTTAGCGGCAATAGCCAACGTAGCTGGACCTGCGAAACACGGACTGCTTGTATAAGGCGAGCTGCGGACGATTCCCGTGGGGGGTCTTAGGAAAATGGACGGTGATCATCCGCAGAGATTTTGCAGGAAAATATGAAGATGAAACTTGGCTCCGGCCGTAGCATGTTTCGTTTTTGTTGTAGAAGGGATTGTTTGCAGCGCTGGTTCGGTCGCACGAAAGAGTGAGATATTTTTTGTAAGACGATGGATGTAATATATCATGCGAGAGCTCACGTGTCGTAAGCACACAACTTTTTTTTATTTATGCGCGAAGTAAGAAAGTTAATCATTCCGGTAATAATAACCGAAATATGTAAAAGCATTTTCCTTGTATAGCTTAATGTTGATGGAATAATAAAATAATCCTCATATGTATCCTAAATAATTTTAATAATAATAGTATTATGTGACATTACATCTCTATTGGATATCATATGTTATTGCATAATGTGGATTGGAGGTTTGATTTTCGCAACTTAATTATTTTACTAGGAATATATACTTAGGCCTCACCCTAAAAAACTGTAAGTCTCACCCTTTTTTAATTAATAGTGATCTTATAGGAAACATAATTTAGCATTATAATTTAAAGACTTTATAATATTATTTATTCTGTGTTTAATGCTTATAATTTATTGCTCTACATTAACATTCACGTTAAAATATTATTTTTCGATAACCACGAACTTTTACCAAAGTGTTCGGTCGACACCTAGGGTCCATCAATGAAGGCAATTATCGGCCGTTAACCCCGGGGCGGCTGATCAATAATTCGGCTTTAAATTCCTCTTGCCATCACCAACTCGCCTCATTTAGCCACTGTTATAGTAAAAATATATTTTTGGGGAAATATTATTCGACGAGGTATGTTATGCGTCACTAACATGTTGATATTTTACTTATAAAACCAATTAAAAATATTTTAACATTAACAACAAAAATGCTCAAAGATAGTACGTACCGTACAATAAACATAACTTTAGCCTTAATTTATCAATTATATTGTATGATATAGATATACTCGTAAAATAAGGGATAAGGACATAAAATAATACATTTGTGTTCGTTTACATACCAAAAAATATACAAAGCTAGCGCAAAAGCACAAAATAGCCTACAATTGTATTAGTTGTATTATTATTTAGTAATGTTTTATAGATGTCAGATGAGGGTTAAACATACAATAGTACATTATGACATGAGTGCGCTATGTCGGTCATTGCGTACGAGAGGCGATATTGTGCGCGAGCCGTAGGCGAGCGCGACATGAAAGCAGAGGCGCGTTCAGAGCCTCTGCTTTCAGGTGTAGTTGTCCGGTTGTTTTTTAACTCGCTCAGAGGCGTTGAACGGATTGCAGCAACCAAATGTTTTATCTCCCTCTTTCACAAGATTTTTTATTTCTCTCTCTTTCTAGTAGATGACATTATAGAATATGGCCGCCAATATCATCCAATCACGTAAGAGTATTTCAGTAATAAACGTCTGAGCGCTTTACAACCATCAAATTCGGTGGTTGTTCGGTTGTAACTCGCGCCGACACTCGAAGGTCTTGAACGGGCCGGTTGTTTCACCCGGTTGTCACGCTCGAAGGCATTGAACGGGGTTACAGCGAAAAGTTGTACTTCGCGCGAAGGCGCTGAACGCGCCTCAGAGTATGCGCGCGTGTATCAGACGACGTTTTTCAACACACTTGTAAGGAAAATAAAAGATCTTGTGGTATTAATATTTTCCTGAAAATGACTGCGCTTTTTTATCAATCTTCCACTGCATGAAAGTATCGTATGCCGCCAAGTATTTATCCTTTGACTTTGGCGGCAACAAACTATTACTCGCGCTTTGCGCCTCCATAATTATTTCCGGCGGAGTTAATAATATGGATTCTTCTTCACTTGGACTCGACATTTCAAAAGGCAAAAAATTTCAATAGCGGGAAAATGCTGCGCGCCTTTTTTTTTCGCGCGCTGCGGGGCATGGCTAAACTCTTCATACAGCCAACATTTAAAAAAGGGCCAAACAGCCAAAATTCAAAACTAAGCAAACCGAATATTTTAGTTTTTAAAAAACAAGTTTGTGTGAATTTTTAATAATTTATTTAGTTATAGTTATTATTTTTTTTAAATGTCGTTGTTAATTTAATATTTAAGTAACCAGTAGTAGGCTGTTCATTTGTTTCCAATTTGCAGCCGCATAAAGTCTTTTTAAAAAAAAGTGTATAAAGCGACAAATTTAAGAATGCGTATTGGACATACATTGACTTTGCAGTTGAAAAAATTAGACTTTGTCGTGTTAAGATTATCGCACTTGTGCGATTATGTAAAGTGAAAAGCACTCGTGTTTAATATACTGAATAACGGATCGAAGTGCAAGGTAATAAGACCCACTTTACGAGCAAGTGTGTTGAAAAATAATACATTCGTGTTCATTACATAAATACTTCCCCCGACCGGTAGGTACTCGATCCTCGGTTTCGTAGGCAGGATCTTTAAGGCGCATAGTAAGGTCAAACATAAAAAATCACTGCAGAAAAAACCGGTTCTCTTCATAAATATTGAATAAAAATATCTTTAAAAAAGATATGTTATTATTCAACACATTCTTTAGAGGATGGTCTTTTTAATTTTTTGATAAATTAATTAAAACTTGGTTAAAATGTGACCCAAACATGCCTCGATTTTAAAACTTTAAACCTAATCGCGTCGTAAATATTAGGTTAAATCGTATACTTTCGATTTCAATAAATAAAGTGAACAATATTCTAGGGGATGGTCTTTTTGATTTTTCTTATTCGCTTTAATAAATTTGTTATTAAAATAATTCGTCTTACGCGTAAAGGTTTGCTTAAATATTCCCCTCACCCTCACTCACTCACTCCTATGTAATCAGTGCGGGACGATCGACGCAAGGTCATTGGGACCACTATGCGCCTTAAAACACTAAACCAGAAAAATTTATTGAGTTAGTAAGTATATCTTGATAAGGCGTTAATTAGACTTATTTTTTTGTCACTAGCCGTGCCTGCGAACTACGTTTCGTTTATAATTTGTAGTTGGGGGTTTCTCAGGTTTCAGTAGGAACTTTCAATAATTCCTCCTTAGTGGGCGCCTACATGAGACAACGAACGCCTGTACCGAATTTCATGCTTGTAGCTCTAGTATTTTGGGTTCTACGTTCATACCTGAGTCAGTCACTCACTAAAGCCTTTCACAAATTAATCACAGTCACTTCGTAAAGTCACAGTTGACTCTCCACAGTCATCTACAAGCACAGTCATTTCGTTAAGTTGACTCACCACACTCGCAACACTTTTATTTACAGCAACTCAACAAAATTTATAATTTATTGAATGCGGTCGTCAGCGTTTTGTTTTTGCGGCAGCGATATGGTTACGCTAAGTTTTCGTCAAGAGCTTGTCTAATAGTTTCATCTTTGGTTATTTATCTAAATCGTGTCAAAAGTCACTAATAACACACACAAGTTCATTTACAAGCACATGAGCGTGAATTTATCGTTTTTTGATGAGCATTGTGAAATTTAACAAACCGCCAATTGCGTCAACACGTAACCAGTCAAGTTTTAGTCGTACGTAAAAGTCATAAACTGAATTATCTGACACGCCGTAAAAGTAAACTAAACGAATTTCACAGACAATATAAATGTGCTTTCAGCGTTATTAAGCAATTAGATCGTTAGTTTGAATAGATTGCGCGTAATTACATTAATGACTCGACTAATCTATTCACGGTGTTGCGCCGGCCTACATTTTCAAAAGTTAAGAGATTGCGATGACTCGCACGTGTATCTTCGGAAATCAGTTTGTTGGTGTATTGGCTACTTCCATTGTTGAGGTTGACCTAACACTATTAAACTGACTAGTTATGACTCGGTCGGATTTTTTTCTAACCAGAAAATACGCTTTATATATGGTGTAGATACCAATCACATTATAAGCAAAACTTTTCACTTACAATATTATTTATTATTCATACACTTAATTTTAGCAATTTGCAAGGGGCCATATTTTTGAGGTTCAATTTGATGAAATTTTCAAGGTTAAATTTGAAGCAGGAGCCAATTTTTGTGTGTTTGTTCAGACAATCTAACTGAACAACATTTACTTTGGGACTAATATTAAAATCGCGAAAAAAATGATCCATACAATTGTTTAACATCCACTAAGCCTAGATGTATGGAACAGCTGATTTCTTTTCGCGATTACAAGATTGCGCCCCCTAATAAAAGTTGTAGTTAGTAAAAGCACTCAAACTGACTCCTGCTTCAGAAGTAACCCTGTAGACACCAATATAACAAGCTGGTTTTGTATTCTATTTAAAAGGGAAAAACGTTTGACGCATTCATAATGTATGATGATCGTTAGTCATGTTCAAAAGTTAAGTGGCTTCCACAGTTATTAAAGCCGATTAACCCACAAAAGATTATCGACGTTATTTGATTGACCTAAAAATACATGCCGAAGTTCCAGAGGCGTTTATAAATAATCCATTAGCATTATTTACTGCGAAAAAAAACAATTTTTTAATAATTTGAATGCCTATACTGTTGTACCTAGTGTTTATACGCGCTCATAAAATAGCGGCACAGGCTTTAAATTATTCGTAGTTATAGGGTGATTTTGTAATTAAACATTCTGCATTTCGTACACTTAACTCCAAAGTTGGTAGTAGGTCTGAACTAATATCATCATCATCATCCACAGCCTTCTTTATCCCACTGCTGTGTACTGTGTAGGCCTCTCTCTTTGTCTGCCATCTTCCTCGATCCTGTACCAATCTTGTCCAAGTCAGAACAGCGATTTCTTTGATATCATCGACCCATCTTGCATTCGGTCGACCGACTCTTCGCTTACCTTGCCAAGGCCACCACTCCGTTAGAACCTTGCTCTATCTATCATTTTTTAACCTGGCAACATGTCCCGCCCAGTTTCATTTTAGTTTCATTACCGCGATTATTCCGACATCCTGGACGATAGTCCTTCGTCGTATCTGAGTATTTCGTACTCGATCTTGGAGTTTGATGCCTAGCATGGTCCTCTCCATGGTTTTCTAACTAATAGCTCTAGAATAAATTTAAAAATCCTGATTTATATATCAAATGAAAAGTTTTGTATGATGTTTGTCACGAAATCAAACAAAATAGAATTTGGCAACCTTTCTCTAGAATATAAAACATAGGTAATCTTATAATTCGTTGTCAACATTGTCTAACAATAGGGAAGAAGACTATTAAAAAAATAATGAACCCTTATCTTTTTACACAATCCAAAACTTTCGACGAGATATTGATTTAAAATATCACGTGATGCGTCGGTGGCGCTGTGGACTCGGCACTTGCCTTCCAATCGGGAGGTCCGGGTTCGAGACCGCCATGTACCACTGTGTTTTTCGTTTCGAATTTCATATGTACATTTGTCTGACGCTCCTACGGTGAAGGAAAACATCGGGAGGCAACCTGCATACATCTGCGAAGAAATTCAAAGGTGTATGTGAAGTCGATCAATCCGCACTGGGCCAGCGTGGTTGACTCAGGCCTCGTTTACGGAGACGCGGGGCATTGCGCGGCGCGGCCCGCACAGAATTCAAACATATGGCGTTGTATGAGTGCGTTTACGGAGAAGCGATTTTAAACGCCTTTGCTTGAAATGGCGCGTTTTTTACGGCCGAGCCCGCGGATGGCACCGCCGCGTCTCACGAGACGTTTATCGCGGCGGCGCACGCAGCGACAATTCTCGATAAAGCGATGCCCACCGCGTGCTTCGCTACACGCTTGAGGATGCGCCGCGGGTGCCGCGGCGGCCATCGCGGCGGTTGCCGCCACGCTTCCCGTCTCGCATCTCTATGAACAACATCGTATATTGCCATATGTTTGTGTTTACGCGTGCAATTATGAGTGCCGCTTCACGCGCCGCCCCACCGTAAACAGAGAAAACGTCGGACGCGCCGCGAGACGCCACGCCACACGCGACGCGCGTCTCCGTAAACGAGACCTAAGGCCTAATCACCCTAACATAGGGTAGGCTCGAGCCCCTCGGTGGGGACGTATATGAGCTGTGATGATGATGATCACGTGACGTTATAAGTAGGTAAATTCTCTACTTACTTGTGAGCGCTTGGTCGCTCCTCTTCTTCCTATGGATGTCGTTATCACAATTAAACTTCTGCGAAGAGATGCAGAACTTGAAATAAAGTTTTTACTAATAAATTCATTTGGCCGTCGTATATTAATGGAAACACATAGTTTTGAATAAATTAATAGTTTAATAAATTATTTGAATAAAAACCGGTCACGTGCGAGTTGGACTCATACACCGAGGGTTCCGCACAAACATAATTATCTAATTTTAATAAGTTCCTTACCACATATTTGAGGTTTTCAGATTTTTTCCTTAATGTGTGCTATAAGGTTTTCCTTTTCGTCAAATTTCATGACATTAGGTAGTAGAATAGGAAGTACCCCATAGATTTAGATTCCCTTGTGAAATCATTAAATTTACGAAAACATACAACATAAACGTTAGCGTTGATATAAACTTCAGTTTGAAATCTCTATGCGTTCTTGAGGAAAAGAGTCTAAATAGACAGACGGACAGACGAAAAGCGAAGTGATTCTATAAGTGGCCCTTTTTCTTTTGAGGTGTGGAACCTTAAAAACGAGGCTAATATGCCAATTGCGAACTAAAATTATTGTTTTAGAATAAGTGACATAATAACGTCCACTCAAGTTATTTATACGACACCAATTCCAACGAAGGTTCATCGTCGATGCAAATTGTACCATATATTACCGTTGTCGCCATCGATTTCTGTCTAGGGCAACTTGATACGGTGTAATTTCGTTAGCAATTAAGTGAATTATGAGGAGGCCTGTCTTACAAAACGTTCTGTCAACTGAAACGAGCGTGAATTGTATTTAGCGTGAATCATTTATGTGCGTGGTGGACTGAAGCCGAGTGCATTTTGTAGTAGCTATACGTAGTGCGCCTGACGTTCAATTGGATTGCATTGTAAATTGAGTTTTGTGGAGTTTTCATTTGTTTATATTTGATTTATATAATGGGGAACAGTTTCGTGGACAGCCTAAAAATATTGTAGTTATGTCATGACCTAAATTGTTATATTCTGTACAGTCGGCACAGGAACACATTTACAGCTGGAATAATAGTTGATGTATTTGTTGTGCATAATGGGATAAGAAAAATTTTAGCATGCTGCTTTGAATTCTGTACAGCATAAAGTTTGGTTACGTTGAAACGAGTCTCTTACACTCATCTACAATATGAAGCACTAACTACCAGATCTTTATCTCTTTGTGCTACGTGTTATATATTTTTTAATTCTATCCAGCTAGCGCCAGTAAGCCACTTAACTCATCCGAATCTAGAAACTCCCATGAGTCAACAACACGATTCTGAAAGCTTACTAGTACAGTCTTGTCAACAAAAGGTAACGGCTAGGGCTAGGAGCACTCAGTGGCATCACCGTCAACATTAGTTCCACCTTCACACTACAGTTGTTCACCCCGCCTCGTATAGCGTAACAGAATTTCTGCATTTCTCTACTCTCCCCGCAAGCGTCGTAAACATCACAAGTGACTGTGCTACACCTATACGGAGGCAGAGATAGAGGCAGGGTGAACGCCCATTAACACAGTAGGCTGCAAGGAGAGGATAAAGACAGATGCACACGAAAGAACCAATTTATCCCGAGAAAAAATGGCGATTATAATGAATTTTAAACACTTACAGAAAAATCAATATTTTCTCGGTAAGTGTTTATTTTTATATATTTTAATCGACAAATATTATTTCTTATATACTTATAGAACTGAAATTTAAGGGTTTGCTTTAATTATATTGGGATCCCATCACCAATTCCCAATTTGGTAACAATGGAATGGCTGTTAAAACCTAAAACAGCAAAACCTATTTCGGTTGGAAAGAAGCTTTTGTTTATTAGTGAATTTAATTGTTCTATTCGCCTATTTTACTTTTAAACATATTCAACTAAGGATGATTTAATATTCACTAATAATAAAATAAATGCACAGAAAGTTGTGTAGCAATTACTGTCGCCAAAATCTCGGCAAATATATTTCAAAACTTATGAATGAAAAAGTGAATACGTTATAATTTTACAAAGCATGCTTTTGAAGCCACTGATATATTTTTTTTGATAACAAAAAACAAACGTCTTTCAGAGATAGCTCTTGCAAACTCAATTTCTATTCCTTAACTAAACAGTGCCATTGCGAAGAGTGCTTCAGCAAACATTGCTTTTAGTACATACTTTTCTCGGATATCAAACAAGTCTAGATTTAGCCAGAATAAAATGGTCCTCCGCTCCCAAAAACGGGTCTCCTGGGCGAACTAAGATGTCATGGCCATGGAAGGGCGAGGTATGTCAAGATTTTCTGGTCTTTATACAGGACAAGGGTGCATCCAGATTAACAGGGAGATCGACAAAGAAATGCAATTAAATGTAAAATAGGGGCTGTTTCACACGATTGTTGACATGGCGTGACGAATGGGGGTAGAAATAGCAGGATAGGTGCCAATCAATTCCGTTTTTTAAGTTTTATTTGTTTGTTTGATCTTGAAGTTTAAGTCCAGCTTTTCAAAATGTTCAGATTTAAACCCCAAATAGAAAAATGTTTAGTTTATTCCTAGTTTTACTAACAGTTTACGACTTAAAGAGAAGACACAGAATCCCTTTATATCAAGTTCGGCCAATGATCGATTAGTGATTTTAAAAGAATATACGCTGTGACCGCTAATGTTACCCTAGATCTTTTTCAAGTTGATAGATGAAGAAATCCTATAGCCTTACCTATTCCTGTGGGTAGTTTATCCTATAACTCAAGTATTTATTAAAATTGTTAACATAGTGACTAAATAACAAATTAATCTTTTGAGTGTAATTTACGATCTCAGTAGAAAGAATCAATTTCACAATAAATTATACTCAGACAAATGTTTTGATTTTAATGTGTAGCGAAGAGTAAATTTGTGCATTGATCGGGATGTAATCGATTTGTAGAAACGAAGACCGAGATGATATGTGGGAAATGCCGTATCAAATCGCATTCGAGATCTATCTCCCTCCCATCCATGAACTCCACAACTCACAAAACATTGGATACCAAAAAAACAACATCGCAGTCTCATTATAAGTTAACAATATACCAGTTGAAACCACAATCTGTCATTATCACCGTTGAGTGACCCGATTGAGACCCATTGAACCATGTCAGTGTAATAGTCTGAAAATTTCGTTATTCGGACTAGTAGACGAACACTTGACATATCTACTAAAATTCACAAGAACAAATAAGATAAAATTAAATTATGCGAAAATTACGGACCAAGACGAAAACCAATCAGCTGACTAAACATACAACGGTTTTGTTATCCAAGTTAAAAAAGCAAAGAGCCACTTCTTCTGTATAGTTTTCTCAATACAGAAGTTTCATGACTTTTTTAAGTAATATAATAATTTATGATTTGATGATTTAATATAAAATTTATATGATTTTGAATAAATGCTGTATTACTTAGGTATTTTTTTCTATTTTCTCGCAGGTGCACGGAGGGACACGCTCCATACAAGGGCGGTCATAAATAGTTAAAGTCCTGTTACTATCAATACATTGTATTATTTTAGTGACTTATAGTTGTAAAAGTGTTTTAGGAACATTAAAATGAAAGAAGTACATGTATTTACGGAATAAAAAACGTTTACTTCAGTAAAAAACAAATATAAACAATAACATACTTTTACCTAAATTTATCATGAACAAACACTTAAAAATTGGAATGTAAAACATATATTTTAAATAAAATAAGAGTCAAAACATTGATAACATTATTTAATTATAATAAAATAATAGAAATAAATAAATTAAAATTAATTAAATACAAAAAAAACAAAACAACTAACAAAATACAAATAAATTATTCTTATTCTAACAATATTAAACATGTAACAATTCTATTACACTTTGTGACAGAGTATTTTTCTTTTTAGGGGGAAGTTTCCGAAGACTTGTAATATAAGGATCTGAATGTAATAATAGTCGTTGTATTAAATCTTGATTGGTAACTTCACGTGACATTTTTCGAGTGTGACTTCGTCTATAAATTTTGATATACTTATTTGTCGCTTCAGCAGCTTCTTCGGAAAGTTCTCCTATAGATAACAATGCATAACTTATAATATCTGATCCATGTACGAGCACCTTGTGGACAGAAGCAGGAAGACTATACCACGGATATTCCTCGACCAGGCTGTATGCTGTTTGTAATGCATAGTCTTTAAACTTGCATTCATTAATTTTATGTCCAGAAGATAACGTTTGTAATATTACACAACAACGATCTATGAGATCCTTATTCAAACCTGTAATTTCAGCAGATACAGCTGATTCCAAAAAAAACTTCCTGGCCGTGTTTCCGTCGTTAGACGTCCCGCTTCCACCACTACGCGGCTTGTCAACTATTAAACCTAATCGTTCCCTAAACTGGGACTGTACATATTGTTTTTTATTTGATAACAATTGTTTATCACTATCTAGCCTAACTTGCCATTTTTTTATGTCTAATCTATATGAAAGATGAATAAAATATTCGAAGAAACGTATCCAAGAATGTAGTGGTGATAATCCAAATTGGTATCTACTCTCTATTACAGGTTTTTGTAAACATTCGTCTATTTTATTCATCTCTTTAGGGGTAGCATTACATATATAACAAATAAGGTTTTCGAGGACGACCACGTGAATGACACGGCGACGTTTCAGACGGAGTACATTGCTTATTGTTTTTCACAAGTTGAATTTTTTCAATAACATTAAACCAATCGGAATTCTTATATAAAAGCTTGGTTTTATCCCTATTACATTTTTTCCAGAATCGAGCAATAGCTTTACATAAATTATTAACAATTTTCTCTAAATAATGAATATCAATGTTCTCAGCATCGTCGTTCAGAGTAGTCAACAAACTTTGTAGGACTTGACGACACTTTTCCGAGTCATTATCGGTATTGACAGTTAGCCATATTTCAAGAATATGCATTCTTGAAAACGAGCATATATATAAATTACCTAAAACAAAAAAAAAACGGTTAAAATTCAGTCACAAAACCTACACAAAGCACTAAGACTAAATAAACTAATTTCGTAGCAAATGCTACGAGATAATCTGGCAACCGTAGCACCCTTGTCATCGCCAAAAGGGCAGATAAGGGCAGCCAAGTTTTAATTTTCCTAAGATAAGAAAGTCTAAAGATTATGGTGCAATATACCTCCATAGTCGGAGCGAGTGGGAACATATTTAAAAGTTTATTCAAACTTTGAATATTAAAATATAATACTCCAAGAAAAGTCGCCTCGTAGCAATGACATACTAAAGAAAATATATACTAAGATACAATTAAAATAAAAATATTAATTATTACATACCCTGTTCTTGGATATCCATTTCAGAAAAAACTCACACAGCACTCACAGGTCCCGCAATGACAACAAATGACGTCACGCTTTTTAATGACTCACTGATAACAGTATTTACGATTGGCGATGCGCTCTCTTTGAATGCACAATAGATAATGAAGGCGCACTCTAATTACTGACCTATTTATAGTTTCAGAAGGTACCGCAACTATCCAATGTAACGACAAGGAATAAAATGTAAAACAAGAAAGCAGGTTTTTAAGATTTATGACCTATGGATGTCCCACAGTGAGGTGGTGCGAAAAGTAGATTATATTCCTCGGGAATAAATAGTAATAATAATCAATGTATGGAATTAATGAATTACGTATATTGATTTTATTAGTAAAATATAATTCTACATTAGTAAGTTAAGTAATTTGAGGTATAAAGTCTACTTAATTATATTCTATTTCTTTTATTAACATTAATACTTAGCCATTGTTTCCAGATAGGGCAATCCCACCTGTATGCTAATACGCTTTGGATACTGTTGGAGCTACTGTAGGAGCGTCGGTGGCGCTGTGGCCTCAGCACTGGACTGTGTTCCGAGTAGAATTGGGAGGCCTGCGATAGATCCTGTCATGTACCAATGTGTTTTTCGTTTCACGAATTTCATACATTTATCTATTTATATACATTTATCTGACGCTCCTACGGTGAAGAAAAACATCGTGTATATAAACAAAGGTGTATGTGAAGTCTGCACTGGACCAGCGTGGTTTGACTAAGGCCTAATCGCCCTACCATAACTGGTTAGGGTAGTCTCGTGCCCTTCGGTGGGGACGTATATGAGCTGTAATGATGATGATGATGAATTCGTTGTGGCTTCAGCAAGCATTCCTGATGCGCTACAATGTCGTGGGAGCCCCAGCAACATTCTTAACGCATTGTGGCACTGAACTCTAATATGATATATGCCATGGCTGCCTTGGTGAACGTGGACCAGAGGCTGCATGTGTAGAAAATCTGACAATATGCTTTAAAAAGACTGATCTTAACATTGCGTGAAGAATATGCAAACCTACTTGCCAGTATATTTGCGCTCACAGATAATGCTCTTCTCTCGCTATCGATATCCATGTTATCGTTCAGAGTTTCACTGACCCAATGGCCCAGGTATTTGAATTGTGAGACTCGTGCCAAGGGCACGTTGTCGAGTAAAACATCTGGAAGTTCAGTCACTTTGAGTGAACCACGCGGTTGAAACACTAATACTCACTTTTCTTTGCATTATACTGAGCCCATTAGCCGATGCATACGCTTAGCAAATTGCTAGCAGTTTCCTCACACCACTGATTGAAGGACACACCAATACCATGTCATCAGCGTAACTAATATTGTTAATGCTAACCCATCTATTAAAGCGCCTATCACGGTACCGTCAAGCTCCCTAATCAGCTTATTCATATACGACAGCTTAGGAGACGTTCAGCTATTAAGCAATGGTTAAAAATCTACTATTTCGTCCATTGAGCTAAGTTTGATTTCGTTATAATTACTTATTCACAAAACAGAAAGTTAAGCCTCTGAAAATCTGGTTAGAAGTCGGCTCTAAGGAGCTAAGAAGATTTATGCATTTCTACGACTGAAACATTTGCAAACTAATAATACTAATAATTTATTGGAATGCTATTAGATATAATATTTATGGAAGAATTCAAATGAGATAATATTTAAATCGTTTGAGCTAGGTACGTATATTACTTATATCAAGTCGGTCTATCGGATATTCATATATCCGAACAGACATTCGGGTTAAGCCTGCAAACGATGAGCACGGAATTGGCAGCGGGGCCTAATCTAAATCCAATGAGACTAATTCGAGCCGCGTTTCGTTTCGTCGTCGTGACTAAATTACTTCAGTTTCAGTGGTCAAAGGTCCCGCTTAAAAGGGATAGCGATTAACTGTGACTCGTTTTGAGGATTGTATTTGGTTGAAGGACACTCGTATTTGAAAACCCAATTAAGTGTGTTTACTATGATATATTGGTGTTTTAGGTATTTGTGGTAGCTATACAAACAACATTTTTACATAGGTATTTTTTACATTTACGATTCATCTCACCTGATGTAAATGATGAAATGGCCGAAGATGGAAGCGAGATTCTACGACAACAGAGGAACTGCCTATCTTATCTGTACCTATATACCTTTTTGTATTCTGAAACACAAAATTTTTTTATGTTGTTATTATAACAACAGACATAGATTAAACGGTAGTAACTTGCTAGATCAGTTCAGAAGCCCAGTAACCAAATCAAAAAAAAATAATCTTCTGTCCCCACGTGGAATCAAACCTCCAGATCAGCATCAGATGGTCTTAACCAGTTGATCATGAAAGTGGTTTTAAAAAAGCCTGTCATCATCATCATCATCTCAGCCGCACCCCACTGCTGGGCATAGGCCTCCCCATAGATCTCCACAACGATCGGTCCTGTGCTGCCCGCATCCAGCGGCTTCCCGCGACTTTCGCCAGATCGTCGGTCCACCTGGTCGGGGGCCTACCCACTGAGCGTCGCCCGGATCATGGTCGCCACTCAAGAACTGTTCGGCCCCAACGGCCATCGGTTCTTCTAGCTATGTGTCCCGCCCACTGCCACTTCAGCTGAGCAATTCTTCGAGCGATGTCGGTAGCTTTAGTTCTCCTGCGAATCTCCTCATTTCGGATCCGATCACGCAGGGAGACCCCAAGCATTGCTCTCTCCATTGCCCGCTGAGCGACCTTGAGTTTTCGGACGAGACCCATAGTGAATGGCCACGTTTCGCTTCCGTAGGTCATCACTGGCAACACACAGTGGTCAAGGGCTTTGGTCTTGAGACACTGAGGCAATTTGGACGTGAAGATTTTTCGTAACTTCCCGAAAGCTGCCCATCCGAGTTGGATTCGACGAGAGATCTCTTTCTCGAAGTTGGACTTACCTAAGTGGACTATCTGTCCCAGGTATAGCTGTCTACAACTTCAAGTGTAGTGTTCCCAATATTAACTGGAGTGGGTACAACATGGGTATTCGACATGATTTTTGTCTTATCCATGTTCATTTTAAGACCCACTCTTTGGGAAGCACTACTGAGATCTCCGAGCATGGTGTTCAGGTCTTCCAAGGTCTCAGCCATTAGAACTACATCATCAGCAAAACGGAGGTGTGTTAGGTACTCGCCATTAATGTTAATGCCGTATCCTTTCCAATCCAGAAGCTTGAAAATATCCTCCAATGCAGCGGTAAAGAGTTTTGGAGAGATAACGTCTCCCTGTCTTACACCCCGCTGCAATTGGATGGGATTAGAGCTCCGGTTCTGGAGTCGAACCGACATAGTGGCATTTCCGTATAGATACCTTAGCACCTCTATGTACCTGTAGTCTACTTGGCACCTTTGGAGAGACTGCAGCACCGCTCTCGATCGAATCGAAGGCTTTCTCATAGTCCACAAACGCCAAGCAAAGTGGCAGATTATACTCCTCGGTCTTCTGTATAACCTGCCGCAGCGTATGGATGTGGTCTATGGTACTATAGCCTTTTCGGAAACCCATCATTGAATATGTGCCTTTTCGTCGACATGATAAAATCTATCTCGTTTTCGACATTACCGTCCGGACTCATCCAGGTCCATTTTCGGCATTCGGACTTCCTGAAGAAGGATTTCATCATTTAGAGGTTCTCCTTCTCCATGAAGTCCGCTAGCATTTGGCCTCTGGTGTTCCGGTGCCAAAATCCAAATTGCCCCATTCTCAACTCATCACCGCAACGTTTCCCCAACCTAGCGTTAAAGTCTCCCATCACAACCGTGTAGTGGGTATTGTGGCTACGTATGGCTTCAGAGATCTCCTCATACATAGCCCCCACTTCGGCATCTGGGTGTGTCGAGGTCGGAGCGTAAACCTGTATGAAATTCAACGAATATCGTTCCGATATTCTGAGTATCAGATATGCTACCCTGGTCGACACACTCCCGATGGTTATTACGTTGTTGACGAGGGACTTGTGGACGATGAACCCGACACCACCTTGGGACTGTTGGTCGCCCTCCCGGTAGTACAGTAAGTTGCCGGAATTGAGGATTATCGAGTCCTCCCCCTCTCTTCGGACTTCAGATAAACCAATTTTATCCCAGCGTAGCTTACTGATAGCTTCTTCCAACTCCGTTAGTTTCGCGTCCGTCCTCAGTGTACGCGTGTTGTAGGTTGCTAGGTCAAATCGTCGTAGATGGTAGCCGGATCTTACCCGGGGATTCTTCGCACCCCCTGCCCTACCGTTACCGTAGTCGCTACCGTAGTTAGGCATAGCAGGGCTGCCGGGGACTAGGGGCCGATTTGTTTGTCTGTGATTCATATTGGGGGGGGGGGTTGCCATAATCGCCACGCTGGGCAGGCGGGTTGGCGATCGCAGTAGGGCCGAGATCTGAGGAGACGCTGCTGCCCGTCTCCTAAAGGCCATATCTCCTTTAGTCGCCTCGTACGACACCCACGGGAAGAGATAGGTTGGTGCTATTCTAAGTCGGCACACACACGGCCTGTATTTTTGAAAAAATATTAATACTCTTAATACGCCAAACTTACTGAGGTTATATCTTCTAATTTTGTGGGACGTAAAATAATAGTGTTCATCGCTTTTATGAACAGCTGAACTAGGGAAGTACCTATTTTTTACAGCCAGCTTTATCTAATATACAGGGTGTCCCAAAAAATAGTGTCAAGCGAAAGTCCAGAGTTAGAGCACCTCTTGGAGTACCCGAATCACCCCCATGTATGTTCCGCGATTATTCGTAGTTTTAGAGTAATAATTTTTTTTCTGACTTTTTGAACATTTCGATCTAAAGAACTTAAAAATTTTTAATAAAAAAAAGTTGAAAATATTTTAATGTTTTTCTTTATGCCACTGAATTATCTTTAGTGCTTCTTTTATGTCTAAAATAATCAGCTTCGTAACTTTAGTGGAAATTTAGAAAACAGTAGTGTAAAGTCAAAATTTGAATGCTAGTGAATAATTACTTAAAAATTCATCTTTAAATTAAAAATCTAAACAGGCAAATTCATGGTTTCTAAGTATGTGTAAAAACTTCTCTAGACTCTCTGCTTTCATAATAATTTAAAAAAAAAGTACTTAATAGGGCTACTTTGGCTTAAATCGGCCATCAAAGACAGCAAGGTGAAAATTTCATAAAACTCGACTTCTGAATAATTTTTTTTTTAATTCCAATTATTTATTAATAAACCAAAAATGATTGTAGAAAAGCTAAAAATTTATTATTTGAAGGTCAAAAATAACTGTTCCTGCTGCCATCTTTAATAACCTTTGAAGGTTTATTATAACTTAATAAATGAAACAAAACATTATTTTCAAAGTATTTATTATTCGATCGCTTAAAGAAAGTTTTCAAAATGACGACCTTCGTGCTCAATACATATTCTACATCGTCTAAAAAAGTTTCCTTTTAAATTTATAAATGCAATTCTGTTGTTTTTTATTGTTTCTTCCGCTTGTGTTAATTTTGTTCTTAACACTGTGACGTTTGTAATGTCCTTGGCGTATACTAATTCCTTGTAGTATCCCCAGACGAAAAAATCTATGGGGTTCAAGTCGGGGGAACGTGGCGGCCACGCAATGGGCCCTCCACGACCGATCCATCTGCCTGGAAATGTTTCAGACAAATGTTGTCTAACATTTCTAGCAAAATGGCATGGAGCGCCGTCGTTTTGAAAAATCATATTTCTCCGCGTTAATAGGTCTACATCTTCTAATAAGACGCCGAGATCACGTCGTAGAAATTGCAAGTAGGCCTCGCTGTTCAGTCGGTCCGGTAGTTCGAACGGACCAATCAGCTGTCCGTTTAGGATGCCTGACCACAAATTGATACTAAATTGTTATTGGAAATTAGATTCCCTTGTGAGGTGTGGATTTTCAATACTCCACGAATGGTAGTTATGCGCATTAAACACACCACATCGCTTAAAATGTGATTCATCAGTCCATAGAATATTTTTAAAGAAATTTTCGTTTTCAGCTTGTCTCCGTAACATTTCCTGACAAAATGCCACCCTTCTCGGGTAGTCTGCGGGCTTGAGCTGCTGAACTTTCTGGATGTGATATGGGTGAAAAAACGCTCTTGATGAAGTATTCGATGTGCTTGTGATTTCGGAATTCCGATTCGACGTTCTATTGTTCTTACACTAACTGATGGATCTCTCACCACTTCTTCGACCACTGATTGGACAGTATCTGGGTCACTCATTTCAGATGGGCGCCCCGATCTTCTACCTGGTAGGCGTCCTTCCATGTAAGAGTTATGTACTCTTAAAATCATGCGATGATCAGGCCAAGTTTCAGGCTGAGGTCCACCTCCATTTTGTACTTGCTGCCGGAACAACCTGGCTGCTTCAGAAGCATTTCCTCTTGCATATCCATAAAAGTAATGCATAAGAGCATATTCTTGCGATGAAAAAGACATCACAAAATGAAGAGCTTGAAAAGTCCCTTAAGAATGCCAAATTTGTCAAAATCCCGTATTCACACAAAACCAAATCGTAATCGCACTCAAGGTCCGTAAAGAAAGCAAAGTTCGTCAAATAATCACAAATGAGCGTATCGTACGTAAGGCGCAAACAAAAGCAGGCAAACGACTGGCGCCAGAACACAATAGGCGCTCGGACTACACCCCCCGCCTCATCCCCTTGTCACAAAGAATAGCATTCCTCAGTTACAGTTATCCATTTCGCCAATGAGAGTGAGAGAGATAGCAATAATGCGGTCTCTTTCATATCCTCTCACTCGGGCATTTTTTTAGCAGGTAAGTACTGCGTTACATCCAACACTACAACCGATGTGATCCGCGAGAAAAATATTTAAATATGGGTTTCATGTAGTTAATTTTTGCTAAATTGTAATTAATCTGAACCTTAGAAATTATAAAAAGACCAGATATTTTTTTTTATCATCTGATAGGAATTTGGTAAATTTTATGAAATTTTCACCTCGCTGTCTTTGATGGCCGATTTAAGCCAAAGTAGCCCTATTAAGTACTTCTTTTTTTAAATGATTATGAAAGCAGAGAGTCTAGAAAAGTTTTTACACATACTTAGAAACCATGAATTTGCCTGTTTAGATTTTTAATTTAAAGATGAATTTTTAAGTAATTATTCACTAACATTCAAATTTTGACTTTACACTACTGTTTTCTAAATTTCCACTAAAGTTACGAAGCTGATTATTTTAGACATAAAAGAAGCACTAAAGATGATTCAGTGGCAAAAAGAAAAACATTAAAATATGTTCTACTTTTTTTTATTTAAAATTTTTAAGTTCTTTGGATCAAAATTTTCAAAAAGTCAGAAAAAACATGACTACTCGAAAACTACGAATAATCGCGGAACATACATGGGGGTGATTCGGGTACTCCAAGAGGTGCTCTAACTCTGGACTTACGCTTGACACTATTTTTTGGGACACCCTGTATAAAATTCTCGTGTCACAGTGTTTGTTACCAAACTCCTCCGAAACGGCTTGACCGATCTTTATGAAATTTTTGTGTATATTCGGTAGGTCTGAGAATAGGTCGTAAACTATTTTTTATTATGTCGAAACGTAGTTCGCGGACACAGTTAGTATAATATAGACTAGCTGTGCCCGCGAACTACGTTTCGCCATCAAAATGCTTAAAACAGTGTTTAGTTTTTTTCTCCATTTTATTCCATAATGATCCAACTTTATTCTGCCTTTCTTGAACAGCGGCCAACAATTTTCGTAGGTTCGTATTGCTCTAGGTACTCTTTAGGGCCTTTCATTTAATACTAATATTGCTGAGTTTTAAAAGGAACTTTTTCCACCTTTTTTGTGCGGCGGCCATGTTGAATTTACGTCAATGGCTACTTCATAGTGCTCTACTGATCAAGGCCTTTCATTTGATATCCATATTGCTGGATTTGGAAACGAACTTTAATCCACCTTTTTTGAGCGTCGAATTTACGTCAATATTGCTAGGTTCATAGTACTCTACACATTGAGGCCTTTCATTTGATACCCATATTGCTGGGTTTGGAAACGAACTTTTATTCGCCTTTTTAGAGCGACGGCTATGTTGAATTTCCATCAATGTTGTTAGATTCCTAGTGCTCTATTTTTCAAGGCCTTTCATTTTATACCCATATTGCTCGAAGTGGAAACGAACTTTTATCTGTTTTTTTAGCAATGACGATGATAAATTTATGTCGATTTTCTAAAGTTCATAGTGCTCTACTCTTAAAAGACTTTCATTTGATACCCATATTGCTAGGTTTGGAAACGAACTTTTAAAACAAATGTTTATATTTTTTTTGAGCGGCGGCCATATTGAATTTAGGTCGATTTTCCTAGATACCTAATGCTCTACTCTTCAAGACCTTTCATTTGATAACCATATTGCTGGGTTTGGAAACGCACTTTTATCCATTTTTTTGAGCGGCGGTCATGTTTAATTTGGGGCAATTTTCCTAAGTTCATAATGCTCTAGTCTAAATGAAAGGCCTCAAGGCCTTTCATTTGATATCCATATTGCTAGGTTTGGAAACTAACTTTTATTTTACCTTTATTGAGCATCGGCTATGTTGAATTTATATCAATTTTGCTAGGTTCATAGTGCTCTACTTATCAAGGCCTTTCATTTGATACCCATATTGCTGGGTTTGAAAACGAACTTTTATCCGTTTTTTTTTAGCGGCGGCCATGTTGAATTTAGGGCGATTTTTCTAAGTACCCATTACTCTACTCTTCAAGGCCTTTCATTTGATACCCACATTGCTAGGTTTGGAAACGAACTTTTATCCACCTTTCTTGAGCGGCTGCCATCTTGAATTTATGCCAATGTTGCATAAATTCAAGATGGCATTCATAGTGCTTTATTCATCAAGGCCTTTAATTTGATACCCATATTGCTGGGTTTGGAATCGAACTTTTATCCTTTTTTTTGGGTCGCAGTTGAATTTATTTTATGTCAATGTTGCTAGGTTTATAGTGCTCTACTCATCAAGGCCTTTCATTTGATACCCATATTGCTAGGTTTGGAAACGTACTTTTATCCGTTTTCTTTGAACGGCGGCCATGTTGAAATAAGGGCGATTTTCCTAGGTTCATAATGCTGTACCCTTCAAGGCCTTTCATTTGATACCTATATTGCTAGGTTTGGAAACGAACTTTTATCCGGTTTTTTTTAGCGGCGGTCATGTTGAATTTAGGGCGATTTTTCTAGATTCATAATGCTCTACGCTTCAAGATTGCTAGGTTTGGAAACGAACTTTTATCCACCTTTTTTGAGCGGCAGCTTTGTCGAATTTACGTCAATGTTGCCAGGTTCATAGTGCTCTAGTCATCAAGGCCTTTCATTTGATATCCATATTGCTGGGTTTGGCAACGAACTTTTTTCGGCAAGTCATGTTGAATTAGGTCAACCTGGCTAGGTTCAATGTGTTGTACTCTTTAGGCCCTTCGTTCGATATCCATGTTCCTTAAGTGAATCCAAAAAAATGTGATCCGTCATTTTAGACATAAGGATCAAGAGTCCCGTCGGTGGAGCGTCGGTGGCGCTGTGGACTCGGCACTTGCCTTCCAATCGGGGTTCGGGGTTCGAGACCCGCCATGTACCAATGTGTTTTTCGTTTCGAATTTCATATGTACATTTGTCCGACGCTCCTACGGTGAAGGAAAACATCGTGAGGCAACCTGCATACATCTGCGAAGAAATTCAATGATGTATGTGAAGTCGACCAATCCGCACTGGGTCAGCGTGGTTGACTAAGGCCTAATCACCCTAACATAGGGTAGGCTCGAACCCCTCGGTGGGGACGTATATGAGCTGCGATGATGATCAAGAGTCGTACTCCCTCTACGCGTAACCCAGAATCATTGCAGTCAGATATTTTTTTATTATTAATATTATTCAATTACTTTTAATAGTTTTAAATGGATGAAAGAGTTTGATTCCTTAGTCATAATGTAAAAACATATAACACCTTTTAAAATACCTTGAAAAGGGTATCTTCACTTTTCAACACTTTTCAAATATTTCAAAAATTGTACCGATTTTGTGAAAATTGGTCAAGAATTAAACCAACCTACAAATATATTTGGGACGTGATATTGTCATAAAAAATGCTCTAAACATTTAATTTGTTGTATGGCTTGATCCTTTTGTCTTACCACCACGGTACTATATAAGAAAAAGACAATTTAAACTTCTTGGTTGGCGAAATCCAGATGGGCACAGCCCATCTTTTCGGACAAACAGACAAACAAACAATTTTTTTAAAAACTATTCTATCGTTTTCTGCTAATGATTTTAAGGCGACCTGTGTATTTTTTTCTAAATATTTCGCAATTACAGATTGTTGTACCCCTATGATTTTATTATACACGGTTATTTTTTTATCACCCTGGTTATTTTAAGGGTGGCTTCAGGACACGGTAGAAGAATTATTTAACCATTAATAATAAAATTTACTCACCTGTTTAATTAGATATTTATTATCTAAAATATCCAAAAAATACTGCACTGGTATGGACACTGAGTGAAGTTGTAGGCAAAACATTGAATGAACGCGAACTGGCAACAACGTCGCCGATTCAAAGTCATCACTGAGTTGATCACAATTTCACCTTCCTACTTTACGGGCTTACTTAGGACCGGCAAAACAAAGTTTTTAAAGAAAACAAACAGTACTAGGTAGGTATTACGGTTATGGTAGGTTGTTTTGGCGTAGTTAAAAAATTGGAATCAACTTTAAATACTTACCTACCTAGGAAACAATTTAAATCAACTTTAGTTCTAATAACAAAAGAGTTCTAAATGTAAAGGAAGTCCTCTAACTCATACATAGTCGTGCACGTTTAAAACTATACATGACCACAACAACATATCACTTTGGTTAGTGTTCAACGTCTCGAAATGCAGTTTTCGCTTCCAAGTCTTACGTTTGTGGGTTCACTTTCTTACACCAAACACTTAATTTCACTTCACAAGTAAAAGTCTACGGTCTACCGGAGTAAGGTCTGTGTATTCGCGAGATGTGTTAAATTGAAACTAAAATTCGAATGCGCCCGATTGCCGCGTGGCAGGCGCGGGCGCGACATGGCGATACGTTCACACACGCCGGGCTCAAAGGCGAACTAAAGCCGGCGAGCCGGCCGGCTCGTGCCGACAAGCGACAGCAAACAACAAAACGCCGCCCCGCCGGCGCTCGGCGCCGGCGCCGACTGTCTCTGTCTTTCACTATTGTAGTGTCTAGTGCAATAATAACTCTTATTTCAAACGAGTTGTAGATTGATCTTGCTTGAATTAATAACGCGACGTTGCCGCATTTTCCTAAGCCCGTAGTAGTAAATGCTTTATTCATTCATAATCTTACCTTATCTTGTAGTAAACAAGAACAATGTCTATAATTTAATATTATTGGCGGATAAAATTTAAAAAATATAACCACATGTTTTTTTTATTGATATGAGTCGACTAGCGTCTACCGAGCTGCCTCTAAAATTTTCCAGTATGATAAAAAAATAACCGTGTATATAGAGAAGAGATAAAATATTTTTTATTTTGTTTTTAGTGAATGAAATTTTTTTCATCGTATCTCTTCAACTCCATTGCACCCCATTAAGGGATGATGGTATTTTGCGTCCGCCATGTTGGATTTTGATATCAATGTTATTTTCGTAATCTACGACCCAAAAAACCATGAAAACGACAATAATATCGATATCACATTTTACCACCCCATTTCACCCTATTAGGGGATGAATTTCAATTAATACGAAACGTGTTCTCCATCGATTCTATTAACGAATGTTTATGCAAAATTTAAAGTAGATTGGACCAAGGAATCTAGTTGTCCCATACAAACTTTGCCCCCCTTTTTCACCCCCTTAGGGGTAGAATTTCGGAAAATCCTTTCTTAACGGACGCCTACGTCATACAAAGAACACACCCTCCAAGTTTCAAGTCTCTACGATCAGCGGTTTAGGCTGTGCGTTGATCCGTCAGTCAGTCAGTCAGTCAGTCATTCAGGACAAAGCATTTTATAGGTATAGATTACTAGCAGTGTCAAAAAATCTGGAGAGGGCCACCCTAATCACAAAGGTATATAAAAATAGCCTACGACCTATTCTCAGACCTACCAAATATACCTACTCAAAAAATTTCATAAAAATCGATCAAGCTGTTTTGGCGGAGTTCGATAAAAAACATTGTGACACGTGATTTTATATATTAAGATTTATTGCTGTAATTAGCAGATGGATTGGCTGGCTTAAGATAATTATGTTGAGTAACTGCGAGCGAGTGCTATCGCCAGAGTTCATTGAGTATGAAGAGACACCTTGACGTATATGTTACACTAGCTTTTGCCCGCGGCTTCGCTCGCGTCAAATTCGGGGTAAGGCAACCACCTTCCAGCAGCACCTTGAACTGTACTAATTATAGATGCAGAATTATTCCTGACTAGCTGTGCCCGCGAACTACGTTTCGCCATCAAAATACTTAACACAGTGTTTAGTTTTTTCCTCCATTTTATTCCATAATGGTTCAACTTTATTCTGCCTTTCTAGAGCATCGGCCATTTCGAAATTAACACAATTTTCGTAGGTTCGTAATGCTCTTTTTCTAACAGTCCACAAAATTAAATACATTACATATTACTATAAACACTAAGTATTATTATTGTTTTAGAGACATTATTGATACTAATAAATTCTTCTTCAGTAGAAAGAACTACACAGTTGCAAGAATAATCTTTATCGTAGGTATTCATGTTTCGAATTAAAATAAACAATTGTTAATAAATTAGAACTGTATACGAATAAAGTTTAGATTTTATAATGGGTGTTGTTAACACCAACAAAATATATTTTTTGGATATGACAACTTGGCCAATTTTGACTGGTCGTACAGTAAGCTCATTGTCAAGCTATTCTGTTTGACCTTTGAACCGTTCTTATGTCGCTCGTAATACTGGCGGTTTTCGTAGAGTTAATGTATAGCATGAATGGGGGGGTTACTGTATAAATACGTTTTCCGTATTCGATATCCGATCACGGAATACAGACACGGAGTTTCGTGAACGTAGCGCAGACGTTCGTTTCTTCTCATTCGGGATTTCTACTATTCTACCTAAACGTACGTACAGAACGTGTTCCGTTCGTAATAAAAACGAACGTGTGCGGCAGTCAATGAGTATTTTGTATAGATTTCATGCATTCGGATGCCTGCATTCAGAAAACGAATGCGAAAAAAGGTATTTATGCGGTTAGCCTTAAAATGTATTGAGACTTCCGTTTTTGTAACGTGTACTGTGCGATATAGTGTTGCTGGCATAGTTCGGTTAGCAAACTCGCTGTGATGACTAACATCCAACACACAAACTTGGAGTTATCGTTAGTTAGTTCACGATCATTGCATTATCACGGTCTCGAAGGACACTAAACACAGGTAACATCTAACATCGAACATCCAATAGGCCCCGAAGTGGTTCTTAAACTTTTTTGGTGACGGAACCCTTTTGGAAAGCGAAATACTTGACGGAACCCTAAAATAAAACAATAGTTTTTAAAAGTGTATTCTTTATTAATAAGCATAATGAAAGTACGACCAGAGAGGGTGTTTTGATTTTTCTAAATTATTGCGGAACCCTTATAAGGGTATTGTGGAGCCCTAGGGTTCCGCGGAACACACGTAGAGCATGGCTGCTCTAGGTACCCTTCAGGGCCTACTTTCATTTAACCCCTATTGCTGGGTTTGAAAAACAACTGTTATCCGTCTTTTTTGAGCGGCGGCCATGTTGAATTTACGTCAATATTGCTACGTTCATAGTGCTCTACTGATCAAGGCCTTTCATTTGATACCCATATTGCTGGGCTTAGAAACGAATTTTTAACAGGTTTTTTTGAGCAGCGGCCATATTGAATTTTGTACTATTTTCCTAGGTTCATAGTGCTCTACTCTTCAAGGCCTTTTATTTGATACCTATATTGCTAGGTTTGGAAACGAACTTTTATCCACCTTTTTTGAGCGGTGAACATGTCGAATTTACGTCAATATTGCTAGGTCCATAGTGCTCTACTCTTGAAGACCTTTCATTTGATACCTATATTCCTAGATTAGAAAACGAACTTTTATCCACCTTTATTGAGCGGCGGCCATGTTGAATTTATTTATGTGTTGCTAGGTTCATAGTGCTCTACTCATCAAGGCCTTTCATTTGAGACCCATATTGCTGGGTTTGGAAACGAACTATTATCCATTTTTTGAGCGGCGGCCATGTTGAATTTAGGTCGATTTTGCTAGGTTCCTAATGCTCTACTCTTCAAGGCCTTTCATTTGATACCCATATTGCTAGGTTTGGAAACGAACTTTTATCTATCTTTTTGAGCGGCGGCCATGTTGAATTTATGTCAATGTTACTAGGTTCATAGTGCTCTACTCATCAGGGGCTTTCATTTGATACCCATATTGCTAGGTTTGAAAACGAACTTTTATCCTTTTTTTTTGAGCGGCGGCCATGTTGAATTTAGGTCGATTTTCCTAGGTACCTAATGCTCTACTCATCAAGGCCTTTCATTTGATACCCATATTGCTAGGCTTGGAAACTAACTTTTATCCACCTTTTTTGAGCGGCGGCCATGTTAAATTTATGTCAATGTTGCTAGGTTCATAGTGCTCTACTCTTCAAGTCCTTTCATTTGATACCCATATTGCTAGGTTTGGAAACTAACTTTATTCCACCTTTTTTGAGCGGCGGCCATGTTGAATTTATGTCAATGTTGCTAGGTTCATAATGCTCTACTCATCAATGCCTTTCATTTGATACCCATATTGCTGGGTTTGGAAACGAACTTTTATCCGTTTTATTTGAGCGGCGGCCATGTTGAATTTAGGGCGATTTTCCTATGTTCATAGTGCTCTACTCATCAAGGCCTTTCATTTGCTATGCATATCGCTGGGTTTGGAAACGAACTTTATCGGCAGTCATGTCAAATTTAATCAACGTGGCTATGTTCAATGTGTTCTACTCTTTAGGTTCTTCGTTCGATATCCATGTTCCTTGGGTGGATCCAAAAAAATTTGATCCGTCATTTTAGACATTAGGATCAAGAGTCCCGTCCCGTCCCTCTACGCGGAACCCAGAACATTGCAGTCAGATATTTTTTTTAATTATCAATATTAATCTATTACTTTTAATAGTTTTAAATGGATGAAAGAGTTTGATTCCTTAGTCCTAATGTAAAAACATATAACACCTTTCAAAATACCTTGAAAAGAGTATCTTCATTTTTCAACATTTCAAATATTTCAAAAATTGTACCGATTTTGTGAAAATTAGTCAAGAATTAAACCAATCTACAAATTTTATGGTCACTCGATAAGTATTATCATAAAAAATGCTTTATACATTGGTTGTATGGCTTGATCTTTTTGCCTTACCACCACGGTACGACATAAGAAAAAGACAATTTGGTTGGCGAAATCCAGTTGGGCACAGCCATTAACAGAAAATATTAAATTTTATTTCTACTATGTGAAACACTTCATTCCTGCCTTTCAATTTTCGAAATCCAATTACTTAAGATCAGGCTGTATGGCGTAGTTCCATTGCCTTTCCTTCGTGGAAGAAAATACCTTCTCTCTGTACTATGTGACAGACTTGTCAAAATAATTTCACGTGCGCCATGTTGTTTTTCTACATAAAGCCAATTCGAAAATTTTATATGGTATTTTTTCACTAAAAATAAAAAGTGAATTTAAACAAACGAAATTATGCCTAAATGTTCTTCCGGAAAATTCTAAGCATTGTGGTGTAAGCCATATCAAATTCTGTCCAGTAGTTTCGGAGATCCTTCCGGACAAACAGACAAACAAACAAACAAACAAACAAACAAACAAACCAACAAACAAACAAACAAACAATTTTTTTAAAAACTATTCTATCGTGTTCTGCTAATGATTTTAAGGCGACCTGTGTATTTTTTTTCTTAATATTTTGCAATTACAGATTTTTGTACCCCTACGATTTTATTATATATAGAGATAACTACTCCTCTCGTCTCGCCGCGCCGTCCGCGCTCGCCTAGGTACCCGATACCTAAAATGAAAAAATATATAGAACCCTTATATGGGTGATGATATTTCACGACTGCCACGTTAGATTTTAAAATTGTTTCTGTTTTCGTAATCAGCGACTCGATACACCACAAAAAGAATACCCATGTTGATTTTCAGACTTTCTCATCCAATTTCCCTTTTTAGGGGTTGCATTCTGTAAAAACTTAAAACACGTGTTTACTCATTTATTGATAACAGTACTCCTGTGAAATTTCGAATAAAATAGTCTGATTTTATTTCCTCATACAAATGTAGGACCTCCTTTTCAAAACCTTAGAGGGTGGTTTTTGAAAAATCCATTCTTAGTGCTCATAGCCCTTAGACCTCATAAGAAACCTACTTGTTAAATTTTGCAGCTTTAAACCCGAAGGTTTGGGCTGTACGTTGATATGTGAGTCAGTTTCTTTTTTTCCATATTAAGAAGAAGATAGAAAACGACGTTGGTAGTTCACGACCGCCAGGTTGGATTTAGAAATACTTATTGTTTTTGTAACCAGCGACCCGATAAACCATACAAAGGATACCCATATCAATTTTCAGCCTTCAACACCCCATATCCCCCATTTAAAAGGGTGAATTCAAAAAAAAACCTAAAACAAGTGTTGACTCATTTATCGACAGGAGTACTCCTGTGAAGCTTCGAATAAAATAGTCCAACTAATTTTGTTCCCCCATACAAAATTTGGAGCCCCAATTCAACCCCTTAGGGCGTGAATTTTGGAAAATCCTTTCTTAGTACATCTCACAAGGAACCTACGTGCCAAATTTTAAATCTCTAGACCCGGTGGTTTAGGCTGTGCGTTGATATGCCAGTCAGTCGGTTACTTCTTTTATATATACAGATATAGATAGAAGATAATAAGTAATATGTAGCCGAGACCTATATTTAATAAATCATTTTTCATCTCGAGCCCTATTATGTAGAGAAATTTAGAGATTTTACAAATATCTCCAAAGTATGCGTCGGAGCTTAAAAAATAACGAAATTTTGGATCCCTGTGATACCCAAGAGATAAGTCGGAGGAATCTAATGTACTTATGAAAAACGGTGAAGTGTGAGTTTGATAAAAAAATTCATATATGTTTCCTTCTCGCACTGGCTGCATTGCATTTTTAACCGACTTCAGAAAGGAGAGGGCTGTCAATTCAGTTATGTTCGCTACTGTGGAACTTCGTTGATTGAGAGCCGATTTCTGTGATATCGCGGGTATGGCCCCATTTAGATACTGGCGGTCCGGTGCTTTTTGAAACAATCGACTGGAACAGAAGTAAGGGTGTTTGCCTTGGTTTCTTGGTGTGTCGTTTATATAGGTAGTCTAATTTTCCACAAATTTTAGACCTCCCTTTCAACCCCGTAGAGGGTGGTTTTTGAAAAATCCATTCTTTTTGCACTTGCATAAATCTCCAGCCTAAATCCAAAATTTGGAAATCCTAACTTCAAAACTGACGGACTTTAATACTAACTTTCATCCCCATTTTACCCACTCAGGGGTGAAATTTTCAAAAATTCTGCACCCCTACACCTCATAAGGAATCTACGTGCCAAATTTGGAACCTCTAGGCCCAGTGGTTTGGGCTGTGCGTTGATATTATCAATTTTCACACTTTGACACCCCATATCCCCCTTTTAGGGGTTGAAATTTGGAAAATCCTGAAACAGGTGTTAACTTATTTATCGATTGGAGTACTCATGTGAAGTTTTGATTAAAATAGATCAAGTAATCTGGTGTCTCCATACAAACTTTGGAGCCCTTTTTCAACCCTTTAGAGGGTGAATTTTAAAAAATCCTTTCTTAGTGCACCCCTTCACCTCATAAGGAACCTACGTTCCAAATTTGGAATCTCTAGGCCCAGTGGTTTTGGCTGTGCGTTGATATTATCAATTTTCACACTTTGACACCCCATATCCCCCTTATAGGGGTTGAAATTTGGAAAATCCTGAAACAGGTTTAACTTATTTATCGATTGGAGTACTCATGTGAAGTTTCGATTAAAATAGAGCAAGTAATCTGGTTTCACCATACAAATTTTGGAGCCCTTTTTCAACCCTTTAGAGGGTGAATTTAAAAAAATCCTTTCTTAGTGCACCCCTTCACCTCATAAGGAACCTACGTGCCAAATTTAGAATCTCTAGGCCCAGTGGTTTGGGCTGTGCGTTGATATATCAGTCAGTCAGTCAATCAGTCAGTTTCTTCTTTTATACATATATAGATATACATTAATGGAAGACACTGATAGCGCGGTTGTGCTTGCAACGTGAGCTTTTGAGGCAACAATGGGAAGTCTTTCGCTGCAAGCGTCCATAAGCATGGTAACCGCCCAATATCTTGCTGGCTGGCTGATATCGCCTGATGGTGAGTGGCATAATGTATTTCCTTGGATTTTCAAACCTATAATTCTACATGTACATTGCCAAGTTGTGTCATAAGATGTCAAGTCACAGTACTCAGTAATTGCACTGTATTTCATACCCTGCAAACCGGAATACAGCAATGTGAGCACCTCTGCTTGGCGGCAGAGGGTACCCACGCTGGTAGCCTCTGCCTGAAGGTGAGATAGAGGTGTTGTAGATTCAACTTTTTCATTCCTACTTGTATTTGCAGACATCTTGAGTATATTCAGAATATATGCACATACAAGGTTAAATATGTTTCCTATAAATTAGAATGTTTTGCTTTGTTTTGACGTCAATAAGTGCCTGTAAAGGCCTATGTTAAATAAAGATTTTTGAATTTGAAAGTATAGTATAGAATAGAGTACCCACGCAGACGACTAGTAGTATTGTTTGTATGCGAGTTGTACAAAAAACGTCATATTGTCTAGGTAAGACATTAGTCACCTATGTAATTTTCTATTCCTACACTAAAAACTATGGAAAACACCATTGAATATTTCCTTTTCAACATCGAAAACTAATTGAGATCAACCGAAATATATAGTTGTGAGACCTTAAGAATGTTATTTCCTGTATCAGCGGCTAGCGGTCGGTGATTGATGATGTCATGTCGCCGAAGACTGATGCAGCTTCCCGCCCGACCTTCGACACGAACCTCTTCCATCAGGACCGCATTAGTTTATTGCTTAACTAATAAATAACAAAACCGAACTAGATAAGTTTGTTCATTGCGTCAGCTGATCTATATTGAGAGTGTCACGTAGGTAACTAGGTTTTTGGACAGAAGAGAAAACAGAAGCCTTAAAATACAAGAGGTATAAAAACATATTTTAGAATGAAGGCTTTAAGTCCTGTTCCCAAGCCAAGTAGGCCAAACTCATATACCTACTTAACTTGATTAATTAGCCTCTGATACTGCTGGGATTCGCGACTTTTACACTACATGAATCATATTTCAATACACTAGAATACTTTTATGCTGGCTGTATAAGCGCGAACGGACCTACACGACTGACTGGACTGGGTTGCAGTACTATTGATAAAAATTATAAATGTCCAATACGAAAAACGTCCAATTAATCGATATTTCGACGGTGTAAAATGAATCTTTTGGAGCTCAGGAAATACAAAAAGTCGGTAAAAAAACGATAATTTCCGATCGACCCGATTATTGGTAAAAATGGAAAGTTCGTAAAGGTATACGTTAATGCACAAAAAAGCGGTCAAAAATCTGTCACCGATAGTCGGCCGTGTGCGATCCGTTAATTCTCACTTCGAGTCGTTTTTAGGTGTGCATCAGGATGGCGGGTCTCCATCATTTATTTATATTATTTGATGAAGTTGTTAATAACGTTTATAATTTAATAGTACCAAATGAGTGGGTGGAATTGCAGTGGGTTTTTCAAAACAGGAAGTGATCCCGCCATCTTGACGTTTATCGCACAACCGTCTCAAACACGAATCGAATACGTATAAGTGCGCAAGCACCCTTAGGGGGAAGATGATAAATATTATAACAACCGGCCAAGTGCGAGTTGGACTCGCGCACCAAGGGTTTCGTACAAACTTTTACTTCAGGTTCTGACTAACTACATACGGTTTTCAGATTTTCTCTTAATGTACAGTGTAATATTGCTTCTTGCCAAATTTAATGATTCTGGGTCACCGGGGTTTACATCCTATATAGGTTCATCCTATATAGGTTCATCCTATAGGGGTTTATTAGACTAAAAATTTAGACTAAAAATTAGTCGTTTATCGCACAACCGTCTCAAACACGAAAAAATTTAGACTAAAAACTAGTGTAGACTAAAAATTTATTTCGCTATAACACAAATTACAAACGTTCAGTTTACATACTCTATGCTAGATGTCGCTAGTAGGCATATTTTGATACATTACAACACCCCAACTTATCAAAATAAACTAAACATATTGAACTCATATCACAATCTCAAAATACCTAATTTTTCCATAAACTTGTAGTGTTTAACTTTACCTAGACCTTTAGTTAACAAATCTGCTGGCATTTTATTTGTAGATAAATAATTGACCTCTACTTTTCCACTTTTGATAATCTCTCTCACAAAGTGATGTTTAACATCAATATGTTTTGATCTATTGTGACATTGATGGTTTGTAGCCATTTTTAATGCACTTTGGTTGTCACAATTCAACCTTATTGCTAACAAAGATCCAGTTAATTCATACAATAGCTCTCTTAGATAAACTGCTTCCCTACAAGCTTCAGAGAGTGCAACATACTCAGCCTCTGTGCTAGATAGGGCTGTAACTCTCTGTTTTCTGCTTTGCCACGAAACAGCTGTACCTGACATAACAAAGCAGAATCCAGTGTAAGATTTTCTGTCTAAGTTATTGCTTGCCCAGTCAGCATCAACATAACCCTCTAAGTTTTTACCTTTACCACTAAATTTTAAACAAAACATTTTAGTTTTCTTTAAGTATTTAAGAACCCTTTTAGCATAGTTCCAATGCTCAACATTGTAGCAAGTATTAAACTGACTTAAGTAACCAACAGAGTAGGTAATATCTGGTCTTGTCATGACTACTAGGTACATAAGACAGCCTATTAGTTTTTGATAGCTAATTCCTGCTGTACTTTTTTCTGATTATGTTACATTCAATTTATTCTCTATAGGTGTGTCAGCTATTCTACAATCAAGCATATTAAATTTCATAAGTAATTCTTCTATGTACTGTTGTTGATCTATAGTTATCTCATATTTATTACAATCTTTGTGAACACTAATATTCATGCCTAGATAATGCTTAACCTCACCTAAGTCTTTGATTTCAAATTCAGAGTTTAAAATACATTTTAACTTCTCACTCTCATTTTTATTATTAGAAAAAATCAAGAAATCATCGACATATAAGGCAATTATAATATATATATAATTTTTATATCTTTACAAATTTTTGTAAATAGATATGGCTCTTGCGTACAGTTTTTAAAATTATTTTTACATAATAAACCCCTAACTCTCTCATACCATACTAAGGCGGATTGTTTCAATCCATACACTGCCTTTTTGAGTTTGAGAACTTTCCCTACCATTTCGGATACAAAACCTTCAGGAGCATGCATATAAATATCCTCTTTGAAATGACCATTAAGATAGGCAGTTTTAACATCTAAGTGAGTAATTTCTAGTCCTAGTTTTACACTTAGCGCAAACAACAATCTTAAAGTAGAGTGCCGCACAACTGGAGAAAAAGTCTCATCATAGTCCAGCCCATATTTTTGGGTAAAACCCTTAGTGAAGTGCAATATCGTGCGTTTGACCTTTTTCTTTGGCACCCACCGACACTGCACATTTGTTGCACCTTGTGGAGCATCGACGAGCATCACTTCATTCTTTCGGAATGATTCCAACTCCTCATCCATTGCCTTTCGCCATTGCACACTTTCAGGACCTCTCAAGGCTTCCGTCACTGTCAGGTCAGGATCAGAAGTGGCTAGCCAGCCTGCCTGATTGTACCTTTCAGGTTTCCGTCTCTCCTTCTTTGGTCTGTTCGAGACCTGATAATCTCTTTCTGGTGACTCAATTGGACTACTGCTTGTTAGTGGAGATTCCGGGACATAGGTCTCATCCGCACCATCCTCATAGAATGTTAGCTGTGATGATTCACTGTCAGAGCTCTCCTGAGTCTCTGACTCTGATCGTTCTTGGCCACATTCCCCCACTGAACGATCATTTCCTTCTATAACAGGCAATTCTTCTTCCACGCACCACGTTGCTTCAGTCGGTGTAGACATTCCTCCTGGCACTGCTGTCTCCATTACCACTACATCTCTGCTGGTAGTAGTTTGGTTTTTGACTGGGTCATATACCCTGTAACCCTTCACATGTTCTGAGTAACCAATAAGGATATGCTGCCGAGCTTTCTTATCCCATTTAGTTCTTCTCTCCTTGGGAACATGCACCATTACCGGGCTACCGAAGATTCTTATATGGCTCAAAATGGGTTTTTTCTTATGCCACATTTCATACAGCGTTTTGTCATTGATGCCTGATGCTATAGATCGATTTTTCAGATACACTGCAGTAGATACTGCCTCTGCCCAAAACCTTTTACCTAACTTAGCGTCAAACAACAAGCATCTTGCTTTCTCAACAATTGTTCTGTTGTTTCGCTCTGACATTCCATTTTGTTCCGGCGTACAGGGGTTTGTTCTTTGGTGTACAATGCCAGATGATCTCAAAAAATCTTCCATCATTTTAGAATAAAATTCTCCACCATTATCTGTTCGTAGGATTTTCATATTGGCATTTTTCTGTTTTTCCACCATAGCCTTGAACTCTCTGAAGTATTTAAACACTTCATTTTTTTGTTTTATAAAGTAGACAAATGCCATGCGACTGTAGTCGTCTACAAAAAGAAGAAAGTATCTTGACAATCCAATACATTTGGTTTCCATTGGCCCGCATACATCAGCGTGCACAATTTCCAGCACTTTTGTACCTCTTGTGCCTGTTCCGCCTGTGGGGAATGGCAGTCGTGATTGTTTGCCCTCACAACAGACCACACAGTTAGATTTTGTCACTTCATAAGTGCCTTCATAGTTAACACCTTCCACAGCGCCATTCTTCATTTTATTCAAGTTGTTAGTGTTTATGTGCCCTAACCTCCTGTGCCATAAAAAAGCACTATCCCTGGCAAGTAAACATTTACTGACTGGTGTAGCGCATAAATCCAACTTGTACACACCTTCAATTGAGTTAGCAACAGCCACCAATTCTTTCTTTGCATTGTATATCAAACACTGGCTGTCTGAGAAAGAAACGCTGTTGTCGTTTTTTATCAATTGACTTACTGACAATACATTTGTTGTCAGGCTTGCAACACACAAAACATCTTTGATTGTCATAGCCTTACTGTGTTGATATTTTAACATTTCCTTTGCACGAAACTTGAAGTTTTTTATGATTTGCAATCATAATCTCGGGGCATGTCTCTGGACTGGAAATTTCCTGCAACCAACTTGCATTTGCCGTCATGTGAACACTGGCTCCCGAATCCACATACCACTCGTCTTTGTTATATTTAGCGCTCAAGAAAACAGCACTAAATGCATTTGACGACTTATTTTTGCTTGATTTTTCTAACATCGGACATTGATTACGATAATGACCGGGGGTTTTGCATTTATAACAGGTTATGTCTTTGTTACCAACTGTCATTTTGACGTTTGACGTCGACTTCCCGCCATTTCCGTTCTGATTGGTTTTGCCGGGTCTGGGTTTTTGTTTCGCCCATTTTGACGCAAACGCCGCCTCAGTATTTTGCGTTTCGTTCGATGTTCTCATCAATGACAATTCTGGCGGCTCCGAATCTATTAACTTTGTCTTTATGACATCAGCCGTAATCGCAATGCCAGAATGTTCGATAGCCATTATCATTGGCGTAAACTTTTCTGGTAATCCTGCGAGCATTAATGATCCGATCCACTGATCAGTTATTTCAAAACCAGTTCCACTCAACCGTTGTGATGTTTCCACAATTTGAGTCACGTAGGTGGTCATATCTTCATAATTTTCTCGCCGTATTGATATCAAGTGACGCAGTAACGAGATCTTCCTCGAAAAACCTGAGTCGTCAATCAGAGATTTGAGCTTATCCCACAACTCTTTCGAAGTCTTCGTTTTCTTAATATGCGTACGTACAAAGCCGGATCGATGGTTAAGCATAATTTGGCCCGCGCCTTCGCATCGTCTTCGGGTTTTATGTCTTCTTTTTCAACTGGCTGCACACAATGTAACATACCTTCCAATACGAGCACATTTTCAACCGCGAATGTCCACTCATCGTAGTTTTCTCTGCCTTTTAGTTTAGGCACACTGGCTAAATAATTTGTTGACATCTTACACAACACGACCGTGTTCAAAGATTAATCAGATTATCACATTTTATACTTTAAAACTGAATTGGCGTGCCTGGGCCCATAACCTATTAAAGCAAACACGTTGAGTATACGGTGCAGACTAAAAATTTATTTCGCTATAACACAAATTACAAACGTTCAGTTTACATACTCTATGCTAGATGTCGCTAGTAGGTATATTTTGATACATTACAACAGGTTTTGCTTGTCTTGACTTACAAGTTAGATTTTTTCACAACTGAATGAAACCGTAAACTCTAATGTTCGATATAATTTCAATTTGATATCTCTTACGTTACTACATCTACTACGCGAAAAATTTCTTGACAGACAGACAACGAAGTGATCTATAATGGTTTCGTTTGTTGCCTTTGTATGTACGAAACTCGAGATGAAAAACGACAATATAAAAAGATTTCATGGAGAAAGTGAGGTAAATTTCAATCCTAAAATTATTTTCAAAAGCACTTTATGTGATGCTGTGTTATAATAATTTTACAACTTAAAGGTTACTTCGGTGCGATGACGTATCTAGAACATAATATGTCACCACTTTGTTTCTTCCCGTGGATGTCATAGAGAAGGCTAAACAAGATTACCGCGGCAATATCTCCTCTGTGAACCCTTTTTTTTGGGCAGGGGAATCTTTTTACGATTTGACAAGGGACTGAAAAGCTGACAAGGGCGCCCCTTGGATATGCCATTGGACTCGGATATAAACCCCATACCTGGCTAAACCACCCTCCAGCAACTTCCACCCCCATAGAGGCACATTCGGGATCGGCGCTAGCCATTCCCCGAACGCACCCCCTACTATCTCTGTGAACCCTACGTCAACCCGTCTGGTGAGTGTAATGTTGTAGTCAAATTCCTCCTCGTCTAGGGAGGCTACGAATGGGACGTAAACGGGGTGAAGTGGTGATTTCAAATTAATACCCATGCTTTATTTATAACGTATAACTCTATAAATAAGTACGCAGTTTTATTTGCAATAAAGACAACAAAAGCCGTAATTTATTCGCATTTCAGCCAAGACATGATAGTTATCTTACAAACTTTAAACAAGCGACAAACAACCACTCAAGCTATAAAAGAGCATTGTTTGTTCAGCGTTCTTATTTTGTGTTCAAAATATAGTATTTTAACATGAAATACCTACTCTTACTATTTGACAACCGTAACAAATCTGACATTTTCTCCCTAAGAGAAAACTGACAAAAATTAAAGGTGTGTTTTCATAGTGGAAGTGATTTCGCTTGTGCAAGAAGGGCGCTAAGGGCTCGCAAGGTGCACCCCTTGTTCGTCTGCAAGGGATGATATTAAGCGAAAACAGTGCGCGGCTGACGAAAAATTATCATGGATATACCTTTCTGTTAAAAATTGTATTATTCAGGTGATAATATTGCATACATATCTATAATACAATATAAAGCTATGGGGATCACTTAAGTACTTATTATATTAATCAAAACCACTGTATTTAAGATGTTAGGTAATCATGAGTAGCATTATTATAAATTTTTATTACTTAGCTTAGTGAATACAGAGCGTCGGTGGCGTTGTGGACTCGGCACTGACCTTCTAATTGGGAAGTCCGGGGCTCGCTCCTGCTATGTACCAATGTGTTTTTTCAATTTTCGAATTTCATGCGTACATTTGTTCGACGCTCCTAGCTACGGTGGAGGAAAACATCGTGAGGCGACCTACATACACCTGCGAAGAAATTCTAAGATATATGTGAAGTCGAACAATCCACACTGGGCCAAACACTCTGATTTCTGTTAACTTTAAATATTAAAGAAGTATCGTCTGCAAATATCGACAGGTTATTAGTAAGGTGTAGAAGGTCATTAATGTAAATTAGGCAAGCAAAGGTCCCAATATCGATCTATGTGGCATGCTCATAATTATAGTTGCACCAGAATACTAAATTTTGATAATAACATCGTTCTAAACCTTACTCGACAAATTAGACTCAATACGCCTAATTGCTTCTCTAAAGACATCATAATGTTTAAGTTTATTTAAAAGATTATGTTAACCAAACATAAAGTCACGAAACATACCAGTCACATCTTGTTTACGCTCCCAAGTGGCAAAAATGTGTTTGACTAGTGCAGCTCTAGCATAATATTGTAGTATACCTTTGGTAAAACCAATTTGGTTCATATGGAAAATGTTATTCCTACTTGTGAACAGATCATGTATCAACTGATCAGATATAATTTTATCGAATATTTTTGGAAGAGACCTATATAATAATAAGTGGTCAGTGTAAAACGAATAAAAGTTTAATACTTTAAATTCACAATATGGAAAATGTGTAATTGTAGACAATAACATATATCTTGACAGATACTGCAAACTTGGAGATTCCTACATTTCATTGTCGCACAGATAAACCCTTTGAATATCTTATCCATACTAAATCACCAGCCTCTGTTGCTATGTAATGCGGCTAGAATGACAGTTTGATTCACTTAGCCCGCGTTACAGACTATAAACGCACCATCAAGCAGGGAGGGCGTTTTGTTCGGGACGTTCCCGGCTCGTGTCAAGGAAGCTTTTGGATCGGTGGTTTTAATGAATTGGCAGGTTTTATTTTACACGAAACACGCGAGTTCGTTCTTTCAATTGAGAAGATTATAGAATCTGGATGTTTTGCTTGTCATCAGACTTTGATAGGTACTTTAAAAAGGTTTGCAGATATACTATCTTATCTTATCTTATCTTCGGGTGGAGGTGGCCCAATTATTGAGCCTTCGCACTTCGACCCACCATGGATCTTTTGTGCTACCCCTTGCCGTAAAGCTTAGTCCGTAATGCCATCGCCACCAACGGTCCAGTCTATCGTGCCCATGAGCTCAACGATGTCCTTCGGTGGTATGGCCCTGTAGTCCTCCGGTTTTGGGTATCCAATTCCCGTCAGCCTTAGTCTCCTGCAAGCTACGGCGTCACAGTGGCACAGCAGGTGCACCATGCTCTCCTCTCCCTCCTTGCAGGCCCTACAGATTTTGGAACTGGCATGTCCCATCCTGGTTAGCATGATCCTAGTGCCGAAGTGTCCGGTTAGAGCACCCAACAGTAGGCGAATCTGGGATCTGCTTGAACTCAGTGTAAATTTGAGCCAATTGTCCATACCCATAAAGAGCTTGGCGTGGTTCATTCCTTTTTGATTGGCCCATTCTCTTTGGTGCCTCATTTGCAGTTGAGTTCTTATACCCGTACTGACTATTTTTGGAGTGATCCCGACAAATATACTATAACGGGTGTAAAAAAAACAATCACAAAGCCGATGCCCACGTATTGAACCTATCGTCAATATCATTTTTGTCTTCTAGACCATACCTGGGAAATTAATAGTTACCGAGATATTTAAGTTCAAAGTGACAATTATTTTTTCGGGGTTTTTATACCAAAGTGTTTGGAACATTATTTGTTTATTTTCACCCAAAGAAACAACAAAGAAAAAATCAGTATTTGTTGACAAAAAAGTTTTTAATTTACAACGGGCAATGTATTTGCAACGGACGCTGTCTATTGTCACCGCGAGCAGCTGACTCACGCAGCTTAGAGACACGGTAATGTGTCAGAGACTATGATATCCGTAGCGCGCGAGCGCGCGTACTACATTGCGTAGTACTTTTAGCAGTTGTTTTTTAAAACCTAAAAATAAATTTCGTTTCCCATCAAAAATATTTTAATTCAAATGGTCTGAATGCGTAGATGCGGGCTTTGTTTATAGTTTTTTTTACACCGTGTATATTTTATATTCTGCTGGGGTGCTAAACAAATAAACGGGCCATTTGATATTATACGATTATCGTAACTTATATACAATTTGTACCTACTACCCATGGAGATAAAAACCAGTAGTACGTAAGTACACCAAACAGTATCCCGATCAAGTTCAATTACAATTGTCGAACTTAGAGGAAGCAACACTTTTTCAGAGTACACTTTTTTCTTCCTATTTAAATTTTTATTCGCATGTGTGTCCTGTACATCACAGAACTATACTTTAATTTAAAACGCTTGTTCTAAAATTTGTACAGACTTGTATTATCTGTTTGTGGAAACGGTGAAGTCTTAGAGAACAGAACAAACTAATAACAGCAGCCGCCAACCATTCTCAAAGGATGTCGTCCGGCCCTTATGCAAAATATCTTATTTGTGTCTCATAGTGTCTTTTGCAAATATAAATTCACTGGATCTGGCTTAACATTTTCAATGCAGGAATTGTGTATGTCCTTATTCTAATATTTTGTTTAGATATTGTAGTTATATATTAGAACTACATTAGAACAGCTCTTTGATCTTATTTGTGTCTCATAGTGTCTTTTGCAAATATAAATGTACTGGATCTGGCTTTAGATGTTCGAAGCTGGAATTGCGTATGTCTTTATTCTAATATTTTGTTTAGATACTGTAGTATTATATGACAACTACATTAGAACAGCTCTTAGCTTTCATCTCCCATGATGATAATTGACGATAACACTGAAGAGACCACCCATACAGAACCTCCATTGTTAACTCTTACTGTCGGTTGTTTATGTTGTATTACTCATGTAAGATAGAGTGAACTGAAATGCAAAAGCCCATTAGATAAGGTAAAGTGATAGCTATCCAGCCGAATATATAGGAATAAATGAATGACATTTCTGATAAATTTGACCACCAAGCGATAAAAGCAGAAAAAAATCTGGCACCATTTGGAATCGATCCTTCGAACTGATACATTGAAGCAGTGTTTTCAACGGTTCATAGGTATGAATGAGCAAGGGATGACCGCTTACGAAATTAATTGTATCATCTAGAGATAGTTTCAAAGGCTCTATATCTGTGTGTCCAATATTGGCACCAACACGGAGCTAGCGCGTCGGTCGCCCACCGCACGCGGTTTTGCAATTTCGGACGAACAGTCCGCGCTGTCCGCAGGCGACGACATAGACACTATTACGGACACAATATCGATGTCTATGGACATAATGGGGGTTGGAAATTAATGAAAAAACTAACAGTTAAAAATATAAACAGTGCGCGAATTGTTAAATGTTTTATTTTGTGAAAATTAAGTTCCATAATAATTTTGTTTCAACTAATTGGAATTAGATACAATGTGACTGTAGCATCTCAATGATAAAAATCCCTAAATAAATAAAGAAAAAAGTCTATAATAAATAAAATTCATAGGTTTTGTATTTCAAATTTGATCTAGAGTAGATGTGCTATCTCGGATATATTGCAATTATTTTTTTTCAACTCACATATCCCACGAGTTTACCATATCATCACAGAGTTGTAGTTGCGGTAAACTCCGTTAGTTGGTTGTTACAACCTTACAACCTCCACAGAAAGAAAAGGAGTGGCGACACATGTATTATAACTGCGTACCCGCACGGTCATTATATGTTGTTATTACCCCGATTTAGTCTAAATACTATTTAAATCACCCTATAATACAACTTAAATCACCTATAATGGAATACTATTTAAATCACCATATATAAACTCAAGGGTTTAGTCTATAAGAGGGCCAGTCTTGAAATATGGTTCTGAAACTTGGTCAATAACTCGGCGCCAAAACAATTCCATCCAAGTCGCTGATATGAAACTGCTCCAGTGGATGTGTGGAGTAACTAGATAAAATTCGCAACGAGTACATTCGCGGCAGTCTTCGACAATTTGCAAGAGAGCAGTTCGTTGGTATAGTCACGTAAAAAGAGGACCTCCTAAGTAGGGACGTGGGTTACGTATTGTGGCCAGTCTGAACATCGCAGGGTACAGACTTAGAGGGCTATCAACGACGAGATACACAGACGTGGTCAAGAGAGATCTGTGTTCCTACAATGTCACCAAAATTAGGAAGGCATACCCCACCACTAGATGGAAATAATAAATGCCGAGGAGAGAGAGAGAGATAGAGAGGGATTATTTAAATCCCCTAAGTAATGTATGAAATGAAGGATAAAATGGTGTTTCAGGAAACATAATTATTCACATTTTATGATCATTGCTTTAATTTTCATTAGCATTCACAAACTCTATAGGCCAGATTCTATTGCTAGAGCTATTGCAAATCCTGATACGTAATTCGGGACTCAGTCAGTGTCCGCAGGCGTGGATGGCTGAAATCTGTCGGCCGTGAAATCCTTTGGCTTAAACCATTAAGCGGCTGGCATCGCCTCATCAACATGGGGAGATTTTATGAACTTTTTATTTATACGTTCTGAATTCAATTTTAAATCATGGGCAAAGAGAGAGAGAGAGAGTAACTTCTGTAATTGTCATTTTTAGCATAGGGATAAAAGATACTAAATTGGTAAGAGTGGTTATAATACAGGGGCTTTCAAGCGTTCAGTCGTTGGACAAATTAGACGGACAGTGAAATCATCATTATGTGAAATGCAGTCCACGAAAATCCGCATTGTAAGTAAATAGATTATGGTGGGCTGATTATCCTCCCAAAAAAGAGAGGTTTGGTTCATTTCCCACTACGCTGGCTGTATTGATGGAAAGAGCAGGTGAAGCTTGCTTGGGTTCCCTATGTTTTATCCGAATTGCGTATACTCCTTAAATCAAATATAAGGTGTAACAAAAATACTTGTAAAGCGGAAAAGGGATTATTATAAGGAATCCATTCACAATATTTGAAAATTTGAGTAAGTATCACTGTATGATTTAAATGGCGGTAATAAGCGGTGCTCCAGTTTTCTGAAATGACAGCAGCCAAAAACATTAGGCAATGTTTTTGGCTTTGATTTTATTTTTATATTTTTTATTATATTTTTAAGGGCTATTTTGTAACACGTTGTGTATGGACTTAAGAATGTATTGGCTATTTACATGCTCATGCTCACAATAGGGAATATGCACAACTTTTATTATTGTATTAGCAATAGTTTTTTATGAGACAAAAAATCAGTAAGTTATATTTTAAATACTCTTAAAAACGCAGATAAAGTTTTTTTAGTTGCCGGCTAGACAGAGAGATCCGACATATACTTACTGTGACGTTATCGCACAGACATAAACGCATATACATACAAAAACCTGTTTTGCAGGAAAGAGATGGCATGAAAACAATAGCTTATAACTTGTTTGTTTTTCATTGTCGGAGTCATTAGATTAGACCCTTTCTTTACATTTATGTATTATGATATGTCAACAATAAAATTACAACATAGTTTTATGCAAATTCGCTATTAAATATAATTGGTTTCCGTTGAATTTATTACTGTTTTTGACTTCGCGCAGAACAGACCACAGACGTGTTGTGGCTGCCGGCGGCGGGCGTGGCGATGATGGAATGCGGTTTCAACAAACTGCTATAATTTCAATTTAAATCCAATAACAGATCCAATTAAAGTGCGATTACGCTGATTCTATTCAATCCGATTTGGTAACAATGATTCGTTTAAATTATGTTGGTAACTATAAGCTTATATCGGAATTTTTGAATTAAGTATTTCTGGTCCTCATCTGTGATGATTTTTGTGTTTTTTTAAATCATTTATTAAGGATATGAGAGAAAAAAGATAAATAACTACATCAATAATGCTATTATGCTAAATAATTTTTCTAAAGTGGTGTGATGAAAAATACATTCCATCGAATAGGTATACTCCGGATACTAACAAAATTGAAAAATTGACTAAATGAAAACCTAATGTTCCTAGTGGTCCTAGGAGCTGATGATGGGATCCTATGAAAATCGAGGGAAACCCTTGAATTTCATAGGCACGTCCAACGTGTTTTAAGATTTTTTCTTAAGGTATTCAGGTATTTGCGTCTGGTAGTCATCATATCATGTTACCGAGCTGATGATGGAAGGTTCCTGGTAGATTAGTAGTTCGGAAATAATTCTTTCGAAACGGTTAAGAGCGTAAAACGTTTTATTTAGAGTTATTCTGGTGTTTGCCTTGGCTCAAATTGTAATAACTAAAAAGATTGAATAAGAAATTTTTCAATCTTTACATAGGTACAGCAATAATAACTACGTATCCATTAGGTGCGGATAAATAAAGTCTTCTATTGATATATCTTTATATATATATATATATATAAATTTCGCGTCGCGATATTTGTCCGGGATAAACTTCCAAACTACTTAACTGATTTTGATGGAATTTGGCTAACTGTTTGTACACAGGGTTACTTTTTTATCACCCCCGGAGAATTTGAGAGACGCTTCAGGATCAGGACACATCTATTATTATATTAAAAATTCTTCACGAGACTAATACTGTATTTTTTTGGATATTTTAAAAAAATATATAAAATTAAATTGGTGAGTTATTTTTTTATTCATATATAAATCATTCTACTGCCGTGTTCTGAAGCATCAAAGCCAAGCTATGATGACCTTGAATGTCTTAAAAAAATATAAGAACAATTAATGTGGTTACCTACTTAAAATTTAGCACCGACTTCAATATATAAAAACTGTGAAGTTGTATGTAGGTATTCTTTTTTGTAAAAAAAATATTTTTTTAAAACTTGCTATATTGTTTAAATGTTCCTATTCAGAGCTAGGAACTGTAATTATCGTTAGCGAAGGAGATGACTTGATATTACCTATGATTTGACCCATTACAGTTATGTAAAGACTGCTTGGATGACTACATAATGTTTTGAACATCGATTCATTTCAAAAAGAATTAAAAAAATCTAGATAATTGTGTCCGATGCAATGCAAGGAAATGCAAGGAATGTAAATCGGTGATCTTCGATCACCGATTTACATTCCTCAAATCCGGCTTTCAATTCAACCCTGTCCGGGCGCTGAACTTTAAATAACGGACATGTCAAAAACTCGCCTTAGCAACATTTTTCGTTTAGAATAACAATTGTTCAGTATACGGATTTTTTTCACCGAGTTAAGCTTCATGGTATACCATATCCATTTCTCAAAAGGCTTCTAAGTAAGAGCCTAGATCTAAGTAATCGATTATACAGGTCTCTGCCCTTATGGTGGCATACGATTTCGTTTTTAGCGATCTGTTAAACAATGAGATTGTCCAGAGCCTTTTTAACCGACTTCTAAATAAAAAAAGGAGGAGGTTTCTAAATTCGATCGTATACCTATATATGCTTTTTTTATGTTTGTTTGTGGATGAACCGATTTTAATGATTCTTTTTGTATTCGATAGAGGATACTCCAAGAGTGGTCCCATGGTCACCAAAGTTAGGATCTGATGATTGGATTCCTTAAAAATCGAGGTAAGTCCTTGAAGTTTAAGGTGTGTCCAACGTGTTTTGTGTCTATGTTACGAGATTACTCCGCCAATTGTGGACCGATTTTCAAAATTCCTTTTGCATTCGATAGAGTATACTCCTGGGGTGGTCCCGAGATACTAAAGTCAGGATGTGATGATGGGATCTAATGAAAATCGAGGTTCCTTTGACTAAAAAGATTTCATTTACTAAAAAGTTTAAAATAAACAATATTTTACAAAAAATAAAAACCGACTTCAAAAACACTGAAAAGTTTAAAATAATATAAGAATAGGTACAGACAACATCACACTTCTCTATTGAAGTCAGTGACAAATTTTAAGACTTTGTAGGGGATCATCGTTTGGCACCGACTTCATTATAGAAGTGTGATGTTGTCTGTAGTCTGTACCTATTCTTATTTCAGTGTTTTTGAAGTAGGTTTTTAATTTTTGTAAAATATTTTTTTTTTGGAATAAAGGAATTTATTTTTATATTAATAATTTTAATTTTATAACATTTAATGAACTTAATGAGAATAGAAAAGAATAAGGATTTGGACAAACTTTTAGGATATAGTGGTTAGATATTATAGATCGAACGTGAACAGCGTTTGTAAATGCGAAACTAAAATATTATTTCAAAGTTTAGTTCTTTTGGGTAACATTTGTGATAGTTTGCCTTTGCAATTTATGATCTTTCAAAATACTATTTTTTACAGTAACGTGACTTCTCAGATTGAATTTTCAATCATATAAATTTTATTAGAGGTATAACAATTACGATATTACAATTTGTATAAAAATCTGTCAAACCATTAACATTCTGCAGATAAGATTTCAGATGATTGAAGAAATTGCCTATCTCCATGTTACAAATAATCTCCTACAGGCAGCATGTTATAAATAATCAAATTATGATGTTTCTTTGAGCAAAATATTTATGAGATATTCTTAAATTTCAATCTATCATAAAAACTTTTTAAGTGCTTATAATACCTCTACCGGGGTCTTGAATTTCTTAACTTCCTAATTACTTAATGTGCAAGAAGTTTCGTAGCGCGCGAGTTAAGTTGAGCCGCTTGGAGGGGCTTATTTAGTGCACATACACGAGTACCTATTAAGAGCTAAACGCTAAACTTATTAACGAAAATAACTACACCCACATAGTGTTACACGAACGTACGAAAATAAAGTAATCAATACCTTATTATTAATCTGCTGAACCTCTAAAAATCTGGATATGCATGACTATTCTATGAAATTGATCAGGGGCCTTATTCTGCTATCGGTAATGCAAATGACGTGTCATGACGGTTCAATATCACTGCTTTTCGAGACAGTTATTGTTGGGTAACCAATAACTTACTAAGTCACTATTGACTTAACATGTAGTACGAATAAATTATACATTGCACCATGAAAAACGTATAAAGGTGACATAAGTAGTTTTATTGAAATGCTATCAAGACACAATAACAACTGATTGAAAGGGTTATTACTCATGGTCCCACTACTTTGCCCCACCACGAACCCCCCCCCCCCCCCAACTCGAAACTGGAATTGGATTCGAATTGGAATTAAATGGTTTTCCTTCGTCCCCATTCCTGGAGAGATCTGTGCCAGCAATGGGATGCATGATAATATGGGTTTTAGTGAAGGTGGTGGTTACTCACGTTCAGCCTTTACACGTATCAATCTTCTTAATTAAAAAAGTTAACACGCCCACATTAAAAACATTACTCTATCGACACCAAGGAGTTATAACAAAAGCGAGGGGCAGAGTGTCCCATTATAATCTCCCTGCGAATATTTCGCGATTGCCGAGTTATTTGAATAGAGTTAACCCTCTTCCGGGCCGTGATGGAGCGATGATTGATTTCTGTTTGCATTGGGGCCGTTTGCAATTTAATATCTTATTGTTAATCGGCGGGCAGTGGTGCGGTTAGGCGACGGAGTTTATCGACATTTTAGCACGATATTAACTTTGGTAAAGCGCATATCAAGTTTCTAGAGGGTTAGAATTTTTGTATACACATTAATTTTAGGCAATAGGTATGGATATAAGCGTCTGTTTTTGAGGATATTAAATTCAGTATATATTACTTTTTTACCATTTATGTATTTAGTAAGCCACTGACGGAATTTTATTTAAAGACTATCCCGACACTCCCAACTGACGTGATCTCGCTAATAAAAGCTCTTTTTAACCGACTTCAAAAAAGGAGGAGGTTATCAATTCGGTTGTATGTTTTTTTTTATGTTTGTTACCTCATAACTCCGTCATTTTTAAACCGATTTCCAAAATTCTTTTTGTATTTGATAGAGTATACTGCAAGGGTGGTCCCATGGTCACAAAAGTCAGGATCGGATGATGGCATCCCATTAAAAATCGAAGAATACCAGCTCACCTTCGGTGAGCTGGAAATTAGGGTTTCTTTCACTAAAAAGATTTCATTCACTAAAAAGTTAAAAATTTAATTTTTTTTTACAAAAAATAGAACCGACTTCAAAAACACTGAAAACTTGAAAATAATCTTCTTCTATATTGAAGTCGGTGACAAATTTTAACACTTTCTAGGAGATCATCGTTTGGCGCCGACTTCAATATAGAAGAAGATTATTTTTAAGTTTTCAGTGTTTTTGAAGTCGGTTCTATTTTTTGTAAAAAAAAAATTTCGAATGGATTAGTTGACGTCGGCATTCGGCATTTGTGTGAACTTTACACAAATGCCGACGTCAACTAATAGTTGGGCAATTTGTTTTCCATTTTTTTCTTTTCACAAGAATCTTCACCAGATTGAGAAACATACATAAAAAAAAGAAATAAGGGAAATCGGTCAGGCGTTCTATAATTTTGCGCTTAGCAACATATTAAGAGGTCAATATTTTATAAAAAGATGCCGCTATTTTTTACTTTGTAATACATCTATGAGCGTTGCTTAAATCAAATAAGATGAATATTGTATATTGAGTCGTGTACACTTCATGAAGGTATTATTAAATGATATTTCCAATTCAAAAAAGTTTATTCGATGTAGACTTTGCTGGCACTAATATTAATGTCATAATTAAAGTTTCTAAACAGACTTTTATGATGATATGCTAGATGTATCTTAAATTTATTAAATACTAGCTGTACCTGCAGCTTGCTTGAGTGAAATCCAACATGGTCCTAGCATATAGCCTTTCTCGATAAATGGGGCTATCCAACACTAAAATATTTTTCAATTTGAATCAGTAGTTCCTGAGATTAGCGCGCTCAACCAAACAAACAAATTGTTTATAGTACATTACGATATTAGTGCGTTAAGATGTTATAACCAATACGCACGTATATCGTACGACGTTTTTAACACATTTGCGAGGAAACAGAAAAAAAAAACATTTTAAATAAACTCAATCTGTGAATGCACACTGTTGCTTTCCCGCCATTTTAACAGTGCGCTAGCGCTTCCTACTGACTGGCGCCGCGCGGCGATTAGTTCGAAATTTGAATAGCAACAGCGCGCTGCTCACGAGCTGGAGTCGTGCGGCGGCGATCAGTTCCATATTTGAAATGGCAAATAATACTGTTATGGAATTTGTATGGACTATAACTTAACTATTTGCTTTGGTAACAAACGCGTTTTTTATGACCCGCTTTACATATTTAAAACCGGTGGAATTACATCAGCTTTACGGGCAAGGGTGTTAAAAATTTTATAATCTATGTATGTATGTATACTTACTAATATTATAAAGCTGAAGAGTTTGTTTGATTGTTTGTTTGGTTAATCTCAGGAAATTAATAGCGCGCTAATCTCAGGAACTACTGATTCAAATTGAAAAAATATTGTTGTGTTGGATAGTCCATTTATCGAGAAACGCAATAAGCTATATAACATCACGCTTCGACTAATAGGAGCTGAGCATCAATGAAAAATTTTGCAAAAACGGGAAATAAATATATGGCGAAACGTAGTTCGCGGGCACAGCTAGTATTGGTATAAATTTCGAATACTCCTTAAATTCTCAATAATAAATTATAATCAACAGTATATCGTATTTGTCGATAAATTCACCTAAATACCGACACAACTCTACAAAAGATGTTGACTTAGACGCCATCGTTTACGTTACGGCTCCACAGTTAATTATTATATGAGTGCCTCGTACTTGGTAGTGTTTGTTGATTAAAATTGGACCAGCATTTGAACAGATATTGAAATAGGTCGGTAGGCTCGCGAATTAACGAGCAATTTGTAATGTTTAACAGAGCGTACGACATTTTGCAAGTATAAGAGTCCGTATGTTTCACATATAGTCGTGATTAGTGTTACTAATATCACTGGAGGTTCCTAAATTTTCATAATTTAAATAATAATAGGTTATCGATTTTATTTTTGGCTTGTGTAGGTACGATTAAAAGTGCCTCTCAATACTCACCTTTTTTTTTTTTTTTTACAAGAGAGAAAATACAGTCTTTAAGGTATTCGACAAGGGAATTGAGCTGACTAGGCCACCCCTTGGATATGCAGGACTCGGGTAGAAGACCCACTACCGGCTAAAAACTCTCTAGATACTTATACCTCCGTGGAGACAGTTTACATGGTTTTTTTTGTATTTTTTTCCAAATTGTGCCAAGCTGAAGTTTGATTTTGATAAATTTTGTAAAGTAACAATCGTTGCAGATACAACTGTTGTTTACGTGGGACTCAGAACCTAGACACAACCCCTTGTATAAAAAATATTTTACCTTTGTTTCTATTGATTCGAAAAGTCAAAATATTCGGTAAATATTGCCTTCTTCTTTCCTTTTGAAGACTTCTACAAACGGAGATTATAGCAATAAACCAAAACAAAAAACCTCCCCGATGTGCAATTTTTAGGGACAACATGTCTCGTAAAATTTGATGACCAATGTCTAACCTCTAACAATTACTCTAAGTTTGTTGTAAGTTTTATGACAAAATTACTGCACCAATGTTTTAGTTTTTTTTTTCATTTATTGTTCAAATCATAAAAAGTACATATTATTAAAAAAACACCGCTACAAAAGCCTTTTTGGCTTTAACTGTGACGGGGAGTACAGGTTATTTTTTTTTTATATTAGCATGCCAAGTATATTAAATTTATTCTAATTGCATGACTTAGGTAGGTAGGTACATATTTCTATTCTTAGCTTTAGTACAAAATTGTTTTTTAATAACTGGCTTAACATTTTTTTTGGTAATATAATTCTGAACGAAGTCGTCATTCATTTCGTTTAACAATTTTGGCAATAAACATTTCCAATTTCTGCTGCCGTAGAATTTTTTATATCTGGGTACTATACATTTTTTGTGATGTAAGTTTCTTAAATTTGGCGGTCGTCTGTGGGTGATAATTTTTTGTCAATTTTTATGCTCGTCCATTAAAATGGCCGAATTTAATTTATCATAAACAGTTAAAACTCTGCAATGCTTGAATAAGTTAATTTCGTTGTCAGTTAATTTATTTTGAATTTTAGTAACCATTTATAGTAGAGTTTATATAATACGAATTAAATAATGGCACGTAAAATACACCAAACTGCCGTAAAGGATTAGGAAGATCGCCAGCCAAGCATTTTATTACTTACTAGCAGTGCCCGCGAACTACGCATCGCCATATATTTTTTTTCCCGTTTTTACAACATTTTTCATTGATGCTCAGCTCCTATAGTCGTAGCGTGATGTTATATAGCCTTCCTCGATAAATGGACTATCCAACACAAAATAAATTGTTCAATTTGATCAGAGTTCCTGACATTAGGCGTTCAATCAAATAAACAATCAAACAAACGCTTCAGCTTTATAATATTAGTATATATTTGACAGACCAATACCTATCTAGTCCAAATTAAGTACCGTTAAAAATTAGGTAATGGTTACGAAATACCGACTTAATATACATTAAAATATAAAAATTTATATTCACACAATTAATTGTCCTAAATAGAATTTGACATGCGACATCCGTTTCGTAAGTACGCCGGAAAGTCGTCATGCTAAAGTCGTAAATGCTTATAATTTGCGTAATGACTCCTAGATCCAACCCGTGCCACTGATTAAATTTAAATCTCATCAATTCTAATTTAGAATCGGGAACTGAGCGCACTGGAGCTCGTAACTTTTCAGCCATGTAAACTTTTCCATTTGAAGTCACGTGACATTGAACCTGTTACTGCAGTGGGAGTCATGATTGGGCTGTGACACACTGGCGGGAAGGCTATCGGAAAGGATTTCTTTTAAAGACCTTAATTTTGGAAAGATGAAATGCATTTATTTTCTAGCCAAATAGTGAGATGTGCGTGGATGTGGGAAACTTTACACTCATAAGACGAAGACTTTCCGCAAAGCTGATTGGTGTCTATTATTGTCACCACGGGAGACTCCACTCATCTACGAGTATGAATGGCTTAATACTGCAAATGACCTTCACAGCATCTTTAGAGATTTATAAATGTTTTTTATCTTTTTCAAGGCTCGATTTTGCTTAAATTAAGCGTATGATACTTATAAGTTTTTTTGTGTGAAGATTGAAGTGGGAGATTTTAGCATCTGTAATGCCTACTTTCTGTTCACCCACTGATTTACTTATGCAAGTTCCAATCTCGTGGGAATATTGGGATTAATGAAAGATATAACTATATTGCCATATCAAAATTTGTATTAATATAAATATCCAGCTAACTAAGTATATACCAACATGTTTGTTGCAACCGGTTCTAACATAAAAATTACACAAGAATAGAGCTTACGAATAAAATATGTTCTAAAAAGTTGAGGTTGTTCAGAGCGTCGAACTTTACTATGGGAACAAGCGACTGCCGCAATGCAAATTCATAAAGGTTCGTACATAGGCACCGTTGCTTGGAGATTAAAATCGCAGGGTTTCAGAGATATGCGTATAATAGCTCTGTGTACGAACGACCTTATACATAATGATTTTATAGTAAAAACCTATCTTTAAACAAAAAAATCTTAAATTGTGAAATGTGCACAAGCGTGTTCCCCTTGACGTGTGTCTAAACCAGCATTACCTAAAAAAGGTAATAGCATTAGCGTAATTGCGATGCACGGCACATTTCGTCCATTAGTAGCATTATCGATGAGTCTCAAATTGCAGTCCGGTGGGAGTCAACCCTTATACCCTGCAGACGGGGCTGCCACAGTATATACCTACTAATATTTGAATAACGGTGTTCTAACTCGTTCGCCATTTAAAAAGGTAGGTAAGGAGGCTGTTTAGGCTGATTAAAGCTGTTTTTATACCTAATTTTACTTATGATGCCAGGCAGTGTATAGTCTAAGTATAGCTAGTCTGCTGTAAATTTAACATTTGTCTGTTTATGATTTTGTATAAAACACAACGCTTACATTCTTAATTATACTTTTTTGATCGAATTTGCGGTCTAGTAGTTTACACCACCGAGTGTTGATCGGGAGGTCCGGGGTTCGATTTCCTATAGGAGCAGATTTTTTTTTGCTGAGTTTGGTTGGCGTTAGGGCTTCTGAGCCGATCTGGCTAGCTACCACCGTCTTACCTAAGTTTGTCGCCATAATAACAATGTTAATGGCATTGTTGTGTTCCGATAATTAGAGATAAGATAGCCAGTTCCTCAGTTGTTGAGAAGTCCAGGTGAAGCTCTCTTCCGCCTTCGGCCTTATCATCGGGTGAACTGAAGGCTAAGAGCTTCCCTATCGTATATAAAAAAAAAACTTCTTAAAATGTAAATACCTAAATAATGGATAAATTATAATAACATAATTTTGCATATGAAATACGAGTAAGTGACTGCTAACTAAATATTGTTTAAACCTAGCAACTAATTTGTCGATCCGTACAAAAAAATACAGCCCAAGAACACAAACAATGAAATAAAATCATATTTTGGCGATAGAAAACGTTTACGGCAGCTGATAAAAACGTGAAGCTTCAGATTTTTGCGCGCAGCCAAAAATGGGATGGTCTCGTGAAGACTTGCCTGGTAACTAGCAATTTGTTGGGTCGCGGTCGGCTTGTTAGGCAAGCCCGCAAAGGACTGACCCGAGGAGCTTGGCAAAAACTTGGCCCGAACTTGGCAGCCCGAGTACAGGAAACGACTTACTTAACTTCAACGCTGTGAAAATTTTGTTTGTACAGTATATGTGGATAAGGGGATTAAATTATATTCGTCTTTAGATTTTTTCGAAAATAAATTATATTTTATATTATATCTTGGCTTATGTAATAGTGTGTTAACCTTTTAATACTACCTGATGTGTTTTATGTTTTGAACTGTTTTTCATTGGACTTATTATATTTGGTACTAACATATGTTTTCTTAAATAATAATAAAAAAAAAATACAAAAATATACAAACATATGAGTGGGCGCGAGACCATATTTAGCTCTCTGATTTCCAAACTGGGTATAGGTTTTTCTTATTGTTAAAAAGAAGTAAACAAATTAAAAAGCAAAAGTAAAACAAATGACAGTAATACACAATTACTGTCATTTGTTTTCACAAATAAATAAAAAAGTTACCAGTCAATTGCCAATATTTGAAATTGAAATACTTTCTTAATTATTTCGGAAACAATGTTTATAATCTGCTTAAGGATAGAAAAAACTGCTTGTTTCACAACATAATTTCATAATTAGACTCATAAGTGCATACTAGCATGCAAATAACTTGCTAAATGTACACAATTTAGATAATATTTTTATGTATTTTTTTCTTAAAATTAGATACAAGTTGTTTCTAATTTTAAATTGCTGGGAATGAATTTGAATATCATAATTTATCATAATAATCAATATGAGAACGTTCTCCCAAGTATTCATAGATATACATAGCTAAATAGCCACTTTTCCATGAGGGAAGTTGGGATCACAGTTTCCTACTTTGAAAAATTTAAATATAATGTCGCTAGCTTCTTCAACATACGGTTAATGTCGCTATATAGCTTCTTCAATATACGGTTATGCCATCAAACAGGCTTATTCTTGTGATGATTTATTTATTTCCTTAAGTCAACAGCACAATATACAAAAATATTTTACAAATTAAAAAAATAAACCATACATGGGCCAACTATTATAGTGTTACTATATACTCATAGCGTCGGTGGCGCTGTGGACTCGGCACTTGCCTTTAAATCGGGAGGTCCGGGGTTCGAGACCGCCACGTACCAATGTGTTTTTCGTTGTCGAATTTCATATTTACATTTGTCTGACGCTCCTACGGTGAAGGAAAACATCGTGAGGCAACCTGCATACATCTGCGACGAAATTCCAAGGTGTATGTGAAGTGGACCATTCCGCACTGGGCCAGCGTGATTGACTAAGGCATAAACACCCTAACTTAGGGTCGGCAGGCTCGAGCCCCTCAGTGGGAACGTATATGAGCTGTGGTGATGACTATGTTACCTTAATATTAATTATTATAGGGTAGACTAAAAACAATAAAAATAAAAAACAAAAAACTGTGCTTACATTAAAAAACAGGTAGTTATCATCAGTCCGTCACCTAAACAGTTGTGAGATGTATGTATGTGTGTGTGTGTGTTTGTGTTAATTGGTGTGTAGCTGAGTGTATGTGGTGTAAAGTTGTGCTTGAGTGTTGTGCTTGAAAGAAAAAATATTTTTGTTTTAAAATTTTATTTAATTGCTTTTTGATTTTTTTATTATCTATACTAATAATTTAAAGCTGAAGAGTTTGTTTGTTTGAACGCGCAAATCTCAGAAACTACTAATCAAATTAAAAAAATATTTTTGTGTTGAATAGTCCACTGATCGAGGAAGCCTTTAGGCTATATAGCATCACGCTATGACTAATAGGAGCTGAGCATCAATGAAAAATGTTCCAAAAACGGGAAAAATATATAGCGAAACGTAGTTCGCAGGCACAGCTAGTTAATAAATCTTCATCTGAAAATAATTTCTTATAATGTATGAGGCATGATGCAATGAAGCTTAAAGAGAATGTGAGAATCGCTTCAATTTATAGTTGGAGCACAGAATATATAATAGTACTTCATGTTGGAGTCTAGTTACTACTAGATTCTTTGAGCTTTAAATAAAGAGAAACTAGCATGAGTCATTGCGGCAAAATGGATTTGCGTTTAAGCAAGCTAGCGCAATGAGCCGTTGCGTTGCAGTGAAATTCACGATCTTAGCCAAAACAGGCGATCTGAGCACGTCCTTATGTATACTCGTAACTACGTTCTTTTTCGTTATACTAATATTATAAAGAAGAAAGATTTGATTGTTTGTTTTTTTGTTTGTATTGAACAGGCTTCGAAACTACTGAACCGATTTTGATGAAAGTTGGGATAGGGATAGGTCGAGACCAAGGACATAGGGTAATTTTCCTACAGGAAAATATAAAATATCCACGGGAAAACAAAAATAACGCGGACGAAGTCGCGAGCGGAAAGCTAGTTTCATATAAATGAAGGACTTGGAAAAACTTACAATACTTGCAGTAACGATTAGTAACGAAGTTGAAAAAATAAATGTTTCTTTTCATTTTTAAGTTAGGTATTTAAAAATAAGTTTGTGTGTTTGGAATAATTTTGCAGCATAAAATAACCAAACAATTTAAAATTGTAATCTCGCAAAACTTCATTCTTGCCAAAGAATCTAATGTCTCTGTGGAATGTATGAGTTGCCAGTCTATTAAATTTGAATAACGTGAAACCAATTAAAACTGAAAAATAAAACTTCGAAAAGTATTCACCGTCAATTACCTACATAGAACTCTGACACGCTTTGATTCATGTCGTTAGTGTTTTTTTTTAATTGCTGTGATTGTGGATGAAATACTGTTGTGAACGTCACAATTATATGACCAAAAACTATTTCTTTTACTAAAATCTCTTCTGGGTGTATAATTATCCACATTCATGACAAGTCCTTTAAGGCCCAATTTTATTTTATTTAAGTTACATTTCAAGAATATTTATTTTGATATGTAACCTAAAATCATATTTCACTACTAGGAAAATAATGAAGACAGCTGTAGGTGAAACGTTCGTTCCTTAATAAAAGTTAAACACAAATTTTGCTTACAAATGCAATACTGATGATTTAAAATAAAACTGCAATATATTTTCGAAATAGAGGTAAGATTTACAGTCCTTCGATCGAGCTATTTATATGAGAAATTATACTAATAATCAATTTTTAAACATCTTCACATAACAGGAAAAATTAAATTAATGAATAAGACCGTATACGACTCAGTCACAAAAACAATTAAAAATACAGGAGAATGGATATAGGCAGATTATTTTTAATGTACAACTATGTTGGCAAATAAGCAGATGCCCACCAGATGGTAAGTGGCTATAATTGCAAATTTACAACTCCAACAAGGATCCCAATGCAAACGTGTGACATAAGATGTCAAGCAGGGGCGTAGCTACCGCCATATGGGCCCCGTACTATTAGGGGCTCATGAAGGTGAGCAAAAATTTGTCAAACTATATGATCCAATAAATGATGCATTTTAATTTATTTCATAAAAGCAGCGTTCAAAGTATTCGTTCTGGTCTTAGGGATTATTAGGGAGACCACGCAATTCCTTACTATCTTCTGATCGCATACACCACCAGACTGAAGACTACTCTAAAGTTTCACTTGACACAAAAGCACCAATTACTTTGTATGTAGGCAAGAACCCACTCCGCTCGACTCGTAACAAGATGGGTGGGAGAAAGGTGTTATACTAAAAAAAGCCGAATGCACCAGAGCCGCAGCCTCTTGGCCCACATACGGCAGTGATTGCGCTTGGCACCGTTTCAACTTCAACGACTTCGAAACCGAAATTTTGTAAATCACCCTCGCTGTCTTGGCTGTCCTCGAGTTTGAGAATGTTACTGGAGCTTTCGAAGTTTGAATTGAGTAATATCTACTTTTTTCAAGTTTTTAAACTTAATGTTAAAATGGCGTAATTATATTTTGTAAATATTCATATTTACTAACTTCGGTTGCTAACTAGGACTGATATTTTTGAAAGGAACTTTATATACATCACTAGTTAAGTATATCCTTTAACTTTATATTCATTATCACTAAAGCTACCGAACACATCAAATCCAAGCGAATTTTTAACTGTGTGATCTCTTTTTACTTTGTTAAGCGAAAGTAAACATTACCATCGGTTACTTATTATACATACAGTGGCGGTCACAAAATTAAAGACACCAGTCGATTTTCATACAAACGAGGTAACTTTGAAGCCTAGGTTCTCCGCCAGGGATTGACCTAGCTGTGATCAGATGATGGCCATCTAGGGAGTGGATGGAGGAGATTCAGATCGCTTTACACACCCAACTGATCTGATCAGCATGCTAAAAGATATACGGATATGTTAAAAAAATCCGCAAAATTAGCATAAAATTGTATGGAAATCCAGAAACTGAAAACTCTGATTCTTATATCTCTAAGAACGCTGATCAGATCAGTTGGTTGTGATAGCGATCTCAATCACAGCTAGGTCAATCCTTGGCAGAGAACCAAGGCTTCAAAGATACCTTGTTTGTATGAAAATCAACTGTTCCGCCACTGTATATCGAATAATAACTTATAAGGATAATTAAATTATTTTTAGGTAACACCATACCATTATAGGGTGTACGCGTTCAAATGCCGTTAATTATAGAACGCTATCATCGTTTTCATTAATAACTACTTTTTCCGACTCGAATAAAGTGTTCCGTTATATATAATACAACAAAAAGCAAGGCGCTGTTCTGTTGAACTTATTCTACAACTTGTGCAGCTCTAGATAAATAGATAATGAACACACTCAACAAATACGAGTATTTGTCGCAACTCGAGAAACTATCGACATCTAAGTTGAATGAAAGGCGAAAGCGCGCAGCTGCAACACAAAAGCGAGCATTAGACGAACATGAGGGTAGGTACGCAGCAAAAACGATTCCCGCCCTATATTGTTGGCAAACATGTCTCGCCGATCAAACAACATATCCGATGGATATTTACTCGAACCTTAGACATTCTTGTTAGTATTGCTTTGGTACATGCCACGAGCTTTCTTGCGACACTAAGGATGTTTGCGAGGAAATAGCCTACGGGTTATTGGGTGGATAAAATTACTGAGTTTAAAGGAAGACTGTCACGACTAATCTTTAAGAGGCTGGCATGTAAACACATAGATATTATAAGTAAATAAAAAAATAAATAGTTTATTTATGGGGGTTCTTATTGTTCCAATAAACAAATTTTCATTACGTTGTCAAATATAAATTAGGTACTTTCTAATTTTTAAATAAATTTGAAATAGGAATAGGTCGACGATTAATACAAATGTAAAACAAAGAATCAATATGAGGAGACAAATGTGAGCTAGAAATGAATAAAACTAAATTAATAACATTTTATACTCGTATATCGTATACTAAAATACTACTTCCCCGTCGTACAACCGTTGGACATAACAATTCTAGCCAAATTGTCCCCTTTTTCTACAGTTCCCAAGATAATTTATCTATTTCGATTAAACGATTAAACTGTCTGGCAGAAATGCTTTTAAAATGAATTATTTAATCAGAATATTATAGTTACCGAAAGGTAACATTTTAAAATCTAAAGAGCTACAATCAGCTACGTGTTCTCGGTCACAGCTGTAGTTGCCAAGAAAAAAAAAGTTGCTATAATTTAAATTGCAATTCTAATCAGCTCAATTAGGTAAAAAAATGTTCCATGTGTGGTGACATACTACTCGTAGAACCTGATTTGTTGTCAACTAGCATTATAAGATCGATATAAAATGACTCTGGTTATACACACTAATCATAGTTTACACATCATCACCACAGCTCATATAACTATGTCCCCACCGAGGAGCTCGAGCTTACCCTAAGTTAGAATGTTTTTAGGCCTTAGTCAACCATGCTGGCCCTAGTGCTGATTGGTCGACTTCACCTACACCTTTGAATTTCTTCGCAGATGTAGGCAGGTTGCCTCATGATGTTTTTCTTCACCGTGGAAGTGGCGGACAAAATTAAATGTACATAATATGAAATTCGAGAAACGAATAACACATTGGTTCACGGCAGGATCGAACCACAGAGCTCTCGGTTAGAAGACCATTGCCGATTCCGCAGCGCCACCGACGCCGACGCTCGTATAGTTTATACATACCAATCTAAATAAAATAAGGCTCAGATTTATGAATTGAACTTTGTGTTACGATATACCCTGTTGATCAACGGATGGCCCTTTGACGCTTCCTAACGGGCACTGGTCCCGCGTGGTGGGCATCCTTTGAAGCCATTATTGTGCCCGGGGTAAGACCATGAGGTGGACTATGGTTGCCATTGTTGACTTTAGTCAAAAGAAAACACCTTCACTTAAACCAAAGTATAAAAAAATCCTATTTGTCTCCTTTTTTTGAAGTCAGATAAAAAAAATATTTGCACCGCTTCTGTTTATAAGTTGTCACTCAGCAAAATGGAGGAATCGCAGCAGAATAGTTTCACTTTTCCGCATCAGTGGACTGTACGCCATGAATATATACGGGAAACTTAAAAGTGGAAATCGTTCCGCCGCGTTGAATGTTTAAAATGTCACCTCGTATTTTCCTGGCGTGAGAAAGTTAAGTCCATCCATTGGCATAGGTAAGGGGGGGGGGGGGGGGGGGTAGGGGTCCGGACAGCCTTGAAAATCAACATACACTAGACAGAATGAGGTTTTTCTTCCAAGTACCAGTATACACTAGACAAATTGAAGTTTTAATCTGGACCCCCCCATCGAAAAGTTATACCTACGCCTATGAGTCCATCTAAATCACATATAATGTGAAGAGCCTTAAAGGAACATAGTTCGATTAAGCTCGTGCTATATTGCGAATTTTGATGATGAAGATACTCTTTTAAAAGTTACAGCATTGTTTGGTAAGTTGATAATAAAATAATGATTGGGTTTTTTAACTAAAAAAATGTAGGTAAAGTTGTTTGACTAATAGCAACAAAACTGATTCCTTATTGTTTTTGTTTTTTTCCCGGAAATTCTATATTTGCCTCTTTTTATAGCTTACTTACTAATAAAAAAAAATATTTTTGTTTATCATCATATTCGCCTATATCAAACGCACGACGCGTTAACCCGTTTTTCTCGGAATCGATTGACAAATATCAAAAAGCAATAATAATTACAATCGAATATGTTTTTTTGCGAGAATATTTTATTTTTTTATGTCACTTAGTGATACTTAATGTATGTTTTTACCGGTGAAAAAAATTTCTAAGTTGGTTTAGCACGTTATTAAATTTATTTTAGCATGTTAATAAATTATTGTGTCTAAAATTAAATAAAAAACACGTATGGAAAGCTAATTTAATAAGGAATGAACATATAATAGTTAATTAGATAAGGATTCATAATTGAATGAATAATGACGAAAATAGTAACTAAAGTGCTTAAAATTTCAAAAATACTCACTTTTTGAAAAAAAACATTTAGTGTGGCAATATAACACTATAAAACTATCATAAACCATACATATTAATGTAGCCCAATTCTTCTAGTTTATTTTGATATAGAACACTCTACGAAAATACTAATACAGACTAAGTAAGTACTAAATCTATAAGTAATAAATCTCATCGGTCATGGAGTAAGAAACGTATGGATACGGCCAAGTAAGTTAAAACGCAGACTATGAAAAATTTATTTCAATCTAAGACTAAAAAAATTGGACATGACCTGTCAACTTATGAAAGAGACTATTGGCAAAGGAATAAAGCCATAGATAAAATAATTTTTTTTCGTGATTTTTTTATCACACCGCGCAGTTTTACGCAAAGTTACGCAAAGGGAACTGGGTACCATAGTACCCAGGTCGGTCGAGAAGCTTATGAGCGCTCCACATTCTCGCGAGAATCTCGCGAGAACGCGAGAACAACACGAGAAGCGTGAATATGGATCCGATTCGCATGTTCTCGCGTAGTTCTCGCGTAGTTCTCCGACTTTTGTCGGTTTTTTGGCGCGAGACAAAAACGCGAGAACTATATTGAGAACCTTGTACCAGGGTTGGAAAAAATCATGATTTTTTAATAAAATCCAATTAATCATGATTTATTGAATAAATCCTAATTTATCATGATTTTTTGATTTTTTCGTTTTTATCGTTACTAATTTTAATAAGTAAGCAACTCTTTGCGGAAACGAAAGAGGAAGAGGAAAAATTAAATATTTACCCAGTTCTGAGGCAACCATTTGGAGCGTTAGCCTCCTCAGCATCAGTGGAAAGTTTTTTTTACATTTGGCATTGTTCACTCGAAATTACGTAACAGACTAGGGACCAAAAACCTGGAAAATTAGTTTTTTTAATCAAGAATTGCAATAATGACACTGAAATATGAAATATCTGATTTACTCGGAAAATAGATATTCATAAAAATACATTTTTCTTCACAAAAATAAAGAATTTTGATTTAAACACTGATTTTGTGCCAACCCTGCCTTGTACCTTCCCGCGAGAATCTCGCGAGAAGTGTGTACCCAAGAAGTTCTTGCCGAGGTTCTCGCGTACTTCTCGCGTAGATTCTTGCCGAGACTCTCGCCGAGAATCTCGCGTGAATGTGGAGCGCTTTTTACGATTTTGGGGACCATAGTCCCCATGGACGTTTGAGCGGAAGTAACCTTCTAAACAAAAATGTGGAGTGCTACAAAGCGATGAAAAAAATAATTTTGGTTTGCATTCTGTTATTCATTTAGTTATTACATTACCTAATTTATAACAAAATGATAACTTGTACCGAAATACTTAGGTACATAGATATAGACATTTACGAGTATTGTATACTACGAGTATCTTACTAACTTCATACAAGATATTTTGAAATTAGATGTACTTTTTACCTTCGTTTGTTCAGTAAAGAAACGTCGTAAAAACTGAAATGGTTAACTTCAAAGGTAACGGACAATATCTTTCCTCACGCGCCAGTTCTCGCACTTTCCAATTAGGGAACAAAAGGGAATATTACCACTTCGCACATAACAAAAGGGTAGTTGCTCTCCATTCCGGCCACTTAGTCCCCTTTCTCTTTGAATACGTTTTAAAATTTAAACTTCACGTCCTATTTTACACTGTATCTAGAACTCAATATTTTTGAGAATCATTTTTATTTATTTTTCTCCCACAATTTTACAAGCGCATCATCACATCGTGGATCACACAGAAGACAAAACGTTTACCTACTATTTTGTTATTGAAAAGTACGAAAAAAAAAGATTTTTTGGAACGGATTTTTATATGGGACGTAATGGACAAGTCGGCAAATAATAATAATAATAATAATAAATTTATTTATTCAAGTTATACAGACTAATAATTTTTAGTTTATTTAGGCAAAAACTGTACGTTACAAAAAAGCGTTATAAAAAGTGTTACAGCGCATTTATTATTAAATAGCTCGAAAACAGCGCATCGGAGATCCAGACACGATGCGAATTATTATAGAGAAATTTCTAGGGAATCGATTGGGATATTTTAATGAATGCCATACTGATCCTAAAATTTTATTTTAAAAATATTTGTATTACATTTAATAAAATATTTGTCGCAGATTAGGTTAATTTGTCGAATACAAAACTTTGTTCGTATCGGTTGTCCCACGACACTACACGGTTTTATTTTTTTTCAATTGATACGGTTAATTTTAGCGAAACCGTTTAGATTTAACAAATTTCACTTTATTAAATTATGTTTTCGGACATTTTAAATAATTTTAATCTATTAAGAAAACTAATATTACTTTAATATGTCAATCAGGGTGGTCTATATTATATTTTCTTGATGATACCCCATTAACGATCCACTGTTCATTTTAGTGGTTAATATACCAAAAGTTTAATTATCAAGTATGTTTTTGTTAGAAGGCTTTAGGATCTATTCCAAGTCCAATAGGATTTGATACTTGTAGTATCTTATCGCAATAAAACGTAAAATTATCAATAAAAATCCAACACAGTATTTACATCGCTATCGAATGACATTGTATTGAAATAAACAGAAAATTAAAATTTATTTAAATTGCTTACAAACTCGAATACCCGTGACGGTGTAATAAAACTAAAGCTCGCCGAAGTGCACCGATTCGTCGAGACTTCAGTAATTATTGTAGTTTTTGGATTGTTCAAGTGGAAAACTTGGCTCGGGAGATTGTCACAAAGTTTGAAAGTGACATTTGAGATATTATGGAGAAAAGGGTTAACTTTATTATTTCGTTGACTCCTTGATCATGCTACGAGTAATCAACGCGGCAAATTAAATATAAAAAACGGAGGAGGTTCTCAATTAGACTGCATGTTTTTTATATTGGTTACCTCATAGCTCACATTTTTTTTTGTTTGAGAGCATATACATCCTAATTGGGCCCAGTATCACCAAGTCAGGGCCTAGTGAAGGGATGCCAGGAAAATCGAAGACACCCCTTAATTTTTTTTGACACGTCCAACGTGTTTCATGTTTTTTCTGGAGTTATTCAGGTATTTGAGTCTGGTAGTCATGTGCCAAGCCGATGATGGATGGATTTGACTTTCAGGAGTTGGAGGTTAGTTTTTTAATACAATAGGCACTTTTTGACTCATATTTTTTTTATTCTTTCGTAATCTTTCAAGTTACTTCGGTGAGTAGGCATTAAATTTTCTTTTTTTTGTGCTATGTCAAATACCTATCCCTAGTAACTAAATCCTGATAGATAGAATATTAAAACCTGTCGCAAGTCAAAAAATTTAGATAAGATTGTGGTAGCTAGCCACCCAATAAGCACAAAACTGCATTTTTATTAGATTTATTATTACCGGAGGGAGACTGTGTACCAGGGTCGTGTGCATGGGTACCTCCGTCTTACCTATTTCTGCCGCAAAGCAGCAGTGCTTGCATTGCTGTGTTCCGGTTTCAAGGGTAAGATATGGCACTGAAATTACTGAAAACTACCGTGACTTTACATCTTAAGTCACAAGTTGGCAACGTACACTGTTCTTGTGGGGGTTGCAGTTTTGCTGCGAATCTCACAGGAACCACATGTATTATATGTAACTGTTACCACTTACCATGAGGTGGGCAGTTTGCTTCTTTGCCAACTTAATTGCATTAAAAAATATCAAGTAGGGTGCACATCGGTAACTTTAGCGTTTATTAAGACTTATTAGAGTACACTCGAAATGCAAAAGTTGAAAATTATACTTTCACCTGTATATTGACTCTATTAACCCATATATGCCCGTAATTATTTAGGTCATTAAAATATCTGATACTCACAAATGTTGCTCAAAATAGGAACAAATAAAGGCCTTGCACATGATTTTTGAATTTTTTTTTTGCAAAACTAGTTTTTTTGACTGGGTCGCTAACGACCCACTGGGATAATAGATGTCCCAAAATGTATGAAATGAAACGAACTAGTAAAATGAAATGAAAATTATATTGTGAAATTAAAAAGTAACAAAAATAGAAATCTCGTGAAGTATTGTTGGAAACACTTATCATGGAGATTTACTTCGCGTTTCTTGCACATTTTGTCTGTAATATTTACTCGACTGTTTTAGAAATAACACCCCGTAGTCTCCTTTACTTACATAGTAAAATATATTCGATATATTGTGTTCAAACAGCAGAGGGTATAGATCGCCTAGTTGTGGTTGATGGTTCTGGAGCTTCTAGAGTTGAGGGTCAGGAGTAGAGCTGAAGCCAAGGATCTACGAAAATCCAATATCTACAGAGGTGTTCCTACAGAGCATTTATTACAAAATCTTATGGGCGTAACTATGCTGTTTGCATTGTATCCATACCTCCTATCAGAGGAAATCCATTGACTTATCTACACTGACGTGCTTTTGGTTGTCGTTAGCAGCGTATCACATGAACCCTTATTGCATAAGATCTTGCCTCTTCATTTTTTGGGCAAAATTCAGACACTCCCATTGCAAATTTACATTCTCATTACTCATTATTTACTGAATGGAAATATGTGAAAATCGTCGTCGTTGAAACGATTTCGTCTCATTGCAGTAGATACACAAGTATTGTGGTAATCTTTATTGTATTCCCAGTACATCCGTCTTCGGGGAACAGTGTTATATCCCCATAAGATCATGAGCCCTAGAAAAGTGTCAAGAATCATCCAAAGAATGAACGGTTATGTGGGTTATTTTTTGTACGGCTTATATCATTGTCTTCTTTACCAAATATTCTCTTACGTCAAATCCGATAAACAATTGCAAAAATTCAATAGCCTTACTTTCAAGGCCGAAAGGGTAAAGGCTGTGCCTAAACTTTTCGGTTCCATCTTGCTTACCCACTTTCGCACTGATTTTTAGGCTTCTTGTATCTCATTTTACTCGGACCTAATCAAACTGAATCTCAATTTCTTTCCCAACTTCTAGAGATTCGATCGATTTATTACCATTGAATTGGGTTGTAGCTACGTAAGTGACAGACATATTTATATCCGAGCAGTCCTCTTCTCCCAGTCATCTTCCGACTGCTGACCATCATCAGGAGGATCCAAATACAGATCCAATTGGCCAAAAACATCATCTCCAATAGTGTACTCTAAAACTTCCAAAATGAAACAAAACATTTGAAGTGTTCAAGCCACATGACGAACTGTGAAAGAAAGGAAAGAGGTAAGGGATTATCCCAGTGGGTCGTTTGCGACCCAAATATTTTTACGGCGCTCTTATACAGTAAAAACAGCTTTGTAACTCATTGAAAATACTTAACTATTATCTATTATCTATCTAACTAGCATGTTACATTATTTATTTTTTAAGAATATAGCTAAAAAAATTAATACTTACATTTTTCGTAACTTCGCACACAGAAAATTTACTCCAAATAGGAGTCAAAAACTATAATAGCTCTCAAAATAAATTATATCACTTAAGTAACTCGTAAATCAATGTCAAACGTTCTTTATACTTTCAAGTTATTGACGGAATACAAAAAATTACAGATTATTATTAAAAGTAATAATATACATCTATTTAAAGGTAGTTACCAATCTTGGGTCGTTAACGACCCAATGGGATAATATAGGTTAAGTACCACAGGAACAACATTATAATGTTGCGAGTATGTTTTTTTAAAACTTCGCCCCACACTAGGATTTTCTCCGGGTGGGTGGGTGCAGTTACAAACATAAAATATCACATGCACATACGCTCAGACCGGAACAAGTAGACCATACAAAATATTTGTCCCGTACGGGAATCGAACCCGCGACCCGTTGCGCAGTAGGCGATCACTGGACTTCTGCGCTAACTGTATCGTCATATAGCTACAATGATATTGTATGCATATAATTAAAATTAATTATTAGTATTTTTGAAATATAATATTGTAATTTTGGCATTTTAAAAGAGGAGACAAAAAAATATAAGACTTCCGAGTTTCTTGCCTGTTTATTTATTTATTTATTTAATACTTCAAGTACATGTGTGTACAGAGGCGGACTTAATACCAAAGGCATTATCTACCAGTCAACCTTTGGGTGATGCAGAGAAAAAGAAGTAGATGTACATACAACATAATAAAACTGGTTTTACATTAATTATAAACAACATTTTACAAAAATATATATATAATATAGCAACAAGACTTGAAGTTATCTTGTAATAACCAACTAATATAAATACATAAAATACTAATACATACATATCTCGAATAAAATAAACTAATATATATTTTCTTACTAAAAAAACCAGTTCTTCTCGAAAGGCTCTCCCAATTTCCAAACAGGTGTAGAGTCAACTTCTTTTTTTAATTTGACTTGTATTTGTACACATCTTAATAATGGTTGGGGTGTGTGTACATTTAAATAATTTAGTTAATTACATTCTTGGTTGAAAATTTTTATGTTTTTTTTGACGTTAATAAGTGCCTGTAAAGGTCTATATTGGATAAAGATTTTTTTGAGTTTGAGATGTACCCTTACAATGCTTGTTTGGTCAACTTTAATGCGATCAATTATTCTGTGACTTACATTAACAATGATATAATGCGTCTTGCTGTGCACACAGCTGAACTTTTACAGTGATAATCAACTTGTTACACGCAATCTTATAAAAGCTCTTATCTAGCCCACATGATCACTATGGATGGGTGAATACTGAATTATTATACTGGATAATTCAGTATTCACTATGGAATGACCACTATGAAAGGTATGTATGATAATAATACTGATTATTATCATACATACCTTTTTTTTTACTTTCTAGATGCACTAAGGTATTACCTAGATGTAGTAGATACGTATACCTATGTGGGTCTTATCATAGACAGTAAGTTTAGCATGTCTGTACTAAGTTACGAAGTATTCTAAGTAAATTGTCAATTCTAAAATACAAGCTGCCTTATAAAGTTTTGAGAATGTTGTATTTGTCAATGGCTGATTCTGTGATAAGTTATGGTGTAGGTGCGTGTGGAAGAACATACAAAACATACTTAAAAAATATATATACACTGCAAATTAAATTGTTTAAATGTATTCTTAACGAAAATTATAGGAAAAAAAATAATATTACCAAAGAACATTTATTCAAACATTGTAAAGTAATGAGTATATGCAATAAAACTAAATTCATAATTCTTAATGATGAAGTAAATAATATAACGAGCTTAAATAAAACATCACGACCTGCCGGGTTGAGAAATTTAAATTACCCTGACACTTATGTTTTGCCGGGGTATAAAAACGTGTACGGAACTCGCGTGGGACAATACATGCTGCCCAAAGTGCTCAACGGCCTCCCCGAAAAACTATGCCAATTATATACCTCTGGAGGAAAATTCAAGAATCTAATGAAGCAAAATCCTGTCTTTTTTGCAATTATAATTAAATAGTACCTGTATTGTGAATATATACTAGTATAATAGTATCTGTAGTATAAGCATATGAGAGCAACTCGATCAGGCCAGATAAACCAATAAGGTTTATGGCAAGGTCTCTGTGTGAGATACATGTATGTAGCCAATGCAATAGAAATAAATTAAAAAAAACAAACCTAAAAACTGATGTTAAGACCTAAGCTCTAAGTCACTTAGTGACTATTTGAATATGACCCTTTACTTTAAAGATCAGCTGATATACAGCGTTTCCGTGTTACTTGGGGCAGGCAGGCTCAAAAGCTTTACCAACAACCAAATCAAATTTAAAAAAAATACTAACTTTACGGAGAATCGAATCCCGCCGGACTTTCAGACCGGGTGGTCTTAATCACTAGACCACGGAGATGGTCAACATTATTAAGCATATTAGCAGTGGTCGTTGTTTTTATTGGGCTACCAGAAATATAAAACATCAGCAGCAGTGCTTGCATTGCTGTGTTCCGGTTTGAAGGGTGAGATAAGGCAGTGAAATTATTGGGTACCGTGACTTTACATCTTATGTCATCACAAGTTGGCAACGTACACTGCGGTTTTTGTGGGGATTGCAAATTTGTTGCGAATCTCATAAGAACCACATAAATTACGAATTGACTGTTACCACTTACCATCAGGTGGGCAGTATGCTTGCTTGCCAACTTAATTGTATAAAAAAATCTGCTGCTTCGAATCAAAAGGCATAGTAAACCGTGGCTCCTCCACCTTGGGGCACTATTTTTAGATCAATCGCCTGGCGTCGAGCGTTCGCCGAACGACGTCTGTTTTCGATTTCAACTCATGTGTCGTTTTCGACGAAAAGCAATATAATATTATGACGAATATCAATATCATTTTGATTTTCATCAAAAACAAAATGAAAATAAGTGAAAATCGAGCGAAGGCGAAGCTTGATGAATGACGATCGTTCGACGTTAGATTAATGATTCAAAAATATAGCCCTCAATCTCGTTCCAACGGATTATGCGAATGAAGGAATAGATAGTATCAAGTACACTATTTGCTAGTATGCGATTATGCTGTTTATGTTTACTGTGACCACTTTTAGTTTGTTGTTGATTATGCGAATTATAATCCAAAGTGATTTAATGGATAAGGATTGTATGTATTGAGATAGACAAAAAAAATTGCCTTCTTATTTATAACGTAAGTTCATTGGGTAGACGAGTAAATCTCGGGTAAAGTAACAGCTGAATTCACTATCTATCTTATGTTTTGATTGTACGTGAAGAATAAAAAAAATAAAATTCTTCATAATTAAACTTTCACCTTGGTATTATGTAACCTAAACAAACGCAAAGCGATTACTGTTAAAAAAGCTCCGATAGCGCCAAAATGGCGCTGACCTGTGAACCTGGAGGCTTATGTTTGAACAACATGCCAAAGGCTCCTTGCATGACCATCAGCCGTTTGATTCAAAGCCTGTTATGGTCCAAGTTAAAAGATGACAAATTCGAAAATGACTGGATGGCCAAGGGTTCTCCCTCGATAATTCTTTTAGCTTAAAAGATGTGTGACTTTTCTCTATCTTTTTTTTACTTTTTAAGGACAACATATACTAAATTGTATAAATTGATTAAAAAATCATTGTTATCGTTTTGGAAAGGAAATTTACTGAGCACGAAAATATTCAAAGTAAGTATTTTGTTTTTGCAACGTAATTTTTATCTTTTTCTTTAAAAAATAATATTGACAGCATTTCTTATTTCCAAAAACTTAATTTAATATTGCAAGGGCGTTTAAAATACTATGTTACTTAAGAGGATTTATTATTTTTGGTCCATTCTTTCGATTGGCATCATAAAAATATGGGTGATTTTTTTACACATTTAAGCCGGTTCGATTCCCAGACGAAGCAGGTGATTTGTAGAAAATTTTTGAATGCAGTATTACTAACTTTTAAAAATAACATAAAGTCTTATTTCAGCAAAATATCCTATCTACGATATTTAAGGTACTTTCCCTTCATGTCCCATAGTCTTGGGACGCCCTGTATAGTCGAGTTTAGATTACCCATAATTAAAAGTTAAGCCCAATTTGCACCTTCGATGCATAATAGTGTTTTAATGCTACTTACAGTCAGATGAATTGATTGGGAACAATAGTCTCAAAAATATTACGGAAAAATAAACGAGTAGTTGTTGTGTCTAGGCCCTACAAAACGCACCCCTCTTGTAGCGTGGAAGGCACAAATCTCGAAGGACCCAGCTTTCTAGGTTTACGACTTTATAACGACGCGTTAAACAGCGGAACGTGTGACAGGTCCGCCGTGAGTGATTGTACTACAGCGGCATTAGTGGGACCTTGTTTCTTTGGCGAGTTCTACTATTTAGGTAAATTCTACTGTATTCGCACGCTACAGCGCTTTTAGGTTTATCTAACGTAAATTCTTGATTTCTTTATTCATATATCGAAGCTAAAAATTATGTATTATACAGCATGTACAAAAGAATGGGACAGCTAATTTAGTGGGCTTACTAAATACATCGAAATCACAACGGATTCGCAATATAAGTTCAGCGCTAACTTATTAATAAAAAATGTAAAATAAATAAAATTATATAAAAAAAACAGAAACAGTGATACGGTAATACCTAGTAGGTATATAATTACCGTGACAGTGATTAAAGTTGTTGCCTACAGGTGCCTACAGGCAGTACGGGGACCAGAGGGCCTATTACCGATCTCATGGTTTTGCAAATGATATCATATGATATCATAGTGCAAAACGAAAAGTACGATTTCCGGTCAGATTTTTGATCCTTTGTTCATTATTTAATGATGACATCATTGAAATTATGCCATAGTGATGATGTCGTTGGAGATCGGTATTACGAAATGCAGCATTTCATGACTTCTTTTTCTCAAATTTATACCATGTCATACGATGAAAGATCCATAATTGACCTGCAGAACCTTCCAAATAGTTGATACTACATAGTTAAATAGGTTTAATTAAGTGACTTAGTGACCTTGAATATTAATAACTTCCAAGCGGAACGAAATTTTGCCGATTTTTTTTATTATATTGTTATCCAGCCATACTTTATATCGTTTTACCAGCTGTCCCATCATTTTGCACATCCTGTTTAAAGATGTTATATACACGGTTATTTTTTTATCACCCTGGAAAATTTAAGGGACGCTTCACGACATGGTATTAAGTAGAATGATTTAAATAGGAATAAAAATAACTCACTTACTTAATTTTACATTAATTTTCTAAAAGATCTAAAAAATGCTGCTCTAGTTGAGAGATTTTTTTAAATTTTTTATTTCATTTTTTTAATTTTTTATATAATAATGAATGTGTCCTGAAGCGTCCCTAAAATTTTCCAGGGTAGTAAAAAAATTACCGTGTATAGATAGTATATATTTTCTCACTTAATATTTCAATGGTGGTTACCAAAAAGTGTAAAGAAGACGACGGTTGTTAATAAGAAGCCTATTATTTCTATGCCTTTAAAAGCCAAAGTACGAGTAGTTTCAACTATTTTGCAGTTTTGAATTTGTACAAATATACCGTTACACATTACTGCATGTTTTGTTATTTAAAACCGCAATATGCAAAATCTCTTTCAGTACTTACCTACTACCTATTAAAACTACCGTATTCAAAATTTTTGCGTCCCAAGAGTAAGCACGTACAAATACCAAACCTATATAATATTATAATCTTATTTTAAGTTTGTAAATGCTGATGTCTCTCACATATGAAAATTACATTTTCTCAACGTAGATACCTTAATAGAACTGCTAATGGGATTATCTACTTCGAATTACTTACAGTTGACGTAGTGGGTTAATTAATAAGATTGATTAATACAGACAGAGAATATAAATTGTAATGATTAATTAATTGTCACAAAGGTGAGAGAAAATTTTAGTTTTGCCATTAATAGTACATTGTTACCCTAGGGGTGAAAGTAACTTATTTAGTCCTAATAGTTCGAGGTAGTAAATAAGTCTTTAACCCGAGGTAAACACTGTGCTTGTCATTACGAATACAAGGAAAGTAAAAATAAAAACATAAATTAGCTAAGAAAAAATTTGTGAATTTTATTTTACACTAGCCGTGCCCGCGAACTACGTTTCGCCATTATAATTGTCAAAAAACATATCACGTAGAGGTATAAAAAATAGCCTACGACTTACTCTCAGACCTGCTAAACAAAAAATATTTCATAAAAATTGGTCAAGCCGTTTCGCAGGAGTTCGATAACAAACACTGTTACATGAGATTTTTATATATTAGATAAATCAACAAATTATGAAATCAGGCGTTAAATACATATCTGAGTCAGTTGAACTCATAATAATATGTTAATATAAATCTCTGCTATACGGAAGTTTAAACAAAACTCTACCACTCGAAAAAACAAATGAAGATCGGATTGTCGGTTTAGTCGTTATATGACACATTCTGGATATGTCACATTCGTTCAAAAATGACAAATTCTATGTAGGACAAATTCTGTAATTGCCAAATTCTTTAAATGACATATTCCGCAAAAGACAAATTCTCGAAATGGCAGATTCTATTAATGTCATATTCTATAAAGGCCAAATTATCGTTAAATTAATTTAAAGCAGGAATTGTGATTAAATGAGAATACTGGGGATAATTTTACAAGGAAAATAATGAAAATATGTTTTTAAATAAAATGAAAATATAATCATCTTTTTCAAATAAAACAATAATTTTCTCATAATTTGCTAAATATTCTAAGTAAATAAATCAAAATATTTTCCTGATTTTTGATTTGAAGAAACAAGTTCTTACGATATCAAAAATCCTAAATCAGCGGCAAACTTAAGTAGAAGCTGTAAGTATATAGCTTTTTCAAAAAGTGTTCAACGTTAATTTATCTTCTGTTTAATTGTTTTAATAATCTTGCATATTTTTTATCAAACATCTTGACTCCGAATCTTCTATTTTTACGTTGATCTCATAATTTGCTAATTATTGTAAGTTGATAAATCAAAATATTTTCCTAATTTCTGTTATATAAAAAGAAACAAGTTCTTATGATATCAAAAATCCTAAATCAGCGGCAAACTAAATTAGAAGCTGTAGGTATATAGCTTTTTTCATAAAGTGTTCAACGTTAATTTGTCTTCTGTTTAATTGTTTTAATAATCTTGTATATTTTTTATCAAACATCTTAACTCTGTTTCTTCTATTTTTACGTTGACATTCGAATAAACTGTTTTTAATTTTTATGTGAAAATGTTTGGCTTCTTTGCGTATTTTTTGAATAAAATAGTAAATATTTGGTCTTTTAGGAATGAGTACATTAATACGGTGATACCAACCTTCGAGACTATTCGTAGTTCGATGCCGTTGGCCAGCACAACTCAATAAACCTGGGCTCATCCGTGGGTACCACTGCTTTTGGAAGTAAGCTTTGAAACACGCCATAGAATGTATATCATCAATCTGATTTGAAATAATGTTCCATCCTTCAGGAATGTGTTTGGGTGGTAAAAGTGGAAGAATAGACATCATCCTTATTGTTTTTTTGTTCCTTAGATTGCGTTACTTGCATTGCCTTAGCTTTCTTTTTGATTGCTTTTTGGTAATGAAAATAGCAGCTAGTTTACGAATGTATTTGGAATTACAATAAAATCTGACATTATTAGAATCTGGCATTAATAGAATCTAGCATTAATAGAATCTGTCGTTTGTAGAATCTGTCATTTGTAGAATCTGGTGTTTAAAGAATTCGTCATTCATAGAATTTGGCGTTTTAAGACTCATGTGTCATTTCCAGAATATGGCATTCATCGACTAAACCGGATTGTCGCTTTCCTGTCTATTTCGTTTTTTTTTCTTCTGTGGCCAGCCAGCTATTCAGCCATTATGTTTCATTTTCATCATTGAAAAAATTGTAAATATTTTGCCCAAATCTATGTTATTTTAAAAGAAAAACTTTCAACTTTTTCATTAAATTATAAAAGTAATTTAAAATACTTTTTAACCGACTTCGAAAAAGGAGGAGGTTATAATATGTTCGGCTGTATCAATTTTTTAATTTATGTTCACTGATTACTTCGCCATTTGTTAACCGATTTTCAAAATTCTTTTTTAATCGAAAGAGTACACTCCCGAGGTGGTTCCATTGTCACCATGTTATGATCTGATGATGGGATCCCATGGAAATCAAGGGAAACCCTTGAATATCAGGCACGTCTAACGTGTTTCATGTTTCTTCTTAAGATATTCAGGTATTTCTCAGGCGTCTGGTAGTGATCATGTCATGTTATTGAGCTGATGATGGAAGGTTCCTGGTAGATTAATTACAATAATATTTTTAATTTTTTGGTAATTTTTTTGTGAATTTTTTTTCTTTGCGACCTGTAACTACGTAAATAAAATATTGAAATAAGTATAGGTAATTGTGGGATACCTATTTGATTAATAATATTTTTGAGAACTTATTAAAGCATATAACATATTCGTAATCAAAAAAAGAGAATGAAAATCTCCTGCTCTGTTTGGAGATTATAGAATAAAAAGCAATTCACTATATAAAAAAAAACAAAATATTAGTTATTACATGGGCAGTGGGCAGCTATCCTTCATAGTTTTTTCGCCTTTTTTGTTTTATTGCAAACTAAAAATATTAATGACTTATTTTACTGGCTTTCACTCTAAAAGTTTTACAGGAGATCATCACTAAGCATCATCCTCGCTAACTTTAATATAAAAATTTGATGTGTACCTTCTTATATTTTTTTACTTTTTAATGTGAATCTATATGGGTTAAAGTGATGATGATTGTTAAAATTCAAAGACAAAATTAACTATACGAATATTATCATTCTCTGGTTCGTAGAATTTGTAGAACGCTTCGACCAGCCCAATCAGCACTAACTTGGACTATATAGCTAGCAAGCAACCCATGGCAAAGTTTATGAAACAGGTCCTCAACGTTCACGGAGATGCGAGATTAGGTGAACTTCTGCAAGCTCTAGCCTGTTGAACTTCGCCATCGACTAGTTATAACTTATAAGAAGCAAAACAATGCAGCTTGCTTTACTTACCCACTAATTTGTGTAACTAATAACTTAGTCTATTGTTTTAAATTTGCCAACAAATCGACTGATAGAGAACAGAGTAAGTTTCAGTACTTTTTTAAGCACAACAAGGAAGCTCTTTGCCTTCATCTCTTCTGATGGTGACATAAGGCCGAAGATGAAAGCGAGCTACACCTGGAACACAACAATCTATATGTATAAAAGGAGATGTTCCCATCTATAGACGCACGCACGTCGCACAGCCGTAACCGCTAATAGTAGAAACGTGAAATTTGGACAGTTATTTTCATTCAAAATGCGAACGAACACTAAGAAGGGATTTAAAAAAATGAACCCTAAAGGGATGAAATAGGGGTTGCAAGTTTGTATGGAAAAATCCTTAAATTAGCAACGATTTTGATAAAACTTGAGATTCATGCTCTTAAAAATATTTCATTGAACACGTGTTTCATGGTTTATTGGAATTCACCCCCTAAGAGTGCAAAATAGGGGTTTCTATGGAAAATATTTAAAATCTGCTCCAATTTCTATGAAATTCATTATCCGGGCTGAAATAGGCTTCAAAATTATTTTTCTGGGAAAACAAAAACATAAGCGGGTGAAACCGCGAGCGGAAAGCTAGTATCTTATAAATATTGTTATTATGGCGGTAAATTTAGGAGTGCCGGTGGCCCTACTACACGCGCCCAAAAGTGCAGGGATATCGGGGGTTTTAGTGGGTAGGCCTGGCAGTCTGCCGAGTCAGCTCCATACAAGCCCGCCGTCTAGCTAACGGTCGGGTACGTCTGGTCGCGCATGTCCCCCCGAAAAAAAGGGTTGACGGTGGTAGCTAGCCAGGCGGGCACAAAAGCTTTACCACCAACCAAGCAGAAAATCTTCTGCCCCCATGGGGACTCGAACCTTGGATTTCCAGATACCAGGTAGTCTCAACTACATGACCAAGGAGGTGGTTGACTTTGGTACTTAGTGTTTTTGAGTTAAGTGATCTTACTATGTGCATATTAATTGTTTTTATCTTCTTGGATTACCTTATACGTGTAGATAAAATATATACAATCGATGTCTCTTTTAATGAAATTAAAATATTGACTTTGACTATACACGTTGTTTCAAAATAACCAATAAATAATCAATTCTTTATTGAAAACTAATTATTAAAATGTCCCATCTTTAGCAGTGTCGTTCAACCCAAAATTGACTTATGATTTATATGTCAATTTTGGGTTGAATGACAATACGTATAAACAGCTAGAGATGGGACATTTGAATAATGAGTTTTCGATAAAGAATTGGGATGATGACTGAATTCAAATTTTTACGACTCGTCATCAAATATTAAAATACCGTGGGAAAAGATGCAGTCCTGTGAAATTAGAATTAAAATCGGCTTAGAAATACATTAGATACAAGCATTTTAAGTTGTTAATTTGAAGGCGATTAGACAGAGAGATCCGACATCAACCGTGACGTCATCGTTGAGTACGGCCATATAAAATCCTTGTAAATTGCCGTTTTGCTAGAAAGAGATGGAGAAAAATCTTTAATACCTTATATCTTGGTTGTTTTTACAGTTATTCGAAAACCAATTTTTTCTTTCTGTTTATTATATGAATGAGCTTCTATTGAAGCAAAAAAAATTTTTAGTCATCTAGCCAATTGATTTATTTATTGGTTATTTTGAAACACAGTGTATACCTTTTTAAAATAAAATCTAAGTTTCTCAAAAAGGTACGCAGGAAAATTGCCATATTCCTGATAGGTAAATACACTCAAGAGTAAATTTGATTCGCTATCCCGCTCATTACCGTGAAAGCCGGCAAATTACTTTCCTTACCACACCACCTGGTGTGAAAAGCAATTCGCCGGGCAAAGCAGCGCCGCTATTGAATTCCTAACTCTCAAACATTATAAAACTCATTGAACATTCCGTTTAGCTGCACAGCGGCCGCAAAATGCAATCAGAATTAGGAAACTGAGGCCTGCGTCTGACGGCGCCGACCGCCTCCGTTTTGTGTAACACCCGCTGCCCGAAGTAATTGCGACAAAGTTTACGTCTATCGGTTTAAAATACACACTTATTAATAAAGATACTACAAAAGACGCCGCCACAGGGCAGGTTTTGCTAACACCAGCTCAAAAATTAGTTATACCAACATATTATCAGAGCAAAACAACAGAGCTACTCAAATTTTAATGGATTTAGAGCTATATTCATACTGAAATAAATGCAGAGATTTAAATCTCTGAATAAATGCGGTTTTATTGCAATAATCTGAACATTGTCCCAGTTTTTAAAGGTGATGTGATGTGCTCGCGACAAATAAACGAATTAATTTGTAAAGGGACGAAGCTTTTTACACCGCCACGATACTATCAATTGTTTTTGGTTCCGGAAATATGCGAACTACGTTTATTGATAGGTGCACGCCTTAATGCCGCGTGAAGGTTACGAGGGCTGTCGCAGTTCGGTAGGTAGCTGCATAAGAATGCATTTCACCTCGTCACAACACAGCAACGTGACTTATTAATTCAAAATGTACCATAATTATCCATGCTTTATTCATATCACGATCTGTTTATTTTGACCCCAATACACTGAAGTGTAAGATATCAGGATCGGGAGATTTAAGGTTTCAACGTCCAATATTTACAGCGGGCTTCCGCCGAAATATGAGATAATGTGTTTGGTTTGCGATTTCAGTTTTCACGAGCTTACCGCGGATATTATTTGTGTTGCTGCGACCGGACCGATGAAAACGGTTTCGATGTAATTACGGACAATAATATTATATAGAAATATGAATATGTTGACGCTGAAAAGTTTTTAATTAAAACGCGAACATGCATTCCGTATTTGCACAATCTCTAGCTGGCTCTAATTGGCATAATCTTCACGCTTCGCTTAGTTCCGTTTTAATAAAGAAGGAAAGCTTTGAATTTTTACCGTGATTTCTACTTATATTTCGCAGCAGATTTTAATTATTGGAAAAGGCTGCTTTAGAAACTAATTAAATCTAGGGAAGAAAATAGATATTTTTGGTTTTTGAATGAAGAAAAGCTTTGATTATAAGAACCTAATCCTTTACCTTCAAGTATCATTAACCCTTATTTTTGATTACATACTGTTATAAAATACGGAAATAAAATAAAATTAGCTTTTCGTCCTCGTATCGCCCGCGCTATTAAATAATTGTGGCTTATTTCGTTTTCGCAACGTTACCAGTATATAGCACTTTTTGTAAAAAAAAAATGCTAGAAAATGAATAAGGGAAATAATTGAAAAATATCAGACGACATTTATATTCATTTATTACGACGACATACTCGTATATCTCCTAATATAGAGATGTTGGTACTGCTTGTAATATAGCTCGTGGGAAGGGAAGTAGTCACAGTGTTGAAACTTACATTTTCTTTACGAGACGACAGAAATAATTTTGAATCCTTTTCTTAAGACTTTTCAATTTTCTCAGTTAATTAACTGGCACCGACTTCAATATTAAATTCTGATTTTTGCGATTCAATATTTATTAATCTAATATATCCTTTGGAAGCCTAATGAATGAAAATATACTATAATTGTAAAGTCCTCGTAATTCTAAGGTGGTTCGAGCACTTCTTTCAAGTTATTTGGAAAAGAAAAATAATTAATTCATTCGCCTAAACAGTCAACGCATATTATTACTACGCAGAGCGTTTCATTTTGAGATTATCATAATTACGTGAATGCAAACATCCCGATATTGTGAGAGATCGCCAAATGTTTGTGCAGTCTGTGCAAATATTCCCTTTTCCTGTAGCTCTAAGACAAACTTTCCCAGTAAGAGCATCGAGTCAGCATCTATTTGCACTAATAATCATGCGCATGTTTTCCCACTTTGAAATGTTGATATGAATTTGGTGAAACTATGAACACACAGTTACGAAATTTGAATATTTATGAAGTACCTAAAGGACTTTTTAATTTTGTCGTTGATTATCAAAATAAATTAGCGCTGTGGAACAAGACAAATTGTCAAAATATCTGTAGTTAATGTATTGGTATTATACAGGGTTACTTTTTCAATACATTTAGGTTCAGGGATGTTGAAGATTTGTTTGGGACAACTGATTCCGATGGTCCCATAGTATGCTTGTCTGAACAAGCACACAAAATCTGGCTCCTACCGAAAAAGTAATCCTGCACGACTAAATACAAAAAATCGTCAATCTGCTAAACATTAAATTCCTTTAACTGTGTATGTTGTTTTTTTTAACAATGATGGAAACAACAAGCACTTTTTGTAGGTCTTCTTCTAGGTCGAGTCATATGGATGGCACCCGCAACTTGTATCTATAAAAAAGCTTTGGTGACTGACTGAGGTATCAACGTGGAGTCAAAATTACTGGAGCAAGAAGCATGAAATTCGGGACAGGGATTCGTTGGCTTATGTAGGCACCGACAAAGGAATTTAACACCCATAAAATTGCCACAGGAAACTGAGAAACCCCCGTCTAAAAGTATATATAAGCGAAACGTAGTTCGCGGGCACAGCTAAGTAGTCTCTATATATAATAAAATCGTAAGGGTACAAAAATCTGTAATTGCGAAATATTAAGAAAAAAAATACACAGGTCGCCTTAAAATCTTTAGCAGAACACGATAGAATAGTTTTTAAAAAAATTGTTTGTTTGTCTGTTTGTCCGGAAAGATCTCCGAAACTACTGGACAGAATTTGATATGGCTTACACCACAAAATGCTTAGAATTTTCCGGAAGAACATTTAGGCATAATTTCGTTTGTTTATATTTACTTTTTATTTTTAGTGAAAAAATACCATATAAAATTTTCGAACAATGCTTTAGGTAGAAAAACAACATGGCGCACGTAAAATTATTTTGACAAGTCTGTCACATAGTACAGAGAGAAGGTTTTTTCTTCCACGAAGGAAAGGCAATGGAACTACGCCATACAGCCAGATCTTAAGTAATTTGATTTCGAAGGTTGAAAGGCAGGAATCAAGTGTTTCACATAGTACAAATAAAATTTAATATTTTCTGTTAATGGCTGTGCCCAACTGGATTTCGCCAACCAAATTGTCTTTTTCTTATGTCGTACCGTGGTGATAAGGTAAAAGGATCAAGCCATACAACCAATGTATAAAGCATTTTTTATAATAATATCGAGTCACAATAAAATTTGTAGATTGATTTAATTCTTGACAAATTTTCACAAAATCGGTACAATTTTTGAAATATTTGAAATGTTAAAAAGTGAAGATACCCTTTTCAAGGTATTTTGAAAGGTGTTATATGTTTTTACATTAGGACTAAGGAATCAAACTCTTTTATCTATTTAAAACTATTAAAAGTAATAGATTAATATTGATAATAAAAAAATTCTGATTGCAATGTTCTGGATTACGCGTAGAGGGACGGGACGGGACTCTTGATCCTAATATCTAAAATGACGGATCACATTTTTTTGGATCCACCCAAGGAACATGGATATCGAACGAAGAACCTAAAGAGTAGAACACGTTGAACCTAGCCACGTTGACTTAATTTGACATGACTGCCGATAAAGTTCGTTTCCAAACCCAGCGATATGCATATTATCAAATGAAAGGCCTTGATGAGTAGAGCACTATGAACCTAGCAACATTGACGTAAATTCAGCATAGCTGCCGCTCAAAAAAGGTGGATAAAATTTCGTTTCCAAACCTAGCAATATAGGTATCAAATGAAAGGCATTGATGAGTAGAGCACTATGAACCTAGCAACATATACATAAATTCAACATGGCCGCCGCTCAAAAAAGGTGGATGAAAGTTAGTTTCCAAACCTAGCAATATGGGTATCAAATGAAAGGCATTGATGAGTAGAGCACTATGAACCTAGCAACATTGACATAAATTCAACATGGCCGCCGCTCAAAAAAGGTGGATAAAAGTTAGTTTTCAAACCTAGCAATATGGGTATCAAATGAAAGGCCTTGAAGAGTAGAGCACTATGAACCTAGCAACATTGACATAAATTCAACATGGCCGCCGCTCAAAAAAGGTGGATAAAAGTTAGTTTCCAAACCTAGCAATATGGGTATTAAATGAAAGGCCTTGAAGAGTAGAGCATTAGGTACCTAGGAAAATCTACCTAAATTCAACATGGCCGCCGATCAAAAAAGGATAAAAGTTCATTTTCAAACCTAGCAATATGGGTATCAACTGAAAGGCCTAAAAGAGTAGAGCATTATGAACTAAGGAAAATTGCCCTAAATTAAACATGGCCGCCGCTCAAAAAATGGATAAAAGTTCGTTTTCAAACCCAGCAATATGGGTATCAAATAATAGGCCTTGATGAGTAGAGCACTATGAACCTAGCAACATTAACATAAATTCAACATGGCCGCCGCTCAAAAAAGATAGATAAAAATTCGTTTCCAAACCTAGCAATATGGGTATCAAATGAAAGGCCTTGAAGAGTAGAGCATTAGGAACCTAGCAAAATCGACCTAAATTCAACATGGCCGCCGCTCAAAAAAAAAGGATAAAAGTTTGTTTTCAAACCCAGCAATATGGGTGTCATATGAAAGGACTTGATGAGTAGAGCACTATGAACCTAGCAACACTGGCATAAATTTAACATAGCCGCCGCTCAAAAAAGACGGATAACAGTTGCTTTTCAAACCCAGCAATAGGGGTATTAAATGAAAGTAGGCCCTAAAGAGAACCTAGAGCAGCCATACTCTAAGTGTGTTTCGCGGAACCCTAGGGCTCCACAATACCCCTATAGGGGTTCCGCAATAATTTAGAAAAAATCAAAACACCCTTTCTGGTCGTACTTTTATTATGCTTATTAATAAAGAATACACTTTTAAAAACTATTGTTTTATTTTAGGGTTCCGTCAAGTATTTCGCTTTCCAAAAGGGTTCCGTCACCAAAAAAGTTTGAGAACCGCTTCCGGGCCTATTGGATGTTCGATGTTAGATGTTACCTATGTTTAGTGTCCTTCGAGACCGTGATAATGCAACGATCGTGAACTAACTAACGATAACTCCAAGTTAGTGTGTTGGATGTTAGTCATCACGGCGAGTTTGCTAACCGAACTATGCCAGCAATACTATATCGCACAGTACACGTTACAAAAACGGAAGTCTCAATACATTTTAAGGCTAACCGCATAAATACGTTTCTTCGCATTCGTTTTCTGAATGCGGGCATCCGAATGGATCAAATCTATACAAAATACACATTGACTGCCGCACACGTTCGTTTTTATTACGAACGGAACACGTTCTGTACGTACGTTTAGGTAGAATGGTAGAAATCCCGAATGAGAAGAAACGAACGTCTGCGCTACGTTCACGAAACTCCGTGTCTGTATTCCGTGATCGGAAATCGAATACGGAAAACGTATTTGTACAGTGATCATGCTATACATTAACTCTACGAAAACCGCCAGTATTACAAGCGACATAAGAACGGTTCAAAGGTCAAACAGTATAGCTTGACAAGGAGCTTACTGTACGACCAGTCTAAATTGGCCAAGTTGTCAAATCCAAAAAATATATTTTGTTGGTGTTACCAACACCCATTATAAAATCTTAACTTTATTCGTGTACAGTTCTAATTTATTTAACAATTGTTTATTTTAATTCGAAACATGAATACGATAAAGACTATTCTTCTATTCTTGCAACTGTGTAGTTCTTTCTACTGAAGAAGAATTAATATCAATAATTTCTCTAGAATAATAATAATACTTAGTGTTTATAGTAATATGTAATGTATTTAATTTTGTGGACTGTTAGAAAAAGAGCATTACGAACCTACGAAAATTGTCCTAATTTCGAAATGGCCGATGCTCAAGAAAGGCAGAATAAAGTTGAATCATTATGGAATAAAATGGAGGAAAAAACTAAACACTGTGTTAAGTATTTTGATGGCGAAACGTAGTTCGCGGGCACAGCTAGTATACAATAAATTCGTTGTTGTCAAATGTCAAACAGTAAGCGGTCAAATGCATCAGAAACGTATGTAAATTGTGCAATTCAGTGCCCGACAGCTGTCATATCGTCGTTCGGCATTAATTACCGTGAATGTGAAAAAAATTCAATTTTCTTTAATTGTGTTTTCGGTAGTAGAATTCAGACTTTATCAAATATTGTAATGATTAAATTATTTTAATATTTCAGAAAATAATAATACTAATACTTTTTAACAATAAACTGACAATTATTATATTTTATATTAACCGTAAATCGGCGTTTTTTGCCTCTTCTGAAAAGTTAGGAAAGTTAACTTAACTTTTAACTCCTAATAAGAAAAAAAAAGCCATATTTGACATTCGCGGTTATGAATGCCGAGCGACGATATGCACCCGTCAGTATACTATATCATTACTATATTATCATTTTTTGGGATGCTAGTTCATACACTCTTATAGCTTAGAGCCGTTTTACTTTTTGTTATAATATATATTGTTATGGCTTATCAGTGATTTCAACTGTACAAAGTCACTCTAAATGTGCGGAGAATAATCGTAATCATTGTAATTCATAGCTTGATACAAAAGCAGAATTGTGATTTTATTATAAAAAAGCAGATAGAATAATGATTGATTAACGTTTCGTGTTGTGTCCTTTAACCTCCCAAAATCATAAATATGCTAGGAACTGAACAATAGTCACAATTATTGTATGTAGCCTTCGTATTTTCCGATTATCGGATTTTATCCAACAAAAACGTCCATATTGAACAATGTGCCGCAAGCCGCAATTTGCCCTGGCAAACGTTCCCTCGAACGAATATTGAGGACGTTTTTTTTTATTCTTAGCATTCGCTAGGTGGATTAGTACGCTTGCTTTGAAATTTTCTCTGCAAATACTTTTTCATCCCATCTGGTAGAAATGCTGATTGGTGAAAAGCGCACACAAGTGTGAGCAAAGTAGAACTTTTCTCTAAGAGACTTGAAGCGGTTATTAATGGGTTTTGAATTTGGAACATCATCGAGTTTGAACTTGAAACAAAAATACATCAATTTTCTGTGGACAAAGCAGTCGCACAAAAGTAAATATTGTATCAACAACGGAACGATCCGTCACGGGGCGGCGCGGCGGCGGGCGACGACGCGAGCCGCACTCCTTCTATATAAAATACGGAACCCTAAAAGGGGATATTTTTAAATGCACATAAAAAAACTTATCAGCCATAAATTTTTATTCATCAATTAAATAATTTTTGCGTATCAAATATACTGATTACACACCAGATTTATTTCAACTCAAAGCATAAATAACTTGTCAAAATGCATTGCTTATAAAATTATTTACCAAAACTTACTTTACATATATAAATCTTTCATGCACAGAAAGTAGGTAGAGGTAGCTAGATAGTACGAGTAGTTCTATATACTTTAAGTATACGTATGTAAGTCTAATAATGAAGAAATAAAACTTTGGTGAATTGACCAAAATGGTTAGGTTAGGTTAGAACTCCGGGCGCGCTGGTAGTGGTAGTCGCAGTGTGGACCTTACCATGCGCGCCCATAAGGGCACGGAGAACACCGGGGGGTTTTAGTGGGTAGGCCTGGCACTCTGCCGGGCCAGCCCCACACACGCCCGCCGTCCAGCCAACGGCGGGTACGGTGCGATTACGCATTTCCCCCCGAAAAAAAAAAAAAAAAAAAGGTTAGGTTAGAACTACATTACAATCGGGGAATGGCTAACGCCGATCCCGATTGTGTCTCTACGGAGGTAGAAGTATCTGGAGGGTTTTTAGCCGGTATGGGGTCTTCTACCCGAGTCCGGCATATCCTTGGGGTGTCCTCGTCAGTCGGCCCCTTGTCGAATCCGTAAGAAGGATTTTCCCTCCTAAAAAAAAAGGTTAGAACTACATTACAAACGAGGTCCAATTTCGGGGTCATTTGGAGAATAAAGCAAAGCTGGCATCCAAAAAATTAGGCGTGCTTAATAAGGCGAAACGGTACTTCACGCCGGGTCACCGACTTTTATTATATAAAGCCCAAGTACGACCCCACATGGAGTATTGTTCGCACTTATGGTCCGGTGCTCCAAAATTCCAACTTCTTCCTGTCGACTCCATCGAACGCAGGGCTGTTCGTATCGTCGGCGATCCGGCACTCACATATGGATTAGAGCCTCTTAGCCACCGAAGAGATGTTGGGTCTCTGTGCGTGTTCTACCGTCTGTACAATGGGGAGTGTTCTGAGGAACTTTCCAACCTGGTTCCTCCATCGCTATTTCGCCACCGCTCCGCGCGCCAGGGAAGTCGACCTCACCCCAACCACCCCCACATACTGGACGCCTGGCATCAGCATACCTAGCAGGCGTCTCGTTAGAGTCTCCCGCGAACTTCCAAAATGTGGAATGGGCTCCCTCCGGAAGTGTTACCAACGCGCTACATTATGGCATTTTTCAAGCGGAAGTTAAATGGGCAGGCGACGCATAAGCGGCACTCATGATGTCGCAGATGTCCATGGGCGACGATGACCACTTACCATCAGGTGGCTCGTCCGCTCGGTCACCGCCTTTGGTGACATAAAAAAAGAACTGTGACCACATGAGCGAAGAAAGCGTGAGCGTGCTGCCGGCAGCGGCCGGCGAGTGCCAGAAGCTAATTCTACCCATTTCACTGGGTTAGGACAAATAGTTATTGTTATTAACATTTTTTTTATTTACAGTTAAATAGGTGCTCCTTATGAAATATTTTAGCAATTTTAATTTTAGTGCACAATTAATATTTGTGTTGTTATAAGGGCATATTTGTAGTGGAAAACAAGAAGAAATGGTACAGTTAAATACTACCTAAAAAAAGTATAAACTGCGGGAGCAATTTTTTTAAATAACAAAAGGTGTTTAAAGGTTGTGATGCAGGATGCATTATACTAATATTATAAAGAGGAAAGGTTTGATTGTTTGTTTGTTTGTATTGAATAGGCTTCGAAACTACTGAACTGATTTTGATGAAGTTGGTATAGGGATAGTTCGAGATCAGGGGAAGGACATAGGGTAATTTCCTACAGGAAAATATAAAATTCCCACGGGAAAACAAAAATAACGCGGACGAAGTCGTGAGCGGAAAGCTAGTCATTAAAAATGTTAAAGAAGTTATGTTGTTTGATTGCACAACTTTCTCTATCTGTTTTATACAAAAGCGCAAGACCTACTTCACTGAAATAAATGAAGAAACTGTTTCTTTTGCGATTTTAGAGTTGGTCCCATAGTGAAAGTCGTTCACTTTTAAGGTCTGAGCACCCTTTATTATCATCGAAACACTGTGATTGATTGAAAATTTAATTCAGTTATGCTATACACGGTTCTTTTTTTATCACCCCGGAAAATTTAAGGGACGCTTCACGACATGGTATTAGAATGATTTAAATATAAATAAAAAAAATAACTCACTTACTTAATTTTATATTAATTTTCTAAAAAATCCAAAAAATGCTACACTAGTTGAGAGCAGCATTTTTTGTTTTTTTTTTTCCTTTTTTTTTTTATATAAAAATTGATGTATCTTGAAGCGTCCCTAAAATTTTCCAGGGTGATAAAAAAATAACCGTGTATATCGATTGAATATATCATTCAATAATTCTACATATATTCAAAAAAGCGCTTATGTGTATTTAAATTTAGTAAAGTCGAAACAAACCGTAAACCAACCGTCTGGCCAGTGTGGGTTAGCAGGCCTATTCTCCTTGACCAAGATGAAACATGTGCCTAAACGGTGCGACATATAAGGGTTCAAGTGAATATAGAAACAAAGGTAATATTTGCTGCAGATATGAAAATCAACCAAAACGTGATACAGAACGGAGTCAGGTACAGAGCTTTCTGTCCTCGCGTTTGCCAAACGTTATGAACCTATTACCATGCCAGTGTTTCACACTTCGCCGATTTTAACGCCAGTGAACGCTGCTACTGAAAATGTATCTATGATAATACCAGCAGCTGTTTGAATATTCAGCGGATACCACAAGTAGTTATATTCCAGAGCATAAGCGAAAGATTTTCTCCGCTTGGGTTGCATGATGTCAAATTTATATTATAATATTTTTTCTTAATTTAGTAATTAAATCCATGGACAAATAACATTATTATGTGATTGAAATGAGTGTTAATGGAGGCATAATTAACACAGCTTCGTTCAAATTGAAAGTTGAAAGTTGTATGATGTGAAAATCGGTAGATTAATTAAGTTATAGTGTGAAGTGATGGACACATTTCATAAGGCCGCTATTGAATTGTTAGGAAAAATAAAATTAAATTCTTAAACAAAAATTTTTGGCAAAATAAGCTATATTCATATTAGGTAATTCATTTTAAAACAAATAATTTTCATTAAGCTTTAAAATTTCGCATACCTAGATTATGCTGTTCTCAGCAATTCTTATTCTATTTCAAAGCAGTGTTCTTTTGTCGTTGGAGAATCCCAGTTAAGTCCTTTCCATTGTCGACGTATACCAAGGCCCAAGCTGTTGTGAATAAAAAACACTGTCATCAATATTAAGCGTCACAAATACTGGCAAAGCAAATAACGACTAGGCAACTATCGGAGCGGACTGGTAATTGACGACTTCATTATTCAATCGAGTTTAAAAATAAACAAGCGTTAACCTGATGTCGGGCGCTCTTTACGCGCGCGCGAGTTTCAAAATTTTCCGCCAGAGCGCGCCAGGGTGCGGCGTAGCGTAGAAGTCGGAGATACGGCGGGAGCAAAGAAAAAAATATCTGCGTTTGCCAACGCAAAAATAAGACGCAAGGTAAAATTTTGTAGCTCGGCGGGGCTGCATACAGAATGTTTTATTTGCGCAAATTGTGCGAATGTTGGAACATAATAAGACTGCATTCTCGCTGACACTGAACGATAGTGCCCGTAGCAGAGGGAGTGGTATTTATAATGAAATGCTTTCATCTGCAATCACAGTTTTCTTATTGTGAGTAGAAAATATTTATCACAACTTTCTACTCGTAGGCCATACAAAATATTTGTCCCATACGGGAATCGAACCCGCAGTAGGCGATCACTCGACCTCTGCGCTGACCGTGTCCAATGATGTGTAACTATAATATGACGCCGTTAGGTTGGCCAACGGATTGGCTAACGGATTTCAAGTCCAGATTAGTAGTTTGATATTTACAAGCACTTTGTACTTCGTATGTAGTGCAGTTACCATAGAATTACTGCAAAATTGGAAGAAAGGGTATAATAATCAATTCTGGCTAAAAATTCAAACTGTAGATTTCTATATTTCACTTAAAAAGGATACAGCCGATGCTCAAATAATTTAACCTTATGAGTTGCGTATCTCGCGGTGCGGTAAGCAATTACTAAATCAGCTATTTAGAAGTTTCCCAAAGCCATCCATCAGTGCCGGGCGGCACGGTGCGATTACTTATACATTCTCTAGCTGCTAATCTAGCCACTTACAAAAGTGCTGTTGTTTTGATGAATGGCACAGATAATAAGCTATTCTGTTTATTTTAGTAGTCAAACCATACCTACTAATGTAGGTATATTTATTTAATGTAGGCTACTGAATTATCAATTACTCGTATATTAATGACTAATTAGCAAGTACGATATCTAGTTTTCATGATCTGTTGTTTTATTTTCGTCCTACTTATGGATTTAATCAGTATTGAAACATTTTGTAAGGATAAATAAATTGATTACCTACTCTTACACACAAATACTTCCAATTAGACTGCTATCAAACTTATTAGTAATTATTTTAAAAATTCAGTATAGCTAAGTAGTAATCCCAGTCAAACTTTCAAAATATTTTTTTTAACAAAAAATAAAACCGACTTCAAAAACACTATAAACTTAAAAATAATATAAGAATAGGTACAGACAACATCACACTTCTATATTGAAGTCGGCGCCAAACGATGATCTCCTAGAAAGTGTTAAAATTTGTCACCGACTTCAATATAGAAGTGTGATGTTGTCTGTACCTATTCTTATATTATTTTTAAGTTTTAAGTGTTTTTGAAGTCGGTTTTATTGTTTGTAAAAAAATATTTTTTTAACTTTTTAGTGAATGAAATCTTTTCGGTTAAAGAAACCCTAATTTAATACCAGCTGGTATTAAATTAGTGTTTTCCTCTATTTTCTATGGGATCTCATCATCAGATCCTGACTTCCTGACCATGGAACCACCCTTGCAGTATACTCTATCGAATACAAAAAGAATTTTGGAAATCGGTTTAAAAATGACGGAGTTATGAGGTAACAAACATAAAAAAAATACAACCGAATTGATAACCTCCTCCTTTTTTGAAGTCGGTTACAAAGCATTGCGAAGTGTAATTTAACACTTCTGTATTACAATACGCGAATAAGTTACTAATAAAGTACAAACTAATAGGTTGGATATTTCATTTATGCGAATTTTGGAAAAACGTGGTTTTGCAATGTTACCTCATTTAGACGACAGGCCCTATTATGTACAATATTTTCAATCTACGTGCAGTTAAATCTACATGTAGACTCTGCAGCTAGAATAAAATACGTAAACATGAACATGTAATTTGCTATTTTATTCGCTTGTGATTCTATTCGCCTGTATTTACCGTCTTTCATCACGAGGCAACATAGAACAAAACTGCCTTTTTAAATTTGGATTAGTAGCTCTTTTTATTAACAATAGTTTAATTCACACAATCTTACAGCTGTGTTTAATGAAGTTCCGTATCTATACTTAACCCGCGATCACTCGCGCGAGGTGCTCTCGGCAGGCGAGAGATGATTGAAAGTAAAAATGAAATTTTTGATTGTGAACGCGTCCGTCTGTGTGGCTCCAAATTTGACCTTTAAACACGTCAAAACGAAGTGGGAGGTGCAGTGTAGCGCGAGCTGGCTATGTGAGGGCGTGTTGTAGGATGCGTGGGGTGTTATGACACCCCGCGAGTGCTTCTGTTTTGTACCTATTTGAGAGTTTTTGTACCTACTTCTTGTTATGAAAAATAAAAAGCATTTATTTAAATTCATTTAGTAAGTAATTCTTTTTCTGTTTTTTTTTTGTAAGAAAGTTTATGTTGGAAATAGATAATTATATTTAGATTCGTTTTTCTGTGGAATGATCAATAGTTTGAATAAAAGGGCTAAAACAGAATTAAAAGTTGTTTGTAAAAATACGTCTTTTATTCGCATCCCCAATAAAAGACAATGTTAAAAAATATTGGTATAATTGCATTTACACTATAATACTCACAATTTAATTTACAATATAATTGACGACACGGTTAGCGCAGAGGTCGAGTGATCGCCTATTGCGCAACGGGTCGCGGGTTCGATTCCCGTACGGGACAAATATTTTGTATGGCCTATAGAAATTTGTTCCGGTCTGGGTGGTATGTGCATGTGATATTCTATGTTTGTAACTGCACCCACGACACAGGAGAAAATCCTAGTGAGGGGCTAAGTATTTTTTTAATAAAAAAAATATGTCTAAAAATTTAGGATGGCCGCAGCACCCCGCGAGTGCTCACGGGGCTTAAAAACTCCGCGAGTGATCGAGGGTTAATAATAATTTAAAAGTGCCTTTTTAAAGTAATTTTCAGATAAAGTTATGAGCCGGCTATGAAAATGAGTGTGACTGCGCTATTATGTCCGAGCGATGAAGTGGATCGGCTAACTCTATTTCCCCCGGCAAGATTTTCTTTAACTCTATTAATATTGCAGTGCAGCAAAACTGGTAGGTACTATGAAAGAGAGTGTAATTTTATTAGTATACACTGAACGGGCCTAATGCAAAGTGGAACCCCCACGCCCCCGAGCCCCCGAGACAAACTCAATTAATTCCCTTTTAAACACGGCCTCGATGGTGCCTTTTAAATTTTAAACACATTTTGACCCCGTCTGAAAGAACTTCGCGATAGTATAACTTAGTTAACCCGTTTTGGAACACCTATTAGGCGGCGTTCAGCTGTTGATCTGGGAATATCCGTTGCTTTACAAGTTATCGCCTTTGTAGGATTCGGAACGAACTTTGTTTTTGAGTTCAGAAAATATACCATGCTGTAATTACTTTGATATTTTTATGGAAATTTATAAAGTTGAGACAACGATACGACAGTAAATTTGCATGAGTACACCTAATGACGTACAAAGCTTGTATATAAAAAATCAAACAAAAACACCTAGTTTGTTGGAAACAAAAGGGTAGCGCGCGCTTACCTGTGTGCCGTAAGGTAGCGAGTGAATTGGTAGAGGACAGAGTGCAATAAGTTTCGAGTGTTCCAGTCCTAGCTTACGTGGATGTAGTGCTCAGTTTAGCTCAGGTGTTTCTTAGTAGCCTAAAGAAGGGTCCCTGTATGTGATAGTGTATGTGGTTGTCTGTGTAAGTGTTCCCAACAACTCAAGAGAACCAAAGCTCCATTGCTGGGCTTTAAACGACGTGGTCTACAGAAGAGGGAGTGCTTCTCCTGTCACCGATGTCCAGAAGCTGCTGATGGGACAGTAAGTCTTTAGACAATGGACCAGTAAGTCTTTAGACAATCTGTTCAATTTTGAAAGTTATCCAAAATGAGATCGCAGAGGAAAATATATTTGAAGGGAATCCGAAATCCTTGCGAAATTTAACATGATTGAAATCTATTTTACTTGTTTTTTTTAATATCTTTTGGGTGAATAATATTGAAATTAAAAGTTTCCTTAGAAGTTTCTAAAGAAACGTGACTCAAAATTTTACTAAGTATAATGTCAACAATATTCGGAAATAATTCTATTCATAGTAAAGTTTTAAACGCAATGAACGTTATTTGAGCTAAAGGCAAACAAAAAGGTTGCTGTTAAATCTAGGTTAGTTAATTTAACGTCCTAATTAAGTTATCAGATGAATTATTTATAAAAGAACTCAGCATCCTAAATGCTTACTACTTTGAGTCTAAATAATTATTTACACTTTATTCCATTATTTTGCCAATACAGCAAATCTAACGATAATAGCAGTAGACTCGTTCCTATACACCCCTTATATTTAATATTTTATAAAGTTAAATTCCAAAAAAGAGCAACATAAATAAACAAAGTTACAGGGGAGACGGCGCGCATGTCAGTAACTAACTTGTTGGCTCGGCGAACATTCGTAGCGGCAGTGCGGTGCGGCTCCGCAGCCACTCCGCCCGTCTACGGAACTCAATCCTTCATACTACGGTTTCGCCGCGCGAACTCATCACGCCAACTTCTCTCTTCCAAACTTCTAGTTATGGATGGGACGTAGAAAGTTGTTTGCAGTATGGACGTGTATGAAGATGTACTTTAAAGTGAAATTGAAATGAACGGGTAGTGTGTGAGATGGCTGGGAAAAGACTTATCATTGCCTGGCTCGTCTGGCTGGCGTTACCGCTGGCTACCGGCCACCTTAATGTGCTGATTAGCAAGGCTGAAGTGATGAAGCTTCTGGGTGAGTTAGCTTTATGTTTTTTATTTGGGACTATTATCAATTCGGCTTGTGTTTCATGGGTGCTCTGAATTAGTCACTTGATGAGTTGTTGCAATCAACTGTAATGGTCCTGTAACAACAGAAATTTGATTGATGACTAATGCCATCTGTTAAAGCTAACCTTTTTTGTACTTGTTAATATCTAAACCCTGACATATTTTGACGCATACCTATTTGTTTTTATATTCTTTTTATCGTCACTAGTCTGTATAATTCAATATAATTTATTCATGTTATACACACATATAATTTATTCATATTATGCAACTCTAGTGTATTTTTTTTTCGCTATTTACTAAACCATCAATAACACTTTTATTGTGAGGTTCAAATTAATGTTGTTTGATATCTTCAATGTATATACCCTCTGTGGGTGATTATTTCGATGCATAATGCGGGATAATTAAATAAAATTGAGTGAATCCGATTAATTAGAAATTAGACTTCAATCTTTTGCCTACGTCTTCACCTGGAGTACGATAGAGGTACAATACAATAAAGGTAGTTATTACAACCCTTTTCTATAGAAGGTAAATAATATTTACAATCTGAACATCTAGACAGATAATATTTTCTTCATATCAGGGATATCAAATACACTCCTAGCTTACTAGACACTAATAACCATTACGAACAAAGATATTATTGCCTAAGACTTCATTCCTGAGGCCTACACATTTTGATACGCGATTTTATATAATTTCATTTCTACCATTAATTCTGTTTTTAATATCAACATATAAATTTCTGGTAGAGTTTATTCTTATTATATTTAAATTTTACATATTATGTAAAATTTAAATATAATAAGAATAAACTCTACCAGAAATTTATATGTTGATATTAAAAACAGAATTAATGGTAGAAATGAAATTATATAAAATCGCGTATCAAAATGTGTAGGCCTCAGGAATGAAGTCTTAGGCAATAATATCTTTGTTCGTAATGGTTATTAGTGTCTAGTAAGCTAGGAGTGTATTTGATATCCCTGATATGAAGAAAATATTATCTGTCTAGATGTTCAGATTTATTTTCATCAGTAATATATCAAATGTTGCGAAACTGAAGCGATTGTCATCTATTTCATCCGAGTTGAATTTTGATGCCATCTTGTTCTAAATACGAGTAAATTTTTGATCATTTAAGGAGCTTACACGTTTCTTATGTCATTATGCAAATAAGCTCAATTTTATATTTCATGGGAGTTAAGACAAAGTTTGTAATATACGAACGATTTAGGTGCATCGACTAAATCGTTCGTATATTACAAAGTTTACAAAGTTATGGATTGATAAAATTTAAATGCGATTTTAATAAGCTGACAGGTGAATTAACAGGTATGCGAGTATAAGTAAAAAAAAGACATTTCACTGTAATTGTTACAAACATTTTACGTCAGTATTCTATGAGTGCTATGATGGCACCCATTCGAATACAGCAGTATACTATAATAGTTCAGTAATTCATCACGTTTAATATCCACAATAGTTTAAGCAGAGATGTATCACCAAACTAAACTTCGCCAATTATTTTATGTTCACGTGGGTGACACTATTTGTCTATTTGACCGGCCTTGTTGGGAAAGAACTCACGATTGCGATTACAAGTTGCACTCGTGGCTAACACTAGGCCAACGAAGCAGTCTACAATCGTGTCTGCAGAATGTCACTAACAGAATAGTCGATCAATCGGACTCAAGATTTACTAGTTGTACTTGTGGTTAATACATCCCAACGTATCAGTCTTTAATGGCATGTACAGACTGCTGAAATGAAGCTAAAGGAATGTCTATAATAGTATCTACAGACTGCAGAATATAACTAACAGAATAGTCGATCTTGTTGGGATCGAGCTCAAGATTGCGAATACTAGTTGCACTTGTGGCTAACACAAGGCTGGCGAAGCAGTCTATAATAATGTTTACAGGCTGCAGAAACGTAATAAAAGAATAGCCGATTATTGGGAACGACCTCAAGATTGTGGTCACTCTGTTGCACTTATGGTTAACATTTGGCCATTGAAGCAGTCTATGATGGTGTGTACAGACTGCAGAAACGCAACTAAAAGAATGGTCGACCTTGTTGGGAACGAACTTAAGATTTCAACTTTTCTCTACCTTTTTAAGCAAGCATAATCAGCTGTAGATCACTACAACTGTCAAATAACATTTAATATAAATAAATGCTTCTGCTAGGTTCAGCTTAATTCCAGGAGTAGCGAGAAACTATTTATTCTCAGTTCCTGATCACCTCAACTTTGGTTCAGTTGTATGTCCCACACACACTGGGGTGGAACGCATACACGCCTGTCGCGTAGTCATGGGCAGGTGCGAGCATTTATTCTTATAAGGGCAACTTCTTACAAGGGAAACCGCTTCCATCTTGTAAAAAAGGGTTAGCTAATTCACGAAATTAAACGTAAGTACCTCAACTCCTGTCGTCAATACCAATATAAAAATATGGCATGAGCAAGGGCAAGCATTATATTCTCTAAATAATATGTCTGTCATAATTTTTTTGTCACTAAACAATAATATTACAATTCTGCTAATTAACGAAAGAGGCTCTGTCTCTCCCCATCAACGCGGGCCTTGTCTGGTCTGGCAACGTCAGCGCCAGTTCGAGGGTTCTATTGTGGCCCAGCGTGAGGACTAATGCATCGCACTGGGATCACCAGGTCGATGCATTGCTCCTCGCGCTGGGCCACAGTAGAGCCCCATTCTGGCCACCGTTGTTAGAAAGATGGCGATCGGCGCGACGGTATGTGCTAACGAGTAAGGTGACTCCTCCCTAGGCAAGGTCCAAGTGTGTTCGTTGAATTGGTCTTCCCGGTCCCGAACGTATCTTCATTGGGAGCGGAGAGGGTGGTTTAGCTGAGTATGGGAACTCCAGCGGAAAACCCGCAGGTGGACCCGAGACCCGCGGGATACCCAAGTGAGCGGTCTAGTCATCTTAGCCCCTTGGCATCGTAACAGATTCCCCGCAAAAAAAGCCTGCTGCACTGGGACACCGAAGGTACGCGGCCGAAGTTCGGTTGTACGCCGAAACGCGATGTAATTTCGCAAAGTATGTTGCTAATAATGAAATATCGTTGCACGTACGATATAATAGTATTGCCAGTGCAATTATTCTGAAGCTCGATCACGCACAATCGGTATAGTGTGGTTAGACACTGAGATGGTTACAAGCCCTTCATAGGGCGCTCTGCCACTAGCAGTTGGTTTAAACTAGTTGACTGTAAAATTTTGCAATTCAGTGTAGAAAAAATCTGATAGATATTTTTTTAGCAATCATGTATACCTACTATGCTAATTGAGTTTTCACTTACCACTGTTGTTAAGACGCTGCAATAGATTAGAAACAATATGATTATCTCATCTACTCAGCTAACGTAATAATTGTAACTATTAAGTCATGCAATTTGACTAGTTGTTTGTTTTCTAAACGGAAAAAACGTAAAAGCTGCTGGTTATACCGAAAGTTTAATATGATCTTTCGGAATATTACTAAAAGTTTTATAGAAATGTTTTGTGTACGGACGTATGTGATGACTACAAATAAAGATGAGTTTAATCAGCCTTGCGCCTTGTCCATATGAGTGACAGTATCGAGAATCGTTGGATACAAAGACCTACGCCTCCTCAACTTCCCTCACCGCCGGAGATCAAAAAATGTAATTATCTACCCCCGATCTACCCTCAACCATTTATATTTGTTCTACAAATTCGACGTATTCCTTATACGCAATTGGACACGTTTTCATTGTGTGTACGTTAGAAAATAAAGTCTCGCTAATAAATATTTTTTCCTATACTAACAACAATGCTTTAATTGTACCTATAGCAAATTAATAAATTCTTTTTTTAATGTTATTTAATGCAACTTATTTTATTTTACAATTTTTGTGTAACCTTAAACCTAAATAAGTTTGTGTGAGTACACACACACTTTAGAATCGTAAATTCTTAATTTTTTTATCAGGCTATAATTTACGAGTATGTTAATTTAACTAAATTGAATCCCAGTTTTTCAAATAACTTAAATTAATATGAAATATTATGATATTTAAAACGATGAATCGCAGTGATATTGGTTCACTTTTTCGATAAAATAGGTAAACGATCTAAAACTAACCAATATTAAATTTCATGATGGTATGCAATTCAATTTAATGAGACTGCTTGATAAATGGCATAATGTTTTGTTTGTGTAAAATAAGCGAATAATGAAACTTGCTAGCTTGCCAATGCATATCTCTCTCTTTCCATAGAGGAGCGCGGGACACGACACGTCAAAAACGACGTGTACAATGGAAACGGGCGCAACATTACCGCCACTAGTTTATTACTTTAGGGAGCACTGTACGTCAGAATATCCGAATTGGAATCTTATTAGAGATAAAAGAAACTACGGCGCGCAATGCATACAGAGTGCGTGTGACATTGGATTGAGTCATAAACTTAGCTGTCAGAATGACAAACGGTCACAGTAATGGTTATTGTTTGACGGCATTGAGCTGAACAAATGTGCATATTTCGTGAAATATGGTATCTTCTGCAGTAATAGAGCAGATATTGAGTATGAGCCAGAATTTATGAGCCCACAATCTGCGCCGATACGCTTAATAAAGGTTTTTGGAATTTTGTGTCAAGGGGTGTTGAAAGTTGAATAATTTTGTTATTAAAAAAAGAGTTTTAACCCTTTATGAAAATGGATAAACATAAAATATATTAGAAGAGTGGACTATCGTTTTCATAATTGTTCATATCGTCTATATCGTTTATTATTTCGTCTATATTGTTTATATCGTCAAACACTTCTTTGTTATATCGTCTATATTGTTTATATCGTCAAACACTTCTTTGTTGAATTTAAATTTAATGACTAGTGCACATGCGTGATTGGGACAAGCTACCTATTTGGGGATAATACTTGTCACTCAAAACATGCTTAAAACATAATCAATACCAAAAATATTATTGTGCCTGTAATCGATACCGCGCTCACCGTCCTAGTGTACACACGCGAGTCAGTAAGTGTAAGGCCCATTGACGTATACGTAAGGCCCCTCTCTGACCCTGCGAGTATAGAACTCTCGATAAACAAAATTTTACAGCTAAGTTACTCAACAAAAATCGAAAAATTTGACAGATATTCCTAACGAATGAAAAGGACAGATGCTTTTGTCGATCGATATATGTCGATCGACAAGTTCATGCTCGCAGGGTCTAGAAGCGGTACGACATCAGCACGCTCGGTATTCGCAAACCAAGTATTGAAAACTTACCGAACTCCTATATTTATATGGAGCGTTTCTGATTGGTGCGGTAAACGCGGTAACGGCGCGGTACGGATTCGATTTACTACGTCTCTGCATGCACACCCAGCAGCCGCTCGGTATTTTACCGAGAGATGGCAGACTTTCATGTTGCGTTAATACTGAAACTTGAAAAGTATCCTGAATTGTACAACTCGGCTGATTTAGTGTACGTCTCCTTTAGCCTTTCCATTTTTTAAAGCATTGCGCTTTTTGTATCCAGTTCGAACCTGCAACCCCCTTCACGTCGTCCTTTCCACGCATTTGTGGTCTGCCTTTTGGGCGTTTGTTTCCCCACGGTTTCCACTCAAGAAGACACTTGTACCAGGACTTAAGGTGCGCCACTCGTTCTGTTTCAACTGCGACTTTGCTCCCGAAGTCATTTGTTTGGTTTGTTTTATGATCCATTTAATGTCACTCCTACCAGCTTTTTTTCTACTGCCCTTTGGGCCACTTCCAATCTGTTGATTGTGTCTTTGGTGAAAACCCAGGTTTCGGCACCACGTGTGAGCACCGGTAGGATGCACTGGTTAAATATCCTAGCTTTTTGTTCCGTTGAGATTTTCATCTTAAAAGCAAAGTCCAATTTTGAGTACAACTATTAGCCGAATATTCCGATATAAAGGTGATGCCAATAATGCTTTGTTTTGGTTTATGTATAAAGGAGTATAAATGTAACAAATTAAAGTATCTTCATCAGTCGAACTCGAAGACGACATTATTTCACCTAATTATTTCGCCTAAGACCAAACAGCTGCGTGCGTGACCACATAGGTACGGAAACCCTTAGGAATCAAGTGTTTTGTGTGGTCTACTGTTAAAAAGATCTAATTTAGGTAACTTTGCCTTACATTGCATTGTCTTTATTTTCTTATTGGACAAAAAGTGTGCTCTGCTGTCGAATAGTATTTTATCTACACTTAATGCTGTAAAAGAATTCAGCGTTCAGCAAGTATAATAGGTATTGAGGGTTGTAGTGCTTTTTCTTGCTAAATTGTAGAAATATAGGGAAATCTTAAAGTTGAAAGAAAAAAAACAAACTTATTCCTTTAGTCCGATACAAAATGAAAAGCTTTATTCTGGTAGGTACATAACTCACTTATGCATATGTCACTAAAGTAAATAAAATCCCTTAATGCAAAGCACTTAACTTAATGTTTAATTAATACAAGCCAAGGGCAGGATGGTTCAGGTTTGTTTGATCAATCTCGGTAAGTTCTTGCTAAATTAACTGGGTACAAAAGTCATAATACAACCGGGGTAATAAAATACACAAACAAATAGTTTTCTTTCTTTTTCTAAAAAATTAGATTAGGTACCTTCGATTGTAAGTTCTTGCGATCACGGGTCAGAGATAGGATATTCCAGTTTCATAACTTATTCTCTCTCTATAGATATATTTATTACTCGTGTAATTCCACAGAATTCCTCCTTGATGTTAGGTTAGTGCCTCTAGCTTAAAAGCCAAGCAGCGGAGCCCTACGGCCTCCGGGAACTGCCCTGGAGATTCATAGCACAGTGTTAGGTTAAAAATATAATTAAATATGCCTATGATCTTGAGGTCAGTGGATCTAACACTGAGTTCTGAAGGAATCCCAGTCAATACGTTTGAATTTCAGGTAATAAACATTGCAAGTTAATTCCAAACATAATTTTCAATAAATTGTCAAAGTTTTTTATTGGTTAGTTAATAAAAAGGACATATGGAGGGGAGAGCACCTATTTTGTGTATAATTATTGCTATTAATAAAAAGAAAACAGCTTAATTTGTGAGTTATTTGCCAAAGAAGGATGTGAAACTTAATATTGTGAAAATTTTGAATTTAACATGAAATTCGCAAGTGTTACTCAATATATGCATTAATCCCACTAAGATGCCGCTTACTATCAGGTTTTTTTAATGAAATAGGGGATGAAAAAGGCGAATTTTGGAAATGTAATATGTTTGATTTAATAATCAATTTACCCACAAATAAAAATAAAATTAACAAAATCTGTTTTAAATCATGAAATATAATAAGTTAATTAGATACCTTATTGATTTTTTGCACTTATTGTTACAATACATCCATTAAATTTAATGAATCGCGTGCCGGCGAGTAAATATATTATTTTTTCCTTAGCTTTACTCTTCAAGCTGAAAACAAAAATAACTGACTTTTGAAGTCTCACTGTAGCTTTTCAAATTAAATTCACACGGAAAACGGGAGAAATACCTATGGATTTTCTTCGCAGAAATTAAGATAATGCAGAAATTTCTATTCCGCAATCAAATCAATAACAAATTACTTCGGTCGATGTCTCACAGACTAAGAACCACCTAGAGATAATATCATAGCTTAGGCGCGTTCACGTACCAACGCTCCACTTGCGCACAGATTTGCGTTTATGTGGAAGCGACGGAGCCGAGGTCCGTTTACTCAATGTTAAGCGCCGTATTGGCGACGGAACCTCTCCTAAAACCAAATTCATTTCATAACACTCGTAAGACTCTTAACTTGCTTCAAGATGTGTCAAGTCAACATACGGATCTTTCGAAATTCTACAATATGCAATAAGTATTTCCAGCTAAAGTTATAAGTTTGGTTGAAAAACAAAACGTAATGAAAAATTAACCATAAACAAATTGTGAATGCTTTCCAAATTTTATTCGACGAAACCATAATTATATGATCTGTAGCTTTAAGTGTATTTTATTATGATATGTCTCTAAAAATAATGAAAACAAACGGTCTAAATGTCAAATTCCGAATTTTGAGAAAATCAACCCACCTAAAGGGAAGCACGGGATTTTGGGCAAAAAAAAACTATCTTTGTAAATAAGGCCAGGATAAACGCGAGATTTATTTTGTTTATGCAAAAATTGAATAATGACCAAAGATAATTGCAAATGTCACTGACATGACGTGAAACGACGTTGACGTTGACACTTGACATTGATATTGTGAAATTAATTGACAAAGTTGTTGTAATTATGATTTTAGTTGTGAAATTTGTGTTAAAACTACAGTGAAACTAAAGTGTTTTTGCAAAATTAGTGTTTTATGAAATTTTAAGAAAAAAAGGTGTTACAGGGTTTATTGTAAGTTTATAATTAACTAGGTTCGAGTGGGAGATTTTATAGACAGCATGGGTACTATAGTGTAAAACTGAAGATGTTTAGCGTTTGAAAGAGGCCGTTATTTAGCAGTGGACAATATTAGCGGGTCTAGACAACGTTCTTTTTTGTCGTTTCCTGCCGCCCTTAGATTTAATCGTTTTAGTTTTTAGATTTAAGGCGCTCAGTGTCAAGTCAATACCTTTACTTTATGTAGTCAGTTGATCAATTGATGACAGTGGCTGTTGAAAAATTGTAGTGCAATGTTTTTTCCTTTATTTTCCTTAGACTGGATATCACTCACAGCTAATGGCAGCCCGGTAACACGGCAAGTTGATTACAAGTGTGTGGGGTGCGCACGGGCAACATCTCTCGGGTCTCGTTTGCCGCTTGAAGAGAAAATGAAAAGGCCAGGGAGTGTACTTCAAGAGGGATTTGTCCACTAAGCGTTTAATGCTTTATCTAAACATAGCTGTTGGGTAGAGCATTGAATTCCCTACGCTACGCTATCGTTTCTCTGAGCCCGTAGTCTAAGGTTACACGTTACTGCTTTTTCATCCAGTAGCTAGCAATTCAATATAGAGCGCAGGCAATTAACATGGAAACTGTAAACTTATAATGAAATTCTCGAGAAATAATTTCCTACACCAAATAATAATTACAATTTCTTATTACATTATCAACTTCCATCAATTTAGTAGATAGGCACTAAAATAACTTATAATCAAATTCAATACTAAACTTTGTTAATTAACAATTTCAACGTACACGCTCTGCCGAACAAAGATGAACTTCAACCAAACAATGCTATAGTTAAGTACTTCAATTATGTAGTTGCCAATAGAACATATTAAGATAAACCATAGTATTAAACATATTTCCCTAGAGATATAGAGCTGAGCTTAAAAGGATATTTTAAGTCTTAAGCTCAAATTCTTCTGAAATCACTGCAGTAATTTATGAAATCACCCTGGCGATGAAGCGGATGGGTCGCCAGTTGCTTTCCGCTCCGCAGCTTCGTCTGCGTAATTTTCGTCTTTCCCATGGGAATTCAATATTTTTCCCGCAGTAAAAATATGCAAACTATAAATAAAAATCTTTTGAAAACGTCGTTAAGTTGTTTTGAAAACGTCGTCAAAATATGTTAAGAAGGTATATATACAAAATTTCAAACCCTATTTCATATTTTTTTAAGGAGGGAATTGTTGTGAGCACTTAAACCATTGATTTACTATCAAACGTAGATAGAGCGCTTCATACAAAAACGCGCTTGAAATATTCTTATAACCTAAATGTTAGTTGGGCTGTCACCTAATCGACTATACATTTGTACTCGCTGATATACGAGTATACTTGAATATGCACGCCCGAATGAAAATTACCATAAAGAAAGTACCGTATTTATCGAATTCAACCTTATTCTGCATTATTACGGCAACTATTTTAAGTACAACCGTGGGAAGTTACATCATTTCATACCTAGCCACAGATCAAACGATGTTTTAGTAATTGCTAAAAGAAAATATCAACTTTAATTATGCTCTCAAACATAATGCTTGAAATTGCTTACCGCGTTGTCGCTCCAACGCATCAATGACTTAAACACTCAATCCACGTTCACGTCTCAGTTTACTAATTTCTAATTATCAGCCTGAATACAAAATTTCCTCGAGCTCAAAACTAACGGATTTCAAATTACATTTATACTTACTGTCAACCCCTATTTCACCCCCTTAAATTTCCACAAATACTGAAAAGGCATTTAATCCTTTTTATTCAGTAGCTCAAAAATACAGTTTCATATTTCTGACTTCAAAAATACAAATTTTATTTTTACTTTCATACAAATTTTAAGGCCTTATTTTATCCATTTAGGGGTAGAATTTCCTTTAATCTTTCCTTGTTGGGTATTTCCTCAATAAAATGACCCTGCTGACCAAAGTTCATTGGTCCAACTTCAAAAATGTACGCTAAACGATGATAAAAAAGCATAGATGCAATGTCTGTCAAATTAAATCGATCGCGATTTCGTTGACAAATAAACCCCTTGTCTCAATTAACGGTAACTTTGATTGCCTACTCAGAAATATAATTTTAATTTAACTATACTACAAATAAAATAAAATATTCGAATATATCAACTATATAACGCACAGTCGGCACGGGTATACAATCTAATTACCGATAAACTTAATATTTACCAAATGAATCTCCATGACTGTAAAAATGTCGTACAAGACTGACTAATACTGTTAACATACGAACACACTAAATCCCTTCTGGAAATTAAAACTTAAATTTCAATCAAAATAATTATACGAATACACGCGAACATATACATACACACACACAAATACATACACATATACACATACACACACACGCACATACACACACACGCACACACACACCATACACATGCGTACACACACACATACCCACTGATACATATACATTTATATTTGAGCTAAATGCTCCCGTAACTATAATATTTATATTACCCTGAACAAAATGACTGACAAAGTGTCCATAAAAGCGTTGTTGAATAATTACAGTAACTGCAACAAAACACTTGACATACAATAACAAAGGGCATATTGTGCTCTCTGCAATTTTTGTTGTTCAGAGATTTATTGTACCTGCGGCTTCGGAAATTTGAACCAAGTAACAATGTTGATTAACGTTGTTATGATAACAATCGCTACAATTGTTCGAATATAAATTTTTGTGTTTATAATATAACAAAATAACTTGTAACAAAACTAAAGTTGTTGTCATGTTTATTAATTACGACGCTATCAACAATATTCAAAAGTAACAAAATATAAGTGTTCGCTTAACAATTAAATTAGTGGATCGTGACAATTTTCGGGTAGTTGTTCCGTTTCGGAAGCCATTTCTCCCACTCACTTCAGTCAAAAAGAATATAAGCACAAGGTCAAAGTTACATTGTTGGAGAAGTAAGAAGGAAATATGTAGTTACGGGAGCAAAATGACACTGTTACGGTAGCAAAGCCGGAATAGGTGTCTAATACATTTACGGATTCCTCGTGGTCGAGCCAAACCACGAGGATATGTGGGACTCCCCAGACCGTACTCCGCCTAGGCCTACCCACTAAAACCCCCCCAGCAGCTCCTCCGACCGTCAGAAGATAGAGGGAAGGGGACAACAACCAAGCCTTATTCCCGCTGACCCCCTACCCGTGACATGTCCGTTGCCGGACTCTCCGCCTGGCTCTGCTGCTTTGTGAAGTGGCACAGAATTGCGCCGCTCTACACTCCGCAACTGGTTTTTTGGAAGCCGAAATCGGCTTCCAGCGAGAGCCACATCTCTTCTTAATATAAGAAGAGGGGACTTCACCCTTCCTCGCATGAAGCGGGTGACCACACAAAGTAGCCCGCTGGGTTGAATGGGGGACCTCTTGTCAGACTATTAGCCCGCGACGGAGAATCTGCCGGGTTGCCCAGGGTGCACCACGAGGAGGTTGTCTGACATCGCACCCCAAGAGTGGTAGCTCCAAACACAATTTTTTTATAAACTTAAAAGGAGCCAAATTGAAATAAACATATTTTTCATTTTTTTATTATTTAAAAACTGAAACTGAATGAAATTGGAAGCACCTGATACCCGAAATCTTTAGATATAATACAAAATTTGAAAAACGAAAATACTGTGCTTCGAAAAAATAAAGAATGTGACATCTGTCGACTGGGGGAATTAATGACAGTTCAAACATCAATTTCCGGGGTGTTATCGGCGCGAGCCAGTGTAGGGTGGCGACTACTTCAAACAGGCAGCTTAATGCCATGCCTGCATACGGGTGTGATAATTGGCTTCTTTTAATCTCCAATATAGTAAGAAAGGTTGGTCCAAAGCGAAGATTTGGTTACTTTATCAGCTTTTTGAGTGCGTTCAATCATTAGAAGTAATAGTATACTGAAATGGACTACAGTCAAATCCATCCATATAATTGCAGGACAGTTTAATTTAAGCATGAACTAGTTTGCACAAGTCTTCGTCTCATACTTAACCACTTTCATGCTATGTATTCAGTTGAATAGTAGACGCAGCGATGGTAGACCACCCATAAGGTGAACCGGGCCCATTGTCAACAGTGGGTATTTCTTGGCTGAGATGATTTAATTAGAAAGATCTTTGAAAGTTCAATTGAAAGATCTTAATATAGTTCTTGGCATAATGTTCTTGGCTTGTCGGCATATTGTTATTGAATATTGACAGAAAAAATCAAATTTATGAGCTTGCAAATAATAATGATATTGTCTATACCTACGTGACTTACATTAAATTGAAAAAAAAAAAACAGAACGCCTTAAATTGAAAAAATATACAGAACGCCTTAAAATCATCATCATCGATGGAAAGGTTAAAAATAAAATTATTTGTTTCTCTTTGCCCGAAAAGATCTCCAAAACTTCGGAACAGTAAATTCTTAGCTACATTTAGGGCAATGTTGCTAAGTGCTTTACTGTTCAAGACCTTTCATATGATACCCATAGAAGTGGAGCTGGAAAGGTGACTATATTGATTTTAGAGTAATCATCATCATCATCATCACAGCTCATATACATCCCCACCGAGGGGCACGAGCCTACCCTAATCAGTTATGTTAGGGCAATTAGGCCTTAGTCAAACCGCGCTGGCCCAGTGCGGATTGGTTGACATCACCCTTTGAATTACTTCGCAGGTGTATGCAGGTTTCCTCACGATGTTTTCCTTCACCGTAGGTGCGTTACGAATAAAAATTAGGGGTTAAAACTAACAACAGTGTCAAACTTTATTTTAACCGCAATGTAGTTCGCTGGCACAGCTCGTATGTAATAAGCTTAATAATCAATCTTGTATCTACGTGCACTATTTTGTGTGCTACAAATAAATTTCTTGAGCGATTGCAATGTATATACACTCAGCGACAGAGGAACACTACACTTTTTACATAGATTCAAGCTACTTTTACAACATAATATCAATGTGTGATTTACCTTTAAAGCGTTTGTTTGATTGGTATCCAGGATTCATGACCAAGGCCATAACGGATAATGACAAAATTTCCCTATTTGTGACCTGGAGAAGAACGGTAACTTTTAATGGTGTTCTTTTTTATCATAATCGTACAACTGGTTTCCGCGGTGAATGTTTTTTTTTGTAGCGAATCCGATAACTAGAAAGCTGGTAAAACTAAATATGGTTTCGTATGCTGAAATACACAGCGTTATCAAAACTAGAAGTGAATTTTTATCGTAAATACTCTCAGGGACAAATTTATAAATTTGTCCCTGAGAGTATTTTGTCAGATTCGTATTTTTAAGAATAATTTATTGAAATTTTATTCCTAAAACTGCACTTCCAGAAAACTTCAAGTGATTCTAGATTTCCTAATAAATAAAATATTTTTCCAAGATAAAAAGTATCCTAAAACCATCTCATTAGCTTAAAATCTATCTTCTCCAGCTCATTTGTTTAATTTGAGGATTTGTACTGTCGATGCGTCCTTCTCAAATTTAGACTCATTATTCATCTAATTTCTTATGAAGCTGCAATAAGGAAAGACTCAATGGTATCTCCAGAAGCAACCACTTGTTGAGGTCAAGTTGTAATGGTGCGTAAAGGCGATGTATCCCCTGCCACCCCAGGCCACTATAAGGGCAATATTATACGTTTTCAGCGCCATTAGACAACACATTTCCCTTGTTTTATTTCTCTGATCACTGGAATTGTTTCCACGAACTATTTTCTCAGCAATTCATCCGAAGAATTACTTTTTAATAACGCTTTTGTTGTCCGTATTGTTGCCTAGTATTTTGAAGTAACATGTAAATTCCCTTATTTATATTTACATTTGTATTCTCTTAATGAAAAGTGATACAGAAAGTTTTAATTTAAATAGAAAGTTACAATAATTTTTTTGTGGAAAAATTATTAGCATTTTAGTAAATTGCACTATGGTTTCAGTAAATTAATGCTCGCATTAATTTACTGAAACCATAGTGCAATTTATTTATTATTATAGTATTGCATAGAAACAAAATACAGAGAAATCATACACACAGGTGGGGTTAATTCTAGAAGAAATGTCTTTCAGCCAGCCTCAGTGGATGTTCGGTAAGATAATTATTGAGAAAAATCGATAAATATTAAAAAAGAAAAACAGCGAGATTATAATTTTTTTTAGTAAGCAAATAGACGTGTGAGAATACTAATTAAAATTCTGTTCGTGTAAAGTTTCTGACGGCTATAATATATTTTACCTTTGAACCCTATCTATCATTTCTATTAAAATATGACTGTAATATCTCGCCGTTTCGTCCGTATCAGTTTACCTTTTAATTGGATGGGTTTCCGGCGGCGATTTTTCACGTGTCTTGCCCATCACTCACGCAGGGTTGTAAACTGCGTTTTCAAAGAATATGTATTACTGTTTACTTTTTATATGCAGACAAATTTCAATTACAGTTATTTATTTTCATTTTTTAAAATTAAAATGTGCAGGCAGTATTTATTGTTCTTTTTTTTTCAAAACTTGTTAAAGTAATCTTAATTATGATTAGTATTTCTGGTGGAAAATAAACCTTTTTATTTTTCTAAAGATAAAATATGATGTCACTATTGAACGTAAGCGTATTTATGTAGTTACCAATTTGCTACTGTTAAAACATACAATCTTTACTTTACATTTCACTTTTATATTGCTTTATAACTTCAAAAAGCGTTTAATTTAAATATTAAACGATGAATCGAATGGTTCAAAAGCAACGTTAATAAAATTATTTCTAATTGTATTAGGTATTAACGTTCAGAGCGCCACCCCTGTAGGAGAGTTGCTACCGCTATAACATGACGCATGGTGTATGATTAAGTGGGTGCGTACTCGATACAAATTGTTTTGCTACGAGTTGGTAAATTTATGTGCCATGCATTCTCGTGCGGTCTATACGATATAGCAGTTCGAGACTTAATTAGTGGGTTGGTTAAGATAAAGCATCCTTTGCTACCAATTACTAACGCTCATAACGAACACATTTGTTAGCGACAGCTAGATGTTTTAAAAATGTATTTTTGTGTCAAGTGTATTTTAGTTGTGAGTAGTTTCCCCAGTCGGTTGCTGCAAATAACAAATAGTTTAGTGAAATTATTTTCTAATTATTAGTAAAGTAACTTTCGCCTCGTCAATTTGTTTATCAACCGTGGGCGGTAAATGGGAATTTGATGAATAAATATCAATTTTTATTTACTCTGTAATAACATTTTTTCACAAGAGTCTTTTTGCATTTAGTTCATATTTATGAAAAGGCATATAATCACTGACCTTTTCGTAAATACCACTTCGTTTGTGACTGCGATCGATACTCTTATAAATAAAATCAAATAGAGACAGAAATTTGACAATGTTGAAAGCGGTCATTAAGTTGAAAATGTTCTAGCTTAGAGTAAAACTTGTAAGCGAACACTATTGATCAATCAATAGAATAGCTCTACACCATGCACGTTCGTTAACACTTACCAATACTTAATGCATGAGAACGACATTGCCACACAATTATTTTGTTAACAAATGAGTACTCTTTTTAACCGACTTCAAAAAAGAAGGAGGTTCTCAATTCGATGCGTATGTTTTTTTTGTGTGTATGTTACGCGATTACGCCGCCAATTGTGGACCGATTTTCAAAATTCTTTTTGTATTTGATAGAGTATACTCCAAGGGTGGTCCCATAGTCACCAAAGTCAGGATCTGATGATGGAATCTCATTAAAATCGAGGAAAACCCTTAAATTTTAAGGTGTGTCTAACGTGTTTTGTGTGTATGTTACGCGATTACTCCGCCAATTGTGGACTGATTTTCAAAATTCTGTTTGTATTCGATAGAGTATACTCCTAGGGTGGTCCCGAGGTCACCAAAGTCAGGATCTCATGATGGGATCCCATGAAAATTAATAAATTCTTTCACTAAAAAGGTTTCAGTCACTAAATTTTTAAAAATTTAAAATATTTTACAAAAAATAAAAAGACTTCAAAAACACTGAAAAGTTAAAAATATTCTAAGAATAGGTACAGACAACATCACACTTCTATATTGAAGTCAGTGACAAATTTTAAGACTTTCTAGGAGATCATCGTTTGGCACCGACTTCAATATAGAAGTGTGATGTTGTCTGTACCTATTCTTAGAATATTTTTAACTTTTCAGTGTTTTTGAAGTCTTTTTATTTTTTGTAAAATATTTTTTTGTTAAACGATTTTAACAATTTAACGAGTTTGTCTATAGACCTTCAAGTGTGACATTATTATATTTCAATACGGCCTGAATATAAATTCATCGTCCTTAAGCACATGTAGAGTTATTTTCCGTGGTTTTGTCCTTTTTATATGTCTATACTTAAAATAGGCATATTTAAGTATTCATCGCCCAAACAAAAACGTTTGCCGATACAAAAATCTTTTAACAAAAATAATCTTTTGTGTTTCATTTGCGATTGCGTTTCACTGTCTGTGTTAAATAATAACGATACTTGTTATGCCAATGAAGACAAAAATTTGTTAGTTACACGGATATGACACAAAGCTATGCAGAAGTAAGTATTTATAACATCGACAGAACACAATGTTACAACATCATTACGTGGGCACTTCTCAAGACGCAGCTTTTAATGCGTCTTTAGAAAATCCGCTTGAACTTAGATATTTTATTACATTTTGCACATCATGACATACATAAAATCAGTAGGTACTCAATATTGCGGCGTTGAAAACAAGCTTCAAAATGTAATTAAAGAGGTCCTCCGTGCACAATTTATGTTGAGACCGCAATCAAGCTAACATCTGATAATAACTCCCGAAGGGCGATTGTCGTGCTCGCCTGATAGTGGATACCGGAGCCCCGAAGGACTGTCGATGCGATAAGCCCGAATAATCAAGTCAACTGTGAATTTTTTGTCTATAATTTAAAATAACTATACCACTGGGATTGGTTGCATCAAGTTTGAATTATTATTAGTGTTTTAGTTGTTATTGTCGCCAATTTTCGTAATACTCTATTTTGCGGCATTTCAATGCATGTTATTAAGTTTCAAGAAAATGAATACTTGTTTTTTTTTCTGTACGCAAAAGGCCGATGCAACCAAACAGATTTATTAACAATCGTAAATGATAATCACATTCCAAATAATTATGCAATTACTTGTTTCCTAGTAACATTCAATAATTTTTTGTAATGTTTTTGTAGATCGGCAAAAATGTAGATAGGTTCCAGTTAGTAAACAAAGATGACATGCTAGTATCCATTTAAATGAAAGAACTCAAGGCATCTACTAGAAATTTTAGTAAATTGTAAAGTCTAGTACTTACCTATTACGGTTAATATTTAAAATTAAAACTAACTGTGACCGTAGCGTAGCTTTGCTTGTCTAAAATTCATCGACTATCCAACACAAAGATTATTTAAATTCGAACCAGTCCTCCTGAAATTAGCGCGTTCAACCAGACAAACAAACTCTTCAGCTTTATTAGTATATGTTATGTTTGTGTTGATTAAGTTTGTGTTATGTGACATCAAATACGAAGTACTGTCGTAAGCTCTGTGTCTGTTCCCGAAAAATTGTCACTTCACAGCAATAAATCCACGCAATCAAGATAGCAAAGTCATAAAAGGTCCAATATTTCAAAAGTGAATACACAATACGTGCAGCTATCATTTTTGGCAATTTGCGTTTTCGGCCATCGGGGACCCGGGGCCAGTATGATTGGACGTGCGGGCTTATCGTGCTGAATTGTGGTCGAGTTTTGGTTTTGTATGATTTTTGGCTATCCGTAATGCAATATTTCAAATCTGATTAATTTTCAGTCGCAATGTTAAACAAGGTTTTCGTTTTGTGGACTGGTATGTTGTGTCGTGCAAATATAATTCAACTGCATCACTTTACTGAGTTAGACTCGCTTTGTGTGTAATTGTTTGTACATTTACACATTCTTGTGAATATTGTTCCTTCTAAATATGGAACAGAAAAAAGGAAGTGGCGTGTGAACTTGTCGCGCGTGTCACCGTATGTATTACATGTATGCATAGCAGGCGTTACTGAAATAAACTAATATAAATCTATTTTTTTCATAATGAATGTTATACATACTCATGTTTCGTTTAGGATAGTTTTTATTATAATAAATACAAAGTACGAGAAATCAGACAATGTTTCGTAGTGATGGAAAATATGGTATTACTTTTTAATAGTCGTATCCGTACTTCTATTGTTTTTTTTTGTTCTGTGCATCTAAAAACCTTTGCAGGCTTACTTTTATATTGATGTCATAATAAAACACTTATTTGTCCTGATTTCTTTAAAATTCATGTGATACTGTCAGCCAATTCAAAGGTCAAATTCCATTTTTGGGCCAAAACTTTTCGGTCTTGATTTTTTAAATGTCTTTACAAAATGAAATACGTCATGTTCATATTTTGGTAAAACTTGTGATTTTTTTTAAATGCGTTTCCTGTAGGAGCTTGTCCGATGTCAGATAGTTTTAAGTGATTCCGTGAAATGTCGAGATATTAAAAATAAATTAAACATGCTCGTTTATGTTAATGTACAAACTAAAAACAATTTTTATCGCAATTGAGTTTTTAAATAGTATTAGTAGGATATTTGTTTTTCACTCTTGTCCATTAAGCAAAATTAACAAAATGGAAATATTACCGTGGTTAACTAAAAATTTGAACTGCATTAACAAACAATTTTTTTTGCAATAATCTGAACGTTGTTATCGTTTTGAAAGGCTCCTAATAATATGCTTTGGTCACGTTAAACGAATCAATTTAAAATTGACGAATCTTTTCATTCCGCTACTATCACTGCATGCCAAGTGTAAGGCGTAGAAAAAAATATCGCCAGTAAAACATTCCGTACAAATCGTATATTTACCTAGACAAAGGGCCCGAGAAACATCTGGTGCGACGCATGGGACCGTTTGTCAACCCTCCGAGGCTACTTCTACCCACGGCGGCGTCCTGAAAATTAAATGTCCGACTGTAAACGGTTGGAGCTCTAACGAATTGTGTGTATAAATAAAATGGTTCGCACAATTATCAGACTGTCTCGTAATAACAGTTCTTAATAAAGTCTCTCGAGGAATCGGACTTAAGAGCTTTGTGATGCTGTTAGAAACAATGTTAACATTATTCTGGCGTTTTACGGTTCTAGGAGAAAACAGTGAAATGGTTTATTTTACAAATGGACAGCTTTAATGATTATATTTATTAAATATTAAATTAAGAAGTCTGTGATTGATTGTACAGGTTATATACAATTAATTGACAAAGATAAAATTGAAACACAACTAATAAAAAACAATAAACTACGCTGATAATTATATTTCATGTACAAAATTAATCTAAAAGACCGTTGCCAATGGCGTTAGGTAAAGACTCGTAAAATACTCGTAGTTACATAAACTAAAGTGACAATTTCAATCAGTAAGCAAATTTTATCTATTTGAAAACCACACAAATTACGATATTTACCCTAAATTTTTGCTAATTGGTGGGAATCGTAAAGCCGTGATTTTTTATGTTGTACACGATAATTTGTATCGTCCACAATAAAAATCACGAAAAAATGTAAAAATGTGATTTAAATTTTATGATCCGTAGTTAACTTGCACACTAAACTCTTTTGAAGTCGGCAATAACGGACTACAATATCTTAACCCTTTAATATAATACAACATTATATAAGCTGACAATGTAATTGTTTCTGAAACTCGCCTGACCCAAAGTTGAGACACGTCAGCTGTCGTTACAGCCTTATTGAGAAAATCTTCTGACTTCATAATAATGTTTGTCCAGTATCAACTCAACTAAATCAAGGGACGTATCCTTTCCCAAACAATCTGGGACGGACACTTAGCCGGGGGTAAACGAACCGCGTCGTGTTTACGCTACGTGCTGCTAGAGTGTAGCCGTGTACCCTTTTCTGGGTGAGAGTATACGCGAGTGATTGAATTATTGCTCGCTAGTGTGGGCGTGTTAAAAATATATTTCTGTTTTATTAAACTAAAAATGATTTATGGGGTGATGTAATATTCATTGTTGCGAGCGTTTACATTATGGGCATTGTTTTCATGCAAAATAAAATGCTGGTAAATTAATCTAGGTACTATATATTGTGTTATAGATGTTACGAGATATAAATATGAAATGAATACTGTGTTTCTTTTGGGCGTTCTTGTGACTAGTACTTAATTTAACTTAACTTCTATCATTATTCCTACTATTCTATTACGAGTAGGTACTATTCCTATGTAATTATGGTATCTATAAGAAAGCATTAAAAGAATGATTCCCAAATTGTATAAGATTAACTGGGAATAATATCAGAGGGTTAGTATTATTTATGTATCTTTTTCGCTGCCACTTGTTGATAAGTCTGAAGTCGTCTCGACTTTTACCACTGTGTATAAAAGAATAGCGCCTTGCTTTATGATACTAAAGGAAATAGTATAATCGTGAAAATGGTCATGGTTAATCAATTTTGCCAAAGCATTTTGTATGAAGTGTTCGTTTTAATTGAATCACAAGAGGTAATTTGATGGATAGATGTCACAGTGTTAAAGCACTATTTCTGATTAAAAACAAGATTCTTACAGTGTTGTTTGAAATTGGAAAAATGGGCAATATGCAGTGTCACGACTTCCTCATCAATCGAAAATATAAGCTTTTGACAGAATGACATCTATCGGGACAGCTAGACGATAGGTAATAAAAAAAAATGTAAAAATAATAATGTCCTCCTAACTGATATTCGGTCACGCACGGCGGCCAATCTCAACAGGGACTAGCCATGTGCGCAGGAGATATTATAGTGCACAAGCGACTGCGCAAGCGCAAGTGCACTCTCTGTTTCTTCACTCGCCTAGTCCGATCTGCGAAATCAGGCACAGGACCCACCGTTTAACGTACCTTCTGAATCACGGAGGAGCTTGAGATGTTTCTTTTATTTTGGTCACACATCATAGAACTGACTACAACCAATATTGCTTAACCTTAGCAATCGTTCGCTTAGCGCACCCGCCATTGCGCCACCAGAAAAAAGAATGTAGTATTATATTATTAAACATCACTGTGGTCAGAAGAACCATCTTTTTCGGATCTTAGAGTTCAGTTGTTCAGTTCGATGTTTTCCTAAGACTGTTAACTTATAAGGTATTGTTATACTAATAATGTTAACAGCATTAGCCGTGTTCCGTCATTTAGGAGTAAATTATAATAAAAAGTTTTTACACGTTTTATCATTACTGACGATGCTCCTGCCAAATGAAGGCTAAGATAATAAAAATACATCACAAATAAAATTGTCGCCTATTCCAAATGTCTAGTCATCTAATTATCATCCAAAAATCACTCCTATTCTTATTTGGTAACAATTCGTTATTAGATACAAAACGTAACAATGACATTACACTATGGCTGAATGAATCCTAATAAAGCAACATGTTGCTCCCGCAGGTGCCCGAAATAATATCGAAATGTATTTTTTCTGTATTTCACCGCCTGGATTATTTAGGGATATTCGTTGGCAGCATGTCCTACGTGTTTGGAATGGTCACGTAACCAATGTGATCAATGTCAGGAATGCTGTGACATAATCTTCCGGCCCATCGATACGCGAGATATATTTTTTTTATCTAAGCCTTTTTGTGAGGTAAATTGTAGTGACAATTTTTGCGTGGCTAAAATGTTATCGAAAGGTCAATTATTACAGTGATTTAAGCAAGAAGGTCAGACAGAACCAGTATTCAATACACAGCTTATATACGTCCCCACCGAGGGGACTACCCTATTTTAGTGTGTTTAGGCCTTAGTCAACCACGCTGGCCCAATGCGGATTGGTCGACTTCACATACTCGTAATATACTATTGAGTCTCTTCGCAGATCTCTGCAGGTTGCCTCACGATGTTTTCCATCACCGTAGGAGCGTGGGACAAAATGACAAAATGTACACATGCAATTCGAAAAACGAAAAACACATTGGTACATGGCAGGATCGAACCCCGGGTCTCCCGATTAGAAAGCCAGTGCCAAGTCCAAAGGGCCACCGACACTCTTATAATCAATATTATCATAATTTAATAAGATATTTCGTTGTAAATATACAGTGTGTATCAAAATCCCTGTGAACCATTTTAAGGGCATGTTCAGAATCGATATACGATCTATGTTTGTCCTTTTAAAACCTCTTAAATAAACAGAATGAAAATAAATATTTAATCATTAATATTTTAAAAGTTACACCGATTGATTGATTAACACCGACCGGGCTGGCGGCAACTCCCCCCCAAGTATGCTGTAACTGTAATAGATAACTTGTAAATACTGATGTTAGAAGCATTTGACATTATTTGGTAAAAACAAAGTGTAAACATACACGCTCCTTTAAAAGTTCACAAGGTGTTTATTACACATTGTATAGTAGGCACTTCTTTGAGTTGGTGTTGAATGATTAGTACTGAATGACTACAATAGACTTAACGATTATTCCCTCTATACATATTCTGTCAATACCACCCTTATCGCCTAGGGGTATAAAAAATAGCCTATTCTCAGACCTACCAAATATACACAAAAATTTCATTAAAATCGGTCAAGACTTTTCGGAGGAGTTCGATAACAAATACTGTGACACGAGATTTTTATACATTAGATAATCATGAAGCTAAAAGAAATGTCAATTGAATTACTTGACGTTTCATAAGCCAACGTTTAATTTATACACTCGTGCTAGTTTCAACGAAAACCTCAAGTCAGTATGAATAATTGTCCCCGCAACTACTAAAGCGTTCGAACAACAATCCAACATTAATGGAATTGCATTATGTTCCGGGCGACTGTTTTTGCCGAAGATTTGACTAATGGTCCCCGTGTCTGGGACACTCCCGTCTTCCCACGGGTCCTCGAGTGCGAGCGGTAGACTGTAATAGATCCGGTTATCCCAACAGCTTATACTAGTGTCACGCGTACTAGTCACGAGACACTAAAAATATAATTCTGTTATTAAGTAACAACTTGATACATTTCCTGCAAATGCCACACATTTTGTACTTGTTTATTTGAAGTCTGTAAAAAATAGTGTAATGGGCTAATCATGTTTAACAAGTCGTCTATTAAAATCTACATAATATTTGACATTTGTAGTTATTCCAACACACGGCACTCCGTCGGGGTTGGTAAGTCTCGGTGGCATAGTTGCTGACATAGCCCTAGACAAAAGCCACACGCTATGTTTTCTGTAGTCGTTCCGCAGAAAAAATGTATGGAAATGACATTAGCTTACGACAACCTCACGCTATTTTTTCCGCAGCTAATGTCATCTCCATACATTTTTTCTGCGGAACGACTACATAAAACATAGCGTGTGGCTTTTGTCTAATAGTGGGGCAGGTCAAGGCGTTATCTCGGTATGTTGGAGACGCGGGATGAAATTCCTCCCGAGACGAAATATTTTTCATTATTGGATTATTCATCATTTTTTCAATTTATTTGGCAGTTTTAAAAAAAAGAAAAGTCTCATATAATAAGTTCGTAAGTTTGCTTTATTTTTATCTTAACCAGTTTTCAAGAAATCTGTCAAGTTTAAAAACTTGGATGTTGATACGTAGTTGTTAACAGTGAATAATGACTACTTTGGGTTATCAAAGAATAAAAGAGATCATTACAGTTAAGAATTTCGTCGTGGCTTGAAATTTTTTAAGAAATTCTTTGACGCCTTGACTAACTAGGTCACCGAGCTCGGTGGCCTAGTTGGTCAAGGCGTCAACATGGTATGTTGGAGGAGCGGGTTCAAATCCCGCCCGAGAGGAATTTTTCTTCTATTATTGATTTATTTATCTTTTATTTCAATGTATAAACATTGAAGTACAAGCATTGTTGTGTTCTGACAATTAGAGGTAAAACATCCAGTTCCTAAGTTGTTGTGGAGTCCAGGTGAAGCTCGATCCACATTCGGCCTTACTGACACTTGCTATCAGGTGATATGAATGCCAAGAGCTTCCCTGTCGTATGTAAAAAATTGCAACCTTTGTAACTTACTTGAAAAGAGCAACCTCGGAATTTCTGGCTTGCTCAGGCTAGGAAAGGTCAGCATTCTGGGCGAGTGGTAGATTGAAATATTATTTATTTATTTGTTTCAATGAATTTTTTGACGATTTTCTCACACCGCACCTATAAAATAATAGTATTTTCACACATTTTATTTCGGTGTAGCCCAATTCCGTGGTTCAAGGTAAAACTGTATGATAACATACAGAAATATAAGCATAATAAAGCTTTCTCTTGAATAACATACTAAAATATAACGAAGTACAACAACACGTTGGCAAAACCCATTGAGCTCGCGCCATACTCAAATAAATTACAATAATTTCAAAGCAGAGGCCATTAGCGGATGACGCGTAACGCGATAATGATGTAACTTTAGCAAAGAGTTCTTTTTTATAGAAGTCGTAATTAAAAATGTAAATTTTAACGAGGCAGATTGTGCTGCGTTGATGAGGTGTCACGATGCCAGGATCTTGTTTCAGATGAAAACTGAACAGCAAAAAATATATTTTTATGAAATATGAAAATTTGCGTTCAGCACGAAAGCTTTCGGCGGCATTCGAGTTGAGCTGATATTGCATTTTACCTTTTTACCAGCAATTTTCTAGGTTTTCATTGAAATCTGTTGACATCATTTTTTAAAATCGAATCATTAAACTCCAGGGAAATCACACTTTGGACAAAATTGATCACCTGTTTCTTACAACTGGGTTGTATTTAGAGTTTCCTTTATTAAAAAAACTTTTTTTTTTATTTATGTACACTATTTCAATGATCATCATAAAAAAGTGGCTAATCAATGAGAAGTTCTCCTTTTTTAATGTTACTGTCAGTAAATAGGGATTGCATTTTTCAGAAAGTAATTAAGTAATATTTTAAAACTTTAGACGTTAATTTTTTTTTCAACGTAGTAAGTTGACATGTACTTCGATGGTTAAATTTTTCTTGTTTTCTCTTCCTTCTATTTAGATCAGGCGAACGTTGGCCGTGCTCTTGTTAAAAAAAACTCAAACAAAGAGAATGGATTATAAACGACATAACAAATATGATGTTAAAACACAAATTAAATCGCAATGGATTTAATCAAACCAATTTGGCAATAAGAAAATTTTAAGCGCATTATTAACATCACAAAGCTGAAGTTGATGTTTATGGATATTGCCGTAGGAAAGTTTCGAACGTGCCGACAAAGCGGCGACTCGCTTTCAATTACAATCAAAAACAAGAAATTACTAAGCCCGAGGAGAATTTTAGCAAATTCACATTTGCGAAGCGGAGGCGGGCAAACTCGAATTTATGGTTGCGATAACGAAACTCTGAAAAGGCGGCATAAATTTCTCGTGACTGTACTTTTACCATCACTATTCTGACATTTCGGAGAGCCCATTACGATAAAATAATGTATGGCCATAAAGGTTACGCGAAAAATCTTTGGCCAGAAAAAGATTTTCGTGACTACTTTGAATGGAGATTTGTAAGCAGCGTAATTTCTGTCATTGTAATGTAAGCAAGCCTACAATTCTTATAAATGACAGTGAGATATGAGAATCTAGGGTATATGTCGCAAGCTTGTATACGACGCAACTTACTTCGTGTCATTTTTGACTTTGTTTCCCGTATCATAAACGGTATGCAGCGACTCTCAATAATGATAAAAACATTATGGATATAAAAGAAATTGCTCTACATCCATGCAATATTGTTCGTTCCGATACGACAGCACTGAAAATGCCTTTTCATACCACCTGCTCGACAATGTTCAATAAGCCCTAAGGAAATATAGTTTTATGAAACTCTCAAGGCAGTAAAGTGATTTGAATTTGGAATATAAAAATCGTATGAAAACTTAGCATAGCTTCTTAACTTAGGAAGGCAAAGGTACTACGTGTGATATGTCTTCCGTGTATTCCATTTCTTTAGATTATGGGCATTGTACATACTCACTCAGTTTTAGCAACTGTTAATTACACAGAGTTGCAGTATCATTTACACGAGACATTTATAGGAGTATTATAAATAAATTGAGCCAAAAAAACATACAACAAACAAAATGTATCTATTAAATTTAAGTAAATAGGTATTTTAAACCAGTATACAATAAGTAATACTATTGATGCGATCACATAGTGTCTTCAGGGTCAAATTGAAATCATTCGACAAACTTTAAGGGGAAGTTGTAATAGCAATAAGAACTAATATAAACATTTAAAAAGATATGAAATGTGTAATCGTTTTGTTGTGTTCGAAATATGTATAGCGCGCGACTGTACGCGACACTGAACTCAATAATCCGCCCGCTTAACACATTTATCGTAATTGTGAGTGATACACTCGTAAATAAGAATTTTAATGTAATTATTGTGATTTTTTTTTCAAAATTTGTATTGTAAAGTAATATTTACGAAGGGGCTCGCTGGCTGGACGTTTGTTTAAATATTGAATATTTTCTGAAGCATAGCTCACATAAAGTCGAAATTTTGGATTTGTGAGGTACATAATAGTTTCTAACTCCTAACACTATTGAGCGATCTGAAAATATAATAACAATAAAAATAATCATAAAGGGCCCGCTAGCTAGACATTTTATAAAAACGTCATTCAATCAAAAATTGTCGAGTTACAAGAATATATTTATTTTCTTTAGGTACAAAATTAGGTCTTTATGAAAACTTGTTGATAAATCTCGTTGGGGCCAGCCAGATACAGATAGCGACTAAAAAAAATTGTTACCTCCAAAATGTTTAAGTCTCAAAAATATTATAAGAATCGACAGTAGAACCTACCGTAAAAAAATCTATTGTTCTCAATGACACCGTGTAGAGTGTTTTACTACGTAAAGAGAGTTCGAGAAGGGACTTTTCCCAGGATCGCATTGCGAACGTGTTCGTGTGTGAATAAAACAATTCTTTTTTAGTTTTTTCATAGTTTTAATGATAATGTGACAATGTTAACCATAGTTATTGTGCTAATGACAATGATAGTATCACTATCATTGTCATTGATAATGTGCCAGTGTTTATGGCGAAAATTACAAAATAAGTGCATTGTTAATAGAATCTTTGATCAAACGTGTCAACAGAAGCTTTTCGCTTTGTTTTAAGAAGTCGTGATAGTGATAGTTAAATTGCAATCAGTTTTACCATCATTGCATGGTTATGAAATGCTTCAGAACGAAATACTTGCTGTTTAAATGAACGCTTTATTTATGAGCCTTGAGTGTTTACTGTCTCGTAGATCGTATGAAAAATAGCTACCTGTAGCCTGCAACTCAGCGAACGTTAGCATTGCGAATGTCAACATAGCTACGATTCCAATTCACGGCCGCCACGCCTCAAGTAGTACCAAAAAGACGTTCATAACTTCCTCGCTGAGGATCTTGACAATGAAGGCTTCGTCGAAGTCCAAAAGAGGAAAAGGCGCAGACAAAGAGGCACGCACCGACTGGGGCTTGCTTCCTGTTGTGAGGTGCGATACCGACCATGGCAGTGCACCTGTTTTGTCTGGAATATACTACCACCTACGGGACGTTCGGACAGTATATACAGAAGAAGGCCAACTTCAAACTGAGTCGTTCGAGTCGCGTCACAAGAACAGCGCTAGTTTCCAAGCGAGTATACCGAACTCTGCGTTGGACACTATTATAAAGGACTTCTGGCCGAAGGGAGTAGTGTATAGGAAATTCCTTGGAAGGATTTGGACCACCAGAATGGCGCAGAATACGCCCAACATTGCTATTAAGTACCATTTTTTAATAAAAATTGTATTATAATAATGTAGGTAGGCAAGTTTATAAAATAAGAAGATTCCTTATTCTGTCGCTCATCCCACACTTGGAATTCTCTATCTGCGCACGTGTTTCCTCCATCCTACAACATGGGTTCCTTCAAAAGAAGCGTGAAAAAGCATCTTTTGGGCCGGCAAGGGGCGGGCAGGTAGGAAAGTAGATGTCGTCCCTACTCTATCTGTCAACTCATTCACTCATTCATTTTCATTCAAAAAAAAAGTATAGGTATATATGTATGGGCCTACGTCGTTGCCTGAAAACAAATTGTTTAATAAAAATAATAATAAGTGTAAAATATTTAAGGCATGTTCTTCGTTTTTTGTGAGTTGTTTGACATCGATAAGTGTCAATAAAGGTCTATATTTAATAAAAGTTTTTGAGTTTGAATTCGAATAGTTTGCAATTTTTGCCTACCTAAGTGTACCTATCTTAGGTAAACTTGCCAGGTATAAAATAAGTCCTTTTAAAAAAATTGTGCATGTCAAATGAAATTCGAATTAATTTAAAACCACTTAAATTGTGTACTAATTTAGTTTAGAGGTCGGTAAGCATACTGTTTCCGTTAAATAATACTATTTGTTAAAACTTGCATTTTATTTGCAGCGAAACGGCTACAAGCTTAAAGCTTATGAACCTCTTCACTAGCTCTTTTTTACAAACTCAACACAATGGATCAGCAAAGCAAAATAGCAGATAAGAGAAAAGTTAATCGTTTTATTTCATTCCTGTCTCGCACCTTGGTTACGGATAGAGCATCTACCTAGTCTGCGCCCCTAGACTTATCGCGACAACCGAACTTCCAAACAAAGAAACCTGAGGTATTTGAGTCGCGTGTTCGCCAAACATGGCGACAATAAATAAACCTTTATCGCCATTTTAATAAATGTACGAGGAACTTTCTTAGAATAAATAAAGCTACCGCGGCAATAAAAGCTTTATCTGGTGAATTTCCGTGGCCGACAAAAAGACAGGAAGGTTTATGATGGCCCTTATGAATACGCATAGAGTAATGTGCTTACATATTCACGGCGCACGCACTTTTCATCATTAGTGCTGTTCGGAAAGTTCGTTACGACGTGAATTGAGACGAATGTGGGAAATTTCCGTGAGCTTTCATTTGATGTTAGTGCGTAACGACTTCTTAATAGAGTCGAGAGATTGGTGAATGTGTTCAGCAATAATTTATGATTGATATACATTTTATAATTGAACCTTACATTATTATACTGTACATTTTTTTTTCAAATTGAAAGCGTTTTTAATGAAGATATAAGAGGTAGAGTTATATCCCAGCTAACTATTTGAATATTTAACATAATACCTAAATAAAGTTAAATATAAAATTGTAAATCATGTACAAAGTACCAATTATACGGCGCTAAGATTCAAGAAAATTTTATAAATTATTGACTATTATTTTTTGTTTTTAAGCTTTTAAGCAGGTAGATTTGATTAAGTCGTATTTTTTAACATAAGAAGACTTTAGCATATTGTGATTCAGCTATGGACTGAACTTAGAGTAGGTGATATTATTCAATATAACAAACTTGAATACGAAAAAACTTTATACTCAATATTTATTCATTACTCCAACAAAGTTCAAGGTTAAGGGTGCCATGAAAAATGACGCATAAGCACGCAACAAAATTCAGTGCACCAGAACTAAATTTTACCCACCCGCAATTCTATAATGAATGACTGTGTTTGTAAACTAAGTCAACATTATTGTTAACATTACCTTAAATGGTGTCAAAATGCACTACTGTGTATATTCATATTTGAACTACAATTTTTAGAACAGTCACTGGTAATATGGGCTACAGGCGAACACATGGCTTCAACACTTTTATAAAAGAAAAAAAATGTTGATGTGTATCTGTTCGATGGGGTACAGGACCTCTTACGAGCACTTCCACGAATATCAATCGCATCTGTTCATGGCTTACCTTGTCGATCAACGAACGAGAACATTATTATTACGGTTGCCTTACGCTTGCCATATTGCTGTTAATGGCAGATGACATTTACAGCGTCACCCGACTTATTATAAAAAGTCTTAATTGTGGTATAGGTTCACTAGATTTGCACGCGAACTGATATGTGTGGAGTTCTAGGGACGGACAAATCTACTATCCGGACTATCCGGGCCTTTAAGGCACGGCTAAAGTAATGTTAGGTGTATTAGTGTTACAAGGTCCTTTATTTGTAAACTGTTTCTTCCTTTATTTACACACTGGTAAGAAAATTAGGAGGTCACTTGCGAGGTGGAATGTACACAGAATATGTTATTGTATTGTAAAATAAAACGTATGTTTTTATTTAAGATACTTTATTATATTGAAGTTGCAATTTGATTAAAACAGAAATGGCATACACAACTGAAATTTTTAAGGTTGACATCAAGTTTAAGAATTTTTAAAAGCACATAGACTGTGGATATTTGCAATTTATACGATAGAAGTATAGTGAAAGCAAAATAAAAAATCAAAATGTATTTCATTTGCACGAGTACTACATGCCAATGGGATAGGATAACGGGGGATGATATCCCGTGACCGCGAATGCTGAAAAGTGTCCGAAACGGTGGACTAAATAGTTTAAATGTTTAAAACCAAATTACGTGAGTAAATCCTTAGTTTTGTTTTATTGAATAATCAAAATGGTTTTTTGATTCTGTTTCTTGTGTAACTTTAAAAATAATTTATCGAGCATTTGTCTTTGCTTGTTTATGGATTTATAATATTTTGCTTGGTGTAGTTATTTGTGGTAAAATTTTCGCAATACAATTAGCACCACAATCGGGTTCAACATCTCCAAATGTGACAAGCCCATAAGGATGAAATTGTGGATTAATAATAGTTACATGAAATTTTATTTTCTGAAAATACGCACTTTCCGTTCAATCTATATATTATCAACTTAAATCATAATAGTGTAAGTCGGATTTCGGCTTATCCGATTCCCTCAGACCGACGCGAACTGGCTATTCTGTAGTTAATTACTAACTATATCGTAAGGGGTATTAATTAAACCTCTTTGGGGCGCGCAAACGCGCGTATTCAATGTCACATTAAAAGCTCGTTTATTAAATAATAATGACAGACTATACGGCTGCAGGCGTTCCCGTATTTGTGACACAAAGGACGCTCCCCGAAGCAACCCGAAACCTAATAAGGTGCTAACAACATACGCTTACAAAATTTACGCCTTGCTCTAATTTACTTATAATTGTTCTGGAGGCTGTTCTGACGCCTTAATTGTAAGCTATATAAAAAATACTATAACATAAGGACACACAAAATAAACATTTATTTACCTACCATAAACACAAAATCCTTGTTTTATATAATTTTTTTTGTTTGTTTGTATTAGTCAACGTGACAACAAATAGAACATTGCATTTTGGTGGGTCCGTATTAGCAGCAGCAACCCCGCGATGGACAGCGCTAGGCATTTTTGAATCAATAAAAGGGATTTTTTTTTCAATTTTCTAAATCCCTGTTTAAATAGTAAAAAATAAGTACCTATTCTGCAAAGGCCGTGTACAATATACTTCCAATTACATTTTTTTCGAATTTCGAATGAAAGGCATGTCTTCTCGTTACATGCTTATCGGCTTTCAAGCTCGGCATAAGAGCGCCTTTCTGACTCCCGTTGGGTCCCTGTTAATATTACTATCGCGAGGTAATTAGCGGAGGGTGACTCTATAGCAGAATCGTCTGTGTGGCACCTCTATCTTATCTATTTCTGCCGCAAAGCAGTAGTGCTTACATTTCTGTATTACTCTAAGCGTAAAGTAGGCGGTACAAACTTGATACTGTGACTATGCGTCTTATAAAATGGTTTTTATTTTTTCGATTATCACTTCAGAGAAGGATTTCCCAAATGAATTTTCTACGTAGGTATATTACGTATGAAATTTCTATCCAGAGCTTCTTATTTTAAGAATCTATTACATGTAGTCCTCCAGTTATGGAAGAACGTTAGATCAGGTAAGATGAGCGTCAAGAGATTCCCTGTTTTGTGTCAAAAACTGTGGTCGAGGAGTAAGGTAGATTACACCCCTGCGAAAATACGGAAACTTGAAACAAAAGCATCTGGCCAACATGATCCAACTACTTCACGTCTAAGGTCCATGCTAAACAGCATATGGGCTGAAGTGTGTATGTTACGCGATTACGCCGCCAATTATAAAACGATTTTCAAAATTCTTTTTGTACACTCCAAGGGTTGTTACCAAAGTTAGGATCTGATGATGGAAACCCATAAAATCGAGGAAAACCCCTAAATTTTTAGGTGCGTCCAACGTATTTCGTGTATAATGTTACGCGATTACTCCGCCAATTCTCGGCTGATTTTCAAAATTTCTTTTGTATTCGATAGAGTATAGTTCTGTGGTCGTCCCAAGGTCACCAAAGTCAGGATCAGATGATGGGATCCCATGAAAATCGAGCGAAACCTTAATGTAATATCAGCTCACTTAGGTAGGATTTCTCAATTCACTTAAAAGATTTCATTCACTAAAAAGATGAACATAAAAATTATTTTACAAAAAAATGTTTTTACAAAAAATAAAACCGGCTTCAAAAACACTGAACACTTAAAAATAATATAAGAATAGGTACAAACCACATCACACTTCTATATTGAAGTCGGTGCCAAACGATGATCTCCTAGAACGTCTTAAAATTTGGCACCGACTTCAATATAGAAGTGTGATGATCAACTTTTCAGTGTTTTTGAAGTCGGTTTTTATTTTTTGTAGAATACTTTTTTAATAGTGGAATCGATTGTACTCTAGATCCTGAACAAACTAATTTCAGATTTTGCTTGTGCGATTTCATAAACGCGTTTAACAATATTGCTACTCCTTCAGAGAAAACAGACGCTATAACGTTTTTTATTACAGCTCAACTCGCTGGCGTAAATGAAATTGCGTACAGAAACTACTATGTCATACATTTACGTGATCAATCGAGGACAACCTAGAGACAGCGAGACAATTTTGTTCACACCTCTCTCTTTGATGCCGTTTCAACCTAACGCGTCTTGGAAATGTTTTAGGTGTGGATACGATCGCCTCATTATGTTCCTCGTTAGCTTTGAGCCATTATCTAGAGCAGCGCCGCAGGGCCACATTGTCTGTCATTAGCGTTTTAATTATTATAAGCGAGCTTCAAAGGACAGAGCCCTAGTCTTTTTTACTAGTAGTTGAATTCCACACGAATATATTTAACAGTTTGTAATATTGGTTTACGTCTTTACTTACGAAAGAATCGTGTATTTGGATAAGAGGGTGTATGGAGATTAAGAAGATATTCTAAATGAACTGAGTAATTGACAATATGGTTAGGAAAGGATCAGCTGACCAATTATAGAAAAGATAAAAACATATTAATCTTTTGTATAATTGGTCGCCTGATTTTTTCCAAGCCTTGTCGTCAATTACCTACAGTCTTTTATAGTCAAATGCAAACATAAAAACCTGACCATTATGTACAGCACTTGCTTTGTGCAGCAACTGCTTTGTACAGCATAGTTGATCACAAATTTTAATAAATTTCTAACTCTTGATAGATACTCTGAAAAAGTTAATCAATATCATAGAGGTATAATTTATTACCCTTACAGCCTGATAAATATGTTTCTTATTATAGTGTTTAAAATATACATTTAGTTTAGGTAGCAATAAAAATCAGCCTTCAGAAAAGCAGTTCCATGCTCCAACGTCGTATGACTTTATAAGGTTTCATATCGAATAAGCTCGATGGCGACCGCGTAAATATAATTTCAAAACTTTTACAGCGCCCCTAGCGGAAATGTGATGATTGTACAAGTTTCATACAATTAATATACGTAAGCGACTCGTAAATGAGTCCAGAGTGAGTTCATTTGATTCAAACTAGTGATAGTGCCCCGCTGTCTATTCGGATCTCATGACTGTTTTGAGTAAGATTGTGAGCTCTCTCGTGGTGAATAAACTCAGCATTATTGGTTTCTTGATCAGTTACTAGGAGTTACTTTTAGTTTGGATGCGATTTAATAACATTAACTAGCTACTTTGCTGGTCATATTATTGAATTGTTATACGACTTCAAGTCATGTAACAATTACATTGAGGTTTGTAGATGACTCAAATGTTATAAAGACGTTTAAGTTACAACGTATCAGTTGCGATTACTGTAATGTTATATTAATGGGTTGAATAAACCTTTCTAAGGCTTTCTAAACATATATACATATTGACGTAAAACTTGAGTTCCCTAAAGCATTTCACCCTATTTCACTATAATAATAACACTTGTATTACTGAATTAAATAAATACAATCTATTTTTATCATCATGGACATACATTTTACTTACCTTTCACTTATTTATTTTAATACGCGTGCTCACTTGTTTCCAGTCATATATCGGTTTGTTTGACACAACTCAATAATGATAGGATTAAACGAACTTACCTAAAGTGAAGTTCAATCCATATTATATGAAGTAATTAGTCCAAGGTATAACTATTGTAGTAACGCCTTCTTCCGCTACTAAATACGCGAATTTTAAAGACACCATTAAAAATATAAAAGAAAAATACACCTGGCAACTCCACCGTCACCATAGTTCATTAGTTTAGAGTATTAGGTATATATAATTGGGTTAGTAATTTATTACTTCAAAAGGGAAGGGTGGGATGCTCCATACCTTGGACTAATTACTTCATATAATATGGATTGAACTTCACTTTAGGTAAGTTCGTTTAATCCTATCATTATATTCGTAATTAGTCCAAGGTATAACTATTGTAGATGTTTAGAGTTTTTGATAAATAGGTAAACATTAGTACCTATTTACTAACTATCAATAGGTATTCAATAACATTCAATATTTATTTCATAATGTAGATAACGTTTACTAGTGTTAACAGTTTCATGTTAACCATATAATAACTATAAATTTCAAGAACTACCAGCCGTGGCAAAAAGCTTTGCCAATCTAACTGGCGTGGTATATTATAATATTTAGCAAATATCGATAATTTATTACATCATCCAATAGTGGGGATATGCCACCCAATGTGTTATCTAACTCTTTGTAAGTTTCGGTTCCCTTTCCAGATTGAAACCTAATGGGATTTCACTGTACAGTACAGAGACTCAGTTAATTTTGCCTTAGTGAAATATTTGTAAGTACAGAAGTTAATAATGAATATCAAATACATTAAAAATAATTTAGCCTTAGTCTGTTCCACAAACAAACTACATAATCGCCACGCGAAAATGTAATAGTAATAAAATCCTGAAATCAATCATTTACCATTATAGGTACCTATTTGTACTTTGGAATGTCCCATGGACAGAGTACATAATCGCCACGCGAAAATGTAGAATTAACAATTCCTTAGGACTATCCCACGGACAGAGTACATAATCGCCACGCGATAATGTAGAATTAACAATTCCTTAAAATCATTCATATGCCTGGACATATATTTGTCCTTTAACTTGTCCCACGAACAGAGTACCTACATCCTCGCCACGCGAAAATGTAGAATTAACGATTCCCTAAAAAAAATTTTTATGTGCTTTGAAAGATATATGTCCTTCAGCCTGTCCCACGGACAGAGTACATAATCGCCACGCGAAAATGTAAAATAGTGATTTACTGAAAATGTTTATTCGCCTTTAGAATATTATAAACAGTTAATCCTGCCCTATATGCATGATAATTTGAAGCATATTGTTTGGAGGCTGATGAATAAATAGAATATTAATATGAAAGATGAACAATTAGATTAACTTTCCTCCATTGTTTGCTTTAGTCATCTACTAATGGATTGAGTAGTAGTATTTTAAGTCTAAAATAAATTTATTTCTATGGTCCTTTATTATTTGTTACTTCTAAAGCAATAACAAAGTTCTCACAAGTAAAATATCTGGAAGAATCTTTAAATAGAGAAGAGACAACTTGCTTAAGTGTCGCTGTCATAGAACTTTTAATATCTCTTAAAATAGCCATCTTAATTTGAGAAAACTATAATTAATACATAACTAATTATGTATAGGATTTGTGACTTTTTGGGCAGTGGTTTTGCTAATAATAGCAGTTTTTAATGTCAGTTTTCTTGAGTCTAGGTTATTTCAATGTCAGGTTTCTAGATGACCCATGCTTAAGGTAATATAAAACTATGGCAGGATTGCATATGCCATATTCCATTATGCTGACATACATTGGCTTTGCCAGACATAGTCTATTAACTCGATTTATCCATTTTTTAATTTTATTGCCTATAGTTAGATAATTGGAGTAAGAGCTAAACAGTGAAAATGCAATGATTGATGTGATGCTTCTGCTTTAAAAATAAACATAAGATTTGAAAAAAGAAACTTTTTGGTATTAAAACATTGGATAGATCTGAATGAAACATTATTTCTTTGCAGTAAGCCTGAGTGGTAATGGTCTAAAAAGGAAATACTTAGATTCCTTAAGCTCTGTCAGTTATAACTCTGCAAAAATTTCAAAATCAAAGAAAAGGAGTTTCTTCTTCATTTATAAAAATATTATTCCTATGGTAAAAGTATCAACATTTGAAACATAAGACGATGCCATGATTACATGTATATAATAAAATATAATTTATTTATCATATAATCTTTTTTTTTTTATTGAAATGTGTTACAAATGAATCAATGCATCACAAATCTTAGAAGTCCTGCGATAGTTTCCAACTTACATCTGCATTGAGACTACAAGATTTAAAATCAGCTTAATAATATTTTGAAATTTTATATATTAAGCAAAAAATCAGATGCTGCTAGTTTCACACCACAGCCAAAAGGTTTAGCAAGATCATTTGGATTGATATCAAACTGAGCTTTTTCTGTTAATGTATTGAAAGTGTGGTGTTATCTATTTTTAATAAAATATCACATCTACTTGAGAGGTCAGCAAAACATCTTAATGCATAATTATGTATCTAACAGTTCTAAGAAATTGATACTGTCTTGCTTTCACCATTTAATTACTGTCAGTTGATAATACACCTGAGAAAATATCTAAAGAAAATGTTTAGGAAGTACTCCATATCGCAGAATCATTTTACAATACTTTTCATATACATAAGCATGTTGTAACGTTCAAAGTCATAAACTTATATCTATCTGAGCTCAAAGTGTAAACAATTAAACTGCCATTCCTAATGAAACATTGAGCAAAATTACATACCAAATTTATTTATAAGTGATGATGACTAATAGTGTGATACATTTCCTTTCTATTGCACTTAATCTTTAAAGTCATATCCAAGGAATATATTTTAAAACCTACAAATTATTTTACATTGCATAAAATTAGTAAAATTTTATTTTTATTTAAAAAATAAAGCCTAACTATTGTAAACCGTTATAAGTTATAGTTTAAAATTACAATAACTAACATTTCTTATTGATTTATCAATATTTTAATCAAGTCGTCAAACATTTATTAATTTTAATTATTATTATGTTCTTTATTAAGCTTTTTTCTTAAATATATATATATTTTTTACAATATAAAAATACACATTTTTTTTTAATAAAAATACCTGAAATTGAATTGAGACAAATGGTTAAGGTATGTATGTACTGTATTTAACCCGCATGGTAAAAGCAATTGTATTCATACAATTATTCAAACATAAAAATTAACAATTTTCTTCGAAATGAATAATTTGGATGTAAATAGTGCATGCATTAATTTAATCAAATCTATAACATGAAATCTTCATTTGAAAGTGTAGATTTTCAATAAACTTATTATCAACTTATTTTAAGAAATCATTATTTTATTTTGAAATAAATCTATGGAACCATCCTTTTAGGAATAGTAAAATGGTAAAACTCTAGAAATCTTTGCATGGGGCCGAGCATTTCTGCTACCTATGCAGTTGTTAATTTGTTTGTATAATTATCCATTTCACAATATTTATTATTGTCCAGTGGATAATAAAGTTGATTCAAAATAGTAACTAAAAGTTTTACATAGTCTCTTATCCACTTTTAAAATTAATTGACCTCGGTTATTTATTCCCACGATGGGTAAAAATATGGGGTCTATGGATAATTGGTTCGAGACTGGCTGCTGAAAACAGAGCATGTTCATTCGTGACCTGAATGATAGTTGAGGTTGGCCCTCTCTCTATGAGCCTCTCCGAGGAGGATATTGTTAGAAATTATTGCAGCACACAGGCTGCTTATTGCAGCACACAGGCTGCTGGTAGGTTTTCAAACTAGAAGCAAATTTTTGAGGTTTTTATACATGGCTTATATTTTAGAATGTTTATCATTCTTTTTATGACTGTAAATAATTTTACACTTTTATTGGAGTACAAATATTCATCCCTCTTATTGCTTTTAATAGCTTCTATTAGGTCTTTTATAAAAGCATAGTCATGTTTCCTTCTGATCCTGCTGTACTGACATTGTAATCTAAAGACATCACTCAGATATTTTAAGAAGATTGTTTGGAAATTGAAGTCAATACTTGTGATATTACAGCTATTGCAAAGCTCATTTCCTTTGACTTTATTTTTCGAGTAATTTATCTCAAGTTTTAGAAGGATATTAGGAATTTCCATGTTGTGTTATGGACCATCTAACAGTTTGCAGTTTTCAAGAAACTTTATCTACATAGACAATCTCAATTAAAATATTTTTCAATGCAATTCTTTGTAAACTTGGTCATAAATATAAACTACTCGTATATACCATAATTTCCTATAAAGGTATTTGTGCTTTAGCCTATATCCAATGAATAGAGTTCATAATCGAGTAGGTACCTAGATACATCATCTAATTCATTTGCCTTGATAGGTAACGCTTTCCCACGGAAAGCAGGCAGTTTTAAAAAATATATTTCTTATTATAAAATTTTATCTAAATTAATTGTATCTAGGTCCTCTTGCCAAGCTAAATCAAAATTACGACGGGTCTTCAAAACAGGTAGGTATTTACTGTTTCGACATCTTGGGTTATTTTCTTTATGTTAAGATAACCATTTTACTTTCGAACAACTTTTGACATCTTTTCTCCATTTTTATCACTGCGTATCTGGATTTTAGTTTTATTTAGATAATTAAATCACTTTAAAAAACATCAACATGTAAAATATGTGTCAGCTGCGTAGAGCGCGAAAAAAACGAATGAACTATGGTGACGGTGGAGTTGCCAGGTGTATTTTTCTTATGGTGTCTTTAAAATTCGCGTATTTAGTAGCGGAAGAAGGCGTTACTACAATAGTTATACCTTGGACTAATTACGAATATAATACAGTATTTTCGCGACTGCAATGTAACGGCTGACTTATGTGATCACATAAAGGTTTTCAAATAGCCTATATAAGACCAAAAAATCGGTCGTGAGACATTTATTTAAATTTTATACGATGATGAAATGGTCACTGAGCAACTTTTATGTAACTACTGTACGACTACAAAGTTGTGTAATTTGGGCCAAATTAACGTTTGGGCGACTAATCTTGTAAGACCAACATAAAATGTAAAACGTTTACTTAACTATTAAACGATGATAAATTGTTAATGTGTCTATAAGTAGTAAGAGATAAAAAATAAATAAAAAGAATAAAATAAAATTATTTTATTTTATACATATTATATTAAAAATCTCGCGTCACAGTGTTTGTCCGGGATACACTATATGTAATAAATGGTTCAAATTAAAAGATAGGATACTTTTTATCTTGATTATTGGTCTCATTATTATTGAGAATTAAATTGTTTGTAATATATTCGTTAGTTCCCAAAGTTTCAAAGAAATGGCGATGTGAGGTAAATTATTGACACAATAGTTATTTAGGTAATCTTCCAATAAATGGCATTATGTTTCATGTTGCGTGAACTTTACCATACGCGCCCATAAGGGCAGGGAGAACACCGGGGGGTTTTAGTGGGTAGGCCTGATCTGCCGGGAGAGCTCCACACACGCTCGCCGTCTAGCCAACGGCGGGTAAGGTGTGACTTTAGACGAAGGGTTAGTTCTTCGATCGTTAGTAACGGCAAAGTATAGTAATAGGAAAGTGAAACCGACTCGTTTATGTAGTAGACTTACAAGTATTAGTAATAGGAAAATAAAACCTACCCTAGTCTATGACCTTAAAGGTTCTTTATGATGTGTACCTACTAATATTTTGATATTACTAACGATCGAAAAACCAACCCTAAGTTGTCAGACCATACAATATGATGTTACTAAATTCCAAAAGCTTATTAAAGTAATCAACGATAGTTGTCTGTTTAGAATTTACATATCGTGCGCTCTATACACTACCGTACCGCTACCGTTTGAATGTTAAATAGCATTGCGACTTACAAGTGCTTGAATTCCAAAACGATTAGGCGTCTAGAGCTTAGGGCGGGCGGACAGAAGGGCAGCGTCCGACGCCTAGGGTAGATTCATCAATCGTGCAAAGTGGCATTTCATATTCAGTTCGTCCCCGTCGCATCCGCTCACCCGCCTATAAGTGTACGCTGATTAGACCATTTTGGTCTTTTGACGCGTGAAACTTTTTTAACAAGATTTTATTTACTTTCACCTGTCGCGGTGTCTGTAATGAAATCTTGCAAGTTAAAACCCACTTCCCGGTCCCCGATTGAGCTGAAATGTTGCATGCACATGTATATCGCGTGACAACGCAATATTATGATGATATAAAAGCTTGTATTTAAAAAAAGTTTTTTTTTTAAATAATTTTACTTGTTTGTACTTTGACACCAACTTTTCTGAATCGATGCAATAATATTCTAACGATATAACATTTTGTAGTTGTGTTAGGGTTTAAATAAAGCTATTATGTAAACTTTTGACAAACATAACAATACTATTATAATCACAATTAACGTTTGTTTCACATATTGATTCCACCATTGAAAAATTTTATAAGCAATTAAAATTTATCTAGTAGGATAAACTTTTTCAGAATTCTTTAATATATAGAATTTTGTATAAAAGTTTTGTTCTAAGTCGACTTGAATATGCCAGTGCTGTCTGAAAGCCTTTCTATAAGATATACATATATTCATAGAATAGAAATAATAAAAAAAAAACATTCAATCTCTTAACAATAGAATCGTGCATATTTACAGGGGTAGGCACTCGAAGTGTTACCAATTAAAAATGGTGTAATTTTGTCAATTCTGATTCTTTAAAATTAAGTCTTAAGTATACCATAAAAATATTGTTGAAAATTGTAGAAAAATAATCTTTCGCGCAGATAATAGCATCGAGTCTCTTCGGGAAGGCATCACACGCTGCACGAATATGGTGTAGTGGTATTTTGTTCCATTCTCTGCGAAGAGCAATCTTTAATGCGTCAACCGTCTCCTATTTTTTAGTTGATACTTTGGCCTCCAGAATAGACCATATGGAAATATCCATTGGGTTTAAGTCCGAGGAATATGGAGGTCATTGTTCTGAAGAAATGAAGCCGGGCACTTGTTTTTGTAAAAAATCTTGTGTTTCACAAGTTTTATTGGATGCTGCTGAGTCTTGTTGAAACGTCCAGTGGTTTCTGCCGAACTGTTTACGTGCCCAAGGTAATTATGCATTCTTTAAAATCTTTTCACGGTAGACTTGTTGATTTACCTTGACGCCTTGTTCGATGAATACGGGCGGGGAGCTTCCTGTGGCAGTTACCGCGGCCCAAACCATTACTGATGCAGACGCTTGCTTTCGCAGAGCAATTCGTTTGTCTAAATTGTCTTGCGATTTGCACTTTAACCATACACGATCCTTTTGTTTATTTACATTTTGATGAACCGTAAAATTTTTTTCATCATAAAATACTAAATTTTCAAGCTTGCAACCAAGGTTCAAGCGTTTTATCACTTTTGCTCTTGTTAGGCGAACTGCTTTTTGTGCAGGTGTTAAATCTTGCACTTTTTGTATTTTGTAGAGCATCAATCGTAGTTCATTTTTTAATATGCGCCCTATACTACGAGCAGACACATTGAGGTTTTTCGCCAATTGAACTGCGCTTTGTCGCGAAATACGTCAAATTCTGGCTTTCACCTTTCTTACCATTTCTGACGATGTTGCTGTTTTTGGATGTCCACCTCCATAACGTTTTTTGATGCTACTGGTATCATTATAATGTGTCGTGGTCCGATACACAAACATTGTGTTTACATGTAAATGTCGTAGCTCATTTTCAATGGTTGGTTGCGATTTCCCAGCCAAATACAAACCAATAACACTACTGCGTTTAAATTCCATTACGATAACTTTTTTAAAATTCGACGTAAAACGATATGGTTTCGTAGACTTGAAATCAACATTACTAACTGACGTTTGTCGAAATATGAGAGCGCTGTGATTGGCCGTTTGGTTACTACACCAGCGTGAATTTGGCAACACTTCGAGCGCCGACCCCTGTATACACATTATGAAGAGTCACTCAAGCAAGAATTATAAGGTCAAATGTTTAGAAGTGCGCCGCGTCTGTGCAGATTCCATATTACTTTATGAAATTTTAAACAATGGTTTAGATGTACCTTCTATTTTGCAGAGTATTTGTTTTAAACACAGCGTAGACTCGAACGGGAATGTCGTAAAAAGAACTGTTTTTCATTCCTCCTAGTAGGACATGTTACTCCTTGAATATGTTCATAAAACGAGTCTATAAATTAACTCTAATGAAAATAAATATCTGGCATATGTAGACAATTGCCGTTCTACTGTTAATTCCGAAAAAAAGTCTTTCAGCACCTAGCATTATTAGCTGTTTTTGTCAAATTTATGTGCTCAAAATCCATATAATTTTACCATCCAAATTTTATGTTGTTAGGTACAACCTACTTACTATAATAAAAGTAATAATACTTAATTGAAAAAATATACTTATGTGTAACTTAAGGGGACTATAATGTCTTTTAGTATTTTGGAAAGTAAGGCCATTTAAAACAATGTATATTTTATGAGCGTTTGTTTCTTAATAAATGAATAAATATGAAAAAATATTTGGGCCGCGTATTCTTCGTTAAAGCGTGTAATGGGCTTAACAGGCTCATCGCAAAATTTAGCCAAGTGAATATATAGATTTCTATCAAACTGACAGGGCAACCTAAAGCTAAACGCACATATATGTCCGCACCGCACGTGCTGTACGCGCCGCATTTTTGGAATTCGTTGTATGAAATTATATAAAACCTCGCACTTTGGCCGCACCGTACGCGCCGAATTTCAAACATGCGGTAGGTGTCCAGGTATTGAAAAACGCATGCTCATGACCATCAGCGCGGATATGTGCGATCAGCTTATTTCTCTATTCGTTATGCTCCCTCTTCACTTGCACGAATGTTTTAAATGTACAATGAGGCGAGTTCTCAAATGCTTTAAGGACTATTAACTGCAATTTTTGTAGCCAGTTGTTCTGTCCAATTAAGGCGCTACATCGAAAATGAATCAAACAATGGGAGGCGTCGTCTATATGTAAACGCGGGGCGCCCCCTCGTGCTCAAGTAGCTAGTCTTTCTATCTATGTCATCAAAGTCGTGAATGCGCTACGCCCGCATGCAATCAGGTCGTTTAGAATTTATCGACGTAAGCGACAAAATACAAATTATTTTAATAAAAAAATACTATAATGATTAGAAAAAAATGCTTCTGTACGAGTCTGAATACTGATGATATCTACTTATTTAAGGAACTTTTTTATGAATATCTAATACCATTTTCTATTAATCCTGAATTTTCTTATTTTTAAGAGGTAGTTTAAAAAATAAAATGTATCAAGGCAAAATCTTTAAATCGCGTTTTCGGTTCTTCTCGCGTCTAGCTAAAGATATAAAGAAACATATTTGATTTTCAGATCTGTAAGATCGCTCAGTTACCTATGACATTACATTAAAAATAACCAATATTTTCGATATAGCGCCTTAAATCAGTTTTATGTTTTATTGTTATTATTATTACTTATGTTTATTATCTTATAAGTAGCTGACGCGATGAACTTCGTATCCCCCTGATAGATGACAGATCTCAATAAACCAATAAACAATTCGCTTAAAATAAAAATGTTTCAAATTATTTTCTCTCCGTTAGTCAAAATAAATAAATAAAATTGTAATACCTACATCAAAGTACAACGCAAGTTGCAGACATATCACTTTAATGTAAATGGGAGTGAAACTCGCGAGCAAAAAGTAATCTGTATGTTTAAAATACATCTCAGTACATACATCTCGTTGCCTTATTATACATATTTATGGGTCGTAACAATAGTGACACTATGATGTTAAAGTTAGAGTGATATAAACATATAATTTCCTTGACCCCTTTCCTTCAGTGCTCAGGTGAACTAAGTCATGAAGATATATGAAAAAAACTTATTTTGTATACTCAGCGCCTCCTCCCAATGGTTGACTAACATCAGTAATCGAATTCACAGCTCGATGTCTGTAACCAACTTTTGGCAGTACGCGACACGTGTACGTTCATAACGTATTTCATCCCCTACCCCTCGTCGATAAATTTGTTTCGGTTGGATTATTTTTAGGCATATTCATGAATGTTGTGTACTCATGAGCTTATAGACATTCCGTTATTTGAAATGTTCCGAGTTTTCGATATTATGATATACATAATTAGAGTTATAATTTATATATAAATATAATTAATATCGCGTGCAGTATCCACGTAACAAATTCTATTATAATATTGGTTAAGTTTATATTATTATGTCGCAGTTTGCATTTAAAAAATGCAAAAAACAAAACTGAACATTTTAAGAAGAAAAAACTTATTTTACATTATTGCTAAGTAATAAAAATACGATAAAGACCATTATAATAAAATTCTTATTTCCTTTTTCTTACACCAAGAATTAAATTAAATGAAGCACTAAAATCATTCAGTCGCAGTACACTTCAAAGATCTTTTTGCCTAAGCAAATAGAGTTAGTTGGATAATTTGACGGCCCGTCCCCGGGGTATCGAACTCGCATCTTGGGGTGCATCCAAGTGCACTACGCAATCGCACGTAATGGAACTAAAATTGGTATAATGAGATTTTTTACCTCAGCGCATTTGCATTAGTATGCCGTGTGCGATGTTTTCGTCTTTACAAAACCATTCGAGTGTAAACTTGATTATGTAAATACTTTTATAATGACATCGCGTTTCTTTTATACCTACCTCTTCTAAGGACATTAAAGTGTTGCTACTCAATAAAAATGCTAGTATTTCGTCGACAAGAACAATTCATTTTCCTTATACGACATGGCGGCACAGTGATTTAAATTTTTAAAACATGTATTTCGGTTGATAAAGTTTGCTTTGGAAATAATTTCCAGAACAATGTTATTTATCAGCGAGAACAGTTGGTCGAATTTTGACTATTCGCAACAGTTTAATCGACGATCCCATGATCCTTAGTAGGTATTAGTGTGGTTGTATAATTATGTAGGTAATGTATTAAAAAGTGATTAATTCATTTATGTTGCATCTGCACGGGCCTCATACTCGTAAGAAGGTTCAAGGTCACTCATACGGCAATGGAAAGGGCTTTGGAAAGGGCTATACACGGGGTTTCTCTACTAAAGTCACCCACATAACACAAAGAATTGCGAGCCTTAAGTGGCAGTGGGTAGGCAGAACTGATAGCCATTGGGGCGGAAAGGTCCTAAAGTGGCGGCCGCGTACTGGAAAATGCAATGTTTGTAGGCCCCCCACAAGTTAGACCGACAATTTATTTGGTAAAGGTTGCGGGAAGCCACTGGATGCGTGAAGCGCAGGACCCATCAATTTGGAGATCCTTGCGAGAGGCCTTTGTCCAACAATGGGGGTCTATTGGCTGAAATAATGACATTTGTAGTTTAATAAAAGTGTTATTACACAAGTAATTGAATAATTAGTCAACTGATTTTTAATTAATAAACTAATTTTATTTTAAACTAGCTGTGCCCGCGACTTCGTCCGCGTGGAATAGTAACTTTTGTTGAACTTGATAAAAAGTAGCCTATGTTATTTATACCTTATATAATTAGCTATCTATTGGTGAGTTCCGTCAAAATCGGTCCAACAGACAGACAAATTTTTTTTTCATTATGTTTTTGTTATTGGTACCCGTTATACATCCATACCCATTTAGTAAAAACTTGTTATTTTGACATTACAAACAGACACTTCAATTTTATTTATTTGTATTTTATTACCTTATATAATTAGCTATGTATTTGTGAAAGCCCTTCAAAATCGGTCCAGCCGTTCCGGAGATTAGCGGGAACAAACAGACAGACAGACAAAAATTTTTTAAATTGTATTTTTGTTCTTGGTACCCGTTATACATTCATACCCATTTAGTAAAAACTTGTTATTTTGACATTACAAACAGACACTTCAATTTTATTTATTTGTATAGATTGGTTCGGGATGACCGCTAATCCGCTAATAGTTGCGACACAGCCCTAGACTAATGCAACTATTAACGTATTAATAATTATGTACTCGTATGTATGTTGGTCCTGATTAATTGTATTATAAATAAAAATTTTATTTTCTTTGTTTCAGGTCTAGACGCCGAGCTGTACTATGTGAGGGAAGGTGTTGTGAACACCTACGCTACCAGCTTCATAGTGCCCGTGCCGGCTCATATAGCTGACCTTGAGTTCATGTGGCAAGCGCTTGGCAGGAAACCGGTAAGCTACTTAGCGACACACGGCACAGATAAGATAATAGTTACTACGCTTACGGTAAGTGCCACGTCAAGCTATACATTTGCAGTACGAAAACCGCCACTATTACGAGCGACATAAGAACGATTCAAAGGTCAAACAGTATAGCTTGACGCAGCGCTTACTGTACCTACATACATAACGCTACGCAAGCTCCAAAAACAAAAGTAAGTTATAACGAAACCACTTTATCGTTACTGGAGGGAGACTCTGTACCAGGGTCGTCTGCTTAGGTACCTCCGCCTTACCTATTTCTGCCGCAAAGCAGCAGTGCTTGCATTGCTGTGTTCCGGTTTGAAGGGTAAGATATTGCAGTGAAATTACTGGGTACTGTGACTTTACATCTTGTGTCACAAGTTGGCAACGTATACGGTGGTTCTTGTGGGGGTTGCAGTTTTGCTGTGAATCTCACAAGAGCCACATGTATTATAGGTGACTGTTACCACTTACCATCAGGTGGGCAGTTTGCTTGTTTGCCAACATTCTGCAATAAAAATAAAAAAAACTTTATAGGACGCGCCTATTTTTGACTTCAAAAGTAATTTCTGCATCTACGTAGTCTGTCTACGACCGTGTATGGAACCGTGCAGTGAAACCAGAGGAGCTCTCGGATGTTTAATCCTAACAGATATTTGTGTGATGTCAACTATTCTTTATTATAGTTTTATGATTAACTAGCTGACCAGGTGTACTTTGTATCGCCATGTTTTTTAATTAAATTACTGAAATGTTTGTTTAAATTATTGTAATTTTTATATTACACAAACCTTGTCCTAACAATAACGAATACATACAACCAGGAATCATCTAATTTGGTGCAGTCGTTCGAAAGTTATGGGCGTACATACATTTCGAAGATTCATTTTTATATATAAGATAAGATTAAATACATAACATACAATACATTACATGTAATTTATCTTCTATATAAATAAAAATGGATCTTCGAAATGTATGTACGCCCGTGACTTTCGAACGACTGCACCAAATTGGATGATTCTTGAGTTTATGTATTCGTTATTGTTAGAACAAGGTTTGTGTAATATAAAAATTACAATAATTTAAACAAACATTTCAGTAATTTGGTTATAAAACATGGCGATACAAAGTACGCCGGGTCAGTTAGTTTAATATAATTTTCTTTGCAATCTGATGTAGCTTAAACTTTTATATTTACCTTTGTTTATTTCGGTAAGTACCTCTTACCTATGCAACTCTAAAGTTCACACGGACGAGGGCGTAGACAGAAGCTTATACATGGCTTTAACATTTCTTGGGAATTTAAATTTTCATATTATATTACGTTTACTCTGTTATAATATTAGTAAGTCAATGTATAAAATTAAGCGCGCCTCACACGCTGTCTGACTCACAACTGCAATCCTAAATTCTCTTTGCGAGCTCTCGTTTAATTTCTGCCAGTGTAATTGTTGCTGTCGCTCGCTCGCTTTCCAATTCGGTCCGAATACGATTTAATTTTAGAAAACAATGGCCCAGATTAAGTCGTCGCTTTTTCAACGTGTCCCGCTGAATATTTATCGCGGAGCTGTTTGTTCCCGACGCCATTGTCGAACCGCTTAACGAATAGTATTTATTAAGATTGTCATTGTTCGTTGTTCGTATCCAAATTCTATTTTGATTGGTGTGAAACAAAACCTGTCAGCCGCCAACCAGTCTCATGAGACCGGTGTGACTTTACGCTTTGTAATAAATAATTGAAAAATACCCTCACGAAAGGAAATTTATAAATTAATACATTGCTTTTTACAGAATGAAATATATGCTTTGGCTAGAAATATATTTTTTTGTGAAAAATTTTTTTTAACTGTATTTTTAAAAACAATTAATAGCAAGCCGTCATACCGGTCGCATACGACCGCCAGGAAGGAGAGAAGTTAAGTGGATTATTGCAATTTAATAAAAGAAAAAATATAAACTAAGTTGTAAATAATGTATTTATGGCGTATCCTATGTAGAGTATGACTTAACCGTAGCAGCTACGGTGATCACTCATCTGCTACGGCGTAGTCGAATGAACGCCTGCAACCAGAAGGGTCAACTTGCGCATTTACTACTTAACTAGCTACCTGTATCAGTCAGTAGTTTTCTCAAACGTACTTCCACTATGCTCTGGCAAACTAACACAGGCAACTCTTAATTGACAAGGAAACTTCCAATATTAGCTTTGCAACATGAGATGATGACTACTAGACGCAAATGCCTGAATAATTTTAGAAAACATATCACACACCTTACATGCCAATAAAAATAAGAAAAATCCCTCGATTAACCTGGGATTAGGCCTTAGTCAACCACGCTGGCCCAGGCCTAATCACCCTAACATAGGGTAGGCTCGAGCCCCTCGGTGGGGACGTATATGGGCTGTGATGATGATGATGAACCTGGGATTCCACTATCAGATTTGGTGACAATGGGACTACCGCGCGGGAGTATATCCTTTCAAATAAAAAAAGAATTTTTATATCTGGTCCACAATTGGCGAGAAATCAGTTGACATGTACGAGTAAACATAATATATAAAAAAGATAGATATGGTCGAGCATAGAACCTCTTTTTTGAATTCGATTAATAAGCAACATTTTTGTATAGGTTAGCAGGCTATAAATAGTAGACTAGTAGCTAAGGGCTGTAAGACATCAATTGCAGCCCGAGATAATTGGTGCTTACACCCGAGCTAACTACTCTGCTTTACATCTCGATTGTGAGATAAGTGGGTCCTTATTACCCCCAAATAGGGTTTGTAGGTGACCAATAAGCGCTCTTGGGTAATAATGTAGCTTGGAAAGCCCTAGGGCGGTAAGTAATTTAAAAAAAACACTTCACTATTTCAAAAAGTTCGCGTACATCTAACCATCATACTGGCAATAAATTATTGCAAAAAAATATTTCACTTTAAAGGCTATATTAAAATATTTTTTATTTTATTTACAAGAATATGAAAAACTATAAAATAAGGAATCTAGATTTCCAAGGCACTTAAATTAGATATTAATCATGGAAATAAACAGTACGATATTAATACTTTGTAGCTAAAATATCATTTTGCTGCTAGATTCTTTTTACATATCAACTTTTTAAAATATATTAACGTTTCATAACAACGTAAATGTAACAAAGATATTTCTGCTCCAAAAGAAAAGGTGTATTTTTTTTTGTTATACATTTAAGCGATTGTTTACATTTGGCCTGGCCTGACTTTTGTCAAAGCCTTTTGCGGCATTCTTTTCCCATTGTGCGCAGTCCTTGAGCTATCAAAACCGACAAAGGACGGTCCTCCGATTCCACTGAGTAAACGGCTACGCAACTAGCAAAAACTGCGTCAAAATATAAATAAAATAGGTACCTAATATCCTTGTACTGAAGACAAATTCCTTATTTTATAAAAAAAAACGGTAGCTTTTAAGCTTGAGGTGGCAAGCAAGCATATCAGCAAGCAAGCGTTTGCTATCACAGATATGAATATAAGTACATGTTGCTCCTCTTTCAAACTGTTTATTTATGCCGGCTATCAACCGAAATATAGAACAATACCTTATTGTGTCGCATTGAGCTCAGAAACTATAAATAAGACCGAAATAATGCTAACGGTTTTGCGGTCTTTTGACTTAACACGTTCGGTTAAGAAAAAGTAAAACGCTTCGTTTTCATACTGGCCTAATCTTTTTAAATTTATATATGTGGTTACGGTTACGTTAAAACATCTGGGACGTTTTTAACTATAAAGTCATGAGCGTTACCAAATCGCAACCCTGCGCCGTATCGAATACCCGATACGTTCACTGTATCCGTATCTCCGTATCGTAGAAGCATATCTAGTTTGTGTCATCATGATAATGTATCACTGTCCGTGCATATATTATGCCCTGATACGGATACGGTTCCGGAACCGATACGATGATCAGACCGGGCAAATTTTTCTTGTCTTTGTAAACATCTTGATTAAGTATGTGTATACACGTACTTACAAGGTTAAGTAATAATTATCAAATTAGAATTTTTGCTTTGTTTTTGTCGTTAGTGTCTGTAAAGGCCAATATTTAATAAAAAAAATCAATACATACCGGATCTGGCTAACGGCGTGCCCCGCCGAATTCTGGTAAGTCTACCACTAATGCGAATACAAAATACTGTTGTTTGTTTAATTATCAGGCTAATCATGTGTGAAAGCGCTATTGTTGTACCTCACTTGTACTGCATCCACACCGAGCACGTGTGCTCGGCGTGGATGCATGCGGCATTCGTGTGGCTTACATGCGTTTTCCAGTTGTGTATCTGGCCATGCACGTATTTGACCGTTTGTGTATTTGGTTAAATGCGTCTATAGGCTTTTTGTGTTTTTGGTTCAATGCGTCGAACCCGTCATGACACTTTTTTTTATTGCAGAAAGTTGGCAAATAAGCAAACTGCCCACCTGATGGTAAGTGGTAACAGTCACCTATAATAAATGTGGCTCTTGTGAGATTCGCAGTAAAACTGCAACCCCCACAAGAACCACAGTGTACGTTGCCAACTTGTGACACAAGATGTAAAATCACAGTACCCAGTAATTTCACTGCCATATCTTACCCTTCAAACCGGAACACAGCAATGCAAGCACTGCTGCTTTGCGGCAGAAATAGGTAAGACGGAGGTACCTAAGCAGACGACCCTGGTACAGAGTCTCCCTCCAGCAAAAATTCAGCCATCCATTTGGCCAAGTCATGATCATCATATCAGTAGATATGATTTTATTATTAGTTTTTTTTTTATCACGATAACGTATCGCGCCAGTATGAAACAAGTTCACGATAATGTGACCACAGCACTTAAAACGCTCATTACTGTAAAGCACAATGTGCCTTGTAAGCCTTAAAATGTTTTTTTTAATAGCTAACACCGCTTTAACCCATTATTATTGAAGTACAGATTTTGTTTACGATCAAACCGACGTTTTAATGCAAAACACATCGTGGAAGATAAACTCCGTCCCTTTGATTCGACTGGACAATAGTGCCTGCGTCAGTTGCCGTTTTATTTTCAGTGTAGGTACTCCCGCGTCCACCCACCTCGCGCCGGCCTTTTGTTTCCACCCGTAACCTCGAACACGTCTGATGAATAATGTCCACGTTGTGCCAGTGTGTAATACTATTGTTTATTATTCTGAACAGCTGCCCTACGTGATGGGTATAGACTACGACAGCAGAGGCGCCATGCTGCCGCCGCAAGTCAATATATCCGAGCGAGGCTACGTCCCGACAACGCTTCAGACTTTTAGGTAAATATTTAAAATAAATTCTCAATGATGTAGACTTTTAAGTACTTATACTGATGCTTATATGTTATTTATGATGTGGGTTTACGGATCGATATATCCAATTAGGGTAGGCTCGAGCCCCCTCGGTGGGGACGTATATGAGCTGTTGATGATGATGATGATGATATCCAATTACTAATTGTTGGTCATCCCAGCCAATCTCAACAGCCTTATAACTGCGCCATATTGAGCTTCAGAGTTTGAGAAACAAGCATCCAGAGCGAGATAGCGCTATACCTACACTGCGTCTAAGGAGATTCACACACTGCCACGCACCACGGAGCGTAGCGCGTGAATGCGTGTTCTTACGTTGCTTGTAAGTAGGTATCTCCGTTTGTATAGAAAACACGCACATTCCAACACACAGAAAACGCATCCACGCGTGTTCATGCAGACCACGCGCCTACAAGCGGAGAAAGACGCACCCACGCGCGTAGGTGCGCGCGAGACGCAAGGTATGACACATCGAGTCTCGCAGTGCCGTGCGTGATTTTGGAAGGGCTTGACGTTGTTTTTGGAAACGCAACTACGCGCGTGAGTGCGTAAAAAACCCGCATGATGCAGATCTGCACTCCCGCAAGTACGCGCGTAGCTGCGTCCACACGCATGATGCAGCGTGGTGCGTGGCAGTGTGTTAATCGCCTAATACGGAGCATATTTTAAGCTCAGTGTGGCTCTTGTCGCCAGCATTCTAGTGCACAAGTACCTGTGCAAACACGTCATGTGCACTTTGTTCTTTCACTCGCATTAGTCCGATGTGGCCTACTATTGCCAATGCAGCTTCCGAAATGCGGAGGAGCTTGAGATGTCTCACGATTTTGGTCCCCATCATCGCAAATGAAAAATTTACTAAATACGAAACGTTAGATCGGTATAGTTTTGTACGACATTTGTTTTCAAACGATACGCGAATGTCTTATTAGTTTGTCTAATATAAAAAAAAAATATAGTATATTTGACAAGATTTTTATTGCCATCATTTTTGTATTTTATTTGTTGGGCCACTGCACTCTGTAGCGTGGAAAACTTTCTTCAACAATATACATTTGCCGAGCACCAGAGATTTTAAATCTCTGCCGAGCACATCTAACCAGGATTTGCTCCTTACAAGTTTTCAATCTTCCATTACAGGTTTCTGATTGAGCGAATGTAAATGTGCACAATTGCATTATTTAAGGCCTCAATAATGTTTTTAACATTTTTGTCGTTTCACATAACGTTAATCCATACTAATATAACAAATGCGGAAGTGTGTATTTCTGTCTGTTATCTCTGCACGCTAACAGCTGAACCGATTTAGATGAAATTTGGTATAGATTGAGTCACGGGAAAGGACATATGATAGTTTTTATCGCAGAAATCATTCTTTAAGGTGGTGAAAAGGGAGATGGAAGTTTGTATGGGGAATCAAAAACCGCTGTATTGATATATATATAAAATTTGGTGAGAAGCAGACTGAATAAAAAATAAGCTACCGGAATCACTCTTTACACGCGGACGAAGTTGCGGGAAAAAGCCTGAACAGAAATCGAAAGTTTTGTCGAGTATGGCCTAAGCATTGTAGCAACTCTCGTCTGCTGTATATTAAAATGTGCTTTTTGCATTCTTAGGGTGCGACTACCATGCACCGGTGCGAGAAGCGCAGAGATTCTAGTGACGATGCAGCTGAACATATCCTCTCCAGATCGCGCCCACAAAGACGTACGGTTGCAGTTTAAAAGAAACAAAATATGTTGGAAAGGTAAGTTTTTAACAACTGTGAACTATTTGTGATACGTGGAGTCATTTTTTTTGTTTACTATTATAATAATTTAGATATGAATCAGGCGCTGTTCGGCGGCTTAGGCTTATCCTTGAACGGACTGCATAAGACGACAATTTTTCTGAACTTTTTGGTGGTCGGACGTCGGTGTAGGCACCAGCGACGCGGCAGCTTTAAAAGCTTATCTCTACATAAATTAAGGTTAGCATAAGGCGATAACAGGTTTACAAAAGCGGACTTATAGCCTGGGGCATTATCTGCCAGTCAACCTTCAGGTGATACAGAGAATATAGAAGTAGATGTACAAGTGATAATTATAAATTGTAAACATGTTTAATATATAGCTATATAAAAATTCTGGAACTTAGCGAAGTAAATTTTGTTGACTTACAAATATAGCATTCTATAGTCTGGCTTTAAGTAGATTTTGATCTGCTCCTTAATTTTTTTTAAAGAAAGTTGATAATATGCATCAGTCACTACTAAATAATGTATTATTTAACCAATTTAAGCTTTTTAAACTGACTAGGTACTCAGTACAGATGCTAATGATTATTTACAGATTCTGCATAAATTTCGGGTTTGTGGTAATTTAAACATTAAATAGCTACCTTCAACAAGATTGTTTATGTGATACGGAATAAGAAAGTAAGTTATTAGTCGTAAAGCTCTATTATTTAGCTATTCACGAATATTTGTGCAAGCAACCATTCTCCGAGCCTTGGCCTGAAGCCAAGCTATGTTTGCATCTTCCTGTATGCAGTTTAACTACTGATAATTTGCATTTAATATTATCATAAACCTTATATGCAAATTAGGAATTATGCAATATTGTTTAATAAATAATGGTTTCGTTATTTAATGTTTCACTTTGAAAACGTTTATTGTCATTAGTCAGAAAGAGGTGATACATGTATGTATGCCTACATACATTGATATAACACGATTCAAATTAGGTACTAGGTATTTTAGGCATATATAACGATAACAATAAAATAACATTATATCAACACCATACGCAAGCAAATGTGTATATAAGTGTGGCTTGAATAGAAATGTAAGTTTGAATAACCCATGTTGTTAGTTTTGAAAAATGAGCAAAGTTGAAAGGCGCCCCTCCCGTTGAACAAATCATTTTACAACCGAGAAGTACTCTTGAATCAAATAAAGCTATAAAGACAGAACCCGAACACTCTCTGTCTGGCGCGGTAGTAATAACAATAAATTTCACACGCCTACTCCGGTTGAATTGGTTGTTAGAGGTTTTCCGATTCTTCGCGTTAAATAATAAATTTTGATGGAGTTTTATGAAAAATTAAGTATCAATGTGGTAGCAATAATGAAGAAATAAAGCATATATGTAAAGCGATGCGTGATTAGAGTACATAGGCTGTTCCGATAGTTTTTAGTTAAATGAAAATTAGCAAGGATATGACAAAAACATATTTATATTTTTTCAAAATATTCCCCTCCAACCCCTATACACTTATGCATTCGCCAGCTTTCAAAACATTTGAAAAATGCATTTTGCGGAAGGTCGAAAAATAGCCGTCGAAATTCTTCAACGGCTTCGTCTGCTGTTTTGAATCTTCGTCTACGAAGCATTTTTTTCACCGTGGGAAATAAAAAAAAATCGCACGGAGCTAGGTCGGGACTGTAGAGAGGATGTGGTAATATTTGTACCCCTGAAGTTGCCAAATAGTCCACAGTTCTGGCTGCTGTGTGAGCAGGCGCATTATCCTGGTGAAAAAGAATGCCACGGACGCCGGTACTTGGGCGCTCATTAGTCAACGCCTCGAAAGCTTGTGGCAGACAAACTTTGCAATACCATTCACTAGTAACTGTTCTATGATCTTCTAGTGGAATGACAGCAACTGGTCCACTGCGTCGAAAAAAAACCGCTATCATTTTTTTGTTAACGCTTCGACCGCGAACCACTTTTGTAGGCAACTCGTAATCTTCAAACACCCATTGCGTGGATTGCTGCTTTGTGAGAGGATCGTAGCTGTAGATCCAAGATTCGTCAGTTGTAAAAATATAGGAAACGTTTTGCGAAGTTCCTCCTTCGAACTTTTCCAACATAAATTTGCACCAATCTACACGACAGGACTTTTGCTCATCGGTGAGAGAATGAGGTATCCATCGCGAAGCAACCTTCCTGACTTTAAGGTGTTCATGTAAGATGGTGGAAACTGCCCGGGATCCGATCTTCAGTTCAGCCTGAATCTCTCGATGTGTAATATTTCTATTTTCCTGGATTAGCCACTCTACACGGATAACGTTTTCATGAGTTACTGCTGTTGGTGGTCGGCCGGGTCTGGGGTCATCGTTTAAGCTCTCTCGACCACGTTTAAATTCACGGAACCAATAACTAATTGTTGCTAACGTAGGAGCAGACTCACCAAAAGCAGCCTGTAAATTTTGTTGCGATTCCTTAAAGGTTAACCCTCGTTTATAATCATAGAAAATCATAGCAGGAAAAGATTCCCGCGAAACGTCCATTGTTGCAAACAAAAGAAGCACGACAGACAATTTTAAAAAAATATTTGAAAAAGGAACGACTTGTTGGTGGCCAATGATTTTCAGCAAGGAGACTAGTATTGAAATAAGCCGTCAAATAAAAACAGTTTCAGGAAAAAAGAGATTATATTTACAGTGTGGCTAACAATTTCCGGAACAGCCCACGTATAATCAAATATGGTTTTGTATAAAATAACAAAAGCAAAACTTTCATGTAGATATAACCACAGTGGTGGTGGGGTATAACCAAATGTGATGTATCCATTTTGACATTTTGTTAATGGTTAGTGTTCAACAAATTAATAGTAGTAAAAAATTAAACAAATACTTAACACAAAACTGTTTGTGAGTGACCAAATTAATAGTGGCTTCACTAATGTTTTTCGAACACTTGAGCAATTGAAAAACAAAAGAAAAAGTATACAATTTCTAGTATCGTTTGAAATTGATAATCTCGCTTAAAGTTTCACGGCTAGCCAGACTTGAGTCACTTTACAAATCACTCCCCCTATTCTGTATTAGCATGTAGACACAATTCTGTTCGCCCAACAGGATATTTTGCGAGGCATAAAGACGTAGGGGTTGTTCAGGGAGGCACTCTGAGCCCCTCATCTTAATGTGTTTACAAGGAAGTAGGTATCGATTGTTTTATTGTACTTTTATTTGACTTGGAAATTTTTCTATGAAGCTCGCAACGTATTATTATTGTGCATTTTCACCGCGTTTCAAGTTATTGTTTGTTTTGCATGACAAATGATTAGCGGCAGTCCTTGATGAGGTCTGAAGCTCCAACGACAGGAAAATTAATGATATTTTCGCCCTGAATGAAAATGGCATATAGACTTCACAATGAAAATTGAGACCAATATAAATACGTTCTCTTGATTGATAATTTTTATATAAATTAAATTATGCATAAAACAAACGAGGTTCTGCCAGCACTGAAACTATATAAAATGCAAAATTTATGCAAAAAGTATTATAACCACTGGATAACGCTTAAATATTTTTTTAAATGTGCTAAAAAAATAAAATTTTATTTATTTATTTTTTATTTATTTATTTATATTTTATTTAAAATAAATAAAACTCTATGAATCGAAAAACGACATTCTGTTTCACAAATACCAAAAATACTACTAGATATGTACCTAGATGGTATATTTAAACACAAGTCTACTAATTCCCAACTAGGCTTCTCATTAAAAAATGTTGAGCACAAAGTAAATAAAAAATTTAAAAGTAATTCAAAACTGCACCTCCGGTTTACGCGTTTGATAATATTCTCCTTTTCCGGCACGGGATCTGTTATTGGATATTCCTAAAACATTGGGAGGGTCGTTTATTAAAATGATGAGTGCAGTAGCCACTTACCTGGACTTATTCCATCGATATTACCGCTTTCCCCTTACTTTGTGCCAAGTTTTTTTCTATTACCCGTAATATTTCATTTAGCTGGCTTCATCCAATATCATTAAGCGCAATAGGAGATTTTATTTCAAGAAAATCGCTTAAACGGTCTCAAGAATTGCGTTTCGGTCGAGTTAACTTACAAGTGTTTGGGGCTTTAGAATTTATGCTTATACGCTGTATAAGAAAATTGATTTTTTTTGTAGGATTAAAAAGACACAAAAAGTTTGCATTTTTAAAGGTTTTATTTTACGTAGCATTATGGTTAGTGTGAAATGTGAAGCAAAACAAATAGTCTTCAAAAAAACTAATAATAAATAGATACCACTACATAACTTATTTGTATTTAAAAAAAAATTCATGTTACCCAGTTGCAAAGAAGTATGTTTCACTCGATCTTGAACGTTTCATCATCATCATCACAGCTCATATACGTCCCCACCGACGGGCACGAGCCTACCCTAACTTAAGTTAGGGCGATTAGGCCTTAGTCAAACCACGCTGGCCCAGTGCGGATTGGTTGGCTTCACATGCATCTTTGAATTACTTCGCGGGTGTACGCAGGTTTCCTCGCGATGTTTTCCTTCGTCGTAGGAGCGTCAGATAAATGTACATATGAAATTCGTGAAACGAAAAAAACACATTGGTACATGGCAGGATCGATCGCGGGCCTCCCGATTCTACTCGGGGCACAGTCCAGTGACGAGAGCACGTCACTGGACGTAATATTATTAAATATTCTTTTCAGTTGGTGATTCTTTGTCAGTCTACAGTAATTTTTGTGTAGTAGAATATTTCATCCCTTTTTACCTCAAATCATTTCATCATATTGTGAACTGCTCTGTACTTAATGAGCTGTGGTGTCTGCATCCCACAAAATGACGTTAGTTGGCTGCGATATTTTGTTAATTGGAATGGAGATTCTTCCTCAGTCCACCACTTTATATTAAACTATTGCCACCTCTCAATAAAGTAGCGATAACACTAGGCGTGTTACCTCTTTATCTGTGTGTTAATCTCATTTTTTAAATTAATCTTATTAAATAGAAACCCAATAAAAACAATACTTAGAATTTTTAATTAGATAAAAAAATTTGGACGATTCGGAAGAGTTTTCTACCGAGTCATATTGGAATAAACAATATTGTGATCGATTGATTTTAACAATTAATTTGTAAATGTTGATTTACAACTTGACTGCCATCGGTGTAAATGCCGCTAATAAGCTGTTTGTTCTATCTACATTGTGTAAAATAGGACACAAGGATGAGGTTAGGACCTCGGACGCATTCGTACGGGACTTACAACACCCTTGATCAAACCTACACTTTGTCACCTTAACAGGCTTATCAGCGGTGGTTACCCACAACGAAACAGCGCGATTGGCAGGTGACGTGTCCCGCGGCTCTAGTGTACTGCTGGTGGCTGGGGGCTGTGCTGCCGCGGCACTGGCACTGCTGGCCGCAGCGGCGGCAGCTGGCACGCTGTACAAGCGGGGAAGTAAGGCGCGCCACCACGATTCTATTCAGTGAGTACGAATAGACGTTGCCGAATATTAAATTCATCTTAATTGTACTATATATTTTGTGAAATGCGATCAGATAAACATCAAAAACGAATAACATATAATTTGATAATTGGAATACAAAGTGATATGGATTTTTTTGTAGCTGTCAAAATTGTTATAATTTTTAAACTACTTCACCATCCATACTAATATTATAAATGGGAAAGTGTGTTTGTGTGTTTGTTTGTCCGTCTTTCACGGCAAAACGGAGCGACGGATTGAAGTGATTTTTTAAGTGGAGATAGTTGAACGGATGGAGAGTGACATAGGCTACTTTTTGTCTCTTTCTAAACCCCCACTTCCCTAAAATGGGGGGTGGAAGTTTGTATGGAGCATTCCGCAATTTTCAAGGTAAAAAGCTAAAAATTGGTATGCGAACTATTTGTGACTAACAAAAAAAATCATGCATTATTTTTTTTTTGAAATCTGCCCCCAACCCCTTAAAAGAGAGGGTGAAATTTTATATGGGACTTTTTGCAGTTTTCAAGCTAGGAAGCTAAAAATCGGTACACAGACTCTTTGTTACCAACGAAAAATACCTGCCTTATTTTTTTTTTAATCTTCGGTGTTACCCCGAATTTAACGCGAGCGAAGCCGCGGGCAAAAGCTAGTAAGCTATAAAACTACTGTAAATATGACAATAATAAGTTCTGTCAGAATTCATCTATATAATTTTGCTAAACTGTTGCTAGTGTTATGCGCTTACCTAATAGTAGATAACCCAACAACTGAAAAAAGGTGAATTCTTTGCGAGGCACTAAGTTGTATCCCGAGAGGAGTGAAGGATTCTAGAATAGAATCCTGAGCGGATTCCGGAATCCACGTGTTAGGTACTCTACTTTTTATCATTGACTGCGAGAAAACAATTACTCTGTGATTATGAATAAAATTTTATTATGTGTAATACATAAAAGAACAATAGAAAACAAAAGAACTAGAAATTAATTGTAAAATTAGAACAGTTTTTGAAACTTAGTTATTACGTTTCGGTGGTTTTTAGTACGTTTTTTATAGCGAGAGTGTACATCCTCTTTGCACGTTTTCCTTTTTTCTTACTATAATTCGTATATTCGCGCATGCTCCAAATATTTATTTTTATTCACTCAGTTAAACTAAGAGCGTTTTATTCACTGTTTTTGAAGAAACGCGAGCCCTTTGTCGAGTGTCAATGGTAAAAAGTATTTTTGTTTTGTTTTAATGGTACATCAACACTTACATGAACAATACTCGTAATAGCAACAAGATTATACAATAATAAACTAATTATATATCTACACGGGTAAAGAGATAACAGTATAGTTAAGAATATCTACAATAAAACACAGAAAATGATGCCATTACAATATGAAAAAAAAAGATCAAAGCTCAGAGGCCGAAAGCAAGCGTTAAATAAAACACGAAATACCTACTTAGTATAATATAAAGTAGAATTATTAATTACTTTCCTAAGAAAACACAATCAAAGTTATGATTTCGTTATAATGGATCTCGTCTTTATATTATATTTCGTAAAACGAAGGAAATTGGTGTTTTCACGAGTTTCAACGTAATCATCTCACCTTTGTATTTTATTTAAATTCTGTGTAACTTTGCTCGAGAACGAGAAATTTCAATGTAGGCACATTAATTTAACAGCGTGAATTTAATTACGTTATTTGATTATTACAATAATTTTCGAGCCAATAATGGCATAATTAAATATAAAAGAACAAAGCGTAAAAGTAGAATTTAGGAGGATGTTGGAAATTAGAATATTACACACACACCTTCATTAGTACATGAACATTACAGTTGAACAGATTTTATGCAAAAGAAAGGGATAGTTAGGTAGGTACAAGTCGATTAGGTTAAGAGCTACAAGTAGTTTTAACATAGACAAGATACATCTAGATACCAATTACGAAGTCTGAGGTGCATTTTTCCAGAACAGACACTGAACTACAAAAGTCTGCTAATGAGTAAACTAGATTTATTCCCTATGTCTACTTTTAACATAGTAATAATGTCATATTACTATTAACAGTAATGTTGTAGAAAAATGATACTTCGAATTTCCTAATGACAGTAATACCTTGTATGGTTTATGGTTGAAGGGGTGGTGATATTAAAATACAACACGGAACTTATAGTTAGCAACATCGTTGTCCATGACCAAATCTATACATACAAATACAAATAAATAAAATTGAAGTGTCTGTTTGTAATGTCAAAATAACAAGCTAAATGGGTATGAATTTATATCGGGTACCAATAACAAAAACACATTTTTTTTTGTCTGTCTGTCTGTTTGTTTCCGCTAATTTCCGGAACGGCTGGACCGATTTTGACGGGACTTTCACTAATAGATAGCGAATTATATAAGGTATATCATAGGCTATAACATCTTTAAAAAAATGCCTACAAAAATCAAAATGCTGCCAAAAATTCCACGCGGACGAAGTCGCGGGCACAGCTAGTTTCAAATATTCAAATTCAAATTCAATATATTTTATTCAAATTGGATTGTTACAATCTCTTTTGAACGTCAAAGCAGCTACGCCATTGGTTCACAAGTCTACGGCGGGAGACCTTGTACTGGAAAGAACCAGCAAGAAAACCAGCAAGGGCTATTTTTTTCTCCCTGTAATTTTTTTTTAAAAAACGTCGCCCCACACTAGGATTTTCTCCTGTGTCGTGGGTGCAGTTACCAACATAGAATATCACATGCACATACGCCCAAACCGGAACAAATTTCTGTAGGCCATACAAAACATTTGTCCCGTACGGGAATCGAACCCGCGACCCTTTGCGCAGTAGGTGATCACTCGACCTCTGCGCAAAGCGTGTCGTATTGTTACAGAGTCGTCAATTGGAAGCTGACCTCACAGCAGAAGTTTGAGCTCAACTTCCATTACAAGATTAGATGTGTCAGTTCTCTTCTTACTACTTATTACCAAAAATAATATTTGTTTAAACAAATGGTTATACATAACAACACGATTCATTATCTGAAAAATTAACACCAGGCATTGGCATCATTCAAATAATCGATGACTTTATAATATCCTTTACTCATAAGAGTCTTTTTTACATGCGCTTTAAACTCTTGAAAAGGCAAGTCGGTAACACTTTGTGGAAGCTTATTATAAAAGGTTATACATTTCCCCATAAATGAGCCTCTAGTTTTTTGAAGCCTATTAGTCGTCGTGTTGCATTCATGTTGCATCCACAAGGCAACAATTGGTGTGTATCATGTGGTACACGTACGTGTAGATACGAGGCTTTAAGCTAGCACTAGCACTAAAGCCATCAAGTAACATTTTTTTTCTCCGAATAAAATAGATAAGTCATCGTATGTTTTAATATCAACTGCTAAGTTTAAATACTATAAGGTACTATAAGCGTCGGCGGGAAATCTATATCTATTCTATACAAATAAATAAAAATGAAGTGTCTGTTTGTAATGTCAAAATAACAAGTTTTTACTAAATGGGTATGAATGTATATCAGTACCAATAACAAAAACACAATTTTAAAAATTTTTGTCTGTCTGTTCCCGCTAATCTCCGTAACGGCTGGACCGATTTTGACGGGACTTTCACTAATAGATAATAATAATAATAATATTTATTTATTTTTCTCTCACAGAGGATAAAGTGTAGGTTCTAAAATAATTACAGTTAAAATGACTCATATATAACATAGGCTACTTTTTATCAAGATCTTTAAAAAATTGTCTATATAAATCAAAATGCTGCCAAAAGTTAGTAATCCACGCGGACGAAGTCACGGGCACAGCTAGTTTAAAATAAGTCACATAAGCTGGAAGATTTTGTGAAAAATATTAAGATACCTCAATTTCCATACAATATGTGGCGCTTGTATTGACCTCAGTTACGAAGGTGGTACAGTGCAAAAGCGATTGTTATAATAATGCCTCGTACATTTTAATAGTTTAATTTTATTTAATCTTTACTTACACGCCATTGTATCATTTATCAGACATGATTTACCCTTACAGATTTAATGCCTTTAAAGCAACCACAAAGTAACTATTGTTTTAGTAGAACTGATGGATTTAAAATTTACGTAATCAGTACGATGCTGATGGTAAAGTGCATGTTAATTTATGAATACTTACTTAAAGAAAATAATTATAAATATCGCTATTGGTGCCTCTAGTGAAAGTTAATCTATCTCAATCAAATAATAAAATGCTAGTAACGCGTGTAAAAAATATTCCTTAGAGACATAACACATCGACAAAGTTCATACCATACCATCAATTGTTATCATTATAAAATTTATAAAAAAAGGGCCATATGAGATGACTTTCTTCTTTTTTAAATAACTGTCTACCCTGGCTCGTACCTCGATACAAATTATAAAATTGAGATCAAATTTCCCTTCAGTGAAATTAAAAGACAATACAACTTGAATTACCATGTATTACCACAAAACACCATTGAAATAAGAAGACAATAAAACAATGTAGGAAACTGAACAACTTTACGCCAATCTTTTAATACTATGAATATATTTAAAAATTTCCCTGCACTATAACTTACCTTTTATAAAGATTTTTTAAGACAAATATTTAACATTTTTAATTTATTTTCTTAGTTACATAAAAATCTTGTCTTAATAATTTAAAATACAACAAGAACTAACTATCCAAACAGGTGCAGTAATTCTAGATTTATTCGCCTGCACACATTTCGACAATTTGTTTTTATTAAGCTAAAAAGGAGATTATTATTATTTTGACAGCATACAACGCTATCGCTTATGCTTGAAACCACGTGTAAATTGTGAAGGGGAGCAACCCTTTCCTGTCACGTTTGATTGATGATCTGGTTGTAAAGGTTTTATTGATAGACAAAGGAAATACGTTTTTAATTTCGTTACTGGATCAGCTTATCTTTACATAATTATTGCACGCCATTAGGTTGTTTGTTGGCGTTGTAGGTATACAATCAATTTAAAATGTTTATTTAGGTGATCTCCTACTAAGTATTCGTAAATATTTTGGAAATTTTGCTTTTGTGTTTATGCCGTGAAAATTAACTATTACAATTTAATCACCAAATACAGTTTATGACGAATTCTCAAATAACAGACTTTGTATCGTTTGGGCTTAGATTATTCTAAGCGTTCGGGATTTGGTCTCCGTTTTTGGTCTGTATAGCTACTAACCGTTTCTAGTTTAAATTTTAATTGATGATGATAGTCCTATGACATTTTCCCACTGAGTTTTGATACATTAACTAAAATTACTTCTGTTATTTTCCTAGTGCTTATATCATCATATTGTTTCATGATGCAGCACCTCATATACAACAGCAGCATATGGGAGCCATCAAAATGTTCTACTGCGACTTGACACCCTCGGAAGGCCGCCAAGCTCAACTGGATCCTATGCCACAATAGCTAGTTTACATAAATTTCCTTTTGGTAAGCTTATACAGTTACTTAATGTAGTAAATAAAATTCTCAGTCATCAAAATTTTTGTGAATTTCACGTAACTATGATTAAAATTAGAAAGTACTCACTAGTTGTACACTACAGCAATTAGCTAATCACGCATTTTATACAGAAACCCTTTCGTATCAAAGGAATTTAATGAGCATTTGCGTAGGAATGAATTTATTGTCATAATTTTAAAATATAATGAAAAGATCGAGGTAAGAGTTTTTGGCATGAAAAAAATATTTTGAAAAGAAAAAAAATATTGAAAACTGTCTGAAGAAGAATAAAACAGCAATAACTAAATAGAATATTGAGAGAATTGTCTGGTAACGCTTTAAAAAAACTAAATATGACCATAAAAAGTTGACTATTTTATAATTTTTAACGACAATGATATGACTTTTTATTGCTCTATCGTTCTAACACAATACCAAGATTTTTAATAAATGATCCAGGATTCTAAAAATCAATTAAAATATACTGAATTGAATTTTTTTTCGTTCATGAACCTGATGTAAAGCGACAATAAAAGCTATTCAATAATAAAACCACATTGCACTACAATCATCAATCCCCTTGAGTAGCTTTGTGATGTGGCATGTCCTTAAGTGCTTAATTAATTTAGTTTATTTTTTTTTAATCTTGCTAAGAACTATTCTGTGGTAATATCACAAATTACAACGAGTAATCGCTGTTTATGAAAGTTTCATATATTTTTGCAATGAAATCATATACAGTTTTTCTGCGCTAGGTATTTGTCTAGCAAAGTATAAAGAATAACATTGAACTGAATGGGAATTGTTCAGTTTGTATGGGTGCTTTGGCTTAACATGAACATCAACCAAACTTATTAAAAATTGACAGTTTTAATTCTTTGTATCTAAAAATATGTAATTCAAGTAATATAATCGCGGTAAAGTCTACTGATATGCCTAAATAGGCAAACGTTATATTCCAGTAAGAAGTTGCTAATGTTTGTGACTTTAACCGTACGAGTATGTTAGTCTAAAATGATATTATTAGTAATGAAAAAATATAATTGTGTACATTACCAACCACTGTTTTCAAAACAGTATATATTTTTATACATGCTTGGGTAGTATACCGAGGTAACAGTATCAACATCAGACGCAGGTTAGGTATCCAAAGTAGTGCCAGGGATCAAAAAAGAAGCTTCTGTGTCCAAGGATATAGCCGGGTCCTCATTTGGGGCAATATCAGTGTCCATTATAAAAGCAAATCGGGTTCACAGTAAAAGAGTCGAAAAAATTAACATTCACTTTATTGTAGGTACTGTACTACACTGTGTACAAAGGCGAAGCTATTTCTTTTTTAAAAGCATCTATTTAGAACGATTGGTGCTGCCATAGTAAAAAAATCGATTTGAAATCGACCGATTTAAAACATAAAAAGTGTTTTGTGTGTTTAATAAATAAAAGATTTTACAAAAGATGCAGTTCTTTATTGTATTGTACATGTCTTATGGGAATTAATTTTAAAGTCAGATAATAGCTATCAATTTTTTGTTAGCAATTAATGATTTTTCAATAAATATTTTACGTAAAAGCCACACAGAAATTGATGGTTTCACTATTTTCAATAGTGCTACTTAATTAAAATATATTATTTTGATGCTAACTTTCCGGCGACGAGGATGTGAAAAATATTTTTCTTACATTTAATTATACTGAACAGTAAAAATATTTTTTAGAAAATAACTTGTTCACTAAAAGCCGAAATTGAACAATACCCTTTCTGTTCAAATACACTATGTTCAAGTATATTATATCAATACTTATTTTATTTCCCTACACCAACATTATCGTGGGCTTATAACCACGGCATAACGTCACCGTGAAACGGAACGACGCGACGTCACGGCACGGGCGGCGGCGCCGGCGCCGTGTACGGTGCGGTGTCCCTGCTCGTTAGTTAGTTAGTTAATGTTTCGCTGTCGCTAAGTTTTTGCGATGTTTTTTTATTCATCAGCTTAGCAATAAGAAAAACAGAAACGTCTCACCATACCTATACATATAGACAAAAACTGCAAGTTGGAGTACACGTTTGAACCGACGGTTGCTGTCGTGAGCCGTACACTAGGGAAAGCAATTATCGAAAGGATAAATAAATGTAAACAAAAGAATTTTACTTTAAATCTCTATTAGGTTCTTCTGGTGTAGTAATAATGTTTTTGCTGTCATTTTGTTTATCACTTCTTGTTTCTTGTATTTATATACGTTAAATTCGTGTGTTATCTTAGATTACACACATTAACATCATCTTAGCCAAGATGCGCCCACTGTTGGACATAGTCTTTCCCCAGAAATCTGCAAACCGATCGGTCCTGCGCCTCCCGCATGCAGCGGCTTCCCGCTACCTGGTTACCTATCATAAGATCGATTTTTTTGACCGAATTTCATTTAAAAGAAAATTTTTCGACTATCTTCCTTTCGTCTTGTTTACCTCGTCGAAATCTCGTTTGCCAGTGTAGTACATCAGTTGACCTATTATCAATTCGTTCTTTTTTCGTTACTCCGACATTTCATTTGGTCGAAAATCTTTTTACTGCAACGCATGGATGTACTGGTAGTCTATTCGACCTAAGACGGCCCAGATCTCGGCAGAATCAAAGGCTTTCTCATAGTTCACAACGTCAAGTATAGTGGCAGATGAAAATCCTCGTTCTTAATGTGGTCGACAAGGTCACAAGCGAGGAGCGAACGAATGACACACTGACCCTTATAATAAACTTTTTTAAGCCAGGGCTTAGTTAGGCGGGCATTCGCACAAGCGATGCCCGTCTAATGACCCTGCCGTGGAGGCCTACGTGCACGGTTGGCCCCGTGCACGCCGCCGTAAGGCCCTCCGTCTGGGGATTGCCCTGGTGTTCTCGGGCAATCCCCCCTTGCCCGGGCGCGTGTGTAGTGGAGTCGCAGTTACCTAGCGCGCCCATATGGATAGGGAGAACACCGGGGGGTTTTAGTGGGTTGGCCTGGCACCCTGCCGGGAGAGCCCCACACACTCTCGCTGTCTAGCCAACGGCGGGTACGGTGCGGTTACGCATTTCCCCTCGAGAAAAAAAAGGGCTTAGTTTATCTATGCTTCGTTTCATTCCGTTTTATTCAATTTTAATTATATTCGAAAAGGACAAAACGCAGATTAACTAAGCTAGGCTCGAAAAAGTTATTAGTACGGGCCAATAAGAGTGCGCGAGAACCTGGAAAATAGAGAGGAGAGAGCGGGGGTGGGGTGGTGGTAAGTGAAAATAGAGTCAAAATGCGAAGATAGCTAGTGCGGGAGAGAGGTTAAACGCCGCACTAACCACCCTCACCTTGCCGACCTAGGACTCGGGATTCTAGGAAGGTGGAAACACATGCGCTGGCAGAGAGTTCCATTTCTTAATCGTGCGACATAGAAATGAGTTACCGAATTTGGTGGTACGCGTTTGAATGGTAGTCATAGTTAGCCGGTGACAACGCAGACCAGCACGTGTAGTTCTTAAATGGAAAGGAGAAGATGGAATTAGTGAAAAAAGCTCTTCAGAGCACTCGCCGTGGTATAGACGATAGAACGCGCTAAGTGATGCAACATCGCGACGCAACTGCAGAGGTTCAAGGTTGTTAGTCACCTCTACATCGCCAATGATGCGTGTTGCGCGCCGCTGCAACCTATCCAAAGCATCGAGTAAGTACTTGGCGGAGCCATCCCAGAGGTGCGAACAATATTTATTCTACACATGAGCGTACTTGCGTTTTGTATAGCAAGCACAGTTGATCAGCTGTAAAGAATCGCCGCACCTTGTTCAAGACACTGAGTTTTCGTGAAACTGTTTTTAGAAGGCTTTCGATGTAATCCTTTTTTTTTAATGGGTTTAGGTCGCAGGGTACGTATTTGCAATGTGTTCACAAGAACGTGACCGGCATATTTTTACATTTTGGAATGCTGTTTATTAAAATAAATATTAGACTGAATAGAGCAATCCTTTACCTAAAATGCTTTGTAAAACAACATAAGCTTTCCCTCCAATTTTTTCTTAAAATATTATATTTTACAATGGAGTGCCGCGTACGCTACCCGCTTTGAAGCTGTGTTTCTCTGTACTCAACCGAAAGGACCCAAAATGTCCCGCGACCAGGCCGGCCCAATAGATGAAAAAGTCGAAGGCCTTCGTGATCAAGTGGGTGAAAAGATATTCACAAAGAAAAGCCATCAATGACTGACCAAATCGTGGCAAATCGAATAAGACGTCTGTCGCAGAGGATAAATGGATTGTGCAGCTGTTTGCCAAGAATCCTTTAATATCACTTCGCTCCGGGCAAGAACAGTTGAAGAAAAAGGGTTTAATTATATCACTTGACACCATCAATAGGTGTATTGCAAATGACGTAACATATCGAAGCAAAGTGAAGAAAGCCTTCCTTTCTCAAATGCGTATTGAAAAACGGCTGCATTGGGCGTGCGAAAACAAAGACTGTGATGGGACAAGATCAGTTTTTCCCATGAAGCTTCATTCTGTACTACCACTTATTCGGATCGAGTTTGGACTATGGCTGAAATAGACTGGTGGTACGAGTCGGGAAACACCCACCTAAGGTGCATTTTTGGGGATGCTTTTCAAAAAAGTGTTTCGAAAAGCTGCACTTGTTTACTGGTAGTTTGGATGCTCAGAATATGACAAAAAATTACGAAAAAGCATTAATGCCGTCGGCAAAGACGATTTTTTCACGCAAAAATGATTCCTGGATTCTGCAAGAAGATAATGACCCTAAACACCGAAGTCGGTTCTGCACCACTTGGAAAGCGGCCCTGGTATTGAAGTGTTGGATTGACCCTCACAGTCCTCTGATGCCAATTCAATTGAAAATGTTGGGGCGTGGATAAAGCTTAGACTGAGGGCAAAAGATGCAGTAACCGTCGCTGACCATACTCGTGCACTGATGTCAGCATGGAGATCTTTACCTCGCAGCTATACTGAAAAATTGGTGGAAAGTATGCCGCGAAGATGCCAAGCAATTATATAAAATAATGGAGATTGGACGCCTTATTAATATTAAAGCATCAAAAAGCAATAAAAGTCCCAGTCGATTACAATTTATGGTTTCATATTTCTAAGGATTTCATTAAAATTTTCCGGTCACGCTCTTTTCGTACATACTGTACATTACACACACTGCGTTCAGATTCGTGTTGAAACTAAATCGATCGTTGTTTCTTCCTCTATTTGCATGTGGGTAAAAAATTTTCTTTTTTTATCGTAATTCGATATTTATTGACTTTTTCTCTCGATAATTATCGCTTTTTTAAAATGGACCGATAACCGATAAAAAACCGAGATTATCGGATTGCATACCCTACCGTAAACGGAGCCGTGCCGGGGTACGATGTTGTGCTGTTTTACGGTCACGGTGCCGCGCCGTGGTGATAAGGTCGCCCTTAATTAGATGAGCATCATGATCGTTACTCCTAGTCCATTATGGCCTTTCAGTTCTTAGCATATCATATTGTAATGTAGTATATTAATTTACACTTATGTGAAGGATTGAATTCGAAATAATTTGCTGACTTTGCAAATATTGATATTTATGTTTACTCAATAGGTAGCAGAAGATCTCCATCACCTTACGCTACCACGCACATCGGAGAGCATATCTACGCTAAGCCTGAATCCAGGGTGTCTTACTATGCGGCTTCAAATCTTACCCATGTCTCTCAGGTAAGAAGTAATGTATGTATATTGCTACGAAAAAGATATTTATAAATATTATCTTCTTCGAGAACTCTATGCAGAAGCTTGGGTCATCTGATATTTTTAGTTCTTAGTCATCAGACTGCCACCCACAAGAAACATGCATATACCGTTGCACCGCTGAGCTTACTATCCATTACATACATGATGACGTAGGTAATATTTTTTCTTGATAGAGAAGTAATATTTAAATTATTTATATTTCCTGATTCAACTCGCGTATATTTGGAAGCAAAACGTTGTACTTATTTAATGTTTCACTTCGAAATGGTTGATACATTTAAACTTGTAATACCTACTTGTACATAAAAGACAGTTATCTATTTTATTAGACATACATATAATTGGAAATACCAACGAACTATCCTATAAACGAGTTAAGTAAACCTACCTAGTTGCATTGGCACTTAATACAATTTACACAATATTACGATTTGTATTCGTTAAATAAAATGTAGCTTTTGAGTTTCTTTTAATTAATAATTGTTGACCAAAAAATCTGCTGTATTCAGAATCTGTCCAAACCAAAATCTGTCCTAAGCCGAATAATCGAAATAGTTTACTTATGCGGCAGGTACAGTAAGCTCCTTATCAAGCTATACTGTTTGACCTTTGGACCGTTCTTATGTCGCTCGTAATAGTGGCGGTTTTCGTAGTGTAAATGTATAGCTTGAATGGGAGCTTACTGTACGATATTAGTTAATCAAAGCATCGTTAGTTATCAACAGCAGCTCATAAAATATGGCAACCGGCGTGCTTATACGAAAAGGAATATTAGCGTTCGGTTGATATTATTTCTCTTCGAATAGAAAATATTATTCGTCTCTTATTTAATTTCAAATTTCTATTTCTCCAATGAAATATTTCCTTTCCGCAAGAAATATTTTTCCTCGAATTTTGTCTTTAATTTATTAAAAACTCTTTGATCTAACTCAATGGGCGTTCATTAAGATTCTCTCGAGATTGTCCAAGGCCGATTTGCGCGGACTTTTTCTTCGGAGAAAGGATGAATTGTGCATAAAATGAGTGCCTTTGCCTCATTAAGGATCCAATTTGAAACGAGTTGCCCTCGCCCGCCCCCAGGTGATACAAACCTAATGCAATTAGCAATCTTTTCCGACCCCTAACAAGTATTGGCGTAAGATACGAGTATATTCAACTTTAGCTAGATGTGCCAAATGTGAAATGTGGAAAAAACTAATAATTTATGAAATCAAATTTGAAACTGAAATTATTTCCCATTTATTATTTTTTTTATTTGAAGTTTATTAGTTTAAATTTAAACTTTGAGATATTGAAAATGGGGAAGATTTCCAAAAATACAACTATATTACTTAATTTCTATTTCATTGTTCAATACATTCAAGGTAAATTATTGTAACGAATAGATAGATGGAGTCATTGCAATTATCTTTTCTACTCGTAGTTCCTCGTCATACAGACAAACAATGTCTGTATGTTTATTAGACGTATGAGTATATAATAGAGCCATTAAAATTGACGTATTCAAAAAAAATACATCACTTTTGTTTATTCTTAGCTACTTTTTCTGGTCATCGCTGTTACTGTTCTTTGATTCGCTTGAAATTAAGTCATTTTCGGCCTTGCATTTTAAATCAACAGTCCAATGTTATTGAATTTTTTTATTGTTGTGTGACTTTGAATGTTCCAAGGTCCTACCTATTTTTTGTAATTTACATATTATCACTTCATTATTATATTTATTTAATTAAATCATGCAGTTTCATTGTTTCGTTCCCGATTCCGTATGCTTCAACCACATTTTTGTGTATCTATTCATTCCCTAAATTGTATAAATTTTAATTTAGGGACGGAAACAATTCGCAGTGCAAACCAATTATTGGGTTTGTCAACGATTCAAAGCGTAATTTTAATTTCTTTTTATACATGATCACAATTAGAAGAAGATAACTATTCAAACTTTAAATAAGACAAAGCTTACCAGAGGTGTCATTTCCAGATAAACTTTATCCTCTAGTAACAATTGAACGCTGCAGAGAACAATTTTTAATTTCAGACCCCCCCAGTTTGTACATAAATTTAGCGGTCCGTTGAAATTCTTTAGAAGAACTTATGAATTGCTCGTCTGCCAGGGGAGGTGCTAATGAACTAAGGTGAAAATAGACGCGTAAATTGCCCTCATTGCTGGGGAATGCATAGTTCGCATGTTTGTTTTTATTTATGTAGCCTTTTCAAAGGAGCTCAGAAGTATTTTAAGCTCTACGAAATCAGTTAGTATGTAGTTAGATGGACTATTTCGTTGGAGATAGATATTTGTATAACAATATTTCTACGTGGGAAAGATGCTATTTTTATAGCGTGTGTAGTTTTAGGCCTTTTAGGAACTTTCTTGTTAAACTGATAATTTTTGGGATCTCCGAAACATACTTTTGTTGAAAATGAAACATTCAAAATAGGTTTTGTGTTCTATTATTTTTTAATCATAATAAAGGTATATTTCCTCGACTGAACATATAACTATTTGTTCATTTATCTTTCCTTCATCCGATTTTACCCACGACCTCTTTGACACATTCAAAAATTTTTATTCAACACAGGGTACTTATTGATGCTAATTTGGGAAACTTGATGGCAGTTAAGTACTTGATCTGCTGGTATATCAGCCGAGTTCAATTTTCGTTTCAGTGCTGTTCTGTGCGAAAAACATCCATTGCTGTTGTGACGAGTGCTAGCGAAACAAATCAACTAAATAACTAGCCTGCTTATCTATCTATTTGTCATTTAACTTTATTGACTTATCTCACCTTCTCACTGATCCATTAGACTTCAGCGAGGCCACTAGTACCTACAGTACGTCCGACGGTTCTTGCCTGATCTAAAATCTGCGCTGATAGCTATAATAGAAACTGGATGAACTGGCCACTCAGTACGCAGATGTCACACGTCAGTTGGATTCAAAACATGTTTTATATATGACAAATGTTTTTTATTATGTAAAATGTTATCGTGCAATACAAAGTCCTAATTAACTTTATTGAAGCTAATATATGATATAGTTCATAATAGCTATGAACATCACAATTTTAAGGACACAATAGTGAGGAGTGAATTACTACTCAACGAATTTCCTTCATACATACGCAGAGCTTAAGCTTTGTCGTTTAATTATTCAAATATTTTCTTTCAGACTAGAATTACGAACACGACAAAATAAAAAAGAATTTGTAGGTGAGCTTTGTAAGTGGACTGTATATAAATAAAACTGCGAGATTAAATGAAAAACTAATGTAAATATAATTTTATAATGATGACTATATTACAATATTAAGAATATACCAAAATAAATATTGACAATGGCACTAGAATTTTGCAGTAAAGCCGAAAATGACTTATAGCTAAGTGGCAGCGTGGCAAGGAGGTTTGAGGTTCGCGACAGAATTAGTTAAGCCGTTCTGAATCTACGCTGGCGATTGATTGTTATTTAAAAAAAGTTTGCGCGTGTTATTTGGTGATGTTAAAAATACAATACATATGTTATCATTCTGCCACTGTAGCAAACTGTCACGAAAGACCGAGTGACGGACCCTGCGGAACAACTTAGTCTTCTTTCGACGGCGCGTTCGAACATCCGCTTGGAAATCTTGATACACGAAGGAACCTTCGGAAGGGTGTACAAAGGCGTTTTCAAGAAGGGGGATACTTACGAAGAAGTCATTGTGAAGACTGTTTCTGGTAAGTATCCTGGTAATTTGTGTTTTCGTCTCCTAAATTTGTTTTTTAATTAATTTTAAAATCGTCATCATCATTTATTTAAATTAAAATACTTACAGACTATTTTCATCTTCTTATGAAAAAAAAAATGTATTGGTTGCAATCGTCCTTTAATCCTACCCGTACGGTAAAAGCGTGCTATGTTATTCCAGAGAGAAAGAAAATGTTAGTGATTATAATGCGTGAATATACTCTTGTGATCTCTACTTGTTTGTTAAGTTAACCGGAATATCCTGTTCTTCTGTTCTATCTTTTAAATGTTATATGACTACATTATATCTCCCAAAATAGTGTGATGGATGGAGCAACATGGTTGTATTCCGAATCAGCAATCAATCCGTCACTTATAGAGTGTTAGTTAGCACGTTCTTAACTATCGACATAAGTGTAGTGATTACGGAATGATATGTTCTGGACTTATTCTCCATCTGGATGTGAATGAATATAAAGTACCCGTTCTAAATAATTTTAATTTTAGTAATAGTAATCCCCAATGTTGTCAAAACATGGATAGTTTTATGAATAACTACAACTGTCTGCCGTAAAATTGGATATTTCCAATCGTACTCTTATTCTTACTCGTAGATACAACAATTTATAAACAAAGTGTTAAATGGAATTCTGACATGGTTATTAAACGAAATGCTTGCCCATGTCAATTTTATACAATATTTTTTTCCTGATGAGCAAGAAATGACTGAAATCAAGTCAGTGATTATGAAATGTAAATAATAATTTCATTCCTTCAATAGAAGTAGCTTCAGCTATGCAAGCAGCGTTGCTAGTCGCCGAAGGGCTAAGACTATACGGGCTGGTCCATGCCAACGTCTTATCTCCAATGGCGGCGTGTGCTGAAGAAGCAAGAAAACCATTCCTAGTCTACTGCTGTCCTTCTCATTCTTCTAATCTTAAGAGGTAAAGTGATTTAATAACGTTAAACTGGTAAAATGATGTTTTATTTTGAGATTATTTTACATGATTTGCTTTCTTTATGCGTGATTCCTAACTTTGATTATCTAACTATTTTTTGTAATCTACAGTGATATTTAAAACATCTTCAAAATTGTTCCTCAATTATGATTTACTTACTACTTACTTAATTAGTATTACCTATTTCTGCCGCAAAGCAGCGGTACTTGCATTGCTGTGTTCCGGTTTGAAGGGTAAGATATGAAATGACTGGGTACTGTGACTTTACATCTTATGTCTTGTGGGGGTTGCAGTTTTGCTGCGAATCTCACAAGAGCCACATGTATTATAGGTGACTGTTACCACTTACCATCAGGTGGGCAGTTTGCTTGTTTGCCAACTTTCTGCAATAAAAATTTTTTTTTCAGTTATATTAATATTTTTATGACATAGTTCATTTTTAAATTAATATTAGGTACATACATATCTCTTTTTAAGTGTCGCTATATTTTTTTAATTAAACTCATAGTATACTTTTAATAATATCTCCAAAATATTAAATTTATCGGTATCAGTAATCACATGATATTGCTGATATTTACGTTCAGTTTTCAGATGATTTCCTATAACGTTTTGTTGATCAGGTATTTGACTTCGTGTCGTCTGGGACACCAGGCTGCGCCAGCAACGAGGGAGCTTGTAGAGTTAGGGGCACAGGTCGCGTGTGGCCTGGCGTATTTGCACGTTCAGAGACTGGTACACGCTGACGTAGCTGCTAGAAACTGCGTGTGAGTTAATCTAATATGTAATGAAAATGTTCCTTAGAATGTAATTATAATTCAGAATGAGGCATCCTAATTCACCATAGGCCTTGTTAAGAGGTAGTAGAAAAATAATAAATAGACATTTTAAAGATGTAGTTTGCTTCGGATCATTCAAGGGTATTAGACAGTTTTTTTTTCATTATTTTAAAACACTATAAAAGTGAACACGGTAGACCACTTTAAGAAAAAGAATGATTGTCAATAAATGTGTTTTATTCGTGTTTCGGCAAATCATCTGTTACTTTAATAATACAACGATTTTCAATAGGGTTGACGAGAAATTGAGACTGAAAGTAACCGATAATGGTTTGTCGCGAGACCTTTTTCCTGATGACTACCACTGTCTTGGAGACAACGAAAACAGGCCAGTAAAATGGATGGCGCCGGAGGCATTACTGCAGGATCAGTACAACACAGCTACCGATGTGGTAAGTAAGAAACTTCTGGTGAAAATAATGCATGGTAAACATGTTATAGAGGCAAAGAGCACTTAACACTAAATAATGGCAAATCAAGATAAATAATCGGCATCGGAAAACATCGGAGACAAATCAATTAACTTATTAAAGACAATTGACAATAAGTAGTTTGGCCCTATAAATCATCTACAATCTCAAGAGCAGCTCTATATCATTATATACTGCCTAGATATGTTAGTCATCTTCGGAAACATGAAGTTAGCCGATGCCTTTATATCTTGAAGTACTCTTACAGTCCTCTTAAGCAGTATTGAACATATTGAAACTAGAGCAACATACGTTAGAGTAGTGGTATCTCTGTTTCAATATTGTTTAAAATTTGCTCTTGGTAAGCTCAGCAGGGCTCTTGTACTAATTTGAAAATATTTGAACATCTTACCAGTGGTCGCTTGGTATAACTTTATGGGAGCTAGCCACTCTTGGCGCTGCACCCCTGGCGGAACTTGACGCAGCTGATGTCGGAGCTTTCTTAAGCGGAGGATACCGACCATCGCAACCCCACAACTGCCCCGATGAACTGTGAGTATAATAGTTTTTAAGATTTTTCGGGCCTTAGTTGTGCTTCAAAAGTATAACGTAGCTATACGCTTTAAATGCACACTAACCGATACAACGGAGCGTTATTACCTCAAAATAACTAAATATTGAGGGAATAATGCTCAGTTAATTTTATCGGCTTATTCGGTTAGGGACAGATTCTGGTTAGGACAGATTCTGTTTTTGGCAGATTCGTTTTATGGCAGAAGTAACATGACCAACATAAACAACACAATTTATGTCGAACGATTATATAAAGCCAAACTCAAATTATAATTTGTATATTACTTATTATATTATTACATTACTTAGTGATATCATCAGCAAAACAAAAGTAAGTTATGTGCTGAACCCAAGGCCTCTACAGTCCAAAAGCATGATCTTCCAGCCTAGATGTGAGCAGTTTCGGCAATATAACGACGCACTGTCTCACAACTAGCTGAAGCCGTATTGGTTTCAAGTTTTGTTCTTTTCGGTTTCTATAGATGACTGTACAAAATCTGTCTAATCAAGAATCTGTCATAAAAAGAATCTGCCTAAACCAGAATCTGTCCCAAACCGAATAATCCATTTTGTCTATACTTAACCTATAAAAAGTAATCTTTACTCAATATTTAAAAAGTATTCATGAAATTTATTCCTCATTATATATGTAAAGAAATATATTTGCGTTATGCAACGTGTTGATGAATTAGCGAAAAATTTTAGACAACCCAAGTTATTTTTTATTGCTATCGGTGGCAGACGAGCCGGAGGCCTACCCGAAGTGGTAACCACCGCTCATGGACATCTGCAATGCCAGGGGCATAGCATAGCTCAGTTTCTGCCTACCAGTCTTTGTAAGCTTCGTTTGAAGTTTTACATACGGAAGCGCTCAGGAAACACCGCAGCTGGGAGTTCGTTCCAGAGTGTGCACGTGCGCGGAAGAAATGAATGCTGATACCGAATTGTGCTAAACCAGGTCGTTTTCAGGTTTTTATTTTATAAATTATTAAGTTAAGTTCTCGCGCATTATTTATGACTAAATGTTCATTTTTCTGTATTGTTGTAAATTTGAAACTCTGGCTGGCCTGCATTCAAGTATGATGTTGCCGATGGTTGCCGTTTCGTTATGCCGATAAGAGATAAAGACGAGAGCTCAATAAACTTAAAAAACGGCTTACTGAAAAATTTTTTTTGATAAACTATTTTTTTTACTATTACGATTATACTCTTGACTATGAACATACTATTTTCGGGTTTTGTGCAAATTAATTTACACGTTGTATATACGTCTTGACCAAATCATAAAATTGACTTCATGATGTGGCCGACCATTTCATGAAATGGTTGTATTTCATGAAATGGCCAATACCGTTTTTCCACATCATGATGTGGTGTGGCCGGATCAATGAATAATCAAACGTTTAACGATATGAACAGCTACGTATGGCTACTTCATGATATGGTCAAAAACTGGTGATCATATCGTAAAATAATTACATTATTAACCGCTAGAGGCGCTGACATCGTTTTGTTTTGCTAATGCATCATGGCGGCAGACAATTGTTTCGATAACAGAAATTTGTAGGTTAGTTTAGACATTGTGACCACATACTGCATGTTACATGCTTGCTTGCACACTGCAGGCTTGTTTCATGCTTTTTGGTACTTTATAAAACCTCGGATATCATGAACACTCTAACGATATGGCCAAACCTGGATGAACGTATCATTAAACGTTGACGTTTAAATGATATGGTCAGTTTTAGTTGGCAATTTCATGAAATGATATAAATATAATCTATAAAACTTAATCAATATTGTCCTGTCTGTTTTCCCTGAAAACATAGGTAGAGGTGTATAAAACACATAAACATCCTCTTAGCCAATTATTTCTAAACCAATAGAGGGTGAGTCTATTACCATTATCGGGTACTAATTTTAGGCTGACGAACTATTGCTGAAAATTGCCAAATCAGAAAAAACTTAACTTATGGAACTTCGTCATTTTTGGGATTTGAAATAAGAAACTTGGTATGGTACGTTGCGGAAAACTTTTAGAAATAACCTTTTCAGCGATTTCGAATTACATCCCGATTTCAAGTTACGGGAATTTCGAGTTACAAAATCACTAAAATCGTGTTAGCCGGCGTGATGATATCGATTACAACCCGATTTTTATACCCTTAGCTAACTATTGCTAACGAAGTTGGCAAACAAGCAAATTCAAATTCATTTATTTGCTTTTAAAGATGGTCGTTTATAGGCCATTGTGTTTTTATGAGTTTCATTATTTCTAGTCACAATATTGCAACATGCAAACAGAGCTTTAAGTGTACTAATAAAACAACTCGTCAATTTTATAAATTACTTTTGAAAGTAATCATTTTAAAAAATTAACTTTTAATATCGTAAACGGAAGCTTTTTTATCACACGGGGTATTTCTATAATATATTTTAAAAAAATTCGCGCCAGCAGGCTGCCCACCTGATGGTAAGTGGTTACGGTCGCCTATAGACTTAGAGCTATCTAAGCCTATAGAACATGTGGACTTGCAAATCTATAACATAACAACTTGTGTCACATGTTGTTGACTTGTGACACAAGATGTCAAGTTAGAGTACCCAGATATTTTCACTACCTGTCTTACCCTTCAAACTGGAACACAGTAATGCAAGCACAGCTGCTTGGCAGCAGAATCAAGTAAGATAGAACTGATACCCATATAAAAGACTCCGGTATAGTCTCTCCCTCTTGCACCTACGGCCCTAATGCTCAGGAGTTAATTGTGAAACTAACATTTTAATAGTTGTTTTTTTGGCTCGAAATAGACGTCATTTCTGCTATTTATATTTTTTTATAATACTCTTTATTGTACATCAAACGATGCAAAGATACATAAAACAGAAAGGACAAGGTGGGCTTATCTCTAAAGAGATCTCTTCCAGCCAATCTCATTGGATGCTAAGAAACATATATCGCGGGAGACCTAAACATGTAAAATTAAGATAACTAAATTATATACATACATATTATTATACTCACTATTGTTGTCTTATCTTAATACTTTATATTATCTAAATATTACAATACAAACAGAACTATAATCTCAATGAGTTAACAAAAGGAAGAAAATAAAAGCACCTTCAATCTCTTTTTAAAGAAAATAAAAGGTCATGTAAAACTTGTGTCAAAAAATAAACTCTCATTCTTTATCAGGTACGGCCTAATGTCCTGGTGCTGGACCCCTGCAGCTTCTACAAGGCCTACAGCACCCCAACTGTTGGCTGCTCTTCACGACTTTAGGCAAGCTCTCAGTACTTACATCTAGAGTAAAAAAGTGATTACTCCATTGATTTCCTACAATCTTTCTTTCATAGACTTTTCAAGAAATCTTCGTTCCTTAATCTGTTTTAGCTACAAGCTATTTGGAGTTCAAGAAAGATAAAGTAAAAATAATATTTACTTACTCTTTACTGATGTTAAACGTGATTTTAAAGCAAGAGTTTACACTTTGATTGATTGATGATGTGAGTATTTATAGTATTTTATTCTATAAAAAACAAAGTTATTACTTAACACCTTGTGTTGAGACTGATTGTTAAATTCTTTATCGATATTTATTTCTACTTCTATGCACCCAATTGTAAGATTTTTCCTTGCTTCCTATGTAATTAGTTTGGTCGAAAAATGGGAATTCTTTTTGTTATACTATTAACACTGTTATTATGTTATTTGGCGTTGTTATAATAATGCCAATTAATTAACAACACATAATAATAAGACGAATATTATTTTGTTTTATTAATTTATTTAACATTTTTCGTGAGTCAAGCTATGTGTTGAATCTCCTTAGGAAAGCACAACATATTTCAATGTTAACTAATAATAATTACTGTCCTAAAAGCACTATTTTATACTTACTGTTAGTTTTCTATTTACACTGTTTTTATTGCGTTCTCTTAATGTATAATATTCTTTTCTTAAATAAATCTACAATATATTGTAATGTAAATCAATGGCTGTCCTAAAAGCACAATTTCATAGTTACTGTTTGAAGCAGCAATAGAATGCAAATTAGATTAATTGTTACTGACTTAGATAAATAGAGAGGCAAGTAAAAATTACTAGGCATTTTTTTTCTCTTGAGCTATAAATACTTTCACGTCAATAATATCTATAAAAATCTATAATGCTTCATTTTGTCTATTGTTATAGTATGTGTACGGTGACCGCATTTTCTTTTCTATCCAATTTTCTGAACTCCTTGGCACTATTTTTCTTCAATCTTAACCAAAGTGCCTACCAAATAAATAAAACATATAGCAGGTTTAGGTTTCTTATTATTGTAAAAAATATGTTATGTTTATTCATGACGCTACTCTACAACAGAAAATAACAACAATAATAAAAAAATGACAGCATTATTTAAAAAATAATTTTTATTCTAAGCTGAAGGCCTAAGTATAAATTGGCTAGAACAAATCACACCAAAATGAATGTAGTAGTTGATTAAATGTAAAATCGTTTAACGTAACGAAATAGTCTTTTACGTAATATTTATTGTATAAAAAGTGATATAAAGTGTAATTAAAATAAGTTGATAAATTATAAAAAACTTGGATCTAGAATAAAGGTTAAGTAATATTATTATTATACGAAAGGATTCTTAGAATTCTTGGTGAATTTTACACTCATCATTAATAATCCTCACCGTATTTTCATTAACGACTTTACTTGATTTCAATGCTCAATTAATTTCTGATATATTTGTAATAATTTCTCGAACAATAAGTCACAAAGTCCTTAAGTATGAAAACTCTTTATTTATTCAATAAAAAAAATAAGGTACCTTACAATTTTAATTGAAACAATAAATTTGAAATTCCTCAGAATAATATTGTAAATAAATAGTAAAGGTAATCGGAGTATTTAAGTAGAACCAAATTTATTTTAAGGGAAAATTGTAGATACATAAAGTCAATGCGAAAGGAATTTAATTTTTCAATGTGAAGCAGATTGCTTTAGAAATATTTTGATGTTAAATTTAGGTATATGGTAATGTAATTGTCAAGTAGGATGACAATTTAAGTATAAGGTTCCTGAGGACACGTAAGTCCGTCCAGGTCAGATAAAGGATCAACACCAAAACAGTAGTTAGTCGGGGTGGCCTGAAATGACTTCAACGAATCATATTCCTTTGAGGTTCAAATTGATTTGACATTTCATGTACTTATGTCTTTATAAATTATCTTTATCGATTATATTATACTATATAATTAGATATCTTTAAATGATTTTGATTTTCAACTATTATTTTTGATTTACAAGTAATTAGCTGTTATTTTATAAAGAAGTATGCGTCTTTGAAGGCAATGTTCAGATGGCCACCACGAACATTAAATAAATGTCTATTGTACCACAATTATAAATAGAGAAACATTATAACTGTATTAGAAAATTATTAAATACTATTAAGATTATGTAAGAGGTTTCTTTTAAGGGACGTCTTTTCTTACTATAATCTCTAGTTCATACTTCCAAATTTATATCTATTATTTGTTATTAATATCTATTATCTATAAAATAATCCCATAAAGTATTGTAATAGGCGTCTCCTAATATTAGATATTTTAAGTGAACATGTGCAATGATTTTTACTTTATTGACGTCGTTTTTGTTACCATGTAAATCTGCTTCTCAAGTTTTTGCGTGATTTTTTGCTCACTATACATTCAAATAATATATTTTCTTAAAATATACTGACTTGTTATTCCTTAGCAATTAAATGATACCTAAACACTAGCATAATACGCTATTTATTTTGAGCTCGTTAATACCTATTTATTACAATATTAAAAATTACTCATTAAGACGTTATTTTCTGCAAAATTAATGCTGTTTGTTTTTTATGTAAAATAAGGATGAACGATGAATTTAGTTATACTACATCTAAGCCAACCCATTTTTAATAAGATATCAAATTTAAAAATTAATAATACTGATAGAAACCAAAATTAGTATCTTATTCGTAACTAACGATTTATAAATTTGTCAGTTAAATGAAACGCCCATTTATAATGTTTTTTTTATTGATGAATACATTCTAGAGCATACCTGGTCCTATTTGCTGAAAGAAAACCTTTAGAAAGTATGTGCTATCTATAAAATTGTATTTATATGACGTTATGGATCATACAGGGTGTTTTGCTCCTAGGCATCATATGCATCTTCTTTATTGATTTAGATAGAGCCTTTTTTGCGCTTACCTCAACACTAGCATGTAAATAACTCAATGTAAGTTACTTAGGCTCGTATAAATAGTCTTATCTCAAGTACAAGATCGATCTTGAGCTGTTGTTTTTGACAGATGTGCCATACATTAAACGTCAAAACTGCAACTCAAGATCGAGCTCTGACTTGAGATGCTACTATTAATACGAGCCTTAATGTTATAGGTCGCAATTTTATTTTCGATTAATTTAAACAATTGAACATTCTTTAATTTCCATTATCCTTTGCGTTTAGAACAGAATTACGTATTTACATCTTGAACCGAAAGTTTGTAACTCATTCAAAAGTAATTTATCATCTGCGTTTTGAATGGGTCTTAGATTCGCTAGATTATTGTTATCTTAAACGAATTTAGATTGTTTCTTAAAGAGTTGGACATCAAAATGTTCTTTGATAGCGGGACCGTTTTGATTTGTCTCTAAAGAGAATTGTGGGAAAATTGGAAATGTATCGGTTCAATAATGAATGAATTTATTGTGACAGCAATTTTGTTTGAAAACTGAGCTGAACATCAATATTATGATAGATTAAATTTTCATTGCGATTTGGTCAATCTTGGATTGTATCTTGAAGTACGACTGTTAAAATACCGAATAGGCGATTCTGTTTCTAAACTCCTGTCACGTTAATTGCAACCATTGAAACCATCGTAATAATATACCTATTCACCATATTCACTAAGAATGAGGTGAGTAAGTAAGCGAATAACACGCTATAGGTAAATTTATTAGTTTAAGCACATGACAAATTGATCAGAATAAATTTGTAATTATAAAATTACAATACAATGTTAGCGTACACAAAAGTAATGTTTCTATAGTTAAATGATAATAGTGTATCTTTTGTCACCTTGTTAAGAAAGCGATTCGTTTAAGATATTTTGAGTGCCAGATGAATGTGATTGTAAGTTAAATGTTGAACTGTGTTTAAAATTGATGTTAACATAAGTAACTGTTCGTCATAAGTATATGTACTAATGTATGTACTCGATATGGCTTCAGTGATCATAAGGAATGAAATAAAACGTTATTTTATAATATTTTTGAGTTGGCGTTTTATTAAACGACGTATTAAATCCTTCTCTTTGAATAATAAGACAGAATGTAATAACGTTAATAAATCAAAACGTGCGTCGAAATACATATTTCTAAGCTTGTACTGTTAATTTAAAAAAAAATGCACAATGTGGAAACACGCACTTTTTTAGCTAAGAAAGGTAAAGGACATCAGGCACATGAGACCCAAAAGTGTATAAACATTTTTCTGTCTCCTATAAACACTGTATTACATAAATCATAAAACAGCAGCAAATTTACATTTTAACTTTTTCATTTCGCTAAAATAAATTATTAAACATTGCTATGTCTATTCGGAATTCGGACCCGGACTACCGCCTAGCTCATAGCGATCACTCGCTATCGCTTTCGTAACATGTTTCTAATATCACAGGTGACATTAGAATTATTGTTTTAATGTCACGAAAGCGATAGAGAGTGATCGCTTTGAGACAGGCGGTAGGGCCGCGGGTCCCTATAGAAGTCGATTGTTATTCGGATCCGGAGCATGAAACATACAGTTTCAGTTCAATTTCGTGCTCACAATATCTAATCTAACCTAAACTAGTTTTCAGTTTGATCCTACAAACACAAGGCCGGGCCTGGCCAGGTCACAGCTTGGTTTAAGTATCCCATAAGTTTTTTTTGATAACAATTCACTATCCCCTTTAGAACTCGATATTGCTAAATTCGGACCCGGGCGAGAAAAAATAGCGACGAGGTGGATTTTATTTAATAATTGATTTTTGCGAGCGGAACATGAAACATACAGTTTTATTTTTCGATAACGCTTCTATCAGGTCCAAATAGCAACAGACTTCTATAGGGACCCGGATCCGAATAGCCGCTCCGTTGTTTTAAAGCATCGGGGTTACCAATAAAAAAGGTTTTAAACATAAATAACTCTCAAAATACATACCTTTGTAAAATACGAAATAATTTTTATGAATTACTAATTAAAAGCCTATATTTTGAAAGCAATTGAAATTGCTATACATTCTTGGTTTTTTTTTCAAAGGACTTTGCCTGTGAAGTAAGTTTAAACTGAGTCTCATTAACCGACGGTAAGTGGTGATAAGGCGGAACACAAAAACAAGCTTCCCATGGATTTCTTAATAACGGGGCTGACTTTATTACCTCTTATTGTTGAAGCACTTCAACTTTGTTTATTGGTAATTCAATGGCTTGGTAATTGTTAGGGGGACAGTAGAGAGTAAAGGAGACCTTCTATCAAATGAACTAAATGAAACAATTTCCATGATCTAAACTTCTACAGTACCTCACCATAACAATGAATATTCACCTCAAAAATGACTGTATCCAATCCATAGCGTCATGTTTTTCTGCGCGTGACTGAGTTCACCATTAGATCTCATTGGGAGGGATGCTGTTGGTAATCTTGAGCTGGCGGCATGAGGTTTTATATTTACCAATTTGAGGAGATATTTTGCTCGTAGTTATTCTGTGGGAAACCCCTCAAACACATCTGTCAATTGCCACCGAAAAAAAGACCTTTCTACGAAGTGAATAGTAGTTCGCTTCTTAAGAAAAGGTTTCGATAAAAGCTCGTAGTAAACTCCTGAAGTTTTCCCACAACAAGGCGCTGATTCACTCTCCGAGACCCTAAAGGAGTGTTAAGAATAGGTGGGCCCGTGACAGATGCTTAAAATAAAAAGCCTTTTTCCCGCATTTCGTATGCTCCATTTTTCTTTTTATGGATTTCATTTTACCACTAAGCAGTTTTAATGTTGAAGTGGGTCAATAATGTAATTATTAGACATTCATTGCAATTAAATAAAACGCCCTTAAGCGGACATAACTCTTTAGATCAAGAGCGTTTAATTTTCCTCGGTTATACTAACAGTACCCTCATCTATGCTCGTATTGAGGCCAATCAAAGTTGCAACTCGCAGACTACAGATGAAATTGCAGCTTCAACGCCAATTTTGCGAAGTTGCAATAATTGCCGCTCCATAATATCGCGAGCCCACTTTGTTTTGTCCTGGAAGCAAAGTCAGATAGTCTGGTAACTTCCAGATAACACTTGGATCTCAACTTCGAAGTTTCAAAGTAACTCAATGTTCAAGTTATAATAGTTTTGGTTGGTACATTCGGAACAGCGATTGTAAAAATATTATTAAGAAAATTTTGAGCTTAGTTAAATATACAAGTCTGTTTTATGCCTTTACTGTGGACTTCGAAATCGGGCCTTTACTGGAATAAAAGTTGTCCTGTTGACAACTTTGGAAAATATTTTTCTTCCTTAGTCTAGTTGACCGGACCACTGAACCGTACCATGGGCAAAAAGCGAGTCAAAAGTTGTCCTGTGTCATAAGGTGTACGTACAGTAACAGTGTAAAATTATTGAAAGAAGATTCAATAATTTCACACTCTTGTTTTACCTATCCTTTGAACCCCACCGTATTGTAAGTACTACTCTTTGTGAGAGAAACAACCCAGATAGCATGCAAACTTGAGGCAAGTTTGAATCAAACTTTCTAGTTTCCCAACAACAAGCATGCATCGTGTTTGTTTTAAGCTTGCATGATGTTTGTTTTTTCAATAGCACAATGTACATACAATATTGTCCCAACAAACTAGTCAAAGTTTGTTGGGGCAATATTGTATATACCTTGCAACATTGTATACTGCCAAAAGAAATAAAAATTACGCAAGTTTGTCAATGGGAAACTAGAAAGCTTGATTCAAACTTGCACGACAAGCCATTGCATCTAAGAAGTAAGATAGAGGTACCCACGCAAATGGTTCAGGTAACATATAGTCTCGTTCTAGGCAAATTTTTCGAAACTGAACGAAACCATATCCGAAATAAATACAAGTGGAGAATTCCAAATGGGTCAGTTACAGGAAATTAAAAACTTGCTCTGAGAAGACATGGATGCAATTTAAAACATACAAAAAAACTGATTAATTGGACTCTTTTGTCGCAAAGAATGTAATTGCACTGACGAGGCTACACACAGCGATACTTAATGGGTAGTGAGCTTTCCAGAGGACTGGCTTTATTAGAGTAGGTAATTAATAGAGTCGTTGATAAATAAATTCTAAAGAACGTTTTCTTTTTTCCTAGTAATTTTTATACACGGTTAATTTTTTATAACCCTGGAAAATTTTAGGGAAGCTTCAGGACACATCCATTAATATATGAAAAGAAAATGAAATTTAAAAAACTGCTGCTCTCAACTAGTGCAGCATTTTTGGATATTTTAGAAATTCGTATAAAGTTAAGTGAGTTATTTTTTTATTCATATTTAAATCATTCTAATACCATGTCATGAAGCGTCCCTTAAATTTTCCAGGGTGATAAAAAAATAACCGTGTATAGTCAATGAACTATAAACAATATTCCACATCATCGGGTAATATTTCGCACCTCAGGCCTATCACTCTCCTATTCGTATCATAAAATCAACAGCGCACTGGTTTAAGCAATAACTACTGTTGGAACCATTGAATGATCTGGTATTAAATAGGTCAGCCCATAAAAGCCCGATAAATCTCCCACTGAGCACTTCAGTCAAATGTAACAAGTCGTAAATCAGCACGTAAAATGGCTGCCTCTCCTACAAACGTTTATTTATCTGATTTGTGCACGCAAAATTTAAGAGATATTATCAGCAAATTTTAATGTTCTTTGTCGGTGAAAATGTAATATTTATTAATGAAAAGCTAAAGTTTAATATATATAGAGTAATTATATTTTGCATTCATGTCGCCTAACCCTGCAGTGGTCGCGTGGACTACATAAAAATTTCTCTGAAATGGTAAGCGTTGGTTATATGTGCCGCTAGGTATTTTTAAATAAATAAACGAAAGACGCACTCACTACAGAGCGCCTAAACGTTAGAAAATACATGGATGTTTTTTTTTTCAATGCAATATATCGAAGCTATGCATCGATATTTTCCGATGCATCGGTTAGGAATATCGATATTTTCTCAACATTGAGTACTTTTTCTAACATTGCATGACAATCAGTCAGCCCCCTGATACTCTATACATACACACCACAATCTTTAACTATCTATTACTCCTACAACAGCACTTTTCTTGTATGCGAGCCTGTTGTGTGTGTGGGTGTTCATAAATCTATGTACCTAAGATAAAAAAACGACATTTCATGCAAACTTACTTTAAACTGTTAGAAATCACCTTTAGCGTAATCAAACTTTAATCACTTAGAAAAGAGCTATTATTTAGGCAAATAATAAAAAAATTGTATTTAGAGATTGACTTAGCTTGATAATCTTCGCTCTCGTCAACTTAATTTGATCACGCATCAATCTGTGCAGCTTGTCGATCTCCCATTATTATTCTAAAAAAATAAAGTTACGTTACAACAAGTAACGTAAAAATTAAGTTACAACAGAACATAATAAACAGAAAATAATGTTGTACGAAAAAGCTTAAAAATAAATAAATAAATTCTTCTTTAAAAAGTAATATTTTAACAGTGGTAAAATTCATAAAATGAGAACTATTTAAACCGCTTTAAATAAGGAAACTAAAACATTTCGCAGTGCATTAATGAGTCCTTAAACACGTGGAATGTAAATATGGGTATGTTTAAAGCCTTAAAAATACTAAAAATAGCACTTAAGTAAATAGTAAAATGTGTTATGTAAACTTCAAGTCCACACTCTAAATTAACGTAAAATGTACTTGCTTCAATGCATTTTAAATAACTAAAAAAAATATTTCTTCTCTGATAATTCTGCTATAACACCGATTATAACGAGACCGGGCCCTTGTTGAATCTTAAATTTTAGACAAAATCTGACCTATATTTTTAACGGACTTCGAAAAAGGAGGAGGTTCTATGTTAAAGTTACGTTAGTTTAGTTTAGTAGGTTAGGAGTTCGGGAATAATTATTTCAATACTGTTTAGAGCGAAAGTTGTTTTATTTTAAGTTATTCCGGTGGCTTAAATTCCAAAATAAAACCGACTTCAAAAACACCAAAATGTCCTAAATAATGTAAATATAAAACTGTGATGTCTTATGTATTCTTATATTATTTATGATGACTTTTTAGTGTATTTGAAGTCGGTTTTATTTTTAGTATTTTTTTATTATTATTGGTATCGATTCTAATCTCGATTCTAAATAAACTATATTTTAGTTTTGCGCAATTTAATTAACACGTATAATAACATTTTAAATTTGGCAATTTATGTATCTCCATACTAGCTAATATCAAAAATTGTTTAAACACAACTAAACATCATCGGTCTTATAATCTTATTACAAAACCTGGACCTAACCTGGTCTAAAGTTAGTCTTTGTTTAAGCCGAGTGCGCTTTCACCTGTGTTCATACACATAGATAGAGACAGCGTCAACTTAGTCCTGGTTTAAGACAGGACTAAGCTTAGACCATGTATTGTAATAAGACGGAGGTCCAAATCTAACGGAAGTTTTGGAATAAAATGTGGCCAATAACATGTTGGGTATACTTCTGGATTAATGTAATATTTTAATTGGAAAAATAATCGTTAAAATTAATATGTCAATATTTAATATGACAATATTTTTATTACGGTAAGTGATAAAAAGGATGCATCTCATAAATATTTTCAGATGAAAATAATATTATTAAAGCCCTAAAGTATATATTCAGGTTATATGTTATTGTAACCGCACACCGTGTAGACACGAACATAGCTATTAACACCACGGTTCCATATTCAGATAAAATCTTTATTTTTAAGGCACATAAGATGTTATCAGCCAGTCACCTTCCATCGGCCACCCCTGAAGCGTTGAGGTGAAAGTAATCGCCGTATCAAAGCGAAATTTGTCAAAAACACGACTCGGCGTGCACTTCCGTCAATTCTCTCCAATTAATAACTTGCAGCGGTCTCGTTTCAGCTTATGCGTAACCATATAGCCTCCTCTCTTTCGTGTCCCCTTGTTTGAGAAGCCCCGTCGAGATGGAATATTGCCACTTTGTCGCGCCGTGTCCCGGCGGCTGTTTGTATACTGCGGAAAATTGCAACATTTTCCATCATGGACGCAGGAAAATATTGCAAAATATTAAAATTCAAAGAGATAGTTTATGCTGAGCTTGCTTGTCTTAAATCTGAGCTATAACTTATGCCAAATTTACACGGTGCCTGGCAATTTTATTAAAGAATTTTAAAATTGCTCTGTTACATGTGGTTTCATTATGACTGAGAACAATCGCCTCCATTGTTGTGACGCTTAGTTTTATGCATAGCCCCAAACACATAAAAAACAAATTATTTCTAGAAACAATATAAATATAGAAGAATAAAAGAAAATGGGCATCGATATATTAATATTTCCTTTTAAAAATTATTATAATATGTATATTGCACAATTTTAATGTTATCAATATTTAAACAACTTCGGGTAAGCTCATAACGAAAAAATGCAAATAATGATATTTTCATAATCATGAACATCTCTAGTTACAGATAGCCACTCTGATAGATACCGTGATAAGACAGGTAACCCAAAAATGGATTAACCACGTAACAGGATAAAACGTCATGAACATCAACAAACATCAACACAACTAAATGAAATACGCCCGTGACCCCAGTTTGTCCAATTTGGATTGATATTAATTGAATTGCCATGGACAAAGGTTTCGCGTTTGTGACATCGTCCACCAGACACCTTAATCTGATTACTTTTGATTGTTATTGAATATTCCAATTAGAAAAAATGAATTGCATTATGATGGAGCATCGGCAATTATTTCATTGTCTATAATCCCGTTGTGATATTTTACCGGTGATTCGAATGTTTTGCTCGTGTTTTATCACGTATATGGATTATGGATAAGAACCAAGAATTTTAACAGTTCAAGATAAGGTATCATATTATGATGCAATAATAAATTGCAAGTTATAGTTGAATGGGATAAAACTAAAACTTTGAACCTCATTACACTGTTGTTAGAGTAGTCAGTATTGACGTCAGGAATATCGCGGAACATTGTCGTATATAATCATTTAAAAAAGTGGACACTACATTTTTATATATTGTAAAAAGTAGTTTGTTTCCGTTACGGAAAACGTTACACACAAACCAACAAAAAAATAGAGTTTGTATTTAAAACGTAAGGGGGAAATGTACAGGATAAGTAGGAAAGCTTAAACTCTATTTTTGCTTAAGGCCTATTGTTTGCTATAAGACCTATAGAAACCCTTTAACATAGTATTTGTAGCATAATATTATTTAGGTATTTTATCAGTATAACATTTTACCCCCTTTGCTCAAAAATATTATCAAGTGACGAAATATACTTGAGAGTAAAAGAAGCTAAATATACAGATATATATTTTTAAAAACACTTTGATATTGATTAAGGCGAATGTAATCTCGAAGTAACAACAACCAACAAGTTCCGTGAAGGCCGCACTAAAGTGAAAGAAATTGCTGAATAAGCTGTAAATGTGTAAAAGGGGCGTAATTGAGGGCAGTTCCGGCGACAACAGCTCATAAACCTAGTCATAAAGTTGCGTGTGTCCACAACGGTCGCTTTTTATGAAGCTTGCACGCTGCTGTATGGAATTTATATTTGGAAACATTTGGCTGATATTACCGGTAGCTACACTTTGATTGAAAAACCTAAAAATAGGGTTTTCACCAATAAAGTACTTATTGCTTAGCAGAATCTAATAAATATTAGAAGTTTGATGCATCAAGCTTGTCAATCATGAGTAGGTACACGATGGGACGTTTTAGTGTACGTAGATTATTGAGTAAGGATATGATTGGTAAACTGTATTTATACTAAGCCTAGTGATTCAAATATAAAAGCTTTTTCTTCTGGCCCCGAACATATTTTTAACCAAATAAAAAAATATGTTAAATTGATTACATTGTCATAAGTCATCTAATATCAAATCATGTCATCGTAGATGATTTACAAATTCATTTCCCTTTCGATATAATAACGGTAATAACTGTATTTCTTAGTTTTATTTTTATAGCACATGAAACTCTTCCAACCTTTCACATAGTCCTGCGTTATCAAGTTCGATTATTGCAATCATATATCAAACGCACACACTTGCACCTACAGATTTATAACCACTCATTATATTGACCGTAGAAATAGTTGCTGCCATAACCAACAACTGAACAGTAAGATTTCTAATAATCGGATGTGAGATTCGACAACAGTCGCTTTGTAATCCTCAACGTCTATCATACAAATATAGGCTAACAAATACGAGTCATAATATATGCGAAGAAATATTGTTTACTTTGTAATAATAAAATACCACCATTATAATAATAAAATATATTGAAACTGCATGAATTTAAGTATTTTTTATAATGTTTGTATCATTTCTTTACCATGGTACCATTAAATAGTAGGTACTATCAATTTTACTAAGGAAAATTTTATTTGCCATGGTTCCTTTAATTAATGGTACGACGGGTAATATTATATTTTGTTAACCGTGGTACAGTAAGCTCCCATTCAAGCTATACATGTACATAATCGAAATGAAAAATGGGCAAAGAAACCTTACAATAATTTTCAAAGAGCTATTTCAACAAATTTTCGCAAATAACGGCCATAACTTAAGTGTCACACGCTAGATTAAAACAAATCGATTGACATGAGAATCATCAAAATCAGTCCACGCGTTTGCCTAATATAGTGCAACAAGAGAACAAATAAATATACCTACATAATTATAGGTACATAGATTAATGAACGCATTGCCCTCCTTTGCATTGCGTAGTCGGGTAAAAACCGATGTAAAGACGCATATGGAGAATTATATCTAATCATAAGAAAATTATAATATAAAATTAATGTTACAATCTCAATTTAAGAAATTTGTGGTGTTAAAAGTAAAAACTATCATGGTAAGCGATTGAGGCAATGGAATATTCCAACAGTTCATAACGACCTAAAATATATTTTTGTAAATAATGCTAATTAATAGTGTACATTTCTTACAAGAGAAGTTTATAATTCCTACTAATATTATAAAGGAGAAGTTTACTCTAATTTCAATATTTGGTAAAGAGATAACTTGAGCAGCTTAAGCACATAAGCCACTATTACTTATGACTTCCCTGAACGTGATATAACCAATTTGCGATATAACTGAATTGCACACAGAAATGTCAACAGCTAGTATAATATACCTAAATAATACCAATAAAGTAATATTAATCAAATTGTTATTAAAATTAGGTATAAAAACAATTGTGTTAGTTAAATAAATAATTTTAAATTTTTAACTGAACATTTTCGGAAAATTTTTCGATTAAGGGTATTAAAATCGCGTTTTTAATCTTATCTCAAATCTTTTTCTTCTAAAAAATAAAATTGTCAATAAAAACAAATTAATAAAGAAAAAACAAAAGGTAGTAAACAAAAAAAAAAACAATTTAATATAATAAACTACAAAACAAAATAAATAAACAATAACGCTCTTCACCAGGATCGAACCATCACTGCCACACAGATTTAATGTCGAAGATCTAACGCGTAGATAGACTAATCCTGACCTATAGGAAGTAGTGAAATTAAAGATCTCATGTTTTTGTGTAGATGGACGATAGATGGACGAAAAAATTTGAGGCGATGTCAAAAAAAGTTTCACTTAAATAAAGAGCAATTTCGTGAACTATCCTGGCCTTAACGTATATACTTGTTGAATGAAATGAAGTCACATCCTATGGAAGACCTATGAAATGAAAGAATGTTGATCCGCGCAAGCAAAACAAAAACAATAATAACTGTTTTTAATAATAATATAAAAAAAAACTATTTAAACCGCTTTAAATAAGGAAACTAAAACATTTCGCAGTGCATTAATGAGTCCTTAAACACGTGGAATGTAAATATGGGTATGTTTAAAGCCTTAAAAATACTAAAAATAGCACTTAAGTAAATAGTAAAATGTGTTATGTAAACTTCAAGTCCACACTCTAAATTAACGTAAAATGTACTTGCTTCATTGCATTTTAAATAACTAAAAAAAATATTTCTTCTCTGATAATTCTGCTATAACACCGATTATAACGAGACCGGGCCCTTGTTGAATCTTAAATTTTAGACAAAATCTGACCTATATTTTTAACGGACTTCGAAAAAGGAGGAGGTTCTATGTTAAAGTTACGTTAGTTTAGTTTAGTAGGTTAGGAGTTCGGGAATAATTATTTCAATACTGTTTAGAGCGAAAGTTGTTTTATTTTAAGTTATTGCGGTGGCTTAAATTCCAAAATAAAACCGACTTCAAAAACACCAAGATGTCCTAAATAATGTAAATATAAAACTGTGATGTCTTATGTATTCTTATATTATTTATGATGACTTTTTAGTGTATTTGAAGTCGGTTTTATTTTTAGTATTTTTTTATTATTATTGGTATCGATTCTAATCTCGATTCTAAATAAACTATATTTTAGTTTTGCGCAATTTAATTAACACGTATAATAACATTTTAAATTTGGCATTTTATGTAGAGTCGATCTCCATACTAGCTAATATCAAAAATTGTTTAAACACAACTAAACATCATCGGTCTTATAATCTTATTACAAAACCTGGACCTAACCTGGTCTAAAGTTAGTCTTTGTTTAAGCCGAGTGCGCTTTCACCTGTGTTCATACACATAGATAGAGACAGCGTCAACTTAGTCCTGGTTTAAGACAGGACTAAGCTTAGACCATGTATTGTAATAAGACGGAGGTCCAAATCTAGCGGAAGTTTTGGAATAAAATGTGGCCAATAGCATGTTGGGTATACTTCTGGATTAATGTAATATTTTAATTGGAAAAATAATCGTTAAAATTAATATGTCAATATTTAATATGACAATATTTTTATTACGGTAAGTGATAAAAAGGATGCATCTCATAAACATAGCTATTAACACCACGGTTCCATATTCAGATAAAATGTTTATTTTTAAGGCACATAAGATGTTATCAGCCAGTCACCTTCCATCGGCCACCCCTGAAGCGTTGAGGTGAAAGTAATCGCCGTATCAAAGCGAAATTTGTCAAAAACACGACTCGGCGTGCACTTCCGTCAATTCTCTCCAATTAATAACTTGCGGCGGTCTCGTTTCAGCTTATGCGTAACCATATAGCCTCCTCTCTTTCGTGTCCCCTTGTTTGAGAAGCCCCGTCGAGATGGAATATTGCCACTTTGTCGCGCCATGTCCCGGCGGCTGTTTGTATACTGCGGAAAATTGCAACATTTTCCATCATGGACGCAGGAAAATATTGCAAAATATTAAAATTCAAAGAGATAGTTTATGCTGAGCTTGCTTGTCTTAAATCTGAGCTATAACTTATACCAAATTTACACGGTGCCTGGCAATTTTATTAAAGAATTTTAAAATTGCTCTGTTACATGTGGTTTCATTATGACTGAGAACAATCGCCTCCATTGTTGTGACGCTCAGTTTTATGCATAGCCCCAAACACATAAAAAACAAATTATTTCTAGAAACAATATAAATATAGAAGAATAAAAGAAAATGGGCATCGATATATTAATATTTCCTTTTAAAAATTATTATAATATGTATATTGCACAATTTTAATGTTATCAATATTTAAACAACTTCGGGTAAGCTCATAACGAAAAAATGCAAATAATGATATTTTCATAATCATGAACATCTCTAGTTACAGATAGCCACTCTGATAGATACCGTGATAAGACAGGTAACCCAAAAATGGATTAACCACGTAACAGGATAAAACGTCATGAACATCAACAAACATCAACACAACTAAATGAAATACGCCCGTGACCCCAGTTTGTCCAATTTGGATTGATATTAATTGAATTGCCATGGACAAAGGTTTCGCGTTTGTGACATCGTCCACCAGACACCTTAATCTGATTACTTTTGATTGTTATTGAATATTCCAATTAGAAAAAATGAATTGCATTATGATGGAGCATCGGCAATTATTTCATTGTCTATAATCCCGTTGTGATATTTTACCGGTGATTCGAATGTTTTGCTCGTGTTTTATCACGTATATGGATTATGGATAAGAACCAAGAATTTTAACAGTTCAAGATAAGGTATCATATTATGATACAATAATAAATTGCAAGTTATAGTTGAATGGGATAAAACTAAAACTTTGAACCTCATTACACTGTTGTTAGAGTAGTCAGTATTGACGTCAGGAATATCGCGGAACATTGTCGTATATAATCATTTAAAAAAGTGGACACTACATTTTTATATATTGTAAAAAGTAGTTTGTTTCCGTTACGGAAAACGTTACACACAAACCAACAAAAAAATAGAGTTTGTATTTAAAACGTAAGGGGGAAATGTACAGGATAAGTAGGAAAGCTTAAACTCTATTTTTGCTTAAGGCCTATTGTTTGCTATAAGACCTATAGAAACCCTTTAACATAGTATTTGTAGCATAATATTATTTAGGTATTTTATCAGTATAACATTTTACCCCCTTTGCTCAAAAATATTATCAAGTGACGAAATATACTTGAGAGTAAAAGAAGCTAAATATACAGATATATATTTTTAAAAACACTTTGATATTGATTAAGGCGAATGTAATCTCGAAGTAACAACAACCAACAAGTTCCGTGAAGACCGCACTAAAGTGAAAGAAATTGCTGAATAAGCTGTAAATGTGTAAAAGGGGCGTAATTGAGGGCAGTTCCGGCGACAACAGCTCATAAACCTAGTCATAAAGTTGCGTGTGTCCACAACGGTCGCTTTTTATGAAGCTTGCACGCTGCTGTATGGAATTTATATTTGGAAACATTTGGCTGATATTACCGGTAGCTACACTTTGATTGAAAAACCTAAAAATAGGGTTTTCACCAATAAAGTACTTATTGCTTAGCAGAATCTAATAAATATTAGAAGTTTGATGCATCAAGCTTGTCAATCATGAGTAGGTACACGATGGGACGTTTTAGTGTACGTAGATTATTGAGTAAGGATATGATTGGTAAACTGTATTTATACTAAGCCTAGTGATTCAAATATAAAAGCTTTTTCTTCTGGCCCCGAACATATTTTTAACCAAATAAAAAAATATGTTAAATTGATTACATTGTCATAAGTCATCTAATATCAAATCATGTCATCGTAGATGATTTACAAATTCATTTCCCTTTCGATATAATAACGGTAATAACTGTATTTCTTAGTTTTATTTTTATAGCACATGAAACTCTTCCAACCTTTCACATAGTCCTGCGTTATCAAGTTCGATTATTGCAATCATATATCAAACGCACACACTTGCACCTACAGATTTATAACCACTCATTATATTGACCGTAGAAATAGTTGCTGCCATAACCAACAACTGAACAGTAAGATTTCTAATAATCGGATGTGAGATTCGACAACAGTCGCTTTGTAATCCTCAACGTCTATCATACAAATATAGGCTAACAAATACGAGTCATAATATATGCGAAGAAATATTGTTTACTTTGTAATAATAAAATACCACCATTATAATAATAAAATATATTGAAACTGCATGAATTTAAGTATTTTTTATAATGTTTGTATCATTTCTTTACCATGGTACCATTAAATAGTAGGTACTATCAATTTTACTAAGGAAAATTTTATTTGCCATGGTTCCTTTAATTAATGGTACGACGGGTAATATTATATTTTGTTAACCGTGGTACAGTAAGCTCCCATTCAAGCTATACATGTACATAATCGAAATGAAAAATGGGCAAAGAAACCTTACAATAATTTTCAAAGAGCTATTTCAACAAATTTTCGCAAATAACGGCCATAACTTAAGTGTCACACGCTAGATTAAAACAAATCGATTGACATGAGAATCATCAAAATCAGTCCACGCGTTTGCCTAATATAGTGCAACAAGAGAACAAATAAATATACCTACATAATTATAGGTACATAGATTAATGAACGCATTGCCCTCCTTTGCATTGCGTAGTCGGGTAAAAACCGATGTAAAGACGCATATGGAGAATTATATCTAATCATAAGAAAATTATAATATAAAATTAATGTTACAATCTCAATTTAAGAAATTTGTGGTGTTAAAAGTAAAAACTATCATGGTAAGCGATTGAGGCAATGGAATATTCCAACAGTTCATAACGACCTAAAATATATTTTTGTAAATAATGCTAATTAATAGTGTACATTTCTTACAAGAGAAGTTTATAATTCCTACTAATATTATAAAGGAGAAGTTTACTCTAATTTCAATATTTGGTAAAGAGATAACTTGAGCAGCTTAAGCACATAAGCCACTATTACTTATGACTTCCCTGAACGTGATATAACCAATTTGCGATATAACTGAATTGCACACAGAAATGTCAACAGCTAGTATAATATACCTAAATAATACCAATAAAGTAATATTAATCAAATTGTTATTAAAATTAGGTATAAAAACAATTGTGTTAGTTAAATAAATAATTTTAAATTTTTAACTGAACATTTTCGGAAAATTTTTCGATTAAGGGTATTAAAATCGCGTTTTTAATCTTATCTCAAATCTTTTTCTTCTAAAAAATAAAATTGTCAATAAAAACAAATTAATAAAGAAAAAACAAAAGGTAGTAAACAAAAAAAAAACAATTTAATATAATAAACTACAAAACAAAATAAATAAACAATAACGCTCTTCACCAGGATCGAACCATCACTGCCACACAGATTTAATGTCGAAGATCTAACGCGTAGATAGACTAATCCTGACCTATAGGAAGTAGTGAAATTAAAGATCTCATGTTTTTGTGTAGATGGACGATAGATGGACGAAAAAATTTGAGGCGATGTCAAAAAAAGTTTCACTTAAAAAAAGAGCAATTTCGTGAACTATCCTGGCCTTAACGTATATACTTGTTGAATGAAATGAAGTCACATCCTATGGAAGACCTATGAAATGAAAGAATGTTGATCCGCGCAAGCAAAACAAAAACAATAATAACTGTTTTATTGACTAATTGTCAAACTTTCTTATTCGGATTTCGTCGATATAAGTAAAATAGAATAGAATAGAAGTTATTTATTCACACCACTTAAATCTAATATTACAATTGAATTTATCTACAACTTATTGCGGTTGTGAAATGGTATCCACTCAGCACAATATCGGGACGATCGTAAGACGCCTCAACACTGATCTTCCGTAAAAATGCTTACGTCCTACACTTAGATGCCGTTGACTATGTATTTACGCAATCTCCGCATTTATCTCAGAAACAATCTCAACATTCCTTTTCTCACCTTTGTTGTAACATGTGCCCTGAATGTGAGGCATTACGATCCTCGTGTGCCTTAGACGGCGGTGATTTTATTTTCAATTAAGGTTTATTCCTAAGCGTATCAATTTTAAAACTATAACATCCGAGGTCTTATTTCGTTTTTTTTTTGTGATATCGGAGAGGAAGGACGTAGAATAAATAGATCACTTATTAAAATTTTTATCGAAAATCGACTGTCATTTTTGTCTCTGTCTTTCGAAGTACAAAATGCTGTTACCATACCTAGTGGTGACAAACGTTGGTAAGATTGATATTGATCGTTCAACGTAAGGCATCGCTTGTCAACAGATGGGGGCGATAAGGATGTGTATTAGATAACAAAATTATGAACCGTTAAAATAGACGATATTTTATGACTAAAAATATCATCAGAATTTATGGTTTTTAATACTCTTAGATATTACTTATAAACACATTATAAATTTAAATTTTTAGGGTACGTACCTCAAGAGGAAAAAAAACGGAACTCCTATAGGATCACTTTGTTGTCCGTTTGTAAGTCTATCCGTATGTCCGTCTGTTTATCAAGACCTTTTTCCTCGGAAACGCGTATAGATATCACACTAAAATTTATATCAAATACTTGGGTTACGGTCTCTTCCAGCTGTGAAAAAAATAATATTTGTAAGTCAACGCCATCGCAAGATATAACCGTTAATGTCGCATATTTTCGCAAATTATGAAATTTGGCACGAAGCTAGATTTTACGAGTTTAACACAATTTTGGGAAGAAATCTAAAAATCGAAAATATGTACATAGTGAGAAACTATGTACAGGTACAATAGAAATTATGTCGCGAGTCCAATTCGCGCTTGGCGAGTTTTTATCTTTTAGCAAGCATCCAAACATACCTACTCGTTTTTTTAACAAGTTGCTTATTTAAACGTATTTTTTCGGTACATAAGCAAACAGAATATCTGCAATTCTTTACAGCACTCTAAATAAGAAAGTTTTAGCTTCATTAAAACGAACAACGCCATCTTGGAGTTTATTAATTGTGACTGAGTTTCGCGTCGTCCGTTTCAAATCTTCAGCACTGTAACAATTAAAACACGTAGCCTCACTTTGTTTGTTTTCTTCCGTATCAACTTCGGAACAAATATTTGTATTGACTGTTACAATAAGTTTTTCGAGAAATTCAATGGCTTAATTTGTTTCGATTTCAATTTCCTTTATTGATTTTCAAGTTTTCGTGAGCTTCTAAATTTCTTGTTTCAATAATTAACGATCGATTGTATGAATTACTTAAGACTGTGGTGAATCATTAATACAAATAATATATTATTAAAATTAATGATGTTGAGTTTTAAAAATAGAATTGCCAGTTCACCTGGAATTAAGAGGCGCTGCAATCTCATTTGCAAAAAGTCTCAAAGTTGCAGTGTGTAAGGAAAGAGGGAACTCTTCTTTTCAAGCGTCTTGCTCTCGAGGATTTCAATTTCTCTTTTTTACGCAGACGAGCAGACTACCCACCAATGCCGGACATTCTAAAATGAGATGTTATAATGATTCTGATTCAATTTACGTCGTAATCTACTTTAAATATAATGGTCACTTAAAACCTTTTTTGAACAGGAACGTGTCGTAGCGCTTGAGAAACAGCAGCGAGAAGTTCATTCCAGACCAGCACTTTCGTAATAGAAATGAGCGCTGAATACAAACTGCCCTAGACGATATCGCTTCCAGATAATATGGATGAACCATCTGGGATCGAGTGGTACAATGAAAAAAGTTGACCTGGGTACTATGTAGAGCCCTGTAAACGATCAAACATGTTTATCAAACTTGCTTGACAAACTTCACGTTTTCATCAAACACTACGTCAATCCAGACTCTTTTCAAACACATCAAACACGTAGTTTGTTTGTCAAACGCGTCAATTACAGCCCTACACGAACAAACATGTTTGTCAAACACGTAAATTTGACAAACATGTTTGATCGTCTACAGAGGCCTAAAGAGTTCCTCGGAGCACTTATATCATCGAAGAGACGGTAGAATACACAGATAGAGCCGAAGACCCTTTGTGAGCCCAGTGACTCTAATGAGTCCGTTACATTAGAATCTCCGATGATTTAAACAGCACGTCTTAGCAAAGATTCAAAAGGATACAACTAATATCATTACACTAATGTTTCATTTTTTTCGTTGCATAATTTTTTATGAGGCCTGGTTATCCAAAGACATAATATTACTTAGCATAATTAATGAAATCCCTGATTTCTTTTGACATAATATTGGCAGTCCTAAAACTAATTTTATAATCCTAATTTTGTCCTAATTTTATGTAGCATAATTAATGAAATCCCTTATACCTTTTGGCATAAAAGTCAAAGTCAAGTCAAAGTATTTATTCACACAAGGCATGGTAAAAATGGTAACAAATGAGTAGCTGAACAGCACGTCTTACCAACTTGTGGCATGTGAATGTCAGTTTACAATTACATAATTTAAATTTTCGTATTATATTTTGTATTATTATTATATGTCATTTTACTATATTACTATACCTAATAATTATATTACTCTTACATGTTAATTAAATTATTATAATAAAATGTCAGTCATTTTTAATATTATTTATGCTTATAAGTCAAATAATCTGTAACCGAATAAAAACAATTTGTAACTAGCCAATTAAATAAAGTTTTGTTAAAAAGTTTACCGTTTAGTTCTTTGATGCTTTGGGGTAGGTTATTGTAAATTCGAACACTCATGGCGTGGCTATTTCGGCTGTACAAATTTGTTTTCATTTGTGGTATCGCTAACTGTCCCACATGTCTATTACTATATTTATACCGATCTTCAAATTTTTCAAAAAGTTCAGCATTGGCTCTAACAAATTTGCATGATTCGAATATATATAAACTAGGCAATGTTAATAATTTGTATTTCTTAAATATTGGAGTACATGGTTTCCATGGAGGTACATTAAATATGGCACGGATACATTTTTTTTGGGCTATAAATAGACTATTTACTTTTACAGCATTACCCCACAAAACTATTCCGTACCGAAGAAGAGACATAATGTATCCATGGTAGGCCATTATTGCGGTTTCATAATCTGTTATTCTTGATATTTTCCATAAAGCAAATATGAACTTGTTAATTTTATTGTTTAAATGTTCTACATGTGGTTTCCATGAACAATTTTGATCAAGATTTATACCAAGAAAATTAGTTTCAGTACATTCTTCTATGGCTTCGTTTTCGTAAGTTATGTTAAGATTAGGACATTTACGTTTCCGATTGAAAAAGTGAACAATTTTAGTTTTGGAAATATTAACTGTAAGATTGTTTTTTGTCAGCCACTCTATACATTTCATTGCTGTATTATATATCTCTTTGCCATGTTCACTAATATCTTTGTTGCCTAATACAATAGACACGTCGTCGGCAAATAATGTACAGTGATATTTAGTAATGTCTGGTAGATCGTTAATATAGATGAGAAACAGTAAGGGTCCCAAGACACTCCCTTGGGGTACACCGTATTTATTTACTCTAAAAGAAGACCTATGAGTTGTAATCTCACTCAGTTCATTCATACCATTTATCTCAACACATTGATTTCTGTTAAGTAGATAGCTTTTAATCCACTCAAATGCAGGACCCCTGATTCCGTAAAAGTAGCATTTATTTAAAAGTGCGTTATGACAGACACAGTCAAATGCCTTGCTCATGTCGAAAAAGATAGCAGAGACACATGTACTTTGATCTACGTGTTTAAGGATTTCTTGAACTATTTTGAAACCTGCTAGAGTAGTTGATTTCCCTTTTTGAAATCCATTTTGATTGATATTGATTATATTAAACTTATTCATGTATTCAGTTATTCTCTTGTGCATAGCCTTTTCAAATATTTTGGATAAGATTGGTATCAACGTAATAGGACGATAGTTTTTTATATCCAAGGTGTCATTTTTTTAATATATTGGTTTCACTAATGACAACTTTAAAGATTCAGGGAAACAGCCTGCTTCAAATGACCAATTCACTAGATAACAAAGTACCTCAATAATATCTCCACAACAACGTCGTAAGACTGTCGTAGCGATACCGTCATAGCCTACATTACTATTTTTATAATTTCATGACAATCGCAGGGTTTTAGAAATATACTAGATTTGTATGTATTTCGATTGTTTAATCTGCTTTTTATTCCGTCTTGTGTCGGTGTAGCTTCAGGAAGATTTGTATAATATTCATTAAATATTTCTGCAACCTTTCCGGGATCAGATACAATAGCATCATTACATTTAATTTGTATGTTTTCATTAATAAGTGCTGGACCTTTATTATTAATAATACTCAATGAGGATTTACATTTATTTTTTGAATTGTTTATGTATTTAATGTTAATTATCTTTTGAGCAGTATTTATAATTTTTTTTAGTAGTTTATTATAGTTAAGATATCTAGATTTTGAGTCAGAAGTTTTATTTTTATAGTAATGGAAACGAAGTTGCCTTTTAGTGATACATGATTTTCTAATACCTCTGGTTATCCATTTAGATTTTTTACCTCTATTTGTTATTTTAATTTTTACCATAGGAAAACACAGATTAAATAGCAAGGTAAACATATCATGAAATTTGTTGAAAGCATTTGTAAAGTCGTTTTCCTCATACACGTCACTCCAGCTCAGACTTTGAAGATAAGATTTAAATTTTTGTATGTTATCTTCCCCCAAATCTCGTCTCCATAAAAACCATTGTCTAAGAGGAACTACCTTATTATCAGTAGGAATTTTTAATACTTGTCCTGTTTCATGGTCTGATAACCCTAATCTAAGAACTGAACCTACGGCATTATTATTATTACTTATTATCAGATCTAAACAGGAATTTTGTCGTGTAGCTTCACTTATGTGCATTGTTAAGTTATAATTCTTAATTAATTCTTTTAATTTATTTGTATTGTCATCGGATTCAAGAATATTAATGTTAAAGTCACCCGTTATTACAATAGTCCTATTCCTTTTTCTACGTAAGATAAATAATAAATTTTCTAATTTTTCTAAAAATATATTAATTTCATTTTTTTTATTTTTTGAGCTTGATCGACGATATATGCAAATAATAATGAGTTTGTATTGAGGAACATCTATGCCACAACATTCAAACACATATTCAGTAGCTAGATCTTTTGTAAGCGACAACTCACTATACTCTAAATGGGGGTTCGATAATATACACGTGCCTTTCTTTTTTCCTGCTGAAAGCAGTAGCAACTTTGAAGTCTTTAATTTTTAAGTTACATTCTTCACCCGCTTTGACAAAAGTTTCACATAAGCAAATGAAATCAACACTACATTCAACCTGTTTGAGTTCATCACAACAAACTTCAAATTCATCCAGTTTACCTAGTACACCTTGAATGTTTTGATGTAGTATTATGATCATATTGTTTTTATTAACGAAAGGAATTATTGAATTGTATTGAGTGCGGTGAAGGCTGTATCATCGGACCGAACGACTGTTCACTACTAGTCATAGGTCCTACTCTTACCGTGGAATAATAGTCTAAAATAGATTTTTGTAAGTAACGCGTATTTGATTCTGAAGTATTTTACCCTTTTAATTTTCACAGGTTTCAGCAATAAAAACGAATTGTTGAAAGTCCGACACCGCGTAGTCTAGTTTGTCCAACCCCTGAAGTACAATTTAGAACCGCAAGGGCGCATAGGGGTTAGGTAGTTCGCATGCTGAAGGGCAGGCACGCTTCCACGGCTGAGGTTGGCTGGCGAAGCTGGCAAGCTGCTGCTGAGTATTGTCTCCATGTTCGGAATAATCACCGCGTTAAGACCCGCCGTGTAGCTGGTCGGGCTGTCCAGGGGCCATCCGGAAAATTAGGGTTGCCCAGACTCTGGATCGCCCCGACTATGGACAAGATGGGCAGCGAGGTTGTTTCCGTGGGTATGCCCCGCATTTAGCGGGGAGAGTCCCACGCACGCCTGGCGACTAGCCATCGGCAGGTTGCTACTGCTGCTGCTGAATGCTATTGCGCACCATGCGCAACAGCATTCTGTCTCGTAATAAAAAAAGGTAAAAAATTGTGTTCAGATTACATTATTCCCATAATCCGTACACAAAAGTAGAGAAAAATACAAAATTACAAATAAAATAATCTTAGGATATTTTTATGATCTGTAAGTAAGTATTTTCTAATATTACAAATTACTTTTCTTTCTTTCTTCTTTCTTTCTATTTTATTGTACACTTAATTATTATGTTTGATCTTTGGCGATATTCCTATGAAGGAATTTTTAGCGCTGTCAGTAGTACAAATCATGATGAAAATCCATAAAGACAACAGAGCAAGCGCAATCAAGGTTAATTGGAACAGTTCACAGAGTCAGTGCAGTTTCGTCTGCGAGCGTGATCAAAAATCGCGCACGTATTATTTCGGGCTGAAAGCCTCCGGATATGAAAGAGAGCAAAGCTGAAGAATTTCCGGTCAGACTAGTGCCTCTCAAAGGCCACGCGTGGAGCTTTTAGTTTCTATCTGCTTTCGAATTCAAAACCGTTGTTTGGTTTTAGTTTTTAATTTCCTAACTTCTACCGTAACCTTTATTAATTAGTCAATGGATGGCTGCTTTTAACAATATCTTAAAAATCTTTACATTTAAAATGCAAATATTTTAAATAATATTCATCCTAATGATGCTATTTATTTATTTTCATACCACCTGCTCGACAATGTTCAATTATAACCCCCTTGACTTCAACGTAAAGCATGACATTATATCCCAAGGCATATAATGTTGTATGAAACTCCCAAGGGAGTAAAGTGAGGAGATTCTCCATTTTGGGCAAAACGTTACACGAATGATTTATGTGTCAAGAAAATCCTCTAATTTGAGTGTTTAATAGAAATAAAAATTATTCCTTACTGCAATGGCCAAATGAAGAAATTCGCAATAGAATTTCAGAAGACTTGTAACCGTCTTTGTAAACGCAACTAATTAAGTTAAAACTGTTTCGTGTTAAAATAAAAGTATTTTCAGTATCATATTCAAATACCGATATACAGGATGATCAATCCAAGTGGGTCAGTAGGAAGAAGTCAGACAGAAACTATGAGAGTTAGCGATATCTGTTCTTAGGAACCATGGTGTCGATTTTAGATTTAATAAAAATAACAGCAATCAAATTTTTTTTACTCTCATACATAACCGGGAATCGAACCTGGTCAAAATCTCTGTAAAAATGTTATAAATTCTGCAAATTTAATCGTTGTTATTGTTATTGGTGTGCATCATAAATCACAAGGAACATATTTTTAATGGAGGTTCCAATGTTCAAATAATTGGAAAAAAAAACTAATAAATAAGATAATTATTTCATTTAAATATTATATAAATTGGCCTCCTCGCTCAACGAATATGTTCTAATTTTAAATAAACGCAATTTGTAATGCATAATATCGATGGAGATAAAGATAGGCATAAGTGGTCTCTTCAGATAAATTATTCGATTGAATCCACCATCAACAATAACTACGAAAAAACTTGCAGAATTTATAACATTTTGTACAGAGATTTTGATCAGGTTCGATTCCCGGTATGCAAGTATGAAAGTTAAAAAAAATTAAATGCCATTATTATTAAATCTAAAATCGACGCCATGGTTCCTATGAACAGATTTCGCTATCTCTCATAGTTTCTGATTTCTCCCTACCGACCCATTTAGATTGATCACCCGGTATAGTAGGTATAAATTTTAATAACTTATCAACACCATCTGTTCGGTCTTTGTCGTCGTCAATAAAACACAGTTTTAATATTTGCAAAAGAAAAGTCCTAAATTGTGTCTGATCCTATTTTGTCTCAGTCTCAATAATAAAATCCGTCTGTCATCGTCCGTCAATAATACTCGTCAAATGATGTCAGGCATAGACTTAGCTACGAAGGCTGGACGCCGCAACATTCCCACCCCCAGTATCAGGAGGCTGATACTCAAACTAAATGGCGGACGTCCAGTCTACATAGTTTAGTCGCCGGTCGTCTGTAAAGTCCTTGCGCTGTCTTTACGTCTGCAACTCGCACCTGCCCGTCTCTACCTGGGTACACGGCATCAATACGCCCACGTGGCCACCGCGCCCTCGGCAGCTGATCATCTGCCACTATGACAATATCACCAACTGTCAGTGGTTTGTCTGTCCCCCGGTACCACTTAGTGCGTCTCGTCAAAGTGGGCAGGTACTCCTTGACCCAGCGCTTCCACAATAGGTCTGCCAGTCTTTGGGATTCGCGCCAGGATCGCCTGAGTATGTCGCCGTCAGTAAACTGTCCAAACGGTAAGTCGACAAATTGCGTCTTGGGCATCAAAAAGTCATTTGGTGTCAGCGGTAAGTCGTCGTCGTGGTCAATAGGTACATACGTCAGTGGTCGACTATTCACAAAGCTTTCGGCCTCAGCCAGCAGGGTCTGAAGAGTTTACTCGGTGGGAGCTCTATCCTTTAATGTAGCACGCAGAGAGGTCTTAATGCTCCTTACCAGTCTCTCCCAACAGCCTCCCATATGAGGGGAGTTGGGAGGGATAAACTTCCACTCGATGTTTCGCACACTACCGAACTGCAGTAAGCGCTCTCTGTCTATCGCCTGAATCGAAGCCTTCAGCTCCCGGTCGGCGCCACGGAACGTCGTGGCGTTGTCACTGTAGATTACAGCAGGGCAGCCACGTTTGGCAATCAGGCGACGCAAACTTAAGATGACGGAACTTGTTGTCAGATCGCTTACCAGATCCACATAGACAGCACGTACAGTAAGGCATGTGTAGAGAGCCGCCCATCGCTTTTCATGTCTTCGACCCACCTTTATTGGCATGGGACCAAAGTAGTCGAGTCCCGTAATACTAAACGGACGCTGTCCCTCCTGAAGTCTGAAAGGAGGCAGCTGACCCATGAGTGGCGGCGAAGTCTTAGCCCGGTTATTCTTACAGACCTGGCAGTCATTCCAGGTTCTTTTTACAGCATTGCGGCTACTTAGGACCCAAAACCGCCTTCTTACCTCATTATGGACTCGCTCGCGTCCTGCGTGCATAGAGTCATCGTGATACCTCATCAATAGTAGCTTGACAAAGGCGTTTTTCGAGTGAAGTATTATAGGATGTTTAGCGTCGTTGTCGATATTCGCTGCTCCAATCCTACCTCCGACCCGAAGGATGTCTTGTTCGTCTAAATACGGTGTCAGGTGACGAAGAGAGCTAGATGGGCTTACAGTTCCGGTGGATTTCAGGGACACGATGTCGTTAGAGAACATATTACCTTGAACGTGCTTGATCCATAACAATTCAGCGTGTCTTACCTCGTTTGCTGTCAGCTCACCCGTGGACCAATCACGTTTCTTATGCTTAAAGTTGTGTACGCCTCGCTGAACCCAGGCAGTGCTGCGGATCAATCGCCAATATTTGGAGAAGCGGTGGACCTCAGGTAAGGGAAGCTCCGGAACAGCTGTGGTAAGTAAAACTAATTTTACCTCTTTGTCTTCAGGATCCAGAACAATGTCTTTGTCTCCGATGTCTGCTGGCCACGCGTCGTCTGGCTTCGTTAGAAAGGTAGGTCCGTCTAACCACCTCCCACTTTCTGACGAGGAGATGTCTCTGGTGGCGTCGTCTGCGGCATTGAGGTGCGTAGGTATCCATCTCCACTGATTGATGTTAGTCAGTTCGGCGACTTCACTAACTCTATGCGCTACAAAGGCTTTGAATCTTCCCGAATCTGATCTTAACCAGCTAAGTACAGTTTTGGAATCGGACCACAAGGTTATTTTCGAAATCGGAACAGTCACGTACCTTTGTACCGCACTGAGTAGTCGCGCTCCCATTAATGCGGCCTGGAGTTCAAGTCTGGGGATACTCATTACTTTTAAGGGAGCTACCCTCGCCCTAGCCATAAGAAAAGCAACGTGCCACGTCCCGTCCTTTTTGAGCGACCTCAAGTATATAACACTAGCGAACGCTTTCGAGCTTGCGTCGCAAAAGACATGCAATTCGGCATAGTTGGCATAGTCACCCGTCATTACCCACCGTGGTACCCTGACATCAATGGCCGCGCTGAGTTCTTTGAGCCAAGTACACCATCTAGCGAAGACGCTTGACTCAACTTGGTCATCCCAGCCTGTCTTTTGTCGCCATATGTCTTGAAGCAAGATACGCGCTTTGACAGTGACATTAAGTAGAAAGCCTAGTGGGTCAAAAACAGACATGACTACCTTTAGTACCTCACGCTTCGTGGGTGTCTTCGTCCCTGTCCTCAGCTCCTCCGAAATATTTTCCAAATTCAGGCGAAATAACAGCGTGTCGTCATCAGGGTTCCACCTGACCCCCAGAACACGCTCCTCAATCTGCTCTTTACAGTCGCTGATGACCTTGATACCTGAAGATGAGAGTCTATCGTCAGGAATATGACTAAGGAGTGTTTTTGAATTGGAAACAAAATTACGTATATGAAACCCGCCCAGCGCATGAATTTTAATCACGTCATTGACAAGCTGAATAAGGCGGTCTTCGTCGCTTGACGAATGGATGTAATCATCTACGTAATGATGCTCAATAATTGCGCGGCAGGCATCCGGATGGCTCTTCTCATATTTGCGAGCATTCAGGTTCTTTACGTATTGGGCAGAAGACGGTGAGTACGCAGCGCCAAAGGTCATGACGTTCATGATATACTCACCATCCTCCCACAACAAACGTTGGGCCTGTCTGTCTTCAGGTCTGATCTTCACTCGGTTAAACATCTCCTGAATGTCGCCAGTGACTGCTACCTTACCCATCCGGAAACCCAAGAGCACGCCCGGTAACGATGTTAGAAGGTCAGGTCCTGTCAATAAAAAGTCGTTAAGTGACTTACCTTCTGACTTTGCAGCGCAGTCGAGAACAAGACGTAGTTTGGGCTTGTTGGGATTGTACACGGCGAAATGAGGCAGCCACCAACTTTTGTTTGTCCTCACGGCAGTCCTAAATTGTGTCTGATCCTATTTTGTCTCAGTCTCAATAATAAAATCCGTCTGTCATCGTCCGTCAATAATACTCGTCAAATGATGTCAGGCATAGACTTAGCTACGAAGGCTGGACGCCGCAACAACCATCCTTAATTTTCTTTAAATATATTGAATTAAATTATACTTATATAATTAAAGTAAATCTCGCGACAAGTTTTTATGTCATATAAATTGTGTCAAATGTGAAATAACGTTATAAGTAAGTGAAAGTTTTAGTGTAAAAGTTTATGTTTTCTTTTTAGCGCATTTAAATAAAAGCTTGTTTTTAAAAAGGTTTTTTTTAACATTTAATTTATTTTTTACTTTTTAGTTATCACTGGACACGTTTCTCACTCTATTCATCTCATTCAACGCATCATTGTTGCAAGGTCGTTTGCCGGAACGTCTATACAGAATTTCAGCTCAATCGGTTAAAGATATCTACTTCAAAATTGATTTTTTAGCTTAATAAGTACGCCATATTGGATTAATACACTCATCACTTTATTTTTCAAGATATTATTAGCAAGACCTTTTATTTGATACCCATATTGTAGGAGCGCATTAAAAATAATTGGTCCGCCATCTTGGGTATGCCGCCATCTTAGATTTAGAATGACGTCACACAGTTAACCATGCATTGTTATCCAAACTCTATGTGTATACAAAATTTTAGCTTAATCGGTTAAAGATATCTACTTCAAAATTGATTTTCAAGCTTTAGAAGTCCACCATATTGGATTAATAGTGACGTCACATTATTTTTCGAGTTACTCTTAGCAAGACCTTTTATTTGATACCCATGTTGTAGGGGTGCATTTAAAAATAATTGGTCCGCCATCTTGGGTATGCCGCCATCTTGGATTTAGAATGACGTCACACAGTCAACCATGCATTGTCATCCAAACTGAACGTGTATACAAAATTTCAGCAAGATATCTGCTTCAAAATTGAGTTGCAAGATTTACATACTTACTTACATTGCAAGTTAAATAAAAGCTTGTAATAACTTAACTTATAAGAAAAAACTTAACTTATAAGAAAAAATATTGTGATCACATACAGAAATCCAACTGCATGATTTTACACAATGAAGCTGACATGAAACTGCATGTTTCATGCTCCAAGTCGGAATAGCAATCGCAGCGAATAGCAATCGACTCCCTCGCTTCGCACAGGAGTTAAATTTTAACTCCCTTGCTACGCTTAGGAGTTAACTCTAGAGTCCCTCGTTACGCTCGGGGTTCAATATGGCGCCCGTGACGTTAGACACTGCTTTAATCCCTCGATGCGTAATCTACTATTATAACCTAAAATTATTGCTCTCGCCGTCATAATTTTAATTAAAGGTTTGAGTTTAATTTTATTAATAGTTTTTAATAAACTTACTCCTTCTATTGCGTAAGAAATAAACCACTTGGTAATAAACTGTGTATTATATTTTTCAAAAATTACATTGAGAAGTCATGGTAAGCCTCTCTTATATAGAACAAGTAAAGATAATAAAATACTCACTTAATTAATTATTGATAGCAAAATGAAACATCAATTTTATGGTGATGTTGATAACTTTCTTCTGTTTTACACAAAAAAAGAACTAAATCTAACCAATCACGGCTATAAACAGATTAATATTAATTTGAAAATTTTAAAGTACTAACCCTACATCTACAACGACGATTTTCAAACAAAGGAACATAAGCTCGAACGTCCTTCATTGCAAGTAACTCTTAGCCTTACATAAGGTTCCACTTCAGTGAACTGTAAACTGACGACAAGGGGTCACTGCCCCAAGACGACGCATAGTGAAATTTATGAGTGTGCCCGGTCACCAACCCATCAATCCCGTTTAGCATCTAATAGCCGATAGCCAGACTGTACACAGCTAAAGTAAACCCTATTATCAAGGAGTAAGGGCTATGACGACGACTGGGTGAAGATGCATTTATCACGCCGACATTGTTATTAGAGATGTTCAAGATCCGAGTGACACAATGATAGCCCGTGGAGAGCTTTAGGGCGTATGCACTAGAGTAATTATGTATTTTCTAAGACATGCGACGTAATATAGAATTTTATTTACATTATTATAAAAGTTATAGCTTTATCGATAGATGTCGTTATATCAAAGCTCATATTTTCGATTGGCAAGGAATAGTGGTTTTTTACTTTTTTTCGATTATTTTTTCCATTTTTAGGGTTCCGTACCCAAAGGGTAAAAACGGGACCCTATTACTAAGACTTCGCTGTCTGTCCGTCCGTCCGTCCATCTGTCCGTCCGTCTGTATGTCACCAGGCTGTATCTCAAGAACCGCGATAACTAGACAGTTGAAATTTTCACAAGTTATGTATTTCTGTTGCCGCTATAACAACAAATACTAAAAACAAAATAAAATAAATATTCGAGGGGGGCTCCCATACAACAATCGCGATTTTTGCCCTTTTTTGCTCGGTATCAATAAATGGTAACAGGTAGGCACTTGAAATATTCACAAAATACTTAATTGTATATTTACTTTAATAATATATATGAAATTTGTGTACCTACTGTTGTTTACCTAGTAAATGGTACGGAACCTTTCGTGCGCGAGTCCGACTCGCACTTGGCCGATTTTTTTCTCATCATCGGAATCTACAAAATGCTTAAAATTGAATAAGCTGAATTAGGTCAGGCGTTTTCAAATTTTTCCTTTATGAATATTTGTGATCCAGTTAGTAAATAAATATACATATAGAAACAATACCTGTGCCTCCTGTGAAAAGTGATACAACTCGACTTTTATCGTTTTTAGTGTTTTCATTGCACCTGTATCAAAAAAAAAATATCTTTCTATCTAATCGACATTTTAATACAACTCATAGTTCGGGAGATACAATTAAGGCAAAATGGCGTGTTTTGTTTAACATTTTTGTGTAAATGAATACGACTAGACGTAGACATATTTTAATTTCTTTCAAAAAACGTGGCATCTGATATAAGTCTTGTTGTATCGATTATACATAAACACAAATCAAAATTAAATGTGCTTTATACTACTAATAATAACTAAAGTTGAATTATTTATCACGACAGTTAAAAAATTATAATTTGTGTGTAAAGTGGTACAAGTATAGATATATCATTATTAATGAAAAATCTCATCCAATCTGGGTTCACAATTTTGTGCATAGTGATACAGCTCGAGTAACGTGCGGGCAGCGCGGGTGACAGGGATATTGTTATGGGGGGTCCGGGCTCCGCGCGGGGTAATGTCGCACTTAGATTTTAAATAAGGTGAATAGGCACGCTGACGTAGTGGTCATACATGCCTCACTGGGTACGTATTAGATGTATCATTTTACACCAAGTTCGGACAATTATGTTTGTTTCACATATCAAGATCTAATACCACAAGACACAAAATAATTGGCGAGTTGTTACAAAATAAACGACACGTTAGAGTTGAAAGATTTATGTTGATATTATGATATTCACAGTTTTGAGAAAAATAACGTAATTCGTGTATTTTTTACTACTTTTCTTTACTACTGGTGACTTATGATGACGACCTAAATTGTAAATTCAATATCAAAAAAACTGACGACTGGTGATGACAAGAGTTTTGTGTAGAATGATGTAACTAATAAAAAATCAAGTTTGACTTGGTTATTGTGCGTATAATGATTTTAATAGTTTAAAAACATATTTGATTTGTTTGGGCGTTCTTTTTCTGGGCTGATATATTTCAGTATATAGAGCAAATAAGTACGACAATATCATCTTTCACAATAGCTTGATATATTGTTTAAAGTGATATAACTTATTATGAATCAATATACCAGTGTCTTGTTAGTGTGTTTTGGTATATCTGACAGTTTTTCTTCTATATTTCCCGCATAATGAAACTAAACAAAGCAAAAACATTATAATAGGGGTTAAAGTATGAAATTCATATAACTTTATTTATATAACTTTTGTTTATATAACTTTTCTAATTTAAGAGCTTTATAAATATATATATATTATTACTTTTTGACCCTAGAGTGCACGTTTTGGTTACAATTTAATCTCAGAATTAGTTTAATAATATATTAAGAAGAATCTCAAAAATTACCCCCTATTTTTTCGTCAGAATGTTGTTCGTTATTGACGATAGCTTTGTGAAAACTAATTTTCTCGTCTTCAAAATTGTGTTATTACTTAGTTTAAGTCTATTAACCAGTCTGTAAAAGTTTCATAAAGTTTGCTTTATTGGTTATTAAATAACTAATAAAAAGTATGAAATAAGCAATGTTCTTAAAAATCTTCATACAAAACGGCAATTTCATACTTTAATCCCTATTATATTGTAATAAATACTGTAGTGACAGAATCTGTGTAATAGATTTTATTAAATGATTAAACTGACTCGTTTTATAATTTTTTAAACACAAAATCGCTCTCCTGAAAAGTTGATATTTCGGCGATGTACCGGTTTTCACAGGAGGCACAGTTAACGAAAATATCTAGTATAGGTTGAATCCATCGGGATACTGTTCTGACAAAAGTACTCAAGTTGCACCTTTTGTATTTTTAGAATGTCATGTTAGTGATATTATACCACTAACATGAAACACTACATAGCCCCTTTTCCTATCGGACCACTAGAAACTCTAAAGATGACACCGTTACATGGTAGACATTCTAAAAATGTGCAACATGAGCACTTTTGTCAGAACAGTTTCCCGATAGATTCAACCTATACTAGATATTTTCGTTATGCTTGAGATCCACCTTTTTACAACGAATTTGGCAAACCAAGCAGGCTGCCTATCTGATGGTAAGTGGCTACAATCGGCCATAGTATATGTGGTTCCCGTAAGACTTACAAATTTACAACTTCTCCAAAGACGCCACGTAGATTGCCAACTGGAGCACGTTTCACGAAGTCCCCCAGACGCGGCGCTACACGTCAAGGCAGGTGCATGATAGATTGATGCTAGCCTTATCTAACCTATGGCATTCAGCAGTAATCTATCCCTTTTTACAAGTTAGTACCGTTTATTTCCGTGGGACTTCTATTATGAAACGGTCTCTAGTAACAGAAACAGAAGATGTCAAGTCACAGTACCCAGTAATTTCACTGCCTGTCTTCCCCCTTTTTTTATGGGATAGGGGGCAAACGAGCAAACGTATCACCTGATGGTAAGTGATTACCGTCGCCCATGGACACCCGCAACCCCAGAGGAGTTACAAGTGCGTTGCCGGCCTTCAAGGTAGGAATACGCTCTTTTCTTGAAAGTTTGAAGGTCGTATCGGTCCGGAAATACCGAAGGCGACAATTCATTCCAAAGTTTGACTGTACTAGGCAGGAAACTGCGAGAAAAACGCACAGTTGTGGACTGCCAACCATCTAAGTGGTGGGCATGGATTTTTTTGTCGCGTGGAACGATGGCGGAAAGAGGCGGCAGGTATGAGACCGAACAATTCCTCGGAGCATTCCCCGTAATATATGCGATAGAAGATGCATAGTGAGGCGACATCTCTACGCAGCGCCAAGGTATCAAGCCGATTAGAAATTTCCTGGCAGTCGACGATTCGAGTCGCTCTCCGCTGGATGTGATCCAGTGGGAGAAGCTGGTATTGGGGCGCCCCTGCCCAAAGATGGGAGCAGTATTCCATATGAGGCCGAACCTGCGCCTTGTAAAGCTGTAGGCGGTGCGCTGGACTGAAATACCGTCTCGATCTATTGAGCACACCAAGCTTCTTAGAGGCTAATTTAGCCTTACCCTCCAAGTGGCTACGGAACTGGACTTCGCTCGATATGTTGACACCAAGGATCTCAATATTGGCTGAGGCAGATAGGGGAATGCTCTGAAAGCAAGGAGATACGACAAATGGCATTTTCTTGGCGGTGAACGCGCAAACCTGTGTCTTTGTAGGGTTAAAACGGACTAAATTAAGTCGACCCCAGTTAGAGACTTTCTCTAATGATGTAACAATTTCAGACACAAGTTTATTCCGGCACTCAATGACGTTTTCCCGAGAAATGTTCGCACGGCTGTTATAGGAGGTGTCCTTCGTGCTGTCATCTGCATAACAATGAATGCCGCTGATTTGCAGCATATCATTAATATGCAAAAGGAATAGTGTAGGTGATAGCACACATCCTTGGGGGACACCAGCATTTATAGACAGTGAGTCTGAGCATTCACCATCAATTAAGACCTTTATGCTTCTGTCTAATAAAAAACTGGTGACCCATCCACATAATTTCTCGGGAAGCCCATACGAAGGAAGTTTAGAAAGAAGCGCTTTGTGCCAGATCCGATTGAAAGCCTTCGCGATGTCCAAACTTACTGCCAGTGCCTTCCCCTTGGCTTCAATTGCCTCTGCCCAATGATGTGTCAAGTAAACTAGAAGATCACCAGCAGAGTGACCCCTACGAAAACCGTATTGTCACTAAGCAGCTGGTGATCCTCTAGATACTGAAGAAGCTGGCGGTTGATAATCGATTCCATTATCTTTGAAAACAAAGAGATTATAGCGATCGGCCTGTAGTTGGACGGATTCGAGCGGTCACCTTTCTTAGGGATCGGATGCACTAAAGCTGTCTTCCATGAAGTTGGGACTACGCCAGATGAATACGAGAGCCGAAATAAACGCGTTAAAACCGATGCCAACTCTGGAGCGCACGTCTTTAGCACGATAGGAGGGATACCATCGGGCCCACTCGACTTATGGATATCCAGGGCGAATAGTGCTCGACGCACTGAGCTTTGGTGGAACCGAATATCTGGCATAAAGCTCTTGCACTGCGGTATGATCGGCGGTTCCTGTCCCCCGTCATCCAAAGTCGAGTTGGAGGCAAAGAGTTTCCCAAAAAGATCGGCTTTCTCTTTTGCATCATGGACTAACGATGTGTTATCCTTGTGCAGTGTTGGAAAGGATGGCGTGCAGAAATTTCCCTGAATAGCTATGGCAAGAGATCAGAACGCACGAGTCCCCGAAGGAAGACGCTCTAGTTTCTCGCCAATTCTACTGATGTGCTCCGACTTCGTTCTTGCAATGTCTCGTTTGAAGGATCTGGAGGCATAGTTATACTGCTTTTTTAAAGCGCTGGTATTTCCATCCCGAGACGTCACCGCTTTTGCCCAGGCTTGGTAGGTTTCCTGTTTCCAGCGAGAAGCCTTTTTTGAGGATTGACCAAACCAAGGTTGCAACCTGCCACCAATGGGGACTACTGAGGATGGAATAAAAATTTCCATACCCTGCAACACCACATCAGCAACAGACTCAGCGGCGATGTTGGGATCATCCGGCGAAAAGCAAACCTGCCTCTAAGGGTAGGACGCAACAAAGGACCGCATCCCATCCCAGTCTGCTGACTTGTAGTGCCACACACGGCGACTACGTGCAACTCGAGGTCGTTGCAAGCACGTGAGTGACACCGTACTCCTTATAAGGCAGTGGTCCGAAGAGCCAAGAGGGGCGCCGACAAATATGAGGTAGCCATCAGGATGAGAAGTCAGCAGAAGATCCAACAGTGAAGGTTCCTGGCTCTCTACATCTGGAATTCGCGTGGGCGTAGTAACCAATTGTGCCAAGCCATATGCAAGAGCGAAGGCGTGAACAGATCTCCCCGCATGATCGGTCTTGCTTGAACCGAGCCATTCAGTGTGGTGAGCGTTAAAATCGCCAAGTATCACGATCTCTGCGAGTAGGATCCGTTGCTGCACAGAGTCTGCAGCCATTTGGACGTGCTCGATGAGTCGGTAAGTTTCGGTATCACCGCTATGGGACCTATAGAGGCACGAATAGACGCGGGGATGGTCGTCGCTGTCTACACGGAGCCATAAGGTGGAGAAGTCCCCACTTTCAAGATGAGAAGGTGAGATAAGAAGTGTCCGCCGGAAACGATATCTATTCAGGTTGGAGTGAAGCCCCCAGCCCCCTGATGTTGCAGAAGTCCACAGATAGTCTGGCAGGGGCTGCGGTGGTTTTGCTCTTGCCCCAGGTATGGTTGAGCGCGGTTTTGCCCCCCCCCCCAGAATACGAGGGGCGGCCTAGGCGTCCACGTCCAGATATATTGCGTCCTGAAAGTGGACGTCCAGAGAGGGATTATCCAACGCTAGCGCAGTTGGTACCCTCCTGGATAACAATCTATACAATCTATTGAACTGCGCCATCATAGGGGGGGTAGGGGGGTTGGGCCTCCGGTACCCTCACTCACTCGACGAAACACAACGCAAGCGGTGCTTCACGCCGGTCTTCTGTGAGGCCGTGGTATAACTCCGGTCGAGCCGGCCCATTCGTGCCAAAGCATGGCTCTCCCACGGTCCCTTCAAACTGGAACATAGAAATGTAAGCATTGCTGCTTGGCGGTAGAAATAGGTAAGATAGAGCCATTCATATAGATGACTTGTACAATCTCCCTCTGGTATCACGTCAATAAGCATTAATTTGACTTTTCCTCAACAGGCGAGTGTTAAACTCGCGACTGCGCAAGAGTTAGTACTTGCCAATTTAACCATTTTTATTGTCGTCAACTCACGTTCACATATAAAGTACAGTCAAATAAAAAGGGAACAAAAACCTTTTATTAAATCTAAAAAGCCTTACTTATGTCACATGTAAGAACTACTCGAATTCTTTTTCTTAGTGACATAACATTTAGCGTCGTGGAGTGTGATAGGGTGATGTCATATCGCCCAAGCTCTTCACAAATGCACTCGAGGATGTCTTCAAGACACTGGACTGGTCAGAACGGGGGATCAATGTAAGCGGTGAGTACATCTCGCACCTTCGATTTGCCGATGACATCGTCGTCGTCGCAGAGTGGCCGGAACAGCTTAGCGAAATGCTGCATGACCTCAATGAAGCCTCGAGGCGAGTAGGCCTCGGCATGAACTTGGATAAAACCAAAGTCATGTTCAATGAACATATTGTGCCGAGGTCGATTTGCATTGACGGTTCGGTACTCGAAGTTGTGCAGGAGTATGTCTATCTTGGACAAATTAACCAATTGGGTAGACACAACTTCGAGAAAGAAGCCAACCGCAGAATTCAGTTGGGATGGGCAGCATTTCGCAAGCTACGTCGAGTTTTTTCATCGCCTATACCGCAGTGCCTGAAGTCAAAGGTATATGATCAGTGCGTCCTACCTGTCATGACTTACGGTGCCGAAACGTGGACATTCACGGTGGGGCTAGTCCACAAATTCAAAGTTGCTCAGCGAGCTATGGAGCGAGCTATGTTAGGAGTTTCTTTAAATGATAAAATCCGAAACGAGATTATCCGGGAAAGAACTGGAGTCACCGACATAGCTCGCAGGATAAGCAAACTGAAGTGGCAGTGGGCTGGCCGCATCTGTCGAAGGACCGATGGCCGTTGGAGCAGACGTGTCCTAGAGTGGAGACCTGAATCGGCAAACGTAGTGTAGGACGTCCTGCAGGACGTCCTACACTACGTTTGCCGATTCAGGTAGGTGGTAGGTAGCTAGGTGACCTGAGAAAGGTAGCAGGGATGGACTGGATGCGGAAGGCGGAGGACAAAGTGTTGTGGCGCAGGTTGGGAGAGGCCTATGTCCAGCAGTGGACTGCGATAGGCTGATTGATTGATTGATTGACAACATTTAGCTTGTTGATTCTGTGGCATTGTTAATGACGTTGGGCGTTACTAGATTTTTGTAGCAAACTCCAAAAATAAAAAGGTAAATCCAAAAAAATACTTTATCCGCCTCCGTGGTCTAGTGGCTTAGACCACCGGGTCGGGAGGTCCGATGTTTGATTTCCCATGGGGGCAAAAGTTGTTCTGCTGCATGGGTTTGTTCGGTGGTAGGGCTTCTGACCCCGCCTGGCTAGCTACTACCGTCTTACCTTAGTTTGTCGCCATAATAAAAATGTTAATTGCATTGTCCTATTCCGAGAACTAGAGATTTATAGCCAGTTCCTTAGTTGTTGAGGAGTCCAGGTGAATGTCGCTTCCACCTCCAGCCTTATCATAACTTACCATCAGGTAAGATGAAGACTAAGAGATTCTCTGTGGTATGTACACCTTCAATAACCCGTTACGGCGTAGGCGTTAAATTCGGCAATCGCTCTACCGTAGGCCGTACCATCGCTTGACGTCATTAAGCGTAAAAATATAAATAATAAGTAGTCACAAGATTGAAGCTAATAGTAGTCAAAATTATTTTATAGTAGGCAAAAATAGTATTTTTACCACTGCAACCCATAAAAAGACCGCTCGCGCTGCCGGGTCTGGACTCTTATAATAGTGCTTATTCTAATCCTGTCGTATTTGTGGCATCCAAAATGTATGATTTTTTTTAAGAAGTGGTTTTGTTTCAATTTAACTATACTACGTCTAAGTAATTTTTTTAGTGAAATTATTTAAACTAAAATTTTAATTATTTTAAATATTTTGAAATAAAATTTAGCAAAATACAATATACTTGTATTACGAGTATTTCTATAAGCTGATATGTTTTTAAATAGTTTCAGTACAAAATGGCTTCTAGGTGGTACTCGTAGTCAATTTTCGCTAATATCACGTTTGTGATGAATTCGTGGGAAAAGTCTCTTATCCATAGATGTAATGAAATTCTATTTTAATAATTATTTTAAAGCAATCCAAAACCCTGTCATTAGATGGCTTCGCTGCTAAAATAATTTACTTTCGCTGTAGGCAAAACAATGATTTAAACTTTTTAAAAATTTATGTACAATGTGTATCAATATTGTTTTACTTATAGGTGATATAAAGATAAAATAGGAATATTACGATTGTTTGCGAAACAAAGCCACTCTGAGTATGTTCCCAGTCCATGACTCGCTAGCTGAGCCTATGGTTGAATTTATGATACGATCGCAACGCTGAAAAAACGAGTCTGGACAAACGTAAACAGGGCTTTTCCGGACTATAAACTTAATGTGTGGGCTTTAGTTCGATCGGGAAAAACTCGGGATCGGTTTTTCTACTATATTTAACGGTTATAGAGCTTTAGAAAACCGCTCAACAAACGCGATGCAAATAGTGAATCAAAACATTGTATGTGCTAAAATGAATGTATGAAACCAGGAATTACACATACCGCAGTATTCTTAAAACAGATCAGAAACATAGGAAACAAAAAGTTTTTATAGAAATTCTAAGCGATTGCTAAACAGCTATATTAGACATACAAGATCATCGCTTGGCACTGGCATTAATACAAAAATGTGTCTTTGTGTGTATTCTTAATATTTTTCAACTTTTTAGTGTTTTTGAAGTAGATTTTTATTTTTCAAATGAGTATTTTACATCACCTTTACGCATAATGCCTAACTTTATAACGTGATGTTTTACGTTTGTGGAATTTGACGCAATTATTTCAACCAAAGCGCAAAAGACCACAAAACGAAGAGATGGTATTTAGCGTATATGGATTTATGCGTCAAATTGTAACTGCTCCCACGACACAGGAGAAAATCCTAGTGTGGGGTGACGTAGTATTAAAAAAAATAGAAGCTGGAAGCTAAACAAAGGCACGAGGAGTAGATAGCATACTGCGTCTCCATTTGTTCGTGTATTCACAACTTGCGTGTGTGGTGAGCTAGCGACCAGGTGGGTTGGGTTAGATTAGATTTGTGACTCGTTCTGAAAATTGGGCTTACTTGTTCCCGAACGGGTACTCCATAGGCGGCTTAGCCGGGTATGGGGAACATCAGTAAACTAGCCGTGGTACACTCGACATCAAATGTCTTTATTCAATTTTTACCTTTACAGGCACTTATTTACGTCAAATAAATTACAAAAATCATTCATGCATCGTGAGCTGCAGAACTAAGTCTCGGCAATTTATCAATATGTGGGCTGATTCCCAGAAATACTGCAGTGTGCACAAGGGCAAAATAATTAGCTGTTATGTTTAAAATGACCTCTGTGACATTGGGTAAGATAATTTTTATACATTTTGTCTTCCCTTCAGTAACAAATTATTTGCATTTAGCCAGTGAACTATTCACGAAATAGAATTATTTACATTCTCATGATTTGTCTCTTTATGATTTGATAGATGTTTTGCCATCCACGCACCTACTTTAACCCACGGCCACCCTCCTCGCGAATTCAAACTGACGTGAAACAAGCAGTCAAAGGTGCTAGCAGGAGATGTTACTTAGTCAGAACCTCTGACGAAGGTAAAGACAAAGAACAGCCGAGTCGTTACAGTCCGACCTGTAGGCTTACTCTCGAGCCAAATCCGATCAATTGTCATTGGAATTGTGATTTTTCGTACGCTTGGGTAGCACCACTGGCGCCAAATTAGATCCGAATTTTGAGAAAATTATATAATACCGAGTTTGATTCACTCAAATCAGCGCAAGCGGTTCCAATTTGGCGCCAATGCGCGGCAAATAAAGGGTACGAAAAATCACAATCCCAATGTCGATCGATCGGAATTTGGTTCCAGAGTAAGCCTACTGAGCTTGTGGTCGAGGTTGAATGCTTCTTTGGGCAGTTACACAACATTGCAAGCACCTGTTACATCATAACGCCAAAGCCAGAAGACACCTGAACATCAGCCTGTATTAGATTAGTATATGACACTCAAACAGATCAAAAACAAAAAATTAAATGCATTGTAAAATGAGGATATCACATCCGAGCCTTGAAAGCGGGTTAACAGTCTAGAATGTTCTACAGGGGCTACTTCGTAATACTTGATGGTAAAAGGCCTTTAGCATAGCACAGGGGCGTGGAGGCACTTTTCTTTAAAAACAGTGACGGGGCACAGTTGAAAAACTACAAACTTTCATGCTTTTGAGTCATTTTAACAATGGATTGGTAAATATTCAATTAACATTGTTAAAACGTATTAATATCGACAAAAGGGAAGACAGTGGTAACTACAGGAAGGCTTAGTCAGAAGCATTTCCACCTTCCTTTTTACACCTGGATCCTCGAATTGCTTTTGTGACTAGACGACGGCAGCGGTTAAAAAGTTACAAAAATAACAAGTTGTTATTATGCTACCTACTTAATTATTATACCGATTAAGGTAAAATGTGTGTAGTTTAGAATTACAATCCCTAGAGAGGCGAAACAGATCGAAGGCTGCAAAATTTGAATGAGAAATTCGGGTTTTTTATGAATTTAGAACTACAAAATTATCACTTCTAACACTGCAAATTGATAGATTATTAAAGAAAAATTGCAAAAGGTAAACATATCGAAAGGGTAAACGAATTTCTGAATAATTAATAAAAATTAATACTCAAAACCTATTTTTAACTCAGAATATAAATACAATATAATCAGAAACGTGCTTTTAATGTCTAACATTCAACCGTAAATGTTTCGCTTACGAAAATTTATCCGAGGCTCAACAAAAACACCAATTAATAAAATAATTCTGAAACATTTCTGGTGTCGTTTCATCTTAGTAATTTCGTCGTTATATTCGAGATTTCGTTGTAATTAACAAATTCTTGTTTTGTAATTGTAAAGGTCACTTGGCGTTGAGCAAGTTTCCCGAATGGGTCGGAGTAATCTCTGCGTTGCCAAGGTGGCGGGAACGGGTGAGATGCGGACAATAACGAGATAAGTAGAGCCACAAGATTAGCGATCAGGTAGATTTTCTCGATAAAATATGAGGAATTTATTTTGCACTGTACCCAGCGCGGGGCTAGATGATGAATGTGTGATCCAATCCCTCGCGGAAGCTCAGATTACTGCCAAAATTCCGCGTGATTAATAAAATAAGCCGGCCGGGATGATAACCCAGTTCATCGGACCTTAAAAATAGTGTCCCTGACAAGAGTTTGTTGAATACACCTTAAAAATGTATTCCATTACTGTGACTTTCGCTTATTTACCCACGGGTTTTTTTTTCATAGCTTATAAAATTAATGAATCCATTGTGTTTTAGTCCCGAAAACAAAGAATGTTAGTGGGTAGTTAAAATAGAAAATAAGATCTAGCAACATTCAACTTGTAGGTTTATATTGTGTGTATAATTATTGTTGTGTTGTATAATTATGTTTAATAATTAAATATTATGTGATGAAAATGATCAAATTAATACAACTTTGAGTTGATTTGTCTGAGTAATTTTATGAAGACTCGATGTGACATGATGTTAATTAGCAAATAATATAATATACAGCAGTGTGTACGTTTGGAATAATATTTAGATACAGGATGTAAATTAAAGACAATATTTTTTTAAGATAGCATTAAATAATTTCAAAAATAATTAAAACTGCACTCAAAGATTTTTGATATCTCCCTAGCTTTAATCACGTATTAAACCGGATAGAATAATATCCTTTAATTTATGGTATCAATCGATAGGGTTTAATTTCCTTCAAATATAATACATTGTATCTAAAATTAGAGACAATGCCTAAAAACCTAAAATACTTATTTAAAAAATGGTTTAAAAACATAATTCTTCATATTAACCATCATTTACTTATGCATGATTAATTAATTACACACCGTTCATTTTGCACATTATTAAAAATTTAAATTAAGTGTAATAGATTAGTTGTTTGTTAATTTTCTGTACGGTACATACTCGTAAGTTATGAAAATCAATTCGCCGCAAATAAATATAATGAAGTTTATTTTCAGCATTGTGTCTGTTTAGAACCTAAGCTATCCCTGTTGTTCTTAAACCTAGATCAAACCTACAATAGCTCTACTCTTACAATTTGTTTTATTTATATCCTTTTTTATAAGAGTGAGAGAAACAAAACCATCTTCATATATGTACACTATATGAACGAATTTGCGAATGTTAAGTGAAATACCTATAAAACAATAAAATATATAAGAAAATAACAGCGCTTTTCCTGTTGATTCAAAATGCCTATTTTGTGGCCCGCAGCTCTCATCTTATGAACACCCTTCAATTGGAGATCAAACGTTGCTACGTCTTCAGACGTACAACAGAATCTCAATGTTCTCTCGTTTCAACCAGCGATCACAATTTATTGGTAATTTGATAAAGTCCCATCCCGGAATATATGTTCTGTGAGTGCTTTTAACCCGTATACCTACATTTTGTGGAGTTATTATTACAGTCAGTAAATTTTTATTACTTAAAACTACAACTACAAAAAAAAACAGTTTCTATTTACAAATTCAAATATTTTACAAAAAAAAAAAAATATTCGCATATATTGTATGCTGTTGTTCGTACTATTATATTTTATACAACTAGCTGTGCCCGCGAACTACGTTTCGCCTTAATTTATTTTTTCCCGACATCTTCAACAAATATCGTTAATGTACACAGAAATAAATACAAAAACTCACTAAATTATATTTCAGTGCTTCGTTCTCGATATATACTTTACCATGTAGTCTCTTCACTCACTAGGCAACCAAACGCAAATTTAGAGCTAGAATAATAAAACGGAAAAAGTTACTTTATCTATGCTCGCTCTAGCTCTGTGAATCCCTCTTGTTACTTGTCATTCTTTGCGTTTGCGCGGCAACCGATGCAGATAAACAAACTTGATCTCTGTATTCTTTAAGAAGAAAAGGAAAATACAAGTATTTTTACAGTTTTTTGTGCATTTCTAACATGCCCAAACACAAAATGAATAACGAAGAAAAGATACTTAAATATAGAAATAAAATACGTCGACTACAAAAACGCGATGATCGACGTCGGCGTCGCAGTTCTTGGAGTTCTAATTCTGATGAATTATCAAATAATGAAAAACGTACAGGTAAGCTTTGATTGTTGTTTTTTGTTTTACTTAGGAAACTAGAATACGTGTAATGCTAAAACGTAACATTATGAAGATTTTTCTGGTATAAATATAACCTTGAAACTGAAAATTGCAAACCGCAGATCTGATTACACGGGTAGTGTACGTGATGCACTGACGTGTTATACTATATCTTGGGGTGTATACGAGATGTACACACAAGATTGTATGCCGGGGTAATGCCCGTGAGGCATAGCGAAGGTAAATACTATTGTATAAAAATGTCAAACCTATCTTTCAGAATCGGATTTGACGCCAAAGAAAAGGAGGGAGGAACCATCAGATCAAAGCTTAAGCGGTCATTATAGTCGAGCCGAGTCTCGCTTGGATGCACTTTCATGCCATTCAACAATAATTGCAAATGAAAATATAGATTTGAATACCAATTTATTGGATGAAACTTCAAATAAGGTGTTAGAAATCCCTGACCCTGATGAGCCCATATTGGATGACGAAACGCTACAAGCGCTTGGAGACCCAATCAAAGAAAAACAACAATATGGCCCAAATATAAATTCCGACATAGCCAAGCGCTGCATGACTGTTTTAAAAAATGGGTTAGACAATACATTGACTATTCCAAAGATATCAGAGGAAATATAGAAAGCTTATTTATAACAATTAAAAAACCATATAAAGCAGCAACACCATCGACTATAAGTCGATGGATAAAAAATACACTATCAGAGTCTGGTATTGATACATCTATTTTTACAAGCCATTCAACTCGCCACGCATCAACATCTATGGCTCATATGAAGGGTATATCTATAGAAACTATTAGAAGTACAGCAGGCTGGACAGAGACATCTCAGGTTTTCGCTAGATTTTATAACAGACCTATTGTTAATGATTGTAACAATTTTGCAAAATCCATTTTGTCATCAAGATAAGAAGTTTCTTTAACTATTTCGAAATGGTCTAGACGAAGAAAAAAAATGTTTTAATAATTATTGAAAAATATTATATAATCAATACATTGATTTTATTACATTAATATAACAGTGATTTTATTAAATTTTTACAGTTGATTTTATATGAAAGATTTATTATTGTGCTACTAAAGACTGATTAAGATGTATTAACTGTTTAATTACAGCATCTAATAAACAGACACTACATTAATTGGAAGAAGGTTCACAAAATCCCTATAATACCTACTCTAAACATCTACATGGTAAAGTATATATCGAGAACGAAGCACTGAAATATAATATGTGATCAAACAAACTTACCTTAAGTGATGTTCGATCATTATTATATGAAGTGCTTCGTTCGAAGATATATACCCACCCTACCCAAGTATATTCTTGCAGCTTTCTTTCTTAACCCTGGGATTTTGTGATAGAAGACTCTAAAGGAATGACAAGTAACAAGAGGGATTCACAGAGCTAGAGCGAGCATAGATAAAGTAACTTTTTCCGTTTTATTATTCTAGCTCTAAATTTGCGTTTGGTTGCCTAGTGAGTGAAGAGACTATATGGTAAAGTATATATCTTCGAACGAAGCACTTCATATAATAATGATCGAACATCACTTAAGGTAAGTTTGTTTGATCACATATTATATACTAAAACCTTCCTCGAGAATCACGCTATCGAGTGGTGAAAACCGCTTGAAAATCGGTGCAGTAGTTTTTGAGTTTATCGCGAACAGAAAGAAAGACGCGGCGTGGGATTTTATTTTATAATATATAAAGATAAGGTTAAGGATGCTTATAAAAGCAATTCAATTTTCGTCCTCTTTTATAAAAACTTTCAAAGTGATAATAGGTTGTTAATAAAAAAAGGTAATTAAATGTTATTGTTGCTGAAAATTTAAAAAATGTGTTGCGTGGTTCACCATTTAATTCCAAATATAGAATATTTAGCCATTATTAAACTATTAGTTGTAAACTATTTTCATTTTCCACATCCTAATATACAATTATAATGCGGTCGCCGTGGCGACATGCATTAAGTTTTAATAATCAATTAAAAAAGCTTTGAAGAACCATGGTTAAAACAGAATATAATCAACTTTATTCTGTTTCATAAAATGTAAACAGGCCATGACCATAATAATAGAATTTGTTTTATATGCTGCCAAAACAAGTTAACACTAGGCCAAAACAAAAGAATTATCGTGATGAATGTCGGTACCATTGCGTACTAGAATGAAGTCCTATCACCACCTAATATAAAGCTCAATTTGGAATGGCCCAGAGATAATTGTGTTGTTTACGAGAAGTTGGTTAAAGTTTAATTGAATCGGGGAGTAAAGCGAGTAGGGTTGAAGTTGTTATTGAGGAAACGCTAGACAAATACAAACAGATAGATAATATTTAGCAATTTGCCTGTTCATTTCAAAAATGAGTAATAAATAATTGAATGAGTATAAATAAGTGACTACTATATTTTATTCAAATTGCATTCAAACAATGTTTAATTCAAAGCATATTTCGAAATTCACAAGTCTTTCTGAGTTATTTTTATTTATTTCTTCTTATAATCTTCATGCAACTGGAATCAACCTTTACTTGATTTTCTCAATTTATTTAATTTGGAAATGGTTATTTTACAAATATTATTTTATAGTTACTGCCATAACATATTATATTGACAATAACATATTAGATTGAAATGGTAATCAATAAAAATGCCTTAATCCTTAATCAATAAAAATTCTATGAATGCCAGAATTAAACTCTATTTGGGACGAAACAGGGATTTGATGGTGAATTAACGATCTCTCTGTAGTCCAGTATCCTATTGGCTGTTGGCACGTCTACGCAATTCCATTATCACTTTCTACTTTAACACGTTTGACAAGGAAACTTCGAATGATTGCTCTTTATGGGGAATGATACTGAACGTAATTACATTTTTCTTTAGTTCAACTTTATACAGGAAATATTATGAGCGAGAATAATTGGAGACGAGATTGCATTTTGAAAACTTTTGAATGAGATTGAAAAAAGTTTAGCTTTGAGTTTATATGGAGATAAAATATATTAGAGAATAGCGTGAACAGAATTGGCTATTCTGCTCAAGAAGCTAGTTGTTGTGATTCTTTTATAATTTTAAAATCCTGAAATTTCGTATAGACCTCTGCATCTGATACTACCTAGTTGTTGCCACGCGAGTTCAGTTGTCTTCACGCACGTGAATCTAGGGATCTCATTAAAATTCGGAATAGAAAGTAGCCTATGTCTTCCATTGATTTACTATTTGGTAGTAAATCAATGATGTCTTCCATCGGAGGCTATATGATGATAAACAAAAACACAAAACCTTTGATCGTAGTGTTGTTAATTTTTAGAAAAGATATGTATATTTTTTATAGAAGGTGAGTGCCGAGTCCACAGCACCACCGAAGCAGCGAAATAAAAGCTTATAAAATGTGCATCGAAAGCGTGGCGAAGTCAGACTTTGTTGCAGATATAGCGGTTACACAGTTTTTCATGTTCATAGATTTCCTCCAAGTAATATGTGCTCATTATCGTACCTATATTATATTGGAATTAGGGATTAAAGGATTAAGTGTCTATTACAAACTATGAAATATTGCTATTTATACTGCTCATTTCATAACATTATGATAACATTTTCAACTCGAATCAAGCCACTCAAAAGTTTATCTGTAGACTGAACTCTGTACCCTTTAATATCAAATTTCTAATTAACTACGAGTAAGAACCTTTGATAAGAAATGCGTTAAAAGTTTCAAAACTCTATTACGGATACAAATTATGAAAGAAAATGAAGTTTCTGTGTAAATTACCAGGAAGTGTGCATTTGAGAAAGTAGAAAGACTTTTAAATGGGATCTATTAGCATTGAGCTCTGGTGAAACCTCTTTCTATGAGATATTAAAAATGGTCGTTCTTCTGAAAAATGTTTAAAAGAAACTTGTTTGTTTCCAGTTTTATGTATCATTTTGCTATACATTCTATAAATTATATCTGAATAATGTAATGTTAATATATAATTTTTATTTACATTTAATAGTACCTTTTTACGTATATTTAGATACCTATTTAATAGTATTTTGTTATATAAGGTTTAAAAATTCTTATAAATGAAAACTTAAGTAACCTATGGTAATATTGAGCTTGGAGATTCCAACGGTGTTTATTGATGTAGTAATTTATATAACCGTAATGTGTAACCTTTTTCCGATGAGCATGAGATGGAATTTAAGATAGGTCAGGTCGCGGGTTGTTGATTTAGATATTATGTAAGAGCCTACCTGGAGAAATGTAACCACCTAGTGTTAAAAAACAGTGTTACAATTGTAAAGTAAACATTTTTTTTTACCGGAGGGAGACTGTCCCAAGGTCGCCAGCTTGTTTACCTCCGTCTTACCTATTTCTGTCGCAAAGCACCAGTGCTTGCATTGCTGTGTTCCGGTTTGAAGGGTAACATATGGTAGGGAAATTACTGGGTACCGTGACTTTATATCTTATGTCACTAGTTTGCAACGTACGCTGTGTTTCTTATAGGAGTTGCAGATTTGCTGCGAATCTCACAAGAACCACATGTACTAATAGGTGACTGTCATCAATCACCACACGGTGGGCAGTGTGCTTGTTTGCCAAATACGTTGTATAAAAAAAATATATATATGTACCTTGATTCAAACAATGTTTGGTAATGTGGTTACACTATTATCACACCTATAGACCTTGGATTTTCGCTAAATGACGATGTATGAGCTCTAGTTATCCGGAACCTCATCCTATAGCCATACCACTAAGGCTATTGATCCTTTTTTATTTTTCATCCAGATTTTATACCTGTTGTTTTACGTTTTCTCGCTCTCACACACTTATTCAACCTATTCCAATTATTTTAAAAACAAAATTACAAAACTTCACAAATAACGACAAAAACAACAAAAAATTTACAAATAACATGTATCAATGAAATTATGCACAGAAAGTGTATCTAAGTAATTGCAGAAATAATATTTTTGATGAAAAATGAGTTTGATTTTTAATTTTCTGCGTACTTAATAATTTTTAGGGGTACATGTTTACCTACCATATTAGTATGAGGTGTTATATAATATTTTAATGTTTTTTATATATATAAGTTATAATAATTTTACTGCTACAAAACAATATACACAAAAAGCAACATTCACGAAACTTATTTTAAGTACCATTATTATGCTTCTAAATAAATGCTTATTTCAAATCCTCACTTCATTTGTTCAATTTCTTTTGATCACTGGCTATTTTATTAGCACACAATTAGGTATTTATTTACCAGAAGCACAAACTTTGCTTGTCAGAATGGATTTCAAACAAGTAAATCGAACTTTCCTTAAGAAATCTTTAAAGCACTCCGCGATTGCGGTACTGCTCCTTATTTACAGCATTTTTGTAATTTGTATCGTCCCTGATATAGTTAAGGTTTGATTTTCATTGCACTTCTGTTCAAGATGTGTTGTTTTAAGAACTCCAGCGGCGACTGGGTAAATATCATTACTGCGGTCCACAACAGCACTTCAGCCTTAAGTTTAGATAGCCACTTAGCCATACACGGCGATAAAGCTAGAAGGAACTGTAAATAAAATGTTAACTTCTCAGTAAGTTGTATAGCTGCGAATACTGTACGGAACTTTCGACAAAATTTAGTTTGACATTACTGATGGGATAGAATTAAATATAAATTCTAAAGTTGTCTTCTTGAAAGTTTGGAGGTAATAATATACCTGATATTGTTAGACATATTGGTATTATAAGAGTCATTTTTGGAGTTCTCCCCTTACCTCACCCCCTACAGACACAACCGTGACAATACGTCTATTGCCGTGCGATTTTTGTACTTTAGTTGCCTAGTGCCACCGTGCGAGACATTATGCTGCGCGCAGTCGCTGGCGCCTCCCAATAGATCGAGAATCGTCAAACACGGGAAAGTCAGTAATCTGTTTTGTTGTTTACCATGTAGTATGCAGCATACTACATACTGTATACAGTATACTGTATGCTACGTATCTGTATTCAGTGTATTTAGGCGATAACAATGAGCATAAATGTCTGTCATTTACGACGTGATATTCTCGTTGTCATGACAAGTTTTTAGTTAAAAAATTAGATTTTTATCTACCACCGTCATATCAGAATGTTGTATTCATCCTAATTCCCTTAATTTCTAAGGTACCAAATGGCTTACTATGGTTAACGACTGTTTTTATTTACCTAGTAGGTACCTATCATAATAAGTACCGACCATATTCTTATGGTGCCTTTTTATAGTAGGGTAAATTTCAACAGGTCCATTAAAATGTTCGTTTCCGTGGATTTTTTATTTCAAAGTTTAAAAAAAATAATATTGGCGTTTTTTAAAGTTTAAGATAATGTATGTACTTATACTTGATTAATATCTAGCAGATAACTTAAAAAACAAACGAGATATACAAGATTAAAAATTTCGTACCACGGCGATGAAACATGCGTGCATGGCAATGAAACAAGCGTCCACGGCATTGAAACAAGCACCCACGGCATTGTTAAAATCAGACTGTAGTATGTGTGTGTGCTTGCGTGCATGTATGTGGATGCGCGTGTGTACGTGTATGTGTGTATCAATTTAAGGTATCAATGTAAGGTATCAATTTGTAAGGTTAACATGGATTTTTTTTGTAGTTGACTATACAGTAAAAACCTTTCAATTCTATCCTTCAGTCTTTTATCGTATTGCAGAGGGTTAACTTGACGTGTCCTGAACTGTCAATATGCACGTTTGGCCTCATATGGAATACTGTTCTCATCTTTGAGCTGGGGCATCCCAATACCAGCTTCTCCCACTGGACCGCATTCAACGGAGAGCGACTCGAATCGTCGACTGCCTGGAAATATCAATCGGCTTGATACTTTGGCGCTGCGTAGAGATGTCGCCTCGCTATGCATCTTCTATCGCGTTTATCACGGGGAATGCTCCGAGGAATTGTTCGGACTTATAACTGCCGCCTCTTTCCGCCATCGTTCCACGCGACAAAAAATCCATGCCCATCACTTAGATGGTTGGCAGTCCACAACTGTACGATTCTCCCGAAGCTTCCTGCCTCGCACAGTCAAACTTTGGAACGAATTGTCGCCTGCGGTATTCCTTCCTCAAAGGCCGGCAACGCACTTGTAACTCCTCTGGGGTTGTGGGTGTCCATGGGCGACGGTAATCACTTACCATCAGGTTATACGTCTGCTCGTTTGCCCCTTATACCATAAAAAAAAGAAAAAAAATATTCTGCACTACCTGTATTACAGGTAGATGTTTTTTTTGCCTAATCTTACCATGGCAATCAAAACATAAGTCACGGAAATGAAACACCTGGCCACGGCAATGAAACTAAATTGTGTTCCAAGGCATGGAAATGAATTTCTTTTCATTGCCGTGTCTTTTTTTTCATTACCATAGCAAATTGCGGCCACGGAAACCACGGCAATGAAAGCGTGGCGATGAAAATCAAGGCAAAAATGCAAAATAACAAAAAATCTATTAATTATTCGAAGTAATAAACACTTCACAAAGAAACATAAGAGAAATGGCCTTCTTTTGAATGCTCAATCAAGAGGACAAACCTATTCAAATAGAAGTTATACCTATCCACGGAAAAAATGACGAGTAACATAAAAATGGAATACTAACATTTATGGTGCGAAAATGCATGCACGAGTGTACGTCCTTCCATGTCGAGCACTTAGGCGACACTAATATGCAACGTTTAGCATAAAAAGGGGGGGCCGCAAGTCGTTAGATAAAACAATATTCTTAAACATATTTAGGACACGGCGATGAGAGGTAATTCTGGGACAAATAAATTTTTATTAACCATTCGTTGAATTGTTTAAATATTTGAATAAATATATTCCGTAACAATACTTTAACTAATCACGTATCAAATAAAAATTATTTTCAATATAAATAATGAATAGATTTTTGTCAATGATACATCAAGGTGACGTGTGGACAAACACGGCAATGAAAGATTTCGAGGCTTAATTATTTTTTTTGAAGTACCTATTATTCCTATTATTAAAATATTTAGTGCTACACATAGATAACTATTTCACTTTACTAGGAAAAAATGTTAGAACATTATAACTATGTTTTTTATTACCGATTTCATCGATGCCACGCAATTTTTGGTCCCGGGAAATTCACCCAGTAGTTACGTTACTTAAAACGACTCGAGACGACGGTGAATATGGTTCTGACAAAGATTTTTTACCCGAAAATCGTAATTGTCAGAACGATCACAATCTGTTAATGCTTGATATGAATTCCGCCTATAGAACGTCTATATAGCCGGTTGTTGCCATAACACACATATAATGTTCTATTACATATGACAATCCGCCTACAGCCGTTGTATGGGAATTATTGTGTCATTTTGTACTTTAAAAAAAAATGTAAGTGTCCGTGAACGTGTTAATACAGTTATTTTCTTTTCAAAAAATAAAGTAATGTTTTAACTTTATACTTTCTCACCTGGTGACATTGGTTTGATTCATGTGTAAGTGGTCATATTAACATTAACATCTAAATCTATGCATCATTAAAAACTTGTATTATTGAAACATCACAACAGTTGCATAATTCCTTATGAAATAATATACGGATCTAGATAGTCACATCCATTTTCCAAAATACAAAGTATAAAACAATATCATTTGCCTTTTAAGTTTCGGCCACAATAGTTATTTGTCTGCTACACTACGAACATCAAAATGTTATGGCTGTTGTTTATTACTTTATAAAGAAAAAAAATTGGACGTTCTCAGTACAAAAATTAAATGAAAAAAACCTTTTTAAAAACAAGCTTTTATTTAAATGCGCTAAAAAGAAAAAATGATGCGTTGAATGAGATGAACTGACTGAGAAACGTTTCCAGTGATAACTACTACTAACTAGAGAAGAAATAGGGGACTACGTTTGTATGGAAAAACAACCCGTACGTTTTTCTCTTAAAGGTACAAGATAGGATTAATCAGCACCTGTTCTTTTTCTACACTTTAATCATTATCAATTTATTTTTGTTCTAAAATCTTATACTGTTTCCCAAGCTATCAACTGTCACAAACCAGGTACTGTCATCTGAGGCGCTCAGTTGATGAATCACTGGCGCACCCTCTGCAATCTCCCTAACCTGTTTACACTGCCATCCGATATAGACGGGCAAGTTAATGTAATAATTGTGAACTGCGCCCTTGATAGGAATAAGCATACGTCGGAACCAAGTTTAATTAAGTCATGTTTGTCTGAACATTTGCTGGCTTAAATAGATGAGGATATGTACTCTTGATATTATAAAGGTAGCTACAGTTTTGGTTTGAGTTGCTCAGTTTAGTTACTTTAATCTAATATGTGTACTTATGTTTGTTTATTTGTGGTGATACTGTCTTAGTGGACTGAATCAACATTTGTTATAATAACATACTCTAGTAGTTATTGTTATTGCTATGGCGAACAAATCCTATCCTATGGGTACTGATAGGTACCTAAAAGCATTTTTTATAAACTCAACAGGGAAGCTCCTAGCCTTTATCTCACTTGATGGTAAGTGACAGAAAGCTTCACCTAGATTTCTCAGAAACTGAAGAACTGGCATTTACAAATTTTTGGTACGTAATATTGTTATTGACGTTGTTATTGACGTATTAGGTAAGACAGTAGTAGCTTCAGGAGGGCTCAGAAGCCCAACCACCAACCAAACCAAGCAGAAAAACTCCTGTCCCCCTGGGCAATAGAACCCCATTCATCCAGATTATTATCGGGTGGTTTTAGCCACAAGACCAGGAAGCGATTAAATATTTGCAAAATAGCTAATAAGTTGTGAAGACACGATGATGTTTATTCTGTATTTACTTTTATATTACTTAGGAATTTAAAAATAAACCAAGATGCACAATGAGTCGCCTTACCTGAGATTAAACAGTTACTGTAGGTAGTTCATTGTCACTTGTTACACGGAGTTGAATTGAATTTTAAGCCAAGTCAGGCCCGTCAGTACATACACTTACAAGTAGGATTACAAAATGTTTTGGAGTGACTTCTTCTCCCGTTTGTCGCGTACCGTTTGTCATACAAAACTGTACACAACAATATAGTATAAAACACAATCCATATGTCGTGAACATCAACATAACGTACAATAGACTGTAACTTAATGAAATGCAATCAATTTCATTTACTATAATAAATGTCAGGATCTGATGATGGAATCCCATAAAAATCAAGGGACATCCTTAAATTTTAGGACTGTTCCCAGTAGTCTTACCAGTAGTATTTTCAACGTGTTTTGTGTATATGTTACGTGATTACTCGTCAATTGTGGACCTATTTTCATAATTCTTTATGTATTCAATAGAGTATACTCCCGGGGTCACCCAAGGTCATCAAAGTCAGGATCTGATGATGGAATTTCATGAAATTCGAGGGAAAGCCTTAAATTTTAAAGGTAAATCCAACGTGTTTGTTCCGAAGCTGTTCACGTATTTGCGTCTGGTAATCACGAACCGAGCTGATAATGGAAGGATCCTTAACTTCTGGACTTGACCTGACCTGACCTTGTATCTCAATGGTGTGAGCTGGTATTAAATTCACTAAAAAGATAACATTCACTAAAAATATAAAAATAAAAAGTATTTTAAATAATTACCGACATCAAAAACACTGTAAATTTAATAATGCCATAAGAATAGGTACAGACAGCATCAAACTTTTATATTGAAGTCGGTGCCAAATTTAAAGACTTAATAAGTTTTTTAATTTTTCAGTGATTTTGAAGTCTGTTTTTCTTTTTTGTAAAATATTTTTTTATAAATCTACTTTTGGCTAATTTACCTTAAAATATAGATTTTTATTATTGACTCTACATAATAATTATGAAGGTGCTCTGAGGGTTTTTAATACAAACAGTAGCTACTACGTAATACTCTGACAGTCTTTATTTATTTTAACTACACAAATATACGAGTACATGACGCAAATAGCAAATTGAGTAGAGCCAACGAACTTGAAACTTTCTAAGCTGTGTATTTTTCCAATGTAAATATTTAGAAATTCGGTCAATTACTTCGATTGGAAAAACACGGGAAAAGTGGACCGAGAACTGGGATAAGCATTTAAGGGTGTTCTATCCTTGGCATTAAATTGTCATTAAGTAAAAGCTCGGTTGGCCAAACGCAAGGAATTACTTAATTAGGTCCCGGAGTGAGCGAAATTGAGATATATAGTGTTTACAGGGAGCATTCTTTAAATTTGAGAAATGAGGGACGACGTTAATTAGAAGGAAGCCAGGAAGAAGGGGTCAAGGAAGTGGGCCAGATTATGTAACAGAGACAGAATAATGAAAAGCATTTTTATGTTTTCAAGTCTGATTATATAATTTAATTTCTTTAACAAAAGTAAGTTTTAATACACGTACCTATTATTTGCTTTAATACACGTACACAATTTAACACCAAACTTTGGGTTTGGTTGACCTAATAGGTAGAGAAATTTCTCTTTTTCATTTAAATTTTTATTGGTTTCATTCTAATTTATTCTAAAATGACGACATATCAGTGAGAACATCTCTCGTGATAATATATGATTTCAAATTCCCTTTCCCCTTTTCTTTATTCTTATCAACATGTATTGAATCGTTAATGCAAAGGAATGATCAAAAGGACCAATGTGGTGGTAAACAATGAAACACAATGTAGTACAGTGGGAGCCACGTCAAGCTTAACATTTGCAGTACGAAAACGCTATTATGAGCAACATAAGTTAGAACTAAAGGTCAAACTTTATAGCTTGATGTGGCGCCGACTGTCCCATACCAAAAAGAGAATAAACGACAGCTCCCTTGACTCCCACATGAGACACCTTATTTAATGTAGCAATTTTAATGTTCACTCAAAATTTCAGTCCCACTGCTTTACCTAGGGGGGCTGACGCTCATTTCCTTTTAATATCCAGTAAAAATTACTGATATTATGATAGAAGCTGGCATAAGATGACTTGTTAAAAGGTGTTCTAGATCCCGTACTATTATACTAACATAGATGGGCATAACAACGTGAATTTATTTTTGCAAAACTAAATAACTTCGACCGGGACAGGCTGACTTGGTACCCAAATACTCATATAAGAACAAATTTTTAATTCCATTTCCTTTAAGTATTTAATGATCTAAAAAGAGAAATTCGTAGAAATAATAATTAATTTCTCAGCTTGACGTCCTTGCTGACTGATTTGCTGGTTCTTGTCAAGTGTCAAATATTGGCACTCCGAGCTGTGCTCCGAGCAGATGAAGCGAATCGGTTGCTTTCATTAAATTGTATCGGAGGGCTAGAAGAGGCCGATCAGTACATTCTGAAGATAAATAGTTCCATTATGGCCGAGTTTTGTTCCTCCTTGAAGGCGTACAGTAACATTAAAAAATACAGATGCATTAATCTAGGTGATAAAATAAAATGTAAGTAAAGTAAGAAAAAGAAGCATTGGATAACTATTAACTATTGGATAACTATATATACTATTTTCGGAGACTTATTCAGTTTTACATGAAATACTCAAACATAGTTTACATGGTTGTGATAGATATTCTAACACTTAAAAATGAAATGAAACTTTTTTTTATGATATAAGAAATAAACTAATGCAAAGTTCCCTTATTTTGATTAAAATTTCAAAATTAACATTGGCATAGTAATCGGCCAATGATATTTAATTATGTGTATTAATTGGGATGATGACTGAATTCTAATTTTTACGTCTCGTCATTAAATATTAAAATACCGTGGAAAAAGATGCAGCCCTGTGAAATTTGAATTAAAATAGGCTTAGAAATACATAAGATACAAGCATTTTAAGTTGTTAATTTGAAGGCGATTAGACAGAGAGATCCGACATCAACCGTGACGTCATTGTTGAGTACGGCCATATAAACTCCATGTAAATTGCCGTTTTGCTAGAAAGGGATGGAGAAAAATCTTTACTACCTTATATATTGGTTGTTTTTATAGTTATTCGAAAACCGTTTTTTTCTTTCTGTTTATAAAATGAATGAGCTTCTATTAAAGCAAAAAAAATGTTTTAGTCATCTAGCCTATTGGTGAGCATTATAAGTTCGCGAAAAATTTCAGATATACTATGGTAGAAACGCAAAGCATACCAGACGGAGTCATTATTTTGCCAACAGATGGCAGCACAATCGATTACGGGCCGCGCCGGGAGCGAGCGGCGCAATTTGCGACTCCCTCACCCGTGAAATCTACTGAAATGAATAAAACTATCTTAGGATCGACAAGTTGAATCGTTCGATTCTTCCCGCTACGACACCGGCGACCACCAAACGACGACTATATGGCAAATTATGGGATGCGGATCTATGGACCAAATTTAATGGTAGACGGTACTTGGAAATGGATTGTTGTTTCGCAGATTACGTCATATACGTCAATGTCGTTTTGTATGGAATTTTATATTTCACTACAGTTACAGCACAAGAAAGATATTCCCCATACTCATTAAACTATATTAAGCTATGGTGTTCTTACGGGAGGGTATATATACATATAAGAAAAAAAGAAGGTTCCATAAATTACGGGATAATGAATCTGTCATAAAAAGAATGTGCCGTATCGCACAAACCAGAATCTGTCCTAAACCGAATAATCCAAGCAAATTTTATTAAAATAAAAAACACATTGTGACTAGTTTATGCACGTTTTAAACATACTCGTATTTATGATCTAAGATGTTCAACAAATATTTTTTTTCTTCCATATTATACTTGTTCTTACTATTTTTATTTGTTACTAGTGGGCCCGGCAGTCGTTGTCTTGCCCGATTGCAGTGCCCCCTACCGGATCCAATTATACGTTTAAACCTTTCCTGGACCTATTCAAACACACACAGAAAATTTCGTAAGAATCGGTCGAGCCGTTTCAGAGTTTTTGCGAGACTAACACACAGCATTTCATTTTTATATATAAGAACTAGTGGGCCCGGCGGACGTTGTCCCGCCCGATTACAGCACTACCTACTGGGTCTAACTGTACGTTTAAATCTTCCTTGGACCTATTAAAACACACACAGAAAATTTGACTGACACACAGCGTTTCATTTTTATATATAAGAAGAAGAAGGAGAAGACTAGTGGGCCTGGCGGACGTTATCCCGCCCGATAACAGCGCCACCTACCGAGTCCAACTGTAAGTTTAAACCTTCCTTGGACCTATTCAAATACACACAGAAAATTTCGTAAAAAACGGTCCAGTCGTTTTTGAGTTTTAGCGAGACTAACACACAGTGTTTCATTTTTATATATAAGAAAAAGAAGAAAAGAAGAAGAAGACTAGTGGGCCCGGCAGACGTCCTGCTCGATTACAGCGCCGTCTACTGGGCCCAATCGTACTTTTAATCTATGGTTAAGATTAGTTTTATATAAACCATATCCACGGTACCACCTACCTTGTAATTGTAATCCAAAATAAGATAAAGATCACTGCACACCAAGATACGGCTCTCCTAGTTCGGATGCAGAAGTTTTAACTACAATTTCTACCAAGAGGTTTTTGATACTATGTACTGCAAGTAATGTATCATTACATTTGGTCAATAAAATTATTATTATTATTATATGAATTTTTATGGCTCTCTTATTTCTGAGGTATACTCTTGATGCGGGCTTTTGGTCAAACAAATTATTATTACTATAATAATTATTATTATTACAATAGTAAGACAAAATTCCAAACGAAAAGTATATTATAATCAATGCAGATTTACAAAAAGAACATGTCACTAATTAATTTCTAACTTTTCCGCAATATTTTTGTCGATTTTCTTCAATGAAGACCGATGTCTACACTATTAATATGTACCATATACGCCCTGTTCCAGAGTAGTAGTAGATCTATTCTAAATTTTCTTCTTATTAGGGTTGTGTACAGCAGTGCATTATTATGGCCGAGCCACAGACTGAACAGGTCATTTCAAATTCCAAAGGGGCGATAACAATAGAGCTTGTAAAACTTGTAATTTTATACCACGTAGGTAGCAAACAAGCATGCGGACCTGCGGACCTGTTCGCAAGCGGTCACTACAGCCTATAGTATAGACAATTGGGATAGGTTCTCCGGGATATCACCGCCCTGCAAAACCTTTCACGCCATTTGGAAGAGCCCTATGATGTAGTTCTTTTGAAAAACCTCAGTATGGGGGCTATCGGCAGTTCCTGTGAACATCCCATTGTACATGCACAACGATTATGCAAGGTCTCTCCTCAGGCTAAGGGATTCAATACTACCTGTGAGATTCGGATCGTCCACAATTATTCACACAGCACGTTTCTGAACTGCGTCAAAGGATCCAAGTTGGTATTGTTAATTCGTTTATCAAAAATAAAAGTATTCTATTACGAAGAATATTGATATTAGTTTATCAAAAACATCTGTTATAATTTTAACCGCATGATGAGAGTAAGCTGAGTGTTTCATTGGATTTTGGAGAAGTTGAAATAGTTGGCAACCCATAAGTTTTTGATTAACAGGAGCGGACGAGTTCATGTTGGAAGTTCGCAAGTTCTTAGGGTTTCGAACGTATTGATTTATAGTTTAGTAAACTTATTATAATTGGGATTGGTGTAGGTAGTCTAAAATATATCGTATATTTAGTTTCTAAGATACTTAAAACTTTAATTATAATTTGTTTATTTTAAAAATATTCTCACTGAAATCGTTGTTTTGAATCGTTCAGATTTTAAAATACTAAGTACGTAACTGAAAATCATTATATCACTGACTAGTAACAAATAGCTGGCCAAGCATATAACATAACTTACCACTCACAATAAAAAACAGTTCTTTGTAAACTGCACACTTCCCTTAAAATTAATTCAGTTTCAGTTGTATCGTGATTCCATCAACACAGGCCGCTTAATCGTTCTGTCACACAACTCTACAAGTCCATTAAGCTAAAGTTTAAAGTTTGCTAGTGACATGGAAACGTGATCAGAGGGTCGCAGTGGGCTTAAACGTAATTTACTTTCGTCCCGGCAAATTGTCTTGCGAACTCTTAATTATAAAACGCACTTTGTTGTGAACACACGTCACCTATGAATGCCTTCAGGAGAAAATTTGTTTTCCTAATCTTTATTTTTCGGATCTAACAAATTTGTTAATCATCATCATCATCATTTTAGCTAAGAGATGCCCACTGCTGGACATAGGCCTCCCCCAGGGATCTCCAAACCGATCGGTCCTGTGCCTCCCGCATCCAGTGGCTTCCCGCGACCTTCACCAGATCGTCGGTCCACCTTGTGGGGGGCCTACCAACGCTGCGTCTCCCGGTACGCGGCCGCCACTCAAGGACCTTTCCGCCCTAACGGCCGTCAGTCTTGCGAGCTATGTGTCCTGCCCACTGCCACTTAAGGTTTGCAATTCTTTGGGCTATGTCGGCGACTCTAGTTCTTCTACGGATCTCTTCATATCTGATTCGATCGCGTAGCCTTAGAGAAACCTTGAGCATAGCCCTCTCCATTGCCCTTTGAGTGACATTGAGATTTCTGATGAGACCCATTGTAAACGGCCACGTCTCGGTTCCTTACGTCATCACTGGCAACACGCACGAATTGAAGACTTTCGTCTTAAGACACTGCGGTAAATCGGCCGAGAATATGCTGCGTAGCTTCCCGAACGCTGCCATAATTTTGGTCTTGTCCATGTTCATTCTAGGATCCACTTGTTGGGAAACTCAACAGAGGTCTACGAGCATTGTGCCTAGATCTTCCACGGTCTCGTCCATGACCACGATATCATCGGCAAAACGAAGGTGAGGCATGTACTCGCCGTTTATGTTGATGCCGAGTCCTCTCCAGTCCAAAAGCTTAAATACATCCTCCAGCGCAGCTGTGAACAGCTTCGGCGATATAACGTCACCCTGTCTCACACCTCGCTGAAGTTGTATTGGTTTCGAGTTCTGGTCCTGAAGGCGGACTGACATAGTGGCGTTTTCGTATAATGACTTCAACACTTGGATATACCGGTAGTCTATTTGGCACCTCTGGAGTGACCTAAGCACAGCCCAGGTCTCGACAGAAACAAATTTGGTAATGGAGATATTTATTAACTTATTCTTTTTATACATCATTTCTGTACAATGGCGAACTTAATGCCTGAGGCTTTTCCTTCCATTCAACCTTAAATAAAATGAGATAGTATATAAATTCATATACAAAAATTCTAATATAGATTTAAAAAAGATAAGCATGTATGTATATTATCAAAAATGCCTATGTGACTATCGCACTGTATTGCCTGCAAATTCCTAAAAGAATCAGATTCTGTCGTTTGTTTACCGTGGTACCATTAGATGGTGCCATCAATGGTACAACGGAAAATCTTCTCATTAAAATTAAAAATGTAAAGGCGGCTTTGAAAGACGGAGACTTTATCTCTTGTTAAAATTATGAAAGTGTCATCCACTTACCGCATAATCGTAAAAGCTAAGTGTTACTGGTATAGTGCCCAAGGCTCGCTCCTCAAAGTCCTCAATAAAAATATCGGCAACTGCATATGATATAGGAAAACCAATATATATTATAGATTAGATACGTACTTCATTTGCGTGAAATGGCCTACATAAATTATATAAAATAATGATAAGTATGGAAATAATAATAAATTTTTGTCTCCACTCTTATTGGTGTCAACACTTTACCTTGAGTTATCTCGTGACTACGAATGGTGAAAAACGTTCAAAACTTAAAACGAATGGCAAGTTTCATCATCATTCTTCAAATTTCAAATTTCTGTGCCGTTGGACATCTGCAGTTATTGATTGAGCGGATCTGAGGAAGCTGTATAGTGGTATTCCCAACAGTCACCATCATTTTTATTTTTCTATGGTTAAATTTCACTTTTTATTATACGCCACAATTCATCACAATATTCCTTTATTTCTGTTCAACAATTTACCTTTTTGAAGAAATCTTCATGAGCCGAATGAAAAGCAATTGTAAGTAAAACAACCGTACGAGTATATTGTAGTCTAAGCAAAAATCATGCAAGTTTAATTTCAATTCAAAGTGACTTGTACGTGTTCCTGATCTTTTAGAAGAAATTGATAGGTACCTGCCTCAAAAACGTTTTCGAAAATTTTTTTAACTTAATCCTGGACACAAGTTACCCTATCGATAAGACTTGGTGGTATCGGCATCATAAAAATTACCAGTGTATCTCTCTTTCTTTCCTGTCCTCTATAGACGGTGTTATGACATTATGCCACAATTGCCACAAAATTATTAATTCCCTCTGCCCTAACGCTGACGTCCCAATGGAACCACACATCCAAAAACGTTGGGATTCTACGCTGGCAGAGGCTTCACAAGAGTATTTACTAACAAATAGCACAAGCGATCGCGACAGGTTGTCGAGAGCTGGAACTGGGGCAGACAAAGCTGAATATGCCAAGCGATGCAAATATGAAATTTTATCAAGTTATTACATATTGCACCGCTTGGATTTGAGACTCTTGGACCATGGGGTCAATCCACCAAAAATTTCATTAGCAGAACTAAACCCAAAATTATTGCATCTACTACTGACAAGAGGGCTTTTCTCGTCCGAAAAATCAGCATCGCGATTCAGCGAGGCAATGCAGCTAGTATTCTTGCCACCATGACCCCGACTCTGGCTTCTTCCACCTCCTACCTGTATCCTTTACACCTAATTATTTTTAATATTAGAACTAAAGTTGATTTAAATTATTGTACTTTCTTAATAATTGTTCTAAGTATATAATTCAAATTCAATATAGCTAGTACGTTAAATAGACACTTACACATTTAAGCTCTATTGTACAACATGTCTACAAAATACTCAATTTTTAATTCCACCAACTGTGTACCCATGAAAATACATGACAGTACAAGCAAAAATTTTTTACTCAAGCAATACCTAGTGACGTCGCAACACATTTAACGACCGAGCCGTTTGTCAAACGAAATTCCCATAGGATTTAATTTGTCGTGTATTTACATAATAAATGAGCGCCTCCACCACGGCGTGGTGTAATCCGGTTAAGCGCCTTAAACCGCTTTTATCCATCATTGAGAGAGACTTGATTCTCGATTGGAGAATTTGCATATTATTCCGCGACAATCTCCGAATAGTTTGAATGTAAATACGGCGATTCGCTGATCGTCATTTAGTCGCATAAAACGGCTTTCTTAGCTCCTACTGTTTGTGTAATGAAGCGGGAGTAGTGAATAACTAAGCAGTGTGTCGTTTGTATACATAATTTATTATTATTTATTAATGCTTTGTCGTATTTAGAGTTAAAATCATGGAATGTCCTTTGGATCTGGCTTTGATATTAAAATCTACTCTTATGCTTTATTTATTTATTTTCTAATATAGCCATACAGCCTTCAAGGCTAAGTCGGCTTACAAATCTAAGAACTTAATTTAGAAATTAGGTATTTACATTATTTAAATTGTCTATATCAGACGCCTGAGGTACAAAGAATGTATTATAAAACTAAGGGTTCTATAGCTAAATGGGGCTCTAAATGTTATGGAAAAAGAAGAAAAGGTTTTTCTTAGGACAATTAGTTTCAAGCATGAGTCCTTCGCGTAGGGGTTCGTTCCTAGTACATTCCCCCAATAAAATTAAACGATAAAGATTTTCATAGAATTGTCTGTTGACAGAGCAATTAGAATTGTCTACTTTTCGCATTAGATGAAGGAAGCCATTGGGTGGGATGTGATAAGATACGTTTATTGAACTTGCCATTACAAAACCATGGAACTTTTGGAGGCTTATCAACTAATGTACGATACCATATAACTTTTGTAGTGGATTTTTCTTGTAAGTATTAATTCCATTCGGCATAAACTCTCATCTTAATTGCTCCTAAATAATCAGTATAATGGGGAACAATCTCAACTGGAACTCCATCAAGATGTGCTGTCTTTACCAAAGAATCCGCTACTTGTTTATGCCGCTTTTTATGCATTTAAACTCTTTCCTTATTTTGATTCTAATACCTTATATTATTATAATTTTGTTTGTCACTGGAAAGAGAACAGGAATGCTCTTGCCCTACAAAATAGCTGAAGCAAATGTGAAATATCGGAAACGCATCTTACTATGAAAAATTAACAGCACTACAGATTTTTCGCTACTATTAATCGGACTTATTATAGAAGCGCAGACTGGGTCATGGACAAGTGCTAGTTAATATTTATTACAAAAGTAACTGCCACAATAATGCAAATTATAAAAGCTGTTCAATATATACATACATACACAGTTATGACTTATAACACAATGTATAAAACAAGCATTCCCAATTGGAAGCCGAGCAAGTTAATGATTCAAAAGCCATTAACGCCACTATTAGAGTCACGGTGACATCACTAACGACATCCGTTGACGTTAAATAGCGTCTGAAATTAGTGGTTCGGACATAATACCTAATTCGAAGCCTTACGGTACATTTTTTTTATTACATAACATATTTTTCGCCAATAACGACTTTTTTTTACCTTTGTTTGGATTTGGTTCAAGTGACTTTTATACCCACTAATAACGTTTCATTCATGTCAAGCAGTGCCAAGATGAGTATACTTTTGTGTTACTGTAAAAAGTGGTGGAAAGCATTACCTAAATCATCGTAAATCTGCGGAACGTATTTAAATGGGACTTTATTTAAATTTTAAAGTCTAGATTGCGAATAGGATATTTCCTGTAGAAAAATATAGTGCTCATATGGTGTAAAAAGTTAAATCGGTTTATGGATAATTAATTTACTACACTTTCTTTCGAACGAAAAAGTCAAACTGTGCCGGTTAGCCTCCAGGGAAAGCTATCGCAAGTATTGAAGCTATCAAATTTTGCTCAAAAGAAAAACAACCTTTTATTTTAAGCACAAAAAATATTAATAGTAAAAAAAACATTTTTAAAAACAAACTTTAATTAAAATGCTCTAAAAAGGGGAAAATAAAATTTAAATTACGACATGTCACAATTAAATAGGTAATAATTCCTACTACCGAACAAATGTATCAAAGAGATATGCGACAGGTTTAACTTAGATATCTTTAACTTAAACTGTAATTCTGTAAGACGGAACTTAGTTATTTTGTTATTATAGTTATATCAGTTGTTAATAATCCTTTGTTGTTGAGAAGTCCAGATGAAGCTCTCTTTCACCTTCGGCCTTATAGCTATCCTTGTCATCAAGTCACTCTCAAGGTCAAGTCAATCTATAGAGCTATCCTTATTATCAAGTCACTCTCAAGTAAGATGAAGGCCAAAAGCTTCCCCGTCGTCCAAAGCGTCCCTGGCAAATCCAGTCATTAGAGGTGGCTGATTTAAGTGAGGACTTCGTATCTAGTGGGAGACTCATTACTAAGAGTCGTCTCCGGAGAAACATCTTTCGTCCTATTTCTCGCATCGCAGTGTTCTGGTTTCAAGGGTAAAACAGGCAGGGAAATTAATGGGTTATTGAGTCTTATTTCAAGTCGGCAACGTACCATCGGTACCTTGTGGAGGTTGTAGATTTGCAAATTCTAGTGAAACTATGTGTACTATAGGCGACTATAGCTAATCACCATCAGGTGGGCAGCCTCCTTTTTGACAAATTTGTAAAAAAAAATCCAGGGTCGAGTTTCGGATGCATCCATCACGACTCCCTGAAGACTTTCGTGAACGACGCGGTGATTGGAGGATATTGTCTGGTTTCAGTGAGTGCAAATCCCACCTCTCCCTCGGGGCCTCGGTACACTAGATAGTGCGTCTGGCATTTTCCCGACAAAAAAGGGCCTATATTTGGTCACTAAAGTGAAACAATCACAAATAGCTTTAAAAAGCTGCAACGCATTATAGCTGTTTTACTCCAGATATCACTATAAGCTTCTCAAATTTAATTATTCACAGCCGTCATCCTGAAACAACAATTTAAAAGCATTTCCATTTATTTTAATATAACGATAACTTAATAACAGTTCTTAAGAGGGAAGTTTGCTTCGCGGATTTGTTTATTCATTAACCACTTTGTAAATAAATAGTGATGAAGAGATTTTGCATAATAGAATGTTTACTTCAGCAGTTTCGTATATAATTAAATACAGGAATGTCGAGAAAACAAGACGTGCAATTAATAATGCTGTGTTAAATTTATTTTGATAATTGAGTGAGAAGATGAATTTACGAGAAATAGGTTATATTAATATATAAAGACTCGTCTCACAGTGTTCGTTATCAAACTCCTCCGAAAGAGTTTGTCCGATTTTTATGTATTTTTGTGTATATTTGGTAGGTCTGAGAATAGGTCGTAGGCTATTTGTTATACCCCAACGGCCTTAATAATAAAAAATTTAATCCTTGGATCATCTTTGGATTAGTGACTACGTCTTTTGTCTTATTTTGACATGACAGCCGACATGTGCGGAAACAAGACAAAACACGGAGTAACTAATCCGAGGATGATCCAAAGAGTAAAATTTTTAATAAGGCCGCTAGGTGATATCGGTGGCCGTCTCGACTTCTCGAGAAATTTTTGAGTGTTCAGCTTTATAAAAGCGAAACGTACTCGTAGCTCTCGGGCACAGCAAGTAATTTATAAAATTACTGAATCTGACTATGAAACGGAAAGAACATTAATGGGGTTGAAATTTGACTGACGTTTTTGTATTTAAAATGTTAAAACAGGCAATTATCATACACATACGCAACTTTATTCATCCATCCATCTTTTATCCGTCATATTCAACACGTCATTATACAAAAAATGACCATTACATTTTTAACCTCAAAAGAGCGCCATATAAAAATTGTTGTGACGTCACAATATTTAATAATACATTTTTGTCTTAAAAATAAGTTATGAGAAAACAGATGAACCGATCAAAATCATAATCATAAAGGAGGGCTTTATGCTTCGCCGTACTTAGTCAGTTAAAAATACATCTAAATTCGTGCCACCTCTTATACGTGATTGAATATCTGAAAATCTGTTTCTGACTACAGATATTCTATTAGAAAAATCAGTACATCGATTAACTACAACTTTTATGTCCATAAATACAATTTGAACGTTGGCATACATTTGATAAATGCTGTCACAGTTCCGAAATCTATGTTTCATGGAAACAACTTTGGTAATATGATATAAAAGGCGTGTGCACATGGTGCGGTCTCCCTCCCGAATGCTAATATCGGGATAAGCCGCTGAGTCGGATAAAAGTTTCCGTGGCCATCTAACTATTGTTGTTGGTTACTTTTGTGATGTTGCAAGTTTTTTCTTTCCTCTCCCGATGTTTTTACCAATGAGCAATAACTACATTTGTTTGATGTTTACACTTGATGGTAGGGGTTATTTCAGTCATCGACACCTATCTGTGTGTAGCTTATTCAAATTAGGCCAAAATTTGTTTTTGATTTATTTCGTTAGGTATCGTACGTAAAACTGCGAAAACATTGTAATTCATCAATAAACAATATAAATCTCACATAAATACATAAATTTTACGTACGTAGCCATTAATGATCTGGATGGATATAACATATCCAAACCTTCCTCAGAGACCCATACTCGTAATTGCACCATTGCAGTGGCGAACACAAAACTCTCAGAATATATCAGAGAGAATACTCTCAGAGAGGTCAACTACTGCAGCTATACTGGTAGCCGCAAATAACGCATGTTTGAAAGTTATTAACAAGAGTTTTAAAAACTGTCACCTTAAGATGATCCTGCGCTTGATCTGGTTTGGTTGTGACAATTAACCTGTCTATCGGTCTATGCAACTAAAGAAACAGGAAGTGCAACTTCCAGCAGACACAGGTATATCTCACAAGCATATTTATTGTATCCTCAATAACAAAAGGAGAATGGCGAACTCCCTAACAAATTTTTGTTGATATATTTTTTTGTGTCTACGCATGAACAATATGCCAAACTAAAGAGATTTAATTCATGTAAAATGATAGTAGAATGAATATTCTACGAAGTCTGGACAAAAAGTTATAAACGCATTTAAAACTTAATGAGGTTATTTTTTAAAACCGTAAATAACGTCGCCAGGCATCGAAATTCTTTGGCTCGCAGTACTCAGCAGTCATGATATGAGATCTCGGTTGTACAGTAGCAGTCCAGGGTTACTCAAAAATACGAAAATCGACAGCAAATACTCGAAGATGCAAAGCAACGCACAATCAAAACAAAACAGCTAAATTCGGACCACATTCGGACGGGACAAGCGAAATGATGCCATGTCAATGTCAAATAGACAATGCGTCCGAATTGATTTTACGCGTCTCGTATCACTGTGTGAGCGCGCTCACGCTAGCTGTGACTTAAGTTATCGCTATCATATTCATAATTTTCCACGTACAGTTATATTGCTACAACGTGAAATCGCTGTATTCGCGCTGACATGAGAGATCTGTGGTACTAATTAGTCTCAATGCAATATTAATTCGAATCGACATTGCCAGGTAATCGGCAAATCGGACCGCGGTGATTATTGAAGGAACTCTAAAAACTAACTTTTAGTCATTTGTCGTACATATACTCGTAAATGTTACTTTTTTTTCCAGACTTTATCACGTTTTTGTGTATTTTGGAAAAATCATAAGATATCATTTTAAGCACATTTGTAATGATGGAATTTGTAGACGCTAAATGATTCCTTCAGATATTATTCTGCCATTGTCCTTTACTACTATAATAAATTTCTTTTTATATCAATAGAAATCAATTTTTAATGTAACTTCAAAAGTATATGTCCAAATATAAACCTCGCCGGTGATTTGTTAAATCATCTTTAAAATATAAAAGCGAATACCTACCAAAAAGTTCAAAAACAAAATAATAAAATATCTTAAAGAAGAACTGATTCTTATTACCTTTCATTTTATTCAAAGTTTTAATGTGCGTCCCAATAAATAAGTACAAATTTTATTAAGCGGTCTCTATAACGCAATATCGAGTATTACGAGTTGGTTCTTTTGAAATTTTTTCGAGTGTAAAACACGCTTTCATTTCATTTACTCAACGCTTAATGAAATTTCGGATACGCCCCGCTTTGTTGAGAGGCGGGTGTCGCGTTAAAACCGATATTAGAAATATTTTAAATGTTGATTTATTCAATAAAGATCGAGGTGTCGTTGTCGCATCTAATTAACTTTGATGATGAGGCACTTTATCATCGATTATTGCAGATTTAATAATTAATCAGAAATTTAATTACGATATAAAGTTACGAAGTTAACCGTTATTAATAAAATGTAAGGATTTATCATTGTGAAATACAGGATGTGTATTGCAGCATTATTTTCTTTACATACATTTTCACGTGACTACGCGTGAGTACATTTAAATAATAAAAACTTCCCAGACTTACTTCATGTTCGCTATTTGTTATTTTAATCTATACTAAAGAGTGGGCTAGAAAGGAATGCACTTAGTATTGCTCTCTCACTCAAACAACTGATGGTGGGGCGAAGATCTACGTGGTGCAACAGCACGCACGCTTCACGCACGGAAATTTAGATACAATGGCTATCTTCACGGGACCTCAGCGTGTGTTTGTATGTCGAGGCATTTTTCACAACAATGATTTCTACATGACGTTACGGTGGCTTTTTCGCAGAGAATACGATTTACACGACTTGAATCAATGCCCTTTGGTTAATTTGATCAAATAGGTAGTGGATAAAAAGGTTTAGGGAAACAGGATCAAACAAGGAACAGTGAATCAAAAACCAAAAGGGCGAACAAGAGTATCTGGAAACGAAGATATTATGTAGCTCGTGAATGAATCTATTCCAAATCTACATCAACAAGAAAATATTGGGCTACACTAGCCATTTTCCGTAGCAGTTTGCGTCGAATTTTAAAGTGAACGTAAATGTTAACGTAGTGATTTGAAATTGCATCATTATAAAGGATTGACTGGAAGGAATCTCTTGTAGTGAAAAGTCCACCATTTGCCTATATTTAATTGTAATTTAACTAAGTCTGTAAATTGATTTGTGCAATAAAGTATGTAATAAATAAATAAATATAAAGCTGAAGTGTTTGTTTGTTTGGTTGGTTGAACGCGCTTACAAGTATTCTCAGGATTCAAATTGATTGCTGATTCAATTTGATTTTTTTTTCATTACTCATACTCAGAAAGTAGGACTGAAGTAGCCTGATGAGCGAGTTGAAAGTAATACTTTTCAGCCCTAGGAAGAATCGTCTACAACTGACAGCTGTCAAATTATAAAAAAAACTGGTTCTATTTTCACATTTCTATTGAACCATGTTTCTACTTACTATACAGCCACTCAATTACAGCGCAATGTAAAATTGAAATAACATAAAGTTAGCATGGACCTACAAACAGTTAGGTATTGATTAAAGAATATATTTTTAAATGACTGTTATAATTTACATTCAACTATTTCTTCAAAGTAACATAGATTTGGGCAACAAAGAACATAGATTTGGAAAAAAACGAATAAAAGTTCGTTTTCAAACCCAACAATATGGGTATCAAATAAAAGGCCTTGATCAGTAGAGCACTATGAACGTAGCAACATTGACGTAAATTCAACATGGCCGCCTCTCAAAAAAAGGCGGATAAAAGTTGGTTTTCAAACCCAGCAATATGGGTATGAAATGAAAGGCCTTGAAGAGTACCTAGAGCACTACGAACCTAGGAAAATTGTCCTAATTTCGAAATGACCGCTGCTCAAAATAGGTAGTATAAAGTTGAAACTTTATGGAATAAAATGGAGGAAAAATCCTAATGAACAGCATGTCTCGGGACTTAATAAGTTACTTTCACCCCTAGGGTAACAATGTACTATTTGTGTTGGATATTCCAGTTATCGAAGAAGCTTACAGGCTATATAACATTATTTTCCGACATCCACGCGAGCGCAGTCGTGAGCACAGCTATAATGAAAATAAACAAGTGCACACAAAAAAGTATCGCCTGGGTTTTGCCGTAAATATTAGAGCTACTTAATAAAACAATGTTGTTTTAACTTGGCTGATGCAAAATAAGGCTATAACGCTCGACAGGTTAATACGTTATTATCCGCGCAATGAGTAATCAGCCACGCCGCTGGAGGCTCGCGTTTCATTTATTAAAAACCCCGATACCCACTCCTGTTTGTAATCTTGCCGATGCCCCGGGCCATCGATTTCCTTCCAGATTGAAATGGAAAACAATATAGTAAATTTTTCTCATTCGCCGTTCTCTCGTGACTAGCTACAGGGTGCCGATTCTTATCGAGTTTATAGCGGTTCATCTAAAATGTCACGATAGACAAAGATAAAGCAAACCTTAATTACAATGCTTTTTGTTAAACAGGTGAGTATTTTTTACTCTTTTGAGGGCTACTCTCTGAGTAGTACGTTTTAGAATCTTTTATTCGTTTTCTTTGAAGATTGTTTCAGTTCTGATCAATCGCGTATCTGGCTGGCCATGATGTTTTTGGCCGTTTGCGTATCTAGCTTAATGCGTCTATTGGCCTTTTGCGTTTTTGGTCATAAGCGTCGAACCCGATTGGATCAGGTAAAAGCTCTTACTATAAGCAAATCTATCTCATGTTTTGTAAATTAAAAATTACTCTAACGGAGAAAATGTTACGATATTCAAGTGGATAAGTACATTTATTTCCAAATTTCGATAGCGTTAAATAAAATAAAATAAAAAGTTTTTAAGAATTTTATTTTGTAATTTTTTGTAAACTATTTTAATAGCCTGCTAGTTTCTGCCCGTCGCATACACTGCAGAATCAAATAGTCTCCATTAAAAACCGTTCCGAGCTTTAAATATGTATGCTGCCTTTTGAAACTTCGAAATAAAATCTTTTTCATACTACGCTGGTAGCGTTTTCTTCAATGATCACACAGATGCTCCATATTACCCAATACATTGTACGTGACAAAAAAAAATGAATTCTAACATTTAAATCTTTCAAGAACAGAAAAAAGTTGGTATTTCTTTTCACGAGATCCAAGAATTAAGTTGAAAAGTTTCTCAGTATCCGTGTCATCGCAATTCAAATTGCGTACATCCAATTATGTCACGGCAAATAAGGAGCGGAACGAGGAGCGATCCGGCGACTAAACAGCGGAACCAATTCCGGGCTCATCCGTGTTTGTCAAAGTGCTTCCTTGCCCCTACCAACGGTTTTTATAGAGCACCGGGGATGTAGGAATCTGATGACAAGCGTTAACATCGCTTAATTACCCCAATCTTAAACAAAAAGCTGTGAACTGTAATCATATTAATAAATATTAATAATATTTATGCAATGTTTAACTTAAACAATGTTGCTGTCACTTTCGATTTCCTGTTTAGGGTTCCGTAGCCAAATGGCAAAAAACGGAACCCTTATAGATTCGTCATGTCTGTCTGTCCGTCCGTATGTCACAACCACTTTTTTCCGAAACTATAAGATCTATACTGTTGAAACTTGGTAAGTAGATGTATTCCGTAAACCGCATTAAGATTTTCATACAAAAATAGAAAAAAAGCAATAAAATTTGGGGGTTCCCCATACTTCGAACTGAAACTCAAAAATTTTTTTTTCATCAAACCCATACGTGTGGTGTATCTATGGATAGGTATTCAAAAATGATATTGAGGTTTTTAATACCATTTTTTTCTGAACTGAATTCTTTGCGCGAGAGACACTTCCAAAGTGGTAAAATGTGTCCCCCCCCCTGTAACTTCTAAAATAAAAGAATGATAAAACAAAAAAAATATGATGTACATTACCATGCAAACTTCCACCGAAAATTGGTTTGAATGAGATCTAGTAAGTAGTTTTTTAATACGTCATAAATCGTACGGAACCCTTCATGGGCGAGTCCGACTCGCACTTGGCCGGTTTTTATTTTTGTAATGAGATTCAAAGTTACAGTGACACTGCTTAAGTAAATATGATTTACATATGTTTATGAATAAGACCGTAAATATTTTTAAAAATAAACAATAATTTATTGTATTTTTAGGTATATTATTATTTGAATTGATCAAATAATTTTGTACGGTCTTTTTTATTATACTCATAAACACTGAAAACAATTTAATTATTTTTCCTTCATGCTTATTTGATCAATGTATAAAATATACCTTGAAGAAGACATTCATGAACTTTTAGATTTTTTTTTGTTAAGAATGTAAGTACTATAAACTGATGTCACACATGAAATGATATGCTTCTATAATAATTATTTACATTCGCTCGCAAAATTGAGCCCAATATTGTAAAAGCTAAAAGCAAAATGAAAATCATTTGCTATTTAGAAATTATCAATATACGCGGTTATTTTTTTATCACCCTGGAAAATTTAAGGGACGCTTCACGACATGGTATTAGAATGATTTAAATATGAGTAAAAAAAATTACTCACATAATTTTATATTCATTTTCAAAAAAATGCTGCACTAGTTGAGAGCAGCATTTTTAGTTTTTTTTTTTTTTAATTTTAATTATTTTTTTTATAATATGTGATGTGTCCTGCAGCGTCCCTAATATTCCAGGGTGATAAAAAAATAATCGTGAATATGTATAATGATAATGGATTGTTATTACAACCAAAAATAAGGATAAAATACAAAAAGAATTTGAACACTTACCAATTTATAACATACTCAGTCAAACTCAATTTGCTAATTTAGATGGTACCTAATTTAATCGTAAACTCTTGGTAACTACTCCATATTCAAGGTACCGGAAGCCCGCGCCCCGCAGCGCGGTTCTTTGAAACTAAAAACCGGAAATTGCGTCGCGTCGGGCTTTCTTCAATAGCTAGCTAGACGCGCCACGTCTTCATTAGTGGCATAACTTAAAACGCTTACGGCCTTATTAATAAAAATTTTACTCCTTGGATCATCTTAGGATTAGTTACTCCGTGTTTTGTCTTGTTTCCGCACATGTCGGCTGTCATATGTCAAAACAAGACAAAACACGGAGTAACTAATCCGAGGATGATCCAAGGAGTAAATGTTTTATTAATAAGGCCGTTAAGGTTTTTTGATGACAAATTAATACAGCTTGAACAACAACTTGACAAACAGCTCGTCCTATACCCACTAGTTTGAGATATAAACAAGCATATTGGTATATTTTATGCCTCCGCAGCCAACCAGTGAAATCGTGATCAGTACACAATATGGACCGGGTTACCATACAGAGAAAGAGGTACTTCGGCAAGCAGTGCTCCGTAAAGTACCATAGACTATTACAGTCGACGGTATATGCATTCAATCCTCCCATATTCGGAAATACCACAGGCGATTGCTACAGCGGTAAACAGCTGTGGAGCGAGTAGCTTAAAGGCGTTCGGAGAGCACCCCGAATTTTCATTGGGGTTCCAGCACCAAATCGTGATATTTTTACCCCAACCGGCTTCGCGCAACTTCACATGGACGTGGAGCCTCAAAACGGTCCTGTGTTAAAACCACACCCCTACATTGGACGACCACTTTAGAATTGTAGATTTCTCACAGACCACCACTGTTAAATGCGGATATATAAAAGACAATGTGATTGGGATGATAATAATCCATATACGTCGCACAGTCGAGTGGTCCATTGAATAGAGTTGAATGTCAAATGTCAACCAATCCTTGTCGCGACCTCCGAGTCCACAGACTCGCATAAAGACGAAGATAGGTAAGGTACGTTCCATAACAACCTCCACACTTCTAAGAATCCACCAATAAGAAGCAGAAGAGACTTTGGTGGCCTATTAGATAAAATTTACTTTCTTGTGAAAACACGAAGACTGATGGAAATAAATTATTACAATTATATAAAATAAGTGTAACTTCACGAATTCATATACTATGTATACTATATAATTTGAGGACAAAAGCATGAAGAAATTTATGAAAAATGTACTAAAAGCAGAATAGCTGAACACCTAGATAAGGCACAAAAAATAAGCCAACTTACCTCAGGATTCCAACAAATTCCTTTCATAAAAATTTTAATTCCCTTTTCCTACGCTGTGCTGTTTGTTTTCTGAATAATTTGAATATGATTTTATTACCGAAAACAGCTGAAGCAATAGTCTACTGGATATTTTAATGCTTGAGTTGTTTTAAAAGATTTTTGTTTGTTCAAAATTTGTTTTTCATGTTGGTATAATGAATGGAATTGGTATAATGAAGTAGTCAAAAATGCAATTGATTAATTTGTGATAACACGAGAAACTTGCAATTATTTTCATTGAGACTTTTTGTTTATAGTACGTCGGTGGTGCTGTGGACTTGGCACTGGACTTCGAACCGTGAGGTCCGAGGTTTGATTCTACGATGTACCAATGTGTGTTTCTTTTTTCGAATATATTTGTCTGACGCTCCTACGGTGTAGGAAAACATCGTGAGCCAATCCTACATACATCTGCAAAGAAGTCCAAAAGTGTATGTGAAGTCGACCAACCGGCATTGGACCATTTTTTTACGTTGGGAAATGCGGTGCTTACCCGTGGTATTACCGTTGGTACTATTGGTAGTACCACGGGTTTTTTTTTGCCCGTGGTACTACTCACGTGTTCGGTAGTACTACGGGTTATTATTTTGAAGAAATTAAGGAACCCTTCAACTATTTAAAAAGCAACTTTTCAATTGCGAGTATAGGTAACTAATTTTTTTAAATGTCCTCACAAAAAGGGGGACTTTTTCATTTCGATTGTATGTTCTTTTTTTACGTTTGCCACCTCATCTCTGTTATTTATTAACCGATTTGGAAAATCCTTTTTTGTTTGAGAGGGTATAGGTGCTTCCCGATTACTCCCATTGTCAACAAACTCAGAATCTGATGATGACATCCCAGGAAAATCGAGGCAACTCTTACATTTTATAGGCACGTTCAACGTGATTCATGTTTTTCTAAAGCTATTTAGGTATTTACCTCCGCTAGTCATAAGCCGAGCTAATGATGAAAGGATCTTTGATTTTTAAGAGATGGAGGTTAGTTGTTGAATATATTAGGCATGTATTGACCCTCAGTTGTATTATGTCAAGTTGCTTTGTTGAGCTGGTATTAAATTCACGAAAAAGATTAAAATATAAAAATATTTGACAAATAATAAAAACTTCAAAAACACAAAAAAATTTAGGAATACCAACATCACATTTTTTATTTTGAAATCGGTGCAAAATTTTAAGTCATGATTATCGACTACCAGAATAACTTCGGAAAAAACATGAAACACGTTGGACGTGCCTATAAAATTTATGGGGTGAAGTGAGCATACATCCCGATTGGTCCTATCTCAAAGAACAAAAAATCCAAATTGGTCAATACAATAAACAGAGTCATGAGGTAACAAACATAAATAAGGGTTTCCCTTGATTTTCCTGGAATTCCATCAGCAGATCCCAACTTTGGTGACAATGAGACTAATCGGGAATTAATGACAGTTATGAGGTAGCAAACGTAAAAAAAGAACATACAATCGAAATGATAAGGTCCCCCTTTTTATGAAGTCGGTTAAAAATGAAGTTACACTCGCAATTGAAAAGTTGCGTTAAAGTTGCTTTTTATATATTTTTATTAAAGGCTTCCTTAGTTTCATCATAATAATAAAAATATTAAAATCAATAGTTACCCACATGGTGTTGTTTTATTGTCAAAAATAATAAGTAGTACTACGGGCAAAATTAATCACCCGTAGTAATACCGGACACGTGAGTAGTACCACGGGCACAAAAAATTACCCGTGGTACTACCAGTAGTACCAACGGTAGTGCCACGGGTAAGCACCGGGGAAATGCTTTACGCATACCTCGTGCTTGGGAAAACGCGAGGCTATGTCGGACTCTACGCAGCCACTGGGGGCAGAGTGCCAGCCAGAGACCGCAGGCTACCGACTTAAACCCAACGATGCCCCCTCAAATACACCTTGGCACGAACTAGCCCATCGCCGCCGCATCTTCCCCATTATCGAACGAAGAGGATACGCTAGAGACGCCTCGTATTCGGACAAGGCAATAGGAACCATTTCGGACACTTCCATGAACTCGTCAGCGTCTGCTCGCTTACAGCGAGCCCCTCTTGCCTCCCCGAAAAGTTCGGCGATGCACCTGGGCATTAGGAGCATCGATGACTGGCGGTGACCTATGCAATGCAGGACTCGGGCTTCCTGAGCCCACGTCCCGCTGGTCACCGTCAGGAGGAAGAAGGTGAGCGAACCGTCGTCGCCTTCGTCCTGGCCTCCTACGACGACAGGGATCTACTGATGGGTCATCTTCCCTGACCCGCTCTGCTGTCTCCTTCTGTGTGATGATCTCCACACAGAGGGAATTTGCTGCATCCCAGGCCTCTTCGCTCTCGACCATCCTTATGATCAAAGACAGGAGAGAGAGGTCTGGACCAACGTAAGAGTCCAGCGTGTTGCGCTGCGAGGAAAAGGCAGCACACTCCTCAATAGTATGCTGTGCGGAGTTTTCTGTACCACAATGGTGGCACTGTGCAGTCGGCTCATACCCAATCCAGTGCAGGTAGCGGCCAAAGCAGCCGTGACCACTTATAATTTGCACCAGATGGTACGTGAGCGACCCGTGCCTTCATTCCGCCCATGGCTTCAGCACGAAGAGCGGTTCTCCTAAGAGTTCCGGAGGCCGGCTCACCCAGGCGTTCTTACCATATGCGGAACATCTCTTCTTGTGCCCCTTTCAGGGCCGCGATCTGCTCACTTGAGGCTAATCTGCGGGTCTCCTCCCTTGCGTCAACCCGTACACGGTAGGCTGCTGCCAGTACGTGTGCCACTAATTCCCACGGGGAAGTTCCAGCGATGGCGTAAGCCGCCGCATGACACATTGTCCGATATAATCCGCACTGGACCAGCGTGGTTGACTAAGATCTAAACGCTCTAACTTGGAGTAGGCTCGAGCCCCTCTGTGGGAAAGTATATGAGATGTGGTGATTAAGCTTATTTGTAATTTTGAAAAAAAGAATATTGATGATTGAATATATTTGAAGGAAAACGCGGTGAAATTACCTTTCCATCGTGTAATTTAAGTTGATCACTTGCCTCATCTCTTAATATTCTATTTAACAACTTTATCGGCATGATGACTTAAATTCGATCACCATATGAAATGCAAGATAGCTAGTGAAATAATGTGAAGACAACATACAAACAGACATAACCAAACTAACTAGGAGCTCCTATTGTACAACGTTCTATTGAATGCTAAAACACGAGAAGAAAACAAATCTTAGCTGACATAGTCCGATAGACGCCAAAACGTGCGGGAGAACGAAGTAATAACAACTCCATTACTTTTGTTTTTACAGCGTTAGCAAACTTTGTGCCCCGAGTCCGCTTGCGGTGAGGCTTCGTCGGGCTAGATTTCATTTTCTCGGCGATTGTTATTAAAATTCTCCTAGCTTGCGAAAGTTTTTTCGCTAAAAGGATTGGTCGGGGCTAGGGTGACGATCTGTTGGGAATATCGAACACTTTACGTGGTGCTATTTAGGTACCGGCAAGGTTTTGTTCAGAATAATTAAAGTTAGTAGTACAACTATAGATGACAATCAATTTCTAACAGATGAAAAACTGTGTTTTTACACTACCTACACGATTACGGCCCATTAGAAATGTCATGCAAAGTTAGTCTAAAGCTAAATTTAGGCCCTCGGGCACCTCCGGTAGATAATATTGTAATAAATTTTATTATTAACTGGAGGCAAATATAACAAAATGAAAAAACAAATTATCTTGTGTTTACATTTTATGCTAGCTCTTCACTCTCGTCGAAGTCAGGCCAAACGAAGGGATGAAATAGTTGCAAGTTTGTATGGATTTTTTTTAAATTAGCAACGATTTTGTTAAAACTTGATATTCATGCTCTTAAAATCATTTCATTGAATACGTGTTTCATAGTTTATTGGAATTGAGGTGAATTCCAATAAACCATGAAATACGTGTTCAATGAAATATTTTTAAAAGCATGAATCTCAAGTTTCATCAAAATCGTTGCTAATTTTTTTAAAAATGGGTGCAAAATAGGGGTTGAAACTTTCTAAGGAAAATATTTAAAATCTGCTCCAATTTCTATGAAATTTTATTTTTCGAGCTCCTAAATATAAATAACAGTATTCTATATAATAGGCTACAAAATTATTTTACTGGAAAATATAACATTCTCACGGGAAAACAATAATAACGCGGGCGAAGCTGTGAGCAGAAAGCTAGTACAATACAATAATTTAATATTAAAGTTTTCATACAGTTCGGGGGATGGACGTTATCTAATGTGATGCTGGAATCTCGTTGCCGGCTACCGCCGATAAGTAGTACGTGTTGGGAACGGAGGCTTCCTTCTGAGAGGAAGTCCTCGTACAGTCGACTACAAAAAGATCGATATAGTCAAAGTTATAAAAATATATATACATTTATTGACAGACTTTATTGACTTAACATTAAGGTAGAGTTGGTAGAGTATACATATTTCTGTAACTTTAATCGTATCGATCTTTATGTAGTTGACTGTACCTACTATTGTACAACAGAATTTAATCCTAATGAAAAGTTTGGTTACCCTTTTCAAGTTTTTGGTTTTACTTGAAGTGAATAGAAATACGTATAGTACGTAACTGAAGCCCGGACAATATGCATATTTTTATAAGCTTCGGGTGAAAACTATTACTAATATATTCCTAATTTGCGTTCTATAAGAAGTTTCGGGGATTCCAAATCAGCTTTGCTTCATGACGATGATTTGAAAGACGAATTTTGGTGGCAAAATGTAGAGAAATAACTGCACTCATTTCTTCACACCAAAAGTGAAATTTTGTTCGCTTAACTCCTTAATCCTTATTTTTTTCTAATCTAATTGTAGCAAATAAGTAGATTAGAAAAAATAAGGGATTGAATACGTTTGGAATGATTATAAAATTATACAAACAAAGCTAAAAATGTTTCACTCTAATCAGAATTTAGTTTCGTTTTTTGATATCAATAGGGGTCTGTGTAGGTGAAAAGGTGAGTAAAGGTTGAACAATTTTTTTCGAATTTGAATTGAATTTTGAAGTCACGGAGAAATTAATATACTGTGATAGCTAGCCAGGTGAACTCAAGTAACACTTGTTATTTATCAACGAAACCGCAGCAAAATATCTGCATTGACGAAGAATCAAGTTCTGAACCACTAATTGAGAGAGAAGAGACGGTATACATTCATACTTTTATTCAAACGCATTTTAATACTACCGATATAGAACCCATTTTTTTTTCGTCAAAACACTATATAGTTCACTCGTTACGTGAAAAATACGAAGAGAACGACGACAAGTTTACTAACTAAAGCGACCGCAAAGTAATATATGGGGGTCGCTAAAACAATCCCACCGAAGTCAATAAAAATAGCGGAGGATTTGTCCACCGCCGCCCACAGCGATAATAATTCTGCAGCGACAATAAAAAAATCTGCGACAAATCTCAAAATCCCTGCGACAGTCAACTAGGCACGCCTTCAAAATTATTAAGCCTTTGTAAAGTCCCGCTCATGCGAACTTCGCAGCAATCTCATCTTTATAGGCGAAGCAATGAGAGCTAAATTCGTATAAAAGGCACGCCGGAGTATACATCGTGTTCGTTTTAAAAAACGTGTTTACAGTGCCATGGTATTTCACGGAGCTAGGTTTAAGTCGACACGTGTTGTGTCTCACTCGCACTGCTATGTGTCTCCGTTCGCGGTCAACTCACTCGACGACATCCCATATAATAAGCCAATAGCAGACTGGATAGGATTTTCAGACCATTGGGATTTTCAGGAATATCATGCGACCGTCTTTTAGGTCTTGGGGATTAGGAGTAAGGCGATTTTGAAATAAAGGAGATGAAAATATAATGGGAATATTCTTGTAGCGAAATTTCGTTTTAAAGGAGACATTTTTCAGTTGTTGCGTACTCGTATTGTATTGTTTTTATTGATTTTCATAATTTCATTCAAATGTTTATTGCTTTCTCGCTTCTTTAGATGCCATTATTTAGATTTGTTCCTGATTCGTCATATTCCTGATTGGTCATATTCCTTATTCGACACTTTCCTAACTGGTCATATTCCTAATTCGTCATATTCCTGATTCGTCATATTCCTATCTCGTCACTGTACAGTCAAATGAAATCGCGAACACGTGCGAAGTAGTTATACTTTGTTCTACGGTTACTAGACAATAATTTACTTAAGGCGGAGTCACATGTAAATATATTTGTTTAACTTGACACATAAGCAAATTATTTGTCAAATTCGTTATAACTCAAATACTGGAAATGTACCCAGAATGCAACAGTAACTTTTCTTCTTTTACTTTCGATAAAATGCATTTCTTCGTTGCACCATTATTACAAGTCTGCTAGGCCATCTTCTCAAAATTATACTACAATATCATTGACTCGATATAAATAATAAAATAATTATGATATTAGCTTCATGATAGACAAGTAGAGGATTTCTTTAATAAGTTTTTGTAGGCAAATGTACATGGTATTGAGGAATATGATGAATCAGGAATCTGACGAATTAAGAATATGACCAGTTAGGAAAGTGTCGAATAATTATTTATGACAATCTCAGATGTGTTAAGTATCTCTTTTGTTGTCTTTTCTTCTGTGCCTATAATTATCAAGAACTGTATTATGAACTAAGTATTTCAGAGAATATTTTTTTCATTTTTTTTAATAAGTACTGATATTTATGATTCTGTCAAGGCGTTGTATAGTTTTTTTTTTTCATTTTTTTAGCAATTGAAAGAACGAAGCTTATGTTCTTGAGATAGGTACTCGTACTTTGATATAAGCCAAATAAAAAAAACTTACAAATTATGTTCTATTGTGAAATGATATATTCATTTGTTGGTTTAAGTTTTCTATTTTGAATTAAAGTGGATCCTTGGGGGTTTGAAATCGATATATAGCAGTTTATGGCCAGCTTGCATATTATGACCAGAATCATTATCAAATTAGTATCTAATATGTATTTCTAAAGGTTCCATTTCTTAATTACTATCAATTAATTGTCGATCGGACTTAATTTTAAATGCATTGAGATTCTGAACTGTGCCTCTATTTACTTGATAGTTCCAGTGTTTGATATAGAGCGTAATCCCATCAATGGTTGTCACGCCACGCTAGGATTACTGGGCGCGTGATGCCAATCAGTGTGGTTTAAGGGTTAAGAGAAAATCTTTGCTATCATAGTCTAAACTAGTATTTAGCTTTATGCGCAATGCTTCTCTGATGGCGTCAGCAAAGTTATTCACAGATTGTTAATTTTATGAACAAAAATACTGAGAAACTAAATTTGTCAGTCTCTCCTTTTCGCGCATCGCGCATAACCGATTGTGATGACATTTGCTATAAGATAGATTATACCCGAGGGAGAACATAAACTACCTTTGGACATAAAAACAAAGCTTAAGTGAGGTGATACAGGGGACTATGAACTCTAAACCGAAAACACTAAAGCTATAAAACGTTTTTTAGCTTCTATAAAAAGATGAATATATTCAATAAAAATATGTTTATATTCCTTTACATATCCTTTTGTAAACTTATGAAAACAATTGCCAAGTTTCGCTAATCAGTCTCTCGTTGCTTGCACCCCCTGATTACGATCTTCCATGCCTGTTTGATTGATTTATTACTCTGTTTGCTGTTCAACAATGCAAGTGATGGACAGTGTACATTGTTTCCTCAATTGGGTTCAACCTTTAATGAGACGTTCGGCATTTCCGATAACATCGTAATCCTCATAATGTCTCCTCATTCCAAAATTGTTGCACTCAGAAAAATGATAATCATCTCAATTTTAATCCATTAAATTTTTTTAGTCTGAGATTTAGTCAAGTGAAGAACCTATTGTAATATTTTTGATGAAACTATGCTACATATTCTTAAGTCTATAATGTTCATGTGAATCTGTTGATTAAATGGAAACTAAAAGTAATAAGTATTATTCTATCCTTTGAAGTTAAAAATTAATTTAACTTTTATGTTATTCCTTATATTTTACAAGGAGCGTCGGTGGCGCTGTGACCTCGGGACTGGACTGTGCTCCGAGTAGAATCGGGAGGCCCGCGATCGATCCTGTGTGATCGATCGACCAATGTGTTTTTCGTTTCACGAATTTCATACGCTCCTGCGGTAAGGGAAAACACCGTGAGGAAACCTGCATACACCTGCGAAGTAATTCACAGGTGTATGTGAAGTCAACCAATCCGCACTGGGCCAGCGTGGTTTGACTAAGGCCTAATCGCCCTACCATAAATAGTTAGGGTAGGCTCATGCCCCACCGTGGGGACGTATATGAGCTGTGATGATGATGATGATGATATTTTACAAAAATAATTGTTATTTTCACCTTAAAACACCTTTTTATAAGAAAAATTAAACAGAATAATCGAAGTTGAAGTCGCCCAGCTCGTATTTGGTGGACTGGTGTTAAGCTATCTGTCACAGTTTCCTAAGTGATATGATAATAATGACTAGACATTTGCTGCAAATATGTATTAATTTAAATTTATTTTATTGCCACCTTTAACCTTAGATTAATAACAAATTGACTTAGGTACCTTCCAAAAGAGAGGAAGATAGCCAGATCCTCAATTGTTGAGGAGTTCAGGTGAAGTTCGCTTCCAAATTCAGGCCCTATCGTCACTTACCATCAGGTGACTTGAACCCCTAAAGTTTCCCTGTGATATGCAAAAAATAAAAACAAAACCGACGTCAAAAAGGAGTGATTATTTGAGAGATCACACGATAATAATATACTAGATTTGAGTTATAATTTGTCAAATTGGGCAACAACATCATCTACTGAATAATTTTCTAAGTTTTTTTTATTTCACATCGAAAGTGTATAAGCACACCAGTTTAGGTTATCCATAATGAAAATCACCTCACTCAACGAAGATTTAAAAGAGGAGACAAAAAATAGACCTTTCGAGTATCTTGCCTGTTCCTATCGTAAAGGCTCTCCTTATTAGTAAATCAGCTCTTTTTAGGTTTCCATACCTCAAAAGGAAAAAGAATTTAAACCTTAAAGGATCACTTCGTTATTCCGTTTGTCTGTCAATACCATTTCTACAGGGAACGTGTAAAGGATATTAAACTGGCATTTTTACTCGGTCTGCGGTCTACTACGGTCTTCTGCGATCTGCTACGGTCTCTTGCAGCTGTAAAAAATTACATTAGAAATCAATCATACATGGGTCAACGCTATCAAAAGGTGACGCGATGACCGATTTCACAATGAAATCAAAACCGACGTCAAAAAGGAGTGATTATTCCCACTTCCCATTTCCCGTTGATATAGAATCATGAAAGGAGACTGGCGGGTTTCGGCCTGAAGTCCTACAAGATTGAGACTTATATGAAAAAAAAAATTTCGTAGATTTTATTAACGTAACAAACATCTTTGTAGAACTTAGCAACGTCAAGGAAAAAATCCTTTTCATTGAATTTAATCGATACATTTTAAGACTCGATTTTGGCGAATTAACCAGTTTTACAGAGAAAATAATACATTTACAAGTTATTGAATTATATTGCTAATTTATTTACCGCAGATTTCTTTATATTTTATCTGTAATTAATGTTTTTAAAAGATTTGAGTATAAAATGTAGTAGATCGACGTATCAATTAATTTATTATGTGCGATAACACTGATACGATGTTTGATCAGAATGTCAACAAATGTCCATAATTACTTGTCTGTGGTAATTTGCGTTTTTGCGAAAAATTTTATTTTCACTAACGTGTGGAGTATGGGGCGTATTGTGGTACTAAAATATGTGTTTACGTCTATTATACAAACTGATTTTTATAAGTTACTGTTAATTATAAGACAAATTCGTGAATTAAACCGAAACATAACCAAACGTATTTGTCAACATTCAACACACTATAACTAATTTTCTCGAAGTTCTTGGCAAAATATTAAACTATTTTCATTTGTCTAATAGATTGAGCTTTAACGAGAAGTTAAAAGTTTTCGTGTAGGTGATCAGGCCGAATACTCCTAAGAAACCCGCCAGTCTCCTTTAGCAAGAAGCAAGGTCTTATAGCATATGTTAAGGAAAAATCATCTGAAACCGTAAATATGTACATAGTTAGGAACTTATACGGAAACCTCGGTGCGCGAGTCTAACTCGCGCTTGACCGGTTTTTCTTCTTATTGTTTTTGCGAACACCTTCGGATATATGCACATACAAGGCTTAATAATAATCAAATTAAATGTTTTGATTGTTTTTAATGCCAATATTAGCATTTAAACGACTATGTAGAATAAACATTTCAATTTTGATACATCCTGGTATCAGCCAAATGGGAATAGGATCTCTATTTTGTTAATCTCAACGTAATACGTGTATTAATGTAAGCTGGACTAATTTAATAAATTAGCTTATAAAAACATTTTAGATTTTTTAACGAATCTTCAATTTCATATGTAAATATAATCTAAGTAACCTGGGCGCGTGGGTAGTGCATTGTGGACCCTAACACCTGCTATAAGGGCAGGGAGAACACCGGGGGGTTTGGTAGGTAGGCCCGGCACCCTGCTGGGAGAGCCCCACACACGCTCGTCGTCTAGCCAAAACGGCGAGTACGGTGCGATCACGCATTACCCTGAAAATAAAAGGAAATCTAAGGAAATAAGCAGTAATATATTTTCACTATTTTACTATTTTTGACTGACTTTGCTGTGCATTTTCCTTAAAAATTCTGCCGAGACAATTTTTTTCGTTTTATTTTAAATTTGTTTCATTTAATCATAAGTCATCATTTCATTCTCAAATAACATTTAGCGACTACGTTATTTTGTGAGTCATAACAATTCCCGCGACTGCATAAAATTGCGGCTATCTACGTAAGTAAGGGTTAATTTGGAATACGGCCAAACGTTGCCTTTAGACTCGAATAAAATATATACTTAGCGTGTGTCGCGGGTGCTTATTATCAAGCGTCTGTGGTTTGGAAGTGAATATATGTAGAGACTCTTTTATTCTTTTATGTCCTAAAGGTCATTAGTACAAAGTAGGTCACAATCTTTATGGTTGGCTTAGGTACTGTTGCAACGTACAAGTTCTAAAAAGTGCTAGGGGATTATGGCAAGTCAATAAGTGTATATTTCGCAAGATAACAAGATGGGAACTTGGGGTTGGTAAAACACAGACTTGAGATGATGGATCAAAAGGCAGTTAGTCGGGTAATTTTACGGGTAGCGTTTAAGTTTTTTTTAAACCTTTACCTTTTATTATTTTATTATCCATTTATTACTACCCAAAGAAAAAAATCTATATTTCTGAATCTCCTAGCTTTTTTCTGAATTTATTGTGAAGTCTAGTTTTACCAAATTTGAATTTTTTAGGACTGTCATGCCACCTATCTAGGGTCATTAGAACTTTGTATATACACCTTCTTTATATTTAAAATTTGTAAAAAATGTATCTCTGTTGTGAGGAAGCTAGTAACGTATTTCATTAGACAACGCTATGTAGCTAAGTACAAACTCCAACTGGGCCTCAGTTAATATTGTTCACCTAAATCTGTTAATTACACGACGCTCACGTACGCCACTTTAATAATAATGTCGTCTCAATTAACTGCAAAATTATAACTTTCTATTCGTCATTAATAATTGCTCCCCGCATTAGACACGTCTGTCTGTTTCCTTATGAGAGTAAACACAACTACGAGTATATAAATAGAGTTTGAGTAGGTACTGAATTTTGGGGTGAATTGCAGAACGCTAAATACGTTTAACGCTAAATGTGTTTTAACGATGATTTTGTCGTTGTTTAGAAGAAGATTATTTTTAAGTTTTCAGTGTTTTTGAAGTCGGTTCTATTTTTTGTAAAAAAATTTTGATTAAATATAGTTTAAGTCAAATTAAGTAAGTATTAATAAATGTATTATTCCAATTTCCAATAGCCGAATTTCGTAAAACAACGTGCTATCAAATATTTCCATTCCACACTCTTTCCATCTTCCATCTTCCGAAGATGTTACATGCAAACCTTTCCCTAACTCACAAATAACAACGAAAGAATTAGCTAAAATATGAAACCGTTGTGATGTAAATCGTTTACAAGCATAATTCCATTCTGTTCGGTATTTACTGTGTCTGTCTAAAAATGTTTCAATTTGTACTCCAAAAGTCCTTAAATAAGTCGCTAATTGTTATCGTAAAAAATTGTCACCAAACTTAAGCAAAAGTCGTCTTTTCTGTAGATTTAGTCGCTAAATTAGCAACACTGAAATCCCCATCAAGATAGGAATATTCTTGTTTCTTTAGTCATTGGAAATCCCCATACCACATGAGTAGTTTCTTTACTCATGTGCCCGTACCGTCTGAAATGTGATCTGACTATGTTGTCAGTCCAGTAAAATAATTTCCTACCAAATCAGTTATAATAAAGCAAATATTAAAACTTTCAAGACTTCAACGATATACATAAGTTTTCGATTTCTATTTCATAAATGATTAGAATATTAACGAAATCTGCCAAATTCTAACGCTTATTCAAGGGTACCTACTAATTAGTTTAAGTTAATCGCGTATTGCAATTTTGGTCAATCGTGTACAACTTCACTTTTGGTCAATCGCGTATTTCAGTTTTGGTCATTTGCGTAACTGGCCATACACGTATTTGGCCAATTGCGTATCTGGCTAAATGCGTCATTGGCCTTTTGCGTTTTGATCATATGCGTCGAACCCTCTGCCAGAGGTTAAATTTATTATCCAAATCTGGCAAAATGGCAGATTTGGCTTGTAAATGTTGTGTTAAAGATAGTTTCAAAACGGGCGGCTAATTTTGGAAGACTCCAATCTTCAAGCTCGGTTGAGCGTAACACATAATGATCAAAAATATTTACATAACGATCAAAAATATTATTGTAAATACTGGTTTCATTACTGTCGAATCTCAAAAGTCTGTAGTGTTTCTCCGGTCTGCAACTATTTACGAAAACAGTTTTTGCGACGTATTAAATGGCAAATGATAATTGTATGCTCATTCTGGCGCGTTCACCAAGCATTGATTTAAAATAGTCATTGATACTGAAATTAACTGTTTCCAAACATCACTTGTCCCTTACCCTTCGAAATAGAGTTTCGTATCATCATATCATCTGTATCATGTGGTTCGCATTTACTCGCATGGTTTGCAACGAAGTAGGCCACAGCGGTGAAACTACCACACATATCTAAAAGGCATTGAATTGTTTACCATTATTTCATTTGAGTTTTATTTCTGTAAACAAAATTGTCATCTATCTAAAGATCTTAAGATGAATTATCTTTAGATAGTGCTTCTTTCTGAGCCTAGACACAGTGTAATCCACAGGCGTAGGTATAACTTTTCGAAGGGGGGGGGGGGGGGGAGGTTCAGTTTAAAACGTCAATTTGCCTAGTGTATGTGTATGTGTATACTTCAAAGGAAAAGTTCATTCTATCTAGTGTACTTATGTTGATTTTCAATGGGGGATGTCCGGACCCCAAGCCCCCCCCCCTTACCTACGCCAATGGTGTAATCACTTGCTGGCTTTGGAAAACCACAATTCACAACACACCCTGTGTTGTGAAAATTAGTAGTTAGGAGTTAATCAATACGAAAATAGTATTTCAATAACGGCAATTCCTAGTGAAGTAGAGAAATCTGAAACATTACTACACCAAATTAACATATACAGATATAGGTTCCCCCGGTTTTCAAACTCCACTCAATGCCCAAAGTATTTAATAGAACTACCTACCCAAGCAATCTCGACTATGCCTTAAACTCGCATGAGTTAACACGTAGTGTGAACTTTTATGCAACCACTTCTTATCTGTCTGTATGTGTTTACACTAGTTCCAAGCGCTTCAGGAATGTCATGCATTCGGCGTCAAGTCCGTGGATGATTAGCAAGGCTTTTGTCATTTCTGACCAATTTAAATCATTGCACGACAATGTCAAAAACCACTCTGAAGAGCCTAAAGTTATAACGATGCATTAAAATAAGTTCAAACAACATTTCTGCCAACATGACGTTGATCCTCTAATATTTCACTTAGAAAAGAATTCTGTTTTATACGATAAATAAAACGTGATTCTTGTAGCTTAATTATTATAGCTCTTAACTTCATGGTGTTGTAGGCAGAATCAGCATTATAGCCCGACCTCAATATTATATTTTTGGGTTGTCTGTGTTGCTTGCTTATAAGGAATTTTCAATTTCTATGCGGATGAGTGATGGATGAGTTCTATACAGAAATTATATACATGGATCCAGAGGCATGCTTATTATCAGTTTTTCTGAAGATTTTTAATGGGTTTGTAACGAAATTTTGTAGGATACATTGCAGATTAACAGAATTTCATAAAAACGCGACTTACAAATTTTGTATTTTAATAGTACCTACAGAGGTGTTATCAGTTTATTTGATGGCATTATTTTTATTGATATTTTTTACTTTTGTACTTTAAATATGCACAAATATAAAATTCTAAAGAAAAATAAATTTCACAAATTTTAATATAACATTTATAGACGTGTTTCACTCTAAACAAATTTTCACAATATATTCGTATACAGGATGTACAAAAGAATTTCACCAGCTAACCCAGCTGGTGAAATGGCATTAAGTATGGTAGGATAAAATGGTTACAAAAAAAGAACTTCGTGAAAATTCCGTTTTTTTTTTCGGAGTTAAAGTTTAAGCTTTAATTGAAATGAAACCTATTTAACAGCCCGTGGGGAACTTTTATCACTGTTTCTGTTTTTATTTAAGGTGAATAGCATTATTAATTTAATTTAATTTTTTTATTAATAAAATCCGTTGTAATTTCGATATATAGTAGCCCACTAAATCAGCTGTCCCATTTTTTGTACACGCTGCATAAAGATATTTAAATTAGATGATAATACATAGTTATCAACAGAGATAAGGTCAATTTGGGCTTAACACGTTAACCGCCATGTCGGACAATGGTGACCGCCAGCAAATATACCATTCAGGCCACGTCGGACAATGGTGTCCGACATGACAACCCTTACTTCAACTTACTCTTGCAGGCCGGCGGTCACATTTTCGCTAGATTTAAGCGTTTGGAGTGACCCGCGTGGCCCTGTAGAGTAGTAAAACTAAGGTGTCAACCTAACTTTTGTTAGTATTTTGAAAATTATAAACAGTAAATTAAATTATTCGATTAAAAAATGTACTTTTTGTAATCATTTTGTTTATTTAAAATAAAGACAGTTTTGAATGGCGAACTAAGAAATAATAAATTTTAAATGAACATAGAAATAAAAACTAATATAAACATAATTATGTGAAATCTTAATTCAGCGATGTTGAATGTTGAAGCAAGCCAGACATAAGTGCGGTTCTCCGGGGCAATTAAGATAGTAAGTCATGACTTTTTTTGTCCTATTGCGTGCTATTACCCTGCCATAAGATTGGACGTTTTTCTTATAGCAACTAAGACAATTCCTTCGCGACTGTTTAGCCTTTCCTTCTTTTGAAAGCAGCTGATGCTTTAGTCGCGACGCTTGTGATGTATTGGGTTGATTTTCTTTATTTTTAGTAGTCGTCAGATAGTTGACGAGTGCACTTCTGAACTGCACAATGCTCATATTTTTTTTGTAGTTTGTTTGTATAAAACCAAAGCGTTTACAACAGCTGTATTCAAAAGCAATTCAATCGCCAACTTACGATACCACTTGATCGTCTTTCTAAGAGGAGATGAGTATGCTGACATCTGGTCTGACAAGTCCACTGCTGCTTTAGCTTCGTTATAATCAAGTATTATCTTTGGTTTTCTTTTTTTGACACCGGTTAACACTGGTTGACACGCGGTTAAGTGCATCTAATTGGTCACAGGTGGCTCACGTGATAAAAAGGGCGGGGCTTCAAAAATATGAAGTGTCCGACGAAGTGACCCGCGTGGCGCAATTGAAATAATTATTCCGTTCGGGCCACGACGGACACATGTGACCGCCAGTAGTAAATAAGCCCTTATATACAAGCTAACATAGTGTATATAAGACTATTACCTATTTCTAGCCTTCTTTTGACGAAATAAACAAAAAAACCGGGATATCAATTTCAGAAATTTTTAGAATTTCCCTTTGGCAGTTAACGTGTTAACAACGTAAAAATAGATGCAGTTGAAATTTCGATTGTGTTGGTTCATTGAATTTTATTGAAATTATCATAATTAAAAATGATTTCATGATTTGCCCATACATTTTGAGATTACGAAAAGATACCCTTCTTTCGCATGTCCTCATTCTATTTTTGTATACCTGACTGCGGTAACTCGTAATCAATTATTATTCTAATCATTATTATTATAGTGTGTGCTTTTAGATACACAGAAATAGTTGTTTACCCTTTTACTGTGCGATCTCATTAATTCAATGAAACAATTTCAGCCGTATTTGTTTATGTAATACAAATCCAATATTCGATTATAAACTGCATTAATTTTGTCATCAGCTATCGGTGTAATTCATTATTCACGTTTCGTGCGGGACTTTTGTGTTCAATTTAATTTTAATTAACGGTACGCTATCCCATTTACTTTCACACTGATTTGTGAAATTAACGTACTAATAAAAAATCTGTTTCAATTAAGTATATTAGGTATTAGATTCTTGTATTGATATCGTACAAAATTTTTGTATTTTGAAAATTTTCACATCTATTTCAAAATTGACAGAAATTATACGTTTTCCATTTATCTTCTTAATATAAAATTTTCTAAAGGAACGAATACTAAATACAAATAAGGTACGAGTATGTAAAACATGTAGTACCTATAGAGATCAAGGATACGGGGTTGAGTTCCATTCAAATACTTAATGTTCTTTCCTACGATCTCAACTCATGAAAAAGCATATTGTGTCATTAACGGTGACAATGATAAACTGAGGGAATATGTGCTGTACTTTTCAGTGTTGTAATTATGTCTCTTGCAAACTTTCCATAAGGTGAAGTTATTATTTCGAATAAACACTTCAAAAATAGATGAAAAATATACATTTAAGGTCAATTTTTAAATAGGAGTGGATGACTAGTGATGAAAAATGCTCAGAGAGGTCTCGAAACCGATTTAGAAGAAACTAAGCCAGGAATCGAATCAGTTGATTTTGAAAAAAGATGGTCTCCTAGAAAGTCTTAAAATTTGGCACCAACTTTAATATAGAAGTATGATGCTGTCTGTACCTATTCTTCTACCTCTGAGCAGAGTTTTTGCGTTCCAAGCGGCTGTACGGAGTCTCGCGTTCACAAAAAGAACCAAGACAGATCTTGGTTGTCCATCCTGCATAGTACCGAGCCGATGGCAAACCTCAGTGCTATCAAGACTCATTGCAGTCAACTTCATGTTGTTTTTCAAAATGTTCACTATTTTATTATCAACTGTTTAGGTTCCTCCGGCAATCCATGAAACAGAAGTTAGTTTATTTAATAATGAAATTAAATTGACAAAAAATTATTATATTATATTATAGTTTATAATCTTTATACAAAACGCGTCGATGGCATACGTAAGGCCGTCGCTCGCCTTCCAATCGGGAAGTAGGGGTTCAACCCCGACGTGTACAAATGTGTTTTCAAATTTTGAATTCATATGTACGTTTATTCGACGCCTTTACGGTGAAGGAAAACATCGTGAGGACACCTGCACACACCTGTGAAGAAAGAATTTCTTTACAGGTTATGTGAGAAAGTCGACCAACCCAAACTTGGCCAGCGTGGTTGACTATAAGATCTAATCGCCCTGGGTTAGGGTAGACTCGAGCCCCCTCGGTGGGGACGTATATGAGCTCTTGATGACATACGTATCGTTATAGTTTACATAGTATAAATAAATAAAAAACAATTTAAGCTTACCGTTCTTAGATTACCGTTGAAGTGAAATTTTAAAGTGCAAAAAATAAGATAAACAGCGCTAATACGCTACGACTTGTTCAAATACATCACATTAGGGCCTACACGGATCCTTTAACAATAATTTTCATTGTAAATGCTCACGGGGATTAATTATTAAGTGGCTCAAGTTGAGGGACCCTATAAATAATAACACCCTTGTCAAACGGGCTTAGGCCAGGCCTAGAGTCGTGTAACGAGAAACAAAGGATCCTTATAAATAGTAATAATAAAAGGCACACGATGTGAAACAGCTGTCCTGTGATCATTGTTATTTTCTTATCCAGTCATACACGTTTCATATAAATCGTGATTTGATGGCCAATGTTTTAAAAATCTTTATAGAGATGCTACCGCGCGCCGTAATAGCACAGAATAAGTAATAGTACAAAAGTTGTAATAGTAACTCCCTGTGAAGTTACTATTACGGCGCGTGGTGGTTTCTCTCAACAGCCATAAGTCTGCGCAGGAGATATATCTGTGTTTGACTTTAGCGGACCTAGGAAAGTGTCATCAAAGTTAAGTTGTTTTACAAATCCATTTTTTTATTTCTATATAAAAATGAGGTTCCTACGAGCATTGTTTTAAAGTGTCTAAAACCCAATCAGGTTTGGAGTTGCAGTTTACTGTGAATCTCACAGGAGCCACATGTATTATATAGGTGACCACTTACCACCAGGTGGTCAGTTTGCTTGTTTGCCAACTTAATAGCAATAAAAAAATACATAAGCAACTAACACAAATAAGCGGCCAAAGCCGAACCATACAGAATATAAACTACACACGCACGCTGCGCGCGCATAAACTCAGTGGCTGAACACATGCACGCGCATTACTCGTGCTCGAGTATATATTATGTATAAGTGAACACAAAAAGCTTTAACATTAAAGAATTAAAGTTATTATTTCGCAGGTAATTTTTTGGAAGTAATATAATAATTTAACTGCTGCTTACCGTTGTCAATACCCAAAGTCGTTTGTATTTCTTTCGGTAAATCGATTATTATTGTTAGAAAGATACCTACAAGATAGCCTTCTTTTTCCATAAAAGTTAGTTGAGCCCAGCCTGAAGAGTTTTTTCTGCATAACCTGTCTCGTCTGCTTTCTATGACTAATTGTCAGCAAAGTCGGTAGTGTGTGAAGTTGTTCTCTAAGTTGCATAATTTGTTTTTTAAAAGACTGACATGACCTTGCAATGTCTAAAAAAGCTCACTATAGTTGTCCCTTTATTTTTCTTTTATTTTTTATTGACTATTAATTTTAGAAAGCGCACCAGTACATTATAAATTTTATTTAAGTACGTTTTGAATGTGCGACCATAACCACAGAATAAATAATAGTACTCATAACTAGAAATTCCATATGCAACAATAGGATCAACTAAGGTCCTGTACAGTAAGCTCCGCTCTTTATCAAGCTATACTGATTGACCTTTGGACCGTTCATATATCGCTCATAATAGTGGCGGTTTTCGTAATGTAAATGTACCTATAGCTTGAATGGGAGTTTACTGTATTTTGCTCTTAATTATTAAATCGTGATTTGATGGCCAATGTTTTAAAAATCTTTATAGAGATGCTACCGCGCGCCGTAATAGCACAGAATAAGTAATAGTACAAAAGTTGTAATAGTAACTCCCTGTGAAGTTACTATTACGGCGCGTGGTGGTTTCTCTCAACAGCCATAAGTCTGCGCAGGAGATATATCTGTGTTTGACTTTAGCGGACCTAGGAAAGTGTCATCAAAGTTAAGTTGTTTTACAAATCCATTTTTTTATTTCTATATAAAAATGAGGTTCCTACGAGCATTGTTTTAAAGTGTCTAAAACCCAATCAGGTTTGGAGTTGCAGTTTACTGTGAATCTCACAGGAGCCACATGTATTATATAGGTGACCACTTACCACCAGGTGGTCAGTTTGCTTGTTTGCCAACTTAATAGCAATAAAAAAATACATAAGCAACTAACACAAATAAGCGGCCAAAGCCGAACCATACAGAATATAAACTACACACGCACGCTGCGCGCGCATAAACTCAGTGGCTGAACACATGCACGCGCATCACTCGTGCTCGAGTATATATTATGTATAAGTGAACACAAAAAGCTTTAACATTAAAGAATTAAAGTTATTATTTCGCAGGTAATTTTTTGGAAGTAATATAATAATTTAACTGCTGCTTACCGTTGTTAATACCCAAAGTCGTTTGTATTTCTTTCGGTAAATCGATTATTATTGTTAGAAAGATACCTACAAGATAGCCTTCTTTTTCCATAAAAGTTAGTTGAGCCCAGCCTGAAGAGTTTTTTCTGCATAACCTGTCTCGTCTGCTTTCTATGACTAATTGTCAGCAAAGTCGGTAGTGTGTGAAGTTGTTCTCTAAGTTGCATAATTTGTTTTTTAAAAGACTGACATGACCTTGCAATGTCTAAAAAAGCTCACTATAGTTGTCCCTTTATTTTTCTTTTATTTTTTATTGACTATTAATTTTAGAAAGCGCACCAGTACATTATAAATTTTATTTAAGTACGTTTTGAATGTGCGACCATAACCACAGAATAAATAATAGTACTCATAACTAGAAATTCCATATGCAACAATAGGATCAACTAAGGTCCTGTACAGTAAGCTCCGCTCTTTATCAAGCTATACTGATTGACCTTTGGACCGTTCATATATCGCTCATAATAGTGGCGGTTTTCGTAATGTAAATGTACCTATAGCTTGAATGGGAGTTTACTGTATTTTGCTCTTAATTATGGCAAATCTTGACAGTAGAGCACGCAGTTTTTCACATATGGATTCCACACGAGGCCCCCAGTTGAGGCGATTGTCTATTATTAGATGTAAATATTTTTGCTGTTCCACTAGGTCAATTGACGGACATTGACAAGGTCAAGGTTATTTTGTGCATACATTCATGTCAATAACTATTGCAATGTCGTGATTTGTGTGATTATGACTTGAATGTATGTGCAAAAGCTTAGTTTTTTGCCCATTCAGCACAACCCCATGTCGTGGGACCACTCATTTAGCACTAGCAGTGACAAATCGTACTGGAGGTTATTGTGGGTAGCTCGGATATCGCGATCCGCCGCTATTAAGCAAGTGCCATCCGCGAACTGGTACACTTTGCATTTTTTAACTATATTGTTAATATCGTTGACATACACTAAATAGTGCAAAAGACCGAAGACTGGTCCTTGAGCTGTGCCCTCAGATACTTTCCTACTGTCACTGTAGGCATCGGCAACTTTAACTTAATACGTGCGGTTTTTAAGGTAATCTGTGCTCCACTTGAGTAGCGAACCCCTAATCCCCGTCAATTCGAGATTTTTTAACAATGTGCTATGGTGAAGCGTATCGAATGCCTCAAGGATCAGTGCTCGGTCTTGTACACTATTTAGTGTATATCAACGATGTTAAAAATATAGTAAAAAAATGCAAAGTGTACCAGATCGCGGATAACACTTGCTTAATAGCGGCGGATCGCGATATCCGAGCTACTCAAAATAACCTCCAGTACGATTTGTCACTGCTAGTGCTAAATGAGTGGTCCCACGACATGGGGTTGTGCTGAATGGGCAAAAAACTAAGCTTTTGCACATACATTCAAGTCATAATCACACAAATCATGACATTGCAATAGTTATTCACAGTCACGAATGTATATACAAAATAACAACACCTTGTCAATGTCCGTCAGTTGACCTAGTGGAACAGCAAAAATATTTAGGTCTAATAAAAGACAATCGCCTCAACTGCGATTTCGAAAATTGAAGAGGGCACTGTATCACCCACAAACCAATTAAATCCATATACCGGGTGTAACAGAATACCGCAATAATATTTAAGGTTGTTGATTAACAAAAAAAATGTTTTATGACTATTCTTTGTATTTTTATTATATGCCTACTTTCGATTTAATATGCTTAACAGTTAAGTGTATTAAATCGAAAGTAGGCATATAATAAAAATACAAAGAATAGTCATAAAACATTTTTTTTATTAATCAACAACCATAAATATTATTGCGGCAATCCGTTTTATTTAGTTTATTTTTAGTTATGACAAAAATTTTGTGTGCTTGTTCAGACAAGCAAACTGAACAACTTTCACTATGGGACCAACTTCGAAATCGCAAAAAAATCAGCTGTTCCATAAATATTCAACCTATTATTAATATTCAAGCTAAATGTTCAACCAAACTATCATGTCATCACGTTACGAGATATATTACGAGTTTCTTTGTAATTACATTGATACTACTCGATTTATATGTGGCTAAAAACTTTCCGCAACGTGCATCAATTACACGTTCATCTTTCATACCATACATGTGGCATACAAACTTCCCAAGTATGTAAAAATCTTTTTTACTATTTCTTCTATTATTTTCCAACGCTTTAAATGCTTTCTGATGTCGGATATTTTTAATAAATAATCGGTACGGTTTTTTCCTTTCCTCGGAAACGGGAATGCATAAATGCCCTATAAACTTTAACATAAAAGAGATCCTAATTCTTTATATACCTGTGAAATATTTATTCATTTCTTTGAATTCATATGGCCATATTCCATCTAAATCCTTAAATTGTCATTACAGAGGTGATCCATGTTTCTGAGCATTATTACAAAAATATCTTTGTCAGAAGTTTTGATCAAAACATTGAATATCTTATTATTATCCATTTTGCATAAATGATAAATTGTTTTGTATGAGCTTCTTCGTAATATTGGCACTATATAATTGTCATCTATGTGTGAAGTCACAGAGTTATTATAAACACTATAAGTATGACATTCCTTGTAGTTTAAATTGACGACGATATCACCAATAAATTCTGCTATTTCATTTGTGCTGCAACGAGTAATTAAAGAATCACCAAAAGCTTCTTTGAATTGTATTTTATTTAGTTATTTGATCAAATCTACTAGTCTGACTTGTTCTTGGCCGGTAACTAGCTACTGTATGTGCCGTACTTTATGGCGTCGAGCTCGTCATAATCCTTGATAAGCGACGAAAAATATTAATATATTTAATATATTTTCACTATTTTACTATTTTTGACTGACTTTGCTGTGCATTTTCCTTAAAAATTCTGCCGAGACAATTTTTTTCGTTTTATTTTAAATTTGTTTCATTTAATCATAAGTCATCATTTCATTCTCAAATAACATTTAGCGACTACGTTATTTTGTGAGTCATAACAATTCCCGCGACTGCATAAAATTGCGGCTATCTACGTAAGTAAGGGTTAATTTGGAATACGGCCAAACGTTGCCTTTAGACTCGAATAAAATATATACTTAGCGTGTGTCGCGGGTGCTTATTATCAAGCGTCTGTGGTTTGGAAGTGAATATATGTAGAGACTCTTTTATTCTTTTATGTCCTAAAGGTCATTAGTACAAAGTAGGTCACAATCTTTATGGTTGGCTTAGGTACTGTTGCAACGTACAAGTTCTAAAAAGTGCTAGGGGATTATGGCAAGTCAATAAGTGTATATTTCGCAAGATAACAAGATGGGAACTTGGGGTTGGTAAAACACAGACTTGAGATGATGGATCAAAAGGCAGTTAGTCGGGTAATTTTACGGGTAGCGTTTAAGTTTTTTTTAAACCTTTACCTTTTATTATTTTATTATCCATTTATTACTACCCAAAGAAAAAAATCTATATTTCTGAATCTCCTAGCTTTTTTCTGAATTTATTGTGAAGTCTAGTTTTACCAAATTTGAATTTTTTAGGACTGTCATGCCACCTATCTAGGGTCATTAGAACTTTGTATATACACCTTCTTTATATTTAAAATTTGTAAAAAATGTATCTCTGTTGTGAGGAAGCTAGTAACGTATTTCATTAGACAACGCTATGTAGCTAAGTACAAACTCCAACTGGGCCTCAGTTAATATTGTTCACCTAAATCTGTTAATTACACGACGCTCACGTACGCCACTTTAATAATAATGTCGTCTCAATTAACTGCAAAATTATAACTTTCTATTCGTCATTAATAATTGCTCCCCGCATTAGACACGTCTGTCTGTTTCCTTATGAGAGTAAACACAACTACGAGTATATAAATAGAGTTTGAGTAGGTACTGAATTTTGGGGTGAATTGCAGAACGCTAAATACGTTTAACGCTAAATGTGTTTTAACGATGATTTTGTCGTTGTTTAGAAGAAGATTATTTTTAAGTTTTCAGTGTTTTTGAAGTCGGTTCTATTTTTTGTAAAAAAATTTTGATTAAATATAGTTTAAGTCAAATTAAGTAAGTATTAATAAATGTATTATTCCAATTTCCAATAGCCGAATTTCGTAAAACAACGTGCTATCAAATATTTCCATTCCACACTCTTTCCATCTTCCATCTTCCGAAGATGTTACATGCAAACCTTTCCCTAACTCACAAATAACAACGAAAGAATTAGCTAAAATATGAAACCGTTGTGATGTAAATCGTTTACAAGCATAATTCCATTCTGTTCGGTATTTACTGTGTCTGTCTAAAAATGTTTCAATTTGTACTCCAAAAGTCCTTAAATAAGTCGCTAATTGTTATCGTAAAAAATTGACACCAAACTTAAGCAAAAGTCGTCTTTTCTGTAGATTTAGTCGCTAAATTAGCAACACTGAAATCCCCATCAAGATAGGAATATTCTTGTTTCTTTAGTCATTGGAAATCCCCATACCACATGAGTAGTTTCTTTACTCATGTGCCCGTACCGTCTGAAATGTGATCTGACTATGTTGTCAGTCCAGTAAAATAATTTCCTACCAAATCAGTTATAATAAAGCAAATATTAAAACTTTCAAGACTTCAACGATATACATAAGTTTTCGATTTCTATTTCATAAATGATTAGAATATTAACGAAATCTGCCAAATTCTAACGCTTATTCAAGGGTACCTACTAATTAGTTTAAGTTAATCGCGTATTGCAATTTTGGTCAATCGTGTACAACTTCACTTTTGGTCAATCGCGTATTTCAGTTTTGGTCATTTGCGTAACTGGCCATACACGTATTTGGCCAATTGCGTATCTGGCTAAATGCGTCATTGGCCTTTTGCGTTTTGATCATATGCGTCGAACCCTCTGCCAGAGGTTAAATTTATTATCCAAATCTGGCAAAATGGCAGATTTGGCTTGTAAATGTTGTGTTAAAGATAGTTTCAAAACGGGCGGCTAATTTTGGAAGACTCCAATCTTCAAGCTCGGTTGAGCGTAACACATAATGATCAAAAATATTTACATAACGATCAAAAATATTATTGTAAATACTGGTTTCATTACTGTCGAATCTCAAAAGTCTGTAGTGTTTCTCCGGTCTGCAACTATTTACGAAAACAGTTTTTGCGACGTATTAAATGGCAAATGATAATTGTATGCTCATTCTGGCGCGTTCACCAAGCATTGATTTAAAATAGTCATTGATACTGAAATTAACTGTTTCCAAACATCACTTGTCCCTTACCCTTCGAAATAGAGTTTCGTATCATCATATCATCTGTATCATGTGGTTCGCATTTACTCGCATGGTTTGCAACGAAGTAGGCCACAGCGGTGAAACTACCACACATATCTAAAAGGCATTGAATTGTTTACCATTATTTCATTTGAGTTTTATTTCTGTAAACAAAATTGTCATCTATCTAAAGATCTTAAGATGAATTATCTTTAGATAGTGCTTCTTTCTGAGCCTAGACACAGTGTAATCCACAGGCGTAGGTATAACTTTTCGAAGGGGGGGGGGGGGGGAGGTTCAGTTTAAAACGTCAATTTGCCTAGTGTATGTGTATGTGTATACTTCAAAGGAAAAGTTCATTCTATCTAGTGTACTTATGTTGATTTTCAATGGGGGATGTCCGGACCCCAAGCCCCCCCCCCTTACCTACGCCAATGGTGTAATCACTTGCTGGCTTTGGAAAACCACAATTCACAACACACCCTGTGTTGTGAAAATTAGTAGTTAGGAGTTAATCAATACGAAAATAGTATTTCAATAACGGCAATTCCTAGTGAAGTAGAGAAATCTGAAACATTACTACACCAAATTAACATATACAGATATAGGTTCCCCCGGTTTTCAAACTCCACTCAATGCCCAAAGTATTTAATAGAACTACCTACCCAAGCAATCTCGACTATGCCTTAAACTCGCATGAGTTAACACGTAGTGTGAACTTTTATGCAACCACTTCTTATCTGTCTGTATGTGTTTACACTAGTTCCAAGCGCTTCAGGAATGTCATGCATTCGGCGTCAAGTCCGTGGATGATTAGCAAGGCTTTTGTCATTTCTGACCAATTTAAATCATTGCACGACAATGTCAAAAACCACTCTGAAGAGCCTAAAGTTATAACGATGCATTAAAATAAGTTCAAACAACATTTCTGCCAACATGACGTTGATCCTCTAATATTTCACTTAGAAAAGAATTCTGTTTTATACGATAAATAAAACGTGATTCTTGTAGCTTAATTATTATAGCTCTTAACTTCATGGTGTTGTAGGCAGAATCAGCATTATAGCCCGACCTCAATATTATATTTTTGGGTTGTCTGTGTTGCTTGCTTATAAGGAATTTTCAATTTCTATGCGGATGAGTGATGGATGAGTTCTATACAGAAATTATATACATGGATCCAGAGGCATGCTTATTATCAGTTTTTCTGAAGATTTTTAATGGGTTTGTAACGAAATTTTGTAGGATACATTGCAGATTAACAGAATTTCATAAAAACGCGACTTACAAATTTTGTATTTTAATAGTACCTACAGAGGTGTTATCAGTTTATTTGATGGCATTATTTTTATTGATATTTTTTACTTTTGTACTTTAAATATGCACAAATATAAAATTCTAAAGAAAAATAAATTTCACAAATTTTAATATAACATTTATAGACGTGTTTCACTCTAAACAAATTTTTACAATATATTCGTATACAGGATGTACAAAAGAATTTCACCAGCTAACCCAGCTGGTGAAATGGCATTAAGTATGGTAGGATAAAATGGTTACAAAAAAAGAACTTCGTGAAAATTCCGTTTTTTTTTTCGGAGTTAAAGTTTAAGCTTTAATTGAAATGAAACCTATTTAACAGCCCGTGGGGAACTTTTATCACTGTTTCTGTTTTTATTTAAGGTGAATAGCATTATTAATTTAATTTAATTTTTTTATTAATAAAATCCGTTGTAATTTCGATATATAGTAGCCCACTAAATCAGCTGTCCCATTTTTTGTACACGCTGCATAAAGATATTTAAATTAGATGATAATACATAGTTATCAACAGAGATAAGGTCAATTTGGGCTTAACACGTTAACCGCCATGTCGGACAATGGTGACCGCCAGCAAATATACCATTCAGGCCACGTCGGACAATGGTGTCCGACATGACAACCCTTACTTCAACTTACTCTTGCAGGCCGGCGGTCACATTTTCGCTAGATTTAAGCGTTTGGAGTGACCCGCGTGGCCCTGTAGAGTAGTAAAACTAAGGTGTCAACCTAACTTTTGTTAGTATTTTGAAAATTATAAACAGTAAATTAAATTATTCGATTAAAAAATGTACTTTTTGTAATCATTTTGTTTATTTAAAATAAAGACAGTTTTGAATGGCGAACTAAGAAATAATAAATTTTAAATGAACATAGAAATAAAAACTAATATAAACATAATTATGTGAAATCTTAATTCAGCGATGTTGAATGTTGAAGCAAGCCAGACATAAGTGCGGTTCTCCGGGGCAATTAAGATAGTAAGTCATGACTTTTTTTGTCCTATTGTGTGCTATTACCCTGCCATAAGATTGGACGTTTTTCTTATAGCAACTAAGACAATTCCTTCGCGACTGTTTAGCCTTTCCTTCTTTTGAAAGCAGCTGATGCTTTAGTCGCGACGCTTGTGATGTATTGGGTTGATTTTCTTTATTTTTAGTAGTCGTCAGATAGTTGACGAGTGCACTTCTGAACTGCACAATGCTCATATTTTTTTTGTAGTTTGTTTGTATAAAACCAAAGCGTTTACAACAGCTGTATTCAAAAGCAATTCAATCGCCAACTTACGATACCACTTGATCGTCTTTCTAAGAGGAGATGAGTATGCTGACATCTGGTCTGACAAGTCCACTGCTGCTTTAGCTTCGTTATAATCAAGTATTATCTTTGGTTTTCTTTTTTTGACACCGGTTAACACTGGTTGACACGCGGTTAAGTGCATCTAATTGGTCACAGGTGGCTCACGTGATAAAAAGGGCGGGGCTTCAAAAATATGAAGTGTCCGACGAAGTGACCCGCGTGGCGCAATTGAAATAATTATTCCGTTCGGGCCACGACGGACACATGTGACCGCCAGTAGTAAATAAGCCCTTATATACAAGCTAACATAGTGTATATAAGACTATTACCTATTTCTAGCCTTCTTTTGACGAAATAAACAAAAAAACCGGGATATCAATTTCAGAAATTTTTAGAATTTCCCTTTGGCAGTTAACGTGTTAACAACGTAAAAATAGATGCAGTTGAAATTTCGATTGTGTTGGTTCATTGAATTTTATTGAAATTATCATAATTAAAAATGATTTCATGATTTGCCCATACATTTTGAGATTACGAAAAGATACCCTTCTTTCGCATGTCCTCATTCTATTTTTGTATACCTGACTGCGGTAACTCGTAATCAATTATTATTCTAATCATTATTATTATAGTGTGTGCTTTTAGATACACAGAAATAGTTGTTTACCCTTTTACTGTGCGATCTCATTAATTCAATGAAACAATTTCAGCCGTATTTGTTTATGTAATACAAATCCAATATTCGATTATAAACTGCATTAATTTTGTCATCAGCTATCGGTGTAATTCATTATTCACGTTTCGTGCGGGACTTTTGTGTTCAATTTAATTTTAATTAACGGTACGCTATCCCATTTACTTTCACACTGATTTGTGAAATTAACGTACTAATAAAAAATCTGTTTCAATTAAGTATATTAGGTATTAGATTCTTGTATTGATATCGTACAAAATTTTTGTATTTTGAAAATTTTCACATCTATTTCAAAATTGACAGAAATTATACGTTTTCCATTTATCTTCTTAATATAAAATTTTCTAAAGGAACGAATACTAAATACAAATAAGGTACGAGTATGTAAAACATGTAGTACCTATAGAGATCAAGGATACGGGGTTGAGTTCCATTCAAATACTTAATGTTCTTTCCTACGATCTCAACTCATGAAAAAGCATATTGTGTCATTAACGGTGACAATGATAAACTGAGGGAATATGTGCTGTACTTTTCAGTGTTGTAATTATGTCTCTTGCAAACTTTCCATAAGGTGAAGTTATTATTTCGAATAAACACTTCAAAAATAGATGAAAAATATACATTTAAGGTCAATTTTTAAATAGGAGTGGATGACTAGTGATGAAAAATGCTCAGAGAGGTCTCGAAACCGATTTAGAAGAAACTAAGCCAGGAATCGAATCAGTTGATTTTGAAAAAAGATGGTCTCCTAGAAAGTCTTAAAATTTGGCACCAACTTTAATATAGAAGTATGATGCTGTCTGTACCTATTCTTCTACCTCTGAGCAGAGTTTTTGCGTTCCAAGCGGCTGTACGGAGTCTCGCGTTCACAAAAAGAACCAAGACAGATCTTGGTTGTCCATCCTGCATAGTACCGAGCCGATGGCAAACCTCAGTGCTATCAAGACTCATTGCAGTCAACTTCATGTTGTTTTTCAAAATGTTCACTATTTTATTATCAACTGTTTAGGTTCCTCCGGCAATCCATGAAACAGAAGTTAGTTTATTTAATAATGAAATTAAATTGACAAAAAATTATTATATTATATTATAGTTTATAATCTTTATACAAAACGCGTCGATGGCATACGTAAGGCCGTCGCTCGCCTTCCAATCGGGAAGTAGGGGTTCAACCCCGACGTGTACAAATGTGTTTTCAAATTTTGAATTCATATGTACGTTTATTCGACGCCTTTACGGTGAAGGAAAACATCGTGAGGACACCTGCACACACCTGTGAAGAAAGAATTTCTTTACAGGTTATGTGAGAAAGTCGACCAACCCAAACTTGGCCAGCGTGGTTGACTATAAGATCTAATCGCCCTGGGTTAGGGTAGACTCGAGCCCCCTCGGTGGGGACGTATATGAGCTCTTGATGACATACGTATCGTTATAGTTTACATAGTATAAATAAATAAAAAACAATTTAAGCTTACCGTTCTTAGATTACCGTTGAAGTGAAATTTTAAAGTGCAAAAAATAAGATAAACAGCGCTAATACGCTACGACTTGTTCAAATACATCACATTAGGGCCTACACGGATCCTTTAACAATAATTTTCATTGTAAATGCTCACGGGGATTAATTATTAAGTGGCTCAAGTTGAGGGACCCTATAAATAATAACACCCTTGTCAAACGGGCTTAGGCCAGGCCTAGAGTCGTGTAACGAGAAACAAAGGATCCTTATAAATAGTAATAATAAAAGGCACACGATGTGAAACAGCTGTCCTGTGATCATTGTTATTTTCTTATCCAGTCATACACGTTTCATATAAATCGTGATTTGATGGCCAATGTTTTAAAAATCTTTATAGAGATGCTACCGCGCGCCGTAATAGCACAGAATAAGTAATAGTACAAAAGTTGTAATAGTAACTCCCTGTGAAGTTACTATTACGGCGCGTGGTGGTTTCTCTCAACAGCCATAAGTCTGCGCAGGAGATATATCTGTGTTTGACTTTAGCGGACCTAGGAAAGTGTCATCAAAGTTAAGTTGTTTTACAAATCCATTTTTTTATTTCTATATAAAAATGAGGTTCCTACGAGCATTGTTTTAAAGTGTCTAAAACCCAATCAGGTTTGGAGTTGCAGTTTACTGTGAATCTCACAGGAGCCACATGTATTATATAGGTGACCACTTACCACCAGGTGGTCAGTTTGCTTGTTTGCCAACTTAATAGCAATAAAAAAATACATAAGCAACTAACACAAATAAGCGGCCAAAGCCGAACCATACAGAATATAAACTACACACGCACGCTGCGCGCGCATAAACTCAGTGGCTGAACACATGCACGCGCATCACTCGTGCTCGAGTATATATTATGTATAAGTGAACACAAAAAGCTTTAACATTAAAGAATTAAAGTTATTATTTCGCAGGTAATTTTTTGGAAGTAATATAATAATTTAACTGCTGCTTACCGTTGTCAATACCCAAAGTCGTTTGTATTTCTTTCGGTAAATCGATTATTATTGTTAGAAAGATACCTACAAGATAGCCTTCTTTTTCCATAAAAGTTAGTTGAGCCCAGCCTGAAGAGTTTTTTCTGCATAACCTGTCTCGTCTGCTTTCTATGACTAATTGTCAGCAAAGTCGGTAGTGTGTGAAGTTGTTCTCTAAGTTGCATAATTTGTTTTTTAAAAGACTGACATGACCTTGCAATGTCTAAAAAAGCTCACTATAGTTGTCCCTTTATTTTTCTTTTATTTTTTATTGACTATTAATTTTAGAAAGCGCACCAGTACATTATAAATTTTATTTAAGTACGTTTTGAATGTGCGACCATAACCACAGAATAAATAATAGTACTCATAACTAGAAATTCCATATGCAACAATAGGATCAACTAAGGTCCTGTACAGTAAGCTCCGCTCTTTATCAAGCTATACTGATTGACCTTTGGACCGTTCATATATCGCTCATAATAGTGGCGGTTTTCGTAATGTAAATGTACCTATAGCTTGAATGGGAGTTTACTGTATTTTGCTCTTAATTATGGCAAATCTTGACAGTAGAGCACGCAGTTTTTCACATATGGATTCCACACGAGGCCCCCAGTTGAGGCGATTGTCTATTATTAGATGTAAATATTTTTGCTGTTCCACTAGGTCAATTGACGGACATTGACAAGGTCAAGGTTATTTTGTGCATACATTCATGTCAATAACTATTGCAATGTCGTGATTTGTGTGATTATGACTTGAATGTATGTGCAAAAGCTTAGTTTTTTGCCCATTCAGCACAACCCCATGTCGTGGGACCACTCATTTAGCACTAGCAGTGACAAATCGTACTGGAGGTTATTGTGGGTAGCTCGGATATCGCGATCCGCCGCTATTAAGCAAGTGCCATCCGCGAACTGGTACACTTTGCATTTTTTAACTATATTGTTAATATCGTTGACATACACTAAATAGTGCAAAAGACCGAAGACTGGTCCTTGAGCTGTGCCCTCAGATACTTTCCTACTGTCACTGTAGGCATCGGCAACTTTAACTTAATACGTGCGGTTTTTAAGGTAATCTGTGCTCCACTTGAGTAGCGAACCCCTAATCCCCGTCAATTCGAGATTTTTTAACAATGTGCTATGGTGAAGCGTATCGAATGCCTCAAGGATCAGTGCTCGGTCTTGTACACTATTTAGTGTATATCAACGATGTTAAAAATATAGTAAAAAAATGCAAAGTGTACCAGATCGCGGATAACACTTGCTTAATAGCGGCGGATCGCGATATCCGAGCTACTCAAAATAACCTCCAGTACGATTTGTCACTGCTAGTGCTAAATGAGTGGTCCCACGACATGGGGTTGTGCTGAATGGGCAAAAAACTAAGCTTTTGCACATACATTCAAGTCATAATCACACAAATCATGACATTGCAATAGTTATTCACAGTCACGAATGTATATACAAAATAACAACACCTTGTCAATGTCCGTCAGTTGACCTAGTGGAACAGCAAAAATATTTAGGTCTAATAAAAGACAATCGCCTCAACTGCGATTTCGAAAATTGAAGAGGGCACTGTATCACCCACAAACCAATTAAATCCATATACCGGGTGTAACAGAATACCGCAATAATATTTAAGGTTGTTGATTAACAAAAAAAATGTTTTATGACTATTCTTTGTATTTTTATTATATGCCTACTTTCGATTTAATATGCTTAACAGTTAAGTGTATTAAATCGAAAGTAGGCATATAATAAAAATACAAAGAATAGTCATAAAACATTTTTTTTATTAATCAACAACCATAAATATTATTGCGGCAATCCGTTTTATTTAGTTTATTTTTAGTTATGACAAAAATTTTGTGTGCTTGTTCAGACAAGCAAACTGAACAACTTTCACTATGGGACCAACTTCGAAATCGCAAAAAAATCAGCTGTTCCATAAATATTCAACCTATTATTAATATTCAAGCTAAATGTTCAACCAAACTATCATGTCATCACGTTACGAGATATATTACGAGTTTCTTTGTAATTACATTGATACTACTCGATTTATATGTGGCTAAAAACTTTCCGCAACGTGCATCAATTACACGTTCATCTTTCATACCATACATGTGGCATACAAACTTCCCAAGTATGTAAAAATCTTTTTTACTATTTCTTCTATTATTTTCCAACGCTTTAAATGCTTTCTGATGTCGGATATTTTTAATAAATAATCGGTACGGTTTTTTCCTTTCCTCGGAAACGGGAATGCATAAATGCCCTATAAACTTTAACATAAAAGAGATCCTAATTCTTTATATACCTGTGAAATATTTATTCATTTCTTTGAATTCATATGGCCATATTCCATCTAAATCCTTAAATTGTCATTACAGAGGTGATCCATGTTTCTGAGCATTATTACAAAAATATCTTTGTCAGAAGTTTTGATCAAAACATTGAATATCTTATTATTATCCATTTTGCATAAATGATAAATTGTTTTGTATGAGCTTCTTCGTAATATTGGCACTATATAATTGTCATCTATGTGTGAAGTCACAGAGTTATTATAAACACTATAAGTATGACATTCCTTGTAGTTTAAATTGACGACGATATCACCAATAAATTCTGCTATTTCATTTGTGCTGCAACGAGTAATTAAAGAATCACCAAAAGCTTCTTTGAATTGTATTTTATTTAGTTATTTGATCAAATCTACTAGTCTGACTTGTTCTTGGCCGGTAACTAGCTACTGTATGTGCCGTACTTTATGGCGTCGAGCTCGTCATAATCCTTGATAAGCGACGAAAAATATTGGTCAAAAATTATATCAACTTTTGGAGCACGTGTTGCTCTTAATATCGACATAATTTTGTTCTAAATGTTATGGAATATCTTTGGATAATATGTTTCATTGTATGAAGTATAAAGAAATCCATAAAAAATAACAGCATCAAACCGTCTTGGTACATTATCATATAAGCGACATTCGCGTTCAAAACCTTAACCATTGTTGATCTTTGCGTTTTATTTAATGTAGTATCTTCATGACACAATGAAATTGGTACCATTGTAATTTGTAATAGGATACAATAATGTTATTTTTTATAGATCGATGTTATGTTTTATTGATGAAGCTCATAAGCGGCCAAATAAATCACGCTGAACACGTATTTCATGAACTTTATTACCAACTTTGATTTTTTCTTCTTATTTCAAAGGCAAAAATTATTATTTTTACTTGTGAATTTTTTCCTCAAATCTGTTCCCTTTCAGCAAACTTTTGGCAATAATTTTTTTCTTAATTTTTTATTGATTATAAGAAATTTAACAAATTATCATTAACTGTGCATGGGCTACTGTACAATTACAACAATTTTCATTCAGATTTAGCTGAAATGGATACAAAATTTTTTTGAATGTCCAAAACTGTAAATGAAAGTCCATAACTGTGCAGAATCTCTCTTTTTGCATATTTTTCCAGGTTCAGCATCATTTTTTCTTCGTAAACCTGTAACATCCATTGTATGAGGTATACATTTTGGTTCGTATATCGTGACTTTTAGCCCATCACCGACGAGTAGAAATCGAATTTGTTAATTGAATCACACCGGTTAATCTTTTTCTTGCATCAGCGTTGATAGTTTATTCGAGTAGTAATATCATTTACACGTTCATCTTTCATACCATACATGTGGCATACAAACTTCCCAAGTATGTAATAATCTTTTTTTACTTTTTCTTCTGTTATTTCCCAATGTTTTAAATGCTTTCTGATATTTTCCTCTCCTTAGAAACGATCGATGGGTTAAAATCACAACCAGTGAATGCATAAATGCCCGATAAACTTTAACATTAAAGAGATCCTAATTCTTTATATACCTGTGAAATATTTATTCATTTCTTGGAATTCATATGGCTATTTATATTCCATCTAAATCTTTAAATTGTTATTACAGAGGTGATCCATGTTTCCCAGCATTATTAAAAAATATTTTTGTCAGAAGATTTGATCAAAACATTTGATATCTTATTATTATCCATTTTGCATAAATGGTAAATTATTTCTGTGTAATCTGCGTAATGTTAACACTATAAATTGTCATCTATGTGTGAAGTTACAGAGTTATTATAAACACTATAAATATTACATTCCTTGTAGTTTAAATTGACGATGGTATCACCAATGAATTCTGTCATTTCATTTGTGCTGCAACGAGTAATTAAAAAATCACCAAAAGCTTCTTTGAATTGTATTTTATTTAGTTATTTGATCAAATCTACTAGTCTGACTTGTTCTTGGCTGGTAATTAGCTACTGTATGTGTCGTACTTCATGGCGTCGAGCTCGTCATAATCCTTGATATACGGCGAAAAATATTGGTTAAAAATTATATCTACTTTTGGAGCACGTATTGCTCTTAATATCTTATAAGACAATAGAGGTAGCCTCTTGCCGGGTATTGACCAAAGGAAAGCCTAAGTATTTGCGGATTGTTCATCAAAATATTCAAGGCTTTTCTGGGAAAGATTTAGAAATTAGCCTATATTTAGATTATGAAAAGATTAATGTATTTTGTGTCACTGAGCATTGGCTCAAAAATTATGAATTGTCAACAAGTTTAGATAACTATAAAATTGCGAGTTCATTCACTAGAAAAAGTGCTATTAGAGGCGGATCCCTTATAATTTTACATAATGACATACAGTTTAAGGAACGAAAAGACATAGTTTCTCTTTCAGTCGAACGAATAATTGAGTTATCATGCGTGGAACTTGATAATTTCATTGTAATATGTGTATACAGGCCCCCCTCTGGAAACTATTCAGAGTTTGAGTCTGCTATGGAAGACGCACTAAGAATAGTATCTAGGAAATTTAAAAAAATTGTTGTCTGTGGTGATTTTAATATAAATATTTTAGTGGAATCACAATTATGTAGTAGATTTATTAACTTATTTAAATCATTTAATCTGAATCATGTTTTTCAAGAGCCAACCCGAATTACAGCTACATCCGCTACTTGTTTAGACAACATTTTCTGTAACTGTGATGTACAAGATAAATTTATTATTAATTGTATAAACTCTGACCATAGTGGGCAATTAGCTTCGTTTGAACACCATCATGTTTGTTCTGAACGTGAGATTACTTGTAGACCCATAACAAAACGCGGTATAGAAAAATTTAAAAGAAATGTTGTTAATCAAATTACAGATTCATCAACCGAGAGGAGCAACGCGAATAATCTTTATAATAATTTATTTAATGTAGTTAAAGATGAATGTAACAACATATTTAAAAAAAAGTAATTAAAATCAAACATGAGAGAAAGAAATTTAGTGATTGGGCGACGCCAGGCATATACAAAAGCCGTAGGAAATTATTTGAACTTTATGCTTTAAAAGTAAACTCCAGTGATCCCGCTTTCATAGATTATGTAAGAAATTATTCTAAAACATTTAAGAAAGTGTGCATGTCTGCAAAAGCGATGTACATAAGTAATAAAATTAGCTTATCTAAAAACAAAGTAAAGACCACCTGGAACATCATTAACCAGGAAACAGGGAAACCCAAAAGCCGTGTAAATTCTTTCTCACTAGAAGTTAATAATAAAGCAATAAAATCGGATATTGCAGTTGCAAATGCGTTTGAAGATTTCTTCTACCACATACCTATAGAAACTACAAGTAGTCTCAACTCGTGCCCCAATGCGGCTGTAGCCCTCTTAGAACAAAGTGTAGAGAAGTGCAGCATAGGCTTCAACTTTGGTCACATTGACGCCGACACTATTCTAAAAACATTCCGCATGATCAGTACCAAAAAAACTGAAGATCTTTGGGGTATTTCGACCCACTTAATCAAATCTATTATAAAAGAACTTGCTCCGCAACTAGCGTTCATTTTCAACAAATGTATTGATGAAGGTATCTTTCCTGATCTAATGAAATATAGCAAGTTAATACCTTTATTTAAATCTGGAAATAAAAATGATCCTGCAAATTATAGACCAATTTCGATTCTACCAGCACTTAGCAAAATATTTGAAAAAATTATTTCTAATCAGCTGTCAGATTATTTCACAATCAATAAAATCCTACATATGAACCAATTTGGCTTTACTAAGGGTCGTTGCACTACAGAGGCTGGAGTTGCACTTCTCAAACACATTTTTGCCGCCTGGGAGTGTAAACAGGATGTGATCGGTATATTTTGTGACCTGTCAAAGGCTTTTGACTGCGTTGATCATCAGACTCTTCTAAATAAGCTCAAGCATTATGGTGTGTCTGAAGAGGCAATTAAGCTTATTGAGTCTTATTTGTCCAATAGGGTCCAAAAAGTTGTAATTAACAGAACTGAGTCTTCTGGTGCACCTATCATTATGGGTGTGCCTCAAGGATCAATACTGGGACCTCTGCTCTTCTTAATTTATATTAATGACCTCCCACACTTCACCAATAATCTGTGCGATACAGTACTATTTGCAGATGACACTTCTTTAATATTTAAGATTGACAGAGGAAACGGAAATACTGACGTTGTAAATAGTACTCTTTCTAAAGTATTGCATTGGTTCACTGTGAATAATTTATCATTAAACTCGAGTAAAACTAAATGTATTAAGTTCTCATTGCCAAATGTTAGGAAAGTGGATAATATTGTGGAAATGAATAATCATACTGTTGAATTCGTCGATTTTACTAAATTTTTGGGTATAACACTAGATTCGACTTTGCAGTGGGATCCACATATTGCGTCTTTAGCAAAAAGACTCAGTTCTGCGGCATATGCTGTAAAAAAAATGAGACAACTTACTGATGTTGAAACGGCAAGACTGATTTACTTTAGTTATTTTCACAGTGTCATGTCATATGGGCTATTACTGTGGGGATCAGCCGCTAGTATAGAAAGTATTTTTGTACTTCAAAAAAGAGCCGTGCGGGCTATTTATAATTTACGAACAAGGGATTCTCTACGTGATTTATTTAAAGAAATTAATATATTGACTTTAGCAGGACAGTATATTTATGAAAATTTGATTTATGTTTATAAAAATTATAACACATTCGATACCAATTTTAAATTTCATAACTTAAATACAAGAAATAAAAATAAACTTGCCGTTCCAACGTACAGGCTCCAAAAAACTAGAGGCTCATTTATGGGGAAATGTATATCTTTTTACAATAAAGTTCCACAGAGTGTTACTGACTTACCTTTTCATAAGTTTAAAGCGCATGTAAAAAAGACTCTAATGAGTAAAGGATATTATAAAGTCAATGATTATCTGAATGATGTCAATGCTTGGTCTTAATTGTAGACTTAATTTATAGATTTAAATGTATAATGTACACTGACACATCTAATCTTGTAATGGAAGTTGAACACAATCTTTACTTTTGAGTTCTGCTTCCAATTGACGACTCTGTAACAATACAGGGAGAAAAAAATAGCCCTTGCTGGTTTTCTTGCTGGTTCTTTCCAGTACAAGGTCTCCCGCCGTAGACTTGTGAACCAATGGCGTAGCTTCTTTGACGTTCAAAAGTGATTGTAAAATCCCAATTGAATAAAGGATATTGAATTTGAATTTGAATTTATCGTCATTTTTTTTTCGAAATGTTATGGAATGTTTTTGGATATGTTTCATTGTATGAAGTATAAAGAAATCCATAAAAAATAACAGCATCAAACCGTCTTGGTACATCATCATATAAGCGACATTCGCGTTTAAAACGTCAACCATTGTTGATCTTCGATCTTCACGTTTTATTTAATGTGCCATTTTCATGACACAATGAAATTGGTACCATTGTAATAGGATACGATAATGTTATTTTTTTATAAATCGATGTTATGTTCCATTGATGAAGCTTATAAGCGGCCAAATAAATCACGTTGAACACGTATTTCATGAACTTTATAACCAACTTTAATTTTTTCTTCTTATTTCAGAGGCAAAATTCATTATTTTTACTTATAAATTTTTTTCCTCAAATCGGAATTTTTTTCCTTGTTCTCCCTTTCAGCGAACTTTCGACAACAATGTTTTTCTTAAATTTTTCCTCATTCTAAGAAATTTAACAAATTATCATTAACTGTGCATGGGCTACTGTACAATTACAACAATTTTCATTCAGATTTAGCTTAAATGGTTACATTTTTTTTATGTCCATAACTGTAAATAAAATTCCATAGATGTGCAGAATCTCTCTTTATTGCATACTTTTCCAGGTCAGCATCATTTTTTTTTTTTCGTAAACCTGTAACGTCCATTGTATGAGGTATACATTTTGGTTCTTATATCGTGACTTCTAGCCCATCGCTGACGAGTAGAATCGAATTTGTAAATTGAATCACACCGGTTAATCTTTTTCTTGCATCAGCGTTGATAGTTTATTCGAGTAGTAAATCTCTCTTGTCTAGAAAAGTTTTATCAGTTCGTTTAATTCCAAGGTATCCTTCTGGCATGACTTTTGCAATAGATGGATGGGTAATTCCGACTTTTAATAAATTCTCGTGGTATTTTATCAACCATCGCGAATAATAAGGTTGATTTGTAACGAAGAATATAGTTGTTATTTTTGACAAAATATACCTATACCGGTTGGTTAAAACGTCTCTTGGTTTTTGATATGATGGTGCAGTGGTTTTAAGGTTATCTGGTGAGTCGGTACCAAAGTATCCGTATGGATAGTAAACTGTCACGTTTCTGCAGGGTTCTCCAATATGACATTTATGTGGATGATCGGCAAATATATTCTCAGGTCCCTGTTGGAGACATTGGTGATTCAATTGCTCATCTGAATAGGAATCTGGCAATCATTCACAAGTGGAGTCAAAACTATAGCCTCTTAGTTAACACCAACAAGTCGCAAGCTATTGTGATTGGCGGTTCTAGGCAAATAGCTGCACTCAATAACATTTAAATGCCAACAATCTTATGCAGAAGCTTTCCTTTACTGTAGAAAGGTTACGAGAAGGTAGTTAGGAACTTGGGGGTCCTGTTCGACTGTACGCTCTAATGGGCTCCTCATATAACAGAGGTCAGTAGGAAGCAATGCAGGAAGTTTGCAGCGCTGGGATCACTAAGAAGGTGGAAAACTTGCTTCCAGTAAAGACAAAGATCGATCTTGAAAAGGTTCTCCTTTTTCCAATCTTGAACTATGCAGACGTTTGCTTTACAGATTTAAACGAAGATCTACACATAAAACTCCAACGGCTGCAAAATGTCTGCATACAATTCGTTTATGGCATGCGTTAGTCTGATCATGTGTATGAATTCAAAGAACAATTGAAATGGCTTCCTATTAAGTTACGACGGCAAGTATATATCCATTTCTTCCTCTATAACTTCCCGTATGACCAACGTACCCTTCTTGATATCAAGGAGCGTTTTCAATTTCACGGGACTGATCAACATCAAGTTTTGCGATCCAAGTAAGATGTTATTCAACATATCTATACAGATTCGGGCTATTTGAAGGATACTTTAATAGACTGTGGGATATCTCGATATCTGAAAGTCGAAGACACTTGCCACTTTTAAAAACAGGGTCCCATGTCCTGGCACAGTCATCTTCATATCTTGTTTTACTTGTATTCTATTACACATATACTTTTATTTATTTATTTTAGTAGGTGCATAATATTGCATAATTTGGATGTATTTCTTATATAAGTATATATTACTTTCAAACAATTCTTCTTTCATGACGGCACAGTGTCATATCCATTTAAGTATCTGTTTACAAAGGTTGTCTTGAAGAGATAGCTGTCGGCGTTAAGACCGCCTTTGCCCATATTAGTTTTAAGTGTTTATGTTATTGTTTCTGTTTTGTTTGTGTGCAATAAAAATTTATCTATCTATTACATCCAAATGTTTCTACACTGAACACCAAAATAATTCAATACTTTCCTCGCTCTGATGTTTTATGATACAGTAGAAAATAATATTTTTTATAGCAAAATATTTATGATTTTAGTTTTTGCTTGCTGTTGCTTGCTTTCATACCAAACGACTTAAAAACGGCGCAGGCCTTATTAGGCAAACCATGTTTAGTAAAGCCCAAATCAAAGCTATTAAAAAAAACTAATTGACAATCATTGTAGCTTTAATAAGTACCTCCTTTTATTTGTATTTTGAATCAATCATAGCATTTATTCTTAGCACTTTCTTCATAGTGTAAATTTAAATATAGGTTTTATTTCAATTTGTAAAAAGTGGGGCCCTACAATCCGGCTGTACCTTTTTAAAAGTTTTAGTTCACTGGATAAAAACTGTCTCAAATTACCTACTTTTCCTTAATCAGTATCAGTGGTATATTCGTTTGTATTTATTACAACAAAAAAATGTTCACGTCATTCTTAACGCAATCATAGCATTCACCTACTACACAGCTGTTTTCGTAAACTAATTTCATTGCTTCTACAAAGCCTCTAGAGAAATGTGATTATCAATATCAATTATGACATTACTACAAAGAGGTTTAATTTTAAAATATGGATAGCAAAGACATTCATGTACAAAACCGACAATTATTTGACAATTTAGGGAATTTACTAATTTTAATATTACTATGTAACTTTACTATGTACTTAGTATAATTAATATTTTTCCTTGGTCCGTCCCAAAAGAACACAGAGAAGTGATTATTTATCTTAATAGTTTTTGTCTAGAATATAGGTTTAATTGAACTATTTTTAATAAAACATAAAAAAAGGTTTAGCCAATGAAATTTTTCGTAACGACATAAGACATAGGGTATTTTTATTGGTTGACCGCAATCATTGAGTTTTGTTTAAGTTTTAATTATTAGTTATACCTTCATCTATAGAAAATGCAGTATTTGTTTAAATTTTGAATATCAACTTTAGTAAGACTTTTTGGTTTTGAGATATGAGTATGGAACTGTTGTCCTACAAACCGTTGCCATAAGATATGCCTGGCCTTGTGTTTTTCATTAAAAATAATACAATGCAACATGTACCAACTGTGTGTCGGTAAGGAAACATCTACTCCGTTTGAATATAATTTTCCTAATTACAATTATACAGTTGATACTATGTTGACTTGGATAATAATTAAATATTATTAATTTTGTGATCTGAAACCTCGAAGTAGGTAAAGGAAAATTCATAATTTATAGTTTCCAATAGTAGTTAGCGACTGTAATCTACAACTCAATTAAACTTGAGACCCTTGACAGCGCGTTCATGAGCCGTCGCGTTCCACTTATATTGATTTAAAATAATTCTTAGGTCTACGTCAATAAAGATCAAATTTAAAGCTTACGCTGTCAAATAAATTATGGATAATTTAGTATTCGATGATTTACTTTGGGAATTTAAATTATGAATAGAATATTTTTATAACACTTTCTAGGGGCAATAACAAAATAATAATGTTTCTGGTGAGTGAGTTCACAGAAAAAAACGACTATCGAGAATATCACTGTTAAGGACCATACACACTTCAACCTATATTATACATTACACTGCTGGAGGAGTAGATATCGACCTACTACATCTCACTACTGTTTCATTTGTTTTAAAAGGATAGAATAGAGACAGCATCATGTTAAAACAGTATCTAACTTTAGAGAGCGTTAATTTTTTTTTGTTGTTACACCATTTTTTTAAATCCGTTTTCGACATGGACCATTATGCTGAAACAAACAAAAAATCTTTAAAAATTTGTAAACATCTTAACTACATCGTACACGCCATAGCAACATTGTTTACAGAGTATTTCGAGATTTATGTTGAGAGTTCTGGGTGGTTCTAGCTTCCACCTTTAGCCATATAAGTACTCGCTTTAGGTGAGTTCAACGCTGTGACTAAAAGACTACGTTTGATAGAATGATTAATAACAACTTTTGTAAATCATAACGAGACGTATACTATCTTATAAATTCCGGACATTTAGGAAAAAATAAGCAATGTAATTAGCTAAGCTAATGACTACTTCCACTTACCTGTTGTCATAGAATGAAACAAAGTCATAAGATAGGTGCATAAATAGAACAGCTTTGCATCAATGTAACTGTGCAAGTTTTTCATCTACGATCATTTCACATAATGTTAACATTGCTTAGAGCAATTACAAATTTATTGACGAATGTACAAAATAACTGCGAATGGTTCAGTCGATGGATTCTTAAAAGAAAAACATTTTAACGCAATACAAGCGATTGCATCGATTAATGGCACTGGCGCTAGAAATATTATGCTTCCAATCGTTTCTCGAAAAAGAAAATATAAGACTTGATGATAATGTTAACATAGGCTGATATTTTTATCGACAGTAATGAATCGTTTGAGAAATAATAAAAGATGAGGAGATATCGACAGTGATGACTCAATTTGAAATATTTAAGAAAATCGTAGAAACGATGTATTTAGAAAACTCCTCAATATTATGTTATTTATCTTGTCAATTGTTATCAATTGATTGGAGACTTTTCATTGTATAAAATTAAAAATTATTATTATTCATGCTTAAATTAATTACTTTGAATTTGAATCGATTGATTAAACTTTAGGTATTTCACAGTAAGGGGTCTTATTAGACTGCAGTATGACTAGACGGCCCAATCGAATCTCGTAAGGCCCATACTTTGTTAGGCCTTCGAAAACGCAAAACTTCGAAAATGTCGTATATTTTCGAAAATTTTACAAGCGAATATGCTTCTTCCAGTTGACCTAGCTAGAATCATGAAATTTGGCAAGAAGCAATAGATATGTTAAGGAAAAAATCTGAAAACCATTTATACGTAGTTCGGAGCTTATATGCGTACTAAGATAGTGTTGTACGGTGCGCGACTACAACTCGCACTTGGCCGGCTTTTTTGCATTTGGCCCTTGCAAAACTATAGGCTTTGTCACACGGTTGTACTTTATTCTTTGCTTGAATTTTAACTCCACTGTGTATAATACCGTTACACTGATGACTCACCGAATTCTCAACCCGAACAGAGATAGCATTGCTGGCTGAAAAAATTAAATAACATTCAAAAGTTCGAATCTTCAGGTGCAAGTGCAAGTAATTTGAAGAAAATGTTGTTTGATCAGGACATTGCATCAGTTTCACGTTTACTATTGCACTGGCTTTTAATGAGTTGAAGTTTGAATTGTTTCCTCATGCACCTTATTCGCCAGATCAAGCTCCATCGGATTATTTTCTGTTTCCAAAACATGAAAAAGTGGTTCGACGGTAAAAGATTTGCCAACAATCAAGAGGTAAACTACTGTTGATGGCAATTTTGAGGAGCTTGATCTGATTGACTATAAACAGGGTATTAAAGCCACTGAACATCGCTAGGAAAAGTGTATTGCGTTAAAAGAAGACTATATTGAGAACTAAATAAGTTTATTCCAGTTATCTTTATTAGGCCGGCTACTTCTGGGACCACCCTCGTACATATAATTAAAATACCTTTTAATACAAGTAATGTTGTCAGGTCACTTAGTTTTGCAGTGTTACGTTCAAAGCGCTTGTAACCTATTTCACATTTTATCTTGTAATTAAGAGCCCTGTAAACGATCAAACATGTTTGTCAAACTTGCTTGACAAACTTCACGTTTTCATTCAATTCAGATTCAGTTCTCCACTTAAATCCAGATACTTTTCAAACACATCAAACACGTAGTTCGTTTGTCAAACGCGTCAAACACAGCCTTACACGAACAAACAAGTTTGTCAAACACGTGAATTTGACAAACATGTTTCATCGTTTACAGGGTCCTATATAATGGTTATAGATATCACATATACACGCACTTCCACTGTCTACACCAAAGTCCATGGTCTACACTAAATAGTGAGGCTTCTAATGACAGAGCGTGTCAAGTTAATTAATGGATCCTACGGAACCACGGCCAAGCTATAACGCCCAATTAATTGAATACATTTGCATTCCATACAATTTGCATTCCGATTCGATTCAATTAGCGACGTGATACCGTGTGCAGGGCTCACCTGGAAATTGTGTGTCATTCCGACAAGCTTGTTGGGAAATCTCTTAATTGTGCTTCAAGAGATTACGTATTTCCAGTAAGCTGAAATCACATCTACAGAAAAAAGTACGATTAAACACTAAATTACGACTGCTCAGAATAAGAATGAAACAAGGAAATATTGTAATCTGAAATATACAAGCTATTCAATCTTAAGGGGTGGTCATATGCAATTTACGCTCGCTTACTGCTATGGCTAAATAATTATACTCGTAATTTGTACAAACAATTTCAGATGAGAATATTTTAACGTTTCATATTTTTTATCCTGATTCCTCAGTAGTTTTGGCTTATTATTTTTAAAATCACGTTGTATTTTTAGTGTTTCTGACAGTTCCAAAGTAATTTTAGAAATTATTGCCAGCTACTCGTATCTTGTGCCTGCATGTTTTAAAGTTCATGACTTTTTGTCTTCTAAAGGGCGCCATATACAATTTTATGTGACGTCACGCCTAGTGAGCGATCTAGATACTTCTAACGATACCTCGTTGGCTATTTAGAAATAATGAGGGAACAGATAAATATACATAATGAATATACATTACTTTTTTACGTTATTTTATCTTACCTAATTTTCATACTGCAAGCTTTTGGAATTTTGATTTTATATTAGTGTGTGAATTGTATTGTAATTTTTATTGTAATATATTATATTGTGCTGTGTTGTTTTAGATTATATTGAAATAAATGACTATTATTATTAGTGTCTTTAATAAAATTTCTTTTTAAATATTTTTTACTATTATTATTTTTATTTTTCTTTATTCTGAATAATACTTAAATATATATATTTTTACAATATAAATATAAAAAATATAAAGATTATAAAAACAATAGTGTGTCCATCGGTATTATTATTATTTTCTTAATTAATTTTTTTCTTAAATATATTTTTTTACAATATAAATATAAAAATACAAATATTATAAAAAACCTAAACTTAGTAAATCCATCCATCCGTGATAACGAAAAAATTGAACTACGACCCCCCCATCGTGACGATGTCCGGAGTGAATATCGAACTGGTGACAGCAATTAAAGTGCTTGGACTCGCGATCGACAGAAACCTGAACTTCGCCGAGCATGTGTCAGAGCAGTGTAGAAAGGTAACTAATATATATAAACAACTAGCACGCACGGCGAAAGTAACATGGGGTCTAAATAGTGAAATCATCAGGACGATATATCTAGCGGTCATTGAACCTATTATCCTGTACGCCAGTGGAGCATGGAGCCAGGCCACGGATTTGGAACTCGTCAAAAAGCAGCTAGAGTCGGTACAACGGAACTTTGCAATAAAAGTCTGCAAAGCTTATAGAACAGTGTCCTTGACGTCCGCTCTTACATTATCTGGACTGCTCCCGATTGACCTGCGAGTACATGAAACAGCATCCCTCTATAGAACAAAAAAAAGGGACTGCCGAGACCACCTACCACCAGGCAGTATACTGGAAAAGGAAACATCATTTTCTGGGAGACCTCATCCATCCGAGCGGGTTCTGATAGAATATGAATGTGTAGAGGATACATCCGTAGAGACCATACGGAAGCACAAAATCCAAGACCCACAAATATACACAGATGGCAGTAAAATTGATGAGGGGGTTGGAGCCGCCGTCTCGTGGTGGGTAGAGGGAAAAGAAACCGCCAGTTACACATTTAGTCTCGATCCCGGCCTGTACGGTCTTCCAGTCTGAACTGTATGCTCTGCATAGGGCGATAGAGATGGTCCGGAGAGAGGGTACCACCTCAGCAACAATACTGAGTGACTCCAGATCCTCATTGGAGATCATCACGAACCCCAAAGCAGGCCATCAGCTAGTGCAGAGGATACATGAAGACATCAGAAGTATCAGAAGGAACGGTGGAGAGGTCAAACTGTTCTGGCTGAGAGCACACGTAGGCACAGCGGGAAACGAAAGAGCAGATGAATTAGCCAAAAAAGCAGCGCGGGTGGTAAACGGAACGCGGGACTACTGTGAGATCCCCGTGTCGTTCGTGAAGAATAAGATAAGGGAAGAGACGATCCGAAAATGGCAGGATAGGTACGTTACCTCCTCTACAGGAGGAGTGACCAAATGGTTCTTTCCAGATCAGGCGAAAGCCTATAGCTGGGTCAGGAAAGAAAAACCATCACCTCGTTTGATACAAGTCTTCACGGGGCGCGGGGGGTTCGCAGAATATCTGTACCGATTCAAACTCAAGGACAATCCATATTGTGAATGTGACCCCGGGGAGATTGAATCGGTATGGCACGTCCCAGATTTGCCCAGATTTGCCAGTGCCCGCCATGACTTAGAACATAGACTAGGCAAGATAGTGATAAGGAAAGAGAATATCCATGCGCTACTGATGGATAAAAAGGCAAAACCACCCTTAGTGCAGTTTATACAAATAGCAGCCGATCTGGCAACACAGCGAAACAAGAACTGTACTCCACCAGCGCAGGGGGGTGATGATGGGTCGGTAAATATGGCACCACGAACGCGGGAACCTTACGTGGCCCCAACGATAACGCAAATGCAGTGGTTGAGCGACGGAGAAAAAGGAACAGTAGGTCTCCTCACAAGGGCTGTGGCGTTGTTCATGGATAGTGCAGGAGAAAGGATTGGCATTAGTTTCTGTATGTCCAGAACAAGGAAGCACGTTGCCATATCACCTGGCCTAGCAGTCCTGCTAAAAGGCAGCACTACCAGGGCGACCATTAAAAGAAAAGTGTTTGATGCAATGCCTGAGGTGATGCTCGCAGGGCAAAAATGCCGGATTGTACGTTTCAGGAATAAGTCGATCCTGCTCCTGGACTGGCACATTGACAAGTCGTCCTTTACTATAGCGGGGGAACTGCTGTTAAACATGGACGGAGACCCAAGAGTCATCAGCGTGGATGTCATGAAGGTAGATCTCGAGAAAGGGAAAGTGTCCGATTACACTCCCTTATTGGAGGCCTCCCGAAAACACAAAATTATCGTGTACGAGGGAAGAGGCCAAAAACCTCGACTTTCTGCTCAAAGACCACGAGCAGACTCCACGCAATGAACTAACAGAAAGTGGCTCAGCCCGGGCACAAAGGCAACACGAGGAGGCGATGCAAGAAGCAAACGAAAGAAGACACCTCCAATCACAAAGACAATCCCCGACAGACGACCTCGTCAGGGGCATATCTGTTGCCCTGGGCCACGCTCGTCCTCGCAGAACAAGCAGTGAGACAGTACCGGACTCGGTCCCCAAACATAGAACGGTCTCCTCACCCAAAACCACACTGGCAGACATGGGAAGGGTGAGACCGCCATCCAGAATAGTCACTGACCGGGACGGAGATGACCTAGTCAACGCCTATCTAGAGTACCTGGGGACACTGCGGGCGACGCTGCAGGTAAAACACACCACCTGCAGCAAGATACTTGAGGCATTTCAGATAAACGCCCGCATGTTACTACAGGAACTCCTGGACGGGGCGAGGGCGGTGGTCTATAACAACGACACCGGGACTGTGGTGACGGGAACTCGCCCTATAGATAAAAAGCAGATGGCGGCGTACAGTGGCACGTCAGGCATGGTGCTGGTGGATCATGAAGCAACTGACGAAAGGGTAGCAATCACATTCTGCACACCGATCAAGGACCCAATAGTGGTAATTGCCAAGTGCACCCGCTTCATGCTGGAGGACCGAATTCTAAAAACGGCGGAATCCGTGAGTGGAACTTGGATCTCCGAACCATGGGGTAAACCATGGGTTGACGGTGTGCCGGGTTGCGGGAAGACCACGTGGCTCCTCAACAACTTCCAAATGAAGGAAGATATGATCATCACTAGCACACTCGAGACGGCAAAAGAACTGTTGGACAAAGTGACGACTCGATTCGGGGCGGTCGTGAAGGGGATAATAAGAACCATTGCCTCAGTTCTCATCAATGGTGTGGAAGCATCAAAACGCCTTTTGGTGGACGAAGCTCTCCTAGTCCATTTTGGAGCTATCATCATGGCAACAAGGCTGACCGGGGCAAGAGAATTGGTACTAATGACCGATACAAATCAGATCCCCTTCATAGACAGAGACAACCTGTTCGAGATGCGTTACGGAAGCCCCGCCGCCATCACGTCGGTAACAGAAAAGCTCCTCTGCACACACCGAAGTCCGATGGATGTGGTGTATGCCCTCCAAAACATCTACAAGGGTATTTACACATCACGGCAAGTGCTGAGGTCCATGACATGCAGAATGGCATCGGAGGCGGTGTTACGAAGGGGCAACCCAAATACTCTCTTCCTTACTTTTACTCAAGACGAGAAAGAAGCGTATGGGAGGGAAGGGTTCGGCACCGGAGAACAATCTAGACTGCTGACGATCCACGAAGTACAGGGACTAACGTACGATCACGTGGTTGTGCTCAGAGGAGCAGAAAGGAAGAACCCTGTCCACGATAGTGTCCCTCACGCGGTGGTTGCCATTACCAGACACACGGTATCCTGCACCTACTTCTACCGGGAGTTGAAGGAGGACGACGCAATTAGACGTCTCATTACCCTTCCCAGCATAGCAACAGATGAAGTGGTCATGGAATACAATAAAAAAATGGTGCTCAGGGCCCTATCAAGCGGAGCGACCTTGGTGTAACTAAAAAAAAAAAAAAACAGACGTAACATATATTATGCCAAATACGAGTATACTAACTGTCCAAATCTTATGAAATAGTCCATACATAAATTATTAACATATAGTATAATATTATTAAGATATATATTTGAGTATAATTAAGTATATATAAGTATAAATAGATATTATTAAGATATATATTTAAATTTTTAAATTGATTGAGTTGCGCAACTCACCTTAGATTAGGAGTAAAAAGTAGTCGTAAGTCTTAATATAATAATTATAATAAAATAGATCACAATGAGAAGATTCCATGAAAAGAGCACGGACCACGAGTCTGTGGAGTGTTAAATTAGTAATTAAAAAAAAATCCATCCATCCATATTATTATTATTATTACACGCTTTATGTCATAAAAGCTATAAATTGGTAACATACGCAATTGTCTTTCGTTAGTTTATCACACGCGTTTCACATAGGTATAGACGGTACTTTGTAAATTCGACACACTTGTTGTTCGTCATCGTAAATAAGATTATTAAATTTTGGTTAGGTTTTAGTTAAATTGAAACGCATTTGTATTTCAACTATAAAGATTTGTGATCGAGGCATTCAAGGCAGTTTAAATTTAAGCAAGTTAACTTGGTTACCTTCGTGTTACTAAACAATCAAGAGAAGTACAAAAGTAAAAAAAAAACATATTTTTACTTAGACAACTTCGCTCTCCCAATTTCAAAATAAAGTTGATTAGCAGAACGTACTTTGTAAGTAAGCCATTTCAGCGCTTTGAAACTGGTGTAGTTATAAAACTTTAACTTTACGACACTGTCGTCCTTTAATTTCAAAAGTCTTGTTACTGTAATGTATCACGTAAAGTCGGGAACTAATAAAAGAAAGACGTGACCGTTGAGCCCTTACATTGTACAATGTCTCCCTTTTTTAACTGTGTATTAAATTATGTTAGAGTCAAGGAAGTTTAAGATTAGTTATAATATAATCATGTATAAGCTTGCCAAGTTTATAAACAAAATACAAGTGTCTAATATGTACTTAGTATATGTAAATAACACCAGAATTTCATGGCATTCAAAATAAGTAAAATAATAAGATAAAATCACTCAAGTATTAAGATGAGATCAAATAATAACAATAACTCGCATCAATTTAAAAAGGATGTACTAACACATGGTTCATGTTCCTCAAAAATAATAATTGTAGTCTCTGCCCGATATTTGATCATAGCGGCCAATATAAATAAAGACTACTCATCTGCGCGGGATTATAAAATTATAATGCACAAGACGTGTCTGCGCGAAACACAGAATGTGTCTCCGTGAACCGCTGAGAAAACGGAAGGCCAAACAAGATCAATTTTCTCTTGTTTGGCGTGTTTGTGATTGAATCGATAAATATATTGATAGATGCAAAAAGGCTTGGTCAATTTAACTTTGTGAAGTTTAATTAAATTAATGCCTGTTCATATTATTAGATACAATCAGATTTATATACAAATTTCCTGGCTGAATTATACATTATACATATTCAAATCTACTAATTGGAACAATAATGTAGATCTATTGATTTGATTGCAACGAAATGGTTCATTCAATTAATTCATCTTTATTTTAAATATTAGCTAAATATTTCAAATTACGAAATTATAATTTATTGGATCAATAATTTACCATGATCCCTTTGAATGAGATACTGAGTTAATACACTTATGCCACTTTTTTGTATCTAATATTAAAACAATCAATTCGACATGGTTGAGGCAATCATTTTATTAAGTTCGATTCTAAGAAGAGACATGGTCCTTACAAAGAAGAGACTTGCTTGTATTGAACAAGACTCAGATGCTTACGACAACATTTTTTGTTAGTAGATAATATATTCATTCGTTTTATTTGAAACAAATAATGACTCATTTGAATCAAACAAAAGTTGATAGTTGCCTGTAGTAGGCTTAATACACCGCCTCAGACGGAGGTAGTGTCATCAATCTAGTTAGTCTGAGGAGTGTGTCTTACGCGTTGTATAACAGTTCTGTGCAAAAAGTATTTTGTTTTGTGTGCAATGACGTATATTTAGACTAGACGTGCTGTCCAGTTCAAAAAAATGTGGTGCCACCACCTCGCTTAGTGGATCGCGGGCGAACGTGAGACGTAGCCGATGTGCCGTGAAGATTGTGTCACTAATTTGGCAAAATATATTTGAAATCTTTAGTGTGACAATAAATACTATTGTTGTGTACGTGTAAATTTTGCTTATATTTATCTAAGGTGTGTTTTACTGAGTAATTATATTTCTTGATTAAGCAACCTTACAACAAGGTCATGTAAGGTTTTAACCGGCTTTAAACGGCACTTAATATTACTTTTGCTTGGGCATCAGTAGAAAAATCATGATAAGTATTTGTAATACAAACCCAAGAAACTTACTGAGAAAAGAAAAAAACGAAGATTTTGTATAAAAAAATATGATCATTTCTTTATACACCGAAATGGGTAATTGTTTCACTGGTATGTAGTTATCATTGTATAGATCATTTTGAGTAATAAAATACCATAAAATGTACATATTGTTTTTTTTATATATTTTGCTCCAGGTAATCCCCTTATATTAACTACTACAGATATTAACAATTACAATGAACCTACTTGTTTCATTACAATGACATTTAAATAGATAGACAGATACAACACAGTCATCACAGCTCATATCCGGCCCCAGCGGGTTACTTCCAGCAGTACACACACATACACACTGTACGAATGTGACAAAAAATGCTATTCATACTTAATGTACAAACGCTACTTATTTTTCCCAGTTGTTCGAACACCTGGCAGAAGTAGCTTTTGTACACACTATGTAAGTGTGAGCTTTTTGTCCATTGTACAGTGTGTGTGTGTGTAATGCTGGGGGTAACTACTGGTGCCGTATATGAGCTATGACGACTGTTAAATATAAATTAAATATTATGTGTATTCGAAATCATTTATTATTATTGCTTATTTACATATGACAATGCCAATCTGACATCCATCGTTTTTCCTCCCTGGCACTATAGACAAAACTCCGTGTCCTCGTGTATTATGTAGATCTCATCCATAACAACGACTGTGTTGTATCTGTCTACCTATTTAAATGTGTTCTCACCCAGTGATAAAACTGAATAAGACGAATTATTTATTAGAACAAAGAAAACCTATTTAAAACAACTATGTTTGTTATTATAATAAAGCTAGTTTTTACTTACAAATATAACGATGCTTAAAGTAAACAACCCTTGAATTTGAACCAAACAATATTTAAGTAGAGTTAAATAAAAATTATTACTTATTTTGACAAGGATATAGTTGATTCAACAAATCACACATGCCTAAATCAATTAACATGTTTGTTGAAATAAATAAGAAATGATAGTAAAACCAAACAAGTTAATATGATTGAACTGAACACATACTCGTACAAGCAAACAAGATCTGTGTAGTTCCATCGAATAAGATCTTTGCAAGCTCAAATGGGTTCAAGATGCTTGTTCGAGATTATCAAAATCTTGTTTGAATCAACACATTTTTTTCTCAGTATACTACATATTCATGTAGTAGCAGTTCATGCAGACACTCGTGCAAGTCCGAGGGGTGGTTAATCGACACGATTAGACGGTGATCGGGCAGGCGGAGACTTCTTAGGAACCGGAGGGAGACTCTGTACCAGGGTCGTCTGCTTGGGTACCTCCGTCTTACCTATTTCTGACGCAAAGCAGCAGTGCTTGCATTGCTGTGTTCCGGCTTGAAGTGTAAGATATGGGTGTGAAATTACTGGGTACCGTGACTTTACAGCTGATGTCATTAGTTGGCAACGTATACTGGGGCTCTTGTGAGGGTTGCAGTTTTGCTGCGAATCTCACAAGAGTCACATGTATTATAGGTGACTGTTACCCCTTATCATCAGGTGGGCAGTTTGCTCGTTTGCCAACTTAGTTGCAATAAGAAAAAACTCAAGAAATTTCATAATTTTCATCACCTTCCATAAATCTGACCACGACAATTATTGCTGAGTACACAATATGCCATTGCGCTAACGCGCTCCTCAAATAAACGGTGTACCTAATTGTGTTTAATTAAATAATATTTATTTATTTATAAACGGCGGCAAGGGTTTGCTCGTGATCTCACTATTTTGCCTCACGATAAACGGTTTATTAGCTAACTAAAATGTTATAAAAGACCATGTGTGAGATCAACCCAAACTGCAATTGCTACTCACTTTGAAATGGACTGGAAGGGATAATAAATAATAGAGGGCGATCTATAATCTTGTAAAAAAATAATATATATAATTTCAATCTATATACGTTCCAACGCTACCTTTGGCTTATTATACCATGCTGGCTAAACAGGTTGGTTAATGATTTTATTTCGAGTTTCCATTTCATTACTGACTGAGTGCGGAAAACTCCATTAATTGGCTCTTACAATATCCACGAGAAGAACAAGTGCTGCGAAACCGACATGTATTCCAAATCTGTTACCGCAGGAACGGCAATTTTTTACTTGATAATTTTTCAACACCTTATAAAACATTATGCGAACGGGACATTTTGCGAAAGGGACATTTTGCGGAAGCGACATTATGCTAAAGGGACATTGTGCGAAAGAGACATTTTGCTACCTGTAGACATGTTGCGAAGTAGACATTCTGCGACTAAGCCCTTTATTGAGGTAAGCCTAATATGTATTTTTAATTCTCTTCATAAAACCAACAAGTAACATAGCTTTAATACGAAGAGATCTTCTGCGAAACTTCGCGCTACAGAGACTGTGTAAAACAAAACACTTTTGAATAAATCATAGGTACATTCGTATCTGTTTGAAATTTCGGCAACAAATAGAAAAGTTCGGCCGGAATGAAAATTCACGGCGGGCAGATTGTAATTTCTCTGAGCACCTTAAATTAGAAGGAAGGTCGTGGATGAATAACAAAGTTTCAGGTTGTTTCTATTAAAGTCGTAATTAATTGTAGCAACGAAATTGAAGGTACAACAAACAACTTGAAATATAAATGGGGAGGTCTCATTTTCATAAGTGATTAGACACTGTGATTCTTGTGACTGTCTACTTCTGTGTTTTTCTGTGATTTGAGTTTTATATTAAAAGTGACAGTTCTTTATATTATTATTACAACACATCAGATAGATTGGTACAGTGGTTTGTTTTAAATTTCTATCTCTTCGCTGAGATATGATTGCGCTAAATTCCCTTCCCTAGGCCTTTAAGACATCGACGGCAGAAAAGGGAGACTATGTCACGGGAAAAACTAGTTACTTACAATAATAACTGTATTTGTTAATTTTCGGTTTTCTACTGTGAAAACATTGATGAATAAATGTCATTCACCGGCAACGAAAAACTATTCAACTGCGTGACTTTCTTTATTTCTTATTTTGTTCTACTCATTTACTACTTGAAAATTCATTTCATCATCGAGAAAGCCTTTTTTCCTTGCACAAATATTATGGATTGTTAAACAGTTGTTCTATAGAAATACGAAATACAAAATAATATCAGCCTTCTGCGGAAATTCTTACAAAACTTGAAAGCGTCTTTAAGTGCCAGCTGGCTCAATAAAAACGTTCAAAACACCACACGTCTTGCATTGAAATAAAACTCTTCTTCAGGTAAAAGGTGGAATAATGCCGCCTTTTTCAATAGGGACCCCTGTCAGGACGGCAGCTCGATCCGGCCCGGTTATTAGCACCAATTCTGAGGGGTGAATAATGCGAGCTTAATTTGCTTACGGTATTGTGGGAAATATGTACATATATTATGGAAATTATGCGTGAAAATGCTGCGTGCGCTATAACATGAAGGTTTGCACAAGTAATTTTTTTCAACCTTCACAATATAAATAGGTCGGTACTGAGGATTCGATTGGAATAATTAGAGGTGATGAATATTCATGGCTGCGATTACGATTTGCCAATGTGTCTTTTCCTGCTATGCTAGAGTATTTTATTTATTAATATAACTCTTTTTTTGTTATATTACTCTAATTTATGGTTTGTAAGTCTACAATATTATTTATATGAAGGTATTAACTACCTTTATCTCTATACTGTTTGGTTGAACGCGCTAATCTCTGGAACTACTGATTCAATTTGAAAAATTCTTTTTGTGTTGGATAGTCCATTCATCGAAGAGGGCTATCGGCTATATAACATCACGCTACGACTAATAGGAGCCGAACAATAGTGAAAAATGTTGCAAAAACGGAAGAAAGTGTACGACATGATGTTATTTTCCGACATACACGCGAACGAAGTCGCAGGCACAGCTATCTAAAGAATGAAAGAAAAAAAGAAAACATTTATTGACCACAAACACAATAAAATACACGAAAAAACAGATACACATAATGGCCAATTAGGACCCGACATAAGCATAAGCAGCGCTGGTATTCTGGCCTGAATAATAAATTTAAAATATTTTCGAATATTTGGGATAATCTATTCACATCTAGGGCTTACTTAAAATATTTCTATGTCCATAAATGAAATGTAACTAAGAACATTTTTTGTGTGGACAGCAGCAAATAGAAAAATCACTCAATTACTCCTGTTTAACAAAACAAAACTTTACCTGATACAACATAGTATCAGTGTAGCAAATGAGTAAACACTTTACAATAAAGACGTAAACATACAAGCCAAATCACCGGAGTCTCATTAAGGGTGCTGCACACGAACTTGGCACACACCACTGGCACCACGTCCGCTTGTTTTGGCATTTAAAGCCAACTCAGAGCTATTTGGCATCTTGCACCTAAGTGTTCGGCCGTGTGCTGACGTCGGAAGTAATAATATGCAAGGGATATGAGCTTAGTGGCATGTAATATAATACAGAGTAGCAATATCTATACTTACTAATATTATAAAGCTGAAGAGTTTGTTTGTTTGTTTGGTTGAACGCGCTAATCTCAAGAACTACTGATTCAAATTGAAAAATTATTTTAGTGTTGGATAGTCCATTTATCGAGGAAGGCTTTAGGCTATATAACATCACGCTATGACTTATAGGAGCTGAGCTGAGCATCAATGAAAAATGTAGCAAAAACGGGAAAAAATATATGGTGAAATGTAGTTCGCGGGCACAGCTAGTATGTAATAGACTTATAGCATATCACTTGCTTTCGGCAAGATATTTGTTATGTGATTTGGATTTAAGAAAGCCTAAAAATATGAACTTTAGGAGCATGCAGATAATAAAAAGCTCTTAGCAGGACCAATATTCTATTGGACTATTGTATCTACTGGACCTTCTGATTGTAAGCATTTATAGGATGGGGGAACATACTGCCTCCTTAAAGTTTGCCACCGAACTTATAAAATACAGTTGTATCATATTCTCAACTCTTTATATTATTATAATAAACAATAAGATGCGTTTGTTAAAGTTGTATTTTAATGTGTTAGAAGAAACTGTACCTTATGGAATCTATTGTGTGGTGAAAATTATATGTATCTATATAAAATTCTGCACAGTATCGCTGATGCTTAACTCCTATTGTAAAATATTCATTCTCGGGTGTCCCGTGACGTCGAAAGATGATGGATTAAGTACAACACACGAAAGAAGAAATGCTTCTTAAAGGGCTTTGGTGAGTTGACTGAGGTATTTATCTTCTGTGCTACTTGTGCCAGAAGCATGAAATTCGATACAGAGGGGTGCGCTGGGTTATGTAGGTGGTGAACACTATGGAAAGATTTTTTTTCCACAGGCAGCTGAGAAATCCCCATCCAAAAAATAAGGAAACCACAATGTTGAGCTTTATTACTGCGAAACGTAATTCGCGGGCACAGATAGTGTTCTTATAAAAAGACTAGCTTTCCGTTAGCGGCTTCGCGCGCTTTATTATTGTTTTCCCGTGGGAATTTATTTTTTCCCGTTGAAAAAATAATTTTTTAGCCTATTTAAGCCCGGATAATAAATTTCAAAGAAATTGTAGCAGATTTTAAATATTTGCCATAGACATTTTCAACCCCTATTTTGCACCCTAAGGAATTCCAATAAACCATGAAACACATGTTCAATTAAATATTTTTAAGAGCATGAATCTTAAGTTTTATCGAAATCGTTGCTAATTAAAAAAAATCCATACAAACTTGCAACCCCTATTTCATCCCTTTAGGGTTAAATTTTTTAAAATCCTTTCTTAGTGTGCGTCCGCATTTTAAATTAAAAGAACTCTCCAAATTTCACGTTTCTACTATTAGCGTTTACGGCTGTGCGTGCGTCTATAGATGGGAACATCTCCTTTTATATACCGGGTTATTTTTCCGTTTTGTGTGCTTGTTCAAAAAATCAGCTGTTCCATACAAATGTTCAACATCCACTGAACCTCGACCTCCAGCGATTTCGAGTTTGGTACCATAGTAAAAGTTGTTTATTTTGCTTGTCTAAACAAGCATATTAAATTTGGCTCCTGATGGAAAAATAACCCGGTATAGATCCTACCCTTTAATTAATTCAGAATTCGTAGACATTTAATTTTTTTAAACCAATAATAGGAACATGTCTCTGAAATAATATTTCAACATTAGTCATAAAATGTTGTTAATGCGTCCTTTTCTCATTTGTTGTTTTCCATGAACTATATTTAATAAACAACATCGATTTACAGTATCCAAAAGAGCAATTTGGGAAACTCTAATTTTATATGAGACTAGCTGTGTCCGCGAACAACATTTCGCCTCAATAGAGTTTAACACTGTAGTTGTTTCAACCCCTATTTTAAGTTTTATTTTATTAGGCAGTATTCATTTGAAAATGTTATAAATTAAGATGTAAGTTACAATACATGTAATTTGGCGTTAATTTATTTACTTGGGACGCTTAGAATACCAGCATAATAATTGTTTAGGGTATCATGCACTAAATTTATTAAATATATTGAACGTTAAACGCGTTGAAAATATGGTTTTGTCTCCGTCGATTTCAAACAAATGACAGAGACAAAATGGTTGGATTAACTTCACACATTTAGCTTTAAGAGAAAGTTACTTAGAAAGCTTTTTTTTTGTATTGCAGATAAGTTGGCAAACAAGTAAACTGCCCACCTGATGGTAAGTGGTAACAGTCACCTACATACATGCCGCTCTTGTGAGATTCACAGCAAAACTGCAACCCCCACAAGAGCCACAGTGTACGTTGCCAACTTGTGACATCGCATGTAAGGTCACTGTACCAAGTAATTTCACTGCCATATCTATATATGCCCTTCAAACCGGAACACAGCAAGGCAAGCACTGCTGCTTTGCTGTGAGTAATAGGTACGACGGAGATACCAATGCAGACAACCCTGGTACAGAGTCTCCCTCCTTAAATAAGTCACCCTGTAATTGTCCCATTCGTCGCAAATCGCAACACAAAACTGCGTGAATATGACATAGAGATGTATGTGTCCTAAATAGACATTCAGTTTTTATGCAATAGTAGATTGTTCGCCGCGAGAAGAAAGTGACCGGTTACTAGCGAGGGAGTTGTTTGACAAAACTCCCGAGGCACGAATCGGATTTTGTCCCAAGTGCTACATAGTGCTTTATACTAAAGCTTGACAAAAAAGAGTTGGATGCGGAGACAGATGGAACTAAAAAGCGATTTCCGTAGTAAAACTTGTTTAACAACTAGATATTGTATTAAAGAGACTGTCGTTATATAATTTTCCAAATGTTATTTAAAAATTACTTAACTCTTTTTAAATTGTGTCTTTATTTTCGTGTTTTTTATGCGAAACTGTACTAGTGGCGCCCTCATTTTTTCCTAACTCTTTTTTGCCACCTGTGAGGAACGTTGAAAAACTTGTTTGATTGCAATTGTTTATAGAATTATATTAGTATGAAATAATTATTATATTTGTATGGGTGTCATCTCAATATCACTTTCACTACTAGAATTCTACATTTTAACTTTTATTGCGTAATAAACTCAAGTCGTAACAAATAATTACTATAAATAAATTCACAGATTTTATGAAAAATTCGCACCTTTTTTATTTTGTTTATATAACAATGAGATCCAAGATTTACAGCCACCTCGCAGCGCCGCAAAACGCTGCACAGGTCGTGGTAAGTGGAGGAGCGCGTTCCCCCACGTTAGTAATGGAATTTAGTATAATTTTGTAACTGTAAAACAACCACAATTCCATAAATAAATGTTTTATAACCCATAAAATGGGTGTTGCATGAATAAAGAGTTATGTCACTAAAAGCAACATAGTACCTTAGGAACTCCTCAAGTCTTTTCATTTGATTACATTATAAATGACAATATATCGCCAATTGCTAGATTCATAATAAGTGGTCCACCTCTCAAGCCTTTTTATGTGATACGGCGGCCATGTTGAATTTAAGGCAATGTTGCTAAATTCAACCATAATAATGTACTGGGGTTGAAAACGAAGTTTACCCGCCTATTCTAAGCGACAGTCAGTTGTATTTTATTACATTTGAAACACAAACATAATTTTTACATTACATCATCTAAACAGTATCTAACATAGTAAATATTAAATTTAATCAAATATATCCGCTGTTTGGTGGCAATGGAAATACATGGCTTAATTCCGGCCCCGCAAGATTTGTGTATTGACTAATCGCATAGAATTATGTGACAATACTCCTAGCAAGTTAAATCCTTTTATCCATTAAGGGTTAACTGAGATTCCCGATTTCTCTAGTGTGTTTATGCTTTCATAGGAAATAGTTCAATACAATTTTAATGACAAAAAATCTTTAACCGCAAAAAACCTGTAAATATACAAAAGAAAATAAGTACGCAGGAATACACAAACCAAATAGTACAAAATATCACGTTATTACTTACTTTCGTCGATTCGACGAGCCATGGTTGCTGGAATGGCGTTCTCAGGCCTCCTCCACCCTTTTATTTCTATTTATTTTTTTATTTAAAAGAGACTCTTAAGGTCTGTCACCAAGTCAGGATCTGGTGAAATTATTCCAGTAAAATCAAGGCAAACACTTACATTTTAAAGACACTTCCATCATTTTCTACTTTTTTTTTTCTGAAGCTAATGAAGAAATACCTGTGATATCTGCATTTGTTAGTCATCATCTCAATACTGAGCTGATCATGGAGTTTTCGTATGGCTGAGAGAGTTCTTTAATTAGAACCGGAACGTACTAACGTAGTTCATTATATTCCTTTGAATAGTTCAAGTGTTGATAGTCGAAAGTATTATCAATTAGGTTGTTAGGAATTAGGGAATAATTCTTTCATTACCGCTTGGAGCGAAAGACATTTTATTTTAAGTTATTCTGGTATTTGAATCGGGTCAAATTCATTTTACAAAAAATATAAACTGACTTTTAAAACACTATAATGTTAAAAATAATATAAAAATACAACATTAACAAAAATATCACATATTTATATTGTAGTCAGTGTCAGGCGATGATCTTCTGCAAAGTCTTCAAAAATGTAAGAACTAATGCAGTTAGTTAAAATTTGGCACCGACTCAAATATGAAAATGTGATATTTCAGTTCTGTGCCTTCGGCTTGACCGTTCGGAGATTACCTACCCTACCTAATGTACACACATGACATGCTGATACTTACGACCTTTTGTCTCTGTGCGAGCTGGATATGGAGGCGGGAGCGCGGCGACTCGCTCCCTTCCCCGCCAGCGGGTAGCGGGGTGGCGGCAGCGGGCGCGCGAGAGCAGCAAGCCCGCTCTTTCGTCAGTACGCTTACTTTAACCGAGTGTTCGCGCGTGTTTGATTTCTTACGATATCATTCGATACTTTGCGATCTTTAACGTTGCTGTAACGTTTTAAAATAGAAAGTGTGACTAGCCTACAATTTGGATTGCAGTGCATCACGTTAATGTAAAGGTAAGTCATTAAATCGCTTTAGTGTCTCTGTGTGACTTTGTTTGCTTACAGATGCGGGCATAGTGTGTGAATCAGTGGTTTTCCTAATGCAGCTTGTTGCATTTTGGCCAGCACTAATTTACTGTTGCATCATAACTGCCTATTACAATGCCATTGTGTTTGTCGGACATACCATCCACAAACCTTGTATTTGATCTGTCAGCCTATTCGACTACAGTCATGCCTACACATGAATATAAGTATATATTTATAGTGTTACCCTTACAAAAGATTCGCTGTGTTGAATGGCAAATACTGTATCGGCACGGCTCGATTGCCAGGCCGCGCAGCATGGCTCATAATGTGAGCGGCGCGGCTCAGAGTTCGAGCGGCACGGCCCAGAACTCAAGAGGCACAGCTCATTAAACGAGCGGCGCGGCTCATCATACGAGCGGTGCGGCTCATTATATGAGCTGCGCGTCTCGAACAATTGAGCAGCGCGGCTTGAACATTGAGAGGCGCGGCTCGTATTATGAGAGGCGCGGTTCACCTTTTTGGGCCTTGCGGCTCGGATTTTGAGTAGCGCATCTTTAATTGTGACAAGTCTCTACATGGCTTTGCTTACGGTTTTGGTCTCCCTTGCTTCAGATGGCACAGGACAGCCAATTCACAACACTAGGTGAGCTTCTCGACGAGCAGGCAGAGTCGGAGCAAGAACAAGCAATTTTGGACAGAATAAAGGAACTGGCACAAGAGCATTTACCTGATGGATGGACTAAGTGGGAGGTTACGAAACTCTCCAAAGAAGATGTGTTCGGGCCTAAGATTGAAGCAACTGTCTTAAACAAGCTAGTATTTGCTCTACCAACAGTGGGTTTAGTCCGCGCCTTCATCCGGATGCAGATCATCTCTCCGAGAAGCGGTACCGACAAATAAGAATAAAGTTATTAGACTGGGCTTTTACGCGAGCCTTAATTTTAGGTCCGCCAGCAGTCGCTAATAGAATCAGAGGCTCAGCGGTACGGACTGAATTGTTTAAGCAGTCGGTAGAAGCATTACAGTCTATGTTACATACAAGAGCTGAAGCCGACAAAATCCTCTCCGGCTATCTTTCTGAAATAGAGGAGACAAATAGAAAGAGAAGAAGCGTGTCATCGTCCTCGCGTAGCATAGACCCTCCCGAACGTAGAAATAGAATGACAACACCTCCCCCTTCAACTACGCAAGACATGCGTTTTGAAGCATTAGACCAAAAAATAGACAACATGTTCTCAATTCTGTTAGAAAAAATTGAACAAAACAATTACGATTCTGATAAAGAGAACCAGGAACATTATTCCGACTGGGGAGAGAACTCCGACTCAGATGCTGGTTCCTGGAAAGCCCCCACCCCTGATGAGGAAACAGAATTGGAATTCTTACCTACAACTAAAGAGGCGGATCCGCTCGTTCCCGAACCCTCCGCCCAGCTAAAGAAAGAAGGGATTGATTGTCAACGATTGGGGATGGACGGTTGGAATCGTATTAGATACAAAGATGTGGAAAAACATTTGCATGCAGCCGCACCATTTAGTCCTCTTAAAATAAATAATGAATTGGCTAGCCTAGCTCACCAGCCATCGCCATGGCTCACTAAAATAGAAAGAATATTGGGTTCTATTACGCATGGGCTGTTGTTACAGCGAAAAGCGCTTGCTGAGGGACTAAATTCAGTCATGAAGAAGTGCCCTAACGCTAGTGCAGAGTTTCGAGAACTGCTAGCTGAGGACTCAAAGTTTAAGGTATTATCAGACCAACTGTTACAATATGTATGCGCACACCGCGCAGAAACACTAGAGCAAAGACGTAAAACGTTCAGAACCAGGAATGATGCGACTAATGCAATCTTACATAGTATCCCTCCATCATATTCTCATCTATTCGATGACATAACGTTAGGATAATGGTGGGCAGTCAAACCTCTTTGTATCTGCAAAGTATTTGGAGAAGAAATCGCATAATTTTCGTAGACCATCAATACCTCTTAAAAGAAAACCAAAAGCGACAGAACGGACTCGTCCATCATTTCAATACACGGCAAATCGTAAGGCATCCGGTTTCAAGCTCACCTCAACTAGCAATCAACGAAAGGGAAATGAAAATTGTGACAAGAAATCAAGAAAACTTAAACAGCGGAGATATTGACTATTTTCGAGGGGGACAGTTGAGAGACCACATACAGCGGTAGAAAGAGTTAGGAGCTCCAAATTCTGTCCTAAAAATAATTTCGGGCTATACAATACCTTTTGTAACAAAACCTCCCTTAGTTCCTCTTGCAGAAAATGCAATAAGATTTGTGACAAAATCCTCCGACGCAATAATGAAAGAACTAAAGGAACTTCTTGCACTAAGTGTAATAGAGAGGTGCGATTCTCGAACGGGCTTCCTGTCACGGATGTTTTTAATTCCAAAGACCAATGGAAAACTCCGGCAAATTTTCGATCTCCGCCGCTTAAATTGTTACCTCAACCCCCCAAAATTCCGTCTCATAAATCAAAGTCTAGTACCCGATTTTCTTCAGGACGGCGATTTCTTAGGGAAGCTAGACATCAGTCAAGCTTATTTCCACATTCCTTTGAAACAGAGCCACCGTCGCTTTCTGGCTTTTGCTTACGAGAAAAATATTTTTCAAATGACTTCTCTTCCCTTCGGCCTCTCAAGAGCACCGCTAGCCTTCTCTTGCATCACCAAATGGGTCGCAAGTATTCTAAGAATGAAAGGGTTACGAGTACTAGTTTACCTAGACGATTTCCTGTTTGCACATCAAAGCCCGAATGTGTTGGAGGATCAGATGCAGTTTGCAATAGGACTTCTTCGAAATCTAGGCTGGTGCATAAACACAGAGAAATCTGTTCTAAAACCAGTGCAATGTATAGAGTTCTTAGGAATAATATGGGACACGGCTATGAACGAACGAAGACTTTCAGACGAGAAGATAAGACGCTTGCAGACAAACTTAATGAAAGTGTTGAGAAACAACCAATGGTCCTGGCGGAGCGGAACTTCTCTAATGGGACGTCTGGGCTTTGCAGGTTTGGTGATTCTGCTAGGTCGATTACACACCAGGTACATTCAACGCGCAGTACGCAAACTCCCAGACGACAATCCTGGCCAGAAATCAGTCCTACCACCATCCGCAATCGCCGAATGTCATTGGTGGCTTCAGCACGTGAATACTTCCGGAAGGATCTTCACCGAGGAGCCGACGATATTTATCACGACAGATGCCTCCGAAAGGGGCTGGGGCATTCAGCTTGGAGATCTTTACCTTTCCGGACTTTGGACAAAAGAGCAGTTATCGTGGCACATAAACAGAAAAGAACTGTTCACCATATACATAGCCCTCGCGAAATGCCAGGACAGATTGCTGAGCCAATCAATAATGATACAATCCGACAACCGAACTGTTGTCTCTTATCTGAGGAAACAGGGGGGCACAAGATCTGTAGCACTACTGGAGGTGACAAGAAAAATATTGCTACTTGCAGAACGTCTAAAAGTGGTCCTCCACGCTTTCTACCTACCGGGCAAATACAATTCGATTGCCGACTGTCTATCGAGGGGGAAGAGTCTTCCAGATTGGCATCTATCGGAGGAGATCACAAACAAAATATTTTTAAAATGGGGCGTCCCTCAGATCGATTTGTTCGCAACGAGTCAATCGAAAGTAGTTCAATCATATGTGTCAATAGATGCACAGGACTCACAAGCAACGTACATCAACGCATTCAGCCAGACATGGGAATACCAACTTGCATGGGTCTTCCCTCCTCCACCTCTGATCCCCAGAGTGCTTCGGCATCTAAACAAGTCACGGGGGATGTTTCTGCTAATTGTGCCACGCTGGGAGAAAGTCTTTTGGAGAAGCGACCTAAAACGCAGGGCACTGGAGGCTCCGTTTCTTATAACAGACATAGCCAAGAATCTGATAGATTTGTCAACCGATTGTGCACCACCGAAAACAGAAGACTTCGTTTTAGAGGCTTGGAGGATACGGGGTGGAGCGATTTAATAGCAGATTTGGACCCTAACGATATTGAGCTTGTTCAGTCAGCATGACGAGACACTACTTGGCGTACCTATGAGTCAGCCCGGAAGCAGTGGGTATCGTGGTGTAGAAAAACTGGGATAAAACCTAGTAACCCTCGACCTCAGGAAGTGGCTATGTATTTGGGTTTCCTTACAAGAGTCAGAAAATTAGCGGCATCAACGATTTTAGTTCATAAGTCTGTAATCTTCACTCTAGCAGACCCGACTCGAGAAAAGCAGTTAGCATCTCACCCTTTAGTGACAGCGATGGTCAAGGCGATAAACCTCAAAAAATGCACATCATTAGTAGGTGAGCGGCAGATTTGGAATATACAGGATTTGTTAGACTGGATGAGAAAAAACATTCCAGATGAAGGTAGCATCTTTCAAGTTTCTAGACACGTAGCTTTACTCTTACTCTTGGCCTCAGGCCGTCGGGTTCATGACCTAACGTTACTATATATCGACGATAAGAACTGCACGCGCAGCGAGTCCTCCATAACGTTTTGGCCTAAATTCGGCTCTAAAACTGATAATTTACGGGAACGTCAATCTGGTTGGCAGCTTACTTGCTCAGGGGATCCCAACTTAAGTCTAATAAAATGGGTAAATCAATTAATTGATGTTTCTTCAAATAGAAGAAGAGTAAGAACCAGTTTACATAATTTATTCATCATAACACGGGGTGAGGTAAAGGCGGCTTCAAGGGCCGTTATCGCCGGTTGGTTAAAAGCACCTTTTCAAGAATTAGGTATTAATTATAGTCCTGGATCTATAAGATTAGCGGTTGCGTCTAATGACTTTCAACAAAACGTACCAATAGACATTATTTTAAAGAGAGGAAACTGGAGAGGTTCGCAAATTTTTTTCAAGTATTATTGTAAATCCGTGCAGCAACCGATGAGTAGCAACGTCAACACTCTTAATAATTAATTTAAGGCTGTCTGATTTTTTATTCACATAAACTTAACTGTGTTTGTAAAAATAACAATTTGTGAATTTGATCTCAACAATTTGTGAATTTGATCTCAATTTTTATTAATCTTATATGAATAAGTATGTCTGTCATACATAAGTCTGATTGATAATAATATCTAATTTAATATTTTGTTATAATTGTTGCAAGTTGCCTAATTATGTTGATTAGATGAACAATAATATCCACTTACGATATTTAAACGTTGTTTATTACTCAAGAGTATTTTATACCCAAACCTAATATATCATATCCATCACAGTACGCTTTAGGCGCCGGCAGAATTTAGACACCTCTCCGAACGGTCAAGTCGAAGGCACAGAACTGAAATATGACCGTTTTCCACCCCGAAGGGAAGAAAACGAGTATTTCAGGTCTTGCCGAGGCTTGACCGGAGCAAGGCCTTGCCGGCTTTCGGAGTTTTGTACTGACGAAAGAGCGGGCTTGCTGCTCTCGCGCGCCCGCTGCCGCCGCCCCGCTACCCGCTGGCGGGGAAGGGAGCGAGTCGCCGCGCTCCCGCCTCCATATCCAGCTCGCACAGAGACAAAAGGTCGTAAGTATCAGCATGTGTGTACATTAGGTAGGGTAGGTAATCTCCGAACGGTCAAGCCTCGGCAAGACCTGAAATACTCGTTTTCTTCCCTTCGGGGTGGAAAACGGTCATATTGTCTGTATTCTTATATTATTTTTGACTTTTTAGTGTTTTTGAAGTCAGTTTTCATTTTTTATATAATATTTTTTTATAATAATATTTTGAAGTTACTATTGAAATTAAATCAAATCTCCATTTTGTACGCTGTGCCCTTCATCAGATACACATCAAAAAATTAATAATATTAAGTTCTCTTAACCGACTTTTGGTCACGGCGGCCAATCGCAACAGAAATTATAACCATATATGACATAGTGATGATGACCTCATTATTTTGCTTATTGTTTCCAGATCTTTTTGAATTCACATAATTTACCCTTATCATCGTGCCACCTGAACACCTTTCCCGCGTATTTAAATACGCAATTTACATTTTCTCTAACAGCGTTATTTACACATTTAGCGTGTAATAAATTATTCGGCGTCACAGAAGATTAAGGCGTTGGCAACACTTTGATGTCGTTCGTGTCAAACGCTAAAAATTCTTTGCCATCAAAAACGTGACGCCTCGAGACGAGAATTTTAACAGATTACCTCACGTATGTGGCCTGAGCGACACACGTGATCCCTTACTACGGGTATATTTTTTTTCTAAATCTAGATAAGAATTAGACTATTCATGAAAGTTAAGTACATATTAACAGATACTATAAGTGACAATTTCATTTACACAAATTTGTAACATACTTATGTTTATATATATACATTTGCTATTTACAAGGGATATTAAAGAGAGACTAGGTACTGTACACTCTATCTGTGTCTCATTCAACGGAATTCATAATTATTGATTTACTTTGTAATTACAAAAGAAAAGTAAAATGAAGTTGATATTGTGTAAATAAAAGCGGCCGAAAAATAATACCTTTAAAGAAATAATTGTACAAAAATTCACCAATACCAGACAACGCTCATTCTTAAATATCAAACTATCTCACGTTGTATTCGATACAAACTCATTCATTTGGTACTAACGAGTGTATTGTAAATTCGAGTTTCAATTGTAAGGGGGCCATTTGTATACGCAAAACATGCAATCCGTCATGTTATTGTGCAAAGGAAAGGGGTATTTACATAAAATATATCTAAACATAAGACTTTACTTCGTGTTATGGCCCTTTGTGAGCAAACGTGTTCTCTCATATTAAAGGGAATGGGGGCAAAACATTATTATGAATCTCTTCAATGAATCTTGCGTACATTTTCATTCGACTTTTATATGAATTTGTCGTTGTGTCTTGTTTATAGGCGACGTATATACGTGCGAATATTATTATGGTCCAATATTTCTTGATTTTTTGTGAGATGGGCAAAGGATAATATATTGGTGGGAATAAAAATAATAAAATAATAATGTTAATACCAAGATAAGTATTATGAATGTATCAATAAAACTATGACATCATTCGAATGGAATGAAAAGGGTTCCCTATAACACCTTACAGGACTAAGACAACTTCAACTGCTCGAATATTATAATAGTATTTTTTCCAGCTGGAAATTTGCGAAATTTACCTTTCCAGCGGGATCCCGCTGGAACTCCCGCAAAAGATTTAAAAATTCTTTATACCGATTATATAAGTAATGGTGTCCCATTTCTATTAACAGTGAGTTCAGACCAATGTTAATATTTGTTTACCGATGTTTATTTTTCCCGGAAAAGCTTTTAAAGCGAAAAAAGGAGATTTAATTTATATTTTTATTCATGTTACGCAATGTATGGCGCGCTGGCATCATTTTTGTTCCGCCCACACACCGTCCGGTGCGCTGAGGTTTCATGACCCAAACAGCTGATTCTGCGCGCAGTATGATGGAAATGTAATACCATTTACATTGCGAAGTTTATTTTTTGTGTAATTATTTTGATTTTTACAGAATATGATTTGTAAATTTAGTTAAAAGTTATATAACACTAGATTTTAGAAAAAAAAAATCGGATAATTTATGAATTTTCCGGGAGAAAATATCAGTGATTTTCAAATTATGATCACTTGAATACCATGAGCAAAACATAGTTGTTGGTAGCAAATCAACAGTGTTCCTACTTTTTTCATGACGCTCGCACAATCAGTAGTAATTCCGACAATATCAGTGTCAAGATGAAAACTAAATTCTTCCAACCTTGTTTTGACTAATGCAATACAGTGTTCAGTGTTAAAAGAGCCGTGAATAGGAATCAACCCGAGATTGAAATGCGTTTCTTATAAATGATGCACATTCAGATTTAAATATCTTTTATTTTTGATTCATCGAATGTTAATCAAAACTTTACTCCACATATTCTGAGATTGAGTGAGGTATTTGCCAAAGTATGATGTGAAACTTTGTATGGTGAAAATTTAGAATTTAACATAAAATGTGTTATTGTTATTCAATATTTTCATTAATCCCCCTAAGATGCTGCTTACTATCAGGTTTTTCTGATGAAATAGCCACCAATAAAGAATTAATTATTAAGAATTTATAAACTTGTATGTTTTAAATCATAAAAAATTTTAAGTTTTTTTTTATTGCTACTATGCTAGCAAACAAGCGAACTGCCCACCTGATGGTGAGTGGTAACAGTCACCTATAATACATGTGGCTTCTGTGAGATTCGCAGCAAACTGCAACCCCCACAAGGGCCACAGTGTACGTTGCCAACTTGTGACTTAAGATGTAAAGCCACGGTACCCAGTAATTTCAGAGATCAAAAGAGATCCTTTATTAAAATAATGGAGACGAAACGAAGTCAGACGTGGTCATAGTCTGTAAAAGGTACCTAAACTTATCCTCTAGAAAATCAGTAGTAAGACTTCAATCAATTGTACTGGTTTTTTTATTTCGATTAATTCAATTTTAAGCATTGTTACTGTAGGTACTCTTTCTAAGGTATATTCGCAGCGTTACCAATGAATAGGCATAATACCATTTATAATCCCATTCACAAAACTTTTATTTTACATTGAGTATGCTTGCAAACTACCTTTACACTCTACACACTAACTAGAAGCTAACCGAACATAAAGCTTTCTGCATCACGGTATTATATTAAGACAGGTGCATCTCTATATCAGGCCAAAGCCTCTAAACATGTTTCCGCCGATACGAGAGTGGCTTATAAATCTACGGTAGCTAGAGAAATGCAGAGCAATTCGGAATCCAATGAGAATTGGTGTAGTACAGGCTGTGTACTAGTAATTGTCATTTATTACGGACCCGTGGATACGTGTATGGATTTATATATGGATGGAAGGCATCTATCGCATGAAATTATTTGCGTTCGTGAGCTGAAACAAAGATCTATTTTATCAACAAACGGAGTCATCAGATTTTGTTTCAGAATGCTTCCTTAACTTTAATGTGCACTGCTTTTGTTGGTATTTATATCGCAGATTCTAAATGACAATTAAATAAGGCGTTAACTAATATTTCATTAAATATTAGCTTTTTTGAACTCCGTTCCGCTTAAACTATCAAACTGAACAACTTTTATAATATGATGATCTCTGATATCGCGAAAAATATATGATCCATAGAGAAAGATGTACAGCAAAACGGTTTCAATAACCTCTTCAAATATCATATAAACCTATTTTGCGCCGCCTCTTATCACGATAACCCAGTAGGGATGCAAAATATATCTCACTAGTAGACAAATTTTTGAACCATAAAACATTTTCTATCAAAGACAGCATTTTTTCCAAATTGAACTTCCAAATCATGGCCACGGTGACGCCTATGCTTTCATTGTCGGTTCATTATTTTTTCTTCAGTAAAGATATGTTCAAGTCACGAGCGAAGAGCTGTTTTATTCATGCATGACCAACAAGAATAAGGTAACAAAAGTTAATAAGCTTTGACAACCTCCATTAGGTCTCCTTGCTGAATAGTACGTTTTTAATTTATAAGCATATTTGGTTGGTTTCCTCATACTTATAATTCGAAATACGTACCATATTATATACACCAGTATAATAAAATATCTTGCTCGTATAGTAACAAAGTCAACGTATATTTAAATTGTAATCCAAAAAATATCATGAGTAAAGAGTTATGAGTGGGTGCGAGAACAACAAAATTGTATTAAACAGTAATTATATTAATTAACACTTAACAGTCTAATTTGATACATACATTTGAAAATAACGATTGTCTTTATCAATGTATGCGATTTTTTTTTCAATGTATGCCTTTGGAGAAAGGGAAAAATCGCGGATTTTTATTGATAGGAAATATTGCCACTATTTTCTTCTACTTAACGATTATGATATAAAGTCCGAGAATTATTATTTCGTGATCTTCTGATGAAAGGAAGATCAAGAAAGAAAAATCCCCCATTAGTGTATCGGGTACAATAAATACATAATCAATTTGTCCACAAATCTTCACCATAATGCCTAAGGTTACTAAATATATAGTTTTTAGAATTCTATATCTTGTTAATTATAGTTTGTTTTGTTGATTTTATAAAAAAATACCAAACGTTTTCAAGATCTTCTACTAATCTTCACAAATGCTGAAAATTAAGACCCAAACCATTTTCGATTTTTATATTTTAGCAAATAAATAAATTCTGAATTTAATTTTGTAGTTTTATTATTAATTTCGAATATTTGATAAGTACTTTTTCAGGTGGCGTATAATTTATTTATTTTATTCATAACAGGGAAGTCTTCATTTTACTTGAGGGTAAATGATGACAAGGCTAAAGATGAAAGCTAGCATCATCTGTGTTCTTCAAAAACAGAGTAACAGAAAAGGCAAAAATATTGTTATTTTGGTGTCAAATTTGGGTAAGGCGGCGGCTGCTAGCCTGGTAGGCTCAAAAGCTCTACCAGCGAGTCAAATCGATGGAAAAGCATGTTCACATGGAGAATTGATCCCCGGAAATGAGACCAGAACTGTTGATCTCAGCCACAAGACGATGGACACAGTTGTTAATCTTATGATTTGCGCCATACGCCACGTTCCGTAAAAAATCCCGGCAATAAATCTTTATTGCCTTGTTGTTTGCGCCGCATTATTTGTGCCGTTGCGCAATTTTCTCCTTTTGACGACTTTATTTTTCCCCTGATTCATGCGTAGTAATTGATGACGTGTGTGTCGACTTAAAGTTATTTATTATTTTGTAATTTTATTTAATGGTGCATAATTCTATGTTTAAATATGCGTTAGATATATGTCGTTATTTGGTTAATTATCCAATCTAGTTGAAACGAGTAAAAAATATAGAAAGTAATTTTGATTGTAAAAATTATTATACAATAAAACCCGAAAATATTAATTAGTTTTTGAAACATTTTTAAATGAAGGATTGACTATTTTTTTTATTCGACTCCATTTATGTATGTTTGTGTTGGTTATAAGTGTATGTTTGTGTATGTTATGTATATATATTATGCTTATATCAATAGTATGCTTAATTTTAAATCTACACCTTGTCCCGCATCTACTTAATTTTTTCACTTAAGGGTTAGTCACAAAAGATATTTTCAAAAGATGAGCTTGCACTTGTACATGTTTGTTTAAACTAGTGGTTCTTAACCTTTTTGTGACAAGGGACCATTTGGCAAATATCTGTCTAACCATGGACCACCAACTTAGCACTAGTGACACTACCATTAGAGGGATTCGGGGTGAGGTGGTTCGTTTTACGCACCTAAGTCGCTGCGCATGTCAAAATGGACGTTTATTTCCATCTGGAGTGAAGTTCAGGAAGAGAGTATTGGAGTCGCACCTTCGCAGTCTCGTCCCAGAAACTATTCTGCATGTCAAGGACCTCTGAACTTGCCGGGATGTGTACATGCCGCCCTCCTATGGCTCCAAAATGAACCAGGAGAGCCTCATCCACCAAAAAGCGTTTTGAATCTCTCGCCCTGTTGATCAGGACCGAGGCAATTGTTCTTATTTTCCCCTTTGCGACCGCCCCTAGAAGACTCGTGACTTCGTCCGACAGCTCTTTTGCCATTTCAAGTGTGTTGGTGGTTGGTGATGATACTGATGATCTGTATTTTATAACTATGCGTACAATAAAGAGTACATAATAACCTTATTCTAGATTTTTAAATAAAATAAGTCAAAAATGAAAAAAAAGCTTTGTTTATTTCAAACTGTCTATCGTCACCACATATTTCCATTCAAAACTATAACAATGAACAGACTGTTGTAGATATAAAAAATTATGTTTTTCTAAGCTCAAGACAAAATTAGCGTCATCGTCAAATTAAGTCTCATTTATTATTCACAGTACGAAGCTTAGTAGAGACTACATTTGAGCAGAACAAATTAGGATTTAATGTAATAATCTAATACGGATTTACGGAAAATGGAATCCGTTCCGAAGCTAACTACGAGTACATCGTAGCAACTTACGCTACACGCTACGAGTAATGCTATCATCTTGTTTATTACTAGCTTTCCGCTCGCGGCTTCGCCCGCGTTATTATTGTTTTCCAGTTTTGTAATTTTCTATTTTCCCTTAAAATAATTTTGTAATATAGAAGAGTGTTATTTATATTTAGGAGCTTGAAGAGAGCAGATTTTAAATATTTTTCATAGAAACTTTCAACCCCTATTTTGAACCCTAAGGGGGTGAATTCCAATAAACCATAAAACACGTGTTCAATGAAATATTTTTAAGAGCATGAATCTCAATTTTTATCAGGTGCAGAGAAAAGGAAGTAGATGTAGTACTTTAATGGTAAAAAAATACTGGATAATGGTATATACATAATGTTATATACCTACATAATATACTAATACATAAATATTATAAATAAAATAAACTAATATTTATGTGCCTACTATTAATTTACAAAACTATAAAACGAAAATGACATTCCAAATGATATTTCGAAGATAATCTGCATATCCTTAATCAACAGGCAATGTGGGATTTTGAGTCCTTTGCTGATTATCTTATTTATAAATAAGCTAAATAGTATTTTAGGAAAATAAAAAATGATGTTTCTAATCAACAGTAGGTAATAAACAATTAGTTGAAAGAAAATTTAATAATGCTTTGAAAAAATAAAAAAATACGTCGGGTCTTTAAATTTAACTGTTTACTAAAATTGTAGTATTTTGTTAGATCCTACCATTTCTAAGTAGATTATGCTCCTAAAGACTGAACGATTTCAATTCTTTGAGCTGTCTATCCACTGATAAGTATCAGATGGTAACCAGGTAAAGGATAGTGTAAGAATATCTATGAATGTCTGCGAATAACGAAGTTATCGCTATCGCAAGATAATCTGTATTTTCATTAGCTGTCATAAATATAATTTAATTACTTATAATGTTATAATTATATTTTAGTCATAATATTTTTAAAAGTTTGTGATGATAGTTTTAAAATATTGGTGAAAGTAACTTATTTAGTCCCGATACGGGGTTTGGCGCCCGAGCGTAGCGACGGCGCCTATAATTCGAGGGACTACATAAGTCTTTAACCCGAGGTAAACACTGTGCTTTTCATTACGAATACAAGTAAAGTAAAAATAAAAACATGAATTAGCTAAAGAAAAAATGATTGAATTTTATTTGAATAAATCAGCTTCTTTTTCTTTTATTAACCGCCAACCTAGTATGGATATATCCTATATAAAGGTTGCCTGGCAGAAATCGCCGTGTATGTTAGCGACACGGTTAACGCAAAGGTCGAGTAATCGCCTACTGCGCAACGGGTCGCGGGTTCGATTCCCGCTCGGGACAGATATTTTGTATGGTCTAAAGAAATTTGTTCCGGTCTGGGCGTATGTGCATGTGATATTCTATGTTTGTAACTGCACCCACGACACAGGAGGAAATCCTAGTGTGGGGCGACGTTTTTTAAAAAAAAAAGAAAAAAAGAAAGAAAAAAAAGGTGTATTGTCCAATTATTTGTTATTTGTTATGCAAAATAAAGTGTTTCTATTTATCTATCTAGCCTTTTCTCTTAAGAAATCAGGTGTTAAATCTATATCTGAATCACATGAACTCATTGTGTTAAGTAATACAAATCTCTGCTATACGGAAGTACAAAACAAAGTCTACAACTTGAAAAAAACAAATAAAGATCGGATTGCCGCTATCCCGCTTATTTTTTTCTGTGGCCGGCCAGCTATTCAGCCATTATTTTTCATTTTCATCATTGTAAAAATGGTAAATATTTAGCCTAAATCTAGGTTATTTTAAAGAAATAGCTGAAAGTAAATTAAAATAAAGTAATTTAAAAAATATATTCTTTAATTAATACTTTTTTATTTCAATTTTACACCGCGCTGTTATTGAGTGGCTGTATAGAAAGTTGGACCATAGTTTAATAGAAATGTGAAATTCTTTTTTATTATTTGACAGCTGTCAGTTGAAAACGATTCTCCCTAGGGCTTAAAAGGATTACTTTCAACCCGCTCCTCGGGCATCTTCAGAACTACTTTCAGAGTATGAGTAATGAAAAATATATTTCGACAGGCAAGGTTTTGTAAAATAAAATTACTTTTCGGTAGATACCTGCTTAAGAAGTAATTAATTAATATTTATAAAAAGTAAAATGCATGTAAATTATTATATAAATTACTTGAAAAATTAAAAGAAGTTATTTTTAATCAATATCAACTTAATTGCCATTTTGATCATCGGACAGCGGAATTTTCATACTTTCAAAGAAATTTCGTATAAATCTGCCACCGAGCGACTTTATTACAAAACCGATAGAAATATATTTGTACTTTTCTAGAAAACAATGAAATCAAAAATATAATGTAAAATCTAGGATACATTTTAGAATAATATCATTTACAGAATAAAAGTGTGAATAAATAAATAAACCGCGGACAGTGCTCATGTAAAAAATATTTAAAAAATAGTTTTAAGTGCTACATGAATTAAGTATAAACTTTTGAATACACCAACCAGATATGGAAAATCTGACTCTCCATCCGTATCAAAATTGATAAAGTTTTAGGCCAACCAAAATGGAAAAGTCGTATTCTAGCTAGATCGATTGCGTATTTCGATTAAACGGAGTGTCAAATATTTTGCAGTGGCAGATTCTATCGATGCACAAATAGGTGCCCATTTTCTTCCCTATACCTTAAACCCGGACAAATTGGATAGGTAACAATCCGGAGGTGGCGAGCGGTAATGAACGGCGTTCCTCACATTCCTCGCTGCGAAGACAGCAGGTAGTAGTTTATTGGATTTCACTGGAATACGCCCTTGGATTTTATTGAGTTTTGAATTGTTTTTGTGTACTCGTTTTCACAAGAGATATCTTTTGGAGGTAAACGCATTGCAGTATTAAAAATGCGCTCATAAGTGAAAGATTAATTATGACTCTGCATCAAAGGTAAGAATTGATTTTAGGTAAATATTTTAATTAAGTTTTTAAAAATAATAATAATAAATAACTCTTAATTGCACAAATAATTCATAATTAAGAGAAACAAACGTATAACGAGAAGATATCTACAAGTAGGCGGCCTTATGCTACAAAGCAATCTCTTCCAGGGAATGAGACATTTAGGGAGAAGGGTGCAGAAATAGGAACAATGTTAGGAAATGCTAAATAAAAATGTTTAAATGAATAAATTTTGAAAAAATCGTACATTTACTACTAGTTCACTAGTTCATTATCTACTAGTTCACTTATTTCTTAAATTATTTTCCCCCATAAATCGGCTTTGAAACTTCATTTATACTAAATATCAAAAACATAGAATCCAATTAGCGTTAGTAAATACGCGTGCTTGTCCGGATTTATTTTTGTTCAGTTCTCTCCCAAATAAATGCCAATACTCATATCTTTATAATATGTATAATGGTATTACGATTAATTCACATAACAATTGAAAAACAATGTAAGTATACCAAATTTTAAACGGTTTGACAGCTAAATTTATAATTTTCTAAATTTCTTTCGTGCTACAATTAGGTACGGTAAATTGCCTTGTCCTTAGTATATACTAATAACGGATAAACTAAATTGAAAAAGTAAATGTCAAAGAATTAAGAAATATTAAAGTTCTTTATAAAAAAAAACAAAAAAGGGCTGCAATAAGGAAAACATCATATTAACTTAGTTAACTTAACTAATAGAACTTTGCATAATATGCAGCAGAGGTATATTCCTGATTTGAGTGAAATCTCAATAGTATGATGCAAATGCAAACTGTGGAAATTGAAGAAAACAAAAGAGTATCCGAGGCTGCTAAGAAACAGCCATGGTTTTGAGTCTTAAAACACATTTAATCTCAGTTTAATCTAGTAGATTGCGGCAACGATAGAGAAGTGTATTCCACTTGCGATCAGAGTTTCAGCCTATTTTTACTAAATATTCTTAATATATTGTTTAATAACATAAAAAAGTAACCATAACAATTTATTTCCAAATGTGTTGCGTATACAATTATAACAATACATGAAAAAAATATGATGGTGCCCAAGGTAGACACCACCACGTCGGCGATTCACCGACTTATATTGCTTGCTGATTTTTGTACCCTACTACCAGCTCATAGAAACATTGGTATTACTTACCCTGGATCCGATTGGTCTCCGTATGTAGCCGGTGGACTTCCTGAGCTAGCTCGAAGGAAGTCGCGGCTCCTGAAGTTCTGCTGTCTGACCGAACCGGATGGTACACTTGCCTATTAGGCCACCACGGCTCACACACGCGACGATAACACAAAGCGGGCACTCTTTTGCACAACACAAAGCGGACTTTCGCACCCCGATATTAGGTGCGCCGCGCAAATCACTATAATGCTTAAATATTGTGTATTATATTTTATGGATGCCCGGACATCATCCTAACCTAATTCAATGTCGTGACATTTCGACTCAACTCAACTGACATCTTACATGCGGCCGGCCGCCACAGACTAAAAAACTGTGTTGCCACTCGCTCTTCCTCGAGCGTGAACAAATAATTTTCATTATTTAATTTCAGATAAAATTTGATGATGGCTATAACTAATAGAGTTTCTTAGATGTTTTAAGGAGTTTATACACTAAATGCTGGCTGCGTATATTTTTGTTAAGTTTTATGAGGTTACGGTCCACCCAGTTTCTCAACGGCTATGGATGTTTCAACGAAATTCTTTTTGACAAGAAAGTGGTTGAAAGCAGTATGTGTGATCGCGGTAATGACGAGGAGAATTCTTTCCACGTCCTTGGGGAGTAGTTGTGTATTTACTACATGAAGACATCCGTAGAAGAATTATCACATGCCTAAACTGCAACGAGAAGGGACTTATCTACTGCGCGGAACTGATAAACTCAGAGGCGAATTCGACCAGTGACAAATTATTATTAAAAACACTTTTTTAAATAAAAGCTTTTAGTACTCGTCAATGTGAATACAAACTTGATGGGATTGTGTCATTTTATTGGAGAGGCCAACTTCCAGCTCCAGCATTAGATCAGCTCCATATCATAATATTGCATTGTCATGCGATATACATATGCATGCAAAATTTCAGATCAAACCGGAAAATGGGTCAAATTTAACTTGCAAGATTTCATTACAGACACCGAACAGGTGAAAATAAAAATAAAAAGTAGTAATTTTTTTAAACAAGCTTTTATTATTGTATTGCCACGCGATATAGATATGCATGCAAAATTTCAGCTCAATCGGAAATCGGGAAGTGGGTCAAATTTAGCTTGCAAGATTTCATTACAGACACGGGACAGGTGAAAGTGAATAAAAGCTTGTATTGTAATAAAAGCTTGTAACAATAGGTTGAGCGTCGGGTGAGGTGAGGGTCTCGTACCGGAGCTGTAATTTCGAGCTATTCTCTTATTGAGGGAAGAGGATAATTTAAATAGAGAAACGAAAAATATTAGGAAAGAGGATAATTTAAATAGAGACAAAAATATATTTGAAGAAACTCAATAAGTGCCCACGACAGTGCGCAGTCGCAGCCTCCACGCACATCTGCCACGATTTGTCCATAGCAACCACAAGGTTAAAATGCCTTAGATAATGGTAAGATGATCATCCTAACTTAACGGCTTCGAGTCGACATCTACAAAGTGTTTGGTACATACCTTATTAAGCCGAAACCTATCCACGTTAACATAGTATTATAAAAGTGACGGCGTCATTCAAAATTCGAAATTGTAAAATATTTTTTATACCCTCTCTAAAAAAGCTTATTCTATTCCCTGAAAACAGTGAATAAAAAGCACTTTTAATTACTATTTTAGTGCTTGAATTTAGAACAAACCGATATATTCGACCTCCATCTCAATGCTGTACAACCTATTTGCACAAAAAATACTCGATATTAAATGTCTATTTTCGCCTAAATTTTAATTTTTCTTTTTCTCGTAGTCATGGTATAAAGTATGTATGCAACTCTTGAATAAAACGGATTTATACCGAGGGCCATGAATGACTCGCGTCGCTCAGGATTCCTACACTTGAATCACACTCACTATTGTCGTGATTCATGTCAGAATCCTTCGCTTGCTCGTGATTCATCTATGGCTCTCGCTTTAAATCCGTCCTTTATTCACTAGTTGCATAATATACTATTGTTAAATTCCCTATACATTTTTTTTACAGACCTAATTATTTGTATGGGGGATTTTAAAATTAATTTTATAATTTCGAATTTACAATGACGCAATAACTTTTATACGACTATGTTAACATGGATAGGTTTCGGCTTGATAGGGAGTTAATTATAAAATGGTAAAAGCTTGTAAGTTTGTTTGTAGGAAGTAATCTCTGGAACTATTAAAAACGGTTTTTTTCACCAGGAGAAAGCCACATTATTCTTGAGACATAATCTATACAAATCGACGATTAATAATTAGTTTTAACGAGAAATTCCAATACACAAATAAAAATGGATGACGCAAAGCGAAGTGGGCATGGGTCAGCTAGTTATAAATAAAAACATTCGTCGATTTAAAAGTACTATATCGAGGGTTCCAAGTAGCACGTAGCGGTTATCCGCCTGCGTTCTTTTCCCAAGGGCAAAGGGGTGGACGACTAACTGCAGGTAGCTCTGACGTGTAGGGACATATTTGTTTCAGATACTACGGAGGTACTTCCTTGCTGGACTTACTTATTTGTCGGGGGAACGGATTTGGATTCGACAGGGCACAAATGGATAACATATCATAAAGTAGAAAAGTATACATAATATACCGACGTTTTAAAATAAGCTCTTGTCATTTTAAGTAATTATATTTAAAATCGGACTCTATACGATTAAGTTAAAGTAAAGCCAAGAAAGTAAGGGTAGTTGGTAATGCTGAACGCATAACAAAGCTTATTCTGGGAAAGGCCAGAAATCTCGACGAGCCGATAGACGTTGGGGATCGAAGGTGCTCGAATAGCAATCCCGCACCGGAAAATGCAGTCTTAGCAGACCCCTAATCCGGTAAACAGATGACACTAGGAATGGATCACAATGAGTCGCTGACTCGTAGCAGCGCACGTAACTATGGTAAGAGGCTGTGCAGGAGCCTTCTGTCCAGCAAGGAACGTCAATCAGCTGAGACAACGACGACAACTAAAGCTAAGAAATACATATATCACGTTTTTTGAAATCAATCCATCAAGAGGTAAAGTTTCAGCTTTACAAGATCCATGTTGTTAACAATTACGCGACTGCTGTATAATCAACCGCCTTCTTTGAGGCTGATGATTTTATTGAGTAGATAGGTATAACCTCTCATGTTTTTTGGCTCGGTACAAAATCACTAGACGAAAAATTTGTTTTGGCTACTGGTCATATTTAGTTGCAACCACAGTTGCGGAAACTGACAATAACTTTTGCTTCAAGCAACTGCTAAAACAAAAATTCGTTCGATATTATACTTATTCACTTTTTAAAATTGTGTCGAGCTCCTCTTCTATTCAAGGTAATAGTAGAGGAGTTCGACACAATTTTAAATGAATAAATACGTCAATGAAACAACAATTTCGTGAAAAAAGTTAAATGAAAATATCTTCCTTATAAACAAAGCCGCGTTTAAGCCGCAATGCAACTCTAATATATTTAAATTACGCCTGATAAAGGCCACAGAAATCACTTTCTTCCTCGTACCGTCGTCGGTCGTAATCCGGTCCCAGGTTTACGTCTAATTTGTTGCGGAATAAATCCCAGACATTTTCTTTGAAACTTACCTACTGGACTGCTATTTTGGTATCTTGAATGGAAAATTATGATCGTTTACATAAATGTTGGTTCATAAGTCATAGTCTGTTATTTTAAAAGGCATTGTTATGTGACTGGAGCTAGCAGCAGAAACAGGGCTCATTGGTTTGTATAGGCACCTACTTAGGAAGAATTCTTCAAATTCCCATAGGAAGCTGATAAATTCCCATCCAAAAAATAAGAAAACTACTACTACTTTATTAAAGCGAAACGTAGTGCTTTTTTTTATTGCATAAAGTTGGCAAACAAGCAAACTGCCCACCTGATGGTAAGTGGTAACAGTCACCTATAATACATGTGGCTCTTGTGAGATTCGCAACAAAACTGCAACCCCCACAAGAACCACAGTGTACGTTGCCAACTTGTGACACAAGATACTAGTCGACGAATCCTCCAGCTACAGATGGAAGCTGCTGAAGAACGCGCAGCAATTGAGAGACGCCTACTTGAGGAAAAGCTCGCGCTCCAGACACAAGCACTTCAGGAGGAGGATAACGAGTTTGTAGGACAAAACAACTCGAGAAGACTATCTCGCATCTCTCTCAAATCTAATAAGTATGGACCGACAGGTATGAATCATCAGACATCCATCAATCGCACTACAGACGAACCATTTCACCATACTCAACGAGACCAGCAACATACGACCAAACAACATTAATCAAATGAAGCACGTAGCATTTAGAGAAACCTGGGTAAACTTTTAGCGCGACAGACGAGCATGAAAGAACGGCCTGTGTTCTCGGGAGAGCCTGAAGAATTGCCTCTTTTTTATAGCCAATACTGACGACGAAAACATCGCCAGACTTTCGAGGTCTCTGAAGGGACGCGCTCGCGATTCAGTCTCTGCTCTGCTTGTTACCGCTACAAATTTAGACAAAATCATTTCGACTTTAAAAATTAGATTTGGCAGACCAGAATTCATTATTGATGTCATGCTTCAGAAAATTCGCAATACAAAATTCATTCGTCATGATGATATCAATCAAGTTATAGAGTTCGCGACCACGGTTCAAAATATAGTTGCTACGATGAACGTTACCAACGAAACGGGGCATCTTTCAAATCCATTGCTAGGGAGTTTATTTACAAAGAGATTGTAAATAAACTCCCTAGCAACCTAAAATATCAATGGGCTTTCCATGTTACAAACAAAATTGTCAGCTTGATGGCCTTGACATTGAACGATTTATCAAATTGGTTAATGGATATTGCTAATGCTTCGACGATTATTGCACCTACATCTGTACACGAAAATAGACAACGCCAAAAGTATAACGACAAGAAAATTGTATTCGCTACGACATCGTCACCCACGAAGATCAACTGCATCCGATGCAAACGTTCTCATGCGTTAAAGGACTGTACAGACTTCAAGGAACTCTCTATGGACGAACGCTGGAATTTTGTGACCGAACAGAAGTTATGTTTTTCTTGTTTATCGAATAAGCACCAATTGAAAGATTGCAAATACAAAAAAAATATGTACTGAAGAGGGTTGCGACAGGATGCACCACCCGCTACTTCACGCGCATCCACTGAGACTTACCCGTGAAATGACGATGCACGAGACTGTGAACACCGCCATCGCACCAGGGACGAATAGCAGCGAACAACCAAGACCACGACGTGTACTCCTGAAAGTTCCAGTGGTGATATCGGGGTCTATAAGCGACATCGAAACCTTAGCCTTATTAGACGAGGGCGCCGCAGTATCACTCGTTGACTCATCTCTACTAGAACGAGCCGGTATTCGAGGAGAAGTATCGCCGCTACAAATACGCGGTGCTTCAGGTATGACGACGAGAGAAACTGATTTGCAAATCGTGTCGTTCAATATTCGTGGACTAAATGTAAGTGACAATTTTTAAGTAAATAATGTACGTTCTGTGCGTCATTTAAATTTATGTGTAAATAATTTTGATTTTAACGATATTGTAAATAGATATTATTTTGTAAATAATTATGTAAATAACCGTGACCTTAGACATAAAAAAGTTGAATTACTGATCGGACAGGACAACATTGAGTTGATAGTGACATGACAAATTATATACGGTGACAAAAACGGACCAAATATATCTAAAACTAAGTTAGGCTATGTAGTTCATGGAAATGTGGGACTCCGTAGCATACCCAATGACGTGCCTGTGTTACATGTTTGTGACTGTGACGAGCTAAATGACTTAATTAAAAAATCTTTCTCTACAGAAGCGTTTGGCACTAAATATACAAAAGAGACTCCTCGATCCCGGGAGGATCAGCTTGCGCTTCAAATTATGGATGCGCACGACTCGACTTCTACCCGAGGGTCGATACGAGACAGGCCAAAGACACCTGAGCTTCCCGATAGCCTGCCGCAAGCGAGGAAGCAGTTTCACAACATTCAAGTGAGAATGCGTAAGTGTCATGACTTTGCTGCTAAATACAAAGAAAGATTTGTAGACAACATTGCGAAGGGTTATGTTTCAAAATTAGCCCCGAGGAGGACGAAAACTTGGTGGTTGCCACACTTCGCAGTATATAACCCGAATAAGCCCCAGCTACGCCGTGTGCTAGATTGCGCAGCGAAGTCCGAAGGCAAATCGTTAAACGATTTTCTTTTAACAGGACCCGACCTTTTGACGTTGCTGCCAAGCGTACTTTTAGGGTTTCGCAGTGGGAAGGTAGCCGTGACCGGTGACATCCAGGAGATGTTTCACCGTGTCATGATAAAGGCTGACGATCGACAGGCCCAGCGACTGCTGTAGGATGACGGCGAGTACGTGATGAACGTAATGACGCTCGGCGCCGTTTGCTCTCCGTCGTCGTCGCAGTACGTAAAAAACGTCTCATCCCCACGCCTGCCATGCTATCACTGATCATCACTACGTCGATGATTTTATTTATTCTATGGACAACGAGGACGACCTAATCCAGCTGGTGAATGACGTCATAGAGATACATTCATCTGGGGGCTTCTATTTAAGAGACTGTATCAAACTGTAAAACACTTTTAAAAAACATTCCACAAGACAGACTTTCCGCGGCGGCGATAAAAGTTATAAAAGTGATAGCACAGACGAGGTTGTGGAACGGGTATTAGGTGTCAGATGGACCCCTGATGACGACAATTTTATTTTCATACTTAATACGACAAATATGTCCGATGATCATGGACGTGGTGTGAAAAGGCCTACGAAGCGAGAGGTCCTTAAGATTATTATGTCAGTTTTCGACCCTCTCGGATTCCTACTCCACATCACAGTCAAAGCCCGCATCCTTTTTCAAAACATCTGGTGCAGTAAGATAGGATGGGATGACGAGATAGAAAGCTCTCACTTTACTACGTGGCTGATGTGGCTCACTGAACTATGCTTCGTACATAACATTAAGAGTCCACGTTGGATATTGACAGATGACCATGACGGTATGTTCGAGCTGCACATCTTCTGTGACGCTAGCTCCAGAGCTTTCGCCAGCGTCGCGTACCTGAGATCGCGCAAGACCGACGGGACCTGGCATGTCGCGTTCCTGATGGCGAGAGCGAGAGTCGCACCCCTTAAGGTAATGAGTGTGCCCCGACTTGAGCTGCAAGCTGCGCTCTTGGGGGCACGACTATTTATTAACCTACAGCATTGCGAAATGGTATCTCTGTCTAAAATAACATTATGGACCGACTCAAAAACGGTATTAAGTTGGCTACAGTCTGACTCGGGTAGATTTAAGCCGTTTGTTGCTCACCGTGTCTCTGAGATAACAGAGCTGACAGACTTCAATTAATGGAGATGGGTCCCCACTCAATTTAATGCCGCTGATGATGCCACGCGAGACATAGCTTCGACCGACAGTGGTGAAAGGTGACTTAAAGGGCCGACTTTCTTACTACGACCTGACAGCAAATGGCCAGCGGAAATTGTCAACATTGACGCTTTCGACACTGAAGCGCTTAGTGACGAGGAAGCCAAAGCTGTTTATCTCACGACCGCCGACATTAGAATTACCAGACGTAAAGCATTTTTCGAAGTACTGGCGGTTAATACGAAGCACAGCTTGGTACTTTCGCGCCATACATAATTTTAAAAATAAAAGACATGCCTGGTTGAGAAGCGAACTGACAGCGTTAGAGGTGGCGAATGCAGAAAGGGCTTGCATTAAAGAGAGCCAAAAACAAACGTTCGCAGTGGACATTAACAACATAAAAAGACGTGGATATGTCGACAAATCGAGCTCACTTTGCCAATTCAGCCCATTTCTAGACTCGCACAACATACTCCGAGTTGGGGGGAGGATCGAGGCGGCAAATCTTGACTACGATGCCAAGCACCCTATTATATTGCATCCGTCAGAACGGTACGTCAAACTACTTATGCTTCGCTACCACGAAGATCCGATTACTTCGGGCCGATGTTAGTGAAAATAGGTCGCAGACAAGAGAAAAGGTGGGGAGTTCTCTACACCTGCCTAACCGTTCGCGCGGTGGACGTGGACCTCGTTGACGACCTGACCACTAGCTCGGCAATCTTAAGCTTACGTCGCTTCATAGCTCATCATGGTTGTCCAGCGGTAATATACAGCGACAACGCAACGACATTTCGTGGAGCCGATCGCGAGCTGAAACAGGCAGTACTAGCATTCGACCAGAATTATTTACTACGCTTCGGTAGTACCCGTAATATTGAATGAAGATTTATACCTCCGAACTCCCCCTACATGGGAGGCTGCTGGGAGAGATTGGTACGTAGTATCAAAACCGCTCTACGTGTGACTAAAAGAGAGAGTCCCGCGCGAGCAAACTGTCCGGACCTTGATGGCTGAGGCCGAGAATTTTGTAAATAGTACACCCCTGACATACGCACCTATCGACAATGAAGACGACCTACCGTTAACTCTAAACGACTTTCTGATGCCCGACACACGTTTCATAGACTTACCCTTTGGACAATTCGATGACGGTGACTTACTTAGACGATCCTGGCGGGAATCTCAACGGCTCGCTGATCTGCTGTGGAAGCGCTGGGTCAAAGAATACTTACCCACACTGACACGACGCGACAAGTGGTTCCACAGCAGCGCCGCGCCTTTAGCTGTAAGAGATATCGTTATAGTAGCGGTCTACCAGTTACCCAGAGGCCAGTGGCCACGGGGTCGTATTGTTAAAGTTTACCCTGGGAAAGACCGTCAGGTTCGCGTGGTTGACGTACAAACAGCTCACGGGCTGTACACCCGACCGGCGGCGACTAAACTCTGTAAACTGGACGTCGGCGCCCAGCTCTAAGTATCAGCTTTCTGATACTGGGGGTGAGAATGTCGCGGCGTCCAGCCTCCTTACGCATAAGACTGACCGACTCTATGACATGACAGCTGACGACTAGACAAAATTGGAATACTTGCGACAGACAGAACATTGACGGACTAGCGGGGACATAGAAAAGCTATCAATAAATTCGTAGCGTTTTTATGACATTGGCTTTAATTAAGACCAGACGAGTCAACAATTACTGACCAAAAAATTAAGAAAAGAATCAACAAAACACGGTTATTAATAAATATCTTACTCTATAGCCTATAATAAAAGTACACGCCCCGATTTGATGTTAAATACTCTCGTTCTTTTGCGTATGAACGTAAGCGTATTTAAATTAAACCAACATATTATATGATACTGCTCAGTCAAACGAGTAATTCTCAGCTGAGTCGAGAAAATTTTTCGAATGAATAAATCATTAATGCTATAAATTCTTGTATTCGTTAACATTTCCACACGTTTCTGGCTGAATTACTTTAATGCAAGTTAAATAAAAAGTTAAATTTAATTTTGTACCTATGTTTGTATAATAGTATCTATTAATTTAGAGTACAAATTTTAAAATTTGTTCAACAAGTGAGCAAATTATCCTACGAGTGCAGGCCTTAATTTCATGAACTAGAGCAGTGATTTAGAATTTAAATTTTCTGCCCTGCCCTCACGGTTGACTGGTAGAGAATGCCTTAAGATATTAAGTCCGCCTATTGCACCATATTTATTGTGCAATAAAGTGTTAAATATATAAATAAATAAACAAGACAAATAAAAATTGCTCTCGTCTGTTACATACAACTTTTCATCTCGACCAGCTAGAAATATGTATGTTAAAGAGTTGAAAAACAATAAAACGATATTTATAGTTTTTTTTTCGCCGAGTGATTCCAAAAAGCAGTCATTAGAATTCGAATTACTTTTAATTACGCTTCAGGAAAATCGTATTTTGTTGCTAGTAACAACTCGCTCGCAGCAAAAAGTACGCTTTGGTGGCGTAAAGTCAAAGCGTCTTTTTTGTTTCATTGTGTAATATCATGGCTTTTGTTATTTATGTTTTTGATTCCTAAATTTAGGAATCGTCACAAGTTAGCACAAAGCACTTAATGTATCAGCAATGCAAACTACCCCTTCATTTTTTAAATCCTTTTCACGAAGCCTTAAAACGTCGCCCATTCAAATCGGCACGGGAAAGTTCATTTTAACTTTTCGACACGCTGCCGAACCGTCAGACACGATTTAACTTCCGAATCTATGCGATTGTTTGTGGGTCTCCCCTTCTCTCATCGACGCGTCGGCGACGCACAATGCACTCAAAATTTGCATACAGATTCCGAACAGAACTCAACACAAAGGTAACTTCGCCTGGTAATAACGTGGACGTATAGCTGTCTCTAGGTATTGGGAGCAAGGGTTTGTGTTCATGCGACGATACACTACCTACGTTATGTTGAAACCCAGACTATTCTGTATTAATATAGATGTCAGCAACAAGCTGACAAGAAACTAGCTCTCGCTTGCTGAGTTCGGATTCCTTGTAGACACGTTGAATGAAGTGAGAATGAAGTGATATTAATAAGCAACGTCAATTTAAGCAAACGGTGTCTACCTCAGAAGAATAGTGATTGTTCTGAGGTGTCTACCAAATATGGCCTACTGTCACTTTCGACACTAGGGTGAAAAATTTGAAGGGACAGTTATAATTTTTTACACTGACGATTAGATGCCTGTTTGTGCTTTGTTTCTACATAGTTTCGTCTGGAAACGAGCACACAAAGTCAATTGTTTTTTATTGTGGTAGAACTGATTTACTTTATTACAAGATTTAATTTACTTACACCTGTCCCGTGTCTGTAATGAAACCTTGCAAGTTAAATTTGACCCACTTCCCGGTTTCCGATTGAGCTGAAATTTTGGATGCATATATCGCGTGACAATGCAATATTATGATGACATCGAACTGGTTTAATGCTAGAGCTGGAAGGTGGTCATAGGAACTCCGCAATAAAACGACACAATCTCATTGAGTTTGGGCTGGTTTGATTCGTATTGACGAGTACTAAAATCATGTATTTAAAAAATATTTTTTTATATAATTTGTCTTTTTATTTCTTGTAATATGCCAGCTCCCGATCTTTGCACTGTCTTTCGATACTGTTATAATTTAACATTCTTGCTTTTACAGAAACAAACAAAAACATAAAATAGATGCAACTTAACTTAAGTCATATAAAGATCATCATCGCGTTTAAGTCCTCAATTCATACGTGTTACCAGTGATAACGTACGGAACTAAGACGTGACCGCTTACAATGGGTCTCATTAGAAGGCTCAAGGTCACTCAAAGGGAAATGCGGAGGGCTATGCTAGGGGTTTCTCTATGCAATCACACTAGAAATGATAAGATCCATACAAGAACTAGAGTTACCGACATTTCAGTCGGTATATGTGGCAATGAGCAGGACACATTGCTCGTAAGACTGACAGCCGCTGAGACGGAAAGCCCCTCGAGTGGCGCCCGCGTACTGGGAGAAGCAGCGTTGGTAGGTTCCCCACAAGGTGGACCGACGATCTTTGTTTGAGTTTGAGTTTGAGTCAAGGTCGGAGGCAGTCACTGGATGCGGGATGCGCAGGTCCGATCGGATTGGAGATTCCTGGGGGAGTCCTATGTCCAACACTCCAACAGTGGGCATCATTTGGCTGAAATGATGGGTTGTATCCATGATGTAAAAATGTATCTTTACGTATACACCTAAGGATTTTGAATTTTTTCTTAGTTTACCGTCTCACAAATGTGTGACTGTAAATCAGGGGTCTCGCGCCCACTCATAACCAGAAACTCATAACTGGAATAAAATGTGGCGACTCATAACTGACTTGAGGACCCACTCATAACCATGGTTATGAAATATATTTTAAACTTATTAAATATTTAATTTAGAGGAGTAACTCATAACCGATCATAAAAAAAGCAAATACCTAAACTGTGAACTACTTTGAAGTACATTTAAGACTAATAGTGCTTGCTTACTATTATATACTTGCATACTAATTTTAAAGTAAGTATTTACTGTTTTATTATTTCATACTAAAAAGAAATATTTAGTTACAGTACAAACGGCAACACAGTCTTCTTAACTGTCATTTCAAGACGCAATACACAAAAAATCCAGTGCTTACCCGTGGTACTACTCACGTGTCCGGTAGTACCACGGGTGATTAATTTTGCCTGTAGTACTACTTATTATCTTTGACAATCAAAGAACACCATGTGGGTAACTATCGGTTTTAATATTTATATTATATTGAAGAAATTAAGGAACGCTTTAATAAAACAATTTTAAAAGCAACTTTAACGCAACTTTTAATTGCGAGTCATTTCATTTTTTAACCGACTTCTTTATCATTTCCATTGTATGTTCTTTTTTTACGTTTGCTACCTCATAACTCTCTCATTTAATAACCGATTTGGAAATTCTTTTTTTGTTTGAGGGGGTATAGTTCTCTTATGTCACCATATCCGGGATCGGGCAACAAAAAATACCCGTAGTAAGTTCTATACTAACAGTAGTACCAACGGTAGTAAGTACCACGGGTAAGCACTAAACAAATCTTAGTGCGAGGAAGGCATAAATAGTTTCTCTCCGTGACATCTTCAACAAAAATAACAATTTTGAGGAGTGATTGAGAACTAGTTTGTCCTGATAGCTACATCTCATCTACTCTTTCAAGCGCCGCATAAGAGAATACTATCTATCCAAGTCCTAATTATGATAATATTCATATTATTTGTGTAATAGGCATTTCTACATATTTTTTATTTAACGTATGTTATATACTTAGTATGGTTTTATTTTTATATTTTTTTTTACTTTAGGCGATCAAATATCGCCTTTTAAGCTGCTATACACGCAATTTCTAATATACTTATTACAATTTCTCCTTTCGCAGGTCTACTGGAAGAAATTTCATTTATGAAATAAGCAGATCCTTTTTAACGGACTTCAAAAAAAAATAGATACAGTCGAACATAGAATCTCTTCCTTTTTCAAAGTGGGTTAAAAAGGGTTCTCAGTTTGACCTGTATGTTTGTATGTATGTTTGTCCACGATTATCTCGCGTTTGGCTAAATGGATTTTGATACGGTTTTCAGAAAAGTATTTGTTACATTTAGGATAAGGTTTTAAATTACTTAACTAAAAAGATTGAAAAGAATTTTTACAAAAAATAAATCCGACTTCAAAATCACCAAAAAGTCATAAATAATCTGGAAAATCTTAAAAAATATATGTACTAGTTAAAAGACACGAACTTCAATATAAAAGTGTGATGTTGTTTGTATTCTTATGTTATTTATAACGTTTTAGTGTTTTTGAAGTCGGTTTGATTTTTGAAAAAAAAAATACATTTTGTCTTTCTGTATTGTTTGTGCTGTCTAATTTTAATGCGGGAGAGAGATTACACACCGCAATAGCCACCCTCACCTTGCCGACCTGCAAGATGCTTCTATAGACATCTTTTATACCAAGTATTTTACTTTGATTTTGATGAAAATATATATTTTATACCAAGCTTTTTACTTTTGATGAAATATTATTCACCCTTTTTTGTTAATGTTGTTAGTAATTATTAAAGCGACTGTACATAATTGTGTAGTTGTGTTAGTTATGAGTTTCGTCTTCTCACATCAGCAGTTATGAGTGGGACCTTTACGTATTGGTTATGAGATTTTTGGTTATGAGTGGGCGCGAGACCAATCAGGTAATAGCACACAAGAGCCGTTTATACAGACATGCACCTTATTAAAATTCGTGCACCATGGATAGGTATTTCTCGCACACTACGAAGTCTAATGGTTTTTTCTACCAACATTAGATAATCAACACTCTATAAAAAACCGGCTAAGTGCGAGTCGGACTCGCCCATGAAGGGTTCCGTAACAGCAAGTAATAATAACATAATATAAAATTGCGGTTTACGATTTATGACGAATTAAAAAAACTACTTACTAGATCTCGCTGAAACCAATTTTCGGAGGAAGTTTGCATGGTAATGTACATCATATATTTTTTTTTAGTTTTATCATTCTCTTATTTTAGAAGTTACAGGGGGAGGGGACAAAAATCAAAATATTTTATTCAACTTGGATTTTACAATGTCTTTTGAAAGTCAAGGAAGCTACGCCAATGGTTCACAAGTCTACGGCGGGAGACCTTGTACTGGAAAAAACCAGCAAGAAAACCAGCAAGGGCTATTTTTTTCTCCCTATATTGTTACAGAGTCGTCAATTGGAAGCTGACCTCAAGGCAAAAATTTGAGCTTAACTTCCATAACAAATTTAGATTTGTCAGTTCTCGACAAGCAAGAATACTCGCTACGCTCGCTCTGTTGAGGTGTGTATACTCGCTCGCTCGCTACGCTCGGGAGTTAACTCTAGGGTCCCTCGTTGCGCTCGGGGTTTAATATGGCGCCCGTGACGTTAGACACTGATTTAATCTGCTTTTTCATTTTCGTGGTATATTTACTTTTATAACGCCAATTAATTACTATACACAACTGTCGAAATAAGTCTCAAATAGTCTCAAGTAGTCAATACTCCAAATAAAAAATAAAAGAGCTGAAGCATCTGGACATTTACTTACGTTTTTTAACTTTATCAATAATGCACTGAAAAGACTACGCCACTAAAAACAAAAATATTTAGATAAAATGGATTTCACTAACAGTCGTATAGTTCAGTTAGTCATATTTGTTTTTTTACCCAAGCAGATACGTCAACGGTGCAGGAAGCTCTATCTTTACAACTGCGATAGATAGAGAAACGACGATTAGTGGAATGTGTTTGAAAATTAGTTTTAAATAAGTTCATGTATTTAAGTCAGTTCTGACAAAAATGTCAGTTACGACATACCATGAGAGGGACGATTAGACATCCTATTGGACAAGAACATCCAATCCAATATATTCGTCTCGAGATTTTAAATTAAGCACAATTGATTCGCAAACACAACTGTTGCAGCGGTTACAATTAAAAAAACATTATTTTCACAATTAACATTTTTAAATACATGTACAGGCCGAACTAAACTAAAACAAATGTAGTTTTTTTACACTGATAATAATATTTATATATTTTTAACACCGAAATTGTTTCAAGTTATACTAAAGTAATTTTAGAAAAGACAAAACTAATAATAATGATTCTTTGCAAAGAATAATTCAAATATTCTACCAGTTACATATTTCAACAATATTTTTCGAAGAATTCCTGACAAATATCCACTGACAGCAACTATAGATATTCAGGAATTTTACATGACAAAAGTTCTTAATACCAGCAGAAGTGTGAGATGCGCGCACACCAAAGAGAATATTTTCTCGTACATGTACGTACACATATAAATGTATATGAAATTGTGCAAATATGACAAGCGAGTTGTAGTACGCACCACAAAAGGATAGGTCCGACGCTGAGTTAGTCTCATAAATTGCTCAGCGTCTGAGTTGTGGAGTGGTCCAATTACAGGCATAATCCTACTATGTATAATATGCATTGGTAAATGAAGAAGCGTGGTAGATGAGAAGTTTTGAACTGCACGAAGATTAAATAAATTTAGGAAGTGAATGTTTAGATTAATTAGTTAGTAATATATAGCTTAGCAGTTAATAATAAAATATTATAAGCTTTCTATTCCTACACGAACAAAAGACTACGACTTTAGACAAGCTATAGACCAGGGATTCTCAAACTGGGTTCCTCGGAACCTAGGCCTTCCGTAGAATAGTCATCAAGGTTCCGCCAAAATGATTTATTATTAGCTATTAAATAATACCACGGTTAAAATATTATTTTGGAATAGCGCAAAATATGTGATGAGAAGGTACCGAGATGAAGAAGGTAAATTAGGACGTCTAATAAACTTGCCATTCCAACATACAGGGTTCCAAAAACTAGATGCTCGTTTATGGGGAAATGTATAACTTTTTACAACAAAGTCCCACAAAGTGTTACTGATTTGCCTTGTCATAAGTTTAAAGCGCATGTGAAAAAGACTCTATGAGTAAAGGATATTATAAAGTCAAGGATTATTTGAATGATGCCAATGCCTGGTGTTAATCTGAAGATAAATAATCATGTTGTTGACACTGACACATCTAATCTTGTAATGGAAGTTAAGCTCAAACTTTTGCTTTGAGGTCAGCTTTCAATTGACGACTCTGTAATAATACAGGGAGAAAAAATTGCTCTTGCTGGTTCTTTCCAGTACAAGGTCTCCCGCCGTAGACTTGTGAACCATTGGCGTAGCTGCATTGACGTCCAAAAGCGATTATGTAATCCAACTTGAAAAGAGTATATTGACTTTGAAAGTTTTAATGTGAAAAATTAAATTGTTAAAAATTTTAAGTTAAGAATAATGTGTTTCAATTATGCTTAGTAATATTCTAAATGCGAAAGTAACTCTGTCTGTCTGTGTGTTACCCAATCACGCCTAAACTACTGAACCGATTTAGATGAAATTTTATATAAGCAAAGCATAGTTTGGGTCCCAGGAAAGAACATAGGAAAGCTTTTATCGCAGAAATCACCCCTTAAGGGGGAGAAAAGGGGGGTGGAAGTTTTTATGGGGAATCAATAACCGCTGAATCGATTTAAATGAAATTTGGTATGGAGATAGTTTGAGTTGTGGGGAAGGATATTTGGTTGGTGTTCCGTTATCTTTAAAGTTTAGGAACCCCTGGCCTAGACCACATGTGCTCATAGCGTGGTAGTCTGTGTGAGGGATGGTTTATATCTATTTTTTTATATTGACGTAACTGATCCTTGTTACTGATACTGATCTGATTCACATTAAAAAGTATTATTAATTATAATCAAAAATAGTCCACGCTACTCAGGAATAATGCACCTTTCTAGTTCCAGAGATTGCCGACGAACCGAATTACCATTCTAGTACCAACGAAATGTTGATGTCTTTTTTGAAGTCGGTTAATGAAATAGTCAATTTAAATTTGTTTGAAAAGTTGTATCGATATACACGGTTATTTTTTTATCACCCTGGAAAATTTAAGGGACGCTTCACGACATGGTATTAGAATGATTTAAATATAAATAAAAAAATAACCTTAATTTTATATAATTTTTTTTAAAAATACAAAAAATGCTGCACTAGTTGAGAGTAGCATTTTTAGAGATTTTTTTTTTTTTTTTTTTCATTTTTTTTTTTTTTTTTTATAATATTGGATGTATCCTGAAGCGTCCCTAAAATTTTCCAGGGTGATAAAAAAATAACCGTGTATATGTCTTCCTGTCATTATTAATAGTTTTTAACATAATAGTCAAAGAGAGTGGCAGGTGTTAGCTAAATTAAATCTTTGCGCTTATAACTTGAACCAGTTTCTGGAAACGATGTTCAGCGGCAAGAGTGAAGTTGTATAAAATAATTTAATAGTCTCCGAAAGATGAGACGCTGATGCGGCCGTGGAGCTTATTTGTGCATATGCTTATTTCAGGTATAACAAAATATGTAGACAGCTGTGTAGGTATACATTTTTCTTTTTGACTTTTTCAATTGATATTTAAATAACGTCTCTTTTACTTAGTGGCCAATACATATTTTTTACTATTATTATTACAAGTGGAAGAAGTAAAGGTAAGCAGTATATAATAAATATTATCTATGTCTTGCTTTTGTTTCAAATTAGCAATGGAGTAAATACCAAGGTTGACAGAAAAATTATGCCTCAGGCATCAGGAATCCGTCTCTATAAAAAAATGTGTACAAAGAGTATAAAAAATAAATCAGCACTTTAATACTCCATGTTTCTTTAAACTTATTAATTTCAGAAATAATGTTTGCTTCCAGACATCTTATCATCACATACCATCAGGTGAGATGAAGGTCAAGACCATTCCTGTTGCGGACAGACAGAAAAATTTACGATTTTCTAATATTTCCTGCAACTGCTTCAAAATTGTCCTACATTGGAGTCCAAATTTTTCTTTGTATGAAACTTTCTTAACTTCATTCAAACTTTATATAATAGCCAGCGGTTAAATTGGCGTCTTGTGTGCTTTAAAAGTCTAAGTTTTCTAATTCAAAATATTCCTTCATTTCAAAGACGATGTTCGGTTGTTTAAGCACAGGTAGAATTTCATTTTTAGGATTCCGTACCTTAAAAGGATCATCATTGGAACTGTGTGTCTGTCAAGCCCTTTTTTATTAGGAGCGTGTAGAGATATCGTTTAAGTATATTCAAGAGTCACATTTTGGATCATTGGAAGTGAATCTTGAATTCGAACACGAATACAAATCACATGCGAAATAAATTTCTACTGTTCTCAATATTAAAGATTTTTTGAATCACTCGAATTCAGTATTGTCATTAAAAAGAAATTCTATATTAGAAACCGTTACACGCAGAAAAATAAAATCCAGTACGCAATAACTCATTAATTTAAAAAACCTGCCATGAATCGCATGTAAAACGGAACGTATATATGTTGCGTATATTCTACTAGTAGAAATCGAAAACGAGTGGGTAGGACCACATGTTGCAGAATTCACGGAATGAATATTCGAAAATAGTGAATTTGGAAATTCGTATACGAATCTTACGATTTCGTATGCGAATTTGAATTCTATTGTTTCAAAAATGCCACTCCTGGTCTACAGTTGCTTTCAGCTGTGAAAAAATCGAACTTGTAAATGAATGCAATCAAAAGGTATGAAAAAAGTGACCATTTACGTTGCATATTTATCTAAATTTTGTGATTTCACAAGATAATCAAAACCTATTGGATACTTCCCGTTGACGAAGAATCATAAAATTTGGCAATAAGCAATGTCACTTTGATGTCTTTACGCGTTTCTGAGACACAGGATTTTGACAGACACACGGATAACGGAAAACGAATTGATCCTATAACCTTCACCGACCTTTTAAATCTTAAAATAAAAGTATAAAACATTTAGACAAACTGAAATAAATTCGCGATATATAAATAGTTTATTGTTACATATCATTTGGGAAACACTTATTACTTGCTTACTGAAAATATGACAATAATATGCCATAGCAAGTGTCGTGTACATGACACTTACTATGGCAAATGCGCACAGTATTACGTTGTGTGAGACAACAGTGCTTGGGACGATAATTAAGCCTTCCCTATCGGCAGCAGCCGGCCACCTTGACTCAACAGCCCGACCCAACAAACTAATAAGCAAACACCATTTGAATGCACCGCCATATTTACCATACCCCACGTTGCTGCATAGTGTACGATGAAACCACGCAGGGGGATCGCTTCAGCTGAATATTTACGTTTGAATTTGGTACTAGCAATAATGACGAAGCTTTATTTTAGCCAAAAGATGACAAATTATGATCATGTTTAGTCAAAAAGATGTGTGATAACACCTTTTTGACTAATTATGTGTTATCACAAATCGTTGTCTTACTGCTATCTTATGTTAGTAGTGGTTTAAGTGTGATGGTGTTCCATTTGTGTTAATAAGGGTAACTAGAGAAAGCATCAAGTTTATACCATTACCAACTTTTGACAACTATTTTATTGTAACACCATATACGTATTTCTTAATTATGATGTTTATCATACTTAGTGCTAAGCTGTTTGGGAGTACCTATATGACTAACTTTTTTTATACAACAGTTGGCAAACAAGCATACTGTCCACCTGATGGTAAGTGGTCACATGTGTACACGTGGCTCCTGTGAGATTCGCAGCAAATCTGCAATCCCCACAAGAACCACAGTATACGTTGCCAACTTGTGACATAAGATGTAAAGTCACGGTACCCAGTAATTTCACTGCCATATCCTTACCCTTCAAACCAGAACACAGCAATGCAAGGATTACTGCTTTGCGGCAGAAAAAGGTAAGACGGAGGTACCCAAGCAGGCGACTCTGGTTCACGGTCTTCCTTTCGAGCGTTATATATTATAGAATAGATAGATAGATAATAAATTTTCTGCGGTAAAAATTCTACAGAGCTCTGAAAATCTTTTGCAATGACTATTGTAAGTAAAATACTCCTTAACCGGACCTTCTAGTGCAAACATTCTATGCCAAACAAACTTTTATAAATTGAAATACTCCTTCTGTATCTTGTTAATCGGACCTTCTGGCGCAAACAAGTTCGCGGCGTCTACGCCAAACGCCAAACCGCCCGCGCAGCCGCACGCGCCAGTTAACGCCAATCACGGGCGACACCCAATACGGGCGGCTGCCGGATTAATTGAATAAATTTGCATTTAAACCGGTCAACATTTCCATTTGTTTCGCATTAAGTCTTGGTTTTGGTGCGCTCAGAGTCAAATTTAAATATCTGTGTGAAGAAATAGTAAATAAATATCGGACCAACAACGTCACTACATGTTCCCGCGTGTACTTGAATATAACAATTCAAATAACAGTTTATTTAAAAATTTAAATAAAAGTTGAAATGTATATCAGAATACAAAATAGGCGATTGTGAAATGGACACTTTTCATATTTCTGCTGTTCTTATATGAGTCAAAGTTAATAATAGACGACTGGTTATGCTGTCTACAATAATTAAGAAATATTTTCTAATTCACTTAAACTCAAGATAAGTATTTTCTTAACAAATATTCATATGCCGCCGAAGTATTTTCTGTAGTTCTGGATTTGTTCAAGATTAACTACAAAATATGCATAAGGAATTTATCGTAGCATGGTACACTGAAAAAAATCTGATCTTATCAAGACCATTTAGAACTTGTTTAAAAACATTTGTCGATATTTATAAAAAATATGTACAGATTAACAAAGTAAATATGTTTCCATTCACTAAGCTGCTGGATATTGTACGGTACTTTGTTTAAATTATCAAAATAATTGATTAAAGTAACGAAATATTTGATTAAAAATTTCGCAATCAATATAATGTTTAGACTTAACAAGTAATGCATTAAAGTAATAAAATAATTGTAGAAGTTATCAAGTACTGAATAGAAACAATCAAAACGATGTGATCATTGTAAACATTTAGCTTGATTGATATCGTCATGAAATTTGTTAGATCAATAAATCAATGTGATCATTGTAAACATTTAGCTTGATTGATATCGTCATGAAATTTGTTAGATCAATAAATCAATGTGATCAATGTATACATTTAGCTTGATTGATATAATCATTCAATTTGTTAACTTAATAAAACAATGTGATCAATGTAAACATTTAGCTTGATTGATATAATCATGAAATTTGTTACATTAATAAAACTGTTTGATTAGGCTCAAATTAACGACACTGGGTGCAAGCCCTTTTGTGATTGGTTAGAATGGTTAGCTACATGAAATAAGCAGTGTTGCCACCTTGGTTTTTAAAAACTGCCCAACATAAATATCGCAAGACAGATTGTATCTTGTGAAGTATGTCTATTTGTATAACAATTGGAACTAGTATTTATTAAATTCAAAATAACTTTAATTTCGAGTACGCAAAACTTTTGTTAGGCTGCTACCTGTACCTATATTACTCACTGATAAACCCATGCTATCAAAATTAAATGACATGAAAAAATTAAATATAAGTAGTTTGCCGTTTAGTGGATTGAAAATTGTTATACATAACATTGTCTTTATTTTTTTATTAATTTATCATAATAAACACAATGAATAAATTCGAATTATTATTAGTAAAAGAAAAACACAATGGTTTGTAGGTAGGTAAGGTACATTGCTAAAGGATTACAATTCACATCCTAAAAAAGAACAGCAAGCAGGTACAATTTTGTTAGTAGGTATACTATGTAGGTATATGTTTATCTTGGAATGAAAGAATTTCTTAAACTTATAATTAATAGGTACTGCTGTAGATACTTTTGACTAAATTGGAACGTGGCAAATTAATGATACGAGTGTCTATACCGGGTGTAACGGAATACCAAAATAATATTTAAGGTTGTTGATTAACAAAAAAAAATGTTTTTACTTTCGACTTAATACGCTTAACAGTTAAGCGTATTAAATCGAAAGTAGGCATATAATAAAAATACAAAGAATAGTCATAAAACATTTTTTTGTTAATCAACAACCTTAAATATTATTTCGGTATTCCGTTACACCCGGTATAAGCGGCTGTCCTCTGGCCATACACATTGTTGGCGCGTGCTGTGTGGTTTCTAATATATTTGTCAATAAAACGACTTATAAAACTAATCAATATTCAGACAAAAACGTAATATACTTATATTTAAGCCTGCCTGCCGTCGGTGGCGCTGTGGCCTCGACACTGGACTGTGCCCCGAGTAGAATTGGGAGGCCCGCAATTGATCCTGTCATGTACCAATGTGTTTTTCGTTTCACGAATTTCATATGTACATTTATATCTGACGCTCCTACGGTGAAGGAAAACATCGTGAGGAAACCTGCATACACCTGCGAAGTAATTCAAAGGTTTTTGTGAAGTTAACCAATCCGCACTGGGCCAGCGTGGTTTGACTAAATCCTAGTCGCCCTAACTTAACTAGTTAGGGTAGGCTCGTGCCCGTCGGTGGGGACGTATATAAGCTATGATGATGAAGCCTGTTTGTGTCTTGTCTACATTTAAGTGGACTTAAGTATCTGATAGGACCTGTCAAAAACGCATTCTCTCGGTGGCCGTAGAGTAACTTACGAGTGAACAAAAATATTACGTTTATTTTTTATTATTTATTTCTAAATAGTTTGTGAATTTAAAAAATATTTTATTGAGCTCCTTCTGTTCCCTTAGGGTGATCCCTGCCCTAACTTAGTGATGATGGGACGTAAAATAATTAACAGCTGAAAGTATAAGCATCATGTCGGGACTAAATATTTTTATGATTTTGTACAATATGTTCAATCAAATATTTGTGTTATTTTGGTGTTCCAAATTCAAATTAATTCTTGAAATTTAGTACAACATTCTCTCCCTGTTTTGTAAAGGCTTAAAATGACTAACTTTAAGTTTGAGTTTACTTGAGTGAAGTTGAGTTTACTAGACACACACAGAATATATCATTTTTGAGCAGGTTGTACAAAATAATGGATTTTACTCTAAGATGGGACCACCTCATATCGGGAGTATATGGGTTACAGATGCCGGCAAACATCTTGAAAGATGCGCACAACACAAATTTCTGGTCTCCTTGGCAGTGAGGCAGGTGGCCGGTGGGGCGGCCGCACCACTTCAACCGCGCTATTGGTTGACTAGTCGACCCTTGCCCCCCACACTGTGTCTACGTGCGCAAGATTAACCTCAACATGCCGAAAAATGTTGAAGATGTTTGCCGGCATCTGTACTAAGAGCTCTTAAAACCCGCCTTGTTCCATGGTGTGAACGAGACAGCGCTTAATTTAATATAAAGCGCTGCCTCCTTCACTCATAGGAACAAGGCAGATTTTAAAAGTCATGATAACCTGCTATATCCTTCACTTCACTTCTTTATTTATGGCAATCGGTCGTAAACACAGCCATTACTGCCAAACTCAAGTTTTTGGTGAAATACTGTTAATGCATTTACTTTGTGAAATATGCCCGAAAGGGTTAAAATGATATTGTTTTGGGTTATCTGAAAAGAGACAAAACAAGACATCACAATAACATAATAACATCGAAGCACACAAATCTTAAGTGAGTATAATTAAGCTTAACTCTTCCAAACAATAAAAATAATTAACCTAATCGGCCCCCAATTGACGGAAATATAGCTGCACAAACCATAAAAAACTACAACATGAATACAGACGAACAATAAATCGTGTCTTAAAATCGAAAAAAAATTGTGAACCTAACATTACATTGAGGTAAATAGGTAATACAAGTCTTGTACAAGTTGTAATAAGTACTTTTATTCAAATACATAATTCAATTCTATTCTTTGTGTAGTGGCGCTGTCTTTGAGATTCTGCCAACAACAAGTATACATACTGCTTAGTTTGAAATAATTATGTACATACATAATTAAATATTTAAAATATTGAACACAATGATGTTGATTCTACCTAAAAATTACTGTCGTTTTATAATAATGTGGCAACACTTCGTGGCGGAGAGCGAGCGCTTTGGCTTTGGCGGGGCGCCGGCAAGTCCTTCCTGTTTCAACACGCACACACAACGGTGTTCAAAGTAGGTACTTATTAGGTTTTAATTTTTGCTCCACAAAAAGAATTTACAATCAGTCAGACGATTGGTACTCGATCTCTTGTCGTTGTATTGATAGAAATTGAATTTCGAGAGTTGTGCTTAAACACTATGGACGAAGTTGGAGATCTTCTCACGGCATGGGGAATACCAGACCTCATTCCAACATTTGCAAGTAAGTAGATATTAAAATTCATCTTTATGTATGAGTTCCTACCGGCTGCGAACCTGCTTTCGTAGGTAGCAAGCAGTTCTAGTGCTCCCAAACTGTTCGATAAAGCTATGACTGTCGATAGCAGCGGCAGCTGCTGATGGTGCTAACCAACGTTGCCGCGCTTTTCAATACACTATTACTTATATGTCTGCTCTAAGATATTGTTAAGTTACTTGCAGACTTATCTTTTCTAGGACCAATTTTTAGGCTACCAAATCGCTTGTGTGTCTTATCTCCATGAGAGATGATAACAGGCACCTCTTGTTTCAGGAAATGGAATAACTATACAGTCACTGTCAGCGTTGAATGTGGATGAAATTAAGGAACTAATACCACTAGTTGGGCCTCGAGCTCTTTTTATCAGGAGTTGGAAGGTGTGGTTAAAAACTATAACTGATGAAAATGCAGTTATTTGTCGAAACATAGAGGATCAAGATATTTCAAGTTGTAATATTTCTCTGAGTGTAAGTATCTTTATATTTTACGTACATACATACACACCCTTTGATTAGATTAATACATTAATCTATAGTATACCAGTTTCAGTTATATGAGCGTCGGTGGCGCAGTAGACTCGGCACTTGCCTTCCAATCGGGGGGTCGGGGTTCGAGACCCGCCATGTACCAATGTGTTTTTCGTTTCGAATTTCATATGTACATATGTCTGACGCTCCTACGGTGAAGGAAAATATCGTGAGGCAACCTGCATACATCTGCGAAGAAATTCAATGATGTATGTGAAGTCGACCAATCCGCACTGGGCCAGCGTGGTTGACTAAGGCCTAATCACCCTAATATAGGGTAGGCTCGAGCCCCTCGGTGGGGACGTATATGGGCTGTGATGATGATACCAGTTTACCTAAGAAAAGCTGTAAAAAATCCTACCTCTTTATTATCTGTATCCATATATCAATATTTTTGGTGAATGGCTGGTTGAGTGAGAGACCCTGATTACTTAACCCACAGGGTCGGGTTGGACCCCTGGACGTTGCGGATGTTTGTGTGATGAGTACACTTGTTTGTTTATTGATGTTTACATTTTTATGTAAGTTTATTGCTAATATTTGTACTTATTTATTTATTTTCTCATTGATTATTTATTTATTTATTTTCTTATTAAACATACATGTATATATTTTATACCACCCCTGTGGTATAGTGGTTCTGACCACCGGGGGCACCGGGTCCATTTCCCAGTGGGAGCAGAAGTTTTTCTTCCTGGTTTGATTGGTGCTAGGGCTTCTTAGCCCACCTGGCTAGCTACCACCGTCTTACCTTAGTTTGTCGCGACAGTAACAATGTTTATAGCATTGTTGTGTTCCGATAATAAGAGGTAAGATTGAGGAGTCCGGGTAAAGTTCGCTTCCATCTTCGGCCTTATCATCACCTACCATCAGCTGAGATAAAGGCAAAGAGCTTACCTGTCATCAATAAAAAAATATTTGATACTATAATGCAAGATCTAATGATGCTGACATGGGCTAGATAATAGGTGTGAGTGTAAAAATATAATATTAGTATAGATACTTACAATGCCTAGCAATTGCAGGCTGATTAAAACAATTTTGAAATAATTCTAAAAATGTGTCTTCTATGTTTTATAGCCACAGGCAGGTATTGTAAGGTAGGTAATATTAAATAAATAAATATTGATGGAAGTGGGACATGGTATCTATTATTAAAAAAATATTGGAGCTGCTTGTGAACTGCGTATTTTATGTTATTAATAACTAGATTCAAATTTACTTATGGACTCTGAATCGAGACACCTTAGTTTTTTATTTCAAGTAATTTAATACATGTTTAATTTTTGATTATTCTATATGTTTTGTACGCCCTTCTTATGTTCTTTGTGTTAATCATCATAACAGGTCATATAAATTATGAGCTGTTATGATGATTATGAGGGGCTCAAGCCTACCTTAAGTTAGGTGTTTAGGCATTAGTCATCCACGCTGGCCCAGTAATAGCTAGCTATGTGATTTTGCTTCAATTAAAAACCTGTAAAAATATGGGACATCAGTCCCAAACATGTGAATATTTTTGGCTGACTGGGTAAAATAGTATTGCTGTTTCAGGAGCTTCAGAATATAAGTATTTTACAAGAACAAGAAACACAAACCGCAACCACACCTGAAAAAAAAAATTCTAACAAAGTGGAAAAAGTCTCGCCAAATAAAAACGACACCGAGAATGTTAGTATACATAATTATATGTATTTAATTTAGTGATTTAGAGTCTACCTGCTATTTATGACACTTTTGATATTGGTATCTCATATCTCCCTCTAAAAATTATAATATTTAATTTTATTTAAACTATCACCTAAACTATTACCTAAAACTGTTCTTTTTTTTTTTTTTATTGCTAACAGTGGCAGACGAGCCAGTGGCCCACCTGATGTTAAGTGGTAACCACCGCTCATGGACATCTACAATGCCAGGGGCACAGTTCTGTCACTGCCTACCTGGAGAGAAATGCTCTTCTTAAGCCTCGTTTGAAGAAGGACATATCGTAGCGCTCAGGAAACACCGCAGCTGGGAGTTCGTTCCAGAAACACCGCAGCTGGGAGTTCGTTCTTAAATTGAATTTTCATAAATTTTGATGTGACAAGTTATTAAGGTTGACACTTTCTTGATTTTCAATGGGGGGTGTCCGGTTTCTAAGCCCCCTCCACCTACCGCCCCCGCCCCCCCTTACCTACGCCAATAGACACGTATTTATATGATATTTTGATAGAAGTATCTTATCATTTTTACTACTATTTATACCAGTCTGTTTTAATTTCAGTTGGAGTTAACATACTTATTAAAAGAAAATTTTGAAGCCACATGTCTTACTCAATATGTTGGGGAATGTTTACCTAATGAAAATGCTAGAAACCTATTGGCCTTAGTGATAGCTAAACATATATTAAAACAAAACAAAAACTTTGCCATTACAGGGGCTGTATATAACAAATGGTGCAGAGACATCAAAGCTCTGTTTCCAAGTGAACGAACAACCACTTATTATATACCTGCATGTGTAACTGTTCAGGGTATATCAATTCAGGCACGAGGTAAATTAGTCAGTCAAGTATTAAACACAAGGCGAAAATATCAAAAACTTGGAGTTCTTGATAAAAGGTCCTCGATTCCTGGCATTTCAAATTTAGAACACAATTCAACTCCTGAAGTACATGCTGAAAGTAGCACAGTACTGGAAAGCCTAACTTGGTAGGAACACAGCTCATCACCCTGGTCTTTAGTACAAATAAAATGGAACGAAACATCAGAGAGGAGAGAATTATATTTAAAAGAGCCACAGGGATGTATTGAAGACTATATAAAGAAGTATCCTGCTTTACAAAAACCTGAAGGCTACACTTTGGTGAGTTAGACGTTTTAACTCTGTATCTAAGTATAAAATATTACATATAAAATATTGAAATGTTACTATTTAATTTTTTAGCTTATGAGTGATTTTGAAAAGTCATACCCTGCACAAAAGAATAATTTATATTTGAATTTTCCACTTGTGAAAGAAAATTTAATAAAATTACTGAACGCTAAGAAAACCAAAGACGCATACCATTGTGAGCTTGTACAGCTATCAAAAGGTAAGTGTTTATATAAATATAATTATGTAGTAAAGATTAAAATAATATAAAGAAACTATTTGATGGAACTTTAGTAGCAGCTAAACAAAAAAAGTTATTTTCCTCAATTATATTTTGTATGTCATTTAGTACAAATGAGCACATTTTTATCACATGCTGTTTAGATATTAGCGTCTGATAATCATTAACTCAAGAAGTTTTAGACTATGCTAAGCTGATGATGGAAGAAACCTTAACTTTAAGGAGTAAATGACTTATTTTTTAACATAAAAACACATACTTATTGATTTATTAGTTTAATTCTTTGAAGCTGTTTCGGTGAGCTCAGCTGAATAAACTACACAAAATATTTTACAAAAAATGTGAAAACTTGACTTCAAAATCACCAAAAGTTGTAGGTAAATAATAAAAGAATACAAATGGCATCAAATTTTATAAGTAGTGAAGTTAGTGCCAAAATTATGTAAGAACTTAAATAATGTAGTGGCATTGACTTCAGTAAGTATAAAAGTATGATGTCATTTGTAATCTTTATTATTTACAACTTTTAAGTGGTTTTAAAGTCAGTTTTCACATTTTTATAAAATATTTTTTTATTAATGTTCTTAATATGAACCAGAGGAAGACGAGAGTCGTCTGCGTGGGTACCTTTACCTATTTCTTTCGCCAAAGCAGCGATGCTTGCATTGCTGGGTTCCGGTTTGATGGGTAAGACCGGCAGTAAAATTACTGGGTTCTGTGACTTAAGATCTTATAATACGGGTTGGCAACGTACATTGGCATCACTGTGAGGCTTGTTATGCGCAAGCCTTACGGATACCACATGTGCTATAGGCGACTGTTGTCACTTACCATCAGGTGGGCAGTGTGACTGAAATAGTATGACCTTTTTATGTTTAGCTAATTGTACCAGTGTGTTTTATATATTGTACAATTGAAAATGTTGTCTTTTATGTACATATAAGGTTACCACAAGCTATCAAACGTTAACATGTTTTGAAACTTATTCTCAAAAGATGTTAAGTGACGTAATTCGTCAGCTTTGGGTAATTTGCCATTGCTGTACCAATTGAAAAAATGTGTGGCCTATGTTAGTAGTAACTTAGACATTTTGTCAATTGAAATTGAAATTCAAAAATCTTTATTCAACATAGGCCTTTACAGGCACTTATTGACGTCAAAAAAGCAAAACAATCTAATTTAAAGAAATCGTATAAACCTTGTATGTGCATACATCCTGAATATACTCAAGATGTCTGCAAATACAAGTAGGACAGAAGAAAAATAAGTTGACTTTACACCTGTAAGTATCAATACAAATAAGTAACAATTATTGAAACAAATAATTAACAATTATTGAAATGAGAAGTAGTTCTGAAGAGAGCTGTCTTATTTGTCTGCTTTTTATTTGTCGATAGAAATAAGCATTAAGTTTTAAGAAGAGCTGTCATCCAAGGAACAAAACAGCTCTTCTTTGAACTATTTGTATCTTATTGTCTAATGACAAAATGTCTTAAGTGCCTGTAGGTAAGTAGGCCGCATGTCTCAAAATTATTTGTCCAATCTTACATACATGGTGGCAATGCTCTTGTTATGTAGGATTAAATATAGTTTTGTTGTTTCAGCTGCTGATGAAGAATTTACCAATTTAGCAGCCATTCTGAGCTTGCCAGAACTTATAAGCCCTAATGTCGTTCTGATCTCTGACAAGGATTGCTGTTCTGCTGGACCCTCAGCATCCAAAAAACTGAAAGGCATCTCAAAACGTCGGTGGAAACCTACTAAGGCGGAATCAAGAGAAGCATTTGTGCTCCACGTCAAAGACGATAGTTATCTCCAGGTGAAATTACAAGATAGATATAAAGCAGTCACACTAAGAGGCTTAACACCTCAACCATACATAGTGATTGTAGGGCCTACTTTATTTACTATCAAATCTTACTTGGTCATAGTAAATCCCAATACTTTTTATAAACATTGTAATATATTAGAAGCCATTGACACTTGTTTTAAAATTATATGGTCACTTAACGCAGAGTACTCCTCTGATTCCTATGGACCCTGGTTCTTTATTCAAAAAAGTTTTTACAAGCTCTCTAGCACTTTTGATAAAGGCTCAACATCAGCAGAGTCACTAATGACCGACTGTAATTTGAACTGCAACATATAATTTAAATTAAGGCGGAATCAAGAGAAGTATTTATTTGTGTTTCACGTCAAAGACGATAGTTACCTCCAGGTGACATAACAAGAAAGATATAAAGCAGTCACACAAAAAGGCTTAACTCGTCAACCTACTTTGTATCAAATTTTACGTGGTCATAGTAAATCCCAGAACTTTTTATACCCATTGTAATATATTCTTATGGATATTCTTACTTCTCTAATTCTTATGGATCCTGGTTCTTTATTCAAAAAAGTTAAACGTTTTAGCCCTTTTGATAAAGGCTCAACATTAGCAGAGTCACTAATGATTGACTGAAATTTAAATTGCAAATATAATTTAAGCTGTGTGCGATTTTAAATGTATAATAATTAAAAGTTCTTAACTTAAAATTATAAGATTTAGTCATGGTTGTATGTTTTGTATGCCAAATGTTTATTGATATAAGCGCACTTCGAGCGCATTTAACCATTATGCACAATAGTAATGACTATAAGACTTTCTTATGTGCAGAAGGTAATTGTGAAAGAAAATTTCAATTATTTCCATCATACAAAAGACATCTCTTAACTCATAAATCCAGTATTTCAACTGATGTATTAGAAAATTTATCTGACCATGAACAAATTGAAACTGAACCTAGCAGCAATGTATGTGTGTGTGTCCCAATGAATACTTTAAATAATAATGAGCTCTTAACAGAACAACTTTCATTGAATCAGTTTAAAGAATCTCCTCAGTTGATATATGAAAAAAGATTATCTGAACTTATTGCCAAATTATATGCTAGTCAGAATTTACCTAGAAATGTAGTTCAATTATTTGTTGATGGTTTTCGTGAGTGTGTTTCAGAATCTTTAATTATGAGCATTGAAGGGTGCCTTAATATCTTATCACAAAATAATGAAATATCAGCTTCATCTGTTCCTATTATAATTAATTCCATTAGGCCCGTATTGTCTTTACCTTTGGAAAAATTTTCTACAGAATATAAGAGATTAAAGTATTTTGAAACACAAAATACTTACATTAAGCCCCAATCGATAGTCATAGGTCAAAGACTAGAAAATGTGATGGAAGGTGGGATTAGACGTTTCATACCTGTTACTTGTGAACAGAGTTATATTAGTTTAAGAAAGGTCTTACAACTATTCTTATCGCTAGATGGACTTCTCGTTGAGACTATTAACTACATGGAGATGTTAAATAGCAATAGTACACCTGAAGGCGCGATAGAAAATTTTATTCAAGGATCCTATTGGACAACTGTTAAGCAACGACATGGAGAAAATATAGTAATGCCTCTGTTCTTGTTTTTTGACGACTACGAAACCGGAAATGTATTAGGAAGTAGATCCGGTCAACATAAATTAGGAGCTGTTTATGTTTCGATTCCATGTTTTCCACCTACTCGTGTTTCAGTACTAAATAACATTTTTCTTATGCTTTTATTCCACTCATCAGATAGAGTTACTTTTGGCAACCGTGTCATATTTCATTGTGTCATCGATGAACTTAACTATCTCTCTGAAAATGGGATATATTTTGATGTTCCTGGCTTTACAGGTAAAATTTATTTTGAACTTGGATTGATTTTAGGCGATAACTTAGGAATTCATTCTATCACTGGATTCTTAGAAAGTTTTTCGGCAAATCATCCCTGTCGAACATGTAAAGTAAAAAAAAATATAATGAAACAGCAGTGTGAAGAAGACGTTTCTTTGTTGCGTAACATTGACAATTATGAATCCGATATGTTGCTTAATAATCCTTCTGAAACTGGGATAAAGGAAAAATGTATATGGCTATCCGTTACAAACTTTAGTCTTTTTGATCAGATAGGAGTAGATTGGATGCATGACATTTTAGAAGGCGTTGCTAAATATGTTATGACTATAATCATAATTCAGTTTGTTAGAAATTCTAATCTATTTACAATGGATATTCTTAATCAAAGATTGCAGGCATTTAACTATGGGCCCGATGATAGGAATGCTCCATGTTCTTTGTTGTGGGAACATATAAATCAAGGAAATTTACGTATGTCAGCATCAGAAATGTTGACTTTTGTAAGATATTTCAGTTTGCTTATAGGAGAGTATGTACCTAGCAATAATAATCAGTATTGGAAACTATATGTGAAGCTGCGTCAAATCATAGATACATTGTCATGTACGGCATTTGCTCAAGGAACTACAGAATTTTTGCAAACCAATATAATTGAGCTTAATTCTTTATATCTTTCTCTGAGTACAGACTCTTTAAAACCTAAATTTCATAATTTAGTACATTATCATAGAGCTTTAGAAAAATTTGGCCCTCTTGTTCATATTTGGTCTATGCGTTACGAAGCAAAACACAGAATTTCTAAAATTGCCGCTCGAACATCTTGCAATCGACGTAATCTTACCCTAACTGTTGCTATGAAACATCAACTGAAGCTAAATGATATGTTTTTGAAAGGGAAATTAGACGAAATTATTAATACAGGCCAAGACTTAAGTATTGATTCGATAGAGACACAATATTTAATTGACAATTTAAACATACCACAAATAGATACGTTAACAAAAATATCTTGGGCAACTGTAACATCAACACACTATAAAGTCGGCACTATTTTGATTTATTCTTCCAGTCCAAACGACCTGTTAAAGTTTTTTAAATTAACAGCTGTTTATTTATGTAATTCATATATTTTAGTTTTAAAAGGATTATTGTTAAACACTTTAGTGTTTAATGAACATTTCCAGGCTTACGAAGTTGAAGAGCCTCCACATCAAAATATCGTCGTCAAATTACATAGTCATTTAGAATCCCCTATTCCTTGTAATATTAATTTCGTTACTTGTAAAAATTTTATAACACTGCGCTCTCAAATCTAAGCAAAGAATAAATTTCTTTTAAGCTTATGCGACTGTCCCACTGACGACTGTCACCCAAGAAAAAGATATCTAATGTTATACAACCAAAACTCAAAAAACTAAAATGTGAAAAACTGGCCGCAAAATTGTTTTGAGTGTTGATTCGGGTAGTCCACTATAACATGATAACCTAAGACTGATTAATTTAATATTTTTCAACTATTTTTCTTCTGATTTTGAAATAAATATTACTACTTGCCTCAAAATCACAAGTAAATTTCACAATAATCTTAAGTTAAGTAATTTTAACTTTAATAAGATTGAGGCTATAAAGATAATCTTTTTTTGTACTCATCCTTTTTATTCATTTAAGTATTATTCATCCACATAAGTAAATGACAAAAATTAATACCTAACTTACCAGTAAGCTGCCAGCGCCGGTGGCAGTTAGAACTTTATAATACATATATATATATATAATTATAATTTACTTTACATACGTTCGTAGTTTGGTAAAGACGGGAATGGAAAAATTTATTTACTACCAGTGGTAGAAGGTATATCTTACGTACGGTGTACTATAAAGTTCTTTCGGCCACCGCCGCTGGCTACTACATCTACTAACTATAAGTTTACAGGTAGTAGATTGATAGATTATGTATGATGTTTGTATAAGTTTTTTATGACACATACAATATTTACACAAATATCATACATTATTTTAAGGCAACACAGGGCTGTTTTAATGACATTGAAAATGATTTTAAGGTTCATAACAATTATGTTATTTTTAAGTTTTTGTTTCATAACATGGAACACGTTCTCAAACAAAAAGGGTAAAAATATTACAATAAAATGTTATACTTTTTATACTAATGCTAGTCTATTCAAGATAGTAGGGGGCCGATTCTCGTACAATTCGTAAAAATGTTCGAATTCGACATTTTTCTCGAGTGGTAATCAGAATTGAGCCAATGAGAACACAGGACATGTCGAGCTCCGCCATTTCTTTATGGAAAGTCGCTTGTATTGTGTCGAGTGCTCGGGAGTAGTCGAGAGGTCAATTGCTAATTTATGGTATGGTGTTAATATATTTTTTTCCTTTTTGATTATCCTATTGTATATTTTTTAATTTATTTTCAATTACATTATGTATATATTGTAGAATTTAGCTTGGCATTTTGTTTCTCTAAATAAATACTTAAAAATACATATTATGCAAAAAAAAAACCAATTTCATTGCATGTTCATTTATCTAAAATAAATCATTATTTAATAGAATGATAAAAAAGTGAAAAATCGATCTTACTACTCGAGATAAGTCAAGCGACGTTCCCTAAATAAATGGCGGACTGTGACATGTCTAATCTTCTGATTGGCTGAGCTGTGGCTACCGCTCGAGAAAAAAATCGAATTCGAAATTTTTTCGAATCCGTGAGAATCAGCCCCAAGAAGATTCCCGTGACAGGTCGAAGTTTTCCGTTTCATGCATATTAGTTTCCATGTTTAAAAATATTATGTTTTAAAAATATTACATGTCTAGGTTATTTTTATCAAAAATGCAATAATTAATTCCACATTAAGTAGAAACAAGAATAGCAGTTCAGTTAAATATAATAATTCTTCATATTCCTGAAAAAAATATTTGTTTAATTAAACAGATGTGTATTTGAATCGTGGATCAGAACGATTCAAGTGCATACACTTTACACAAATATTTTATTTGTAAAATTTAAACAAATAATTTTTTGATAATTATAATTTTATTTAACTGGACTGATACTTATTCTTGTTTTTATTTAATGTGGAATTAATTATTGCATTTTTGATAAAAATAATCTAAAGAGATTAGTTATATTTTTAAAACATAATATTTTTAAACATGGAAACTAATATGCATGAAACGGAAAACTTCGACCTGTCACGAGAACCTTCTCATCTTGAATAAATTTATAGTACCTAATCGATTTTGGCTTATTTCAACCAAACTTTTATGCGCTAAAGTTGTTTCATTTTAAAGATAAGAAACATATTTAAAGTCAAGAGGTAGTTTAAAATAACCCTGTTTAATTGATTGAAAATGATTCAATACAAATTTCAAAAAAATACCATACATTTGTTACGTAGAATATCTATTCGATTAAAAAATTATTACGTAAGTACTTATTACATTTACTAAGATGCAAATTGTCTCGAATTGTTATTTTGTTTTGTTACATTTAAAATAGAATGCAAATTGTCTAGAATTGTTTTATTTTGTTGATTTTATCAAAGAATAAATATGATTATTATTTGAAATAAAAGGTATCTTATTTACAATTTAAATGTTTAGTCCAGATTTGTATTGTAATTTTGCAATTAACTTTTTGTAGTCTTACAGACGCATTTTGTGCAGCACACTTATCGATATGATTTATTTTGATCGTTCACATCTACCAAAATACCAAAATATTTGACAAAACCAACCTTAGCTCAAGACCTTAATGTGCAGGTACTATCATTAGTTAGCAGAGCACAACAAATGGATGTTCATCTTATATCTTGAGATAAGTCAGATTTTTGTCAAATGTTTATGTATATTGATAGGTTTGAATACTCGTAATTTTTTATGCTGACTGTATCTATATTCAGATTTCAACCAAGTTATCTATTTGGACTAAACATAACACCTAGTAAATCCCAACATATACTCCTAATAAATTTGATAAAGGATTTATTTGATCCATACAAGTTGAATGGTAACATCAATCTACCATCATAATAGAAACAACCCGGGACAAATAGCTAAGTGATAGATCTTAACAAGATCTTTTTTTATTTAATCAAGTGGCATATTTTATTTGAACCTTCATCATTGTTGTTTTTACAATATCCTTGGTAAATTAATCAATTTCAATAATAAGAATGAACATGTCGTTTATAAAATCAATCATGTTCACAGTTAAACACATAAAGTAACACAATAAAACAAATCATTAACTTTCATCAAATGAATAAAGATAGTGATTACTTTTAACAACGTCGATATCAACGCTAACAAGTTGAACATTGTTAATATAACTAAATATTTGATCACTTCAATAAAGTGGTTTGTTGAAAAAATAATATTTCTTGATTAATTTTTTATCAAATTGGCATGATAGCAACCATCGATTCACTTTATGCGAACGTATATAAATAAGTTCATTAATTAAATTCATCACAATGTTGATAACATTTATCACAAATTTTTTTCAGTGTACACAAACTACATAATACTGTAGAGGCCTTTAGAAAACTCTACTTGCATTGTATCATTACTACACACGCACTTATAGAAGATTGGACAAGATATTGATAATGTAATATTTAATAAGGGGCATAAAACGTATGTTTTGCTTCTTACAAACTTTTATTTACTTTCACCTGTCCGGTGTCTGTAATGAAATCTTGCAAGTTAAATTTGACACATTTCCCGGTTTCCGATTGAGCTGAAATTTTGCACGCATATGTATATCGCGTGACAATGCAAAATATTATAATGATATATGAAGCTGATCTAATGCTGGGATTGAAAGGTGGCATAGGAACTCCGCAATAAATTAACACATCCCCATCGAGTTTGGGCTCGTTTGATTTGTATTGACGAGTAATAAAAGCTTATAGTTAAAAAAGCTTTTTTAAACGATTTCATTTAGATAACGTATAAATATATTTACCTGTTTCTGTCTGATTTATCTACCTTCTAAGTTGGAGACCATTTCATAAATGTTAAAAAAAAACGAATTCATTAATAAATTGCAATATTCAATAATACTTTTCTTCACAGGAATGAAAAACATTTAAGCGGTAAAAGTTTCAAGCCCCGAACAGTTATTCTGTCTGGCAAACTGTTTAACAACTCATTTGAGTTTCAGAATGGGAGCGTGATTATGAATATATTAAAAGCAGTTATCTGTGTTAGTTTTACAGCTACACGCGCTACGGGGAACTGTTAAATAATTATGAAGCTCTGAAAATTCTCGTCGCAATAAATAAATTAACATTGCCAATCAAGTTTCATTGGCATTTTTCGATTTTACCATGAATGGAAATATTGTTATTTCTCTCAGATGGTTGTATCTGAATTCTATCAAGTTTGAATATTTTACTGCGAACTAGATAGTAGGGCTCATAAGAAAGCTCAAGTTCAATCAGGGCAATGGAGAGAGCATGCTCGAGGTTTCTCTACTGAAGGTGAAGGTCGCGCAAAGCCGCTGAATGACAATAATCGTAGGACCAATGGGTTTGGAGATCCACGGTGGAAATTTCTTGGCTCACATGATAAATTAAAAGCTTAAAGCTTGACCTTGATCTATATATTGACATTTTCACAAAAATAAAAAAGATATTATAGCTTACTTTATTCGCAAAAGGTAGATAAAGTGCAGTTGATGGAGCGTCTATGGGCTATGCGGTATGCGCGACTCCAAACTATTTGGTGACCATATAAATACCATTTTTAATGCGCAATTCCAAAGATCACGAGCGTTAAATATTAAAGATTAGCTATGCATTACATCACAAGTGAGATATAAAATATTTATAAATCGGTTAGAAAATATTCAGAAAATGTTTACTTGTGTAACATTGTGAGATTTAATCAATTACGCCCAGATATGTAAACGCATTTCCGGAATCATTGCGAGATCGACGTACATTCCAAATGATTTTTTTAAAATAAAATTGCATCCATTACAGAAGGTTGTCCCTAGCTTTTGTGGTTGTCACAATTTAGTTTTCAGTACATCTTCGTAGTCTCAAAAAATTTTACGTAGCTAGTACGACTACAGAAGGAATTATTGTTTTTACATACAGGTATCAATTCCAATACGATTAGCGCAGACGACACGGTTAGCGCAGAGGTCGAGTGATCGCCTACTGCGCAACGGGTCGCGGGTTCGATTCCCGTACGGGACAAATATTTTGTATGACCTACAAAAATATGTTCTGGTGGGCGTGTGTATGTGAGATTCTATGTTTGTAACTGCACCCACGACACAGGAGAAAAATCCTAGGGTGGGGCGACGGTTATTCTTAAAAAATAGCTTGTGTGAAATGCTTGACTTATTACTTGATTAATTCATTTATTCCAAGCTGTAATATGTTACGGCCGTTACAGCGCTGACTGCCTTAACTGGTTTTTAAACAAGAATAAAAAATCCAATCCGTCCGTTAAATATTAAAAAATACCTAATATCAGCGTCGATGGCGTATAGTTGCGTAAGGCTGTCGCCTTCTAATCAGAAGGTAGCGGTTCGAACCCCGCCACGTAATAATTTGATTTCAAATTTTGAATTTATACGTACGTTTATTCGACGCTTTTACGGTGAAGGAAAACACCACGAGGAAACCTGCACACACCTTTGAAGAAAAAAAATATTTACTGGCTGTGTGTGAAGTCGACTCGAGTAGAGTAGGCTCGAGCCTCACGGTGGGGATGTACTCGTATATGAGCTGTTGATGATGATGAATATCAGTTTTTTTTTTGCTTTAAAGAGATGAAATATTTCCAAATGCACATAAGCGTCACAGGTTTAGTTTTTAAGGCTTTCATTGTTACATACAGTTTCGTGTATAATCCATATATGACTTAACCAAAGAATTAAAGAACCCCAAGCGCCCGAGCTAAGCAAAAATCTCCAAAATTTTCTACAATTTTCACTAAAATCACAAGCTACGCATTAAAATTTTCAATTTACTCATATAAAGCGCTACAAACTCCACTTAATTGTCCAACGAGAAGAAAGTATTACGAGGTGACAAAAAGAGCTCATTAAAAGTACTAGTAAATAAAACGGGAGATAAATGGCCCGGGGGTGGAGAAATATTAAAAAGAGGGTGGACCTCCGAGAAACAAGAGGATCAGCTACAAGCGAAAAAAAAACACTTGAAAATTTCCGGTGAGTTACGTTTTTCTTTGGGTTGAAATCTTAGACACGCACCAGAAAGTTAAGGAAACTTATATAAAGGAGCATGTTGATTTGACTTGAAATAATAATTATGCATTATTACAGAAGCATGACTTACCTATTCTTGAATGGCTTCTTAATGGCTCACGTATATTTTCATATTTATTTGTCTTGATATTAATTTATTTGGATTATTACTAAAATCGTATAATAAATCGTAAAATGATATAATAAAACAATTATTGTGATTATAGTACATGATTGTTGTATCCTGTCAATACATATTGCGCTGACGAGCAAAAAGTGTAGCCACTTCCAAAGCATAATTACCTCTAAAACCCGGTCTCCGATTGAGCTGAAATTTTGCATGCATATGTACGAGTATATCGCGTGACAATGCAATACTATGATGATATAAAAGCTTGTATTTATAAAAGTTTTTTTTGTAAATAATTTACTTGTTTTTAAACGGTTTTATTTAGCTTCACTGTTTGTTTGAGTCAAATCTTGTAAGTTAAATTTGACCCACTTGCCAGTGTACGATTGAGCTGAAACTTGGTATACACATTTAGTTCTAATGACAATGCAATTATGTATAATAATTAATTATCTTCACTTTTAATAAAACCGTTTAAGAAAAAAAAATACTTATTGTGTCTTGTTTATAAATATTTTTAAAAGAAGCATAATGCAAACGAGATTCGTAGATAGAATTTAACTGTGATTTCCATTGACGTATACGTACGTCAATGGTTGTTTTAATGCTTTTAATAACAAGATTGTATCTTATGTGTAGGAATCCCCGTATAAAATCTTATATTAGAACAAAATTTAAAATAACAATCTACCTGTGGAATTTACTGTACCTATTATGATCTGAAAGCTTCTTATATGTCATCATTTTTATTTCATTACAAGGAAATAAAAATTTTGATTCTATTGCGTAGTTATATGAATCTTAACAAGCTCTCCGCTCGCAGCTTGCCCGCCTTATTTTTGTTTTTTCTTTAGGAATTCTATATTTTTCCCCATAGTAAAGAGTTAATTTTCTTAAAAATCCGTGCTGAACCGTTAAATTCATTAACTACATTCCTAGCTAAGCTTATCAATTTCTTGACGTAAATTATAAACTTCAACATTCTGTAACTCCTCAACATTACAATAAAACATAAATTTCTGATAAATTAGTTTTTAAGATGTATAAATTAACAGCCGGTTGCACCAAGTTTGACGTTTTACGATATCGTAAAAAGTAAGAACTTAATATCTAAGAATGGGTCGTTTTACTATTAAATATATGATTTGCGCCTTACACTTAACATGTTTAAACGCAAAGGATAAAATAAAACTACAATTCAACCTAGATTATGGGACCATTCTTACATATTTATATTGTTACTTTTACGAAATCGTAAAACGTAAATTTGGTGCAACCGGCCGTAAGACTATGTCAACGGCGTTTCAAATTCGAAATCGCCTTTTTTCATATAAACTTTCAACTAAAATAACATCCAAGAAAAATAGAATCAAGTCTCACATAATATTTTAAAAGAAAACACAGAGCCAAGTTTCAAATTCCTAGCCAAAAAAAAGTTCCTAGTATAGGCACAGAATAGATAATAGTACTAAAGTACAGAAGGATCACTCTCGAAGAAAAGCTAAGTTTAGGTATGAAAATGTACCTACTCTTGCGACCTTCAACTGACTTCACGGGAAATTTTAAATTTATTGCAGGACACGAGCGTTCTAATTCCGTTACGAGTCGCTGACCCGATACCGAGTTGGCGACCAGAGCGCAGGGTTCCCACTCATCGATCTATTTACGAAAATATTAATTAATTAATAAAGATAAAAGTATGTATTAATTCATTCAACAAAATATATTTCTTGTCTATCTACTAAGTTCTTAGTTTCAGATTTTTGTATTGTCAAAAAAATAACATGTTTGTCAGTTCAGAAAATTGTTTTTGATGAACCAATTAAAGAATTTTATCGCAGGTAGAAAATTAGAGGAGCAAAGAGAACCACCGGTCGCCGTAGTTGCCGTTTAACGAGCTTCGACGCGGCACCATATTTGTAGACTAAGAGCTTATTTATTTAAATTTAAATAAATAAGCTCTTAGTTTATTTAAATTTAAATTATGAAATTTGAGGGTTGAAAATATTCGAATCCTCACAAACAATCTTATTAAATAGTCCACAGGAAAACACGAACATGGCAATGTAGGTAATTGGATTTCTTGTAGTAACTGATACAATTCACTTCCAAGATTTCCTTGTAAATGGTGCTCAAAATTATGTGTAAATAATGTCTCTAATTTCTGAATATACTCATTCCGTTCTTGAGAGGGCATCTTTAAACTTCCATAGAATGATTTTCTTTTATTATAAGCTTTATAGTGAGTAATAAAATAAAACAAGTGTGGTCCATATATATATCATCTACCTACTTGACTGCGTAATCATAATATGCATAATTTATCAAGTATAAAAACTATTGTAATTTTTTTAAGTAGGTATTTTTATTATTATACTTATTTCGCATTCATTCATTTAAACGCCCAAAAACACTTACCTATTTTTAACAATTTTATCCTTATCATGTAAGTAGGTATCTTTTTTTTTTTTTTTTACGATGGGAAATGCATTACGCATACCCCGCGCTTGGGAAGGCGCGGGGTTATGTCGGACTCTCCGCGGCCCCTGGCAGACGGATGGTATGTCCACCAGGAAGTGTGTAGAGACACTATGGTACAATAATTATGTAATCTGTGGTACAGTACGTAGAGTTGACGTGTGCATCGAATCGACTGACATACGCAGTCGTCCTCCGTATATTGTAGCGAACGTTAGGTTAGGTTCTTGGTATTATATAATAATATATATTTTATTTATCAGTATTAATGACTTTCATTTCAGTCTAACCTTCTCATAGTCAGATATAGGGACATAAACCCTAAATTGGTGACCCCATGTTGAACTACAAATTGGACCTTCAAAATTATTAGAGGACGGCTCGTTTATAACCTACGTTCACTACACATAACGTTACCGTGCACGTGCCGTGAACCTAGCTAAATAAATAAATAATAATATACAAAAAGACAGTACAGTAGTGCCTAGTGTGTGAAGTGACGCAAAATGGAACCATCTCTCATACCAACTGCAGCAGTAAAAATGGAAAATGCTGGTTTGGCTGCCTTTTCGCCAAGAAGCGGACAAATAATGCAGGTTTCTCCAAGTCCTTCAACATCATCCTGCAACCTCGAAGCGGAGATAATTAAATTGACACAACGCATAGCTAATTTGGAGAGAGGTCGCTCTTCTTTTCATCGCCGAAGACCATTTCGTAGCACATCACGCTCTCGTTCTAGAGGTCAGCATCGAAACTCCAAACATCTTTGTTACTATCATTACCAGTTCAAAGAAAAAGCAAACAAGTGCGTACAGCCGTGCGCTTGGAAAAATCGACCAGATCCAGTACAAAGACAGGAGGAAAACTAAAACAGTTGCAGTCTTATTCGGCGGAAAACTGCAACCCCAGCTTCAATCGCCGCTTATGCATTACAGACATTAAAAGTGGACTACGTTTTTTAATAGACACAGGTGCTAACGTATCAGTACTCCCGTATAAATGTAAATTAATTGGTAAGAGTAATTATAAGCCTAGTGATTATACCTTATTTGCTGCTAATAGCACATCTATAAAAACATATGGTTTTAAAACTTTAACGCTTAACCTTAATTTAAGAAGAGACTTCACTTGGACATTTATAGTGGCAGACGTGTCACAGCCTATTTTAGGTGCAGATTTTTTGTATAATTTTAAACTATTAGTCGACTTACATTCTAAAAAAATAATTGATCAGTGTACAAACCTCTCAGTTCCTACTAGTATAACAAATAGTAAACAATTAACTGTAAAGACTATTGATGAATCACACCCTTATTATGAAATTTTATGTCAATATCCAAATCTAACCAAACCAATTTCATTTAAGGAACCTCCCAATCACTCTGTATATCACTACATAGAGACAACTGGACCTCCAGTTCACGCCAGGCTGAGACCTCTACCTCCTGACCGTTACAAACAGGTACGTGACGAATTTAAATTAATGCAGGAAGTAGGAATTTGTCGCCCATCTAATAGTGCTTGGTCAAGCCCATTACATGTGGTACCCAAAAAAGATGGTAAAATCTGTCCTTGTGGTGATTATCGCGCTTTAAATGCTATCACTAAGCCGGATAGGTATCCCATACCACATTTACGTAATTTTACTTATATATTAGCTAATAAATGTATATTTTCTCGTATAGATATAAACAGAGCTTACCACTACATTAGGGTTGCTCCCCAGGATGTAGAGAAAACCGCAATTACTACACCATTTGGGTTGTATGAATTTCCATGTATGTCGTTCGGGTTGAGAAATGCAGCCCAAACATTTCAACGTTTCATGGACAATACCGTTTTAAAAGATTTTGTACTCCGATCAGATAACAACCAGAACCCGGAAGTATCTGACGGTTCAAATTTCATATTCGCATATTTAGATGATATTTTAGTGGCTAGTACCAAAAGTACACATAAAATGCACTTGCATGCTCTTTTTGAAAGACTAAATAAATTTGGCATAACTATTAATATATCTAAAAGTGTTTTCGGTCAAGAAAAATTAGAATTTTTAGGCCACGAAATTTCAACCGAAGGTTTAAAACCCTTGCCAGATAAAATTCAAAGTATGTTGGATTTTCCCCAACCAACTACAATTGCACAGCTACGTAGATTTGTCGGAATGATAAATTTTTACCGTCCACATTTACCTAATGCCGCTAACATTCAATCAGAATTAACTTGTTTACTTCATAATTCAAAAAGGAACGATAAGACTGTTATTCAGTGGACCGAAAGTGCAATTCGTGCATTCGAGAAATGTAAGCTGAGCCTTAGCAACGCCGCCACGCTTGCATATCCGTTACCTAACATTCCATTAGCGATAATGTGTGACGCTTCAAACAATTGCATCGGAACTGTATTACAACAGTACGTGAATAATAAATTTATACCTTTAGGCTATTTTTCTAAACGAATGTCAGAGTCACAACAAAAATATAGCACTTATGATAAGGAATTATTAGCGATATACCTTTCTGTACAATATTTTCGTAATATGTTTGAAGGCAGAGAGTTGATCATTTTTACCGATCACAAACCGTTAACTTTTGCTTTCTCAAAACTTAGTACCGGTAAAGAGACACCTAGACGTACAAGACAACTATTATATATAAGTGAATTCACTACAGACATTCGTCATCTAACCGGCCAGAATAACATAGTTGCGGATGCGTTATCACGTGTTGCAACCATACACTGCCCAGGTGCACTCGATTTCGAAGAAATCGCACGCGCACAGGATGAAGACTCAGAGTTAAAACAACTGATATCTTGTAGCAATAACAAACTTATATTCAAGCAAATTACACACTTAAGTAACGGTAATAAGCCAGTTTATTGCGAAACATCGACTAGTCAGGCTAGAGTTTACTTACCAAAAGCATTTCGATTTTTAGCTTTCAAAACATTACATAATTTGAGTCACCCAGGTATTCGTACCACACGTAAAATGATCAGTCAAAAATTCTTTTGGCCAAGTATGAATAAGGATGTAGGTATATGGTCGAAAACGTGCATTCAATGCCAAAAATCAAAAATACACAGACACACAACGTCTGAATTAGAACATTACACACCAACCGAACGGTTCGAACATATAAATATAGATATTACTGGCCCTTCACCTATCTCACAAGATGGTTACAAATATTGTCTAACCTTAATAGATAGAAAAACCGGTTGGGTTGAAGCTTTTCCTATGAAAGATATTTGCTCATTGACCTTAGCTAAATTAATTTATGAAAATTGGATTACGCGTTATGGTTGCCCTCTTAAGCTCACTAGCGACCAGGGTAGACAATTTGAGAGTAATCTTTTTATAAATCTTATGAAATTTTTAGGTGTAAACAAAAATCGCACCACTTCTTACCATCCTCAGTGCAATGGTTTAATTGAAAGATGGCACAGAACCTTGAAAGCTGCTTTGATGGCACGTTTATCTAATAGTTCTTGGGTTGACGAATTACCAACTGTATTGTTAGGATTGCGAGCCGCGCCACGAGCTGACACAGGCGTCGCCGCGGCAGAGCTGACATTTGGCACAAACTTACGGTTGCCCGGAGAATTTTTTGAAAACTCTAACCAAAAATTTTATGAAGGCGAAGAATATGTCAAAAATTTGCGTAATATTATTAATAAACTCAAAACTAAATCGTGTGAACACAGAGATTCTCGAAATTTATTCGTTCCTCGCGACTTACACACAAGTAGTAAAGTTTTCGTCAGAGTAGATGCTTTACGAAAATCATTACAACCGCCCTACGAAGGCCCGTACGACGTCGTAGAACGTCATAGCAAATATTTTATAGTACAATATCCTAATAGAAAAACCTCAATTTCAATTGATAGACTAAAACCTGCGTATATATTAAGTGAAAATGTTGTATCTGAAGATACGTCAACTCGTTTCTCCACACCTAATGTAGAAATAAATAAAAATGTTAGTCTAAATAACCCTAATATTAAGCCTATTTTAAAAAATAAATCTTATGTAAATAACGAGCCTTACAAAACTTCTTCAGGTCGTGTAGTAAGGAAACCCGTTCGTTTTATGTAGTTAAAATTTTACGCTAACGCGACATTATTCCTAACTAGGTCAATAACTTTAGTATATAAACATGTTATTTTCTAAACAATTACATTACTTTGCTGTCAGTTTTCGAACAAACAAATTATTTTTGTTGTTATTATTTGATTACAACAATGGGCAAAACTCAAAGTAAAGAGGTAGTTATCGCCCAAACAGCAACCACTGGAAGCCAAGGATGGCTAGAGACCAACATTCAACAGTTGCAAATAGTTACCTTCATTATGGTAGCTTTAATGATTTTTATCGTATCCTACATGCTGTGGAAGAGATGTAACGCTCGAGCAAAGAATTGGGTCGATAAACGGATCATAGTACGTTATCCTGTTTCAAGTGTACCCGTAACAAGTGTATCGTCGAATGTGCCTATGCAACCCGCACAAGCACCCACGCAAGTTGTATTTGCTAACCCTTAACCTAAAACATTTTATTGTATAAATTATAAAACATGTACGAGTATAATAAAAGATGTTTAATTTAATAAAACAAATATGTATAATTGTGATATGTATAATTCAATTGGACTTAAAATAATTATTATTGTTAATTTTTTTTGTAAATTTAATAACATTAATATTATTATGTAATTTGCAATTCTTCAATGTAACATTTATTTATGTAACGTAAAATTGTTTTTACGAAAATCACTTATTTTGTAATTCTGTACTAAATTCATTTTTTTTTCTTGTCAAAAGGGGGAACCTGTGTAGAGACACTATGGTACAATAATTATGTAATCTGTGGTACAGTACGTAGAGTTGACGTGTGCATCGAATCGACTGACATACGCAGTCGTCCTCCGTATATTGTAGCGAACGTTAGGTTAGGTTCTTGGTATTATATAATAATATATATTTTATTTATCAGTATTAATGACTTACATTTCAGTCTAACCTTCTCATAGTCAGATATAGGGACATAAACCCTAAAAGTGCAATGCCGCGGCCTACCGACTAAAACCCATCGATGCCCCTCACATACGCCTTAGCGCGAGAACGGCCATCATCGCCGCATCCTCCTCATCATCAGATGAAGAGGATACGCCGAGGAGGGCCGCATCGCTGCCGGACAAGGTCATGGGAACTCTTACGAACACTACCACGACCTCGTCGGCGTCTGCTCGCCTAGGGCGAGCCCCTCTCACCCCCCCAAAATGGGGAGGCCGGTGATCCCCCGGGGCATCCAGGGGATCAGCGACTGGCGGCAACCGGTGCAATGCAGGGTCCGGGCTTCCCAACCCAGGACCCCGCTGGTTGCCGTCAGGAGGAAGTAGGCGGGCGAACTGCCGCCTCCTTCGTCCCGTCCGCCTGCGGCGGCATGGAGCGGCCTGGGGGTCGTCCTCCCTGGCTCTCTCCGCCTCCTCCTTCTGTGTCATGACGTTGACACAGAAGGAGTCCACCGCGTCCCACGTCCGCTCCCCCTCCAGCATGGCACAGACCACGTTCTGGAGGGAGAGGTCTTCGCCTATGACGGCGACCAACTCCCGGCGCTCCGACGAGAAGGCGGGGCACACCGCTAAGGTGTGCTGCGCGGTGTCCTCGTCGGCGCCACAGTGGTGGCACTCGGGGGTCGCTTCTCGTCCAATGCGGTGCAGATAGTGGCCAAAAGAACCATGGCCGCTGAGAACCTGCACCAGGTGGTACGAAAGCGAATGTGGGTAGGTACCTACTATAATAACAAAGTAGTTAGGATGTGATGTGAAAAATAGTCAAATAGCTTTCCTTTCAATATCTTTTGGTATATTAAAAAATGATAATTTTGGATCCTTTTTCTTCCGTGTAGTTATACACCCATAAACACAACAGTACCTATCATACAGATGACGTGATTATTTCGAATTCATTGTTCGTTACAAAAATCACCGAGAAAATCTTAACTATTACCACCTATTACGTGCGACGCGGCTAGCGTGCGAGCCGAGTGGCAACCCTCTGCCATATAGCGGCTGGCCGGGGCGCCCGGCCAAATGTACCTAAACTGTGGAGTGAGACCCCCCTGGTATAGGTCCTGGTGACATCAGTCAGTGGTCAGGCATCCTCCTATGTACGGGGTGGAAACGATAAATGATCTCACTTGATTTTCTCGAAACTATAAATAAATGGAAGCTGGAAACATCGATTTCTTGGATAAAACCAGTATATTAAATAAACCATTATGTAATGAAACTACGGATTCGTGACAACAAGTGACATTTATTAACCGAAACCAGAATGGCGCTAACATTTTTTTTATACAGCATGAGACTTTGTTACTTTAGCAATTATTCTACACTCCCACTTAACAAAATCAGTAGCAAACAAAAAAAAATACTTTAAAAGTCAAAATTACATAAGGCCTAACATTTTTAAAAATTTATAATGTTTATTTCGACACAAACCCTTAATCAGTGTGTCTGCAGGCATTTCTGCAGTTGATATATTTAACATTAACAAAATTGTTAGCTATACACTCCCTGGAAAAATGATACCCCACATCAATGTGCTTGGACCTTTTGTGGAACACAGGGTTGACTGACAGTTTAAGCGCTGATTTATTGTCATTATAATTATACTGTAATTGAAAAATTTTCATTAATGATTTCAAACTGTAAATTTTGAAATCATTAATGAAAATTTTTCAATTACAGTATAATTATAATGACAATAAATCAGCGCTTAAACTGTCAGTCAACCCTGTGTTCCACAAAAGGTCCAAGCACATTGATGTGGGGTATCATTTTTCCAGGGAGTGTATAGCTAACAATTTTGTTAATGTTAAATATATCAACTGCAGAAATGCCTGCAGACACACTGATTAAGGGTTTGTGTCGAAATAAACATTATAAATTTTTAAAAATGTTAGGCCTTATGTAATTTTGACTTTTAAAGTATTTTTTTTTGTTTGCTACTGATTTTGTTAAGTGGGAGTGTAGAATAATTGCTAAAGTAACAAAGTCTCATGCTGTATAAAAAAAATGTTAGCGCCATTCTGGTTTCGGTTAATAAATGTCACTTGTTGTCACGAATCCGTAGTTTCATTACATAATGGTTTATTTAATATACTGGTTTTATCCAAGAAATCGATGTTTCCAGCTTCCATTTATTTATAGTTTCGAGAAAATCAAGTGAGATCATTTATCGTTTCCACCCCGTACATAGGAGGATGCCTGACCACTGACTGATGTCACCAGGACCTATACCAGGGGGGTCTCACTCCACAGTTTAGGTACATTTGGCCGGGCGCCCCGGCCAGCCGCTATATGGCAGAGGGTTGCCACTCGGCTCGCACGCTAGCCGCGTCGCACGTAATAGGTGGTAATAGTTAAGATTTTCTCGGTGATTTTTGTAACGAACAATGAATTCGAAATAATCACGTCATCTGTATGATAGGTACTGTTGTGTTTATGGGTGTATAACTACACGGAAGAAAAAGGATCCAAAATTATCATTTTTTAATATACCAAAAGATATTGAAAGGAAAGCTATTTGACTATTTTTCACATCACATCCTAACTACTTTGTTATTATAGTAGGTACCTACCCACATTCGCTTTCGTACCACCTGGTGCAGGTTCTCAGCGGCCATGGTTCTTTTGGCCACTATCTGCACCGCATTGGACGAGAAGCGACCCCCGAGTGCCACCACTGTGGCGCCGACGAGGACACCGCGCAGCACACCTTAGCGGTGTGCCCCGCCTTCTCGTCGGAGCGCCGGGAGTTGGTCGCCGTCATAGGCGAAGACCTCTCCCTCCAGAACGTGGTCTGTGCCATGCTGGAGGGGGAGCGGACGTGGGACGCGGTGGACTCCTTCTGTGTCAACGTCATGACACAGAAGGAGGAGGCGGAGAGAGCCAGGGAGGACGACCCCCAGGCCGCTCCATGCCGCCGCAGGCGGACGGGACGAAGGAGGCGGCAGTTCGCCCGCCTACTTCCTCCTGACGGCAACCAGCGGGGTCCTGGGTTGGGAAGCCCGGACCCTGCATTGCACCGGTTGCCGCCAGTCGCTGATCCCCTGGATGCCCCGGGGGATCACCGGCCTCCCCATTTTGGGGGGGTGAGAGGGGCTCGCCCTAGGCGAGCAGACGCCGACGAGGTCGTGGTAGTGTTCGTAAGAGTTCCCATGACCTTGTCCGGCAGCGATGCGGCCCTCCTCGGCGTATCCTCTTCATCTGATGATGAGGAGGATGCGGCGATGATGGCCGTTCTCGCGCTAAGGCGTATGTGAGGGGCATCGATGGGTTTTAGTCGGTAGGCCGCGGCATTGCACTTTTAGGGTTTATGTCCCTATATCTGACTATGAGAAGGTTAGACTGAAATGTAAGTCATTAATACTGATAAATAAAATATATATTATTATATAATACCAAGAACCTAACCTAACGTTCGCTACAATATACGGAGGACGACTGCGTATGTCAGTCGATTCGATGCACACGTCAACTCTACGTACTGTACCACAGATTACATAATTATTGTACCATAGTGTCTCTACACAGGTTCCCCCTTTTGACAAGAAAAAAAAATGAATTTAGTACAGAATTACAAAATAAGTGATTTTCGTAAAAACAATTTTACGTTACATAAATAAATGTTACATTGAAGAATTGCAAATTACATAATAATATTAATGTTATTAAATTTACAAAAAAAATTAACAATAATAATTATTTTAAGTCCAATTGAATTATACATATCACAATTATACATATTTGTTTTATTAAATTAAACATCTTTTATTATACTCGTACATGTTTTATAATTTATACAATAAAATGTTTTAGGTTAAGGGTTAGCAAATACAACTTGCGTGGGTGCTTGTGCGGGTTGCATAGGCACATTCGACGATACACTTGTTACGGGTACACTTGAAACAGGATAACGTACTATGATCCGTTTATCGACCCAATTCTTTGCTCGAGCGTTACATCTCTTCCACAGCATGTAGGATACGATAAAAATCATTAAAGCTACCATAATGAAGGTAACTATTTGCAACTGTTGAATGTTGGTCTCTAGCCATCCTTGGCTTCCAGTGGTTGCTGTTTGGGCGATAACTACCTCTTTACTTTGAGTTTTGCCCATTGTTGTAATCAAATAATAACAACAAAAATAATTTGTTTGTTCGAAAACTGACAACAAAGTAATGTAATTGTTTAGAAAATAACATGTTTATATACTAAAGTTATTGACCTAGTTAGGAATAATGTCGCGTTAGCGTAAAATTTTAACTACATAAAACGAACGGGTTTCCTTACTACACGACCTGAAGAAGTTTTGTAAGGCTCGTTATTTACATAAGATTTATTTTTTAAAATAGGCTTAATATTAGGGTTATTTAGACTAACATTTTTATTTATTTCATACCCCAGATACCCCACATCAATGTGCTTGGACCTTTTGTGGAACACAGGGTTGACTGACAGTTTAAGCGCTGATTTATTGTCATTATAATTATACTGTAATTGAAAAATTTTCATTAATGATTTCAAACTGTAAATTTTGAAATCATTAATGTACTCCGCCTCTGTATTAGACAGGGCAACTGTACATTGTTTTTTAGATTCCCATGCAATGGCACAACCAGATAATTTTAAAAAATACCATTATATGATTTTCTGTCAATTTGATAACTAGCCCAGTCAGCATCAATATAGGCTTCCAACAGTCTATTACTCGTACCACTTTTTGTAAATTTTAAACATAAATATTTAGTAGTTTTTAAATATTTAAGTACCCTTTTGGCAAAGGCCCAATGTTCACCTGTAAAATAATTATTAAATTGACTTAAGTAATTAACAGAAAATACAATGTCTGGTCTTGTGAGAACTACCAAGTACATCATACTGCCTATAAATTCTTTATAAAGTAATTTATCATTGCAAACAGAACCCTTTGTTTTACAGTTGTTTAATTGAAATTTTTGAATTAACTTATCTATATAATCTTTCTGATCAATACTCATTCCTAAACACCTTTTAATACAGCCAAGATCTTTAATCTTAAAATTTGTAGATAATTCAAACTTTAATCTTTCAATTTCTTCTAAACTATTTGAAAATAAAAAGAAATCATCGACATATAATAATATAATAGTTCTTAAATTATCATTAATTTTAGAGAATGGACATGGTTCTAATTGAGATTTCCTATAGCCAATACTTTTTAATAAATCCTCAACTCGCTGATACCCTAACCTAGATGACTGTTTCAAACCATAAATGGCACGTTTAAGTTTAAGTTGAGCATTTTTTGCATATACGAGTATATTACTTCTGACAAAACCCCATTTAAAAAAGCTGTGCTTACATCTAAGCGACGCATTATAAGATTTAAATCTAATCTTCTAAGGTACTACTGTAAAACCGGTTCTTCTTCAAATTTCATAAAACACAAATTTTGCAAAAACACTTTGGTTTCACTGTTGTTTTAGCCAAAATTCACAACTGAAATCATAATTACAACAACTTTGGTAATTAATTTCACAATGTCAATGTCAATTGTCAATTTTCATAGCGTGCTATTTTTTTAATGTACATATACTTACAACAAGTAATTAAGTTTTATTCCGAATGTTGTTTGACCATTCAGCTCTCACAGCTTCTTGGATGTATCTAGTACGCTTTTGAAACTATGCAAGTACATATATGTATAATATAAACCGTAGGAACTAAGCAATTTACTGCGGCACATGATATTTTCTTTGTGTACTTGAATACATTTATACATATAAGTTAGGTTAATGATTGGTAAATTATTGGTTAATCTGGTAGATTAGGCGTTTAACATGACATTGGAAAGTGAGTATAAGCACAGAATATAAATAAATCGTAAACAAAGGTATTTAAGATAAATACATCGAATTATAAAAAACAATACGCAACTATGAAATATATTTTATTTTTAAGTGCAGTCATTACTAATATTATTACAATTTTTTATCAGACTGCTTACATTTAAATCGGACAACTGAACCTAGGTTATAATTAAACACAAACAATTTTAGGTAGGCTATATTATTATTATTTTTATATTAGAGTATATACTCGGTAGATAAAGGACGAAATAAGTTTTATAAACTTAAACAGAAATTTCCATCTGATAATCAATCTGATAATCACATAAACTGTTATTTTCTTAATATTTCGTTTTTATTTTTGTACAATTTTTTTTCCGCTAATACAATGTCTCACACTATCACTTGGGTTGGTTGGAAGAGATCTTTGTGAAACATAAGCCCGCCTTGTACATATTTTAAGTTTTAAATATATTTTTTGACGTATATGTGTACAATAAAGTATTATATAAACTAAATTTTACAGACATGAGATTTACAATGGTTCCTCCATTACGAAACAACGAAAGACTCGCATCCCCTAATCCCATTGGACTGCCTGGGCACGGACATATTGACATTTCCTAATAGATATAATCCTCCTGCGGATTGGAAATTGGTTATTGAAATATTGTGCAGTTATAAGTTTGAAAATACTTAAAATAAAACTGTTTAGGTTATTAGATAACAAAGCTTTAACGGTCTTTATAACTCAGTCATCATCATCATCATCACAGCTCATATACGTCCCCACCGAGGGGTTCGAGCCTACCCTATGTTAGGGTGATTAGGCCTTAGTCAACCACACTGGCCTTCACACACATCATTGAATTTCTTCGCAGATGTATGCAGGTTGCCTCACGATGTTTTCCATCACCGTACGAGCGTCATACAAATGTACATATGAAATTCGAAACGAAAAACACATTGGTACATGGCGGGTCTCGAACCTCGACCCCCCGATCGGAAGGCAAGTGCCGAGTCCACAGCGCCACCGACGCTCTTTACAACTCAGTAGTGAAATCTTAATATATTGAGATTCCGGGATTTTATAACTAATGGAATTTGTAATGTATTAAATTAAGACGCGTTTATGAGTAAATATGAAGTTTGCCACTTTGCACGGAGGGACACGCTCCATACAAGGGCGGTCATAAATAGTTAAAGTCCTGTTACTATCAATACATTGTATTATTTTAGTGACTTATAGTTGTAAAAGTGTTTTAGGAACATTAAAATGAAAGAAGTACATGTATTTACGGAATAAAAAACGTTTACTTCAGTAAAAAACAAATATAAACAATAACATACTTTTACCTAAATTTATCATGAACAAACACTTAAAAATTGGAATGTAAAACATATATTTTAAATAAAATAAGAGTCAAAACATTGATAACATTATTTAATTATAATAAAATAATAGAAATAAATAAATGAAAATTAATTAAATACAAAAAAAAACAAAACAACTAACAAAATACAAATAAATTATTCTTATTCTAACAATATTAAACATGTAACAATTCTATTACACTTTGTGACAGAGTATTTTTCTTTTTAGGGGGAAGTTTCCGAAGACTTGTAATATAAGGATCTGAATGTAATAATAGTCGTTGTATTAAATCTTGATTGGTAACTTCACGTGACATTTTTCGAGTGTGACTTCGTCTATAAATTTTGATATACTTATTTGTCGCTTCAGCAGCTTCTTCGGAAAGTTCTCCTATAGATAACAATGCATAACTTATAATATCTGATCCATGTACGAGCACCTTGTGGACAGAAGCAGGAAGACTATACCACGGATATTCCTCGACCAGGCTGTATGCTGTTTGTAATGCATAGTCTTTAAACTTGCATTCATTAATTTTATGTCCAGAAGATAACGTTTGTAATATTACACAACAACGATCTATGAGATCCTTATTCAAACCTGTAATTTCAGCAGATACAGCTGATTCCAAAAAAAACTTCCTGGCCGTGTTTCCGTCGTTAGACGTCCCGCTTCCACCACTACGCGGCTTGTCAACTATTAAACCTAATCGTTCCCTAAACTGGGACTGTACATATTGTTTTTTATTTGATAACAATTGTTTATCACTATCTAGCCTAACTTGCCATTTTTTTATGTCTAATCTATATGAAAGATGAATAAAATATTCGAAGAAACGTATCCAAGAATGTAGTGGTGATAATCCAAATTGGTATCTACTCTCTATTACAGGTTTTTGTAAACATTCGTCTATTTTATTCATCTCTTTAGGGGTAGCATTACATATATAACATCTACTTGTAGATGTTTCACTTAAAGCACTACAAATTTTACCATCTACCATTGAAAGCTGCAACTTATGAGAAACGACCAATTCACGATTGTCGATCTGAATAAAAGTAGGTTGCAAACTTTCAATTTTATCCTTAAAATAAGCTTCCTCTTGCAAAGACACTGCTGTGCTTTCTTTCAAAAATTGAAATCGAATAGGACGGCAGTACCTAGTGGAAGAGGGTCGAGGATTTTTCCATAAAATTTTACAATTATCTTCAGCTAATTTTACAATAATTTGAAGGGGTACATAAGATGTTACAAACAAACTACTATCTTCTAAAGTTGAATCTGAAAAAAATTGTTTGTATTCACTATGTCCAGTGCTGCCATCGAATCCCCATTTCCCAAGTAAAGAGATATTAGACAAACAATCATCAGGAATCTGATCTAAGACCTCTTTTTGAGATTCAAGGATTCGAGAAGCTGTGTGATCAAAAAGACTTTGTAATTCAACTTCAGCTGAAGACTCGGAAACAGTTATATTAGAAGGGTAACATCTCTGTTTCGCTTTAGTAATTTGTTGGTAACATGGTAATACATTAGGAGAAATCTTACTATTAACAAAGTTTTTAATTAATAAATACTGATGTTTTGTCAACTGAGCATCAGTCACAAGTGACAAGACATCATCAGTGCTAACTCTAGATATACACGAATCGAATGAACAGTCTGAAACATCAAGCAATGCACTCACAGTAGAATCATCAGACTTTGACAAATCAGCTACTCTCCGACGTTTAGTCCTTTTACTACATTGCGTAAAAGGTTTTCGAGGACGACCACGTGAATGACACGGCGACGTTTCAGACGGAGTACATTGCTTATTGTTTTTCACAAGTTGAATTTTTTCAATAACATTAAACCAATCGGAATTCTTATATAAAAGCTTGGTTTTATCCCTATTACATTCTTTCCAGAATCGAGCAATAGCTTTACATAAATTATTAACAATTTTCTCTAAATAATGAATATCAATGTTCTCAGCATCGTTCAGAGTAGTCAACAAACTTTGTAGGACTTGACGACACTTTTCCGAGTCATTATCGGTATTGACAGTTAGCCATATTTCAAGAATATGCATTCTTGAAAACGAGCATATATATAAATTACCTAAAACAAAAAAAAACGGTTAAAATTCAGTCACAAAACCTACACAAAGCACTAAGACTAAATAAACTAATTTCGTAGCAAATGCTACGAGATAATCTGGCAACCGTAGCACCCTTGTCATCGCCAAAAGGGCAGATAAGGGCAGCCAAGTTTTAATTTTCCTAAGATAAGAAAGTCTAAAGATTATGGTGCAATATACCTCCATAGTCGGAGCGAGTGGGAACATATTTAAAAGTTTATTCAAACTTTGAATATTAAAATATAATACTCCAAGAAAAGTCGCCTCGTAGCAATGACATACTAAAGAAAATATATACTAAGATACAATTAAAATAAAAATATTAATTATTACATACCCTGTTCTTGGATATCCATTTCAGAAAAAACTCACACAGCACTCACAGGTCCCGCAATGACAACAAATGACGTCACGCTTTTTAATGACTCACTGATAACAGTATTTACGATTGTCGATGCGCTCTCTTTGAATGCACAATAGATAATGAAGGCGCACTCTAATTACTGACCTATTTATAGTTTCAGAAGGTACCGCAACTATCCAATGTAACGAGAAGGAATAAAATGTAAAACAAGAAAGCAGGTTTTTAAGATTTATGACCTATGGATGTCCCACAGTGCTTTGCATCAAAATTACAACTGAGTGAAACTTTTTTTCGGCGCATTCGTGGCACATTCGCCAGATGTGGACAGACTCTTACATGAATAGGAAATAATTGGGATGATGACTGAATTCTAATTTTTACGTCTCGTCATTAAATATTAAAATACCGTGGAAAAAGATGCAGTCCTGTGAAATTAGAATTAAAATCGGCTAAGAAATACATTATATACAAGCATTTTAAGTTGTTAATTTGAAGGCGATTAGACAGAGAGATCCGACATCCACCGTGACGTCATAGTTGAGTACGGCCATATAAACTCCTTGTAAATTGCCGTTTTGCTAGAAAGAGATGGAGAAAAATCTTTAATACCTTATATTTTGGTTGTTTTTATAGTTATTCGAAAACTGATTTTTTTTCTTTCTGTTTATTATATGAATGAGCTTCTATTAAAGCAAAAAAATTTTTTTAGTCATCTAGCCTATTGAAATGGCAATACAAAAGACATTAGGGCATTGAGATAGGCGATAGAAAAATATTGTTAAAACTGGGTACCCAGTTATGATCAAAGCAACTGACAGGAGTTAGAGAGGACCTCTCACATTCAGTGGTTAAGTCGAACGAGTCGAAACTCGAATGACGAAGAAAGTCAGCACGGAGTGTGACGGAGTTTAATGTTAACAATATGCACTATGCCTAAATACGCACAATATGACTTAAATGGCCATACCGGGCGACTCAGGAGATTTTGGCCTCGTACAGCCTCTCATTTTATGATTTCTTTTGTTCTGTTTTTTCTGATTTCATTGTCTCTATTGTTAAGCATGTTATATGTATACTTATTTCATCTGTATCTTTTTGTTGTGTACAGTACAGCCAAATAAAATATTTCTTTTTTTTGTATTTGATCAAAATTCACAAAAAAAAGTAATAGAATATTTTGTTATCATGTTTGCTTTTTTATCATAATGCCTCATAATATCATAAATAAATACATTTAAGATCGGTAGCATTCGAACTCCAAAATTTCGTCTACTTTATATTCAAGTGTGTAACCAAATGAAATATGTTCTTATTATTCCATTAAGCTCTATTGTAAAACTAATGAGCTATGCGGACTTAGCGTGTTTTGCAAGTAAGCCAAACGATAATAAAAATTCGCGTGTCACCATTCTGAAGTTGGTATTTAATAAAGTGAACATTGAACAAAAACGTACCGTTTTCCTCAAAGAACGCTGCCAATCAATAATAGCAGTCCCCCTCATTCAATTAGTACCGTAAATGCACCTTTAAAGCTTAACTTGGAAGAAATCTCCCGAGTTACCTTAAGCGATTTAGGGGATTCGCCACTAAATGATATCCCGCTACTGTAGACGGTGGGGCAACGATGTTTTGATATATTACACGCGACGAGTTCAGGTAAAATAATAGATCTATTTTTCATTTAGAAACACGTCTTCCGTGATTGAACGTGCTTAATGCTTTGAGCGCTTTAGGGGGAAATTGTATCAAGGGTTAACTTTATTGTAAAAGTAGCTGAGGGTGTGTAGATAATGGAATGGATGGAAGCAATATATGTAACACGGTGTTCGATAATGTTTAACTGCTACTCAGATCTATGATCTTCCAGAAACTGTGTTTGCCTGCGTTCTCATCTGCATGTGGAGGCACAAAATTAAAATGGTAATTTTTCATACACCCATAAAAATTCATGACTTAAAGACGTTTGTCTTATTACTTATCTATTCCATCGCCTGATCAATTTTCTTAAAATCGGTAGCATCGTGGTCACGAAAAAGTACGGGCACAGGTAACAATCAGTATAAGTAATAGATAGGCCCTATTGATATGTTATATTTTGAAACTTTATAAATTAATGCATGCTTAGAAACTAAAATGAATCAATCGCGAATTTTTATGTCTAAATAATTAGAAATTTCTTATGTGGATTACATAGGTATTAATAGTTTTTTCGTTTCATATTTTACCCACTTATTCACATAAGCGTGCTTCCGCTAATTGCAATCTATTACCAGTATGCTACGTAAACGGGTTAACTTGCTACGAGGCTTAAAGCTTATCTTAGACATAAAGTTAGACATCGGTAGTAAAGAATCCACACGCAGTCCTAAACGGTTTTACGTAGCTGTAAAAAAGATAACATTAAACTGCATGTAGTGGCAGAATAACATCGTCTGTACGCGAACTGAGGTCGGGTATTTTTCTGTTAATATTATAGCGCTGTAGACATTATCATAATCAATCATAATTATCAGCCTACTTTTAAACAACGTATTCTTATTCAATTCATCCCTACCGTATCTTTTATTAGCACTTACATTCTTGAAATGCGATACAATCAAATTTAGTGTATCATCGGGTGACTTATAGAATAGAATGAGATAAACTAACTTAAATGACGAATTAAACATTAAATGACGTCTCTAAGTACGGCAGTAAGTTATTATAGTTCAAAATTATTGACATTATGACTTTTACATAATGACAAACAAAATTCGTATTTTAGTACAGGTAGTACCAAAATACGAATTTTGTTTGGGTAAACTAGAAACAAAAATTAATTGACTGACCAACTTTTTATTTTAAATGGTTTAAAATAAAAAGTTGGTCAGTCAATTCATTTGAACCATCATATAAAACAATTATATTGTTAAATATTTATTTATTATTTATTTATTTATTTAACAATTTATGCACACTTTACTTCCAATAGTTTTTCGGTTTCACTAATTATGAGCCGTTGGATCCAGTTTGAGATTATTTTTTTTACTTTTGTTTTGTTTAAGGGATATACATAAAACATATTGTTTATTTTATCTAACTTATATTATAAATATAGGGGCCTAAAAACGGGAAAAAGTGGCGAATAAAACTAGTTCATGTTTTATGTAAGGGTCTACAAATGGCATACCATCTTCGTTTTGCAAGAAATTCCTGAGTGTGCTCTAGCAAATACATGTGTCGTTGCATCCTTGCTTATGAATATCGGATGAGCCGACTAAGGGACCGCTATTACAATCATGTCTGCAAAGAAATGGAAAACTCAAAATAAAGCCCTTTTTGATGCGGGGGAATCTGTTATATGATGCCAAAGGACTAAGTTGAGGCTATGGTCTCCTATAAACGCCGTCGGCCGCGTACAGCGTTACGCCGTACGCCGCGTCACGATGCTTACTATAGAAATGTACTGTTATGGTCTCTTTCACACGCTGACGTTGGCGTGTGGACGCCGTAGGCGACATTCAAACGCTTTGCGCCGCGTCTCTAGTTATTTTGAACCATTGCAGCGTAAACGTCATATTTGGCGTCAGTACAAAATGTCGAAATTTGATAAAGAAAAGGACGAAGATTGAATCAGTCCAATGTTATAGTGCATTATACAATAAAAGTGACAAGGAACATAAAAATAATATTTATAAACACAAATGTTTACAGCAAATTTTCGTCAGGTGATATGGGATTAGGATGCCTTTTTGATGACGTTTTTTATAAAATAAATCTAGTATTATTGTCTTTTAAGTGTTTCATTATCAAAATCTGGAAACATCCTTCTTTCTTTCTCTTCATAAATATAATCGGTGCCTTATTGCCTTGATTTTTCTTCGTATGCGGTCGTTTTGTACCTGCTCTTCAGTATAAGCTCCGCCAACCAAAAGTGTCGAATTTAGAACCATTTTATATTAGACGACTACACGCGAGAACTGTTTGTCGACTACCTGTTGTGAACGAGACGTCGTCGTTCGCGTATGAGATGTATTGACCGCTGACGCTGTGCCTGGCGTTCAGACGTCGATCGAAACGTTTACGCTGAAGTCGGACGCTGCATATAGCATTTTATAGGAGACCAAGGCCTAACAAGGCCATTCAGTAGGACCCGGATCTACCAGCGGCTATTTCGCTGCTGTCCCCATACCTGGCTAAACCACTCTCCGAAACCTCTCTGGCCCCGATAGAGGTACGTCCGGGATCGGGAAGGTCAATTCACCGAGCGTCGAAATAAAGCCCTTTTTTAGAGCGGGGGAATTTCTACGATTCACACTGGGACTGGAAGCTGACAAGGCTGTCCCTTGGGTATGCCGTAAGACTCGGGTAAAAACCCTATCCCCGGCTAAGCAACTCTCCGGTACCTCTCCGCCCCCGGTGGATCATCAGGATTGGACTAGCCATTCTCCGAACGCACCTCTTGGGAAACGTCGAAATAAATCTCTACACCAACCCGAGCTGCTGCAGCCAGCATGCCGTGTGTCTTCTTGTCCGAGGAGAGATTAATATTAGTAATGCAGGCAGATTATTCAAATTCTAATTGCGGCCTACACCTAATGACTGAACCATGCCCCGGTATAGTTTAAACCAAATCAGATAACAGAACTATGAAACTGTCACAAATTAGAATATTTTCAGAGCACTTGAATTAATGCAGCGAACAACACTGGTTTGATGTTATACAAAATGAAACAAGATTCATTTCAGTTAATTCATTTCATTCGTAATTGTGTGAACTCTACATACATATATTTCTCTATACAGGAACGTGGGTTTTGTCGAATCACTTAAATATTTTTTTAAGGCAATAGAATATAATCTTCTTGAATAAAAGCTCAAAAAACGACACGTTTATTGACAAAAAATGTAAGTGTTCTATGATTATCGAGCTATTGTGAGGATTTCGAGTTTAAGCGTATATTTTGACTACTGTGAGTTCAATTCTCGTATACATTGGGTTTGCAAATATGTTTACATACGTAAATGGAATCATCTCCGAAAAGGGTCAAAACCTGTCACATTTATTTTTTCCACGTTCGATAATGTAAATAACGCAAAAATTGACAGGATTTGAATTTCAAACAATATTCCATGGCATTTCTAGAGCAAATACGTGAATGGCCACATTCAATTTGGTACAGAGTAGGTAATCGGCTTACGAGCGTCACCGACCTACTCTCAACCGGATTAATTATGTAAATTGGTGTTTTTGTAAGCGTTTCCGCTTGTCGTCACTGTTTCGTGTCAAATCCCCTGAAAAGAATGTTATTAGCGCGCAAATAACGGCGACTACGAATGAACAGAAAACGCTGAGGAATGTCTTGTGCTTGCTACGAAGTTTATTGAACTGGCAAACACCTTTAGTTTGGATTGGAGTCCACGAATATTTTCAACCCAATTTCTTGCAGTTATAATTTCTATTTTATAACAGAGTAAATTCTGGATGACCTTAATACTTTTAGTATAGACCTAAAAGTATCTTTCTGACTATTATTAATATACTATGTTTATTATTATATATATTTGTTCTTCTGTTATACACGCATACCATTTTTATAATACAATTTCTCCTCTCGCGGGTCTGCTGGAAGAAATTTCATTTTTGGAATAAGCAGTACCTTTGTACATCTTTTCTTCTGTGTTGTTTATATATATGTTAATTTCTGCGTGCATAAATTGTTAAATAAATAAATAAATATTTAACAATATAATTGTTTTATATGATGGTTCAAATGAATTGACTGACCAACTTTTTATTTTAAATGGTTTAAAATAAAAAGTTGATCAGTCAATTCATATCCCTTAAACAAAACAAAAGTAAAAAAAATAATCTCAAACTGGATCCAACGGCTCATAATTAGTGAAACCGAAAAACTATTGGAAGTAATGAGATAGGAAATCTAAGTATAAGTATTCACATATCCCATTATTCACCCTCTTACATACATATCGAGAGGACACCTAAAAAAAGCTATTCAAAATATATTTACTCACACATGTTTGTTATTTAAATTTTTAAATTTTTCATGTTTGTTATTGCTTAAAATTTGATTTTAGTATTCTCCGAGGATAGGGGCGCTGTATGCTGAAATACAAGTACCTATCAGCCCAGTTCAGCATCGGATAATCTTAGGACCATAGTAAAATTTTGAAGCAGTTATTGGTGTAATTTTGTGTTTGTGTTTTTTTTTGGGCCAAATAAAAATTATTATTAATTATTATAATTATTATTTTATCTTGAAATCAGCACAGACAATGAAAATAAACTTACAGTACAGTGAAGTTGAAATATTATTATGCCGAACGTTTTAGTAGTCATGTGGGCTTTTCTTACCTCAGCAAGAACACGAGCCTTCGGAATTTCCTCCATTTTAATTTATAGCTCAAAAAGATCAACAAACCCTGTCGCTGTTTCGGCGTATCATAGTTCAAAAGCTCCATGTTAATATGATTGGTCGTCACATGTCCGCGGAGGACGCTCCAAAGCCGTCATAAGCCGATTACTCTGTCGGCTCGGCCTTCCAATTTGCCAAGCAAATCTCTTCGCGCCTCTCACAATGGCACTCTTTGTGCACCTGCAAATTAGACAACGTGTGGAGCTCTGGGCCGAGTAATGAAACGCCGATACAGGTCAGCCTAAGCCTCTTCAGTGAAGATTAGGCTGATGGTTTTTTGTCAGTCTAAAATCCCATTACAGGTGTATTATACTTAATAAAAACTCTTTATTCTTTAAAGATGTATGAAAAAGAAAGGTTAAAATACATTTTGGGGATTGGAGTCGCTCACGTCCGTAGGTTTTACCCTCGAGACCCTACACGTGATCCCCGGGTGGTGCTAATCGAGTGACCAACTTCTGGTGGTAGGGCCTGAAAAACCCGACTGGCTAGCGACCACCGTGCGCATGACGTAAAACCCGTCAAGTGGGCATTTTGTGTCCGCGTTTCGGGATCAGTCATCGCACAGCCAGAGCTTGAGGGGTCGTTGCTGCGATTCGTGTGGTTTGTGTGGGCTTCCGTCGACCCAGTGCCAGGTTGACTGCGTTGACCCTCCGCCCAGGAAGACCCGAAGAAACGGCTGTTCCGCTGGCCGCCCGTGGTACAGTACAGGGGCCCAAGCGGACCTAACCAGTCCGTGAGGCTGCCCCACCATGCCACGCATAATCTCGGGGTGGTCCGTCGTGCCGGTTGGTGACCGGACGGTGGGTCCCGGCGACCACTTCCGGGGGGGTTCGGGGGCCCTTTCGTGCGGAGAGTCAGCGCAAATCAGCTGTCGGCTGTTCCCTGGCGAAACAGGCCTACACACGTTAACTATGCTAATCGCTGCAACGACACCTCAATTTCACACCTCTCACTCCAACAAACATGTCAGCGCACAATATTAGGACTGGTTGTACAGCGGTGCACTATCCCACCAAAACACCACTATTCGAGGTGGGGCTCGCTAACATCCGCGGGCTCCATTCTAACCTCTTGGCTGTCCACCACCATCTCGAGACAGCCCGTCCAGCAATGCTGTTTTTGACAGAGACGCAAATTATCTGCCCGGCCGATACAAGCTACCTTAATTACCCCGGCTACGCTCTTGAGGAGTCCTTCAAGGCAAAGGCAGGTGTTTGCTTGTTCGTCCGGGCGGACGTTTGTTGTCGTCGCCTGCGCTGTTTGGAGGAACCTTCCTTTTCCCTCCTTGTGGTACACGTCGATTTTGGCACTCATTGCAGTGTCTACGTGTGCGTCTATCGTTCCCACCGCGGTGACTTGGAGACAACTCGACTTTTTGAACACCTAAGTCGGGTGGCAGATGACGCGCAGGAGCAATTTCCTTCCGCCGAGCTGGTGTTTTTAGGGGACTTCAATGCTCACCACGAGTTGTGGTTAAGTTCCTCTAAAACTGACCATGCGGGTAGGACTGCCCACGCATTCGCTCTCACGCACGACCTGACACAATTGGTTACCCAGCACACCAGGGTACCAGATATTATCGGTCAAGCGCCCTCTTTGTTGGACCTTCTGCTGACAAATCGCCCCGACGGATATCAGGTGGTGATTCGAGCTCCACTAGGATCTTCAGATCACTGCCTGGTATCCGTCTCAGTGCCTCAGGCGTCGCGACCGTCGCCTGTGGTTGCAGCACGCCGTCTGTGGTACTATGCGTCAGCAGATTGGGACGGTATGCGGGATTATTACGCGTCTGTACCTTGGTGGCAGCGCTGTTTCAGTGGGATGGATCCGAACTCCTGCGCTGCGTCTGTTGCTGACGAGATCAGATTAGGAATGGAATATTATATTCCACATTCCAATCTCGTCAGTAGAGGGAGACGTAACCTCTGGTTCAATCGCGAGTGTGCCTCTGCTGTTGAAAACAAACAGCTAGCTTACCGCGCTTGGATCAGAGGTCGAGCTTCTAGGGATCCCAATACTAACCTACTGAAAACAGCCTATAATAATTCCACCAAGTTGTGTAAGAGGGCTTACATTAGAGCGGACGCTCAGCGCATTGCACAAGTGGGTCAGGAACTGCTAGCGCACCCTACGGGTAGCCGTTCTTTCTGGCGCCTGGCCAAAGCTGTGCAATCAAACTTCTGCCAACCCTCGCTGCCGATGAGATGTGCGGGCGGAGCTACAGTCGATTGATATTCGAAAAGCAAGTGGACCAGACGGCATTCCTGCGATTGTACTTAAGAAGTGTGCAGCGGAGTTGACTCCGGTCCTGACGCGTCTATACCGTCTGTCGTTCTCTGCTGGTTGTGTGCCGAAATCTTGGAAAGAGGCCAATGTCCAGCCGGTTCCCAAAAAGGGAGATCGTTCTGATCCGGCTAACTATCGCCCTATAGCCGTCACTTCCATTTTGTGTAAAATCATGGAGAGGATCCTTAACACCCAGCTGATCCGTTACCTGGAAGGTCACTCGTTGCTTAATGACCGTCAGTATGGGTTTCGTCCTAAACGGTCAACAGGTGACCTTCTAGCGTTCCTTTTGCACAAATGGGGTGAATCTATCGATAAGCGCGGCGAGTCTGTGGCTATTAGTCTCGACATCGCCAAAGCTTTTGATAGAGTCTGGCACAAGGCTCTCCTTTCCAAGCTTCCGGCATACGGATTGCCCGCTCAGTTCTGTACGTGGATTGCCAGCTTCCTCCACGAGCGTAGAATTCGCGTTGTCGTTGACGGCTGCGCTTCGCGGTTCGTGGCAGTGAATGCTGGTGTTCCACAAGGCTCCGTTCTATCCCCAACATTGTTTCTTCTGCATATCAATGACATGCTTTCCTTGGGAAGTATACATTGCTATGCAGACGACAGTACAGTGCATGGGGGATATCACGGAAGCTCAGGGGCTGCTCGTGGCAATATTGATAGGGAGTGGCAGAATCTTATCATTGAGCTCAACAGGACGCTGGACCTCATCTCCGAATGGGGTTCCAACAATCTTGTCGAGTTCAATGCTAAGAAAACACAGGTGTGCGCGTTCTCGGCGAAAAGGTCACCTTTCCTCCCCCCTCCTTCTCTTCAGGGCACAACCCTTCACACACAGAGTAACATCACCTTGCTGGGAATGAACATTCGCTGCGATCTGAACCCCAGAGACTACATCGAATCCGTTATAACTGCTGCCTCACGGAAACTCGGTGTCCTAAACAAGGTGCGTAGGTATTTTGCGCCGGACCAACTATGCCTGTTGTATAAAACTCAGGTTAGGTCTTGCGTGGAATATTGCTCGCACCTTTGGGACGGCTCCGCTCAGTACCTCCTCGATGCTCTGGACAGATTGCAGCGTCGCGCTATTCGAATAATTGGCGATGTAGAGGCAACTAACACCCTCGAGCCTCTACAACTTCGTCGTGACATCGCCTCTCTTAGCGCCTTTTACCGAATGTTCCATGGGGAATGCTCTGAGGAGCTCTTTAACCTTATCCCTCCCTCTCCATTCCTTAACAGAAACACGCGTAAGGGCCTTCGGAGTCATCCGTACACTGTGTCCTCCTTTTCACACCGTACCAAGAAATTCCAAGATTCCTTCTTCTGTCGTTCATCCCATACTTGGAATTCTCTACCTGCGCACGTGTTTCCTCCATCCTACAACATGGGTTCCTTCAAAAGAGGTGTGAAAAAGCATCTTTTAGGCCGGCAAGGAGCGGGCAGGTAGGATAGTGGATGTCGTCCCTACTCTATCTGTCAACTCATTTGGGCCTCTTTCACCGCTTAACATCAGGCAGGAGGAGGTCATTTGCCGGGCGTTACATAAAAAAAAAAAAATAAAAAAAAATAAGAAATAAGAAAATTCTGTTTTTGACGTTAAATTGTTTTTTTTTATAAAGGTTAAAATCTAGAAAACTTAACGTTGGACGTATTTTTTTTGGTAGTAATGCAATCAATGTAAGGTTCTATGTTAAAGAAAAGTTCTTGGCACCAAAACCAACTTTGACCTGTATATCCGTGCCAAAATAATTCATCTAAATAGGTCAAGTCGTTTCGATGCAAACATTGTAAGTACTGCAAATTAGCAAAATATTTCAAATTAAAAAATCTTTATAGCCTTTATTGATGCGTTTTTTAAGTTAAAAACAAGAATAGCAATATACACTAATCAACAAAATCTAAGACTCAATCCTATTTTCGTAAATTATTAAAAGAGAGGAATGAATGAATGAAAGTGCAAATTTTTGTTAGAGGTAAGTTTCCCCCCCTCCCCTCTATCTGCTAAACGGTTATATATGGACACGTGAAAAAATTACAAGAGTAGTATACATAACGAAGTTTAAAGGAAAACTATCAGAGTTGAGTACTAAGTACAAACTAAAAAGTTATAGACGACCACTTATAAAATGTACTCGGAAAAATAAAATTCATTTGAATGAAATTCATTGAAAATTAGTACTGAATATAAATTTACGAACCACGTGAAGTTAAGGAAATATAAAATCATTGCAGCTTTAATAATAATGCCTAATTTAATAGCAACGTTTTGTAAGGTGTGAGTTGGCATTTGCAACTACGGAATCCTACACTGCGCTTGGGCCGACACGCACTTGGCCGGTATTTTTAAATTTTGGTGTTTGAAATCGTTGAAAAAATATGTAGGTGATAAATCAATCGTCAGTTGGACCTCCTTAAGCATTGACTAAGGCTCTGCATCGTCTTGGCATGCTAAATATCAGATTATCAATAGTGGCCTGGGGTATTATGCTCCATATCCGAGAAAGATGTAAAAAAAGGTATTGGTCTGTGTGTAAATTCTGAGGAGCTTGTTCAAAGGCCATTTTTCCGAGCAAACCCCAGAGGTGCTCAATAGGATTAATATCGCAGGACTGGGGAGGCCAGTCTAAGAGTGCGATATCTTGTTCACGAAGAACGTTCATCACTGATCCTGCGGATTGTGCGCGAGAATTGTCTTGCATGAAGAAGAAATTCGCCCCCAATTGGATTCGGTGTGGAACAAAAATAGGTTCGACCACCTCGTTTCGGTATTTTTTGGCATTCATGTTGTCCCGTACAAAAACGAGGTCCGTTCTACCGCCAACGCGAATACCGGCCCAAACCATAATTGTTCCGCCATGGTAGGGATGAATTTCCTGAGGGCAACGAAGCCGTTCTGACGTCCAGAAGCTCACGCGTAATCTTCTTAAGTCCGGGTGAAAACCAAACCTAAATTCGTCAGAAAACAGGACATGAGCCCACTCTTCTTCCGGCCATCGCAGGTGAATACGAGCCCACTGCAAGCGCTGAGCACGATTACTACGTCGAAGCGCTACGACCCGTAAAGGCCTACGAGAATGCAAAACGATTTCGTGCAGTCTCCTCCTGGCAGGCTGGATAGCCACTTGATGTTGAAACCTCAGGCTTTCAACGAGTTGCCCGGCGGTAGTTTTGGGCTCCCGTCTGGCAATATTCTGAATAAAACGGTCTTGTCTTCGGTGGTTATTCGATATCTACCAGGATGTTGTTTAGCCGTGTTTCCAGTGAGCCAATAGCGTTCTCACAATCTCCGGATAACCGACTGGTTGGAGTGGATGGCATCCGCAACTTCACGTTGGGTACGCCCGGGTTCAAGCATAATTATACCCACAGCACGTAACATTTCATTTTGAGTTAAATGCCGACGTGGCATGATGTCTGATAAACTAGTCTTTAAATTACAAAAGAAATTTAAAACATTCGATTAAAGATTCGATGTCAATTAACTCAAATTGTATCTAGAAATGAAGAAACTTAAAATAGGAATAACGTTAGGCCGCGCATTCGTGCTAAAATTTGATAAAATTATGGAAAAATGTGTTTGAAATTTTTAATGTAGAACATTATTTTATCACGCTTTTATTTTGTTCTTAAATTTATTAGTGACTTATACTTTTTATTTCGACGATAAAGAGATTTTACAAAAAAGTTCGTCTTGGTGGTTGAATCTTAGACTTTGTTGATTAGTGTATTTAAAGTCTGGTATATGCAATCCACTTGTTACAAGACTGTAGTTTTCAAAATCTTGTTTTCTCTGGAAGTTGTAAGAGCAAATATAAAGCTTCGGTGTCCTCTCGCAAGACGCCGGCTTAGATTCACAAAGCAATCTCAAGAGGCAATAACGTTGAAGCTGAGTCACATTCCGATCCGTATTCATCACAAAGTGACATTAGCAACAAACGATCAATTTTAAAACTAAAAGCATATTTCTATTCTCATATTTCTATAAAATTATTCCTCGCATAGACATTGGTATCAGAATTTTTCCTCGGATGTTTCACAACATTACTAATGAAGATTCTTACACAATATAGATCCAGTATAAAGACTTTACATAAACCCGCATTTACTCATGGGCGTAGACAGAGATCAATGTTTTCCAATTGCTGCCATATAATATGCCATATACTAATGTTAAGTTGAATAAAACTTGGCATCAACTACTAATAATTCCTTTAAAGATAAGATTTTTTAAAGCATTCAAAAACCTTTATTCAAAATAGACCTTACAGCGGGTATACGGTCTTCTTATAATTACAAATGGCCTAATTTCTAAGGCTATAATGTTCATTGGAAACTATTTTTACTTGGTGTAATTAAATTTCTGAAAGTAATGACATTTTGTATTCATTTGATATGATACGCACATTCTAGACATTTGAGAACATATTCTATAAAGCTACATTGCTATAACAATCATAAGGTATATTATCATTCGATATAAATTTTTACATAGTATAATAAATAATTTTTAAAAAAATATCGTTGTTATGTACCAAACCGTGTCGGACATTTTCTTGCAAAGAAGTTTGTTTACGTTCATCGAACTGATGCTCAGTTTTAGACGTGGGTCGTTACGTTATTTTCAAGAAACGTAACGAAACCGGTTACTTGGCCGGCATCACCTGTTTCAAAACTAGTTATTTTTGTAACTAGCTATTTTTATTCAGCTATTGTGATTGTTTGCATAAATATCTCCACCAACTATACAGTTACACACGAAACGAAAATAAATTAAATCACTATCAAAGTGTTTTTTAGCTATACAGTTAAATCAATAAATTAACTTCCCTTCATACTTTATTCAGGCTTAGGACTGACTGCATTAAATGTATTTATGATAGACTAGCTTTCCGCTCGCGGCTGCGCCCGCGTTATTATTGCTTTCCCGTGGGAATTTATATTTTCCCGTGGGAAAAATTATTTTGTAGCCTATTTAAGCCCGGATAATAAACTTCGTAGAAATTTGAGCAGATTTTAAAATTTTCCATATACATTTCCAACCCCTTTTTTGCACCCTAAGGGGGTGAATTCCAATAAACCATGAAACACGTGTTCAATTAAATATTTTTAAGAGCAATCTTTGCCAATTTAAAGATTTTTCCATACAAACTTGCAACCCCTATTTCATCCCTTTAGGGTTAAAATTTTTAAAAATCCCTTCTTAGTGTCCGTGCACATTTTGAATCAAAATAACTGTCCAAATTTCACGATTCTACCATTAGCGGTTACGGCTGTGCGTGCGATTAGTGTTTACTAGGAAACTATGATTTTAATAACATTTTTTTATAATTTTATAATATTATACACATTGACATATTTTGTTATATTTTATTTTTATGATAGGTAATTGAGTTTATGACCCTATCAAAAACCTTTTTGGATCTAAGTTAACATTTAAATACGTCAATTGGGCAACTACTCACACCCAACAATCACAGTAATAACGCTTTTACAAAAATCACTACTTGTAATTTGTCTCGAAACTAGTTATTCGGTTACATGCCGCGTAGCTAGTTATTGTAACTAGTGACGTGAAATAACGCTGTAACTACATTTCTGAAAGTAATGACATTTTGTATTCATTTGATATGATACGCACATTCTAGACATTTGAGAACATATTCTATAAAGCTACATTGCTATAACAATCATAAGGTATATTATCATTCGATATAAATTTTTACATAGTATAATAAATAATTTTTAAAAAATATCGTTGTTATGTACCAAACCGTGTCGGACATTTTCTTGCAAAGAAGTTTGTTTACGTTCATCGAACTGATGCTCAGTTTGGTGATTCCGCGAACCACCGTCTACAGCAAGCAATACCTCAACGTGTGGCGCTAGCAGAGCAGCTGTACTGGCACATTGGAAGCGCGCCCTTTTTTGAATTTAGAAAATGGAACGTCGAGAAAAAATGTGCATGCAGACGACACAATTTTAATGACGCCGTGCGTTGTTTATTGTTATTTTCAATATTATCATTTTAACACCGTGTGTTGAATACAAAATTATTACTTATAAAGAAAACAACAGAAAGACAAACAATATAACTACGAAGATTAATTCGAAGATCGGATAGCCGGCTGCTGCAGAGGAACGGTGAGTCGTACTCAGATTTTCTTTTGTGGGTTTTGTCCGACATGGTCTTCAAATTGTATTCTTATATTTTCCTTTGTATACAGTCCACTCTGTCGATCCAACATCTGGTCCTTCGAGCCGGATATTTCAATAATTTTACATAAGTGATATTGTTTTGTTTGTTGCTTTTAATTTCATACGATGGCGGAAGATTTGCAAATTAAAAGAATGTCTTTAAATTCAAAAAAAGAGTATCTTTTTACAAAATTACAAAAACTATATGATGTTTCTAAAAGAATTGGTTCCGACTTGAATATATTGCCAACTTTTTTATTACAATTATCTGAAATGGAGAGCGTCCGTACAAAATTTGAAAGTGTCATATTTGATTTATATGAAATAGATTTACAACTTAAGCCCACAACTAAATTCTCGCTGAGCGAGCTTGAAACCTTTGACGAAATGTATCAGTCATGCCGTTTAACTGAAAATAAATGCTCGCAGTCTTCAAATGTTTCGAGTTCAGATAAAAATGATCTAGTAGTACCATCATTACCAAAGTTAACACTTTTTGAATTCGATGGAAATATCGAGAACTGGGTAACATTCTATGACACATTCGTATCATTGGTACACAGTAGAAACTTTGCAGATATTGATAAGTTTCATTACTTACTTTCTTGTCTAAAAGGCAGTGCACTAAACATAGCAAAAAAGCTACCTATTACAGGTGCTAATTATTCATTAATATGGCATAGCTTGGTTGATAAATATCAAGATGATAGGACGTTGGCCTGTAGATATTTTGACAAAATGCTAAACTTTTCTCCTTTAAATAAAGATACTATTTCGAATCTTACGTTATTCATAGAAACATTTGATCATTCGCTTAAAGCTATTCAATCGTTAAATATTAATAACTTAGACGATTTTTTATTCTGTCATGTTGCGTTAAGGAGGCTCGACCCTCACACAAGAAAGTTATTTGAAGAAGGGCGAGATCAAAAATTAATACCTACGTTTTCCGAATTAATTAATTTCGTGAATAATCAAATTAAGGTGTTAGAGCACACGCAGACTTTGCCTAATACCACAACACATATAACATTAATAAAAGTAGTTTTAAGTTGCCTGTATCCCAAAAGTCCGTATTGACTACGGCGCGTGCTACGACCAAATATTCTCGTAGCTCGAATAATAACTTCACTTGTGCTCATTGCAATCAAAATCATATGATTTATCGATGTGATCAGTTTCGTAAATTGTCAATCGATGATAGAAAGGACCGTGTCCATTCATTGAAACTATGCACTAATTGCCTTAAGCCAGAGCACACTGTTGATAAGTGCAGAAGCACTATGACGTGTGGTGTGTGTGCGTCATCACATCACTACTTGTTGCATAAAGAAAATGCGAAAATTCGCGGAGTTCCAGCCGTGCCGGGCTCTTCGTACGCGCAGCCTTCTACGAGTCCGCAAGCGCTCATTGCGTCTCACTCCGTGAGTGTGACGTCCCCTGCATATTCGGTATTAGGTATTACTAACGAACAATCACAAGAATATGGTGTAGTTTTAGACACTGCGCTCACTCAAGTGGGTGATTTCGATAGTCAGTTTTTCGATTGCCGTGCAGTCATTGACTCAGGAGCTCAAAGCTCTTTCATTACTACTGAATGCGCACAAAAGTTAGGTTTACCACGTAAAAAATGACCCTTTTCTATTAATGGCCTGGGCGGTGGCCATATTAAGAACCAGGGCATGGAGTAGTGTATTATTGTTCCTTCTATATCTCGTTCAATCGCAGACACGATTTCACTCCATCTATAAGGAACAATAAAACACGTGGTAGCAGATTTTTACAGTTACAAAAGTAAATTTTCAGTTTAGAAGTTTACGCTCGTATTATTCCGTGTTTAAGTACAAAATCACCTAATGATTCGAACCAGCGATTGCTGGTTATGTTTTGATAAATTATCATTCAAAATAATTTACTTCAAATCTAACCATTTCAGTAGTTAAGTATTTTCTGTCAGCAAATGTTTAGCGTCATATGGCTCGTTGCGCCATTAAGTAGTTAAGTATTTACTGTCAGCAAATTCTTAGTGTCGTATGGCTCGCCGCGTCCGGTGTGACCGCGGCGTCCGCGACCTAATTACACTTGTTTTGTCTTCAAAAATAATTATTTTAAATTGAATTGAATATTGCAGCTAGAAATACGGTTTTGTTTGACTGACCACAGCAACGTTCGCTGTGGTCAGTCCTAGGATGGGTGACCAAAATAAGAAACATCTCAAGCTCCTCCGTGCTTCGGAAGGCACGTTAAACAGTGGGTCCTGCGCCTGATCTCACCCCGATCGTGTCGGTTAACCGTCCCATCGGACTAGGCGAGTGAAGGAACAGAGAGTGCACTTGCGTTTGCGCAGTCACTTGTGCCCTATAATATCTCCTGCGCAGATGGCTAGTCTCTGTGGAGATTGTCCGCCGTGACCGAATATCGGTTAGGAGGACATTATTATTATTATATCCAAAGAAAGTTGGCGTCAGACAGATCGGCTGTAAAAACCTCAGTCAAAACTATGTTTTGGAGTGATTGTCATTCCAAGCAAATCAGACCCTGGGCTACGAAGTGATGATAGAAAGATACTCTTTATTACTCACCACGAAAGTAGTACAGTTACAGAAGTTTTACAAAGCTAAAATGTACAATTTCGACAGTCTTATCGCTAAGAGTGATATCTTCCGGAGAACCTTTGGACAGAGGACACTTTGTTTAAATGATTTTGCGACATTCCTAAATGTGAAAAATGTTATACTAGCGGTTTTTCTAGTATTAGCGTACAAACAGAAAGCGTTATGATGAAATATATTATATATTATGCTTGCACTAAAAATAGACAAAAAGATGTACTCCATATGACGTAGGATTTTTATTTTATGTTTATAATCCTTGTCAGTTTTGTTTGATATAAGTGTAAAGAAACGGACCCAAATGATAGCAAAAATACTTAATTTTATATGTAAGTATATATGAAAATGTAAATTATTCGTTTGAAAACCTATATAGAAATAATGGTTAAACCCAATTATTTATTTATTACAATTATTAACGCCCAAGGTTAATATATATGTACAACTTACTGAATTTGGTTTTATTTATTAGCATTCACTAGATATTAATATATGTAAGTTAAATAAGTGGATATGGACTAGCGATTAGAATCAAATATCAACATCATCATCAGCCATTAGGTCTTCTGCTCAGAAGACATAGGCCTCCCTATGAATCTCCTTCAACCCTAACCAGGTCACTTATCCACCGGGTAGGAGGCATGCCTACTTACTGTCTGAATTAAATATGTATAAGGTTTAACATAATAAAGCATATAAATAAATAGCAGCATAATGAGCGTATGCACATTTTAACTACGTGGTAGTCGCAGTGTGGACCCTATCACGCGCGCCTATAAGGGCAGGGAGAATACCGGGGTGGTTTAGTGGTTAGGCCATTTAACGTATTTAAATTTGGTATACCTGTATAACTTATGTCTATGATATTATTATGACCACATAAATCCTCTACCCATTTAACTTTTTCTTCACCTTTTACAATTATTTTCCTGTCTTTCAAGAAAGGTTTAATAATTCTGTTAAATTCTCTGTAGTCTATATATCCTTCACTCCATTGGTAACCTCTGTTTCTTTCTATCCAACAAACTTGTTTTTTTTCTTCATCAGTTAGTGTAGAAAACGGATAAGGAGGTTTAATTAAAAATATATGGGTAAACTCGAGAGTTGCTATAACAAATTCTTTTACTAAAAACTCATTTTTATTATTTTTAAATCCTTGCAAATCTACAATTATCGTATCGTTGTTCATGATATTTTCCTTACAATATTGCTTAAAGGTTTATATTCAAATATGCAATCGTTCAGAATCAAACAATATGCAGCTGTTTGGTCAGGTATTTCTTGATCTGTTTCAATTTCAACTCTAACGTCAATAGATCCTTTTAACGTTTCATGCTGACGTGAACAATCAATGATGAATAAAGGAGCGACGTCTCTGAATTCTTTTAGACTCATCAACGGCTCTGGTCGACGTCCGTGATAAGACTGTTGAAATCTAATGTACTGTTCGTATAATAAAGTAAATTTATCATCTGAAAAATTTACATTCAGTCCTTCATAGGGATAATATGACGAATTTAAAAAGACTCGTATGTCACGTACATGACAATGATCGAACTCTGCCATTGATAATTCAGCGTTATGTTTCCGATTAGTTTGTAAGGCAATTATAACAAATCGAGGTTTCTCTATTTGTGAAGATGTTTTGATAGACCAAGTATGTTTACGAGTTTTCGGTAATAATGGATATTCATATAAGTCCCAATTACGAAAAGCTAAAGTGATTGCTCGATCTCTCTCTAAATGTTTTAGTAAGTTAATTCTTTCACGGTCTGATACTTTAATGTGCGGAACTCGCCAAGCAATTTTAGTAATTATTATATCATCCACTATTTCACCTTTATTTAATATCAAAGCATTCAGATTTGTGTTGCTTCTCAACAATACTAACTCATGTTTGCAGTTTATTATAACTTTTTCATAGTCTTCTGCAAAACCCAATATTTTGTTCATTGGTATAGAAGCAGAGAATCCGCCATCACCAACACTAGTTGTACCTGTAGTCGACCAGCCCCAAGCTCTTGCGCTTTTGGATTCATTTTCATTTAATGATAAATAAGATTTTATAGTTGTGCTAATTCCTGCATTTTTTATTTTGTCTATTTCCACTCCGTTTAGTTCATATCGAATGTCTTGAAATAGAAATAACACCGGATTATTTACGAAATGCACACTTGACACCTTTTCTTTTTTGCTGTTATAAACATTAATTGTGCCCTCAATATACAAAGTGCTGAGTGAGGGCAGCACATACAAATCTTGCTGATTGATAGGTATTCGTATTTCATCATTCTTGTTGAAACTTGTTACATATGGTTTGTACGAGTGATATTCAAAACTTTCAATGCTGTTATCTATTGACGTCGGTTGAGTTATATTTAATATATTCATTTTAACAAGCCCACTAACTTCAAAAAATCCTTATTGCTTTTAGTCAACTTCTTTCTAAGCCGAAGCGGTGCGTCTTTTTGAGGTGATCTTTTCAAACTGACTCGAGTACACGATGCCTCTTGCTTTTTATTGAAATCAATCATTTTTTTTTCGGAAATGCAAATATAGTTGTACTTCTTCACCTCGTAAATTTACCTGTTTGTTTTCAGCGTCTAGTAACCGTATGCTAATCGCACTTATAGAACTTTGGTTTACTGGAAAATATATTAAATTTTTAGGTATTTCAATGATCCGATATCCTGGTGGTACATTAGGCACAAATTCATAAATTATATGACTAGCTTTTCCGTTCACAAATGAACCGCTGACTACGTCGCATTCAATCCTCACGATGGTTGTTGATAAAATGCTGACCGGATTCTGAGATTCAGTACTTATATTTGCATGTATTGTTTCAGTTCGAAACCCTAAAATTTGACCTAGTGAATCACTTTTGTTAAAGTGAACATTTTTGGAACAAAATATATTTGTCTTTAGAGTATTGTTGTTACAAGTCAATTTTAATACGGTGTTTTTAATATTACTTTTTATGTAATCACAAATATCTTGAAGTTCATAAGACCCTTCAGGAATTTCGATGACTTCATTTTCGCCATAATAAAATTTATTGTTTCGTTTATCAATATTAGGAATAGAATTAAAAGTAGAAAAATATAAAAGACCACATTCATAGTCGCCATGTAACTCCAATGTTGGCGAATAGTTCGTTGTCAAGGAGGCTCCTCTCCCAGTTATAGACACAGTGAAAGACATTTTTATACTGACAATTTTATTTATTTTACACGTTATATAAATGATTTTTCCAATAACATCTTAAAAATTTTAAACATAGATGACCACAGTTAGTAGTACCAAATTTTTGGTGTTGTACGTAATTATAGTTTATTGGTAAGTTGTGTAAATATTGAATTAATTCTAATGGAGGTTTCAAATTACCAAAACTATCAAAATATTCAGCGTAATTGTTTTGCTTGACGAAGGCTACCCAATGTGTTCCAGGATTTTTGGAGCTATCCAAATTCAATATCGCACATTCTATCTTTTTAGGTTTCGTAGGTAACGTATCTCTCATGAAAACACCGCGAAAAAATGGAATGTCACTTGCGTGTTCTAATATATCAATATTGGTAAGTGCACGTCTGGGTAGCCCCTTATTTAGTTTTTTGATGGATTAAAATACAGTCCAGCTCCTTTTTTGTGAGGTTTTATATACAGCCCTTTTCCAAGAGCCACAGCTTCCATCATCCTGTTGTGTCGTTCAGATTCCTGAAGACTTTTTTGTGCAGCTTTAGAATCATTAACAGCCTTTGCTATACCTGCTGCTCCTCCGGCTAATGAACCTAAAGCCGACAATCCCGCAAAAATCGGAATAAGTGGTAAAAGTCCTCCACATTTTGGAATAGGAATGCGACGCGGCAAACGTATTCCCTTTTTATTTGTAAATATCTTTTTTGCAGCAGCGTGGGCATATTTAATTGCAGAGTGACTGTCTTTAGATTTAAGTTTTTTTAATTGTAAGCGTATTTTTTTTACACCGGTCATAAATGATTTGAGCCCACTCCCTGCTTTGAGTTTAGCTTTCATTGCATTTTTAACTATCCAAGAGGCAAACTTTTCTCCTCTTCCAGCATCCTTGGATTTTAACCTTCTTTTCGCCATATTTAAAAGTCCTAAATCAGCTTTATGTCGAACGTCTAAATTTCTATTTGTATAAGCTATATCGTGGTACATACAAGCATTATCTAATTTGTTTATGCCTCGTTCACCTTTAAGCAACCGTTTATGAAGTTTTGTTCCAGGGCCACAAAATTGATATCCAGGTAAATGTAACTCAATCGGTAAATTGTCTATTATTGTGTTAAGTATACCACCACCTTCCTTCATTGATAATTCTAAAGTGAATAGAAGATACAGAATTGCGTAGCAATATTTATACTATTGAACCAATTCACTCTTGTCAATCCAACTGTTCTCTTTATTATTTAGACCTAACCATTTTACATATAGTGTGTTTCCTTTTCTTTTTAAAACTTTCTCAATAAGGTAAAGATCAGGAACTTTAGTTTTTTGTAATTCATACCCGTAAAAAGATCCCAAAATAATTTGTTTGTGTTTATCTTCTATTTGATATGTTTGAGGATTGGTTTCATTAACTTTTACTATGCGGAAAATTTCTGTAGACCAATTTGGAGTATAACCCTTACGAAAATCTCCTTTGTATTTACTTATACGAACATAATCACCTATTCGAAACGCAAATCTCTTTTTTGTTTTAGGTTGTTGCGTTTTAACAATGTTTGACTTAACAAAAATTTCGTTTGACTTAGTAACATCAACAGGCTTAAATTTAGTAATTCGATGTTTAGTGTTGTTATAGTTTTGTATCACGTCATCCAAATTATGTTCAAGCCATTGATATCGTCCATGAAGACTAAATAATTTGTAAAGATGAGACTTGATTGTTCTAATGACACGTTCGACAATGGATGCTTTTTTTGCAGAATATGTAGAATAATGATTTATTTTATACGTTTCCATCAATTTTTTAAAACTCGTATTATAAAACTCAGTTCCTAAATCGGTTTGTAAATTTTTAGGATTACGCGAAGAAGTGGTTAATATACTTTGCATAGCATTCATAACACAGTTTGCTGTTTTTGATTTTAAAGGTTTAGCCCAAACGTATTTTGATAAGCCATCAATCACTACTAGAACGTATTTATGGCCTTTATTGAATTGTGAATATTTTTGTAAATCCATAAGGTCTGCTTGCCATAGATCATCAATTCCTTTTATGAATGTACATCGACGAGAAAAATTTCTTCGTGCTGCTTTGTGAAGTTCGTTAACTACGTCTCGCTTACTCATCCTTAGTTGAATTTGCTTGAATCATAAAATCTATTTCTTTTTTTGTGTAAAATAAGGCACTCAAACTAACAATTGTCGCCTTTTCTAAACTACTTAAATATCTTTTAACATCACTATTATTATTTTTTATTTCTTGTCTTAGTTCTTCAATACATTTATCCACGTATTCTTTATTTACTGCTTCGTCGTTATTTTCAGGAAATTGCAAACCCTTCAACTTTGTTGATTTTAAATCAAAGTCACCTGTTTCAGATTTTACTAAAGTATCATTGAGAGTGTTAATGAATTCTGATAATCTTAAACGCTTGTGTACATGATGTCCAAATTTGTCTACATTCATTGTCGTCTTGATGCAGTCTTCATTGAAACGAGACTGAATAATTTTCCTGATGGATGCTTTTTATATTCTACATTTATGATGCCAGCTTCATATAGTTCTTCAATTATTGCATATATTTCATTTATCACTCCGGTATTACCAGCTTCTTTTGATGCTAGTAGTAATTTTAATCGTTCCACTAACTCATTTGGATCGTCCCAGTAAACCAAATCAGTATCTGTTTTAACCCTTTTTAAAAGGTTTATACCTTCTCCTCGAGGAATACTTTCCACACTACTTGTAATATTTCTTGTGTATTTAAACAGTGGTTTAATAATACGTATATATTTAAATCCTTTATTACTGTTCACTGGTTTTAAAGGATCGTAATTACGTTTATGAGCATTAGTATCTATTAGTATCTGTTTATAATTTTGTAAGTCGTCGTCAGTGACAAGGTCTAAATTTGGTATCTTTTTAAACAATAATTCCTTTAAACCGGGTGTTTTTTCCAGATCATGATTTCCAATCCTCAGTCTACAACCTTCATCGTAAACGCGAGTTTTGCCAAGCAAAAGTTTACCTCGCTCGTTTCTGACTCCATAAGGTATATCTTTTATTAGATCACACGACGTAGGCCATGAGAAAGATTCTTTTGCAATACTCGGAGATGATTGAATGGATTTAAACGAGTTTTCATGCTCATCGTGATCTTCAGAGGGTAATATCGTAAGAGTTTTGTTAGATAATTTATAAGCCTCATCACCATAAGAGTTTTCATCTTCTTCGTTCATAGCTTCCTCGAAATCTTCACTTACAGAATTTGATGACTCACTTTCGCTGTACTTATTTTTTTTTACTGGGTGGTTTTGGTCAATATCCAAATTTTTATGAAGACTTTCGTTATTTTTGCTTGTTAACACATTAAGTGGTTCTACAATAGGCTTAAATATTGTTTCTAATGCCATATTGCTAGCGTCTTTTGCATCTTTTATCATATTAACCTTCCTTTTCACAGCTGCGGCAGATTTTATAATTTGTTCTTTCAAATTTTGTTCCATTTTGCTTATATTTCCTCTCGGTATGAAATCACAAATGAAACTGATTCCATGTTTATGTAACACCTTTTTATGAATGCTAGTCCACCATAATAAATGTGTCAAATGCCTTTCTATAGCATCCCTTATTCCGTTCGCAGTCTTTATTGATAACAATGTAGCTGAATGGTTGATTCCAAACAGTTGAGCACATTTCTCGAAATTGAGCCCAAGACATGTCAGACCCTACATGTTCCTCATAGACATGTCTTAAGTTAATGTCGTCTAGTTTAAATAAAATAATCAAGTTAGAATTATCTCGTACTAATTGTTTCGGTATTTTAGTACAAGTTTGATTAATATAAAAACAATCAATGTTTTTATGACGTCCCATAGCAAAATAGTCTCGGATGCTATTTTGATTCTCACAAGCAACATCGTCAAATATAATGATCGAGTTCGGCAAAGCTTCGTGAGGGCTTAAAATTTCACTATTATGATTATATTTATTATAAGTCGTGTTCGTAACCATACTCATAACTTTTTCTAAGAATGTATATTTAGGCTGATACAAAGACTTTGAATAAACATACAGATTTTGAAATCGTGGACCATCTTCATGTAATAATAAACTTATTACTAAGTTGGTCTTTCCACAATTCGATGGGCCACAAACAACACAGCGAATGGTATTTGGTAGTAAGTTGCCATGACGCTTTGGTTCATTCATTGACGTAGGACAAATACATTCTAATTTTAGTGATTGTTTTTGTTTGATAAATTTCATATCTGCACTTAAATGTGACCGATGTGATGCGTGTACTTCAACAAAATGATGACTGCATTGTCGCGTTAAAACGTTATAAATAGCGGAATATTTTACAACCAATTACAGACCTGAATTGAATCTTATCTGATAATTTACTTACTAGACGCTGCTACCACGTGTTTTATTGTTCCTTCTAGATGGAGTGAAATCGTGTCTGCGATTGAACGAGATATAGAAGGAACAATAATACACTACTGGCATGGTTACTTGTCTATTAAAACCGCGACATTCAGATGGTCCAACATTGAGTGTAGACTTGGTAGTCGCGTCCAAGGTCTCTAATGAAATGCCTAATATTAGTCTCTCTGAAAATATTATTGATAAATACAGTAGTTATTTACTAGCAGATCCATTATTCTTTAAGAAGTCTAAAATAGATATTTTGTTAGGAAATGATGTTGTACCGGACTTGATAAAAGACAAACCTGTTATAATATATGATAGTATTCCTAGGGTTATCGAGACAGTTTTTGGTTATGTTGTAAGTGGAAAATTGTACATAAACAGATCAGAAAACTCTCAAAATTTTCATCTGTCGATTTCACCTAATGAGGAGAAATTGACCGAAAAAATATTACGTGCCTTTTGGGAAATCGAGGAAGTGCCGTGCGCTACTCATTTATCTCCTCTAGAACACTTGGCCGAGGAAATATACACCAAAGGCCACACCCGGGAATCGAACGGGCAATATGTCGTACCGCTACCCTTTCTGCCGGAACATCAGCCACTCGGCGATACGCGCGCTGTGGCCGAGCGTAGGTTATTATCTACCGAACGCAAGCTAGCACGTACACCGCAATTGAAGAAACTCTATAATGATTTCATGCGTGAATATGAAGATCTCGATCATATGGAGATTTATCAAGGGGAAACACCAAGTCAGTACATCATTCCGCACCACAGTGTACTGCGACCGAGCAGTAGTTCAACTCCCGTACGCGTTGTGTTTGCTGGTTCAGCAAAAAGTAGCAATAACATTTCATTAAATGATATTCTTTTGACCGGCCCTAAGTTATACCGTGATATAGGTGCAATTTTATTAAATTTGAGATTTTTTGAATATTGTCTAGTATGCGACGTTTGTAAAATGTACCGTGCTATTCGTTTAAGAAAAGAAGACCGGCTCTATCAACATATTTTATACAGGGAATCTCCTGACAATCCCATAGAATTATACGAGTTAAAAACTGTTACGTATGGACTCAGTTGTTCGCCATACCTAGCCATTCGGACGTTGTTACAATTAGCACAGGACGAGGGGAAACGTTTTCCACTTGCGTCCAAAGTTCTCCGTGAGAACGTGTATATGGATGATATTTTATATTCATGTGTTAGTTTTGAACAAGCTTGTTTAGTACAGGATGAGTTGATCAATATTTTCCAAAGCGCTTGTTTTACCTTGAAAAAATGGATGAGTAATTGTGAGGAGTTACTAAACAGAGTACCGCTAGAAAGTAGGGAAAGTTCGATATCCTTCGCAAAGGATGGGGACGATAATATCATGAAGGTTTTAGGCTTGGTGTGGTTTCCGATATCAGATCAATTTAGTTTTTCTGTAAATAATATAGATAACATGTCGACAAAGCGCTCAGTTCTCAAATTATTAGCTTCGATTTACGATCCAATGGGGTTTATTGCACCATGTACATTTATTGCAAAAACAATTATACAGGATCTGTGGAAGTTAGGCATCGGCTGGGACGACAAATTACCAGACCACATAAAGTCGATATGGCAAAATTATATTGCCGAACTCCCACTTTTATCCGATTTGCGTATTGAACGTCACATGCTCTTACCGAACGAAACTGAGTGCGAGCTGGTTGGGTTTTGTGATGCATCCACCCGTGGTTATGCTGCGTGTGTATACGTCATTAGTCGGAATTAAAATAAAGTTAAAGTGCGTTTAGTATATGCCAAATCTAAAGTAGCCCCTATTAAGCCTGTTACAGTTCCCCGGTTGGAGCTGATGGGTGCTGTCTTATTAAGCAAATTAATTAAATTTATTTGCGATTCAACTATGGAATCTGTTAAGATAAAAAATATTACTGCTCTATCCGACTCGACAATCGTATTGTCTTGGTTGCAAACAGAGCCGTATAAGCTAAAGACATTTGTGTGTCACCGTGTGACACAAATTATAGAAAACTTACCGCCTCATCACTGGCGACATATTAATAGTGAATTTAACTTAGCAGATATCTGTTCACGTGGCGTATCTCCTGCTAACCTTGTTAGTGATAGTTCAAGATGGCTAACAGGAGCCGAGTGGATGTACAATGATTATGAAAAATGGCCTATCTCGGTTTTCATAACTGAACAAAATAAAATTTTGCCCGAAATGAAAACTAATAATTTAAATTTATTCATAGAAAATAGTATCTTAATTAATGAAACAAAAAAGGAATTTTGTAAAAGAATTTTTGACCAGTTTTCATCATTTTCCAAACTACAAAGGTCTATTGCTTGGATATTAAGACTAAAAAATAAATGCAAGGCAAAAAATTTGTCAACAATTGAGTTAAATGAATCGTTAAATGTTATGATTAAATTAGTGCAGAATGCTTATTTTGAAACTGAAATTAAATTAATAAAACAAAAAGAATACGCACCTTCTTTAAAAAAGTTAAGTCCTTTTCTTGATACCGACGGTTTCCTCAGGGTAGGGGGTCGTTTAAATTATTCACAGCTTCCTTATAATGCTAAACATCCACGTCTTCTTCCCAAAGATAGTGTGTTTACTAAGTTATTAATTGAGTATTTACATAAAAAATACTTACATATAGGTCCTCGTAATTTACAAAGTATTATTATCGAAAACTATTGGATACCGTCCGCTCGTAGTCTTATAAGATCGGTTTTATCCAAATGCTTAACGTGCTTTAAACATAAAGCTTCATTGAGAGGATTGTGAAGTAATCGTGCGCGGCGCGAGTAGGTATTTTCTAAAATGCTATCTGTTTCACACCGCTCGGCCTCCCGTCTGGCGTTTACACCACAAATACAACACGCGCAAATTCTCACGCACACAACGACAGCAGCGCGCGACTCCTCGGCGCGTGAACTCGAGATTATTATTTTACCGTTTGTAATGTTTTGCGTTGCTTAGGTATTCGTGACTGCCTTTCCGCTCGCAACTTTGCCTTCGTTATTTTTGTTTTTCGTGAGGGAATTTTGTTTTCCCGTATGAAAAATTATTTTATAACCTTATATTACTCAGTAATAATGTAGCATTCTACTAGTCAAAATTTTTTTTAAATCAGCCTAGTAGTTTTTAAAAATAAAAAATATAATAAATAAAAAGAGCTTTATTTCTAAAAATCATTTTAACAATAATTACGCCGAGACTTCCCAGTGAGCTAGTTTTTGAGTTTATTCATTACAAACAAAAATACAAATCTTCTTTCTTTATAATATTTTAGTAGATAACTTTCGTAAATTATTTCAGCATTCCTTTGAAATTTATAGTGTAGGCACTTACTTGGTATCCCTACCAAGTCCTACTTTATAGGACTGAGCTGTTATTTGTTATGAAAGTACCTATCTATCGTACATTTACCTGTCTAAAGAAAATGACTTTTTGTAAGATGAGTGTACTGTATCCCTAGGGTGGTCCCTAGGAGTCAAAGTCAGGTTCTGATGATGGGATCCTATGAAAATCGAGGGATACCCTAATTTAATTAGGGTTTCTTTGACTAAAAAGTTAAACAAAAAAAATATTTTACAAAAAATAAAAACTGACTTCAAAAACACTGAAAAGTTAAAAATAGTGTAAGTTAGAATAGGTACAGACAACATTACATTTCTATATTGAAGTCGGTGCCAAACGATGATCACCTAGAAAGTCTTAAAATTTGGCACCGTCTTCAATAATGATGTGTGATGTTGTCTGTACCTATTCTTATATTATTTCTAACTTTTCAGTGTTTTTGTAGTCCGGAAGAACCCAACGAATCGAAGCCCGCCGGACGGACCTCCCGATCAACATCCGGTGGCCTCAACCATTAGACCACGGAGGTGGTAAAAATTAGAATTCTATGGCTATTAGTATAACTACCCAAGATTAGTGTATAAAAATGAGAGGTATTTTTTATTTGATGCATAATTATTACTTTATATTTTTTAAATCCCTGCTCCTATTTAGTTTGTATGTAAAAGTATTAATTTATCTATCTAAAATAATAGATTTTTTGCTATTTATTTTTAAGTTAACAAGAGGTCTGTTCTTTTTTAAACAATTGTAAATGTCATTTTATGTTTAGTGTTTATATTTTTCATAAAAGGATCCATTATTGATTCACATCTCAAATGAAAATCATTTTAATTCAGTATAACACTCATCTTACAAAAAGTCATTTTCTTTAGACAGGTAAATGTACGATAGATAGGTACTTTCATAACAAATAACAGCTCAGTCCTATAAAGTAGGACTTGGTAGGGATACCAAGTAAGTGCCTACACTATAAATTTCAAAGGAATGCTGAAATAATTTACGAAAGTTATCTACTAAAATATTATAAAGAAAGAAGATTTGTATTTTTGTTTGTAATGAATAAACTCAAAAACTAGCTCACTGGGAAGTCTCGGCGTAATTATTGTTAAAATGATTTTTAGAAATAAAGCTCTTTTTATTTATTATATTTTTTATTTTTAAAAACTACTAGGCTGATTTAAAAAAAATTTTGACTAGTAGAATGCTACATTATTACTGAGTAATATAAGGTTATAAAATAATTTTTCATACGGGAAAACAAAATTCCCTCACGAAAAACAAAAATAACGAAGGCAAAGTTGCGAGCGGAAAGGCAGTCACGAATACCTAAGCAACGCAAAACATTACAAACGGTAAAATAATAATCTCGAGTTCACGCGCCGAGGAGTCGCGCGCTGCTGTCGTTGTGTGCGTGAGAATTTGCGCGTGTTGTATTTGTGGTGTAAACGCCAGACGGGAGGCCGAGCGGTGTGAAACAGATAGCATTTTAGAAAATACCTACTCGCGCCGCGCACGATTACTTCACAATCCTCTCAATGAAGCTTTATGTTTAAAGCACGTTAAGCATTTGGATAAAACCGATCTTATAAGACTACGAGCGGACGGTATCCAATAGTTTTCGATAATAATACTTTGTAAATTACGAGGACCTATATGTAAGTATTTTTTATGTAAATACTCAATTAATAACTTAGTAAACACACTATCTTTGGGAAGAAGACGTGGATGTTTAGCATTATAAGGAAGCTGTGAATAATTTAAACGACCCCCTACCCTGAGGAAACCGTCGGTATCAAGAAAAGGACTTAACTTTTTTAAAGAAGGTGCGTATTCTTTTTGTTTTATTAATTTAATTTCAGTTTCAAAATAAGCATTCTGCACTAATTTAATCATAACATTTAACGATTCATTTAACTCAATTGTTGACAAATTTTTTGCCTTGCATTTATTTTTTAGTCTTAATATCCAAGCAATAGACCTTTGTAGTTTGGAAAATGATGAAAACTGGTCAAAAATTCTTTTACAAAATTCCTTTTTTGTTTCATTAATTAAGATACTATTTTCTATGAATAAATTTAAATTATTAGTTTTCATTTCGGGCAAAATTTTATTTTGTTCAGTTATGAAAACCGAGATAGGCCATTTTTCATAATCATTGTACATCCACTCGGCTCCTGTTAGCCATCTTGAACTATCACTAACAAGGTTAGCAGGAGATACGCCACGTGAACAGATATCTGCTAAGTTAAATTCACTATTAATATGTCGCCAGTGATGAGGCGGTAAGTTTTCTATAATTTGTGTCACACGGTGACACACAAATGTCTTTAGCTTATACGGCTCTGTTTGCAACCAAGACAATACGATTGTCGAGTCGGATAGAGCAGTAATATTTTTTATCTTAACAGATTCCATAGTTGAATCGCAAATAAATTTAATTAATTTGCTTAATAAGACAGCACCCATCAGCTCCAACCGGGGAACTGTAACAGGCTTAATAGGGGCTACTTTAGATTTGGCATATACTAAACGCACTTTAACTTTATTTTAATTCCGACTAATGACGTATACACACGCAGCATAACCACGGGTGGATGCATCACAAAACCCAACCAGCTCGCACTCAGTTTCGTTCGGTAAGAGCATGTGACGTTCAATACGCAAATCGGATAAAAGTGGGAGTTCGGCAATATAATTTTGCCATATCGACTTTATGTGGTCTGGTAATTTGTCGTCCCAGCCGATGCCTAACTTCCACAGATCCTGTATAATTGTTTTTGCAATAAATGTACATGGTGCAATAAACCCCATTGGATCGTAAATCGAAGCTAATAATTTGAGAACTGAGCGCTTTGTCGACATGTTATCTATATTATTTACAGAAAAACTAAATTGATCTGATATCGGAAACCACACCAAGCCTAAAACCTTCATGATATTATCGTCCCCATCCTTTGCGAAGGATATCGAACTTTCCCTACTTTCTAGCGGTACTCTGTTTAGTAACTCCTCACAATTACTCATCCATTTTTTCAAGGTAAAACAAGCGCTTTGGAAAATATTGATCAACTCATCCTGTACTAAACAAGCTTGTTCAAAACTAACACATGAATATAAAATATCATCCATATACACGTTCTCACGGAGAACTTTGGACGCAAGTGGAAAACGTTTCCCCTCGTCCTGTGCTAATTGTAACAACGTCCGAATGGCTAGGTATGGCGAACAACTGAGTCCATACGTAACAGTTTTTAACTCGTATAATTCTATGGGATTGTCAGGAGATTCCCTGTATAAAATATGTTGATAGAGCCGGTCTTCTTTTCTTAAACGAATAGCACGGTACATTTTACAAACGTCGCATACTAGACAATATTCAAAAAATCTCAAATTTAATAAAATTGCACCTATATCACGGTATAACTTAGGGCCGGTCAAAAGAATATCATTTAATGAAATGTTATTGCTACTTTTTGCTGAACCAGCAAACACAACGCGTACGGGAGTTGAACTACTGCTCGGTCGCAGTACACTGTGGTGCGGAATGATGTACTGACTTGGTGTTTCCCCTTGATAAATCTCCATATGATCGAGATCTTCATATTCACGCATGAAATCATTATAGAGTTTCTTCAATTGCGGTGTACGTGCTAGCTTGCGTTCGGTAGATAATAACCTACGCTCGGCCACAGCGCGCGTATCGCCGAGTGGCTGATGTTCCGGCAGAAAGGGTAGCGGTACGACATATTGCCCGTTCGATTCCCGGGTGTGGCCTTTGGTGTATATTTCCTCGGCCAAGTGTTCTAGAGGAGATAAATGAGTAGCGCACGGCACTTCCTCGATTTCCCAAAAGGCACGTAATATTTTTTCGGTCAATTTCTCCTCATTAGGTGAAATCGACAGATGAAAATTTTGAGAGTTTTCTGATCTGTTTATGTACAATTTTCCACTTACAACATAACCAAAAACTGTCTCGATAACCCTAGGAATACTATCATATATTATAACAGGTTTGTCTTTTATCAAGTCCGGTACAACATCATTTCCTAACAAAATATCTATTTTAGACTTCTTAAAGAATAATGGATCTGCTAGTAAATAACTACTGTATTTATCAATAATATTTTCAGAGAGACTAATATTAGGCATTTCATTAGAGACGAAAAATCGAATATAGCCGATAGCAGTACTCCACGCCACTACACTTTAAGAGCCCTATCTAGCTGCATGCCAAAATGTGCATTGATTACCTATACAGTTCTAGCCATCTAGTGTATTAACATCGGGCTTAAGCTAATCAAATAAGGAATGAGAACGATTTGACTTGGTTGGTATAAAATAATACCGACTTGTAGTAATCTTAGTTAAAGTAGTGTCTGTACTTACAACTTAGCTAAGTTATAAATTAGCATTATTACAAATTGTTACAAAACTTAATAGGGTTACATAAAATACTTTAGCTGCTATAACAGAATCTTTTTACATGGATTCTGTTAAATAAGTTAATTATTATTCCTTAATTAGTTAAGTAAATAATTATTTGATTAATTCACATTTGTTGCATGCAATAGATATAAAAACCGGCCAAGTGCGTGTCGGGCCACGCGCAGTGTAGGGTTCCGTAGTTGCAAATACCAACTTTGAGTTCACACTCACACCTCACAACACGTTGCCACAGATTATTAAATACGTTGCTATTAAATTAGGCATTATTATTATTATTAAAGCTGCAATGATTTTATATTTCCTTAACTTCACGTGGTTCGTAAATTTATATTTAGTACTAATGTTCAATGAAATTTTACTTTTCCGAGTACATTTTATAAGTTAGTCGTCTATAACTTTTTTGTTTGTACTTAGTACTCAACTCTGATAGTTTTCCTTTAAACTTCGTTATATATACTACTGTTGCAATTTTTTTCACGTGTCCATATATCACCGTTTACCAGATAGAGGGGGGGGGGATACTTACCTCTAACAAAAATTTGCACTTTAAAACCAAATATTTCAGAAACGGATCCCTAAATCGAAAAATGGTGTTGTGAACTTTACATTATTTTTTAAAGACCTATTCAACAATATCCCACACGATGGGTTAGTTGAGAAAAAAAAATGTTACTCCCACTTTACTTGTATGGGAGCTACCCCAAAAAAAATTTTTTTCAATATTATTTGCTACCTCTTTTTTGCCATGATTAATATACATACCCATACCAAATTACAGCTTTCTAGTATTAATAGTCTCTGAGTAAAAGCGCGGACAGACAGACAGACATGGCGAAACTATAAGGGTTCCTTGTTTACTACGGAACCCAAAAATGAGTCCGACCAGACCGCCTATTTACTTACAACGGTTACTAACTAGAACTGTCATTTTTGAAAGAGACTATACCTATTATGAGTTTAGTGATTAGTTTTGTAATGGCGGCGTTCAGTATAGCAACAATGGATATATTGGTTTTATTTAAAAATGACAGATCTAATTAGCAACCGAAGTAAGTAAATAGGGGGCTGAAGTAAGTAAAACAACTGTATGAAACCCTCAAGGTTGTATATTCCAATTTATACAAATAGCCCAAAGGTCTGACTGAATTCACTGACTTAATCTCGAGAGCCACTTAATCTAGGCAGATAGAATTTGATACAGAAACAGATCTATAAAAAAAAACTACCATCCTAAATGGAACAACAATCAAAATTTCTAATAAAAAACTTGTATGCGACACGGACAAAGAAAAACTATCAAGTTTCATACTGCAATATTCTTGCAATGAAATTGATACTACATTGATTTTATTCAGTTGCCATTACGTTCTGTAATAATAATGATTTTGCGCTTGGACTTAAATTCCTTTCTATTTTAGAACACTTACACAAAATAGGTTATGTTCTTTAACCACTGTACATATAAACTTCAAACATAACGAAAATCCTATCAATGAAATTCTAAAGAAAGTAATTACAGAAATCGAATTATATTTTATACGTGAGAGCGACTTACATGTGGTATTGATGGCTTAATCATCCCGCTCAGTATTGGCATATTGGTAACATGTATCTCAGTTTCCTCGGAGCTTATCTTCGCCACCCGCCTGCCAACATAATCTCTCAGAATGACGTAGCAAATTAATATCTATACTACGGTTAAGGTTTCTTTTTTCATTTCCATGTTTTATACATGTACCTACCTAGTTCTTAGCATTAAAACGGCCAGCGTTTGAATAGGACTGGTTGCAACGGACAACAATGCTCTTTGCTCTCGGCCAGGGTTTGGCAAATTAAATCACAGGATTGTCAAACTGTGCTACAGTTATACCGACTCACAATCCACGTTCAGGGCTCGGACGAAATGGGTTGCGGCAACACCAAAGTTCATGTTCATAATCTTGATTCAGACAACACGGGCCACATCAACTCTAACTTACTGCACGCGGCTAGAACTCCAACGGGACGGACTGCAATGACACTAGATCACTTTAGTCAATGTTCACGGCCAGGGCATTCTGCTACCAAACAGCTGTACTTGATTGCTGTGTCCTGGCTTAAAGGGTAAGACAAACAGTGAAATTACTGGGTACTGTGAATGACATCTTATGTCACAAGTTTGCATACACATACATGGCGTCCTCGTAGGAGTTGTAGATTTACAAGTCTTGCAGGGACCACGTATAGTATAGACGACTGTAGTCACTCACTCAAGTAGACAGCCTGCATGTTTGCCAACAAACGTACTAGTACACTTTGAGAAAATATTGGATAGTTGTACAGCTTCTTATAAGTGCTCGAAAGCAAACTAAATAAAATTTTCTATGGTTTCCTATTGATGCTAATTGTTGTTTGTAGTGCACGATGGACCTAATTCATGCTTGAGCAAGTATAACATGAGGTTTCATTTAATTTACTATGAAACCTACCAATAAATTAAGTGGCCGACGTGCCGCTGCTGCCTGCCATAAATTTGAGCTAATGAACCATTAGCCTGAAATTAGCTAAATAACATGACAATACCGTTCCAGCTTAACTCCTAATTTCGCTTCAGGAGCTCCTTCATTATACTATATAGTTTAGGTAAATTGCTATATTTGTTTTCTGATATAAATTTCAGACACAAATAGATCTCTAGTTAAAACATTGAATCAATGAACGTTTTAAAGCTACCATTAAAATCACATATGTTTATGTAAATATCATGGACCTACAAGTAGGTAAATACTACTTGTAGGTCCATGATATTTACATAACGCTGGCCGTTTTAATGCTAAGAACTAGGTAGGTACATGTATAAAACATGGAAATGAAAAAAGAAACCTTAACCGTAGTATAGATATTAATTTGCTACGTCATTCTGAGAGATTATGTTGGCAGGCGGGTGGCGAAGATAAGCTCCGAGGAAACTGAGATACATGTTACCAATATGCCAATACTGAGCGGGATGATTAAGCCATCAATACCACATGTAAGTCGCTCTCACGTATAAAATATAATTCGATTTCTGTAATTACTTTCTTTAGAATTTCATTGATAGGATTTTCGTTATGTTTGAAGTTTATATGTACAGTGGTTAAAGAACATAACCTATTTTGTGTAAGTGTTCTAAAATAGAAAGGAATTTAAGTCCAAGCGCAAAATCATTATTATTACAGAACGTAATGGCAACTGAATAAAATCAATGTAGTATCAATTTCATTGCAAGAATATTGCAGTATGAAACTTGATAGTTTTTCTTTGTCCGTGTCGCATACAAGTTTTTTATTAGAAATTTTGATTGTTGTTCCATTTAGGATGGTAGTTTTTTTTTATAGATCTGTTTCTGTATCAAATTCTATCTGCCTAGATTAAGTGGCTCTCGAGATTAAGTCAGTGAATTCAGTCAGACCTTTGGGCTATTTGTATAAATTGGAATATACAACCTTGAGGGTTTCATACAGTTGTTTTACTTACTTCAGCCCCCTATTTACTTACTTCGGTTGCTAATTAGATCTGTCATTTTTAAATAAAACCAATATATCCATTGTTGCTATACTGAACGCCGCCATTACAAAACTAATCACTAAACTCATAATAGGTATAGTCTCTTTCAAAAATGACAGTTCTAGTTAGTAACCGTTGTAAGTAAATAGGCGGTCTGGTCGGACTCATTTTTGGGTTCCGTAGTAAACAAGGAACCCTTATAGTTTCGCCATGTCTGTCTGTCTGTCCGCGCTTTTACTCAGAGACTATTAATACTAGAAAGCTGTAATTTGGTATGGGTATGTATATTAATCATGGCAAAAAAGAGGTAGCAAATAATATTGAAAAAAATTTTTTTTGGGGTAGCTCCCATACAAGTAAAGTGGGAGTAACATTTTTTTTTCTCAACTAACCCATCGTGTGGGATATTGTTGAATAGGTCTTTAAAAAATAATGTAAAGTTCACAACACCATTTTTCGATTTAGGGATCCGTTTCTGAAATATTTGGTTTTAAAGTGCAAATTTTTGTTAGAGGTAAGTATCCCCCCCCCCTCTATCTGGTAAACGGTGATATATGGACACGTGAAAAAAATTGCGACAGTAGTATATATAACGAAGTTTAAAGGAAAACTATCAGAGTTGAGTACTAAGTCCAAACAAAAAAGTTATAGACGACTAACTTATAAAATGTACTCGGAAAAGTAAAATTTCATTGAACATTAGTACTAAATATAAATTTACGAACCACGTGAAGTTAAGGAAATATAAAATCATTGCAGCTTTAATAATAATAATAATGCCTAATTTAATAGCAACGTATTTAATAATCTGTGGCAACGTGTTGTGAGGTGTGAGTGTGAACTCAAAGTTGGTATTTGCAGCTACGGAACCCTACACTCTGCGTGGCCCGACACGCACTTGGCCGGTTTTTATATCTATTGCATGCAACAAATGTGAATTAATCAAATAATTATTTACTTAACTAATTAAGGAATAATAATTAACTTATTTAACAGAATCCATGTAAAAAGATTCTGTTATAGCAGCTAAAGTATTTTATGTAACCCTATTAAGTTTTGTAACAATTTGTAATAATGCTAATTTATAACTTAGCTAAGTTGTAAGTACAGACACTACTTTAACTAAGATTACTACAAGTCGGTATTATTTTATACCAACCAAGTCAAATCGTTCTCATTCCTTATTTGATTAGCTTAAGCCCGATGTTAATACACTAGATGGCTAGAACTGTATAGGTAATCAATGCACATTTTGGCATGCAGCTAGATAGGGCTCTTAAAGTGTAGTGGCGTGGAGTACTGCTATCGGCTATATTCGATTCGGCGAATCGTTACCACGCTCGAGTGGAGTATCGATGCCTCTTCATTCGATACTAGCGTTTCATAAATGTCTGAGTGTAACAGTATTTAGTACATTCCATTGTTTGGGCTTTGTATATCTGTAGGATTTGATCAAAAGGATTTTGATCAAATAAACACAATAAACAAGTAAAAACCTAGGTACGTTATCTTTGGAGAAAAAATTAGCAATATGAGCGACATGATCAAGGTCGGCAAACAACCGGGCGTCACAGAAGGTGCAAGATGGCAGCCGCACCGCACTCTCTCCGCTGCTGGGTGCCTGCCGGGTCCCTGTGTTCCTACAGGGAACCTAATGTTGGATCATTCGCCTGGTTCGTCGAACGTCTGCGCTCGATTTGTTAATTTGACATTTTCGTTTCGTTTTCGAGGAAAACAACAAAATATAACAACGAATGCCAGTTTTAGTTTAATAATCATTAAACAATAATTAAAAATATTGTAAAAGTGCTTACCTCTCGTTCATGTTAGGTACTTGTTACAATACACTATACATCTCTGTATTTTTCTGGTCTTTTTAATGTCTACAATACTACAAGTATAGAATTTTCATGAATTTTTTTCATCATCATCATCATCACAGCTCATATAATATGTCCCCACCGAGGGGCACGAGCCTAACCTAAAGAGTTAGGGCGATTAGGCCTTAGTCAAACCACGCTGGCTGGCGGATTGGTTGACTTCACATACACCTTTGAATTGCTTCGCAGGTGTATGCAGGTTTCCTCACGATGTTTTCCTTCGCCGTAGGAGCGTCAGATAAATGATATGAAATTCGTGAAACGAAAAACACATTGGTACATGGCAGGATCGATCGCGGGCCTCCCGATTCTACTCGGGGCACAGTCCAGTGCCGAGGCCACAGCACCACCCACGCTCTTGATTTTTTTTTAGTGTAACTTAATTGCAATAAAAACATATTTATAGTAGAATAAATGGTACGCATAGTAAAACACGTTGATATACCTAATAGAAATTTTCTCACAGGAGCGCTCAAAATAAACCATTATTAAGATTATTGATATAATCTGAAGTTTATTCATGCTTATAAATAATATAATCATAAAGACTGTCTTCATATTAATCTCTGGTTCCTGATTGAAATATAATCTTTAAAAAATGAAGTTGACTTATTCATCTGCGAAGTCACCATTCCCCTTTCACAGCAAGTAAGACGTACCCTATTACGAATTGTTTGAACAGCGATATTGAGTCAAGCTACCGCTTGTTAACAGACCTGCAATATTTTTACATTTTAAAACGAAAAGGGTTTGCTCTAAAAGCATTTTGTGCTTTTTAACCGACTTCAATAAATGGAGGAGGTTCTATGTTTGACTCTATCATTTTTTTATGGAGGTTTACCGATTACTCCGCAATGTGTAGACCGATTTTCAAAATTCTTTTTGTACTCGAAATACGATACTCCTGATGTGGTTTCATTGTCACTAAGTCATGATCTCATGATGGGATTAGGAAAATTGAAGGAAGCCCTTAAATTTCACAGGCAAGTCCAGCGCGTTTCGTGCTACCAATTTTTTTTCGTCCCAAAGTCAACCAAATCTGGGATTGATGGTAGATATGGTAAATAAAAATATTAAAAAACCAACTTCGAATAAACACTAAATACTCAGAAATAATAATGAGATTCGAACATTTATCATATTTTATATTGAAGTCAGTGTCAAGCGATGATCTAATGGATAGTGTTACAAAATATAAGAAAATGAAGTCAGTTAAAAATTTGGCATTAACTTTCATTATGAAAATTTATGGCTTTATACAATACAAACTTAAATAATCAAACAAGTTACCGCATCTGCTCATCACTTATCTATCACATATAAGATATAATATCACATATAATACTCGTAGCTACAGACGCCTCTAGTCTGACATAGAGTTGCAAACGTAATTGAGTTACATGCGAGAGCCTACACCCCTATTTACAGACTAATATGATATCTAATTGTTTCCTAAACAGACAGCATGGGGGGATAACTTCGTTTGCCGCCTGCCTATTATAGTGACGCTTGCTGCTATGGGTGTCTACATAGCAAAGGCTATTCTTGTTATCAATATAATATAACGTTTGGTGCTTCTTTTGCCGTAGGTACACACACTGACACGCCAGACTTTACATGTCGATCTTTAGACCGTCTTATACGTCGCTCGTAATAGCAAAGGCTTTCGTGATGCAAATTGTCATGATTTTCTAATATTATAAGTAATTTTTATTTAATCGAGACTATTTATCACCACAACTTAATTACATATTGAGCAATTTCATTACGTAATTGAGGTGGTTCAATAAACTATAACAATAGTTTTAATGTTACATAGATAGAAAATAATTGAAATGGCAAAAGAAGTTTAGGAATTGTGGTAGGTGATGGCGCCTAAAGTAGACGCCACCACGTCGGCGATTCGCCGATTAATGTTTTGTTTGATTGCTGATGTCGACAATACAATCTAATGAAGTACAATATTTACCTTGAATCCGGTCCGGTCTCCGTATGTAGCCGGTGGACTTCCTGAGCTAGCTCGAAGGAAGTCGCGGCTCCGCGTCAATCCACTGAACCACCGGATCACTACATAGGCCTATTAGGCCGCCGCCACTCACTTCCTTAGCGGACAATAAAACTTTGGCAAACACTCACAAGCGGACGTTCGCAACCAACATTATTTGGTGCGCCGCGCAAAACTAGTTCAATTATATATTTTCTCGAAACGCGCCGCCCGGTAACCTATTTCAATGTCATTACGTATTCGACTCGACTGACATATCACATGCGGCCGGCCGCCACAGGCTCTCACATGCACAGACTATATGCAGTCTTGCCACTCGCTCTTCCTCGAGCGTAAACATCCCCCCGCTCCGGACAGTCCCGGACTGTCCGCCAAATCAGTCTAAGGGGAGGCGAGAAAGACTAGCGACCGCGCGCTTCAAAACAGAATCCCCAACTAGGACCTCGGCAAACCTGGGCACACCATCAGACCCTAGAGTAAGTTGGACAATGCGTCCGCGACGCCAACGTAGGGGGTTTGGGTCCTTCACTAACACGAGGTCTCCAACCCTCGGTGGGTTTGTCTTATCTGACCACTTAACGCGCTGTTGCAAAATGTGTAAGTATTCAAGGTGCCAGCGGCGCCAGAAACTCTGGGTAAGCTGCTGGAGCAACTCAAACTGCGAAAGGCGTCCTGGATTGATATCTCTGTAAGGATACTCGGGCAGGGCGTTAAGTGGTCTGCCTATCAAGAAATGGCCCGGCGTGAGGGCCTGCAAATCGTTCGCGTCGGTAGACAACGGACATAATGGACGCGAGTTGAGAACCGCCTCAATCTTATGAAACACCGTCGCGAGTTCCTCGAACGTGAGAATAGTCTCCCCGATAACGCGGCGAAGGTGTCTTGGCGGCCATTACAACAGATTCAAAAATTCCTCCCCAGTGAGGGCAAGACGGCGGGAAGTATCGCCATGTTACCCCCCTACGGGAGAGTGTGGATCCGATCTCAATATTATTTTTATCTAAAAATTCACAAACTTCTCTTATATGTCTATCAGTGCCCTTGAAGTTCGTCCCACAATCGGACCGAATTAGAGAAGGCAGTCCCCGGCGGGAGACAAATCTGCCTAACGCTGCTAAGAAAGCGTCCATGGTGAGTGCACTCACCACCTCCAAATGAACGGCTTTAGTGACCAAACAAACAAACACACACAAATAAGCCTTTTCAGTCTTAGCATTACGGAGTCGCGACGTTTTTATAGTGAATGGTCCCGCGAAATCAGTTCCAACTCCTAAGAAGGTCAAGGTCATTCGTTCACAGGATCAGCAGGCAAATCACCCATTTGGGGCTGGATCGTCTCGGGGCATAAACGATAGCAGGGCAGACATTGAAAGATCAGATCGGATTATTCTTCGCGCTGACAAAATCCAAAACTCCCGTTGGAGGAGCGCGGTCAATGCATTACATCCGGCATGAGCATTCTTCACATGGCGATCAATTATCAACAATCGCACCAATGGTCCGTCCTTGAGGAGCAACAGGGGATGACGTGATCTATAAGGCAAGTTAGCGTGCCTCAATCGGCCTCCTACACGCAACAATCCCTTATCATCCAGAAAGGGAGTCAAACGCACCAAGGGTCCCTTTAATTTGAACGTCCCGGTACGGAAAATCTTTAGTTCCGGTTCAAACGCTCTAGACTGGGTCATACGCACCCAATGCAAAAGAGCATCTTGGCGCTCCTGCGGAAAGAGGACCGGACACACATCTTTGTCCTGAGGCCGGCGACAATTTCGAATAAATCTTCTTATCCAAGCGGTCACGCCGAGCAACTTGTCCAGAGAACTGTAGCGGTCTAATAAAAATTCCCGCTCTGGAGCCGCCATAGTCTCGACAGCGTGAAAACGCAAGCCCGTATTTGGTGCCTTCACCACAGCTGGTGTGGAAGGCCAAGACGGCTGTAACAACTATTCGGGACCCCACCACAGAGTGTGGTCAATAAGCTGAGGGGCTTCGCTGCCACGTGATGCACAGTCAGCAGGGTTTATTTCACCTGGCACGTGGCGCCAAATCAACGGGGCCTTCGAGGCCTGTATTTGGGATACCCGAAACCGAATGGCCATAAATACCTCCAGGGAGTGGACGGAGTTCTTAATCCAACACAGGACAACCTGACTGTCGGACCAAGCAAAGAGCGACTCAAAGTCCACACTACGTCCCAGGGTGTCAACAACGTGGTTCATCAACCGAACCAGAAGAGTAGCTCCAGACAATTCTAACTTCGGAATCGTTAATCGAGTCCGAAGTGGAGCAACCTTACTCTTAGCAATTAGCAAGTGGAGCTTAACAGCTCCTCTATCATCGACCGTCCGGATATATACGACGGCTGCGTATCCACTCTCAGACGCGTCACAAAAGCCATGAAGGCTGGCCGTAAACCGTCCCTTAGTCAGCATATGTCTAGGGATACTAACACGGTTAATATCGGGGAGAGACGACATGAAGGACTCCCAATCTCGCAGCAAACGGCCCGAGAGGGGGGGCACTACGACACTTCGGCTGACCAAAGTTCCTGTAGGAAGCACTTCATCCAAAACACTACGGGTCTAATCCAGCCATTTGGGTCAAAGGTACGAGCTACTGTAGATAAAACCAACCGTTTCGTCCAGACCTTGGGGCTTGGTAGCTCCAATCGATAGATGAACGTGTCCTGCACAGGTCTGTATTGCACTCCCAAAACAGACAGTAAATCTGGAGTGTTGGCATTCTCAAAAATGTGAGGCTCCTGCTTGGTGGTCGTCTGGCAAATCACACAAAAGCTGAGGTGAGTTGGACATCCACTTCCTCAATTCATAACCACCAGCCCCGAGAAGAGCAATTAGTTCATCTCGCAAAATCAAGGCTTCCTCGACACTAGAGGAGCCCGTACAAATATCATCCCCAAATGCATCCTCCTTGAGAACCAAGGATGCGCGAGGGTATCGTAACCGCTCACGTTCAGCGAGTTCCACAAGTGAGCGTATTGCCACAAAGGGGCTCGAACGCAAACCGTATGTGTTGGTGTTCAGCTCGTAGACTAGCATGGGATCTCTGGGATCCTCCCTCCATAATATGAGCTGATATCATCTATCGTCCGGGTGAATCACAGTCTGCCGAAACATCATCCGGATATCGGTCACAAAGACGATGGCATGGCGACGGAAGTTGGTCAATACATCACCCACCTCGTGGTGCAACTTCGGTCCAGCATGCAGACATTGATTCAGCCAAACTCCGGTAGACGTGGGAGCTGACCCATCAAAAACAACACGTATCTTCCCAGTGGAAGGTTTCAAAACCGCGTGGTGAGGAAGAAAATTATGTTCCTCGTTTCGCCAGTCTAGTCGCGAGACCGACATGTGCCCCAGTTGCTCATATTCTCGCATGAAGTCGACATACTTCTGTTTGAAGTCGGAGTTCCTACTCATACGACGCTCCATGGACAGCAGCCGCTTCTCGGCCAACGGCCGGGAGCTGTCAAGTGAGGGGCGAACTGACAAAAAGGGCAAACGAGTGATCAGCCGTCCCGAGCGAAGGCGACCTGTATTGTTCTGGTAGAACAACTCACACTCCTCGTCTAAGGGGCTCACTCGCTTCACGGTAGGTGGCTCTTCCACCTCCCAAAACCGTTGAAGGACATCCGATAAGGTGGAGCTAACAGTTATGTAACTGTCCACCGATGGAGATGGTGGGTTATGCCTAACTGGTCCCATCACTACAAACCCAAGCGATGTAGATAAGGCTACCAGCCCACTCTTCTGTAACTCTCTCCTCTTCCCACAATACACGCGGCCTAGAACAACGGCACCGAGCAATAACTGAATCGGACCGGTTCGGTGAAAGGAAGAGTCAGCCAAGGTCAATCCTGATGTCGCATCAACGACAGCGCGCGAAACGTGCTGTTGCGGAAGCTGACCAACAACCTTCTCAGAAACAATCGCGGTCGCGCCAATTTTGGGCGCTGAAGAGAAGTGGGGGGAGAAGGAGAACAAAACCTGACCGATCAGATCCGGGATCCGCAGGTCTCCGATTCCCCGTACCGATTCAAGGTATGGAGATGTGTTCAAACTCAACTGTCGGACCAGCCAGCTGGAGGCAATGCAACCCTGAGCTCCCGTATCCAAAAGGGCGCGAACTAAAACAAAGGTGCCCCTCGGGCCCCACACCCGTACGGAGGCTGTTGGTAACAGCACCTGCTCCTGTGGGGGGGTTGCAGCCGACAGTTGGTTTAATGAAAATCCTCCCGCATTCCCCGCAACGGGGGGGAAGGGGGGTCCAAAGAAAAATGCGTGCGCGGCGGCGGAGTAGGGCGCTCAAGGCGCTCGAGCGGGTCCCAATCCGGCACGTACTGGCCCCGATCAAAGCGGCATCGGGGAGCCGGGCGGTGCCCATGATGGGCGAAAGTTGGGGGAGCCCGTGACAAACGAGGTCTCTCCATCAGAAGGGGAGAGAAGCGTATCGGCTCCCGGCGTGGCTCCCTAATAACTGCGGCCCAATCCCGCGGTGGTGCCTCAGAAGCGGCGCGTCGATCCCCCCCGCCCGTAGGGGGGGTGGGCGCCCAATCCTCTCACGGGAGGGGGGCGCCTCTCCAATCTTCGCGGAGGGGTGGCACGCCCCTCCGATCTCCTCGGAGATGTGGGTGACCTACGAGGGCCCCCGCCCGTGTGCGAGTCCCTCTCTCTCACTATCTCACGAGTGTCTTTATTATTAAAGCACAAGAGGAGATGATGGGCCCCTCCACAACAGTGGCAATCTCGTGGGTGGGGGCAAGCCGATGCCATATGAGCCCCCAGGCAGCGGTAGCACCAATTCCGCTGCTTGGCCATATTCCTACGCCCCTCGGTGCGTAGGCCGACAAATTTGGGACAGGCCGGCATACTATGGCCATCCCGCTTGCAACACTTGCAAGGCAGCGGCCTCTCCCCGTGTGGGAGAGTTCTGCCGCACTGCAGTATACTGCTTGTACGGGCGGCGCTCTCTCCGTGGCGCTGCCCGGGTCGCCTCATAGCGGCCTGTACTCGGTCCCGGTATAGGAGCCAGATCCAAGTGGTCGGTCATCCGACACTCATCCTCCAAAAATCTGTGGAGATCCGAAAAGGTAGGTACGAGGCACTATTGCCCCCATACCTTTGTTCAAAGCGCCCTTTCATCTCCATGGGAAGCTTATTGAGGATGAGGTGGAGCAATATGAAGGACCACTGGTCCACCGGTAGGTCAAGTCGTTTGAGCGCGTTAATAGCGCTTAGCAGCGGTTTCAAAATCTCCTTCCTCAATGAGGAGACCCGCGATACTCGTGGCAGCCCTAAAATGGCAGCCACATGTGTGTCCGCTAGCAAGCGAACATTCTGATACCGGGCGGTCAACAGCGCCCTTGCAATGTCATAACTGTCATCGTTGACAGGTAGATGCTGGACAAGCACACCAGCCTCTCCACGTAAGGCAGAGAGCAAATACGCCAATTTCTGGCTAGGGAACAGGTCGTCCCTAGAGTGGACCAGGCTATCAAAGAGGTTAATGAACCCCATCCAAGCAGCCAGGTTCCCATCAAAGGTTGGGATGTCCAAGGCGGGCAGTCTGCCCAGCAAGCCGGCCGGGGTAGGCTTGACCTCCCCGGGCGTGCACGACTCACCCCTCCGGGCAAATAGGATCGCCTGAGCCTTGTTTATAATCACATCCGCCTGTTCAAAACATTGATCATAATCGGCATTAAATTGGTCGACTGCCTGCAACTCAGCGGCACCATCGGCTGGGTGGTCGAGCAAATATTGTTGATGAACAACGAAAAGCTGCTCCAATTCCTTCAAGCGAGCAGGTACTCCCTCATGCAGAATTAACAAGGCCTGTTCTCGGTCTGGTCGGTCTACCAAAGCGACGGCACTAGCAAACCATCTCAAGATCTTTTGTGCACCCGCGCGGGCACCACTAAGCGGGCTGACTGGCGGGACCATTTTGCACCAAAATTAATATACACTATAATAATACACGGACAAACAGACCGACAACCGCAGACAACAAAACAGATCGGGAGGAACTTCAAAGGCAAAACAAAATATATAAACAAACCAAAATCAAGTGTAAATGCTAGAACTTAACTAGAACAACAAAGGCATTTAACAACAGAATTTTTCAAACAAATTAAATTCAAGTATTAAGTCAAGAACTTAACAAACATAATATTCAAAGGCAAACAAAACAAAATCAAATGTAAATGCTAAAACTTAACACAGCAAAATAGTGTCTACAACAACAGCAAAATTTTTTAAACAAATTAAATTCAAGTATAAGTTTACAACTTAACAAACAAAATATTCATGGGCAAAACAAAGATATGAAAAAACAAACATATGAACAAATCAAATATAGGTTAATCCTAGAACCTAACTAGAACAACAAAAGGCATTTAACCCCAATTTTTCATATACATTGACAATGACAACTAGTTAGGGAGATCGGTCCACAAATGAGATTGTAGTCGGTTTAAAATCAGCAATCAAAACCAATTAATATGTATTGCCCGTTTGGACAACCAACAAGATTACAATATTAATTGTACAATACTAATCAAAATACTAATCAATCAATCAAATCTAACAACAACACGCTCTGCTACTAAAAAATGATGGCGCTTAAAGTAGACGCCACCACGTCGGCGATTCGCCGATTAATGTTTTGTTTGATTGCTGATGTCGACAATACAATCTAATGAAGTACAATATTTACCTTGAATCCGGTCCGGTCTCCGTATGTAGCCGGTGGACTTCCTGAGCTAGCTCGAAGGAAGTCGCGGCTCCTGAAGGGCTGCTGTCAATCCACCAAACCACCGGATCACTACATAGGCCTATTAGGCCGCCGCCACTCACTTCCTTAGCGGACAATAAAACTTTGGCAAACACTCACAGGCGGACGTTCGCAACCAACATTATTTGGTGCGCCGCGCAAAACTAGTTCAATTATATATTTTCTCGAAACGCGCCGCCCGGTAACCTATATCAATGTCATTACGTATTCGACTCGACTGACATGTCACATGCGGCCGGCCGCCACAGGCTCTCACATGCACAGACTATATGCAGTGTTGCCACTCGCTCTTCCTCGAGCGTAAACAGTAGGTAATAGAAAAATATGTTAGTAGTGGGTAGTTGGTAGTTCCAATCAATGAGCAGGAGCTAGAGAGGCGGGGTGCGATGTCAGACCACCTCCTCTTCGTGCATCCTGGGAAACGCGGCAGGTTTTTTGCCGCGGGCTAAGAGTCTGACAGCTGCCCCCGTGGAGGGGGGCGTGATATGCCCGGGCTTAACCCGGGGGGCTATTTCATATGGCTATGTGGGGCGTCACCTCGCCTTATTTTTTAAGATGGGGTTATGTATCGCCCGGGGACCCGCTCGCGGGTCATGGCACGTTGCGCCTTGTGCCGTTTCCCCTTTGGTTGGGTTGGTGCGGGTCCTTGTTGAGCTTCAGCATGTCGTTGTTCCGAGTCGGTGCAAGCTCGTTGAGCTTCGGCGTATCGTTGTTCCAAGGACTGAGGCCGATCCGATCACCGTGTGGCTTCGGCACACTTGCGTGGCCACCATGATAGGGATGGCCGAGTGCTACTCGGCGGGCCACCTTGTGTGGCCACCGTGGCCGCTTTTCGCGGTGGGTCGGTCGGCGGTCGTGTTTACGCTGTGGCGTTTTCCCTGGCGTGGGCCTGGCGCACTGAGCGTCGGGTCGCGTGGAAGAAAACCACTGTAAAAAACTACCCAGGGAGAATGCCCTGGGGAACTCCTCTCCACCTCCACCTTGGAGAGGGCGTGTAGGGCCCGCCATTGGTGGGCAGGTGCCGCCGACGAGGTTATGGTTGCGTACAGACGGGTGCCCACTACCTCGTTCGGCAGCGGCGCGTCCTTTGGATGTGGCTGCGCCAGGCGCCAAAGGGGGCATATCGAGGGGTTTAGTGGGTAGTCGCTCGCTGCGGACTCCCACACACCCTTGCCCCTGCGGGGGCTTGGACGATGCGTATCTAAGTGTATTGTTTTAGTGCAATTAAATCTCACCTGGATATACAGAAATCTGGATCATATTAAACTATCATATTTCTCTTCAATGTCTCATCAATTTAGTCATTTATGATTTTAGTAAAACAAAAGCACTTATATAAAAAATGTATGTATTTAAAACGGTTAGCGCAGAGTCGAGTGATCGCCTACTGCGCAACGGGTCGCGGGTTCGATTCCCGCTCGGGACAGATATTTTGTATGGCCTACAGAAATTTGTTCCGGTCTGGGCGTATGTGCATGTGATATTCTATGTTTGTAACTGCACCCACGACACAGGAGAAAATCCTAGTGTGGGGCGACTTTTTTTTTTAAAAAAGAAAAAAAAAAAAAGGCTAAAAATTCCATTTCAATAAATTTTCACAATTAAAAACGAATTCCTAAAACAACAAATCTTCAAACAGTGACTTATATATTATAACATCATTATGACAATTTCAAACATCATACCGAATTTGAATTTTAAAGCCATAGAGGAAAATTCCTCCCTACAACATCCCCTCTGAATTTTCATCAGGTTTAAACATTCATAAACTTAAATTTTATATCAATATTTAAAACACCTATTGTTTTATCAAGAAAACATACTGTATATATCACTCCCTACTTGAAAATAAAACATACTGTATATACTCCCCTCAATTATAATAGACTCACCTCATATAAAGTCTCTTCCTCAGTAAAAATAATAGAACTCATAAATAATACTCCCTGATTCAACATACAATAAACTACATCCTATTTAAACAAAAAAAAATATAATACCAATTACCTAATCATCATTTTAAATACCTAATACTAAAACTAAATTTTGAATTAAGTTCCTGAACAACCTTAAAACTAACATTAGCTATTAAAATAAAACACTGAGCGTCCAGTTTAATCACTTATCACTCATTATGTGTTTTCTTAATCTCAAAAACTTTGTTCTGTCTAGTCCTTTAGTGAGTATATCGGCTAAATTTGCATTAGTAGGACAGTAAAATATTTCAATGAAGTTTTGTTCAATTTTCTCTTTAATAAAATGAAATTTCACATCAATGTGTTTGCTACGACGATTTAGGATTCCATTTTTGATCAAAACTATTGCAGACTGATTATCGACATATAATTCTGTCTTTGGAGTTATACCAGTAATCTCTCTAAGCAAACTCTGTACATATAATAAATCTTTGATACATTCGGCAGCCGAGATATATTCTGCCTCTGTACTTGATAAGGCCGTTACAGATTGCTTCCGTGAAGACCAATGGATTGGTCCGCCGCCATACAGAATTACAAAACCAGTCGTACTTTTTCTAGTATCAGGATCACCCGCAAAATCTGCATCACAGTACGCTCTCAATACTTTGTCATTACTACGAGAATACTGTATACTAGAATATATTGAACTTTTTAGATACCGGAAAATATTTTTAATATTATTGAAATCATTCATATTAGGACATTCCTGATGTCTACTACAGTACCCAACATGAAAGGAAACATCTAAGCTTGTTTTATTTACTAAAAACAATAATGAGCCAATCAACTGTCTATAACGATGTACATCATCACTATTCCCTTTCCCCTCTTGATGTACATCAATCAAAATATCTGGATAGACACATTCTTTTAAATGATTATATCCTAAACTTTCTAACATTTGTTCAATATATGATTTTTGATAAATTTTTATGTAATTATCTTGAACCAAAATATCAAAGCCAATAAATTTTTCTATTTTATCAAATTTTCTCATTTCAAATTCTTTCTCCAAATTTAGAATTATCGAATTTAAGTCTGATTCATTATTCCCTATTAATAATCCGTCATCAACATAGATAGCTAAATAAATTTCCTTACCTTTACACTTAAACAAACATGGATCTAACTTTAATTGTTCAAAACCTAACTTTTTAAGGAAATCTGGTGGGTAAGGAGAAGAAGATTGGGCACTAACCTTGCACGACGGGCTGATTGTCCTATCCTTCACCAAGTGCACAATAATATGTTTCGTTTCTATGAGCTGAGTAGGTTTTCTAGATTTTTATATTTTCTCACTTTCTTCACTGTGCAATACGCGAGCTCCGGAGCGCGGGATAACGTAAGACGACAGTCATGCGATCCACTCTGGCGACGCCTTGCTACTGAGCCGGCAGATGGCGCGCGCGCGTAACATCCCCGAACGTCATGCTATCGCGTGAACATCCTGCCGGGGGCGAGCTGAAGCATGGGCGGAGACGAGCTGACACACATCTGATAAGGACTCATCTACGGGCAACCTCGCCAGTTTCAGTACGGGCCTCTGCATTCTTCCATAGGCAGTATCCACTTCCACAATGCGGACGACACCATCTCTTCCAGGTAGTGTGCGGGCGATTCGGCCCAATCTCCAGTGAAGAGGGGGAAGGTGGTCTTCTTTGATGAGGACAAGTTCTCCGACTTGGGGTGAAGCGGTTGGAGAGGACCATTTAGAACGAGTTTGGAGAGTGTGAAGGTAGGATCGGACCCATTGTGTCCAGAAGCGTTGGGAGAGTGCTTGTACGAGCCGAAACCGTCTGAGAGCTGATATTGGCCTGCCGTCAACGGAGTGTTCAGGTAGGGCTGTAAGAGGTCGGCCTACTAAGATATGACCCGCGGTCAGTGGCTCGAAATCTGTGGGATCAGAGGAAAGAGGGCAGAGGGGACGTGAGTTGAGCACGGCTTCTATGCGTGCCAAAAGAGTTGAGAATTCCTCGAATGTGAGGCGTTGCTCACCAATTACACGGAATAAAAGCTGTTTTGTAGATTTTACCGCAGTTTCGTGCAATCCTCCAAATGATGGAGCTGAAGGTGGATTAAGCCACCATTTAATGTGCTGTCTTGCTAGTGTATATGTTAATTTATCATTGTTAGACGAGAGAAACTGTTGAATTTCTTTGAGCTGATTCCTAGCACCTACATAATTAGTGCCGCAATCTGAGCGGATAAGCGTAGGGACACCGCGACGCGAAACAAAACGTTGCAATGCCGCCATGAACGCTTCGGTAGATAATTCGGATACTGCTTCTAAATGTACCGACTTTGTCGCGAGACACACAAAAATACAAAAATACCCTTTGACTAATTTAGCGTTACGCAATGTGCTGGATTTAATTAAAAAGGGGCCGGCAAAGTCTGTCGAAATTTGAGAGAATACTGGTTGTGGATTGACCCGATCTGCTGGTAAATCAGCCATAAAAGGTGCCTTTGTCTGAGCGCGACATCTAAAGCAACGTATACATTTGTATACGCGATGCCTAATAACACGGCGTGCAGAAAGGATCCAGAATTGCTGCCTTAACAGAGCGTGTAACGTGTCAGACCCGGGATGGCAATATACCTTGTGATAATGATCAATTATTAGATCCACTAATGGGCTAGAGCTGGGGAGAAGAAGTGGATGTTGAGCTGAGAAACGGAGAGGTGCATGAGCTAGACGACCACCCACTCGAAGGAGGTTATCTCGTAAAAACGGTGAAAGACGCTTCAATCGTACAGTACAGTTTCCGTTTGTCTGAAGGCGGTGAATGTCTTCGGCAAATGTATTTTGTTGCACAGAACGCACCCAATGCATGAGGGCGTCATGACGTTCAGCAACCGATAATGGACCAGTGAGTCTGGCATCATGAGATTTGCGACAGTTCGAGGCGAAACGTCTAATGTAAGCAGTTACTCCCACCAACTTGTCTAGTGAGCTGAAACGGGTGAGCATCTCGGTGTCTACATCTGAAATTGCTATGTGTGAGAGAACCTTCTTTGGCTTAAGACCAGGAAGGAGATGATGACCAAGACCTGGCGGCATCGCTGGCCAGGTATTTTGGTGTTCCTTGAGCCAACTAGGAGACCACCAGAGTTCATGTGATGATAAGTCTTGCGCTGAGATTCCTCTGCTTGCACAATCAGCAGGGTTGAGAGCTGAAGGAACATGTCTCCACACAACGTTACATGTATTTTCCTTGATGGTAGACACACGATTAGCTTCAAATACCTGGAGGCAATGTCGTGGAGTATTAAGCCAAGCAAGTACTATTGTACTATCTGTCCAGCATACATGCTGCTGTATATGAAGGTGGGCTGATAATTGGGCTGAGACTCGAGTCATGAGCTGGGACAAAAGATAAGCTACTGTAAGCTCTAATTTGGGAATTGTCAGTTTGTTCTTGAGAGGAGAAACCTTGGATTTGACCACGATAAGGTGGACATTTACTTGATTATCAGCACTCAGTTCGCGGAGGTAGACTACAGCAGCATAACCTGCCTCTGAGGCATCTGAAAATCCGTGCAGAGTGTAGGTGGAAGTGGGTTTACGTGAGCAGATATGTCGTGGTAAACGTATATTTGAGAGATGAGGAAGGTCCTCAACGATCTGTTGCCAGTTCCTTTGGATGTCTGGGGTCGTTGGTTCATCCCAGCCTAAGTCAATCATCCACAAGTGTTGAAGGAGAAGTTTGGCACGAAAGATAACGGGAGTAATCCATCCATTTGGATCATAAAGAGAGGCAGTAGTGCTGAGAATTGAACGTTTCGTAATTGTATCTGTTTTGGGCGATATGATGCGATATATAAACTCATCAGTCTGAGGGATCCACTGAATGCCAAGAACCTTTATTGAATCCGAATCTGGGCTAATAACAAAGTCCTTGGGCATATCACATTGGTCATCTGGGAATTGTTCGAGCAGATCGCGGGAGTTGGAGGTCCACTTACTAAGGTGAAAACCACCAAGAGCAAGTAACTCGATGAGCTCTGTTTGCAGTGCTTGGGCATCTGCAACTGAGTCAGATCCCGTAAGTATGTCATCAACAAAGATAGATTTAGTGATAATTTGAGCGGCGCGCGGGTAACGATGACCTTCCTCTTCCGCTAGTTGCTTAAGAGTGCGGATTGCGTGATAAGGGCTAGAGCGGAGACCATATGTTACAGTTGAGAGGGCGTAGGTGAGCAAGGGCTGATCTGCTGATGATCGCCATAATATAAGCTGAAAACGTCTGTGGTCGGGATGGACAAGAACGTTTCTGAACATCATTCGTATGTCCGAGCTAAAAACCACAGCGTGGGTGCGGAAGTTCATGATTATGTCCATGATGTCCTGCTGAAGAGGAGCCCCAGTGTGCAGACAATCGTTGAGGCTGACACCATTAGAACTCTTGCAACTGCCATCAAAAACTGTGCGCAATTTCTCTGTACCAGGTTTAAATATTCCATGATGAGGAATGTAGTAGTGAGCCTTGTCGACAAAAGTGTTAGGGTGGCATGGCGTCATGTGACCTAACTCAATGTATTGTGTCATAAAGTCTACGTATTTCTCGCCGAACGATGGGTTTGCTTGGAGTTTCTTCTCTAAATTGAGAAATCTTCTTAGCGCAATGGCGTGAGTATCACCCAAGTCAGGTTTGCCAGGCAAGAACGGAAGTGTGACCATGTAACGACCCGTAGAATCTCTAGTTGTGGTAGTGCGGAAGATTTCTTCACATTGATCGTGTAAAGGAATGACATCTGGGTGAGGTCGAAATTCTTCAGACTCCCAGAACTTTTGAAGAGCGTCATGAATATCTTGAACGGATGTATTTAATGGTGGGCTGATATTATGAGCTGAATTTACTTGGGCAACAGGTGCCGATGGTTGACCGTGAACGGGACCTAACAATGCGAAGTCAAAAATCGTGCCGAAGGCTACAGGCCTCCCGGGGCCTAAAGAAAGTCTACTACCATCCAATACGTAGCCAAACACGTCAGATCCTAAAAGTAAATCGACTGGCGCTGGCATATTGTAAGCATAATCAGCCAAAGGTATGTTTACTTCACCGTGCAGACTGGGTACTTTGGTCAATGGTAGACAACCAGTTACATCTCTCAAAATATGGGCTGTGGCTGTAATTACAGGTGTACGGCAATTCGTTGGGCGGAATTTGATTTTAACATAAGCTTTTGAATTATGGGTATGTTCACCACCTACTCCTGCTATTTTTAGGGTCGAGCGTTGTATGGATAAATGTAGAATTTGAGCCATGTGCTGAGTTATTAAGGTTATCATTGAACCACAGTCGAGTAAAGCCCTTGCCTTGTGGAAATGACCATAGTTGTCTTCTATTTCAAGAGAAACAGTGGGCAACAAGACGGGCGTATGTGTGGTACACTCGAGCTGAATTGGTGCTGAATTATTGACTATAGGTACTTCTTGGAGTTCTTTATTACCGTGACACGTTTCTGTAGTACTGCATGAGCTGAGAGTTTGTATGGGCTGAGTGACTGTTTTTGGTTTAGATAGTCACGATTTTGATTGGCGTTTATATTGAGCTGAGCCATAGGAGGGCGATGTGCGAGAAGCCGCGTTAGGCGGTTGGCGTTGTGACGGAGAAGAGTCATGCGCTCTACTTGCATGCGATGAACTGGGCTGGTGTAAATCAGTTGGGCGGGTAGAATGTTTAGCTCGTAATGCCTCGGGAAGAAGATGAGCAGAAGAATGAGTGGGAGATGGACAGTCGGGGTTGTGGAGGGAGGTGTGGTGATTAGCACTAGCACACTCCTTGCAACTACCTGTTGTTTTACACTCATTTTCGTAATGAGGGCCGAGGCAACGGCGACAACGGTTTTTTGCAGATATAAAGTCCCAACGGCCTCGGAGGGGTTGATTATTGTAACCTGTACAGGCCACCAACTTGTGACCCTTTTTGTTGCACCATGGACAGTACAAGTTTACATTTTGTCGTGCTGGTGGCAAGTGTTGGGTTGAGTAGGAAGGACGTGGTTGGGATTGTATAGGCCGAAACTGATATGGAGGACGTGGACTTTGGAATGGTAGCTGTGGGCGAGGGGTAGGATACACAGGTTTTTGAGTTGGGCGGGCGACTTGGTGAGTTGGAGCAGACTTCTCCGTCTCGTGAAAGCGTGCATGGTCTTCCAAGAACTCGATTAAGTCCTTGAGAGTTGGTAGAGAGTCGGTTGACCCATACTGTCTCTCAAAAAGGGAGCGGAGTTCACCCTTCAACTTACGTACTGCGATTGACACAAATACGTAGTCACATGATTCCACTGGTAATTTTAAATTCTGTAGGGCTGATTGAGCTGTGATCAAGGGCGTGAGGAAGAGCCGACGTATATCTGAGCGCATGTCGATTGCGGGTAACTCAAATATAATATCCACAAACCGATCGATGAGAACGCGCCTATTTTCGAACCGCCTAGTTAGAATGTCAAGAGCGACTTCATAATTTTCATCGGTAATTTTCAAGTGCGCTATCATGCTCAAGGCTTCTCCCGATACGCATGAAAGAAGATAGTGGAGCTTTACTGCCCCCTCCAAATTTGAGCTGGTTGTTAGACTTTTAAAAATATTAATAAAAGATGGCCAATCTTCCAATTTGGAGGTAAATCTAGGCAAGTCGATTTTGGGCAGAAAAGATGACGAAGAAGAAGTTGAGGGCTGATGATCTGAATACCTCTCACTAAGTATCGAGCTGAAACCTTGGCTTGCTTTAACGGACAAAATTGTATTGTAAGCCTCACAAGCCATATCGTGGTTATGAGTGTAATTTTTTTGGGTTTCCTCATCTAAATCCGAGCTGTCGAGAATGTCATATAAAACCCCATCTAATTTAGTTTTCACCTCATCAAGCTTGGTGAACCTTCCTTCGAAATTGGCTCTATTAATTTCAGAGTTGTCACCATTTCGTAGTGCAATAGCTATTTCATGTAAGGCGTTAATAAATTTGAGGGACTCGCGGAATCTCGCAGCTTGCGATTTTGACGGCATTGCAGCGTATTCTCAAAAAATATAATCAAAAACAAAAAATAAAAATTTCCCCAAAGTGGGATTTTTTTTCAAAGCTGTTTCCGCAAAAAAAAAGGACAGTAAGTAGGGCGGATGGTAATTATCAAAATACAAAAATTTGAGATATATAAGTTTCCCGAACCTTGGGGAAAACTTACTGGACTGACAACACTTAAAAACAACAATGTAATTTATTGTGAAAAATACAAATTATTAAATTTTCCTTATAATGTGGGGAAAATTCTGAAGATGGTATCCTTTTTTTTGATAAAGTAAGTATAATGTATAATATTTATAGAAAATACTACCTATCGAGCGGAACACGAAACTATAAAATGGTATTATCTATGTTACTTAATCACGAAAATATGTTTAAGGGACCACTATGTTTTCCATGTTATTTTTACCAAGTGTAAATACAATACCTATTAAAATTACAATGTAGTTAGTGTAGAATAATGTTACTATTATTAATTATGTTAGGTAATATTAGTTTCGATCGACAATGTTATGTATTGTTACAAAGTAAAAACAAAATAGTGTTGTTTGAGCAGACCGATTCTGTCGTTCTACTGAAACAAAACCATACAGATCGGAATACCGAAACAACGCTTGACTAAGCGGGTATAGGTATGTTTTAAGAACGTACTTTAAAACGATCAAGTGTTAGTTAAATAAGAGCAGGTACAGCTTATATATTCGGTTGAATAAAAGTTATGCACGAAGCTGCGGCTTACCCGTAATGTATCTAGATATATTGTGTAGGTACGATATGAAAAACGGTAACTCAATCGCTTTGCAATGTTTTCTTTTTGACAAACGCGATTAATGTCTAGGTACTATTATTCGATATTGAGAAATAATCAATACACTGAGCCGAATGGGTAGGTGAAGGAAAGGATAGGTAGGTACCATGTAAGTACATAGGTATTTTATGGGAATCAAACAAGCGTTTAGGTGGATTGTTGATCGAACATTTGGTGTAAGTTAATTATAAATGAGCTGAATGTGAATGGATGATCGTTTTACAACGTAAATAGGTTACTTATATGGGTGGAAAAATGATAATCACGTTTTGGTAAAAATGGTAGGTAGGTAAATGTATAAATATGTAGGAAAAAAAACGTAGCTACAATAAATGTAAATGGGCTGATTTTGAAAAGGAAAGTTGTTATATCACTTATGTACTAAAACGACTATGGATATAATGGGATTATTTTATACAATTTATTTATTTTGAAAATATAACGATGTATGTAACTGCGTACAAGCACAGGTGCAGGGCTGGTCTTAGGGTTCGAGGGGCCGAAATGGACTGTATATGGGACGTACGAATGTACAAATATCCATAGGTCGCTGGTTCAAATCCGGCTCGAAGGACCAAAAAAGATGGTGGGTAAGGAGAAGAAGATTGGGCACTAACCTTGCACGACGGGCTGATTGTCCTATCCTTCACCAAGTGCACAATAATATGTTTCGTTTCTATGAGCTGAGTAGGTTTTCTAGATTTTTATATTTTCTCACTTTCTTCACTGTGCAATATGCGAGCTCCGGAGCGCGGGATAACGTAAGACGACAGTCATGCGATCCACTCTGGCGACGCCTTGCTACTGAGCCGGCAGATGGCGCGCGCGCGTAACATCCCCGAACGTCATGCTATCGCGTGAACAAAATCAGTTAATTTTATGTTCCACATTAAAAGTGCTTGTTTCAATCCATATAAACTCTTTATTAATTTGCAAATTTTATTATTTTCTGCTTTATAGCCCATTGGAATTTCCATATATACATCCTCTTTTAGATCACCATACAAAAATGCTGTTTTCACATCAAATTGCTTAATTTTATACCCTTTCTGTCCAGCAATCGACAATAAAATTCTCACATTAGTAGTGTTAACAACAGGACTATATGTTTCTTTATAATCAATATTATATTATAAATGAAGAAAACCCCTAGCTACTAATCTCGTTTTATATCTACCACCCGGTTTTATAGTGAAAATCCATTTACTCGAAATAACTTTTCTATTTTTGACTTCTGCCCTATCTACTAATACCCATGTTTCATTTTTATCTAAGGAGTCTTTCTCCTCCTTAATAGCTTGTTTCCATTTTTCTTTTTCATCACACTGTAATACCTCATTATATGTTAAAAATGACATATCTAAATCATAATCCTCGAATCTTTTCGGTAAACATCTATTCCTCTCAGGCAAAACTCTCCTTTGTAAATTTTCCTCAAACTCATTCATAAAAATTTCATCGCAACTATTAATTTCTCTATTTTCATCATTCCTACCATTATCTACAATTTCATTATTTTCATTAATATTCTTACTATTCCTATCATCTCTACAATCAGTTTCATTCTCAATCAACATCTCTTCACAACAATCCATAAAAATATCATTATTTTCATCATTAACCCTTTCTTCATCAACTACTCTATCCTCATTACAAACTCTATCCTCAATACAAACTCTATCTTCACCAAAGATATCCTCTACATCAACAATCTTATCTTCATCGACAGTCCTATCTGCATCTTCCTCTATAGTATTCCTCTTTCGTCTTGTTTCACTGCTTCTAACTCTATTTCTATTCTCAAAATTAACACGTCCCCTCTCAAATTCAACATTTCCCCTCTCAAAGTCAACATTTTCTGTTGTTGTTCCTCTCATAAAACTATCTCTCCTTTCCTCCTCTAAACCTTCATTATCATCAAATAAATTCATCAAATCGTTTCGTTTTGTTTGTTTCCTACACTGTTTTAAAAATATTTCAATCTTATCTCTATCATCAATAAACCTAACATCTCTCGAATAATAAACTTTGCAATCTACCGGATCCCAGATTTTATATCCATTATTTGTATATCCAACCAAGAGCCCTTTATTACATCTAGAGTCTAATTTCCCAATTTTATAGTTTATTTTAAAATAAGCCAAAGATCCGAATATGTTTAAATGTTTCAGATTTGGAACCCTACCGAACCATAATTCTGCCGGAGTCTTATCATTAATAGAGTTAGATGATCTATTCAATAAGTAAGCTGATGTCATAACCGCTTCACCCCATAACTCTTTTGGCAAAACATTGTCAAACAAAATTGTCTTGTTCGCTCCATAATAGATCGGTTTAAGCGCTCAGCTTTGCCATTTTGCTGTGGGCTATAAGGTATCGTGTAGTCAATGATAATTCCTTTATCCAGACAGTAGTTTTTAAATCTGTCACTAGAATATTCACCCCCATTATCACATCGAAACGTTTTTACTTTTGTGCCAAAATGATTTTCTGCTAAGGCAATATAATTTTTAATTTTGAAAAAGGCCTCATCTTTTGTTTTTGTAAGCAAACCCTAGTAAAATGTGTGTAATCATCCAAAAATGTAATAAAATATTTATATCCATCCCATGTTTCTACATCAACTGGACCACAAATGTCACTATGAATGATTTCAAGTGCATGCTTGGTACTATGTCTAGCTGTATTAAATGGTTTCCTACACAATTTGGCTTGAATGCAGATTTCACAGTTGTCAACCTCCTTTTTTATTTCTGAATTCATTCCATTAACGATATTTTTCGTTTTCAATATTGAATCATGACCTAATGCCCTATGCCAAAAGTTTGAATTTTTTATAAAGTTTACAAAGTTATCGACTGACCTTGTAATCTGCACATCATACCGTGCAACCCGAAGCCTCACGTAAAACAATCCATCACGGTCACAGATGGCAGTCAGAATACATCGGCCATCAAATGCATCAAAGATGTTACATTTGTTTCTGAAAAATTCAATTTTACAATTATTTTCTACTAGTTTTGAAATTGAAATTAGATTCTTTTTCAGTTTTGGTACTAAATAAACATTTTTGAGTATAATATTTTCAGATTGGCAATGTATATCTCCAATAGTGTCTACTACATGTACATTACCATCAGCTGTCAATATCTTATAATTACATTTTTGATAATTTGTAAACAATTGCGAACAATTTATAGTATGACATGTAGCTCCCGAGTCCAAAACAAATTCAATTTCCTCTTCATTTTTAAAATTTTCAATATTACTTACCGAATTATTTCCTCTATTTAAACAAAATTTGCTAAAATGTGAATTATTCCTACAAAATATACAATTATTTTTCTCTTAACAATCTGTGTTCTTATGTCCAAATCGGTTACATTTAAAGCATTGTAAATTTCTATCTCCTCCAAAATGATTTCTGTTGTTTTTGCAAAATTTCGCTATATGTCAATTATAACATTTTTTAACTGTCAAAAATACATTTTGCTCATCTGTCATTTTGACAGGTTCAGTTATTTTTGGTTCAACAATTTTTGATTTAATTTTATTTTCTAATAGTATTCGGTTCATTAAATTTGAAATCGTTTTCTCCTCTCTGCTTGTTGACTCCCACGCTGTTCTCAGATTTGAATAATTTTCTGGTAGACTACATAAGATTTTACTCATCAATTGATTATCTTTAATATCGAAACCAAGAGATCTAATTTTCATAACAATTGTTTCCAATTATTTACTTACATCCTGCATTATATCTGTATTTGTAAATTTATAGTTATAAAAATCTTCCAATAATTGACAGATCTGCGTATCCTCATTTCCCAAAAATATTCGATCAAATTTGTCTATCATTTCTTTTGCTGTTTCACAGTTAATAATATGGTTTATATATTTGTCACTAACAGAACAAATGATAATATATTTAGCCTTAGCATCCTTCGTTCTAAAGTTTTTGTCATTTGCGCCACCTTTTTCAAAGACTGAATTTAAATCTTTTGCCGATAAAAGTAATTTAATTTTCCTTTTCCACATGTTATAATCATTTTCATGATTTAATTTCAAAGTATCAGTATTAGAATTTGAAAAATCGTCAGACATTTTGGAATCTCTTGATTTAAACAGGCTCTATAAAAACTCAACTCTCACTATCGTCACAGTTAAACTGTGCTATCGTCAGAAGCTTGCGATGCCCATAACTTCTAAGTGTATTGTTTTAGTGCAATTAAATCTCACCTGGATATACAGAAATCTGGATCATATTAAACTATCATATTTCTCTTCAATGTCTCATCAATTTAGTCATTTATGATTTTAGTAAAACAAAAGCACTTATATAAAAAATGTATAAATACATAAATATAAATAAATAAATAGGTACATACAAAGGCTAAAAATTCCATTTCAATAAATTTTCACAATTAAAAACGAATTCCCAAAACAACAAATCTTCAAACAGTGACTTACATATTCTAACATCATTATGACAATTTCAAACATCATACCGAATTTGAATTTTAAAGCCATAGAGGAAAATTCCTCCCTACAACAGCGTAAACGCATTCCCCTCGTCAAAAAAGGTGCTAGAGAGGCACTCTCACATTCTGACTGCGGCTGCAGATGTGTGGTACGACGAAGAAACGCCAGTAAGGAGCGTCGCGGAGCTTAATCTTAACAAAATGTATCTTAACATGTTGTTGGCTGTACATTGCTGGGTGTGCTATTCAGGTGTCACTAGCGCGCTAAGTAGTGTTTATTTACTTTGTAGTAGTGCTAACTAGCTTGGATCGATCGTTCTGTAAACTGATCATTTGACTGTGAATAACCCTGCGTTCCGTAAAACGATAAAAGTGATAATATCGCGAATCCGACCAAAGTCACAACATAACCTACTGATTCAATAGCCCTCATATTTTGTGACGATTTAATTTGGTCGGATTCGCGATATTATCGCTTTTATCGCAATTCGGAACGCACCATAAGAGGGCACGGTTGGAATTTGTAAGAAAACACTTGCACGAAAGCTAAATTACATATATAAATTTAAACGTAGAAAATCTAAGACAACTGTCATTTTGTATATTTTATTAATTTATCATAGGCTTACCGAACTATAAGCCCGGGTCCTGCATTGCATCGGTTGCCGCCAGTCGCTGATCCCCTGGATGCCCCGGGGGATCACCGGCCTCCCCCTTTTGGGGGGGGGGGTGAGAGGGTCTCGCCATAGGCGAGCAGGCGCCGACGAGGTCGTGGATGTGTTCATTCGAGTTCCCATGACCTTGTCCGGCAGCGACGCGGCCTTCCTCGGCGTGTCTTCTTCTGATGAGGAGGACACGGCGATGATGGACGTCCTCGCGCCAAGGCGTGTGTGAGGGGCATCGGTGGGTTTTAGTCGGTAGGCCGCGGTTCCTGGCTGGCACTCTGCCCCCAGGAGCCGCGGAGAGTTCGACATAACCCCGCGCCTTCCCAAGCGCGGGGTATGAGTAATGCATTTCCCACCGAAAAAAAAAAAGAAGAAAAAAGGGCTTACCGAACTATATGGTTCAAGATTAAAAATCGAGAGTCATGTTTGACAATGACCCGTTTTGTAGAATAATACTCGCACAAATTAAATATAAATTCAAAATATTGTACTAAAAAAATATATATTGGAGCTATTTTCTGTATTTGATCCCATTAGAATTCTGTGAGTTAGGTACTCAAAATAATGTGCTAACAGGATGTCTGTCTAAAATCTGATGGCCACTACTACACTTTCTTACCAGAAACGTATTTTTGAGTCATAGGATCCGGGTGAATAAAATGTATAATCGATAGGTTAATCAATGTTTGATGCTATTTTTTTCAAATAAAATTGCTATCTCGTCTCTTTATGAGCATGCGTAAGGTATTGTACAGCGGATGAATATGAAACTATGATTAATCGATCTTGAGAATAAGGCTCTGCAAATATGCTGCGCACCGATAATGTGAAGATTCATAATCATGGCAAACTAAACTATCAGTTCATATCCTAAACATTGCTTATATACCCAAAAAAATATAGTTAGACATTTCATATTACCAGGAAAACGGGAAACGATAATGTAAAATAAATTTCCTACAATGTAACAACAGGAAATTGTGTGTCATCTATTTTCAACGATAACACGTCACAAGAGAGTTTAGCTTGTCGACAACTACATTTACATTTACAACTACATTATCTGTAAATCTGTAAATAAAAATATCAGATAATTTTTATGGTTGAAAATATCAGTTAATATTTTTATTCACATACAATATAATGATATTTTTATTAGCACCGTTGCGCTTAATATTTTTATTAGTTCAGCCTGTGATTGAAATTATTCATAATGGTACTTTTATCAGTCGGTTATCTTTACTCTCGCGTTAAAATCAACTTGAATTGAATGAATATTCTTATTCGATATGGTTGAAAATATTTATCGAATGCCTATAAGTGTTAATTTTTTAAGCTATTGCATAGCTTTTATCGCGGGCTTTGATCGCGGCGACCGAATCAAGAAATTCCGTAACGAAAAAACCTAACACCTCCCACTCCGACCGGCAGGCCTATTCGCTAACTACGGTTGGTAACTAGAACTTTACTGTCATTTTTGAAAGACATTTTATATCCATTACTAGTTAAGTGATCTTATGTCTTACGGCAGCGTTCATGATAGCAGAAAAAAAATTGTTTTCTTATCGGTCACCACGCTCAAAAAGTGATTTGATTAATACCAAAGAAAAAACTTGAATTAATATCAAAGAAAAAAAATACTGCAAAAATAAAATAAATAAATAATTATAATTGCATAAGTTGATAAAAAATGCTATGCAATAGCTTTACCGCGGCAGTCCCCGAGAGCCACTTTAATTTTTTTATTAGTTTAATTTAATGGTTGATAATTATATTCAACAACACTACCACACATATCCATATCACGGTATTTGTTCTCAGATCATTGGTTTTGCACTGTTGCCATCATTCGAAACCCTGTGTCTCGAATAAAAAAGCTGTTCAAATGCCAATTACTAGCCGAAAACGTGCGTATAGCAAATAAAGAAAATACGAGATACTACGTTGCCGTGTCAGTGCAAACAAAAACACGACGGGGCGACGCGAAAGGGCGCACACGTTTCGGGTCAAATTCACTCTATTCAATATAAAAAAAAACCAGCCAAGTACAAATTGAACTTGCGAACCGCGAGTTCCATTCCTAAGTAGGTATATAAATTCCTAACTATTTAAGCGCCGCGTCAAGCTATACTGATTGATCTTTGGACCATTCTTGTGTCGCTCGTAACAGCGGCGGTTTTCGTAGCCCAAATGAAAAGCTTGACGTGGCGCTTACTGTACCTATTTACGGTTTTCAGATTTTTTCCCTAACATGTGCATTTGCGAAAATTTGCGACATTAACGGTCATATTTATTAAATATGTTGACTTATAAGTATGATTTTTTTCGCAGCTTACCGTACACTCGAGTATTTCATTTAAATTTCAGTTTCTTAACTCTACGCGTTCCCTAGAAAAGGGCTCTCAGACAGACGGACACTAAAGTGAGCCTATAAGATTTCCTTTTTCCTTTTGATGTACGGAATCCTAATATTTTTTTCAATATACATAATATAAAACAAAATACTTATTTCTTTTGCTTTTAACTTTCTTACATCTAACAAAGAACTCAGACAGTCCAAACGATCGATCCCTAAACCCCACAGTCAGTGGTATCATAGATAGTACCCACGCACGTTGTTTGTTTAAATTCAAATTCAATGTCCTTTATTCAATTAGGATTTTACAATCACTTTTGAACGTCAGAGAAGCTACGCCATTGGTTCACAAGTCTACGGCGGGAGACCTTACGGAAAGAACCCGCAAGAAAACCAGCAAGGGCTATTTTTTTCTCCTTGCATTGTTACAGAGTCGTCAATTGGAAGCAGAACTCAAAGTTAAAGATTAAGCTCAACTTCCATTACAAGATTAAATGTGTCAGTGTACATTATACATTGAAATCTATAAATTAAGTCTACAATTAAGACCAAGCATTGACATCATTCAGATAATCATTGACTTTATAATATCCTTTACTCATTAGTCTTTTTTACATGCGCTTTAAGATTATGAAAAGGTAAGTCAGTAACACTTTGTGGAACTTTGTTGTAAAAAGTTATAAATTTCCCCATAAATGAGCGTCTAGTATTTGGAGCCTGTACGTTGGAACAGCATTTTTTTATTATTTATTGTGTTTAAATTATGAAATTTAAATTTGTTATATCTACGAGTATAATATTATTTTTCGGATGTCTTCGCTTCACTTCACTTCGGACCACTTCGGCTGCTTACAGGAACCACCAGTTGTCCGCGAACCAGCGGCTAAGAACCACTGCATTGCAGACTTAGGTTTAAAGGTAGGTAATAGGTGAAGTCGCAAGCAGAAACTAGTATAGCCAAAGAACTCATTTCTAAGAGATGGCGAAGTAATATTATTCAATATCAAAAAGATGTATCACATACATCAATGGTAAAGCGCGCTTCTGCCGAGCCTTTACTCCAATTTCTTCAGGTATGGCGGCCTTGGACTTAATAACACGAGGGCCAAGTCAAAGGGAATATTCGAGAATAATTTATGCTTCAAAGAGATGAAAATAACCAGGACACGTACATCTTTTATTGTTCTTTGAATTGAATCCTACAGTGGAATGCTTGTACGTTTCTTTTTTGTCAATTTGTGAATCAGAATATTGCTGTTTTTTTTTCAAATCTTATAGACACAAAGGAAATGTTAACATCCCAGATTATAGCACTTATTTTGAGTAAATGTGAAGTACGGAGGTATTTTTACATTCTAGATTTATAGCACTTATATTGTAAATGTACGCACTTATTCTAAAATATAACCAATTCAGGTATATTAGTGACATCAAAATTTTTATTTTTTTTTTCTTTAGAAAGGAAACTAATATCAGATACGGGCATTCTTTGCATCATAGCGTAACCGTATATGTATTATTACAACTCACTTACGAAACCAGTAAAAGTATAATGAATAAATTAATATCATACTATGCTTTAACAACTATATTTTTTGTTTTTTTAAAGTAATACAGTTTTTAAAGCATGCTATGATATTAACTTGAGTACTAAAAGTACAAATACACATATTTAGTTTGTAATAAAGATTTGTATTTGTATTTTTACAAAGCACACCCCATTCTTAATTTAAGATGTAATTCCGATCACCCGCAGCATTATACTATGAAATGAATTGGGCATGCTGGCGCGCGCTTTCTCTGGGAAAAAGATCTGGAGTTCTCTGAGTAATGTAGTATCTGGGTACCCGAGTCCTGAGTCCTAAGCGCCTCGTAAGAGGCGCTGCTTTGGGCGATTCGTTGCCTGAAATTCAAGTCTTCGGGAACTCGAATACCCAGATACTTCATTACTCAGGGAACTCCAAATCCATTCCCAGGGAAGCGTGAGCCAGAATGACCAATTTATAACTTCTTACTTTTTTATTTTTCTCGCAATCCTCTCGTAAGCTTTAAGGCATTACAACAGAAGAGTTAAAGAGAATGACTTTTTAGTGGAAATGGTACTACACCATGGTAGTCGCGTAGAAAGTCAACCAGAACCTATAACCTATTAACCAACGAAAACGAATTTGGGGCTCAATATTTTTAACTAATCGAATTTCGAGGGTCAAACCATGGAACGCTGCATGGAAATGATAAAAAAGATACGTTCATAATAATATGTTTCAACCAGTCAACCAACTAAGTTGTTAGCTAGACTCTGATTTCATATATACCTACTACGGTAACAGCCTGAATGTCTGAAACCTATACATATAAACAACCCCAATATAGCTGTCACACAATATATATATATATGCAAAGTGTTGTGTGCATACGCAAATTTGAACCTTGAGCTCTGAAGTTAAAACCGAAATGGAAATCATAATTGTCGCTGAGATACGGGGTGAGAGGCGACGCTGCGTGCATCTGTGTTCACGGGGTGTTGATAATAGGCGTGAAGTTGTCCGTAGTATTCAATATTAACTCGAGTATAGTTAGGGGCGGCAAACAAAAAATTATTACAATAACTTTGTTTTGAATTACGAGTTTGCTGTATGATAAGATAGAGCTCCTGTTACTAATTTTTTTTAACAGCATTACTGTACAAGATGACCAGCTTCTCTATGATTGAGAATTCTGAAAAACTTTCTTCCATTTCCGGCCTTATTTGTCACTTACCATAAGGTGAGAGTAGCCCTGTTGTAAATAAAATGTTTGAGATATCCAGTTACTACACTAAAACATACCTAATGCACATACAACTCTAAATAATTTAATATTTTAGAAACCAAGTTCTCGTTTAAAAAGTTTTGTATTGGTTTTTAGCCTCGTGAAAAACTTTGATTCTGATAGTAGGTATGTAAATCAAGAATATAGATAAAAATTAATGCACAGCTAAATTGGAGCATTACCTAGTATTGAAGTCAAATTATCCACCCACAGAATAAAAACCATAGCAGACGCCAAGAAAGAGTGTTAGGCTAAATCGAAAGCCTTCGGGCACGAGGGACCCTTGTCAGAGGGCAGTCGTCATTTCACGGGTATCTTGTTCCTGCAGCCAATTACAATTTGATTGACCATTCACCAGCTAACACAGAACCCTGCTCCTCCAACAAATTGTTTCGAAGCGAAAGCTTCCAAGCTCGTAGTTACAGGTCTTGTGAATTGGTCATCGGCGTGTACTAAGAGTTTGGTCGAATGCTCGGGCTGATTGGCCCCGGACTGGACTCTGTTTCAATAATGAAGTGATTGAATGCAGGGATGGACGAGATAAGGCGGTCAAAGTGATACGAAAATTGCCTGTTACCCAAAGGCGCTGAACGGGAAAAAGGTACGCTGCAAATTGAAAATATCGGGTTGGGTACCTACTATGCAGATGTGTATTTATCTAGACAATGTTTAATTTGTACGTATTAATTTCGTATTTCCTAATTATTTTTTTGAAGAGAGAGCTGTCTCAAATATAGATCTGTAATTGTCTACGCCTTTATCCAGGTCGTCTCATGGCGGTGCCAACTGTAGGAAACATACCTTCAGTAGATACAGTAGATAGATAATTGTAATGAAAGTTGAGTAGTTTAGTTTTTATTTGTAAAATTTCAATATATTAACCCTTTTCCCTTTGTGGTACTCGTCTTGCCCCACATGCATTAGGGATTGTTACATGAGTCGTTCTCAAGCTTCAGAGGTAATGTTCATGAGAGATTAATCTTCCCTGTGATTGGCATCATCGATAAGTATAAAAATACGTACAGGATGTTAATTTTATACATTTGACGGGTTCGATTGTCGAGTCTGATAGGCGCTTCTTTAAACTTACTTACATAGACGATTACTTACGGTACTTTTTGGTATTGTTATGGAATGTCGTGGATATTTCTGGTTTAATTACAAAATATTTAAAACAAAAATATAATTCTTATATACTTAAATTTAACAAAATATAACGTCAATGTAGTTTTTAGGGGTCCGTTACTCAAAAGGAAAACGGAACCCTTAACGAATCAATTCGTTATACGTCTGTCCGTCTGCCTGTTAAGACCCTTTCCCGGGAACGCGTAAAAATATCAAACTAAAATGACTACGGCGATCTCTTTCAACCGTAAAAAATCATACTTGTAAATCAACTCGACCAAAAGATATGACAGTTTAAGTCGCGTATTTTGTCAAATTTTGCGATTTCACAAGAAATCCAATACCTAGTACTTTCCCGTCAACCTAGAATCATGAAATTTGACAAGAAGCAAGGTCTTATAGCACAAATCAAGGAAAAAATCTGAAAACCGTTAATATGTTCATTGTTACTCCCAACACGAGTATTCTATTACTTACCGGATTGGTCTCAGTAAATGTTGTATGTGACTTTAAGCAATAAAAGTATTTTTATTTTTTTGTTTATTTTAGTTAGGAAGTTATATACCTACTTACTTATAACTTTGTACGGAACTCTCTTACGGTATTTAATCTTTTTTTTGACACAAACAGACATTACAATAAGTTCCTAATATCTAGAGAATTACTTTACTTAAACGATAGACACGGAGTGTCCAAAAACTACAAAATAATTAAATATTGGCTAAAAAGAAAACTAAATGTCAGCAAAAAACAAAATTGTTATAAGTGGTCCTATTTTAAGGAGATATGAAATAACATCGTTAGGTCTTAGGTACATACAATTTTTTAAAATATTTTTAATTTAAATCTGACAAGTGTACATATCGCTGAACAAGTCAATATCGTTGAAGAACGTGAATAAATGTGAAATAAATCTGTTACAGGTATATTTTTATCTCTATATATAATAAAATCGTAGGGGTACAAAAATCTGTAATTGCGAAATATTAAGAAAAAACATACACAGGTCGCCCTAAAATCATTAGCAGAACACGATAGAATAGTTTTTAAAAAAATTGTTTGTTTGTTTGTTTATTTGTTTGTTTGTTTGTCTGTTTGTCCGGAAAGATCTCCGAAACTACTGGACAGAATTTGATATGGCTTACACCACAATGCTTAGAATTTTCCGGAAGAACATTTAGGCATAATTTCGTTTGTTTAAATTCACTTTTTATTTTTAGTGAAAAAATACCATATAAAATTTTCGAACAATGCTTTAGGTAGAAAATTAACATGGCGCACGTGAAATTATTTTGACAAGTCTGTCACATATTACGAGAGAAGTTATTTTCTTCCACGAAGGAAAGGCAATGGAACTACGCCATACAGCCTGATCTTAAGTAATTGGATTTCGAAAATTAAAAGGCAGGAATGAAGTGTTTCACATAGTACAAATAAAATTTAATATTTTCTGTTAATGGCTGTACCCAACTGGATTTCGCCAACAAAATTGTCTTTTTCTTATGTCGTAGCGTGGTAGTAAGGCAAAAAGATCAAGCCATACAACCAATGTATAAAGCATTTTTTATGATAATACTTATCGAGTGACCATAAAATTTGTAGATTGGTTTAATTCTTGACTAATTTTCACAAAATCGGTACAATTTTTGAAATATTTAATATGTTGAAAAATGAAGATACTCTTTTCAAGGTATTTTGAAAGGTGTTATATGTTTTCACATTAGGACTAAGGAATCAAACTCTTTCATCCATTTAAAACTATTAAAAGTAATAGATTAATATTGATAATTTAAAAAAATATCTGACTGTAATGTTCTGGGTTACGCGTAGGGGGACGGGACGGGACTCTTGATCCTAATGTCTAAAATGACGGATCACATTTTTTTGGATCCACCCAAGGAACATGGATATCGAACGAAGAACCTAAAGAGTAGAACACATTGAACCTAGCCACGTTGACTTAATTTGACATGACTGCCGATAAAGTTCGTTTCGACTTCCAAACCCAGCAATATGGGTATCAAATGAAAGGCATTGATGAGTAGAGCACTATGAACATAGCAACATTGACATAAATTAAACATGGCCGCCGCTCAAAAAAGGTGGATAAAAGTTAGTTTCCAAACCTAGCAATATGGGTATCAAATGAAAGGCATTGAAGAGTAGAGCATTAGGTACCTAGGAAAATCGACCTAAATTCAACATGGCCGCCGCTCAAAAAAAAAAGGATAAAAGTTCGTTTTCAAACCCAGCAATATGGGTATCAAATGAAAGGCCCTGATGAGTAGAGCACTATGAACCTAGCAACATTGACATAAATTCAACATAGCCGCCGCTCTAAAAAGAAGAATAATAGTTCGTTTCCAAACCTAGCAATATGGGTATCAACTGAAAGGCCTAAAAGAGTAGAGCATTATGAACTAAGGAAAATTGCCCTAAATTAAACATGGCCGCCGCTCAAAAAATGGATAAAAGTTCGTTTTCAAACCCAGCAATATGGGTATCAAATAAAAAGCTTTGATAAGTAGAGCACTATGAAACTAGCAACATTGACATAAATTCAACATGGCCGCCGCTCAAAAAAGATAAAAGTTCGTTTCCAAACCAAGCAATGTGGGTATCAAATGAAAGGCCTTGAAGAGTAGAGCATTAGGAACCTAGCAAAATCGACCTAAATTCAACATGGCCGCCGCTCAAAAAAAAGGATAAAAGTTCGTTTCCAAACCTAGCAATATGGGTATCAAATGAAAAGCCTAAAACAGTAGAGCATTATGAACTTAGGAAAATTGCTATAAATTCAACATGGCCGCCGCTCAAAAAATGGATAATAGTTCGTTTCCAAACCCAGCAATATGGGTCTCAAATGAAAGGCCTTGATAAGTAGAGCACTATGAACCTAGCAACATTTACATAAATTCAACGTACTTTTATTATGCTTATTAATAAAGAATACACTTTTAAAAACTATTGTTTTATTTTAGGGTTCCGTCAAGTATTTCGCTTTCCAAAAGGGTTCCGTCACCAAAAAAGTTTGAGAACCGCTTCGGGGCCTATTGGATGTTCGATGTTAGATGTTACCTGTGTTTAGTGTCCTTCGAGACCGTGATAATGCAACAATCGTGAACTAACTAACGATAACTCCAAGTTTGTGTGTTGGATAGTAGTCATCACGGCGAGTTTGCTAACCGAACTATGCCAGCAACACTATATTGCACAGTACACGTTACAAAAACGGAATTCTTAATACATTTTAAGGCTAACCGCATAAATACGTTTTTTCGCATTCGTTTTCTGAATGCGGGCATCCGAATACATCAAATCTATACAAAATACTCATTGACTGCCGCACACGTTCGTTTTTATTACGAACGGAACACGTTCTGTACGTACATTTAGGTAGAATGGTAGAAATCCCGAATGAGAAGAAACGAACGTCTGCGCTACGTTCACGAAACTCCGTGCCTGTATTCCGTGATCGGATATCGAATACGGAAAACGTATTTGTACAGTCACCCCCCATTTATGCTATACATTAACTCTACGAAAACCGCCAGTATTACGAGCGACATAAGAACGGTTCAAAGGTCAAACAGTATAGCTTGACAAGGAGCTTACTGTACGACCAGTCAAAATTGGCCAAGTTGTCATATCCAAAAAATATATTTTGTTGGTGTTACCAACATCCATTATAAAATCTAAGCTTTATTCGTATACAGTTCTAATTTATTAACAATTGTTTATTTTAATTCGAAACATGAATACGATAAAGATTATTCTTGCAACTGTGTAGTTCTTTCTACTGAAGAAGAATTTATTAATATCAATAATGTCTCTAAAACAATAATAATACTTTGTGTTTATAGTAATATGTAATGTATTTAATTTTGTGAACTGTTAGAAAAAAACATTACGAACCTACGAAAATTGTCCTAATTTCGAAATGGCCGATGCTCAAGAAAGGCAGAATAAAGTTGAATCATTATGGAATAAAATGGAGGAAAAAATTAAACACTGTGTTAAGTATTTTGATGGCGAAACGTAGTTCGCGGGCACAGCTAGTATAATATATATTTGTATAAATATGTGTAACGGACGAGAGTAGGAGGTGCAGGGAGGAGAGCTTTAATTTTAAAATCAAATTTAGATAAAATGTCAGAGCAATCAATTTTATTATTAAGTAATTACCTAGTAACGAACAAAACGGCTCCAGTCGTCTATTTGCTTACGACGATAATGTTTCTTTCAAAGACATTTAACTGACACTATATTATGTCAAATTACACGCCTCGATCACAAGCTTACGTATTCTTTGTATGATAAATATTCACACTTACAAAAAATGTTGTATTGCATAACAAATTCAAAGAAAAAAGGTTTCGATTAGGTAGGTACACCTAATTGAGAAAAATGTTGAACGGAACTACGTATTCAAAAAATTTTAATTTTTTTGTCCAAATTTTATTTTAGTAATTTGATTAACATAGGAAAAAAAATAATGTTGATACAAACAAGGTGTTTTTTTGCAAACTGAACTCCAGACAAAGCCGCGGGTACAACACAGAAAAATTTCGTATGCACCGAAAGTAGATAGTAATTTTCTAAGGTTTTTGTAAAAACTTACCTAATTAAAAAAAACAGTATCATCTAAATGAGTAAAGCGAAAGCCGATCCAAAAACATACAACGGTACATACTAAAAATGATAAATAAAAAACAAAAAACAATGTTTCCGCCCGGGATCGAACCGGGGGCCTTCTGCGTGTTAGGCAGATGTGATAACCGCTACACCACGGAAACTTGCACAAAATTGCGAAATAAAGGTACATAACGAAGAATAAGCGACTAACCTACGCGCTGCGCTCGTGACGCACTACAAAAGAGAAGATAAAAAAAATTATTTTGAAGAAAACCAATGACCTCAATTTGTCGATAATAAAGTTACTTGAAAGCATATTTGGCATATCTTATGAAATAAATTATAAAATAGGTACCTACTTTATTATGTTATTGGTACTTAAGTAACAAATAATTAAGTGTGTTGATACAAATTAGCCAGTCCAAAGGACGATCTTTTTTGACTGGTGTAACATTCTGCTAGCTAGGATAAAAACCATTGCTTAAAAACTTTAAAAAAATACGTAAGTGCCCTAATATTACTATCAACTTGATAGCTAATTTTATTCTTAATGATTTATCTCATTACTGATTTACAAAAATATTTTAGGTCATCTTATTTAATAGGATTGAATTTGCTATGATCTCCGTGACGTCAAAATATGCGGGAAATCCATTTGGTCAATGAATTAACTAAGGAACATAAGTATTAACTTTTACAATTTAAGCAGCAGCACTGTTATGACCGGATGGCAGTTATTTTGTTTAAACCAATAGTAAGTTAATTTATATTAGCAATTATAAGTACCTATATCTATACTAACAATAGCGTCACAACGAATATCAAAACACTGACAACACAATTGGTAAAATATCGAGCGATGCTATGTTCAATTTAGCAACGATGTAAATTGTCGTTATTGCTAAGTGTGGGCATTCGTTTAATTTATTTCAATAGGTAGCGGCCGTTAGTCAAAATGTATTCCCCTTTATTGCAATGTTTGGACAAATTACGATAATTTTGACGGTAATTTGTTGGTTGCAGGCGTAATTAAAGCTGGATATAAATGATACAATTAATGTAAAGCAATTTATGTTTTGGAGGTTATTTTTGAGCCTGAAGGAATATTATTAGCAAAACATTAAAGAAACGGTAATAATTGCCACAGATTATTTGCAGTCTATTAAATTAGAAAAAAATAGCGTAACTGCAAAGTACTTACGATATCAAGGTAATCAAATTTAACCCGCTACCGGTGACGTACGTGTCAGTGCGTGTAAGTATGTGTGTTTTTAAAAATACGAATTACTTTTTTCCCTGTCATTGTTTCTCATCATGATTTCGAGTAGCTGCCACATTTCACGTCCCCGACCTTAAGCCACAAGTGCAAGATAAGTATACTTATTTTAGTGGAATGACGAGAATGTACTTTGATGCAAAAACGTGTGTAGCTGATGATAAATTCAGTGGCACTGGGGCCTTACCATGATCGCTTATAGCAAGGTTAAAACAATATTGAAATAGAGACACCGCTCTTGCTGCGTATAGCGCCATCTCGCTCTCAGCGCGGTTTTAATATTGTTTTGGGCGATCATGGTTGGGGGGCTGATCATATTATTTCAGTTGCTTATGTTAATTTTACAAGTGCCCATGTTATCAGAGAGAGAGGGAGTCATTGCTGCATAAATTAAATGTGTAACCTTTGTGTAGGTAGTAGTACTTTTTTAAACATTCTTTCAATCCCAAATTCAGCTATTTTCAAGGTTTTGGCTGATTTCTTTATACAAATAAGAACTCCTGAACAATAGTCGTAAGTTTAGTTTTAAAGTACAAATTAAAGTTAGGGTATGATGAGGCTGACATATCCATTTAGGTAAAAAAAAAGTTTCACTGCGTCAAAGACAGACAAATCAAAAAAAAATTACTTATGCATCTTGATAAATAAAGTTACGCGTGAAATAGGAATATTAGGATATTCTAAGATAATTAGATGTGACATCAAGGGTCGGATACAGGGCACCGTATTCTCGATTCTCGACACGGCACGTATTATCCGGGAAGTCCTCTTTGTGTTGCTCTTAGCACCCATATAGTTTGGTTCTTGCCTTGCTGCCAGCGATATCCTAAGTTCAAGTTTTCTCTAATTTTTTGTGTTTTTATACAGGGTGTAACTGAACACCCCAATAACATTTAAGGGTATGTATCCATCAGAAGTAGAGATTCTGTAGGAAAAATATTAGGGCTAACAAACCTACTTTTTTTCCTATACAAACTAAATAAATTATTTTTTGGTATTAAGTGCCGACAACCCTACGTAAGCGTACAAGGAATACTACGCTCACGTCATACAAACTAAATAAAATATTTTTTGGTATTAAGTCCCGACAGCCCTACGTAAGCGTAGGAGGAATACTACGCTCACGTCTGTCACGTGTCATTTTGTGTTTAAATTTATTTTGTGTTAAGAGCTGATTATGGTTGTCACTTGAAAGTTTTTGCTTTTAATTTAAACTCAAATAACTCTGAAAGTATTGGGGTTCCAGGTCTCAGACAAGCACCGAAGGTTCATTTAGTATCTAACTTATATGCCCCTTAAATGTTATTGGGGTGTTCAGTTACACCCGGTATATAACAAAAATCCCGCGTGCACGAAACGACGGCGTAATGTAATTAACTAATGCAAGATACCGGAGGTAGACTCTGTACCAGGGTCTTCTGCATAGGTACCTCGGTCTTACCTCTTTCTGCCACAAAGCAGCAGTGCTTCTTGCGTTCCGGTTTGAAGGGTAAGAGATATGGCAGTGAAATTACTGGGAAACGTGAATTTACATCTGATGTCACAAGTTGGCAACGTACAATGTGGTTCTTGTGAGGGTTGCAGATTTGCTGCGAATCTCCTAAAAGCCACATGTAGGTGACTGTTACCACTTACCAATAGGTGGGCAGTTTGTTTGTTTACCAACTTAGTAGCAATAGCAATAGAAAAAGACAACTAGAAAAATAACCTGAAATTTTAATGATTAAAACTCGATATTAATTCAGGCCAGTAGCCGTGAAACTGAGGCTCTATTGGTCTCATAAACAGGGTTGCGGCCATAAATTCGCTTTAAGCGTAAATAATCTGAAATTGCCCACCCTTGTCAGACTGTATCAAATTGCCTTACATGACAACGCGTTACTGTACTAGATCCTATGGAATTATGGGAACAGAATGATGCTTGAATTTGCTGGGAATTTGCTTCTGTGTTACTGCCATTAATATGCCCCTACTCGTATAATAAACTATTCTCTGTGTAAGAAAACGAGTAAACTAAATCATACTAAATAACTGTTGGTATGATGCTAAACAATAATTTGAACGAGTGTATAAATGATTCTTTTTTAAGCTTTAACAATAGGCATATTAAGTATTAATATTACTTACATACGTGCAATATGACCGTACTTTAACCACCCACTGAAAAGTATTTTTAAACACTAAAGCATAGCAAACGGAACTTCAAAAATATTATCTTAACTTTTCATAAAATAGTTCACTAACAAACCAACTAATATTGTCGGTACGGGTTTTTGAATAACTTACACATTCCATTACCATAAACATAATCTAGATAATTACATTTAGATGATTAAGATTTATTTCAGGGCAAATGAATCCTGTCAAAAGCCATCCGCTTTAAATGAAGCTTTGTTCTTTAGCGCAGAGTTATTTATTTTTGAGAATCAATATTCTTTCGTCGCTTACTGAGTTGTCAACATTTATCACCACTCGATCATCAATCATTGGAAAACTTAAAAGTAGCCAAGATATCAGCAGGTCCGCAAACATTTGGCCACCATTAATCATGAGAAGTTTGTTTTTTGCGATTCGCAAGAATTGACGCGTAATGAAATGGATGGTTATGGAAATGCACAGTTAGATTGAGCGCAGAATTCTATGCAAAAAATAATTTTGAATCACACTGAAAATGCTCTGTTTTCGTTATTTGAATACGTTTCTTTAGTGAAGTTGGGAAAGGAGGAATTCATGGTTACTTTTTTCTTGAAACTAACTTTATACACTGCTGCTCCACTAATAAAATTCGTTCGTTCGTTCGTTCACTAATAAAATCCACTAATAAAAATCTAGATTAGCATCTCTTTACATTTTTTTACATCCGATTAGCCACAAGAATTGACGAAAAGTCTAAGAGAGTCCAAAAATAATCAATAACTATGCTCAAAATTGGCTTATTATAATCTGTTATTGAAATACGAGTATGTTGGTATCGTGAAAAAGTAAAAATGTGATAAAAGGCGTTTACATTTTACAATCTACAAAATTACAATTTGACAATTCATACATTGAACGGACACGATACTAATAGTCTTTTTATCACTAGTGACCTTAGAAATTATGTAGAGATAATAGTTAATGTAGAGATAATAGATAATAGTATTATATAGCATCATTACAACCCATCTTATGTATCTTACAAGAGACGAAATCACATACACACATTGATGTACGTTTAAAACATACTCGTAAATTTAAAACATACTTACCAAGGAGTATTGTACCACAGCATCAGAAATAAACCTAAGTTGTCTATCACCTGGTAAGCTTAAATTAAACAAAAACTAATAAAACAACTAGATCACTATATACGACCTATTACCCGCAATGAAAAGCAAAGGCTCTGTCGGTTGCATTACCATTTTTATAGCGACGTGTCTGCATATTATGCAGATTGCTGTTCGTCGCGTAACGACTGAGGAGTACGATGTATGACGGCGACAAGTTAAAGAAGATTGTGAGAAGCTCCTTATTGTCATCGACTAAGCCTGTCACGAGAAAATAACAGTTTGCCCAGTATAATGAATAACCCAGTACACATAAGGCAGTTCCCAAAATATACCTGGGAAAAGATGTAGGTTTTCATTTTCATTCAGAGATGATTACTTGAAATAATAACCGCTTCTCGAGGACTTCTTTTTGGGGCCATTAAATGATATAGCGTTTGAGTAGTTCAAGTAATTAGGTATATCTCCTCCAATTCTCTGAGAGATGTGATAAATTTTAAAAATAAAATATGACATTTAATGAGCCTACGAGACGCGCTAGCTTCAATACACTTTTGACTGCGCAGGCCGGCTTTTATACTAAACACTGTACGTGTGATGATTTAAACTGGACACCGCGTTCCTAAGTCCAGTGGTTTTCTAAACGAGTAGTTAGAATATTTCTTGTGTGTACTTCACTGTGCCGTTTGATAGCGATGTCCGTGTATAGTTTTTTTTTAATGCGAGAAGTCTGTGCGTGCAGAATCTTTTTAGGCGTCTGGTAGGCCTATAAAATACAAAATTATATTATTTTATAGATTAACCGTGATAGATTGATTATCTTATCTTACAAATTACTGCCGTACCTCAATAAAGATGTCAATAGTCAATACTGAGGTAATAATTCTGTGTGCCGCACCTTTCAGAATTGAATTTTACAGTTTAAAGACCTTAACAAGTTGACACCAGTGCTACTGCATTTATAATATTTTAACGATGTTTCTTAAAATTCAAGCTCGCTCTTGTATTAGATAATCGCTCCAAACCTTCCCATTGTACCAGCCACAAATGTGTTCTAAAAGCGAGCGTTGCACTAATCTATGCAAACTAGGTTTAAGATTGACTTGTTTGTGAGGCATTCTTCCCCGCTGATTACAAAGGACTTCGCGTGGGACTAATTAAGTAAAGATTGTCAATAATTGTTGTTGTTTAACCAAGAGGAACAACCAGACATATATTTTACAGGATGCTGCCAAATGAAGTAAATAATCGCTATAGCTTTTCTAGTAGATAGAAATTATTATTATTATATTAGTCGATCCTTGGCAAAATAAAGAAAGTCATGCGATATTCTTCATCAACGTATTTTACCAGTTAAGATAAACATGACCCGAAACGCTAAGTCACATCACACTACGAGAAAAGCTATTTGCTCGCCTTTTTACAAATATATCCTGCTGATGCTCCGTTTCGTAGCCATTTGAAAGAATAATAAACAATAAAAGCGGGTATTCAGCGCGACTAGTGTCACTAGAGGGCGCAAGGGAAGCAATAATCGTAAAGTGCTAGCGCATTTCCGGCCATGCCGGGACCATTCATGGAGGTTGTATTCAGGCGTACACCGAAAGAAGTTATTAAGAATATTTATTTACAGCTATCGCAAATAATGTTCCAGTAATATTCGAATTTTAAAAATGCGTATCTGATTGGAAATATAACTTGTTACAACTTACCTACTTAAATAGTTAATAGTACTATAATGTCAAGAATCAATATTTTTTTAAAAAATAAAAATCTTGCTATAGTCCAAAAATCAATTAAACGACGTTTTGTATTAATGACTTTTTAAGCGCTGAAACTGATTTCCTTTTTTTATTCATACATTAAGTAAGTATATTTCTTTTTAAAATTTTATGCAATTGTACAAAGTGTTTCTATTGGTAGTTATTAAATAAAATAAATATTTATTGTGGAAAGTTACAAATTGTATCTATGCGTTATATTTTTAACACCGTTTAAAAATAATTTAATGTTACAAAAAATAGACTTTATTTTCTTAAAATAATCTCCAATCTAAAATTTGGTTCCTAATGACTCATTAGAAACCAAATTTTACATATGACATTAGTAATGACTTTATTATTTAAATATAACTAAGTATATTATATTGTTTGAATTTTTCCTTTCTAGTGGTATCGAAATATCAGCCCTGCTTGCGGTGCGCGAGCGGAGCTTGTATCATAGTTTTATGCAACGCTTTGCCGGGATTTGAAATGCGTCCAAGTGTTATTTTGTGCGATAAATTATTAATAAACTCTTTAGTGTACGCTGCCTTTTCCTTTGGATTATAAAGCGTACAGTAAAAATGCTAAGCCAGTGTATACGGCCTGAAGCGAGCGCTAATAATCCCTGTTTTGTAGTAAAGGCTTGCTAAAAGTGATCGTAAGTTGTAACAAGTATTATTTGTGCTCTAAGAATTTCTGAGTTTTTAATTAGTAGTGCACTTTGCCACAGATAATACTTTGCTTAAATGTCGTTATCATTTTTTTGCTCTTTGACAAGGAGTGGAAGGCAACACAGGGACATTCAGTGGATAAACTACTCTAAGGCGGATAGCACATTGCTCCGGTGTACGGTGCTGCGGTTTTTAATTTTGACTGAAGAATCTTAATTTGTATACAAAAACCGCAGGATATAACACACCGCATGTCCATGCGGGTGTGCGGCTCGGGCGACGGAACCGCACTTCCGGACGGTGATGCGGTGCGGATCGTGGGGTAAGTATGCCACACTGTGCTGCCGCAGTATCGTTCGGATTTTTGCGTAGAAAGGACGTTCATACGCGTAATAGATCTCGACATAGATAATGCGGTGATGCGGGGCGTCATGCGCCGCAGCTCCGGACGGTGATACGGAGTAAACCGTACGGATGCGGATTTCGTCCCTTCGTACACCGCAGCGAGATGCGGCGGCAATGTGTTAAGCGCCTAAGTGTAAGCAGCCACTGGCTGAACTGTTGGGTGATTTTGTAACTCGTCGGTAATCGGCTATCGCATAGATTTGATAATTCTGTTTGATTGTAATTAATTTTTAATATGCATTTAACATTTTATAACGACGTCGCCCGAGAGGTCTTGGTATATTTGTTGAATAAATCAACCAATACTTCTAGCTGATGAACATAATTCCGCTTTTATTCTTATGTCATCCAGCTTGATAACGATTGCCGATCAATCGATAAGTTACAAAATCAGACTGCCATATGACAGCCATTAAAAATATTCCTAAACAAAAAAGACAAAAAATAGTCATCATTTTAGTTCTTTTTAATGTATTTATATGTCTACAATAATACTTCTTTAATATTTATGCATAAAGACTGAAAAGTGTAATAAAAGCGACATGGGCATACCTACTCGTAAATTGATTTAAACCTTACAATTAACTTGTGACAAGCGAACATCATCATGGAGCTTCCGACTCCTTACGGCAGGTTACTCCACCGGGCACTCCGGATTTCCCCCCTCACCTTGCCGCACACAACACCGGACATATTGAGGACGCGTGTCAACCGGACGGACGCGATTTTTACGGACGGCAGCAAGCGGGAGGATGGATCCATGGGGGCCGCTCTAATGTTAGTCGATCCGGACGCCAGACCAAGCGTTGCAGTCCGCAAATTTAAGTTGCATAACTCGTGCACAGTGTTTCAGGCCGAGCTGTTTACCATCGACCGGGCCTGTTAATTACAGGCGGCGACGGAGGGCGCATACACCGATACTCTCATTATCTCATACTCTCATGTCGGACTCCAGATCTGCCCTCGATGCGATCGCACACCGCAGCTCCCAACACCCCATCGTGTCTCACATCCACCAGACCCTCGCATCCTTGCCAGTTACGCAGCATATCCGCTTCTGCTGGGTCAAGGGACACGCTGGCATCGAGGGCAACGAGCTGGCTGACCGCTTCGCCGTGGAAGCTAGCGGACTCCACCGGACGCCCGACTACTGCGCCTTCCCTATCTCTTTCGCCAAAGCCCGCATTAGACGGGCAATTAGAACATCTTGGCAGGCCCGATACGAGGCCTCTGCGCAGGGAGCTCATACGCGGAATATTTTCCCCACGCTGGACTCCATTAGATCCTTCCGGTCCAGCGTTATGTTCAATTTTCATAACACACAGTATCTTACTGGCCACGGTGCCCATCGCGCGTATCTCCACAGGTTCCACATTAGTGCAACTGACACCTGCCCCTGCGATGACACTTCGCCTCAAACACTGGACCACCTGCTGACGGAGTGTCCTGTCTTCTCTGGCCTACGCAACGACCACCTCACCATCTGCCGGTTGTGCGGCGACCCCCCTCCCTTCTCAGTGTCGGCTTGCATCCCCCATCCCAAACCCCTTGCATCCCTCAACCGCCTTATCACCCATATCTATAAAAATATCCGCGCGCATAACGCCTCTGTCCCACCCTCAACTCCACAAGCTCCTACTCACCCCAACTGACCACGACCGACACTGATAACAGCAAAAAAAAAATCGGGCAACATTCTGCACCTGAACGCTCATAGCGGCTACCCATATTCCTTTCCCGGAGGTCACCTGTGCGGGGGAATTGTATCCCATTCGCAAACCCCCCCAGGTCTACTCCAAATCTGACCACCGGCCCTACATGCGGCAATAGACAAACTATGAGAAAAAATGATAAAAAAATATATAAAAATAAGGTTCTAGGTCAATAAGTTACTGGTGGGGTTCTGCCTTTGTCTGGCTGTTGTTATTGGTCACTGGCATTATCAGTTATGTCTCTTACTAAAAGAAATTAGTGCGTGTAATACTTACTGTAATATATTAGTGTCATCGATTTTTGTTCGAATATACAATATGTTGAGTTTTAAGGTCCTACAAAAAATAGTCTAGCAGGCAATTGTTTGTTGAAATTTCAAAATACAATTAGCACCGAACATTAGTTCTGGTAGACTTGAGTAAGTATATTACGGACCGCATCGCACTTTAATCAAATTCTGCTGTCGCTGCATCGAAAAACCCGGTTGGCTGTCGCTTATATGGAAACGAATGGAGGAACGGTGTTCTAGGTAAACTTATTACGGAGAGCGCGTTAACGTGATCGCGCAGACTAGGAGCATCAAGGTGTTCGCTTGTCACACGTTAATTGTAAGGTTTAAGTCAATTTACGAGTAGGTATGCCCATGTCGCTTTTACAACACTTTTCAGTCTATATGCATAAATATTAAAGAAGTATTATCGTAGACATATAAATACAAAAACATATTGAAACCTTCGATAGATGTCCCGTAGACAGTGTTCTTTTTTATTAATTTTCGCGTGCTGAATCCCATTAGGTCATGTTTCACACAAAATACGACCATGATTAATCATGACCACTTATAATGAGCGCAATCATGCCAAATACACTATGCATAAAAATTCATTTCTTTCTACCTTATTACCTGCAGCGTAAGGTAGAAATTCCTGGTGATTTATCCCTTAAAACGTTTTCGTTATCTGCTTTCGGCTTGTCGAGGAATCCAATTATTTGGTCAATCGCAATCAACACAGGATCATCGCGCCACGAGATACGTTGAACTGTGCAAATTATTAGCAACCATTAATTCCATGTCAACAATGTTATGATTGTATATGATATGACGATATCAATTAAAACGATAACGATGCAAGTTGACAATGATGCAAGATTTTTATCATTCCAATATAAATGTGAGTTTAGGTTAGCATTCCTCCCAACTGATTTTTGGTCACGGCAGAAAAACTCATTCGACAAAAGCCAAGCCAAGTGTTTGTATGTGTGATGATACACAATCTATTCCTTCATTCACATAATCCGATAAGATGCAATTCGAGCAATTAATAACCTAAGACTCTTTGAGATAAAATTTAAAAAAAATGGTAAGTATATTATTATGACAGTGACTTCACAATATATTTACAAGAATGTAATATATTCAAAAATGAATAAATCAATACGTGAAAAAATTTCATTTCGGACTAGAATCGAACCCGCGACTTTAACATAACGTGTTGACCTTACCTCTAGGTAACCAAGCTCATAACGTGTTGACCTTACCTCTAGGTAACCAAGCTCATAACGTGTTGACCTTACCTCTAGGTAACCAAGCTCATAAGAGCGTCGCAGCCTCGACTAAATTTTAGCTGTATTGGTCTCCTTGTACTTATTGTTAAGCCACAGTAGACTTTATTCGCTGTTAATAACTATAACTACTAACTAACCTTTAACAACAACCACTTAAGAAATCTTTATGGATTTCTTAAAGTCTTTGCAGATTTCTTAAAAATTGGTTGAGAATAAAGCTAACTTACAGATGTATAATCGACCAATAAAGTGGTTTACCACCTTAAGGTTGGAATTCAGTGTTCATCATAAAACAAGACAATCAATTTTCCTTTGCAATAAATAACATACTGCCAGTAACTAAGGTTACCGTAACGATGTTTCGCCTATATGCGAAATACGTTTAAAATTGGTAAACCACTTCCTTGCTCGATTATATATACCTAATATATGATTAGTTTTGAAAAAACAGTTAATACACAAGAATTCACTTCGACGAAGGATCCATTTATCTTAGTGCCCCGGTTCAAGGGAGTTACTCTACATATGTGATGGTATTGGGAGCCTCGGTGTGGAAATTTCTGCTTAAGTGTAGTTTAAACTGACTTTCCCTTTCATAAGTTTAAAGCGCATACAAAAAAAGACTTTAATGAGTAATAGATATTATAAAGTCAAGAATTATTTAAATGATGCCAATGCCTGGAGTTAACGTTTTTTTTATTGCTACTAAGTTGGCAAACAAGCAAACTGCCCACCTGATGGTAAGTGGTAACAGTCACCTATAATACATGTGGCTCCTGTGACATTTGCAGTAAAACTGCAACCCCCACAAGGGCCACAGTGTACGTTGCCAACTTGTGACTTAAGATGTCAAGTCACGGTACCCAGTAATTTCAGTGCCATATCTTACCCTTCAAACCGGAACACAGCAAGTTATTATTCGTTATAATGTAAATAATCGTGTTGTGTATAGCCATTGATGTAATTAAATATTGTTGTATTTGGTAAATAACGACATACGAGTAGTCAGAAGTGAAATGACACTAATTTTGAATTAGACCAACTTATCATATATTTAGTATTAACATAATTTATTGTCTATGTTTATAACATTTTTTGACATTTTAAGTGTATGTAAGCATACCGATTGTATTTTTAAAACTTTTAATGACTATGTATCAAAACCAAGATTGTAATGGCGATTTAAAAGAGGAGATATAAAATTTTGACCTTTCGAGTTTCTTGCCTGTTCTTCTCGAGAAGGTTCTCCCAATTTCCGAACAGGTGTAGATTCAACTTTTTTTTCATTCCTACTTGTATTTGCAGACATATTGAGTGTATTCAGCATGTATGCACATACAAGGTTAAATATGTTTTCTTTACATTAGAATGTTTTGCTTTGTTTTGACGTCAATAAGTGCCTGTAAAGGCCTATGTTGAATAAAGATTTTTGAATTTGAAAAACACAAGTGACAAAACCAAATTAGCGAGCAAAAAGATGTGCGTCCTAAACAGAGCAAAGCAGTACTTTATCCTAGCCAGCGGCTTTATAAAGCTCAAATTCAACCGCATTGCTGGCACCTCTGGGCAGGAGCTCCCAAATATCAGCTCGCTCGACCTTCTTGACTCCCTAGAAAGGCGTGCATTTCGTATTGTCGGTGATCCTCATAATTAATCCATATAATTGCCTCAATGGAGATGCTAGAGCAAAGGAGAGACTTTGGTTTTCTTTGCGTGCTCTATCGGCTTTTAACGGTGAGTGCTCTGAGGAACTATTTGCGACAGTGCCTTCGTCACCTTTTTACCATCGCACCACCCCCCACCGTAGTAGAGTTTATCCGTACCACCTGAAACCGATCTGGTTGTTTCGGCGTTCATTTCTTCCACGTATGCGCAGACTCTAGAACGAACTCCCAACTGCAGTTTTTTCTGCAAACACTACGATATGTTCAACTTCAAATGAGGCTTAAAAAGAGCAATTCTCTCCAGGTAGGCAGTAACTAAGTCATGCCCCTGCATTGCAGATATCCATGAGCGTTGGTTACCATTTACCATTAGGAAAGCTACTGGCTCGTCTGCCACCGATAGTAATAATAAAAATAATATATGTTGCTGTACGTATTGCATTGTTAGACCACTAATGTGATGATAAGCTGTTATCAGCCCTATGGTTGCCCGAAACCATATTGTAAACCTAGAACTCGACGCAGTAAACATTATATAAAATAACATTTCCTCTACGTTTCACCATTAAAGTCTATTAACCTTATGGAAGCGCAAAAGCGCTACAACGTTGTTTTGCAGTTATTTTCTCTAAGGTGCCCTTATCCATATTGTATAGTTTCTGTTTAAAAAAATATTGTAAGGTAGGTATCCTGTAATTGTGGTTTTTACGTTCTATCTAAGTAATAACGATGTTATTGGAAGCACTAGAATATTTTTTTTCTTTTAGGATTAATAATGAATATGCATTGCATACCAAATGGGTGTAGAGTAGGGGAAACCGGGGCAAGATGGCATACTTAAGGGAAGAAACGTCATAATATGAAAATCAAACCGTTTATTAAAAATCTCTTACAACAATAGCAACACTTATAGTTTTAATTAACATAATAATAATCTTTTATGGCGCTTATTCACATATTTTTTTTGCAAATGGCAACTTAATAGCACATGTCAAATATCCCGTCTTGCCCCATGATTGGGGCAAAATGGGAACAGCTATGTGGCATGATGAGCACACATTTTAATCTGGTTGGCAATGTTCACATATAATGTGCCTCTTCATTGTCATCGTCAACATCGGTGCATGAATTATGGGCCAAGCCATGACAGCCGTTACAAATAATCCATCCTTTAGTGGACGGTAAGTATAAGTACCCACAATGAATGCAAGAACAATCATTTTCATCGTCTTCAGATGAACTAGTATCAGTGGCACTTTCTTTTTTGCGTCTTTTGTTTTTATTCTTTTTTCCCGAGCTTATTTTTTCAGGTATTTTTATTGCCAGGTTTCTTTTTGTCAGTCAACTTATTTATTTTTTGTTTTTTATTTATATCCCTAATGAGATCAATCTTGTACGGAGAAGCTGTAAGTATTGTAATTTACTGCGTTTTCTTGTTTTCCTTTCGTGGAATCTTACTTTCTTGGGTATAGCTATGGTATTTTCTGGGGTCACGGAAAACGATAATTTTGCTGGCAGTATTTGCCTCCTGACAGTCTTTTTGTTTATCTGTCTTAAACAGAACACTTTGTTTGTCTGTCTTTAATAATCTGTGCAGAAGTTAAAGGCTGAGGCAAGAACTCAGCACTCAATGGTTCTGCAGGTACAGAATCAGCAGAAATATCTTTTTGTGTTGGAATGCATGGTCCATCTTGAGTTACTTACGATATGATATAAAACTGTTTTGTAGCGACCTAATTTCTTTTCCCATAGTCATTATTAAAATCAGTTTCATCTTCATACTTTGAGCCCGTCTCACACTTTCGTCGTTCCAAAATCGTTTTAGGTACGTTTTATGTAGCTAAGGCTCGAAGAAATCCCATTGTCTCAAAAACCACAGCTCTAGCCTGTATCTATTTTATGTTTATAATTTTGTACCATTTTACGGCAAACAAAAAATAAATTTATTACTAATAGGTATGAACTATTTAGCTGCCTACACATTTAGGGCAAAACGGGATAGTACCCCATTATGCCCCGACCATTTTGCCCCAACAGACACATTTTTCAAAAGTAACAACAGTTCTAAAATGCAAATTTATTCTGCTAAAAAGCAATCCGAAAACGTTACTTTTACACTACTTCAACAAGCATGTAATAAATTTCTACAATAGCACTGATACCTACCATAGGGCCCATCCATTAAAAACAGGAAATTTCGTAAAAATCCTCTAAAAAAACCATTTTTTCTCGTCGCGCAGTAAAAACACGCAACGACACGCACATGCGCTAGGACTCATATGTCGCGACTAAACATCCCCCGAATGGCGTTGTGTTAGGCTCTGTTATATTCACCAGTCACGCACACAAGCACATTTCCCGTCCTGCCCCGAGCTTCGTTTTGCCCCGGTTTCCCCTACGTAGCACAACTACCCATAAAAAACGTAAAAGTTCGGAATTGTCCAGGATTGAGCAAAGGTCAATTCACCGGTCATGCAGACGTATAGCTGTGCAGAATGCAGGATGTGGAAACGTATTTTTATAGGCAGAAGATACTATAATATTGTTATCACTGATTAAGTAACTGCACCAGTTGCCCAAAATCGAAATATGTCTGAAGTTTCTCCCCTTTCCATATAGATGTAGTATATACCAAACTTGATTTCAAAGAAGCCTTTCTTGTTACTTTGCCCGTAAATCTTGCGCAGCCTTCGCGGTGACGTCATAAAAGTTACACCGGGAGCTGGCTGCGAAATAGACCAATTGACAACGAGGGTGACTTGTTTTTTTCACCATCATTCACTTCTTTGTACTAATAGCAAAAGAAGTCCTGTTTACAATGCTTCACGAAGTTTTCACGTAGAGCTGGATAAGTTACTAACTTAGGGCGATTTACACAACACTCACTCACTGTTTTTATTATTATTATTATTAAACGGTTTTATTTAGCTTGCCCTGCTTGTTTGGGTTTTACACCTTCAGTTCCGATGACAATGCAATTATGCATAATTATTAATGTTGTAAATCCAAATGGCCGCTGCAATAAAATGGCGAATTACGTTTTTTGTACAACCCTTGTAATATGGGTATCAAATGAAGAGGCTTGATTTGCAGAATACAGTACTTTTAACGGTGGAGCGCCGACAATTTTTTTATTTTATTGTCTGTTTAAAGATTTTTTTTATTCTATTGGTTAAAGTTATAATAAGCATGATTCTGTAATGTAATCCTTAGTTTATTATCTAATAAATAGAATATTTATGAATCTTTGTTTTATATGTCTTATACAAAATATTTGTAATTCTAAAGTAAGCTTAAATTAGAGCAAATTGTGGCAGAAATCCGTACGCGATATTGTGGACGCGCCATTATAAAAATACGATCGCCAGCTAATGACAAATTTACTTATTGACTGCAGGGCTGTTTCTTGCACTGATATGTTGGTATGATTGATTCTTCGGCAAGTAAACAATAATAGATTATGCACCGAGGGATTAAAGCAGTGTCTAACGTCACGGGCGCCATATTGATTTAAGATTAAGATTTCTTATTCTAAAGCACGAACACGTCACGCAATAATTTGAAGTTAAGCTTAAAACATTATAAAAACTTAAAACATATTAATTATAATATAACAAGTATGAACTAAGTCTACTCATCGATTTACAATACGACACGATCAGCTGCTGGACCCTGTCAATGATCTTTAGTAACACGCAGGACGAATGTTAGTTTGTTAGCAATAAAATGTTTTCAAATAAATTTTTACTTTCATAACACCAATTACCTACTATACAAAACTGTCGAAATCAATCTCAAATAGTCGACAGCCTATTGACTCCAAATAAAAAATAAAAAGCTGAAGCACCTGGACATTTACTTACGATTATTTACTTATCAATAATACACTGAATAGACTTCTAAAAAGACTGCATTGATGCCACAAAACACATTTCAATAGGCACTTAATTAACCTAAGTAACAAGATATTACAATTTTGAAATACATAATGGCGTTGGCGGTGGTAATCGAGCTTTATATATTATAGAAGATAGATAGATAGAAGAGAAATAAAGTGAAGTGTCGTTGTTTATTTTAGCTTGCACTATTATGTAGGTAAATATTGTATAATTTTGGTAAGAAATTATGTATTTGGATTTAATCAAAACATTATTTACACAGGCTCAGGGTAGAATATCTGTTTAACCCTAGTGGATGCACGTAACTGCTGTATGGGCTTAGAACCTTTGTCTTCTTAAGCTAAGCATCTATGCTTAATTTTCATACGAAGTTTATGTTCCAAATTTAAAACATTTTACTCCCTTATGAGTTTCATACAACATAATATCCCTTGGGAGATAATTTCTTGCTTTACGTTGAAGTTCAAGCTCAATTATAACCCCCTTAGGGTTATAATTGAGCATTGTCGAGCAGGTCGTATGAAAAAACCTTTTTACACTTGTTCGTTCCCATCGTTTATTTACATTTATGTCTGTGGTAATGCTTGTTTGTCACCCATACTGTTGTGAAAAAGTAACTAAACATCTTATTACAGAAATCGGCATACGATTAAGCCTGAATTAACTGATTACTATTTATAAGCGGCATCTACAATCAACTGACATCTCTCATGACTTATGCCGCGTTCGACAAAAGACAGCGCTCACAAACCACGTCTGAGTACTTCGTAAGACCAATATTTTCTTCTCGGCAAGGGGATGGCACGATAAATTCGCTCCCTATTGATAGTTAGTAGCGCATTAGTTCTCCTTTTGTACTTTGGGGGCTATTCAGTTGAGAAAGTGCTTATATGAACGCTGGGGATATTGTAAAGCCAGTGTATAGGAGTATTTATGGCTTATATTAAAATATTGTGTGATCAAACACAAAAATTTAATGAAAGTGGAATGAAATTCGGAAAAATCTTCTCATATATAAAAATTTCGTGCCACAGTGTTTGTAAGCAAACTCCTCCGAAATGGTTTGACCGATTTTAATGAAATTTTTTGTGTATATTCGTTAGGTCTGAGAATAGATCGTAAACTAATTAATATGGCGGAACGTAGTTTGCAGGCACAGCTAGTCTAATATATAAAATTCTCGTGTCACAGTGTTTGTAACCAAACTCCTCCGAAACGGCTTGACCGATCTTTTTAATATTTTTGTATATATTCGGTAGGTCTGAGAATAAGTCGAAATTTTTAAATAATCACCAATAAATAAACTACTAAAAACCAACAAAATAACCACAATTAAGAATGTTTAAAATCCTAGTCATGTTAACAATTAACTGACTTGTTATTCCGACAGATGCCCAATTTCGCGGGCCAATAAGATACAATCGCTGGCAGTAGATATTCTGTACTTGGACTGACTGAGGTATCAACATAGAACCCAAACTTCTGTATTTTTCGAAATTCCTACAAGAAGCTGAAAAATCACTATCCAAAAAATAAGTAAAATCCGAAAAAGCCAATGAAGTAAAACAGAAATTCTCCTGTCAAATCTTTTACCTACATACGTTAGTGACACATATCAATGGAAAGTTCCCGTGAACATTCAAGTTGTTCTTTATCTTTACCGTAGTTAGACAAAAGAATTAAGTTAATACAACCAAATTGTTTAGTCATATAATTTATTTTGCTCATTTTTTGAAAGTTCTCATTTTATTGCACAATATAATTCAGTAACATTAACTTATTTTTATTTCTAATCAATCTTCACGAATTTGTACGTCACTATTGTTAACAGCGAGTAAAATCACTTCTCTGTTCAAAAATTTTTTAGTGACTGACTGAGATGTCAACGTGAGGCTTAAACTGATACTGCACGGGCCCACTAAGGAGGGATTTTTCAAAATACGTACATAAAGCTGAGAAATTCCCATCCAAAAAATAAAGAAACACAGTGTTGAGCTTAATAAAGTGAAATGTAGTTCGCAGGCACAACTACTTAGTCTACTATAACCTCAATATCGACTGAAACCCTGATATCGACTGAAGCGCGTACAGGTGAGTGACGTATCCAATTTCAACACTGCAACTAAGCAAGAGCTATCAGTAGGTCCTCTGGTCTATATTAGAGAAATACATTATGTACCTAATCATTTGTTCCAATGACACATCGTTTGCAGATGACAGTTGCTTTAGATTAGTGGTGGGCGTTGAATATACGAACTGTTTATTAAACCGTTTTTCTACCGTTAACGAACTAACCGTTTTCTACTTACTGCAAAACTAGTTGAATTTATTATCTATATCATTCAAGCAATTCGAGTACCATGTACCAATGTGGTTTTCGTTTTCGAATTTCATAATATTATCTACATTTGTCTGACGCTCCTACGACGATGAAGAAAAACATCGAATGACACGTTGAGGTCAACGCGTATTTGTTTTGTTATCGCGAAAGTTATAGTGAAATTTACTTATATTGGATAAGTTTGTGTCAATATAAATAAGTGTGTTCATTAAGTATGTATGAAAGTAAGAGTTATCTATACTTATTTTATAAAGAGCAATGATTTGTGTTTTGGTTTCTAATGAATTAACTCAAAAACTACTAGACTGATTTTTTAAAAAAATAACTAATAAAATACTTAATTATTGCATAGCGTCATTCACCTCTATAGCCCATGGACTATAGAATTGTTTTTACTACCGATAACGGAAGCGAAACTACGAGCGGAAAGCTAGTGTTTTACGAGTATATGTGTAAACGTAGCTCACCCATCTGATCAACAGAAGTGGCTCTGAAGCATCCCACTGATGATGATCATGAATGCAGAAAAACTGAAAAGATGTAAAACTTCCGAGTTTATGGCATTTGTGAATATTCTATATCTGATCATGCCCTGAGTTTTTCAGGGAATGTTTAGATATAAAATAATAATAGATGTCCTGCTCGTTGCAACCTATTATGTTTTGTGTAAGAGTATAAAGTTTTCTAGATTAGACTGCAACACTTGAATGTACGTACATAATAGATTATTTTTTGTTATCTGCGTGATATTACATTAAAGACCATATGAGTGTAGCGAAGAAACTTTATCTGCGACAATTTATCGTGATAACGGAACACTTATATTCACAATAATGTGCCCCACTACTACAGATTCTAGTAATTTATATAGAAAACGGGCTTGATTAAAATATAAAGTTCTAATTATGCCACAGACAGGGCGTGCACACAATTACCCTATGTCCACAGACCGAACTGAGACCGGGAGAATCAATCATTGTGTACGGTAGTCGCAATCTCCATCGTTACAGTGCAAGGTAAAATAGGCCTTATATCAGAAAAAAACCAGTGTGGTGTAATATTTCTTGTGAACAAAGTAAGTCTCCGTAATTGGCTTGTGTACAGGAATATTTTCTTTTTTTAAATAATATTAGAAACTTATAAATATATCTAAGCTTGCTTATGTATCTTAACTGGTAACGGTTATGATATTGAACATCTTCGGAAACAAAGAAAGTAATAATGAGATAAAAATTTCGGGCACTTTAACAAAGTGACGACAGTTCATAAAGAGTCCGTGATTTTGAAAGCAAAATTAATTAAGCATTTGGCCCTTAAATAAAAATAATACAATTTGAGGTTTTACACTCAGTAATTTATTATTGCTGTGGCACAGATAACTAAATATTTACTACGTATGATGATTAATATTTCATGCTCTAAGCTTTTAGATTCGATTCAATGAAAATTTAAATTTTGAATTGATCTCATTAAAAACATACAAACAAGATGACTCGATGTTAATATAAAAAACAAACAAACTACCCATTTCAGGCTTGGTGTCAGTAATATTACTCGTACCTACCGCGCCACATTCGCACAGCCTCACATCCACTCCATGTAGCGAGGCGATAAGCACCCTTGGCGTGATCAAAGCAATGCACGTTTTAATTGCCGCCCTCGTGGGCGTCAACGCAGGAAGGGCAATTTGCAGCACCTACTCAAATAAGTTGGATAACGAGCGTAATAGTCGCGGATCCTATGTGAAGATAGTTTATTTCAATGTCTACATCTATAGGATACTATAATTAATAGGCTAGATGAAAAAAAAACTTTTTGCTTTAATAGAAGCTCATTCATATAATAAACTGAAAGAAAATAACTAAAAAAACAACCAAGATATAAGGTATTAAAGATTTTCTCCATCTCTTTCTAGCCAAATGGCAATTTACATGGAGTTTATATGGCCGTACTAAACAATGACGTCACGGTTCATGTCGGATCTCTGTCTAATCGCTAACAAATTAACAACTTAAAATGATTGTATCTAATGTATTTCTAAGCCGATTTTAATTCTAATTTCACAGGATTGTATCTTTTTCTACGGTATTTTAATATTTTATGACGAAACGTGAAAATTAGAATTCAGTCATCATCCCTATTATTAATAAAAAAATTATACTTCTTGACATTATTAAAAATCATTGATATTACTATTATTTACACACCCTCTCACACGCATACATTCGCATTCATTTTAGTCAAAGAGAGGTCACATGTAGTAGGTATTAATTTTCTTGTTCAGTTTTTATTTAATTATAATTGTAGATTTAATGTTCCTATCCACACAATTAATTGTAATGTAATTATTATTTGTATTGTTATTTTATTGTCGATATAAAATTAGGTATATTAAGTATCGATATAAAAAGGGAGGGCGCTGTAAGCTGAAATACAGTATAGTTCGGCTGCAGATGACTCTGTATACTTATTTTTTAAATAATTGAATATTAAACTTAAGAAAAACTATTTTATTGTATTAAATTAAGCAAAAGAAAAATTGTTATTAGTATAACAATAAATTATTATTAGTATAACAATAAATTATTATTATTATATTATTATCTAGAACAACAGTAGATAGATCCATGACATCACTGGGTTGAAGATGGTTATTTGTGGTTGTATAGTTATTTCACGCCCCTGTTAATTTAAATCATGATCATCATCAACTTGACAATCATTGTGGAATTGATACAAGGCTATGAGGATTGCCTAATCATAAACTAGCTACCACCCCGGCTTCTAAGAAATTCCACAATAAAACATCGTGTGAAACTGAACATAAATCTCAGGAACCTATTACTTGTCCGAGAGTTACTTGTCTGATTTAAATTTGACCAAACCCGTTTGACCGACGTCTTTCTTACTATATGTATCGTGTGCCAAATTTTTAAATTATCGAAATATAATTTGAGATAATAATTATCACTATACCGTACTACATTCCACCGATTTTTTAATTATTTTTTTACTATTGAATGAAGTCTCTTTTGAACTTTTCAATTTCCATATGATTTATTTGACATACTTTCACATCACCAAAACAACATTTTACCAAAAAAATATTATTTTACTTCCGTAACCCAACCAATCAAGTTACTATTAAACAAAAAATTGCAAATAATTTTGCACACTCAATGTAACAAAAATATTAATGTTATCTGACTATATATACAGGGTCATTTTGAATGAACCAACAACCTCCCAGGGGCTGATTCTAGTGCTCAGATGCAACAACTTTTTGTATGGGACCAACATCGATATCTCAAAAAAAAACACTCCGCCATACAAACTAGGTTAGCTGATTGAGACTTAGTATGGGAAAGTGGATTTTTTTTTTGCGATTTCGATGTTGGTCCCATACAAAAAGTTGTTGCATCTGAGCACTAGAATCAGCCCCTGGGAGGTTGTTGTTTCATTCAAAATGACCTGTATATGTGTAGGATATGGACGTGGTCTAATACCAATGCTTAATTTTAAATAGCCCAAATCCCTGTTGCTTCAAAGAAATGAATACCAGCGGTACTTTCACAGTACAAAGTTAAAAGAACAATATGATAACATCTTGTTAATCTTGAATAAAGTAAAATACAATGATCACAAATGGAAAGTTTGTGTTGAATAAAAAATGGTGAATTTTTTTTCGCGGTTTACAAAGTTTTTACACTAAGTTTCCCCGTTTTATATGTCTTTGGGGACAGCAGAGCTAAAGAAGAACATTGGGTAAGAAGAAAGTGACTCTTGAAAAGAAATACGAGTATGTTGACTGGGCGGCAAAATAGGTATAGTTCAAAATTCACTAGTAGCCCGTGATAGGATTATTTTGCCGCCATTACATATAAAATTAGGAATCTTGAAACAGCCCAGTAAAGCACTAGATAAAAACGAGAATTGCTTTTCTTACATTTGTCACAAAATTTCTCACCTTTACAGGAAAAGATTAAAACCGGTATTTTTGACGGACCCCAAATTGGACAACTTATGAACTCTGTACCAGGGTCGTCTGCATGGGTTATCGGCAACGATGCACTGTAGTGTTATTTTTAACTTTTCAGAGTTTTTGAAGTCGGTTTTTATTTTTTGTAAAATATTTTTGAAATCGGTTAGAAAGTAGCTTATATCCTACCTAAGGGCTTAAGCTATCTCTATAGCAAACTTCGATAAAATTGGTTCAGAGGTTTAGGCATGAAAGCGTTACAAAAAGATAAATAGACAGACAGACAGACTCTCTTTCGCGTTTATATTATTAGTAGGGATTATGTTGCCTACTTATAAATTAAGAGGTTATGTATGGCTTAGCAGCACCTATTGCAATAGCGCAGACTCTATTGGAATATGTAAAACTGAAACGTCATGAAATTGAGATCACTGAAAGGAAAAGATATCGCTGATCGTAATCGTTGAAAAAAAATTAAATTTGAATAAAAAGCCCATGCTGTGAAACATATCTATTTTAATACATTTCGAACTTTGAAATGTATCTACGGCACACGACGAATGGCAGATGCAAATTATTTGTTCAAAAAAGCAACGGGATGAAATTTACGAATGTTTGCTAAATGTGTGAATGTTTGCGACTGAACAATTTCACCCAATTTTCAGGCAGCTCGTTTTTGCTACTCTTTTTATTAGATAGAACGCGAATGTTTGTATTTGTCATACAGTCTCTTTGAAAGAACAAGTTGATTATTCATTCGAATAGTTGCGTATTTACTCATTGTAAAAAATTTAACCAATCTGTTTATATTTCAATATAAGAGCAGTTTGTGTGTAACTTTTTCATTTAAGTACTTGATTAATATATTTTTTTTTCATAAGATAGGTAAATATAAATTATTAGAAAGTAGAATAGTTTTTACCCAAAAAAAAATGTTATGAATTACGAAAACCCATAAAAGATACGATATTCGCACTTCAATTAAATTATATCAGCTTAAAAATTCTAGATTCCATATATTAACTTATTGCCAAATCTTTGGCCAAAATATAATATAATACCATCCTTAAATACCTTTATTTGTTAGTGACTATTGTTAGCAAACTTTTATCAAATTAATACATACACGCAGATACTGTTTCTTTTGGAATTGTTATATATTAATTAGGACAGCATTAATATAATTTATGTTAATGTAATATAACTGTTAATATAATATACCCATATACGAGTAATAGAGTGTGATTTATCTCATTGTTAATTGAAAAATGAAATATGAAAAAAATGAGAAATTAGATACTTAAAACCTATTAAAGTTTTGATTACAACAAATTCAATTTAGGCATATTCGATATATAGATTATTATCAGTGTTTCAAACTCTATGTGAACGAATTTTTTTTAAAGACTATTCAATTCCTTCGTTCTAGGCCAACATTATCTTCATATTATCGACTTAGTTACTTACACAAATATTTATACTGAACATAAAAATGTTAAGATGTAACGTTGAATTCGGCAAACATCAATTTAAAAACATGCCGCAACGTAATACCTTATTTTGCAACATCAAACAAGTAGTGGTGTTTGCCGTTCGAAATTTCCCCGTCCTAATCTTGGTGAAATATTAGGGAAAAATAAAGAAGTCACGGGATCAAAGCCTCGTCACCTGCAGGTTTTATTTATGAATGAGCCTTTGATAAACAATTTAAGTGTTGCTGTGTACACGCTTACAATCAGTTTTTATTTGAGAAAAATCTTCCCTTTACGCAGTTAGCAATAAGGTTGAAAGCTCCGTGCTCAGTACGGTCGCGTGATGCTATGTCGGTAATGATGCGGAGACCGCTTTTAAAGTTAAAACGTTGGGAAAATTGAATTGTTTTCCCTTCGTTCGAGCGGAGCTGCGGTAAAAGCGTTGCGGTCTGCAGCGTGTCTAGAGGTACACCGTAAATAGCAGAGACGGAGGAATCTGGTACGCTCACGTTATTGTTAAGGTAAATGAACATGAATTTGCATACATGAGATAAGAGCATATTGAAGTTAGTCTTAATTCAGTTTAGCAGTATTAAGTTTGAGTCTTTTGAGATTGAAACCAGGGGGGTCGGATGCCCAACGAATCTTTAAAGATTTTCCGACTGACTTAGAGCAGCAACGCTTAACCAAAATCTAGGCAAAATAATCATAACTGCCAATGTGGCAATAATGCTGCCAGCTTTTTGGGAACGTGGTTCACTGACAGCTAGGTTTAGAAGTGTCAGAAAAGGTTCCCGTGGCCTTGTCCGGCCACGAGGTGTCCCTCCTCGTGCTCGTGCCAAGGCGTATTTGAGGGAGCATCGTTGGGTTTTAGTCGGTAGGCCGCGGTCCCTGGCTGCCACTTTGCTCCCGGGTGGTCACCAAAACCCCGACATAACCTCGCGTTTTCCCAAGCGCGAGGAATGCGTAACGCATTTCCCAACGTAAAAAAAAAGGTTTAAGATTACGTTGTTGTTTTGTTATTTTTATTATCTTATTTAGTTTCAGAAAACCCAAGATACAGAATAAAATCGATATCGAAAAATATATGGTTTTACTAATATCGCAACTTGCAGAGCTATAATAAAAAAAATATTAGGAGATGCAAAGGCGCTACCTACATCTATAAACAGATTTTCGTTTTAATGAATTTGACAAAAATGACAAATCGTCGCGGTGGGATTTCCTTTTTAACCAAACGAAACCTTCATGGTGTGTACATGATTTTTCATAGGAGAAACTTATATTTCATATACTATTTACAGTTTATTTAGGTTTTTTATATTCGTTTTTGCATAAAAATCTTAATGCGGTTTACATCATCTACAATACATCTACTTACCAAGTTTCAACAGTGTAGTTCTCATAGTTTAGGAGAAAAGTGGTTGTGACATACGGACGGACAGACAGACAAACATGACGAATCTATAAGGTTCCGTTTTTTGCCATTTGGCTACGGAACCCTAAAAATTGCTAGCAGAGGATAATTTAGGTGACAAAATGTTGATCTTTGTTCACCTGTTAAAGGTTCTTCTGAAATTTGTGGTAATAAATTTCTCTAGCTATTAGTTTCTGATCGAGTTGATTCAATTTCGTTGCTTACAAAATATGGAAATTTCCGTTGAGAAGTCCTGCGAGTGCTAAAATTATAGAACCTGTATCCATTTTAGCTTCTATCTTTGGACACATTCTCCGAGAAACCATAAAATGTTTCAATTAATTGACAGAAAAGCTCGTTCTTTGATTTCACTAGTGATTGAACATGTATTAGCAACGCTAGCAAACAGGCTTTACATCGCCTGCTCCACAGACATGAAAGCGTTTAAAAAAATCAAAGCGCTGACAAATTCATCAAAAGAATTTCCCTTCTGATGAGGGCTTAAATCTTTGAAGAATTTATTTGCCGAAAATACTTGTAAATGTGAAATGAGTTTACTCATTGGGTGTTTGAATTCGTCCGACATTTTAAGTGTGACAGGCATATTATGTAAGAATCGTTTTTATTTGATTAAGGTTCTATGATGTTCTTAGATGAAATGTAAGAAATCAGGATACACAAATTTCAAATTAAGAATATACCAAAAATTTTGTAACAACACCGAAGCTATAAATTGGTGTAGGTAAGTAGTTATCTCACATCTTCAAAGAAGATATGGGCCTCTTATATTTGAACACAACTATGTGACTTTACCGTGATAGCACACCCCGGACACTCCATACAATGCAACGTTTGCAAATCAATTACCTATTACTACTACTTAGACAAATGACGATCGTACACGCGCAAATGTGTGCGTGGAATCTAGTAGGGCTGAGTGCGCGGTTATCAATCGAAATGACGCGGGAAGTGCAGCGACTGCCTTCTCTTTCACCCGCATAGCGCTGTCTCTGTTATCAGCCGGCGCTCGCGTCTACTCGTCCGAGCGATCGCGCGCGCCCTTGTTTATGTGTCAGTGATGTCTACAACGAAGTGCCGGGTAGGACGAGGTATTTGAAATGAGTGCGGGGAGGTGCGTGGCCGTTCTGTACGTAGTACTATTATCTATTCTGTGGTGATAGCATGAATAATTAATAAGATGACCTTAACCAGAGATAAACCAGAGACTCTACTACAAATCAAACTAAAAAAATGTATCCATTACGAGTAATAAAGAATTGTTCGACATTTCAATAAACCATTAAAATTAACAAACAAACTGTGAGCAAAGCGTGAAAACAAAGTACTGTTTTCGCTGGCGTCCACCGCAAAGAAATTTTAATGTAATAAGCTTTCTTTGTGGTTGGTATTTCAAAGGCTTTTAGTTTATTATCCCAGGTTATGAAACTAGCGGCGGGCTAGAGCTTAAACCGTTAGTTTGTGGTACAAGTCACAAAAGTAAAAATGTGACGAGAAAAAGCATTATCTTAAAGTAAAAGAGAGTTGAAAGATGACGGAGCTTCTTTATTTCACCATCAACATGAATATTTGCGACGTTTAAGTTATCATAACAATCAAATATATTTATTTATTTAAGGTAAATCAAAGAACATCATTAATTTATTAATTTAAAGGTTTCCAGGTTTCCCTTAGAAGTTAGATGAAATGAAATTCTACAGATTGCTGAGTCGAATTATTAAATGTATTATGTTGTCAATGTTTGTCAAGTTTTAACATATTTAACGGCTTAACTTATTAAAATTTTGCTAGAATCTACCGAAGAATTATGTATGTAGCGAAATTCTAGAGGAGATTTGATGTTGTGGTCAGGAGATTATGTACTTTGTTAGCTCTAAATAACACCACGACATAACTTTATTATTAATGCGTATGCCCAATGCCTGCTTTTAAACACTTCGAAGCTAATTTGTATTCTCAATACAAGTTCTAAAGATTTTTTATTCTTTTATTTATGGACTTTAACAATATCTGCAAGTCCCATTGTACCCTAAAATGTATGTTCACTTAACACAATAAACTATTCGTTGCTACCATATCACAGATTAGCTCTACAGTATCTGTAATAGGGTAAGCCAAAATTGTTTGGACCTTCGTAAAAGTAAAAGTAAGAATTACATATTTGTCATAAATTTCCCACAGAACACAAAAATATTGCGATCTGTGAATTTTCCCACGTATGGACTTGTAAGTGTTGCTAGTTTTAGGTTTTTTTTTGTATTTTATTGCAGAAAGTTGGCAAACAAGCAAACTGCCCACCTGATGGTAAGTGGTAACAGTCACCTATAATACATGTGGCTCTTGTGAGATTCGCAGCAAAACTGCAACCCCCACAGTGTACGTTGCCAACTTGTGACACAAGATGTAAAGTCACAGTACCCAGTAATTTCACTGCCATATCTTACCCTTCAAACCGGAACACAGCAATGCAAGCACTGCTGCTATGCAGCAGAAATAGATAAGACGGAGGTACCTAAGCAAACGACACTGGTACAGAGTCTCCCTCCAGTAAATTCAAAACTTATAGTTTATATATACGCAGTAAGACAACATAACAAAAATTATAAAAAATATAAGCTTATAAATTGTAGCGTGCGCCAGAATACTGGGATTATTTTTATTTTGAACTTGCAACGCAAGTTACAGTGTGTGAAACTGATTTTATGAACAAAACGCGCTTATTACAGCGTTTTGTGCTACTTCAAACAGATTTAGTACCTACATAATATGTAATTTAAAAGCGAAGTGCATTACAAACGATTCGTACTAGTTATACAAAACTAAAAAAATAACTTTTGTTTATTGCGAAACGTAGTGCTCATATAGAAAAAAAAAATTCTTAAAGGAGCAGGTAATAAAAATGATAGTAAAAACATTCATTAAAACATTTTTTTTAAATCTCTAAAAATAGTTTGTTTTTAATTTATTACATGACACACGTTTTATCTAATATATAAAAATCATCAAATATCGATTAAATAATCGATATTATTCATATAACTATAAAACTATACTCGATATAACTTTAAAGTACACTCGAGTACAAAAAGATTGATACGGTCAAAGTTACAAAAATATGTATACTCTACCAACTCTACCATAATGTCAAGTCAGTAAAGTTTGTCAATAAATGTATATTATTTTTTTAACTTGACTATATCGATCATTTTATACTCGAGTGTACATTACATGAAAAAGTATTATGTAAATAACTAGCTCATATATGATAAATAACATTATTACAGAATAATCTCTATATATAATAAAATCGTAGGGGTACAAAAATCTGTAATTGCGAAATATTAAGAAAAAAAAATACACAGGTCGCCTTAAAATCATTAGCAGAACACGATAGAATAGTTTTTTTAAAAATAGTTTGTTTGTTGGTTTGTTTGTTTGTTTGTCTGTTTGTCCGGAAAGATCTCCGAAACTACTGGACAGAATTTGATATGGCTTACACCACAATGCTTAGAATATTCCGGAAGAACATTTAGGCAATTTCGTTTGTTTAAATTCACATTTTATTTTTAGTGAAAAAATACCATATAATATTTTCGAATTGGCTTTAGGTAGAAAAACAACATGGCGCACGTGAAATTATTTTGAGAAGTCTGTCACATAGTACAGAGAGAAGGTATTTTCTTCCACGAAGGAAAGGCAATGGAACTACGCCATACAGCCTGATCTTAAGTAATTGGATTTCGAAAATTAAGGCAGGAATGAAGTGTTTCACATAGTACAAATAAAAATATTTTCTGTTAATGGCTGTGCCCAACTGGATTTCGCCAACCAAATTGTCTTTTTCTTATGTCGTACCGTGGTGGTAAGGCAAAAAGATCAAGCCATACAACCAATGTATAAAGCATTTTTTTTGATAATACTTATCGAGTGACCATAAAATTTGTAGATTGGTTTAATTCTTGACTAATTTTCACAAAATCGGTACAATTTTTGAAATATTTGAAATGTTGAAAAATTAAGATACTCTTTTCAAGGTATTTTGAAAGGTGTTATATTTGGGGAAAAAGTCTTTTCGCATTATAGTATGTATAAACTTGTAATAAAATCTCTTTGGCTATACTATTTGTATCTGGCTGGTTTTGGTATCATTGAAAGTTTAAATTTTAAAGAACATAATTCCAAATTCAATTTAGGAAAATGTGTGATTTTCATTTGTTTTTCGTACCGCCAAGATGAGTGAATCTAATGAAGAAATTTGATACATTTTAAAATTTTACTACAAAAAAGGTACTACAAAAAGCCGCGAAAAAAATTTGCGATATTTATGGACCTAGTGCAGTGTCTGTGAGAGTAGCACAAATTTGGTTTAAGCGTTTTCAATCCGGAAATTTTGATGTCAAAGATGCACGTCGCTCTGGTCGCCCTATTACAGATAAAATGGATGCCATTTTTGAAAAAGTGGAGCAAGATCGGCATGTCAGTAGTTACGACGTAGCTGAAGAACTGGGAATTGACCACAAAACAGTTTTGGCGCTTTTGAAAAAACTGGGTACACAAAAAAGCTCGACATTTGGGTACCTCACGAGCTCACTGAAAGAAACCTAATGAACCGTGTACTCATTTGTGATTCTTTATTACGACGTAATGAAACCGAACCATTTTTGAAGAAGCTGATAACTGGTGATGAAAAGTGGATCACGTACGACAAGAACGTGCCAAAAAGGTCGTGGTCAAAGGCCGGTCAGGCTTCACAGACTGTGGCGAAACCCGGGTTAACTCGCAACAAGGTGATGCTGTGTGTGTGGTGGGATTGGAAGGGCATTATTCATTATGAGCTGTTACCACCAGGCAGGACCATCGATTCTGAACTCTACTGCGAACAACTGATGAGATTAAAGCAAGAAGTTGAGAGAAAGCGGCCGGAATTAATCAACAGAAGGGGTGTGGTTTTTCATCATGATAACGCTAGACCTCACACATCTTTAGCCACTCAGCAAAAATTAAGAGAGTTTGGCTGGGAGGTGTTAATGCATCCGCCGTATAGTCCTGACCTTGCACCTTCAGATTTCCACCTGTTTCGGTCTCTTCAGAATTCTTTAGGCAGTGTCAGGTTAACATCACGAGAGGACTGCCAAAACCACTTGTCGCGGTATTTTGACCAGAAGTCCCAAAATTTCTATAGCAATGGGATCATGTCCCTACCTACAAGATGGCAAAAAGTTATCGAACAAAATGGTACCTACATACTTTAGTTAAATGTAAATAAACTATATTAAAAAATGTTTTGAATTTTCTTAAAAAATGCGAAGAAACTTTTCCCCCAACCTATTATGTTTTTACATTAGGACTAAGGAATCAAACTCTTTCATCCATTTAACACTATTCAAAGTAATAGATTAATATTGATAATTAAAAAAAAATATCTGACTGCAATGTTCTGGGTTACGCGTAGAGGGACGGGACGGGCTCTTGATCCTAATGTCTAAAATGACGGATCACATTTTTTTGGATCCACCCAAGGACGTTCGACATGGATATCGAACGAAGAACCTAAAGAGTAGAACACATTGAACCTAGCCACGTTGACTTAATTTGACATGACTGCCGATAAAGTTCGTTTCCAAACCCAGCGATATGCATATCAAATGAAAGGCATTGATGAGTAGAGCACTATGAACCTAGCAACATTGACATAAATTCAACATGGCCGCCGCTCAAAAAAGGTGGATAAAAGTTAGTTTCCAAACCTAGCAATATGGGTATCAAATGAAAGGCATTGATGAGTAGAGCACTATGAACCTAGCAACATTGACATAAATTCAACATGGCCGCCGCTCAAAAAAGGTGGATAAAAGTTAGTTTCCAAGCCTAGCAATATGGGTATCAAATGAAAGGCCTTGAAGAGTAGAGCATTAGGTAGCTAGGAAAATTGACCTAAATTCAAAATGGCCGCCGCTCAAAAAAAAAGGATAATAGTTCGTTTCCAAACCCAGCAATATGGGTCTCAAATGAAAGGCCTTGATGACTAGAGCACTATGAACCTAGCAACATTTCCATAAATTCAACATGGCCGCCACTCAAAAAAGGTGGATAAAAGTTAGTTTCCAAACCTAGCAATATGGGTATCAAATGAAAGGCCTTGAAGAGTAGAGCATTAGGTACCTACGAAAATCTACCTAAATTCAACATGGCCGCCGCTCAAAAAAAGGATAAATGTTCATTTTCAAACCGAGCAATGTGGTACCAAATGAAAGGCCTTGATGAGTAGAGCACTATGAACCTAGCAACACATAAATAAATTCAACATGGCCGCCGCTTATTAAAGGTGGATAAAAGTTCGTTTTCTAATCTAGCAATATAGGTATCAAATGAAAGGTCTTCAAGAGTAGAGCACTATGGACCTAGCAATATTGACGTAAATTCGACATGGCCACCGCTCAAAAAAGGTGGATAAAAGTTCGTTTCCAAACCTAGCAATATAGGTATCAAATGAAAGGCCTTGAAGAGTAGAGCACTATGAACCTAGGAAAATAGCACAAAATTCAATATGGCGGCTGCTCAAAAAAAAACTGATAAAAGTTCGTTTCTAAGCCCAGCAATATGGGTATCATGTGAAAGGCCTTGATCAGTCGAGCACTATGAACGTAGCAACATTGACGTAAATTCAACATGGCCGCCGCTCAAAAAAGACGGATAACAGTTGCTTTTCAAACCCAGCAATAGGGGTATTCAATGAAAGTAGGCCCTGAAACCTAGAGCAGCCATACTCTAAGTGTGTTTCGCGGAACCCTAGGGCTCCACAATACCGCATAAGGGGTTCCGCAATAAATCAAACACCCTCTCTGGTCGTACTTTCATTATGCTTATTAATAAAGAATACACTTTTAAAAACTATTATTTTATTTTAGGGTTCCGTCAAGTATTTCGCTTTCCAAAAGGATTCCGTCACCAAAAAAGTTTGAGAACCGCTTCGGGGCCTATTGGATGTTCGATGTTAGATGTTATCTGTGTTTAGTGTCCTTCGAGACCGTGATAATGCAACGATCGTGAACTAACTAACGATAACTCCAAGTTTGTGTGTTGGATGTTAGTCATCACGGCGAGTTTGCTAACCGAACTATGCCAGCATCATTATATCGCACAGTACACGTTACAAAAACGGAAGTCTCAATAAATTTTAAGGCTAACCGCATAAATAAATACGTTTTTTCGCATTCGTTTTCTGAATGCGGGCATCCGAATGCATCAAATCTATACAAAATACTCATTGACTGCCGCACACGTTCGTTTTTATTACGAACGGAACACGTTCTGTACGTACGTTTAGGTAGAATGGTAGAAATCCCGAATGAGAAGAAACGAACGTCTGCGCTACGTTCATGAAACTCCGTGTCTGTATTCCGTGATCGGATATCGAATACGGAAAACGTATTTGTACAGTAACCCCCCCATTCATGCTATACATTAACTCTACGAAAACCGCCAGTATTACGAGCGACATAAGAACGGTTTAAAGGTCAAACAGTACAGCTTGACAAGGAGCTTACTGTACGACCAGTCAAAATTGGCCAAGTTGTCATATCCAAAAAATATATTTTGTTGGTGTTACCAACACCAATTATAAAATCTAAACTTTATTCGTATACAGTTCTAATTTATTAACAATTGTTTATTTTAATTCGAAACATGCATACGATAAATATTATTCTTGCAACTTTGTAGTTCTTTCTACTGAAGAAGAATTTATTAATATCAATAATGTCTCTAAATAATAATACTTAGTATTTATAGTAATATGTAATGTATTTAATTTCGTGGACTGTTAGAAAAAGAGCATTACCAACCTACGAAAATTGTCCTAATTTCGAAATGGCCGATGCTCAAGAAAGGCAGAATAAAGTTGAATCATTATGGAATAAAATGGAGGAAAAATCTAAACACTGTGTTAAGTATTTTGATGGCGAAACGTAGTTCGCGGGCACAGCTAGTTATACAATAAGAATAATTATATATTAATCGGGAGAAACAGCGACATAATGTGAAATTGTCTCCACCACAGATGAAACGACCGCGACCACTCTGCTAAGACTGTGATGACCCAGAAGAACTAGGTAAGTACTTATTTGTACTGGGGATTGCCCTGGTGTTCTCAGGCAATCCCCCCTTGGCGATAGCCCGACCAGTCAGGTCGGGCTAGCCCGGGCGCATCGGTAGTGGTAGTCGCAGTGTGGACCCTATCACGCGCGCCCATAAGGGCAGGGAGAACACCGGGGGGTTTAGTGGGTAGGCCCGGCTCTCTGCCGGGAGAGCCCCACACACGCTCGTCGTCTAGCTAACGGCGAGTACGATGCGGTCACGCATTTCCCTCGAAAAAAAAGGGTACTTATTTGTACCTCGTTTTTCTGCGTCCTCATACTCGTATTTATGCGGCGAAATTATGTATGTTTATTATTACGCATAGAAGTATATTAACAACATGGACGTCGGGACACGTTTATTTAAGATAAATGTCTTGCTAAGGTTTTTTAAATCATAATTTTTATTTTTAGACATGCCAGCTTCATCGCCCTACCCTTAAGAGAAAATCATAGTACGGACCGTTTTTCTATACAAACGTAGCCCCGTTTCCTTTCTGGATAATGACAATAGTTGCTCTATTTTTTGCCAATAAAATCAATGACAAACTATTAGCATGTTCCTATATTTAAAAAAATAATTAATACTGTTTATTTTAATTTTTACAACCATAGAACAAAATTTACAGTAGTGCGAAATCTTTTAATTTTAAGATTATATGTACCATTTATTTATTTATTATTGCACACACATACAATATAGGAAAACACATTTAAATCAATGAGCAAAAGGTACTGCATATTTCTGTTAGAAATTTCTTCCTGCAGACCCGAGTCAGTGACAGGTGATTTTAATGGGTAAGACTTTGTGTGTATATACTTAAATATACATACCAAAAATTTTTACATAGATATTATATAAATAAATATAACTGAATAAAATACATAGCATATAAATAAGACTGTATTAAAATATAATTATATATATAAACATATACTTGTAATTGTTATACAATAATACATAATATACCTAATATAATACTAACCTAAGTTAACCTATAATACTAACCTAATATTATACATAATATAATACATAATATACATACACATATACACAAAATACATATGTCTAATATGATGGCTATTATGGTACGTTAGATACATTGTTTCAGATAATGATCCTTAAGAGATGTCTTGAAAGCAGATATTTTAGTACAATCTCTAATGTTGGCAGGTAACTGATTCCATAGGCGTGCAGCAGAAACAGTAAATGACTCAGAGTAGGTGTTTTTACTTCGGTTCGGAATAAGGAGAAGCGTGCGTAATCGAGTTCTACTAAGCCTGTCAGCAGAACGTAAAAAACTAAAACGTTCTCTAAGGTATTGCGGGGCCAAAGGATTATGCAGAACATTGAAAAGTAGACAGAGAACGTGGTAGTTTCTGCGCTGTCTTATCGGGAGCCACTTCAATAGGGATCGAAATTTGGAGACATGGTCGAATTTGAAAATGAATCTTATGCACAAATTTTGCAATCGTTCCAATTTATTTAGGAGATCCTCATTTGCATCCAAAAAACATGCGTCGGCGTAATCAATAATAGGTAAAATTAAAGTTTGAGTAAGAGAGATTTTAGTTTTCAAAGGCAAAAAATATTGGAGTCGCTTAAGGGTATGAAAAGAAAAATGAACCATTGTGGGTTATTGAGTCACACTTACATTTTCACTTCATCAGCGGCACTGACATAGCGTCATTGAAGTTCTAACACCACGTAAGTCATTTTTGGCGGAAAAAAGACCACACGACGTTTTTCGAATACTTCGCATTAATCACAAATTCGTACTAACATTAAAACGGTTTTATTTTTCCTAATGGATCTAATGAAATGTATGTAAGTAATGGAATGGCATTAGAAAAGTATATTTATGTATAATTGTGCAGTTCTTTCACTCTTCGTAAAAGTTGCTATTTTGACATACACGGTGTTAGAACTTCAACGATGAGAACGGAAGAGCCGTTCGCGTTGGAAACTGATTTTCTTTGTAGTAATGTTTAATTTTATATTTAATATATGTTATCCTTTATTTAATAAGTTAAATATTAAAGGAAATTTAAACCTTCAAAAACCAATAACAAGTCTTACTTTCTGCTATCTTCAAATATCCAGCAAACAAAATTAACAAGATTATATGAAAAAAATTTTTTTGGTAAAAACACATCCACAGCCTTTCTTTAGCTTTTAATGCGAAAAGTAAATAAATCGGTCTAGTTTTGGCGGAGAAGAGATATTTCTGATTCGAGCTGCAGTTGCCTCTATCGTGGTTCGGTTGTTGGGGGCCACAGCGCGACAGCAATACATTTTACAAATAAGTATACCTATTTTAGAATTCTCTTGACCTTAGTGTTTCCTCTTAACGAGATAATGATAATTAAGTAAATTCGTGAAAGTATCTGAACTACTTATACTAATTTAAATTTACTACACCTTTTATGATTTAAATCTAGATTAGGGTTGCCATTCGTCCCGATAAGTCGAAAGTGGTGTCCCGACGACGTCCCGACGAGCTATAAAATGTCCTGACAAATATACATGAATATACCTACAGATACCGTACAGATACAGATTTGATGACATTTCGTACAGAGACAGATAAGACTTTACAGAAGTTCGCAAAAATATTTTACAAAAAATAAAAACCGACTTCAAAAACACTGAAAAGTTAAAAATAATATAAGAATAGGTACAGACAACATCACACTTCTATATTGAAGTCGGTGCCCGGTGCCAAACTATGATCTCCTAGAAAGGCATAAAATTTGTATTTTTAACTTTTTAGTGAATGCAATCTTTTTAGTGAAAGAAACCGTAAGTTAATACCAGCTCACCGGCATTAAATTAGCGTTTCCCTCGATTTTCATGGGATCCCATTATCAGATCCTGACTTTGGTGACTTTGGGATCACCCCAGGAGTATACTCTATCGAATACAAAAAGAATTTGAAAATTGATCCACAATTGGCGAAGTAATCGCGTAACATACATACGAAACACGTTGGACACACCTTAAAATTAAAGGGTTTTCCTCGATTTTCATGGGATGCCATCATCAGATCCTAACTTTGATGACCATGGGACCACCCTTGGAGTTTATTCTATCGAATACAAAAAGAATTTTGAAAATCGGTCCACAATTGGCGGCGTAATCGCGTAACATACACACAAAAAAACATACGCATCGAATTGAGAACCTCCTCCTTTTTTGAAGTCGGTTAAAAAAGGCTTGAAGGGGTCGAAATAGGGGAGGAAAGTTTCTATAGCAAACCAATCATTTCTGAACGCGATATAACTAAATCTCACGATGCTATTAATACTCTTAATGTCCCGATGCGGTCTCGAAAAATGGGAACTCTAATCTAGATGCAGTTGAAACAAAGTTAAAAGAAATTGCTATTGTGCTGCCATCTACCAGCTTTACTATCAAATAAGTATCACAGCAAAGTATGCTTACAATATTGGATTGTAGTTTTACATAAATATAGTAGATGACGCCTGCAACATGTTTCTGAATCAGTATTGTTTGCACTATTATTAAAATATACATGATTGAATTTAAAAAATATGATAACAATTCAGAAATAAAAACGAAAATAATAATAATATCCTAGCTAACTACTTATTACATTGTACTATTGTAGAAAGCATTAGGTACATTGCTTTCATATGCTTTTGCATTACAAAGCATTGACGTAAAGTTTACCTCAATGTTACGAAGTTTTGACACACTGCCCCTAGGTGGCGCTGTATAGCTGTTTCTTGAATGAATGTCGCCTTGCCCTATGCATTTTCAAAATATTGGTTTGCTTAATAATGCTTAATGGCCGACCGACGTCAAAGCAAATATATTCAACTGCTTAGATTCAACGAGATCTTGCATTACTTACTTAAATAATTACCGGCTGCATTTATGCATTCTGCGGTAGGTCTTGCTTGTCGCATTATGCATGTTAAATGCAAGGATGTAATCCATATTATGGATAACTCGTTTAAATGCAAACTCGATTTGTATTTGTACACGCCCTATCTGAATTGCCTTTTAATTACATTACTTTCGGCATTATTGATCTAAGTAAAAAATATTTATTTAGATCTATTTTTAGAACACCATTGTATTGTTGATACGTTGTCATATCTAATATATAATCTTTGACACTTATGAACTAGTATACTCGTAGTATCAACTAATTTTTACACGTCTTCTTAAAAGTAACTACTATAGTTTATCTTCTAATAATAAAAATCTCGTGTCAAAGTTTTTGCTATCGAACTCCTCCGAAACGGCTTGACCGATTTCTATGAATTTTTTTGTGTATATCTGAGAATAGGTAGCTCTGAGAATAGGTCGTAGGCTATTTTACTCTTGCTTTGGTCTATGTTTAATGATAAGGTGGTAATGGTGGCCCTTTGCAGAATTTATTATTGACAATATTTATTATAATTTGGCAAAAAAATACTTAGTTCGCGGGCACAGCTAGTATTCTACAATGTGGCGATTTCACGAAAACAATTGTGCCGAGCTCCAATCCTGAATAGGACACCTCCAATTCTGGATAGGACAGTTCCAATTAGATCAACTTGAAAAAAAAATGAAATTCCATGTAAGTGCAAACCCGTGACTTATATGTTTGTCCTGTTTTCATTAATATTTATCTGTCATAATAGCATAAGAAAATAACTGCTAATAAGTAGGATGTCTATTAAAATATTCCAGTTTGTTTGACTTTTGGATGAAAAGATATACTTATTATGTTAACTGCCTACACACAGAAGAACCAACGAGGAAATGTTCCCACATACTTTTTATAAGCAACTTACAAGGCTAACTACTCGATCTTAGCTTCACTTAACGCCTTCATCAAGGCCTTTGACGCTTACCACGGAGTATGCACGGAGGGGTCTTAAGCACTGGTCATTAAACGTCCACGTTTATATGACACGCAAAGTTTAACGTTTTCTAAGCAAATACAGCTCAAGTTACGTTTGTAAATATGTTTTACTCTCATTAACTGTATGTTTAATATTATTCAAGTCGTGATTGATTGCGTACGTGAGATAGCATCTATCCGTCTGTCGACACCCTTTACTTCAGCAAATCCGGCTCTTCAAACGTAACCTTTACCGATACAATAGTACTAGAATGCTGAATGCTCCTCTTGAAGCGATTAAGTACGGGTCATGATAAACATTAGCTTGTATTGTTAGATTAATGGCAGACTTTACCTGCCTATATTATCAAGAACATTAACTTTATCAATAAATAAATTATACGTGTAAACCTATAATAAATTTGTAGTAAATAATAGGGGTTAAAGTACGAAATTGCCGTTTTTTTCGTTTGTCTATACAACTGCATAACTTTTCTAATTTAAGAGCTATAAAAAAATATTGTTTTTATTACTTTTGACCCTAGAGTGCACGTTTTGGTTACAAATTAATAAGTTTAATAATATATTAAAAATAATCTCTAAAATTACCACCTATTTTTTTCAGAATGTTGTACGTTATTGACGACAACTTTGTGAAAACTAATTTTCTTGTCTTCAAAATTATGTTATTACTTAGTTTAAAGTCTATTGACCAGTCTCTAAAAGTTTCATAAAGTTTGCTTCATTGGTTATTAAATAACTAAGAAAAACGTTAAAATAAAATAAGCAATTTTCTTAAAAATCTTCATACAAAACGGCAATTTCATACTTTAACCCCTATTACAACACTATCCGAATTAAAAAGAATAATCTTTTGAGATCCTTGTATTCTGATGATCATAATAATTTTATGAGTAGGCACTGACATAGCTTAGGGAAACTTAGCCCTATTAAAACTGCTATTTCCTCCTAAAATCGCAATGAATAGTTTAGTTTTCATCTATTATTGATCGATCATAATTTAAAGTTGCCGAACGTTAAATCACAGTCAAACTGCAGTGTATTTGTTTATACGCCCGAAGGCACATTGCTAAGTGTTAAGTTGACCTTTGTCAGTCTTCCGTTGATGTAATCAGTGTCACTTCATTTCAGACATATTTCATCTGATTCGTTACGGACGTGTCAGTTTGACAAGCAGTTAATTGGATTTTAAGATCATTTTTATTGACACCTTTGCATTTTTCGGGTGGCACTATGCATCGTGGTCGTGTCACAAGAACAATACTTTTATGGCCTTACAAATAAAAACTTATACCGAGGATAATCCTCGGAATAATTTATTCTGTGTTTTGTCTTGTTTTAGCACATGTCAGATGTAATATGTCAAAATAAGACAAAACACGGAATAACTATTCCGAGGTTATTCCGAGGTATAAGTTTTTTATTTGTAAGGCCGTTAGATTATATGAATGAAGTTAACACGGCACAATGTCATTAGTAGGTACATACAAAGTGCATATAAAAAACCGGCCAAGTGCGAGTGGGACTCTCGTACCGAGGGTCCCGTACAAACTTATCTAAGTACGTACCTATATAAGTTCTTAATTTAAATTAGTAGGTATAAGACTAATTTAGTATGAGACCTTGCTTCTTGCCATAGGTTTTAATTCCCTCGTGAAGTTGCGCAAATGGCAAAAAAACGTGAGTACCTATAAGATAATTATTATTTATAAGGAGTTTAAAAAGAAATTTTGGAAAATAATAAAATATTGTGAACAAGGGCACGAACTAAGAGTCTGTGAAGTAAACATAATAAATTTAAAAAAATCCCTCGTGAAATCCTTAAATTTGCGAAAATATGCCTCATAAACAGTCATATTTCTCGATCGTGTTGAATTACAAGTCATGGACCTACAAATTACAAGTATGATTTTTTACAGCTGAAGGAGACTGTAGCGAGTATTTGATATTAATTTCAGCTTGATATCTCTACGCGAGAAAAAGGTCTTGACAGACAGAAGGACGGACGGGTAACAAAGTGATCTTATAGTGTTCCGTTTTTCTCTTTGATGTACGGAACCCTAAAAATTACAGAAAAAAAACAGACTTCAAAAACTCTTAAAAGTCGAAAATAATATTAGAATACACACAACATCACACTTTTATTTTGAAGTCGGTGCCAAACTTAAAGACTTTCTAGGAGATCATCACTTGGCACCAACGTCAATATAATAATGTGATGTGCTGTGTATACTTATATAATTTTTTAATTTTAAGTATTGTTGAGGTAGGTTTTTATTTATGCAATTTTTATTTTTTTAGTAAACTTAATACCAGCTCACCGAAGTTATCTTATCTTATCTTACTGTAGGGGTAGCGCAGCATGAAAGCCTTCGCACTTCGACCCATTGCGGATCTTTTGTGCTTCCCCATGTTCAGTCCTTAAAGCCATCACCACCTTCGGTCCGGTCAATCGTGCTCATGAGCCTGATGATTTCCTTCGGTGGCATGGCCCTGTAGTCCTCCGGTTTTTGAAAATCGATCCACAATTGGCAGGGTAACCGGGTAACATGCACACAAAAAAACATGAGCGTACAAATGAGAACCTCCACTTTTTTTTAAGTCGGTTAAAAAAGGCTAAAATAAGCATAATCAATAAGACTATCCTAATCATGTAAAGATGGCACGAAGAAGACTAATGTTAACACATAAGGGTTAACTCACATTTAAATAATTTCAACTATTTATCCTCATTAAAAAAGCTCTTGCTATTGATCTTATCTTTTAGTAAGTGACAATGAGGCCAAATGTCGCTTAGGCTTCGCCTAGAACGTTGATATAAAAAATATAGATCTTGAGGTATAAGATGCTCAAGGATAACACAGCAACTGGACTACATACAGACCTATAAGTAAGCAGAACGTAAATAATTACCAAATCTATACATACATATAGGTAATAAGGAAGTCACGATTTGCTATCACATTCAGTCCTTATATACAGTCAATTTGCACTGCTTAAAACGAAACTTGATATACATACTTGACAAGAAATCTACTCGACTGAAGATGCTTGATGAAAAATTATGATTTTAGGTCGTTATGGCTATGCTTCACGTTGCGGCAAGCATGCTTGTCAAGCAATTTCGACCCGTTTTTGTAGGTGCCTCTTTAAGCTTATTTAAAATTTTTGTAAAAAAAATCGAAAAATACTTTGGTAAAATTAAACATAATATATAACTTACTACTTACGAGTATATGTTAAAAAGGTTGGATAGCAAAATGCTTAACGTGAGAAATGTAAAAATAAAGGCGATGAAAACATAGAGATGCTTTCTTTCGTCACACATATTTTTATTAAATTTTATTTGGAAATCATCATCAATACCCAGTTTTTTCATACCATTTTTCATTTTTCATCAATACCTATCATAAATCATCTTAGTAGAAATATTCTTGACATGTGACAAGCAAATTCACGCAAATCCATATAATTTGTTATATAATGTTATCTAAAAGTAATACATGAATTTAAAATTTTATTACACATAGAAATGCAAACAAATGTAAATGACAAGACTAAAATAGGTCAGCACAAGCAGTTAGCAGTATTTGTGTATCCGCACCCACCAAACTGTTCACATAGACCAGAACTATGGAACCGTGAGAAAACACAAAATGGCCGGAGTGTGCAGTCTCAAGTAAAATTATTGGGCCATTTAAACTAAGGTCGGCTGGCAGATAAAAATCCGAGTAAAGAGACCACTTCTCTTCATTCCTCAATGTCGTATTACGAAACTAGATTTGTAAGAAGTGGTTTTTCTTTTGCAAAATCTCACATGATACCGCGACATATGTACCTAAATGGTTAATAACTAGTATGCAAGTTCTTTCACTGTCAAGCTTCAACGTGTAATAGCTGATAATAAAAATGCAAAATATTTATAACTTTAACAGTGACAATATGTTTATGCACTTCAGAATGAACTCGCTCCATCTAAAAGAAAGTCGAGAGGTCAAGTTACTGCAATTTGTCATCCTCAATTTAATGGACTGCAATAAATCAGAACTTTATAACTATTGATACTATTTTATTAATTCTTAAGCATCATTCATCCAAAAATAACAAAAGACGCTTATTACGAAATTACCACCGGAATTACCTTTACCTTTTCCGGTTCCGGTTTGATGGGTAAGATGTGGCAGTGAAATTACTGGGTACCTTGACTTTACATCTTATGTCACAAGTTGGCAACGTACAATGTAGTTCTTGTGGGGATTGCAGATTTGCTGCGAATCTCACAAGAGCCACATGTACTCTGACTGTTACCACATACCATCAAGTGGGCAGTATGCTTGTTTGCCAACTTAGTTGTTATAAAAAAAATACCTAATGCAAAGCCGAGGGAAAAGCTACTCTTTAGGATTTTTAAGAATAAGGAATGTTGCTTGTGTCCTGCCATCCAAAGTTTCTTTACTTTCATTAATAATTTCAATTACATTGATCTCAGCAACAGTGTTATTAAGCAATGTAACAATGAGTGGACTACTAAAAATAATAACATTTTTACCCAACAACGTTATTACTCATACAAACTTCCTGTTTCCAAAAAATTTGCTTTGGAGTAATAAGCAAAAACTCTGTCACATAAGTTTCTTCAAGAAATCTTATATGCTTTATATATTGAAAACATTTAAATACATTTAAATTTAACATAAATTTTAAACACGGTGTTTCTAGGAAGAAAGCCTAATTAATTCGAAAATAAAAATTTTAGATTCGTAACCAAATAGCCATCGCTTATTCGGATTCTAATCTGTCCTTAATAAAATGGCATCCGAATCCTTGCCATAATTCGCGTCTGGAATGCAATACCTAAGGGTTAAGTTTCTTAGAAGCGCCAGCAAAAAGTTAGGCAAATTCACCGGACGGTGTTTTTTTACGGGCGAAAAAGTCGTCCGTCATTACGAAGGTCGACGGCTAGACGTACAAAGAATGCTTGTCTGTATGTTTTACTTGGTTTTTTTCGGCAATGTCATACGTGTTGGTAAACGATGAAGTCACGCTAAGGTCGAATGTGGATGTACAATTTCTTATTTGGTTTGCCGTGTGAACGTTCCAGCTCGGTAATGATGCTAATAATATTTGCACAGTTTCATTGTAAGCTTTGAAATTGTTTATTGTTTTATTTTTAGATCTAATTTTTTACATATCGCCAGATAGTAGTGAGGCAAGCTTCACCTGATAACTAGCTATCTTCCTTATAATGTTAGAATACTATGTTTCTGTCAATAGAGTCGTACACAGCTACGAATCTAACTAAACAACGCCAATCCCTAATCGTAACTTTATGCAACGACAGCGTGTCAATTTTTCTTCACCGCATTTGACATCAGGTGAAGTCAAAAGGGCATTTCCCCTTCAGACCTGAATTTTTAAAACCTAGCAGAAAAAATATTTTGTGTTGATTTTCTAAATATTGAGGAGGATTGATTTTACGTAGAAAAAATGTATGATTTTTTTTAGTTTTTTGAAAAGTGGCATGTCCATTCAGATGGACACCAGGTCTACACTGTTTGATATACAATTTTCAGGTACCTCCAAATACTAAGTATTTCCTCAATAATAATGAAATAAATGAAATGTTGTGCTAATTTTAAGTTTGCTAAATAGAGACAAACATTTATTATATATTTATTACTTATGCAATAACCTTTTCTAACTAAAAATCTATGGTTTGGTGGAATTCTCAAAAACAATTTCTTACACCAGTAAAACAAATATATGTCGCACTTCAAACAGTACATAAGTGCATTTGCATGCCGACTTCTTGCATCGTGTTGCTTCCTTCCTTTTCTCATACTCAGGCAAATTATGTATAATATCGAATTGAATTTCCCTTGATGACCAAATTTCAGAACCACTGCTAGGACGCCTCTTTGATTGAAGACACTGCCAAAAGAACTGAATTGAATGCCAGTTTTTGTTTTCTAACAATCAGCGGCTGTTCCATTTTTATGAGAACATCAGTAACTCGCTGTCTGTAGTGTAAAATGTCTGGTAAATCTTATTTTGGAATGTTGCAGGTTTTGCCAATTATTACTTAGTGCCAAATCGATGGCGTAGAATATCATCCCTAATGTCCATTTTTTTGATCTGATAAAGATGTGGTATAAACTAATAAGATGATCTGTCTTGTCTACGCCCCCCATTGCATTGTTATATAAACGCACTAGCTCAGAACGTGAAATTACATTACGATATGTAGTCTCAAAAATATTTTAGTTATGAAACAGTGAAGAGCTTGAAATTACACGACTTTTTTCTAGTAGCATACAAACTTGTCTAAAAACCAAGAAATCCAAGGTATGTATTATCAGAAATACTCAATTGGTGCAAGTGGGCTATATTTATCAAAAGGTGGTGGAGCTGACCAGAAAAATCGAGGTGTATCAAAGAGAAAATGTTTTCTGCGTGTCATGTTGGGGCTTATTTGATTTTTTGATGCTTGATTTAGCTTTATGTTATTCTTCTTCGATTTATTCCTTCATCTTCAAAATAATCAATAGCAATTGGTGGTTCGTTTGGATGTATATCATCACCCCACACGAACTACGTTTTGTGGTGTATTTTGAATTATTTCGTCGTCCCTTTCCTCAAAAAGGTCTGATACCGCTCTGTTTTCTAATAAATTGAGTAAAGTTTTGACTTTTGACTTTTTGAGCTATCAATACCTATAAGAAGACATAAAAATTACAAAAATGCAACTCAAATTTACTTCATAAAATATTTACAGAAAAAAAAATTAAACAGAAGTGAAGCCTTACCTGATTTGCGCGCAGCCATAGCGAATGTCATCATTTGACTGGGTGTTACGATTTACCCATATAAAAATTGATTAGGTTTTGTTGAAACAATTTTCTTTTGGTAATAGTGACGTGCGCCTCAATATTTACATTTAGTTTTTATTGACGGATTTTCATACTAAACGAGTTAGAAAGTAATGTCCATTGAGATGGACGCCAGGACCGAAGGGATTTTAAAACGTAAAAGTTACTATTATCTCAGTCTCCTTTAAATTTTTGTGTTTTTGTAGCTTATATTTGCGGCACAATTAGGCATTTTTCAAGGCAAGGCTTCCGGAAAAACGGAACCCTTAAAGGATCGCGCGGGAGGTCGCTGTATGTGGGCAGCGCAGGGCCGATCGTTGTGGAGATCCATGGGTGAGGCTTATGCCCAGCAGTGGGCGTCGTGCGGCTGAGATGATGATGATGATAGGATCACTTTTTGTCCGTCTGCTTGTCAAGACCTTTTTCTCGGGAACGCGTAGAGATTATCAAGCTGAAATTTATATCAAACACTCGAGTCTTCGGACCTTTCAGCTGTGAAAAAAGTAAGTCGTAAGTCAACGCATTCAAAGTCAAAGCAATCAAAAGCTATGATCTGAAAAGCTGTCGCATATTTTCGCAAATTTTTCGATTTCACAACGGCAAAAATACCTATAGGGTACTTCCCGTTGATCTAGACTAGAATCATGAAATTTTGCACGATACAAGGTCTTTTAGCATATGTTTGGGAAGTAATCTGAAAACCGTACATAGGAACTTAGACTTAGATAAGTTTGTACAGAACCCTCTGTGCGCAAGTCCAACTTGCACTTGGTCTGTTTTTCTAAATCTTAGTTAACGGCCGATCTCGATAATGGACCACTCTATAAGTTACCTTTTGACACGTGACGAGGCGTGAAAGTACGCGACAGGTCGACATGCGGCAATCGAGGTATGAGATTGAGAGTATGTCGGAGTCACCCCCATGACTCACAGCCCCATGAGTCACTGCACTCGTGCCATCTTAGTATGAGTGCTGCACAAGTCAGCGTAGATAGCATTATCGATTTCAGTGCTTACCTGTGGTACATCCGTTGGTTCTGCTGGTAGTACTACGGGTAATTTTTTGCCCGTGGTACTACTCACATGTCCGGTAGTACTACGGGTGATTAATTTTGCTCTTATTATATTTGACAATAAAACAACACCATGTGGGTAACTATCAGTTTTAATGTGCTCACGTAGTTGCAAATTAACGGTAGTATCATTGGTAAGCACTGATCGATTTTGATACAGCGCACGTAGTTGCTTATTAGTTTTGTATTCAAAATCTAAACTGGATGGCCATGTCAACCTGTCGCGTACTGTATAGTCGACCAAGAAAGTGGTTTACCACTTTTGACCATATTTCGCGTATAGACTAAACATCGTTAAGGTAACCTTAGGCCTCGTTTACGGAGACGCGGGGCGTTGCGCGGCGCGGCCCGCGGCGCGGCCCGCTCAGAATTCAAACATATGGCGTTGTATGAGTGCGTTTACGGAGAAGCGATTTTACACGACTTTGCTTGAAATGGCGCGTTTTTTACGGCCGAGCCCGCGGATGGCACCGCCGCGTCCGTCGGTGTTCCCGTCTCGCATCTCTATGAACAACATCGTATATTGCCATATGTTTGTGTTTACGCGTGCGATTATGAGTGCCGCTTCACGCGCCGCCCTACCGTAAACAGAAAAAACGTCTGACGCGCCGTGAGACGCCACGCAACACGCGACGCGCGACGCCCCGCGTCTCCGTAAACGAGGCCTTAGTAACTTGATTTTAAACTTAAGGTGGAGAACCACTTTTTTGCTCGACTATACTCGTAGTGTCTTTTTTTATACATATCTGTGTAACCGAACTAGCGAACTCAAAAACTTCGCTTCTATAAAGCTAAACAGAATTATTTCACTCCCACGGGATCACATGGGCAGTTTTAAACAAACAAATAAATGTTTCGATGGCTTTGAATTTGAATGTATTGGTTAAAACATAATTTGACCTAGAGTGAAGATGCTGATTGAAGTTTATACTGCCGCTGTCGTGAGTGATTAACCCACAAATCTAACAATGCAGGCATTAATATGGCTCCATTAATTGATGATATTATCCTTGCCACCTACAGCAATTGAAGTATAGGGCTGTCGACTTCTCTTATTTATTTTAATTTTATATTAGTCTGTATCATGCTTAAAACATTTATAGCATCATCATCCTAGCTTCAGTAAGCCTATAGGTAGCTGCGTAGTGGTCATCCCTAAAATGAGGGAGTTGGTGGTAAACGCCAGAGAGTCCCTTTTACTTGCAAGCAGGTGAGGTTAACTTGGATTTCGTTATCCCTTATGATGTTATGAGGAACCCCTCACAACGTATTATTTTTTTTAAACTTACACTATCATTCATAAAAGCAAGCGAAATGATAACTAGCCTAAAAACGTTTAATTTATCTCACTATAATCTATACTTACTAATTTTATATAGCTGAAGAGTTTGTTTGTTTGGTTGGTTGAACGCGCTAACCGCAGGACATCTGGATCAAATTGAAAAATTGTTTTAGTGTTGGATAGCCTATTTAACGAGAAAAGCTACTGGCTATAGCATCATGCTACGATCAATCTAAATTTCACGCAATAAAGTATATCGATAAAACAAAAAAGAATGAAATAGCTATAGTAGGTTTATTGTAATGCTTTGGTTTTTTTTTCAGTATACTGATCCCACGTAGATTGAACCATAAAATGGTCGACAGACAAAATATCTAGGCAAAATATCGATGATCTTAAAAATCTGAGAAAACTAGCTCAATACACACAATCTTGTCGATAACAATTAGGCAGTAGTCCATATAATAATTTCCTAAGCTTCCAAATGAACCAAATCTACACGCACGGACAATAAGCCTTTCTTGCGTACAACAATAAGACAGCAGCCCTGAAAAGTTATTAGGTGTGAAAATGACAAGTCGGTTCGACAACAGAGCCCCTCAATTAATCGGGCACAACAAGGATCATCATACATATTCAGCTAATGTTTTCTGTCAATCACAGTATTGTTCTCCTGACGCAAATTGCTCAGCGTAGGCTCTGTAAGGCATAAAATTAAGACGATTATATTGCGCACAGTAAAATCCGTAGGCAAGGTCACGTGTGGTCGCCGCTCAAAGTAATTTAGTTCATGGAAAATATTTGCGCTTATTTGTTGTGTAGAAAATTTATTGTCTTCACGGCACCTCGCACTGCTTTGTATTCAGGCGGCTTGCCGTGTTAGTTGACAGATAAAAATATCTTAAGCTTCTAAGCACGCCAGTGTAATTTACACAAGAGCCTTATGATTTAATACATAATAAATTAATTCACGCGCAGCGTAAGCTGTATGGGTTAATTTTTATAATGAGAATTCGCTAGTATGTGACTTGAATTTAAAAACTGTACGGGTGAGTGCAAGATCAATGAGCTTAAATTACTAGTTCTTGCATAACAAATAAGACGTACTATTTTTAAAAAGCTTTTTGTAAAGATGTAGTTGCGATTCGCTGTTTTAATACTAAATTGTTCATACTGCGAGACTATTTTAAAAGACCTAACAAGGCGTTTTATTATCTATATCGTATAGTGTAGAGACGTATTTTTTATATTTTTAAATGCATGTTATTAAAAATATAATGATTAAAAATAACAATTGTAGAAATCAGCAATAATAATAATGATTGTTCTTAAATTAATATTTTTCTTGTCATTGATAATTCTATAACTTTGTTCTTACCAAAGACGTATGGTACGAATAAAAACTTTTTCGATAATAACAGTAAGGCCACCTAATTGTTTAATATTTTTTATTATTCATTCATCATTGTTAGTTATTTATAAGAAACAAATATCCTTAAGTTTTATCTTCTTTGTTAAGAAGGCGATGTTATCTAAGTCTTAAGCATTATTGACTCGTCTCAAAAGTCGCCTCCTAGGGCTTTTGCCCTTTATATTCTCAAATTGAAGTCTTATGTGTTCTCTGTAGCTGATACAGACTGACGAAGCTTTCTGAGACTCTTTATTGAACAATGTTTCCATAATTATATGTTATACATCGGCTCAAACTTAGCATCCGCATTTTTGGAATATTCATCTCATGAAGCTGAGCGTCGGTGGCGCTGCGGCCTCGGCACTGGTCTGTACCCCGAGTAGAATCGGGAGGCCCGCGATCGATCCTGCCATGTACTAATGTGTTTTCCGTTTCACGAATTTCACATGTACATTTATCTGACGCTCCTACGGTGAAGGAAAACATCGTGAGGAAATCTGCATACACCTGCGAAGTAACTCAAAGGTGTATGTGAAGTCAACCAATCCGCATTGGGCTAGCGTGGTTTGACTAAGGCCTAATCGCCCTAACTAGTTAAGGTAGGCTCGTGCCCCTCGGTGGGGATGAGCTGTGATGATGAAGCTGAAATTAATTTATTTAATAATGTAAAATTATCATTCATTTCATTTTGAAATTGGAAGAGCCTTCTCGAGAAGAGCAGGCAAGAAACTCGAAAGGTCAGTGTTTTTTTATCTCCTCTTTTCACTTGAATTCTGAACTATTTCTTAACGTAAAGCGATAACAAAGATAAAAAATGAACATGCTTTTTATATGTATTAGTGTTCTGTTGATGAAACTGAGAGCATGGCAACATAAAATAGCAAAGAAAAATATTAACTGTAAAATAATACAACTCGGCATTTTTCAAAATATCTACAAAACTATACTTTAAAATTACATTTTTTTTTCATTTACAGCATAATATATCAAAATATTATGCTTATCTTACACTAAAATAAAAATAGATGGTGGTTATTATTGACTTCAACCACGTTTCCCTGAAGGTACACAAGTATTTATTTATATAAATAAAGCTACAGCGTTATAATATTATTCCTAAATGTTGAGCGTGTCTTGGCTCTCAAACCCAACTTTATATTAATGACATCAACCGAAAAGATGGAAAGAATTCAAGTTTATCATTTTCACATCACGATACTATTAATTTCAACACCAACCAGTTTGGTATCGCGTCATTAATACGACGATATCTTGCATGTTTTCTATAAATATCTCAGGATACAGTAAGTTGTTGATGTTAAGTAACTTGCTTATGTCTAATAATATTTATTTACTCCGTGTAATAATATAAAGTCGGTCGACACTACAATTTATGTGAGGAGACGTTGATTGGCGGTTCTAATCACAAATGCCCCTCGGAAGGTTAGAATGAACGCGAGACCTTGGTACGGTGCGGTTTTCACATCATCAAAGTAATACTTAAGCTTACTGCCTATAGTTAAGCGACAGCATAAGTGCTTCAAGCTGTGTGAATTTTAATTGCTTTATATAGGATTAATAATTTTATCTTTGTATGCACTTTTATCCTTTTTTGGATCTAGTGAATTCTTAAGTCTGGCTGGTTCATGTTGGATCTGAAGTTTCGAATTTAATATTATTAATTAATGTCTTGCTACTTTTTAACATCAAAAATGATTGGAAGTCTTTGATTGGATTGATTGGAAGTAACTTTAATAGGATCTTGAGGATACCCCCAGACTTTTTTAAAGACTTGAAAACTTTTATTGAGAACATTACTTGTTCAAATTCACCAAAAAAGTGTCAGAATAATAGAACGATTACAAGATAACAAAGTGTATCTTTCGTGCCTGCAAAAGGTAGATTTTTTCATTCCATTTAATTCAGCGAACGCGATATATGAAAGAATTCGCTATATAACGTCAAAGTTGATCAAATATGAATAATAAAAACAGAATTTTAACATTTTGGAAAATTATCAAATTAGAATATTCATATAGTACTATTAAGAATAAATAAGAATCCAACTGGTTATTAAAAAAATGACGAAAGTATGGATACAATATGAATAGATTACAATACCTATAATAGATGCAATGGTAAAAATGCAGTGAATAAAATGAATTGTGATGAATTGATTGTAACACCTTTGCAGAGTATGCAACGACACGACAGTAACTGTTAATATAAATACTTAATATGAAGCACACAGGAGTATTATTATCTATTCTGTGACACAGGTGCAAATTAGTTATTAGTCATTCAGCATTCTTATGCACAAATGTGCTTACAGGTAAAGAGTATTGTGTGAAACACTTTATTCTATGTTGATAAAAGCTTGCCTTACTCAGAAAGAGCATCAGAGCAGAGATCATTAGTATGTTAAATATTGGCATTATTATCTACGAAAATATTTTTATTTACAAATGAACTTTCTTTAAAAAGTGCTTTGCTCAAAAATGTATTTCCTTGGTCTCCTCCCCTAACTACTTACTTGAGAAGTTGAAACTAAACACTAAAGATTAATATAAGATCACACCAAAGCAGCCTTCCCATCGTTGCACAAACATTTTGCCCATTGTGTTCCTGTAATTGCCTAATGGCCACCACTTTTCTCGTCTTAACACTTTCAATGGCGCGGAAGCAAGACAATCTTATTGTTCCACATTTGCATGTGATTAATTCAATTCTTTGTTGTTACTATGATAGAAATCTTTTTACAAGGTCGCTTCTGTAATAACATTAATTGTGGTATTACGTATGTAATCGTCTAAGACTATTAAGAGCTGCGGTCGTGTTGCTGCTATAAAGTATATACAATGACGAGCAAAAATATGCTGTCACCGCTATACGGCACTGCAAACGTTCTACCACAAGTCGGACACTAAATAAAATTCACATTGGTTTTGAAGGAAAAAAGCATCGGAACTAATTTGCATCAACATTCTTTGACATTATATTTATTTTATGATGTGCAAATATGAATCGTGCAGAAAAAAAACACAGATAAGTAGTGCACAAAGATGAGCTTATCTCTAAAAGGTGATAGATTCTAAAATGCGGGAGAGATAGAATGCGATGGAATAGTAAACAAAAAAGTGGATATGTAATCGTATGCAATGCCAAAAAAAAAAATTTTTGAAATTTATCTCACAATTTGGGTTGATTAATTATATTATAGGTATAACAAGTGAACTGTGCGCCTTTAAAAACATGTGAAAGCCTTTTGTTGTTCCTTCTCGTCTAATGAAGTCCAATGAAATCTTTCCTGATTGTTGTCTACAAAGACATTATAAGAGTAGACCAACAATGCAAACGAAATGTATGAAGTCCCCTTCAACCAATTTTGATATGATAATAGCTAAATAAATAAGCATAATTAAGACTCATCGGTAATAAATAATGTTACAATGTGATTTAGTTTTTATTACTGTTCGTTTTTTACACTACAAAACGAAGTTATTTGGGCATGTTTAAGTATTATTATAACTTGACGCGCGCTCGACAGTCGAATGCAGTACAAATACAGTATGAGTAGCGGCCGCCTGACCGCTGCTGTTGTGGTTGAAGGGGGTTTCTTAGAGGCCGCGCGTATTGTCGGTCTATCTCTTATAATGTCTTTGGTTGTCTATATAGGATCCACGCCTCAAAATAAAAAACCTTTTCTTCAGGAACGCACGATGGTATCAAGCTAAAATAAATATCAAATGACCAAGTCTGCAAATTCCTAAAGCTGCGAAAAAATCAAACTTCTAATTCAACACAAACGCAATCAAAGTATACGGCCGATTCTTTTATTTATTTTGAACACTTCCGCGATCTAGTAGTTGAGCCCACCGTATTCTGTTGGGTGATTTTGTAACTCATAGGCAATCGTCCATCGTATAGATTTGATAGTTCTGTTTAATTAAAACTGATTTTTAATATGTTTAACATTCTGTAACGTCATCACCTGAGTGATCTTTGTATATTTGTTGAATAAATCAACCAATACTCATAGTTAATGAACATAAATCCCAGATAATCCCAATACATAAAAAGGGTTCCAAATCTGTCATCGAAAACTACCGCCCAATATCCATTCTTAGCACTATAAGTAAAATATTTGAAAAAGTTGTCTTTGACAATATTTACTCCTTCATTTCCCCTGTTATACCTCATGCTCAACATGGTTTTATGCGCCGACGTTCCACAATCTCTAACCTAGCCTTATTCTCAAATTTTGTTCTGTGTCAAATGGAAAATGGTGGGCAGGTTGATGTGATCTACGCGGACTTTGAAAAGGCTTTCGACCGTGTGGATCACGACATCCTTCTCTGTAAACTTCAACACCTTGGGATTCATGGGGATCTACTTCGTTGGATTCGCTCCTACCTGACCAATCGTTCTCAAGCTGTTGTTCTTGGTGGTTATAGGTCTAATTTCATCTCGATACCATCTGGAATTCCTTAAGGCTCCCATCTTGGCCCTCTCCTTTACAATGTTTACATTCATGATATTGGTCACGTCATTCAAAATTCCAACCATCTTCTTTATGCTGATGACAAAAAGATATACATTCGAGTGCGTTCTCCTGCTGACTGTGAACTTTTACAGAATGATCTTCATAATCTTTACGAATACTATGTTCTTAACAAAATCACAGTGAGCACTGAGAAGTGTTAGTGCATCAGCTTCACACGCAAAGCCAGACCAATTACTTTTACTTATAACTTTAATAATTCATCTATTCCGCGATGTCAAACGGTTCGAGATCTGGGTGTCTATTTTGACAATAAAATGTTAATGTCCTATCATATTGAAACAATTGTCTCTAAAGCATACCGCAATTTGGAATTCGTTATACGTACATGTCGCCCCTTTAAGAGTGAACTGAGCTTAAAAATAGCATACTATGCTTATGTAAGGAGCATACTTGAGTACGCCAGTTGTATTTGGTCGCCCTTTTATAGCAAATATATTAAAGAACTTGAGAAAGTGCAAAAAAAAATTCTAAAACATATAAATTTCAAATGTAAAAAATATACCAATAGTACGTCTTACTTGGAACTTTGTCGTGGATACAATATCTTAACTCTTGAAGAACGGCGACAACAAATGGATATGGCATTTCTGTATGATATTATCTGTAATGGGTTGGATTGTCCAGCACTTGTTGAACAAATATTTGTGGGAACACCCAGACGTCGCACAACTCATACTTCTTTGTTCCATGTACCATCTCACTCCACTAACTATGGAAAAAACTCCGTACTAACACGAATCGTTGCAACTTATAATAAATTATACCATAAAATTGACCCTTTTATAGGATCCAAACATTTATTTGTATCCAGAATTAAAAAATGTATTTTGGGCCTTGAATGAACTAATAATTAATTGAGTACTGATTATGAAGTTCTTATTACTTTCCATGTAGGTATGTACCTAATATTTCTTTATATCTTACATATATATTTTTTTTTAATGTAAAATTAATAATTGTTAATTATAGTCGGTTAATTTAAAGTTTAGGTTGGTAGTAGCGAATTGGTACATAAATTGAAAATGTATATATATAATATTTATATATGTATATAGTATATAAATGTATATATTGATAAATAGTTATTTATTATAATATTATTATATACGTCTATGTAAGATAAGTGTCGATATTACGAGAATCATTATTATGTTTCATGTAGTATAATGTATAATATATTTATATGCAGTGGTATGTGTAGTGGATAAGTGGGTCAACCAAATTACTCGTATATTGTAATTTTTTGTAACCGGATGTGGATAAGTATGTTTATTTTTACCGTGGATAGCTATAATTGGCTTACAAAATGTAATTAATGTGGTATACATATTAGCAATTGTAAAATGCTGTTGTTATCCCTAATAAAGAAAAAAAATAATAATAATAATTCCGCTTTTCTGCATTAAGTCATCCAGTTTTTTTTTTTTTTTTTTTTTTTATGGATGGCCCGGCAAATGACCTCCTCCCGCCTGATGTTAAGCGGTGAAAGAGGCCCAAATGAGTTGACAGATAGAGTAGGGACGACATCCACTCTCCTACCTGCCCGCCCCTTGCCGGCCCAAAAGATGCTTTTTCACGCCTCTTTTGAAGGAACCCATGTTGTAGGATGGAGGAAACACGTGCGCAGGTAGAGAATTCCAAGTGTGGGATGAACGACAGAAGAAGGAATCTTGGAATTTCTTGGTACGGTGTGAAAAGGAGGACACAGTGTACGGATGACTCCGAAGGCCCTTACGCGTGTTTCTGTTAAGGAATGGAGAGGGAGGGATAAGGTTAAAGAGCTCCTCAGAGCATTCCCCATGGAACATTCGGTAAAAGGCGCTAAGAGAGGCGATGTCACGACGAAGTTGTAGAGGCTCGAGGGTGTTAGTTGCCTCTACATCGCCAATTATGCGAATAGCGCGACGCTGCAATCTGTCCAGAGCATCGAGGAGGTACTGAGCGGAGCCGTCCCAAAGGTGCGAGCAATATTCCACGCAAGACCTAACCTGAGTTTTATACAACAAGCATAGTTGGTCCGGCGCAAAATACCTACGCACCTTGTTCAGGACACCGAGTTTCCGTGAGGCAGTAGTTATGACGGATTCGATGTAGTCTCTGGGGTTCAGATCGCAGCGAATGTTCATTCCGAGCAAGGTGATGTTGCTCTGTGTGTGAAGGGTTGTGCCCTGAAGAGAAGGAAGGGGGAGGAAAGGTGACCTTTTCGCCGAGAACACGCACACCTGTGTTTTCTTAGTTTGATAACGATTGCCTATCGATGATTTACAAAATCACCACCCTGGGGCTCTATTTTTGAGTCATTCGTCAGACGTTCAGTGATTGTCTAGCGTCATATGTGTTCGAGATCTACTGATTTTCGTTTTGTTTGTGAGAAAAACAAATATCATATTGATTTTGGTCGTAATGTTGTGTTGATTTTCATTGCAACAAAAAATATCGAAGAATCAATGCAACGAAAATCACCAGAAATCGAGCACAGACGACGGTCAACAGGCGCTCAATGCCAGACGAATGATTCTCATGGTTTTCAAATGATATAATCGTAGTGCAAAACGAAAAATAAGTTTTTGATCATTTGCTCATTAAATCATGATGACATCATTGAAATTATGCCATAGTGATGATATCATTGGAGATCGGTAATACGAAATGAAGCATTTCATGATTTCTTTATCTCAGAATTTAAACCATGTCATACGATGAAAGATCCATAATGCTGGTTTGGATGTCCGAGATTTGATTCTTCATTGGTACATAAGTTATTCTGCTTGGTTTCGTTGATGGTAGGGTTTGTAATCCGGGCTAGCTACCAGCAGTCTTACCAAAGTTAGACATTAGACATTAGGCTCTAGCGGCTTTAGCGGAAGCCTGAAGTTCCGCTAAGTACTTTGTATTTCACAAGTGCAAATTAATATGTATTTGAAAAATAAATAAATCGTGTCGATGTCGCGTTGATTTCGAGTTTGGTCCTGATACCGATTAACATGGTGGCGTTTTCGTACAGTGATTGCATTACTTGGATGTACCGATAGTCAATTTGGTACCTCTGGCCAGGTCTCGAGACACTCAACAGAATCGAAGGCTTTGTCATGGTCGCTTTGTACTAACACCATGTATTCAGTCTTCTGTATAAAATGTTGTTATATCACAAAAAAAAACAATATATTTTTTCCAAATTTTATATTATCTTATTTGCATCCTATGAACGAACGATGTACCTAGTACCTACATATTTAAATAAAAATTGTATATAACTCTCGGCGCGTGAATAGGTATTTGCATTTGGTTGGAGTTTTAGTTTCAGAATTTGCTTCAATACAACGAATCAGAATTGAATTTCTTACAAGATATTGAATATTTCGTGTGCTTTGGGAGTAGGTAACGATACTTTGTAAGTGAGGACTTATTTTTGCTCGTCGGTTCACATCCTAATTTGATAATTGGTGTTAATCGAAGGGCTATGCCAATTCATACTGTGGCCCCAATAGTCGGTCACGCAAATAAATCTCGGGTGGAACGTGAATCCCTCTCTTCGCAACATTGTTGGCGGCTCGTCTTCAAGTAGTTGGCGAACAAGGGTCAACTTTGTATCAATCAGCAACTTTTGAAATGATTAGGAATGACTGATAAGATTTTTCAATATTTTTTTTGTTTAAGTTTTGTGGTCACTTGTAGTATGATGTTTCATCCAATGTCTCCACCTTATCTTAAGTCCCATTTCTCTTTTCGGTCCACTTCGTCGAGTCGTAATTTGCGATCTAATTACATTTTATTCCTGGACATTCCGCCTCGCACGACTCAATTTCTGACGTACTCGTTTCCTTCTCAAGCCGTCCGGCTATGGAACTCCCTCCCTGAGAGTATTAAGAGAGCTCGTACGCTAGATTCTTTCAAATCTTTAGTTCGTAGTCACTTCCTATCCACAAATCCTTAACCGCTATACTGTTATTTGTGTCCCTTTCCTATCACACAAGCAATATTTATTCCTATTTCTGCGCCCTTCCCCTTGATTGTCCTTTTTCTTATTTCCCTGTTTTATGGTTGCCTGGAAGAGATTGCTTTTTAGCAATAAGGCCGCCTATTTGTACATATATTTTTTTTTTTACATTTGTATCCCATTGTCATACAATTTTTGTACAATAAAGAGTTTATTATTATTATTATTATTATTATTATGAAATATAGACATCTGTACTTCACTTATTTTTGTATGTTTATTTTAAGACCTAATGCATCAACAAGTCTTTTGAGATATTTTAAAATGTTTTCTTTGGTATCTTCTTACAGAGCATAACATGCAATATTAGCTTAACACCCTAATATCGAAAATAAATATTTTAATTGCTATTTTTAGAAACCAAGCTTTAAAGTCGAAAGAAGCCGAAACACTTTGTCTAGAATTACAAAATTGCCAATAAGCTCACTAACAAGAAGTTTTAAAATTCTATCTATATTTCGCAATCTGTAAACCAGATCATTAACCGAAGTAGACTGGTTAACAAGCCATTTAACGAAATGACATTCTTCGCGAGATTATTTGAGTAAAAATACTTATATATAAACTGACTATCCTTTCACAAATCAAGGTTCCGTTTATTCTATGAAGCGCTTGCTCGTACAGATGACTGCACAGGGACTATTATAATATGTATATATAATATCTTTAAGTTGATATTTATTGGTCGTCTTTCCACAATGACGGCACGGCTGCCAGCGAAACAAAAATGTATGAAGTTTTATGTAAAGATTTTCATTCACTGATTTTTCGCTCAGCAACGGCAAGGCATTTTTTTTTTTTTCCTTAGCCATTGCCGGCGCCAACAGCTGCCCTGAACCGGGTCCGGCGATGGAAAAACAGCTATAATAACTTTTTCCTGCGATATTTCTCACCGAGCTAGTAATATCCTCTTTCCAGCAAGTAGGTATACCTATTATAATGCTTGAAGGCCATGTCACAAATATTAATCAAGTTAAAACGTATCGATATAAATTACATAAAAGGTTTAAGGAGGAGGAATTCAAACGCGAACGATTAGTATGAAAGCATAATATATTGAAAAGAAAATATATGTGTGTAGTATTTCCAATAGTACTCGTAGTCATATCTTTGTAATTTATCGTCTGAACCCGAATGATGAATATAATAATAATCACACACATCCTTTAAATCTATTTATCTCTAGCCAAAGCTTCTATTGTTTGTTCTTCTATCTGATAATACCTGAGTCATGATCTCCATCAGGATTCATCAACAACATATTATCAATTAACTAAGCTATTCTACAACTCTTGGATATGTTAACACTGTTCTCCGCACGACACCAAAAATAAGTTTCATTACTGCTTGGTACAAAACCACCAAGTTGTTAACTTAAACTTTTTCAAGTCCATTTAAGTCTGTATTTTGTTATGGTCTTGCGGTCAACCATTAGTTTAAAGGTTGTTGTACAATACTCGAAGCTTTAGGTATATATTTAGTGTGGACTTTAGGTTGGTAATTTATAATATAAGGAACTAAAGTACGTCACTGTAGGTTTGTACTGAAAAATTAAATCAATTTTTGTCAAGCGTCGATGCTTGCCTTCCAATTGGGAGGTAGCGGTTTGAACTCCGCCACGAACCAATGTGTTTTCAAATTTTGAATTTATTCGTACGTTTATTGGACGCTTTTACGGTGAATGAAAACATCGTGAATAAACCTGCACACATCTGTGAAGAAAAAAAATCTTTTCAGGCTGTGTATAAAGTCGACCAACCCGCACTTGGCCAGCTTGGTTGACTATAAGGCCTATTCGCCTTAGTATAGGGTAGGCTGAAGCCTCGTGGTGAAGACGTATATGACCTGTTGATGATGATGATGATAATTACTGAAAAATTAATTTTTTTTTGTCTAGGGCATGCTCTTTAATTTTCTACCATCTAATGGAAGGATCATTTAAGCCTTTCCCTTAAAACTCTGAGGGCCTGAACTCAACCAACCGTGTGAAAGTAATAACATAATATAGAGAACGATATTCTCTATATTGTGGTAATAAGGTATCTGTATTGCTTTCTGGGAAAGAAAATGCTTACCATTTAAAAAACAGTCCAAACTGCAGAAAAAATGGTACAAGACAGGAGTATAGCGAATACTCAGGATGAGGGAAGGTTTCTCACTTTATTTCTTATAGTGTCAAAGCGGTTTTTCGAGGTGTCTGAGGACCTACGCTGTCACGGAGCAAATCGGTTGACCAATCAGGGCGAGTTTCACCATTGTTTTAAGTTCTATACGCTTGTTTGCTTGACCACTAAACAATTACTATCACTTTTCTATGGATAAATTAGTTTCATTTTATGGTGCGGCGCTTGATTTGGGGTCAGCCATTGCGTTGTTTCCTAGCGACTATCTTTAATAATCGCTTCTCAGCACCCGTCACGATTCGCCCCAAGATCTCCTCATTTCTGTACAAGTTCAACAAGGCAAGGCAAGCTTCAACGCGCTTCTCTCTGCAGCGAAGTCACGTCATGGGGCACTCAATTCTCACGCTTCTTTATATTCCCAATTAGATGCAAATAATAATAATTTCTTTATTTGCTCTCACAAACTTACAACTAAAATTAACATTAAATCGAATCCGTCCAACTACAGGCCGATCGCTATAACCTCTTTGTTTTCAAAGATAATGGAATCGATTATCAACCGCCAGCTTCTTCAGTACCTAGAGGATCACCAGCTGCTTAGTGACCAACAATACGGTTTTCGTAGGGGTCGCTCTGCTGGTGATCTTCTTGTTTACTTGACATGGGCAGAGGCAATTGAAGCGAAGGGGGAGGCACTGGCCGTAAGTTTGGACATCGCGAAGGCCTTCGATCGGGTCTGGCACAAAGCGCTTCTTTCTAAACTTCCTTCGTATGGGTTTCCCGAGAAACTATGTGGATGGGTCACCAGTTTTTTATTAGACAGAAGCATAAAGGTCTTAATTGATGGTGAATGCTCAGACTCACTGTCTATAAATACTGGTGTCCCCCAAGGGTGTGTGCTATCACCTACACTATTTCTTTTGCATATTAATGATATGCTGCAAATCAGCGGCATTCATTATTATGCAGATGACAGCACGAATGATACCTCCTATAACGGCCGTGCGAATATTTCTCGGGAAAACGTCATTGAGTGCCGGAATAAACTTGTGTCTGAAATTGATACATCATTAGAGAAAGTTTCTGACTGGAGTCGACTTAATTTAGTCCGTTTTAACCCTACAAAGACACAGGTTTGCGCGTTCACCGCCAAGAAAATGCCATTTGTCGTATCTCCTCGCTTTTAGAGCATTCCCCTATCTGCCTCAGCCAATATTCAGATCCTTGGTGTCGACATATCGAGCGAAGTCTAGTTCCGTGGCCACTTGGAGAGTAAGGCTAAATTAGCTTCTAAGAAGCTTGGTGTGCTCAATAGATCGAGAAGGTATTTCAGTCCAGCGCACCGCCTACAGCTTTACAAGGCGCAGGTTCGGCCTCATATGGAATATTGTTCTCATCTTTGGGCAGGGGCACCCCAATACCAGCTTCTCCCACTGGACCGCATTCAGCGGAGAGCGACTCGAATCGTAGACTGCCAGGAAATTTCTAATCGGCTTGATACCTTGGCGCTGCGTAGAGATGTCGCCTCACTATGCATCTTCTATCGCATATATTACGGGGAATGCTCCGAGGAATTGTTCGGTCTCATACCTGCTGCCTCTTTCCGCCATCGTTCCACGCGACAAAAAATCCATGCCCATCACTTAGATGGTTGGCAGTCCACAACTGTGCGTTTTTCTCGCAGTTTCCTGCCTCGTACAGTCAAATTTTGGAATGAATTGTCGCCTTCGGTATTTCCGGACCGATACGACCTTCAAACTTTCAAGAAAAGAGCGTATTCCTACCTTAAAGGCCGGCAACTCACTTGTAACTCCTCTGGGGTTGCGGGTGTCCATGGGCGACGGTAATCACTTACCATCAGGTGATACGTTTGCTCGTTTGCCCCCTATCCCATAAAAAAATGGGTTAAATAATTGTGGGTATGCTAACACCAAAGCATACCGCTAGTTTACTATCTAGTCTTCTGACTGATCTGCCTCGGATGGCCTCGGGGTTAATTTTTCAAGTCGAAGTATCCGCTACTAAAGCGATTAAACAAAAATCGCACTACTCGCTCCTCAAGAGTACCCTCTTCAAACAGAGCTTACAATATCAATGAGCTGTTTCTGCTGCGTTAATTAGTTCCACGTTTTTTTAATACAACTAAGATAGCAAACACGCATCACTACCCACCTGACTGTAAGTAGCTACAGTCGCATAATTATAGTATATGTGGTTCCTGCAAGACTTGCAACTCTACAACCCATACAATAATTCCAATGTACGTTGCCAATTTGTAACATAAGATGTCAAGGTACAGTGTACATAGTAATTTTACCACCTGCCCTTCAAATAGGAACACGGCAATACAAGCACCGCTGCTTGGCGGCATAAGGTATGATAAAGGTGCCCGTGCAGGCGAGTCTGGTACAGTCTCCCTCTGGTAATGTACGAACTCAAGTAGAAACCAAATGGTCACTTCATCATCATCATCACAGCTCATATATGTCCGCACCGAGGATCTCGAGCCTACCCTAAGTGAGAGTGTTTAGGCCTGTCAACCATGTTGGCCCCTTGCGGATTGGTCGACTTCACATACACCTTTAGTTGAATTTCTTCGTGGGATTTGAATTTCTTTCGAAAATTAAAAAACACATTGGTACCTACGGCAGGATCGAAACCCGGACCTCGCGATTAGTAGGCCCGTGCCGAATCCACAGCGCCACTGACGCTTTTATTTAATATTGTCTTTATTCCTTCCTTCGTTATATACTCGTATATATGATATTTCATTTATAAAAAAGCAACGTAGTCTAATGAAAAAAATATCACAAATAGGCAAAAGGAGAAATGAAAGAAATCCAATTAAAAGCGAGTAGCTGATCACATCCGCTCAGAAGGCCCTTAATGATTACTTGCGTGACAAAATCTAGTTTTTACTCCCAGCTTCTCGAATGTGGTCCAAGGCAAAGGAATTCAAGGTCAAGTTTCATACTAAACTCTATTATTATATCTAGTGCTGTTTTCAATCACCCATGCTGGTTTAAATTATATGCGTATAGATCAAAATTGATAATACAACTTTGACCTAACTCCGACTGAATGAAAAACTATTCCTCCCCACCCCCGCTTGTAGTTATGTGAGCAAATTTTTTGTATACGACTATGTAATGAACTAACTTAGAAGCTAAGCTACACTAAATAAGTGAATGACATTCTGTAAAACTCTCGATCTTGGCGAAATCCACGCGCACCGCCATTAAACACGCTAGAAGAAAAGTCATTCTACTGAAAAATCACTCTCTAAAGTGTGGAACAATATATGACATTCGATACTAAGCCGTAGTCATATGCTATTTTGCTCTAAAGCGCAGGACCGCTTAATTCCTACTAAAATGTATTATCTTATAAGGCTAGGTGGCATACACTGCACCCACGACTAAATATTGAATGTCATTTTATCGTTACATCCTTAGAGCGTTATTCAGAATATAGTAGAGAATTTTTCATTACTCTGATTTTCATTTTCAGAACTTAATCCATATTTATATTATTTTGGAGCTATTATTTCTAAGTAAAATACGTGCAGAGCCTCTTTATTAAAATTGTTGATAATGTATTAGATTATTTTTATACAATTAAATTGGCAAACAAGCATACTGCCCACCTGATGGTAAGTGGTAACAGTCACCTGTGGTTCCTGTGAGATTTGCAGCAAATCCGCAGCCACTACAAGAACCACAGTGCACGTTGCCAACTTGTGACAAGATGTAAAGTCACCGTACTCAGTAATTTCACTGCTTGCCATATCTTGGTACAGTGTCAGAGTGATCCTGGTACAGAGTCTCCCTCCGGTAGAGTTCCTCCCTTTTTAGGGTTCCGTAGTCAAATGGCAAAAAACGGAACCTTATAGATTCGTCATGTCTGTCTGTCTGTCCGTCCGTATGTCACAGCGACTTTTTCCCGAAACTATAGAAACTATACTGTTGAAACTTGGTAAGTTTTCTGTGAACCGCATTAAGATTTTCACACAAAAATAGAAAAATTAATAAATTTTGGGGGTTCCCCATACTTCCCCAACTGAAACTCAAAAAATGAAACCCATACGTGTGGGGTATCTATAGATAGGTCTTCAAAAATGATATTGAGGTTTCTAATATAATTTTTTTCTAAACTGGATGGTAAATTGTGTGTCTGTCCGAATAAATACAATTCTGCGATGCTGTATGGTGCGTGAATGCAATTTTCCTCAATTGGTACAAATAAATGTAATATGGTTAGATCCTGGTTAGATCTTGTAACTTGCACCAAGGGCTTTGCTAGTTTCCGCTGCTCGTCCCTGAGAGCCTGTGCCGTTATATTGGCTTGCTTAGTGCGTACTGTTCTTATAATTGCAGTTAATACTACGCTATCGGACGCCGACCACTTGCATTTAAGCCTGATTCGACTGATATGTGTGCGACATATGGGTACATGAATGGTAATAAGTTTATATATTATCATTATGACAAATGAATGGTAATAAGTTTATATATTGTCATTAAGCTTCAAGGATTACTCAAAATAAAACTCATTGAAATTTATAACTTTTTCTACAACTAAAATATTTTTTCTATAACTAAACAATTTTACCAAAAATCTTACAACTCTACTTTCCAGAGTCACATTTTTCACTCAGATCTCTACTTTCGAGAGACACAACATTTGATGTAGGTGTTCGAGAATCTAGTGGAAAAAGTAGAGTTGGATTTACTGCGATAGGAACAAAGTTATTTTTAATATAATATTTAACTACTATTGATGACTAATAATTTATAAAATAACATTAAAGGCATAAAGATTTTTAAAAAGTAACTACCCTAATACTTTATTAAAGAAATTTCAATTCTAAATTTGCCATCAGATTCTTAAGCAAATCGTTCATTTATCTAGCGCACGCAGTTCCCCAGTCACAGCCGTTCCTTTCGTTGGCAGGACACAGGTGTCCAGTCGTGGGAAGGTAGCCTTGATCTTGGACTGCGGGATCCTTTTTATTCGAGCCAGCCTCTTTTTGCTTGAAAGGAATTAACTTTCATCGCATTCGCAATGTGGAGGCTACCTGTAATTTATGTAGTGGACATTGAAACTGCATAGTATGGCTCTGTTTTTGTGAAGCTCAGTGACACCTGGTATACTGGGACAAATTTCAAGAATAATACTTTGTAGTTTGTATGTGATCCTGTGGTGTAAGCTCTTGAAATTTTCCGAATTTCTAAATGTTAAAAATTGGAGCGATTTATTAAATTTCAAACATTTTCTATCTATACTATTGCTTGTCTCTACAGCCCTGTGTTTCTGTAGGTACAGCTAATAGTTTTGAGTCAATAAATCTAACTAACTCTAGCGCTGATAATATAATAGGTTCTTGCATACATTGACAATGCTAGAGGTAAGTTTTTCAAGGCATAAGTGCGAAAAATTTTGCAAAGTGTGGGAGCCTGAAAGAAAATATAAAAAATAGTGTAAAAGCTATATGTTTATAAACACAAGTTTGTTATGATAAGCAAATAGGTACACTTTTTAATATCATAATGATGGAGCAGTACACAAGTTTAGCTGTTTATGTCTGTTCTGTCTTCGATTTATCAATGCAAATAACAATTTCCTTCGGTATTTTTACTAGTTGGCGCCTTTCATTAATCCTGCAGACAAACGAGTCTGCGCATACGCACTTAATAACGTACGGGATATGCGCATTTATCAGTATTTTAATAGTATTCTTCTAGCTGCATCCGCTCAGCCCGTTATGTCCATGAATGTACAAAATGAGATGGATAAAACTTACGAAAAACAAGTAAATTAATTGTAGTGTAATTTTATCATAATACAGTGCTTAACGGGTACAGTGCTAACAATGCTTAGATAACACGCTGCGATTAAAATTTAGGTTTTATATGAAAGAAAAATTTTAGAGAAATTGTTATATTTTTCGACTACTTTTTTCAGCAACTACATGACTCTATTTTTTAGATGATTTGAAATTTTCTATACCTACTGCTCTTTATTTCCAGAGCGTATATTATAACGTCGAATATTCCCTCCAGTCACTGTTGAAAATATCATTATTATTTATTCACTACTGCTCTTGACTTTTACCTCACCTGAAGGCACGTGACGATAGAAGTGAGCTGCTCCTGGAACTTACCAACATATATTTGCGTCAATTTCTCATTTTTACTGAAAGTTTTAAAAATACCTTTTATCTCGGCGCCAAGATGGCACCAGATAAATGAAATTCATATAAAAGTACATTTCTTTTGAGTGTTATATATAAAGATAACTCATTCTCTCGTTTTACTTTCACTAAAGTAAATAGTTTTATTGCTATTAGCCTTAAGCTTCGCGGAATACCGCATCCATTCTATAGTGAAATTTCTCGAGTCGCTATTTTTATCAGTCGCAAACCAGATTGCCAAGATGTCCCTTATCGTCCTTTAATTATCGAACCTCCACCTTGTTATTCCCTTCGTGGGAAACAGTATGGACACCTGTGCGAGAGCTCAGAGTTCTTACTATCAACTTTTTTAAACAGTGACAATAAGTAATTGAGCACATAATACTAATACAGTTTCTATTACATACTTATACAGCACGTGCATTTCACTATTAATAGATATACATATATATAAAAATTGTCTTTTCGCACTACCTACTCAATTAAAAAAAATAAAAACTACTTCAAAAACACCAAAGTCCTAGTAAAAGGTTGGGAAACCCTGCTCTAACAGTATGTATTTAATAAAATATTCGCAAACTCCTAATCTACCATCATCAGCACAGTAACATGATAATATATAATGACTACCAGATGCAAAAACCTGAATATCTTCAAAAAAAAATGAAACACGTTGGACGTGCCTGTAATTTTTCTGGGATCCCATCATCAGTTCATGACTTGGTGACACTGGGCCTATCTGAGGAGTATACTCATTCGACTACAAAAAATATTTTGAAATTGGCCTACAAATGGCCAATAAATGGTGAACATACATAAAAAATGGATACAGTCGAGCTTAGAAACTCCTCCTTTTTTGAAGTTGGTTAAAAAAGCATATTTCATGTCATGTAAACCTAACATAAAGCAAGACATTTTAAGCCTCTAACAAACTGAATTGATTGAATATTGAACTAAAATGCCTTTATCCCTAGCGATAGAATTAATTTGTATTTGGCACACAAAGAGTATACCTACAAATTTGATAAAAATCCACCTTATGTTGTTAAGCGAAAAAAAATTATTGTGAATCGACAACATATGCTCAAAAACTCGCGAAGGTACTAAAATAATAAACTGAAACAAAAAATAAATCTCGCCATTTTATTTTAAAAGAGTTGAAAAAGCAAACGGATTAAGCACATACATCTACTTCTTCCATAAAGTTTTTCAATACAAAAACGTCGTGATTTTTTAAAGTTATACAATAATAATATAATTTAATGTTAAATTAATATGATTTTAAATAAATGCTACTTGTTAGTTTCTAGCAGACGGTACGAAAAGTAAAGTATTTTCCTTGGGGATAAAGCAGTTTTAGTCTTAGGTGAGCTTCAATCCCTCGCTACAGTCAGGATTCTAGTCTTAAATCCCGCACTACGCTCAGGATTTAATAATTTAACACCTTCGCTGCGCTTGGAAGAGGCCTTCGCTACGTTCGCGATTCAGATCTTCACCCATGACATAAGACATTGCTTTATTCCCTTAGTTAATAACCTACTATTCTGTTCCAGGAAATACTTTCAATACCTACTAAACTAAGTAAAGTTCAGTACTTTCAATAATCAAGTTTACTATTGAATATTCATATGCCATTTTATATGAATTGAGATTAATTAGACATAATTTTGAAAATAATGAAGTAAATTTGTCATTTTCACCTCAAAAATACAAATATTTATTTAAATGTTTCTTAACCTAAAAAAATATTTATCATGTGTCTAGGACGTAATTTCAGAGATTATTTGCCTTTGTACGTAATTATGAAAATTTTCATTTGTTCAAATAATTTTATTAAATTTATATTCATAACAACTGTCACCAAATTATTGTTTATGTCGCGGTATGGTCGCCGTATCAGAGAATTATTCTAGTACTTTCTAGGAGGTTATTGTTTGAAGTAGTGGATTGTTATACATGGGGCTGAAATAACCCATTATATACGAGGTAGAACGTAAATAGAAACCGAGTTATAATGAGTTTTAGTGCCGTGTGTTACAGTCCATTTTTCACTGTGATTGCGGGAAAAATAAAATAATCAATACTTTATAAAATACGGTCACTGATATAATTTGTAATCTTCTAATATATAAAAATCTCGTGTCACAGTGTTTGTTATCGAACTCTTCTGAAACGGCTTGACCGATACTTATGTTTTTTTTTTGTATAATTGGTAGATCTGAGAAAAGGTTGTATGCTATTTTTTATATTCCTAGCTAGGTGATAAGACTCTCCAAATTTTATTTTTCAACAATTATTATTATGGCGAAGCGTAGTCGCGCGACTCAAGACGAAACTCTTCAATTTGTGCGTGTTGCCAGTGATCATATATAGAATTGAGACATCGCCGCTGGCAATGGATCTCATAAGAAGGCTCAAGGTCACTCAAAGGACAATGGAGAGGGCTATGCTCGGGGTTCTCTACGCGATCGCATCAGAAATAATGAGATCCGTATAAGAACTAGAGTCACCAACATAGTCCAAGACTTGCAAATCTTAAGTGGCAGTGGGCAGGACATATCGCTCGCAGGAGGGATGGCCGTTGGGGTGGAAAGGTCCTCGAGTGGCCACCGCGTGCCAGGAGACGCAGAGTTGGTAGGACCACCACAACGCGGACCGACGATCTGGTGATTGTCGTGGGAAGATGCTGGAGGCGCAGGACCGATTGTTTTGGAGATCCCCATTTTATAGGCCTATGTCCAACTGTGGGTGCCTCTTGGAAACGATGAATGATAATTCTATATTTATATTTGATAAAAAAAAACAAAACACTACTTTCTATGAGTTTCTCTCAATTAACCTAGTCCTTACTCCTTGGAATGATTTGGGAGTTAAAAAATAAATAATCGATAGGAATGTGATAATTATAATAAATCAAAGAAAGATAGTACAGAAAATAATTAAATCTGAAGAAATTGAACAAATTACCAATGAAGAAACTAGCCAATTCAAATTCTGAACTTGAAGAACTTTACAAGCTCAAGTTCAGGATTTAAATTTGCTAGTTCTTATCAATAAATTAAATTTTAGAAATTGTAGAAAACAAGCCAGTTTAAATCCTGAACTCGAATTACATCCCAAATGAAATAAATGCATTGTGTAAATAATTGTCTCTAAATTATTAGTCTGAACTTGGCACCCATAGGTTCTTTTATCTTTTACCGCCGAAGTCAACAACGTCGCATATTCTTAATATTGGACTTAGCTCTCATTTTACATTTATGTTTTTGATGGGATATCATTACTTTTGTACAAAAAAAATATTCAACAAAAAATAAAAATCGACTTCAAAAACACTGAAAAGTTAAAAATAATATAAGAATAGGTACAGACAATATTACACTTCTATATTTAAGTCGGTGCCAAACGATGATCTCCTAGAAAGTCTTAAAATTTGCCACCGACTTCAATATAGAAGTGTGATATTGTCTGTACCTATTCTTATATTATTTTTAACTTTTCAGTGTTTTTGAAGTCGTTTTTTATTTTTTGTAAAATATTTTTTATTTTTAACCTTTTAGTGAATGAAATCTTTTTAGTGAAAGAAACCCTAAAATAATACCAGATCACTTTCGGTGAGTTGGTATTAAATTAGGGTTTCCCTTAATTTTCATGGGTTCCCATCATCAGATCCTGACTTTGGTGACCTTGGGACCACCCCAAAAGTATACTCTATCGAATACAAGAATTTTGAAAATCGGTCCATAATTGGCGGAATAATCGTGTAACATACAATTAAAACACGTTGTACACACCTAAAAATTTGGGGTTTTCCTCGATTTTTATGGGATCCCATCAGCAGATCCTAACTTTGGTGACCAAGGGACTACCCTTGGAGTATACTCTATCGAATACAAAAAGAATTTTTAAAATCGGTCCACAATTGGTGGCGTAATCGCGTAACATACACACAAAAAAACACGCATCGAATTGAGAACCTCCTCCTTTTTTGAAGTCGGTTAAAAATGATTAGTATTCATCAGATAGATAAACGCTTAATACTTCATCTAGATGTCAAATATCAAGTTTCTAGGTCATCTGGGTTTGGTTTTTGATTTATAAGTCAGTAAATCGGTCATATAAATGCATGTTTTAAACGTTAATATATCAATAACTGTTTGAGCTACATTTATAAAATTTTGGATTATTAACAAGCTAAAGAGTTGTAATAAATATACTACATTTCATGTATGTGAATTAAATAGATTTTAGAATAATAATTGTGAATTTATTTTGTTATTAGTTTGTTAATACTATACTTTCATTTTTTTTTCTTTATAGACGCCTAGTCTATCTTGATGCCAAATATCAAGTTAATTTCTGGGTCATCTGGAAGTGTGTTAGGTTTTTGATATATAACTCAGTGAGTCGGTCATAAAATGCATGTTTTTAAACGTGAATATATTTAAATAACTGTTTCAGCTACAATGATGAAATTGTGGGTTCTAGACAAGCCAAAAGGCTTTAATAAATATGACAAATTTCATGTTTGTAGGCTAAATAGATTTTAAGTTGTAAAGAGGTCAATAGTAACTCGAAATGGTTCATGTAATATTACACACTACGGCTGCTACATTGTGTCGCCAGTTCCATTTTCTTTGATTTGGCTGGACAGTACTGTTATATATTCTGTGGCTAGATACGCTGCCGAGTGTCTATACGAGTATGTATAATGTAGAATAAAAAAAATATAGAAATACAAAAGTGGAATAGATCGTTGAAAATATTTCGATAGGTCTGTAGAAAATCCTAAATATTAACATATAAAATAAAAAATTCCACGTTGACGATTAAGTTAATTTTGCTATTTTCATTACTTGCTTTTTCAAAAATCTTTTTGTTGAAAGCTTTTTCACTGTTCTAACAACCACTTAAATTTTTAATACTGTGATCCAGTATTCCAAAAATTTAATAAAATGTACTAAATAATATATGGTATGTTTTCGTTTGTGAATTTGGCGAAGCGACAACAAAAGCTCTGCTGTAATCTACCATATTGCAACGCAATAATTAAGCCCCATGAAGGAGTATGTTACGTAAACTGGCCTGCCCTTAAGGGATTAAATATAAATTATAAGATAAGCCATAACGTTGCTTTTTTGTAATTTTGACATTATGCGTGGGTAGTTACTTTCTAAAATTTTATTTTCTTTAATGCTTTTTGCTACGTCAATTATTTGTCGGTTAAATATCACATTGCTTACTACATTATTGACAATTTTCCCGTGGGAAGTTTATATTTTCCCGTATGAAAAATAATTTTATGGCCTATATTCATCAGGGATAGCGTAGAATTCTCAATATGAAAGAATTTTTCAAATCGGTCCAGTAGTTTCGGAGGCTTTTTCGCAAAACGTCTACTTCGCAAAATGTCTACCAGTCGCAATATGTCGCTTTCTCATCAATACAAACAATCAAATCTTTCCTCTTTATAATATACCCTGCGTATATAGCTGATATATATGTATATAGCTGCAGGCGTAGCACGGGCTACTAAGAAATTTGTGATAAGACTCAGTGACACGTATCCCTTGAGGAGCGTCAAGAAATTTTATCATGTCAGTCACACTAAGGCTGCGTTCCGAAAATAAATAAGAGTCAATATTAGCGCGCTCAAACGCGTCCCGAAATGTTGTGAGCGCGCTAATGTTAGCCGGCATGAAGAGCCACATGATGTCATCGTTAACGTCATATAAAACTTACGGCGCTAATGTTCTGGAGTGAAATCACTTTATGCGAACTGTCAGTCTGAAGTTCGATAATTGTGTTTTCGGTTCATAATGAATGTACCTGTTCTTCCGGACCGAATCGTAAGCATGCTGATAACATTTTCAGTGTTTTCTTTAATTTGGACAAGGCGATTATAATCGTTAGCACTGTGAGCGCTGTTATCGGACCGCAGCTTCAATTCGCGCCGCCGTGCTACTCTTTAAGACATAGATATTATGTCACTGAAATTGTGAGATAATGCGTGACTCAAGTCCCGTCTTGGCAGCCCGTGCTACGCCTGCTGTATATAGCTGACCGTATGCAACTTTGTTAACATTATAACTTTTCCCGTAGGACAACTTTTCCCGTAAGATTTTTCCCTATGTCCTTCCCCTGGTCTCGAACTATCCCTATACCAATTTTCATCAAAATCGGTTCAGTAGTTTCGAAGCCTACTCCATCCATGTCGCTGAGATGAAAATGCTCCGGTGGATGTGCGGAGTGACGAGACTCGATAAAATACGCAACGAGCACATCCGCGGCAGTCTCGGTGTACGCGACATCGCCGACAAACTGCAAGAGAACAGACTTCCTTGGTTTGGTCACGTAAAACGAAGACCTCCTAATTACGTGGGTAATGTTGTGGCCAATCTGAACATCGCAGGGTTCAAACCAAGAGGGTGACCAAGGACAAGATGGACAGACGTGGTCAAGAGAGATCTGTCTTCATGTAATGACGGAGTCATTGCATGAAGACGAGGATAGTCAGAGGATACGTCCGACAGAGCGAGATGGAGGAGGAAAATTAGGAAGGCAGACCCCACCACCAGATGGGAATAATAATAATAATAATAATAATAATAATAATAAACACTTTATTGCACACAAAATAAACATATAAAAAAAAACATTCAAAAATAATGCAGATGTACAACACAGGCGGCCTTATTGCTAATGAGCAATCTCTTCCAGGCAACCTTGGACTAGGGAAATACTGAGAGGAAATTTAAACGGGGATTGGTGCAGTAGTAGTGAAGGACACAATGAAGGACTATTTTAGCTAAGGATTTAAGGATAGGAAGTGATTTCGAACTTGATTCTTAAAGGACTCCAGCGTGCGAGCTCTCTTAATACTCTCAGGGAGAGAGTTCCATAGCCGGACGGCATATGCTGGAAAAGAGTATGAAAGGAAATCCGTGCTGTGGGGTGGGATATCAAGAGTTAAATTAAAGTTCGACCGTAAAGTATGACTTGAAGAAGAGGACCGGAAAGAGAACTGAGACTGAAGATATGATGGAAAGGTCGGAAGAAACAAAACATTGTAAAGTAGGGATAAAACATGTAAATCTCTGCGCTGGCGAATTGGCAGCCATTTAAGTTGAGAGCGATAGTAAGAAACATGGTCATATTTACGAAGATTAAAAATAAACCGTATTGCCACATTTTGTAGACGCTCCAACTGGTTCAATAGCTCTTCGGATAAACCAGCCCAGGCAGCGTCAGCGTAGTCAATTAAAGAAAGTAAAAGTGATTGAGCTAACACTGTTTTTGTAGCCATTGGAAGAAAGTTTCGGAATCTGTTGAGAGAACCATATGCGGCAAACAGTTTTTTCCGAACTGCTTCAACTTGAGGCCGCCAAGAAAGGCATTGATCAAAAACAATACCTAGATTCTTAACAGATTTGCTAAATGGGATAATAGTTCCGCCAAAGATCACTGCCGGCAACAGACTGTAGTCGATGCGTGATACGAAATGGGAACTGCCGATAATAATTGTCTGCGTTTTGTTAGGATTAATAACAAGACCGAAAGACTTACCCCAGTTATCTATTATATTAAGGTCACTGTTAGTTGTCAAAATAGCTTGTGAAAAATCAGATAGCGGGGCTTGCGTGTAAATTTGCAAGTCATCGGCATACAAGTGATAGAAACATGAAAGTGATTGCGTAATGGAATTTATAAATATCGAGAAAAGAAGCGGAGATAATACGCCACCCTGAGGGATACCGGCAACGATAGTGCACCAATCAGACAGGGAGTCCTCAATGCGTACCCGCTGCTGACGCCCTAACAGGTAACTTTGAAACCAGTCAATTACGACAGGAGATATGCCAAGAGAACGTAAAACACTGGTGAGTACATCAAAATCCACCGAATTAAACGCGTTGCTGAAATCTAGAAGCGTCAGTAGTGTAAGTTGGCGATTTTCCATGCCCTGGTGAATATCATGGGTGATTTTAGCTAAAGCAGTAGTCGTGCTATGACCCACGCGGAAGCCGGATTGTAGAGGATTCAGAAGCTTATTAATATTAAGGAACCTGATAAGTTGACGATGGACGAGTTTTTCAAGGACTTTGGAAAGGAACGGGAGAATGGAAATAGGACGAAAATCAGAAAAGGAACCTGGGTTGAATTTCTTAGGAAGAGGAATAACAAATGCATCCTTCCAAGCAGATGGAAAAACACCAGACGTTATGGAAGTATTGAGGATTTGAGTGATAATAGGAGTAAGAATATCTAGGATAGGGAGGATCATGTTACGACTAATACAATCACTGCCCATAGCACCAGAAGTTATAGAAATAATTGTTCTCTTGACATCACTATCAGTAAATGACTCGATAGCGAATGGAGCATAATCAGGTAAAGGCGACAAAGAAAGTTTCTTTAAGGTTTCAGTTTTGCGATCACCACTAAAGGGCGAAATTGAAGTAAAGTGTGAGTTAAGAAGATTAATGTCAAGCTTGAAATCGCTACTACGCATCTGAGATTTGCCAATACCAAGTGATTTGAGGAATTTCCATACTTTAGCTGGGTCTTCATTATCTATCGAGTTATGTATATGGCGTCTTTGAGCGTCTCTTATCGCTGTGTTGCACCGATTTCTTGCAATGTTATACCTAATCTGATTATTGATGGTAGGATTGCGCTTATATCTAGCTTTCTCCTTGTTCCTCTTACACATCAGAGCACGGATATCATTAGTTAGCCAGGGAGCAGGGAGGTGCTTAATTTTGATAGGCTCAACAGGAGCATGGACATCGTAGAGTTCGGTCAGACGTGCATTAAAAAGTTGCACTTGTTCATCAACACAAACCAAGTTGCGTATCTCAGACCAATCTAAGCCAGCAGCGTCCTCGCGGAGCTTTCCTACATCCATATTAGCAAAACTTCGCCGAAGTAAAATGCGAGGTTTAGTTCTCGGTGGGCGAACACGGTATGAGAGAAAGATCAAGTCGTGGTACGAAAAAGCATCAGCGGAAAATTGACCATGCTTGCTTACCATATTGGGAGAAGAAACTATCATTAAGTCGAGAAGAGACGGAGAACAATTAGGAAAATGATGTGTTTCCTGAAGTGGGAGAATATGAAGGTTGTACGATTTTACTAAAGAGACCAGCTTTAGGGACCGGGAATCATTTTTCGCCAGACACGTATTAAAGTCACCCATAAGAATAGTATGAGAAAATACTGGAGTAAAGGTTTCAATGAGTTGCTCAAAAGAGGCAAAAAAGTCTACTCTTAGGGATGGACTATAATAGACACCCAGAAGGATCCGAGTGTGAGACAAAGTAACGTCAAGAAAAAGGTGTTCAGCGGTGTTGGGAGGAGGCGGCTGTGGGGAGAGACTAAGAATAGCGTAAGGAATGTTAGCTCGAAGGTAAATCGCCACACCTCCATGCGAAGAACTAACCCGGTCGTTTCGAATTAAATTAAATCCAGGAAGAGAATAAGAAGTAGAAGGAAGCCGGGGGTTCAGGAATGTTTCTGATATAAGAATAGCGTGTATATTCTTATTATCAAGAGAAGCGAGCATATCTGGGTAATGAGCAGGGATACTCTGTGCATTGAAGTGCACGACATTAAAGTTCTTCGCAACATCACTGAACGAATCTTGTAAATGTTCACCAAGAGTCTTATCGAGGCTGCAAAAGCTGGAATTGGAAGAAGGAGAAGATGAGCAGGATTGGAAGAGATCACTGTCATTTAGCGACATGTCCATATTATAACTTAATTGTGAAACTAGAATACAAAACAAAATAAAAACAAACTACAAATAAAAAACTAAAAAACCAAAAATAAAAAAAAAGTAACAAAAACAACAACATCTTGCACAAATACGCTGAGATAATATCCTCAGAGGAGTACCATAAAACAAACAAACAAAGGAAAAAAATCAGTAAACAAGGTATAAAATACTAATGAACATGGCTGTTTGGTTAAGCCTTTGCCTGTAACAGTTTTAAGACGAATTCACAAAAAGTATGAGTATAATCACAAACTATATAGAGTAGAGATACTACGTATATTATAATTCATTGCTCTGTGCTAGGAATTGATAATTGACATTGACATAATGTATCTTCTATAGTTTTTGACGGTGAGTTAAAAAAAATAGGAGAAAAGAAATCTTATTAGAACCGTCAAAATAATAGTAACTTTAAATAAGCATATATGTAGGGACATATAGCACTAAGACTTACAAAACAAACAGCACTTATACATCAAAATAACCTAATGGTAAAGAAACAAGTAAGACACAACAAGTAAGTATGGTGAAGAGATAAGTAATTTTTATACTAATTCAGTAGGTAATTAGGAAGAAAGTATACATAAATAAATGAAATACTTATTTCCTCTTTGCAGAAGCAGCCCTTTTGCTCTTGGTACCAACTACTGAGGATGAAGGCTTGTCCAAAGCAGGGTCTTTGCCACTAAGTGCTTCAGATGGAACGCCAGGACTGCGAGGCTTCAACTTCTCAATATCGCTCATAGATTCAACCGTATGTCGCTTGCCATCACAGTCGACAACAATGATACGACCCGCCTTAGTCCAGCAATTGGATACTCCGAAGTGCTCCCTAGCAGACATGAAAATTTTATGACGATACTTTGTTAGGAACTCTGAAACTGTAACACCCGAGCCCTTAAAGCCAGCCTTTGCAAACCACAGGCTATCACGACTTGTCTCTGATTGAAATTTTACCAGCAATGGCCTTGGTTTGTCTTGATTTGGCCGCCCGAGACGCACCGATTTGCTTACCACATCTGCAGAAAGCTTCAGCCCAGAGAGGTGTTTAGAAGTCAAGCTCAATAATAATTTTGATGTGTCTTCATCTTTGTTCTCCGGCACACCATGAAGTAAAAGTATGTTACGACGACTCCTCATCTCCAAGGCATCAGTGTCTTTGGTAAGAGCAGCCACTTGTTGCTCGAGAGCTTTAAATGTGTCTGCTATGATGGTGCGGAAGTTGTCAAACTCCGTTGCAAGGGAACTGACTGTTGGTGACTGTGAACGAGTATTCTTTAAATCGCTTTCAAAAGCTGCCATCCTAGCTCCAAATGACTGTTGTAATGCAGCCAGTGTCACATTTATGCCCTCCATGACTTGTAACTTACTACTTTAGAATCAGTGAAGTGATGAAAAGTGTAACTTGCTGTTTAGATGAAAAGTGCTAAGGATAATTATCTACAGGTATTTATGCACTTCAATACATAGCAAATATATAAAATAAGTGCTAAAAATTTGCTTTTAAACTATTAAATCTATTTTAAGTAATTTCACACAGTGTTTACAATTTAACCAGCTACCCCCAAATAAGTGCCAGGGCGAGAGAGTTTCGAAGCCTATTCATCAATACAAACAATCAAATCTTTTCTCTATAATATTCGTAGAGATAGCTTTCCGCTCGCGACTTCGCCCGCGTTATTTTTGTTTTCCCGTGGGATTTTTTTCCCGTAGGAAAATTAGGTCCTTCCCCTGGTCTCATTATACCAACTTTCATCAAAATCGGTTCAGTAGTTTCGAAGCCTATTCAATACAAACAATCAAAATAATCATCAACTGTCCTCTTTATAATATTAGTATAGATAAATACAAAAGTCATTCCGTCCCAAAATGACTTTAATACCTTTAAGAAACAAACTTAAAAATATATCAGTAACCTATGATAGTCTTCTTTACAATTCTGTATTCGCACTGAAACCTGATGCTCGAAAGGTGCTCATCTTGTTATAAGTTGGACAAGGTGCGTGGCCACATGGAGCAATATTTCATTAAGGTTGTTGGAAAATATTTCTTATTTTTATCCTGCGTACTCATTTACTTGACCGGAACTGCAGATGGCAGCTTCGGCACATCCGGTGTCATCGAAGGCGCGATTGACAGCCTTCAATGGCGGAGAAGGGTGCGCTTAGTGTGATGATCTAAGCGATTAATAGTCATGATTATAACAATATACAGTAATAATGTATAGGTATATTAAATGCGTTACTACATCCTTTTGTGGGATAAAACAATTTAGAAAAATTACCGGTGCCCATATTATTAAAACATTTAAAATTTTACATTTTTTTTTAAAGAAAGAAAAAAAAAGATGAACTAAAGCCACCTACAGAAAAGCCCATAAAATTGCGTGCACTATGTGACAGTGGGCATTGCTCGCAGGACTGACTGTCATGATATTATTGGGGCAGACAGATCCTCTAGTGCCGGCCGCGAACCGGGGGATTTAGAGCCGATAGGTTCCCCATAAGGTGGATCGACAATCTGATGAAGGTCACGGTAATTCATCAGAGAGAGCAACGCAGGACCGATCGGTTTGGAGATCGTCGAGGGAGGCTTATGTCCAACAATGGGCATTCTTGGCTTAAATGATGATGACTTAGACAAACATATAATGATAGTATACTTAGACAAATACATGTGTTGGATTTATGTTATGAATTAATTATGAATAAACAATCAATATTTCATGACGAGGAGCCCTATATTTATTGTTTATTCCTTAAAGTTGTAATGACAAAATGGACAAGTGTGTCAGTGGGTTAAACTCGCGTGGAGAGGGTTGAAAATCTAAGTAACTTTTTTACGTTACACATAGGAAAAGAACTAACTCTGTATTTTTTCAAAATGTTTAGGTGAATGCGATAGGGCGTAGGAAGAGGATTATAGCCTGTCTTCTTAAATAATTTTAATTTAAGAAGAATTCTTAAAAAATATACATTGAGCCCTTTTTTTTACGGTGGGAAATGCGTTACGCATACCCCGCGCTTGGGAAGGCGCGGGGTTATATCGGACTCTCCGCGGCCCCTGGGGGCAGAGTGCCAGCCAGGAACCGCGAACTACCGACTAAAACCCACCGATACCCCTCACACACGCCTTGGCGCGAGCACGTCCATCATCGCCGTGTCCTCCTCATCTGAAGAGCCTGACAAATTCATGGGAACTCGGATGAACACATCCACGACCTCGTCGGCGTCTGCTCGCCTAGGGCGAGCCCCTCTCACCCCCCAAAAGGGGAGGCCGGTGATCCCCCGGGGCATCCAGGGCATCAGCGACTGGCGGCAACCGATGCAATGCAGGGCCCGGGCTTCCCAACCCAGGGCCCCGCTGGTTGCCGTCCGGAGGAAGAAGGCAGGCGTAATTCTGCCTCATCCGCCCCGTCCTTCTACGGCGGCACAGATCGGCGGTGGGATCCTCCTCCCTGGCCCTCTCCGCTGACTCCCTCTGCGCCATCACGTCCACACGTTTACCGCGTTCCAAGGAGTTTACCGCGTCCTACTTCCTCTCTCTCTCCAGCATGGTACAGACCACGTTCTGGAGGGAGAGGTCATCGCCATTGATAGCGACTAACTCACGGCGTTCCGAGGAGAAGAGGGGGCACATAGCTAAGGTGTGCTGCGCGGTGTCCTCTTCGGAGCCACAGTGATGGCACCCGGGGGTCGCTTCTCGTCCGATGCGGTGCACATAGCGGCCAAAGCAACCATGACACATTAAGCCCTGCCATTTGATATATCACATACTAAAGTTAGCATAACCTTTTTTTCATTCTCTAATTTACACTAAAAGTGGCCCACAAGCTTTTCATTTATTTACGCTACACGTCAGTCTTTGGGTCACCAATTTACATACGTATACAAAATATTAAGCCTACCTGTTAACTAGCTAGTATTATAGTTTCGGGGCGAATTGGTTGTGACAGACGGACGAACAGACAGATCCGCAAGTGGTCCTGGGTTTTCTTTTTCCTTTAGAGATACGTAACCCTAAAAATTAAAATATGCCATCTACCTAATAACAAATCCAATCATCAGCTGATTGTTTGTTTAATTGCGTCTCTACTATCCCAATCATTTTATGTAAAAATCTAATTGATTAAAACTATGGTCTTTGATTTGATACCTAACAATTTTTTTCACAGCAACAAGATTATTTATTTTTCTTATTTGTTTTATCCGCTTCCGCTCTACAATATGCGATGTCATTTCATCTGTTTTAACCAGACTTAGACTGGGCGCAAACAGGCCAAAAAGATAACAGTCTAATTACATAGGTGTCTGGTCACATACAAATATGGTTCTGTGCACACCTGGCGGCCTACTATGGTTGCTTTAAAAAACGTAAAGACAGCGGCAAAAAAGAGACGGCAGTATATGCTGTTATAGCGTTGTCTTTGTTCACAGATTGCCTTTGCTTTGCTTCAAGAACGCCTAGTAAGTTCGCTGTCACTCGCTTATTATTTGCTATCACTAGTCTTGTAAGCGCGCACCCAAGTTGATTGTGAACATTGTACTGTGTAAGTCACTTAGTTTTTATCTTAATTATTAGATATTGAAGGAATTTATTCTGAGCTTACAATATTTACATTTGTTATTTTGTTGCAAAACGGTAGTAGTACGCTTATCGAACGAATCGAAAGTACCTAATCATCGCGATGTTTCAAGCCATGATAGCAAAAATAAAAATGTTATTTAACCAAGATGTTAAAAAGAAAATAGGTAAAAAATATTTTTACAAGCTTTTATTCAACTTACAATGGATTTGTTCCTGCAGGCCTATTCGCTAACTACGGTCGGTAACTAGAACTGTCATTTTTGAAAGACATTTTATATTAATTACTAGTTAAGTGATCTTATGTCTTACGGTAGCGTTCATGATAGCAGTAATGGATGATAAGTTCCTTTCAAAAATGACAGTACTAGTGAGCAACCGAAGTTAGAGAATAGGCCTGCGGATTCGGTATAAATACCTATGTTGGTTTGGGTCACGTCTTGCAAGTCAAATTTGACGCATTTGCCAGTTTTCGATTGAGCTGAAATTTGATACACACTTTAATTATTATTATGCACTAGCTGTGCCTGCGACTTCGTTCGCGTGGATGACCGAAAATAACAATATCGCGATGTTATATAGCTTAAAGCTTTCCTCGATAAATGGACTATCCAACACAAAAAGAATTTTTCAATTCGAACCAGTAGTTCCTGAGATTAGCGCGTTCAAATAAACAAACAAACTCTTCAGCTTTATAATATTAGTATAGTAAGTAAATAAGTATAGATAATTAGTATCATTGTAAATTCAAAATTAAATAAAACCCATCAATGAATTACATGACATATTTTTTTATGAATATATAAAAGCTTGTCGCGAGATTTACCTATGTAGATAAAAAGAATACAATACCTATTTCACTTGATCTCCATTAGGGCTTGATTAATTTTCCCGGGATTCCCGCTGCTGAACTACAAATACTGGTCCTGACGTACAGGAGTATCGGTTATCCTGGTTCTCAATAAAAGTAAAAAAATAGTACCAAGGCAGGCTACAGAAGATAATGAAGCTCTATCTAAAATGATCAGCATTGCAATAGCTCTCTTTGAGAATAGTGGTAGTCGAGGCCAATATTTATAGATGCTTTATAAAAATTTTTGACTTTACTTCCCACAAGTGTGGATCCCGAAAGAATCTTCTCTTCAGCTGGTTAAATTGCCTCAGATCATCACTTAATAATTAAAGTTTGGACCCTCTTACTATCTCGAAAAATAAATAAAAGCAGAAATGATTATTAAGACCATGAAGTTAGACTAAACTGATTAAAAAAGTATATAAATATTAAAAATAATAACAATAATCTGAAGTTAGTCTCGTTGTTGTTGGCATTTTAAAAAGTTAAAATAATTTGATTAATTTTTAATGTTGCGATGTTCCTTAATTAAAAATAATACTTATCAATAATTACGAGTAGTTCACGGTGATTCATTTGATCATCATTTTCTTAGTGGTCCTCTTTTATTATGAAGCTCTTCATTTAAATGTTTCTTTCACCAAATATCTTCGTAATTAAGAAAAGGAAAAATTTCTTGTCTGCATTTGTAACTTCAAACTTTTTCTTTTTATAAAACTTGTTTGCCTAACGATGAATTGTTATTATTTATGCATTCATTCTAAAACTATATGTATCAAAAATATATAATTTATTTAAAAGGGTTTCTCCAGCACCGGGAATACCGGTATTTCCGATTCTATTGTCCTTCAGTACCGGGACTAAAAAAAAATTGGAACTGAACCCAATTCTGCATGCCCTAATCTCGATATAGATAGGTAATTCTAAGAAATGTATTACCGAGTATTTAATGTTACATAACAGTTTGATGTCACTAAACATTCCCGAGAAAAGGGTCTTGACAGACAGACGGACAGATGGTCAAATAGACAGACACTACAACGAAGTGATTCTATAAGCGTTTCGTTTTTTTTCTTTTAAGGTGCCTTAAAAAGGGTTAGAATCAAAGAAAAGACAGCGATTTTATCTGCAATCAATCATAGAATGATCCTCTAGAGTTGCCGCTTGTAAAAATTACAATCAGTATTTAAATCTTTTCCCTCCACCTAACCCAAATTATCATATTGCACTATGCGCTGACAACTAAATATTGTTTCAGTGCTGGAGAAATGATCTCGGGCTATTTCCTTCGTGCTTGAGAAATGCGGCCTTGGTGGGACATCGAACCCACTCAATGCCGCACGTCTCACTTTTTCGTACTAAAATAAAAGCAGAATTATCTCGGTAAGGTACAGAACGCTCAATTAAAATGCGATTACAAAATGTTCGAACTTAGCACAGTTTTTGCAGGCAAGTGAAATTATAGACGATCTCGGGCGTGCCTTGGATTCTGATAAGGTAACTTAATTGATGTAAATGCAGCCCTAACGAACATTATTCTCAGGTATCTCTGATTCATCACACCGCGTTTTCTAATTATGTTTTTTGCAGTTGACGTATTTTTTTTACATACGACAGGGATGCTCTTGGCCTACAGCTTACCTGATAGTTAGTGACGATAAGGCAGAAAGTGGAAAAGCGAGCTTTATCTGGACTACTCAACAACCGAAAAACGACTACCTTACCTCTAATTGTCGAAACAAAACAATGTTATTTAACATTGTTATTTTGGCGACAAACGTAAGTAAGACAGTGGTAGTCAGGCGGGCTCAGAAGCCCTACCACCAACCAAACCAAGCAGAAAAACCTCTGCTCCCATAGGGAATCGAACCCCGGACCTTCCGTCTCAAATACTATATCACCGAAGCGATTGAATACGAGTTAGTAATCAATTTGAATAGAATAAAATAGAATAGAATAGAATAGAATAGAATAGAATAGAATAGAATAGAATAGAATAGAATATCATTTATTTGCTAGAACATGGTGTTACAATATGATCTTCAAGTGTATAAAGTGTCACATATTCCGCTTATGTCAAAAGCATGCAAATATAAATTGTTATTTAATCTTTAATTACATTTTCACATAATTTATCATTTATAGAAATACATCAAAACAGCTAAGTAATGTCATTATTCTCATTTTGTCAGATTTTAATTAAATATTGTGTCATAAAATAAAAATATAGGTACTTGTGAATGTCAATAATCGTAATTAATTTAAATGTCAATAATCATAGATAATTTAAATGTCAATAATCATAAGTAATTAAATAACTCGAAACAAATAGATTATGTCAATTATAAAATACTGAGTAATGATCTAAATTCTGAAAATAATCATTTAAATATTCACTAATACTATAGTATAGCTTGTCTGCCAAAAGTTGGTTAATTTTTTTTCTAAATATAGTCAGCGGTAGGTCCTTCAAATTGTTTGGTAATTTATTATATATCTTGATTGCCATGTAATATGCATTATTCTTATACATATTTAGATTACATTGGGGTGTATATAGCTTATAAGGATATCTTGTAGGTCTTCCAGTAACATCTTTGTTTAGTTGGAAATAATGTGGATGTGTTTTAACAAAAAGACACACCTCTTTAATGTACATGCACGGCAATGGTAAGAGTCTTAAAGAACTAAATAATGGCTTACAACTATCTAAGGGCCACGCTCCACAGACAGCTCGAACACATTTCTTTTGAATTTTGAACGCCTTGTCTACGAATACAGAATTGCCCCAAATTAACAGGCCATATGAAAGAACAGATGAAACGTAGCCATGATATGCTTTTAGAGATGCCTCTTTAGATACAACTTGTCGCAATCTTCTTAGGGCATAAACAAATTTATCCAGCCTAGTACAAATTGCAAGAATATGGTCTTTCCAGTTTAAATGCCTATCAAACATTATACCCAAAAATTTGGCCTGTTCAGCTTCTTCAATTTTATCACCATTACATATAATATTAAGTGGAGTTCTATTATTATTATATGATTGAAATTGTACAATTTTTGTTTTATTCGTATTCATTTTCAGATTATTATTTTTAAGCCAGTTTGTTACTTTTGTTAGCTCATTACTAATGTCATTTTCAAAATTTGAGCTATTTGCTTCTTTTACGATTATTGTTGTATCATCAGCATATAATATGCAATCATGTTTTAAACATGTTTGAAATACCGAAAAATAATATTTATCTTTATTCACGAAATAAATTATTGGTATTATCATTTTCATTATCTAATATACTTGCTTCTGTGTAATTATATTCTATATTATCTGTAATCATCTTCTTAATATTTTTAAATATCACATTTAAAGCCAGTTTATTAACGTTACCACTCATTCTATGAAACATTTTAGTTGAATATTCTAAATCTTTATTACTATCCATTAAATAAGCATATTTATGTATTAAATTATCTAAATATAATAAATTGTTGAACGCCTCAATTCTTTTATTATATATATTTGCGTGACTATTAAGTTTGTACGTGGGCAGACATATAATAATATTGGTATGTTGCAATAGTAATAATTTCTCTCGAATGTACTCTGTCATAGTATTATAATTTCTTGTTACATGGAAGTCTTCATCTCCTATAAGTATTACGCAGTAATCATCATATGTGAAATCTCGTATTTTCTCCTGCAAACCATCTATTATTCGATAGATGTCACATCCTGGAGAACAAAAGTGACATATTTGTGCAGACGGAAATGTACTCTCTGCCATGTGCAAAATGCTATGTTCCTTATTGGAGCTCAATATGCATATTTTATTTTGGGCAGGTTTTGCTGTAACGGTATCAGTTTTGGGTATTTGTTCTCTGCTATTATTTTTACATTCTTTCTTTTTTTTCTTATTTTTCGTAATGGTCTTTGGTGTAGACTTACAGAAACTATTTAATTGTTCAATTTTAGAGTCCTTTTCTAAGTTTTTATTTTTAAGAGCAACATTTTCAGCCAGCAAAACTTCTATTTCATTCTCGGCTATTTTTAGTTTTAGTTCCAAGTCAGCTAACTTTTCTTTTAATGTATGAATTTCTTTTTGGGATTTTAAAGTTTGCAGTTCTGGGCAGCTCCGATTTAGATCTGTATTATTCTCATCCAAATCCTCCTCGTCATTGTTTGTTGACAGCGACTGAGAAGAGTCTACTGAATCAGCAACGATAGTCCGTGCTTTGCGTGTTGTAATACGTTCGTTGGTCGTAACATTAGTTAAATTTGTACATATTGGTGAGCTTGTTACTAATTTTGTGATAGATTTTTCGTCTTGACAGCTATCACATTTCCAAGATTTCTTAATTTGCGCTGTGATAATACTTGGATTTGTCTTATTAGAGATATTTATACATTTTATGTGATAGCCTACATTGCAAATACTACAGGTTAATAATTCTCTGTTTATGATTCCCTTATTGCATTTTTTACATTTTACAACCATTTTTACTATTAATAAATTTTTAAAAGTTTTTTTTTGTTATTGATTTCTTCTTTATTGTTTTTTAATATAAAAGAAAAATAATATTTGTAAAATGGAAAACCAAAAAAAGAATCGTCGTTACGGAGGATTGAACTCCGGGCCTATGCGTTCAGCGTGTTATTAAGTCTCTATTACTGCACCTTCGGCTATCCGTTCACTTGTAATAGTGATCGAATTTATAAAATAGTAAGTATCAAAATGCTCAATCGTCTTAATTGTCAATATCCCTTGAAGGTAGATAAAATAAAAACAGTTTGAACTGTATGTAATCCTCGTAAATTGAATACTTTTAAAACACTTTTTCATAATATGTATTTATCAATGTATCTTGTTTTCAACACTTTAATATTGGTGTCACTCGTCTAATTCAAATTTCTTAACAATCTTGCGTAAAATTATTTAAAGTAAAGTTACATACATGTTCATGTCTCACAGCGTTTCATATGAAGGAGAAATCCAATTGGTTCACAAACGTTGTCACAGCACTTTTACGTATTAATGTATTATTTGGTAATACTTTCACAATGTTAGCATTCGATGAAATATTATTTTTTAAATATTATTTGTTATTGTTGTGATATTGAAAAAATACGAAAAGTATTTAATCGTGTCCGGACGTCAATGTGACGTGACGTCAATATTAAAATATACTCTGCAAATAAATGTAGGTATTAAATAAGATTTTTTTTTAATACTACGCTTGTATTACGATGTTGTTTTCAAACAGCTTAATTTTCCCTAGCGTTACAACAATCTATCAGCATGCAGTTGAAGTAAATGGTATTTTTTTAATTATTTATTACTAGCTTCTACCCGCGACTTCGTCTGCGTCGACTTCAGAATTGGGTCTAAAGCTTCGCTTGTTAACAATTTTCAATATTCTCTCGGGAACTACTTAAGGAATCGGGATAAAAGGTCGCCTATGTCTTTTCTATGTCGAAGGCTACATGCATGTCAAATTTCATCCAAATCCGATCAGCCGTTTTTGCGTGATTGAGTAATCCAAACATCCATACTTTCACATTTATAATATTAGTAGGATTTCATTGTTATAAAATGCAACCTCTGTACTATGATGAAATTTTTAAAATACATATGTTGCCACTTTCTTTCATCTCGTGGATGTCGTAAGAACCCACTAAAAGATCGAAAACTTGAAACAGAATCTACACCAACATAACGTGATGTGGCAGACCAATTTCTGTTAATTAAAAAGTGAGACCCGTACCCAGGAGCGGGACTTGAGGTTGAAGTGAGGATGATGAAGTGATAAAATGCAAAAAAAAATATTAGGTCTTTCTTTTTTTCTCTTCTTTTCTATCTTTTTATTATTTTCGCTGTTTTATGATTTAAAATCTATTTCTTTCCTTAATTTGAGTTAATTTATGAGTTTTAAATAAAGACTATTAAGTGTGAAACTCTTGATGTGCACTATTAACATGAGAAAACTTTATGAAAATTTTATGGGCAAAAAACGTGTTAAACATTCAAATGCCAGTCTCTACTGTGACCCGTGTGTAAATAAAATGGTGTAACTTTTAAACCAGCTTTCACTACGAAATAAACTTAATCATAACTTAATAATAGTGGATGCCTTAGCGTTTGCATAAAATAAAAAATGAGGCCTTTCTGACAAAAAACTGTTTCTTAATTCCGCTACGTTTTTACATAAATTGTGAAATTACTTAATTTAACTTTTTATTATGTTGAATCATTCTATCTGGTAATATCTAATGGTAGAGCACAAAAATTTTGAAAATGCCTTAAACATGTGTAAATAAACTACTACTTTTAATATGTTTTTTCTCTATACAATTGCATACATTCTTTCACTTTAATATGTGCGCATAATGAAGACATAGACTGTAGTAGTAAAGTGAAAGTAACATGAAAATCAAATCCCTAGTTTCAGTGGTGACATTAATTTAATGGTTCGAGTTTAACAAGTTGAAAATTGTACTGTAATTCTTGAGGTTACTTTAAAGTAAAGCAATGAGTGAATTGTAATTCGTGCTCATTTTATGCATTTACCACTTGAAGTTTTTAAGTGTGACAATTACTATCTTACGCCACTTACGTAGTTACAGCTTGCCGAAAGATATGAACTTTACGTTATCTTTAAAAGAATTGCTATTCTTTTATATACTTACTACACAATAAAGGTGATAATAAAAGCTTCTGTCGGCTTTATTAAGTATCTTAAAGTATTAAGTTTACATTTACTAAATATACTTTATGTATATTTAGTAAATGTAAACTTAATACTTTATTTAATTTTGCTACTTATATACCTAGCTTTAAAGTGTTTGTGGTTTGACTCCCGAACTTCGCACTAGATACCATTATGAAGGCGGCCTTCTTGCTGAAGGGAATGGTATTTATGTGATTCTGTGGATATAAACCCATACTACTGAAATTGCGTCAGATATATTCATACATAATATTACTAAAAGAAAGTAAACATGCAAGTCATACTTACAACATGTTTAATTACATTGTTACGTGTATAATAATAATAAATAAATTTTATTTGCCTTCAGAATTACAGGTACATGGTTCATTAGAAATCTATTCCACACAGTTCTCACAAACAGGGTAACCTACGTAACAAATTGTATATTGGTATTGGCAATATGGAATGTGACACTGTTTACAAAGAGTTGCCAGGGGTTCTCAAACTAGACAGAGCCTGTATCTTGAGAAACCATATAAAAACAAATTGGTGCTTACAATTGAAACTTACACTAGGTTTATTAGTGGATTAAATATTGAAAGGACCTGCAATTTAAAAATACATTGCGTGTGTGTGGTGTGTATGTGTGTGAGTATTGCTGTGCAGTACATGTGCGTGTGGGGTGTGTGTGTGTATGTGGTGTGAATGCGTATGTGTGTGTGTGCGTGTATGAGTGTGTGTGCATGTATGAGAGAGTGTGCTACCTGTGTGAGGTGAGACTATGAAACTGCTAACTAGCCGACTACCTACCTTAATGAACAAATGTTTTCCGTATCTTCGTAATCTAGTTTTAGAAATAAAGAGGTGATTATTTTCTTTACATTACTCAATTTGCAGTCTCGTATGCTACAGCGGCTGTCTATTGAGTTATAAATTTTAACGTGAGCAATTCTCGGAAATCTCATTGCAAAGCTGGTATTAGTGTATTCAACAAAAAGTTTATGTGTTCGTTTTCTAGAGTTAACATTGTTAGACTTAAGCTTATGGGCAAACTTATGCATGTGCAAACACACTGATAAGAAATACAGTTGCCGAACTCTGAGTACCTTAGCTTCCTGGTATAGTAAATCCGTAGAGTATCTGAAAGGTTTTCCCAGCATCGTTTTGAGGACCGCACGCTGAGCTCGCTCTAAAGTCAACATTATAGCTTTTGCGCTGCCACCCCAAACCCTAATGCAATATGTTAATATTGATTGACAAAGGGCGCAGTAAACTTGACGCAAAATAGTCCAGTCAGCACACTTGCGGAGCTTAGCCATAATGCCTGAAATTTTCCGGACTCTACTTGACAAACCCGCAATATGCTTTTCAAAAGACAGACGCTCATCTAATTGAACACCAAGGTACCTAATCGTATTGCTTCGGAGGAGAATGTCGCACCTACACGAGGTTGCTGATGTGAAATTATTAGTCACACATGAATGAAACTTCAAGTCTCGGAGAACAGGTGGCTTAGAAGCAGCAGTTTTGTAAAAACATAGGTATTTTGTTTTTGTGCTGTTTAAAGTAAGAAGATTTGATTGTAACCACCTTGCCAATGAAGAAAGACCTTCTTCGGCAATGTTACGAGCCAAATTCCAGTCATATCCGTAGAAAAGAACAACCGTATCATCGGCATAACAAATTATGTCTGATGAATTAATTTTTAAATTATGAATATCATTCATATACACTATAAACAATGTCGGCCCCAGAATGCTGCCTTGAGGTACACCGAATCTGATTGGTCTTAAATCGCTTCTAAGTGCATCAACTTTTACAGTCTGATTCCTGTCGCATAGGTAGCTACTGAACCAGCTCAAAGCTAATCCACGGATCCCAAGATACTCCAATTTTCGTAGAAGAATTTTTGTTGACACGGTATCAAATGCCTTAGCCAGGTTCAAGAATACCCCTATGCACACAGAGCCTTCATCCAACTGTGCTGAAATACGATTGGTTAGGAGAGTAAGAGCATCCTCAGTAGATTTATGTTTGCGGAAACCAAATTGTCTTTCAGAGAGTAGATTATGCCTTTCAAGGAAAGCTACGAGTTGCTTGTTAATTACTTTTTCTAAAAGTTTAGAGAAGGTACTGAGGAGAGAAATTGGCCTGTAATTGCTAGGAGCATCCCTGGGTCCCTCCTTATGTATTGGCGTGACGGCTGCCGTCTTCCAGACAGACGGAAATTTGCCGGATGACATACTCAAGTTGAATAAGAACGTAAGTGGGGATAGAATGGAGTCTCCAATTGATTTGATCAGAGTATTGGTAAATCCATCCAGGCCTGGAGCACTGTCCAGTTTAAGCTGTTTTATGAGAGCATCAACTTCAGACTCAACCGTGGGAGAAAGGAAGAAAGAAGACTGCGGTCCACCGGTTGTTTTAATTCTGGATGCCAGACCATCCTCTGTTTCACCCATTTTGAACAGAATATTATTTGCTAAGTTTCCACCGATAGATGAAAAGAAATCATTACAACGATCCAGGGATTTCAATGGGTCATCGGAGCTACCAAGCAGGTCATTTGCTTGATTTCCCTTCCGTTTCACATGACAAATAGACTATATATTATTCCAAAGCTTTTTAGGATTCTGCCTGTTGCTAATCAAATTATTCTTGTCATACTCATTTTTAAGTTTATGTAAAAGATTATTGTAAAAGTTACGATATCTCTTGTATGTTATTTGGAGGATTTCATCTCTAGGGTGTTGTTTTGATAAATGATGTATAATACTAATATGATCAAAAGTTAACTCGCAGTTAGTTTAACAGCCTGATTAGAATATAGGTAAGACATTTTGTTTCAATAGTGACCAAATTCTGATGTCTACGCGCAAAATGTCGTTGGAAAAATGTGGAGAGCCTACGTTACGTATACGTCAATTGCGTTAACGCCTGCTTCGTAACACAAGTTATCGCGTTAACAATAACGCCTAAACAGCGGCTAAATCTACGTAGTAATTAGTGTTTAACACTGTAACGTGCTGACGGTTGTCCAATGACTCACACTTAAGTGCCTATAATTTTTTTAGTATTATAAGGGCATGTCGAACAATTATATTATTATAAACAGTATTGATGCAATAAAATAATATTTTTTAATAAATTGTGACATCACGACTTCCTAGCGTCATGATGCCGGCAACTAGGTGACGGGAGAAAAAGAATGAAAACATTCCAAACATATAAAATTCTGAAATATAGCCAAGTGAGGGGAGAATGCGACAAGTTCCTACGCCTATCTAGAAAGACAGCACCTCGTTACAACGCTACTAACAGTGGTATAGGTGTACCAAAATCTAATGGCAAATGTAGAGCTGAAATAATAATAAAAAAGTATTTTTTTTTAATATAAATCCTCTATTTTTAATTCTATAAATTATTAGTGATCTGAAGTAGTTACATATTATTAAAGAAAATAACTTTGTTTTTATTACAACAAATTCAGCTCTACATTTACTACCAGATTCTAGTACACTTATACACACAAATTAACGCACTAAGCTATAACGCGAGCTTTATACTAGATTCCTCAACAATCATAAACCTATTTTACTTTCAGACACACGTCGGCATACAACAACGAAAGCTCAGGGCGATAATTTCATGCCTCCCTCTTTTTTAAGCTATTTAAACAACTAAAGAGTTTAAAATATAAAATAACATCACTAAACTTTATGGTTTTTCTGGACGATAATACATTCAACATACCGATTTACCATAATATGTTGAATGTATTATCGTCGATTCATTAATCTTAATAATAAACTTAATTCAATATTTCCGATGAGAATGTTTTATATTTGTCTAATGTAAAACCAGTTCATCTACTAGAATCTACCCGAAGTGGAATCCGTCCTAGATAGACAGAACGTTTCATTTGTCGTCTCTGAATCGTACCGACGACGTCGCGTCGTTTGGTAGAGGAGCTTTGTATACTAATATCTATCACCAACTTAACTAAACCTAGTTGCATGACGATAGGCGGTTTCTACAAACAATCACACAGTAGGGCACTCAATATAGATATTTCAGATTTTTGGGAGCTATTTAGGCATAGATTAAAAGTATAAGAATAATCATAATCAGAATTAATGCTAAAAGTGGCCATTTTAAGCAATAATTATGATTTCGGCTATTCTATATGGTTAATGTATACAAATACCTTGAGGCGGTTCGGAAGATCGACACGCTTCAGAACACCCTGGATAACACGCGGAGAGACATTCAGCACAGTTCAGAGAAACTGGATCGACTGATAAAGACGTGCTCAAACGCATGTCTAGCAACGGCAAACATAAGCCGACAGGTCGAGAGTGTTATGGAGCGTCTCGAGGAGGGTGCTGTGTCGCCAGGCGGAGAGCTAGTGCCCCAAATACAGAAAATACAGAAGTCACTGGGGAATCTGGCCGACATGCTGACCGAGAGCACCTACAAAGCAGACCCCGAAAAGGCAAACCAGACTATTAAAATCAGCGAGGAGCTGCAGCCTTTGACTGAGACCCTGGAGGCCGTGCGGTCAGAACTAAGAACTATGAGGGAAGAGAAGAGGGTACCGCTATCCGCACCACCAATGTCCCTGGCTACCGAGCTTGCCACAGCGTCGAAATCGCCACCAACGGCACCCAAACCACAGATGCTCCCCTTGTACGCGTCGATGGCAGCGAGACCGGCCACACCAAGACCAAAAGCAAATCACACGCTCATCATCTCATCCACTGATGAAATGAAGACCGGCGAGGCAGTGATCGAACAGATTCGTACTGCCCTCGACAACAAAAAAACTGGTGCCAGGGTAGAGCGCGTGCGAAAGGGAAAAAACAGGAAAATAATTTTGAGCTGTGGCACTCAGAACGATCTTGACCTTGTGAAGGACAAAGTTAAGTCCCAAAAAGACTTAAAGGTGGAGGTAGCGAGGCAATCAAACCCTCAAATTATAATTAGAGACGTCCTGGCGTATCACAAGGACCAGGAAATTATAGAATACCTCACGTCTCAAAATAAACATCTTTTTAGGGACATCGATCCAAAAGAAACCACGATGAGGGTCCGTTACAGAAAGAAGGCACGTAACAATTTAGAGTGCCATCCGGTTTTGGAGATCTCGCCCAAATTGCATAAGGCGATGCTGGAGGCGGGTGTGGTCTACATTGACCTCCAACGGCGGCCGGTGAGCGACCACTCACCACTGGTGCAGTGTACCAAGTGTCTCGGATACGGACACACTAGATCGATATGTAAAGAAACGGAAGATCGATGCAGTCACTGCGGACACAAACATCGGTGGGTGGACTGCAAATTCCGGAAGGAAGGAAAGCCGCCTCAATGCCTAAACTGCCTCGAGGCGAAGGGAACCAGGCCAGAACAAGCTGGGCACAATGCCTTCAGTCACGACTGCCCCATGTGGCAAAAGTGGGATGCCATAGCAAGAGAAAAAGTCGCATACTGCTAAGGGCACGCCACAGACATCTCCCGGAGCGCGCGGAGAATTGCATATCATCCAAGCAAATCTGCAGCGCTCCAAAACAGCCACGGCGGAATTGCTCCGCGTCGCAGAGCTGCGCAAATTAGACCTTGCAATAGTACAGGAGCCGTATGTGGGCAACCGGGGAATAGTCAAACGCTACTCTGGAACAAGAATAATACAGTCCACCGGCAGCGGCACAAAACCAGTGAAGGCGGCCATTATCGTCTTCGGTGACAGGCTCAGGGTGGTACAAGACCCCGGGCTCGCCACGGAGACGGAGGTGGCGGTCTGGTTGGAAGCAGCGGGTCTGCGATTAGGAGTGATTTCAGTCTATTTCGAGGGGACTGAGGATATTGAGACCAGCATACGTAGTGTGAGACACCTTATTGATAAACTAAATGTGAAGGACCTCATCGTGGCCGGCGATGTAAACGCTTGGAGCCCGTGGTGGGGTAGCAGATCTGGTAACCGGAGAGGGGAGAAGTACGTAGAGTTCTTGGCCGAAATGAGTCTGGAAATAGTTAATGTAGGGGATACGCCCACCTTCGAAACCTATCGGGGAGGGAAGCTGTATGAAAGCCACGTGGATGTTACAGCATGCAGCCAATCCCTGTTAGGAAAGATGGCTAACTGGAGGGTGGACAGACGCCTCATAACATCCGATCACAACGCAATAACATACGCAGTAGGGCTAGCAAACCCCCTAGGCAGTATGAAACCCACTACAACCCGGGTTTACAACACTGCCAAAGCCAACTGGTCTGATTTCATCACAATCTTCAGACACAGCGTTGGATCGGCCAGACTGGACCCCTCACAACTCCACTCAACGAATGACCTGAACACAGCGGTGACCACTTACACCAAACTGATACAGGAGACCTGTGAACAAGTCATCCCGAAGACATCGGCAAAGGGTAGGAAACCAACTCCCGCTTGGTGGACAAAAGAACTGGAGTTAAAAAAGGGGGAGGTACTCAAACTAAAACGCAGGATCAGGAACGCAGTCCCTCACCGGAAAAACCAGGTCTGGCAAGAATACCACACGGCCAAGGCAGAATATAACGAATTGGCGGGTTCCGAGCAAACGAGAAGTTGGAAGGAGTTCTGCACGAAGCAGGAAAAGGAGAGTATGTGGGACGGCGTGTACCGCATACTAAGGAAAACATCGAGCAGCTCTGAGGATGTACTTCTAAAAGACCGAAACGGATGCACCCTGACCCCACGGGACTCGGCAGAACTCCTCACCAACACGTTCTATGCGGACGACATGCTCGAGACCGACACGGTGTACCACAAAAAGATCCGGGCGGCGACGGAGAGTCGGGGCTGGAGGGACAATCGGCTGGGACGCGATGAACCACCGTTCACCAGGGCAGAACTGGAATCAGTACTTAAAAATCAAAATCCCAAAAAGGCACCGGGACCAGACGGACTGACAGCCGACGTGTGCGTTACAGCAATCCGGAACGACGGGGGCGTGTTTCTTGGAATAGCAAATAAGTGCCTATCTCTGGAACATTTCCCCGACAAATGGAAAGTGGCACACGTGATCATCCTGAGAAAGCCGGGAAAGGACGATTACACACACCCAAAGTCCTACCGACCGATCGGCCTCCTGTCGGTGCTCGGAAAAACAGTTGAAAAACTAATGATCAATAGACTGCAATGGCATATTCTCCCCACATTGAGCGCAAACCAATTTGGTTTCATACCGCAGCGCGGGACCGAGGACGCCCTCTGTGACCTAGTAGAGCACGTTAGGATGAAGCTCAAGGGGAAGAAGCTCATTCTGATGGTATCGCTGGATATAGAGGGTGCCTTTGACAACGCATGGTGGCCGGCGCTCAAAAAACAACTAATCACTAAAAACTGCCCCCGAAACCTCTACTTCATGATCGAATCATATCTACGAGATCGAAAAGTAGAGGTAAACTACATGGGAGAAAAAGCAGGGAAAGATACTACCAAAGGATGTATCCAGGGATCAATAGGAGGTCCCACCTTCTGGAACATAATCCTCGACTCCCTGCTCAAACATTTGGAGGGGAGAAACGTGCACTGCCAGGCCTTTGCAGACGACGTGGTCCTGGTTTTCTCTGGCGAAACATCTCAACAAGTAGAGGAGATCGCAAATGAGGTCCTGGAAGATGTCGTCGAATGGGGAAGCCGTAACAAACTAAAGTTCGCACCGCATAAGACCAAGGCGATGCTGATAACGAAAAAGTTGAAGTACGAACCCCTCATAGTGACGATGTCCGGGATAAACGTCGAACTGGTTAGCGCGATTAAAGTGCTAGGACTCACCATAGATAAAAACCTGAACTTCGCCCAGCACGTCTCAGAACAGTGCAGGAAAGCAGCAAACATATATAAACAACTTGCTTGCGCGGCGAAGGTAACATGGGGCCTAAACGGTGAGATCATCAGGACGATATACGTGGCGGTCATCGAACCCATTATCCTTTACGCCAATGGAGCATGGAGCCAGGCCACGGCCCTAGAACTGGTTAAAAAACAGCTGGAGTCGGTCCAAAGGAACTTTGCCAAAAAGATCTGCAAAGCGTACAGGACTGTGTCGCTAACGTCCGCCCTGACATTATCGGGATTACTTCCGCTCGACCTACGTGTGCAAGAAACGGCTACCCTCCACAGAACTAAAAAACGTAACTGTCGAGACCACATACCACCCGGCCGAACGCTCGAGAAAGAGGTTCCCTTTCTGAAAAGACCCCACCCATCAAAGCGAGTACTAGTCGAGTACGAATGTATAGAGGATACATCCACAGAAAACCTCCAAAAGCACAACATCCGAGACCCACAAATTTACACTGACGGCAGCAAAATCGAAATCGAGTAGGAGCTGCCATCTCGTGGTGGGAAGGAGGTAAGGAATCTGCCAGCTATACATTCGGACTTGATTCGGCCTGTACGGTCTTCCAGTCGGAACTGTATGCTCTGCACAGAGCAATAGAGATGGTCCAGAGAAGGAGAATAAGCTCAGCAACAGTATTGAGCGATTCCAGATCCTCTCTGGATATAATCGCTAATCCTAAAGCTGACAACCAGCTCGTGCAGAGGATACACGAAGATATAAGAAGCATCAGAAGGAATGGAGGGGAGGTGAGACTGTTCTGGCTGAGGGCACACGTGGGCACAGCGGGAAATGAAAGGGCGGATGAACTGGCCAAAACAGCGGCTCGGGCAGTAAACGGGACACCAGACTACGGCGAGGTTCCCGTGTCATACGTGAAGAGGAAAATAAGAGAGGAGTCGGTCCGAATATGGCAAGACCGTTACTCAACCTCGACCACAGGAGAGGTAACCAGGTGTTTCTTTCCGGATCAGGTCAAGGCATACGCCTGGGTCCGGAAGGAGAGACCTTCGCCCCTCCTAGTACAAGTCTTCACGGGGCACGGGGGCTTCGGAGAATATCTGCACCGATTCAGACTCAAGGATCACCCGCATTGTGAATGCGATCCTGCGGAGATTGAATCGGTGTGGCATCTGATCCTGGACTGTCCCAGGTTTGCCAGAGCTCGCTTTGAAATAGAAAATAAACTGGATGGGTTAGTGTTAAAAAAGGACACCATCCATGCTCTGCTGCTGAACAATAAAACCAAAGACATCACCCTAAAGTTCCTGGAAGCAGTGGCAGAAGTGGCCATAAGAAGGAACAAGAATTGTACACCACCAGCACATGGAACTGAGGGAACTAGAGTAAACGCAGAGCCAAACAGAGTTCCCCGTGTGGCGCCAACAATAACGCGGGATCGCTGGTTGAGTGGCGGAGAAAGGGGGAAAATAGGCCTTATCAAAAGGGGTGTGGCGGTCTTCATGGATAGCCCAAGAGAGAGGATTGGTATCAGTTTTTGCATGTCAGGAACGAGGAAGCACGTAGCCATATCACCAGGCTTAGCAGTACTGCTCAAAGGCAGCACCACCAGGGCGACCATCAAGAAAAAAGTTTTTGATGCAATGCCGGAGATAATGCTTGCCGGACAAAAATGCAGGATCGTGCATGCCAGAAATAAGTCCATCCTACTCTTAAACTGGGACATGGACGATAAGACGCCCTTCATAAAAGCTGGGGAATTGCTGTCATGCTTTGATGGAGACCCGAGAGTCATCAGCGTGGACGTCATGAAGGTGGGCTTCGAGAAAGGGAACGTGTCGGATTACACTCCTTTGCGGGAGTCCGCCCGAAAACACGAAATAATAGTGTACGAAGGAAGAGGCGAAAACCTCGATTTTTTACTCAAACATCGAGAGCAGACTCCACGCGACGACCAGATGGAATGCGGCTCAGCAAGGGCTCAAAGGCGGCATGAGGAGGCGGTGCAGGAGGAACATGAAAGGGGACGCCTCCAATCTCAAAGGCCATCCCCGACAGACGACCTCGTCAGGGGAATATGTGCCGCCCTGGGCCGCGTCCATCCTCGGAGGCTAGGGTGCGTGACAGCAAAGAACACGGACCCCAAAAATAAGGCACCCTCCCTACATAAAACTACAAAGTCCACACTAGCTGACATGGGTAGGGTGAGACCGCCGCCAAGACTAACATCAGACCGAGACGGAGACGACCTAGTCAACGCCTACCTGGAGTATGTGGAGACACTACGGGCGACGTTACAGGTAAAACACACCACCTGCAGCAGGATAATTGAAACATTTCAAGCAAACGCCCGAGTGTTGCTGCGAGAGCTTCTAGACGGGGCGAGGGCTGTGGTCTACGACAACAACTCCGGGACGGTGCTGGCGGGGAATCACCCCATAACTGAGGGACAGATGGCGGCGTACAGTGGCACGTCGGGAATGGTGCTGGTGGATCAAGAAGCGACAGAACAAAGAGGAGCCCTCACATTCTATGCACCAGTCGATGACCCAATAGTGGTGATTGCTAAGTGCACTCGCTTCATGCTGGAGAACCGGATTCTGGAAACGGCGAAAAACGTAACTGGAACCTGGATCTCAGAGCCATGGGGTAAGATGGCAATCAGGTGGGTGGACGGGGTGCCGGGGTGTGGGAAGACCACATGGCTCCTTAAGAACTTCCAAATTAAGGAAGACTTGATCATCACCAGCACACTCGAAACGGCAAAGGAACTGTCGGACAAAGTGACGAGTCGTCTAGGGGCGGTCGCAAAGGGGAAAATAAGAACAATTGCCTCGGTCCTGATCAATGGGGCGAGAGCTTCAAAACGCCTTTTGGTAGATGAGGCTCTCCTGGTCCATTTTGGAGCCATAGTTATGGCATCAAGGCTGACCAAAGGAACTGGTTCTCATGGCTGATAGTAACCAAATCCCCTTCATCGACAGAAACGACCTATTCGAAATGCGTTACGAAAGTCCTGCCGCCATTACGTCCATTACCGAAAAGCTCCTCTGTACACACCGAAGCCCGATGGATGTGGTGTACGCCCTCCAAGATATTTATGAGGGTATTCACACATCTCGGCAACTACTGAGGTCCTTAACATGCGGAATGGCTTCGGGAGCGAGACTAAGAAAGTGCGACCCCAATACTCTCTTCCTGACCTTCACTCAAGATGAGAAAGAAGTGCACAAGAGGGATGGATTTGGCACTGGAGTTAAGTCTAGGCTGCTCACGATCCATGAAGCTCAGGGGCTAACGTACGACCACGTGGTTGTGCTCAGAGGAGCGGAACCAAAGAATCCAGTTCACGACAGCGTTCCTCATGCGGTGGTCGCCATAACAAGGCACACGGTGACCTGCACCTATTACTACCGGGAGCTGAAGGAGGATGACGCCATTAGACGCCTCGTTGCCTTTTCTAGCACGGCAACGGATCATGAGGTCGTCGATTACAATGAAAAAATGGCTGTCAGAGCTCAGATATGCGCAGCGACTTAGATGCGGAAACGAACCACCTCACCCCGAATCCCTCTTGCGGTAGTCCCTCTAGCATTAACCTGGGCTAAGAAATAAGTTAAAAATATATAAAAAAAACATATGGACATAGTTAAGTTAATAGTTAAGAACACGTATAAAAATATCGAATATGCACAGCCGGCTCCGAGAGTGGATAGCAATCTTTTAGCAAATTTGGTGCCATGTCACACCAACTATTCATTTATTTAGTATGGTTACACCTATATTTCATTGTTAATGGTTGGTGTGACATGGAACTAAAATGTTTGTCTACTTTTTGAGCCGGCTGTACAAACAAAATTAATAATAATAAAAATACAACATATATAATATATTTTAATGTTAAAATATAATATATAATGTAATATATAATTAATGTATGTTAAAACATAATATAAATAATAACAAAAATCTGTAATATGTAAAGTATACAATGTAATAGGAATATAATAGGTATGTATGAGCATAAATATATATATGATGTATAAGCGTGTGTGTATTATATATAAACATGTAGGATAGTTACACTTTAGGTGATGCGCAACTCACCCTAGATATAGAGTAGAGTAGTCGGACTTATTAAGTTTAAAAAAGAAAAGATCAAAACGAAAATACAGCCTTAAAAGGGCACGGACCACGAGTCTGTGGTGATATAATTATATTATAAAAAAAAAAAATGTATACAAATTACGTATTATTACGTAAATATAAATCTGAAATATCTATATTGAGTTCCCTACTGTGCTATTTTATGTAAAAACGTCTATAATTCATCGTAATTAATTAAACAACGAATGACGGCGCTAGTGGACTGACTGTGCCCCCTTAAAACTAATCTGCCCAGCTTTCGCGTAACGAATAGAAAAGAAATAATAAACTTTAAAAAAACTGTTAAAAAGTAAGATGTATGGAACTCAAATAAAACATAATCACAATCAATCAATATTAAGAAAGAACGGGTGACAAACTAAACGAAATTAATAAATGTAAACATCTTTCTGACAACCAACCTAAAAATTTACAGGTGCGCGCGCGTCTAACGCGTGTTAGAACTAAAAATAATCCAGCAGATGCAACAGGCTTACCCCAAAGGTCATCGAGCATTTCCATAAAGGATGCTATACTTAATTACGAAATACCTATAAGTGCATAGATGTTTTTAAATTAATCCTTTTAACTGTGGTGTGAGGCACAATTTGTTTAACGATTTGACTAATGTTAATCGTTTAATCTAATAAGTAGCTTACTGCCTAATATGAGAGTTAATACTTAATAAAATATATTTGAAAGCGATAATTCCCATTAAACGTAAATATACTTTTGCCTCATTAGTGAAATGATGTATAGAACAGAGAGAAATATATTCAGTGGCGCTCATAATATAAATGAGTTTTAAAAAATAGTAAATTGATGTTTGAGTTAAATTGTTATCAAATTGTTATATGTTTTTAGCATATACTTCATTATAACTGTTTATTTTTAGCGGCTCAAACGAGTTGAAAAGCGTGACATATATTTTGGTACGTAGGCAGCCGTACCGCTGCCGTTACCGATGGCAGTGAAAAAACTGACTTCAAAAAACCAAAAATTCAAAAATAAAATATAAATACAAACAACGTCACTTTTTTACGTTGAAGTTGGTGCCAAAACTTAACTAACTATGTTAACTGTTCTTATATTTTTGAGACTTTCCAGACATTGCTTGGCACCGACTTTTATGTAAAATATGATGTTGTATGAATTCTTATATTATTTTTGACATTTCGGTGTTTTTGAAGTCTAATATTTATATTTCGGAATATTGCTTTCCACTATCAGCTTACCTGATACACTTTAAAGAATAAAACTGCTTATTAATAAGTTTCCATTATATTGAAATAACTATCCTTTTACGGCAAATTTACCAGAATCCTTCCATCATGAGCTCAGTAACATATGATGACTACCTGATGTATATCTGAATATCTTCAAAAAAATATGAAAAACGTTGGACGTTCGACGTATTAAGTTTTAGGGGTTTTACACAATTTTCCAGTATACTATTTCGATCACAAAAATAATTTAGAAAATCGACTTACATATGGCGGAGTAATCGGTGAACATACATAAAATACATACAGTCGAACATAGAACCTCCTTCTTTTTTGAAGTCGGTTAAAAATTTTTAAATTTAATCTTTTTAGAATTTAGCTAGATTTTGCGTTTTAACAGATTTCAAAAAGGAGGTTCTCAGTTCGCCTGTATGCTTTTCTAGTGTGACTCAAACTTTGTTTGGTAACGCTTATGTGCTCATATTTTCATCCGTCCGTTCCACCACCACCACTTAGAGACATTGGGTTTTCACTAGATTAACTAGACCTCAGTTAAGCCATTTTTAACATTTATTAGGTCACGCCACCTAGTGTCAAAAATCCTAATTTTCATATATAAATTCATTAATATTATGGCACGAAGCAACTTGTTGATCTGGATTTTTGAAACTGAGTATGGAAATCTTGCTCCTAACATCCTAAGACCTTTTTTCGGGGGAAATGCGTAATCAGATCGTAACCACCGTTGGCTAGGCGGCGAATTTTTCTTATACTTATCCAAAGTTATTATACAGGCTGTCCCAAAAACAATGGATAAACCTATAACTATAGATGGACTTTTATAGTTACAGGTTTATCCATTGTTTTTGAGACAATGTCCATTGTATTTCTCCTTTATTACACTTATTACTGTTAGTTTATATATAAATATAGATATGGCATTTTTTATTTTTCATCCCTTCTATTTGAAAAGTGTCGCTTTGTTCCTCTATAAGTGGGAGCAAAGTAGCTCTTTTCTGTTAAGGAAGCGGGCGGGAATGAAATTTGAATTTAGAACATGTATCATTCATAGAAATCGAACGCAAATTGTATGAATTACTGGCTGGTACACGGCTGTTGGCTGCACGGCGGCGGCCCCCGCGGTAACTGAAAAAAAAACAAAAGCGCGCGAATTAAGTCTCTGTTCTTGTAATCAATACATACTTTGTGTGGTTGATTGGCGGGAAAACTTTGAAGTTGGAAGTTTAAATTTTCATAGCTGATATTAAATTAAGAGATATTTTTGTATTAATACCATTAATAAGATGGGAATGGAAAGTGGCGGTATGAATTCCAGCAAAAAGAAACCATGTAAAAGAAAAAAAGAAGACATATTATCTGAGGGGTCATTATCATCGGATGATGAATCTGAAAATAAGTATGCTCCATATATAAAAACTGACCATGTCCGGGTATACCCACACAACGCTCAAGGTACAAATTTTATTGTTTATTTAGAGAGTATAAAGGCCGAAGAAAAGTTTGGAAACAAGAGCCCAATTTATTTAAATAACATATTTAGTCGTTATATAAAAGGAGTAAAACAACTTAAAAGAGTAAGTGCAATAAAGTATGGAGTTTTGTTTGATAACCCAATATGCTAATGCTTTACTAAGTAATTTTAATTTTTTGTCGAGTCACGAATTGAAAACTTATATCCCAGCATCTGATACTGAATGCATTGATGTTGTCAGATTTGTACCTACTGAACTTAGTAATAAAAGACTTTTTGATAAGCTAGTCTCTTCTCAAGAAATATTAGCAATCAGAAGATTCACCAAAAAGACACCAGAGGGCATCATTCCATTACAATCTGTATCCATAACATTTGCAGGCAATTCGCTTCCCGACTATGTAGTATATGAACTTTGTGCTTTGCGTGTAGATCCTTATGTTAGACCAGTATTGCAATGTTATAAATGTATGAACTTCGCACATACTTCTAAGTTTTGTAAGAAAAATACAATTTGTTCTATCTGTGGTGGTCCTCATACATTTAAAGAATGTGACAATTCTGAAAATCCATCATGTGTGAATTGCAAAGGAAACCATATTGCAATTTCTAATTTATGTCCTGTTAAAAAGCAAAAGTTAGAGGAAAATCGACGGAATTATAAGTAAGCTTTCTGTATAATCTCAATTTCCGCAAATTAGTTAAGATACATTTGCCAAAACTTTGTCACAAGGAACAAATAATTCTAAAGCTAAGAAACAAGACCATAAAGATTTGTTGATAGAATTTATTAATAACGAAACAATTTTGAATGCATTTGTCAAAACATTTACAATTTTATACAGTAAGGATAATAAATTACCTATCAATAGTCAAACAATTAAGGAAACTCTTATTCAAAGTGTTACTAAATAATGGATAGTAACAACCTCAATAATTTTAAAGTATGTCAGCATAATATACAAAGTCTCAAACCAAAATTATCTTTAGTGCATAATTTATTATACAGTTGTAATATTGATATTTTAATATTAAACGAAACATGGTTAAAAAAGACTGATAAAATATATATATCTGGTTATGGAATTCATCGTAAAGACTTAGACAATGGTTATGGTGGTGTAGCTATATTTTATAAGGAACACATTAAATGCAAACTCATAAATACAACTTTCACAGATAGCATACAAAATATAGCAGTTTTTGTGGAGACAGCTGAAGGACCTTTATCAATTTTAGGTTGTCCTCCTAGAAGTAACAGATTTCCAATTAATAGCCTCAAAAGCATTATTAGACTGCTACCGTCTCCTTTATTACTCATGGGTGATCTTATTGCACACCACACTGCCTTCGGTTGTGTTAATAATAAGCCACGAGGTATCCAAGTTTATGATATGTTGGAAGAATTTGACCTTTGCATTCTGAACGATGGTTCGCACACTACTGTCAATAGAACTGGTAATATGCCTTCAGCTATAGACGTTGCTTTTATAACAGCGAATCGCATTCCTTCTTGTAATTGGACAGTACTCAATGAGGATTCACTAGGAAGTTATCATCTCCCAACTTTAGTATCCTTTGATTTTAAGCCAGAGTATTATGATATGAGATCCGGAAAAGTTTATTTATAAAAATACTAATTGGAAATTCTACAAGAGTACATCACAAGATTTAATTCACAATTACAACTTTTTTACAAATCAAAACCCGATGCACGATTATGACATGTTTATTGAATTTGTCAATGAACTGAAAGAAAGGTGCGTTCCGAAACGTGTAAAATGTCCGCGAACGAATGTACGTAAAAAAACTGTACCCTGGTGGAATGAAACTTGTTCAGAAGTGGTAGAGCGAAGCAAATTAGCACTGCGAATGTATAATCATTATCCAACTTTAGAAAATTATATTATATATAGAAAATTACAGGCAATTGAGGCCACATATAACGCGCGCACACTGCGGACCGAGGAGAAGCTGCTGGAGCTCGAGAGGGAGTTGAGCAGGATTCGCTGGAGTATAGTGGGACTGTCCGAAGTCCGAAGAGAGGGTGAGGACACGATGGTTCTCAAATCCGGCAACCTGCTCTATTTCCGGGAGGGCGAAGACCTGTCCCAAGGTGGTGTCGGATTTATCGTCCACAAGTCTCTTGTGAACAACGTTGTACAGATCGGAAGTGTGTCGAATAGGGTGGCGTACCTTATACTCAGAATTACCAAACGGTATTCGCTGAAGGTCATACAGGTATACGCTCCGACCTCGAAACACTCCGACGAGGAAGTGGAAGCTATGTATGAGGACATTTCTCGGGCAATACATGCTTCCAAGACTCATTACACCGTTGTCATGGGAGACTTCAACGCAAAGCTAGGCAAGCGCGGCGATAGTGAGTTGAAAGTGGGGCAATTTGGAGCTGGAATCCGGAATTACCGTGGTCAAATGCTAGCCGATTACATGGAGAGAGAGGGACTTTATATGATGAACTCTTTCTTCAAAAAACGGCTGCATCGAAAATGGACCTGGAAAAGTCCGGATGGCGTGACAAAAAATGAGATTGACTTCATCATGTCGACTAAGACTCGCTTATTCAATGACGTCTCAGTGATCAATACGTTCAACACGGGAAGCGATCACCGAATGGTGAGAGGCGCATTGAATCTTAATGTAAAAGCTGAGAGGTATCGACTGATGAAGTCAACGCTCCGTCCTGGAGCCATCCAGATCCAAAACCCCGAGCGCTTTCAACTCGAATTACAGAATCGGTTCGCTTGCCTGGAGGATTGCACGGATGTGGACACATATAATGACAGGTTTGTGGAAACTGTCCTTATGGTGGGTTCGAAGTTTTTCAAACCCAGCCGTACCAAGCAAAGGAGCAAGATCTCAGAGCCGACAATTAAGCTGATGGAAGAAAGACGTGGGATGGGTCTGCAGTCCTCTGAAGATGCTCGTCGGCGACTCAACAAACAGATCTCGAAGTCTCTGACTCGCGACATACGCCGATTTAATACAGAACGTATTAAGGAAGCCATCGAGCGGAACAAGGGCTCCAAAGTGTTCGCAAGAGATCTGTCACTCGGTCAGAGTCTGCTGACGAAGCTGAAGACAGAGGATGGCAGAGTCGTCACGTCTCGACCTGAACTTATGGCTGAGATTGAACGCTTTTATGGACAGCTTTACACAACATCGCAGGCACCTGTCATTCAGGCTACAGACCCTAGAGCCAAATTGATCCGGCATTACACCGAAGACATCCCGGACGTCAGCCTGTACGAGATTAGTGTGGCTCTCAAACAGCTAAAAAATAACAAGGCACCGGGTGATGATGGAGTTACAGCTGAGCTTTTGAAAGCGGGCGGACTACCAGTCCGGAAAGCGCTGCAGAGGCTATTTAACTCCATCATACTCGAGGGCATTACGCCTAAAGCATGGCACGGGGGTGTGGTGGCACTTTTCTTCAAAAAGGGCGACCGGGCCCATTTGAAGAACTACAGACCCATCACACTCCTGAGTCATGTATACAAGCTGTTCTCGAGAGTCATCACGAATCGTCTCGCGCGCAGGTTTGACGACTTCCAGCCTCCCGAACAAGCCGGATTCCGTAAAGGCTATAGTACCATAGACCACATTCATACGCTGCGGCAGGTTATACAGAAGACCGAGGAGTATAATCTGCCACTATGCTTGGCGTTTGTGGACTATGAGAAAGCCTTCGATTCTGTCGAGACCTGGGCCGTGCTTAGGTCACTCCAGAGGTGCCAAATAGACTACCGGTACATCCAAGTGTTGAAGTCATTGTACGGAAACGCCACTATGTCAGTCCGCCTTCAGGACCAGAACTCGAAACCAATACGACTTCAGCGAGGTGTGAGACAAGGTGACGTTATATCGCCGAAGCTGTTCACAGCTGCGCTGGAGGATGTATTTAAGCTTTTGGACTGGAGAGGATTCGGCATCAACATAAACGGCGAGTACATGACTCACCTTCGTTTTGCCGATGATATCGTGGTCATGGCTGAGACCGTGGAAGATCTAGACACAATGCTCGAAGACCTCTGTAGAGTTTCCCAACAAGTGGGTCTTAAAATGAACATGGACAAGACCAAAATTATGGTGAATTCCCATGTAGTACCCACTCCTGTGAAGGTTGGCGGCTCTACACTGGAAGTTGTTGACGAATATGTTTACCTGGGACAAATAGTCCAGCTCGGTAAGTCCAACTTCCAGAAAGAAGTAAATCGACGAATCCAACTCGGCTGGGCAGCGTTCGGGAAGCTACGCAGCATATTCTCGGCAAATCTACCGCAGTGTCTTAAGACGAAAGTCTTCAATTCGTGCGTGTTGCCAGTGATGACGTACGGAACTGAGACGTGGCCGTTTACAATGAGTCTCATCAGAAGGCTCAATGTCACTCAAAGGGCAATGGAGAGGGCTATGCTCGGGGTTTCTCTACGCGATCGCATCAGAAATGAAGAGATCCGTAGAAGAACTAGAGTCGCCGACATAGCCCAAAGAATTGCAAACCTTAAGTGGCAGTGGGCAGGACACATAGCTCGCAGGACTGACGGCCGTTGGGGCGGAAAGGTCCTCGAGTGGCGGCCGCGTACCGGGAGACGCAGCGTTGGTAGGCCCCCCACAAGGTGGACCGACGATCTGGTGAAGGTCGCGGGAAGCCGCTGGATGCGGGAGGCGCAGGACCGATCGGTTTGGAGATCCCTGGGGGAGGCCTATGTCCAGCAGTGGGCGTCTCTTGGCTGAAATGATGATGATAGAAAATTGGATGCAAAAAAGAAATTAATCATTAAAGAGCAAAAGATAGAAAGTTGGCGACATTTGTGTTCAAGTTTTAATCGTACCACTCCGGTTTCTAGAATATGGCATTTTATCAAAAAGTTCAATAGTAAAAGACCTAAAAAAATTATCAGAGATGATAGTTGGGTGCGTCCATTTGCAGCTAAAATGTCTTCAGAACAGGTTTCAGGTCTATCTGAGCAGTTAAATGAGTTATTTGATAGTAACACAATTAATTTACATTTAAATAAACCCTTCACTGAATCAGAATTTCAGCTGGCTCTAGATAGTAGGAGGGCCTCAACCCCTGGTCCTGACGATATCCCTTATGTTTTAATTAAAAATATGCATGAAAACTGTAGAACTATATTATTAAATATTTTAAATAAATTATGGGGAGAAAATCTAATTCCTCCAAGTTGGTAAACGATTTCTGTAATACCAATTTTAAAGCCTGATAAAAACCCGCTATTAGCCGATTTTTATAGACCAATATCACCAATTTCAGCTAAAATGTCTTCAGAACAGGTTTCAGGTCTATCTGAGCAGTTAAATGAGTTATTTGATAGTAACACAATTAATTTACATTTAAATAAACCCTTCACTGAATCAGAATTTCAGCTGGCTCTAGATAGTAGGAGGGCCTCAACCCCTGGTCCTGGCGATATCCCTTATGTTTTAATTAAAAATATGCATGAAAACTGTAGAACTATATTATTAAATATTTTAAATAAATTATGGGGAGAAAATCTAATTCCTCCAAGTTGGTAAACGATTTCTGTAATACCAATTTTAAAGCCTGATAAAAACCCGCTATTAGTCGATTCGTATAGACCAATATCACTAAGTTCTTGTATAGTAAAAATTTTTGAAAATATTATTAAGAATAGATTAGAATACTATGTCGAGTCAATCAATATTATTCCATTTGAACAGTATGGTTTCCGTAAGGGGATGGGAAGTGTGGACAGTCTAGTGAAATTTGCTGGGGACATTAAAAAAGCTTTTTTTAATTGCTCTAGTTTAGTAAGTGTATTTTTAGATGTGAAAGGCGCTTTCGACAATATAGATTGGGCTACACTCGTAAAAATACTTCATTCGTATCATATACCCGGTAAGATGCTTAGGTTTATATTTAATCTCTTTTATGGTCGTAATATATCTGTTAAGTTTAATAATAAGTTTTATGATCAAGTCACTGTACACAAAGGTGTTATGCAAGGAGCTACTCTGTCGCCTTTGCTTTATTCTTTATATACTGCCGAAATTTATAGATTTGTTAGAATGCAAGGAGTAAGTATGTTGCAATTCGCAAATGACTTGGTAGTATATACAACAAACAGGAATTTAATAAAGGCCCAGAGTGACCTTAATAGCACACTTAATGATTTATATGCATATTATAAGGTTAGATTAAAATTAGACTTAAATCCTCAAAAAAGTAGTGTTATGGTATTTAACAAAAATGAAGACAATACTTTGATTCAAATTAAAATTGATTCTGTTAATGTACAGCAAGTTGAGGAGCAGAAGTTTCTTGGAATAGTTTTTGATACAAAATTAAAGTTTAAGACACATGTAAATAATATCATTGTTAAAATGCAAAATTCTGTAAATATTTTGAAGTATTTAACACATGTTAGTTGGGGAATGGACCCTAAAATTGTAAATATAGTTTATAAGGCAATTGTTAGAAGCCATTACGATTATGGCTTAATTGTATATAGTAAGTTTTTAGCTTATCCTTTATTGCGCAAATTAGAAGTGGTACAAAATAAAGGACTTAGAATAATTACAGGAGCAATGTGTTCAACTCCTATTAATTCCCTAGAGATTGAAAGTGGAATTTCACCTATTCTTATTAGGGCGAAATATTTATCAGAAAAGTTTTTTGTAAAAGTGTTAGCTAACTGTCAGTATTATGAAAAGTTTAAAGATAATAAGGTATTTTTAGAAGACTTACAGAAAGAAGAACTGTAAAATAAGTTTAAAGGTATAAACAAATCTGACAAATGGGATTTGGGGTCATTAGAATTACAATTGACTAGACCCGTTTGTTCAAATGACAAAGTTTTTAGCAACATGGAGTTTCTAGAATATATAGACAGAGAGAAAGGGGAATATAGGAAAATATACACTGATGGCTCAAAAACTAAGAATGAAGTAAAAGCTGCTTTTTATGACTCGTTAACAAAAATTGGGCGATGTTTTTATCTACACCAAGAATCTACTATTTTCACAGCTGAATTGTATGCCATACATGAAGCATTGAAGTATATTCAAAATTCAGAAGTATACTCTCTAAGTGCATTGAAAAGCATAGAATGTACCATGTTGAGCTTCAAATGCAATATATACAATTATAAAATAAAAGAATTCTTGCAACGTCTACAGAAAAGTTTTAAAGTAATAGAATTTATGTGGGTTCCCTCGCATTCCGGTATAACTGGAAATGAAATTGCAGATTCATTAATGAAAACTCAATTAAGTAATGTACCAATACACCTTGGGTTTAAAGTACCATTTACTGATTATTTTTCAATTTTGAAGAATAGAATGTACTTGATGTGGCATAAGCAATGGGTAGAGACTTTAAAAGAAAAAGGCACATGGTATGCATATATACAAGAAGAAATACCCAAAAAGCCATGGTACTTCAAGCTTCGTAACCCTTCTAGAAAGTATGTTGTAACAATTAACCGTATAAGGTTAGGACATGGTCAATTCAGAGCGCATTTGAAGAGAATTAAGTTGGATGATTCGGATACATGTCGATATTGTGGTTCAAGCACAGAGACCCTTGAGCATCTCATACTGAATTGTAATGCATTTAACTTGCAAAGAATGATTATGATAGATGGCCTACTAAGCTATTTATATTATAGATAAGAATTTGCCCAGTCATTTGCCATCTATCATAAAGATCGAAGACACTTATAAAACAATATTTGAATATACACGGTTATTTTTTTATCACCCTGGAAATTTTAAGGGACGCTTCACGGCATGGTATTAGAATGATTTAAATATAAATAAAAAAAATAACCCCCATCCTTAATTTTATATTAATTTTTTAAAAAATACAAAAAATGTTGCACTAGTCGAGAACAGCATTTTTAGAGATTTTTTATTTTTTTTTATTTTTTATTTTTATTTTTTTATTTAATTTTTTTTATTTTTTATATAATATTGGATGTGTCCTGAAGCGTCCCTAAAATTTTCCAGGGTGATAAAAAAATAACCGTGTATAATGTCTACATTTGGTAAATTATAAAACTGAAAGATATAAAATACTGACAGGCCAAAATGGTGCTACCATGGCCGTGAAATACTAAAAAAAAATACATACTTTGTTGTTTTTTCCTAAAAATAATGACGTTCTACGTCGAGTTATGAAAGTGACAATGCATTAACTCCTGAAACAATAATATTACTTATATTCACGTTATTTTTTAAATAAATATAATCATTAATTTTTGAAATCTTTTTTAAATAAATAGAAAGGGGATGAAAAGTAGAGTATATGACTCGAGAGCAAATTATTTTTACCTCGGGCGATGTACTTTGAATCCCTCGCTGCGCTTAGGATTCTACGTTAGAATGGGTTAGTACCCGTGGTCCCTCTGGTAGGCCCTTGGAGGGACCACGGGAACTAAAAGTGCCCGTAGTCCCTCTATCAGATATAACACCACCAAATGAAATATCATTAAAAATACATACAACTGTATTATGCTCCTTCTTAACTTATCTTACCAAATATACACAAAAATAATATAAACAAACAAAAAATAGACTGTATCCTTCAGTTCGCTCATGGTTCAAAGTAGCGCATTTTGCCTTAAAAATACTACTTTGCTGTCTTATCATACAATCTACTAAATACAATGTAGCTATTTAATATACTATCAACCATTGTATTTTATTTTTATTAAATTATATTGCACTCGACTTCAAAATATGTGTTTCAGAAAATTTATAAATAATCGTCGACAATCATATTTTAAATATTATTTGGGTAAGTAATAAATTAAGCGAGTCGAAATCTTCGCACACTTATTCGAGTAGTTGTTATGTTTAGTGTAACTGCGCATATCACGAATCAATTAAAAGTTGCATTTCTTTTTTTTATTCGCGAGTGATTAAATTGTTACTGTAATTGCATCATAAAGTTTACAAATGAGCAAATTATACACTGTAAAATGTCTGCAGCGTAAAATTGACACTAAGCTCTGTTTCGTCATAGTATTATTTTAGGATAATATTCCTCAAAAGGAAAAATCGGATCGGAACCATTTAGGATTACTTCGTTGTTCTTCTGTTTTTTTTCCAGGAACGCTTAGAGATATCGAACTAAAAGATACGATCGTTTATGTTACATATTTTCCCATATTTTGCGATTTCACAGGGAAATCAAAACCTATACTTGTACAGCCTTATTAATAAAAAACTCTTAAAGTTCATCATTGCAACAAACTAAATTAAAGTATTGGCATTAAGTTTTAATTTCAGCAGAAACTAGCAACAGTACCACATATAATTCTTTGTGTTTCATCTATCTATACGGTGGTTGTGCTAGAAAAATAATCAAATACTTTACTATTGCTTATAAACGAAGTCTTCATTATATGAATTTTATTCAAATTGCTTATCTCATTAACGTTCAATGTTCAATTATTATTAATTTCGCAGTAATAGTATAAAATTTTCTATGCAATCTGGTGTATGCAAATTAACAGCTAAATGTCACTTGCCAGATAACTTTGAAAGGGTGATGACCTAGTCGCACGTAGGTACTAAGAATGTAAGTCAACATTTGGTAATAGGAGGATTTGGATTACCCAAAATAAGTAACCCTGTGTTATTTAATTCTTGATTTAGATTTCTAGACTGATTTATTCTATCTATGTGGTTTATTCTATCCATACGAATATTCCACTTACACATTTTTGCAAACATCTATCCCAATTTTCTTTGACCAGTGTGTGTTGCCAGTTATGACTTACGGAAGCGTAACGTGGCCATTAACAATGGGCCTCGCAATGTTTGGGGTCACTCGGCAGGCAACGGAGAGAGCAATGCTTGGGGTCTCCCTGCATTATCGAATCCGAAATTAGGAGATCCGCAGGAGAAAAAAAAAGTACCGACATTGCTTGAAGGATTGCTCAGCTGAAGTGACGGTGGGGGACACATAGCGAAGAGAACTAATAGCTGTTGGGGCCCGGACGGTTCTTGAATGTTAACCACATACCAGACGACGCTCAATGAGATGGACCGACGATTTGGCAAAGGTCGCGGGAAACCTCTGGATACGGGCAGCACAAAATCGATCGTTGTGGAGATCCATGGGGGAGGCCTATACCCAGCAGAGGGCTTCGAACAGCTGAGATGATGATGATTTCAATTTTCTAAAGATTTTCGAAGAATCAAACCGTGAAACTTCGTGAATAGTTCAACTTTGGTAGTTTGTCGCATAAATTTAGAAAAGATAATGTTGAGAGTTAGAAGGCATATAGGCAGGTAAAATGCGGGTAGGACCAGAAAATTAATTCAGAATGGCCAACCATTGAGTTCCGTAGCTCTGCAGCTAGGTTTTTGCACGACGACCGAAGAGCCACACCACGGGAAGACCATTACATACGCCTGATTGCCTGCGATTTGTCCTGATTTCTCCTGGGTGATATCACTCAGGTGATCTAATTCCACATTTTATATTTATTTATTTATTACTGTGTTTTTATTTATTACTATGTCTCCTTAAATCACCTGGGAATATTCTATATCAAAACCTTAATATTTCAATATATGTCAAAATTCAACAATAATAGCAAATTATCTAAAAATGATATTTTGTGTCCCTATTTGTGTTTTTAGTAATGCTAATTGGCAGTTGAGTATACCTCACATGTAGGTATGAAATACATAGGTGTATCACTCCTAATGTGTCGTAACGTCTTTTTAACTGACTTCAAAAAAAAGGAAGTTCTCAGTTTCACCAGTATGTTTACGCGATTAACGTGTTTGGCTAAATCGATTTTGATGCGATTTTCAGAAGAGTATTTGTTACATTTAAATTAATTAATTTAAATTAATTAACGTATTTTAAATTAACTAATAAGAGTGAAAAAAAATACAAAAAATAAAACCGACTTCAACAATACCAAAAAGTCATAAATAACATAAGAATACAAACTGTTACAGATTTATATTGAAGTCGGTGCCAAGCTTAGAGCATATAGGTACCAAGCAATGATCATCTGGAAAGTCTTAAAAAATTTAAGAACAAATTAATGTAAGTACTTAGTTAAAATTTGGCACCAACTTCAATATAAAACTGTGATGTTGTTTGTATTCTTATATTATTTATGACTTTTTGGTGTTTTTGAAGTCGGTTTTATTTTTTGTAAGAATTTTTTTTAAGAATACGTATGTGTATCGTAGGTAGCATTGCTTTTTAAATCATGTTATAGCTTAGAACTACTCGTAAGTGTTTATAGGTGTTTTTTATGCCGGGTGATTTTAATACTGGAATTTGGTTACTTGGAAGGAGCAATCAGGGCAAATCGCAGGTAATCAGGCGTATGTAGTGGTTTTCCCGTGGTCTCATTGATCAGTAACTGCACATGTAATTGTAATTTTATATATCATATAGATATGTAGAGATATAAAGGCCATATGTTAGTATGTGCAGAATCATGGTGAAAATAAGTCAACGCTGTCTTTGTTTTTTTTAGTTTATTACGCAACAAAATAACACATATTCTCAAGCATCATTTTGATTCTTATGACAATTTATGTATTTGGACTTACGATTCATCCTATAGACTTAGAATATACTGGCGTATAGACCAACTGACAGTTCGAGCGAGAATGTATAGTCTAATGAAGTTTTAGAGAGTTTGAAGGAAACAGTGCATTGGCACTTTGTAAGTGATTTTCAATGACAGATCAGCTACACTGGATATTGAAATTCAGTCATACATGGTATTGGAATTGACAATTCAATAGTGATGGGTTGGCTAAGGTCAAGAATTATATTTTCCATTATTCGTACTACCAGCATGTGCATACGGGGTACACGGCGCAAAACCTGCAACCAGATTGTTTTTTCGATGATGGAGCAGCCCATTTCAACTGAACAATATTCACAGGACCAATTGAACATAGTTTTTTCTGTGATTTTTATAAATTATAATGTAGTTATTTTAGAAGTTAGTTTAGTAACTTTTATTAAAAATACTACATTATAAAAAATGAAAATTGTGGTCATATTTTAATGTAATGTCAGTTCGTCTATACGCCAGAATATTCTATGTATATGATTCATCCGGTGCTTACCCGTGGTACTACCGTTGGTACTACTGGTAGTACCACGGGTATTTTTTTTTGCCCGTGGTACTACTTATTATTTTTGACATTAAATGAACACCATGTGGGTAACTATTAATTATAATAATAATATATTTTTGATGTTAAAGAAATTAAGCTTTTATAAAACTATTTTTAAAGCAACTGTAACGAAACTTTTCAATTGCAAGTTATAGTGTAATTTCATTTTCAAACCGACTTCACAAAAAGAGGGATTTTATCATTTCGATTATGTTTTTACGTTTTTTTACGTACCACGGGCAAAAAAAAAACCCGTGGTACTACCGTTGGTACTACTGGTAGTACCACGGGTATTCATCCGAAGCACTGGATTCATCCGATTGGGCAGCATAAAATGTGATATTAATGGACAAAGAGAAATATCTGTCAATGCTACAATATAAACCAAAAAACTTTATCGAAGACACTGAACACAAACGGGAATTCAACCTATTCGTAAGTATATCTAGCTTTTTGCTGCATCAATGGAAACCAGTTGCGTTTCACCGATGCATTGGAACCTTAATATATTCATAATTGACGTATTAATAAAGACATTGATTCATACACTGCGTTAATTTATAGTGACAGTTAGTTGGTCGTAGCAAAATTGCAATGATTGATATTTATGCTCGGATAAAATCAATGAATCGAAAATTATTTATATGTTTTATGTGTGTCTAAATAATTCAAATTTCCATTCACTGCAATTAAACATTTCTCAACTTATTACTGAGAAAAAAGAATGAAAGAAAGAAAAAAACAGAGCGCGCTTTTTAATCATAAATTTTTTTACAAAAAATAATATCACAGTGTTATATTGAAGTTGGTGTCAAATTTTAAGTAACTATATTGATTTTTCTTTTCATTTTTTAAGTCTTTCCAGGTGATCATTGCTTGGCACCGACTTCAATACAAAACTTTTTGGTATTTTTGAAGTCGGTTTTATTTTTTGGTAATTTTTTTTTCAATTTTTTTAGATTATATTACATGCGTTTTAGAATTTGAGCCAAGGCAAACACCAGAATAACTTAAAATTAAACGTCTTTCGCTCTAAACAGTACTGAAAGAATTATTCCCGAACTCCTAACCTACCACAAACCTTCCATCATCAGCTCAGTAACATGATATAATGACTACCAGATGTAAGTACCTGAATATCTTCAGCAAAAACATGAAACACGTTGGACGTGCCTATCAAATTCCCCTCCGTCCATTTGGATCGATCGAAGGATTTCCCTCGATTTTCATGGATCCCATTATAAGATCATGACATGGTGACAATGGGACCACCTCGGGAGTATACTCTTTCGATTACAAAAATAATTTTGAAAATCTGTCTACAAATGGCGGAGTAATCGGTGACGTGCCTATGAAATTCAAGGGTTTCCCTCGATTTTCATGGGATCCCATCATCAGATCATGACATGGTGACAATGGGACCACCTGTAAAGTATACTCTTTCAGACAAAAAAAGAATTTCCGATCGAATCGGGGAACATACATAAAAGAAAAAGATTCCGACGAATTGATAACCTCCTCCTTTTTTTGAAGTCGGTTAATAAATGTAGCATACTTTTAAATAATATGACTTAAGTAATAATGAGTATCGACATAAAAAAATTTAATAAATCCTATAACGTTAGAAAACATACAGTGTTCTTATTCGATAACTTGCATGTTTGACAGAACATTATGCATTTTTTAAAATAATGTTTGTAATATTTAAACATGCAAATTAGCCAACAGATTTATAAAATTTAATCCCGGCAAAAATAGAACACTCGCCTTTAATATATTATGTATATCTTTTAAATAAATATTTTCAAGTTCCTGGACGTTGATGGAAGTTGACAAATTAACATCATATTATGGGTCCTAGCAAAGTAGTTGTGATGGAATGTAAGTCTACTCGTATGGCATGTGCTAGAACAATAGGACCAAGCCCGTTGTAACTATAATTTTTAGGGCTGTCGATATATTTAAATATTTTTTTATTCTTTTACACGGCATTGTATAGCTGCATTTAAAATTTTCAATTTTTCTAAAAAAAAATATATTTATGGTGTATTGAAAGGTAAGCTGGGATTGAACTATGGTATGAGAATAATTTGTGTGATAAACATATTACATGTACGAGGGTTCTCCCAAAAATAAGGTCTCCTTTTTTTTCATAGTAACAGCATTTATTTACAAAATTAAATACACTGTCAGAAAGCCTGATCCTTCCTCTATTTTCAACGTAGTCCCCGTTCTGATCGATGCACTTTTGAAGTCGGTGCACGAGTTTCTTGATGCCCGCGTCATACTACTCGCCGCCCCGACTTCCTCGACGTTCTCGAAGTTGATCCCTGCTAGGTGTTTTTTAAGGGCAGGGAAAAGGTGATAGTCGCTGGGGGCACCGTCAGGGCTGTAGCTAGGATGATCCAGGATGTCCCATCCGAATTTGGCACTTAGCTCCAGGATCTTCTTGGCAACATGAGGGCGGCTACTGTCGTGCAAGAGTCGTTTTCGATGCCCATAATGTTTGGGCCGTAATAGTAATAGAGCGCACTTCGCACTTGGCGGGAGCGGCGGTCACCATGTACATCACGGATGACTGCTGTGCGAAGATTGAGCGTCGTAGCGAGGTCCGCTGGGGAATTGGGATGATGACTGAATTCTAATTTTTACGTCTCGTCATTAAATATTAAAATACCGTGGAAAAAGATGCAGTCCTGTGAAATTAGAATTAAAATCGGCTTAGAAACACATTAGATACAAGCATTTTAAGTTGTTAATTTGAAGGCGATTAGACAGAGAGATCCGACATCAATCGTGACGTCATTGTTGAGTACGGCCATATAAACTCCTTGTAAATTGCCGTTTTGCTAGAAAGAGATGGAGAAAAATCTTTAATACCTCATATCTTGGTTGTTTTTATAGTTATTTGAAAACCGATTTTTTCTTTCTGTTTATTATATGAATGAGCTTCTATTAAAGCAAAAAAATTTTTTTGTCATCTAGCCTATTGTAGAGGGGAGACCAAGGAACACGACAGTGTTTCCGGATTTCACCTAGCGCTGCGCGTTCGGAAACGGCAGCGCTGGAGACCTTATTTTTGGGACAACCCTCCTACATAATATTGGCTCTGTGCACGACTTCAGCGCCATCTAGCGTCCGCAACTTTGTTCACTCTGACGCTCGGATATTTAATTGAGACATTATGATAAAATATTAAAATCAATTACTACCTTTTAATTTATATTACAAAATTACTGTGACACCTTGATTTGGGTGGACAAAGGGTTGTGAAATCATTTTTGATCATTCAAATTAACTGAGGTAAGTAAAAATTATTAAAAGCGTGCTTTATTTTGGTTATGTCGGGGATTGTTTTCTTCATTTTTAAGTTATAATTTTACTGTAAAACAAGAAGATGAAGCTACTTTAGGTTTCATTAAAATAATAGTATACATATTTACGAGTAATTGTTCCCGTATCGCTTATAAATTAAATGTCGTTTGTAAATCGAATTAAATATCGTATTATTCTAAAGACTGGGTTTGTGAGTATAAATCATAATATAAAATTTCAACTTTGAAACCTTTAAAGGAAAATTGTTGGTATATCCTTTAACCGCCTCCATGGTCTAGTAGTTGAGACCACTAGGTGTTGGTCAGAAGGTCTGGGGTTCGATTCCCCATGGGAGCCACAATTTTTTGCCCGGTTTGGTTGGTGGTAGGACTTCTGAGCCCGCCTGGCTACCCACCACCATCTTACCTTAAGTTTGTCGCCATAATAACAATGTTAATAGCATTTAGAGGGAGACTCTGTACCAGGGTCGTGTACTTGAGTACCTCCGTCTTACCTATTTCTACCGCAAAGCAGCAGTGCTTGCATTGCTGTGTTCCGGTTTGAAGGGTAGGATATGGCACTGAAATTACTGGGTACTGTGACTTTACGTCTTAAGTCACAAGTTGGCAACGTTCACTGTGGCCCTTGTGGGGGTTGCAGTTTTACTGCGAATGTCACAAGAGCCACATGTATTATAGGTGACTGTTACCACTTACCATCAGGTGGGCAGTTTGCTTGTTTGACAACTTAGTAGCAATAAAAAAAAATTGTTGTGTTCTCACAATTAGAGGTAAGATAGCCTGTTCCTCAGTTGTTGAGGAGTCCAGGGGCCCTACCATGATCGCTTAGAGCAAGGTTAAAACAATATTAAAACAGAGACACCGCTCTTGCTGCGTATAGCGCCATCCCGCTCTCAGCGCGGTTTTAATATTGTTTTAAGCGATCATGGTTAGGGGGCAGGTGAAGCTCGCTTCCACCTTCGGCCTTATCGTTACTTACCATCAGGTGAGATGAAGGCCAAGAGCTTCCCTGTCGTAAGTGTCTAAACATGTCCGGGGTGTAGGGGAATTGACTACAAAACAAAGACAAAGTTCAATAATTCAAGCTCGCATCATAGGGCAAACATCTATTACTTTGAAACGTTACAAAACGTTTTTAAAGGTAAGCAATAAATCTCTATCAGTTTGATTGGATTTTATTTAATAGACATAATAATAATATATTAATTCACCATTCACCAATATTCATTTAATTGCAAGTGTGAAATGTGATTGCGTTTATAGATAACTAGCTTTTGCCCGCGGCTTCGCTCGCGTTAAATTCGGGGTAACACCGAAGATTTCAAAAAAAATAAGGCAGGTATTTTTCGTTGGTAACAAAGAGTCTGTGTACCGATTTTTAGCTTCCTACCTTGAAAACTGCAAAAAGTCCCATATAAAATTTCACCCCCTCTTTTAAGGGGTTGGGGGCAGATTTCCAAAAAAAAATTATGCACGATTTTTTTCTTAGTCACAAATAGTTTGCATACCAATTTTTAGCTTTCTATCTTGAAAATTGCGGAATGCTCCATACAAACTTCCACCCCCCATTTTAGGGAAGTGGGGGGTTAAAAAGAGACAAAAATTAGCCTATGTCACTCTCCATCCGTTCAACTATCTCCACTTAAAAAATCACTTCAATCCGTCGCTCCGTTTTGCCGTGAAAGACGGACAAACAAACACACACACACTTTCCCATTTATAATATTAGTAGTATAATAGTATGGATGACAGATCAGACAGAGCGTAAATTATTTCCACTTTTGGCCACTATGAGCGCTGCGATAGATGTCATTAACCCCACCTAGTACTTCGCACCCAGCGAATAAAGTTTCACTGAAAATATTTGCATTTTTCATTATATGAAGCTATCGACAATTTTCTTTTTATACCTATTAATTGTAGTGAGGCAGCCCTGTAATTCCAAATCTGGCCATAATGTCACCAGTCTATTATATTCAAACAAAACAGGCATAGGGCAGTGTCAATCACGACGTGCAGGCCGCAAGTGTAGATCTGATCAAAGCTCATGAGCGAATAAGTAACTTAATGCACCTTATCTTGTCTTGAACACTTCATGAAGCCTATGTTTATTGGCCTAAGTGTAATTGTATAATAACTAATCTATATGATTGTATTATGCAATATTTTCTGCTTGCAAAGATGTTCTCTGGCTATAAAATTATTTTGTCCACAATCGTCTTAGTCAAGGATTTTTATAAATTGTTACCAAGATCAATACCCATTTATCGTAGTGCCTCAGTTCCAGGGAGTTACTCTTCGTATGTCCGGTGGTATTGGGATCCTCGGTGTGGAAATTTCGGCCAAAGTGCAGTTTGGGAGTCATTTGGAGGACAAAGCCAAATTGGCGAGCAAAAAACTGGGCGTCCTGAACAGAGCCAAGCAGTACTTCACTCCTAGCCAGCGGCTGATGCTTTATAAAGCACAAATACGGCCGCATATGGAGTACTGCTCGCACCTCTGGGCAGGAGCTCCGAAATATCAACTCGACCCTCTTGACTCCCTGCAAAGGCGTGCATTCCGCATCGTCGGTGATCCCAATATCACGGCCTCAATGGAGACGCTGGAGCAAAGGAGAGACTTTGGTTCTCTTTGCGTGCTCTATCGGCTCTTTAACGGAGAGTGCTCCGAGGAACTGTTTGCAATGGTGCCCTCGTCACCTTTTTATCATCGCACCACCCGCCACCGCAATAGAGTTCATCCGTACCACCTGGAACCGATCTCGTCTAGCACAGTCCGGTTTCAGCGTTCATTTCTTCCACGTACGTGCAGACTCTGGAACGAGCTCCCAGCTGCGGTGTTTCCTGAGCGCTACGATATGTCCAACTTCAAACGAGGTTTAAAAAGAGCACTTCTCTCCAGGTAGGCAGCAACTGAGCTTTGCCCCTGGCATTGCAGATGTCCATGAGCGGTGGTTACCACTTACCATCAGGTGGGCCACTTGCTCGTCTGCCAGCTTTAGCAATAAAAAAAAAAAATATATGTTTATCATTTATTTCCAATCTAGGATTAGAATGATGATTCCAATTAATGCGTTTGTTGTTGTTAACACCCTACTAGTCTATACTTATTAATTCTAACGATACATACCTACACTTTCATGCGGTGGGCTCTTGGTCAAATAAAAACATACTTTTTGGTATATCCCTTTTACTCGTACTAAGGAGATATACTAAAAGGTAATCTGAAAATACTTTTTTTTTTTTTTTTTTTTTTTATGTAAGGCCCGGCAAATGACCTCCTCCCGCCTGATGTTAAGCGGTGAAAGAGGCCCAAATGAGTTGACAGATAGAGTAGGGACGACATCCACTATCCTACCTGCCCGCCCCTTGCCGGCCTAAAAGATGCTTTTTCACACCTCTTTTGAAGGAACCCATGTTGAAGGATGGAGGAAACACGTGCGCAGGTAGAGAATTCCAAGTATGGGATGAACGACAGAAGAAGGAATCTTGGAATTTCTTGGTACGGTGTGAAAAGGAGGACACAGTGTACGGATGACTCCGAAGGCCCTTACGTGTGTTTCTGTTAAGGAATGGAGAGGGAGGGATAAGGTTAAAGAGCTCCTCAGAGCATTCCCCATGGAACATTCGGTAAAAGGCGCTAAGAGAGGCGATGTCACGACGAAGTTGTAGAGGCTCGAGGGTGTTAGTTGCCTCTACATCGCCAATTATTCGAATAGCGCGACGCTGCAATCTGTCCAGAGCATCGAGGAGGTACTGAGCGGAGCCGTCCCAAAGGTGCGAGCAATATTCCACGCAAGACCTAACCTGAGTTTTATACAACAGGCATAGTTGGTCCGGCGCAAAATACCTACGCACCTTGTTTAGGACACCGAGTTTCCGTGAGGCAGCAGTTATAACGGATTCGATGTAGTCTCTGGGGTTCAGATCGCAGCGAATGTTCATTCCCAGCAAGGTGATGTTACTCTGTGTGTGAAGGGTTGTGCCCTGAAGAGAAGGAGGGGGGAGGAAAGGTGACCTTTTCGCCGAGAACGCGCACACCTGTGTTTTCTTAGCATTGAACTCGACAAGATTGTTGGAACCCCATTCGGAGATGAGGTCCAGCGTCCTGTTGAGCTCAATGATAAGATTCTGCCTCTCCCTATCAATATTGCCACGAGCAGCCCCTGAGCTTCCGTGATATCCCCCATGCACTGTACTGTCGTCTGCATAGCAATGTATACTTCCCAAGGAAAGCATGTCATTGATATGCAGAAGAAACAATGTTGGGGATAGAACGGAGCCTTGTGGAACACCAGCATTCACTGCCACGAACCGCGAAGCGCAGCCGTCAACGACAACGCGAATTCTACGCTCGTGGAGGAAGCTGGCAATCCACGTACAGAACTGAGCGGGCAATCCGTATGCCGGAAGCTTGGAAAGGAGAGCCTTGTGCCAGACTCTATCAAAAGCTTTGGCGATATCGAGACTAATAGCCACAGACTCGCCGCGCTTATCGATAGATTCACCCCATTTGTGCAAAAGGAACGCTAGAAGGTCACCTGTTGACCGTTTAGGACGAAACCCATACTGACGGTCATTAAGCAACGAGTGACCTTCCAGGTAACGGATCAGCTGGGTGTTAAGGATCCTCTCCATGATTTTACACAAAATGGAAGTGACGGCTATAGGGCGATAGTTAGCCGGATCAGAACGATCTCCCTTTTTGGGAACCGGCTGGACATTGGCCTCTTTCCAAGATTTCGGCACACAACCAGCAGAGAACGACAGACGGTATAGACGCGTCAGGACCGGAGTCAACTCCGCTGCACACTTCTTAAGTACAATCGCAGGAATGCCGTCTGGTCCACTTGCTTTTCGAATATCAATCGACTGTAGCTCCGCCCGCACATCTCGCTGTCTGATGCGGATATCGGGCATAGTGCTGCCACAATGGGACAGTGTCGGACTAATAAGAGACATCAGTCAAGCTACGATGTCTCTGTACGTGAATAAAAACGTCACGTAAGCCCGGGTCCGGACTTACATCATTTTCTCATAACAAAGTGGTGATATTATAACTTGTCGATTGATTAGCAATCATAATAATCAAACAAGATAACTTGATGAAGAACAACGATGTTATGTTCATCATCTGTAGTAGCTCGATTTATTTGATCATTATGCTAAGATCTCTAAGACGACCACGTTTCAAAATTCTAAACGTATTGAAAATCGCTTTTAATCATAAAAATATTTTACAACTTTACGATTCCCTGTGGATTATAAAATCAACACTCTGATTTAAAAAAAAAACGTCGCCCCACACTAGGATTTTCTCCTGTGTCGTGGGTGCAGTTACAAACATAGAATATCACATGCACATACGCCCAGACCGGAACTTTCTGTAGGCCATACAAAATATCTGTCACGTGCGGGAATCGAACCCGCGACCCGTTGCACGGTAGGCGATCACTCGACCTCTGCGCTAACCGTGTCGTCGACAATTTCCGTTACGTCATATTAATGTGTATCATTTTCGCAAGCGTTGACGTGAAATGTATGACGAGATCGCGTATCATTTAACATTTACATCAAATCGGGTCCACATAATTATGTATCATTTGCTCTATCTGATCACAGCATCAGTATCACCGCGTTGGACTGCGTATTGTACCGACGCGGCGGCGTATCTAGACTGCCTTGATATTATAATCGCATACCACCATGATACGCGTCAGTGATACTGATACGGTCATCGGACCCTGCAAATAATACACATCTGTAGGCTCACTTTTGAAATATTGAGATTGTAAATTTTTGCGTTCTCCGAAATGGCAATACAAGCGTCAAATTGGATCCGTATTGCGTGGATCTTAAGTAAAATTTAGATTATAACTATTGGCATTGAGATTAATTCCGCCAAGACTTCCGGCAATACGTCGGTTCAGTTTGGCACTAGCGTTGCAACTCGGTAATATCCACGAAAAATCATTTGATCTGAATTGGTTTCAAGTGTTGGTGCCACTGAATAGAGATCTGATATTCTATTTTAGCATATAAAAATTTGCATAATCTGTAACAAAGTATTTGATCGACACATGGCGCCTTGATTTGGATGTAACTGTAGCAGCTTTGATTTCAGAATAGATACCTGCTTCGTACTCAAAACCAGTTTTCGTGTATATTACAAGAATTCCTCTGATCTTCATAAAGATTCAAGTGCGACCCCATTTAGCTGTGTTGCGGTTAGCTCGTTACAACATATCGGTTTACGAATTGGGTCAAACATTTGTACACTCGTATGTTGAGTGACGTCAACATAGTATTTCACGATTTCACCAACATACCCTTCCCGCTAGTTACGAAAATACTTATGGAGTAAGTACCTATGTTATAATAAGTATTGTAAAATTGTTAAAATTATTAAAAGGAACACCAAATAGCGCAGAGTAGATAAGGTCAATGGAGTATTCAAGGATATTATTGTATATGCTGAGCTTTTCTTTTTTTTTTTTTTTTATTGCTAAAGGTGGCAGACGAGCAAGTGGCCCACCTGATGGTAAGTGGTAACCACCGCTCATGGACATCTGCAATGCCAGGGGCAAAGCTCAGTTGCTGCCTACCTGGAGAGAAGTGCTCTTTTTAAACCTCGTTTGAAGTTGGACATATCGTAGCGCTCAGGAAACACCGCAGCTGGGAGCTCGTTCCAGAGTCTGCACGTACGTGGAAGAAATGAACGCTGAAACCGGACTGTGCTAGACGAGATCGGTTCCAGGTGGTACGGATGAACTCTATTGCGGTGGCGGGTGGTGCGATGATAAAAAGGTGACGAGGGCACCATTGCAAACAGTTCCTCGGAGCACTCTCCGTTAAAGATCCGATAGAGCACGCAAAGAGAACCAAAGTCTCTCCTTTGCTCCAGCGTCTCCATTGAGGCCGTGATATTGGGATCACCGATGATGCGGAATGCACGCCTTTGCAGGGAGTCAAGAGGGTCGAGTTGATATTTCGGAGCTCCTGCCCAGAGGTGCGAGCAGTACTCCATATGCGGCCGTCCTATTTTCGCATCACACTACAGCGTAATAATAAATCATTATTATTATTTACAGAATTATGTCTCTTTGTTTTGCCTTTATGTTATGTTCTAGTGTTTGTGAAAATAAATGTCTTGAGTCTGAGTCTAAAAACTAAGTACAGTCGCGTAATTTGAATGTAAAGCAGGTTAAAGATTTTTAAGTTTAATCGTATTATTAAAAAGAAATATGCGATATGCAACTCAACCAACTTTCGAAATAGCGCATGGGCATAACATGTCGTATTTGGCTGCGGTCTTTTGTGAGGTGGAGAAATATATGACTCTACCAGGGATTTGACTTCAAAAAATCGCGATTTCGAGGACAAGCATGCTCTAGTTACATAGACTAGAGGGCGTCAGGACAAGGGATATCAATAAACTATATCCGGGATCTGTTTTTTCATAATAGGTACGACAGTTGCGTTCCGTTTCACTTTTTAAATACATATCAGTTGTATTTAAAATTATTTTCATTCCTACTTGTATTTGCAGACATCCTGATTATATTCAGGATGTATGCACACACAAGGTTAATATGTTTCCTTTAAATTAGAATGTTTTGCTTTTTTTTTGACGTCAATAAGTGCCTGTAATGGCCTGTAAAGGTATGTTGAATAAAGATTTTTGAATTTTATCAGCTTTACCCTTCTCACCCTTCCCCGTCTACTCCCCTACAATTGTGTTATATTATTTTATTCCTTTTCTTTTAAATAATTAAATATTCAACAGTACATATTAAAGGAAAAAACACACATGTCATATTACACTGCTAGTAACATGTGATAAGTTTAAATCGTGTATCCCTAATAAAAAATAAAAATGAACTTGTTTCCATATAATAATGGATCTGTCATCAGAACAACATTCGAATATGTTGAAAAATAAAACTACAATGACATTGACAGGATACAACAAAGACAAAAAGGTGTTATCGCCATAAAAAGTAAATTGAGAAATATTTTCACATTGCGGCCGAACGTTTGAAAGTCAGTGTGTTTGTCAGGCCAAAGACCGAAGTTAATTAAAGATAGGGCACGGAAAGGTCGGGGCATTGCCAAATATGCACACGTACGGCAATAATAGTATGAGTCAATAAGTCTGGAAATTATATATTTTTAAAAGTACCTACTGTTTTGGTGACCCTGAAAACAACTTATACTAAGCAGCCGCTATTTCATCTATGTCATTATTTTGTTATAGTTAGGTACAGATATATTTTTTATTTGCTTTGTTGGGGCTATGCAGCTTCAATGAAGCTGTAGTCACTGCGACATAAAAGATATATTGTGACTCGCTGCCAAATTACAGTATCTCTTTTAGCCTGGCCGCTACCAGGCTCCTAAAGCCAGAGCCTCCAACACGGCTCTGGCTTTAGGAGATTTCAGTTCCCCTGGGCTGATTAAGTGTCGTCCCAGGTGAATGCTTCGTTTGTGACTTATAGTGATATTAGTGGTTCACAATCGCACAAGAGATGTTGGGGTGTTTCACGCTCCTGTTCGCAAAATCTGCAAATATCAGATTCATTTAATTTCATGTGAAATTGCAGTGACCAGTTAAGGCTTAAACAATGTAAAAATACAGTAGTTCGTTTTTGCGAGTATCCTTCTATCAATATTTTAGCGTGTACTCATCCTGGTTGGTTTAGCCAGTAGTTTTTTGATTCGCTTAGAAGGTTTACCTTAAGGAGTTGCATGGCATGACGTTTCGGGATGTCACAGAACAGTCTTTGTATAAATCCTTTTACTTTTTTGATTTTATTTTTTGTCAATTTTTTTTCTCTTTTTTTATTTCCTTTATAAGTTTACTTTAAATTCCTTGATCTCGTTTCATTACCCAGTTTATACTGCCTATTTAAATTTATTTAAATAAATTCAACTTTTTTAGGCATTTGTAAGCTGAACTAACAGAATACTGACCCGCAAAGCTCCTGCCCAAAATACTGAGGCAAAACTCAGGCAAGCTGTCCTTGAGATAAAGTCATTAAAGGATTCCTGCAATCAACTGCTGAGGGAACGTGATGAGAGTGAGGTGGAAATCAAAAGGATAATAGACAAGAACACCTTCCTTAAAAGTGAGCTCTCCGAGTTGGACACCAAATATAAGGAAGTACTTGTGGAAAGACATCAGCTACAAAATACCATCACCGATTTTACTCAGTGTAATGACACATATGTGAAGGCATTAGACAGAATCACAGAACTTGAACGGGACGCGTGAGGCGAATAGACATATTTTTGAACTGGAACAATTTAAACAAAACCAGGAAAATGCTCACACGCACAACTTGTTTGATGAACTTATGCAGTCACCTGGTGGACGAAATCTAGCAGAATCCTCTTCATCTACAGAGGGTAGGCCCTTGTTGAACAATTTTATAAGTAATAAAAAGATCAGAAAATATATTAAAATCAAGAAATTGCTAAAAAGGACTCAATATCAATTAAAAAAGTATAACTCTTTCAGGAGTAATATTAAGTTACGGAAAGAGCGTGCATGGCTAATAGATTCATTAGACATTTATGATTCCAAATTGAAAGAGAGTAGGAGTATGTATGATAGGGACGTTGAAGAACTCAATAATACTATAAAAAACTTACACCACTCATTGTCAACCATCTCTGAAAATTATGAAACTGCTCAAAGTGATATTAAAATGCATATTCAGTCTATCAGAGAGTCTACCACACTTTGTCAACATAATGAGGACCGTTACCAGTCCCTTCTTGACAAACAACTTTGGAACCCAAGTGAGAATAATTCAATAACAGAATGCAATCTCACAAACAGTAAAATTGCACCCAGTCATACATCCTCCGCTCATAGTAATGTATGTCAGCCACCTGTCAATGAGCAATCTAGTTTTCACTGTAAAGAGAAGTCTCAGTCTAATCCAAAATGCATTATTTTTTGTGATGACATTGGCAAAGGTATAGGCCAGTTATTGACAAATCAGTTAAATTTAAGTGTCATCAATTATTGTATGCCTGGCTCAAGTTTCCACGATATTACAAATAAAATTTATAATTATAACTTTGACATTAATGACAACCTAGTAGTAATCTTGGGAAATAGGGGTAATTTGAACAAAAAAGCACTAAAAATTTTTTGTTCTCATTTAAATAATTTGTGTGTAAATCAAATAATAATGTTTACCCTTCCCTACCATAACAGGTTGTCACAACATGAAAATAATATTAGGTATAAACTTAATTTGACATTAGACTTAATGACAAATTATTCAAATAAAATCCATATTATTGACTATAACAAACTGACAATTGTTAGAGATAATGCTTATTTAACAAATGATAGATTATATCTATCAATGTTCTTAAAAAAACAATTAGCTATTTCGCTAAAATTTTATTTTTTAACTTTAGCCAAAAACATGCCTATAAACTCTTTCTCTGACAATGCTTTTATTGAGCAGCCCACTCACAGTAGTCAAATTGCTCCTATTAAGCAATACTCCTGTGATAATAAAACGACTGTCAGTAATAGTACTGATGATAATTTTTAAAATTCTTTAAATTAAGTAATGAGACAATAGAGACATCCTCTTGCTTATTAAGTAGAAAAGATACAGTAAACTTTGTAAGTGATAATATATTGCAAAACCCATTTAATAACAAAGATAATGTAAATCTCATCAACCTGGTGCACCAGAACATTCAAGGAATGTCAGGCAAGGATCTGGAAGTGGAATTATTTTTAAACTGTAGTAATGTTGACATTTTTTGTGTAACTGAACACTGGCTTAAAAGCCATCAGTTTATATTTAATTTCAGTAATCATTTGGTTGGTAGTTTGTTCAGTCGAGAAAAGGCAATTCGTGGTGGTTCTTTAATAATATTAAATAAAAAGCTGAACTTTAAGGATCGTAAGGATATTGTGAGCCTTTCGATTGAGCGAACAATAGAAATAGCCTGCGTGGAGCTGGACTAGATTATTGTATTAAGTGTATACAGGCCTCCTTCAGAATTATATGACCTTTTTGAAGATACTATGGATGAAGTATTGAAAAAAGTGTGTAATTCCACGAAACAAACCATTGTTTGTGGTGATTTTAATATTAACTTATTAGAAAATTCTAGTTTATCTATTAGGATTAAAAATCTGTTTTGGTCATATAACCTTGTAAACTTATTTTTGGAGCCAACCAGAATAACTCAGTCGTCTGCCACATGCATTGACAATATTTATACAAATATTGTTCCTTTAGCAAAAAGAGTTTTTAATAATTTAGAATCTGACCATTCTGGGCAAATTGTTACCATTCCATTATACGTAAATGCATAGAAAAACAGAATATCACTGTTGTGCCAAAAACTGCTGGTCGCTTAGAACGGCTGAAAAATAATATTGGTATTAAATTAAATTATATAGGTTATGAAGAAAACCCAAATAAATTATATGAAAATTTTTTTCATACATTTTGTTCTGAATTTAAAAATATTTTTGTTCCAAAGACTATATCCGTTAATGGTACTTTAGCTTTTAGTGAATGGGCTACACCAGGCATTCACAAAAGCAGAATCAAACTTTTTGAACTTTATAATGAACGTTCATTTAATACTAGCGATGAGTTTAAACTTTATGTGAAAACTTATTCCAAAGTATTCAAAAAAGCGTGCAGGCTTGCTAAATCTAATTATTTAAGTTCAAAAATAAAAAACAGTAATAATAAAATTAAAATGACATGGAATATTATAAATAATGAAACTGGAAAAGCGAAAACTACTAATAATCAATATTGTTTGAATATTGACGGTAAGAAGGTAACAGTTGACACAGAAGTAGCTGCAGAATTTGAAAAGTTCTTTCCTGACATTCAAGTCTCAATCACAAAGTCATTGGATTCCTCCCCCGCTATTGCTGAATCTATAATGAAAGATCATGTTGAAGCTTGTGATGATAAATTCAAATTTGTACACATTAGTGGAATGGATATAATAAAACCATTTAAAACTTTGAATATGAAGAAAACTGCGGATCTGTGGGGCAATTCCGTTGATGTTACTAAATCCGTAATTGAAACAATAGCTCCAATACTTGCTAACATTTTTAATGATTGCATTGACTGTGGTGTATTTCCTGATCTAATGAAGCTGAGTAAAATTATTCCTTTACATAAATGTGGTAGCACATCAGACCCCAGTAATTTTAGATCTATCTCTGTGCTACCTACCTTTAGCAAAATTTTTGAAAAAATAATGTTGGAGCAAATGCAAATTTATTTTAATAGGAACAATCTTCTACACTCTAAACAATTTGGTTTTAGGAGGGGTCGCTCAACAACCGATGCTGGTGTTGAGTTAATACAACATATATTTGAAGCCTGGGAAGACTCACACGATGCGTTAGGCATTTTTTGTGATTTGTCTAAGGCATTTGATTGCGTTTATCACGAAACCTTGATCAGAAAATTACACCACTATCGACTTCGTGATACTGCACTGGATCTTCTACTCTCTTATCTAAGTGGAAGGATTCAAAAAGTAGACGTCAATGGAAAAAAGTCTCAAGGTTCCGCAGTTAAAATGGGAGTTCCGCAGGGTTCGATTCTTGTTCCTTTTCTATTTCTTATATATGCCAATGACCTCCCTGATTTTGTACAGGACAGGCATGAGATAGTGTTATTTGCAGATGATACTTCACTTTTATTTAAAATTAAAAGAGGATTGCAAATGAATGACGATGTAAATAATTCTATCTCAAGAATTGTTCATTGGTTTAATGTAAACAACCTGTCACTTAATGAAGGGAAAACAAAATGTATAAAATTTGTTTTACCCAATGTAAAAGAGGTTCACACCACTGTAAAAATAAAGGATATAGGTGTTGGCCTTGTGGACACCACAGTATTTCTTGGGATCACACTTGATTCTAAGCTGCAATGGGGCCCACATATAGATAAATTGTCAAAGAGACTTAGTTCTGCAGCTCACGCTGTATGGAAAATACGTCAGTTGACTGATGTTGATACAGCAAGACTTGTATATTTTTCTTACTTTCATAGTTTGATGTCATATGGCATTTTGATGTGGGGAAATGCTGCCGACATTCAGATCGTTTTTGTGCTCCAGAAAAGGGCTATTCGAGCTAACTATAGCCTTAAAATGAGAGATTCTTTGCGAGAAAAGTTTAAAGAAATTGGTATTATGACAGTAGCGTCGCAATATATTTATGAGAATCTATTATATGTTCGTAAAAATATTAATTTGTTTTGTAAAAATAGTGATATTCATTCAGTTAATACTAGACAAAGGAATATGTTAGCTTTACAAAATACCAGGCTCCAAAAAATCAATAATTCTTTTAGAGGCCTGTGTATACGTTTCTACAATAAAATCCCAAGTTGTATACAAGAACTCAGCTTAAACAAATTTAAAGTTGCAATCAAAGATGTACTTATTAAAAAAGCATATTATAAAGTTTCTGATTACATGACGGACAAAAAAGCTTGGGTTTGAACTCTCATTTCTAATATTTAACAATGTGCTGCGTTTTGTTTCAAAGAAACATTCAGTGAGAGCAATTTATAAGCTAAGTTCACGCACTTCTCTCAGAGATAGCTTAGATAATGTGAATTAACACATCTCTTCTTGTAATGGAAGTTGAGCTCAAACTTTTGCTTTGAGGTCAGCTTCCAATTGACGACTCTGTAACAAAACCAAATTTGTAAATGGCGATTTAAAAGAGGAGATAAAAAATTTTGACCTTTCGAGTTTCTTGCCTGTTCTTCTCGAGAAGGCTCTCCCAATTTCCGAACAGGTGTAGAGTCAACTTTTTTTTTTTTTCATTCCTTCTTGTATTTGCAGACATCTTGAGTATATTCAGGATGTATGCACATACAAGGTTAATATGATTTCATTAAATTAGATTGTTTTGCTTTGTTTTGACGTCAATAAGTGTCTGTAAAGGCCTATGTTGAATAAAGATTTTTGAATTTGAATTTGAATTTGAGTCACAGAAAGTTTCGGGATGTTACGTTACAATTGTAAATTAAAGGTTAATAAAAAAATGTTATATCAGAATAATATTGTTATTATTTATTCTTCTATGCCATCTCTTTTACTCAATACTGCCTACTCTTTTTTTGTGTATTCTTTTGAACGCAGGCAGTGCTCAAAAGCCTATAGCGCACGGTTTGTGGTCGTCGTCGTCCAACAGCAATTCAACTATGACAAAATTTTAAGTAACTTGGAATATTAACTCATTCAGTGCGGCGAACACCGATCGGCTTCAATTGCGTTACTTGTCAGGTGCGGATGACGCCGATAGGCGTAAACTTAAATTGCTCAAGAAAAATTCCAATTTTAAGAGGACTGTGAGGCTGTAAATTTTCATACAAAAAGCGATAACGCTTTTCTCCCACTAAACATAGTCCAATTTTCATAATTTTTGGAAATGTTGTAGATATAATGAAGATCTAGGTTTGTACGTTTTGATTTTGAAGAAATATTGCTCAGAATATAAATTATTAGCATCTAAATATCTATATTTTAGACTTAAAAACTACCTTGAGCATTTTTATCTTTTTTTGACTAAATTTTACTGAATTACGAAAAAAGCAAAACGTACAAACATCGTTTAAGGTATACTGAATAGAATGAGACCAAAAGTGTCTAATTTCGTAAAGGTTTAGGGGGGTAAAACAGTTATCGCCCGAAACAATATTTCAAACAGGAATTGTAGGCAATTTCGACCAGTTCTTGCAACTCTCTCTATCGCACGATACGGGTCGGGGGCAGGGGTATAATGGGGCATAATCTACTAGTGATGTGACATAATGTTATCGTAGTTATTGTCGACTAGGGAGGAGAAAGTAATATCGATATATCGATCAATACTGAAAGGTATTACTCAAGTCTACACAAATACCTTCTACATCAAAAAGTAAATGTCTTTTCGAATATGTACGTTTATTGATTTTAGTGTTTTATTTTAAGGATCTTATTTCAATACAAACCTTATTTAAGGGTAAGCAGCCTGTAGCCTGTTAACTAACTGTAAATTCCCAAAATCAAATAAGAAAATAAATTGTAAGTAAGTATGTAGTTGTTTGATAACCGACTTCGAAAAAAGAAGGTTACTCAATTCGACCGTATACCTACCTATATGCTTTTTTTATGTTTGTTCGCGGATACCTTCGTCGTTTATGAACCGATTTTGATGATTCTTTTTGTATTCGATAGGATACTCCAAGGCTGGTCCCATGGTCATCAAGTTAGGATCTGATAATGGGATCCCATAAAAATCGAGAAAAACCATTAAATATTTACGTGTGTCCAACGTGTTTTGTGTATATGTTACGCGATTACTCCGCCAATTGTTGACCGATTTTCAAAATTATTTTTGTATTCGATAGAGTATGGTGATGATGGGATCCCATGAAAATCGAGGGAAACCCTAATTTAATACTAGGGTATTATATTTGGGTTTCTTTCACTAAAAAGACTTCATTCACTAAAAAGTTAAAAATAAAAAATATTTTCCAAATAATAAAAACCGACTTCAAAAACACTGAAAAGTTACCGGCACCGACTTCAATATAAAAGTGTGATGTTGTCTGTACCTATTATTATAATTATTTTTAACTTTTCAGTGTTTTTAAAGTCGGTTTTTATTTTTTATAATAGATATGTGCCACAAAGACACACAGTCAAAAGAAATTCGTTTTTTGTTTCTTGTGATAGGTATTTGTTATGCATTGTATGTTCGTTATCGTATTCTAAGTTGCTCACAAACTATTTTTCGTATAACCAAGTTGGAGCAGCTAAAAAACGTGTAACAAACTATATGCAAGTAGCGTTATTTTCAATATTATTTTATTTGTACTCGCGTTATGCAATCTACGAATGTATAACAAATACAAACGACAAAGTAAATAATATATGTAGGTTAGGCAGGGTAGGCATATATTTGGAGAAGGCACCCTTCGTACGGTTTTGACGTTTTTTTTTTCATTTTAACAATATAATTTAAAGCACCTAATTACATATAATCCTACTAATAGGTTTTTTTTTCATACGACAGGGAAGCTCTTGGCCTTATATCGGAACACAGCAATGCTATTAACATGTTATTATGGCGACAAACTTAGGTAAGACGGTGGGCTAGCTAGCCAGGTGGGCTTAGAAGCCCTACCACCAACCAAACCGATCAGAAAAGCTTCTGTCCCCAATGGGAATCGAACCCGGACCTCCCGATCAATACCCGGTGGCCTCAACCACTAGACCACGGAGGTGGAAAAAAATAAATTCTAAAACTATTAGTATAACTAGTTATTTACTTAATAAAACGCCTGCGTTTTTTAATTGTGGATGTCAGTCCAGTCTACTTTTTTAATGTCATCTAGCCACCTTTTCCTTTGGTATTCCGGGCTTTTCGAGGAATCTTGGGTTTGAGGATCAATTATGGAAACTCATAGAGGGATCAGTCACAGAGCCCTGTTGTTAACCCTGATTCCACCGACGCACATTATTTTTGTTTTGCTGCTGACTAATTTCAAAGATGGATGGAGATGGAGCTAGTTGCAGATGATGTTACGTTTGGCTTATTAATAAAGAAATTGAGGTGAACATCACCAACAAAAATAATCATATAATTATAAAAAAATATTATTCATCATCTAAGCCTTTTCTTCTACCATGGCGGTATAGGCCTCCTTCAACTTTCTCCATTCCGTTCTATTTTGAGCTACTCTAATCCAGTTTGTGCCCACCATCTTGACGATGTCGTCCTTCTACCGCATCTGTGGTCTCCCGTTGGGTCTTTTACGGTTCCATGGCCTCCACTCTAAGATAGTTCTGCACCACGAGTCCGGCTTTCTGGCTATATGTCCAGCCCATTGCCACTTGAGCTTTGCTACGTGGTGTGTAATGTCCGAGACCTGACGCCGTTTTCGGAACCAACTATTCGTTTTCGTGTCCCGGAGTGTTACTCCTACCAATTTTCTTACCATTGCTCTTTGTGCCACCTCTAGTTTGTGGACGATGGCCTTAGTTGTTATCCATATCTCGGCTCCATAAGTAAGCACTGGTAGGACACACTAGTTGAAGATCCGCGCTTTCTGTTTTATGCTAATGCTCATATTAAAAGCAAAGCCAAGTTCTGCAAAAGCTGCCCAGCCCAATCAAAAAAATATTATTATTATTTATTATTACTTTTTATTTTTGTATCCCTGTTCCTATTTAGTTTGTATGTAAAAGTATTATTATATGTTTAATGTTTTATTTTCAGAAAAGATTCACATCTCAAATGCAAGTTATTTTAATTCAGTATCACACTCATCTTAAAAAATGGCATTTTCCTTAGACAGGTAAATATAGGATACATACTTTCCTAACAAAAAGTCCTCACCCTCAATCCTATAAGTTACCTATAGGGATACCAAATAAGTGCCTTCACAATAAATTTCAATACAGAAATAATTTACGAAATGTAAATAAATTCTGTATTCCGAACCTCATCTACTAAAATATTATGAAGAAAGAAGATTAAGTACGTTTGTATTTTTGTTTGTAATGAATAAACTCAAACACTACCAGACTGATTTTAAAAATTCTTTGGCTAATAGAATGCTACATTATCACTGAGTAATATAGGCTATAAAATTATTTTTCTGTGTGAAAACATAAAATTCCCACACGAAAAATGAAAGTAACGATGGCGAAGTTGCGAGCGGAAAGGGAGTCAGAAATATAAGCAACGCAAAACATTACGAACGATAGAATAATAATTTCGAGCTCTCGCGCCGGCCGCAGCCGCCGAGTATCGTGGCCGAGTCGCGCGCTGCTGTGTCGTAGTGTGCGTGAAAATTTGCGCATGTTGTATTTGTGGTGTAAACGCCAGACCGGAGGCCGAGCGATGTGAAACAGATAGCATTTTAGAAAATACCTACTCGCGCCGCGCACGATTACTTCACAATCCTCTTAATGCTACGTTATGAAAAATCAGGAAGCTTTCCGCTCGCAGCTTCGCCCACGTTTTTTTGTTGTCCCGTGGGAATTTTATATTTTCCCGCAGGAAAAATAGCCAACCGTATATAGTTAGTTTTCCCGTGGGAATTTTATATTTTCTCATACGAAATTTATATTTTCCTGTAGGAAAAATAATTTTGTAACTTATTATGTTAATCAGAAATAATGTAGTATTCTAATGGTGAAAGAATTTTTGAAATCCGTCCAGTAGTTTTGGAGCCTATATTCAATAAAAATACAAATCTTTCCTCTTTATAATATTAGTATAGAAGTATACATAGATATATAAATATAAGTCAATTATTAACATGAATCAGGAAACGGGAACAAACGCGATAAAATTACCTTTTTAAGTACTAATAAGTCAATTATGTCAGATAATCGCCCAAATCAACAGTTTCTGGATATTTCACTTAAAAAAATTGCGTTTTTCGTCACTGGTGCGGAAGACACCGATCGGCGTCTTCCAGAGGTTGACAACTATACAATCTCTGTGTATAGTAAATTAGTTTTAATTCAAGTTATTACAAAATTTAGTCGTTATAGTTATAAAAAATGTTAAGAAAATATTATTTTATTATTTGCATAAAATTATCGTCTATTCCATAAAAAAACAAATACATGAATAATTTTTTTGTTTTTAACTTTCCCAAATACGATTTGGTTATTTAGGTATTTATTGAATATTTACATTTGTAGAACATAACATATAAAAATATTATTTTATTATTTGCATAAAATTATCGTCTATTCCATAAAAAAACAAATACATGAATATTTTTTTTGTTTTTAACTTTCCCAAATACGATTTGGTTATTTAGGTATTTATTGAATATTTACATTTGTAGAACATAACATATATATATATATACATTATATTGTATTTGTTTCATTAGAATTTGTTTATATCCATTGCATTTTATCTTTCCCGCAGGCGCATTTTATATTCGTCCACCTTTGTACACGTCCTATCTGTTTTTTGTTTTCCTGTGATTGTTTGTTATGTGCAATAAATAAATAAAGAATATACATAAAGATCGAGGGCCAAATTTCAGCCGCTACCACTACTGCCGCCAAGCCATCCGTAGACGTACCTAATGGATCGGGGTACCAATGGTACCATGTACGGCTCGGATGCGACTGCCCAGTCTATCCGCTTGGAGAAGATTACCCGCAGATCTTCTGACCATTGGCTGTGTCCATGGATGTCCCCTCCCTGAGGGGGGTGCGATGGCATCTGTGAAGTCACCACTTTAACTGACAACAACATACCTCTCACAGGAGGGGTTGCAATTAAGTTAATTTATTTATACCGCTGGTGTAAATAAATTGTTCATTCGTAAAATTTTCGATGAAGGGCCCGTGGTTTGTCCCACTGGTAAGACCACGGTATACTACGGTGTGTGTAATTATTGTCCTTGTGGTCCCACTGAACTCGGGTACAATAACATTATTATTCTTGGTTTTCAGTAGGTAGACTTGATTTTAAATAGTGATAAATTGTAGAGGCATTATTACTTAATATGATTTGTCATTTTTTAAAATCAATTCTACTCGGTGTTACTACAAAAAGTTTTTAGGCGCTGTCTAAAGTTAGGCTGTTTAAACATGATGCTCTATTTATCCCTTTAAAACAAATGAAACCACACGAGTTCGTAAAGTATTTAACTGGGTATACAACTGGTTATGTGCTTGGTGGTATACAATGAATTTTATTTTGGGTTAACATTTTTTTTAATAAATTAATCTCCTGTTAACTTTTGCTGTACTAAAACTAATTTTTATGTATTCATTTTTTTATGGGTTTTTGTTTTCAAGGGCTTGAACGTTAAATCTATTGTTGTGTAAAATAGCAATAATAATAGATTTGTTGTGGAATCTATACTAATATTATAAAGCTAAAGAGTTTTTTTGGTTGATCGCGCTAATCTCAGGAAAAACCAAAATATTTTTTGATGATTAATTATAATTAAATTAATGGATAAATAAAATGTGTTAAAACTTGAATCGTTTAAAATATATCATAATTCACAAACAAAGAGCATTTGATCCACTGCACCATTATACATTTAGTTGGTGTTCTTTTAAAATATTCACTACAGTACTGAAAACCGAAACCTCACTAAGGTATGCGCAAGCGCACATAGGTTTTCTAAACACATTAGCCGTTGGCCTACATCGGTTCACAATAAGCGTACTATCCTTCGTTCTATTTGCCGATTGAGGGGAAGGCACGCTGACCTATATCCTGCGATATAAGATACAAAGGACGCCTTGTTCCCATACGCACATTTGCAATCCCTTGATGTGTGCTAAGACGTGGTTGCGGGACCCACACATGCTTCTTCGTGATCGTAAACAGTGACAGAGAGGTATGTGTAATTGTGTACTTTTGATATGTACATTTTCTACACACACAGTGGAATTGTGTTGGCCTTCAACAATTTTTCTTGTACTGTTTTTGGAAAAATATTTGCATTAAATAAAAAAAAATAAAAGACACGTTTTACTTAAACGACTTTGAAAAGTTTTAAACGAAAAATGCACTCTAAACGGAAGAAATAAATTATTTTATTGGTTGATTTCGCAACTCTTATTATTGAAAGCGTAAAACGTGGGGAACATCGAATTTGCAATTTTGTCAAATGAAATATTTAAAAACTACTTTAGTAATGAAGCACTCGACTGCATTCTAATAGTGACAGAAATTCAAGTGCCAGCTGAAGTAAATTGCGAAATTGATGCGCCCCCGTTTTATGTTTTCAAGAGTTGCGAAGCCAACCAATTATTTTATACTTTTAGTTCAGTTTTTGTTTTAAAATATTTAATGTTTTATGTAAAACTTGTTATTTTTTATTTAAAACAAATATAGTTTTTGTAATTTTTATTGAAACAGTTTTTCCGGAAATTACAATACTATGCATAGCAGGCAGCTTAGTATTAAATATTGAATTGTGATTAGCAGCAAAGCTTCTCCGAAAATTTCAGCACTGAATCTAGTCGCAAAGTGGTCGAAAATTCGATTCCAAGATTTTTCTGAACAGAAAGAACAAACGGAGACGAGCTAAGTAAAATATGGTAAAATACTCCGTTTGTCACAGATTTCTTTCAAAACAAAATAACACTTAACACAAAAATGGCAAGTATGAGCCAGTCCATAGTTATTTCTCTAATTGAAATCAACATATTATTATTCACCCTATCGCAGTCCACTACTGAACATAGGCCACTCCCAATCTACGCCACAACACTCTCCTCCGTTTTCCGCATGTACGAGTAGTCCATCCCCGCTGTCTTCTTTAGGTCATTGGTCCACCTGTCTGCAGGACGTTCTCTTCAACATATTCTTAGGGGGATATAAATTCTTGCCTTTTTTCATACAAAATTCGCAAATATGTAATCCCCACAAAAAGCACAGTGTACTTTGCCAACTTGTGATGTGTAGTGGACTACTTCTATGCATCGTTAATAGGTTAGTTAGAGGAACACAGGCTACTCTAGTATGGATGCTCCCTCGGCTGGTATTGTTAAGACAGCACCCAAATAACACGAAAGCGCTGTATATCAATCAATCACTCACAATCACTGTCTACAAGAGAATCTTAAGTTGTATAAGCCTTTTGAATAAGAGCGTTAGCTATTTCATAGGATATGACGCTAATTTGGGCACAAGCTGTACTGTTTATTTTTTAAGTGACAAAGTTGGCAACAAGCAGGTTGCCCACCTGATGGTAAGTGGCTACAGTCCCCTATAACCTACATATGGTAAGTACCTGTAAGACTTGCAAATCCACAACCCCTACAACGACGCCAATGTTCACAGCCATCTTGTAACATAATGTCAAATCATTGTACCCAGTAATTTCACCGTCTGCCTTACCCTTCAAACCGGAACACAGCAATGCAAGCATGGCTGCTTGGCAGCATAAATAGGTTAGATATTATATGCCCCTCCCCATACCCCTGCAGACGATTCTGATACAGAGTCTCTCTCTGGTATTCACAATGCAATAATCGCTGTTGTTTACATTATATTCAAATATACCTGAAAACATTCAGAAAGGAAAAGAACACGGAAAATATCATTTTGAGCTCAATCAAAGCCATATCATAATAATTAGTCACATAATATGTGTATAATATAATAAACTTATACCTCCTTAGAGTCTCATTAATATATGTATGCTAATGCATACATATATTAATAAAATAATTATTCGGGTGTAATTGTTAAAGTAAATCATTCATAACATGCCTTAACAGGTTTACTGCCTATAATTATATGATATCTATAGGTATTTTTTTCACATAACTGACCTGTAGGTAAGTTCGAAAATGACAAAAATGCGTGTATGTGTAAATGTCCTTGTGTTTATGGCAAGTTTAATACGAATACTTCCCCCCTTCCAAATTTTATCAGGGCATGATATCGATTAAAATTGTTATAGCGCGGTATCAGCCATGCTTAAAGGTTTTTGATAATAAAAACAACACTAAGCATGTTATTTATCATATAGCACAGTTAAATAAGAGATTATAAAGCAGTCACCTATGTATGGACTCAATACATTGCTATGGACTATTCGGCTAATCTAAAAAAGCACTCCGCCACAAGCACAATAAAAAGGAAAGTGCTGTAGTTATGAATGAATTAAATCACTCGCATTATACTTATCAATCAGCGCAACGCTTATTGCTATGAAATACGCACATGTGAGAAAGTTAATAATCGTGCTGGTACAATAATACCTATCCATTGCTTAATTTGCTGTTATGTTCGTGAATAAAGGCTTGTGCTTATTTTGATGGATATCTATAATTGCTTTGGCAAATAGAAATAAAAAATATACACAAACATTCAAGTTGGCTTGACGTTTCGTCAAAGAATACGGGATACGAATATTTGCAATAATGCACAACAAAAAGTTCAAAATTATATTTTAGTTACGATTTCATTCATATTGTCGCTCTAAAATATTATTGTGCGCTCTTTTGTTTTTTGAGCTCACAGTTGTTTGTCTGTAACATCCGTGTGTAAAATATTTATCCATTATTATTGGCAAAATTAATATCGTAGGATATTAAGTATGCAGATGACACGATACCCGGAGGCAATCACGGGTTAAACGGCAGTTAGTGTTTATACACATGATTTTAAGAAGGCAGTAGTTTGCGTTTCCATTTATATAAGTTAGTATTTTAAATTATTTTATATTGACAACATTGCAGTAGGTCGGAACAATTTACTTCATTTGACAAGAAACATATCCTTGTTAAATAGTCAGCCAAGTTATGTAGTTCTATGTGTGTTCAACAGATGGCGATACTTGTTATTCAGTTTATACGAAAGCAGCGCTGAAATCAAAAAACTATTACATTATCATTTCATTACATTATCATCATCGTCATATTACAGTATCATTATCATATTTATAAATCAAACTTTGTTACAACCTTGGTTCATAATGTATAAAAGTCCAATTTAATTACAAATAATGGAAACGTACAAGAATAGGGAAAGTTTAACGTTAAGTTTAATGTAATAGTTAAAAAATTACGTAAAAATCTATCAATTTCAGCGGGTATTTTAGAGGAACTTAATAATGATTTCTAAAATCCTATAATAATTATTAATACACAGTGAATAATATTAAACATATAAATAACTTGGTTGGCAATTTATTGTAAGAAAGTCGCAAATCTATAGTTTTCAGCGATTAAGTAAAAAATAGAAGGCAGTCAATAAGTTTCGCGCTCTCGTCTTTACGATAGCGACCTGAGGTACACGTGTTGCGCAACTTTTGTTCGGCCATTGTGACTCGCATAAAGGGATTTTTTTGAGGAACTTTTACAAAAACGTTCTCAGACACGTAAATGCTTTTACTTTCTTTGATATTTTTTGTCGCAGCTCACTCGGGATCTCGTTCGGTGAGATTGTTATAAAAAACAAGCTGCGCTCGTGAACTACGTTTCGCCAGTAAATATACTAATATGGCTATTAAAAAATGGGGGTCGGTGGTAGAAAGGTGAAAATTTTGGGTTATAAGTAGGTATTTGTTCATGCCATATCATAAAAAAAATGTCAAAAAAATCTGGAGAGGGTCACACTTATCACCTACGGGTATAAAAAATAGATTATTACGACCTATTCTCAGACCTAATAAATATACACAAAAAAAATCATAAAAATTGGTCAAGCCGTTTTAGAGGACTTCGATAACAATCAAAGTGACACGAGATTTTTATATATTAGAAGATTAAAGCGATACAACCTGTTATCAGTAGTCATAAGTAGTCTTATTGTGATTCTTAGCGATGTTTTATTAAAACAGCCTAGTCGCTTATTCGATATCTACTAAGATGCCGTTCAACCGTGGGTCCATTCACGATGACAACACTATAGGCCTATAATGTTGTCATATTCTTCTGATAGACACAATTATAATTAAGAGCTGCTGCTAGCTAATTTCTGTAGTTTAGCCGAATGCTGTTAGGTAAAAAAAAAACAAAGTAATATAAATAAAAAGAGTTTTGTAAGAATTTATATTCTTTATTTAGAACTTATATAGAAGCGTCGTTGGCGTAGTGCGTAAGGCCGTCGCCTTCCATCGGGAGGTAGCGGTTGGAACCCCCAATGTGTTTTCAAGTTTTGAATACATACGTACGTTTATTCGACGCTTTTACGGTGAAGGAAAACATCGTGAGGAAGCCTGCATACACCTGTAAAGAAAGAATTTCTTTACAGGTTTGTGTGTTAAGTAGGACCATCCCGCACTTGGCCAACGTTGACTAAGGCCTAATCGCCCTAGTTGAGAGCAGGCTCAAGCCCCTACGTGGGCACGTATATGAGCTGTTGACAATGATATAGTACTTGGCATTTTCTTTAAAAATGCAAAATAAATTGAAAACTGAATACAATGGAGACGCTTGCTTAAATCTAGCCGAAATCTGAGACGAATTTTTTTTATTGATTTTATTCATTTGTCAAGAATTTATATATGTCAAACTTCCTCTGTTTCGAAATATTTTCCAAACTTGTTAGTTTTGTGAAGTATCCATGAAAATGCCCGAAGTTTGTGATACAGAAATAGCTTAATATTGCTGACTTTTTTTTCGAATTGTAACATATTATATATATTTACAAAGTTTATTAATGTGCTTATAAGGTAATATTGTTTCGTTTTTATTTGTTAACTACAAATAGTAAAAACCAGTGAAATGCGAGATGGACCAAATACTATGTAAATATTTACGGTTTTCACATTTTTCCTCAGATGCACTATAAGACCTCGCTTCTTGCAAAATTTTATGATGCTGTGTCAACGAGAAGCACTCTTTAGGTTTTGATTCCTTTGTGAAATCGCAAATAACAGTCATATTTTTTGATCCTGTTGACTTATAAGTATGGAATTTTTGTAGCTGAAAGAGACCGTAGACTCGAGTATTTGATATAATTTTCAGTTTGATATCTCTACGCGTTCCCGAGAAAAAGGGTCTCGACAGACAGATGGACAACAAAGTAATCCTATAAAGCAGTATTAGGGCTACCTGGTAAAGTTACCAAGTCTTGAAAGCGAAATTTTGGGGCATAAGCTTGTAAAAGTAGGGATGATCACATTCAAGTCGGGACAACAAATAAAAACTAGATTTTTACGAGTACTTTAAGAAATAAAATTTTTAGTTTTAATCACCAATTGATCAAAACTGCCTACGTATGTTTCTTGTTTTCTTCTCCCATTTGGAAAGGCAAAAAGAACGGGGCCCGTATGTATGGGCCCCGTTCCTAGTGTTAATCTATTCATTTCAAATATTTTAGGGATAATAATATGCCAAGATTATTCATTCAGTCATAGTATTGTGTCACTGCTTTATTATGGAGAATGGTGAAATTTTTGTGATCAGGTCAAAAATCGAGATTTTCTACGTCCCGATCATATAGTTAAATCGGGACGTGTCCGTATACCCCTCAAAATCGGGAAGTCCCGCTCAAATAGGGACACCTGTGCAAACCTACTACCTGGGTTTAGGTATTAATGAGCCTTATGGAACTATTTTATTTCATACCTATTTGCTTTTAAAGTTCATAAGTGGTCAGTACTTTTTTATGTAGGTATTATACAAAAAAAGTTCACATTATCGACTAATTCGTTATATTTTCTTGAAATGTTATGTTAACATTTAATAATTAGTTAGCATGGAATGAAATATGTCACATCAGAATAAAACCACACAAGTTTACCTGAACGAATCCTCACATAAATCTCATATGCGCACTTATGATTGTGTCTCCTTTTTGCTTACAGTCAAAATATAACCGTCTCTTTTCAACTAGAATGAATGCAATCGATGACATTCTTCACTCTCACTATCTAATACAGAGTATTTAAAATGTAACCATAAATCCATTTTCATTGTATGCTTCACACTTATGGTTACAGATAATTACTTACTGTAAATAATTTTATTAAATATTTTAAATTGTTACTAAAATTAAATAATCGAATACCTACTTCAAATACCATTTTTTTACATTTTTTACAAAAAAATATAACAACATTATATCAAATAATGGTAAGTGCGAATAGATCCGAAGATTTAAAAGCGAGCTTCACCTGGATTTCCTAACAACAGAACATTAGCTGTCTTACCACTAATTGTTGTAACCCAACAATGTTAAACATTAGTTGTTATGCCGTTAAACTTAGGTATAACACCTGTTACTTTGAAGTACAGAAATTTGTTAAAAGCGTACTTATATTTTTTAATTAATTGTGCCAATTAATAAATATATTATTAATATAAATAACATCAACATTAAAGAAAAATAAAAACTGTATGTTTGTACTTTGTGGTTTTTGTTTTACTTTAATAGGCTAAAGCTGTATTTTTTTTACATTTACAGGTCAATGTTATGTTCTGTTAGTTTGAGGTTCTAGGAAAGAGCAAGCTCCGTTTCTTTTTATTGAAATTAGTCTCTAAACATGGAATATTAATAAGAATAAACACGGTATTTCATTATTTTTACAGTTGATTAGTAACTATAAAAATATATTGACCTAAGAATGATTTGCTTAAGCATTTTGTTATATTTCTCTAAAACCAACAATTATTTCAATAATTTTTTGATTATTTGTGTGTTATATTATTATTAGGATCTGAAATTTTCATGTATACTACATATGACGTAAAACTTAAGCTGGATGCACCCGCGTACTTTCTTCTGAGAAAGACGGTGCTATACTTAGCACGCAAAAGAAAGAGATGACAACAGAAAACAATGACTGTAGGTTTTTTTCACTCAATGACGATATTCTATCGTAACAATACTTTCTTTAAGTTTTTTTCTTGGCGTGCCCGAGTCGTTGACTCTAATTAAGGTTGGCAAAAACAATTATTAGAATAAACAAAATTATTAAACGCTTTCTTTAAAAATATTCTTCAACATTTGTCATCAACGAAAATGTGAGCAAATATTACACTAAAATAACCTTACATTTGTGTATTTTTAATTTAACTACAGCTTAAGCCGTAAATATTTTAATGAATAAAAATTCATAGTACAAGAAGCTCCTTATCAAGTTATCCTATACTGTTTGACCTTTGGACCGCTCTTCTGTCGGTGGTAATAGTGGCGGTTTTCGTAGTGTAAATGTATAGCTTGAATGGTAGCTTACTGTACACATATTCCGCGCACACACCAATTGAACTATCGGGGCTGTTCAATTGGCACATTAAATTCTCCAGGTTCAACGGAAAGCACGTTCGAATCAGTCTGACTACTGGTCGTGAACCTTTATCTTTACACACGCACCATTAGTTAGAGTAACTGTTATGTATGTATATTACAAATATAAAATATATTTCATTCTCATTATAATAAAGGTAGTCGAAGCGGATGATTATATTGTTTGCACATAACAATATAGTTGACTAATAACTTTTAAACATTCATTGATTTATTAAAACGACTAACGAAATTTTTTTATCACTGAAATAGTTTCACGTTCAATATCAATTATGAACGTCAACGTAACATTATTGTTCTTTTATTTGGTTACAAATATTATTAGTTTACTAGATTTTGTTCCACAACTGCAATAATCAACTTGATGATATTAAAACACAAGATTTTATGTATATAAGTATTTTTAATTGTCATCCATCTTGGCGGCCAGCAAAAATTTTGAAAAGGATTGAACTTATCTTATTTAGCACTTTACATACAGAGCGTGGATTCGTAAGATTTTTTAATAAACTCCTTTGCGTGGCTGGCAATGCCGTTAATCCTGTCCACTAAGCATCTCCGGAGTGGCATCCCTGTGTTAATCGGTGAAAGAGTGAGAGTGATGCGACGTCGCACGCGCATACTTTCGACGCCAATAACTGATGGGCGACTTTTTCCCCGCTTAGATGTTATGCATGAACTGATCCGAGTGAAAATACACTTTTTTCGCGTATGGCAAACTCATTTTTTTAAACGATTCATGTGGTCGGTTACTGCATAGAGAATTCGAATTTTTTGGTTTTTTTTTCTTGAATTTTCGGAAATTTTACAAGCACTTCAGAAGCTTAGTGCTATATTTGCTTGACTAAAGAAACTAGTGAAGGATAATTATAAGCTATTAAAAATAGTATTAAAACTAAAAACGAAGACAGACACTTCTTCATCACAATATACTACAAAGAGCACTAATGTATATAAAAATAGTCTGCTGCCAAAGTAAAATAATCATTAAAATATTTTTTAGGTGTTTTTGAATGGAATAACACACACATAATAGCAATGTAGAAGGATCTTCTTACGATAACTAAGCCCACGAATCTCGGCAAATTTGTGTTCACGCACAACTTATCAGAGCTTTTCAACTCAATAATAATCACGAACACGCGTAACCTGCGATATGTAAAAAAATGCGATATACAATATTTTTTCCACCCGCATTGTAGTCAATACAAAGGAGGTCTACAAAAACCTATCGCTCGATCTAAATCGGAATTTTGGAGGGGTCGCCGAGAGAAAAAAGTTTAGAAGGAGACAGGAGAAATCACATTTTTTGTACGCTCTTTCTTATAACTTTCTCTTAAACATAATGGGACCAGGTAGGTGGAGCAAAAAACGAACAAAGCGTCCTGATCCTACGATTGTGACATTTTGTATACCCGAGGTCAGGGTCTCGGCTTTGGAATTATTTTGCTTTAATAAATGTAATTTAATCGTGAATTTCGATGTATTTATTCTGAGTGTAGCATCTTACACACTTACGCGGTATATTTAATTTGATTGTTGCTTCGTTTTAAGGCGGTTAAAAATATTCGCAGTATTGGGTGTGATCTCATCCCGGATTCGCAAAGGACGCAATTGATATTTGGTACTCTATATGCAGATTTAGAATATATTTTAAGTACTATTGCGTTGTGGAATACTTATAAATACTTTATATAAATTAATTTTCATAGTTGTGTCCTGAAATCATCATAGGTTATAATTTTTTTAAGACTAGGATTTAAGATTCCTAACGTGATTGTATTTACTAATGTAAGCACATTTTAATAAAGCCAAGCAATTTAAGTACTTATTAATGTAAGCACATTTAATTCGTTGTTCACTAAAAGGGCATATAGTCGCTAATTGATGTTAATTTTGGCTTGCCCGTCAGTTTTACAACAAATATAATAGTTTTACTCGGCGATCAATAGCGTCTATGAAAACCTTCAGTGCTTGCGCAACGAATATTAAAGGTATATTTACTATGACAGCTTTATTTACCATACACTGCCATCGCAATCTCAAAACGTGTATGAAGAAACATATTTTAACATGGTGTTTAACGTCGTCCTTCATTATGCGACGCTGACAGGACAAAGCGGGATTCGTAGTACCTAAATCAAAAATTTGAGCATTTATAAAACGGTTACTGTTCACACTCATTTTCAAATTTCCATCATTCCAAGCATATTGAACGGATTTCTAATATTTAGCTTCGCGACTTTGTGTGAACATAATAATGAGACCTATAAAAGGAGGGTATGCTATACCACAGTTGGCTAAATTTAAGCTTAAGTACGTATACTATTTAAAAGAATTACTGATACAACAACAAAACTTTGTGCTCTCTCTTCGGGCAATGTGGTGCAGATATTTGCCGAAACACCCGTGCCCCAACAGGATCTGCATGAGCCGGAATGTCAGCGTCACGTGCTTGCTGCCTTTCCACCCATCACATTCACAGTCCAGGACAGGTCCAACTATGGGTCCCTACATCTAGCAGGAGGGTCGTGATAATACGCAGCGACGTTATAGTTCGTTGTGAGATGCGAATACGCGAGTGCATTATGCACATTTGTTTATTATATCATAAAAACCTAACTCATTCTAACTTCAATAAATTGATTTGATTGGAGTTGGATGATTTACTTATAAGAGGGAGACGGAGCTCGAATGAGATTTAAAAAGCTTGAATGAGTTTTAAAAATTCACGGGAATATACCTAGAAATATCCTTAATCTCCCAATATAATCTGCCGTAACACTAATAGAATGTTTGAAAATATGACTTTCATTGCTTTTTCACAGAAAAATAAGCTATCTAGACTTATTGCATCTTTTAAGAATTAGTAGTTAATCTAAATATTACCATGACGATATTTAATAAGTTATAGAAAACAAATGTTAGAAGAGATTCTCGTCGTAGCTAGTATTAAACAAGAATGTGAACAACACTGAATATTATTTAATAAATTAACTCACGGCTGACATGTGTGATACTAGTAACTGTTGTCAAATCCAACAATATTTTTTGTTATGTCATTATCTATTTACGAGGAAATATACATTTCTAAAAACCGAAAACTTAAATATGTCTAGTTAATAGTGTCCTTTCATATATCAGGTTATCAATGGGTAAATATAGCATGTCCGCTTACATATGTATAGATAAACGACGTTCTTCTTTTAAATGCCCTAAAGGTTAAAAATCCATGGTCACGTTGATAAAGGGCCTGTCGCAATAGCACATTCTTCATATGTATGACATCACTGTCGTAGAAACTTTTAACTAATCATAAAGTTTATTTTGAATTGTACCTCGTATATTATAATTTATCCATTATAATTATAGGCCACAAAAAGCATAATCGATTTGGAAAACTAGTTGAAATAGGTAGACGTATTTAGACAGATTACTTTCATGAATATTGACTCATGGATTGAACCTGACACTGTTACTATTTACTTCTATAAAACATAATTTGTTTTACTTTTAACTAACATAAGACAACGCTTTGTAGTAACACTATAAATGTTTTCAGAAATTCGTTACCAAGTTAACCGAAGCATGAAACTTAGTATAATTTTGGACCCATTGTCTGTGGAAAAATATCATATCTTTCATAGCTATTTTCCTTTAGTTTTATCTAATGCTATGATTATCTCACAAGCTTAAATTAAACATTCAGCAGAATTCTACTGAATAAAATCAAACAGAAATGTAATGTTATGTATGAAATCGAACGTCAAAATCTATGATTAAACCGATTGTCGCTTGTAAGCTATCCGTGTATCTATTAATCAATCTGTCTAACCTTTAGTGTCATGTGACATAAGACTATTATGGCCGGTCACAATGTACCGATATGGACGATAATCGGATAAACTTTCACTAGGCCATTCTAAATCTATTAATATAAGAATAAGATTGCAATTGTTGTTGTAAATTGTAAATCAACTCTTATCAAGTTAGATAAAAATTCATTTAGATGCTCAAAAGTAAAAGTATTGGTTGCTTTAATGGAATGATATCAAAAGATTTTTAATTCTATTGTATGTTGGGTCATCGTCATTTTGCATAAAACAGGGAAGCTTCTGGCCTTCATCTCAGCTGATAGTAAGACGATGAGACTGAATATGGAAGTGAGTTTCACCTGGACTCCTCAACAACTGTAGGTAGAACTGGCTATCTAATTGTCGAAGCACAACAAAGTTATTATGAAGGCAAAGTTAGGTAAGACGGTGGTAGCTACCCTAAGCCCTACCACCAACTAAACCAAGCAGAAAAACTACTACTACCATGGGGATTCGGTCCCGGACTTCCGGATCAGTATCGGGTGTTCTCAACCACTAGACCACGGAGGATGTTAAATTATAATCATCGTAACAGGCTAACAAACACGGTTTTTACCTCAGGAAAGTGGGATTTTTTGTGATCGTGTGTTAATCTCGGCGCTAGTCATGCAGGGATATCCACTAATATAAAAGAAATAGAGTATTACATCCTTCCATTAGTAACTCATCACTAAAACTTTCTTAATCTTTGGGCTGTATCTATAGTTCAACATATTGAAGAGTCAGTAAAATAAAATAGATTAATCATTTATATTATATTCCAAACGGAAAATCAATTTATTATGAAATCATTTAACAAACTGTCCCCTCATAGACCCGTAAAACATTTAGTCTGAAGGCTCTAAGCATAGATATATCTAAGTCGCAGGCGTGCTTAAAAGTAAACACTAGACGATTCGACAACACATCTTGCGTCTACAGAAGACCTAGATGATGTGCGATGATTCACACGGTGCTCGTAATCTTCATAATCAAAGTTGGCGCTGACCTAAATCCATGCAACCGCCGAGCGAGTACTTTCATTGTGAACGCTGAACCACTCTCACACAAGCGAGACTACAACAAGCCATGTAGCTGTTGCCAAACACACTGATGTTGCGAACGGCGAACGCACACAGCCATCGAAATAGACCATAGGGCTAGCACACTACGAAGGGACATACTTACACAGACATAAAAGGAAACGAATATAACGTTAAAACGCTTGTTGTTTCAAATATTGCTACAAATATTGATGCTCATTTATAACCTAACCTAGGCTCACTCGAAATGGTAAAACGGGATAAAATGTAGCTATTGATTCCGCCACACTCACACTTACGTACGATCATGATATATACACAGCATCGCATTGTACTCTGGCATTAGAGCGAGAAGATGCGTATAAAGTATCATTTAGGAATTAGGACATAATTCCCGCCTGCTTTTAATTAACCGTTGGAATTTAGAAATGATATATTGAACAACAAAGAAACTCATGGCGTACACAATGAAATGAAAATCGTAGAACCATTCACGACCGCAATGAACATGTGTTTATGTTAGAATGTGTTATGCCAAAGTACGTAACAGTGAAAGTAAGAGCCGTGCAATCGCACTAAAATTATATTACACTGAAAAGAATACACAATGACAGAAACCATCAAAATGTGATTAAGAAAATGGGAAAATGAGCAACGCCGTATTCGTAATATTGTCGTCGACAATTGTGTAACGTTTAGCAATGTTTTGCTTGCGATTCGCGATGTTCCACTTTTTTCTAGTTTCAATCTCTTCCAAATAATTGGAATCGGTTTTGCCTGGTTACCAATAGCGATAAATTTCTATGCTATTATCACGTCGAATACCATTGTTAATTAAGCAAAAGTATTGACTAATAGCAAGATTTATGGCGTTTTCAGCGGATGCGCCGGAAGCTATTCGTAGTTAATTGATTACTTCCACCGGCCGTAGGAAGTAGCGTCATACAAAGTTACAAACTATCATAATCTCTTCACGGGTATTACGCAAACATTGTAAAGTGACGTAACCGAATCGAGCTCAGCGAAAGTGACAGTAATTTCACTCACCTCTCTGTCTTTCTCTCGACCGTCACTGTCGCACTCGTGACTTCATAATCCTCGTCTCTCACTTCAACATCAAATAATTCTCCATCTTTATCTGTTGCTCCATTTTCGTCTATATTGCTTTCTCTTTCGATAACATCTTCATGGTTCGCGTGAACCGTTTTTTCGGTTTCGCACGTGCATGGGACGTAGCTGCGGCGTTATAGGTGCATAGTTTTCTTGCGCATCAAATGACTTTGACTTATTTGGTATATTCTAAATGCATAACAATAATTCTACCACACCATTAATTGATTCAATAAATACAGTGTCTGGAACTTGAAGATTTCACTAGATATATTTTTTTCTGCCTCCAAGATAATTTAGTTACAACAGTTGATATCGATTGTGCTGCTGTTGTGTTGCCAGATTAAGCTGGTTCCATTCAAACTTAGGTATCTATGTATATAAGTTTCTCACTATGTACATACTTACAGTTTTTAATTTTTTTTTAACATGTGGTCCAATTGTGGACCGCTTTTCAAAATTCTTTTTGTATTCGATAGAGTATACTCCTGGAGTGGTCTCAAAGTCTCCAAAATCAGGACCTGATGACGGGATCCCATAAAAATCGTGGGAAACCCTTAAATTTTATAGGTATGTCCAACGTGTTTTGTGTGTTACGCGATTACCTACTCCACCAATTGTGGACCGATCTTCAAAATTCTTTTCGTATTCGATAGAGTATACTCCTAAGATAGTCCCAGGGTCACCAAAGCTAGGTCCTAATGATGGGATTCTATGAAAATCGAGGAGACCCTTAAATTTTTTAGGTACGTCCAACGTGATTCATGTTTTTTTCCGAAGCACGTATTTACGTCTGGTAGTCATGAACCGAGCTGATAATAAAAGGATCCTTAACTTTTGGACTTGACCTGACCTCACCTGACCTTGGACCTGAATTAAATTATATTCAATATAAATTCACAAAATAGATTTCATTCACTAAAAAAATTAAAAATATTTTACCTAAAATAAAAACCGACTTCGGAAACACTGAAAAATTAAAAATAATTTACTCGTAAGAATAGGCACAGACAACATCACACTTCTAATTGAATTCGGTGCCAAACGATGATCTTGAAAGTCTCAAGATTTGGCTGCGACTTCATTATAGAAGTGTATGTTGTCTGTACCTATTTTTATATTATTTTTAACTTTTCAGTGTTTTTGAAGCCGGTGTTTTTCTTACTTGTATTGAAACACGAAAGGAAACCTTAACCCGTAGTAACTTGGAAAAGCTTTATTTAATTTCTTTTTTGTTTCTAATAACAAAGCCCCAAATTGCTTATAGATAAGATATAATATTTCTCCAAAACTATCGACTAGAAATACGTATACAAAAACACAAATTTTACTACATAGTTGTCTGTTGACTATTTTACATTTCATGTCTTTATCATGAATTCGTATTCGACATTATGTAGAAAAAGTGACGTTGCTCATAGTTACGTATGAGCGAGAAGCCACGAATAAAGGACTACGAGATAAGGCTAGATACGTAGCCTTGCTGAACGAAAGCTTAGGCCCGTAAGCCCAGGCGGAATGTTTACTTTCCACTGCAACCTTGGACCACGGCAATCGAACAAGTACCTTTAACGTTGAGCTTAAATCCTCGGAGGTTGTGAAAATCACTATCCATTTTTAAGCACGACATAATTCTGTGCTAGGAAACATGATAAATACTTTATTGAAATATGAATTCATTTACGAACAAATGAATTTATATTTCTCTTCGGTATTAGATAAAACGTGTTCTATTGCGAGTTTATTCTGTATTTATTTTAGAATTTGGTTTAAAACATAAAATAGTATTATAGAGTCCAGTTTCAGGGAAACGGATAGATTAAACTTATATCGGTCCCAAAGTCCTATTATTGAAATGACACGCATAGGGCCAGCTTTTGTTGGGCATGTTAAGCAATAGACCGATGTCAGGCAAATGGTGAGTGACCCAAAGTAAAAAATATTTCCTCCCATGCTCCTGAAAGCACGTTAAGTATTGGGTCCTGCACCTAACCTTCTTCTGGTTCTGTCGGCTAATCATCCCATCTTGAAATGCGAGTGAAGGAACAAAGAACATACGTGTTTCTGCAAACACTTGAGCATCATATTTGTCCATAGATGTCAAATTTGAGAGCACACAGTAAGTCTCAAGGTTAAATAAATACTAACTATTGAGGAAAATTCATACCATAAGTACTAGTGTATAAGAGCTTTAATCGAAAATAATAATGTAATTGTTTGAGTATCTCATTGCTACATAAAAAAAAAAAACAAAAAAGGTTGTTGACGTTACTTATTTTGTCAAATAATTGTAATGAAACTAACATTATTAATATATTAACAAATTGAGTAACAAATAAGAAAAACCTCTTAATAGGAAGAGTCTCCTGAAGAAATAAAGATGAGACAATAGTCATCATAACAAATGTTATAAATACGAAAGTGCATTTATACATATTCAAAACATTTTCAGTACAGTTATATGTATTACAAAAAATAAAGGAAAAGTTGTACTTTTGGAGCTGAAATGTTAAAAGCGTTTGTTGTCGATGTTACCTACATACATTCAACATTATTTTAACTTAAATTTTATTTTATTATCCCTGTTTTTTTTTAATCCTGGGCGTAAGTGGTGGAGGAGCATGGACCTCATCTTCGGGCTACTTTTCGACTCAAATGGCCGGCTGGTTAAATTTGGACAGTGAAATACCCTTAAAATTTAGAGTATATACATATCACTGGAACATTCTACATAGTAAGAGCGCACCCTAAGTGTCATATTTTCCTGATATAAGAGTATGCAATTATCAAACTTTGGCCAATTTTTTATGTAATTAGGCATCACCTGTTCTTTCTCCTCTCCTCCTTTAAAAGGCAGAAAAGTACGGGTTCCGTAGAAAATTTCGACCACAATCACAAGGTAACCGCTTAGCTTTCCATATAAATCGGTTGACATGTAACCCAAGCACACAAGAGACGTGGCTGATGTAACACTTCAGCCATTTCCTTTTTTATCATTTCTTTTTGGCGTGTTTACCGCGTCGGGTATCGACTTTTTTGCGTCGCTCATGTTACACATAGAGTCACCTTCAGAAGACATCTAATGACTCATTGTCGGGTCGCGGTGACCTTTCCTTTTTATTACGAATCTTACGAACTCGCCGGAAGTACCTAATCGGGATTCTTGGGCAGCCTTTTTAGTAATTTTATCGGAGTATATTAGTTTGTAAATTTTGAATTTAGTGTTTTGTTTTTATATAGCGACTAGAGAGGGATCAAATACCTTGTTTGTGGTCGTATCTTATATCATTAAATAGCAGTAGGTATATAATTTTGTAGAGCTGTCTACGTAATATTTGCTTCTATCTTAATCCCATTATTTACTTACCATCAACTAAGATGAAAGTCAAAAGTATCAAAATAAGTGTTTTAATGGAAAAGTATGAATAATTAACAAAAAATTATTATATTATGGTGGCACTTGCCTTGCCATCGGAAAGTTCGGGGTTCGAAACCGCCAAGTACAAATGTGTTTTTCGTTTTTCGAATTTCATATGTACATTTTGTCTGGCGCTTCTACTACGGTGAAGGAAAATATCGTGAGGCAACCTGCATACATCTGCGGATAACTTAAATGTGTATCTGAAGTCGACCAATCCACACTGGGCCAGGGTGGTTGACTTAGGCCTAAGCACCCTAACTTAAGGTAAGCTCGAGCCCCTCGGTGGGGACGTATATATGCACTGTTATGATGATTATTTCAATTCACTGTATTACGCTCAACATAAGTTTTGCCTCTTTTATCGCATTTTACCATGTGATGACATATTTTTACTAAGATATATTTGGTAAAATTGGTTTATTATTTTTTTTAAATATTATCTGTTTACATCCAAATGATGTCCTTGATTTGTATAAATACAACACACTTAAAAGAGACTTTTCAATTCTAGAATAAAAATAATAGTTAATTTGAGCACATCCTCTGTTTATTAAGAAATCTTAACAATGCTCATCAGGTAGAGGCACTTACATTCAGCTATATTCACCATCAATGGAAGATATTACGGAATATGATTCGTTGTTCATTAACATTACTGAGAAGTTGGCGAGCCTTCTGCCTTTTCGTCACAAAAAATCACCCGAGATTTTTTAATGATAATTATCTTCTTACCCTTTAATCAGATTATAACATAAATCAAAAATTATATAAAAGTTCACTGTTTTATCTTGCTCGAAAACGAAGTTTAAAAGTTGTGAGATACTTCAGAAAAATATTTTAAGGGAAGTTACTGGATGCATACCAGGAAGGTAGTCTGAATAGCCGGACATATTCTTTTGTTACTTTAAACTTATCTATAACAATTTGTGCTACAATTTCTCTTAAAATTGTATATGCTTTATTCTTATTCATTTATATCTATCGACAAGACACGGTCGGCGTCAACAACCCAACCCGGCTGAAACGTCAGGCATTTCGAAAAAGTAATCTATGGTGTTAATTCCCATTTTTTACACATGTTAATCAAGCAACGCGAAAGTTTCTTTAATTCGTATTAAAATTAATTATTATTAAAGTGATTTCATTTCATGAGTTTTGATCATCAAGAAGTACCCTGATAGGTTATCAAAATGTGCAACACAAACCGTCATATCTGTCAATTGCGTTGACATACAAATCTATACTTCCATATTAATATTATAAATGCGAAAGTAACTCTGTCTGTCTGTCGCGCTTTCACGCCAAAACTACTGAACCGATTTAGATGAAATTTGGTAAAGACATAGTTTGAGTCCCAGGAAAGGACATAGGATAGATTTTATCGCAGAAATCACCCCTTAAGTGGGAGAAAAGGGGGGTGGAAGTTTGTATGGGGAATCAATAACCGCTGAACCGATTTAGATGAAATTTGGTATGGATATAGTTTGAGTTGTGGGGAAGGATAAAGAATAGTTTTTATCCCCGAAATAATTACTTAGTGTAAAAGGGGAGGGGGATTTGTAAAGGGAATCAATAAAGAAGGATTTCCACGCGGATAAATTAAGATGAGATATCAATCGCGTGAGATATCAAACTGAAATTTATTAATTTCTGACGCGTTCCTGAGAAAAACAGTCTTGACAAACGGACTAGGAAGTGATCATAAAAAGCGTTTCTTTTGCGATATAGAACCCTAAAAATGTTTAAACATAACAAAAATCATACAAGAAAAATAGTGGCTTTAACAAAAAAACACAGTTGCACCCACCCACCTATAAAAAAAATAAAAAATATAATGATGCCTATTCTTCTCAAAAAAACGATGCCTCTTAGGTAGAGCCAGAGATTAGATAATAGTTTTTTTTAATATTACTCTGGAGGTCACTGTGATTTACCAAATGTCTGAATAAATGTTTGCAACACTTCAACTCTTTTAGGATCTACCCGACCCCCTGTATAACACCTCTGCGAGGTGATGAAAGAGATAGGAGACTCAAAACAAAACCGTATCTACACTAAACTAGCGTGATATAGTAGCGTAATTCCTTGTAGTTTTATTTTACTTGTGATAGAGAAGCCTTCACCTTACTTGCACCTAGCTTGGTGGCGTATTGGCGCGTACACTCAGCAAAAGATTGTTAAGGTTTAGCAACGTTGGCTGTGGTCAGTCCTATGATAGGTGACCAAAATACGAAACATCTCGAGCTCCTCCGAGCTTCGAAACAAGAATGTTCTCGCTTTTCTTTTTTGGCAAATTCTCATTTAATTGGGGTCAGCATTTCCGTCCTTTTTTCCATGCTGAGTGAAAGTGCAAGGTTTGGGTCAATTTTCTCATCTTTCCCGTACTTCTGAGCCGCCGATCACCAAAAACACATTGGTACATGGCAGGATCGATCGCGGGCCTCCCGATTCTACTCGGGGCACAGTCCAGTGCCGAGGCCACAGCGTCACCGACGATTAAGTCTAATAAATGAATAGAACGAACTAGATCCACTAGTCGACATCAGTGGATTGTAGTGAATTGAGGACTCTACCAACTATTTCAAGTCCTATGTTATTAAGGCTAGCCTATTGCTCCTATCCAGGCACAAATAGCAGATCAGAACTACTATTAAGAATTTTCTAGAATCAAAAGAAGCAATAAAAACTTTTGCCCGACCCAGGTTTAAGCCCAGGACATCATGACTGGTAACAAAAATCTACACTATTATTATAAAGAGGAAAGATTTGTATGTAATGAATAAACTCAAAAACTACTGGACCGATTTCAAAAATTCTTTCACCAATAGAATGCTACATTATCCTTGATTAATATAGGCTACAAAATTATTTTTTCTACGGAAAAACGAAAACAACGCGGACGAGGCTGCGTAAAGCAAAGCTAGTATACAACAAAAGAATCGTTTTAATGATAGAAACATCAAAATAGTCAATAAATTAAATAAAAACCACAATTTTCGGTAGGATATTTCAAATTACATTGCAAAAGTTAGTACGAGTGCTCGCTGCCTACGTACTCGTACCTTCACGACCTACATGCGCGCATCCACAGTCAAAGTTCACCGAGCGACCTTCGAAGAGAACCAATCAACTATCTAATGAACCGGAGGAAATAAATTACAACGCACATATTGTTTACAACCTGTTATTAAGCACACGAATAATCTATTAATAGAATTCCAACCACACACTGGAAGCGACAAATAACATGCACAATTGGTTCGTGAAATAGCCCTTAATTAACCTATTTTTAAGTAAAAATGTATAAATGACTTTGTGTGCCCTCTAAGTGCAAAGGAAAGGTCGAGTTTTTGTAAGGTGTTAACATGTTTGTCTAGGTTTTTCGTCAGAAGATAATTTTATTTATTTGAATAATTTATTTTATATGTATAGGACACGTAAATTGAAAATGATACCTCAGTTTCTTAACGGAGAGAATTAGAACAAATATCTATTAAAAATTAGATTATAAAGCAAATATTTAAAAAAAGTTAAAAAAACATTTAATAAATTGATATAGCGTTAGTTCAGGTCAGAAAAATACTTATGTTGCGACAGAATCCATGACATTTAATATCCTTTCCCTTAATGAAGGAACTTCAGTGTCTAAACCTAAACATTCATTTGCATAGATAAAATAATACAAAGGAAATTGCTTATAGCGCGCATCGATGTAGCGACTGGTTCACTCCCATTATCCCATTTTCATTGATTAAATAAACAGGTAAAAAAACGATATTTTTTGTTAAATTTATAACACATTTTGTCACCGTAAATTAAGGTAAACTGAATTTGGATTTTAGGATTGACAGAATCCCTCATCAAACGAGATCACACACATCACAGGTGAGTATAGGCCAGAGCATTAATATAATGATCATAAAGTTGGGTTCCCGCAAAACGTCAAATGTCAAATGTGGTGCTCGAAGTTTGGTTCGTGGAACAGTCATAATAAACTAGATCGGTGTTATGCTTAAAATAAATATGCTAGTCCTTGCTGACACTTATTTTTCAATAAAGCTTCCTGAAGGATGTTGTTGGCTTACTTTTTAACTTCGAAAAAGGAAGAGGTTCTATCAGTTCGACCGTATCTATTTTTATAAGTATGTCCACCGATTACTCCGCCATTTGTAAGCCGATTTTCAAAATTCCTTTTGTAGACGAAAGAGTATACTCGTGGTGGTCTTATTGTGATCTGATGATAGGATCCAATGAAAATCGAGAGAAATCCTTAAATATCAAAGGCACATCCAACGTGTTTTATGCTTTTGTTGAAGATATTCAGGTATTTGCATCTAGTAGTGATCATATTATGATACTAAGCTGATAACGGAAGATTTTTGTTAGGTTAAAAGAAACGGGTTAGTTTTTCAATACTTTTTAGAGCATAAGACGTTTTAATTTCATTTCTGATGTTTGTCTTGGCTCAAATTCTAAATTAACTAAAAACAATAATAAAACCGACTTCAAAAACACAAAAAGTCATAAATAATATAGGAATACATACAACATCACAGTTTTTTATTGAAGTCGGGACCAAGCAATCATCAACTGAAGTCTTAAAAATGTTAAACAATTAATGTAGTTGCTGAAATTTGGCACCAACCAATTTTTTGTGTAACTATTAATTTCCCTTAATATCATTAATTAGTTTGAATATTATGTTACATAATCTGTTTGAGTTGTCAAATTGACTAATTTTTGATAATTCATTTCTAGTTCCTTTTCACATTTGAAAATTATTTTATTTTTATACCATATCGTTACAGCTTTTTAGACATTATTGTCCTTTATTTTAAACTGTGTCAAAACGACTATTCTGAAACGGTGATGATAAATAAATAGTAGGAATGCACCGCATTATTAATTCCAATGATAACCCGTTCCATCGATAATTTTTTTTTGATAAAACTCAGATTTAATTTGTTTAAAATTTGTAATTAAGAAATAAGCTATAATTATATTTAAGAAATAATATCATAATACAGCTACAAAGTATTCTTAAATTCGTTGAATACGAAAAAAAGATAAAATTCGTTTAAGACAGGGAACGTTCATAATACTATGTTCATATACTTTATTCACTGACTGAAAATATTGATAAAAATATAGGAAAATCATTATCACAGCAATGTTTCATTACCAGAATCGCTGGCGGCGAGCGGACACAGACCGCCGCAACTGACCTCTGATGCAATTTCGCAAAACCATGGACTAAGGCCTTATGGTCCCATGGTGTCGCAAGCACAATAGTTGCGACGGCGGTTATGAAATATTGTCACATTGTTGGATAAAATTTAACGTTTGTGTGATTTTCTTCATGCCCAGCCGCGATTTGTGTCGGGCTCGGTCGCGAGGGTCACAGTGAACATTTGTGTCGAGCTATGCATTTCATCAATTCCACTTTATTTTGTAAATTGAGCATGTAGCACTCAGGCTAGAGCAGAAATCTTACACTTTCTCAGTACCTGCGATGTGGATAAAACTGTCGCTGAATCCTTTTTACACTTCGACTGTAGATACAATACTTTGGAAGTGGCAGTTTTTGTTAACGTGGTTGCGTGGTTACTTTTCTTTTTATTTTCGGCATGTCCTAACTGAAGTAAAGTTGAAAATAAACGGTTTTAAAATAAAAGATTGTCTCAGATGTGTAGTACTGATGCTGTTTCTATCTAGCCTTATAAAAACAAATGATGCTGTTTGCAACTTTTTTAAACCATGACTAGATAAAACAAATCAAATTAATTATTTTGAACTTTAGGCAACGTTTAGAAAACCTTTTGCCGTAAAACTAAAAATATTTTACCATCTTTAGCAAAAGTGCGACATTACTCTGGTGTTATGGGGATTTGGGACTACGTAAGATAATTTGGCTGATTCATTTTCAATGTCAGTACCCGAGAGTCATGGAAGGCATTAGATGTGTGATTTCTTTTAGGTACTAAGGAATTGCCTCGTAAGTCTTTTAAATAATAACTGCTTGTAACTGGATTCTGGGCTTGATCCTGCGATAAAATTCAAATTAACTCTCTAACCTCGTAGAGAGTTGTATGTACTAGTATATAACTTCTAAATAAAATTTTTGGCTGCGAATTAAGGAATTTATGCTTTATTGAAATGAATTGGTTTTCTGTAATCGCGTGGTCTAATGATCTTACGATTAATCTGGGAATTCAATTCCGCGTAAAGGTAGAGTTTTCCTGCTTGGTTTGGATGGTGGCAGGGCTACTGAGTCCGCTTGGCTAGCTACTACTATCTTATACTACTTCGACCTATGGATGGTCATTTACCATTAGATGGAAAAAAACAAAAGTTTTTTGTGTGTCACAACATTACGGAATGCAATGTTGTCATGACATAATACTCGTATCTTCTGTTGAGTTTTTAATAATATCATTCAGTAGGAAATGACTAAGCGAATATGCATAAAATTTAGTTATAGACTCGATTGATAAGTATTTTTATCCTGGTCAAAGTAAATAATTTTCAACTATGAAGTAAAGCCACGGGCGGATACTATATGTTCAATCAGTAGAATGTACTCGTATAATCAAACTATGATAATTTTGAAACAAAGGAAAATTTCTCAGTTTCACTGTCCTCTCAGCGAACTATTAGCAGATAACCAACAAATCTTCACACATTTTCCGGTCAATAGCACGTAATTAAATCTATAGCTAATAGGCGTGTTTTCCTCATTTCACGGGGCGATGGGAATCAATTAAAAAACCATTTTCATCCACTAAAATAGACTAATTACAAGTTTTACTTTCAACTACCTACTTATTTTTAGGACACAAGAGATTGCCACCACAAAAAGGCTTGTAAATAGAATATTGTGTTATACCTAAATGATTTCATTTTTGAGATGAAAATAAGACGTGAAAGTTTTTTATAACACCTTTCACCACTTATGTCCACTAACCCGTACTAGACCAGAGGGGTGACAGACTGCCCAAGCCCCCTAATTGTGGGAGCGTTATTCCCTGTGGAGGGCTTACGAGCATTATGGTCAAGATAATATCTATCAATGTTATAGTTATCTATCCTTTAACTCTGCTATACGGTAAACGATTTTATCACTGTTAGTGTTGAGTATACGTGGTATATATTAGTTACATATGTACGTGACGATAGATGTATTACTTCATATCTATGTATAGTATAGTAATAGACAAGCCGGCTGTCTTTATAACCGCAGTAATTGTTCTAGCTGCCTTTATTTTTTATTTGATTTTTACATATTTATGATACTCATATCAAATGAAAGGGCTTGACATGTAAAATAGAGTACTTCATGAAAAATAATCAATTCCAAAATGGCCGCCGTCAGAAAATGGCAGATTACATATTAATGTAAAATCTTCCTCAGTTGGATACCCATGTTTCAAATAAATAACATGACTTGAAGAATATAGAACACTAAATAATTCAAATACAAGATGTCTGCCGTTTCAAAATGGCGGATATTTTTGTACAACCCGCACAATATGAGTATCAAATAAAGGGTAAATCTATTTATTTATTTATTTATTAAGAAACTCAACAGCTGTATTACAATTTAAAGACTAGTTTCATAGCATGTTTATGTAAATATGGTGACATTTACCCAGTTTGTTATGATCAATGAGTTAAGTTTTTGATTCCAATAGGGGACAACAATAAATGTATATAATAATAAAAATAAATAGGTATATATGATATAAATATATATGAATAGTAAATATGAACCTAAAAATAGTAGAATATACGTATTATATATATAAATAACCAAAAGATCAAAATATTTATCTACTTTCCCATATCTTTCCCAGTTAGCTTATTCACTTTAAGTAAATGTTTTTTGAAATTGGTTTTGCTCATGTTGAAAATATCAATGTGTTTGAATTTATAGTTATATGTTCTAGGTAAGCGGGTCATTACTGCATTCCTAGTGTAGTTGGTGCGGTGGTTAGGTATTTGAAACAGAGGAGTGTGTCTGGTTCGATATTTAGGTGTACAAAAGACTATATCTGAAAGTAGGTTAGGCGTGTCCAAATTATAGTTTAGGATATCATACAGAAAGCACATATCAAGCACATCACGACGACTCTCAAGTGCTAGGAGATCATAATGAAGACAGTCATCTAAGTAATTTTGGCGACGTTTACGGTTCTTATAATTCAAGTGCCTGATAAATACTTTCTGAATTTTTTCCAGTCTTTTTATATATTTTGTATATTGAGGGGACCAGATTGGACTCGCGTACTCTAATATACTACGACAGTAAGCATAGTAAACAGATTTAATAGTCTGTATGTTATTAAATGGCTTACAAACTCTCATAACGAATCCCAAATTTCGATATGCTTTGTTCATAATATAGTCAATGTGTGTTGAGAACGTCATTTTGGAATCTTACATAACACCTAAGTCTTTCACTGAAGAAACCCTCTCAATAATTTTCCCATGAAAGTTGTAAGTAATTAATTGTTTTTTACGCATAAAACTGATGCATTGACATTTATCAATGTTGACTGTGACATTGTTTGCCCTATAATATTCAGTTAGTGTATTCAGATCACACTGTATAAGTTCACAGTCCGCGAGTGATTTTACCTTCATGAATTTTTTTTTGTCATCTGCATAGAGCAAGTGATTAGTATATTTAAAACATTGATAAATGTCAAATATATACGCGCAATAAAACAAAGGTCCGAGATGGGATCCTTGTGGGACACCAGATGGAACCATGGCATAGTCGGATTTATAACCACCCATAACGACGGCTTGTGATCGATTCGAAAGGTAAGACTTGATCCATCTTAGTAAATCTCCACGTATACCAAGTTGGAACAGCTTGTTGAGCAGGATGACGTGATCCACACGATCGAAGGCTTTTTCAAAATCAGTGTAGATCACGTCAACCTGTCCGCCACTCTCCATACCGTACAGGACATAATTGCAAAATTCTGCTAAGTTTGTGACAGTTGACTTCTTTTTCAAAAAACCATGCTGATGGCGCGTAATATAATCAATAAACTTATAGAATAGTACACCTTGAAAAAATCAAAACCAAGATGACCGCCGACTCATCATCATCCAGAGATTACGATTTAAATCTCTGTCATCATCATCATCAACAGCTCATATACGTCCCCACCGTGGGGCTCGAGCCTACCCTAAACTAGGGCGATTAGGCCTTAGTCAACTACGCTGGCAAAGTGCGGGTTGGTCGACTTCACACACAACCTGTTAAAAAATGATTTCTTCACAGGTGTGTGCAGGTTTCCTCACGATGTTTTCCTTCACCGTAAAAGCGTCGAATAAACGTACATATGAATTCAAAATTTGAAACACATTGGTACGTGGCGGGGTTTGAACCGCTACCTCCCGATTGGAAGGCGACGGCCTTACGTACTACGCCATCGACGACCGCCGACTGTACCAAATTAACAAGCAAGCGACCATGCAACATTGACGCATGATGGCGTAGAAATATATCCAGCGATAGCTTAAAAATATAAAATAAATTTAATAGTAAAAACATTAAAAAAAAGATTTTATTGAAATGCTCTAAAAGTGGAAAATAAACTTAAAATGAAATAATATCCATCAATATATTACATGACACATTTTAATCAAAATAAAAGAGCTTGTCGCTAGACTTACCTCTGTAGGTAAACAAGAATACAATAACTATAAAAAATGTTTTTATAAAGTTGGTAAAACTCACGACAAAAAATTATTTTTCCCATTTTTATCGAACGGCTCACCCACAGTTACGTCATTAATATTACCTACTTGTTTGCTTAATCTTTTCTTCAGCGCAAACGGTGAAAGTGCAAGGCTACATTATAATTAAATAGAATGAATCGAACCACAACATAATTACTTGAATGATTCCAATTAAATGGCTATTGTTAAATAAACACAATCAATCATTTGCTTACAAATGATGACTGTTTATCTTGTGACTGTTATAAAGAGAAATGATCTGATGTTAGTCACAAACTTGATTTGATTTAAAGTGAAATAATATTATTTCACTATTTAGAAAATCGGAAATTAATTGACTCTCCCTTGTTTTGTTTGTTCGTTATAAAAGATTTATTGGTGGTAAATCTGCAATATTCATAATACATTATGGACAAGACAACAAAATATTATGCTTGCTCAGTCCCTTCTCCTACCTATTCTTGACTACGCCAATGTATGCTACCTAGATGCAACTGAGGTTCTATACGATCATATTTCCCATTTTCGATCTTAGCTCAAATGACTTCCAATCTGACTTCGCAGAGATGTGCACATCCCTTTCCTTATGTAAAAAAATTTCCACAATCCCCTATACCTACCCAGAATATCTACGTTTCCGCTTTCAGCACATCCCTCCGAGTTCCCGTCCGAAACGTTCATGCGTTACACACACACACTTGTTGTTCCTCTCTCTAACACTGAACTTTTCCATAAATCCTTTACCGTCCATGCTGCCCGACTGTGGAACAGACTGCCAGTTAATATACGTGAAAGCCGCACTACTGACAGTTAAAAAAAAAATTAAAGAGCATCTGTTATCAAACCTTAAAACTTAAGTTTATCTATGTCCGTGTGTATATTATATGTATTTATATATTTTAATTATGTCGTGTGTTATGTGTTAATGTTATGTTCATTTGTTGTGTATCTTTTTTTGTTAATGTAGTTTTTTGTTGTACATTCACCCGCTGCTGCTACCATCTCCAGGCCAGTGTCAATTCTAAATGTATTCAGTAAGATCTTTGAAAAAATTATGAATTGAAAAAGTTACGAGTCCAAATCCTTTACTGCTGCCTCTAGGGTACCTCAGGGTTCAATTTTGGGACATATACTCTTTTTGATTTTCATAAATGACATTTCTGAAAAAATCATTTTAGCAGTTATTCGATGTTTGCAGATGACTTAAAATTGTTTAGGCCTGTGAAAAATCAAGAGGACATACAACTGTTGCAGAGGGATCTGTAGGTTTACTCTTGAACTAATTCCAATCATTCGACATTGAGATTGTGATTTTTTGTATGCGTGTGTTTCCACATTTTCGCCAAATTTGACCCTTATCGCGCTGATTTTGAGTGAACCAAACTCAGTGCTATTTATTTTTTTCAAGATACAAATCCAATTTGTCGCTGGTATTGCTAAAAACGCGGACGAAAAATCAAAATCTCAATGTCGATCGATCGGAATTGGTTCAAGAGTAAGCCAACTGGACTCGATACAAGAATGGTGCGATAGTAATAACATGGTGTTGAATGCAAATAAATGTCCGTTTATTAAATTTACAAGAAACAAAAACGTTTCACACTCTAGATATACAATTGGCTCCAGAGAACTCTCTCAGGTCCATAATATTCGTGACCTCGGTATCATTTTTGATGACAAGCTTGCAATCGTTGAGCACATCAATAAATCTTTAAGCAAGGCTTGGCGAATGCTGAGTTTTGTGAAACGAATTTGCAAGAACTTTCATAACATTAGGGCGATTATTTGCTTATACAATACACTGGTGCGCTCAGTGCTGGAGTATGGCTCATCGGTATGGAACCCACAATATCAAACCCATGCAAACAGGCTCGAGCAAGTACAACGGAACTTCACCCGATTTTTGGCGTACAAAACCCATGGCTATCACTATCGTGCGAGTTACGAGAAACGTCTCAAACACTTCAAAATTGACACACTGGAAAAACGTAGAAAAAATTCTGACGTCCTTTTATTGCATAAACTTTTAAATAGAAACATTGATGCACCTGATATGTTAGCTCAAATAAATATTAAAGTACCAAGGAGGATTCCCCGTCACCCCATGCTAAAGCCCTTCACTAGATCTATATTGTACTAAATTGGTGGCACCATTGAATCGTCTTATGGAATCATGTAAGATCTCGGAAAGTATTGATATTTACTTCTATTCTCATAAAACAATGAAAAAAATGTTATAAGTGTCAATATTGTAGTGCAAATCTAATTTATTTTACCGGTTTTTGTTTAGAACTTTTTTATTTGTTTTCCCAACTTTGTAATTCTCTAGTTTGTAATGTAATTGTTTAAGTGTAATTAGGATGGTTTGTACCATTTAAATTATTGAGTGTTGTATACACCTGTAAGGCAATTCACATGATCTTATAATTATGCTCCTATCTTTTTGTTGTATGAATATTGTGATATTGTTGATGGTGTGTCAAATAAATTAAATAAATAAATACAATAAATCTCTTTACACTTGCTGGGGTTGGCTGACAAAGATTACTTGCAGAAATAAGCCCGCCCTTGTGCATGTCATTTCTATTGTAATTGTTAAATATTTGTTTGTGTACAATAAAGAATTGATGATTATATATTAAAATAATCAATGTTATCAGAGAGATATGTAAGACTACTCGTAATCCCAAGAAAGTACCCATTTTCATATTCGGAATTACGAAATAGATTAAAAGCCGCTTGCGTATCTCTTAGTAAATACATTAACCAGCTTAATCTGTTGAAGCTATTGTTAAGTCTTTGTCATTTGTTTAAAACTGGTAGATATAGCATTTTGTTGTAGACGCATTTATCGGAAACACAAATTAAATCTTAAATTTATCTACACAAATTAATCTAAAACTGATAGCTTTATGTAAAAGCCTGATGCAACGTAATGTTTTGTACAGTGTCTTGATGTCATTATTCATCGAATCTGTGTGAGGTTATACTCTCGCTCGGCCCTGAAGAATCAACTATAAGGAACTAGGAAGCTCGTTCTAAAATTCACGGCGCACAAACTCAAGCGAGCAATTTTCGGTGGCCGCTCGGAGAGACGTGCCGACAGTACCCCTTCCTAGTATTTATGAATATGACTATTGTACACCAGGTGCAATGAACTATAATAATTTTTATTTGGTAATATACTAATCACGTCACGAAAAAGAATATAAAAGATATTGCGGACTAAAAAATATTCCAAACAGGCCTTGTGAGACTAACAATTTAGAACAAATATTTGTAACATATCCTAATTAGCTGTCAGATAGGTAGAGCAAACTGTTGGAGTGTGTAGTATGTATACTCAGCATTAGAGAAAGACAAAGAGAGCTTAGGAACATTTCACAAACTTCCAGTCATATTTACTTAATATTAAATAATAATAATAGCGATTTATACAATATCCATATACCTAAACGGTGTTTCATAATAACCAATAAATAATCAATGCGTTATCTAAAACTAATTATTAAATTGTGTTTACCCGTAATGTCATTCAACCCAAAATTTTCATGTAAATCATAGACATGATGATGATACTATGATATACATAAAAATTTTGGGTTGAATGACATACGTGTAAACACATTTTAACAATTAGTTTTAGATAACGCATTGATTATTTATTGGTTATTATGGAAAACCGTGTATATAAAAATAAAATACTAAATATATTGCTTAGCGCAAAACGTTTAAGTGATGTATAGAATACTTATTTCATTTTTATATTTGTTGAATACTGAAGAAGCCACCCTAACTTAGGGTAGGCTCGAGCCCCTCGGTGTCGTATTTTTTAGGTAGAAATTTCTACCTAAAATATAATTACCTTTGCCTTTTGATTAAGAGAAGTTATATTTTATAGCAAAGGTGGAGCAGTGCAGCAGTCATAATAATAAAAAAAAACAAAATCTATATTTCCAAAACCAGGGTAAATTATAAGCAGTTAATATTCAAATTGTAATTAAAATGTTTTCATTTTAATCAAACGTTAAAACAATACTAGAAAATCTATCCTCCCAGTGTATCGCAGAAGGAAATCCTCGCGGGACTATTTTATTTGCGCACACGCACCTACCGACGAGACGACGTACCAACTATCTGAATGACAAATTTCATTAGACCTTGACGCGGTACATATTTTCCTTGTGCGTGCTTCAAATACGATAAGTGCTTTTTTATTTAACCGTTTTGATTCTGAAGAATAGGCTATAGAATTAATTTGGCCTCACGTGGAATTTATGATGATGTGTAGCGAGAAAAATTTCGTAGATGCCATGGTCAGTCACACAACTAACTAATATTGTTTATTTTCTTAGGCCGTTATATTGTTTGATACAATATCAAGCAATAGATTTCCAAACTAAATAATGTGTGATATGATGGCTATGTCCCTCATCACCAAAACTTTTTGACAATATTTTTGAAAATCTGTTTAGTGGCTTAGGCGTGAAAGCGTAAAAAAATCAAAAAAACTCACTTTCCCATTTATAATATTAGGATTTCTTCTTATTTGATGCGCCTGTAAAGGTATATTGTTGAATAAAGGAACTTTGAAAAAACCCCGACACAAATACCGGAAAAACTTTGAGAATTTCGATTGAAATCTCTGATTATAAAAAGAGAGCTATATCGTTTATATTTGTGACTTTGCATTTTATTTAACATTGATAATTAAATTGAAAAATGAATAAATCAAAACAAGAAAAAAAATCACTTTATTTCTTCATTTAGAGAGCTGTATCGTTGAAAAAAAATTAAATTAATTTTTTCCAAAGTTTACCTCGGAAGCTTATTACCTACAAAGTTTGAAGTATTGAACAGAGCGATATTATACAATATTTAACTGCCAGTATTGGTTACACATTCATTTATCTTATACACGGCCTTAGAGCTGACAGCCGTTTAGTGTACGTTCCTGATCATATAAGTATAGCTTTATAAAAGTTTAAATAAGTGCCTATAATATTTACATTAAAATCCCCAGAAGTAGATAATATACTTTTTTACTCAGGTATATTTAAATACCTATAGTATTTCACATAATTCAGTTATATTAAAAGCCTAAAAAGAATGTTAAGAATATTTATTATTTTGCACACTTCAGAGATTGTATCCGATACCAGCATTCCCTTGATTGCTAATAAAACTACTTTTGTAGTAATTCTAAATTACTATCCATTTACCTCAGTAATATAAGGTACATTATGTTTAAATAAACTAACGACAATTACCTACGTTATCGTTAAAGTTTTATTTCCATTGAATGGCAATAAATATCAAATAGGGTCTCGTTTAAAATTTATGACTACTCTTGCAAATGCAATAAACAAAACAAAGGCGTGCAATTATCTATTTCCACCGCTGACTGTGAAAAGGAAGTCATTTAATTGACACAGCTACTGCTTAATCGATCCCGATGACATGAAATAAAAGAATTTGAAACATCGGGTCTTAATTGACGGAGAAATCAATGAACATAAAAAAATATTGATACATTTGAATTAAGAAACTCCTCCTTGGAAAGTATTTGCTTAGACGAGGAGAGATTGACCGACTACTCCACGTTGGTCAGACTGATTGTGTACGAATTTGTTTTAAAATAATAATTTGTAGTGAACTTTAACCATTAGTCAATGACTACTAACGCGATGATGAAGTTAACAAACTGTTTACTTATAATTTTCAAAAATTTTCAAAAATTCAAAACAACAACGGGGAAAAGTGATAAAATTATTATTTTTTCGAATATGAGATTAGAACGATTAGAAATATTGATTATAAAGAAATTTCAGTGAAAGCCATAACTGTGTGACTTAACCACAGAACCTATGCGCACACTTAATTGCTTTACTTAATAAGTAATTGTTACCGGTACTTATTAGCTCTTTCATCATTAGAATTTACTTGATAACCAGTGCACATATTTATAGTATGAAACATCAATAAAATAAAATAAATAAAGCCCTACGCGATTTTTTGTTGTTGAAGACTATTGATTCAACTCGAAGATAAAAAAAATGCTCTCAATTATTTTCACTTTTCAAGTACATTTGAAGTCAATATTTTTAATGAGCGCGCAATTTATTGATTATAAATCAAACTTCATTAATCACTTTGTAGCCCACGTTTGATCAACAAATCGGCATCTTTACCAAGTTTACAGGGACAGCAGTACTGTTACATCCCAAGACTTTAAGTTTTAAAATATTCTAATACAGATATTGTTTTATAGCTTTTAGTAACTACCTAATAAATATTATTATATTCTGTAATAGAAGGTTGTATGCTTCTTTGTATACTTTTCAAAGGGTTTGTTTGAATCGATATTGTTCTCGAGATAGGTACCCCATATTCATCAGTGTAAGTCCCCGAACTCAGTCTACAGAGACTTTCTGTAGACTGAGTTCGGTGACTTACACTGACATACAACTTTCTATTACAGAATAGAATAATATTTATTAGGTAGTTACTAATATTTATTTGGTAGTTTCTGCCAGAAACTCGGTTACAAAACTGGAAAAATTATCACTTGCACGTTGTGAACCTAGAACCTTGTGGTGTCAGCTATGCGGTGAAGAATTCTCCTCACTCAATTGAGTACCCTTTGCAGCGATAAATGTAATTATTATTATATAAAATGAATCCCTACTTCACTTGGTCACGGCATAACTTGAGATCTAACGATTTCATTCATCTTTTAATTTTAAGTTTTCTAGTAGGTACTTTGTAGAAGATTCTCACAGAAAGAAAAATTAGGAAAATTGGGCAGAAAATTTGAAAATTTAAGATAACTTAATGATTATTTAAACAACGATGTCTATTAGGACAGCTAGTACGTACAGTAAGCTCCTTGTCAAGCTATACTGTTTGACCTTTGCACCGTTCTTATACCGCTCGTAATAGTGGCGGTTTTCGTAGAGTAAATGTATAGCTCAAATGGGAGCTTACTGTACCTGCTTTATATTTTTCTGACTAGAAATATTGTATTTATAATGTCTTTCCACAGACATTAAAGGAAATTGTCAAAACCACAGTTTCGGTGACATCTGTCTGTTGGGTAACTCTTGGGAAGCAATCTTTATAATAATATACTCTTTATTTCGCAAAACAGTACAAAACAATTAAAACAAACAATAGTGAGCAAAGGTGGATTGATCTCTTTATCATACACGTGAAGCTTTCGTAGGCATGTCATTTAAACAGAATTAATTTAATTTATATCATCCGAGTCTACTGCGAACAACATCTTCGTGTAGGTAACGTGAAAATATATCTCTTTGGCAGCACAAAACATGGCCACCGAATACACAGGTCCCGCGAAGTGTTCGCACATTGTTTTTGCAGCAACAATCATTAATTACCGCGGCGGCAGGCATTCAGGTGGGCAGCGTGTTTGCACACTCTGTAATTGTCCACCCACCGCGCTAGAGCCTAATGCGGCCTTACCTTTGTTTTATGGGAGGCGAACAAAAACATCGCATTTATATCCCTCGAAGTGTGACAGAGAATTGAAAACTGGCGCCTTATTCTGCTAGCGTTAACACATTTGTGTGTCGTGTCAATAATGCTTCAATAGCGACGCTTTTTGAGATAGTTATTGTTGGTTAATCGATTACTAACTAAAACATTTATCACTATTGACTTATCAAGACTTTGTAGTACAAATTTTATTTGCACCAGAAAATGCGCATAAAAGCGACAAAAGCAGTTTTATTGAAACGCTATCACGACGCGACAATGACGTTAAGATTTGCGGAATTAGGCCCTTGAACATTTATCAAAGCATCATCGATTTGTTTTGAAAACTGAAGAAAATCGTTATCAAGTGGGTACGGACAATTTTACGGCTTCTTTCCATTTCTATTAAACTCTAAATAAATGCATATTAGTACAATCATTTTGACCCACTTCGTTTATTTTTCCTTCCTTGACTTTTACCTCTTCCTAAATTACGTTAAAGTCCAACTAATTACTTTACTAATTTCTTTTTGGTTTTTTATCTACCTACTTTTTCAATATTTTAAAACATACAAATTGTTCCAACGTGGAAAATCCAACTGAGGACTTTCAAACATTTCTATTTCGATTCTGAATAGCCGTTTCAGGTGTTTTGCTTAAATTACAACCGGCAGGGTGTGCGTAACACCTTGTAAGTACTTACCTTATCGCCATTCAATGCGTTCGTGCGCTTGCGCAGCTAATTGAACATCGACACCACCGTAGAGTCAGGAGCGATTCTATCTGGTCCGTTGCTATTCACACTTCAATTAAGGCCCATTTGACAATTGTGTATGGCACAAAGTAATAAGAGAAAAAAAAAACAAATAAGAGTTACTGCAGAAAATTTGCTTCTAACAATCATAGTGTAGTTCTTAATATTGCTAAAATCTGGACATTCGAATTAAGAAATAAAACCCTTGTAGGTGTATACTAGTTTTTTTTTGTTTACCTGTCACCAAATTGGTTCTAAGCAAATGGATGTTAAGAGTAAAATTGTTTTAGATTTTAAAAAAAATCGCCACAGTTGTAGCATATAACACCATTTCATTCTGTTTGAGGTTTCTATATTGTTTTAACCGATCATGGTAAGGCTTTCTATAGATAACAACTCCCGTGTGTCTGTCGTAACAGTGACAGCTTTTCGAGGCTGGAACCCTTAGAGTCCCTGCAAACGTGCTTTTAGCATCAGCCAGAAACTAGGTTCAGCGACAAAACATCCCCACCACAGTCAAAAACAACGATTGCGGCAACCAAGGCTCCAATTACCGTGACCGATGTGCCCAACGCATTGACTAAAGGGTATCGCCAGGATACAGAATGCGATACCGTAATGATTTAATCGCTAAAACGCTAAACGGATTATACTAAATGTATCATATCTGATACCTTAGTCTTAGATTAGCTAATAGTTACAGTCGACGGCTCTCCGTCCCGCCCGGCTGCGGTTGCAGCGGCAAACAGCCTTGAAGCGAGGAGCTTGAAATACTCCTTGAAGCTCCATCGGGGATCCAAAACCGGGCCGAGGTATTTGAAGTGGACTTTGACCGGTATACGGACCCCCTCCACTCGAACCCGGAGTCCAGGGGGCGTGAAACATCATGACTAGCTCGTTTTATCGAGAGGCCTTAATGCTCAGTGTGCGGAGTGCGAGTTTTATCGAACTTTACGCGATCACACGCATCGAACGCGTAAACGCGAATTTGTATGGAATTAGAGCAGTGCCATCTAGTAGTCACTACATGAAGCTGTCTCATTCCATAGCAGCTACATTCCAACGCTTTTGATGCGTACGATCGAGTAGAGCTCGATAAAACTCGCACTAGGCACTTTGAAGTTCACAAAATCGCTGTCTCCTATGACTTGTCTCGTTATATTATGAAAGCTCTTTACTTTGTGTTTTCTACGACTCTCGTTAGCGGCTATTGAACAAATTGGCTGAGAGCTATTAGAACATGAAATCTTGTATGCCGTACATGTATAAAGTGACTCGCAGTACTAAATGCAGATTTTGAAAAACAAATGTACTTACACGAATACTTTTTCTTATTTAGTGTGCTGGTAAGTAATTCGAATTGCAATTCGAACAATAAAAAAAGGGACTTGAGAGACAGACGGACAGATAGACAACGAAGTGATCCTATAGGGCTCACTTTTTATTACAAGCTTTTATTTACTTTCACCTGTTCCGGTGTCTGTCATGAAATCTTGCAAGTTAAATTTGACCCACTTTCCGGTTTCCGATTGAGCTGAAATTTTGCATGCAGGTGAAAATACCATATTATGATGACATGGAGCTGATCTAATGCTGGAATTGGAAGGTGGCTATAGGAATTCCGCAATGAAATGACACAACCCCATCGAGTTTGGGCTCGTTTGATTTGTATTGACGAGTACTAAAAGCTTGTATTTAAAAAGTTTTTTTTTATAATTTTACTTGTTACTTTTGAGGAAACGGAACCGTTATAAGGTCACTTCGTTCTCCATCTGTCTGTCAAGATTCCTTTTCACGGGAGCGCGTAGAGATATCAAACTGAAAATATCAAACTAGCTGACCCAGCGATCTTCATACCGCAATTTTTTTAAACGTCAATCTGTCAATGTTTTGTCAATATATTCAAGATCGCTGAGTCATCTGTCTCATTTACTCACTCGGTATTCATATCATGAGATTAAAAATTAAAACCCTTGTAGGTATCTATAGTGCATCTGTCCGCTTGTGTGTCATCAAATAGATTATAGAAAACCCCTAAAATTAGGGTAGACTCGAGCGTAGCTAGAGACATATATGGGTTGTGATGCTAATGAAGGTTTTAGAGCACATGTTAAGGAAAAAACTGAAAGCTGAAAGAGACTGGTAGACCCAAATATCAGCTTGATATCTCTACTCGTTCCTGACAAAAAGGTCTTGACAGATAGACGGACAGACGTTCCGTTTTTTTCCTTTTGAGGTACGGAACCATAGAAAGCGAATTAATGGTATGGTGTTAAGCTGAAAGTTAAGCTGAGAGTTCAATGCTAAGAAAATACAGGTGTGCGTGTTCTCGGCGAAAAGGTCACCTTTCCTCCCCCTTCCTTCTCTTCAGGGCACAACCCTTCACACACAGAGCAACATCACCTTGCTCGGAATGAACATTCGCTGCGATCTGAACCCCAGAGACTACATCGAATCCGTCATAACTACTGCCTCACGGAAACTCGGTGTCCTGAACAAGGTGCGTAGGTATTTTGCGCCGGACCAACTATGCTTGTTGTATAAAACTCAGGTTAGGTCTTGCGTGGAATATTGCTCGCACCTTTGGGACAGCTCCGCTCAGTACCTCCTCGATGCTCTGGACAGATTGCAGCGTCGCGCTATTCGCATAATTGGCGATGTAGAGGCAACTAACACCCTCGAGCCTCTACAACTTCGTCGTGACATCGCCTCTCTTAGCGCCTTTTACCGAATGTTCCATGGGGAATGCTCTGAGGAGCTCTTTAACCTTATCCCTCCCTCTCCATTCCTTAACAGAAACACACGTAAGGGCCTTCGGAGTCATCCGTACACTGTGTCCTCCTTTTCACACCGTACCAAGAAATTCCAAGATTCCTTCTTCTGTCGTTCATCCCACACTTGGAATTCTCTACCTGCGCACGTGTTTCCTCCATCCTACAACATGGGTTCCTTCAAAAGAGGCGTGAAAAAGCATCTTTTGGGCCGGCAAGGGGCGGGCAGGTAGGAGAGTGGATGTCGTCCCTACTCTATCTGTCAACTCATTTGGGCCTCTTTCACCGCTTAACATCAGGCGGGAGGAGGTCATTTGCCGGGCCATCCATAAAAAAAAAAAAAAAAAAAAAAAACTCCCGCGTCTGTACTCCTGTGTTATGTCCCCAATTATGATCTATTGAACAGAGTCAGTTTAAGTATCTCGATCATTTAGAAAGCGATGATCTTAAGGATGACCTTGATATCGAAAGAGCGCAAAGTGTTGACGGTGTGAGCTTATTCGTTGTTTAGAGGATTCAGCTATTGTTTTAAAGGTATTAAAATAACTTCGTCAAACAATTTATTTCATCGCGTATGTGTTTTTTAAAGTAAATTTTTTTTTACATCTATCACATGTCGCATTGCACAAAGACATGAGATCTTTAATTTCACTAGTTCATATAGGTCAGGATTTGTCTATGCAAAACTGTGTGGCAGTGGTTCGATTCTGGTGTAGAGCGTTATTTTTTCATATTTTTTTATTATAATTTATTTTTTATTGCGTTTTGTTTATTTTATTAATTTGTTCTTTTTGGTACTTTTTTGTTTTGTTATTAATATTTATTTTATTTATTATTTTGTTTTCAGAAGAAAAAGATTAAAGTCAAGATAAAAAACGCTATTTTAATACACCTACAGCCTTATTAATAAAAATCGTCTATTCCCTCCTTAATCCGAACGTACTCTCGGAGTAGTTACTACCAGTTTAAGCTAGGAGTAGCTTTATGTTTATAACATTATTAATAAACACGGAGTAAGCTTAGAATAACAAAGCCTTCCTTACTCTCGGATTAACGCGTATGTTATGGCAACCCTTGCAATTTAAAAGTAAAAATAATGAGTCGGTGAACGATTTAAGCATCGTGTGACAGACAGAAATACATGGGATGACTGTTTTTTTCTGTTTTTTTTCACCTTGAGATTGTCTTTCAAGGTTATTTTGTGGTTATTTTGTTCGCGATTTGTGATCGCAATATTGCAAAAACATGACATTTTCAATTTCTTCGATTTCGTCGATCAACATCAAATCATCTTAATAATAGTCACTTTCCATTTTAATACAATACAAAATTAACCACACCAACAATAAACACAAATTCGCTCAATTTGACTGTGAAAAATAAAACGGTCACCATCTAATGACAAGATTTATTTTATTTTTATTTTATTTTATTTGGAAAACAAACAGTGTATCTTAAAACTAATTATTATCTACTTAAATAACTATGAACTATTGACAAGTTTTCGCATTTATTAAGATACGTGTCAAAGTTGACAAATTATATAGATTTACGCAAAGACAACGCTACTCCAACCTTAATCTGTCGCTAAACTAGGTAGCTAGCAGGTATAACATTTACTCCGAGAGTAGAGTTGGATTAGCTTACTCCTTTCCTACTCCGTGTTTATTAATATAAAAAATGTTTACTACTGACTTAATACTCGGAGTAAAGTTACTCCTGCCTTAGTCTACGTTTATTAATAAGACGGTAACGGCCAATTTCACTAACCTTGTCTTAGCTTAAGACAATCCTAAGTAGTATGCTGTTACTTCTTGTCTTTAATCAAAAGAATGTGACACCATGCTACTTAAGATTGTCCTAAGCTAAGACAAAGTTGGTGAAGTTATCCGTTAGTGTATTAAAATCGAGTTTTTTATCTTAACTTAAATCGCATTAATCGAATATTGTTTCGAAAATTTTCAGTTCAATGCCTACAATTCCAAAAAAGTTTCACTTGCATCGTAGTTCCATTTTTTGGGTGTGTATGTTACACGATTACCCCGCCAATTGTGGACCGATTTTCAAAATTATTTTGCATTTGATAGAGTATACTCCTGAGGTGGTCCCATTGTCACTTAAGTCAGGATCTGATAATGGGATCTCAGGAAAAATGAGGGAAATTTTTTGAGAAAAATGAGTTTTTTGACCGACTTCAAAAAAGGAGGAGGTTCCCAATTCTATGGGTATGTTTTTTTTGTGTGTATGTTACGCGATTACGCCGCCAAATTTAGACCGATTTTCGAAATTCTTTTTGTATTCGATAGAGTAAGCTCCAAGAGTGGTCCCATGGTCACCAAAGTTAGGATCTGATCCCATAAAAATCGAGGAAAACCCTTAAATTTTTAGGTGTGTCCAACGTGTTTTGTGTGTATGTTACGCGATTACGCCAATTGTGGACCGATGTTCAAAATTTGGGTGTGAGAAAGCTGTGTTCTAGATAAATCCCACACAATTTGTCTGATGCTCAAAAAACGGACCACATCACTTGGTGCCATGCTATGCTTGCCAGATACAACGAAGAGGCTTCAAATTTGGTGTGAAACATAGTAACAGGTGTCGAAACATGGATTTATAGCCACGATCCCAAAACAAAGCAGCAATCGAGCGTATGAATCTATCGAGTTGAGCCGAAACCAACTTAAGTGGCGCGCATGAAAAGTGCCTCGAGGCGGATAATTGCTTCTTTTTATAATAAAACTGGACACGTGGCTACTGTTGCTTTAGAAAATCGTCGTACCGTGAATAGTAACTGGTTCACGACCATTTGTTTACTGGAAAATATTAACAAACTCCATGAAAATAACGCTAAGCGCCTTATCTTCTTGCACCACGACAATGCAAATTCCCACACGGCTAGACAGACAAATGAGTTTTTGAAGGCGAAAAACGTACAAGTTATGAGTCATCCTGACTAGGCACCTTGTGACTTTTTTCTGTTCCCATAAATCAAGAACCAATTACGCGATCAACGATTTTCATCACCAGAAGAGGCTGTCAAAGAGTATGAAAACATGTATCTGACGTCACTACGGAGGACTGGCATAAATGTTTTCAAAATTGGTTCAATCGTATGAGAAAGTACATTGGCGCAAAGGGATAATATTTTGAGAAACATTAAATAAATTAATTATTAACCATTAATAGTTTTTTTTTAATTATTTATTCCGGAAACTTTTAGTATGCCCTACGTAAAGATGTACAAATATAGATGTGGGTGTATAGAAATTTCGGTAGAATAGAAATTTCAAAAATCTGTGTGGCAGTGGTTCAATCCCAAGGGAAAGTTGGTTCCCCAGTATTAAAAGCATTGCCGGGAGAAACCGTTTCCCCGGAGTCAAGCGAGTCTCCTTGGTGACAAAGATTTGTCCTGCCCCTGGGACCCTGGGGAGATTTTGTCATTGTGCCGTGCTAGGACCGCAGGAGGGGAATACTGTTTGACCCTCAGTTCAGATACCTCTTTAAAAATATACCTATTAAATGTTATAAACAAGAAAATACATAAAACTAAATTTAAAACATATTTTATCGCTATTTGAAACGAAATAATTAATGATTCGATTTTAAAGCAACTATTATATAATTCCTAGAACTTTACTATCGATACAAATAATAGTTTCACTTAACCGCACTAGACGTCTAAGTAATAATCTTTCGCAGGTAATTACAAAGCCCGCGTAGGCAGCTTAATAGAGTCGCTGTGACGGTAGCTAAGCGCTAATAATCGTTCTAATAGCAACAATAGCTTACTATGATAGATAGATCTCGATTATATGCAGATTTTGCTTTGATTTGTAGCCGCGATGTATTATGGAGTTGTTTGTTTAGCAAACTGATAAACTCGAGAGATTCTTGCACGATAATTATGGGTATCGATTGTATTATGCATCGTTACGTCTCTATTGGTTATTAACACAAATATTGATGTGGGAGATTGTGGTGAATTGTTCTTTGGCTATGCACAATGTTGTTGATGTTTATTATAAGCTCAAGAAATTCAATTCTCTAGCTTTTGTATATTACAAACTTATTGTACAGTGTCAGTTTGCCATGTTTTACTTTGCATATTACAAACTAAAAAGCTTCAAGACGTCAATAATTTGATTAAAAAATTATCTCACGATATTCCGATAACATTTTTTGGTCATCATCATTATTTTGCTCAAAAGAAAAAAGCAGTATCAAATACTTTTATAGATCGATCAGGGAATGCGAGTTTAGGGGAGAGAGTTATTAAATAAAGAGCTGACTAAAAAAACTACTACCTCGTGAAACACATTTAAGTGATATTATCAAGTCATGAAATGAATCTATCTCACTTACATAAAACAATAAAAATAATTCAAAACTGTTTTACATATAAACAATCAATATCAAAGCATAGCATGCAAATTAAGCTTAAGCCTATTAAAGTAATGTACTCGTAATCGTAATGCTGTGGTGCAAACTTCACGGGTAGAGCGGGTCGTTAATCATAACAACTACTTTTTAGTAATGCTACATTACAAGTAATTGCAATTTCATTTGTTTTTTCTATATTATAATAAGCCATCGCTCAAATTTTCGAGGCTTACCGCTATCTTCTAGTTAGAACTTATAACATTGTAATAAGTTTTATTTGTATCCGAAGCAACGAAAATGAATAATCTTCGTAATAATAGGAAATTTCAATTGTGTATATTCGGATTATTGATTGTAACGTTGTATTTTGTTATTTACTTATGTATATATAAAATATTTGTGTATTGTTTTCCATTAGTATAATATCACTATTCTTTTTATATTAGATGTTCTGTTTAATATTTACATATATAACACCTTGTTATTTTTGTTAATAATTATGCTGTTTACTTATTGGTAGAGTCCACGATAAATAATAATCTACCTTTTAAAATTGGAGTATCGTGAACGCAGTAGAAAATGTTAATGGATGTATTCAGAACGTTGCTTGGAACAGCACTCCTGCAACCAGGAAGCACACTAACCCTGCTGAATGCTCGAGGCCTGTCCGAGAATTGGTAGCTGAAAAAAGGCAAGCTCGTAAATTGTGGCAAACTACTAGATTCCCTAGAGATAAGACAAGGCTTAATTATCTAATGGCCAAACTCAAAAAACTACTAAGGGGCGAAAGTAACGAAGCAATACAAACCATCTGCGCAATGTGGATGCCTCGGCCACCAGTAATTATTCTCCCTGGAATGGAACCAAAAAGCTCAAACGACCAATTACCACCAATCGTCCAATAAGCAAAAGCGACGGTACCAATCGAAAGGATCAAAACCTTCGGAGTCATTGACACCATCAGAAAACTAAACCTGAAGAAATCGCCTGGGTATGACCTAATAACTGGTAAAATACTCCGCGAACTATACGCGAGAAAGCACTGCTGTTCTTTACACACTTGTTCAATTGTATTCTGACAAGAGTTATTTCCCCACCCCAGTGAAAAGTCGCCCAAATTAAAATGATACTTAAACCTGGGAAGGTTCCAGAAGATGTATCCTCTTACATGCCAATTAGCTTGCTACACGTCCTGTCAAAGGTTATGGAGATCTTATTTCTGAAAAGACTAAGCACAGTGTTGGCAAAGTGCGAAATCATACTTGATCATCAATTTGGCTTCAGAAAAAATCAAAGTACAACAGAACAGGTTCAGCGGCTAGTAGAAGGCATCCACACGGCCTTTGAAAATAAGCAATATTGCTGCGCGGCAATTTTGGACGTCTCACATGCGTTCGGCCGAGTTTGGCATGAGGGCTTGCTTTATAATATAAAAAACCTACTCTCGATAAATTACTACATCTTTTTAAAATCATATCTTGCCGAGAGATATTTCTATAATGTTAAGCAAGGGGAAGACACAACTACACTTCACAAAGTCTATGCACAAAAGTGTACTCGGTCCGACACTGTATCTGATTTTCACTTCACTGCTTCACCTGCTAATGATAGATGGCGTAATAATTGGTTACATTTGCTGACGACACAGCGGCTATAGTAGCCCACATAGAATCTACATAAGCAAGCAATATGCTCCAACGCTGCCTGGACAACATCTCGGATTGACTAGTTGCCTGGCATATAAAAACAAACGAGACCAAATCAACCTTTATCATGAGACGTGAGACATGCTCACCTGTTTTTGTCAACCGAGTACAGATACCCCAAGCAGATGAAGCTAAGTATCTTGGACTTTTTTTAATTGTCGTCTCTCCTGGACAAAACACATATTAACCAAACGTAAGGCACTGGGAATTCATTTGAGAAAATGTACTGGTTGCTAGACAAAAGGTCACCGCTATCTTTGTATAACAGGTTGCTCCTGTATAAGTGCATCCTTAAGCCCATATGGACGTATGGGATTCAGCTCTTGGGGACCGCCTCCAATTCCAACACAGACATCTTACAAAGATTCCAGTCTAAAATGCTGCGACTAATCACAAATGTCCCATGGTATACTCGTATAAAAAACCAACAACTCTACCACGACCTTAAAATCAAATTGGTACAGGACGAGATTAGAGACTCATTGAGATCATATAAGAACAGACTTGAAAACCACCCAAACAGATTGGCCACAAAACTGATGAGTAACCTAGTGGGACATAATTTTTATTTTAATAACTAGAAAATATTTAAATTTTCAACAAAATTATTTTGATGAACTGTTTGGTGCGATAAAGTTGCCGGCGTTTCTATCCAAGAGATTGCAAGACGATTGTATTATCGAAATAACGGTATAGGCAACGCTTTCGCTTACAACTTGAATCTATAGATGTTTAAAGTAACAAATCGTCACAGTGGCCTTGGTATTGTTAATTAGATTCAGCACTACGTGTGCTGTCGACTCCGCAATGAGAATTTGTCACACCTATAAGGCCTGTAGGAGATGCCTTGCCTTATCAAGCACCTTAGAAATTTCGTGCCCTATGCCGTGCCATAAATTCTGTCTAGTGTCTACCTCAATGATTTATTAGCGTTATGTTTACTTGTCAGGTAACTAACGACATTGTAATATGAATATAGTAAGTCGAAAACCCATAAACCCATGAAATTGTTTCCGAAGGCTGTTATTCAAAAATAATGAAAGATTTATTTTGAATCTGTTATTAGTAGTGTGATGCTTTTACTCCTTTTTTTTAGTAAATTACAAATTTTAAGGATTACCTGGAATGGATTTCAGCCAATGTATCATCATTTTACACTGTACGATATCCATTATATTTGCAATTTTGATTAACAAAGTCATAAAACCACATAAGTTTTTCATATCGACCCAACTATCCACAAAACGTATCATAAATTGTCACGACATTCTTATTAACCATTGTACAGACACCTCATAATTTCTGGCGCTGGATCTCAATTGGAAACACATTCCTGGCAATTCAAGAAAATTTTGCTGAGGTAATAATAGTCTACGCCAATCACAAAATGTGCCTAATTTTAAATGTTCGTGAAACGTTAACCTTTTTTTGTATTACTAATATTTTGAATTAAACTGCACACTATGTGGATTTGTATGTGTTGAAACTATGAAATTCTCTGTAACGCTAAAATTCTTTGTTTCCTGAGTCACAATAAAACACTATCAACAGTTTTTTTTATTATATGCAAGCGCATGATCTCATCGCTTTCAAATGGTTCGATTAATTTGGCAGAATTATTTAATTTAGTAAAAGTTGATCAAATAAATTTCTCTTAAATCAAAGCTAATAATGACAGAGCGTCTATTTTTATGACTCAAATATCATGACTCAAAAGTTACGCCATCTATATATAACATGTCAACCAAATGACGTGTGAACGTAAGTAATAAAATTTCAAATATATCTTAACGATCGTCAACTGATTTGTCGTTACGGTCTTGTTAATTGCGCTTTCATTTAAGTTAACATCATACCTACCTATTGATAACAGGTGGCACAAACACATTACTTGTTTCACATTCTGTCATGATCGTAAAACTATGCTGTTTAATCTTCGTTTTTAAAAGACTACCATTTCAGCTATTGCTTACTGCTCGAGTTTGCTAATCATTGATTAATAATAATCAATATGCACTCAAAAATTTAGGGTGATACTCACAAAAAGTTAATAGTACCTAATTTGAAATGATTAAAGTAACTTGCCATCAAAATTATTTAAAAAATCTAACAAACTAAATAATAAAAATCAAAAAAAAATATTTTCAAACAAGCTAAATAACAAAAATCCGGCCAAGTGCGCGTTAAACTTGCGCAGCAAGGGTTCCGTATAAACTTATCTATGTATATAAGTTCCTAACAACATACTCGTAATTATGGTTTTCAGATTTTTCCTTAAAATGTGCTGTCATTGCTTCTTGCCTTATTTCATAATTCTCGGTCAACTGGAAGTCTATTTGATGAGGGGTTTCTTTGTATTAATTATATTATAATTAATTAAAAACTTTCTTCTTAACATGACTTTTATTAGTAACCATTTTTTATACTTATACTTATTTATACTTATTTAACCGATTGGTAGCTTGGCACTTTGCCCTTCAACACTCTCCCTCAAAGTCCAATCTACCAACCCCATCAAACATACAAATTTCTTAAACTGTTCCCTAGGTAATGGCTTAGTTAACAAATCAGCAATCTGTTCTTTAGTTGACACATATTGTAATTTAATTATACCATCCTGAACTTTCTGTTTTATAAAATTAAATTTAATATCAATATGCTTAAGACGTTTCTGGTCAGGATTCTTGTCAATTTTTATAGTGCTTTGATTGTCCTCAAAGAGTAGAACATTTTTAATATTAACATCTAGATCATTTAACAATTTTATTATCCAACATGCTTCTACAGATGATTTACAAAGGGAAACTAATTCTGCTTCTGTTGTGCTTAAGGCAACTGTATGTTGTTTTCTAGATTTCCAAATGATTGTATTATTAAATAATTTAAACAAATATCCACTTGTGGATTTTCTATCTTCATCTGTGGCAAAATTAGAATCGGCAAATCCAACTAATGTATTCAATTGTGTTTTTATATAAATTAAACAATAATTAATAGTCTGCTTAATATATCTAAGTACTCTTTTCAAAGCCAATTTTAAACTAGGTTTAGACTGGTATCTACTCAATATCGAAACAGCTGTTGCTAAGTCAGGTCTTGTGCTCACCATCGCATACATTAAAGAACCTATCAAAGCTCTACACTGGTATTATAATGTCATGTCTAAGTCACAGTCATTAAAGTTTAATTGAAAGTTGATTTCCATAGGTGTGTCACAACCATTACAGTTTTCCATTCCTTACTTCACTAAAATATTTTGTAAGTATTGAGTTTGATTTATATTTATTGAATTATTTTGTTTATTAATTGAAATACCTAAATATATTAAATTATTACAACCCATATCTTTCATTCTGGACTGATTATTTAAAAAGCACTTCACTTCACTAATTATTATTTTATCACTTTCGAATAACAACAAATCATCGACATACAAGAGCAAATATATATCTTCTTTCTTATACAAGCAGTAATCATTTTCTGAACGTGTAAATCCATAGTTTGTAATGGCCTGATTAAATCGGTCATACCAATATTTAGGAGACTTCTTGAGACCATATAAAGATTTTGTAAATTTCAAAACATAACCTTCTTTTAATTTTATTCCTTTAGGTGTTTTCAAGTATACATCTTCATCTATTTTACCATATCGAAATGCCCATTTCACGTCCATTTGATATATGTCATAAGACTTATATGCGGCAAATGATAACAAAATTCTTAGTGTTTGGATTTTTAAGACTGGTGAGTAAATATCTTAAAAATTTTCTTTTTGCTGAAACCCCCTTACAACAAGTCTTGCTTTATATATTTTATTCTGTCCAATTTCTTTTTTAGTAAATATTCACTTTCAGCCTTATTAATAAAAATCGCCTATTCCCTCCTTAATCCGAACGTACTCTCGGAGTAGTTCCTACTAGTTTAAGCTAGGAGTAGCTTTTTGTTTATAACATTATTAATAAACACGGAGTAAGCTTAGACTAACAAAGCCTTCCTTACTCTCGGATTAACGCGTATGTTATGGCAGCCCTTGCAATTCAAAAGTAAAAAGAATGAGTCGGGACAGTTTTTTCTGTTTTTTTCACCTTTTTTAGTTTGAGATTGTCTTTCAAGGTTATTTTGTGGTTATTTTGTTCGCGATTTGTGATCGCAATATTGCAAAAACATGTTATCGCGATTTCGTCGATCAACATCAAATCATCTAAATAATAGTCACTTTCCATTTTAATACAATACAAAATTAACCACACCAATAAACACAAATTCGCTCAATTCGACTGTGAAAAATAAAACGGTCGCCATCTAATGACAAGATACGTGTCAAAGTTGACAAATTACATAGATTTCCGCAAAGACAACGCTACTCCAACCTTAATCTGTCGCTAAACTAGGTAGCTAGCAGGTATAACATTTACTCCGAGAGTAGAGCTGGATTAGCTTACTCCTTCCCTACTCCGTGTTTATTAATATAAAACATGTTTACTACTGACTTAATACTCGGAGTAAAGTTACTCCTGCCTTAGTCTACGTTTATTATTTGTGTCTAACAATGTTTTATTACTAGGCGTAGGTACCACTTTCCAAGTTTCACTTATATGTAATACTTCTAATTCTTCTAATATAGCATTTTCCCACTGTACTTTGTCTTCTCTATCTTTGATTTCATCATATGTCAGCGGAACATTGCTTGTCAACATTGCATATAATACTTCATCATTATCCATGTTAAAATCAATTTCATAATCTCGCTGCCATTTTGGTCTTTGCACTTTTCTCTTCGCTCTACCTGTTTCTGAACATGTACTCATCTGTACTTCATTTCTTTCTCTTTCTTCTTCTATTATCACCTCTTCATTTTTCTTTTCCATTTCTATATTCTCTTTGTCTATTGATTCTTCTTCTTTTTCAGGTTCTAGTTCGCTGTCACTATCAAGTATGTATACAGTTTCATTAATTTTATTGTTTTCATAAAAAATTACATTTCTTGCAATCACTATTTTCTGTGTGTCTACATCATAGAGTTTATAACCTCCTATAGCATATCCAACCATAATTATTTTTTTCCCAGTATTATCCAACTTTTGCCTCAACTGTTTAGGTACATAATTGTATGCTATACTGCCAAAAACACGCATATTTGATACATCAGGTTTCTTATTTTCCCATAGTTCTGATGGAGTTAAATCCTTTCCCATTGTTGGGCTTCTGTTGGTTACATACGCAGCATACAGTACTGCATGACCCCAAAAGTCCTTTCCCAATTTAGAATCTTCTAAAATAGTCCTTACCTTCTCCATTAACGTCCTGTTTAATCGCTCTGCGACACCATTCATTTCCGGATTGTACGGCACGGTATACTGTACTTGTATACCTTTTTGTTCGCAAAAATTCTGAAACTCCAAATTTACATATTCCCTAACATTGTCAGATCTAAGTTTTAACAGATTAGTATTAAAATGGTTAGTAGCATAGAAATAGTATTTTTTAAATTGTTCAAAAACAACACTTTTCTGTTTTATGAAATAAATCATAGTAAAATGTGTATAATCATCAATGAAACTGACAAAGTATCTGTAACCTTCTTTTGTTGGCGGATCAATAGGCCCACATACATCTGTGTGAACTAATTCGAGAGGTTTAGTCGCTCTACACCCTATTTTGTTAAACGGTTGTCTAGTCATTTTCCCTATTAGACATGGTTCACATAATATCTCACTGTTACTTTTATTTTGCAGGTTATCTAAACCATTCATCTACCATATGTCTACGAGTCAGTAAAAATATTTTTTTCATGCTAAGATGAGCAAACCGTCGGTGCCACAACTGTACTATATTGTCATTTGCATTTGTATTCAAATTCAAATTCAATATCTTTTATTCAAATTGGATTGTTACAATCTCTTTTGAACGTCAAAGCAGCTACGCCATTGGTTCACGAGTCTACGGCGGGAGACCTTGTACTGAAAAGAACCAGCAAGAAAACCAGCAAGGGCAATTTTTTTCTCCCTGTATTGTTACAGAGTCGTCTATTGGAAGCTGACCTCACAGCAGAAGTTTGAGCTCAACTTCCATTACAAGATTAGATGTGTCAGTTCTCTTCTTACTACTTATTACCAAAAATAATAATATTTGTTTAAACAAATGGTTATACATAACAACACGATTCATTATCTGAAAAATTAACACCAGGCATTGGCATCATTCAAATAATCGTTGACTTTATAATATCCTTTACTCATAAGAGTCTTTTTTACATGCGCTTTAAACTTATGTAAAGGCAAGTCGGTAGCACTTTGTGGAAGCTTATTATAAAAGGTTATACATTTCCCCATAAACGAGCCTCTAGTTTTTTGAAGCCTGAATGTTGGAACGGCATGTTTATTTTTGTATCTTGTGTTTAGATGATGAATTTGGAAATTGGAAGTTGGACAAATAACATTCACTTTTACTCAATATTGCCATTTCATACAATGAATTGCTTTTATTACCTATCATTATTAACTGACTATTTCTGAAAATTCTAACTTTACCTCTAGAAAATTCTACAGTTAACCCACTAAATTCCATTTTTGAAACAGATAACAAATTTTTTCTTACTTCAGGTACATAATAAACATTTTTTACAGTATGTGTTGTGTACTTATTTCCAACATAACATTTTACTTTAATATTTCCAATACTTATCGCTTCTAACATAACACCATTTTAGCAGCAGCAAAAACTTTGGGTTTACTTAATTCAATATACTCACAGAATAAGTTTTTATTGTTTGTCAAGTGGTCGGAGTACCCAGAGTCCACACACCACATATGCAATTTACATCCTTTTTATTTGTTTGTCATAAAATGCACTGTCTTCTTGCACTGAATAGTTTGCTGAATAAAACCGGTGACCTTGTCCTTGATATCTTCCTGATAGTTACTGTTTACCCATTCCATGATGTCTTCTTGTCCTTTGGGTTATAATATCCTTGTCCTGATCTTTGAAAGTTTTGATGCTGTTCTCTCCCCCTTTTTGGCATTCTACACTGGAACTTTTTATGGCCCGCCTTGCCACATATAAAACATAGGAATGCATTTTTATATTCATACACAGTCTGACCTTTAGATGCCGTTTTCAATCTCTTTTCTTCTTCACCTAAAAGTCTGTATTTTACTGTATCCAATGTAAGTTCAGGTAATGTTTATAAAGCGGTGACAATTACCTCATATGACTGTGGCATGGACAATAGTATGTAGTTCAATTAGAGGATGTCTTTCATTGTACTTCATTTCACAAAGTTGACGCCACAAAAATAATTTACTTCTTATTCCTTTTTTCATAAATTGTTCTTCCAAACGTTGAATCATATAATATGCTGTGTGTTCATCTTGTATATAGTCTAATGTCTAATGTAATGTATATGACTATCTGCTATAGCCGAACTAATAATATTTTGCGCACGTGCTTCCAACTTGCTATTTTCAGGAATACTCGAAAATGTTGCTTTATTGATAGCTTCTATGCATCCATTTTCCATCAATATACTATTCAATCTGAATTTCCATGTCGCGAAATCTTCACCAGCAAATTGCTTTATATTAAAATACATTTTCATGTCCGACGCCGCCACGTCGTATTCCGAACAAGATTTTCTTTATATCCGCAGATTTCGTCTCATTCCTTTTTGTAATTTTTGAACCACGCTCTGCTACCACCACTGATGAGGGGTTTCTTTGTATTAATTATATTATATTTAATTAAAAACTTTCTTCTTAACATGACTTTTATTAGCAACCATTTTTACAAACTTTTTCTACGCAACAAAATCAGAATCATCATAACCACAGACTAAAAACATATTTTTTTTCTTAACATATTACAGGTTATACTTATTTAACCGATTGGTAGCTTGGCACTTTGCCCTCCAACACTATTGATGTTGATTCCTTTGTGAAATCGCAAAATAAGCCAAAATATACGATATAACACTTTTAACCCTTGTTCCGCTCGATGGCCTCTTCTATCCGTTCTGTATTAAATCAGTGTATGTCGAGAGTTAGAGATCTAGTTGTTAAATCGCCGACAGCATCTTTAGAAGACTGCAGATCCAATCCACTCCTTTCCTCCACCAGCATAATTATCGGCTCTGAGATTTCACTTCTTTGCTTAGTACAGCTGAGCAAAAAACTTTGAACTCACCATAAGGAAAATTTCCAGTCAGTTTTTAGTTTAGACATACAGTTAAATTTATTGCCGAATTGACGTCTCTACCTTACATATTTCATTATTTTCGCAGTCTGATCTGACAATCACAATTGTTTTTAAAATTTACTGATAAATTAATCAGCGATTATGATTGACTAATTCATTGAAGTTTAAAAATAAATCGTCAGTTTCGATTACGATTAACATATCAAAAATGAACGGATTCGGATTTAAAATAATAATTTTTAAAAACTTTTTTTAATTACAAGCTTTTAGTAGGTACTCGTCAATACGAATCAAACGAGTCCAAACCCGATGGAGTTGTGTCCTTTAATTGCAGAGTCCCTATGGATACCTTCCAGCTCCAGCATCAGACTTTGGTTATCATATAGAATCAAAGTACACGTCAATACGACTAGCCTGTGTATTGCGGAGTTTCTATGGCCACCTTCCAGCTCCAGCATTAGATCAGCTTCATGTCATCATAATGTTACATTGTCACGCGATATACATATGCATGCAAAATTTCAGCTCAATCGGAAACCGGGAAGTGGGTCAAATTGAAGTTGCAGGATTTCATTACAGACACTAGGACAGGTGAAAGTAAATAAAAGCTAGTAATAATAAATAAATTAATAATATACTTTTTAAACAACCTTTTATTATTCTTGTAAAAAAAGGATATGACGCTGGCGATTAGTAAAATGTGCTGTAGGAAGCCAATTGTTGAGCTTAAATAATCAACTCGAAGTAATATTTTATCGATTTTATTTATTTTTTCTAAATTGCCCTAAAATGTGTTCATAATCGTTCAAGTTCAGGTGACTATGTACTTTTGCATTATTCAAGAGGAAAATTAAGAAGAGTCTATAGAAATCTGTCTGTGATACTGTAAGCCAAAACCGTGTGTTCATTACAAGATATCGTAGTCAAATACAATCGGCAGAAAACTAATAATGACGCGAATAAAAACACCTCACCACCAACATTGAGAAAAAGACATTATTTGCAATTTATATATAGGCATGACAAATTAAAAGCACATAAATGGTAAATGAGTCCAATAATACAAATACATATAAGTTCAGATCAAGAATAACTGTGTAAGTACAACTAAAAACATCTGTAACAGACATACGCAGAAAATGGAAACCGAGCCATTTTTCTCGCATATTTACCACATTTACCTGCTTCGAATCTTAAGTAGTTAATAATTACTAAGTACCAACTACGCACTCAATCGTGGAAAAGTACCAGTTTCATTAATGCAAAACCTTTTATTGTTTTTGTTCAATGACGCGGAAATATTGAAATCAACACCAAAAATGCACTCGCCATTTTGGATCAAGAGATGGCGTTGCTCAGGAACATTGCGACCACGCATACAGCATACAGTATACTTCTGTAATGAGTTAATTCAAAATTAATATAACACGTATTATATTGACGCTACGGTCGAAGTTTGCGGAAAGTGTCTCATAGAACTGACCTTGGGGAGGAGGAACAGTAGCATATTAATAATGTATCAAGTATGCAACCACCGTGCAAGAAGACAGTCACCAAGGTGGAAGAAAGGACGAGGAATGTCAAGAATTCTCAATGGTTAGAGATTCTGAAAATTAAAATGGTAAAATGATTTTGAACTGTATTACAATAATAAACATTTGTACGTTTGCATGTTTAATATAGCTTATACGAGCATTACAAATTTTTCAAGATGCCTCCTTGTCATCACTTTAACCACTATCCCACTTCTGAGCACAACCTTCTTACCATAAACGACAGTATTAATTAAATTCGCAGTGAGAGCGATAAGGCGCTTCAAGAGCAGTGTCTCGGTTATCATCATTTCAGCCTACTCACTGTTGAAGATAGGCCTCCCCTAAGGTTATAATATTATTTTAACCTTGTTCTAAGCTATCATGGTAAGGTCCCAGGTCTCTCCTTACGCGAGAAGGAAATAGCCTAATAGATCACGTCGATGAAACTCTTAAAGTTTTCTATCTCGTGGCCGATTTATAAGTACTCCCTTATAGTCATTTGTTACGACATCTGTGAAAAGAAAAAGGGCGGCGCTATTTAAGTGTACAAGCTAAAAGTGTATCTTTGGGGAATAAAAGCGTAGTTTTATTAAAAGTGTCTCTACGGGGAAAGTGTATTTCTGGGAAATAATTCGGCGACACATATGTATTTCACATAAGTATAAAAATCTTATTTACGAAAAACGGCTGCACCGTTTTGAATGTAATTAAGGTCAATGACAGTTTCTAAGGTCTCTTCAAATGTCGTCTTCTCAGTAAATGTTTTCAACTAAAAAACTGATAAAATATCTGTTAGTCCTGCAGCCTACAAATTTATTGTCAGCTCAGAAATAAATTTGTTGTATATTACATCAATACTAAAAAAGAAAAGAATGATATAATAATGAATGCAGAATAAAAACGCACGGCTCAAGAGTGTAAGCTATTGTCTTTGTTTTTTTTTGCTTTCTTTAACTTATAGAACAAATGAGAAAAAATATAGGTATGTAGGTAACCACAGTTTATATCAATCACTTAATCTAATTTTAACTAAACTTAAGTCATAATGTTGCTTTTGTAATGTCCACACTTGTGAATTTGTTACTTTGCTGTTATTAATTTCAAAACGTACGTTCAACAATAAATAATTGACTTATCATTGGGTATTTCAGTCATAATTTAATATCTTATAAGTAGTATTGTGTCAATATAAATAAGGAGATACTATTAGTATTATTAGCTTGATATCGCTACCTTTATTACACCTTTATATATATTATAGCTACCTTTACGCATAGTTATGATGACTTCTCAAATGTCAAGGTATTTTGGCACCATCAATCGGCGCTAATAAATTCAATGTTTATTGTAGCAGGACATTCAACAGGTTTCAAGAATCCCTGTATTGAACTAATAGTATCTTAAAAATAAAGCAAGTCTGTTTTACGTCAATAACTAAATTAAAAAAAAAACATTTTTTCATGAATTGAAATGATGATTTACATCTTGAAATGATGTAGGTGGGTAACCTACCTATTTCTCATTGATTAATTAATTTAGTTGTATTTTTAATCATTTGCTAAAAGCTGTTTTAATACAACTGTTTTATTGAGTGTTTAAGTAAATATTTATAAAATACAAATGAAAAATAGCAAAATACATATTGATCGAAACAAAACCAAGGCTGCTTAGAGACTTTGACAAGAAAATACAATAATATACATAAAAAAGGTAAAGACTGACGACGGTATGATGTTTAAATAATTTAGTAGAGAAAATTACAAAAAAAATTGTGTGACCTGTTTTTAACAAAAAGCGGATGTTTTGAAATTAGAAAAAAATCATTATTACAACAAATAAACAATTTCTAGTTGACTTATAAATAGAAATAGAATGATTGTAGCATACCAGTGATCATTCTACAATTACAGACTATTACATCGCTCTATATCCGCAAGGCCGCGCGTGTGTAGTCGACCTGCGTATGCGCCGACGAGGAAAGAATTCTTGATACGTCTTTGTCAAATGCTTTAAAACAGATTAATTACAAGAGTTGGTTATGGCATTAATTCCAAAATTCAAATAGTTTAAGGAGAAGCACAGAACAGTCTCTATACTTTAATTACTATGGTCTGACTGAGCGGACTACAGGCAAAAAAATATGCCCTTGGATCGACCGTAATATCTTCGTGATTGAATCACGGGGAATAAGGGACAAGCGCCTCTCAAAAGTAAGACAAGAAATAATTTTGATAATGCTTGCCCATAAGCAACAAGTACTCGTAGGTACATTAAGGGGGCACAGTCAGTCCACTAGCGCCGCCATTCGTTTTTTAATAAACACGATGAATTAAAGACGTTTATACAAAAAAATCGCACAGTCAGGAACTCAATATAGATACTTTAGAATTATATTTACGTATTTTGTACACATTTAACGTATAGAATAGTCGAAATCATAATTATTGCTTAAAGGGGCCACTTTTAGCAATAATTGTTATTATAATTATTCCTATACTTTTAAGCTATGCCTGAATAGCTCACAAAAATCTAAAATATCTATATTGAGTTCCTGACTGTGCGATTTTTTATAAAAAACGTATTTAATTCATCATAATTGATAAAAACCTAATGGCGGTGCTAGTGGACTTACTGTGCCCCCTTAAGATTTACACGTGACAAGTTGCTGAAAATCTGATAGTTTGAAACATGTTGGTGGGACCACGGGTAAAAGGGGGAATTATCACATTCATAATGCTTTCGACTTGATGGTGCATTCTTCAACTACATAGGTATCGCAAGTTTAAAAATTAGTTACCAAAAGTCACGTGTAGTCAACAATCGAACAAACTCGTACGCCTTTTAGGGTGCGCTAAAACCAGCCGCACTTGCATCTATTCCCACTAGTTCAGTTGTTTAGTTCAGCTGACTGTACTAGTGAGATTTCTTTTCTCGTTTGTTCAGTACAGTAATATAAATGCAAATAAACATTTTTATAATTTTTATTATATCATATTATATCTGGTCTTCTTCTTATATATAAAATTGAAACGCTGTGTGTTTGTCTCGCAAAAACTCTGAAACGGCTCGACAGATTCTTACGAAATTTTCTGTGTGTATTTGAATAGGTCCAAGGAAGGTTTAAACGTAAAATTGGACCCGGTAGGTGGCGCTGGAATCGGACAGGACAACGTCTGCCGGGACCACTAGTATATATATATATATATATATTTATACTGGCAGTGACATTCATATTGTGTATGAAAACTCTTTAATTCTCAACACAAGAGTGCTGGCCACTTAAAATCGATATGTAAACTCCTTGTCTAATCTGCACTTCAAAAAACAATTTAGCACTTATGACAATTCAGTACATGTACGGTCTGTTTGTTCAATGAGAAAAGTTAAAATGAATGAAAACGAGTTTAAAATTATTAAACGAGGCAGAGGCCGTATTCTAATAAGTGCTGGACATGAATATTATCGCGTCTGTGGGTATGAAAAAAAGATACATTGTGGCGGTGTGTGACCTACAAAAAAATTAAATGCAATGGCACAGTAACCATTTCAGCGGTATGTTTATCATTTATTTAAAAAACTAGCTGTGCCCGCGAACTACGTTTCGCCATCAAAATGTAACACAGTGTTTAGTTTTTTCCTCCATTTTATTCCATAATGATTCAACTTTATTCTGCTTTTCTTGAGCAGCGGCCATTTCGAAATTAAGACAATTTTCGTAGGTTCGTAATGCTCTAGGTACTCTTCAGGGCCTACTTTCATTTAATACCCATATTGATGGGTTTGAAAAGGAACTTTAATATGCCTTTTTTGAGCGGCGGCCATGTTGAATTTACGTCAATGTTGCTAAGTTCATAGGCTTTCATTTGATACCCATATTGCTGGGTTTGGAAACGAACTTTTATCCGTTTTTTTGAGCGGCGGCCATATTGAATTTTGTGTGATTTTCCTAGGTTCATAATGCTCTACTCTTTAAGGCCTTTCATGTAATGCCCGTATTGGAAGGTTTGGAAACGAACTTTAATCCACCTTTTTTGAGCGGTGGGCGGTGGGCATGTCGAATTCATTAATCATGTACAAATGCAGTTACTGAACGGCGATATTAAGAGGATTGTGAAGTAATCGTGCGCGGCGCGAGTAGGTATTTTCTAAAATGCTATCTGTTTCACACCGCTCCGCCTCCGGTCTGGCGTTTACACCACAAATACAACATGCGCAAATTTTCACGCACACTACGACACAGCAGCGCGTGACTCGGCCACGATACTCGGCGGCCATCGCGAGAGCTCGAAATTATTAATCTATCGTTCGTAATCATTGATTTACTACCAAACGTTTCGTAATGTTTCGCATTGCTTATATTTCTGACTCCCTTTCCGCTCGCATCCTCGCCATCGTTACTTTCATTTTTCGTGTGGGAATTTTATGTTTTCACATAGGAAACAGAATTTTATAGCCTACCTATATTACTCAGTGATAATGTAGCATTCTATTAGCCAAAGAATTTTTAAAATCAGTCTGGTAGTTTTTGAGTTTATTCGTTACAAACAAAAATACAAATGTACTTAATCTTCTTTCTTCATAATATTTTAGTAGATGAGTTTCGGAATACAGAAATTATTTATATTTCGTAAATTATTTCTGTATTGAAATTTATTGTGAAGGCACTTACTTGGTATCCCTATACCTTGTAGGATTGAGGGTGAGAACTTTTTGTTATGAAAATAGGTATCCTACATTTACCTTTTTAAGATGAGTGTTATACTGAATTTAAATGATTTGCCTTTGAGATGTGAATATTTTCTGAAAAAAAAACACTAAACATATAATAATACTTTTACATACATAGTAGATAAAAAAAAGTTTACTTAGAGAAACAATTAGTAAATGTGCAGTTAGTAAAATTATAATTAACTATTTTAATAATAATAATAATAACTCTTTATTAACATACATTTAGTACAAATATTAAGAAGTCCCTGACCACCGAGCTAGACTATTTGTCTGTATTTCAGTAGTCAGTGTCCCCCTCCATAGTTATACATACAAATAATACAAACTAAATAGGAACAGGGATACAAAAATAAAAAGTAATAATAAATAATAATAATATTTTTTTGATTGGGCTGGGACAACTTTTGCAAAACTTCGCTTTGTAAAAGCAAAGCCAAGTTTTGCAATATGAGCATTAGCATAAAACAGAAAGCGCGGATATTCAACCAGTGTGCCTACCAGTGCTTACTTATGGAGCCGAGACATGGGTAACAACTAAGGCCATCGTCCACAAATTAGAGTTGGCACAAAGAACAATGGTAAGAAAATTGGTAAGAGTAACACTCCGGGATACGAAAACGGCGTCAGGTCTTGGGCATTACACGACGCGTAGCAAAGCTCAAGGGGCAATGGGCTGGACATATAGCCAGAAAGCCGGACTCGTGGTGCAGAACTGTCTTAGAGTGGAGGCCATGGAACCGTAAAAGACCCAACGGGAGACCACAGATGCGGTAGAAGGACGACATCGTCAAGATGGTGGGCACGAACTGGATTAGAGTAGCCCAAAATAGAACGGAATGGAGAAAGTTGAAGGAGGCCTATACCGCCATGGTAGAAGAAAAGGCTTAGATGATGAATAATATTTTTTAATAATTATATGATTATTTTTGTTGGTGATGTTCACCTAAATTTCTTTAATAATAAACCAAACGTAATATCATCTGCAACTAGCTCCATCTCCATCCATCTTTGAATTAGTCAGCAGCAAAACATAAGTGATGTGCGTCGGTGGAATCAGGGTTAACAACAGGGCTCTGTGACTGATCCCTCTATGAGTTTCCATAATTGATCCTCAAACTCAAGATTCCTCGAAAAGCCCGGAATACCAAAGGAAAAGTATCTTACATGTCGGCGTAAGGGCTTACACGTCGGCGTAAGGGCAAGGGCGTTTTATTAAGTAAATAACTTTTTTCAGAAACATTGTGCCTATGTACAAAGTTATTAACCAAAGAATACTTGTAGTCCAGCAGTCGATGAAAAGTCTATGCTGTCAGAAATACAGGAATAATACTGAAAGTACCCCATGTGTGGGGTAGATTTGTACGAATTTCAATTTAGAGTTAAGTCATAATTATGCAACAAATATAAAATACCTCTCATTTTTATACACTAATGTCGGGTAGCTATCAGAAAAGCTTCTGTCCCCGGGGACAGAAGCTTTTCTGATCGGTTTGGTTGGTGGTAGGGCTTCTAAGCCCACCTGGCTAGCTACAACCGTCTTACCTTAGTTTGTCGCCATAATAACATCTTAATAGCATTGCTGTGTTCCGATATAAGGCCAAGAGCTTCCCTGTCGTATGAAAAAAAAATCTATTAGTAGGATTATATGTAATCAGCTGCTTTAAATTATATTGTTTAAATGAAAAAAAAACGTCAAAACCGTACGAAGGATGCCATCTCCACATATGCCTACCCTGCCTACACTACATATTATTTACTGTGTCGTTTGTATTTTTTATAAATTCGTAGATTCCATAACGCGAGTACAAATAAAATAATATTGAAAATAACGCTACTTGCATAATATAGTTTGTTACACGTTTTTTAGCTGCTCCAACTTGGTTATACGAAAATGTACAAAGTTATTAACCAAAGAATACTTGTAGTCCAGCAGTCGATGAAAAGTCTATGCTGTCAGAAATACAGGAATAATACTGAAAGTACCCCATGTGTGGGGTAGATTTGTACGAATTTCAATTTAGAGTTAAGTCATAATTATGCAACAAATATAAAATACCTCTCATTTTTATACACTAATGTCGGGTAGCTATCAGAAAAGCTTCTGTCCCCGGGGACAGAAGCTTTTCTGATCGGTTTGGTTGGCGGTAGGGCTTCTAAGCCCACCTGGCTAGCTACAACCGTCTTACCTTAGTTTGTCGCCATAATAACATGTTAATAGCATTGCTGTGTTCCGATATAAGGCCAAGAGCTTCCCTGTCGTATGAAAAAAAAATCTATTAGTAGGATTATATGTAATCAGCTGCTTTAAATTATATTGTTAAAATGAAAAAAAAAAACGTTAAAACCGTGCGAAGGGTGCCATCTCCACATATGCCTACCTTGCCTACCCTACATATTATTTACTGTGTCGTTTGTATTTTTTATAAATTCGTAGATTCCATAAAACGAGTACAAATAAAATAATATTGAAAATAACGCTACTTGCATAATATAGTTTGTTACACGTTTTTTAGCTGCTCCAACTTGGTTATACGAAAATGTACAAAGTTATTAACCAGAGAATACTTGTAGTCCAGCGGGCCTAGCACGGGGCGTGGAAAAGATCTCTCTCCACCATTTATGTCTTTTTGACAAGAGAGAAAATCAGTTACTCCCCTGTATCTAGCATGGGGGCAAAGGTTTAAATTTATATCTCTCTCAGTGACATTGGTAGTGGAAAAATTCTCCATTTGCTTAGCACGGCGCTAATAAAATAGAGAAAATTAATCCCTTTTTGACGTTTTTAGAAGAGATATTACTCTTCGAGCTATTGAGGTGCAGACAAAAGGTTTTATACTTAACATTTTTCGTTTTTAACATCTATTACCATGTCGCAAGTGTTTTTTTTTTTTTTTTTCGCTTTACTTGTTACAAATGAAACGGTAGAACAAATCTGAATCGGCTAAAACTATAACATATTATTATGTATTTTTCTTTTTCAATTAATTTTTTAAATCCTCCAAAAAACATTGTAAAGGGGTGTTAGATATACTATATAGTATTAAATTAAATAGTGGTATTATTAATTAAATTGGTATTAGAGAACCCATCTAATAATCTGTATATTTGATGGTAGCTTTTCGAAGCGAAAATGTTTTTATGGAACACACGAAATTGGCATGAAAAGTCAACATGAAAAACGTTGATATTAAAAGTATTACAATCCGTGCTTATCTTGCTTGAACACGCCTATACAATAAACGAAAATAAAATAATTGAAATGGTGGGTCCGCAGTGGAAGTGTCATAGGTATGTTATTAATTTTGAATCTGATAACATACCATAAACTATGAAATTACTTGACTTTATGATTATACCTACAATTTAAAAATTCACCGGTGCGTATGTGACATGAATGTGTTGTCAAGTTCTTTCAATTTGTTTGGGTTATACTCTCTATAATTTTTTTCCGTATATTGGTAGCATTGTTGGGAGAAACCATTTCTCCGGAGTCAAAGTAGTCAAACTAGTCTTTCCCTGGTGCCATGCTAGCTAATAGGAGAAAGATGAAGGAATAGACAAAGATTTGTCCGGCCCCTGGGGAGATTTTGTCTTTGTGCCGTGCTAGGCCCGCAGCAGTCGATGAAAAGTCTATGCTGTTAGAAATACAGGAATAATACTGAAAGTACCCCATGTGTGGGGTAGATTTGTACGAATTTCAATTTAGAGTTAAGTCATAATTATGCAACAAATATAAAATACCTCTCATTTTTATACACTAATGTCGGGTACCTATCAGAAAAGCTTCTGTCCCCGGGGACAGAAGCTTTTCTGGTCGGTTTGGTTGGTGGTAGGGCTTCTAAGCCCACCTGGCTAGCTACACCCGTCTTACCTTAGTTTGTCGCCATAATAACATGTTAATAGCATTGCTGTGTTCCGATATAAGGCCAAGAGCTTCCCTGTCGTATGAAAAAAAAAATCAATTAGTAGGATTATATGTAATCAGCTGCTTTAAATTATATTGTTAAAATGAAAAAAAAAACGTTAAAACCGTACGAAGGGTGCCATCTCCACATATGCCTACCCTGCCTACCCTACATATTATTTACTGTGTCGTTTGTATTTTTTATAAATTCGTAGATTCCATAACGCGAGTACAAATAAAATAATATTGAAAATAACGCTACTTGCATAATATAGTTTGTTACACGTTTTTTAGCTGCTCCAACTTGGTTATACGAAAATAGTTTGTGAGCAACTTAGAATACGATAACGAACATACAATGCATAACAAATACCTATCTCAAGAAACAAAAAACTAATTTGTCTTGAGTTTGTGTCTTTGTGGCACATATCTATTATAACAAACAACTACATACTTACAATTTATTTTCTCATTTTGATTTTGGGAATTTACAGTTAGTTAACAGGCTACAGGCTGCTTACCCTTAAATAAAGTTTGTATTGAAATAAGATCCTTAAAATAAAACACTAAAATCAATAAACGTATTCGAAAAGACATTTACTTTTTGATATAGAAGGTATTTGTGTAGACTTCAGTATTGATCGATATATCGATATTACTTTCTCCTCCCTAGGCAACAATAACTACGATAACATTAAGTCACATCACTAGATTATGCCCCATTATACCCCTGCCCCCGACCCGTATCGTGCGATAGAGAGAGTTGCAAGAACTGGTCGAAATTGCCTACAATTCCTGTTTTTGAAATATTGTTTCGGGTAATAACTGTTTTACCCCCCTAAACCTTTACGAAATTAGACACATTTGGTCTCATTCGATTCAGTATACCTTAAACTATGTTTGTACGTTTTGCTCTTTTTGTAATTCAGTAAAATTTAGTCAAAAAAAGATAAAAATGCTCGAGGTAGTTTTTAAGTCTAAAATATAGATATTTAGATGCTAATAATTTATATTCTAAGCAATATTTCTTCAAAATCAAAACGTACAAACCTAGATTTTCATTATATCTACAACATTTCCAAAAATTATCAAAATTGGACTATTTAGTGGGAGAAAAGCGTTATCGCTTTTTGTATGAAAATTTACAGCTTCACAATCCTCTTAATGTGGCTCCTTTTTGGAAAAACTACGAGTAAATTAATAAAAAGTATGTAATAAATGTAACCAGGTGCAAAAGCTAGTTTTATTTTCAACTGAACAAACGAGAAAAGAAATCTCACTAGTCCAGTCAGCTGAACTGAACAACTGAACTAGTGGGAATAGACGCGCGCACTTGGGGTGCTCGTACTTATGTTTTATTATTTCAATATATTTCCTAGTATTACAGAATACTCTGCATTTATCTCTTAAATTATATATAAGCTCACCTTTGTACATAGTTATCTATTTGTCATTACACTTTATGGTAGCTACGAGTATTATGTAAGATGAATATAAAAATGAGTTTCGCACTATTAAAATAATTATATTGTTACGTATGCACAAGGATTCGTGCCAAAAGAGGGTTAATCAATGCCACAAACAAAGTTTTATAATTTTCACAGAGAACTATTTCGTGAGATAATGATTTGATATGAATACGAAATTATTCCAGCCTTTTGTAAATTACCTTGCTTGAAGCATTTTGCTCCTTTTAAGAGACGGATTTAACAATCATTTTCGTACGTGTGGCATTACAATCTACCTTACATTGAGTGTGATCTTGCTGATTAAGCTGTTAATAAGATAGCAATCAAGGTAATACAAAAATATGCAGAAAAAGAAAATAAAGGCTGTTTTTTATCGCAATTAATTAAGAAAAAGAATAAGCCTTTACTTATCTTATATTTTATTTATCCTTATAAATTCATACCAAGGGCAAAGCACGTTGGGCGATAAACGTATTTAGTGATAGTTGCAAGTTCGCGAGGAGAAAATTACATCTGTATGATTGTATTCGTCATCATAGTAGAAATATGACTATATTCTACTGTGACAAAATGGCATGCCATTTTCGTCTTAAATAATATTATAAATAAAATATAAAATTTAATCTGATCGTCTCGCAAGGTAAAAAAGAGACTGCCTCCACCGTGAGAACAACATTACAAAATTATACGTCACCTTGTTTCAATTCCTCTGTGTAATATAACTTATATCATTGGCGTCTTAATGCCTTTTTAATGATAAATACCTACGAGTATTATGTTCTCATTAACTTAAAGTATTTTTCATCTATTTGGGATTTGTATCCCAAAAAAGAAATGGACCGTTTATCCGCCTGAAGTTGTAGATTTGCCTGCATAGTCACACATTACAGAGGTGAGATGAGGTGTTAATGTCTAAAAAATCTATCATGATCGCTTTGAATTTGCCAATCATTGCGGCATCAATAGAAGACTCTGTGTCGACTGTCTGATAAAAAATAGTGATGGATACACTTTGGCTGTCAAAATCGAAAGCGATCACATTAGATTATTGTTACACAATGAAGGGGCAGCAGGTTCTTATTAAGTTTAGAAATGTATATGTCACCGGAATACAAAAAAAATTGTATGCTGGTCTATTTTCGAGGTAACTTATAAACTGCCGGAAAATCATAAACGGCAGTTGAAATGTAATATTTAACGTAATAAATAGCTAATTAAACAACTTACGCTGCCTGGCGGTATGTTAATATGCTAGCGATTTTACCACACGTCAAATCATACACAAATGAACCAATCGCTGCTCAGTGTACAATTTTACGTTAATCTGCCTGACACCGGTAACATAATACACTATTCTCTGATTGGTCGATAGCATCGGTGGCAAGCGTGTGGCGACTTTTATCTTTTAAACTACATGCTCCGTTTTACTAACCGAGAATGAATTGTAACATAATAATGCGAATCATTACTAATAAAAATCACAATTGCTGGTTTTAGAACTGAAACTAAATAAAAACACGCGTGGACGGGATCGGTTTGTTTACTTTGTAGACCAGTAATGGCGGCGACCGGCTGGCGGGGAGCGGGGTAAAAGCAAGTAAGACATTGAACCAATCAGTGTACACCTCGCGTTCGTCGGATCATTTTACCGCGAGACGCCGTAAATTCATAAATTACCAGAAATGTTTACGTTTAATAATACATTTCAACTGCCGTTTATGATTTTCTGGTAGTGTTTAAACTACCTCGAAAAATAAGCATCTTACGATTCTTGTTATTTTCCGGTGAAATATACAACATCATTTCATTGTGTGAGCGGGTTTTAAGATAACAGTAAAATATCAATCAAAAGAATGTCTGCAGGAGACTAAAATTAACAGAATGTTAGTTAGGAGTTCCGAATAACCAACTGACAAGTTGCTTTAGCTGCATTGGGATTGGTCACCCTGTGCAGCGGTGCGCCGTGCGCCTCCGCAAAAGACCGTAGCATGCTTTGAGTCCGCTATCGGTCGTGGCTTGTGCGCGCAGGCGGCTGCCAACTGCTAAAGCCAGCGGAGGTGATGCAGTGTGCACCGATGCCAGCAAGCCCTCCAGCCAAAAGATGTGTGATGGTGAGCTGCAACCCTGGGGGTACATCGCCACTAAAGCGGGAGGTAATCTATTTAATATTTTTTTAAAAACCTTTGAGATAACATTTTAAACTTACTTTTTATTTGTTAATTATTATTATTCTTCTTATTCGAAATAAAACATGTCATTTTCTTATAAGCAAAAAAGACAATGCAGCGGTGACCTTGGACTCCGAGTCAAACGCTTGATGCTCCAGCGTGGGCGAGAGCAAAAACTATCCTATGACATTGCCTGTCTTAAAACGAAAAAGTTCTTCACGCCTTGCTTGCACAGTCACTTAGAACCTTTTCAAAGCTACCAACAAGTCGAATGACGGCTGGACAATTGTTCCAACCCACACCTTCATTGAACGATCAGTACTCACTGTAAGCGATTTGCTAACGTTATAATTCTTGGCAAAAAAAGTTTATATATTAAAAATCATTAATCACGGTAATATTGTTTTGTAAGCTTCTAAATATAATTAAGAACTGTAAATTATGAAAAGCTAATACTTAAAGATTTTATAGACGGAGAAAATCAAATACGCGGCCATAACTGATTAAGATAGTCGTTAATTGGGTGTCGTTTCATACTCAATGAAAAGATGATCTCACTCAAACCAAGTGCTCGCTTGCAGTGAGGACCTCACTCTTTGGTATGTTGCGTAGGCGAGGAAATTTCGGCAGGTAGACGTATTATGTTAATTTCGCATAAAGGATCTTTTGTCGTGATACCATCACTGTCACAGTCTGTTGCACCCGAAACCTCTGTCATTATTATAAACAACAAAATCAAAATTTGCATTTTATTACAACATCCGCAACAGTCTCAATATCCACATTAATAGCCCTTGACTTAACATTTAATTTTGTTTGCGACTCCGAATGGGGTGTGAAGGACAGACAAGTTTATCCCAGGAAGACACAAGTGTGCGTTTTTACTGCTAAGAATAGGACCCATTTATCGTAATGACTCTTCGTATGTCCGATGGTATTGGTATCCTCGTTGTGGAAATTTCAGCTAATGTACAGTTTGGGAATCATTTGGAGGATAAAGCTAAATTGGCAAGCAAAAAGCTGGGTGTCCTGAACAGAGCAAAGTGGCACATCACTCCTAGCCAACGGGTAATCTATCTATATAAATGAAAATCAATGTATGCATGTTTGTCCTCTATGCGTTCCGAAACCATTCATCAGATTGTAATAAAACTTTGGTAGGGTGTTGTAGAGACATCCGTGAAGGTTCTTAGCAAAAAATTGTCATTTACGTGGCATTGCAACTCATGCCGGGTACAGTTAGTGCTTTATAAAGCACAAAATCGGGTGCATATGGAGTACAGCTTGCACCTCTGGGCAGGAGCTCCGAATTATAGGCTCGACCTTCTTAGCTCTCTATCAAGGGCATGCATTCCGTATTATCGGTGATCCCAATATTGCAGCCTCAATGGAGACGCTGAAGCAAAGGAGGGACTTTGGTCCTCTCTGCGAGCTCTGTCGGCTCTTCAATGGTGAGTGCTCTGAGGAACTTTTACCGGAGGGAGACTCTGTACCAGGGTCGTGTGCATGGGTACCTCGGTCTTACCTATTTCTGCCGCAAAGCAGCAGTGCTTGCATTGCTGTGTTCCCGTTTGAAGGGTAAGATATGGCACTGAAATTACTGGGTACCGTAACTTTACATCTGATGTCACAAGTTGACAACGTACACTGTGGTTCTTGTGGGGGTTGCAGTTTTACTGCGAATCTCACAGGAGCCACATGTATTATAGGTGACTGTTACCACTTACCATCAGGTGGGCAGTTTTCGTGTTTGCCAACTTAGTAGCAATAAAAAAGGAACTGTTTATGATGGTGCTTTCGTCACCTTTTTACCATAGCACCACTTGTCACAGCAGTAGGGTTCATCCGTATTACCTGAAACTGATCACAGATTCAATTTTGTAACTCGTCGATTGGTCGGTAACCGAAAATAAAAATAGAATTCTGTAACTTCTCGATTTCGATTGGATCGTTATCGTAATCAATCAACAAGACATAAAGGATAAAGATAATAAGTTTATATTCTTAAAGCTCCTTTCTTATACCTACTGCTTTCCTGTTCTATTATGATAAATAAAGATATTGAGAATTCACAAAAACTTCTGTTATAAGCCATCCATCATTAGCCCCACTGCTCGGCACACTGGGTACTTTTGCTCAGCACTAGCTCAGTGCTGAACAATCTTGCCCAGCACACAGCTGGACTATTTTGTCCAGCACCAGCCCACTGCTAGAAATATTGCCCATGATTCCCATGTCCATGATCATGATTTTCTAGAAGAGGGCTGGTGCTCTTCTAGAAAATCTTGTTTAGCATAATCCCACGGCTGGGAATCTTGCTTAGCACCAGCCCACTGCTCAACAATCTTACCCAGTACCTGGCAGTACCAGCTTACTGCTGGGCTTTTTGCTCAGCACCAGCCGACTGCTGGACATACTTCATCAAAACAAAATACTAAATCGTATTCAATACAAACAAATGAGGTACCTCGGGAGTCACCACCACCACCACCATTTCACAATTTATCATTAATGACTGATTACAAAATTTCATCAAATATTATTTTGTATGGGGAATCATTCATCATCGGCTATGTTCACCGTTTGACTCGACCTCAGAACAATTGCTTTAGTTATTCTTCTGAGGACTCGACGAACATACCGAAACCGCCCGGACGACGTTACAAAATACCAAACATATTCGATTATCGATTTCAATCGAACTAATCTGTCAAATATATGCGATTGCTGATGAGTTACAAAATCGCACCTCTTGTTCACAGTTCACAGTTCGGTTTCAACGTTTATTTCTCCCGTCCCAAGTACGCATAAAGAACGAACTTCAAGCTGCGATGTTTCTTACCCCTTAATTGTATAACAATAATTTATCGCGATCGCTTTCAATTTTGATAGTCAAAGTGCATCCATTACTATTTTTTATTAGATAGTCGACACAAAGATCTGTCGCCGCACGCCGCCGCCGTAATTACTAGTAATGTCAAAGCGACCGCTATAAGTTTTTTCTTAGACAATAACCCCCCTGAACGCTACAATAATATCTAACTTCAAACGAGGCTTAAAAAGAGCACTTCTTTAGAGGTAGGCAGTGGTTAAGCATTGCCTCTAGCATTGCAAATGTCCATGAGTGGTGGTAACCACTTACCATGAGGTGTGCCACTGGCTCAACTGCCACCAATCCAATAAAAAATATGTTATTTAATTTCAAACATTTTTTTTTCCTACAATAGGTATTGTGTTCAAAGCAATTTAAGATATTGGCATATCACTAGTTTAATAGAATGCGGTAATTTTAGTATCTATCTTTTTTACGTTGGAAAATGCATTACGCATATCTTGCGCTTCGAATCACGAGGTTATATCGGACTTTTATTTTTTATGGGATAGGGGGCAAGCGAGCAGACGTATCACCTGATGGTAGGTAATTACCGTCGCCCATGGACACCCGCAACCCCAGAGGAGTTACAAGTGCGTTGCCGGCCTTTGAGGTGGGAATACGCTCTTTTTTTGAAAGTTTGAAGGTGGTATCGGTCCGGAAATACCGCAGGCGACAATTCGTTTCAAACTCAATCAAACACAAGTTTGACTGTGCGAGGCAGGAAACTTCGAGAGAAACGCACAGTTGTGGACTGCCAACCATCTAAGTGATGGATATGGATTTTTTGCTGCGTGGAACGATGGCGGTAAGAGGCGGCAGATATAAGTCCGAACAATTCCTCGGAGCATTCCCCGTAATAAATACGATAGAAGATGCATAGCGAAGCGACATCTCTACGCAGCCCCAAAGTATCAAGCCGATTTGAAATTTCCTGGCAGTCAACGATTCGAGTCGCTCTCCGTTGAATGCGGTCCAGTGGGAGAACTTGGTATTGGGGTGCCCCAGCCCAAAGATGAGAACAATATTCCATATGAGGCCGAACCTGCGCCTTGTAAAGCTGAAGGCGGTGCGCCGGAGTGAAATACTGTCTCGATCTATTAAGCACACCAAGCTTCTTAGAAGCTAATTTAGCTTTACCCTCTAAGTGGCCACGGAACTGGACTTCGCTCGATATGTCGACACCAAGGATCCCAATATTGGCTGAAGCAGTTAGGGGAATGCCCTGAAAGCGAGGAGATACGACAAATGGCATTTTCTTTGCGGTGAACGCGCAAATCTGTGTATTTGAGGGGTTGAAATGGACAAAATTAAGTTGACCCCAGTTAGAGACTTTCTCTAATGAAGTTTCAATTTCAGACACAAGTTTATTCCGGCACTCAATGACGACTCTCTGCAGGCACTGGAGACGGTGTGCCATCCAGAGACCGCGGCCTACCGATTAAAATCCAACAATGCCCCTCGCATACGCCTTGGCGCGAGTACCTGCATCACCACTGCATCCTCCCGTCATACAAAGAGAACTACTTCCATGACCTTGTCGGCAAATCTAACCACCGCGGACCTCTGGAACTATAACCCCTTCAGTCCACCATAGTGCGTATTGGCCATCGGCTCTCTTATTGATTGACCTAGAAATACTAGTAAAATCGACCATAGTAATATTACCATTTATTTTATGTAATATTTGACCTGGACACAAGCAATTCAACTACGGACACTATTATCTTCATCGTATTTTTTGTCCTTTTTGGAAGCAGTAATTGTCTGGACTGAGCGCAAAAACCCTTCCAACTTCTAATTCAAGAGTGCAAGTCAGTTTTTACCTACACGTATCTTTATGTGCAAGGTTATTTTTTACTACAGCACAATCTCAGGTCTATCAACTCAAGGAAATAATAATTAGTGTCTATCTTCTTCATAATATTTCATCTGCGTGCCAACTAATGACACGACGCTGAAACCCACTTTTTTGCTGTATATAAAAAAATCATTTTCGAACAAAAGAAAACCTTGAAACATCTAATTTAGCTTAAACATTATGCCTTATATATGAATTCAAAGATTCCTTCTACAACCAAGTTAACTAAAATAAACATAAGCTGCTATTTGAATAATGTTATTTGACTTTCATATTGTAACAATACCTAACTCTCCTATAAAAACTTCTCACGTAATGTAACCTCTGTTTTGTTCACGTTCTATAAGCGTGAACCACTGTACTGCGTCGCCATTGTTTCCAACAATGAAAGCAGTAAATACTTCATTTTTCTTATACACTTCTGCTATTGACTGATCGACATAATTGAATAGCAAAATAATATTAGTAGTGTATAGTCTACAATTTTTTTGTGCTATCACTCCTTAGTCTGCTGAGGGCCCCTCAAAGCCGTCTGGTTTTTTGTGAATGAAAACGATCGTGTAAAGTTCTTTGCATGAAACAGTTCTGAGCCTGTCTAGTGATTACGAGTAGATGACTCATTCATGACACAGCAAATGATGCGATACTTTTGATGTTTGAAAATTGTCTCTGCTTTACTCCACCCAGCTTTTTTTTTAAATAATAAGGTTAACAAGCTAGTTAATAATGAATGAAATGGAAAATTAAAAATTATTCTAAACAATCCCTATGGCATTAAATCCGCCTTTGTACATAAAGAATTAATAAATAATAAATAAATAAATATACTTAAGAAAATTCGTGGTTGTCAGATTCGTTAACTGAGACGGTCTTTTCAATATTTAGCAAGATGATAAATTATTTTCTACTTTTTTGTCATTACCTTAAGTGCTTCCCACATCGGTTTTCCAAATGGATTTTAGTAGTGTGATTTTTTGCAGTCGCATAAATCTACATTCTACCCTGGTTGATTGGTAAAAAATGATATTAATTTGGACTTTTATTCTTGTGTGAACAAAGTTTTTTTTCTATTACTAATAAAATCTTCTATTAATCTGGCAATACTATACTAGATATGTGACCACATCTGCCCTAATTAATAGGTATTACTAAAAACAATCCCTAACTCCTAAAGATAAGCAATAGGTACTGTCTTCAAATTCAGTTCATTTATCCTGTTTACGGAAATTCTTAATACCTAATTACAAAACGCTTAATTTAATGGCTACCTAATAATAATGAAAAGTAGATTATTCCTGTAAAACCACACCATAATCATTCAATTCTCAACAACAATAGCTGATATTATATTTTCCCTATAAATTATCCCAGTATTGTTCTCATATAATTAAATATCCTTTTTGCGATTTCAGTGAAGGCTTAGCTATGGGATTCTCAATTTTGTAGCACTATATCTACGCACTTATCTTCTTCTTCTTCTTATATATAAAAATGAATCGCTGTGTGTTTGCCTCGCTAAAACTCAAAAACGGCTCAAAAGATTCTTACGAAATTTTGTGTGTGTGTTTGAATAGGTCCAGGGAAGGTTTAAACATAAAATTGGTGGCGCTGCAATCGGGCAGGACAACGTCTACCGGGCCCAACTAGTCTTACATATAAAAATGAAACGCTGTGTGTAAGTCTTACTAAAATTAAAAAACGGCACGACCAATTCTTACGAAATTTTCTGTGTGTGTCCAAGGAAGGTTTAAACGTATAGTTGAACCCGGTAGGTGGCGCTCTAACCGGGCAGGACAACGTCTGCCGGGCCTACTAGTTTAAAATAGTAAAGACCATTGATAAAATACCTTATTTTTTCCAAACTTATAATAATCATAAACAATTTTAAAAACGAAACAATTATAGCAGTCAGGCCGCCAAATAAATTTGTAGATGCAATAATGCTTTATTCAAAGGACAATAAGCTTTAAATTATAGAACCACTTGTAGTGCGAATTAATTTGCCTTCTCAACGTAGTTATTAGCAATAAATTCATCGTTATTATTGTAAAGGTTGACTCTAAGTTAATATAAAACAATGAGAAAAGTGTGTAGGCTGCGGACAGTTAATACGATCTGCCGCAGTAACATTACTTTGGACATTAGGCTACTCATATAGGTACACGTAATATCTACTTTAACAAGAGCTACGAATTTTTGGCGCAATCGCTATTGTTTCGTATAATGATGAATAATATTCTTTATTATTTTGAATAAGGTTCACCTATTGGTTTAAAGGACAATATCGAAAATCGCCCCATGACCAACAAAGATTTGATTTACGTCATAATTATAAGCATATTTTATAACACTCATAACAAATATATGTATTCGACGGACAAATCAAAAATATATAAAAGTACTCTTAGAAACTAAACCAAATGAAGTAAAATAAAGGAATGGTTTATTGTTACCTTTGCTCGACTGAATAGAATTGAGTTGATTTCATGTAGGTATGGCCATTTATTTATATCTATAAATTAAGTTTTTCATAACTTACAACGTAAATTAAATTAAAACATACGTCAATTGACTACTCACGCACTATGGCTTGTTAGTTCGTCGTGTTTTTGACTTGCTTTTATAATTTCGAGATTTCTTGTTCTTTACTACGTGGCAATAATATCGTTCTTTGATTGATTGCAAAAAATATTATTTTAATAATTGTTTAAATTTTTAATAATTGGTATGGACTATTTGTATTGCTCTAACGAATTAAAGTGTTACTTCAACTAACCTCAAAATCTGATTCATTTTGATATTTAATTCGATTTCGAAGCTTGTCCGTAGTAATTGATGTGGACGTACAGTATTTACTAATGTCTAATTATACGAAAATCATTTTTTCACTGCTGTTGGTATTGGGGCGAACAATGTATGGACGCAGAACAATGTCCTTTTATCTAAATACTAGCTGCTGTCCGCGACTTCGTTTGCGTTCCCTGGAGAACTCATTGAAATTCGGGATAAATAGTACCTTTCCCGGGACTGAAACTATCGCTATCTCTATACCAAATTTCATCTAAATCGGTTTGGCGGTATAAGCGTGAAGAGGTAACAGAGGGACAGACAGACACACTTTCACATTTATAATATTAGTATGGATTGTATTGTTTAAACCTCTAAACAAGGTAGGTATTTAATTTATTCTCAATAAAGACATATGTGAGACATGGAGCGAAGTATATACCATTTTTAACTCGGATGTTCCCGCACTGATAACAATAATTACTTTTGATAACCAAATAACTTCATCAGCTGGGTTCGTTCACTGGTCTCGTCGGTAGTGCAGGTCAGCATCCATACTCATTACTTGGGTCTTCGATTTCTTTGTCTTCTTTGGAACTTTAGAGCTCTTCTAAGATTTAGGATTGACGCTGAAGACTTGCAACTAAAACATCACCTTAAGCCCACTTAAGCCAACGCCACTTTCATAAGGAAAATAATATATATTTCATAGTGAAACACTACACTTTTCTGTTTACCGTGGAGTAGGAGGGTTACAAATTACACCCTTCGGAACACTAGTTAACACCGACTAATCGCAGTTGACCCAGCTGATCAAGGGATGAGGATCTAATACTCCCCACCAATTAACTGGGAGTGGGACATCTTCCTTTTTGAGGTAAGCCGATGCCCAACAATGAACAAATTGTGGCTAGGATATTGTAAGAAGTGATCCTGTATGCCATAGGTGATACTTACAACTTCATCGGACTCTTTTAAGAAAGTGAATACCTTGAAGAAACCTCCGTCTAACTGACGAACTGCATCTGGCCGGTATAGAGCAGACGGTTTCCCGCCACGAAGCATTTGCAATAAGGCGAGGTTTTCCTGGAAATCTACGCGTGCACGGCGATTCCTTTATTGCGAGGTAATATAGTTGATAATCGTATAGCTTCTTATGTCGCTTACGCGCCCGTGACCGAACGAAAACGTTACTTTTTACATGTTTTATTCGATTTTTGGAAAACTGGAGTACAAAATAAAAATTATATTTTTGCAATTTTCTAGACAATAAAAATGCACATCTATTGGTAATACTTTTATGCCATTTATTATTTTATTTTCTGATTCACAGCTGTTTTAAAATATTGAACAGAGTAATTTTTGGATTTTTTCTATCGAGTGAAATATTATTAATCATGTTTCTGTCTTTAAGAATGTTAAGATAAAATGTTCAACAGTATCATATATGAATTTGAGAACTACGTGTTTTATATTCGTGGCGGTACAGTTAATCAAAATTGTATAAAACGGGAAAGTAGCGCCTTAAAGACACCGAGCATGTTAATTCTTATGTGATTAACGGTTACTCTGCGCAAACGCACAACACTACGACAACCAAGATAAAACAAGGAGGTTGTAGACACACTGAGAAAAATGTCTTTAAAAATGTATTTAAATTCAGCTCTAAACGCATTCACGCTCCTCGTGCCTGCGCCTGTCATTTTCTATAACGGATAATTATTTACATCAAGTACGCGGTATGATTGGACACGACAATTAACCGCTCACCCATGAAGGCACAACGAGTATGTACACACATCAACAGGCTATGGTTAACATATTGACTATTTCGCTCGTAATAGCTGCGGCTTTCGTAATGCAAATATAAAGCTTGACGTGTTGCTGACTGTACATACAGTACAATGTTATAATATTTACAAACAATGTTACGAGTGCGTGCTAATCTCACCACTTGGTATAACGAGTCCCTCGATAGGTTCCACACATGACCAAGATGTAAATATAATATTTGTTGAAATTTCAATTTCAACAAATATTATATTCAACTTCAATAGTCAACTTTTGTCTCATAAATGCTTTAGAAAAACGATTTATTGCTTTTGGTATGATTTTGACTTACAAATGCCGAATATGTACTTTAAATGTATGTAGGTACTTAGATGCAATATTTGATCGCATGCTCGCGTGCATTCAGTGATCATATTTTCGCATTATTATGCGTTCTATTGAATTGCTAATTTATTTTTATATTTATTATAAAATCATTAGTTTCAGCAGTAAAAGATATTATTCAACATTAATGAAATTTGACTCAAGTCACACTTATTGTAGATTTTTAAAGAACTTTCTAAAAATCATAAATGTTTTAACTATGAACCATAATTATCATTTTACTGTCACTGCAATCTTAACCATATTATGTTGACTCTGATTAAAAAAAACCTTACAAGTGCATAGTAGGTAGATCTCATAACTAAAAAGACGAGCTATTAATAATGCTATTATGTACATATACATTTATAGACATCATTGCATCATGCAAACAAAGGTATATAGAAAAAAAATACGGATGCGATGGAATCTCTCAGTTGATCTAGCATAAATCACCTCCAAAGTGCGTAACCTCAAAAAGATTTACACCTACATCGTGAAGTAAATTATTGCTGTGTTTAAGACTCATTGTCCTCAGCAGCTTCAATAATAATAGTCGCAAGTGAGGTTGCCTAGCAACAGTACTGTTTTGCATCTCAAACATTACGCCACTGAACAACTTCTGTTCTGCAGTTAGGCCCTATGTGGTAACTGAGCACCGTCCTACTTCAGTCAAGGTTCTAACTTCGACAACGGAACGTGAAACAACAACGCTCTACCCGACAAGTATACTCAAACAATACAGAATCTTATTTTTGAAGACATACTGGTGCTTATACCGTGATATCTGTGCACTGATGATACTTTTCCACGTCCCTGCCAAGGTCCTACTGTGAGCACTACACATTTCCAGCTCAGCTAAACAGGTGTATGTTTCTTAGAAATTTAATGCGAACCTATATTTTAAGTTTATATACATAGCGTTCAAAATCAGTTTGCAGTCAACTAGTTTTGGTTTTCGTTCTGTGACTTTAAGCAGCGATAGTATTACGAGTTTGTACGTGTGCTTGCGAATGTCACGTACCTATAGTTTGCGTATAAATTACTCTAGGATTTTTGTCAAAGTCATTACAAATAAAAACGAGCTTTACCAATACTACTCTTAAGATATACATTCCAATGCAGTTGCTGCACTACATTGATAAGCACTGCAAATAATAACAACTCCGTTTGTTGTAAAAGCTGAGCTTTACCTTCAGTGAGCGGTACAATGTGTTTCCAAACAAGATCACGTGTTTATAATCAAGATTAATATTCGTGTAGGTGGATATGATAAAAGAGCCTCAAATTACTGAAGCTATAGATACAAAAAATATTATTATTCTCTAAAGTCATGAAGTCATAGTAATAAAACTAGATATTAATACTGCCAATTGCCATTTTATTTATCTGATGTCATCCGGCTTGGGAACGTTATTGAGAACATTTTTAATCATTAGCAAATGGAGAAGCCGTAACAAAATTCTGTTTGATTTATGCTTAAGAAATACTGAACTATATAATTTTTTTTAATTTATATAATTGCTTGTTTTACGGAAACAATTATAATTCCTGTATTGATAAATCGATAAAATGTTACATCTAGTGATCAGCCAACCAGCAGGCCTATTATGGATCTTTCATCGTATGAAATGATATGACATGGTATAATTTTTGAGATAAAGAAGTCATGAAATACTTCATATGATATTAACGATCTCCAATAATATCATCATAATGGCATAATTTCAATGATATAATGAACAAATGATCAAAAATCTGACCGAAAATCTTAATTTTCGTTTTGCACTATGATGTCATCATGATATCATTTGAAAACCATGAGATCGGTAATAGGCCTGCTGATCCAGAGATCGAACCCTTTTTTTACGAGGGGAATGCGTTTGCACACCGTCCAAGCCCCCGCAGGGCCAAGGGTGTGTGGGACTCCGCAGCGAGCGACTACCCACTAAACCCCTCGATATGCCCTCTTTGGCAGCCAAGTCCAAAGGACGCGCCGCTGGCTGCCGGACGAGGTCGTGGGAACCCTTACGGACCGACCATAACTACGTCCGCGGCACCTGCCCACCAATGACGACGACACGGTTAGCGCAGAGGTCGAGTGATCGCCTACTGCGTAACGGGTCGCGGGTTCGATTCCCGCTCGGGACAGATATTTTGTATGGCCTACATAAATTTGTTCCGATCTGGGCGTATGTGCATGTGATGTTCAATGTTTTTAACTGCACCCACGACACAGGAGAAAATCCTAGTGTGGGGCGACGTTTTTTCATATAAAAAAAATTGCGGGCCCCTCACACCCTCTCCAAGATGGAGATGGAGTGGAGTTCCCGGGGCATACTCCGGGTGGTAATTTTTTACTGTGGTTTTCTTCCACGCGACCCGACGCTCAGTGCGCCAGGCCCCTGACCCCGCTCAGTGCGCGGTAACGGCAGACCCCACTGGTTCCACCGCCGCGCACACGAGTCGAAGCTTAGCGGCGCCAAAGCGCCGACCCACCGCAAAAAGCGGCCACGGTGGCCCGCCGAGTAGCACTCGGCCATCCCACGCCCCCTTCATGGGGGCCGCACAAGTGTGCCGAAGCCACAAGGTGATCGGGTCAGCCTCAGTCCATGGAACAACGACACGCCGGAGCTCAACAAGGACCCGCACCAACCCGACCAAAAGGGCAACGGCACAAGGCGCAACGCGCAATGACCCGCGAGCAGGTCCCCAGGCGACACACAACCTCATCTTCAAAAAGAAGGAGAGGTGACGCCCCCCACATGGCCACGTGAAGTGGCCCGCCGGGTTAAACCCGACCACACCACGCCCCCTCCGCGGGGCAGCTGTCAGACTCTTAGCCCGCGGCAGAAAATCTGCCGTTTTACCCAGGGTGCACCACGAGGAGGTGTTCTGATATCGCACCCCCAGAGATCGAACCCTGCAAATATATGTGGCAAACACGAAATTTAGGCACGCATTTATATTAATCTGTTTTTAACAACCACTTCCATAAAAACGTATGTTATTATAATATGTATAATCTGTCAAGAAATAATATGTTTGGGGATTTTTGCGTACATGTAGGGTAATTCCTGTGTATCTGGTAACACTATATGACGTCATCAGCATTTGTCCTTCAATACCCGAACACCTACCGCATTTTTGAAATTCGGCGCGTGCGGTGCGGCCAAATGTGCGAGGTTTCATATAATTTCATACAAGAATATCCAAAAATGCGGCGCGTTCGGCGCTTGCGGCGCGGGCATCGATCAGCTTAACCAACTGTGAGCGAAACCATTTGTGATTTTGTAATCTTTGATTTAGATGATGTTATATTATACAATGTGGTTGGTACGTACATAACCTATCAAGATGTAACCTACCCATGCTACCATGGTCGTAATATTAAATTACGAAAAATAAAACCGACTTTAAAAACACCAAAAAGTCATAAATAATATAGGAATACACAACATCACAGTTTCATATTTAAATTGGTGTCCTGTCCATTCGGTTTATTTTCTTTTTGACAGCTCACGCCGATGATATACCTTTTTTATTTTCGGAAAAATGTACTACAGAAATGTACTTTATTGACGGGTAACGCCCATTTAGTGAAGTGTCTGTACATAACAAACAACCACAGACTATAAATAAATGGGACTTGAAATAAGATAAATCGATCATTTTTAATATTTTTTTGTATTGTGTATTAGTATTGTTTCTGAAAATTTAATAATAACAAGAAAATAAAACCAATGTGTGGTTTTATGAAATTTTTGAATGAAATTGCAATCCAACTACTTGATGCTCGGCTGACCGTATGCTGCCTGGTGGTGCATCGATTCCAGCTTCTTTAAAAATAGACCTAATCCATCCACCCATAATAGTTCTGGAAGCTGGTTTTACCACCCCCGTAACAGATAAAAATAAACTTTTAATACCAGGGCTAGTTACTCTTCTACTGTGAGACATCTGAATTAATCTTTTAATATGTTGAACTGGACATATAGAATCATCAGGATGATATTTTATTAACCATCCTGATTGTTTGTTAGTTGCAGTATCTGTTTTTGATCCAAAGCAAGGCCACAAATACACCTTATTTTCAGACAGGTCATGAGGCACTTCAAGAAGAGTAAGATCATGTAGTCTCCGGCCTGATGCCAACGAAAGAATTACTGCTGTTCTCTTAGATATATCAAAGAGTGTATTTACCGTTGGTGTATTCTTTAACCAATCAAACAGAAGACTAATGTCGTGTAATGTAGTGTGCTAAAGAAATAGCTTTTAGAATCTGATGTATGAAAAAAAATCCCAAATAAATTTTCAACATTAGTGGCACAATATGTAGAGATTGCTGACTTATGTAAAAGTATAGTGCGGTGTGCAAAGTTATCCTCTAAATATAATTTTGCCAAAAACCGAGCAACATCATCACCTTGTGGTGCTTTGTAGTTAACCATATTGGTTCTACACCATATTTTCCATCTCTTAATTGGAGCTTTATAAGTTGATAGTGTTGAGGTGCACCAACTCTTAGTTAATAAGCAATTTTCTAGTGAAGACCAGTGGTCAATCTGTTCTAACCACCTAACCCAACCTTCCATGCCAAAAGCTCCAATTTCTCTATTTGGGGAGGATTGTTGCCGGTCGTGAGGTCTATTAAGCTGTTCTGGAGGTCCTTTATCACTATTGGCTCTGCTAATGCTCTTGCCTTGTGATCCGCCATCCAAAAACACTTTGTCCAACGAGGTGCCACCATTATGTATATACCCTGAGCTGTGTTGAGATGTCTAAGTACCCTGGGCAGGCCCCCGTCACTCGCGCAATGCAGAGTTATCAATACCTACCGCTAAGTAGCGCGCCGGCGCGCCGACCGGCAGAGGGCTTCCGCGCGCCGCACGCGAGACTTTTATTATTATTATTGAATCTTATACTTTTTTTTCATAAATTAATTTTTTATTATGTTGCTTTTTTAATGTTTTTTTTCTTTATTCTATTGCTTTTTTGTTTATTTTATTAATTTGGTTTTTAATTTCTTTTTGTTTTTTATCAATTATCTTTTTTATTTATAATTTTCTTATCAGTGCTAAAAAGGGAATTTTTATACCTAGTCGAATAATTTTCCGAAAATTTTCAATTAAATGTTGATTCGAAAAAAGATGTTTCATTTAATAAACTTGATTAACAATACGGTGGTTCATTACTGTGAAGCTATTGGATGTCGTTGTTTCATTGATCGTGAAGCTAATTTCATTGATTGATATTCATACGATTCAGGATATTTTCGATAGTAAAATTGAATAACCGTGAGTTCAAATATGAAAAAAAAAACATCGGTCATGTATTTTTCATAATAATTCGTAATTTTTTTAATCATTTGTAATTTGACAAATGAATAAAATCAATAAGAAAAAAATATTCGTCTCGGGCGGGATTGGTAATTTTTAATAATTTGTATTTTTATAATTTTTTAATGTATTAGTGACAATAAATAAATATTCTATTCTCATACATACTATTTTAATTTTTTTATTTTTTGCGCACTGCCAATTTAGAAGTAGATTATGAGGAATAATTATATAATTTAACACCAAATATGTATTTTACTATATTCTTGCAAATAAAGTAAGTACCTACTATTATTATTATCATTTTAAAAAAATAAAGCACATTTAAGTCAGGTGCTTTCCTCGCAATCACTTTATTTTATTTCATTATCATCCTATATCAATAAAATTTTACTTTGGCCATTTTGTTTATGTTCTTTGTACAACCCTTAAGTTTTCGCTCGATGACGCAATCACGCTGTGTACACGGGAATCTCGATTCTTGGCGCGCGTTCATAAAGACCTTTTCTTCTTGCAGCGACTTTTGTCTGTCAGTTTTGGCTATTATTATTACAGCGATTCGAGCTTTTCTATGGGAGTGAAGTATCTGTTACGTAGTAACTATTATCTAATCTGTGCCTTGGGCATGAGACTCGGAGGTGGAAACACCCATGCCAGATTGTATCGCCACGGGAGGCTGAAAGCGTCGCAAAAGACTGCGGACCCATCTTCGGAGTCCCAAGTCACGTACCGGGACACAACCGCGAATTTTTGAGACGCGAACAAATCGACGTCGGGTACACACACCCCCACCTTTTGAATATGGCCTCCGAGGCCTGGGGCCATTCCGGCACTGGTTTGTGACTTGACAGGAGGTCGGCAATGCCGTTGTACCTCCCCGGGAGGTACGCCCCCGAGAGGGTCATGTCTAGTCGCAATGAAAGTCGCAAGAGTAGGTAAATTTTTATACCTAAACTTTTCTTCGAGAGTGATCCTTCCGTACTTTAGTACTATTGTTTATTCTGTGGTATAAACAAATAATCGTCGAGGTACACTAAAAGTCTCATTCCTTGTCTGCGGAGAAATTCTGCGACCCAGTTGGTCCGAGCAGCGAAAGTTCAGGGGGCAGAAGAGAGGCCAAAGGGAAGAGCCGTTAATTGAAGTACTTCCTTGTGATAGAAAATTCTGAGAAACCGTCGATGTGCCTCTGCAATGGGCACATGAAAATATGCCTGTTGCAAGTCTAAAAATAGACTTGCAACAGGCATATTTTCAACAACCAATCCTTGTCCTGTAAAAATTCTGCAACACCTGTCTGTGAAATTAACTGGAAATGCTTGGTTGCCAAATGTTGATTCAACCTCCTCAAATCGAATATTGGTCTTATTCCCCCATCTGGTTTCTTTATTAAAACGTTTTTGAAAGAAATCCTCTGTTTAGAACTTGTGGTACTTCTAAAATCTTCTTCTCTTTTAGTTTTAGAATAACTGAATCCATTTCCGCCGATGGCTTCGTGGCATTATGAGTTACCATACTTTTGTTCTAGTACCTAATGAAGTGGTGGTCTGACATGGAATGAAATGCGACATTTGGTTATTGTTTTCAATATAAAAGGATTAGCACCTAAATCCTTCCAAGCCTGAAGCTGAAACTTTAGGCACCCTCCCTGAAAATTCTGCTGATGATGAGCATAGTCATTTCTGTTTGTTGTTGAATTCAGAGGTGTTGTCTCTTTGGTTGTTGTTGAAGCGACGAAATTGAAAAAATAAGATTGATAACGAGTCTTGGCTAAACTTTTAGGCTTTTTGTCTAATTTGGTATTTTTATTGATAGCAGCTCTATGTTCTTTCCTGTTATTATGTAATTGCAATGGACGCTGAAGGTCCTGGGAACGTCGGGTCTGTCCTCTTTCGTTTAGATAAGTGGGTGTATTCAACCATGCTTGTGTACCACCAAGAGATTTAATAACAGGTTGTAAGGCAAATCTACTAAAAAGATGTTCAGCGGTAGGAGGAATACTTCTTAAAGTGGTTCTTAAGTTAATATTATTAATTTCCTTTATTATTCTCTCTCTTCTTATCTCAATGCACTAACTTCTTCTGCCACATATAATCTGCATTATTTTTTCCGAACATCTGTGCATTGGTGAACCTGGACCAAGCAGAGATTACACTTTTTTAAATGAGGAATGCGGATTAAATTCTGTAGGATTTGCCGCTGACCAATTTATCAAATTCTGCAAAGCCTGCTGCAAGCTCCTTATTCTGTTCTAATGCAGCATTTGTTAAGCCTGCTAACATATTTTCAGCAGATGCCAAGAAGTCCTTCCTTTTATTGAAATGACATAGTTCATCATTTACTTTTAAGGACATAAAGCCCGGAGACACGGAATAATCACGCAAGGTAGATTTGTAACGGATGCCTTTCCATGACTCTTTTTCAAAGTGTTGCAATTTATTCAATGAGGCGTTCCTTTTTTGCCGTAGGAATTACCTTTTTATCGTCATGTTCAGTGTGAAAATCACCTATTTGTAAGCTGCCTGACGAAATGCATGGATTAGTTATAAACTGTGGTTGAGACATAGGTACGCAAGATTTATCCGGCACCAGTACAGAAGTTGTAATTGGTGGGTTCGTTACAGAATTAATATAATGAGCTAATTTTGTCAAATAGTCTGTTATATAACTCACCTAATTTACAAGAGATGATATGCGTGGATCTGGTGTTCGACTGCGTTTTCTCCGTTTATTGGGAGGTGGAGAAGCGAATACCTCCTTATCTTCCGAAGATGAGGAACTTGATTCCACTACATCATTTGTTCGATATAGACGCTCCTCGTCCGAAGCAGCGTCATTCGTACTCCGAACACTACGATCTCGCATCTCGTTATCATTAGACATTTTGGTTTGAAAGTAACAACTATTTACTTGATATTATATGTTATAATTTGTGTAATAAGAAACTGAGAAAATTTTGCACGTTTTACCGGCAAAATGTACAAACGCCATGACATTGATAATGACAGTTGTCAAAGAGATGCTTCAAAAGGGATAAAATCCATTCAGCCTTGTGGTGAGTTAAAGAAAAACAACACTTGGAATAGTTAGGTAAGTTCTTTTATTTACATAAAATAGGCAAAATCTATGGATGCTTCTTCAACCAACACTGTGTGTTTTAGAAACACATATAGAAGTAATTTTCGATTTTGGAGCGAAACTTTGCTCTGCTCATATTAGCATACTTTAGCGCGTGCTTTGCTTTTGATAACAAAAATGTAGCATATTATAGTGCTGATAGTGCTACCGCCTGTGGGGAGACCATTCGCGAGGCTTGGGGTTCGGACTTTGTAAATGAACTTACACTACATAGTTTGTTGAATGTATACTACATGTAATGAAGTTTTCAGTGCACCGATACATTAGACACCCCCATCGAAAAGGTATACCTACCTACCTATAGGGGAGACTATAGAAATAAAATAGTTAAAATGGTGGATATTATTTTTATTACGTACCATGTGACATCTATGAAAAGCTCGAATGGACAACATACGTATACCAATAAAAGAACCAAATTCTGAAATTACTTTCTTATTCGACTCCGCTCTAAGACAAAAGAGAGTTTAAATGGAAAAAACCCGCTAAACTACTGTGGGCTAAAGTACCGAGGTTACATTTCATAAAAGTTCGTATGACTCCATTATAAATCTGCAAAAGCAAACAAACTCTTCGAATCCATAATGTAAAAGGTTTCAGCTGACTGTAACCTTTTCTTTTATCTATTTATATTTCCGGTTACGCTTCCATACAAAAACTTCAATATACAAAATTATGTCCTTTGTTTTCCCCGTAGGTGTTGTATGAATCACTATGTATCATCACTCAGGGGACAGTGCGATTTCAGGAATCGCACATACAAGTTTATTAAGACCCTTAGCTGCGCTCCCCATACAACTGCTGTTCGTCGAAAATATGACAGGTCATCAAAAGAAAACGAATTGTTTTAGCATCGTGAAATGCCAATCAAAAGCTTTGAATGGCTCCCATAGATCGAAAACCATGGCGGAACTAATTTTAATCTACACAAAAATTCTAATCAAGTTTCTTACGACCTTTGCGAACGGATCACTCGAACAATGGGTAGCTCATTTGCCGCCCGCTCACTTTTGCATAGTTTTTTTGGTGCATCGTGCGTCCTCGCGCGCATCCGCCTTGTATCATGTTCACACTGATTTACTTTTCTATACATTACATTTTCTGATTCGTTAGTGGCCGTTGCTGTATTTTCTGGATCTGTTTCTGCGCCACCGTACCGTAGGCGAAGCGGTAGGATGAATGTGGGGCTCCCCACATGAATCGGGGACTACCTTCTTAAAGCTCTTTATGAGTAGGTGCGAGGCCATCTGTAAGACCACTGTGAAAAAGCCTGGGCTCGAGACTTGACGTCTCTGCACATAGATCACCATTTACATCAAACATTGGTTGCTGTGGATTCGGCACTGGTCTTCTAATCGGGAGGTTCGGGGTTCAATCTCGCCATGTACCAGTGTGTTTTTCGTTTTTCGAAAATCATATGTACATTTGTCCGACACTCCTACGAAGAAATTCAAAGGTGTATGTGAAGTCGACCAATCCGCACTGGGCTAACATGTTTGTCTAAGGCCTAAACACCTTAACTTTGGGTAGACTCGAGCCCCTCTGTGGGGACATATATGAGTTGTACTGATGAATATGTATAATTGTAATGCCCTCTCAGGGTCAGTGTTAAGCGACAGATACACAAATTGTAACACTATTTATCACCAGATGAAAGCAAAAAATGATTTGATTTGTTTTGATACTCATATTGGGGTAGTTGCGGCGAGCAACTTGGATTTTTTTCATAATGTACTGTATTCTGCAAGTCAAGCCCTTTTATTTGATACCCATTTTGGGGGGCTGTACAAAATATGTATTCTGCAATTTTGTTAGAGTGGCCATTTTGAATTTACAATAATACTATTTTTGCATGATTGCATTGTCAGTACAACTAATGCTATTTCAGCTCAGTCGGAAACTGGCAAGTGGGTCTAATTCAACTTGCAAGATTTAACCCAAACCTACAAACATACATTGCAAGTTAAACAAGTAAAATTATAAAAAAAGCTTACATTATCATCATAATATTGCATTGTCTCGCGATATACATATGCTTGCAAGATTTCGACTCAATCGGAGACTGGGACGTGGGTCAAATTTAACTTGCAAGATTTCATTTTTTTTATTTTTAAAATAAAAAAACGTCGCCCCACACTAGGATTTTTCTGCAGTGTCGTGGGTGCAGTTACCATAGTTAACATAGAATATTACATGCACATACACCCAGACCGGAACAAATTTGTCCCGTACGGGAATCGAACCCGCGACCCGTTGCGCAGTAGGCGATCACTCGTCCTCTGCGCTAACCGTGTCGTCATTACAGACACCAGACATGCAGGTGAATGTAAATAAAAGCTTGTAAAAAGCATCTGTTAACGTTAATTCCAAAGAAAAGCTTTATCATATGTCAATAAAATATTATTAAACACCATCTTTTTGCTGTAAATATTTGAACACATTTATAATAGACACATTCTAAGCAAAGAACTTCAACTACCTAGTCTACCTACACATATTTACCTACATGTTTCCCTTTTCACTGTATTAAATTACTGTATGAAAAGTATTTTCTAAGTGTAAAATCAACACAAACCGCTGCAGAAAAAAACGAATATTGTTGAATATTGTCTTTCATCATCCATTATTATACTAAAAAGGATGTCAGCTCGTCGCTAATGAGTTTGAAATGTTCCCGTGACCATGACAATAGTGCAACAAAAACCTTGACAAATGCCTCCGTTGAAAGCAAAAGTGTAAACAAGGGGCCGGGGTGACTTAAAAGAGCCCATAGCATATTCATTACAGAAATAAAGATTGTCTACAACAATGCTCGTCGACATCTTATCATTGGAAACTGACCGATTCGCTCCAACTAAAAAATTCGCGTTATCATTGAAAACACATGCGGCGCGGGCGCGGGTTCGTTGTAACTTATTAGCATACGAAAAGACCAACTTTGTCGGGTCTCGCCTCGCCACATATTTCGTAGGAAAGACAAAAATAATATAATGGCACCCATAAACGATGTCTTCTGAACTTTTTGCACCAATAAAGGCGTCGCGTCGTAAAATTTGTCCAAATCGTGTCCTTTTTCTCAAAACTTTTTACAAGTTTTTCGAAGAGCTCGATACAATGGGACAATTATGTCGTAATTTTTTCATAATGGATTGTTTGTCAATACTAGGTAATTTTTATTGGGTCGTATGAACATTTTTTATGCTTTCAGTTTCATTAGAAGTGCTGTTTTGTTTTGTTCATCTGTGCAATGTTGATGATTAAATTCTAACGAAAAGTAAAAATACTTTCAATATTTTTATTAGAGAAAGACTTAAAGACTGAATTATAAACAATATCATCATCAAAAAAATTACTTAAGACGTTATTTTTGGGCTACTACGAGTATACTAGAGTAATTACGTCTTTTTTAACGTTTTTCAATGTATAACAATTATTTTGCCCTACTACTAATCACGAGCAATTACACAAGTTGTTGTATTAAAAGAGACAACCTTTTCATAATAAAAAACGAGCATGTTGTATAACTGGTAAATAACTACTATTTATAAATAAAGTTATGTATTACCAATCAAAGGCAGCCCTAAAAACGTGATGCCTTAGTCTCGAGTATTCGTTCTCTGAGACATGTGAATTTGTACCACAGATTATTAAATAGTTACTTGTTTGTACTAACTAGTGATAATATTTCGGGGGGAAAATAGAGTACTGAAGTACGAAATATATTTTTATAGTATAAGTAAGCTATTTTTAAGTATTGTTGAATGCAACGCTTTTCACTGCGTTTTATAAAATTAAAATAAGTAATTAATGGTAATGAATGGATTTAGTAGTGTACCGGCATTGTTATTATTATACTAAAAGTACATATTATTATATCGAATCGCGATTCAAATCTTTTTTTTTTCTATAATTCAGTAGATGTTAAATACTATTGCGGTCCGTCAGTTGTGTCAGTGTCAAATCAAAAAATAGAATGAATTAATGGTCTCGCGCCCACTCATAACCAAAAATCTCATAACCAATACGTAAAGGTCCCACTCATAACTGCTGATGTGAGAAAACGAAACTCATAACCAACACAACTACACAATTATGTACAGTCGCTTTAATAATTATTAACAACATTAACAAAAAAAGGTAAATAATATTTTAAATCAAAGTAAAACGCTTGGTATAAAAGAGGTGTAAAGAGGCATCTTGCAGGTCGGCAAGGTGATGGTGGCTATTGCGGTGTGTAATCTCTTCCGCATTAATATTAGCACAAACAATATAGAAGACAAAATGGTTTTTTTTCAAAAAATTAAACCGACTTCAAAAACACCAAAAGTTATAAATAATATAAGAATACAAACAACATCACAGTTTTATATTGAAGTTCGTGCCAAATTTTAACTTGTACTTATATTTTTTTAAGATTAAGACTTTAATATAAAACAGTGATGTTGTTTGTATTCTTATATTGTTTATGACTTTCTGGTGTTTTTGAAGTCGGTTTTATTTTTTGTAAACAAAAATTCTTTTCTATCTTTTTAGTTAATTTAAAATACCAAAACAAATGTAATATTCTGAATGTAACAAATACTATTCTGAAAACCGCATCAAAGTCGATTCAGCCAAACGCGAGATAATCGCAGATAAACATACATACAAACATACAGGTCAAACTGAGAACCTCCTTTTTTAACCGACTTTGAAAAAGGAAGAGGTTCTATGTTCGACTGTATCTATTTTTTTGAAAGCCGTTAAAAAGGATCTGCTTATTTTATACATAAAATTTCTTCCAGCAGACCTGCGAAAGGAGAAATTGTAATATATTAGAATTTGCGTGTATAGCAGCTTAGAAGGCGATCTAATAGTAAAAAAATATATATAAATAAAACCATACTATATAACATACTAAATAAAAAATAAGTAGAAATACCTATTACACAAATAATATGAATATTATTAAAATGTTTATACACGGTTATTTTTTTATCACCCTGGAAAATTTTAGGGATGCTTCAGGACACCTCCAATATTATATAAAAAATAAAAAAAATGAATTAAAAAAATTTAAAAAAAAATTTAAAAAAATAAAAAAATCTCTAAAAATGCTGCTCTCAACTAGTGCAGCATTTTTTGTATTTTTTTAAAAATTAATATAAAATTAAGGAGGGGGGTTATTTCTTTTATTTATATTTAAATCATTCTAATACCATGTCGTGAAGCGTCCCTTAAATTTTCCAGGGTGATAAAAAAATAACCGTGTATATCATATTCGGACTTGGATAGATAGTATTCCCTTATGCGGCGCTTGAAAGAGTAGATGAGATGTAGCTATCAGGACAAACTAATTCTCAATCACTTCTCAATATTGTTATTTTTGTTGAAGATGTCACGGAGAGAAACTATTTTTTGCCTTCCTTGCACTAAGATTTGTTTAGTGCTTACCCGAGAACCTTACCTCGAGAACTATACCCCCTAAATCAAAAAAGAATTTACCAAATCGATTAATAAATGACAGAGTTATGAGGTAGCAAACGTAAAAAAAGAACATACTATGGAAATGATATAGTCCCCCTTTTTGTGAAGTCGGTTAAAAAATAAAATGACTCGCAATTGAAAGTTGCTTAATTTCTTCAAAATAATATAAATATTAAAACCGATAGTTACCCACATGGTGTTCTTTGATTGTCAAAGATAATAAGTAGTACTACTGGACACGTAAGTAGTACCACGGGTAAGGACTGGATTTTTTGTGTATTGCGTCTTGAAATGACAGTTAAGACTGTGTTGCCGTTTATACTGTAACTTAATATTTCTTTTTCGTATGAAATAATAAAACAAAGAGTACCTACTTTAAAATTAGTATGCGAGTATAGTAAGCAAGATAATAGTAAGCAAGCACTATTGGTCTCAAATGTACTTTAAAGTAGTTCACAGTTTAGGTATTTGCTTTTTTTATGTTCGGTTATGAGTTACTCCTTTAAATTAAATATTTTATAAGTTTAAAATAAATTTCATAACCATGGTTATGAGTGGGTCCTCAATTCAGGTATGAGTCGCCACATTTTATTCCAGTTATGAGTTTCTGGTTATGAGTGGGCGCGAGACCGAATTAATATCGACAAATTACTAATTCACAATAACTGATTGACAAATAAATGATTTACATTTCTTATAGTCGAATTTATTGCGATACTAACTAAACTAGCCCATATTTTCCAGGTATGCCCTTATTTAAAATAAAGCAATGAAAACAATAAAATCGAAAGTTTAAAGAGTCGGCGTTTGTTTGTGTCAATGCAGGTTATTTGTAGCAAAGGAATGGAGCTTTTGTTCCGAACAATACACCGAGCCTTAATGGAGCCGGTTGCATAATTACTGCAATCTAAATATTTAGAAGAAATGTGAAAGCGAACGTGAAATTTTACAATTTGGCTACTTGTTTTGTTTTGCCGGTCTCATTTTATTGCTGCTCTGAGATTTGCTTTAATACGCCGGTGGCCGTGGGCCTACCTGAGATTTAGAACACATTTATGACGCCTATATCACCTTAACACCTATTATGTCGGCATCCTTTTTCTCTAGCATTTTAGGTGGTGTTTCTAACTTCTGTATGAGACCATCGTATTCTTCTTATTCGGCGCAGTTAAGATAATATTTGAAAATTGCCTCCGTAAAATCTTTTTTCTCAGATTTTGTAGTCTGCAAAATTGCCGTTACTAGCAGTATGTGGTATGTAGATACCAAGCGAAATCAGTAAGCTGTTCAGCTAGTTCATATAGTAGGTAATATATAGATAGTTAAATACTTATTGAATCGATAAATGATCACGTTGTGGTCGAAGGGGATACAGATGGTGAATTCATTAAAATATTTCCAAGTACAGTAAAATATTCAGATGTAATAATTTGTCAAAATAATTTGAATATTTAAAGCTCATCATTTTCTGTGTTGTCCAAAATAAATGTAATTATTCCAATAGTATTATTCCATGACATTTTAGTTTGTATCAGGAGAAAAATCGTATCTGCTGGATGTTTCTGTTGTGTACGCATGGCTGTGATACACGCTATACACCAGGGGGCCGTGGACCAGTGGTGGCCCCTGGAAACAGCCGAAGTAGTCCGCGAAACCATCCGAAAATAATATTATAGATATAACAAACAATCCTTTAGTATAGTTAGTATATGAAATACTCTGTATTGTCTAGAGTCGGTGGTCCATGGCCTGACAGTTATATAGAAAATGGTTCTTCGTCGCTAAAAGGTTAAGAACCACTGCTATACACGCTAACAAAGAGGCTTTGAGGGCTTCTTTCAAAAAGGCTACTTATTTAATGGGGAGGCTCTTGGCCTTAATCTCACCGGATGGGAACTGATGGTAAGGTCGAAGATAGAAAGAAGCGAGCTTCACACCTGGATTCCTCAATCACTGAGGCGAGGCCGCCATCTTACTATTATTCGCCGAAGGGCAAAAATGTTACAACATTACTTTAATGGTGATAAACTTGAGTAAGACGGTGATAGCTAGCTCGGTGACCTCAGAAGCTCTCTCTACCAGAGATTTAAATAATCTCTGCTCTCTACCATCAAGCAGAAAAATTTGTGCTTCCATGGGGAATCGAACCCTGGAACTCCAAATCAATACCGGGTGGTGTCAAACACTAAACCAGGGGTGCAATTAATTTTGTGAAGAGGATCCCCGGAAAGACCCACTCAGACGACGCCAGACTCAGTAGCGGATCAAGAACCACACACCTCCGCGTTGAATTTCTCCAGGGGCGAAATCGTGTGTAAATGCATTTTACTTACTGAGATCCTCTATTAAGAAAGCAAAGGTACTTCCTATCCGTGCAAAAGCGTAGCCGATTACCGGTAAATAATATAATACATTTCTTATAGATCTCAATAATAATATTATGAGAAACAAAGCACGACAATGTGACGAGTGGTGACGATTGAGTGTTATGAGTGCTTAATGTTCCTCATTAACAAGTGTTTTACTTATTTAGGTCAATCACCAATGTGAACCAATACCAGAACAAGTTTGACGTGATGCTTTTTTCAACAATATTTTAAGTAATTTATTGTCATCTATATCTACGCGTACTCTGTATAAGATACCGTCACCGTTATATTTATTTATAACGTTAGACAGTTGTCAAAGGTTATTTCCAATTTGTTCCTCAGAATGACCTCACTTCATCTGACGGAAGTCAAGAAGGCAGACATACTTGCAAAGAACCAACGAAATTACTTTCTCTGACTTAATCTAAAACGCCACTAATCGCAAAGTGACAATTTGTTATATTAATAAAACTCCGGTAATAGGATTACGACTTGATTCTCAATACTCCGCAAGCTCCAACTCGTTTGGCTGAGTACACAAGATCGTGATAAGCTAAACACCTCCTAATCTCTTCTTCCTGGTCGCGATGACTTGACGATGCAGTCAGCGAGAAGTGCGTCAGCGCAGCCTTCTCTGCGTACTATGAAGTGATTTGTGATCTAAATGGCGAGTTTCAGCGTAATAAATAGACAAATACCGCCTTTAAAAAGCCTGATGTTGATCTCACCTAATAGAGAAAAAATCCTACAAACAAAAACGCAAAAGAAATGTCTACAAAAATTCTAGTAAACTATATGACGCTTGAGGCAGATACGGATAGAGTCACCTCTAGACTTAGTGGAAAATTTTCAATATGTTTGATATTTATAAACTGAAAGTTACTCAGGTGGTTAAAATAACAGCGAATTTATTTTCATAACACGCCAGTAACCTATTTGATAAAAGAGGCTCGAGTAAATAACAAATATCATTTAATTTCGCTATTTATAGACATATGTATGTAATATGTAGATCTGTTAAAAATATACGTCTAGTTGATTTTATTTTAATTATGCGCATAATAAACCTTCCTGATATTTTAAGCGAGATCAATTTGAATAAATAACTTTGAATCACTTTTTTTAAACTGTCTGTTTATGCTGAATAGAAATAAACGGCTCTTACGATGAAAAGTTTGATATAAAGCAATCTATGGATTTTGCGATTTATTACTCCTTTTTAATCATTAACATACTTATGTAGGTATTGATTTAGATGAATATAAACAAATGCCGTGGCCGTCTTATTTCCTTTAACTTTTGTAGCGATTTGCATCTCATAATTAATTAGCATAGACCTATCACTCTCTTGGGATCAATTGAGTAAGCAGGTACCTCTGGGTTGTGAAGATCGGTATAACCCTAACCCTATCAAGAGGCAGTAAGGCATTTTAACCTTGGCTTTGGTCTGTCGTATCGACAGCTATGTATGTTAAATCATCGCTCCCGGCAATGACTTGCGCCAATCGGTGCTCACAATCGACTTTCAAAATAGATCATTATGTAGTACTTAGCACTGTCACGATCTCCGCGTGGGAGATATCTCGCTTGCGGTACCAGATATGCCTTAATTGCTGCCGTTATCGACTATTTATTGCCTTGCTAATAAAATTGGATCATTTTATTGATTCCTTTTCGTTAGGACTTACCCATGTGGGATGATTTGCTGCCTGCTAATATTGAAGGCTGGTCTGTTGCTGTATTTAATATCTCAGTGTAATTTTGTTCCGGTACCAAATTGGTTGGCCGCAGATTAAATGAAGACCATTAAATGCCGAGATTGTGAGATTTGCTATTCCGTGCACGTTTTTGGTTAATTTTTACTGTATTCCTTTAGACCTAAAAGTCAGTCAGTCTTTTTAATTTTCTTTTAATGCTTAGCCCTCCATTTTTTCTGCACCACGACACTTGACAAAAACTTTTTAAAAGTTTTCACCGATAGATATGCACAAACCTATTGCTCGTTTTTTAATCTTGCCTATTTAAATCAAGATACTGACTGTCGGAATGCATTATAATCATTGATAATAGTGTAGCCAGAGCAATAAAACATACGGTAACCGTTTATTATCAGGCGGCTCGTATGCTTGATTACCATCCTCAGGGTATATTTTTTCAGATTCTTTAGCATCAGGTATTTTAGATTCCTTGCATGAGACCATTCAAAATAGCGGAAATTTAAATTTGAGGAAGTTTTGAGCACATTTCATATAACATAGTAATATATTTATAAAATCTTGTCAATAACAAACTTAATTTACATTTCCATTTTACATAGATTGTATTTTAGAGGGTGCTCTTTGGTTTGCCTAAAATTACTAGTTTTTATTAGATTTGGCCGAATCGTGTTAGGCTAAACTTTTAACAATCGCTGTTTATCCTAATACTAATTTCGCACTTTTGATAGTTTAGTTTATAAATTGAAAACCCAAATTTTTTAATCTTTGTTTTCTAGCTAAATTGTAAATATATGGTAAGAATTTAAAATTGGGAAAAGAAAACAAAATTGTCCCTTAAATTATTACAATCTTCAACTTTATTCTTTTACCATTTTTTTTTTGGCTTCTTACAAATACCAAATGCAAAGCACTTAAATTAACTAAATGTAAAATCTATACAAGCCAAGGGCAGGATGGTTCAAGTTTGTTTGATTAATCTCGGTAAGCAAAAATCAGGTACAAATTGGGTACAAAAATCATAAAATGAGGGGCAATAAAGTACCTACACCAACAAATAGTTCTAGGTTTCTTTCTTTTTTTTAACCAAAAATTAGTAGCCTTCCCCGGAGCGGTTTTTAGTAGATCGTACCTTCGATGCTAAGTTTCTGCGATCACGGGTCAGAGATATAGTATTCCAGTTTCTTAGTTTTTAAGTAGTTATTTCATCTGAACAATTCCACAGAATTCCTCCTTGTTATTAGGTTATTCTGTTATATCCTCTAACTGAAAAGCCAAGCAGCGGAGCCCTACGGCCTCCGGTAACTGCCCTGGAGATTCATAGCACAGTGTTAGGTTAAAAATATAATTAAATATGCATATGATCTTAGGGTCAGTGGGTCTAACACCGAGTTCTGAAAGAATCCCAGTCAATACATTTAAATTTCGTGTCATAAACATAGCAAATGAATGCCAAACATAATTTTCAATAAATTGACATATTTTCTTAGTAGTTGGTTTTAAAAAGGACACATGGAGGGGAGAGCACCTATTTTGTGTATAATTATTGCTATTAATAAAAAGAAAACAGCTCAATTTGTGAGTTATTTGCCAAAGTATGATGTGAAACTTTATATGGTGAAAACTTAGAATTTAGCAATTGTTATTCATTAATCCCATTAAAATGCCGCTTACTATCAGGTTTTTTTAATGAAGTAGGGGATGTAAAAGGCGAATTTTGAAAATATAATGTGTTTGAAACAAACCTACCGATAATAAAAAATTTACACAATCTGTTTTAAATCATGAAATATAATAAGTAATATTATTAATACCTTAATGTGGGTGGAGTATTATCTATTGATAAAGTTTATCCATTTAATTTAATGAATCGCGTGCCGGCGATTAAAAACTATTTTTTTTTCCTGAGCTTTACTCTTCGAGCTGAAAACAAAAATAACTGACTTTTGAAATCTCACTGTAGCTTTTAAAATTAAATGCACACGGAAAACGGGAAAAATACCTATGGATTTTATTCGCTGAAATTATGATAAATACTTTAGATTTCGCAAATCAATAACAAATTACTTCGGTCGATGTGTCACAGACTAACCAGTTCTGAGATCATAGCATAGACGCGTTCACAGACTAAGGTGAGATAGGGCGCGTTCCATTTAAGCACAGATTTGCGTTTATGCAGATACTAGAACCGAGGTCCGTTTGCCGAATGTTAAGCGTCGTATTGGCGACGGAACCTTCCCTAAAACCAAATTCATTTCACAACATGTGTGTCATGATGTGTCAAGTCAACATACGGATCTTTCGAAATTCTACAATATGCAATAAGTATTTCCAACCAAAGTTATAAGTTGGGTTGAAAAACAAAACGTAATGAAAAATTAACCATAAACAAACTGTGAATGCTTTCCAAATTCTATTCGACGAAACTAATATGATCTATAAGTTTAAGTGTACCTTATTATAATATGTCTCTAAAAATGATCAAAACAAACGGTCTTAATGTCAAATTCCGAATTTTGAGAAAATCAACCCACCTAAAGGGGAGCACGGGATTTTGGGCGAAAAAAATCTATCTTTGTAAATAAGGCCAGGATAAACGCGAGATTTATTTTGTTTATGCAAAAATTGAATAAAGACCAAAGATAATTGCAAATGTCACTGACGTGACGTGAAACGACGTTGACGTTGACACTTGACATTGTGAAATTAATTGACAAAGTTATTGTAATTACGATTTTAGTTGTGAAATTTGTGTTAAAACTACAGTGAAACCAAAGTGTTTTTGCAAAATTAGTGTTTTATGGATTTTTAAGAAAAAACGGTGTAACAATCTCTAATGTACAAATAAACATTCTGAAATTTATTGGCATAGATATCTTTTCGCATTTTAATCAATAAGTATGCTAAATTATTGCAAACCCTAATATTGTTATTGCAATCGCTTGTTTGGATCGTTGAAACCATAAATTGATTTGTTTTAACAAAATGTTTATTTTAATCAAAGTTAGTGACAGAATTTAATAGCTAATCGTATTTGCCCTATATACTTACGCCTAAAATGTAATCCAACCCGCGTGGTTCCGTCGGAGCCCCTCATCGCCGCGCCGGAGCCGCCGCGGAAGTCAGCTATATGCATGCCTGCTTGCTTGCATACCAGTTGAAAATGCATAAAAGTTGTGCGTTTTCATTTTCTGCGAATTATAATTTAGTGTTACGATAGTAAAAATTGTTATTGTTCAGCCTAACGTTGGATTTACGATGCAAAAATACAGCGATAAAAGGTTTAAAATGGGCAGAACACATTTAGTAGAAGTGAAAATTATTGCGAATAATTTTTAGACTTAAAAGTTTGTGCATGTGCTCTTGCATTTAGGACTACAAAAAAATTAGCGATCCAATATACACGTAAGATAGGTATTAAAAATATATGACCGCTCCTATTTTCGGCTGAACTGGGATCATTGCTAGTAATTTGAACTCAAATTACTGAAAAGATAAACTGTAACATTTGTAAATTTATTTCTGTTTGTGTCTTCACTATGCAATTTTGCTATTCATGCATTTCCTGTGATTGTTGGTTGGTTGAGTGATCAAGAAAATACAACGACTGGGAAATGCCAGTCACCATTAGGCCATAACTTTATCAGCAGGCGTATTACATTGTTACCTAATGGTGTAAACAATTTTCTTCACACAAATATACTCGTACTATGCGGAAAGATACAAAAACATTTGAAATATTTTTAGATTTCTAGAATTTTAATCTTCAACTATATATTGGGACAGTGATCTGTGAATTATAAAATCCCTAATATCTTGGAAACTTACTGCTGTGTCCAGCAGTGAGCATATTATGTATGACTAATAAGATAAAGATATTAAATTCTTAAGCAAACAAGAACAAAATACTATTGCCATAAATGATTTTGGCGATGATTAATAGAAATACACTTATCTGCAATGAAATCGATCCACCTTTACGCTTTGGTTCAGAATTCGATAAATCATATCAACCATCAATAAATAATATCTTTTAACCCTGTTTGTTAAACAAGAGCCTAAGCTTAGATTAGACCAGTTTTTACCATGACAGATTCAGAAACAGAGTTTTCCGAAGAAATAAGTCTATTGTCAGCAATACCTATTCTATCCACGTTTAGAATATGTTAGAATAAAGCTTATGAAGTATGCTTTTAAATAGTATTTACAGTTTTTGTTTGTTAAATCTTATTTTTATATACCGATATTTCCAAATCGACACCTATGAGGTCGGTCGATTTCATTGCAGGTAAGGTAGATTTCATTTTCAGATTCCACTAAATTAGACGAAAACTGATTAGTACCAAAGGCAAAGTTAAACAAAATTAGCATAGCTTAACTATACTAGTGCTAACTGGTAGGCGGCACATTGACACGAAAAGAAAGTTGTTAATTAACTAATCCCTTATATCTCTTTAATCCATTGAGAACGAGACCTTTGCAAAGTTTAATGAAAAAACTAAACAGGAAGTCTTTAAAGCGAATAATATCTGATACGGGCCTAATTACCTACCTATGTTAATAGGATGAAAGAGAAAGAACCGAACTCCTCGTATTATTTTAAAAAAAACGTTGGAAATACACATCGATGAATCCTAAAGCAAACTAGAATGTTCGCCGAGTCCCACGAAGGAAATTAGCGCCGAATCATTACGTAATTCATGAAGTAAACAACCTTAACCTTTTGCATCGTGATACGACCATAATGAGGCAGTCGTACGAAGTGATAGGCGCTATGCGCGAAATACGGACCTGCGAGCCGTGATTGAACACATTAACGCCACAAGTAATATCTTTGAAGGATAATGAGAGGTTTGAAGGTCGGCAGAATATGGATCTTCATTGTTTTTCAACCTTTCACTTAATATTTTCGTGCTGTATTTTCGCGGTTTCGTGTATGCAAAGTTGTTCGTTAGGTACCTAAGTAATAATAGACGTTTTAGCGCTTTTTACCATTACTATTAATGACTCAGTCTTTATCGAATGTTATCATCCAGACACGGATGGAAACCTACTCTTCAATTATATATCTAAGTGTAACCTGTCATTTCCTATGCTGGGTAAACTTAGTAGAACCAGAATAGCATATCAATAAACATCAAATCCGCAAAAAAATATCTGGTTGCATGGTAAGGCTTTAAGGTGAGGGTAGAGCATAGTATTTTCTGTTTAATTGTTACCTAAGAAAGAGCAAATAAACTTGTGACACGCCTGATGTGTATGTAATCACCACAGCCTAAATGAGCGCTTGCAATCAAAGCGGTTACTTCATCATCATAGCTCATATACGTCCCCACCAAGGGGCACGAGACTACCCTAACTAGTTAGGGCCATTAGGCCTTACTCAAACCACGCTGGCCCACTAGGGATTGCACATACACCTTTGAATTACTTCCTCACGATGTTTTCCTTCACCGTAGGAGCGTCAGATAAATGTACATATGAAATTCGTGAAACGGAAGACACATTGGTACATGGCAGGATTTAAAGCGGTTACTTGCGCGTTGTCATCCCAATACTCAAGTTGTTCCCTCCGTTAAGCTCTTAAAAAGTGATCACGATATTGTAGCGACTCAGTCGCTAACACTAAGATATTTATTTAGGTCGGAGAGTGGTGAAATTGTATTCAGATACTCAACGTTTTAAAAAAGTTATAAAAACTTATTATCTTCTAATATATAAAAGTCGGAGAGTGGTCAAATTGTATTCACATACTCAAACGTTTTAAAAAAGTTATAAAAACTTATTATCTTCTAATGTATAAAATTCTCTTGTCACAGTGTATGTACCCGAACTCTTCCGAAATGGATGGACCAATTTTTATGATTTTTTTATGTATATTCCATGTACATATAAATATAAGTCTATGGTATATTCGGTAGGTCTGAGAATAGGTCGTAAACTATTTTTATACCCCTAAGTGATTAGGGTATTTTTTTTGACAATTAATATGGCGAAACGTAGTTCGCGGGCACAGCTATTTTAAATATAAATCACAGCATTTACAAAATTGTTTCAACAGCTTAATAATCTTTTCTATATTGACTAATGGCCGGTATACACTTTGTTTAGTTAAGTGCTTAGTGTTTAGTGTTTAGTAGACTGTTTAGTGTTAAGTGATTAGTAGGTGCTGTCCATACACTGTTTAGTAAACGGTGTTTAGTTTATTTGTTCATTATATGGACTAAACACTAAACAGATCTGTCCAGACGTGTTTAGTGAGTGTTTAGTGTTAAGTGAGGGGTGAAGGCGGGAGAGCGGGAGGGGCGACTCGCAGAAAAAATAGAACGCGTTCCTATTCGCTAAACACTAAACACTTAACACTAAACACTTAACACTAAACACTTAACACTAAACAGAAGCTGTCCGAACGTGTTTTTTACTAAACACTTAACACTAAACAAACCACTCGCACTAAACACTAAACAATGTGTGTACCGGCCATTATAATCTTTTTCCTTACCTATTCAGTTGAAGTTCCATTGCATTGCGTCCGAGCAACACACAAATAAACTTTAAAGTAGGACTCCGATTGGCCGCTTCTGATGAACTTAAACGATATTTGAAAGATTCACGTCAAATATTTGACGTGAATCGACCCTCAACAAGACATGCCAAACAACTTCTTTTCTTATTAAAAAAAATCTATAATTTATTAGTTAATACTCCGTTTCCGATATACCAAACGCAAAGTGTTTCATAATTACCTTTCAATGCCCATAATTATTTAGCTAAATAACTCACCGTCTGTTTCCCGTAGCATGTACCTACTATCATGACTCATTTCAAATTACTGTTATTTGCAATATGATTGTATCCTTACACGTTTAAAGTCCAAAGTTCAAACTTTATATTTAATTATTATAATAAATAAGTAGAAATATACTTTTTCCCAAACAAGAGATCACGTCACATATTTCCAGCTAAACACCTTTTATCTTCATCAAGGAATATTAGCACTTTTAATGGAAATTTCCATAGACTGGATTTTCCGTGTAAGTTGCTACCTCTTAAAGCAATTAGTGTAAATGTTATAATAGTATAAGAGAATATATTAAGTAACAAATTTTATATAAAATTAAGCCGACAATTAAGAAATACAGTACAGTTTCAATGTAGTAAAGTTCAATGTAGTTCAAAACTCATTGTAGTATCAATGTAGTGGCTTAAGCATTAATTTGTATTTATGTGTGTAATGTACGTTTGTATAGTATAATATAGCAGTATATTATTGTAATTTATGTTTGTATAGTATGTTTTAATATGAGCTGCGCAACTTTAAAAAATGAGTAGGTACGTGATAAATATATTATAAGAAGTCTCCACGGCCTAAGCGGCCGTGGACATTTTGTTCAGCGTATCTGAACAAAATGAAAAATACATCATTGTATGGTTGACTGTACTTATTTCAAATGAGATCTTGAGCTGAGACCTCCAATATGGAACACCATGCTTATGTCTTTAAGTACTTGCAAAATTTTAATATTAATGAATATGGATTTGACTTAAAAAATATTTTACAAAAAATAAAAACCGACTTCAAATACACTGAAAAATTAAAAATAATAAATAAGAATAAGTACAGACAACATCACACTTCTATATTGAAGTCGGTGCCAAACGATGATCTAGAAAGTGTTAAAATTTATCACCGACTTCAATATAGAAGTGTGATGTTGTCTGTACCTATTCTTTTATATTATTTTTAACTTTTCTGTGTTTTTGAAGTCGGATTTTATTTTTTTGTAAAATATTTTTTATTTTTAACTTTTGAGTGAAAGAGCTCTTTTTAGTGAAAGAAACTTTTTAGGGATTTTTATGGGATCCCATCATCAGATCTTTACTTTGGTGACTTTGGGACCACCCTTGGAGTATACTCTATCGAATACAAAAAGAATTTGAAAATCGTTCCACAATTGGCGGCGTAATCGCGTATCATACACACAACAAAAAACATACGCATCGAATTGAGAACCTCCTCCTTTTTTGAAGTCGGTTAAAAAAAGAGGGCCTTCCAAAATCAAAATAAGAGTACCAACAAAAAACTTTTAACTAATTTCCTAGCATGAAACGTGCAAAGTGCGATTGATTTATTAGACCTTGGAATAGCGTGTGAAAACTACACGCAGTGGATAATTGTAGGATCTACCTAATTACTCACAGTTTGGTCGATTTTGTGTATAATCGATAAAAAGCTGCGCAAGGATAAGGCCCTTTCTATATGACGCAATTTTTCTTCTTATTTCATAGTAGCGAAACTCTGGCGGTTTCGTAATTGGAGTAAGTTTCTGAAGTTTATTGGCTGTAATCGGAACGAAATCGAAGTTATGAAATTTTGAATGTTGCTACTTCTTTCTCGGAGGCAATTCTTTCACTGTTACTGATTATACAATAAATTATCTATTTAATTGCCATCATTAATTTAAATTTTCGTTCTCCCTTTAAGGCCCAACTTCACCAACATTAACGCAAAAAAGGAATGGACAAATTTGGTTTAACTATTCCAAATAGAGTTCCGAATAGAGTTTCATTTTATCTGTGGTAAATTAAAATTGACCAAATGAATGAATGAATGATAATGCTGCGAAATATATTAGTCCATTCTCTCTGTAAATCTCATAGCTTATTATTTGTTTTTTAAACAAGTACTTAGGATTTTACGTCAGTTGCGACAAGTGTCACTTTTGATAGCTTGCCAATCAGCTGTTAATTAGGCGCCATCTTTCTTATTTATCCTAGTATTCTCGAATAAGGGCTTTATTCTAAGTATAAGTATTTGTTGAAATTAACTTTGACTTATCTGAGAGTAACCCATGACTTTATCCTTGGTATAAAACTCATCTGACCTTGGTGAAATCGGGCCTTAGTTCGGGCATTAATTCTATGTAGTTTATTGATTAATTAAATAAAAGCAGATCAAGTCTAATTACTGTAATTTGCTAGAACAGTCACTTTTTAGGGTTCCGTAGTTATAACAAGGATCCCTATAGTGTAGCCCTTGTTATTTCTTTTAATTATTATTACTTGTTCTTTTATTTGTGCTATTTGAAAATCGAGGAAAGCGCTAATTAAATTAGAGTTTCATTCACTAAAAAGATTTCATTCACTAAAAAGTTAAAAATAATAAAAATATTTTACAGAAAATAAAAACCGACTTCAAAAACACTGAAAAGTTAAAAATAATATAAGAATAGGTACAGACAGCATCACACTTCTATATTGAAGTCGTTGACAAATTTTAAGACTTTCTAGGAGATCATTGTTTGGCACCGACTTCAATATAAAAGTGTGATGTTGTCTGTACCCATTCTTATATTATTTTTAACTTCTCAGTGTTATTGAAGTCGGTTTTTATTTTTTGTAAAATATTTTTTATTATTAAATCCAGAGTCCGTCTATCCATCTGTGCGCAGCTTAGCTTGGAGACTACTAGTACTAGAAAGCTGTCACTTTGCATAGGTATATCCGGGCGCGTGAGTAGTGGTGGCGCATTGTGGACTCTACCACACGCACCCTAAAGGGCAGGGAGCACACCAGGGGGTTTTAGTGAATATGCCCGGCATTCTGCCGGGAGAGCCTCACACATGCCCGCCGTCTAGCCAACGGCGGGAACGTTGAGGCCACGCATTCCCCCCGAAAAAAAAGGTATGTATATAAGTGAATTACGCCAAAAAATGGTAAAATAAAATCTTTACATGGTATCGGTATACGTAAAATGGGGATGAAACTTCACATCTTTTCTATAATAAGGTCGATCATTGGATAGATGATGTTCATAGAAATGAGAGATTGTGTGAAGATTATTTCAAATTAAGATTATTGAGGTTTAAATTGTTTTTTTTTTTATAGAATTAAGTGCCTCCCCTCTCCTCAGAATATAAAATAGTTACTTAGATAAAGTTGTTACTAGTTCGGAATCAATAGTAAATATGTAAAATTACGAAGTATCTATATAAATAAAAATGGATCTTCGAAATGTATATACGCCCATAACTTTTGAACATCTGCACCAAATTGGATGATTCTTGGTTTTATGTATTCGTTATTATTAGGACAAGGTTTATGTAATATAAAAATTACAATAATTTAATCAAACATTTCAGTAATTTAGTTACAAAACATGGCGTTACATAGTACGCCGGGTCAGCTAGTAGAAAATAAAATCTTACACAATATACATTAAAACGTTACGATAGGACCTTTTAAACTACGGAATCCTTCACTGCGTGGCCCGACACACACTATGCCGATATTTTAACTTTTGATTAACTATTTACAGCACTGACATAAATAAAAAAAATACGCTTATTTTACGCCCAATACGTCATAAATATTACAAATTCATACTTTTAGTAGTATTAAAATCCATACATTAATTTAATTTCAAATTTAAAGACATTCTTTTTTCACCCACCTCGTTATAACGTTCAACCCCTAATTGGAGGCCAAATTGACCAAAATCCATTCTTATCGTCTACCCTTCACGTCAAACGAAAAAGGCCTTCCTCTTTACAATATTAGTTTAGATCGGCTGCTAATGGCTATTGATCTTAGGAAATATGTACTGGCACTGACTATAAACTCGGCAGTTTCAATTATTTATAAGGCATTTAATGCTTACTAAATAGATTTTATAACACGCCGCACCACGCAACCTACAACCAACCAACATGTTGAAGTGTACATGTCTATCAATTCTGATTTATTGTCATTAAATCCGTTCGTATAAATCATTTCATTAAAGTAGTCTAGGCTCGCTTTATACATTTCGGCAATTAAATTTATTCCCTCATTTAACTTTAGTTTCACTATGCATGAGTTTATGTTTGATTTAAATGAATTGTAAATAGTAAATATGAATTTTATGTTAAATTTTTTGGGCTTCCTATTAAAGTAATAAACTGCTTATTTTTGGAAAGGGGTGAAGGGGGATCCAAGAAATACCTCACTGGACCCAAGCTAACCTAACCTGCAGGCGATACACCAGACGTTCCTCACCAATCCGCTAGCGTTTTGAGAGACGACCTAAATCCCCATTTTTGGAGAGGCATAAGCCCCGCAATAGGCGTATTATATTTGATGATAAAAGGATGGATGATGATGATAAGAATTCTGAGTCTGCTTGCTACCACCAGTTGATGAGTCGAATGAGTCTCGCTTCAATCTTCAGTTGAAATAAACGTATTTGGTAATCGTATATTGTTACCCTAGGAGTGAAAGTAACTTATTTAGTCCCGAAACGGGGATTGGCAACCGAGCATAGAGAGGGCGCCAATAGTTCGAGGGACTAAATAAGTCTTTAACCCGAGGTAAACACTGTGATTTACATTACGAATACAAGGAAAGCAAAAATAAAAACATGAATTAGCCAAGGAAAAAATCAGTGAATTTTATTTTACACTAGCTGTGCCCGCGAACTACGTTTCGCCATAATAATTGTAAAAAAAATATCACCTAGAGGTATAAAAAATAGCCTACGATCTATTCTTTGACCTACCAAATATACACAAAAAATGTAATAAAAATCGGTCAAGCCAATTCGGAGGAGTTCGATAACAAAATCTGTTACACGAGATTTTTATATATTAGATAAATCAACAACTTCTGCTTTAGCCTCCTCTCTTATAAAATCAGGCGTTAAATCTATATCTGAATCAGTTGAACTCATTGTGTTAATACAAATCTCTGCTATACGGAAGTATAAACATAACTCTACAACTCGAAAAAACAAATGTAGATCGGATTGCCGCTTTTCCGCCATTATTTTTCATTTTCATCCTTGAAAAAATGGTAAATATTTTGCCCAAATCTATGTTATTTTAAAGAAATAGTTGAAAGTAAATGATAATTAGCTGGATTTAAGCCTAGAATATTTAACTCGGTGAAGACCCATTTCTGAAGTTTACTTATTCCCTTAGGTGACTCTATTTTTGACATCTCTTCACTTCCTATATAAAACTGGACATTAAAATTAAAGAAACATGTTTTTAAATTATCATATTAGTCAAAATAAAAATGTGAATATTGATGCAAGTTATACTTAGTTGCATTTAACGATATACATGCAGACAGAACGTGGCTTGTAAATATATTCAACTATACGTCAAAATATAAATTTGATGAAATTTATGACGAAGAATAACAAATGACTTCAATAAAATCTATTGTGACTTTCTTTGCTTATTTAGGGTCCAACAGCTACAACCTAAAGAACGAAGTTTGAAATATTGGGTTGGGACCTCTATTTTGTGATTGCGTGACTCCTATGGCTTGCGAATATGGTATTTGCCCGTACACCTGGATGCTAGCACGGCACTTAGATAAATAACATTTAAACGTATGCACATGTTCAATGATAAATGCCGTTGAATGCAATTAAATTGCACAGTGCACATGGTGCGTGATAGCTGAGCAAGACCGCGGTTTATTTATACTACTTTAATTAATGCATCGCTATTATTCTTATTATTATATGCTGGTTTTATTTTGATTCACATAGCTTTTCTACTGGTTGCGTAATATGTAGCTGTTGGTTTTATAAATGGTGGTAACGCAAATTTTCTACTTTACCCATTATGAAAATAAATATTCTGATTAAAAATAATGTTCATTCTAGCGTTCTAAATTATTTACTGGAAATTTTATGATTTTTTCGACTTTAAAAAAACAAAGCAAAAACTAAAATATTCAAAAGCGTAAAAAAATTAAATTTACTGCAAAATTATAAAATAATATGCAGAAAACCGCTGATTAATGTGAAGTCGAAGCCATCGTACATCGTCTGATACATCCACCCCCACATCTATGTAATCACTAAGTATACTGAATGAGTGCGATGTGCACAGGCAGTGTCTGATAGTTTTTTGAGAAAAAGGTAATGTTTCTATCATATTAGTAGTTTTAATGTTCATTTTGTAAGACAAAAAATAAAGTTAAATTTTTCATTAAAAAAATAAACTTGACAGCTTTCTGCCTTTTGGAATGGTTTTCCTAAGTGTCGTGTCCGTAATATCCCTACCTTATCCTTTGTCATAGTTTAAATTTACACTCGATATGTAAGCAGATAAGGGCCTTCAGAAAATTGTTATGATGATCTGAAAATTATTTAAATAATACATTTTTTAAATAAATAATGTTCATATAATTTTTAGTTTGGTAGTCTGAAGACTATCAAACTTTTCAACTAACCCCATGAAACCAAATTTGAAATTGCAAAATAAAATCTACTATTTCGTACAAAAGTGAAATTACTGTATGCATGAGCAAATTCTTTTTGCGCCTTCAAGTTATTCCGATAGTCAGCAATTAATCGTTAAAACTTTTTGGAATACCTTTTATAGCTGAAGACATTGTTATACCACGCACTATCCGGACAATGTTCCTGGTTCTGCCTACGTGCACTGCCTATCCACTACAGCTCATATATACGTCCCCACTGAGGGGCACGAGCCTACCTTAACATGTTAGGGCGATTAGGCCTTAGTCAAACCACGCTGGTACTGCTTATGCTGCCTGCTATCTACACCCTCTTGCTGCCACTGGTAACCAATTAAGCCTGCATGGCTGTCGATACCAAAGCCACCAGCTGCTTGACTGCCTCCCTGTCTGTCTAGGGCTACTGACTGGTCTCCACAACTAACCCTGGTCTTTTAAGTTTTTAATCTTTAGATTCCGACCTTCTTCGTCCTCCTAACTCCTTTGCTTTTTGAGGTAACTGAATATACTTCAATGTTACTTATTCCTGTGTTTTTTTCTTTCCCTTTGTACTTGCGCCGTAAATCAATCCCGGAGTAGTGCACAGGGGGGTGGCGAAACGGAACCCAACACCAGGCCAGAGGTCGAGGAGCCACAACAAAGTTCTTCTCGTAGTTGTGGACGAACACCGTCATCGTCATAGATCTTTCTGCCCCAATGACCGTCAGTCCTGCGAGCAATCTGTACTGCCTACTGATATTATTGTTCGGGACATTTCTTCTTGCGCAATCATATAAAATAATATTAATAATACACGTGTTTTTCTTTCAATTAGGCACAGAACGAATATCATATGAAAAACATTACGAATATAAATTTTTAACAAAGGAATTTACTCGCAAATATCAATATTGGGACGAAGAAAAGAACCCAATTACAGTGATTCAGACCAAATTGGAGCAAATTTCCCTCGTTGAGCAAATGATTCACAAATTACATGGCTTGTTTACATCACTTTATGAAATTATTCGCTTAGAAAGGACGACAATGTTGCTGTATCCAATTTTTATCCTTATTTTTTAGTCAGGAACGTTAAATCTGCTTTGCGACAACTGATAATTTGAAGTTCGCGCATTCATCCGAATGAAAGCTTATTACAACACCCGTTTCCAGTTTTACTGTAACAAAGCAAACTTCGTGTTTAGTTACTGAAAAATATAATGGAAAAATTTAATTGAAAATGAATTTTGATTCTTAATAGGCTTCTACTAAGAAGGGGGGATTTAGGCCATCCGCCACGACGATGGCCCAGTGTGGAAACATCAGAGCCTCGTCCATTGCTTGACGCAAGCACCCGAGATCGGCTTGAGTCCCGCCAGATTATCACTATAATATATGCCACATGTCTTAGCGTAGACTATAATATAATCTATCAATTCAATAAACACAGCAATAACCAACTATTAGCAAACGTATCGCTTCATACTAGCACCAAAGATTAATGGACATTGAAATTAACAATTTCATGGTGTAATTGGTTATTCTATCGCGTCTCACACGATATCGCAACACCGAAGGCTTAAAAACAAGTATTACACTACACGAGTGGACTTCGACACGAATAAAAAAAAATACTCTTGTAATATGAATAAAATCAATAATGAAAAAAATCGTCTCAGGCGGGGTTTAACCCCGCGCATCTTCAACATACGATGTTGACGCCTTGACCACTTCGGTCACCGAGCTCTTACCAGCCCCGACGAAATCTTTGATCTCTTATGAACTTTATTGAGCCAAAGTAGTCTTGATTCACAGCGTCGGTGACCTCTCGCTCCTGAACATGAACGAGGAGGAATTTAGGGGCTGTCGCCTCCTTCTACGAGGATGTCATCTCGCAGAAGGAGGCTGCGGAGATGGAGCGGGAGGCAGATCCTCAAGCCGCTCCCCTCCGCCACAGACGATGTCCGTCTAGTGACCCTACCGTGGCGGCCTGCGTGCACGATTGGCCCCGTGCACGCCGCCGTAAGGCCCTCCGTCTGGGGATTACCCTGGTGTTCTCGGGCAATCCCCCCTTGGCAATAGCCCGACCAACATGGTCGCGCTTGCCCGTGCGCGCTGGTAGTGGTAGTCGCAGTGTGGACCTTACCATGCGCACCCACAACGACAGGGAGAACACCGGGGGGTTTTAGTAGGTCGGCCTGGAATTTTGCCGGGCTAGCCCCACACACGCCTGCCGTCTAGCCAACGGCGGGTACGGTGCGGTTGCGCATTTCCCCCCGAAAAAAAGAAGAAAAAAAAGGTTCGGGGTTCGAGACCGCCATGTACTAATGCGTTTTTCGTTTTAGAATTTCATATGTACATTTCTCTGACGCTCCTACGGCGAAGGAAACCATCGTGAGGCAACCTGCATACATCTGCGAAGAAATTCAATGGTGTATGATGTGAAGTCGATCAATCCGCACTGGGCCAGCGTGGTTGACTAAGGCCTAATCACCGTAACATAGGGTGGGGACGTATATGAGCTGTGGTGGTGATGCACTATGTATCAATATCCAATTTTAGATACTTTTGATACTCTTGTGATGACAAAATTGATCATGATAGTATACCTAAATATAGGTATACATTGCATTTCAAACTCAAGCATAATCTTAGGCATGATTTGGTATGATTTCTGGTTTCAATAAAATTTTTCAAGTATTTTTGTTTTCCTACAAAAAGCTTCGTTTTTCATCTCACCTGATGATAAACAGATGGACTGGCCACTCAGGTTGGTGGCTACTCTGGACATGCACGTTAATGGAACACTCCTCCGCTTAGTGCGAAAGACCTACCCTCTAAACCAACATTGGTGTCTATGTCATTCCTGGCAAGGAAGCACCCCGAAATTCTGGGAATCCGTTTCACCGGACCATTAGACCTCACCTAGACGATTCACCCAGGTGGTCACAACAGGTGGACCGTGGGAAAGAACCGGATTTCCCGACGGCAGAAGAATATCTTATGTGTAATACTAAATGGTATTTCAGACATACACAGTCTAGGTATACGCACTATTTTAATATTGTAAAAATATAAGAACAACACTATCCAGGAAAATGGTAACTAAGTTACAAAAATACCTCTTCAATTAATTTTTATTCAACACTACTCAATCATTAAAATAGGTCAAGAAATAGCTCGATAATTAAACTTAACTGCCTCCGGGTTACCTATCATAAGATCGATCATTTTTTGACCGAATTACATTTAACCGAAAACTTTTCGACTATTTTCGTTTCGTTGTATTTTACTTCGTCGAAATTACGTTTGCCACTGTATCATTTGACCTATTATCAATTCGATTTTTTTTGTTACTCCAACGTTTCATTTGGTCGATTTTTTTTAACCGAAATTATGCTTAAACCGAAAAAACATTAGTTCGAAGTATTGTGTTTTCGAACATGCTAACAAAGAAGCAAGCAAGCATGCAAGCAAGCATGCAGCATGCAACATGCAGTTTGAAGCTTCGCTCGCTCCGCTGTGCGTGGTCACAATGTCTAACCTAACCTAGCTATTATCCTGTTTTATCCTGTAAAATCTTTTCATTTTCGACCCCCCCCCCCCCCCGCACTTTCTGCATAACCTGGCTCATTCGTTACCTTTGGTGTAACAGCACAGAGGTTAAGTAGATACACAAGACAATGTAACATTTGTAGCCAAATAATATTCGGTATAATGTTGTTTTGGTGAAGTTAATGTATATGGCAAATGAAAAAAGTTTAAAAGAAACTTTGACTAATAGTAAAAGAAATATTTTGAAAATCGGTGAAACGTTGTTTGGTTAAATAACACCTATGTCAAATGATATTTCGATGATTTAAAAATATGGCAAACAATACATATGGCTAAAAAGACATCGGTGAACCGTTTTCGATGAAATGAAATTCGAACAAGCAAATTTCGGACAAGTGATAGGTTCCCCCGCCTCCGTAGTCTAGTGGTTTAGACGTCCCGATTGATCTGGAGATTCGAGGTTCTATTCCCCATGGGGGCACAAGTTTTCTCTTTAGTTTGGTTGGTGGTAAGGCTTCTGAGTCCGCCTAACAAGCTACCGCCATTTACCTAAGTTTATCGCCATAATAAAAAAGTATATAATATTGTTGTGTTCCGACAATTAGAGGTAAGATAGATTCCTCAGTTGTTGAGAAGTCCAGGTGAAACTCGCTTATAACTTAGGACACTTATCGTCGGGGTGCGATGTCAGAACACCTCCTCGTGGTGCACCCTGGGCAACCCGGCAGATTTTCTGCCGCGGGCTAAGAGTCTGACAGCTGCCCCGTGGAGGGGGCGTGGTGTGGCCGGGTTAAACCCGGCGGGCCACTTCACGTGGCCATGTGGGGCGTCACCTCCCCTTCTTTGTGAAGATGGGGTTGTGTGTCGCCTGGGGACCCGCTCGCGGGTCATGGCGCGTTGCGCTTTGTGCCGTTGCCCCTTTGGTCGGGTCGGTGCGGGTCCTTGTTGAGCTTCGGCATGTCGTTGTTCCGAGTCGGTGCAAGCTCGTTGAGCTTCGGCGTGTCGTTGTTCCAAGGACTGAGGCTGATCCGATCACAGTGTGGCTTCGGCACACTTGTGAGGCCCCCATGAAGGGGGCGTAGGATGGCCGAGTGCTACTCGGCGGGCCACCTCGTGTGGCCACCGTGGCCGCTTTTTGCGGTGGGTCGGCGCTTCGGCGCCGCTGAGCTTCGGCTCGTGTGCGCGGCGGTGGATCCAGTGGGGTCTGCCGTCGGGCAAGCCCGTTACCCCGCACTGAGCGGGGCCGGGGGCCTGGCGCACTGAGCGTCGGGCCGCGTGGAAGAAAACCACAGTAAAAAATTACCACCGGAGTATGCCCCGGGAACTCCTCTCCATCTCCATCTTGGAGAGGGAGTGAGAGGCCCGCCATTGGTGGGCAGGTGCCGCGGACGGGGTTATGGTCGGTCTGTAAGGGTTCCCACGACCTCGTTCGGCAGCGGCGCGTCCTTTGGACGTGGCTGCGCTAGGCGTCAAAGAGGGCATATCGAGGGGTTTAGTGGGTAGTCGCTCGCTGCGGAGTCCCACACACCCTTGCCCCTGCGGGGGCTTGGACGGTGCGCAAACGCATTCCCCTCGTAAAGAAAAAAAGAAAAAAGGACACTTATCGTCACTTGCTATCAGAGCTTTCCTGCTTGTGTGTAAAAAAAACATTTATTAATTAATTGAACACCCCCTCATTCATTGCACATATCGAGTATTCATTGCACAAGGAGTTTATATATATCGTATATAATATTTTTATTGCGCAAGAAGGTTGTATAGCTTTGAGATGGAGGTCGAATATAGCAGTGTGTTCTAAATTCAAACAAGTGATTAATATTGCTTTTTGTTCAATATTTTCAGTGAATAAAATAATCTTTTTAAAGGGGGAATGGTATGAAAGAAAAATTGTATAAAACACTGTGTTTATATTAGCAATTTTATTATCTATCTGAAAGAGAGCATCACTAACCAGCGTAAAAGCTTCAGCTCTGCGACATCTATAAGCTTGTATCCACGTGGAGGGGGGTAAAGCTTCCAGCCTCTGCACGATGTTTGTCAATTCTCGCCATGTATCACAACTCCGTGTTAAATCTCCGGCCTTATTAATAAAAAATTACTTCTTGGATCATCCTCGGATTAGTTACTTCGTGTTTTGTCTTATTTTGACATACGACAGCCGACATGTGCGGAAACAAGACAAAACACGGAGTAACTAATCCGAGGATGATCCAAGGAGTAAAATGTTTATTAAAAGGCGATTCAAGAAGTAAAATGTTTATTAATAAGGCAGTTTAACTTAGCAAACATGGCCGTCGACAAGGGTTGGTATAACACTAGCTCGTATAACAAAAGCCATTCTCTAGCGTCATAAAAGCTGAAAACTTAGCACACAGCTTTTTAAGACTGCGTTTAACGTACCAATACTTAAAATTAAATAAAAAAATGAAGCTACAACATGAAATATTTTTTCAAGTTAATTATGAAGTCCATAGAAAATGTGGGCTATAGCTACTTGTACCAACATTTTGCCTAAGAAACTCCACTTAAGTGTCCAACTGGATTGTTCTAGGGCAATTGGATAGTTTTTCGACAAAAATATTAATTTAGACGCAACTACGAGTACCTAAGCAGTAACATTAGGTACAAAAACGCACCTTACCAAAAACTCTCACAATATTATAATCACATCGGAGCAGCAACGTTTCGATTTCTTTCCAAGGTAAATTTTCCAAGCTTTTGTCGGAGGAGATAGTTTTGTCGGACTAATATATCTTCTGTGATTTTGTTTAACTTGTAATGTATGTAGGTTAAAGTATGGATGGCTTGGCTTGGGTCAAATCTTAGACGCACTTTCCAGTTTCCGATTGAGCAGAAATTTAAAACACCATTCAAAAACCATTCATCATGTTTCGGAACGAGAACTAAAAGATTGCCATTTCCTCACCCTGCTGTGAAATGCTTTTCATTACTCATACTCTGAAAGTAAGTCTAATGTTGCCTAAGGAGCGGGTTGAAAGTAATACTTTTCAGCCCTAGGGAAAATCACTTTCAACTGACAATTGCTGTCAAATTTTAGAAAAGAAACGATCTTTTTTGAACCATGTTCCGACTTTCTATACAGCCACTTAAGTACAGCGCGGTGTAAAATTGAAATAACATAACGTTAAGTATTTAAAGAATATATTTTTAAATGACTTTATTATAATATATTTTCAATTATTTCTTTAAATTAACATAGATTTCGACAAAATATTTACCATTTTTTAAATTATGAAAATAAAAAATAATGGCAGAATAGCTGGCCGGCCACAGAAAAAAAAAAACAAAATAAGCGGGAAAGCGGCAATGCGATCTTCATTTGTTTTGTAGTTATCATTTGTTGAGTTTTGGTAATACTTCCGTATAGCAGAGATCTGTATTAACTGTTAATTATAGTTGTATAACATTGTGTTGATAATTAACACAATGAGTTCATCTGATTCGGGTATGGAGTTAACGCCTGATTTTATAAGAGAAAGCGGGCTAAAGCAGAAGTTGTTGATTTATGTCAAAAAAATTACACGTTTTTTCTTTAGCTGATTCATTGTTTTATTTTTACTTTCCTTGTATTCGTAATGAAAAGTACAGTGTTTACCTCGGGTTAAAGACTTTTTTAGTCCCTCGAACTATTGGTGCCCTCGCTACGATCGGGCGCCAAACACCGTCTCGGGACTAAATAAGTATCTTTAACCCCTGGAGTAACAATGTACTATTTCATTACTCATACTCTGAAAGTAGGTCTGAAGTTGCCTGAGGTTTCAACTGACAGCTGCTGTCAAATTATAAAAAAGAAGCTAGTTCTTTTTTTACATTTTTATTGAATCATGTTCTGACTTTCTGTACAGCCACTCAATTACAGCGCGGTGTAAAATCAAAATAACATCTTAATTTTAAGTATTTTGAGAGTATATTTTAAAATGACTTTTTTACAATTTATTTTCAACTATTTCTTTAAAATAACATAGATTTGGGCAAAATATTTACCAGTTTTTAAATTATGAAAACGAAAAATAATGGCTGAACAGCTGGCCGGCCCATGGCCGGCCGTAAAAAAAACACAAAATGAGCGGGAAAGCGTCAATGCGATCTTCATTTGTTTTTTCCATTTGTAGAGTTTTGTTAATACTTCCGTATAGCAGAGATTTGTATTTACTGTCAATTATATTTGTATAACATTGTGTTAATAATTAACACAATGAGTTCATCTGATTCTGAGAAAGCCTTAGAGTATTCAGACCCTAATGATCTAAGGAGAAAGCGGGCTTAAAGCAGATGTTGTTGATTTATGAAAATAAAATTTACATGTTTTTTCTTTAGCTAATTTATTGTTTTAATTTTACTTTCCTTGTATTCGTAATTAAAAGCACAGTGTTTACCTCTGGTTAAAGACTTATTTAGTCCCTCGAACTATTGGTGCCCTCGCTACGCTCGGGCGCCAAACACCGTCTCGGGCCTAAATAAGTTACTTTCACCCCTGGGGTAACAATGTACTATTGTTCTAGATTTCATGAGGTTGGACATACACAGCTACAGAAGCGTTTCAAGCTTGAGCTGGAAATACCAGTCAACTGCATATTTTGCAAAATCTATCTCTGTCACAGCTGCTCGTCGGTGGAATTCTTTGCCAGAAATAGGCTAAATGACAAAAAAAAAAATTCTGCTTTAATAGAAGCTCATTCATATAATAAACAGAAAGAAAAAATCGGTTTTCGAATAACTATAAAAACAACCAAGATATAAGGTATTAAAGATTTTTCTCCATCTCTTTCTAGTAAAACGACAATTTACTAGGAGTTTATATGGTCGTACTCAACTATGACGTCACGGTTGATGTCGAATCTCTCTGTCTAATCGCCTTCAAATTAACAACTTAAAATGCTTGTATCTAATGTATTTCTAAGCCGATTTTAATTCTGATTTCACAGGAGTGCCTGTTTTTCTACGGTATTTTAATATTTCATGACGAGACGTAAAAATTAGAATTCAGTCATCATCCCAATTGTTAGACTTTATCCATAATTGCTTAATTAACAACGAGAGGTTGTAGCGTTAAATGAGTACAGAGTATCAAGCAGAATCACACGCAATGTATGCGATTTCAAAGGAGGAATTCAAAAATAGGGCCCCTTCTCTCTACCCACGGCGCTGCGCCAGCGCATGTCGCAATTTACTTTTCGCGCCGACAATTTAACTCCATTGGCCAACGTTACCATATTTCACGCGATTTGTGAAGATCACATAAAAACGTTCTGTCTGTAAATTTTGATTTTACTATTGCATTGAATCTTATTTTTGCTCAGTCATTTTTATTTTATTTCATTCATTTATCTAAAATCCGAACACAATTACAACAACGTATAACAACAAACTAAGACATACATTTTCATAATTCAGTATTTTTTTTAGTTTTCGCCTGTTTCTGACCCAAAGTAAATCTACCTGTATCGCTTTAATGACTATGCAAGTGACTCCATATAATTATTATAAGCCTCTGATACATTTATAATCCCGGTGGGCCATCTACTTGTTTCCGCTCCATTTGGTATGAAATATATGTGACGCTTTTATCACATTTTTTAACATCTGATGAATATCCTCCAATAAATACGTATCCTCCAATATATAAATACGTATTTATTTTATAATGTCCTAACATAATTTTATTAATATCTATTATATTATAATTGCTGACTTTATCAAAAACAACACCGTTGTCCGTCTATATATTGGTTGGTCTGTTAATATTTTGCATTTTAGAGTCATTTCTAAAAATCAAGTTTCTAATCAAAATAAGTAAATACAGCTATTATGTTACTGGTTTTGACATACGTGAATAAATCAAAACCTGTAGGGTATTTCCAGTTGGCCTAGAATCATAAAAACATACGGATCGTAGCATATGATTTATCAAACAGATGTGATGTTTGGTTGCTAAGATGTATTTTTTGTTCTTCCAATCCGACCTAAATGTTCAGAACAGTGATAGTTGTTTGTTACGCAATGCTGCAAAGTTGGTTTTTGTCACGAGTGCTGAATTTGAATCCCAAGAAAGCGAAGGAGACTTAATAAGGCTCGTAATAATAATCGCATCTCAAGTCAGAGTTCGATCTTGAGTAGCAGTTTTGACGTTTAATGTATGGCACATCTGTCAAAAACAACAGCTCAAGATCGACCACGTACTTGAGATATGACTATTTATACGAGCCATTTCAAATGTAGAATCCTGAGCGTAACGCGGGATTCAAAGGCACAAGAGGACAACAACTTTGCAGCCGAACGCAACACACAAATTTTTCACCTCACCTCAGCGAGAACTCAAAATGGCGCAACGTAAATTACAAAAATTTGAAATTCGTAGGTACATTGCGACGTGACGAATTTATCATGTAATTATTTTTAGCCAATAAGCAGCGGGACTTGCAAGAGTAAGACTGACAATGAAATTCCTGGGTACTGCGATTTGACATCTTATCAGGAGCAAAGAAGTAACGTGAAATGTTGATTGTCTCAATTTTAGCAGTGGGAGACCCGGTTCTAAGTCGTCTCCTTCTCCCTATTTCTGCTGCAAAACAGCTGTGCTTGCATTGGAGTGTTTCATGAAGGGTAAGACGGACAATAATTTTACTAGGTATTCTGATTAGATGTGTTATGTCACACATTTTCAGCATACACTGTTGTTGTCTTCGTAGGAGTGCAAATATACGAAACTTTCAAAAACCGATTGACTGTTAAAAGTGTCTGCAACTATTTATTATCATTTGTAGTATACAATATACTTACCATTCGCCTATTGCATAGAATATATCTCATTGGAGTTGCTTTTCATAAGTACTTTAACACTTTACTGTTACATCTTCAGCGAATAAAACAATTAGTGACGTTTTGTAATCGATACTGGCGCTCGATTTCTACGCCATTCAATTTGAAAGTTGACGCTCTTAGCTTCACTTCTCTTATTATCCGATATTACTGTAATGAAGAAGTTGAGCTCTCATAAATTTAGGGTAAGTCCAGTTCCACATTTTCCTAAAAATCGTTACAATTCATGATAAATGCAAGTACGTAGCTTTCCAATTTTAAGTCGGGTTTATTGAATAAAAATGGCATTAAAATCATATCGTGCTTTTAATATTTATTTCACCGAAAACTCAGGGCGGCCTGCGTGAATATAAGAATACATACAACATCACAGTTTTATACTCAAGTTGGTATTTAATGAGGTCTGTCCATCGTGTTGGAGAGCTCCGCCAAACTCCAGTACTCCATATTCGACAACAGATGGTGTGCAGCATGTCTACTCCGATTTCTCCCATAGCTTTTAATGTTTCAATTGGGACCTCATCGAAGCCTACAGCCTTATTCTGCTTCAGGTGTTTGATGGCTGCGCGTACTTCGTCTTTCAGTGGTATTGGTTCCTGATCTGACGCTTCATCATAGGTGGTTGCGGTGTATGTTATCGTGTCAGCAAACAGAGACTTACAGTAGTCTTTCCAGACGCCAACAATCTCCTTAATTTCTGTGATGGTGGTGCCTGAAGCATTGTCGATGGCCCAAGTTTTTGGTTTGAACTGACGGGTTATTAGTCTGATCTTCATGTGTAAGTCTTTTATTTCAAACTTTTGAGAATGTCGTTCAAGTTCCTCACATATTGATTGTAGCAGTCTCGACGGCAAGCCATCTGTATAACGGAGGTCATGGCATTTAGTTCTCGCACTGTGGCGCCATCAGCTTTGAGGTCTCTACGTTTCTCTATCAAGTCCCAGGTATCACTCGACATCCAGTGCTGCTTTTTTTTCGGTTTCGCGATGGGTTGTGATTCGCGGACGGCATCTTTTATAAGTTGCGCGGTAGACTTCCAGAAGCTGTCCACGTTGCCTCCTTTGCTACAGTCCGCATGACATAATTGCCCTTTGTCTTGAAGCGATTGGACAAACGAGTCCTTATCAAGAACGTCATATTGCATACAAGTAGCTGGTGATCGGACATAATATCTGCTCCCGGTAGTGTGTGTGCATTGGTTATCAAGCTTTTCCATCTTGTTCTGATCAGTCTGTACTCGATCTGGTTGCGGTATTTACCGTTTGGGGAAGTCCAAGTATACAGACTTCTGGGGTGGTGTTTGAAGGTTGTATTCATTATTGTAAAGTTTTCCGCTAAGACCATAATGACCTCCGATATTTCGCAGACCCTAATCCAGAATAGTGGTTCCCACTTTCGCGTTAAAGTCGCGGACAATCATCCGAATCTCTCTTTTTGGGATGTAAATAGTACTCTCTCTACAGTATTGCATTGGTTCACTATGAATAATTTATCTATAAATTCAAGCAAAACTAAATGTATTAAATTCTCATTGCGAAATGTAAGAAAAGTTGATACTATTGTGGAAATGAATAATCAAATTGTTGAATTCATCAATTCTAACAAATTTTTGGGTATAACATTAGATTCTAAATTGCAGTAATATCCACATATTGAGTCCTTGGCAAACAGATTTAATTCTGCAGCATATGCAATTAAAAAAATAAGACAACTTACTGATGTTGAAACGGCAAGATTGATTTACTTTAGTTACTTTCATAGTGTCATGTCATATGGAATACTTCTGTGGGGATCGGCTGCTAGTATCGAAAGTATTTTTTATTTCAAAAAAGAGCGGTTCGCGCTATTTATAATTTACGAGCAAGAGATTCTCTGAGATGTATTTAGAGAAATTAACATATTGACTTTAGCAGCACAGTACATTTATGAAAATTTGATTTATATCTATATAAATTATAATACATTTGAAACCAGTTTCCCAATTCACCATTTAACCATAAGAAATAAAAATAAACTTGCCGTTCCAACGTACAGGCTTCAAAAAACTTTTATGGGAAAATGTCTTATACTCCGGTGGCCACAAAAATACGTGCGCAGCGATGTCAAATCTCGTTCAAAAGTTCGTTTCAAAGCATTAGAAGCAAGTTTACATTACATTTGCCATGATTTCAATTGATTCAAAAGGGATAAGTTTAGTACGAGTGCTAACAGATCATATTTGTGCTTTTGTAAACTTTTGAACAAGAACACACGTACGGTGCTACGAATAAATCTGTATGTATGTCTGTATGTGGTGAGTAAATGCGCTACGTACACGTACACAAAATACGCTGCCTGAAAACGCTCTTAGGTTGAATTTCACGAATTAATAGGAAGCTACAATGAAGCGATATGAGTATCCTAAGCTGAGAAGTACTCATGAGACCAAACAAGCTATTAAAAAAGCTTAGAAGCACATCATAATATTCGTATTGTACCTATTCTTTAGCAATGAACTCTGGTGTAATAGCGACGGTGACAGAGCTCGCAATGATTTATTCGCTTAAACTGTAATGACGATAGGAAGTTAATTAGTTTTCTATTCTTTGCCAAAAAAACTTGCAGTTTCACTGAAACTTTCAAGACCTGCGTTATTTATTGTTGTCTTTTTTTGTTTGCGTTTCTGTAGACAGAGGGTCAATGATATAATTGGTTTAATTTTATACGTAGTAAATAAATTCAAATTCGGATTATTTTATTCAAACAGGATAACATAATCAATTTTGCACGTCAAAGAAGCTATACGCCATTGGTTCACAAGTCTGCGGCGAGAGACCTTTTACTGGAAAGAACCAGCAAGAAAATCAGCAAGGGCTATTTTTTTCTCCCTGTTTTGTTAGAGTCGTCAATTTAAAGGTGACCTGAATGCAATAATTTTCGCTCAACTTCCATTACAAGATAAGATGTGTCAGTTCGTGCCAAGAAGTCGGTGCCAAATTTTAAGACGTTCTAGGAGATCATCGCTTGGCACCGACTCCAATATAGAAGTGTGAAGTTGTCTGTACCTATTCTTATATTAGTTTTAACTTTTCAGTGTTTTTGAAGTCGGTTTTTTTTAATAATGTTTATTTTTTAATGATTTGAGAAACCCTAATTTAATTTCACCGAATTTCACCGAAGGTAAACTAGTATTAAATTAAGGTTTCACTTGATTTTCATAGGATCCCATCATCAGATCCTGACTTTGGTAACCTTGAGACCACCCCAGGACTATACTCTATCGAATACAAAAAGAATTTTGAAAATCGGTCCAGAACTGGCGGAGTAATTGCGTAACATACACACAAAACACATTGGACACACCTAAAATTTTAAAGATTTCCCTCGATTTTTATGGGATCCCATCATCAGATCCTAATTTTGATGACTTTGAGACCACCCTATGAGTATACTCTATCGAACACAAAAAGAATTTTGAAAATCGGTCCACAATTGGCGGCGTAATCGTGTAACATACACAAAAAAAACATACGCATCGAATTGAGAACCTCCTCCTTTTCAACCGACTTCAAAAAAGGAGGAGGTCCTCAATTCGATGCGTATGTTTTTTTTGACGGTGAATTATATAGCCGTGTATCTCAGCATGATATCGATCCATCCTGCAATTGTAGGATCAATACCATGCTTAGTCAGAGCAATTGCTATGCTGTTAAATTTTGTTTTATCGAAGGCGCCTTCAATGTCGATGAAACACCTAGCGTTGATTGTTTCTTAGATAGACCGCTTTCAATGCAGGATACTACTCCATGTAGTACGGATTCAGTAGATTTGGCCATTTGGTCAGATAGTGTTCAAAGGAAAAAATCCTAAACTCAGAGATAATGGTCTCCAACTGTGCATGCCCTTTGTAAGGTTAGCAGCTGCCAGGGGTTGTTTTAAGTATGCCTCTGCGTAAAGATGTGGAATGACCTGCCACCGCCTATTTGAGTTGATTTTAGTCGATCACTTACAACATTTCGGAAAATATGTCGCGAATAGCTGCTTAAACGGCAGTCCCTGGCACTCGCCCGAGGCTGACTTAATCCAAGTAAATTTTTTGTTACCATATAGCTCACATGGAAATATTTTCTCATTTTACTGTTATAAGTATCTGCAACTCGATGTAAACTAAATGCGAAATTTGGTAAACGATTATCGCAGAATAACAGAGGTTGTGGACTCTCTGCAACCACTGAGCCATAAGCCATTTTGTCTTTTAGGTTAAATATTGAGATATGAACATGTAAATAAATTGTATTTTTTACTTAAGGACAAATAAAAATATTATTATTATACTGTAGGCATGTTGGTTGGCATGAAGTGGTACACACTTTAAACACTTGTCCCTAATTTCTCTGTCGCAGAGCCTTTCTAGCCCTTTGAGTAGAAATGATGTCAGACTGATCGGTCTGAAGGATTTGGGTTGTGTGTAGTCGCTTTTGCCTGGCTTTGGTATAAATACTACTTTAACTTCCCTCCATTTGTGTGGAACGTAGCGATATGCAATGGCTCTGTAAATTGCCACTAGATGATTAATTAATCGCTCATCGCACCATATCAGTAGTCCCGGGAAAATTCCATCCAGGCCTGCTGATTTGTAGGGAAAGAAGCTGTTGATTGCCCATTTTACTTTATTTCCATCAATTGTTCTATGGGCTGTCGTCCAATCCGAGTTCTTTGGTTATGCTACTGCCGATTCATCCCACGTCGGAACATCTGTGATTTGATATTTCGGAAAATGGGATCTTAGCAGTAGCTCCGAGTTTCAACATCAGATTTGGTGTACGTATTGTCTGTTTTTTTCAGATACCCTAGGCAACGCTTGGGTTCACTGCAAAGAATGTTTTTAATTCTTGTTGCCTGGTCATTAGATTCAATGTCTCCAACATTCTGCTTTCTACATATAACACCGATTCTTTCTTCCTTTCTTTAAGAATAGTGAGTTCGTGGTTTTCGGCGCGGGAACTAAAAAGAGCGGTGTTGTCAAGAATCAAACAGTACAGTCAAGTAATTAGCCCACACTGTAACAGAAGACCTGAAAGCTGACCTCGACATTGAACGTAAACGTAGGGCGTGTTGGCTTGGCAGTCAGAAGTGTAAGAGCATGTACTATTAAAAACACTCTGGCAGACTGTGGGTGAGATATACGCAGAAGGCCTACAATGCTCTGCGATGTGCAATATACTAATACCTTCAGGTTGTTTTTGGGGTTGCCGTGGCGCTGTAACGACTCCGGCATGTTTGCCGAGGCTTATAGCTACGAGTATTTACCATTATGCGCAATAAAGAAGTATCCCTCACTCACGAACACAGTGTATGGCAGCCGCAACAGCATCTTGTGTCCTAACAGCTGCTACCGCACGGCTGTACATATTGAATAATAATTAAAACTATTTTTATTAGTTTATATTATTTCACAATTCCACTTTCTTATTACAGTAATTGACATGCATGCATTTATAAAATTATGTATATAATATTTGATTAATAACAATAATATTATTGTCTTTATTGATTATTTTTATTTTTTTAACAGTACAATGTAATTCAATTGACCCATCATACTGATTTTCCTTAAATAATATACAACTGTAAAAATTCGTTAATGTGTGTTACAAACATTTACTATAACCCGTTGATTTTGTAACCTCTGAAATGAAAGTTAAGTAAAAAAAATAAAATGTATACAAATTCATATAGAAAAATGAACTTGACTCTATATTTAAATAAAATAAAGATCTATCTCTTTCTTAAATAAAAATCTTCGTTTGTCTTAGACAAATCATTAATTTACTTTTTTTACTGCATAGCTGAAGGTGTTCGTCTTAAAACGCATCGATAAAATAAGAGCACATATTGACATCACTCCATGTCTTTAAATTTTCTGAGCAATAATAGCAGTCTTATTATTGTTTATGTGATGTTCATTTATGTCGTTCTTGTATGATTTGCAAATTAACAACCCCTAGAATGAGACCAATGTATGTTACCAACTTGTGACATAAGATGTCAAGTAACAAGTGTTTTACTCTTTAAACCAGAACACAGCAACGCACGCTGCGCTGCTTAGCGGCACATTCAAATTCAAATTCAAAAATCTTTATTCAACATCGGCCTTTACAGGCACTTATTGACGTCGAAACAAAGCAAAACATTCTAATTTGAAGACAACATATTAACCTTGTATGTGCATACATCCTGAATATACTTAAGATGTCTGCAAATACAAGGGGGAATGAAAAAAAGTTGACTCTACACCTGTTCGGAAATTGGGAGAGCCTTCTCGAGAAGAACAGTCAAGAAACTCGAAAGGTCATAATTTTTTATCTCCTCTTTTAAATCGCCATTTCCAATGTTGGTTTTGTTACAGAGTCGTCAATTGAAAGCTGACCTCAAAGCAAAAGTTTGAGCTCAGCTTCCATTACAAATTTATATGTGTTAGTTCAAATTATATAAGACTAGCTTTCCGCTCGCGACTTCGGCCGCGTTATTTTTGTTTTCCCGTGGGAATTTATGTTCCTGTAGGAAAACTACCCTATGTCCTTCCCCTAGTCTCAAACTATCCCTATACCAACTTTCATCAAAATCGGTTCAGTAGTTTCGAAGCCTATTCAATACAAACAAACAATCAAATCTTTCCTCTTTAAAATATTAGTATAGATGAAGATTTTATTAACATATCAATCAAAAGAAAGTGTATAGTTGACCTCATGTCCAAATAGTTTTATTATCCAAATAATCATTAATATCAGATGGTATGTCTCATGGTTTCGCGGAGTGCTTTGTCCTGAAAAGGGACGTGGCCTAGCCAAGAAGCAGCGTTTCTTAGCGCACACACATTTGTTGCGAAACGTACCTAAGTAAGTAGTAAGTAAAGTCTTTGATGTAACTACTCGTACATGGCGATACACACCGGTTATTTTGGGGTTTGCCTCGATTACAAGGGATAGTCCCAATTCCTAAACCACACTAAAACCCCTACTTTACTGTAAAAATTACATGAACTCATGTAGGTACCTATATATTTGAGTCAGTTATAAGTAGTTACGAAATAAACACTTTACACTTTCGCATTGCATGAAAAGGTATGAGTAATCTATCGCGTTAATTGCCGTTTTTTACCCATATTAGTTACGAAATGTTGTAGATTTAAATGTATTTTTTTACAAACAAAAGTGTGACTTGTGTTTTCGTTTTTTGTTACGAATTATGTAGAAATAGTTACTCGTAGAGCACATGACAACTCTCAAAACTTGACTAATTTTGATTCCCCCAAGGAGTGATTGAAGGTGTCCTACTCGTTTTTGTGTGATAAATATTGTTTTATTTTCGAGTTAAGGCGAGGAATTTCCACGTGCAAGCCCATATGTTCCGCACTTCACACCGTTCATTTGTACATGACGTTAGCGCGGACGCGGCCACTGAACAGGCGCCAACATCATGTGCCGCACAGTAAAAATATAACAGTACAACAAGGACGTTTTATATCGTATGCAATATACTTTTTGCTAGGTTACAAATAAGTATTGATTTATAAACTGAGGTAAGTACCTACAGTAATACAACCAATAAAGATACAGCTTTATGACTTCATTGCTATTTTTTATTGTATCTTTACTTGTATGTAAATATGGACACTTTTTAATTGTTACATTACATAGTATTTTTATTTGACAAACAACCACGTGATTTTTTTAATAACTTAAAAAATAACAAAGTTTAAAAAGCTTTTATTTGCTAGTGACGTCATTGTACTCGTCCACCATTATAATACCGATACAAACATATATTTTATAAGAAAGAGACGTAAAGCAATTATCAATAATTAGACTTTTTCAAGATTCATCATAATTAGACCGTTTCTTCACAATTTCAAAGATTTTAAATGTTTCTATGATGTGTTATTAATAAAATGTAAATTCAAATTTTATGCATATTTCTTTTGTGCAGTATAGAATGCATAACTAGAATACAAGAAATGCTCGATTAGCTAGAAGTAGTATTTAAAACAAAAGCTAAGAATATGACTGACGCGGCGGCATATATAAAGCACTGTTAAATTTTTTTGTTTGACTTCGACGGCTATTCGGTTTAATTTAGAAATAGTAGATTGTTACACCGAGCGCTAAGTGACTTATTAATGCCCGCGGATGTTTGGTGCACGAGCACTTGCTCGAGGGCACTAATAACCCGAGGGCATTAATAGCTCACTTACGAGGTGTGTAATCTGCTTTTCCTTCAACTTATTAAAAAATAATAAAAAACTGAAGTTGACTGTAGAAAAACTTATTTATTTATGACAAAAAAATGCAAATTGTTCTTATTAAGAAACCAAACCTTATCTTGACGGTGGTGACGGAAGTGGAAAATCCACAAAAAAAAACTCACTGTCATGTACACCACAAAACCCTTATTTCTTGCCGTCAACATGAATGTGCACCAAAAAACACCACTTTCACTGCACAATATTCACTCGAATACAATTTTTAATTTATTAAAATAAAAGCTAATCTTCGCCATTAAAGCCAATTGCCTCTCTTTTTTAAATAAAATTGGCTTTGTAGGGTCCTATCTAACTTGTTTTGCGCATGTGTATTTTTTGTGACATGTTATACAACCACTCAAATCTCTTTGGAAAAATGCCTACATTTTGTATGAATTGAATGAATATGAATTGTAATTTCTTTTTAAATTAGAAAAACAAACAACAGGGCAATTATGTTGAACGGGTCATTAATGAAATTTCATACAATACTACTGCCGTTTTCCAGGGTAGTAATGTATTACTTAGTGTTGCCTTTTCCGATGATTAGAGTTATATTAATGAGTAGTTTGAAGAAAAATATTTTAATAGATATATGTAGGTATTTTAATACAGTACTGAATAAATAAGTACTATAACTTATTTCGCTTACTATTCGTCAATAAAAATATTTTAAAATATATATATGTAGGTATTTTAATACATTACTGAATAAATAAGTACTATAACTTATTTCGATTTGATTTGTTAACCGACTTCACTGACTTCACGAAGTTATGAGGTAACACATACCTCATAGCTTCGTCATTTATTAACTGATTTTCAAAATTCTTTTTGTATTCAGAAAAGTATACCCCCGAAGTGGTTCCATGCCATCAAGTCAGGATCTAGTATTAGAATCCCAAGAAAATCGAGAGAATAGGCACGTCCAACGTCTTTCCTGTTTTTTTTCTGAAGCTATTCAGGTATTTGCGTCTGAAAGACATCATCTCAAGGATTCTTCCACTATGCTGAGCTTACGATGGATCCTTAACTTTAAGGAGGTAGGGAGTTAGTCTTTAGATATAAAAGGTACGTATTGACTCTCAGTTAGGTATATTCTTTCAAGTTGACTTAGAGAGCTATTTTTTTTAATGTAATGTTGTGTGTTTTATTTTATTGCTACTAAGTTGGCAAACAAGCAAACTGCCCACCTGATAGTAAGTGGTAACATTCACCTATAATACATGTGGTTCCTGTGCGATTCGCAGTAAAACTGCAAGCCCCACAAGAACCACAGTGTACGTTGCCAACTTGTGACATCAGATGTAAAGTCACGGTACCCAGTAATTTCAGTGCCATATCGTACCCTTCACACCGGAACACAGCAATGCAAGCACTGCTGATTTGCGGCAGAAATAGGTAAGACGGAGGTATTTTTATCCTTGCCTTACAAAGCATCAAAAACGATAGTATTTTTGTTTTTAATTATATCCCAATTTTTGTGACAGGTATCTCTGGCAGGTATGTCATCCATCATATTATTATTAGATGAATTCGAAACAAGCTCAAACCTGTTTTTGATGTGCTACCATCATCAACGCTGGCCAAGTGCGGGTTGGTCGACTTCACACACAACCTAAGAATTTCTTTACACGTGTGTGCAGCGGTCGGCGGCCGGCGCGCTACTTAGTGGTGGTAGGTATTTATAACGCTGCATTGCGTGAGTGACAGGGGCGTGCATGTACTAAACAAGATTATCAAGAAGAAAGCCACAAATCGCTATGAATATCAGGCAACCGTATTAGTCTCTAAGCAAACTGGTTTTAAAATATTAATTAATATTCTACCACCTTAGGCCTGTAAGAAAACTCGGGAAGTACTACACAGCTAGCGTTCTTTACCATGATGACTTTACATTTGACGACACGGTTAGCGCACAGAGTTCGAGTGATCGCCTACTACGCAACTGGTCGCGGGTTCGATTCCCAAATATTTTTAACCGACTTCAAAAAAGGAGGAGGTTATCAATTCGGTTGTATTTTTTATGTTTGTTACCTCATAACTCCGTCATTATTTTTTAAACCGATGTCCTAAATTATTTTTGTATTCGATAGAGTATAGAGCAAGGGTGGTCTCATGGTCACCAAAGTCAGGATCTGATGATGGGATCCCATAGAAAATCGAGGAAAGCACTAAAAACACACTTCTTTCACTAAAAAGATTTCATTCACTGAAAAGTTAAAAATAAAAAATATTTTACAAAAAATAAAAAACGACTTCAAAAACACTGAAAGCTTAAAAATAATATAAGAATAGGTACAGACAACGTCACACTTCTATATTGAAGTCGGTGACAAATTTTAACACTTTCTAGGAGATTATCGTTTGGCGCCGACTTCAATACAGAAGTGTGATGTTGTCTGTACCTATTCTTATATTATTTTTAAGTTTTCAGTGTTTTTGAAGTCGGTTTTTATTTTTTGTAAAATATTTTTTTGTAGTTACGCGACAAATATTATGTATGGAATACAGAAATATGTTCCGGTCTGGGCGTATGTGCATGTGATATGTAATATATTCTATGTTTGTAACTTTGATGACACGGTTAGCGCAGAGGTCGAATGATCGCCTACTGCGCAACGGGTCGCGGGTTCGATTCCCGTACGGGACAAATATTTTGTATGGCCTACAGAATTTTTTTCCGGTCTGGGCGTATGTACATGTGATATTCTATGTTCGTAACTGCACCCACAACACAGTTGAAAATCCTAGTGTGGGCCGACGTATTTATATAAAAACACTTTCATTACTGAGTGACTGACAGATTACGCACAGCCGTAATTAAAAGGCACAAAAAGCGGAAATTTGACATGTATGTTGGAAATTCGCCATCTAAGGGGGTAAAACTAAAAAAATAATAGTTTGTATAGAACCTCTATGACATTTATGCGGGCGAAGCAGCGGGCAAAAGCAAATATTTTATAAAGTTTCACAAAATTCCGCTGATCAGATATTTTCTTTTAATACAATGAAGTGATCTTTACATAAATCGGACGGAAATTTATGTTAATTATTTTTTACTTTTTTATAATCAACTCACGCTTGACCATAAATGTTACGAAATTTAAAAGATTCCTAAAATACTGTTTTACTGTTCATAATCATATATAATACATAGGCTCGAATAAAACTCTATTATTTAGCTACATGTATAATGTGCTGTTGATTCTACCTTCTAAAGATTTGATGCAAGGCGTTGTGAATAAAGGGGGTAACATTAAGTATTTAAAGGAATTCAGCAATAAAGTATTATAGGAAACATTATTTTGAACCTATAAATCGTTGCATATTTACTTGAAGAAATTATCATACTGGTTTATTAACACTGCACTGTGCTATATGGCCGCGGCAATAAAATATAAACATTTGGGAAATAAATATTTACTACTTTTCTTTCAGCATTTTTTGTATGCATTTGATTTAACATTTCGTCTTTGACTTCTTTTATTAGCGATTTTTACACATAAAATAACTTATAGAAAAAAAGAACGAAAAACATATTTTTTCACACATAAAATAATTTAGGAAGAAGGATTAAAATAGTTTTCTCCTTTATAATACCTAATCCATTATTTACACTATTCACCATATTACTACACTAATCTATAATAATAATGAAAGTTAACAAAATAAACGCAATCTGCAAAATTAAAATTCGATCGTAAAGAAACACGTAATATATTTTTTGCGCCCGCGACACGAAGCGACATGACCATACCCTGAGACGACTTGGCGAGTACTGTCTTATATGGAGCGCGATTGCAACCAAGCGAAATTATAGAATTTTCGTCATTTTCCTAAATATTTTATATGACATCAAAAAATCTGTCTTCACAGTTCACTAGATAATAACGAACTACATGTTTTGGTATAACTTTTATACTGTTTTATGTATATTTCGATTTCAAATCGTGGTTTTAGTTTTTGATTTAGACCTATGTTTGGATTTTTTTTCTATCGAGTGAAATGGAGTAAATCGTGTTTCTGCTTTCACAGTTCACTAGATTATATCTTCAAGTTTAAGGTGTGTGAATTTCAGAATTGTGGGTTCTAATATTATCCAGATCTAGACGTTCTAAGATCGGCAAATTTGGGAAATCCTCGCCTTAAAGATGTATATATACACTCAAGTAGGTACAAAAAGATCGATTCGGTCAAAGTTACAAAAATATGTATACTCTACCAACTCTTTAAAGTTATGTCAATAAAGTCCGTCAATAAATGTACAGTCAGCAACACGTCAAGCTTTACATGTGCATCATAAAAGCCGCCGCTATTACGAGCGACATAAGGGTGGTCTCAAGGTCAACATGTAACGCCTAGCGTGTCGCTGTGTGTACAATACATATTTTTGTAACTTTGATCGTATCGATCATTTACATATAGATTTAAGTCTTTTTTTATTTTAAGTACATATTTACGAGTATAGTCATATTCTAGTAATGACTCATTTACCTGCATAAATTTACTCCACGGACGTAAAACGACTCCAACTTTACAATCCTTTCCCCCTGTATCGCACTGTAATAAAACGAATTTAGCAACGAACAGGACGTTGCTAAAGTTATGCTTAGAATTCGAGCCCAGAAGGGCAAATTAAAAGATCATAACACCATCAGCACGGAAGTGTATAGTCAATTAATGAAATCGAGTAAGCCCATTAAATATTCGGCAATTAATCACCACTCTTTATTTAGCCTATTCGTGACCTTCTATTTAAGATAACGTTTATGTGAGTATTTTAAAAGTTTGCATTTGAAGTCACCTGGAATTGCATTGGCACTTTTTAAACTATTTTTTTTACAGTTTGTTGAAAATAAGAAATATCAAGCAATATTATGATTTGATAATTATGATGTCTTGATATTGATTTGATGTCTTCAGTGAATAGGCGTAGTCTTGTTGGACTCCTGACTCCTGACTCCGGTCTCTTATTCCAACACAAATCTTTTAGTCTAATAAGTTTATTAACGTTATAATACACGCACACTTTTTTCATTTCTATAATTTTGAACAATATTTTAGGTTGCGTTCTATCACAAAAACAGTAATTATATCACAAAAACAGTAATTATATAGCCATACGTGGCAATACGTACGTAGGATCACAGAACACTATTACCCTGACGGGCAGGATGTAGGCGCGTTCCGTTTTGCACAGACTCGCAGCAAGCTTTTTTAGCCTCATCGCGTTTCGTTAGCTTTTGACACAGACGTGATTATGTATCTACGCTATTGACGCTAGCAGGGTTGGCATAAGTTCCGATCCGATGTTTGGATGGAATGCTCAACAATTTAATGGCACCATTACTTTGTATTGTTTTGTTTTGTATCGATCTGTATGTTGTATGTTTCGATCTTATGTGTTTCTTTATTTCATTGTGTGTTTTGTGTACCTATGTTATACCTAATTCTGTATTAATTGTTTACCATCTTACACCCCACTTAAGCCCGGCCAGAATACCAGCGCTGCATCAGACATGTCTGATGCAGCGTATGCTGAGGTCGGGTCCTAATTGGCCATTATGTGTATCTGTTTTTTCGTATATTTTATTGTGTTTGTGGTCAATAAATGTTTTTCTTTCTTTCTCTTATTTCATATATTTAATGACTTTATGTACACTAATGAATGGACAAGTCTTTAAAACGAACCCAAAAGTCCAAAATATGGTACTACCCAACTGTGACCGCAAACGTTAATGCCTCAATTACACTATTCTTAATTTTAACCCCTGTTCCTGTCTTTAAGTTTTAATTTATTAGACAGTTTACTATTGAAAACGTAACAGTTACTTTGTTACTTGTACATTTGTTCACTTATTTAAAATTAAGTGATCAAAGCATTGTAGTCTTTGGAATTTTTTCATTATTGCTTAGATGTTTTGACGCCTCGAATATATGCTGGCGATTATAATTTTTTCCCTGATTTGGAAGTTTTTGAGGAGCCACGTGGTCTTTTCACAGCCCAGTACCCCAGTCTTCCTATTTGATCGCCAGTTAACATGAATTTGTCATCCAGGTTCCAGTCACGGCATTCGCCGCTTTCAGAATCCGGCTCTCCAGCTTAAAGTGGGTATACTTGTCGATCACACCATTGTGTCTTCAATTGGTGTACAGAATGTGAAAACTCGGACTCCTTTTTCCTCCGTGACTATTTTACGGGTAAAGGCTATTATTCTTTACATCAAACGATTTTTGTTAAAAGATCTTTAAAAAATCTTTTCATTTGTTTCTATCCTACCAAACAATACACTTTTACGTGTAAAGCCAATCGATGGACTGGTGAAGGGAACTTAGGTTATGGGATATTATTTTCATATCCTAATTGGTGTATGGACAAAAAAAGGAATCAAAAATTATATTAAGAACGTCTGCCTAAAACTATAACGCACTGTGATGAAGAAACACTAATAACAACGTGTAAAATTTCGATCCCAATGTCACATGCTCACAAAAATTGATAGCAACAATTATTTGTGAGCGTAGGTACCAGATTTGATTCGGAACAAAGACAGCAAGTAAATGTATAATTAAAATAATAACAATCTTCAACGCCCTACAACTGTACAACTAAGAGACACTGACATTGTCAATAATTACACGTTATACCGAACGGCAAATTCTTTATCAATGACTCGAATGGTTTCTTTACAGTACTTACTGAACAAGTCAGACTACAGTAGTTTAAAAAATCTGGAATGAGTTCAAAAGTTTCCACAAATATTTTTGCTCTCTTACATTCTGATGGTCACTTTCTTCTTTTTTGGTTTTCTGATGGACATTTTCGTTGACATCGTCAAATCTCAACAGATACTGCGCGGAAGAAATTACAGTGCACAAGTATCCGCGCAAAAACAGGTGAACTGTTTATTCCTTCACTCGCATAAGTCCGATAGGGCGATTAAAGCCAACACGACTGAAGCAAGGTCAGCAGAAACTTTAACGTGCCTTCCGCAACACAGATAAATTCAAGTGTAATACATTTCGCTGACCCATCAGAGCCTAGACCACAGCAAACGTTGCTTAATGTATTAAGTGATCGTAACGCCGAGTGCTCGCGGACTAACGACACTGCACTACCGGGCTACTTTGGACACAAAAATGTGCTTTAGTTGTACTATAAATGCTACTGATGTTAAAGTTTTTGTCTTTTGCTACCACTACCGGTGATGGTATCTACTGATGAATTTTTATGAAATAGGTACTCGGGTCAGTGGTCTCTTCAAGATGTGAAAACTCGGCAAACAGTGGGCTCGACACTTGCCTTCCAATCGGGAGGTCGGGGTTCGAGACCCGTCATGTACCAATGTGTTTTTCGTTTCTAAATTCATATGTAGGTACATTTGTCTGACGCTCCTACGGTGTAGGAAAACATCGTGAGGCAACCTGCATACATCTGCGAAGAAATTCAATGGTGTATGTGAAGTCGACCAATCCGCACTGGGCCAGCGTGGTTGACTAAGGCCTAATCACCTTAACATAGGGTAGGCTCGATCCACTCGGTGGGGACGTATATGAGCTGTGATGATGAAGCAGTGCTTACCCGTGGTACTACCGTTGGTACTACTGGTAGTAGTCACTATCAAAAGAAATGACCGTTAATGTTGCATATTTTCGCAAATTCTGCAATTTTACAAAAAAAGAGAACCTATAGCGTATATCCCGTTGACCTAGAATCATGAAATCTGGGGGAAGCAAGCTCAAATAGCTCATGTTAAGGACGAAATCTGAAAACCGTAAATATGTATACAAGTTTATTTTTTAATTACCAAAAAAAATTGTGTGCTTGCTCAGACAAGCAAACTGAACAACTTTCACTATGGGACCAACTTTAAACACGCAAAAACAGTTAGCTGTTCCATACAAAATAATGTTCAACATTCACTGAACCTATGTAGGTGTATGGAACAGCTAATTTTTTTTTTTGCGATTTCTATGTTGGTCCCATAGTGAAAGTTGTTCAGTTTGCTTGTCTGAACAAGCTCACAAATTTTTTTGGTAATTAAAAAATAACCTTGTATAGTTAGCAACTTATACATATACATAGATAAATTTGTATAGAACCCTGCATTCTTCAACTCGGTCAATTCGGCCAGTTTTTTAAAGTTACAATTCATAACATTTTCTTAGATATGTAAAAATGTATGTAATTTTAATCATTTTATTTTTAAACACTACTCAAATTAACGGGTTAGATTAGACAAAACATGTTTGGTGACGTCAGTTACGATTTCAAACCATTGACTTTGGTAGTAAATCAATGTTTCAAACGTAAACTGTTAATTGATTTAAAATTTGAGTATTCACGTAAATTTTACTGAATATTAAAACATAAATTGTAATAGCTGCAAAACGCACTCATAATATTATATTTAAATACTCATAAATATTTCAATTAAAGATAACCTTACAGAGCTTATTCGCAAGCTACTTACTACAATTATGTTGTCAATTTAAAATTGTCAGGTTTGTTTCACGACAAACATGACATGTCATGTAATTATTGTTGTAAACTCTTTATTAGACTCAAAAAATAATTGTCTCGTTATCTTTTTGACGTGTTACCTTGAGGTATTCATTTTGTGTGTTTGATTATTTTCATGAAGTTTGATATTAAAGCTACCTTGCCTTGGGGATATTAGAATTTTTCAAAATGGAATGGTGGAAAAGATCCAAATAGCCAACATGAATTTATAGTATTCCCTGTGTAAAACAAAAAGGCAGTTAAGGAATTTAAAAGAAATCTGTTGATACTTTTTCCCGTGGATGTCTTAAAGGCGATTAAGAGGATGCGGAGGAGAAACTCAAAACAAAATCCTACGCTAACTCATCTGGTCGTCCTTGTCTAAGACACTCCTGTCAACAGTGGGACGTAGATATAAGGGATATAAGGGTAGTGATGATGCTGAGCTTTAATTCGTCAATCTTTTCTTAGTCGTGTTTTATTTATCGACAGTATGCAATCTTAAAGACCTGCTTAATTACCTATTTCTTCCTAAAAGATAAAATGACATTGTATGAAAACTACGAAAAGGAAATTTGCTAATCAAATTAATTTTGTAAAATCTTATATAACTTCAATGGAATTGTTTACATCACCCATATAAGCATATAAATGTTGTATCGAATAATATTCCGAATGCTACAAAGTGTCATTGTTTGCTTACATAATCGGGTGACCTTACACGAGACATGACTTCCCTAGTCTCGAAAGGTACTGCGCGTTCCCACATTATTACAATGTCACAAAAAAACTGGCAATTTCGGCAACATGTGGTCGCCATGCAAGGTTGCGGGCCTCTGATAGAATAGATGTAGAACAACACGATGAAATCATCTAATGACGTAATGCGCTTTTCTTTATTTAATCAAGTTATTTGTTGAAAGACCACGATATCAAAATTATCGAGGAACTAAGTTTTTGATTGATTATGTTGTTTATTCAAGGACCCTGATATCGAAGCATATTATCAATGAATGAATGAAATTTTTATCATTTTTAATTTTCTCATAATGTTATAAAATAATAATGCCAGGTGATAAAAGTAATTTAGTTTATATTTTGATTTTAATTTAAAAAATAATGTCCTAATTATACCCGTTTTTGGTATTTCTTCACATCTCTAAAGCTAAAATAGCTTCAACGATATTAAAGGTCGACATCGAAGAAATGTCGTCAATTTCACCTTGAGAATTTCCATTATTTTTCTTATTTTGTAACATAAGCTCGAAAGCAAAAATTAAACTCAAACTCACAAAAAAAGTAAAAGAGTAACTTTTCCAATTTTTCATGTTCTGTGAAATAAAATTATTAGAATATTATAAAATGCGTTATATCCTTTATAAGAAAATAATTATTAAAAAATATTTTTCGTTCTTATTTCCGATTGATTTCATTAAATCATTCTAATGATCATTTTTATTATGACGTAGGTAATAACAATTTTTCGAATTTGTATTAGAATGTTTAGACGTGTACCAAAATATTTACGATATTGTTTACATCGCAGCTATCGCCCTACGACGCACCTCGGCCCGGTTCCCAGCGATCATGCAAGGAAACGCGTCTCGATCTTAACATAATAAATATTCAACAGTTTGTGATTATAAACAGTCGCGAGCTTTGTTCCCGTCGAGTACCGATAGCAAAACTATAGAGGATAAATTAGGTATTTAGATACATTTTTCAATTCTCTTAATTCTACAAATTATGAACCAATGTGAAAATTTGTTTACTGTGTTTCAAAGTTCACAAGCGAAAATCCACACACGCCCTACCTCTTGCCTTGTGGTATAACGGTGCATTATATGCAAATAAAAAGCCAGACGGTTGTCAATATATATAAATTCTTTATTGTACACAAACAAACATGAGAAACAAATACAATTACTGCCAGCCAACCCTAACAGAAATGAAGAGATGGTGACAGCGGGGGGATTGTACAAACTTTTAAAACATAACAAATAAACAATTATAACACACTAATTAATATATATAACAAAGACATATAATACATAATTATCAACTATAAAAAAAATAAAAAAACTTAAGCTAAGGTAGGGTTAGACAACAGATAGTCTTTTATTTTGTGTTTGAAGTTGTCAATAGTGCGGCTTTCTCGTATATGCACTGGCAGTCTGTTCCACAGTTGGGCAGCATGGACGGTAAAGGATTTATGGAGGAATTTGGTGTTAGAGAGAGGCACAACAAGTGTGTGTGAAATGCAGGAACGTTTCGGACGAGAGCTCGGAGGGATTTGTTGAAAGCGGGAACGTAGATATTCTGGGTATTGGGGATTGTGAAAAATTTTATACATAAGGGAATGGATGTGCATATCTCTGCGAAGTCGGATTGGAAGCCATTTGAGCTGTGATCGAAAATGAGAGACATGGTCGTATTTTCGGAGACCGAAGATAAATCGAATCGCTAAATTCTGAAGTCGCTCAAGCTTATTCAATAAAACCTCAGTTGCATCTAGGTAGCATACATCAGCGTAGTCAAGAATAGGTAGCAGAAGGGACTGAGCAAGCATAATTTTAGTTTTGAATGGCAAGAAATATTGAAGTCGCTTGAGAGAGTGATAGGAAAAGTGCATGCGACGACTTATCTCATTGATATGGGCCGCCCAAGACAGTGTACTGTCAAAGATCAGACCCAAGTTTTTACTTTTGTCTGAATAAGGTAAGGTGACACCGTCAAATGTTACTTGTGGAATTTTATCAAAATCGAGCCTGCTATTCATTCCTTGCTGCATTCCTTGGCTACCAATAATCATAACCTGTGATTTCTTAGGATTTACCAATAAAGCAAACGAAAGAGCCCAAGATTTTATTGCCCACAGATCATTGTTTATAGCATTAATAGTATTATCAATGTCAGAAATATTAAAATGCCTATAGATTTGCAAATCATCTGCATACAGGTGGTAGGGAGAGGTGATGATATTAGTGAGCTTATTAATAAAAATAGAGAAAAGCAATGGAGAAATCACGCCGCCTTGAGGGACACCAGCAGTGGTGTCCCTCAGTGCATATAGGTTTGCAACCGAATTCGAACGTTGTCGATCTTATATTAAGCATGTGTTTCCACTAATAATATGATAGATACCTGAGCGGTAAGCGAGGAAATTCAATCATATACTTTTCCCAGTTTTCCTCAATGCAGCTCGACAGATAGAGGCTTTACGGGGAGCGAGGTGTTGTCAAGCAAAACAATTGATAAATGTATAGGAATATTTGTACTTGGTATGGGTGCGATGAACAAATGACACACGCTAACTCCACACTCAAAGCACCACATACGGGCGGGAGGCCGGTTTAAGGATATTTCACACCATGTGAAAAGAAATATAAATATACATGTTTATGATAGATTTCGTAAAAATTAAGCGAGAAACGCCGATATTTATTCATAAAAATGCAATATAAATCAAATATTTCTAAATATCTTACTTTTTAATCTGTTCTGCAAATGTCAAAAACGCCATTTATCATATATTTGGTTCCGACGTAACGTCACTCGGATAGTACACAAACTTCATAATGACTTTGTCGTGCTCTGTGTTATTTGAAATTTTCTAAGTTTTTATCACGTTTGTGGGACTTTATGCTTTATTTTATTAATATATAGGTATAGTTATAGGTATAGGTTCAAAAGAGATTGTAACAATCCAATTTGAATAAAAGATATTGAATTTGAATTTGAATTTGGTATCATAGGTACATAGCATAGCTATAAATACCATACAAAATATGACATTTGTTTTGTAATATTAACAAAGTTTTTTTTTAATTATTCGATAGTTATTTAACATTTATAAGGCAACCATACACCAAAGTGGTCTTTGCAGAAAAATAGTCTTGTCTTTGTAGACAATGATTTTGGATCTCTTCTGGCCAGTTTCAAGCAAGTAATTCTCATTTTGATATCATTTGGCACATGAACCTACATTTTTGTGGCGTTTTTAAACTCATATTCTTGCATTCAGACACAAGACACCAATGATATAGATTATAAGCCATTATTTTCAATCTTTTTACTTGGTCTTTCGCAGAGTCGTTCTCACAGAAAGTTATACCTATGTTGGTCGTACCTATTGTTTGTTTACCAACGGAGTGACGTCACGAGTCGAAATAGCATGGCGGCTGGCGTTTCCGCGCGAAAACTCAAAATCATAAATAAAACATTGTTTTAATTCATTTTTCGGTTTCATAAAATTAAACTATAATTTATAGAGGTTTATTACGACCTCAAGATTAATTTAAAATAGTTTCCAAAAAGGGTGTAATACCCTATTGCGTTACCGTCCAGAAGGCCTAACACGGCGCACAGACTATAGCAGAGAAAGTGTCTAACCCTGGTCTCGTCTCGCTTCATTGTGATATGAGAGAGCGAGAAGAAACATCTGATTTGTCTCTTATCCCATTTTGTCCACGGCCCGTACTACGCCTGCAGGTGTTCGTTACAAAGAAAAAGAGTCCACTACGCAACCTCGCACGACTCGCACCGACCATTTGCATAGTTTTACAGCCTCGCTACGCATTCTCGAACCACTTAGTTTTCTGACACATTAATGAAAAATCGCCCTAGTAATGAAAAATTACAAGTATTTAGTAGGTATTATGGCACTGTAGTATTTCAATCCTTTTCCTTCTAAAATCTTCATGAGTAATACTTATAAAATTATCTTAGAACATGCTCATTACATGCGAATTCTGTTCTTAGTTTCCTGTTTATTATAAATTCACCTAATCTCACCACTAATTAGCCGTTTTCATAGTTAAAAAATAATTAAACCATAAATGCCAGGTCTCGTTTCCTGTTGAATTAGTTGTTGACTTTGATTTTGGCGTTCATTTGTTGAAAATCTACATATACAACAACTTCATCGCACAACCTTTAAAAACTAAAATTTAGTTTTTTATTTAAATATGTTTTCAATCTTTACAAATTTTAAGCATCTACACCTGCAGAATTTTAACTTAAGTAGAAAAAACTAAGTTTAAACTCAGACTTTGTGTGAAAGATTAGTCCTATCCACAGTGAATTTTAATTCAACATTATTTATTTTTATTATTTATTATAATTACAAATATTTTTAGCATTCCTTTTAAAACATCTTGGCGGTATAAACACAAACTCACTAGAGTTTTTCCGTATACCGTCATTCGCCGTGGTTACTGTGTAGTGTCGGTTGATGTCTAAAATAGACTAACTACCTTCAATTTTAATGTTGGAGACATTTTTTTTGTGTGTTTATCAAGTAACTTTATACAGCGTGTACTAGTAGTGTTGCGTGATTTTATGTAAGAGTTAGGTTTTAAATGTACAAAACGGAGATGGTATTAATGTGTTAGATTAAAATAGGTAGATAGACAGCAATAGTAATTAATTAACATGCGATATGCAATAATATACTATAAAAAATATATAATAAAATACAAATGAAATATTTTTATGTGAGACTTAATAGAAAATATTTTTTTAATACATGTTTAATATTTTTCTTGTTTATTTTATTTTTTATTTCAATTGGTAGTGCATTTAAAAGATATGGTATTTTGTACTCTAACATATTTTTGCCGTAATGATTATTATATTTCTAATAATTAATTTAGGGTTATTGGCTTGACGAGTTATAATTTTGGGAATGTAAGCTTTTTGAATATGTTCATTAAAAAATTGTTCTGTAAGCAAATGTTTTTTTATGTTAACATTAATAGGAATTACTCCACAATGCTGAAAGATGTTGAGATTATTATCTTTATACTTTTCTTTGATTTTTTTTGGTAGAATGGATTTTAAAATTCGTAACTGCAAGTCATATATCCTATATAGATGAGATTTGAAAGTGCGTCCGTAACTGCTTAACCCGTATGAGACAATTGATTCCCCTAAGGCCTTGTAAAGCATTAATACTGTAGTATAAGGTATTTTCGAATTATAATTTACCACCGAAAACTTTGCTAATAATGCTCTTAGTTTATCGCACACATAATTAATGTGATCTGTCCATTTTAATCGGTTATCTATTATTAGACCCAAATATGTATGTTGGTTAACCAATTCGATGTTAGGACATTGACAATGTTTCCCTGTTTGACTAAGTTGATGCAGGCACTCATGCTCGTGAGCAACCAAATTCAGTTGCTGGTGCACTCTATTTTGACTAGAACTAATGTACATTAACTTAGTCTTTTGAGCATTGAACTTTAAGCCAGAGTCATGTGACCATTTCATAAGATTTGTAAAATCGTTTTGTAAAAGTTCAAGAGCAACCTTTATGTTCTCATGAGCTACTACCATGCATGTATCGTCCGCAAATTGAAAGATGTCACTATTCTTAATAACATTAACCGCATTATTGACATATGTTAAATAATGCAATGGCCCCAATACAGAACCCTGTGCTGTACCCTCATTCACGTTAACCATTTCGCTAAGGTCGTTAGCTACTTTTACTGCATAGGAGCGCTGGTGGAGGTAGTCCTGGCACCAATCAAGCAAAGGTCCTCTTATTCCGGACTCATCAAGTCTCTCAATAAGTGCATCATGCCGTAGTGTATCAAACGCTTTGCTGTAGTCTATGAATACAACAAGCACATGTTTTTTGCAATCAAGGTATTTATTTATAATGTCAGTAAAATTAGAGAGGAGTTGAGTCGTATTCTTGCCAGGTTGGAACCCATATTGATTTTTGTTTATTATATTATTATCATCAAAAAAGGTATATATCTGACTACAAATACATTTCTCTATTATCTTATCTACAATTGAGAGTATCGTGATAGGTCTGTAGTTATTATAATCAGTTTTGCATCCCTTTTTGTAAATTGGTCGAACAATACCCGTTTTGAGATCTTTGGGATACCTGCCATCATCATCATCACAGCTCATATACGTTTCCACCGAGGGGTTAAAGCTTACCCTAAATTAGGATGTTTAGGCCTTAGTCAACCACGCTGGCCCAGTGCGGATTGGTCGACTTCACATACACCATTGAATGTCTACGCAGGTGTATTCAGGTTGCCTCACGATGTTTCCCTTCACTATAGGAGCGTCCAACAAATGTACATTATTTAATTCAAAAAACGAAAAGCTCATTGGTACATGGCCGGACCGAACCCCGGACCTCCCGATTAGAAGGCCAGTGTCGAATCCGCCTTGCATACATACATATAATGTTCATCATAGTATATTTATGTACATATATATACTATGATGAACCTACAAGAATAGAAATATATACTTCAAAACATTTCTTGTCATTTTGTAAAAATTTCTTTTCATCTGTATTTATACAGGTGTTTCTGCATCAAGTGTACATACGAGGCAGGGGGTAAAAGGGGGTCATTTTAGTGATAAAAAAGTAGAAAAAAACATCTCACACTATTTTTGTAATTTTATGGGCCATTTAATTTTTTACCCTCTGTTGCGAACCTGACGTGCATAAACCGTTATAACTCTTGAATAAATAAACAAATACTTTTGCCCCCTGCCTCGTATGTGCACTTGATGCAGAAACACACTGTATTAGACTTTAGTGACTGACTAAATGAGGTATCGACGTAGAGCCCAAACTACTGGAGCTAGAAATTCGGTTCAGCAGTTTGTTGGCTTGTGTAGATGCCCACTAAGGAAGGATTTTCAAGTTCTCTCAGGAAGCTGAGAAATCCTCACCCAAAAAATAAGGAAAAACCGACGAAGCCAATGAACTAAAGCAACATGGCGGGCATAAAATTCTCATGTCAAATCTACGCCATACTTTAGTGTCCCGTGTCATATGAAAGGAAAATTCCGGTGAAAATTCAAATTGTTGCATTAATATCTTTACTGCGGTAAGACAAAGAATCAAGTCCATTCATACAACCAATTTGTTTACTCATGTGATTTTTTTTTTGCTTATCTGTTGAAAGTTCTCGTTTTATTGCACATAATCAACTATAGCTGAGAAATTCAATGAACATTTTATTAACATGACAAATAATTTTAGTAATGACTTAAAAACGGTTTCTGACATATCTTTTAATTCTAATAGTATTTTTTTGACACCTATAGATGATCATGATGTATTGAAAATTATAAAAAAATTAAAAAAAACTAACTCAACTGGCTATGATGATCTTAATATCAAAATATTAATTAAATGTACAATATTTATATCTGTTCCTCTTACTCATATCATAAACTTATCATTGCTTGAAGGTCACTTTCCAAGCCGACTTAAAAGGTCTCTTGTAAAACCATTACATAAAAAGGGCTCCCGTGACAATGTTGATAACTATAGACCCATTACACATTGTCTAAAATTCTGGAGAAAACCATGGCTGACAAAATTAGCTCATTTATGATATTGCAAGGTTTGCTTAAAAGGGAACAGTATGGTTTCAGAAAGGGGAGCAGTACAACTCTTGCCTGTTTTGAGCTTATTAATCAGGTAACAAACAGCTTTAACGAACATACCAATATGTTGGCTATCTTTCTTGACATGAGTAAAGCTTTTGATTTTGTCTCTCACGAAATTTTGCTAAGTAAACTGGAACGATACGGGATTAGAGGAAATGCTTTAGACTGGTTAAAAAGCAATATCACAAATCGCGAACAATGTGTAGAAATAACTCAAATTGTTAATAGAACCAAGGAAGTGTTTAATTCTGATTATAAATTAAATCAGTGTGGAGTACCACAGGGTAGCGTTCTTGGGCCATTGCTGTTCTTAATATATATTAATGATCTACCGGACTGTATCGATCAAAATTGTATTCTTTTTGCTGACGATACTACACTTCTGGTCAAAGGTAAGAAGTTAAATGATATTGAAAGTATTGCACAGTCTAATTTTGATAAGATTACAACATGGCTACTACAGAATAACCTTAAAATCAATATCGATAAAACCAAATATTTAATTTTTCAAACATTTAACAGCAATTCTGTAAATATTAATATTAAATATAACGACGAAAAATTAATTGAAGCTGAAAATATTTTATTTTTAGGTATATCCATTGACAAATTCTGTAACTGGAAGTCTCATATTGACATGATAGCAATCAAACTTGATAGATTTGTATATGCCCTAAGAAGAATAAGACAGATTGTATCAAAAGAGGCTGCAATATCTGCCTATCATGGATACGTAGCGTCACTATTGCGTTATGGTCTCGTGCTGTGGGGAAACTCAGTAAATCTAGACGTCCTTTTTAAAGTCCAAAAAAAATGTATAAGAGCTATATACGATGTAGACTTTCTTACTAGCTGCAGGCCATTATTTAAGGCATTGGGAATTTTGCCACTTCCTAGTCTATACATTTTTGAGATGTGTTTATTTGTGAAAAAGTATATTCACTTATTTAAAATGAATTGCGATTTACACGTGTACAGAGGTAGAAAAGGTAATAGTCTATATACACCATATCAAAGGTTAAAAATCGTTTCTAAAAATTCATATTGTATGGCGATCAGAATCTTCAATAAACTACCGACGGATATCACAAATCTCACATTCTCGAAATTTAAAAAGGCTTTATTTAACATGTTGTTGTCTAAAGGATATTACAGTGTTGGAGAGTACTTATCTGAACAGTTTTAATTTTTTTTTCATTATTGACTATTATTGTATTGACATTGCCGTTAGTTTGAATTCTTTAAAATGTTATTATGAACACTAATTTGATATTGCTTGGGTTTAGAATTGACAAACATTTATCTCTGACATAAAATTTATATTTTTGACATTTGTAACATAGCATTGATTTATTTTTGACATTGCTTAACAATAATTATAACATTTTTAACGCCGACATAATACCCATGACATTTGCACGTTGATGAATTCGACAGAATATGATGGGACCAAACTATAAGAACCTATATTTACCATATTCTTGCAAATAAAGATTCTTTCTTTCTTTCTTTCTTTCTATAACTTTTTTAATTCATAGTCAATTTACACGAAATCTATTAAATGTCTTAAGTGGATGTTGATATGTAGCTATTATTAACAGCAAGTAAAATCCTTTGGTTTAATAAAGTAAAGAGAAATCAATAAAGATGACATTTCGTTCGGTTTGTATAAGTCGTCGGCGGGCTTATTAGCTGATCAAAAGTCACTGACCAGCATTATTTCTTGGTCAGCAGGGCACAGGTTTACAGAGCGGTTCCCCGACGCAATGGATAAAATAAAACTAAGAATTATTTCCTATTTATAATAAATCTATCTAAATTTTAGACATTGATTTGAGATTACTGGGACAGAAGGTAGATATAGAAATAAAATCCAGTAGTCTCAATGAACTTTCATAATTTAAATCATAACAAAATATGTACTACATCTACACTCTCTACACTATTATTACAATGAGGAAAGATTTGTATGTATGTATGTAACATATAAACTCAAAAACAACTGGACTGATTTCAAAAATTCTTTCACCAATAGAATGCTATATTATCCTTGATTAACAAGGCTACAAAATGATTTTTCCTACGGGAAACTATAAAATTCTCACGGGAAAACAAAACAACGCGGGCGAAGTCACGTGAAGTAAAGCGTGCCTATAATAAACTCGTAATTTTCAGGATTTATCAATTGTGCAGATGTTATTGAAACTATCAATTAATATCCTACCGACAAACATAATTAATATCCAGAACTCATACTACGACTTGATATTTTAGTAAAGTAAAAAATTTCACCGATACCCAATTAACATCTTGCATTTTTGGTACCTTGTGACCATTGAGACAGAACTGCGCGGACGTAGTAAAAAGTGTAGCCGTTTTTGCTACACTATTAAAGAGATTGAAATAGCCTGTTTTTGTTAGCTTGGGCTTTCTACTCCAAACAAACTAAAAGATTTATTAATTATTGTACTGATAACGTTGTCTACTTCCACAAGCTCGATTAACGAGATTCCGGGCTATGCTAACGGGATTGCGAATACGTAGCCGATCAACAGTAGCGAGTAGCGACACGACTATTTCTACGAACTGGCGGCGGCTGACGATGTGTCGCTAGTTATGGAAACTACATATTTCATATAAATACATAAAAACCAGTTATAGTCGTAGTAGCCAGGGGCGGATCCAGGATTTTATTTTGGGAGGGCCATTCTGACAAGGTTCGGTGACACCCCAACCTGTATCTACTAATGGTCGTAGCGACACTTGACCTGCAGGTGCTGCCTGCTGTCAGTTAAGAAACCGACCGATTGGAGTCCTATCTTCTGAGTTAACTGCGATTTTTCTAAATCTGTCACCACCTTAACATATCATTATACCTAACATACTATTTATCATTGTAGTTCTATAAACTGTACTAGTGGCTGAGGAATCCAGATGATGTTCGCTTTCATCTTCTGTCTTATCATCATTATCCATAAGGTTAGATGAAAGTCTGTTTTTAATGAAAAAGCGGTAAAGTAAAAAATGCAATACAGTAGTATATAATAATATGATATATAGATTGATTTGTATGTAAGTCTAAAGTGTTATAGTATTTGTAATCGCGTTGCAATTAATGCTTTAATTAAAATGGAGTTTCGTCTGCCAAAAACCGCATTGTGGTTTGGCAGAAGATTGTAATAATAATAGTATTAAAGGCTTTAAATTTTAAATAAAAAAGTAAAATTTCGGTTTCATAAGCAACATGCCTATTTTTGGGGATGACAATCAAAAGGGAAAAAATCAAAAGGGCCTAAAGGATAGCTCAATAGATTTTTGTACTTAGGCGTAACTTCAAGTTTTATTTCAAACTAGCTGTGCCCGCGACTTCGTCCGCGTGGAATAGTAACTTTTGGCAACATTTTGATTTTTGTAGGCAATTTTTTTAAGATCTTGATAAAAAGCTTATGTTATTCCTTATATAATTAGAAATCTATTAGTGAAAGTCCCGTCAATATCGGTCCAGCCGTTCCGGAGATTAGCGGGAACAAACAGACAGACAGACAATTTTTTTTTAAATAGTGTTTTTGTTATTGGTACCCGATATACATTAATACCCATTTAGTAAAAACTTGTTATTTTTACATTACAAACAGACACTTCAATTTGATTTATTTGTATAGATTATTGTATCGTATAAGAAAAAACATGTTTTTTTTTTATTATTGCAGAAAGTTGGCAAACAAGCAAACTGCCCACCCGATGGTAAGTGGTAACAGTCACCTATAATACATGTGGCTCTTGTGAGATTCGCAGCAAAACTGCAACCCCCACAAGAACCACAGTGTACGTTGCCAACTTGTGACACAAGATGTAAAGTCACAGTACCCAGTAATTTCACTGCCATATCTTACCCTTCAAACCGGAACACAGCAATGCAAGCACTGCTGCTTTGCGGCAGAAATAGGTAAGACGGAGGTACCTAAGCAGACGACCCTGGTACAGAGTGCCATATATTTTTCAGAAAACTACATAACGAACAATAAAAAAAATGTTATCATTTCCGTTACAGCAAAAATGAGTTATGTTAAACTCCCGGTGAACATGATTTTTTAACCGACTTCAAAAAATAAAGTTTTTTGTGTGAATGTGTTAGATAGATACTCAATTTTCAAAATTCGTCTTATATTCGAAAGAGTTCCCCGAAGAGAGGTCCCATTTTCACCTAGTGAGGATCTGATGATGGGATCCCAGATAAATCGAGGGAAGCTCTCAAATTTTGTAGGCACGTACGAGTACCACATTTTCACATTTTATCTAAAGCTATGCAGGTATTTGCGTCTGTTAGTCATCATCTCATATTGTTGATCTGATGATGGAAATTTCCTTTAGCTTAATGACCGAGAGTATAGTTCTTTTATTTTAATACTATTTTTCCGCTCCCGGCTTCGCCTGCGTTATTATTGTTTTCCCGTGGGAATTTTATATTTTCCGATCGACTGTTATTTATATTTAGGAGCACGGATAATAAATTTCATAGAAATTGGAGCGGATTTTAAATATTTTCCATAGAAACTTTCAACCCGTATTTTGCACCCTAAGAGGTTGAATCTTAATAAACCATGAAACACGTGTTCAATGAAATATTTTTAAAAGCGTATCTCAAGTTTTATCTAAATCGTTGCTAATTTAAAGATTTTTCCATACAAACTTGCAACCCCAATTTCATCGGTTTTTATTTCTTAAATAATCCCCCTCATTACAGCCGACATTAATAAAGCCTTGAATTATACACCAAAACATTCCTCATGAATTTTTCTTTGTGAATGAAAAAAACCTGATGTCTAGTTAGTCTGATTAGTCCCAGACCATCATCACCATCAGCTAAATCCCTAAGAAAAGGCGACTCTCCCTGATCAAAAATTCGCATGGACGATAACCATCGCAAGGGTCTTCCCCTTCAGTTCAAACTTAACATTGAATGTTAAGTTTGAACTGCCACTACAGACACTGTGTAACAGGGTTCTATCACAAAATCCCCATCACCTATCGATTAAGAATTAATGAGTCCTGTTCAAAATATAGACAGATTAGTATATAGCAGTGGGAGATAATTATTTCGTAGTAATTTTGCCTTCAATTGCATACAATATTATTAAGTTTCCCCTAAAAATTCTCTCGTTGAAGATAAAAATTACGTGAATATGGAACTCACACAACATTCGATATATATTTCTATTTCTGCCCAATCCTTTGAGAAGTCAAAGCATCACTTTACCGCTATATGTACTAATTTACAGTTAAACTATGTCATTATTTGAGGAAAATTTTCCTACGATTTCTACAGTAAACACAGGAAGCCGGTATGTACGCAGTTTGTTAATAGTTTTCATATGGAGGTAAACAAAAACGAATTAAATAAATATGAGAACTTACACGTGCTAGTCAAATCTCATGTTGTAGTCAATGATATTATAATAGCCATAACGGGTCAAGGTCTTCTTTCTGGAACCAGTATGTTCACTTACATTATTTTGTGTAGGTACAGGAAGTCTGTCCCCTTTTTTATCGCTCTGAAAAAAATTTGACCAAGGCTGCCTTTCCACAATAAATTCGATAAGAGACAAAACATGGCATATTTTTTTGATCGTTTATGATACTAAAATATATTGATAACCAGCTTATAATTAAACAGATTAGGTTTGATAAATAAAACTATTAATAACGATTTAATTTTCAGAATGACTTATGATTACCATTTCACCTTTTGCCGCGCCTCTATCTGTCAGAACAATTTAAACAAGTATGTAAGACTCCCCGCAAACGCAGGATCTTGGATTCAATCTACAACATGACCATTATTCACTTATTTATGGTTGATATAATATACAGTGTATCCAGGCATGTAGTTATAAAACTTTAAGAGCAGTAGTATCTATGATGAATTTCATCGACGAAAATACCCTATATATATATAGGGTATTTTCGTCGTTCCCCTATAGGGGGTCAATTCTAGAACCCCATCAGACAGCAGAGCTTTTTGTTTTTGTCTTACCAAAAATCACCTTGACTCGTAAAACCTCGCGGTGTAAGTCCTACGTGTCCCAGAGACTTGATTTTGATGTTATTTAAAAAGCAAAAGAGTAGGCTACCTAAAACACAGCACCATCAAACTTTTTTAAAATTTTAATGCTGAAGGAAGATATTACATTTTTATAGTTAGTGAACTTCACTAAGTATAATTAAGCCTAATGTACACAATAATATACATATTATTTTGTAATAATTTTACTTTTAAATTAGTATATAACTTTCAATATTTAATGAAATAAATGTTTTTAGTCATAACTTTTGATTACATATTTAAACAGGTAAGAACTTTATTATTATTGTTTGCGGCCGCGTACTGGGAGACGTAGTGTTGGTGGGCCCCCCACAAGGTGGACCGCCGATCTGGTGAAGGTCGCGGGAAGCCGCTGGATGCGGCAGGCGCAGGACCGATCGGTATGGAGATCCTTGGGGGAGGCCTATGTCTGAGGAATTTTATATTTTCCCGAAGGAAAAATAATTTTATAGCTTATGTAATCAGGGTCCAGTAGTTTTTGAGGTTATTCGGTACATACAAATCTTTTCCCTTTATAATAATAGTGTAGATAACAGCCAGCACACATGTATAGTATCGTGAAAGAGTAGGCCAACTTTAGCCTCAAGCGCGCGATATCAGAGGTGAAAAATGGAATTCTGTAACTTTTTGATTTCGATTGGATCGTTTTAACTCTGTCTGTACCTACTGATTTCCTTTTCTGTTAGATGATAAATAAAAATATTGAGAATACTTTAATACTTCTGTTGTAAACAATCCATCATCAACTCCACTGCTGGACAATCTTGGCCAACCCAATCTCACTGCTGGGAATCATGCTCACCACCAGCCCACTGCTGAACTTGCTTGCCCAGCACCATTCCACTGCTGGGTATCATGCCCAGCATCAGCCTACTGCTGGTAATCATGCCCAGCACCAGGCCACTGCTAGGAATCTTGCCCAGCACCAATCCACTCCTGGATCATCTTGCCCAGCATCACCCCACTGTTCGATATCTTGCCCGGAACTAGCCCACTGCTGGACAATCTTGTCCAGTACAATCCCAATGCTGTGAATCATACCCAGCAACAGCCCACTGCTGGTTAATCTTGTCCAGCACAATCCCACTGCTGAGAATCATGCCTAGAACCAGCCTTATTGATGGACACTCTCATCCAGCACCAGCTCTCAGGTGGACACTGTCGCCCAGCACCATATAATGGCGTAAATAATAAAAGAAAAACAAACGAAATTCTGAATCGTATTAAATACAAACAAATGAGGTACCACGGGAGTCACCCCTTTCATTTGACGATTAATCGTTCATCATCGGCTATGTTTGCCGATTAACTCGACTAACATGCCGCGACCGCTCGAACGACGTTACAAACTACCAAAAGTATTCGATTATCGCTTTCAATCGAACAAAACTCTCAAATTTATGGGATTGCCGATGAGTTACAAAATCGCACCTCAGACTTCTGGCGAAGGGATGTCTACCGCGTTCAATCGAATAACCTACGATAACGGCATAACCTGCGCGCACTACGAAGCGATACGGCAGTTCAGTCGCGTCTCGTTCACCACTATCCGATTTAATTTTTTTCATTTTATGCGCGAGGCGAAGCGCGCATATTCAAACCGCAAGCATTCTCTGTATGAACTCGACTTACTATTTCACTTAAACTATGAATATATCACCAAATACTGATAAGATGACAATGACGGACGATTTTTTTCAAAAGTCGTAGCAGAATTTGAATTCAATGTAGAACTTTGAAACTGACACATACGAATCCAAGAATGTAGGGTAACAATGCCTCCAATATCACACTAGTTATCTCAGTATCGTTTCACGTACACGTGATTGTGCGTATCTCGTACTACGATGTTTACTACATCGTGTTATGGCCGTCCATTATCTGCGATAGCAACCGTTATGTATTGTGAAAGTGTTGCGCTCGTTTCGCCTTCTTCCTGATAACCGATAACAGTATTATCAAAGATTTTAAAACGATAGGCACTAGCATAAGCGACAGATAATTGCGCGTACTCAACAATTACTGACTACACGTTTTTTCCTTTTTTTAACCGACTTCGAAAACGGAGGAGGTTCTCAATTCGATGCGTATGTTTTTTTTTGTGTGTATTAACATACACACAAAAAAAAACATACGCATGTGTGTTGTGGACCGATTTTCAAAATTCTTCCTATATTCCATAAAGTATACTCCTTACCAAAGTCAGGATCCAATGATGGGATCCCATAAAAATCGAGGGAAACCCTTAAATTTTTATGTTGGTACGTCGAACGTATTTCATGTTTTTTCGGAAGTTATTCACGTATTTGGGTCTGGTAGTCATGAACCGAGCTGATGATGGAAGGATCCTTAACTTTTGAACTTGAGCCTTAACTTTTGGATTCAAGTCCAAGGCCAGGTCATGAAGGAGATTTGGTATTAAATTCACTAAAAAGATAAAAATATTTTGTTACTGATATTTTACAAAATTTTAAAACCGACTTCAAAAACACTGAAAAGTTAAAAATAATGTAAGAATATGTACAGACACACTTCACATCATATTGAAGTCGGTGCCAAATTTTAAGACTTTCTAGGAGATCATCGCTTGGCACCGACTTTAAGGTTCTGATATAACATCCTTTGTCTTTTTTCCAATATTATGTTCCACGACTTAGAAAATCAATCATCTTAATGATGGTCAATATATTAAAAATGGTATACTTACTATTGTGGTTCCGACTAAACAGAATATAATAAACTAGCTACTTATTTTAGGCAGCTTCGCCGGCGTTGTTTTGGTTTTCCCGTGGGAATTTTATATTTTCCCGTAGGAAAAATAATTTTGTAGCTTATGTAATCAGCGTCCAGTAGTTTTTGAGTTTATTCGGTACATACAAATCTTTTCCCTTTATAATAATAGTGTAGATAACAGCCAGCACACATGTATAGTATCAGTGAAAGAGTAGGCCAACTTTAGCCTCAAGCGCGCGATATCAAAGGTGCGATTTTGTAACTTGTCGGTTAATCGGAAACCGTAATCGAAATCGTTTATAAAAATGGAATTCTGTAACTTCTCGATTTCGATTGGATCGTTTTAACTCTGTCTGTACCTTTTTTATTAGGTAATAAAAATATTGAGAAATTATTAATACTTCTGTTGTAAACCATCCATCATCAACTCCACTGCTGGACAACCTTGTCCAACCCAATCCCACTGCTGGGAATCATGCTCACCACCAGCCCAATGCTGAATTGTGCCAAATTTTAAGACTTTCTAGGAGATCATCGCTTGGCACCGACTTCAATATAGAAGTGTCCTGGACCTACATTATTTTTAACTTTTCAGTGTTTTTGAAGTCGGTTTTTATTTTTCTAATTGAGCTTTTTTATATCATCACTACTAATATTGTTATAAATGCGTAATTAATTTCGTTTACCCGTCTGTCTCTTATTTTGAGCTTCAGCCTAAACCAATTTTGATGAAATGGTTTAGCCTTAAGCCCTGAGAAAGGACATGGGTTTCTTTTGTACCGATAAAGTAAAGATATCAAAATTTATATTTTTTTTATGGGATAGGGGGCAAACGAGCAAACGTATCACCTGATGGTAAGTGATTACCGTCGCCCATGGACACCCGCAACCCCAGAGGAGTTAAAGTGCGTTGCGTGCCGGCCTTTAAGGTAGGAATAGGCTCTTTTCTTGAAAGTTTGAAGGTCGTATCGGTCCGGAAATACCGAAGGCGACAATTCATTCCAAAGTTTGACTGTACGAGGCAGGAAACTGCGAGAAAAACGCACAGTTGTGGACTGCCAACCATCTAAGTGATGGGCATGGAAAAATCCATGCCCATCCTTGGCGGAAAGAGGCGGCAGGTATGAGACCGAACAATTCCTCGGAGCATTCCCCGTAATATATGCGATAGAAGATGCATAGTGAGGCGACATCTCTACGCAGCGCCAAGGTATCAAGCCGATTAGAAATTTCCTGGCAGTCGACGATTCGAGTCGCTCTCCGCTGAATACGGTCCAGTGGGAGAAGCTGGTATTGGGGTGCTCCTGCCCAAAGATGAGAACAGTATTCCATATGAGGCCGAACCTGCGCCTTGTAAAGCTGTAGGCGGTGCGCTGGACTGAAATACCTTCTCGATCTATTGAGCACACATATGAAATACTCGGGGCTACGGTGTCTTTCGGCTATAAAAAAATATACTTGAAAGATTATGTCGCATATTTTTTCAAATATTGCAATTTCATAAGGAAATTAAAACCTTTATGATAGGCATCAAGGCAATGGTTTAAGGCATCATCGGTGGCTTTCGTAGAGAGAGTAGTAAGAGTGTGTAGGACTCATTGGGTGTCATACCATGAAGGGTATTCCAAACGCTAACAAGGTTCCTCCTTTTTACCTTGGAATTTATACAGCCAGCACACCCCTTATATTAATTTTATATTTAAAGAGAATTGTGAAGATTTAAAATCGTCCTATCTACGCCCCCTAACTGAAATGCCTTATTTTTTAAGTATTAAGGCACGTATTATTTTTATTAAGATTGAGTGGGTAGACAATAATACCTACACAACGTCTTATGAATCAACAAAATGTTCTTTGAAGCATTGTGTTAGTACTTAGAATAATAATATGTCACACCAAATATAGCGTATGGAATGAAGATCAAACTGAGCGCATGAAAAATGGCGCCCGCGAAAATGTGAAGCCTATAAAAAATGGACTCGCAAGAATACAAAAAATACAGACTACTTCTGCAGCATGATACATTACATACACAATGTAATTTGCACACAACCTTAATCCATTAGCAGCAGGGACTATATTAGAACGAGAAACATGCAAAACATTGTACAGTGACTATCGTAGCGTGTGACCGCAGATAGTATTAGCCGAACGATTGTCATTGATCTAACTTTTCTAGTGGTCTCTTCTGAAATACGAGTGTAGTATGTACTCCTGAAATCGGCCAGATAATAGCTGTGCAGAAAAAAAATGGTCGGTGAGATCAGCGCTATGACCTTGAAATGGCACCGCCCAGTAAGTCTATCGTGAATTGGACAGATTTTCGTTAATATTTTGTTGTTGGGAATTCTATTCTTTAATGAAATAAATTAAACATTTCTGTTACAAAAACCGTAAAAATTTATTTCCCAATCATCACAAGCAAAGTTTTGAGTCATATTTTACATTAATGAATCAAGTCCTAACGTCGGAGCTTCTAGTATCCCAGATAAGTATAATATTTAAATAACCACATTACAAGGACACATCGTAAGCTACAACTTCCAATGCACTTTTGAAATAATTGAACAAAATGTTATTCTAAGAAGATGTAAAAATTACGGAAATTTAATATTAGTCAACACGCACCAATCCAAACCTACCTTATAACAAACGCATTGAGAATGAAATTTGCGATAGTGAGTCGTCTCGTTTCCTGTTCAGTGCTAACACACCCGTATATTTAAAAATAGGCTTGTATTTTTTGACATATAAAGTTGTTAGTTGAGTTAGAATTTCAGTGGAGATTTAAAGACAATAAAACAAATTAACATGCACCGTATCTGTAGTGACATTAAACAGTTCTCTATTTTGTCTCATACATTTTTATCCCTAACTCACACTATGTTACTTGAAAGTTCAAAGAAAATATTGTAAATTACTCTCCTGCGGGAACTACTTACTTTTTCGGGATAATAAATTGCCAATATGTTAATCCCTGTCTCGTAATCCGTCTACCTACAAAATTTCATTCAAATCCATTCATTTGTTTTTGCGTTAAAGAGTAACAAACATCCATACTCCATCCATCCATACTCACAAACTTTCGCGTTCATAATATTAGCAATTATTATATAAAGGATTAAGTACTTATGTAACAAAATTTCATATCATAATTTTTCTATTGTCCGACTTGTCGCTTACCACAATATTTTTAATACATAATATAACACGCCCTACAATTAATTTCCCTAAACATTGAAACGCCAAAATCCGATTGTCATAAGAGAAACAGATATACCGGGTGTAACTGAACACCCCAATAACATTTAAGGGGCACATAAGTTAGATACTAAATGAACCTTTGGTGCTTGTCTAAGACCTGGAACCCCAATACATTCAGAGTTATTTGATTTTAAACTGAAAGCAAAAACTTTTAAGTGACAACCATAATCAGCTCTTAACACAAAAGAAATTTAAACACAAAATGCCAAGTGACAGACGTGAGCGTAGTATTCCTCGCACGCTTACATAGGGCTGTCGGCACTTAATACCAAAAAAATATTTATTTAGTTTGTATGACGTGAGTGTAGTATTCCTCGTACGCTTACGTAGAGCTGTAAGCACTTAATACCAAAAAATAATTTATTTAGTTTGTATGAAAAAAAAAGTAGGTTTGTTGCCCCTAATATTTTTCCTACAGAATCTCTAGTTCTGATGGAGACATACCCTTAAATGTTATTGGGGTGTTCTGTTATACCCTGTATATATTTTTCAGAATAATTTTAATTAGTGTGGTGTTTCATAATTATTACATCTCTATACATATCCTGTTTTATTATTTTCGTCAAATAAAGACTGACTTGCATGCAGGCATGCATACACGCAAACAAACATGCAAAGGACATTGCCCATTCGCGGTCCAAATTTCCACCACTAATGAGACCTATGTTGTCAAATAGTTCATGAAATATACAATAACTTTTATTAAGACAGGACTAAAATATATCATGGGACTAAGGAGTTATGACCTTGTAAATACTATTACATTTCTTACAATTGTTTTTTTTCATTTGATTACTGTTTCATGCTTTTTAATAATGAAGTAACCAATGATATTTCTATCTCTATTTAATGTAGTGACTGATAGATTCCACATCACCGCTAGCATCACACGACATGGGGTTAGCAGGTAGGCAATAACACGATTTTATCTCTTTCGCACATAAGAAAGAATCAAGCTCAAGCAATTAATAATTATTATTGTTCTTGTCTTTCTGGCATGCGAACATTAGGTTGCTTGCTGTGCACACGTTATGGTTATCGTGTGGTATTTTGGATGGGCGAGACACCAAACCACAATCAGTCTACCAGCAGCTGATCTAGATACAATAATTGTTGATGATTATGCATAATACATTTTTTGTATGTTCATTTGAATAAATCATTTGTAATTTATTTCATATGATTTTTTATTTTCTTTCGAAAGGAGGAGTTGGATTCAGTCTTATCTAGAGCTATGAACTAAAAGCTAGAAACTGTTTAATACCTTTTTACCAAGTTTAACCTCATAATAGGAACATGCAGGTTTAGCTCTTCTTGGGCTATAAAAAATAGCTATTAACTTGTAGTTAGGATATCTGGATAAGGCTGCGCTCTTAAGGTTAGTTGACGCAACCACTTAAATACAACAGAGTTGAATAATAATATTTTTTACTCTCATAATAATAATATTTTTTGCTTCCAAAATAAGATATTTTATTTACTCCTATAATTTTACTGACATAATATTTTTGAATGCCCCCTGGTGGAAAATGTTTACTATTTAGTAGACTATTTATCTACATAGGTCTAGTTGGTGGTGGAAATTTGGACCAAGTCCCATACATTTTTAGGCATTGTCCTTTGTGGCAAGATCTAGATGTGCTCCGCCGAGAAACTTCACTTCGCGTTTCTTTATTGCAGTATCCAGTCAAATTGGTCCACGACATAGTGAGGTGCACCTATTCGGATTTTGGCAGCAGTTTTAAGGCCTTAAAGAAATATGATTAGCGATTTTTCGGTATGCTGTATTGTAGGTAATACAATGTTAAAACATGCTTATGGAAATCAAAATTTAGGAAATTTTGTAATTAAAGTGCAAAACAATATTAGTGAAGAAAGGCAATTTGGGGCTTCAAATGTTATAACTACAAATATGGATTTTATGCTTTGAGGACAAACGATTTTATGACACAAAAAGGTATCCTGCACTTCTAAATCCAAAATTTCATCTAATATATAAGAATTTCGTGTCACAGTATTTGTTATTGAACTCCCCCGAAACGGCTTGACCAATTTACATAAACTTTTTTGTGTATATTTGGTAAGTCTGAGAATAGCTCCTAGGCTATTTTTTATACCCATAAAAGTGGGCCTCTCCAGATTTTTTTGACATTTTTTAAAATGTTTTGGCATCAAAAAATACTTATAACCTTTAAATACATACAAACTTTCACCCTTCTACCACCAACCCCCATTTTCAATAGCAATATTAGTATTTTTATTGACGGAACGTAGTTCGAAGGCAGAGAAAGCTTCAAGAAAAAAAAACAAAAAATAAAAACTGATTTCAACACTGACACTGACAACAAGTTAAAAATAATATAAGAATAGGTACAGACAATATCACATTTCTATATTGAAGTCGGCGCGAAATTTTAAGACTTTCTAGAAGATCATCGTTTGGCACCGACTTCAATATAGAAATGTGAAGTCTGTATCTATTCTTATCTCAGAACAATAACTAAAGCAATGCTTTAATGCTTTAGTTGTTGTTCTGAGATACTTATATTATTTTTGACTTTTCAGTGTTTTTGAAGTTGGTTTTAATTTTTTTACAGACTTTGTCGCGAAGCGGAAGGCTTCATACAAAAAAAAGAGAGGAGGAAGCTAAAAGAAAACAAGTTAGATAATTAACACGGTATATTTACAAGAGAAAACGGAAACAAGAAAAGGCAGAGGTAGGGAGGAATAATATTAGGAGGGCACGACAGGACTTATATAACTAAATTAGCCTAAAAGGTAAAACTATGTACAACTAAATATAACAAGATCTAGCCTGGCCAGGGTAGGACGTGGAAGCGAATGGCAGCTCAGCCGGACAGGTAGTCAGCTCAGCAGCGGACTGGTAGGCAGCTCAGCGATCATGTAGGTGGCTCAGCGGACTGGTAGGCAGCTCAGCAGACACGTAGGCGGGCTCAGGAACACCCCGACGGCAGCAGTATGCAGGCGAGGCTCGAGAATCCGTAGCAGACGGAGACACGCAGTCCAAGTGGGCGTGTAGGGCACTCGACTTTAGGCGGCCAGTTGTCCCCTACGTACTTGAGCAGCAACTCTTCTTTACGATGGCTGGTGGTAGACCAGTCCAAAACTAGCACAGGAGCTTAGATACTCCTTAAGCTGTTTGTATTCTCTACCAGAGCTGGTAGTAGACTGCCTTCCTAATGACCCTGGTCCGCTTTTATACTGGCCATAACAATAGACAACTACATAGCTGTCAAGCGAAAGATTTTTGAACAATAAAATAATTATATGACATTTGTCAGTCACGTAGGCATTGAGCTACAATATTGAGATCAAATGTCGGACGCTAACAATTATAATAAGAAAATATAGAAAAATACAATAAAGGGCTAATAAATATTACAAATATTTATCGCTTGTGAATAAAAGCGTTATACAAAGTGAAGTTCAAATAAATAATCAGTTAGTGCTTTACAAACATTCGTGAATCAAAAGTGTTACAAGAATTTGTGCATATTTACAAGATCGACATGTGAAAAGACAAGGTAATAATATTATATTTTCCTACCTAGTTACAATAAAGAATTAGTAGACTTAAATGTAGAGTATGAGAGTTTTGTCTTTTATTTAAATTTATGAAGTGAACATTTTATTCGTAAGTCTCGCGACTTTCCGTCAGCGCGAAGCAACCTGACAACTTCATAAAAGGAGGAAGCTATTAATTCGATACGCATACTTTTTGTGTGTTATGCGATTACGCCGCCAATTATGGATCGATTTTCAAAATTCTTTTTGTATTCGATAAAGTATACTTCGGTGGTGGTTTCATTGTCACTAAAGTCAGGATCTGATGATGGGATTCTAGGAAAATCGAGGGGAAAATCCTTAAATATTATAGGTACATCCAACGTGTTTAATGTTTCTTCCCAAGCTATTCAGGTATTTACGTCTGGTAGTCATGAACTGAGCTGATGATGGAAGGATCCTTAACTTTTAACGAGTTAGAGGTTTTTTCGCAATAGTTACGTATTCACACTTTGTCGTATACTTCAGTTATCTTTTTATTGAATCTAATTTAGGTAAAGATTAATCAATCAATAAAAAGATAAAAATACCAAAAAAATCATAAAATAAAAACCGTCTTCAAAAACACTGAAAAGTTAAAAATAATATAAAAATAGGTACTGACAACAACACATTTCTATATTGAAGTCGATGCCAAACGATAATCTCATAGAAAGTCCTAAAAATTTTTGTTTTTTTTTTTGTAAAAAAATATTTATATTTTTAGTAAATGAAATCTTTCTTTTTATAATAAGAGCCTATTGTATTTAAAAAACTAACTCCGAACTCTTAAAAGTGAAGGATCCTTCTATCATCAGCTCGGTTCATGACTACCAGATGCAAATACATGAATAGCTTCGGAAAAATAAGGGTTTCCCTCGAATACGCCGCCAATTGCAGACCGATTTTCAAAATTGTTTTTGTATTCGATAGAGTATACTCTTTGGGTAGTCCCAAGGTCGCCAAAGTCAGGATTTGATGATGAGGTCTTATAAGAATCAAGGGAAAGCCTTAAATTTTTATGTATGTCCAACGTGTTTTGTATGTAAGTTACGCGATTACGCCGCCAATTGTGGACCGATTTTCAAAATTCTTTCCGTATTCGATAGAGTATACTCCTGGGGTGGTTCCAAGGTCACCAAAGTCATAATGAGATTATAGGATCTCATGAAAATCGAGGGAAACCCTAAAATTAAATAGGTACGTCCAACGTGTTTCATGTTTTTTTCCGAAGCTATTCACGTAGGTATTTGCGTCTGACAGTCATGAACCAAGGTGATGATGGAAGGATCTCTAACTTTTGAACTTGACCTAATCTGACCTGACCTTGGAACTGAATTTAACCTGACCGAACGAACCTGTATTGACCTGGAACTGAATTTCATCTTTTAGTGAATTTAAAAAACAGCAATAAAAAATATTTTACAAAAAATAAAAACCGACTTCAAAAACACTGAAAAGTAAAAAATAATATAAGATTAGGTACATACAACATCACATTTCTATATTGAAGTTGGTGCCAAAAAAGACTTTCTAGGAGATCATCGTTTGGCACCCACTTCAATATAGAAATGTGATGTTGTGCGTACCTATTCTTATATTATTTTAAACTTTTCAGTGTTTTCGAACTTCGAAAACACACAAAAAGTAAAACCGACTTCGAAATTCGAGGTCGGTTTTACTTTTTCTAAAATATTTTTTTTCTAAAAACATATCGTTTTCATCTCCCTAAAGATTTAGGAAATTAATTTTGAAAACTAGTTTAAGGTGTACTGAATCTAATGAGACCATAAAATGTTGGTCTCATTATTCAGTACACCTTAAACTAGTTTTCAAATTAGTTTTATTAAAAAATATAGATACTGACTAATACATAAGTAAAAGCATTAGCAACATTTCTTTTAAATAAATGCCTAGTTTTTGTGGACCTAGATTTTTTATGACAGTGGGGCCACCATATTGTCACCAAATTAGGATCTGGTGATAGGAACTCAGGAAAATCTAGAGAACCTCTTAAATTTATAGGCTTGCCCAACGTCTTTCATGTTTTTTCTGAAGCTTTTCAGGTACGAGTATTTGCGTCTGGTAGTCGCCATCTCTTAGACTCTTCCACAATGCTGCGCTGATGATAGATCCTTAACTTTTAGGACTTAGAGGTTAGTTTTTAAAATATAATTGACACGCATTGACCCTAAATTCTATTCTTTCAAGTTGCTTAGGTGGACTTGTATTAAATTCAATAGATTGAAATAAAAACTGACAAAACCACTTTTTTTTCTTCTTTATTTAATGGCCATACACCTCATGGTTAAGTCGGCCAGCTATTAGTTACATAATATAAACGTTATTATACAATCAAAATAGAAGAATATACCATTATACTATAATTGACAATATTAAATACCTACACACCTAGACAAAAAGGCGGTTAGGAGTCGATTCTACCCGGCCTGAAACTGAGCGATTGGAAAGCAAAACTTAAAAATCTATAACTGTGTTCTGTGGAAAAATTGGAACTGATGCAGTCATGTATATAAAAAAGCAGGTTCTGCCTTGACATACCAGTATCTCTGAGTAGTTCTTCTCTCAAGGACTCATTCCTACCACATTCAAGAAGCAAATGTAAAAGATCTTCTTCACGATCACACTCGTCACAGTTTGGACTGTCAGCCTTTCGCATAAGATGCGCAAATTTGTTTAACGGAATGTGGTATGAGCGAATCCTGAAGCAAAGAACTAGCTCGCGCCTATTAAATCTTTTATGAGAGAACCATGGGATCCGAGAAGGTTGACTTACAGCTGTCTTGTACCATATTCCTTTGGTTGAAGACTCTCTCTCAAAATACTCTGACCAGATCTTATAGCAATTTTGTCGTGAGAGATGGAGTAAGTCCGAATAAACATTATTAACTTCAAGGGGTACCCCTTCAGAAAGAGCAGCCCTGGCGAGCAGGTCTGCCATCTCGTTTCCACGGACCCCCACATGAGATGGTACCCATTGCATGGAAACGTTGATCCCATTGTGTATTAGACGATGAATACATTTTATAATGAGTTAAGCTTCAGGTCTTCCTAAGCAGCCCCTAGAGCATGACAAAAGATGCTGCAAGGCGCTCCTCGAATCGGTAACAATTAATATATTTTTGTAATTACAAGACTCAACATAACTGAGTGCTTCACTAATAGAAATTAATTCAAGACCCATAATAGGTATGTGCTCATTATCATCAGTAAACTTGAATTTCTGACCTGTGTGCTCATCGACAAATGAGCAGCCTTTACTAGTTTGTGACATGGAACCATCAGTGTAAATTTTAATAAAATTTGGGTACTCTTTTTCCAACATTTTTTCACTTTCTTCTTTAAGAAGATTAGTCTCAATTAAAGCTTTTGGTAGGTGTATTGTTTTAATTTTGTCTTTAGTCAAAAATAATTCAAGAGTACATACAATATGACATTTATATTGGGTGTCAAGTAGGTGCCAGGCGACAATATCCTGGAACATCTTAAAAAATGTAATAGCTAACTAACGTATATAGTTAAAATTACATTTAAATTCTGATCAAGACCAATCTTACTTGGTTGAAACACATTAGTTTACCCAGGTATAGGATATGTGAGCTCCTTTGAGCAATTCCAGGCTGAGCAAGTTTGTACATAGACATCATTTCATGGTACTCGCGAATACTAAGCTTAATAGTTATTAATTAGCGTCGAATCAATTAAGGGCACGTATCGACTACTATATCACTACACGTGACCTATTTAGCAATATAATGTATGTAATTACTAGTGTATGGCATTTTGTAATAGTTATTTACTATCGCATAGGAAAATAATATCAAATAATTTTCCTTCACAATGCCCACTCTGATAATCGTAATTATGGCTTCCACATTCTACCACTTTGTGGGCTCGCAGTTAATCGCTAATTTAATCTGTCATTTCTTGTTTACGTAGAGTGCCGTACTTGATTTGTTACAACACTATTACTTACAATCGAAGTCGTTGCGTAGATCTGAATACAAACCGAGTGGTCTTTTTAGATGAATGAAAAAATATTATTGCTTTAATAGAAGGTCATTCATATAATAAACAGAAAGAAAAGATCGGTTTTCGAATAACTATAAAAACAAACAAGATATAAGGTATTAAAGATTTTTCTCCATCCCTTTCTAGCAAAACGACAATTTACTCGTACATGGAGTTTATATGGCCGTACTCAACAATGACGTCAAGGTTGATGTCGAATCTCTCTGTCTAATCGCTTCCAAATTAACAGTTTAAAATGCTTGTATCTAATGTAAGATTTTTAAGCCGAATTCAATTCTAATTTCACACGATTGCATCTTTTGTGGAAAAAGATGAAGTCCTGTGAAATTAGAATTAAAATCGGCTTAGAAATCTTACATTAGATACAAGCATTTTAAACTGTTAATTTGGAAGCGATTAGACAGAGAGATCCGACATGAACCGTGACGTCACTGTTTAGTACGGCCATATAAACTCCATGTACGAGTAAATTGTCGTTTTGCTAGAAAGGGATGGAGAAAAATCTTTAATACCTTATATCTTGTTTGTTTTTATAGTTATTCGAAAACCGATTTGTTCTTTTAGTTTATTATATGAATGAGCTTCTATTAAAGCAAAAATAAATTTTTTGTCACCTAGCCTATTGAGATGACAAGTCGAAATGAGTCCCATTTAGACGGTATGGGTGTCAAAAAATTTTGACTGTATGAAATGAAGTTTGATGGATTTACGCGTTTGATGAAACGTGGCAACTAAAATAAAAAAAATTGCTTGACGTTGCATCTAATCGTCAAGTCTACATTTTTCTAGTTGGACGGAACGACATGAAATTATTTTGAATAATAATAATACATTATTAACAAATAAGCATAACCATATCATAAAACAGTTCTTATACATGATTTAAAATAAGCATTAATTACCGAACTAGGTACCGAACATTAATTTCTAGGTACGCAGAATGCAATTTTTTGCATAATTATTAAGATTACAACAACAAGTTTAGCAGGAAGTAAAAAGCTATAAAAAATTACAATCATTGTTAATAATTCGCGCGAGTAATTTTTACTAATGAGTGTAATCAGTTGCAGTATGTTTCTACGTCATGCTCAGACTACGCTTTTATCTCAAACACTAGACCTACATTTATTAAACGATCTTTGACTTACGATATACTTACGCTGAAAACTGTGACACTAGATAATCTCAAATAACGGTTGATAACAAAAAAAGAGAGATAGATTATGTATGCCAAATATATTTTTCACCTCACCAGCTCGGAAAGGCTTTCTTTATTCCTCGAAATCTGCATGGAATAGTACATTGTTACCTTAAGGGTGAAAGTAACGTATTTAGTCCCGAGACGGGATTTCGCCAACAGTTTGAGGGACTAAATAAGCCTTTAACCCAAGGTAAACACTGTGCTTTTCATTACCAATACCTGGAAAGTAAAAATAAAAACATGAATTAGCTAAAGAAAAAATGAATGAATTTTATTTAACATAAATCAATAACTTCTGCTTTAGCCTCTTCTCTTATGAAATCAGGCATTAAATCCATATCTAAATCTGATGAACTCATTGTGTTAATACAAATCTCTGCTATACGAAAGTATAAACAAAACTCGAAAAACTAATAAAGAACGGACTGCTGTTTCCCCGCCTATGTTATTTTTTTTTCTATGGCCGGCCAGCTATTTTTTTTCGGCACCTTTTTTTATTTCCATCATTGAAAAATTTTTTTACAAAAAATAAAACCGACTTCATAAACACCAAAAAGTCATAAATAATTTTAGAATACATACAACACCACAGTTTTATATTGAAGTTGGTGCCAAAGTAACTAAGTAGGTATATTAAATGTTCTTTTCATTTTTTAAGACATTCCAGGTGATCATTCCTTGGCACCGACTTCAATATAAAACTGTGATGTTGTATGTATTCTAAAATTATTTATGACTTTTTGGTGTTTTTGAAGACGGTTTTATTTTTTTGAAAAAAAAAATTTTTTCAATCTTTTTAGTTTATCTCTATCTCTTCTCTATCTCTATATATAATAAAATCGTAGGGGTACAAAAATCTGTAATTGCGAAATATTAAGGAAAAAAATACACAGGTCGCCTTAAAATCATTAGCAGAACACGATAGAATAGTTTAAAAAAAAATTGTTTGTTTGTTGGTTTGTTTGTTTGTTTGTTTGTCTGTTTGTCCGGAAAGATCTCCGAAACTACTGGACAGAATTTGATATGGCTTACACCACAATGCTTAGAATTTTCCGGAAGAACATTTAGGCATAATTTCGTTTGTTTAAATTCACTTTTTATTTTTAGTGAAAAAATACCATATAAAATTTTCGAATTGGCTTTAGGTAGAAAAACAACATGGCGCACGTGAAATTATTTTGACAAGTCTGTTATGTACATAGTACAGAAAGAAGGTATTTTCTTCCACGAAGGAAAGGCAATGGAACTACGCCATACAGCCTGATCTTAAGTAATTGGATTTCGAAAATTAAGGCAGGAATGAAGTGTTTTACATAGTACAAATAAAATTTAATATTTTCTGTTAATGACTGTGCCCAACTGGATTTCGCCAACCAAATTGTCTTTTTCTTATGTCGTACCGTGGTGGTAAGGCAAAAAGATCAAGCCATACAACCAATATATAAAGCATTTTTTATGATAATACTTATCGAGTGACCATAAAATTTGTAGATTAGTTTAATTCTTGACTAATTTTCACAAAATCGGTACAATTTTTGAAATATTTGAAATGTTGAAAAATGAAGATTCTCTTTTCAAGGTATTTTGAAAGGTGTTATATGTTTTTACATTAGGACTAAGGAATCAAATTCTTTCATCCATTTAAAACTATTAAAAGTAATAGATTAATATAAATAATTAAAAAAAATATCTGACTGCAATGTTCTGTGTTACGCGTAGAGGGACGGGACGGGACTCTTGATCCTAATGTCTAAAATGACGGATCACATTTTTTTGGATCCACCCAAGGAACATGGATATCGAACGAAGAACCTAAAGAGTAGAACACATTGAACCTAGCCACGTTGACTTAATTTGACATGACTGCCGATAAAGTTCGTTTCCAAACCCAGCGATATGCATATCAAATGAAAGGCCTTGATGAGTAGAGCACTATGAACATAGGAAAATCGCCCTAAATTCAACATGGCCGCCGCCCAAATAAAACGGATAAAAGTTCGTTTCCAAACCCAGCAATATGGGTATCAAATGAAAGGCATTGATGAGTAGAGCACTATGAACCTAGCAACATTGACATAAATTCAACATGGCCGCCGCTCAAAAAAGGTGGATAAAAGTTAGTTTCCAAACTTAGCAATATGGGTATCAAATGAAAGTCCTTGAAGAGTAGAGCATTAGGTACCTAGGGAAATCGACCTAAATTTAAAATGGCCGCCGCTCAAAAAAAAAGGATAAAAGTTCGTTTTCAAACCCAGCAATATGGGTATCAAATGAAAGGCCCTGATGAGTAGAGCACTATGAACCTAGCAACATTGACATAAATTCAACATAGCCGCCGCTCTAAAAAGAAGAATAATAGTTCGTTTCCAAACCTAGCAATATGGGTATCAACTGAAAGGCCTAAAAGAGTAGAGCATTATGAACTAAGGAAAATTGCCCTAAATTAAACATGGCCGCCGCTCAAAAAATGGATAAAAGTTCGTTTCCAAACCTAGCAATATGGGTATCAAATGAAAGGCCTTGAAGAGTAGAGCATTAGGAACCTAGCAAAATCGACCTAAATGCAACATGGCCGCCGCTCAAAAAAAAAAGGATAAAAGTTCGTTTCCAAACCTAGCAATATGGGTATCAAATGAAAAGCCTAAAAGAGTAGAGCATTATGAACTTAGGAAAATTGCTATAAATTCAACATGGCCGCCGCTCAAAAAATGGATAATAGTTCGTTTCCAAACCCAGCAATATGGGTACAAATGAAAGGCCTTGAAGAGTAGAGCATTAGGTACCTACGAAAATCTACCTAAATTCAACATGGCCGCCGCTCAAAAAAAGGATATATGTTCATATTCAAACCGAGCAATGTGGGTACCAAATGAAAGGCCTTGATGAGTAGAGCACTATGAACCTAGCAACACATAAATAAATTCAACATGGCCGCCGCTCAATAAAGGTGGATAAAAGTTCGTTTTCTAATCTCGCAATATAGGTATCTAATGAAAGGTCTTCAAGAGTAGAGCACTATGGACCTAGCAATATTGACGTAAATTCGACATGGCCACCGCTCAAAAAGGTGGATAAAAGTTCGTTTCCAAATCTAGCAATATAGGTATCAAATGAAAGGCCTTGAAGAGTAGAGCACTATGAACCTAGGAAAATAGCACAAAATTCATTATGGCCGCTGCTCAAAAAAAAAACTGATAAAAGTTCGTTTCTAAGCCCAGCAATATGGGTATCATATGAAAGCCCTTGATCAGTAGAGCACTATGAACGTAGCAACATTGACGTAAATTCAACATGGCCGCCGCTCAAAAAAGACGGATAACAGTTGCTTTTCAAACCCAGCAATAGGGGTATTAAATGGAAATAGGCCCTGAAGGGTACCTAGAGCAGCCATGCTCTAAGTGTGTTCCGCGGAACGATAGGGCTCCACACTACCCCTATAAGGGGTTCCGCAATAATTTTGAAAAATCAAAACGTTTTTTCGCATTCGTTTTCTGAATGCGGGCATCCGAATGCATCAAATCTATACAAAATACTCATTGACTGCCGCACACGTTCGTTTTTATTACGAACGGAACACGTTCTGTACGTACGTTTAGGTAGAATGGTAGAAATCCCGAATGAGAAGAAACGAACGTCTGCGCCACGTTCACGAATCTCCGTGTCTGTATTCCGTGATCGGATATCGAATACGAAAAACGTATTTGTACAGTAACCCCCCAATTCATGCTATACATTAACTCTACGAAAACCGCCAGTATTACGAGCGACATAAGAACAATTCAAAGGTCAAACAGTATAGCTTGACAAGGAGCTTACTCTTCGACCAGTCAAAATTGGCCAAGTTGTCCAAAATATCCAAAAAATATATTTTGTTGGTGTTACCAACACCCATTATAAAATCTAAACTTTATTCGTATACAGTTCTAATCTATTAACAATTGTTTATTTTAATTCGAATCATGAATACAATAAAGATTATTCTTGCAACTGTGTAGTTCTTTCTACTGAAGAAGAATTTATTAATATCAATAATGTCTCTAAAACAATAATAATACATGGTGTTTATAGTAATATGTAATGTATTTAATTTTGTGGATTGTTAGAAAAAGAGCATTACCAACCTACGAAAATTGTCCTAATTTCGAAATGGCCGATGTTGAGCATCAGAATAAAGTTGAATCATTATGGAATAAAATGGAGGAAAAAACTAAACACTGTATTAAGTATTTTGATGGCGAAACGTAGTTCGCGGGCACAGCTAGTTATAAATAAACTAAAAAGATTGAAAAAAAGTTAAACATGCGTTTTAGAATTTGAGCCAAGGCAAACACCAGAACAACTTAAAATAAAACGTATTTCGCTCTAAACATTACTGAAAGAATTATTTCCGAACTCCAAACCTACCAGAAACCTTCCATCATCAGCTCAATAACATGATTGATGACTATCAGATGCAAATACCTGAAATGAATACCAAAAGCAAATACCATCTTCAGCAAAAACATGAAACACATTGGACGTGCCTATGAAATTCAAGGGTTTCCCTCGATTTTCATGGGATCCCATCATCAGATCCTGACATGGTGACAATGGGACCACCTCGGGAGTATACTATTTCGATTACAAAAAAATTTTGAAAATCGGTCTACAAATGGCGGAGTAATCGGTGAACATACAAAACACTGAAAAGTTAAAAATAATATAAGAATAGGTAGTACAGACAACATCAGACTTCTATATTGAAGTCGGTGCCAAATTTAAAGACTTTTAGGAGATCATCGTTTGGCACCGACTTCAATATAGAAGTGTGAGGTTGTTTGTACCTATTCTTATATTATTTTTAACTTTTCAGTGTTTCTGAAATCGGTTTTTATTTTTTGTAAAATAATTTTTATTTTTATCTTTTTAGTGAATGATATATTTTAAGAGGGCATAGTACCTACTACTAGCGCCGCCATTCGTTTTTTATTAATTATGATGAATTAAAGACGTTTCTACAAAAAATAGCACAGTCACGAACTCAATATAGATACTTATTTTAGATTTTTGGGAGCTATTCAGGCATAGATTATAAGTATAGGAATAATCTTAATCCGAATTATTGCTAAAAGTGGTCACTTTTGGCAATAATTCGGATTATGATTATTCCTAGTGCCCTGCGCTAGTAGTAGGTACTATGCCCTCTTAAGTGAATAGAGAAACCCTAATTTAATACCAGCTCACCTTCGGTGAGCTTGTATTACATTAAGGTTTTGCTCGATTTTCATGGGCTCCCATCATTAGATCCTGATTTTGGTGACGACCTCAGAACTATACTCTATCGAATACAAAAAGAATTTTGAAAATCGGTCCAGAATTGGCGGAGTAATCGCGTAACATACACAAAAAAAAACATACGCATCGAATTGAGAACTCCTCCTCCTTTTTTGAAGTCGTTTAATAAAAAAAAATAGATACAGTCGAACATAGAACCTCCTCCTTTTTCGAAGTCGGTTAAAAATGGTAAATATTTTGCCCAAATCTATGTTATTTCAAAGACATAGTTGAAAGCTAATTATAATAAATTCATCAATAAAATATATTATTTAATTAATACTTAAACATTGTGTTATTTAAAATTTTCAGGATGGCTGTATAGAAAGTTGGAACATGCTTCAATAGAAATGTGAAAATAGAACTAGTTTTTTTTATTATTTGACAGCTATCAGTAGAGAACGATTCTCCCTAGGGCTGAAAAGTATCACTTTCAAGCCGCTCCTCAGGCAACTTCAGACCTACTTTCCGAGTATGAGTAGTGAAAAAGTTTGTTTTAAGCACAAGCGTAGAAAAGTGATTTGAAATTCGAAAGTTTGAATATGGACTGAGTGGAAATATGAATTGAAACTTTTTGGTCACAAAACCATTCCGTTTAAAAGAGAAGAATCTACATGCTAAAAATGATTATGTACATGATAAGTTTCTCAGGTCAAAATGTTCGGGTGTCAAATTTTTGTAGATTTCATTGCGTCATTTTGTATTCGATGTTGAATTGGTTTACAGTAAGTTACTGTAACAGTAGTAGGTATTTTCCTCACTGACGTGAGGTGAAAAGCTGTGTGTTGCACTCGTCTGCAAAGTTTTTTCCCTCTCCTGCGTTTGAATCCCTCGTTACGCTCAGGATTCTACTTTTGAACCACTCGCTTCGCTCATGGCTCAAACTTGGAATCCTTCGCTTTCTTGGAATTCATAAACAGCTCGCGACAAATGCCAACTTAACAAATAACTATTTCTATAAGTGGTTGATCAGTTGATAAAAGTCTTCTTTTCTTTGGCGTTGTGATGAATCAGAAGGATGTATGTACAGTGTTGTAATTTTATTACCTTATTTATCCAGTTTTGGAATAGAGAAACCCAACAAAATTATGTTTTCAGATTGATTGATTGATTTTTTATATTCACAACTTTTTATGGTAAAAATACCTTGTGGTATTCGTACCTACTTATGGCTATGACAAACACAAGCAAAAGCTTAATGGAACAATCCGGCGAATAATCTAAAATGCACGCTCATATCGAGTGAGCATTGTCGCTAACATTCCTTTCCATTGTACTCTCGATAAAATGTCGATCTAGTAGTTATGGTGCTTTTAGAAAAGCTAAACGGTTATGAGCTTTCCTAAAGGTCTAAAAAGACCTTCTTAAGGCCTTCAGAAATACTGCAAAAGGAAAATCCGAATTTTCTTTAGCAGTACTCAACAGAGTGGAAGAGAAACCGAGAGAATTTCGTGTTTCATCTCGCATACACCAAATTAGAAAATGGAGCAAGTGCACCAAACATACAATTGTTTATAATATCTTTATGAAACTTCATAATCTTCAAATGTCTACAACAATGATCCGGAGGTGGAGAAGTAAAAGTCACATAGTAATTTGAATCAAAATTGAAATCATCTTTTTTAAGAAGTTCTATTTAATATCATGTTCTATTTAATTTCATGTTGAAATGTATCGAAATAAATATCCGATAAATTATAATAATATTACTTTTGGTTTTAATATGTATATTAAAAGTTCCAATAAGTTTCGACTTATTATAAATATTTAAAGTTCTAAATGTCCTTTTTTTCCGAAAGCCTTTTTATCGCCTAACATAAATTATTCTTAGATTCTAAAACAAAAAAATCTGTTACAGCCAAGAAACGTTTACATATAATAGTAATTATGTTTGTATACACACTCGACGCTTGAGTTCTTTTAATCACTAATCAAATATCACTGAATTACCTAAATAGACTATGATACTATCTAAACAAAATAAACAGCGCTTTGACAATGCCCGTATCACAACAATTACATTACTATCCTGCCAAGATATAGGAATTAGGTAACCTACATTAGAAAGAGAGAGTGCATCTAGATAAGCGGCTTATATCTGAGGTTATCAATTTTAACTCGTTGTCCCATTTTAGCGGCCTACTGTTGCTGCATTTACAAGAAATTTGAAGCTGATTCAGTTATATTTCTAAACCAATTTTAGACTAACTGTCACACCCTTTTCTCAATGGCATTTATTTTGGTCTCATAAAGATAGAGAGATGGGGATTATCTATATTAGAAATGTGATATTGATACGTAGTCAGAGAATTTCTATGAACGTTATTATTATAAATTTATGTTAAGACTGTAACTCATAAAAACATAAACTAAATAGCAAGTTCCTTAATGCGAATTGAGTGTGAGTAAGAGGGAATTAGGGGAATTTTGTAAGTAATAGTAAGTAATAGTGTAAGTTAAAATATTGGAAAAAAAATAAAAGTTATTATACAAAATCTAAAAGAACAACCACCTCAAATATTTATTGAAAAAAAAGGTCATTTAACTCAAAATTTACTGTGCGGTTTTACTTTTACTGAAGTCTAAATATATTTTTATCAAATATTACAAACAGAATATATATTATACGTTTCCTGAAGAAAAACATCTATTTTTTTTTCAAGTATAATGGTTTCTTGTCATGTGGTATGGAGTTGGGTGGCCGAAGTTATCAAAGCATCAACTCTGTTTGGTTCGGTATGATGGAGATGGGGGTTCGATCCCCGCCCAAGTCAAAATTTTTCCTTCATTGATCCATTTGAATTGAGCATTTTTGAAGAAAATGCAAAGTTCTATGTAAAATTGTAAGTCTACTTTACTCTTAACGAATTTTCAAGAAATCTGAAAAAAACTGATTTAGATGTTGATACGGAGTTATTAACAACTAGCTGTGCCCGCGAACTACGTTTCGCCATCAAAATGCTTAACACAGTGTTTAGTTTTTTCCTCCATTTTATTCCATAATGAATCAACTTTATTCTGCCTTTCTTGAGCATCGGCCATTTCGAAATAAGGACAATTTTCGTAGGTTCGTAATGCTCTAGGCTAGGTACTCTTTAGGGCCTACTTTCATTTAATACCCCTATTACTGGGTTTGAGCGGCGGCCATGTTGAATTTACGTCAATGTTGCAACGTTCATAGTGCTCTACTGATCAAGGCCTTTCATTCGATACCCATATTGCTGGGTTTGGAAACGAACTTTTATCCGTTTTTTTGAGCAACGACCAAATTGAATTTTGTGCTATTTTCCTTGGTTCATAGTGCTCTACTCTTTAAGGCCTTTCATTTGATACCTATATTGCTAAATTTAGAAACGAACTTTAATTCACCTTTTTTGAGCAGTGGCCATGTCGAATTTACGTCAATATTGCTAGGTCCATAGTGCTCTACTTTTGAATACCTTTCATTGAGCGGCGGCCATGTTGAATTTATGTCGATGTTGCTAGGTTCATAGTGCTCTACTCATCAAGGTCTTTCATTTGATACCCATATTGCTGGGTTTGGAAACGAACGTTTATCCGTTTTATTTGAGCGGCGGCCATGTTGAATTTAAGGCGATTTTCCTAGGTTCATAATGTTCTACTGTTCAAGGCTTTTCATTTGATACCTACAAGTATTTTGCTAGGTTTGGAAACTAAATTTTATCCCCCTTTTTTGAGCGGCAGCCATGTTTAATTTAAGGCAATTTTCCTTAGTTAATAATACTCTACTCGTTTAGGCCTTTCAGTTCATACCCATATTGCTAGGTTTGGAAACAAACTTTTATTCCTCTTTTTTGAACGGCGGCTATGTTGAATTTATGTCAATGTTGCTAGGTTCATAGTGCCCTACTCATCAAGGCCTTTCATTTGATACCCATATTGCTGGGTTTAAAAACGAACTTTTATCTTTTATTTTGAGCGGCGGCCATGTTGAATTTAAGTCGATTTTCCTAGGTACCTAATGCTCTACTATTCAAGGCCTTTCATTTGATACTCATATTGCTAGGTTTGGAAACGAAATTTTTTCCCCCTTTTTTGAGCGGCAGCTATATTGAATTTACGTCAATGTTGCTAGGTTCATAGTACTCTACACATCAAGGCCTTTCATTTGATACCCATATTGCTGGGTTTGGAATCGAACTTTTATCCGTTTTATTTGAGCGGCGGCCATGTTGAATTTAGGGCGATTTTCCTAGGTTCATAGTGCTCTACTCATCAAGGCCTTTCATTTGATATGCATAGTGCTGGGTTTGGAAACGAACTTTATCGGCAGTCATGTCAAATTAAGTCAACGTGGCTAGGTTCAATGTGTTCTACTCTTTAGGTTCTTCGTTCGATATCCATGTTCCTTGGGTGGATCCAAAAAAATGTGATCCGTCATTTTAGACATTAGGAGCAAAAGTCCCGTCCCGTCCCTCTACGCGTAACGCAGATTATCCAGAACATTGCAGTCAGATATTCTTTTTAATTATGAATATAAATATATTACTTTTAATAGTTTTAAATGGATGAAAGAGTTTGATTCCTTAGTCCTAATGTAAAAACATAAAACACCTTCAAAAATACCTTGAAAAGTATCTTCACTTTTCAACATTTTAAATATTTCAAAAATTGTACCGATTTTGTGAAAATTAGTCAAGAATTAAATCAATCTACAAATTTTATTGTGACTCGATATTGTCATAAAAATGCTTTATACATTGGTTGTATGGCTTGATCCTTTTGCCTTACCACCACGGTACGACATAAGAAAAAGACAATTTGGTTGGCGAAATCCAGTTGACAGAAAATTTTAAATTTTATTTGTACTATAATGTGAAAGACTTCATTCCTGCCTTTCAACTTTCGTCTAACAATTACTTAAGATCAGGCTGTATGGCGTAGTTCCATTGCCTTCCCTTCGTGGAAGAAAATACCTTCTCTCTGTACTAAGTGACAGACTTGTCAAAATAATTTCACGTGCGCCATGTTGATTTTCTACCTAAAGCATTGTTTGAAAATTTTATATGGTATTTTTTCACTAAAAATAAAAAGTGAATTTTTATTTTTATAGCTTTTCAGCATTATTTACGATCCAAATACTCCTGATTACTTAAAGTGTAAATTTCAAGCGCTTGGTAGTACTCATGCACTCAACTTACGTTCTGCTGCAAAACTCACACTTGAGTTTCCAACTCATAGATCCGGGTTCACTTCGGACTCTTTCACGCTTTCAGCTATACGCTTGTGGAATAACTTAAACCCTGACTATAGATCGGCCTGTAGTAAGGCATCATTCAAACGTCAGATACGAAGACTTTTTGGAATCTGTTTAGTTGTATTTGACAGTATTTCGACATAATATAAGCATTATTTATATATATTTCTTAAGTATATATTATATATGTAGTTTATATATTTTTTTATATTTATATTCCATTATTTGTATGTTTACTTATTTCATCTTTATTTAAATATACCTACTTATGTCGTTTTCGACTTTAATTCGTACACCGTCTACAATTTCTCCCACAGTTTTACTGGTTGACTAGTAGAGAATGCCTCAGGCATTAAGTCCGCCTTTTGTACATCTTTTGTCTTATGTACGATAAAGATTAAATAAAATAAATTTAAACAAACGAAATTATGCCTAAATGTTCTTCCGGAAAATTCTAAGCATTGTGGTGTAAGCCAAACAGCCAAAAAACAGACAAACAAACAAACAAACAATTTTTTTAAAAACTATTCTATCGTGTTCTGCTAATGATTTTAAGGCGACCTGTGTATTTTTTTTCTTAATATTTCGCAATTACAGATTTTTATACCCCTACGATTTTATTATATAAGGGAAGAGATGAATAAAGACTACTTTTGCTTAACAAAGTACAACAGAGATCAAGACAGTTAAGCATTTCATCGGGGCTGGTAAGTGATAAGAGCTCAGTGGCCGATGTGGTTAAGGCGTCAACACGGTATGTTGGAGAAGCGGGTTCGATCCCCGCCTAAGATGAAATTCTTTCATTATTGATTTATTCACGTTTCAATTTAACAAGCGATTTTGAAAAAAAATTATTAAAATAAATGATTTAGATTAGAAAATAAATGATTTAATAAGCGATTTTGAAAATAAACTTGTTTAAATACAAGCTTTTAGTACTCGTCAAAACGAATCAAACGAACCAAAACTCAATGGGGTTGTGTCGTTTTATTGCGGAATTCCTATGACCACCTTCCAGCTCGCATCAGATCAGCATCATGTCATCATAATATTACATTATCACGCGATATACATACGCATGCAAAATTTCAACTCAATCGGAAACCGGGAAGTGGGTGAAATTTTACTTGCAAGATTTCATAACAGACACCGGGACAGGTAAAAGTAAACAAAAGCTTGTATTAATTTGCAAAGTTCTATATAAAACTTATTACTAGTAAGCTGTCGTAACAGACGCAATTCTATCAAAAGCTCTTGTTTTCGATGGACGTGTTTGACGCAGTGTGGCACAACTAAAAGTTTCGAAAAGTAGGTTTCTTCATGTATTTCCCGACATTTTTCCAATTTTTTTGTCCTTTCTAAACCTTCTCCGTAATATAACAAATACGTAAAAAATCGGTAAGTCTCTTCTCGAGTTTTGTTCTTACCGATACATATTTATATATCGTGTGGAATTTTAACGCAATTTGAAGGGAAATTAGTCTTTATACTGAGGATAGCAAATTTTACCCAGTAAAAACATTCCTTTATGTTTAAAAGGAAATCGGTATTGATAGTTTTTTGAGAATGTATTTACCGCACCCGACAATTGAACCAGTTAAAGTCCAAAAATATCGTAACCATCAAATCTATCTAGACGGGTGTACAATTTTATTTCATTCGCCTTTCACAACTTACAACATTTCATTTAAAAATAACGAGACATTATAATAACTCTATAAAATAAATTAAACGATAATTTTTCCAAGAAAACTGTGCCGCAATCTGAATTGTGTTACAAAATCACTGGCAGCGATAACCCCAACCTGGGAACGAATTTCAGACATAGCTCAAATGTCACAAATCCGCGTTACGCAACCTATTAAATAGTTATATTAAAGTAATGATTCAACAGAATAATTTATTTAAGTTATATTTTTAGTACTTATAATTAAATCTAATAAATAAATAACTAGCTGTTTACTAGTCATAACTACGAGTACACGAGTAACACTGATTGCTTGACCGGACGCAATGGTAATTGGAATCGACTATTATCAACACATCTACTTAAACTCAATTATATTCTTTAACCCAAATTCATCTTACTGCTGAGCCCGGGATCTGTCGTTACGTTAAACGAGAAAAAAATAACCTACTACATCAGTTTTGTTTCAAGTATTCCAGAGGTGTGACTGCGGTTAGATCTCTTTGTCGGCTTTAAAGACACTCACGGAAATAAATGGTATAAATGGCAACATTCATACCATTTATTTCCACGGAAATAAATGGCAACATTCTAGAATCTACCATTACTTTCGATACCATAACCATTATGATTCTAGAATCTACCATAACTTTAACGAAAAACCTTTTTAGGTTTTTCTTTTTCAGATTTCTGTGGAAACGCTCTATAATAAGGTAATAAATGAATTCGATTCCAAATAGAAAATATAATGAGTGTAACTGAACGTTAAAATAATATTTAAGGAGCATATAGAGATATTAGATGAACCTGTCTTATATTTTTAGATGTCCTATATTTGGAAACCTAATACTTTCCGAGTTAATCGACTTTAAACTCAAAGCAAAAACTTTCAAGTGACAGCCATAGTCAAGCTGATTATTGAATTAGCACAAAAGATATGTAAAGACTGAATGAAATCGAAAAAACAAGGTACGCCGATATAGGGTTGTCGACACATAGTATCAAAAAATATTTATTTAGTTTGTATAGCAAAAGTAGCTTATTGAGACCCAATATTTATCGTACAGAATCTCCGCTTCTGGTGGATACAGACCCGACCCCTAAATATTATTTCAGTGGTTCATCACACTTTGTATCTAAAGCAATATATTAACCTAATTATTTCAACCGCTTTTATTGATTTTTAGGCCGTTTTTTATTTCTTACGAAAAAAATAGGTACTGCTTCTGAGCTTAAGTAATGTCCTGATTATTTATTATTCCATGCGATTGCCATTATTATTGTCACCTTCAGCCAGTGAGTCAGTTACACGGCACCGGCCACGTGTGGTGCGGTGATACCCAACACTCCGTTTCTAGGGTTACGTAATATAATGCCCACTTTCAATGTCGGCAGTCGGCACACCGCCTGTTCAAACGTGTGATGTGATGCCTTTTCTAATAACCATTTGATTTACACTTCCCCTCTGATAACGCGAAACTTGTTACGGAAATGGGGCTTAGAAAGAATTCAGGTCAAGAGCGAGTTGTTTTAGGATAATATGTGTCAGCGAGGAATTTTGGGATGTCTGCTCAGTTTGCTTTTTAAACTTGCTCTTAACTAACCTGAAAGAAAGGAAGATAAATAAAAAAATGAAGGCTTCAACTGGATTCAACGAGTAGACTTGTTTAGTCTCAAAGATTTGTTTCTAGAATCATTTTTTTTAAATTTGCACGAGTAATTCCTATGAATCAACAATACTTTCAAAGAAAAGATTCTAAAAATTGATTCTTTCCAGAAATAAGGACATCAAAACAAAATTGATCGTAGCAAAAGTTATTACTTTTGTAAACAGTGTTTATTAATTTTACAAATCTAAACTATTTTTGGCTCTTCTCTGTCACTGTGATATAAATGTGAAAATATGTACGTAATATTCATTACGTAATAGATAAAATGATTACTTTTTCCGCTGGTTGTACAAACATAAAGTTTTCGAAAACGAACTTCAGTGTTCTAGAAAATAAAAGGAAGGAGCGTAATTTACATTTATTTGGTTAAAAAGTAAAAGTGTACTTTCTAAAGGTGTTGACTTGAAGAATTAATTATTCAACTCATCAAGTAATCTTTTGCGTGACGAAATAATGGTTAACTGCTTGGAGCTTGGATTGCAGGAAACATTTTCTCTTCGGTTCATAAGTCAAATTACAGAGAAATTTCCGGCTGTCAACGATGTCAGTTTTAGTGATTTGCCTTAAGACTTTTGACTGTTTTCACTTACAATCGCAAAAGTAAGTTTTTTGTAATTTGGAAATATGTATTATATTACAAATAAATACCGGCTAAATGTGAGTCAGACTCGCGCACCTGAAGTTTCATATAAGCTTACAATCGTAAAATAAATTACCTCTTTTCGATTTTTTTCCTTTTCTTGGGATATAATCAATTGTTTCTTGCTAAGTTTTTGCACGCGCGCGGGCTAGCTCGACCATAATGGCCAGCTATCGACAAGGGGGGATTGCCCGAGCGCGGAGGGAGTCTCCGCCTCCCAGCGCAGCATTAAGTTCGCTGCGCTGTTGTCGCCAGGCCGGGCACACCAACAAGGTGTGCTCGGCAGTGTCGTCGGGAGCGTCGCAGTGATGACACTGCCCCGTTTCAACCATGTCCGTTCATCAAACAACCATGTCCGGTCAGTACCTGCACCATGCGGAACGAGAGGCTGCTTTGCCGGCGCCCTACCCACCGCTCCAACACGGGAGGTATCGTTTCAATAGTCCGGTGGCCGGCAGCTGGGGAGGCGAGTGCCTCACCCCATCAAAATCAAAATCAAAATCAAAAGTACTTTATTTCATAGGCCCTTGCGGGCACTTAAAATCGTCAATTTTACACATTTTACAAAATTATTAAAACATAAAAAATATTCTACTAAAATCAAGCTAACCCGTGCGCTAGTGGCAAGTACATCCGCGGAGTTGATGCCGCGCATGTAATCGCCAAGAGCGACCCGATTCCGAATGTAGGGGCTAACATGAGAAGAATCGGGCAAGAAACTCATGTGCCAAAACTCTTTTAAAATCGGCGCAGAGCCTCCCTCTGTACGGTACGAATCCGCTCCACTTCCTAGGGAGCGGATCGTCCTTCCCTTGTTCTCTAACGGCAACCCGATGTCGATACACCTCCGCATGGACGTGTGAAACGACATCCCACGGCATTTCGCCCGCAAAAACGCAGGCCGCGCCGTGGCTGACCATGCGATAAGATTGTGACCACCCTGCTCTGATCTGTCCAGATCTGTCTACCAGCTCACCGAGCTGATATTAAATCCAGGTCCTAGGTCAGGTCAGGTCAGATCAAGTCCAAAAGTTAAGGATCCTTCCATTATCAGCTCGGTTCATGACTACCAGACGCAAATACGTGAATAGCTTCGGGGAAAAAAGATGAAACGTTGGACGCACCTATAAAATTTAAGGGTTTCCCTCGATTTTGATGAGATTCCATAATCAGATAATGACTTTGGTAAACTTGGGACCACCCCAGGACTATACTCTATCGAATGCGAAAAGAATTTTGAAAATCGGTCCACAATATTGGCGGAGTAATCGCGTAACATACACACAATACACATTGTACATACGTAAAAATTTAATACGCAACCTGAATTATTTACCCAAAGTAAACAAACTCGTCAATAACTTACAGTGAAGAGCCTTTTACAGGAGCGGATACTACATGGGTTCATTTTAAAAGCCACTTATTGGGAGTTTCTACAGAGGTCGTCGAGCATTGTACCTTATTCTTCATTCTTCAACATTCAAGTCCACCTTCAGGACCAAAACTAAAAACCAATACGACTTCAGCAAGGTAGGTATGAGATAGAACTTATGCCACTTGTCGACCCCCCTTGACTAACGCCGATCCCGAGTGTGTCTCTATGGAGGTAGAAGTTGCTCTGGAGGGTGGTTTAGTCAGATATGGCGTTTATACCCGAGTCCAATGGCATATCCTTGGAGCGGCCTTGTCAGCTTTCAGCCCCTTGTTGAATCGTAAAGAGATTCCCGCGCCTCAAAAAAAAAGAGGTATGAGATAGAACGACGTTATATCGCAAAAGCTAATGTTCACAGCGTTGGAGTATGTGTTAATCTGTTTTTTTTTTGGAGCTAGATACTCGTATCATGATTACCTCGATTGAAAACATAGCAAAATCTTGTAAGCATTCGAGGTCTAACCTCACCAAAACCTTATATATATAATACTTTATTATACACCAGAAAGTAGGTAACAGTAGAAAACTTACTGTATAAGGGCGGACTTATCTCTAAGAGAAATCTCTTCCAGCTAACCCAAGTAGTAGTGTGAAAGGTTAAAAATTGCAGGGTCTGAGTATTCAAGTCACTATAGACTTATACAAATGTACACATATATATCTAAAAAATATATATACTTACATCAATAAATGAAAAAATATACATACATATATTTTGATTAATTAGGGAGATACTCTTTCAGATGACGTTCGAAAATTGTTAAAGATGGTCTCTCACGGATTAAAGCCGGTAATCCGTTCCACAGCTTAGCAGCACGGACGGAGGACTTATGAAAAAATGTGAAATTGGAATTTGGAATTTCAAGGACATTATCAGTGACACAAGAACGCTTGGGACGGGGATTGTGGACACAAAGATTAAAACGGGATAGTGGAGAATTTTGTGCAAAAGGCAAAGAATGTGCATATTGCTGCGCAGATGAATAGGAAGCCACTTAAGCTGTTTTCGGTATTAAGATACGTGGTCAAATTTACGCAAGCTGGAAATAAACCGAATGGCCAGATTTTGAAGACGCTTTAGTTTGTTAAGGAGCTCTTCATATGCATCCAGATAACAAACATCAGTATAGTCGAGAATAGGGAGTAATAGGGACTGAGCAAGCATAACTTTAGTTTTGAAAGGCAAAAAATATTGCAACCTTTTGAGAGAGTGATAGGAGAAATGCATACGACGACTCACATCATTAATATGAACCGCTCAAGACAGGTTACAATCTATAGTCAGCCCCAAATTTTTGCATTTGTTAGAAAAAGGTATAGCAGTCCCGTTAAATACTACTTCTGGAAGCATACTAAAATCAAGCTTGTTGTTCATTCGATTGCTGGCGAGAATAATAGCTTGTGACTTTTTAGGGTTCACAAGTAGTCCAAAAGAGTCCGCCTGAGTCTTAATGGTCAAAAGAGCATCGTTGATCTTTTGGATTGTGCAGCAAATGTCCATCATATTAGCATGCCGGTAAATTTGCATGTTATCCGCATACAAGCGGTAGGGAGCGTCAATTTTTTTCGTAAGCTGGTTTATAAAAACGGAAAAAGTAAAGGTGACAGAACGCCGCCTTGAGGCACACCAACAGTGTTCGGGCACCAGTTCGAAAAAGAGTTATTCCACTTTGTGCACTGCCGGCGACCCCGAAGATAGAACGAAATCCAATCGATCACCGAAGGAGGTTAGTAGTTAATGGAACGGAGAATTGCTAGGAGAATATCGTAGTCAACAGAATTAAAGGCACTACTAAAATCGAGAAGAACAGCTACGGTAAACAATTTGTTGTCCATGACAAAAGGTACATCATCTGTCACATTCAACAATGCTGTCACCGTACTGTGGAAAGGTCTAAATCCGGACTGGAAAGTACTTTTTAAATTGTTGCGAACTAGGTTAGAGGACAAGGTTCATGAATTTTAGATGAAAACGGAGGAAGTATAGAGATAGGACGGTAGTCAGCGTTAGAGGAAGGATTTGAGGTCTTCAATATAGGCAACAAATATGCAGACTTCCATTCACTAACGAAGACGACATTCACCAATGAGAAATTTATTATGTGAGTTATAATAAGAACCACGCCATCAAGCAATGAAATCAATATCTCACGGCTGATACCATCCGCGCCCATAGCTTTTGATGTAGTTGAGAGAATGAATTTTTTAACAAATCCTCGGTGACTTTATGAAACGAAAAAATATCACAGTCTGGTGGGGTTATATTTGAAAGAGCAACCAATGATAAAGGTTTTAATTGTTAAAGTAGCTCATAGACAATATCTGAGATAGCAGAAGTTAGCACTCGTGAAGCAACCACTCTCACTGCTAGCTATGACAAAATATAGATGGCGTACCATAAATACGTGTATAAATAAAAGTGAATGTTGTTTGTTATGAATTATTTGCTTTAAGTTGGTTCACGAACAATCGGATAGACGCAATTGGCTTTGAATATCGAGTAGTCGATGTGGCATTCGCCCCTACGTGTTCAGAATGACATTACGATGAACCGATATTGTGCAGTGGCCGAATTATGCAGATCAGCCCTCGCGCTGCAGCCGCGGGATGATCACTCCGGTAGCGCGGGAGAGGCGGGAAACGACCTTGGCGTAGCGAGGAGTGAATCATTGCAGCGAAAGTGGGAGAAATGTGCCGCCGCACCCCGCGCCCGCCGCTCACTTTTACTTTCCAGTGTGGCGCAACCGACGGCGGCGCCGCTGAGCGCGCGCGCCACTCGCCCGGCGCCCGCGGCCCGCAGCGCCGCCGTCGCGCCGTCGCCCAACGCGCTCCTAACACGAACCACCCGCGCCTGTGACTGTGCCCGGATTACAGTGCTATTACAGTGCATCACAGCCCTGGATTCAGTTTGAGTGTTTGCGACGAAAGTCGAAACCGGGTCGCCGATAAACGTTGTGCAACTAGCGCACGGAAATCGCGTGTGGCCTCGCACTCTCCCGGAGGAAGCGTGTCGCAAGCGGGGAAGTGGCGCAAGCGCCGGGAAGCCGCGGCGTGCGCCTCCGCGCCCACTTACTACCCTGGACTCTCTGGATTACCAGGACTACCACAATACCCCCGTGATAATCACGGACTCTCATCTCACAGGAACCCGTGGTAAGAGAAACTTTAGATGGAAACTTTTTTCAGGTAGCACATCACGAAGATCAACCTATGGGGTTTGTCGACATGATCAGACGAAGAAATACCTAGGCACAAAGTTTTCGAAAGGCTTTCGACAATTTCACCAAAACAGCATTGAATTAATAAAAAGTATATTCTATCGCCGAAATTTCGTCTCGGATATCGGAAATATTACAAATAAAGAAGTCAACTAGTAGCCAAGGACAATATAACTTTCAAGTGATTTCGCGCGCAGCCGACAATAAAAACTTCGTAACGCCTGCGCAACCTCTCGGTCTCACTTTCGACGTCTGCGCTGCGAGCTGCGCTCGACGAGCACGCTTTCAATGGCTGTTACAAAACCTTCGGCATGTCGAATTTTCTTTTGAAAGTTCTACTCGATAGGTGATTGATTAGATAGAATTGTTATGTTGAAATTGTACACAATTGAGACCTTGTGAGAAACTGAAGAAAGAACTATTAGTACTATGCATTTGCAGTAAAAAGTTTTTAATTATGAACGTTCAAAATCGGTCTTGCGTTTATCATCATTAAGATGATGCCACTAAAGTCGGCACGTTTCGAACAACTGTCATCATTATGTAGAACTGAAAGGAACAGAAACCAAGGCCAGTTGGATAACGAATTTTCGTTTATTATTAATAAATGGCAACCACTGTTGATCGTGACGGATCTAATACTATAATCCGGATGCATTTCGCTTTAAGATTGCCTCTCAAAAATACTTTAACTAAATGAAAACACTCATAAATCGTACAATTATAATAATACCAATGTGACACTTAAATCCTTCATCTAAGTTTTTGGTCTTAAAGTAATAAGCTTTCACAATTCTCCGTATCTGTTTATTTCTCGTTATGCACCGATTGCTATCAAGAAAAGTCAAATAGTTATGCAATGACACGATAATCACTTAACTTTCATTTACCTTAAATCGTGGGCGTACCTAGGAACATTTGGATGCCGATTTATGATAAAATCATGATTAAACATTAACATGACACAAACTTTCACCCAAAGAAATGTCGCGAAAGTACTGCGCTATCTCTCGATGTTTTCATCTCATAATGCAGCACAGACCTACGATTAAAAAAACACTGCTCTTTACAAGATCTCAAATATACCTCAACGTAAAATGCTTAAAATAGAAAAGGCAATTCTAACCGATTAATGTTTGGGCAAATAAGTTTCAAGGTTAAGTAAGAACAAGAACTGGCTTTTGTAAGTCTTGTGAATATTTACTGCCGATACACATTTCGAACATTTGCAAAGCATTTAGATCCAGACGTTATATGAAAATCTAAACTTTTGATATTTAAGAAATCTGTGGCGTCTTGAGTCATGTTGTGAATTTGTATTATTTCATTATACGATTCTTCTTAACTCCGTAAACTTAATGACCAGCTTGAGTGTACGTTTTAACTTTGTATGCTTAGCTACTGATATATAAAGTTAAAACTGCTTCAATTTAAAAGAAGAGAATAGGTATCAATTTAACGCTTTAAGCTGGTCCTAATAAACTTTCGCACAATCAACGATTTATTTATTGCAAACCTTTTAAAAATAAGAATGAATCGTATTTTCTGTACATTATTGAAAGTATCACACAACCAAATTAAAGACACTATCAAGTATCGACTATTTGACAGAGTGGCACATAATGATTCTTTCGTTATCTTCCTCAATCCAGGTGTGATTTCGTCACACAGAAGCATTCGCATGGAATGATCAAAGAAAACGATATCCCATCTCGCTTGTGGGAGCCTCTCACCAAGTTACAAAATAAGGTTTCAATAACACACAAAATTAAATAAAAGCTTACAAACAAACGGCAATTACAGTGATTCTCACAGCTACTGATCTCAGCAATTTACGTAAGGTATAATATCAGAAGAAATTTGCCAAGTTATCCAATTCCAAGCGTTAGACAATGAGTGAGGAAATGAAAGTGATTTTGTTGTTACGTTGTATGGCTGCGGAACGAGCTCTTTGGGCCGCGTTGAAGATTTATTTATTGTAGTTTTTGGGACCACCAACCGGTTCCGGCAATATTTGTCTACATGTCTGCGTCTCTTTGACGTCATTGTTTACGTCATTCATGTTGCACGTATTTGTGGATGCAACTCAAAACTGCCATTAGAAAATACACTATCTTTTTGTTGATCCATTATGTGTTTTATGTTTTACCTTATTAGACTTTCATAGACTATCATAAATTTTCTAAGGAAGAAAATATTGCCTCAAGTTTTGTACTAAACGAAGAAAACAAGTTGTATTGCGCAGTAAATAGAAATATTTTAATCATATTTAAGATAGTAACTTTTTTTGCTTGCCCATATTAAATAAGTAAAATTCTAAACCGCAGAAATAAAGCTGAAGAAACTTAACATACCTAATTGATAATTTTTCTAAATTTTTCTGACTTATTGATAACTTTACACTACTGTGGCTACCGAAATAATGCCACAATTCTTATCACTTGCTGCCCACCCACGTTTTAATACGTGTCAAATTACAAATTGAATACCATTACTAACTTTCATTGCATCATCATTCCTGTAATAGTATTGTTGGTCTGTGCGACTAACACTTGTTACAGCAATTAAAGCTATCAGTTCAGCTCATTAACCATAAAACGTTTGTAATACTTATTGCAGCGAACAATATAATCATCTGTTGGAGATATACTTTGCCATCATGTTAATCGTTAGGGCACCTAGCAGGCAACAGCAGCGTAGGCGATGGCGGTACACATTGCAACGTGCCAATTCATATCCAAGGTCTTTCCTAGTGGAAGAGAACGGAGTTTCCTGCGACCGCCTATCTCTCGCACACCAACACTCGCACGTGCACGCACACGCGCCCACGTGTCGCTATTCTTTGTGTTCAATCTTTCCTAGCTACCGTTGAAGCATCTTCTTTTTGTGCGGACCACAGGCGTTTGAAGTTTGAGCCTCCGAACGCTTCATTATATAGGCGTCGGGCGATGCGCGCGCGCCGCAGTTAGTGTGTCACTGGAGCCGCCGCGAGAGGTGGCCTGCAAGGACTGTGCCGCGCCGCCAACCTTTTTTTCTGTGCGTGCGATGTTTTCACTTTCGTCATTTTGACCGGGCCAGTTTGATTTGACGTCGCTCGCGCACGGACGTGCCTAGGATCGGACGTTGTGGTTATCCTGTGATCGCTGGTGTTTCGGATTGTTTGTTTTTGTATGCGTAGTTATTGTGTGAAATGGCTGTGGTACAGTGTTAACATGTTCGATAGCGACATCCTTTTTAATTTTTACCATGAGCTTGCTAATAGAAGTGCTCTACAGTTGGCAAGGTAAGCCTTGTTTACTTTAGGTTTAAGTGGTGTATCTGCATCTAGGTGCTGGTTAAGTGGGAGGGCAGTTCGTGGTCCGATGGGATGGTCGGCACAACCTTGTGTCTAATGAACGCACTGCTCGTTTCATCCGCCTCTCGCCTTCGCCCGAGCCTCGACGAAGAGGTTAATAGGTTCACATTAGATGGTGGATTGCGAAATCGTTGGAGCTCGGAATACGAACTTTTCTATGTCGAGTTTGGCGCGCACGAAAATCTTCACAATTACTGAAGGATGTCCAAGTATTGAAATAATTATTTCTTCTGCTTCTTCTTTTAATTATGGCAATTTGTCATCGTTGCCAACAACAATCCTGCCAGACAAGTAAAACAATTGTTTTATTCGATAGCGTTCATTAAGTAATGATAATGTTTTGTAATTTATATCGGTAATGAGAATCATCGTTTTGCACATGTTAAGAATGAATCTACCGAAAACACAAAATTTTTGTTGATATGCAAATTTGTCTTTCGAGTGCGCAGTTGTTGAGAAATAGTAAAAGCAGTTTCGTTAAAATTGTCGTAATGCAATGCCTTTCATGCGAATGTTTTGCCTAGTTAATTCATTTTTTCCCACGGCTCTGTGCGTGGCTGCGACGCTTACGATTTCGCCTACGAATTACCTACTTGTTGCTCAATATCATAACCGGCGAAAAACTTAACGCTATTATCATCTAATAACTCATAATATTAATAAAACGACATTACGACTATTAACTCTAAAGTCATCGTGAAAAAACTGAAGCACCTTTACAAATTCTTTCGTTAAAATAAAAATACACGATACGTATTTATTAACAATACGACATACTTCCATTGAAAAGATCATCAAATCATTATCAAAGTATAAAGTACCTACTATCTATCACAATTCAAATTTCTTTTACACAAACATTTTAGTCATATATTTTTTCCTGTGTGAACACTCATAAACATTTTCCGGTTCGGTGTATTTAGTTGAATTCTAGTTAAAACATTCACATACCTACGTAGTTTAAAAGAAAGTAAATTCATATCAACATAAACTAACTTTGTATTAAGCTACAAAATGACTAGAAATTTACATTCAATTTAAAGAGAGCTGCATAAAAATTTAATTTTGCTATTTGTCTATTCTCAAAGAGATTTTAGACCTGTGCTTTTAAGTTGATTTGCGAGATGTTATAACTTATGAATGAAAAAAGATGTGATAAATTTTGAAATATGATTCGCTAATTTCGTGGAATAATAATTAACACCGATATAGACAAATCACACACTCCATAGAGAACGTAGTGTTTCCCCGTAATATGGACATAAATTATCAAAAATAGTTCCGATTCTCTTAGTAAAATAGGGTTACGCAAGTAGGTACCATTTGATACGGCGTCGAGATAAAAGGTAATTGTGTCAATGAGGCGATGTTGGCACGGGTGGAAACAATTTAAAGGGCAATCTAGACGACAATGCCATGCCACTTTTACAACGTAAAAGGTATCTGCCATGACATGGTATTCTGAGAATAACATTCGATCTATTAACTGAAACAACAAATAATTTTGTTAACTACTTTGAAAGCCTGCAATTACAAGTTTTATCTGTTAACTCAGACTCTGAAATCACTATTGACTTAGATGGACATTTAATAGGAATAGTTATAAGGTTATGCCATTTAAATAATTCAGAATTCAGTAATTGATTGATCTGCACTTCAGCTTAACCATTATTTGAATCATTCAATCTGGATTGTTTTACTTATTTTGTTTTACAGTTTTACTTACATTTCTTACTTTTTAAACACTCAATATTAATGCTCTATATCTAATCTTCAATATAAAGAATTGTGTATTAAATTAAAGACTCATTTATTTTAATCTACTTCCGAATTAACAATAGTATCATACCAGGGAAAACTGGGCTAATGAGTCATCATTTTATTTAAAGCAACCACAGAAAATTATTATTGTTCTATCAGAATATGTGTTTCTCATACAAACATTATTTTCCTCTGGTGTTAACTATGCTGTTGTTGCAATATGATTATCAATTCTAGCTAACCTTTCAAGCCAACTTTTTCCTTTCAGTGTCATATTATAGGTAATATCAGTAATATTGTTTACTAGTTTACAGTTTTGATAGTAAATATAAATTACAAAATATATTTGAGCATTACTGCGGGAATTAATACAATCCATAGCTTTGGACCAGAACAAATATTTTCATTCGATTCTCTTTGAGTGAAAAAGCTTATCTTCAAGGAGTTTAATTATAATTTGCATAGTTACATGACAAATTTAAGAATCATAAGCATAGGCTGTTTTTGAAGTAGGATTCCTTGTGCCGACAGTCTCTAGAAAATTTTGCTAATTTCTTCCAGAATAAATGATAAGACCCTTACATATTGAACATTTAGGGCAACTTTTATCTCTACACGCGCCGCTAAACTAGTTCTCCCAATTTAATAGGACCAATTACCGATATTTGTATCTTTAATTGCAATTTACTCTGTAATAATCTAATTTACATAACACAAATACCCAGGAACAACAGCAATTAATTCTATCTATTACAATTGTACTATCTGTTCTTTAGAAATTCTAAGTCGTTACTGTGAATAATCTTAACCTACACGAAAGTAGTATTGAATTAGGGAAATCTGTATTATAATGAACCCTTTCATCAATATTGTATTCAGTTAAGAAGTCATCTATCAGAGCGCTATTAAATTATGTATGTCTACCGTGTAATTACCTATGACTATAGATAACATGCTCTAATTTCCCAATTAGACGCTATTATGATTATTTTAGTGCGATATATACATTATTTACTAGTGTGATATCTAAATATACTTTGGCGACAGCGTTATAAAATGTGTTTAGTTTATAAAATTTGAACACTTGATTGTCTGATGGTGTTTGCGATTTCACAATATAAGTCATTAAATGTTTACTTTTAGGGAGCAAACTCGGTATTAAACATTTTGAGTTCATTTATAGTTCCAAATTTCATTTAACATTAGCAGTTCTGTTGATCCGAACTCATCAGAATTTCTCAACACCAATTAATCGTTCAATGAATTTCTTCATACTAGTATGTGTAGTGACATTGAACTGATTTATCGTTATCACGGGGATACGTCCGCCACCAACCACGGTCGGTTGTGAAATCGACATTTGGATAACGCGCACATGGAACAGTCGCAACATTAACACCTTTTACTAAATTATTTACTAAACGAATTTTAATGCTCGTGACATACAGAACAATGACGTTGTTCGTCCGTCTATTAACCTACTTAACAGGTTCCAAATCTAATTTATCAGGCTGGCTACCATCAAAATCTGCGGTTGCTTCAATGACTTCGAGTTCTTTTATCCCGAAAAAGGTCAGCTACCTAAAACTTTGAAGGTGTTTTAGCTCATCGGTTATATTTCAAGGTTACGTCGCCTATTTGAGAACAGGCAGTTAGTTGTGTGGGACAAAGGTGCACATTGTTTTCGCACAAAGAAAAATTGAAATGGTCTCTGTCAAAATACTCCGGGCCCTTTCTTGTTCCCGTTCACAGAACAAAGTGCCGAAGGACGTCGGAACTGGGTCACTTCGGAAATAGTTTATTGTTATCGGCTAGTCGGCGCACACGCAATGCTCACACGCACGCGCTCCACGTTCGATTTTCAAATGTTCACACACACGAACGAGCCCCCGATTCAATTAGGGTTCATCCTTTGAGATTCTCCAATGCCTTGTACTAGTTTACCTTCGGTCTACGATATAGTGACCGATCTGGGCATGGTGATCCCATCTAACGACTTCCGCTTTCGTATATTAAACATTCTCTTGAGGTCGACGGGTCAATAAAATTGAAAAGGTGTTGAATTTTGATATTTTCGTAATGTGTGTCCTTAACGACATCAAAGGCCACGTTTTGGCCTATTAGTTTTATTACGCAGTTACCCTTGCATAAAGCGTTTATTATTTATAGCCCAACGCTTTCGATAGGCCCTTCATATTCAGCGCCATGTATCCTTAGATCTACTACAAGGATTTTTTAAGTAGTAATATTTTTAGCGTAACATGACAGATATACAATAAAAAGTCAATAAAATGATAAACAATAAAAAAAATTATGAATGAAATCAACATTATGAAGAACAGCTGACTGAACCTTGACCAATTCAGTTATTATCTTTTGTGTAAGCAATAAATGTTGCCTATAAATTGCAATAGTTGTGGTTTTATAGGTAATTCTATTGCTGGCAAGATGTAACTGTAAACTTAATACCTCAAGGTTTCCGTAATAACACATAAAATCAGTCGGGACTCGTATAGAAACATGATTATGTGCATTTAAATAACGCTTAGTAATGTCTTTTTTGGTCTAGTACATTCACAAGCAAATCTGCGAACACATCCGGAGTTGGGTGATAATGTAATACGAACGCACACATCGACAGAGAATTTCCCGCAAACGCCCCCTTATTGTGTATTGACATCTATCACGATAATTTCCAATTCGATATCCTTTGCGACGTCAACACAAGACCCTGTGACTATGTGTTTATAAAGCTGTGAATGATGTTTATATATTTTGACTGTCAAATTGAAAGCTATCGCAAAAGATGCTGAGCTACACAATAAGGGGGCAGCTTTGTGTACGGTACGGTACGGCGCGCGCGCACACGTGTACCGCTCACTCGCGCTCACACCGACAACACGGCAAGCCCAATACAAATACTATTAAATTGAATTCAGACGAAAGCGTGCGTTTACAGTGCAATTTATTTTTAGTGAAACGCAGCCGTACGGATAGGTCTGTACTCACTGACTAAAGAATAGTTAGGGATGTCCCGATAAACGTTTGCTTGTGGTTTTATTGACTAGAAAAAATGTTATTTATATTACCCCTATATCCACTAAGATCTACTAGAAAGATCCAGTGATGGATCTTTTTACCCACTTATGTCCACTTTAATCAGATCAAATACTCTTGTTGAGACTGTGCTTGTGCTATTAATTGAATGTTTCCTTTTTTTTTCTAAAAAGGAAACGTGTAATTTAAAATAAAAAATGTCGAAACTTGTAGAGCGAGTAAATAATAATTAACTATTTAACACTACAAATAAATAGTATCACTAAAGACCTTGACATATTTTATCTAAAATTACAAAAGCAATTGAAGTGATAAATAATGTATATATTTGTTTGATGTTACAATACAATATTTCACGTTATATTATTATAACGCTACACTAAAAGCTGTATCCTTATCAATTCCAAAACACTATTACACGACAAAATTTTATCATATTTCAAGAGTTAACTTCAATGTTGACTTGTGTGTTAGTAATTATTTTAGTACTACTTGCATGATTAAAGGGGGAAATGAGTATTTAAATATTCCGGTGTTGATAATGAGCGTCATTTCAAACCTACGTTAAAGTTATTTCAACAAAAGTAGAGACGTCATGTAAAATTTTAAATCAGTGACGAAAGGAATGTTGTCGGTGCTGTTTACATTCTAAATTTAATCAAACTATACACGAAAATAAATTAAATTAATATTAATTAAAATATAAAAATCGTTAATAATGTCTCTGTGGCCGTTTTGTTTGAAGGTCTAATAATAAGGAAAAACATTTGATTTGATTTGAAAATGGAAATCTCAATTAGCTTTTTTATGCGTAGGAATTCAAAATACTTTATTAAAATTTATTCATTTTCTAATTATGTATTATGTTCTCGAAAAAGAGCGCAGCCTTAAACGAAGGCAATTCAATTTATATCAAAAACTACCACCTCGTTTATAGGAGACTAGCTTTCCTCTCGCGGCTTCGCCAGCGTTATTATTGTTTTCCCGTGGGAATTTTATAGTTTCCCGTAAAATAATGTTGTAGCCTATTATATAGAAGACTGTTATTTATATTTAGGAGCTCGAATAATAAATTTCATAGAAATTGGAGCAGATTTTAAATATTTTCCATAGAAACTTTCAACCCCTATTTTGCACTCTAAGGGGGTAAATTCCAATAAACCATGAAACACGTGTTCAATGAAATGTTTTGCAGAGTATGAATCTCAAGTTTTATCAAAATCGTTGCTAATTTTAAAAAAATCCATACAAACTTGCAACCCCTGTTTCACCCCTTCAGGGTTAATTTTTTTTTTAAATCCCTTCTTAGTGTGCGTCTACATTTTGAATTAAAACAACTGTCCAAATTTCACGTTTCTACCATTAGCGGTTACGGCTGTGCGTTTGTCTATAGACGAGAACTTCTCCTTTTTTTTATATATATAGATAAAGAGTACAGCTAGTTTATTCAGTACTTAGATCGCTAGAGCTATTATGAGTCAGTCCATAGTTTGTCAAAGAATGATTCAATACTTAGAATCGAATATAGAGAAAGATCACTGTTCCAATTTCAAGCTGCGCAGTATGCCTTTACGTTGAAGATGACATCACACGCACAAAATTTGAAGGACTTCGCTTGAATTTGTTTGTTTTTTATATCAATCTATGACGTATCACACTTAATGTCTATTCTATTATGGCCAGCTGCAATGGGATTGTCAAAAGATAAAAAGCTTCGAAAAAAATATTTTAAAAACTTTGCTACCATCGAAAACCATGTATAATGCCTAAAATATTCCACTAGGTATAAAGCCTTGTAATATGCACAATTAACAACGATGAAGCAGAAGAAAAAACTTGACTCTACACTTGTTTGCAAATTGGAAGAGCTTTCACGAGAAAAACAGAAATTAAAAAACTAGAAATAGGTAAAATGTTTTTTCTTTCCTCCTCTTTTTAAATCGATATTTATTACAATTTGCCAAAATGCATGATTTATAAAAAATGTAAAAGCTTAAAATTAAAAGCGTTCAAAGATCAATAAATGTATAGTAGACTGATGTGAGTATGTGTCTGATGTGGTGTGAGTATGTGTCTGATGTGATGTAAGGAGACAAAGACATTATAAGAGATCTCTTATAACCGGTCAAGTTCGAGACAGATTCGTGCACCGAGGGTTCCGTACAAACTTATCTAAGTATGTTAAGTTCTAACTGCTTACATATTAACGGTTTTCAGATTTTTTCTTAATGTTAATACCGGGTATAAGCGACGGTGTCCCATTTCTTTTAACAGTGAGTTCAGACCAATGTAAATATTTGTTTACCGATGTTTATTTTTCTCGGAAAAGCTTTTAAAGCGAAAAAAAGGAGTTTTCATTTTTAATTTTTATTCATGTTACGCAATTTATAGCGCGCCGGCATCATTTTTGTTCCGCTCACACCGGTGTGTTGACGTTCGATCATCCAAACAGCTGATTACGCGCGCAGTATGATGGAAATGTTATAGATTTACATTGGGAAGTTTATTTTTTGTGGTTTTTTTGACAGCATATGATTTGTAAACGTTAACTAAGTTATATTATACCAGAAAATTTAGAAAAAAATATTTAAAAAAGCGGAAAATTTATGAATTTTCCAGGAGGAAATTTCAGTGACTTTCAAATTAGGATCATGGTCTGAACTCACTGTTAAAAGAAATGAGATATCGTCACTTATACCCTGTATATAAAATTCTCGTGTCGCAGTGTTTGTAATGAATCTCTTCCGAAACGGTTTTTCTGAAATTCCGATTTCTATGAAAATGTTTGTGTATGTTCGGTAAGTCTGAGAATAAGTTTTTATGCCCCTAAGTGAAAAGTGTGTTTCTTTTTATAATGTTAATGGCGAAACGTAATTCAGGGGCACAGCTAGTATAGTACAAGACAATGCTCCATTCCAAATTTCATTATTCTAGGTCTACGGGACTCCCTATAAACTTTGATTACCTTGTGAAATCAAACAACATGCCGTTTTTTTCTTTTTGAGATGCGGACCCCTAAAAGCAAAGAATTAAATTAAATATAATTATCTTAACAGAAATCACATTATTAGGCAACAATCTAAAGACACAAAGACACCGACAAACAGTAGGCCATAAACACAAAAAACCCTTTAAATACCTTTAACAAACAAAATCGTTGTGATGAAACACTCTCGATTGAGCGAAAGTTGTCTTTTGTTTTCTGACTGTCTTTTGTTTGTACCGAACAATAACTGAGGGGCCCGCCCGGCATAATATTTAAGTAGTCAGATCGTAGGGCCTATGTGGACAAAAGAAGGTAAAATGGAACTATCGCGGGTAAAAGTGATCTGACATATCGTGATAGCCGTATTTTACACGTTTTTTTATGATTGACTGCCTCTATGATTTAGGTAATCACAAGTGCGACTACCAATCCGACGTCCCAGACTCGATCCCTGGATTGGACAAAAGCTTATTGAGCTTTTTGCTGTTTGTGAATTTTTAAAAGCAACTCGGAGTCAAATTATTATTGGATCATACCAATAGGTTCGCTCTCTATTGCATGGGTCTAAAAAAATCTACGAAGTGTGAGAGTTTACACTTCTGCCCAACCTTTCAAGATGAATCATCATCACAGCTCATATACCTACGTCCCCATCAAGGGACTCGAGGCCTTAGTCAACCACGCTGACCCAATGGGGAATGGTCGACTTCATATCTTTGAATTTGAATTAGGATTCCTTCGCCGTAGGAGCGTCGGATAAATGTACATATGAAATTCGAAAACGAAAAACACATTTGGTACATAGCGGGATCAAACCCCGGACCTCCTAATTAGAAAGCCAGTGCCGAGTCCACAGCGCCACAGGCGCTTTAGATGAATAGACGAATAAAATAAACCATATCACTTTTATCTGTTCTTTCGAATCCTGTACTCCAAAATGTAGTACAAAGTAAATGCAGGAAACGTTTGAAAGCAACTAAATAGTACATGACTCTGCAATATCGTGTTGTATGACAAACAAAATAATTAAGGACAGAAACGCTCTCAGTGTCAACTCACGACGGTTCTCTTACCACTCAGAAGGCTGTTTCCACAAACAGTTCGACGCACTCGTAACCGAACCAAAAAAATTATAGGTAAGCACAATCAAAACAAAATACTTTCTCCTCGATTCGAACTTTCTGAGTCTTCAACATACCACTTCGGCACCAAGCACTTACCTAAACTGTCCGAGTAATCATCCTTTGGCATTTTAAAGACCTATCTAAATTAATTAGCTGGCATTCTACCTCGTCAAAAAAGGCCATCGACAACTTATATAACCCGAGCGAAATTACAATTGTATTAGTGTCTTAAATTATGTCTTTTACCTTGTTGAGTACAAGTAGAGTTTTTCACTGTTAATAATCATCTTCATGGGCTAGTGATTGAGACCATCGGCTGTTGATCTGGGGGTCCGAGGTTCAATTCCGATGGGGACAGAAGTATTTGTGGCTTGGTTAGTGGCAGGGCTTCTGAGCCAGCCTGGCTAGCTACGACCGCCTTACTAAAATTTGTCGCCGTACATAATTATAATGTAATTACATTGTTGTGTTCCGACAATAAGAGGTACGATAGCCAGTTTCTCAGTTATTCAGTAGTTAGGGTGAAGCTCGCTTCTATCTTTCCTTACCTTAAGGTGAGATGAAGGTTAAAAGCTTCCCTGTCGTATATAAAAAAATAACTACGTATCCATGTCCAATTTAGATATCTTCACAGATATCGTAAATACTGATTAAGAATAAAGCAAACTTACAATAATTTAGAATTATTGGTTGTATGTATAGCTTTTTATAAAAATTGAAACAAAATACAGAGATCAGAATTATAATACTGAACCAAAACTAAAGCGATGAATTCCAAAAATCACTGCGCCTCATTACTACGTCATCGGCCATTTGAAGGACAATTCACTATTGGTCGAACTTCTGTTTTAGAATTCATTTCGATTCACACGGTGACAATGACGGTCAATTTTTTGATGGATTAAACAAATCGAAAGCAACGTTACCACGGTGAGGAATATATCTAATTGTTAAATTACCTATTAAATTAGTCTGAATTCCACATACAGGCTCATGAAAGTCTCATTTTTCAGATAGTTAACAAACAGCAATGATTGTATTTAAATACGCGTCCGAAAATTGTGTGTTATTTGGCAACTTACGCAGTTATTATTTAATTCACAATGAGGAAGCTCTTGGCTTCTGTGGCACATGATGATAAGTGACGATAAGGCCGAAGGTGAAAGCAAACATCACCCGGATTAAACTCGACAAAACTTGGAATCAACAAACTTTTTTGTTTCGGTTTTATAATTGTACACAACTTTAACATTTTTGAAAAAGCCATAAACTTTATACTATTCGTACCACTACATGCTGGCAAAAGACAATTAACTAATTATAAAAGACTAGCTGTGGCCGCGACTTCGTTCGCATGGATGTCGGAAAATAATGTTGTATAGCTTATGGCCTCATCGATAAATGGACTATCCAACACAAAAAAAAATAATTTGAATCAAACGATCCCGAGATTAGAGATAGCGCGTTCAACCAAAGAAACCAACAAACTCTTCAGCTTTATAATATTAGTAAGTAAGTATATATAAAGCTCTATGGTCGTTAGAAATTACAGGCTCTCAATGGCCAACGAAGCTTATACTCCAAGGAGTCATACTCAAACCCATATGGATGTATGGAATCTAACTGTAACACAAGTGTTACTAAGAATGCTATCAATATTTTACAACGGCACCAAAATAAGAATCTGCGATCAACAGCTTCCAATGCTTATAACAAAGAGTGAAATTCATCAACACTAATCATTTCAAGAAATCAAACAGGAAATTCACAGTACGAGTGCCCTACAGGGAACGTCTCACACATTACCACAAGGAGCTGGCTTACCAACTGAATGTATCGATCTATCATCATCATCATAACAGCTCCTATACGCCCCCACCGAGGGGCTCGAGCCTACCCTAAGTTAGGATGTTTAGGCCTTAGTCAACTACGCTGACCCAGTGCGGATTGGTCTACTTTACATACACCTTTGAATTTCTTCGCAAATGTATGCAGGTTGCCTCACGATGTTCTCCTTCACCGTAGATATATAATCAATGTTTAATTAGAGAGATTTGTTCCCTGTGATCTACTTTATCGATCGGTATCATAAAAATACAGAATATTTACTTTCTTAATCTTACCGGGTTTGATACCAGTTCAGGCAGGCGATTATTTAAAAATGTGAATGCAGTTTGGCTTGTTTTTAAAATTGAAATGAAATCTCTCTGTCAGTAACATATTCTATCTACAGTCTTTAAGGTAATTTCCATCTATGTGGCATCGCCGTGGGACGCCATGAATAGTTTAAAACGCCCATGGAAGAGACAACTTTCAACAACAACAACAACAATATAAAACATCTTAGATCTTTTCGAGAAGCCAGCAGTACTGCAGTCAAGCTCTCCTAAAAGGAAATAAAGTCGCATCTTTAATACTATCAGTATTATAAATATAAACGTTTGAATGCTTGGTTGACATAAAATTTTGAATTTGACTAGCGGATATATGATGACTTGATGTAATATCAGATACCTACTCTATTCGAGGTAATGACCCAGTTCTAAAGTCCACGCAGCCGAAGTCACGGGCAAAAGCTAGTTATTATTAATGATAACAACAGCTTTAGTGATAACCACTTATATCGTAGTAAGTTATCGATATTAGATAATAATACGATTTCATTATAACTTTTATACATTGTTTGCATACTATAGGTAGCCTTTTAAGTAATTCTTAGTCAAACACAATCAATAATATCTATTTTGAAACTCAACAACTTATATGCATGTGCCATCGATGCAATAAAAATAAGTACATATGCACTATTTTTAGCATCATGCTGAATATATAAATTAGTTGAAGCAACAATTTGACTTTGAAAAAAAGAAACTTGTCATCTGAACAAATACAGTAGAATGTTCTATTTATACTTCTCTGTCTGTGCAATGAGAAACTGTATTATTATCCAACATTCATGAATATTATACGATTGTATAAACACTATATAACCTATTTATATCAGAGTGTCACTATGCTATTTAATGATGTACGTCATAATTATTATTTATACCAATTATTTCAATGCAATTGTGTCGAAACCTGACACGATAATCCTACTAGTCCTAATATTATAAATGTGAAGGAAGAATGTTTGGATGTTTATCACGCAAAAACGGCTGAACGGATTTGGATGAAATTTGGCATGTATGTAGCCTTTGACGTGGAAAAGAACATAGACTACCTTTTATCCCTAATCCTTAATTAGTTCCCAAAGGGAAAATTGAAAATTGTTAACGAGCTAAGCCGTGGGCAGACAGCTTTGAAATTTGATATGCATGTCACCTATGCTATGAAAAAGGACATGTACTTTATATTCGATAATGATCTCTCAAATAGTTCCCGTGGGAAGATTAAAAATTGTTAACGAGCGAAGCTTTAGACCCAATTCTGAAGTCCACGCAGACGAAATCGCGGGCAGAAGCTAGTTATTGCAATATCGAAAATCGTTTCAACTACCACTCGTTTATCGCACTGCGCCTGACGTCGGCGGAAGGAATAAGCAACAATCAACTGCGCGTAAATCCACTACCGTTATCTCCACCCGCACGTTTCGGTGATATTTGACTTGAGATAAACAAAAATTGGGACAGAGATTGCGTCGAACGGGGTATGGAAGACGGTCTTATCACTGAATGCGTTATGCAGTGTTTCTTAATACAAAAGAGGCGTTTTACTCAAACTCGCTTCAAAAATGACGACTTACAATACCTTATGCTACCTATATAAAAATGGTGTTGCATTCATTAACTAAGTCTCGCACACAAAGTTAGAAATGTATTACTCGTACAAAGCTCAATATAACCTATTCGAGAGCTATGACAATAAAAGTCCACAACAATTGTCTGGTGACTTATTTTCAGTGGTGTCACGATTTTTTTCTACGATTTACTATGTAAAAGATTGTGACTTTCATTGAAGCACAAACGCAAGCATCAGTTAGTATTGAGATAAGCCTTTGATATTGAGAAATAATTGAGAATCGATAATCGTTCATCCAAATCGGGTTCAATAAATAAACAATGCTATACATGAACTTTTAATGAAATATCCTACATATGAAATTATGCATGCATATAAATTCAAGTTATCATTATTAGAAATATTCCGTATATTTAACACGAAGTAAAACGAATTCACAAGGTAAGATCACCAAAAAATGTTTCGACGGTATTGCTTGAATGCATTTATAAATTTATGCTTAGAATTATTTTGAAGCGTGGGTTAAACGAAAAGTCAGAAACTTGTCCGAGAACAAAAACAATACGCAGACATGTACAAATTATGTTAATGTCTATGTGTATTTTCACAGTAAGCAATCGTTTATTGCTCATTAAAATGCCATAACCTTACTGGACTTCATCACAGTGCTTAATAAATTAAGGTATTTCAATCGATTTGAAGCTACTGACTCTATTCCACTAGGAGACTGTTTTGTTCAAACTACATTATTTACGGACATCAAAAACACAAAAAAGACAAAAAATAATATAAGAATACACATAACATTACATGCTTATGTAAGAAGTAACTAATGTAGTTAGTTAAAATTTAGCACCGACTTCTTAATTGAAACAAGTTCACAATTTAACCTTTTGTAAAGTCGGTTAAAATGGAGATTCTATGTTCGACTTTATCTTCATTATGTAGGTTCACCGATTTCACCGTCAATTAGTGTTAAACTTTTTTCATTTGTCATCCATTCGAAGAGTATATTTCTGAGGTGGTACCATTGTCACCAAATCACGATCTGTGTTGTGATTTCATAACTAGTCAATTGATCGGCAATCGTAATGGAATTGGATGACTTGATCAAGAAAAACAATGTTACGTTCACGCCTTTGGTTCTGATTCTCGATTCATTTGATCAATAAGCCAAGATCTCGACGACGACTACGTTTCAAATATTTTAACGGATTAAGAATCGCTTTGTGTCATGAAGAATTATCAAAACTATACTATTGCCTAAAGATAGGATCCCATGGAAATTTAATAGACACGTCGTACAAATGTTTAAATGAAAATACACTTTTCAGATTTATTCGCAAATATTTAGTTATTTGCTCCGACGTTTCAAATTCATGGTCATGAAACATAAAATCTGCAGTTTGTGAAGACGCTCTTGACGGACCCAGATTTGATCAATCACAGATCCTATAAGATTGTATACCTGTTATGGGACATAGTAATCAATTAAACATGTCTAATTTAAATTTAGGAGTTTAGTGGTCAATAAACAGCTTTACAGCAAGCATTGCTTTAATTCTTAAAATTCGAATAACTTATTAAATATTAGATATGCCCGCGAACTACGTTTCACCTTAATAAAGTTCAACACACAAAAATATCTGGAGAATAATTTCTCCTTATCACCTAGGGGTATAAAAAATAGCCTACTACCTATTCTCATACCTACCAAATATACACAAAAAATATCATAAAATCGGTCATGCCGTTTCGGAAGAGTTTAATCACACTGCAATACGAGATTTTTATTAGAATTAGATATATTAGAGATAGAAGATTAGATTAGATATATTTATAAAATATTAACATTAACATTAGATCCTCGCCAAAGAACATCGATTCATTCCAACGATGCTACGCGAGGCTATTGAAATACAAAAACACCAGAATTTCAATTAATCAAAATAATAGTTGGAGTAACTGCTTGGGCGAGCTTGGGATTTTATTATTTTCATGATATACGGTTATCATGAAAATATTAAAACCCAAGCCCGTACATAAACTGCCAAAACCATAGATACCGTTAGTTCTGTTTGCGTGGAACAGACCACATAAATTTAAATACGTATATATGAGATGATGGTAGTAATAGTACATTACGATATAAGTGCAGTATGTTAGTTATAACTCACGAGGCGGAAATTCAACCCGAGCCGAAGACGAGGGCGTAATAGAGCCGAGTGTATAACCAATATACGCACGTATATCGTACGACGTTTTAACACACTTGTGAGAAACAATACCTAATAAACTGAATTTATTGATTAAATAACACAGATCATTGTTAATTTGTAGATAAACTAAATAATGGTATGAAAATAATCATTTGAAAAATCATGTAGTTCGTTGATGTCTTTTATATTACCTCTAGCTTTTAGAAAATATAGTACATTACTGGCGCGGCCGGTAAGTAGAGCATTGCCGAACTCTGTGATGCGTGCCTCGGCTATAATACACGCGTGTTTTATGAGCTGCTTTATGTATCTAAAACCGGTAAAATTAGACCCACTTTACGAGCAAGTGTGTTGAAAAATAATAATTCTGATCTTGATCTACGACACCAACTTTAGTCATCCCATGGCCATGAATGCTAAAAAGCAACCGAAAATAAAGATAAATCAAAAGGAAAATAAATAATTAAAAGGTTTAAAGTCAAATATACGCGAGTAAAACCGAAAAGTGTAGTTTCATTACAATCTGTATGTGTTTTGTATATTTTCCATTTTCGGGTATATATACCTGTCTAGTAGCCATTATCGCCCGTAGCTAAACTGAAGAAGAAAGTCTCTGTGACCATTAGGTTAAAGATAATTCTTTTAATGTTATATGATTTTTTTCATGCTATTTAGGAAATCTGATAACTCCTTAACACTTATTATATGGTGTTTAGTGAAATATCGTGTAAACCGTAAGTCGTATGTCGAATTCTCTTAGCTATTCAGGGTTCTTACGTGGAGTTATTTGTTTAAATTTAGGTCAAATTCTAATTACCACGTTTAAATATTTACTGAAAATAAAACCGCCTCCTGAAAAAACACTGAAATAAAATTATAAACAAATGTAATAATTTGGAAGGTGCCTAGCAAGCAAATAAAAATGGAAGATTATTTATCTTATTGGTATATTTTTTTTCAAGCCGATTTTTTTTAACAACCAATTTCTCATCAGTCGTTGTGACGTTAACGCTTAACTTCAATAGTTTTTTTTAAGTTTTATAACAAACTAGAATCAGCAACTCAAGACATACAGAAAATTGGATTAACAATTCCAGCAATTTAAAGTATCAAACATTGACATAAATTTCTACATGAAACTAATTGCGTTAAAATCAACACCAAGGCAGACGTTAAATACATACAATATAAATTAATAAATTTCATGCATTTTTGCAAATGGAAATATTCCATTTCTCGTTTACACATTTATCGTTACATTTCCTTTGTTGTGTGTAATTATTTTCATTTTCTGTTTGAACAGTTTGTCTGTTCGTAAAGAAATAGCATGAAGCAATTTATATTGGTCGATTTTTTGAGAATCCAGGTGATTCCATGATTGTTATGTCGACAATAATGCCTTACACACATAACATCTATTTTTGTATAATGTATAATGACTTGCGTAGTTAAAAATAAATGACCCACATAATAATGTAGCCCGTGTTTAATATTAAATTAATTTTGAATTTTCAGTTTGAAAAAACTGAAAATAATAAGAGTGCGTTACGTGCATATTTTGTTGCATAAAATTTCACTTAACTTCATTAGAAAAAATAACGAAAAGTTATAATTAACACAATAAACATTTTCAAGTGTATAAAACAAACACATTTTATACATTAACATTTACATTACCAAAGTACCAAATAAATTCGGTCATTTAATATTGCTTTGCCATAAACAAGAATGCTAATCGCTTTAGAATGCATTCAAATAAAAATTGTGCCGGCGCATCGAATTTTTAGTCCGTAACAGCTCGGGGCATCCGAAAGTGAAAGTTATAAACGTCAAAGTAGGAAATTTTGCGTAACACTAATGAAACGACATAACCAACACTCTTTCCAATAACTTGACCTGCATATGTCTATTGTTGGTTGTAATTATCCATTCAAATACAACAAAGAAATTTCTAGTATCAACATTGATGTAGATACTTACTTTAAGAGAAGCGTTGGAATTGGTTTCGTTTTACTAGTTTACTTTAAAATCATATTTAAAAAATGCTACAGTTTTATTACAAATCTCTAGTCAATTAGGTACCTATATAAAATTCTGCCTCATCAATCGATTCGCATTACTTTTATCATTATTTTTTGAACATCTTTTAAAATTAGGTACCTCATAAGTAATTGGAGTTAAAAATGGCGTGACTAAGTAAGTTCGTCGCGGGAAGAGCGTCAGTGGCGCAGTGGACTCGGCACTTGCCTTCCAATCGGGGGGTCGGGGTTCGAGACCCGCCATGTACCAATGTGTTTTTCGTTTCGAATTTCATATGTACATTTGTCTGACGCTCCTACGGTGAAGGAAAACATCGTGAGGCAACCTGCATACATCTGCGAAGAAATTCAATGATGTATGTGAAGTCGACCAATCCGCACTGGGCCAGCGTGGTTGACTAAGGCCTAATCACCCTAATATAGGGTAGGCTCGAGCCCCTCGGTGGGGACGTATATGGGCTGTGATGATGAAGTAAGTTAACAATAATTTAGGTAGTAAAAATTATAAAGAAATTGAAAACAACAATTACAGCGCTAACAATGTGTGACGTCGCATGCAGACTGTTTTTACTATTGATTTGGTAGAATATTTTAATGATGATACGCAGTCAAAGTATCGTCATTTCTTGGGAGACTTACTCATGATCTAGTGATTTATTAGAATATTCTTAGAAAAAGGTGACCCATGAAATCGGTCAACGATGCAAAACCGCACACTTTTGTGCAGTGGGATGCGTTGCCGTTTCAAAATTACCCTGTAACACAGCCATCACGTAACTGCCGCGATGAACGCGAGGGAATCAAAACTGAGCCGGGTTACGTGTCCGCTTACGTAAAACCTTTCGCGTACTTTCTCTGTCAGCAAAATTTAGCGGCTCCATTATGCAATCGCTCGAAATGGCAGCGGCTAAATTTCATCATTACACCCGAGAAGATCGCCACGCATAGCGGCCGTGACGAAATGTGAAATGTGAGGATGCTTTGATTGTTTATTTTTTATATTTATGTCACGCTTTTTGGTCTCGCTTATCGTGTTACGTTGATGCCAACTTTTTTCTGTTAGAAATTATTTTGGTCGTTTAATGCAGGTATCTTAAATTTTAGTTTGATTTAGAATTTCATGCCTACCTAATTGTCGTTTGATTGCGCCTCTGCTGATTCTAAATGAGCCAAGAATTAGAAGGTCAATAATTTTTCATTGAACGGTACTGTTTTCTTACCTCTACAGTTCTATTAAGTTTCATTATTACACTGTTTTTAATTCAAATTAATTCATTTCATTCATTACTTAACACAATAAAATCCACCCATATAAAAATTTTATTTGCAGTACCTATATTTGTCTGAATTTCATAATAAGTGCGGTTAAATAATTACCACTTAGAGAGAAGAAAAAAGTATGCTTATTACTTCCTTTCTGCTTTTCTTTTACACGTATCATATATGCAACACTATATATCATATATGCAGATTATCAAATAATCTGTGAAATGAAACACTTAATTTACGTGAAATAATATTGCTGTAAAAAAATAGCTCGGTCAATACCTACATAGTAAAATTGTATGACTGTACGAAGAAATCTATTTAATTGAAGTTACTTTCTAAAACTTGTGTGACCTTGAAATAAAGCACTATTACAAAACCGCAGGCCATTCGCCGGCGTTAGCCTCTCCCCCCACCCCCCACCCGTTATTAGTGCCTATGCACCGTAGTCACTGCACACACCCACAACGCACACAATCGCGACATTTAAAGCATCTCGCGTGTGTGCACGCACACAAGCAAAGAGCACAGCACACAGCGAGTTTGGTGTGCGCCTAAGTTGAACGGGTAGAAAGGAGTGGTGAAATATCTAATCCAACCATACTGGCTCTAGCATTTTCTCGGACACTATTGCGTGCTTTCGACCAATAGAATCAGGGGTCGAAGCGGATCAACCGCTGTCGGACAATGAATCACTGATGCATTGTCTGCGAATTACGTCATGTCGTAATTGGAAAAACCAAAGAAATTCTTATTAGTTTCACTCCAATATCTTATAAGAATGCAATGCTAGATCTTTATCCTCAATCCAACGTACTTTACCTTCACCGCGCGGTGTTAAACGAAACGAATTTAAGAATACATACGCTTTGAAATCTACGCCTTCCAAATATGTGAAATCCTTGAACACGGGTAAATAAGTGGGTCATGACCAGGTTCTAATATGTCTCGCAGTTGGCTATTAGCATAGAATTTGATGCTCGCGCGTCGATGCGTTACGCAACTCTGTTGACTTTCATCCTGAAGGTCAAGTACCATCCTATTTCAAAACGGACCTTGATGGAGTGTAGTTTACCTCGGTTAGTGTGTTGAGAACAGCCAAGCAAACGGAAGATACTAGCGTCAATGAAAATAAATGGATTGGTGATTTGCCTGGATTCTTTATAACTCTTATTTCGATGACTATAAAGCGTTCTTAAGAATTATTTTATATCGTAAACTTGAAGCGTAAGTACACAGTACACACTGACGCAAACAAAGCACATCTATCTGAGGCATTAATACCTACCGCAACTCAAGGTCATCCTATTTCGCAGCGTGAGAACCGTCTTTATGAAGTCGACTTAATTCTTCATAATTTGGCGTAATAACATCACAAGATATTCAAATGACTGTCGACAATCAAATCCGACCTTTTATTCTACACGTTCTTTATAAATATTCATCTAACTGCTGCAGTGATCGCAAAATGTCGAACACGAACTCGATTTGTTTCCGAACTGTTGCGAAAATGTATAGAAATATGCCGTGGGCGTTTCACTAGATCGCGTATCAGCTCGGAAAGGAAATGTCATAGCGCGGAAATCTTCATCTAACTGGATGGTTTCAACATAACCGTACAATTTGGGAATAAATTCATATCGTGGTAAATTGCGTAAAGCCACACAGTGCACATTATGAGACCGCACGCTTTCTCAATGCCATATTTGACAACAAACTGCGGAGATACAAACGATCAATCTTTCGAAGTTGCAATTTATATTCAGCCAAAGAGAATTTGTCCTTAATTCATAAAACATTATACAGCCAACCATGAATAGACTCACGCGTTTTAAGTCGAGGAATGACATTAAGGTGTCAGCTTTATAAATCTATAGCGTTGGACAATGTGTGTAGAAATCTTCTAGTAACAGTTAACAACCATCTGGCACAAGGGATCGATCGTCAATCAAACGCAAGGTGAGAGTATAACTGGGAGCTATTTTAGCATCATCGAAGGTAAAACCCATTCTCGCTTTCAGCCCAAGACTCTCACGAGCAAGGGTACTTTATAAATAAAACTACTGTCAGTTGCCAGCGTAGGCGAAGATGTTGAAATGATACATAAACTTTCATTTCACTGCGGTTCAAAGATTGATTATTATAGCAATATAGGTAATCTTATCTTGCATTAGCAGCGTATATTGATTTAAAGCTGTAGATCTTCCGTATTGCCATATTCATCAACTTTACTCTGGAATTATAAAATTGAACTTTGCCAACAAAAAACAACCCAGATAAAATCGCAAAATTTCTAAATAAATTAATTTCGACCGCTTTAGATACAACGCAAAATAAAGTTATCGGCGATAACTTTATCGATATACAAACGTGAAATTCCGACAGATCTATAGTAAACAAGCTGTTTAATAATAGAGTTGAGGTCATGTATGTGAACAAAACGATCCGGAAACATTCGGAGAGTTCGCAGAGATGGGCCGCAGACGGGTTATCCGCGGCTCTCATGAATGAGCTGCCATTTGTTGTGGAGCCGTAGCTACATAATGGGTGTATGTGGTGTGAGCGCTGAACATTTCGTCCGAAGGCCGGCGGCACAAAGCGCGTGGCATATCTCTCGCCACGCGCGCCCCGCGGTTTCCTGTTTGACAACTATCGACTTACATCACTATCGCTTTCTGCCATACTTTGAGCGGCTGTTAGATACTTATAAAGGGGTCGGGCCTGTTGCTAAGTACCTTTGCGCGTTTGTCATTGAAGGCTCGCACTGCCGGCGTTATTATTACGACCTCCCAATTTCGTTGCCTTAACTTCTTCCTTATTATTAAATTATTTAAATAGTCCAGTTTTTTGCGCCTGCCATATACGTAATACTAAAAATTCATCCGCCGCGGTTATCGTCGCATTAGCATTTTGTAATTGATAGCCGTGAACCGCTGTCGATTCTGCTAATTCAAGGTGTACCTAGTCGACGTTAAAATATAAAGAGACAATTTAATTTAATCAATCTTTTCATTATTAATAGAGCATAAAATCATTCCTGAACATGTAAACGTAGCTCATGAGATTTTCTGCGAAGCTGTGGGCGCGTCGCTCGAACGCATCGGCCCGTGCGCAGATCTAGTCAGGATATTTGACAGTTTAATTGTTTCTGCGTTCCTAGCCAAATTATTTATTACTGTGTTCACTAGAGCTTTACTTAGTCCAGTTAAATAATGAGATAAAGCAAAAGCCTAGTAATTATGTTCACTATTTTAAGCTTAATTTGAAATTGTAAGTCTAAGGTAGTTAATTAATATAGAATTATTTGCATGTTATTAAACGTGACTCCATTACTCATCTAAGCATCGTTTTTTTTGCATAGGCTTAGAAACTTGATTTTTTATTTTTTTATGTTGGGATCTTACGGATTTAAGGAAAATCCTTGAGAATTTCAGGTGAAGGTATAAATGTGTTTGAATTTATTAATCATGCCATATTATATTATAAAAAAAAACAATTTAAAAATAGCAACTTTCAAATGGCGCGTAATATCAATAATTTCAATAATAACAAATAACTATTTTACTTAACTAGTCTTACCCAAACCAACAATCAATCAATTAATATACACGGTTATTTTTTTATCACTCTGGAAAATTTTAGGGACGCTTCAGGACACTACCATTATTATATAAAAATAAAAAAAGTGAAATTAGAAATTTAAAAAAAAATTCTCAAAGTGCTGCTTTCAAGTAGTGCAGCATTTTTTTGATATTTTAGAAAATAATATAAAATTAAGTAAGTGAGTTATTTTATTTATTCATATTTAAATCATTCTAATACCATGTCGTGAAGCGTCCCTTAAATTTTCCGCAGAGTGATAAAAAATAACCGTGTATAAAAGGTAATATCTTTGAGTCAAAAGGTACCTTATATCTCAAGAGCTACTAAACATCTAAATACTACTCATATAAATTATATAACATAACTAAGTATACGTGGCGAGGCGCACTAAAAGTTTCCGGAATCAATAATAAAATGAATTAAGTTTCTCAAAATGTCCTCCCTTTGTGTCAATGCACTTTTCATACGATTGAACGATTTTGAAAACATTTGTGCCACTCCTTCGCGGTGACAACAGATACATGATTTCCATACTCTTCGACAGCCTCCTCTTCTAGTGATGAAAATTGTTGATCGCGTAATTGGTTCTTAATATTTGGGAACAATAAAAGTCACACGGTGCCAGATCAGAACTGTATGCAGGATAACTCATAAGTTGTACGTTTTTCGCCTTAAAAAAACTCATTTGTCTGTCTGGGCGTGTGGGAACTTGCATTGTCGTGGTGCAAGACGATACGGCGTTTAGCGTTATTTTCACGAAGTTTGTCAATAATTTCCGGTAAACAAATGGTCGTGTACCAGTCACTATTTACGGTACGACGAATTTCTAAAGCAACAGCAGCCACGTGTCCAGTTTCATTAAAAAAGAAGCAATCATCCGCTTCGAGGCACTTTTCACGCGCACCACTTTGATTGGTTTCGCCTCATCTCGAAAGACCCATACGCTCAATTGCTGCTTTGTTTTGGGATCGCAGCTAGCTATAAATCCATGTTTCGTCACCTGTTACTATGTCCCATACCAAATTTGAAGTATCGGCAAGCATAGCATGGCACCAAGTGATGCGGTCCGCTTTTTTAACATCAGTAAAATTGTGTTGGATCCATCAGCTTTCTCACACCCAAATGTTTGTGTAGGATTGACTGTATTTGACTCATGCCTATGTCCCAAGATGTCCGGATCTCATGGTAGGTTCCATGCCTGCCAGTTTCGATCATACGGCGCACAGCATCAATGTTTTTGTTGTTCGCAGCGGTGCATGGGCGACCCACACGAATTTCATCATGGAGATTGACACGATCACGTTTGAATTCTGCAAACCAGCTATAAATAGTCCTCTTATATGGTGCTTCTTCGCCAGAAGCAAATTTAAGCAGAACGAGGCTCTGCTGAGCTGTCAAATTACACTTAAAATCGTAAAAAATTATGCAACGAAAAATTTCCTGAAAGTCAAATCCAATTTATATTAATCACGCAAATCAAGCAATTTTTAAAATGACGCCATAATGTGAAAACAATTGATAGTCATATGAAACAAATTATATTATACAGCTAAAAAGTTCCATTTTCAAATGTAGTAATAACTTTTTAAATATTGTTGACGTAAGTGGCCAATTCCGGAAACTTTTAGTATGTTTGAATATGAATCCAAATATTAATGAATTAAATATTTTATAACTATATCAATAGTGTATGCTTTTCATTTTAATCTTTTAAAAACTTTTCGAAGGCTACACGTGTAATGTTGGTATAAATATTTACATTATTAATTAAACCGTGCATTTTTTTGGTGAAAGACAGGCAGACTTCTGTTTACACAAGTGCTTTACATGAAAACAAATTTTGAAGGATGAACTTTTTACAATGATTAAAGTTCACCAACGAGTTATTATAGCATCACCTTTTAAAAAGTTTTACGAACCTATTTAATTATAGCATCACCTTTCAAAACATGTTATGTATGAAACATTGTATAAAAAAAATACCTTGATTTTTAATCGACTTCAAAAAAGGAGATGGACTTTCCGTGCGATGCGTATTTTTTGTGTATGTTACGCGATTACTCCGCCAATTGTAAATAGATTTCCAAAATTCTTTGTGTATTCGTTAGAGTATACCTACTCCTAAGGTTGTTTCATTGTCACCAAAGTCAGGATCTGATAATGGGATCCCATGAAAATCGAGGGAAACCCTTAAATTTTATAGGTACGGCCAACGTGTTTCATGTTATTCCGTAGCTATTTTTTTTATCAAGTCATATTTAGGTATTGAGGTATTTGCGTTTGGTAGTCATGAACCGAGCTGATGATAGAAATATCCTTAACTTTTAAGAGTTGGAGGTTAGTTTTTTGAATACAATAGGCGCATATTGACCCTTTGTCGTATTCTTCAAGTGAATTTAATACCAATTTACCGAAAGTAAGACAGTATTAAATTCACTAGAAAGAAAAAAAATACTAAAAATTGAAAATGTAACTCGGTTATGTACGAGTAACAAAGGTCAAAAACACCGAAAAGTTAAAAATAATATAGGTACAGACATCATATTTATATATTGAAGTCGGTGCCAAACGATAATCTCCTAGAAAGTCTTAAAATTTGGCACCGAATTCTATATACTTAGAAATATGATGTTTTCTGTACCTATTCTTATATATTTTTTACTTTTCAGCGTTTTTGAGGTACATTTTTATTTTTTGTAAAAAAAATTTCAAGGCTATGCAATACCTTACATTTTTACATTGAATTGGGGCCAAATTTTAACTAACTACTTACATAAAAATTTTATTATATTTTTAAGACTGTCCAGGTGATCATTGCTTGGTATCGACATCAATATAAAACTGTAATGTTGCATGTAAGTATTCTTATATTATTTATGACTTTTTGGTGTTGTCGAAGTCGTTTTTTTTTTAATTCAATATTTTTAGTAAATTTAATACATGCGTATTAGAATTTGAGCCAAGACAAACACCAGAATAGCTTAAAATAAAACGTCATTCGCTCTAAACAGTATTGAAAGAATTATTCCCGAACTCCTATCCTACCAGAAACCTTCCATCATCAGCTCTGTAATATGATATGATGACTACTAGATGCAAATACCTGAATATCTTCAGAAAAAACATGAAACACGTTGGACGTGCCTATGAAATTTAAGGGTTTCCCTCGATTTTCCTGAGATTCCATCATCAGATCATGTCTTGGTGACAATGGGACCACCTTGGGAGTATACTTTTTTGATTACAAAAAGAATTTTAAAAATCGACCCACAAATGGCGGAATTATCGGTGAAATACATAAAATAAATAAAAAATAGATAGAGTCGAACGTAGAACCTCCACCTTTTTCGAAGTCGGTTAAAATGGGTGCACTCCACAGACGTTACGTCTCCCTTTATACGTCTGTGGTGCACTCTACGCAAGAATCGTATTCGAACTCTGTCAGAGCGCAATAATAGACTATAGATCTATTTGAAAATTTCATGTTCAAATTCCTACCTAAGAGCGGTTAATGGCTTATATTATTTACTATATTAGATACGCATGTATCTAAGTACCGAATGATTTTTTAGCTATGTTGTATCGTTTTCTAAATAAGTGAAACACATAAGCTTTTTTAATTTTGAATTTAGTTACTAAAGCCAATTAGTGACGTTGGCTGAAAATTTTGGAGCGATGTATTTTCTAAACACAATTTGTAACGATTTGAATGTCAATAAGAAGCAACTGTTCCATTTACTCTTCTTATCCGATCAGCTGTTACCAAATCGGTAGTTTTCACAACGATCCAAAATCGTCGTGTCGTGTATAAATTAATTTGACATAGACGATTTCGTAACTTTCAATTTATTTTGCAACGGTTGCGGGGAAAGTTAGAACTTTTTTTCCCAATCCTACGCTCTAGTAGTTGAACAGAGGCGGTGTCTACAATTTCTACGGTTGCAACAGACACTCAACGAAATATTTCGTAAGACTTATACGCCGTTTAACATTGCCTTTAAGATTATCGGCAACATGCCCGATTAATTTGTCATCTCTCAATAATTTCTACTTCGGCGCTGCTAATCGATTTACTCAATCTCTTTTAGATCGGTTTTTCATTTATCTATCGAAAAATTTTCACGATAGTTAGCACAGAAAGTCTTTTAATAGTGTCGAGGCAATTTCAATCGAAATGTAACTAACAACACTGTAACGAAACTGTAAAATGATCAATTCCAATCTGGAGCCACTTAATGATTCGCCTTATATGTTTACTGATAATTAAATTGTCAATGATAATCATTTATGAATTCTCAACCATTCACTTGGAGGCACTATTCCTCCTTTTACAGCTAAAGGCCTGTCATAAAAACCATTAATGGATAACAATTTAGAATCGAAATGGATCTAGTAGCATATGACAGTAATGCAGCTCGGTTTCTATTCTAGGTCGCCACTGTTTAATTAGAGTGGTCAGGATTATGTAAGCCAGTGGGTTATTCTTTTATGATATAACCTTGACGCGTACACTTGATTCTTGGACTGATTGAGATATTATTGTTCCTCGTGTGTAAACAAAACTCCTTCCTGATTGTGAAGTTATTCCATTCAACTAGCATTTGATATGTCTATATCGCCTCTAGTAGTTCTTGTTTTTGTATCGACCGCTAAATTGATTTGATTAATGTGTTTGGTAATGTGTAATTAGTTTTATTCTTCAGGAAACTGCGTTCACGGTGGATTTTAATCACAACGATTCGTCTATTACTAACCGACAAACCACTCTATCCATCTTATTGGTCGGTTGCTTAATTTTTTTATATTATTTAAATTTGTATATTTTTTTATTTCATTATATTTAAATTTGCCTAAATTTTTAATTTGGTACGTCAAATCTGCCAAGCTGTAAGAGAGAGATAACCGTTAAACTTTCATTGTCTCACTAGTCTATACCATTTTAAATAATAAATACTAATAAATTACGTTACTTGGGTATGAAACTTGTTGCCGCACGTCTAGTCCCAAAAGACCTGAAATTTTCCCAAAAACTCAAATGCCTAAGAGTCGCTGAGGACATGCTAGAACGAGTAAATGCCGACCCAACATTCATTAAACGCTTTGTTACTGCTGACGGGACGTGAGTTTACGAGTTTGACATGCAAACTAGTCAACAACCTTCGGAGAAACGCCTTCCAACTGAACCTAAACCGATAAAAACCATGCCAAAGTCAATCAAATGTCAAAGTCATGTTGACTGTTTTCTTTGACTATTGCGGTGTTGTACGCTTGGAATTATTGCCAGAAGATCAAACAGCAAAATCGACCAGATAACTGGAAAGAAAATTCTTGGATTTTACACCACGATAATGCAGGCGCACAAGGCCATCATTGTAAACGAATTTTTAACCCAACGAATTTTTTGAATGGCATCGAGTGACCACCTTATTCACCAGATATGGCTCCAGCGAACTGCTTTCTGTTTCAAAATTGAAATAACTACTTCGTAGCACCCGTTTTCATTCGATATAAAAGACATAAAGGAGAATTCGCGGCGAGAAAACTCAATTCCGGAAAAGCGTTTAAAAAATGATTTAAGAGGATTGTGAAGCTGTAAATTATACAAAAAGTGATAACGTTTGTCTCCCTCTTTTCACAGTCCAATTTTCATAATTTTTGGAATTGTTATAGATATAATGAAGATCTAGTTTGTACGTTTTGATTTTGAAGTAATATTGTTAAGAATATAAATTATTAGCATCTTAATATCTATATTTTAGACTTAAAAACTACCTCAAGCATTTTTATCTTTTTTCGACTAAATTATAAAAAAGCAATATGTACAAACTTAGATTAAGGTATACTGCATCTAATAAGACCAAATGTGTCTAATTTCGTAAAGGTTTAGGGGGGTAAAACCGTTATCCCCCGAAACAATATTTCAATAAGAAATGTAGGCACTTGCCTCGGACTTTCAACTCTAAGCGGTACTATGTGTATCAAACTGCATTTTTTAAAGGGCATATACTCGAGCCATGAATTGGCACTTCACAGTCCTCTTAATGATTGGATTATTTGTGGGCGTAAGAGTGTCGTTTCTTAAGGAGCATTACATTTTGTGCCTTTTCCCGGTACTTTCTTGAGGGGTAGTAGAATCAGAGACTACATAAAAAATCTCATTTTCTTTTTCGCCATTTTTCTTTGACTCGAGTAATTCTCTCAAGGTTTTTCATATTAAATTGTAATTTTAGTTTTTCAAATAGTTTTTTTTGCTTTACTACAAAGTATCATAACGCATCGTGTAACACATTTCAAACAATAAAATAAATTAAAGTGCATATTAAAGAAATTCAAGAACTTATCGATAATACTGGAATGTCATCATGAAGAAATTAAATACAACTTTTAGTGCGGCAGTGCACTCCCAAAGGTTAAAAACGGTGTGAAAATAAAATGATGTGATTGTGGTCTTTCAAATATAATAATTGTTATGACAGATAAAAGTAATTAAATAGTTTAAGGTTGTTGTCTTTGTTATTTTCTAGAAGTTCTTTCTACGCGGCATCTTCTCAACATAAATCTCTATCGATTTATGTTGGGAAGGTGTCGAGTATCTGTAACTCTATTGTACTACTGTACTTATACTCTATATATAAATATAAATAGCCCTTGCTGGTTTTCTTGCTGGTTCTTTCCAGTACAAGGTCTCCCGCCGTAGACTTGTGAACCATTGGCGTAGCTTCCTTGACTTTCAAAAGAGATTGTAAAATCCAAGTTGAATAAAATATTTTGATTTTGATTTTGATTTTATAGTGGTGATATAAACTTGACCGGGTCAGTTTATAGTAACACAAAACATCACAGATTTCACACTGTTTCTGAACAATGCCAAAAATTGCATATATTTTTTTATTGTCAAACATATTTTTGAGAAATATATAAGTATACTTACTTATACAGGAAATACAATGAGGAAATAAACCTAAAAGTATTCAAGGAAAATGGTACATAATTAATTAAATTGAGTAAATTTCGTAGTCCACTTAATTAAACAGGAAATCATATGTTAACCGCATTTTACTTTGCTCCAATTTGTTGTTCTGCACTGTATACTTTCATAGCGTGGCTGAACTGAATTACCTTCGACGCCAAATTTGTAAGTAAGAGGCGAACTGAACAAACCTTTTTGTTGACAATAAAAGTTTCCGGCATAAATTAACCCGCGTGAAAGCTGGCATGTAAAAACGAAGGCTAAACTGCTGACACTGAGAAAGGTCGGACAAAAAACAAATCGAGGTTTTTGGACTGGATTTATTTGCTGTGTAAGCCTTATACTCTATCTTAGGATGCCTATACAAAAGTCAACCACATAAAATCGCTCCAGAAGAAAGCTACTTACTCTCCGAAAATAATTTAAGAAAATCGATAAAAAATATATATTCTATATCACGTGTTCGAGATTGTAGTTTTCTTTTTAATTTTGTTTAAAATTTGGCTTAACTTCATCAGAAGGTCAGAGGGCTTATAACCAAATCTGTGATTATTGTGTTAAATCATCTCAAATAATATTAGGTGAATGATCATAAAGGTTCAATTTTTCCATTTGATATACGAAACCAAATTATTTATTTAATTCTTTTCTGATATAGCCATACAGCCTTCAAGGCCAAGTCAATTTACAAATCTGAAAACTCAATTTAAAATCTAGGTATTCAAGAATATAGGTATTTTAAAACTAAGGATTCTATAACTAAAGGGTGCTGTAAATACAAAATTAAAAAATATACAAATCCGCATATAACCGCGAGCTTTTATACATTCCATTCTCAGTGCTACGCCGGTTATCAATGGCATGTACAAAAATAATTTGTGAATTAAATTCCAAAGTTATTGAAATTATGGATCTTTTGAATGTCTTTTATTTTTATGTGCCCATAAAAACTACGCGCCTATATAGATACTAATTATTTCGCGATATAAACAAATACAATATACCGTCGTACTTCTAGTTCAAACAATGATTGCTATACGTTACAAGTAGCGCCATCTATGAACGGACACATATATTTCTTTCAAGCTCCCTCTACCGGTGGTTGAGTCTGTTACTGAGAAATTGTTGTGTGCTTTATCAACACAAAGATGCGTCACTTTTAAAACAGATGGCAATATAATATTGTTTCAAATTGACTGAGTGACATCGCTCGTCATTTGCTATTTTTATCACTGCTTAAAACAATATTATAGCCAATTTTACCAACCTTGTCTTAGCTTAGGATACTCTTAGATGGCATGTACTAGTATTATGTTATCTGTGGCATGGTATCCATTCTTTTCTTTTAAGATCTACCTAAACGTCCGATTGCACTTACCTTGTCGTAGCTTAGGACAATCCTGAGTAGTATGACAGCATGCCACTGTCTCTGATTAATCCTAAGACATGATTGGTGCAGGTGCAATTAGCTAAAAGTGACAATATACTTCTAAAGAGTTTCCTAAGCTTAGACAAGTTTGGTGAAATTTGCAATAACAGTTTTATTAAAAGAAGTTTTTAAACGCTGATTAAACATGATGCAATCTCTATCCATCCTTTTTAAATAAATGAAACAGCATCATGTTTAAGCAGTGTCTAACTTTAGACAGCGTTTCAAAAATTCTTTTGTAACACCGTAAATATTTGTGTAAGAAGCGGAATAACAGAATTTAGCCTAATGCACGCTGATTTGCCGAAACAATGTCCTTAAAATAATAATAAAAAATATGACAACTGAAAAATTAAAGAGGGTAACTTATCATAATAACCTTCCGTTCTATTCTGACTGTATAAGAACTGGGAAAAAATGGGGTAATTTTTCTCTGTGATTTGTAAATGAAAAAAATACGTAAAAACTACCTACTGCTCCAAATTATGTAATTGCAATTTTCATTAATATTTAAACAAATTGATAACTTTTTTTAAATAAAACACAGTTTATTTTTGATTTCGAAAAGATTCCTCCAATTTCCGATTTTAATCCCTATTTCCAAATACCACTCATTATGAAATTGCACACAAAAGCTAAATTGTTTAAAATCCTTGTTTACCCCGAAAAAAAAAAAACGTTCGTCACTTTCACATAAATCTCGTCAACATTCAAAACCGCAAATGAGCGGAAACTTACCTAATGTTTCATGAACGAACAACCCTATATCTGAAGCAATTTCATGCAAAACATGTGAAGTGCGACGTCGCGAGCGGCTTCACACGGACAATGGCAGGCGAGCCGCCGCGCTCCGCTGCCCGCCCTGAACGAGCCCGTACGTGTGCCGGGACCTTGGCCACAATCTGCCACCACTTATCAGATCAGATCGATCGATCTTCGATTGAACGTGTAGATTGTCGTCTAAGCTGTTTCCAGCTCGACTCTACATGTTTTCATATAAGCTCTACTAAGGCTGTATATAGTCTGTTCCTTAGCCCAAACTATTCTATTCTTGAAAACTGTGAACTCTTTAGGACAGCTCAGTGAACAGCTTTAACTGAGATCAGGACACTGATCTAAGACTCACTCTAACTTACACCGGTGCATTAAACGCGTGTAGTTTACCAGAGAAAGACGTCTGCGCTGGTACCTTTATCATAACTATTTCTGCCGCCAAACAATGGTGCTTTCATTGCTCTGTTCCGGTTTGAAGGGTAAGGCAGTTAAAAAGTTCACCCAGTAATACTGGATACTGTCACTTGACATTTTATATGACAAGGTAGCAACGTACAGCATTGGGTCTTTGTAGAGGTTATGTATTTACATATCTTACAGGAAGTATAATATGCACTATATGCGACTGTAGCCACTTATCATCAGGCGGACAGACTGCTTCTTTGCTAATATGTTGTATAAGAAAAGTAAAATATATTAGCCTCGACTCTACATGTTCTTCTAGGTTGTGTTCTTTGAAACCTACAGTAAAACGTTGTTTTAACTCTACGTGTTTTCAAACATTTTTTATAGTATCGTATACCCAGTAACCGTTTACTTGTTTAAGAAGATGAACGTAGATCCTGCAATATAATCAAGAACTATAATTTTACAAGAATGATACAACTGCTTTTAAGCACTTGTTGGGTATTGATTGATACAAAGCTTGCAAAAACCAATTTGTTATATTTGTTAACAAATATTACATTTGTTATGTGAACTCTAATAAATTGATCCGACTGTAAGGCGCAAAAGATAGTATTTTTTGATAATTTAAGGTACATTTGTTTTCTATTTCCAAACAAAACCAAGCACATTCTTATTAACAATTGCTACATAAAGTTGATTATGTTCAGACCATTATAAAAACCATTAGAAAACTTCGTAACCTATCAATAATGTCAGCTTCTAATTACCATTAAGTAAGACACGGCATTGCAGATAGCAAATAATACATAAATAAAAACGCTGTTAGGAACATCGTTTAAGACTTTTATAGGCACTAGAGATTGCAGGAAATGATTTCCTTATAGCGTATTTAAAGGTTAAGCCGTATTAACTCTTCATAGACGAAAACCTTTCTCGGTTGACACAACCTTCGAAACCATATTTAGATCAGAAGATGGCTACTATTGCGTTGAATTTATCCTCAGTAAATTTAACTAGATAACATTTTTTATTGTTCTCCATTTATAGAGCTCGATCGTTAGCCGGTGATGTAGGCATGCGACCTTCAATTAAAATCTTAAATCAGCCCACAGTCATAGCCTTAGGAAAATTCAACATCACGTTTTTATCCAGACTATCTTAATTGTACTTAAATAACGTTCTTAGAAGTACACTTAAAAAACATAACATAACATTTCCTATATGAGTTCTTGGATAACTTGTAAATATTGCTTCCCATTATTTTATTAGCAAACATTAATAATATGTTTAACCTTACACAGTATTATTTCTCAGTCATACATCACTAGAATTTACATCTGTGAAATTTACACATCGAATTAAACATTAAGATAAAATCGATTATTTAAAACTAACTGACCTTTAAATAAAATAACCAGTCCTCGCTAAAAACTTAAATAATGTCAACTGAAATCATTACAAAATCGTGACAAAACTCGCGATTAAAATCATCCCGCGCGAGAACATTCCACGAATGTGCCGTCTTCACGAGCGGGCTTTATATCTCAAGTTGCATTTTTATGTTCCAACCTCCTCAATTAAATGTGACTTTTAAGCAAAACAGTGCAACAATAGAGCAACATCTGTCGACAACAATGAGCCGTGTTCCACTGATTGTGACCCCACTGTTGCTAAACGCTAACACAATGCAGCAGAAGCGCTTGCTGATCGTCTTTTAAACGATCTTGCACTTCTATCGCAACTCTCATAACAACGCGTTGCAATGCGTTTTTAGGTCAAGGTCATCTTGCAACAGGCTTTCTAGCACCTGCAGCTCCTAATCCTCTGTATCTAAATTTAAAAGCACGAGAACTCGACAACGCTAATTAAATTCTTCCCACCTTTGGCCTTTCAGATTACTTAGAACAGAACTTAAATTTGAATTGTTTTAGGAGTTTATTGTTACTTTTGATGTTAATGTTAATTGTAGCACGCGTTGTGCAAAGTAAGTAACGTTACTGATAGAGGTGATATTGAAATGCTTTATTGTTTTGTAACAGTTGGATGGTTTCAGCCTTGTATTCCTTTGTACAGTCGCTTTTGAATCTGATATAACACTGTACTAATGAAGCGTATACGTTCCTGAATTTATTTATATTTTCTAAGTCTGAACAACAAAGGTGCATTTTTATATTGTCTCTATCAATAATCTAAGGAATTGTTTAAAATAACTATTATGTTTAAAAAATTCTTGGTATTATGATTAGACATCTATTTTACTTTCTTACTTCACATTCTATTTTTGTTACTTTCAGTGCTGGAATGATGGGCGAGGGCCTGCTAACACTCACGTACGGCAAGCACCACGCCTGCATCCTGAGCGAGGTGGGCGCGGCGTGGCGTGGCGCCAGGTACTCGGACCTGATCATCATATGTGACGACGCAGTGCCACTTGCAGCACACCGAATAGTTATGGCGGCTGCCAGCCCTCTCATCAGGTACTTTTTCAATATTATTTTTAATTGTAGTAAGTTCGATTAGGGGTTTTACTTTTATGTTGTCTATATGTGCAGATGATATTATTTTTTACAATTATGTTGATGGGAAAATGTATAATGAAATAATGACCGAGTGGGGTGGGGTCCGGAGAATTAGGTTTTCCCATTCCCTGGATCGCCTCGACAATGGATTTCGCTGGGAGAGTCATACACACGCCTATCGACTAACCATCGGCAGGTACGATGCGCAACAACATTCCACCTCAAAAAAAGGATCAACTGAATTTAAAGAAATCTTCACAGTTATTCTAGATATTTTATGAATTTTATTTTTGCTATAATTCGATCATGATTTTTCAAATTTTAATTCCCTCTTCATGTGGGTACTTCAACTGGGTTACCTATATTCAATATTTATTTGTTTATGTTTCAGAAAAATTCTGGATGAGTCACCGTCTATTGAGTACCCAGTCACCATCCACATGTCAGGAATCAACAGCACGCTCATGAGACATCTCTTAGTCTTCTTGTACAGCGGTCAAGCTTACATCGAGGTAAAATACTTCATTTTCTTCGAGAGAAACGAACCTTATATTTTTTGTCTATTAAAAAACAGCTAATTCACATGGTTAAATAATAATATATAACATAAATCTAATTACAGGTCCTCTCATGTAGATATTTACATAGAATTTTGTGTTATACGTCATATTTTAAATTTTTGCTACAGAAGATATTTTAAATATCAAAATGCTGTTTCTATAAAAAGTTTTATTTCCTTTTCAGTCAGGTGAAATTGATGATATGCAAGAATTGTTCGAGTTACTGGAAATTAAATCGGATGTTTGGAAGTCAACGAAAGAGCGCCAGCAGGCAGAAGAGAGAAATAGAGACCGCGAACAACTCAAATCTAAGACAGATATTAATAGTAATGAGAGTAGTAAACACGATGCACCTTCAGGCTCGTCCCATTCGGAAAGCGATTCAGTAACACCAAGTGCTGGTTATAGCAAGGAAGTACAAAACCGAGGTGATTCGGAATCTCTTAGCATAAAAAAGGAAAACATGTCTACAAGCAGTAACGATGAACGAGAAGACGATGACCAAGATAATGAAAACAGAGACAAAGAATGTGGACGGCTGACATCGCGGCGAAGGAGCTCGTCAAATCCTGTTAACTTATCAGTACAAAGGAATTCAGAAAACACCGGCAGTGAACACGATGACTCCCAAGATGTAGATGTAGAAACAGTTGGAGCCAAGGTAATTATAATAAATAATATGTAATTTATTGGTTTTAAGTTTTTATTTTAAGTATTATATTTTAGCCAGTTAGGATTTTGTTATAAGATATAATTTGTTTGCTTTTCGTCCACAACTGGTTCCGGCTGAAAACCAACGCTTTTGTTGCGTTAACATAAAAGAAATTTTCAGCTGAGCCTGAACCATTTGGCCTCCTTTTCCGTTTCTTTCCAATTGTTTCAAATTATGCACAATAATAAAAGTTACCTTTGCGTATCCATCATTTTCTATCTCTCTGTCTTAAAAAGAATAAAAACTTTATAATAAAAACATATTTTTGATTGTATACGGCTATTTTAAAATATTAATTTATAAAATGTTTTCCTTTACAGAATATTAGTAGAAGACGATCAACATCATCAAGTCAAGACGATCAACCCCAAGAAACGGTGTACAGGAGACAATTGCTAAGTGACCGGTTAAGTCGCGGAATAGAAAGAGCTAAAAGAAAATCGCACTACCTTGAACCGCCAGAATTAGACTTACGGACAGTTAAATTAGAAGACTACGCACATCTAAAGCCTCCTGACCAAGACTTAATGTCACTTGTACAGACTTCACCAGAAAACTACGTAGTGACGCCCCATAGAAAAAGACGACCCGGCTTTCATAACTCACCTTCACAAAACCCTCCCTTTGTATCCTTTCCTCCGAGCTATTTAGAAGAAATGGCGCAACTTCGGTACCCTCAGGCTGCTGGGGCTGCGGCAGTTGCAAGCGCTCGACTTGCAGCACTACATCCGTTAAGTGCGTCAGCGCCTCCGTACTTACCTGAGAGAAGTGCAACGCCTCCAACAGCAACACACGAAGATGCGCTCAAGTACAGACCACCGAGTGCAGGATCTTGGAGTCCTTGGCTATGTCCTCCGCAGATGGGTGCAGACGAACCCCCGTCTACAGAACACGACCAAGGCTCCAGCAAACAAGCACCTGTCCGAGAATACCGTTGCGAGTATTGTGGCAAACAGTTCGGTATGTCGTGGAATCTCAAAACGCACCTTCGAGTTCACACGGGTGAGAAACCATTCGCTTGTCGACTATGTGTTGCAATGTTCAAACAAAAAGCTCATTTGTTAAAACATTTATGTTCTGTACACCGTAATGTGATATCTTCGAGCGAGAACGACGGGCGGACAAACACCCCAGGCCGGTTTAATTGTTGTTTCTGTCAACTCACGTTCGAAGCTCTACCGGAACTCATCAGGCACTTATCGGGGCCACATAATAGTTTGCTTCTGAGCAAAAATCTACATGAATGACCCTTGCTGTTTTGACGCGAACCTACGCGTACCTATATATGGACTATGAAACATCTCTCATTTCGAGAGCTCAAATGTGATATGTGTTTAGAACGATATACTGATAAGTGTTTAGTTATAAGGTATGTAATATCGCAGAGCGATACTCAAAATAAATCATCCGCAACTGGTGCGGGTGCAATGTTAACGACTAATTTAAAAATCACATATTTGCCGAATGGGTCCAAATTTTTATAATTTGTTTAAAAATTATAAGCCGGGACCAACAACTTCCAAGATAGTATTTATTTGAAAGATGTATTGCATTAGGATAAATATTACTTAAAAAGCCACCGACACATTAATTCCTTAAGCATAGAAAATAGACACTATTGTCAATGAAAAGTTGCGAAACATTATTACGAGCCACGATACAAAAAAGTCACCCAAACTACCTCCTAATTTTAAACAGTATCTTGAAGAAACTGGTGACACTGTAAAGGATTATATGGTTGACTGCGCGCTTTGAATTCAAAGTTAGCAGGCAATAAATCTAGTCAGAATTGGAACTGAGAACCATTTCCCAATATGTAACAAACATGCCCATAGTCAATTAATTTATTAATCGGGTGTAAGTTTAGTTTGCTTAATAAATCAATTATCCAGTACAATTCAATTAATTTGATCAAAACAACTCCATGTTGTTCATACAGCAAACAATCGAAACAGATGATTATGTAAATCAACATTTTTATATATTTATTTTTATGAAGTAAGCAATTTAATTTTACCTATAATTATGTTTGCTTCAGTTAAACTATCAAATTATTTACAATAATTACAATGAACTTTCATATGCTTGTTACAACGTTTTATACCTGACTTGTCATTTCGCAGCTTTTTAAAGACATTATCCAATCTCAATATTAGGTTTTACCAATTTAAGTATCTTTGTAACTAGAAAAGAATGTGTTCGTTTTTAAATTTAAACTTAATGTATGATTTTAAATTCTTCCGTAAATTTAATGTTCGTGCTGGATTAATCGCAATGTGGATTAGCACCAAAGATTTGTAAAAAAAAATGATAATATTTTGGTGTATACAATTAAGAGAAAATAAAGGGACCTGAAATGACTAACAAAGTAAATAAACTTAACGTATTTAGGTACCAATTTATAATCTCATTCTCTTTAGTTACTAACTCGATATCTTCTGTAACCACTTCCATAATTCCAATACAATCTCTAAGTACGAAACATAAATAGCTTTCTATTTTTGGATTAATTTACTCATTTAGTATTAATAACAGGCATTATTTTTACATAGTTTTACTCGACAAACAGATGTCTGTTTGAAATTGCTCGCATTGTTTTCGAAATCACTTTCTTTTAAATACGTTACTGTGGCCAGTTGCAATGAAATTATTAGTGAAGGCTGGATATCCATCAATATTAAGAAATAAGTTTAACGTTGATATTATGTTTGTTGATAGTATGTGTTTCGAATCAATATTTGGTTGAGGCAAATTTTCTTGATTGCTATTAATACTCATTTTGTTAAATCCTGGATGATTTTCAGTTTCTTCTATTGCGCCTTTGCCAATGTAATTATTTTATTTAAGTTGTTCTATTTCAAGAAAACTAAAGTTACCAACGAGTTGTTCAAAACTAAGCGTAAATAATCGCGTTAATTATTTTTCTATTGTACGTTACCTATCTACCTGATACTTATTGTTTTTTAGTTGTCACGTTGATTTATTATTGACGGTTTTTTAATAATTGGGGGAACAATTTAATTATAAGAAATGTGATTTCATGGTAACATTAGATTAATTTATGTGATAATTGTCTGTTTTACTTTAAGTAGGCACGTCGAGGACGCAGTCTTCGTCTTCCATTGCGTTTTCCATGTTTCAACTTTTATAAGTCGCTTAGACGAATTCTAGTTTTTAAGTGTAATGTTGCATGACAAAATTTTTCGGAAAAAGTTTTCTTAAACTTTTGTAAAAATCTCTTAGTAACACGAACAAAATATACTTTCAAATTATTAAAATCGCAGTTTATATAAAAACTTTCTGCGTTTTATCTTGTGATATTGTATCGGCTGTTGTCGTTTTGCCTTTGTATCAATGCAAATTAAAATTGTTGTTTATTTTAAAATTTGTATTTTAATAACACGTTACTTCGACTCGTTATTGGACTAATGTCGAAATTATATCACTGTAAGCATAAAATGAAAGGATTCGACTGTGTTATAGGTATAAAGTTATATTTTGTTCCTTTATTATACGTGTGCATAGATCAGTCGTTTTATTATGACGATAAAAAGTCCAAATATTTGTTTTTTAAATTTCCGCCAATTCGAAATATTATACCTACTAAATCATGACGTTTGTTAAGTAATAATGTAAATATTATGTAGACATTAAGTTGACAAGGATAAAAGCTTAACTTAATATTGTTGAACTTGAATATTGATTTTTCGCTGTTAAATATAAATTAAAAAATATTTTGTAAGTTTCCACATAGTGTACAATTTTTTGTAGATACTGTTTAGAACATTAACATTCTGTAAAAATGTGTTCTTACATAAGTAAATTAAATAACGAAAATATTTTAGTTACCCACAATATTCTGGTCTGTTTTGTTTAATATCCTTAATTTTTTATGCTCAGAATAATAAGTAAATATACGTGTACGACACAGCTGAAATCAGTTCACACGGAAATATTTAGAGAACAATCTCTACGATCAAACAAAGGTAATTACAGACTTCATTTTGTTATTACATTTAGCCAAGAACATTATTGAGGTTTTTTCCTGTTTTATTTTATTCACAACGCCCAAACATCACCTCGATTTCTTAACCTAGAACCACGAGGTCCAAAAAAGCCACTTAGCTTGGTCGATGTACGGACATAGAATACATATACGAACAAGAAATTGAAACTGCGTTTGGTAGGTGACAGACATTTGGGTTTCGAATAACCTCTTAAGAGGACACAACCCAACCTTACCTGCTTGAGATGCAGCCTACCGATCAAAACAAGTTTGATCAATCTGACATTTCCCATCAACCCGCACTGGGCAAGCCACATCCATCTTTTTGGGGGCCTATGCTCAACAGTAAGCGTATTGTGGCTGGAATAATGATAAAAGATGACATTACCTATCGTTAAGAAAAATGATAAGGTGACATTACTTTTCGTACTTATCGCTAACCTGTCACAAGTTAACACACACATAGCTAAACGCGAAAATGCTAATTACAAATCTAAGGCCAACACAACGGCAGTAAGGCTTCCGTCGATCATGGCGTTACAGCATTTGATCCAAGACCACGATTTGCTTTACTGCGGGCTTACACTAAAGTGTTAAACGTTCCTTCTGACCTAAGTCATGTGCGTGTGGTGTGAGAGCTCTTTTTTTAAATGTTATAATATTTTTACGAAATCAAGGAAGAATTTAGGAAATAATTGTGAAAACATCATGGTGAAGATAAAAAAATTGTGAAATCTATAGGGAGAAAGTTCTGGTCAATTAACTGGAACACTCAATTTGCTAACCAGAGAAAATACTGTAACTCCGGTCTCAAAATATATTAGATATAAATGTTTAACATTTTTATGTGAAATAATTTTGTTGAATTTGTGAAACCTATTCACAAATATTCAAAAGATTTTAACGGTTTATTAGGATTTGGTAAAGGTTTATTTGGAACACTTATGCATATCTGGTTTGCTCGCGAGTCACGATGCACCCATGTCGATCAACCGACGAGGGTTTGGTATTCCTCATCAACTTAGGCAACTAGGCATTGGGGCTGTTTGGTAAGAAAAGTAGTACGAAATATGTTGCAACAGGTATGAGCCTTACCAATACCTTTCCTTAGAGCGGCTTGTATCCAGCAGTGGGCGTGTGACTGGTAAGATGTGAATAACAAAAATGTTTAATGAATAATATCATGATAATAAATTTAATGACGACAGATAGCAGCGTCAATACCTAGTATAACAAAAGGACTCATAGTGCGTTAATTACGGGACCAAAACAAATCATAAATGGTGGGCCCTGCAATGCCCTTTTTAACTGACAAAGAAAGAAGGAGGTGGTTCTGTGTTCTATCTATCATTTCTATTTTTTATGTACTGATTACTCCGCCATTTGTGGGCCGATTTACAAAATTATTTTAGTAAATACCTCCTACGGTGGAGAAACCAACTATGCTTGTTGTATAAAACTCAGGTTAGGTCTTGCGTGGAATATTGCTCGCACCTTTGGGAGGGCTCCGCTCAGTAGCTCCTCGATACCCTGGACAGATTGCAGCGTCGCGCTATCCCTCCCTCTCCATTCCTTAACAGAAACACGCGTAAGGGCCTTCGGAGTCATCCGTACACTGTATCCTCCTTTTCACACCGTACCAAGAAATTCCAATATTCCTTCTTCTGTCGTTCATCCCACACTTGGAATTCTCTACCTGCGCACGTGTTTCCTCCATCCTACAGCATGGGTTCCTTCAAAAGAGGCGTGAAAAAGCATATTTGGGGCGACAAGGGGCGGGCAGGTAGGACAGTGAATGTCGTTCCTACTCTATCTGTCAACTCATTTGGGCCTCGTTCACCGCTTAACATCAGGCGGGAAGAGGTCATTTGTCGGGCCCTCCATAAAAAAAAACATCGGCAACCTGCATACATCTGCGAAGAAATACAAAGGTATATATTTGAAATCGACCAATCCGCAGTGTGCCAGCGTGTTTGACTAAGGCTTTAACATCGTAACTTAGGGTAGGCTTGAGCCCCTCGGGGGGAAGTAGGTATGTGAGCTGTTATGATGAACTGAAAGACTCCTGCAGTATACTCTTGAGACACCAAGTCTGGATATGATAATCGGATCTCATAAAAATCAAGGTAAACCCTCAAATTTCATAGGCACATCCAACTTGGTTCATATTTTTTCTGAATAAATTGAGGTATTTTCATAATTAATAGGTAATTAATGATGGCAGTTTTCTGATGTGTTAGGAGTTTGGGGATAGTTCTTTCAATATAATAAAAACGTACTGACGTGTAGTTCTATTCTTTCAAGTACCTACCTAATTTAGGTGAGCTGATAGTTGATAGAGGTTGTTAAGAGTTCGGGAATAATTCTTTCAAAACTAGTTTAGAGTGAATGACGTTTTATTTTAAATTATTATGGTGTTTGCCTTTGGGTTAGGCTAAATGCTCTAAAAAGATTGAAATAAATATGTAAGTATATTTTATAAAAAATAAAAACCGACTACAAAAACACTAAAAAGGCAAAAATAATATGAGAATACCTACAACATCACTTACTTACTATTTAAGTTGGAACCAAGCAATGATCACCCGTGAAGTCTTACAAAAATAAAAAAACAACTAATGTAGTTGTAATTTGGCACCAATGTGGATCCCACTGCACACTTGAATTTTGCGTATAAAAGGAACCCAACAATTTTGTATAATCGATAAATTCAACAATTGGATTATTCATTTTCACTCTAGTATCAAAAACCTCACATTATTTAGTTTAATTTGGGTTTAATGATAAATTTACCCCAATTTACCTTAAAAATAATTTTTATGCTCCTCCCATGATAGATCCCTTCGTTTTGCCTTTAATGGTCTCCTCAAATGTCCCTCTCATAAATGTGATATCGTACATACCTACTTCTTTTCTTGTCCAGTCGACCCTTCTTTGGAATTCAGTCCCTCTTCATGTCAGAAAGTCCACCAGTAAATTTGGTTTTAAAAACAAATTACGAAAGCTTCACCACACATCGTTTGGCTACTTAACTATGACTGTGGATAATCGTCATATATTAACATACATATATATTAGTTAATTTTTTTTTATATGTATATATTAGCATCTTATGCATTTTGAAGGTTAAATCAACTTTACTTTTGACCTTGTTAGTGTAAATATTATTGTTATATAATATCTCTTTAATGTTAAATTAATGTAAAACCAGTATTTTTTTAATTTTAGTACATCTTCTTCTTTTTCTCTGCATCACCTAAAGGTTGACTGGTAGAAAATGCATTTGGCATTAAGTCCGCCTCTGTAAACAAATGTCCTAAAAGTATTTATAAATAAATAAATAGAGAGTAAGTACTTTTTAAAACGCCAGCATCTTTGTTTCCTCTGGCAACATCAAATATTAATAAACGGTGCTGACTCACTGTCACAGCTCCCCGGCAGCTTATCCGTCTATCACAAGACAGGGGGAAGGGGATAACAGCCAGGACTTGTCGCCGCTGACCCCCTGCCTGTGAAGTGTCCGTTGCCGGACTCACCGCCTAGTTCCGCTGCTTTGTAAAGCGTTCTACATTCACGCGACAAGCTCTTACATTTTCATGAAATAATATGTCATGTAATAAATTACCTTTATTTTCCTCTTTTTAGAGCATTAAAATAAAAGCTTGTTTTAAAAATGCTTTTTACTATTAATTTATTCTATATTAATTATTTTGTGATGGCAGCCATCTTGGATCTAATATTGGTGTACCTACTGTATTTTCCGAGTCAAGCCCTTTCATTTCATACCCATATTGTGAGGGTTGTACAAATAAAATTTATTCGCCATTCTGGGAAGGCGGCCATCGTGGATTTGATTTTTTTTTATATGGGTACTGTTTCTTCAAGTCAAACGTTTTCATTTGGATACCCATATACCCATTCCCATATGGAGAGGATTGTACAAAATATGTAATCCACCATTTTGTGACGACGGCCATCTTGGATTTGAAATATTTTTAATAAAGTTATGTACTCTTCAAGTCAAGCCCTTTCATTTGACACCCATATTGTGAGGGTTGTCTAAAAAATATGTACCTAATCCTCCATTTTGTTGCAGCGGCTATTTTGGATTTAAAACGATACTAATTACAATTAACGATACTAATTATGCATAATTGCATTGTCATCACATCACAGAACTAAAGGTGTTTTGCAAATTACAGCTTAATCGGACGCTGGCAAGTGGGTCAAATTTAACTTGCAAGATTTGACCCGAACATGCATACATAGATTGCAAGTAAAATGAAACCTTATAAAATTCTTAACCATTTTTTTCCATTGTTGACATTATATCCAAAAATTTAACAAGTCTGGTATCTGGCCTTAATTTCGTTAAACACATTCTAGCCAGTGCCTCATCTTAAGAGACAAAAAACTGTCACTTGTATAGTGATTTTGTAGTAATTATACTTAAAATTTGTCAAAACCAAAAAATTATGTAAGGCTATAAAATCAAAAGCAATAAATAATATTTCTGGATTTATCTTTTTAAATGTAAGTAGTTTCAAATAAGCATAATATTTCGTAGTTTCATTTTCGATATAAATCACCAGGTAGTCCTTTTACCTACAAGGCAACACCCGCACGCTAAAAGTTTTTCTTTTAATCGATTTTTATTACTATGTAGGGAGCTTAATAAAATTCGAATAAAATATAATCATGTATACCCTTCCTTTCGCCCGAGAGCGACCGCTCATTCTTTTTCCGTGCGGGGCAACGAGTGCACGCGTTACACCCTTCGACCGTTTCGTTTCAACTAGTTAACAAAGTCGCAATGCCTAAGAGAACTTATGAACAAAAGTTTGAATATTACATGAAAAAAATGGAGAAACTAAAAATAAAAATAAGAGAAGGCGACTAGATTCGGCTTCTTCGACTCAGGATATCGAAAAAGGTTAGTGTGTTTTTTATTTACTGCCTACCGTATAAATTCTGCTCAAATAGAGAGGCTTATTTCGGTGATTTGCCATAGATTCGAGTTACACGAACACGGCAAAATTGATACGCCATAGATTCCTTAGTGAACGGGACGCCTATCATTATGATAACCATGATGGATTCGAATTCTGAACCGTCTCAATATTTTATGTACAAAAAGATAAGCCGACATAATGACTGTGCTAAAATAATGCTTTATTTGTAGGACATGAACCCGACATGTGGGATTCAGCACCACAACCCGCCATGACCGGGGAAGTGGATGTCGAACTACCCGACCACGACGTGTCGCAGGTCGCAGGCCGAAATAATGCAACCCATTTTGACTCAAGAAATTGATTTGCCACAAGTGGCACAACAACCGGCACCTGAGTCTGCACCTCTTGAACCTACATTGGACCCCGAAATTCTGTCAGCACTCGGTGAGGCGACGGATCAAGGGCCAACATGGGGTAAAGATATTCACAATAATTTAATACAATTGTGGCAACCATTGTTAAAAAAAGGTATGTTTAAAGAGACAAAAGACAGTAATCTCAAACAGTATCTCATCCCCAGTAATTGTAAGTTACTTCAAGCACCAAAATTGAATATTGAGATCTCAGCCCCAATTACCGAAATGGTAAGACTGCGCGATAAGAAAATTGAAAAATCTCAACAACAACTAGGAATTGGAATTACTGCCGTTAGTAGGGCAATGACGTCACTGTTAACCAGTGACAACAAAATCGAAGCAATAAAGACACTCAGTGACGGTTGCCGTATTTTATGCGACTTACATTATTCGCAAACTCAAGCTCGAATTAAAATGATTTCACCTGGATTAGCTAAGCCCTTTCTCAGTGTCATATAGGATAGTGAACGAGATGAGACCTTGTTTGGGTCTGATTTACCAGACAAAATAAAGGCATCAAAAACTATTGAGAAACAAGGGCTACAAATTAAGAAGTCTGTGCAGCCAACCAGACCCACATCTGTCGGTCAGTCACAAATTATCCCGACTCCACGCCAACCGTCACAGGGAAACTGGGCAGGGCCCTCTCGTTACCCAACAAACAGGGGGGGGCGAGGGGGTCAGAAGAGGTTCCATACGTCAACGCGTCGACCAGTACCGACCATAGCGGCAGCAATGCCGCAAATCAAACAGACTCGACCACGTGCTTCTGCACGCCAGTGAATCAGGTATATGCACATTCAGGCCGGATACAATTTTTTTATAACTGTTGGACGAAAATAACTAATAACATCACAATTTTAGATTGGGTCTTAAATGGAGTACCTATCCCTTTCACACAAACACCATTTCAAACATGTGTACCTAAAATCACCTGGTCTTTGCAAGAACAGCGTGAAATGGCATTAGCCATCAAAAATTTATTAGAATTAGGTGCAATTACACAAGTTGAGCCAAGCGTTACACAGTTTATTTCTAGTACATTTTTAGCTACAAAATCGAATGGCGGTAAACGATTTATTTTAAATTTGAAATCACTCAACCGTTTTATACATACGATGCATTTTAAAATGGAGGATAACAGAACTGCCTGTAATTTAGTTCAAAACAATTGGTTTATGGCGACAATAGATATGAAGGAATCCTATTTACAGGTTCCCGTTGCTAATGAATTTCGAAAATACCTTCGATTTCATTATGTTGAACCAAACACAAATGACACAATCACATACGAATTTAACGCGCTTCCGTATGGTCTCGCGATATCACCTATGTGTTTTACTAAAATTGTCAGAGAAGTTGTTTGTTATTTACGGAACCGTGGCTTAAAATCTGTCGTTTATTTGGACGATTTGTTATGCCTGGGTTCTAGTTATGAAATTTGTTTAAAAAATGTCAGAGAAACTGTAACGTTACTAGAATGTTTGGGGTTTGTCATAAATTACGAAAAAAGCAATTTACAACCTCAACAATTTTGCAAATTTTTAGGGTTTATTTACGATACCACACAAATGACCTTATCATTACCTTTAGATAAACGTAACAAAATAGCTTTTTTAATTCGCAAATATTCAAAATTACCCAGAGTTACAATACGAGAATTCTGTCAATTGATAGGTCTTTTGGTATCAGCTTGTCCAGCTGTTCGATATGGTTGGTTATACACGAAAACATTAGAAAGAGCTAAATATTTACTGTTAAAACAATGCAATACCTTTGACGCTAACGTCAAACTTCCACCTGTTATTTTATCCGATTTAAACTGGTGGCGCGACAATATTTATAATGTCAATAACTCATTAAAAACTCCAACAAAATACGCTATTGGAATCTACACAGATGCATCACGCACTGGCTGGGGGGCCTTTTGTGATGGTCATAGAATCAATGGTGCTTGGAAAGACACCGAAACTGACTTTCACATTAACTATTTAGAATTATTGGCCGTATTTTTTGCCCTAAAATGTTTTGCTAGAGATCTAACTAAATGCGCAATACTGCTTCGTGTAGATAATACTACTGCAATATGCTATGTAAATCGCATGGGGGGAGTACAGTTTCCACATTTAAATTCGCTTTCCCGTGACATTTAGCAATGGTGCGAGATGCGAGACTTGTGGTTGTTCGCGTCATATATTAACACTAAAGAAAACGTCGAGGCCGATGAGGAATCACGTAAAGTGAATCCCGACGTAGAATGGGAACTATCTCAATTCGCATTCAATTACATTGTTTGTAAGCTGGGTCAGCCAGAGATTGATTTATTTGCCTCTCGCATTAATGCTAAATGTCACGAATATGTCTCCTGGAAACAGGACCCCGATGCCATAAGCGTTGATGCATTCACAATAAATTGGAATCCAAAATTTTTTTACGCCTTTCCGCCATTTTCCTTACTATTAAAATGCTTACAAAAAATTATTGACGATAAAGCCACCGGTATTCTCGTTTTTCCTATTTGGCCAGCACAAGCTTGGTATCCACAACTTATGGATTTAATGGTATCAAATATAGTTAAATTAAAGCCACACCCCAATTTACTATTTTCACGTTACAGGCAACAACATCCACTCCACCAGACGCTTACCCTGGGAGCAGCGCTGCTCTCAGGCTCGCGTTCCTCTATCGTGGCTCGCCACCAGCTGCCTTGGAGTTAATGGTTGCCTCTCTTTCCGTTAATACACTAAACCAGTATGGTGTTTGCTATAAGCTGTGGTGGCAATACTGTAGAGATAATAATTGCAATGTATTCGATAGTTCTGTCCATCAGGTCGTAAATTTTTTTATTTGTACAATACGAGAAAGGTGCTTCTTATGGCACGTTAAATAGCCATCGCTCAGCTTTGGCTTTGCTTATGAGAAATAATTTAAATGTTAACGAAAGTGTCAAACGGCTGCTGAAAGGCGTTTTTAAACTAAGGCCATCTTTACCTAAGTATTCAAGTACTTGGGATCCTCAACTAGTTTTAAATCATATTTCGCAGTGGATTCCCCATAACGAAATTAATTTAGAAAAGTTAACTAAAAAACTTGTTGTTTTATTAGCTCTATGCACTGCACACAGAGTGCAAACTTTTTCTGTCATCAAAATCGGCAATATTAAAATAAATTCAAGCGGCGTTGAAATTATTATCTCAGACATAATTAAAACGTCTGGTGTTGGACGGGATCAGCCAGTATTATACTTACCATATTTTCAGAACAATCCTTCTATTTGCCCGGCTACAACGTTAGTGGATTATATATCTGCAACGAAGGATTTAAGGCCTTCGGACACAGATCACCTCTTAATTACTGTGAAGCGTCCTCATAAGAACGCGACAGCACAGACTATAAGCAGGTGGATTAAACAAACGTTGTGTGCAAGCGGCGTCGATGTGGCAGTGTATGGGGCCCACAGCGCCCGGCACGCTGCCACATCGGCGGCGCGTGCTGCCGGTCTAAGTCTTGATCTCATTCGAAAAACTGCTGGCTGGACCTCGGCCTCACAGACATTTGCCAAATATTATCATCAGCCAATTGTAAAGGACTCAAACTTTGCTCAGTTAGTTTGCTTACCTGCCAACAGATAATTTCTTTAGCAATCAAACGCTATTACATAATTTATTCTGTTTGATTAGTTGATTTCAATAAAAGATTTTTGTTTCAATTTTTCGTGTTTTATTAATATAGCAACTCTGTTAAATAATAATAACATAAAAAAGGTATATTAGTAACAAAACTATATCTCTAAACATCTACCTGGTGATTTATATCGAAAATGAAACCACGAAATATTATATAAGATCAAACGAACTTCCAAAGTGAAGTTCGATCTATATAATATGAGTGGTTTCATTTGAAGATATAAATCTCCCACCCACCCGAAACCCAGTTTTGTTACTAGCATGAGATAAATTGAACTCTAAAAAGAATGAGCGGTCGCTCTCGGGCGAAAGGAAGGGTATACATGATTATATTTTATTCGAATTTTATTAAGCTACCTACATAGTAATAAAAATCGATTAAAAGAAAAACTTTTAGCGTGCGGGTGTTGCCTTGTAGGTAAAAGGACTACCTGGTGATTTATATCTTCAAATGAAACCACTCATATTATATAGAAGATCGAACTTCACTTTGGAAGTTCGTTTGATCTTATATTAGAAGCGTTTAATTACGTTAGAGGCAATCGCTACAAACACATCGAAAGAACACATCGACTTAGTTTTTCTTTACGATACTAAAATAAATTAACCCTTTTTTCCTCTGTTTGTACATACTTCGTCTTTTACCATTAATGCATTTAGTTGGTACTTTCAGATTTTAATGGTCGTCTTCAAGGCCTAAAGGTAATGTTTGTTAGATTTATTTCCTATAATCCACACTATCGATCGGTACCTGCGAGTATTATAAAAATGCTGGTTATGTATTTTGTTGTGAAGAGTTTTAAAAATGACTTATATAAAAAACATAATACCTATATCGATTCTGAACACGCTCCCAAAAGGGTTCACATGGGTTTATGTTTCACACTGTGTAAGTGCTGGGGACATATAATTTCAGAACAAAATATATTTCATAGAACTTTTATATTTAGTATCTGTAGAGCATCGCTTCTACTTAATGGCAACGAAACGACCGGTCAGGTAAGAAACAACTTTGTAACTACCGTTGCTGCACATAGGTATTACAATGTTTATGTTTTCATAAAATACTAATTTATTGGCAACACAATTTCCTTGGAACTCGAATACTATTTTTAGATATAGGAGCGAGATGAATACGAATCTGTATATTTTGAAATCCTTGTGTTAACTTTTAATATAATCTTTCAGACTTACATTCGATTGTTTTCCTTTTTTTTCTTCATTGCGCGTCATTGTTTTGCGCATTACGAAATCACGTATCTGTCGTTCCCTCACTCTATCGGTCCTTGCATTTTCAGGCAATAAACGCGTATGTGACGACTAGGCCCTAAGACTAAGGTTACACTATCAGTATTTCATCAGTCTGGTATGATTGACGCCAAACTGATCGTGTAACCCAGTGACTGACGAAATAGTGATGAAAAATTAAATATTTTTGATATTTTTTGTCAGTCCAGCGGACACTAATGAAATACTGATACCAGACTAATAGATCAAACTGATGAAATACTGATATAGTGTTTTCTTTTTATTGTAAAAGTATTTGCATGCATCTAAATAATGGTTGTTATATACGAGTAGGTAATACATTATATGTTATATGATCATTTATGATGAATGAATGAATGAATAAATTCTTTATTCTTAATAATAAAAACGCATATCCTTAATTATGTCCTAACAAAAACAAGAATTAAAAAAGGCGGCCTTATTGCCTAGGCGGCAATTTCTGCCAGGCAACCTATAGGTAGAGGAAAGTTGATATATGAAATGAAATATAATCACGGGATGTGACAATCATATTAAAAAAATACCTAAATAAAATGACAATAAAATACATACACTAATTTAGTAGATGAGAATGGATGGTACATCTATATGTCCAGCTGTAGGAAATGTGTTTTAGTAACACGTTTAAAAGCATCGAGAGACGGAGCACGCCTTATTGATTCTGGTAACGAGTTCCATAATCTGATGGCCTTAACAGTAAAAGACTTGTCAAAGAAAACTGAGAAATGGGGAGGGTGGATGAGTGACAAGTCATTAGCGGACCGTAAAATTCTGTTAACGGTTGACGAATGCCAGAACAAAGCGAGATTTGAGGTAACAGGGCGCGTGGGGATGGGTGAGGATAGAGTAAAGAAGGGAGAGGATATGACAATCTCTCCGACGGTTAATGTGTAGCCATTGAAGTTTGGAGGTCTCGATTAATTGGAATTTGTATTTATATTTGACATCAGTAAGTGCTTGTTAAGGTCAAGGTTGAATAAAGATTTGTAACAAGCCTTACTGTTACGCTACACTACACTAAGCGTAGCTCAGTTAATAGTGTATAAGTAGGTTGTTATATAAAAACGGTACCACACATTCAAATGAATACATGTGACTGAAGACATTCCTAATTAGTTAAAACGGCCCACTACTCTATTGGCCTAAGCTAATTGGATCGGTGACGTCAGCCAGAAGCCACAAGACTGCCACAGCTGAAGCATTGCAGTGCTGCTCCATCCACCGGTAAGTTCTGTTATCTGTTCATTTACTGTTACGTTTAACACGCAACCGTGTGTAATAAGTAGTTGGCGCATAACACAATGCGTAAAAGATATCAGATTGTGAACGAAACAGCTTGAACTAAAATATTAAATAGTAAGTATTGAGTAACAAAAATTAAATTCACACAAATTTTCACAATTACCAAGTAGTAAGATGCTTGCTAAATGTGAAAATTTGTATGAAGTTAATTTTTGTTACTCAATGGTATAAAGACTTAAGGTTAATTTTTCTTATATTGTACAGCGATAGCATAAAATGAGCCATTTTACCTGAACTGGTACGGTTAGGGTGGATAGTTACATCGAAGGTAAAATGGGTTTTATGCTCGAGATTTACACTCTACTTTTCAATTCGATCGCAAGGAAATAAGACAAGGATTAAGTATTTACATTTTTGCACTTCTTTCCATTAATGTCTCAAGCGAAATCATTATTTGATCGTCACTACTCGTAGACATTGTTTAATTACTATAACTTTAATGAATTTTCAACCGCAACACAACATTTGGATGTTTTGACGAATAATTACTTTGCCATCACAAAATGTTTCAATTTTTTTTAACTTGTGACGTTTAACTATGGTAAGATCCTTAATGCCAAGTTATATATATTTGAGTTCACGCCCATGGTAATCTAACACTTGTATTAGATAGTAAAAAATATATCGTAATTAAATTAATATTCCTATATATAACCTAAATCTCATGAAACATATCTTTTAAATGAAGGTGTATCGTGAATGGATTCTAAGGCCTTATACAGGGTGTTAGGGTTGGGTCTTTTGATACTTAACCTACGTGATATACATTAAATTTCATCGACAAAAATCAACTTAGGGTGGGGTGCAATTTAGTGTTTCTGTTTTGCCTTATGTTCGTAAAATCAGTTTTTTTCATATTTATTGTGTGTATCTTGTTAAATTACATCTCATTTTAAAGCTTATTAAATTTACTATCTTTTGATACCACATACACTTACAAATCAGAAGAAAAAAAGAGTTAATTTTAATGACTTAGAAAAAAAAACTTACTTTTTTGTCGTATCTTTTTTAGTTTTTTGTCATTAAAAAAAACCAAGTCGTTAACAATGATTTTTTTTCTTCTTAACTAGTAATATTTGAGTTTATCTTTCTAAAGATACTAAATACAATAGTTTAACTCTTAAGAAACAGCCCTAACTGCTAATCTAAAATGACACAAAATAAAAGACAAAAAAATACTTAAACTTTTTTTAATTACATACGTAGTTTTGCTGATTTACATTTATTTAAAATCAATGTAAAAATTGTTCAAAGTGACCACCATGCTCAATGACACACACAGACGACCTTAGTGCTACTTGCTGGGTAGCTCTTCTTACCATAGCTGTGTCGGCTCTTATTTCGTCAGCTACGGTCATAATTGTTTCTAATAACTCTTCGCGTGTTTCAGGCACCTCTAAGTAAACTCGCTCTTTCATGGTCCCCCACAGAAAGAAATCTAACGGAGTTAGATCAGGGCTACGAGCCGGCCACGCAATTGTCCCTCCTCTTCCAATCCATGGAGTGTAATACTCGTCCACATGTTCTCGAACGTTACGAGCAAAATGCGCAGGAGCTCCATCCATTTGTAAATAAAATGGCCGCCGCCGGTGCTGACGTCTATACGCCAATGGCAGCTCATCAACGAAATCCCCTCTTAGGAATTCTAGGAACCTCTCACCATTTAGACGGTCAGGTAAGACGATGGGACCTATCAGCTGATCATCGATTATGCCTGCCCACACGTTGATTGAAAATTCGTGTTGGAACGAGCTCGGCCTTATAGCGTGGGGATTTTCATCAAGCCACAAATGATGGTTGCGGTGGTTCATTATTCCAGCTCTTGTGAATTTGGCTTCATCAGTCCATAATATGCGCCGTAAGAAGTTTGTGTCATGTCTCACTTTTCTATTTAGCCACGTACAAAACACAACGCGAGCAGCATAGTCGGGATCAATCAAATTCTGAACTCGTTGAAAATGAAACGGCCGTAATCCTTCCCGACGTAGAACTTGCCACACGGACCAATGCGAAACCCCGACTCTTCTGGCAATATTTCTAGTACTAAGTCGCGGGTCATTGGCAATCATGTCAAGGATTTCTTCCTCAATTTCCGGTCTCCCCACAACACCACGTTCATTCGGCAGCGGCTGGATACCTTGATTTCCCATTCTTGCAAAAACACTTGCAAACGTTGGTGCAGATGGTGTACGTCTTGTAGGGAATCTCATTCGATATTCCCGAACAGCAGCTGCAGCGTTTCCATTGGCGTAACCATAGATAAACACTATGTCGGCCATTTTACAAGCTGAATAATTAACAGCCATAGTGCGATACTACGATAGTAGATAGAAATTGAACTGATTTGAACTTGAAAGTAAAACTTTAAGTAAGTAGCGATCACAACGAGAAACGAAGGACAACTGGCTATCAGGTAGTTGGGCGCCTCGGCTCTACCCATGCTCTACCCGACCCCTAGGACCGGTACTTAGTATTGTTATCTCGTTCACTCTCTCTAATCTTAACTATTTCGAGCCTGTTCTAGCCCTAAACAAAACAGGCAGCTGCTTAATCGCTTAACAAAGAAAGAGTGAGTTTGTTCATTATTAACTACATATTTCTTAGAATAACGGTAAATGAGATAGGTTCTGTACTTGATATCTGTTTTAAATATTGAAATTACTGGATAATATTTGGCATCGTTCGAAAGCTAAACTCAAATATTACTAGTTAAGAAGAAAAAAAATCATTGTTAACGACTTGGTTTTTTTTTAATGACAAAAAACTAAAAAAGATACGACAAAAAAGTAAGTTTTTTTTTCTAAGTCATTAAAATTAACTCTTTTTTTCTTCTGACTTGTAAGTGTATGTGGTATCAAAAGATAATAAATTTAATAAGCTTTAAAATGAGATGTAATTTAACAAGATACACACAATAAATATGAAAAAAAAACTGATTTTACGAACATAAGGCAAAACAGAAACACTAAATTTTTAAACCACCCCCCTCTCGTGGGGTGAGGGGTGCGCCCCACCCTAAGTTGATTTTTGTCGATGAAATTTAATGTATATCACGTAGGTTAAGTATCAAAAGACCCAACCCTAACACCCAGTATAATAAATTACTCGCACAAGATGATAAAATGCCATTTTGTGCTGCTTTTTCTCAACATAAAGAACAACTTAACGAGCATGAGAAGTGAAAAAGTGTTTGTTTAGTGTAACGTTCTATTTGAGAAGATATAATTTAATTCCCGAGACACGCTCTGGTAAACGGAAAAACTCCATCTGTCATGATGATTTGGTGATGAGCAATGTGTGACACGGCGACATAGTTATATGCGATTGTAATGTGTAACTTATCCCGTATGATCATCGATCTTTGCTGTTGTTAGCAAGTTAATAGTCTGTTTTGCATTTTTTTCTCAATACTTACCGCCAATTAACAGAATAACAGAAATTATTCTAAGTATCTAACATTGTCACGAATCTGCTTCGCAGCTAGTGGCAGCAGTATCCGCACAAAATTCAAATGTTTAGCCGTTTACTGGATTCATCTTACAATTGTACCTACCTGCCTCCCTAAAACAATATTAAAACCCGCGCTTTTTAAATGTAGCTCCTGATTGAAATGAACGGTATAAAAAATAAGTATATTATACAATAGTAGATGAACAATGCCTATAACAATGGTATTAAGAATTAATAAGATTATTACCAATAATTTCCACATTCATATTCGGTCACCCATCCTAGAAATTACTATAGCGAACATTGCTCGGCTTTAACGAATGAGCTGAGCATATAAAAGCATTACAACTTGAGTATCCACCGTATAAAATACTGTGGCTGTCGTAAAAACAAGCTTCACTGCAATTTTTCTAGTTAGTGGCTGTAATAGGTACGTATTATTATACATGCAAACAAACCTGTATATCCTCTCTGGTTGGTAATATCTCGATCGCCTATCTTTTAATGTTGCGCTGATGGTAAAAGCATTGTGAAAATGTAAACTACAGTGTAAATAGGTGTCTAAAATTTATGATAAAAATAAAATACAAATTCACATATTCAGCGCATAAAGAGAAGTTTCAATTATAAAAAATTCTGTTTTGAAAGTTTGTTTAAAAATGTTTATTCTACTAGATAGATAAAACAGCACTTTATTATGTTTATACAACACAAACTATGACAGTACATACAGTATCGCTATATGCGATATCTACCAGACAACCTTTAGGTACAAAAAACATGATCAAGTGGTTATTTTTTCTTATATAATATAAGAAGAAACAACTACCTGATCATGTTATATAGATTCTTAAATAGAAATAAGAACATACAAATATAATAATAAGAATTTAAAAAATATATCATCTACTTTTTCTAGGGTAAAAAAATTGCAGGTGAAAGTCTTAAATAAAATAAAATGGTAATAAATCAAAGATGAAGTAAACATATTTTAAAACATTTGCACGCAAAGTGTGCTTTTGAAAATAGTTATATTTTTAACAAAACAAAAATATTGGATCCAGATAATATAATTTAACATCTGCTTTCATAAATTGTATTCACGCTGTCAGTAAGACTCTCGCGTCAATTAATTCTTGAGTATTAATGTGGATATTAAATTTAATTTCACAAGATTTGCCGAAAAATAAATTGTATTTGTCATCGTAAAAGTTGTCTTTATTCAAGGAAAATTATGGTAACGTTTAAAAGTGTCTTGCCGACATCTGGTGAACGCTGAAATGTCTTTAATCCACGTTTTATATTTATTGTTTACGACTAAAATCGACAGTAAAAATAATAGTTAATCCCCTTTTAATAAAAATATCCTTCAAGTGCTTTTTTTACAACATAACGACTTATCCACAGTACAATGCCCATACCTACATTTTTATTTTTATTCCGTTAAAACGGAAGCTTTTAACGTTTTAACATGAAAATAAAACGAAAAAGGGATGAACTGTGGCAAAAATTATTATAATGTAACAAAACAAATATATTGTAAATAAATAAAAATAACATTATTGTTCATTTGAAAATTAGCCACCTTGCTATTGCCACAGGGTGTTATGGCGTTGAAACTCTGACCTATTAATAAAACAAATAATTAAACAATATTCTGTCTCTTTTTTACATAAAATCAAAGTGAAAATTATCATGGAAAACGGAGCTGAGAGCCGATTCACGTATAACAACGTTAAAACAATCAAAGTAGTACCATTCACGGGTGGCTCGCAGGCATTCAGTTGAATAGGATGTAGTAAGTTAATTATCAAAAGAACTAAGTATAAGTTGCTTAATTTATTACATTTTCAAATTATTTGAAATATTTATTTATTCATCAGCAAACAGATCGATAACTCTTCACTCGATTTTGAAATCTATTCGATTGAGAAGATGTATCGAAAATGGTGTCAGCGTCTAGATAGCACATGTATGTTTTTGTCAATCCATAAATCAGCTATCTATGCAATGTCTTTTTTTTCGATTACCCCTAGCACAGTAAGAACAACTTTTATACGCCGATTTTATTTTAATTATAAAGAGGTCTCGAACCCAAAAAATAAAATGTTGATTAAACATGAAAAAGTGCTGACGAATATACTTGTAACAAAATCAACACAAACTTCATGCTATTGTATTTTTTAAAATTACACACTTAAAAACAAGCTATTGAGTTGGATCCAAAATACCTAGAAATTAATTTTCTCTAATACAAGAAAATACATCACGGGTATATCTATGGCGTAGTTGTTTACACAATGTTCGTTATATACAAAGTAAATTACAAAAAATAGATGTCTACTCCAGCGATTCAGCCCTTAGTCGTAAGTAAAAATAGAAATAGTGGCTAGTGGACGCCGTGGAACCGGTACCCTGGCAGATGGGACCTGCATCTTTTTATTCGCCACTCGCCGGGACTCAACTGGGAACATTCCACTCTTGCTTTTGCGTTCATCATAAGTGTATTGACTGTTTGATGGGCGCAAGTAAAAAGTCTTTGATAGCAATCAAAATGTCAAGACATAAAGTCGGTTCTATGTGGAATGTCTGGTGGCTGTGGTGTTTAAGCTAAGAGTAGACTATATTTATTTATTTCATATAATTAAATTATATCGCGGCTGTGTCTGCACTCTGCACATTGAATAAATCATATAAAAAACTCTTAGAAGTGGGCTAGAAAGAATTTGATGAAACATGTTACACCGTGCGTTAGGTCCTTAGAATAGTTTTATCAAGATTTCTGCCTTGAAAAATTATCGGACTAGAAACTGAAGCAAAAGTTCCTACTGAAATTAAGATTACCGTTTTGAGTGATGTTCGTTTTAGCTTGCGATGAAAACATGAGGTTCGTTATGGATTCGTTTCCATAATTTTAGTTTGGGCCGGGAGCATAGATACCTATATATTTTGTGAGGTTGCACCATTGTAGCAAATGATAAAAAACACAACAATTTATTCATAAATATTTGTTTGAAATTACTGAAATATTATGTAGGTGAGATTGTGGTTGAAAGCTCATCAAAGTAATGACAAAAAAATGTTTTCAAGAGGCGACGAATGCGGATCCACATTATTTATTTCCAGACAGCCTTGTACAAATTACTTTTAGGTCTTTTCACATTTTTTTTCATAATACATTTTCGATTATGTATCACATTTCGTTTTTGAGTATAATATGTAACTTATATATCGGAAACTGTTAATCTTGCGCAAGACATAATGAACACAATGCAAGCCAATGGAAACTCCATAGACTCGCAATGCAACTTAAGGAGCGCACTCGACCGACCACCGTGCAATTTCAAAAGCAAACAAAGAAGCACCTTTATTAGCACACACACGAATGTATGGCGTGCAAATTCTAGATAAGGCGGCCCATTGGACCGGTTCCTGGCAACGAGGGTTTATAACCGGGAACCCGGGACGTGGCGCATCATTCCCGAGGTCCTGCAGCAAGAAGAAACATGTGGCGGTTGACAGTCCTCGCCCTGCTCGCTACAGCGTCGGCCCAAATCCCCTCACTGGGGTGGTGCCCAGACTTTCAGGTCAGTACTGCTTTTCTGTTATAACGAATTTGTTTCATTAAAGATCGTCGGCCAATCGAAACCAGTAACATCAGTGACATTCGCATTGAACGTCTCTATTATTAATATCTAATAAAAAAAAACGTTAAAAAAAACTTTTTAAAAAACACGCTTTTACCAAAAAGACTAAAAACCAAAAAGTTGAAAATATGCCAAAATATTGTATTGTCACCGGGAATACATAATGTAGAAAAAATTTGAGCTCAATTGGAGCAATAGAAGTGGTCGAAAAATCGATTGCAAGATTTGATCGTGACAAAGAAACCAACAGACAGAGCAACTCAATAAAAAAGCGTGTAAAAGCGTGTAAAAAGCGTGTAATAATAAAAAAGCGTGTAAAAAATAGAGTAATATTCAGATCTAAGGGTTTGATTTTTCATAGGGAAGAAATTTTCTGCATAGTTTCATTGGTGGTATGACTTCTTGGACTACTTCCCTAGCTACCATTTCATCCTTAGTTTGTAGCCATAATGCTAACAGCATTGTTCTATGACAAGAATAATATGTAAGGTCACGGTCACGTTCTATGTAGTGGAGAAGTAAAATGATTCTTATTCCATTCACGGCCTTATCGTTATTTGAAATAAAATGAATGCCGAGAGCGTCCTTGTTGTGAATAATAAAACAACGTAATAGATTAATAAATTATAACTTGTACTATTATACAGAGATTTAAATCGATTTAAATCTCTGCTATTATACGATTACGTTTATCGATACATCTTTTTTGATATGATCTACTACAGTGCATAAAAAATACTATGTTTAATTGATTTTCATCTTCTTGCGTCTCCTATAATGCTTAATGTTTTCTATTTCCAAATTATAAAACTTCTTACTTTTTAAATTGAAAATAATATTATTCTCAATATATTTTTAGAGAACTACCTTGAAAAATGCATAAAATTTTATAAATTGTTATGAGTTTAAGATTATCTAAAGCTTACTATACCAGATTCGGAGTGTAAAATTATATTTAAAAAGTGTACTTCAATTCGTTTTAATTTTATTCAAATTATATTATTAGGTTAATACAAAGTTATATTTTTGATAACTGAAATATTTTTTTTATTTATAGCAAATTCATCTATTTTAATAGGTACAACAAAGTTTTCAAATAATAAAAACAAAGCATTTCAAAAAAATGCCTGAAATTGAACCAATCACGAGTAATTCCGTTTTTGGATAATAAGAAAACAAAAAAGTACAAATTAGGATTCTATTAAGTAATAAGAATTAGCCCTCACGTGCTTTCAAATACCATCCTGCCATTAACGTACCAAAAATAGCGAAAGGTCGATTAGGCCTTGACCTCGGGGATGAGGTTACACAAGATTATATAACTGGGCACTGACCACGGACAACGCGACCGGTCGGCGTGCTGGCTGCCTACAATAACCGCTTAAAATAATGTCAAGATGGCAGTGAAAACAAGATGGCGCTATACAGTTAAAGTAGCGATGTTTATTTAATGTTATTGCTTTTAGCGCTCGTAGTAAGACACTGGTCATTTAGTTCATTTACCACCGCACCGTGTCACCCAAAGTCAGCACCTCTGCCAATATTTGCAAATATGGAAAGGACATGTCGCTTTTTTTATAACTATTTTAACTATGTTGTATTGAAAATACATTTCTTTTAGGCCCTATACACACTGCGACCTTTTGCGTTTTCTTTTTTCACCGACACGATGCAATTACTAATATGCATCGATATTACCGCGATATAGCCGCTATAATAATAAATAAAATATTTTTATTTCAGGCATAAGTACTACCCATAGTTAGAAAAAGTCCAGACTTTTACAGATAGTAGAATATGCAAATTATTGTACCAGGACTGTATTTTGTTTGCAAAACGTCGTTGTACGCAAAGATCCTTTGTAGACAAACTAAATAATGGTATGGAAATAATAATTTGCAAATTCATGTAGTTCGTTAATGTCTTTTATTACCTCTAGCTTTTAAAAAATATAGTACATTACTGGCGCGACCGGCACGTGCATCGTTGCCCTACTCTGTGATGCGTGTCTCGGCTATAATACATGCGTGTTTTATGAACTGCTTTATGAGCTAAAACCGGTAAAATTAGATCCACTTTACGAGCAAGTGTGTTGAAAAATATAGTTTACGAGCTATTCTCGAAACTCAGACTTACTGAATATATACAAAAAAAAAAAAAATCGGTGAAGCCGTTTCGTGACACGAGAATTTTATAAATTAAAGATTGAAACCAATGAATGGTGATTATATTATACTGACAAAAACACTAATTAAAAATAAGACACTCAGACCTTTTCCAGTCTGCATCTTACTGCTTCCTAATCTTTACTAATAAGCACAAGACAGAGATGCTTTGATATGAAAAAGAACTACAAAAGTAATACAGCATAAAACCATTCCCAACAGCCTATGGCAAACTTCAACATGAACCGGTTCCTGGGCACGTGGTTCGAGGTGGAGCGGTACTTTACCGTCAGCGAGCTGGGCAGCCGCTGCGTCACCACCAACTACATCAGCACACCCGAAGGCAGGATCCTCGTCAACAATGAAATCACCAACTACATGTAAGCACGAACCATAACACACGGCTCGTATTAATAAACGCGTCGCAAGGTTGAGAGCGATCTTAAGCTGCAGTTTTGACGTTTAATTTATGGAACATCTGTCGAAAACAGTATCTTAAGATCGATCTCATCCTTGAGATGCGATTATTAATACGAGCCTTAGATTCAGCATTACCAAGGAGGTTGAAATTTTCTTTTGAGTTGGGTCGTCCCAGCTAAAAACTGCAAAATAATCGTGTCTGGCTCAATGTATGGGTATTCTTGAACACATTTGTATTTGATTGATTGATTTGATTAAAATGATTGAATTAGCAGCTACAAACTGGCTACTAACAATTCATATGTAAAAAAAATAAATGGGGATTTTTACAAAAATATTTCCCGAACTTCAATGAAAAATTGACACAAAACCGCGATTTTGAATTTTATCCGTAGCGAATAAATTTATCATTCAGATTCCTTATTGATATACCTGTACATGAGAACACGAATATTAAAAGGCTTAATTTTATTATAGCAAATAAATGTTCTCCCTTCCGATATCTGTTCTCTCTGTTCCTTCACTCAAGTGGTTTGCAGTTTGCTGATACGACCGGAGCGAGATACAATTCCGGTTCACAGAGTAGCGAGGCCTATAATCAGGCCACCCATTATAGCCCTGAGAACGGCCAACGTTGTTAACTTTAGCAATCATTGGCCGAGCGAACACGCCACTGCACCGGCGAGCTCCTCAAACAATAACAACAATAATAAATAATAATAATAATAAATCCATTTTATTTCCTCTTTACAATTCGTTAAATAGATTTCATTACATTATGACACTTTAAAGAGGCTGGTGCCTGAAGTAAGTATAAAATATACCTGTATTACAGGTCACCAGGCCCCCACTCATCGGACACATTACATCGGGAACAATATACATAACATAAAGAATTTCATGTTGATAATATTTCAAAAACTGATTATATTTAATGAATACCCCCACAGCACGGGTCTAAAGCGGCTGATGGAGGGGCACTTGCAAATGATCGGGCGTGAGGGAGAAGGGCGCTTCATGGTGAAGTACTCGTCACTGCCGCTGCCCTACGACTACGAGTACAGCATCCTGGACACGGACTACGATAGCTACGCGGTCATGTGGTCTTGCAGCGGCATTGGACCGGTCCACACGCGTAAGTAGTTTGTGATAGTATACCTATATCACGTGATTGTCCTGAAAGGAATAGCAGTTAAAATAGACTAAGCTTCTTTAGCTGCTGCTGCTGTGCTGTTCTACAGATAGTGTATTAGAAAGTCATAAAGGCAGAATATGGTGTAGTCGGAGCGGAGGCAGTGTAAGCAAATCCCACTTTTACATTCCTTGGACGACACTGAACTGAGCTGAGTGGAACTAGGAAAATGTAGTTGTGTGTTGTTTGCTATTTATTTATTTTTAAATAGGGTTGTAAAATTTGAAAAAGTAATGAAAATATATCAAATACAAGAAAAAAATACGTCTCGGGCGGGACTAGACCCCGCATCTTCACTATACCATGTTGACGCCTTAGCCTTAGCTACTGGGACGAAATTTTCAACTGTGCTGATCCCTGTTTTGTTAATGTTTTGTTGTTTGTTATGTCTTTATTCACTGTTAATAACTACGAATCAACATCCAATTTAGAATTCTTTATAGTTTTCTTGAAAATTGGTTAAGAATAAATAAATTTTACAAACTTTATATTTGTGACTCTGCATATTCTTTAAAAATGCTATATAATTTGAAAAAATGATGAAAATAAATCAAATACAAGAAAAGTATCCCGCCCGAGGTGAAATTTTTTCTTGCATTTGATTTACTTTCATCATTCTGTCAAACTATATCATTTTTGAAGAAAATGCAAAGTCACAAATATAAAATAAAATAGGTTTGTACTTCAAGAATAACCATTTATTTGTTTTTAAGGGTATTTCTGCAACGCATTGTATCTACATCCTTTAAAAATCGAATTGACGAGCGATAACTTTTAGAGAGTGCCTGGCTGCTGACTCGCGAGAGGCTGCCGTCGCTGATTATCATGCAAAAGGCGTACGCGGTTCTGGACAGATTTAAGATCTCGCGCGCGTTCTTCGTGAAAACCAACCAAGCTGACTGCACGGTGCTGCCCGACCCCATCGCGGACCCCAACTACGACGAGTCACAAAAGTCGTTGCCGGTCAACGAAAAGAGCACTGGAAATGTTGTCGTCGACGAAAAGAAAGTAGTGGAGGCAGCAGTCGAGGTTTGTATCTAGAAAAACTTGATAAAAAATCATATTAAATTAACTAAAACTAATCATAAAATCGTCGATGGCGCTGTGGACTCGGAACTTGCCTTTCAAGACGCTCAAAGCAACCTGCATACATCTACGAAGAAATTCAAAGGTGTATGTAAAGTTGACCAATCCGCACTGGGCCGTGGTTGACTAAGGCCTAAGCACCCTAACTTTGGGTAGGCTCGAGCCCCTCGATGGGGACGTATATGAGCTGTTATGATCAATCATAAAATTAAATGTTAATCTAAAATATCAAGCACTCGCCGCTGTCAGTGGGCAACCTTCCCTGAATGCCGGCAGCATTGCCACGTTGTATGGCAATACTTATTCTATATTAGAGTTGCGTCTCGTAGACGGGCAGAAATGCCATTGAAAATCTTGTGTGCATCCAGCCCCCACGGCCCCAGTGCTTCATTCAATCAACCCCAAAAGACCGGAGGGAGACTCTGTGCCAGGGTCGTATGCTTGGGTATCTCCGTCTTACCTATTTCTGCCGCAAAGCAGCAATGCTTGCATTGCTGTGTTCCGGTTTGAAGGGTAATATATGGCATTTAAATTACCTCGACTTTACATCTGATGTCCCAAGTCAGCAACGTACACTGTTATTCTCGTGGGGGTTGCAGTTTTACTGCGAATCTCACAGGAGCCACGTGTATTATATATAGGTGACTGTTACCACTATCAGGTGGGCAGTTTGCTTGTTTGCCAACTTAGTAGCAATAAAAAAAGGCTCGATAACTAGTAACGAAAAAGGTTATTTTTATTATAAAGAGGAAAGATTTGATTGTTTGTTTGTATTGAATAGGCTTCGAAAGTACTGAACCGATTTTGATGAAAGTTGGTATAGGGATAGTTCGAGACCAGGTGAAGGACATAGGGTAATTTTCCTACGGGAAAATATAAAATTCCCACGGGATAACAAAACTAACGCGGACGAAGTCGCGAGCGGAAAGTTAGTTTAACAATAATTGTTCAAAGGAATAATGCAATAGATCATTATCATTGCATTTTTGTACCTTTGCATTTATACAAAAAATATATAATATGCCCATTATACTAATATGTGTTTTTTCTTATATTAGGATTTACTATTAATGATGTTTTGTAACTAAACTAAATAAAAACACATTAAAAACGCTTTGCCTTTGTATTTTAGCAGTGTAAAGTTTAATTTTATTGTAGGAATTGGCAAATAGCGAGCTTTCGTGATATTGATATTTAATTGTCATCTCATTTCGCCACAAATAAATCGACATATTTTTCTAAAACCTTTTACCTCGGCTAATTTTATAGACCGGGTGTAACGGAATACCGAAATAATATTTTACTTTCGATTTAATACACTTAACAGTTAAGCTTATTAAATCGAATGTAGGTATATAATAAAAATACAAAGAATAGTCATAAAACATTTTTTTGTTAATCAAGAACCTTAAATATTATTTCGGTATTTCGTTACACCCGGTATATATTTACCATTGATATTCTTTAAGAGTAATTACATTCTCGCAGTCAATGATAAAAAGTAGAGTACCTAACACGTGAAAAAATTTTCATATTCTATTCTAGAATCCCTCGCTAAGAATCCTTCGCTCCTCTCGGGATACAACTTAGTGCCTCGATAAGAATTTACCTCTTTTTCACTTATTGGGTAATCTACTATTTTACGCTCTCTATTATCTACTTCTAACAAAAGCTAATTATAAAAACAACACGAAATCTTTTTATTTACAGAAAAGGGTAGAGGACGTCAAACCCATTGTAGTACCTCAAGAGAGAGCAGCAGTACCTGTGGCTGCAGAAGAGTCAAAACCATTGCAAGTTCCTGAACTCATCCTGTCTGAGTCTGAAAAGAAAGAAGAGTTAGCTAGCCCCGACCTTAAAGGAGAGAAACCTGAACTCCCCGCGGAAGAACCTAAAGAAACCCCCGAAAAACCTGAACAACCCGCTGAATAAATCGAACGGAAGCCGTAATATTGTGATCAATTGTGACGAACAGGTTAAAGGTCTTCACACATTACACCAACTCGAATATCGTTTGGACCACACGTGGTTTATGCATCGTACAATAATGCTAGTTATGTGTAAAATTACTAAAATAATAAACACGATATGGAGCTCACATCGATGCTTTTAAAGTAGAGTCGTTGTAACGTACGGAGACCTTAAGGCTATCTCACCAAAAAAATAAGAACTGACGCTGGGTGAACTGCGACAGCGAACTAGGCTTAACTGCACGGTAGTCATTTAATTTGTAATGAAACTTGATGTGAAATCAATTATACTCTTAGGAAAATAAATGATGTGGTTATTTTTACGATACCTAAACGAAATATCCTCACTTTTAATATATTATTACTTTGTTTCAAAAAAAATTTACGAATTTTAGCAGTATGTTGTCAAAGAAGTTGTTCACTAGCTCACGAAACGATTTATGTTTGAGCTTCCAGTGTAAAAAATGGTCCCTTGGTGTAGAATTCTACAAGTCAAGAAAATTACTGTAGACTAAAAATGAAGCAAAGAAACACAATAACTTAATAGAATATTTAAAAATTGCTAAAGTAACTGTAAATTCTGAATATCACCATAAATTTTTTGTACAAAAAACTAAAACCGACTTCAAAAACTTCAAAAGTCATAAATAATTTCAGAATACATTACAGTTTTATATTGCAGTCGGTGGGAAATTTTAAGTAACTATGTATGTTCTTATATTTTTTAAGACTTTCCAGGTGATCATTGCTTGGCACCGACTTCAATACAGGGTTAATTGTAAAACACATGCAACCTTGCAGGATTAGATAGCTAACATCATTAACTAAACGTTTAAGAGTTTTAAGATAACTCAATAAATTGAACAAAAATCAATTTTCAAGTTTTTATTGCACTGTCATGACATTGATAAGTCTAAGGCCGATATTAGACTATCATTTAGATATGATCACAGATGTAGGGATCATATTTAAATGAAAAACCTATGATGGTGTAATAACAAAATATGAATCATATTGTCTATGATCATATTTATGGTATCCTATTTGACAGTCTGTGTACAATTAGGATCATTTTTAACCTAAACTAAGCAAATATCGCAAACAATCTCTATTTATTTACTTTATGATTCGAAATATGTGAAAGATCTCTCGAGGATGGCATGTTCAAAATCCAAGAGTTTCGACCGAAATATCGAAACAACGAAAATATTAATGTCTTTACAAGAAAAACGGGAACGGGGAAAAATATACAACAATTTTATGCACTACATGTTTCTGGTATTATTAATGATAATTGGGGAATTCTGGTTTGAAACTGTAAGCTGGAAAAAATGTCTTCGGTAGCTAAATATTTCAGAGTTACTAATAATCGATCTTTTGCACTAATTGGGCATCTAAAAAGAGTTTATTGCTTAGATATTATTGGTGCCACCTTTGACAGAATATAGTTAAATACTATATCATTCATTCGGAGGTAAATTTTGTAAGACTTCATATCTTCTAAGTTCCTTGAGTAAAGTGTTATGGATCCCTCTCTATAAACGCCTTGCTATCCATGATCTAACCCAAATACGTCTTTTGTTTTTGTTTTATTTTTAACAGTTTTCTTTATCTTTAAAGCAATTAATAAAATTGCACTCATACCAACGGAAAACGCGGCTAAATCGGAATTCATCATGATTAAATATGACGTTTTTATGATCTGAGTGTAATAAGTAAAAATGATGAATGAAATATGATTCTAGTATTTGATAGATATTAAATCATATATAAATGATTAAAAAATGATAGTCTAATATCGGCCTAAGTTTCATTTTTAAGCGACGACGGAAGACGAGCGGGACGCTACGCTCGCGCACTTTGCGCGTAGAGTTACAAACATTCTAGAGGTATATTAAACTAATATTTATTTTTGTATGAAAGTATAATCTAACGCATTATCAATAGTAGTAAAACAAACGTTGTTGTTTATGATGTTAGTTAGCTATCTTATCCTGCGAGGTTGCAGATTGCAGATGTTTTACAGATAACCCTGTATAAAACTGTGATGTTGTTTGTTACATATAACATCACAGTTTTATATTGAACTTATATTATTTATGACTTTTTGGTGTTTTTGAAGTCGGTTTTACTTAATTCTAAAAAAAATTTCAATCTTTTTAGTTTAAATACATGCGTATTAGAATTTGAGCCAGGGCAAACACCAGAATAACTCAAAAGAAAACGTCTTTGGCGCTAAACAGTACTGTTATCAATACCTTCATCTAACAATACCTGATATCTTCAGCAAAAACACCAAACACGTTGGACGTGCCTATGAAATTTAAGGGTTTCCCTCAATTTTATGGGATCCCATCATCATATCACGACATAGTGACAATGGGACAACCTCGAGAGTATACTCTTTCGATTACAAAAAGAATTTTGAAAATCGGTCCACAAATGGCGGACTTATCGGTGAACATCACGAAGCAAAAAGTTTTTGCTTCGTGGTGAACATACATAAAAAAAAACAAAATAGATGCAGTCGAACATAGAACCTCCTCCTTTTTCAGAGTCGGTTATAAAGCGATGTCGTCTCATTATTGTATAATTACAAAAAATAAAAACTGACTTCAAAAACACTGAAAAGTTTAAAAAAATATCAGAATAGGTACAGACAACATCACAGTTCTATATTGAAGATGGAGCCAAACGATGATCTCCTAGAAAGCCTTAAAAGACACCGACTTAAAAAGAGAAGTGTGATGTCGTCTGTACCTATTCTTATATTATTTTTATCTTTTCAATGTTTTTGAAGTAAGTTTTTATTTTTTGTAAAATATTTTTTATTTTTATATTTTTAGTGGATGAAAACGTTTTAGTGAATCTAATTCACCTTCTTGCTGGTATTAAGTTCTGGTCTAGTCGAGTCCAAAAGTTAGGGATCCTTCCATCATCAGCTTTCGTGACTACCAAACGCAAATATACCTATAGCTTCGGAAAAAAAAACATGAAACACGTTAGTCGTACCTATAAAGCTTTAGGGTTTCCCCCGATTTTCATTGGATTCCATCATCAAATCCTAACTTTGGTGACCTTGGAACTACTCCAGGAGTGTACTCTTTCGAGTTCAAAAAGAATTTTGAAAATCGCTTTATAATTGGCAGAGTAATCGCATAACATACACACAAAACACGTTGGATAATTTGGACATACCTATTAAATTTAAGGACTTCCCTCGATTTTTATGAGATCCCATCATCAGAAGCTAACTTTGGTGACCTTGAGACCACCCCAGGAGTAGCTCCATCGAATACAAAACGAATTTTGGAAATCGGTCCACAATTGGCGGCGTAATCGCGTAACATACACACAAATAAAACATATGCATCGAATTGAGAACCTCCTCCTTTTTTGAAGTCGGTTAAAAACTAAAAACCTAGACTGCAGGCTTAAGGATACTATGAACCATTATTTATAATGAATAATATTGGATATTATAAAGATAAATAAAAAAATCGTGAAATCCCGGCGCTTTCAATATTGCAATAAAGTATAAGTATAAATTTAAGCAAATTACAAAGAAACTGAGAAAAGTCAACCATTTTGTTATTTCTTTTAAAAATCGTACTTTCTAAAGTGCTTTATGGACGAAAAACGATGAAAACTATTATTTAGGTATTAAGTAGACACAGGCCTACAGGCGGATCCAGTCCTTAAAAAACCGGCCAAGTGCGAGTCGGACTCGCCCATGAAGGGTTCCGTACGATTTATGACGTATTATAAAACTACTTACTAGATCTCGTTCAAACCAATTTTCGGTGGAAGTTTACATGGTATAATGTACATCATATTTTTTTTTAGTTTTATCATTCGCTTATTTCAGAGGTTACAGAGGGGGGGGACACACATTTTACCACTTTGGAAGTGTCTCACGCGCAAACTATTCGATTTAGAAAAAAATTATATTAGAAACCTTAATATAATTTTTGAAGACCTACGAAGATAGATACCCCACACGTATGGGTTTGATGAAAAAAAACATTTTTGGGTTTCAGTTTTATGTATGGAGAACCCCCAAAATTTATTGCTTTTTTTCTATTTTTGTATGAAAATCTTAATGCGGTTCACAGAATACATCTACTTACCAAGTTTCAACAATGTAGTTCTTATAGTTTCGGAGAAAAGTGGCTGTGACATACGGACCGACAGACAGACATGATGAATCTATAAGGGTTCCGTTTTTTGCCATTTGGCTACGGAACCCTAAAAAGGGTTGTGGTCACAGATGGGTAAGAGCCACCCGAAAATCGACCAAGTGCGAGTCGATATATGACCTCGCTCATCATCGATCGATATATAGTGCATTCCTACAAAGGAGATGTTTACACAACATAATATAGACTGTGAAAGCGTGACATCAAAGTCAAATGGCGTAGCTTCTCTCGTTCAAAAGCGATTGTAAAATCCTAATTGAAGAAAGGATATTGAATTTGAATTAGGCATGCCCTTCGTGCCCACAACAGTGGATCCGCGCTTGAGTAGACATCGCGACACTAGGGCCGACAAGTACTTAATTCAAGTGATACAAGGACGGAAAGTAAGTTATTGCAAACAAGCTGTCATCATCAACAAGCCCGAGCCGAAGGCGAGAGTTTTAAATGTTACGAGTAAACCTAGACACCCATGTATCACAGGACGTTTTTCAATACAGTTGTGGAAATTGTAAAAAACACATCAAAGAATTATATTTGTTTTAAATGGTTGATTATTATATTTAATTACCCTCTAGTTTTAATTTTATTATTTTCACATCAACATTTATTTTGGAAATGTTGTAGATATACTGAAGATCTAGGTTTGCACGTTTTGATTTCGAAGTAATATTGCTCAGAATATAAATTATTAGCATTTAAATATCCATATTTTAGACTTAAAGACTACCTCGAGCATTTTTATCTTTTTTGACTAAATTATACTGAATTACAAAAAAAGCAAAACGTACAAACATAGATTAAAGTATACTGAAACTGTGAGACCAAAGTGTCTAATTTCGTAAAGGTTTAGGGGGGTAAAACAGTTATCGCCCGAAACAATATTTCAATAAGAAATATAAGTACATACCTCGGACTTTCGACTCTAAGCGGTGTGCAATAAACTGCATTTTTAACCGACTTCAAAAAAGGAGGAGGTTCTCAATTCGATGCGTATGTTTTTTTTGTGTATGTTACGCGATTACGCCGCCAGTTGTGGACCGATTTTCAAAATTCTTTTTGTATTCGATAGAGTATACTCCAAGGGTGGTCCCATGGTCACCAAATTCAGGATCTGATAATGGGATCCCATGAAAATCGAGGAAAACCCTTAAAATTTAAGGTGTTTCCAACGTGTTTTGTGTGTATGTTACCCGATTACTCCGCCAATTGTGGACCGATTTTCAAAATTCAATAGAGTATACTCCTAGGGTGGTCACAAGGTCACCGAAGTCAGGATCTGATGATGGGATCTTATGAAAATTGAGGGAAACACTAATTAAATAAATAAATTTTAAGACTTTCTAGGAGATCAAAAGTGTGATGTTGTCTGTACCTATTCTTATATTATTTTTAACTTTTCAGTGTTTTTGAAGTCGGTTTTTTGAAAGTGCATACTCGAGCCATAAATTGGCACTTCACAGTCCTCTTAAATATTGTGCGTGAAAAAAGGCGGGAAGGCCAATGAACACAAGTATATTTTTAGAATTATTAATAGCTTTGTTTTACATTCCTCATATTCGAAATTTAATGTTTATTGTTTATTTCGGGTGAACACACGCATTTCAGTTTTGAACTACTTATTGGTACTTTAGTACTATTATTTATTCTGTGCTATTGGCGCTCGAACGAAATCTCGACTCGTCACATACATACACACAAAACACGTTGGACACACCTAAAAATTTCAGGGACCGGAAAACCCGTTCATTTGCTTAAGCCGTTCGAAAGGGTAACCCATTCGTATGGTAACCCAGTGGGCTCGGTAAGCCGTTCAACAGGTTTCCCAACAATAACGATAACCCGTAAAATAGGGGTTACCACCCACAACAATAATTTACCGCTTACCCAATCTTAAAGGTTTTTAGTGTTTATGCGCTTAACCGCTTACTGTTCGGGTTAGGGTAACCCTTTCCCTCACGCACACCGAGCGATTGAAATAGCACTGCGGGCGCAATAACGCCAGAGTTCGGTTGCGACCTTCGGCAAATATGCGGTGCAAAAGCAATCTACACGCGATATACCTAAGGTCTAAAATATTTTTTACAAATTAATCAGCGTTTAGAACGGTAACCCATTTGGGGTTTTTTGATATCGGTTAGCGGTAACCCGAATTAATTCAATCGAAGGGATTAATGTGTAAACCGGTAAGCCGTTTGAAAGCTTACCGTAAGGCAAAGGGTTTAAAAACCCAGCATTATAAAATACCCCATCAAAACCCTAAGGTTACCGGCTATAACGGTAACCGGGTCCGGTCCCTGAAAAATTTAGGGTTTTCCTCGATTTTTATGGGATCCCATCATCAGATCCTAACTTTGGTGACCATGGGACCACCCTTGAAGTATACTCTATCGAATACAAAAAGAATTTTGAAAATCGGTCCACAATTGGCGGCGTAATCGCGTAACATACACAAAAAAACATACGCATGGAATTGAGAACCTCCTCCTTTTTTGAAGTCGGTTAAAAATTCGTTAATATTGGTCAAGCCGTTTTGTAGGAGTTCGAAAACAAAGTTTCGAAGATCCATTTTTATTGTATTTTTTTTTATATTACACAAACCTTGTCCTAACAATAACGAATACATAAAACTAAGAATCATCCAATTTGGTGCAGACGTTCGAAAGTTATGGGCGTACATACATTTCAAAGATCCATTTTTATTTATATAGATTAGAATATTTTAGCTTGAAAAATTTATTAATGCTACAGTAACCACACAGAAAAAGAAAATTGAAATAATCAAACTGAAGAAAATATTTGCTTAATTTGTATCTTTAAAATCATATACCTAGGTATAATTCTACATCATGTTTGATTTATTTAGTTGCTTAAACAGAAGTAAACTTTTTACAGAATAGGTTGTATGAAAATAATAATTTTATTACGGCATTTTTATTTTGGTTAAAATTAAGCTAAGCAGAGACGATTAAAAAAGCAATTTGAGTAAAAATATAAAAATAAATAAATAAAAAAAAATGCAAAAGGAACGGGTCTGATTGTATTGGTCGGGCTGTTACTGAGCACCCACTCCCGGCCGCTATCCCACTACTGCCCGATACGGGGACTTTTGGCTGCTGGGTTTCCCCCCTGGCCCGGTTCGCCCCTCCTTAGTGAACCTGCACCTCCCAGACTCCTCCGGGGGGTCCATATTAATACCAGGCTTAGTGTGGACGTCCAGTCAACATGGGCCACTCAGCACCAGGACTCCCGACCTCAAATCATCCTCCGATCCCGACCTCCGAGTAGCCGGATTACAGGAGACGCCGCGCTCCCAGTCGAAGTGATTGACAAATTAAGCGTACACATTATACGAAAAGAACATTGTTCAAATCTCACAAAGTACGAAAATATGGATTTATTTTTTTTATTATAATTTCTTTTTATCATTATTTTTATAATTTTTTCCGTAAATTTATTACGAACATTAACGGTATAGCTTAATTTTTATGTCAAATTTCATATTCCGACCTAGAAAAAGTATTGTGATACAGCGCCATCTAGTGTGTCTCTAAAGAACGTTTCGTAAACAGCTAACAACAAAGTAACGCGTAGCATGCTTAGTTCTCGCGCACGGCAAATGTCGGTGTTGCTACACATTGCTACGGGCTAAGCCCGGTATGGTCTAAGCTACGTCAGAATGTATTCATGAATGAATGTATGTAATGTCTGAAAATAATTTATTAAAAGTCGAATGAAACATTTAAGTTAGCAATTTGTTTGAGCAATTTTATGCTTTTTTAATATCCAATCAATCAGCAGCGCCTGTAGCCGAAGAATCATTCACGTTCGCTTGGTTAGAACGTAAGAATACTCGTATATATATATATTCTATCAAGTGATAATGTACATATGGGTAAAACATATTTCTTAAACAAAAAAAATCTTGTAATATTTAGGAATTCCAAGAAAATATTTTTTTAGTCTAATGTCTAGTCTATATCTTTAATCCAAATATACTGCTTTTCTTTTTGTGAGACAATGTTTTTTTATATTTTTATTCCAACTTTAAGAAAAGTACATTTAATTTTAAGTCTTTTTCTATTTCATAACAATAAAATGAAGTTTTCTTATTTCACGAAAGTTTAATTCTAACTTTAAGAGAGGTGCGCTTATTTCAAGACTTTTTTATTTCATACTAATAAAACGGACGGTATTAAAATCAAGAAATTTAAATAATCTTGTATCTAATTAAAATAGTCTTCGTTAGAGGCATACAGATTTTCTTCAATCAATAAAAGCGATGTCTTCGATAGATATTAAACAAGTTTTCTGTGATTTTTTTTCTCATTCTAAGATAGGTAATATATAATAACATAGGTATAGGATACATTTAAGATATTTTTCCTCAAATAGCAACATTTTTTCGCTCGCAAATTGCACTAAGTTAGATATATTGTTCTCCCAAAGAGGATATTATATTACGTTCTGCAGTAAAATGGAAGCAAGTGTAATCATTTTAAATCAAAGGGGCGTAACTTAAGATGGTACGGTAACTCTTTCAGTCGTAGAATACCTATTACCAGCACGACCATGGATGAATTTTTTAATTTTTTTATTGCATTTTTCTTTGAGTTTGTACCACTATTTTCAGATTTTGTGCAAATTAGGCTTCCGAAATATTGTGTTAGTGCAGTTTGAATGTTTTACAGCACGACCATCGTAAGATTGTGGTTTAACAAAAGAGCCTGGAAGAACTGAGCATGAGGAGGATAAGTAAGGCTAGTTCAGCTACTAGTCATAATTTGACAATTGCTGTACCTACCACACGTTTTTTACCACCCTTAAAAAAAGGAAGAGGTTCTCAATTCGATGAGTTTTTTTTGGGTATGTTACGCGATTTCTCCGCCAATTGTGGACCGATTTTCAAAATCCTTTTTGTAATCGTTATGATCTGTAATTGTTTGATTTGTAATTATTATGATCTCATGATGAGATCCCAGGTAAATTGACGGAGCCCCTTAAATTTTATAGCTACGTCCAACGTGTTTCATGTATTTTCCGAAGCTATATCCTAAGCAGGTATTGGCGTCTAGTCATGAACCGAGCTGATGATGGAAGAATCCTTAACTTTTAGGAGTTAAAGTTTGCTTAAAAGGATAAATAAAAATGTAGGTACAAAAAAAACTGACTTCAAAAACATATAAAAGTTAAAAATAATATAATAATACAGACAACATCACATTCCTATATTAAAGTCAGTGCAAAACGATGATCTCCTAGAAAGTCTGAAAATTAAGCAGTGACTTCAATAAAATAGAAATATAATGTTGTCTACTTATTCTTATAGTATTACTAATAGCTGTGCCGGCGAACTACGTTTCGCCATAATAACGGCGAACTTACGTTTAGCCATAATAAAAAATAGTTTACGACCTATTCTCAGACCTACTGAATATACACAAAAAAAAATCATAAAGATCGGTCAAGCCGTTTGGAGGAGTTTGGTAACAAACACTGTGACATGAGAATTTTATATATTAGAAGATTTATAACTTTTAAGTGTTTTTAGACTTTTTTCTACGTATTTTTTTGCCAGAAATTATTGATAAAATATTGAAAATGATGTGTAGTTACTTAATTTAATTTAGCTTAAAAATATAAGAAAATATTTTAAAAATTAAATTCTAGCATAAAACATTAAAATCACATAAATGAGATTTTATGGTTTGATTTGTTCACTTTATCTATTTATACACGGCATACGTTACTACGTTTTATTAAATATTTTTTGAACTAGAAATTTGCGATCGTCCTCTGAAAACCGACTTTACATCAGTTTCATTGCGACCAGCCCCCTAACCATGGATGATCGCTCAAAACAATCAAACAATCGCGCTGAGAGCGGGATAACGCGATACGCAGCAAGAGCGGTGTTTTTGTTTGAATATTGTTTAACCTTGCTATAAGCGATCATGGTAAGGCCCCTGGACAAACATACAAACAAACATTAATTTTTATTTGTAGATATTAAGGGATTTCGACAAACTTTAAAAATTCGATTCTTCAAAAAAACGATTTTTGAGGTATGTAATGTAGGTTGATCCCCGCATCATACTCGAATAATTTGAAAATGGTATAAGTTGTGTAAGCGAGTTGTTTTTTTATTCTTTCTCAGATTTGCCAAATTTGCTTGCCCCCAGCTTAAACACATTTAAAAATTAATAATGAAAATAGGACCCTCATATAATGTATTATCTGCGTTTTTTGAGGTATTTCATAATCAATTATTTCTTCAACAAGAGAATAACATTTTTGCTGCGATTACTGATATTCAATCGCGAAACAAGAAGTCCAGAATTTAAACACGGGTGTAGCGCGTGATTCTACGAGTAATATAGATTACTGAGTGAGTTATTTAAAGGCACGAAACATTAAAAAAACATTGCTCTTGTGAGAAATGTACAGCTTGTTATCTCGACCGGCAAGAAAAAAAAGATAGCAGATTAGATGACAATTGAGAAAACAGTAACGGCCGGTTGCACCAAATTTACGTTTTACGATTTCGTAAAAGTAACAATAAAAATACGTAAGAATTGCACCATAATCTAGTTTCAATTGCAGTTTTATTTTATCCTTTACGTTTAAAAATGTTAAATGAATGGCGTAAATCATATATTTATGTAGTAGTGAAACGACCCATTTTTAGATATTAAGTTGTTACTTTTTACGAAATCGTAAAACGTAAAACTTGGTGCAACCGGCTGTTAGTGTTTGGATTTTCCGCCACTTTTATTCACTGCAAACTCGCAGTAAAAATGGTATTGCTGTCACTTTTTATAGGCAGCAAAATGACCCGTTTCGTATTGGAGAAGTAGATTTATTTTCACGTCACTTTAAGTACTTCTTTGTTAAATAAATATCAGTCGTTATACAATACGGTTTTATGGGAGAAAAAATGGATTGTCATTATCAATTTTTTTCCAAATTTTCATACATTTTGAAAAGATTTATTTTCATAGCTAATAATTCGTAATCACGAAAATTGACTGAAATAGGTACTAAAAATAAACGAACTTGAAAATATTATTCTTCTAATTACAGAGTTTTCTCTAAAACCGACTTGACAAGTATAAAATGTCTTTAATATTAATAATAATTACGAGTACGTATCTACAAAAATATCTAACATCTTAGATACTCCTTCATATTAGGTCCTTCTCCGTAGAATGTATGCCAAAAACTGTCTAAGTAGAACTTATTACATATAAAATTTCGTCTTCTTTTAGCAAAACATCATATAATATATAAAAAACAGTTTCTTTCTTAAATAAGTCTTGGTAAGCCAGGAAAGGTCAACATGTTTCAATATATCAAAACCACTTTATTACTCGTTCAAATATATTATTACTAATGATTTTTTTCGGAAAACGTTTTGGGTTGTTAATTAAATGTCATCATTTTGATGTGTCTGTTTCAAGACCATTTATAAAATTACTTTAAATTAAATAACATTAAATAAACAAATTAATATTAAATGTCCATTGAGATAACGAATTAATTTTCTTTTATTCTTTTTTTTTATTTTCAATGTTTTAATAGATTTTACAAATTAATAAATACATAAAAGTTTGTGAGTGATTAATAATAGTAGATTTTATGCCGAGTGCATAAAGCAAGTCATTTTTATCCGAGATCGTTATATGCCCGAGAATGATGAAGCAGATGAAGAAGTCGAGGATAAAAATGATTTGTGCACGAGTTATAAACTCTGCTTTTTACTTCGATTGCGAGAAAATAAAACAGTAACATAACATACTATAAATTTGTCATAAGTTTTCATATATATTTGCCGAGATTTTGGCGGCAATATTTCTTGCACCACTTTTTGTGCGTTTATTTTCATTAAAGTATTAGGAGTAAGTTCAAAATCTTCTTCTTCACTTGACATTTTTAAAATTTAGTTAATTCAACAATAACTGAGAAAATTCAATACGAAAATTTCACGGCTTCTTTTTTTTTTTTATTTTGTTTATCCCATTTGGGAAAGGCAAAGGCGTCAACCATACAGCCTAGTCTGTATGCAATAAACTATTGTTATTCATTCTTCTTTTGAATTCACAAATCGCCAAACGTAGAGGTTACATATTCATAAATTGCTTCAAAGCATTTTTCAATGGAAAGAAGTTTTTGTAAAGAGCGCGGTAGATCTTGCTGGTGTTTCATTATTTTTGAAATTTCTTCTAATAAAATGTTTCTTTGCAGGGCAAAAGTTGGACATTCGTAAAAAAGGTGATGCAGAGATTGAGGTAAGGTGGTGTTGCACCAGTTGCACGATGGGGAAGAAGTCATGCCTAGCCGGTACAAATGGTCATTGAATCGACCGTGCCCAATTCGCAAACGGCAAATAATAGTAAAAAATCTTCTGTTTATGTAATTGTGTCTATTGAACCAGGGTTGTTTTATTTTATTATTTATTTCTCGATACCACTTCCCTTTTATGAGCAAAGTACTATTCCAGTGTTCTTCCCATAGCTTCAATATTTCTTTCTTGATTAGAGCTGTACAATCAGTATATGAAATTGATATGTTTTTTATAGGTACGTCTAGAGTGTTCATAGTTTTGGCCAGTTTATCTACTTCCTCGTTTCCATATACACCGATATGAGCTGGAGTCCAAAATAATATAATGTCTATTTGATAATTTATTTTTAAATGATGTATCTGATCTCGGATATTATATATTAAATGATTTGTGACTGATGAAAAGGAAGGATTTCTCAAAGCCATCAACACACTCATGCTGTCAGTAATAATAATCCATTTTTTGTATTGGCTGAACTGTTGAATGTAGTTAAGAGCTACAATTATAGCATTCGCCTCAGCAGAAAATATGCTGGCATTTTGGCACATTTTAAAACTATGTCCAGTTTTACTACCTGCATCATACATAGCTACTGCAACACTTACATTCGTCTTTGAACCATCTGTATAAATTGATCGATAATCATTATAAGCCTGTAGACTTTCGTAAACATCATATTTATCTTTAAAATCTTTATGTAGGACAATATGAATGTCACAGAATTTACTAGCATATGAGCCACTATAACAATGTAAAGTAGTACTACAAAATATATTACATTGTTCTTTTAAACTTATAAAATGTGAGAAATTCTTTGAAAGAAAAGTGTTAGTGGAACATACATTTAATTTATTTAAAAGAACATTATTCGAACGTGATAAGAGTTTAAAAAGAAATTTAAGTTTTAAAAATTCAAAGCGAATAACCATTGGTGGTAAATGACATTCGACCTGCATAGAATTTATTGGGGAAGTGTTCATAGCACCTAGTATTAATCGTAAGTTCTTATTCTGTATTTTATCAATAATATCTATGTATTTTGGATCGGAAGCGTAACAAAAGAAAGCATACTCAAAATGACTTCTGACCAAAGCTTTATAAAGCATTAACACAATTTTAGGATCAGCACCCCATTTCAATCCAGTAACGGACCTAATTACATTAGTGGCTTTTAAAGCTCTGCTCACCAAGCAATCAACATATAAATCCCACGTAAGATTTTCGTGAAAAATAACACCCAAGAATTTAACTGAATTATCAATAGGCAAAGTATGATTGCTGTATGTAATATTAATTAGAGGTAGAGAACTGTATTTTGGGCAAAATATTACAACTTTACTTTTTAAAAGGCTAACATTTAAATCAAGTTCTGAGAAGTAATCTGCCAGCTTCACTAGATTATTATTTAATGTTAATTGAATATCTAATACATTAGTACCTTTACAATAAATGACAAGGTCATCAGCAAACTGAAGATTGTTGACTAAATTATTATTAAGAATGGAATTTAGTTTTCTTATATACAAAATATACAGAATAGGACTCAAGATGCCTCCTTGACATACACCTTTGCTCGAAAATCTAGGGCCTAAAAATTTATTATCTATTTTGACATACACTTTTCTATCCGTGAGAAAAGCATATATCCAATAAGCAATTTTTACAGGTAAGAAAGATAATAGAGATTCAAACAAAATACCATGATTAACGTTATTAAATGCACCTTCTATATCAAAAAACACTGCTATTGTATACTCCATATTCTTTTGAGCTGTAGTGACGTCCAAAAAAAAATGTGCTAAGCTTTCTTGAGCCGAAAGTCCTCGCCTAAACCCAAACTGGTTTAAAGGTAAAATTGAGTTCTTTTCTATGAAGAATTCCAATCTTTGTTTGATTAGCTGTTCAAATAATTTACCAGCACAAGACGTTAAAGCGATAGGACGATAAGAATCGGGATGAGATGCAATTTTTCCAGGTTTTAAAATAGGAACCAAGCAGTCCATTTTCCAATTAGGAGGAATTGTGCAATCTTGCCATAAAATATTATAAATTTGTAAAAGCTTATAAAGATTGTCAGTGTTAAGTAGCTGAAACATCTTGTACGATAAACTATCTAATCCACAAGCAGTGTTTTTTCTAGATTTCAGAGCTGCAGTTAATTCGTCAAAAGAAAATGGATCAGTGAGGAATGACTGATTATCTGGTAAACTATTGTCCTTCACAATTGGCCTGTTATTTTGCACAAAGTCAGGCGTGTATTTACGTAAAAAATCACTGACCCACGAAAAATCACTATTTTGCTTTTTATATGTTTTATGTGTAAGTTTTCTCATGTTACCCCATACTACTGAAACTGGTGTCAATCGATTTAATTTTGTACAGAATTCTATCCAACTACTTAGTCTTTCTCTCTTAATGGTAAGTTTTTTAGCAGCTTGTAATCTTTTGAAATTAATATATTTTTCTTGAGAAGGATTATTCTTAAAATCAAGATAGGCTTGCTTGCTTTCCTGGACAGCTTTAGCGCAATTACTATTCCACCAAGGAACTGTTCGATATTTTGATTTTAAGTTTTGAGTAGCAATGTTACGTGATTCGGACCGAGAGGTACGAGAGGGAATTGACTTTTGTGCAGCTGTCAAAATGATTTGACAAAAAGAGTTGTATGAATCTATTGGATTACTAATAGGGTTACATTGAAAATTATCTAAATCCTTATTAACAATTGAAGAATACAACTTCCAATCAACTAATCTATGATTAATGCGATTGTTAAAATCATTTTCATCCTGAAAATTGTTTTGAGAGTTAAAACATTGTGAACTACTATTGAATGTAATCTTAGTAAATGTTGGCAAATGATAACTGCCCAATGGATCGTCGTGTACTGACCATTCGCAGCGAAGAGCTAATGAAGGAGATACCATAGTCAAGTCCAAACCATTGGGTCTCCAAGAATGAGAACCGACAGTTGTGACCTGACCATCATTCAACAGGACTAAATTGCATTCATCTAAACACTCAAGAATATCCTTACCTCTGGAATCCGATAACGGACATCCCCAAATTGAGTGATGAGCATTGAAGTCACCAGCTATAATCGTCGGCCTATGGAGAGAATTCAAGAAATGTTTAAACTTATTTTTAGAGAAACTGGGAATACAATTTGTTGGACAATATATACTGGCTATTGAAATAGTGTTCTGATTTAGTTCTAAATGTATTACAATTGTTTGAAGAGAGTTGTCAAAATAAGATGTTACTTTTTGATATTTTAATGATGTATGGATTAAAATAGCAACACCATTATGCTTGTTGCCACAGTCATTACGTTCAATATGATAACCTTTGATTTTAAACTGCTTCTGAGGCTTTAGCCATGTTTCACATATAATTGCGATATGAATAAAATGGTCATAAAGAAATTTTGTAAAAATAAGTTGATTGCTTAATAAGCTTTGAGCATTCCACTGTACGATATTCAATTGATTGGGGGTGAATTGTGGGGATTTGATTGCTTACCAAAAGTATTTTTTAAGACCTCTAAAACACTTTTAGAATTTATAGAAGTATTTTGAGTATTATGCAAAGAAACACATTTAGTTATGGTTTCAACTAATAATGAGAGACACTTGCTGTCAGTATTGAGCAGTGTAAACAAATCTAAATTATTTTTTGTCTTACTTTCTAATTTGGGAAAATTTAAAGGATTTGTAATATCTGCATAAGAAGCAGGCTTATATTTATTTCTATTTTCAATGATTTTCTGTTTTTTAACTGGGCATATTGGAGACACACTAGTATGATTGCCATCACAATGAATGCAAGTAGCTTTTTCGATAGAAACTGTACAAGTCTTATAGTTATGATTTTCTTTACATATACTACATTTTTCAGAATTTTTACAATATTTTGCCAAATGTCCGTATCTCAAACATTTGTAACATTGCTTAACTGGTGGTATATATTGAGACACATCATGTCTCCAACCACCAATATCTATATGATTTGGCAAAATGGAAGTGGCAAATGTCACTATTACTGTAGTTGTAGGTTGTAATATAAAACCCTCAGTCACATTTATTTTTTTCATTATTCTTTTTATTGTTATTATTTTTTTTGTACTTGTTATCATAGTAAATATTCTCTTGTTTGATATAATGGTAGGTACATTTCTTATAACTCCGGACACCTCAGTTGTAGCAGCAGGAATACTGGCTTTGAATTTGTATTCTTTCAAGAAGGTATTATTATTTAAAAAGGCATTCGCCAAGTCTGGTTTTTCAAAATAAATACCTATCTTAAACTTATTGATATTTCTTAAAAATTTGACGCCTTTGTTAAAGCGCTTTAAACAAGTTGACAAAGAAAGAAGATCTCTTGTTCCAATTGGTTTCTGGATGTCTGATGACTCAACAAAAACCACAAATTCAGTGCCGCTAATTTCTTCCGGATATCTGCGTATATAGTCAGTAACATAATAAGGCTTGTACCTATCTGCATTGCTTATTTCTTCATCACTGTCCGAAGAGGACATATCCGTTTCTACCAACCTTACCTCATCTGTCTCCCTATCTGCATCACCAGACTCCGGTTCATCCTCCTTTTTTTTTCTTTTTCTCGAACTCCGCTTCCCCATATCTGCTTATAATATTATTTAATGCCTATATGTTATATACCTCTTTTGTTTGTGTTTTATTAAGTAACTGACTACAATTAAAAAATTACAAATAAAATATTTTAAAGAGCCCGCCTTTACTATGTGAAGTTCCCGCGCTTTTTTCTTCACGGCTTCTTTCCCGCTACTTTACTTTTTTTAATTTTTGTGCATGATTTTCGGGCAAAGAATAAAATATATACAGCCTACTCTTAAATTATTTTGGAATATTGTTTTTTTAGTGATGAATATGTCCTGATATTTAGTTACTTTTTCGTATTATCTTATTATAAACCAAAAATGCAAATAGGGAAGGATATATTATAAATTAGCAAGTTTTATCCGTGCACAATTTATTATGTTTGGCTGCATGGTCTAAATGGTCACTGCCTTAGTATAGATACATTTAAAAAGCTACTTTTTTGCCCTTGTGCATAAAGTTCAACTTTATGTCGCCTAGATTCTGCATAAAGTAGTACTTTTTCGAGCATGAGAAGTGAAAAGGTAATTTTATTTAATGGTTGATGAGCTAATAAAATTTAAGAGCAAATGTATTTAGGTACATTTGCTTGCTTTGTCTCGTTTATTTATTTTAACCGGGTAAATAAACAATATTATATTGAAAACACTCGCTAAATTAGGTACCGATGTGTGCCTGCTAGTGATGTAACGAATATTCGCACATTTTTGTATATACGTAATCGCATTCGCATTCGCAAAATTCAAGCGAATGTAAATATAATTTGTAGATAATAATGTATTAGGTTAATAATAAATCCATTTATTTCTTTTAAAATTATAAAAAGTAACTTAAGCTCGTAATCATAATATCCGTCTTCACTTAATCATTTGTTATTTTATTTTCAACACACTTCCTCATAAAGTGGCTCTAATCCCATGGCAATTAGGCACATAATGACACCTATAATCAAACTGTGACTTTTTCATTACTATTATTCACGAGTGAGTAATAGTTTTTTTTTAATATTATTGGTTGAGTTACGCTTACACTTGCGCTAAAATGCTATCCGCGAAAAGCCCAAAAAAAGAAACCTCATTTTTTAGTCTATGGCCGATGCGCGCGCATAGGAAAACTGATTAATTTTTCCCGCCATTACGAAACATTTTTCACAACTCGTCTCGTTTTCTCTTTTAAAGTTATTTAGTTAGTTATTGATTAAGATGTCTGCAAATACAATTTATGAAGAAAATGATTTATGTTGTACACCGCCCGATATAAGATGTGAAGCCCAGAACGTTATGGAAAGTTTACTACCAGAAAACTCAAAGGAAAAATATCTATTAGCGTACCAAAATTTCATACAATAGCAGAACAACAAGAATACGCAGTCTTTTTCAGAAAATGTGTTCATGGCGTACTTTAAAGAATTATCTTCTAAGTACAAACCTAGCTCTTTGTGGTGTATTTACTCAATGTTAAAAAGTACAGTCCGAACAAAGAATGGAGTGGACTTAAAAACATACTCGAATTTGTCAGCTTATCTAAAGAGACTATCTGATGGATTTAGAAGCAAAAAATCATAGGTTTTATTATCTGATGATATTGAAAAATTTATTAAAGATGCTCCAGATAACCAATATTTGGCTACAAAGGTTAGTTAAATTAATTTTAATTAAATATTTAATAGCAGCTTGTGTTGTGTGTTGACCTTAATTATTGTTTCTTTTGTTTCAGGTTGCTTTAATATTTGGTGTAACTGGTGCCTGTAGGATACAAGAATTAACAAATATAACTGTAAAAGATATAGAGAACCATGGCCAGATACTTTTAGTGAAGATACCTATCACGAAAAATAAAATACCTAGGTCATTCACCATACACGGTCCATTCTATATGATATTGTTAAGAAGTATGAAAGTTTGCGTTCGCCAAAAACAAAAAATGACCGTTTCTTTCTAAATTACCAGAATGGTAAATGTACCTGTCAGCCTATAGGTATAAACAAATTTGGTTCTATGCCTAAAGAAATCGCTAAGTTTTTGGGTTTAGTAGATGCTGAGAGCTACACTGGACATAGTTTCAGAAGAACTTCAGCTACATTGCTGGCAAATTCAGGAGCTGATATAATGACTTTGAAGCGACATGGCGGGTGGCGATCTAGCAATGTAGCAGAATCATACGTAGAAGATTCCATACAAAACAAGAAGGAAATTTGTGCAAAAATCACAAAAAGAATTAAACTTGATTCTGAGACGCATCCTACTGGCGAAATACCAAGTACGTCCAATGATTGGATTTCACCTACCTACACGAATAATGAACCATCACAAATAACAATAGAACATGAAAGTATTTCAATAAATAATCTATCTGATGAGACCGCTATGTCATCAAAAATAGTTAATTATAATTTTACTAACTGCACATTTACTAATTGTTTCTCTAAGTAAACTTTTTATCTACTATGTAAAATGGTTTTTTATTTAAGTATTGTTTTATTCAGAAGTGTGTTGAAAAACGTTGTATGATACACGTGTGTATTGATGGTTACCGTCCTCGGCTTCTTAAGACCCTCGCCTGACGGCTCGGGCCTCAATGCGCCTCAGCGGTAATCACCAACATTACACACTTGTACCATAATGTACTATTACCATCTACCTACTTCTACATTGGGTAATAAAGCTTAAGATTTAGTTTACACTAATCTAGAACCCGGCAAGCTTCGTACCGCCATATTTTGTCAACCTGTGAATATTTTGACAATATATTAAAGATCTCTCACAGTCTTTTTTCTCATTCACTCACTCACTTTTCATATTATGACATAAAAAAACCCTGTTAGATTTTTAAAATTTTCTTTTATACAAACCTTGTCCTGACAGTAACGAACCCAAAAAAGATATCCTATTTGGTGCAATCGTTCGGAAGTTATACTACATACATTTCGACGATTCATTTTTATTTATATAAATAACAATTAACTTCTCATTAGAACTTAGAAAACAAAAAATGAAACTTTCAACAGTCTTTAAGTTTTTCATTTACGTTATATAAGAAAAACTTTAAATAAACTACACAAAATTATTCTTTATACTTCTATTAGCATGTGCTTTTCTTAGACATCTTTTATAGACTTTCAAACAACAATACTGTTCTCTTACCTCTCTTAAAAAAATAACGATTATCTTTTTAACCTATCTTTCAAGTTAATAATTAAACTTCAGTAGAGGAATATTATACTTTAAAAATAAAAGCTTCGACGCCTTTTCTGCTTCTAATCTAATGCGATGTTGTGTATAAAGAAGTCCAGCGCCTGTATAAAGAATGTGAGCCGTTAAGCCATAGATAATTGGCGCCAAATTTTAAAAAAAACTGAATATTCATATTCGCATTTGCGAATGTCGTTAGTAGAAATTCGCATTCGCATTCGCGAATGATCAAAAAAATTTCATTCGTTACATCACCGCGTCTGCTATAAATTGTTCGTAGTACAATGCTGCAAGAAGACGTACAAGAAACAGCGCGATCAACAATACATAGCAAACGATACGCACGAAACTTTATGTACAGGCACGGTTATTATACTATTACCGTGGTACAGGTATAAAATAGCCCTATTATAGTCGTGTGTGAGTAGAACTATGAAGTAAGTATACTAGTTGGTGCATTAGTGTGCCAAAATGGTCAAGCCGGTAGCCGTGACGAGCGAGATACAACCGGCTAGTGCCGACGTATCGAGCGGAAGGTCGCGACGCTTACTTCATATATTTGATACTTGTTTCCGCGTAAACAAAAGTCGTTAAAACAATTCAAGCTGTTTAAATTACAGAGGTGAGTTTAGTATTTAGTGAATTAGCATTGGTGTTTTTTACATACTCGCAAATACATTTATTGTAGGTTAAATTGTATTTTATAGCGCTGCTTATCTTTGCTTATCAATAGTTTGTTTTTATTGCTATTATACCTATACCGATTTTTTTATTCCCTTAACAGAAGTATATTTTTTGTAACCCTTATAATGTTGTGTTGAAAGTTCATTTTGTATGGTATCAATATTACAGTGACTATGATTACAGTGAAGTTTTTGTTCTGTTGTCGGGTTAGGTATATAATGCTTTAAATAATGATGGTCTTAATTTTCAAAGCTACTTGATGTGTATAAGATTAAAACAAAATACTTCAGAATATTTTTTTAGTCGAGGAAGTTCTATGTGCGACTGTATCATTTTTTAATCTATGTTTAGCGATTACACCGCCACTTGTAGTCTAATTTTGAAAATTATTTTTGCAATCGAAAGAGGTAGTCCCATCTGGTGATGGGATTCCAGTAAAATCAAGATGAACCCTTAAATTTCATAGGCACGTTCAAAATAAAATAAATAAAATTTCATGTTTTCTTAGGCATTTGCATATGGTAGTCATCATCTTGCTGATGATGATGAGCTTTCAATTGATTCAGATGAGCTTATAGTGGGGAGTATACCTAACTCCTAAAACAATTAGATTACTAGGAGTTCGAGAATTTATTCACATTTTATTTAAACATCATATTTTAGTTTTGAAGTCGCACTGACTTACTATGGTGCGCAAGCGATAATTAACTAATGTTGGTGCCTAGTTTGTTTAAGCTTGGTACGGACTTCAATATAAAAAAGTGATGTTGTAGGTATTTTTCTAATATGTTTGTCTTTTTGGTGTTTATGAAGACGTTTTTGATTTTTTAACCGACAAAAAAAGGGGGGGGGGGGTCTCAATTCGACCGTATTCATATACAATTTTTACCTATGTTCGACTCTATTTTTTATGTTTATGATCACCATTTTTTCCCCGAATTATTTTGAAGTCGGTTAAAAAAGGAGGAGGTTCTCAATTCGATGCGTATGTTTTTTTGTGTATATGTTACGCGATTACGCCGCCAATTGTGGACTGATTTTCAAAATTCTTTTTGTATTCGATAGAGTATACTCCAAGGGTGGTCCCATGGTCACCAAAGTTAGGATTTGATGATGGGATCCCATAAAAGTCGAGGAAAGCCCTTAAATTTTTAGTTGTGTCCAACGTGTTTTGTGTCTATGTTACGCGATTACTCCGCCAATTGTGGACCGATTTTCAAAATTCTTTTTGTATTCGATAGAGTATACTCCTGGGTTAGTCCCAAGGTCACCAAAGTCAGAATCTGATGATGAGGGAAACCCTAATATAATACCAATATTGGGGTTTCTTTCACTAAAAAGTTAAAATTAAAAATATTTTCCATAAATAAAAACCGACTTCAAAAACACTGAAAAGTTAAAAATAATATAAGAATAGGTACAGACAACATCAGACTTCTATATTGATGTCGGTGACAAATGTTAAGACTTTCTAGGAGATCATCGTTTGGCACCAACTTCAATATAGAAGTGTGATGTTGTCTGTACCTATTCTTATATTATTTTTAACCTTTCAGTGTTTTTGAAGTCGGTTTTTATTTTTTGTAAAATATTGTTCAAAATACATTTTGTGTTCGAAAGAGTATACTCATGAGATGGTCCCATTGCCGTAAAGACAGGATTTCGTGCTGGGATCTCAGGAAAATCGAGGGAAGACCTTAATTTCATAGGCACGTCCAATGTGTATCATATTTTTTTTACTATTCACGTATTTGTTTCTGGTTGTTATCGTCCCAAAAATACTTCCATCATGCTGAGCTATAATTCGAATTTGAAATTTGAATTGAATAGGCAGGGACGTATTTTTATATTGCATTGGCTTCAAAATGTTTTCTTAGAATGTACGAGTACACGGAGTACAACATGTAAGATTATTAGAGATAAATAAATAAATTGTCTATAGTCGTCTATTTGTCCTTATAAGTTCATATACTGAAAAGGACTCAACGTCAACTAAAACAGTATAATTCTTTTAAGAGTAATATTAAATTAAGGAAAGAACGTGCATGTCTAATAGATTCATTAGACATCTATGATAGCAAATTGAAGCAGAGCAGGAGTATGTATGATAGGGACATTGAACACCTGAACAGTACCATAAAGAATTTACACCTCTCATTGTCGGCTATTTCAGAAAATTATAATACTGCACAAAATGATATTAAAATGCACATCCAGTCTATCAGAGAACTAGCCACACTCTGTCAGCATAATGAGGACCGCTATCAATCCCTTCTTGATAAACAGTTATTAGATTCGAGTGGGATTTACTCAACAGAAAAATGCAGTGTCACAAACAGTAACAATGTACCCAATCATACATCCTCTGCCCCTATTATGAACAATGTGTGTCAACCACCTGTCAATGTCCAATCTAGTTTTTACTGTTCAGAGAGATCACAGTCGAAGCCAAAATGTATTATGTTTTGTGATGACATTGGAAAAGGTATGGGCCAGTTATTGTCAAATGAATTAGGGTTAAGTGTCATTAATTATTGTATGCCTGGCTCGAATTTCAAAGATATTGCAAGTAGAATTTATAGTTATAAGTTTGATATCAATGACAAACTGATAATTATCTTGGGAAATAGGGGTAATTTAAACAAAATGGCACTAAAAGCATTTTATTCTAATTTAAATAATTTGGATGTAAGTCAGATTATAATGTTTACCCTTCCTTACCATAATGATTTGTCACAAAATGAAAATAATATTAGGTATAAACTTAATTTGACTTTAGATTTAATGACTAATTATTCTGATAAATTCCATGTCATTGATTTTAATAAACTGACATGTGTCACACACAGAGCTTTTTTGACAAAAGATAGATTATGTCTATCAATGTTCTTCAAAAAACAATTAGCTATTATGCTAAGATCTTGTTTATTAACTTTAGCCAAAAAAATGGCTATAAATTCTTGTTTAGCCAAGAACTTGGCTATCAATTCTCATGTTGACAATGCTTTTATTGAGCAACATGATGTTTTGGAACAAGTTCCAAGTAATTTAAATTAGATAATCCGACAATAGAGGTAGCCTCTGGCCAGGTATTGACCAAAGATAAGCCTCGATATTTACGGCTTGTCCATCAAAATATTCAAGGCTTTTCTGGTAAAGACTTAGAAATAAATTTATTTTTAGATTTTGAAAACATAGATGTACTCTGTATCACAGAGCATTGGCTAAAAAATCATGAATTGTTAATAAGTTTAGATAATTACAAGATTGTAAGTTCGTTCACTAGAAAATCTGCAATCAGAGGTGGATCCTTAATAATTTTGCATAATGACATCCAATTTAAGGAAAGACAGGACATAGTTTCACTCTCTGTTGAACGAACCATTGAGTTGTCTTGTGTGGAACTTGACAATTTCATTATAATTTGTGTATACAGACCCCCCTCTGGAAATTTTTCAGAATTCGAGTCTGCTATGGAAGATGCCTTAAGAATAGTATGCAGAAAAAGTAAAAAAATTGTTGTCTGTGGGGATTTTAATGTAAATATTTTAGAACAATCCCAAATATCTAGTAGATTTATTAATTTATTCAAATCATTTAACATGAATAATGTATTTAAAGAACCAACCCGAATAACAGCAACATCTGCTACTTGCATAGATAACATCTTCTGTAATTGTATTGTACAAGATAAGTTGATTATAAATTGTATTAACTCTGACCATAGCGGACAATTAGCCTCGTTTGAGCACCATCATGTTTGTTCTATACGTGAGACTACTTGTAGACCTATAACAAAACGTGGTCTAGAGAAATTTTCAAGAAATGTTCTTAGTCAAACTGCAAATTTACCGATCGAGGGGACTAACGCCAGTAATTTGTATAATAACTTATTTCATGTAGTTAAAAATGAGTGCAATGATATATTCAAAGAAAAGGTAATTAAAATCAAAAATGGGAGAAAGAAATTTAGTGATTGGGCTACGCCTGGTATATATAAAAGTCGCAGAAAACTATATGAACTATATGCTTTAAAAGGAACATCCAATGACCCCGCTTTCATAAATTATGTCAGAAATTACTCTAAAACATTCAAGAAAGTGTGCATGTGCGCAAAAGCTATGTACATAAGTAACAAAATCTGTTCATCTAAAAATAAAATAAAAACCACCTGGAATATCATTAACCAGGAAACAGGTAAACCCAAAAGTACTGTGAATTCTTTCTCTTTAGAAATCAATAACCAAACTATTAAATCAGACAATGCGGTTGCTAAAGCATTCGAAGACTTCTTCTCTCATATACCCATAGAAACTACAAGTAGTCTCAACTCATGTCCCATTGAGGCTGTAGCTCTTTTGGGACGGAGTGTGGAGAGGTGCAACAAGGTGTTCAACTTTTGTCACATTGATGCTAACACTGTTTTGAAAACATTTCGTATGATCAGTACCAAAAAAACTGAAGATCTTTGGGGTATTTCGACCCATATAATTAAATCTGTAATTAAAGAACTTGCGCCGCAACTTGCGTTGATATTCAATAAATGTGTCGATGAAGGTGTCTTCCCCGACCTCATGAAAAATAGCAAGTTGATACCTCTATTTAAGTCTGGGAATAAAAATGACCCTTCAAATTATCGACCAATTTCGATTCTACCAGCTCTTAGTAAAATATTTGAAAAAATTATATCTAATCAGTTAACTGATCATTTCTCAAGTAACAACATTTTACATATGAACCAATTTGGTTTTACCAAAGGTCGTTGCACTACTGATGCCGGTGTTGCACTTCTGAAACACATTTTTGCTGCTTGGGAGTGTAAACAAGATGTAATTGGTATATTTTGTGACCTATCAAAAGCTTTTGATTGCGTTAGTCACCAAACTCTTTTAAATAAACTCAAACATTATGGTGTCTCTGAAGAAGCAATGAGACTTATTGAGTCTTATTTATCCAATAGGGTTCAGAAAGTTGTTATTAACAAAACTGAGTCTGTTGGTGCACCTATAGTTATGGGCGTGCCACAAGGATCGATATTGGGACCCTTGCTTTTCTTAATTTATATTAATGACCTCCCACACTTCACTAAGAATCTGTGCGATACAGTACTATTTGCAGATGATACTTCTTTAATATTTAAGGTTGACAGAGGAAATGGCAATACTGACGTTGTAAATAGTACTCTCTCTAAAGTATTGCATTGGTTCACTATAAATAATTTATCTTTAAATTCACGTAAAACTAAATGTATTAAATTCTCATTGCCAAATATAAGAAAAGTGGATACCATAGTGGAAATGAATAATGAAATTGTTGAATTCATCGACTTTACTAAATTTTTGGGTATAACACTAGATTCTAGATTGCAGTGGGATCCACATATTGAGTCCTTGGCTAACAAACTTAGTTCTGCAGCATATGCAGTTAAAAAAATAAGACAACTTACTGATGTTGAAACGGCAAGATTGATTTACTTTAGTTATTTTCATAGTGTCATGTCATATGGAATACTACTGTGGGGATCGGCTGCTAGTATTGAAAGTATTTTTGTACTTCAAAAAAGAGCGGTTCGCGCTATTTATAATTTACGAGCAAGAGATTCTTTAAGGGACTTATTTAGAGAAATTAATATATTGACTTTAGCAGGACAGTACATTTATGAAAATTTGATTTATGTCTATAAGAATTATAATACATTTGAAACCAATTTCCAAATTCATCATCTAAACACAAGATACAAAAATAAACTTGCCGTTCCAACATTCAGGCTTCAAAAAACTAGAGGCTCGTTTATGGGGAAATGTATAACCTTTTATAATAAGCTTCCACAAAGTCTTACCGACTTGCCTTTTCATAAGTTTAAAGCGCATGTAAAAAAGACTCTTATGAGTAAAGGATATTATAAAGTTAACGATTATTTGAATGATGCCAATGCCTGGTGTTAATTTTTCAGATAATGAATCGTCTTGTTATGTATAACCATTTGTTTAAACAAAAATTATTTTTGGTAATAAGTAGTAAGAAGAGAACTGACACATCTAATCTTGTAATGGAAGTTGAGCTCAAACTTCTGCTGTGAGGTCAGCTTCCAATTGACGACTCTGTAACAATACAGGGAGAAAAAAATAGCCCTTGCTGGTTTTCTTGCTGGTTCTTTCCAGTACAAGGTCTCCCGCCGTAGACTTGTGAACCAATGGCGTAGCTGCTTTGACGTTCAAAAGAGATTGTAACAATCCAATTTGAATAAAAGATATTGAATTTGAATTTGAATTTGAATATACAATAATTTAGATGCCTACAAACACAAGTGAAAGAAAAAAGTTAACATTATTCCTTTTAGCCTTGTCTTATATTTATGAATTATAAGTACTAAATCCTCAAAAACAAAATCAACGTAAAGGTATCTAATAATGGGATAGGTACCCCAAATATGGAACATTATAAAAACTATTATTTTTTAAAGATTTTTTTATTCAATATTTATGAAGAGAACCGGTTTTTTCTGCAGTGATTTTTTATGTTTGACCTTACTATGGGCCATAAGGCATTTGATCCAGGTTTCCCCTCGAGTATCATTAGAGAACAGCATATGACAGAAAATACACTCCGCATCTTCTGAGTCAGGAGCTGTACATCCTATCAAAGCATCCAGCCATCCCGACTCACCAAACGGATTCTCCAAGTGATTTCGTTTTGCCAACATATTTCATCATTCTGCGTACATCATTTCTCGTCAAACCGTGAAATTTGCTCTCCATCTTTAAAATATATTCTACCAAAACACTTTCAAGATGGACACCTAATACTGTCCTTCTTACTAGTATAGTGGTTGCGGCTTTTTCTGGAGGTAGTTCATTCTTCTGACTTAAGCGAAACAAAGTAGATCTCGGTACATCAAAGTGCTTTGCAGCTTTCAAATAACCCATTTTTTTCAAACCCACAAATTAACACGTGAAACATATAATAACAAATGAATTGTATGTAAAATAGGCATTCGGTTGATTAACACCCATCTGATTTCTTTGTAATTCAAATCAACAGTCGTACGTATTTATTTGTGATCCCTTGTTGTATTGTTGTCGAAATGAATATTTTAAATTGGTCCTTCGGGAATTACAATGTAGAAATAGATCATGTTGCATATTTGAACATCCACACTACACGAAATATTTAAAGATATTTTCATTTTTCATATTATTCCGTAAGAAGGTCATTGCTTACCTATAGGGCTGAAATATATTATTATGAAATATATAATTATACTTCGCGACCCTAAGGGCCGAAGAGAATTTAAAAATAAAAATATTTGTCACATTTTGTCATACGTACGCAGCCATAGATAAATTATTATTTATTTAAATCCAATACAGCCACATTAATGGTCTTATTCATAAAAATATTTAAGCAATGTTTAAGTTAAATAATGTTGCTGTCACTTTCAATCTCATTACAAAAGAAAGGACATCAAAAGAGACAGCAACATTACTTAACTTAAACATTGCTTAAATATTTTTATGAATAAGGCGACTAGTGTATAAAAAGTCTAGTGTATAGTCATTTAGTTTATTTATTTAATGTATATAAACTTCTTATTTTGGGCAAGGACAAAAAAACATAACATTTTGAAAACTTTGTGATCTTATTAAATCTAAATTCTTTTTTCAGATTTATGGATGTATTTTATTAGAAACTGATTTAAAAACAGTCACATATACCTACATATTAAAAAATACGTATAAATGCCATGACATAATAAGCATAGCGCTTAAATATTGTGCACGAAAACAAAGGCGAAAAGCCATTGTCATCGAACACAAATATGTTTTTGGAATATTAGCTTTGTTTTACTTTCCTCATATTCGAAATGAGAAGTAGTGCTTAATTCGGGTGAATGAACACACCCATTACAGCTAAAATATCTCGACTGTAATTGGCGCTGTTCAGCCCTTATAAAACAATCTATTTTCCACTACTCATACTCGGAAAGTAGGTCTGAAGTCGCCTGAGGAGTGGGTTGAAAGTAATTCTTTTCAGCTGTCAAATTATAAAAAAGAAACTAGTTCTATTTTCATAATTCTATTAACTTTGTATACAGCCACTCAAGTTAAGTATTTAATTAAAGAATATATTTTTTAAATGACTAATATAATTTACTTTCAACAATTTTTATTTAAATAGCACAGATTTGGGCAAAATATTTGCCATTTTTTCAATGATGAACATGAAAAATAATGGCTGAATAGCTGGCCGGCCGCAGAAAATGAACAAAATAGGCGGAAGAGCAGCAATCCGAACTTTTTTTTTGTTTTTTCGAGTTGTAGTGTTGTTTAAACTTCCGTATAGCAGAGATTGTAGTGTTCGTTCTGATTCACATATAGATTTAACGCCTGATTTCATAAGAGAAGAGACTTAAGCAAAAGTTGTTGATTTATTAAAATAAAATTCACAAATGTTTTCTTTAGCTAATTTTTGTTTTTATTTTATGTTTACTTTCCTTGTATTTGTAATGAAGTAAGCACAGTGTTACCTTGGGTTAAAATAGTAGATTGTTTACCAAGGGAGCAAAGAACTATTTTAAAGGCGAGAGTGTTTTTTGAATCCAGAGTGGAGTAAAGGATTCTAAAGTATAATCCTGAAGGCAGCGAGAGATTTAAAGTACTTCACTCGAGCTTAAATTGTGTTGCTCCCGAGGAACACTACTTTTTATCACGTTCTATGAGAAAATAAGTGACACTTGTGAGTAAGAATACACGTTTATTTATTTACTCGTACATACATTTAGTTAGTAACAATCAAACAATAGAAAGAAAAACTACTAATACATATACTTTCTTAGAGCGTTATATTTACATTTGAACATTTATGAAAGTTCATCGTAATAATCTTTTTACTACTGACTGTAGATTTTAACATTGAATAAGTACTCCAAAGAGTTGTAGGTTGCTTAGATTTGGCTTAATCTTGAAATAGGTCAAAAAGAACATATTCTAAAAAAGGTTTCGCATTTCTTGCATTTCTCCAAAGGATGAAATTGTCATAGCTATTATGCTTTTATATATTGTTCACAGGATTTTGTAGGTAAAAAACTTTGTATCACATTTTTAGTGTCCGATAAAATACTTAGACACACTCATTTTTTATACAATTTCACACCTCAATTTATATGCAATCACTAACGAACTATAAAAGCAGAATGAATTTCGCGCCATTTTACTTATTTTTTTTAATTTTGTTTATCCCATTTGGGAAAGGCAAAGGCGTCAACCATACAGCCTAGTCTGTAAACGCCATTTTACTTTTTCACAGACTTCTTTTTTTAAATTAAGCCCACGCGCTTCTTACTTACTAAGCTGCCAGTAACTAAGTATTTCATACAATGTTCGCGGTCGATCTCTTTGGTGATTGAAACTTTTACTCACAATATCCACATTCTAAATTCAAATCACTTTTAGTCCCTGAGGGATTAATAAGGTATTTTGGTCCTTGTTTACGGGGAACCAAGTAACTATTTTTGAGTTAACTTACAAAGAATTTGTTATTTATTTTTATTTATTTATACGATTGGTTCAAAGGACTCGTATTCCGTGCCATTATAAAAGTTTTCTGTCAGTCACTCTTACTTGAGAAATTCCCGAACTGTGTTCTTCGGTAAGTAGTCGGTTGTGGTCGTCTTTCACTTGTCATTCGATGTAAGGACTATTTTCTGGACGTTTTAGTAGTTTAATTACCTTTTTGTATTGCACACACAATTTTTTATCAAAAAAACAAACATTATGTTCTCAGACATAATGTTTGTTATTTGAAATGAAATGAAAAGAAGTGAAAAGCAAGTAAGTGTGTCGTAAATTTAATGAGAAATGGACATTAGACTATTTTATCAGTAACAATAATACCAAATTTCAGTGTATGATTTGTACCTGTGCAAGTTTTATCTATGAATAAGAGTACAATGTCAAACGACATTATACTACTTTACATGAAGAGAAGGTCTGGCATAGAGCTCTTCTCACGAAGTTACCATCATATGGAATCCCCGAGAACATACATTGCTATGCAGATGACAGTACGGGTGATGCGCGGTATACCGACCACCAGAATGTCCCTCGGAGTTCATTGCTAGAAAGGCGGTTACAACTTGTGTCTGAAGTCGAAGACTCTCTAGGGCGAGTCTCCGAATGGAGTGCAAAGAACTTGGTTAAGTTCAACCCCACGAAGACACAAGTCTGCGCATTCACTGCGAAGAAGGACCCATTTATCGTGGTGCCTCAGTTCCAGGGAGTTACTCTTCGTATGTCCCATGGTATTGGGATCCTCGGTGTGGAAATTTCTGCTAAAGTGCAGTTTGAGAGTCATTTGGAGGACAAAGCCAAATTGGCGAGCAAAAAGCTGGGCGTCCTGAACAGAGCCAAGCGTTACTTCACTCCAAGCCAGCGGCTAATGCTCTAAACACAAATTCGGCCGCATATGGAGTACTGTTCGCACCTCTGGGCGGGAGCTCCCAAATATCAGCTCGACCCTCTTGACTCCCTGCAAAGGCGTGCATTCCGCATCGTCGGTGATCCCAATATCACGGCCTCAATGGAGACGCTGGAGCAAAGGAGAGACTTTGGTTCTCTCTGCGTGCTCTATCGGCTCTTTAACGGAGAGTGCTCTGAGGAACTGTTTGCAATGGTGCCCTCTTCACCTTTTTACCATCGCACCACCCGCCATCGCAGTAGAGTTCATCCATATTACCTGGAACCAATCTCGTCTAGTACAGTTCGGTTTCAGCGTTCATTCCTTCCACGTACGTGTAGGCTCTGGAACGAACTCCCAGCTGCGGTGTTTCCTGAGCGCTACGATATGTCCTTCTTCAAACAAGGCTTAAGAAGAGCATTTCTCTCCAGGTAGGCAGTGACAGAACTGTGCCCTTGGCATTGCAGATGTCCATGAGCGGTGGTTACCACTTAACATCAGGTGGGCCACTGGCTCGTCTGCCACCGTTAGCAATAAAATAAAATAAAAAAAATGCGTAAAAATTATATTGATGAATCAAGAAACATTGTTGTGGCTGAGTGTTGTGGCTGAATAAAAACCTAATTCACCAAAAAAGTATGTTTTGTCAAAAAAAAAATTCTAACAGTGAACAAAATTTGACTGCTCCGTATGAAATTTCATTATTATAGGCAGAGATTCTCGTAAATCTCTGATTATAGGCATTTATTTCTGCAGCCTCCCAATCTATACAGTGATTTTTATTGATCCGCGATCGTGTCTGGTCTGGACAGCCCTGCCCTAAATTGATGAGGAGAGTGGTGTAATGACTAGTGCCTAGAATCTACTACCTAGCAAAACTTTCAAAGGGGTGCAATGTAACCAATTTTCAAGCGGACGAGGTCACGGAAAGAGCGCTAGTATCTTTTATATATTAACAAAGTTCTTGTGTCTAAAGTCACAGTTTAACAATGTCAAACTGTGCTAAAGTTATGTTTAAATGCTTATTTCAATAAATTGGAAATGCAGTCTGGAAAATATATTATGTTCTCTAGAACAGAAACATATCAATGAATCAGCTCTACCATTTTATCTAAGTGGGATAGGCACTCCGCCTATGACTATTAATTATCATAGGAATTAACCCGTATTCAAAATTATCGCATTGACTAAATAAATTTCGAAACTCCTTTTTATCATTATCTTATATGTATTTGCTGTAAGTGATAATACGTAGTATGTAGGTATTATACGAAAGATAGAGACAACAACACTCATAAACAATTGTAGTCCTATTTTAACTATTAAGAGAATAACATTTTTATTGTTTTGATATGAATTTTAAAATATAAATATTTTTAGTATAAAAATGCCAATATTTATGCAATTTTCATTCAAATAGAATAGTCCACGAAAGTCATTAAGGATACCTACGAGTATTTCGACAATTTTGTTACTGGAACAAAAAAACTATTTTACCCAACTACAGCGAATCAACATGTATACCACTTATTATAATCTGACAAATAAGGTATCGTTGGAATTGGAAGCATTCTTCGTCTTCATCATCCGCTAGTTATAGGCCGTGTGACATTACATTAAATTGTGTATGGCGCGATCTAAGGCGCATAACACATTGCACCGGACACCGCTCTGGTGTGCGTAGCTGCGGTTTTTAATTTTGACTGGAGAATCTTAATTTGTATACAAAAACCGCAGGGTATAACACACTCGCACCGCATCACCGTGCGGTTGTGCGGCGCGCGCGACAGCACCGCACTCCCGGACGGTGATGCGGTGCGGTCCGCGGGGTATGCCGCACTGTGCCGCAGTATCGTACGGATTACGTAGAAAGGACGTGCATACGCGTAATAGATCTCGACATAGATACTGCGGTGATGCGGTGCGTCGTGCATCGCAGCTCCGGACGGGGATACGGAGCAAACCGTACGATAGCACGGTTCCGTGCCGCCGCAGCCGCATGCGGTTTTCGTCCCTCCGTAGCGGGATGCGGCGGCAATGTGTTAAGCGCCTATAGGGCATTAATAGTAGATTATGCACCAAGGGATTAAAGCAGTGTCTAACATCACGGGCGCCATATTGAACCCCGAGCGTAACGAGGGACTCTAGAGTTAACTCCTGAGCGTAGCGAGGGAGTTAAAATTTAACTCCTGAGCGAAGCGAGGGAGTTATGTAAAGTCCTAAGTGAAGCGAGGGGATCAAGTCGCCTGAGACGAAGACACTGCTTTATTCCAGAGGTGAATACTCTACTTTTCATACTATCTGCGAGACAATAAATATAGGGCTTTATAACCAATTACTTATGTGGCAATTTTCATCATAAACACTGTCATATTATCATTATCACTATAACTATGGTTAAAATTGTCACATTATCATGAAAACCATAAAAAAAAGATTTGTTATTCTCAAGCATAAACACTTCACGCAATAGTTTTATCTTAAGTAAGTAAAGCTTGAAACCTTATAAAAACATAAAACATATTAATTATAGTATGAACTTAGTCTACCCACCGATTTACAATACGATACGATCAGCTGCTGGACCCTGTCAATGACCTTTAGTAGCACGCAGGACGAATGTTAATTTGTTAACAATAAAATGTTATCAAATTTTCTTTTGTGACTCAATTCAAACTTATAATGAACAACAAAATAAACAAGAACTTTGCATCTGTCCATCTACGTGGGAAAAACATGGAGTATTACACTGGCCGAACAAAAAAGTAAAAAATTATGTAAAATAGAAAACAATGCACGCAATGCAATTCACGCTCCCGATGATACGGTCGAGCACACGGTACTGGAATGCTCGGCCTGGCGATCCCAACGTAACGAGCTACGCGTGGCGTTGGGCGGCGGTGACCTCTCGCTGCCAGTCATTGTTAGTAAGATGCTGGCTAGTGAGAGGGAATGGAAGGATGTCGCCTTCTTCTGCGAGAATGTTATGACGCAGAAGGAGGAAGCGGAGAGGGAGCGGGAATGTGACCCAAATGCTGCTCCTCTCCGACGCAGACGGTTGGGCGGTAGAAGGCGGGCTTTCGCAGCCCACCTCCCATGACCGCCCTTGGTGTGGCCTGCGCGCTAGGGTGGCTCCTGATGCGCGTGATTATAGGCCCCCCCGTCTGGGTATTACCCCCATGTTCGGGGTAATAACCCTACAGGCGTAAAGACCCGGCCCGTAGCTGGCTGGGCTGTCCCGGGGTGGTTCGGAGAATTGGGGTTACCCAGACCCCGGATCACCCAACTATGGACAAGAAGAACATCGAGGTTGGTTTAGTGGGTATGCCCCGCAATCAGCTGGGCGAGTCCCACACACGCCTGTCGACTAGCCATCGGCAGGTACGGTGCGCAACAGCATTCCACCTCGTAAAAAAAAAAAAAAAAAAGGCGGCAAAGCGGTGAAAAAACTGAAATTCGGTAAATATTATTATTTCAGTAGGTAGCCGCCATTTTGAATATATGTAAATCCGGTCCTGCATATTATGATAATCTTTTCTTGTTTCATACAGCATTAAAACAAACGTCTATAACGACTGTATTACGTTCTCATCGCACTTAATTGTATCGCTACGAAAAGTCGCAGTGTAAAATAAAGAGAAAAAAAAAAGTCGCAGTGTGTAAAGGGCCTTAATTGCGTTAAAAGCCCAAACACCTGTCATAGCATCCAAATACATTTATTAGCAATAGTAAGTAATGTACAATATTATCTATATTGAGCTAATCAGGTATACAAACACTACGCCTAGTCAGTGCGCACACAAGGTCCCCGGCAGCTGTATAGTTGGTGCGGATTGGATCGACGCGGTACTTTGCCTAATTAGTTTGAAATATCGTTTAACTTATTCCTTAAGAGCGTTTTAAGTACTTCGAGCTATGCGTAAGGTAAACTTTTTTTTCTATTAACTACATTAAACCGTATTTCTTTAAATATCCTCATTGTCAATTTATCTATATTTAATACGCGAAATATATTAACATAAATATATATTTATTGTAGGCTTGTGAAATATATATTAAGATTTTAATTATTTTAATCTTAATAAATGTTTTCTTTTTTTTTCATTCAACCAATTGACCGCATTCAAATGAAGAATTATTCCAGTAACCAAAGCCTTAGAGATCCTATTTTCAGATTCGAAAAAGAAAAAGTCATAATATAGGCATATTTTTACAAAAAAGTGCTGCTTATTTTTACAGTAATATAATTTGCTTAAAGATGAACATAACTTAATCAGTTCTAAAATTTTCGGGAAGCTTTGATGAGGAGAATATTTTATTATCTTAAAGTTTATATCGAGAAATTTCTAGATATGTAAATAAAAATTCTTCACCGAAATATATGTACACTCATAACTTCTGAACGACTGCGCCAAATTTGATATTTTTTTGTGTTCGTTATTGTGAAAACTAGGTTTGTATAAAAAGGAATTTTAAAAATCTAACAGATTTTTTTAAATCTTATAAATCATTAATTGAAAAGTGAGTGAGTGAATGAATGAGATAGAAGACTGTGACAGATCTTCAATCATTCTCCATTATATTAACAAAACATTAACAGATTGACAATTAATTGTTTAGCCAGCAGTTGATAACTTGAAACATGCTTGAAACAGGCCATACGTCATAATGTCAATCTGTCCATGCTGTCTAGATTGACAACAAGTCATTGAGGAATGGAATTTCTAAAAAATTCACAAAAAAAATTATGGCGGTACGAAGTTCGCCGGGTCAGCTAGTTAGTAATAAATCTCATGAACTGTTCTTATCGTTAGGTAATATGAAAAAATAATAATATATATACAATAAAGCTGGCAAACAAGCAGGCCACCCATCTGATGGTAAGTGGCTACAGTGGCCTATATTACACGTGGTTCCTGTAAGACTTACAAATCTACAATCACTACAAGGACGCTAATGTACGTTGTCAACTCTCTAAACCGAAACACAGTAATCCAAGCACCTCTGCTTTGCAGCAGAAATACGTAAGTAAGACAGAAGTACCCCATGCATATGGTTTTGGCTAAGAGTCTTCCTCTGATAATCATTAACCGACTTCAAAATAGGAGGAGGTTTTATGTTCGACTGTATCTATTTTTTATGTATGTTTACCAATTACACCGCCATTTGTGGGCCGATTTCCAAAATTCTTTTTGTAATCGAAATAGTATGCTCCGGGGTGATCCCATTGTCACCAAGTCATGACCTGATGATAGAATCCCAGGGAAATCGAGGGAAACCCTTAAATTTCATAAACACGTCCAACGTGTTTTATGTTATTTTCTGAAGGTTTTCAAGAATTTGCATCTAGTGGTAACCCAGCTGTCCTTTTGATGTCATCATCTCAATACATCTGAGGTCTTCCTAGGGAACGCTTTTGGCCCCATGGTCACCACTCGAGCAATCGCTTGCTCCATGAATCGGCCTTGCTTACCACATGAGTCGCCCATTCCATCAAGTTGTTGCCAAATTTTAAGTAACTTTAGTAATTTGTTCTTATATTTTTTAAACCTTTCCACTAAGCTTAGCCCCAACTTCAATATAAAAATGTGAAGTTGTATATATTCTTATATTACTTATGATGTTTTGGTGTTTTTGAAGTCGGTTTTATTTTTCCAAATTTTTATAAGCGCTTACATTTTTAGGTAACCTTCTAAATTCACGCCATCGATCGGTAAGAAAGCACCTAAGCCGGTCGTTGGAATTCTTTCTTCGTCATATATATATACATCGGTTTTTTTTGTCGGTAGATGTCACTACTTCGGGAAATAGTTGTGTTCTTGAGTGGGTGCGTGTTTCTGACGACGAGGCTGTGTGCAGCGCAAGTGCCTATGTTGGGTCCCTGCCCTGACGTAAAGGCCATGACTGGTTTTGAGCCCGCGAAAGTAAGACTAGTTCCATACCTCATCTTTTCCTTTAAGAAATCAGAAGGAATACGAGCATATCATTTACACAACTCAAAGTAGTTTCATGTCATACATCTGAATAACAGCTAATTATGTGAGTATTATAATATAATTTTTATAAGTTATTTTTATTGTTATAAGTCACTCCTATTATAAGCTTTAAATAGACCAAAAAATCATCTGTAGATGTTGTAACCTAAAAATATTTTAACTAAATAAATTCACGATTATAAGTTTTATCATCACCACAACTCATATACGTCCCCACCGAGGGGCTCGAGCCTACCCTAAATTAGGGTGTTTAGGCCTTAGTCAACCAACCACGCTGGCCCAGTGCGGATTGGTCGACTTCACATTCACCTTTGAATTTTCTTCGCAGATGTATGCAGGTTGCCTCGCGATGTTTTCCTTCACCGTAGAAGCGTACCTTCGGATAAATGTGTACAAGGTTTGCACATGGCAGGATCGAACCCCGGACCTCCCGACTAGAAGGCCAGCAGTGCCAAGCCCACAGCGCCACCGACTCTTCATGTTTATATAAAAACAAAATGTCAGAAATTTCTCATTATTCAGGCGATTCTTTTAATTTGTCTTGCATTATTAAAGGAGAACAATTGAGCCATTATCTTTTTTTATTTTAACGACTTACCATTGTATTTATATACATAAACATTTATTACATTACATTTATTACATAAATTCATATAGGTATTATAATTGAAAAGTATTATTGAAAGAAGCACTTAAAAAATGTATGTAGTTTTTAACCAGTAAACGTTAAATTTTCAGTATCTGGGCAAATGGTACGAAGCAGAAAGGTACTTCTTCATTTTCGAGTTGGGGGGCAAGTGCGTGAGCGCAAATTACTCTGACCAAGGCGACGGCCGCATCGGAGTCAAGAACACCAACATTAACGCTATGTGAGTAACCAATACATCTCATAAGACCAATATATCTACATAAGATAGATTCCAACTAAACTAGATTATATTATGAAGTTTGCGCTATATTGCTTCATAATAGCACGGTAATAGTATACAGGGTAAATTTTGAGGTACCGGCAACCTTGCAGGACTAGATAGCTAACATCATAAACTATAACGTCTGTTTTACGAGTTTCAAGATAACTCAATACATTGAACAAAAATCAATTTTCAACTTTTTATTGCACTGTCGTGACATTGATAAGTCTATGTTTCATTTATAAACGACGACGGAAGACAACGCTACGCTCGCGCGCTGTGCGCGTAGGTTTACAAACATTCTACAGGTATATTAAATGAATATTTATTTTTGTATGAAAGTAAAATCTAACGAATTATCAAAAGTCGTAAAACAAACGTAGTTAATGATGCTTGCTATCTATTCCTGCGAGTTTGCCGGTACCTCAAAATTTACCCTGTATAGCACGTTAATAGTATATTATACTACTACCGTGATAATAGTTTCAAATAGTTTTTAATTACGAGTATATCCCACCTACACGTAAATTTTGCGGCTATTAATGATTACAATGTTCCTTTATACTATTGTGGACACTAGAATTCATAATTTTATTGTAAAAATATAAAATTAACATTTCGAATCAAAAAATTGGTTCCGTTTCTCAAGAGAACAAAACGGAGACATAAAGGATCATTTCATTGTCCGTCTGTCGGTCAATCTGTTGAGACTCGTTTTCTTAGGAGCGCGTAGAGATATATCAAATAGAAATTTATATCAAATCTAAATTTGCAGATCAAACGATATGACCGTGTATGTCATTTCAAGGAACGGGGATAACAAAATCTATTAGGGTACTTCCCACTGACCTATGTAGAACCATGAAAGGTAACATAATGTATATTGCCGTAATTCATAATTTACATTCTCTTAAAGATCACACGGCACATGTTGATGAAGAAGAAAGAAAGAAAATGGTAAATATGTAGTTAGGAACATATAGTTTGTATGGAACCCTCGCTGCGCGAGTCCAACTCGCACTTTGCTGTTTTTTTCTTAGCAAAGGAGATGTTTATTGAAATATGCTTTATTTACTTCAGTAATATTATGATAATCTCATTTAAATCAAACTATGAGCCGTAACACATTTTCGTAACAGGTGGGGCAGTAATATCCAAAAAGTATGGTAATATACGTGGCACTAGCTATGACATGCAATGTGTGGTTAGACATTGCCCTTAAGGACCAGTGTGCTGGAGCTAGAGCAATTGATCAGTAACTTGATAACTTGATGCTATCATTGCTTGTTACATCAGTTAGCAATACCTAATTGCAGTAATCATCTAATCATTTTCTACTTTTTGGGGCAGCCACATAGGTTTAAAACAAACAGCGCCTCACTATAGTACAGAATCCATCAGCAACTGTTAACAGAGGCCCAATTCTACTAATAAGTTACAGCCGAATCGAAACTGAACCGTTCCGATCGACCAATCATAACGCCACATTATCCCGTCATTGAACAGTTGTATGGTAATATACTCGTATAAGCGCTCCGATTGATTGATCGCAACGGTTCAGTTTCGATTCGACTGTTACTTATCAATAGAATTGGGCCTCGGCCGCGATTATTTCCATCTCCTCCCAAATTGCCCGTTTGTCCGTGTCCTCCTCCAAACTTCCCACTTGTCATTTTAAAGCGTTCCCACGAAACTAGTGCTCGTCTAAAGATCATTACTCATGCGGGACCGTCAGACTAACAAACTGTATATTGGATACGCCTCAAAAATCTTAACCTCTAATCGAACACGAAATGCTTCTGTTTATGATAGTGATATTGCCATTTGCTAGACTGCTGTAAACGGCTGTAGACTCTTACTAGTTCAAATAATTATTCTTTATATTTGAAAATGAAGAAATTTCGTCTTCTGCGAAATCACTAGACTTTTGTATCAATCATTAAAATGAAAACAAACCATTTGACAATATTTATTTATTGAAATTGTTTAACCGCTTTAAATGTAATTAACCGAGCAGTCTAATATTAACGAGCGATCAATTCTAACATGCAATGTGACTGATTTCAAAAAGGCACGAGGCATAAATAAAATTTGCTCATGGAGCATACCTACAACTATTTAGCACGACCAAAAAACTGCCCCCTAAAAAACCAGGAATTCCATAATTCCGACTCAACTTTTAGCACGGTTACTGTATTTTGTATAGCAACCTTGTCAGAATGACATCCTAGATCACAATGACATCCTAGATCCCCGCCTAGGTCTGGAACATGACAGTTTACTACTATAATCAGCAGCTCGAATACGCAAGTACATTCATATTATAAGAGATTACATACAAATAACATAATCGAAGCCTGTGAGTGAGATGTCGCAAAGGCTCTTGGAAGGCGAACTCGTGTTCGTATGTTCGCTTTCTTATCTGTTTAAGACAATCTTCTAAAATCATTCTTTTCTTTTGTAGTGAACAAAAGAACCCGTTTTTCTTCGAAATCATTATTCAAAATACTTTTAAAAATATATGCCTACAAGACACAGTTGTAATAATTATCTGAAATATTTATTTGATAAGATATTATCAAATAAATTTTAATATTTCAGATAATTATTATCTTAAATATTTATTTGATAATATCTTATCAAATAGATATATTATAATATGATATTATTATGATAAGAAGGCTCAAAGTCACTCAAAGGGCAATGGAGCGGGCTATGCTCGGCGTTTCTCTACATTTCTCTACAAGCTGTTAATGAGATCAAGGTGCTAAAGGAGTCCTATGACCAACTGATTCAGGAGCGTGAGGAAAGTGAAGAGGAGATAAAGAAGAGCATTGACAGAAATACAGCTCTTAAAGGTGAACTCTCCATGTTAGATATGAAATATCAAGAAGTGCTTGAGGAGCGCCACCAATTGCTGGATAACATCAATGGTTTAGTTCAGTGTAATGATTTGTATGAAACTGCTCTGAATAGAATCACAGAATTAGAATGTGAGTTGGGTGATGCAAACCAACAGATTATCCAACTCGAACAATTAAAGCGGGACATGGAAAATACCCACACGCATAGTTTATACGAGGAACTTATGCAATCATCTAGTTGTCAAAATTTTGCACAAGCTGCACCTGCGACAGAAAACCATTTGCCACTTTATTTTCACAGTAAAAAGAAACTTAGGAAATATTGTAAAATCAATAAATTTATTAAAAAAAAACACAATACCTCATTAAAAAGCATAATGTATTTATATCTAATATCAAGTTACGAAAAGAGCGTGCATGTCTTATTGATTCATTAGACATTTTTGATGTAAAACTGAAAGAAAGCAGAAGTAAGTATGACAGCGACATAAAAGACCTAACTGATAGCATTAGCTATTTACAAAATTCTTTGTCAAATATAACAAAAAACTATGAAAGTGCTCAAAACCAAAATAAGGAGCTTATTAAGTCAGTGACAGAGTTAGCCACACTCTGTCAATTCAATGAAGACCGTTATCAGTCCCTTCTGGAGAAACAGACTATAGATAACAGTAACCATAATTTAACATTGGACGGCAATATAACTAATAATTTGGATAACAATAATTGTGTACCCAGTCATACATCTTCTGCGCTCAATGAGGTATGTCAGTCGTCAATAGTTACTGGTGAGATTAGGCTGCCTGAATCGAAATGTGTTATATTTTGTGATGAAATAGGTAAAAATATGGGGCACTTGCTATCAAACCAGCTGGGGCGAAGTGTCATAAATTATTGTATGCCTGGCTCCAGTTTCCAAGATGTGGTAGCTAAAATTTCTAATTATAAGTTTAATAGTAATGATAATCTGATAATATTAATAGGAAATAGGGGCAATTTAAACAAATTTCAATTAAAAACATTATATTCAAAGTTTGAAAATTTGGAAGTAAATAAAATAATTATGTACACATTTCCCTACCACCATCACTTATCTGAATATGAGAATAGTATGAGATACAAATTAAATCTGACACTAGATGTATTGACTTGTTATTCCAAAAAATGTCATATCATTGATATAAACAAGTTGACACGCGCCCCTAATAAAATTTATCTGTCAAAAGATAGATCATATCTGTCTACCTTTTCAAAAAAACAATTAGCAAGTTCGCTAAGCTTTTATTTTTTATGTTTAGCCAAGAATTTGGCTACTGACAATGCTTTTATTGAGCAACACACTCAAAGTAATGTCTTGGAACAAGTTCCAAGTAATTTAAATTAAATATTAAGACAAAAGAGGTAGCCTCTTGCAAGGTCCTGACCAAAGGAAAGCCCAAATATTTACGGATATTTCATCAACATATTCAAGGCTTTTCTGGAAAAGACTTAGAAATAAATTTATTTCTAGACTATGAAAACATAGATATACTTTGTATTACTGAGCATTAGCAGAAAAATTATGAGTTGTTAATAAGTTTAAATAATTATAGAATTGTGAGTTCATTCACTAGAAAAACAGCTATTAGAGGTGGATCCCTAATCATTTTACATAATGACTTACAGTTTAAAGAACGAAAAGACATAGTTTCTCTTTCTATTGAACGAATCATTGAGCTGTCATGTGTGGAACTTGATAATTTTATTATAATATGTGTATACAGACCCCCCTCTGGGAATTACTCAGAGTTTGAATCGAGTATAGAAGATGTATTAAGAATAGTATCTAACAAAACTAAAAAAATCATTGTATGCGGTGATTTTAATATAAATATTTTAGAGGAATCGCAATTATCTAGTAGATTTATTAATTTATTTAAGTCATTTAATTTGAATTATGTTTTTCAAGAACCAACCCGAATTACAGCTACATCTGCTACTTGCTTAGACAACATCTTTTGTAACTGTAATGTACAAGATAAGTTAATTATTAACTACAAGTAGTCTCAACTCAGGTCCCGAAGAAGCTGTAGCTCTCCTAGGGCAAAGTGTAGAGAGGTGCAACAAGGTTTTCAAATTTTGTCACATTGACGCTGACACTGTGCTTAAAACATTTCGCACAATTAGTACGAAAAAAACTGAAGATCTTTGGGGTATTTCGACCCACATAATCAAATCGGTTATAGTGGAACTTGCCCCGCAACTCGCGTTGATATTCAATAAATGTATTGATGAAGGTGTCTTCCCCGACCTCAAGAAGAATAGCAAGCTAATACCATTATTTAAATCTGGGAATAAAAATGATCCTTCAAATTACAGACCAATTTCTATTTTACCAGCACTTAGTAAAATATTCGAAAAAATTGTATCTCAGCAGTTAATAGATCATTTCACATGTAATAACATTTTTCATATGAACCAATTTGGTTTTACCAAAGGTCGTTCCACGACAAATGCTGGAGTTGCACTTCTCAAACACATTTTTGCCGCTTGGGAGTGTAAACAAGATGTGATTGGTATATTTTGTGACCTGTCGAAGGCTTTCGACTACGTTAGTCACCAGACTCTTTTAAATAAACTCAAACATTATGGTGTCACCGAAAAAGCAATTAGTCTTATGGAGTCTTATTTATCCAATAGGGTCCAGAAAGTTGTTATTAACAAAACTGAGTCTGTTGGTGCATGTATAACTATGGGTGTGCCTCAGGGATCGATATTGGGACCTTTACTTTTTTAATTTACATTTTAATGATCTCCCACACTTCACTAACAATCTGTGCGATACAGTACTATTTGCAGATGATACTTCTTTAATATTTAAGGTTGACAGAGGAAATGAAAATACTGACTTTGTAAATAGTACTCATTCTAAAGTATTGCATTGGTTCACAATTAATAACTTATCATTTAACTGAAATAAAACTAAATGTATAAAATTTTCATTGCCAAATATAAGAAAAGTGGATACTATTGTGGAAATGAATAATCAAATTATTGAATTCATTGATTGTACCAAATTTTTGGGCATTACATTGGATTCCCGTTTGCAGTAACAGACCCACATATTGAGTCCTTGGTAAACAGACTTAGTTCTGCGGCATATGCAGTTAAAAAAATAAGATAACTTACTAATGTTGAAATGGCAAGATTGATTTACTTTAGTTATTTTCACAGTGTTATGTCGTATGGACTACTACTGTGGGGATCGGCTGCTAGTATAGACAGTATTTTCGTACTTCAAAAAAGAGCAGTTCGTGCTATTTATGATTTACGAACAAGGGATTCTCTAAGAGATTTATTTAGAGAAATTAATATATTGACCTTAGCAGGACAATACATTTATGAAAATTTGATTTATGTCTATAAGAATTATAATACATTTGAAACCAATTTCCACGTTCACCGGTTAAACACAAGAAATAAAAATAAACTTACCGTTCCAACGTACAGACTCCAAAAAACTAGAGGCTCATTTATGGGGAAATGTATAACTTTTTACAACAAAGTTCCACATAGTGTAACCGACTTGCCTTTTCATAAGTTTAAAGCACATGTAAAAAAGACTAATGAGTAAAGGATATTATAAAGTTAACGATTATTTAAATGATGCCAATGCCTGGAGTTAATATGAAGTTATTATTCGTTATAATGTCAATAATCGTGGTGGTGTGTATAGCTACTGATGTCAACAAATATTGTTGTCAGGAAAAGAACTGACACTGATTTTGAATCAGACCAAGTTATCATGTTTGGTAACAACATAATTTATTGTATTATGATTAGTGTATACCGACCGATTGTACCGATTGTATTTTTTTGACATTTTAATCATACCGATTGTATTTTTTTTAACATTCAATGATTTAAAAGAGGAGATAAAAAATTTGACCTTTCGAGTTTCTTGCCTGTTCTTCTCGAGAAGGCTCTCCCAATTTCCGAACAGGTGTAGATTCAACTTTTTTTGTTTTTTTCATTGCTACTTGTATTTGCAGACATCTTGAGTAGGTATATTCAGGATGTATGCACATACAAGGTTAAATATTTTCCTTTAAATTAGAATGTTTTGCTTTGTTTTGACTTCAATAAGTGCCTGTAAAGGCCTAAATTGAATAAAGATTTTTGAATTTGAATTGAATTTGAATTTGTTACTGACATAGCCCAAAGAATTGCAAACCATAAGTGGCAGTGGTTAAACGGTGGCAGTGGGCCGAACACATCGTTCGTAGGACTGACGGCCATTGGGGTGGAAAGGTCCTTGAGTGGCGGCCGCGTACAGGGAGACACAGTGTTGTTAGGCCCCCCACAAAGTGGACCGATGATCTGGTGAAGGTCGCGGGAAACCGCTGGATGCGGGAGGCGCAGGACCGATCGGTATGAAGATCCTTGGAGGAGACCTATGTCCAACAGTGGGCATCTCTTGGCTAAAATGATGATGATGATTTATTTGAGAAAATTAATACAACAGTGAACTAATTTCATCAAAAGTTGACCCAAATACGCCTCGTTTTTTAAACTTGAAACCAAATCACTTACTGAATTTTGAGTTATCTATATATATAATAAAAGGAGATGTCCCCATCTATAGACGCACGCACACTAAGTAGGGATTTTAAACAATTTTAACCCTAAAGGGATTAAATAGGGGTTGCAAGTTTGTATGGAAAAATCTTTAAATGAGCAACGATTTTGATAAAACTTGAGATTCATGCTCTTAAAAATATTTAATTGAACACATGTTTCAAGGTTTATTGGAATTCAACCCCTGAGGGTGTAAAATAGAGGTTGAAAGTTTCTATGGAAAATATTTAAAATCTGCTCCAATTTCTATCAAATTTATTATCTGGGCTTAAATAGGCTACAAAATTATTTCTCCTACGGGAAAATATAAAATTCCCACGGGAAAACCATAATAACGCGGGCAAAACCGCGAGCGGAAAGCTAGTTTTTCAATAAATATACTAATCAAGGCGGTGGTTTTTTCAGATTTTACAAATTCACTTTTACAAGGGTTTCACACAAATTTTACTTATCACTCACCCTTAAATGATTAATGCAGGACAGTCGTTTCAAGGACCTTACTAAGCCCCTTAAAAGAAGCGGTGTTGCAACCGCCAATTTGTATAACTACGTCCACAAGCTAAGGCTCTGAACATTTTACAATTTCCCTATTTAATTATAACTAAACCTTGGTTAAACATTACAGAACAGGTGGCACGAGTTCAATCGAAGGCTATGCTGTCAGAGTGAGCGACACAGAAGCGAAGCTTGAGGTGTACTTCCCGTCGGTGCCGGGCAACTTTGGCGCCCCCTACTGGGTGGTAGACACCGACTACGACAGCTACGCTCTCGTCTGGAGCTGCAACAACTTTGCTCTGTTCCATACGAGTATGTGGCGATTTCACTTTATTATTGGAACTAGAATTGGCGAACAGTATTGCACAGATTTTGTGTTTCGTCAATTACGACACAAAGAAGCTAAGCTAATAGACTGGACCACAGCCCTACATCATACCAAAGTGGGTCACTTTGGTATGATGTAGGGCTGTGGTCCACCAGTAAGTATGCCGCTAGCTTCCTCGTGCCCTTTTTTCTAGCTCTTTCTCCAAAGCCTTTCGAGATATGTAATAGGAAAGCAATGTTCACCTAAAGAACATATTTAAGGAGAGCGGGATCGATCGCATATAAGCATGTAAAACGGCAGGACACAGGTAGTATATAAAGGGTGTCTGCATACTTATAAAGTTTGAAGTTTGAATTCGGCGCTGAGACATCCTATATACACGGTGTTTCAAAATAACCAATAAATAATCAATTCTTTATCAATAACTCATTATTAAAATTTGTTTACTTGTAATGTCATTCAACCCAAAATTTTCATGTAAATCATAGACACTTGGATCATTTAGTCTGAATGCTCTAAGCATAGACGTGATGATGATACTATGATTTACATGAAAATTTTGGGTTGAATGAAATTACGTGTAAACACATTTTAATAATGAGTTTTCCATAAATAATTGATTATTTATTGGTTATTTTGAAACACCGTGTATACACCGTGTTTGGTCAACCCGAAATCTACCCATGTAGTCATATATACGAGTATAAATTTATGGTGTAATTTAAATTGTGAAATTGAAAATTATGGCGTAATAATACGTAATAAAGCTATGGCGTCATTAAAATATTGAAATTGAAATTTAATTGCATTGGGAATTAGAAAATGATTTTTTTATAATTTCAAATTTTCAAGGACATAGCTTTTATATGACTATGTTGATATGGGTAGGTATCGAATTGATAGTGTATGTACCAAATACCTTGTATATTTGAAAAATAACGCCTTGATATCTTATTTTGATTGATACATTTAATAGACCCCGCTTGCACTGTCACTTTACTAAATCACGCAGATCTGATGCGACTAAACTCCTAAAAGTAACTAAAAGTACACACAAAAAAAATATTTCACAAAAAATAAAATCCGACTTCAAAAATACCGAAAAGTTAAAAATAATATAAGAATAGGTACGGACAACATCACACTTCTATACTGAAGTCGGTGACAAATTTTAACACTTTCTAGGAGATCATCGTCGGTTCTATTTTTTGTAAAATATTTTTTATTTTTATCTTTTTAGTGGATGAAATCTTTTTAGTGAATCTAATGTATTGAATTCAGGTACAAGGTCAAGTCAGGTCTGGTCAAGTCCAAAAGTTAAGGATCCTTCCATCATCAGCTCGGTTCATGTCTACCAGACGCAAATACGTGAATAGCTTCGAAAAAAACATTAAACACGTTGGACGTACCTGTACAACGAAAGGGTTTCCCTCGATTTTCATGGGATTCCAACATCAGATCCTAACTTTGGTGACCTTGGGACTACCCCAGGAGTATACTCTATCGTATTCAAAAGAATTTTGAAAATTGGTCCATAATTTGCAGAGGAATCGCGTAACATACAAAACACATTGGACACCTATAAAATTTAAGGGTTTTCCTCGATTTTTATGAGATCTCATCATCAGATCCTGACTTTGATGACCTTGGGGCCACTACCTATACTTTATTGAATACAAAAGAATTTTGAAAATCGGTCTACAATTGGCGGCGTAATCGCGTAACATACACACATAAAAAACATACGCATCGAATTGAGAACCTCCTCCATTTTTGATGTCGGTTAAAAACAGGTTTTGTTAAAGTGTAAAAAAAATAAGAATACAAACAACTTTATTATTACATTTATATGTTGAAGTCGGTGTCAAACGATGATCTCCTAGAAAGTATTAAATTTTAGCACTGACTTCAACTTTGAAGTGTTCTTGAAATCGATTTTTATTTTTTGTATTTATCTTTTTAGTAAAATTAATACCAGCTCACCGAAGTAACTTGATGTAAAAAAATCTAACCTCTAACTCCTAAAAGTTAAAGATCCAGTAATATACCTTATCGAATAGAAAAAGAATTTTGAAAATCAGTCCACAATTGGCGGAGTAATCGCGTAACATGCACACAAAAAAACATATGCATCGAAATTCAGAACCTCCTCCATTTTTGAAGTCTGTTAAAAATAACTAGCATCGTGATATGTATAACGCCTATGCACTACTATGTCATTATTTCGGAAGGCAACAAACATCACCAAAGACGTTTGTTTTTTGTGATCTTCGACCTTAATTGTTCTAAATTCACGGACAATGCTGATTAGAATTTGAATAATATTATTCCACTGAGCATATACGAGTATATCTAAATCATAAATATGCTCCAAACGCATAATAGATGAACACAACAGAGTCTACTACTAACTAGCTAATCTGTGTGTGAAATGTGATATTATGAGATTTGGGGGCTCTTGATGCCCTTAATTTATTATATGAATTATATGAGTACAGTGCCGTGCTCATGTACCACTATAATCTTTAAGATAAAATTCCTTTGATTTTGCTATTTATCATATTTTTAAATGTTCCCCAAGAAACAGAATAAACAAAAAATTATTGTGAAAACGCTTTTTACTTTTTGACTCCCTTTTTGCACATACTCTAACTAAAATTTCAAAGCCCTATTTCTTAAAGCTGTCATTTGAAATTTCCATGGAAATTCAGACGACGACGTTACAGAATGTTAAACATATTAAAAATCAGTTTTAATTTATTTATTTATTTACTTAATCTTTATCGCACGACATAAAAAAGATGTGTCAAATCTATACGATGGCCGATTGCCGATGAGTTACCAAATCACCCACCAGATCCCCTCAGATCTTTTTTGCGTGGCATCGATGTGTATTTACTGTCACTCGTATGGACAAAAATTGGGATGATGACTGAATTCTAATTTTTACGTCTCGTCATTAAATATTAAAATACAGTGGAAAAATATGCAGTCCTGTGAAATCAGAATTAAAATCGGCTTAGAAATACATTAGATACAAGCATTTTAAGTTGTTAATTTGAAGGCGATTAGACAGAGAGATCCGACATCAACCGTGACGTCATAGTTGAGTACGGCCATATAAACTCCTTGTAAATTGCCGTTTTGCTAGAAAGAGATGGAGAAAAATCTTTAATACCTTATATCTTGGTTGTTTTTATAGTTATTCGAAAACAGATTTTTTCTTTCTGTTTATTATATGAATGAGCTTCTATTAAAGCAAGAAAATTTTTTTAGTCATCTAGCCAATTATAATAGGCGATCATGTCACAATATATTTTTCGTTCACACTAGCGTCAAAGTTACACGTCGAAGCCAGGCAACGGAGATCATGGTTGTGATTATATAACTCGTAGATTGATCTACAATCGTAATTCATTTAAATGAATTGATGAAGGACAAAGGAATTATGAATGTCGGCTATATGTATTGGTATATTCCTTTGGCAAATATAGCATATGAGAATACAAGACCGATTGAACATCGATGTTACAAAATACTTATAAATAATAAATAAATAAACAGACAACTTTAATAAATCTGTGCTTATCACTTCCAGGCACATCGTGGATATTGACTCGAGAGAGAAACCCTCCATCTTCCGTCGTTGAACAAGCGTACGCGGCTGCTGATAAGAACCACATAAAAAGGGAACTGTACATCAAGACTGACCAGAAAGATTGTCCTGAGGATTCTTAGCGTTACAAAGCTGTAACATTGTATATTTTTAGTGTGTAAGTGATTAAAGTCATTTAGTCAGTAATTCAAGGAAGCTTGTTTTTATTTGAATTAAGAACGGAAAGCTAAATTACAACGTGTTTGGTACATACCCCATCAAGCCGAAACCTACCCATGTCAACATTAATCATATAAAAATTATGGCATTTACGGTTATAACATTTTCTAATTCTCTGTACATTTGTTTTCACAGTCCCAACTATTTGTACGGAGGATTTCAAAATGAATTTCCAATAACGCCATAACTTTTATATGACTACTAGCTTTTTCCCGCGACTTCGTCCGCGTGGAAGTCCTTTTTAGGGTTCCGTAGTAAACAAGGAACCCTTATAGTTTCGCTATGTCTGTCTGTCTGTCCGCGCTTTTACTCAGAGACTATTAGTACTAGAAAGCTGTAATTTGGTATGGGTATGTATATTAATCATGGCAAAAAGTGGTGGAAAAAAACATTGAAAAAAAAATTTTTTAGGCTAGCTCCCACTTCCATACAAGTAATTTTTTTTTCTCAACTTACCCATCGTGTGGGGTATTATTGAATAGGCCTTTAAAAAATAATGTAAGGTTCAGAACATCATTTTTCGATTTAGGGATCCGTTTCTGAAATATTTGGTTTTAAAGTGCAAATTTTTGTCAGAGGTAAGTGTCCCCCCCCCCCCCCTCTATCTGGTAAACGGTTATATATAGACACGTGAAAAAAATTACAACAGTAGTATATATAACGAAGTTTAAAGAAAAACTATCAGCATTGAGTACTAAGTACCTACATACTAAAAAGTTATAGACGACTAACTTATAAAATGTACTTACTCGGAAAAGTAAATTGAAAATAGTACAAATACAAATTTACGAACCACGTGAAGTTAAGGAAATATAAAATCATTGCAGCTTTAATAATAATGCCTAATTTAATAGCAACGTATTTAGTAATCTGTGGCAACGTGTTGTGATGAGGTGTGAGTGTGAACTCAAAGTTGGCATTTGCAACTACGGAACCCTACACTGCGCATGGCCCGACATGCACTTGGTTTTTTTATCGATTCCCTTGACAAATCCCCCCCCCCTTTTACACCCTTAAGGAATGATTTCGGGGATAAAAACATTTGTTTATCCTTCCCTACAGCTCAAACTATCTCCATACCAAATTTCACAAACTTCCACCCCCCTTTTCTCCCCATTACGGAGTGATTTCTGCGATAAAAGCTATCCTATGTCTTTTCATGGGACTCAAACTATGTCTGTTCTGTGCCAAATTACTTCTAGGTAAATCGGTTCAGTAGTTTAGGTGTGATTGAGTAACACTCAGTCACAAAGACAGAGTTACTTTCGCATTTATAATATTAATATTATAAATGCGAAATTAATATAAAAGGATGTTAACATGGGAAGGTTGCGGCTTGATAGGGAATTTACCAAACTCGTCTATACTCTATACAAATAAATAAAATTGAAGTGTCTGTTTGTAATGTCAAAATAACAAGTTTTTACTAAATGGGTATGAATGTATATCGGGTACTAACAAAAAAACACAATTTAAAAAAATATTGTCTGTCTGTCTGTTTGTTCCTACTAATCTCCGGAACGGCTGGATCGATTTTGACGGGACTTTCACTAATAGATAGCTAATTATATAAGGTATAACATAATAAGAACAGAAGTTTAATCAGCATTGCATCGACTTCAGATATGATAGGCTCAGAAAAAAAACTATTTTACTTATAAGTAGTTACAAAAAAATTGGCCTCTGAATTTCATCGATTTTCCAATTATTTTTTTAAACGAAAAAATATTATACAAGTTGATTGATTTATGCTAAAATTTTAAATGGCAGTGAAAAAGAATCGAAATAAATTCCATCCTTAAAAACAAAACGTTTTTATTAGTCACTAATTTAATATTATTCCAAGAAGTATATTTCAATTATGCCAGTGCAATAGTGAACTATCTACAAATTAAATAAATTAAAGCCTCGGGATATATAACTATCGTGCTAAAAACAAAATTCAATAAAAAATAATTAATATTTGTAAGTCTATAATAATATACGCTTGTAGCAGTAAGTGTTATGTGTTTTAGATTATATTTATTGTAAAGTACTTAACATACTTATTAAAAAAACAATTAAAGTGTCTGATGAACACAATTTTTAGTGAACAAAAATAGAGAGATTTTATAGACTTACCTGCACGGGTGGCAACAGTCAAATTTCGTCGGATAAACGATTCAATATAAAATTAATTTTATAAGTAATACAAATACCTAAATAAATAACCACTCAACAGACATTCAGGCATACAGTCACCGAATTTAAAAAAGAAATTCATTCATAGGCGAATAATGTACAGTCAGAACAGCAGTCTATCTAAAACTAATAGGAATATATAACATCATTTTGATAGTAAACGGAGTGTTTGATTATAAAGCTTCGTGTCCACTAAGCGACAATAATAGTCGTTGCACAAAGACGCGAACAGACAACGATGCTATGCACTATGTTGCCGTTCAACAAGTTTCAGTTGCGAAAAAAAAAAAGTTGCGCGTCAAATATCGCTCAGTTAATACAAAATTTGAAGCTTAAAATCAACTATGGAAAGATAGACTTTATAGGATGACACGTTATCGTTGCATTTCACCGTTCCGAGCTATTTATAGATTCAACAATTAGACACGATACTTAATTTCCTTAAAAATCTATTAGTTTGAAGTACTATCTTCAGAATGCCAGCTCGTTCTGTTTTCGTCGATTGCTTCCGCGTAAGTGGGAGGAGGCGGCAAGTTATCGCTCTTGGTTTTAGCAGGTTTGACTGGCGGTGGCAGACGATCCTCTTCTATTTCTTCTGGAATGGAATCGCGTCTTCTGGCGTCGTACTCTGAGAGCGCTGGCTGGGAGATGTTGTTACGTTGCGTGAGGCCAAGCAACGCGAGCTTAGGAGCGCTATGCGCTTGCTGAAAAAGGATGTATCTAATCTATAACTAAACTTTTATAATAAATTAAAATAAAACTAATTTAATATGACCTAAATGCTCGTATTACGTTATGAGCTCACTGTGCAACATATTGTATCTTAAGGAACATCTCTGCAGTGGATCGAATTTTATTGCATCTTAAAATTCACATTTGCTGCAGTAATGCTCTATATAAACTGTCCTACTCGGTTCACCTCTCTCTGCAGTCACTTAGGTACCAACTAAACTTTCCTTGAGACAGACTGTACGAACATCAACATCACACTTACGTGCAAAAAGTACTTAAATATCTATTTTTTTTCACATTAATTAAGTTTTCAGCGTCTCGTTACAAACTAATAATGTCATAAATTTGCACCAGTGACGTACGATCTCGAGAAAGCCGTAAGCAAATGATGTGACAGAAGAAATTATTAGCGAGTTTTACAATATTTATTTAATATTATCTACCTTACGACTCGCCATCCAAGTTGGTTTTAATTGGATGAAATAAGCAGTAAAGGGCATAACAAGACCTTTTTTTTTTTTTTTTTGAGGCGGGGGAATCTCTTTACGATTCAACAAGGGGCTGAAAGCTGACAAAGCCGCCCCAAGGATATGCCATTGGACTCGGGTTACCTGGGTAACCCCATACCTGGCTAAACCACCCTCCAGAGCAACTTCTACCTCCGTAGAGACACACTCGGGATCGGCGTTAGCCATTCCCCGAGTGCGCCCCCTGGATTGTAGGCCTGACGCAAGCGCCAGGTCTTACCTCTACGGGGGGGTCGACAAGTGCAATAATTCGACCCCCCAGACGGGCAGGCCAGGGGTAGAAAAGTGTCTCCCGACCGGTTGTCGGCCGGCCGGGCCATTTCATCCCCAGCTTGCTTAGGGGAGTTGGTGGCGCGCGTCCAGGAACGCGCGCCTCCTCCTACCCAACCGCCTGCGCCGGAGCGGTGCGGCGAGAGGGTCAACCTCTCGCGCCCGCTCCGCTGCCTCCTTCTGCGAGATCACTTCCTCGCAGAAGGAGGCGACAGCCTCCCACGCCGTCGCGCTGGTCAGCATCTCGCGTGCGACGTTGGCCAGCACGACGGGTGCACCCCTACCTAGGCCCAGCGCGAGGGCTAATGCGTCGCGCTGGGGTCGCCAGGCCGGGCACTCCGAGAGGGTGTGTCCGGCCGTGTCGTCGGGAGCGCCGCAGTGGTGGCACTGCGGCGTCTCTTCCCTCCGTGCGACATGGTGCAGATAATGGCCGAAGCAGCCGTGCCCGGTCATCATCTGCACCATCCGGTAGGTGAGGCTGCCCTGCCGGCGCCCAACCCACTCCTCCAACACTGGACGAACGGCCTCGATCGTCCAGTGGCCGGCAGCTGGGTGGGCGAGCGTCTCGGCCCACTGGCGGAGAGCCTCCCTCTGCGCCAGGAGCCTTGTGCGCGCCACCTCCTGCGGGAGGGGGCGCTCCCCCCGACTCCTCGCTGCCACCCGATGTCGGTGCACGGCCGCAAGGACGCGTGCCTCGACATCCCACGGAGGCGAGCCCGCTAGAACGCAGGCCGCCCCGTGAGAGACCGTGCGGTAGGCCCGCACGGCCCGGGTGGCAATGACCCTCTGCGGCCTACGCAGGAGGGCCACCGTTCGGGGGGCGAGACGCTCCGCCCAAATCGGGGCTCCGTACAGCGCCATCGACTTTATCACCGTCTGATAAAGTCGACGGCTCGCTGCACCTGGTCCCCCCACGTTGGGGAGGACCCGTCCGAGGGCTGCCGCGGCGGCACACAGCCTTGGGGCGAGGAGCTTAAAGTGCTCCCCGAAATCCCATCGGGGGTCCAGCACCAGACCGAGATACTTCATCGAGCTCTCGATCTGGACTTGCACCCCCTCTACTCGGACACGGAGCCCCGCCTGGGGTCTGCGGCGACGCGGCGGCCTGAACGAAATGGCCGTCGTCTTCTCGACGGCCACGTCCAGCCCGAGGAGGCGGATGCGCCGGACGACCATCGTCGCGCCGACCGACGCCAGGTGGACCGCCTCCTCATACGTGCGCCCCTTCGCCGCGACAAGGGTGTCGTCGGCGAAGCAGACAACCTCCATGTTCGGCAGGAGGTTGCCCCGCAGAACCCAGTTGTACCCCAGGTTCCAGAGCAGAGGGCCCAGCACGGAACCCTGGGGTACTCCCGCCGCCATCGGCCACCTGTGGACGCGACCGTCCGCCCCCTCATACACGATTTCCCTCCCGCGGAGGTAATCGGTGATGAGGGAGCGGAGGTAGAGGGGCACTCCATGAAAACGCAGTGCCTCCTCTATGCATTCGTGGGGGAGGCTGTTGAATGCGTTGCGGATGTCTAATGACACCGCAACGACAACCTCCCCCGCCGACGTGGCCCCCTCAGTCCACCTCTTGAGGTGGGCCACGGCGTCCACGGTGGACCGGCCGGTGCGGAAACCGAACTGGCACTCAGCCAAGTCCGGTCCCGGGCCCTCCAGATGCTCGACGAGCCGGGAAGCGAGAATTTTCTCAAAAAACTTCCCGGCCTCGTCGAGCAGCACCACCGGCCTGTACCCCGACGGGGCATCGGCGGGGCGATTCGGCTTCCGCAGAAGGCAGAGTCGCCCCACCTTCCAGCACTGAGGGAAACGGCCCGAGGCGATGCTCGTATTGAGCACCGCCCGGAACCGCTCCTCCAGGGGGCCCAGTGCCAGGCACAGGACCCTCGCTGGCACCCCGTCCGGTCCCGGCGCCTTCCCCTTCCCCTTGCGCCGGAACCGCTCCCTAACCGCGTCGAACTCGAGGTCCGACACGGGAGGGCCCGCTTCCTCCACTTGGAGGGAGGCGCTGGGGGCGACCATCCTCGGGGGCTCGAAGGGTCCAGGGTCGGGGAAGAGCGACCCTAGAACCCTCTGTACAAGCCCCTCGTCCAACTGGTGTATCGGGGGAGCACCGTTTTGGTACTTCCCCCTCACCAGTCGGTACGGCCGTCCCCAGGGGTCGGAGTCGAGGAGCTCTATAAAAGAGTTCCACGACTCCGTTTTGGCCCTCGAGATCTCCGTCTTGAGGGCCTTATTCGCCTCCCTGTACGCCCGACGCAGGGTTTCCTCTTCGTCGGGCGTCCTCCTGGTGGCGCGCCTTCTGCACCGCAGGTAGGCGCGCCTCGCCCTACAACTGGTGGCGCGCAGATCCGCGATGGTCTGCGACCACCAGTATACCTGCCGCTTGCGGGCGGCAGGTTTCGCCCGCGGCATGGCGGCGTCGCAGACGACTCTCAGGTCCTCTGCGAAGTGCACCGCCATGCCGTTAGCGTCGCCGGCGAGGTGCGGGGGCAGCTCAGACCACTCCCGCACCATCGCCGCCTCCAGCGCCACGTCGGGCTGGAGGTGCGTCACCGCCCACCGGCGGAAGGCGGCACCCGTCCCCGCTGGAGACGTGGAGGCGTGCGAGGGGGAGACCGAATATCGGACGTACCGGTGGTCCGACATGGTCTCCTCCTCTGCCTCCACTCTCCAGTCCCTCACCCTTGCGGCGAGGGGTGCGGTGGCTAGGGTCACGTCGACGATCGACGAACCCTGCCACCGCACGCACGTCGGGGTGGTCCCTCGGTTGAGGACGTCGAGGCCCAGGCTCGTGGCCCAGGACTCGACCAAACGACCCCTGACGTCCGTGGCGGGCGAGCCCCACACGCGCGACTTCGCGTTGAGGTCGCCCGCCACCAAAACTTGCAGGGGCGCCGCCCTCCTTACCACCCCCTCGACCGCAGTCAGGTAGGCCTCGAAGTCTGCCCGACTGCGGTTCGGGGAGAAGTAGGTGGACACCACCACCACTTCTCCCCACTTGACGGCCACGTAACCCGGCCCCCTCTCTCTAACCGAGATGAGGGGGGCCGAGCTGGTGGGCGGCACCACAACGGCCGCCAAGCCGTCGGTGGACTCAGCCCACCTCGTGGACTGAGGCACCGCGTACGGCTCGGCGACCACCGCCAGGTCTATCTGCCACTGCGCCATCGACTGGCACAGGAGATCTTGTGCCGCGGCGCAGTGGTTGATATTGGCTTGGAGGAGATTCCCTGTGGACCTACTGGCCATTGGCGATGTCCATGGAAATCTCCTCCCTGGCGGACAGTGTTGCCCGCCCGGTAGCCGCCACTGTGGCAGCCCTCGGCATCAGTCTTCCCCTCACCGGCGGGGGGTTGCAACTGAGGCCCCCCATCCGGTGAGTGGAAGGCTTGCCGGCGTCGGCGCATACGGCGCACTTTATCTGCCCCTGGCAGGTGGCGGCTGCGTGCCCCTCCGAACCGCAGCGGAAGCAGAGCGCGCTGCGGTCCTTGGCGGAGGGGCACCGCTGCACAGGGTGACCGATCCCCATGCAGCGGAAGCAGCGCATGGGGCGCTGCTCCAGCAGGCGGATGGAGGCGTTGCTCCATCCGACCGCGACTTTGCCAGCGCCTGCGAGGCGTTTGGCCACTTCGATGGGAGCTGACACGTTGGCGGCTCCCATGCCCCTGAGGCCAGGGTGGACAGTGCCCACCCTGATTGCAGAGCGGGGGCACTCCGCCAACGCGGCCAAGGCCTCGCATACCTCCGCTGCGGTCACCGAGTCATCCAGTCCGGTGACTCGAATGTCCGCAGTCTTGGTCGGACGCACTACCTTGGCGGCGTCGCCGAGTACCCCCGCTATGCGTGTGGCGAGCGCGTCAGCCTGCTCCGGCGAAGTGCCCTTCGGGAGCTCCATGATCCGAGCTCCCGTCACCCCAGTCCGGAACGTGGGGCTCCCCACAATTCCCATCTCCCCCAGCTTGATGCTGCCTTTCGCCGTTGCAATGGCGGCGGCGTATGTGGCGCCTTTTGCCACCGCTTCGGGCGACAGGCTAATCACCACCGCCAGAGTCTTGGGTGCCTTAGGCATCTTCGGCTTTGCGGCGGTGGTTGGGGGTGGAGGGGGCGCGGACTTGACCGGGGCCGTCACCGCAGCCGTCTTGGCTGGCTTCCTGCGCCCCTTCCTTACCACCGTGCTCCAGCCCTCCTTTTCGGGGGGCTTGGAGGTGTCAGGCCTCGAAGGGCCCGCCACCGGCACAGGAGTCGCGGCTGGAGCCGCCGGGGCCTTCTTCGGCCTTACCTCCCTGGCATTCTTCGGTAGGTTCGCCTCGGGGGCCAGGGTGGTCACTCCCTTCTTCTTCCTACCCCCGCTGGGTGCTGGCGCTGCTTCCGCATCAGCAGCGGGGGGTAGGGCATAACAAGACCTACGAAGATTTTCAATCGTATTTTTATGATACTTGGTGGAATTTTAAGACTCCAACCTCAGTTGGCCCATATTATACAAGCTTTTCTTCAGTATAACAGGTAGAAACAGGCATGAAAGGCGTCAAAAAAATGATTTTTGTGAACCATAAACTTTTAAATAACTGTAAGTAAATTTTTGAAAATCTGTAAATGAGGATGACAATTTCTCAAAAAATATGACTTGTTTCGTAAAAGCATCGACCCTGTATCTACAACAGTTAAGTACCTACCTCCCCTTATCGAAAATATCACTCCGTATATTACATTTAAAAAGAAAATTTTAAAAAATTAAGAGGTGACTATAAAACGCAATCAAACTATAAGAAGCAGATAAACCTTAGTCACAACTGAGCATCACAGGAGAGCTATTTTTGAATTACGTATGCGACTTCGAAATCACCGATGTGACTAATAATCACCGATTTTCAATAATTCTTATTTTTGAATATCACTTATGTGACTACCTTAGTCACGGATGTGATTTCATTACGAGTGCCCTCACCCACTCGTAAACAAGTCATACATAACTGTGGAAACGTTATCTGTGTTTTGTTTAGAGAACATATTGACAAGTTTGAAGTTGATGTATGTTGATTTTGAGTTATAAGTAAATATACACGGTAATTTTTTATCACCCTGGAAAATTTAAGGGACGCTTCACGATATGGTATTAGAATGATTTAAATATAAATAAAAAAAATAACTCAATTTTTTTTTTAATCCAAAAAATGCTGCACTAGTTGAGAGCAGCATTTTTAGAGATTTTTTTAGTTTTTTTAATTTTTTTTATATTTTTTTTTTTAATATAATATTGGATGTGTCCTGAAGCGTCCCTAACATTTTCCAGGGTGATAAAAAAATAACCGTGTATAAGTTTAAAATCTTTTAAATTTGTGTCACAAACAAACTTAGACCAGTAATTTTTTTTTATTTTGGCCTAGTTGCAATGAATTTTTAGCCGTATAATAACCGGTATATACCGAAAACGGCTACATTCTGCGTGGAACCGAACCCTTGCGTATGTGTGTACTTTATCTATGTTGGCAGCTCTGCGTTCGACTTTCAAAAATAGGATGTTTAGGAATTCGTGACTTCAAAATCATCGCTGACTATTTAGTCAGCGGTGATTTCTAAATCGCATACGTAATTCAAAAATAGGTCTCCTGGACTCTGACTGCATCGTCGGAATACTCAATCATCCGGGGATGTGCACTTTCAGGCCGCGGTAGTAATGTACTATTTTATCTTCTACTAAGATTCTGGTAGTCTCAACAAAACTCTTACCTTATAATGATATGCCGGTCTAGAAAACGACAACACGGGGTTGGAGATATGTCCCTTGGTGTTAGGATGGCTGATCTCGAGCGCGGACCTCAGCAGGTCAACCTTCGAGGCTGAGCCTTCATAGTTGCTGCCTCGCCTATGACAGTTGCTGCCACTGCGGCTGCGTGGCTCGTTGATATCGCCCTGGGAGAACTGAAAAAAATTACAGAAAGTTGACATAATTGTCCATTGTCACATCTCATGGAATGACACGTAATGTGTGTCACGTAATGCGCAACAAAAATTTAAAAAACCCCCGACAAAAACCTCCAAAAAATAAAAAATTAAATGTGTTGGCCCTTTAGTCGTCACGTCGGGGGATCGCAATTAATATATCTATTTATTTAATTACTTACTGACCGAATACGTGGAGCTAGATACTAGATAATCAATAACTGTAGAAAATGTTAAAAAACTGCACTTTCCCTAATAATATGGCCACCGATGGTAAAATAAATTGTATTAACATAATTGGACTAAGAGATTCTTGAAATTCAAATACTAATAATGAACTTATCTAATAATGAGGAACTGAAAATCCCCCATGGTGCGATGGATGGAGCAATGTAATCGAATTATGGTCCCTGAAGGCTTTGTTTCGTGCAGCAACTGATAAAGAAGGGATTGTTTTGATGACGATAAAATCCGAGAGGAGACGGCACAATAATAATATGTACTCATTTTTATCATTAGATTAGCATGACTTTTTTATTAGGGAGACAACTCAGAGAAATAACTCAAATCAACAAAGTGATAGAAATCCAACGTGATGAGATGACATACGGCACGTTCGCCATATAATATTTTACAGCACAAAAAATCATAAAGGGTCGATGTGCAGGGCCTCCAAGGGCTCCACAAAATAAGATAATTTAGAATGTAATTTTCAATAGCAGTACTGTGTAATAATTATGGCAAACGTGCCGCACGCGTGTCATCACGTGAGATTTCTATCACCTTGTTGTTTTAAGTTATTTTACTGCATTGTCTCCCTGATATAAAGGCCAATGGTAATATAATCATAAAAAATACCATGAAACTGAACAACACGACTTATTGAAACATATTTTATATGTAGGTATTGCAATACCTGCACTTACCCTCGACCTCGATCCTCTCGGCAAAGAGTGCAGAGAGCCCAGTGGGTTGTACCTGGTGATCATGTGCAGCCTCTCCAGAGAGACCATAGTCTCAGCATCCTTGCGAAGCGGCTCTCCGTTCAACTTGTCAGCTTCACCGCTTTCTAATGACATAAAAGGTTGAAAAAAGGCCTCATAACAAGGCTCGAGGTCACTCAATGATTATGAGGGCTATGCTCGAGTTTTCTCTACGTGATCTAATCAGAAATGATGAGATCCGTAGAAGAACTAAAGTCATCGATGTAGTTAGATAAAGTTGTGTATGCAACTGTACATAATGAGTATTAAAAACACACGTGAACTATTGACAGTGTTCATATACGTCAACTTTGTGCATTGCTTCCGATGTAATCCTTTATTTTACACTAGCTGTGCCCGCGAACTACGTTTCGCCATCAAAATGCTTAACACAGTGTTTAGTTTTTCCTCCATTTTATTCCACAATGATTCAACTTTATTCTGCCTTTCTTCAGCAGCGGCCATTTCGAAATTAGATCAATTTTCGTAGGTTCGTAATGCTCTAGGACTCTTCAGGGGTTACCTATTGAAACGCATAACGTTTTTCGTCATAAACTGAAAATGCATAATGTTAATTGCCATAATCGTCAATTGCCATAAGTCTTTATATCATAAAAGACATAATTTATGTTTGCCATAATATTTCAAAGGCATAATATTCAAAAGACATACTTTTGAAAAGCATAACTGACAAAATCCATAAAGCCATAGCGAACTCATTCACAATAATTTCAAAAAGCAAACGCTTGCTGTACGTTATGTACATTGTATTAAATTTATTGTCTTATGTTTAAATTATTTACCATTGTTTTTTTTAACCCTATTTATTAAAAAATAGTTTAAAAATACTAAATAAAAAAGCTCTAATTTACGATTAATATTAAGAAATCATGTAATAATATTGCAAGCATGCAGTCATGCAGTAGGCATGCAGCATACATGCAGAATGCATGCAGGCACGCAAGCTGGCATGCAAGCGGGCATGCAGCATGCAAGCAGGCATGCAGCATGCAAGACTTCTGCCATAGCTCCGGCACTGCGGGGTTCTGGCGGTCCCGCGCATGCTAATCGTCGCAGATGGCTTTCGCTCACCTCCGCAGCCTCGGCTTGATGGCCGGCTTCGCCGGCCAGCCTCAGCCGCGGCGGCTCGCTCGTAGCCACCTGCTCCTTAGCAGTAATTTATTATGTCAATGTTGCTAGGTTCAAGGCCTTTCATTTGATACCCATATTGCTGGGTTTGGAAACGAACTTTTATCCGTTTTGTTTGAGCGTCGGCCATGTTGAATTTAAGGCGATTTTCCTAGGTTCATAATGCTCTACTCTTCAAGGAGAATTTGATATCCATTTTGCTGGGTTTGGAAACGAACTTTATCGGCAGTCATGTCGAATTAAGTCAACGTGGCTAGGTTCAATGTGTTCTACTCTTTACGTCCTTCGTTCGATATCCATGTTCCTTGGGTGGTTCCAAAAAAATGTGATCCGTCATTTTAGACATTAGGATCAAGAGTCCTGTCCCGTCCCTCTACGCGTAGCCCAGAATCATTGCAGTCAGTTATTTTTTTAAATTATCAATATTCATCTATTACTTTTAACAGTTTTAAATGGATGAAAGAGTTTGATTCCTTAGTCATAATGTAAAAACATATAACACCTTTCAAAATACCTTGAAAAGGGTATCTTCACTTTTCAACATTTCAAATATTTCAAAAATTGTACCGATTGTGTGAAAATTAGTCAAATTGTATAGCTTGATCCTTTTGCCTTACCACCACGGTACGACAAAAGAAAAAGACGATTTAAACTTCTAAACTTCTTGGTTGGCGAAATCCAGATTGGGCACAGCCATTAGCTTGCTACGAACCATTAACAGAAAATATTAAATTTTTCTTTACAGTACATAATATTAATATGTGACAGACCTTGTCAAAATAATTTCACGTGCGCCATGTTGATTTTCTACATATTATTAAGCATTGTTCGATTTTATATGGTATTTTTTCACTAAAAATAAAAATTAAATTTTAAACAAATGAAACATTGATTTACTACCAAACGTTTCATTGAACGTATGAAATGATGCAACTTCCCACGGTTGTATTTGGTAATTTTCATTCGGGCGTGCATATTCAAGTATATATCAGAGAGTACAAATGTATAGTCGATTAGGTGATAGATTTCCAGCGCGTTTTTGTATGAAGCGCTCTATCTACGTTTGGTAGTAAATCAATGAAATGGAATTATACCTAAATGTTCTTCCGGAAAATTCTAAGCATTGTGATGTAAGCCATATCAAATTTTGTCCAGTAGTTTCGGAGATCTTTTCGGACAAACAGACAAACAAACAAACACTTCTTTTAAAAGCTATTCTATCGTGTTCTGCTAATGATTTTAAGGCGACCTGTATATTTTTTTCTTAAAATTTCGCAATTACAGATTTGTGTACCCCTACGATTTTATTATATTAATATAGCAAATGGTTCAGCAAATATCGATGGTGTTCAAATATTATCTTTAAGTTATGTTTGTATGATCTAATGTTATTATAGCTAATTGTAGATCAACCACTGTAATATGGCGCGTGTCCTATAAGTTAAGGACGTTAATAGGAAAACATCATTCGAAAATGCCTAGGTACTATTCACCCAGATTCATGTTCACAATTTAAAGTAAAATATTTTCAACCTGTATCTTGGTCACAAGTCTCGTCTATGCCCGTCATGTTGATGTTCCTGAGCCAGAAGTAATGCAGAAAGCCGTAGGAGACACCGCCAAGGAACGCTATCAGGCCCATGTAGCGGAAAGCCTCTCTGGTGCCCAGCGAGGCGATGAGGAGGCCGCCGCCGAAGCTACCACTTCCTCTACCTATTAACAATAAATATATTGTTATAACATTATTGAACGGATAGAAAAATCTATAAATTTCTTGTATCTATTGATTCGTAACTCTAGCACACGATGCGCATAACTCTTACTGACTAAAAAAAAATATAATAAGTTCATCCGAATATCTCAAAAACCCATAAATTGTCTAAGTAAACTACAGGCAGGAATAAAGTACCCTATCTATTATTGATGATAGCTATTAACTCAAATAAAACATTCTTTCGTTTTCAGTATTGAGTAAAACTGTATTCATAAACGTTAGATGAACCCTTGCTTTATCGAGAAATGAAAACCTAAAATTCGAAATAATAACATCCAGTACTTTTACATATTAATCACTGGACTGTCTACTGTATTACCACAGCTTAATAACGTATATTGTTAAACTGTGGTAGGTACTAGTAAGTGACGCATCAAGTTGGCGCAAAAAATTATCAATAATTTATATGCGACAGCTAGTTTTGTGATTATTTCAATATACTTATATCAGAGTAGAAAATCACTACGATTTAATAATTCAATGGGTTAAGTTACATATTCATAAAATAAAAATATAGTGGAATACAGAGAAAGAAGTCAAAAAGTTAGTTATTCCTGATAGTGTTTGTCTATGTACTGGCCGTACATAGACAAACACTATCAGGAATAACTAAAAAATAAATACATACATTGAATATAAAATTAAACAATACTACAAAGAAAATCAGTTTCCCACGGAACGGAAGAGTCTACGTCAGTGCCGCTGATGAAGTGAAAATATGAGCGTGACTCAATAACCTAAAATGGTGCATATAATCATTAAATTAAAAGATTTCGCACTACTGTAATTTTTTTCTATGGTTGAAAATGAAATGAAAATAATATGGTTGAAAGTTTAATTTTTTTTTTAGGAACGCTCCAAAATAAGCCGTAGCCGTATTAGTTTGAAATGCAATATACCAGTAATATATCGAAATTAAAAATAATAATCATTAAGACAGGCATTTCAATTAAAAGGACATTGGCGAAAATGGCCCCAGACACGGACAAACAAATGTGTCACGTCATAATTTTTAACATATTTTTTGACGTCGTTAGCAATTATCCATATTAAACGGACAAGCTGTAGTTTGAAACGATAAATTAAAAGCTTTTAACTAGTGTAGGTATACTTCGACTGACATCTACATTAGCCGCCATGAAAACAGCTAGAGATGTTCTAAGTACTCGTATTTAAATCAATCGATTTTTCAATTGAAATAATATAATTTCGTCCTTATTTTATCAAATTATGTCATATTTATGTTATAATGTGTATGTATTTGTTATTAAAATACATGTTGGATATATCACAATATATGATAAAGCATAATAATAGTTGGTGTTTCAATATTGACCAAAATCGATTTTCGATTTTGCAGTTCAATTAACCGTATCGATTCTACAGAATCGGAAGTGAGTGACATCTCTTAACTAATTGTTTTTTTTTACTCACTCGCTTACTTGCTCTCGTGTTTGTGTAGTGCGTTTTTAATTTTTTCTATTTTTGGATTGCTTATAAATACTTGGCTATTCTAACGGACTCTGATTTCTTTTAATAACATACGTATCCCGGCTTTGATTTATGGACTTAACGATAACTTGGCATTAAACAACGGATATTGATAACCTCAATACGAAATGGAAGGTGTTTGTGTTAATTGTGATTCTGCTGGTGGTTCCATGGTATTGGAAAATGAGCAGATTTTTCACTGTATACAACAATGGAAGGCACCCCGTCTGGTAAGCCTATTTAGCTGTTTTCCAAATCTTTTGTTTAATGTGCATTTCCTAAATATTTTTTATTCTTCATGAAGCTTCAAACTTATGATCAAAGCAACATATTCAAATAATATAAGTAGTCTCAAATGATATAGTTATTTAGAGCAAATGTAACATAGTTTACTTTACGATTAAAACCTCAAAATGTAATACATTTTGTGTGATATTACGATGCCTACGCTTGTCCATGCTTCAACAAATGACTAAAGTGTATGTATGAAGGATTCCCAACAAAATTAGCATGTTTCCTTTGCTGTCCGTTACTGGGGCATACAATGTATGGAGACGGAACAATGTCCTTTACATGCATTGTATATACACGCTCGAAGAGTAGTGATAAAATTATTTATATTAAATTCTTCATGGTAATGACAACCTACTATCACCAGGAATTCGGGAGAATTCTATGATATGCCCTGCTGCGCAGTATTATTATGTTGCTTATATTGTTGACAATGACTTATACAATAAACATTACGAATTGTTTTGAATTATTTCTTATTACGACGCTTGATTATTACGACGAAGCCTGGTGTCAACGTAACATGTTACGCCGACGATACGTTGGTCACTACACGGGCTGCTATATTTTCGGAGGCTGTCCACTTGGCAAAAGTTGGGAGCTTGCAAGTAGTCCACCGCATCCAAAGGCTTGGTCTCCGGGTAGCTCTCAGTAAAACCGAGGCCATTCTTTTCCATGGCCCAAGGCGTGGACCACCTGCAGATGCAGCTCTTGACTTGGATGGGTGTCGGGTCCTTGTAGGCTCGACACTTAAGTATTTGGGGCTCGTGCTAGATTCAAGGTGGAAATTTACACCCCACTTTCGACAGCTTGGGCCCCAAACTGTTGAGGGCAACTGCTTCTCTTGGGCGCCTTCTGCCTAATCTAGGCGGGCCGAGTGACACGTGCCACCGCCTATTTACTGGAGTGGTGCGGTCAATGGCTCTTTATGGCGCGCCTGTGTGGGTGTATGCTCTGTCAGCTACCAACAAGGCCCTACTACGACGTCCGCAGCGAGTCATGACCGTCAGGGTCATTCGAGGATACCGCACCATCTCCCACGAAGCGGCGTGCGTATTAGCGGGCACCCCGCCTTGGGACCTGGACGCCTCTGTTCTGTCCGAGGTGTACCAGCAAAGAACGGCCTTTCGTCGTATGGAAGGCTTTAATAAAATCCCGACGAACATTGTCGAGCGCTGGCGCAAATCTGCGCAGTGTCGCATTCGCCGGCGTTGGCGTGGGCGCCTAGCAGAGCCGGTCTCCGGTCACAGGACAGTGGAGGCTATCCGACCTGTCATTAGACGCTGGACGGAACGACAGCACGGGGTGCTTACTTTCCGGCTTACGCAGATCCTGTCGGGGCACGGGTGTTTCGGCAGGTATCTACACCATATTGCTCGAAGGGAGAGCACCCCGAAGTGCCACGAGTGCGGGGCAGACGAGGACGATGCACAGCACACACTCGAGCATTGCCCGACGTGGGCTGCTCAGCGGTCCGCCCTCGTCGACAATATCGGACATAACCTTTCACTGCCGGCAGTTGTCGAAAAGATGGTCAGCAGTGAGACGTGTTGGGAGGCGGTGGCCTCCTTCTGCGAGGAAGTCCTTGCACAGAAGGAGAACGCAGAACGAGCCCGCGAGGATGATCCCAACGCGGACTCGTCCTGCAGGCGGCGGCCAGGTAGGAGGAGGCGGACTTTTGCCCTCCACCAGCTACCGCAGGGGTCGCGGTGACGGAGTGGGGCTCCCGTCACCCGCACTAATGACCTCTATGCTGAGGGAGTATTTGAAGGCGTTCCGCAGATACTCCCTACCCTGAAGGGGGGCCCAGTGTATCAGGGCAGCATCGCTCTCGACACAAAGCGATTGCGAAAAGTTCCCTTTGTGTGTCGGGAATGCGATTTGACGGAACCCCCCAGTATTTTTTCAGGTAGGCCTCATTAGGAGAGTCCCACATAACTGCAGGTGGGCCCCACTCCCACTGCAGTAGATTTAAAATCTTTTTTAACTAGGAAAAAAAAAAAGGTTAACTGAAGCAAGAAGGTAGTGTTTGTTATTAAATTATTATATTTCAAAGTCATTCTTCAACATAATCCTTTACAGACACTTATTACGGTAAGATAGATGGTTAACCCGGCGTCATTGAGGTTGGGTCAAAATTACCCGTCTTGTTTATAATTTCTTATATTTTTGAAAGCGCGCACGCGACGTTGCCGTTCTTGGCAGTAGCTGGAGCCAATCGTATGCTCGAAACGTTGTCGGTGATAAATCAGTGCGACGGCGACTGCGCTGGGAGATACACGCGTGTAATTGTCAAAAAGGTAATTATGACCCATCCTCACAATCAACGTAACATTTTTGCGCCATTTTTTCGTTACCAATTTTTTTGTTGTTTATTGATTTTTTGAGGTGTTTTATACGTTTTTTGTTGCTTTTTGCTTTGGATTTGCATATTGTTTTATTTTGTCAAAAGGTACTTCTTGTAAATTACAATGGACCAAGAGCGGAGACAAAATGAACTTATTGTAGCGGCATTAGAGGAGTCCGATTCGCAGGAAGAATGGCCTGATAATGATGAAGAAGTCGAAGAAGAAGATCATGTGAGTGTACGTAGTGAACCAAGTGATACGGAGCAAGAATGTTCGGATAGTGGTGACGATATCCCGCTCTCTGAAATAAGAAGAGAAATGCAATCTAGCGCACATCGTTCGCCTACGGCACAACACGATGTTCCTGAGTCGCAGTCACGTTATCTTGGTAAAGATGGCACGGTATGGCTAAAGACACCTTTTCGACAAAATGTAAGAACTAGGGCAGAAAACATAATCACTCAATTGCCAGGTGTAGCACAAGAAGCTAAATCGGCTACTTCCGAGTTGGAATGCTGGGGATTGTTTTTCAATGATGAAATGTTGCAGACTATTTTGACATATACTAATGTACGTATTCAACGAAGAATTGCATCCTGTGAGGACTTGTCGAAACACATCTATATGAAAGCATGCAGCATTGAGGAATTCAAGGCATTTATTGGTCTATTATATATTGCTGGCCTAAATCGTTCGGGGAGACAGAATCTGAGTGATTTGTGGGCTTCCGATGGCACAGGTGTGGAAGTTTTTAGATTAGTCATGTCTGAACAACGTTTTCACTTCATACAGAGCTGTCTGTGTTTTGATGATGATACTACCCGCGAACAAAGGAAGCAGTTAGATAACTTAGCACCAGTCAGAGACCTATTTGAAGCCTTCGTTGAAAATTGTAAAACAACTTATTCACCAGGCGAGTGTCTAACTATCGATGAAATGCTGATAGCCTTTCGAGGCCGATGCAAATTCCGACAATACATTCCATCGAAGCCGGCGAAATATGGTATCAAGATCATTGCACTAGTAGATGCTACGAACTACTACATCTCGAATCTTGAAATTTATCCTGGAAAACAACCTGCTGGTCCATTTGCTGCAAGTAATAAACCATTTGATGTTGTGAATCGAATTGTGGAACCAGTTTCAAAATCAAACCGAAATCTGACATTTGATAATTGGTTCACCAGCTATGAGCTGGTGAAGCATTTGCTCGATGAACATAAGTTGACGTCGGTTGGTACTATCCGTAAAAACAAAAGACAAATCCCTCTTGCATTCACTAAAACTCGTGGGATTGACGTGTATTCATCTCGGTTTGGTTTCCAAAAAGATATTACTCTTGTATCTCATGTACCTAAAAAAAATAAGGTGGTGTTACTGATGTCAAGCCTTCACCATGACAATAAAATTGACATTGATAGTGGAGAAAAGCAAAAACCCGAAATAAACACCTATTACAATCTGACGAAATGTGGGGTTGATGTCGCTGATGAACTTTCCAGCACATATGATGTGAGTCGTAACTCCAAAAGGTGGCCCTTGTCAATTTTTTATGCCATGTTGAACATGTCAGGAATTAATGGGCTTATCATACATCGCATAAATAACAGCAAACCAAAAGAAAAGCGACGCCATTTTTTGAAAAACTTAGGTCTTGCTCTTGTCAGTGATCATTTGAAAGTTCGTCAGAATGTGAATCGCTTGCCACGAGAAATGCGCAAAAGAATCAGGGAATTTGTTGGTGAATCATCAGAAGAGCCACCTGCAAAGATATCCAATGCCCGTAAAAGATGTGAAGTGTGTCCTGCTAAAAAAGACCGTAAAACAAAACATACGTGTCAAGCTTGTCACAAATATATATGTCCTGAACATATCATATCTTTCTGCAGTGATTGCATTCACAACGAAGACTCTAATTAGCTTTGTTATTTTTTTTTTATAATATATTAGTCTTAAGTTTATAAAAGTGCCATAAATAACTTAAAAGATTTGTTATTATTGTAGAAATAATTTGAAAACCTAAGTGATCTCTTTTTTGTTCCTTTTTTTGTGATTTTATGTAAAAGTTGATTAAGGTTAATAAAACGTTACTTAATTCTTATTTTTCTCATTTATTATCAAAACCTAACTAATTTAATTGTTAAATTATAAAACAGTTTAGCAAATTACTAAAAACTATGTGAATAGCATGATTTGAATTATATGGGTAAAATTGACCCACCTCAACGTCCGTGTAACTGTTTTATACCACAATGACGCCGGGTTAAAAAGGTAAGCCTGTTAAAAAATGGTGGCCGGATGAGCTGGTGAAGGGTTTTTGCAAGTTTTCCATCTCTTTGCAGAGATCTAATTGCGGTTAAATTTCTTATTCGGCTCTAACTACAGCCATGGCCAAAGGGACTAGGGAGCGGATCGGGAGCGAAATATAGGTATATTCGAATTCCGTCAACGCCAAACACAAGATTGTTAAGTTTGAGTAAACTTTTGTTAGTTAACTTTGGAAATTGTAAAAAAGATCTTGAATTTTTAATAGGTAAATGGAATTTTACCACTTAATTCCAATCATTGGATATTTATTATTGGATAATTATACGTAAGTATCCCGTTTTCACCATATAAATTTCCAATAAACTGTATTGATGTGACCACATGTATTGACAACATCATGACAGATGTATTACGACAGCACAAGGATAATAATAAAATGACTCCAACATAATAATAATATGTAACAGCTTTGCTTTTCACGTCTTTTGAGGAACAAAGAAACCCTTGTTTATAATTTTCTGTCGCCATTTTTTCGTTTGGATAAAGTTCGGTGACGTCGACGCTATCAACTTTGAAACTAACGCCAAGTAATCGTTATGTTAATAAATGATCCGTATAGATTTTGAAATGTTTGCCGAGAGACGAACTCTAAGCTCCTTATCATTTCGATAACAATTATTACTATTTGCTTTTACAAAGTGCCTAACTGTTAAAGAACATATTCATATTCATTCCGGAATGCACAAACTTAGGATGTTTTTTACACTCATTATTAGCCTCGTTTTGTTTGAAATTCATTTAACAAAAATAATAGATATGCAGCGCACTTTTTCTTCCCTTGCATGCTAAACTTCCCTTGCATTATTTATATTATCATTGCTTGCATGTCATAGCATCCGAGGTTATTCTTGCCAACGTAGGTTATTCTTGCCTTTGTTGTTGCGTTGATTTATACATACTTAATTATAAATCAACGCAACAACCAAGGCAAGAATAACCTACATTTAGTACCATTCAATATAAGTTCCCAACGAACGTCAAAAATATCAACATTTTCTTCAATATATACATATTTTGTCTCCACACATTGTAATTTTTACCTAGTTCGTTGAAATCTCATCGAATATAAGTACATACTTTTCTTTCGAGATCGTCAAAATTCTGCAAAAAACAAGGCACGTGATTGTTACTGCTTAATTCACCCTGCCTACAAATAGTACAAATAATCCCATTCCCAAGCAAGTTATTTACATTTTTGTGCTTGGCTCCGGCTACTCACTTTTCTGCTACTCTAAATACTTATAGCACGTCAGCTATGTAAAATTTCGAATAATACAACATGGAATCATGGACCACCTCACCTGTACGTCGTAATTCACCCTGCTGATCAACGGACGAGGCTCGGCTCTCTCCACCAAGCCGCATCTAGCCAGCGTGGCGAAAGACGGCCCTAACTAATCCCTCTTATTTGGGGAGGCTTAAGCCCAGCAGTAGGCGAATTTTATCTGTTATGATGATGATAATAGATCTATGCAAAAACGATACTGATGTCATATGTGATTCTATTCTAATGCATCATTTACAATAATTACCAAGACTGAAATGAGCCATCCCCAAGACGCCAATGAGTGTTGCTAGCAAGCTCTTCGGTGCCAGCATGGCGCAGTAAGTCGCAGCAGCGACCCACATAAGATGTACTGACAATGACTCCATTGCCTCGAACGGGAAACACCACCACGAATTTCTACAACAAACAAATCCAAATCTATTATTTTGTTATACTAGAGGAGGAAGAAATAACGTTGATGTTTTAGACAAAATAGCTTACAGAAGACACTGTTACTGATAAAGTAAGGAAGTGAAGCTTTATATATTATACATAGAAGATAGATAGATACCTAATATAATTCTAATATATCGGAAAAGCAAAATGTAAGTAGTTTCCTCTGGTATGAGAGCAGATGTACCTACTTATACTTTCTTACGTACTTCAAAGGAAATTGAAATAAAATAGTAGATTGTTCACCGCAGCAACTACGGTGAAGGAAAACATCGTGAGGCAACCTGCATACATCTGCGAAGAAATTCAATGATGTATGTGAAGTCGACCAATCCGCACTGGGCCAGCGTGGTTGACTAAGGCCTAATCACCCTAACATAGGGTAGGCTCGAACCCCTCGGTGGGGATGTATATGAGCTGTGATGATGATGATGAAAAAAATGCAGGACCTAATATTTGTTTGTTATACAAATATTAAGGTCTCTCAAATATTATGAAGCTTCTCATTTTGTATTTGAAGTAACTCGAATGAATGTTTATAAGTAACTGTTCTTTTTATTTATTGTCATTCGCAGTCAGTCGCTCACTTAGTAATACAATAACCCAAATTAATTATTTTTGTCTCTTAAAATTTTCATTTACTCGTTTAAATACTACCCAAATATTAATCAGACTGTACTTTGTCATGGTTTCGTGGTAAAATGCGGACGTGTGTCCAGTTGGCGAAAACATAAAAGTGATTTAATTTAAGTTTCATCATCTGGACACGCGTCATAATTTAGGTGTGTCCAGATGACGAAATAATAAGTGATATTAATTTTGAGTTTCACCAACTGGGCACACGTGTGTCCAGCCTTTCGTGTCCAGTTGGTGAATAACCCACTTTATACTACACCTGTGAGGAACATATAAAAACATGTTTGATTGAAATTGTTTATAGAATTGTATTAGTATGAAAATATTATTACATTTGTATGGGTGTCATCTCAATATCACTTCCACTAGGTACTAGAATTCGACATTTTAACATTTATTACGTAGGTAATAAACTCATGTCGTAACAAAAAATGACGATAAATAAATTCACAGATTTGATGAAAAATTCGGGCTTCTTTTCTTTTTTTATGATAACACAGAGCTCTGAGATCATACAGCCACCTTACAGCGCGGCAAAACTCAGCGCAGGTGGTCGTGGTGAGTGGAGGAGAGCGTTCCTCGCCCTCCCCGCCTCCACCCCGCGAAGGCTCTAACAGGTTAGAAATGGAATTTAGTATCACTTTTCCTCCCGCTAAAACACGATAGAAATGGATTTTCATACAACTTTTCCTCCTGCTTATTTAGGTCACTATAGTATACCACGCTTTTACATGGAATAATGACTGCTGTTCCGATCAGGTGTAGTATAAACAGCTTTTATAGGCTTATTAGTGTTGGTATAAATTTTAATTATATCAAGTAACAACAAGGAACCAATCGATGACGCTTAGATATGTGGCATGGAAGGGGTGGGGAAATATTTTCATCTAAATTATTTAAATCTTTAGAGGAAATATTTTCAGTCACAGCTGATTTTCGAAAGCCCTTGAACTTACTAATTCGTATTACAAGTTACTTACTTCAGAATATGAACTATTTCAACTGACCAGTGAAAATCAATTTCACCAAAAGGGAACCCAAACTAGCAATCGAACGTTATATTCGAACGCCAAACCGAATGGAAACACAGTCTTTCGAAATTCGATGACGTGGTAATGTAGCGTTTCTGGCAGATCAGTTTTAATTTTCTTTTAGGTTACCTATAAATAAACGGAATCTAGCAATTTAGTCACCATGATCGATTTAGAACAGGGACATCATGATCACATGATCGATTTAGACATAGTATAATTGTATTTGTGCAATAAAGTGTGTAAATAAATAAATAAATCATCACTTAACAATGCTTACATAAGAAAGGCTAAAACATCTCGTAGCGATTAATTGAGATTTACTATAGGTTGATGAAAGTTATTATCTATATTTGTGATTAATTACATTGTGCCAATTGCAATGCTATTAGGCGTTAATAGCAGAATAGACTCCAGAATATTTTCTACCCATATATCTGAAGTTAGGAAGACGTTAGTAGTTGCTATTTAAATTATTCTTTGACAACCTTTTTGTCCCACCTATAATAACTATGTAGAAACGTATTAGTGATTTTTTTCATATTACCTACTTATAGATACTTTAGATAAATCGAATTTCAACTATGGCACAGGTCAACGATTGCATAAACAAATATACGAGTAGGTATTCACTGATTATCAACATTACAGCTACATTATTACGGTGATCCTTGCTGGTGTCCTAGTCCTATCCTCCTACGCCATATCATTGAGCTCATAAACTTGACAATGCTCGTATTGTCGTAAATACATTAATTCTACAAAGGGTATTTTAACGTTAAAGGACAACATTGTCGTTTCGAATCGTAGTTATTCGACACACAAAATATAAAAATGTTTTATTGTAACAATTTTGATAGCGACAATGTAGTTACTTACCTTAATTTGAAGCTTTGCTTTTCTATAATTATTTTTTCCAATTGAAAGAAAATGATATATATCTAGATGTATGGTTAAATCCTTAAATAAATTAATATTTTTGACATTTTAATCCAACAAGTCAAGATTATTTTGAACTGCTCTTTATACATATTTATGTATATTTTGCCAATATTCTAAGAATATTTACTGTACTTACTAAAAAGCCACATAATTGCATCTTCTGAAAAAAAAGACCCTCATAGCTTGTATTCCTTTAACAACAACCATTTAGATCTAAATGTGTCATTGCCAGGGCTCATTTTATCTTGCGTCTCAAGACTACCTTTGTACCGGGTAAATATGAGTCTTGCCTGTTGATATCGTGACAATACTTAGTTGATAACTCTCGTTTAATATATTAAATGCATTAATACTAAGAGGTACATAAATGTTGATTTACATTGGGTGAGGTAAATTTTGGACGAATGCAAGATAGCGCTGACTGCATACTTAGTTGACTACTACATTGATAATACACATTATTTGATATGAATGACTAACAATTTCTATAAATAATACAAATCACTTCCATTTACATAATATACCGATACGTCCAAATCAACAAGTGATAATCCTTCTTCAACTTTTACTTATAAGATAATCAGATAAACCTTTCATTGAAAGACACGACAAAATTTCCTTGTTTCGTAATTTTAGTAAATATGTAGGTATGTAATTAATAGACGATCGAATGAATATTTTAAACTGTAAACTTACTCAATAAAAGAATAGCCGACGAGCCTGGCTGCGTGGGAGAAGAACGCCACTATGATGACGTTAACGTGTCCGATGCGAGCCGTGATGGCATCCGCTCCGTAGAGGAACGGGATACTGCTCAGAGTGCCCACGGTCACGGTTATTCCTAGACAAATGGTCTACTTACAACAGGGTACGAATTTTCAATGTAAATGTATTTTGCAAATGAAAATTACTGGAACGGCTCAAAAGGATAAATATGGATTAAAAATATACTCACCTAACAAAAAATTTGGTGCACCCAATTCCTTCAGGTATATAAATAGATATGACTCAATGAATCCCCAAAAGTTACCCAAAGCAAATAAGAAAAATATGAAAATAATGATATGTGGCATTTTTATAATGTTTACTAAATCTCTTAGTAAGTTATCCGCTGGCAATTTGGCGCCAAGCGGCATTACAGCTACTGTTATTGCTGATATCAAAAGAAGCACATCGTACGTGTAAAACGCAGCTGAATAGTCAGTATAACCTGCAATCAACAACGTAAACATTTAGTAAATAGCGATGTATTGACACAAAAGATAACGATTACTAGATGGTAGATTGCTTACTTACCTACTTGTTTACTCCGCATATCTATAAGCATACCAGTAATTGGCGAAAATATTGCCATTCCAATACTTGAGAAAAGTCTCTCTCTACCAAAATCACCACCATATTTTTGAATCATCGTTAATGCTATTGGATCCATAATAGTCACTCCTGCAGATAGCATAATTGTTCCCATGAATCGCAGGAAAAAGTAAATATAGAATGTTTTATCGTCACTCTCTTTATAATCTGGTGGGCATATATCGGGTCCGCCTTTCCTGTAATATTCCAATGATAAACTTCCTTTTATTTATCTACCTGTTTATTCAAATAAAGTAGATAAATACGTTAGCTGATAAATATCATTTATTATGCTGCAATGTGTGAAGCACCTTTAATTGTGTAGTTGTGTAAAACAATTTTACCTGAAATCACACTTTTGAACCATGCAGTCAGCTGACAATATTTCCAAACGTTGTTGAGAGAGCTTTGTCATGTTATGTAACATAACGAGTCCTCCACATCTTAAATCTTCTTTGTCTAGTGCTGTTATATTGACGCCTTGAGAAATAAGTAGTTTCTCCCCAAATCTTGACCTAAAATCTGTCACGGGATCATCTTCGTCCTATAACAGTTGACAAAGCTTAAAGGGGTACTTGTAATTTACGCACTATTTTCTGACTAGTCTATTCATACTTGTAAAAGCTTACTCTTTCCATTTCGATACCAAGTTGCTCTTTTGGTTCTCCTAAGTCATCGTGAACTTCTATAAGAAAAAATGCAGCATCATTAAAGTCTTCTTCGTCGTCTTCAGTCATATTAAGAAAACTGCAAGGAAAATATTACTATCAGTATAATAGAATGTATTTTGAATATACAACATTATTTGCAAAATTCAGCTGATAAACAGTAATTTAATCAGGCAGCCACATACAATTTTGACTAAACGGAAATTGAACCAAAATTTAAATAAATATTAAACTACATAAATAGCACTTTGTTAATGCACACAAGAAAACATTAAACATCTTAGATGTAATATTTTGATTGTATAAACTGGTGATTGACACACGTCAACAAGATATTAACTAAACCCTTATGTATAAAAAACTTGATTCAAAGTGTTTTTTTAACGTTTGAATGTTATTTAATTTGAACGATTACTTTTTTAAGTATGATACTTATATAAAATTTTCAACATACACAAAGCTGATAATTAATGATACCTATTCATTGCAATATTTACTTTTGCTGTATTTTATGACTAATGTGGAAGTCCAAGTCATCTTTGTCATCGTCATCAGCAGCATCTGTTACAGGCGTCTCAGTAGGCCTAGTCAGCTTACAGTGATCCACACACCGATCCAAAACAAAATCCACAGTTTCGTCGTCATCAGGACATTCTCTGCTGGGGCATGGGCTCCACCAAATCTAGGACAAAATCTCAACATTTACTTGGAAATCGACAAAACATTGTATGTCGTATTTTACAATATCTCTAGATATTTAGAAACTCAACTCAAGGCTCCTTTGACATGCATATAGATAGCTTAATTCCATTTACTAATTCAAACAAACTGACGTACGTTATGACACTGGCTAATTCGCTCTGAGACCGGATGACGGCGATTTGGTTAAATTCTTCGAGGAGTCTGGGTTAGCTCGAGACTAAACAACGAGGGACAATTCGTTAGGGACCAGTTTCGAAACAAATCTATAAATATTCTGTACCTCGACGCTGTTCGTGATTGGATGCCGCATGACGTACGCCGACGGCATAACCCCAGGCGTCTCTTGGTGTGGTATCAGTAATAATGAATGATGGAAGGCAGCATTGAGGATCAATGCTGTTATCACCACTGGCTTGTATTCTCCAAACCGATCTACAAGGAAACCTAAAACGACAGATAATTTAATCAAAATATCACAATTACGTACAATTTAAATGAATTTATGCTAAAACTGTATATTTTAATATTACTTACCGGTAATTGGTGGACTTAAAAATGTTGTAAACGGCAAAGCCAAATATACAAATGAAATTTCCGGCACAGTTAAACCTATACTCTGCATGTGTATTGTTAAATACGGCAGAAGAGATGCAGTAGCTCCATACATAACAAAAAGAGTCACTTTCAGCATAATCAGGTTGGGATTGATGCGCATCCACAGCATCATTCTGCCCAAACAGTTAAGCTCCTCGCCACTGTCGTCGTCCATTGTGGAATTATCCTCGCTACTTTTTTTGGAATTGTCCTGTATCTTAGCCATACCGCGTGCTTGCACTCACATTTTTATAATAAACGATGTGTTGCTCTGTAGGCTATCTCTTATCGACTGGCGGGCGGATCGGCTGGGAAATGTGTACACTGTGACGAGTGTTTACTTAAGTTTGAGGACTAGATCGTCAGTTGTGAGACTTATTCGATGACGTGCTCGGAGTCGACGGGAGAAACGCCGTCCCGTACTCCCGAGCGACTGCGACGCGAGCAGATTGCGGCGGACGAGCGGAGACCAATTTACAAATAATAGCAAATTACCTTCGTTTAAGATATGTCACGGCGATTGGTGGGGATGTTGGCTAAATAGGCTTGCGATCTCAAGACCTTGTGGGTAATAACCGGGGTCGGGGCGCTCTTGGATTTGCGCCTCAGTTCCAACCAGAGCCGCGGTTGGCAAATCGTCGCGAATACTTTGGTGCCGCAGTCAATTGTAAGTTTAAATAATATTGTCCGTTTTCAAACAATAAATCCAAGCAATATTTTTGCCATCATAACTGATATGTAGCAATAATTGTGGATAGACAAAGATATGCGAAATACCTATTACGTCATCATTTTATTTTATTTTTTAGAGCACGTTGTTTTACACGTTGTACAAGTCGAGTGAAAAAAAGCATCAAAATATGTACGAGTATATGTTAGTAACAAGATAATTATAAATAATAAATGATTGTATAATAGTATATTAATTAACTGCAACTTCATCAGTGAAAATAGCCAAGACGTTAAACACATTCTCATACAACGTCTAAAAGTTCTATTTCCATATTATTTCTATTATTCAAAAAGGGCTTTCTTTTTGTATTTAGAAAATAATCTGTTTAATAACACACTTCTTAGTCAACGTCTCACTGGGTAAGGTCCTCGTATGTTCTCTCTCACTGTGGATAAGTCTAGGTCTTACTGCAAGAGTTTCATAAACAGTAGTTATAAATCTCACCCAACAAGACCTGTGGGTATTGATTACAAAATACCGGCTGATTAAAAAAAAACGGTCTCGCGCGCCGTGGGTTCCGTACTAACTTATCTAATTATAATAGTTTTTATGTCAGATTTTTCCTTGACATCCATACTAATATTATAAATGAGAAAGTGTATGTGTGTGTTTGTTTGTCCGTCTTTCACGGCAAAACGGAGCGACGAATTGACGTGATTTTTTTAATGGAAATAGTTAAGGGATGGAGAGTGACATAGGCTACTTTTTGTCTCTTTCTATCCCCACTTCCCTAAAATGGGGGGTGGAAGTTTGTATGGAGCATTCCGCAATTTTCAAGGTAGAAAGCTAAAAATTGGTATGCGGACTATTTGTGACTTACAAAAAAATCGTGCATCCTTTTTTTTTTGAAGTCTGCCCCCAACCCCTTAATAGGGCATAGTAACTACTACTAGCGCCGCCATTCGATTTTTATTAATTATGATGAATTAAAGACGTTTCTACAAAAAATACGAATTCAATTCACGAACTCAATACAGATATTTCAGATTTTTTGAGCTATTCAGGCATAGATAAAATGTATAGGAATAATCATAATCCGAATTATTGCCAAAAGTGGCCACTTTTAGAAATAATTCAGATTATCATTATTCCTATACTTTTAATCTATGTCTGAATAGCTCCCAAAAATCTAAAATATCTATATTGTGTTCGTGTGTGCTATTTTTTGTAGAAACGTCTTTAATTCATCATGATTAATAAAAAACGAATGGCGGCGCTAGTAGTAGGTACTATGCCCTCTTAAATGAGGGAATGAAATTTTATATGGGACTTTTCGCAGTTTTCAAGGTAGGAAGCTAAAAATCGGTACACAGACTCTTTGTTACCATCGGAAAATACCTGCCTTATTCTTTTTTTTTTGAAATCTTCCGTTTTACCCCGAATTTAACGCGAGTGCAGCCGCGGGCAAAAGCTGGTGTGCTATAAGTAAAACCTTGTTTCTTGGCAAAGGAGACGGATCACCCTCCATAGAACCTTGGGCCTAGGGTGTAACACAATGAAAGTGATATTATTTGAAAGGTAGTAGGACATTAAACGGTTACTGAAAATTTGGCCAAAATTGGCAATCTCAGATCTGCGAAATTAAAGATTATAAAAAGTGGGGTTATGAAAATCAGATGTCGAAACAGAGCGCTTTTTCCGGGAATAACATTATAAAGTCATATATTTTTATCAAATTAAAGCATTTTTATGTTACTAAAGATTAGTTAAAATAGTTTAGAAGACTGAACTTCAGGTTGAGGTGCACGCTAATCACGAAACACAGTCAATATGGAATCATTATCTAAAACTCTGTTGCCTATTGCGGTACAGCGATCTAACGCTATATTGCAATTTATACAACAATTCATGGTGTGGTGTCCAATCGAAAGGCCGAGCGGGAAGTCCAGGAACAAGATTGCCAAAGTCAATCGTGTGTAGGCGGGTTTTCGTTGTCCGGTGTGAAAGCAAAGGTCATACAAGAAAAATAAGATCACTGAAGTCCGTATTGAATAGCAAAGGTCGTAGAAAAATCGGATAACAATAAGAGTACACTCAAAACTTAGCGAACGAAACGAAGCAAACGAGTCGAGTGACATCAGTGGGGCTAGCACGCAGGAGAATCGAAAATCGAATCGAAATCAGTGGGGCTAGCACGCAGGAGAATCGAAAATCGAATCGAAATCCGAATCGAGGAGTTTGTATGGCAATTTTATTAGCGCCACGGCGTTGAGTAGCAGAACTAATAAAATTACCATACAAACTCCTCGATTGGGATTTCGATTCGATTTTCGATTCTCCTGCGTGCTAGCCCCACCGAATCGAGGAGTTTGTATGGCAATTTTATTAGTTCTGCTACTCACCGCCGCGGCACTAATAAAATTGCCATACAAACTCCTCGATTCGGATTTCGATTCGATTTTCGATTCTCCTGCGTGCTAGCCCCACTGACATTTTCTTTTTTTTTTCACAGCGCTGACCCCAAAGTATTTAAGAAAAAAGATATGAATAATCGATTACAGATAGATGTTCATTCTATGGAACTCTTCTTCATTGTTAAGGACAAGATAGATTATTTATTGATGTTTAATGTGCGTGAGAGATTCTGTGAGAGTATGGCATAAATATTATTTATAGTTCACCTGACGTAAAACTATTATCACGGGAAATAAAATGTAATCGATCACAGCATGTTATTCGATTTATTCGTTATCAATTACTTTAAATCTGATTTGTCTTTTCTCAGATTGCGGATAAGGCTGATTTTTCCAACATATAACTACTATGCAATAAGAGTTAAAGTAAAGAATATTTCATGTTGTTACATTTTGGCCCACGATGAACCGTCTCCTTTCATGATTCTAGGTCAACGGTAAGTACCATGAAGCAAATACAAAGAGGAGGTGCCCTATCGCGTTTTCCGTATGAAATCAAGTGAAGCCGGAAATCGGGGTGCGGGGGGAGGGTGCGCGACGCCACTGTCACCTTGTAGCGAGTAGAATTACTAAAATGCCAGCATTATTGATGTTAACATAAAAGTTCCGCTATACATTACTAGGTGGCAGCAGTGCTAAATCTGTTAAAAGATACATTCGTAGGGGAAAGATAATTTATTAGGTGCTGTGTCAATATAATCTAAAAATAAAAATCGTTATAACTGCTTATATTAATTCACGTGTTTTGTTTTCGCCCTTAATACATCCTACGTTTTCGTTAGTATTTTTACTCGCCACTAGAGGGCCTTTTGTGCTTTATCGGGACATTGACAGAAGCGTCCATGTGGCGTCGAACATTCTAGAAGCAATACGTCAAGTAATAAATTAATAATGCTTGTTTAATGTAGGTACTTACAAATGGAAAGAGATTTTTTTTCGTTCACTTTGTTTCTGTCGTCTGTGTAACTTTTGCACGATAGAATACAACATTTCATTTTGTATTTAGGTAATTTAAAACTAAAATAAAGGAAGAGCGTACGACGTACTAATCCGACAGATAAAAGATCGACTGATGTCAGCGCCTCTGGCGTTAAGTAGCTAAAACTAAAAATGCGTGACGTCAAGACTCTGGTGATAGGAGCTGGACCTAGTTGCTTATAACATCTCCTCTTTGTTTTTGCTTCATGGTAAGTACCCTATAGGTACTATATGTACATATATAGGTTTAAATATCGCAAAGTTTGAAAAAATATGCGACATAAACGGTCATATCTTTCAATAGTGTTGACTGACTAGTATAACTTTCTCACCGCTGAGCGAAGCAGGTCTACGATCCGGAGACGTAAGCCCCCCTTGACGTACTCCGCAGTCCAATCTGTATTCGCTGGATGTCGTGTCGCCCCAATTCACTACATTGGTTTGGCCTCCGTATCAGTATTTAAGTATCTTCAGGACTTCTGTCGGAACCTGTGTCGAGAAAAATTTGTCTCAGAGAACTTCATAGTTTACCAGATAAAATGCCCGACTCAGGTCCAGGAAGCAGGCATACACAGAAGTGTCACGTGATCGGTAATACACTCACCTGCAATGAAATCGACCCACCCGCTTTGGTTCAGAGTTCGACAAATCAAAATCTACCATTAATAAATAATATCTTTTAACCCTGTTTGTTAACAAGAGCCTAAGCTTATATTAGACCAGTTTTTACTGTGACAGATTTAGGTTTATTGATATTACAAACTGAAATCTAAAATTTTTAAAAATACCTAAATTTTTTTTGGGATAATCTGCTGAATTTACAGGGTCAATAAATCTGTAGGAATAATCAATTTTTGATTAAACATTTGATTTAATTAACTTTCAACACTCTGCACAGTCACAGAGATTGCGTATAACGGAAAAATGAGCAACAGGGTTTTCCGAAGAAATAGGTCTGGTGTCAGCAATACTTCTTTTATCCACGTTTAGAGTTTGTTAAAATAAAGCTTATGAAATAAACTTTCATATTGTATTTACAGTTTTTGTTTGTGTAATCTTATTTTTATATAGTACCGATATTTCCAAATCGACACCTATGAGGTGGGTCGATTTCATTGCAGGTAAGGTAGATTTAAACATCGTGAGGCAACCTGCATACATCTGCGAAGAAATTCAATGATGTATGTGAAGTCGACCAATCCGCACTGGGCCAGCGTGGTTGACTAAGGCCTAATCACCCTAACATATAGCGTAGGCTCGAACCCCTCGGTGGGGACGTATATGAGCTGTGATGATGATGATGAAGGTAGATTTCATTTTCTGATTCCACTAAATTAGACGAAAACTGATTAGTACCAAAGACAAAGTTAAACAAAATTCACCGTGTGCTTCACAGTAAAAAAATAGCTAAATCCGTCGATAGCGCTGGACGGAAACCAAATTGCGCGTCGTCTATACGTAGATTTTTCACCAGTAAAGGCCGCAAAAGCCGCTCAAACATCTTTCGAATTATAGTACATACCTAAGGAAATGGGTCTGTAGTTGGCTGAACTAAAAACATTACCGGTCTTATTCTTTACAATCGGTACAACAACGGTCTTCATAAGATTCTCGGGCAAGAAAGAGTATTTTAGGCACAGATTATCCAGACACGCGGCATATTAACGTTTCATAACCGTCATTTTTATGACTGACTCACTGACTTCTAGATCAAAAACCTAACCCACCTCCAGGTGACCTACAAGAATTTTGAAGCAACACTGTTTTTTATAAATATTAATATTTCATTCTTAGGGTCAACAAGCCCATCATTTCGACTAGTCACTAATGTCACTATATCCTACAAATATGTAAATCTTTGTTTTTAAATCTAATTTCTTCCTTTTGCAATTTAATATGACGTGATAGTTCTGTTCCCCCGTTTTGTCACATTATTCTGCTGGGAAGAGTAAGCCGAAATTAGACGGTACATTTTTGCTTTCATTTCGGATTACGGAGAAGGTTCTTATGAAGGAAGAAATTGAAAAAAATGCCGGAGGAATCATAATAAAAATACATTTTTTCGAAACTATTCCAGCTATGCCCTGATGTCATACACAAAACAAGAGCTAACAGAACGACGTCTATCGGGACAGCTAGTAGCTTTATAGAAACTCAGTATTGTTCTAAATATAGAAATTTCTAGCTATTGATCATGTGACAACTTGCGGCAGAGTCGTTGACAGTCGACACCGACAGTTGACAGTCCATCGTTGATAGCAGCTTTTTTGTAGAGCTTAGTTCTTAAATACAATATTGGGAATTTGTTGTGGAAACTTAAGTATACACAGGTGTTCCAAATTATTAAAGATTTTTTAGTTCCTTTGTTCTTGGCAAAGCTAACATATTCTTTTGTCTACTATTAACTGAATGAACATAATCTTTAAAGCACAAATGTATATATATATATTATATATTACCAAAATGTTCAAACTTTCCCGCAAACAATCTCTTATTTTAATGTTATAGATTGCTCGAATACCCCTCTTCTGCAGCACAAACAGTCTACATGTCGGCAACATTTCCCCATAACAAAACACCATACGATATCATCAATGAAAGTAATAAAATTATAGGTACGTTTGTATGGAAAAACGGGCCGTATGATTTCCTCTAGAAAATGTCAGAAAACTTGATGGCAGGGCGAAGTTTAAAACATCCTCAAAGTTACCCGTTAAAATTAATCAATCATCTATCAATTACTATGTTTAATGAACGGTTTCAAATTATTTCTTTATTTGTATTTTGGGTATATTAAACTTGACTGAGGTAAGAATTTAGCGTTCCCCCGACGCGGTGATTCTCATCTTAAAAATATAAATAGTTACTTAATCAAGTTATTAAAGGGATTTAAAAAAATATTATTTTTATACTTTTTAAAGTGATTTTTTGGGTCGGGAGTTTTTTAAAATTTTTAATTTTATTTTTAATAAATTCTTTTCAAATTTCTAATTAATTGCAATAGATACCAATTGATCCAAAACGCAGCTAATAAAAAATATCTACCTCGTCTTGGCAAAGTGCTTGTAGCTCTTAAACGGCTTATTCGATTTTCATAAAACATACTTAAGAACCACTGCGATGAACAAGGCTTTCGATTTAAAAAAACCGCACTCAAATCGGTTCATTAAATTCAGGAGCTACGGTGCCACAGACAGAAAAGCAGCTATTTAAAATAGCTACCTCGTCTTGGTAAAGTGCTTGTAGCTCTTGAACTGCTAATCCGATTTTCATAAAATATACCTATAAACCACCGCGATGAACAAGGCTTTCGATTAAAAAAACCGCACTCAAATCGGTTCATTAATTCAGGAGCTACGCTGCCACAGATAAAAAAACAGGTAATAAAAATTGCTACCTCGTTTTGGCGAAATGCTTGTAGCTCTTGAACTGCTAATCTGATTTTCATAAAACATACCTTAGAACCACCGCGATGAACAAAGCTTTCGATTAAAAAAACCTCACTCAGGAGCTACGGTGCCACAGACAGACACACACACACACACACACACAGACAGACAGGTCAAACTTACACCCCTTTTTTTGCATCGGGGGTTAAAATCACTGCAGATAAAACAGTTTTTCTTCATAAATATTGATTTTAAAAATTCTTATAAAAAGATATATTATTATTCAAGGCATTTTTAGAGGTATTTAAGTTTTTGACAAATCAATGTATGATTTAATGAAAAATTAAATCAATAAGTATTATTAATTTATTTGTGACTAGCTGTGCCCGCGAACTACGTTTCGCCATCAAAATGCTTAACACAGTGTTTAGTTTTTTCCTCCATTTTATTCCATAATGATTCAACTTCATTCTGCCTTTCTTGAACAGCGGCCATTTCGAAACTAGGACAATTTTTGTAGGTTCGTAATGCTTTAGGTACACTTCAGGGCCTTTCACTTAATAACCATATTGCTGGGTTTGAAAAGCAACTTTTATCCGCCCTTTATGAGCGGCGGCCATGTTGAATATACAATGTTGCTACGTTCATAGTGCTCTACTGATCAAGGCATTTCATTTGATACCCATATTGCTGGGTTTGGAAACGAATTTTTATCCGTTTTTTTTGAGCAGCGGTCATATTGAATTTTATTCGATTTTCCTAGGTTCATAAAACATACCTTAGAACTCTACTCTTTAAGTTTTGAGCGGCGGCCATGTTGAATTAAGGGCAATTTTCCTAGATTCATAGTGCTCTACTCTTGAAGGCCTTTCATTTGATTTGGTACCTATATTGCTATGTTTGGAAACTCTTTGAGGCCTTTCATTTGATACCCATATTGCTAGGTTTGGAAACAAACTTTTATCCATCTTTTTTGAACGGCGGCCATGTTGAATTTATGTCAATGTTGCTAGGTTCATAGTGCTCTACTTATCAAGGCCTTTCATTTGATACCCATATTGCTGGGTTTGGAAACGAACTTTATCCACATTTTTTGAGCGGTGGCCATGTTGAATTTATGTCAATGTTGCTAGGTTCATAATGCTTTATTCATCAAGGCCTTTGATTGGATACCCATATTGCTGGATTTGAAAACGAACTTTTATCCGTTTTTTGAGCGGCGGCCATGTTGAATTTATGTCAATGTTGCTAAATTCATAGTGCTCTACTCATCAAGGCCTTTCATTTGATACCCATATTGATGGGTGTGGAAACGAAGTTTTATCCGCCTATTTGAGCGGCAGCTATGTTGAATTTACGTCAGTGTTGCCAGGTTCATAGTGCTCTTCATTTGATATATCAAGGCCTTTCATTTGATATTCATATCGCTGGGTTTAGAAACAAACTTTTATCGGCAGTCATGTCGAAATAGGTCAACGTGGCTAGGTTCAATGTGTTCTACTCTTTAGGTCCTTCGTTCGATATCCATGTTCCTTGGGTGGATCCAAAAAAAAATGTGATCCGTCATTTTAGACATTAGGATCAAGAGTCCCGTACGCGTAACCCAGAATCATTGCAGTCAGATATTTTTTTAATTATCAATATTAATCAATTAGTTTTAAATGGATGAAAGAGTTTGATTTCTTTACTCAAAAATGCATGTAATGTGGTCATTATTTTGACAACCTTGTTTGAGCAAAGTCGACCTTGCCGTTCTGTTTCAAGGAGAACAGGGACCCGATTCTCAAGTCATAGACATGATGTCGAATTCGACATATGTCGAAATTAAATGGCGGATGTCGAATATTTCTCAGTTTCCGTCTCAGAATAACAACTAAACCATAGAAACCTTGCTAAAATAGCTATTGAATTCAATATATTTGACTCACTTTGACATTAGGCAGACTATAATTAGTTAGAAAGAGACGGGTATTATGCATGGACCTACAAGGTCCGTGGTATTATGTAAGATGTTTCGAAAATTCGTAGGTGGTCACTAATTTCTGTTTCTGCTAGTGATGTTTTTCTCATGACTCGCCTAGTTTCAACGTCGATATATTATGAATTAAATATATTCTTAATACTAAAATGTTTTTATTACGAGAAATACAACATAAATCATAAAGGATACATTTTGAAACTTATCCTGTTAAAAGCTGCTGTGCCCTTTGGTATGGTCAGGCTAGCCAGTCAAGAGACTAAAAGTGGACGTTGACATGCTATTAAGAAAAACGAGTAAAGGTGTTTTTGGGGGATGTAAGGGTTTTTGGTGCTTATGATGACTAATTTAAACGTTTGTGACGACAAATTACTCAAGAATAGCTTTAAAAAGTTGATAACAAATAAATAAAAAATATTTCTAAATTATTCCCTTTTCAGTCCTATCTGAGAATTGAAAAATCTGGCGTACTAAGACAAAAATTGCACTATTAAAATTACGGGTGTGTCCCGTTGGCTAGTTTGATGGAATTTTTCCATTTAAGAGATTCACAAATTCAATGGGTAGGCAATTAGTAATTTTTACGTTAACTTAGAAGTTTAATTTTTTCACAACCTCAAGGAACTGTAGACCAGTGGCCCTACCATGATCACTTATAGCAAGGTTAAAACAATATTGAAACAGAGACACCGCGCTTGCTGCGTATAGCGCCATCCCGCTCTCAGCGCGGTTTTAATATTGTTTTGAGCGATCATAGTTACCGGGCTGAGTACTTATATGATTTTGATTTAAACTCGATACTTTCACGCGTTTCCGAGATAATAGGTTGGCAGACAAACGGACAATAAAGTGATCCTATAATCGTTCCGTTTTTCTTTTTGAGGAACGGAACCCTAAAAATTGAACTATTAAAATTACGGGTGTTTCCTATTATCTTTGCTGTTGGAATTTTTCAATTGCAGAGATTTACAATCTATAGGCAGGAAATCGGAAACACACACTATGTTTATTTGTTCTCTTAGGTATGTACTTGAGGTTAATCTCATATTTAATATACCCGAAAATTTAACCCTCATGCATCTTGAACTTCGGATAAATTCGTAAAAGCTAAAACTACTATTTGTACATATGCCTGGAAATTAAACTAAACACATTAAAAATTGACCATAATTTATTCTTAAGATATTTTTCGATTGACTTATTACGCTTGATGTGCGGCCGTGTTTCTTTAGAGGTTTAGAGATGTTAATTTTCCGAAAGCAGCGTTTTGATATTTGATCTTTTTGACTCTTTCCAGTTCTTTCGCTAATATTTTAATTCTTGGAAAAATCTTCTAAACTGGTTTCTTTTGGTATATGCTGTGTCAAGGATTCCTAAAAGAAATATTTAAAAAATTAAATACATTTTAATTTTCATAAATAATATTTTAATTTAAAGATTTCCTTTTATTACATAACTTGACTTACGTCTTGACGCCTCTATTTCATAGTTTTACCATACAAATTAATCTGGTGGAAAATGTCTGGAGCAAATGAGACTGCTTTTTTGGACTTCACTTTCGTCTGCCAAATCTGCCAATAGGTACACTTTATTGAATAGTTTTTTTTACATCGTCTTTAGAAAATCTGTAAAATAAAAATATCGACCAAATTTTACAACACTACGCATGATCAAGATAACCTCATAGTAATTTTCTAATAATCGCTAAAACATAAAAGTGAAGTTAATATTGCATATTGTTTTTCTACAAAATGATTCAGGGATATTTCATATGTATTTATATTGACTTATTAACTCACATTCAAGTCAAAATATGAGAAAGCATACCTAATAAAGCATAACCATACCATGGGCTCCCGATAGGAACAAATTATAATTAGTTCTAAATAAAATCAATAGATGTCGCAGCATGTACCATACTAGAATGTAAGAACTTATTCTTACGCATTGTGTAAATATTAAGCTGTAACTAACCACTAGATGTGTTAATTAAAAAGAAATTATTATTTTCAAAACAGATTTGTTAATTTTTTAAGTAAAATTGATAAGTTGCAAAATGAGTCTGCTTTGTTGTGCTTTTTTGTTTTGAACTGCCATCTATTGTGAGCTATTGTTAACATCTCGTCCAGACGTCGATAACTTTGAAATTAAAAAGTATGACTACAGATGGCAGTAATACAGATACTGATAAACAGAAGTGAGCTAGAAGAACTGAGTCTGAGTGTTTGCGTTGTTGTTGTTGTTTTCCAAGTGTGTTTAGCATTTTTATGTCTAAATCGCAGATTAGGTACATATTCTAACATCTAAATGTTATCAATTATTCGTTTGTCGTTAAATAATTTAGAAAAAAATATACATTAGGTAAGAACGAATCTTAAATAAATGTTTTGATTATATTGTCATCTTTTGAACTAATTGTTTAAAAACATTGCGACTGTGAGTTTCGAGGTGAATTTGTGCTTGCTAATTTCTGATGTTTTATCGACGACCTGCAGGCCTTTTCTCTAACTTCGGTTGCTAACTAGAACTGTTATTTTTGAAAGAAACTTTACATCCATTACTGCATCATGAACGCCACCGTAATGCCTCCTCCAGACTACTCGCGAAGTTCCTCGACGAAGTACTCGGGAAAGTTAACCGAAGTCTGAAGTATGTCGCTATACACTCGTTGAACTTCGCGAGAAACTCATTCGTGCCGCGCGGCAGTACCGTCAGGACTCGCACGTCATGAACGCTCAAGTAGCAGCTTCCAGGAACCACAGAATTTGCTCCTGCGACCACTGTGTACCACTCATAATCGTGTCGTGTGAAAATATTAATAAAAAATAATTACTAGCACGCGCATGTACCTACTCACGACTACGTATTGAAGCCAAAAAGTGAATATTTAAACTGAAGTTAGCCGAGTAGTGTAGAGAGGAACTTCGCGTAGATACTTCGTGCAACTTCGAGTCCTTTGACTCGGGCGCAAAAACCGACAACAAATGGAAGTCGCCCGAGGCGAGTCGAAGTTGGACGAAGTAAGACGAAGTGCCTCTCCACACTATTGTATTCGCTTAACCTCGTTCAACTTCGCGAGTAGTTTGGAGGCCGGGTAACACATAATATCACTAAACTAGTATTGGATATAAAGTTTCTTTCAAAAATGATAGTTATAGTTACCAACCGTAGTTAGTGAATGGGCCTACTGGCTTTAAAAACGGACAATTCGAATTAGGTACCACGATTATACACAATATACGACTGCCGCAATTTTGAATTTGGACTTCGACGAACAATCCACACACGACGATTATTAGGCTTTTGAATGTCGGTCATAATATCAAATACTTTCGTAATGCACGGTTAGCGCAGAGATCTGGTGATCGCCTGCTGTGCAACGGGTTGCGAGTTCGATTCCCGTACGGGACAAATGTTTTGTATGGCCTACAGAATTTTTTCCGGTCTGGGCGTATGTGAATGTGATATTCTATGTTTGTAACTGCACACCCACGCACGACACAGGAGAAAATCCTAGTGTGGGAAAACGTTTTTTATAAAAAAAAAATAATAAAAAAACGACGTGTTGCTGACAACACGTCAAGCTAACAACAAAATAAATAAAATGTCGTTTTGAAGAATGATATTTCATTTTGATATCTATCTCTACGCGTTCCTGAGAAAAGGGGTCTTAAAAGACACACAGACGAACAATGAATCCTACACAAGTTCCGTTTTCTCCTTTTGAGGTACGGAACCCTAACAATGATATTTTGAGCTTAAGTTTTCAATTCCTTTACTGATCCGTAGTATTTTTTTTTATTAAGTTGGTAAATAAAGTACCTACCTAAGGCGTTTTATTTGGCCTAAGGAAATATCTTACCCTGTTAATATGAATGAAAAAGTACATCGATTTAGTCAGATTCTTCCTGGGGACTGTGGTGGAAATTCTTCTGTTATGGGCCAAAGCAATGTCTTTTTAAAAATATTATCACATCATTATTATTTCAATTAGGTACTTAGTTAGGTAGGTATAGTCACTGTCTACTCTTTTCTTTATTTAATTTTATATACCTACAAAATTAGGTATGAGAAAAGATCCCTGTCGATTGGTTCTAAAAATAGTATAATAGTACTTAAATGTTAGAATTTAACGAGATCAATTCGCGGTTTATGTAAGTATCGAAAACTTTAAATAGGTACAGCTTTACTATTTTTTGAAAATGAAAATCAATATTTAGGGTACATTCTCTTTCAGGGAGAACACCGTGGGGTTTTAGTGGGTAGGCCTGACACTCTGCCGGGAGAGCCCCACACACGCTCGCTATCTAGCCAAAACGGCGCGGGTACGGTTAAACGCATTTCCCCCCGTGAAAAAAAAACGGGTACATTCCCTTTGTCAAAAATCTTTAATTTCCATTCTGTAGAAATAATTGGAATATTGATAGTAGGTAAGTAATCAATCTGTTATTTTAAGGGGGCAAGGGGCGACCAATGAATGAGCGACCCCCAGTGGGCCATTGCGACCTGCGGCCGTCCCGCCTAACTCAAAGCGATCACTCGCTATCGTTATCGTGACATTAGAAGAATAGTTTTAATGTCACGTGACATTTGAACTATTGTTCTAATGTCACGAAAGCGACAGCGAGTGATCGCTTTGAGTTAGGCGGTAGCCCTCTGTACAGATATATTTTGGCTGAACATTGATAGTGGGTAAGAATTCAAATTGACGAATTGAATAAAATGACGACTAATTAAACAAAATTAAGACTACATTAAAAAAATTATTCACAATAGGCTAGATGACTAAAAATTTTTTTTGCTTCAATAGAAGCTCATTCATATAATAAACAGAAAGAAAAAATCGGTTTTCGAATAACTATAAAAACAACCAAGATATAAGGTATTAAAGATTTTTCTCCATCTCTTTCTATCAAAACGACAATTTACAAGGAGTTTATATGGCCGTACTCAACTATGACGTCACGGTTGATGTCGGATCTCTCTGTCTAATCGACATCAAATTAACAACTTAAAATGCTTGTATCTAATGTATTTCTTAGCCGATTTTAATTCTAATTTCACAGGACTGCATTTTTTTCCACGGTATTTTAATATTTAATGACGAGTCGTAAAAATTAGAATTCAGTCATCATCCCAATTCTTTAGCTAAATTTTTAATTATTGTAGGTATTACCTACTGGGCAATAGTTCGTTATTTTACGCAATTCGTCAATTTAAATTGACGAATTAGGTGTAAGTACCGTAGAACTAATTGAACAAAATAAGTATTCATTCAAGAAATTATGTAGGTATTATTCTTTAGATAAATTCTTAAGTTAAATTATTGTATTGTATGGTCGGTGAAGATGCAATGAAAGTAGGTACACAAATTGACTTTAATAGTTTTATTTATTTTACTATACCTAAGTACATTCACTAATTACAGCTTCATGAATCATTGAAATTCTCAAAGAATATAAAGTCTTCTTGCCCATTAGAACATTTCTTATATTGGGTAAGTAGGTAGGTATGTGGTGGGTTCAATTCTAAAATCTTATCGCTCTCTAATAGTTTTCTACGTTGAGTTTATTAGCGACGGTTTAAATATGAATTGAATTTATTTAAATAACAAGGCAAATTAATGCTAAAGTCTAACTACACTAAATTACAAAAATTATATCATGTAGGTACTTAAGTTGTTGTGACAGTTAAGATGCTGTTTCCGAGTATTTCCGGTTTCTCTCAGAATCCCTTGCTTTTAATTGCTTGTAAAAATACTGCCATCTATTGACATGCTTACGCAACTACGCAATAAAACGTCGATTTTCGAACCAAAGCATTGCTATGTGCTCTCTTTGGTTTAGGAACAAAAAAGCAGTGTCCAGTGCTGCCGCCTGGCTAGAAAACTATGATAACTTTTTAGTTACCCGAGATAGTTTCCTTAGGCGTGCACGGATTTGTACTATGGGATTGGGCATCTGTACTAGTATTATGTTATCTGTGACCATACATAGGATTTAAGGTCAATAAATTTTGACTATTTTCCTTTCGCGACGAATGAAATTTGCAGACCCCAACTACACAAGACATTGTGCTATAGAGTGCACAAACTCACACTATTTGTAAATACCTAAAGAATTCTTGCATTCTAATCACTTAAATATTAATTAAATATCACCAAAATATTTCTAGCCACGGGACGCACAAACAAAGATTATACGAACAATTCAAAGAGTTTAAACTCGGATGGTCTATCTTTGAGACAAGGTACTATAGAATTTAGCCGTATTATATTTTAACCAATTTTAACCAAATGACAATTCATCTTGTGACCACCTTGTGATCTGCCAAATAGACAAATATTACTTATCTCTTACACTTACACAATTTTATGCTGTATGATAGAAAGAGACAAATAACACATAATGAATTCTTATTTTAATGTTCCTTCTATGCTTTAGTTATTCTTCTGAGGTTCCACATGTCACGAGTGGTAAATAGCAATCGACATTTGAAAAGTCGAATACGAACTACAGTAATTGGTTATTTGTGTCTTTTTTTACGATTTTAGTTTATTTATGTATTTAAACTGCTAACACATTGAATTAAAATGAATAATCCAACATCAATTGATGATTATTATAACAACTTTTGTCAATGTTTAGTAGAAGATTTTTAGTGGAATTACCTCGAAGATGGGTTATATATGGCGTGACGACCCTTTCGAAATACGATATAATGCCTTAAATAACTTTCGCTTATCTAAAGAATTAGTTAACACTGTAATATATTTAGTTAATCCAAGTCTTATTGGCTTTTCCCAAACAATTTAATTCCTCTGCTATACATTTCCACTTTTGTTCGGATTTTTTAAGAAAAAGTCCCCGAAAATTTGGCTGTAATAAGTCCTTCATCCCTTTCATTTAACTGACAAAGCCACGAATTCTGTGCTGAAGTGGGGTATTGTTTTTTATAGTCCATTATTGATTTATTCCTGTTCCTATCTCTGATAATTCTGTTTTTAAAATATTCAATAAAGTTGACAACACGCTTCGTAAAACCGCGTTGACATGCTCAAAGTCTACTTTGATAAAGCAGACTTTACAACAAAGTTAAAACAAACTTAACGAACTTACAAAGTTAACTTGGACCGTGAACATTAAGATATGTAAACGATAAAGGATGGCAAAAAGAACAAAATTTATTAAAGTAAACAATGTTGGTGCCAACTGGAATCAAAATATACTTTGATCAAAGCTAGGTATTTTGTCGCAACTACTTTGTCAAAGCCATGGACTTAAATAAATCCATGGTCAAAGCAGACTTTGAGCATGTCAATGAGGCTTAAATAAAACGTAACCAAATTTTTATTCAGGGTGCGATCCATAATCAGACAAAATGCAAACGTTTGCATGCATGCAAACAACCCATTCAAATCGTTTGCACTGCTCACGGACGTAAGCATTCCGTGGGGCTAGCACGCAGAAGAATCGAAAATCGAATCGAATTCCGAATCGAGGAGTTTGTATGGCAATTTTATTAGTTCTGCTACTCACCGCCGTGGCGCTAATAAAATTGCCATACAAACTCCTCGATTCGGATTTTGATTCGATTTTCGATTCTCCTGCGTGGGGCTAGCACGCAGGAGAATCGAAAATCGAATCGAAATCCGAATCGAGGAGTTTGTATAGCAATAGGCTAGTTGACCCTTTTTTAAAGTAGGGCTTAAAATGTTCATAATTGTTGTATTAGACTATAGCACATGAATATTATTTTTTTCGATGTCTAAAAAGTGCAAAAAATCTATTTTAAATTAAGATTTTCAATTTTGGACTGAAAACACGGTCAGCCATGATAGTCTGTTCATTATCTGTGGCATACATCAAATGACGTCAGTCTTATAGTAAACAAAGCACCGAGGCGAAATAACCTCACAAAAACAATGCTTTCTATTAAATATCACAAAATATAGTAAAACTGTATATGGAACGGGACAATAGAACAGGAATATAGAATTACCTCTTCAAAGACTCCAGGAAAGCTGTGGATTAGACGTACCCAGTGATATAAACATGCGAAATATTTGGTTAACACTCGCTTAAAGAAATCCTGTAACTATCTACTGAAACTCAAATGTGTTTTTGCGAAAATCACATTAATGTAAGTACTATAAATTAATAACTCAATCTGTGCAGGTACTTCAGTTTCAACTTAGACAAAATAGAAGTTTTTAGGTTGTATGTAAAATCATTAATTAAATTTTTATCTTTCAGTTAGAATGAAAACTGACTGCAGCCGACCAACCAAATTTTAACTTGACCAGAAAACTGAGAGGAAACTTGACCATTCACGCCTTTTTGATTTAATCTAAGTTATATACGGACACTAGATGATGTTTCAAAGAAAAGTATATGTACTTATGTCCAATTGAATAAGGATGTAATGATGTAATTGAATATTAATTAAAAAGTATGTAATACAAACTATCCCAGTTTCATAATAATGAATATATTTATCTAAACAACTTTTACTTTAATTTACTGAGTACCTAATTAAAATTTGTTGCTTTCAGAGGTTACTTAATGAGAACTTTTGTGTACTACCCTGTTCTCCTCTTGACAACGAGATTGATAAGGCAGTAAAAGTTGTGCAACATAATACAAAGCAGTGCATGCTCAGCCACAACATCAAAATGTGGCCCGTCAACAAGAACAACATTATGTCAACAAAATAACTCAAGTATTCATATACCAAAGCACCATAGAAGTAAATAGGTCCAGTTTGGTAAAACTGAAAGATGTTATATCTTCACTGATTAAACCTGCTGGCCTCCATGGCTGGTAAATTTCAGAACAGCTTACGCAAGAATATGCAATTTGTCAGCCTGTGCTCTTCCTAATTTACAAGACCCTTCTTATTAAATAAATAATATAATTTTTTTTCTTTACTTTATAGTAGGTACATAACTAACATCTAAAGATGATATAACAAATTTTTGTACTACATTAGACATTGTTCTTCACAAAAAAAAATGTTCTATGTTTATTTGACAATAATGACTTGTAAAGGTTTAAGTTGAATCAAATTTTTTTAATTTGAAATACATGTGTTTTATTTTTCCGTTACACCTTAAAAGATTTATAATATTTTATAGGTTTGTTGTTTATATTTATCATTGATACTCAAATATATATGTTCCAAAAGTACAAATAAGTTTGAATAGAGTTAGATCAAATTTATTGATTTGTCATATATTGCCTTAGGGTCGCAAGTAATAAAAGTCAAAATAATAGTAAATTGATTTATTATGAAGTAATACTTTCATATAATTTAGGAAAAATTTAGTACAGTTTCCAAAATGGCACTATTTGATCAATAAGTTTTTTGACATACAGATTGTTAGAACAAATACCTATTATAGCTAATATTGTCACCTTTTGAGTGTTTTCAAAATTACTACTGCTAGCAACACAAAAGTATATATGTTTTGCTTTAGCACAAAACATCTGCATACTTGAGTTAAGCATACTGTTTACAGTTTTCCGTCTTTGATAATTAGCATTTTCTTCAGTAAAAGAGCATGACAATTTTGCATTAATCTAATTTTATGGATACCGTTTGTTGAACCAACTATTACAGGGTATTAATCAGAAATGAAGAGGTCACATTTTGCAAATTTTAACCCAAATCTTCATCTTTCAACTTTTATCCACATTTCATTATAGGTGTCTGCAAGATTTCCCACCAAAAATCTTCCCAACGAAAGAACCATCATGTGTTATGCACTGGCTGACTTCATAGCACATGGAAACTGTTATTATTCATAACGAAGCTCGAACTAAAGAGCACTTCTGTATTGATGATTCCAGGTTTAGTTTTCTATGCACTTTATTCTTTATTCATTGAAGAGGTCTTTTATTTTATAAGAAATATGTCACAATCTGTGTCTGTGAATGTATATATATTTTTCCTCCCAGTAATTTTCTTCATGCTTGACAAATGAACAACTGCCAATCTTTCTCTTTTTATGTTCATTTACAAATTCTTGCAGTACTACACTGGTATTTGACACATGATCCTGATATTTTCTTTTGAACATTAAAATTTGTCTTGAAGTAAATACTTTTAGTGTTTATTTGACTTTTGAGAGATAGGATTCTATCCAATAGCATTCAACTGCTGTACAAAATAGCTCCTCACTGTGATGGTGCAACCACATCAAAAATGCATGTTTGCAACTCTCTTCTGCCGCGTGACAATCTTGACAAGTACACTTGTAACCTGTTCTTCATTACAACAGTATTGAAACTGTACTTATATTGTTTAGAGCGATACACAAAGAATCTCCTGACCATCAATCTGTCGATTCTCGAAAGATTTGTACTATCTGCTCTCACAAATCCAACATCAATGGTTGATTTTGCTGTTAATACAAATAATTTACGATATTTACACATATAATAACGGAGATTTGGACGATTTTTTGCCAGTTTTAGGAAAGAATAGAGCAAATCGACGAGTTGTTGAATCAAAGAACATGTCCACTTTTTGTATGGAACGTGGAATTTTGTTCTGAACCTTTTTTAACCAGTTTAAAAATTTATGACGGAAATAGAACTTTATGAGAAGGATGTTTATCACAAATTATATTACTGTTACAGATAGGAATCAGCCCTTAGAACAGCCGACTCGTAGTGAAATGACATGCTCAGTAATGATATTGGTGCTAAACTATCGACTTCTTAATATCGACATACTGAAAATTATCGATATAAAAGTTACAGCCCTAATCTACTTTTTTAATAGACATAATATTTTAGATTATTAAAAATCAAAACAACGAAATGCGATTATCTTTTTATTGAATTTAACATACAATATGACAAAAACGTACACAATGGAACTTATTAGAACCCACAATTCTCCGCCATGCAACGCTGTGCTTACTCTGCGATTCTGGAAACAAAGATAAATAAGCATTTGTATAAAGTGTGACGACTCTAGAATGAAAAACTGAAAACCCTAGTGAAAATAAATAACCTGCCTCTCCATCTGATCTCTTAGTCTCTCCACTTCTCAATATATGTACACCTGTTGATACAAAAAAGATAATTATATAAGACATTGCTTTGTTTTTCAGAATAATTTTGTTTTATTGATTATTTACAAAACTTCAGATTGAAGAATTGAACTCTGCAGACAATGGCAAATAGTTTAAAACGTTTGAATAGATTTTGAAGAAGTTAACATTAAAAGCAATCAATTTTATAGTAGGTAATCTAACCAAACAAATCAATCTAGATTTAAATCTTAGAAATTAGAGTTTGAAATAGCATTTAAAAGGAATGGCATACCCATTCCTTTTGTAATGCTTTTAAAATTATGTTTATCAAAATTTCACATTCTCTTAAATAATTGTGTCAGAGTTAAATGTTCCAAATTGGTTCACTAAACTCAAATAAAACTAGATTTATTAAATTCTCATGGCCAAATGAAGGAAAGTGGATACAATCGAATCGTTGAATTCATCAATTGTAGTTACAAATTTTTTGGGTATTACACTTGATGCACGTTTGTGGGATCAACATAGTCCTTCGCGAACAGACCTAGTTCTGTTGTATATGTAGTAAAACAATTCAAGCATGTTACTATGTTGATACGGCAAGATAAATTTACTTAGTTATTTTCAGTGTCATGTAATTGGCTATTACTGCGGGGATCGGCTGCTAGTATAGAAAGTATTTTTGGACTTCAGTTGTTTTTTGGTTTGGTTTCTCTAAGAAATATTTTTAAGTAAATTAATATATTGATTTAAGCTGAGAAATATTTTTAACTAAATTAATATATTGATTTAAGCTGAACAGTCTAATTATGAAAATTTGATTTGTCTATAAAAATTATAAAACCTTTGGCACCAATTTTCGATTTCATAATCTAAACACAAGAAATAGAAAGCCAATGTGAACAAGTGTGTATTGATCTGCTCATCACGTTCTAGTCATTTTCTGATATAACCATAAAAAGTAGGTGTTATAAATAGCAACGTAACATCCCATTTTTTTTTGTCGTGACTATTGTGATTTTCAAAGCTTATTTACTCGCAAACTATAAGACTTGAGAGAAAATTGACATGAATAAAAAGTGTTAATTTTAAAGCTATTCTATATGATACAACCATAAAAATTAGGTGTCCTAATATCAAGGCAACATCCCAAAAATTTTCTTGTCCTGCGGCCATTGTAATTTTCAAAGCTGATTTACTCGCACACTATAATATTTTTAATCACGGAAACTAGTATGCATCAAACGGAAAAAATCGATCTGTCAAGGGAACTTTCTTATCTTGAATGTACTATATTTAATTTTATCACTGATTAGCCTTTCAGAAACAAGGGGTTAATAAGAAAAAATATTTATGTCAAAAACAAATTAATCACCTTTTGACAGTCCACTTTCTGTTATTCATGTCCTGTTCATTGCTTGTGCAGTGGCTTATGTTCTTAGCATATTAATAAAATTGATAAAATGAAATTCAGGTCCATGGTGAGTAACCAACATTTCTAACATATCGAGCTTCTCTATGCTTCCGAAGTCACCTTGCGCCCAGGGACCCGATTCTCAAGCCATAGAGATAATGTCGAATTCGACATATGTCTAAATTAAATGGCGGATGTCGAATATTTCTCAGTTTCCGTATTCTCAAAATGTCACGTTAGAGATATGTCTATGCCTAGCGTTCGACATGTCACGAGTGGTAGATAGCAATCGACATTTGAAAAGTCGAGTACGAGCTACAGTAATTGGTTATTTCCGTGTCTGTTTTACATAATTTGTTGGAACTTTTTTTACGATTTTAGTTTATGTATGTATTTTAATTGCTAACACATTTAATTAATATGAATAATCGATGATTATTATAACAACTGTTGTTAATGTATAGTAGAAGAAGCTCGGTTTTTAGTGGAATTACCATTACATATATGCATTTAAGAACTTTCGCTTATCTAAAGAATTAGTTAACATTGTAATATATTTAGTTAATCCAAGTCTTATTGACGTCTCCCAAACAATTTAATTCCTCTGCACTAATTAATTAATTTCCACTTTTGTTCGGATTATTTTAGTAAAAGTCCCCGAAAATTTGGCTTTACAAAGTTCTTCAACCTTTAACTGACAAAGCCACGAATTCTGTTCTGAAGTGGGGTATTGTTTTTTATAGTCCATTATAGATTTATTACTGCATCTCTAATAATTCTGTTTTCTAAAAATATTCAAAAGTGTTACAAATACAAAACACGACGTTTTGAAACATTTCAACGTTTCGAAGGATGTGAAAAAGGTTCACAATACGCTTCGTAAAGCCGCGTTGACATGCTCAAAGTCTGCTTTGAGAAAGTAACTTTGATGACAACTTGGACGCTACTTTTGTTTTTTTTTGATCGTATAAATCAACAAAACGTAACCATTCATTTTTATGGGTGTGGTTGCGTGCATGCAAACAAAAAAACCCATTCAAATCGTTTGCACTGCTCACGGACGTAAGCATTAAGATCAATTTTTGACCGAGCTTTCGATCTTTGAGTCTGTCAAATGTCAATTTGATCAATCAATGTTATTTGAAAAGAAAAATTGAAGGGCGACGTGTATTGTCCCTCCAGTATCTTTACAGAGCACTTCTGTATCTATTGTAGATATTATACCTAATGAAAAAAATAATTCGAAGAAATTAAATTCCGCGGGAAACTAACGTTAACTTTGTCATTGACAGTTCTAGAGACAGTGCACTCCTCTTTTAAGTCATACTGCTTACAAATGCGCATATTATGAGCAATTTTGAACCGACTTTTTACACGCAAAACGCGCACACGAGCGCTGATATCAAATTTCGGACCGCACCCTCATAGTCATTCGACCATCATTCGACATCATTTCGACATACATCTCTATTGCCAGCGAGAATACGATTTTTTCATATCATAGACATTTTTGAGAGATTATTAGTAGAGATGCAATGTAATAGAGATATGTCGAATTAGAGATATCTCTAAAAAACTGAGAATCGGCCCCCTGGCCCCCGATTCTCAAGCCATAGACATAATGTCGAATTCGACATATGTCGAAATTAAATGGCGGATGTCGAATATTTCACAGTTTCTGTATTCTCAAAATGTCACGATAGAGAAATGTCTATAGAGAAAGAGAAATGCCTAGTGGTAGATAGCAATCGACATTTTTTTTCATATCATAGAGATTTTTAGTAGAGATGCAAAGTATTAGAGATATGTCGAATTAGAGATATCTCTAAAAAACTGAGAATCGGGTCCCAGACATGTGCACCATCAGAAGATCAATTTTAGCAGAGATTTGCTACTGTTTTTGAGAAGAATAGTGTTTTTCATTTTCATTCAATCTAAAAAAATTACATCTAATTTTGAACAACAACACAGTGTAGGTTATTCAATGGAAAACATAATATTAAATTAATTTTAACCTATTGTTTATTTAATGAAAAAAATATTACACAACTTTGCTCACCTATCATTATTGGATTTTTAAGTATTCCTGAATTTATTTCACTTGGAGGAAGTTATTTATTGCATACTCAACTCTTAAGAGGATTGTGAAGTAATCGTGCGCGGCGCGAGTAGGTATTTTCTAAAATGCTATCTGTTTCACACCGCTCGGCCTCCCGTCTGGCGTTTACACCACAAATACAACACGCGCAAATTCTCACGCACACAACGACAGCAGCGCGCGACTCCTCGGCGCGAGAACTCGAGATCATTATTTTACCGTTTGTAATGTTTTGCGTTGCTTAGGTATTCCTGTGGGGCTAGCACGCAGGAGAATCGAAAATCGAATCGAAATCGGAATCGAGGAGTTTGTATGGCAATTTTATTAGCGCCACGGCGGTGAGTAGCAGAACTAATAAAATTGCTATACAAACTCCTAAATTCGGATTTCGATTCGATTTTCGATTCTCCTGCGTGCTAGCCCCACTGACTGCCTTTCCGCTCGCAACTTTGCCTTCGTTATTTTCGTTTTTCGTGAGGGAATTTTGTTTTCCCGTATGAAAAATTATTTTATAACCTTATATTACTCAGTGATAATGTAGCATTCTATTAGTCAATTTTTTTTTTAAATCAGCCTAGTAGTTTTTAAAAATAAACAATATAATAAATAAAAATAGCTTTATTTCTAAAAATCATTTTAACAATAATTAGGCCGAGACTTCCCAATGAGCTAGTTTTTGAGTTTATTCATTACAAACAAAAATACAAATCTTCTGTCTTTATAATATTTTAGTAGATAAGTTTCGTAAATTATTTCAGTATTCCTTTAAAATTTATAGTGTAGGCACTTACTTGGTATCCCTACCAAGTCCTACTTTATAGGACTGAGCTGTTATTTGTTATGAAAGTACCTATCTATCGTACATTTACCTGTCTAAAGAAAATAACTTTTTGTAAGATGAGTGTTATACTGAATTAAAATGATTTTCATTTGAGATGTGAATCAATAATGGATCCTTTTATGAAAAAAATAAACACTAAACATAAAATGACATTAAGGGTCTGTTTCACAATCAATAAGTAAGTTTTGAATAGCTTACTTGACAGATTCTTTGACATATTTTTCATATAACAACCGTCAAATCATCTGTCAAATAAGTAAGCTATTCAATACTTACTTTTCGATTGTGAAACAAGCCCTTACAATTGTTTAAACAAGAACAGACCTCTTGTTAACTTAAAAATATATAACAAAAAATCTATTATTTTAGATAGATAAATTAATACTTTTACATACAAACTAAATAGGAGCAGGGATTTAAAAAATATAAAGTAATAATTATGCATCAAATATAAAATACCTCTCATTTTTATACACTAATCTTGGGTAGTTATACTAATAGTCTTAGAATTCTAATTTTTACCACCTCCGTGGTCTAGTGGTTGAGGCCATCGGATGTTGATCGGGAGGTCTGTCCGGCGGGGTTCGATTCGTCGGGTTCGTCCGGACTACGAAAACACTGAAAAGTTAGAAAAAATATAAGAATAGGTACAGACAACATCACACATCATTATTGAAGACGGTGCCAAATTTTAAGACTTTCTAGGAGATCACCGAGTTTGGCACCGACTTCAATATAGAAATGTAATGTTGTCTATACCTATTCTTACACTATTTTTAACTTTTCAGTGTTTTTGAAGTCAGTTTTTATTTTTTGCAAAATATTTTTTTTCTTTAACTTTTTAGTGAAAGAAACCCTAATTAAATTAGGGTATCCCTCGATTTTCATAGGATCCCATCATCAGAACCTGACTTTGGTGACCTAGGGACCACCCTAGGAGTATACTTACCGAATACAAAAGGAATTTTGAAAATCGGTCCACTCGCGTAACATACACACAAAACGGTTGACACGGTTAGCGCAGAGGTCGAGCGATCGCCTACTGCACAACAGGTCGCGGGTTCGATTCCCGCACGGGACAGATGTTTTGTATGGCCTACAGAAATTTGTTCCGATCTGGGCGTATGTGCATGTGATATTCTATGTTTGTAACTGCACCCACGACAGAGGAGAAAATCCTAGTGTGGGGGCGACGTTTTTATAAAAAAAAACACGTTAGACGCACCCAAAAATTTAAGGATTTCCCTCCATTTGTATGGGATCCCATCAGATCCTAACTTTGGTAACCGTGGGACCACCATTGGAGTATAATCTTGAGAATACAAAAAGAATTTTGAAAATCGGTCTGCAATTGGCGGCGTAATCGCGTAACATACACAAAAAAAAAATACGCATCGAATTGAGAAACTTCTTTTTTGAAGTCGGTTAAAAAATACGAAGCAAAAACCGTACGAAGGATGCCTTCTTCCCATATATGCCTACCCTGCCTACCCTACATACTCGTATATTATTTAGGTACTTTGTCGTTTGTATTTTTTATACAATCGTAGATTCCATAACGCGAGTAAAACTTTAGAGCCCAGCTTTAGAGGAATAAAATTCAAATAAAATAATATTAAAAATAACGCTACTTGCATAGCCTATTACACGTTTTTAGCTGCTCCAACTTCATACATTGCATAACAATATCTATCACAAGAAACAAAATACGAATTTATTTTGAGTTGGTTTCTTTATGGCACATATTTATTATAACAAACAACTACTTACATACTTACATTTTTTTTCCTTTTTTGGGAATTTACAGTAAAATTAACAGGCTACAGACTGCCAACCCTTATGTCGCATTTACACATGCGTGTTCGCCATTCGACGAAACATTCGACGAAATATTCGACGAAACATTCGACGAAACATTCGACGAAACATTCGTGTGGCGTTTACACATTCGTGTTCGCTATTCGCCTCGTCATTCGACGAAACATTCGTACCTACGAGTGCCACCGCGAACTACTGTTCACACATTCGCGGGTGATTCATTTTGATATTAGCACACGAACACGGAGGACGTGAAAATAATGGCGGCATGCGTGCTACATTTTAGTTTTTAATAATTTAAGCTTTAATGTTACAAACATATGGCGGACTTAGCGATAAACATCGCTCTCTACCAGTCAACCATTAGGCTAAGGAGAGAAAGTAAATGACGGCATAAGAAAATAAATGTAATAAATGACAATAATTGTTATATTCAAATAATATGATATTAAGAAAAAAACATACATACACGCACATAACACTCACATATACATATTGTATATGTGTGTGTGTGTAAGTGTTATGTAAGTAATGTGTATGAATGTGTTTATATATACACATACATACTTGCATATACAGCGCGCGACAGAGCGTCGATGGCGCAGTGGACTCGGCACTTGCCTTCCAATCGAGGGGTCGGGGTTCGAGACCCGCCATGTACTAATGTGTTTTTCGTTTCGAATTTCATTTGTCTGACGCTCCTACGGTGAAGGAAAACATCGTGAGGCAACCTGCATACATCTGCGAAGAAGTTCAATAATGTATGTGAAGTCGACCAATCCGCACTGGGCCAGCGTGGTTGACTAAGGCCTAATCACCCTAATATAGGGTAGGCTCGAGCCCCTCGGTGGGGACGTATATGGGCTCTGATGATGATGATGATGATGATATTGAAGTCGGTACGAAACGATGATCTCTTATAAAGTCTTAAAATTGACACCGACTTCAAAATAGAAGTGTGATGTTGTCAGTACCTATTCTTATATTATTTTTACCTTTTCAGTGTTTTTGAAGTCGGTTTTTATTTTTAACCGACTTCAAAAAGGGAGGAGGTTCTTAATTCGGTGCGAATGTTTTTTTTGTGTGTATGTTATGCGATTACGCCGCCAATTGTGGACTGATTTTCAACATTCTTTTTGTATTCTCTGATAATGGGATCTCATGAAAATCGATGGAAACGCTAATGAAATACCAGCTCACTGATGAGCTGGTATTAAATTAGGGTTTTTGTTTTTACTAAAAAGATTTCATTCACTAAAAAGTTAAAAATAAAAAATATTTTACAAAAAATAAAAACCGACTTCAAAAACGCTGAAAAGTTTAAAATAATATAAGAATAGGTACAGACAACATCACACTTCTATATTGAAGTCGGTGACAAATTTTAAGACTTTCGAGGAGATATCGTTTGGCACCGACTTCAATATAGAAGTGTGATGTTGTCTGTACCTATTTCTTATATTATTTTTAACTTTTCAGTGTTTTTGAAGTCGGTTTTTATTTTTTGTAAAATATTTTTTATGTGTAATTATGATTGCGATGTTTTGGGTTCCAAATGAGCTCTTCTCTATAATAAAGTTCTAGGAATTCTAACACCGCGTTTACACATTCGCGCGAATCGCGAGGCGAATAACGAACTAGCTGTTTACACATGCGTGTTCGTTATTCGCCTCGCTATTCACCTAGCAATTCGCCTCGAGATTCGCGCGAAATAGCGCGTTTACACATTCGCGCGAATCGCGAGGCGAATAACGAACACGCATGTGTAAACAGTAAGTTCGCTATTCGCCTCGCCATTCGCCTCGCGATTCGTGAGTTCGCGTCGGGAGCGGTTTTTTGGACGCGAATCAAAGGGCACGAATGGCGAACACGAACTTACTGTTTACACATTCGCATGCATTTAGTTGACTGCTAGCGCCCGACCCAACCGAACGTGTAGACAAATTAGAGTGGAGTAAAGTGCGAATTTTAGAATTCCTAGAACTTTATTATAGAGAAGAGCTCATTTGGAACCCAAAACATCGCAATCATAATTACACATAAAAAATATTTTACAAAAAATAAAAACCGACTTCAAAAACACTGAAAAGTTAAAAATAATATAAGAAATAGGTACAGACAACATCACACTTCTATATTGAAGTCGGTGCCAAACGATATCTCCTCGAAAGTCTTAAAATTTGTCACCGACTTCAATATAGAAGTGTGATGTTGTCTGTACCTATTCTTATATTATTTTAAACTTTTCAGCGTTTTTGAAGTCGGTTTTTATTTTTTGTAAAATATTTTTTAATTTTTAACTTTTTAGTGAATGAAATAGTAAAATAGTAAAAACAAAAACCCTAATTTAATGCCAGCTCATCAGTGAGCTGGTATTTCATTAGCGTTTCCATCGATTTTCATGGGATCCCATTATCAGAGAATACAAAAAGAATGTTGAAAATCAGTCCACAATTGGCGGCGTAATCGCATAACATACACACAAAAAAAACATTCGCATCGAATTAAGAACCTCCTCCTTTTTTGAAGTCGGTTAAAAATAAAAACAGACTTCAAAAACACTGAAAAGGTAAAAATAATATAAGAATAGGTACTGACAACATCACACTTCTATTTTGAAGTCGGTGTCAATTTTAAGACTTTATAAGAGATCATCGTTTCGTACCGACTTCAATATCATCATCATCATCATCATCACAGCCCATATACGTCCCCACCGAGGGGCTCGAGCCTACCCTATATTAGGGTGATTAGGCCTTAGTCAACCACGCTGGCCCAGTGCGGATTGGTCGACTTCACATACATCATTGAACTTCTTCGCAGATGTATGCAGGTGGCCTCACGATGTTTTCCTTCACCGTACGAGCGTCAGACAAATGTACATATGAAATTCGAAACGAAAAACACATTGGTACATGGCGGGTCTCGAACCCCGACCCCTCGATTGGAAGGCAAGTGCCGAGTCCACTGCGCCACCGACGCTCTGTCGCGCGCTGTATATGCAAGTATGTATGTGTATATATAAACACATTTATACACATTACTTACATAACACTTACACACACACACATATACAATATGTATATGTGAGTTTTATGTGCGTGTATGTATGTTTTTTTCTTAATATCATATTATTTGAATATAACAATTATTGTCATTTATTACATTTATTTTCTTATGCCGTCATTTACTTTCTCTCCTTAGCCTAATGGTTGACTGGTAGAGAGCGATGTTTATCGCTAAGTCCGCCATATGTTTGTAACATTAAAGCTTAAATTATTAAAAACTAAAATGTAGCACGCATGCCGCCATTATTTTCACGTCCTCCGTGTTCGTGTGCTAATATCAAAATGAATCACCCGCGAATGTGTGAACAGTAGTTCGCGGTGGCACTCGTAGGTACGAATGTTTCGTCGAATGACGAGGCGAATAGCGAACACGAATGTGTAAACGCCACACGAATGTTTCGTCGAATGTTTCGTCGAATGTTTCGTCGAATATTTCGTCGAATGTTTCGTCGAATGGCGAACACGCATGTGTAAATGCGACATAAAATTCGCACTTTACTCCACTCTAATTTGTCTACACGTTCGGTTGGGTCGGGCGCTAGCAGTCAACTAAATGCATGCGAATGTGTAAACAGTAAGTTCGTGTTCGCCATTCGTGCCCTTTGATTCGCGTCCAAAAAACCGCTCCCGACGCGAACTCACGAATCGCGAGGCGAATGGCGAGGCGAATAGCGAACTTACTGTTTACACATGCGTGTTCGTTATTCGCCTCGCGATTCGCGCGAATGTGTAAACGCGCTATTTCGCGCGAATCTCGAGGCGAATTGCTAGGCGAATAGCGAGGCGAATAACGAACACGCATGTGTAAACAGCTAGTTCGTTATTCGCCTCGCTATTCGCCTCGCGATTCGCGCGAATGTGTAAACGCGGTGTTAAATAAGGAAATTTGTATTGAAATAAAATCTTTAAAATAAAACACATAAATCAATAAACGTATTCAAAAAGATATTTACTTTTTCATGTATAAGGTATTTGTGAAGATTAATAGTTCCGACTTGAGTAATAACTTTCACTATTGATCGATATTACGATATTACTTTCTCCTCCCTAGGCGACAATAACTACGATAACATTATGTCACATCACTATCACTACATTGTACCCCTGCCCCCGACCCGTATCGTGCGATAGAGAGAGTTGCAAGAAATGGTCGAAATTGCCTACAATTCCTGTTTGAAATATTGTTTCGGGCGATAACGGTTTTACCCCCCTAAACCTTTATGAAATTAGACGCTTTTGGTGTCATTAGATTCAGTATACCTTAATCTATGTTTGCACGTTTTGCTTTTTTTGTAATTCAGTATAATTTAGTCAAAAAAAGACAAAAATGCTCAAGGTAATTTTTAAGTCGAAAATATAGATATTTAGATGCTAATAAGTTATATTCTGAGCAATATTTCTTCAAAATCAAAACGTACAAACCTAGTTTTTCATTATATCTACAAGATTTCCAAAAATTATGAAAATTGGACTATGTTTAGTGGGAGAAAAGCGTTATCGCTTTTTGTATGAAAATTTACAGCTTCACAATCCTCTTAAGATATTCAGCTTCAAGTATTTGTGTCTCAAAATAACACTAGTTTTTCTGTGTTCAAAAGTTGTTTTTATCGATTTCAAAATTGATGTGCATCCAGAAATGTAACCTCTGTTGAAGCCGATGGTCTGTAAAATATTTTAGTGGATTCATAACAATATAAAGTTCGCTCGTTTTTTAGTATGGGAAAGTTCAACTTCATACATTTTGGTAAATGACTGGCCAAAGATGAAAGCGTCCTTCACCTGGATTCGCCTACAAGAGAGTTTCTGGATATCTGATTATCAGAGTAACAAGTTGTACTCTGTACAAGTTGTACTGTCACCATGGTGATCTGATAAACTTAAGTAAGATTATGGTAGCTAACCAGGTGGGCTCAGAAGTCCTAGGTACTACTAACCAAACCAAGCAAAAAATCTACCCCGTGGGGAATCAAATCCCGAAACCGTCTTTTCTTACACACCACTGAGATATATTAGCATGAAATAGTATGAAACAATGAAAGGTCAAAAAGTTATTAAGTTTAGAAAATCACAAGCAAACAAACCGATAAAACTGCCGAATCCCTTCTTACACACAGGTACTGTTATTGAATCAAGAACAGTGAGTGTCAAAAATCTTAAAACATGCTTAAAACACATAAATCTGAAGATAAATTAGAGATTTAAACAAACCAACAATGTAATAATGAAAAATGAAATGCAAATGTGTGCGTTCTATCTACTTCTATGATGAAATCACAGAGTACTTTTTATATACGGGTGAAATGCACATGAAATGACACACACACATGCACCCAAAAGCAAAATGGCGTCGAAAAAAATGGCGGAGACTGTCTCTGAGCCGCTCCACTAACGACCCGCTAGTTATAGGGGTGATTCCAACGCCTGCCCCCGTAGCACGTCCACCAAAACACGATATGATAAAGCGATTTATCGCGGTGAACTGTCAAAATACGACGAAACCCTATTGTATTTTGACAGTTCACCGCGCTAAACCGCTTTATCATATCGTGTTTTGGTGGACGTGCTAGGGGGGCTGATGTTTATCCATGAATATTAAAAATATTAAGGCCTGCATTTAGGAGAAAAAAATTAAAAATGTTTTTTTTTTATTGTTTCTTTAGCAGGGCCACATTTAGTTTTTTTTACTTGCAATTAAAAGGATGTCATTGTCAATGCCACTGTAGCTGTCATTTTGACTTTTGTTTATTGTTTGTGTATAGGTGTGTAACCTTCCTTCCTTTCACAAAATAGTATCTTTTATTTTCTACAGCTATGCTAAGGTTCTTGATTTTACATGTGATTTAAATATTGGCTTGCTAACTGGACTAAGTTTTCTCGTAATTTGAACGTACGTAACCAGACCCAAGAATTGAACAACAAAATGTTATACTTCCAGGTTACAGTCGCACTCCTGATACAACTTCTCATTTTTTTTGTACCAGAGTGCTATAATTTGGAATGTCGAAGGGTACCATTATATTTAAGAAAGAAGGATCCTCGGGGATTGTAAAATATTCGTAAAGTAATGCCAGAGTCTGTGAAAATCACATGAGTCAATATGATTTTGCATTTTTACGGTAATATAAGTTCACTGTATTGTTTACACCAAATAATTCATGCTTGACTTACTAACAATAAAATCAAAGAACAGAAACTAATTGAATTTGAAAATATAAAAAATTCCACAGATATAGTATGTAAATACTGGACAGGTTTAACAGTCACACAATTTGTTTTATTGTTCTCTTGCTTAACTCAATTAGGTGAGGTTTGTTCAAAGCCTAAAAAGGCCTTAGGTTTATATTAAGTCAGACTATGGGCTAAGGAATCCCTTTGCAGAATTGCTTCTCGGGTATGCATTTCAAAAACTCATGTTTACTTATAAAAAAGTGTTATTGCTTCAAAAATCAATGTGCACCTTTACATTTAGGTATAGCCCATATAAGCAGGGAAAACCTGTCCAGTAGAAATCTAACTATACGTTATACTCTTTGGGTCTGATTCAAACAATTCCATTGTTTTATTAGAGGTTACTAAAATTTTACTTACAAAAGTCCTCTAATTACCTATTTTAAAAGAAATCTTATAACTTACACTGCTAGCTGCAGTAAGCGACCAACCAACCTGGTGGTCACTCTATTTTAAATAGGGCATTAGAAGCCATCTTTGTACATATTGATGCTTAAATTGCACACTTGAATGTTCCTCAGAATGAAAATATTCAATTTAATTTTAATCAGTCTTGGAACATATTAAATTAAGCAAGCTAAGTCATATTTTGGGGAACATATTCAAGAAAATGATCCATCACATGAGACTGCTGATAAGAGGAAAAATCAAATGAAATCCATGAATTTAGGATGGGCTCCGCACCAAACTCATATAACACCACTGGCTCAATTTTGAAATGACGTACTAATGAGGGAAGATGTTGAAATTGAATAAATAAAAATTACATAATTTCTGGGTTTTATTTCATACCTGCAACCAGTTTCTATATTACAACTCTTTCACATAGTTTCCACTATTATAATTATTCAACACTTCATATTACATATTTAGTACCCATGATAAAATCGAGGGTATGTAGTCATATAGAAGTAAATATTTACACTTTGAATTAGCATTATAGTAATCTTAGAGAATTTTGCACTTAGTTCATTATAATGACTTCATTAATTAGCATTTGTTTTGTAAAAAATCTTTTGTTATTGAAATAGTAAAACTGTAGCATTCTTAAGAACAGACCAGTATATTTTATTTATGTTGATATTTCATTTCTGTGAGGTAGGTGCTTATCCTAAGAGTAGGCAGAGTAAAACAGGTATCACACACTAGACACTACAGCCAGGGGCTCATCCTAACAAATGCTGCACAAACACACTGCTACAAAGTAAAGTATAGAAGTCATCTGCCACCAACCAATGCATTTATTGTGCTAGATTTCATTTTAATAGCATGGACCTATTGATTACATGTATCATTTTTTTGGTCAGAGTCAGAGATGCTTGTTTGTTACCAGCAGTGACCTGCAATGCTGCTAATTTGCAATCCAATTCAATATGTGGTCACCTGGGGGTTTATTGTCGAAGGAAAAATCTATAACGTCTGCGTTGCCTTTAATTTGACAGTCATTGCGGCAACAACACAAGATTGCGCACTTCTTAATAAAAAGTATTGTGATGTATTGTGATTGCTTAGATTTTAAGCGATCACAATCATTAAAATCACAAAATTAAACGAGGTTTTTTTTGACGCTGTCACTTCTGCAAGAGAAGGCAAAGGGAGCTAAGTTCATACAGCCATGTTTTTCGTAAATCTTAATAAAACATTAAAAATGTAATTTATGTGAATTTTAGTCAGAAAGTCACTCACTATCACATCGTTTGTGCGCTTTTGTTACTTATTTATTCGTTTGTGACACGTTTTAGTAACTTGTCATTGGTTTCCATACAAAAATCGCTTTGTTTTACATACTATGAAAGTCAATCAGAAAATTGCTGTTTTTTTGAATTTGCAGGCCTAAAAAAACCTAAATTTTATTCTAAACCCTAGATTTTTGAGTACTCTTTACAATAATACCTGAAACATGTTGGTTAATAAATAATTATATTCTTAGCCCAAAAGAGGACATGTCCTTTGACATTTCTTTGTTTACTATACATGGAATTATTACTCAAACAGGAATGAGCTCTTGCTTAAAAAAGCGTGCCGAGCGAGAGATAAATAACTGTACCGTTTGTCTCTTTCGTAAGTTTGTTGACCACAAATTCTACAAAATAGGGATTTTTTCTTAAAACAATGACATTTAACCTGAAAGATGCTTTGGAAAATCATAATATGCTTAATAATCACGATTGTTAAGGAAGAGATCGCTTTTAGCGACAAAGTCGCCCTTTGTACAATTAGTGTTAAGTGTATTATTTATACGTTGACTTTAAGCTGGTTGGTGTTGTACTACAACAAAGAAATATTATATTCTATTATTTCAAAATGGGTTGCGCAAAAGAATTTTATATCTGCTTTTCAATACAAGATAGGTTTTATTAATATAATGAATGTTAATGATTGTCTTTCAATAGATGGGTCTTTCCAATCAGTATATTATGTTGAACCCACTGCCACATAACAGATATTCAAATATGTCAACTTGTCAAAAATGAGTCAACACTAAAATCTCTCTGTGATATTTAAATACATACCTAGTAAAGGAATGAGTAATATTTATAGAAGAAAAGAATTAAAAACATCAGTGTGAGTCGAATTGTTTCAACAATATTTAAAACTTTTGTAGTTTCGCCAATATCTTGAACAGAATGTTAATGCCAATTCTTTTTTCTAATAACTTTACATCGCATTGTGTAAGCTAAACAATAAATAACTAATATAAATTACTTTTATTGAAAAATGTTGAAAATTGCGATAATATTTATGTTAGGTACATACCATGTGGTCACCCTACTACAATGACAACGAAAATTACTGACATTGACAAAGAATCGTTGTTGCAATATAACATTTTTTGAATACTACCACTAGAATATTTCCTGGACGTAAAATCATAGTGTTATAATTATTAATAGTAGGCTAATATGATAATTTAATTTATTTTATGTTATAATTATTACAAAAAAACAATTTAGGTATTTTGGGCGTTAAAAGTAATTAAAATAAACAATAATAAAATATCTTCATCTACAAATAGTTGTTTCATAACTACTAAATTATAAAATATACAACAGTAGCAACACTGTGGGAAAGGGATAAAAGGTACAGTGAGTGCTATCTCTCTCTGCACACTTTTGCACTTTCAAGTGTTTAGTCTTCATATAGAACTAAAGTCCAAATTTGAACAACAATATTTTGGAGAGCTCATTCCTGTTTGAGTAATAATTCCATGTTACTATATGAGTGACGTCACGGCCCTGACCACAGGATATCAAAGCGTTTACGACGTGAGCTAAAAAAAGATTATTTCTAGCATTTTCAAATTAAAATTTTACAGTAATCTTTCATTGTTATTTATTAGATTCGGTATATTGTGGAACCTTATGCCAAATACTGTTAGAAATAAACAATATTTCAATAAATTTCGATATGAGTCAACTACCCTATTTTATTAACGCCACGGCGGTGAGTAGCAGAACTAATAAAATTGCCATACAAATTCCTCGATTCGGATTTCGATTCGATTTTCGATTCTCCTGCGTGCTAGCCCCACTGTGAGTCTGTCAAATTAACAATCAATGTTATTTGAATATAAAAATTTTAGGGAGACATGTATTGCGCCGCCAGTATCTTTACATAGCATTTCTGGATTTATTGTAGATAATCTAATGAAAAAATTAATTCGAACAAATTAAAATACCAATGTTCACTTTGATATTGACAGTTCTGGAGATAGTGCACTACCTCTTTTCTGTTAGCACTGTCAACATTAATCGGTGACGTCATCGATTTCGTCATACCGCCCACAAATGCGCATATTATGAGCAATTTTGAACCGACTGTTTACATGCAAAAAGCACACACGAGCGCTGATATCAAATTTCGGACCGCATCTTCATAGTCATTCGACATACTCTCTATTGCCAGCGAGAATACGATTATTTCATAGAATAGACATTTTTAAGAGATTATTAGTAGAGATGCAAAGTATTAGAGATATGTCGAATTAGAGATATCTCTAAAAAACCAAGAATGTACTTTTCATAATTGTCATTTTAATTAATTTTCTAGTTATTATTATTTTTTATTCAAATTACTTGCTGGTTTTATTTAGATTAGGTACTTGTATTTTTGAGTAAAGCACTATACAAGCCTTGGCCCACAATGACTGCTTCGCTGGTCACGCTATGATTGCCTCGAGCTAGCCTAGCTACGCTCTAGGCCTTCCAGCTTGGCCATCATTGCAGCCCTCGCTGTCCTCACTGTAAAGGCCTCGACCTACGGTCTCGGCCTTTATCTCAGCTCGTCCATCAAGTGCTGCACGCTGACCGCGCTGTGTCGGTCTGGAGCTGCTCTTCGCTGCGCTGTCGGCCATCATCAGCGCGACCAGCAAAGTAGTCATTATAGACCGCAGCAGTAATGTATTATAGTCAAACATAATGTAATAGTACATTACTGCAGAGGCAGGGAAGTTAGCAAGCACTGGACGAGTAATGCTTTTATTACGAGTATACGATTATTACGAGTCCGGCAATCGCATTCCCGCCGAGGTATGTATAGTGCTTCTCAATAATTGCGAGGAAATAATGAAAGATGTAACACTGGAATTAATTATGAAATTCAGTATAATAATAATATAAAATATTGTTTAATGTTGTCTATTTATTCACATATTTATAATTGCCGTGGTACCTAATAATAATAAGCTTCCTCTCTCTTGTTTAACGATTGCGTGCCCAACGGGTCCATAATAATCTTATTTTTTGTAAACCATCTATTTTACACATAATGGTATGCATAAAAGATTTTGAATTGAATTGAATTGGAAACAAATGAGTATAATATGAATAAAAAACAAATCAAATGAGTATAATATGATATGAATAAAAAAACAAATCAAGCAATAAATAAAGTAGCTTAGCATTTAGTAATACTTTTTAATTTTCAATTAGTGCAAAGGAAACAAAGCCCATACAGCCCAATCATATTTTACGCAAAAATTGTAATACTGCAGATTATGACTTTTTTCTCTCGCAACGAAAATTAAGCATATTTTCGTGTGATTTCATACCAACATTATAATAAAATTGTTGTCATATTCATAATACTTACAACGTGTCTCATAATAACTCCCCATAAAAATTATAATATTCATTTAACCGAAAAGAATGTGTCTAATCAATCCAATTTAATTGTCAAATTTTTTAAAGTTCAGTTTTAGAACAGTTTTGGTTGGCACTTTTGATAGTTTAAATAAAATTAAATATTATAATTTTTATGGGGAGATAAGACACGTTGTATATGCTCGAAGAGTGCATTTTTTATAATGTGGTAGCAATTGGCTGTATGACAAGTTACATAATTCAAGTTATAGATAAATTAAAAAACATTGGACCAGCGGCCAAAAATGAATTTTCTTACTTTCCTGGCCTAGGCCGGTAAAGTATGCATGAGCCAAGAATTACAAACTTTGTGTCTTCTTTTTACTACAATAATGCCTACATTTCCGAGCATGTTTGAGAAAAAACATATAACATCTTTCAAAATACATGAGTAGTATCTTAACTTTTCAACATTTCAAAAATTGTACCGATTTGTGAAAATTGGTCAAGAATTAAACCAACCTACAAATGACAATGCCAGATTCTGACCGACCATCGTTATGCCTACCATTTACAGTAATATGAAATATATGAAAAAATCTTTATGATTTTTTATCTCGTACTGATTTCATTATTACTTTTTAAAACTTGCGGATATTGAATAAATATTAAAATAATATGTACCTACTATTTCCGTTGGGAGAAGAACTAAGAAATGACAAATGCGTTTTGTTGTACGACGTACAAACAGAATAAAATATCATATCAATCAAGTTTTCGAAAAATATCGTTCTCTTTTTTAACATTATGGATTTTATGCGCATGTCGGTTGTAAGTTATTAATGTTTATAAATAAGTTTTTAACAATTCTAGTTCCTTTAATGTTTTATGTGCATACGCAGAAATAAGGAGTACCTATGTGAAACTAATTCTGTTGGCATTCATTGGAATAGACTAAATTAAATTTAGTTTTAGTGCTGTCAAATCGTGTTTTTTGTTCGAAAAATTTAACTGAAATCACAATTTGACAGCACTAAAACTAAATTTAGTTTAGTTTAATCGAATTAGTGCCAACAGAATTGCCACAATTGTTTGACATTTACTTTTTCTTATGACTCTGTGGTGTGGTAAACTTATGACAAAATCTCAGACTAAGTACACCAATGGACTCGCAATGTATTAATATGAGTCCGCCATTACAAAGCACCCTGATTGTTGTTGTGCTAAAATATCAGTCAGTGAACATTATTTCTGAGTGCATTTTACAGTTCTATGTTTTTCATTGAATTTTTTAATGAATTGTATAAAGAAAACATAATAAATGTGGAATCTTGGATGCGGCCTCCCAAGTTTTTTTCGCCATCTTAGAGCACCAACACAAATGTTGGCACGCTTTTTTCGTAGGTATTTCTTGTCCTTTGGTATCCATAGTCTAAGGACAAAATGAATAAAACAAAGACGGTTTTGCTTTACCAATATTGCTTATTTAAAAGATGTCGCAAATAGGGAATATATAGGTATATATTATGATAGAGTCTGGCTAATGAAAGATGAACCTGACATTTTTTCAAGTAGCAACACTGATACAATATCCCCATGTAGTTTAGTTCAACATGGTGATTTTGATACTTTGTAATAAACAATTTCATAATATTTTTTTCTTAATTTCTGTCGAAATATTACATATATTAAGTAATTTTAACATTCATGAAATCCAAATACAGCGATTTCTTATAAAAGGTTCAGTGTTGGAAGTTCATTGAAACTAAGCATTTCCTAATATTTAATTTAAAAAAAGTATCAACTCCTTATTTTCCTACTATATTCAGTAGAATATAGTAGGGAAAAAAAAGGAAATAAAAGACAATCCTTTCACAAATATAACATTCCGAATTACTACATAAATAAAAAAATATTAGAATATTTCAAGTATCAAAATGTATTTTACCTTCTGTAGACAGTATAACCAGAGCTAGAATTTTTGAATTTGCCACTTTTTTCCAAGCTCATGTTTCGTGTGCCAGACTCTATACCTATTCGTTAGTAACGATAAATATTTTTGTTAATCGGTATTGCAATTTTTTATTTAAGTACATTTACATTATATGAAGAGAAAAGATTGGTAAGTTTGTTTGTAATTAATAAACTCAGAAACTGCGGAACCGATTATAAAATTATTTTACCATTAGAAATGAAATGTAATATATTAGGTATATCTCTGATATCCCACAAGATCGGAACCTATGTGGGAATAGGTAATCTATTGTAATAGGCTTAATAATTTATCGACAATATCGATTGATTTAACTCAACAATTAATAATGGGCTATAAGATTAATATTTTTACCTACTTTAATTAGCGTAAAATGGACGAATAGGTACCTAGCCAGACCCCCGTCACTCGCGCAATGCAGCGTTATAAATACCTACCGCTAAGGCAGAGGGCCGCCGCCACCCGCCGCGCCGCACGCGAGACTATTATCGAATTTTGTAATTTTATTTTTGTATTTTTTGTTTATTATTTTGTTTTATTGTTTTTTTTTCCTTTATTTTATTGCTTTTTTGATTATTATATTAATTTGGTTTTTAATCTCTTTTAGTTTTTTATCAATTATTAATTTTCTTTTTAGAACTAAAAACGGGATTTTTATACCTAAATCGAACAATTTTCCGAAAATTTTCAGTTAAATATTGATGCGAAAAAAGTACACAATAATTACACACAATAACTTTAATTTAATAAACTTGATTAACAATAAAAATTTTGATTTTTTTTTCATATTCGAAATTCAAAGTAGTTCGAACTAATTAGATAGTAATTCGTCGCCATAGTAACAATCTTCAGTCCTCAGTCTAGTTCTTCACTTGCTGAGGAGTTTAGCTTACTTTCATCTTAGACCTTTTCGTCACTTATCATCGGCTGAGATGAAAGCCAACAGCTTCTCTGTTGTTTGTATAAAAAATAGGCAGCCTGCTTGATTGCCAACTTAGTTTTATAAAAAAGTAATAAAGTCTCGATGAACCGGTTATTTGATTCCTTACAAAAAAAATATTCCACCTTACTCCTGTTTTTAAAAGATTGCCTATTTATCACAATTATTCATACGATTCAGGATATTTTCCATAGTAAAATTGAATAACCGTGAGTTCAAACATGAAAAAAACTTCCATCATGTATTTTTCATAATAATTCGTAATTTTTTTAATCGTTTATAATGAATGAATCGACAAATGAATAAAATCAATGAAGAAAAAATTTCGCCTTGGGCGGGATTGGTAATTTTTTAATAATTTGTATTTTTTATAATTTTTAAATGTATTAATGATGATAAAGTAATATTCTATTCTCTTATTTTTTACATATACTATTTTAAATTTTTAAATATATGCGCACTGCAAATTTAGAAGTAGATTATGAGGAATAATGTTATGATTAACACCAATCATGTATTTTACCATATTCTTGCAAATTAAGTAAGTACTATTATTATTATCATTTTATAAAATTAAAGCACATTTGAGTCAGGGGCTTTCCTCGCAATCACTTTATTTCATTATAATCCTACGTATATCAATAAAATAATAACATTAAACTTTTACTTTGACTATTTTGTTTATGTTATTTGTACAACCCTTACGTTTTCGCTCGATGACGCAATCACGTGGTGTACGCGGGAATCTCGACTCTCGGCGCGCGTTCATAGAGACCTTTTCTTCTTGCAGCGACTTTTGTCTGTCGGTTTTGGTTATTATTATTACAACGATTCGAGCGTTTATATGGGAGTGATGTATCTGTTACGTAGTAACTATTATCTAATCTGTGACCTAGCCACTATTTATTTATTACAATTATGAAATCGCCTAACTATTAATTTATAGCAATTACAGTTTTCTGCACAAATGCAGTTCGAGAAACGTAAGATAATTGTTCTTGTTTTAGTATATTATAAAAAAACCGCAACATTTAGAGAATTCATAACTTTTATGTTTTAATGACCAATATTACAGCTATTAAATGTCGTTCATCGCATTCATGTAAATCAATTTTATGGGGTGGGGCAAACTTCTATAGCACATCTGACATTGTCCTTTGTCATAAAAAATGCTTTATACATTGGTTGTATGGCTTGATCCTTTTGCCTTACCACCAGGGTAATACAAGCAAACGACAAATATTTCAACTTCTAAACTTCTTGGTTGGCGAAATACAGATGGGCACAGCCATTAACAAAAAAGATTAAATTTTTCTTTGCCTCAGAACAATTTCTTTGCACAATGCTTAGATAAAGAATGAATAGATAGGACGTGACCGTATACCCGTAAGGGACAGACATAGATGACGTCATACCTGCCTAAAGTAGATGGGTATACCAGTGTTGCTTTAAGTTTTACCCTACTTTATGTTTATAGTGGTAAAAAGGTTGGTTGATCTACTTTTTTTTTATTGAGACATTTTAATGAGCGCCCTTCGCTCAACAATATGTCTCAAAAAATAAAAGTGGGAGGAAGTTGCGAATTTTTTTATTGTATTCTTCATTCAACCTTCGCAGTCTAAAGTTATTTACACTTTTAAATAAAACTACACTTTTCGGATTTACTCGAGTATATTTAGTTTTAAAACATTTTACTTAATTATTTAAGCTATTATGTAAACATCTTTACAAATATAAGAAAAAATATTAGGAATCATCATCAGCCCACACGTGTCCACTGCTGGACATAGGCCTCTCCAAGTGCTCGCCACTGAGTACGATCCGCGACCACTCTTTCGCCAGCGACTTCCAGCTTTTGCCAGCTAGGTACCTTGCGAAGATCGACGCTCGATTAAGAATACAGCGGGCAATATCATTGTTTTTTCTTTATCTCTGCAATTTATTTAAAATCCAATATTTATACATTTACTAAATATATGTAAAGATTTAGAAAATGTATAAATATAAAATTTTAAATAAACATTTTCTAATTCATTGCTAATACGCTGTATTCGATGACAATAACTCCGTTATTGTCATCGAATACAGCGTATTAGCAATGAATTCGCGTATTTAAATATTTTTTACAAATACATTTCATCAAAAGCGGGTAGTGATTATGCGTAAACTCTTCAGTAAAAAAATTGATTTAACAATTTTTCTAAGCATTGGTGCAAAAGGGAATGTATGTACTTAATAATATTTTCAGAAAATCTCTATTGGTTTTTCCTACAGTATCTAAAATGTCCAACCGCTCATTTTGCATCATTAACTTACACTTCAAATCACTTAACACATTTTCAAGTTTGGCTACTTTTTTTCCCAATCGTCTAAGCGATTCACGCACTGCCCGTAGTTTTTTACTTGATGTCCTCGATGATTGTTTCAAACGCAGCATTTGAAGCCGCATTTTTCTCTTTCGGGGCGTATTCAAATTTGAACCGAAACCCAACAACGATGCGTCCTGAAACAATATGTAAATACAGGTTAAAAATAAAAGCAGATGCTAATTTTACAACAATAAAAATAATAATTAAGAAATTTGTAAACTGTATCTGTACTAATGGTCAGACTTGTTATATAAATAGGTAATGTCCAAAATCAAACCATTAATAATATTTTTGGCCATTTCAAAATAGTAGAAAAGAATTTGGTACGTTCCCATGTTAACATACTCTTATAAAAAATTTGGTGTCATTAATCCAAAACTGTAAAATTAATTTTGAAATCCCTTATACAAATAGTTGGGTCTGTGAAAAATAAATATAGGTTTCGGCTTGATAGGGTATTTACTTTGTAGATATAATATGTATAAGTTACTGACCTGTAAAAAAAGTTAGGAATAGCACCACTCCCAAGAAAAGTGCCTTTTTTGTTTTTCTGAATCCACTGTTGTTCAAAATGCTTAGAACACATTCGGGTATGCTTGGTTGGCTGCCAATTCAATCGACCAGTAGCTTTAACCCAACTGTTTCGAGTAATTATCTCCGAAGGAAATCTGTTAAATACAGACAAACAAGCAAATAAAATGTTTCACTTCAAAAGAATTACCTTTGTTATCTAAAATGCTCAAAATTCTATACTTAAATATGTCAATATTAATGTAACACAGAAACTAATATGTGAGTTCCCTTTAACGTAACAAATTACCTACGAATCAAGGAAAAATTGTCGTAGCGACTGGTATCATTATAACCCGGCAAAATGTTATACGCGTTGGTTGTATAGGTGACCTTATTGAATGGCGACATTCTTAACTTATTAGGTTAATAGTAACCTTATAATTAGTTTGAAATTTCATGTTTAATCCCATAATATGATTGAGAACCATAGTAGAAGGATAAAATATTGCAATATATTTATTTATAATTTAAAAAATAGTTTTGGCGCTTAATATTGACACAATTTAGGTCTTACCTGTAAAGGTTATATTTTCCTGTTTTCTAGCACTATCACTATTACAACCTAAAGCGGAGCAGTGCACCAAGATTTAAATGTTCAAATAGTTCACAATTACACTAATTAAACTGTTAAATAATTGCACAGTGAGCTATACTTCACAGAACAAATTTCATCCACGTATTTGTTTAGCACCAGACGCTGGTGATAAACAATCCCCACTACCAGTTTCACCTATATACGGTGACAAAGACAAAAAAAAATGATGCCGTCTTCTTCTTTCCTTTGGCAATGTGTATAAGTTTATCTCTTTTCCTCATGTTTGACGGCTTTTATAGCCCATCTATTCCATTCTATATCTATGGCACAATGTGACAGACTTGTCAAAATAATTTCACGTGCGCCATGTTGATTTTCTACTTCAGCATTGTTTGAAAATTTTATATAGTATTTTTTCACAAAAAATAAAAAGTGAATTCACGCAGAGAAATATCTGGCTACCTTTACGAGAAAAAACGCTACTGTAACTAGAACTTCTGTTTGCAACCGTGATAGCAAGACTCGCGAGTTGACTTTACAAAAACCATTCTGTTATTATTTTTACCTATCGGTTTATTAATGACAACTAGATGTTTAGTGTAACTGACCAAACAATATAATACTCACTACAAGGTAAATATCGCGCCTGTTACAATACCAATGTAATTGTAACCATACGTCAAGTAGACATTACTAGATCTATTGTAAGGACTACTATGCAATCTGGTAAACATATACACTTGTTTTTTTGGGTTTACTAAATGCTTTGCTGTATCTACTAATGAATTTGTGTAACATAACGACGTGAACTTTAATAGTTATTTAATAATAACTATTCGTATTGCAACGCTAGCTTTATGATTTTTGTAACAAGTACAATACACATAGTAATGCTAGCATCCTAGGTATTGTTTTGTTACAGCTACTATTTCGTATGCAGTACCTACCTACTAGTGGTTTAGATGAAGCCTGCAATCTAGTGCACTTACAGTACTAACGGGTACTCTCAGGCTTTTAGTAGACAAAAATACAATTTTATTTGTCTTCGTATAAGTAAATAAAACTATATTTTCTCAATTAAAAGCCTAAAAGGGATCCGTTGTTGTAGCTGTCAGTCCACTGGATCGCAGGCGCTCCATCTAAACACAGTCCATAGAGCCATCAGTAAGTGACGTCTTTCAAAATTTATAAAAGAATGCCTTTTCATTACAATATCCAAAGACTCCGATTATCTAGTATCATAATAAAAATAAGTCGAACACAGAGTTAATAAAGTTAATACTAAGTTTAACAGGTGTTAGAATCATGGAAATTGAGATTATCGGCATTTTTGTTAAGACTTCGCACGCGCTACAGCTCCATAGACAGGTTTAGGTTTCCTGGAATCAAAAATAAAAATATCAAGTAAGTACATAAAAAATGACATTTATTTATAATCATCACATTACATTACTTACATAGGTACATAGTTACAGGTGAATAAAATTCTGTTAAAAATAGGAGATACTTACAGGGCTGCTGCTGGTAAATGGTATTTCTGGGCATTCTGGGTTAGTTAATTTGTTCCAATTGTCCAAGTTTTTTAAAAATTTGGCCCGATCTCCAATTGGAGGGATTAGTTATCTAACTAGACTACTGTCGAGCATCGACAGTGTCGATATTGTTATATTATTTACTGAAAAATCATAAAAAATATATGTATAAAGATTATTATCACGCATGCAAGAAAGTCCCAACGCACAAAGCATAATTTTTGACCTAGTCCATCAGTAACATGGTACTGTCGCGAGCACTTCCGCCTGACCATTTAAAAAATTATTCGCTTGAATCGTGTGGTAACGCCGGCCTACGCCCCCTTAAGTTTTGGCCTATTAGAAAATAAATACTCTCTCTCTCTCTCTCTAATCGGCGTTGGGGGGTTCCTCGGCGGCTCGGCGGCAGGCCGAAGAAGAATCTTTTATTTCATTATTCCATGTCTATTCGAGGTCGACGGGGTGGGGCTAGAGAGCGCTAGTGCAAACGAAAATGAGCGTAGCGGTGATCAGGCGGAACTGCGCGCGATAGTACATCATTAACCGGAACTAGATCATTTAGTAACTGCGAATTCTTGTTTCTTAGTACATACAATACATTAAATACATATTAACATAATTATTGTTAAAGATGCAATAATTATTGATGTTTTGGTTCAATAATATTTTTTTGTGAGCTAGATTAATCAAATAATATAATGAAACATACGCTTAGTAAGAGTGAATACTAAGTCGTAAAGATAACAAGGACCAAGTATTTCACACTAGAAAAGTTGTAACCTAATTGAACTATTCGATTCAGTAGTTCTGTTTGTCACCAATATCTCTGCGTGTGAACAAATGAAATTATGCCTAAATGTTCTTCCGGAAAATTCTAAGCATTGTGGTGTAAGCCATATCAAATTCTGTCCAGTAGTTTCGGAGATCTTTCCGGACAAACAGACAAACAAACAAACATTTTTTTAAAAACTATTATATCGTGTTCTGCTAATGATTTTAAGGCGACCTGCAGGCTTATTCACTAACTCAACTGACAAGTGGAAATGGCTATTAACCATCTATAAACATGACATTTTTTATCTGTGGCTAACCAAAAAGCCTTTTTTGGTATTCACTAACACCGGTGTCTAACGAAAAATCACTAGGCTCACTGTTAATCACTAGGGTTGTATTGATAATCACCGAACGACAATTTTCATCGATATTTCACCTAATTGGTATTCTGTATCGTTCAGTGTCTAACGTTTGACGTTTTGAATGCCTTATAGTGAAAGTCACCGTAGGTTCTATTAATAACTATTGGTAAGCAGTGTTTTATTTTAATCCACTCTAATTATCAAGCTTAAAAGTAGGACTATTAACATTTTTAAGGTAGTGAATTGTTAATTTGGTTCAATTACATCAAAACTAGTATGTTACATCGATATTCTATATGGAATTTTGAAATTATATATTTTTTGAAACTATATTTTTCGAAACATATTTTTGTGATACTTCGACGAGTATGATTTTATCATTATAACAAATTGACGCATTTAGGGCTTCGAGGAATCAAATCTTCATTTAGCTCCGTACGCAGATAATTGAGTATTTATATGGACACTTTGTAATTTTACAAAATTCATTAGAGGAGAGAAGAAAGGTGTCCAGCAGGCGTAGCACGAACCGTGGATAAAACGGGATAAGAGACAAATATCATGTTTCTTCTCGCTCTCTCGTATCACGATGAAGCGAGACGGGACGAGGGTTAGTCACTTTCTCTGCTATAGTTCACGCGACAGAAGATATAATAGTACTTCATACAGAACGGCCACTCACCTCCCCGCACTCATTTCAAATACCCCACCCCGCACTTCGTTGTAGACATCACTGACACATAAACAAGGGCGCGCGGGATCGCTCGGGCGATCGTCATTTCGATTGATAACCACGCACTCAGCCCTACTGTAGTTGTAATAGGTAATTGATTTGCGAACGTTGTATGGAGTGTCCGGGCCTACTGATGAAGGACTTCGATATTTGGTGTAACTAAAAAAAGTAAGTTTATATAGGAATTTAAATGCAATTATATGGAATATTCACATTACGACAATTCTGTAAAATATTCTTACCGTTGTGGTTTCGTCAGGGAATTGAAAATATGTATAGGAAAGTCTTAGGTAAGTATATTATTTTTTCAAGAACAGCAGTTTTTATTTCAATATATCATACACTTTGATCGTCGTCGATAAATAATCATACATTTCAACAGTGATCGGCGGAAATGTTTGCTCTCCTTATCACATCGTATCTTATCAAAGTAACGTCACCGGCTTGGATATGCTCGCTGTTTCAACAAAATTTCAAAATGGCGGTTGTATCTAAGTATTTTGACGGTTCATCGTGATAAAATGCTTTATCATATCCTCTTTTTGGTGTTCATGCTAGGGGGGGGGCTGGGTATTTGATGCTAAGTTTTCGTGGCAAAAGTGTTTATGTGGAACACACGAAACTAGTCTAAAAATGTTGAAAACGGTGCTTATCTGGAACGCTCCTTTGATAATCTTATATTATCTGTGGGTTCAATTACAAAATTAACGAGCCAATTTACGAAGTTACTGATTTATTTTGGGGAAAGTCCGGTAACTAAGGCTACTAAAATTAGTCGGGTAATGCACAGTGACGTTTGTGATTTATCGATATATATCCACTACGGAACTTGCGTTGTACACCGATAGACCACGTGATTCAAATGCCTTACAGAATAGCAATTAGTAGTTTTGATGGGTTGTCCACTTTGGACGGTGGACAACTATAAACAGTTGGTCACTTCGAACTGTCAAATTAGCGAATAAGGCTGCTGCAGGCCTATTCGCTAACTACGGTTGGTAACTAGAACTGTCATTTTTGAAAGACACTTTATATCAATTACTGGTTTAGTGATTTTATGTGTTACGGCAGCGTTCATGATAGCGGTAATGGATGTAAAGTTCCTTTCAAAAATGACAGTTCTAGTTAGCAACCGAAGTTACAGAATAGACCTGCTGTGTATTTTTTTTCTTAATATTTCGCAATTACAGATTAATGGATTATTATTGTGCGTCGACTGCTTCGAACGGAAGGCATATACGGAAAAAGCAACCAACTAACAAATTAAACAACCGGTCGCTGCGTCCAACTGTAGCGTTGCTAATTTAAGGCGCTATATGGAAAGTATTGGTTATTTTTAATGTAATGGTAACGGAGAGATCTTACAGATCTGAAAGTCAAATATGTGTTTCTTTATATCTTTAACTAGTCACGAGAAGAACCGGAAACGCGATTTAAAGATTTTGCCTCGATACTTTTTATTTTTGAAATTACCTCTTAAAAATAAGAATATTCAGGATTACTAGTAAACGGTGTTAGATATTCATTAAAAAGTTCCTTAAATAAGTAGCCATCATCAGTATCCAGAATCGTACAGAAGCATTTTTTTCTAATCATTATAGTTATTTTTACAAGCTTTTATTTAACTTGCAATGTAAGTATATAAGTATGTAAGTATGTATGTTCGGGTGAAATCTTGCAACTCAATTTTAAAGCAGATATCTTTAACCGATTGAGCTGAAATTTTGTATACACGTTCAGTTTGGATGACAATGCATGGTTGACTATGTGACGTCATTCTAAATCTAAGATGGCGGCATACCCAAGATGGCGGACCAATTATTTTTAATGCACCCCTACAATATGGGTATCAAATAAAAGGTATTGCTAAGAGTAACTCGAAAAATTATGTAATGTCACTATTAATCCAATATGGCGGACTTCTAAAGCTTGAAAATCAATTTTGAAGTAGATATCTTTAACCGATTGAGCTGACATTTTGTAAACACACACAGTTTGGATGAAAATGCATGGTTGACTGTGTGACGTCATTCTAAATCCAAGATGGCGGCATACCCAATATTGCGGACCAATTATTTTAAATGCACTCCTACAATATGGGTATCAAATAAAAGGTCTTGCTAAGAATAACTTGAAAATGAAGTGATGTCACTATTAATCCAATATGGCGTACTTGTAAAGCTAAAAAATCAATTTTGAAGTGCTGAAATTCTGTATAGACGTTCCGGCAAACGACCTAGCAACAACGATAAGTAGAATGAGATGAACAGACTGAGAAAATGTGTCCAGTGATATCTAAAAAGTAAAAAATAAATTAAATATAAAAAAACCTTTTTAAAAACAAGCTTTTATTTAAATGCGCTAAAAAGAAAAAATAAACTTTTACACTAAAACTTTTAATTATAACGTCATTTCACATTTGACACAATTTATATGACATAAAAGCTTGTCGCGAGAGATATAATACCATACTTTTTGTAAATATTACTTGCTGGTCTTAAAATTTTATTGTACATTTGTCGCACGGTAATATAGTACCGTACAGGGTATCAAATTACCGTACGAATACGGTAACTACCACTACCGTACGCTTGGCAACGCAACGCTGGTGCTAAACAAGTAGGTATAATACGCGACGTGTATTAGACTTTAACAAATGGAACTACGAGTACTTGCCAGACATTGGTGTCGATTCAGGTTTTGATTAATAAGTCCATGATTCAGACACACATCATCATCATCAACATCACCACAACTTATACACGTCCCCACCGAGGGGCACGAGCTTACCCTAACTAAGTAGTTAGGGTGATTAGGCCAGTCAAACCACACTGGCCCAGTGCGGATTGGTTGACTTCACATACACCTTTGAATTACTTCGCAGGTGTATGCATGTTTCCTCACGATGTTTTCCTTCACCGTACGAGCGTTAGATTATGAAATTCGTGAAACGAAAAACACATTGGTACATGGCAGGATCGATCGCGGGCCTCCCGATTCTGCTACTTGGGAGGAGGAAACCGAAATGGAGTCGGAGTCTGAGGTAGAGCTGGCGGAGGTGGCGGCCTTCTCCAAAAAGGGGAAGGGTAGGAGGAAGCGCTCCCCTGAGCCCACTGCCGAGCTGCTATGCGGCAGAGCGAAGGTGAGCGCAAAGGCGCTGGAGGAAGTAACACGCTAAGTCCCGTAATCTTAAGGGGACTTGCGTAAAGGAGATTAGGGAAGCCTACGACTTCCTAGTGGATATTGTCCGAACGTTGGCGACAAGGAATACCTCGGAGGAGGTACGTCGACTTAAAGCCGACAACAAACGCCTCCGGGGTCAACTTGACGCCATCATGGGGGAGCTGAAGGCCCTGCATCGGGCCTTCTCAGAACGGGGAGAAGAACGCCGCCGACTACCATGCGCGCCCACAAGGGCAAGAAGAACACCGGGGGGTTTAAGTGGCACACACGCTCGCCGTCTAGCCAACGGCGGGTACAGTGCAACAGTGTTCACAACCTCAGATGAGGAAATTATCGTACCAGCAGCGTATCCCGTAATGGTATGGTTTTTCATAATACAACATACTTACATAGTAACATTTCTTTATTGTATCACAATAAATATGTTTTTTAAATCACCAAAATCGGTCCATCCGATGTAAAGTTATAAACCAATTTGCATCAACTGATTTTATTAAATCCGCCGCTGCCTACGGACAGGCTGTGACGTCAGTCGACACTATCCGCCGCCGCCACACTATGGGATGAAAGCGTGAGTTGCGTTTCAAAAATCTGCAACTTTTTTTCTACTACACCTACGGATATAAAATTTTGCATAAAGGATCTCCAATATATAAGCTATGAAATGATACTAGAATCTTTATATATTTAATTTATTATTACACATAAAAACATACAAAATAAAAAATCGCTACTTTTCCATACAAAATTACTTTTTCCGTTTCATTGTTTGGTCATTACGAGAATATGACGGTGATTATAAAGGAAATAATGATATAATATTGTAATTATATCACTAAATGACGCGATAGTTGACTAAAATACACTATAAGAGCATGGACCTACAAGAATCTTTTATTCAAGGGACATGTTTCCCTCAAAATTTATAAAGTTAAATATAATATTACCTCAAAGTTTATCGTTGTTTGTATTCACTTTGCCCCGATGAACCAACACATCCCCATTTGCTAAACCTGAGACGTATTTGAGAAGGTCTGTAAACACCTTTTATCATCAAAACACGGCCAATAGTATGGTCCAGCTAATCTTGTAGCTTTACTTTAGCACTTGTGTCTGTTACGTCAATACTCGAAGCAGACAGATAGTATGTTTTTTTGCGTCAGATACTCGATATGTTATAATAATGACGGAAACATGACTGAGTTCTTTTCTATAAATTTTAAATCTTAAAAATGTGTACTAGCTTTTGACAGATCCCCGTAGAGGGCCAAAGTTTCATCTGCAGAAACTTTTCATATTGATAGTTTCATGAAATATTTTTTCTTCAACACCTTTTTCTCGTTTGTATTAGAGCTTCGCATTATGGCAACAATCGAAGCTTTTTCCGACCTTAGAATGCTCTAAGTTTCCGATCCGCCTTCGTCTCTCAATTCTTGCACAAATGCGTTCTTCGAACTTATGCACCGTTCAGTCATGTTGAATTTTTAGTTACAAAACGTTCGGCTTGTTCTGTTGATGCGATCTTGAAATTTCGACAACAGTTGTTTTTGTATCCTTTACCCAACTTACATAATAGAAAATGGTGTTTTTTTAATTTCCTTTATCTATTTTCCCTGGTCCAAGGTTGCCTGGAAGAGATTGCTTATTAGCAATAGCTTTCCGCTCATAGCTTCGCCCGCGTTATTTTTTTTTCCCGTGGGAATTTTATATTTTCCGGTAGGAATATTACCCTATACCCTTCCCCTGGTCTCGAATTATCCCTATATCAACTTACATCAAAATCGTTTCAATACTTTCGAAGCCTATTCAATACAAACAAACCAACAATCAAATCTTTCCTCTTTATAATATTAGTATAGATTAGTATTAGTATAGATAAGGCCGCTTGTGCTGAACATGTGTGTTGTTTTTGAAAAATTTATGTTTTTATATCTTTGTGTGCTATAATTATTATTATTATTATTATTTTAAGTAAGGTTGAATGTTTTCTTGTTTAGTGCTACAATCAATGAAAAAAAAACAAAACTCTTTGTGGCAGGCAGAGAGACTTGTATCCTACCTACAGTAAACGAGTAGAGAGAGACTAACCGATATAATAGAAACTGGATGAACTAGCCACTCAGTACGCAGATGTCACACGTCAGTTGGATTCAAAGATGTTTTATATATGACAAATGTTTTTATTATGTAAAATGTTATCGTACAATACAAAGTCTTAATTAACTTTATTGAAGGTGTTTTCCTTATCCAATACAATAGGTTATGGGCCCAGGGCAGCTCTGAAAAGTGAGTAAAAGCATAATTGTAAAAAAAAATATAAAAATAAAATGTCGAATATAAAAGTAGAATCTCTACAAAGAGAAAATTATGATACATGGCGTATTCACGCTAAAGCACTTTTGATAAAAGCTGGTCTTTGGGATTATGTTATTGGAAAAATTATTAAGCCTACCTGCCCCAATGAATTATTAAAATATACAGAAAAAGATAATTTAGCTCTATCGGAATTACTTTTAATTATTGCACCGTCTGAACTGAAACAAGTCAAAAATTGTGAGACAAGTAATGAATTATGGATTAAACTCGAAAACATATATGAAAGTAAAGGTCCCGCTCGGAAGGCAACCTTACTAAAAGAATTAGTTCTCAGAAAAATGGTCGATTCTGAAAACATTGTGGATCATTTGAATAGCTTCATGGATACAGTAGACAAGCTAGCAAATATGGAGATAGACATAAATAAAGACCTACTAAGCATAATGTTACTGTATAGTTTACCACAATCATTTGAAAATTTTCACATTGCCATTGAATCGAGAGACGAGTTACCTGATCCACATAAATAAAAATCAAGATTATAGAAGAGGCTGAAGCAAGAAAAAGTATTGGTAGTACAAGCAATGTTGATGAAGGAGCCATGTACAGTAGACGTAAAGGAAAAAGAACAATACAATGCTATAAATGCAAAAAACCAGGACATACAGCTCCTGACTGCCGATCCAAAAGCAATAACTATAAAAAACGTAGTGAGTACGACGATCGCAATTTATACTGCACTGAAAAAGCACGCCTATCAGAAAGCGAAACTATTGAAAGGGTAAATAATACTTGGTGCTTGGACAGCGGCTGTACATCGCATATGACATTCGAAAAAGATAGATTTGTAGACCTTGAAAAAGATAATAATTGCAAAGCGTTGAAACTCGCGTCAGAAAATTGCACAGCGCAAGTTGAAGGCAAAGGAGAGGCGAAATTAAATATAAAAATTAAAGGTATCAATCTTTCAAATACCTTGTACGTACCTTCCTTAACTACAAATTTGATGTCGGTTGGTAAAATGACTGACAAAGGTGCAACAGTACTATTTAAAAAGAATAACGCAACAGTAAAGCGAAATGGAATAATATTGATGAGAGCAGAAAAAAATGCGGATGGTTTATATTACATACATGAGGAAGAGCATGAAAAAGCGCACACATGCAAAAATAAAGAGATAGAAACTTGGCATCGTAAACTTGGACACCTTAATGAAGGGCAAATGAAAATCGCCTTAGAAAAAGAAAAAATAGATGGCTTAAACTTTAATAAAACTGAATCGTTAGGCAGTTGCGAAGTATGCCTAGAAGGAAAAGCTACTAGACAACCATTTAATAAAAACGTGCAACACCAAAGTCGGACGAAAGATGTACTTGAAATAGTACACACAGACGTTTGTGGTCCTATGAGAGTCGGAACAACAATAGGTTCAAATTATTTTATTACATTCACCGATGACTATAGTCGATATAGCAGAATATATACAATGAAAAACAAAAATGAAGCCATGGATAAATTCAAAGAATACAAAAGAGAAGTTGAAAATTATACCAGAAAGAAAATAATACACCTTCAAAGTGATAACGGCACAGAATACATGAATGGTGAATTTAACGAGTATCTAAAGGAACATGGCATAAAGAGAAGAACATCGGCACCCTATACGCCTGATCAAAATGGTATAGCGGAGAGAAAAAATAGAACTCTTCTAAATAAAGCTAGATGCATGCTCATCGATGCAAAATTGTCAGAAAAATTTTGGGGAGAAGCCGTGTACACAGCTAATTACTTGGCAAATAGAAGTCCATGTAGTAGTATTGACAATGCAACACCTTTTGAGAGATGGGTAAATAGAAAACCGTCTGTTCGACACTTGCATATCTTTGGCTGCAAAGCATTTGTGCTGAACAAAGGCAAAAGGCATAGCAAATTTCATTCAAAAGCTACTGTTGGTATATTCATTGGATACTCAGAAAATTCTAAAGCTTACCGTATTTATCTACCTAATAATAATAAAGTCATTATAAGTAGAGACGTCAAGATAATTGACAAAATGTATAACGAAAAAATAGAAGAAAATGAAGACGGCAATAAAAATGAAACTAATGGCGTAGAAATCATATTTACAATAAGGAAAGATCATGAAACAAATGAATTTGAAAACGAAATAGCTACACAAAATGACGAAATTGTAAATACTGATGACGATAAAATTAATGATGATAATAATAATGACATGATCACACCGGAAAATCAAATTCAATTCAATCAAATTCAGTCTTTACAAAATGAGGTCGAGACTAATGAAAAAAGACAAAGAAAATTGCCAGTATGGCATAAAGATTATGTCATGTTATGCGATAAAGTATCAAACCTCTGTGATATTGATGAAAATAGTGATGATTGGACAGAAGCTGTAACAAGTGAAATAAGTTCACATTTGCAAAATGATACTTGGAAAATAGTGAACAAAAAGGAATGTAAAAATCTTATTGATAGCAAAATGATATTAAAATACAAATATAATGCGACAGGGGGAGTTGATCGATGCAAAGCAAGACTCGTAGCTAGAGGTTTTAACCAAAAAGAAGGAATTGACTATAACGAGACCTTCGCGCCTGTGTCAAAGATGAGCACTGTCAGACTTATGGTAGCTCATAGTGTAGAAAACAACATGAAGTTATGTCAATTAGACGTATGTACTGCATTTTTAAATGAAGACATTGATGAAAAGATTCACATGAAAATACGGAAAAATTTAGAAAAATATTTAAAAGTAATCGTTGCAAATGTAACAGATAAGACAATTGTATATAAAGCAAATGAAATGTTAAAAAGTTTAAACAAACACAAAAAAGATTCGGTATGTGAACTAAACAAGGCAATCTATGGATTGAAACAAGCCGGCAGGCAATGGTATTTAAAATTACACGAAAAACTACTTAAAATAGGTTTTAAAAATGCTATAGCGGATCCCTGTTTATATACACTTGAGAAAGAGGGAGAAAAAATACTATTGACTATATATGTTGATGATCTAATCATAGCTTATAAATCGGATAGACTTCTTAAAGAAGTAAAAGATAAATTGAAGAAAGTATTCAACCTAAGAGACATGGGTGAACTTCATCATTGTCTTGGAATACAGTTCAGCCATGTAGGGGGAGAAATAGTCAACATCGAAAATCTCCTGAAAACATTTGACATGATTGAATGCAAGACAGCTTCAACACCAATAGAACCAGGATTGAATCTGAGTAAGGTGGACCCTGATACATCATTACCATATCAAAAATTAATTGGTTCCCTAATGTACTTAGCTGTTGCCACGCGTCCAGACATCCTTTATACCGTAAGCTACCTTAGCCAATTTAATAATTATTCTGGTACTGAACACTGGAAAGCAGCTAAAAGGGTTATACGCTATTTGAAGGCAACGCAAGATTACGGTCTCAGATACAAAAAGACTGGATTGCCATTAACCGGAATGTGTGATGCAGATTGGGCGGCGTGTACCGTTGATCGACGATCGTACACAGGATATACATTTAAGTATGGTGGAGGATTGATCAGCTATAATTCTAAAAAGCAAAGAGTTGTGGCATTATCGACCGCCGAAGCGGAGTATATGGCCCTGACAGAGGCAGCCAAAGTGGCACTGCACCTAAAACAGTTGCTGAATGACATTGGTGTACAGCAAGATGCAGTAACCTTGTTCAATGACAACCTTGCTGCACAAAAGTTGGCAAGCAATCTTATAACTGGAAAAAGGTCAAAACATATAAGCATCAAAGAGCACTTCATACGGGATTGCGTGCAGAACAAATTGATTACTGTCTCGTATAAATAATCAGAGAACATGGAAGCTGACCTAATGACGAAGGGGTTGCCAAATCCTCGGCTGATGAAATTGAGTGGACGTCTCGGTCTATGGGACACACAGCGTACCTCATGAGGGGGAGTATAATAGAAACTGGATGAACTGGCCACTCAGTACGCAGATGTCACACGTCAGTTGGATTCAAAGATGTTTTATATATGACAAATGTTTTTATTATGTAAAATGTTATCGTACAATACAAAGTCTTAATTAACTTTATTGAAGGTGTTTTCCTTATCCAATACAATAACCGTTGTATGAGTCCATGCAATATTAGACCGTATAATGATATAGTGAATCTATTTGTGTTCTGTCTGACGTTATTCTGGCTTTAACGGTACGTTCACACGGAGGTAAGTTTTGTCGGCTCTTATTTCTGTCAGATCTGAAAAAACCGAACGTTGTGTTCACATGGCGCTGTCGTGTCCGACAGCTCCGGAGCCGGGCGTTTTCGGTGCCCATGTGAACGCACGATACGGTTTTTTGCAGAACAGTAGAAGTTTAAAAAAGTAGTAAGCTTTTCACTGTCGAGTTATATGCGCGTTTGTTGTGTTGTGGCTGGTTGCTTTTACGTAGGCATTCGTTTGTGACGTTTTATTTTTTTGTAAATACGTGTATAAATAAACATTGAATTTACATTTGTTATGCGTGTGTGTATGATTAAATAAAGTCTATAAATATATAATTTGATAGTTTTAGTGTCGAGAGGTGGTAATAATCTTGTGTAGGGCTTTTTTGAAAGGAACTTGGTCAATTAAATTGCATGATGCAATATTTGTAGAAACATTGTTTATGAAATACGAATATTAATATTTCCATTAATAAAAATAATTATTTCATTTGATTGATATGATAGCATTCTTTAAATAGTATAAAGCTATACCTATAGTGTTTTTGTCATATGCAATAGAACGTTGAATACGTTGTACTTAAACGTTTTCGCAAACATAAATTAATTATACACAATAAACAATAAGCGTTTAAACGAAAAGCTCTTTTACAAGCGCGCTTATTGAAAAAAGTACAACGTTTAAACGTTTCATAATTTTAAGCCGTTTTTTCCACTTCTAGTTGTAAGATCCGACAAAAAACCGAATCGACTGAACTTACACCGTGTGAACGCATGTATTGGAAATACTATGTCGCTTAAACCGGTTCTTACATTGTCGGTCTGTGGGGCTAGCACGTAGGAGAATCGAAAATCGAATCGAAATCCGAATCGAGGAGTTTGTATGGCAATTTTATTATTTCTGCTACTCACCGCCGTGGCGCTAATAAAATTGCCATACAAACTCCTCGATTCGGATTTCGATTCGATTTTCGATTCTGCTGCGTACTAGCCTCACTGGTTCAAGCCGCCAAATCGGATGTCAACTTGAGTAAGATTAGGTTTTTCTATCGTATCTTAAAACCAAATGCTCGTGTGAACTCTTTCATAGAAATACAATTGCCACTGACCCGGATCCTGCAAAAATTCAGTCCCGACAGAGTAAGACACGACTCAGTGTGAACGAGGCGTAACAGTGCACAATGTGGCCATTTCTCTTTACTTGCACCTAACCTACGGCTTCATCGCCATAAGCTGCACGCCCAGATTGAAAAATGGAAACATTCTTTGTGACGGTAACATTCATAGATAGGTTTACATACATATATGCATAAAATCACGCTTATAATCCCAAAAGGGGTCTAGCAGAGCTATTGGTAACACTGTTAAAACTAGGTTTTACACTCAAAGCCACATCTGGCAGTATGGGCCATACAGTACTCCAGCCTGTCGCCTACACAAAACGGGCACCAAATCCAAAAATTATCAATTTTTCAGTAAACAAATCAACTAAAACCAACGACCAGTAGGCTAATTCACGTATTTTGTAATAGTCAAAATGTCGTTAACGTTTAGAAGTCGTCATATTGAAAAACAGTTACAAATCCGTATTCACGTGTCATTTCGATAGAACGGTTACTCGATAGGATCGCAACTCAGCGATTTGTCAACTATTTAAAGTTGAAGTTGCCATTACAATTCTACCAAATAAATTCAAATATTTTTTGTTGACGAAAACATGCAGAAATATTCATTATTTAGTAGAATCATGTTTTTTTATCAAAATTAATAAGGCCCCAGTGGCCTAATTCACGTAATAAAACTTCAACGACATGCAAGCGATTTGATCGCTGAAGTCACTTTTCGTATTCACGTATTAATCGCACGATTTTGTTTAAGTCGATTTCGTTTAAGCGTATTCACGTACAATAATCGAAGTTTGATCGTTGCCTCCGCGGTATTCACCTATTATTTTGACGTTTACTTTAATCGAATGTCAGCGATTAAACGTCAAATTAAACGATTTCTAAGTCGTTGAACAGAAGTTCATAATTTGTTAAAATTGTGTGCTTTATTCCGTAAAAAAATGAGTTTGGGACTAGGATTCTTACTTTTGGACCAAGCCAATGAGAGAGACGGCCCATCTACCGCAGTGTCTCAAGACGAAAGTCTTCAATTCGTGCATGTTGCCAGTGATGACATACGGAACTGAGACGTGGCCGCTCGGGTCTCATAAGAGGGCTCAAAGTCACTCAAAGGGCAATGGAGAGAGCTATGCTCGGAGTTTGTCTACGTGATCGCATCAAAAATGATGAGATCCGTGGAAGAACTAGAGTTACCGACATAGCCCAAGAATTGCAAACCTTAAGTTGCAGTGAGCAGGGACACATCGCTCGTAGGACTGACGGCCGTTGGGGCGGAAAGGTCCTCGCTTGGCGGCCGCGTACCGGGAGACGCAGTATTGGTAGGCCCCCCACATATGATGATGATGATGAATGAGAAAGACAGGCTCCGATGTCGAAACGAGCTCCGGAACAGCTCAATAGATCCTTTTGATATGTCTGACGCTATGAAACTATCACAACAAAATACAAACAAATTCGAAACTTGCAAATAATAGAAAATGACACTAACACTGACATACGTAATTTTTTTTATTGGTCTTCAACGAATTTCCTTCCAATAAAGCCATAAAATGACAGAACTTAACGTAATTTTTTAGATTTATTGCAGATAGTCATGTAGGTGCATTATAATTTTGATAAAAAATCATCATTCTACAAAATTAATCAACATTTCTGCATGTTTTCGTCAACAAAAAGTATTTGAATTTATTTGGTAGAATTGTAATGGCAACTTCAATTTGAAGTAGTTGACAAATCGCCGAGTTGCGATCCTATCGAGTAATCGTTCTATCGAAATGACACGTGAATACGGATTTAAGACTATTTTTCAATATGACGACTTCGAAACGTTAACGACATTTTGACTATTACAAAATACGTGAATTAGCCTACAGGACATTATGTTACACTCAAAATCAAAAGCAGTCCAGGGGGGCTACTGCCTTAACTCATAGCGATCACTCGCTATCGCTTTCGTGACATTAGAACAACAGTTCAAATGTCACCTGTGACATTAAAACTATTGTTGTAATGGCACGATAACGGTAGCGAGTGTTCACTGAGTTAGGCGGTACGGCCGCGAGTACGGATAGGATAGGTTTAGGTATCAGGAATAATAAAAAATGTGTGTTTTAAAAGAGAAAATCAAAAGAGAGCACACGCTCATAGTGTAAATAAAGAATATATTCCGCGCCACGCTGCACCCTCATTGTGTGTTTCGTTATCATACTATGAATGATCCAGACCCCCAAAACTATCACGTTGCGATCCTGAAGACAGCCCTGTGTTCATTTGTTCGTACATCTTACGAAAAAGACCTACCTACTCATTTTGTGCTCAGAATACCAACCTATACCTAACTATATCAAAAAATATCTATTTGAATGTTTTAAACATAGATAAGAACCAAAGAAATACTCAAAGGTAAATACCAGTTTATAACTTAGTGACATAACTTTAGAGGTCAATAACCTACATATTATTATTTTAATTTTAAAATATGTAGCTTTATTCACTTACCTTTGAAGTTTCCAACCACGGATTTTGGCACTGGTGTAGGTACTTTAAATGGGTAAGTAATCAGATAACCAGATTCCATAAAAATTTCAAAAATAGGAAGTTTATCCGATTGACCTTGCACAAAACCGATTTCTAGTTTATTACTCATTGCTCAAACTGTACTGAACCTCTTGAATACTACTACCATTATTACACAAAAAAAACAATATACCTATGTAATACGATTTCGCATGAAACTCTGCGCGCAGCTACTAGTCGAAAGCTTGGGAGTGATAGCTAGCACCGAAGCGGGGTCTGCCTAGAACGTGTCGTGTGACGTCACACGCCTGCCAGGCGGCTGCTTGACGGAGCGATCTGTATTTTCGTTATAATTTCGTCAATTTTCATCGTAGAAAAAAAAATTTAGTACCATTTATATTGTTTATAAGCTACATTTATAGTTAAAATCGTTACGGATCCTCACAAAATTATCGTACTTTTTGTCAAATATAATGTTTGTAATGGACAAATTAATCGTATTTAACGTAATATTGATATTTTTGCTTGTGCTTAAACTATTGTTTTAAATTAAAAAATATCTTTCTTTTACTCTAGCACATATATTATGATAAACATACAAAAAGTGATTTTTCACAAATTATAAATATTAAGTATAAGACACACTGAAACCTATCAGAAAAAAACAAACATGTAAAAGTATCTTGTTTTAATATGATGACTAGTGTTATATTTATATGATATCTGTGGCACGGAAGGTGGTCGATGAAAACCAGCGCCAGGTTCTAACTTGGCATAGTGCTGTGTGCGGAGTGCGAGTTTTATCGAGCTTTACTCGATCACACGCATCGAACGCGTTATCGCGAATTTGTATGGAATTAGAGCAGCGCCATCTAGTAGTCACTAGATGAAGCTGTCTCATTCCATAGCAGCTACTAGATGGCGCTGCTCTAATTCCATACAAATTCGCGTTAACGCGTTGGATGCGTACGATCGAGTATAGCTCAATAAAACTCGCACTAGGCACTCTGATCGGCTTCCTTTTGTTGCGTACTGCAGTGCTTGTTATAAAAAGGACTACTTTTTTCATCTGTATCATGCTGTACGCAATAATAAATTTTCTTTCTTTCTTTCTAAAATATATACTAAAATCACAAAGTATCTATTGGCTTTGTGCTAGGCTCACTTTCAAGCAAAAAGTGATTTCTTTCATCACTGAAATTCAAGCAAAATAGATTATGTTCTCTCCTGGCGACCAATAAAGGAATATCGAAAATGGCGGCATATTGGATTTGAGACAAATCACTTTTTGCATGTTATTTTTTCTAATTTTAGTCGATGACTGACAGTTGTGCAGAGTTGTTAGTTTTTAAGCGAGTAATGTTATTTAATTTATTGCTAATAATACGAAATAAAATGCCCTTATCTCATTCAATATTCCAAGAGAAAAAAGATTTTTAAAATGTAATTACTTTATGATTGGTGACTGTGAGATTATCGCACAATCTGCGTACGATAGCAGTATGGTATCGTACATCGTACGTAGGCATGAAATTATCGTATTTGTACGATACCTAATTATCGTACGGTTCCGAACACTGCAGTGCAATTTATTGCGCATTTCCCCCCGAAAAAAAAGGGCGCCATCTAGTTTACATTTTAAAAATCATTAACTCAAAATGATTACGCATGCTTTTTTACCGACATCTATCGGAGAGTAGCAGTAAAAAATTACCTTGTAAATGTCAGTCTGGACAAATCATTTTTATTCAATCCAAATAAAGAAAATGAGAAAATAAGTTTGTGAGTGTTACTTTTTGGTTTTTTGGTGTTGATTTTATGATGGCGCCTAAAGTAGACGCCACCACGTCGGCGTTTCGCCGATTAATGTTTAGGTTGATTGCTGATGTCGACACTACAATCTAGTGAAGTGTCCTTACCTTGACTCCGTTCGGTCTCCGTATGTAGCCGGTGGACTTCCTGAGCTAGCTCGAAGGAAGTCGCGGCTCCTGAAGGGCTGCTGTCAATCCACCGATGGAGACCACGGATAACTACATAGGCCTATTAGGCCACCACGGCTCACACACGCGACGATAAAACCTTTTCGGAAAACAATCAAAAGCGGACGTTCGCAACCAACATTATTTGGTGCGCCGCGCAAGAACACAATCAATTATATATTTCTCGAAAACGCGCCGCCCGGTAACCTATTTCAATGTCATGACATTCGACTCGACTGACATGTCACATGCGGCCGGCCAATGACTTAACAAATACATGGACCGGCCCTACCTACAGAATCAGCGTGACTACCTACAAAACTTTGGCACATAAAATGGCTACCTTTAGTAGTGATGTACTCAGTATTAGTTGTGCAATATCAATAAATTTAAGTTTAAACAAATTCATCAATCCACTTATCTACGACATATCTAGGGAAATAGATCTTAGCTGAACAGCCCCCTTCGATAATCGCTAACGCAATCGCTAGTAGGAAAATATATGGGATTTGACATAAGCCCTCGCTTAGCTTTCGAGCGCAATAGGGTAGTTGACTCATATCAAAATTGATTAAAATATTGTTTATTTCTAATAGTATTTGGCATAAGGTTCCACAATATACCGATTTTAATAAATAACAATGAATGATTACTGTAAAATTTTAATTTGAAAATGCTAGAAATAACCTTTTTTTATCTCACGCCGTAAACGCTTTGATATCCTGTGGTCAGGGCCGTGACGTCACTCATATAGTAAACAAAGAAATGTCAAATTTGATTCAATGATTCTCTATTCTTTCCTAAAACTGGCAAAAAAATCGTCGAAATCTCCGTTATTATATGTGTAAATATCGTAAATTATTTGTATTAATAGCAAAATCAACCATTGATGTTGGATTTGTGTGAGCAGACAGTACAAATCTTCCGAAAATCGATAGATTGATGGTCAGGAGATTCTTTGTGTATCGCTCTCATTGATTTACTACCAAACGATCACTCTAAACAATATAAGTACAGTTTCAATACTGTTATAATGAAGAACAGATTACAAGTGTACTTGTCAAGATTGTCACGCAGCAGAAGAGAGTTGAAACATGCATTTTTGGTGTGGTTGCACCATCACTGTGAGGCTATTTTCTACAGCAGTTGAATGCTATTGAATAGAATCCTATCTCTCAAAAGTCAAATTAACACTAAAAGTATTTACTTCAAGAGAAATGTTCAAAAGAAAACATAAGGATCAACCAGTGTAGTACTGCAAGAATTTGTAAATGAACATAAAAAGAGAAAGATTGGCAGTAATATTCATTTGTCAAGCCAAACATGAAGAAAATTACTGGGAGGAATAATATATATACATTCACAGACACAGATTGTGACATATTTCTTAAAAACTTAACGACCTCTTCAATGAAGAAAGAATAAAGTGCATAGAAAACTAAACCAGGAATCATCAATACTGAAGTGCTCTTTAGTTCGAGCTTGGTTATGAAGAATAACAGCTTCCATGTGCTATGAAGTCAGCCAGTGCATAACACATGATGGTTCTTTCGTTGGGAAGATTTTTGGTAGGAAATCTTGCAGACACCTATAATAATATGTGGATAAAAGTTGAAGGATGAAGATTGGGGTTGACATTTGCAAAATGTGACCTCTTCATTTCTGATTAATACCCTGTAATAGTCAGTTCAACAAACAGTATCCATAAAATTAGATTAATACAAAATTGTCATGCTCTTTTAGTAAAGAAAATGCTAATTATCAAAGACGGAAAACTGTGAACAGTATGCTTAACTCAGTATAGATGCAGATGTTTTGTGCTAAAGCAAAACTTATATACTTTTGTGTTGCTAGCAGTCATTTTGAAAACACTCAAAAGGTGACAATATTAGTTATAATAGATATTTGTTCTAACAATCTGTATGTCTAAAAACTTATTGATCAAATAGTGCCATTTTGGAAACTATACTACACACACACTATACATTTTTCCTATGAAAGTATTACTTCATAATAAATCACTTTACTATTATTTTGACTTTTATTACCTGCGACCCTAAGGCAATATACTATGATAAATTAATAAATTTGATCTAACTCTATTCAAACCTATTTGTACATACTTTTGGAACATATATATGTTTGAGTAACAATGATAAATATGAACAACAAACCTATAAAATATTATAAATCTTTTAAGGTGTAATGGAAAAATAAAACACATGTATTTCACATTAAAAAATTTTGATTCAACTTAAACCTTTACAAGTCATTATTGTCAAATAAACATGCAACATTTTTTTTGTGAAGAACATAATGTCTAATGTAAGTAGTACAAAAATTAGTTATGTCATCTTTAGATGTTAGTTATGTATAAAGTAAAGAAAAAAAATCTATATATTATTTATTTAATAAGAAGGGTCTTGTAAATTAGGAAGAGCACAGGCTGACAACACAGCAATCACATTTAATATATTTGTATACGGCTTTAAAATGGATAACTTGTATATTCTTGCGTAAGCTGTTCTGAAATTTACTTTCTTCTAGTAAGTTAATACACTAATACTGCTTTCATATCCTGTATATATTAAGCTGACTAAACCATCAGGTAGTCACACTAATCAATATTCAATAGTATTTGCGTTTTTATACTCAGGCCAAGTTAGTACTTTATTGGGTTTTTGAATTTCATTTCTTAGCAATCTATGATTACCCTTTTATACTTATGGTGAAACACTAGAAGTAACTTTTTTTATTGTGCTTTTGGTTAAAAGGTCTAATAAAAGGTGAAAGTTCACTAACTTTCTTTCTTCTTTTCTTCATAAGTTTCCTCAAGAGCTTTATTTCTTTAGAAATAATATATCAACTATTAAATAAAGTTCTTTAGGTATCTATCTATAATATATAAAGCTGGATTATCATACATAAAAGTACGTACTGTCCAGATTTAATTTTTGGTTATTGTGATTTTTCCTTTTTATGTCTTCAGTTGTCCGACTTTATAGCTTGACGGAGAAGACTTAAGTAATGATCCAACTAGTGAAGGTATATAAAATGTCATTATCATAATTTTCCTCACTTGGAAATAATAATTTTTAATAATGTCTGGCCAGATATAGGTGGTTTGCAGCACTTTACTTCAGACAATTTATTGGGAGATGTTGCAGTTGATTGGTGGTGGGCAGCAGGTTTAATCAGTGAAGATATAACATCTTTCAGTTTTACCATACTGGACCTATTTACTTCAATGGTGCTTTGGTATATAAATACTTGAGTTATTTTGTTGACATAATGTTGTTCTAGTTGACGGGACACATTTTGATGTTCTGGCTGAGCATGCACTGCTTTGTATTATGTTGCACAAGTTTTACTGCCTTATCAATCTCGTTGTCAAAAGGAGAACAGGGTAGTACACAATAGTTCTCATTAAGTAACCTCTGAAAGCAACAAATTTTAATTAGGTACTCAGTAAATACAAGTAAACGTTGTTTAGATAAATATATTCATTATTATGAAACTGGAATAGTTTGTATTACATACTTTTTAATTAATATTCAATTACATCGTTAATATTCAATTGAACATAAGTAGGTACCTACATATTCTTTTCTTTGAAACATCATCTAGTGTCAGTGTATAACTTAGATTAAATCAAAAATGCGTGAATGGTGAAGTTTTCTCTACGTCTGGCGTTAAAATTTGGTTGGTCGGCTGCGGCGTTTTCATTCTAACTGAAAGATAAAAATTTAATTAATGATTTTACATACAACCTAAAAACTTCTATTTTGTTTAAGTTGAAACTGAAGTACCTACACAGATTGAGTTATTCATTTATAGTACTTACATTAATGTGATTTTTCGCAAAAATACATTTGAGTTTCAGTAGATAGTTACAGGATTTCTTTAAGCGAGTGTTAACCAAATATTTCGCATGTCTATATCACTGGGTACGTCTAATCCACAGCTTTCCTGGAGTTTTTGAAGAGGTAATTTTATATTCCTGTTCTATTGTCCCGTTCCATATACACATTTACTATATTTTGTGATATTTAATAGAAAGCATTGTTTTTGTGAGGTTATTTCGCCTCGGTGCTTTGTTTACTATAAGTCTGACGTCATTGCCACAGATAATCAACAGACTGTCATGGCTGACCGTGTTTTCGGTCCAAAATTGAAAATCTTAATTTAAAATAGATTTTTTGCACTTTTTAGCCATCGAAAAAAATAATATTCATGTGCTATGGTCTAATACAACAATTATGAACATTTTAAGCCCTACTTTAAAAAAGGGTCAACTAGCCTCATACATTGTCCATTTAGCGATTGCGTTAGCGATTATCGAAAGACATCTTGTCTAGGGGGGCTGCACATTACGGACCTACATTGTAATAATTTGATTGAAAAGTCGTGTTTCAGAAATATTTAGGCAATTTCAAATTGTGGAACTACGCAAATTCTAAGAAAAACTTATTAAAGATCACTATTTAACTTAAGCGGTACAAAGTTCGCCGGGTCAGCTAGTATGACTGTAAAGTTACACTAATAGACGTGTATTTTCTTTGTATAAATAAGTGCGAGAAAATATTATTGTAAAAAAAATAGGAATAGTTTTTTTTTGTAAAAAATTATTTAAGGGAGGCGATAAGTACTTACTTTCAAGTAGGTAGGATAATTTGGGTGTAATTAAATTTTTTTTTTTAGTTTTCTACGGTAAGTTACTAATCAAAGTTTATGACAAACTTTGTCGTAGGAACCTTATATGTTCAATTATTATGAAAAATTGAGGATTTTAAAAAACTAAAATTAATTGACAATGATAATAATTCATCAATTATTAAGCTTTCCAATGATATTACTTTAGTCACTGCATGTGAGCTAGGCTTAGGCACGTAAGTCTGTCTGTTTAATATTATATATCGATAGACTAATTAAATTTTCTCTTTAGGTATCTTTACTATCGCCCATTAATAACGTATGGTAATTATCAAAAATATAAAAATTCTTACACAATTAAAGAAAAATATTACTGCTGAACGCTTCTTCAAGTAAATTGGCAAATGAAATCAGAATATGAAACCTTAACTACATATTCCTAATTATATTTTTCACAATTTTGTTTACTTATTTGTGAAGAGTTAATAGCGGTGTATTTTTGTTTTTTCTCGCACCGCATTGTATAATATTGCAAGAAGGCATTCGGTAGTCTTTTATTGTGGCGCACTGTTAAAATATTACTGTAAATAACTTCGAGATTATGGAAAATAGTCAAAATCCGAAGCAAAATTCACACGTTCGTTCGGCACTTAATATGGCGGAGTGGTCACGGTCATGAAGTTATTTATCTATAACTTCATGGTCACGGTAGGCAATTTTTGTGACGTCACAGAAAATACATGCCACAGACGAAACAGTATGCATCTCTTTCTACAAATGTATTTTCACTTTTATAAGAAAGAAACAAAACGATATTTGATAGATACGTGTCAAGATATCAAAGAACAGTTTAACGGGGCATCTCCATATGTCTATCTCAATGCGGCCGGCCGCCACAGGCTCTCACTGCACAGACTATAATGCAGTGTTGCCACTCGCTCTTCCTCGAGCGTAAACATTTTATATACTTAAGCTCTATGCACAAAAAATAACGTTAAAACTTTACATTTATTATAATAAAATGAAATAACATAAATAATACTCTACATATATACATATACATTGTATAAATTTACGAGTACATAATTTAAGTAATAAGTATTTTAATGTAAAAATTCTAAATGCGCAGTCGCAAGATTTTTGTAGACCTGCATCATCACAAATGATTGCTTCTGCGAGTTCTGCGAACGTCCCGATATTGCTGAATGAGTCACCCACGCGCCATATATGCGGGGCGCGCGCGTGCTGGGTGTTTAAAAAATTGCAGAGTGTGATATATACTGTCTACAATAAAACAAAAAATACGTATGGAAAGGTAATTTATTAAAGAAGGAACTTATAACAGTAAATTAGATAGGGATTCATAATTAAATGAATAAAGGGCTAAAATGTTCGGAAGGTCGCGGAAGACCTGATTTATTTTTTTAATTTTTTCAAAAAAACTACCTTTTTTTAATGCTGTAGTTAACCATTATACACGGTTATTTTTTTATCACCCTGGAAATTTTAAGGGACGCTTCACGGCACGGTATTAGAATGATTTAAATATAAATAAAAAAAATAACCCCCATCCTTAATTTTATATTAATTTTTTAAAAAATACAAAAAATGTTGCACTAGTCGAGAGCAGCATTTTTAGAGATTTTTTATTTTTTTTTATTTTTTATTTTTATTTTTTTATTTCATTTTTTTTATTTGTTATATAATATTGGATGTGTCCTGAAGCGTCCCTAAAATTTTCCAGGGTGATAAAAAAATAACCGTGTATATATATTTATTATATGCGGTCATGGAGCTAGTAGCGTATGGAGATCTGAGATGGAGATGACACAAGTATGTTTAACCACAGACTAAAAATTTATTTGAATCTAAGACTAAGGAAAAAATGGACCGTCTCTGGACTCAATTCTGTGCGCCCGCCGTCTAAATAACCTAAAACTAAAATTTCTAAATTTAAACTTAATTTAAATAGTCGGTTAAGCAAGTGCTATTCTACGGTGACAGGCCAACTCACACGTTTAGCGCAGAGGTCGAGTGATCACCTACTGCGCAACGGGTCGCGGGTTCGATTCCCGTACGGGACAAATGTTTTGTATGGCCTACAGAAATTTGTTCCGGTCTGGGCGTATGTGCATGTGATATTCTATGTTTGTGCGACACAGGAGAAAATCCTAATGTGGGGCGACCTTTTTTTAAAAAAACAAAAACAAATAATAAATTAATGGATGGATCTTGTTGTTAAAGAAACTAAAACAGGTTTATGTTCATATAACAGTTAATTCATTTAATGTACATTTTTATCTTACTTTTAACAATATAATTGTAACTACAAAAAAAATATTTTGCTATTCAATTAAGGCGAAAACAATCAATCTGGGCAAAATTATAATTTCTACCTCATTTCTATTTCCATTTGTATTTGTCATTGGTGGCAATTCTGTTGGCACTAATTCGATTAAACTAAACTAAATTTAGATTTAGTGCTGTCAAATTGCGTTTTCAGTTAAAATTTTCGAACAAAAAACAAGATTTGACAGCACTAAAACTAAATTTAGTTTAGTCTATTCCAATTAATGCCAACAGAATTGACACCAATACCAAAATGGTGGATTTTAACAAGGTTTTAATTTTAATCGGGATGATTTTAGTCGCCGCTAAAATTAGTCAGTTTAGGAAGTTTACGCGTAAAAATCTCACGTCTGGAATAGCGTTTAGACGGCTAAAGCTAAGTTGAATTGACCGTCTAAAATTAGAAACGTCAGATTCAAATTAGCAATGTCAGTTGAATTTGACAGTTACCGTAGAATAGGAAAATGGTTTAGCGACACCTAAATAAAATTAGGAAATTTAGCGGCCGCGTCAGAATTGAGTCCATGTTAACTTAAAGAAACTATGGTCAAAGGAGTAGAGCCATAGAGAAAATATTTTTTTTGGTGATTTTTTTTACGTCGCGCGTTTAAGGCAAAGGTGACGCGAAGCGCTCTGGGTACCATGGTACCCGGGACGATTGACTGTCTATTTTGCGCTTGGGTACTATAGTGCACGCAGGAGAATGGAAAATCGAATCGAAATCCGTGGGGCTAGCACGTAGGAGAATCGAAAATCGAATCGAAATCCGAATCGAGGAGTTTGTATGGCAATTTTATTAGCGCCACGGCTGTGAGTAGTAGAACTAATAAAATTGCCATACAAACTCCTCGACTTACTCTGCCTACTCTTAGGATAAGCACCTACCTCACAGTAATGAAATATCAACATAAATAAAATATACTGGTCTGTTCTTAAGAATGCTACAGTTTTACTATTTCAATAACAAAAGATTTTTTACAAAACAAATGCTAATTCATGATTTCGTTATAATGAACTAAGTGCAAAATTCTCTAAGATTACTATAATGCTAATTCAAAGTGTAAGTGTAAAATGACAGCTACAGTGGCATTGACAATGACATCCTTTTAATTGCCAGTAAAAAAAACTAAATGTGGCCCTGCTAAAGAAACAATAAAAAAAAACATTTTTAATTTTTTTCTCCTAAATGCAGGCCTTAATATTTTTAATATTCATGGATAAACATCCTTCTGATAAAGTTCTATTTCCGTCATAAATTTTTAAACTGGTTAAAAAAGGTTCAGAATAAAATTCCACGTTCCATACAAAAAGGGGACATGTCCTTTATAAATATTCTTCTTTTTATGGAGCGCCCGGCAAATGACCTCCTCCCGCCTGATGTTAAGCGGTGAAAGAGGCCCAAATAAGTTGTCAGATAGAGGAGAGACGACATCCACTATTCTACCTGCCTGCCCCTTGCCGGCCCAAAAGATGCTTTTTCACGCCTCTTTTCAAGGAACCCATGTTGTAGGATAGAGGAAACACGTGCGCAGGTAGAGAATTCCAAGTGTGGGATAAACGACAGAAGAAGGAATCTTGGAATTTCTTGGTACGGTGTGAAAAAGAGGATACACTGTAAGGATGACTCCGAAGGCCCTTACGCGTGTTTCTGTTAAGGAATGGAGAGGGAGAGGGGATTAGGTTAAAGAACTCCTCAGAGCATTCCCCTTGGAACATACGGTAAAAGGCGCTAAGAGAGGCGATGTCACGACGAAGTTGTAGAGGTTAGGAGGGTGTTAGTTGCCTCTACATCGCCGATTATGCGAATAGCGCGACGCTGCAATCTATCCAGAGCATCGAGGAGGTACTGAGCGGAGCCATCCCAAAGGTGCGAGTAATATTCCACGCAAGACCTAACCTGAGTTTTATACAACAAGCATAGTTCGTCCGGCGCATAATACCTACGCACCTTGTTTAGGACACCGAGTTTCCGTGAGGCAGTAGTTATATATAACGGATTCGATGTAGTTTCAGACCCCCTAGACAAGATGCCTTTCGATAATCGCTAACGCAATCGCTAAATGGACAATGTATGAGATTTGACAATTGCGCTCGAAAGCTAAGCGACAGCTTATGTCAAATCGTATACATTTTCCTTCTAGCGATTGCGTTAGCGATTATCGAAAAACGTCTTGTCTAGGGGGGCTGGGGTTCAGATCGCAGCGAATATTATTCGTTGTAACATTATTGTAATCTTATGAAAATAAAGACACTTTTCAAACTTACACAAAAATGTTGCCAAAATTAGAACACTGCAACCATTGTTTGTCTCATTCCTCATATAGTGATAGGCGTTGGTTAAAAAGAGAGAAATCCTCATTTGTCATTTTTATAGATATTTATATTAACCATTTGTTGATATACTAAAATAGGACCACTCCATGTATATATTCCTATCTCGATGGTTTTACTCGGGCTAGTTTCTGAACGGCAAAGGGTGAAAAACAGTGTGAAAACCACACGTAAAACCATGGAATTATTACTCAAACAGGAATGAGCTCTTGCTTAAAAAAGTGTGCCGAGCGAGAGATAAATAACTGTACCGTTTGTCTCTTTCGTAAATTTTGTGACCACAAATTCTACAAAATAGGTTTTTTTTTTAAAACAATAACATCCAACCTGAAAGATGCTTTTGAAAATTATGATATGCTTAATAATCACGATTGTTCGAGATCGCTTTTAGCGACAAGGTTGTACATTTAGTGTATTTTTTACACGTTGACTTTAAACTGGTTGGTGTTGTACAACAAAGAAATGTCATATTCCATTCTATTATTTCAAAATGAGTTGCGCAAAAGAACTTTATATCTGCTTTTCAATACAAGATAGGTTTTATTAACATAATAATTATTTAAAAAATAATGAATGTCAATAATTGTCTTTCAATAGATGGGTCTTTCCAATCGGTATATTATGTTGAACCCACTGCCACATAACACATAATCAAATATGTCAACTTGTCAAAAATGAGTCAATACTAAAATCTCTCTGTGATATTTAAATACATACCTAGTAAAAGAATGAGTAATATTTTAAGAAAAGAATTAAAAACACATCAGTGTGAGTCGAACTGTTTCAACAATATTTAAAACTTTTGTGGTTTCGCCAATATCTTGAACAGAATGTTAATGCCAATTCCTTTTTTCTAATAACTTAACATCGCATCGTGTAAGCTAAACAATAAATAACTAATATAAATTACTTATATTAAAAAATGTAAAAAATTGCGATAATATTTAGGTTAGGTACATACCATGTGGTCACCCTACTACAATGACAACGAAAATTACTGACATTGACAAAGAATCGATGTTGCAATATAAAATTTTTTGAATACTACCACTAGAATATTTCCTGGACGTAAAATCATAGTGTTATAATTATTAATAGTAGGCTAACATGGTAATTTAATTTATTTTATGTTACAATTATTACAAAAAAAAAACAATTTAGATATTTTGGGCGTTAAAAGTAATTAAAATAAACAATAATAAAAAATCTTCATCTACCAATAGTTGTTTCATAACTACTAAATTATAAAATATACAACAGTAGCAACACTGTGGGAAAGGGATAAAAGGTACAGTTATTGCGATCTCTCTCGGCACACTTTTGCGCTTTCAAGTGTTTAGTCTTTATTCACATAGAAATAAAGTCCAAATTTGAACAACAATATTTTGAAGAGCTCATTCCTGTTTGAGTAATAATTCCATGCGTAAAACGCATGTTTCTGAACGCTTCCCAGTTCTTTTAAAAAGGCTGTGACTATTCGGACCTGCGGCCCTACCGCCTATCTCAAAGCGAACACCGCTTTCGCTTAAGCGGTGGGTCCCAATCTCAGACTAAGTAAACCAATGGACGCGCAATGTACTAATATGTCTCAAATAAAGCGTCCAGTTCAGTCCGCCCAGTATCTCTAATAAGTCTGTGAGTCCGCCATTACAAAACACTGTTGTGTTTGTTGTTGTGCTAAAATATCAGTCAGTGAGCAATATTTCTGAGTGAATTTTTTTACTGTTCTATGTTTTTATTGATTTTTTTAATGAATTGTATAAAGAAAAACATAATAAGTGTGGAATCTTGGATGCGTTGAATTTATGTCGACTTTTTAAATAACTAAGGAACTCACCGCGGTTTATTCCGCTCAAAGAAGTTTGCGCTAAGTTCACAGGCTGTTTAGAAACTCACATAGCCGCAGCATTTTTTTAATTAGTTTTTTTTTACATAAAACTCTTCACAGCTGGCAGCAGTTCTATTTTTAAAGTTCATTCCGGCCCTTAGGTGGGAAGTAATTTGTATGATTTTTACCCTCCTTGTGGAGGGAAGCAGCATTTTCCACCCAATAATCAGATCAAACAACACTACTTTCCGAATATGAGAAATGAAAAAAATATATCATGATCGCCTTCAATTGGACAACCATTGCGCCATGAATACAAGACTCTGCGCTGACATCTTTTTATAAAGAAGCGATGGATGGACGGCGACTGTCAAAATGTAAGCGATTGCGATAGATTTTTTCGTAGACAATAACCTCCGTGGGGCTAGCACGCAGGAGAATCGAAAATCGAATCGAAATCCGAATCGAGGAGTTTGTATGGCAATTTTATTAGTTCTGCTACTCACCGCCGTGGCGCTAATAAAATTGCCATACAAACTCCTCGATTCGGATTTCGATTCGATTTTCGATTCTCCTGCGTGCTAGCCCCACCGCGTGCTAGCCCCACAGGTCCCAATAGCAATCGACGTCTATAGGGACCCGGGTCCGAATAACCACTCAGTTTTAAAAAATGGATAGTAAAGATATACTCTGCCCCTGAGACAAAAGCCACACGCACATTGTTCCGTCCGCCGTCGTTTCTCAGAAAAAGTGTATGGCAATGACATTAGCTTATGACAATCTCAACCTCATGCTATTTTTTCTGCAGAGCTAATATCATTTCCCTTAGAGCATTCAGACGGGAGATGGCAAGGCTGGGCAAACCTCTCTGCCAATTTACGTTGACCATATGACCATACACGTTATATAAAACTAGTTGACGCGCGGCTGCAGCCATTAGGTGTCGTTTCGTATCGCAGGTAAGAGTTCGTAAAAAATGGTTAATTGTGCAGTTTCCTCTTGCAAAAGGCTATCCAGTAACTCAAATCTTTAAGACCATGGCGTTTCCTATCATATGTAAGTATAAAATATACATAATCGTGTTTTATTAAGTACAATTTTGAAGTAATTTTTATGCCGTTACGATAGAAAAATACAATTGTACGTTGGTAGCTCAATACCACAGTATACGGGCATGATTTGCGGGTGATTGCGTAGATACACGTTAATTTGTCAATGTGTGTGTGTTTCTTTATTATGGTAATATTTTCATAGTGTGCGTACAACTCGTGCGGTTAAAGAATGGAATTAGAAATGGTGGCGCATGTATTCACTTCTCACTCGCTCACTATTTCCGTCTATACTCGCACTCGTGGGTAGCGATTGGTACCGGCTCGAAGAGCTGCTATTAATTTCTAATCCCATTCTTTAACCGCACGGGTTGTACATTTGTAATTTAATGCAAGATTTTCGTAGTGTGCCATGCGTGTTTACCTCGCCTCCCGCAAAATGTGGCAGAAAAATACCTACTGTGATTTGTTGCGTACCATATCCATAGGCTAAGTGATCTAAGATCATCTCCATACACTTTTTCTGCGGAATGACTGCGGAAAAATAAGCGTGTAGCTTTTGTCTTATGGGTCGCTGGGCCAAGACAAATGTATAGAAATGACATAGCTCAGCCTACCTATTTCTTCCGCAGCTAATGTCATAATGACATTGCTCACCCTACCTATTTTATCCGCAGCTAATATAAATTTCGTATAGTTTTATAAGGTACGACTGCGGAATAATAAATGTCTCTAAATAGCGAGTAGTTAAAATATATGTAGTATTTTAGAATCTTAAGCTGTAAGTATTCATAATTTTCATATTTATGTTGGTATAAATATAAATTATCTAAGTTATAATAAAATACTTAATCGTAGTTTTCATAGTATGAAAAATATTTTAGGTAGGATTACAATATTTTTTGGATATGTAATAAAATTAATGTTATTAGAGTAGAGACCTAGCGCCATCTATCATCTAATTGCCGAACGAACTAACTCACAATCCTCTAGAATGTCTATAGTCTACTGCAAATTGTCAACCATAATGCATTGCGCATAAATGGCCGCCATGTTGCTGCCGTCTGAAAGATGTTCGCAACTTTATCTGTTTACTAATGAATTTTGAGACTTTAAATACTAAAATTGTCGTGATTGTGAAATTGTGAGTGTACAATGGTCTTGTATTTTATATATTGCTGTGTTTGAAAAGTCCATCAAATGTCTCTGAAGCCAATAAACAGTGAAATTTTCTTTAGATAGTCACTCGGTTTGGACGGCATAATGGCTGACAATCTGATTCAAAAGTCACTTAAAACTAGTGAGAAAAACAAGTATAACAACGTTGTTCACCGTACCACGAGCGAATCTCTACGGCTGAACGAGTCTGAGAAGGGAGTGACTCACCCGACGAACCTTCAAGCTGCCCATAACCCACGGAAAATATCTTCATTTCAGATCACCAGTGTGACGGTTGGTTCTCGAGTGAGCACTGATGCGGGAGAGGATTCAGCGGATGATCTTGATGAATCTCACACCGATGACATCTCTCGCGTGACTGATATTGAGAATGAAACTCCAAGTTACTCTGAAGACACTTTTTCGAAAGATGATGTGTTCTACAACGCGTCGAGTACATCTCTAGGTTGTGCCCCTGTGATTCCAACGAGTTCCCAGTACGGACTCGCGATAGTCGGCCAGGACACAAATACCAATCAATTAGGAGGAGCAGTGCCAAATAGTAATAATACAGAAGCTAGTGACATGCACGTCAGCGTCACAAACACCGGAACTGGCAGCATTATTAATCTTATTGGAAATGCTAAGCCACAAGAAGGCATGAAAGAGATTCAAGAACATGTTAGAAACGAACGATTTAAGGTTGTCAAAATTGAGAGTACTGAACCGTTCCGAAGAGGCAGGTGGATGTGTATGGATTACCTAGATCATACAACTACTCAACAAAATGCACCAATTACATTAAATAATAATTTAGATATAACAGATACTAACCTCCAGGCCCCCGACAGTGGTGTTGTGATAAACGATAGTCAACATGATGAGATTCCTAATGATCTGACGAATAAAGGTCCTAAAGACTTACAAGGCAATGCACCTCCAGTTCAACAATTAGAACAAAATATCCAAAAACAGTTTCCCATAGCTTCTCCTGGTCAATCATTGACACAACCTTTAAATGTTGTGCAGCAGCAAATGCCAGTAGCTCCGTCAGTATCTGTGCAGTCACCACCCTTAGAAATGTCACAACAAATGCCAAATCAAAACATGGGTCCAACGCAGCAAGTGGGGCAACAACACCCACAAAGTATGACACATATAACTATGCAGAACCCACCACAACCACATCCTCAGGCTCCCCAGCAACAACAAGTACAACAGATCCCGCAAAGTTTTCCTCAACACCAATTGCAGCAGGTGATTGCCCAGAGTCAAGGTATAGCAATGCAACAAATACCAATGCATCAGCAAATGCCACAGCAAATGCAACAAATTCCAAATCAACAAATGCAACAAATTAATCAACATATTCCACAAGCACAGATAACTAATATTCAAATGCAGCAACAGATGCCACAAATTCAAGCCATGCAAAATCAAGGACAAATATCTCAAGTGACTAGTCAGCAACCTCAAATACAACAAATGCAGTTACAGCAAATGCAAGGACAACCTAATGCACAGCAAATCCATTTACAACAAGCCCAAATTTCTAACATTGGGCAAAGTCATCATTTGCAAAGCCAGCAGTCTATGGGTGCCCAACAGGCACAATTACAACAAATGCAAGCATTACAGAATCAACAGATACCAAATCACATACAGCAAATGCAAATGCCTACCCAGCTAACTGGAGCAGCTCAACAGCTACCACAAATGCAAACCCAAATGCATCAAATGCCAACACAAACGCAGCAGTCAGTTGTGCCAGGAATGCATACCCAAATGACCCAACAAGGTATGCCTACTGTACAACCGCAATATAATCAAACTGTCAGTCAACAATCAAACACCCAGACTATTATTAATGCCAATATTCCAACATCTCAGCAGCCAATGGTTCAATCACAACATAACGTTCCTCAATACCATACTCCACAACCTCAGCTGAGTCAGCAAGGTCAAACGCTGCCCCAGGAGGTGCTTACTAGTATTGTTACATCCCAACAAGGTGCAACTTTGCCAACCAATCTACAACCCATGGCTTCTCAACCGCAAGGATCCACATTACCTGCAAATCTCCAAAGTTTGGGCCAGCAGCAAGGGTCTACTGTTCACAATATAGCCCCACAACAAGGAAATGTCCCACAAGGAAACATTCAAATGATGACCACAGCTGCCCAGAATATGCAGATGACTCTAGACGGGAATCAGCCTAGTATGCAGATACCCGCCTCAGATCCTATATTCATGCAGCAAGCCAATGTCGGACAACAGTTGCCTGTTGGACAGCATATGGCACAACAGAACATGTTACCGCAGCAAGTGAGCGGTCAGGGGCAAATTGGTGGAGTCCAGTATGTCCCCAATCAACAAGTGCCTCAGGTTTCAATGGCACATCAGAACATTCCTATGTCAATGCAACAGAATATGCCAGTTGGAATGAGTAGTGGTGTTCATGCAAATGTGGTGCAGTCCCAAACCAATATGGGACTGGGTTATGGCAATGTTGTTCCCGTTATGTCACAAAGTAGTGTGGCACCAGTAGAACCAACTGTTTCGGGGACTAACTCTCCAGTTGTTTCATTACCTGTTAGCTCAACAGCATATGTGGCCAACACGGCTCAACCAGGACATGACAATCAAGGTTTTGGTAGCCCAGTGAGTGCAGTGGTGTCTCATGCTATTAGTAGCGCAGTGATGAGCAATGTGAATGTGAGTGCATGTGATAGTGGTGGTGCAGATGTGCCTTCTGACTCGTTGCAGGGAGATGCAGCTGATGGAAAGGAGGATGTTCAGCCAGCTCCACCTCAGGAGGATGAAAGGTGAGTCAATTTGTGTGATTATTTTTATTCATGATTTGAATGAATGGTTTACTTAAATATGATTATAATTGACAAATTGAAAAACACACTATCCCTTTTGGGGCATTAAAAACTACACATAGAACCTTCCTTACCTTCCTTTGTTTCCGAGGACCTCTTATTATCAGTAATAAGCTTAAATGTCTTGTTTTATTTTTTATCACAAACAGCAAATAGTTTTTTTTTGTATTATGAATCTTTAATACAACTATAGTATGTTATACAAAAAAAGAAGAAATCTATAATAATAATATTATAAAGCTGAAGAGTTTGTTTGTTTGTTTGCTTGAACGCGCTAATCTCAGGAACTACTGATTCAAATTGAAAAATTCTTTTTGTGTTGGATAGTCCATTTATTGAGGAAGGCTTTAGGCTATATAACATCACGCTACGACTAATAGGAGCTGAGCATCAATGACAAATGTTGCAAAAACGGGTAAAAAATATACGGCGAAATGTAGTTCGCTGGCACAGCTAGTGGTTAATATGATTCTATGTAAATTTGCTAAGACAGTTAAGCTGTCTGTAAATGAGAAGTCATAATATCAGATCTATCAGTATTTTTTCAAATAATATTACAAAATATGTATTTGAAATATTTTGGAAATAAAAAAGGCAGAATATTTGGGATAGTGATAAAAGTGTCATAAGCAATGTCTTTTAGTCTAGTCTATCTATACATTTCTTACAAACCACCATCTTTTCAAATGTTTTCGACAATAAGCCATTTTTCTATATTTTAAAGCATGCTTGTTTTAAAATTATTGGTTTTTTTCCATATTTTTTTTATATTGGGTTTTCTGATGCAATGATTTATTCTTTCATCATTTAATGAAGACAAGCATTGGAAAGATCATTATTTATTTATTTTACAATTTATTGTACACAATAAAATACATAAACAGCAAATTTAAATTAATGAGGGCACAAAATGGATCATCTGTAAAACATAACAAAAATTTGTAATTATTATCCATACATAATTATATTATAAATGCGAAAGTTTGTAATCCTTACTAATATTATAAATGTGCAAGTTTGTGAGTATGAATGTTTGTTACTCTTTCACACAAATTCTATTCACAAATGGATTTGGATGAAATTTTGTAGATAGATAGATTACGAAATAGATTAACATAATAGGCTACTTTTTATCCAGGAAAAGTAAGTAGGTACTTCCCGTGGGAAAGTAGATTTACAGTTTTTTCTTTGAACTTTTGAGGTGGAACATAGTTCACGGGCACAGCTAGTCTTCTTATCTTCTTATATATAAAAATGAAACGCTGTGTGTTAGTCTCGCTTAAACTCAAAAACGGATCGACTGATTCTTATGAAATTTTCTGTGTTTGTTTGAATAGGTCCAGGGAAGGATTAAACATGCAATTGGATCCGTTAGGTGGCACTGTGATTGGGCAGGACAACGTCTGCCAGGTCCACTAGTTATACATAAAATGAATCACCATTTTTTACTCTCGCTAAAACTCAAGAACAGATTGACTGATCTGAATATTTATTTTTTCTTCTGATCAATTTAATGTAGGGTTGGTTCAAAATGAAAATATTAAGGAAAATCTTTAAGAAAAGTTTAATTTTAAAAAATATACTTTGTATAGGAAGTGATGGTACACTACACAATTATTTATTTATTTAGATCTGTAATCGGTCAAGGAGATAGGAAGTTCACCAGTCAGCTTGTTATACAATTATTATGCTATCTATACATCTCATCAATTGATATTTGATATTGGTGTCAATTCTGCCCTGTGAGCATGGAACTCTCGATAAACAAAATTTGATAGCTAAGATCGACATACTCTACAAAAATCTATAAATTTGACAGATATTCCTAAGGAGTAAAAAGGACAGATGCTTTTGTCAATCGACAAGTCCATGCTCGGGGGCCTATTGGCATTAATTGGAATAGACTATACTAAATTTAGTTTTAGTACTGTCAAATCTTGTTTTTTGTTTAAAAATTTTAACTGAAAACACAATTTCACAGCACTAAAACTAAATTTAGTTTATTCGAATTAGTGCCAACAGAATTGCCACCAATATAAATGTATTTGTTGTCCAAGTAAGTTTATCTTTCAGTACTCTTTGACCAGATGTCAAAAGATGTTTTTTGTATGCAACTGCCTCTACATATTTTGTTTAAAAGTTTTGGGAATGACATCCCCTTTGAGGTGCAAAAATGGGAATGATAGTTTTCTTTTAAAGAAAAATTGTTAGTTAATTTGGTTTTTAACTACTCAGAAAGATAGAAAGTGGTATTTTTGGAACTCCACTCCCCAAAAGATATGGTATGGCCAACATAGAACTTTTGTCATTGTTTTATTGTGAAGAATTATAAAATTGATATATACTTTTCATCTCATTAAAAAATCCATTTCCACATTTTTGGAATTAACTCCTTTGGAAAAGTTGAAATGGGGATAGAAGCAGAGATTTAAGATGGAAGTGTGTATTAAAATTATCATTTTTGAAGTTATTAACATGGGAGCTAAGTACTACTCTAAGGCTTCAGATTATGGTGGTCCATATGGGCAAATCGCTGGTCGAAGTCTACTATTTTATATTATAATAATTTAATAATTGTGTGAATTACTGTGTATTTTCTTTTTAGAAAGATATTTTTGTTTATAAATTATGTTTCATTTCTGTATATTTCTTTTTTAGACATAGGTACTTTGTAATCATTGTTGTTGTAGTAGTTTATGGTTGAAGAAATTGCAGCATCACTGCACATTTTTGAACCTTTATAACCTTTTTTTATGAGATTAATCTTGATTGAAAGAAGACATCCTCAGAACCAAATTTTTTAAAATTCCTAACCCTTAAATATTTTCAGCAGACATAAAAATATGTAAACTCGAACATTGAACCCCAGATAAGATATCATGGTTCACTTCCTTTAACTGCAGCTAGTTAGTGTAGTAGTTTTTTAATGCCACATACATTTGAAAACTTACACATGCAAGGGTGTAGGTATATGGTTATTTATTAATTGCATTTGTAGGAAATGCATTAAAAATTTTTTAGAAAAGTTTAAAATGTTATTTCTCCCTAGCAATAAATTGGATGATTTACAGATCTTATACAATTTAAAAAAAGCTTAAAACATATATTTTTATACTGCTTATTGTTTACCTATTTTTTAACCACAGTCCAACTAGTCTCTCCTGACCATCTCCAAATCGTTCATAAACTTAATCAATGGCTATTTAACCGACTTCAAAAAAGGAGGAGGTTCTCAATTCGGTGCGTATGTTTTTTTATTGTGTGTAACGCGATTACGCCTCCAATTGTGGACAGATTTTCAAAATTCTTTTTGTATTCGATAGAGTATACTTTAAGGGTGGTCCCATGGTCACCAAAGTTCCTGATGATGGGATCCTATTAAAATCGAGGAAAACCTTAAATTTTAAGGTGTGTCCAACGTGTTTTGTGTGTTGTTACGCGATTACTCCGCCAATTGTGGACCGATTTTCAAAATTCTTTTTGTATTTAGAAAGAAAGAAAGAAACTTTTTTGGCCAATAGGTATGTACAAAGGTATTGAACAATTATGAATGGTTGGCCAAATGGTCCCATCTCAGCTTAAAGCTGCTGTTGCATGTTGCAACAGGAGCGCTGATTTTCAGATTGGACCATTTTGGACGACGTAATAATTTTTAATAATAAAATTAATAACACGAAAAGTAGTTCTTCATCTGAGGTGCGAAGTGCTTTAGTTATTCTTCTGAGGTGCGAAGTACCTATCTCTATGTAGTCTGTGGAAAAATAAAACTAAATTAATAAACTTGGTCAAACAATATAGTGGTCTGTCTGTGATTAATTAAACAATAATATTAAGTGGAATTGTGCTTGTTTAAATTTTAAATAAAGGTTAAACTCACGGTGTAGTAAAATAGAATGTGGAGAAGGAAATTCGTGGTGACCCATTATGCAGGGCTTCATTAATGAAAACAATACTACTGCCATAGCAAACAAAAACATAGGCAGTTTATGGATGAAAATTATGATCCCCTCGACACGCCTAACTGTATTTGATAGAGTATACTCCTGGGGTGGTCCCAAAGTCACCAAAGTCAGGATCTGATGATGGGATACGATGAAAATCGAGGAAAACGCTATTTCGTCGGGTTTTCAACTAGAAACTGTCTCGGAGCACTTGGTTGGGAAAATTATTCTCAGTATCAAATCAAATGCCCAGGGAATAGACAGATTAAGCAGAGATATGATTTTATTGACTCTTCCCCACACTCGACCAATAATAACAGCACATATAAATGAGTCCATAGTCTCATGCAAGTTCCTGCAAGTTGGAAGACTGCGGTGGTTCGCCCGATACCCAAGACTAATAACCCTAGCGACATTAAAGACCTTAGGCCTATTAGCCTTCTTCCGTATCTTTCCAAGATTCTGGAGAGGGTGGTGTATAATCAGGTTTTAAAATTTTGCGAAATGAGAGGTGTATTACCAGACTTGCAATCAGGTTTCAGAAAGGGACGTAGCACTTGTACAGCTTTACTTGACGTAACTGATAGGGTACTTTCCAATCAAGACAATGGCAATGGTACTATTCTTGTACTCCTTGACTACTCGCGTGCCTTTGACTCCATAAACATAACTCTGTTATTATCCAAAATGGCCCATTATGGTTTTCATGTATCTACTATAAGATGGTTTGAGTCCTACCTCACTGGCCGCTCCCAGAGAGTCGAGTTTAGTACTATAAATGGCTCGACTCTGGCTTCCCGAGAAATAGCAGTGAGCAGAGGTGTACCACAGGGCTCTATACTGAGTCCACTCCTGTTTATTCTGTATACTGCTGATTTGGCCGAGACTATCGAGTTCTGTGACTACCACATCTATGCCGACGACCTGCAAATAAGTGTCCCAGTTGGGGGGTCGGATTTCAACAGTGCTGTTAATAGGTTAACTTATGACCTAGACCGCATTGCATTATGGTCTGCAAGAAATTGTTTAGTTCTGAACCCAACCAAAACTAAATTTCTTGTCTTAGGTTCTGACAAGCAAATCACGAATATCATAAGTCGTGATCCCAAATTAAGTAGGTATATTAGGAACAAATATACAGCGAGTTGATGAGGCTCGAAACTTGGGTATTCTGATGGATGTGAGTTTGCGTTTTGAATGGCACGTGCAGGAAAAAATACGTGATTGCTTTTACCGTCTAAAAGTGCTTTATAGGATTCGTGATTTTATCAGTACGGCTCTCCGTATCGCGCTTTGCGATGCACTGGTTCTATCTAGGCTAAATTACGGAATCACTGTATACGGTCCGTGTCTCTTGAGTAAAACTCAAAAATTGGTTCAACGAGTTCAAAATGCCTGTGCAAGATTCTGCTCCAAATTCCACCTCGTGCGCATGTAACAACTTTTTTGCAATCCTCGAAAATTTTAAAAATGAACGCGAGGCTAAAGCACCGATTAGACTTCACGATCTATCGGGAGTTAGGGCCCTAGCTAGTGTGGTCTAATCGCTGTTAGGGAGTTAGGGTCCCGATATCGTGCGATCGTGGTTGCCCGATCGCCCTAACTCCCTAGTTAGGGCGTAAGTCGGGAGATGTAATCGCTGTTAGGGCGCTCAGTCGCCGCACAGCGCTCGATGTGAGCGGATTGTTGCTGTGTATCGGAGCGAAATTGGCCTCGCGTGCCAAGAAAATGTCGTCCAAAAAAGAAAAATCTGGTTTAATGAATGTTCTGGACATGTATAAAGCTATACCAAATTTATTTCTCGTCGCTAAAAATTTTAGCGTCACTGCTAATCGTTGTTTAGCACCTACACTTTCTCTAAATAATGTGTCATGTTTCTGAATATAATTATTATTATACTGTCACTTAATTTAAAATATGTTCAAATTGTGCAGAATTTATTCGTAAACAATTTTTGAAATTCTGGCTCTAATGAATATAAAATGTTCATATTGCATAGTTTAATTTTATTTTAATTATTTTTTATTTATTTACATCGCCTCAAATTTTTTATCAATCTATCGCATTACACAAAAACATGAGACTCATATAGGTCAGGATTGGTCTATGCATCTTCGACTTTAAATCTGTATGGCAGGGATCCTGGTGTAGAGCGTTATTTTTTCATAAATTTGTTATTTTTTCATGTTTTTTTGTTTATTTTAATAATTTGTTATTTTATTATTATTTTTTATTAATTACTTGTTTTTTATTTATAATTTTACTTTCAGAAGAAAAAGAGTTATGTTAAGAATAAAAAAGCGATTTTTAATCGAATAATTTTCAGTTAAATGCCTACCATACGAAAAAAAGTGTCACTTGCATCGTAGTTTTATAAAAGCACACAGTGATTCTCTTTTTATTTTATTTTTTCACATTTACACCCGCAGTTGCGACAAGGGCGATACCATTTTTTTCATATTTGGAGAGTGCAGGAGCCATCCTTCCAACAACACGTTCGGTTGCCTACTGAGTTAGGGAGGCGATCTAGTGCAGTGTGATCAGAACGCTCTAACTGCCCTAGCTCCCGATGCGACGCCCTAACACCCGATGGATCGTGAAGTCTAATCGCTGCTTTAATCTTCACACAGCAACTTTACACTATTTGGCGTTGTGAACAACAAATATCCGGAGTATTTGTACAAAAAGCTCGCCTGGAGATCACTCCGCAATAGTGTCGCCGCTGTCAGGAGCTGCCACCCTTACAAATCCCACATCATAAAACTGCCGCGTTTCGTCGGAGTTTCAAGTATAACGCTACAAAGATTTGGAACGACATTCCGCCGCCCATAAGAAAACTAAAATCCCGCAACAGTTTTAAAACACAATTGAAAGTTTATTTACTAAATATGTCATATTTAATTAAGCGTTTTTAACTACCTATCTTATTTACTATTATTACCACGCATTATACACGTCACTATCACTACCTTTCCAAAAAATGTATTACTCTTATACTTACACTACAATCACTTCTCCATTACCCTTAATTTAATTTAATTTTAGCCTTACTTTAATTTAATTTAAAAATCCTTCCTAAGTACTATTAACTTGACCTATCAATCCAGTAAGTATATGTGTATACCTACATTATAAACTTAAACTACTTATAATTATAACATACTAATTCAAAAGAAATCCCATGCATTTACTAAACATAAAAACTTTCTTTAAAAAACACTCAAGAGTAGATCCTTTCATCGACTCATTCCCGGTTCTGGCGGAATAATCAGCGGCAATATGCTTTATTATATTTAAATTATTGCGACCCGTTTCGATACATCATTTGCCTGACGATGATGTATCGAAACCGGTCGCAATAATTTAAATATAATAAAGATTCAAGTGGAACTAGTGAAATGAGTGTTTTAATAACAAGATACCATGGAGTTCCATCAAGAAATTACAATTAGCTTTAACACAAATTACACAAAGCTTTAACTATTTTTATATTATTTATGAGTTTTGGTGTTGTTGTAGTCAGTTTTGCTTTTTGTATGTTTTATATTCACTAACTGGTGGATAATGGTATTACATTTTTCGTGCCCTGTCATAATCTATATTATATAAACTAAATTCTCATCTATAGACGCACGCAAAGCCGTAACCGCTAATGGTACAAGCGTGAAATTTGGACAGTTTTTTTTAATTCAAAATGTGGACGCACACTAAGAAGGGATTTTAAAAAAATGTAACCCTAAAGGGATGAAATAGGGGTTGCAAGTTTGTATGGAAAAATCTTTAAATTAGCAACGTTTTTGATAAAACTTGAGATTTATGGTCTTAAAACACATTTCATTGAATACGTATTAGGTTGGGGAAAAAGTCTTTTCGCATTATAGTATGTATAAACTTGTAATAAAATCTCTTTGGCTATACTATTTGTATCTGGCTGGTTTTGGTATCATTGAAAGTTTAAATTTTAAAGAACATAATTCCAAATTCAAATTAGGAAAATGTGTGATTTTCATTTGTTTTTCGTACCGCCAAGATGAGTGAATCTAATGAAGAAATTCGATACATTTTAAAATTTTACTACAAAAAAGGTAAAAATGCAACGCAAGCCGCGAAAAAAATTTGCGATGTTTATGGACCTAGTGCAGTGTCTGTGAGAGTAGCACAAATTTGGTTTAAGCGTTTTCAATCCGGAAATTTTGATGTCAAAGATGCACGTCGCTCTGGTCGCCCTATTACTGATAAAATGGATGCCATTTTTGAAAAAGTGGAGCAAGATCGGCATGTCAGTAGTTACGACGTAGCTGAAGAACTGGGAATTGACCACAAAACAGTTTTGGCGCATTTGAAAAAAACTGGGTACACAAAAAAGCTCGACATTTGGGTACCTCACGAGCTCACTGAAAGAAACCTAATGAACCGTGTACTCATTTGTGATTCTTTATTACGACGTAATGAAACCGAACCATTTTTGAAGAAGCTGATAACTGGTGATGAAAAGTGGATCACGTACGACAAGAACGTGCGAAAAAGGTCGTGGTCAAAGGCCGGTCAGGCTTCACAGACTGTGGCGAAACCCGGGTTAACTCGCAACAAGGTGATGCTGTGTGTGTGGTGGGATTGGAAGGGCATTATTCATTATGAGCTGTTACCACCAGGCAGGACCATCGATTCTGAACTCTACTGCGAACAACTGATGAGATTAAAGCAAGAAGTTGAGAGAAAGCGGCCGGAATTAATCAACAGAAGAGGTGTGGTTTTTCATCTATGATAACGCTAGACCTCACACATCTTTAGCCACTCAGCAAAAATTAAGAGAGTTTGGCTGGGAGGTGTTAATGCATCCGCCGTATAGTCCTGACCTTGCACCTTCAGATTTCCACCTGTTTCGGTCTCTTCAGAATTCTTTAGGCAGTGTCAGGTTAACATCACGAGAGGACTGCCAAAACCACTTGTCGCGGTATTTTGACCAGAAGTCCCAAAATTTCTATAGCAATGGGATCATGTCCCTACCTACAAGATGGCAAAAAGTTATCGAACAAAATGGTACCTACATACTTTAGTTAAATGTAAATAAACTATATTAAAAAATGTTTTGAATTTTCTTAAAAAATGCGAAGAAACTTTTTCCCCAACCTATTATTTCATGGTTTATTGGAATTCACCCCCTTAGGTTGCAAAATAGAGGTTGAAAGTTTCTATGGAAAATATTTAAAATCTGCTCCAATTTCTATGAAATTTATTATCCGAGCTCCTAAATATAAATAACAGTCTTCTATATAGGCTACAAAATTTATTTTTCCTACAGAGAAATATAAAATTCCCACGGGAAAACAATAATAACGCGGGTGAAGCCGCGAGCGGAAAACTTGTTCCTAATGAACTGTGTTTAATGGAATTTCAAAAAATATTAGTCCTTTGGACTCAATAGTCTTAGGTCACCGAGTGTGGTCAAATATAATTACACAGTAAACAGACTCCAAATTAAAAATAGCCCAAAATATACACAATTAGCGTCACTTAACCAGTTTGAAAATTTCGCTCTTGAACATGCATACATTTTACATTGCACCTATTAGCAAAAATAACTCATTTATAGACAATGGCATTGCGCGCGAACCGCGTCTCGCACCGTTCGAGCCGATTCCAACGTCCCTTTTTATGCTGTTTATTTGCGCTTCGTCCTGCGACATAAATAGGTGCTTGACACGTACAGTGCATGGTGCGCGCCGGTATGCCGCCGCCGCCGGTGACTCACGCGCAACGCACCGCACCCGCCCGAACTACGGCCTGACTTAAAAAGCGACAAGAACACCTTGTGCTTTCTTTTTTGTCTGTCCATTTGTTTTCTGCCTTTTTTGGTACGAGAAATCGAGACAGTTTCAACTTGTATTTAAAGTTCTCTGAAACATCTGCGAGACTTTAATCCTTCACAGAGCGTTAAGAGTACGAATGTAAAATAGGCACACTAATGCATCGCTTTTAACATTGACATGACGAAAGATAAGTCGGTGCGCCATTTGGTGCGGTATTCGCCGTAACTATATGCCATAACTTTAATTATTATTGGCCGAATTAATTTTATTTTCGACTCGGGAGGCTGACACCATAATTTTGTATCGTAATTACTCATATCGACTCACCGCACTCCTTGTGAACCTTAATTAGCCTATGTGCTTAGTCAAAGCACTTCCTTGTGTATTCGTGTCATGAAACCACAAATGCAAAGAAGTCGATACTGGCGCCGCCGGCGGATCGACGTCACCGGCGTCGCTGGTAATCGAGTCTTACTTCGAAGGTCGCGAAACCTGAACCTTCCACTATGTAGTGATCAACTCCTGGGTACGGCTGCTCGTGTAAGTAAAATTATATTATGAACAAAACATTCATTATCCAATGCCAAGTCAAGGTTGATAAGCCACTTTGTATTAGTCGGTTGATTTGCTTAATAAGTAACACCATTGATCGTTGTATTGGTCGGTTGGTTTTGATTTGCTTAATAAGTTACACTATTTATCGTTTTAGATGTTTCACCTTTTTTATATTTTAGCTTTCACTACTAGTCCACCTACTTTCGCCCTTAGGAATTATTTCCGATTTAGGAAAAGAACTGACACTGATTTTGAATCAGACCAAGTTATCATATTATGTTTGGTAACAACATAATTTACTGTATTATGATTAGTGTATAAGTCTATAACTTATTTTTTTGACATTTTAAGCATACCTTTTGTATTTTTTTTGACATTTTAATCATACCGATTGTATTTTTTTTAACATTTAATGACTATGTAACAAAACCGAAATTGTAAATGGCGATTTAAAAGAGGAGATAAAAAATTTGACCTTTCGAGTTTCTTGCTTGTTCTTCTCGAGAAGGCTCTCCCAATTTCCGAACAGGTGTAGATTCCCTTTTTTTTTATTGCTACTTGTATTTGCAGACATCTTGAGTAGGTATATTCAGGATGTATGCACATACAAGTTTAAATATGTTTCCTTTAAATTAGAATGTGTTGCTTTGTTTTGACGTCAATAAGTACCTGTAAAGGCCTAAGTTGAATAAAGATTTTTGAATTTGAATTTGAATACCCAAGTTGGTCAATATGTAACGTAACTCTACAGTGACTGTAAGAAATGAAAGAGTTGTTAATTTTGTTAATATAATAAAAGTATTTTATGTCGATCAACACTGCTATAGTCGTTACCTAAATTTAGCTCTCCAATAATCAATTGTCGTCAATGCAATGTAGAAGTCGGCGGCACGCACATTTTCTACTGTCCATTGCGTTCTATTGGTGCTTGGCGTGCTTATATTGGTGAAAGTATGCACAAAACGCAGAGCTTCAATCTGAGACTAAAAATTCACATTGTAATGTTATTTTAGTTAGCGAATTTAAAATTTCGTATATTTTTTTGTTCCCGGACAATTCCTTAGGATAGGAACTAACTTAACTAAACCATTTTTCCCATCCTTCACGAATATTATTGTCAAACGTGGAACTACTAGAAAAAATTCTATGCTAGAAATTCATCCAATTTTATTTTGGAACAATTATGTGATTCATGTGACGTTCTTTTGACGTCACCTGTTTCACTACATCAGCGTTAACCGATAAAAGCGTTTTATATACACCTACACCCATATCACATCAATGAGTGTTGAATAGTATCGGTTTTTGAAATTTGTGAATAAGTGCCATCGTTAAAGCGAATGTGCCTAATTAATATAAATCACCAGACCGTAAGTCGTTTCTGAAGTGTGTGTTATGACAGTTGTGTTTGACAGTTTCTTTTGAAACACTGGATGTCATCTGGCGTTGCGTGACGGTGCGGTTTCGGCAAGGACGTGCCTAGGCAGGGCTCAAAAAACTCAACGTCTTACGTAGATGTTCTTACTCCCAAATACTGTAATAAGAATACCTATAAGAAATACTTGGTGATCCGTGAACTCGAGGATTTGTGCAAACATTTATCGATCATATTATAGACGCAATAGAGCTGCTGCGCAATTGTCGCGTCCGTTTTTAGAGGACGCCTATTAACATATTGTATACGTGCATATTCAATTCTGTGTTTTAATAATTTTATTAAAACCAATTTTGGATTAGACAGCAATTATTATCATTTGTATAAATTGTTAAGACTAAGTGGGAATTAAGTCATCACTATGACGATCATGATCTTATCCCAGATTGATTAAATACGGTCTATCGACAAAGAAACCGTCTCTTATTTCTGTTTTATTTAACAGTCATTAATCTAGCTTTTCTGTAACTAGCTCATTTTATATCGGTGTTCAAAATACTCTATACCTTTAACAACATTGGTAGGTCCAAATTATTATAGGTTTCATGTCTATACTTTTACAATCCATTAAATGTTTGGCAGTGATTCATTTTCAAAATTTCTTTACCTTAGTAAAATATTCTTATTTCCTGAAATTGATTTTGTTGGAGATTGTGCTATTCTGGTCTCGATATTGATTTTACTCTAGAATCCTTCGTTCCGCTCTGGATATAAAAAACACTCTCGCCTTAAAAAACGTTCTTTGCTCCCTTGGTAAACAATCTACTATTTCGGCATTCATAAGGTTGGATTGCCGACCGCATCGGACCGTCTGTTGCCGTGTCTCCTCCAATTTGGTTGGATCCAACCAAATCGAAACGTCTATCGGTAGTTTTAAAGAGTATTAATTTAATGCGTTAGCGCTTAAGGCTCAACTCGCGTTGCCGCAAAATCGAAGCGAAGCGACACGTTATGTCCTACTTCAAAAGTATATTTCTCTTTAGTTCCATTCCGTATCGTCATCAGCCAAGAGACGCCCACTATTTGACATAGGCCTCCCCCAGGGATCTCCAAACCGATCGGTCCTGCGCCTCCCGCATCCAGCGGCTTCCCGCGACCTTCACCAGAGTCGGTCCACCTTGTCTACCAACGGTGCGTCTCCCGGTACGCGGCCGCCACCTTTCCGCCCCAACGGCCGTCAGTCTTGCGAGCTATGTGTCTTGCCTAGTGTCACTTTCGGTTTGCAATTCTTTGAGCTATGTCGGTGACTCTAGTTCTTTTACGAATCTCTTCTTTTCTGATGCGATCGCGTAGAGAAACCCAGAAACATAGTTCTCGCCATTGCCCTTTGAGTGACATTGAGCCTTCTGATGAGACCCATTGTAAACGGCCACGTCTCAATTCCGGACGTCATCACTGGCAACACCCACGAATTGAAGACTTTCGTCTAATAATTTTCCGTATCGTACAAATTTGTATTATACATAGCCCTAACCATGATCGCCCAAAACAATATTAAAACCGCATTGAGAGTGGGATGGCGCTATGTGCAGCAAGAGCGGTGTCTCTGTTTTCAAATTGTTTCAAGCGATAATGGTAAGGCCCGAAGTAAGCGAAGACGCGCGAATTTGTTCCGCTTATCGACGCACGGTTTCGCGAGTTTTTATATTTGTATAACACAAAGTACATTACTTAATGGAAATAGAGATGAATATACTTTTCAAGCTTAAAACATGCCGCGTTGCTTCGCTTCGACTCTGCTGCGTTTAATGTGAGTTGAGCCTAAAGCTGAAAAATGTGTCAACCTGTGTACGTAGACTTTATCTTTGCTGAATTGAGGCATATCAATATAAGATATTCAACAATATATTTAAAATTATTGTGTTATACTAAAGACAAATTGTTTTTCTTGTTCAATTCATATTCTTCCTTTATTAACTACTCAAAAGTGCCGTTTCGTGTTAATAGACATTATTTGCAAGTAAATCATTAAAATTACAGTACATTCCTCAAATATCTGTTCAATTACCTAGTTTAGTGACCTTCGCTTTAGGTACCAGCGTTCGCCGATAACCTTTGGCAATTAATTAATTACAATGCCCAGAGTAATCTGCGCCGACTTTTAAACGGCTTGTAGGTTAGCTGCTACGACGGACGACGATGTAGTGGTTACAATATATGAAATTGTTCTATTTGAAAATATTAAGTTTATAATTGTTTAGTGTTTCGTATGGTTACTGGAAGTAAATTTTAACTAGTTAGTGCTACACCAAACCGGTTCATACTAAGCGTATCAGGTTCAGGATATATTAACTATTTAGCCCATGACCATGTAGTATGACCAAAATATTTTAGGCTTGACTAATTTGGCCTTTTTTGATAAATTGTTAAACTCATTTAGACAAACAGCAGACGAATATTTGAAACATTTATATAAGTGTTCATATATATACCCTTAAAAATAAGAATTCAAAATCATTTCGGCCTAGGCCAAATTTTTTCTGGAAACTGCTTTATCCTTACATGCTTAGGACGAACCAGTTTGACCTGATGTCAGGTTTGCCCAGTGACATACACACATCCAGACATTTAAACACATCCAGTCATTTAAAAGGACGCTTTGCTCACTCTTTAATATTTTTGTAGTAGGAAATTTGTTTAAGTATAAAATATTGTGTGAAACATAAGACAATTTATTTATATTATTATAAACGTTTACACTGTAGAAGATACAGAAGAGAAATATTTTGCAGAAGGGGCTTATTTATAACTTGCTTGTAATAAAAATAGATATTCGCGAGTGTCGGACATCGCAATAATGTATTATACGATATCGACCTTTGTGCGTAATGAGATAAAGAATAAAACGTTTGTCGTTGTCAGTCATAATGTTATCGGTTAGTCTATTCTTAAGCTCACTACGGCTCAAAAACATAATAAGTACATAGTTTAGTATGAGAACAAATAGTGCAATTTAAAGAACTATTTATATAATACTTTTTTTTTAAAGTGAAACTTTTTTTACATTGCCACAAATTTTTACGTTCATCTATCGCATGTCGCATCACAGAAAAGATGGGGTCTTTAACTTCACAACTTCATATAGGACAGGATTGGTCATGTGCGTTAGAGTGGCAGTGTTTCAATCCTAGTGTAAAACATTATTTTCTTTCATAAATTTGTTTTTTATAATTTTGATTTTTTTAATTACTTTTTTGTTTATTTTATTGATTGGTTTTTTTACTTTTTGTTTTTTTTTTATTATTATATTAATTAATTTTGTTATTTATAATTTTCTTTAAAGTAGAAAAATATTTAAGCTATGATCAAAACGCGATTTTAATACCCTACATCTTCCGAAAATATTTAGTGGTTTCAAACAACCACACAATGAATTTATTTACTTCTTTTTATCTATAAAATTATCATCTATTAACGACAGCACTCTGAAGAAAGCAAGAACCTAAGCATCGACATTCTGTGAGTTACCTTACCTACCTGACAAGACCGCGAGATGGCGCGAATTTTATATTTTATAAGTTTTTATTTAGCTTGCACTGTATGTATCGAGCGTCGGTGACGCTGTGGACTCAGCACTTGCCTTCCAATCGGGAGGTCCGGGGTTCGAGACCGCCGTGTACCAATGTGTTTTTCGTATTTCGAATTTCATATGTACAATTGTCTGACGCTCATACGGTGAAGGAAAACATCGTGAGGCAACCTGCATACATCAGCGAAGAAATTTTAAGGTGTATGTGAAATCGACCAATCCGCACTGGGCCATCGTGGTTGACTAAGGAATAATCACCCTAACATAGTACGCTCGAGCCCCTCGGTGGCTGTGATGATGTATTTATGAATGTATGCATGTATGTTTGGGTTAAATCTTGCGAGTTACATTTGACCCACTTCCCGGATTCCGATTAAGCTGAAATTTTGCATGCATATGTATATCGCATGACAATACAATATTATGATGACATGGAGTTGATCTGATGCTGGAGCTTGAAGGTGGCCATAGAAACTCCGCAATAAAAAGTCGCAACCCCATCAAGTTTGGGCTGGTTTGATTCGTATTGACAAGTACCTTGAATGACCTTGATCCTATATGGTAACCAGGGTCTGATGCTGGAGCTGGAAGGTGGCCATAGGAACTCCGCAATAAAACGACACAATCCCATCTAGTTTGGGCTCGTATGATTTGTATTGACGAGTAGGTTCTTTGATCCTTTATGGCAACCAGGGTCTTATGCTGGAGTTGGAAGGTGGCCATAGGAACTCCGCAATAAAACGACACAACCCCATCGAGTCTGGGCTTGTTTAATTCGAATTGATGAGTACTTTGGTCCTAGATAATATCTGTATGCGACCCCAACTTAACTTTTTTGTACCACCCTTATAATTTTTCAAGTATTTGTATTTATTTCTGTGTACATTAACGATATTTGTTGAAGATGTCGAAAAAAAATAAATTAAGGCGAAACGTAGTTCGCGGGCACAGCTAGTAGAGTATATGAATAAAGGGTTGTTTGTTATATAGCTACAAATACAATATTATTTTTCGTATGGTTTCGCGGACCACTTCGGCTGCTTCCAGGGACCACCAGTGGTCCGCGGACCACCGGCTGAGTACCACTAATATATCGCATGTCGCATTACAGCCGGCCGCGGAGTAGGGGTAAAGACAAGTTAAAGGCGCTCGGCAAAGCAGCCAAGGCCAAAATGGTCTTCATAAATTTTCAGTTAAATGCCTACGATCCGAAAGAAAGTTTCACTTGCATCGTTAACCACATAAAACCACACAATGAGTTTTTTTTTTCAAATCATATTCAATTTGATTGTTATTTTATATTTTGAGTCATTTTTGATGTATGGAAATGGCACTGGCATTCTTGATTTAGAATTTTATACAAAGACCCGTTAATCAGTCAATTTCAAAGTTCACGTAAAGTCGTGAATATACTAAACAGATATTTCAATATTTATCGATATTATGTAAAACTGGCAGTGAAATTACTGGTTACTGTGACTTGACATTCTATGTCACAATGTTCATTGGCGTCCTTGTGAGGGCTCTAGATTTGCAAGTATTACAGGAACCACATGCACTATAGGCGACCATAGCCACTTACCATCAGGTGGGCAGCGTGCTTGTTTTCCAAGTTTGTTTTATAAATACTAAAACTTTTTCGCGGTGTTGGGGAAACATGCCTGATAAGTATGTTGGTATAAGTAAGGTGTAGACTTTTAATTTAGGTGGTAAAAATTTGAATATTTAGTAAATGAAGTATCCTTGACTAAAACATTTCATTTGTTTCAAAATTATAGTCTTTAGTGTATGGGGCTATTCCAAATAACACCTCACAGGTATTGTCAAACGCCTTCACGTGACTACGACGGACTGGGCTAAAGAGCGAGCGATTTGGTGGAGAACGAAAGCGTACCGCATTCCGTACAAAGCCGTATTAGATCAGCGCGGTGGAAGATGGCTAAAGTCCCCACTTCTGGAAAACGTCTATGTCCAGCAGTGAGAGTATTGTGGCTGATATGATAATGATGAAGATAGATAGACTTAATATGACCAACGTAAGGTTACCAAAAGAGGTCATAAAGCAAATGACATCAATCAAACATAAAATCACTTCGGTCGTGACTTAACCGCTTTATCGGTTTTAGATTTGTTTTGTACAAGTAACATACTAATTACTGATAAATGTATTTTTGTAATGTTAAACGGAAACCATACGAGATAAAGATAAGGTTCTCTTACTGCACACAATTATAATTTACTAACCACACTAATATACCGGGCATATAATAAAAATACAAGGAATAGTCATAAAACATTTTTTTGTTAATCAACAACCTTAAATATTATTTCGGTATTCCGTTACACCCGGTATATATTTAAAGCTTCAAATCTGTGGTTTATTGACCCATATTATAGCCAATTTCACTGCATAAATCGATCTTCACGTGCATTTCTATCACCTCAATTTAGTATTGCTATTTTCATCAGGATGTACGTATTATTGATCTGATTCGGCTAAAGAAATAAGTCTAGAGATAGACCGACTACGGCTTTGGCCGACTAACCGACTAGTCGGCTGCAAATTGGCCGACTAGTCGTACTAGTTGGTACATATTTTTGTTTGCATTGTATTTTTACCTATCATTGTTTACATGCGAGCCGGCGTTTCTAAAGTTGAATTAGATACCTAATTAATTATACTTTATTTAATTTCTAGGTCTAAGTCCAATAAATGAATGTATGTGCCAAACGAAGGTTTCCTAATTTCTTATCATGTTCTAGATTGCACTGAAAGTAAACTGTAAAACTGATTCCAAAGTAAAAAAAAATCTGGCCAAATGCCACTTGGACTCGCGCTCCGAGGGTTCCTTATAAACCTCTCTATAACTTACTATGTACATTTATTTCCGGTTTTTAGTTTTTTTTTCTTAATATGTGCTATAAGACCTTGTTTCTTGACAAATTTCATGATTCTAGGTCAATGGCAAGTACCCTATAACTTTTGACTGCCTTGAGTGTCGAAAAAAAACAAAAATAAATTTTTTGTGACATAAATGGCCGTGTCTGTTTTTACGTTCACTTAACGGAACGGATAACTGATAACTTCACAGCTCCAAGGAACTGTAGACCTGAGTATATGTTTCAATTTCAATTCCATACCGACTAGTCGCCGACTAGTCAGTACATCACTAGTCAAAACTCAAAATCAGCAAATAGCAGGTCTATCGCCATAGTCTCCTTAGTTATGGCAATAAGCCTGTTTCTAAGGTAATCTTATCTTATCTCATCTTAGGGGGTGGGATGACTCAAGCGGTGAGCCCTCGCACTTCGACCCATTGTGGATCTTTTGTGCTTCCCCTAGTTATGAGTCCCTTAAGCCATCGCCACCAGCGGTCCAGTCCACCATGCCCATGAGCTTGATGATGTCCTTTGGTGGCATGGCCCTGTAGTCTTCCGGTTTTGGGTAACCAATTCCCGTCAGCCTTAACCTCCTGCCCGCTAGAGCGTCGCAGTGGCATAGTATATGCTCCATGCTTTCTTCCATTTCGATGCAGGCTCTGCAGGTTTCGGAATCGGCAAGTCCCATCCTAGTTAACATTTTCTTAGTGCCAAAATGTCCGGTCAGAGCACCGAGCATTAAACGAGTCTGGGATCTGCTAGAGCTCAGTGCAAACTTGAGCCAATTGTCCATGCCCATGAAGAGCTTGGCGTGTTTCATCCCTTTTTGGTTGGCCCATTCATCCTGGTGCCTCCTTAGCGATTGAGCTCTTAGGCTTGTGCTGACTGTTTTAGCAGTGATTCCGACAAATGGTTCCGGTCCCACCAATTGTGTTTCCGATCCCCTCCTTGCCAGACTGTCAGCCTTTTCATTTCCATCGAAACCCGTGTGACCTGGTATCCAAACTAGACGTACCGTGTTTACCTTACCCAGTTTATTTAAAACTTCAATTGTATTATACACTAGTTTGGATTCCACCTTATATGACAGAAGCGCTTTAAGAGTCGCTTGACTGTCACTGAGAATGTAGATGTTCAAGCCTTTACGACCTCTGTCTAGATTCTCCTGCGCACAGGCAAGAATGGCATACGTTTCAGCTTGAAACACAGTCGCCAATTTACCCATGCTGATCGATATTTCGGTTTTGTTGCAGAATATTCCTGCTCCCGTACCAGATTTCATTTTTGATCCATCTGTGTACCATATCATGCCTGTTGCCCTGAGGGGGTGCTAGCCCTTTATCCCATTCCTCCCTTGTCGGAATGTATACTTGAAAGAGAGGTAATGGAACGTGTGATAAAACAGTCATCTCCTCAGATACACAAAAACTCACACACCGCTGCTAGGCACTTGAGACCCAAGGCGAGGCATTAGCCCCTTAAGGGGGAGAATAGGGTGGTGGAAGTTTGTATGGGGAATCAATAACCGCTGAAGCGATTTAGATTAAATTTGGTATGGAGATAGTTTGAGTTATGGGGAAGGCTAAAGAATAGTTTTTATCCCTGAAATCATTCCTTAAGGGTGTAAAAAGGGATGGAGGTGGAGGGATTTGTAAAGGAATCAATAAAAAAGGACTTTCACGCGGACGGAGTCGCTGGCAAAACCTCGTTAATAATAATATTTGTAGATGTGTATTGATAAATGACAAAAGTTTTACCAATAGATATGCATTTTTATTTTCTAGAAAATTGCAAAAAATTGGCATTTTTATTATGTACATACCCCAGTTTTCAAAAAAATTGTTTTAAACGTGTTAATTAAGAGTAACGTTTTAGCACAGAAGATTATAATAGTACTCCGTGTTTTAGTTCGGTTACAGCGCGTAAGCTAAATTAGCAGCGAATTATCAGCTATATTACCTTGCAATAAAGCAGTCGCCGTGCACGAGTAGATTTCCTGGGAAACCTCGCCTTACATACATATCACTCTTAATTTTTTATCGTTAAATCAATCAATCGATGAATCTTTACTAATATTATAAACGCGAAAGATTGTGAGTATGGATGTATAGATGTTTATTACTCTTTCACGCAAAAACTACTGAATGAATTTGGATTAAAATTTGAAGTTAGACGGATTACGACAGGGATTAACATATAGGCTACTTATTATCCCGGAAAAGTAAATAGTTCCCGCGGGATAGTAGATTTACAGTTTTTTCTTTGAACTTTTAAGGCGAAACAGTTCGCGGGCACAGCTAGTGGTAATAATAATGACAAGTGTTTTGGATGTTGTTTAATTTTTAACTTGTCATCAATTCGGCAAATGTTATGTATGTGTGGCCTTTCCAATATCGATTACTAGAAACACCTACCTACATAGTATAATAAATATATAAAATATAGTACTTTGTGAAAATCTACGTCATTTGTTGTGATCTGCCTTGTGTGCCTAGTTTGATTTTCAATGAGGTGTGTCCGGATCCCAAGCCCTCCTCCACTTGCCTACTCCAATGTATTAATGTATTTGAGCTATTGAGACCCGCGAAATTCAGAAATGCCTGTCCCAGCATAGCGCCGGCCGCATGTCTGTCTAACTAAATCGTAAAATGCCTGTCAAATGCGGCGAACGCCTGTCAGGTAACACTATGTGTGCCTGATCCTGTCCTGGTTGTATCGGCTAACGGTCCCATCGGCTTATGAGACATTCTAATCCGGAGGTTTGGGGGTTTGATTCCGGAAGAGAAGTTTTTTGTTGGTTTTGGTAGGGCTTTCAAGCCCGCCTAGCGAAAAAGAAAAAAGAAACCCTTTGTAAAAGAAATTGTAGTGAGTAGGTACGCCTGCGCAATTCATTGCAATCAGAGACTTACGTGCATTAAGACATGTATCTCCTGTATATATGTTTAGTGTCTGTTTGGGTGTTGTAGTCAAAAATCGTTTAAATTTATATTCTCCTGCAAAATACGACGTATGCGTATTAAATAAATATCTCTAATTATGCAAATCTGGAAGAAAACTCTTTATCTTTCTATCTATTTATTATGGTTGTGTTATGAATATTATTTTGTTTTTATTGCTTCTTTTCCCAAAAGTTATGAGAGCGATTTGCAATGGAAAGATTCGCTAATTTCATAAATAGTCTGAGCGTTGGTCCTATGTGTGACCCAGTAGCGAGGCTGCATTTTGCTTTCCCGGCCGCCGCCGATGCGCCAAGTTCATTGGCACCGACCGCTCACCCCCTCTCCGCGCCGCCGCCGGTCAAGCCTAAAAAATCTGACACGATATTATTCTCTGCAAATAGAAAGTAGTTATCATGGGCAGTGCTGTCTGTCTATTTTTAAATATTGAATGAGTAGCTTCTGTGAAATGTGTATGTAGGCCAGGCCATGTATCGTCTGAAAATTTTCACTATCTAATCAACTTTTTGGCTAGCCGTAGATAGGATTAAACTCTGCGTGTCAGTGTATTTTGTATTTAGCTAGGTTTCCCTCCTAAGTAGGTACTTAACTTGCTCGAATGCGCAATATAACGAGTCATCAGCCGATAGTGGATATTCAGAAACTATGAAGCCCACGCCAAAGCATTAATTTCACCTGAAACTAAAAAAAAACTTTTTGCCCTATAACTCTGATCTGGTGCATCTCTGATCCATATAAGTAACTAGCTTTGCGCTCGTGGCTTCGCCCTCGTTATTATTGTTGTCCCGTGGGAATTTTATATTCTCCCGTAGGAAAAATAATTTTGTAGCCCATTATATAGAAGACTGTTATTTATATAGGAGTTTCGATGATACATTTTCCAGAAATTGGAGCAGATTTTCAATACTTTCCATAAAAACTTTCCACCCCTATTTTGCACCCTAAGGAGGTGAATTTCAATAAACCATGAAATACGTGTCCAATGAAATGTTTTTAAGAGCATGAATCTAAAGTTTTATAAAAATCCTTGCAAATTTTTTTAAAAATCCATAACCCCTATTTCATCCCTTTAGGGTTAAATTTTTTTAAAATCCTTTCTTAGTGTGCGTCCGCATTTTAAATTAAAACAACTGTCCAAATTTCACGTTTGTACCATTAGCGGTTACGGCGGTGCGTGCGTCTATATATGGGAACATCTACTTTTATACACGGTTATTTTTTATCACCCTGGAAAATTTAAGGGACACTTCAGAACGTGGTATTAGAATGATTTAAATATGAATAAAAAATTAACTCGCTTACTTAATTTTACATTAATTTTCTAAAAAATCGTGATTTTTTTTAATCCTCATCGCGGCGATTCTCATGTTAAAAATATAAATAGATACTTTTAATCAATTTATAAAAGGGAGCTAAAAAAATATTATTTTTATACTTTTTAGACTGATTTTTTGGGTCGGGGGTTTAAAAATTTTTGAAATTTTTGTTATTGTTTCGTATTTACGACCATCCGTGAATATACCTTTTTTTATGGAGGGAAGATACATTTAGGGTATTCAACAAAGGACTTGAGCTGACTAGGCCACCCCAAGGATATGCCGGACTCGGGTAGAAGACCCAATACCGGCTAAAAACCCTCCAGATACTTCTACCTCCGTAGAGACACAATCGGGATCGGCGTTACCCATTCCCCGATTGTGCCCCCTGGAGGGTTGCCTGGCGCACGCGCCAGGACTTACCTCTACGGGGGGGTCGACAAATATCTTGAGAAATTCGACCCCCCAGGCGGCCAAGCTAGGGGTGAAAAGTGTCTCTCGACCGGTAGGCAGCCGGCCGAGCCGTTTCAGTCCCCAGCTTGCTAGGGGAGCTGGTGGCGCGCGTCCAGGAACGCACGCCTTCTCCTCCCCAACCGCCTGCACCGGAGCGGTGCGACAACAGGGTCATCCTCTCGCGCCCGCTCCGCAGCCTCCTTCTGCGAGATAACATCCTCACAGAAGGAGGCGACAGCCTCCCACGCCGCCGCGCTGGTCAGCATCTCCCGTGCGACACTGGCCAGCGCGACGGGCGTACCCCTACCTAGGCCCAGCGCGAGGGCTAATGCATCGCGCTGGGGTCGCCAGGCTGGGCACTCCGAGAGGGTGTGCCCGGCCGTGTCGTCGGGAGCGCCGCAATGGTGACACTGCGGCGTCTGCTCCCTCCGTGCGACATGATGCAGATAATGGCCGAAGCACCCGTGCCCGGTCATCATCTGCACCATCCGGTAGGTGAGGCTGCCTCACCGGCGCCCAACCCACTCCTCCAACACTGGACGAACGGCCTCGATCGTCCAGTGGCCGGCAGCTGGGTGGGCGAGCGTGTCGGCCCACTGGCGGAGAGCCTCCCTCTGCGCCAGGTGCCTCGTGCGCGCCTCCTCCTGCGGAAGGGGCCGCTCCCCCCGACTCCTCGCTGCCACCCGATGTCGGTGCACGGCCGCAAGGACGCGTGCCTCGACATCCCACGGAGGCGAGCCCGCTAGAACGCAGGCCGTCCCGTGAGAGACCGTGCGGTAGGCTCGCACGGCCCGGGTGGCAATGACCCTCTGCGGCCTGCGCAGGAGGGCTATCGTTCGGGGGGCGAGACGCTCCGCCCAAATCGGGGCTCCGTACAGCGCCATCGACCTTATCACAGTCTGATAAAGTCGACGGCACGCTGCGCCCGGTCCCCCCACGTTGGGGAGGACCCGTCCGAGGGCTGTCGCGGCGGCAGACAGCCTTGGGGCGAGGAGCTTAAAATGCTCCTCGAAATCGGGGGTCCAGCACCAGACCGAGATACTTCATGGAGCTCTCGATCTGAACTTGGACCCCCTCCACTCGGACACAGAGCCTGGGGTCTGCGGCGACGCGGCGGCCTAAACGTCATGGCCGTCGTCTTCTCGACGGCCACGTCCAGCCCGAGGAGGCGGATGCGCCGGACGACCGTCGTCGACCGTCGATCGTCGTGCCGACCGACGCCAGGTGGACCGCCTCCTCATACCTACGGGTTCAGAGAAATGTCCGATTGAGATGATATTGTGCTAGAAGATATGAATCTACCTACTAGCACAATTTCTAGTTCTTGGCTCTAGTTTGTGGGAAATTATGTCGCTTTTGGAAATTGCTTAGCGTATATCGGGAATTGGGGACCCCTTCAAAGCTTTTGAAGGGGTCCTAATATAAGGTACTTCTTAGGAGGCATTGTTACCTTATTTTCAGCAGCTTTTTACTTATAATCCAAGCGAGGATTAAAACTGAATGCAGCGATAGAATTTTTCTTTTATGATTTTTAATTGTGCGTCTTTTAGCTCAGAATGATGATTTTGTAAAAGGGTAAAAATTGAATTTTTAAAATCAAAACTGGAAATAGAAATTAAGAGTTTTAAAATGTCACATTGTCTTGAAACTTACAAAACATTGAATATACGATTTATATATTAATAAATAATTTATTTTTTGCAAAATTTTTATATTTGGGGCGTGGGGTGTTTTTAGCTCCAAAATCTAAAGTTTTGCTATTAATAAATTTCTCCCATTTGTCCCTGAAGGAAGGAATGTATAGAAATCTAGAATTAATAAATTACGACTTTTCTGTTTTTATATTTTTGTATTTTTTATATTTTATTAAGATTATTAATCTTCGAGGTGTTTTAAAAGAAATCTTCTAAATCAAACTCCTCCGGAACGGCTTGACCGCTTTTATGAAATTTTTTGTGTATATTCGGTAGATCTCAGAATAGGTCGTAAACTGTTTTTTATACCACCAGGTGATAAGGGTTTTTTTGACAATTATTATGGCGAAACGTAGTTCGCGGGCACAGTTAGTAAATATGTAAAGAGCTACTTTTCTAATAATTACACTTTCTATGGATGGCGTCGACTTAATGAGTTTCATTGGAAACAAATCACGTTTTGGCATGGTATTTGGGCAACTATGACGTCTCATAATATTCATAATGATCTGTTTATGGTTAAAAGACAGTTCATGTTAGTTCAGTTCATGTCAAAGTATTTTAATTTGCTCCGTAAATGTTTAGACATTTAGATGTCTATAAAAAAGCATTAATATTCCAGCTAAATAGGTACGTTCGAGTAACACATTGTTTATTCACATGAATTTTATTATTTACAGAGGCCTGTTAGCAGGTAACGTTTGCCGATCGTCTGCACGCTAAAACCTAGTATTACTACAAACAATTTCATTGATATTCGCATTGTACAAAATGAATTATTACGAAATTTTAATGTGGTTTTTTGAAGTTAATTTAGGCTTCCTAAGCGTCTGACTTAATGATATTATAGCCCTGACAAGTTAAGGGGGTTACAAACAAGTTGGAACCTAGTGACCCCTCCCTAGGCGAAATCCCATTTTGTTTATGCTGCTGGGCCTATCTCCAGGAGGTGCTTTCGGTGAATTGGCCTTCCGATCGCGAACGTACCTCCATCGGCGGGCCTAGATGTATAAACCACCCTCCAAAGGTGGCTGTAGCCGGATATGGGTACACCAGCGGAATTGCCGCTGGTGAACTGAATCCTATAGGACGTACCCAAGTGGGCGTTTTAGTCAATTTAGTCCTTGAAATCGTAAAGATATCCCCCGCCACAAAAAAAGGTCTGTGCCTTTAGTGGACGTAATTTCGTATCGTTTGAATCAACAAGATATCGATTGGTTACTTCTACTTGTATAGTTCCTTTAATATACGCTACCACACCTTGTTTAGACCTGATCCAATCTGATTTGCAATCAATGAAAATTAACATAACTTGGCCATCGTTAAATTGGCTCGGCGCCCTTCTAGTCTCAAGATTTGTTGCAATTCAAATCATTAATAATTACATTTATATTTTTTTTATTCCTATTTATGAACAAAGTAAACAGTAAAAATTATGGATTAACAAACAAAAAATTTAAGGTTATATTCCAATATAACATACTTTTTGACATGAGTCATTCAATCAGCCTTGCTCATAGGATGTTGATAAAGGAACAATGTCTTTTCTTCCTTCCTAAGAGAGAAAATTTTTTTCGTAGAAAACCCCCCACGCTTTACCTTTTCGGCACTTATTTATAAATAGTCCTAAGACTTCCATCGATTAGCTTAGATTCAAAAGAGCATGCCAAGGTCACGGTAAGGCACCAGTCAGTACCACGCGATATTCTTGCGCATTTTACGTACTGTTATTGTCTGCAAAAATCGATTACACGAAAAGACCAAGGGACTTCGCACACGGGTTGTCGTGTTATTGTAACGCAGGCCGCTCATATAGTGCATGCAATACGAGAGTGCGCCGAGCCAATACAAGACTTCAACCTATACTGTCTGACGACACAGTATACTTCTACTCTGCACTGGGGTGCAGTGCAGAGCAGAGGCACAGCCAAGAAAAAAGTTCATTATAAATAAAATAATATTTTTTAAGAGGAAATTGTACAGGCTGTTTTTTCGTACAAACGTAGTCCCCCGTTTCCATCCTGGATAGTGGCACTAATTGCTCTATATTTTCCAGTAAAGTCAAAGTCAATGGCCACTATAAGCATGTTCCTAAGATTATTAAAAAAGATTTTAAACCTTTAAAAACCTAAATAATGGATCTAATTTTCTGCTGTATTGAAACGTCTCGCAAACAAATTGAAGAAGGATATAACACGACTGAAATGGATTTTCATATAACTTTTCCTCCCGGTTATTTTGACCATAGAAAAGACTCACTTTCTCTTTCATTTTTTAGGAAATAATGACTGCTGTTCCGATCAGGTGTACTATAAAATTAATTGAAATGTGTGTACAGTGTATATCCAATATCGTCCTTGACGTCTTCTACTAAGCGCATAATGATAGAGTAATAATAATAAGTGTTCTTCATCGGAACACAAAAGCGATGTGTTTCTTTCCATTGAGTTAAGTAACTGACGGTTATGAACGAAATGGTCCATGCACGATGTAGTGAAGTGATGAGTATTGTGTGCATGCGGCGTGGTGTGCGAGTACGCACGCGCCGTGTGCGGAGGCTCTCAGCTAAACGACTGACGTAACAACTTTATGTCTGAACCAAATTCTACATTATAATTATTTCTATTTTAAACTATATCAAAATGTATAGAACAAGCAAGCAAAAATGAATCTAGATAAACGTATAACAATAGTTTTGATTTATGCCATATTTATGAATTAGGCAAAAAGCGTACATTACAAGTGATTACTGAGTTTCTCGTAGTATAGGCTACTTCTCGGGGTTACTGCTTGTTGATGATATTTGATAAGTCAATTCACAACCCTACTTCTCACAAAACACGAGCAAATCTGCAGGCCTTTGTTATATGATAGAAGTAGTTTCGGATAGAAGCTTACTAATTGTCTCTTTTATTGTTTGCAACATTTCTTCCTTCAAAGTTAGATATTTTCTTTGTGGGAAGAGTTCAATCATGAAATCTTGCTGATCAAGTAGTTATTTTGCGGACTTAATGTTTATTATGCAAACTCGTGTTATTGTAAGCTGCCTATTTATGATTTAATTTTTGACCATTATCAAAATTATTTGCGGAACAAGGATTGCTGCCTGATTTTTTTAATTGCAAACAAAATCTTTGTATACCGACCAAATTATTTAAATGCTGTTTTTTTTTTGTGGCTCACCAAATTTTATTATTGCTTAACATTTAATTACTTCTCAATTAAAAATAGTGTGCGTCCTAGGGCTCTAAGAATTATTCGACTGACGTCGAGCGCTCATCGAACGACGTCTGCTCGGCTTCTATTGATATTCGTTTCGTTTTCGACAAAAATCGTTATCATATTGATTTTCGTCATAATATCATTTTTCTCGAAAACGTTTCGAAAAATTTAAAAGAAATTGAGCGCAGCTACGCTCGACGATTGACTGCTTTTATAAAATATGAATACTATTTGCAAATAACATTATGCTTCAAAGGCTTCTCGGCGCTAACTAGACTAGTGACGGCAAACTGGAATCATCTCGCCATCAGTGCCTTGTAATGGCGGCGAGTAAGATAACTAGGTAGCACAATAAATATCACTTGGAAAGCGGTAATCGTTATGGGAACGTTTTTGTAATCAGATATTGCTCTCGTCTTATATGTACACTTCGAATTCCCGTATACTGCTTGGCACTGGTGAGTCTCTGTATCTTTTTTTTTTATTTTTTTTTTATTGCAGAAAGTTGGCAAACAAGCAAACTGCCCACCTGATGGTAAGTGGTAACAGTCACCTATAATACATGTGACTCTTGTGAGATTCGCAGCAAAACTGCAACCCCCACAAGAACCACAGTGTACGTTGCCAACTTGTGACACAAGATGTAAAGTCACAGTACCCAGTAATTTCACTGCCATATCTTACCCTTCAAACCGGAACACAGCAATGCAAGCACTGCTGCTTTGCGGCAGAAATAGGTAAGACGGAGGTACCTAATAGGCCCTACTCACGATGCAATTTCGTTAGCAATTTGTTGCTGCGATCTGTTGCAATGCAACAGATTGCCACGTGAATAGGCAGGTTGCAGGTTGCATGCAATTTATCGCAGGTCGCATCGCCCGCGCTAGCGACCGACTGATTGCTGCAACATATTGCAACGTGAATAGCGCGGTTGCATGCAACTTGGCTCAATCGCCCGTGTGCATCTTAGTCAGCCACACCTCTGTAGTGTAGGTAGCGTTTAGAGTTAAAAGTAATGAAAATGATCCGCAGAGAAAAAAATGAGAAATCTTCTGGTTCCAAATGAAACATAACGTTCATTTGCGATATTTTATTTTGTAGCTGTATAACCATTTTTTACCCAAAACTGTTTTTTCTTTCTTCTCCTCGCAGGTGTTTAAATTGTAGAAGCAAGAGCTAATGCAAATATTACTTTTTAGGGTTCCGTAACTAAGGAGTAAAAACGGGGCCCTTTTAGTAAGACCCAGCTGTCCGTCTGTCTGTCCATCCGTTCGTCCGCTTGTCTGTCACTAGGCTGTATCTCATGAACCTAGCTAGACAGTTGAAATTTTCACAGATGATGTATTTCTGTCGTCGCAAATATTTAAGGGGGGCTCCTATAAAACAAATGTGTTTTTTTTGTCGTTTTTTGATCGATATTAATAACGGCAACAGGTAGACGCTTGAAATATTCACCGAATATTTAGTTGTATATTCACTTTAAAAATAAATAATAAAATTAAAATAAAATAAATATTTAAGGGAGAAAATATTTAAGCTCCCATACAACAATTTTGATTTTTCGCCGTTTTTTGTATAGGTAATTGTACGGAACCCTTAGTGCGCGAGTTCGACTCGCACTTGGCCGGTTTTTGAAATCTAGATAGCGTTGGTAGTATTATAATACGATTCGGTACGTAGGCGTGTACACGTTGTGACGTTAAGGCGTTTGTTCGCAAAATGAAATTGCAAGCGAAGTTGCATAGGTGAGTAGAGCACGTGCAACCGCGATTGCAACATGTTGCAGCAACAGATCGCAAGTTAGATTGCATCGTGAGTAGGGCCTATTATAGGCCCTACTCACGATGCAATTTCGCTAGCAATTTGTTGCTGCGATCTGTTGCAATGCAACAGATTGCGATGTGAATAGGCAGGTTGCAGGTTGCATGCAATTTATCGCAGGTCGCATCGCCCGCGCTAGCGACCGACTGATTGCTGCAACATATTGCGACGTGAATAGCGCGGTTGCATGCAACTTGGCTCAGTCGCACGTGTGCCGCTTAGTCAGCCACACCTCTGTAGTGTAGGTAGCGTTTAGAATTAGTAATAAAAATGATCCGCAGAGAAAAAAATTGAGAAATCTTCTGGTTCCAATTCCAAATGAAACATAACTTTCATTTGCGATATTTTATTTTGTAGCTGTAACCATTTTTTTACCCAAAACTGTTTTTCTTTCTTCCTCGCAGGTGTTTAAATTGTAGAAGCAAGAGCTAATGCAAATGCTACTTTTTAGGGTTCCGTAACCAAAGAGTAAAGTTTTTTGTCGTTTTTTGCTCGATATTAATAACGGCAACAGGTAGATGCTTGAAAGATTTTTTGTATAGGTAATTGTACGGAACCCTTCGTGCGTGAGTCGGACTCGCACTTGGCCGGTTTTTGAAATCTAGATAGCGTTGGTGGCATTATTATACGATTCGGTACGTAAGTGTGTACACGTTGTGACGTTAAGGTGTTTGTTAGCAAAATGAAATTGCAAGCGAAGTTGCATAGGTGAGTAGAGCACGTGCAACCGCGATTACAACATGTTGCAGCAACAGATCGCAAGTTAGATTGCATCGTGAGTAGGGCCTATTATAGGCCCTACTTACGATGAATCTAACTTTGGCGCGAGACAAAGGCGCGAGAACTATATTGAGAACCTTGTTCCAGGGTTGGAAAAATCATGATTTTTTAATAAAATCCAATTAATCATGATTTATTGAATAAATCCTAATTTATCATGATTTTTTTGATGTTTTAGTTTTTATCTTTCCTAATTTTAATAAGTAACCAACTATTTTGCGGAAACGAAAGAAGAAGAGGAAAAATTAAATATTTACCCAGTTCTGAGGCAACTATTTGGAGCGATAGCCTCCTCAGCATCAGTGGAAAGTTTTTTTTTACATTTGGCATTGTTCACTCGAAATTACGTAACAGACTAGGGACCAAAAAGCTGGAAAATTAGTTTTTTAATCAAGAATTACAATAATGACACTGAAATATGAAATATCAGATTTACTCGGAAAATAGATATTCATAAAAATACATTTTTATTCACAAAAATAAAGACATTTGATTTAATCACTGATTTTGTGCCAACCCTGCCTTGTACGTTCTCGCGAGAATCTCGCGAGAAGTGTGTACCCAAGAAATTCTTGCCGAGGTTCTCGCGTACTTCTCGCGTAGATTCTTGCCGAGACTCTCGCCGAGAATCTCGCGTGAATGTGGAGCGCTCATAAGAATCGCTGTAAATCTTGTATTTCAGGTAAATTATGGAACTGTGATTGCTAACTGGAACTGTTTTTTTTAAAGAAACAAGGTCCATTACTGCTATAATATACTACGCCATTGCAAAACTACTCACTTGTCTACCTATATGTATAATAGAGATGTTGACGAATTTTCAGGACTGTTTTCATTTTGTAGATATTCATGTTATTATTACAAAAAAATATATATATTTATTAAAAAATTTGAATAAAAATCACATGTTTAAAGTTTATTGTTTAAATGTTGCGCATAAACGTTCCAAGCTGTCACGTGACGTCACAATGTGTTGTGAAACTGTCAGTCAAGGCGAAGATCATTTGCATAAGATTCCCGTAAAGATCTATAACAATTCTACTTTTTATAACCTTTATAAATGACCTAACCTAAAGTCATAAGATGGGGATTTAATAAATCAACAGAATGGAATAATACGACATGTTTAAGAATGTTTAATTGTTAATTATTATTCCTTTTAATTCAAAAATTTTACTCACAAAGATATTTTCACGTTCGTAAACTCTGCTGCAAAAAAATCTTAGTTCTTAGTAAATAAAGTTGCCACCATCAGTCTATGTCTATTTTATCTATATTTGGTAAATTATTACTGTTTCATTTTCTTTGATTAATCCAGGCTCCATTGTAATTTTCACTTTTAAGCAGATAAGTTAAAAAAGATTGTCAACAAACATGAGTTTGACAATTTCTCTCGCACCGCGGTCCGCGTTGTGATATTTGTACTGTTTGCATTGCATGCAATCATTTGGGACTACTTTAATAGCACGATCTGTCAATTTCATTAATTCGTGCAAATAGTCTTGTTTATTATAACATTTGTCACAACATTAGTTATGCATGCAGAGCAAAAGCTTTTATAGTCAAATAAGTATTTGTCAACTCAGAACTTAATAAATATTTTCTTACATTTTTATTTCAAATCGTCTGAACGTCAAAATTCGAATTTGACATTTACGCACACACTGCACTACCTATTTTTCATGAGTACTGATTGCACCGCTTCATGAGGTCACTTCGCTTTCGTTGGCACGCATCCGTACGCTACTGGTACAGTAAGCTCCTTATCAAGCTATACTGTTTGACCTTTGGACCGTTCTTATGTCGCTCGTAATAGTGGCGGTTTTCGTAGTGTTTAAATGTATAGCTTGAATGGGAGCTTACTGTACCAATAGCGCTGAATAGTTCAATTTGGACCATAGTGTCAGTGTTTTACCAATACACCGTGACGTAACGCGCTCCTATTGGCGTTTGCAATCACGTGATCCTGGGCATTCTTTGAAACATTTTTAATTAATTTATATGTAACACATATTTACACTAGCAAAATATGATTTTCAGCATTTTAATATTTCCTTCTATGGTATAAACATAACTTTTTATAAGTATATTTACGATTTATGTCAACATCCCTAATGGACTTTATAAAGTTCCTTTAAAAATTGAATGTTCTAGTTAGCGACCGAAGTTAGATAAATCAGACCCCGTTTTCATGTTTAATTTTCTTTGTTAAATAAATAATATTGATGATTCAAATTTTATATTTGTAACTTTGCATTTTGATGAAAAATGCTTAATACTTTATAAACTTCTAAATTATTATTATAAAATATGTATTTATAAAATTTGTTTTTAAGAGTGATAATGTTTCAAAAATATATACCTAGTTGAACCTAACGAACACTATTTATTATCGGTTATACTCGTAGTTCTCATTATTTTCAACTCTGCTCTCTAACTTTTGTCTGTGTTTTCACAAGCACAATATTTTTCATATTTCTGCTTTAATTTTGAAACGTTTCGTGCTTTCGTGCTTCGTAATTAAGAACAAGGCAATCCTATGTCTGATCTATTCTGGTAATGCAAAAATGCGTTTTTCAAGGTAGTTGTGTTATTGACCTATATTTTATGAAACTCGTGTTTAACTGTTACAATGTTCAATGATTATTATTGTCTTATAATAGCATGCATGCTGTTGATATGTACCTTTTTTTTGTATCATCTTGGTTTTGTGTAAATTATTTTGTATTCAATTCTCATTAGGCTATGGCAAAACTAATATTGCAATCACATTTTGTCATGTTGGCTTAGAAGTACCATGGTTATTAATGGATTACTTTTCCAGGGGTCCTACTTTACTTTCATTCATTCGTCTGACATATTACGACGAAAATTAAAAAATATTATCTAGTTTTCCTTCAAAAACGAAACGAATATCACTAGACATCAAGCGTAGATGACCATCAACCAACGCTCGACGCCTTCCGAATGATTAAAAAATACAGCCTCTAGGTTCTCGGTAGAAGAGAGGAGAGAGAAGAGTGTTGAGGTGCAAACAGACTGGGCTTATGTGATGCCACGTATGTGATGTTACGTCCATCAGAAGACATCGGTCTTAATAGAAAATGTATGAAGAATCATTATTTGGAACTACACTTAGCTTACGTGACGTCGTTGACGCGACCAATCACATAACGTGGCGTGGCATCACTAAGCCCAGTTTGTTTGCACCTTTGGTGTTGTGGCGTGTGATGCGCTTGGAGTTCGATTGTTCAAGCATCGTTCGCAGTAGTTAATAGTTAGTTTGATTTGATGAGTGCAGTGTAAAACATTTGAACCTCCTCCATGCTGCAGGCACGTCAAACAATGAGTCCAATGGCTGATCTCGCTCCGTCCGTCTTGATTAACCGTTCCATCGAACCTTGTGCTGCAGACGAACGAACAAAAAGTGCACATATTGTGTTTGCACAATTTGTGCAGTGCGGTTTCTGTGAAAAAAATTGTGTGCAGTATAATATTTTCCGCGCAGATTTCTAGTCTCCGTGACGGAATATCAGTTGTTAGCAGAATTACTTTGGACTCCTATAACTTTCTATACCCACTATTCCATTCTAGCTTACTCAGGAATACCCATCAGAGGGAGTTCTCTGTACACCTGAGATTATTTGAGTTCATCATCACATGCATCTCTTATTTGTTCTTAGTAATATCTATTTTCTTATTATTATTTAAGGATGTCTGGTAAAAATCACCTATGATGCTGTTGGTGTGTGTAATGTCACAGTTTGTATTATTTATTAAGCAAAATCAAGTTTCTATCAATCTATCCAATATCTCACACTCTTCTCTTATAAATCTTACTCATCCAGAGAATTACTATCAAACAAAATGAGTTTTTTCGTTACTAGGTCGTGCTAACATTCCATTTACTAATAGCTTCATCATCAGTATTTCGAGTAGTAAGAGAAATGAAATGCGGCGAGTGTTACAAGAATCATCTTGTAACACTCGCCGCATTTCTTTTGTCTGATGATGGAGCGAAATGATCTGTAATTTCCTGTCTGAAATATCTCTTCGATATATATTGCAACTCGTACCGCTTACCGCTTACTCGGTCGGTTTGTGTAGTCTGTTATCGTTTTGCGGAACTCATACGTGACTCAGCTTCTTTTATGTTATTCAGTAAGTCTATATATTGTTTTGTGATGTAAAATAAATAATACATAGTAATAAATAAAAAAGCTTCTTAAATGATGTGTGATGAACGCCTTCAATAAAATTACTGTATTATATAATTTGTTTTTTTTTTAACACGGTTTGGTTATATAGATTACATTCTGGCAGTCATAGGACAGTGTTCGTAAATTACCCGGTCAACGACCTTTTGGTCAAAGATTACTTTCTAATAAGAGTGAAGATTGCAAACTGAATGATGACGCACAATCGGAATGCAACTGTGTCGACTGTCGAGTAAGCGAGTGCATCTAATTTTGCTTTTGCTTTAATCGCTAGAACGTGAATCACTCCAATGATCGTTAAATATACTTAATCATGACAATATTTTAAACCTGCAAACCTGCAATGTATTATAAACAAATTGTCTTATGCTGAACAATTTAGTCATACTCAGATTGGACCATTAACAGCACTGGACACTGAACACTGATTCATAGAATCGTTTTGCTAGACGTGTGCAATTATATACTCGCAGAGCTAGAGATCGCAAGGGCAGACGGGCTTTCACCGTCTTGTCTCACGACTCGAGTATCACCAAAATGAAAACTATTACTATACAGTAAGGTAGAATTCCGGTTGTGTATGTATCGCAAACTTTCTGTCGCAGGCTAGACGAGGAACTATTGATTTGTCTTCCAATATAACGTGCCTCTATAGTGTATCGTGATGTTATAAAAGCGAATGATTATGATCTGAAATTGTAAATGAGATTGGAAATAAAATATCTTAGGTACAGTTACGTATCCAGAAAATAACGGCTACTTTTATTCCCGCAAAAAAATCTACCCTCCCGTGAAATGAAACACAAACTTACAATTTTCTTAGCGAATGTCGATGCAGTCGCTGTTTATCAAAAACAATTCATTCTTACTTTCTTTAATCCCGCTGACCTTTTACTTTTATATAAACATATACTAGTGGGCCCGGCAGACGTTGTCCTGCCCGATTACAGCGCCACCTACCGGGTCCCATTGTACTTTTAATCCTTCCCTGGACCTATTCAAACACACACAGAAAATTTCACAAGAATCTGTAGAGCCGTTTTTGAGTTTTTGCGAGACTAACACACAGCTATTCATTTTTATATAGAAGAAGAAAATAAGAAGAAGAAGATATTAAAAAATTACGCCGCCCAAAAAAATTATTTATGTTCACTTTACAAATTTGAGTGATTGTATTTACTCGGAAAGCGGAAATTTATTTATCAAAAAGTCTTGACAGGTGCGTATAACTTGCTTCCGGCGCCACCAATGCCGTATCTGAACGTTCGACGTATTCGATTTTATCGCGACGCTCGAAATAGCCTTTATCTTGTATCTCGTCCGCGGTGAGGTCAGTGGGCGCTGCGTCGGCGCACGCATCATCGTTAACAGTTCCGATTATAAACTTGTGCTTATCAGCACTGTATAATTAGACTATCTATAACGTGTGTTTTATTCCAGTTTTGTCCCCTTTCAATGATGATCGTATGCTGCGCATTTGTTTTATGTTTTAGCTATAACGAAGCCTCGTTGATTCTGTTCGCAAGTGTTTTGTTAAATTTACAGCTATGCTTGTCAGAATTCAAAGTTTTATTGTTGTCGTAAAAGCGTTTGATCATACGATATTGAATGCACGTACCAATGGGCGCTGGGAAGTGCAATAAATAACCGACTTTACTCTCGGTACATGCCCTAAGATGATTTAGTGTTGGGCGGATCCATTGCAGGCATATTTAGCACATGGTGTAGTGTGGTTACCCTTGCCCTTGTATAGTAGAGATTTAGTCAAATGTATTCATCAAAATGACTGCTGTAGATATAGGATCAATAGTATAAAATTATTTATTACAATTGTTTGTGAATTGATTGATTTCATAATTATCTTTGAGTTATTTATATTTAATATCTTATGGCCAACAAAAATAAGATTGGTTAAAATAATCTTATACACGTGTTGAACACATTCCTATTATTCAGTACTTGTTAAATAATCGATTAATAATAAACTTCAAACGTATTATTTATCCAACTCGGACTGGAAAAGTAATAATACATTTTAAAGTCATTTATGGCCCAAGGGAAGAGGTCAAATCTATAGGATTCTTCCTGTTGACCTAGAATCATGAAATTGAACAAGAATCAAGCTCTTATAGCACATGTCAGTATACATGTCTGAAAACCGTAAATATGTACATGTTGTAAATAGCTAGGATAAATTTGTAAGGAACCTTCGGTGTGAGCTCACCTCGCACTTGGCCGGTTTTTTCATCAAATAAATAGTCTATAATGTTAAAATGTTTACATTTTTAAACAATGTATTAATTTATGAATGTGTGTTTTGTGTGTGGCTGCATAGCGCATTGTCGTTATTTTCAAAGCCTTCTATTTGTATTCCATAAGAGCAAAGTTATGGTTTACCTTTATTGTTTCGTCATGTCTGTTTATGTATTCTGTCTGCAGTTATTAATCACTATTTATAATAAAGTGGACCGTGGTTGGCTGGTGTTTTTGCTTATATGCTTATAACATTTTGATATACGTACGTGGATCTTCACACTTCACACCAAATGAACGTTGTATCCGCGCTCAAGTGTCCGATCCAATAGTGCAAAGTGTGACAAAAAGATATCCACATCACAATATCTTTCAAAGTATTAAAGCCCTTGCTACAACCACAGCAGTCGGAGCACAGGTACGCCAAGAAATGTGTGATAAAACTCAGTGACACGCGGCGTATCCCTTGACGAGCGTCAATAAATTTTTATTCACGTCAGTCACTAAATGCGCGCCGCTGGCGCTGTCATACAGATTATGTCACCGAAATTGTGAGATAATGCGTGACTCAAAAACCCAGTCTTTGCGGCCTGCGCTCCGCCTGCAAGCCCATACATAAAATCACATTTAATCAATGAATTGCTTTGTATGCGTCTGCCCTGAAATCGAGGAGGATTGACATACTAGCCAATTTGTAATCTACAAAAATGGACTGACTTCTCGTTTGGTGCGTCTGTATGGTTCATACGGACTCCTCAGCTACAGATTATTGACAATACCATACCTCTAATTTTTAACACAACGCTGCTGCTCACTTTGTTGTTATTGCGACAAATTTGGAAATGAAAATATGCTTGCCAGCCAGGCAAGTTATGCACCAAACAAACAAACCAACCAATTAGTTGATGTAAAAACTTGTTTTGATCTTTTCATCCCTTGAAAAGCTACGCAAACTCCTTCAGCGGGATTTTGCGATATTTATGGGAATTCAGTATACGGGCAATACTCGGTTACGGGAGCCTACATAACTTATCATTCATGTTGGTTTTACGAGCTGGCGTTTGTGGTTCCAATCCACTGCGCAGTTCGGAAGATAATTTAATCTGTGTTTATGTATATATTGAATTTAAGACCACTGTGACCAATGATTAGCTGCTGGTGCTTTTGTATTGAGTGAAACATATAGAGAACAAACTAGGCACGTGCTGTTTAATCGTTAGGTACTTCGCAGATACTGTTCGTGTGTTGTGTGTGCTAATTTATTGAGCGATACTATGTACAGTTTGGCGCTGCATAAAGTGCACATATGGGGCAGGGGGCTAAAGGGGGTCATTTTAGTGATAAAAAAAAATATATAAAAATCTCACATTTTTTGGATCTTTTGATTTTGACGCGAATGATTGTGACTATGTTATTTGAGTCAGAATTTTGCCCATGAAAACAATACAATTTTAAAATATATCTAAAAGTTATTTTAGATATTTATTTATTTTCCTACGAACCATTGAACATGTCATCCACAATCCTTTATTCCAACCACCATAGATAACAACATGTTACTTTGAATGTGATCTATGACTGTGCGAAACTACGTGTGGTCCACACAACCTTGACAAGGTGAACTGTGTATATCTGCATATGTTCTATAATAAAACAGTGTGTCGTTTTGTAAATGAATTAAACCGATTAAAAACCACCATTGTTGGCCGCAAGCCAATCCGCGTCTGTATAAACATTGCGAATGTAAAACAGAATGTCATTGCAAAAGCTTGCAAATTTTTTACTTAAGCCAAATCGTGAAATCTTCGGTAGAATTATTGAAATATAAAACAAGCTAACCTCGTGCACGGTAGACCGGCTGGTGCGGAACCCAAGCTCGGGTGCTCGGTGATGCGGGAAGCGAGAATCTCGTAGAACTTCCTGCGGACCTAAAAAGGCCGCATCGCAGAATCATAATACGAATCATATTATGATTGGAGCGCAACTCATAATAAGCAAATATTATATTTCACAGCTTTGTATGAATATTCGTAAAATGGTTCACAAATTAGGCATTGCAAAGTGTTAATTGGGACTATTTTACAAATATTCATACAAAGCAGTCAAATAGAATTTGCTTATGATGAGTTGCACTCAATTCATAATACGAATGATAATATGATTCGTATTATGTTCTGCGATGCGGCCTTTTTAGGTCCGCTGGTCTTATCAAGCTGATCTATACGGGATTCCGTGGGATGAGGCTTCCTGAGAAGGCAGAGTCACCTTCCAGGGCTTCAGCATATAGATAGGGAAACGCCCTACGATGCTCGTGTTGAGCGCTGCCCGATACCGCTCCAGTGGGCTAAGTGGAGGACCTCTACTCTGGCACCCCATCCGGTCCCGGCGCTTTGCCCTTGGTCATGAAACCGCGATGAACGCTGTGGGAAAATAAAATGAATATTCTTTATTTTGCAGGTATGAATCATGTAAAAAGGAAATACCATAAATTGTCTTGCAGTATCCCATCTACACTGTGCGATTTTTTAACAGCATATGCGGAAGAGCTAAGTCTTTTTACCAAATTCAAATCGTAATACGTGGCCATTTCTGATTATTCATTTGGTAAAGAAAATTTGAAACATTTTGATTTCTTTTTTCGTTAATCATTAACTTATTTGCTGTGAACCATCCGACTATTTCAGTCATCAATCGATCGAACACAGACAAGAAAAAAGAGAACAATATCTGCTTCCCAGACTAACATTATTTGTCGTATTGGCAAAGGAATCACATTTTTATACGACCAATTGCATTACATATAAAATTATTACCGTGATTCAAGGTGGGTTAGTAACGGACTTAACACTTACCTCCATTCAACAGATGAATCTTACGAATATTCAATATCCACTATCCAGTAAGTGTTCTAAGCGAAAGTCAAAGCGAGAAAGTTATGCGTTCGTTTAGAAACGGCAAAGGATCATGGAAAATGTACGATAAACAAAAATGTTACGCTTTTATAGCGCTATTCTACGAAAATACGAAATAATACTTTAATTATGTCTTTATTTAGTTTGATCTATTAATTTAAATGTGTCTTGTTTAATGCCTATAAAAGTTATACGATCAAAAAGCCATCTTTGTAGACATCGACTGGATAAATGCGAACTTTATCAAATAAATCTTGTTTATTTAAAACTATTTGCAACTGTTCTGTCAATTAGACCTCTGTGATCTTTTGGCTGGGCTGAGACCGCTGGGTGGGTGTTAATCGGGAGGTCCCAGGTATGATTCCCCATGGAGGAAGAAATTTTTCTGCTCGGTTTGGTTGATGGTATCGCGCACTCGGCCTCGACCACTTCCTCACAGAAGTGGGAGACGGCATCCCACGCCGCCGGCTCATCGAGCATTGCCCGGATTACCGCGGGCAGCGTGAGGTCCCCTCCAATTACCGCCACGAGGGTACTGCGCTGGGCTGCCCACGCAGGACAGTGCGCGAGGGTGTGCAACGCAGTATTTTCAGCGGCACCGCACTCGTGGCAGTGTGGGTCCTCCTCCCTTCCAGCGACTCGGTGCAGATATCTGCCGAAGCAGCCATGCCCCGACAGTATCTGCACGAGGTGGAAGGTGAGGGTCCCATGCCCTCTGCTTACCCACTGCCGCAACACCGGGTAAATTGCCGTGTTGGTCCAGTGGCCGGACCTCGACTGCTCCAATCTCCTGGGCCAGGAGGAGCTCAGGGTGGCGTCTCTGGCCTCCTCTCGCCACCGCTCGATCTCAACGGGATGGGGTCTCCCGCCTATCGAGCCCGCCTAAATAGCTACCACCGTCTTATTTTTCCGGTCTGGGCGTATGTGCATGTGAGATTCTATGTTTGTAACTGCACCCACGACACATGAGAAAAATCCTAGTGTGGGGCGACGTTTTTTTAAAAATAAAATAAACAAATAATTAGAGGTAAAATAGCCAGTTCATTAGTTGTTGACGAATCCAGGTAACCTGGCTTCGGCCTTCGGCTTTATTATCACTTACAATTAGGTGAGATAAAGGCCAATGGCTTCTCTGTCGTGTGTAAAAAAGACGTTGACATTAGATGACATCAAACGTGAATTTAATTGACAAATATTATTGTGAAATTCAAATTAAGTATGTATTAAGTGACAAATATTTACATTATGATTTGAATAGTGAATTATGTGTATAAGTAACAGTGAAACAACAGTGGTTTGGAATTTTACGAAATTTAAAAAAAAACGTTATTACAATTTAACAGTAATCACACGTCAAAACTTTGTACCCCTAGTACCTCTAGACACCCCACACTGCTTAAACGACTGAAAATCAACTAATCCATGTCAATGAATTACTTGATTTTCAGAAAAAAATATTTATTTCTTCACTTGGGCATAGATGAGGACCCCAATTTTCAAGGAACTTTAATCGCCGACGTCGTCTGGGGCACACAAACTGATCGATGAAATTGTTGAGAGAACCTACAGATAGCAGCATATTAACGTTAGTGTATTTCGCACTCTGTTAGTCTATATTTGATTACTGTAGTCTGGTGTGGGGTGGCGCAGTAGCTTCCACGGTTATAGTGTTGGAGAGCTCAGAGGGTGGTTTTAAGGGTGGCTACGGGCCACTATCACTATGGGGAAGCTAAGACATTATCATGCATCTGATCTATACAAAGAAGTACAAGTTTCGAGCGTCCGTAGACCTGTATTTGATGGCAATTTTTCTATTTTTGCATATATAGGGTAGCTCTGAAGCTGCCGGTATGTAATACTTCAGTAAATAAAAAAGTTTTACAATCTCCTCAACTCATCTAAGAATCTTTGCTTATTGTTCCAGAATAAATACTTGATAGGGTACCTGGTCGATGTTCCAAAAAGTGCCAACGGTTTGTGAGATGGTTCCAAAAAACAAACACTGAAGGCGAGTTCCAAGAGTATAATTCAAAAGAAGGTTCATGGACTATATAAAGTGTCGCGGGGACATCTCTCTACCGCGTACTAAAGTCGCACAGCGCCATCTAGTAACTGACGGCGAAACTACGTATACAAGGCAAACATGTTTGCTTTGAACAGTACCTCTGAAGCTGCCGGTATATAATACATTAGTAAATAGAAAAGTTTTAACAATCCCCTCAACTTTTGTAAGAATCTTTGCTCATCGTTTCAGAATATACTTATTTCCTCGCGTTTACAACAAATTAGTCAATATATAGTCTTAAAACAGTCCCATCTTCAGGAGGCCAAAACAAAAAATAAATCAGCCTATTATTGACCTGGGAATATGAGAAATTCTAAGATATCTTAAAGTTCGTTATAGGTCTTCATCAGGCTCAGAACTGAACAGCTACCTTGGTGTTTTTAAGTCAAAAAAGATATTTGTTTATTGTTATTGATTAATTATTTACCAGAATATACTATACTAGCCGTGAAGTACGTTTCGCTACGTTAAGGTGTTAGTTAACCCCTGTTGCACCCCTTAAGGTTTTAATATGTTAGGCTTGATAATGTTACAAATTGACAAACAAATACATGTCATTTGGTATTTATAATTTACTTAGAGCGCCTTAAATGCTATAATAATTATTAAGGGTATCATGCACAATACTTATTTAATACGTTAACGCGTTTTGAAAGGATATAGGTACTCGTAAATATTATGATTGCGGCTACTAGGTTTAAAGTCGCATCGTAAGAATTCGCAGTATGTAAGAATACTCAACCGGTTACTGTACCTACCTACATATGAAATGTTGTTCGATGAGATTTTTTAGCTTGTAGTGTCGTGTCGACTCGTCGCAATTATTATTGCGTTATTTTTTTTACGCACCTATTTAGTAGCAGACAGGTGGCGTCTCCTTTTTTTTTTTTTTTGAGGCGGTGGAATCCCTTTACGATTCAACAAGGGGCTGAAAGCTGACAAAGCCGCCCCAAGGATATGCCATTGGACTTGGGTTACCTGGGGTAACCCCATACCTGGCTAAACCACCCTCCAGAGCAACTTCTACCTCCGTAGAGACACACTCGGGATCGGCGTTAGCCATTCCCCGAGTGCGCCCCCTGGATTGTAGGCCTGACGCAAGCGCCAGGTCTTACCTCTACGGGGGGGTCAACAAGTGCAATAATTCGACCCCCCAGACGGGCAGGCCAGGGGTAGAAAAGTGTCTCCCGACCGGTTGTCGGCCGGCCGGGCCATTTCATCCCCAGCTTGCTTAGGGGAGTTGGTGGCGCGCGTCCAGGAACGCGCGCCTCCTCCTACCCAACCGCCTGCGCCGGAGCGGTGCGGCGAGAGGGTCAACCTCTCGCGCCCGCTCCGCTGCCTCCTTCTGCGAGATCACTTCGCAGAAGGAGGCGACAGCCTCCCACGCCGTCGCGCTGGTCAGCATCTCGCGTGCGACGTTGGCCAGCACGACAGGCGCACCCCTACCTAGGCCCAGCGCGAGGGCTAATGCGTCGCGCTGGGGTCGCCAGGCCGGGCACTCCGAGAGGGTGTGTCCGGCTGTGTCGTCGGGAGCGCCGCAGTGGTGGCACTGCGGCGTCTCCTCCCTCCGTGCGACATGGTGCAGATAATGGCCGAAGCAGCCGTGCCCGGTCATCATCTGCACCATCCGGTAGGTGAGGCTGCCCTGCCGGCGCCCAACCCACTCCTCCAACACTGGACGAACGGCCTCGATCGTCCAGTGGCCGGCAGCTGGGTGGGCGAGCGTCTCGGCCCACTGGCGGAGAGCCTCCCTCTGCGCCAGGAGCCTCGTGCGCGCCTCCTCCTGCGGGAGGGGCCGCTCCCCCCGACTCCTCGCTGCCACCCTCTACTCGGACACGGAGCCCCGCCTGGGGTCTGCGGCGACGCGGCGGCCTGAACGAAATGGCCGTCGTCTTCTCGACGGCCACGTCCAGCCCGAGGAGGCGGATGCGCCGGACGACCATCGTCGAGGTGGCGTCTCCTGCCTATCTTGTACGTTGACTCCGCGGCCTTCGCTTCGCGCCCCACGTATCAATGGTTCGCTTTACTCGTGTTATGGTGTGGCAACAAACCTTTTTTTTACTGTCAAGGTCAACAACTTCACATACTGCCCTATCTTAACGCGTAATGAGTGCTTACTTCATGGTTACATTACACTTACTTGTAACAAGGTGCTATATCATCCTAATTAATAATAATATAGTGACTCATTTCATTCCCGCCTAACCTGGCGGCATTTTTGAATATTTGTTAGACTAATATTGTTCATCTTAATACCGTTAATGTATTAAACCGTATAATGTAGTCGATACATCCTATCTACGCTAAATTCAGGCACTTTTGTAGTGCCTTTTTTATTATAATATTTAATTTTGTGAACTTGGAATATGAAATTAGTGGCGGAATCTTTGGTGTCTCATTTACCTACCTTACCTACGCACGGCACAACCGTCACCACCAGCATGAAGCAAGTTTTTGCTTCGTGGTCACCACGTTACACACTGATATCAGTTGCTTTTAAATGCAAATATTTTTTACAGGTTAATACATAATATTATGTGATTGATGGCATAGCGTGTAGGGTGAGGCGATGATAAAATATACCCATATTTTTAATAGCTTGACTTGATTCTATTTATGCCTTACTGTTCTATATTATTATCAGATGTATATTCGCGTTGATTTTATGATATATTGTGATGTTAATTAGTTTTGTTGTTAAATGCTGATACAAAAGTAAATAATTTGATGGTTATGTGACCAAAAAAATATAACAAACTATATAACTTTAAAATCAAACTTTTTAATCATGTCATCTCCGCCAGTTTCTTGGCAGTCTTGATTTATGACATTTCCTCTTGAAATATTTTAGTGTTTTTTAATCTATCTTCTTCTTCTTATCTATCTATCTTATATATAAATAAAAATGGATCTTCGAAATGTATGTACGCGCATAACTTCAAAACGACTGCACCAAATTGGTTACTTTTTATTTTGTTGTGTTCGTTATTGTCAGGACAAGGTTTGTAAAAAATAAAATATTTGAAAAAATATACGGGAAGTAAAATTATGAATTTAAAAATGTTCACATAAAAGGTGAGGAAATTGACAGATCAGGCTATTTCAAATCTATGGTTTCTTACATTGTCGTACTGTCAAAAGGTTTTTAGTACACCCGAGCGAAACCGGGGCGGGCAGCTATTGTAACATAAAAAATAAAATTAAAACATAAATAACTAGGAACTATAAATTTGATGTGCATTGATTTGAACTTGTATTCTTTGAATTATTTAGCTACACATACCAACCTAATTATGTACCTATTATCTGTGACCTGTGTTCATTTAGTTCAGTCAATGACCGACGAAATATACCGCGTAACAATAAAGGTTCTTTGAAATACTGCTCTAAATCCATTGCACTAATTGGAATATGGTAAGTGACGTCATCGCGTCTGGAGCTTGTCTGCGATTGACTTATGGAATGTCCGGTCGCTGTGCCCTCCGATGTTCTCGCTTCATTTATACCATAAAGCGTGCTTAGCTTTCATACAACCAACTCGGTTTTACCTCGATTAATCGCCAAAAATCATGACCGAGCTCTGGCACCATTATCCTTCAGTCATTCATCACAGTGTCGCATTAAGTCGTTCCGACTTTTTTATTTCCGGCAAATATAGCATATCGAAGTTACACGATATTAATACATATATGTAAATTCTTTTGTAAATATTTTATTTGGCATCTGCTGCAAAAAGCTGGTATACCGACACGCTTACCCCAAAACAAATAGACCTACATTTTAAATGGTCAGGGCGAAATGAAACGCCGCCGGCCTAATTGGCTTTTCGTCTGGTGACGTCAGGGCAGCCCGGCGTATTGTCTATTGTTTCTGCTGACACACTAGTGATCTAGTATGTATGTAATCGTACTTACGAACAGATTTCACTCTTTCCATGTCAACGAACTTTGGACTCATTGAGCGCAGTGTGGGTGTGTCAAATATGATTTATTATTAGAAGTTAGACTGACATTCTCTTTGAGAATTTATTAGCTACAGAATTTTTATTGTTTTAAAGCTTTTCCTACCTTGTAAAATGTGACCTTTTAATTTTAGCCAATCTAGAAAATGGTTAGGTGATAAAAGTAGTTTTGAGCGTGACCGAAACTTTGTTGGAAACACTTATGTGTTAATGTTTTCGTGCGTCCGTCCGTCCGTCTGTATGTCTGTCCGACTGTCTGTTGTATTGTTTTCTCGGCTTCTGGGCCACCAAGAGGCTGTGGGTCTTCACTAGATTATAGAGTATTAACTCTTGTCCATTTTGCATATTTTTAGGTCAAAAACCCTTATTTTCATAACGAATTCGTTAAACTGGATTTTGGTGCTGAGTTTAATAATGCTGATTCTAGCATTCAAAGAACTACACCCAAGGCCATGCCACTAGGGAATTAATTCCAAGCCCTGATTTTGCCCAAATTTGATATTTCGCTTGTACTTACCTCGTTAAACTTATCTTTTGATGCTGAATATTAGTCGAAGACCTTAGTAGTTGCCACTAAGGTCTTTGTCATCTGATTACAATTTACGACTACTTGTCAACAGTACAGGTAAATACCTGATTCAAAATAAAGCATCATGTTTTGTTTTCAATTCCAGTAACATGGGTATTAAATGAAAGGACTTGAAGAATGAATTATGAATCTAGCCTAAATTCAATGACCGCTCAAAGATGGCGGATAAAATATAGGTCACGCGGCATCACTTATTTTTAAGTAAAAAGTGTAAAAGCTTTTAAAATAATTCTTAATATAATAAAAAAATACGTTATGAATAATCCTGTTATATAAACTTTCCATTCTATGTCACTTCTGTACAATTTGCTTTATACAAGCAATATTCACCAAACACTTGTCTCCGAGAATCGGTGTACCGTTTAATTCGCATTACGCCACTTATTATGTTTACAATGTATTGTTTGTATTGTTTACTGCAACGCTCTCGGAGCATTCACATTTTAAGTGATATTTTTCACGCCGCATTATAATGTTTGTAGGCTTGGAAAATTCCCAAATACCGACCCATTGTCGGTCGGTTTAATTATTGTACCCATTATAGAATTCGTAAAGGCTGCGCTACCGTCGCGAGCTTTTGTCGAGATTAAATTGAACAATTTGCTTTTAAAAGGTGTAATAGAAAAACATTTAGCTTTAAATTTCGAGTGGTTCAATGAACACGAAAACGTTACTTAAAGTCGCGATAGAAACCCAATTAACATAGGTGTCGCAATATATGAGTACGTTGAATGACAATTACTAACTCTAGGAATGTTCCCGTCTTCATTTATGTTTTTTTTTATGATAATGTATAAAAAGTAGGTAAATAGCGATCGTTTTGACCGTGTTGTCATTTTGTCAACAGATGCAAACTTTTGTTTTTAATACACCACATTCTCGCGGTTACGCAAACTCGTTTAGTATAATATCTTGTTCTGAAATTTATAAATATCTTGTCTACCTTGACGTGCATAAAAGATTGTCCCTCTCTACTTCCTAATTCGAAGTTTTTTTCTGTTTAATGTTGCTGACATTATGGGGATGTAACGTTTTAAGTCCTTAATGCCAGCTGTTTATGTAATTCAAGTTAATTATATGCATGCAACACTTCAAAGTATTTAATAACTATATTTTGTGCAATTTTTACTATTTGTAAATGTATATCAACTTAGAAAACACTACATACATTAAATTGCAGGTCTAGGTTTATTTGCTTTGATCTTAAGCAAGATCGGAAGAATGAGAGAACTGCTGTGAGACTTAAAACCCTGTCCAGAAAGACACGGTCCAAGCGATGCTTGTAGACGCAATGTACTTCCACACCTTTCTGGACAACGTCTTAGACTTTGTAGTGTGTACACAAAACTGTGAATCGGTGCGATATGAATTTATGACGAAGAAAACAAACGCGAATTGTTGTGATGCGTCTCTCGGCCACGATTCGGGTGACCATTCCCTTAAAGAATTTTAACGACACTGAACGTATTTTACGAAACTAGATAGTGGCATGGATGGTACAAAGAGTTGCACACATCTGCTACTGATTAGAAGACATAGGGAAGAGAAGCAAAGAAGATTTTCCTGCGCGATACGCCACGCAACAAATCGCGAGTCCTACTTGCGATGCGTCGTGCAATCTCGTAGATTTTACGATGCGACGTCGCATCGCAGTTTTGTGTACACAAGTCGCTTTAGTTTTAGTCGCTTGCACCATTTTCGTAACTACATCGATTCTCAGTTGTAAAACGAGACGATTTTTTTTATTTATTTACAAAAAAGACACCGAAAGTCGGATTATCGGTCGAATCGTTTTCTGATAGTCAAACCTTCTACTTATAATGCTTAATGCGTGCATTTACAATTCTTATGTAGATGTGTTGCCAACAACGCGTTCCTAAGGAAAAGGGTCTGGATTGACATAATACAGACAGATTGCCAGACGGACAATGCAGTGATCCTTTAATAGTTCCCTTTTTTCATTTTTAAGGAACGAAACCTTAAAAATTACAGATTACATTCAAAATTTAACAAAGATTCTCAAGCAAAAGTGAGCACCGATAAAGCCTTATTATGCTGCAAAGGCCGCCATGGAGCGATAATGGCGGTTGTGTTCAATTAACCCAGATCTACGAAGCATTGTGCACAGTCTGCGCGGTGTCTGCTTTCTTCATTGGACCGTAATGAGTATAAGTAATGAGACCCCTGTAGTAAAGGCTTCGAGTTACCTTCACCGCGTCACCAGAGATGTATTCGTGTTGTGTGTTGTATGTAAGTGTATTTTTAAATGTATCTTGCCATATTGTATAGTTATTATTAACACGAGGCAACTCAAATAATAATAAGCTTCGCCCGGATAAGTACATTGAGTAAAAAAAGCTGAGTGCTACTAGTAAGCACTACATGTCGGTTGCTGTTAAATCCATAAGGTCCGAAATTATTGTTAATTTCCGGATAAAAACCTATATTGGAAAATCGAGCTTATTTATTAAAACTTTTTAACAAAAAATTGAACCGCCGAAAAAACTAAAAAGCAAAAACACAGAACAGTTAAAAATAATATAACAATAGGTACAGACAACATCACACTTCTATATTGAAGTCGGTGACAAATTTAACAACTTCCTAGGAGATCATCGCTTGGCACCGACTTCAATATAGAAGTGTGATGTTTTCTGTACCTATTCTTATATTATTTTTAACTTTTCAGTGTTTTTGCTCTTTAGTTTTTTCGGCGGTTCAATTTTTTGTTAAAAAGTTTTTGTTGTTTTTATTTGTGCCTTTCATCTATTATTTTTTTTGTACGTTTTTGTACCTTTAGGGTTGGAATTGTTTTTTCAAATTTATATGGGAACACCTTCGGGGTATACCCTTTCCAATAAAAAAAGAATCATTAACATCGGATCACTATGTAAAAAGTAATGCGTAGTTATTGATCATAATTAGTGAGTAAATCAACAATAATTTCCTGTTTTCCTATCCTTAGGGTAGGAATTTTTTTTTCAAATTTAAATGGGACCACCCTCTGGGTATACCCTTTCCAATAAAAAAAGAATCATCAAAATCAGAGTTCTCTGTTAAAAGTTATGCGTGATCATACATTTAAAAAAAATATACGCGTCGAATTGAGTACCTCCTCCGTTTTTTCGTCGGTAAATAAAAGTAAAATTAGTTTGGATTATTTTTCTATACCAGCAGCGAAAATACTATGCATTATGCAGTTATTTGGCCGCACGATGTTTTAATATATATTTTGTCATCGTTCATTTATTGCACACATTGAATATTCTGTCTTGAGCTTTGTGTTAAGACATATAAGCACGAATCATTATAATCGGCTCGGTAAAAGGCGCAATAATGACACTAAATCACTAAGGTTCGTATTTAATAAATGCATCTCAAACTTGAGAACGATCTGAAGATGCAGATGATGACGTTTAATTTATGAAACACCTTTCACAAACTGCATTTTGTTTGTCTGTCTTCGGGCAAAAGATTACACTGAGCCTTGACCCTACTTGCTGCTGCACACATGTCCATTCATCCAAATGTATTTATTGTACTTATGTTTTGTTTTCCTGTACCTAATGTACCAATGTTATCTATTATATAGTTACTTATTTGTCGCTTTAATTGTTTGTATTGTGTGATGTAGCAATAAACGAATTTATCTATCTATCTATCATTTTAAATCGATCTCATTCTTGAGCTGCAATTATCGAGCCTAAGAGTTACCTGAATGATATGTTGTTTTCGTAGCTGATTTTCTAGAATTTGTTTTGAACTATATAAATCATTATGCTTACGCGATGATATATCTTTTTCTTGAGCTAATAAATGTACGTAATACTAATCATTAAAAGAGTCAATTTGTTACATAGCTTTGAATCTCCCATTAAACCTATTGATTGATTTATAAGGCAGCTGCTCTATACCCGCTACAGGACTAGAATCACCCTACTAAGGTCGATTGGCAAAAAAATGCCCAAGGCATTAAATCCCTCTTGTGCACAAAGGCGTTTCTTCTCCCTCGCTCTTACCTATAGGCGAATTAAGCTGAATCATGATGATCATTAAAAATTAAGTTCGTACAGCTAAGAAAAACCCCACGAAAATACTCGTACCTACAGAGACAGACGCCAGCCAGACTGGACAGGGCAAAAACATTTAAGCGGGCCAATATATACGCAGCATATAGTTGTCGTTGTAAATAGGCGGTAATAGTTTGAAGGTGACACGGCGACAACGGTACGTTAAGGGTATGACGGTTTGTCCATACATTTATTGTTTCATGGAATCTGCTAATACTTTTATCTGCGTGTAAACATTTAGTAATTGGATTTCATAAAATTCTAACCCTTATGGGCAAACGTCGCGCAATGCACATGGAAAGAGTCAGCTACACATGTTTTATATTTATATACCTTAACTCTTGATAACGAAGTATTATAGTATGAATAAACTTCATACACAAGTAATGTTATACAATAATAAAAATTTACAAAACAGTATGATCTTTACTTCTTCATTTCGCAGCACGAAGTACCTAAACTATAGTTAAATAACGAATAAAATAATGTTTGTTTGTACGCGAAAACTTATAATCGTTTCAAATTATCCATTATTTAGTTCTTATTTGTAAATATTTCTTAAACATGTTTGATGTTTGAATACTTACACGTAAAAAACATGCTTAAAATTCTATTTAGAGGGGAGACTTCATGCAAGTATTTATGTCGATAAAGACCCAATTGAGAAGTTGACACGCAACTTTACTTAGTTGCGAGCAAAAGCAAAAGTGCGGTGACGGATCATGAACACGTGTCGCCGCTCCCTTTCTTCTCGTGGATATCGTCCGAATCGGATTTGTTTACTGGAGATAGAATGTTGACGCATTTATTTTGTATGATGCTAATGTCGAAAACCTATCGCTAGTTACCAAAACCACAGATAGGTCGAATATTGAAACTGACCATAAGGGAGTTTACCTCAATTTAAGTAAGGTTAGACATTTTTGGGGATAAGTGGTGTGACTGTGAGTGTGAAGGCCTGTGGGTGTGTCGGAGAACTTTATTTAGGAAACAAACAAAAACAAACGCACTTTACTTAAGATATCATTTATTTTTAAAGTCGTATTTCTCGCATGGGTGGCTTATTTTTACTAATTTTGGGTTAATAATGGACAATAACATGTCACGGTCGCGGTGTGTACTATAAACTACTGGTCTACTTATATAATTAGTACTACAAATAACTGGATTACTGAAAATGTGGGACGCATTGCAAAAGCTTGTCATAAGTCATGTTTTAAAGTCTGCCTCTCATTTTTTCCACGTACCAACTACAAGCTTTCATTCATTAAAATCTACTCACAAGCATGCTAATTATAATATTGTATTATAGGACTGACTGTGCCTAAACTATTGTACATCCTGATTAAAGAAACAGACATGTTGTGACCTACTTGGCACAAGAAGTACTTATTTGAAGAAACGTGTCTTCTTTCGTTATTTTTCGGTAAATACCTAATTTTAAAGTTGTCATATAGTTATAATCCCCATACCTAGTGAATAACTCAAAAGAAATCTTTAATATATTTTCACTGTAATTTTCCGGTAAATTAAGCTTTTGCTTATTTTAAAAATAACATTTATATGTTTGTTTAATATACGTAATTATTATTCATAAACGTGATATAAATTAATAAATTCGTAAATGTTATTTATAACTGGTTTTTGCTAGCGACTACCTTTATTTATTTATTTATTTATTCTTCATGTACAGTGTGTACAAAAGCAGGTCTTATGCCATTGATATTCTCTACCAGCCAATCTTAACGAGGAAAAAGTAGAAAATAATTTTAATCATCAATTTTATGAATATAAAATATGATATAATAATATCCTAATACACATATTAATAATTGAAGAAACGAATATATTATTATATTATATCAATAATAAATATGTGGAAATAGTTATTACCTTGCCTATCAAATCAATCAAGTGACTGTTTAACTTGAAGGTGAATTTTACGGGCTTGGTTTATGTAAATAAGTAGAATTCTTAATTTTAAATGGGAAAGCGTCGCAAAGATGTCTTAAACAAAAAAGAGGAATCTATAATGTTGAAGTAATGATAAAGACACGAAATAAGTATAACTGTTTAAAGAAAGAACGCATTAGCTCATCATGTAAGGCACCCAAGTACTGGATATGAGAACTTAAATAACTGGGTGTTGTGGGTGTATAAACAATACCGGATTGAGACTCTGTACCAGGCTCGTCTGCTTGGGTACCTCCGTCTTATCTATGTCTGTCGCAAAGCAGCAGCGCTTGCATTACTGTGTTCTGGTTTGAAGGGTGAGATATGAGAGTGAAATTACTGGGTGACTTGGTGGTTGCAGTTTTTTGCTGCGAATCTCACAGGAGCCATACGTATTATAGGTGACTGTTACCACTTACCAGCTGGTGTGCAGTTTGTTTGTTTGCCAACTTAGTTGCATTAAAAAAAAGAATAGCGAATGAAGCGCTGGAAGCCCTCGAGTGCTTGCGCTGGGCAACAAGCGGATAGTCAAGGCAACTAGTTCAATCAAAGCTGATGCTCATATACATGATCAAATTATCGTAAACCAGCTTTCCGCTCGCGACTTCGCCCGCGTTATTTTTGTTTGCCCGTGGGATTTTTTTCCCGTAGGAAAATTACCCTATGTCCTTCCCCTGGTCTCGAACTATCCCTATACTAACTTTCATCAAAATCGGTTCAGTAGTTTCGAAGCCTATTCAATACAAACAAACAATCAAATCTTTCCTCTTTATAATATTAGTAAGTATAGATTGTGAACGAATCGAATGCAGGTAATTCAGAATGCTTCTTTGTATAGTTTCGCTTGAAGGTATGAATATTTTAATGTTTTGACAACACCCGGCTAAGTATGGGTCTAATTGAGCGCGATAAAGTCAAAAACTTCCGAACGTTTTTTTATTGCGATTATACGTCTCAACCTAAATCATTCATTAGAATTAAAGTATGATGATAATTTTTGTGGATGTCACAAAGAAAGTTTGAATGAATTCGGAAATTTCCGACGCAAAAAATTGCACGTGCAATATGTTGCCCGTGCAAGTTGGGATTTTGTTGTTGTTTATAATATTATTAGAATAGCTGCACTTGGGTGGAAAAATGTGCTGATATGTAATACAATCGATATCAGTGAATCATGATTATCACAATACATGAATATTATCAAAACAATATATTTTACGTGACAGATTACGCTGAATTCATTCATAACATACCTACCTAAAATAGTTTTTATACTTGTCAAATATCAATTTCATTAAGAAGTATCCATTTAGGTCTTCTTAACTACTATGTTACATTGAAAGTGATCTTGTAATTATAACGCAATGAAAAAGACATTAGGGATCATCGAGTTGCAATGATGAATTCGCCAGGAAAATGTCTACCTACTATTCCATATTTAAAATATCCATTAAGGCGCATAGTGGTTCCAATGACCTTTCATCGATCGTCCTGCACTGATTACATAGGAGTGAGTGAGTGAGAGTGAGGGGAATATTTAAGCAAACCTTTACGCGTAAGATGAATTATTTCAATTAAAAATTAATAAAGGCGAATAAGAAAAATCTAAAAAGACCATCCTCTAGAATATTGTTGCATTTTATTTATTGAAATCGAAAGTATATGATTTAACCCAATAATTACGACGTGATTAGGTTTAAAGTTTTAAAATCGAGGCATGTTTGGGTCACATTTTAACCAAGTTTTAATTAATTATCAAAAAATTAAAAAGACCATCCTCTAAAGAATGCGTTGAATAATAACATATCTTTTTTTAAAGATTTTTTTATGCAATATTTATGAAGAGAACCGGTTTTTTCTGCAGTGATTTTTTATGATTGACCCTACTATGCGCCTTAACTTCACTAATATTAGAACCAGTGTGTTTATCATTGCGATTGCTTATTAAGGTAGGTAATATGCTATTTTGATATCACTTTCAAAGCATATTTTGATATCTCTTATAGATAGGGAATAATGACAGAAGACTAAAAAAGGAATAAAGTGTCAATAATGACCCAGTGGTCACAAATGCCATAATAATTAGGAGTGGGCGATACAAATCGTATACAGATACAATATCTATGTACCGGCACAAATTCAAATTCAAATTCAAATTCAAAAATCTTTATTCAACATAGGCCTTTACAGGCACTTATTGACGTCAAAACAAAGCAAAACAATCTAATTTAAAGAAATTATATTAACCTTGTATGTGCATACATCCTAAATATACTCAAGATGTCTGCAAATACAAGTAGGAATGAAAAAAAAAAAAAAAGTTGATTCTACACCTGTTCGGAAATTGGGAGAGCCTTCTCGAGAAGAACAGGCAAGAAACTCGAAAGGTCTAAATTTTTTATCTCCTCTTTTAAATCGCCATTTACAATTTTGGTTTGTTACAGAGTCGTCAATTGAAAGCTGACCTCAAAGCAAAAGTTTGAGCTCAACTTCCATTACAAGAATAGATGTGTTAATTCACATTATATAAGCTATCTCTGAGAGAAGTGCGTGAACTTAGATTATAAATAAATTGCTCTCACTGAACGTTTCTTTGAAACAAAACGCAATACATTGTTAAATATTAGAATTGAGAGTTCAAACCCAAGCTTTTTTGTCCGTCATGTAATCAGACACTTTATAATATGCTTTTTTAATAAGTACATCTTTGATTGCAACTTTAAATTTGTTTAAGCTAAGTTCTTGTATACAACTTGGGATTTTATTGTAGAAACGTATACACAGGCCTCTAAAAGAATTATTAATTTTTTGGAGCCTGGTATTTGGTAAAGCTAACATATTCTTTTGTCTAGTATTAACTGAATGAATATCACTATTTTTACAAAACACATGAATATTCTTACGAACATATATTAGATTCTCATAAATATATTGCGACGCTACTGTCATAATACCAATTTCTTTGAACTTTTCTCGCAAAGAATCTCTCATTTTAAGGTTATAGATTGCTCGAATAGCCCTTTTCTGCAGTACAAAAACAATCTGAATGTCGGCAGCATTTCCCCACAACAAAATACCATACGACATCACACTATGAAAGTAAGAAAAGTATACAAGTCTTGCTGTATCAACATCAGTCAGTTGACGTATTTTCCATACAGCGTGAGCTGCAGAACTAAGTCTCTTTGACAATTTATCGATATGTGGGCCCCATTGCAGCTTAGAATCAAGTGTGATCCCAAGAAATACTGTGGTGTCCACAGGGTCAACACCTATATCCTTTATTTTTACAGTGGTGTGAACCTCTTTGACATTGGGTAAAACAAATTTTATACATTTTGTTTTCCCTTCATTAAGTGACAGGTTGTTCACATTAAACCAGTGAACAATTCTTGAGATAGAATTATTTACATCGTCATTAATTTGCACACCTCTTTTAATTTTAAATAAAAGTGAAGTATCATCTGCAAATAATACCATCTCATGTCTATCCTGTACAAAATCAGGGAGGTCATTGACATATATAAGAAATAGAAAAGGACCAAGAATGGAACCTTGCGGAACTCCCATTTTAACTGCAGAACCTTGAGACCTTTTTCCATTGATGTCTACTTTTTGAATCCTCCCACTTAGATAAGAGATTAGAAGATCAAGTGCAGTGTCACGAAACCCATAGTGGTGTAATTTTCTGATCAAGATTTCGTGATAAACGCAATCAAATGCCTTGGACAAGTCACAAAAAATGCCTAACGCATCGTGTGAGTCTTCCCAGGCTTCGAATATATGTTGTATTAACTCAACACCAGCATCGGTTGTTGAGCGACCCCTCCTAAAACCAAATTGTTTACAGTGTAGAAGATTATTCCTATTAAAATAACTTTGCATTTGCTCCAACATTATTTTTTCAAAAATTTTGCTAAAAGTAGGTAGCACAGAGATAGGTCTAAAATTACTGGGGTCTGATGTGCTACCAGATTTATGTAAAGGAATAATTTTACTTAGCTTCATAAGATCAGGAAATACACCACAGTCAATGCAATCATTAAAAATGTTAGCAAGTATTGGAGCTATTGTTTCAATTACGGATTTAGTAACATCAACGGAATTGCCCCACAGATCCGCAGTTTTCTTTTTATTTAAAGTTTTAAATGACTTTGTTATATCAATTCCACTAATGTGTACAAATTTGAATTTATCATTACAAACTTTAACATGATCCTTCACTATAGATTCAGCAATAGCGGGGGATGAATCCAAAGACTTTGTGATTGAGACTGGAATATCAGTAAAGAACTTTTCAAATTCTGCAGCTACTTCTGTGTCAACTGTTACCTTCTTACCATCAACATTCAAACAATATTGATTATTAGTAGTTTTAGCTTTTCCAGTTTCATTATTTATAATATTCCATGTCATTTTAATTTTATTACTACTGTTTTTTATTTTTGAACTTAAATAATTAGATTTAGCAAGCTTGCAAACTTTTTTGAACACTTTGGAATAAGTTTTTACATAAAGTTTAAATTCATCACTAGTATTGAATGAGCGTTCATTGTAAAGTTCAAGAAGTTTTATTCTGCTTTTGTGAATACCTGGTGTAGCCCATTCACTAAAAGCTAAAGTGCCATCAACCGATATAGTCTTTGGAATAAAAATATTTTTAAATTCAGAACAAAATGTATGAAAAAAGTTTTCATATAATTTATTTGGATTTTCTTCATAACCTATATAATTTAATTTAATACCAATATTTTTTTTCAGCCGTTCTAAGCGACCAGCAGTCTTTGGTACAACAGTGATATTCTTTTTTTCCATGCTTTTACATTTAAGTGGAATGGTAACAATTTGTCCAGAATGGTCAGATTCTAAATTATTAAAAACTCTTCTTGCTAAAGGAACAATATTTGTATAAATATTGTCAATGCATGTGGCAGACGATTGAGTTGTTCTTGTTGGCTCCAAAAATAAATTTCCAAGGTTATATGACCAAAACAGATTTTTAATCCTAATAGATAAACTAGAATTTTCTAATAAATTAATATTAAAATCACCACAAACAATGGTTTGTTTTGTGGAACTACACACTTTTTTCAATACTTCATCCATAGTATCTTCAAAAAGGTCATATAATCCTGAAGGAGGCCTGTATATACTTAATACAATAATCTGGTCCAGCTCCACGCAGGCTATTTCTATTGTTCGCTCAATCGAAAGACTCACAATATCCTTACGATCCTTAAATTTCAGCTTTTTATCTAATATTATTAAAGAACCACCACGAATTGATTTTTCTCGACTGAACGAACTACCAACCAGATGATTGCTGAAATTAAACATGAACTGATAACTTTTAAGCCAGTGTTCAGTTACACAAAAGATGTCTACATTACTACAGTTCAAGAATAATTCCACTTCCAGATCCTTGCCTAACATTCCTTGAATGTTCTGGTGCACCAGGTTGATAAGATTTACTTTATTTTTGTTTTCAAATGGGTTTTGCAATACATTTACAAAGTTTTCAGTATCTTTTCTACCTAATGATAAGCAAGAGGATGTCTCTTTTGTCTCATTACTTAATTTAAAGATTTATTAAAAATATCATCAGTAACATTACTGACAGTCGTTTCACTACCACAGTATTGCTCAATAGGAGCAATTTCAGTACTTTGAGTGGGCTGCTCAATAAAAGCATTGTCAGAGAAAGAATTTATAGCCATGTTTTTGGCTAAAGTTTGTAAATAAAATCTTAGCGAAATAGCTAATTGTTTTTTATAGAATGTTGATAGATATAATCTATCTTCTGTCAAATAAGCTTTAATACATGTCAGTTTGTTGAAGTCAATAATATGGAATTTTTTCGAATAATTTGTCATTAAATCTAATGTCAAATTAAGTTTGTATCTAATATTATTTTCATGTTGTGACAAACGATTATGGTAGGGAAGGGTAAACATTATTATTTGATTAACATGTAAATTATTTAAATGAGAACAAAAATGTTTTAGTACTTTTTTGTTCAAATTACCCCTATTTCCCAAGATCATAACCAGTTTGTCATTAATATCAAACTTATAACTATTAATTTTATTTGCAATATCATGGAAACTTGAGCCAGGCATACAATAATTAATGACACTAAAATCCAACTGATTTGTCAATAACTGGCCCATACCTTTGCCTATGTCATCACAAAAAATAATACATTTAGGCTTAGACACAGACATCTTACAATGAAAACTAGATTGCTCATTGACTGGTGACTGACATACAATACTATGAGCGGAGGATGTATGACTGGGTGCATTGTTATTATTTGTGACATTGCATTCTGTTATTGAAATATTCTCACTTGCAGTCAAAAGTTGTTTGTCAAGAAGGGACTGATAGCGGTCCTCATTATGCTGACAGAGTGTGGCTAGTTCTCTGATAGATTGAATATGCATTTTAATATCATTTTGAGCCGTGTCATAATTTTCGGAGATAGTTGACAATTTGTGTTGTAAATTTCTAATAGTATTATTGAGTTCTTCAACGTCCCTATCATACAAACCCCTGCTCTCTTTCAATTTGCTATCATAAATGTCTAATGAATCTATTAGACATGCACGCTCTTTCCGTAATTTAATATTACTTCTAAATGAGTTATACTTTTTTAATTGGTATTGAGTCCTTTTTAGCATTTTCTTGATTTTAATATATTTTTTAAATTTTTTATTACTCATATGATTGTTCAATAAGGGCCTACCCTCTGTAGGCGAAGAGGATTCTGCTAAATTTTGTCCACCAGGTGACTGCATGAGTTCATCGAACAAGCTGTGTGTGTGAGCATTTTCTTGATTTTGTTTAAATTGTTCCAGTTCAGAAATTTGCCTATTCGCCTCACGCAAGTCCCGTTCAAGTTCTGTGATTCGATCCAATGCCTTCACATAAGTGTCATTACACTGCGTAAAACCGGTGATGGTGTGCTGCAGCTGGTGTCGCTCCTCAAGTACTTCCTTATATTTGACATCCAATTCGGAGAGCTCACTTTTAAGGAAGGTGTTTTTGTCTATGATCTTTTTGATTTCGATCTCACTTTCATCACGTTCCCTTAGAAGTTGATCGCAGGAATCCTTCAATGTCTTTATTTCAATGACAGCTTGCCTGAGTTTTGCCTCAGTATTTTGGGCAGCAGCTTTGCGGGTCAGCATTTTGTTAGCTCATCAATTGCCTAAAAAAGTTGAATTTTATTTTAATAGGAAGTATAAACTGGGTAATGAAACAAGACCTAGGAATTTAAAGGCAACTGATAAGAAAGGGATATTTTGAAAAAGAAAATAAAAGTAGAAAAATAAAGAAAATAAAATAACTTGTCAAGGAATAATATTATCAAACAAAAACAGAAAAGGTGATATACAAATAGCAAAGAGAACAAAAAAAAAAAAAAAAGTAAAGAAACAGTTTATACTGTAAAAACGTCTCCTATATATTTATATTTACAGTAAAATTTAAGATAAAAATGCAAATAAGTTCTTAATATGTCACAAGCTACTGCGCCATACAACTGCGAAGTAAATAGAGAAATGTATTTCTTATTCTAAATAATCTTAAAGAAACATATGGATGAATGACCAGTCCCCGTTGGCAGCACCTGTTCACAGGTTGACGCATGAATCAGCCATCGCTTCGCTCAACCATATTTTAGGGAACGTAACGACCCGACGCACAACGCCACCACCACGCAGACCTTCCAGTGAGCATTACATCCCAATGTTCCACAATGTAACACTATGTTTAAAATATTTTATATCAATTGCAGGACACAGCCACCGTGAAAAATCAAGAAACAGTCTATGTTAAGATATAGTATGGGTTATCATTGTGATTTAGGGAAGTTAATTTAAGTCAGGGAAACTCAACAATAATACTTCTTATAGGCAAAAAACATTAATTACCTAACTATAATAGGTTAATAAGTCAATGTCAATAATAGGTTAAATAATATACTTAGAAATAAGCTGCAGCCTCTATTTAGGTAGTAAGATCTGAATGTAATATCTACATAAATTAGCATTCAGGCCTGCAATTGCTTAAATTGCTTTAGTTATTGTGTAACACAGATGTGTTTAAAAAAAAAACCAAAAAACCTTGAATTATAGGTGGACTAAACTAACAAATAAAGTTGGTTATGGGGTAGGGTACTAGGGCAATGTCACTATATGTCTGAATTTAAGGTGAACTTTACTTTCACTGTATGTAAAGTGAAACAATCAATGTGTAAAACTGGATAAATCCTAATAGTTTTTTAATAATATGTGTGCTATGTTGCAGAGTAACATAAGTGCCTATGTTCTAAGATTTGCCTAATCATAGAATGAATGGGTAATGATAAATACAATACTCCCCCGGTTTATGTATAAGTAGGTAATCCGTCAATCACCAAAACTGCCGTCACTAGCTTAAAGAATTTCTTGCTAGCGAACCACGGGTACTTTCCACAATTTCAGTTTTTCCATATATACTTATTTCCTCTTGAAGTCTTGGATCTAAAGTTTTTGCCAAAACGTAATCTTCGAAAATCTTCGTTGGCTCGTTCAAATCCGTGACAGTTGGTGTTAACGTCGTCTTAAATTTGTCGTGACAAACATAAAATAGCACCGCGAATCGCTTCACAAACAATACAACTGCATTTCAACACAATACTAATTTTAAAAATGCATTAATTTACAGGAATTTGTTGAAAATATAAAAATAACTTAAAATTAAATACGAAGCTAACACAATGACGTCTAGTCACGACCGGGGCTGCGGTCCGTATTACACAATATCTAATATCTATATATCGCTCGGCGAACAAACTATATATTGGATATCGCACGACTTCACCGACCGGCCATAACCAAGTGATAAACAATACGCATATACCCAAAAAATCTATGATACTCGGAAATCTGACTAAAAACATAGATACGACTGAGCCACAGTTTAACAATATATACATGAGCGAGCGAGAAATATTGTTATGTTGGCAGAACGAATGAGCGTATCGTTTTAGTTTGAACGTTATTAGCAACAAAATAAGGTTTAATCTAAAGTTAATTATTTGCAAAAAAGTATGGTATTACTTTGACTCAAGTGTTCTGAAACTATTTATTTATCCATACTAATATTATAAAATCCATACTAATATTATAAATGGGAAAGTGTGTGTTTGTGTTTGTTTGTCCGTCTTTCACGGCAAAACGGAGCGACGGATTGAAGTGATTTTTTAACGGCCGAACCCAATATTGTATCCGTAGTTTAAGATTAAAAACAATCTCGGATTATTGCGTATCGCTCAATCGATCTCTAATCCGCGTGCCAATAACTAAAGACTGCAATCCAAGGATTCTTTTGACACCGGATCGCCAGCTATCCTTACCCTCTTGACTGTTTCTTTATACGCAAAATATTAGATTGTGCAATATTATTACTGTATGTTCTATGAAAACAAACTAGCTATAAATCTTTTTAAATAATGTTTCTTATGCTTCTAACAATAAATATAATGTTTAAAAACACTTAGAAATTATTCTGTAAATAATAATATGTCAAATACAATATTATGCAAACTACTTATTTTTATAGGAATGGAACGTGTATAAAACTGACACGAGCACGCGAGTGACATTATATTTGTTTGTTAGCTAGCTGTGGTGTGGTTGGTTTGATTTGAACGTATAATTTGTGATTTGAACTAATATAAATCAATAAAAACAACGAATAATCGTATAATAAATACAGAAGTAAAATTTGGGATGAGAAATTACAGAAAGAAGAAGTGCCTCTCCATGATTACTAAAAAGAAGAGGAAGATTTTTATATGAGTGTAATGTAGTAATTAATGTAATGTGTAAACTATTGAGGTAACGAAATGTAAAGAGGAAAATAAATGACTTATTTATATTATCATCATTTATTTCAAAAAATATCTTAAATTTAAGATTTTTACAATATCTATACAAGAACAAAATAATATAAAAAACTTAATCCGACAGCGAGGCAAAGCTGAAGCTATTATCTTCTAATATATAAAATGTTCGTGTCCCAGTTTGTTACCAAACTCCTCCAAAACGGCTTGAACGATCTTTATGAAATTTTTTGTGTATGTTCGGTAGGTCTGAGAATAGGCCGTAAACTATTTTTTATACACCTAGGTGATTATTATGCCGAAACGTAGTTCGCCGGCACAGCTATTTATTATATACTAGCTGTGCCCGCGACTTCGTCCGCGTGGAATAGTAATGGCTGGACCGATCTTGATAAAAAGTAGCCTATGGTATACCTTATATAATTAGCTATCTATTAGTGAAAGTATCGTCAAAATCGGTCCAGCCGTTCCGGAGATTAGCGGGAACAAACAGACAGACAGACAAAAAATTTTTTAATTGTGTTTTTGTTATTGGTACCCGATATACATTCATACGGTGAAGGAAAACATCGTGAGGCAACCTGCATATATCTGCGAAGAATTTCAATGGTGTATGTGAAGTCGACCAAACCGCACTGGGCCAGCGTGGTTGACTAAGGCCTAATCACCCTTACATAGGGTAGGCTCGAGCCCCTCGGTGGGGACGTATATGAGCTGTGATGATGATGATGATACATTCATACCCATTCATTAAAAACTTGTTATTTTGACAATACAAATAGACACTTCAATTTTATTTATTTGTATAGATTTCAAACACATTCACATCACATATTATATAGCGCGGCAAAAGGTATTTTAGTCACTGTTTTGATGTTTCTTTTATGTATGGCATTATTTTCATTAAAAGTAATTTACGACAGTTTTGTTCAGCCGGAACCAAAAAGTAAATTCGTAGTTATTTATTGCTATTGTTGATATTTGGTGTTAATTGCGACGCTGTTGTTGTAACACTTCATCATCATCACTGCAATTACGTATCGAAATCTGATATTGTTTCGGCTCATAACTCCAAATCACTACTATCACATCTTCCAAAAATATCGTCTTTGCCATTGCCATTTCTGACAAAAATACAACAATTATTTTCAAAACATGTAAATCAATCGTCATTATATTGGGACACGTCAAACGTCATTTTCGAACAGAGGTCTATCCAAAAACACTGATCGGACCTCTCATGGATGGTTGCCTTTTAGAGATTACAAATGCAATCCTTCGATTGGTTATAGAGACGCAAAATGGTACTTTTGGATTGAGTTTGCAATCTCAATCCGGAAAAAACGGATCAGGATCGCATATTGGGTTCGGGCGTAAGTGGAGATAGTTGAACGGATAGGGAGTGACATAGGCTACTTTTTGTCTCTTTCTAATCCCCCACTTCCCTAAAATGGGGTGTGGAAGTTTGTATGGAGCATTCCGCAATTTTCAAGGTAGTAAGCTAAAAATTGGTATGCGAACTATTTGTGACTAACAAAAAAATTTGCTTGGAAATCTGCCCCCAACCTCTTAAAAGAGGGGGTGAAATTTTATATGGGACTTTTTGAGTTTTCAAGGAAGGAAGCTAAAAATCGGTACACAGTCTCTTTGTTACCAACGAAAAATACCTGCCTTATTTTTTTTTTAATCTTCGGTGTTACCCCTAATTTAACGCGAGCGAAGCCGCGGGCAAAAGCTAGTTACCTATAATCTTTCAATGAATGTCAAATTAGTTTTAGACCTTATGTTTTGCAACGTAAATTCTCAGTGTCGACGGTCGAATTTCATAGATATCATTCAAAATTTATTCACAAAACCGAAATATTTAAAAATATGTGTACGATGTGACATTGTGTGGTATATCTAGGTTTCAGAGTACCGTAGATTCCGGTCAATATATAGATATTGAAATATATAGTTTCAATATCTGATATTCAAAACCGATATATAGATACGATACAATACAGCGAAAATCCGATATTACCCATGCCTAATAATAATTTAAAAAAAAAAAAACGTCGCCCCACACCTGGATTTTCTCCTGTGTCGTGGGTGCAGTTACAAACATAGAATATCACATGCACACACGCCCAGACCGGTACAATTTTTTGTAGGCCATACAAAATATTTGTCCCGTACGGGAATCGAACCCGCGACCCGTTGCGCAGTAGGTGATCACTCGACCTCTGCGCTAAACGTGTCGTCAAAGTTAAATAAGTTCGCGCTGTGCATGTTTGTTTCTGTTGTGCAAAAGAAATACTTTGCAGATGTCGATGAGTCTACTATATAATAAAATAATAAGGGTCGTTTTGTCTCTGATCAGAGTGATCAGTGTCAACTTTTGCCTCTTAACGATATTATATACTGCGACGGTTAGTACGCGTGACACCGCTGTGGATCGGTGACAGATGGAAGTTCTTAAAATCCTCCAATCAGAAGAATAAAAGAATGCAGTCTAATACGTATAGTTGATAAACTGATAGGTAAGTCGTAGTGTGAACCCTACCACGCGCGCCCATAAGGGCAGGGAGAACACCGGGGGGTTTAGTGGGTAGGCCCGGCACTCTGCCGGGAGAGCCACACACGCTCGTCGTCTAGCTAGCCAACGGCGAATACGGTGGGGTCACGCATTCCCCTCGAATAAAAAAGTATGTCAGTTTAAAAATCATTTATGATTTCAAATACCCACATGCGCAGGTTGCTAGTAAATAATACAATATAATAGTTGCCTTGCCTTGCCTTAAAAGCGAAATATTGTACTATTTCAATCCACAAGCATAATCATAAAAGTGTGAATAATATAATGTGCATTTTACATATAAATCTATATATGTACGAGGGGAGATCAAAAAGTTCGCGGAATGAGAGGGAAGGAGATTGAAATTAAACACCAAACTATTTTTCCTTTTTAATATATTCTTCCTTAACCCTAATACATTTTTCGGATCTATCAAATAATTTGCTTATACCATCGAAAAAATAATAATTTGTTTCTGGTGTCAAAATAGACCGAAATTGCCGATTTGATTTCTTCATCGTCTTCAATTTTTTTTCTACGAAGCTCTCATTATTTTTGAACATAAATAATAGTCCCTGGGGGCCATGTTTGAACTATACGGTTTTTTAATCCAAGTTTAAAGAGCTTGATCTGTTAAAGACCATGTCGCTCTATACATCCACCTTGCTTAAATTATATTAATAATAATATTGTAACTTCACTACAATAATTTAACGGGTCATACACGAATAATAAATTTTGATTAGAGATTTTGCTTCTTTTGAGGACGGATTTTGAAGTTATTTCGGAACCCATTTTGCACTGACCTTAGTCATCCTAAGATGATGATGTAGTATATTTAAAATATTTGATTCGTATACTCTAATCATTGCTGCGAGCTGCTACTTCTTGAGCCGGACATCTTCTAATACACGTTTTTATATTTTTTAACGATTTCCGTTGTGGTGGCCTCAATTAGCCGTCCGGAGCGGGAGTCCTCTTCAGTGGACTCTCTTGCTTGTTTGAAAAGACCATGCCACTCGTAAACCATGGTTTTACCAGGGGCAGAGTCCGCGTAAACAGCTAACAGCTCTTGAAAAACAGTCTGAGCGGATTTTTCTTGCTTGGTAAGGAACTTCATAACGGCGCGGTGTTCAATTTTCTCCATACTGGCTGACTTCATCCCGATTCAGTTGTTTTTAGGTCGAAAACTCAAAAGTTTATGACCCGATTAGGTTCAAACTTGGTATATATAGTTTTAATGAGGTTCTTAACTAGTGCCTATCTGGAGGAGTAAACCAACCCCCATCAACCCCTCCATTCCGAACTTTTTGACCTCCCCTCTTATATTAAGTCTCAAGATAGTCAAGAAGTCTCAAAAAGTATATTGTCAAGAGTTCGGTTACGTAGTTATTGTATTTTATATTCTGTGGCATTCTTCTATCATTAACATCAGAGAGGTGTTCTTAAAATTGCTTTGAAGAAGCCTTATTAGGTACTCTACGAATGATCTTTTTAAGGTAGCGAAAGTTCTTAGTGTTAGAAGGCTGTATTTCTTGAGGGTTGCTGTTTTTGTTCATAAATCTGTATTACGGGCACGAAATTCTTATGATGACATGTTACAGAAACGCGTTTTCAAAGTGCCAAGTCGCTCTGTGTCTACTTCCTTTGCACGGCGGTTCGGAATTTTTCTTTTTCCATTTCGCTCGCTACTCGCTAGCATCTGTAACTTTAAGCTGTGTTCTGCACGTGAAACTAAAAAGCTTGTTTCTCAAATGTTGATTGAATGGACCTACGATGAGTCTGAAGCTTTGATTAAGATTTTAAAATGGTAAATGATTAATTATAATCACACACACACACGCGCGCACATATACACACACACACATATGTACACACACACAATAAACTCAATTTTGTAATACTTTGCATGCCTAATTAGTATTGGATTGGATTTAAAATGTGGTATCTTATTAATTTTTCACTTCATGTAGGCCTACTAGCCGCTAGAAATTTCATTTGAAAATCGTGTATTTCCCTCATAGGACAGGCACAGTCTAGTATGGGGGATTGTTTAATTAATGTATAGTTATGCTTTTTGTATGAATAAATTTCATAAATTTCATTTCATCTCAAATTTTAAATTTCATTTCACATTATATTCAGTGGCACGGTCGAGATAGGAAAATGATAAATTTGATAGAAAAATGAGATCATAAAGGATAAGGCACTATTAATTACTATGCATTATTGATAAGATACTGCCATCTTACTATCTGTAATAATATATTTTATTCATTGACCCCTTTAAATTACATTTAGTAAAAACATGTACTGATATATTGTAACTCAACACATATTCAAAGCTGAAATATGTACCTAGTCTTGCCATAAATATTGTAAGATAGAAAAAACATTTTTTTTAACTGCTTAAAACATTTATTACTTTTACACTATGTTAGTTTAGTACATAAATATAAATCAATTAAAAATATATAAAGCTTATTCGAAGTGGTCTCCATTGGCTGCAATACAGTCCTTTAAACGTTGAGGCCAGTTATCAATAGAAGCACGCACTCTTTCCATGGGAAAATTCTTCACTGCCAATCGTATAGACTGTTTTAGGGACTCCAAATTATCATGGCGTTTAGAGCAAGCTGTTCTCTCTAAAATTGACCATAAATCATAGTCTAGTGGATTAAGATCGGGACTAGACGACGGCCAGTCTTCAGTTCTAATGAAGTCCGAAACGTTCGCTTCTAACCAAGACTGCGTGGAACGAGCTTTATGACCCGGCGCCGAGTCTTGCTGGAAGGACCATACTTGGTTATTGAACATGGTGATGTTAAGGGGCTTAACTACCTTCTCAAGAATGGTATCTTGATATACTTGTGCCGATGTTTTGATACCTTTTTCACAAAAATATGGCTCAGTCACTCCTTCATAGCTAACACCCCACCAAACCATCACTGAACTCGGATAATGTCCACGTTGCACTCTGTCGACTAATTGGGAAGCTTCCTTAGAGCTTTGAGCATAAATACGGTCATTTTGTTGGTTAAAATGTTGCTCTATTGTAAAAATTTTCTCATCCGTAAACAAAATTTTTCTGTGACCTCCCTTTGCGTACCGCTTCAGTAGTTGTTTCGATTTTACCACCCTATTCTTCTTTAAATTATCAGTTAAGAAGTGACCAGTGCGTCTCTTATAGGCTGCAAGTCCTAAATCATCTTTTAAAATACGTGACATGGTTCTAGGTGCTATCTTCATTCCCCGAGATAAAATCTTTTGCTTTCGGACAGGATTTCTTCCAATTCTTTCCCTTACTGCTTTGACCACCTTTTTCGTACAAACACTACGTGGACGGCCAGATCTTTTTCTATCACAAACAGAGGAAGTCTCATTGTACCTACTAATAGCCCGGTACACAAACATTTTACTAATACCAAGGGTATGGAGAGTTTTAAAAATTGCATTTGGCTCCATACCTACTTTGTGTAATGCAATCACAGCGATTCGGTTCTCTTTATCACCCCACTCCATTTTAATATCGCAAAATATTATAAAATGTATTGGCGCCAAAATGAGAAAACACAATGAACAACCGTATAAAAATGACAGATTCGAAATTCAAATGTAATATTTTTTTATTTTTAAGTGTAACAGTATTTATGGCCAGACTAAGTATATGCCCTGTGTTCAAAGTAAATAAGAAAACATCTAATAATGTCTGCTATTTACACGTGTACTACACATTTAAATGAAATGTGTAGTACACATTTATAATTTATAATATGTACGTGTAGTCATGTACATGTGGTCACGAAATTGTTGAAAGTGGCAGGTGCATAGAGTGAAGATAAAATTCAAATATTACATTAAAAACAAACTTCTATCGAGTCTACACATTTTCTTACAATAATGTCTTGCGATCTATTTATTTTACAAGTAAATTGTAATTTTATTCCTTTTGTTTGTAAAAATAATGAGTAGTAAGTAATTTTAATCAATCAACGTTGCAGATATTATTGTCTCGTGAACATAAATAAGGCACAAGTGGTGAAGTGGTTTGTAATGCATTTGATTTGGTTATTACAGACAGTAGTACGTCAGATGGGGCATGACGAATAAGCATTTAGCACGTTCACTAGAGCTGAAAAAACTTGGCAGTGTTACAGCTTCTCTATCCTAGGGCGCTCTATGGCTCCGGTGGCGTCTAGGCGGCGCTTGCGCGGCAATCTGTAATTTCGTTCTGGATTTCTATTAAAGAAACCTACCAATATAGTACGACCAATAAGTAAGATAAGTTTAGATATCCTTATCTCACTTATTGATCGTAATATTTGCAATACATTATATTTATTGACCAGTAACGCTATTTACTGACTTCAATAAGGGAAAGTTCTGTTTGATTGTACCTCTATCTTTCTTATGTAGGTATGCTAACCGATTTCTCCATCAAATCTTCAAATTCATTTTGGATTATTTTTCATTTGCAGGGGTCCTATTATCATCATGTCAGAATCTGTTGCTGGGATCTCAGATAAATTGAGGGAGACTCTCAAAGAAAAATAACCATTATTTGCTTATCCCCGTAGCCCCATGAAAAATTGATATGCTATTATACCAACTTACGGCAAATCAAATTTACTCTCAAGCGTCTAGTTTTAGCGTGACACAAACTTTGGTAACGCTTATGTGCTCAACTTTGCGTTCGTCCATTTATCTGTCCGCTGCATCGAGATCTCGGCCCATCGCACAGAGGGACACGCTCCATACAAGGGCGGTCATAAATAGTTAAAGTCCTGTTACTATCAATACATTGTATTATTTTAGTGACTTATAGTTGTAAAAGTGTTTTAGGAACATTAAAATGAAAGAAGTACATGTATTTACGGAATAAAAAACGTTTACTTCAGTAAAAAACAAATATAAACAATAACATACTTTTACCTAAATTTATCATGAACAAACACTTAAAAATTGGAATGTAAAACATATATTTTAAATAAAATAAGAGTCAAAACATTGATAACATTATTTAATTATAATAAAATAATAGAAATAAATAAATTAAAATTAATTAAATACAAAAAAAAACAAAACAACTAACAAAATACAAATAAATTATTCTTATTCTAACAATATTAAACATGTAACAATTCTATTACACTTTGTGACAGAGTATTTTTCTTTTTAGGGGGAAGTTTCCGAAGACTTGTAATATAAGGATCTGAATGTAATAATAGTCGTTGTATTAAATCTTGATTGGTAACTTCACGTGACATTTTTCGAGTGTGACTTCGTCTATAAATTTTGATATACTTATTTGTCGCTTCAGCAGCTTCTTCGGAAAGTTCTCCTATAGATAACAATGCATAACTTATAATATCTGATCCATGTACGAGCACCTTGTGGACAGAAGCAGGAAGACTATACCACGGATATTCCTCGACCAGGCTGTATGCTGTTTGTAATGCATAGTCTTTAAACTTGCATTCATTAATTTTATGTCCAGAAGATAACGTTTGTAATATTACACAACAACGATCTATGAGATCCTTATTCAAACCTGTAATTTCAGCAGATACAGCTGATTCCAAAAAAAACTTCCTGGCCGTGTTTCCGTCGTTAGACGTCCCGCTTCCACCACTACGCGGCTTGTCAACTATTAAACCTAATCGTTCCCTAAACTGGGACTGTACATATTGTTTTTTATTTGATAACAATTGTTTATCACTATCTAGCCTAACTTGCCATTTTTTTATGTCTAATCTATATGAAAGATGAATAAAATATTCGAAGAAACGTATCCAAGAATGTAGTGGTGATAATCCAAATTGGTATCTACTCTCTATTACAGGTTTTTGTAAACATTCGTCTATTTTATTCATCTCTTTAGGGGTAGCATTACATATATAACATCTACTTGTAGATGTTTCACTTAAAGCACTACAAATTTTACCATCTACCATTGAAAGCTGCAACTTATGAGAAACGACCAATTCACGATTGTCGATCTGAATAAAAGTAGGTTGCAAACTTTCAATTTTATCCTTAAAATAAGCTTCCTCTTGCAAAGACACTGCTGTGCTTTCTTTCAAAAATTGAAATCGAATAGGACGGCAGTACCTAGTGGAAGAGGGTCGAGGATTTTTCCATAAAAATTTACAATTATCTTCAGCTAATTTTACAATAATTTGAAGGGGTACATAAGATGTTACAAACAAACTACTATCTTCTAAAGTTGAATCTGAAAAAAATTGTTTGTATTCACTATGTCCAGTGCTGCCATCGAATCCCCATTTCCCAAGTAAAGAGATATTAGACAAACAATCATCAGGAATCTGATCTAAGACCTCTTTTTGAGATTCAAGGATTCGAGAAGCTGTGTGATCAAAAAGACTTTGTAATTCAACTTCAGCTGAAGACTCGGAAACAGTTATATTAGAAGGGTAACATCTCTGTTTCGCTTTAGTAATTTGTTGGTAACATGGTAATACATTAGGAGAAATCTTACTATTAACAAAGTTTTTAATTAATAAATACTGATGTTTTGTCAACTGAGCATCAGTCACAAGTGACAAGACATCATCAGTGCTAACTCTAGATATACACGAATCGAATGAACAGTCTGAAACATCAAGCAATGCACTCACAGTAGAATCATCAGACTTTGACAAATCAGCTACTCTCCGACGTTTAGTCCTTTTACTACATTGCGTAAAAGGTTTTCGAGGACGACCACGTGAATGACACGGCGACGTTTCAGACGGAGTACATTGCTTATTGTTTTTCACAAGTTGAATTTTTTCAATAACATTAAACCAATCGGAATTCTTATATAAAAGCTTGGTTTTATCCCTATTACATTTTTTCCAGAATCGAGCAATAGCTTTACATAAATTATTAACAATTTTCTCTAAATAATGAATATCAATGTTCTCAGCATCGTTCAGAGTAGTCAACAAACTTTGTAGGACTTGACGACACTTTTCCGAGTCATTATCGGTATTGACAGTTAGCCATATTTCAAGAATATGCATTCTTGAAAACGAGCATATATATAAATTACCTAAAACAAAAAAAAAACGGTTAAAATTCAGTCACAAAACCTACACAAAGCACTAAGACTAAATAAACTAATTTCGTAGCAAATGCTACGAGATAATCTGGCAACCGTAGCACCCTTGTCATCGCCAAAAGGGCAGATAAGGGCAGCCAAGTTTTAATTTTCCTAAGATAAGAAAGTCTAAAGATTATGGTGCAATATACCTCCATAGTCGGAGCGAGTGGGAACATATTTAAAAGTTTATTCAAACTTTGAATATTAAAATATAATACTCCAAGAAAAGTCGCCTCGTAGCAATGGCATACTAAAGAAAATATATACTAAGATACAATTAAAATAAAAATATTAATTATTACATACCCTGTTCTTGGATATCCATTTCAGAAAAAACTCACACAGCACTCACAGGTCCCGCAATGACAACAAATGACGTCACGCTTTTTAATGACTCACTGATAACAGTATTTACGATTGGCGATGCGCTCTCTTTGAATGCACAATAGATAATGAAGGCGCACTCTAATTACTGACCTATTTATAGTTTCAGAAGGTACCGCAACTATCCAATGTAACGACAAGGAATAAAATGTAAAACAAGAAAGCAGGTTTTTAAGATTTATGACCTATGGATGTCCCACAGTGCATCGGTTTCATTTTTGGAAATTTTTAGGACCGACCAAGGTTTTAGGTCATGTCTCCTAGGCCCAAAACCCCTAATAATAAATATTTATTAGGTTTACACACTTATTCAACTTCCTCGGATTGTTTCCCTCTATATTGATCCCTTAATATGAATCACGCTGCAACACCTATGTATGTTATGGCTTTTGCATTTTCTTAACTTATGACAACCTTCAAACTTTTGGCCAATATTACCAGCATTCCGAAATATTTAAAATGGTCGGACAATTTAAGGTAACGTTAGAGCTTAACTATATATTTTTTGCAATTTCACTATCACCACTGCACTTCAAAGTAATTATCTCAACACTGTCAATAGACGTAGTGAATTAATTATAAATGAATAAAATAACCCGGAAGGACTCGAACGCAGCAAAAAACGAGCGTATCGCAATTTTGCATCACATTCATCCGCATCGATCGATAGAAATAAGCAAAACAAAACACCATGACATTGACAGTTCCACAATTCGATGTTTTGAAAAGCCTTAATGCACTGATCTACTAAGCAATACCTTTGACGGCAGGAGTTTGGAATTCGTGAAATACGCGATGTTTGTTTCATAACGTACGGAGGACGGCTGAAAGTTCTGAGCCAAAGGTATTAAAAGGCCAGATAAAAATCTTTTTTTTTCTATATATTCTCCCTCTACTTCAACATATTTCTCACATCTTTTAAAAAGAGCTTGTATCCCACTAAAAAAATAAGACGAATCTTTGGAGTCAAAAAACTCGTTCACGGCAGCTTTAATTTCTTGATCATCCCCAAATATTCGTCCCCGAAGGTCTTTTTTCAATTTTTTAAAGAGGAATTACTCCTTTCTACGTACCACTTCGGAGAACTGTATTTGGCTCAAGTTCACCCATTCCCAGATTATGCAAACTGATGAATGAATATAGCGACCGTTTTGATTTTAACTTTGACCCTCCCGGAAGGCTCCATTCTATTATGAAAGCATCACCTAGAATGCAATAGATTTTGTAATTTTCTTTCTGTTATTCTAACTACTTTAATATCGATAATTTTCAAACTGTTCAAATTTAATTTTAGCTTGTTTAATAAATAGTTGGATGTACTCGAACATGCTGTATTTGCCTGTAAGTGTTTGTTTCACCTAGTCGTAGATAAAAATTTTAGACTGTAATAATTAAATGTATTGGTGTGTACAAACGTTGGGGAATCAATAAAAAAAAAAAAACAAAAGAAGTCGCTGGAAGGCAGGTCTGGACTGTAGGGTTGGTGATTTACTTCAAAGGCAGTTTCTCGAAGGGCTTGCCTCGCAATTCGCGCCGTATGGATCGCATTGTCTTGCAAAAACAAAATTCCTTTACTGATTTTCCCTCTTCTTTTTTCTACAATAAGATTGCGTACTTTAAAGTGCTGCTAATACACGGCGTTCCTTGTAGTTTTTTTTAAAGATAGTCAATGAGTAAAATTCTTTCCGAATCCCAAAAAATTGTGGTCATGAGTTTCGAAGTCGACTTTTCGACCTTAAACTTCTTTGGCGGCTTCTCTTCCTCTTCAATCCACTGCACTGATTCTTGTTTTGATTTTGGATCATATTGTCGAATCCACGTTTCATCCACGGTGACAAAACGGTTAGAAATTTCGTCCAAATTATCCTTGCACAAGTCGATAAACTCCATAGAAGTTTCAACTCGACGCTGTTTATCGAGCGGCGTAAATGCCCAACTCTTTGCTATCTGCCACATTTTTATTTGACGGTTCTCCTGTACAATTTTCTTTACTTTGCCGATGTTTTCGTATGTGACGGCGGTGTTTGGTCGCCCCGGGCGGGAGTCATCTTCCAATGACTCTCGACCTTGCTGGCCCAACGTTTGACTGCGGCAGACGATGGCCCAGATTCTGGATAAACTGCAGACATTTCTTAAAAAAAATCCCTTTCCGTTTTTCCCTTTTTTACGAGGAATTTTATGACGGCACGATGTTCCCATTTCGTGTAATGCAGCGATGAGTCAGACATGTTGATGTTTACAGATCGATTGCTCGGGCTATAATGATCCTAACTAGACAAAACTTTCCTTATATACTAATTAGATGTCACTCAACTAGTGACGACTTGCGCGAGTGATTTAAGTACCTACAAGTACCTTAGGTTCAGAACTTTTCAGTCGCCCCTCGTAGTACGGTGGACCCGTACTACGAGGGGCGGCTGAAAAGTTCTAACTGAAATATTGACTCCGTTGTAATATTTCAAATTATTCAGGTAATTTGATATTCTTTCCAAATTCGAAGATAGCTATCAGGGTATATAATATATGGTTTATCTGCAGAATCCCTTCCAGGGTCCGGAATAGTAGTTTTCTATTTTAGTTTGTAAAGAACATACAAATTTATCTTCTAGTACTATATACTCGAACAAGCAGAGAACTGCTTACATTCCTATACATCAAATAGCGCGCAGGTACTGGGAGGGAATTTCTGTGTAGTCGGTGTAAAGAGGTTGTTTGTTACTCTAAAATATTTGCCGAACAGTAAGACTCGAGTATAAGAACCAGTTCTCGACGTGGCCTAGTCTTAAAGCGAAGCGGTAGGGTCATCAAACGATCACCATCTATGTGAATTTTACCATCAATTCAATCAAAAAATCAATTGTAACCATCTTTAATGAAATTATGTCTATTTACAACTCCAATATACAAGTTCGTAAAAGACAATTTTATTTGACTATTCAAGTTCTTAATAGACATTAATGGACGGGTGTAGCACACGCGGCTTACCAGTGCAGTAACTAAAAGTGACACTATTCAAGACATATTGCCAGACTATACTACCCAGTTGTAGTATACTACACGACCAAGTTTGATGCTCTCAAAGCACAGTGCAATTTCGCCTTTAGGGTCTAGTTTAGTCTTTGGTCAACATTGGTGATATAGGTTTCTTGACTTCTATGCGGTAATGCGTAGGTCAAGAGCGAAATTCCTAGCAGAGCCTTCAACAACAATAAATTCTATTTATAGTAAGTATTCTATTCTATCACAATATTCCATTTTCTATTCATAAACTTATCTATTAAACATCATTACTCAATTCAAATACGTCTCACTACTGTCCTCAGACGAATAGAAATTAACGTACTACGATTTCTAGGTTGTAGAAGGCTTAAGGTTTTATTTCGAATTTTCCATTTCTTCGTAAATGTATAAATGCGGTACGGCTTCCTTTCCTTACTCGACTTTTACGACATCTACGGGAAGAAAAGGATCGGCGACGCTTGTTGTATTCTAACACCGTCAGCGCACAGACAAAATATGAAACTTACGATAAACCTTCCAAGTGCGAGATGGACTCGTACACCGAGAATTCCGTACAAACTTATCTAGGAATTTAAGTTCCTTAAGATGTACACATTTACGGTTTTAATGTTTTAACTATTCTTTGTATATTTATTTTTCAATTTAACTGACTAAAATTTCATAACAAATGCAGTCATATTAGAAACACCTCTCCTTTTTTTAAGACGGTTCAAAATTACGACAAAATACACAAAAACCACTACACATTATATGCAGTTCGTCCGATCTGTTTATGCTTGACCAAGCTTAACATTGCTTAATAACGGGATCGCTCATTTGCGTTGCGCCTTTAAATTTCAGCGAAAAAAAGAACACCAGTAATCCGTATCAATATTTTCAATAGTGAACTGCAGTTTTTGCAGTGTCAATCATTGTAAATATTTCGGTGCTTTCGACAATTTGCACGTTATTAGAAATCGGTTGTGTGCTAATGGGGCTATAAACGGACTTGTGTTGAAACTATAAACGTTCTTGCGTGTATATATTTGTACGGTTCTATCTGGTGATATTCAAACCTGGAATTTATTTGCATATCCCAATCTGATATTATTTTCTTACATCTTCTTCTAACGTATAAAATCTCATGTCACAGTGTTTGTTATCGCACTCCTCCGAAATGGCTCGAACGATTTTTATTAAAATTTTTGCCTATATTTGGTACGTCTGAGGATAGGTCGTAGGCTATTTTTTATACCCCCTGGTAATAAGGGCGCCCCTCCAGTTTTTTTTTTACTTTTATTATGGCGAAACGTATTTCGCGGGCACTGCTAGTAATTTATGGATTGTCCGTGTACCTTATTACAAAATATGCCAATATTTTTCATATAGCATTCCATGTTTTATATTTTCCTTAACTGGTATTATTCAAGCAGGTCAAAAGCTAGTTGTTATTGAGCTTTTAATCCTTTATCAACTTATATGATAAGGCTTACGGTAGCGGCGAACTTCGCTTCAAATCCTCAATCACTTATATAAAAATTATTTGCTACTGCAAGAAAACATTGGCAAACCTTATTGCTTTGATTCCGTACCTACCTGACTGTGTTACAATGGAGAAAAAAGAAGTTACAATTGAAAGCATTCATTATAATTATTATATAAAAAAAATATGATTTTTCACTAATTCAATTGATCATCTGCAGATTGAATGATTCTTCCACTTCAAAGCAGGATTGTGACGATGAGAACTCAATAAGCGCTCAGATAATTTTTTTGACCTTGGCGCTTATTAACCTCTGCTTGTTTAACCTAATTATTTAGCCGTTATTGTAGACATGGTTTATTTAATTGTCTATTAACAATTCGACAAACAAGCATATTGCCCACCTGATGGTAAGTGGAGTAAGTGGCAACAGTCACCTATAAGTGTAACATGTGGCTCTTGTGAGATTCACAGCAAAACTGCAACCCACACAACAAACCGGAACACACCAATGCAAGCATTGCCACTTTGCGCCAGAAATAGGTAAGACGAAGGTACCAAAGCAGGCGACCCTGGTACAGAGTCTCCCTCCGGTTCTGTTATTCTTTGTTTCTATGTTCTTTGTAAATGATCGAAAAATTCTACTTTCATTTTCAAATTGAGCAGGAAACAACTCAAAGCCCTTCGCTTTAACATGTTCCAGGTATGTTCGATAGGATTTTACTTGGGCGAAGCGCGGCCAATCCAAAACCCGAACATTCCGAAGTATCGATAAGCGGCCGACACCAGCCACACCGTGTAGGAATGTGCATTATCGTTCATGAGTAGAAAGTCCTGGCCTATTTGGATTCTCTGCGCGACAATAACAGGTTGCACTACTTCCTCATGGGAGTTTTGACCAGTCATCCTACCTTGTATCCAAGTATGTTCGTCCGATGAAATGTTCGTCCTAGACTTGTGCGGAGTATATCACCGAGAAGAAAAAAAACAGATGTATCTTTTGGAGCTGCTGATATATATCACTCTTTTATATCACTATATCACTTTTATATCAGTCTCTAGCTCAGCTGAGTAATTCATGCCAAGGCCTGAAAAACTAGATCAATAACTCAGTATTTCTTTATTTTCCTTCCGGTCGACTCCGACCACTTCCTAATTCGTCCACTTCCAATGTTGCCCAATTCCTAACTTGTCCACTTCCTAACTTGTCCACTTCCAAAGGTTCCCACTTCCTAACTTGTCCACTTCTAAAGTTGCCCACTTCCTAACTGGTCCACTTTAATTTATCAACCTCCCAAGTTGTCCTGGGCTCGGAACTGGTAGTGATAATTTCTACCAAGTGGAGTTTAGCATTCATAAAGAGATTTACAATTTATTTGTATTCATATATACATAGAATAATTTTCTTAATATTGTTGTGAATATTAAAAATCAGTTACCTGATTTCTCTTTATACTTGACAGGTTTAGGACTGCTTTGACTCAACACTCTCGGCCTTTTGTATTCGTAAAATCCAGCCGACGAAAGAGGAGTTACCGAGTTACTGATTCAATGCTGTTTCCATACTCTCGGATATCTTAGGCATGTGAAAGAGTTACTGAGCTACAGATATGTTTTAAACTGAAGTGATATACTGATACAATCGCTCTTTGCGTCTCATATATTTTTTTTGCCTCAATCACTCCTTTTTTTTAACGTTGGGAATGCATTACGCATACCTCGCGTTTGAGAAGACGCAAGGTTATGTCGGACTCTCCGCTGACACTGGGATAGTGTGTTACCCAGCGGCAGTGGCCTACCGACTAAAACCCAACGATGCCCCCTCACAAATGCCTTGGCGCGAGCACGTCCATCACCGCCGCATCCTCTCCATCATTAGATGAAGAGGGTACGTCGAGGAGGGACGTGTCTAGTGACACGTCCTGACAAGGTCATGGGAACTCTATCGAATACTTCCACGACCTCGCCTCAATCACTCCTGAGTTACAAAACTCTAGTTCGTCCGCCAAGACGAATTCCCGTCCAAACCATGATTTACCTCGCCATAGTATATGTGAACCGTAATCTGCGTGGAGATCTTCAAACGAGGGTTCGTCGTGAATCCGAATGAAACCCTATACTCTTTATTGATTTATCAGTGAACAGCATAAATGAAAACGAAAGCCGCTGGCCGCGATTGCCACGTCCCAACGCTGGAACTCATAGCGATCTTTGACTATATTGGTATTCTTATGGCGGTAATTTGTATTAATCGATCGATTCTATCTTTGAGTGTTGGTACGATATCTACCCGTGTGCTGTTCTGCCACATCCCCAGTAGTGTGATAATGTAACCACAAAGTTGATATGACAATTTGACTGGTGTGTAGAGCCGCAGCAACGACGCGATGAATAACGCCATTTTGTAAAATGCCCACTGCTCGTAATATTTCATCCTGACTTACGACGTGGCATGACGCTAAACAACTCAGACCGGTTAAAACATAAAATGAAAACAGATCCTTTATATAATTTTAAGTCAGTAAAACAATTTTAGTTTTCTTACTTGTGGCAAAGTACTAAGAATTTAACCGCCTTATTTTATATTAATACAAAATATAAGAATAAAATAGGTTTTGCCCCGTATGTAAACTTTTTCTGGAAATTAAAAGCTTTAAAAGCCATGATCAAAATTTGGATAAAATACCCCTTTTTTTTCGGGGGGAAATGCGCAACCGCACCGTGCCCACCGTTGGCTAGACGGCGAGCGTATGGGGGACTCACCTAGCAGAGCGCCAGGCCTACCCACTAAAAACCCTCGGTGTTCTCCCTGCCGTTTTGGGCGCGTGTGGTAGGGTCCACAGTGCGACACCACTACCTAGACGACACGTCCGGGCTAGCCTAGATAGATACATAGATAGCCTAGATTGGTCGGGTCGGCCAAGGAAAGATTTCCGAGAACACCAGGACAATCCCCAGACGGAGAAGCCTTACGGTGCACGGGAGCCGACCGTGCACGCAGGCCTCACGGCAGGTCATCAGATTTAGCGAATGCCCGCCTTCTCCCGCCTATCCATCTGCGGCGGAGGCGAGCGGCCTGAGTATCTGCCTCCCGTTCCCTCTCTGCAGCCTCCTTCTGCGACATGAAATCTTCGCAAAAGGAAGCGACAGCCCTCCATTCCGCTTCGCCGTGGAGCATGGCCACGATCTTGCTCGGCAGTGAAAGGTCTCCGCTTCCCAGCGCAGCGTTGATATCGCTGCGCTGGCATCGCCATCCGGGCACACCACAGGGTGTACTCGGTCGTGTCGTCGCAGTGCTGACACTGCGGCGTTTCCTCCCGAGGTGCAGCTCGGTGCAGGTAGTGACCGAAACAACTATGTCCGGTCAGTACCTGCACTATGCCACGAACCACCTCCACCTCCTGTGGGGTAGATCGTCCTCCCCCGTTCTCGGACGGCAACCCGATGCCGATACACCTCCGACTGGATTATCCTCCGTGCATCGACATCCCACAGCGCCGGCGTTTGGCCAAGTACGCAGGCCGTGGATAATGTATCCCTAGATTTGTTGATGTGTGTCCCATAACACACTAGCTTTGCCCGCGAACTACGTTTCGCCTTATATTTTTTCCCCGTTTTTGCTACATTTTTCATTGGTGCTCAGCTCCTATAAGTCATAGCGTGATGTTGTATAGCCTAAAGCCTTTCTCGATAAATGGACTATCCAACACAAAAAGAATTTTTCAATTTGGTTCAGTAGTTCCTGAGATTAGCGCATTCAAGCAAACAAACAAACAAAGTCTTCAGCTTTATAATATTAGTAAGTATAGATTAACAAAGTGTCGAGCCACAGCCACAGATTAGATAATAGTTACTACAAAAGCATTACATGTCGCGACCGGTGACGCGACATGCAATGCGACAAACAATACTAAACTAGCATTTCGCCCGCAACTTTGCTTGAGTTATTTTCTTTTGTTTTCTCGGTAGTAACTATATTTACCCGTAGACAAACCATAATGCAGGCAGAAGCATTCAAAAAAGTCCCATTGAAAAATACTTTAAGTAGTTTAAGTGTGATATGCAAACAATAAAAACTTGAAACCCCTAATAGACCCCTTTGAAGATGGAATTCTCAAAAAAGCTAAAACATGTGTTTTTACTCTTATCTGTTTATTAGTACAAATACAAAAGTCCCGTTGAAATACGTTAAGTAGTTTTATTGTGGGTTCGCAAACATAATACTACCTTTCAACCCTATTTTACCCTTTTGTGGGTGGAATTCTCAAAAAAATTGTATTTACTCATCAACATTTCTATTTATTAGACCAAAAAAGGGTTGATTTAAGCTTTAAAAATAACGAAGTTCTATGTTAACTTTCAGCCCTTATTTTGCCCTCTTAGAAGTTGAATTAGCAAAAACTTTTTCTCAATGGATATTAGCAATATAAAAGAAACTTGCTAAATTTTATATTTCTAACATGAATGCTTTAAGCTCAGCGGTAATGAATTAGTGAGGATGAGGCCATGTAATATTTAATAGACTTCAAAAAAGAACGAGGTTCTATGTTCGATTGTATCTATGTTTTGATGTATGCTCACCATTGATTTACTACCAAACGTAGATAACGCATGAACGATCGAGAAGTAGGCCGGTGAAGAACTGCTCAATCGCGACTCGTGCAGTTCCTTTCCATAGTGAGTGATTAGCTGTCGGCACGTAAACATGCCGAAGTGCGCATTCAAAAGTTGTGGTAACAATAGCCAGAAACGGTAGAAAATAGACGGGATTTCATATTTTGCGTGAGTAAACTCATGACACATCTTATCATGTATTCAAATATTCGATTTATACGTAAAAACCAATCAAAAATAATTATTTTAATCATAAACATGTCGCTTCGCGTCAGTGTCAGTACATCGCAATAGTCTCGCTCGCACGGGCTTCGTATCACGATATGTTATCTCAGTCATGCGTTGGAGCGACAACGCGATAAGCAATTTCAAGCATTATGTTTGAGAGTATAAAGTTGATATTTTCTTGTAGCAATTACTAAAACGTCGCTTGATCTGTGGCTAGGTATGAAATGATATAACTTCCCACGGTTGTACTTAAATAGTTGCCGTAATAATGCAGAATAAGGTTGAATTCGATAAATACGGTACTTTTTTATGGTAATTTTCATTCGGGCGTGCATATTCAAGTATATATCAGCGAGTACAAATGTATAGTCGATTAGGTGACAGATTTCAAGCGCGTTTTTGTATGAAGCGCTCTATCTACGTTTGGTAGTAAATCAATAATGCTCACCGATAACTCCGCCATTTGTGGGTCGGTTTTGGAAATATTTTTGTAATCGAAAGAGCATACTCCAAAAGTATCCACATGGTCACCAAGTCATGATCTGATGTTGGATTCCCTCGAAAATCGAATTTCATAGGCACATCCAACTTGTTTCTTGTTTTTTCTTAAGATTTTCGGATATTTTGCATCTGGTAGTCATCATATCATTTTACTGAGCTGATGATGGAAAGTTTTCTAGTAGGTTAAGAGTTAGGGGCTATTTATCTTAATAAAATGTGAACTTATTGACGCGTAGTTCTATTCTTTCAAGTGATTCAGTTGAGCTGATAGTGGAAAGTATAACTCCTAAACAATTAGTTTGTTAGGAGTATGGGAATAATTCATTCAAAACTGCTTAGGCCAAACACTAGAATAACTTAAAAACAAAATATCTTTCGCTACGTTTTATGTTATTCTAGTGTTTGCCTTGGTCTTGGTAGTAGTCAAATTCTAACACGCGTGTATTAAATTAACTAAAAAGATTGATATAAATATATTTGTACAAAAGATAAAAACCGACTTCAAAAACACCATAAAGTAAAAAATTATATAAGAATACACACAACAACCCGTTGTTATATTGAAGTCGGTGCCAAGCAATGATCGCCTGGAAACTACTGGAAAGTCTATTGTCGCCTGGAATAATAATATTTAATGAAGTAAGTTAAAATTTAGCACCAACTTCAATATAAAAATGTCATGTTGTATGTAGTCTTATATTATTTTTAATTAACTTTTGGGTTTTTTTGAAGTCACTTTTTATTAGATCATTTATATTAGTGTTTTTATTCTAATTTTATTGTGTACAATTGTTCTGAGCTGCGCTTTGCAAGTCGTCGCATAGTTACGGCATTCAAGAGGGTAAGACAAAGGCACATTGTTGATGCCAGCTTCAAATTTTGCGATTTTTTTATAAACTTGGTACGGTTATCATAACGGCTGTTGATATGATTCCTACGTTATATAAAATACTATTAAGATATCTATATGATATAATCTTATAACTACTGTAATTAGTCAAAACGAATTAAATTCAAAAAAATGATAGCCTCATTACTCTACCTTTTAGTCGCTGCAACGCACACACGTTCTTTTTGTGACCATCTCTATAAATAATATAATTTTGATGTACCAATTTATGATATTTTATAATGTGTCCCGCTATTGTTTAACTATGAAAATCATACGCGTATACCATTTTTATTCAAACTTAATAAAATTCAGAAGAACTACAAAGGCTCCAGTATTAATTCCATTTCAAGAGCAGGTGATGGTTCGTCATGATGTCAGAAGCATCATCATACATCATATTGTCAAGGTCTCTCGTGGGTGAAATTAAACAGGCAGAATGGTCCGTTGATGATAAGGAAACACGATGACAAAGTGACTCTACTATTTTGGTAACGTAGCATTATGTAATTTACGTTCCCTCCCAAAGACTCGAGTTCCTTCCTAAACCCTTTATCCAGTCCAGCGTCAATTGTGGAATCTCATTGGTATAAGTCAATTTTCCTTCATAAGCTCAATTCGTCTATGACATAGTCTCTATGTAGAGAGAGAACTTCTGCAATTTAAACGTTTTCTTTACTGTTAAATTACACTTTTTTATGTTTTTAGCTTCTATTAACTTTTTATTACGTAGAATCTCCCGTGTTGTTCATATGATGTCTTTATTGGTATCTGGATTTTTAACATCTATTTAATACTACAAATTAATATTTAAAATAAAGTCGAATTTAAATACGAGTATATCTATATCACCGGTTGCCCGTAATTTCGTCTGTGTGAAATTTGGTCATTTCACGACGTCGGATAGATATTGTGTTCCCTAGGAAACTCATTGAAACTCTGGATAAAAAGTAGTTTATGTCTTTCCTTAGGCTATCTTTATTTAAAATTTGTATAAATTTGGTTTAGGCGTGAAGGCGTAGCAGACAGACAGACCGGCATAGCTACTTTCGCATTTATAATATTTATTAAGCGTCCCTTGGAGACTCATTAAAATTCGGGATAAAAGTAGCCTATGTTATTTCCAAAGGCTTAAGCTATCCCTATACCAGAAATCATTAAAATTATTTCAGTTGTTTAGGCGTGGAAACTTAACAAACAAAGTCACATTCGCATTTATAATATTAGTATGATATATTAGTAAGAATTTTTATAATTCTTTTACAAAAAGTATTATTTTGAAATGCGTGAAAATGCCATAAATATCGATTAGTCTTGCCTGACTAGAAGATATTGTACCAAGGTGGGTGACATCAATGTCTACAGTCTAGGCGCGTCGGGGGCGTTGCCGGAGCCAATTTCATGATATATGCATAGTGGATTCTTTGTGAAATAAATTTTTCTGCATTACGTATGAAAAGTATTTAAAACAATACTCTGCTATATGTTTATACAATAAAGAGTTGTTGCACCCTTTCACTGACGATTTGCCACTGAACCGAACTGGGTATTATAACGTTTACGCGTATTTAGCGCGGTTATCGCTAATGCGCTTTGGAACTGGTAAATTATATGCACAACGGTATTTACAGACTAATTGTTTAATATCGCAGTGCAACCGTGTAACCAACAATTATCGGCAAACTTCATTTTTGTGCTATTCTTTAGAATTTAACAAATTATAATTTGACTTTCACAATTATAATTTGAATTTTAATTAGAGGCAGGTAATATCGGTTTTGAAGTATATTAAATGGAAACTATATTCGCTCTCGGAATTTTCAGCTATATATTTTCCGAAACTATATATTGTTTTGTCTGTTGCAGGTACTATGACACCACAAGACACAACGAACAGTGAGTCACGCCACCAACAAAAAGATTGCTATTACTGATGAATTGTTGCCGATTCTCGAAATTTCTACAATTATTTTTTTTTATAATGAAAATCGTTCTGACCTTGAAACACAACCGTAAGAGTTTTATCTTGTTTCATGAACCAATTACTCACACAGCATACTTATGATTCATCAGTAAGCGATCTTTTGTGTTGCAAATAATTGGCAATCAAATTCTCTATCGGTGTATCGTCACTGTTCTAGAAAGGCCTGCATCCTGCCTATTATTTATTTTAATGTCGATCCGCCATAATAATTTTTAAGGCAGTGGTGACCAAGTCGCCCAGATTGGCAAGAAGATAAAGCAAATGACAACACATTTAAGACGAGAGCATTGCTTAGTTCAAAGCGACCCGTATAAAGTTGAAAGCAAAATGAAAAGGAAAATTAAATAACGCTTACCTCAATCAAAAATCGTGGGCTTGAAGACTTTTTTTTACATTAAAATAAGTTTACAAACACCCGTAGGTGAAGCATTAGTGATATCGGTCGTAATTGTGCGCGTCCAAAAATTATCTTTTGGCAGGATTTCGTTTTATAGAACGACAGTAGCACATCCTTGCTGCGCAACAATTTATCATGACTACTGGAAATAATTTGGCTCAAGCTCTTACAATGAATCGGCGATAAAAGCAAACCTTCATCTTTCTTGTCTTCAATTAGGCTCCAGGCTAATTTGAACTAATCAGTCTGTCAAGGGAATCAAATAATTTTTAAGTAGGTACCATTCATGTACTGGATTGTCATAACATGCTAATAGCTAAAAAAATGTAACGTTTTAAATAGTAAATATTATGGTAAGTTCAGTACTTACCGTACTTACTTGTAAAAATGTTACAAATATTTGAATGGTGCTTACAAAAGCAAAACTGGTTAAAAGCGTTTACTATAAATTCGCCAGGTGCACCCAAAGCAGATCATCCTCAGGAGTGGAAGTTGTACAACAGTGTGTTGGCAAGACTTTTATTTTTTTACATATATATTATTTTAAACATATCAATTGCATCATATAAACGCTGTTTTTGAATTGAAATTATTTGATCTAACACATTAATCGCGGGTAAGTAAATATAGAGCTGGTTTATGTAAGTTTCTACATGTAGCGCCATCTGCCGGCGTGTAGCGTTACTACATTTTCCTGCTGATACTACATTTTATTCAAACTGTAGGCATTTAAAAGTGGATACCTATTTTGATATAAATTGGCATTTTTTCGTAATTGTATCTACAAGGAGCAACTAAATTATCAATATGTTTGTATAATACGGCTATTACGCCATCGTTTGATAAGCCCGGATAGCTCAGTCGGTAGAGCATTGGACTTTTAATCCAAGGGTCCAGGGTTCAAGTCCCTGTTCGGGCGGCCCTTTTTTTTACATTTTGTTGGAATCTTTTCTTCGTTTCATTAATTTTATTTTTGTGAAATCAAAATTAGGCGACAATTTAACAGTAACTATAATTTTACTACATGTTAGTAAATTTTCTGTTTCTTTAAATTTTATTTTTCAAATTTTATAGTAGTTTTCTTTTACATGTGTAAAGTAGATATTTAAAAGCAACCACTTAAAAAAAGGAAATATTATAACAATAAAGGTTAACCTTTTAATTAGGTACCCACCTTGAATATGTATTTTTCTTCAAAACCTTATTTATTTTGAAGTTATTCTCAGCTTTCTTTTGAAGTACAAGAACATTGTTTAATTTCACATGTGACATCATCACTCCATTATTGCCATGAAAAGTTGAAGGAATAGGTTCGAAAATTCGCTTGCTTATTCATGACAGCGCCATCTATACGTTCATTGCAATATTACAACTACAGAGCTAGATTCTTGTCAAAGTGCGTTCCGCGTGCTTTGACTCTCAAATAATGTGTAGTCAATCTGCTAGATGGCGCTGTTTCTCTTCTCAGTTATTGTGTGCAACTTTCACGAGATGGCACTAGGTTACACTGTGCGTATTATGTGCACTGTAAAATATTCCATACCTACAGTCTGATTTTTAATTCGACGGAATTCTGACAGATTTCATCCATAGACAAATCAGATATCAATAAACTTTTCTGCTTAGAATTTTTTAATATTTAATAACAAAATATATGAAACAGAATTAGATCAAGTAATTACATTGTAAATAGTATTTGTTTTGTGCACTCAATGCACACTAGCTATAATGTAAATTTTTAAGTGCTAAATGGAAAAACAGAGTAAAACAACATATTGCTCAAATAAAAATATTTATTAATCATCATGTCTTATTTATCATCATTGTCGTCATCATCATCAACTCGGGATTATAAAAGAATCACACACACTATCCAGCAGATCATTAGGAGGGCACATGTTATCCTCTTCTCTAATAATGTGGTTTATGCATTCTTGCCATTTTTCAGCTGTGATATTATGTGCCCTCTAATATTAATTGTTTCACTTTGCGCAACTCGGACCGCGGTGCATGACGCCACGTAAATAATTTTTTAAGTTTAGATTTGACATCTTGTTTTATTGGCTATTAGAAGAAGCAAAAATTTTACAAACGAAGAGGTTTGTCTAAAAAAGGTTGGCAGCCTGTGGATTATTGAACATTGATACCAGTAATAGAAAAATAATTTCCATGACAATAATTTTAACTTCAATAATATGATATTAAGCAATGTAGTTACCATTTTAAAATTATCAGTATTTTTTAGTCTTAGTTTTTCTACTTGAGACCTTAAATTCAAGAAAGGTTTATTTTTTATTTTGCTAAAATGCTCTACCTTTTTTGTAAGAATTTTTCAATGTTGGCAACACTTCTAAAATGTCAGAATTCCGTCTAATTAAAAATCAGACTATAAGCTTCCTCACAAATGCCATTAAATTAAATTGAGTCAATTTTGCGCCAATACTTTTTGTAGTTTTGTAACTTCAACAAAAGCTAAGAAACATGCTACAAAACAGTATCTATGGTTTTTGGATGAAAATTAAAATCAGATAGATATATTATAAAGGTTCATATCCGGAGGTCCGAAATAAATTCTCCAAGGGGACAGTATTTATAATAGTTATCGGTAAAATAGCAAATCCAGGTAAACCTCGCTTCCATCTTCGCTTTAGTATCACCCTCGTCTCTCGCTGTTTTAAAATGAACTTCACAGTTTTCTTCTCTCCCTCTATTATTGGCACGGAACGGAACTTCTATTTCAAAAATTAATTAAAGTACTACGTACCTACGTATTATTTAAATTTAACTATTTTAGATAGAAACAAGTTGTTAAACATTTATTTGAAGAATACCTAACATGTACACTGGGGTTATTTTTGTTTTATTACATTGTGTAGGTATTAGTTTTTTTATGAAACCTGTATTTAAATAATACGTATTCCTTTTACGTACGTGTAAGCTCTGGAACGAACTCCCAGCTGCGGTGTTTCCTGAGCGCAAAAATTTAAAAAATCCCTAAATGTGTACCTTTTGAGCTGTTAAAACACAAAAACTTAAAGAAGACCGAAAAAATGATAAGAAGGGAACTAAATGTCATTTGAGTTTCATCAAAATTATTTCACTAGCTATTAAACTACAGCTAGTGAAACTATGTGTCGCCTTAAAAGTTCAAGTAAAATGTCTACTTTCCCGCGGGAACTACTTACTTTTCCGGGATAATAAGTAGCCTATGTGTTAATCCCTGTGTTAATCCCTGTCGTAATCCGTCCGTCCGTCCTGAATCCGTCTACCTACAATATTTCATCCAAATCCAGTCAGTAGTTTTTGCGTGAAAGAGTAACATACATCCATCCATACCCACAAACTTTCGCGTTTATAATATTAGTAAGGATTACATTTAAGAGAAATCGTACGGGTCGTATTTCCATACATACGAAGTCCCCTGTTTCCTTCCTGGATAATGGCGATAGCTGTTCTATTATTTCCAAAAAAATTAATGACCACTATAAGCATGTTCCAATGTTTTCCTTTTTTTATTAAGTTAATTATTAAGTGAAACCTTCAAAAATCTGAAAAATTGACCTGATTTTCTGCTTTATTCAAATATCCAGCAAACAAATTTGACGAGATTATATGAAAAAAAAAAGCAAAACATAGAAACGCAGCCAAAGCCTTTCTTAAATTTTTGTCGCAAAAAGTAATTAAATCGGTCTAGTTTTAGCAAAGAAAACAGGGGACTACGAAACGTTTTTTTTTATTGCAACTAAGTTGGCGAACAGGCAAACTGCCTGTTATAATACATATCGCTCCTGTGCGATTCGCAGCAAAACTGCAACCCCCACAAGAACCACAGTGCATATACGTTGCCAATTATGACTTCAGATGTACTCGTAAAATCACGATACCCAGTAATTTCATATCTTACCCTTCAAACCGGAACACAGCAATGCAAGCACTGCTGCTTTGCGGCAGAAATTGGTAAGACAGAGGTATACCCATGCAGACGACCCTCGTACAGTCCCTGTGGTAAAAAAAGTTGCCAATTAAAATCAACCGAAATGCAGAAAAATAATACATTAGTAACCACGAATATGTTGAAGGTTGATAAAAAACAATGCCTCCTCGCGAAGTCGTAGTGACAGGCAGCGCGGTGATAACAACGCAATTTGTGTGTCACCGCTAAAAATAGAACCGCAACTTGCCCGAGTGGTGGCAGCACATTATGGGATACACTTAGCATTTCGCTCACAGGAATATTGAAATGGGAAAGTTTTCTTCATCAAATTTACCTTTCACATTGTCTATTCGGAGCTTTTGTTACAAAATACAATTCGGACATAAATACGAGTACATTTGTCATATTTAACAGCTTTGTAGCTACAAATTTATTAGATCCTATAGTAAAACATAAAGCTTATATGAAAATTACAAAACACGATAATCGTAGCTCGTTTTCACCAATACAGGAATTCAATATTGTGGCCCTGAAGGGTCGAGGTCGAAAAACATCGAGTTCAATACAATAGAACCATAGGTCCAATTCCAGTTGATGTTGACATAATATAACCCAACCCTTAAGCGAGTGAACTTATTTAAATTTCATACTTGTTAATACATTATTCACAAAAACTGCAATCAATTACAGTAATAGTTTTTGGCAGTTATTACATATTTATGGTATGTAATAACTGCAAAAATCTATACACTAAAAAAACAAACAGAGTTTTGTAATACACCTAGTTAGCAAGTCCCATTTTTTATAAACAGTAAGCAGCTTTATCAGTAACGTGATAGTCGGAGCTTTTTACAGACAAATTTTACTTGAAAAGGCTGGTTAAATTAATTAATAATTTAATTAATTTGACTTTGACTATAGTACTAACATAATTCCATACTTACGTCGATACCAACACCTGATCAATAGTATTTTGCATCTCACTGTGCTAATGGGCAATAAAGACGCTATTTATTAATTGCGGTACAATTAATTTTCGTTAACTGGAAGTCACCACAAACTAATAAGCGGAACTATAATCAATTGAGAGAGAAGTGATCAGCCTGATAGCTGTTATTAAAAAACCTGGCCCCAAAAGTAAACAAGGTGACGTGTTCACCATTTCTGCGCAATGTGTCCAATTTGAACCGGTATCCTTGTTTTGGTCATTGCCTACCAGATTATTATGCTAATATAGGTAATATCGCTTTTTGTATACATTTCTTATGTTCAACGTTTGAATTAATTACCGCTGCGGCACATCACAGAAGTGTCATGAAGGTACCTATGTATTTCGAATAAAAACATAATCGATCGCTTCGTGGAAACTAACACCGCATTGCGGCTCAAACTTTGTTTTGTATATTATTGGCGCGATCGTATTGTGTCCATAGAATTTAACTCGAACCTTGTGTTTCATTAAACTTTGCCCGAACAAAGAATAATAAAATGCCCGCATTTGTTAAACCGCATAGTGCTATGTAAAAATTCAATTCAATGTAGGATGATAGTGAAAAATATCCGATATTTTTTGGCAAATTGCGGTATTTTACTGAAATTGTAAATTGCTTAGGCCGTTTTTCACAATTATAGTAAATTTATTCGTAGTTCCATTGAGGAATGTATAGATAAAAGATTTGCAAGAGAAGCTTTTGAGGCTTTCTTCATGACTATTGGTAGTTGGTACCCAAGTGACGCGAAGGCTCTGGAAGCGAGCTACACCTGCCACCTATATCATCTTACTCATACTATTACGGCCTCTTTCGTTGGTCTCACAATTGGCCTCAAATGTACTTCAAAGTTCAGATATTTGTTATTTGTTGTGTTTGGTTATGCGTTACTCCCTTAAACTAAATATTGTATATTTTAAAAATATATTTCATCTCATAGTTATGCGTAGGTACTCAAGTCAGTTATGAGTCGCAACATTATAATCCAGTTATGAGCTATGAGTGGATGCGAGACCCTTTCGATTCGGCAATAATTGCGACATTAACACAAGACTGTGACAACTGTGACGAGTCTATTTATACGAGTACGTTAGCACTTTAGCACTGACGGAGATGTCCAAGCACAACGACGGAGAAACGGTTTCGTGTCGAATGAGATCAAAACATTGGCGTTAGGAATATAAACTAAGGAAACAACAACAAAACATGTTATACTCGTTAAACTTGTTCCGTTATACACAAATAAAGTTGTTTTGTATGTAAATGACCGACCAAGGACCGAGCCTTAAAAATCCGTACATTTTTATAAAGAATCTAATTAATAAAGTATGAATTCATAAAGTTGCTTTCATTGATTTAATTGTAGTGGATTTTAACGTAAACGACAAATATTACACATACATATCACACTCAACTTGTCGTGAATATGTTCCACAAAGTGTAAATTTATGGCCGTGGAAAGTAAATCCTAAGAAAAAGGATCTTATGAATGATAGAGAAAAACTGAGAAGAATAATATTATCACCATTCTACTCAAATCTAAAAGCATTAACGAATTTTTTTCTTGTATTGATTTATAAATTTTTTAACGATATATCATGATTTGAATGGTGCGATGACTAGATTGAGCACCACCTGTCACCTGCAATGTTAAGCAATCTGCATATTATATTATGACAATTGCAGATGTACCTAGGTAAATACAATCAAACAGACAAAAACAGATAAGACACGAGTTGATATACCAATCGAAGTCGAGACGGTGTGTTACAGGCGCGTGCGCACGTACAGATCTATTATTATTACACAGTGGCACGCATGTAACAAGTTACGCACAATGTTGTAAATTAATGGATGATTAAAATAAAATCGTTCTGCAGCTGTCGGGCGTATGTGGAGCGCATCGTGTCTGCGCTAAGGCGTCCATCGGCGCCGTCCGTCTATGCGATTTTAGGATACATCAATGAACTGCCGCTCTCTTTGAATATCTAATGGTTGATGATCCTAGTGCAAATCTGGAGCTGTCGTGAGATCGCTTCTCTACAAGATACAAAAATGATTTGTGGTTAGAGCTATTGGAGTCCGCTTCTACAACGGTCTAACCTCATATTGCCATATCGGAACTGAATAACTCTCGTACATAAAATTAACATTTTTAGTAAATGATTTTACATACCTATCTCTCAGTTATCAAAATTTGGAAAGATATCCACGTTTCTTAGAATATAATAGTACGTACATGTTGTAGGATAGTTTATCATTACCTATGTATGATGCTGATAACGAACATTTTCTTCCGTATCTGTAAAGTAATGGTGAACCAGACCCTAAATAAATAGACTACATTTTGTTTATTCGTGAGCAATCTTCCAAAATGTCTCCTTTTACAAATGTACTTATCAAATAAAATGACGAAAGAAAATATATTTTCACAGGAAACATTCAAAATTTACTACTACTGTCATCGATTTTCCAGAAAGCAATCGTAAAAAAAATGTATATTATGATTGAACTCGTCCCGTTTCCGTTCACAGTTATATGTGATGGAAATCAAAGGAGTGTCGTTAGTGACGTTATTTATAGGAACTGTTGATGTTAAGTGATGATATAATGATGCCCTTAATTAGTCGCCGAGTGTAATGGGAACCATTTTTTTCATACCCTTTCAACTATTCTATTTCTATGCAATGTTTTTTTTATTTATAATTAAATTATTATCTAGATTACAAAACTTACATTACGTAAAAGCTGCAATTTTTCATATTATTTGATTTATTAAGTGGTCCAGTTAAGTTTCTTTGCTATAAAGCATTTTCTACTATAAGTATGTTTTGTTAAATATTGTTTAAGTGTTATCATCATCATCACATATACGTCCCCACCGAGGGGCTCGACCCTACCCTAACCAGTTATGGTAGGGCGATTAGGCCTTAGTCTTACCACGCTGGCCCAGTGCGGATTGGTTGACTTCACATACACCTTTAAATTACTTCACAGGTGTATGCAGGTTTCCTCACGACGTTTTCTTTCACCGTTTATGTGTTATGAATAAATAAAAATCGTACCAGCCCTTTGTCGTATTGAAAGCAATTCAACTATTCAAAATCAGTTCCCAGTTTAGAGATACCCACCTGTAAGATTACATGTTTTGATACTTACATCCAAATTTTATCACCTAATTGTTCTTACAATAAGTATGCACTTCTATACATTACATATAAGGAGTGCATACTTATTGTACGAACGTCTAAACAATTTTTGATTCTCCAATCATTCCTAATATGGAGCGGAGCGTAATTGAGCGATCTCGCAACAGCTATTTGGATTGGAGTGGACTCGACGGCAAGCGCTTTCGCAAAGAACACCTGCCGTCCTTCCACTAACTTATGGAATAATTTCCGTATGTAGTATTTCAGATAAATAGTACCAAACCATCCAACATCCTCGTGTCGGCCATTACACTCCTCATATATGTATACAAATTTATATTGTACCTATATAATGTATTTGTTTAATTGATAGGAAATGAGTGAACGCAATTACATGCGTATGCGTAACAGTAAACTGTAATCGTTAGTGCTACTTGAGAAGGATTTGTTTATTTATAAAAAGAAACCATAAAGTATAAAAAATTGTTAATTGGTAAAAACAACGTTGACGTCAAATCCTGTCGGAAGAGTTATTTTTTCATGTATTCATTTATTTATTTTTCAATTTATTCATCATTTTTAAGGAAAATGCAAAAATCATAAATTTAACACCATATAAATATTAAGTTCTATAGCATCTAACTTAATTATTGACTTTGCAAGGCCCAGTGAATGTAAAATATCTGTATACTGAACTGATAATGATAACACTTCCTAGATGTCGGTACCGAAAATGTTACCAACGAACAATCAAATCTCAACTGCCCGGCATACGGCGTAACATTCATGAAACGACACCTTTTACAATGGCCCACATATAGCTTAACCTAAAAAAACATCCGCAATGTGACCAATTCCTCACAATGGGAAGTTGGTGAATTCACTCAAATATGAGAGTGGTATAATAATTACAATCGTGTTACATAATTATGTAACACTATTATTTTACTGCACGATCCATTTGTGTTCCGAAAAATAGTGTTGCATAGGTATGTAATGTAACATACACTGCGCTGATACTCCTACTTGTTCTCTGCTCTATTATGTTTTTTTTTTGCTTTTAAGTTGGTTTTTTTAATACAGAATTTAATTGGAATGGATTTTCACCGTCTCCTTGTTTACCTATATAATTATTTCAACGTAGAGAAAACTTTGCCAGTTTCATAAAATCGGTCAAGTATAATTGTACAGTCAAGGAATTAAATTTGCCACCCACCTAAGGTTAAATATCGTAAGACAATAAATACCTATGGCACCATAAGAGCTACAATGCTACTAGGATGTCTTTGGATACACTGCTTACACGTAACAAGGCATCATCTATTGGAATTTCCTACCTTAATGCATCGTCAGTGTCAAACAATAAGTCAACGAAATGGGTCGGGAATTAATGTCCTTGACCGTACGAACTAACTGTTTATTTTATTGCACCACTGTTTATTTTATAAAATATATAATCGTATATTTTGTGCAATAAAGTGTGTAAATAAAAAAAATTAAAACTAATATTAATATGTCTATATATTACAGCCTGACTATTTAATAAAAGAATTTATAGGTTTTTAAGTAGTTTTTAGGTATACAGATTTTTTATTTAAGTCTAGCGATAATCTATTGCTAAGTCTCAAAAAAATGTAAGGAAAAGAAGTCGGTGAAAAAATTTACATCGACTTCTGTATATAAATCCTATGATTTTTATTAAAAATTTTTGTTGAAATGTTTTTATTTTATGTTATTTAAAATATTATTAAAGGTATAAATCCCTAATAATATGTTTGGTAACCATTGAAATGTTCTTAATTATAATGTAATAAATATGGAAAACTATACTGTTTTCTATTAAAACCAGTTCAAAAAGAATGTCATATCATATTTAGCTTATTTCATAGCTGTGTATTTCTTATTCATTTTCTGTTAATAGGAACGAATATCTAAAGTACCTACTTAAGATACTTAAGCTATAAGTGTAAATATTGAGTGAAAAAAAGCATATCGCAAAAGTTTATGGAAACGAAGCCGCAAGAAGCAACAGTGGTGACCGGTGAAGTTAATGCACTTGACATACACTCGTATGTTATGTTTACACAGACATGTGTCTCTCCAGGGCTTTATAGAATCAACATAACACGCACGGGGTGTGTGCGTGCATGCTTGTACCGTGATCCCGGTGATAAAACAAATGAAGGGTTATTTTAAAGCACTGTTTTTGGAAATCGAAACTCGTGCAATCAAAGTGCAATTAGCGCCAGTCGGTAGCGTAGTGCGTGATCTCATCGGCCGCAACCATCCTGGCTAAATGACGTCAGCAGTGGTCGGCGCAAAAAACCATGCTTTGTTAAAACTTTTTTGTATGGAGCATTTGAAAACTTGTTCATGTCTCTATAATCGATGGTCATTTGTTTCAGTGTCGTCATTTGCGAGTTGAAAATGAAGCTGTTATCGTTCTCGAACTCGTGTTATGTTAAATTTTATGTCGTTGGCAAAACAATAAACTAAGTTATACCGTCAATCAGCAATTATCTATCTCTCTAATATGAATCTAACATGTACGAGCAATGATAAGGATAATAGGGTAAGGGTTTTGTGCAATGAACTACTTGAGAAAGGTCGATAATCAATTTTGTAAATAGTACAAGATAACAACATAGTAATATTAATGCATAAAACGTTAAAACAACATAAACATTAAGCCAGGTATGGCTTCCACTTTGTCCTTTAAACAGGTAATTTTCACGCCAAAGTGTTAGTTGCGCGTTAAACAATATAACTGTTATGGCTGGTGGAGAACGTTTGGCGAATAACCACTAAATGTGACACCGCATAAGCTATAAGCTATTCCGCATTGCAGCCGACACGGTCGATACCTCGTTAATAAATTAATAACCGTCACAGATCTTGTGTAAAGGTAGAATATTGACGACGTACTCGTATAGAGAAAATGTTTTTTTTTTTAATTTGGTTGTTTGTTTTAAAGGTATCTATCTAGGATTTTCCTGTCCAGATGGAATAAACAAAGTAAGAATAAATCCGTCCTTCTCAATTCCTTTTTACTAGAATCGACATGTCCTTTAGTTTGTTTTTTGGAAGAGGCGAATTGATTATTATTCAAAAATGAATATGTAATTTAGTAAATATTTAATTATGAACACTTGATGATAAAGTTAATGAAGACGCGAGTGAAGAGTGAGTTGTCAAGGTTACAATTTTGAATGACACATTGACAAAGAATAAAACGTTAATAACATTTATTATAAAATAATCGGCTCTTAACCGCGGACATTACGCTACTGTACTAGGGCGAAGCACGCCGTAATAAATAACAACATTGCGTTGAGGTTGAGGGCCTTACCATGATCGTTTTTAGCAAGGTTAAAGCAATATTGAAGAGAAACACCGCTCTTGCTGTGTATCGCGCCATCCCGCTCTCAGTGAGGTTTGAAATCGTTTTGAGCGATCGTAGTTAAGGGGCTTATCGCTGTCTTGCCTGTGATATGTCTCACTCGAGACTGTTGCGTAAGGATCCCAATAATAATACATATTTGCCTACCTTAACACCGGGTGTGTAGGTGGGTCTGGCGCTGACGATTATTCCCAAGCATTCATTCAATAACATATTTTTTATAATTCAAGAACAGATCTCTACCACCCGTGTCTCTACGTACTTACTGAGCGGCTAAAGTAGCTAGAGCGTTTTGAAATTCTTACCTGTATCAATATGATATGGTGTAATAAAAAGTCTAAGGGCAATGTCCATTTTGGCTATCAGTAAACACAATGCTACAGGGAAAATGATTTGCAAATTAATTATCTTCTTATTTTAGCAAACTTACGAGTATACTCAAACAGATTTGTATTAAAGAACACGTTTGTGAATATATATATTTTTCAGGATTTATTTATGCGATTAATAGTATAACATCTTCCGGCGTGACGCACGGTATTATATCTAATAATAATTGCTAGTGTGCGAGAGATCTAAATGTGCGTCTGTTAAGTAGAAATAAATAAAGTTAAAATATTTTTAGTTTAAATCAGTAATACAATAAAAGGTATGAATAAAAAAAATACGAACTGTTTCTGACTATGATTTTAGTATTTTTGACATATGGCAAGACGAGAAAAAAAAATCTGATGTCATGTCAATTGTCATTCGCTTTGTTTTTCTACATCGTAAGTGTTGTTTTCGTGATTTGTGCAACGCCGACTTTGTTTATTCATAATGAACCCCGACAATTCTCTTTCCGAAGACCTTCGCAATCCCATGCACGGACATGGATTCTTGCTCTCATACTGAATCTGGCTCAGCTCACGACACCGAATGGAAGATTGTTTTTATACATTTTACAAAATTGGTAAACGCTAGAAAAATAATAGATTAAACTCAACACGCACATAGGTATCATTCCTATCTCCTATTAGCATTACAAAGGGGATTGAGCATTTTGTATGAGAGTTTGGCTAATGATGAACATTCATTTACAACTAATTAATTAGTTAGTAGCCTAGTCAGCAGGCTCTATTTACCACTTAAAGTATTTTTAGCATATCGATATTTTAACTTCGTGACTAAGCTCTTTTCGTCAGTAAATGGTTGGTTTGCGATATACAAACTTTTTTTTAAGTTGAAAAGCTTAGTCACGAAGTCACGGCACCGTCAAGACATTGGGGCGCATGCGCAATAGCTCACCGATAAAAATGTAAACCCACCAGAAAAAGTTGTTTACTACTTCTCACGGATTCCAATGAATGTTTAGGTTTGAATAACATTGAAGACTTGCAGCGTTCAGCGTATTAAAGCTATTTGCATTTTGCACTGTGTCAAGTCGAGAACATACTTTTATCGATATACATTTTTATGTCCAGGTAAATATTATTTCAAAGAGTTCTGTTCAATTTTCTACCCTTAACAAACACGGATCAATGACCGCTAATGCCACACCCCATTAGCTTCATAAATCAATGTTTTCTACACGGAAGTGGTAGCCGTGCAAAGTTCGACGAACGACCTTCCTCCGGCGCAACCTTGGTGTCGTATTACCCCTGCTGGGGTGGCTCGGCATACACACTTCATAGCAAAAAAAAACCTAATTATCGTGGAATGACTGTAATAGATTAACTTAGCTTACTACAGGGGATTATGTTATGTTGTCTTTATGAGAACAACAACAAAATATTTCTGTAAATTGCTTTTATACGGCGCTAATTCAATGTCAATTTCAATTATTAGTATCATAAATATAAAACTTGGTAATGTTTTGAGGCTCCCAATTACCCGGTGGAGGTCGTTGGCCTAAAACCGCCGGTCTATCACCATCATGACCCTCAAATATGTTCAAAGTTCAAGGGACGACCTCCACCAGGGCTTGTACTAATGTTATTAGTGTTGAGTTTCTTTTCAATGAATTGTGATTATCTTTAATTGGTACAGGTATTTGTTGTACAGGGTACAGGTTATTGTACAGGTTATTTGTTTCGTTTTACGTTTAGTTTCATGAAGGTACTTTTCAGTTTTTCTAAAAGTACTTTCAGAAGGTGATAATGTTTGTTACTCAAACTACGCAAATCCGCAAAATGTCTCAACGCATAGATAAGGTACTTTTCGTTCCAACCGTACTTTTATATGCAATACCAGAAATTAAAATATTATACTCATACATCTAGTAACCCCCTCTCCTTAGGAAAGCTTATGCATGCCATAATGGTCACATCGAATCGAGTTTAGTTAAAGATACTTTTTTTATTGACCAAAACCCTGTTTTATGTTTTACTATGTGTTATATTGGTACGAGTATAATTCAGTCAGAACAAAAAATGTATGAAAGTTCTCAGGAATAACATTTCGACGAATTAGTCAATTCTAGACTTAGTTGGTCATTTGTCGGCGTTTTCATTCATCTGCGCCGCAGCGTCATAAACATTTTCGCTCTATACTGGAGTAGCTTCTAATTTCTATCAGAAGTTTATTATTCTTTGTCTGTATCGAATTAGTATGCTATTTATCAATTCCGCTGAGTTGTTGTTGCGTGCACTCGCGCCGGATTCGTCATTAGTTTAATTTTACACGCCGTGGGTGGTGACGACGATATAGCATTTACAGAAGCACATTAGCAATTTATGACTCGTGTTGCCTAAAAACATTCGATGTTCACAATTTTTGTGTATTTTATGTCGCCAAATAAAGCAAAATATGTAACAGTAATAACTGTTTTTATAACTTAAGTGATATAAATAATAAACTCTTTTTAATAAACTACGAAATAGAATTAATTTGGGTGTAGGTATGTAAGTAGGTACATGGCATTATACAGTGCGAGTTTTTATAATGTGCACAATGCACATATTTTTGGCAAAACTTGCCTCAATTTTCATTTTTTCAAAATGCCATTATAAATGTATACAATTTTTTTTAAATTTTGTAATGGTTTTTTGTCTATGAAATTAACCATAGCCCATTATAAGATTCGCATTGTATAAGATATTGTAAAACCACATTATGTTTAGGGATTGTTTTAATCTTTGATACTGACACATTTTCTTTACAGCTTCATGTATAATAATACAAACTGATACGACTATGTTAAAACACGACACTTCCATCCAACACACTAAACACCCAAGGTCATATTTATTTTGGATGTTGTAAAACCATTTGACAGCTCATTTAACAGAAGTGAAAATTACTGCGCATATTGGAATAGGTTGAGTTTATGTGATCACACATTCCTCGCTATTTCCGTGTTTATTTTTTATTTGTAGGTAAATATGCTGTGATATAACGATATTTCAGCACATTCAGATTTATCGCTTTTGGCACAAACATTAAAAATCTTGGCATATTATAGGTCATGATAAAGTAGAGGAAGCAGCAGAAAGTCCCTATTTAAAAATAAATTCTTAGTTATTTACTTAACATTATAGTCAACATTTATACGTCAACCTTTTTTTGAGAACTGTGTAGCTACAAATTTATTTCGCTTTACATTACATTACCGTTATATTATAAAATTCTCGCTAATTATTAAAAGTGCTAGATGGAAACAACATACGCACATAAAACATGCTATCTCTGTCGGACTGTTAATTACAACGTCGACATTTACATTATCACCAAAATATAATTGTTTGTAAAGCCCGTAGTGATCCCCGGTACTTTTAGGAGAGTCGGTGTGAATATTACTTTAATGCTACCAGTAAGGCGTGGTGAACACCGTATCGAAATAAATTTCTCGAATTGCTCCTATGTTTCGAAGTGTTGAACTACTTACTACCTATATGATATACAAGTTATTTTTTAGTTATGACAAAAATTTTGTGTGCTTGTCAAGACAAGTAAACTGAACAACTTTCACTATGGGACCAACTTCGAAATCGCAAAAAAATATCAGCTGTTCCATACAAATGTTCCACATTCACTGAACCTAAATGTATGGAACAGCTGATTTTTTTTTTGCGATTTCAAAGTTGGTCCCATAGTGAAAGTTGTTCAGTTTGCTTGTCTGAGCAAGCACACAAAATTTTTGTCATAACTAAAAAATAAACTTGTATATGCCGAGTCCACGTGTTTGCGCTCACAATTTAAAGAAGCGTTTACTGACATTATTTTTAAACTGATGTAAAATATTGGTATCATTGTTCCGATAACTCGCACTAAACTTGCTTATCTAAACTTGCTTAGCTATTCTAGATTCCAAAAAGGTATCATAAGCTTAGGCAAGGAATAAAGGAATACCTAGGCTTATATCTTTTTGGAATCTAGAATAGTTGAGCAAGTTCTTAAGATGATGGGCACGATGAGCGTCATACATTTTTTTACACTGTAGTTGATCAAACATGAAATAAATTTCATTTTAAATTTTCATTGTGTTTAAAATTTTTTTAAACACTTTACGCCAATTTTGTGGTATGGGAGGCCATTATGAAGTCTATCTATAGTTACAGGTTTATCCATTGTTTTAGGGACACCCTGTATATTAGAGTAGCTGTGCCGGCGAACTACGTTTCGCCATAGTAATAATTGTCAAAAAATACCCTTACTACCTAGGTACCTAGGTATAAAAAATAGTTTACGACCTATTATTCTCAGACCTACAGAATGTATACAAAAAATTTCATAAAGATCGGTCAAGCCGTTTCGGAGGAGTTCGGTAACAAACACTTTGACACGAGAATTTTATATATTAGAGATAGATGTTTTCTAATTGACGAAAAATTTTGCTTAAGAATTTCAATTGTCTACATAACTTGATAAATTTTTGTAATAACTTATCTTATAACTTTTATAACACAATCCATGAAAATAAATTTGTTGTCATATTTCATAGTCTCCACAGAAATTATAGAGTGGACTAAATTATAATGATTTTGATATCCAGATGAAATAAGTTTCTTTCTTTTCAATATAAAATGCCGTATTCTTAATGTGTACGTACGGCATTATTGACATTGACGAATAAACCGGCCATCATATCATAGATTATATAGAATAAAATATGAATGGAAAACAAGGGCACTGTTTCTTAATATTTATGAGTTATTGTTGTCGACACACCATCCAGTTAACTAAATCGTTATCACAAAGGTTAAAGTGTAAAGTCCCATGTTTGTACTCCTTTGTGATTCTTATCTTCATTGTCGGTCGCGTTGCGCACGCGCCACAAGTAACCATTTGTTGTATGATTTACAACGTTCTCTTTGATGGGCTCTGTGTTGGTTGAACTGCTTTTAAAGGGATTGCACAGTACTCGTTTGACGCTTGTCAAATGTTATCTCTCACTTCACTACCTTTGACTCGCTGTTGACCGCTGTCGGTTGTTGTAGCATAAGTCGTCACGACGGTATTTCACGATTCTGATCTTTAATAGGAAATTGTCGTGTCCTTACCTTTTGCGCAATATTTTTGTTACCTTACCTGAACAAACTGAATATGACGAGTGACGTTTTCCCGGGTAAATTTCTTTTAAAATTAACTTTCGTCGTCTAGGAGACCAGCAAGCACGTAGACACTTCCAATTAGCGCTAATCAATTATACACGCTTCACGGAAGATTCTCTGTGAGATAGCGAAAACGTTCGCCCAATTTGGTAAGGTGCCAAATCGGGTGCGAGCTGCCACTACCACGTTGACTTTGAACACATTATGGGCTTAATTAGCGACTCGCACAAAATTGAACGGATGTTGATAAAGTTGATCAACTTTGTGATTGATTTTGAGCAGAGCGAAATACTCGTATACCTTTCGCGGAGTGGTTGAAGCTCCGTTGGTATGCAGAGTATGAACTATTGCGGCACTGGCACTTTAAGCTCTGTACCTAGTCTGGCTTGAAGTTTTAGTAAAAAGTATGGTTACATATTATAAGTTCTTAAAACCATTTTTGACACACTGCTCAATGTGTACGAAATTTTGATCTGTATATAGAGATAAAAACATTTTAAAATCTAGAACAAGTTACCCATTTATTCAATTTCAGGCTCTCATTCAACACCTTATATTATACCTTTGTATATATATTATATCAATAATTTATATTGTTTTCTGCTTGATATATAGCAACCTTACCTTTCTTTTATAACCTTCAGCGATAACCTTGCCCAGTCAGCAACAGTGAAATGGACTAACACTGTGTTGTATTTATACCTAATGTTGTTAATTCTCAGCTTTAGTAGCAACAGCAAGGCCTGCGTGCCTAGTGAATAAAGATTCGAAATAGTGCTTTGTCATAATCATCTTGGATATTTATGATTGTAGCACGCATGGGATGAACAAGGTCGGGTGCATTCACTGCGTCCATTGCAACAAATATTAAAACTCCGCTCAGGGTTAGGTGTTCGTTCGTCTCAAATTACAATTTGATCTAACAACATGTTATTTCATTCCAAATGAATTAGAAACTTGTATGATTGAAATGATTTGTAATCTCGATAAGCTCTAAATAATACTTGCGTGTATCTTTTAATGTTGCTAATAAATGGTTCTCTTCTACAGAGCTTGAATTAAAACCGCTATCTTAGTGTTTTATTGATAACTATATCTATACTAATGGTGTGATTATTAACGGCACCCCTAAAATATAAACTGCAAGAAGGTCAAAATAAGAAATACCCCACATTCCCTTATCCAATTTTAATGAGTTAATTTTATATTTTAAATAATTTATAATTTGTTTACTTTTATTGAATTTATTCCTTAAGCGAATGAATAAATGATAGCTGAGACAGTAAATAATTTTATAAATATGCCAATTAATGGCCACTAATCATAGGCTCCGGCGTATGATGAGTGGTGGGTGGTGTGGTGACGTGGTAGCTACTCGTACGTCCAGTAAAGAAATATCAATAACTGGACGCACTCGTTACTGAGTTTCTCTATTTCGATATAACTAACATGGTAAATCACATGTAGGTGCTTATATTGTTAAACTTCCTCATAGATATATATGACGCTGGCTGACCTTAACTTTTGTAAGAATATGTAAATAAAAAAAATACGTTTATTAATGCGGCTCACTAGGAAACGCATATTTTATTATAATAATACAAATCAAGACGCAAAATTGACGAGGAAATATTATGCTCTGACCTCTTGGAACTGTAAATAACATCCAACCATGAACGCAAAAAAATAAATAAAAAATATAATTTACATATGTTTTTGTCACAACACAAAATCGGAAGTAAATTTAATGTAGATTATATCTTGTGTATATCTTTAGTTGCAAATTTACAATTTCCAACCATATACGCTATACTTCGGCAATACCACTTTAGGAAATTACCTTTAATACCGTAGATAGAAAATAACAATTCCAGCTAACTCCATGCACAAATTTTCACATAATCGCCTCTATTAACCGGAAATCGAATCGCCAAATATAGGAAAATAATACCTGCATTTTTGTGACACTGATCGATATAGTTTATCCATTTCCCCCTTATTAACATTTTCTGTAAAACTAGACTACTGAGGACGACCTTAGAATCCAGCAAGTACAAGCTAAAAACTACTAAATATCCTCCGGGCAGATTCGTGGTATTTTTGTCGTATAAACAAAACAAATATGCCTTGTGATAATACAATATTAACACTGTGTTCAATAAATGATTTCTCCTCTGTTTTCTAGTTTGACCATGCGATTCATTCTTATTGTGTTAGATTTATCTCTAAACTACAATTGTAACTTTATTATGCCAATTTCCTTAATGTTCCTCAAGGTTTAATATTATATGATCAGATTTTAATAAACCAAGGGAAGTATACGACAATGTACCAGTAATACCAATAAAAAAAAAATGACGGGTTGCACTCCGGGAGTGCCGGCAGAAGTGAAAACTTAAGTATTAACGTTGTGCGTTTTGGCTATTTTGGAATGGTTATGGAATAATTTTGCACGAATTGCTTTAATTATCAGAATAAAAGTACTATCTTTTATGTGGTAGAATACAATATTTATTTATTGCGCTATCGTACACAAACATGACAATTTATATTACATTAAAAAGTTTATCCCTCAGAAAAATCAACTTCCTGTTGTAACGTTGTGCGTACATAATTATATAACTAGTAATAATGAATCAAAATATTTGCAATTAATAATAATAATAATAATAATAAACTCTTTATTGCACAAAAAAGATATAACAAAAGAAACAAATGTAAAAAAAAAAACAAGAAATGTACAAGTAGGCGGCCTTATTGCTATAAAGCAATCTCTTCCAGGCAACCTTAAGATAGGAAATATGGGAAAGGAATTAGCAAGGGAAGGGTGCAGAAATGGGAATAAATAAAAATCGTTTGTGTCATAGGGAAGGAAATTACATATCTAACAATATAGTGGCTAAGGAATTGTAGATAGGAAGTGACTACGAACTAGGGATTTGAAAGAATCTAGCGTACGCGCTCTCTGAATACTCTCAGGGAGAGAATTCCATAGCCGGACGGCTTGAGAAGGAAACGAGTATGTCAAAAACTGAGTTGACCGAGGCGGGATGTCAAGGGATAAAATGTAATTTGATCGCAAAGTACGACTCGAAGAATGGGACCGAAAAGAGAAATAAGACTTAAGATAAGGTGGAGACATTGGATGGAACAAAATATTGTAAAGGAGTGACAAGACATGTAAGTCTCTACGCTGTCGAATTTGGAGCCATTTGAGTTGAGAACGATAGTAAGAAACATGGTCAAATTTTCTTAGATTAAAAATAAATCTAATGGCCACATTTTGCAGACGCTCCAGCTTGTCGAGAAGTTCTTCAGACAGATCCACCCAGGCACAATCAGCATAGTCGAGCAGTGAAAGTAAAAGTGATTGTGCTAATGTTGATTTAGTACTAATTGGGAGAAAGTTACGAAACCTGTTGAGTGAACCATATGCAGCATAGATCTTTTTGCGAATAGCTTCAACTTGCTGTCGCCATGATAAGCACTGATCAAAAACTAAACCTAAATTTTTAACGCATTTGCTAAAAGGAACAATAATGCCACCAAATATTACTGATGGTAACAAACTATAATCAATCCTTGAAATAAAATACGGACTGCCAATAATAATTGTTTGCGATTTTGTAGGATTAATGAGTAGTCCATATGATTTGCTCCAATTGTCGATCAGTTTAAGATTGCTGTTAGTTTATAAATATTTAATTAAATTAAAAATATGATCAAAATAGACATTAATATACTACTTAAAAACGTAATTTTATAACAAATAAATAATATTTAATTTATACTAACTTACCTAATTAATATTTACAACAAAATCAAATAAAAGCACAATTTAGATTTTTCCTAACAAAGTAAATAAATTGATTAAAACTGTCTCAAGTGACGTGTGACTTCCAGTACTTTTGCCAGCCGCTATTGTTCTCGGCCGGCTTACGTGGACCCCTCACCGCACCTCGACAGTTCCTGCGGCCATTTCAATTTTAATTGGTCTTACGAATTTTCGATCAGGGTCACGTGTCCTGACGCGAGTTTAACATTTTTTACCCATTACAAAAAAAAGTGTACAACGCCGCTAAAGAAGTTCTCACTTCAAAAATCATTCCGCTGCGAGCGTTTTTGCGATGAACTCGTGCTTGTCCTACGGCTACGGTCTAAGTATTATATTAATGCCATATCACTCAACAATTTGGACATTAGTCCAACTACAACGGCCGCTAGTAACTGCATACGACTGTAAGAAACAATAACTATATTTTTCATTGCAGTTAACAATAGACTAACCTTGAGACTGGCGACTAATTGGCTACCTTGGCCGGCGACGTCTATACTGAACGTCCCATTCATACACTGCGTTCACTCGGCCGACATATTCCTAGTTCGTTGACGTGAACACTAGGCTAATTGCCTGCTCTCGCCCACTGTTGGCTACGTGAACGGCTGTCAGAATTTCCTCTTACGCTCTAACCCCCAAACGTATGACTGTCGCTTCATTTTTTGTGTTCAATGATCGCAGAAACACGCTACTGTTTAGTTTTTATGTTTCAACTTTTTCGTTGATTTGATTGTCCGATATGTTTAGTTTTATTTAAAATCCACGTATCCACACCTAACCTCCAACTCTGCCTGCGTAGCATGACCACCAAAACCCTATATGATGAAGCGGTTTATCGTTGTGAACTGTCAAAATATGATAAAATGTATTGTACTTTGACAGCTCACCGCGATAAACCGCTTCATCATATCGGGTTATAGTGGTCATGCTAGGGAGGCTAGAGTGAAAGAAACTGCTTGCTTGCCGATATCCTAATTTCTCTTACAATCTAATGTCTTGCCACTAACTGAACACCACTGCTTCTTGTATTCACACCCCGCTGAGAATGCTCTGCTTCGTGCGGCTGTTTGTTATTTTAACAAAAGTATTTTATCAAAAATATTTAACACAAGCAAAGACGATTTTACTTACAATAAAGTTAAGTAGGTAAAATATACATGCAAAAAAAAACAAATAATAACTAGATGAGTAAAACCTACATAAACGTACTCACTATTACAGTGCTGTTTCAGCACGTTCGGCCTATCTGCTCCTTCAGTGTTCGACCATTCTAATGTGCCGTTCATGTTGTCTCACGAAGTGTCATTGTGAATGTTGATGTTGATGGTCGGCGTGAGTTGGAGCAGGTACGCGTTCCTCGGCCAATCGGGGCTGGGGCTGTCGTGACCTGGTGGTGTGTCTCCAGCATCAGCGGACTGGCGATGGCGCTGGGGGGCAGCGCGGCCGGCAGCCCCGGCTGCGACGCGCCGCGCGACCAGACCGCCACCTCGTCCCGCGCGCCCTCCCCACCGCCCGACCGTCAGCAACACTCCAGGTAGAAGCGCTCCACGCTCGGAACGTTTTGGCTTCCTTTGGCTGTGGCTGGTTTTGGTTCCCATGGAGACGCTAGCTTTTCAGATACTTACTTAAAAATCTTCGTGAAATCTTACATTTCAATTTTAGTTACTGTCAACTGCGGAAATACGTCGGAAATTATAAATTGTTGTATTTGATGTAATTAGCGTAACATTAATTTCCGTTTTATTTATTTACTATTAGATTAGATTCAATTCCATTTTTTTTTAGTCCAATCATGATACAAAGCTAGCATCTCCCTATGGAAAACGGTGTTGGTGATTTTGTTTTTATTTGTTTCATGGTGTTGTCGAATTTCACTATTTTAAATCAAATGCCATTTAAACGTTCCTAGTTTGTGTGCATGCTTGCCTGATGAGTGTTTTATGTTTTTATTTTTTGTCAGCCATCTGTGTTTTTCTTTACTTAATAATCATTTTTCTATGGTATTTTTAAGTTTACCGTTAATCGGAAACAGACTGTGTTTGTTGTAATAGCATCATTATAGTTTGGACAGTTCTTGTTTCACCGATTAAAATAAGTTTTATGTGGTCGTAAAACAAACTTATTAAACCTTATAATAAAACTTGCAACATGTCCTGTGCCATTAAATTTTAACAACCATCTGACAGAATTTCCCCAAAATAAAACGCATAAAATAAAAACTTTTTGTTAGGATCGATCGTGTGATTTGTCGCCAAACAGCTAGCTTGGTGTCGGTTCTAGAACTCATTTAGAAAGATAAGGCTGTGTCGCGTAAAATGTTCTACCGTTCAGATCTTACGTAAGGTCGAAACACTTAAAATTAGCCCAGCCTTGACTCTGTGAGCAAATATTATTAGTGTTGTTTGCATAAAAGTGTCATTTTAATACAAGTTAAATGCACAAACACACAAACACTTTTTATAGATTTGTTTGTAATGTATTAAGCCAATATTAACCGTACTAATTCGTTGGGCAAACTGTAAGTAAAGTAAGTATGTAACAGCAAAATATTTTTCTGCCGAATCGAGAGATGTGTTTGTTGTTCGCGTTATGAGCAGCTCATGGTATGATGCTGCTCATGCGCGCTCTTACGTCACCGACGAGAATAACGCTCGCCTTCCAATGCGGACTCTTAGATTTTTTGCTTCAGGTTATTGACTTTTGTTCGGATGTCACTGCAAGGGTACACAAGATGTTTTGTTGAATACTCTAATTACAATTAGAATTAGATTACGTAGTGTTTTAAATATAAATTATATGGAAAGTTTGTATTTGTATAGGTAGATGATAATGATTCGCATTGAATATTATAGAAAAATTGCGAGCATTAATTGTGTTATTGGCCAGAGCACATTTCTCTGATAAAGGTAGCAGGAAGCCGCTAGATGCGGTCAGTGCAGGACCGATCGGCTTAGACATCTCCCGAGGAACGAGCTCCCTGCCGAGGTTTTCCCCGGGGAATACAGTATGGGGTTCTTCAAGAAGGGAGTAAATAGGTTTTTAAAGGGTCGGGAACGCGTTTGTGATGCCCCTGGTGTTGCAGGCGTCCATAGACTACGGTAACTGCTTACCATCAGGCGGGCCGTAAGTTTGTTTGCCGGCATCGTAGTATAAAAAAAAAATCCTTGGGGGAGACCCATGTCCAGCAGTGGACGGCACTCTGTTAACGAGCATGGAAACTACCTATTTGGGCTTTTTCAACTTAAAAACGTTCGATAAGATTAGTCTCATTGCCTTTCATTATTTTCTCAGCACACATTGGGCATCATTTACTTGTTTGGTGATACAGTCACAAATATGACCTGTTTCCAAAATTGTAGCTAGGACAGCTTTGTAATAACAGTTACTACAACAAATAATCATAGTAATGTAAAAACTCAAACTCAAAAATCTTTATTCAATATAGACCTTTACAGGCACTTATTGACGTCAAACAAAACATAAAAAATCATCAACCATGAATCTAATTAACAAATTATTTAATCCTTGTATGTACACACCACACACACCCTAACCATTATTAAGATGTATGTAAATACAAGTAAAAGTAAATTAAAAAAAAGTTGACTCTAAACCTGTTCGTAAGTTGGGAGAGCCTTCTCGAGAAGAGCAGGCAAGAAAATCGAAAGGTCTTGTATTTTTTTTTTGTCCCCTCTTTTAAATTGTCTACATTTAATATTATATTTCAGAAACATTTTTATAAAAAACAAATTATATAGAAATGCCTGTCGGGGTGAGTGAAACAGCTACTCAAATGAATGACATTTATGCCATTGTCAAGTATTAATTTGTCCTGAGTTTTGTCTGTAATATAATCACACTTTATAGTACCTATTCTTTTTTCATAAGTGCGCCCTTGATTGTGACTTTAAATTTATTCAAGCTTTAATATTATTTGGGATTTTATTGTAGAAAGGTACACAAAGGTTTTTTAAAAGAATTATTAATTTTTTTGAGCCTGGTATTTGGTAACGCTAACATATTCTTTTGCCTAGGGCCTAGTATTCACTGAATGAATATCACTGTTTCTAGAAAATAAATGAATGTTTAATGGACATATATTACATTCTCGTAAATATATTGTGACGCAACTGTCATTATATCGATTTCTTTAAATTTTTCTCGCAAGGAGTCTCTTATTTTAAGAATATAATTAGCGCGAATAGCCCTTTTCTGCATCAAATATATTGTAACATAGGATCGAACTGCTTTAATACATTGTATGCATTATACACTTAGGGACAAATTTAAAGGAACACCACTTTTTACATAGATTCAAGCTAATTTTACAACATCATATCGATGAGTGATTGACCTTTAATGCGTTTGTTTGATTGTTATCCAGGATTCATGACTAAGGCCATAAGGGATAATGACAATATTTCCCTATTTGTGACCTGGAGAAGAACGGAAACTTTTAATGGTGGTCTTTTTATCACAATCGTACAACTGGTTTTCGCGGTGAATGTTTTTTTTTTGTAGCGAATCCGATGGCTAGAAAGCTGGTAAAACTAAATATGGTTTCGTATGCTGAAATACACAGCGTTATCAAAACTAGAAGTGAATGTTTATCGTTCCTCTAAATTTCTCCCTGTGTGTATATTATGCGTCGTAAGGTTACTGTTCGATACCATAAATACATATAATAATTGGGCTGGAATTGCTTCCATTAAACCTGCAAGTCATAATGTGCAATAGTTGAGACTTTTAAGCAACGTGGTGTTTAAATGTAAATATATAATGACGGTATTAGTTGGTTCGGGGAATGTTGAGTAACTGCAAGATGGATTGACTCTGAGTACTAAGTTGTAGTATTTGAAGCCGTGTCGCATATTAACTAGCATTAGTTCGCTCCCGAGTGAAGTGAGCAATTACAGCTACGATAAAATAGTCTTCGATAGTATTCATTCATAATGATAACGTTATAATATTGACCTATCTGAAACACTTTTTTGAATCATTCGCTTTTCTGTAGACACAGTAACCAAAAGTGGCGCTTCATGGTTCTTAATGTGCAAATCACCTAATATTATTATCCCAATTTTATTTTCATTTGTATTTTTAAGATCTTCCTAGAAAAAATTTGGCAATAATTTGTTTTCACACTGCCACACTGTCACATAGTTTTAAATGTTGTAAGTATTGAAATTGTTAATATGCGTCCTCAACTCGAATGTAGAGATAAAACGACCTCAAATAACCTAATGCAGATTTCCAGTGTGAGGTTAATAGAAAAAATATTAAAAACACCTCAAGCAGGATTCGAACCAGCGTCTTTAACATATTACTTCGACGTCGTGACCACTAGGCCACCTAGGACTTGTCCAACCCAAATGAAGACATTACTTTTAATATTATTTTATTTTTAACATTATAATGTTAGTGAAACGATACCAAATTGTTGTTTATCCGTATCAAGGTGTACACTCGGGCGCTTATTTTTGAAGGAAAAGGTCAAAACTAAGAGAATAGTATTTAATCGATATAATTCGGTGTGACCGCTAATTTGAGGTATTTCTATCGATAAAATCATCTAGTTCACGCGTTTAAAATTTGACTACTATTTCTCCAAACATTTTATATACAGACATATAAAATTTCATATCCTGACTGATTCGTCATCGTCGCCTAAACTAATAAAGCTAAACGTATTAAATTTGACCAGCTGGTTTCTTTAATGACGCTTAAATCCACCAAGGAAAGGCTTTTTAGAAATTCAACCCCTAAGGGGGAAAATAAGAGTTGAAAGTTTGTGTGAAACTGGAACTTGGTTATTTAAAAAGCATGAACTTTTGGGTTTGGGCTCATAAATAGAATTAAAATTTCTTGTATCTTTGCGTATCATACTAAACTATGACTATACTTAACGTATTTCAACGGGACTTTTTTGGAAGCTTTTGCATTGTACTACGGGAAAACGAAAATTTCCTGGGCGAAGTTGCAGGCAGAATCCTAGTTATTAGCATATTTATAAAAGCGTTCTGTGCTATTAATTACATAGTAATATGCTCGTTATGTCAAACAGACATTAAGACATATAATAGAAGTTGCATTATTTGATTGTACGCACGTATGAAGTATAATCCTTTGCCCTCTGTTTGGATAATATCGTTATATGTTTATAATATTTAAATAGGGTGCATTTCCAACCCTTAGGTATGAACAGCGTCCATTTGTAAACCCCCTAGGGATGCATGCTGTTTTGCACAAGCAATAAACCTCACAAGGGAAAGTGATTAAAACTTCATTCATACACACGGGAATAGCTTTAGCTTCACCCCGGATCCGGGTATTTGAAAAGGGGCTTCGCGTCCTCATCGTTCTCCCAATTTTTAGACCTTTACACATTGCAACTATCTGTAGCGCAATACAGTCATTTATATCGATCAATACACATGCGCGTTTGCATCGGTGCTGTATTTCGTTTGCATCAGTGAACACACGCGCTTACATCGCTGCAGCTGTACGGCAAGCTACATAGCGTTTGCATTCGCAACTATAATACTCTGTCAAGAAAGTACCAGGAAAAATCAATTCAATCAATTCAATCGCGAGTGCGCATCTGCTGTTGAAAACAAACAGCTGGCTTACCGCGCTTGGATCAGAGGCCGAGCTTCTATGGATCCCAATACTAGCCTACTGAAAACAGCCTATAATAATGCCACCAAGTTGTGTAAGAGGGCTTACATTAGAGCGGATGTTCAGCGCATTGCACAAGTGGGTCAGGAACTGCTATCGCACCCTACGGGTAGCCGTTCTTTCGGGCGCCTGGCCAAAGCTGTGCAATCAAACTTCTGCCAACCCTCGCTGCCACCGCTGAGACATGCCGATGGCTCACTTGCTCATCAGCCGCAGGAGAAAGCCGACCTCCTGGCAAAACTTTCGCGGCTCATTCCCGTGTCAATGACTGTGGTGCACAACCTCCGAAACTGTCCCATTGCGGCAGCACCATGCCCGATATCCGTATCAGACAGCGTGATGTGCAGGCGGAGCTCCAGCCGATCGATACTCGAAAAGCAAGTGGACCAGACGGAATTCCTGCGATTGTTCTTAAGAAGTATGCAGCGGAGTTGACTCCGGTCCTTACGCGTCTATACCGTCTGTCGTTCTCTGCTGGTTGTGTGCCGAAAACTTGGAAAGAGGCCAATGTCCAGCCGGTTCCCAAAAAGGGAGATCGTTCTGATCCGGCTAACTATCGTCCTATAGCCCTCACTTCCATTTTGTGTAAAATCATGGAGAGGATCCTTAATACCCAGCTGATCCGTTACCTGGAAGGTCACTCGTTACTTAATGACCGACAGTATGGGTTTCGTCCTAAACCGTCAACAGGTGCCCTTCTAGCGTTCCTTTTGCACAAATGGGGTGAATCTATCGATAAGCGTGGCGATTCGGTGACTATTAGTGTCGAATTCACCAAAGCTTTTGATAGTCTGGGCACAAGGTTCTTCTTTCCAAGCTTCCGGCATACGGATTACCCGCGCAGTTCTGTACGTGGATTGCCAGCTTCCTCCAATTCGCGTTGTCGTTGACGGCTGCGCTTCGCGGTTCGTGGCAGTGAACGCTGGAGTTCCGCAAGGCTCCGTTCTATCCCCAACATTGTTTCTTCTGCATACCAATGATATGCTTTCCTTGGGAACTATACATTGCTATGCAGACGACAGTACAGTGCATGGGGGATATCACGGAAACTCAGGGGCTGCTCGTGGTGATATTGGTAGGGAGAGGCAAAATCTTATCGTTGAGCTCAACAGGACGCTGGACCTCGTCTCCGAATAGGGCTCCAACAATCTTGTTGAGTTCAATGCTAAGCAAACACAGGTGTGCGCGTTCTCGGCGAAAAGGTCACCTTTCCTCCCCCTTCCTTCTCTTCAGGGCACAACCCTTCACACACAGAGCAACATCACCTTGCTCGGAATGAACATTCGCTGCACCCCAGAACCCCAGAGACTACATCGAATCCGTCATAACTACTGCCTCACGGAAACTCGGTGTCCTGAACAAGGTGCGTAGGTAGGTATTTTACGCCGGACCAACTATGCTTGTTGTATAAAACTCAGGTTAGGTCTTGCGTGGAATATTGCTCGCACCTTTGGGACAGCTCCGCTCAGTACCTCCTCGATGCTCTGGACAGATTGCAGCGTCGCGCTATTCGCATAATTGGCGATGTAGAGGCAACTAACACCCTGGAGCCTCTACAACTTCGTCGTGACATCGCCTCTCTTAGCGCCTTTTACCGTATGTTCCATGGGGAATGCTCTGAGGAGCTCTTTAACCTTATCCCTCCCTCTCCATTCCTTAACAGAAAGACGCGTAAGGGCCTTCGGAGTCATCCGTACACTGTGTCCTCCTTTTCACACCGTACCAAGAAATTCCAAGATTCCTTCTTCTGTCGTTCATCCCACACTTGGAATTCTCTACCTGCGCACGTGTTTCCTCCACCCTACAACATGGGTTCCTTCAAAAGAGGCGTGAAAAAGCATCTTTTGGGCCGGCAAGGGGCGGGCAGGTAGGAGAGTTGATGTCGTCCCTACTCTATCTGTCAACTCATTTGGGCCTCTTTCACCGCTTAACATCAGGCGGGAGGAGGTCATTTACCGGGCCATCCATAAAAAAAATAAAGAAAAGATCAATAATACAGATTTCAAGCCAGTTGCTAAAGCAACTGGAGTATAGCAACAAGATTCAAACCTAACCGCTCAGACTTTTGACCTATTGCTAGCTGAAGGCGGTCAAAAGTTTTTTCATCGATCAATACAACATTTTTCAGCAACTCTTTTCAAAATTGAACTCTATAAATGGTATCATTAGTACCAAAATTGGTACCGCCAATCGCATGGTCTAATTGGCAAGTTAGATAATTTGCCGCTTTGGACCCCCGTAAAGAGGCTCTGTGCGACGACCCGTTATGATCAGCATAGCGACCAGCAACCAACCACGGGCGGGTTCGACGCCCGGCGAAAGCATCGCTCTCAATACGCCCGACCTCATAGATTCGCAATTCATCATGTACATTCAACGACATTAATCTTGAATTTTGATGGATTAACGCCGTGATGTTGTTGGTTGCAAAAAAATATTGCTTTATGGGAATTCAATTATTGAGGCATTTGGTATTGATGGGAAGTTCCGACGTTAAAACTTATATTGCAATTGCGAATATACCTAGCTTTGATTCGTTTATTGTCCGTGGTCCACCTTATGAAAGGAAATTGTTTAGTTGTAAGAGTGCTAAGGCAAAAAATGAACATCAAACTTTAAAAAAATTGGCAGTTTTAATTCCTTGTATCTAAAAGTATGTAGGTAATTAACAACTTTTCATTTCCACCATCAAAAATCGGTCACCGATAGTCGGTCGTGTGCGTTCGCACTAAAGCAATATAATTGCAGGAAAGTCTAGTGATTTACCTAAATAGGCAAATGTTATATACCAGTAAGAAGTTGCTAATGTTTGTGACATTAATTTTATGTTAGTCTAAATTATATTACCAAAACCATTGTTTTAGTCATATATATTTATATGCTTAGGGCATTTATTTATTTATTTGAACCACCAGGAATTGTTACATTATAACTTACTGCTAACAAAAAACCTCAACCTAGTAAATGTAACAATTTATTGAAGGGAGCCACATCATCTTTATTTTACATAGTATAAAACTGGTCTCTCCCGATGTCTGTACGCTTAAATCTTTTAAACTACGCAACGGATTTTAATGCAGTTTCAGCATAAGATATAAGAGTGATCCAAGGGAGAGGTTTACATGTATCCACTCCGGCTTCGCACGGGTAATAGTTTAAATTATCCACGCTTAGAGCACGGGTAAATGCTCTAAGTATCCACGCTGACAAAACCGTGGGCGGGTCGCTAGTGCGTTATAACGCGATTAACACGTAGACTGCACAGGTATAACACAATAATTATTAAGCCAGAAACAAATCACACACTAAAATTTTGGCGTTAACGGTGGCGTCGTTAATCTCTATAGCACAATAACAATACCACAGCACACAAACCAAAATCCGACAGTAGTAACACAACTAAACATCTCTAAGTAATTCGGTTAGTCTACTACGGAATTGGCAAAAAAGATACAGAGCACATGTCAAGGTCAGTGTCGCCCGACTATACTGAGGTAACAGGGTCAACGTGAGAAACAGGATCCGTGTCCAAAGTAGCATCAGGGTCAACGTAGGAAGCGGGTTCGGGTCTCTATTTCGAGCGGTATCGGAGTCCATTATTAAAGCAAATCGGATTCTCAGCAAAAAGGAGTCGAAAAATAACATTCACAGTACACGCGAGGGAAAGCGAGTAAATCTTTTTTATGGCATCAGTAGTGCGAACATGGAACTCTCGATAAACCAAATTTGACAGTTAAACTCGATCTAAATGACATTATTCGACATTTTATCGATATCGGCAGCGTGGAACTTTTTTATCGATCGAACGATAAAGTCGACATAGTTTATCGTCTTTATCGATAAAGCTCGATAACTGAGCATGGAACTTTGACACACGTTATAGATGAATATTGTTTAATTTGGCGATATTTTTGTCATATTTTTTGTTGACATCGATAAACTTTTGTCGACAAAGCTTTGAGGTTAAAAAATGGATTTATTATTTTAATTGATAATGAAAACAATTCACTAGGGTTCTCTATTTTGTCTCATAATTTTTTTATCCATAATCTAACGTGTCAATGTTTTTTGACATAATCATCATTTGTCCGAATGATAAGCACCCCTAACTTAATTTCTCATAATATCACTTGCCCGAAAACCGAAATATCTAAATATAATATGACCAAATTTTTTTTGCTATAAATATCACAATCTATAATATTTAAAATTCATAAAAAACTTTTATATAACAGTCATAAGTCCTAACGTACGAGTAATATCTCATAATATAACGTGCCCTAAAATCGAAATACCACAAATATAAAGTTCTTTCATTATTATGTATTACCAAATTCATGCATACGTTTAAAAACATATTATTATAAACCATCATTCGGACTAACAATATTATACAATATAACACTTGGGACATGTGACTTTATAGCAAGTAAAATTAGGATATCTTATTATCTAGCACCTGATATTATGACACAAAAGCATTAGAACTAAAGACGATTAGGTAATATACAATTTCGTATACCCGAACATTATGGAAAATGATGATTATAGTAAGCGTTTTCGGGATTATGATTTTCGGACGATCGATATTCGGAGAAGAAAGGGACTACCATTCACTAGATATGCTAATTATTGTTAACAAGGCGTAATATATTAAGGGATCCGAATAATCCTTCTGAAGTGGAATATTCATCTTTCCATAACCTCTTCCGTACTAATAAGGATTTTTCACTTAACTTGGATTCAGAATCTAGAATCAAATTTAAAAAAATATATTTTTTACAAATATCCTATATCAAAATCTCGTGTCATAGTGTTTGTTATCGAACTCCTCCGAAAGCGGTATATTTCGGGCGCGTTCTAGATAAGCACAGATTTGTAACATTTTTAGCATCAACGCGTTTCATTAGCTTTTGGTGTTACCTTTCGTGCTGGTTTCGTGTGTTACATATAAAAAATATTGCCACTAAAAGTAAGCATCAAATAGCCAAGCTATTATACCACTTTTTGGAGTTTTCAAATTTGACATTTGAAAAATTTTCAGTTTCATGGATCAAAAAGCTTTTTCAGAGGATTAAAAGAAAATCAAAGAAAATCATATACCTACTTGGTTTAGCAGATTCTGATTTGTAAAATCTGTTATTTTAAGTTATTGGACTAAGTGGGTGAGATGACAAAATTCAGTATGAAAAATGAGTGCCTACCTTCTCATTTGTTACAAGTAGTGCGTTAAAAAAAGTAATATTTTATTAAAAACTCAAAACGCGGTCACCATTTCACACCAAAAAATGGTGATGCTTATGTGGAACGCGCCTTTCTTTCAGATTATAAGAATGTATGAAGAACGAATGAACGAGTAATTGGTTAATGTTTCGTTTCGACTTAGTAGTCAAGTCCACTTTCATGCTACCGTTTGTCGATATAGCTCGATAAATTAAATCCGTTTATCGATCCATGCCCGTAGTGCAGTATAGATCGAATGCCATAGTATAAAAAAAACTATTTGAGATCCATCGATATGATTCATAATATCGATTTTAATTTTCAAAATTGCACAAATAAGCTAAACAATTTACAGTAAAAATAGTGTTTTTAGTTTGATCAAATGTAAATAAATAAATGACTTTGCAAAAGATTTCTTTATCGTACATCATCATCATCATTTCAGTCAAGAGACGCCCACTGTTGGACATAGGCCTCCCCCAGGGATCTCAAAACCGCCGTCGTACATGTCTTAGGGGAATTCATTTCTAAAGTCAGATATAGAATAGGTATAAATTTTTTGGTAGCAATTAAAGATTTTTATTGAATATTTATTGTAAGAGCAACACAGAATTCAATGGTTCCACTTTTCTCTATAGCACTACTTAATTAAAATAAAATATTTTGTTTTTTACATTCCGGCGACTGGGTAGTCAAAAATATTATTTTTCGTTTATTTTTTATTATCTAACTAACTAACTTGTTTACCAATAACCGATATTGATCAATACCCTTTACAGTTTTATTTAACTTTTCTAAAATATATAATCTTACGTTGGCACGTTAGTACCCTTAAGTTACTGTTTGTCACAAAATGACAGTAACAGCATCATGTTTCAACCATAACTTTAGACATGTGTTAGACAACTATGTATATTATAGTAAGCTCCCATTCAAGCTTTACATTTACACTACGAAAACCGCCACTATTACGTACGAGCGACACAAGAACGGTCCAAAGGTCAAACAGTATAGCTTGACAAGGAGCTTACTGTACAAGAAAGAACGTTTCAGAGATAGGTATTCAGAGATACAACACTTATGTCGTCAGACGCGCGTCTCGTCAAATATTTGTAAGCAATACGCACTTACATATTGCGACTGGTAGGCATTTTGCGAAGTAGGCGTTTTGCGAAAAAGCCTATGCAACTAGGTTAATATTAATTAGCAAGCGAAAATTATTCAAATGAAACAATAGCTTGTGATCTTTAGATATTTTTTATAAAACCGTCATTAATGGTCCTTTGTCCACCGCGTCGTGGCGCCGAAGTAGCGACACATACCTACATCTACTATGGCCGCCTGTCCACCGCATGCCCCTTCCCTGAGCTTGATCTCGACCAGAAATAACCTCGTTCTCGTTGACGTCCCGGCGACGAGGGCGGCGGACAAGCGGCCTAAGCATATACTAATCGAAACACAATATTTTGACGTTTTTAGCTTTAAATGAACAAAAAATATATGACAAGTTTGTAAATTCTATTCCGACACTCTGTCGAGATGCGATGCGTGCGTTGAACTGAGTTTTTGACAAGTTGTGTTGCTGACGAAATGCGTATTTTGACGAAATATAGAATCTATTTGACTACCTACTTGCGATTTTGACGAGGTGCGTGTAATAAAACTCAAAATGCTACAAAAATCTGGATTTCCAGTGATACCAGGATACGTAAAAAGAAATATGTGAAGCCTACACGAACACGAACATTATCGAAAGGAAAATAATATTTCGTAGTAGCATGGAGTATCAGAGTAGCAAGCATGCAGTACCAACCCGCACTTGGCCAGCGTGGTTGACTATGGCCTAATCGCCATAGTTTAGGATAGGCTCGAGCCTCTCGGTGGGGACGTATATGAGCTGTTGATGATAATGATGATGATGATGGAGTATCAATTTTTATCGTTTGGAATATGGATTATAACATTCAATTAATTATTGACATTTAAAAAGTAGTTTTTAAAAGTATTGCCTAGGTAATACAGATATATATTTTTTTAGGTACAGCCATTGACGTATGGTACAGCATAGGTTTTTTATAGGATTTATTACTATGAAGCTATCAAGAAATATGATTCTATTACAGTTCGCGATGTAAGTTTATCCTTGCCCTTAGCAACAACGTAACTCGGCGTCACATACCGCGACATTGAAAACCTATCCTGAGTGGTTGTAACCTCAGCCACGGGATGCGTCCACGCACCCAACCGTGCAAGGACGCACTCTGACGTCATCGCTGAACACAAGCAAAATTGTACCTTTTTGACAAAATGACAACATCGAAAATCCCTTAGCAGCTTGCGATTCACGTTCCGGAACCTTCGATTCGTGCGTGAGGCTCATAGTTAGCCGCTGACATTATCATTGTTATAGGTAGTATGTAATTTTTGTCTTTTTTTCATTATGTTTCTTCCTAAGTAACGTTTTAGGTCTTAGAATATTTTTGAAAAGCTTATGGATATTTGCTAGTAAGTCTTAATAAGCTTGATATTGTTTTTTATTTCATAAAAGTCGGTAAACGAGCAGACGAGCCATCTGATGGTAAATAAATAGTCATCGTCGCCCATGGACATCTGCGACACCACGCCGGATGCGCTTATGCGTCGCCTGCCTTGAGTTTAAGGCGCATAGTGCTCCCAATGACCTTGCATCGATCGTCCCGCACTGATTACATAGGAGTGAATGAGTGAGAGTGAGGGAAATATTCAAGCAAACCTTTACGCGTAAGATCAATTATTTCAATAAAAAATTAATAAAGGCGAATAAAAATAATCTAAAAAGACCATTCCCTAGAATATTGTTCAATTTATTTATTGAAATCAAAAGTATGTGATTTAACCTAATATTTACGAAGCGATTAGGTTTATAGTTTTAAAATCGAGGCATGTTTGGGTCACATTTTAACCAAGTTTTAATTAATTTATCAAAAAATTAAAAAGACCATCCTCTAAAGAATGCGTTGAATAATAACATATCTTTTTTAAAGATTTTTTTATTCAATATTTATGAAGAGAATTGGTTTTTTCTGCAGTGATTTTTTATGATTGACGTTACTATGCGCCTTAAGCACCCCATTTACTTTCCGCTTAAAAAATGCCGTGTTGTAGCGCGTTGGAACCTTGGACCACCTCCGGAGGGAGCTCATTCCACATTTTGCAAGTTCGCGGAAGAAACGAACGAGACGCCCGCAAGGTATGCTGATTCCAGGCATCTAGTATGTGGGGGTGGTTGGCGTGAGTTCTACTTCCCTTGCGCGCGAAGCGGTGGCGAAAGAGCGATGGAGGAATGACTTTGAAGAGTTTCTGAGAAGACTCCCCATTGTACAGTCAGTAGAACACGCACAGAGACCCAAGATCTTTCCGGTGGCTAAGAGGCTCTAAGCCGTCTATGTGTGTGAATGTTATATTAACCTTAAATAACCTACTGTGTGCAAAAAGGGCCCACGATTAAGAACCAGTCTAAGAGCTTCAGCAAAACCTATAGTTTAAATCATTATACCTTGATTAAACATTAATATAACCTTCTAAATTAGTCTTGGATGTAATTTTATGATAACTTAAAACCTTTTTATGGGCATGAATAATGCCTTTCTGAGACTCCCGCGTTTTAATTTTTTCTATAACAATTTACTTCTGCAATGTTCCTCTGTTCTAATCTAAAACCTATCAATTTATGTGCAACGTCTGAATAATACCGTATATCTTTAAAATTCAGCTGGACCTTGAATTGTACTTATTGTTTTGCGTAGAAAATCCCGGTTTTATAAATTGAATCACCCCAAATTTGACGCGGCAAAAGCTAGTGTGTAAAGGATCCATGTTGCTTTAAACTCACGTAGACAATTGACTTAGGATAAACGATAGCTTATTGGTTTGGGTTTTTACCACGCAATCCTAATTTGTTTGTCTAGGCAACTCTAATACAGCCTTAAAGTTTAATGTAGGTGTCAGAAATTGCAAAAGTTGAAAATCTGCAACCCGTCAAAAACGAATTCCGGTGAAATATGCATTTGCCTAGTCACACAAAGGCTCCTGTCATCTCAATATTTTTCTTTGAAGCTATTGTAATTTTATTTTGAATTGTCTTCGTTTATACAATGTCGAAAGTAATACCCAATTTTTGCATCTTTGTTGTCTTCGCGATCTTCGACGCAAAACTGTTATTGGCGATATAATTTCATACAAACATAATTTATGTGGTCCATATTTTCTAGTATTTGACTTTGGTGTTTCCTAATAAAGAGGGAAGGTAAGGGATTCCACTTAACATCCCACAGGATCCAGATGAACCTGTTCATGTTCATCACAAGCCTGTCAAGTTATTTCAAGTGCCTTTAGTTACCTATCAAGTCCACTATATCACTATAGATTCAAGCTGTTGCATTGTTTTTGTTGCTTTGAAAGTCTTGAGTCCTAACGTGGCGATGACATCACCGAAACGATAGACTCTATCGCAGTCGTCCGTCGGCCCACGACGAACAGATGTTAGACAACAACATATTCGCAAAACAATTAACTTACATCGGGATTGTTTATGTCGATTCTTATCGTCCTACTTTTTATATATATTTTTTTATACCACTAAGGTGGCAAACAAGCATACGGCCCACCTAATGGTAAACGGTTTCCGCAGCCTATGGACGCTTGCTAAACTGGGCCAATCGCTTGTGCGTTGCCGACCTTTTAAAATCTTTTTAATACCCTTTTTTAAGAACCCCATGCTGTAGTCTCTAGAGAAAACCACATCCTGAGCGTACGCGGGAAGAAATTCTTCTGAAACCGTACAGTATCTACGGGACCATTTTGGTTCTAGGGTGTGGGGGTGAATTCCCTGCCGATGGCGAGCTGTGCGGTGATGGAATGTGGCCGTAAGTATCATGTCAAAAAGCTCCTCGGAACATATCCCATTATACAAGCGGTAGAACATACAGAGAGAGACTAAGGGGTTCAATGCCGTTTGTGAATCATCTTCATCTCGTGCGTTATCGTCAACAATCGATGCCAGCAATATTCCATGTGGGGTCTGACTTGCGACTTCTAGACTAACAGCCGGTTGCACCAAAAATTCATTTTACGAATTCGTAAAAAGTAACGTATAAAGTAAACGTATATCGTAAAAAGATGTTGCACCACGCTTTTGCGATACGTTTTACGGTTACTTATACGGATACTTATTACTTTTTACGGAGCTCACGCCCTGCTCATGATATATAATTATTTATTATACACATCAACATTCGAATATACAGTGAGTACCTACAAGGTATACAAGGCGGACTTATCTCTGGGAGAGATTTCTTCCAGCAAACCCAAGTGGCAGTGTAAGATATTGTGTAAATGCGGGAAGAAATTTTTCTACATTTATATAAATACAATTTTACAAAATAACTAAAACACACATATACCTACATATACTCGTATATTGATACACACATACATTTATTCATACCTACATATATACATACATACTTACTTATTATACTGATGAGGATGACAAATTCGAAAGAAAATGTTCTTTGAAGTGGCGCTTGAAGGATTGGAGAGAACGTCTCTCGCGGACTGAAACAGGCAGCCCATTCCACAACTTGGCAGCCTGTACGGTAAAAGGCTTGCGGAAAAAGATTGTGTTAAAGTGGGGAACTTTTAGGACTTTTATAACGTAAAAGTATACATTTTGACAGTTTGCTCGTATTTGTAATTCATGTTTAAGGTTAGAAAACGCGTTTAAAATACAATTTAAATCTCTTTTTACTACACAATTCACTATCCGACAGTGATATTGAAAAATTATCCATATATTGCATGGTTGCCGTCGTCGAAGAACAAACATTAGAGTAGGTCAAATGCTCACTGAAGGCAGCGATTTTTACACACAGATATAATATGGTGCATTATTAAAATTTGTCAGGCAAACAAATATAAATCACCACACAATAAAGATTCATCTTATTTTAGTAGCTTTGATGTTTTTACTAATTCAGCCTATGTAAACAAAAACACTATCAACGTCACGTTTTGACAAATAAATAACATTTCTTACTACATGTAAAAAAAAACTTTCATGGTAGTAAAAATCTACTAAGCAAAAATGGTAGAATTAACGCTACATACGTGTAGCAAGAAATTTTACGGTTACTTTTACTCGTATTTTTTTGGCGCAACATAAATTTACGGATTCATAATAGTGACAAATTGGTATAAGCATAACGTATAGCTGAATTTGTAAAAAAATAGCAATTTTGGTGCAACCGGCAGTGACAGTTTTTGACCCGGTGAGAAATACTGCCAACTCTATTGAGTTGAGCGTACCAAGTTTCTTAGATGCCAACTTGACCTTGTCTTCCAAGTGACTACGTAACTGAACGTCACATGAGATGTCGTCACCAAGGATCCCAATACTCTTCGCGATGGTGTATCGAGGAACCGTTTTTTAGCGGTGAACGCACAAACTTGTGTGTTCGTGGGGTTAAATTGGACTAAATTAAGTCGTCCCCAATCGGATATTCTTGTTAGAGAGTATTCTCGATTTCAGACACAAGTCGTTAGCGGCTTTCTTCCACTAAGGATCGAGGGATGTTATCTGCTTGACAGTCTTGATCATCACAGCTCATATACGTCCCCACCGAGGGGCATGAGCCTACCCTTACTAGTTAGTGCGGATTGGTTAAGTTTACATACACCTTTGAATTACTTCGCAAGTGTATGCAGGTTTCCTCACGATGTTTTCCTTCCCCGTAGAAGCGTTAGATAAATGAACATATGAAATTCATGAAACGAAAAACACATTGGTAATGGCGGAATCGATCGCGGGCCTCCCGACTCTACTCGAAGCACAGTCCAGTGCCGAGGCCACAGCGCCACCGACGACAGTACTTCTCTTTATTTATTGCCTATAAGCGAATGTTGACAGTGATCATTAACTTAAAACAGAATTTTAGAAAAATATATTATGTGTAAATGGAATATAATAACAATCTAATATGTTAATAAAAGATTTTCTGGGTTTTTTTTCAAAATCACGCCTCTTTCACGATTCACGATCTGTATCGGCTGCCGGTATGGGTTAAAGAATTCGAAAATTCGGTCAAGATCAACTTGTCTATTAAAAATCCCAAAAAAAAATTATTTTAATGCTATGCTGTCCATTATAATGTCGTCTTATTCTAATTTTAAAAGCATAAGACAAAGTTCACTACAGATGCAGTAAACCGATAAGGATCGTTGAGATTAATTATTACAATTTAAAGACATGTTTTGCTTTTGTCACATAACGATGATTTTAGTCTGTACATTTTGCACATACATACCTAATCTACGCATAGCTGTTTGTTTACGCTAGGAGTATATTTTGTTCTATGTGTTTACGTCATCACTTTCTCTTGATCATCGGTCGCGTACAGCTATAGAACAAAAACACATCTAAAATATACATCTACCGTCTAATTCAACTAATAAGTCGATAACATTCATTACTTTGCTGTAACGCAGTTTTTTAACTACTACGGGAAGTAAAGGATTTCTTTCTTTCTACTTACATTCAATGTACAATTTGTAAAATTTTATGCACAATAAATCTATTATTATTATTAGAGAAAAAACTATGCAAAACACTTGAACCGTTCTGCAATGCAATAATCAGCTCGGTATAGATACGTAGTCTACATATCATTTCAATATAAACTTGACCTGTATTATCAGTTTCCGGATTACTCTCGCTGGCAGCCTTGATTTTATTTTGGCCGATAAGGTCGGCTGTTGATATAGTGGGACATTCATTAATTCTCATTTTATTAAGTTGGTCACATTGCACTGTATGAGGACCGGTAACTGTCCTATATTTAGATTGATTTTAAAGTAAGTACATGGCTTTTCTGTGTTTTTGTTCGACTCTGAATTCTCGCATCGAAATGTATCGATAATATTGAGAGACCATTGCAATCCAATAAAATTAGTCAGAAACATCTTAAATAGGTATTTTGGTCACAAATTTAAGACAGAATTTTACGCACAACCTTTTCGTTGCTGTTTTGAATTGAATTTGTGGATGAGCTCGACTTGCAACGATACCTGCTTTGGTTCCAATCTTTAGTTTGATCGAGTCTCATACTCTCCCTGCTGGTTAGTGAAATGTAAATCGAAAAATTGCTTTATTGCCTCGGTTAAAAACCAAGTAGTAAAGAAATTTATTAGGCATGGATAATAAGAGTGTTCATACATATATGTTTTAACCTAGGTATACCCAGCACCATTTGTAATCAATCCGTTATGGATAATGGGGGCGCGACTTTGCCGCTGGTGCCAAAGAAGCGCTCCCCGTCTGCCAAGTATTCGCGATGTTTGACGGACACCGGCATGCACGAGACATTGGGCGCGCGGATTAATGTGCGTGATGGAAATAAATCATCCAGTCGCCCGTCGGGTGGGACTTTTCCACAAAACAACAACAAGAGGGAATTTCTGTAACCACACGCGAAATGGGTCGAAGAATTAAGTCGTAATTTAGGTAATTTAAGTAATTTGATTAGGAATGAAAATTAATGTTTCACTACGTCAACAAAAATCGTTTCTTATAAATGATTATAACATCATTATAAGTTAAAGCTATCTATCTACGGGTTTCCTAAAATCTCTAGATTTTTCTTGAATGGGTAACATCACCACAACTTCATATCGACTGAAACCACATTAATACGAAATCTACTACGCTACATTGACTTTCAACATCATGTTTACAACAACACTTCATAATCACAATCATGATGGTAAAATAATAAATCCTACGTTAACGTCAGTCAAAAAGATTCTCAAAAATTCCTTTCCTAGAAAGATCTAAATTTTGTGTGGAAATGTTATTTCATTATTGACATAACTGACGAGAAATTCAATCCACAGTTGTTTTTTTTGTTGTCAAATAATTTATTTACATAACACACGGTAACAGACGACCTATTGTAAAAGTAACGCGCAATATCTTCAATCGTGGCCTCGTTCAAAACTGTTTAGTCTGCATTTATTCGTTAGTAAATAACAAAAGTGTTTATTTTACATCTTATAAACTGTCAGCAATATACATTGATTGCAGGAATATTGCGATATCATGCCCATACTAGATCAAAACTGAAATCTTTCAAGATTTTTACACAATCTTTTAATTTCATGATTACATCGATTTTCTGTTCTGCGGGTTACGAACCCATAAACTAGTTCGACGAGGTTTTTCCCAGTTGATAGATTTTTTACATAATGTATAAGTAAATGCCTGCTACGAAAAGTTTTGTTGCAGGCTAATTTGTTAGCATAGTGCTAATGTTTAACGAGGTAATGTTATATATATACTCGTATAGAGTGCATCACTGCCGAATATTTGATTTATTTATAATTTGTCATTTTGATGTTCTATGGAAATAGTTGGAATACGCTGATAAATAATAGGTTACAATAATCCGTATTCTCCTGTCTTACAATATAAGAACAGTAAAACATATACTCGAGTGGAAATGGCTATACATAATCATAATCGTACTAGAATATTGCTTGAACTTTGAACGAAAATTCGGTTTAATAAAGGTAACTGCTGTATTGTATCAGGTATGGGGGACATTGTATACTTGGACAGTGACCAGAAAAATGTCGCGCACTTTGTGAGTAATGGGAAATCAGGGAACCGTCGTTCCTGGCAACGTTTTTTAAACTTAATACTTATACCGAGTGGACCTTCGTCTCGCTTCACAGTCCACTGCAGAAGTAGCTTCGGAAAAGTACAACCAGCTAATTGAACTGGCACGTCACGCGAATTGAGATTGACACGAGCCCATTATTCAAGTATTTTAATTAAACTCCTGTTAACATTGACCCTAGCCGTTCAGGCAGAAGTGCAGTTATGACGATTTTTCACACTTTGCATATTTTATATAATGCAATTGGTACTGATGATGAAACTATCGGTACAGGGGCCTTACCATGATCGCTTAAAGCAAGGTTAAAGCAATATTGAAATAGAGACACGCTCTTGATGCGTATAGCGCCATCCCGCTCTCACTGCGGTTTTATTATTGTTTAAGCGATTATGGTTAGGGGGCTGGTCATTAGTAATGAAATCATGTTTTAAAGCCAAAAGAAATGATAGCTTTCTGAACAATAAATATATTTTTTGGAGTTTTATTTATATATTTATGACTTACCATCATTTGTATACACCTGTTACATCAATAGGTAATGGAAACATTTATAAATACGTTTATATCTAAGTGTAACAAACAATTACAGGTAAATTCTACATGCTAGACATCTTATTTATACATTATAATACATTTAAAATGTACAATAATATTAATAATAATATGCAGAAATAAGGAAAATAGGAAATTATTAATTTCATTTGTATTTACAAATCCCTTATAACATAATCGCACGAAGCCTGCCAGATAAATCAGCAAAAATATCTAAGATATTACAATGTTCATTTACCAATTTGCAAAGCCTTGAGATAGGAGAATTGCGTCCAAACTTAGTATTCCTTAAGGGTGTTATGTATGTATATTTACTTTGATGTCAATAATAACATTTAATGTTAATGTCAGGTCTGCCAAAATGGGTTTTCCTTGATTTTTTATTATTATTTATCATTATATCAGCCGAGAGACGCTCAAACACTAGGCCTTCCTCAAGGATCTCTAAACAGACTCGTTGTCTCGTTCCTGCACTGTTATCATCTCGACTTTAATCCCTTCGATATATTTGCAAAATAAAACATGCCAATAATCAATGTTGGGTACATGAAATCGTTGTAATAAAATAAAAGGCACCTTATATCAATGTGAACGTTCCAAGAATCACTGGCACAATCTCTGAACACAACCGGCTATTAAACAACAATAAATTGCAGAGCTTAATTAAATAGAAATAATTCTTGTAATACGAATTGTTATCGCATAGGTGGAATGAATTCCGTGTTATTCGCATCGTTTACCTTTTAAGGCTATTTACTAGTCAGCATGTTATTTGATTCAACGGATAATGAACCATGTGTAGATGTAGATGGTGTGGTTAAGACTGACGCTGTTAAACATTTTATTTAGATTTCATAAATACTCGTATTTATGAGCAATTACTGAGTTTGTTGGTCGGTTTTTAAAAATTTTGTACACTTGTTATACCTTTTAGAAATCTAAGGAAACAAGGAATTTAGTGACATCGTTTGTACGACAAGTTAGTAGTAGATATTATCCTCAAAAATTAATTGAAATTTAAATAGAAATCGTTCAAGCCGTTTTTCGGAGGAGCTCGATAACAAACACTGTGACACGAGATTTTTATAGGTATATTAGATGTTATATATAATCTATACTTACTAATATTATAAAGCTGAAGAGTTTGTTTGTTTGTTTGTTTGTTTGCTTGAACGCGCTAATCTCAGGAACTACTGATTCAAAATGAAAAATTCTTTTTGTGTTGGATAGTCCATTTATCGAGGAAGGCTTTAGGCTATATAACATCACGCTTAGGGCATGGATACCGGTATACCGATAAAAATTTTCGGTATTTTGATACCGGTATTTGAGGATAAAATACCGTTATTTCGGTGTTTCAAAAATAAATATTTATTTTCGCAAGGGTGTTTAAAGATTATTCGGAACGCTCGATTTCTATGGTTTATAGTGATGTTCATACCAACCAACCACCGGACCAACGCATTGTGCTGCGTCCAAGAGGCCTTTTCCCATCAACTTTGCTGGTCACCATGAGCTTCTCGAGGTTGTCACCGTCTTTCCTTGCAATGTGTCCGAAGTATTCTAAGATTCTGCGTAGACACTCAGATGACAGCCGCGAGGAGATTTTGAGTTCTCGCAATATGGAGGCGTTAGTCCGAAATGCTGTCCACGGGATACGGAGCATCTTTCTCCAGCACCACATCTCAAAGTCGTCAAACCATTTGATTTGCGGTCTGCAGCTTTCAGTATCCACGTCTTAGCGCCATACATATGAGATCGAGAAGACTAGAGTCCGTACCAGTTTGGTTTTAGTTTTTACGGAAATGTTGCGATCTCTCCAGATTTTTTCAAGCTGAGACATGGCGCTTTCCCCATGCCAATTCTCCTGCGCACTTCCTTTTCGCACGAGCCATCGTTACTGATGTTAGAACCCAGGTAGATGAAGTTGTCCACTATTTCTATGTCCAATGTGCCTCGATTCGACCGGTGTTGGAGGAGTGGGTTGGGCGCCTGCAGGGCAGCCTCACGTTCCGCATGGTGCAGGGCATGGCTGCTTCCGTCACTACCTGCACCGGGTCGCCCGTTGAGAGGAAACGCCGCGGTGTCATCACGGCGACGCTCGCGACGATACTGCCGAGCACACCCTGTTGGTGTGCTCGGCCTGGCGCAGCGAGCTTAACACTGCGCTGGGAGGTGGAGGGCTCTCGCTGCCGAGCATGGTCGTGGCCATGCTCCGCGGCGAGGTGGAATGGGAGGCTATCGCCTCCTTCTGCGAGGATGTCATCTCGCTGAAAGAGGCTGCGGAGAGGGAGCGGGAGGAAGATCTCCAAGCCGCTCCCCTTCGCCGCAGACGGATAGGCAGGCGAAGGCGGGCATTTGCGCCCACAAGGGCAGGGAGAACACAGGGAGGTTTAAGTGGGTCGGCCTGGCACTCTACCGGGCCAGCCCCACACACGCCCGCCGTTAGCCAACTGCGGGTACAGTGCGATTGCGCAGTTCCCCCCGGAAAAAACGGTCCAGCGCGTCTGTGCGTTCTAACTTCCCAGATCTATATCTATACCATGATCTTGGTTTTGGACCTGTTTATGAAAAGCTAATTCCATCTCCTCGCTAATTCGTTCCATTCGGCCTAGAAGTGCAGACATTTCCAACTCATTTGCTGCAAGGAGGGTACTGCCATCGGCGTAGCGCAGGTTGGTGATTTTCACGCCACTAACTATGATGCCACCCTCCCAATTCTCGCAGGTTCGTCTCATTATGTATTCTCCAGAGGCGTTGAATTGAATGGGTGACAAAATACATCACTGGCGTACTCCTTGGTGAAATTTAAAGGGTTTTGAGGTTGTTTTATCGACTCTTACGACTCCCTGGCTTGAACCATACAGGGTGCGAAGTAGAGATGATATGGTACTCCAAGTTCTCGTAGGACCCTCCATGAGTTGATATATTATTAATATTCTTAATCCTATTTATTTTAATAACTCATTTTGTGGTTTCTAGGAAGATGATAAATATTTTCAGTGTTTCTGCCATAAAGCGTAGAAAACTGCTTTAATCGCTCTCCGCAAATAAGACTTACCAATCGTATTGGAATCATTTAAATAGTAATTAACAGTATTTAAAAAATACCGAAATTTCGGTATACCGGTTTATGAAATTTCAATACCGGTATTAATACCGGTATGTATTTCATTCCGGTATTCCATGCCCTAATCACGCTACGACTAATAGGAGCTGAGCATCAATGACAAATGTTGCAAAAACGGGTAAAAAATATACGGCGAAACGTAGTTCGCGGGCACAGCTAGTGTGTGATATGTATAAACAATATCAGTAACAGACAACAGTACTATACAATTTCTTTTATAATACTTATGAGTATAGTCTACATCTACTTCCTATACTCTGCATCACCCAAAGTTCGACTGGCAGATAACAATTGAAATGTTATTATGTTCTTAATCACAAATAGGAAGCTATATCAATTTATGTATGTGGTACAGTACACATCATGTTTTATTAGGTCAACACGAAAAACTCGTGTTTGATGGTTGATTTATGCGTATGACGATTCTAATATGCGTCTGCGGCTGGAGCACTACAGACGTCTTGTACCGTTATTGTATGTCAGTATGCTTTATAACTGATTGACGTGGTAACGGTCTGTGCACACAATGCTGTCAGCTCGGCCCAAGGGTGGTACAGTTAGCAACCTGTATCGGACAGGGGCGGACATGCCTCGGGTCGCTATAACTTGAAATTACAATCACTTTCAGTGTACCGAGGAACAGTAACTGTTTGCCCTACACGGCCGGCAGCGTATTGAATTTTTGATAACGTGAAGGTAAACAAGACTATGTTCACATCGACCCGTAGTGAAATGACGCCGATAAGGCATGCGGTACCTTACCTACCTACCTACCACACCGTTACTTGTATTCGACTGTTTGATGCGCGATGGGAATGCTCCGTACTGTGGTTCCATTGGAGTGGTAATACTCGTAATAATGGCTCACAAATTGAATTCGTGACTGAGAGACTTACCACTAAAACATAAGTACTAATATCTCCTGATTTGACTTGCGAGGGAACCACCAAAGATTCATACAATTTATGGTTTGAAGCAACTCGAACTAGATTTTTGGTTCTAAATATGGAAATGATGATACCCTAAAACCTAGAGCTAGGGTCATGCCACTAGGGAATTAGGGTCAATTGTAGATCGAGTTTAAAAATTTCTTAATTATTCGAGTGTAAATGAGTGAATGCATATACTGTTGAGGTGGTTTCATTGTTAACATCTTATGATAGGATCTCAGGAAAAAGTGACGGAAAGTCTCAACATTTTAAATGCGCGGTGCATGCAGTAGGTTTTTTGTTCGAACAAAAATCCGGTGTGATTTTGAAAAATTATCCAATATCAACAATCAATTATAATGTATAAAATAGTTATGTTTCCTTTCGTGAAAATGGCGCAACGAGCATTTTAATGATATAAGATAACAATATTTTTCTTAAACAACAACATTTCTTTAAATCTGCAGCCCCCACAAGAACCACAGTGTACGTTGCCAACTTGTGACGTTTAAGAAGTAGTCATGGTACCCAGTAATTTTACTGCCATATCTTACCCTTCAAACCGGAATCCTGCTTTATGGCAGAAATAGGTAAGACGGAAGTACCCAAACAGGCGACTGGTACAGTCTCCCTCCGGTAGTAATATTGCAATACCCTTCAAACCGGAACACAGCAATGAAAGCATTGCTGCTTTACGGCAGACATAGGTAAAACGGAGGTACCCAAGCAGGCGACCCTGGTACAGTCTCCCTCCGGTACTAGTATTGCAATATGATAGTCAACCCTCGTGAAAGATTGAACAGGCCTAGCTTAAAATGAAAAGCTGTAAAAATAGGCTTTTATTTCTCTGCTGTAGTAGAGAAAAAAAAAGCTTATTTCTCAAATACACTGTATGATGCACGACATGTCGACATTATGAACAAAACATGGCAGACGCCATAGTAGTCACCTGTTGCAAACAATCCTATTAAGTTTTATTTTACAGTTAATGGTCGTTTCATCTACCTATCCTTATTTAGTGCATAATTGTTTCTATGCAAATTACTTTGCCTACGTCATTCAATTTGCGATCACTCTGGCGCATGCTGCACAACGTGATTAGAACAATTCTAATCGAACATGCCACCGTCTGATTGTATAACAAACACAGACAATGTATCCGCAATTAAAGGCAGATAGTTTATCTCCATCGCCAATGTACAAAGTAATCATTCCCAACATATTTGTTATGCATTTGTCTCAGTCAATTCATAATCGGTCGGCTATCACAATTGTTTATCACCACTTAAACTATGATCTTTCCGTGTTTATTACCTATACGCAGACTAATTTGTAATTCGATTTGTTGTTTTCAGAACTTTCATTCAGAAAAAAATTGTTAACATTCTTTTTGAACGAATGATGTTTAATATAGGTACTAAAAGGGACTAATCAATTCTAGGATAATTCACAGAATATAAGGTATTTTAATTGACTTCAATAGTTGAGACCCTCTCATCACCCGATGCTCTTCTTCCCCAACATACTCTGTCATCTCATATACTACAAAATAATTGGTACTTAGTAAATTAGGCTTATCTTTAAGGAGATTTCCAAAAACAATTTAGGAAGCAACTAAATTACAACTTAAACCCTTGTGTGTCTAAAATTTTCTGACGAATGCTGTGAATATGGCACTCTGGCACATTAGATATAATTATACAACAACAGTTGTATAATTATATCTAATGTTTTCGCAATGATAACTTTTCCTCAAATATTATTTTATGCTAGTTAAATATTTGGTGTTATTATCATTTCACTGTGAAGAGGATCTGACTGTCGTATTACTCATATCCAGCTGTGGTGTTGGCACATTGATAAGGTGATAATTCAACACTCTGCGTATATAGCTTTCAACCAAATCTAACGCTTTGTTCCTTTTATCATTATCATACCCTTTATTTACAAAAAATCAACAAATTCGCTTTGTTTAAAATGTGGATTCCTTAACACCATCCGTAACATTCAAAAGTCTCGCTGAGTATGACATAAAATATATCACTGTTTACGAAAAATGTTGTTGCTTGCCTTTTTGCTTTTTTCATACCTCGCGTTTGGGATAACGTGAGGTCCGACTTGATTGTGGCTGTTCTGTTGGCCGTTCTTGCCAGGATATCGTATAAATTTACTTAAAATATTGTCATATAATAAAATAACATTTCCTTAAATCTAAATATTTTCCTTACCTATTTTACTCAGTTTAAATGAGATATACATTTAGATATGGCATAATATAAAGTAGGATCTAATAAAAAATATTATTCCTACTATTTTTGAAAATGAAGTAATATTTTCTATCACCCGCATTTGCTATATTGAATATTTCGAGTACTTTCCCACTGATTATCGTCTTCAATTTCCATAATCAATTTGTCAATCAATAATGTTTAGTAATTTTCTTTGGAGCGTCGGTGGCGCTGTGGACTCTGCATTGTCCTTCCAATCGAGGGGTTGGGGTTCGAGACCCGCCATGTACCAATGTGTTTTTCGTTTCGAATTTCATATGTACATTTGTCTGACGCTCCTACGGTGAAGGAAAACGTGAGGCAACCTGCATACATTTGCGAAGAAATTCAATGATGTATGTGAAGTTGACCAATCCGCACTGGGCCAGCGTGGTTGACTAAGGCCTACATAGGGTAGGCTCGAACCCCTCGGTGGGGACGTATATGAGCTGTGATGATGATGATGATGAATTTTCTTTGTGTTATGTCTTTGATCTGTAGATGAAACTTGTTAGTACGACAGATTTCCCATACAAATGTATTAATACTATAAATGACATTAAGCACGTTTAAAATACACCTCTTGTTCTTCAGCAATTCACAACTTCAGTTGACTCTCGGTAACCTTGGCACCTAGCTTGTTTCCTTGCGGAAAATTTTATTGTGATTCCATTAGTATGTCTTGTTTAATGTAATAGCTCGCGCACATTACATTAATAACGCGACCATTAGATATAACCAAGAAAACGATAAAATATTTTTTTTTTTACGCTTTTGGTCTTCACCTCACCAGATTGTAAGTGACGATAAGGCTACAGATTGTAAGTGAGCTTCATTCGGATTCCTTGACAACTAAGGAACTGCGTCTTTTACTTCTAATATCGGAACACAGCAGTGTTATTCACATGATTACTATCACTCACTATATTGTTAGTTGTTACTACACTGGTAAGACGGCGGTATCAAGCCAAACGAGCTCAAAAGCCCTACCACCGAGCAAACAAAGCAGAATTTCTGCCCTCACGGGAAATCTCACGGAAAACCAGGTGGTCTCTCTCAAACACTGGACCACGGAGGCAGTTCGTGTTGCTTACGACTAGGAAATTAATTGTTCCGCCTAATAGACTTAAGTTAGAGTATTTAAGTATATAATATACGAGGCTCTACACGTAGAGTGTAGAGTCTACAGCGTAAAAATAATTTTGAACAAAATTCGTGAGTTCCTGATAAAAATATTTATTTTTAAACCAGTACAATTATAAGTATTACTAGCTGTGCCCGCGACTTCGTCCGCGTGGAATAGTAATGGTTGGACCGATCTTGATAAAAAGTGTGTTATACCTTATATAATTAGCTATCTATTAGTGAAAGTCCCGTCAGAATCGGTCCACCCGTTCCGGAGATTAGCGGGAACAAACAGACAGACAAAAAAATTTTACATTGTGTTTTTGTTATTGGTACCCGATATACATTCATGCCCATTTAGTAAAAATTTGTTATTTTGACATTACAAACAGACACTTCAGTTTTATTTATTTGTATAGAGTATAGATTGACAATTAGCCGACCCTGGAGAACCCTTGACAGATCAAAATAAACAATTGCAAAGTTTACCGTCATTTTCCATACAACATTACCATTTTCTAATATATAAAAATCTCGTGTCACAGTGTTTGTGATCGAACTACATATTAGATACTAGCTATAAATAATAACTTTTGGCAAACATATTGGTAGCCTATGTTATACTTTATATAATTAGCTATCTATTAGTGAAAGTCCCGTCTAAATCGGTCCTGCCGTTCCGGAGATTAGCGGGAACAAACAAACAGACAGACAAAAAAATTTTTAATTGTGTTTTTGTTATTGGTACCCGATATACATTCATACCCATTTAGTAAAAACTTATTATTTTGACATTACAAACAGACACTTCAATTAAATTTATTTGTATAGATAATAGATCCAGTTAATGTTAATCACATTTGTCAATAATTTACAAATATGTCTAATCAAACATGTTATACCTTATCATGTTTGAATAGACATATTTGTAAATCCATGACTACGGCGTGTAGCTCCATGAAATAACTTGTACTGGTCTGGGTAATACTCGTATACAGGGTGGAAACTTTCAGCGGGGCAGTAAGGAGAAGTACCTTATACGTTGCAGCTACACGAAAATGATCTTAGGAGACTATCCATAATTTTTTATGGAATTCTGATCCCCATTCACAAATTTTCAAAAAAATGTACAGTTAGCAAGAAAACAGCCATTTTACATAAAAACATTTTTCGATGCCAATCGATACTGTTTCAAATACTGATCAAAAACTTCTATGGGACCAACCATCATTGGAGTACTCAAAAAATCACAAATTGCAAAAAACGTTTCCCGTACATTTTGTATGAAAATTTTACGCAAAAGTTTTTTTAGTGGCGCTTGAGATCTGGGTGTGTATAAATGGGTGGCGTACAGATTTTTTTTTGGAAGAGCCACCTTGTGCAAGATTTCTTAAAAGATTTGTAATAACCTTTCTGGTTGGCACATGACGATTTGGATATTTGATCCTATACCATTCTAACGCAGCCGATGTATTTTTATTATTTACATAATATGCTTCTAGCAAGTCTAAACGTTCTAAATTGGAGGTCATTTTTCACTTATCAATAGCTGTACAATTATGCACTTATTGTAAAATTCACAACACACTCAGAGCTTTTCTGACGCAACAAAACTGTCAAGATTGTTTTTTATTTAATAATAACGTGTTCGAAATTTGAATTGTTTTTAAACTTATCTTTATTTTCAGTCAACAAAAAGATCTCAACCGCCACTAAAAAAACTTTTGCGTAAAATTTTCATACAAAATGTACGGGAAAAGTTTTTTGCAATTTGTGACTTTTTGAGTACTCCAACGATGGTTGGTCCCATAGAAGTTTTTGATCAGTATTAGAAAAAGGATCGATTGGCATCAAGAAATGTTTTTATGTAAAATTGCTGTTTTCTTACTAACTGTACATTTTTTTAAAAATCTGTGAATGGGGATCAAAATTCCATAAAAAATTATGGATAGTCTCATAAGATCATTTTCGTGTAGCTGCAACGTATAAAGTACTTCTCCTTACTGCCCCGCTGAAAGTTTCCACCCAAAATGTTTTAGTAAAATAATTTTGACTGTTACTGGCAAATATAATCCTTCAAATTCGTAATTTTCTCCAGAGTTTTATAAATCAAATTTTTATATATTTTAATTTGCTCGTGATTAATATTATGTTATTTTATTTAAAGCACTTCCAATTTTCGTCAGATAAATTTGTTTTATGGTACTTTAAGCTGTTTGACTGTATTTTAATACTGGATACGTTTGGACGCGAACGCAAGTTCCCTTTTTTATTTTCGTATAACTCGCATCATCTCCGTGAGTTGCCAAAATGTATCACTACAGTTGTCTCTATTTTTGTTTCAGGTAAGGCAATGTCTTCCAAACGGGTCACTTCTTTTCATAGGCAAAGGTATGTATGTACGTGCTTAAGTCGATCAATCACTGATGACGTCTTGTAAATGAAGATTTACTATGGACTGTCTAGAACGTAATACTAATTGTCGTCACCGCAGTTTTGTGCGTATTGTCATGGTTGTGTCCTCACTTCTTTGGTTTCGAACGCGTCAAGCCGTCAAGCGTCAACTTATCGCTGACAAACAAATCCGGTCATCCACCCCGTTGCTCGTTACTTATGTCCAATACAAGTGGTAAGTCAACACAAACACTGTTCAAAGATTCGCTTACGACACTGAAGCGTGTGCTTGCCACTTCTACTCGATACTTGGACATACTCGGTCTGTCATTCATTTATCATTACTTAAATAATATCCTTTTGGTGTTATTAGTTATGGGAGGTTATTACTCATGAAATGATAGCAAATTCAACCAGTCTAGTTCAATTAGATGTTTCATTCATATCCATCGCCTACCTTTCTTTAGTATTCGGGTATGTCGTTGACCATTCAAGCAAGGAAGCGGCCACGTTAGTCCACGCGCCGACACAACTTACAGCTCTGAAATAGATTGTTTACGCCACGCCCGGGCGAAGTGCCAACGGTCACCTGAACCCATACTATAATGTTTTGGCACACAATTCAATTTTTATCAACCTGGCTTGACTCATTTTCTCTTGGCAAATACGCCGCGATTCCTGTGAAATTCATTATAGCAACTAGGTACTACTAGGTACTTTTTCAATGATTTAGGCACTTTGCAGAGACGCTTCATTTTATAATAGATATAAAGGTTTTGATTTTGGTCATGACTTTTTTTTATTAAATATAAAACCCTCAATATCATTCGTGGCTTGAATGGAATGTTGTTAAGTTGTAGTGTGCCGCTGTGACAATTGAATATCGCAACTGGTTGGTGATTGATATAATAATATGCTTTTCTGTCAAGTTACGCTGTTCTATGTAAATACCAGTATATTTATTTATAATTTGATTCTTATAACATGATTATCAATGTGTACGCCGATGTGTTGTGTTGAAAGAAAGAAAGAAAGAAACATTTATTGACCACAAACAATAAAATACACGAAAAAACAGATACACATAATGGCCAATTAGGACCCGACCTCAGCATAAGCTGCATCAGACATGTCTGATGCAGCGCTGGTATTCTGGCCGGGCCTAAGTGGGGTGTAAAATTATAAACAATAAAAATAATAAAAACAGAATTAGGGAAAAACATAGGTACACAAAACACACAAAAAAATGAAGAAATACATAATATTGAAACATACAACATACAAATCTATACAAAACAAAACAATACTAAATTATAAAAATGAAAAAAGTGTGTGTGTATTCTAACGTTAATAAACTTATTAGATTAAAAGATTTGTGTGGGAATAAGAGAATAAGAGACCAGAGTCAGGAGCCCAACGAGACTACGCGTATTCACTGAAGGTTGTGGAAATTGGAAAAATACATCGGTAATTCACCTATTCGCTGGTCACACAATCCAATGGCCTCATCAGGGTCGGGCCGCCGCCCTCGAATGCCCGGTGTTTCGCGTGGAAAAACGATGTAAGTTAGCAGAACATTGTTCGCTTAGTAAAAACTTTTTAAAGTTATGTCTAAACGAGTGCAGTTATTGTCATATCACCCGTCATCAAATCAACAAATTTTCATAGTTTTAAATTGCAGTAGGTATTAATTGACTTTAATCAATTTTTATTACTTCTTTTCTGTCAGATTTTTTTTAACTCAAACATACCCGATATTTAATAATTTGACTAAGAATTACCCACTATTTAACCAAAAATATTTTTTCAAAATTATAAATAATTATATTTAACTGGACTGATATTCTTGTTTCTATTTAATGTGGAATTAATTATTGCATTTTTGTTAAAAACAACCTAAAGATATGTTATATTTTTAAAACATAATATTTTTAATCATGGAAAATAAAACGCAAATCTTCGACCTATCACGGAAACCTTCTTATCTTGAATAGACTATACTTTTCTTTGAAGCAGCATTTTTTTTATCGCGATTTTAATATTAGTCTCCTACTCGTAGTGCAAATTACTCAGTTTGATGGTTTAAAAAAGTCTAAATAATAGGCCCAAGCTAATGCATACCTCAGGAACACGGTGTATGTATAGTCACGCATCGTCCCTCTGCGATATGAAAGTTGTCAAAGATCAGTCATATGTTTAATCTTCATACTAAAAAGTGTACCAAAAAAAACTTTATACATTGTATATATCTCTTGCAACTCCTTGCAACAATATCTTACTGTGCTAGAGATATTAATGTTTAACCAATAATTGTTCACAATCAAATGACATAAGTTTGATGCGTGTTTGATTTAACTAGCGTAGTTTGTAAATCTATATGATAACCGCCTCTTGGCAACAGGGTCAAAACTCGAATTGACAGACAATCTAATCCATTTATGTTAGCATGGCCCCTCTTCACGTAATAACTAAGTTACAACAATATCTGACGTCAATTCAACTATGAAAAATTATCATTGCAAACAAAACTAGTGAGTGATTCACGATTTTACACAGAGTCCATGTTTAGATGTTTGCGTATATTTGATTTGAAATTATCACGTTTTTACCAAACTTGGTCATTAGATTCGTATCATGACGTCTTTGCAGGCAAACATAAGGTTGTAAACATTCAAGATTAATCGGAACAAGTTACAGTGCTCCGATGTAAGGTGGTGGCTATTGGTAATATTTTATGTTTATTTAACTTACAAAAAACACCAAGTTTCGTCAGACATGTATGTACAACTAAGCTAACTACTGTAGTACTTCCGTGTCATCAGCCACAAAAAAATCAATTTACACAATCCAAGATATGTCCATATTTCTTAGATTACGAAATGTCGTTGCTGCTCTGTGAATTGAGCTTGTCCTGATCCCAGGGCGCCCCTTATGGCGCAGTAGGCTCTAGAGAGGATTAAGTGCGGTAAAATTCATCCACTGAACTAGCCACCCGTCCCGGCGATTGAATTCATCACTCTGACGATCAGGGAACTTATAAAAGGTAAGTAGGTAGTATGATGGTTATAATAAACTACCTATACACCTTCGTAAGTTTCACGTTAAAACAAGTTGTTAGTGTGATACTTAAAACTAAATTACTTTCAACCCGTATTTCACCTCTTTAAGGGTCTTATTGTCAAAATCTAAAACAAGTGTCTATTCGTTTTCTAAAAAAGGCACAAATATAAAAAAATGTCTATATATTTTTTCTGTATATTCGCCTGAATACCCAAATTACACACCTTAAAATAACGAACTTTCAACCCTATTTAACTCCCTTACAGATTGTATTTCTAAAAACCCTTTATAATGCTCTACCTGCGTTAATATTAGTGTTAACGGCTACGTCGTACTACGTGCTATTGAACCATATTAATATCTATAATAAAAACAATGAATACATCTGCGGAAATTGAATGTTAGTAAATTTTTGCGTTACAAAAGGAATCTACTGCCCAAATTTTATATAATGCGATGGTTTGGCGCCGATGAATCAGCCAGTCACGAAATGTGTGTAATATAATAAGTTAGTCACTAGTATTCGAAAAATTCTGAGCAAATATTTGTTATTTAAACAGTTGCCTACAACAATGTATGTAGAAATTACCAGATTTTACTGGTGTTTTTAATAGCAGTAATACGCGAGGAACTGTCAAAATTTGCTTTGAAAATACTAATAAATAATTTACCCTTGATACTCATATAAATATACGAGTATTAATCCTCCGTATCTAACTAACCACTTGCATAACTCGACTACGGTGAAAACAAGTCTAGGTTATCTATCTGCGTGCTACTGACGTCAGCACGCAAGCAGTGCAAGATATATTTCTGTAAACACCTATCAAAACTATCTTGTTTAGATCTCTGCAACAATTTGCAATTTATTTATTTTATTGTATTAAATCCATATACATTTACTAGTTTTCCGCCCCGCAGCTTCTAAAACTCTAAAATAAATAAAAATAAATGCTTTTTAAAAAACTCCCGTTCAAAAAGGTTATGCAGTTTGATATACTCAAACAAAAAACAAAATGTCAACCCCCATTTCACATTACTCAGGGGGAAATTTAAAAAAAAAATTAAAAATTTTCATTAGTTACTTAGTTGACAGTATATACATTCTGTCAAAGAATCCGGAATTAATGATTTATTTACGGTTACAAATTCAATTTTATGTTTTTTGTTGTTGTAGGATTGACATAACTGTTTTCCATTTCGGCGTGTTGCTATGTTATTTAGATTAAATAAAGCGCGTTTTTAGTTAGATTATATCTAGTATGTACGAGTATTGCGAACTTCACAATGGACAAAATCATTGAACAAAGAGTACCTGCTTATGTCTTAAGTTTTGCATCGCTAATGGAATTTCGTGATCGGAATCACTGAAAATATTACAGAAGGCTTACGGTGAATCGACTTTGTAAAAACACGTGCTTAAGCACCACCATGTGGATAAAATATTTAACCTACACATTGTTTCTTGCGTTCGTAACTTCCTTTACTCGATATTAGTAGAGGTAAGTACCTACCTAAACATCTGTTGACAATTTATGTTTATAATCAACAACTTGCCTGTTTTCGCACAATGAATCCTATTAGCCTAATATACGGTCACGTAAGCCCACCTCTAATCCATTGTTCTCTCGAGTCCACAAAATAATCTCGGAAGCATTATATATAAAATAAATGTGTTCCTAATTTATCGACTCCGTATTTTATATTATTGTAGTTGGATTTCTTTGTGAGTTTTGTTTAGATTCAGCCATTCTTGTAGTAGATAAAAATATACTTATTCGTTTATGTTGATACCCGACTAAATTCGATGTATCTAGACATGGTTACATCTTAGGTGTCGATTGGTGCTGCTTTATGTTCTAAAAACATGCGCGTAGGATGTCATTCCTCATACCAGTTTTTATTTGATATTTGCAGATGAACATTATTGATGAAGTGGCTTGCAAAAACGCTGCTTTGCAAAATTGCTGGGCGATTGATTAAATTCGATAGTTGAATGCTTTATTTATCCTATTAAGCTTAACTTCCTGTTCACTATACACTGCTTAAACATCCACTTATACTGCAGGGCTTCTGCGACTAGCCTTGCTACACTCGCTAATAGTACATAAATTCTCCCGCTCAATGAGTGTTTTTGTATCATGCATGATGACACGATTAAGCGTTGTTTGTATTTAATATTGTGTTTTATACTTTGACAATCGTTTTTTTTTCTATTGTCCCTTTTATTTAAATGCTATAATAATGTCGGTGCAAAATTTTTACCTACCTCGTTTGGTCTAATTTGTCACAAGAAGGACCTCGTGATAGCAGTTCACGTTGCCCGGGTTGGGCAAAAGTTTATAGATTTTTTTTCTAATTAGGAAATTCTCACAAACTGTTCAGAGTCGAAAAAATAGTACCCGGTAGTGACAATTAGCTCGCCTCCTTATTACGTGGACTTAGTCATTGGCGAAGTGTGGGTGTTTGTAAACCTCTGCCTAATCTTTCAAGGAGGACAGGCGTGACAATATTTATTTATCATTTAATTCTTTGAAATCACATGTTATAAAACAACCTGTCACCCACTGTCTACTTTCCAAAATAATGCTTATTTTTTTCAAAAATAATATAAAATATAACTAATCCCATTACTATTGTTTCAGACGGAAAAACTTATTTTTTTTATCTTACACTCTCAAAGGTATAAATATATCTTTTATTTTAAAGATTTTATTCTAGGTCGTATTATGTGTCTACTCGACACGATCCTCTGAAAATGTTTCAACTGATGTCACTGGATATGATGTCATGACCATAATGTCATCAGTTATTTTTAATTGCTCGTCATTAATAAGTAGCAACATGAACCCGCCGGCCCCTATTTCATTTTTAATTAGATATGTAAATGTTTACGAAATATTGTAATCATATTTACATATTTTATGTCATCACTTGACGAGCAAGCTGATAGTGAGCCAATTATCGTCGGAGACAGTTATGCGAGTTGACGCAAGTTAACTTAATAATATTAAGGGCCCATGGCGCGAAAAATAGCAAAAAGGCCGTTGGCGTTTTTGATATTTTACGATAACGTTCCAGTTAACTGACCGGGAAAAAATAAATTTAAATTCTTAAATTATGTGTTTACACAATCACCGTCACCATTTTTCAAATTTACATACCATTTCGTTAAAAAATAGCATCAATTTTACTTAAAATTTGGGTTACACACATATACCGTTCGTGATTTTTAGCTTCATTAATTAACCCTATTGTATTTTCATTTAACAAATATATAGAACAAGGGTAAGCAAAACACTGACACCGTGGTATTTTTTTTAATTATCGTATATTGATTTTTATATGAAATTTTTTACATACATTTATCGATTTTCTTACAAATACTTGGCTCGGGCGCGTCGAAATTCAGTGTGCAATCAAGACTCGAAGTGAGAGCACGTCGCTTTGAGCTAGCTCCCGGTTACGTAATTATTTGTGTATGTATACGACGCGAAGTCCTACGGAGTAATCGGAGAAGTTGATAACTAACAATTTTATTATTTGTGGCTGCCGTACGAAAAACCTTCAACCTTTTTACAAGCTTTTATTTATCTTTTGCATGTTCGGGTCTAATCTTGCGAGTTAAATTTGACTCACTTCCCGGTTTCCGATTAAGCTGAAATTTTGCATGCATATGTATAAATATATTATGATGACGACATGGAGCTGATCTGATGTTGGAGCTGAAAGGTGGCCATAGGAACTCCGCAATAAAACGACATAGCCCCATCGAGTTTGAGCTCGTTTGATTCGTATTGACGAGAACTTTGATTCTATATGGTAACCAGGGTCTGATGCTGAATCTGGAAGGTTGCCATAGGAACTCCGCAATCAAACAATGCAACCCCATCGAGTTTAGGCTTGTTTGATTCGTATTGACGAGTACTTTGATCCTATATGGTAACCAGGGTCTGATGCTGGATCTGGAAGGTGGCCATAGGAACTCCGCAATCAAACAACGCAACCCCATCGAGTTTGGGCTTGTTTGATTCGTATTGACGAATACTTTGATCCTATATGGTAAACAGGGTCTGATGCTGGAACTGGAAGGTGGCCATAGGAACTCCGCAATCAAACAATTCATTCCCATCGAGTTTGGGCTCGTTTGATTCGTATTGACGAGTACTTTGGTCCTATATGGTAACCAGGGTCTGATGCTGGAACTGGAAGGTGGCCATAGGAACTCCGCAATAAAACGACACAACCCCATCAAGTTTGGGCTCGTTTGATTCGTATTGACGAGTACTTTGGTCCTACATGGTAACCAGGGTCTGATGCTGGAGCTGGAAGGTAGCCAAAGGAACTCCGCAATCAAACAACGCAACCCCATTGAGTTTGGGCTCGTTTCAATTGTATTGACGAGCATTTTGGTCCTATATGGTAACCAGGGTCTGATCCTGGAACTGGAAGGTGGCCATAGGAACTCCGCAATCAAACAACGCAACCCCATCGAGTTTGGGCTCGTTTGATTCGTATTGACGAGTACTTTGATCCTACATGGTAACCAGGGTCTGATGCTGGAGCTGGAATATAGCCAAAGGAACTCCGCAATAAAACAACACAATCCCATCGAGTTTGGGCTTGTTTGATTCGTATTGACGAGTACTTTGGTCCTATGTGGTAACCAGGGTCTGATGCTGGAGCTGGAAGGTGGCCATAGGAACTCCGCAATCAAACAACGCAACCCCATCGAGTTTGGGCTCGTTTGAATTGTATTGACGAGCACTTTGGTCCTATATGGTAACCAGGGTCTGATGCTGGAACTGGAAGGTGGCCATAGGAACTCTGCAATAAAACGACACAACTCTATCGAGTTTGGGCTCGTTTGATTCGTATTGACGAGTACTTTGGACCTATGTGGTAACCAGGGTCTGATGCTGGAGCTGGAAGGTAGCCATAGGAACTCCGCAATAAAACGACACAACCCCATCAAGTTTGGGCTCGTTTGATTCGTATTGACGAGTACTTTGGTCCTACATGGTAACCAGGGTCTGATGCTGGAGCTGGAAGATAGCCAAAGGAACTCCGCAATAAAACGACACAATCCCATCGAGTTTGGGCTTGTTTGATTCGTATCGACGAGTACTTTGGTCCTATGTGGTAACCAGGGTCTGATACTGGAACTGGAAGCTGGCCATAGGAACTCCGTAATAAAACGACACAACCCCATCGAGTCTTGTTTGATTCGTATTGACGAGTACTTCGGTCCTATATGATTTTTCTTGATGAGTACTTTGAGCCTAGCCTAGATAATATCCATACGCAACCCCATCAATTTCTTTTGTGCGACCTTCCCCAATTTAGGTGTCAAATGAAAGAGCTTGAATTGTAGAATATAGTATATTCTGAAAGACAATCTAATACAAGATGGCCGCCGTCACAAATTGACAGATTATTTTTATGTACTATCCCCACAATATGGGTCTGTTGTTATATGGGGTATCAAATGAAAGTTCGGTACACCATGAAAAAAACTAAAACAAGATGGCCGCTATCACAAAAGATTTTTAAAAACAAGCTTTTATTTTAATGTCCTAAAAAAAGAAAATAAACTTTAATTTATTTTTTATTACAATCTAGCGAATGGCTTCAATGCACTAAAAAGTGCGTTGAGCACAAGAAAATATTCATTTCATATTTGTTTATTACTAAATTATTATATGTATATTATATAAAATAATTTGTAGATACAACTAACAATAAAGAACTCACTACCGAGTACTCACTACCATTAAAATATTTCGTATTATTTGAGTAATTAGTTTAAAAAAGTTTTTTTAAAAACAAGCTTATATTATAATGCCTTAAAAGAGGAAAATAAACTTTAATTTATTACAAGATACATTTTCTTATAAAAATATAAAAGCTTGTGCGAGAATTAGGATAAACAATAAAACAATTTGATTATTATATTTTTTTTTGTAATAAATAACGTTTTGTACAGCATTGTCATACACACATGACAATGCTGTGCAGTCCTGAAATTTAAATGCATATATGATCCCTTTTTTGAAAAACTCGAATCCGTTATAACTGCTGCCTCACGGAAACTCGGTGTCCTGAACAAGGTGCGTAGGTATTTTGCGCCGGACCAACTATGCCTGTTGTATAAAACTCAGGTTAGGTCTTGCGTGGAATATTGCTCGCACTCCGGCTCCGCTCAGTACCTCCTCGATGCTCTGGATAGATTGCAGCGTCGCGCTATTCGAATAATTGGCGATGTAGAGGCAACTAACACCCTCGAGCCTCTACAACTTCGACGTGACATCGCCTCTCTTAGCGCCTTTTACCGAATGTTCCATGGGGAATGCTCTGAGGAGCTCTTTAACCTTATCCCTCCCTCTCCATTCCTTCACAGAAACACGCGTAAGGGTCTACGGAGTCATCCTTACACTGTATCCTCCTTTTCACACCGTACCAAGAAATTCCAAGATTCCTTCTTCTTTTTTTTATTGCTACTAAGTTGGCAAAAAAGCAAACTGCCCACCTGATGGTAAGTGGTAACAGTCACCTATAATACATGTGTCTCGTGTGACATTCGCAGTAAAACTGCAACCCCCACAAGGGCCACAGTGTACGTTGCCAACTTGTGACTTAAGATGTAAAGTCACGGTACCCAGTAATTTCAGTGCCATATCTTACCCTTCAAACCGGAACACAGCAATGCAAGCACTGCTGCTTTGCGGCAGAAATAGGTAAGACGGAGGTACCCAAGCACACGACCTTGGTACAGAGTCTCCCTCCGGTAAGTCTTCTGTCGGTCATCCCACACTTGGAATTCTCTACCTGCGCACGTGTTTCCTCCATCCTACAACATGGGTTCCTTCAAAAGAGGTGTGAAAAACATCTTTTAGGCCGGCAAGGGGCGGGCAGGTTGGATAGTGGATGTCCTCCCACCTCTATCTGTCAACTCATTTGGGCCTCTTTCACCGCTTAACATCAGGCGGGAGGAGGTCATTTGCCAGGCCCTCCATAAAAAAACTGTTTAAGTACCTTGCCCGTATGTATTTACTTGGTAAGCCTTAAATAAATAAATATTGGTAATTCTAAGAAAAAAATATTTGTTTTTTATAAAATGGGTAAATCTTGCGACAAGCTTTTATATTTTATTAAAAACCAGCTGTGCCGGCGAACTACGTTTCGCCATAATAACGGCGAACTAACGTTTCGTCGTAATAAAAAATAGCCTACGACCTATTCTTAGACCTACTGAATATACACAAAACATTTCATAAAGATCGGTCAAGCCGTTTCGGAGGAGTTCTGTAACAAACACTGTGACACGAGAATTTTATATATTAGATGTATCATGTAATAAATTAAAATTTATTTTCGTCTTATTAGGGCTTTAAAATAAAATCCTAGTGTGGGGCGACTTTTTTTTTAAATCTTTTTACTATTATTTTATATTTTATCATTTTGTAATCGCATGGCCGCCATTACGAAACTCGACCAAAAAAGTACTCGTCATTACGAAACAAACGAGCCCAAAACTCGATGGGCTTGTGTCGTTTTATTGCGGAGTTCCCATTGCCACCTTCCAGTTCCAGCATCACACCCTGGTTACCATATAAGATCAAAGTACTCGTCAATACGAATCAAACGAGCCCAAACTCGATGGGGTTGTGTCGTTTTATTGCGGAGTTCCTATGGCCACCTTCCAGCTCCAGCATCAGACCCTGGTTACCATATAGGACCAAAGTCCTCGTCATTACGAATCAAACGAGCCCAAACTCGATAGGGTTATGTCGTTTTATTGCGGAGGTCCTATGGCCACCTTCCAGCTCCAGCATCAGACCCTGGTTACCATATAGGACCAAAGTACTCGTCATTACGAATCAAACGAGCCCAAACTCGATAGGATTACGTCCTTTTATTGCAGAGGTCCTATGGCCACATTCCAGCTCCAGCATCAGACCCTGGTTACCATATAGGACCAAAGTACTCGTCAATACGAATCAAATGAGCACAAACTCAATGGGGTTGTGTCGTTTTATTGCGGAGTTCCTATGGCCACCTTCCAGCTCCAGCATCAGACCCTGGTTACCATATAGGACCAAAGTACTCGTCATTACGAATCAAACGAGCCCAAACTCGATAGGGTTACGTCCTTTTATTGCGGAGGTCCTATGGCCACATTCCAGCTCCAGCATCAGACCCTGGTTACCATATAGGACCAAAGTACTCGTCAATACGAATCAAATGAGCACAAACTCAATGGGGTTGTGTCGTTTTATTGCGGAGTTCCTATGGCCACCTTCCAGCTCCAGCATCAGACACTGGTTACCATATAGGACCAAAGTACTCGTCATTACGAATCAAACGAGCCCAAACTCGATAGGGTTATGTCGTTTTATTGCGGAAGTCCTATGGCCACATTCCAGCTCCAGCATCAGACCCTGGTTACCATATAGGACTAAAGTACTCGTCAATACGAATCAAATGAGCACAAACTCAATGGGGTTGTGTCGTTTTATTGAGGAGTTCCTATGGCCACCTTCCAGCTCCAGCATCAGACCCTGGTTACCATATAGAACCAAAGTCGTCGTCATTACGAATCAAACGAGTCCAAACTCGATAGGGTTATGTCGTTTTATTGCGAAGGTCCTATGGCCACCTTCCAGCTCCAGCATCAGACCCTGGTTACCATATAGAACCAAAGTCCTCGTCATTACGAATCAAACGAGCCCAAACTCGATAGGGTTATGTCGTTTTATTGCGGAGGTCCTATGGCCACCTTCCAGCTCCAGCATCAGACCCTGGTTAACAAATAGGACCAAAGTACTCGTCAATATGAATCAAACGAGCCCAAACTCGATGGGGTTGCGTCTTTTTATTACGGAGTTCCTATGGCCACCGTCCAGTTTCTTCATCAGATCAGCTCCATGTTATCATAACATTGCATTGTCACGATATACATATTATTATGTGCAAAATTTCAGCCAATTCGAAAACCGAGAAGTGGTCAAATCTACATACATACATACAGTGCAAGCTAAATAAAAGCTTGTAAAAATAAAAGTTGATCAAACACATCCCTGTATTTACTATAGTATAACACAGTAAATAATAAACACCTATTAAATTCAAAATTAACATCTACGATATTTTGCTAGGCGGCCGTACCGATTGCGCGACCGAGTGCGCTTGTGTGCGTGAGCGACGCACACAAACAGAGACTAGAGAAATTTACCTAAACTAGCTCGGGCTCGCGCGGATGGTGGGGCCTTAAGTTGTCATTGTGTTTTTTCTTCCTCACTAAAGTTGTAATCCAGCTTATGAGCGTCACCGTATATAAACGTATTATAATGCCAATTTGCTAAATTTGCGGATTAATAAGAATCTTCTAATCAATAAAAACAAACAATTCGTAATAAGTTTTCAATTCATTGGTTTCTTGCTGATTAGATGAAAATTGGATATTAGCTACGGATTATTAGCACGCAACACAATATTATTGAAAGTAGTACTTAATTTTCGTTTTTGTTTCGGTAGCAGTGAAAACCTTTCGTTTGAACGGATACTTTCCCTGAATTTATCAATATATGTTTACGTTTTTAACCATCAAATAGAAAATATTGGTAAGTCTTTATGACGTGACGAAATCTTTAAAAAAAAAGAAAAAAAATGTTAATAACTAAATGTCTGTCGTTATACCTTGTTGCTTGTTATACGCGATGACCTAAGCAACTTGAGACTTAATAAGGATAAATAAATACGTAGGTATTCAGGATTGCATCATGGCACTGATTCACTTTTGTGAAAAATACTTTAAACATAATCATCTGGATTGTTGTGGCGTCATCATCTTATTCTGTACATATATGTAATTATATTAATTATGAATCTTCATTCTGTGGTTTCTACGTAAGCTTGGGATTAATTGTCTCATTTGTCTCAATGTTTACGTTCTAAAACGTAGTATTAACAGCAAATGCATCTAGAACAGCTTGTATACTACCTTGAAATGTCATTTTCAGTTCGTGGGAAAATCATAGACTCAGAAAAACTGTTGTATAGACTAATTGACAGTGCGAGCGACAATTTATAGTCATATGAAGTTTTAGAGAGTTTGGTTTGAAAGAGACAGTGTATTTAGCTACTTTGTAACCGATTTTAAATGACAGATCAGCCACATTGGATTGTTGGTCACATTTAAGTTGTCAGTACGTCAGTATATTCTAACAGTCTTATTAATAAAAATAGCTTATTCCTGCCTTAATCCGAACTTACACTTGGAGTAGTTAATCCCAATTTAACCTAAGAGTAGCTTTTGCGTTTATGACATTATTAATAAACAAGGAGTAAGCTTAGACTAACAAAGCATTCCTTACTCTTAGATTTACGCGTATGTTATGGCAACCCTTGCAGTTTAAAAGAAAATTCTATTCTATTCTTTGGGTGGTGGCGCTGTCCTTAAGGATTCCGCCAACTTCGAGTATTCCGCTTAGATTTTTGTTGTTCATTTGACAATGACAGAAATAAATGTGATGACAGTTTTCACAGTTTTTTAGTTGGACATTGTTTTACGTGTTTATGAATATGAAAATTGTTTACTACTAATTTAATACTCGGAGTAAAGTTACTCCAGCTTTAGTCTACGTTTTAATAAGACGGTAAGTGTATAGGGAGAACTATCCCAACACGAGCTTCTGACAATGCAGTGCGCTTAAAAGCCTTAAATGATTTCATCACTACACGCGGCAATTACACACATAAAGTAAAAATTGTTGGATAAGCCATAAACCTTCAATTCTATCTCATTATTTAAGGTGTTTGAGTACTCGACTCAGTACAGTAGACTTAACTCTTTATTTCGTACGTATTTGCGTAAACTTTTAAAAGTAATATTCAAGAACAAATAAGATGTGGATTATTTTATTGTTGGTACACAGTTTTTTTTAACACACAACAGTGAAGCTCTTCATTCATTTCACCTGATGGCAAGTGACGATAAGGCCGAAGTTGGAAGCAAACTTCACATAGACTACCCAAAATCTAAGGAACTGGCTGTCTTACCTTTAATTGTCGGAACACAACAGTGTTATTAACATTGTTTTTATGGTAGCAAACTTGGTTAACCACTGCCACTACCACCAGAACCTAGAAGAAATACTTATCTAGAAGAAAAACCTTCTGCTCCCATTAGGAACCGAACCCCGGATCTCCAGATCAATACAGGGTAATATCAAACGCGAGCTCACATAGCCATATGCAGGTTAAAAGGATTAGTTAAGAGGAATTTGAATGTTTAAATTTCTAAACCGTTTACATTCATCCAAGACCAGAACGAAATCAGTCAGAATCAAAATTGCGTGACATTTTATAGAAGCTCTTGTATCATTCAACAATTTAGAAAATTTGGCAAAGCTCACAACTTCAAGCACGTGTATTGATATAATTGTCAATAATTTACATTTACATTTATTCGTCATAAACTAGTCAATATGATATTTCAGGGGCTTAAGAAGTGTTCATAAAACGGCTATCACTAACATTTTCAGAGTAATTTATATTTACATAAATTTCAGGAATATGTTACATTGAGATGTATTTAAAAATAAGTTTGTCCTTTCCGGGTAAAATCGTGATCTCTGTCACAATGACCACTCTTCTTGATATACTCTTCGCCAAGGGGGATTTGGGCCGTCTCTAACCACGCTGACCGAATGCGGGTTGATGGGTAGCCTTATATGATGTCCTGGAACCCGGTATTCGGAATATCATATTCATATCCCCACTCTCTCCCAACCTCTTAAAGCGTTTATTCGTTTTTTTCGGCTCTTTATCGAAAATAAGCTGAATGATAAATAACAGATACCTACTAAGATATTGCAATTAAATATTCTCTTATCGGTAAACCTATATGAATTCGATCCCAACAAGCAGAAATCATAATTATTGACGTCATTGTTTCTATGCTCGATAATGTATTCTACTGAATGCGATATATAACCATAAAACAGCACTTTACGAGACTACGTCATCTCTTGTGACTTTTTATTATTCTGTGTCATGCATAATTATGTCTCGCTCGCTCGCGCTGCTCCATCGGACGGCCGTCCCGCTCGAAGCCGGCGGCGACAAGCCGTCTGGTGTTTTCGGACCGCGAAACGGCGCAAACAAAACCCTCGGCCGTGTGCGTTGGACACATTTTCCTCCACATTGTACATTAGAAGTAATAACTTCAAACTCCGGCCTTCAGATCTACCTGTCAGAGTGCCACTACCGCGTCGTTTGCTCATAAACATTACTAACACTCGTTCAAATGCAGTTCGTGGCAATTTGCTCCTTACCCGCTACATCGTTGTGACTTCTTTGAGGGTGCTATTTATTTTCGGCATATGTGTGTATGTACTTGCCAAATATTCACGGTCGTCTCTAATTTGTACGACACAGGTGCCATAACTACCACATCGTTTAGTTCGAGAGATATTTCGTGGAAACGAAAATTTCGTGGACCTTGTTTACTTCTTCCAACATTATATTGTTCAAGTTAGTTAATAGAGAAATCTGATAAGCCAGTCGGTTGACGGGCAAACGTGCCAAGCAATACATTAGCATCTTATTGGTGATAGCATCATGCCAAGGCATGGGGCGGAGTGACAAATAGGCTACGGTACTTTGTATTTTGTATTCGTAATGATAAGCCCTATAACTATCGTTTGCGTATTATAGTGAATAAAATAAATGGATTCGTAGATAAGTTAACACCGTTGGGACATTTGATTCGAGCAGAAATTAAAAGCATACTGAAATACATTTCTTAAGTGTTTCGTAATACTAGTAAATTAGAAATTGTTAATTATTATAACAGACAAAAGAATCATTGATATGTCCACCATTTGATGTGAGCTCTATTATCATGTACATATTAATTTACTGTTCCACTCCCACCTAAGAGGAATAGGCGTAAAATTTAATCTCACGGGTCTTGGAAACAACATAGTGGCACTGTGTTGGTATGATGCTACGAACAATTATTTATAGTACCCATAGGACAACGCGTAGATTTCCGCCTGCTTCAACTCTAACTCACTGCGGTGGTCTTTTATCGTTTGTTTGGGTGTAGTTTTTATGGGTTCCTTAAATAATCATGGGATGTGTGTGAGTTACTACTTAACTCCTGGCAATTGTTTTATGTCGATTTCTAGCAGGTCGACATTATATCATTTTGATTTGTGCTGTATTTTACAGTCGTATGCATTATGTGGTTGCTAATAATTAATTTCTCTTTTTTTCATCTTTCACTAAAGACAGTTAAATAGACAACTGCGTGTTTTTATATGCTTAATTTTAAAAAACCTATGAGTTTAATTCGTGTCTAAGCAATTTTTTTCGACCTATTTCTTTTTCTAATTGCAGAAGGAATTAACTCTGTATGGCACATATTGTCGGATGACAAGAACCCCCTTAAATGTATATTTTACTTAATGTGTAAATGATTAAACCGGAATCATTAGATCACTAAAACATTGGCAAACACCCTTAATTGCATTGAACTTATAAGGCACAGATATTATAAAGCTATCTATAGAAAAAAACTGAAAATTTTTGAACAAATCTATGTCAATTTTTTAAGCTCAGTCTATTGTTCCGTCATTGTCGCCTACTGATGCAGTTTGACTAAACTCGGGTGTCACCGCTCCACCTCGTGGAAGTGCTTGAACGTCAGCGATAGCCTCGTTGATTGACGAACGTCTTCCTGCGCGAGAATCCATTATCCCCAGAATACAAGTTAAACTGAACCTTGAATATATGTAGCTTCAGACTGGTTACTTCTTTGACTAGCGCCAATGTGTAGGTGTTGCCCAAAGCGATCGTCGACTCTGGAACTGTCTCAATTTGCTGTTGAAATACTAGAGGCGATAACAAACAATCGCACCAAGGTATGATAGAATCGACAATTTGGGCATTGTCGTCTTGGCAGCTGAACACATTTTGGATTTACCTACTTCTAAAAATATGACACGTTCAAAGTACACGGGAAAGAAGACCTGCGGCCGTACCGCCTAACTCAAAGCGGTCACTCGCTATCGTTTTCGTGACATAAGAACAATACTTTTAATTTCACAGGTGACATTTGTACTAATGTCACGAGTGATCGCTATGAGTTAGGCGGTAGCCCCCCCGGTGGGTGATTTTGTAACTCATCGGCCATCGTAGAGATGTGATAATTCCTGATTTTTAATATGTTTAACATTCTGTAACGTCGTCGTCTGAGTGATCTTGGTATTTTTGTTGAATAAATCAACCAATACTTATAGTAAATGAACATAATTCCGCCTTTCTTCATTGAGTCATCCAGTTTGAAAACGATTGCCGATCAAGCGATGAATTACAAAATCACCGCCGATACATCATCATCACAGCCCATATACGTCCCCACCGAGGGGCTCGAGCCTACCCTATATTGGGGTGATTAGGCCTTAGTCAACCACGCTGGCCCAGTGCGGATTGGTCGACTTCACATACATCATTGAATTTCTTCGCAGATGTATGCAGGTTGCCTCACGATGTTTTCCTTCACCGTAGGAGCCTCAGACAAATGTACATATGAAATTCGAAACGAAAAACACATTGGTACATGGCGGGTCTCGAACCCCGGCCCCCCGATTGGAAGGCAAGTGCCGAGTACACTGCGCCACCGACGCTCCAAACTCCAGACGCTCCGCCGATACATAGCTTTTTTTTTTTTTTTTTTTTTTTTTTTTTTTTGAGGCGGGGGAATCTCTTTACGATTCAACAAGGGGCTGAAAGCTGACAAAGCCGCCCCAAGGATATGCCATTGGACTCGGGTTACCTGGGTAACCCCATACCTGGCTAAACCACCCTCCAGAGCAACTTCTACCTCCGTAGAGACACACTCGGGATCGGCGTTAGCCATTCCCCGAGTGCGCCCCCTGGATTGTAGGCCTGACGCAAGCGCCAGGACTTACCTCTACGGGGGGGTCGACAAGTGCAATAATTCGACCCCCCAGACGGGCAGGCCAGGGGTAGAAAAGTGTCTCCCGACCGGTTGTCGGCCGGCCGGGCCATTTCATCCCCAGCTTGCTTAGGGGAGTTGGTGGCGCGCGTCCAGGAACGCGCGCCTCCTCCTACCCAACCGCCTGCGCCGGAGCGGTGCGGCGAGAGGGTCAACCTCTCGCGCCCGCTCCGCTGCCTCCTTCTGCGAGATCACTTCCTCGCAGAAGGAGGCGACAGCCTCCCACGCCGTCGCGCTGGTCAGCATCTCGCGTGCGACGTTGGCCAGCACGACGGGCGCACCCCTACCTAGGCCCAGCGCGAGGGCTAATGCGTCGCGCTGGGGTCGCCAGGCCGGGCACTCCGAGAGGGTGTGTCCGGCCGTGTCGTCGGGAGCGCCGCAGTGGTGGCACTGCGGCGTCTCCTCCCTCCGTGCGACATGGTGCAGATAATGGCCGAAGCAGCCGTGCCCGGTCATCATCTGCACCATCCGGTAGGTGAGGCTGCCCTGCCGGCGCCCAACCCACTCCTCCAACACTGGACGAACGGCCTCGATCGTCCAGTGGCCGGCAGCTGGGTGGGCGAGCGTCTCGGCCCACTGGCGGAGAGCCTCCCTCTGCGCCAGGAGCCTTGTGCACGCCACCTCCTGCGGGAGGGGGCGCTCCCCCCGACTCCTCGCTGCCACCCGATGTCGGTGCACGGCCGCAAGGACGCGTGCCTCGACATCCCACGGAGGCGAGCCCGCTAGAACGCAGGCCGCCCCGTGAGAGACCGTGCGGTAGACCCGCACGGCCCGGGTGGCAATGACCCTCTGCGGCCTACGCAGGAGGGCCACCGTTCGGGGGGCGAGACGCTTCGCCCAAATCGGGGCTCCGTACAGCGCCATCGACTTTATCACCGTCTGATAAAGTCGACGGCTCGCTGCGCCTGGTCCCCCCACGTTGGGGAGGACCCGTCCGAGGGCTGCCGCGGCGGCACACAGCCTTGGGGCGAGGAGCTTAAAGTGCTCCCCGAAATCCCATCGGGGGTCCAGCACCAGACCGAGATACTTCATCGAGCTCTCGATCTGGACTTGCACCCCCTCTACTCGGACACGGAGCCCCGCCTGGGGTCTGCGGCGACGCGGCGGCCTGAACGAAATGGCCGTCGTCTTCTCGACGGCCACGTCCAGCCCGAGGAGGCGGATGCGCCGGACGACCATCGTCGCGCCGACCGACGCCAGGTGGACCGCCTCCTCGTACGTGCGCCCCTTCGCCGCGACAAGGGTGTCGTCGGCGAAGCAGACAACCTCCATGTTCGGCAGGAGGTTGCCCCGCAGAACCCAGTTGTACCCCAGGTTCCAGAGCAGAGGGCCCAGCACGGAACCCTGGGGTACTCCCGCCGCCATCGGCCACCTGTGGACGCGACCGTCCGCCCCCTCATACACGATTTCCCTCCCGCGGAGGTAATCGGTGATGAGGGAGCGGAGGTAGAGGGGCACTCCATGAAAACGCAGTGCCTCCTCTATGCATTCGTGGGGGAGGCTGTTGAATGCGTTGCGGATGTCTAATGACACCGCAACGACAACCTCCCCCGCCGACGTGGCCCCCTCAGTCCACCTCTTGAGGTGGGCCACGGCGTCCACGGTGGACCGGCCGGTGCGGAAACCGAACTGGCACTCAGCCAAGTCCGGTCCCGGGCCCTCCAGATGCTCGACGAGCCGGGAAGCGAGAATTTTCTCAAAAAACTTCCCGGCCTCGTCGAGCAGCACCACCGGCCTGTACCCCGACGGGGCATCGGCGGGGCGATTCGGCTTCCGCAGAAGGCAGAGTCGCCCCACCTTCCAGCACTGAGGGAAACGGCCCGAGGCGATGCTCGTATTGAGCACCGCCCGGAACCGCTCCTCCAGGGGGCCCAGTGCCAGGCACAGGACCCTCGCTGGCACCCCGTCCGGTCCCGGCGCCTTCCCCTTCCCCTTGCGTCGGAACCGCTCCCTCACCGCGTCGAACTCGAGGTCCGACACGGGAGGGCCCGCTTGCTCCACTTCGAGGGAGGCGCTGGGGGCGACCATCCTCGGGGGCTCGAAGGGTCCAGGGTCGGGGAAGAGCGACCCTAGAACCCTCTGTACAAGCCCCTCGTCCAACTGGTGTATCGGGGGAGCACCGTTTTGGTACTTCCCTCTCACCAGTCGGTACGGCCGTCCCCAGGGGTCGGAGTCGAGGAGCTCTATAAAAGAGTTCCACGACTCCGTTTTGGCCCTCGAGATCTCCGTCTTGAGGGCCTTATTCGCCTCCCTGTACGCCCGACGCAGGGTTTCCTCTTCGTCGGGCGTCCTCCTGGTGGCGCGCCTTCTGCACCGCAGGTAGGCGCGCCTCGCCCTACAACTGGTGGCGCGCAGATCCGCGATGGTCTGCGACCACCAGTATACCTGCCGCTTGCGGGCGGCAGGTTTCGCCCGCGGCATGGCAGCGTCGCAGACGACTCTCAGGTCCTCTGCGAAGTGCACCGCCATGCCGTTAGCGTCGCCGGCGAGGTGCGGGGGCAGCTCAGACCACTCCCGCACCATCGCCGCCTCCAGCGCCACGTCGGGCTGGAGGTGCGTCACCGCCCACCGGCAGAAGGCGGCACCCGTCCCCGCTGGAGACGTGGAGGCGTGCGAGGGGGAGACCGAATATCGGACGTACCGGTGGTCCGACATGGTCTCCTCCTCTGCCTCCACTCTCCAGTCCCTCACCCTTGCGGCGAGGGGTGCGGTGGCTAGGGTCACGTCGACGATCGACGAACCCTGCCACCGCACGCACGTCGGGGTGGTCCCTCGGTTGAGGACGTCGAGGCCCAGGCTCGTGGCCCAGGACTCGACCAAACGACCCCTGACGTCCGTGGCGGGCGAGCCCCACACGCGCGACTTCGCGTTGAGGTCGCCCGCCACCAAAACTTGCAGGGGCGCCGCCCTCCTTACCACCCCCTCGACCGCAGTCAGGTAGGCCTCGAAGTCTGCCCGACTGCGGTTCGGGGAGAAGTAGGTGGACACCACCACCACTTCTCCCCACTTGACGGCCACGTAACCCGGCCCCCTCTCTCTAACCGAGATGAGGGGGGCCGAGCTGGTGGGCGGCACCACAACGGCCGCCAAACCGTCGGTGGACTCAGCCCACCTCGTGGACTGAGGCACCGCGTACGGCTCGGCGACCACCGCCAGGTCTATCTGCCACTGCGCCATCGACTGGCACAGGAGATCCTGTGCCGCGGCGCAGTGGTTGATATTGGCTTGGAGGAGATTCCCTGTGGACCTACTGGCCATTGGCGATGTCCATGGAAATCTCCTCCCTGGCGGACAGTGTTGCCCGCCCGGTAGCCGCCACTGTGGCAGCCCTCGGCATCAGTCTTCCCCTCACCGGCGGGGGGTTGCAACTGAGGCCCCCCATCCGGTGAGTGGAAGGCTTGCCGGCGTCGGCGCACACGGCGCACTTTATCTGCCCCTGGCAGGTGGCGGCTGCGTGCCCCTCCGAACCGCAGCGGAAGCAGAGCGCGCTGCGGTCCTTGGCGGAGGGGCACCGCTGCACAGGGTGACCGATCCCCATGCAGCGGAAGCAGCGCATGGGGCGCTGCTCCAGCAGGCGGATGGAGGCGTTGCTCCATCCGACCGTGACTTTGCCAGCGCCTGCGAGGCGTTTGGTCACTTCGATGGGAGCTGACACGTTGGCGGCTCCCATGCCCCTGAGGCCAGGGTGGACAGTGCCCACCCTGATTGCAGAGCCCGCCGATACATAGCCTGGAATATTGCTTTCGTTTTTAACGTTTCGTGGTTTAATTGTGCAGCGAGAATCATCGTTGAGCATCACAGTATTGGCACAGAAAAACTTTTTGGCTTTTTATTCAATGTGCACTTTAATGTAATAAAAATAAAACACGTATGTATGTTAACAAGGGTTGCCAGATTTTTTAAGCCTATAAGGGACAAATTCTTAAATGGAAAAGAAATACGGGATTTCAGTTTTTTACCCGGGACAAACATGGAATAAAGTTATTTAGTGACATTTTTTAATTTCTATTCTTGATATTTTTCCGAGGATTGAGTCAGTTTTAACATATTTTTATTTGTTTTAAAATAGGTCTATAATTGTATTGATGTATGAAAAACAGTTTCAGTCCCGCCGGGACATTGCAAACTATGCCTAAAATACGGGACGTCCCGGAAATTATAGGACGTCTGGCAATGCTAATGTTAACCTATACTTTTGGGGAATTGCAAATGTAATTTTTACAACAAAACGCTGTTGAGCCATTTTAAACAATATGTAGATAAATAATGCCTACGTAAGCATTAACACGGCTTAAAGTTTGGTTTTTATATTTCAAAACATGGAGAATGTAGGCATATGAATGTGTTTGACACTAACAAAAAGCTACTCATCTCACATTATTAGTATTATTGCGTGTTAGCAAAACAATAATGACATCATTCTCCATTCGGTTCAACTCTAATACATAATTAAGTAGATACATTGGGAGTAAAAAAATGGAGAAACAAGTTCCTAATCTCTGTTAACTGTCAGTGTTGATTTTTTGTTAAGATTCGGATACAATTTTTTTGTCATCGAGTGCTGACTGGTCTGTAGTATCTGAGTGGTGTAAATACACCCAGTATTTGCTGTTCTCTTGAAACATTATTTTAAATGCCCATATAATATAGGGAATAGCAGTGTCATACGCCTCGAGATGAATTTTCGTTAACAATTTAAACAATCGTTTCTTCATCACAGCTCATTTACGTCCCCACCGAGGGGCACGAGCCTACCCTAATCTGTACGCCCTAACATGGGCGATTAGGCCTTAGTCAAACCACGCTGGCCCAGTGCGGATTGGATGACTTCACATACACCTTTGAATTACTTCGCAGGTGTATGCAGGTTTTCTCACGATGTTTTCCTTCACCGTATGAGCGCCAGATAAATGTACATTTGAAATTCGTGAAACGAAAAACACATTGGTACATGGCAGGATCGATCGCGGGCCTCCCGATTCTACTCGGGGCACAGTCCAGTGCCGAGGCCACAGCGCCACCGACGCTCGACAATCGTTGACTTCTATTAAATTTAGCGTAAATCATTATTGAGCATTAAATCCATTTACGACACAGTTAACGTAGTGTTCGGAAAGATAACATTTACATTTTTTGCTCATTTTTCATAATGGTACTGTGGTATATTATCATAATATTGCGTAGTAACATATGAAACTTATTTCACGAGACTCTCATTTCACATGACAAACCGTAATTTCCAGTACAATTTTCGCGATGCCAATCCTTTAGTTCACCTGACGACGAAATTGTATAGCTTTTGTGGTTTGAAGCACCATCGAGAGCCGACCAAACCATTTCATCGCTCACGCACCCGCCAACGCGCAATTCATCTCGTATATTTTTTGCGAGTGGTATTTTTTATGCGCTTACAATACGAACAACAGTGGAACGAAAGAGAATAAACAGGTCTGTTTTTGTATTAAATTTTTCATGGTGAAGTTTCGTACTTTAATTCGACGTCACGGCTAGGTGGAAGCGTTTTAAATTACAGCTCCTACAGCTCAGCTTTTTTGCATTAATAGCCACGTATGAGTTTGACATTGTAAACATTCACGGGGCTTTTTTTTTTTTCTTTTTTCTCTTCGATGTTTATCTGTGTTTTACAATTATCATTAGCCGCGACGCGCTCAGCGTTAGGGACACCATTGGAATCATTATGACTTGTGAAAAATTAAAATTCAAACTATTAATAATAATAAGGAATTTTATTTATCATACAAACGTGAATACTGATTAATTGACGAATAGCGGAAATATGATTTATAATTAAGAAAACAATGCAAGGTTTGTTTCTTGTGTGCTCATAGATAGCACATAATAATGCGACTGTCCGCAGTAAGTTTTTTTTATTTAGTAAGGCTTACCATAAGTTAAGAACATAATTATACAGGGCTACTACTGTTTTTGCTTACATAAGCTAAATATTTTGTTTTTGTTTTCTGTTTTGTTTCTAAAAGTATAATGTTGTTTTATAAAAATGATACCATATTACATCACAGTTAATCTACATGATTTCGAACTTTTGCAAAATATAAGATTTTAAAAGCTGCCTTAGATTTGACCTCTTTTGTATTCCGCTTTATAAAAGCTAGCATTCTTGAACTTTTATTGATATTGATATGACTTATAAGCCTCATTTCAGAATCCATTAATACACCCAAATCACGGACTTCATCTACCCTTTTAAAGTCTCCCCATAAGTTTGTATTGAGTATTTATTTCTTTATACCTTCTTGAGAATTTAATGTGGTAGCATTTATCTACTTTTAGGGTTATATTTTTAACCGACTTCAAAAAAGGAGGAGGTTCTCAATTCGATGCGTATGTTTTTTTTTTGTACCGTACAAGTAACTATTCTGTTAGTTTCACCCTGTAACTAAGTTTGGTCCTCATGATTCATAACAAAATCTTTAAATCATCAGCATACATTCCAAAATAAGAGTTATGTATACTGGGTTAGTCTAAAATGTTCACATCATAGTGAACAATTTTTGCAGCATGCTTGCATTGCATTGCCTGCTGCATGGTGGTTGCTTGCTTGCATGCAAGTTAATAAATGTATTGCTAAGGAACAGGCGTTATATAAAATGTCAAAAAACTATAATATCAAAAGTTCATTATATCACATGAAATTAGAGACTCTATTGAATCTAAAATTATATCAAAACTTTATTATATTAAGTCAGTTATTATATGAAATGAAATTATATTATGTGTATGTTAGATCACACAACCCATCTAGATAATTTTCTCTTGGGAAAATCCTTTTTTCTTGAGAAGTCTTGTGAGATTTTTGCTGTGGTTCAGTTAAAATCTATAAATAGGATAATATATATTAATTATTACTGAAATATTCTCAACAATTTTACTAAATCTTGCCACTCACTGCATTATCAACAGTTTTCTGTTTGCCAATTTCAACGTCCCAATTAACACCATTCAGATGGCTGCGAATTATCTCGAAGTGTCCTTTGAAATACTGTTGTTTAGGTAATTGCCGTAATTGAATCATTTTTTCAATACGAGTAGGTACCTATATATTTCACTTGGTGGATGATAATTATCAATTCAAGAGATGACATTGTCCGAAGCAGATCATATCATATCTCAAATTTGTTAAGACTAAATCTACGAGTAGCATTCCGTTCTGATGATTACAAATGCAAATTGTATTGTTTAAGTTTGTACGTAGATAAATAATACAATATATCGAGTTATATGGAGAATTATATCGAGATCCATGTTATATCTCCCATATTGAAATCTCCAAGCAAAAGAACATTCTGCTGATTATTCAGTACTTTTCAAAAACTGTTAATAAAGTTTTAAAGGAGATTAGCGCATAGGCTCAGATGTAATTTTTCTGTTAACTCTAATGTTGACCCATAAATCCTCACAGTTGCTTTCAGAAGTATAAATTCTGTATGCATTTTTTTCCCTACTACTATTAGTACTCCTCCTCCGCTATGGTCTTCACAAAATTTACCAGATCGTCTGACATTGTACCAAGAATCGAAGATACCGGTCTTTAACTAGTCAGTGTAATAATATCAAAGTCATTAGCTACTAATCTATATAAATAAAAATCAATCCTCTATGCATTCCGAAACTATTCATCAAATTGTAATGAAACTTTGGTAGGGTATTCTGGGGACGTCCGTGAGGGTTCCTAGCAAAAAAAATGGCATTTACGTTGCAACGCATGCTGGGCGCAACTAGTTTTGCGAAAATACGAGTTGTACTTAACACATGTAGGTACATACTTCTGTAATACGAATAACTGAAACCGAGCACATAAACGCTCGGTTTCAGTTTTTCGTATCTAGATGAAGTTATTGTTCAACGAATGGTTCATTAAACTCAATGTGTTCCAAATTGTAAGCAGTATAAATTAATGAACCGGCAAATGTAATCAATCGCACACGTCCGTAGCATTGACCTTCCATTTCGAAAAGCGTTCCACGCCCATATGTGTTCTAATGCTTATTAAACAATACATAATTTTTTAATATTCTCCACGCTCTTTGCGATAAACCATCTCGCTCCTTTCGCCGCGCTGCATAACAACAATGGCCGCTCCAAGTTTGGCGATGATGTCAGCCCTCCTTTAATGACGGCCCGCAGCATTTCACGAGTGAGCGAAAACATCGTACGGATTTTTTACACGTAAAAACATTTTGTCTCCGATCATTTATTTATATGTATACGAAAGATATATTAATGATTATGAGCGTGTACTGATGAGCGTGACTTTAGGACCTAATGTGGGTATAATGGCTGAGGTGCAACTTGCAATTGCATTAGGTAGCAGTATCATTTTTTTTTACTTGTAGTGGAAGTAAACGAAGTGATTGTTGAAAACAAAATTGAAGCTTTCTATAGTTTCTATTAATTGTCTCAATTTAAAAAAACATGCTCAATCTATTAGTTGTGACCGCGTACGTTTCGCTATTATAAAAGGTAAAAAAAAAACTGGAAGGTGCCACCCTTATCGCCTAGGGGCATTAAAAAATAGCCTACGACCTATTTTCAAACCTACCAAATATACACAAAAAAAATCATATATCGCCGGTCGAGTCGTTTCGGAGGAGTTCTGTAACAAACACTGTGACACGAGAATTTTATATATTAGATTAGATCTCAATCAGTATATTGTCAAGTAAATTCTATGAATTCGACTGTAGACATCTGACGATCTAGATATCAAGTATAGATATATATGTATATATATGTATGTATATACGTAACAAGTTGACGAAACAATGAATCGGTAAATGCGAACATACCTATATGGAAGAATGAGTTGCATTATGCAGGTTGCGTTATTAAAATCGAAGATTTTCTCGTAGTTAATCGGAGGTGTTATGGTGATAGATGTTTGCTTAATGCTATGGCCTCATCAGCAATGGAACCGGTCGTTTTGCAATTTGGCACGCACACTGGTTAGCTGCCATAAAAGACGGCTCCGACTCCGCCGTCTTCGTAACCAATTATTAACAAAATACCCAGACTTGAGCATTATTTGGAGAGCAGTGTTCACAAGGAGAAAATAATTTGAAACCAATCTGGGCCTTATATTTACACTGCTTCTTTTTGGTTCTTATTTAGTTATACATTGTATACATTGCTATGCAGACGACAGTACAGTGCATGGGGGATATCACGGAGCCTCGGGGGCTGCTCGTGGTGATATTGGTAGGGAAAGGCAGAATCTTATCATTGAGCTCAACAGGACGCTGGACCTCGTCTCCGAATGGGGCTCCAACAATCTTGTTGAGTTCAATGCTAAGAAAACACAGGTGTGCGTGTTCTCGGCGAAAAGGTCGCCCTTCCTCCCCCTTCCTTCTCTTCAGGGCACAACCCTTCACACACAGAGCAACATCACCTTGCTCGGAATGAACATTCGCTGCGATCTGAACCCCAGAGACTACATCGAATCCGTTATAACTACTGCCTCACGGAAACTCGGTGTCCTGAACAAGGTGCGTAGGTATTTTGCGCCGGACCAACTATGCTTGTTGTATAAAACTCAGGTTAGGTCTTGCGTGGAATATTGCTCGCACCTTTGGGACGGCTCCGCTCAGTACCTCCTCGATGCTCTGGACAGATTGCAGCGTCGCGCTATTCGCATAATTGGCGATGTAGAGGCAACTAACACCCTCGAGCCTCTACAACTTCGTCGTGACATCGCCTCTCTTAGCGCCTTTTACCGAATGTTCCATGGGGAATGCTCTGAGGAGCTCTTTAACCTTATCCCTCCCTCTCCATTCCTTAACAGAAACACGCGTAAGGGCCTTCGGAGTCATCCGTACACTGTGTCCTCCTTTTCACACCGTACCAAGAAATTCCAAGATTCCTTCTTCTGTCGTTCATCCCACACTTGGAATTCTCTACCTGCGCACGTGTTTCCTCCATCCTACAACATGGGTTCCTTCAAAAGAGGCGTGAAAAAGCATCTTTTGGGCCGGCAAGGGGCGGGCAGGTAGGAGAGTGGATGTCGTCCCTACTCTATCTGTCAACTCATTTGGGCCTCTTTCACCGCTTAACATCAGGCGGGAGGAGGTCATTTGCCGGGCCATCCATAAAAAAAAAAAAAAAAAAAAAAAAAAAAAAGTTACAGCCTTTAAAATACAATAATTACCGCGCAGTTTACGGTTTATTTGGTTAGTGGGCTTTAAGGCGATACCTATCCAAAATTGCCTACCTACTCGAATTAAACAACTGCAGGCGTAGCACGGGCTGCGAAGACTGGACTCGAGTCACGCATTATCTCACAATTTCAGTGACATAATCTCTATGTCTTAAGGAGTAATATGGTAGCGCGTATTAAATCTGACTGACGTGATAAAAATTTCTTGTCGCTCGTCAAAGAACAAGTATGACTGAGTTTTATCACAAATTTCTAGCTCTCCAATTGCTGTTACATCGTTCAAAGTATTAAAGCCCTTGCTACAACCACAGCAGTCGGAGCACAGGTACGCCAAGAAATTTTTGATAAAACTCACTCACACATGTCCCTTGACGAGCGTCAAGAAATTTTTATCGCGTCAGTCACACTTAATACGCGCCACTGTGCTACTCTTTCAGACATAGAGATTATGTCACTGAAATTGTGACATAAATCATGACTCGAGTCCAGTCTTGGCAGCCCGTGCTGCGCCTGCTGGAGTGACTAAATTGCCTGTGATGGAATTTTATTTCTATTGATTGTATTTTTTATAATTTCCTGCATTTTTGTTATAAAATAGTTTTTAAGAACATATTGCTCGGAAATAAGGTCACAACACCTTACGTAACAATTTTTAACGTGTTTACAAACATACCATTACCAGAACGCCATCATCTCAATGTCTTCTTGGAATGTTACAACGTCACGCTCATTGCGCATGACTCTATACAATTTGAGATCAGCAAACATTTGGGGCAACCGTTGGGGCGGAAAGGTCCTCGAGTGACGGCCACGTACCGGGAGAAGGTGGACCGACGATCTGGTGAAGTTCGATCAAACGATTTGGAGATCCCCTGGGGGAAGCCTATGTCCAACAGAGCGCGTCTCTTGGCTGAAATGTTAAAATGTGATAAATCGGTGTTTTTACGAAAATTTGTCACTTTGCATCTAGAAATATGAAAATGTAACCACTCTATTATTTGATAATTTCTTAAAAGAAATTGCGATATCCTAGGGAAAAAGCAAAATAGCCAAAACAGTTTCTGGAATCTAGTTACTGATATAAGTATAAGTACGTAACGCTCGCAACTGAAAACTTGCATAGATATTACGATAAACATTAGCATGCTGATGATAGAAAACGGTAGCTTTGTTTCCAAGAAATATGCATATTTGAGGAATCGTTGCCTATTAGGAAATGTGGTTTGAAGATTTAAATGTGTGCTCCTCCCGTGTTAGTGGTAGTTATCATTGTTTTATAAGTAAATATTTTACTAAAAGTAAATAATATAGTGAATTTTCTATTCAGTGTCAGTGTTATTGACCTACCGTTTGAATATAGCGCACGTGATGATATTCATTTTGCACGTAGTCGCTGATCAAAGAAACACTGGGCCGATGTTGATACTCAAAGCTTAACTGACGGCAGTACTAATTGGTCGGATTTCAGAAGACGCTTTTGTTTGTAGCCGAGCGTCATCTCATGGTTGTCGCAAATCACACACCGTGGCCAAAGACGATGCTTTCAATTTCTCGGAAACATATAACATGTTCCTCTGGAACTCATTTTAAATTAAACTTTCAATTTGAGTCACGCTTAAACTTCACAGATCATCAGAAAATAAATTTCAAGTAAAAATATCAGGGTACATAAAAAAATACAGTTTACGGGTTCATATCCCACATTTTTGCATTATTTCGTTAATTATATTTTTCTTACACGCACGTAAAATTTCGCACGTTTTAACCGCCTCCGCGGTCTATTGGTTGAGACCACCGAGTAATCGGGAGATCCGGATTTCGATTCCCCATGGGGGCAGAAGTTTTTCTGCTCGGGTTGGTTGATGGTAGGGCTTCTGAGCCCGCCTGGCTAGCTACCACCGTCTTACCTAAGTTTCTCGCCATAATAACAATATTAATAGCATTGTTGTGTTCCGACAATTAAAGGTAAGATAGCCAGTTCCTCCATTTGTTGAGGAGTCCAGGTGAAGCTCGCTTCCACCTTCGGCCTATTCGTCATTTACCATCAGGTGAGATGAAGGCCAAATGTTTCCCCCTGTTGTATTAAAAAAAAATTAAATTATGACTTATCCCGTTGTAGAGAATGTCTTAGATTTCCGCAATACAATTACAAGTCATGAACTTCTTTATTCTATTAACTCACGGAAAACAAGAAACTCAGCCTCATTCTGTTATCTATTTTAATGTCTTCGAACAATACTCGCCTCCATCTTATCTTATATCTTTCCGAGAAATGTTCGTGCAGTTAACAATATGTTCGTTAATTAGTGAGTGGGTTATTCCTGAAGGAACTCTCAGAGCTTGTTGAGTAAAATATTTCGGAAAGAAACTCCAATGTTTTCCTTTTGGCACTTCGTATGTCATCTAATATTGGCATTGGCATACGTTATAACGCCCCATCGTACAAGATATGACATGAGATATCCAAAGATACGAATTAACAAAGAAACTGGGTACATTAATCTATGACATGGGTCAAACTTAGTCATTTGTTCAAAATAGCCCAGACAACTGCTGCGATTTGTAACTAATGATCACACTCTTCTTAGACTAATAATAGCATGAGTACTTGTATGATTAATTTCTAACAAACTTAATCAATTTTAAACTTCAGTTTAGTTAAACGCATTGTATAGATTGACTTTGTGACCAACAGAAATTGTATGTTTATATCAATATCGTTCATATTTATAAAGTCAGCAGTAGTATCCTAAACAGGATGAAATGCCGTAAGAGTGGTATTGTTATTATGAAGTACGAAGTATTTCATCAAATTGTATTTTCTTGGAAACGTCAGTAGAGTAACAACGGTTGCAGTTCACAGAATGTCCATATGACGCATATACTTCCTGTTAGTCTACTTACTGAATGTACATTTCGTGAGAAAAGCACCTACAGATTATAAAAAAAGTTATGAGAAAACTATTTGTTTCACATACACAGATAATAGTCACATTATTGATAGTCAAATTTGAGTTCTTAGTTTGTTTTGTGTTATAGATTGTTAAGGTCTTAATTTTGTATTTAAAATATTATTCTAGTGTTAATATATTATTTCCACTTAGTGCAAAAACTATTTTTGGGTTTATCGCTGTGCGTTTACAGACAGAATTGAAACAATTCTGTCTGTAAACAACAAAATTATCACACAAAGACAAAACCAAATTATTGTCTCTGTGAGTAATACATGACTTAAACAAATGGGTTGCTGAAAATACACTGACCTTCAAAAGTGAGTACCACACTTTTAAAATTGCAATAACTTTTAAAGTAAGCAAAATATATTTTCAAAATAAAAAGTATTAAAGAGACTAATGTATAAAAAACTATAACTTCCGAGAAACCTGACGAAATGAGCTGAAAATGTTTTTTGCTTGAATCCTTTATCTTTTGTAGTTTAGGGAAAAATTTAATTTTAAAAGTGTAGTAAGTATTTACTTTTGAAGGTCAGTGTAGTTTAATAATGTAAGAAACCATAGAGAAATCAATTTTTTTATCTAGTACTTTTCGATTACATGTAAATTAAACATCAACGAAATGGCTACAACGACAGGTTTTGGGACTATAAGATTGTGTAACACAATTTCATTTACCTACAGTATATACGTCATACAATAATAACGTATTTGTCCAGCAAAAAAATACACTTACGTTAAGGCGACGCATTGAAAATATGGGCAGCAGGGATTTCAATTTTTCTCCGCAGTTACAAAACATTTGAAACTGATATTTAGGTACTACATTTACCAAGTCTTTGACAACAATTTGGTAGTAGCATTTCACGATTGGATGACTTTTACAGCACAGAAAAAAATATCAAAAAACGCTCTTTAAAAACATAGATTTTCATTTTACAGGGAAACGAGACCAATATAAGTGTCAAAATTTACTGTATAGATTACTCTAAACACACACTTCAAATTTGTAATTCAATTTTATAAACTAAGCAATAGTTTTTATTATAAACGAAAAATACTATTTTGGCGCATACGTCCTTACGGCATAAGCTAGCTCGCGTGCGTTTTTGTATGTAATCTGCCCTCCCTCAGTCCGCTACTGACCATAGTCAGCGTCGGATCTGTGTGACTTGATCTGCCGCGCGCCACGATAACTGTAGCGAAATAATATCTTAAACACTAACTAAAAAAAATGGGGAAAAATATGTAAAAATGGTTTAAAAAGGTAAATAAACATCATGATTTTAATAACGGTGAAATGATATATACCTTTGTGTATGTAGGTACATACATACATACGTATGTATGTTTGTATCTATTAATTATTGAAAACTCCGAGTTGCGGTTAGATTAGAATTTTCTTAGGATAGTTGGTTACATAACTTTTACTTACTTTTATTCAGTTTTACTTTCCACCATCACAACTTTACAAGCAAAATGGCCTGCATATGATCGATGTGTTTCGGTGGAATATGCATGTACCTTCAAAAACAATTATTACGGAAATAATATTTTGGGAAACTATCGTTAGAACATCAGAACAAAAACTGTTTTTTATATTTAAATTCTTATTATTTATAAATGAATCCGTTGTTGATTACAGCCTTTGCAACATGAATACTAGGTATGGGAAGTTCTATCTTTTTATCTATGAATTAGGTTATAACACGTACCTACTCATACCTAACAATCTTCATTAATACGGAAGTTTTACACTATTATAAATGCTAAAATATGAATATACATTATAATTATAAAATATGAAATTGGACATTCCTACAAAAAAGGAGACTCTATGATGTCTCGCACTCGACAACTGTCCTAACTTAAAAAATAGAGAAATTGACTTTTGATTACCTACGAAAGAAATTATTTTTTATCTACATACTATAAAGGCACTAATGTAAAAAGATAACTTTTGTAAAAGAAACGAAGAAAGAAATCCCTTTTTCCTCCACCGCACTCACTATTTAGTGCAAGGCAACAATGTTTCTTCCCAGTTACTGCGCAGTCGGGACTTCGGGGGCGGTTTTTTTTCCACCCGCGCCATGTAATAGAGTCCTTTCTTAGTGCGCCCCTGAAGTCACAAAACTGTCGAAGTAAGAAAGTTCGTAAAGACACATTTTGCGATATGACTATATTTACTGTATAGCAATCAAAGAATGACAATATTGCCTTTACAAAGATTCCTTTTTCAATGTATTATTTTTGTTACGACTCTTTTACATTTTATTTTTATACGTATTTTGTAAACTAATACTAAAAAAATAGATAACTGAACATTTCACAGATAACTGAAAATCATACTATCGTGCCTTTAACTGACCAATCATGTGCCCAAATACATTCTCTATACAATAGTTGTACTTCTCAATATTTAAGTACATGTATGCCAAATAACTTCCCGTCTGCTCGGTTGTAATCATTTTCATAAAAAAGATAATTGCGCTCGTTTCTACAGCCATGTTCATCTGAAAATCGGAGTGTCACTAATCGGCTTTTTTAGCAGAGCACTGCAAAATTCGGAATAGAATACGGCAACAGCTATATTCTACCCTATTTTGATAAGCAGTAAGTTAATTTTCAGTTAAGCCGTTTTCATTGACGAATTTCATTGACAATAATGCATTATGTCCATGAATTTGTCATTATTTTCCGTAATTTTAAAAACTGAATAACTTGAATAGTATTGCTCCAAAAAATTTTAGGGGTAGCTCGATAGACGCTAGACAACTCATATTAATAAAAAAACATGTGGTTACATTTTTTTTATTTTATCCACCAATAACATTAAATTATAAACATTGTTCTTGTTTACTAAAAGATAAGGTAATATTATGAATGAATAAAGCATTTACTACTACGGGCTTAGGAAAATGCGGCAACGTCACATTATTAATTTAAGCAAGATCAATCTACAACATGTTTCAAATAAGAGTTATTATTGCACTAGACACTACAATAGCGAAAGACTGAGATAGTCGGCGCTGGCGCCGAGCGCCGGCGGCGGCGTTTTGTTGCTTACTGTCGCTTGTCGCAGTTGTCGGCACGAGCCGCCCCGGCCGGCTTTAGTTCGCGTTTGACCCCGGCGCGCGTGAACGTATCGCGATGTCGCGCCCGCGCCTGACGCGCGGCAATCGGGCGCATTCGGAATTTTAGTTTCAAAGTCAATACATCTCGCGAATACACAGACCTTACTCCAGTAGACTGTAGACGTTTACTTGTGGAGTGAAATTAAGTATTTGGTGTACGCAAGTGAAACCACAAACGTAAGACTTGAAGCGACGTATGAAAACTGCATTTCGAGACATTAAAAACTAACCAAAGGGATGTGTTGTGGTCATGTATCTCAAACAGAACAGTTTTAAACGTGCACGACTATGTATGAGTCTGAGAAGTTCCATTAGATTAAGAACTCTTTTGTTATTAGAACTTAAGTTGATTTAAATATTCTTAGGTAGGTAGGTATTTAAAGTTGATTCCAATTTTTTAACTACGCCAAAACAATCTTTCATAACCGTAATACCTACCTAGTACTGTTTGTTTTCTTTAAAAACCTTTTTTGTCGGTCCTAAGCCCGTAAAGTAGGAAGGTGAAATTGTTATCAACTCAGTGATGACTGAATAGGCGACGTTGCCAGTTCGCGTTCAGTCAATGTTTTGCCTACAACTTCACTCAGTGTCCATATCAGTGCAGTATTTTTTGGATATTTCAGATAATAAATATCTAATTAAACAGGTGAGTAAATTTTATTATTGATGGTTAAATAATTCTTCTACCGTGTCCTGAAGCCACCCTTAAATTAACCAGGGTGATAAAAAAATAACCGTGTATATAAAAGGAGAAGTTCCCATCTATAGACGCACGCATAGCCGTATCCGCTAATGGTAGAAATTTGAAATTTGGACAGTTGTTTTAATTCAAAATGTGGACGCACACTAACAACGGGCTTTAAAAATTTTTACCCTAAAGGGATGAAATAGGGATTGCATGTTTGTATGGATTTTTTTTAATTAGCAATGATTTTGATAGAACTCGAGATTCATGCTCTTAAAAACATTTCATTGTACACGTGTTTCATGGTTTATTGGAATTCACCCAATTAAGGTGCAACACAGGAGTTGAAAGTTTCTATGAAAAATATTGAAAATCTGCTCCAATTTCTATGAAATTTATTATATTTTATTATATAATAACCTTCTATATAATAGGCTACAAAATTGTTTTCCCTACGGGAAATTATAAATTTCCCACGGGAAAACAATAATAACGCGGGCGAAGCCGCGAGCCGAAAGCTAGTTTATAATAAAGACCCTTTCCTCAATTTTCCATTAAAATTTTTATGGTCATTTGTGGTAGTGTCTACTAGCTAGATTGATAAAAGTACTCTCATTTTACTCACTCTTATGGAACTATCCAAAGAAATTGGTCAAATTGACATTATATGTTTATCAGAAACGTTTATAAAGCAGGGATCTGAAAGAAATTTAAATATTAAAGGTTATAATATGGCTTCTATAATATTCCTTTTCTAGGAATGAGAGAAGAGGTGGAACTTGCATATTACTGAAAAATCATATTGATTACATAGTATTGGACATTATTCAATCGAAGCTCTTTGTGTTTGAGTGTTGTGCTGTGGAATTATTGCAATGTAATCTTATAATAATATGTATATATAGGACTCCCTCATCTGACATTAATTTATTTTTTGAGCAATTGACATCTCTTTTACAATCCTTGATGCGAAGGCGAAATAAAAAAATAATTCTTAGTGGTGACTGGAATATAAATATTTTACAACAAAATAAAAAAACGAATGACTTGATAAGCATACTAAATAATTATAATTTGAATTGCCATATAGACGAACCCACCAGACAGAACTCGTGCTTAGATATGATAATTAGCAACTTAGAAACCAATGTTACATCAACACTTCACTTTTTGGGCTTGTCAGACCATGAGACAGGGCAGAGTATCACATTTGAAGTTGCAGTTAATACCAAATATAACAAGAAACCGGTTTATTGGTTTGAAAAAAGAAGAGATATGAGCATATCTAACACCAATAAATTCTTAGAATGTATGTCTTTACTATCATTTAGTGAGGTACTAGTTGAATCTGACACTCAGAAAGCCTTTACATGCTTCCATGAATTAATTACCTTGATATTTAATTTGTGTTTTCCAATTATAAAAGTTAAAATTGTAAAAAAGCCACTAAAAATATCTGGATTACAAAGGGTATAAAAAGATGTTGTATTAATAAAAGAAGGCTTTATCTAAAATATCGTTTACATCCGACAAATAAAATGTATGCTAAAATAAAATATAAAAAATATTCTAGAATACTAAAGAAATGTATGCTCCAATCACAAAAAAACGCAAATGCACACCGTATTCTAGATTCAAAAAATAAGTGTAAAACGTCATGGGATATAGTAAAGAACTATACCCAAAATAGTAATAAAAACGATAGCATTACGGAAATAAAACTGAATAATATTAAAATCAATGAACCATTAAGAATATCAAATGAATTCAATAAACATTTTATTAATCTGACGAATAAAAGTAACCTAATACATATCAATGAATCAAGACAGGCATTGAGTAATGTTCCATATCACTGTAATAGTATATATTTGACACCAATAAATGACATAGATATCAATAAGGTGATAAAAGGATTAAAAAAGACACATTCTAAAGGATATGACAGCATTACAACAGATATTATTAACAAATCGGCTAAACATATTTCCAGACCTTTAGCTCATGTGATAAATCTGTCCCTGGTTCAGGGTCACTTTCCGTCTGAATTTAAAAAATCGATAGTAAAACCTATATTTAAAAAAGGGTCGAAAGAAGACTTGAACAACTATAGACCAATTACATTAATACCAATCATAGCAAAAATTTTTGAGAAGGTTATGTACGACAAAATCTATTCGTTTATTACACCACAAAAGCTAGTTTTCAGGTGCCCAGTTTGGTTTTAGAAAAAACAGCTCAACGACTCTAGCATGTTTTCACCTAGTAAAGGAACTGACACAAAATTTAAATTATGGATTTAAGACATTAGCAATTTTCTTGGATATGTGCAAGGCCTTTGACTTTGTCTCTCACCAACTCTTACTACAGAAACTGGAGAGATATGGTATAAGAGGTAGTGCATTGTTATGGTTACAAAACTATTTATCCGACAGAGAACAATGTGTAGAAATAACCAAAATAACCGGAAATACAAAAAACTCATACTACTCTGACTATATGTTTAATAGATGTGGAGTTCCACAAGGAGGGGTTCTGGCACCATTATTATTTTTGTTATATATTAATGACCTACCTAGTATCACAGACCAGAAATGTCTATTGTTTGCAGACGACACATCCATCATCATTAAAAGTAAAAGTGAACACGAATTAAAAAAAATAGTAATTGACAATTTCCAGAAATTTATAGAATGGTTTGACAATAATTCACTGAAAGTTAATATTGACAAAACTAAATTAATTCGATTTAAAGCTAAAAGTATTGACTACGCTGATATTGACATAAATTATAAAAATAATAAACTGGACATGGTAAAGGACACAATGTTCTTGGGAATTAAAATAGATGAATTATGTAATTGGAAACTTCACATTGACCTAGTAGTAAACAAAATTGACAGATATATATTCGCTCTTAATAGAATTAGACAGCTTGTATCACAAGAAGCTGCTCTCGTTGCTTATCACGGATACGTCTCATCAATATTGAGATATGGTCTTATAGTGTGGGGCAATTCAGTAGATATGCTTAGGGCCTTTAAAGCACAAAAAAGAAGCATGAGATCAATCTGCGGTGCTGATTATTTGGACAGTTGTAAACCACTGTTTAAGAAATTTAATTACCCTGCCTTTACATATTGGAGATTTCTATTTTCGTGAAAAAAAATTTTCACCTCTTTCTAAAAAATAAGGATTATCCATACAGAGGTAGAAGGGTTGACGATCTATACGTTCCTCAACAAAAATTGGTACTATACTCAAGAAACACGTACTGTATGGCTATTAGAATATATAATAAAATACCAGACAAAATAAAAACATTGACATATAATAAATTTAAATCAACACTGCATAACCTTTTAATTAGTAAAATGTATTATACTATTAATGAATATCTCAATGACAAATTATGACAATTCTATTAAAATTATTGACTATCATCTTGACATTACTATTATTTTATTTTTACTACAATACAATTCTCTCTAATAAATAATGATATAAATCTATGACCCTGTAAAAGCCATTTATATGTAAGCTTCTATCAAAATAATAAGATATCCATGCTCATGAAAAACAAAATATCTGCATATATTAAATGTATAATTTAACCAATAATTTTAACATTTGCACATCGAACATTCGATAGAATATGTCGGGAAATATAACTGTAACAACCTACTAACCATATTCTGGCAAATAAATTTATTATTATTATTATTATTTTGTCTGAGTAAGAAAGAAAAAAAATAAGATCAGTTTTTTATTTGATGGTAAACTTTTTTAAAAATATAACTGAGCAAAATATTCCATTCTTTTGTAAAAACTACAATTTGACTGAGATAACACAATATCAAATAGCTAAAAATAAAGAGAGACACATAATACAGTCGTATTTTTATTCAATACAGCGATATTTTACAGGATTAACAAAGGTTGTAGAAAGAAATAAAGACCTAAACCGATTTTTTTTCATTAAAGCACAGGATATAGAGTCATAACTACGAACTTTTTTTAATTGCGAAAAAAGAAAGACTTAAATCAAGGTATTTACTATTTTTGTTATTTAACAAAATCATTATTTACACATTTTTTTCCTACTTGAATCATTAAAATAAGTTTTACAGTTATTTTTTACAAATTTTTGAAAATTCAAACATCCTTTACCCAAAATATCAAATTTTGAGTTATGACGGTACATGTTGTCATGTGCGGTCTATGTTCCCGCGAAGCGCGCGAGTCGCATCAACGCGGCGCGGGCTGCCGCGCGCCAGTCGGTCGCATCGCGTAACTTTACCGGGGTGCGAGCGGAGCGCGGGGCGCGACACCCGATTTCAAAGTAATAGTTTATCAAGGCGTCGCCTTAACTGTACATTTCATTACATATTCACTATAGTCAAAATCATTTATTTCGTTAATTGCATCATGGTTTGCCCCAATTACTACCTACTACTTTCAAATTATAGTCGAGTCAAACTGTTTATTCGCGTATTATAAGCTGCACATTTATTTATTTTGCTGCATAATGGTATCCGGTTCAATATTTCCACCGCATAGATATATATATTGCAATAAGAAAGAACACGTGTGCTATTTCCAAAACTACTTTATATCTATATAAATAACGTTGCCAAAAGATAATGCAAATGGCGAGAAAAGCTTATATACGATTACCGTTCTTATGGATTCTCTCTTGTCATTTAACATTATTCCCTTTTTATCAATTGTCCATTATTTCTTTTGATTTTAAGATCATCATAACAAATGCTCATAGAGATCATCATTCCCTAAACACTTTTTGCGTATGCACAATTATATGTGCGTGTAACACATATGTGCATACCTACTTCAAAAATTGCGGATAATTATTTAACATTCTCCTGTTTGTCACAATTCTAATTTTATTGAATATACCTATAATTGTAATGATCAATGTTAGATTTAAATTGATAATGTGAAAATTCGCGACGGACGGGTGTGCCGCAATTGGGAACACGCTCACTCGTAATGAGAATAATGATGGAAGCTTGCGCCATAGATCAAACAACGCGTGCGCAGCTTGCCGATAGCGGGAAATCAACGATATAGTACTTGCGTAAATACGGTAGCTGCTGCTCCCGAGATTAGATACGAACGATCAGAAATAAGCTTGTGACTTGTTATAATTTACTCTCTGTTGCGATCGCGATAGTGTTAATAATTTGAAACATAAAATATAAGCAATAAGGAAGTTGTTTTCGTAATCAATGCGCCACGTGTTGTGTCAGCCATTTTATTTCCACGTCCCTTGCGGGCCCGTCACAGACGTTTGCAATCATAATCGATTATAGTCTATAGGTAGGTACTAACTTTGATAAACAACTAATCCATATCTGTTCAATTATTTATTGTATTGGCAATTCTAATTTACCGAGCTAGCTTATTACGCGTATAAGTAATTTTTAATATGTTATAGATAATATACCTAAAAATAATATTAGGTAGGTATGTTATTGTCGATATGCAGTAGCACCACTAAAATACTATTATATATTTTTATTCTTAATAATTTTATATTTTCGGTTAAATACGACTTCTACTTAAGAGAACTTCTACTTATCTTTAACTGACTTTCAAAGTATGCATTGGGAACAAAAGAACTGGTATAGTATTGAATATAAAACATGCTGAGGCTTCTTTAGAAAATCTTACAAAAGACTGTATATTTATCTTTAGCGACAATGAAATCAGGATTGGATTAAAGAGATGGACATAATTGTACTAGAAAAGTTGCATAACACGGTTGCATGAAGTCATAACCCAAGGGCAGGGCTTATATATAATGAATATAAAACTCGCAACGTGTTCGGACACCACGGCTTTTAGTGTAAAACGCTGTGTCACTTGAACCACGGTAATAGTGTGCTTGAACCAATGACCTACCATAACTTTGAATGCTTCAATGAGCCTCAGTAGTGGTTGTAGATTGTGTGCCTAAAATATTTTCACACATCAATTACTATGTGTAAAAAAAAATTAGTCACACGTTATAATTTCTACCTTAAGTAATCTGTCACTCTTCACTCTCGTAAGGTGATAGTTGTAATTTTTACAAGGCACGTTTAAGTGAACAAACCTTAAGGGTGGTGTCCGATATCAGTCCCCAACTAACGTAACATCACAATAAGGTCCATTTTATCGAGGCCCTTACGATAAATTAAAATTTTACCTGATTAATGCAAAGCAAAATGGAGAGTTACGATTTTGACGGGTATATATACTCGTAGGTACGAGGGCGGGTCAAAAAGTTCGCGGAATGAGGGGCATGGAGGGAGGAAAGGTGACTTTTTACTATCTGCACTAGTTGTGACACTCATTAGGAGTATAAATACTAAGTTTCAAAAAAATAGGTCATAATTACCTGAGCTACACATCAATCAACAAGTCAATCCGGAAGAAAATTTGCAACATGGAGAAAATTGAGTTTCGCGCAGTCATCAAGTTTCTTACCAAAGAAGGAAAACCTCCCCAGACTATTTTGGAAGAGATGTCTTCTGTTTACGGGGACTCTTGCCCTGGTAAAACCATGGTTTACAAGTGGCACAACCTGTTTAAGCAAGGCAGGGATTCGATTGAAGATGATCCGAGGCCAGGATGGCCTGTCGAGGCAACCACGGCAGAAAACGTCTAACTTGAAAAAATCATATTGGAAGATGCCCGTTTAAAGAAGAAACAGCTTGCAGAAATGATTGAAGTATCAGCTACAACCATTTTGAACATCCTACACGACCATCTTGGCATGTCAAAGGTGTGTGCAAGACGGGTGCCCTGCCGAGAATGCTCACGCCACACCAGAAGCAGCGTCGAGTTGAGTGTTGTCGCGAGTTTTTAGCGCTCTGTGGTGAACAAAATGATGAAGTTTTGAACCGAATTGTGACTGGAGATGAAACTTGGGTTCATCATTATGAGCCTGAGTCCAAACAAGACTCCATGCAGTGGCACAAAAAGGGCACACCACCTCCGAAGAAATTCAAAGTGTCTCCGTCGGCTGGAAAACTCATGGCTACTGTTTTCTGGGATTCAGAGGGAATCCTCCTTATTGATTATAAAGAAAAGGGTGTCTCTATCACTGGAGAGTACTACGCTGCACTATTAGAACGTCTGCGAGAGGCTGTGAGAGAAAAAAGACGGGGAAAATTGACAAAAGGTGTGCTCCTTTTTCACGACAATGCACCCGTGCACAAGGCGCAAGTTGCGATGGCTGCTGTTCAAAGAGTGGGCTTCGAAATCTTGGAACATCCTCCCTATAGCCCAGATTTAGCCCCAAGTGATTATTATTTGTTCCCAAAAATGAAAAAAGAGCTTCGAGGGAAGAAATTTTCCAGCGATGAAGAAGTGAAGAGCGCAATTTCGGCCTATTTTGACGACAAAGAGAAATCATTTTTTTTTCGAAGGTATTAATAAATTAATTGATAGGTCTAATAAATGTATTAGAGTTAAGGGGGAATACATTGAGAAGGAAAAATAATTTTGTGTTTTATTTCTCACTTTTCATTCCGCGAACTTTTTGACCCACCCTCGTACGTATGTCTGTCCAAGGAGCAGGTAGCTAGAGGGGGAGTTGTGCTGGCGTTGTCCTTGAATATTGCCAACACATTTAATGCTCTACTTCATGCTTGTATTAAAGAGGCTTTGCATTTTCATGGCTTTCCGCAATATCTATGCCGAATTGTGAATATTTATTTAGCTAGAAGGGCTGTAATATACCCCACAGACAGCGGGTGGCGCAGCAAAGAGATCGTGCGGCGTCCTACAGGGTTCAGTTCTGGGACCGTTCCTTTGGAACATCGGCTACGATTGGTTTCTGCGCGGCCCCAATCTTGATGTAGTTAATGTTACCTGCTAGGCCGATTACACACGTGGCGAATCATATCAAGCCGCCGCTCAATACTCAAGTTATAGTGTGTGGAGTCTTCATCTGCGTTTCGCCGACAATGAAATATTTAGGGATTGTTCCTAACAGCTGGTGGAGATTTAGGGAGCACTGCCGATACTTAGTGCCAAAATTGATTCGTGCAGCGACGGAAAGGAACATAGGGGGTGCAAGTGAAGGTTACCCATTTGCTTCGTGAGGTTACCGCCGCCTTTATGCACGGGTAGTGCAATCAAAGGTCCTCTTTGGGCTATATGGGCAGAATCGTTGACCACTTATAATAAGACCTATAATAAGATAAATAAGGGTTATGACAGTCAGGATCATCCCGGCTTTCCGCACCGTCTCATGTGAGGCAGCATGTGTTCTCGCAGGCACACTCCCTTGGAAATTGGAGACCGAGGCTTTGACAGCGGTGTACCACAGAATCGCGGACGCAAGGGCTCGCAGAACAGAACCACACCCGCGAGAAATAGAGAGCTGGCGGAAAAACGCTTAGGAGCAAGGCCATAAAAACTTAAAAAGTGGCGTTAGATGTTGACTCAACCAAATGCTGAAAATTGCACAATTAGGGCAGTTCTGCCAGTATTGCAGGAGTGGGTGAATAGGCGAAGCCGTCCGCTTTCTTATCGTTTAATGCAGGTTCTCTCGGGGCATGGATGTTTCGGAAAGTACTCGTACTTATGCAACCCACTGGGTTGAACCCAGCGAGGTGAAAGCGAACTGTAACACCGTTTTTTCTTAAAATTTCATAAAACACTAATTTTGCAAAAAAACTTTGGTTTCACTGTAGTTTTAACACAAATTGCACAACTAAAATCATAATTACAACAACTTGTCAATTAATTTCACAATATCAATGTCAAGTGTCAACGTCAACGTCGTTTCACGTCACGTCAGTGACATTTGCAATTATCTTTGGTCATTATTCAATTTTTGCATAAACAAAATAAATCTCGCGTTTATCCTGGCCTTATTTACAAAGATAGTTTTTTTTTTCGCCCAAAATCCCGTGCTTCCCTTTAGGTGGGTTGATTTTCTCAAAATTCGGAATTTGACATTTAGACCGTTTGTTTTGATCATTTTTAGAGACATATCATAATAAAATACACTTAAAGCTACAGATCATATAATTATGGTTTCGTCGGATAGAATTTGGAAAGCATTCACAATTTGTTTATGGTTAATTTTTCATTACGTTTTGTTTTTCAACCAAACTTATAACTTTAGCTGGAAATACTTATTGCATATTGTAGAATTCCGAAAGATCCGTATGTTGACTTGACACATCTTGAAGCAAGTTAAGAGTCTTACGAGTGTTATGAAATGAATTTGGTTTTAGGAGAGGTTCCGTCACCAATACGGCGCTTAACATTGAGCAAACGGACCTCGGCTCCGTCGCTTCCACATAAACGCAAATCTGTGCGCAAGTGGAGCGTTGGTACGTGAACGCGCCTAAGCTATGATATTATCTCTATGTGGTTCTTAGTCTGTGAGACATCGACCGAAGTAATTTGTTATTGATTTGAATGCGGAATAGAAATTTCTGCATTATCTTAATTTCTGCGAAGAAAATCCATAGGTATTTCTCCCGTTTTCCGTGTGAATTTAATTTGAAAAACGACAGTGAGACCTCAAAAGTCAGTTCTTTTTGTTTTCAGCTTGAAGAGTAAAGCTAAGGAAAAAATACTATATTTACTCGCCGGCACGCGATTCATTAAATTAAATGGATTTATTGTATCAATAACTGCAAAAAATCAATAAGGTATCTAATTAACTTATTATATTTCATGATTTAAAACAGATTTTGTTAATTTTACTTTTATTTGTGGGTAAATTGATTATTAAATCAAACATATTACATTTCCAAAATTCGCCTTTTTCATCCCCTATTTCATTAAAAAACCCTGATAGTAAGCGGCATCTTAGTGGGATTAAGGCATATATTGAGTAACACTTGCGAATTTCATGTTAAATTCTAAATTTTCACAATATTAAGTTTCACACCCTTCTTTGGCAAAGAACTCACAAATTAAGCTGTTTTCTTTTTATTAATAGCAATACTTATACACAAAATAGGTGCTCTCCCCTCCATATGTCCTTTTTATTAACTAACCAATAAGACAATTTGTCAATTTATTAAAAATTATGTTTTAGAATTCATTTGCTATGTTTATTACATGAAGTTCAAATGTATTGACTGGGATTCCTTCAGAACTCAGTGTTAGACCCACTGACCCTAAGATCATAGGCATATTTAATTATATTTTTAACCTAACACTGTGCTATGAATCTCCAGGGCAGTTACCGGAGGCCGTAGGGCTCCGCTGCTTGACCTTACAGCTAGAAACCATAACAAAATAACCTAGTATCAAGGAGGAATTCTGTGGAATTACACAAATAATATTAGAAACAGAGAATAAGTTAAGAAACTGGAATATCATATCTCTGACCCGTGATTGCAAGACTTAGCATAGAAGGTACGATCCACTAACAACCGCTCCGGGGAAGGCTACTAATTTCTTTAAAAAAAAAAGGAAACCTATAACTATTTGTTGGTGTACTTTATTGCCCCTCATTTTGTAGTTTTGTACCCAATTTGTACCTGATTTTTACCTGCCGAGATTGATCAAACAAACCTGAACCATCCTGCCCTTGGCTTGTATTAATTAAACATTTAGTTAAGTGCTTTGCATTGAGGGATTTTGTTAACTTCAGTAACATTATGCATAAGTGAATTACAACCATGTACCTACCAGAATAAAGCTTTTCATTTTGTACCGGACTAAAGGAATAAGTTTGTTTTTTTTTCTTTAACTTTAAGATTTCCCTATATTTCTACAATTTAGCTGGGAAAAGCACTACAGAACCACCGTCTGTTACGAGTGCGGAGCACTGGAAGACACGGCGCAACACACCCTGGAAGAGTGCCCAACATGGGAGCAAGAGTACATATGTACAGTTGCATACTTTTGATTTGATTTGATTACTTATACTTGACGTCGTGATTTTTTTCCAGTAGTTAGGTTTTAGTTTTAGAACTGACGTTTTATTTCTGAATATTGAATGTGAAACAGCAATGTTATGTTATTAATTTTTGTAGTTGAATTATATACACGATAAGAAGAATATGGTAAGAAATGTAGTACATAATTTATAACAACGTGTTAATTAAATTGCGCAAAACCTAAATGTAGTTTGTTCAGAATTGAAAGTAGAATTAATTCTACTAATAAAAAAGTATGTGTCAGATTTATCCAAAATTACATTTTCAACTGTGCCGCCTTTAAATTTACTTATCTCTATCGTCTTTATTCTCTTATCGGCGACGACGCGACGGCGACACGGCTAAGCGGCAACATCGTATTTGCAGGCGCGATCATAGTTTCGAATTTGCAAGGAATGCAACGAACAGAAAGATGGACATAACGACGTAAATAATCCGCAAGAATTAGAGTTTTTACTTTATTTTTTCTTTTATAATAAAAAATAATTTGGGATGTCTGAGGTTGTGCGTTATTTAATTAACACTTTGTAATAGGAAGCATTGAAAAAATGTAAAGATGGTTACGTCACACGTTGAAGTGAGAGCTATATAGTATGTATGTAGTAGGTACATACATTACATACATTGATAAATATTTCGCAGAATATCAACTAGGTCACATTTAGGGTTGCCACCCGTACTTTAAGATAGAGTATTGTCCTCTATTTCGTGTGTACTTTATAATCTACGATACCAATAGAGTACGCTAAAATACGTATAGGACGTATACATTTAGGACGTAACGTAGACGAACGATGAAGAAAGGAACAAATCATCGCTTAGCTTAATTATTTTAATGAAAGTTTTTATAAGCAAAGATGCTGTAACTTTATTTACTATTTGTCTTTCTTTAAGATTTATATAAAGGTACATAAGTAAAAAATTAAAGTACTCTTTCCTCACGATGTCACGCACTTTTGCTTTCTCAAAAATGGTGGCAACCCAAGTCATATTGCACCAATAGAATGATGCACGCAAGCGTTAAAGACACCATGGCTTGCTGATTGCGAATGCAACTTTGCAATTCACTTGTCTCACGAACACAAGAATATAGAGTATGAATAATCTACGCCAAAAGGATACAGAGAAAATCATGTAATTAGCCGTTCCGCAGAGAACGTTAAAAATTATATTTAAATAACACCCTTGTATGGTCATAAAAAAAATCTTGTCGATTTCTACAACAACATGCTTCCTTCCATAGGCGCTATTCGTATAATTTGTGTTCCACTAATCAAATACCTAGGCAGCATCTGCCCATAATTATGAGGAAGGAACACTAATTAAAGTATAATCGAAATCTATGTTTTATTCAAATTACTTTTGTTGGCTATTTATTTCAAGGTAGAGTCAATGGTACTATAGGCTTAATCAATCGCTCTTCTTCAACATAACAGTACTCGTCTTAAAATATTTATACATATACTAGCTGTGCGCGCGAACTACGTTTCGCCTTAATTTATTTTTTCCCGACATCTTCAAAAAATATCGTTAATGTACACAGAAATAAATACAAAAACTTAACAAATTATATACTAAAACCTTCCTCGAGAATCACGCTATCGAGTGGTGAAAACCGCTAGTTTTTGAGTTTATCGCGACCAGACAGACAGACGCGACGGGGAACTTTGTTTTATAATATGTAAGGATAACGAATTATTATAGCTATATTTATGTGTCGTCAATAAACAAAACAGGTTTGAATCGTACAGCTTGTATAAAGAACAAAATAGTAAGGGCTCACACATTGCAATAAGATCTGACATAAAATTTATTTAGGCTTTTGCTGACCGTTTAAGAATCTCAATTTTGTCAAACAAAAGCAAACAAAATCTAAAAAAAAAATTGGGCGGGGGCGAGATAGTCCGCGTGCTAAGGAGCAGGTGGTCTTAAGGCGCATAGTAACGTCAATCATAAAAAATCACTGCAGAAAAAACCGGTTCTCTTCATAAATATTGAATAAAAAAATCTTTAAAAAAGATATGTTATTATTCAACGCATTCTTCAGAGGATGGTCTTTTTAATTTTTTGATAAATTAATTAAAACTTGGTTAAAATGTGACCCAAACATGCATCGATTTTAAAACTATAAACCTAATCGCTTCGTAAATATTAGGTTAAATCACATACTTTCGATTTCAATAAATAAAGTGAACAATATTCTAGGGGATGGTCTTTTTAGATTTTTCTTATTCGCCTTTATTAATTTTTTATTGAAATAATTCATCTTACGCGTAAAGGTTTGCTTAAATATTCCCCTCACTCTCACTCACTCACTCCTATGTAATCAGTGCGGGACGATCGACGCAAGGTCATTGGGAGCACTATGCGCCTTAAGGCAGGCTCGCTCCCGAAGAAAAGAGAAGACACATTCATAAAACGATATAAATTTTCGAACGTTCCATGCGAAATGATAGCCTGACAAACGAACTCATAGTATGGGAAGTCCGTTTTTGATCATTTTCGTATGTTCGTTATTTGTGTCAAGTGGAAATTTCTTAAACTATGTAGGTACATGTTCTTGTCCCTTTAAACAATGTACAATTCGATTACAAGCGACTGCATTTCCACATCCTTAATTTACTCAATGGACTGAACTGCGGCACCAACAAAAACAATTTTCAGATGTCAGTCGTTTAATTACTTTCTTATAATTTATTATTAATACTTTAAATTATAATAAGAAACATGTAGGTATTTACATGTGAATTATTCACATGTAAATACATGTTCTTTGATTTTTTGTAGTAAATGACTCGTTTACAACTTGATAGAATAACTTTAGTACGTTATTAGTAAGAGAAATAAATTGTTTTAGCTCTTTGTTTATGGCTGTTTGTATGTTCCTTGGATATCCACCAGGACAGTGTCGGGAAGTCGGCAATTATTTTCTTAGAACTGTTCTTGTCGTCCTTTGCGTTCGATAAAAAGAACAGACGCACTCACGATGACCAGCCCCTAGTAATTTTCCAATGTGGTTTTTTTGTGATCTCTGTTGTCTGTCTGTATGTTTATCACATGAACCTTCAATTTTGTAATCTTAACTTGTTAAGTGGCTCACTAGTCGACCTGCAATTAATAGCTTTAATAGTGGTCAAATTTGATACCTAATTGATTTAATGGAGCATCGGTGGCGCGCTATGAGTTGTGAACTCGGCACTTGCCTTCCAATCGTGAGGTCCGGGGTTCGAGACCACCATGTATGTGTTTTTCGAATTTCATTTTTTATTATGTACATTCGTCTGACGCTCCTACAGTGAAGGAAAACATCGTGAGGCAAGCTGCAGACATCTGCGAAGAAATTTAAAGGTGTATGTGAAGTCGACCAATCCGCAGTGGACCAGCGTGGTTGACTAAGGCCTAAAATACCCTAACTTAGGCCCCTCGGTGGGGACGTCTATATAATACTCTTTATTGCGCATAGTAACTTATACTATAAAATTATAATAGACAATGTACACAAAGGGGGACTTATCTCTCATAGAGATTTCTTCCAGCCAACCTATGAGCTGTTATGATGATAATGATCTGGTTAAAGGTCTACCCGCATAGGTAGTATATGCTAGAATTGAATCACACACAGACCGAGCTTTTCCGGTGCCAAAAAGCTAACTGGCGACTTACATTAGAGACAAGTAAAGAACTAGTGAAGTTAAATATCGGCTTTAATGTCTGTATTTTAGCTGCTGAAAATTAGTGCGTTTCATGGTAAACAAAACCCCCTTATAATGGTAAAATATTTCAAGACCCCCTGCCATCTGCTGATTCAAACTTTCATTTCATTTGTACAACTATTTAGTTACAAATAATTGTCAGAATTAGCGCACCGACACATCACAGCTTATGTATATTGTTTCGTTTTTGGGGAGGTTGCGCGTTGTTATTAAATGTTATTAATTATTAAAATTACACCTACATTTAATATTGTTATTAAATGTAGTCGTCTGTATACTGTGGTAGCTCATCTAGCATGTTTCTTTAGTAGCTTATTGTGCTCACTTTAAAAGAAGCACCCTCGAACAAAGTGTCCTTGGATACCGATTCCAGTGAGGTGAACCATGTATGCGACACGAGTCTGTCAGTCAACTATCAAATGAAATGTCTTAGGCTCAATTTCTTTTTAGTAAGATCAATGAACTATGAGGGTCGATGTACTCCAATTGGCAAGAAATTTGATACTTCTATATACTATTGCCGTGCTTCTGATTACAAATATTCCAAATGTGCTGTGTTAAGAAGGTCATATAGTGTGGGTTAGATGTTCATCCAGCCACCACTTGTATCCTCAGTAAAAAATTATTTACGTCATTTAGGTTCTCGAATGGTGGTGGGCGCAGTTTTTCATGATCACTTGTCGAAACGCTTGTCCGTCGGTCCGTCACGCGGACATTGACCGTGGCTTCACTATTTAGGATGTTTCATTTCAACGTGAACATTTTTAACCACACGGCCAAGCATTTGACCTAAACTGTTTCACTTCAACGACATGTACGTTTTTATGCAGTTTGCTTTGCTATTATATACATACTGATGTATTTCTCTACGGACCAAACGCAGCATTGAGTTACTTTACGTTGAGATAAATAAGTCATCAACACAAATTATATTTATTTTAGTTGATTATTGAAGAAAAATAGCTGTTCAACAGCCCGATACTCTGAAATTTTACAAAACTTTTTGCCAAGTTTGAGTGCCAAAATTATTTTACTGGTGAGCTATTTTGTTTTATATGTACTTACCTATGTTTTCAACTAGTAGTGTGTGATTTAGCTAATTATTTTTATAATAGACAGCACTTTCAGTGTTAAAACAATCACGATAATAAAATTATAAGTATAAATAATCAGCTATCTATTATTTCAATAATTAAAAGTGTATAGGATGCTTCAATAATTTTATAGTGTTTTTGCAATATTATATCTTCTTCGTTTTTATAGCTATTATGAAGCTATCTTTTGACTGCTCTTATGTGGTATAATGGTTATCATTCCTTGAGTATGTAAATCAAGGTGTGCAGGCTGTTCGTGCTAGTTATATTGTGTATACCTAGTTGGGTGAGTGGATATCGGACCGCGGACGGGCAACGTACACGCGGCGCGAGCGCGCCCAGTCAGAGTGCCGCCGCGCTACTAGACGCACGCTCGACTTGCACGTGCAACAATACATCGTGCTCGTACCACTTCATCACTGAACTTTAACCACGGGACACACTCCTACCTCCTTATGATAGTACAGATACCATCACACAAACAATGTCTGTCTGCATGTACTTAGTATGCCCATGGTTCTTTCTCGTGATCTATCTGGGTTTTCTGATGCTGGACGTGTGAGCGGGCCCAGTGTGTAGTGCGAACGGCGCGAATCAGTACGGCGGTCGGTGTACGGCGGAACGCGCAGACGCGGCGTCGCGATCGATAGCCGGCCTTGTGTTCCCACAACGGCGGCGTCGCCGGCGGAGTCCGAGTGAGGCGCGCATCGCGCGAGCGATCACGCGGGTGGTGTTGGCGCACACGGTGCGAGCGCGAGCGGTGCCGCGTGCCGGGAGCGCTGCGGCGGGTGCCACTGCCGGTGCGGCGACGACGGCGTTGTTATGCGGGCCGGCAGCGGCCGGGCCTGGTAGAGGGCAGGGCTAGGCGGAGGCGGCCACGATCGCTCCGCACGCGTCGGGCACGCGGCCGCGCGGCGCGCCCGCCATGAGCGCCGCCACGCCGGAGGTTCGCGGCCCTCCAGCCGACGCTGCTTCTCCGGCCGTCGCGCTGCCCAGGATCAAGCCGGACCTTGGCCTCAATGATTCCACATTATTTGCCGTCTACTGCTTCATAAAAAACTTTATCGGGTAAGTCGTAACAACCTTTTGTGTTGATGATGGTCGCATTAAATGAGACAATCGTTGGAAGAGGTTCTGAGCTGATGGCATTATCAATGATTGGCATATACGAGTACTAGGTGGGCAATGTACAGAAACACCAAATTGTTTGAATCAAACTCACAGCATAAAATGGCGGCGGATTACGATTTATATGTTTGATCATATTATTGTTGATTTAACCTCACCTCAGTCTAAAATTAATCGATGTTTCGTATTTTATAACAATCGTAATGCATTTTAATGTGATACAGGATTGCACATTTATCTACAGCTCTCTAACATTGGTTATTGTATAATAGGTTTAACCTTGAACTAATAGTCGGCTATGGCTATAGCATATGTTTACAGTCTGACAAACAATTATATAAACGAGTTTGATCCGTTCCTTATCATATAGTTGTGTGTATTTAACTTTATTTGTTTGGAAATAAAAATTATTATTTAAACAAAATTACCTCGTTTTTGGCTACATGTACTGTATGTAATAAAAGCTAGATATATCCGTAAATTTATCAAAAACTGTGTACACTATCGTTAATCAGTAAAAATCTCTAAAATCATTTGAATGTTTTCGGTCCTCCCTCCTTCGGTTTTGCTCACGATCGAGCACAAGGGAGCTTTCAATTTAAGACCACAGACCATATTTAAGGCGCCTAGTCGTTTCAATCACTGAAATTCACTCAACAACAAGCTATTTTTATAGAGAATAATGCACAATAAAGTCTAATATTTAAACTGTACAATAAAATCTATTAGGAATCTGAATAAATAATATTCACAAATATGTTTGATTTGTTTCCAATTCATCTGAAAGTGACCCCAACCTGCTTCGATTTTTAAGGCTTAAAACTGAAACAGTTTGTAAAGCTTAATTTTTTAAAGTAAAACATTTTTCTTTCTTTTATGAAAAGTAAAGTGAAGAATATGCCTTCAGGTAGGTCTATTGAGGAAGTGCCTAAGCTAATTTTGATTTTTATATAGTCGTCTTTTTTACGTTTTTCTTAAATAGGTATTTCAGCATTCGTGGGAGTATTTTCTCTACATATTTCCTTCGTTCACTCTTACTCACACTCAAAATTTAATGCTTTAGTGCGAGACGGTCGATCAAACCTTGTTCGTTGGCAATAAATAAGCTCCTTATTGACGTTCAATTCAAACTATGACACCAGCCAAGCTCGGCTAAAGGTCAACTTCGCGATATTTTCGATTAACCTCAGGCATATTTTTGTAATGCCAACTAAAGCCCTCGCTAGATCGAAGCTTTTGGTGTGTCAGATTTCTAATCTTATTTACAGTACAAATAAATTTCGAACATACAAGTATGTATTATACTTTAGTTTGGTATTGATTCATTTAAATGTCGAAGTACTCTTTGGCAGTTGAGAGGCGACAAACGTTGACTCCCCAGTATATAGCAAGCAATCTAGTCATCATTATCACTTCTGCACTACGTACACGCTTGGGCACGAGACTCCATAGACGTAGGGAATGGGACGTTTAACGCGTAAATCATCACGCTGGTTAGACGAGTTTTTGAAGGGTTTTGTTTTGTATTCAAACGTGGGGCAAACTTCCTTGGTCGGCTCTTACGACATAGACGGGAACAAAGGGACAGGTTACACATGAATTGTAACCGTCACTACGCAGTAATTAATATAGGTGGGTATTAGGGGCGGTTAGTGGAAGGGATTTACCAATAATATTAATGATAGCAAATTATAGTCAAAAGAAAAATTCCATCGTTCACTAATATACAATACAGTCGTGACTACATTCAAAGATGTTTGATAAATCTCTTGCCTGGGCCAAGAATTGAACCAACTTAAATTCGAAGAATAACAAGATACACTTTGAAGGTACCAACCAATCGACAAGGTGAATTGTGGCGATCAATTTTTTAAGTAAATTGTATTAAAATCCAACAACGCCTTGGAAAAGACAAAAAGCTTTTAAAAAATGTTAGATTGTAAGTACTAAGTCAAATATGTAGCTCATTTATTGAACTAATAAATAGCTAAAAATTGCTATAGCAGTCTTATTCTTTTATTTTTAAATTTTGTACCTATTTACGTGTACGATGGTTTAGGTATTAATATAGGATGTAATATTAGATGAAAGTTTTTAAAAAATATTTTGAATTTGAAACTTAGTTGACATAGTCTTTGTTATGTACATCTTAAAAACTAATTGAGCTGTTACAGGAATTTGCGTCATGAAATAGATGAAATTTGGCTTTTTCGTTCATGCATTGGACAATGACAAACATGTCCAATGCATGTACCCAAAAGCCAAATTTTAGAAAATTTGAAAATAAAAATCGGAAATAATGCAGGCGAAGCTATGAGCAGAAAGCTATTTATCACTATTTTGGATACTTCCCCGTCCCTGAATATACATTGCATTATAAGAAAATAATTCAAGCAAAAAGTAATACCCACTAATGTTTATTATCAATAAGAGGTTGGAAACAAAGTTATCGTTTGAGGACATATTAATATTTATTAACGTAGTCAAGAGAATTTTCCGGCAACCTTCAATTAATTTCGATCACGGTTGTATGCACAACGATTATACAACAAGCTTACTGTTTACCAAATGTGTCATTGAAATAATGGAAGAATCCGTCGATAGCCAACGAAATAACAGCCGCGGTATCGCTTTGGAACGGTTACGAGACCGCTTAACCTTGTGGATAGAGCACCTCAGCCCACGCCTATGTTTGCAGCTTTTATCGTGTTGAAGCCGACAAAGTACGTACAAAAACAGACGGCACAAAAACAATATATCCTTCATGTTAGGCTAGGCGTAAGCGTCCGTATTTGCTGCTGACCCTAGACTTGCTCTAAAGTCATCATACTTTTCTAGCAAACTCTTTTATGCATCGCATTGATTCACCCGCATACACCATCGATGTGCAAGTTTATTTATTGACTAACAGGAATAGCCACCCACGAAATATATTAACAAGGGCTTGTATTTAACTGGTCTGCAAATAAATCTAACTTAACTAAAATAGACCAAACCAAACAAACTGTTGGTGACCAAAAATTATGAAATGGGCGACAAATCAATATCTACACTCTCCATCACATTCTGTGCACCGGTCGATGACCAAATAGTGGTGATTGCCAAGTGCACTCGCTTCATGCTGGAACACCATATTCTGGAAACGGTGAAAATCGTAACCAGAACCTGGATTTCAGAGCCATGAGGTAAGTTAGCAATCAGGTGGGTGGACTTGGGCCGGGGTGTGGGGAGACCACATGGCTCCACAAGAACTTCCAAATTAGGAAGACTTGATCATCACTAGCACATTCGATACGGCAAAGGAGCTGTCGGACGAAGTGACGAGTCGTCTATGGTCGCGAAGGGAAAAATAAGAACAATTGCCTCGGTCCTGATCAATGGGACGAGCTTTAAAGCGCCTTTTGGTGGATGAGGCTCTCCTGGTCCATTTTGGAGCCATAATTATGGCATCAAGGCTGATCGGGGCAAAATAACTAGTTCTCATGGCAGACAGTAATCAGATCCCCTTCATCGACGGAAACGAGCACCGTAGATTAAGATAAGCAGGATACACATGTCATCGATAAGTAATAAAAAATTAAAAGTTCATAAATATTTAAATTAAAAGAAAAAACATGAAAGACCTTTATTAAGCTTAAGTTTTCCATTCTATTGTAATAAAAATATTAATTTGTAAAAATATATTAAGCAACCTCCATTCAGCATTGGAAATAAAATTATCTCTAATTATCCATAACAGCTATGATCTTAATGGCAATTAATAGCAAATTGCAACAATAAAAGGCGTAGCGTTACGCGAGCCGAACTTCGTTAAGAGAAAGTCTTTATTTAGAAAGTGAGCTTTGTTTTGTTTTCGTGCTCAGCTGTTGTGGTCCTTGGAACCGGCCAGATAAGGGCCCTGCCCATTTGATATGCCGCATGATATGACTCACTTCCATTCGTGATCTCGCTTGTTGTAAAATTTAATTTAGTTTGCCTACAACTTGGAATGTTACGTCATACTACCTACTTACATACTCGAAAATTTTAGTACCATTATAGTACTCACAAGACGAAAGTCTTCAATTCGTGCGTATTGCCTGTGATGACGTTCGGAACTGAGACTAGGCTCAAGGTCACTTAAAGAGCAATGGAGGGGGCTATGCATTGGAGTTTCTCTACGAGATCGCATCAGAAATGATGAGATCCGTAAAACTAGAGTCACCGACATAGCCCATAGAATTGCAAACCTAAGTGGCAGTTGGTGGGTAGGTAGGATCGCTCGCAGGACTGACAGCCGTTGGGGCGGAAAGGTCCTCGAGTGACGGCCGCGTACCAAGAGACGCAGTGTTGGTAGGCCCTCCACAATTCCATAACTTGGACCGACGATCTGGTAATGGTCGCGGGAAGCCCCTGGATGCGGGAGGCGCAGGACCGACCGTTTGGAGATCGCTGGGTGAGGCCTGTGTGCAACAGTGAGCGTCTCTCGACTAAAATGCTGATGACGATTGGGACTCAAATAGAGAAAAATTCCTTCTAATCACATCCTATTTCGCAATCCTGTCAATATTTTAATATAATGTACCTACAGAAAAATTACAATATAAGACTTCCATTTTTTAATAAAGAACAAAAATATAGTAAAAATTACAAAACCATTTGGAGAATTGGTCATTCGGAATATTTTTTTATTAGAATTTATTTGTCGCTAAATCTTGGGAGGGATACTCCTATTTCGAAAAAAAATCGAAACATCGGCAGAGCGTGGAATTTCTAACAGACTTTATATATTTCTTCTAAAAATAAGTAATACAATTAATATATTATTTATTGAGTTTTGAATTACACAAAATACCTACTTAAAAATTATTAAATAGATATATTAGGTATATGTAAAATGTTATTAAATACAATGTAACAAACTATTTATAGTTAGTATTTATCAGGTATATATTATTGGTATAATTGTTATTTATTTGGTATTATTGAACAGTATTTGTATGACTTATAGCTAATTTACACTTTGTTAAGTAGGAAGTGCAAGTGCGAAGTGTAGGTGTAAAGTTACATGTAAAAATAACGTGTAAACGGTCACGCTGTTAAGTGTTAAGTGCGAGTGCGAAGTGCAGGTGTGAAGTAAACTGATAAGAGCGAGCTCTAAATTTCACTGTTAAGTAGACACCCCGCCCACCCGCGCACTCCCCGCACTCGCAGTTTCACCCGCACTTAACAGTGTGTAAACAGTATCGGTTTGATAAGTGCATAGTACATTATGGACTTGCAAGAAACAAATACTATACACTGTGTAAACGCTTCCTTCGCACTGAACAATTACGCTGTGAAGTTGTCACTTCGCACTCGCACTTACTACTTAACAAAGTGTAAATTAGCCATTAGTGCTGCGCACTCCGCTGTGTATCTGAAAAACTGAGCTCCTGAATAAATGTTTAAAATAAAAATTGTCCCAAAATTTTGTCTCTACAATTTATATAATAGATGATAACATCATTGCAGCTGGAGTAAAACCAAGATAATCGTGAAAAACCGATTTGTGACCTTTGAATTTGATTAACTTATGACGCAGACACGGGAATTTTACGAGACACAACGCAAAAATGAATTTCCAGCTTAGTATCTCTTATTGAGGTTGACCATTTTTTTAGTCCCTGGACTATCATCATCACAGCTCATATTCGTCCCCACCGAGGGTACTAGTATTATGTTATCTGTGCCGAGGGGTTCGAGTCTACCCTATGTTAGGGTGATTAGGCCTTAGTCAACCACGCTGGCCCAGTGCGGACTATATTGCTTTCTAAAAAATAGCTAGGGTAAATAGCTGTTTTTGTTGTATCGGCAAGCCATACCAAAAAACCTGACAAAATCACTAATGACTGGTATTGGCATGACAGATAGCAATGCAAGAGGGTTATAAAATAATTCCTATGAAGATTTGAACATCTTGCATATCCTTAAAAGCCAAAGTATACAAATGTTTCATCGATATAACCTTAAATGTAATAAATCAAACGTTGTAGTTCACTTCGACTATGCATCCGCGTTCAGACAAAGCTACAATCTATTGCTATTATAGGCGCCACTCTTTATTTACGAACGCATACAATTAATATCCATTTTGCATATCTAGCTTATTGACGGTCTATTTAGAAGCCTCATGTTTGAGTGCAAAAACACGTGCCACATGTTTGCAGAAACTATGAAATTTGCAAATGCGCTGCCACTTTACAATCACGTGTACGATCACGTTAGCACTCGAGTTGCTAGTCAAGTTGGTCTGCATGCGAATGCTGTTTGTTTTCGTGTCTCAAGGAATTGCTTAGGATGAGTTGCCAATGATTATGAATGCAAGTTGTTGCTTTGTTGCACTGGGCATCATCACTTTCACAAGAAGAAAAGGGAAAGTTTGTGGTGCCAGGCCCATTCCCTTGCGGTCAACTCTGCTCGGGCTATCGGTCGACTCTAATTCCTCTTGTTTTATATTATTTTGCGCAAGTTACTTACTTACAAGTACTTACATTAATCTTTAGTGATTAACATTATTCTTAGGTAATTAGAGAAAGTAATTTCAGTTGAGGAATCAGATTGTACGCTTGATAAAAATACAAATGAATTTTACACTTACGACACTTACTGAAACGTGTCTGGAGTAATCAGGCGAAAATTTTTATTCCGTATCTGCAGGCCTATTGTGGATCTTTTATCGTATGACATGGTTTAAATTTTGAGATAAAGACGTCATGAAATGCTTCATTTCGTATTACCGATCTCCAATGATATCATCACTTTGGCATAATTTCAATGATGTCATCGTGATATAATGGACGAATGATCAAAAATCTGACCGAAAATCGTTGTGCACTATGATTTCACAATAATATCATTTGAAAACCATGAGATCGCCTGAGCCTTTAAATGAGTCTTATTTAGCAACACGTACGATAAGCATGTCTACTCTGGGATATATTTTACTCGCGGTCAAGCCTTTCTGAGAACGTTTTGAATAGTTCCGTGTCTTTATAATACTAGCGTTTTTTTTTATCTATTTATTTACAGGACTTTGGTCTTGAAAAGACATGTCAGTCCTATTGTAGACTATAAAATTACTAAATTAAACTTATTATATAATCGAAATCTAACCAAATTACAAATTAACTTAACATTATCGGATAGAGGTTCAGACAGAATACTTTGAAAAACACCTAAATTTAACCTATTTAATTCTAAGGAATTTATTAATTGCTGACGTTGATTTTCGTTCCGTTCGCACTCCGTTAATAAGTGTTGAACATCATCAACCTTTCTGCACACTTCACAATTAGGAGAAACAACTTTTTTCATGAGGTACTTAAAGCTGTTTGACGGTATGTGTCCGGAACGAAGTCTGAGAATTACTATAATATTACTTCTACTCAACTTTGATTTACAAATCAAGGGAACATGAAGAGGCTCACTTTGGATAGTTTTGTACCATATTCCTTTACTTTTAGATCTTTGGTCAAAGTATTCTTTCCAGTTTTCTATTATAAGGGTTTTACAAATATAAATAATTTCGCTGTAGTTGGGCAGAATAATTTAATGTATTCCATCTATTGTTGCAAGTTTGGCCAACCGGTCAGCCTCTTCATTTCCACTTAACCCTATATGGGATGAAATCCATTGAAGCTTAATGCTCACATCCTCCTGAATAAGTTTGTGCAACAAATCAAGTATCTTATATGCTATCGATACACCTCTGTGTCCAGAGGCGCACCGAGCTATATGTTGCAAAGCGCTCCTACTATCAGAGAAGATAACAATTCTTGTAGCTTCTTTTCTATACGCATACAATATGGCCTCATGTATAGCAACTAATGTATGTATGTATAGCAACATTTCAAACGCCAGACTCCTGTATGCCCAAGTTTGATCGAAAATCAAATTAACAATTATTTGCCTAGTTTTTTTGAAATTACACTTAAAGGGGTGAAATTTTTTTTTTTTAATGTCACTAACACTTATCGTGTCTAAACGGCTATTTTAACGGCAAACACGAAAATAACACAATCGGATCTGCAGGCAGAGTGCTCGTTACACCATATAAATGTATTCTTTAACTATTATGCGTGATGTACACATAAAAAAGTATATCTAACTTGCTAGGAACATCTCTAATTTAATAGATTGTTCTCCCAAGAATATCTTTGTTTTTGGATTTGATCAATAATTATTCATTTTTATTACATCCTGCCTCCACCTTCTTTAATGTAGACTATACATAGTTTGCACTATAAACAAATTACGTATGAACCTTCTGTTTCTGCCTCTCACCTGTCAGTATAACCTCCCACAATTATGCGTTTTGGTATGAATTGATACGAGATAGTGCGTGTTCGTGTCTAACTACCATAATGCTACGTAACACAATCGCTTGCATAATGTACTTCAACTGTGCTGTATTCAGATTTTTGTTCGACGAACGTGTATTATACCATTTTATTAGTATCATTAGATTCCATAATAGACGAGTTTTTTGAAATATAATTTAACTCGCACCAGTACTCTTCTGTCACACAGCACACTGCCCTTTTTTTATTGCTGGCGATGATGAGTGTTCATACATGTATGTATGTGCATACACCCTGAACATAATCAAGATGTCACATGTCACCTATTCAGCAATCGGGACAGCCTTCTCAAGAAGAACACGCAAGAAACTCGGGAGGCCTAAATTCTCCTTTTATATCGTCGTCGTCATCATTTATAATATTGGTTTTATCAGCATAGTCATGATAATTATTATAAGTTATTATATTGATTATTTAATAATTATGAATTATATCGAACTAGAACAAATATCAAGAATATTTGAAATTGACTTAATGTTTGCGTTAATCTTGAAAATACAGTAGTGGGTCAATTTATCCGAACATCTGTCAACCGAATGCCCGCTTAACCAAACCACATTACCGTGACCAAACTGCAATACGCTGGTGCGTGCTGCCTTCCCACGCATCAAAATAAAATTGCAACACTTCCACCTTATTTTCATTCATGAAAATTCAATCAGGGTAATATGGCCTCTATGACAACATTAAGAGCTGGTATAACTATAAATGTTTGTTGTTTTTTTGTTCACCACATTAATGTGAAAGTCCACCACAACAGCTATTAGAGTGCGTATCGCTGACCTGACCGGTTACGCAATGGATCTTGCACATGGCAACGAATGTGCATATAATATATAGGTATATACTCGTAGACCTGTTGCGTCAGGTTTGCTGCACTTTATTATTGTTTTGTATTCTAACATCCTGTAAAATTTCCTCTATCCTGTGACGAATTAAAGTCTTACCTGTCACCGAAGATACATCAGAGACGAACCTATTAGTAGAGGACCTCATTATTGCATATTGATTGACGCGTCTCTTTGACGTGCTTCCATGGCGCCACCCTCCCAAACCGCCCCTTTCAAACAAGGACGCCGGGAATAGGGACGCGCGCACACTCACTACATTCACTAACTAAGTACTCTCAGTGTGTATACATCCACCGCGAGGGGAGCACGCTCTCAGCCGCAACACAACTGTACGCACTGGTGAAACAGTGCAAACTATTCATTTTGAATTAAAATTCACATCGGGTGCCCTGGAATCCACTCTGAAACATCATCTGTAAGTGATCACAGTTTTCTTGTTGCATAATCCGTTTAATGTTCAAACTAGGTCACGCTTCCGCGTCCTTAGTTGGAAAGCTTTTTATTTAGGTAGGTATGAGTGATTTGGGTGTGTTGTTTCTGTGGATCTGAAGTTTTGAGTGCGTTTTATTGTTAACATAAAATCTGGTGTCATAATAATTTGTATTCTTTCATCTTTTTAATTTTACGAATTGCGAAGCGCACAGTATCGGTCTCATTGTTGTGTATTGAAAATTGAAATATCCACAACATTAATGTGTTACTTAAATTAACAAAGTACCTATACCTCAAAAATAAACGAATTCTTTATGTAGTCTGATACTTTAATTGTTTTCTCATTCATACTCTAGGTAGGTACATTTGCTTTACTCTACCATAGATATAATAACACCAATGTAATCATAAAAAAGTTACTATCTCTTTCAGTATTGGTATTATTTACTAAGTGATCCCGTTCATTCATTCAAAGCATACTTCCTACCACAAGTGACAATTGGGATGATGACTGAATTCAAATTTTTACGTCTCGTCATTAAATATTAAAATACCGCGGAAAAAGATGTAGTCCTGTGAAATTAGAATTAAAATCGGCTTAGAAATACCTACATTAGATACAAGCATTTTAAGTTGTTAATTTGAAGGCGATTAGACAGAGAGATCCGACATCAACCGTGACGTCATTGTTGAGTACGGCCATATAAACTCCTTATAAATTGCCGTTTTGCTAGAAAGAGATGGAGAAACATATTTTATACCTTATATCTTGGTTGTTTTTATAGTTATTCGAAAACCGATTTTTTCTTTCTGTTTATTATATGAATGAGCTTCTATTAAAGCAAAAAAAAAAATTGTCATCTAGCCTATTGCATGCAAGTTGGAAAACTAAGTCTTTGCATCTGTTCTGTTCGATTACGTTCCGATTGTATCTAATCAGACAGATCTCCTCATTAACGAAGAAAGCACATTATTAAATGTCGTACAACGCCATCTCGATCATCACACTCTTTTAACAACCACACAATGACCGATCTAAATGATCGCAAGATTGCAACATAATATCTCTGTATAATGCATGTTACGTGTAGTATCATTGTTTCTGTAATGCATATTACCCGATGTGTAATATGCATTATTACAAAACTGCATATTTTAACATACTCATTTTGCTAAATCGCAACAAGTCTGTAACACAGTTTATCTTTATTTGTTGTTACTTTTATAACGCGCAGAAGTTTATTCTCTAGTCCAAAATAAAGATACATTTTATTGCTTGAAACTTGATTCAACTATACTATGGCGATGAGGAAATTTGGTGCTCTAATGTTTTGATTTCTTTGAAATATTTGTGAAGAAACTTTTACATGTAGGCTTATTTTGCGGAGAAGAAATTGAGAAAAATATTAGTAGCACGGTTATGCATCGTGTTCCTGAAGATATGCAATTGAACAACTTTCGCTATGGGACCTACTCTGAAATCGTGAAAATAATGCTTTTTTCATACAAAAATTCAAAACCTACTCGACCACAGTGTATAATTTTTTTTCCAATTTCGCAGTTACACCCATAGTAAGAGATTTTCAAACCGATCGTATTGAATAACAAGGACTCCGCGTATACTCAGTAATTTTTACATTAGACATTATTTTCGCATAGAATAAACGAACCATTATGTAAATGTTGTGTTTATTTAGTAAATTAAATACGAGTATAGATAAGCATAGGTACAAAAAGTTTCAGAACTAGTTGCGATAAAGTTCTGTGGTGGTTGTTTATGTTCGCGGTAATTTTGGTCGTACGGAGCCGCACACACAGCCGCCGTGCCCGACCAAGCGTACTTCCTGCGCTGCGTCAGGTGGTGGGCTATATTCACCTCTGCGTAAACAGCTACTGACATGTTCAAGTAGACTATTCTGCATTATGTTCATTGCATTGACTCTACAGAGCTGCCTTAGATCGAAATATTATAGGGCACGCAACGATTTGAGTGAATTCTCTTCACTAAACGTACCTTAATTTGTTCAAACATAATCATATCAAAGTCCGTAGACCAACTCAAAGCATGAGCTCAAGAGCCGACCCATTTAGCGCTCATCTCACACTCGAATCAGAACAATACACTCGCGACACCGTTCTGTCGCTGAGCTTTGCTTTAAATGACCTACATTTACAATATGTATGTATGCCAATGTACAGCTGAATTGGGTTACCAGTTTTAGTGTAACCTTGTCCGTGAATAAGATTATGCGGGCTACTTGCAACTTAATCGGCAACCGTATCAGTTTAACGTATCACGCCCGATCTATGTTCTGACCTAAATATAAACACGAAATTTTGTTCACTTTCGCAGTCTCACAAACAGTACCTAGCGCTCTCATCTCATCGGGCGCTTATAAAAAGCTTTGGCGAGGTCAAAGCGTCGTACGCGCGTACAGTGCTGCTCCCGCACGCGCCCTGTGACGACGCCCGTGTTCAATACATATCGATGTTTTGTGTATCATCACGTGTGTCGGTGACGGCGAGTGTCGATGCAACAGCCGAGCCAATGGCACTTGGCAAGTTGGCGCCGGTTGATCGAAAAGTGGTGTTCACAAGTGTGCGTGGTACGGCGAAGTCCGGTCGTGTCCGTATGGTGCAAACGTTAATGGCTGAGCTAAGGGTGCTTATCGGGAAGCGGCCGCCGGCCGGCGTCCCGCCACCGCCCGCGCCCCCGCCCTCGCAACACCAATACTCACGTAAAGACCTCAAGGCGAACCTGCACAGGCACATGAGTATTGTTCTTGACAGGTCAGTGGACACAAAACGTGTACCTGAACTAAGTCCCCCTACACGCCGGAACGCATTGTTTACATTTTTTCAAGTTTACTTTTTCGGAGCGTGTTGCGCCAGTGTTCGCTGTGGTGACCAAACAAAATTTTTGATTCTCCCTAGAATATTCCAATTAGAATAATTCTACTTTGAACAAATTAACCAATACTGCAATCCAATTAATTACGTTACATAATCAAATAGCGCATATTGGCAATCGGTTTTCTGTTTTGAATGTCAAGGCTTGATTAAGTAACGAATACTTTTTGGGATAAACAGATATAAATCTATACGATTGCGTGTATATTACTACATTATTGGGACGTCGCATATCAATAGCAACTGAATTATTTAAAATCCGTCCTAATTATCATGAATGCGAAAGTAATTTTATCTGTTTGTTAGGCTTTCACACTTAAACCGCTAAACAATTTTATAAGAGATTTTGCAAAGAGAACTTGAACCCTAAGTAATTACACGGCTACTTTTTAACCAAAATTTCAATGTATTCCTCAGAGAACTCGCAATATAACCGAAATCGCGATGTGACTGAATTGCAGACTGACAAAGTTGCGGGCAACAACTACATAGTATTATGATATTCCGCTCTTTATCATAAATTCGTATTTAAAAATCGTTTATATTTGGGTATGAACCAGCTCAAAAATGAAACCAACAAACCTACCCACATGTTAATAATACAATAGGCACAATGACGTAAGACTTTGATGCGCCATTGCATACGCAAAACGTTACTTGAGTAAAATCAATATTCTTGTTCGTTTAACGGTTGCTTTCACAACAGTCTATATTACTTACTTAATCATTGACGCTATTTAAAGCGTTCTATGCAGTTGCTGCAACGCCACAGACAAATTATAATGCAAGTGCAATAATATATATCAAAACGATGATTACGTAAAGAAAATTGCGTAAAGCATTCTTTTTGAAAACTTAAAACTGCTATTGTCAATGATGCAATTCTGTTTTAGTATAATACCGATGGAAAAATGAATGCTGCGCTGCTGAGACCTTGTGCTGTTCGTTGCACAACAACGAAAGGGCCACGTTCTGACTCAGCTAACCTGCATACTCTTTAATCAACTGAAATTATATTTATTGGATAACTTCGTATTGGCTAGTGCAATCGCCGCATCAAATTAATATTTAAGTTCTGACGAAAAAAAAAAACTGCACAACCGGATTGCGCAGCCAGAATATTGCTGCGATAAATTGTCGTTGAGTACATAAAGTACATGCATACTAGAAAATATCGTACCTAGCCCATTATCTGTATCATTATACCTGTATGTATGTATGTCTAGTTGTAACATTTGCTTATCTAACCTTACAAAGGTTTCTAGTTAAATGAAAAAAAAATTGTATGTTGTGATAATTACGGGCCCTATGATATTCCTTAGCAATTATAGATATTGAAGAGGTGTAATGATGTCTAAAGATATTTTCAATGCCCAAACAGTTCAAACGATGTACAAGAGTAAAGATAGACAGAACCTCGAGCAAAATCTATTCAATCTAATGTCGAAACAATTTCATAACTACTTGGCAGGCGGAGCGTGTTGATTCTCATCGACCTGTCTATATAGACAAGTAATCAAGTCATATTGACGTCTTGTTTTATTCCCGACAACAACGAACACTTCCTTAAATTCTTGAAAGACGTTCGGCATTAATGGAATGATATGTGACGTAAGAGAATTGTGCGAGATGAGCCAGAACTCACTAGATTAATATTTGATATATCAATATTGCCATGTCGTGATATCAAACAATAATCATGTTACAAAATTAAATACTTAAAAATGTACAGCACCTAAGTAAGGGGAAATGTAGCGTTTAAGTGATAGTCCATAATGTTTTGTGCTATGCAAGCTATTGTATTGTAGTAGAGACTGTTTGAAGTATATTTTTCTGTTTCTGTTATTAGATTAATAGTAAAATATTCTTTATTAAGTTGCCCTCGCTTCAATGGGACCTTGAACACAGCTGGTAGCTTACCGACCGACAACAAAGTCACCACATGCCCTAGTTTCAGTAAAACGGAGCACGATAGTATTTTGCAAAAAATTTCTACGACACGTCAGTGTTAGAACGAAGAAATATCTACACATTATGTAAATTTAATTTTATCATTGTATATAAATTAGATTCTAGGACAGTTCCGAAGGTAACCTTGTGCTGTATTTATTGGATCTTAGATATGTTTCATATCTCTAATAGAAACCAAATATATGAAAGGCTTATGTTTAATTCTCATACGTATGTTAAGTGATATGAAAAAAATCCAGGGAGCTTTATATTTACCAATGACGCCTTTTCATTGTACCCACTGAACCTTTCATGGTGCTCATGTTATTTATTTGTTATGTATATACCTGGACCGTGTCCAGAGGAATGTAGCGATGGCACTTCGTAGGATTGTATATATCACGACAAGGTTTCTACCCGACAGTCGTACCATGTTGACGCATTGTAGTACTCTGTATATTGTTTACCGCAAACATCGATATGTTATTTTATGTTCGGGTTACGGCGGGCGGCGAGGCGCCGCTCTTGGTGACCACAGTCGCATGCGTTGAGCCGCCCGCGCACGCCCGCCCCGAGGCCGCACCGAAGCCGTGCTTATGCTTAGTCGTCTAGGTCAATACACTTATTCGCGTGTACTCCTTATCGCGCTCCTATTATCGCGTTAAACCTATTCCGTTGGTGTATCGATTGAATTTGCCTTTGGCTACAATTCCGCCTTGAAATACACGTGCGTCGAACGAGAACGGACGCGCTCGCATCGCTCGTCGGATGACATCAGTTAAGCGGTTGTCGCTACCACGTCCGTTGGAAAAAATACGCGCTCAGTGTCCGCGTCGTGGTCGGGCCGGACGCACGAGGACACCGATGGAAGAAGGACGCTGCGCGACTTGTGACGCCCTCGGGCGGCGGAGCCTTTCCACTAAGCTCCTTCAGGTGGCCATCGCGCAGGCGCACATGAGGACCTGCTCTCACGCTGCCGCCTCTCCTGAACAAGCACACGATACTGACCTAGCCACCCGAGCCCTTGCCGCCAAACGTCGTAAATCAATAGCTGGCCTTAAGTTGAACTTCAGCCAGGAGACGCAACCGAAAACTCCAATTGCTCCCGATCCACCTCGTTTGCCTTTCGCTCGCAGGAACACGTGGTGCTCGTAAGTTTACATGATTAAACACTCTCAAAGTCTCAATTAGTATATGTCACTTCATTTATTGCCCCGAATCAATCGCTGTACGCATCAAATGGGCCATTACCACGACCGCACGATTTACGATACACTTGTTTGCTATAGTTGTCTCATTTGCTTGGCATTATCGCTAAATATCTAATAATCTTATCTGACCTGCTGCTTATCAAGTTTTATATCGATTGCGATTGAATATTTTATTTGAATAAATCACCTTGTGTGAAATATTATATATTCGCTTATTAGATGGTAGAGCACGCTCGTAACAATTGAGTATACTCGTATGTTGGTAGCAATTGACCTTTTAATGTGGACAAAAAATACAAACTCGATGGCTATTGGTGTGTGTGTGTGTAAGTGATCTCATTCCAGTGGCCATTCATTTTTGTCTCAATGGCCTTGGCAATGTTTATCTAAACTGCAAGTAATCATTCTTATAAATTACTTGTTTCGAAATGAGATTAAACCATTCTTAATCATTGGATGACGTAAAGATTAATTTGTTGGAGATATAGCTACGTGTTTAGATACCTGGCGTTTATAATGCAAGACTTGTAGTAGAATTAAATTATATGCGTTACATACGATTCACGTGCAATTCATTCCTAGATTCATATAAATGCAAGATGTTACTGTATTTATGTTCATAAACAAACAATACGTAACATGTAACAGATTTTTTTTATGTTGATTACCCTTAAATTTCTAGATGCAAATAAAAATAATAATACAACCCGTCACTACTTGCAACTAGATATTACACTTACAAATTTTAAGATTTGTAAGTATAATACCTAGCTGCATGCAAGTAGTGACGGATACTTCAATTGAAGCGACTCATACCCTATTAAGGTTAATAAAGGAAATCCGGATCCAGTCACTTCAAGATCAAACAATAAAAGTATTTCTGGTTGAAGTGAAATTTAAATATTTTAAGGCGCTAAATTACACAGTCTAACTGTATTCGGTATCATGAAATCCTAATAATATATATCTAAATGTTCAATCTCGCTATCACATACAGTTAATAGGTCGAGTTGATAATCTATATTATCTGTGACGCAAACTGACTTATATTCGATAACTTTCTCGTTGTAGATCAATCAAAAACGTATACACACGTTGACTTGTTCTCGAACTCGTGTAATTTAAAACTATAACTACCTTTAAAAGAGATAATCCTCATGTCGTTAGCTCTAATTGTAAATAATAAAAACTAGGTAACTATTGTTTCACTTTTTGCTGCCACAACAATCAGTATACCTAGCAATTTTTGTAGTGACTGACAGAATTTTAGCTCTTACGAGTTTCGGCCAAAAAACTTGCTTCAGCTAAATTTACGGGAATGACAAAAAACGCTAAAATCTTTTGTCTCTACCGAAACTTACGTTTTCGCGAATTTTACGTAAGACACTTGAGTTGTCTCGGGTACTCTGTTGGTGCAAAGAGTAAATCCTTTTGGGTGTGAAAACTGTTTGGCTGCCTTGCGATTTTCGCTTAGAGCAGCGTTAGGAAGATATTAAAACAGATTCACCGCTTTTGCAGCCTATAGCACATCTTATTCTCACTGCGCCTTTAATACTGTTTTAAGGGACAGGTAAAAACACTAGTCAATGCAACAAATGTTTTTGTGATGAATTCAAGGTGGCTACATTTAATGCAAGCAAAAGGGATGGGACGGACGGGACTTTCACGTATAGTGCATGTTTATATCATCATCATCATCACAGCCCATATACGTCCCCACCGAGGGGCTCGAGCCTACCCTATGTTAGGGTGATTAGGCCTTAGTCAACCACGCTGGCCCAGTGCGGATTGGTCGACTTCACATACATCATTGAATTTCTTCGCAGATGTATGCAGGTTGCCTCACGATGTTTTCCTTCACCGTAGGAGCGTCAGACAAATGTACATATGAAATTCGAAACGAAAAACACATTGGTGCATGGCGGGTCTCGAACCCCGACCCCCCGATTGGAAGGCAAGTGCCGAGTCCACTGCGCCAAGTGCCGAGTCTATATATGATGTTTATATATCAGTCAACATTGTCATGAATTGACATGTTTGTAATTAATATATGTAATTGATTTGAACAATTGGTCTTTAACGAATCTAAAATAAATTATCAGGGTAAAACATACCCTTTCTATTCATTTCATACATCTTTGCTGAATTGTTTTAGAATTCGGTTCGGCTAAAACCAGAAAATGGATTTATTCCATCTAGTACCACCAAAAGTTTGACTATCGAACTTTCGATTTAAGGCAATAACGCCAATAACATAGTTACGTTCGATCTTTAAAATTATGCGTTCTTACGTACACAAATATCTGCTAATATTATAAATTAACTGTTATTAAATTGTTCACTCCTTTGCTCTATTCAGGTGCGTAAATCATCGACTTAATAATAATTTTATACGAAGAAACATAATGAAATTAGTTCATCATCATCATTTCAGCCAAGAGACACCCACTATTGCGTAGCGTAGTAGGCCTCCCCTACTACGCCTCCCACATCCAGCGGCTTCCCGCGACCTTCACCAGATCGTGGGTCCACCTTGTGGGGTCCTACCAACGCTGCGTCTCCCGATATGCGGCCGCCACTCTAGGACCTTTCTGTCCCAATTGCCGTCAGCCCTGCGAGCTGTGTCCTGCCCTTGCAATTCTTTTCTGCTCGGTGATTCTAGTTCTTCTACGGATCTCATCATTGTTGATGCGATCACGTAGAGAAGCCCTAAGCATATCACCATCGCCCTCTGACATTGTGACTTCTTATGAGACCTATTGTAAGCGGCCACGTCATAGTTACGCACGTCATCACTGGCAACACGCACGAATTGAAGATTCGTCTTGAGAAACTGCGCTAGATGGACCGAAATTTACTACGTAGCTTCCCGAACGCTATCCAGTTGCATTCGTCGATTTACCTCTTTCTGGTAAACATATTCGTTAATAGCTTCTAGTGTAAAGATTCCAAACTTCACAGCTGGACTTGGTACTACACGGGAATTCGACATAATTTTAGTCTTATCCATATTCATTTTAAGACCCGCTTGTTGGGAAACTCTTCGGAGGTCTTCGAGCATTGTGCCTAGATCTTCCACGGTATCGGCCAATACTACGATATAAACAGCAAAACCAACGTGAACCATGTACTTGCCGTTCATGTTGATGCCAAGACTTCTCCAGTCAAAAAACTTAATACATCCTCCGACGCAGCTGTAAACAGTTTCGACGATATAACGTCGCCCAGTATCATACCTCGCTGAAGTCGTATTGGTTTCGAGTTTTGGTCCTAAAGGCGGGCTGACATGATGGCTTTTTTAAAATCTAGATTTAACACTTTGACATTTTTGTATGGGATAAATCTAGTTTTAGTTAAGTAAATCAAGATTTTGCGAAATTGCTGCAAGTGGACCATCACTAATTCAAACGAAGCATCATAAGAATGATCTTATATAAACATACTTTATGCGAATTTATTGTGAGTAATAAATACATCATTATCAAACTCATGATAGACTAAGAGCTCGCCACATGAAAACCTACATATTTAGGTACAGAACAGACAATGCGCATTAATATAGAAAGAAACTAATAGCTGCCGGGCAACGCAAAAACTCATAGATTTTTATGGTCAGACTTACGTTAAAATGTTCGTTTTGGTGTTTAAATTCAAACAAGTGAGTATCGAACTTTATCTGTTTAATTAAACTCTTCTTATGTGTTAAATTTATTGTGAGTATTTTTATTATAATGTATAAAATATGTACCAGGAATATGTTTTATATGTGTATATGTCTTATATAATATTTTATTAAAATCCCACGTCAAGGTGTTTGTCCGAAAAAAAAACGAAACTACTGTACAAGGTTTATTTTTTATCACCCCGGATAATTTAAGGGACGCTTCAAGACACATCCATTATTTAAAAAAATAAAAAATACTGCACTAGTTTAGTGCGGTATTTTTTTAAATATTTTAGAAAATTATAAAATTAAATAGGTGAGTAATTATTTTTATTAATGTTTAAATCATTCTACTACCGTGTCCTGAAGCGTCCCTTAAATTATCCGGGGTGATAAAAAGGTAACTCTGGATATGTTCACTCACTGTATGTGATTGGTCCAACTTAAAAGATATGATAGTTTTTATCTCGATTATTGACTTCAATATTTTTTATTGCGATTTAAATGGCTTGTAATTATAAGTTCCTTAAGTTTTACAGATGGCGGTGTGAATTAATTTATCGATAAACGTATGACGTGGAATAAGACTGTAGTCTACTGTCTATTCCACGTCGTATGTTGTTATGTTTGCGACTGCACCGATTTTCTTGAATATTGAATATATTATATTTAAATTTGACTGGATGTTCACTATAACATTGTTCCAACGTTCTAAAACTACTGAGCCAATGCAACGTGTGGCCGGGTCAGCTAGTCTATAGTATAACGATACTGTTACTACAAGTACGAGTATTTTGAGCTTCCCGCTCCGCAATATACTTTTACATATTTTCCTTTACCCTAAGGTTGCCTGGCAGAAATTGCTTTTTTGTGTTGTGTTTCACTTATGTGTGATTATTTAATGTTTCTTTGTGCAATGATGTAATTCATTCATTCTATTTTATTTCTCGATCTATAACTTATACCTAATCATTTTACCATTTTTAAGGGGGGGTGGGGGGGGGTAATCCTTTACCATACAAAGGGCTAGGCCGCACACTTGCTTGGGTATGCCGTTGGACTGCGATCCACCAACAGTTATTCCTTGAAATCTCTACGCCTCCTATGAAGGGCCCTGTCGGGAATCAGAAAAATCCAACAGCAAAAGAGGAGCACTCGCACTATTTCCAACGTTTTAACCGAATCAGAACGTTTCCGTTCCTATATACATTTTGTCAACACCTTGACAGCTGTTAGATGTCAAATATATAGGAACGGTAACGATTTGGTTTTAGTTAAAACGTTTGTAAATAGTACGATTCTCCCTCAGATCATCATCTTGTCCTAGAAAGGCTCCATACACACTGCGACTTTTTGTAACGATGCAATGCAAACGCCCCGTAGTCGTAATTCGCGATATAGTCGTTTGCATCGATGGGCACACACACCTTTGACTGTATCGCGTTTACATCGCGCGCGTAACGGTCGACCGACAGTAACTAACCTTCTAGCGTAAAAGAAATGAATTGCTTACGTTCGGTGTGTAAACATAAAAAATAAAATGTTGACCTGATCATTACTGAAATCATAACAAGCATCTGCCAACTTCATTAAATCGGAAAGTTAAGAAAAGGGAAGCATCGGTATTCCTTCTATGATAGAATGCCAATTCTTCTTCCACATAACGATCTACAACTTATCAATATTTTACAGGTTATGGTGATAGCGTATTAACCTACTTCAAAAAAGGAGGAGGTTCTCATCTCAATTCGATGCGTATGTTTTTTATTTTGTGTGTATGTTACGCGATTACGACGCCAATTGTGGACTGATTTTCAAAATTCTTTTTGTATTCGATAGAGTATACTTCAAGGGTGGTCCCATGGTCACCAAAGTTAGGATCTGATGATGGGACCCCATAGAAATCTAGGAAAACCCTTAAATTTTTAGGTGTGTCCAACATGTTTTGTGTGTATGTTACGCGGAGGAAACCCTAATTTAATACCAGCTCACCGACGGTAAGCTGGTATTATATTAGGGTTTCATTCACTAAAAAGTTATAAATAAAAAATATTTTACAAAAAATAAAAACCGACTTCAAAAACACTGAAAAGTTAAAAATAATATATGAATAGGTACAAACAAATTTACAACCTAATACATGGCTCATAAGCCGTAAAAAATTTATAATTTGTCGAAATTGTATACTTTGTACCTACATTGATAGTGAAGTGACACATTAGAATTGCAGCAGAAGCGTGATGGCTAACTTCCCTGGGCATGTTTTACTGTTAGTATTTTTTTAATTCCTCAATGAAAATACGAGTAATTAACAAAGAAAAAGGAAGCGTCGGTGGCGTTGTGGACTCGGCACTTGACTTCCAGTGTTTTTCATTTTCAGCAACACGTCAAGTTTTGCATTTGAATTACGAAAGCCGCCGCTATTACGAACGACATAAGGGCGGTCTCAAGGTCATCAATGCCTAGCGTGCTGCTGTGTGTACATTCGTCTGACGCTCCTACGGTGAAGAAAAACATCGTGAGGCAAGCTGCATACATCTGCGAAGAAATTCAAAGGTGTACGTGAAGTCAACGAATCCGCACTGGCTTTTGGTAGACTAGTCGACTAATTTTACGTTGTTAAATACTTCATGATTATTATCCGAACAGGCCATATACAGTGATGTCCTTAAAACAATGGATAAACCTTTAGCTATAGATGGACTTCATCATGGCCTCCTTTACCACAAATTCTGACCTTAGTGAAAATATCAAAGTTTCAGAGATATTTATTGTTTTTGTATTTTTCGAAAATGTTCAAGAGCGAATAGTTTTTATAGTGCCATTTCAACAATTGGAGAGGTTTTTCGATTTCGTTTTATCTCATTTCACAAGCAATAGTTCAGCTATCAAAAACAAAGACTTAAATTTGACAATCTAGTGTAAAGTGCTTAAAAAATATTAAAACAGAGAAAATTGAAAATGAAATTAATTTTCTTTCATGTTTGATCAGCTACAGTGTAAAAAAAAATGAAGACGCTCATAGTGCCCTTCATATTAAAAACTTGCTTAGCTATTCTAGATTCCAAAAAGGTATCACCTATACCTTGGGTTTATATTATTCGACCGCTTCATTTCACATATGGCGCTCAACGTGAATAAATAAACAAGTGAAATAGAGATAACCGCAGAGTAAAGAGTAGTCTTCAGAGCAGTCCACGGCAAGGAAGAAATTTGACGAGCACGCTGCCAAGAATGAGACGGAGGAAATAGGTAGAGGTTATATTTAAGAATTGTTGAGAAGAAAGCCTTTGCAATTGATAGTAGAGTGCAACGAGTCTGAAAATAGGTTCCGTGACATAATTTTTTGAACTTTTGTAGTATGTAATGTTAGAGGTCACAGGAATCATTGAATGTGTCGAAAGAAATTTGTGCACCATAGCATAGCAATATAGATAGTATCAACGACAAGTCTTAAATCAAGTCCAGGTGATGTTTTTAGTTTGGTATTTGAGTTCACTGGACTAATTGAGTGTTGAGGTGACTTATTTAACCAGCGTCATGCTTTCTTATTGAATTTTGACTACTAGAAGAGTAAAAGAGAAGAACTTGGGCAGCGTCAATGTTACTCAATCTAAGACATTTTTTGCCGTGGAGAAGCAGCGCGAAGACAATTTAAAACGACTATGCTAAAATAGTATCAACGGATTATTAGACTTCATTGCTTTTGGTCATAAGAATTGAGCCCAGTAGAGACTTCAATTCAATGTGCTAAGTGATCAAGAAGAAAAGTAGTAGAGGCTTTTAGTTTTTTTCGGCCGGAGGATGTCCGAAGAGGCCATCTAAAGAAGATATTTTTCTGGTTAATTCAAATCTGACGTTTAGAGTTCAGTTATTTAGTGTTTGCTATGTCAGTTTTATAAATTTTGTAGTTTCGTCTATTTGTACTTACTACTATATGTAATTTATGAAGTCAAATCCTTATGTTTATATTATTCGACCACCTTAAAAATTCTTCACGCTTGTTGTTATTATTCAACATACGTTATTAATTTTTAATACATTAGCTCTGTGCCCTTAATTTTCTTGGAACGTCCGTACGAAAACCCTCTTCGTGTAGTCATCGCATGAGGTGATTGTGTTTATGAATATTCATGTCGTCAGCGCGTTATTTGGTTAGTTTCGCGGTAGGAACTCCCTCATTGTTTATTTAATCATACAGTTTGTATCAAAACTGTCAAGGCTAATGATTATTTAGCAACATTACGCCATTGCACGTAACAGAATTTAATTGATGATAAAATTTCTATCATGAGTCGTTGCATAGTTGCTTATGCTATTTTATTTCCAATTGATATTGGAGTGTTGTTTTTTCCTATTTTATTTAGGGGGCTTTTTTAACAAAATGTTAATGCCAGACCATTAACTTAATCTTCTTATTGTCTAAATTATATTTTTGCTGCTAGGAAATGTATACATTTCCCAAGATATGTATGTATTAAATAATTTTTTAAACAATATTTTATACATTTCCTAAATAGCTTCGAAATAGTATACATTTCCTAGGAATTGTATACAATTCCTAAATTTCATACATTTCCGGTAACATATACACAAAAATCATCCCAGCCGTATTTGTTGCGGAATTTAGGATAGTGTTATTTAACAAGGAAGACTATTATAAGACATGTTATCAAGCAATCCAAAATAATAGACAGCACCAACGAAGGTACCAAAATAATAACTCGACTCTTCTTTTTCAACTTTAAACTTGTCTATGTCGAAGATATTTAAATTTTAACCTTCTTTTGATAATGTATTCTTATTCATAAACCTTGTAATTTTTCTAACTTCATCTGAATGTGATTTTCAACAGATATCTAGATTAGATACACAATACAATACAAACAAATCTATTATAGGTACCTACTTGTCTTAAAATAAAATATGTTAGAATGTTGCCTATCAATAGAATACTCTAAATTGAGCACAATTGTATCTATCTAATTCTGTTGTTTGAATCCAAAAAATACATCGGATCTAGTCAACCTTGAACCAAAGAGACTGCTGTATTTAAATTGACTGCCTAAAGCTACATAGTTAGTGGTAGGTGCGTCGCAACTCTTCAGATTGATTCTGTTTTTGGAGAGCAACGGGTGTGTCGCAAAAGCGTTGCCTAGGTGTTTCAAAGCGCCAGCGTACTCCGTAGTAGGTAGAGGCTGCCGGTTCGTGCGCGCGCCACTTGCTTCGGTCCCTCACCCCCTCTCCGCACTTCAATGCGACCGGCCCGGTCCCAGTTTGCCGCAACGCGTCGGTACGATTGCTCGCGTGGCCATTACAAAACTTTTTATACTTTTTGCTACCTCAAACACGCACAAATCTCACTATCTCAAATTGTCAAAAAACTGCACCTTTATTTCTTCTCGTAAATCCCACACTGTGAAATCGATCGACGTAGTGGGAGCCATGCAAACTAAAGTTATAAGTGCAAGCTATTCGTCCATCATGAACAAGCAAGATCTGCTCAGAGAAGTGGTCGTCAAATACATCGACTATTTCTACCCTGTGTGAGTACTGTTATATTTTGTCACAACGTTCACTTTGTAGACGATGCATTGCTGAGCTTTGCTAGCTAGCGTGGTGTGATGACCTCGCTAAGGTGTTGTCTACGGCCGGTGCGAAGGTTCTCACAGTTATCAGCTAATTACTGAGCCGGTAAGTCGGTGAAGGTTCGGCGACAACGTGGCCGGCTGCAGTCAGACAAACCGTTGCGATTGGCTGACGTCAGCACCGCCTATTACATATAGATGTCTCTATGTATTTCGCCTCTAGGGTTTTATCGATCCAATGCACTAACATGACTTAACACAAGTTTTTCGAATCTAGCTTATTTTTTATAGGCGAAGCCAGCCTTACAAACATCTATGTCATTGACGCTCCATTATATAAACCTTGCGACTTGTGATGTGGCATCAACGAGTTTCACATTTTGCTAATAGTTAGTCAGTTGTTTAAATGTTCCTCGACTTCATGATCTAGTATTTAGTATTCAACAAATAGTCAAATTATTGAAATCTCCTTGTCTCTTGTTTCATTTGTGTTAATAATTGATAAAAGTCTCTTGAGATTGTTAAGACGGCTTTAAAACTTCAAGAACTCTTCTTTTTTGCTCCGAAATGATGCTTTCTGAAACCATCGTTACAACTTGTGAAATCCTTAGGGTGAAGCATCAACTGCGGGACTGCCTCGCGTGTATCAACCATTACCTCTATCTACATAATATTCATATTACCTACACCGTTTCTGTCTGGTTTTCTTCAAGTGCGCAATTTGTCATCTTGTGATAGGGGTACATACCTACCTACTTTAATTTGTATGTGTAGTTACAATTAGCATCCAAGCTTTAACAACAATACATTTTGTAGCTTCGTAAATGTTCTGCTACCGCATAATTAGAGTTGTGAAATGCAACCACAAGATATAAACACTGGCGCCACGTCGACGCTATACCCGTCGATTTCCCTTCAATGACCTTGCGCATGCGCATGACCCACTCGCCCCACGATAACAACACACGACTGGTAATGCAATGCAACACAATAATGCTTAATAATCCAACTAATCGAGTCGAGCCCGAGACACTGTTCTACAGATTGATCATCACAAAGACCGCGCGGTCGTCACAATAGGTAACAACTCCAATCAACAGTTGTAATCACTTCAAAAAACGTAGGTATCGGCTTCAATCGAAGAGTTTCAATTTAAAATTTTATCGACTTTGTTTTAAGTGCGAAGCATTTAAGGTGTTTTGTTTCATTTCCACTGCAACCTTTGTCTACCACCTACACTTACCTGCAATGTAATCGACCCACCTTTACGCTTTGGTTCAGAGCTCGACAAATCAAAATCTACCATCAATACATAATATATTTTAACCCTGTTTGTTAAACAAGAGCCTCAGCTTACATTAGAATAGTTTTTACTGTGATAGATTTTTAACACTGCACAGTCACAAAGATTGCGAATCACATAAAAATGAGAAACAGGGTTTTCCAAAGAAATAAGTCGGCAACACTTCTTTTATCCATGTTTAAAGTATGTTAAAATAGAGCTTATGAATTAATTATACTTTCAAATTATATTTACAGTTTTTGTTTGTCTAATCTTATTTTTTATATACTGATACCTATTTCCGAATCGAAACATATGAGGTGGGTCGATTTCATTACACGTAAGTGTATGTTGAACGCTGTGATTCACAGAGACCTATTAAAATCCACTTTTTTTAAATCTATAAAAAACCAGACATAAAAAATTTAAATAGTTATTATTTTCATATTAAAGCAATTCCTCTCTTCTTTATGATCCATTAATCTGATATTCAGTCATTGCTTAGTATATTCAGACATTTTTATGTTGCAACCGGTTTCGAATTTCCCCCGGTCAAAATGTCCGCCGCCACATTTGGCAGATGGTTGTACTAACAAAAACTCCAATCCCCATTCATACACAGACTATCGACATATGTATAATTGACTTTCTGGGCAATATAAACAATTCTCAAGTTTTTCGTTCGTTGTTTGAGAAGTAATAGCACAGAAAGTTAGTTTAAGGTTTTACGTGATTTGAATTTTGTTTCTAATAATATCCGTTTGAAAGCTAAGCATGCTCAAATGATTCAATAATGGTCTAAGCACAGATCATGTTCATCGTGTATTTTAAAGTTATTTAAAAATGTATAATTTAAACTTATTTAAAAATGTGCCTAATTATCTTTGTTTGGCGGCTATAAAAGACCCAATCGCTATATGTAACTATTCACCTCTATACACTTTCTCCAGTTGTCAAGCTTCGTTTCTTGTGTTTCAACTTTTTCGTGTGCCTTGTCACCAAATGCAGTTTTGTCAACACTGACTTGCGTAATCGGTCAGAATACTCGCCTTTGTCCAGATCCGCTTAGAAAGCTTATTTTTGCCGTGAATATATAATCATTATGATGAGCAGATTCGATTTTTTTCTAGTGCATTAAAATATCCCAGTAAAATAAATTTCATAAATTATTTTTATCGAGATGAAACTAAATTGTCATTTAGAATACAATCATGAAGTTTTCTAGGTAGTTTGCTTCTCAGGTGCTAGTCGAAAACCGACGTGAGTTGCAATCAATAAACATTTCAATATTATCTTGCCGTTTTATAGTTATACCGGCATGAATCGATCCTCAACTGGCTTATTTTCAACGCTCCAATGGATCCGTCCGCGTGTTGTTCACCTCACTTCGCGGACACGACACGGAATCTGATGCCGGGGAAAGTCAAGAACACAGCGTCCGCAAGTCCGCACCTCGTGCCACATACAATCAATCTCTTGTCACGGATTGGATCGTATATTGACTTGACTTCATTCTACTATTCAACACTATACAATGAAGACATGTGAGCGCGGCTTGAATGCCTTTTCGTACCCGTAGTGCGTTAGAATTAGTAATGTTAATGTGTAATGTTGAAGACTATTACAGTATAACCGAGTAATTTTCCAAAACCTATTTTCAACTTTATTGTTATCTATTGCATTTTATCAATGTAGATCTCGTGTGTACACACGACAATATGCGTGACTTTACACTTTTGAACTTTGAACAGCCATTATGTCGCTCGTAATAGCGGCGGTTTTCGTAGTACAAAGCTTGACGTTCTGTACTTTACCTTAGCAAATTATCTTAACTTCCTATACGAATAAACGGATTTTTTATTTTATAATTCCGTTAACTCGGGTAATGTAGCCGTTTCATGCAACACAATACCCTATTTGTTATTAATCGGGAGCGGTGAGTCATTCATGAATGAAGCACACTATTGTTACTTTCGTCTTGTTGCTACTTATTACCGAACGACAAATAGTAGTTTTATAGATTCTTTATTTATTGATATCGTTTCAACGACGTAATCATTCGCACTGCAAACGGAAGCTCTTCCATAATTATACTTAGTATACACTATACTTAGACATTATTGACTTAGTTTAGGATTAGCTCATCCTGTTTCATAGTTTATTATTGATACCAGCCGAACGAATTTAGTGATATGCTACCAATCTAATTCTTAATTCTATTAGGTTCAATAGTTTTATAAATTTATTTCGCAACTAATTTTGTTGTTAGTATAAAAATTGTGTCCTTTTCAAAAACACATATTCGCGACGTGGTAGGCATCAGTACACATACTGGTAGATTATTAAGACTATATAATTGATGTTGTTGATAATGTGTTAAACTTTTCTTTTTTCTTTGTTATAGCGCATCGGGCACCAGCGCGGTGGCCATCGACAATAAGATCGAGCAAGCTATGGTAAGTCACAGTATTATACTAAAAAATAACATCAAGTGACTTGTAAGGTCCTCATCACAGAGACAGCCGTGGAGAGATACTCTTTATCCACTCAGATATCAAAAAGGTCACCTTGAAATCTACAACAAATTCAATAATTCCTTTTCTATTGATAGCGATACTGTGCTATGAGCCTCATGGTGTACGTGACTAGTTTGCTAAATATGTAATGTCTTTGTAATGCCGTTCGATTATCATAATTGGACGTAAATAGAGGAAACCATGTCATACATGGTGATTATTATAGCTGAAGTCGATGCAACAAGCCACACTCAATATGATAATAGTCTAGTCTCTTTGCGTCTTTCACGTACAAAAGTTCTCCTATTACTGGGGTATCTTGGCTTTTGAAAGCGATAACTTTTAAATCACATACACTTTTAACGCAGTTTTAACAGAACACACTAGTGCATATAAAAAATTATACTAATCAAATCAATTGTTTAGGCAGTTCGTCAATTCAATTGTTTAGGCAGAACTCAGAAGTTATAGAACACTCATATTTCGCTGATATGGGGCAAGCCTTTTGCTACTATCCGTTGAAATGCTTGAAATCTCCGAGCTCTACTGAGCATTTCCCAACCAGAAAAAAACTCTTTAAACTTTAACCCGGTAGCAGGATCGAATCTGGGACCTCGAGGCTGGGTTCTTTTATCTCACCATCCTAGTCATACCCACTGGTTCCTTCTGGCCCAACCCGAGTTGGTGGGGAGCGCTATGCCTCATTCACTGGTCAGCAGGGTGCACTGCAAGTGAATGAGGCTGACTTGAATTCTGCAGTGTGTTGTTTCAACGGCTTTTCACCTTTTATGCATTAAAGATCCAAATAATTAAAATTTTTCCACTTTTATCTGATATCCAGTTCTTGGAGGAAAACAAGTGAAATAGAAAATCAATAATGACTCAATCATCATCAGCCCAACGCAGGCCACTCTGTATATAGGCCTCTCGCAAGGCACGCCACGGAGACGGGAGACCGATCTCGAGTTTTGGGTCGAAAACAACGGTTTGGCTTCGTTTCGGTTGTGGTTTATTAATAGAATTGGCATTCAGGGCGTCCTACACTACGTTTGCCTACACGGTCTTTTAAACCAACGATTTATCGGTTCTCCAACAAATTTAGCCAGCCCTCTGTCACTTCACCTTGCAGATTCTTTGAACTTTGTCAGTCCCTTTAGTTCTACAAATCGGAGGGTAGGTATATTGTTTAAAAAAGAAATCACCATCACTTTCGATTCAACGCCATACAAAAGTATAATACAAGACTATGCCGAGGCCGAGATCTTTTAAAAAGCAGTGATGGATACGCTTTAACTGTCAAAATTAAAAGTGATCGAGATAGCTTTTGAGTTACACAATTGATCAATTTATGATGAACCAAACTATAAAAAACATGGAACATTTTTAGTTCAAACCTAAGCTTGGCTATTCTCGCTGTCAGTGTCTAAGGTGTCTACGTCTGTAGGCCAAGTCTTTACTTAGAGACTTCATCTTCTTCTTCTTATATATAAAAATGAAACGCTGTGTGTTTGTCTCGCTAAAACTCAAAAACGGCTCGACAGATTATTACGAAATTTTCGGTGTGTGTTTGAATAGGCCCAAGGAAGGTTCAAACGTAAAGTTGGACCCGGTAGGTGACGCTGTAATCGGGCAGGACAACGTCTGCCTGGCCCACTAGTTAAAAATAAAACTCAGCTTACCAAAAATGTTGTTCAACCCAGCTGGATCCCTCTATTAGTTTTCATCACGAATGACTGCCCAGCCTTTGCCGATAACGTTTGGCTTATATCGACCGAAAATACTCGTACATTTATATATCATTGTGTTTTGAAGCAATTATAAATATTATCAATTTATTTAATCTTCATTGTACAATTCCATGTACTTTATTGCATAGGTAATTTGTACAAATGGCGGAATACATGCCACATGGCATTTTATGCTAGTGGGTAAAGGTAAATATGATCTCAGGCCTGACACTATCGCGGTATTGCAATTTAGTATAAACGATAGCGTAACCTACTCGTATGCTAAATACAGAGACAAGTACAGATTTAGTAATACCAAAAATAGTCGCGATCGCTCCTACTTGTATTCTTATTGCATAAGCACGTACACGTATAAAGTCGTGTTTATAATGGCAATAGTTGAACCACGTAACACCGTTATTTAGATCGGAGTCCCAGTAGAATCTCTAACGACTTCCTCTCTTTAATGGCCAGGAAACACGTCCCGTTCTGCCCCCGAGTGTATTATTATAAATGCATAACTAAATAATGGTACAGACGTCATTTCTCTTCATGTATGGTAATGTAAATGGGTATATACCAATATCGATAATATAACCTAAAATCGCTAAAGATTAAGTTGCCAGGTGGACAGAGCGCATGATTCTGGATCTTTTTTTGGCGGCTTTTATGGCGGGGGAATCCCTTTACGATTTGACAAGGGACTAAAAAGCTGACAAGGCCGCCCCTTGGATATGCCATTGGACTCGGGTAATAACCCCATACCTGGCTAGATCACCCTCCACTTCCACCCTCATGGAGACACGTTCGGGATCGGACTAGCCATTCCCCGGACCTACTGTTCACAGGGCGTCGCTTCATAACGCGTCATTCTCATAAATCATGATACAGTTGAACGGCGCCTGCTTGCAGTTTACTCACAAAACCATCAAACACACAACTCTGTTGACAAAGTACGGCAGGCGCCATCAAGCCTGCATGCAGCGAGGTTGTCGCTTCGTCGACTGAGTTCCATTGTTTTGTATATATGAGCTGTAAGCAAGCATATACCAATCGTATAATGATTAATGACCAATACGCGTCTATCAAGCTACGCCTTCGTGGATAGTAAGCCTAGGATCTCACCTCAGTTGTGCATTATGATTCGTAACTGTAATATTGGGCATAACATCTCTACGGGTGTTTTGGTCCTATCATAAGAAACATAGTTTAACTAATTACTCTAAAGTGCTTGTTGTAGATTGAACATTAAGTTCACAGCCATTTCAATTTATATAAATGACATCATTCTGTTTTTTAATTTTCGTTATCGGCTTGATCAATAAATCTTAATTTGCTGATTACTTCTATCGAGTCTTATTGTTTCTGTTGTTCGCCCAGATAATTGATAATTTGATAACGATCGGCTATCTATAAGCTTATATCTATCTATATTACTATTAATATTATCATTGTGTTAAAATTATCCTAAAATAATCACTTGGCTGACGTAAACGCAAAGATCTTATGCCAATCTTTGAAAAAATGAAGTCACGTACATTTTCGTTACACTTCATGACAAATTATAATTACTTAACACTATTTTCTATTAATTACGTGATGCGTTGACAAGTTACCTACTATCATGTTTCTGTACCGCCTGATTTGTTTGTGATATAATTCATCTCTTATCGGAACTTTCATTCAAATGCAACGCCAACCTGTGTTCATCAGTTCGCCATAATACGATGCCGAAAGCGTAATGGAAACCAGTCTTGTGATTAGTGTACACGACCGGTCTACCTTGAAGCACGCTATTTTCCTCGATGCAGGATTTATGATAAATCTTAATAAAACTTGTTGTTTATATCTCACTTTACGCTGGAGATACAGTTGAATATTTTGTATGACCCCGCTTTTGCTCTACTCGCGTTACGTCACCGCAGATATGTTTACTCGCGCCCAATTGATGTGTAGAAACCATAGCTCACACCACTGACCCCATTTCTAACATCTGTTCAAACATATATTTTCTTCAGATGATTTGGCTTTTTTTAGCTTTGTTCCGTAACCTATTTAAGATCGAGCCAAAGGTTTGTGACTTTCGTAAACAAATGCACTTTTGTTCTGTTCATGAGTCATGCATGACATGAGCAGCAAATCACATATTATGCTGTATATATCCGTGAAGTGCGGCGCTTTTAAATGTTTATTTATACAGCGCGGTACTGAATGTTAATACTTCGATTGTGTTCGTGATTAGCATGAGCCAGACGTGACCCGCAGGGCTCACCCTACCAAGAATAGATATACGGAAGGAAAGGATGCCCGTCGAAACACGTGTTTTTCTGGTTATGTGACCAAATCGTGCAAACCTAACGCTGAGCGGAGTGAAATACTTGGGAAATGTAACACGAATCGGGCCTCACCATTCGAGTTGGAGTAATTTGCAACTTTAAACAGTCTCCGAAGCGCACGCGCCAGATTGAAATCTCAGCACGAACACATTCCGGTTCGGGAAATGCCGGTGAAATTTTCCGAGAAAATATACACCCGGCCGTAATGAAGCCCTCTTATTAGCAGTGTGGACAAAACTGACATGCACAATGAAAACATAAACTGCCCATTCAACTTTTTCTGTACAAGTAAAACAATTGGTGTAACCAATAAAATAAAAATTGTGTCTAAAATATTTACTATCCATCTCAGGGTCGATTTTTCAATCGTCTGTTTACTTTTATCAGAGGAATAAATATGACAGTTTGACATCTTTTATATAGAAAATCTGTCAAGCTGCTATATTTATTCTACAGCTAAATGTTATCTGACTATAGAAAAATTGACCCTAAATCAAAACTATTTATTTCATCTTTATCGCACAACATAAAAAAGATGTACAACAGGCGGACTTAATGCCAGAGGCATTCTCTACCAGTCAACCAGTGAGAATGTGGGAAAAATTGTTATATGTGGGTAATTTGTACGAGTCAAAGAAAAAAAAACTAAGAATGTTTGATGATAACTAATATAAAAAAACTTTAATTACTTAAACAGATGACAAAGAAAAAATAACAAAAAATAATCTCATGTTTTCATCCCATAGGTACAACACTTGTTTATTTTTTATTTTTTTCATTCTTGTATTAAAGTTTCAAATAGTGTAAAAAATAAGGTAGCAAATTATTCATACTAACTACAAAATAAATTATCTAGGATTACACTTTTTTCAGAGAAATACGCAATAACAAATCTTTATAAATTGTATGACAACATATTTCAAAAAGTAAGAAATATGCGCAAATATTTTAATACTAGTGTCATACTAGTGTACAAATAAAAAATATTTTACAAAAAATAAAAACAGACTTCAAAAACACTGAAAATCGAATCGAATTGAGAACCGCCTCCTTTTTTGAAGTTGGTTAAATAAATTGTGCAAAGAAAATGAATAATAAAAATAAATCCCGGATGTACAAAACTAATACGAATAAACAAAATGCGTCTAAAACGCCCACAATCCATCTAAATCAATAATAACATTATGGTACCTTCTTATCATGTTTTCGTCCGATACATCACTTGTTTATTTTTCCGTTCTAGTAAGTTTTACATAGTGTAAAAAATAAGATAGCAAATTGTACGCAGTTACTACAAAATAAATTATCTAAGATTACACTTTATCTGAGAGATACACAAAACAAACCTTTATGAACTTAAAGGCAACATATTTAAAAACGTATGAAATTTGCGTAGTATATATTTTATTAACTACGTTTATATATATTCAATTGATCATTTACTATTTGCTTTGACATATATTATTTATTTTATTCAAAACTTCAAAGTTTCACATTTATATCTTATTGCTTTCATGTTGTTACATTTAGATGTTAATATTTTTATAAGTAATTACAACAAAACTTAATACTTAGGATCCCAGATGATCATACAAAATTTTACGACGGTTCATTTTCAGTGCAAGCTGCACGACTGTGGAATTCGCTACCAGTGTATATTAGACAAGCCAAGACATTGAATAAATTCAAAACGCTTGTTAAGGAGTACTATCTGTCGCAATCATGCATTTAGTATTTCCACCATTATTTATATTTGTAGCTAATGTATTTTTCTATAATTTTATATATTTATTATATTATGTATATTCATAGTTTTATGTATCTAATATTTATTTATATATTCATTGATGCTGTGCACATAATCTACTCTTATTTCATTGTCATCCATGTCCACCCTAAGGTTGTCTGGAAAAGATCGCTCTTAGCGATAAGACCGCCTTTTGTACTCATGTTGGTTTTTTGTCTATAATGTTTGATTTGTAATGTCCATGTGTGCAATAAAGATTATATCTATCTATCTATCTATGAACCCTGTAAGGGCCCCGCCACATCGCTAGTAAGCCTATACAGTGTGTTTCTGCATTAAGAGGATTGTGAAGCTGTAAATTTTCATACAAAAAGCGATAACGCTTTTCTCCCTCTAAACATAGTCCAATTTTCATAATTTTTGGAAATCTTGTAGATATAATGAAAAACTAGGTTTGTACGTTTTGATTTTGAAGAAATATTGCTCAGAATATTAGTTATTAGCATCTAAATATCTATATTTTCGACTTAAAAACTACCTTGAGCATTTTTGTCTTTTTTTGACTAAATTATACTGAATTACAAAAAAAGCAAAACGTACAAACATAGATTAAGGTATACTGAATCTAATGACACCAAAAGCGTCTAATTTCATAAAGGTTTAGGGGGGTAAAACAGTTATCGCCCGAAACAATATTTCAAACAGGAATTGTAGGCAATTTCGACCATTTCTTGCAACTCTCTCTATCGCACGATACGGGTCGGGGGCAGGGGTACAATGTAGTGATAGTGATGTGACATAATGTTATCGTAGTTATTGTCGTCTAGGGAGGAGAAAGTAATATCGATATATCGATCAATAGTGAAAGTTATTACTCAAGTCGGAACTATTAATCTTCACAAATACCTTATACATGAAAAAGTAAATATCTTTTTGAATACGTTTATTGATTTTAGTGTTTTATTTTAAAGATTTTATTTCAATACAAATTTCCTTATTTAAGGGTTAGCAGCCTGTAGCCTGTTAACTTTACTGTAAATTCCCAAAACCAAAAAAGGAAAAAAATGTAAGTATGTAAGTAGTTGTTTGTTATAATAAATATGTGCCATAAAGAAACCAACTCAAAATAAATTCGTATTTTGTTTCTTGTGATAGGTATTTGTTATACAATGTATGAAGTTGGAGCAGCTAAAAACGTGTAATAGACTATGCAAGTAGTGTTATTTTTAATATTCATCATCATCATCATCATCATCTCAGCCGCACGACGCCCACTGCTGGGCATAGGCTTCCCCCATAGATCTCCACAACGATCGGTCCTGTGCTGCCCGCATCCAGCGTCTTCCCGCGACCTTTGCCAGATCGTCGGTCCACCTGGTCGGGGGCCTACCCACTGAGCGTCGTCCGGATCGTGGTCGCCATTCGTAAACCGTTCGGCCCCAGCGGCCATCGGTTCTTCTCGCTATGTGTACCGCCCACTGCCACTTCAGCTGAACAATCCTTCGAGCAATGTCGGTTGCTTTAGTTCTCCTGCGGATCTCCTCATTTCGGATCCGATCACGCAGGGAGACCCCAAGCATTGCTCTCTCCATTGCCCGCTGAGCGACCTTGAGCCTTCGGACGAGACCCAAAGTGAATGGCCACGTTTCACTTCCGTAGGTCATCACTGGCAACACACACTGGTCAAAGACTTTCGTCTTAAGACACTGAGGTAATTTGGACGCGAAGATTTTTCGTAGCTTCCCGAAAGCTGCCCATCCGAGCTGGATTCGACGAGAGATCTCTTTCTCGAAGTTGGACTTACCTAACTGGACTATCTGTCCCAGGTATACATAGCTGTCAACAACTTCAAGTGTAGTGTTCCCAATATTAACTGGAGTGGGTACAACATGGGCATTCGACATGATTTTTGTCTTATCCATGTTCATTTTAAGACCCACTCTTTGGGAAGCACTACTGAGATCTCCGAGCATGGTGTTCAGGTCTTCCAAGGTCTCAGCCATTAGAACTATATCATCGGCAAAACGGAGGTGTGTTAGGTACTCGCCATTAATGTTAATGCCGTATCCTTTCCAATTCAGAAGCTTGAAAATATCCTCCAATGCAGCGGTAAAGAGTTTTGGAGAGATAACGTCTCCATGTCTTACACCTCGCTGCAATTGGGAACAAAAATTCTAATTTTTACCACCTCCGTGGTCTAGTGGTTGAGGCCACCGGATGTTGATCGGGAGGTCCGTCCGGCGGGGTTCGATTCGTCGGGTTCGTCCGGAAACTACCCAAGATTAGTGTATAAAAATGAGAGGTATTTTTTATTTGATGCATAATTATTACTTTATATTTTTTAAATCCCTGCTCCTATTTAGTTTGTATGTAAAAGTATTAATTTATCTATCTAAAATAATAGATTTTTTGTTATTTATTTTTAAGTTAACAAGAGGTCTGTTCTTGTTTAAACAATTGTATGTCATTTTATGTTTAGTTTATTTTTTTCATAAAAGGATCCATTATTGATTCACATCTCAAATGAAAATCATTTTAATTCAGTATAACACTCATCTTACAAAAAGTCATTTTATTCAGACAGGTAAATGTACGATAGATAGGTAATTTCATAACAAATAACAGCTCAGTCCTATAAAGTAGGACTTGGTGGGGATACCAAGTAAGTGCCTACACTATAAATTTCAAAGGAATACTGAAATAATTTACGCAACTTATCTACTAAAATATTATAAAGAAAGAAGATTTGTATTTTTGTTTGTAATGAATAAACTCAAAAACTAGCTCACTGGGAAGTCTCAGCGTAATTATTGTTAAAATGATTTTTAGAAATAAAGCTATTTTATTTATTATATTTTTTATTTTTAAAAACTACTAGGCTGATTTAAAAAAAATTTGACTAATAGAATGCTACATTATCACTGAGTAATATAAGGTTATAAAATAATTTTTCATACGGGAAAACAAAATTCCCTTACGAAAAACGAAAATAACGAAGGCAAAGTTGCGAGCGGAAAGGCAGTCAGGAATACCTAAGCAACGCAAAACATTACAAACGGTAAAATAATGATCTCGAGTTCTCGCGCCGAGGAGTCGCGCGCTGCTGTCGTTGTGTGCGTGAGAATTTGCGCGTGTTGTATTTGTGGTGTAAACGCCAGACGGGAGGCCGAGCGGTGTGAAAGAGATAGCATTTTAGAAAATACCTACTCGCGCCGCGCACGATTACTTCACAATCCTCTTAAGGGCCCACCATCCGCGCGAGCCCGAGCTAGTTTAGGTAAATTTCTCTAGTTTGTGTGCGTCGCTCACGCACACAAGCGCACTCGGTCGCGCAATCGGTACGGCCGCCTAGCAAAATATCGTAGATGTTAATTTTGAATTTAATAGGTGTTTATTATTTACTGTGTTAGACTATAGTAAATACAGGGATGTGTTTGATCAACTTTTATTTTTACAAGCTTTTATTTAGCTTGCACTGTATGTACGTATGTAGATTTGACCACTTCTCGGTTTTCGAATTGGCTGAAATTTTGCACATAATAATATGTATATCGTGACAATGCAATGTTATGATAACATGGAGCTGATCTGATGAAGAAACTGGACGGTGGCCATAGGAACTCCGTAATAAAAAGACGCAACCCCATCGAGTTTGGGCTCGTTTGATTCATATTGACGAGTACTTTGGTCCTATTTGTTAACCAGGGTCTGATGCTGGAGCTGGGAGGTGGCTATAGGACCTCCGCAATAAAACGACATAACCCTATCGAGTTTGGGCTCCTTTGATTCGTAATGACGAGTACTTTGGTCCTATATGGTAACCAGGGTCTGATGCTGGAGCTGGAAGGTGACCATAGGACCTCCGCAATAAAACGACATAACCCTATCGAGTTTGGGCTCGTTTGATTCGTAATGACGAGGACTTTGGTTCTATATGGTAACCACGGTCTGATGCTGGAGCTGGAAGGTGGCCATAGGACCTTCGCAATAAAACGACATAACCCTATCGAGTTTGGACTCGTTTGATTCGTAATGACGACGACTTTGGTTCTATATGGTAACCGGGGTCTGATGCTGGAGCTGGAAGGTGGCCATAGGAACTCCTCAATAAAACGACACAACCCCATTGAGTTTGTGCTCATTTGATTCGTATTGACGAGTACTTTAGTCCTATATGGTAACCAGGGTCTGATGCTGGAGCTGGAATGTGGCCATAAGACCTCCGCAATAAAACGACATAACCCTATCGAGTTTGGGCTCGTTTGATTCGTTATGACTTGTACTTTGGTCCTATATGGTAACCAGGGTCTGATGCTGGAGCTGGAAGGTGGCCATAGGAACTCCTCAATAAAACGACACAACCCCATTGAGTTTGTGCTCATTTGATTCGTATTGACGAGTACTTTAGTCCTATATGGTAACCAGGGTCTGATGCTGGAGCTGGAATGTGGCCATAGGACTTCCGCAATAAAACGACATAACCCTATCGAGTTTGGGCTCGTTTGATTCGTAATGACGAGTACTTTGGTCCTATATGGTAACCAGGGTCTGATGCTGGAGCTGGAAGGTGGCCATAGGAACTCCGCAATAAAACGACACAACCCCATTGAGTTTGTGCTCATTTGATTCGTATTGACGAGTACTTTGGTCCTATATGGTAACTAGGGTCTGATGCTGGAGCTGGAATGTGGCCATAGGACCTCCGCAATAAAAGGACGTAACCCTATCGAGTTTGGGCTCGTTTGATTCGTAATGACGAGTACTTTGGTCCTATATGGTAACCAGGGTCTGATGCTGGAGCTGGAAGGTGGCCATAGGAACTCCGCAATAAAACGACACAACCCCATTGAGTTTGTGCTCATTTGATTCGTATTGACGAGTACTTTGGTCCTATATGGTAACCAGGGTCTGATGCTGGAGCTGGAAGGTGGCCATAGGACCTCCGCAATAAAACGACATAACCCTATCGAGTTTGGGCTCGTTTGATTCGTAATGACGAGGACTTTGGTCCTATATGGTAACCAGGGTCTGATGCTGGAGCTGGAAGGTGGCCATAGGACCTCCGCAATAAAACGACATAACCCTATCGAGTTTGGGCTCGTTTGATTCGTAATGACGAGGACTTTGGTCCTATATGGTAACCAGGGTCTGATGCTGGAGCTGGAAGGTGGCCATAGGAACTCCGCAATAAAACGACACAACCCCATCGAGTTTGGGCTCGTTTGATTCGTATTGACGAGTACTTTGATCTTATATGGTAACCAGGGTGTGATGCTGGAACTGGAAGGTGGCCATGGGAACTCCGCAATAAAACGACACAAGCCCATCGAGTTTTGGGCTCGTTTGTTTCGTAATGACGAGTACTTTGGTCGAGTTTCGTAATGGCGGCCATGCGATTACAAAATGATAAAATATAAAATATAGTAAAAAGATTAAAAAAAAAAGTCGCCCCACACTAGGATTTTATTAGCCCTAATAAGACGAAAATAAATTTTAATTTATTACATGATACATCTAATATATAAAATTCTCGTGTCACAGTGTTTGTTACAGAACTCCTCCGAAACGGCTTGACCGATCTTTATGAAATGTTTTGTGTATATTCAGTAGGTTTAAGAATAGGTCGTAGGCTATTTTTTATTACGACGAAACGTTAGTTCGCCGTTATTATGGCGAAACGTAGTTCGCCGGCACAGCTGGTTTTTAATAAAATATAAAAGCTTGTCGCAAGATTTACCCATTTTATAAAAAACAAATATTTTTTTCTTAGAATTACCAATATTTATTTATTTAAGGCTTACCAAGTAAATACATACGGGCAAGGTACTTAAACAGTTTTTTTTATGGAGGGCCTGGCAAATGACCTCCTCCCGCCTGATGTTAAGCGGTGAAAGAGGCCCAAATGAGTTGACAGATAGAGGTGGGAGGACATCCACTATCCAACCTGCCCGCCCCTTGCCGGCCTAAAATATGTTTTTCACACCTCTTTTGAAGGAACCCATGTTGTAGGATGGAGGAAACACGTGCGCAGGTAGAGAATTCCAAGTATGGGATGACCGACAGAAGACTTACCGGAGGGAGACTCTGTACCAAGGTCGTGTGCTTGGGTACCTCCGTCTTACCTATTTCTGCCGCAAAGCAGCAGTGCTTGCATTGCTGTGTTCCGGTTTGAAGGGTAAGATATGGCACTGAAATTACTGGGTACCGTGACTTTACATCTTAAGTCACAAGTTGGCAACGTACACTGTGGCCCTTGTGGGGGTTGCAGTTTTACTGCGAATGTCACACGAGACACATGTATTATAGGTGACTGTTACCACTTACCATCAGGTGGGCAGTTTGCTTTTTTGCCAACTTAGTAGCAATAAAAAAAGAAGAAGGAATCTTGGAATTTCTTGGTACGGTGTGAAAAGGAGGATACAGTGTAAGGATGACTCCGTAGACCCTTACGCGTGTTTCTGTGAAGGAATGGAGAGGGAGGGATAAGGTTAAAGAGCTCCTCAGAGCATTCCCCATGGAATATTCGGTAAAAGGCGCTAAGAGAGGCGATGTCACGTCGAAGTTGTAGAGGCTCGAGGGTGTTAGTTGCCTCTACATCGCCAATTATTCGAATAGCGCGACGCTGCAATCTGTCCAGAGCATCGAGGAGGTACTGAGCGGAGCCGGAGTGCGAGCAATATTCCACGCAAGACCTAACCTGAGTTTTATACAACAGGCATAGTTGGTCCGGCGCAAAATACCTACGCACCTTGTTCAGGACACCGAGTTTCCGTGAGGCAGCAGTTATAACGGATTCGAGTTTTTCAAAAAAGGGATCATATATGCATTTAAATTTCAGGACTGCACAGCATTGTCATGTGTGTATGACAATGCTGTACAAAACGTTATTTATTACAAAAAAAAAATATAATAATCAAATTGTTTTATTGTTTATCCTAATTCTCGCACAAGCTTTTATATTTTTATAAGAAAATGTATCTTGTAATAAATTAAAGTTTATTTTCCTCTTTCAAGGCATTATAATATAAGCATGTTTTTAAAAAAAACTTTTTTAAACTAATTACTCAAATAATACGAAATATTTTAATGACTACCGAGTTCTTTATTGTTAGTTGTATCTACAAATTATTTTATATAATATACATATAATAATTTAGTAATAAACAAATATGAAATGAATATTTTCTTGTGCTCAACGCACTTTTTAGTGCATTGAAGCCATTCGCTAGATTGTAATAAAAAATAAATTAAAGTTTATTTTCTTTTTTTAGGACATTAAAATAAAAGCTTGTTTTTAAAAATCTTTTGTGATAGCGGCCATCTTGTTTTAGTTTTTTTCATGGTGTACCGAACTTTCATTTGATACCCCATATACAGACCCATATTGTGGGGATTGTACATAAAAGCGTCGGTAGCGCTGTGAAGCGTCGGTGGCGCTGTGAAGCCTCGGTGGCGCTGTGGTCTCGGCACTTGCCTTCCAATCTTCCTTTCGTTTCGAATTTCATATGTACATTTGTCTGATGCTCCTACGGTGAAGGAAAACATCGTGAGGCAACCTGCATACATCTGCGAAGAGATTCAATGGTGTATGTGAAGTCGACCAATCCGCACTGGGCCAGCGTGGTTGACTAAGGCCTAATCACCCTAACATAGGGTAGGCTCGAGCCCCTCGGTGGGGACGTATATGAGCTGTGATGATGATGATGATGTACATAAAAATAATCTGTCAATTTGTGACGGCGGCCATTTTGTATTAGATTGTCTTTCAGAATATACTATATTCTACAATTCATTCTACAATTCAAGCTCTTTCATTTGACACCTAAATTGGTGAAGGTCGCACAAAAGAAATTGATGGGGTTGCGTATGGATATTATCTAGGCTAGGCTCAAAGTACTCATCAAGAAAAATCATATAGGACCGAAGTACTCGTCAATACGAATCAAACAAGACTCGATGGGGTTGTGTCGTTTTATTGCGGAGTTCCTATGGCCAGCTTCCAGTTCCAGTATCAGACCCTGGTTACCACATAGGACCAAAGTACTCGTCGATACGAATCAAACAAGCCCAAACTCGATGGGGTTGCGTTGTTTGATTGCGGAGTTCCTATGGCCACCTTCCAGTTCCAGGATCAGACCCTGGTTACCATATAGGACCAAAGCGCTCGTCAATACAATTGAAACGAGCCCAAACTTAATGGGGTTGCGTTGTTTGATTGCGGAGTTCCTTTGGCTACCTTCCAGCTCCAGCATCAGACCCTGGTTACCACATAGGACCAAAGTACTCGTCAAAACGAATCAAACAAGCCCAAACTCGATGGGATTGTGTTGTTTTATTGCGGAGTTCCTTTGGCTATATTCCAGCTCCAGCATCAGACCTTGGTTACCATGTAGGACCAAAGTACTCGTCAATACGAATCAAACGAGCCCAAACTCGATGGGGTTGCGTTGTTTGATTGCGGAGTTCCTATGGCCACCTTCCAGTTCCAGGATCAGACCCTGGTTACCATATAGGACCAAAATGCTCGTCAATACAATTGAAACGAGCCCAAACTCAATGGGATTGTGTCGTTTTATTGCGGAGTTCCTTTGGCTATCTTCCAGCTCCAGCATCAGACCCTGGTTACCATGTAGGACCAAAGTACTCGTCAATACGAATCAAACGAGCCCAAACTTGATGGGGTTGTGTCGTTTTATTGCGGAGTTCCTATGGCTACCTTCCAGCTCCAGCATCAGACCCTGGTTACCACATAGGTCCAAAGTACTCGTCAATACGAATCAAACGAGCCCAAACTCGATGGGGTTGCGTTGTTTGATTGCGGAGTTCCTATGGCCACCTTCCAGTTCCAGGATCAGACCCTGGTTACCATATAGGACCAAAGCGCTCGTCAATACAATTGAAACGAGCCCAAACTTAATGGGGTTGCGTTGTTTGATTGCGGAGTTCCTTTGGCTACCTTCCAGCTCCAGCATCAGACCCTGGTTACCACATAGGACCAAAGTACTCGTCAAAACGAATCAAACAAGCTCAAACTCGATGGGATTGTGTTGTTTTATTGCGGAGTTCCTTTGGCTATATTCCAGCTCCAGCATCAGACCTTGGTTACCATGTAGGACCAAAGTACTCGTCAATACGAATCAAACGAGCCCAAACTCGATGGGGTTGCGTTGTTTGATTGCGGAGTTCCTATGGCCACCTTCCAGTTCCAGGATCAGACCCTGGTTACCATATAGGACCAAAATGCTCGTCAATACAATTGAAACGAGCCCAAACTCAATGGGGTTGCGTTGTTTGATAGCGGAGTTCCTTTGGCTACCTTCCAGCTCCAGCATCAGACCCTGGTTACCACATAGGACCAAAGTACTCGTCAATACGAATCAAACGAGCCCAAACTTGATGGGGTTGTGTCGTTTTATTGCGGAGTTCCTATGGCCACCTTCCAGTTCCAGCATCAGACCCTGGTTACCATATAGGACCAAAGTACTCGTCAATACGAATCAAACGAGCCCAAACTCGATGGGAATGAATTGTTTGATTGCGGAGTTCCTATGGCCACCTTCCAGTTCCAGCATCAGACCCTGTTTACCATATAGGATCAAAGTATTCGTCAATACGAATCAAACAAGCCCAAACTCGATGGGGTTGCGTTGTTTGATTGCGGAGTTCCTATGGCCACCTTCCAGATCCAGCATCAGACCCTGGTTACCATATAGGATCAAAGTACTCGTCAATACGAATCAAACGAGCCTAAACTCGATGGGGTTGCATTGTTTGATTGCGGAGTTCCTATGGCAACCTTCCAGATTCAGCATCAGACCCTGGTTACCATATAGGATCAAAGTTCTCGTCAATACGAATCAAACGAGCTCAAACTCGATGGGGCTATGTCGTTTTATTGCGGAGTTTCTATGGCCACCTTTCAGCTCCAACATCAGATCAGCTCCATGTCGTCATCATAATATATTTATACATATGCATGCAAAATTTCAGCTTAATCGGAAACCGGGAAGTGAGTCAAATTTAACTCGCAAGATTAAACCCGAACATGCAAAAGATAAATAAAAGCTTGTAAAAAGGTTGAAGGTTTTTCGTACGGCAGCCACAAATAATAAAATTGTTAGTTATCAACTTCTCCGATTACTCCGTAGGACTTCGCGTCGTATACATACACAAATAATTACGTAACCGGGAGCTAGCTCAAAGCGACGTGCTCTCACTTCGAGTCTTGATTGCACACTGAATTTCGACGCGCCCGAGCCAAGTATTTGTAAGAAAATCGATAAATGTATGTAAAAAATTTCATATAAAAATCAATATACGATAATTAAAAAAAATACCACGGTGTCAGTGTTTTGCTTACCCTTGTTCTATATATTTGTTAAATGAAAATACAATAGGGTTAATTAATGAAGCTAAAAATCACGAACGGTATATGTGTGTAACCCAAATTTTAAGTAAAATTGATGCTATTTTTTAACGAAATGGTATGTAAATTTGAAAAATGGTGACGGTGATTGTGTAAACACATAATTTAAGAATTTAAATTTATTTTTTCCCGGTCAGTTAACTGGAACGTTATCGTAAAATATCAAAAACGCCAACGGCCTTTTTGCTATTTTTCGCGCCATGGGCCCTTAAGTGCACATACGAGGCAGGGCGCAAAAGGGGGTCATTTTAGTGATTAAAAAAAACAGAAAAATACACAATATTTTTTTGTATTTTAGGAGCCATTTAATTTTTTACCCTCCGTTGTGAACCTGATCTGCTTAAACCGTTATAACTCTTGAATGAATAGACAAATATCAATGAAATAGACGCAAATGTTATCCTTAAAGATTAATAGTGCTATCAAATCAAAATACAAATTTTGTCAATTATTAAGCACACACAATTAATGACAGAGGATTAAAGGAGAATTAAAGCTTAATTGACTAATTTTATGTTAAACTTTACTGTCAAAAATATTCCGTTACCACCACATCAACTCATATGCGTCCCGATGCTGGGCACGGACCCACTCCTCAGGCGAGGAGTTGAATTGGCCAACAACACCACGTTGAACAGACGAGTTTGGGGTAGTGTTTTTTTTCTAGACCTGGTGACTTTGGGTCACCAGTCACCCAAATCACAGATCACCCAACTGGAATGACGGCGGAACATTCCGGAAAAGTTTTTAGTGAGTAACCCCCGACTAGCGAAAAAGTTTGACATAACCATCAAGAGACACTGAGACAGCCCTGCAGGCCTATTACCGATCTCCTCATGGTTTTCAAATGATATCATTATGAAATCTTAGTGCGAAACGAAAAATCAGATTTTCGGTCAGATTTTTGATCATTCGTTCATTATATTATCATGATGACATTGACATTATGTCATAGTGATGATATCATTGGAAATCGGTAATACGAAATGAAGCATTTTATGAGCTTCTTTATATCAAAATTTAAACCATTTCATACGATAAAAGATCCATAATAGGCCGGCTGGTCGCTTGGGTATATATAAAATCTTTTCTGACCGAGTCAACAAAAGAAAAGGGTTTTGTTTCGACATTTCCATCATTTCACAGAAATGTTATTGAGATTAACCTCCTTTGCTGACTCTTACGACATCCACGAGATGAAATGGAGCGCGCACAGACGACTGTACATACAAAAATGTTGACGCCTCACAAACTTGTGAAACCAAGTCTTCGCTCTACACATGGGTTAAGGAGTATTCAATGTGCTATTTCAAGTAATAGGCTATGTGTGAAAATTTTGTCTAAATTCGTTCAGCTTTTTGCTTAGCTTAAGAATAATAAGGATTTTCGAAATTCTTTTAAGTATAAAAGTAACACTGAGGTTGCGTCATTGTCAACATTTCAGGATCTAACGATAAAAGATCCCAGGGAAATCGAGGGAAAGCCTGAAATATTATGAACACGTCATAAAACTTTTATTTTTCCTGAAACTATTCATGTATTTGCGTCTGTGACTGTGACTGACATGACAGACGCAAATACGAGTACATACTTGAATAGTATCGGGGACAAAATATCATATCACATTGCTGAGATGATAGTGGAAGTATCCTTGAATAGTATCGGGGACAAAATATCATATCACATTGCTGAGATGATAGTGGAAGTATCCTTGAGAGTTAATTTATGGGATAGTTTTTCAATTTTATGGGCACGTATTAGTCATCCTACTTTTTTTCTTTCAAATGATTGATTCTTTCATGTAAGCTGACAAAATGTAATGTAAAAGTACACAAGTTTCGTCGTATTATTTCAAGTTATTCCGGTGCTTCATCGGGTTACTTGTAAAGCTTGGGTTAAATTATAATACAATGTTATAAATTCATTAACATCCTTGAAACATTAAAAAAGTAACATCATATTGATATCAGATTTTTGAGACTTTCTACTTCCAGTAAATCATTACTTCAATTTACCTACAAACCTGATAACTGTTTGTGTTTGCTTATTTAATTGATGGTTAGATTTCTGCTTTTTAAATTGATAGGCTTTAATATGGTATGGTATTATCTTCTTGATTTTGTTTTGATTTATTCTAAACTTCACAAACAATTGAACTGTCTTTGTATACATGCACGTAGGTAAGTAGCCATGTGGATTTATGTATCGAAATATCGTCTCTTGAACTTTTGTCCTTTTGAACTTCCCTATCTCGGGTGAAGATAAATATCAGAGCCGACGTCAATTCTCGCTTACACGCTACACTTCCGAAAATCGTCGAATTTTCGCGTAAGTTTCGATGCAATACGATTATATCACACACTACCGATAATGTTCACTTATCAAAATCTTGATTCTGACAATTTGATATGGAAACGACACTTGAAGTACCTTTTGTTAGCCACTTTTACGTGCCTGTCTGACCACAAAAAATCTAATTCATTTATTATACTTGGTGTTTAATAATGTTGCATACATACGTATACTTTCGCCTCTTTATTCCCTGACTGTGTTTTATTTAAAATCATAAAAAACACATTTCTGATATTGACACATAGTGGGCGATTTACGCTAAAATAGACACAAATTTTCTTGTGATTTTTGGCAAGCGCAAATTTTGACTTCGACATTTCTTTTTTAAATGTTCTTAAATACTATTTATCTATTTTTATATGATTTCAGAGAGTAAGTAATGTCGTCAGATACAGTGGAGACACCTCAGACTCACGTGATATAATTAGGCTCATTTGGTTTTATATTCTAGTATTAGTTTATTTTGTTTTATATTTTGTGTTGTATTATTTTTTACAATGTTTTGTTTTTAAACAATTGTGTCCGTCAAAATCTGTTTTAAAATGATAATAATTTATTATAGTGCCAGACAGTTTACGAACCGCTTAAATTTATTGTTTTTATTCTATAGATATCTATAACTCAGTGTAATTACCTCATATCAACGAATGCTTTGTTTGTTGCATGTTGTATGTCACGAATATTAATAGATCATTATTGTTTTTACTTGAGCACACTTGAACAAGCACATTTTATATACTGTGTCGAAAACTAAGTATTTTAACGAACTTCTTTCGCCCCTTTTTTGAAGTTTGAACATGTGTCCGGACAAAAAGTACTCGTAATGCGCAATTGTACCGTTTACCAAAGTCAATTAAATCATATTGTAGCATGAATTAATTGTAAACAACAATGTGAAATATTTTCGAAATGCGCTCACCACAGCTGTTTTCGTTTTCTTTTATAATATATGAAGCTTGAAATCATAATTGTATTGCAAATTCTTTTAGATATAAAGACAATGTTGACTTAATTGGATAATACACCCAGGGACAAATTTAGAGGAACACTACACTTTTTACAGATTCAAGCCACTTTTACAACATCATATCGATGTGTGATTGACCTTTAATGCGTTTGTTTGATTGTTATCCAGGATTCATGACCAAGGCCATAACGGATAATGACAAAATTTCCCTATTTGTGACCTGGAGAAGAACGGTAACTTTTAATGGTGGTCTTTTTTATCACAATCGTACAACTGGTTCCCGCGGTGAATGTTTTTTTTGTAGCGAATCCGATGGCTAGTAAGCTAGTAAAACTTAATATGGTTTCGTATGCTGAAATACACAGCGTTATCAAAACTAGAAGTAAATTGTTATCGTTCCTCTAAATTTGTCCCTGAGTGTATCGTTTAGTGTATTAAATAATGCCCATTAACATTGCATCTTCTTCTTCTTCCGTCCCTGTTCCCGTTATCCGGGGTCGGGTTTCCTCACTCTACGGCGCCAGGTTGATCTGTCCTGGGTTGTGATGGGGCGGCTTTTACATTGCATATATATTACCATTCCCATTTACATTGCATATATATTTATATATACACGGTTTTTTTTATCACCCTGAACAATTAAGGGACGCTTAAGGACATCCATTATTATATTTAAAAAAATGAAATAAAAAATAAATCTCTAAAAATGCTGCTCTGAACCAGTGCAGCATTTTTTAGATTTTTTAGATAATCAATATAAAATTAAGTAATTGAGTTATTTTTTTTTATTCATATTTAAATCATTCTAATACCATGTCGTGAAGCACCCTTAAATTTTCCAGGGTGATAAAAAATAACCGTGTATATATTCGTTACATAAATGAGTAAATAATTTGAAAGATATTAATGATAAATTGCCACTGACGAAGTACAGCGTTCGAGTAAAATCGCCGTGACTAAAACATACCTGCCCTACAACTTTTACACTGGTGCATTTGGGAAAACAGTCTGTTTGTCCATATGAGCATGCAAATGAACGAGAATTCACTGCAGAAAGTTCTGCGCGGACGACGACATGAATACCATTTTGCGTTGACATATGAATAACCGTTCATTATTTGATTGTAATTCCTATTTAAAAAAAGTATACAACTACTACAATAATTTATTTTAGTAAAATTATTATACTTCCATGAATATGCATTGCGGTTCGCAGACGGATAAATAACTATTTGACTTACTCCTTCCTTACTAGGTCAATGGTAAGTAGGTATGATGATAATAAAGTTCTGAATTTATAATACTTTTGAAACTCTGTGTATGCTATTAAATGTGTATATGAAATCGCATTATACAAATTTATAATACTTTTGAAACTCTGTGTATGCTATTAAATGTGTATATGAAATCGCATTATACAAATTTCGTATGTAGAAACTGGTACTATTACGCCGTTTGTGGGACAATGCGATTACCGCAAAATATTTTTTGCTTTTCACGTGGAGATGTGTTAAGAACAGGATATCTAATATGAATTTGAAACTAGTTTTATTGCGCCAGTTTGAAATACGTTTTTAAGGAGCTTCAATGTATCATCCATCTAAAAAACAGAATATAATAAATTAGGTAGATATAAATTCTTTATTGATCATTACAAATTAAAGTTAACAAAACTATATTATAATATCAAATTACAATGGGCGACCCCATCGCAATGAGCGATTTCTTTCAGGCAACCTTAGGATGGATACCATTTGCTGAAACGAATAATATCGTCTTTTAGGTTTGGGTTTCGTTTCGTTTCAAAACAATATAATTTTGTAATATTAATGTATTGTTTTCGTATCCCAAGCGAATGATGTCATAATTTAATAAGATTCTAGGTTGAATTATGTATTATCCGCTTATATTATTAGATTGCTGTTAGTCAAGGTACCATTCGACTCATTCGAATCATAAATTTACTATATCTGTAAATTGAATAATAATTTTATGGTAATTCAGAAACTTCGGTTTACTAGAACATTGTCGACAATACTTTTTCCGTTTCGATCAAACAAATTTAGAAATAGAATAATCTTTATACGGAAATTAGCACTTATCTACCAACATTACATATAATTTATCACGAAGGCCTTGAACATGTTATGAAACAAATATTCGACCCACAATGGCTACTTTACTTCACTCTACTGTTTATAAGATAATATCCTTTGTTGCACGTGTTACCACCAATCCAACTACCAGCAGTAAATTATGCCGTCTAACGTTGCAGTGCTGTTTGCATCTCGAAAGTGGTTCATCTTATCTCGACTCGACCCCGTAACATGTTTTTCGTGTTTTATGTCGTTATCGCAGAATGTCGTAAACCAACATGACAAACAGTTGCGCACTCTTTATTAAGCGGTACAGCGAACCACAAGAAAGTACTAGTTTTTCATTGAAACCTTAATTGGTTGGCAATTGTCATGCTTTTCAATAAGTCCATTGACGCGGCTTCAACTCAATCTGCAACAGTATGTAGCGTCAGCGGCCATTATAAGATCTGGTCCTGACCGGTGTAAGCACTCGTTTTCGACTGATTGAAGGTCATAACTCCCACTTGGCCATTAAAAACATCTAATCAACAATTCTATTTATATCGCGGCCTATTAATACCACCAGACGTGGTCCAGGCCCCATTCAGGCATTTAGCCTACCTAGGAGCTGCCGCGTCACGTATGACTTGAGTCATCTGCGCGTCGCAAACACATGCAATCAATTTTTCGTATTTTAAAAGACGTAGGCGTTTGTTGCCTAAAAATAAACGTCTAACACGAGGAGAATTGTATTATGATGCTTATACTTGTGGAACGTATATAAAATTTTGCTGTCTGGATTTATTTAATGTTCGTTTCTATACATTTTGGCACGTCACATCAACTCTTTAAAGTAAACAAAGCAGCAATATCCGACCTAAATGTGGTGACATTAATTGTTTTATTTTGGTCACGCTGCAACGCCGTGGAACATCCCTTTATTAGAGACTGAAATAGAGGCCAATAAGATTTAATTGGCTCTCGCGAAGCATATTGTTTATGTAATAAACATCTTCGATTGTCGCATTCAGAAAAAGGTGTCTTGTTAGCTAGCGTGTATAATTTTATTTAATTACTTCGGTCCTCGATTTTGTATCTGCTTACCCTTGTCCACTAATATTGGTTTAACATATAAATGTGCTTACGAGGATGTTATTACTGTAACGTGACTTACATGGAATCTATAATTTTCCTTACATTATGTTGCTTACATAATTTTCCTTACATTACAATGGTTTTGAAAATTAACATTTTCATAACCATTCTAAAAAATAGAAAACATACCTAATCTACATACAGTTCATACAGTTCACTATTATTTACTTAGTTATATTCAAAATATCATAAAGATTATTAAATTCAATCAATCTTTTTGTTTGTTTTATCTGCAACAAAACAAAGTCAACATGGTAAAGATTCTATCGCTATCAATATAGGTTGTGTTTGTTGTCGAGTTCTTGGTGCACGGATTGACCGCGTGGCGATGACGTGTGCCCGCCGCCATTTTATATAGGACGTGCGCGCGCGCAGACCATCAGTCGCCTGGTGGTAACTCGCGTGAGCATACTACTCGAGGTAGCTCCTCATTATCACCATTCGCGTCTTAACCGCCAACGGGACAGTAATATATTAGTGACCCTGAAATACTTAAGTACTAGTGAACCTCAAAGATGATTGACGTTGTGCAACAACCCAGAGATGGCTGCCTTTACGAGATCAGACAAAAGGGACAAAGAGATCCCTGTTACGTGGTCGTGCCGAATACAAAAGTGCGTTCTATTTTATTTCGCGGTATTTTTAAGGTTTTTTTATTTCTAGTTAGCGTAATAATATTATAGGGAACATTAAATTGGTTCGAATAGGCCTTTTTGCAATTTGTTTTTTTTGGAAATGCCTATTACAATATTTTTTATTTAAACGTTTTGAACGTTCATCACAAAATTGAGTATTCTGATGATTTACAAACCAACTCAATTTATAATTCAATATAAATTGTAACTGCTGCGTTGCAGTCGTGTCACTGTTATAAGTGTACTTTATTAACATTCGTTCATATCATTGTTTCAGGATCTGGTTAAGAGCCACTTGATGTTCGCGGTGCGCGAAGAAGTGGAGGTATTGAAAGAGCGCATCGCCGAACTCATGGAGAGGATCAACCAGCTGGAGGTGGAGAACACGTACTTGCGCGCGCACGCCAGCCAGGACACGCTGGCGCAGCTGCCGGCGGCGGGAGTGAAGCCGCCGCCGCAGCCACAGGGCCCGCAGCCGCCCGCGTCGTAGGCCGCGCCGACCGCTGTCGCCGTTGGCCCGGCCAAGGCCTCCGACCTCCCTCCCCCCTCGGCGCGCGACCCGCACGCGGGACCCGGGGAGTCATTATGGCTGTGCTATGTTAATTCGTAGGTTAACAAGGATCGAGTGTGAACACCGGTCGAGCGCCGAGGGATAGATAGAGCGCGCCCCGCACATCATACACGAGTGTAGTACGGCGCGCCCGCGCTGGCGTCGCGCGCGACCTCCGTCGACTCTATATGCTGCCGCAGACGGATTCCGCGCACGATCAGCGCATAACCAACGCTTTCAATTGAATAGTTATATTTTCTGTTATAATTATTTAGGGTGCAGAATTTCGTGCTAACTGCCATGCTTTTGCTACGCATCTTAGCAACGAGTCTTAGCGTTTTCTATGTACGTACGTCATATGTATTTTATCGGTTTAATGATTAGGTATCACTATCCAATTAATATATTCCATTTAAGGTTACTATAAGATGTGTGTTTATATAATGGACTGTACGAACGTATATCTACGCATTGAACAAGGACTATGTGTTAATTTATTTTCTACATTCTTATGCATAAATGTAAGTTATTTATCAAGTTTTTTTATTAGGTTCTACGTTTTATAAATTTGGAAGTGTTATTCCTGTCGGCCTTTAGACTATCTACTCGTATGTAATGATCTGTTCTGTCGTTTCGTTTCGTTGCTAAAGTTTGAAAGATTGTGTTGTTTTATGTTAGTTTAATTACCATTTATGATTATGTTACAGTTAACTATAAATGTTTGAAATTTGAATAAGTATATGTTATGTGTGGTGATGTTATGAGTTATGCCGAGGAAATCTTGTAGATTTAGTATTAGAATCGTTGCGAGAATGCGAACTCGTGCGATGCTGGCTTTAGTCAATTTTGCACGCTGAAACGAAAAAAAAAACTATTTTTATTCCAACCCTATAATTATCGATAATAGAGCTATTAGCGATTTAACATTGTATTTTTTTAATAATTAAATTGTTTGTATATAGTACAAGTTGTAATAGAATTGTGAGTCGGTATGATGTACATATTGAAAAAATGTGATGTAGGCAACCGTTTGTCTCCTTTGGGGATGCAATCGCCCAGAGACGAATATATCTAAAACGTATAAAATTATATTCATTGTATTTGAAAACTAGCTCCAATGTTTATCACGAACCGAACAAAGTGGCTGGTGACTGATTGTATAGGAAGGAATGACAGAGAAAGCTAGGTTTTATAAAAGCCAAAGCGAGAAGGGTAAGGTCCCCAGCGACTAGTGTGACTAATTTACGGATAAAGTAGTATTTTGTACAACGCTATTATGTGTATAGATGATTTTGTTAGGTCTTCGTGATTATTGTGAATAAACTGTAATGTAATCCCATCATGCATTACCGTAGATAGACCTAGATATGAATTATATGATACTGAAATTTGTAAATATACTGTAAACTGAGAATGTCCATTGTAGCTTATGTTGACCAGAAAGGTTCCTCAATACCCAATAAATAAGAAAACTACTCAAATGTTGTTGATTTTTTTCACATCCCAATAATTATAATAACATATACAATTTATTGTAATAATTATCCTTGTGAAAAAACAATAGCTTCATAGTTGTATGTTAAAAGTAATTCAAATTCAATCTTAAACAGAGTATATAACTTTGAAAGAACGAACAGTTAGCGCGATCCTGATTGTAAGCGCCATTAAGTGTTTTAGCTTCATCATCGATATAATGTTTTCAAGGCTAAAAATTTTTTCGAACTGAGTTAACCGTCTGAGAGTCTGTGTCCAACGTTTGAAAAATAAAAGAACCTCCTACGTGGTTTAGTGGTGGAGACCGACCGAGTCAGGTCTGAAGGCTTGCAGTGCGATAATGCCTATGAGGGTAAAAAGTTTTCTCCGTGTCCGTGGTAGGAATTCTCAATTCGCCTAGCTAGCTACTACACTCGCGAGCAAACAAGTCGACTCAACCCCTCCAGTCGTCTATGTCTAGAGTTTTAAAGAGACTACCGTCCCCTTCTACGTTATGTTCTATGTTATCGGGGTCGGTTTCCGCACTTAGTCTTTAAGGTGGACCATTGTACGTGAGGGCGGCCGTCACTCCAGCCAGCCCACCTCCCTCCAGAAGCGTATGAGATCTCCGAGTCTGTCCAGAGATTCTGTAACAGAATTGGGAGATCCAAGGGTGTTTTTTCGTATTTCGGTGACACCTGTGCACTCAAGGAGCACATGTGACACCGTTTCCTCGGCCCCTAAGCATGCTCTGCATAGGGGGCTATCTGTTATGCCTATGGTGTGGAAGTGTTTGTATAGTGAGCAGTGTCCAGTGATGGTTCCCGTCACCAGCCGCAGACTGTTCCTGTCCAGACGCAATATGTGTTTGGTCAGTTTGTTATTTAGGATTGGCATGGCTTCCTTTGACTGTCTGCACCCTGGAGTCGAGAACCAGTGGTCTTGTGCTTGTGTGCGGGTGAGCTCTTGCAGCCATCCGCGAATCTGGCTGAAGGGAATTGGTACGATGGGCTCGGGTCCGAAAGCCGCTATGTCGGATCCCCTCCTAGCCAGCTCGTCGGCCGCGTCACCGCCCAGTGATCCGCTGTGTCCTTTTATCCATTGCTACCGTCCCCTTCGAAAGGGGAAAGTCGAAAGGGGACTACCGTCCCCTTTCGACTAGTCCCAATTTAACTAGCGTACCCCACATACTACTTAGTGTCTAATTATCTCAATCCATATAAGGACTGCTGTCCCATTTTGTCAAGTCCCTATTTGACTACTATTACATACAGAGTAGAAGGAACCAATCGTACAGCTGCGCTAATAATAATAGTTTGCCCACATATTAGGCCCTGATAAATTGCAAAAACCTGACCCAACAGAAAGGTATTCTGTGTAATAGAAAAAATGCAAATTGAAACAAATAATGAAGAATATCACATTAAAGATCCTTAATTCTACCTACAATCTATTATTCAGTAACTTAAAATATTTTTTTAACTCAACACAAGTAATACTTGCATTTTTCACAAACTGTATTTTTTTTTCAATTCTTGTCGAATTTAATTTCATACTGCATTCTTAACCTTTGCAATGGATTGAAGGGAAGCAAGGTTGACTTAATCTTATGATCAAAATACTTAGATTCACTTAGCGAGGGTTTTTATGAATAAAACTATATTTGGTGACCGTGGAATTGTGTCTCGGCGATTCTCATCTTAAAAATATAAATAGGTACTTTTAAACAAGTTACAAAAGGGAGCTAAAAAAAAATATTTTTTTTACTTTTTAGTGATTTTTTGGGTCGGGGGTTTTTTAAAATTTTTAATTTTATTTTTCCATAATAGAGCAGTGATTAAATAGGTACTATGGCTGAATTATCTTTGAATATTTATCCCTAAAATACATTATGTCGCACAGTGGGGCACAGACAGTCCACTAGCGCCGCCATTCGTGTTTTATTAATTATGATGAAATTAAAGACTTTTCTACAAAAAATAGCACAGTCACGAACTCAATATAGATATTTTATTTTAGATTTTTGGGAGCTATTCAGGCATAGATATAAAGAATAGGAATAATCATAATCAGAATTGTTGCTAAAAGTGGCCACTTTAAGCAATAATTATGATTTCGACTATTCTATACGGTTAATGTGTACAAAATACGTAAATATAAATCATGATTTGACATGACATCATTGATGTTGATCACTTTGTATCGCATCACGCCAAAAATATTACTAAGAAGTTGCACCCGGGTTCCCTATGAATCATAGGGAACTATGATTATACGAACATGAACATCCCTATGTTGTCATATTCATAAACCTATATATGCTCGCTATGATCACAAGTTAGAAATTCGTTCATCTTGTCAAAGTACCTACGCAGCGACAGTCAAAGGACCATGAAAGACCTAGCTTTTGTCTAGGGGGGCCCGTGCTCAGCAGTAAGACGTATTAAGTACCTACGAATTGAATTTGATCAATTTCAAATTGGAACTCATGATATTGAGGACTATAATAATACTCTCATTCATCTGTCTAATAGTAAGTTTTGGCCATTTTATATTCTTAAAATAATAAAATGAAATTACTTTGTGCTTAAACCACCGTCTGTGGCGTCTGTGGCTTAAACTGCAGTTTTCTGCTCACTTACAGTGTTGCCTACGTAACATACTTCAAACCAGATTTAAAATATTTTATAAAAGCTATAAATACTTATACTTGGAAACTTTTTTACCTTAGAATTTACTATTTTCAATAAATAGGTATGGCCATCGTTCTTTTTGAATATTCTAATAATAATCCTTGTAGCTTCTACACTACTACATGTCCCATGTAAGCAAAAGAAGTCCACCCACGTAGTACTGCTACTCAACACTAGGTGGCAATCATAGTGTTACATGCTCTTTGGTGGCAATGGCAATGAGAGCGCATTAACCAACCGAGATCCAACCATGGCTATGGCGTCGTATGCTAGACATTCAATATTAATCACGATATTTGAATCATGATCCAGTATCGCGATATTTATTGATCGTATTGACCAGTATCCATGTGTATGCAAGGGTTGAAAGTAAGTGCAGGGTACTTCACATCAAAGACCGGCAGGCGCACATGGCTCGTAACTTGCGATGGGATATTTAATAGTTTGTGTAATCTTAAAACAATAGGAGGCTTATCTTTGTGACGCCGTAGGTATTACTGGGTGCATAGCATAGGTCATGAAGTGTCTGAAGCTTTGGTCTCAGAACATGAGAGGAAAAAGTAAAAACCCGGAATACAAATCTGTCGGACGGAGAGGAACTGTCGTCTCAGTCTCAGGGGCGGGTCGCAGCATTCAACCTGTAATGCATTGATAGGTGTAGATTTCATACACCCGCTGACTATTCTCAGACACTTTGCCTGGATTTTATCCAATGCTGAAAGGGAAGATTTGTTACAGGGCTCTAACAAGAATGTACCATAATCCACTACGCTGCGAACCAATGCGTTGTATAAGATTTTCAGCGTATATGGGTGTGCACCCCACCAGACTCCCGCCAAGGACTGCAAGATCGGAATAACTCTCGCATTTTCCAATCAGGTGCTCGATATGGTAACTGCCAGAGAGTTTGGAATCCAAGAACACGCCCAAGAACTTTGAATGATTACTGACAGGAATTGTATGTCCTTCCACCTGTATATTTACAGATGGTGGGTTTCTTTTACGAGTAAACACCACCACAGAGCTCTTGGGGGCCGAGAGACTAAGCCCATGGTCACTCATCCAGGCATATAGAGAATTCAGTGATATCTCCAATGATGATGCACTATTGGTCACAGACTCCCCAGTTACATACAACGCCAGGTCATCAGCATACTGTAGGATATGGCAGTCACAATTCAGAGAAGAGCTCAGGTCATGGGTATAATAAACATTGTACAGGATAGGGCTCAAAACAGAGCCCTGAGGCAGGTCTCTATGAATGGTTCGAGAGCCGAAGTCGTCCCCAGGAATCCTTATTTTGACAACACGCGATAGAAACAGGTTGCTTATACAGTTAATTATTCTCTCGCTAATCTCAGCTGTTGCAGCTTTTGCCTGAGGATTGCGAGAATAACGTTATCGTATGTTGCTGATACATCCAAGAAGGCAGCCACAATAGACTCATTTCTGGAAAAACAGGTTCTGATATCCGTAATAAGAACCGCGACACTATCAGTTGTACTCAAACCTTTACGAAATCCGAACTGAGTTTTGGGAAGATGGTCATTGTGTTCCAAGTACCATTCGAGACGCATCTTTACAGGCCCGCCGTAAGCGGGCGTGCAAAGCGTGCACCGCACACGGGCGGCACGTTCAGGGGGGCGGCAAATCGTGCGAATCATCACGTAATTCAAGTCATTGTCATAATACCCACCACACCTTACGTTAAGAAATGTCATCACATGGAAAAAAAAATCCGACCGAATGCGTAGGACCGAATATCGTTAACACCGCCATATATTTGCATCCGTTAAAACTAAGATGCAATATCAAATATAGTCTGTCGGCAGGTTGAACCACCCGCCCCCGCTTGGTGGCGCCTCAAGTATTCTTCAGCAGGACCGGCAGGCCCCTCTGAGCTTCATTCAAAGACTATATAAGTTCTTTAACTATAGTTTTAATTGAACATAAAATTTTAAACAATTTGAATACAAAAAAGTTGATAGAAGATTTCGCAAATATAAAGGCAAGAAGAGTTAAATTTTTGTAGATTAATATTTAAGTATATAGTTTTACACTTCAGAAAACAAAAATAATAAGTACCTAATGAAAATAAATATATACATTTTTAATAATTATATCACCACAGACTCAAGGTCCGTGCCCTTAAGTAGTCGTAGGGCGGCATAATCGTGTTGGAGGAGTGGGTTGGGCGCCGGCAGGGCAGCCTCACCTACCGGACGGTGCAGATGATGACCGGGCACGGGTGCTTCGGACATTATCTGCACCATGTCGCACGGAGGGAGCAGACGCCGCAGTGTCACCATTGCGGCGCTCCCGACGACACGGCCGGGCACACCCTCTCGGAGTGCCCGGCCTGGCGACCCCAGCGCGATGCATTAGCCCTCGCGCTGGGCCTGGGTAGGGGTACGCCCGTCGCGCTGGCCAGCGTCGCACGGGAGATGCTTACCAGCGCGGCGGCGTGGGGCGGCTGTCGCCTCCTTCTGTGAGGATGTGATATCGCAGAAGGAGGCTGCGGAGCGGGCGCGAGAGGATGACCCTCTCCCCGCACCGCTCCGGCGCAGGCGGTTGGGGAGGAGGAGGCGAGCGTTCCTGGACGCCACCAACTTCCCTAGCAAGCTGGGGATTGAAACGGCCCGGCCGGCTGACTACCGGTCGGGAGACACTTTTCACCCCTGGCTTGACCGCCTGGGGTGTCGAATTTGGGGATACTTGTCGACCCCCCCCGTAGAGGTAAGTCCTGGTGCTTGCGCCAGGCAACCCTCCAGCAAATCGGGGAATGGCTAACGCCGATCCCGATTGTGTTTCTACGGAGGTAGAAGTATCTGGAGGGCTTTTAGCGGAGTATGGGGTCTTCTACCCGAGTCCGGCATATCCTTGGGGAGGCCTCGTCAGTCGGCTCCTTGTCGAATCCGTAAGAAGGATTTCCCCTCTTAAAAAAAAGGGCGGCATAATCGGTATTGCACGCGGGCGATGAAACAGCTAGCGGCGGGCCTGCATCTTTATCAAGTGCTCCAAGGTCTTAGCTAACACTGAAGAGAGTGCAATAGGTCTTATGGCGGTTGGATCACTGGGGTTCTTGCCTGGTTTAGGTAATGGCATGATGGTCTGTTCCCGCCAATTTGCAGGGATATGTTCCCGCCATTGACGAAGCAAATATTCAGCAGCTTTAATAGATAGGCCCTACCATGAGAGCCCAGACCAAAAAGGAGTATGGAAAGCCATCACCGCCAGGCGCCGAATCCTGTACGTGAGATAGAACCATATTCAGTTCATCCATTGAGAAAACTTCATTCAGCTCAGATTTGTCTTTAGGGTTAGGGATTGTGAAATTTGTATTTCATTAAAATTGGGTGCATAGCATGGTGCGATTTTCTTAAAGAATTGTTCAGCCGTATTATATGGAACAGTGGTTGTAGTTTTAGGGTAGAAACTGCTATTGTAGAAATTAAATTATTAAATGCTGTAAAGTAGGTCTCAGCTAGCTCGAGTTCCTCACTGTTGGAAAACTGCATACTGTCGATGGGTGGTAAGTGTTTAGAGTGGAATTCAGACTGGCTTTTGTAGTTATTCCAGTCAGGATTTGAAAGGCGATATTTTAGGAGTGCAGGAGTGGACCTGTCAGGCATGTTATGCTGTGGCATGCGAACTATAACAGGGAAGTGATCACTACCGTGTGTTGAGTTATCTAAGTCCCAAATCAGTTGACTTACAATATTACTTGATGAAAATGTAATGTCAACCGGGCTGGCATTCTGGTTAGGGAGGATTCTACGAGTGAATAGTATGTCAACTAATCCAGTACCAAAGTGGTCACACAGAGCGGAGCCCCAACGGTAGTGGTGACAGTTGAAGTCACCCATTATAATAATAGGGTTAGGGATTGAGGAAAAGATATTGTTTAACGTAGGTAGGTAATCTACATGAGGATGGGCAATATAGACACTTACAAATGTAATACCTTCAACCTGACAGGCAACTATGTTGATATCATCCTCTCTGTAATTTAATTTAATTGGCGATAAGACTGCCTTTCTGTTGACCAGCAGGGCAGCTCCACCATAGCCATCAGACCTATCATGTCCATATACATAGGCTGCTACTTATGTATCCGGAACTGGCCACACACAAAAAAATATTTAAAAAAGAACAATTACATTTGAAAATAGAACTCTTTAGTCGTAGAATGCAGCTTGTTTTATTATTCTCTCTATTGTTTGACAACTTTGCCGCCATTTTGATAATTGCGCGTCACCGTAATTATGGAATTAAGTCGAGAACATTTTCGTGCGATGATTTACTACGATTTTCGGCGTGGGCTCAGTCAAAAACAGTGCATCGATCAAATGGTTTCTACTTTTGGTGATGAAGCACCATCAAAAACCACCGTATATCAATGGTTTAGTGAGTTCAAACGTGGACGGTCTTTGCTCTCGGACGAATTTAAGGAAGGTCGGCCAAAATCAGTCGTTGTGCCACAAAACATCGATGCTGTGTGTGAACTAATTATGAAAGACCGTCATGCCACATATCGTGAGATAGAGGCGTCTTTGGGCATCAGTATGACAAGCATTCACAAAATATTACATGAACATTTAGCCGTAAAAAAAATTTGTTCGCGTTGGATTCCTCACAATTTGACGTCTATACAAAAACAGGCCCGTATCGATTGGTGCAAAGAAATGTTACAAAAATATGACCGAGGTGCTTCAAAAGCTGTTTATAATATCTATACAGGTGACGAATCGTGGATATATGCGTATGACCCAGAAACAAAACAGCAGTCGACGGTATGGGTGTTCCAAGATGAGCGGAGGCCAACAAAAGTTGTTCGTGCAAAAAGCACTTTAAAACAGATGGTTGCTTGTTTTTTTGGAATCAATGGACATGTTGCTACAGTGCCATTAGAAAATCGTAGAACTGTGAATTCTGAATGGTATACAACCATTTGTTTGGCAGAAGTTTTTGATAATATTCGAAAAAATAACCCACAACGAAGAATTATCCTGCATCGCGACAACGCGAGCTGCCACACGTCAGTCGAAACAACACAGTTTTTAGAAGCTCAAAAGATTGAATTGACCGGTCATCCGCCATACAGCCCCGATTTAGCTCCCAACGACTTCTATTTATTCCCTTTTGTGAAGAATAAATTACGAGGTTTACGTTTTTCGACACGTGAAGAGGCCGTCGATGCATTCAAAATGCACGTTTCGAAGATACCCCAAACAGAGTGGAAAAAGTGTTACAAAAATTGGTTTGAACGGATGCAAAAATGTATTGACTATCAGGGAGAGTACTTTGAAAAACAATAAAAACATAAAAAAATACATATCTGGTTTTTTATTTCATATTCCGGATACATAAGTAGCAGCCCTTACAATATAGTTAGGCACATAAAAGATAAGAGAGGAGACAAGCCAAGTTTCAGAGATGGCTACTACTAACGGGTTATATTTGTTTAATAAGTATATAAGGTCTTGTTTTTTGTGAGATATACTTCTAACATTCCACTGTAGCAGTGTTAATGGGAGCATTTTTTAATGTATGTAATAGCGGTATAAGTTTCTGGGCAACGAAGTCGGGTGCAGAGTTGTGGGAGAGCATAAATGAATTTATAACAGAAAGAATTGGTTCAATAACTTCACCAGGAAGGGGGTTTGGGTCAAAGTATTATTGGTAAGAGCACAACCATTATTTGAGGGTGAGAATGAGTAGTTGCTTGTGAGATCAGCATGAGCTCGCTTATCATAGCCCTGTGGCAGAGTGACGTGTGGTTTGGGCCGGGTATAGGTAGTTTTTTTATAACCTCTAGAAAATGAAGGAAATACATACAATAAAATCAATTCATATTCAGCCGAAAACACAAGTATCGAACGTCAGACTGACAGTTCGCTTACAGTGATTTCACTTCAGAGCATTAGCGCCGAGGCGCGTTCAGGGCCTTCGCGCGAAGTACAACTTTTCGCTCTAACCCCGTTCAATGCCTTCGAGCGTGACAACCGGGTGAAACAACCGGCCCGTTCAAGACCTTTGAGTGTCGGCGCGAGTTACAACCGAACAACCATCGAATTTGATGGTTGTAAAACGCTCTGACGTTTATGACTGAAATACTCTTACGTGATTGGATGATATTGGCGGCCATATTCTATAATGTCATCTACTAGAAAGAGAGAGAAATAAAACATCATGTGAAAGAGGGAGATAAAAGATTTGGTTGCTGCAATCCGTTCAACGCCTTTGAGCGAGTTAAAAAACAACCGGACAACTACACCCAGAGGCGCTGAACGCGCCTCCGTAATTCCAATATGACGTAAACGATGACGTCATGTCATGCTAAGTTAAGATTGCGCGAAATAATCTAACTGGTAAAAGCATGTAAAAGCATGCCTAAAAGCAAAGCATAACAAAAAGCACGGCCGGACCTCCTTTTAAAACCACGGCAAGCAAAGCATAGTACGCGTTTGCTTTGTCACTGCTGTGTACGTACGACGACATATTTGGCGCTATTTTTCTAAAATTTTCTCTGCGTGATTATTGATTGTTGTTATTTGCTTAAAAGTTTATTAATTCTATAAAATGAGTGACTCTTATAACATATTAATTGATTTAACACCACCGGAATTATGTTTAATTGCTGAAAATGCGAGTGTGAGTATTTTACCTGTAAAGTCCAAAAGCAGGTACATTGCTACATATGGTTGCTACGTATTTATTGTTTCATTTTTCCCAACTGTAAAATAGTTGTTCAATACACTGCGGGACTGTCATTTCCACTCGTTCCGACTGTCAACCCTCGCCTTCGGCTCGGGACGACATTTGTCGGAACTCGTTGCAATGACAGGCTTCCCGCACTTGTAGTGAAAATAACTATTTCGTATGAAGTGCGAAGAGAACAATTATTTAAAGTAACCAATAATATAACAAGTAGTAATATTCTTTTTTACTTGTAAATATTTTATTTCAACAAGTAAAACCATTCAAGTAACTAGCTCGTAAAATATTGTACATTATTTTATGCCTTTACAATTCTAAATACATAACTCTCTTTTGTCTCCGCATTCGGGTATTACACCGTTTAAAACGGTGGCTTTCGGGATTTAAACGGTGCGTTTCAGTTTTAAACGTTTTAAACTGGTTTTGTTACAACTCTAGACGCAATCAATGACGTCTTCACATCCAACGTGAACGCTGTTGTCGCGAAACGGGCCGCCTGTTAGCGCGCTCACAGTGCTGTGGGGCTAGCACGTAGGAGAATCGAAAATCGAATCGAAATCCGAATCGAGGAGTTTGTATGGCTTTTTTATTAGCGCCACGGCGGCGGCGGTGAGTAGCAGAACTAATAAAATTGCCATACAAACTCCTCGATTCGGATTTCGATTCGATTTTCGATTCTCCTGCGTGCTAGCCCCACTGATAGTCACTATAATCGCGAAACGGAACGCGGCCTGTGTAGTTTGTGTCGTCTGTGGCTGATGCACAAGCCGTGTAAGCAAAAAAAAAAACTATTGTAACCTCAGTGGGGCTAGCACGCAGGAGAATCGAAAATCGAATCGAAATCGGAATCGAGGAGTTTGTATGGCAATTTTATTAGCGCCACGGCGGTGAGTAGCAGAACTAATAAAATTGCCATACAAACTCCTCGATTCGGATTTCGATTCGATTTTCGATTCTCCTGCGTGCTAGCCCCACAGAACAATCACTACTGCTCACAGAACACATATACCCAAGGGAAGAATGACAACTACATAGAAAAACACGTTGGACAAATTTTGACTGTACTGCCATCTTACTGTGGCCCCACGCACTATCTACGCGGTAAAATTCAAAAGCAGTGTAATATTAATTTTTTATTGTAATCGTAATTTATGGAAACTAGATAATATGCAATGATTTTAATTATAAATCATTGCATATTATTTTCTAGTTTCCATAAATCACGTCAGAATTCGCAGAATAGTAAAGGTAAAAATTAAATAAAAGTATGATAGTTTTATTTATGTTTTATTGTGTTCATCTTCTTTTTTATTGCTAGTTTTGAAGCAGATTCTACGTATTCTCGGTTGTTTAATGTACAATACCTTTTAATAGTTATGTGAAAAAACTATTTATAATAATTTTTACATTTATTGAGACATATTTCTCACACTGTTTCTAAAAGGTGAAAGGACAATGTCGAAAATCGCCCCATGACCAACAAAGATTTGATTTACGTTATAATTATATGCATATTTTATAACACTCATAACAAATATTTGTATTCGACGGACAAAGCAAAAATATATAAAAGTACTTTTAGAAACAAAACCAAATGAAGTAAAATATAGAAAAGGTTATTGTTACCTTTGCTCGACTGAATAGAATTGAATCGATTTTATGTAGGTATGTACATTTATTTATTTGTATAAATTAAGTTTCTCATAACTTACAACGAAAATTGAATTAAAACATTCGTCAACTGACTACGCACGCGCTGTCGCTTGTTAGTTCGTCGTGTTTTTGACTTTCTTTATAATTTCGCGATTTCTTGTTCTTTACAACGTGGCTATAATAACGTGCTTTGATTGATTGCAATAATTATTATTTTAATAATTGTATAGGTATGAACTATGTGTATTGCTCTAACGAATGAAATTGTTACCTCAACTAACCTCAAAATCTGATTCATTTTCATATTTAATTCGATTTCAAAGCTTGTCCGTAGTAATTGATGTGGATGTACAGTATTTACTAATGGCTAATTATATGAAAAGCATTTTTTCACTGCTGTTGGTGTTGGGGCGAACAATGTATGGACGCAGAGCAATGTCCTTTATATCCTCACAGAGGTTTTTTAATAACAATGTTTTTAAATCCAATATTGATGATGACATTAAAGAGAAATTATCACATAGAGTAGCACAATCTTCAACACATTTAATTAAATTTCTTGATGCATAAATTAATTTCTTCTTAATGTCGACATACTCTTTACATTCTATGAATGAATGTACATTTTCTGTCAACTTTAATATCTTCTCAAACACACCACAAGTCACATTCAGTTTTTTTTTATAATAAACCCACATAATAAGCACAAGCTTGCATTTCAGCTGAGTCAGCTTTTCACTGCATCCTGCTGTACCCGACGGGTTGACAGATATTTAATCCTGTTTTTCTTTAAGATTTTTAAATATTTGCAAAATACCTCTTAAAGTCCAGACCCACCCATCTTTCGAAGGTGGTGGGTGGTGGGCTCTGGCATCCAACAAATTCTACTTCCTCAAAAAATTTTTCATTAGTTCAAAATGTTTGAAATGCGGCGAGTTCATGGTTATGTTTGTTGAGTGTGGTTTGCCTCTCCTCAAATCAGCAGAGTCGCTATTTACGGCGACAATTTCCACCTTTGTAATTGCACCTGCAGGCAGTTCCCCTGAAAATGTAATAAAAACTATTTAATGAAAATTGTCAAAACTATAGAAATATATAAACTAGGAATTCAGGCAATATTTTCCTAGGAGCCATCCGACAGTCCAACACTACAACTCAATCGACTTATTTCTTCTAGCTGTTTTCCTTATTTTGCATTGTTATTCACCCTCACAATGACAAATCTTACATTCCAACATCTGGATGAAATATTTTTATAAATAATACTTTCAGTTAAAATCAGCTGCTGTTTGTTAATTTTTTATGAACTTTGTAGGAAATGTTTAAGTATGTCAAGGTATTAAACTTAACTAGAAAAAATTAATCAGGCCTGCCCCATAGCATGATCAACAAAACACACTATGATCAAACAGTTTAGTGCTTTATCATTCATATTGATTTATTGTTTTATCATAATTATTGTGTTTCAGTGTTCATGCTATGGGGGCTGGGGTGGGAATCGAACCCACGGCTTTTCTTAATCAGAACTCTTTGCTCTGAGCTATAAATTTTAGTGCAGACATTTTTAGGTATTCATATCAAATCTTTATAAATTTTCAGGTTCAGATTAATTGATATAACAATATAAATTATTACGTAGGTAAGTTTACCTTGGGATATTTTTGCAAACATGCCTGCAGCCACCGAATGACTCAAAACCTGAGCTGCCTGAGCTGACTAACTTTCATCTTTTCTTTGCAATTAGGGTTAAGGTGATCCTTCCTCAGTGATGGAGCAAACACGAAATTTGGATTTACATTATCTCAGTCATAAAAGTCTTGAATGTGACTCCACTTGGCAATGCCTGTAAAGAAATAGAACTATTTTTAGAAACCAAGGATTTTTTTCCTATATTATTTATTTATTTAACAATTTTTGTACACATAAAACTAGACAGCACAAACAACACATAAGACACAATGTACAAAGGATCTGCTTATTTCATAAATGAAATTTCTTCCAGCAGACCCTCAATTTTCTATTAATTGATATCTTCTAGACAAGTTTTTATTGTATATTGTTTAAATAATATCTAACTGGAGTTCCAAATTTTTAATTTATAGTACAGTAAGGAGTAGGGTATGGATGCATTGGTGGTGCTGTGGACTCGGCACTGTCCTTCTTATCGGGAGGTCCGTAGTTCGATCCGGCCAAGTACCAATGTGTCTTTCGTTTTTTGAATTTCAGATGTACATTTGTCGATGCTCCTATGGTGAAGGAAAACATCATGAGGCAACCTGCATTCATCTATAAAGAAATTCAAAGGTGTATATGAAGTCAACCAATCCGCACGAGGCCAGCATGGCTGACTTAGGCCTTACTACCCTAACCCTTGGGTAGCCTCGAGCCCCTCAGTGGGGACATATATTATGAGCTGTGATGATGATGATGATTGTAAGGAGTTGTAGTTTATAGTACAGCTTGCATAACAATTGAAATTGATAATACAGACTTTATCCATAGTGCTCAGACTCGGACATTTGGATGGAGTGCAAGCACTATTGATAAAGTATGCTGTCTCAATTTGAAATGTAAAAAATTTGGCATTATCAATCAATAAATGAACCATAGTCACACCACTAAACTGTCTAAATAATCATTATTAATATGCAACAAGAGCACTCTACAGGCGGCATATAACTATCACAAGTCTTAGGATGGAGTCCACTCTCAGGACTCAGCATCCACACATTGAATGCATAAAATACTAGAAATATTTATTTTAACACAGATATAAACAGGTAGGATATATACAAAAGCTATTTTTATTCACCTTGTCAAAACCAATCATATCTGCAGGCGTAGCACGGGCTGCCAAGAAATTTGTGATAAGACTCAGTGACACGTATCCCTTGAGGAGCGTCAAGAAATTTTATCATGTCAGTCACACTAAGGCTGCGTTCCGAAAATCAATAAGAATCACTATTAGCGCGCTCAAACGCGACCCGAAATGTTGTGAGCGCGCTAATGTTAGCCAGCATGAAGAGCCACATGACGCCATCGTTAACGTCATATAGAACTTACGGCGCTAATGCTCTGGAGTGAAATCACTTTATGCGAACTGTCAGTCTGACGTTCGATAATTGTGTTATCGGTTCAAAATGAATGTACATGTTCTTCCGGACCGAAATCGTAAGCATGCTAATAGCACTTTCAGTGTTCTCTTTAATTTGGCCAAGGCGATTATAATCGTTAGCACTGTGAGAGCTGTTATCGGACCGCAGCCTCAATAGGCGCCCCCGTACTACTCTATAAGACATAGATATTATGTCACTGAAATTGTGAGATAATGCGTGACTCAAGTCCCGTCTTGGCAGCCCGTGCTACGCCTGCAGGAACAGCATGTTTGGATAATCTCTTCTCTTCAACATTAATAAAGTCAATAGTATATATAATCTTATAATCCTTTGCTCAACATATAATTTACGTTGGAAGTCCACAGATGACCAACTGTCATTTGGAAAACAATACTTGGCCCACATTTCACATCTGAAAAAGAAAATATTATGAGCGAAAGTTCATTTATCATTATGATATTTAATCTACGGAATTTAGAGACTATTATAATTTTATGTTCTTGCAGTAACGCTAATAGAACTCAAAGAAGTATCTTTTTTATTGTGAACATAACCGCTACCGCTTTAACAGGGGTCTTTTCTGTCTTTTTTTTTTATTGTAGCATTTAGTCGTTAGAGAGGATAACAACCATTACTGCTAGTGTCAAGTGCCAGGATAGACAGTTTCATAAAATAATTTAAGAGAAGTTTTCAACGTCGTTGTTTGACAACTGCGATGAAGGCTTGTTGAATAACAAAAAAAGGACGTAGCAATGTCAGAAGTATTTAAACTGGTCAATTTCAACACTTACCGTCGAATATTTGTTGTTCCTGGCTTTGGAAAGCGATATAGTATAATGTTTGCAATTGCATCATCTTGTGGTGAGATTCCACACTTGAGACATTTTCTCTTCAGGTTATCAGGCATGTTCCCTGACAAACTATTGTTCAAATTGACACGTTTTAGAGTCACTGTCTCAGGAAAAGCAATTAAATCTAAGTAACAACACGAAAAAGAACTCACGTTTAACACAAAAATCAAAACAAGTCACTGTCTCCAAACGAGTCTATTTCTCATGTAAAAACACAAAAAGACACTATCAAGAAAAGTCGTTATCTCAAAAGCAAGCACACTTCGATATTATTGCGTAAATTCACAATGGAGAAACAAAAGGAAAATAATTCATACGCCAGAAATATAAATTCGGCCATATTTTTTGTGAATGTATGTTGCCAGTTCTAACATTGACTTTACATCCATTATCCATTTAATAAATAATCTTCAAACTCAAGCCTTTCTGGATAACTTTAAACAAAATATACTTAAAAATATTAACTTTAGTTAAATAACGCAAATTTATGTTTTAAAAGATGTTTATCATCAGAAAATATGGTTAACATCTATGAATCTTTTGTTATTATTTACTACCATTTTAGGATTTTTAGAAACATCTTTTTTGAGGTAACACTCGATGTATCCCTAGTAGGTATGTCTCATTGCGCCAATAGAAAAGTCGACCGCCCCTGCTACTGCTTTAGTTATTCTTCTGAGATTGTAACAATTTTGCACAGACCTAGTATACGTAGTATCTCTATTAAGTCTGTGGACCTAGTGCAATTTTGTACAATAGACAAGTAGGTACACAGAACCATAGTATCTCTAATAAGTCTGTGCACAGAACATAATATAACTTGTTCACAGTAGTTTGTGAACATAATTGTATTACTCCTATTCTAAATCCTAATTAGAAGTGGAAAAAACGGCTTAAAATTTTAAAACGTTTAAACGTTGTACTTATTTAAATAAGCGCGCTTGTAAAAAAGCTTTTCGTTTAAACGCTTATTGTTTACTGCGTATAATTATGTTTGCAAAAACGTTTAAGTACAACGTATGCACCGTTCTATTGCTAATGACAAAAACACTATAGGGATAGCTTTATACTATTTAAACGAAAAAACTCCTCTCATATCAATCAAATGAAATATTTTTATTGATGGAAATATTAATATTCTTATTTTATTTTTTAATAAACAATGTTTCTACAAATATTGCATCACGCGACTTAATTGACCAAGTTCCTTTCAAAAAAGTCCTACATTACATTATTACCACCTCTCGACACTAAAACTATCAAATTATATATATATTTATAAACTTTATTTAATCGCACTTTATACACACACGCAAAACAAACGTAAATACAATGCTTATTTATACACGTATTTAAAAAAATAAAACGAAAGCGTACGTAAAAGCAGCCAGCCACAACACAACAAACGCGTACTTATCTCTCGACAGTGAAAAGCTTACTACTTTTTTAAACGAAAAGCGTGGTAAGCCATCCAATTTTGGGATGCGTTTTGGTCGCTTTATAACTCCAGCACGCAGTATAATGCCATCTAGCGGCGAACGTTCTATTTCCGATGCATGTATACAGAGCATGCTTTCAAAGTAGGTAATTTTATTGCGGGAGTACAGATGGCGGGACTAATGTTTGTCGGTAAAAAGCAAAGCGTAAGTAAAAGCATAATGTTATGATTAGAAAAGTCTGCTTTTCTACTTTTGTTCAAAAGCAAACTTTTTTAAGTGCTTTTCGTTTAAACGCTCACCTCTAATCCTAATCCAGTAGGTAGCACAGATGAGATGAGGAAGTAATTAGGTAGGCAAACAAAGAGCAAGTAATACTGAGAGGTAATTTTATAATTTGTTAGCAGTAGTAATTAAATAAACAGTAATTTAGTTTTGTGATACAAGTGGGCAGAACATAATTTGTCAGGGTTTAGTGGGTTTATTGTTCTGCACCACAGTTGTGCACTCTGCACAAACAATTATGTGAACCTGTGATATGAACAAACAAGTTTCTGTGATAAATTTTGTGTAGCAGAAGTAGTAACAGTAATATAATATGAGGGCAGAAGTTGTCACAAACAACTCATTGCCACTTTAATAGAAGATTATTGCCACCACCCAAAGAATAGAATAGAATAGAAGATTATTGATTATCAAAGAAGATTATTGAATTGTGTAATTGGATTTGTTGATGTTTTTACAGACAATACAAATACAATGGAGACTATGAGTTTGAAAGAGATTCAAAACAAATTATTGCTGTGGGAATCTGGCGACAATCCCCTGGCACCATTAACTGCTGAACAGAGAGAAGCTGTTCTTGACTTGGAGTCTTTGCTACTGGGTCCCCGAAATGAACAGCAAGAAGTTTGTCAATTTCTGCTAAATCAAAATATGATAATCTAGATACATTTAAAATAAGCTTTGTAGATACATTAAATTATGACTTTTTTATAGGAAAAACTCAAAGAAATGGAAGACATAAGTAGTAACAGCGAAATATCATCCATGGATACAACTTGCGATTTTTTAAGTTGGTATGAGAGTCTATGTGAAGATAACATCAAAGCACACGACACACCTTTTGAAGCATACTATAAGCAACTGGAAGATCGTAGAAACGAGTGCATCTCTTTGAATAATCAGGTCCCTTTTATTTTATAGCAGTGTTTTGTAAATAATGATTTTTGTTTTATAAAGTGTCAATTAAGCGAAAATAGACATTCAATATCGAGTATTTTTTAACCGACTTCAAAAAAGGAGGAGGTTCTCAATTCAATGCGTATGTTTTTTTTTCTTTTGTGTGTATGTTACGCGATTACGCCGCCAATTGTGGACCGATTTTCAAAATTCTTTTTGTATTCGATAGAGTATACTCCAAGGGTAGTCCCATGGTCACCAAAGTCAGGATCTGATGATGGGATCCCATGAAAATTGAAGAAAACCCTTAAATTTTAAGGTGTCCAATGTGTTTTGTGTGTATGTTACGCGATTACTCCTCCAATTGTGGACCGATTTTCAAAATTCTTTTTGTATTCGATAGAGTATACTCCTAGGGTGGTCCCAAGGTCACCAAAGTCAGGATCTCATGAGTTCCCATGAAAATCAAGGGAAACGCTAATTAAATACCAGCTCACCGAAGGTTTCTTTCACTAAAAAGTTAAAAATAAAAAATATTTTACAAAAAATAAAAACCGACTTCAACCGACCAAAAAGTTAAAAATAATTAAGAATAGGTACAGACTCACACTTCTATATTGAAGTAGGTGACAAATTTTAAGACTTTCTAGGGATCATCGTTTGGCTCTGTTTTGTTTTAAGCTTTATTTAAGGGATTATTCAGCCAGTGGTGTAACTATACCATCTGAGACCCGTGGAAAATTCTTTGCCCCCCCCCCCCCCCTAAAATTGATTGACATATTTTTCTTTTGAATGTGTTAAATAATGATAGGTTTGAATTTGTGTTTGGTCTTTTTAAGTACTTCGGTACTTAAAAAGTTACTCTTGGGGCCGCGGCCGGGGGCCCCCTCGGGTTGAGGGCCCGTGGCATTTCAACACCCCTGCCACCCTATAGTTACGCCACTGTATTCAGCTTTTATAACTCAATGGGAAGAAATGGAGCAGTGGCATATGTATTCTAAATCAATCACCCATGGCCGGATGTAAATAACCATAGTCAATCAAGGCTTATCCAATCTCGTTACAGGTTGATGCCACATTAGCAGACCTCAGCAAATTATCACAACAATATCAACTGGTTTCAGATAAAACTAATGCATTGCATACAATGAGTGAACAGTTACTTGCAGATCAAAACAAATTGTCAAGTATAGGTAAATATCTGCTTTCTTCTTAGATCATTTAGCCTATGGATATGCCTACGCAACAAATCGCAGTATACATTTTTCTGCCACATTTTGCGGGAGGCGAGGTAAACGCGCATACCACACTACGAAAATCTAGCATTCAATTGCAGATACGCACACTATAAAAATATTACCTCACTCTAAAGAAACACACACACAATGACAAATTAAGGTGTATCTATGCAATCGCTGAATCCGGGCTTGTTTTAATCTCTAAGTGGCTTAAAGATAACCTACTCACACTGAATGTAAGTAAAACAAATTATCTATGCTTTACAATTAATAGTAGGAGACAGCCCAATCAAAATTTTCCGCTAAGGATTCACCAACACTGCAACCAGAACAACGTGAACTGCAACTGTGTGCCCCTGGAGAAAGTTGAGTCTACCAAGTACCAATGTGTTATCTTGGCTAAAAACTCTTAGCTACGTTCAAACAGAACAATTACTTAAATTACCTTATAAAGAATAATGAAATACAGTACTTACCTACATACTTACTAATTCATACGTACACACACACACACACACACACACACACATTTTTTCTTGCTATTTTGGTACAGAAATGAATAATCTAACTTTCATATTTACAGGTGATGATATAAAACAAAAGCTCCATTATTTCACACAAGTAGAACATCTAGCGCAAAGACTAAATAGTCCTACCATGTCAGTAAATAGTGAGGCGTTCTTTATAGTGTTGGCAAAAATTGATGACTGTTTGGATTACATGAAGAATAATGTAAGTGGTTTGATAATGTTTCAATTTGCTGCAATTGTGACCATTTTGGCTTAATATTGAGACTTATATACTACTGTTTTTTTTTTAAATTATATATTATTGTTAATATTGACAGAGTAGTTTCAAGGAAGCACATACATATTTAGTGAAGTACAGACATCTGCAAAGCAGAGCTATATCACTCATAAGATCGTATGTCAACCACATATTAGACAATGCTACTGAGGACGTACTGACACCAAAGGTTGATGATTCATCGGACCAGGAAGCTATGAACACAGCTTACGCGGTGTACTTTGGAAAGTTCCAGGCAGCAGCACCTAAATTGAAGATGGTTATAAGTGAAATAGAATCCAGGGCTGAGAATAATGAAGAGTAAGTAAAAGAAAAGATAATTGTATTTATTTATATTTGTAACTTTTTTGAAAGAGCTGAACACTTTTTTTGAGGTCAGAATGTTGTACATTATTGACGATAACTTAGTGAAAACTAATTTTCTTGTCTTCAATAAAGTTTCCTTTATTGGTTATTAAATAACTAAGGAAAACGTTAGTATGAAATAAGCAATGTTCTTAAAAATCTTCATACAAAATGGCAATTTCATACTATAACCCCTAATATTATAAGAAACCAAATTTTAAATTTAAACATTATGATTTTTAATGTTATGCCTTTAACAATTCTGCATTATAATGTTTATGCTTATCGAGATTTTATACCAAATAAAATATTATTAGATTTTTATGCCATATGATGTATGCCAATCGAAATTATGACAACAGAATGCGTTTTAAAGTGTCACCCTAAAAAATGCTGGTGTTTGTATGCCTCTGCTTTTGGCGAAGGGCAGAAGTTATTGTTAATTTTATAATTTTATTCCATTACAGCTACGCTTCCCTGCTATCGGATATCCAGCGGGAATATGCGAACAGACGCGCACGCGTGGCCGGCGGTCCCACGGCAGCGGCGCTACAAGCGGCGGCGCAGCGGAGGCCGCGCGACCACTGCTCGCTGGCGCGCGCCGCCTGCTCGCTGCTGGCCCACGCCTGCCGCGACGAGTGCGCACTGTACGACCACTTGTTCACGCGAGTGTCGCCCGCGCTACAGTGAGTGTCCCAGATACACAATGCACTGCTCGCTGCTGGCCCACGCCTGCCGCGACGAGTGCGCACTTTACGACCACTTGTTCACGCGAGTGTCGCCCGCGCTACAGTGAGTGTCCCAGGATACACGACGCATTGCTCGCTGCTGGCCCACGCCTGCCGCGACGAGTGCGCACTGTATGACCACTTGTTCAGCGAGTGTCCTCCGTACTACAGTGAGTGTCCCAGGATACGCGACGCACTGCTCGCTGCTGGCCCACGGCTGCCGCGACGAGTGCGCACTGTACGACCACTTGTTCAGCGAGTGTCCTCCGTACTACAGTGAGTGTCCCAGGATACACGACGCATTGCTCGCTGCTGGCCCACGCCTGCCGCGACGAGTGCGCACTGTACGACCACTTGTTCAGCGAGTGTCCTCCGTACTACAGTGAGTGTCCCAGGATACGCGACGCACTGCTCGCTGCTGGCCCACGGCTGCCGCGACGAGTGCGCACTGTACGACCACTTGTTCAGCGAGTGTCCTCCGTACTACAGTGAGTGTCCCAGGATACACGACGCATTGCTCGCTGCTGGCCCACGCCTGCCGCGACGAGTGCCCACTGTACGACCACTTGTTCACGCGAGTGTCGCCCGCGCTACAGTGAGTGTCCCAGATACACAATGCACTGCTCGCTGCTGGCCCACGCCTGCCGCGACGAGTGCGCACTTTACGACCACTTGTTCACGCGAGTGTCGCCCGCGCTACTGTGAGTGTCCCAGGATACACGACGCACTGCTCGCTGCTGGCCCACGCCTGCCGCGACGAGTGCGCACTGTACGACCACTTGTTCACGCGAGTGTCCTCCGTACTACAGTGAGTGTCCCCGGATACGCGACGCACTGCTCGCTGCTGGCCCACGGCTGCCGCGACGAGTGCGCACTGTACGACCACTTGTTCACGCGAGTGTCGCCCGCGCTACAGTGAGTGTCCCAGGATACACGACGCATTGCTCGCTGCTGGCCCACGCCTGCCGCGACGAGTGCGCACTGTACGACCACTTGTTCAGCGAGTGTCCTCCGTACTACAGTGAGTGTCCCAGGATACGCGACGCACTGCTCGCTGCTGGCCCACGGCTGCCGCGACGAGTGCGCGCTGTACGACCACTTGTACTTCCCCACTTCACGGACCGCTGCTCGCTGCACGCCTATCGTAACATTTTTATTAGGAGGCTGATACAAATGTATGTTCGCCCCGCCCAATCTCACACGTCGAAATACATCCCACTGCTGGGCACGGGTCTCGTATGCGACGAGATGGAATTGGCCGGTTACACTACGCCGGACAAGCCGATTGGTGTAGGATGTTGTTTCGAGTTTTCTATCTCTACGCGTTGGTGTAAGTCAATTAGTAGTCAATTCTCTACCACTACTGGCGTAACTCGGCATCAACTTTACGCCGAGTACATGACTCACATTGTTTTTGCTGATTATATCGTAGTTGTGGCGAAGACGATGGTAGACCAGGAAACAGTACTCGACGGCCTCTAGAGTTTTTTCAGCATGTGGGTCTTGGGAACATGGAGCAGACACAAATTTTGTTAACATTCCCATATCGTACCTATAACTGTGAAGTTTAGAGGCTCTACATTGAAGTCCTAGACTAATAAGAAGGTATACTCGGTGCTCCAGATGTCGACGTCAAGCCTAAAATGGGTGATAATAATAAGGCATAACAATAGATGTCAGAAAATTTAAAAAAAACTAAGTCATTTATTTTGTAAATTATGGACTTAAAAAATTCAACATGCGCCAATTTTTTGAAATTACCTACTTGCCAAACTCGCATAGTAAATTTTTATCAGTGCATTTTCTTAATTCTGGGTGACCTTATTAATGTTGAATATTTGATTGGGTAAACAATATCATATTGGCAGCTGGCTTTAAATTTTAGGCCAGAGCACACCCTGGACAATCCATACAACGTTCGCAAATCAATTACCTATTACTACTACTTAATAGAGATGGTCGTTATTACGATAGCAGATAATATAATGCATTATATGAACGTAACGAATAACACATTATTGAGCAACGGATTATCCTGCTATCATTATAAACTGCTGTTGATGTTGTAGCGTTGTAGCGCAATGACTGATGTTCCACCCACCGCGCTGTTGCCGATAACGTAACGCGAGAGTGAAGCAAAGAGCGAGAGCGCAATAGGTGTGTACGGGAGATAGCAATATAAACTGTACGAGTCACGAGCACGACACGATAATCGCTTACCACTAACTTTTGTGCTTTCTCACATTGACGTAAGTTCACTTTAAAATGTTTGATGATCGCGACGATTTGAAATAAAAGGTGAATAATAATTATTCGTTATACTGCTGTTTTGAATGAGATTGCTGTTTAAAATTTTATTGTTCGTTCAATTCTGTTCTGTTCAGTTCAGCAACAGTCCAATTAGAGGAATTGTGATTATTTTTTGTTACGATTTAATTATTTCAGTGTGTAAGTGCGTAATTAAAAGTTAGCGTAAGTGTAAATAAAATTGTTTTATAGTTAGTGTTAAGTATTTTTAAATATTAAAAATGCCGAGAATAAGAGCCCCGATCGCTCCTATTTGGAACTATTTCGATGTTGGTAACAGTATGAAGACACTTGTTCATTGTGCAAAACAGCAGTATAACAGGATAACGAACAGCAGTTTACAATAACAGCTATATGGAAATAACACAGCACTGTTATTTGTTATTTGGAAACAGTCGTTACTCTCATCTCTACTACTTAAGCAAATGACGTTTGTACACGCGCAAATGTGTGCGAGGAATCTAGTAGGGCTGAGCGCGTGGCTTTCAATCGAAATGACATGACAGAGAAGTGTAGCGACTGCCTTCTCTTTTACCCGCATAGCGCTATCTCTGTTATCGGCCGGCGCTCGCGTCTACTCGATGAACGTGAAGTGTCGCCGCGCCCGAGCGATCGCGCGCACCCTTGTTTATATGTCAGTGATGTCTACAACGAAGTGCCGAGTGGGGTGAAGTATTTGGAATGAGTGCGGGGAGGTGAGTGGCCGTTCTGTACGTAGTACTATTATATCTTCTGTGGCCAGAGTATACAAACGCATTTTTCGGGATTGCAAAACAAACGAAAATATTTAGAAAAGTAAAGATTTGTAGCAACAGGAGTGAAAAGACTGTCACTGGGTGTAGATTTTTCGATTTTTTTAAATGTCGATAATTTTTTAAAATATGTTAAGTACTTAGTTTTTTTTTACATTTACTGACAACTATTATGACTCGGCCTACCTATCTCGACTCGTACATGGAAACATATGATTAAAATTATTGTATAGTGTTCATCTAGATGTCATTTTGATGTCAGCATTTTTGTGAAATTCACGCTGTATAATGCTGCGGCTATATTTTCACTATAATACAAACATTCACTGATGACACGTCTGGTCAAATATCAAAATTGGTACAAGCAAACACTCAAGTAACTTCTGCCATAACAGTCGTCAGCCCTGCGAGCGATGGTAGCTGCCCTCTGTTAATTTAGGTTCGCAATTATTTCAGCTGTGTGGGAGACTTTAGATTTTTTTTAAAACGTCGCCCCACACTAGGATTTTCTCCTGTGTCGTGGGTACAGTTACAAACATAGAATATCACATGCACATACGCCCAGACCGGAACAAATTTCTGTAGGCCATACAAAATATTTGTGCCGTACGGGAATCGAACCCGCGACCCGTTGCGCAGTAGGCGATCACTCAACCTCTGCGCTAACCGTGTCGTCAAAAAAGTTCTTTGTGATTAGTTAGTAATGGTTCTCGTTATTACCGATTCGATAACTTGGAGAAAGCTCGAGCATAGCCCTCTCCATTTCCCTTTGAGTGGCCTTGATTCTTATCAGGTCGCATGTACTATTACTCGCACGAATTGAAGACTCGTCTTCAGAACGTCCAGAGTCCGGGCAGCTGTAAGTCTCTGAACCATACCGGAGCAGCCCGGCCAGCGAGGTGCTGGGTCTTAACGCTTGTGAGGGATTACCCTGAACACAATACCCAGACGTGGAGCCTATTATCGCGCGCGCTACTCTGGCGCAAAGGCCACACCTAGGGCGGTCGTGGAAGGTGAGCTGAAAAGGCCCGCGCCTTCTACTGTAGGTAGTAGGTCTCGGAGGTATCGGAAGAGAATGGTATGAGGGTCGTTCATAACTGGCAATAGGTCACCTCCGCCTAACGCCGCCCGGGGTTTCCTTCCGACAAGCGACCTTCTGCAGGTTGTGACCGAAGCATCTTAACTCCTGTCAGTAGGTACTTGCAACATGCGGTATGAAAGGCTGTCATGCCGGCGTCCAACCCACTTCTCCGGTCCGGTGGCCGGCTCTATGTCCTACCCCTACTTTTTATTAGACTTAACGGGAACTACTGAATTGTTGTAGAGAGTATCTTCAGTGGCTTTGCAACGGTTTGTACGAGACGCTGCGGCCTCACATAATACACATAAACCACCTGGAGACGCTCGCCGAGCTGTGCGTAATACTTCGGGTGGAGGTCATTGAAGAACAGGTGAAAAATGATCGTAAGTATTTATCAAGTTCTCTGAACTGAGAGAATACATCATATAGAAACACACCAACCTATCATTAGTTGGATAAAAAAATACTGCACTATGATATGTAGGTATTAAATTAAATGACACATTGTGAGATTTAAAATACACTTCAAAAATACACTTTTGGGCATTAGGCTCTACTTAGACGAGAAGGAATTGGCCTTCTATATCAATAAAAATAAAATAAATAATACTGGCCAGTGAGTCTGCGTAGTGATTTGTATGTCGCGTGTGGGAAGCAGTGCTATTTCGTCACTCAGGCTCTAGTCTTTAACGCTTAGCACGCACGAAGATTTATTTATTTCTTAACACGGTTTTAAAATTGCGCTGTGAAATATCACAATGTGCTCTGCGCCCATTGCGTAAAAATTTGAATATATTTACATATTCTTAGCACGGGTTTTGTATAAGTTGCTAGCTACTACGGAAGAGGTAGAAAAAACAATTCTTCAATACTAGATTCATCCTTTCACAGCTAAACGACATAATAAAAGGTTTCTTTTATTTATTTATTTTTTATTGCAGAAAGTTGGCAAACAAGCAAACTGTCCACCTGATGGTAAGTGGTAACAGTCACCTATAATACATGTGGCTCTTGTGAGATTCGCAGCAAAACTGCAACCCCCACAAGAACCACAGTGTACATTGCCAACTTGTGACACTAGGTGTAAAATCATAATACCCAGTAATTTCACTGCCATATGTTACCCTTCAAACCGGAACACAGCAATGCAAGCACTGCTCCTTTGCGACAGAAATAGGTAAGACGGAGGTACCTAAGCAGACGACCCTGGTACAGAGTCTCCCTCCAGTAATCCGTTTAAAATACAATAATCTTAGATTATATCCCGAAAAGCTCTTCAGCTATTATAGAATGAACCTTCAACCATTTGACAAATTACCTGTGCCGACATGTTTGCGCCTTGAGACCGATATTATGCTAACTGAGCGCCGCACGAAATTTGGAAATCGCTATGCGCACGTGACCATACAACTGCATATGCAGCAAGATACTTTTGCGTGCGACAGCCTCGTCGCATCGCGATCGCAACAAAACATGACGAGTTATAATTTTGAAATCTTCATGATATTTTGTCGCATATGCGCACACTGTGCTATCATACAACGGCCATTTTATCTAAGCCGCTGGTGTGCGGGCATTGGGCATGAATAAGTCAAATGCGATGTGCATTATTTTGACTTTTCTACTTTTGCCTCTGAAAATGGGGATGACAGTTTTTTTATGTCTGATTTCGTCGTGCGAGTAACAAGAGAGAATAAAGCACGAACATACATATAAAAAATAACAGCAGGTAGGGAATTTTGTTGGTAGTGATTAACAATTATGTTGTGTAGAACATCAAAGTGAGACGGACTCACTGTATGTAACTGCAGCCTCATTGATGGTTACTAAAGTTTTTTTTTTCATTTCGGTGGCGGGATGGTGTGTCAAGGCGGATTGGTACCTTGATTTGTATTATTATTATATTGATATTGAACACTTATTTTCACAAATGACAGAGAAGCCTTTGGCCTTCATCTCAACTAATGTGACGATAGGGACGATTATGGAAGCAATCTTCACCTAGACTCCTCATCAACTATGGGACTATCTTACCTCTAATCTAATCGCCGAAACACAACATTGTTATTAATGTTATTATGGCGACAAACTTAAGTAGGTCGATAGTAATTAGCCAGGCGAGTTCAGAAACCCTACCACCAACCAAACCAAGCAGAAACACTTTTGCCCCTATGGAGAATCCAATCCAGGACCACCAGATCAGAACACATTGGTCTCAAGCACAAGACCACGCAGAGGCGCTTGAAAACTACTTCACACTTTGACCTTCATGACTTTGGTTATGGCAAAGTACTGCAAAATGTATTGGAAGAGATTATACTTTGATATCATTGATTTACAACCAAACGTAGATAGAGCAGTTCATACAATAACGCGCTTGAAATCTGTCACCTAATCGACTATACATTTGTACTCGCTGATGTACCTATAGTTGAATATGCGCCCCCGAATTAAAATTGCCATAAAGAAAGTAGCGTATTTATCGAATTCAACCTTATTCTACATTATTACGGCAACTATTTTAAGAACAACCGTGGGAAGTTACATCATTTCATACCTAGCCACAGATCAAACGACGTTTTAGTAATTGCTACAAGAAAATATCAACTTTATACTCTCAAACATTATGCTTGAAATTGATTATCGCGTTGTCACTCCAACGCATGAATGAAATATCACATCGTGATACGACGCCCGTGCGAGCGAGACGATTGTGATGTACTGACACTGATGCGAAGCGACATGTTTATGATTAAAATAGTTGTTTTTGATTGGTTTTTACGTATAAATCGAATATTTGAATACACCATAAGATGTGTTTGAATACACGACTTTACTCACACAAAATATGAAATCCCGTCTTTTTCTGCCGTTTCTGGCTATTGTTACCACAACTTTTGAATGTTGACGTGCCGACAGCTAATCACTATGGAAAAGAACTGCACGAGTCGCGATTGGGCAGTTCTTCACCGGCCCACTTTTCGAAAGTTCATGCGTTATCTACGTTTGGTAGTGAACGAAAACAATTTTTGATATATATAATATACAGATCATATTGACAATAGTTACAGTTGATTTTTTTTTCTATGTTGCATAGTAAACTTTATAATATTCGAGTATAGTTAGCTCTTGTTTGCTTTATTTGAACTTGTTTCCAGCGAGTCTGAGTGCCCTCGGCGCCTGTGCCCGTTCCCTTTTACAAGATGCGCAGGAAAGGCTGGTCTTCCGTGCGCACGTGCACCTGCGAGCCGACGTATTGCACTACCGGCCGGCGCCGGGCGATCTCGCCTACCCGGATAAATTGGAAATGATGGAGGTACTCAACCCGTTATATATTATAACACATAGTTGTCCGTCTGACAAGAACCTTTTTCGTTAGAGCGCGACAGAGATATTGAACTAAGGTTTTAACGGGAGACTGAAATCAACTAGTTAAATGATATTTTTGTATTAGCACCGTGGCGGTCAATATTTTTATTAGTTCGGTCTGTGGGTGTAATTATTCATTACGATAATCTATACTAATATTATTTATAAAGCTGAAGAGTTTGTTTGTTTGTTTACTTGAACGCGCTAATCTCAGGAACTACTGATCTAAATTGAAAAATTATTTTTGTGTTGGATGGTCCATGCATCGAGGAAGGCTTTAGGCTATATAAGATCACGCTAAGATTAATAGGCGCTGAGCATCAATGAAAAATGTTTCAAAAACGGGAAAAAAGTAGTATGGCGAAACGTAGTTCGCGGGCACAACTAATTTTATATAATTATGTGTAAATTTTTTTTATTAGTTAAATTTAACGGTTGATATATATATTCAACAACACTACCAGTTACCCATCAGAGGGCAACAAAATGAGAACGTACAATCCAAGAAATTTACGTGGCAGTAGGCAGAGTACATTTTACTTGGCTGTTGGAGGATAAAACTCCTCGCCTTAAGCCCCGACGGCGAAGCAAAATATTCGGTCACGTTTCGAGAGGCCCGGGTAAGTCTCTCACAAGGTGAAACGACAATTTGATGAAGATGGAGGCTCATGTCTAACAATGGGCTTCACTAGGTTGAAATGATGAGACTATAGTTGTACGTCTGCAAATATAGTTTTTAGACTTTCGCGATTTGTACACATTAGAATCCGGGTCTATATCGCAGTAAACATGAAACTAATATGACTTACTGTTTCCCGTTTACGTTTCGGCCGAATTGCATTAGGCCGTGGTCACGGGATGGATATTTGTTCTTGTTTACCGCGATATAGACCCCGGATTCCAATGTGTACAAATCGCGAAAGTCTAAAAACTATATTTGCAGACGTACAACTATAGTCTCATCATTTCAACCTAGTGAAGCCCATTGTTAGACATGAGCCTCCATCTTCATCAAATTGTCGTTTCACCTTGTGAGAGACTTACCCGGGCCTCTCGAAACGTGACCGAATATTTTGCTTCGCCGTCGGGGCTTAAGGCGAGGAGTTTTATCCTCCAACAGCCAAGTAAAATGATGGGGAAACAATTGTGGGATGTAGGTAACAACTAAATCTTAATCAGGAAACTAAGTAACAAAAATGACAATATAATAATCGAATACATTTAATAACACCAATTTTCTTTTCGCAGCAAATAGCCTTATCAATCCAAGAGCAAAGTTTGAAAAGAAGCGACTCACGCAATTCAATGATGTCGGACGTGTCGGCGACTTCGCAAGAAGTGGCCAATATTAATGTTGAAGCCCAGAGGAGACCGCAGGCTTCCCCGGCGGACCTTCACGGCATGTGGTACCCCGGAGTGCGCAGGACTCTTGCCGCACTGTCGAGGCTCTACAGGTGTCTTGAAAAAAAAGTTTTTCAAGGTCTAGCACAAGAAGCGATCTCCTTATGCGTCCAAAGCGTAGATAACGCGACTAAGCAGATAACAGCGAGCAAAACGAGTATAGACGGCGAACTGTTCCAGATCAAACACCTGCTGATTCTTCGCGAGCAAATTGCCCCATTCCAAGTCGATTTTGTCGTCAAAGAGACCACCTTGGATTTTAGTAACATGAAAAATGCAGCATACGGACTGATTCAGAAGCCGCGGCAGATTTTCTCGCTGAATAGCAATAACGCGTTGTTGGAATTTCTTTTGGAGGGTACTCCGATGGTACGCGAACACCTGCTGGATTCGAGGAAGGAAGTGGACCGCCAATTGAAAAGTTCGTGCGAGATGTTCATCAAAGATGCTACTGAAGTGCTCGTCGGGCCGTTGATTGCTTTTATTGAGAAGGTTATTGTTTTTTATGTAAACCGTCGTTAAAGATAACTTGTCGGCAATATTTAACAGTGTATTCATTGAATGGGACATATTTATTCATTAAGACTGTTCATAATTGTTACATAATTACTTACTTGTTAATTCATAGTTGTTACTTACTTAACTACTACGAATTTCTTGAAGATATATACAGCTATGTCAGCTCCACAAATAATAGTGGACGTAGACAAGAGAGAATTGAGAGACAACAATTTAATAGTTTTATCATTGATTTACTACCAAACGTAGATAACGCATGCACAATCGAAAAGTGGGCCGGTAAGGAACTGCTCAATCGCGACTCGTGCAGTTCCTTTCCATAGTGAGCGATTAGCTGTCGGCACGTCAACATGCCGAAGTGCGTAGACAAGAGAGAATTATTCCATTACACAAATCTGGTAGCACATCAGACCCCAATAATTTTAGACCTATCTCTGTGCTACCTACTTTTAGCAAAATCTTTGAAAAAATAATGTTGGAACAAATGCAAAGCTTTTTTAACAGAAATAATCTTCTACACTGTAAACAATTTGGTTTTAGAAAGGGTCGCTCAACAACTGATGCTGGTGTTGAGTTAATACAAAATATATATGAGGCCTTGGAGGACTCACATGATGCGCTGGGCGTTTTTTGTGACTTGTCCAAGGCGTTTGATTGCGTTCATCATGACACCCTGATCAGGAAATTACACTACTATGGATTTCGCGACACTGTTCTGGATTTACTCATCTCCTATTTGACTGAGAGGATTCAGAAAGTAGACGTCAACGGGGTGAGGTCCCAGGGCGCCTCGGTTAAAATGGGAGTTCCGCAGGGTTCAATTCTTGGTCCTTTTCTATTTTTAATATATATAAATGACTTGCCTGCTTTTGTACAAGACAGGCATGAGATTGTATTATTTGCAGATGATACTGCACTTATGTTTAAAATTAAAAGACGATTGCAAATTTATGACGATGTAAATAGTTCTATCTCAAGAATAGTTTACTGGTTTAATGCGAATAACTTGTGCCTCAATGAAGGGAAAACTAAATGTATAAAATTTGTTTTACCCAATGTTAAAGAGGCTCACACCACTGTTAACATAAAGCATAAAAATGTGGACCTTGTGGATACCGTAGTATTTCTTGGTATTACTTTAGATTCAAAGCTTCAGTGGGGCCCACATATTGATAAATTGTCGAAGAGACTTAGTTCTGCAGCCTACGCTGTATGGAAAATACGTCAGCTGACTGATGTTGATACAGCAAGACTTGTATACTTTGCCTATTTTCATAGTGTGATGTCGTATGGCATTTTGCTGTGGGGAAATGCTGCCGACATTCAGACTGTTTTTGTGCTGCAAAAAAGGGCTATTCGTGCTATTTATAACCTTAAAATAAGAGACTCTTTGAGAGAACAATTTAAAGAAATTGGTATTATGACCGTCGCGTCGCAATATATTTACGAGAATATAGTATATGTTCATAAAAATATACATTCGTTTTGTAAAAACAGTGATATTCATTCAGTAAATACTAGGCAAAAGAATATGTTAGCGTTACCAAATACTAGGCTTAAAAAAATTAATAATTCTTTCAAAGGCCTTTGTGTACGTTTCTACAATAAAATCCCAAATAATATTAAAGCACTTAACTTGAATAAATTTAAAGTCGCTATCAAGGGCGCACTTATGAAAAAAGCATATTATAAAGTGTCTGATTATATGACAGGTAAAACTGCTTGGGATTGACAAAAAATGTGATAATTGACGTTTAAAGGGTGTTAACACTTTGTGATAGTGGGATAAATTTCATTCGAGTAACTGTTCCACTCACACCGACAGGCATTTCTATATTATTTAAAAAAATGTATGTGAAATATAATATTGTAATGTTGGCATTTTAAAAGAGGAGACAAAAAAATACAAGACCTTCCGAGTTTCTTGCCTGTTCTTCTTGAGAAGGCTGTTGTAGAGTCAATTTTTTTTTTTTTAATTTTACTTGTATTTGCACACATCTTAATAATGGTTGGGGTGTGTGTACATACAAGGGTTAAATAGTTTAGTTAATTAGATTCTTGGTTGAAGATTTTTATGTTTTTATTTTGACGTCAATAAGTGCCTGTAAAGGTCTATATTGAATAAAGATTTTTGAGTTTGAGTTTGAGTTTGCGCATTCAAAAGTAGTGGTAACAATAGCCAGAAACGGCAGAAAAAAGACGGGATTTCATATTTTGCGTGAGTAAACTCATTACACATCTTATCATGTATTCAAATATTCGATTTATACGTAAAAACCAATCAAAAACTAATTTTTATAATTATTTTAATCATAAACATGTCGCTTCCCGTCAGTGTCAGTACATCACAATCGTCTCGCTCGCACGGGCGTCGTATCACAATGTGTTATCTCATTCATGCGTTGGAGCGACAACGCGATAAGCAATTTCAAGCATTATGTTTGAGAGTATAAAGTTGATATTTTCTTGTAGCAATTACTAAAACGTCGTTTGATCTGTGGCTAGGTATGAAATGATGTAACTTCCCACGGTTGTACTTAAAATAGTTGCTGTAATAATGCAGAATAAGGTTGAATTCCTGCGTTTGGTAGTAAATCAATGAGTTTTATATATACCGGGTTATTTTTCCAGCAGGAGCCAAATTATGTGTGCTTGTTCAGACAAGCAAAATAAAGATCTTTTACTATGGGACCAATGTCGAAATCGCGAAAAAAATCAACTGTTCTATACAAATGTTCAACATCCACTGAACCTAAATGTATGGAACAACTGATTTTTTTTCGCGATTTCGAGTTTGGTCCCATAGTAAAAGTTCGTCATTTTGCTTGTCTTAACAAGCGTACAAGATTTGGCTCCTAATGGAAAAATAACCCGGTATTTAACATGAAGCTTTCGATTACATTTAATCGAAAATATTTTATGGATTTTTCAGAATGTTTTATCACACTTAAGAGATATTAAAGCGGTTTGTCTATGTTTAGGTTCAAGCGTTCACTCCATCGAATCAGTTAAAATCCCAGCTGTGGGCTACGCCGGAGGAGACCGCCACAGTGGTGCAAGAAGCCCAACGACGCATCAAGGCCCACCTTGCACCGCTTCAGAGGTCCATGCAGCTTTATCTCGCTAACAAGGAGACTGAATTCATTCTGTTCAGACCTATACGAGTAAGTGTCACTTATTTAAACAACTATTAATTTACTCAATCATTGTTACAATTTATAATAAGAGAGTGTGTATATTGTTTATAATGTTTGGATATTTGTGATATTTTCGATATATGTATGTATGTTAGTCGAAAACAAATAATTTTGACACATTCATCGGGCGTATCCATATGATTTTTTTTTATTTATTTATCTAATTTCTTACTTATAAACAAAAACATATACGCCAAACTACTGAGTAGTTTGTCGGCGAAACTCTCTAATTTTCACTTAAACTATCTTATAATTATGCATTACAACTTTATGATTAAAGACTTACCTACTAACATCCCTTCATAATAATTTCTTTTAACTTTCTCTTTACGGTTTGTTTACATTTAATTTTAACTTCATTTAGCATCAACTCATAATATTTATTACAAAGCCTTGGTATTATATATTTCTTGGTTATACACCCCAGTTCAATTAATTTGCCTTTCATCTTTGCTCTTGTATTATTTAATTCTGGTAACTTTAATAGGTTAATTATGATGAAGGGGGATAGACAATGGGAGAATAATAAGGGATTAAGAAAAAATCCGAAAAAAACGAGACTATATTTCAATGTGACCTCTGATCAAAAAATTTATGGCATAGATAAATTTAGTGACTTTTTAACTTTTCTTGATCTAAAACTACAATGTTCTTTTGTAGCTACGTAAAGCATGTTTGATATTTTTCCAAACTATTTAGGGATCGCAGCTATACTACGTGACCCACTATTTTTTGCAAACAGAAAGGTAAAAAAATAGTTTTGCTCATATTTGTCTCTTTAATTATATAGCGTTTGCCGCGTGACGCCATGTGTGCATGCTATTGAAGCAATAATTAAACGTATACATGTTTTAGCAGTATTTAAACGCAGAGATTGTATTGACAGCTATATGTCTATGTCAACTTCCTTTTTGCCTTCTCGCTGACTCAACTGCGCTGTTGTGAATCGTATGTGTTTTATTAGTATCTCAATATATCTTTATTCATCCAGCAAAAATATTTTTATTTAAACCTAATAACCCATCACATGCATACCTAATATTGACAAAACGTCAATTTTCAATCAATCAGCTGACGTCCCGGCGTATATGTGTTAGTGTTGTCACCTGTGAATTCAAAAGCGGTAAACGCTCTGCCCCATATTTAAATATAGCTTAAAAAAGCGCAAAACCCTAGACGATATTGACTTCGTGAGGAAAACCAAACCCTCTCCCCCACCCCTGTGATCAAACGTGGTGTATTGAGGGCCCCCTCCCCCCTGAACGGGTCACGTTGGGTATGTTCCATTAAGTATTAGCGTCTAATCGTATCGCAACTAATTACGACAGACCTGCGTCTGCTTCTGTGAGTAGATTATTGGTTGGGTTAACATAAATTCCAAATCGATCAGACCAGCCCTTAACGAGCTCTTGATTGATCATATCAATGACATCATATATACCATCAACATCTAGATGGATAGATAGATAGAAACACTTCATTTTGAACAATTTCTAACAGGCTACAACACAATACATACACGAACAGCAAAATACGCGGCCTTATCGCCGTAGGCGATCTCTGCCATCTACTTGACTATAAAGTTTCAAATTATCAAATTCAAATAGAATCAATATGACGTATATTTTTTATCTATGGTTTCTAAGTTGATTTCCCTCTAAGTGGCATCATCGTTGGACAGAGGATTTTATAAAACGAAATGGCATCACATGATGCCACGCGGGTCTTGAGAGGTAGACTGTATAGACATACCTACACAAAAAATCCTCAAAATGTATGTCGGTGTATATGTATCTAATAAATATGTATCTATAAAATAAAATTATGAAATATCAATCTTTTCAGAATAATGTTGTCGGCTACTTCGTGCAAATTGAACAAATGCTCAACAATGCTGAATATTCCTATGAAGACTCACTCATTGTGGCGTGTCCTACCCCAGAACAAGTTTCTGTCTTCATATCCTCTGCTAGTCTAATCAGCCACAGTGAGCCTGTGTTGCCGTATGGAAAGAAGAGAAAAACAAGCACCATCCGCAAGCCCAGTGTTGCTAGTGTCCAGGAAAAGGATAGTTTACCCGCTAAAGATGATAATGCAGTTGTAAATGTATAATATTAATATAGATCTTTTGTATTTCTATTACCTATAATTTGAAGATATTTCATAGATTATATGAAGAATAATCTTGTTAATGCTTGTTTCAATTTCCACACAAAATTTCTCTGAATTATGAGTGTAGTGTCACAGATTAGATTAATAGTAGTGTGAACAGAATAAATTTTCATATCCTACAGGGTAATTTTTTCAAGTGTGCGATTTGGATATCCAAATCCGGAACTATTAGAGATAGCGAAAAATACTCAAGGAGGTATTCTCGGAGGGACCGATTTTGATTTAAAAAAATTTCAGCCGGAAATCGAACCCGCTGGATTTGAAAAATAAACACATTCTGTATTATTACACTAATACACCAACCAATAATGTCGCTTATATAAGGACCAAATTCTAGGAAGTCATGATATATTGAAACAAAAGAAAAGAATACATTTTTTACAAAATACAATTGTGTGGATGACCCCAGCTGAGCCACAAAAAAAAAACTGGATATAGCGAAAATTTGTTTGCTGATATGGATAGGTGGCAGTTTGTCGATGTTTGTCAGACAAGTTTCAGTGTGCATCGGGCTCGCATTTAAGGAGGCTGTGTGGTTCAGCTGGGGTAACGTTACCCCAGTTGAGCAACACGGATCTCGAAATCTAAACAACATAGCGAAAATCTGTTTGCTGATATAGATAAGCGGTAGTTTGTCAGAGTTTGTCGGCCAAGATTCAGAATTTTTCAATATACCGTTTCACAGCTCACCTACTGCAAAGTTGCTGCAACTGAGTTAGCTGGATCTCGAAAAAAGGGGACAGAGAAAATCTGTTTGCTGGAATAGTGAAGTGGTAGAATCTTTTTATTATTATTATTATAGTCCAGGAGCTAGGAGTCTCAAATGCACGAGGTTTCGTATTTTGTTTCTTGTTACTTTCTTACAATAAGAAGTTAATGTTAAATAGTTGATTAAATTCAACGATGAAACAGTAACCGTTTTTATTTGATTTCATGTATATCCTTCATGAGTTATTCAAATATTTTTAATGTTTTCTTTCGATAGTATTTGGTATCAGCAGGCCTGCATTGATTTACTACCAAACAAATTGGTAGTAAATCAATGTACTTGGGCTATTACCGTTCTCATGGTTTTCAAATGATATCATAGTGCAAAACGAAATATAAGATTTTGGTCAGATTTTTGATCATTCGTTCATTATATCATGTTGACATCATTGAAATTATGCCATTGTTATGATATCATTAGAGATCGTTAATACCATATGAAGCATTTCATAACTTCTTTATCTCAAACTCTATACCATTTCATACGATGAAAGATCCATAATAAGCCTGCTGGTCTCTTATCTACGAGGAGTACAATCGCATACAACTACCTTTAAAAAATTAACGATTTTAATAACTACATTCAAAGTAAATAAGTTTTCATTGGTTATATACTGAAAGGAACAATTTTTATGTGGAGAATCCAGGGCATCCAAAAATCTTATTACGAAATCGTTATTGCTTTCATTATAAAAGGGTGTTTGTGACCCCAGCTGAGCCACAAAAAAAACTGGACAATAGATTGTTTGAGTATGCCGCTGTAATGTCTCCGCCGCAGACGGACAGGCAGGCGAAGGCGGGCATTCGCGCAAGCAATGCCCGTCTAATGACCCTGCCGTGGGGGCCTGCGTGCATGGTTGGCCCCGTGTACGCCGCCGTAAAGCCCTCCGTCTGGGGATTGCCCTGGTGTTCTCGGGCAATCCCCCCTTGGCGATAGCCCGACCAGCCAGGTCGGGCTAGCCCGGGCGCGTTGGTAGTGGTAGTCGCAGTGTGGACCCTACCACGCGCGTCCATAAGGGCAGGAAGAACACCGGGGGTTTAGTGGGTAGGCCTGGCACTCTGCCGGGAGAGCCCCACACATGCTCGTCGTCTAGCCAACGGCGAGTATGGTGAGGTCACGCATTCCCCTCGAGAAAAAAAAAGGATATATCTTGAATTTGTCAGCAAGTTTCAGAGTTTGTCATTTGCGCGTTTCAGAGATATGTGTGGCTCAGCTGGGGTAACGTTACCTCAGCTGAGCCACACGGATCTCGAAAACGAAAACACAGTATAACAATGTATACAATTATGAAACGAACGCGTTTGCGCAGAGCAACGGCGGGGAACTCACGGGGAGGCGGGCGGCGCCAGGCGCGGTCCGTGGCCCCCAAACTCGCTGATGTGTGTGATTCGCGAGCGAGTTTACATTGGTTTTTAAGAGAATCGTTGATTACATTATTTATTTATACTTGCATGTTACAATAGATTTGTACATATGGCGGACTTAGCGATGAACATCGCTCTCTACCAGTCAATCATTGGGCCAAGCAGAGAAAATAGATGGCGGCATATAAGAAAAAAAATTGATATTAAAAGAAAATACTTACATACACGCACATACGCACTCACACATACAAAAATATATACACAGATACATAAATATATTATAACTACTTATATAATAATATAAATATTTATTCAGATGATGAATGATGGTGACCACGAACGATTATGAGTTGACAGAGAAAAAGAAAAAAATAATTATTTGCAATTTTCAAGAAATGCTCTCGAACTTTTTTCTTAAAGAGGGGCTTGGATGTTATACATCTCATATCAATCGGTAGGGAATTCCACAGCCTCATTGCTTGTAGAGTAAAGGAATCGGACATAAAGCCACTGCGAAATAGAGGTATATCAATAATATAACGTCTTGAAGAACGAAGTTTGCGCTGGGTTATACGAGTATCCTCCACAAACTGAAATCGACTTGTTTAAGTAAGTAGGAGACTGGGGGTAAAAAATAATTGAAAAAAGTGTGCATAAAGTCCGACTTTTCTGCGACACCTAAAGCCCATCACACACAATGAAGAAACGTTCTAACTTATTAAGGAAGTTATTTATAATGGTGTACACTTGTTGTTTTGTGTATGATAGTATTGATAGTGAGCTTATGATACCTAACTACTAAGACATGATTTCAATTTGATTTATAATGTCTTATAGCAGTTATCATAAACTAATTATAGGATTTATGATAATATTATATTATACAGGGTGTAACTGAACACCCCAATAACATTTAAGGGTATGTATCCATCAGAAGTAGAGATTCTGTAGGAAAAATATTAGGGCTAACAAACCTACTTTTTTCCCATACAAACTAAATAAATTATTTTTTGGTATTATGTGCCGACAGCCCTACGTAAGCGTACGAGGAATGGCTCTCTATTTCTAGGCATAAAAATTATTGTCATAAAATCATATTCCATAATTTCGATTGAAATAATCGTCAAGACGCATAATAATCAGGAAGCAGAATGGTAATAAGCATAATATTGTGTGGCAGAAAATCATTTGTCATAAGTATTAAAACCCATAAACTCGAAACACAGAACAACTTGACGCATAATTTTTCAAAGCATAAATAATGTTTAGCTATTAATCACAACGAACAATACGATTACGCAGAATTTCTCTAGGCATAAACTTGCGCGCAAGCATGCAGCAATGTATCATGCAGTATGCATGCAAGCATGCATGCAACATGCAAGCAAGCATGCAACATGCAAGCAAACATGCAACATGCAAGCAAGTATGCACAATGCAAGCAAGCATGTACCACGCAAGCAAGCATGCACATGCATGGTTTCTGTCACGGCTCCGACGCTGCGGGGCTCTGGCGGTCCCACGCGAGCTTATCGTCGCAGATTGGTGTTCGCTCACCCGCAAGCTGAGGAGCAGGTGCTCCTCAGCTTGCGGGCCGCCTCGCCCCTCCGCGCCTACGTGGGTTTGAATAACACTCTAGGGGTAGGACAAACAAGACTACGTGGAGTCGGTTTTGCAGCGATTCGTTTCTGTCACTAGTAGCATGAATGAATTACTTTTTCAAATAATAAAATCAATATATATACTATGCAAAAATTATATCAAATGAAAATATAGAAGATTCGAGTATCATATTTGAATAAAATAATATATGAAATGTTATTATTAAAAGTTAAGTAAAACAGAGTAATTATAAATAAATGTCCCAAAATATTAGAGATATCATTAATTATGACACTTAAAATTATGACAAAACATTTAAGGACTACCAATATTATGTCATAAGAAATAAGGGATTTCATTAATTATGCTTCATAAAATTATGCCTTTGGATAATTGTGCCTTTACAAATTATGCAATGAAAAAATTATGTGACGTTAATGTTATGCTTTTCGATTATTATGCTTAGTGATTTATGCCAAGCGTCTTTATGACAAACAACATTATGCCAAATGAAAGGTCCCCACGAGGAATACTATGCTCACGTCATACAAACTAAATAAATTATTTTTTGGTACTAAGTGCCGAAAGCCCTACGTACCTAAGCGTACGAGGAATACTACGCTCACGTCTGTCACGTGTCATTTTGTATTTAAATTTATTTTGTGTTAAGAGCTGCTTATGGTTGTCACTTGAAAGTTTTTGCTTTCAGTTTAAAATCAAATAACTCTGAAAGTATTGCGGTTCTAGGTCTCAGACAAGCACCGAAGGTCGATTTAGTATCTAACTTATATGCCCCTTAAATGTTATTGGGGTGTTCAGTTACACCCGGTATAGTTGATAGTTCATTCTCTACTATGAATAAATTCTATAATACATATATGTATCTTCCCGTGGATGTCGCAAGAGACGACTAAGGGAGTTTAGTGCAATTATCTAGGTACATAAAATAAGTAGTTCAATGCTCATTCTCAACCTTAGAGCATTTACCATATGCTCTATGATCTCAATTATGAAACAACTCTAGAAGACATGTACCTATCTATCTTCTCGTGGATGTCGAAAGAGACGACTAAAGGAGTTTGGTGCATTTATGTATCTACACATATAGTTTATAGTTTATATTTTCAACTCTGAATAAACTTTAGAATACATGTATCTATCTTCCCGTGGATGTCGAAAGAGACGACTAAGGCAGTTTAGTGCAATTGGGATGATGACTGAATTCTAATTTTAACGTCTCGTCATTAAATATTAAAATACCTTGGAAAAAGATACAGTTTTGTGAAACAAGAATTAAAATCGGCTTAGAAATACATTAGATACAAGCATTTTAAGTTGTTAATTTGAAGGCGATTAGACAGAGAGATCCGACATCAACTGTGACGTCATTGTTGAGTATGGCCATATAAACTCCTTGTAAATTGCCGTTTTGCTAGAAAGAGATGGAGAAAAATCTTTAATACCTTATATCTTGGTTGTTTTTATAGTTATTCGAAAACCGATTTTTTCTTTCTGTTTATTACTTAAATGAATGAGCTTCTATTAAAGCAAAAAAATTTTTTTAGACATCCAGCCAGTTATGTACATAAAATAGTTCATAGCCCATTAAGCCCATTCTCAACTATGAAAAAGCTCTAGAAGACATGTATCTATTTTCTTGTGGATGTCGAAAGAGACGACTAAGGGATTTGAGTGCACTTATGTACCATAAAATACACGGTGATACGCATGAGAAACCTCGCCAGACTGAATATTAACCAATTGAAAATTGATGCTCGTGATATTGACTGGTCACTGTTGCACAGCGCTTCATCTGTTGACGAAATGATATCGATTTTTAACACCGAAATTCTCAAGCTATTCGATCACCATGCACCCCTCGTGGATATTAAAATCAAGCGACCACCTACGTCTTGGATCTCACAGGATATACGCTCCGCTATGCGGAAACGCAACAAAGCCTTCAGTGCCTTTAAGCGCTGTCGCACCGATGACCACTGGGTTGCATACAAGCTGGCAAGGAATCGTTGCAATCAGATGGTGAGAGCCGCTAAACGCCGCTATATTCACGAAAATGTTCTCAATGTCAATTCAGGGGATGCCTGGAAATTTTTAAAATCCCTTGGATTCAGCAAAAATACTACGTCTCTTTCCGTTAAGCCTGGGTTTCCCGTAGAAGAACTGAATCGTCATTTTTCAAGTACAGTATGTGTCCCTCTCCAAACCAAACTCGCGACTATCTCCCATATTTCTAGTTCTCATCACTCTTCCCATTCTAAGGAATTTTCTTTTGTCCCTGTCTCAAAAGGAGAGGTGTCAAAAATCTTCCATTCTATCAAGTCCAAAGCAGTTGGTTGTGACGAAATCAGCCGTTCCATGTTAACGCTTATCTTGGAAAGCATTATTGTCCCGCTGACATCCATCATCAACCATTCCCTGTTTTCCTGTACATTCCCTGCTCTTTGGCGTAAAGCATACACTATTCCGCTTCCTAAAATTTCCAACCCATCTTCCCTAAGCCATTACAGACCCATTTCTATCCTACCGTTTATGTCTAAAATATTGGAGGCCGCGGTACATAAGCAGCTTTCATCTTTCATATACTCCAATAGCCTCCTCAGTCCTTTCCAGTCGGGATTCCGGCCGGGACACAGTACCACCACTGCTTTGCTCAAAGTCACTGAAGACATCCGGGATGGCATGGAGAACTCGATGGTCACAGTACTGGTACTAATAGACTTCTCTAATGCTTTTAATACTGTCGACCATGATATCCTTCTTGCCATCATGTCCAGTCTTGGTATCTCCACTTCGACTTGTTCCTGGTTCTCCTCTTATCTTCTAGGTCGCCAGCAGGCAGTACGTGTCGATCAAACCATTTCTGACTGGAACGAGCTTACTGCTGGCGTACCTCAAGGCGGTATTCTTTCACCTCTTCTCTTTTCTATTTTTATAAATTCTCTTATTAAATACTTCAGTTGCTCTTACCATCTATATGCTGACGATCTTCAGCTTTATTACAGCACCAAAGCGACGGAAGTTAATAATGCCATTTCAGTTATTAACCACAACTTGGCCAAAATTTTGGATTGGTCTAATAATTATGGAGTCGCTGTCAACCCTAGCAAATGCCAGGCGATCATTATTGGTAGTTCGCGGCAACTTGCGAAGATCGACTTGACTTCATGCGGTCCTGTCCAATTTAATGGTGTAGCAATTCCTTTTGAACCGGTTGTTAGAAACCTTGGTTTGTTAATGGACAGTTCATTATCTTGGAATGCTTACATCAACAGCATTTGTAATAAAGTTAGAGGATCTCTGCGCTCATTGTACAGGCTTAAGAATTTCCTCCCTCCTAGCACCAAAGTTCTTCTCGTCCAATCCCTAGTCCTCCCTTTAATCGATTATGCTGATGTGTGTTGCACCAACGTTAACCAAGAACTTCTAGACAAGCTGGATCGAATGCTCAACAACTGTATTCGTTTTATTTTCGGTCTGCGGAAATATGACCACATTTCCTTCTTTCGAGATAAACTCAAATGGTTGCCTATCCGTTTGCGAAGGAACCTGAGAGTCGCTTCCCAGCTTTTCAGCATTATTTACGATCCAAATACTCCTGATTACTTAAAGAGTAAATTTCAAGCGCTTGGTAGTACTCATACACTCAACTTACGTTCTGCTGCAAAACTCACACTTGAGTTTCCAAGTCATAGATCCGGGTTCGCTTCGGACTCTTTCACACTTTCAGCTATACGCTTGTGGAATAGCTTACCCCCTAACTATAGATCAGCCTGTAGTAAGGCTTCATTCAAACGTCAGATACGAAGACTCTTTTTGGAATCTGTTTAGTTTTATTTGACAGTATTTCATCATAATATTAGCATTATTTATATATATTTATTATATATCATATATGTAGTTTTATATATTTTTAATATTTATATTCTATTATATCTATGTTTACTTATTTCATCCTAATTTAAATATACCTACTTATGTCGTTTGCGACTTTAATTCGTACACCGTCTACAATTTCTCCCACATTTTTACTGGTTGACTGGTAGAGAATGCCTCAGGCATTAAGTCCGCCTTTTGTACATCTTTTGTTTTATGTACGATAAAGATTAAATAAATAAATAAATAAAATAGTTCATAGCTCATTCTCAGCTATGAATAAACTCCAGATTACATGTATCAATCTTTCCGTGAATATCATAAGAGACGACTAGAGATGTTTTATGCAAGTATGTACATACTGGCTCATTCTCAACTATGAGTACACTTTAGAACACCATGTATCTATCGTTCCTTGGATGTCTTAAGATCGACAAAGGGAGTTTAGAGCAATACTTTTTGTATGTTTTGTGGCTATCTATTGAACTGTATTTGCCTAGACATAAGAAACGAACGAACAATAAAGTATTATTATTATTATTGCGACATTGCATTAAAAAAACACAAATGCTCTATAGGTTTTCAATATAATCATTGATAAATTGTGTATAAGTACCATTAAATGCTGACAAGGCGAACTGTGTTCTAATTCGGATTTATAAGCCGCAAACCATCAACCAACCCAATACATAAACATCTAAACGATCGCCGCATACCATACATATCCAATTCAAATTAGGTATTTGGGTACATCTTGTTAGTAAGTTACATTATAATCCCATTAAAATTATTTTTCATTTTTGACAACCCTTCCTGGCGGTGTCGTCCAACATCAAACGCGTTTCCAAACTGTGGCGAAAATCTGTTTGCTGCTATAGATAGGTGGCAGTTTGTCGGACATGTTTCAGTGCCACAGAACACAATACATCAATTCAGTGCTCATCGGGCTCGCGTTTAAGGGAGCTGTGTCGAAAACTAAACGACAGCGAAAATGAATCTGTTTACTGATGGCGGCAGATAGGCGGCAGTTTATCGGACAAGTCTCAGAGTTTGTCGATCTACCGTTTCACAGCTCACCAGCAGCAAAAAAGTTGTTGCAACTGAGCCAGCTGGATCTCGAAAACAAAACGATGCGACGTAGCGAAAATCTGTTTGCTAGAATAGCAAAGCAGTAGTTTGTCGGCTAATTTCAGAGTTTGTCGCTTGCGCGTTTCAGAGTGGCTCAGCTGGGGTAACGTTACCCCAGCTGAGCCATACGAATCTCGAGAACGACGAGACAAACTCGGGACATTATAGCGACATACTCAAACAATCTATTTTCCACAGTTTTTTTGTGGCTCGGCTGGGGTCAGCCACGCACTAAAAATATAACTACAATCGAACTGAGAACCTCCTCCTTATGTGAAGTCGGTTAAAAATACTTTATTATGCACAATGTGTCGACACGGTGGAACTATACAATATACATGCAGTGGTCACAGACTGAATACCAATAAATTCGAGTCGCATGACATCAAATGCTGAGCCATTGCACCGAGCGAAATTATTTTTACAAGTGCAACTTTAATGTCCTATGAACTCCCTTATTTGTAGAGATATTTTCAAGGTTTTATTTGACTATAATTCTAATAATAGCGAATATATAAGAAATTAGTAAATTTCTCCACGAGTAAATATAAGCTCTTCAGTAAACAGTTTTTTCTCAAACATGCTCGGAAATGTAGGCATTATTGTAGTAAAAAATAGACACAAAGTTTGTAATCCTTGGCTCATGCATTACTTTACTGGCCTAGGCCAGGCCCCCGTCACTCGCGCAATGCAGCATTATAAATACCTACCGCTAAGTAGCGCGCCGGCGCGCCGACCGGCAGAGGGCCGCCGCCACCCGCCGCGCCGCACGCGAGACTATCGAATTTTGTATTTTTTTTATTATTTTGTTTTTATTGTTTTTTTTTTCCTTTATTTTATTGCTTTTTTGATTATTATATTAATTTGGTTTTTAATGTCTTTTAGTTTTTTATCAATTATTTTTTTATTTATAATTTTGTTTTCAGAACTAAAAACGGGATTTTTATACCTAAATCGAATAATTTTCCAAAAAATTTCAGTTAAATGTTGATGCGAAAAAAGTACACAATAATTACACACAATAATTTTAATTTAATAAACTTGATTAACAATTCGGTGGTTAATTAATACGGCGAAGCTATTGGATGTCGTTGTTAAAAGACAAATAAAAATTTTGTTTTTTTTTTCATAGTCGAAATTCGAGGTAGTTCGAACTAATTACATAGTAATTCGTCGCCATAGTAACAATCTTCAGTCCTCAGTCTAGTTCCTCACTTGCTGAGGAGTTCAGGTTGAGCTTACTTTCATCTTAGACCTTTTCGTCACTTATCATCGGCCGAGATGAAAGCCAACAGCTTCTCTGTTGTTTGTATAAAAAAATAGGCAAATAATAATTAAAGTCTGGATGAATCAGTTATTTGATTCCTTACAAAAAAAATATTTCACCTTACTCCTGTTTTTAAAAGATTGCCTATTTATCACAATTATTCATACGATTCAGGATATTTTCCATAGTAAAATTGAATAACCGTGAGTTCAAACATAAAAAAAAAACATCGATCATGTATTTTTCATAATAATTCGTAATTTTTTTAATCGTTTGTAATTTGACAAATGAATAAAATCAATGAAGAAAAAATTTCGCCTTGGGTGGGATTGGTAATTTTTTAATAATTTGTATTTTTTATAATTTTTAAATGTATTAATGACGATAATGTAATATTCTATTCTCTTATTTTTTAACATGCACTATTTTAAAATTTTATATATATGCGCACTGCCAATTTAGAAGTAGATTATGAGGAATAATGTAATGATTAACACCAATCATGTATTTTACCATATTCTTGCAAATTAAGTAAGTACTATTATTATTATCATTTTATAAAATTAAAGCAAATTTGAGTCAGGGGCTTTCATCGCAATCACTTTATTTTATTATAATCCTATATATCAATAAAATAATAACATTAAAGTTTTACTATGACTATTTTGTTTATGTTCTTTGTACAACCCTAAAGTTTTCGCTCGATGACGCAATCACGCGGTGTACGCAGGAATCTCGACTCTCGGCGCACGTTCATAGAGACCTTTTCTTCTTGCAGCGACTTTTGTCTGTCGGTTTTGACTATTATTATTACAACGATTCGAGCGTTTCTATGGGAGTGATGTATCTGTTACGTAGTAACTATTACCTAATCTGTGCCTAGGCCAGGAAAGTATGAGAATTCATTTCTGACCACTGCTCAAATGTTTTTTAATTCATCTAAAACTTGTCATACAGCCAAATGCTACCACATTATAAAATAGGCACTCTTCGTATATGAATATGACAACAATTTTATTAAAATGTTAGTACAAAATCACACAAAAAAATGCTTAATTTTCGTTGCTAGAGAAAAAAGCCATAATCTACAGTATTAATTTCTTCGTAAAATATGACTGGGCTGTATGGGCTTTGTTTCGTTTGCACTAATAAAAAATTAAAAAAGTATTAGTATTACTAACTGCCACAGACTTATTAGAGATACTACGTATCAGACTGCCGACTGCCATAGAAAGATTATTTACCGTAGTACCAGGAATTATTAGTGTTGTATGACGTTTGTTCTTTTTTAATTCATCTCTAGCTAAGCGGCAAAGGAAGTGGGAGGATATACAGCCAAAAATTTTCTACTGCGTACCTTGTAAGCTTATAAGCCAGTTATTTTTTATTTCATATTATTTCAAACTTACTAAGGAAATTAAATAAAAACCAAGATAATTTATAATAATAATACAACTTTATTTCAGACCATACAAGAGTCCATACATTTTATATGTTAGTAACAATTTAAGTACTTATAAACTAATTGTTAGTAAGACCTATCAACAAACCTACCCAATGTTTTTGTATAGGGCAGTCCAACCTATCAGCAATGACCTTTAGAATGCTATTCGAACTACTATGTAGCCTTTGTAGTAATGATGCCACCTTTTTGCGAATGATAGCTGGGAAGCCATCCGTACGAGCTTCGGCGAACATCCCTGAAGCACTACATCGCCATGGCAGCCGCAACAGCATCCGAAAGCCATTGTTGTACTGTACACGTAAAGCGTTATAGGCCCGCCGCGTATATTCTACCCACAGGCCACTCGAGTAAAAGGACTGACAAAAACTTATTTATTTTTTTATCATATTTTTGTAGTCATTTGTGCATTAATGGTAAATTCCAATTTCTCAAACTAAATACAGATTTTATTTCTTGTGCCAATTCACAATCGTAAATTTTGTAACCAGAGAAAATGATCTAGGATAATGTTTTTGTGTGTTTGGCACAGTCAATAAAATCAACTAAATACTTGGACTTTATTAGCTCTTTTATATTTTGGCATATGTTTTTTTTTCATGAGCTTTTCTTTCCAGGTGTTCATTTGATTCAGTAATTACTGTGCCGAAACACTTCACTGCACCTTCGAGTGGGTAGTGCAAGCAATTTTTTCCTTGTAAAAAACTTCTGTTGGTCATGTTTATTTCCTCGTTTGTAGTGAGGCAATTTTTGGAGGAGCTGCAATTATTTTTCAATTTCATTAATACTTTTCGCACTACCCACCCAAATGTGTGGGCCTGTGAGTGCACACATACTCGTTCTCGATGGGCCTGTTGCAAGATATATTCTGTATTGAGATAACCAAGCATGACATCATCAGTGTTTTTGAATAATGTCTGTAGCTTTATGCAAAATGTTGTTACAGTCTGTAAAGTAATTACTTTCATCTTCACAATTAAATTTCTTAAAGAAATTTTATAATTCTAGTTGTTAATAATGACTTAAAGGTGCAGTTGAGACTGTGGCAATTTGGGTTATTATTTCTATAATTGTATACCCGCAACTGACTTAAATTCTCAATTGGATCTGAATTTAAATCTCTTAGCTGCATTATTTTTATTCCTTCTTTTTTTAAAAAACTGCTACAGCCTCTAGTAACTTTTTAATGTTGTAATAGGATTTTTCAAAATGGGCACTGACTTTTCGTTTTCTGCGGAATGCACATACATATTTTTTTGTAATTATTTTATGGCTTCATCCCAGAATACATGATGAGATGAGGTTATGGTGTAGTAACAGCTGTCCGTAGAGGCTTCCCTTAGCTTCTTTGCAATAAATTGCTATCCCACTCAAACTGTCAAATGGTTGATCAAAAAGTAAAACTGTTTTTGCAGTTTTTTTAGGGTTACTTACTGCATCCATCAGTTTTCCATCAGCATAGTTAGAGCTGAAAAAATAAGACATTAAGCGTCAAAAAAAACCTTTTTCTTTTTGTAAATCGTTCTCCTATTGTTATGGGGTAGTCTACACATTGTAAGATTATACAATTAGCTAATGTCTGTGATCTGGGTGATTGTGTAATCATTATACTAAGATAAAATCAGCGAAAGGGAAATACATCAAATACTTTGGTTCACATCCATACTTGAACTACAATTCTTGTGTTTCTTTAATCTATATACACGGCGTTTCAAAATAACCAATTAATAATCAATTCTTTATCGAAAACTCATTATTACACGTTTTACACGTTTGTAATTTAACCTAAAATTTTCATGAAAATCATAGTATCATCATCATCATCATGTCTATGATTTACATGAAAATTTTGGGTTGAATGACATTACGCGAAACACATTTTAATAACGAGTTTTCGATAAAGAATTGATTATTTATTGATTATTTTGAAACACCGTGTATTAAATTATACTATGATTAAATGTATGGTTATTTTTTTATCACCCTGGAAAATTTTAGGAACGCTTCAGGACAAATCCAATATTATATAAAAAAAAATAAAAAAATATTTTAAAAAATAAAAAAATCTCTAAAAATGCTGCTCTCAACAAGTGCAGCATTTTTTGTATATTTAAAAAAAATAATATAAAATTAAGTAAGTAAGTTATTTTTTTATTCATATTTAAATCATTCTAATACCATGTCGTGAAGCGTCCCTTAAATTTTCCAGGGTGACAAAAAAATAACCGTGTATAAAAGGAGGTGTTCCCATCTATAGACGCACGCACAGCCGTAACCGCTAATGGTAGAAACGGGTATTTTGGACAGTTGTTTTAATTCAAAATGTGGACGCACACTAAGAAAGAATTTAAAAAAAAATTACCATAAAGGGATGAAATAGGGGTTGCAAGTTTGTATGGAAAAATCTTAAAATTAGCAACGATTTTGATAAAACTTGAGATTCACGTTCTTAAAAATATTTCATTGAACACGTGTTTCGTGGTTTATGGGAATTCACCCCCTCAGGGTGCAAAATAGGGGTTGAAAGTTTCTATGGAAAATTTTTAAAATCTGCTCCAATTTCTATGAAATTTATTCATCATCATCATCATCATCACAGCTCATATACGTCCCCACCGAGGGGTTCGAGCCTACCCTATGTTAGGGTGATTATTCCTTCACCGTAGTAGCGTCGGACAAATGTACATATGAAATTCGAAATGAAAAACACAGTGGTACATGGCGGGTCTCGAACCCCGACCTCCCGATTGGAAGGCAAGTGCTGAGTACACAGCGCCACCGACGCTGAAATTTATTATCCCGGCTTAAATAGGCTACAAAATTATTTTTCCTATGGGAAAATATAAAATTCCCACGGGAAAACAATAATAACGCGGGCGAAGCCGCGAGCGGAAAGCTACTAATATAATACTTACAAAATTTTGGACTGCATGATAATGCTGCCAGGTACTGCTATACTTTCACACAATTCTTCACCTAAAAACAAAATATTAATGTTAATCGAATTCAAATATAATATTGAAGTGAAACCATACTAGGATAGCAAAATTTAAATAAATAGAAAGAAAGAGGAACATACCTTCATTTTCTTTATCTTTTCAGGAACAACATGTTGTTTGTTTGTGTAGTTATCTAAACTCTGTGTGACTGCAGTCTGTTTGATACACAACAATATCATTCCATTTTGATATTTTTCCATCCATTTTCATATTTTTATTGAGGAAGTTATTTCTTAACCCTTTAATTAGGTGATATGGGTTATAAACAATATTTAAATATGCACTTACTGTAACAGTGTCATCTGAAATTGTAAATTAATATTATACATATTATAATATGTGTAGAGTTAACATCAATAAAATCAGGCATTTAGAAAAATTACATCACAATTTAATAATTTGATAATCCACAACAGCAGCAATTACCTCCTTAAAAATAAATATTTTTTTTATTCTATGCCTGTGGTAGTGTCTTCATAGTAATAGAAAGCAATTGGTTGCTGCCATCTATATATGGCCCCTCTCAACATAAGAACGACAGAGTGTTCGACAAATTGCTGTTTCTTTTCATTGACATCCAAACAATGGAGTCCCTCTTTTTATCATAAGTCAGTTTCATCTGCATTCTGCAACCTGAAAATAAGTTCAATTGTAATTGTTTCTTTTCTTTTAATAAATCAACCTAGATAATGTGGCATATTTAAAGCTTTAAAGAATTAGCTTTTTTCTTTTATTCTACAGTAAGCTCACTATTGATAAATACTTATCAAAATGAATAAAGTTTACCTTGGCATAGCAAGATAAAGGTTGAAAAGTTGTTATAATTAGCATTTTCAAAGAAAATGCCAAGTGACAAATATAATAAGATAAATAAGTTGTTCAATATACATCGTTGAAATTTTGGTGGGATCAGATAAGTAGGTACTAGGTAGCATAATGGAAATGGAGTCAACACACGAACTCAGTTTGTTGAAGCCAAAGCCAAATTTTTCTTATGTTGATTTCTTGGTTTATTTTACATTTTTAAATTTTTATTGTATTAATTACTTATTTATAATTTGTCACAGAATTTTATTTGGCATTTTTTAACAGTGAAAAGTTCAAAAATATAGGATTTACCTCTTTTGTCAGCACTTCAAAAACTTGAGGACAGCTTCCAGTTTGGATGTTGAGTTTTGACACCATTTTATTTAATGTTATCCTGGACGGTAGAAAAATATTATCTGCAGAAATTTAAAGCCTTATGGCTACATACCTGAAAAAAAGACGGACAGAGCGTTGTTGAATCACGAGTGAAGCATGCAAATGACAGCACATTTGTATGTGTGTGTGTCTTGTTCATTGAAAAATGACAGCTTTTTGTCTTACCTGGTACATCTGTGTGAGTGTAGGTTGTGTACTAACACAAAAGCAATCAAGTTTTCTTGCAAAGAAAATTGATAGCCTTTTTTGCTTTTGGTGCTAAGGTAAATTTGCATTTCAGTCATCTTCTTTGCATATGTGTTGGTCGGCAAGAAGTTTTTATTACCTGAAGATTCAATAGGTTTCAAATACTGATAAGTTTCTAGTACATTTGGACTGGAGCAATGGTTTCTGAAACAATTAATAATCATGTTAAAAATTATTGATAAGAAGTTATTTTCTAAAATTGTTAATTGAAAAGATGAATTGTAACATGCTCGAGTAATTTTTTTTAAAACTATAAATGGAATACAAATAACTGGAACTGTTACTCACAAATCATTGGACTAGTTAACTGCAACTGATAGAATAATAATTCTTTCCTGTGGCTAATGTGATTTCCATATATTATTTCCTGCAGAATGCTTACTAAAAATCCAACATATTGCTGCTTTTTATTAGCAGACAGATTACAATTACAAAAAACAGCATTTTTCTGCATGAAAAGTAATGACTAATACTATACATTTTCGGAGTGCTGATCTTTAGATCCGAATGCAGTTTTTTTGGAGACTCTATGCAGCATATAGGAAGTTTGTTTTGTTCTATACTGTTGTCAAAAATTACCTAACTGAAAAAAATATTCAGCAACTAACAAACTAAAGAGCCATAGTGAATCTTTGGAGATTCAACACACCTTATCGCGACAATGTTTAGAGGTTTATTTAAGTTAAAATGAAAGAGGTATGTAGTAATTTTAACGTTAATACTAGGGCAAACTACGGTTGCTTCTACTTTTCTAATAAATGTAGACTTACCGCTATTATGTCGAGAAAGTACTCCACTTATAATCTCGTCCTCAGTAAACAAAGAAGGGTAAGCAACGCCCGTAAGACATGATTTTGCGAAGAATCGTCTTTCAAAGTGCTTTTGGCAAACGAAAGCTATCAAAGTTGTTCTTGGAGCAATTCCTTCAAATCATTCCGGGTTCAGCATGGCAGACAATCTTCATACAACGAAATTCTATCCGTAGCGCCATTTTGTTTTAGTGTTATGTGACGTTTCTTTTTTTTTAATTTACATGACAGGATCGATTCCGGATTTCCTTCCGGTCGACCATATTTGTTTTTATGTTTGTTTAAGGTTGTGCTTAACTTCACTTTTTAATGAATTGAGTTTACAATTGTTTCTCGTAATTTTACGTAATTTATGGTGATACTACGAGTACTGTGTGTACAAAAGGTCGCGACAGGACGCTATTACTGGGCTTTGAGAAGCGACGCAATGAGTGGTTAGTGTCTGAACCCGGAATGATTTGAAGGAATTGCTCCAAGAACAACTTTGATAACTTTCGTTTGCCAAAAGCACTTTGAAAGACGATTCTTCGCAAAATCATGTCTTACGGGCGTTGCTTACCCTTCTTTGTTTACTGAGGACGAGATTATAAGTGGAGTACTTTCTCGACATAATAGCGGTAAGTCTACATTTATTAGAAAAGTAGAAGCAACCGTAGTTTGCCCTAGTATTAACGTTAAAATTACTACATACCTCTTTCATTTTAACTTAAATTAACCTCTAAACATTGTCGCGATAAGGTGTGTTGAATCTCCAAAGATTCACTATGGCTCTTTAGTTTGTTAGTTGCTGAATATTTTTTTCAGTTAGGTAATTTTTGACAACAGTATAGAACAAAACAAACTTCCTATATGCTGCATAGAGTCTCCAAAAAAACTGCATTCGGATCTAAAGATCAGCACTCCGAAAATGTATAGTATTAGTCATTACTTTTCATGCAGAAAAATGCTGTTTTTTTGTACGAAATGCAAATTTACCTTAGCACCAAAAGCAAAAAAGGCTATCAATTTTCTTTGCAAGAAAACTTGATTGCTTTTGTGTTAGTACACAACCTACACTCACACAGATGTACCAGGTAAGACAAAAAGCTGTCATTTTTCAATGAACAAGACACACACACATACAAATGTGCTGTCATTTGCATGCTTCACTCGTGATTCAACAACGCTCTGTCCGTCTTTTTTTCAGGTATGTGGCCATAAGGCTTTAAATTTCTGCAGATAATATTTTTCTACCGTCCAGGATAACATTAAATAAAATGGTGTCAAAACTCAACATCCAAACTGGAAGCTGTCCTCAAGTTTTTGAAGTGCTGACAAAAGAGGTAAATCCTATATTTTTGAACTTTTCACTGTTAAAAAATGCCAAATAAAATTCTGTGACAAATTATAAATAAGTAATTAATACAATAAAAATTTAAAAATGTAAAATAAACCAAGAAATCAACACAAGAAAAATTTGGCTTTGGCTTCAACAAACTGAGTTCGTGTGTTGACTCCATTTCCATTATGCTACCTAGTACCTACTTATCTGATCCAACCAAAATTTCAACTATGTATATTGAACAACTTTTATTTATCTTATTATATTTGTCACTTGGCATTTTCTTTGAAAATGCTAATTATAACAACTTTTCAACTTTTATCTTGCTATGCCAAGGTAAACTTTATTCATTTTGATATGTATTTATCAATAGTGAGCTTACTGTAGAATAAAAGAAAAAAGCTAATTCTTTAAAGCTTTAAATATGCCACATTATCTAGGTTGATTTATTAAAAGAAAAGAAACAATTACAATTGAACTTATTTTCAGGTTGCAGAATGCAGATGAAACTGACTTATGATAAAAAGAGGGACTCCATTGTTTGGATGTCAATGAAAAGAAACAGCAATTTGTCGAACACTTTGTCGTTCTTATGTTGAGAGGGGCCATATATAGATGGCAGCAACCAATTGCTTTCTATTACTATGAAGACACTACCACAGGCATAGAATAAAAAAAATATTTATTTTTAAGGAGGTAATTGCTGCTGTTGTGGATTATCAAATTATTAAATTGTGATGTAATTTTTCTAAATGCCTGATTTTATTGATGTTAACTCTACACATATTATAATATGTATAATATTAATTTACAATTTCAGATGACACTGTTACAGTAAGTGCATATTTAAATATTGTTTATAACCCATATCACCTAATTAAAGGGTTAAGAAATAACTTCCTCAATAAAAATATGAAAATGGATGGAAAAATATCAAAATGGAATGATATTGTTGTGTATCAAACAGACTGCAGTCACACAGAGTTTAGATAACTACACAAACAAACAACATGTTGTTCCTGAAAAGATAAAGAAAATGAAGGTATGTTCCTCTTTCTTTCTATTTATTTAAATTTTGCTATCCTAGTATGGTTTCACTTCAATATTACATATATTTGAATTCGATTAACATTAATATTTTGTTTTTAGGTGAAGAATTGTGTGAAAGTATAGCAGTACCTGGCAGCATTATCATGCAGTCCAAAATTTTGTAAGTATTATATTAGTAGCTTTCCGCTCGCGGCGTCGCCCGCGTTATTATTGTTTTCCCGTTGGAATTTTATATTTTCCCATAGGAAAAATAATTTTGTAGCCTATTTAAGCCGGGATAATAAATTTCAGCGTCGGTGGCGCTGTGTACTCAGCACTTGCCTTCCAATCGGGAGGTCGGGGTTCGAGACCCGCCATGTACCACTGTTTTTCATTTCGAATTTCATCTGTACATTTGTCCGACGCTACTACGGTGAAGGAATAATCACACTAACATAGGGTAGGCTCGAACCCCTCGGTGGGGACGTATATGAGCTGTGATGATGATGATGATGATGATGAATAAATTTCATAGAAATTGGAGCAGATTTTAAAAATTTTCCATAGAAACTTTCAACCCCTATTTTGCACCCTGAGGGGGTGAATTCCCATAAACCTCGAAACACGTGTTCAATGAAATATTTTTAAGAACATGAATCTCAAGTTTTATCAAAATCGTTGCTAATTTTAAGATTTTTCCATACAAACTTGCAACCCCTATTTCATCCCTTTATGGTATTTTTTTTTTAAATTCTTTCTTAGTGTGCGTCCACATTTTGAATTAAAACAACTGTCCAAAATACCCGTTTCTACCATTAGCGGTTACGGCTGTGCGTGCGTCTATAGATGGGAACACCTCCTTTTATACACGGTTATTTTTTTATCACCCTGGAAAATTTAAGGGACGCTTCACGACATGGTATTAGAATGATTTAAATATGAATAAAAAAATAACTTACTTACTTAATTTTATATAATTTTTTTTAAATATACAAAAAATGCTGCACTTGTTGAGAGCAGCATTTTTAGAGATTTTTTATTTTTTAAAATATTTTTTTAATTTTTTTTTTATATAATATTGGATGTGTCCTGAAGCGTTCCTAAAATTTTCCAGGATGATAAAAAAATAACCATACATTTAATCATAGTATAATTTAATACACGGTGTTTCAAAATAATCAATTCTTTATCGAAAACTCATTATTAAAATGTGTTTCGCGTAATGTCATTCAACCCAAAATTTTCATGTAAATCATAGACATGATGATGATGATGATGATACTATGATTTTCATGAAAATTTTAGGTTAAATTACAAACGTGTAAAACGTGTAATAATGACTTTTCGATAAAGAATTGATTATTTATTGGTTATTTTGAAACGCCGTGTATATAGATTAAAGAAACACAAGAATTGTAGTTCAAGTATGGATGTGAACCAAAGTATTTGATGTATTTCCCTTTCGCTGATTTCATCTTAGTATAATGATTACACAATCACCCAGATCACAGACATTAGCTAATTGTATAATCTTACAATGTGTAGACTACCCCATAACAATAGGAGAACGATTTACAAAAAGAAAAAGGTTTTTTTTGACGCTTAATGTCTTATTTTTTCAGCTCTAACTATGCTGATGGAAAACTGATGGATGCAGTAAGTAACCCTAAAAAAACTGCAAAAACAGTTTTACTTTTTGATCAACTATTTGACAGTTTGAGTGGGATAGCAATTTATTGCAAAGAAGCTAAGGGAAGCCTCTACGGACAGCTGTTACTACACCATAACCTCATCTCATCATGTATTCTGGGATGAAGCCATAAAATAATTACAAAAAAATATGTATGTGCATTCCGCAGAAAACGAAAAGTCAGTGCCCATTTTGAAAAAAAATTCTATTACAACATTAAAAAGTTACTAGAGGCTGTAGCAGTTTTTTAAAAAAGAAGGAATAAAAATAATGCAGCTAAGAGATTTAAATTCAGATCCAATTGAGAATTTAAGTCAGTTGCGGGTATACAATTATAGAAATAATAACCCAAATTGCCACAGTCTCAACTGCACCTTTAAGTCATTATTAACAACTAGAATTATAAAATTTCTTTAAGAAATTTAATTGTGAAGATGAAAGTAATTACTTTACAGACTGTAACAACATTTTGCATAAAGCTACAGACATTATTCAATAACACTGATGATGTCATGCTTGGTTATCTCAATACAGAATATATCTTGCAACAGGCCCATCGAGAACGAGTATGTGTGCACTCACAGGCCCACACATTTGGGTGGGTAGTGCGAAAAGTATTAATGAAATTGAAAAATAATTGCAGCTCCTCCAAAAATTGCCTCACTACAAACGAGGAAATAAACATGACCAACAGAAGTTTTTTACAAGGAAAAACTTGCTTGCACTACCCACTCGAAGGTGCAGTGAAGTGTTTCGGCACAGTAATTACTGAATCAAATGAACACCTGGAAAGAAAAGCTCATGAAAAAAAAACATATGCCAAAATATAAAAGAGCTAATAAAGTCCAAGTATTTAGTTGATTTTATTGACTGTGCCAAACACACAAAAACATTATCCTAGATCATTTTCTCTGGTTACAAAATTTACGATTGTGAATTGGTACAAGAAATAAAATCTGAGCACTGTAAACACAAGAAATAAAATCTGTATTTAGTTTGAGAAATTGGAATTTACCATTAATGCACAAATGACTACAAAAATATGATAAAAAAATAAATAAGTTTTTGTCAGTCCTTTTACTCGAGTGGCCTGTGGGTAGAATATACGCGGCGGGCCTATAACGCTTTACGTGTACAGTACAACAATGGCTTTAGGATGCTGTTGCGGCTGCCATGGCGATGTAGTGCTTCAGGGATGTTCGCCGAAGCTCGTACGGATGGCTTCCCAGCTATCATTCGCAAAAAGGTGGCATCATTACTACAAAGGCTACGTAGTAGTTCGAATAGCATTCTAAAGGTCATTGCTGATAGGTTGGACTGCCCTATACAAAAACATTGGGTAGGTTTGTTGATAGGTCTTACTAACGATTAGTTTATAAGTACTTAAATTGTTACTAACATATAAAATGTATGAACTCTTGTATGGTCTGAAATAAAGTTGTATTATTATTATAAATTATCTTGGTTTTTATTTAATTTCCTTAGTAAGTTTGAAATAATATGAAATAAAAAATAACTGGCTTATAAGCTTACAAGGTACGCAGTAGAAAATTTTTGGCTGTATATCCTCCCACTTCCTTTGCCGCTTAGCTAGAGATGAATTAAAAAAGAACAAACGTCATACAACACTAATAATTCCTGGTACTACGGTAAATAATCTTTCTATGGCAGTCGGCAGTCTGATACGTAGTATCTCTAATAAGTCTGTGGGGTTCAGACACTAACCACTCGTTGCGTCGCTTCTCAAAGCCCAGTAATAGCGTCCTGTCGCGACCTTTTGTACACACAGTACTCGTAGTATCACCATAAATTACGTAAAATTACGAGAAACAATTGTAAACTCAATTCATTAAAAAGTGAAGTTATGCACAAGGTACCTAACAAGAAACAAACATAAAAACAAATATGGTCGACCGGAAGGAAATCCGGAATCGATCCTGTCATGTAAATTAAAAAAAAGAAACGTCATATAACACTAAAACAAAATGGCGCTACGGATAGAATTCCGTTGTATGAAGATTGTCTGCCATGCTAACTGCTAGGCTACTTCAACTACTATAATTAATTAAGTTATTGCTTTATTCATTTTTTTATTCATACTCATTTGTTTCCAGTATTACGTCTTTCGTTATTTCCTCACAATTATTGAGAAAAGCACTATACAAACCTTGGCAGAAATGGGATTGCCGGACTTATTACCATGGTAATTATTGTCAAGGCTCTACTTGCCCGGCAATCCCTAACTTCCCGGCCTCTGCAGTAATGTAGTATTATTCACTATCTCACAATCAGTTATAAAAAAAAGATTATTTTATCTTATCTATTTTATACTGTTTAAAAAAAGTGTTCTGTGACATTACATATTATGTGAAATTACAAATTAGAATAGGTAGTAAGAAATAAAAATGTAATTTATTTACACATTTATTGTTTTTTTAACCTATTGAATAAATACAGAGTTCACCAAAACATTGTGTTTTACTGTAATAAAACATCAAAAATTGGTGAAGTGGTTTTACTGTTTCCGATCTTAATTGATTTAAATAAGATTTCTAAAAATTACAAAAAGCTTTATGCCCGAAGCCAGTACATGCCTGCACGGATTCTAGTGTATTCTGGGAGACCTTCACAAGGACCTACTGCAGCTACTACTGGGCACTGATCAAATAAATATTTATAACATACATCACGCACATTCTGTGCAGATACAGATTCAATACGAGCATCCAATTCATGAAGTGGAATGCGACGGTTGTAGCATAACATCTGGCGACCAATGTCTTCACATATAGGTGTGGTGCCATCAAGCTGAAGGAGCATGTTTGTTTTCAGCAAATTTTTGGCACGTTCCACCTCACCCTCAGTGACTGAAGTACATAGTTTCATCCATTCTTTCTGAATGTTGTATAGCATATCTTCAATTTGTAAAGGCTCAGAAACAAAGTAAATGCCCCATAGTCCAGTATCCTTGTAACATGTGTTAAATGACTGGAAACTATGGCAAAGGCTTTCACAGGATGCAGCACGGGATAAGTAGGAGGCATTGTTTCCACCTCCACCCTGAGAGCGGTCCCAAGCACCAACAAGTGTGTTGGCAACCATAAGAGGAATGTTATCAGCATCTGTCCATCCTGCACCTTCCACAGCAATTGCAATATGGGCAAGAGGCATGGAGTCATCACGAACACGGATTTCAGAACCGGTGTAGCGGCAGGGTGCAATATCTGGAGCATCAGGGAGAGTGTTCTTAAGACCATTAAATTTTTTGTTTGCCAACTCTACAAGTTTTTCATGTTCTACTCCACCGGCTCCTGAGAGTACGATACGACTGGGTTGGTAGTGGGTTGTTATGTATGCTTGCAAATCTGCTTTGGAAATTTTTTTTATGTTTTTAGTAGGGCCAAGAATGGTTTGTCCTAGAGGAGTTCCTTGAAAAGCAGTTGCATGTAGGTGATCAAACACAACTTCTTGAAGATTACTTTCTACATCTTGCATTTCACGTAGTATTACGCCTCGTTCTCGTTCGATTTCTGGTTCGGCAAGTGATGAGTTTTGAATAATATCAGCTAGAATTTCAACAGCGGCTGGGACGTCGTTGGCGAGGCACTTGGCGTAGAATACTGTCTGTTCCCGGGATGTATACGCATTTAAGTGAGCGCCCATGTTTTCAACGAGTAATTCTAAGTCTGTCTGAGATCTTTTACTGGTACCTTTGAACGCCATGTGTTCAAGGAAATGGGCAACCCCATTATTCTTGGAAGTTTCATACCTAGAACCTGCATCGATCCATAGGCCTACAGTGGCTGTCGGAGCACCTGAATCTTCTGAAGCAACCCGAATCCCATTGTCAAGTACTGTCAGGCGAGTTGGTGGAACATTGACCAAAGCCTGCTTATAGCCTACTGCTGTCGCGAAACACCTGACCTGATTGCCCTGCTTTGAAACTAGTCTTAACGTTGATGCGACTTTCAACATTTTCGTTCTTGTAACTGACCTTAATAGGTTAAAATTACGCTCGCTGTTTTACGTAATATTTTTCAGGTAAAAGCAGTTCGCTCGACTTTTTGTCAAAAAACTTTTTTAAATACGTATGGCTTTTAAATCCCTTTACCGAAGGAACTAAGGTCCACACAGCCCTATCAGTGAATGCTTATTTCAGTTTAAAAATGCAACATTTTGTCAATCTTCTGTAACTCTCTATTTTTTAAACATTAAAAAACGGCATTAATTTTGAAGGAAAAGAAAAATAACTTGAAAGAGTAAAGCCTGTTTCCTCCAGGGCCGGATTATATCAAAACACGATAATTGGGATGATGACTGAATTCTAATTTTTACGTTTCGTCATTAAATATTAAAATACCGTGAATAAAGATGAAGTCCTGTGAAATTAGAATTAAAATCGGCTTAGAAATACATTAGATACAAGCATTTTAAGTTGTTAATTTGGAAGCGATTAGACAGAGAGATCCGACATGAACAGTGACGTCACTGTTTAGTACGGCCATATAAACTCCATGTAAATTGCCGTTTTGCTAGAAAGAGATGGAGAAAAATATTTAATACCTTATATCTTGGTTGTTTTTTTAGTTATTCGAAAACAGATTTTTTCTTTTAGTTTATTATATGAATGAGCTTCTATTAGAGCAAAAAAAAAATTTTTTGTCATCTAGCCTAGTCCGCATGACGATGATATCGATATTATCGCGATAACAGCCGGTCCGCATGAACGTTAGCGCGTGCACGACATCTGTCATGACGTCATAGATGACGCCATTGAAGCCGCCATTTTGCGCTAACATCGACCATGTCCCAAAGCGTTATCGTTGTGAACGAACTGTCAAAAGTCAAATTAAGCCACCAATGCAAAAGTATTTTGTACTTTTGAGACATTAATGGCCATTTTCACCAACCATACCTAAAGAATCCCCTAGCTAGGAGTCCCTTAGCTTAGGGTGAACCTTAAATCAAACCCCTACCTAGTTTCACCAAGCAAAGTGATACTTTATTAGGGACCGCTTAGTTAGGTGACAGATTGCTTTAAGAAGAAACGCTGAACATAATAGATGCTTAATCGATTTTATGAAATTATCTGAAATATTGCCTAATTTGAGCTAAATGGATACAGTTTATTATACAGTAGCCTAATAATGACAAAAAAAATATTTTCTGCATGATGTTGTACGAAAAAAGCTTACAAGCAGATTTTTTGGCTGAACAATTATGTACGCCGTTGTCCAAAAAACGCGACTAAAGTTTCGGTTGACGTTTCCCACTCATAGGATTTTATTTTTATTTATTATATGCGACGGGAGAAAACAGAAAAATAACACGAGATGATATGAAATATAATTTACCTTTAAGATTCAATGGTTGATCCTGGCCACCTTGCAACAATATCTGTTATTAATTTTTTGCATTACTTATGACTTTCGATTTCGAAATAATTCTTCATCATCATCAACAAAATGTTTACTCAAAAATTATTTAACTTTTAAGGATTTTATAACATTAGTGCAACATCGAAGTGGGTCAGGTTAAGTACCTGATTGAAATACTTACCAGTGAATGTACTCGTATTTATATGCGAGTACATCTATACAGCCTAAAACATTAGGAAAGTGAGCAATTTACTGGAGGGAGACTTTGTACCAGGGTCGCCTGCTTGGGTACCTCCGTCTTACCTATTTTTGCCGCAAAGCAGCAGTGCTTGCATTGCTGTGTTCCGGTTTGAAGGGTAAGATATGGCCGTGAAATTACTGGGTACCGTGACTTAACATCTGATGTCACAACTCGCAAGTTCGCAATGTACACTGTGGTTCTCGTGGGAGTTGCAGATTAGCTGTAAATCTCACAAGAACCACATGTACTATTAGCCAAGGTGACTTTTACCATTTACCATCAGGTGGCCAGTTTGCTATTTTCCAACTATGTTGTATAAAAAAATCTGTAAAAATATGCTTTCGCATTGCTCCAAATATTATTATAGTTCAAGTAATTTAATAAATTCACCTCTTAGTAAAATGGTGACTTCTGAGACTCTTTTTACTCCTGTTGTAAATGCAACGCTTATACCAATCATTTCAGCCACTGCTAATAAATGGTTACCCACACATAGCAAAAATCTTAGTGCAATCAATAATTGATTGATTTGTGGTAGATACAGATTTATATCTGAAAAAATAGTACTTATATTGTACTAATAAAAATAAGTTTGATAATCGAGCAAATAATAGAAGTGATTTATGGGAAAGTATTTGATTATTAAATGTAGTTGATTTGTCTAAGAAAAATAATACACTTTGCTTGGATAACCTGTAAGTATTTTAAGAAAGAAATCTTATCATAATTATTAATATAATTCGGTTTTCGCGGTCAATCCGTGAAAAAGGATTCTATGTATAGTTTCTACAGCGTCAAGAGCATCTAAACTATTAAATAAATATTTCATGCTATTAGGATTAGAGCAAACTTGGAGAAAGTAACCAAAAAATAACTGTCACTTAGCACTAGGGGGTGGAATAATGGACCCCTATATTAAAGAGATCCCTTACGGTACTAGGTGTCCCTTAAGCGTTGGTGAAAACCAAATTTATACTATGTGTCACTTATCGTGGCTTAAGGGTTACCTAGTACCGTAAGGGATCTCTTTAATATAGGGGTCCATTATTCCACCCCCTAGTGCTAAGTGACAGTTATTTTTTGGTTACTTTCTCCAAGTTTGCTCTAATCCTATTGTTGTGAAGGGATTGTTGGTGAAAATGACCATAAGGGTACGTTTGAAAACGAGTAATATTTACTCGGGGTAGAGTGAATTTCACCCGATAGCGTTCGAAAACCACCCGAGTGAAACCGAGGTTAACCGACGAATTACTCCGCTCGTATTTCTGGACGCATTAATGAAGAGTAATTTTCGCATGACAGGAGTGAATTTCTCACGGCCCCCAGTCAGCATTTTTTACCTGACATTGACAGTTGACTGTTCTGTGATCTGTGGCTACTGATTTCGTTTTTAGGTTGAAGTTGAAGTTTACAAATTTTAAGTAAAGCTTTGTGCATTTGTAAAATAAAGCTAGTTTGCGTTACAAAACATAAGAACTCTTCTTTTCGTTTTTAACTGAGAGAACCCGTTTGAAAACTCGTGAAATGCGAAAATCACTCGCTAGCGTTTGAAAACCAGTTAATCTTCTCTTTCTCGCAATATATCTATCCTTTTCTTTTATACCGAGTGAAAACTTCACGGGTTTTAGAACGGCCCCTAAATTATTTTATAAAAAGTTAAGAAAAATGGATTTGGTTGGATGGTTGGTTTGGAGCTTTCTCTTACTCCACAACAACAAAACAGATTGCAACGGTAAGCATTATGTGTTGTTGTGTGTAAACAGATTTCGTTAGATAATTTGTAATGCCCCCCATGGTCCATAAGAGTACCTAAATCTAAAAAAAAAAAATTTGAATAATAAAACCGATACACAACATTCACTAAAAACAGAGTATCTACTGAGAAAGTAGAGTACTAATATTCTACTGCTTAAAACAGAGTACTTTTTTGGAAAACTGAAATTTGAGGTTAGCTAGCAGTTTCGTTAGCGCGCTAAAAGTCGGTCCGCATGATAATCTGTCACAAACTGTCATTTGTCGATTTAAGCGCGCTAACGAATGCGGACCGGGCATGAGCGTTGTGAACGCTATAATCAAAATTATTCTCATGCGGACCACACCGTATGATAGAGCAATCTATCATGGTGAACTGTCAAAATACGACGAAAACCTATTGTATTTTGACAGAACTGCTTTATCATATCGTGTTTTTGTGGACGTGCTAGGGGGGCATACGCCATACCCATGAGAGATATTCTTTACGCAATCAATTACGTCATTTCATCCAACGTGAGCTTTGCGCATCGGGCAGTCTTTTATCGTGTTTACAGTGATGATGTTAAGAGGCCTACCTATAACAAAATCGCTTTATTCAATAAAAAATTATAGTATCGATTTGTAAACATTCAAATAATACTTAAATCAGTTTAAGCAAACGTTAAAAAAATAGCATAAAAATTACGTTTAAACGATGGAGAACTTCGTACATAAATCTGACTTTTTTTGACGCCTTTTCGTTAGAAAAGATTATATTAAGAATTTCATTCTTTACTTAGGAACCATATACAGGATGTCCCAAAAAATAGTGTCAAGCGAAAGTCCAGAGTTAGAGCACCTCTTGGAGTACCCGAATCACCCCCATGTATGTTCCGCGATTATTCGTAGTTTTAGAGTAATAATTTTTTTTCTGACTTTTTGAAAATTTCGATCTAAAGAACTTAAAAATTTTTAATAAAAAAAAGTTGAACATATTTTAATGTTTTTCTTTATGCCACTGAATTATCTTTAGTGCTTCTTTTATGTCTAAAATAATCAGCTTCGTAACTTTAGTGGAAATTTTGAAAACAGTAGTGTAAAGTCAAAATTTGAATGTTAGTGAATAATTACTTAAAAAATCATCTTTAAATTAAAAATCTAAACAGGCGAATTCATGGTTTCTAAGTATGTGTAAAAACTTCTCTAGACTCTCTGCTTTCATAATAATAAAAAAAGTACTTAATAGGGCTACTTTGGCTTAAATCGGCCATCAAAGACAGCAAGGTGAAAATTTCATAAAACTCGACTTCTGAATAATTTTTTTTTAAATTCCAATTATTTATTAATAAACCAAAAATGATTGTAGAAAAGCTAAAAATTTATTATTTGAAGGTCAAAAATAACTGTTCCTGCTGCCATCTTTAATAACCTTTGAAGGTTTATTATAACTTAATAAATGAAACAAAACATTATTTTCAAAGTATTTATTATTCGATCGCTTAAAGAAAGTTTTCAAAATGACGACCTTCGTGCTCAATACATATTCTACATCGTCTATAAGAGTTTTCTTTTAAATTTATAAATGCAATTCTGTTGTTTTTTATTGTTTCTTCCGATTGTCTTAATTTTGTTCTTAACACTGTGACGTTTGTAATGTCCTTGGCGTATACTAATTCCTTGTAGTATCCCCAGACGAAAAAATCTATGGGGTTCAAGTCGGGGGATCGTGGCGGCCACGCAATGGGCCCTCGACGACCGATCCATCTGCCTGGAAATGTTTCAGACAAATGTTGTCTAACATTTCTAGCAAAATGGCATGGAGCGCCGTCGTTTTGAAAAATCATATTTCTTCGCGTTAATAGGTCTACATCTTCTAATAAGACGCCGAGATCACGTCGTAGAAATTGCAAGTAGGCCTCGCTGTTCAGTCGGTCCGGTAGTTCGAACGGACCAATCAGCTGTCCGTTTAGGATGCCTGACCACAAATTGATACTAAATTGTTCTTAGAAATTAGATTCCCTTGTGAGGTGTGGATTTTCAATACTCCACGAATGGTAGTTATGCGCATTAAACACCCCACATCGCTTAAAATGTGATTCATTAGTCCATAGAATATTTTTAAAGAAATTTTCGTTTTCAGCTTGTCTCCGTAACATTTCCTGACAAAATGCCACCCTTCTTGGGTAGTCTGCGGGCTTGAGCTGCTGAACTTTCTGGATGTGATATGGGTGAAAACGCTCTTGATGAAGTATTCGATGTGCTTGTGATTTCGGAATTCCGATTCGACATTCTATTGTTCTTACACTAACTGATGGATCTCTCACCACTTCTTCGACCACTGATTGGACAGTATCTGGGTCACTCATTTCAGATGGGCGCCCCGATCTTCTACCTGGTAGGCGTCCTTCCATGTAAGAGTTATGTACTCTTAAAATCATGCGATGATCAGGCCAAGTTTCAGGCTGAGGTCCACCTCCATTTTGTACTTGCTGCCGGAACAACCTGGCTGCTTCAGAAGCATTTCCTCTTGCATATCCATAAAAGTAATGCATAAGAGCATATTCTTGCGATGAAAAAGACATCACAAAATGAAGAGCTTGAAAAGTCCGTTAAGAATGCCTTTGTCAAAATCCCGTCTTCACACAAAACCAAATCGTAATCGCACTCAAGGTCCGTAAAGAAAGCAAAGTTCGTCAAATAATCACAAATCACTGGCGCCAGAACACAATAGGCGCTCGGACTACACCCCCCGCCTCATCCCCTTGTCACAAAGAATAGCATTCCTCAGTTACAGTTATCCATTTCGCCAATGAGAGTGAGAGAGATAGCAATAATGCGGTAAGTACTGCGTTACATCCAACACTACAACCGATGTGATCCGCGAGAAAAATATTTAAATATGGGTTTCATGTAGTTAATTTTTGCTAAATTGTAATTAATCTGAACCTTAGAAATTATAAAAAGACCAGATATATTTTTTTATCATCTGATAGGAATTTGGTAAATTTTATGAAATTTTCACCTCGCTGTCTTTGATGGCCGATTTAAGCCAAAGTAGCCCTATTAAGTACTTCTTTTTTTAAATGATTATGAAAGCAGAGAGTCTAGAGAAGTTTTTACACATACTCAGAAACCATGAATTCGCCTGTTTAGATTTTTAATTTAAAGATGAATTTTTAAGTAATTATTCACTAACATTCAAATTTTGACTTTACACTACTGTTTTCTAAATTTCCACTAAAGTTACGAAGCTGATTATTTTAGACATAAAAGACGCACTAAAGATGATTCAGTGGCAAAAAGAAAAACATTAAAATATGTTCTACTTTTTTTTATTTAAAAATTTTTAAGTTCTTTGGATCAAAATTTTCAAAAAGTCAGAAAAAAAATTATTACTCGAAAACTACGAATAATCGCGGAACATACATGGGGGTGATTGGGGTACTCCAAGAGATGCTCTAACTCTGGACTTACGCTTGACACTATTTTTTGGGACACCCTGTATATATATTGAAAAAATATTTAATTATTATTGAAGTGAAGGATATTGTGTCACATAAAATAAATATTTTGATAGTTGATGTTTAACAGAATCTGTAGAGCTCCCAAAATCAGGTCCGCGTGAGTTTTACCTAAACATGCTTCGGGAAAATAACTACGAGTATTATGTCGCATTTACACATGCGTGTTCGCCATTCGACGAAACATTCGACGAAATATTCGCCTCGTCATTCGACGAAACATTCGTATACGAGTGCCACCGCGAACTACTGTTCACACATTCGCTGGTGATTCATTTTGATATTAGCACACGAACATGGAGGACGTGAAAATAATGGCGGCATGCGTGTTACATTTTATTTTAATGTTTAATAATTTTACAAACGGTTTGTACTTATGGCGGACTTAGCGATAAACATCGCTCTCTACCAGTCAACCATTGGGCTAAGGAGAGAAAGTAAATGACGGCATAAGAAAATAAATGTAATAAATGACAATAATTGTTATATTCAAATAATGGGGGTAATTCTGAAGTTACCTGCACTAAAACTAAAACTAAAATTAAACATATAACTTTAAATTAGTTTTAGGTAATTCGTATTCTGAAACGCCGGACTCTCTTAATTTAAACTGTACTTGACAATTTCTTAAATTGAATACACAGATTATAAATACACCTAGTGCTGTAGAAAAACGGGATAATTTAGAAACATTAAAAACATCTATATTCTACTAACTTTACTATCAGAAATTATTAATTTAAGATTTGATCGTATTTGTAAATAACAGAAAAGATTATTTATCATTCATTTTATCACAAAAGAAAAATTATTCGACATTTATTCTGCGATTGTGATGGCTTCGCGCCTATGCTATGAAATAAAAAAAATTACGTGGTAGTCTGTAGTTGTATAGATAGGTACTTCGTGACTTCCTCTGAATTTTAAAATTGCGTATTTTGTTTCATTAGTATTTTTTGTTTTCTTTTCATAATAACCGCTGAGGCGCGTTCAGCGCCTCTGGGTGTAGTTGTCCGGTTGTTTTTTAACTCGCCCAAAGGCGTTGAACGGATTGCAGCAACCAAATCGTTTATCTCCCTCTTACACATGATTTTTTATTTCTCTCTCTTTCTAGTAGATGACATTATAAAATATGGCCGCCAATATCATCCAATCACGTAAGAGTATTTTAGTAATAAACGTCAGAGCGTTTTACAACCATCAAATTCGATGGTTGTTCGGTTGTAACTCGCGCCAACACTCTAAGGTCTTGAACGGGCGGTTGTTTCACCCGGTTGTCACGCTCAAAGGCATTGAACGGGGTTAGAGCGAAGAGTTGTACTTCGCGCGAAGGCTCTGAACGCGCCTCTGTTATTTATTGACAAATAATAGTAATTGCTAGGCAACAAATCTTAGATAGGCATACTTCTATCTGCATATATAACATTAATTTCTGTTGTAAGAGTAAATACATACATACATAGCTTACCTATCATCTAAATGTCAGTACTATTAGACTACTTGGGAACGAACAAATTACAACTCACGACTTGGCAATTGATGATATAAAAGCCTTTTCTATTGTATAATAAGTTTCCTGGTGCTGTAGGGTGTGTTAGTGGTGGAGCAACAATACCAATATGTGTACCATTTTTTTTAACGTTGGGAAATGCGTTACGCATACCTCGCGCTTGGGTAGGCGCGAGGTTATGTCGGACTCTCCGCGGCCACTGGGGGCAGAGCGCCAGCCAGAAACCGCGGCCTACCGACTAAAACCCAACGATGCCCCCTCACAAACGCCTTGGCACGAGAACGTCCATCACCGCCGCATCCTCCCCGTCATCTGACGAAGAGGATACGTCGGGGAGGGACGCCCCGTCGCCGGACAAGGCCATGGGAACCCTTTCGGACACTTCCATGACCTCGTCAGCGTCTGCTCGCCTATGGCGAGCCCCTCTCACCTCCCTAAAATGGGAAGGCCGGCGATGCTCCTGGGCATTAGGAGTATCGACGACTGGCGGTGACCTGTGCAATGCAGGACTCGGGCTTCCCGGGCCCGCGTCCCGCTGGTCACCGTCAGGAGGAAGAAGGCGGGCGAACTGCCGTCTCCTCCGCCCCGTTCTTCTGCGGCGGCAGGGATCTGCCGCTGGGTCATCTTCTCTGGCCCGTTCTGCCACCTCCTTCTGTGGGATTACCTCCACACAGAAGGAGTTTGCTGCATTCCAGGCCTCGACCAATATGTGTACCATCAACAGCTCCAAGTGTGTTTGGCATTCCATATATTTGTAGAAACCTAAATAGAAAAAGGACGGAGAATGTTAATGTATTTCTTAATAATTATTTCAAAATATTTCATTACTATGTAAGTAGGTGCTCGCTCACTCTGCCTTGACAAGGTCCTTTTCTATTGCTGTTTTAGGAAATTAAATTTTTTTGTGGAGTTAATTTGCGCAATATTAAATCAGTGACAACAGTGACAGCTCTGCATGACCGAAGGCTGGCTAAAACCTTTAAATGTTCCGGTAAGGAGCCAATCTGTACTTCAGTGCAGTCTATAGCTTCTATCAAGTTGCGAGCGGATTGGCGAGGAAAACTAAATATTTTTCTAAATTTACGTTCGGGCATAGTAAATGGGTCTGATTTGTCCCTCAACTTCCTCAATTTTACTTTTTCTTCTATTCTATAACATAAATAAGTCGATACTTTACAAATATATTTTAAAACTATGAGGCAGGTATTTATCTAATTTTTTATATAAAACAAATATTTTACCTTTCTGAAGACTCTATTAATGCCATAACAACCAATTCATCATCCATTTGGCAAGTTGCATAAAAAAAATGCCTTCGGTAATGTTAGAAAATCGTTAAAAAGTAACAAGATAAATTTAGACGGCACCTAAAAGTTCACCTCCTAAAATTAGTTTGACATATTTAAAATTATAGGAAAAATTAGATTTAGGAAGCATGTCAGAATACGAAAATAACATCTAACACTAAATTGAGTAGTTTAGTAACGTCACTCATAATTTTAGAGTTAACTTGTGAGTTCAGACCCCCTAGACAAGATGCCTTTCGATAATCGCTAACGCAATCGCTAAATGGACAATGTATGAGATTTAACAATTGCGCTCGAAAGCTAAGCGACAGCTTATGTCAAATCGCATACATTTTCTTTCTAGCGATTGCGTTAGCGATTATCGAAAAACGTCTTGTCTAGGGGGGCTGAATACCAAACGGTGATTGACATTTCCATCTCTAATTTTATTTAGTTATAGTTTTAGGTGATCGCTTCAGAATCACCCCCAATATGATATTAAGAAAAAAACATACATACACGCACATAACACTCTATATATATATTGTATATGTGTGTGTGTGTGTAAATGTTATGTAAGTATTGTGTATGAATGTGTTTATACACGGTGTTTCATAATAACCAATAAATATTTTATCGTTATCTAAAACTAATTAATTAATTGTGTTTACCCGTAATGTCATTCAACCCAAAATTTTCATGTAAATCATAGACATGATGATGATACTATGATATACATGAAAATTTTGGGTTGAATAACATTACGGGAAAAACTAATTAATAATTAGTTTTAGATAACGATAACATATTTATTGTTTATTATGAAACACGGTGTATATACACATAAATACTTGCATATATGAATACATACACAGATACATAAATATATGATTAACTACTATGTACTAAAATAAATATTCAGATGAAGCTACATCTATTGAGTTTATACAATTTTTGAGATATCCCAATCCCATTCTAGTTGATATACGGTTTCATGCATCGTTTATCTTTTCTTTATTTTTATCCGACTTCAAAAAATATATTTTACAAAAAATAAAAACCGACTTCAAAAACACTGAAAAGTTAAAAATAATATATAAAATTATATATTGAAGTCGGTGTCAAATTTTAAGACTTTATAAGAGATCATCGTTTCGTACCGACTTCAATATACAAGTTTATTTTGTAATTACCAAAAAAATTTTGTGTGCTTGTTCAGACAAGCAAACGGAACAACTTTCGCAAAAAAAAAATCAGCTGTTCCATACATCTAGGTTCAGTGAATGTTGAACATTTGTACGAAACAGCTGATTTTTTTTGCGATTTCAAAGTTTGCTTGTCTTTGCGATTTCAAAGCACACAAAATTTTTTTGGTAATTAAAAAATAAACTTGTATATTGAAGTCGGTACGAAACGATGATCTCTTATAAAGTCTTAAAATTTGACACCGACTTCAATATAGAATTTTGAGGTTGTCAGTACCTATTCTTATATTATTTTGACCGTTTCAGTGTTTTTGAAGTCGGTTTTTATTTTGTGTAATTATGATTGCGATGTTTTGGGTTCCAAATGAGCTCTTCTTCTTCTCTATAATAAAGTTCTAGGAATTCTAAAATTCGCTCTCCACTCCACTCTATTTTGTCTACACGTTCGGTTGAGTCGAGCGCTAGCTGTCAACTAAATGCATGCGAATGTGTAAACAGTAAGTTCGTGTTCGCTATTCGTGCCCTTTGATTCGCGTCCAAAAAACCGCTCCCAACGCGAACTCACGAATCGCGAGGCGAATGGGCGAGGCGAATAGCGAACTAACTGTTTACACATGCGTGTTCGTTATTCGCCTCGCGATTCGCGCGAATGTGTAAACGCGCTAATTCGCGCGAATCGAGAGGCGAATAGCGAGACGAATAGCGAGGCGAATAACGAACACGCATATGTAAACAGCTAGTTCGTTATTCGCCTCGCTATTCGCCTCGCGATTCGCGCGAATGTGTAAACGCGGTGTTACAAGTTATGAAATTTTTTTTTTTTTTTTAATACGTCACCCCCCTACTATACACGGTTATTTTTTTATCACCCTGGTTATTTTAAGGGTGGCTTAAGGACACGGTAGAAGAATTATTTAACCATTAATAATAAAATTTACTCACCTGTTTAATTAGATATTTATTATCTAAAATATCCAAAAAATACTGCACTGGTATGGACACTGAGTGAAGTTGTAGGCAAAACATTGAATTGAATGAACGCGAACTGGCAACAACGTCGCCGATTCAAAGTCATCACTGAGTTGATCACAATTTCACTTTACGGGCTTAGGACCGGCAAAACAAAGTTTTTAAAGAAAACAAACAGTACTAAGTAGGTATTACGGTTATGGTAGGTTGTTTTGGCGTAGTTAAAAAATTGGAATCAACTTTAAATACTTACCTACCTAGGAAACAATTTAAATCAACTTTAGTTCTAATAACAAAAGAGTTCTAAATTTAAAGGAAGTCCTCTAACTCATACATAGTCGTGCACGTTTAAAACTATACATGACCACAACAACATATCACTTTGGTTAGTGTTTAACGTCTCGAAATGCTGTTTTCGCTTCACTTCACTTTCTTACACCAAACACTTAATTTCACTTCACAAGTAAAAGTCTACGGTCTACCGGAGTAAGGTCTGTGTATTCGCTAGATGTGTTAACTTGAAACTAAAATTCCGAATGCGCCCGATTGCCGCGCGTCAGGCGCGGGCGCGACATCGCGATACGTTCACACGCGCCGGGGTCAAAGGCGAACTAAAGCCGGCCGGCTCGTGCCGACAAGCGACAGCAAGCAACAAAACGCCGCCGCCGGCGCTCGGCGCCGGCGCCGACTGTCTCTGTTTTTCACTATTGTAGTGTCTAGTGCAATAATAACTCTTATTTCAAACGAGTTGTAGATTGATCTTGCTTGAATTAATAATGCGACGTTGCCGCATTTTCCTAAGCCCGTAGTAGTAAATGCTTTATTCATTCATAATCTTACCTTATCTTGTAGTAAACAAGAACAATGTGTATAATTTAATATTATTGACGGATAAAATTAAAAAAATATAACCACATGTTTTTTTTATTGATATGAGTCGTCTAGCGTCTACCGAGCTGCCTCTAAAATTTTCCAGTATGATAAAAAAATAACCGTGTATAGGATTTTCTCCTGTGTCGTGAGTGCAGTTACAAACATAGAATATCACATGCACATACGTGTGAAACAAAATTCTGTAGGCCATACAAAATATTTGTCCCGTACGGGAATCGAACCCGCGACCCGTTGCGCAGTAGGTGATCACTCTACCTCTGCGCTAACCGTGTCGTCAAAGTAAAGTGTTAACTTAAGAACAGTCAAAGTTAACAGTTAAGAAAAAGCACCTAATCTAAAACAGCTTTATTATTATTGTAGATAAGAATATGAACTAGTTCTAGTTATTGTGACCAAAGAAAGGTACACATATACTTATAAACAATTTTAACGATTAAAAACCTTATACCTATTAATCTCAAATCTTAACCATTTTCGTAATTTGGAACGCGGGGTTCTTGATACAGGGGGGCTACCGCCTAACTCATAGCGATCACTCGCTATCGCTTCGTGACATTAGAACAATAGCTCTAATGTCATCTGTGACGTCTGTGACATTAAAACTATTGTTCTAATGCTCAGATTAATAACGACTAGATTCCACGATTATCTGACAGGAAGCGTTAGAGAGGGACGCAAGATATAAAATCACAGGTGAAAAACAAGGACGAACGAATGATTTTTTGTCCCCGTCGGCGTGGCCGAGAATGAACGTGTTTGCCCTAACTGTAAAGTGACGTTTTGGCAAACACATTTTGTTCGTTTGTGGTTTTAGAGGTTTTATGCTATTTATTAGTGACTTTTTGATTGAAATATAAACTAGTGCGAAGAAAGAAGTAATAACAAGTGACATCATCATGGTTAATTGTAGTGTGTTAGGCTGTAAGAGCCGTACTCAACGAAACGATACTGGAATTACATTTCATTCGTAAGTAGCTATAATTTTAGTTTTTTCACTTAAATTCTACATATAAATAGACAATTGTTCTGCTTAGATGTGTTTTCTGCTAAAATAACATATTATAAATACGTGTTTCAGTGATTTACATTGAAGATAACCTCAATATTTGAAAAATTGGTGTGACCATGTTGTGATTTCTAATTACCCAATTAACACACATTCATCTTAGCAGATTCGCTTTTAACTGCATGCTTTTAAGGAAATGTAGGTACAAATTTAATGATATCTATTGCGGTCATTACTGTTGATATTATCATCACCAAATATATGTAATGTTCATGTTGTTAATATTTGTTACTAGCTTTTATACCCGCGATTTTATTTATTTTGAACTCCTATTTCTTCCCTTGTAGGATTATTCAGTGTTTAACCCCTAGGCCAACACTGAAGAATCCTTCCTTAGTGCTCGTCTCTGTTACCTAAATAATATTGTATCTAAATGTCAGGTTTCTAGTTCTATCGGTTTATGTTGTATTACAGCTATTAGTTATTATATATTTCGTATTTTTAATAGATGTATGACACTTACAGCTTAATAAACGACATAAATATTTTTATTTTAGATTTCCGTCTGATGAAGCCTCTAGACAGGTATAGGTGTGTGCGACTGGGAGACAGTTGGCAACCAACAAAGTATTCCAAGCATTGTTCCATACATTTTGATGATAAAGACTTCATTCGTAAACCAAAAACAACATACTATTACTTAAAACAATATTCGGTTCCAAAAAACATATACATGTAAGTATCTCATAATAACTATAGCTACCTATTTAGCATTTAGTGTAAAATGGCTTATTCTGAATACAATTTTCATTTTCTACTTACAGTATGTATGTATGTCTATTTCTTTGGCTAGTCCTATACTACAGCCCAAACGGCTGGACGGTTTTTGACACATGAGGTTGACATAGACTATAATTTTCTATTCAATATTGAACTTTTTGTTTCAGGCATCATCTAGTAAAACTGATGATAATCTTAAGGAGTCAGATCAAATTAAAGCACCATCAAGTTTAAATCCCGAGACAGTTTTAATAAACAAAGAAAATATCGCAGCATCACACAATACTATGGTAAGCTAGTATGTCATTCAACTGATGTAACTTGCGATTAGTATAATTTTCTATTCAATATTGAACTTTTGTTCCAGGCATCATCCAGTAAAACTGATGATAATCTTATCTTAAAGAGTCAGATCAAATTAAAGCACTATCAAGTTTAAATCCCGAAACAGTTTTAATAAACAAAGAAAATATCGCACCATCACACAATACTATGGTTGGGTAGTATGTCATTCAACTGATGAAACTTGCGATTAGTATAATTTTCTATTCAATATTGAACTTTTTGTTTTAGGCATCATCCAGTAAAACTGATGATAATCTTAAGGAGTCAGATCAAATTAAAGCACTATCAAGTTTAAATCCCGAGACAGTTTTAATGGAAGTAGAAAATATTGCGCCGTCATACAAAGTTATGGTGAGATAATTTTATGTAATCCCTGCTAATATTATAAATGCGAAAATGTCTACGTTGTCTGTCTGTCCGTCTGCATGTTCCACTTTCACGTCAAAACGGCTGAACCGATTTTAATGAAATTCGGAATTAAGAGGATTGTGAAGCTGTAAATTTTCATACAAAAAGCGATAACGCTTTTCTCCCTCTAAACATAGTCCAATTTTCATAATTTTTGGAAATCTTGTAGATATAATGAAAAACTAGGTTTGTACGTTTTGATTTTGAAGAAATATTGCTCAGAATATAAGTTATTAGCATCTAAATATCTATATTTTTGACTTAAAAACTACCTTGAATATTTTTGTCTTTTTTTGACTAAATTATACTGAATTCCAAAAAAAGCAAAACGTACAAATATAGATTAAGGTATACTGAATCTTATGAGACCAAAAGCGTCTAATTTCATAAAGGTTTAGGGGGGTAAAACAGTTATCGCCCGAAACAATATTACAAACAGGAATTGTAGGCAATTTCGACCATTTCTTGCAACTCTCTCTATCGCACGATACGGGTCGGGGGCAGGGGTATAATGTAGTGATAGTGATGTGACAAAATGTTATCGTAGTTATTGTCGCCTAGGGAGGAGAAAGTAATATCGATATATCGATCAATAGTGAAAGTTATTACTCAAGTCGGAACTATTAATCTTCGCAAATACCTTATACATGAAAAAGTAAATATCTTTTTGAATACGTTTATTGATTTTAGTGTTTTATTTTAAAGATTTTATTTCAATACAAATTTCCTTATTTAAGGGTTAGCAGCCTGTAGCCTGTTAACTTTACTGTAAATTCCCAAAACCAAAAAAGGAAAAAAATGTAAGTAAGTATGTAAGTAGTTGTTTGTTATAATAAATATGTGCCATAAAGACACAAACTCAAAATAAATTGGTGTTTTGTTTCTTGTGATAGGTATTTGTTATGCAATGTATGAAGTTGGAGCAGCTAAAAATGTGTAATAGACTATATGCAAGTAGCGTTATTTTTAATATTATTTTATTTGAATTTTATTCCTCTAAAGCTGGGCTCTAAGGTTTTACTCGCGTTATGGAATCTACGATTGTATAAAAAATACAAACGACAAAGTACCTAAATAATATACGAGTATGTAGGGTAGGCAGGGTATATATGAGAAGAAGGCACCCTTCGTACAGTTTTTAAGTTTTTTTTTTCATTTTAACTATAAAATTTAAAGCAGCTGATTACATATACTAATAGTTATTTTTTAACCGACTTCAAAAAAGGAGTTTCTCAATTCGATGCGTATGTTTTTTTTTGTGTGTATATTACGCGATTACGCCGCCAATTGCGGACCGATTTTCAAAATTCTTTCTGTATTCTAAAGATTATACTCCAAAGGTGGTCCCATTGTTACCAAAGTTAGGATCTGATGATGGGATCCCATAAAAATGGAGGGAAATCCTTAAATTTTCCTTAAAAATAATATAAGAATAGGTACAGACAACATTACATTTCTATATTGAAGTCGGTGCTAAACGATGATCTTCTAGAAAGTCTTAAAAATTTGGCACCGTCGTCCGTCTTCAATAATGATGTGTGATGTTGTCTGTACCTATTCTTATACTATTTCTAACTTTTCAGTGTTTTTGTAGTCCATTTTTATATTTATTGTAAAATATTTTTTTTACATGCGACAGGAAAGCTCTTGGCCTTCATCTCACTTGCTGGTATGTGAAGATAATGTCGAAGGTGGAAGTGAGCTTTACCTGGACTCCTCGACAGCTGAGGAACTGGCTATCTCACCTCTAATTATCGAAACACAACAATTCTATTAACATTGTTATTATGGCGATAAACTTAGGTAAGACGATGGTAGCTAGCCAGGTGTGCTCAGAAGCCCTACCACCAACCAAACGGAGCAGAAAAGCTTTTGTCCCTGTGCGGAATTGAACTCCGGACGGACCTCCCGATCAACATCCGGTGGCCTCAACCACTAGATCACGGAGGTGGTAAAAATTAGAATTCTAAGACTATTAGTAACTACCCAAGATTAGTTTATAAAAATGAGAGGTATTTTTTATTTGATGCATAATTATTACTTTATATTTTTTAAATCCCTGCTCCTATTTAGTTTGTATGTAAAAGTATTAATTTATCTATCTAAAATAATAGATTTTTTATTTATTTTAAAGTTAACAAGAGGTCTGTTCTTGTTTAAACAATTGTAAATGTCATTTTATGTTTAGTGTTTATTTTTTTCATAAAAGGATCCATTATTGATTCACATCTCAAATGAAAATCATTTTAATTCAGTATAACACTCATCTTACAAAAAGTCATTTTCTTTAGACATGTAAATGTACGATAGATAAGTACTTTTATAACAAATAACAGCTCAGTCCTATAAAGTAGGACTTGGTAGGGATACACAGTAAGTGCCTACACTATAAATTTCAAAGGAATACTGAAATAATTTGCGAAACTTATCTACTAAAATATTATAAAGAAAGAAGATTTGTATTTTTGTTTGTAATGAATAAACTCAAAAACTAGCTCACTGGGAAGTCTCGGCGTAATTATTGTTAAAATGATTTTTAGAAATAAAGCAATTTTAATTTATTATATTTTTTATTTTTAAAAACTACTAGGCTGATTTTAAAAATTTTTTGGCTAATAGAATGCTACATTATCACTGAGTAATATAAGGTTATAAAATAATTTTCCCTACGGGTAAACAAAATTCCCTCACGAAAAACGAAAATAACGAAGGCAAAATTGCGAGCGGAAAGGCAGTCAGGACCTAAGCAACGCAAAACATTACAAACGGTGAAATAATGATCTCGAGTTCTTGCGCCGAGGAGTCGCGCGCTGCTGTCGTTGTGTGCGTGAGAATTTGCGCGTGTTGTATTTGTGGTGTAAATGCCAGACGGGAGGCCGAGCGGTGTGAAACAGATAGCATTTTAGAAAATACCTACTCGCGCCGCGCACGATTACTTCACAATCCTCTTAAGATAGTTCGAGACCCAGGGAAGGACATCATTTTAGCACGCAGACGAAATTGCGGGTACCAGCTAGTTTGCCTATAAATGTCATTATTGGGCGAGCACTGCCAAAACAATTGATATTTTATAATATCTATCATCTAAGTTTGTTCCTGGTTACATCCGCATGTAAGATGCTTCGGGGCCTGAAGTGCGGGACCGGGGGCCAGCCCGGGGGCCGGGATAGATCCCTACTAATATTATAATTGCGTAAATGTTTGTTTGTTTGTCAGTCTGTTTGTATGTTCCACTTTCACGTCAAAACGGCTGAACCGATTTTAATGAAATTCGGAATTAAGATAGTTCGAGACCCAGGGAAGGACATAGGCTACTTTTAACCGCGGGAGTAAGTCTCATTCTCATGGGAAAATCACTTTAGCACTCAGACGAAGTCGCGGGTACCAGCTAGTGTAATTAATAATTAACAGATTTTTAGATTAGCTCGAATTTCTATCTGCGCCTATTCTATATTAAATGTCGAGTTGTCGACCTCTGTGGCTCAGCGGTACCAGCAAGTGCCTTTGAATCTCCGAGTCCCGGGTTCAATCCCCGGTCAGGTCAATATGGAAAATGATCTTTTTCAGATTGGCCTGAGTCTACATAGTATCGTTGAGTTATCCCACGACACAAGTTCACAACTTACTGTGGAGCTAATTCAATCTTTGTGAATTGTCCCTATACATTTATTTATTGAACACTTTTTGTTTCAGGCTTCTTCTAGTAAAAATTATGATTTTCCCAAGGCGTCGAGTAAACCACGCACACTCATGAAAGAAAAAAAATTGAAGAAGCAATTAGAAAAGGAGAAACTTAAATCAGCTGTAAAGCTTAAAAAAATACGATCATTGCGTGAATCCTTATTGCGTGAATCGTTATTGATACCTTTAAAATATTTGCGCTCAATTTAATTAATATTATAATTATAAGAATAATTAATATTATACATATACCATCAAAACTGATTTTGTTTCATTTAAACCTTGTTACATCGCCCTAATTTGAAACTATGTTTTAAGCTATCAAACTACATAGTCAGTCATAATTCAAAATGACATTGTTAGTTTGTTACCTGCCTGCTGAATTTAGTTTTACATGAGAATAAAAATTACCCTATTTTGCGGGTAAAAATTAAAAGTTGGCAACTTTGTAATATATTACTGCTGTCTCTTGTGCAGCCACGGCATCGCACTGTCTAGAGGTAGATAGTCTAAGTTCTAATGTCATGATAACGATAGCGAGTGCTCGCTTTGAGTTAGGCGGTACGGCCGCTGGACGGATTATATTGCATTCCTTTTAACAAAACAATTTTCATGCCTCTTTGTGAATAAATACACAGCAAATAATTAATGAATGTCGACGAAACTTATGTAAAATATTATTTTATGTACAAGTTATCGAAATAGCATTTGTTTGTACTAAATATTTGTTTATCAAAAGACAAACGTACTGAAATATTGATGAGGGCAAGTTTAATTTTGCATGTAACGGAACGTACAATTTGATAGACTTGTCAAATTGAAGTTTTATTTCTATCATTTCGTTGCACGCAATTTCGTGGTCGTGGTATTATCGCGAGTAATAATGAGTAGTGGCAAGTTAGTTATATCAAATTTTGTTGTAGACTTTTGGAAAAGTGTGTGCCGATAGATTTTAGGATATAGTTTTCCGTAACGATGCTATTTATGTCTGTGATTTAGTTTATCGTCATGACTACAATGAAGAATCCAAATTCCTCTTCGTCCAAGCTAGCATTGCTCAGTCATATCAAGTATGAACACCTGGTAGCTGGCATATCAGGTGGTGTGACTTCTACACTGATACTACACCCTTTGGATCTTATTAAAATTAGATTTGCAGGTATGTCTGTGTCAATTTTATTTTGAATAAGGTAGCCATGTGTGTGTAGCACGAAAATTACCTTTATGTTAGATCTGTTAGAACATTATGGGCTATTTCGCGTTTATCGTACTATTCTATTATAGAACTGAGAAGGCTATTGAACCTTTGATGGTGGCACTGAAACTAGCCTTGAATTTTCAATATTTAAGTCTGCATGTTCATTCTTTGTTTGCACTCCAATCTTTGTATTTATTTGAGTTGTGCAAAAACTTTAAACAAACCAAAGTGAATTATAAAATGTGCAAGTTTCTGTGTGATTGTATTATGAGAGAGGGTAGACCTATTTGTATGTAAAATGCCCTTTTCGTAAATTTGAGTTTATTTATAATAGGGTTGGCATGTAATATCCTGCAGTACTAGCATCTGGTTAACGTTGGCTTTAATCGATAGGCATTGATCATAATCTAAAAGCTTTTTGAGTGGAAACATGTTGTTTTTGAAAAATCTTAATTTAGAAGTTTGAGGTTAGTTTTCTTAAAAAAATATATAATATCTATTGAAAAAATAATACAAAATATGTAGGAGAGAATCAGCAAATGTTAATTATGGGTGTAACATTTTTTTGACCACCCCAAACCGACTGGGCATTTGCAACACAGTTGGTTAGGTTAATTTTCTTATGACTATTCAGAACCAATTAGGTACACCTCAGACATTGTTTTGTATGAGGTGTACAAGTCCTTGTTGCAGGCTATTAATTTTGAGTAGGACAAGCTTTGAACAATTTTCATAGACCTAACCTCAGAATAATAAAAAAAAACTATGATTTTCCCCACCTCCCCTTATTAAGGGAGACTTCCCCTTGTCCCCCATTTCCCGTTCAACCCCCATCCCTTTCCACCTGCCACAGGATACTAAAGGATACTACTACTTTCTTAAAAACACAAACAATTAACTTATTCTAGTGACAGATGAGGTTTTGGTTTTGACCTAGTTTCAGCTTTGATTGCAATTTACATAGTCAACATTATTTAAACTGTGTTTCATTCCAAAATTACACTGTGTTTGGGAGGTACAACCCACTCTGCAATTGGGTGTTTTGGATTTGAATTGAATTTATGAAACCAAGCTTAATTAACCTTCGGAAGGTAACTCATCACCCCACTCATTCAAAAAAGATGCAATAACTTTTTATACATTAATTTAGAGTAGTTGGGGTTTTCTGTATTCTCTTATGATTTGCGGACGGTCATGGATTTTGCTATATTGACATTGCTGGGGTGTCCGATCACCCCACTATCCTTTTTTTGAAGCAGGAACGAGGAACCCGGAATCTTCTTGAAGTATACCCCCTTTAAAACTAGAAAAAGAAGCACAATGCTCAATGTATCCAAGGAAAAAAGGACAAAAAAACGTATTTTTTTGTATTAAATGCCATTTGCTTAATGTGCTCCGATCACAGGAAAGATATTTGTGTGAACTGTTTTAAATTTAAATATATATAGATATTATGTGCATAAACTAATTAAAACTGATTTCCTTACTATGAATTTTAACTATATTACTTGTCTCCCTAAAAATAAATTATTGTTTTTGTATATACACGGTTATTTTTTTATCACCCTGGAAAATTTAAGGGACGCTTCACGACATGGTATTAGAATGATTTAAATATAAATAAAAAAAATAACCTTAATTTTATATTAATTTTTTAAAAAATACAAAAAATGCTGCACTAGTTGAGAGCAGCATTTTTTGAGATTTTCTTATTTTTTTAAAATATTTTTTTAAATTTTTTATTTCATTTTTTTTACTTTTTTTATATAATATTGGATGTGTCCTGAAGCGTCCCTAAAATTTTCCAGGGTGATAAAAAAATAACCGTGTATATACATTATATATTATTTCTATAAATAAGGGCTCCGTTGTGGGGTGATGGGTTATCCTGCCTCTCCTTACATGTATGCAAGGAAAGCCTATCCTGCTGAAGGTTAATAAGTTAAGCTGTCAACGACTAACATGTGATTAAAAATTGAAGACTGACTGATAATGTTACTTTCTTATTTTCAATGAAAATATGACCTTATATGGGATGGAAGTTTCTTGAAACAATAACCACATTTTGATTTCATCTCTGAAACGTCTTCTGGACACTATACTTATTAAGGCATTATTGATAAAATGTTACTTTGCAATTTGTGTGTACAGACAAGTAAATGTCACAATCAACACCAAAATATCCTATGGTTGGTTATGTATTAATCTTTCCTACAAAATTGTGCCTTGACGACTGAGACTGTTTTATAAGTCTGTTCACTTCATGGTATTATAAAAATTTATAGCAAAGCTGGATATATTCTGGAACAAATATTCTCTTATGGATTATTAGACAACATTAGACACACTATCTAAATCAGTGGTTCTTAACCTTTTAGTAAGAGGGAACATTTTACAAATATCTGTTTAGTCATGGACAACAAACTCTAGACCAATTTAGAGCATATGAATAAATAGTTGTTTGTTATGTATAATATTATTTTTCGGATGGCTTTGTGGACCACTTCGGCTGCGTCCAGGGACAACCGGTTATAATCAACTGATCTAAGTCATAATCATGAAATTCCTATACTTATTGATTTAATGTACCATAGGTATTTTAAAACACATAAAAGAAAAAATTGGACAACAAAGCTTGGGGTTGAACTGCCAATTCTAATATTTAACAATTGCTGCGTTTTGTTTCAAAGAAATGTTCAGTGAGAGCAATTTATTAGCTAAGTTCACGCACTTCTGTCAAAGGTATATTTAAAGAGATTGGTATTATTAATGATTATTTGGACAATAGTCATATAACTAATTGGACATGAGGTCAACTCTACACTTTTTTTTATTGATATGTTAATAAAGTCTTTATCTTATACAGGCTGACAGGAAAAGTCGATGTATTCCTTGACAGGGGTTATAGTACAGGTCATAAGCAACAAAAAAAGTCCAATTAACCAGGGGTCAAAAACAGTTGGTTATCAAGCTACGACAGTTTTAAAAGATTTTTTCCGACCAAAAAATTTTTTGTTTTTAAAAACTACACCATTTACAATGACAAATTGATTAATTGCGGAAAACTGAAAAATGGGCAGTTAATTTAATGTTGTCAAAAACTGACATAATTTTGGAAAAAAGAGGTCTTTATTGACAATTAAGTAGATAATTTTTTTTATCTTTCTTAAAATCGACGTCAATTATTGAAAAAAAAAAATGTATGACAGTTGGCGTAAAATCTACTAAAATAACTTGCTGGTTTCATAAGCTTTTAAAAAAGGTAAAAATATTATTTACTTTTATTAGTAGTTTTTACAGAGTTTATTAGTAGTTTTCTAGTATTTTTCAGTCTTTTGTGTATTAAAATGCAATTTCCTTTATTTCTACTTCGTACTTTTGTCTTTTCCAGACAACTTTTATTCAAAGATGAAATTATGAATTTTGGCCTACAGCGCAACTTTTTGCTAATTTCTGTAAAAACTACTAATAAAAGTAAATAATATTTTTAGCTTTTTTAAAAGCTTTTGAGATCAGCAATTTATTTTAGTAGTTTTTACACCAACTGTCATACATTTTTTTTTCAATAATTGACGTTGATTTTCAGAAAGATAAAAAATTTCTCGACTTAATAGTCAATAAAGACCTCTTATTTCCAAAATTATGTAAGTATTTGACAACAATTTTAATTTAAATTAACTGACCCCTGGTTAATTGGGCTTTTTTTGTTGCTTATGACCTGTACTATAACCCCTTTCAAGGAATACGTCGACTTTTCCTGTCACCCTGTATAATGTGAACTGACACATCTAATCTTGTAATGGAAGTTGAGCTCAAACTTTTGCTTTGAGGTCAGCTTCCATTTGACGCCTCTTTAACAAAACCAAAATTGTAAATGGCGATTTAAAAGAGGATATAAAAAAATTTGACCTTTCGAGTTTCTTGCCTGTTCTTCTCGAGAAGGCTCTCCCAATTTCCGAACAGGTGTAGAGTCAACTTTTTTTTTCATGCCTACTTGTATTTGCAGACATCTTGAGTATATTAAGGATGTATGCACATACAAGGTTAATTTAATGTTTTCATTAAATTAGAATGTTTTGCTTTGTTTTGACGTCAATAAGTGCATGTTGAATAAATAAGATTTTTTGAATTTGAATTTTTTTAATTTGGCAGTCAATGTCCATCCCCAACTGCTTCATAAAAAGACCTAACTGTCAAATTATCAGTGATTAAGATAGACTTTAAGTTAGGTACACACTAAGTTATCATCAGAATTATTTATATTAAATTAGTTTTTCTTAAAAATGTATTATACTTATATTTCTTTTGCAGTAAATGACGGCCGGACCGCAACAGTACCGAGATATGATGGGCTGAGCAGTGCTTTTGTAACAATAGTCAAGAAGGAGGGTTTTAAAGGTCTATATCGGGGCGTCACACCAAATGTCTGGGGATCAGGATCAGCATGGGGCTTCTATTTTTTGTTGTAAGTGTTTTATGGTGGAAATATTAAAATTTTACATTATTAGTTACTAATGGCCCTAAGTCTAGTACTTAGTCTCATATATTAATAATAATAATAATTGTTTATTTGCGCTTATGGGTACATGGGTAACAGTTGATGGAATAAAACAAAAAAAATAGCTCGCCATAATCTGCCTTTCGGCGTGCAAAATTAGGTGGGTAGGTACTCTCATAGTACTAGTTAGTCTCATATTACTAGTCGGCAAAAATAATAAAAAATTCGGGAGCACAATGTCAACTATGTCATTACTCATTTCTATCAATTTTTGTTTGCCGAGTTATTTAATAATAAAAAATTAATTATCCTTCTAAAAATTCTTAATTTACACATACCTAATTGATATTTTCATGTGAATAATTTAAATGCGATTGCAAAAAGTGACTTTAATTGACATGTTACAATTCAAGACTACCGTCTGTCGACTGTCAGCTAGCAGTATAAAGTTAGTTGCTATCACTTTTACTTCAGTGTACATACATGAATTAGTTTGGGTACTGTGAACACAGAACGAAATTATAATGATGCCTACATCGGTTTAAAAAACAAACAATTTATTGAAAAACTAAAATGATTATTGCATAAAAATTGAATGTACTAAATGAATTGTGAATACATTTTTTTGATTCAAACTGTAGCGTAGCGGAAGGCTACGATCCAGAGAAAAAAAAACAAAGTAAGTAAATACAAAAAGATCATCATTATAACAGCTCATATACGTCCCCACTGAGGGGCTCGAGCCTTCCCTAAGTTAGGGTGTTTAGGCTTCTAGTCAACCACGCTGGCCCAGTACGGATTGGTCGACTTCGCATACACCTTTGAATATCTTCGCAGATGTATGCAGGTTGCCTCACGATGTTTTCCTTCACCGTAGGAGCGTGAGACAAAGGTACATATTATTAAATTCGAAAAACACATTGGTACATGGTGGTCTCAAACCCCGGACCTCCCGATTGGAAGGCAAGTGTCGAGTCTACAGCGCCACCAATGCTCTGCGACTGCTGATCGATACTGATTCAAAATTTATTGTTACTTTGATGATACTCGTATTGCTATGCTTTTGCTTTTCAATTGTGTTTTATGTTTGTTGTTCAGATACCTATAATGTTTGTAATTAAACTACTTTATACTCAAGCGTCCAGACGATAGCTCTCCATCGAACGACAAATAAAAGACGACGATATCTGTTACCGATCATTTATTTGAGATACCATAGCAATTAAATAAAATGTTGTCTACCAAAAAATGGTAGTTTAGAACCATGTCGTGGGCCTCACAATCATAAGCCCCGGCCGCATGCGTGCGGCCCGCGGGTCGTGCTTTGGACAGCCGCTTTTTTTCCTGCTGGGGAATCTTTTTACGATTCGACAAGGGGCTAAAAAGCTGACAATGCCGCCCCTTGGATATGTCATTGGACTCGGGTGAAAGCCCTATACCTGGCCATACCACTCTCCAGTAACTTCCACCCCCATGGAGGTACGTTCGAGATCGGACTAGCCATTCCCCGAACGCACCCCCCGGAGACAGGCCCAGCGGTGTGTTATGCTACTAACGCGTGTGTATACGCAACCCATGTGTATAATTCAGATCTATGACCCAAAGAGTGTAATCACTCCGTGCGACCATCATTCAGATAATCTTCAAAAGAATAATGTTACTGATTTCATTGCGATTCTTTATACACTGATAGCGTCATTGATTTATATAACTATTGCATAAAAATCGTCAAAGATAAGTATACGAGTATGAGTAGGCTTGATTAGAATAAAAGATAGTACATATGTTTTACATTGATGTTTTGCTCTATTTTGATTGGAGGCCTTGACTTTTATATTTTGTCGATCTGTGAGTTACGTAGTATACAATGAATACTACATCATTTTTAATGTTTGTGTTTAATGTTTATTTTTTAACATTGCCTTAAGTAATGTTTTTTTTCAATTTAGAAGAAATACATTTGGCGTCGCTCCCTTTCTTTCCGAGGATATCGTAAGATCTAATTTAAGGTTTATCCCAGTTTTGGAAAGAGACTCGTGCCCAAGTTGCCCAACAGTGGGACGTATACGGATTGGTGCGATGATGGAGATGACTTCCATCACCATAGTTCATCTTAGAACGAATGGACAAAGAAGTATGTTAAAAAAACTGGCCAAATGAGTGTCGGGCCACGTGCAATGTAGGGTTCCGTACAATTATTATTATTAAGGCTCAATCATCATCATCACAGCTCATATACGTCCCCACCGAGGGGCTCGAGCCTACCCTATGCTAGGGTGATTAGGAGAAGCGGAAACGTAACTATCAAATAATATTAATTTACTACAATGATTCATAAACAACATGTTTTAAGTCAGGTGTTAGTCAAACGGTGTATGTTGTAACGTAGCAGCGTTACACATTTTTGTTTCAAGGTATAAAAACATACAAAATACTCTAACTTATTAATAAATAAACACATTAAAATAAAAAATGGACGTATATGCGGCCAGTCATAAAATTTCTTTTCCATTGCGCACCGCGCCGTCTACGATCTATGCGCGGGAGTCGAAGCTTCAACAAGCAATGTAGCTAGCAAACTAGCGAAGCGAGCTAGCTAGCTGCGCCTCGTCTTGCCTCAAACCAAATTATCATTTTAGTTTGAGGCGTTTACTACGAAAATGCTTATCATGCTCCACTTTTACGGCTTTATTCATAAAAATTTTACTCCTTGGATTAGTTACTCTGTGTTTTGTCTTGTTTTGACATATGACAGCCGACATGTGCGGAAATAAGTCAAAACACGGAGTAACTAATCTGATAAATCGCGGTCGAAATTTTGACTATTCTAAAAAGCTGACGTGATGCTGGCAAAATGTTTTTGTAACAAAAACCATTGCCATCAATAAATTAACTTAATCCGAGAATAATCCAAGGAGTAAATTTTTAATGAATAAGGCAGCGAGTAATAATTATGCACACCAGTTGTGGTCAAAGTGTAACTATATCGGTTGTTCGTCAGCTACAATGCGATTAAGACGTGGATACAAGGCGGAAACGCGCGCACACCTCTCGGGCCTGGCCTGCACATGCTGGCGGCGGCCGAGGCCGGCATCCTCTCATTGCTAATGACCAATCCGATCTGGGTGGTGAAGACGCGCCTCTGCCTGCAGTACAGCGAGGAGCACATCGCCGAGAACAAGCGGTACAAGGGCATGGTCGACGGCCTATCGAAGATCTACAGGACGGAGGGCATCAGGGGACTATATCGGGTGAGAATACATCTATCTAGCTTTTTTTTAAAGATTGCATTTACGTACCGTACCGTACGTCAGGTTACCTGCTAATGTGACCAGTGTCAGTAATGCTACGACGAGATTGCCGTGTCCAATAAACAATCAAACGGGACTTATGTTAGTGCGTGCCGGACGTGTGCGCCGCGCCGCGCCGATGACTGCCGCCGCCGCCGATCAGGGTAAACCGCCGTTGACTGGTAAAAAAAATCAGCGCGATCGGCGTGAGCAGCAAAGCGCTCGGTTACTAGGAAACGCGAGGCAGGCGGGTGAAGACGGATAGGCCTTCAGTTGATCAGATTTTCAAAATGTCAGACTTACAAATGGTTAGAGTTTTAAATGGTTATCATTTCAAATGGTCAGATTTGGTACAGTTAAACACTAGCAGCCTTATTAATAAAAATCGCCTATTCCTGCCTTAATAAATACTTCAGTGTATTGATTACACGAGTGGACCAATTTGAATGAACTATTTATAACATTTCGTTTAATTCCGAGGAAGGTTCTAATGAAAAGGAAATATAAGAAAATGGATGGACACAGGCTGTTTAAAACATACGTACGTAATGGATATAACCAGACTCTAAACTTCCTAAAATTAATAAATGTCTATAATTTAGTATAATATTGTGAAACCGAGTTGTTGACCGTGGTCGCTAATGACCATTGCTGATAGAAAGCGACCTAAAAAAATATAAAAAACCTCATACATTGCATTTAGTCAATCAATATCTATCAAGCTGAAATCTACCCATGTTAACGTTCATATAAACGTTCTGCGTCATTGAAAATTCAAAATGGTTAAATTAATTTTCATAGGTTTTGAAAAAAAAAGACATATTTGTTGAATGTTTGAAGTTATCAACTGCTGGCTGATAAATATGAGATCTAAAAAAATGCTGTTTTTTTCTTTTATACAAACCTTGTCCTGGTCCTCCTAGTTTGTCAAATTTAAGTTTTTGTTTTTGATAGTTGAACTATGGCGCTTGTGAAATGAAAAAAAAAGCGAAATCGAAAATCCTCTCCATCTGTAGAAATGGCACTAAAAAACTAATCGCACTAGGAAATTTTCGCAAAATACAAAAACAATACATATCTCTGAAACCGTGATATTTTCACTGAGGTCAAAATTTGTGATAAGGGAGGCCATGATGAAGTCCATCTATAGTTACAGGTTTATCCATTGTTTTAAGGATATCCTGTATTTATATTATCATATCGGAGACGACCACTGCGGAATATAGCCACTCTACAAGGATCTCCAAAGCGATCGGTCCTGCCTGCCCGCATCCAGTGGCTTCCCGCGACCTGAACTAGATCGTCGATCCATCTTGTGGGAGGATTTCGTTGTCTTTATTTTTATATATATAAAAATGTCGTGTCACGATGTTCGAGCGGGTTAAACATCGAAACTACTTAACCGATTTTGATCAAATTTGGCTTACTGTGTGTAATTTGGTCCAACTTAAAGAATAGGAAAGTTTTTATCTTGAAGACGTCAATCTTTATTATGGCGTAACGTGGTTCGCGGGCACACCTTGTCGTTACTGCCGCGGAAAAGTTTATTAAATAGAGTGGGCATGCAATTTTTTTACTACGCGCAGTACGTTTATTGTTAAAATCCTGTCTCGATCGTCGGTCGTCGCTTATCATTTACTATGTTTTACTTTAATATGTTTTTAATGATAAGAGACAATAATTTGTGAAGTGTGATAATAAAATTGTGGGTACCAACCAACATAATAATATTTTTCTCCATCTATCTAAACTTATTACAAAGCAATAAATATTATGAACTTATTTTTAAGTAAAATTTGGGCTCCTGGAAATTATTAACCATTTGCGTTTGTTCAAAAGAATAGCATCAAGTGGAAAAAAAAGTTCGCTTGGTTCGATTGATCGAACTATGCGGTCGAACCACCTGGCCACAGGGAAGTTTTCTTACATTGTGCTTGAGTGATGTATATTTACATCCCAAATATTGTAATACACGTAGATTGATCGAGTGCGATAGACAAAAGCAAACGTATTGTTCATGAATGAATGTGTTCGCCCAGCACTGGCGTCGCGTTGTGGAGCCGTGCGTTATGCCAGCTTAATAATACTTCCTTATGCAAAACGTGAAGTGATTGTGTCTATTCTCAGCTGATGATACTATCGTACCTATAGAGACTATAGGTAGACGGCTTTCGCTACGTTTCCGAGAACTGGCGACCGCGACACCGCTAATTATGTATGTTGTATACGTAACACACAACTAGCTGTATCGTTGTGTGTGGCGCTTTAACCTTTTGCTAGACGTCCAACATAGGTGGTTTAACTACAAGCGTTTCATTTCATTTTAGTCGGGTGAATGTCGTGTTGGTGCAGTTATATTGGTCTGGTGAAAGAAGCGCTTCTCAATCGCTTGTTTTTATGCTAGCCCTTTATATGGTTTTCCAGGTCAGATGGTCTTGTATACGTCATTTGTTAATATTCTTGTGTTGAATCTGCATCATCTGTGTGATCTCGATTATTCCCGATTGCGTTCCTTACAATCCTGCATCGACGTCTTTGCTGGTGGTTAGACAGTTCTTTGTCACACATGATTATAGTAACGGCGAGTGTTAGTATTTTTTGGGAAGATCATCTTTGTGGCATGTTGGTACTGTGAATGTTGTGACATGGCCGCGTCAGAGCCTTCGCTCAACTTTTCGCTCTAACCCCGTTCAATATCTTAAAGCGTGACGCTTGGTCGCCGGAATGACCCATTTTGGTTGCACTTATCGAGGAATCCTTCGCCTCTTTTCGAATAGATGGGATGAAAAAATAATGTATAAATCTGCGTATTTTTATTAGAATTTTGTTTTTTGTTGATAAAATAAATAAATCTATTCGAATTATATATTTATATACATATGGGATTGTCAATTTCACATAACATAATGAGTCATATGAAAGTTGCCGCAAGAGCTGATTAATTCGTCACAGCAGTCATGTCGCATTAATGCTTATCGTAAGTTCGTCTCACTTTCTGTTGTTGTACACAACACATACGCTAAAGTTTATTCGCAAAACACTACGTAATACCCGCGTGAAAATAAGTGGTTCACGATCCTTGATAAGTACCTAAGCGATAACATGATTGTTATTTATTCTTGTCATGCCGATGTCAGTTCACAGCTGAAATTATAAGTTTTTCTTATTGTTTTTTCTATTCACACCGCCATCACCAAAATTGTTTGTCACAAAAAAGTACTTAGGTAGACTACATCATTTTCTTTTCCAAATTATTTAGCAATCACTATGATTAACAAGGAGTGGGTATTTTAATTTTTTTTATATTGTTTTGCATACGGTGACTCGTCACTGGATTTATGTCACGTGAATGTGTTCCGTTTTAAATGAGTAGTTTGGATATTATAATTTCATGTTTTTGTCAAATCCTGGTGGTGCCAGACAGAAGGCAATAGATAAAATCACAGGTTGCACGAACGAAACGCGTCGATTCAGTGCTAACGTGTGGATCCAGTGTTAAGGCGCATAGTAAGGTCAAACATAAAAAATCACTGCAGAAAAAACCGGTTCTCTTCATAAATATTGATTAAAAAATCTTTAAAAAAGATATGTTATTATTCAACGCATTCTATAGAGGATGGTCTTTTTAGATTTTTCTTATTCGCCTTAATTAATTTTTTATTGAAATAATTCATCTTACGCGTAAAGGTTTGCTTAAATATTCCCCTCACCCTCACTCACTCACTCCTATGTAATCAGTGCGGGATGATCGACGCAAGGTCATTGGGACCACTATGCGCCTTAACGCCTGGATCAATATAAACATACGAATACCCACCTAGTTCTAATACTTGTTATATTTATCAGACCGCGAAGTTACAAGGTGCGTCGTTAACCTTGACACTTTCAAGGTTGTGAATAGGTTGTGTTCATTGAAGGCTGTAAAGGGCTTTGGCGTTCTCTAAGCACGTTATGAAATAAAATGAATGATTTATTATTTGTGATAAGTAAGTGATATGTAGGCGAATTATGACAGTAACTTTAAATAATTAAGCCAGTGCAGGTAAACGACGCAAGCGAATCGCGTACCTCACTTGCGTCACTGACGTTGGACTGCAGCTAAACCTTTATTTACTAGCATTCCTAACCTAACCTGTGGTTCGCGAATCACAAAGTATGGGGATTCGCAGTCTATCTATAAACTATTGAAGTATACCTTCCCGTATATTAACCAATTTAGTTGCAAAAAAGCAGCCCACACATAATCTATTTGTTGTGAAAGTTTTTTCTTGTTTTGGTAATACTAAAATAAACGGTACAAAATTTATTAGCTTTTTTAATGGGGGGGGGGGGGGGGGGGGGGATGATATTGAAATGCTTGCTTGCTTTGCTTGAGTTCTTTGGGATCCGTAGACTGAAAAATGTTAAGAAACGGTGTACACCTGCTATATTGTTTATATTTAACAAATGATTATTCATATCTGTTACGGTTTCGAAACGGTTACGGAACGGATACTGGATATACTCGTATTAGATTGCAATTGACCTTTCAATAAGGAATTATCCATTCACCTACAAAAAACAGACTTCGCGTCGGCGCTCTAAAAGTGTCCGAAGTAAATGAGATTCAAAATTCGAATTCAGTATGATTCAGATCCAATCACTCATCATATGTTGACGAATTGGTGCAAGCAAAATTTTTCGGACATATTTTTCTTGAAATTTGTATTAGACCCAACGTTCAATTTTGTTTGTAGGTCAATGGAAATATCAAATGTTTTGTCACGTGACGCTTAGTAGGTTGATAACGTGGTAGTGTTGACGATTGACCGTGATTAAGTGCAGTAAGATTAATTATTTGTATTGTGCCTAAAGTTTTTTTCAAAGAAATTTTATTTTACAGCAATTTTTTATGTTAAAAATATCCGCTTTTATCATGTTTATAGTTGTCTGTGAAAAACAATATCTATAATATAACAAATATTGTATTATTATTTTACAATATTAATAAATATATTATGTTGTTCTAAATAAATCGATTCAGAGACAAATATTGTACATTAAAACAAAATTCTAATAATGGCCAATCTAAAGTGGCAAATTCTGTCTCATTATTTTCACTACAGACAAAGAGAAAGTGACAGCATACTACTTAGAATTGCTGATAAGTTTGGTAAAATTAGCCGCAAGTGCTATATCGCAATATGACACGATTTATTTTAAATAGGTTAAAATATGTTGATGATAATAAACAAGGTGTTTGGTCAGTATCCCTTTTTTTATCGTTGGGAAATGCCTTTCGCCTACCTCGCGCCTGGGAATGGGTCATCTCTGGTCCGTTCTGCCGCCTCCTTAAGTGTGATGACCTCCACACGGAAGGAGTTTGTCGTGTTCCAGTCCCAGGCTCCTCGCTCTCAACCATGCTTAAAATCAAACATGGGAGAGGGAGGTCTGGGCCAACACATAAAACTAAGGTGCAAGCACACTTCTCGGGAATATGCGTGTTGTGCTGAGTCCTCAGCAGCGCATAGCACTGTTTGGTCAATACCCTTTTTTTACGAGGGGAATGCGTTTGCGCACTGTCCAAGCCCCCGCAGGGACGGGTGTGTGGGACTACGCAGCAGAGCGACAACCCACTAAACCCCTCGATATGCCCTCTTTGGCGCCTGGCGCAGCCACGTCCAAAGGACGCGCCGCTGCCGAACGAGGTCGTGAGAACCCTTTCGGACAAATCCATCCCTCGTCTGCGGTACCTGCCCACTAATGGCGGGCCCCTTACGCCCTCTCCAAGATGGAAACGGAGAGGAGTTCCCGGGGCATACTCCGGGTGGTCATTTTTTACTGTGGTTTTCTTCCACGCGGCCCGACGCTCAGTGCGCCAGGCCCCCGGCCCCGCTCAGTGCGGGGTAACGGGCTTGCCCGACGGCAGACCCCACCCCACTGGATCCACCGCCGCACACACCAGCCGAAGTTCTACGGCGCCAAAGCGCCGACCCCCCGCAAAAAACGGCCACGGTGGCCACACGAGGTGGCCCGCCAAGTAGCACTCGGCCATCCCACGCCCCCCTAATGGCGCTGCACGAGTGTGCCGAACCCACACGGTAATCGGATCAGCCTCAGTCCTCGGAACAACGACACGCCGAAGCTCAACGAGCTTGCACCGACTCGGAACAACGACATGCCGAAGCTCAACAACGACCCGCACCAACCCGACCAAAGGGGCAACGGCACAAGGCGCAATGCGCCATGACCCGCGAGCGGGTTCCCGGGCGACACACAACCCCATCTTAAAAAAGAAGGAGAGGTTGACGCCCTACATGGCGACATGAAGTAGCCCGCCGGGTTAAACCCGGCCACACCACGCCCCCTCCACGGGGCAGCTGTCAGACTCTTAGCCCGCGGCAGAAAATCTGCCGGGTTGCCCAAGGTGCACCACGAGGAGGTGGTCTGACATCGCACCTCGTTTGGTCAATACCCTATCAAGCCGAAACCTACCCATGTTAACATAATTACATAAAAGATATGGCGTCATTAAAAATTCGAAATTGTGAAATTAATTTTCTAATTCCTCATACGTTTTTTTCACAGACCCAACTATTTGTAAGGGGGATTTCAAAATTAATTTTACAACTTCGAATTTCAATGACGCCATAACTTTTTATGGGTAGGTTTCGGCTTGATAGGGTATTGACCAAACACGGCGTATAAATGATAATATTGATAAATAGATATACAAACACGTTCATTTAATATTTCGTCTATTTATTCAAAATGTAAAGGTGTGACCAAACAGATGCGCGGCAGCAACATGCGGCATTCGTAGGACACATTTTCTGCCGCGAATTAAGGTGCAAACAGACTGGGCTTATGTGATGCCACGTATGTGATGTTACGTTCATCAGAAGACATCGGTCTTAATAGAAAATGTATGAAAAATCATTATTTAGAACTACCTACTTTGCTTACGTGACGTCGTTGACGCGACCAATCACATAACGTGGCGTGGCATCACATAAGCCCAGTTTGTTTGCACCTTTATCTTGACGTATAGAGGAGAGGTGTTTGTTGTGCCATGCAATGTTGGAGCGCGTTCAGGGCCTTCGCGCGAAGTACAACTTTTCGCTCTAACCCCGTTCAATGCCTTCAAGCGTGACAACCGGGTGAAACAACCGGCCCGTTCAAGACCTTAGAGTGTCGGCGCGAGTTACAAACGAACAACCATCAAATTTGATGGCTGTAAAACGCTCTGACGTTTATTACTGAAATACTTTTACGTGATTGGATGATATTGGCGGCCATAATCTAAAATGTCATGTGATAGAAAGAGAGAGAAATAAAAACTCATGTGAAAGAGGGAGATAAAAGATTTGGTTGCTGCAATGCGTTCAACGCCTTTGAGCGGAGCGAGTTAAAAAACAACCGGACAACTACCCCCAGAGGCTCTGAGGCGCGTTCAGGGCCTTCGCGCGAAGTACAACTTTTCGCTCTAACCCCGTTCAATGCCTTCGAGCGTGACAACCGGGTGAAACAACCGGCCCGTTCAAGACCTTTGAGTGTCGGCGCGAGTTACAACCGAACAACCATCGAATTTGATGGTTGTAAAACGCTCTGACGTTTATTACTGAAATACTCTTACGTGATTGGATGATATTGGCGGCCATAATCTAAAATGTCATTGATAGAAAGAGAGAGAAATAAAAATTCATGTGAAAGAGGGAGATAAAAGATTTGGTTGCTGCAATCCGTTCAACGCCTTTGAGCGAGTTAAAAAACAACCGGACAACTACACCCAGAGGCTCTGAACGCGCCTCAGAACGCGCTCCTGCCGCGCATACTTTTTTACTCTATACGTCAAGATAAAGCGCGGCAGAAATTGTGTCCTTCGAATACCGCGTGTTGCTGCTGCGCATCTGTTTGGACACGCCTTAATACCGCACGAGTATACACGGTGTTTCAAAATAACCAATAAGTAATCAATTCTTTATCGAAAACTCATTATTAAAATGTGTTTACACGTAATGTCATTCAACCCAAAATTTAGTTATTTTGAAACACCGTATATGATTTGTGTTTTAAAAGGAAATCTATACTAATATTATAAACAGGAAAGATTTGATTGTTTGTTTGTATTGAATAGGCTTCGAAACTACCGAACCGATTTTGATGAAAGTTGGTATGGGGATAGTTCGAGACCAGGGGACGGACATAGGGTAATTTTCCTACGGGAAAATATAAAATTCCCACGGGAAAACAAAAGTAACGCGGACGAAGTCGCGAACGGAAAGCTAGTTATTTAGTAAATGACAATTGTCACGTATCCGCAATATGTTTTAAAACTAATGTAGGTGTCTATCAATCTTTATTGCTTATGTAATAGTTCAGGCGATAAAATAGTTATCTAATGCAATATTCTATTGTGATTGCATAAGCGTACACTATTTCTAGGTACTTGATATTTAATTCTTAGAAAGAACTGATTCACTTGTTCCCGTGTTTTTTTCTCAGTCCTCAAAACTGTTTCATCTGTAGACCACTTATTTCATATAATATGTTTTCACTTTTCCTGATTAAACCCTAGATTATGCTGCCGTAAACCTTAGTTCGGACATCTGTGCAACATTTGGGATATTTTTCGATTTCAAGAGTGTAAATTTGACAAATTTATACTATGGTGAATGGTAATAGGTTGATTAACATCCTTCGTGATTAGCTTTAAAATGTTTATTTATAATAAATAATCATAAGTCAATGTCAATAAGCACCCAATAACACCACGCGATAAGCGAGGTAAATGCACTTATTTTACACATTCGCGGTGGAGAAAAGAATCGCCTCTTTACTGTCTTGCTTGTAATAGTACATTACTGCAGAGGCCGGGAAGTTAGGGAGTGCCGGACGAGTATGACAATAATTACGAGTCCGGCAATCCCATTCCTGCCGAGGTATTTATTTATTTATTTATTTATTTGGGATAACAACAATCTTTATTACTTATAGTTAATTAAATCTAGTTACAAAAACTTAGATCAATAAAAGTTATCCACGTAATACTAAGTAAGTTAGGCAGACTTTAAAAAAAAAATACAATTCAAAGCGGGTAGGTATCTATCTTAACGTCAAACTTGAACTTGAAGCAACTCGACTCGTGCCCATGCGCAGCGGGACAGAGGCAAACACGCTTACGCATTTTGCCTCAATCGCAAAGTTGGACACATGAGTCACTCTGGTACGGTAGCGCAATGGTAAGCAATCGACTCGACGGTATCCCTCAGCCCAGCGACGCCGGTCGGTCGATTGCTTTACTATAGGTAATTATAATTTAATTTTTTTTTTTTTTTTAGCTTGCTTCGCATACAATAATTTAGTACTATTCTGAATTTCATACATGTATACATATATACGCATTGATTGATGTGTATATATGTGCGCACACAAATACATTCACATACACACACACACATCCATATTATATACATCAATGCACATACACACACGCATACATACAAATACACAGACATGTGTTTCAAACAATGGTCATTAATTAAACATTAGATTTTTTTTAATTTTCATCATAAAGGACTTCTTACATGTAATAAAAGGATCAGTTTCAAAAAAAAATGAGTTGTATTCGTGCATGAGTCTCGTAATTACAGCATTTTGACCATATCGCGTAGAATGTGTAGGGACATTAAGCATTGGAGAATGTCTTGTGCGATATTTAGGTGTGTTAAACATTATTTTAGACAGTAATTCTGGGCAATCAATACGTCCACATAGTATATCATACAACAGTCCCATATCCATCATAACTCGTCTTTCCTGTAAGGTTAATAAGTTATACATGCGACAATTCTCAATATAGTCAGTAGCTGATTTTTTAAATATATAATTTAATCTTGATATAAATTTTTTTTGAATATTTTCTAGTTTATTAATGTAGATTAAGTAATATGGAGACCACACTTGGGAGGCATATTCTAGTATACTTCTAACATAAGCAAAATAAACAATCTTATAGCTAGTTATATTTTTGAATGGTAAACAAGTTCGCATTATAAACCCAAGGTTTCTATAAGACTTTTGTATAATGCTGTCGATTTGAGAAGTCATGGACATTTTAGAATCTAGGGTGATACCCAGGTCACGTACCTCTGTGGTTCTTTCGATCTGAGTTCCATTAAAATTATAATTGAAATGAATTGGTTTCTTTTTATGCGTAAAACTAATACAATGACATTTTTTTATATTAATTGAGATATTATTTTCTATGTAATAGCTATACACTGTATTAAGATCATATTGCAGCTTCTCACAGTCTGAAATTGATTTAATTTGCATATAAATTTTTTTGTCGTCAGCATAACATAAATGCTGGGAATTTTCGAAACATTTATAGATATCATAAATATAAACGTTATATAAAAGAGGTCCGAGGTGAGATCCCTGGGGTACCCCTGAAGGAATATTTATGTAATTGGAACGGTAGCCACCCAAAACAACCGCCTGAGAACGATTCGTCAAATAAGATGAGATCCATCTGAGCAAGTCGCCGTGAATGCCAAGTGATTGGAGTTTCTGCAGAAGAATGACGTGGTCCACACGATCGAAAGCTTTTTCGAAATCCGTGTAGACCACATCAACCTGACCACCTGACTCCATTTTGTTTAACACAAAATCGGTGAAAAGTGACAGATTAGAAGCTGTGGACCGACCCTGTATAAACCCATGTTGATTACTGGGTATAGCATTTGAGACGATACGACTGATTTGATTAAATGCTACCTTCTCCAAAAGTTTCCCAAGGGTGTTCAAAATTGATATTGGGCGATAGTTTTCAATGTTAGTTTTAGGGCCCTTTTTGTGTATTGGGATTATATGCGCCATTTTCCACAGAGAAGGGAAGATACATTCACTAAGTGAGCGTTTAAAAAGAATAGTGATTGGAACTATAAGACTGTCAGAACATGATTTAAAAAATATCGGTGGTATAGAGTCACTTCCAGGTCCTTTTGAAGTGTCTAACGACCGCAAAATATCGCGAACAGTATCTTCTGTAATATGAATAAAAGATAGACCCTCATTATTCACTACAGTTGAATCTGCCGTGTAAACAGTGTTAGGAGTAGATACAGGTCTGACAAACACACTTTCAAAAAAGCTATTAAATGCTGTACAAATTTCTTTTGGATCATTAATAAAAACATTATTTAATGAAAATTGCTGGGGGTAATTCGAACCTCCTCGTTTAGATTTTACGTAAGTATGTATAGTGCTTTTCTCAATAATTGCGAGGAAATAATGAAAGACGTAATACTGGAAATAACAAAAAAATAAGGTCATTATGGACCCGTTGGGCACGCAATCGTTGAAGAAGAGAGAGGAAGCTTATTATTATTAGGTACCTAATATTGTCTTATTTACATAAAGCTAAATTATACGAATATCACGGCAATTATAAATATTTGAATAAATAGACAACATTAAACAATATTTTAATATGAAAGGTATTTAATTAACAGAATTAAGTGTTTGATTCATTAAGGTTGTCTGATTATTGAAGCGGCAACATATTTAAATAGACAGTTAACAAACTAACATAACACGTTGTCCTGGATCTAATAAATTAAATAAATTGATTGGCTATGGAATCGTTTCCGCGTCAGGGCTAATTATTTATTTATAGCCTACGATATTTACGTACGTAAACTTAGTGATAACGACTAGTAATCATCGGCCTATGTTGTCTTAAGAATCCGTTACGCACATATCGAATCAAAACACTCGCGAGTATAAAGTATATGAAAATATCATGCAAGCGAAGTGAAAGTTATTATCAATTATGATGATTACTTTTACTTTGCATACGTGATATGATGAGTCAAGTATTCTTTATATTCATTAGTTTACAACAATTTTACAGTAGTTTCTCTTATCTCTTTGCAGGGGTTCGTGCCCGGCATGTTCGGCGTGTCCCACGGTGCGCTGCAGTTCATGACGTACGAGGAGATGAAGAACAGATACAATCAGTACCGGAACCTGCCCATCGATTTTAAGCTGGTAATTATTATTTTGTGTAAATTATTATTGATAAATCATACGCGAAGAAAGCTACCAACCAACTTAAACAGTAATAAATGGCAAACGACCTGCATGAGGTTGATAACAGGTCTGAGGGCATGGACAAAGTACTTACATGTTCATTGCGTGATAATGGCAGTGTATTGGAATGACACAATGTGACTGAGTGTCTGGCATCCCTACGTATTGTTGAGCTATTTGTTATTGTTTGCTTTGTCAATGCAGAATATGATTATCCTGCTGAGGTTTAGAAAAAGCGGGATTCTGTGCGGAAATTGAATCATAGTGGGATTGTCCTCAATTAAAATTTTTGTTCACCAGTCAACACAATAGTATAACGCTCTTCTCATATTTTCGTTGCTTGTCAAATTAATAATAATAATAATTCTTTTTTGTACATACAATAAGTTCGTTTGAAAAGAATATCATGATTATGAAAAGTAAGTTATTTATAACAGTATGAGGATAGATAAGTTTTTAAATGGGAAACTACCAGCTCGTTGTGTAAATAAAAAAAAACGAATTCATCCATCGGCATTTTATAAAATGAACGAATTGATAAATAGGCCATGATCAGGGAAAAATGCCCATATTAAGAGGAAACACCAAGGTCGAGAGAATTCAAAAATAGGTATTTGTAAAATGTATTGCTGTCACGCTGTGTGTCCGAACAACTGAATTGAGCGCGATAGGGACAACTGCAGCTCGGACCGAAAACAACTATGAAAAGTACCCAAATATAGGTTACGAAGTCCCCTGTTTCATCCGCAAAAAAAATACCGATTCAATTACTTTTTGCTTAAAAAATTCAAGCAAGCCCAGATAGCAATGGCAAGTCAGGCAAGTTTGAATCAAATTTTATAGTGTCCCATCAACAAGCTTGCATGATGTTTGATTTTCAATGTTGTGTATACAACTGTCGCTTTTTTTTTTAAAGCGTCAAGTTTGTTCCGGCAATATTGTATGTACATTGCAACATTGAAAAAACAAACATCATGCAAGTTGCCTCAAGTGTGTAGACTTGCATTGCTATGTGGGAGGCCTTTTCTGTATTTCTATGTTTTGCTTTTTTCATATAATCTTGTTCAATTTGTTTGCTGGACGTTTGAATACAATAGAAAATTATGTCGATTTTTTAGGTTTTTGAGGGTTTAAAATCTCTTTTAATAATTAACTTAATGAAAAAGGAAAACACAGGAACATGCTTATAGTGGCAAAAAATTAGCGGTAAGAGTAGTCTTAACGTTCTTGGCCTTATTTTCACTTACCATTAGGCGAGATGAAGACGAAAAGCGTCCCTTATAAAAAAACATCAAAATCAGTATATCGGATGTAACTGAACACCGAAATAATATTTAAGGGGCATTAAAGGCACGGTAATAGTTTAATACTATTACCGTGATTAAGATTAGAAATAAGATAGACCTTAGGTGCTTGTCTTATATCTGGAAACCTAATACTTTCGCGATAACTAAATGCAGTTGGATTGGAATTGAATACGACTACAATTTTTATGACATTTCGTATCGCGGTAATGATTTGACAGGAGATTGGGACACAATCCGATTGAAGTTTGAACGAAACCGCTGTCAAAATAAAAAGTTCATGCGACGCTACTTTTTTGGATTAAAGTTTTGGCTTTTTTCGGTGTTGAGAATTTTTCTGTTCTCTCTCTCTCTCTCTCTCTCTGTTATCTCCAGAGTTCTTAATGCGATCCAGCTTCGCTTTCGGTTCAACTCCCATGTAAAAATTAGCGCCCTACCAATTTGGTCCAAAGTTGAATAACTGGATTGCAATTGAACTTTAGCGGTCCGTTCGATCTGTAAATTACCGCGATTGCCCCCCGTGAACTTAAATGTACGGAAAAGCTGATCTTTTCTCACGATTTCAAGATTACTCCCATAGTAAAAGTTGTTCCTAGTTCGATGGTGGGTGGCTAGTGGCGGGGTACTAACGAATAAATGATACTGATCTGTAATTAATAGATTTAATCCTAGATTGAAACGAATCAATAAAGAATTAATTATTTATTTGCTTGTCTGACTGAACACACCCACACAATTTTTTTAGGCTCCTGTTTCAAAAGTAGCCCCGTATAGAGTCTGGCTAATGAAAGATGAACCTGCAATTTTTTCATGTAGTAACACTGATACAATGTCCCCATGTAGTTTCGTTCAACATGGTCATTTTGATACTTTGTAATTAACAATTTCATAATATTTTTTTCTTAATTTCTGTCGAAATATTACAGATATTAAGTAATTTTAACATTCATGAAATCCAAATACAGCGATTTCTTATAAAAGGTACATTGTTGGAAGTTCATTGAAACTAAACATTACCTAAAATTTAATTAAAAAAGTATCAACTCCTTTTTTTCCCTACTATATTCAGTAGAATATAGTAGGAAAAAAAAGGAAAAAATAGGACAATCCTTTCACAAATTTAACATTCTAAATTACTGCATAAATAAAAAAATATTAGAATATTTCAAGTATCAAAATGTATTTCACCTTCTGTAGACAGTAGGTATTACCAGAGCTAGAATTTTTGAGTTTGCCGCTTTTTTCCAAGCTCACGTTTCGTGTGCCAGGCTCTATCCACAATATAGAGAACGATACAGTAGCCCGACTCAGGCGTGTCTTTGAAATTTATACCTAAAGCTGAACTGCGCGCTAGGGTTGGTACCTCGGTGAACGTATACGTACACGCCGCGCGTGAGCGGCACGGCGTCTACGCGGAACACAACAATCTCGGGCGGCGCGCGACGTGACACTGCGTTGCTATGCCGTTCAGAGCATGCTTGACGGCCGTGTAAACGACGTTTTTATGTGTGCGTGCGCCGAGTCCCGTCCCTTTATATGGAGTCGGGCTACTGTATCGTTCTCTATATTGTGCTCTATCTATACAATATCCTCGAACACCATTGCAGTCGTCCGTGGAGTACCTCACGTTCGCGGCCATCTCGAAGCTGATCGCGGCGGTGGGCACGTACCCGTACCAGGTGGTGCGCGCGCGGCTGCAGGACCAGCGCGGCGCGTACACGGGCGCGTGGCAGTGCGTGCGCGACACGTGGAGGTACGAGCGGCTCGCCGGCTTCTACAAGGGCCTCACGCCGTATCTCCTACATGTAACGCCCAACATATGCCTCGTGATGCTCATATGGGAGAAGTTCACCAACAACGATTGATGGCTATTATATTGTATGTTAACTTAATCTGATGGGAAAATCGTACGCTATTATTTTTTGTTTTTTTTTTGGAGGATGACTTGTGTTGTCGCCTCTGTGAATTATTGTCTGTCGGTTTTGCGCGCCGGTGCGTGCGATACGTGCGTGTGTGCGGCTTTAGTGGTTTAGAAATAGAGTTTTTTCGGATGATATGTGTAGTAATCGTAATCGAGACAAGTCTTTTGTTGTCTATCAGCAAGTCCAACATTTTACCTGCTCCATTAGAGAGATGTAAACATTTAAATAAAATTACTCTATGCTTATTTATTTTGTGAATAAATGAAAAAAAAATTGTCCTCTATGTAACGGAAAGATTAGTTTTGTTGGCACCAGTAGCCGTGTGTTATATAGCGAATCGTCTGTCTGCTATCAGATTATCTGATATCAGATTGTTGAATGTTAATTCTATATATTTTTTTCTGTATTTGAAGATATTTTAAAAAGCGATTTAAATTATTGTAATAAAGCAGCGTCATACAATGATCAGTACAGTCTAATTATGAGCAAACCATGAACCCGAATCAACTCCAAAAATGTGAGCACGTGTTGAAAAAACGTAACGAAGACACGCACTTTATTGTTATATAATACGTCACATTATGTATGACTGTTGCCAAACGCTTCCCGCCCGTATCGACGCAAGGTAAGAACCATTAGACATAGCGAGAATATAACAACAATGTTTGTGATTTGTCCCCACAATCTAAATGCATTTGTTTTATATTCTGTGAGTTATTAAATAACTGATTATGAATAATATCTCCGCTATCTGAAACGGCATGCGGATTTGATGTTATTTTTACTATTGCTGAGTGTTTGGGCGCTGGGAGAGATGTTGGCACCGATTTTAGTTTTTGGAATCGTCCACACATTGTATTACTCGTTCGCTTTGAGATGGATGTTTGAATCATGTTAAGTGTATGTAGTCTTTATATATGTATGTATATAGTATGTATATAATATAGTTTAACATTAATTTGATATGCCAACCTTTTTCATTGTATACGAAGGAATTCTAAATTAACAAAGTTATTATGGCTGTATACATTTTGAATTTATGAATGGGAACTGTCACTAGTCGCGGACATTTGCCAAAAAATGTGAAGACGCGTGTAGTAAGTATTTTCTACAAATATTTTTTCTGTGGCTATGTCGTTAGGCACGTGTGGTCGTCGAGTTGAGGTGATGATTTAGATCTGATATTATTTGGACTTTGAAGCAGAGATAATATTTGTAATACTTTGTATAACTTATAATTGCATGAAGGACCATTGGATGGTGACACTTTGAAACGCATATTATTGATTGCCATAATTTCGATTGGCATACATCATATGGGATAAAAATCAAAAAGCATAATAATATTTGGCATAACATAGGCATAATATTAAACATTATAATGCAGAATTTATGAATGGCATAATATAAAAAAATCATAATATTTAAAAGGTCTTATTTAGTTAGGCATAATTTTAAGTATACTTTAAAACGTATAAGTTTACTACGCATAACTGTTAATATCTATAATTTTATTTGACAATTTAACTATGCATAACTCACTAAAGACATAGTTTTATAAAGAATACTAACTGTAAATAGGTAAATATATAATAAATCTTCTTTGACTGTATATAATTTGGATGTATTTTTCTCCATACGAGGATTACTAAGTATTAAAAAAAAACTAGTACTATTTAAAACCGACTCAGTCAATGCCGACTCCACGTAGTCTTATCTGCCCTACCCCTAGAGTGTTATTGAGAACCGCGAAGGCACGGAGGGGTGAGGCGGCCCGCATGCTGAGGAGCGGCGGAGGCTGGTGCCATCAAGCCGAGGCTGCGACGACTAGCATGCGTGGGACCGCCAGAACCCCGCAGTGCCGGAGCTATAACAGAAGCCTTGCACGCTGCATACCTGCTTGCATGCCAGCTCGCGTGCCTGCATGCGTGCAGTATGCCTGCATGCATGCTGGATGCCGGCTGCATGCATGCCGCATGTCTGCATGCATGCAAAATGATATAATATAATAATATTATGACGTGATTTCTTTACAGTAATCGTTTATTAGAGCTCCTTTATTTAGTAAACTATTTCCTAATAAATAAGGTTCAAAAACAATAGTAAATAATTTAAGCATAAGATAATAAATTTAATCTGTTGTGCATAGCAAGTGTTTGCTTTTGAAATTATGGTGAATAATAAGTTTTTATTTATTTATTTAGATATTATGGCAAACATAAATTATGCCTTTAGTTACTTATGCTTATTCAAATTATGCCTTTAAATGGTTATGCCTTATATATTTCGGCCTTATAATATTATGCGTTATGAAATTATGATATAAACACTTATGGCAAGCGACGATTATGGCTATGAACATTATGCATTTTTAGTTTATGACGAAAAACGTTATGCGTTTCAATAGGTAACCCCATTGGATATATCAGGTAGTTGCCATTCATCGAATAGGTACTTGTCCCGCCTTAACGTGCTCACGCTAAAGTTTTTTTATTTATTAATCTAATTGCTAAGATCTCATTATGAAAATTGTTTTAATAGCACGTTTACGTTGAAATCCTGTCTCACGACATATGTTGTGTTCCTTGTACATATGTAGTATATAATTATGGTAGTTGTACTCTTTCCCATCAGATCGCGACTGAGAAAAATTTGGCTCCCCAGGCCACGGTTAGCACAATTTAGAGTTAATTTGACAAATTTTGTGATAGTAGGTATGTGTACTTAGAATTTTGATTGACGTTCGATTTTATTTAATACTATGAAAAGACAATACGCAGTTTCCTTAACGAATGTAACGTTACATGTGTGGTGAGACGACGTCAGGTGTAAGACAGAAGCGTTCCAACTTGTATTTGAAAAAATAAATTTTAATGAATAAGTTACTCACTCTTGTTTTTTCTAACGATAAATAAATGTATGTTATTGCTCTAAGCAAGTTTGAATCTTCTGTCACAGAATATTATTGATGTAAGATGTAACCCCCGTTTTCATTAGTCAAATCAATTCTTATTAAGTAGCGAGTACTGAAATAGCAGTTTTCTCAACGTGTAATAGTAGCAATAGACAAAATTCGTGATGTAAAGATGTGTTACATACCAAAATACTGGTCTATGGCGACCGGAAAAGCTACAGCTTAAAATGCTATTGCCGCGCTGTTTTTGGTGTAGTATAAATATATATTTTTTTCAATTTATATTATGTAAGTGCGATTCACAAGTTTTGTTAGTAGAAATTATTTACCTTGTAGTTTCTCTTATTTCTAATAAATGTGTGCATGAATGCATATCAAAAATTAATATTATAAGCTGTTTCTCTTGTGTACTAGAAAACATTTTTTTTAATGTCATAAACAAAAATATTGATGATTGTCTGTGATTTACCTCGTTATGTCTAGAAAAAATACTGAGATTTGGCATTGTTCTTCAAATATTGCCTTAGCTGTTTGCCAAATAATGCCTGAACATGTGCTTGTTTGGCAGATGTCATGAGACGATGGCCGACTTCGCTTATCGACCTCCACTTTGAAAAACAAAAATTTTATGTGTTAATGATTGTCTCGCTATGTGAAACATGAGGACAAATTTAATTGGCTTAATAAACATTATATGTTGTTTGTAATCAAGCGAGACAAAAGGTATCGCTCTAAAAATTTGCAGCATTTCGATACGCTTACTTGTGAATCGATATAACTACACTAAAAATGCGTCTCGATACCTTCTAACGTAGATATTAATGACGTGTTAGTTTGATATTAACTTATTTATTACAGTTTAATGAGCACAACGCAAAAGCTTCGCTTCAACGTTGCCGCGAAATTTTCTTTTGATTTATATTTATTTTTATTCAAGAAAGTGGGTATTTGATTTCTGTTGTTTGTGTAAACTGCATAAGTGATTAGTTTTTATTTGATTCTAATCGATTATGGCAATTGGTAATTTATTGCTCTTAATTTTGTGACGTTAGTGTAATTAAAGTAAAATTCTAGGAATATTCTGTTTGTAGAATATTTATCTGACGGAAAATAGATATTTGATTAGGCTTGTTTTGGTCAAGTAATCCGCAGTTGAAAGGGGTGTTGTGTGCCTCAGTTAATGTAATTTTCATATACAATGTTTCAACTTATCTGTACAGTAAAAGAGGCCAGTGGAGAATACCACTGATTAATAACATTATTATTCATTACATAACAATACACATTCCAAATGAAGTTTATGACGTAATTCCAACTTCGACTACAGAACGCTGACCTTTTGTCGAAATTTTTATTTTTGGAATTAACCTGAATATCCCCTCGATTAGATATAGGTACGTCGGTGGCGCTGTGAACTCGGCACTTGCCTTCCAATCGGGAGGTCCGGGTTCGAGACCGCCATGTACCACTGTGTTTTTCGTTTTCGAATTTCATATGTACATTTGTCTGACGCTCCTACGGTGAAGGAAAACATCGTGAGGAAACCTGCATACATCTGCGAACAGATTCAATGGTGTATGTGAAGTCGACCAATCCGCATTGGGCCAGCGTGGTTGACTAAGGCCTAATCACCCTAACATAGGGTAGGCTCGAGCCCCTCGGTGGGGACGTATATGAGCTGTGATGAGATCCCCTCGATTCACTTTGTCACATAACTTGGTCTTCTTTCTGTAATTTCATTCCCTGCTTCACTTATATGAATGTCTGCGTTCAGTGCTTACCTGTGGTACCACCGTTAGTTCCACTGGTAAGTGCTACGGGTATACGTTCTAGTGCGAGCTATTATCATGGCGACAAATATTTTGGGTGATTCGATTAATAAGTTGTCGGTCGTCCCATTTTAACGTACCATTTTGCGTTTGGGTTCGATTTGTTAGTGAAATCAACTGAAGTCGATGGCACTTTTTATCCAATCGAGTTGACAAATAAGCCACTGATGGTTAGTCGCTACAGTCATCTGTTGTTTGAGTTGTTTCACTATTAAATATATGATTGGCGCCGTACATTTGACCTTTTTAAAGGGAAAGGATAAAATAAAGCTACAATAGATTATGGTGCAAGTCTTGTGTATTTATAGTGTTACTTTTACGAAATCGTGAAACGTTAATTTGGTGCAACCGGCCGTAATTGTCTCAAAAACCAATGCTATTGAAGCGTTATTGATACGCTATAAATGCTTTAACACTATCAGAATCGGCCCCTGGATTAAAGTTAGTCACGATTTAAATATGACGCTGTCACTATCTAACTTGTGAACAAAGGTGAAATAGCATCGTGTTTAAACAACAACGTTTTGCAGTAATACCACTAAAGTTGCTAGGGAATTATTCACTGTCATTTATTTGGAGTCTTGAAGCTTTTGTATTGTGCTCGACTTATTGTCTTCTATTGATCAATACTATGGGTGGCTGGCCACAACATCGATTGTAAGACAAAATGACCGATACTGCAACTCCAGCTACTTTTTTGTGGAGCCAGTAAACTCATTACCTAACTATTAAATTTTTTATTGCGCTCAACAAAAAAATATTACTGGCTATCGCGTGTCGGTCCGATGGTATAATCTATATTTTTATAATAATAAAATGTATAAAGTTCCATTGTTTCAACTCTATATATTCAATTTGTGTAATCAAATAAATGATAGCAAATTGATAAAGGAGAATTGTAGTTTTCTTTTTGGAACGAGATAATTATACATATATTACGACACAGTACACGGACGACACGGTTAGCGCAGAGGTCGAGTGATCGCCTACTGCGCAACGGGTCGCGGGTTCGATTCCCGCTCGGGGCAGATATTTTGTATGGCCTACAGAAATTTGTTCCGGTCTGGGCGTATGTGCATGTGATATTCTATGTTTGTAACTGCACCCACGACACAGGAGAAAATCCTAGTGTGGGGCGACGTTTTTTTTAAAAAAAAAAAAAAAATCTTTGAATTAATTTACCTTGGTTAAAATAATATTGAATTAATTCCCTATTCCCTATTCAACACAAAATAGAAATATTTTGTGTTGAATAGGGAATATGCGACTTGCGATTGTAACATGTTATTATATTATACTAAATTCAAAAACTTAAAATATGAAAAAATTATTGGCTTTTCAAAATTTTAATTCGCCTCTTTCCTGTAAAGCAAAATTTTGTATGACGAACATGACCTAGTTGTTTGTCTAATAAAAAAGAGATATTGTTAATATTGAAATAAAAATGTGCGTATTCCCTATTAGCTGATGATATGCTATCATGTTGTTAAATATAATCAGTATTTCAATAAAACAATAAAAGGGGCAGTTTTTCTTTAGTAGTGGTGAGTAAAGAAATATGTTATATTTGTGTTAGTGTGGAATTAAAATGAGAATATCTTTAGCTATATAGGGCCATATTCAACTTAAATATACATTAACATAAAATATTTTTACGTTAATGTGTATTTTTATTTGCATCTATACAACATATTATACAATAACACACATCTCAAAAAGATGTTTGGTTAGAATCGACTTCTAAATCGATTACGAAAATACCGATATCAAAAACACTAAAAAGTCAAAAATAACGCATGTATACAAACAACATCACATTTGTATACACGCTCACATCTTTAAAACACCTTTACAAAACGTCACGCCCGGCGGGAAGGTAGAGTTGTGTTTCGATACAATAATGGATAACGAAATGGTTCATAGTCGTGTTTTTTTTGTAGGAATTGAGCCACTAGCAATACACAACTATTTCCCTTTAATGAAATACAGCTTCAACATCAGAATCTTTGACATTTTCTTTGTGAATGTCCGCGCCTCCCGTGCCGCCGAGCGGGACGGCGGCGCGGCGTCGGCGTCGACGTTACCGTCACGTCGCCGTCCCGCCCCGCCCGCTGTCTGACTAACGCTTCACGTCGTAACTTCTAGTGCTTCAATAGAGATTCAGATTATCTCAATTTTTATTCACCAATAATATCGTGGTAGTCATTGAGATGTACATAGGCAGTTTTATTTTTCAGATACGAGGGCGTTCGTGGTTTCTACAAGGGCCTGAAGCCAAACCTAGCGCGTGTCGTCCCCGCGACAATGATCACGTTCTTGACTTACGAAAACTTCTCCCATTATTTGCTGAATCGGACAAGGGAGATGCCATTGTCTTCCTAAATAAGGGGGTGTAAAGTAACCCCAATAATTTTTGTTTATATGCTATAATGTAGAATATTATTTTTACTGAAAGGTTAATTGTGAATGAATGGTGATTCCTCGCGTGGAATTTGTTTTAATTTTTTTAAATATTCTTTACGAAGTTGATACCGTTTTTATGATTCGCTTACGTCTGACATTGCGATTGGTAAATCTCTAATTTCAAAGTGACGTTTTGTTACTTCAAATGGACTTGGGGATTTTACACATTGCGGTCTGTTTCTCCGTCTGTCAAGACACTTTTTCTCAGGAACGCGTGGAGACTTCAAGTTAAAATTAATAGTCTATAGTTCCTTCAAGCAGTGAAAGAATCAAACTTCAGCGACTAAACGCTATCAAACGTATAAACAACGGCGGTTTTCGTAGTGCAATTGTGAAGTTTGACTCGTGGTCGACTGTACCACGGTAATAGTATACCGGGTGGAAAAAAAAGACCGTAGTTGGAGGGAAAGTACCTTTAATATTGATGATGGCAAATTTTACTGAAAGGAAACATTCCTTTATTTTCAAAAATAATCAAAACTGCATTTATTGATTTTTGAAAAATCACCTGCTTGAGCCGGGAATCGAACCGGTGAAATGTGTCAAAAAAAAATTCTGTATTTTATGGTACCAACCGAAAGAGTAATTCATAAGGATCGATTTCTTTTAAACAACAAAGTATCTTAGCAGAGCAGCCCTATCGCGGGCCACGTACCAAGCGATGCCGAGCGGCCGTAGGTATAAAATTTCAAAGAGAGGCCGGCCGAGTCCACATACTGTATTATACTATTACAATGACTGTACCGTTATTAAAAAGATGAAAGTATGTAGATACTCAATAGAGTTGATAGAGTTTCGGTTGCTTAATTGGTTAAGGCATTTCCTTGGGATTTTTGAATAACTTTTTTAAATTTGTTTTCTACTTATTAGAAAAATTAAGACAGACTGAATGTTGTACTACTCGAGATGAAAATATAGATTTTTTTTTATGAAAAACATTGTCACCAAACATTATCACCCAACGAATGCAATTCATGTTTTAAGTAGATGTTATTGTAGATATTTTGGCACGAGTAGTTTATTTCGTACAAATTTGACGGCTGTGGGTTTCATGTAGGTAACAGTTCCTCAGTTTTTCCCGAAGAGTTAAAATAAGGCTAGTATGCGGAAAGAATTTTTAGGTTAAGCTCACACACGACGTGCCAGAAATTTTCTCTGGCTTAGACTAAATGACTGTTTGTTATAATTCATTGTCACGTTGCTTGCAACCAATATACTCGAATACTGTATATATTGCAAATTACTAGCTTTCTAATAAAGTAGCGGAAATGTATGCGGCTTACTAAGTGATGTCATAAGCCACCGGCTGTAATTTTAGCCTTGGAGCCTGATCGTGCTACGTTTAGCCCCGCCACGCTTACTTCTTACATCCACGAGCTGCTGTGCGTTGTGGACCTAAACTTGCTTTCCTGCCAGCCCAAGCCAGCTGGCAGTCTCTGCCCTCTAGCGACTACTGCAGTCGGAGCACGGGCACGCCAAAAAATTTGTGATAAAACTCAAGTCACAACATGTCCCGGTTTTAGAGTGAGTCACATTTGGCAACATGGGCACCCATGAGACACGATTTCATGGGTCATATGGTTTTAGCGCATTGTGGCATATTTTTTTAAGGTATAGGTAAGGTCTGTGATTGTATTATTACAGACGGGGAGACGGACAGCGAAGTGATCCTAAAAAAAAGGCTTGTTTTTTGTAAATAACACTGTGCGACCACTTAATATGTGACCCAATTCATCCGCACTTAATATGTGACCCAATTCATTAATTAGTACAAGATCCGCACCTACAAGGTGACTGTGACATAAAATATCAAGAAACTGTCAAATAGGGAGTTTCGTGACATAAACTGGTGTTCCCCGTTTTGGACAGTAAGTCATGAACGTCTTGGTCAAATGTTAAGGAATTTTTATCACGTTAGTCCACAGTCATACTAATACACGCCGCTGTGTGCTACTCTTTGAGACATAGACTTAAGTAGAGTCTACTCTTGACAGCCCGTGCTCCGGTTGCTGAAATGTCTTGGAAAAAAAATATTTTACAAAAAATAAAAACCGACTTCAAAAACACTGAAAAGTTAAAAATAATATAAGAATAGGTACAGACAACATCACACTTCTATATTGAAGTCACCGACTTCAATATAGAACTAACTTTTCAGTGTTTTTGAAGTCGGTTTTTATTTTTTGTAAAATATTTATTTTTGTCTTTTTAGTGAATTTAATACCAGCCTCAAATTCAGCAAATTTAATAGCGTAATTCTATAACCTAACTTTTACCTTAATTTTCAATTTAGTTAATTAGTAAAAGCAGTTATTTAAACTCTATAGCATAATGTGTTCGAATAGCACAAGTATTAAGTAGCCTACTAGTAGCCTGTTTTGGCGAGTTGATTATTTACCATAGGCATGTGTAAATTTGAGTGATATTGCGAAATGATGTCAGTTCCGAGTTCATCCTTCAGCCTGATTCCCTAGGGCAGGGGTCGGGAAACTTTTTGTTTAAGAGAGCCATGGACACCACATTATTTTGAAAAGTAATTATGTATTTTGTATAATTTCCACACAAAAGCTACAATAATAATATGTCTCTGAATTCTTTTTAGTACCATTGTTAATGCGACTTATGGTGCTGCATGGCTTTGCTGATAGCTTTGTAGTCTGGTTGATACGTGGACGTGGTGAGGTTAGGTGTTGAGGTTGTCTGTGTGCCAGATGCAGCCATCAATAGAGCCACATCTTGCTCGCGAGTTTCCCGACCCCTGTCCTAGGGGATCCACGTGAACTCGTCAGTTCATCAGAATGTACGTCAATCTAGTAAAATGTTCCGAATGATGATGTTTACATTGTTAACGCAACTGTTTCTTTTTTATATTAGCGCAGAATGTTTGATAATTATAGCGAAATAAATGTCAATATATCGTTTTTTTTTTCCCGCATGCACAATTTTAACGTTTAGGAAATATTTTTTCTGAGTAAGCTTATGTAATATGAGATTTTTTATGTAATCGAATTAAAAATGAACCGTTTGAGTACTATTGTCATTGACATAGCGCAATGAACAGCGAACCTTAAGTGGTAGTGGGCATTGATACATCGCTAGAAGAATCGACCGCCAATGGGGTCCTCTTAAAGGTATAGTCGACCAAAAAAAGAAGTTTAGAACCCTAAGGAAATTCAGTTTTGCATCATAAAATAACACAGTTGATTTTGACAGTTACGTAGGGTAACCTTGATGTTTTGTCTTTCCGCGGAGTATGGTTAAAAGTGGTAAACCACTTTCTTGGTTGACTATGCTTGTGTGGCGTTTGCGTTCTGGGAATGCGGGAAACACGAACTGATAGGCCCTCTACAAAATAGATCGACGATCATATCGCAAGAAACTGCTGGATGCGACAGATGTGTTCTTTGTAAAGTAACGGCAATGTAACTTTACAGTAAGTATCTGCAAAACGAGACTATACCTATTTAGACGCTACTACTTCAAACCCTTCGACTAAATCATTAAAATAACTTACAATTGCTCATAGTGCTTGATTATTTCTGTGTACGAATCATATGTCTCACTGCTGTAGGCGTAGCACGGATCGTTGACAAAACGGGACAAGAGATAAATAACATGTTTCTTCTCGCACTCTCATAAATAACAATGAAGCGATACGGGACAAGGGTTAGTTGCTTTCTCCTCACGCGCCATAGGCCTGATACGGTTCTCTCCTTACATGACTTGGAGTTGGCCTACTCAGGCTGGTCATGGGTTTCTGTAGTGTTTTGTTTTATTATCCAACTACCCTAATCAGCTGGGGAGGGGTTAGCCGAATCGGACCGACCGACGTCTGACTGGTCGCTCGCCTGGATATCACAAACGAGTTTAAAATCTGGTGATCCCTCCACCTTACTTTTGCTGGGCCTGTCCCAAGGGGATTCGTTCAGTGAATTGGGCCTTTATAATGCCGATCGGGCCTTCCATGTGTATACGATATGATAAAGCGATAAATCGATATAATCTATGAAAAATGTTGGATATAATGGCTTCCTTGACATTTTAACGACATTTCTTTATTAACAATACCCAAAATAACAATACCAATATCCAAAACATACTCAAAACTTGAAACCTGAAAAACTGATACTTGATACCTGAAAGATCCCACTTTTTAACAGTTACTATCGATATACCGGGACCGGGTTATTTTTCCAGCAGGTGCCAAATTTTGTGTGCTTGTTCAGACAAGCAAAATGAGGATCTTTTACTACGGGACCAATCTCGAAATCGCGAAAAAAAATCAGCTGTTCCATACGTATACTAAATGTATGGCACAGTTGATTTTTTTCGCGATTTCGAGGTTGATCCCATAGTTAAAGTTGTTCATTTTGCTTGTCTAAACAAGTTTTGTGATGGAAGTGTTGGAGGTAGTTTACTGGACGACTTTCAATTAAAGACTGGCTGGTTGTTCATTATTTATTAGGATTCCTGCCGCCTTATATAGTCAGTCAGAGTTTCTTCCGCCATGGGCGGGTGCGGGCATTTGTCGCCCATTGCCCGGGCATCTTCTCGGCGAGCGGCAGCTCGCCGGTGTTGGGCACGTCACGTAGTGACGGGCCCCTCTTCGCCACCCCCCTGTGCTACCACTCCGGGATCGAGGCGCGGCCCTCCGCGGTCAAGCACACCAGGTTAGAGGGGCTTGTCCCAAGCCCAGCGAGCGCCGGCGAGCAGGCCGCGGCTTACTCTGCGCCCGGAGGAGCGGTGGGGGGAGGAGGGGGCCATTGGTCTAGGTAGGTGGTGGTTGTCATGTCCGGTGGTGGTGTCGCTTAGGCGAGTCACGCGCGCGAGCGGTGGGGTCCCGCGGCAGACTACAAGCCATAAGCGACACGAGGTCTGGTCAGGTGGTGGCGTCGTCAGCGAAGTCGCTGACGAAGCGGAGTCTTGGTCGGGGTGGGTCGCCTCGTCGTGGGGATGCAGCTGGTGATGGTGGTGGTGACGATGGTAGGTCGTAGTCTCTCCGCCCTGGGCGACAACAAGTCGCGGGGCAGCGCTCGTCCGGAAGAGTCTGGAGGCCTGGGAACATAGGGAGCAATGTTGTGGAGGTGGAGGTGGGGCCCGTTGTCGGCGCTGTCGAACATTCGACGCGCCAGACGGGCGACGAACTCCTCCACCGTCGGCATCCGTACGTCCCGGGCAATGACGTCATTCCTGCCGTAGCGCCCCGCGTTCGTCACGACACGGAGAGAGACGATCTGGACCACCTGCAGTCTGGAACGCTGGGTCGGGGAGCACAACGCATACCATGCTGCGGCGGCGTAGGTGAGCCGCGTACGAACGTAGCTCTTGTAGACCATCAGTTTCGTACGCAGTGGTAGTCGGGATGCCAGCACCGGGCGCAGGATGCCACGGGCCATCTTGGCCTGGTTGACGACGTGGTCAACCTGGGGCACCATGCGCAGTTGGCGGTCGATGCGGCATCCGAGGTACGCAACTGTGGTCTGCCAAGCTACGTCCTGTCCGCGGAGTGTCAGCGGCGGTGGCATGCGGCGCTGCGACCCGACCAGGATGGCGGCCGTCTTACCCACGTTGACGGCCATCCTCCAGTTGTCCAGCCATGTTGGCAGGCGGTCCAGTAGTTGCTGCATCCGGGCGGAGGCGAATCTCACCTTCCGCGATGAGGCGAAGAAGGCGCTGTCGTCGGCGAATAGGGCCAACACCACGTCCCGCTGCCCCTCCTGGAGCTGGTCTTGGAGGGTGGGGATGTCGTCGGTGTAGGCGGCGTACAGGCGCGGCGAGAGGCAGCTGCCCTGGGGCACTCCTGCGAGGATGGGGCGTGGCTGGGAGGTGGCGTCCTCGACCGAGACCACGAAGCTCCGACCCTGGAGAAACGACGCCAGCAGTCTCACGTGGGCGGGCGGCATGCTGGTGGGCCGCCTTATATACTAATTTCTAGGCGTAGACCCCTGCGGCGGGCAGTACCGTAAAGAGAGCCTATTTTTATTATTTACAAGTGAGGGTATCTTAATACTAATCTTATTCTAAGGGTACTTAACAAATCTATTATTACTAACTACCTACACATTTAAATATCACAATTTAATTTATTAACTACTGTTATGCTACCCTACAAACTATTCTAAGATACCCTACATTATTTTTATTGACTATTCTTATGTTACCCTACAAGCTATTCTAAGATACCCTACACAAGCATACAAAATTTGGCTCCTGATGGAAAAATAACCCGGTCTCGGTGAATTTCTTCGCAGATGTATGCAGGTTGCCTCACGGTCTTTTCATTCACCGTAAGAGCGTCCGATAAATGTAAATATGAAATTCGAAACACGAAAAACACATTGATACATGGCAGGATCGAGACGTCACCGATGCGTTTGACATATTTGACATGAAGATAGATAGTTAAATAAATTTGTTTATTGCTACATCACACATACACAAACAGTTAAAGTGACAAATAAGTACTTATGTAACATATAGTAGGTAACATTGGTACATTAGGTATAGGAAAACAAAACAAGTACAAGGAATTCATTTGGACGAATAGACATGTGTACTGTAGTGTGTGCAGCAACAAGTAGGGTCAAGGCTCAGTGAAATCTTTTTCCCGAAGACAAAACACTGATTTTCAGCCATCAGCCTCGTACAGGCAGTGTGGCGTAACTATACCATCTGAGGCGCGTGGCAATTTCTTTGAATGGGGCCTTCCCAGTAATATTAATCGACGTCTTTTTGTTTTAAATGTGTGGAAATCTTGATAAGTTTGTTGAATTTGTAGGTATATGGTCTTTAGTTGTCTTACTTTAATTGATTTTAAGTAGGTGCACAAAAAATATAATTTTTATGTACTTAGGTACAACATTTTGTTAAAAATGTTAGGTTATTTCTGAGCTCGCGGCCTCTTGGGCCGGGGCCCTCTCAGGTCGGGGACCCGTGGCATTTTGCCAGTCCTGCCGCCCTATAGTTACGCCACTGCGTACAGGTTATCCCACCTTAAAAAAGGGTTTGTTTCGAATTTTTTTTCTGTTCTGATGGTGAGTGATAATAAGACCGAAAACGGAAACAAACGGTACCTATATGTATTTTAAATACATCACCGCTTGAAGCTTTAAGGTAAGTATATCTTATTTAATTTCGTTTTTCTTTGTAACTTTCCTCTATGTAGTCGTCCCAATTGCATAATATATACAGGGTGGCCCATCCATAGGCGTCCAAAAGAAAAATTTAGAAGCTCTATGCTATGGGGTATCCGAATCACCCCCATGTATGTTCAGCGATTTTTTGTAGTTTAGGAGCTAGAATTATTTTTAGATTTTTTTCAGTAATTTTCTACCGACATTGGTTTTCCTTTTTTATCTTTTTTTTCCTTACGTTTACAGATGTTTTTTTTTGTGTAATTAATTATCATGATAATAGCTAACACCTGAAATAAAGCGGTTTGGCTAAGCATTGCAGAACTTACATAAAATTTTATCTGAAGTTCAAAATTACTGTTAGAGTTCAGTAATCAAAAATGTTAAGGGCTTAAAAAAAATTAGTAAGGGGTGCCAGAGGTTTCTAAGCATTCTTAAAATCTGCTAAGAACCTGTAACAATGAATATCATTCATAAAAATCAGACCTTAATAGTGGTTTTTCTTCTGTAACTGGCCTTGAGGAAAACAAAGGTCGACAAATTGAAAAAAAAAAAATGTTTTTCTTTAGGTGTTATTGAATTGTAACGTGTCTAGTATTACTTAATATTCGGTACTCCATGGCGGTCATGTTATCGGCTTCAGATGATTTTTTAATTATGCAGATAGCCGTAGTCTTCTCGGAATATCTCTTTTAAACCTTAAAACATCTACACAGGTAAAGAAATCCTTTACCTGAGTCGTGGTTTCGGCGAGCGCAAACAATGAAACCGGTTTGTGCGAGTGAGACAGCTAGCGACGCCAGCAGCGCAGAGGACCGCAAACTCAAGCAACGCCTCAGTCGTTCTCACACTGTTACGTCGTATCATATCGCTTTACTCACGAACCCTGCTACCTCATCGGATTCTGTTTTCTGTTATCGACTTAGACTGTGCGCTCGTTATCGGACTCCACTTTGCATATCGATTTGGACTTGTTACTTGTGGTAGTGATGAATTACTCGCTAAGCGAATATGCAGAAATGCATTACTATTACGGCGTTGCTCAAGGTAATGGCCGTGAAGCAGCAAGATTGTACAGAGAACAGCTTCAACGTCGAGGAGGACGAACACCTGATCGTTATCCTGATCATCGTGTTTTTATTAACACCCACAACGCGTTGATGTTGATGATTGTTGGCAGGCCGGATTCCTGGTCGCCATGGTGCTGGAGAAGGGATCCCTACAGCTGATCCTGATCGCAGGGAAAGAGTTGTGGAGGAAGTGCAAAGGGATAGTGCAACAAGTACGAGGAGAATGGCTCGTAGACTAGACATTCCAAGAGTTTCCATTCAAAGGATTTTGAAAGGAGAAGGATATCATCCGTACCACATTCAGAGGGTCCAGGCATTACAGCCCACAGATTACCAACTAAGGATTGATTTTTGCCACACAATGTTAAGAAAAAACGCAGAAGACCCCAATTTTTTCAATAATATTTTGTGGACAGACGAGTCTCGATTCGAGCGATCTGGAGTGTTCAACATTCACAATTACCATAGTTGGGCTATCGAGAATCCACATGCGGCAAGACCATCAACATTCCAACACCGCTTCAGCGTGAACATGTGGTCCGGCGTTCTCAACGGCGAATTTATTGGCCCTTACGAACTTCCATCCAGGCTCAATGGAGCCGTCTACAGAGAGTTCTTGGAGAATCAGCTTCCAGATTTGCTGCAAGATCTTAACTTATTGCTGCGCTGTCGAAACATGATTTTGCAACATGACGGGGCGCCATGCCATTACGCAAGTCAAGTGCGAAGCTTCCTAAATGAAAACTATCCCGGCAGGTAAAACACGATAGTTGATTTACATTTTTACAATTTAAAAGCTGTGACAAATTACTAATTACACATTTTTTATCTGATTTTCAGATGGATCGGAAGAGGTGGACCAATTTCCTGGCCGCCACGGTCACCTGATCTAAACCCAATCGATTTTTTCATCTGGGGGTACTACAAAGAAAACGTATACGCGCGGGAGTCTAATAGTGAAGAAGAGCTGAGGCGGAAAATTGAAGAAACGGGAAACATAATAAGAAGCAACAGAGAAGCTTTTAGACACCTCAAACACAATTTCTTTAGGAGATGTAGATTGTGCATTTCTGTGGGAGGACGCCAATTTGAAAACCTTTTATAAATGGCACTTAAATAAAATTTAGGAACTAACAACTGTGTTTTATTTAATTAATCATAACTCTTTAAAAAATACATTAATTTATTAAATTTAATTCAAAAATCATCTGAAGCCGACAACATGACCGCCATGGAGTACCGAATATTAAGTAATACTAGACACGTTACAATTCAACAACACCTAAAGAAAAACATTTTTTTTTTCAATTTGTCGACCTTTGTTTACCTCAAGGCCAGTTACAGAAGAAAAACCACTATTAAGGTCTGATTTTTATGAATGATATTCATTGTTACAGGTTCTTAGCAGATTTTAAGAATGCTTAGAAACCTCTGGCACCCCTTACTAAATTTTTTTAAGCCCTTAACATTTTTGACTACTGAACTCTAACAGTAATTTTGAACTTCAGATAAAATTTTATGTAAGTTCTGCAATGCTTAGCCAAACCGCTTTATTTCAGGTGTTAGCTACTATCATGATGATTAATTACACAAAAAAAAAACATCTGTAAACGTAAGGAAAAAAAAGATAAAAAAAGGAAAACCAATGTCGGTAGAAAATTACTGAAAAAAATCTAAAAATAATTCTAGCTCCTAAACTACAAAAAATCGCTGAACATACATGGGGGTGATTCGGATACCCCATAGCATAGAGCTTCTAATTTTTTCTTTTGGACGCCTATGGATGGGCCACCCTGTATATAAAAAAAATAGATCGTGTGGTAATATCCTTCAACTCAGTCTTTAATCTTGTCGATTAAAGTAGACATCTACCTACATACATATCGGGTAATAATTTAACATTGTTGTGTTGATGTTGAAGTGGATTTTCAAGATCGCACGTATAAATACGACAACTTAAAATTGCTCTGTTTAGTTGCTTGGCGTTCTCGATATTACAAGACAAAAAATTACTTACGATTCGCACAGTTTTAACCGAATTCATTCATCGACACTGTGAAACTATTCATTTGTTAAAACATTTATCGCGTACCTACATAATCGGTTTCACGGAAAAGTATCATAAACTCCCATAACGCATTCAAAATGTCGTCCTACAAAGTAGAGCGTTGAAAGTAAATAAATCTGGGCATTAGTTGATAATAATCTGCCAGTATTCACGTTATCCATCGTTATCTGCTACCGTCGACGTCAAAACCATGTGTACCGTGGTGCGCATAGCTGCGGTTGGATCGCGCGACCCCGAGCCATGCGTGCGGAAGGAAGTGAGGGAACCGCTCGTTGTTCCAGTCTGGCCAACTAAAAAGCACTCCGTCAGCTGCAGAAAACGTCAAGTGTATAAGAAACCTCGTAATTTGAATATGGTGAGTACATTTTCATTTTGTTTGGTGATAGATAATACGTATTTATTAGGTATGGTTATCGTCGTGTTTCAACAGATTGGGTAAATCAATGTTTTTAATTGAGTTCATACTACGAAATATTTTGCGAAGTAGAATAAAAATATGCATAAAGCTGCTTAGAAAGATGCATTACGGGGATATTTTTAAGAGTGGGTAGGTAGTACCTACAAATAAGGTTTTTTATGCTATTAAAATTATTTTATTTTGTAACTAGGCAATTTCGGGTACATATAATAAAATAATGTCAAGTTTGATATTTGAGTGACTTTGTAAGGCATGTGGCCCAGCTACTGGCGATATGCGACGCGACGCGCGATGCGGCGTGCGATGTTCTGATTGATATGTCGACTGCCGCTTTAAACTGTGGCTTGGGGTAAGGCAAGTTACTTATACATCGCTATTTTTGTTTTGTCTGTGCCTATAAATAGCACATGACCATACGGCATTGTACAGAAAACCAAGACACAGTTATAATTTTGTTCAATAAGCAACTGGACGTGTACCTTGAACCTAACTACCTACCTACCTGAATCAGAATTCTTCTGATTTAGGTAGGTAGGTGCGGTGAATGACTCACCATTAGGGAGCTCAACATTGGGAGGGACAGAAAAAACAGACATGTAATAGGTATTCGACAAAAGTAATTCATGTTTAGAGCAAAGCTAGGTATTCAGGATAGTCTCTAATCATACTACTATCTTGACCTAGGACAATGCATCTCCTTGAGAGGAATTAAGTGCCTATTATTCTATGTTATAACTGATTATCATACATTAAGTGGCTTACAATGAAATACATTTGTGTAGCCATAAAATGTAGTATTGAGTCTCTCATATGCCCACTGTTGCGTAAGGTACTGTCGAAGACACACTGTTACGAGTTCTTTTTATCAACTGGCGAAGATTGCTTCCGTAACGTACCAACGGCAGTCAAGGGTAAATTAAAACTAAATAATTCTAATATTCAAACAGTACGAATAAAAAAAACAAATATCTACTTAATTAACAGGAAAGTAAGTATGGCGATGTCCACTAAGATCCATTGAGAAGATCTCTATTGTTGGATCACAACAAATTCGATGTTGATACGTTGATACATACCGGAGGGAGACTCGAGGAGAGGTACCAGGGTCGTGTGCTTGGGTACCTCCGTCTTACCTATTTCTGCCGCAAAGCAGCAGTGCTTGCATTGCTGTGTTCCGGTTTGAAGGGTAAGATATTATGGCATTGAAATTACTGGATACTGTGACTTTACATCCTAAGTCACAGGTTGGCAACGTACATGTGGTTCTTGTGGGGGTTGCAGTTTTGCTGCGAATTTCACAGGAGCCACATGTATTATCACTGTTACCACTTACCATCAGGTGGGCAGTTTGCTTGTTTGCCTAGTAATCTGCAATAAAAAAAATATGTAAGTAGTTATTAACAGTGAATAAAGACTACATTGGCTTAACAAAGTACAAAAGGGATCAGTACAGTTGAAAATTTCGACGCGGTCGGTAAGTGCTCGGTGACCCTGTGGTTAAGGCGTCAACACGGTATGTTGGAGACGCGGGTTCGAGTCCCGCCCGATATTATTTATAATTTTTCTAATTATTTAGCATTTTTAAAGAGAACGCAAAGTCACAAATATAAAATTGACAATTATATGTTTATTACGTCGCGAAACGCGCTGTTGCATCTTGCGTTCTGAAGAGTTTGAATTTCCTAATCTCACCTATTCATCATTTCTATGTCGCACAATCAAAAACACTCACTGCCAGCACACTTCACTTGCCAGTCCCTCCTTCTGATAACCCCGGGTCCTTCAAAAGAGGTGTGTCTTTGTCCAAGGTAATCCTCCATAGGCTTTAAGACCCAGCCCATAGCTGGCTGAGTTGTCCATGGATGGTCCGGAGAAAGAAATTGGGTCTCAGTCCCTGGATCACCTCGACTAAGGACAAGATGGACGTTGAGGTGGTTTAGTGGGTATACCCCTTACAGTGCCGGGAGAGTCCTACACACGCCTGTCGCCTGACCATCGACAGGTTTGATGCGCAACCGCATTCCACCTCGTTAAAAAGTACGTTTAAGTTCATCAAAGCTTGTTTACTGGGTTGGCGCAATACTTTTTACAAGCTTTTATTTAACTTGCAATGTAAGTATGTAAGTATGTATGTTCGAGTGAAATCTTGCAACTCAATTTTGAAGCAGATATCTTTAACCGATTGAGCTGAAATTTTGTATGCACGTTCAGTTTGGATGACAATGCATGGTTCACTGTGTGACGTCATTCTAAATCCAAGATGGCGGCATACCCAAGATGGCGGACCAATTATTTTTAATGCACCCCTACAATATGGGTATCAAATAAAAGGTCTTGCTTAGAGTAACTCGAAAAATAATGTGGCGTCACTATTATTCCAACATGGCGGACTTCTAAAGCTTGAAAATCAATTTTTAAGTAGATACCTTTCTTAAACCGATTGAGCTGAAATTTTGTATACACATACAGTTTGGACGAAAATGCATGGTTAACTGTGTGACGTCATTTTAAATCAAAGATGGCGGCATAGCCAAAATGGCGGACCAATTATTTTAATGCACTCCTACAATATGGGTATCAAATAAAAGGTCTTGCTAAGAATAACTTGAAAAATAAAGTAATGTCACTATTAATCCAATATGGCGTACTTCTAAAGCTAAATAATCAATTTTGAAATAGATATCTTTAACCGATTGAGCTGAAATTCTGTATAGACGTTCCGGCAAACGACCTTGCAACAATGATGCGTTGAATGAGATGAACAGACTGAGAAACGTGTCCAGTGATAACTTAGGGATGCATCGATACGCCTTTTACGATACCAATACCGATACTGTTATAAAATTATCGTCGATACCGATACCGATACAAACGCTTAGTGAATTAAAATTAAATTAACGTAAATTATATAAAACCCTTTGTGCGCGATGCGTCAACTTCGCAAAACGGCCACAAAATTTTGGTTAAGTAAATAATAATAATAATAATTTCTTTATTTGCTCTCACAAACTTACAACTAAATACAACTAAATATTTTTAATTTCTTTTAAAATATACACGGTTATTTTTTATCACCCTGGAAAATTTAAGGGACGCTTCACGACATGGTATTAGAATGATTTAAACATAAAAAAAAAACTCGCTTACTTAATATTATATTAATTTTCAAAAAAATGCTGCTCTAGTTGAGAGCAGCATTTTTAGAGATTTTTTTTATTTCATTTTTTTAATATATTATAATAATGGATGTGTCATGTCATGTGAATTATCAAGTGTGGAAATTTCAAAATGATTCCATAAAGCACTTTTGTATTTTGAAGTCGACATGATCTTGCTGTTTATTTAATTCAACCAACGAGTTATAAAATAAACGATATACACACACAAACTCATTAGTTACTACGATATGTAATTCTGTATTTTATTTAGTATCGAAAAAATATTACGCGCGATAGCAGTTAAAAGTCAACAAAAGTGTCTAGCGAAATAGGATACGCGGGGGCAAAGCGGGTGAGAGAGACAACACACTGAATAAAACGCGGGGATTCTCCGATCATAGATAGTCCGTGCCTCGTTTGCAACGAACTAGATCAAACAAGATGCGCATTTACATTACTTTTTTAAAGCGCGAAATTTGAAGTGCCGATATATCGGCAAAGCCAAAATATCGCCGATATATCGGCATCGGTATCTGTATCGGATGCAGTTCTACTAAAAAGTAAAAAATAAATTAAATGTAAAAAAAACCTTTTTAAAAACAAGCTTTTATTTAAATGCGCTAAAAAGAAAAAATAAACTTTTTACACTAAAACTTTTACTTATAACGTCATTTCACATTTGACACAATTTATATGACATAAAAGCTTGTCGCGAGATTTACTTTTATAGTAAATTAAATAATTTGATGTGAATAATTAAATTAAATAATTTGATGTGAATAATTTTATACATTACAATTTTCAAACTAAGTAAATACGAGAAGTACTTAAAAGTACTCTTTTAAGTACTTTTAAGTTACAACACACAAGTAAATTATTCGTATTATCTTATTATAAACCAAAAATGCAAATAGGGAAGGATATATTATAAATTAGCAAGTTTTATCCGTGCACAATTTATTATGTTTGGCTGCATGGTCTAAATGGTCACTGCCTTAGTATAGATACATTTAAAAAGCTACTTTTTTGCCCTTGTGCATAAAGTTCAACTTTATGTCGCCTAGATTCTGCATAAAGTAGTACTTTTTCGAGCATGAGAAGTGAAAAGGTTTTTTTAACATTTAATTTTTCTACTTTCTTTTGTGTCTATCAAATGTCGTCTCAATATTTAGGTACAAATGTCTCGTAATAAATCCATATTTTGGTTCTTGGGTCTTCTACATTTATTTCTGGCAACGTGCCAAATTGCGCTTAGTATTCTACCTCATAAAAAATGTTGAGAAATGTAGATATTGTTACTACGACTCGCCCTCAGACCACTTGTTCTATATCTACCTACCTACAGGCTTGGCGGCGCTGTGACATAACAAATATTGATAGCAAATTTATCAATAATCGTACCTACTTATAAGTTTGTCATTAAAATATGGAAAATAACAAGTGGTAGAGTGGGGTGTCCAAGTTTACAGATGTTCGTTACATATTAACCAGATTACAATGCTAAAAATATTATCTCATTTTTAACTAAATTATATATACCTTCTAAACATTCCCATGGTTTTGCTGGTTGAAGATCTCGTGGGAAATTTGCATAAACAAAAAGGAAATAAAGCACTAGAGATAAAATTAAATAGATTAAAAAGGGTCAATGTATAGGAAATTGACTGTCAAACATTTTTAGGGTTCTATAAAATTTTTGTATTTACTACTCCGTTTTTTATGAAGAATGGTTATCCGTTACTACCATAGTAACCAAAACACAAGATCTAATTTGGGTGGGTAATTTAGTCTGAAGGTTGAGAAGTCTTTTATTAGGTCTAGTGATAAAAAGATACTAAGAGCTACGAGTATATTAATTTAAAATGATGCAAGCGATTTTAGTAATTACGATTTTTATTTATAATAAAAATAGATAAAGAGTTTGAAAAGCCTGCTGTCCAAGTAGGTATGTTACCACCCATTACGTTCCGTATACATTTAATGCGAATGACCGAGACAATATAATAATATTAATTTGAATAATGAGACATAAATACATTCGTATGTATTCTTAGCTCCTATTATCTCGATGAGAGGGCAAATATGAATTTATGTAAGTACAAATAAGTTTTACTTACGCGGGGCATTTAGATAAATGTACTCGTGCTGTCTGCTTAATTTAATTGAAATCAGTTGTTCACAATAACGCGCACTTTTTGAATGAACGAAACTACGGATTTTTATGGAAATACAAGTTTCTGTGTTTTTGTAATAGTGGTTAATAAGTGAAGACTTTGCTTATTTATCATATTATTTTCGTCAAAATGATTAAGAAACTAAACAAATGGACGGTCCAGGAGCATCTTTTACAACAGCAGAGACTTTTGGAAGACAAGGACAAGTCTGAATACTTTGGAATAATGCCGAATAAGAACGGATTGTGGCTTTCTTTGGTATGTTAATATTTTTTTAATATAAAATTATATTGTCATTTTGAACATTTGACAGTGATAAAAATTACGTTTTTCAAGGAATGGTAATGTATCGCAGTGTATAAGTAACTTAACCAGTACACAGAATGAGAAGATTTAAGTTTTGTCAAATCAAATTATTTCTACAGGCTGTTATAAAATAAACCACATAGATATAATCTCGTCTCTTTCATAAAAAATACGTTGAAACATGGTTGAAACATGACAGCTTTGTGAGTGCATTGAAAAACTACATATTATACTTACTGGAGCTTTCAAAAATAAGCTACAATTACGGCTACTTATATTTTTTTGTAACGCTATTTGTAAAACATCAACGATAAAAAAAATATTTAACAAAAAATAAAAACCGACTTCAAAAACACTGAAAAGTTAAAAATAATATAAGAATAGGTACAGACAACATCACACTTCTATATTGAAGTTGGTACCAAACGATGATCTCCTAGAAAGTGTTAAAATTTGTCACCGACTTCAATATAGAAGTGTGATGTTGTCTGTACCTATTCTTATATTATTTTTAACTTTTCTGTGTTTATGAAGTCGGTTTTTATTTTTTGTAAAATATTTTTTATTTTTATCTTTTTAGTGAAAGAAACCCTAATTTAATACCGTTTGTAATTTAATGTATTAAATTGGCGTTTCCCTCGATTCTCATGGGATCCCATCATCAGATCCTGACTTTGGTAACCTTGGGACCACCCCAGGAGTATACTCTATCGAATACAAAAAGAATTTTGAAAATCGATCCACAATTGGCGGAGTAATCGCGTAACATACACACAAAACACGTTGGACACACCGTAAAATTTAAGGGTTTTCCTCGATTTTCATGGGATCCCTTCATCAGATCCTAACTTTGGTGACTATGGGACCACCCTTGGAGTATACTTTATCGAATACAAAAAGAATTTTTAAAATCGGTTCACAATCGGCGGCGTAATCGCGTAATATACACACAAAAAAAACGCATCGAATTGAGAACCTCCTCCTTTTTTGAAGTAATCTCAACGAATATAGTTTTAATTTTATCATTCTTAGAGATTATAATTTCTTATTGAAAAATTACATTTATTTCGGTATTTCTGTGCATTTCTACTTTGAGCTTTATTCGCTAAATTCGGTTAATAGCTAAGAATGGTCATTTGAAATACCCTTTATATCCGTTACTATTTTAATTAATAATTTGGATACGACTCTACTTTTAATATAAAAGTGATAGATATAAAGCGTATTTTCAAATTATAGTTCCGAGTATACAATCTAGAGCAAGTCCAGTGAGTTTGCTATATTGCTGAACTGTGTTACATTATTGACTTTTACAATGCATATAAAGTGGTAAATAAAGTGACGTTCAATATTTAAGGTGCAGATACCAAACGCTAAATGGTCTCTTTCGGCCTACTATGAGGTTATCTTGTTAAGAATCGAGATTACCTGAACGTTTCAAGTTACCTTCCAAATTGAATTAATCGTATTTAATGGAAGGTCAACCACTCGGTATTTATTCAAGCTGTTTGTTTGATTTTTGGTTTGTTGATTGATTGTCAATCTCTTTTCAAGTCAAGCTACTCAACCCACTCATGTTAGGTCATAGGATTTTTTTAGAAATTTAAGCTCTTTTCACACGCAGTACTTACTGCTCATTATAAATGGTAATGTTTAATGATAATGACACGTATTTGCAGTTTCTATTATTAACTTTTATTTGTAGTTTTTGCTATCCTGTAAGGAGTTATTGTATGATGATGTGACAGTTATTTTTTTCGAAATATTTTAAGGTTTTATCTTTGATGAATAAAATTCGATATTAGTTAATTGAGATGGAGGTGTTCTCAATTCGATGTATATCCAATTGAAATTATATTTCTTAGAGGAATACTTTAATTTGTCATGGCAGAAAGCTTACATATTTTACTTCTAGGTATATCTACGACTCTACGAGTATATACTTAATAGCTTTGTAATGGTGATGGTGTAGAATTGTCTGTTGAAACAAATATTTCCTCTTTAGGATCTTCAATTTTATTTTGACTTTGTCTTACTCAGTTATTTTTCTAAAACATTTTACTACTTGTAGAGTTGAGCTCTGTATTTATAAAGGTTTTGGTGAGTGACTGATAGAGGTATCAACGTAGAGCCCAAACTAATTGAGTCAGAAACATGAAATTTGGTACAGGGATTCGTTGGATTTTTCAAAATTCTCACAGGCAGCTAAAAATCCCCAACTCAAACATAAGGAAACTACATTCACAGATTAGATAACAGTGCTACGTGTTGAGCTTTATTGAAGCTAGACTTGAGGCATAAATATGTGATTAGGTACGTGGATTAGGTATTTTTCGTTACCAGTACGTACCTAATCCATGCCACCTAGGATTAGGTATTCGTATACCATGTTTGTTAATCGTGAAGTATCAATCTGTCAAACTATAGGTCCTGTAAACAAAACTACACTTTATGTCTAATTATTAAGTTTCAAACGTCATCTAGGATAAAATACCATAACTATTTTTTGCTTAGAAAATACAGCGAATCTCTTGTTCAGTTTAACAAAATCATAAAATCTTTATACAAAATACAAAAAAAATAAAATTCGACTTCAAAAACACTTACAAGTAAAAAATTATATAAGAATGCACACCATCACCTTTTTATTATGAAGTTGCTGCCAAATTGAAGTCTTTTTTAAGTCGGTTTTATTTTTTTGTAACAAAATTTTTTTAAATGTTTTTTTGTAAATTTAATACCAGCTCACCGAAGTAACTTGAAAGAATGCCATTTAGCATCAAAACGTGCCTATTGTATTTAAAAAACTAACCTCTAACTCCTAAAAGTCAAGGATCCTTCCATCATCAGCTCATTTCATGACTACCAGACGCAAATACCTGAACAGCTTCGAAAAAAACATGAAACACGTTGGACGTACCTATGAAATTTAAGGGTTTCCCTCGATTTTCCTGGGATCCCATCTTCAGATCCTGACTTTGGTGACAATGGAACCACTCCAGGACTATACTCTATCGAACACAAAAATAATTTTGAAAATCGGTCCACAATGGGCGGAGTAATCACGTAATATACTCACAAAAAAAAACGGTAAAAATATTAAACTTGAATCAAGAATGAAATTAAATATTAGGACCTATTACTATTCCAATACATTCCCTAATCCGAATATTTATGCCAATAATGAATAAATATTAAGACCTATTACGATACTAATACATTCCCTATTCCAAATATTTATGCCAGTACCTAATAAATATTAGGACCTATTACGAGTACTAAACTAATACATTCCCTATTCCGAATATTTTTGGTGGAACTGAATAAATATTAGGAACAGGTATTTGGATTAGGTGTTTGAAAATATTAGGAACAGGTGGATTAGGTACGGAAATTAGCTAATCCAGCCCATGTCTAATTGAAGCGAAACGTAGAGTAAGATTACTGGCCATGAAACATCCATACAATGTTGTAAAATGGCATGAAAAGATTGCATGTAATTAGAGTACGAAATGAAATGATAATATTTCGATTTAGTGAGAATTAAGCATCGATAATTCTACTACTCACTTTGAATGCTGATCTTCCAGGAATGTGAGCTAGAAGTGGCTAGGATCTCGTGGGGTAAATTAGTGTCTATGGTCGTCACTTCCGCTATTTTTCATTTTCCACCGGAATCGTTCCTCACATTTTGCAGATAGCCAGTTATTGACATTGGCATTTAATTCTTACGTTCGGTGTCTAGTAAGCATTACAATAACCCCAAATTCATTGCCCATAAGATCGAATATTATTTGTACCAAACTATGTTACAGTTATCGTATTCTGATAAATTCCGATAGGTGTGAGCTATAGCATGTATCACTCTGTTTAGATAGTGTATCGATATCCGTTAGTCACTCCACAATAAAGTAATTTTATGATTACAAAATAACAATGAATAGTGTATTAAATGTGACTACTATTCAGTTTTCATAGTATATTATTATCACATGTGATTTATTTACACTACATACACTTCATACCTTTACTTGATAAATTTAAACAAGCTTGTGAAATGTGCGTGTGAATAATCGGTTTATTGAAGAACAAATAAATCACAATGTGTTATGATAACAATAGATAAATTATTGTGTTTGTGCGGGCTGTAGGAAAAATGATGGCAGAAGAAGCTTTTGTAGCGCAACTGAATGGAAAATTGACGGTGACTATTAACGTTTATTATTTTTTTGAATTTCGTGACTTGATACACATATTAAAATGAAATGTATGGACTACAACCTAACCTTTCTGTTAAGGATTTCAGAGTAGGTATATGTAATTAGAATTTCCGCTAAAAACAGTAAGACTTCTATTAGTTTTTCGTCTCTTACGAATAACTCTATGTTTATATCAGATATATGAGGCTTTAAAACGAATTATTTTTTATGTTTCGCCTTAAAAGTTCAAAGAAAAAACTGCTTACTCTCCCGGGATAATAAGTAACCTATATGTTAATTCCTGTCGTAATCCATCTATCTACAAAATTTCATCCAAATCCATTCTGTAGTTTTTGCGTGAAAGAGTAACAAACATCCATACTCACACACTTTCGCGTTTATAATATTGGTAAGGATGCTTTAGCTTAGTATTTATATTTATTAATTTTCACTCATTTTCATACTTGGAAAGTAGGTGTGAAGTTGCCTGAGGAGCGGGTTGAAAGTAATACTTTTCAGCCCTAGAAAGAATCGTTTTCAACTGACAGCTGACAAATTAGAAAAAAAAATAGTTCTATTGAACCATGTTTCAAAGTGGTATACAGCCACTCAATTACAGCAGGATGTAAAATTGAAATAAAGTAAAGTATTAATTTTAGAATATATTGTTTTATATGACTTTATTATATGTAATTTACTTTCAACTATTTCTTTAAAATAACATAGATTTGGGCAAAATATTTACCATATTTTCAATGATGAAAATGAAAAATAATGCTGAGTAGCTGACCAGCCACAGAAAAAAAAAACCAAAATAGTTGGGAAGCGGCAATCCGATCTTCATTATTTTGTTTTTTCGAGTTGTAGAGTTTTGTTTATACTTCCGCATAACAGAAATTTCTGTTAACTTATTGAGTTCGTGTGTGTCAGATATGGATTTATAACGCCTGATTTCATAAGAGAAGGGGGAAGGCAGAAGTTGTTGATTTACTTATGTAAAATAAAGTTTACCCATATTTTCTTTAGCTAATTCATGTTTTTATTTTTACGTTTCTTGTATTCGTAATAAAAATCATAGTTAAACAAGACGGGGTTTGGCGCGCGAGTGCAGCGAGGGCGCCAATTAGCGTTGCCAGATGTCCCGCTTTTGGCGGGATGTCCCGCTTTTTAACCCTCTCAGAAAGCGTCCCGCCGGACGCCTGAGCGGGACGCCCAAAATCCCGCTTTTTCATGAAACTCCGCTCGCGCCTGTTATAAGTTATTATTATCAGTCAGTCAGTCAGTCGGTGTTCAAGCAAGACGGCACGAGTTTGGACATGTACGTGGCTTTTTGCGCTTGGTTCGTTTGTCAACATTTGCCTAAAAAGAGCCCTGTAAATGATCAAATATGTTTGTCAAACTTGCTTGACAAACTTCACGTTTTCATCAAACAGTAGCTTAGACGCTCAAACCAAAGTTCAAACAAATTTGTTAAATATTGACCGTAGTTTTGATTTCCTCTTCATCGTGAGGTATCGTATTAGCGTGCGCTGTTTAAAATTTGTAATACAGATGAAGTATTTTATCCGATTTCGAAATAGGGAGGAGGTTCTATGTTTGACTGCACAGAACACAGTTCTGTGTTCGACTGTATCTATTTTTTATGTATGTTCACCGAATACTCCGCCATTTGTGGGCCGATTTTGAAAATTCTTTTCGTAATCGAAAGAGTATACTCCCGAGGTGGTTCTATTGTTACCATGTCATGATCTGATGATAGAATTTTATGAAAATCGAGGGAAAGTCTCAAATTTAATAGGCACGCTCAACGTGTTTCATGTTTTCACTGAAGATATTCAGGTTTGCATCTGATAGTCATCATATCATGTTACCGAGCTGATGATGGAAGGTTTCTGGTAGGTTACGAGTTCGGGAATAATTCCTTCAATACTGTTTAGAGCGAAAGACCTTTTATTTAAAGTTATTCTGGTGTTTGCCATATAGCTCAAATCTAAAACGCATGTATGAAATGTATTAAAAAGATAGATTTTTTTTACATAAAATAAAACCGAATTCACTAACACCAAAAAGTCATAAAATAATACATTCAACATCACAGTTTTAATTGCATTGACTTGGCGGCCAAATAAAATATTTCTTTCTTTGTTTATATTATTGTCACTGGACGTAGCCTTCTCCATGGCAGCAAGACAACGGTTCAAACTTATTTGACAAACACAACGTCAATCCAGATTTCCTTCAAGCACATCAAACACGTAGTTTGTTTGTCAAACACGTAAATTTGACAAACATGTTTGATAGTCTACAGGGGCCTTAACTTACTAAAGTTATACCAGTTACTGTTTATGTCATCAATACCTGCCCCCCTAGACAAATGCCACACGCTAACTTTTCCGCAGTCGTCCCGCAGAAAAAATGTATGGAGATGACATTAGTTTACGACAACCTCACGCTATTTTTTTCGCAGCTAATGTCAGCCGCGGAAAAAATAGTGATATTGTCATTTCCATACAATTTTTCTGGGGAACGACTGCGGAAAAGTTAGCGTGTGGCATTTGTCTAGGGCCTCTGCGTCGAAAGCATCGACTGAAAGGGTTTTCTCTCAAGCAAATGTAACATGGACTGACAGGCGTAATAAATAAGTAGAATATGTAAAGGCGAAGATTCAAATAAAAGTAAATTTTCAGTTGTCTTTTGAAGAGTTTTATAGATTAGTCCTAACAAAAAAAAAATTAAAAGCGGCAAAATCAAGCTCAAAAACATTATCTATAAAGAATAATAATAATAATAATATTCATTTATTTCCATCACAAAAGCTACAATAGTGGATGATACAGAATTTAAGATTTTGTTATAAACATTCAGATTTATACAGGTAAGTACACATGTAGCCATCGTGAGGGAGCGGAACCTGTACTAGGATACCCTGTGTTACAGAATTCCGGCCCCCCACCTAGTCTAAGAGGTCACGGGATTTTTCATAACGATCATAGATACGGTTAGATTTATTTTTATAGTTTGTAGAGTAGTCCCCTAATGTGAATGATGTTGGTCTGCCTGCTTTCAGTGGTTGCAACTTCGAGTTATAGAGCTTACATGAGGCTTCATTGTTGCGAAAAAAAACGATCAGAGAAATGGTCAGTTTTAGTACATACTCAAAGTATGGCGTCTCCACAGATGAGACAAGTTGGTCTGGCGGCTCTCAGTGGTTGCATTTCAGAGTTATGATGCGCGCAAGTCACTGCATTGTTGCGAAAAAAAAACGATAACAGAAATGGTCAGTTTTAGTACCTATTCGAAGTATGGTATCTCCACAGGTGAAACGAGTTGGTCTGCCTGCTCTCAGTGGTTGTATTTCAGAGCTATCATTGTGTACGCAATACCCTTATTTGTGGAGAAAGCCTAAAAAATATCAAAAAACGTGACAATCGGCGGATTTTTCAAATGCTCATTGACCGCTGCTGTCGTGTCTCGACTTGACACACACAGCGCATCCTCCTCCCCCCGCGCCCGGCCCCTGTCTGTGAGCGTGGTTACTTGCATTTTTACAATAATGTCGAAAATAAATACTTTTTTTGTGGAACGCGTATAAACATCCCAAAGTACTATTACGATCTAGCCTATTTTACAGCTAAAAAGTACAGTAGGTACATAATTTAATTCGATCTTAATTTGCTAGAGATAAACATGTCTCTAAGAAGTGTCCATTAACATGTTTTTTTATTGTCTCTATTATGGCGCCGCTACTAATTCACAGTTATAGTTGCAACACTGACCCTACATTGTACTAAATTAAAACTTATTTTTTATCACTCCACTTCATCACACTAGATCAGATGGTGTTATCCGTTTTAGTCTTCTTTTCTTATTTTTTTGGTCGAGAAGCTAGACAGCCTCCAAGTTCACATGGTTTTGAAGACTTTTTTGGTGAGCTTCGGCGTATTTTTTTATGAAGCTATCAACGAACTCTGTTTTAAGATCCCGAAGGAGGTCGTCATTTCTTACATACCAGAGAGCATTAGCGATGCCCCTCAGCACCTTATCTGAAATTTTTGGATGATACACCTGTTGGTCTGAGCGGTACAGCCCCGTAGCTGTATTCCACAAGTCCACACTGGCATGAGGACTTGACGATATAAAAATAGTTTGTTAGCTATTTTCAAGGGTATGGGCGGAGTGCCTCTCTACCCAAACGGTGGCCCTCTTGCGACGTCCGCAGAGGGTCATAGCGACTCGGGCCGTGCGAGCGTATCGCACGGTCAGTTACGGAGCGGCGTGCGTATCGACATCGGGTTGCTACCCGTGAACGGGGGGGGGGGGGGACGATCCGCTCCACAGGCGTCAGTGGGGTGAGGCACTCGCCTCCCCAGCTGCCGGTGTTGGAGGAGTGGGTAGGGCGTCGGCAGGGCAGCCTCACTGGGAGGAGCGGTGACCTCTCGCTGCCGAGCATGGTCGTGGCCATGCTCCGCGGCGAGGCGGAATGGGGGGGCTGTCGCCTCCTTCTGCGAGGACGTCATCTCGCAGAAGGAGGCCGCGGAGAGGGAGCGGGAGGCAGATCCTCAAGCCGCTCTCATGCGTCGCAGACGGATAGGCAGGAGAAGGCGGGCATTCGCACAAGCGATGCCCGTCTAATGACCCTGCCGTGGAGGCCTGCGTGCACGGTTGGCCCCGTGCACGCCGCCGTAAGACCCTCCGTCTGGGGATTGCCCTGGTGTTCTCGGGCAATCCCCCCTTGGCGATAGCCCGACCGGTGCGTCGGGTTTGCCCGGGCGCGTGGGTAGTGGAGTCGCAGTGTGGACCTTACCTAGCGCGCCCATAAGGGCAGGGAGAACACCGGGGGGTTTTAGTGGGTAGGCCTGGCACTCTGCCGGGAGAGCCCCACACACGCTCGCCGTCTAGCCAACGGGTACGGTGCGGTTACGCATTTCCCCCCGAGAAAAAAAAGGGGGAGTCTCTTCCTATTAGCCAATACATGTCTCTGTATCGTAGATCAAGCTGTTCTCTCTTTTTCTTGACGTGCACCATCCAACCTAGTTTCACATCAAGAGCCATGCCATGATATTTGGCAGTGTTCTCATATGGTATAATTCGTCTGTTAAGTAGATAGGGTGATATATTTTCTGTTTGTTACTAAAATTGATGTGTACAGACATGGATTCATTTAATTTTATCCTCCATTTCTTTGTCCAGTCATAGATATTCTCTACAGCATTTTGGACCTGTTCTGCTGCTTCCTTATGAGTATCACCGATACCCATGATTACAGTGTCATCAGCAAAAGGTGCAATGGTATTATTTTTCGGTTCTGGTATATCACAAATGTATAAAAAGTATAGGATCGGACTTAAAACACTACCTTGCGGAACACCAGTTTTTATATGTTTCAATTCTGAGAAGGCGTCTTCATGTTTGATTCTAAATACCCTATCTATAAAGCTCAGCGAACTGCTCAGGGAGCATTTGTTGTAGTTTATGAATAAGTCCGTCATGCCATATTTTGTCAAAGTCCTGAGCGACATCCAGGAATACTGTTGTGTATACCTTTTTGTCCTCTAGGCATTTTTCGATTATGTTCGTGATTCTGTGCACTTGATCAATCGTCGAATGTTTCTCGCGAAAGCCTATTGAATTGAGAAATTGATATTAAATATTAAATCATAGCCAGGAGATTTTGGCGGGCTGATATTACTTTTGATTATTTTCATTCCAAACTTCTCTCGGGGTAACTTACTTAAGTTCCACTTGCGACGGCTTGAATTTCTCCTATTTCGCATTTGGAATCTTTATAGTGTCATAGCCTTTCTTTGACAATAACAGCACTTCCAGCATGAGTTGTATTGTCTGGGTGAAGAGCATGGTACACTTTGTACCCCCTGAACATGACAAGGAATGATTTGTAAAGTGTGTTAGCCTATCTTAGGCAAAAGTACGTACGTGGAAAGTCGCAGAAAAGTCGGATAAAATTTAATGATTCCAAGTCTGTACTCATCGATTTTAGTTACAAACAGAAAATGTATCACCATATCTTCATTAAGAGACAAATTATACTATAAGAGAACACTGCTAAGACTCTTGATGTGAAACTATTTTGAAAGGTGCGCGTCAAGAACAAGAGAGAACAGCTTGATCTACGATACAGAGACATGTATTGGCTAATAGGAAGAGAGTCCCCCTTAAAAATAGCTAACACACTATTGTTATATCGTCAAGTCCTCATGCCAGTGTGGACTTATGGAATACAGCTACGGGACTGTACAGCTCAGACCAACAGGTATCCAAAGATTTCAGAATAAGGTTCTGAGGTGCCCCTCAGAACCTTCTCGCTAATGCTCTCTGGTATGTAAGAAATGACGACCTCCATCGGGACCTCAAAACAGAGTTTGTTGATAGCATCATAAAAAAATACGCCGAAGCTCACCAAAAAGACTTCAAATCATGTAAACGTGGTGGCTGTCCAGCTACTTGACCACACAAAGAAAAAAAATATGACTAAAACGGATAAAGACATCCGATCTAGTGTAATGAGGTGGAGTAATAAAAAATAAGTTTTAATTTAGTACAATGTAGAATCAGTGCTGCAACAATATCTGTGAATTAGTGGCATCGCCTTAATAGAGACAATAAAAAAACGTGTAAATGACACTTCCTAGAGACATTTGTATCTCTAGCAAATTGAGATCGAATTAAATTATGTACTTATTAGTCGTAAAATAGGCTAGATCGTAATATACTTTGGGATGTTCATACGCGTAACGCGTTCCATAAAAAAAAGTATTTATTTTCGACATTATTGTAAAAATGCAAGTAACGGTTGAATTGTATTTAAAAGCACCAAAAACGAGCGCAAGCGCACCCTCCCACCACGATTGTTCCACGCTCACAGACAGGGGCCGGGCGCGGGGGGAGGAGTGTGCACTGTGTGTGTCAAGTCGAGACACGACAGCAGCGGTCAATGAGCATTTGAAAAATCCGCCGATTGTCACTGAGACCAGGCAGACCAACTCGTTTCACCTGTGGAGATACCATACTTCGAATAGGTACTAAAACTGACCATTTCTGTTATCGTTTTTTTTCGCAACAATGCAGTGACTTGCGCGCATCATAACTCTGAAATGCAACCACTGAGAGCCGCCAGACCAACTTGTCTCATCTGTGGAGACGCCATACTTTGAGTATGTACTAAAACTGACCATTTCTCTGATCGTTTTTTTTCGCAACAATGAAGCCTCTTGTAAGCTCTATAACTCGAAGTTGCAACCACTGAAAGCAGGCAGACCAACATCATTCACATTAGGGGACTACTCTACAAACTATAAAAGTAAATTTAACCGTATCCATGATCGTTATGAAAAATCCTGTCACCTCTCAGTCTAACCTATCAAGATTCAGGACACTCAAGATTCAGTTGATTTTGTAAACTTACAAGAAAAAGATTAAACTTATAACATTTTCTATGAGTGTGCGCGCGTGCGTGTGTGTGCGTGAGTGTGTGTGTGTGTGCGCGTGTGTGTGTGTGTGTATGTGCGCGTGTGTGCGCATGTGTGTGTGTGTGTGTATGTGTGTGATTCAGATTATTGTTATGTCTTTATCATTATCTCGACATCTTCATAAGTTTTTGAACGTAGGTATTTCGTAACTATCTGTTTACATTTATATTTGGTCATGGGATAGATATTTAGTATGCGATTAACCTTATTATAAATAAATGGGCCAAGGAATATCTGATGATGCTTAGCAAACGGAGAACACATTATGCGGATTTTAAAATTGTTCCTTTTTGTCTGGTATTTTTGTAAGTTTCTAGATTAAATACAATATGAGAGTGGGTGTACTGTAAAGAATTTAAGATAAATAGTTGTCTTACAGTGAATACACTAGCTTCGGAGTAAAGTTTTGACGTAGGATATCGGTAGGGCTTAGACATCATGACTTTTAATACTGCTCTTTGAGCCCTCTCTATCTTTAACATAGTGGTTTTAAAGGTACCACCCCATGAGATAATACAGTACGTTATTATTGATTGGCATAGCGCAAGGTACGTAGATTTAATAGTTTTGAAATCAGTTGCAGACCTTAATCGCTTAAAGATGAACGTTAATTTTCGAATCCTTTTCGTGAGTATTTCTATATGTTCTTTCCAAGATAGTGTGGAGTCTAAGCAAACACCAAGGTACTTAATTGTTGAGAGTCGTTCTAGAGTGATGCACGAACAGTGGCGACTACTATCAGGAGGTGAACAAGTGTGGGCTTTTATTTTGAGGTCTACAGGTTGAAGTCGGCCGAGTTTAGTGAAAGCAAGACACTTGGTTTTATTTAAGTTAAGTGTGAGTAAATTTTGCCGAAGGCTTAACATCACCTTTCCTAAATCACGTTCAACTATTTGCTGTAATTCATGCCAAGATGTACTATTAAAGACTAGAGCAGTGTCATCTGCGAAGGCAAAAGTCCGTGCGTTGTCTAGTTGAAGGTTACAAAAGTTGTTCATATAAACCAAAAATAAGCTGGGCCCAAGTATACTGCCCTGTGGGACACCATAAGATATTGGGTACAGATCACTCATCAAGTCTCCCACTTTGACCCGCTGCTTCCGATCATTTAAGTAGCTTTTAAATAAATCTAGGGCAGTATCTCTCACACCAATTTTCTCCAGTTTATTGAGTAGCAGAGGGATAGAGACAGTGTCGAAGGCTTTAGCCAAGTCTAAAAATACTGCGAGACATTTACGGTTTTTTTCTAATGATTGTACAATATGTGTAGTTAGGTCATTAACTGCTTGTTCTGTGGATTTGCCCTTAGTGAATCCGTATTGATTATTTGAAATAATTTTAAATTTAGATAGATACGAGTTTAGTCTTTTATTTATTAGCCGTTCTAGTACCTTGGAGATGGTGGGTAAAATAGATATAGGTCTATAATTACCGACACTGGCTCTGTCCCCTGCTTTGTGTATTGGTTTAATAAGAGCAGTTTTGAAATTGTCTGGGAAAATTCCCTGTTTAAAGCTTAGATTACATATATGTGTAATTGGGGGAACAAGAATATGACTAGCATTTTTGAGTACTTTGGTAGGTATGTTATCGAAACCAGCAGCTGGACTATTTTTTAATTGTTTGATAGTAGAGAAAACTTCATCATGATCCGTGTCAATTAGTACAAAGGAATTTAAAGTATTATTCTCGGATACAATAGGAGGTGCCATGTAATTCGTACTATTTGAAACTTTCTCAGCAAGATCTTTCCCAATATTAGCGAAATACTCGTTTATAAAATTAAGCGATGAAACTGGATTATCTTTAACTTGTAGAAGGTGACTGAGGTTATCATCATGTTTCTTTCTTATTCTAGCTATATCTCTAATTGCATTCCATGTCTGTTTTATATCAATTCTTGCCCTATTAATTTTTTCTTTGTTGTGTTCACTTTCTAATTTTTTAATGACATTATTACAGAAGTTTCTGTATCGTTTGTATGTAGCAGTAAGGGTTGTATTATCCGGATATTTTTTACTTTTGGCGTGCAATCTATCACGATTCCTAATACATCGCAACAAGCCTGGAGTAATCCACGGTTGTGTTATTCTTTTTCTGTTAGGAATAGTTTTAGTTGCACTGTTGTTGTCGACGATACTGGTAATTTTTGAAACCAATAGTTCCGCTGCTGTATTCGTATCATTAAATTCTAAAATAGGATTAAAGTTACTAGTTTCTAAGTCTCTAGTGACGGCATCAAAATCTATAGTTTTATGTGTGGTAGCGCATTTTAAGGTCTCTTTTGTCTTTTTTATGCTAAATATAGTTGAATAGTGGTCTGTTACAGTAGTTCGAATGACTGCAGTGGAAATCTGGTTCTTGGACTTTATGATTATGTGGTCTAGGCAACTTTGTTTTCGAGTGGGAATCATATGCCCCGGGAGAAATCCGTGATAAGCTAATAAATCTTGGTAGTCATTTGAGAGGTTATTGTTCTCGAGAATGTTTATATTTATGTCACCAGTTATATATATATTTTTGCAAGTTTTTAAGAGGTCGATTGTACTATTTAATGACTTTAAGAAATTATCAATATTTTGGTGAGAGGGAGGACGGTAAATTGCAATAATGCAGGTACTATTGGAAAGTTTAACTATTAGACAGTTTGCGTCAACAAAAGGCGGCTCGATAACATCAGCAAGAATTGAGTCCTTAATATACAAAACCACTCCCTCATTTTGGGTGCTGCAGTTCGAGGTATAGTGACAATTAAAATGTGGAAGAGATGGTGGGTTTCGGGCATTTTTAAGCCAACATTCTGACAAAACTATTATGTCAATATCAAGTTTCAAGCTAGTAATTAAAACTTCCATTTGACTCATGTTATGGTGAACACTTCGTATGTTCTGTGATAAGACAACTAAATGATTATTATGCGGCAACTTTTCTCTTACCTCTTCAACATCACAAGTACAGCTACTGGCCGGCATATAAGAGTCTATATTTTGCATTATTTCCTGATCAGTCATAGTATAGTTGAAAAACATTTACGAACTTCTCATTAGTACTGTTAAGAACGTTTATGATTAAGTGTGAATAGTCAGGTGTAGACCCATAGAGATATAATTGTGTGTACTTAATGTAAGGGTGTGTAATTTTTAGTGTAGAAATAGATGTCGTTACGCGCCATAGTCTCTCAGTGTGAATGATTTCATAAGGTGTTCTTGTGTTTGTTAGTGATAGGTGTGTGTTTGTGGTTGTGTGGTCACAATTTGAAAACGTTCTCTGTGTGTAGTGTTGTCGAGTAAATGTGTGTGTTTTAGTGTTATAACATGAAAAATAGCAACTCGTTATACAAAAAATAAAAAAGATAATACACATAACAAAAAGAGGAGTAGAATACAAAGCCATTATCTCTAGTCAGATCATTTTTTCCAACCGAGCTAAGTCCATCTCAGAGTTTACGCATACAATTTTATCGCCTTCACTTTTTTTTAGGAGAATCCTTCCATAAGAAATCCAACAGTAGGTGTACTCATTGGAACTTGCGAAGCTCCTCGCTAGGAAGTGTAGCCTTTTCATCTTAGGTGTCAAATTCTCGGAGATGAACACCGGCTTCGGTGGTCCCTGTATGTGTATATGTTAAGTATTAAATCTATTTACTTTGTGAGCACTGTTAAAGTCTCTAAGACATTTAATTACTCGTTCCTTTAGTAAAACGCTATGTAAATTACAAATAATGGGTTTTGACGTTGGAACTTTAGTATTAACTCTGAAGATGTCACACACATCAGAAGCAGATGCGCCAATATTTAATGATGTTGAGATCTTTTGAAAAATATTCAGGAGATCCTGCTTAGTTTCTGGATTGGATACAGGTATGTTACGTATTTCAATACTTGTACGTCTGGTTTGCCGGTCGATGTTTTCGATTCTATCCTCCAAGATTTGTATATATTCAGCCTTCTCGATCTGGTCTTTCTCCAGTTTAATAACCTTCTCCTTAAGTTCGGTATTCTGGTTTGATAGGTATTCAATAGACGACTGAATATCCTCGTTCTGTTTTCCTATTTCAGTTATCGAGTTCTGCAAGCAGTCAAGTTTCTCGTCTTGTTGTTTGTTTATTTTGGCTATAGACCCCTGGAGGACATCCAGTTTTCGGTCTTGTTCCTCCCTAAAATTCCTGAACATATCTTTCATTTCATCCATAAAATCGATTAGCGTTATTTCCTCACGGGTTCGTTTATGTCTGACAGTTACGCAGTGGTCCATTTGGGCAGATCGAGTGTTGGTCAGATCAGGCTCTGATTCACTGCGAGAGGGGGAGGTTACGGAGGGCGGGGGGGTTCGTTTTAAGGGCATATTTGTATCAGCACCGCACCAGAGTGGCAGAAAGCTGCAGAAGATCAAAGTATATTTATTTTGTTAGAAATCCTTTGCGTTGAATGTTGTTGTACGAGTATCCTATCACTCAATACTAGGCGTTCAGTAATACGAAAGAGTTTAACTGAATCTTGCTTTATAAACTTACAAGCCACTTCCACAACAACACAGTCAATAAGAAACACAACCAGGTAATCAGAAGCACAAGGCAAAAAAGTAGGGCAGTCACAGCACCTATTAAGCTTACGCGGTTAACGATTCGTATTCAGAAGTACTAGGATATTATAAGCTCATAGGATGTTGTGTGTGAATGGTCATTGCACTATTACTTTTGTTATTAAAGACTTCACATAGCACTTTACCTAAGAAGTACCAGGAGTACAGGCTTTATACGGAGGTTCTTCAGTTTTTTATGTCCGACAGTGGTCCAAGAACGCAATTTTAGGATGGGTATGTACTGAATGATAGCGTTCAAGTACCAGGAGTACAGGAATTTGCAGGAGTCTGACTGTGCTTACGTTACGGGTGAGTGTCTCCGTCTAGCTTGTCGAGTTGCGTAGACTAGGCCCACAGCAGCGACGCGAATCATGGACAACAGGTATGTCAAAACAGTTGCTATCCCTGTCCTGCGCGATGAAAGTCGCCTAGAAGGAGTGTATATGTCACCGTAAAATTGTAAATACCGTTAGATTATAATCTATCTCGCGAGATTGTAAACTATCGATAGATTGTGAACCGTAACACACTGCTTACAATTTAACGCATTATTTCTCGGTAGATTATAATCTATCGAAGTGAAACTGTTAAATCACAATCTGTCGCGCGTTAAATTGTCAACTCTCCGAAGGCTGTCCCTGATTGGTCCGTCTTACAGTAGAACGTTCTGAGTCCATAGAGTTAGGAATCAAACACAGTGTCAGCCAAATAAAATAAATGCACTTCAAGAATAGTGACACAATCTGTCGCGCGTTAAATTGTCAACTCTCCGAAGGCTGTCCCTGATTGGTCCGTCTTACAGTAGAACGTTCTGAATCCATAGAGTTAGGAATCAAACACAGTGTCAGCCAAATAAAATAAATGCACTTCAAGAATAGTGACATCAAGTATGTATATTTTTATTTAGTAGTTAATCAATAATTCTGACATCATAATATGGTAAGAAAAATTAACGAAACAAAATCTTAACTTATTGTAAGAGTAATAAAAAATAATATGAAAGAAAAATGCACCAATAAAAATGTTCCCGTATTGGGAACTTGTAGGCTAAGGAAACATTTTAGATGTATTTTTTTTTCATATTATTTTTATTACTCTTACAATAAGTCAAGATTTTGTATCGTTTTTTTCTAATAGACAATTTTGTTACGTTTCGATTTTCATTTTTATTTTAATTAGTTTGTGTTTAATTTGCTTCGGCGAAAATTTTTTATTATTTATTCAATCTTAATTTGTGTTTGAAAAGAAAATGTTGTTACCTTTCTGATTTTCTCATTTGGTTACAATTTTTCTTACTATATTATGATGCCAGAAATATTATTTAACTACTAAATAATAAATACATGCTTGCTGTCACTATTATTGTAGTGCATTTATTTTATTTCACTGACACTTGTGTTTGATTCCTAATTCTATGGACACAGAACGATCTTCTGTAAAACTGACCAATCAGGGACAGCCTTCGGATAGTTGACAATTTAACGTGCGACAGATTGTGATCTAACAGTTTCACTTCGATTGATTATAATCTACCGAAAAATAATGCGTTAAATTGTAAGCAGTGTGTTACGGTTCACAATCTTTCGATAGTTTACAATCTCGCGAGATAGATTACAATCTAACGGTATTTGCAATTTTACGGTGACATATACATAAGCGCTCAGCGCACGTGGATGGCTAGGAGTATGTTACCAAACAGCTAAATTTCTCTCGCTCGTCTTGTTTCTTGTTTCGCTGAGGCGCACTACACTGGGTTTATGCACTCCTATTATTAAGTTTTATTTAAAATCTGTTAAAATCGAATATTTTATAAATAAAAACTATGTAAATAGTGTTGGGCACGACTGCTCGCAACCGAGGTCCGGGGGGAAGGGGTAATTTGATTTCATTTCAAAAATGTATAAGTTCCTCAAAATAACTATATAATATTTGTTTATAAGGTTTGATTGATCTCAGTAATCTGTAGTTTTTTAATAATGGATTTTAACTATAATTTTGATTTTTCTCTACGTCCCGATTATTTTATCCCAGTCCCGGTTTTTTTAAGTTTAAGTCCCGATATTTAGAAAAACGGATCTAGCAAGCCTAGCGCCAATAGTTCGAGGGACTAAATAGGTCTTTTACCCGAAGTAAACACTCTGCTTTTCATTACGAATACAAGGAAAGTCAAAATAAATACATGAAAAAATGAGTGAAATTCATTTTAATAAATAAAAAACTTCTGCTTTAGCCTCTTCTCTTATCAAAACAGGCGTTAAATTCATATCTGAATCAGATGAACTCATTGTGTTAATGTCGTGGCCATATCGTAAAATTGACCATTTCATGAAATGGTTGTAAGTATTTCATGAAATGACCAACTAAAACTGGCCATATCGCTTAAACGTCAACGTATAATGATATGTTCATCCAAGTTTGGCCATATCGTTAATGTAGTGTTCATGATATTCAAGGCATAATAAAAATCCCAAAAAATCATGAAACAAGCCTGCAGCGTGAAAGCAAGCATGCAACATGCAGTTTAATGCTTTGCTCGCAACAATTCACAATATCTAACCTAACCTATCCTACAGATTTCATTTACCGAAACAATTGACCACCGCCATGATGCATCGCCGAAAAAAAAATGATATTAGCGCCTCCCTCAAGAAGTGAGAAACTCCCCAAGCAAGCTTAGCTTTAAATAGTACATTGTTACCCCAAGGGTGAAAGTAACTTATTATTTAAATAGTTAACTTAATTTATTAAAGTATTATTTAGTCCCTCGAACTATTGGTGCTATTGGAACGCCAAACACCGTCTCGGGACTAAATAATACTTTAACCCGAGGTAAACACTGTGCTTTTCATTACGAATACGAGGAAAGTAAAAAAAAACAATGAATTAACTAAAGAAAAAACGTGTAAATTTTATTTTACATAAATCAACAACTTCTGCTTTAGCAAGCTTTCTCTTATAAAATCGGGCGTTAACTCCATACCTGAATCAGATGAACTCATTGTGTTAATTATTAACACAATATTATACAAACATAATTAACAGTTAATACAAATCTCTGCTTTATGGAAGTATTAACAAAACTTTACAAATAGAAAAAACAAATGAAGTTCGCATTGCCGCTTTCCCGCTTATTTTGTTTTTTTTTTCTGTGACCGGCGAGCTATTTAGCTATTATTTCTCATTTTCATAATTTAAAAAATGGTTAATATTTTGCCCAAATCTGCTATTTTAAAGAAATAGTTGAAAATAAATTATAATAAAGTCATTTAAAAATACATTCTTTAAATACTTAACATTATTATTTCAATTTTACACCGCGCTGTAATTGAGTGGCTGTATAGAAAGTCGAAATATAGATTTTCACAATAAAAATGTGAAAAAAGAACTAGTTTCTTCTTTAAAATTTGACAGCACGTGTCAGTTGAAAGTGATTCTCCCTAGGGCTGAAAAGTATTACTTTCAACCCGCTCCTTAGGCAACTTCAGATCTACTTTCAGAGTATGAGTAATGAAAAATAAGTTACGCAAGCTGTTCGTTGAGCAGTCATAGCCAAAAAAATGCTTAGGTTACTCTAGAATAGGCTTAAAATACTGTAGAATTTTTGTAAAGTAAATTTTAGGCAAATATTTATTAGTGAATTTTATATATTTTATTTAAATATTGGGATTTTATTTCATTTTATATATATCAATATATAACGATCTGTAATAGGTTTTTTTTTGTTTTTTTTTCGGTACATCTACCACATTGTTTCTCTGCATCACCCAAAGGTTGACTAGCAGGAAAATGCCTCAAACATTAAGTTCGCCTCTCTAGAAAAATAATTGTACATAAAGTGTATATTATATTATTATAAATATTTTTTTATTTTTTATTATAAGAGTAGGGATGATGAAGAATTTTTGGGACTGTTTTTTTTAATAGATACGAGTAGACACGTAGCTAATTATTATGAAAAAATATACTTATTAATAATATTCATTAATTTCAAATAAAAATACAGATTTAATTATTTTTAACCTACTTCGAAAAAGGAGGAGGTTCTATGTTCGGCTGTAGGTATCTATTTTTTTATTTTTTTTTATTTATGTTCACCGATTACTCTGCCATTTGTGGACCGATTTTCAAAATTCTTTTTGTAATCGAAAGAATATACTCCCAAGGTAGTCCCATTGTCACCATGTCATGATTTGATGATATGGGATCCCATGAAAATTGAGGGAAACCCTTGAATTTCACGTCCACGGCACGTCCAGCCTGTTTGCATCTGGTAGTCGGTGGCGCTGTGGCCTCGGCATGGACTGTGCCCTGAGTAGAATCGAGAGGCGAACGATCGATCCTGCCGTGTGGCAATGTGTTTTTTGTTTCACGAATTTCATATGTCATATGTACATTTATCTGACGCTCCTATACGGTGAAGGAAAACATTGTGAGGAAACCTGCATACACCTGCGAAGTAATTCAAAGGTGTATCTGAAGTCAACCAATCCGCACTGGGCCAGCGTGGTTTGACTAAGGCCTAATCGCCCTAACATGACTTGTTATGGTAGGCTCGTGCCCCTCGGTGGGGACGTATATGAGCTGTGATGATGATGATGATCTGGTCATCATCATATTATGTTACTGAGCTAATGATGGAAGGTTTCTGGTAGATTAGGAGTTCAGGAATACTTCTTTCAATACTGTTTAGAGCGAAAGACGTTTTATTTTAAGTTATTCAGGTGTTTGCCTTAGCTCAAATTCTAAAACGAATGTGTTATAAATTAAAAAGATTGAAAAAAAATTTTTTTACATTAAATAAAACCGACTTCAAAATCACCAAAAAGTCACAAATAATATAAGAATACATACAACATTACAGTTTTATATTGAAGTCGGTGTCAAGCAATGTTCACCTGGAAAGTCTTACGAAATATAAGAACAATACTAATATAACTTGTAATTTGGCAACAACTTAAAAAGAAAACTGTGAGGTTGTATGTATGTACCTCTTCTTATACATATTATTTATATGACTTTTTGGTGTTTTTGAAGTCGGTTTAATTTTTCTGTAAAAATGTTTTATTCTTTTAATTTCGCACTTAAACGCACATAGCTGTCACCAGATCACGATGACGTCGCAATGTGATAAATAAACAAACTACTGCCAGCCAGAGGCGTAGATCCAACATGACAATTCGATAACTTAAGTGCGTTATATGGTTCCAGATAAACATCATCACATTTTGGTGCTTATATGTATCTGTTATAGAGTATAACACGTTGATGCCTAAAATGTTAAAAATATTGCAAATCCGTGCTTATGTGGAGTGTGCCTGTTTTCTCGGGGTTTTTCTCACACCGTGACGTAACAACTAACGCGCTTCGATTAGCGTTTGCGGTCACGTGATACTGGGAATTATTTTAAACATTTTTTATTATTTTATTACGCAGATTTACACTTAAAAGATATGATTTTCAACATTCTTATATTCACTTTTATTGTAAGCATAATTTTTTATATATCTGCGATACAATATATCAATATCCTTATTACACAATAGCAATAATAAATATCAAATTATAGTATGAATCATTAAAATGAATAATTAATTGTACTGAGACGTACGTATATATTGCAAGATATGTTTGAATGTGCGTTGTATACAGTATATATGTAAAAAGTACCGTAACCGCGAAGCTTTGTTTTATTTCACATTTATTGTTTTAATACAACATTGTACATTAGAAGTATTTATGTACATAGTCTATAAATAGTAACATCTTAGACCATGATTTAGATGCATAGTGTTACATAAACATTTGTAGCCGTTGTATACAATGCAACCCATCAAGTATTTTTCAGTAAGGACACAACAATTCAGCAGACAATCGATGGGCCGACGGGTACCCAGTTAAGAGATCGATCGGATACACAAGCAACCAATAAAAGATCTCACGATGCTGATTGTCGTGTCCTGTTTGTAGTGAGGCATCTTCTCAGTGCACCGTTAATAAATGATGTTTTTGAGACTTGCAGCTATTCTATCACATAGATATGACCAAGGTTATTTATGACCATTGAATATTTTTCAGCAACTGGTATTCAAAGTCATCAAACATCTTTATTCACCTTACAAGAACTTATTGCTGGATAAATTCAATCAGTTATCCTTAAAATGCATTTAAGGACGAGAGCATCATATTAAAAAAAACAGTGCATATAATGTGTACCAGAATCTCATGATGAATGTAGAGTTGATGTTTTCTTTAATAATATCTAACTACTTCAGATCACTGAGTACTAGTAGTTTTTTACAATATTACAATTTTTATTAAAGAAATTTAAGCTCTACATCCCTATCACCGCCTATACATCCCAACTGTGATTAAGTAGAAAAAAAAATGATTCTACCTCAGTTCACTAATTCTATCGTAGCGTTTCAAATTTGGGAGAGCCCACAGACATATATAAAGAGAGGGGGAGAGCCTTCACGAGAAGATAAGACACTCGGAAGTCTTTTTGTTCTCCATTGATTACTTTGTTAGTATTTCATATAACATAGTTACTAAATAGAGAAAATAGCTATATACTTACAGAACAGAACTTAAACGAGTCTCAACTCTCAATATATACTAATTTTATACATATGGAAGAAAGATTTGTATTTTTGTATTGAATAGGTTCCGAAACTACTGGACCGATTTCAAAAATTCTTTCACCTATAGAATGCTACATTATCTCTGATTAACATAGGCTACAAATTTATTTTTCCTACAGGAAAATATAAATTTCCTACTGGAAAATACAAAATTACCACGGGAAAACAGTAACGTGGGCGAAGCCGCGAGCGGTAGGCTATTTTTCCTGCGGGAAAATATAACGTTCCCACGGGAAAACAATACAAACGCGGGCGAAGCCGCGAACGGAAAGCTAGTAATATAAGAAATTGAAATGCATTAGTAATTTTTGCGAGAGCGTCGGTGGCGCAGTGGACTCGGCACTTGCCTTCCAATCGGGGGGTCGGGGTTCGAGACCCGCCATGTACCAATGTGTTTTTCGTTTCGAATTTCATATGTACATTTGTCTGACGCTCCTACGGTGAAGGAAAACATCGTGAGGCAACCTGCATACATCTGCGAAGAAATTCAATGATGTATGTGAAGTCGACCAATCCGCACTGGGCCAGCGTGGTTGACTAAGGCCTAATCACCCTAACATAGGGTAGGCTCGAGATATTTAGATATTTAGATGATAATCATTTATATTCTGAGCAATATTACTCAAAAATCAAAACGTACAAACCTAAGTAGATCTTCCTTATATCTACAACATTTCCAAAAATTATGAAAATTCGACTATGTTATGGGAGAAAAGCGTTATCGCTCTTTGTATGAAAATTTACAGCTTCACAATCCTCTTGAGCGTAATTCGAAAATGTCTAAGATTAGTTTAATTGTGTTTGTGTTGCTATAGTAAAAATATTAAAAGTAAATTAATGAATGGAGCTTGTTGTTAAAGAAACTAAAACGGGTTTATGTTTATATAACAGTTAATACATTTACTGTATATTTTTATTTTATTTTTAACAATGTAATTGTAACTACTAAAAAGAGTGTTATATTTTTCTTTATATTTAAGGCGAAATCAATCAATTTGAGCAAAATTTAAATTTGTACCTCATTTGTTGTTTGGATTTGTATTTTTTATTACCAAAATGACGGATTTTAGCAAGCTTTTAATTTTAATCGGGATGATTTTAGTCCTTGCTAAAAATAGTCATTTTAGGATGTTAACGCTTAAAAATTTCACGTCTGGAGTAGCGTTTGGACGACAAAAGCTAAGTTGAATTGGCCGTCTAAAATTAGAAACGTCAGATTGAAATTAGCAATGTCAGTTGAAAATGGTTTAGCGATAATTAATTGTAAAAAATTAAGAAATTTAGCGGCCACTTCAGAATTGAGTCCATTATTAATACATTGCTTATCTCAGTTTCATACATTTTTAATTAATTTGTTGGTTAATTAGATTCTTGTTTTTTTTTTTTTTTTTTTCAAAAAAAACGTCGCCCCACACTAGGATTTTCTCCTGTGTCGTGGGTGCAGTTACAAACATAGAATATCACATGCACATACGCCCAGACCGGAACAAATTTCTGTAGGACATACAAAACATTTGTTCCGTACGGGAATCGAACCCGCGACCCGTTGCGCAGTAGGTGATCACTCGACCTCTGCGCTAAACGTGTAACGGGTTTGACGTCAATAAGTGCCTGTAAAGGTCTATATTGAATATTTTTTTGATATCGAGTTAATATATCTCCATAAATGACACAATATTAATTAACATACGTTCATAAATGACATATGGCATTGCTAAAGTTCCAGCTTTCATTTATTTCACTCGAAAAAACAACACATAAATACATCTTTTCAGCAGCATACAATCCAATTATATTTTTTCTGGACACTTATCTATTTTGGATGTACACTCGAGTACAAAAAGATCGATACTGTCAAAGTTACAAAAATATATATACTCTACCAACTCCACCTTAATGTTAAGTCAATAAAGTCTGTAAATCAATGTATACATATTGTTGTAACTTTGACCGTATCAATCATTTTGTACTCGAGTGTACCAAAAATTTTTCGACTTATTTTCTTATTTTCGAGGTTAGTGGACAAAATTACTCATTGTATACTTTAGGGATAATATTAATGAAAGAGGTGACATAAATGAAATAGTTATGATTGATATATTGCTATATTGAGAGTGCTGTCGATTCAGATCAAAAAAATTAAGAAAGATCTAAATACTTGGACATATTTTTTTATTTAACTCCTTTCCAATTAATATATTTGGTGTATCAATACAAACTTTTAGTGAAATCTGACCATACTTTAGTAACTATGTTAACACTGTTAATTTTTTCTTTAATGTTTTCTAGAGATGAACAAAAGTGTTATTTATTCAGTCAAATACTGATAATACGTTAAAAATATTATTGAACAATGTTTTTTTTTACTTATTAGTAACGTTTTGAGGGTCACCTCTTTTTTTCTTATATATCAACTTATGGATTTGAATAAAAGGAGTCTACAAAAATTCGCGTCAATTTAATTTATCGATACATTCATTCTCTGAATGTTATCATAAGCAATTAAGTCGATAACAGAGCAACGAACGCACCTGTTTTGTATGGGTTCCCTTCCGCTAAGGATTCCATACAACTGCTAGTGATGCGCTGTACACAGTTCGCGCTCGAATTAAGGGGTCAGTGCACAGAAACCGATACCGAAGCTCTACCTGGCGGCAACACAAATTTTACGGCTATTTGCGGCTCTAAAAAGTCACTCAATCGCCTAGTGTCACGACGTCTCATTTACCAGCAAGGGCTAAAGCGGTTACGTTATTAGCATACGAAACAATATTATTGCGTCATTAGATTTGTCAACATTAAAAAGTTATTACCGCATTTTTGTTGACGTATCGATGACGTTAATCTTGATCGTTTTTCGCGGTGAATGTCATTAAAAATAAAGCTATCGATATCATACATGTCCCCTCCCGACGTGTGCCAGTAACAAAATACTTCATCGTAATCCGTAACGCAACAAACGTAAATTCGTTCTTAAGAGAGACACATTGGTCACGTAACTTATAGTTATTGACCATCATGTTTTGGGTAAGTTCAACTTTAGTGTGTCTTTATTTCGCACAAAATAATTATTGATGCATAAATTCAAATTCCACAATTTTAAGGACGAAGCCTTCGAAATACGCTTTTTCAATCATCGCCACTATCCGTTAACGCTAATATATAATTAGCTCGCATTCATCCACACCGCCGTTAAGTCTATTTAGTCGAAGGTCCTGGTCGAAATTCTATCCGAGATTTGCGAGTGATCAGGAGCAAGGTCGCGCGTGAGTGTCGGCGGGCGCGGAGTTGGCAGCGCGGCAGTCTGCGCGCCGCTGCCGGCCCTCCACCATGCCCGACGACGCCCCCCCGTCGCCCCCGCTGCCCGCACCCGCGCCCGCGGCAACCCCGTCGAGGCTACGACGCACGTTAAACACGCTTCGCTCGCCGTTCCGCTCCGGCTCGCCCTTCCACATAGGCTCGATAAAGCGCGCCGGCTCTATGAAATCCGTAGGCTCAGACGGCGAGATCCAGCGCAAGGAACGCACGATGCGTAAACGCAACAAGAAGCAGCGCGACACGGTCAGCGACGCGTCCCGCAGCACCGATAGCTCGCCGAGCGTCGACAAAAAGAAAAAGGAGGGTGGCGGAAGTTTCATTCGCAGAATGGGTAGTATCGGGAAGCGGCGCGTGGAACCGATAGACGTCCCGACTCCGTCGTCGACACCTACGCAGACACCTATGCAGACGCCGACGGCGACTCCCACGCAAACCGACACAATGGAGTCGACTCTGGAGGGGCCGCCGACACCCCCTCCTGAAGCCGAGTCGCCTGAAACGAAAACACCCGAGCCTGAGCCCGTGGCGTCGGTGAGCCCGATCGCAGTGGAGCATCCCGTAGCGACGCGACCGTTCACGAAGGCCGCCTGGAAACGTCGGAGTGGCGAGCCCGAAATCGAGAAGCCCGTGGAGGAACCGAGTCCTGAAAGTGCTCTGAAACGTCGGATCGCGTTTGTGGCACAGGCTTCCGCGTATTTGTCGGAGGACCACGATGACGGCGAGGAGCGGGGTGACGGCGAGGTGGGGTCGCTGGAGGAAGCGGTGGCGCTTGCGCGCGCGCGACTCGCAGTGCCATCTCCGCCCTCGCCGACGCAGTCGCGCGACACCGACACGGAGGAGGAGGGGTACACGGACGCCATGCCAGCCTACGGGGACCTGATCGAGTCGGAGAACAAGCCCAGCGAGGAATCGCCGGTGAGTAGCGAGCGCGGCTCATTGGTCGCGGGCGGGCCGGGCGATGCGCGCGCGCCATGACCTTCGAGGAGACGGGTGACGACTGCTACCTTTCGGTGTGCGAGTGTTGCGGCTTCAGCGCCGAAACGACTGTGTTAATTCCTGTACGTTTCATTTCACGATAGTTTTCGTCGGACGTCATACGGCGCGATGCCTTTCGTGAGTACTACGAGATCGATCGCGTGTGCTGAGAATTTCCTTTTTGTTTTGTCCATAGAATCTCTACGCCATGAATGTTTGGTTTGTTCAAGTGCATGTCTGCAATGTATAGTCAGTTGTACAAACAGTGCGTAGACTACGTAGATGTCGTAGGTATTTCCTTCAATTAAAGTCGCTGCAACGCTTTGTGCTTCGATTAAACAATATCTCGATGAATGGAACGCTTCATTGAACGAGGTCGATATCAATTACATCTAATCTATGATTAAGTCATTTAAATGGCGCTGGGACTTAAACTGTTTACGTTATTAGTTCATTTTAAAAAAAATATTTTACGGATTTGACAGTGATTATAATATACCTAACGGACGTAAATTTTCTTGGATATTATACAAAGTTTTCGGGCTTAATATCTGAGGCCTAATGTGCCAGTCAATCATCGGGTGTGCCGGTACATTATATTGTCCATAAACTGCTTTATATTATTTTGATAGAAAAACGTTTAAAGCAAAACCTAATTCTTTAAAATAAAAGCATTGAACAATAATTTATTAATAATAATTCTCTGTCACTAAGACAATTTCAATGATTCGAAATAATGAAGTCTTGAAATTAACAGTACCTACATTAAATAACCTGTAATTTATTAAGTTAATGAAAAGGAAGGTTGATAATAATAACATAAGAAAGCATAACGACATGACATGGACGTGATTGCAAACAAAACTTATGGGCCCCTGTTCACTATTGGTTAATTATGTTGTAAAACAAGGTTACCATAACATATAGTAAACATCTTACACAGGTAGTTTATCTAATCTCAGTGTTCCCGTTAACCAGCCATAAAAGGCCTTTTTTTTGGATTTTGTTGCACGTGTGAAGGTTGTAATAATAATAATAATAATAATAATAATAACGCCATAATAATAATAGTTTATTCAGATAACTAACCATGTAACAACAATTGCTTTACTCCGCCAAACTGTATAACAGTTTGTTGGCAGATGTAGCTCCCTTTTACTTTTTAATATAATAACAATTTTTTATACCTCACATTAATTTACAATAATTGCTAGCGTGAGTTATATAACATAATTAAGGTAGGAGCAGTCCAACTCCAATGTAGATATTAGTAGCATAATTTTAATACAGTAATAAAGTTAAGCATTAGAATTAGACCACGTCCATATCCTACACATATATGGATAGACAGGTAACATTTATATTTTCGTTACATTGAGTGTGCTAAATTATTTGCAAAATTTTTTAGTAGAAACTTGCATGTTTTATTTTTAAAAGAAAGTAAAGATGAGTATTTCGTAGCTCTACATAAAATAGGTTTAATTATAGTTGTATGGTTATTTTAAATTCGTAATTTTATATCTTGGGAGTTTTAAAATCAAGTTCAAAAAATACAAAAAATATGCCACTACTTTTTCCTATTTTCCTTTAAATTTGCATTTTTTCGTTCATTTTTATTTGTACTTGTTTGAATATTTTGTTGAATTGCAAGTTGTTAAGCATGACTTTTTTTGAAAAGACTTACTAAACTATTTGTAAGGAACGAAATACATAACTGTAAATGTTATCAAAATCACAATTACTATCATATATTATTCTTCCTGCTTTCTTATTGCGAAAAATTAAACAAACTCATATTTTTAAAAAGATAAACTCAATACGTGACCTTGTTCTGTTTGTTTTGTTTGGTTGGATAGTGGTTTGTTCCGTAATACAATATACCTATTTGTATATGTTTTCAAGCAGATTTCTATGAACAACAGATAGTGTTACACCTATTGTATTGCGTAGAAATAGAATAAGTTCTTCAAAGTTTTGGTGGCGTTGAAAGTTTTATACATTGCGTATGAAGTGTCATGAAAATATTTTCAAGCGACGACAACATTTTTAACCGACTTCGAAAAAGGACGACGTTCTATGTTCGTCTGTATATTTTTTTTATGATTACTGATTACTCTGCCATTTGTGGACCAATTCGCAAAATTTATTTTGTAATCGAAAGAGTATACCCCCGAGGTGATCCCATTGTTACCATGCTATGACCTGATGATGGGATCCCATGAAAATCAAGGGAAATCCTTAAATTTGATAGGCGCGTCCAACGTGTTTCATGTTTTTGCTGAAGATATTCAGGTATTTGCATCTGGTAGTCATCATGTCATGTTAGTGAGCTGATGATGAAAGGTTTCTGGTAGATTAGGAGATCGGGATTAATTCTTTCAAAGCTCTTGAGAGCAAAAGACGTTTTATTTTAAGTTATTCTGGTGTTTTCCTTGGCTTAAATTTTAATACGCATGTATTAACTAAACTTAACGCAACTTAACTAATAAGAATGAAAAAAAATTAAAAAAAAATTAAACCGCCTTCAAAAACAAAACTATTAATAATATAAGAATACATACAACATCACAGTTTTATATTGAAGTTGGTGCCAAGCAATGATCACCTTGAAAGTCACAATATAAGAACAATTAATATACTCGTACTTATCTCAAATTTGGCACAAAATCTATAATAAAAGAAGTTCCCATTGACATATAGACGCACGCACAGCCGTAACCGCTAATGGTAGAAACGTGAAATGTGGACAGTTGTTGAATTTAAAATGCGGACGCACACTAAGTGAGGATTTAAAAAAAAAATAACTCTGAAGGGATGAAATAAGGTTTGCAAGTTTGTATGGGAAATTCTTTAAAATAGCAACGATTTTAATAAAACTTGAGATTCATGCTCTTATAAACATTTCATTGAACACGTGTTTCATGGTTTATTGGAACCCCTACCCCTACTTTCAACTCGGGGTTGAAAGTTTCTATGGAAAATATTTAAACTCTGCTCCGATTTCCATGAAATTTATTATCCGAGCTCCTAAATATAAATAACAGTCTTCTATATAATAGGCTACAAAATTATTTTTTCTACGGGAAAATATAAAATTCCCACGGAAAAAACAATAATAATGCGGGCGAAGCCGCAAGCGGAAAGCTAGTTCAATATAAAACTGTGATGTATGTATTCTAATATTATTTATGACTTTTTGGTGTTTTTGAAGTCGGTTTTATTTTTGTAAAAATTCTTTGTATATAAGTATGTATACATTGCGCGTGCGTTTGCACATACAACTCTATTATAGTAAAGGTTTTTATTTTATTTTAGTTTTATTAAGGAATTTTCCTTGATGAATGTGATTCCTATTGTATTAAGCCATTTTATTTCATTCTCTCTATTGCTTAGTTAGAGTAGTACCATAGTTTGGCTGCAAGAGGAAAAAAACAGGATTTCGAAAGTTCCTTATATATGTAATCATTCTAATTATCGCAACAAGATGGATGTAGAGTATTTAAATTATAAAAAATCGGAAAAATATCAATCATTTAACGTTATTACGCTCTTAAGATAACCTTTAGGTTAAAATAACTTTTTATCTTATTTGCATGATTTCATGCTCTGTAGGGGACTTGCCACACTTGGTCGTATGCAAAACTTCCTCTTTCAGAAATTCTCTTTTTCATTAAACGCTAATCATCACAACGATAAGGATGCTTTAGCTATTAATGTGTATTATTTATTACTAATACACGTACCATTTGTGCAATTATTTCTCATAGATGGTATAATGGTAGGTGATGTTTATTAAAATGTCGAATCTTTTCTGTCCACGAAATAATAGACTATTAAAAGGCACTCTTGAGTCTAATGATAAACTTATAAAATGTCGATGTATCAAATATCTGGTGACCTAGGTGTTTGTTACCGCGATCAATAGAAAGTTCGCGGTAGATCACATTGCGCGCACGTCGATCACCGTTCGCGGTCTTGTCACTTCAACATTGGCAGCCCATGGTCACGCGCCACAAATATGCGACAGACGCAATTATTAGTAAATTATTAATTTTTAATAAATAAATTGTGAAACGCAATTATTTATAATTTTAACAAAAGGGTTATATAGTTAGGGCAGGGTTATATAGTTTTATTGAGTGCAATATTTATTTAAATAGTAAATCACAATTAAAATTCAAATTATCACACAAATTATTTATTGACTTTCTTCGACGTATTTTAATAATCAAATCTGACTAATCATATGTCATGTCAAACTTTGTCTATCCTACGACACGAACGAGTCCTGTTACACCACTAGTAAATCACAATTAAAATTCAAATTATCACACAAATTATTTATTGACTTTCTTCGACCTATTTTAATAATCAAATCTGACTAATCATATGTCATGTCAAACTTTGTCTATCCTACGACACGAACGAGTCCTGTTACAGTTTTAACAAAAGTATGGAAGAGTGAATCCGGAAACATAAGTGTATGTTCAGATTTTTAACTTATCTTAAGACATGGAAGATGATTAAAGAAACATTTTTCTTGTGATTGTTATACTTGAAATTTTATATCAACGCCAATGGCCAACATTATAGAAAGCTATGTCTATGATTTTAATTATTATTATTTATTCGTAAACCTGAGGCTTTCCCCCCATGGCTCCTAGTTCCTGAAAATTCAGAGTTCCAAAAGTGAATTTTCCGATCGGTTTAGCATGTATTTAGGTAACAGAGTTTATCTTACTTGTTAATGTGATGATGACGACGACAAATTATAAAAAAGTGCCATATCTATGATTCGTTTTATTTTCTCCTACAGCCTAGTTATTTTCATTTAGACGAAGTGCTCTCAAAGTAAATCATAAAGAAGTGATAAGAGATCATAGTCATATGTCGCGGTGTCCTAAAATCAAAGTAAGACGCGTCACTGTCGCACTGTCGTACGTCGCGTGTAGAGCCATTGAGGCGTGGTGGTAATCTAATACCCAAGGTAGGTTTTCCGCGGCCAGCCGCGGTTCCAACGGTTGTGCAATAATCGTTCTAGTGTCAAAGTAAGTCATTCATATTTTTGTACTTGTTTACCTAATAAAATTGTGATCGTTTTATTTTTTTAAGGAGCACGACATGTTTGCACAATTAATTTATAGACATTTTTGCTTATATTCATGGAAATATTAATTTTTATAAGATTATTCACAACATTTATATAAGGTGACGTTAAAATGGCCGAAATTCACAATGAAACTGAAATATGCAACTTCAAAAAGTATATTTTCTCCTGTTGTTTAGTTACGAAATTTTTCTCACCGATGATGAATGAACCAACCCATAACTTCTAAAGGTTATGGATCCTTCCACCATTAGCTTAGCATGATGGAAGAAACCCTGAGATGATGACTTCCAGAGGTAAATACCTGAATAGATTAATTAAAACATGAAACATGTTGGGCGCCTATAACATTTAGAGGTTTCTCTCGTTTTTCTGCTATCAGATCCTGACTTAGTGATCGTGGGACTATGTCAGGAGTATATTCTTTCCAATACAACAAGAATTTTGAAAATCGTATCTTAATTGGCCGAGAAATCGATGAAGATACATGAATAAAATAGATACTTACAGTCGAAAATAGAAACTCCTCCTTTTTTGAAGTCGGTTAATAAATAGTTATTGTTCAATTAGCTAAGTATATTTTTTTCTAGCCAACTTCTAGTCGTCGTTCTAGTATTTTGTAAAAACTCGTCTGGCTGATTATAAAGTTTTTGGCCTTGACTGAAATCTTTCCTCTAATCGTAATTGCAACGTTTTGAAAGTGCAAATAAAATACTGTGACATTCTGTCGATTCGAGTTGCGACACGAGTGACTTATTTCATCTAGTTATGGTGGACCCCAATGTGACTGATTAAAAGGCACATTGAAGATATTTTCAAAAATTTAACAAGTATTTTTTAAAATAATTTATCTTTAAATTTGGCACTTCTTATTTAATAGTTTTTTCGTAATTAACTTTGCCTATTAATTTTTGTAATGTATAATATTCTACATCTTTGACGGAAGTATGTATTTAATTTGTATATGATTGGTTGATGAGGTCAAACTGACCTCTAACTACAAAATTTATTTTAAATACTTTGTATAATATTCACAGATAATTATGTTGTATCGCTGCGACTATTTTATCGATTGTAATAATAAAACATTAATATGGTAAGGAGTGCAAATGACAAGTAGGCGATCGCTGTCTTATCAAGGTGCCCCGATAACAGTGTTTGCTCCACTCAAAGTCTGGTCATAAATAGACGGTCATCGGTCCGTGGCGTACTCTGCTGCTCCTGTTGGCTATAAGCGGACTTTGAGTTTGCTTTAAAAAAAGAGAAAATATTTTTAATCTGTGCAATTTTTATCAAAGTGGTTTTATCTCACAGTGATTAAAGATATTATGTAGAGCAGATGATGTGCACGTTGTTAAGTGTTTAGTGCAATGTGGGATACTTCAGTCGAGAATATTCTATATTCTTTACGCGATTTACTACTTTGGACTTACTTCTGTGTTTCTTGACAAATAGGAAGTGACGAGCGGTGAACAAGCATGTCGCCAAAACCGAAACCCAATACTGGTGTAAGTTTTTTTGTCGCTATGAGCATCTAATATTTTTTAAATTAAAATTACTTTTTTTATTTTTGTAACATTTCCTTTAAAAATGCTAAACAGATTGATAAGTAAATAGATGACAAATAAATAAATACAAGAAAAAATCTTAATAAAAATATATTTATATATTGGTCGCCATTTATATTACTTATCTCAAAGGCTTCGGCTATTCAACGTGTTCTTAAGTCTAGCCCCATATAAGAAAACAATCAGTCGTACGCTATTGAAACATCGTAAGATAAACGTGTATACAACGTAATAGTTATCCAAATACCACTTCATAATTTTTATATGACTTAAGTTCGTATAAGACAGTAATTACGAGTATATGACATCTTTGCTTGTTAAGCGAGATTTTTTAATTTACTTATCTCATAGTAACAATGTTTGAACGCCTGACATAATGTAAAGAGTTTAGGTATTTTTGATAAAGTGGTTGAAATGATTTTTAACATAATATCTTTATACCGGAACTATAAACTTGTTTGAGTGATGTTTAACCACGTGGTCAGAAGCGTTTTGGTGCGTTTGACCATATTTGTGATTAGTCGAGTTCATGAAATTGCAATTAGTCCAACTTGGAAATGGTCAAACTTCTGAGTTGCCGATATAGCAATTTAGCAATTCCTCATTATTGCGTTTGGTCAAGATGCGAATCGTTTAATTCTCTACCCATGCTGCGCCATCTGCAGGAGACGGATTATTTATGTTGTTACATTTCCTTCCTAATGTAATTATTAACTAAATGTGGTTAATTGTACACTATGACTATTTTTTCAATTTATTTCTCAAAATGTCATATTTTAGATACACACTAATTAATATATTTCCATCCATGAAAATAATGAAAAACGAAGGTGAAAATATTTTATGACCAAATGCAATTTGACTTTCTACTAATAATTGAGTTATAGTGGACTTGACCATTTGCAACTTGGACCATTCGCTATCTTCTGCAAGTTTGACGGCTTTTTGATGTTTGTTTAAAATAATGCCCAATAACGGCACTTGCCTTCCAATCGGGAGGTCCGGGGTTCGAGACCGCGATGTACCAATATGATTTTCGTTTTCGAATTTCATATGTACCTACATATTTTGTCTGTCGCTCCTACGGTGAAGGAAAACATCGTGAGGCAAACCGGCATACATCTGCGAAGAAATTCAAAGGTGTATGTGAAGTCGACCAATCCGCACTGGGTCAGCGTGATTGACTAAGGCCTAAACACCCTAACTTAGGGTAGGCTCGAGCCCCTCGGTGGGGACGTGTATGAGCTGTTATGATAATATATTTCCATGCATAAAAATAATGAAAAACGAAAGTGAAAATATTTTTTAACAAAATGCAATTTGGCTTTTTACTAATATTTGAAATATTGGGGACTTTATCATTTGCAACATGGACCATTCGCTACATTCTGCAAGCTTGAAGGCTTTTTGAGTAATGATCACAATGCAAATTTGACCAAATGGATAATTTTAGAGATTTATTTAATAAAATGTTTCCCCCTATTGTAGTCAATGGCACACAGATAGAGTATGTGGATGAATACACGTATCTTGGTCAAATAATATCTCCAAAAGACCTCACAACAAAATAAATAAACAACAGAATCAATCTGTCTTGGAAAAGATACTGGTCCCTAAAGGAAATATTGAAAAATACCGATGTTCCACTTAAATCTAAGAAAAAAATATTTGATAGACATGTATTCTACCCGTTATGACTTATGGCTGCCAAACATGGAGTTTAACGGAACACAATATACGCAAACTAGTGACCCGTCAACATCATGGTATGGAAAGAACTCGAAAAAAGCATGCTCAATGTCGAAATACGAAACAATAAAACTTGAAACAATTCGGAAGTAAACCGGAGTTACGGATGTGACATATTGCAATAAAAAACTAAAATGGGCCCGTCCCAGTGGGCATATGATGAGAAACAAAAAATAAATGGACTAAGAACGTAACTGAGTGGTATCCAAGGCATTACAAAAGAAAAAAAGGGAGACAGCGTTACAGGTGGGAGGATGATATAAAGTATTACATGGAGAAGGAAGACGCAAGATCTTTGTGGCAAGCTCTAGGTGAGGCCTATGCTGGCAAGCAAGGCAATCTTCGCGAAACTGGTGTCAAATTAAAAAAAAAAAAAATTTAGTAGAAAAAAAAACAATTTATAAGATTGTTAAATAAAGACTATATTTAACAATCAATTTATTATGAAATTTTTTATGCACTGTCCGATATAGATATATGTATCTGGAATAGAACCACATGAACTACGCGCTTTCTTACCATTAAACTTGTGCAGATGTACGAAAATCTTAAGTCGCGATGAGATTTATTTCCATTAGACCTTGTTATGCTTTTGCAAATGCTAACAAGTTATTGCCTAATTGGTCTTCATGCTAATTTTGTAGTGATGCCACAGAAATAAAAAAGAGTTAAATGTTAATATGCATATCAAACACAAGGTCATTATCGAACAGATTTCAATAGAGTTATCATTTTAATGAAATGTGATTTCGGAATCAGGAAACGTAAATTCTTTTCACATGACCAAAAATCTGCGGAAAGAGAACCGTCATGAATCGTGAGTCGTTTGAATTTAAGGCGCTATTCTCATTAATTTTATTTCTGTGCCCCGGACTGTGCCCCGAGTAGAATCGCGAGAGGCCCGCGATCGATCCTGCCATATACCAATGTGTTTTTCGTTTCACGAATTTCATATCTACCTACATTTATCTGACGCTCCTACGGTGATGGAAAACATCGTGAGGAAACCTGCATACACCTGCGAAGTAATTCAAAGGTGTATGTGAAGTCAGCAAATCCAACTGGGCCAGCGTGGTTTGACTAAGACCTAATCGCCCTAACTAGTTAGGGTAGGCTCGTGCCCCTCGGTGGGGACTTTGCTGTGATGATGATGAGGCAAAACAATGGGGCATATTTTTTGTACACTTCAAGGTGATCTCACTCCATCTGATGACAGTGGTTGGAAGGTCTAAAAATAAAGCTGACAAACGCAGCAAAGAACAGATGACGACACTGAGGTAGAGATACATACATTTCTACGGCCGCTTGTCCACTGCATGCCATGTGCATACCTGTCGCCCCGAGATTAATCTCGACAGGAAATTATCTTGTTCTCGTTGGTGTCCCGTTGACGGCGGCGGTCGACAAATAGCATCAACCATGGGTCCTATTTTTGAATCACTCTTCCGGCATCGAGCGCTCATCATCACAGCTCCAATACGTTTCCTCCGAGGGGCTCGAGCCTACTCTATGTTAGGGTGATTAGGCCTTAGTCAACCACGCTGGCCCAGTGCGGAGCGCTCGTCAGTGTTCAATTTCTACTTATTTTAGTTTTGTTTTCGACGAAAATCAAAACAATATTGATCTTCGTCGTAATGTTCTATTGATTTTCATCGCAAGAGAAACGAAAATCAATAGGAATCGATCACAAGAGCTCTATTTTTGAAAGATTCGGATTCGATTCGGAGCGTCTTCTATGTTCTATTTCTACTGATTTTCGTTATGTTTTCGATGAAAATCAAAATCATACCGATTTTCGTCGTACTATTCTATTGATTTTTATCGCAAAAGAAACGAAAATCGATAGAAAAAGGGCACAGGCGATGCCCAAGAGCGCGCGATGCCACACGAAAGATTCAAAAATAGGGCTACAGGTGACGTTTGAAAAGGGTTCGATGCCGAACGAATGATTCAAAAATAGAGCCCCTGAAGACCCGCAGAATGCCATTTCACGCCGGTATATGTATCATCTTTATCCTTGTGACTATTCCTTTAAATTAACAGTTAACCACCAGTGACCGCATGATGCGATCACTCCTACATTTTGGAATACCAAGATTAGAGTGCCGTAGTTTGTTGGCTGCATTACTGTTTTTGAGTTTGTTATTTACATTGTGATGTAGTTAACCACTTGTATTAGTCTTCTCATTCGCATGGCTTGAATGAACAGATAACAAGCAATGCTATTTTCTGGACCTATATAACTAGCTCCCCAGCATGGCTAATTGAGATCAATTTATTGCTAATCATCCCGTTTCATCTATTGTATCGTATCGTTGCATGATGCAATATATCCTGTTTATTACTATGACGGCTTTCAGCGTACGGAAAAATTAAGAAGAACTAGAAGTGCTGCGCTAGTTCTTACTACGATACATGTGTTATGTAGGTTTGCTGTATATTGTGTAATTGTGATGTTGATAATTTTTAAGACCCAAGTTTAAGTAGTACTACCGTTAAGATAAAAATGAAGAAATTAATGTAAAAATTAAAAAAGGAAAAATCGGAATTCCTTCCGAACTTATTTTTTTAGACTTTCTAGGAGATTATCGTTTGGCACCGACTTCCATATATAGAAATGTGATGTTGTCTGTATCTATTCTTATATTATTTTTTACTTTTCGGTGTTTTTGAAGTCGGTTTTTATTTTTTTATCTTTTTTGTGAATGAAATCATTTTAGTGTAATCAATTGAATTTAATACCAGCTCAACGATGGTGAGCTGGTAATAAAGTTACTTGATAATACGTGCCTATTGTATTTAAAAAACTAACCTCTAACTCCTAAAAGTTAAGAATCCTTCCATCATCCACTCGGTTTATGACTACCAGATGCAAGTACGTGAATAGCTTCGGAAAAAAACATAAAAGACGTTGGAGGTGCATATAAAATTTAAGGGATGCCATCGATTTTCCTGGGACCCCATCAGCAGATGCTGACTTTGGTGACGATGGGACCACCCAGGAGTATATTCTATCGAATACAAAAAGAATTTTGAAAATCGGTCCACAATTGGCGGCGTAATCGCGTAACATACTCGTACACAAAAAAAACACGCATCGAATTGAGATCTTCCTTCTTTTTTTAAGTCAGTTAAAAAAGTACGCGAACTAGGAGTATATTTTATCTAAAGCTACGAAAATAGGTAGTAGAAGTGTGCAAAAGTTTTCTGTCATATATACATAAACTCATTTGCAAAAAAACGGGCACCTAAGCAATGAACCATTTCAAATGTTAATATTGTTTTGTTTGATAATTATAGGTAGTTTTATCCTCACAATTTGGTAAATTAATAAGAAAATAATCGTTTTCATCAGTATTTCATAAAATTTTGATACAATTTATGGGAAATAATGCTAAACCTCACTAGTAGTGTATGTTCGCTAGTAGTGCATATGCTCATGAAGTAAAAATAAAAAAGTTTTTTTGTTTGTTTTTCTTTAATAAAGTAAAAGCAGATAAATGTTTAGTATCGAGTGTGACCCCCTCTAGCTAAAATCACAGCTTGAATTCGTCTGGGCATGCTAGCGAGTATATCCCGGATACTTGCTTGCGGAATACCTTCCCACTCCGCAGTAATCACATTCTTCAGCTCTCTGATGGTCTGCGGAGCTGGTTGTACTGATCTCACACGCCGTTTCAGAACGTCCCAGACATGCTCTATGGGATTGAGGTCGGGACTTCGAGCTGGCCAATCCAAACGACGAATGCCGACCTCTTGCACATACTCGTACGCTTTAACATCGCGAGATCGGTGGGCGCGAGCATTGTCGTCCATAAAAATCGAGTCTTCACCTAGAGCGGCCAATGCGGGTTGTGCATGAGGAATTAGAACTTCCGTTATGTATCGATGCCCAGTCAGTGAGCCGTTTTCAATGAAGACTAACTCTGTACGATCCATTGAATTTATTCCTGCCCAAAACATAACAGAGCCCCCACCATAAGGTGTGATTTCTTCGAAACATGCCTCTGCAAAGCGTTCTCCTTGTCTTCTTAGCACTCGCCGACGTCGATCTTCACCGAACAGAGATATTCTGGCTTCATCAGAGAACAAAACCCTATTCCAATCTTCTTGAGTCCATGATTCACAATTTCTAGCGAACCTAAGCCTGTGAACTGGGTGCTCACGGAGTAATTTGGGGCCGCGAGCCGGGCGGTGATTGCGTATATTGGCAGCGAGAAGCCTCCTCCTGACCGTCCATAGACTAATATGCACATTTCTTACTTCTTGGAGGTTGTTCTTAAGATCCACATACGAAGATTTGCGATTTCTCAATGCGCGACTCACAAGAAAACGATCATCCCGTGGTTGGGTACATGGTTTTCTTCCAGAACCAGGCCTTCTCTCGACGGAACCAGTCTCCTGATATCGCTGCCAGGTCCTTTGGACCGTCGAGCGACTAACATTTAGCCTCCTAGCCACGAAGCATTGGCTGCAACCCTCTTCAAGCAGCGCGATAATTTTGGTAGCTTTTACCACTTTATCTACCATTTTTGATACAGCCAAACAGCAATAAATAAAGCTTTGACAGTCAAGGATATGAAATTAATCGATGAAAATTGAATAAAAGTTATGAAAGTCGATGTTAACTTCTGGAACTTCGCGCCAAAAATGTAGGATAAAAAGGGGTTTTCTGTAAAAATGAGCTTCAAATGAAAATTTGAATTTAGAACGTACTTTTTTAAATACCACGGCATTTTTAAAACCGGCCAGTAACATGTACAAACGATTGAAACCTTTTTTGTATTGCATCTTTTTAAAGATGAATGAAATTCAAAACCGCCCGTTATTTTTGCAAATGAGTGTATTTAACATTTAACACCATCACTACTTTTAATCGTATTGAGAAGGTCCTCGAGAGTTTTTAGGAAATAACTTACGTACAAATTAATATAGATCGAACTAAAACCGAACTTTATAAGTGACAACTGTGCGAGATAATCTATACTATAATTATTTACGTCTATTTTAAAAGTGACTATAGTATTGTCGTATATGTACATTAGGGTGTCCCAGCCTATGAAGGCGAAATTTTTTTTTTCGATTTTAGGTATGCATACCCTTTTTATATTTTTTCTATTTCACCCTAATAACTAAAATAAAAAATATTATTGCAATCGGATAATGATAACCCGTGCCGACTTGATGTCAAACTTTTAACAAAATATTTGTATGAAAACTGTAGAAGACATTTTCGAACTTAATTTTTATTTAGTAAATAAAACACTATTTTACCTTTTTCATATATTTATAAAATATTTATTAGTAAAAAAACATTATTTATTACATTTTCTATTCAAAAAACTTTATAGCTGCTGCCTGCTCTTTTCGTTTTTCCGTACGGATTCTTTGAATGGAGGACTTGCAATTGGAAAATTCGTCTGTATTAAGGGTCAAGTGCCTCAATAGTAGCTTCAATAATAATGTCAGAAGTTCTCATACTTAATTGACACCTATCTAAAGCTGGTACTCACTTTGGACTGATAAAATATTTCATCATTGAAGTTTTATTTGTTTCGAACTGTGGGCTCTCGATTGGGTTAAGCGAACTGACTTGTAAATTCATTATGAATATTCTTGATAAGATGACATCGAAGCAGTTAGGGATGCATAATAATTGGTCCAATTTTGTGGGGAAGAGATCAACCGTAAGTAACCTTTTAGAATACAAAAACTATCTTTGTGGTGCCTTTGCTAAGAGAGGTCAGGTCGATGCTGTATATACAGATTTCTCAAAGGCTTTTGATAAAGTTAATCACTCCATTCTTTGCCAAAAGCTAGAGAGCTATGGCATACATGGGAATCTTTTAAGATGGGTCAAATCTTACCTACAGAACAGAAGTCAGCTGGTGAGTGTGAAAGGCCATCTGTCCACGCCGTTAACTATTACCTCGGGTGTACCCCAGGGGTCTCATCTGGGCCCTCTCCTGTTTGTAATTTTTATCAATGATTTGGTTCAAGAACTCACATGCCCCTGCTTACTCTATGCCGATGACCTTAAAATATACTCCGTAATTAAAGACGTAGATGACTGTGTTAATTTGAACTTAAACCTATCGCGAGTAGCTAGTTGGTGCATCAAAAACAGGATGGTCCTAAATGTTGACAAATGTTTTGTTATTTCTTTCACAAACATAAAAAATAAAACTACTTTTGAATACTCGTTAGAAAATAACACACTTGAACGTAAGTCAGTCGTTAGGGATCTTGGGGTATATTTTGATGAGAAGTTGACCTTTCATGCTCACTATGACTATATCTTTGATAGATGTTGTAAATTACTTGGATTTATATCCCGCTGCACAAAGGGTTTCAAAAATCAACAGGTATACGTACACTTATACTGCTCACTTATCAGAAGCGTACTTGAATACGGTTCAGTAATTTGGTCTCCTTGTTATGCAGTGCATAGTAATAAGATTGAAAGGGTTCAAAAGAAATTTTTAAATATGCTCTGTCACAGACTCCACCTGGGACGAGAGCATAGGTCATATGTATGTCGACTTAAAAAATTCAAATTAGTTTCCTTAGAGTCTAGAAGGAAAATTGCAGAGCTGATCTGCCTATATAAGCTCATACATTCGAACATTGATAGTCCTTCTCTTCTTTCCCTCTTTAATATAAGAACCAAATTCAATGCTCGCAAACCATCACCTAAAATATTTCTCCTCCAAATTTACATAAATAATACCTCCTTCTACAATCCCATAACACGAATGTGCCGCCTTTATAATGATACTGTCGCCGAACACCCTTCCTTGGACATATTTCAGCCTAACTTAACACATTTTAAAACACAAATACGAAAAATATTATGTCATTAGGAAATTTTAATGGCATAAATTGGGACCTAGAATGTATAAAACATCTTTTTCTTTTTGAAATATAATATAATATAATGTTCTAACAACAACTAACAACTCGAACTATAGTATAAGAATATAATACCTACCTTACCAATAAAACTAATTACATTACTTACCGCCTAAGATTTCTTGTAATTTTGAACTTGTTGTGCACACATAAGTTAGGGTTATGATCTTGTTCAGTTCTAATAATTTGTTACTTCTAATATTACGATTGTAACCTGTTTTGTGAGCCTAAGAAATAAAATAAAAAAAAAAAAATAAAAAAAATAAATAAATTGGTCCAATGTTTTTGTTCCTCGGCTTTTCTAAGACGCGTTTTTTTGGGTCAATTTTTTGTTCACTCCAACTAAATGACCAGGGGGCCGATTACGGATCTCATGATTACAAATGATATCATGATGACATAAAATTTATTTGCCTTTTTACGGATCAACACTTCATAAATATGTCTTTCAAGGGTTATGGCATGATGACATTATCGAAATTATACCCTAGCAATCATATCAGTAGAGTAAGGACAAGTAAATGAGCATTTCTAGACATTCTAAATATTGCAAATTTATACCATGTCATGTCATAAACGATCCGTAATACGGGGGCAGAGGACCTATTACCGATCTCATGGTTTTGCAAATGATATCGTATGATATCACAGTGCAAGACGAAAAATACGATTTCCGGTCAGATTTTTGATCATTTGTTCATTATTTAATGATGACATCATTGAAATTACGACATGGACATGGACGACACGGTTAGCGCAGAGGTCGAGTGATCGCCTACTACAGATATTTTGTATGGCCTACAGAAATTTGTTCCGGTCTGGACGTATATGCATGTGATATTCTATGTTTGTAACTGCACCCACGACACAAGAGAAAATCCTAGTGTGGGGCGACGTTTTTTAAAAACAAAAAAAAAAACAAAAGAATTATGCCATAGTGATGATATCATTGGAGATCGGTAATACGAAATACAACATTTTATGACTTCTTTTTCTCAAATTTATACCATGTCATACGATGAAAGATCCATAATTGGCCTGCAGGTCTGCCAGGCTCTCTTCGACGCTGCAAGAAGATCCTATCTCCATTTATCTTTATTAATTGAAGTCCATCGACATGGGTCTGACGCAGAATGCGCACTTCGCAAAATGAGCACTCACCTGAAAATTTACATTTCGCAGAATGTGCATTTCTCACAAGGAGCACTTCTCATAATGTGCATTTCTCAAAATGAGCATTTCGCAAAATGCGCACTTCGCAAAATGTGCACTTCGCAAAGTGTGAACTTTTCTAGGACTAAATGAGCTGTCTAACAAAGGTAAGTCCCAAAATTTATAATTTATTTAAAAAGTATTAAGTAGTTAGTAGTGACACCATTTTTTGTACAGGGAGATATTCCATTGATTTTTACGGTTCTGTTATACATTAAAATATTTAATTGACGATCAAAACCTAGTCTGGACTTAATACTTTTTAAATAAATTATTACTTTGAATTTTTTTTTTATTTTATTTGATATACCCGGTACCCATACAGAACCATATCTTTTTTATTTTGGGACTTACCTCTGTTAGACAGCTCATTTAGTCATATCCTAGAAAAGTTCACATTTTGCGAAGTGCACATTTTGGGAAATGCACATTATGAGAAGTGCTCCTTGTGAGAAATGCACATTCTGCGAAATGTACATTTTCAGGTGAGTGCTCATTTTGCGAAGTGCGCATTTTGCGTCAGACCCATCGACATGTGCAATGTCGAACAAATTGTCTTTTGTAACTAACTCTTGTTGACGCTGCTCAAATATAGTGTCTTGATTGCATTTTTATGAAAATCTCTCCAAACTTGATATAAGGTAGGTAACTAGTTTTTTATACAGTTAAAGCTTTAGTCGGTATTCGCGCCTTTTCCCAATAAATAATGCACTCACGTATAGTTAGATTCGCGCTTTCATTGACGCTTAAATTCACGTCACGAATATAAAATAGAACAGAACTGCTAATACTTGTCCATTAGAGGGCAGTTTTGAGGGTAATTTTATATTTTATATCCCCTATTAAGAATATCCTTTTTCTAGAACTGCATAATTCCACTGACATCTACTTTGAAAGAAAATAATGTGTTTACTAATTGACCAACGAGAAATAACAAACCCTTCGATACATTAACTCCGCCGCGCGCGACGCGCTAAAGTATGCAAGTACTGACATATGGATCGATTCAAGTCGGCACGGGTTGCTTTGGTTCTAGGTACATAAAATTTTATTTACATGTGTTTTGACGCCATTCGAAAATAATAAGAGGGTATGCGTTGAAAAAAAAAGACTGATTTTTTTGGGACACCCTAATGTACATTTATCTGACGCTCCTACGGTGAAGGAAAACATCGTGAGGAAATCTGCATACACCTGCAAAGTAATTCAAAGCTGTATGTAAAGTCAACTAATCCGCACTGGGCCAGCGTGGTTTGACTAAGGCCTAATCGCCCTAACTAGTTAGGGTAGGCTCGTGCCCCTCGGTGGGGATGTATATGATCTGTGATGAATAGTATCGTTACGTTGTATACAAATTCCTTGATAGTTAGTATAATTTTCATTTAATTTTCATTTTAAGTGTACTAGTATTATGTAATCTGTGACTGTAGTATCGACGCAGTACAATATAAATTCCTTGAGCGTTAGTAGCTATATTTTAAGTTTCCGTAGTTCAATATTCATGTAACATATTTATGTAACACTAACTTTCCGCTCGCGACTTCGCCCGCAATATATTTGTTTTTCCGTTGGATTTTTTGTCCCGTAGGAAAACTACCCTATGTCCTTCCCCTGGTCTCGAACTATCCCTATACCAACTTTCATCAAAATAAGTTCAGTAGTTTCGAAGCCTATTCATTACAAACAAACATACAATCAAATCTTTCCTTCTCCTCCTCTTTATAATATTAGTATAGATATGTTAGTAGGTTCTCTAAAATGTGAATAAGTCTTTGTAATAGAAACAAATGCATTTGATGTTATTAATGAATTTTTAAAAACATATTAACACTAGTCAAGCGCGGTACAGAATAATCAAATTGCCATTTTATCTTTAATGTGTAATTTATTTAGAATATTTTTAGATCCTACAGTGTTTAAAAAAATCGTCGCATTAGCTATTGACTATGATGTCGCGTCAATAAATGGAAAATTTGAATGAAAATGTAGGTATAGTTATAACGCACGTACCTGACCTTTACGTGATGTTAAGTTTTGAATGCGATATATTTAGTATTAGGTATGGTATAGAAGAAGCGTAGCTAACTAACCTAACACAGTATTTATAGAAGGAACACACCTTGATGTGTGTGTACTATCTAGAATGTACTCAGAATTGACTAATAATGCATTGCACAATGAATCGGGAGTTAGATTTTTGGAGTGAACATTTTGTTACTTACTCTTAAAAATGTAAGTAAGTACTTTTTACATCTTTAAAAGTTAAAAATGTAACGAATGAATTAAACACATTTTGTTTATTTTTTGTTAAAAGTCTAAGGATAACGTTGGCTAAGGATAGAAAGAATGTAGTTGGTGGATAACCATTCACTTGGTACACATTGATAATAGTACAGACAGAGTATCTTCTTGTGGTTATTATTTGATCGAAAGCCTAATTTCTCTCGCATTCAATATTTATAGGAATTTGAAGCAAAACTCAAACATTGAAGCAAACATCATCGTTAAGATGCATTGAACGAAAATTACCTGTCAGTCTTTACTACTTATTTTGTACCAAAATCAAATCGTCACCACATGTTGATTGTTTACTTATTGAGAGCCTCTCACCTTAAATAAAATAAAATTTACTTTGTTGTCTTTTTGTAACAGAGCTTTTGTGCCAAAGTCACTTCGAAATGCGATATCTATAACTAAATCAAAGCCTTGTGTTAGTGCTTTGCAAAGAGTACTATTTTTTCCCCGTGGTAAACCATAGAGTTGACATTATGTAAATCTTTCAGTCAACCGCATCCTCGAGTGGGGAGCGCCGGGAGCACCTGTACAAGATTCTGGTGATAGGAGAGTTGGGTACGGGCAAGACGTCGATTATCAAACGCTACGTGCACCAGTTCTTCAGCCAGCACTACAGGGCCACCATCGGTGTAGACTTCGCGCTGAAAGTCCTAAACTGGGACGCCAACACGATCATAAGGCTACAGCTTTGGGATATTGCAGGTAGTTTTTGAAGTTTTTTTTTGTTTTGATAGGACAAGTTAGATTAAAAATGCATATTCGTATTTTTTTTTTTTTTTTTTATTACTAATTTAACACTCCACAGACTCGTGGTCCGTGCTCTTTTCATGGAATCTTCTCATTGTGATCTATTTTATTATAATTATTATATTAAGACTTACGACTACTTTTTACTCCTAATCTAAGGTGAGTTGCGCAACTCAATCATATTCGTATTAGAGATGAAAGTATAATAATTAAACAAGGATACAAGTGATCGTTTATAACATGATCGTTTATAGAAAAGTTAAAACAATATTGAAACAGAGGCACCGCTCTTGCGGCGTATCGCGTCATTCCGCTCTCAGTGCGTTTATTATTTTTATTTAATATTGTTTTGGTTGATCATGTTTAAGGAGCTGGTATATCTATGATATGTCTATGTCTAAGGATAGGTTATATTTATAACAGATGAGTGAGCCAATTGGTTTAATTTTACCGCGCCACACTCAGTTTACGCCGGTAAACTTCTGTAAAACATTGGCTATGTTTTACAAAAATATATGAAATGACGGTTTTAACAAGTTTTTTAAAAGTAAAATTTGCTGAAAATCACAGAATTTTCATTTAGGTACTTTATCACTGAAGTTCAGACACGTTTAGCGCAGAGGTCGAGTGGTCACCTAGTGCGCAACGGGTCGCGGGTTCGATTCCCGTACGGGACAAATGTTTTGTATGGCCTACAGAAATTTGTTCCGGTCTGGGCGTATGTGCATGTGATATTCTATGTTTGTAACTGCACCCACGACACAGGAGAAAATCTTAGTGTGGGGCGACGTTTTTAAACAAAAAAAAAGGAGGTTTTGAACTTGAAGATCATAATACCTCTAGTTGCCTTTATGTTCTTTTGTTCTCATTAAGCCATTTTCGACTCTCAGGGAGCAGACCAAATTTCTACGTACTTGTCCGTGTTAAGGACTCCTTCATTCTTCACTATTTATGTTAATCCGGCCAAATCTTACCATTTTTCTTTATAAAGTTGGTACACAAGTAGGCTGCTCATCTGATTATACAAAACTAGTTACCTATAGTACTAACATGTAGTTCGCAAATCAGCAAACCTTATAACCTTACAAAGACCACAGTTGTACGTTTATACGTTACCAACTTGTGACATAACATGTCAAGTCACCGTACACAAAAATTTTTTTACCTGCCTTGTGATTCTAACCGAAACACAGCAACTCAGGCACCGCTGCTTAGGGGCAGAAATAGCCTCTAATACTTTTGCTAACTCTTGCTCTGGTAAATCTAATGTTTAAGATAGTATAAGAAATAGGTACTCTTTTTTAATGAGACGACGTAAGTAGCTTTAGATAAAATATATGCTTTCAGTGGACATCTCCTTTTAAATTGATAATATGTACAAACGTTACCTGATAGATAAAAAGGTGATAGTTCGTGTTAAATTGTCAACTAAAGTAATCTAAAGCTTGCATAGTGGTTTTCATCTTTCTTATAGCTATATATACTACTTGGTCATGAATGCATGCTCTGTAGATTGTTTGTCTTTGCTGACTGTCAGTGTCTCAGAACAACAGAGGTCAGTGTAGTCAATAGTTCTAAGTAGGTGACAGTAAAGTTATATATTTGTAGTTTTGGGTTTAGTAATGAGTTGCTGTTGACTACTACGATATTTCTTTTCCGAAAAGATATGGATGATCTTTCCCTGTGCTTCTCAAGAATCTTTTTTTTGCTTACTGTTATATTTTTGCTGACATTCTTTATGTTGATATTTATTATACCATCCTAACGATTTCAAGTAAGTTTCTATAATTTTTCTTGTTTCTGAACTTCCAGTTCTTTTTTCTCTAATTTTAACCGATTTCGAAAAGGAGGAGGTTCTATGTTCGGCTGTATCTATTATTTTTGTGATGGAAAGTTGTAGCTTACTCATAAAGCCCTAAAAACTTTATGAAAGCTAGCCAAACTATCACTTGGTTCATCGTTGATGATGAGCCATTAGATCAGACGGAATAGTTAATAGAAATGATAAACATTTACATAGTTTAAACACTTTTATGTAACAAACTTGTTTTAAAACCTCTATTCCAGCAGAATTGTAACCAATATTGTTGCTGCTCTAATTACTATTAAAACTACAAAAAAGTTGCAAAAAATCTGTAACTTGAATAAACAAATTAATGTGTTTGAGATTTCTTTCTGTCCGTTCTCAGATTTAATACCACAGAACGCTTTAAGAGGTTTAATACCATTTCTCCAACAAGAGGTCATATAATTTTTCCTGTACGGTAATAGGAGTGTATGTTCCAACGAATTAAGCCAAGTTATTTAAACAGAAAAAATCGCGTCCATACAAACACACTGCAACCTTAACGCTTTTAAAGCTAAAGGTCAGTAGCCATATGAAACTATTAAAAATGTGTGGATGTCAACGGAACCTTATCCCCAGGTCAAGAGCGGTTCGGGAACATGACCCGCGTGTACTACAAGGAGGCGGTCGGCGCGTTCATAGTGTTCGACGTGTCGCGGGTCGCCACCTTCGACGCGGTGGTCAAGTGGAAGAACGACCTGGACACCAAGGTGCAGCTGCCGGACGGGTCGCCAATACCCTGTATATTGCTAGCTAATAAGGTACGCCATTTATGTGACAATTTCGTCACGATCGCGCCTAGATGGGGTTTTTTTATAGCTATGAAATTCCACTAACCACTTTGATCCATTTACTAAAAGATAATGAGAAGATACGGTAGGTTTGTCTCATCGATTCTTCATTACACTTCGTCGTCATTAAGAATTGTGACGAACTACAGTAAGAATTTTCCCAGATGGAGAATACTACAATAAAAAAGTTATCGGAGAGATTTAGTAGGTAGTTTTATTGATTACTAGCTGTGCCCGCGACTTCGTCCGCAAGGAATAGTATCTTTTGTTGAAGTTGATAAAAAGTGGCCTTTGTTATACCTTATATAATTAGCTATCTATTAGTGAAAGTTCCGTCAAAATCAGTCCAGCCGTTCCGGAGATTAGCGGGAACAAACAGACAGACAGACAAAAAATTCACACAAAACCATACGCAATAAATAAAAAAAAATTCAATTATATTTTAGATGTTACTAATATAGTATGTACAAGTGGCTACCACTATAAATGTAATTTCATGAAACTAAAGTCTGTTTGTGAATCTTTCTTACTGTAATATGGTTTATGGATGACTGTTTGTTTCTAAAATTAAATAAATAAATAAAGAATTATCTAAATGCACGCACCTTGTTTACAGTGCGACCAGCAGAAAGAGGGCATAGTGAACTCGCCGGCCAAGATGGACGAGTACTGTCGGGAGAAGGGCTTCGCGGGCTGGTTCGAGACGTCGGCCAAGGAGAACATCAATATAGAGGAGGCGGCTCGATCTTTAGTTAATAAGGTGAGGCTATTTACCTATTTGAATTTTTCTATTTTTTTATATACGACATGGAAGCTCTTGACCTTCATCTAATCTGATGGTAAGTGATGAAGGTAGAAGCGAGCTTCACCTGGACTCCTCAACTGCTGAGGAACTGGTTAACTTACCTCTAATAGGCTAGATGACTAAAAATTTTTTTTTGCTTTAATAGAAGCTCATTCTAATAATAAACAGAAAGAAAAAATCGGTTTTCGAATAACTAAGAACAAAGACATAAGCTATTAAAGATTTTTCTCCATCTCTTTCTAGCAAAACGGCAATTTACAAGGAGTTTATATGGCCGTACTCAACAATAACGTCACGGTTGATGTCGGATCTCTCTGTCTAATCGCCTTCAAATTAACAACTTAAAATGCTTGTATCTAATGTATTTCTAAGCCGATTTTAATTCTAATTTCACAGGACTGCATCTTTTTCCACGGTATTTTAATGTTTAATGACGAGACGTAAAAATTTGAATTCAGTCATCGGAGCACAACAATGCAATTAACATTGTTATTATGGCGACAAATTGAGGGGGAGAAGTGGTAGCTAGCCAGGTGGGCTCAAAAGCCCTACAACTCACCAAACCGGGCAGAAAAATTTCTGGCTCCGTGAGAGGTGTGAATTCATGTCAAAGATTAGCCAGAGGTTCAATTTATTGGCCTTACAACCCCTGTCCTCTCCCGGCCAACATCCGGTTGTCCGCGGAGGTGGAGGTATCACAAAAATACCTCTACATGGATTTTATTGTGCTGTGAACTTACGTTTTGTCAAAGTACACCACACGCACCGACCAACAAATTTTGCCCTTCAAGATTTGTAGTCGCATCAAGGGCAAAGTTTTTCGCCAAAGCGCCTACCATTTAGATAAATCGCGTTACTTTTGCATTAATTATAACTACTAATATTAGTATATATTGGCAGGCAGTGTTTATTCGGAATATATATATACACAATTACTAAAAACCAAAATGTCTTTGCGGTTAATGGCAGAAGAATGTTTTTAGCCCACTAATGACCCTTTTACACTTATCAGTTATAAAGACTAATCATTTATTGCGAATCAAATCTGTTTTTCACTTGTCTCCAGAGTTATTTTAATGGCAGTGACGATTATAAATGACCAACTGAATGGCTATTATATAGGACGTCATTAAATACAGAATTTGTGTATATTTTAAAAGTCTTGCGCAATTCATTAAAATATTTGACTGTCACGTGTCATCAACAACCAGTTTAGGGCTGTTTACGGGAAAGCTACACTGTCGAAGGGCTATTGAATTTCGATCCTAATCGCAGGCCAATTAAGATGCATTATTTATTCATCCGCCCGGAATTCATGGGAAAGTTTTTTTATCGCCTCTTGGAGCATGTTGGTTTTAAAGCAGACGTCGTATATTTGGAGCGCCTATCTAAAGAATGTATAGGTTTATTTTTTTTGTTCTATTACTTTGATGGTGCGTCGTTTTGCGACATACCTAAATGTATGAATGAAATTGATACTTATAGAGTATATTAATATAGGTACAATAAACATAACACAGGTTTGTTTACAACCTTATTGTTAATGAAATGATTTCATTTCAGATAATAATCATGTAGCGCATAATAACTAAGCTATTTCCTACACCTTAGTAAATATCTTAGTCATTACTGTTTCTGTGAACATATTGACTTAAAAATAACATACAAACGACGATGAAAAAAAATGGTGCAATCAAGAGAAATAATGATAACCCAGTAGGCAGTAGTTTGTTTATTAAAGATAATGCGTTAGCGATAGTGACGGATCTGAAAAATTCTTTGACACAAAATTTTTTTTGACCACAATGACAATTCCAATTCTCGACTACTTAACCTTTGTAATCGAAACAAATAATCTAATCATCAAAATGATCTTTGGTTGTTACAGATTCTACTTAATGACAAACTCCTACAAAGTACAGACGGTAAAGAGTCGGATAGATTCGCTCTTGACCATAGGATCGCCAATGGAGACAACCCACGTGCCGGAAACAGCAAATCGTGCGCCTGCTGACACAGCTAATATTGAACAATTGAAGTAAAACGTTATATAATGTCAACGTCAAATATTTATTGAACTATCACAGACATTTTATTAAGACTCTTGGTCTAATGGCTTCACTGTCAAATACCCACTTTTAAATATTAGGATTAGGTACTTATAATTACTAAGTCTGCCAAATTCGTATGTTTCATATATTTTTAACTGACTTTAACTGGTTTATATTCGTGTAATTTATTAAATTTGTTTAAAATAGTTTTATAAACATAATATCTACTTATGTTAAATATTACAACATTGTTTTTTTATTAAACGTTATTTAGTTAAATTTCTTCCCACTGCAGCTTAATTTTTTATTGTCATACAAATCTTTGTTAAGTATTTTGTTATTTTTTTATAATCAGCAATTTTTTTTATTACCCAATGCTTAATAGATTCTGTATAATATATTGAATATGTTAATTTTGCTGTAATTTAAAATTATCTCAGTCAATATTTTTTTCGTCATTATTCGAAAAAAAAACAGTGGCTTATATGAATTATGAATGACGCAATTATCATTATTTCTATTAGAAATTGTTTTGTTTGAATTATATTTTAGAACTTTAAAATAGTACTCACCTGCCTTAAAGTGGCCCTTAAGTAATATGAGCTGTGTAATTGAAATATACCCAATCATAACTGGTAATTTATAACAATTCTGCGCAAGTCAAAAAGGAGGTTGAAAATTTCTGCAGTTCTAAGTTCTAAAATCTCTATTTTTATAAATTGTTTAGGTATGCTTTACCGTTTATAGTTTACTGAATAATATATTTGATAATAAATACGTCGGTACTAACAAGATATTTTCGTTTATACCTACGTCATTATCTATGAAGTTAATTAGTGTTTCACAGAGAAACCATTTATTTACCACCAAAGGGTAAATGGTAAATCGTTTTTCACACAACTTTTAAGTAACCTTTAAAGGAAAATGAACTTCTTAAAAACTGCAAAGGTCAGTAACAAAAACCTCACAATCTTGAAAATGATTTTTATTTATGGCATTCGCTGAAAAAGATATAAAATGCTTTTACATATTTCGACTGTCTCGGTGGTTTGGTTAATTACAATTGCAATTATTAATCCCCGGGTCGGGCAAAAGCTTAGGAAATTGCTGCTTAGTGCATGGGACTTAAATTGGCGAAGTGTATATACCTCTGTCTAATCTTTCGAAGCGGACAGGAGTCATTATGATCAAATATTAAGTGTACATTATATATTTGATATTTAAAAACTTTAGATTTTATTTTATAAAGATAGCTGCAATATTTACGAGAGATTTTTGTTACTGACTCGTTTTCTTCGCATTCCGTGTATATCATATGAAACTGTGCGACATTATTCTCAAAATAACATTTTCGTTGTCTTTTATGTATTTTAAGGCGCATAGTGCTCTCAATGACCTTGCATCGATCGTCCCGCACTGATTACATAGGAGTGAGCGAGTGAGAGTGAGGGGAATATTTAAACAAACCTTTACGCGTACGATGAATTATTTCAATAAAAAATTTATAAAGGCGAATAAGAAAAATCTAAAAAGACCATCCCCTAGAATATTGTTCACTTTATTTACTGAAATTGAAAGTATATGATTTAACCTAATATTTACGAAGCGATTAGGTTTAAAGTTTTAAAATCGAGGCATGTTTGGGTCACATTTTAACCAAGTTTTAATTAATTTTTAAAAAAATTAAAAAGACCATCCTCTATAGAATGCGTTGAATAATAACATATCCTTTTTAAAGATTTTTTCATTCAATATTTATGAAGAGAACCGGTTTTTTCTGCAGTGATTTTTTATGATTGACGTTACTATGCGCCTTAATGATTATTAAATCAACGTTAAGCCACATTTTTTTAAATAAACAGAATCGCAATTGTATAATCTTTAAAAATGTAACACAACTTTTGGTAAAGTTATTAGTTTAAATTAGATAATAATGTTAGATAGCTCGCCATAACAAAACAGGTAATATTCTTGTCTACATTGTATTCTATTGAAGTGAATACGTACGCGATAAATAATAATATGGAATGTTTGGTTTGGTTTTGTCATTTTGTTCCTGTTTATTATGGTTGCAGCACAGTATGCCCAGTTACTAAGTATCTTAATGACTTTGTTATAGAGAGAACCAAGATATATAACTGTGGTTTATCACCTTTTGGTGGATTATGTCACTAAAGAAGAATTCATAATATTCCTAGCAGTTGGGTCACATCAAAGGAATTTAGTGTATGCTAGTTTTTAAGTTTTTTATATTTCTGTCGTTCGAATGAATATTGTACGTGGACAAAAGTCTCACAGCCACTGATCATTTATTGTTGTGTTTGACTGTACATTGTTGCTGCACTCATAATATACAGGAACCTTTGTAGCGTTAACGTGTGATACGTGTGTATTGAAGTATTATCTATAATGTATGATACATGAGAGAATTGTTGGATTAAAAACTTTAGTAATGGACGCACTCGTGTTTTATTGGTACCTATTTGAGAACCTGAAAAAAATCATTTCATAATTATCAAGTAGGTCTACTTAACGTTTTTGGCAAATTAACTTAACTATAATAATGGGTGTCATTAATGAAAGTTTTTCTTTATTTTACACTTAAAACAATGACCTTAAGCAACTTGAACTTTTCTTCTTGATTTATATAGGTCTGGAATAAATAACTATTATATTAATTTTTTTAGGGACTTTATATAGTAAAAATTACAAGCTTTTTACATTCAAGTAGTCTGTGGGCCCACGGTTGAAGAAAGTTTTTACTTTACTGTTGGTACTTCGTGTATCTGACGTTTTCGCTATGAGGAACAAACATCTGATAGCGGGACAGCTGGATAGGGTATTTTTGGCACCATCTCATCTCTTCCTCCTTCCCATCGATAAGTAATAATTTTTTTTCTGGAATAAAATTACTAACTTGGGAGTAGTGCCAATAAAACGGGTTGTTTCTCGTGGTCCCACTTATTAATAAATTCACTAAAAAAATTAAATAAAAAAAATGATAAATAATAAAAACCGACTTAAAAAATTACAAAGGAACAAAAATGACAAAAGAATACAAACAACATTACATTTTTTATTTTGAAATCGGTGCGGATGATCGATGGTCATGAAAGGCACTGACTTAAAAATAAAAAATGTTATGTTGTTTATATTCTTAAGTTTTGACTTTTTGTTTTTGAAGTCGGTTTTCATTTTTTAATTTTGTTTGCTATTTTAATGGCCGTTTATTTATGTCTGTGCTTTAGGAATTCTTGAGATTCTATGTAATATTTCGGGGAATCTATGTAATATTTCGTCGGAATTGAAAGTTTTCTTCGAAAGAATGTGGCTGAACGTGCAACATGTATCTGCTGCCAATATGGCTTTTAATTCATGGTTATTGGTGTTCGTTTCCAATCAGCCACGGAATTCACTTGTCCGAGAGCAAATTTTCGGAACGAAGGCGATGGAACCATGCGTTTACTCAAAGTGGAAGCAGATTTATCTCAAGGTACGCCATACTTGGCAGAAGCCCGCCCAGATCCATACACGACTTAGCCTTGATTTAAAAAAAATGAAAAATTGAAAAGAAAATATTTTGTCTCGGGTGGGATTTGAACCCGCGTCTCCAACATACCGTGTTCATCTTTCTGTGACCATTTTCCATAGTCACACAAAAAAAGAAAAAATCTAACTGCCGATAAACACTAAAAAAACGTGTCACAACTTCTTATCAAATTATTTAGAATTTGGAATGTGTAGAATGTGCAAGATATCGATCTTCACATTGGTTAGTATGAAATATCGACAATTTTCATACCGATGAAATTGCCGTTTTTATTAAAGGTTTTATTTAGCTTGCCCTGTTTGTTTGGGTCAAAAAATCTTGCAAGTTAAATTTCACCCACTTGCCAGTGTCCGATTGATCTGAAATTTGGTATACACGTTTAATTCCGATGACAATATAATATTACCTTCACTTATTATTATCCTCACTGTCAATAAAAGCATTTAAGTAAAAAAATACTTTAATATTTGTTTAGAAGTATTATTAAAAAGTAATTATTTATTTTAAATTAACTTAAAAAAAATTTAAAAGCAGCTCATTTACATTACAAGTGCTAACATCTTTGTAACGAAGCTACTCAACAAATAGTACAGTGAATGAATCTATGTTAAATTTGTTCAAGTGCAGACCGAGGGCTCTACCACTGCAACCATGAGTGGGTGACAGAGGCTGGACACACATACATACATTTTCCTTATATATATATAAACTTTATTCAAATATGAGTTGATGGAAAGCTCTTCTGAATCGTCTAAATTTTTACCTGCCACACGTTCAGGACATCTTTTGGCTGATAAGAAGAATGGACCCAAGAAACTTATCAGCTTTATCAGAAGTGGGTAACAACATTTAAGCCGGGTTTTCATAGTACGAGTGTGCTCGGACCGAGTGCCCTCGGACGACTACTCGGACCGTCCGAGTAGTAGTCCGAGTAGGAGTAGAATAATGTCCGAGTCGGACGTTATTCGTATCGTGTAGACACGTAATCAAAGCACACTCGGACGCCGATATCTAATCCGAGTGGACTCGGACCGTGCTCTATTTTTACAGTTCACTCGGATCAATTTATGATAAAAAAAATGGTGTCAACTAAAAAAAAGTGGAATGAACGTAACACTGCGAGGTTTCTAGAATTATATGAAGCGGAGGAAGTGTTGGCACCCAGTTGGTTACGTCTTAAAATCCATTTCCGTGTCCAAATTTTTCTCTTGCTTCCTTTTTGTTCCTCTTCGTGATGTTAACCTTCCGCTATTTACATATCTGCTACAACTTCTATAACTCGAAGCAGCAGATCAGTCGTCGACATCTTGATTATACAAGGAGACAAATGAACACAATACGAGTACACTCCTATCGCGTGTAAATCACAATACGAGTGCACTTTTATACGACCTAACTCGCACGAATATACTGGGTCCGAGCGTACTCGTACTGTGAAAACCCGGCTTTACACTATATTATATCGTTACTATAATAATTTTACACAATTGTGCGCAATATCTTTTCCATGCATTTTAACGAGTAATGTCTACAAATTAAGACTAAGCATTAGCATCATTCAGATAATCATGTCTTTACTCATTCTTTTTTACATGCGTTGTAAACTTATAAAAAGGCGAGTCAGTAATAATTTGTGGAATTTTGTTAAAAAACAGTTATTTCCTTTCTTATGTTTCAACATAATATAGGGTTGGTACAGCAAGTTTTGAGCAAGAACAGCAAGAATTTTAAAATTGGTATCAAATGTATTATCATTTTTATAGGCACAAATTAAAATTTTCATAAATATACTGTCCTGCTAAAGTCAGTATATTAATATTTCCTTAAATAAATCTCTTGGAGAATCCCTTGGCCGTAAATTATAAATAGCACGAACTGCTCTTTTTTGAGGTATCCCGAAAGTATTCGCCCATACGCGTGACACTGAATATAAAGAACTGTACGAGTAAATCAATTTTCAAGTTTCAACATCAGTAAGTTGTCTTATTTTTTTTATTGCATATGCCGCGGAACTACGTCTGTTTGCTCACTCAGACATACTCAACATGTTGATTCCATTGCAAACGCGAATCAAGTGTAATACACAAAAATTTAGTACAGTCGATGAATTCAACAATTTGGTATTTATTTCCACAATAGTATACACTTTCATTATTTTTGGCAATACGAATGTAATACATTTAGTTTTATTTGAGTTTAGTGAGTTTAGAATGCAGATGAATGTAGTGGATGGTAACAATGAAAAAATATTTGAAGTAAATAAAACAATTTGTACATTGCTCTTACTTGGCGATTACATTCTTTAAAGTTAATAGGCACATAAAATTTGTGTTTGTCATTACGTGAAATAAATTAGTTTTTAATATGTTACATGCAATCGATTGCACAAGCATTTAAACATTGCGACTTTGGTGTTCGTAATGCTAGGTAAGTATGTTATATTTGATCCCCTGTATGCCCCGGGGATCACCGGCCTCCTACTTTCAGGGCATGAGAGGGGTTCGCCTTAGGCGAGCAGACACCGACGAGGTCGTGGAAGCATTCATACGAGTTCCCATGACCTTGTCAGACAACGACGCGTCCCTTCTCGGCTTCATCATCACAGCTCATATACGTCCCCACCGAGGGGTTCGAGCCTACCCTATGTTAGGGTGATTAGGCCTTAGTCAACCACGCTGGCCCAGTGCGGATTGGTCGACTTCACATACACCATTGAATTTCTTTGCAGATGTATGCAGGTTGCCTCACGATGTTTTCCTTCACCGTAGGAGCGTCAGACAAATGTACATATGAAATTCGAAAGGAAAAACACATTGGTACATGGCGGGCTCGAACCCCGACCTCCCGATTGGAAGGCATGTGCAGAGTCCACAACGCCACCGACGCAACACTTCTCGGCTTATCCACTTCAAATGAGGAAGATACTACGATAATGGACATGCTCACTGCACTCATGCATGTGAGGAGCTTCGGTGGGTTTTAGTCGGTAGACCGTGGTTTCTCGCTGGCCCCCAGGGATCGTGGAGAGTCCGATATAAATGATATAATCTTGGGTCCTCCAAGGCGCAAGTACTGCAAAACGCATTTCCCACCGTTAAAAAAGGTATTGTATATTCTCTTATTTAGGCTTTAATTAGACGTTAGTTTTTCAACCCAAACTATTAAAATAGTATAGTTAATACTATTACTATAGTTGTTTAATATTGTAAGAACATTGGTATAAAACATTACGTTAGTATGATATACCTATACTATACATATACAACAGCATTACAAATAGCGTCTTTTTAAGCAACGATATAAAAATTAACCAAAAAAAAAACGGTTCTGAATTCTTAAGTGCCTTACCTTATTTGTCACTTAAATGAATATAACAGTCTTACTTAAAGGTTCCATATAAGTCTTAAAAGAACCATCAATTACATACAGCAATATACCTAATTTACCTCTCATACTTTTGCAATCACACATTAAATTACTCCAACGAATTCAAATATTTGTCAAACGTCTGAAATTGTTGGGACAGGGTACATAAACGATAAGATTTCAGTTCCGAATCGCTGGTATCCACAAGATGTGTTAAAGGCAATCTTAGTGGCATGCGTTCTAGTTAACAAAGACGCGTTAGAGAATTCATTATTTATTTTATCACAGTGCGTAACATTTACACTTTACAGACCCATCTCGCCAAACCAGTGATACGGAAGCAATTTCGCAGTCAGACATATTATTGGTTAAGCGCTGTGTTGTGTGTAATGATGTGAAAAAAAGGTTTATCAAGATATGGAGGTAAGAAACTAAGTTATTTTATGTACTTACGTTAAATTTGCTGTTGTTGCTATCAGTAGAAGTTGTTTACAATGCTTCGTTAATATAATTAAAACTAGAGTAGAAGTTGATAAATATTTGAAATATATTGGACAACATACATTAACAGTATTTTCCTATAATATTTAAGAAAAATAGACTCAATACGTTTTCGTAATTTTGCAGAATTTTGTTGAACAGCATTTTAATTAAAAAAAATAAAACATGCCCACTCTAAAACAACGGAAGTGTAGCCGTGAGGTTTTACCTACAGAACACAGAAAGACGTGTTCTGTGGTTTTACCTCTACAATGTTGTTCTGTGGTTTTACCTCTACAATAACAAAAAAATAATAATTTGCCACTACTACAAAGAGACTAACAAAGACAGTAACGACATCCATTGTTAGGAACCTTACGGTGCTCATTTTTGGGTTTTATTCATGAATTGTGCGAGTTATACATTCTGAATGAATAAAGTATTAAAGAGGAACCCCACATGATGTCCTAATTTTCATACCATAATTTTTTGATATGTCAAATTATTTAAGAAAGCTATAATATAGGGATTGGTAATACGCATTGAAATAATTTAGCTCAATTATTACAAAGTTTTTAAAATGTTTAAGGTCCGTTTAAGGTTTATTGGGTTAAATAATGTTTTTACGATATAGAATTTAGTCTTTATTACATAATTAAATTATTTTCCCAGTTAGTCTGTTTGTAATTAATTCCCGAATTGGGATGATGACTGCATTATAATTTTTACGTCTCATCATTAAATATTAAACAACCGTGGAAAAAGATGCAGTCCTGTGAAATTATAATTAAAAACGGCTTAGAAATACATTAGATACAAGCATTTTAAGTCATTAATTTGAAGACGATTAGATAGAGAGATCCGACATCAACCGTGACGTCATTGTTGAGTACGGCCATATAAACTCCTTGTAAATTGCCGTTTTGCTGAAAGAGATGGAGAAAAATCTTTGATACCTTATATCTTGGTTGTTTTTATAGTTATTCGAAAACCGATTTTTTCTTTCTGTTTATTATATCAATGAGCTTCTATTAAAGCAAAACAAATTTGTTAGTCATCTAGCCTATTGATCCGGTTAAAACAGCCATAAAATAATGAGCTGCATACATTAACCTGACTAAGGCCTAATAGCCCTACCATAACTGGTTAGGGTAGGCTCGTGCCCCTCGGTGGGGACGTATATGAGCTGTGATGCTGATGATGAAATATCATATGAGCTTTATTAATTTTAGTTCGAGGAGGATAATGACGGCGTGGTTATTGAAATCGAAAACCTCTCAGTTTGGACACACGAAGAAAAATCTCGCTGGCGGCAGAAGGTTACCAAGCCAAGCGTAAGAATATTAAGCAATGGTCTGTATGTCGGCAATTTGGTGGGAACTATTCTTAATTCGAAATGCCTAGTGGGGGGACGCTGTTAGTGCGCTGTTCTGATAGCGTAGGATTGCACAGTTCTAGATAGGTCAGCATGGCAATCAGTCGGGGTCATACCCTAACTAACCGACCCCAGGCCTATAACCGATCTTTAGAGATAGTCGCAATTGCTGCGATTGTACAATTATCTATACTAATATTATAAAGAGGAAAGATTTGATTGTTTGTTTGTTTGTATGGAATAGGCTTCGAAACTACTGAACCGATTTTGATGAAAGTTGGTATAGGGATAGTTCGAGACCAGGGGAAGGACATAGGGTAATTTTCCTACGGGAAAAATATTCCCACGGGAAAACAATAATAACGCGGGCGATGTCGCGAGCGGAAAGCTAGTTGCTTATTAATCGCATATTCGTATTATGGAACGTTGGATTGCGCTACGACAGCGCCACATGCGAGCAACTGACGAACTAAAGGTGCACGTCAACGCTTGGACACCGACTGATTGTTTAATTTGGCTGTTGATCGCGAGATCGCGTTGCAATTGTAAAATTAGCAACCGGTTGCTTTATCCGTAATAAGCCTGCCGACCGCAAGGTGTTGATGGAAGACGCACCGCACATCCGCATAACTGCTGCACAAACTCCGCGTCAACCGCGTTTATCGATTTTGAAACACGATATAATAAAACGATAAATCGATATGAACTGTCAAACTATACTTATTGGATACTAGTGGGCCCGGCAGACGTTGTCCTGCCCCATTACAGCGACACCTACCGGATCTAACTGTACGTTTAAACCTTCCTTGGACCTATTCAAACAAAAAAATTCGTAAGAATTTGTCGAGCCGTTTCAGAGTTTTTGCGATACTAACACACAGCGATTCATTTTTATATATAAGAAGAAAATGGCTAGAATACCTTGAAATTTTATCGACATTAATATATTAACAATGTCCAAAATAATAATACCAATATCCAAAACATTTACTCAAAACTTAGAAATTACAAAAAAAAAACCAACTTTTTTAACCATTTATAGCGATATATCGTTTTATCATATCGTGTTTCGGTAGTCATGTTGGGGGGCTGATATCTACGATCGCAATCTTCCATAGGCCTCTTAACATCAGTGTACCTATAGAATGCTCGTTTGCTGCCTAAGTGAGGAGTTCACTAGGGTGCGAAAATTTAAAAACGTTTGCGGTGTTCAGATCCATATTGGTGACCAGAAATGTAAACTTTGAGCTACTCTATATTTTCAAAGGCAAGGTAAACAATTGCACAAAATGCATCTAGCATTATTTTCACAAATATACACCTTTATCGACTAGTAATTAGACCAACGACTTGAATAGATGTTATATGGGATAACTATTAAAGTACCACCAGCATCGTAGAAGCTGGCCCACATCTCCGCTGCCTTTTGGAGGCCCATACCCAGCAGTGAGCATATTGAATCTGAATTGCAATCTAGTGATAATGTGGTTAATTTTGAGTTAATTTGCAACGATGAATGCTCGATGCTTAATCAGTGAACGCGTTAAGGAACTTTTGCTTGTGCTTATCTTCCGCATCCGGGGTGAGAAGATACCATAGTCAGTGCATTTATCTTTAGTTTCAGGCCGCATAAAGCGAAGCGAATTTGTTGCTGTTATTGGACCAAGGTAATTAATTATATATATCACTTATATTTATGCAAAGGTTATCAAAAGGTAGTGCATTTGTAGTATGTGGCGCAACATCACTCCTTTCGTAGCAATAGTTCGGTAAATTACGAGTATATTATGAAAAATAAATCGCTTCTATTGCGTTTATGAATATTTCCATTAGGAATATTTTTCCATCTCGTGATTTCGTGTTTCAGAGGTTTCAGAGCTCATCAGGGGATTTTATCAGTATACTATTGTGTTGGGATATGGGATTGAGAGCGTGACGCGGGAATGGATTATAAACAAAGCAAATTTCGCCATGGATGGACCCTGGATGGGTGACCGAAACTTTATGATCTCGAGTTTCTCCGTGCTTCGGAAGGCACGTAAGCCCGTTGGTCCCAATTGCTATTGCAACCGTTACTACCCACCGATTCGCATAGGGCCAGAGCGTGGTGATGTAATGACCCATTTTCCTCATGGGTTTCTTTCATGCAGGAAGGCTTGTGCCCAGCAGTGTGACGTATATAGGCTGTGATGAAAATGATGAATGTGAGCAAAATCCTGGGAATAATACTCATAGATGAATGAATAACAGCTGATATATAACAGCTGTAACACGCTTTGCTATACAAACCCTCTTTAATACTGAGGTAGGTAGGTTAGGCTGTGAACTAACATCATTGAACTCTTTATCAATCAGTGGCGCGGGCAAGACTACTCTGCTAGTGTCGATTGCCGGCAAATGTCAGCTGCCCAGAGCCGGCACTGTCAGCGTCAACGCTGAAGATGTGCGGATGCTGGATAGAGTTGTGGAAATTGTACCGCAGTTTGACGTCTTTATGCCTGGGCTTAGTGTTATGGAGCATCTCGTGTTTATGGTGAGTAGCATAAAATGAAATGAATAGATAGGTACAGGCTTCTTTGATTATACTGGACAGCAAAGAAAATTGACCAGTAATCAAAATGTTATGGTATTTAACCACCAAAATTTTGTAAAATTTATAGCTTCAATTTTTACTTATATCTTATATGTATATAATGAAAAGTAGGTAAGTCAAAGGGAAACAAGTTTTTATCACATACTCGTAAAGCTAGCTCCAATAATTTTACAACATACATACTAAACTTCTAACAACGTATTGCTGCAATTTTTTTTGCACAAATACATAAAAAAATGTTATTATTCAACAAGATTTATTTGATGTTTCAAATAAATCTTGTTGAAGAACATACATGAAAAAACAAGTGAATGGATTTACGTGAATTCAATTGGGACGATGACTAAATTCTAATTTTCACGTCTTGTCATAAAATATTAAAATACCGTACAAAAAGATGCAATCATGTGAAATTAGAATTAAAATCGGCTTAGAAATACATGAGATACAAGCATTTTAAGCTGTTAATTTGGAAGCGATTAGTTAGACACAGAGATCCGACATCAATCGTGACGTCATTGTTGAGTACGGCCATTAACACTCCATGTAAATTACCGTTTTGCTAGAAAGAGATGGAGAAAAATCTTTAACACCTTATATCTTAGTTGTTTTTATAGTTATTCGAAAACCGAATTTTTTTTTGTTTATTATATGAATGAGCTTCTATTAAGGCAATAAATTTTATTCATTCATCTAGCCTATTACACTCAAATCCGCTATGCCACTTTGACATACGTATAAACCCATTTAATAATGAAGTATCAGTAAGATAAAATGACAATAAATATTTTTATGTATTACAGACAGAACTAACTGTAGGAAGTTGTAAGCTGAAGGAAAATGAGGATCGCTTACGTTATTTGCTGAAGGATTTGAAACTGGATAAAATTTCTCAGACGAACGTCACAGATCTTTCTGGAGGTGAACGCCGTTTGCTATCACTGGCAACGTCGGTAAGCAACGCCGAAATATTTAATATTGATGATGGAAAATGTTACTGCAAGGATATATACCTTACTTTGAGAAATTAGCAAAACTTATAGTAATATTTTTTAATATTACTTGCTAATAAGACATTAGTTTTCAATGCTGGATTGGTAGGACTTACAATTATGTGTTTGGTGAACCCTGCCTTCCTGTTGTTGTTGTGTGATGGTGGGTGGGTTAGACGGGAATCTAGTGGAATAGCTAGTGGTGAACCAGAGTCCTACGTCATACGCAAGAGGGCGGTGTAATCAATTTTGCCCCATGGCATAGTAACAGATTAAAAAGGGGATCAGTGGGAGACTGTATCGGAGTAGTCTACGCAGTTACCTCTGTGTTACCTATTTCTGCCGCCAAGAAGCGGTGCTTGCATTGCGTGTTCCGGTTTGAGGGGTATTATAGGCAGTTAATAACTAGATACAGTGACTTGACATGTTATTAGTCACAAGTTAGCACTGTACGTTTTTGTTTGTAGGGGATTTATTTGCAAGTCTTACAGGAACCACATATATATACTATAGGTGACTGTGGCTCCTTCCCATAGGTGAGCGGCGCCGGCGGCTTGTTTGCCAACTTAATTGTATAAAAAGCGGTACTTACAAACATTAAAATGGTTTGCAAGATGTCTGGATCTAATATAGCTAGATAATTTTTTGAGGAGCCATGTCGAAGGTTTATCATAAAATCTGATATTTGCTCAAAAATCTCGGATTTTGATCAAAAACCGAAAGGTTGTAAAACACCAGTAATGGAAGTAATACAAGAATTAAAAACTGATGTTTAAAAAATATTAAAATATTGTTTTCACTTCTCGTGCTCGCAAAGTTCGTCTTTATGTCGTTTATAGGCTGCATACAATGACTTTTTATGTTCTAGAAGAGCATAAAGTAAAATTTTCTTATAGACAAAGATTCTTACGCTCAACAGCCAACAACGCTCAATAAAACTTCACAGAATAACTTGCGATAATTTATTTATTTGTTTTATTTTATTTGTCTTGTGTTTTCTATCTCAAAAGTCATGAAACCAGATAAAAATAGTAACTGGTTATTATTAAAACCCATCGAATTATTTGTATTACTTGGCAGAATGAAATATGTACCTAAGCCATCGCCATGTAAAAATTAAAAAAAGTTTACTGGCGGGAATTGACTATTATTTAAGTTCTTTAATTTTAAGTTCTTAAATTTTATATAATTTTAATTAAATTTTCGTTCATGTTTTGAAGTAATTGTTTAATTTTCTCGCAATCGAAGTGAAAAGCAGAGTGTAAAACACTGGTATAAACAAGTCATTGTAGCCCTCAACTTACTTTCCACTTACTTTTCTACGGCTCGGGTGGATAAAATCGTCTCGGGCTACAATTACTCATTTTATGCCATTGTTGTACAATCTACTATTAAATGAAATAAAATAATAACATAAGTTTCGATACAATTCTGTGAGTTTTTTGTATTCTGTCTAACTTAAATTTCTTTTCTTTTTTAGCACTACTTTCCGACATCTTGTATTTTATTTCCGATATATGTCATAAAAAGTCTAATTTATTGTAGCTGCTTACAAGTCCCGAAATCCTCGTGTGCGACGAACCCACAACGGGACTGGATAGTTACAATGCCTCCATAGTAATAGGAGTTTTAAAAAAGCTGTCGTTATGCGGTAAAGTGGTCATTTGTTCTGTCCATCAACCGTCAACGGACTTGTTTAAGGCATTTAACTCTATCATACTCATGGCTGACGGAAGGTTATTGTTCCACGGAAGTCATGAAGAATGCGAGGAGCTATTTCAAAGGTAGGGAGTTGAAGTTTTTGGTAAACTACGAAAATAATAAATTAAGTAATTGCTTTATTAAACGGGAAGGGAACGTTTTTATAGTTTATTTTAAACTGCCTCGATGCTCTAGTGATCAATACCATCTGTCCCGTAACCATGATCGTATAAAACAATATTAAAACCGGAGAGCGGGATGGCGCTATACGCAGCAAGAGCGGTGTCTTTGTTTTAATGTTGTTTTACAGTTATAAGCGATCATGGTAAGGCCCCTGGTACTGATCTGGAGGTCCTAGGCTGAATTCCTCATTGGAGCAGAAATTTTTAATATGTTTCAATGGGTTAAAAATAATAGTCTATAACCGCTACCAATTTATTTTAGTATAAACTTGCGCTGTCCGAAAAACTACAACCCAGCTGAATTTTACATTCGGTCAGTGTCGAATTTACAATCTTCAGCGTACGTGGAGAGGATTGTAGAAGGGTACCGTAACCGGTTCAGCCTCAGCGGGGCTATGGTGCGGCCGGCATCGGCGGCGCAGACTAAAACAAAAACGTGAGTTCCGAGGCCATTAACATAACAGCTGAATGTATTTTCTATTCAGATAACATTTTTTTAACGTTATAACCAATTAGATGTATTAAACGCCACGTACGTATTAAACGCTCTATTTTCACAATCAATCAATACGTTCTGTTTGCACATTCAATCAGTTTCTCTAACTTATAGGGTTTGTGCGAAAAAAGAATCATTTGCAACCATAAAGTTAACATGCAATATTAGCTTTCAGATAGTGTGGTGGATTAATATATTCATAGGAAACATATTGATAAAGGTTAGGTGACATACAGATTCCTTTTACATGTTTTTTGCGTAACTTGTTCACTGACATATTTTATTGCCACTGGACAGGCTTTTACATAGAAATGAGACCATTTTTTGTGCCGATTTGTAGCGCTACCCATGTAATAGTAAATTTTACGAACGAACGAACTCATAGGGAATTTTAAGCGATTTTGTAAATACCTATTTTAGTATGTGATTTTTTTGCATGATTTTGTGTTATTTGCAAATTGAGGTACTTGAATGTGGATTTTTTAGCTACACGCAGGACACTCTCGTATAATTGCCAATCTGTACTTGGTGCTATTTGCACAAAACTTTTTTAACGCCTTACCTTACCATACTTTTACTTAACATTACCTTTTGTCTAGAAAAATCGTCATTTTTAGGCATAGTCATAAAAAAATGGTGATTATTCTGAAAAAAGGTGAAAGGTTAATATGGGATTTTTTTTATGAAATGATGTATATTTATGCCATTGAATTATCGCTGCATAATAAACTGATACCTATACATATTTGGGCATAGTGTGAAAACTTTTTTATTTTTTATTTAAATTTAAATAGTAGTAACGCTTAGGAAAATAGTGTTACAATAATTTTATAGATAAGGATAACCCTATTTAGTGCTCATTATCTTATGTATGAACTGTTTTATGATAAAACTCAGCATTTGATAAAAAAAATGTGATCCAAAATATTTTTTGCCTACGTGGGAACGATGGGGACTTTTCACATTTTCATTTTCTGACTACCCGTTCATATATAAATGCTTTATGCGAATTATGGTTTAGCTGACCTAGCCGGATTAATAGGCAAATTAACCAAAAAGTATGAGGTTTAAACTGGTAATATTTTTCTATCTAATGTAGTTGTAATATCTGAATTCCAGTGATTCGTGTGACATAGATTTAAACGAGAGTTTTGAAATCAACACTATCGAAAGAAACTTGAATAAACTTTTAATTTTTAATTTGAACATGTAGAATGTAGGGTCTTGTTTTTAGTTTGACGTTTAGAATCTGTTTTAGATAAGAATGTGGTTATTTATGCATGCATTACGGAGATGAACTGGTTTTGGTAGTTTGGGACTGTTGTAACGGGATAAGTATGTGGTGGAGTAGTTACCATCTGTTTTTTTACAGTTTACAATATTTTCCTTATAATTAATATAGTAACTGGGGTAATTTTTTGAGGTCCTTCACTGGTTGTTAATGAGTAGGTATATAGCAAAACTCTCGACAAAGACGTCAGCCCGCCTTCCTTCAAATCGCATACGACAAGAGAATATCATTTACTCGTACCATACCAACATGCAAATACTTTGATGCGCGTAGTTTCGCCAAGCTGCACGTGGCATCTTGCAGGACAGCGGACCTACAACGGCCGCATCGTAGAATGATAATACGAATCATATAATGATTCATATTATTAATTGATTGCAATTCTTTACAAGCAAATTCCATTTAACAGCTTTGTATGAATATTTGTAAAATGGTCCCAATTGACACTTTAGCAATGCCTAATTTGTGGACCATTTTACTAATATTCGTACAAAGCTGTCAAATGGAATAATTGCTTAATGATGAATTGCACCCCATTCATAATATGAATCATAATGTTTCGTATTATGATTCAGCGATGCGGCCTTTTTAGGTCCACAGGACACTTATCCGTGGAAACTGATTGGGCAAGTGTATAAGTTATTATTAATAGGTAATAATTCATGCTGTTTGTTTCGTTAATAAAAAAAGGATGTTGTCGTTAGAGCGCAGCGAAGGCGACAACATCTTGAGTGAAGGCGGGCGGTGCAACCTTGACCTGCGTAGTTTGAACCAATTATTGACATCTTCATCGGAAGTTTTGTTATAAACCTATTCATTCACAATTAATTTTTTTTTTGTTCTCCGATCCGATATACTTGATTTTCATCACCCTGGCTCTGATGACATAAAATAAGCTGAATAATTGCAATGTAGAGTTTTCACAAATAGGTGTCAAAACTCTATATTGCAGTCCGAATGGTTCTTGTTGTTGAGGAGTCCGCGGGATCTCGGTTTCTCTTTTAGTTTACAATTTCTACTTAGCGCAGATGAATTGTGGGTTTAATACATCCCGTGAATATGTCAACTCATGTCCCAATGAAGCTATAGCTCTCCTGGGACAGAGTGTGGAGAAGTACAATAAGGTTTTCAACTTCTGTTACATTGATGCCGACACTTTAAAAACATTTAGTATGAGTAGTACTAAAAAAACTGAAAACCTTTGGGGTATTTCGATCCACATAGTCAAATCTATAATAAAGGAACTTGCCCCGCAACTTGCGTTGATATTTAATAAATGTGTTGATGAAGGTGTTTTTTCCGACCTTATGAAGAATAGCAAGTTAATACCATTATTTAAATCTGGAAATAAAAATGATCCCTCCAATTATAGACCAATATCGATTCTACCAGTACTTAGTAAAATATTCGAAAAAATTATATCTAACCAGTTAACAGATCATTTCACAAGTAATTAACATTTTACATAAAAACCAATTTGGTTTTACCAAAGGTCGTTGCACTACAGATGCGGGAGTTGCACTTCAACATATTTTTGCCGCTTGGGAGCGTAAACAAGATGTAATTGGTATTTTTTGTGACCTGTCGAAGGCTTTCGATTGCGTTAGTCACCAGACTCTTTTAACTAAACTCAAGCATTATGGTGTCTCAGAAGAGGCAATTAGACTTATTGAGTCTTATTTGTCTAATAGGGTCCAGAAAGTTGTTATTAACAAAACTGAGTCTGCTGGTGTACCTATAGTCATGGGCGTGCCTTAGGGATCGATATTGGAACCATTGCTTTTCCTAATTTACAATAATGACCTCCCACATTTCACTTATAATCTTTGCGATACAGTACTAATTGCAGATGATACTTCTTTAATATTTAAGATTGACAGGGGAAACGAAAACATTGACGTTGTAAATAGTACTCTCTCTAGAGTATTGCATTGGTTCACAATGAACAATTTATCACTAAACTGAAATAAAACTAAATGTATTAAATTCTGATTGCCAGATGTAAGGAAAGTGGATACAATTGTAGAAATGAATAATCAAGTCGTTGAATTTATCGACTTTACAAAATTTTTGGGTATTACACTAGATTCAAGGTTGCAATGGGATCCATATATTGAGTCCTTGGCAAACAGTAAGTCTGTTTGCCAATAAAAAAGATTGTTCTGCTGCATATGCAATAAAAAAGATAAGATAACTTACTGATGTTGAAACGGCAAGATTGATTTACTTTAGTTATTTTCACAGTGTCATGTCATATGGAATACTACTGTGGGGATCAGCAGCTAGTATAGAAAGTATTTTTGTACTCCAAAAAAGAGCTGTTCGCGGTATTTATAATTTACGAGCAAGAGATTCTCTAAAAGATTTATTTAGAGAAATTAATATATTGACTTTAGCAGGACAATACATTTATGAAAATTTAATTTATGCCCATAAAAATTATAATACATTTGAAACCAATTTCCAAATTCACAATTTAAACACAAGAAATAAAAATAAACTTGCCGTTCCAACATACAGGCTTCAAAAAACTAGAGGCTCGTTTATGGGGAAATGTATAACTTTTTACAACAAAGTCCCAAAAATTTTACTGATTTGCCTTTTCATAAATTTAAAGCGCATGTAAAAAGACTCTAATGTGTAAAGGATATTATAAAGTCAAAGATTATTTGAATGATGCTAATGCCTGGTGTTAACCTGAAGATAAAGAATTATGTTGTTGTGTATAACTATATATGTAAACAAATATTATATTTGGTAACGACACATTAAGAAGAAAACTGACACATCTAATCTTGTAATGGAAGTTGAGCTCAAACTTTTGCTTTGAGGTCAGCTTTCAATTGACGACTCTGTAATAATACAGGGAGAAAAAAATTGCTCTTGCTGGTTTTCTTGCTGGTTCTTTCCAGTACAAGGTTTCCCGCCGTAGACTTGTGAACCATTGGCGTAGCTGCATTGACGTTCAAAAGCGATTATGTAATCCTAATTGAATAAAGTATATTGATTTTGAATTGGACTTTGACTTATGAACTGAAAAGTGGCGAAACGTCGGGGAATATAATATTTTATCTTTCTGCCTCAAATATACGCGAATTGGATCCGCCAAAGTTTGTTATATTCAATTAGATGCCAAAGTTTAAATTGTTTCTGTTTGAAGGTTTAGAAGAAGTTGGTTGAAGCAAGTACAACTGCTGCTTTGGCGGTCGTCCTTGACGCTGAAAAGAGGCGTTAAAGAACAATTATTTCAATTGTTTTTTAATATTGTAAGTATAATCCATTGTTCAAAAAGACAGAACATCTTTACTTATTAATAAAAATTTTGATTGAGTACTTATCAAACCAAAATTTTAGATTTTTTAGGGTTATATAACTATATCTCTTATATTCTACCTATTCCTCTTGATGGTAAGTGGAAGTGGAATCCAAATGCGAAGAATGGTAGTGCAGGAGAGAGAATATACGTTGCACTAGCCACCCTCGCCTTGCCGACCAGTAAGGTGCGTCGTCTTCACTTTTAAAGGACTCGAGACTGTAAGAAGTGTGCCGGCTGAAAGTTCTATTTTTGAATGTGCTGCAGAGAAATGTGATGCCTTTCTTTACTCGCGTTGGAATGGTAGTCACAGTAATCTGGTGACAACACAGGCCAGCACGTATCTTTCTCCTTTTCTCAAAAGGAAAGAAGAAAGTTGGATTAGGGATAAAAGTTCTTTAGAACACTCGTTGTGGCAAAGACGAACGCGCTTAGTGATGCAACATCGCGACGTAATTGTCAAGGTTCGAGTTTGTTGGTCACTTCCACATCGCCCATGATACGTGTTGTGCTTGCCGCATGCTGCTGCAGCCTACCTATCCAAAGTAATTACTTGGCAGAGCCACTACAAAATAGATTTAGTGTTTCTACTTATATTACCTACACGACATCATTTTTTATATAAAATATGATTATTTAAAACATAGGTTATCAACTTTTGGAATATAAATAACTGTGGCGTGGGATTTTAGATTGGCAGCACCCACGAGATCCTCACGTCTCAGCATCCATTGCAGTAACCAATAATAAACAGAAAAAACTCACTCGCCTGTTTTCTTAGGTGTCAAGCTCAATTGGAAACAATAAATATAAATAAAATATAATGTTACGTCTGCGTTTCAGATATTGACCGCAGTAGTAGTGTGTACGTGTTACGCAGGCGTCTCCGGCACCACCCAGCGGGGGGTCCAGGATATGAGCGGGCTGCTGTGGCTGATGACGAGCGAGACCTGCTTCAGCATCTCCTACGGCTCCCTCTACGCCTTCGAAACTGATCTGCCGCTGTTCAAGAGAGAAGTAGGCACGTACAGCTGTTCGTCTTACCTGGCGTGTAAATATTTAAGTTTTGTAAGTTCTTTAGAGGAATTTTAATATGAAAATTGAAGTTGGTTAAATAGTCTTATAAGTAGGATATTTTCAACCAATTTAATCAAATTAATACATCCTAATTTATTTATAGCATGCTAAGAGCATTCTAAAATAGCGTGCAAGTTGCAGGTAGCTCCTCTTAAACTTTTAGCTCTTTTTATTCTAGTTGAGGTCGGCGTAAACGATTTTCCCCTTTATTCATTACCTGAAGTTGTCACTTTCTACTAACCATTATTTCGTGTTTTATTCTATCCTATCATTTTTAAGTAACATTTTCGTAAAATTCGTATTACTTAAGTATTTTTCTGGTTAACTGGCAATCATCACGTTTTGTAGATTGTGTATTATAATAGAGATCTTTTATGAGTGCTATAATACTCACAATAAAAGATCTCTATTAAAATGGATATATTGATGCTTAATACTTAAGATTTCAATTTACCATTGCCAAAATTGCCAAAATTTATGACTAAAAAATAACTCTAGAAATTGTTTTACGGTTTGTAATACAATAATTACATTATTTAATTTTAAAATTATGAGCATTTTCTATTGGGATCTCTCACATGGCATCAAAGCCTAAATAACTTTTCACTTCTCTTGCTCAAACAATCCGCCATTGTAGCGTACCAGATCGGGGATAAAATAGTATTTTAGTACTAGGGGATAAAGTTACATTTTCTTTTCACTCTCTCTGTTTAGGAGATAGGAAAGAAAACAAGGGTGCAAGCACCCTAGTCATTGAAAGTTTGATCAATTTCTTCACATTATTTTTTTTTGTATTTTCACTTGTTATTAATTGTAACTATCATATTGTTATCATTATTTTTTTTAAAGACCTCCAAATCATTCCACGTAGGACTAAAGACTAGGACTACGTTAACTGAAAGAAACTCCTAAAAAGTAGTTTTTAAGCTATTGCATAGCTTTTATCGCGGGCTTTGAGCGCGGCGACCGAATCAAGAAATTCCGTAACGAAAAAAACTTAACACCTTCCACTCCGACCGGCAGGCCTATTCGCTAACTACGGTTGGTAACTAGAACTGTCATTTTTGAAAGACATTTTACATCCATTACTAGTTAAGTGATCTTATGTCTTACGGCAGCGTTCATGTTAGCATTAATGGATGATAAGTTCCTTTCAAAAATGACAGTACTAGTTAGCAACCGAAGTTAGAGAATAGGCCTTTTTTTTTGAGGCGGGGGAACCTCTTTGCGATTCAACAAGGGGCTGAAAGCCGACAAGGCCGCCCCAAGGATATGCCATTGGACTCGGGTATAAACCCCATACCTGGCTAAACCACCCTTCAGAGCAACTTCTACCTCCGTAGAGACACACTTGGGAACGGCATTAGCCATTCCCCGAGTGCGCCCCCTGGAAAGTAGGCCTGACGCAAGCGCCAGGTCTTACCTCTACGGGGGGTCGACAAGTGCCATAATTCTCCTTTTGTTGCAGATCCCTCGATGCGTGGTGTGGCCAATGGTAATGATCGTAATAATGACGCTCTCTGTAGAGCTACCTAATCACGCATTGACAGCATTGGAGTTGCTTATCACTCTGACCAGCGCTGCTGTGGCGTCGACCGCATATGGTAAGATCATCAACAATATGGCAGGTTGGGCGTATGGCGACGCATGACGATGTTTGGCGCCGCGTAGTCTTGTATAGTACGTGTATGATGTTCGAATAGGTAACGCTATTCGGAACTGTATTTAAACAAACGTTACCAAGCGCAAACCGTTAATCGTACTATTCGTACACGATACACTACACTGCCTTCGCGTATGAGAATGAGTGAAAAAGCGTTAACGGCTCATGAGGTGCCATTATACATGCGCTGCGCTTTAGCACCTTTAACAAAATTTTATAACGATAGTAATATGAAAGATAGGTAATATACTTACGAGTACTCTTGAATGGTAGTAACTAAGTACAGTACTACATTGATCAATCTACTAATTATGTTGCTTTCGTTATTTTAATTAGCCGAAAGATACAATCATATTCATAGCTATTTGTTTCAGTACTGTACTATTTTGTATCAATAGTGGTATAAATCTAAAGTACTAATAAGGATTTATTCTCCAGAGATAAACTTTCCCCTTTTAGAAAACTTAGGCGTCTGTTCTTCAGAGATTAACTTTTGGCTAAACATTACCTACTCATATTGAGCGATTACGATTCTAATCCAATAATTTCGAGTTTATTAATTTGCTAATTATTTTATGCGCATGTTGTAACGGCATTTTTTGAAAACCTTAATTATTTCGGATTTTTTGAAAAATAATAACGGTGATATAAATAATGCTTTTTATTTCTTCTTATTATAAATAAAGTTCCGATCATAGCTATTTATAATTTTTACTATTTCTGTAGGGTTGGGCATGGCGGCCCTGTTTACGTCCACGGGCATCATTGGCGATCTGATGCCGTGCGTAGATCTGCCGTTGTTCCTCGTGTCGGGGGTGTTCCTCAGGATAACCTCAATTCCCGTCTGGCTTTACGTCATCAGATACTTGTCGCACTTCTACTACACCATGGACGCTATTAGCAACATTTACTGGAGGCAAATCAGTCATATTGGTGAGTTGAATATGTTGGCAGGCAAGAATATTCACCTGATATTAAGCAAAGGAGTGGGTTGCACGCTGCCCAACAACAATCCAACGAAATCCGTACAACCACTGTCATCTATGCTGTTTTTATAAAGAGGAAAGATTTGTATGTATGTATGTAACGAATGAACTGAAAACTATTGCAAAACGGGTATATTTCGGTGAATAAATAAATCATAGATGATCACCGAAATATAACCGAAAAAAGGCAACAAAAAGCAACACACAATGTTGACATTTATTCATCATAATATTTCGATTAGTTAACCTCCGTAACAACTCATTTATAAAGAGAGCCGGCAAATTTTGCATCAAAGAAGAAAATTAATGTAACTTTCAATACATTCCGATTAATCGAATGACTAATGGCTTTCATGTTTGTTTTTAACCTATCAAATTTATCAATTAAATATGTTCATTGCCTATAATTTATGTGCGGCATTTTAACTTGTCCATTCATTAGGTTTACTTTCCTTGGAAAATCGTGTCAACTGATGCATCTTTATGGCCTCTATTACCATTAAAGATGCCGCTGTCCGTGTCTACGTGACGAGATAAACGGAACAAGTTTTTAATTAACTGATCGAATGACACTTCTAGGGAAAGGTTTTTGAGAATTTCTTACCTAACTACATTATATACCTAATTATAAAAAATGCCTTAGTCAGTTTTGATATTTTAATGATATTCAATATAAATGATTAATAAATTAATACTAGCACCTAATGTTACGGACGGATTGCATCAATATTAGATTAAATTAAAAACTAGTTAGTAAATTCTTCTAAATTGTCCACTGCGACAGTTTTAACGGGTATGATACAAAATAAAAAAAGGGAGAAGTGCGAGCTCAATCCACGTGATAATCTATTAAAATATATATTTATATTATGACTATATTGTAATCTATTTGTAAGCAACTATTTTCGGTGTTTATGTCAAAATTTTAGCAGTATCGCAGTTACGGAGATACATGTCTTCTCATGCGATATGCCACACGTGCATCCGTGTTTGGGTAGCAAAACCTACAAAATTTTATTTAGTATTTGGTACACCAAATACTAAATGAAATTTAGTAGGTCCAGTTGAGAGATATAAGGGTTCTATTTAAGGGTTTATTCGGACGTACGGAACCTCAAAAGAATTGATACCTGATTAAAACCGTTTACAGATTGCGTTTCTAATTTAACCGGTGTCTGTGATGGTGCTGCGGTGCTGACTGAGGCCGGCTACTCCCAGAACTTCGTGACACAGGACTCACTCGGCCTACTATTCATCGCTGGTGTTTGGACCATTCTAGCCTACTTTGGCCTGAAGAGAGAGGAGAGGAAAGGCTATGCTTACTAATTAAACCATGGACTTACCAATGAATTAAACTAGACAAAATAAAAGGTTTTAAGTAAACTATAACTTTTTTGCTATAGTGATGCATAACTGTTATTGTGTTAGTCAACGGATACCTTATTAGCATCAGTATGTTGTCTTTGATTGTTATTATTTTGCCTAAGAATTTTGACGATAAATATCTGTTATTATGTACCAAATTATGTAGTCTATGTGAAAGTATGTGTAGGTTTATAAAATTATGTTTTTTTTTGTGTATTCTTTTTACTTACCTAATTGTAGTATTAGTTAATTGTAAGCATGTTTTAAATAATAATATTTTAATAATACACACATTATTAATAAATCATAAATACAAACAAGACAATTAAGTTTATTATTTTTCACACTAAATACTTATAAATAAGTATATATACAAAAACTCATCTATAACCTTTGCAAACTTCACTTACATTTTATGTTTTGTAATAAAAATATCTATCGGTCTACATATATAGTGGTGGTCATATAAATAAGAACGATTATTTAAAAACAAGCTTTTTCAAACTTACGAGAATTACAGTTATTGCATGTCTTTTTGTATCTCTCTCGGTATAGCAAAACTGTCATTGCAAACTTACAAAATGTACAAAACTTTACAAAAACTTACAAAATTATTGCAAACTTACTGGCTGGTTACATTATTAACAACGCTGGATAGTTTATTTTTTTTATTCAAATTTAAATAGAGAACACTGTAACTAGGCCACTCTTCGCGTAATTTTGGCACCATTTAGTGCTGTAAAAGTTAAGAAGTTGATTGTTTCATATAAAAACGATGGGGAAAATATAAGTTGTAATGAATCTACTAGGGAAGTGACAACAAAACTTCGCGATAAGAATTGGTCGTATAAAAAGATAGCCGATCATCTGCAGTGCTCAAAAACGATGATATTCCACGCTGTGAAGCGTTTTAACACGTATCAAACAACTTCAAATATTTCTCGTGTACCTAAAAGAGAAAGTCATCTCGGCGAGACGATCGAAATATCGCGCGTTTGACAAAACAATACCCTTTTAAGGGGTCTAACGAGCTGCGAAGAGAATATTTTGGTGAAAACAACTCTTCAGCGATCTCAGCGCGCTCTATCCGAAGGCGTTTGGTAGAAGCAAAGTTGAACGGAAGGATAGCAAGAAAGGTACCCATGTTGAAACGGTGTCATATTGCCCGGCTTGCATTTGCTAGGAGGTATGAAAGCTGGAGAGTAAGACAGTGGAAAAATTGTCTTTTCTCTGACGAGACAAAAATTAACAGAGTATGTTCTAATGGGATAGAGCATTTGACCCCACGTACGAAGTCAAGAAAAAGGTTTCCAATCGCCGTTGTGGTAACGTTTTTTTAGAAGAATGGCGCTCTATTTCTCTTGAAAAATGTCAATAATTGATAAAGTCAAGCCTCGCCGGTGTAAGGCAGTCATTAAAAGCCGCGGAAACGCTACAAACAATTAACTTAGAATAAAATGTTTTAAATTGCAATTTTTTACATTATGACCGTCTTATTTAATGTGATTTTTTAAATCTTAAGTTTCTACTTAAACAACTCTCAAGCAGATTAAGAATCGTTCATAATTATTTGTCGTGTTTTATTACTATTTGAATTTGTAACTATCGATAACAAATTAAATAGTGATTTTAATATTTACTCCTAACCCCGTTTACTCTATCCATGTAAATGTAACTCTTTCATAACATAACTAATTACTTTTAAGAAGGAACATAAAAGTACACATGACATTGATGTTTTAAAAAATATCTAGTACCTACTACAAAATTATATGACCACCACTGTATGTATAACAAAGCCAATAAGAATGTTCCGTCATTTTAGTTCTTGAATAAATATATATTTTTACAAACATACATTTGAGTCCATTTGGGGTACTATACAGTTAAATTACACATTTAGTAAACCGGCGTGCCTTTACTTCTCTTGATTACCATCGCGAACGCAATAGTATGCATTATCGTATACATCACGAGCAGACACCCACAGTTCCTCCAAAAATTCCCTTCCTCGTAACCGAATCTATTAAGGACTTCTGGTCCAGTCCGTATACACGGCATCTCACTTATATCCACGCAGTTGATGGAGCTAATAGAGTTCCATTGGAGGATGGATATGGATTCGACCCCGTAATAGAAACCCGATATGAAACGAAGCCAGGAGAAGTAGGTAGAGGCGCTCGCTAGGTTGAGGTAGATGCCGGAAAACATTATACCTATTAGGTCGAAAGGCACCGACATCAGGGCGGCGGTCTCCAGCCTATCAAATACCGAGGATAAAAATGAGCCTGCAATTAAAACATAACATGTATTTATCTCCAGTTAACTCGTTGTATCAGTAAAAAGTGAGGAGAAGCTGTATAATAATTACGTAGGGTCACAGTATTGAAATCGTAAATTAGATGGGATTTTAAATAGTTTGTTCTCTTGTAAATTAAATAACTATTAGTTAATTATTAGACCTGACCGAAACTACAATAGGTATGTAGGTAGGTACTATAATTTCGGTAAGGTCGATCAATTTCAAGAAATAGAAAGTCTGAGTAAACGAAAATTAACGAGTTAGTTGTGCAGCGAGGTGAGAGCTTCAGTAACTTTATCAATGTTCTCGTTTACAAGGAAGACAGCATACAAATAAATTAACGCAGGGAGGCTTTATAGGAAAAATGCAACAGGGATAATTTGAAGCATACAGATGCAACACAAATAAATGTCATAATTTGTTTTATTTCAAATTACAAATATGTAACATAAAAACAACAATAGTTACATCACGTGCTTAATATAATAAGCATACAAGCATTACAAATTTCATAATAATGGAGCGTCAAATTCCAGTGATATGTACATTCAACGAATTTAAATATTTAGCAGGTTGAGGATTATTATTTGTATATAGTTAGTCGTAAAATACCAATACACGATATACCGATATTTTCATAATTCGTTGTGTTTCATAGCATCCAAAATAATATGACAAATCGTTTAAATTCCATGACTGTACAAAGACTAACTTCGTTGATAAAACGAAATACGGCTTATTCGCATTCAACTCGCTAAACAGTAAGAGAAAGACGTAAAAGAGAAAAGAAAATATCACTTAAAAAATTACAACTAGGTACTTTCCAGTCTGTGATGAGTCTTTGTACTACTTCAAACATACTACTTGACACTGAAAAAACTATCTCATCACAACAGCTCATATACGTCCCCAACGAATGGTGCGAGCCTACCCTAAGTTAGGGTGTTTAGGCTTTAGTCAACCACGCTGGCCCAGTGCGGATTGGCCGACTTCACATAGGTACACCTTTGAATTTCTTCGCAGATGTATGCTATGCAGGTTGCCTCACGATGTTTTCCTTTACCGTAGGAGCGTTAGACAAATGTACATATGAAATTCGAAAAACGAAAAACACAATGGTACATAGTGGTCTCGAACCCCGGACCTCCAGATTGGAAGGCAACGACGCTCTAAAACATCTATATATATATATCTATAATATATAAAGCTTGATCTGATATTCTTGTTTCTATTTAATGTGGAATTCATTATTGAATTTTTGACCAAAATACACTAAAGAGATGTTTTTTGGAAACATGGAATTTAATCATGGAAACTATTATGCATAGAAGGGAAAACTTCGACCTATCACGGGAACCTTCATATCGCGAATAGACTATATTATCGTTTTATAATAAGAGTAGGCAAGATAAAAATAGATTGGTTCCCATTCGAGCTCAATCTCCCTTTCATTCGCGAACCACTCAACCCACATGAGAAACAAATAAAAAAGGAAAAAATCTACAGTGATAATATGGATCAATAATAATAAAGAATTTACGTAGTAAGGTGTATTACATTATAATGTGTAATGTTAAAATAGCATCGTAGCTGGGCAATGATACTCAAACCACTAATCTCTATAACATACATTTGGTAATTAGAAATTTCATCTGACAGCTGCATTGATGTGAAGGGCCGATAGTGGAAGTTCATCTCAACTATTTGACATAATCTAACATGAACCATTATTAAATCCATGACATGAACATACTTGATGGACGGGTGATATCAAAAAACTAATTTAGATTTTTAATGAATACGCTAATTTTAGTCCAAGTAATTCCAATACGGCTTAGTGTCAAAATGGTAAGCATTAAGTAGGCACAAAAACATTATTAAAAGATAAACTGTTCAGTTTACATAATAGAGGTTGGTGATTTAAACATACAACTACTTACATTACTGAGGTAAAAGCAGGGAATTAATCGTCCGATCTGCAATTATACAGGGTCCAGTAAATAGTACGACATACTATATAAGGTGATAGTTGAGATGAAGATCTATCATACTACAATACATGTTACACGAAATCTAATATAATTATTGGTAAATTTAAAATTACTGTTCGATACAGAGGAACTTTCACGATTAATTTGGTAAAGTTTTAAATTTTTTTAACAAAGGTATTTTTCTTAGTGAGATAGTTAAAATATGTAAGGTTGATATTCGCCAAATATTTGAAAAAACCATATAATTTTGAGATTTAGCGGAACATTAGGTACAAGTATTATGGTAGAATGGTAGGTCTTGATCCCAGCTATAACACTAGTTTTTATATTCCGTGGGGGAAAAACAGTGTTAAATTATATTGTTAGATTATTTACAACAACAAAAATATGCTCAATTATCTCTTAACAATACAGGTTTTAATTTAGGTTCTATTATTTGAAGATAGCATTTTGAAGCAACAGGGTATCGTAGAACGTAAAACTAAAAATATTTGGTAATACCCGTAGTTTTCTATCTATTTACAAGTGCTTACCTATAGATATACTAGAATACATTAATAAATATATTTTGTGGAAGTATTTGTTATCATTTTACAGTTGCGGCTATTGGGTCGTAATTAATTTACAAAAATAAGTTATTAAGTAAATTTGAATGGTCGGAAAATGACATAAAATGACATCATTTTATGTGTTATTCCTAACGAGCAATCGAAAGAATTTGGTTGGTGGTTGGATAGTTTTGACAAATCAATTCTTTACATTCCATATTTCATTGCTCCGGGAATGAAACGCTAATAGATAGGTGTGCCCCTACTTCTTTTTATGACCATAATGAACGCTATGAAGTGGAAAACACAGTACATAATCGCTAAGCACGCACAGTTCCTCCAGAAGTCGTTCTCGCCGTACCCATATCGATCTAAGACTTCGGCGCCAGTCTTAATACACGGAACCCCCGGAATTTCCACACATTTGATGGACTCAATGGACTCCCACTGGAGGATCGATATGGATTCGACGCCGTAATAGAAAGCGGAGATAAATCTGATCCATGATAGGTTAGGGTTCGCGCTGCCTAAGTTGAGGTAGATGCCGGAAAACATGGTGCCGGTCAGCTCAAAAGGCACGGAAAACAGTGCTGCGGTCTCCATCCTGTCGAACACCGCCGATATAAAAGAGCCTGCAATTTTGAGATGTTTGCCAATTATTTCCTATCAATAGGTCAATTGACCATATCAATTGCTGATCCATCTATAAATGTTATAAACCCCTTTAATATCTACAGTTTCATCTTCAAACACATTATTATATACGACCAATTGTGGAAATAGCTATTTGACAATTTTCGGACAAATAGTTTAATGTTCCTGCAGCAGGAAATATTAAACTATTCTAACAACTATAGTTTTCTCACGAAAACGTTATTTGTTAAAATTCGATTAACGAAACGTAAATATGGGGCGTGCAATCAGTATTTTTATAGCATTACGAAAAAACTTTTGACTTCAAGTTTACCTACTTGTATTGCTGTGTTCCGGTTAGAAGGGTAAGATATGGCAGAGAAATTACTGGGTACATACCGACCATGACTTTACATCTTATGTCACAAGTTAGCGGCAACGTACACTGTGCTTCTTGTGCGGGTTGCAGTTTTGTTGCGAACCTCACAGGAGCCACATGTAATGTAATATAGATGATTGTTACCACTTATCATCAGGTGGGTAGTTTGCTTACTTGTGAACTTAGTTATATAAAAAAAAAATTCTCTTCCATGAGGTTAATGAAACGAAGAAAACAGTTTTTTCTATAATATTAAGCCCTATAGGTGTATGCATTTTTGTTTTTTTTTATTTAAATGATTTATTTTCTATTGTTCTTGATTTTCTCTCACTTCTTTTATCCAATGTGCGTTTTATAATTATATAGGAGAATTTTTGAGGACGACAACAAAAAAAAAATAGTCAAATGACTAATGATCGAATCATTGACTAATATTAACAGATTGCGTCGGAAATCGGAACCATCGTGAAGTACAATGGAAGGAAACTACACTCAAAAGAAAGAAGAACTGCTTAGGTCCATGTGTTTCACTGTAATTTTTTAAAATAAAGGTAAGTAAATGTGTTCTGAAAATGTACTTTTTAAAGTATTATAGACCACAATACTGCGAGATGCTCTATTTATTTTAATACCACAAACTTTGATTATATACTTGTCTATACTATAATCAAAGACCACAAAGTATGGCTGAAACTTGTTCCATTAACATTTATCTAATAGATTCAACCCCAATTTATATGATTAGAAAAAGTAGGTACCCAGTGTATTGAACTGCAAGGTATTAAAAAACCCCTCATTATGCAATAGTTTCATAAACAACCATTAGTTGTACACGTTCCTTAATGTCTCATACGTCGAAAGGAATTGTTACAGTTAGAAAGCCGAGACTCAAAGTTTTAATAACTAATAAATCTACCATACTATATTATCTAAAATTAGCATCTGATCCACTTAAATAGAATTAAAATTAGTCTAACAACCTTCTTGGATGTGGCGTTTTATTATTATTTATTTTGGGTAATTTAACGTCACACCATGTCAATTTTTATCCAACTTTATGCTATCATATTAGCCATATACCATATTTTATCGCGATAACTGTCAAATAGTCAATTTAGCATAATGGTATATTTCATACAATCCTTTTTTAAGAATGTGTGTTTGTAGACTCATATTAGGGTTAATACGTAATAAAAACATCAAAAAGTTTTACTCTTTAAAATAGTTTACATATTTCTAGTGTACAAAGGGCATAATCATGTAGAAACAACATTTGTACTACCTATCTACAAAGGTAATTTTTCCCTATATTTGCTACTAATACAAATAAAAAAATACAATTATACCAAAACATAGAACGAGACACATGTCTTTTTTACATTTTTAAATACATGAAGAAATTAAGAAAAAAATTATGACCTATATAAAAGAGATTATGGCCCAACACCAAAAATTATCCAAATAATAATACTTTCAGATTAGTCAGTCTCATCTGTATGACATGTATTTCTACTTAACGTATACTATGCTCAGTGGTTATGTACACACGGCAATACAACAGACTTCACATGTTGACCTGGAGACTGCCCTTATGTCGTTCCTAATGCCTAATAGCGACGACATTCGTTATGCAAATAAAAAGCTTGATATCTGGCTGACTGTACAAACGGTTTTTGAATGACTGCAGTAGTAACAATGGAAATTAAATTATCTGTACAACTACTCGTCGTAGGAATAATAGTAGCACAGGCAGTAAAGGGAGAGAATAAAGCGGGTAGTGCAAAGGATGCAAATATCAACAATAGATCACATAGATAACGGCTAGAGACTTACCATATGCATTGGCGTAGTTAGCGCAGAGTATACACACGAAGCAGAACCACATCCAGCCCATAAACCCTCCATGTAAGCCGGCCACAGTGAAGATAAGAGTTGAGTATAGTATAGGCTCGATTACGGCTCGCGGTATCTATGTGATTTGAAAGATTTCATTAAGTTAATTGAAAAAAAAACAGATTGTTAATAATTCTTATATGACCACATTAAAAATTAATTTTGATCTGAATTACAAGTCTCAACAACTCTAGCTATAAACTATTTAGCGTAAGTGTTCGGATGTATGGAGAGAAAATTTATTTGGTGATGAAAAATAGGTGTGATAATTTATTAACCGATCCTAGAGTCTGATATCTTACTTTCTATCTAACCTAGTATTGTTTATTTAAACAAATATTCGTGGCTGCTTGTGTTTTTTCAGTGACTAAAAAAAACGAGAAAAGAGTAATATAAAATTACCTACTATTTTCTCGTTTTTTTAGTGCCATGAACTCAATAAGTTTTTTTATCGTAATTTTCCAAATTAGTACAAGATTTATGTAGCTATGTTAATCACGTTATTCATATTTAGATAATCATTGCATTTAGTCTTGTAGGGATTTTTGTGAATATAGAATCGAAGTATGAATTGCTATTACAGTGTGCCTTACTTAACATTACAAACAAACTATGAATGACAATATTTGGAAAAAGGTGTCAACTTACCCAAAATATCATCTTGGACAGATAGTAAGGCAAAGGCGAGTAGAGCCCACTGGCGGTCTCCCGCAGTAAAATGGGCACCTCGCTCGGGAAAGTGATGAAGACAGCGTATATGAACAGAAAGATGTTCTCCGTGATAGTCAAGTATAGGAGACCTTCCACATTCTGAATATCCCTTTGGTCCAGCTCGTCAAAGTGACCCATGTATGGTATGGATATAATTAACCCTACAAACTGAAATGGTATAAAATTTGAGTTCCATAATTATAATACATTTTTTACTTGATTCTGATGATTTTGTTTGTTCAGGAAAACTACAGAAATTAGAAAATTTAAACTATATGCGATATTTTGAACGGACTTAAAAAGCAGGAAAGAATGTAATATTGTTGTAATTGTTGTAAATAGGTATTCACACACAGCAGTATACAAAATTTCGTCGATGTATACAGGCTGCCCCTAAAACAATGGATAAACCTTTAACTATAGATAGACTTCATCATGGGCTCCCATACCACCATGACCTTAGTGAAAATATCACGGTTTTAGAGATATTTATTATTTTCGAATTTTTTAAAAATTTCCAAGTGCGATTAGTTTTTATTGTGCCATTTCTACAAATGGAGAGGAATTCCAATTTCGTTTTTTTCCATTTCACAAGCGATAGTTCAACTATCAAAAACAAAAACTTAAATTTAACAAACTAGCGTAAAGTGTTTAAAAAAATTTAACACACAAAGAAAATAAAAAATGAAATTAATTTTCTTTCATGTTTGATCAGCTACAGTGTAAAAAAAATGTAGGACGCTCATCATGCCCATCATTTTAAAAACTTACATCATTTTTAAAAAAATCATCTGTTCCATACATATAGGTTCAGTGAATGTTGAACATTTGTATGGAACAGCTGATTTTTTTGCGGTTTCAAAGTTGGTCCCATAGTGAAAGTTGTTCAGTTTGCTTGTCTGAACAAGCACACAAAATTTTTTTGGTAATTAAAAATTAACTTGTATAAGATCTTTTAACTTATAATATTTGGAATGCAAAATGTATGTAAACAAACGTACTTATTGTCCAATAAAGAAGTCGTATAGCACTCGTATAGAAGTTATTTCGAAACGAATTAATTTATTTAAAATAATAGTATGTTAAAAAAATGGACTTTTTACTAAAAACTAGTTTTACAGTTTCGACAATTAAAAGCCGGTCGCATGTCACCGAACTAACAAACTGAGAATTCTTAATTGATTCAGTGAATCAATTAGCTTATAAAAATCTTGACGCACAGTTTCGTCAAGCTTACCATAAGCAAAATGAACTCGGCTATCCATATACTGCTGTTGTGTTTCATCGTCTGTATGTTTCGCCACATCAACCAGTAGAATTGAACGAAGTAGTTCACTTTGACTCTGAAATAATACACGAGTGACAGTTACATGACATTTATTAGACGGTATTTTAAAAGATTTACACTGATGTTGTAAACCTTTAATTGAACGATAAAAAATCGAATGATTATGAATTTGACTTACTCTGTTAATTTTTATGTACGAATTAACAGAACAAACAATTTCACTGTAAAGAATAAATGGGAGTTGGACTCGCACACCGAGGGTTCTGTACAATTTTATCTAAGTATATAAGTTCACATATTCACGGATTTCAGAATGTTTCCATTAAATGTGTTCCATTTTGGTAAAATTCCTGATTCTAGGGATAGGTTTTGATTCCCTTGTAAAATCGCAAATAATGTGATATAATCGGTCATACAGATTGTCTTTTGATGGTGTTGACATACAAACTTTTTTACAGCTGCTCATACTTACAGATTTAAATATTTTTCGAAAGTTTCATTCTGCAACAAAAAAGAATTATAAACAATTGTATGAGAAAACACGTAGGTAAAATAAAATTAAGGAACTTTTATATGAGCGACCCAATATTAGTATCTCAGTCGATCTGCGTTAAAAAAATGTTTCATTTTCTCAAATTTAATTATTTTTATGTTCCATCAAAAACAGAACATGGACGAATTTTAGTTTCTCATTTCAAGATAATCACTTGGACGGTGGTCTTTAGGGATATCTAGATAATATATTTCAAAGGAGAGGTAAAAAAATGAACGGCGGCCGGGCTCAAAGGAATTTCTTTTTTGAACAGCATTGAAACCTACAACAGGTTGAAGTTAATAATTAATGTAACCTTTTTATGCATTTCAAAATTAATAACACGCACCCTTTTATCGAATAACTGAAAATAAATTTCGATTAAGTAGTTAGCAACACCACTGGAGCCTAGTCTCTAATTAGTCTATTACTAAAATATTACTAATTGATAAAAAATAATATAATTACTAAAATCGACAAAACCATTTTACTTTTGTTTGAATTGGTCGGAGTTTGAAAGGAATTTCTAACCATATATAACATAAGGCTGTTCAAATTTTGGGCCCACTAATTACCGTCTTCTTTGGCATCTAACAATTCACGTACTTTATTCTCTATGGTGCCGTTGAAGTACTCCGTCTCGTCCTTGACATCGCCAACCCTGTTGTCAATGCTCTCGGCGATGTCCGACCGCTGGTACTCGTCGCAGATCCTCCTGATGCGCTCTCTGCTCTCCAGCTCTTTGTCCATTTGAATGCCGAGTAGCGACACATAATACTCGGCCGCGTTGAACCCAATCGGACACTTGTAATTTAATCTAGAAGGGGTTTAGTTTGATTTCTTCGCTTTATTTGGAATGCAACAACATACTTTATTATAAATGTGGGTACTTCTGATAAATAAAGCTGACAACTTTCTAGCCTTCATTCTTCTTATCAGCTAAAAGATGTCATATATTTGAATAAAGAATATTTGTAATCACGTGTGTTGGGACCATTAACCTACAAACATATGGACTTAGCGCCCGCGCTCCAAATGTGGCCCAAGAAAATCAGATCTAAAATTCAAATTCAGTATGATTCAGATCCAATCGCTCGGCCGCGTTGAACCCAATCGGACACTTGTAATTTAATCTAGAAGGGGTTTAGTTTGAGTTCTTCGCTTTATTTGGAATGCAACAACATACTTTATTATAAATGTGGGTACTTCTGATAAATAAAGCTGACAACTTTCTAGCCTTCATTCTTCTTATCAGCTAAAAGATGTCATATATTTGAATAAAGAATATTTGTAATCACGTGTGTTGGGACCATTAACCTACAAACACATGGACTTAGCACCCGCGCTCCAAATGTGGCCCAAGAAAATCAGATCTAAAATTCAAATTCAGTATGATTCAGATCCAATCGCTCGTCATATGGCGAAGAATTGGTGCAAGCGAAATTGAACACCACACTAATGTCAATATGACATAAATTAAGTCGTTTATACATGTATTGACGTTTCGAAATTTTTCGGACACATTTGAAAATTGTAATTTGTATTAGATCCGACTGACGTCCATTTGTTTGTAGGTTAATGGTCGGGACCCAAGCTAGAAAATTAAGATTTAATATTTTGGGTAGCGCTTATGTTACGAAAGATATCATAAAGTGCAAAGGATTTTAAGAATAAAACATCGATTGAGTCGATTCTGATTTTGAACGGAACTTTACTTTTTCACTTAATTAAGGAATAATATACGATAAATTCTACAAACCTTTAAAATTACTGTGATTACAATCCGTCGCCTTTAAATTTCCTACAAAAATGCAATGCCCTGTTTAAAAGTGATTTTTTTTTTTATTTTTTTTTTTTTTTTAAATTCAAAATTGTTTATTGTTCTCTCACACAGATATTAAAAGGTGATTATAATAAGGTAGGTACAAACATTTATTTATCTATGTGAGAGACTGGTATCCGTACTAGGAGACCTGTATTACAGATTACCAGCCTCTCCGACTCTGAACCAGGTGATGAGACTTTGGTAGGTACATAACTAAATCAAGTTGAGTAGGCGTGTGAGCTTGTGTGTGTGTGTGTGTGTGTGTGTGTGTGTGTGTGTGTGTGTGTGTGTGAGTGAATGTGTGTGGGTGTACGTGAGTGTAAGTGTGTGTGCGCGTGTGTCCGTGTGAGTATATATATATGAACATGTAGAATTTACGTGCTATCTCTATAATTATTTTGTATAATTACAATCAAGTTAGGGTTATGAGGGGACAATTAAGAGATTTTCAGTGTCATCATAGCTTAGGGACTTTAACCAAATAGTCGTAGTTTGGATGCGTTGGGCTTTTAATTGACAATAGCTCTGGGCACGAATCTTTCTTTCAATGAAAAGGTATTGGCTATTACAGCTCGGCTAGATGGGTTGGTGTGGGTTTTTATTTCTAGTTTTCCATTTCTTTGCAGAAGGAATGTTGTAGTTACCTCCCCGAATTCACATATGTATATGTATTTGTGTGGATGGAATCTCAGAAAACTCACGACGCGAAGAACTGGTCCGCATGTGCTATTGTGCCGTGGAAGGCCGTTCTCCCGTTAGCCAGCAGTACGACCTGATGGAACAGCTCGAAGACCCCGGAGGCGGGCTGATGCACCGAGCAGACCACTAGCTTGCCGCTCGCTGCGAGCTTCTTCAACCGCGATACCACTGCGTTCGCCGCCCAGCTGTCCAGCCCTGTGGTGGGCTCGTCGCAGAACAAGATCGGCGGGTCGTTTAGAAGCTTCCAGAACAAAAGTACATTTTTTTGTGTGACTGGAGTGGTGAAGAAACAAAAGCGTTATCCTTAACAGATATAAAGTTCGTCCGTCCATTTGTCGGAAGCGGACGGCATTTCATGAACCGTGTTGTTAAAGTGTAAAATTTTCTGTGTGTATTTCTGTTGCCGCTATAATAACAAATTAAACAAGATAGCAAATTGTAAAATTGCAGCCATGCAAATAAAAGAATAGTATTCGTTAAAGAATCTGTTATAGAAGTTTTTTACAAAGTATTTGAAAAGTACATAGTGTTGTAATACCTATATGTCTTACGGAGGTACGGAACTTTTCATTTACGAGGCTAGTTTACACTTAACCGATACTTTACTTAAACCACAATTATAGAGCGTGTTGACAAAAGATCTTTTAGTAAGCTGAAATAATTTTCAATCCTCACCTGCACTGCAAGTGAGACCCTCTTCCTCTCGCCGCCAGAGAGTGCCTTGAGCTTCGTGCGCGCACAGTTGGCTACACCCAACTCCCCCAGGAGCTGGCGGATGCGGCGTGTCCGCACAGACTTAGACGCTCGCTTATCCATCATCAACCTGGCCTGGTGAATGTATCCCGAGCATGTAACTGACCTAATTTTTTTGCTCTTCGGAGCAGCGACACATTTATTCTAAATCATTCACCGCCCAGAACACAGTAGTACCACATATTATGGCACTTGGGTCAAGTAACCATAACTAAAACACATGAATAAATTGTACAAGCGTGAAAAAGAAACTTCACAATACTCATGCAAGGGCTTATAAATGATTACCCATAAGTCTGGTCTAAAACAAAGCAATTTAATATAAAAAAATGGTAACTTTAATTTTCGATAGAGTTCTGGCTCAACCTATAGCCTGTATGGGAATCAATCCCAACATTTGGTGTGATCCTCATCTTTCACATATATAATATTTTATTTATTTGTACACAATTTTCTTCCGCTTCACCAACTCTACTATTTTACGCGGGAAGTCGGCAAAAAAATCAAGCTATTCAATGCAATATTTTCTCTTAAAGTTCTCCCAGGAGCTTAGAGCAAAACGTCAAACCATTTTATAGACGTACTCGAAGACACCACAGTCTTCAATGACAGTGACAGCGAGTACATTCACTCACCATAAACTCCATGTGCTCCATAACGTTCAAGTCCTCGATGGCGAGGTCCTGCTGTGGCACGAAGCCGGATATCCTGGCGATGAGGTCGGCGCCGGCCAACCGCCCGTTTAGCATGAGGTATCCGGTCATGGCGCTCTTGTCACGGCGGCTTATGGCGGCGAGCAGGGTAGTTTTGCCCGCACCACTGTTGTGATAGAAAGAGTATTGAATCTGGTGGTTGAATTCACCAAAGAGACATTAAAAAAAGTTGCGCTCCACCAATCAGAACGCAACTTCATCACGCCATCGAAGCTATTATTGAAAAACACCAATAAGTCAAAAACAATATAAGAATACGCACAACATCACATTTTTATCTTGAAGTTGGTGTCAAGCGATGGTCTCCTGAAAAGCCCTAAAATGTAAGAGCTAACTGCGAGTAATACCTATAGACAGTTAAAATTTGGTACCGACTTCAAAATAATAATGTGCTGTTGTGTATGTGTTTATAATTTTGACCGTTTAGTGTTTTTGAAGTCGGTTTTTATTATTGTAGAATATTTTTATCATATTATTGAATTAATTACCGGCGTAACTTGACAGAATAAATCCACGGTAGTAACTTGACAGAATAAATCCAAGGGTCAATAGGTTCCTATTATATTTAAAAAACTAACTTCTAACTACTAAATGCCAAGGATCCTTTTATTATCAGTTCAGCATGGTTGAGAAATCCTTGAGATGATGACTACCAGACGCAAGTTCCTGAATAGCTTCAGAAAAAAAAACATGAAACACGTTGGACGTGCCTATATCAAAATGGAAGGTTTCCTTTGATTTTCTATGGGACTTCTCAAACAAAAAAAATCTAAATAACAGAGGTCTCAGGTAAAAAACATACAGTCGAATTGATAAAATCGTCCTTTTGATGTGAATTCTGTTAAAAAGAGGAACGTGCTATTGACCCGAAGTAAGTTTTTGTTTTTGATTTTATTCTGTATTCCTTTTTAACTAAAATTTACACTTTAAGCGATTGCGATTGCTTGCAACACATCGAATCTATCATCCCTATTCACAAATGTCGGACCGCGGTTTCGATTCAGAAAGATACGTTCCGTCTCGCTTTGCAATAAAAGTGATAGGTTTCGTATTCCGTGATTCAATTGTTTTCCGACACTTGTAAATAATGGGGCTAAAGCAAATAAAAAGATTTCATTAATGAAAATAACATTATTTTTTGGATGGATTGGTTTTAAGGAAATTAAGTTTGTGGTTTTAAGGAAATATTCATGCGCGCGATTCTTTAGTTGATTAAATGAAATGAGGTTTTTTGTTACGTGTTATAAGAATAATAACATAATAAGTGGTTCTTTTTTAAATTGAATGTATACTTCAATGTGACATAAAAAATCTTCTATCTTCTTACCTATGTTAAGTTTTTTGTAGAGATTAAGGAAATTTATTTCATTCATAAAATGTAGGCAATGACATTAATCGAGTCAATCAAATAAGCATAAAGAAATGCCACATAGGCACGGTAATCTTGACATAGGTATGCAATTAATTTTTTGCTGTCTAGACCGCACTGTGGTTGATCTGCGTCACGTAATAAACCTGATAAATGAGTTGTTTTTTAATTATTTTTGACATTAGAACATTAATTAATAAAACTGAAAGGAATTTTAGGCAGGTAATTAATTTTGGAGACAAGACCATCACAGAAAAAGAATTCGCCGTCGTTCAGTTCTCAGTCTCTATCAAAACTCAGAAAATTAAAATAAATTCAGATTCTAAACGATTTGTACTGATAAAGTTAAAATTGTTTTATTTGAATGCTTTTGGCTATGTTATTTATATATGCATTCATCGTTTACAGTGAGTCAACATAACGATTAACAGAGGTAAAATCCATACCTGAGTCGTCTGGAAGATAGAGGTACCCTTTGTTACTTATTTCTGTTGCAAAGCAGCTGTGATTGTTTTGGTGTGTTTTGGTTTGAAAAGTAACAAAAGCAGGAAATAACTGGGTATACTATGGTTATATATGTCATGTATCAAGTTGGTAACGTACTCTATGGCCTTTGAAAATAATGCATATTGGAGAAACTTACAGAAAGCATGTCTATAATATATACAACACTCTTCATATTAAACAATTTGGTTTAAAAAAAAGTGTTATGCTAGCTACATTTTCCATAGCACTTAATGGTTGTTCAAAGTTAAAAAAATCTCGTGTTTCGGAGGGCACATTTTTAAGTAATGAGCACGGCTCACTACTTTAGTTCACTGAGTCCTGTGTGATATTACGCAGCGAATGTGTCCGAATAAAAAAAAACTCTTAATTGGATGATACATCATGGGCAAAATGTGGTGCAGTTATAACATTTCTTTATCAACGAATATTTCCGAAGGTGTTCGAAATTAAAATCAATTAATTAACGCTGCGTGTTAGCGATTCGTAGCAAAAATCGATTTTGTTATGTATAGCTATCTCGCAGCAAATAGCAATTTTGCTGCGAATTTTCAGGCAGCAAAAGTATCTTAATAATGCTGCAAAGAAGAATATATTTTTATCCGAGATTAGTTTAAGAAAAAATAAGACACTTGTTTCGTTTACACTTACCTGGATCCCATTAGCGCAACTAAATTCCCTGATGTCACCATTCCGCTAACTGAAAAAAAGGGTTGTATTTTATTTGGAATTTCATATTTGTTTCACAACATAGGTATGTAATTATCCGTGATTCACTTCGATATGTGCATATATTATTTGTTATATGGGTGAATAAATATGAATATACCTTAGGGTAAAATCTTTATTTTATGATTAGGTAAATATTTATCTGTTATCTGTTTTCAATAATTATCTGTAATTTATTAACAAAAAATATAAAATGGCTTCAAAAAAGCACTAATAATGAGAAATAATATTGCGACTCTATCATTAGATTTTTGAAGTCAGTGCCGAACTTTTAGTTGATAACAATTATATTCTGAAACTTTTCAAATATCTTGTAACAGGGTGGATATATTTTGACGACAAAGAATCATAAATTTTTACTAATTTGTTCAATAATAATCTCAGAAAAATAAAAACATCCTGCATAGCCTATTACATTCACACTGACATAATAACTGGTATTTCCTTAGTATCCTGCGGCAGGGGGAGGCGGGTGGGGCGAAATAAAGCCGGGGAGGAGGAGACGTGTGCATATAGTTTTTGAATATTTATTCAGGTAAGATCTGTGAAAACTGCTCAATAATCTCCGGTAACAGAGACAAAAATCATATTAATAAAATTGTCCCGAGTTTTACCTCCATGTAAAACCTTTACTTCCTCGTACACTGGTGACCGCCATATGCTGGACTGAATTTTTTTCTTCCTATATACGGACAGGTCCTTCCAGGAGAGCGTGAGGTTCTGTGGGTTATCCCCGATCACCCCCAGGTCATCGTCGTCCCAGTTGACGACCGCCCCCGTGAGCAGGTTGCGGGTGGGTAGCGTCAAACCCTGCGACTTCATTTTGATGTTACGTCATTTGGATCTGTCGACAATAATAAGTTATATTATGTTATTAGAACAATCAATATGTTGAGTGACTTGGTCTGTTTGCGCTCTCAGAAAAATTCTAAGAAAGCTTCTAAGAAAGAAATAAAGCTCTAAGAAATATTTTATCCATAAAGAAAATCGGGAGAATTAATTTAACGACTATGCTATGAAAATGCTTTAGATTTTTAGATGATTATCTTAGTGGTAAATACTCAAGAACCTAGATTACTTGTTCAATTCAATAACATTAGGTACTTGTTCAATTCAGTAACATGTCATTATGGAATTGATCCGATTGTAACTCCCTACTGCATATTAATGCAGTAAAATGTTACAATCGGATCAATTGATAGACAGAGATGACAACCATAAAGATGCAGTGTTGTTTAGTTATTCTTAACAATATCAGCTCATCCGGTGTACTGTAGGGTCGAGTGTATCAATAATCAAGCAATTGAAGCAAATTGTGGTCTATTTGTTTGTGTGTATGTGAACTAGAAAGCTAATAACAAGGGAATTCCTTCAAAAGTATATGTATAATTGATCCTGTGTTATTAGTCAATTAATATTATGCACGAATATTATTCATGAATATTATTTTAATTAAGGTGTTGAACTGAGGAGGACATAGCAAGATGGGCACACTTCTCCCCACATACAACACAGTAAGAACTTACTTCCCTTCAGCCACATGATTTTCTAGGTTTATAAACATTAACTTTTTCATATGGAGGATAATACGGGTAAGCAGAATCGTTTAGTCTAAGTACTTTAATTAGTTTTCAATCATAGTAACTGATGCTCCGAAAAGAGTCTAAATCATCACACTAATAGTTTAGTAAATTAAAAATGAAATTAAGGTTGGTTCATACATTTAACTTTTCTAACCTACAAGTGTTATTATTATATATCCTTCTCCCTACCACATTTATTTAATTTTATCAAACCAGTAAGACCGTCTGGAGTAGGCTTGAGATAACTCGTTTTTGTACATGTTTCATTATGACGTCTCATATAACAAACGATAAAGAATACTTATCAAAGAGGCAGCCCTATCATGGCATCTAGGTTACGCTTTCCCCCTCGCGGTAAGGTGACCACCACCGTGTCGGGTTACCGTCGGGGCTGTCGCGACGTATTCACAGAAAACTAACCGGCACAACATCATGGAACGTTACAAAAGTCTGAAATACCCAATCAACTGTGACGTCTCATTGCGTAATTTTCACGCCAGACACAGTTTTTGCACAATGACCGAGATTAAATCAGATAGCCACATATTTCAGCAGGGTCAACGAAACCTCTAATTTTAATGTGATTTCAGACAAAGCTAATTAAAAGCACCGGAAACACTTGAGCTCCATGTCACCAGAATTAGGAGTTAATAGAAGGTCAAAGGTGGACGTAAGATCACATAGCATACCTACAGAGAAATTGCCTACCTTTTTTTACACGACTAGTTGGAAAACAAACAGACTGCCCATCTGATGGTATAAGGCTATATTTGTAAGTAATTACAAATCTGCAAACTCTACAATAAGAACTCTATGCACGCTGCCAACTTGTGACGTAAGATGTCAGGTCACAGTATTTAATAATTTCATTGCTTATGTTACCCATATCTTACCCTTCAAACCGGAACACAGCAATGCCAACACTGCTTGGCGGCAGAAATAGGTAAGATAGATCAGTAGTAGTAAGTATAAGTTAGTTAGATTAGTTATTAGATGAAAACATAATTTTTTATCGTAGATGAAAGCAGCTGATACCAATCTAGTAGAAAATGTAAAAGTCATACAACTAGCATAATCAAGTAAAAAACTTATCGTCTTTGTTACTTTGCTTTACTTGTGATTTTAATTTTTTCTTGTATTGATTGATTAATTTTTCAATTTTCCAGGGCATTGAAGTCACAACCTTTTGACCTCAACCACCTTTTTTTTTTTTTTTTTGGGAGGGGGAAAATGCTTTACACATCCCTCGTGGCCGAGCCAAACCACGAGGGTATGTGGGACTCCCCGGACCGGTTTCGGACCAGGCCTACCCACTAAAAACCCTCCGCAGCTCCTTCGTCCGTCACAGGACAGGGGGAAGGGGACAACAGCGAGGCCTTATTCCCGCTGACCCCCTGACCGTGAGTGGTCCGTTACCGGACTCGCGCTACGCCAAAAGGCGCGTGGCTCTGCTGCTTCGTGAGCGGCGCAGGTGTTGTGCGCCGCTTTACACCCCGTGACGTCCCAGCACTAGGTGCCCTGGGGTTGGGGACCATTTTTTGCGCACCCCTGCGGAACCCCTCCCGCGGCCTCTTCCTCCTGGATGATGGGGGTCCCGATGACGTCCTCAGTGACCTCCATCTCCATCCCACCTGAGGTCTCGGGTGGCCGGTTTGGCACTGCCCTCTTCCTTCTCCTGCTTATAGGGGCTTTAGGGGCAGAGCAGGTCTTACCCCCAAGGCGGTGGTCCGCCGGTTTCTCGGCCGCCGCGCACAGTGGGCATTTAGGCTTTGACGAGCATGCCGACGCCCTGTGCCCTGCCTCCCCACACCGGTAACAGAGCATGCTCCGGTCTATCTCCGCCTTGCAGTCTATCCTCAGGTGCCCCGATTCGAGGCACCTGAAGCACCGCATTTCGCGGGGCTGGAGGATCTTCGCCTTCGCGGCGGACCAACCCACCAGCAGCCTCTTGGCAGAGGCTATTCTCTTTGCCGCTTCCACCGGGCAGCACACCCACGCCGTGCCCATGGTGTAACGGCCTTGGCGGATTTCCCACACCCGAACCTCCTCAGTCTGGCACTCGCCGGTCTTTGCGAGCGCCTCTCTTAGTTCGTCCGGTTGGACGGATTCGTCCAGTCCGGAAACGAGCATCTCCGCCATCTTTGTGGGAATAGTGACCCGCGCGACGGACGGGTCAACCACCCTTTTAAGGGCGACGGCTAGGTTGACCGCGCTCGCGTCTTTCTCATCGCCCGTGACGAGGATTATGGCCGCCCCAGTCAAAGACCTACGAAACTGTACACCCTCTATGTCCAGCTCCGCGAGGCTTACTTTGGCCCCGGCGTATGAGTGGCCCTTCTCCTCGGCACCTGGCTGCAATGTCAGCACCACTGCCGCCGTTTTAGGCGTGCGCAGTTTGGGCTGCCGAGGAGGGGCCTTGTTCTTCTTGGGTGGAGGAGGCTGCGTCGGCATGGTGGTAATTGTCGGAATGCCATGCCCTTTTTGTCGTCTACGTTGGCCACGCTTCACCACCGCGGTCCAGGCCTCCTCCGTGTTAGGTTGGGCCACCGGCGGTGGGCGGGACTCCCTCGCTGTGGATTTCTCCGCAGCTGGTTTCTTCCTTCGGGTTGGTTTGCGCCTTCTCGCGGGAGCCGCGTCCTCAAGCGCAGAGGGAGCACTTTTTGCTGCGGACTTCCGAGCTGCAGGCGCAGCGGGTGTCACCTGAATGACCAAGGAAGAGGTGTTCACCTCAGCTCTTCTTTCGTGGTTGAGAGCGGGGCGCAGGCGCGGCTCAGGGTTCAGCCTAGGCTCCAACCCCTCGAGCCTGGCGTTGAGCCGAGCAACCATGCGCCCCATCAACTGATTTTCTAGCTCCTCGATGTTAGGAGGAGCTAGGGTCTCTACCAAGTTTGTGGCTGGTAGGGGAGGTGGTAGGCTCCTCCTTTGAAGGTCCTGCATTTTTGCCTCCAGCTCTGTAGTCTTCTCCTTCTGGACCTTTAATTCTTCCTCCAGACGGGAGTTCGCTTGCTGCAAGCGCACCGTCTCATCAGAGACAGTGCGTGCTGCCAGTGTTTTGGCGTCCTCCCGTAGGTCCTTTGCCGCTTGTTTCAGCTTATGTACGAAGGTCCCCTTCAAATTCGATGACCTTTCGGCCACGTAGTTTATAACGGCCAGTGCTTTACCCATGCGCTCGGTAATGGTGAGCGTTAGGTCCTCACCTCCGCTTTCCTCCAGTGTTGTCAAAACCTCCGCCGCTAATGTTGTTGCAGGGAGGGGTGTACGTCTTGTCATTCTAGGCTCTCTCGGCATTTCTAGGAGCTCCCGCTCGGCCTGTAGTTGTAATTCCAGGCGCTCCTGTCTTAAGTATTCTGCCTTAGCCTTTGCTAACCCTACATATTCGCCCGTTGTTGGCGGACGGCCTCTGCCTCGCTTGCCTTTGGGTTTTGGTGACCTAAAGGAGGATAGCGGAACATCTTCCACAGAAGGATCATCGCTATCTTCTCCTACTTCAAGACTCCTCTTTCGACGAGTGCGGGAGGCATTAGTGCCACTGTCGGTACTCATTAGGGAAGAGCCTTCCGACTGGTAGTCAGACTCTCCCGAGATCAGGAACATGTCTGGACCCTCATACTTCATCATGAGGTCCGAAATCCCGACCCTTCTTCTTCCACCTTTGCGTCCGGTCGCATTTTTACCCCTCGACGACCCGGGATCCGCCGTCGGGGGTTGTAACTCTCCTGCCGCCTCGGTAAGATCGATGGTATTTCCACCAGCCGGCCCGGATACCGGTGGTGGCCCGCTCTCAACGGGTTCGCATGTGTTGTTATCGACGCTCGGAAGGGTGGAATTTGGGTGAGCCAGCCCCAGATACGCTTGGCTGCCCGCAGCCGCCTTACGCGGTCCTACGGGGGGGACTGATACCCCCTGGGGACGTTTATCGTTGTTGCCAAATTCCATTGTGATGTATTTTGGGATACACTCCCTTTCTCCGCTTGGGACTGGTCTCCCACCAGCCACGCACCCCCTCGGCACGGAAACGCCACCTTGGGGTTGGGGTAATTTTTTATAGTGGTTTTCTTCCACGCGGCCCGACGCTCAGTGCGCCGGACCCCCGTGTCCGCTCAATGCGGCCTACGGGTTGCCCGACGGCAGACCCCACTGGATCCACTGCCGCGCAGGTGAGCCGAAGCTCAGGGAATGTCCCCGGAAGGTGCAAAGCACCATAGCGATAAGAATCGCTTCCCCTTGCCACCAGCGAAGGTGGACGCCGAAATCGGCTTCCGGCGAAAGCCACACCTCTTCTTAAGAAAAGAAGAGGGGACTTCGCCCTGCACCGCATGAAGCGGTTGACCACACGAAGTGGCCCGCCGGGTTGAACCCGGGACCTCAACCACCCTAATCTAGGTGGTGGCAACCATCACATTCAAACCCGATCTAACCAGCAATTGTAAACCTGTTTTAGTGTTATATTTTTACTGTATGTGCGATCGTATATAAATAAAAAAATATAATTTATTAATAATAACCGAAGCCGAAGATAGAAGCGCCCGTCATCTGGATCCCTAAACGTCAACAAAGAAACTTTGACGTTTACTTATAGAACAGGACCTCCATTGTCAGGATACAATAAAGTTATTAATGTTGTTATTATGGACACAAATTTAGTAATAGTTATAGCTAGACAGGTAAATTCGGAAGCCCTATCACTTATACCAATTGGGGAATTGGACAAAGTACCAGAACCGAGTGATATCAACTATCAGATCACGAAGGTAGTTCATTCTGTCCCTTTAGTACTGTTGTCGAATTACTGAAAAAATATCACTTCACAGGCAAACTAATAATGAGAATATACCCAAAAGTAGTATTCATAAAATGAATTAATGTTTACTTTCGAGAAAAACTTTATTAGAAAATGTGCAGCCCACAATTAATTATCATTAAAATGTAATAATCAAATTATGTCGCAATATTAAGGCCAATTAATTGATTTAATTTACATACTCATCAATAATTTATCGGCCAATCTTTTGTACCTAATAATTTATTTAAAAAAAACTTATTACAATTATTTCAACGCCTATTATGGTAGAGTGTCTACGTCTGACTGAATTTATTGGATTACGTACGACATACGTACAGGTAGACATTGTTAATTTTAACGCGATATGTTGCGAAATGTAAGAATTCATGTCAATGTCGATTACTGGAACACGCCTGACTTATTCGTTTTTACGTAATGTGGTGTCTTACATTAATAGGTGTCCTACTTACTAATAATAATTCTTCATTTCTCATGCTCCGAAAGTACGCTTGAAGTTATCTGTACAGAGGGACGCTAACAGTATTTCCTCTTCCGGGTAAACGATGTTCCTCGCTGTCAAACTATTAAAAATACAATTTATTTTGACATTTCTGATCAGCCATGTCGAAACTTTTTCTATACAGCCACATCTTTGACCTTGTAATGAAAATTACTATAAAAGTGTATTACGATATAGCACATTACTGCAAGTGCAGCATTGGCAGACTCTGTGATGCGTGCGCTTCGGCTATAATACACGCGTGTTTTATGAGCTGTTTTATGTATCTAAAACCGGTAAAATTAGATACACTTTACGAGCAAGTGTGTTGAAAAAATATTATTGCACAGCCTTTGTTGTCAGTGACAGCTCTGCAACGACGTGACACGTGACATTCGAGCAATTTCAGATATTTCTCGAGATGAATAGTGTTTCATTCATTTCAATCAGAGTTGGATTTTTTGGCCTTTCTTTTTGACAATACACCACAGTTTTTCTATTGGGCTTAAATCCAAACTATTTGCAATCCAGTCAAATACGGAAATATGCTGTTCCCTAAGAAAATATTTGACACTGTTGGCTGTGTGCTTGATTTATTCATTCATCATTTCATGTCATTCAGGTCATTGTTATGCTGAAAGCGAGAAATGCGGTCGTCAAAGTAGGAGATCATTGTCCAAGATGTTTTTGTATTGAAATTGATCCAATGTATGTACCTTCAATCATATCTCGAATAAACGAATCGAATAACACTTTTTTTTCATTCTCTTACATTCCATTTAACACGTTCACGTGAACATTCTATTATCTGAACTCGATGCCATGCCGCACATATTTTTTCATACAAAGAGGATCGACGCCCAGAGATGGTCTGCCAGTGAGGTCTGCTAAGAGCACGTGATAGTCGTACTATGCTTAAAACACTGACGTCCTAGGTCGCGGGGCGCTTTTCCCCCGCGGCTCGCACAGGCCGAATGTATGACGCGACCTGCGCTGAACGACGTATAGTCACGCTGTGCGTACCTATGTCTACAAGGAGGCAATAACTGCCAGTGCATGGAGTGTTCAAAGATAGGTAAAATTTTCGAGGCGGTGCCGGTGTAAGACAACAATTTTGTTGTGTTTGGTGCGTTGCCGTACAGCAAACGAAATGATAGAGATTAGTATGAACAGGCGCCGTGCTATTACGTTGTGCTCAACACACTACTTTATTAGTTAAACGTTGTATTACGTTGTGCTTCACCACATCTACCAAAATTTAACGTATATATAAGTACGCTGTTCGCGTCAACGTGTTAACACATGTTTTTTCGCAAATAATAATCGCTTCTCTCGGTCTAGCTTGGTAAGAATTGGTTATAATAATGAAGTTGGATTGTTGGCGGTAACACGGCTGTCGGCTAAGCAAAAATGTATAGAAATCCATTAATGGATTATAGTGGAATAGAGCGTTAAATGTTACGTTTTTCCACTCACCCGGCACCGGGAACGGCATGACATTTGTATAGGTATTTTTCTCGCATTTTTGCCATGCCGAGTCAGACTGGAAGTTAAAAAACGGTCGTCATGGAATCGATGTCACGTGGCTAAGAAGAAATTTTGCGACATTCGCATGAAATCCCCTTTTCTTGTTTTTTCTAATGTTGTGTTACAATTTTAGGCACTGTTTAAGAGAACCGTAATAAGGATGAAAATAGCACACGTACATTATTATGTTGCCTTCCCAACTTTTATCAATTTTTTCAACCATTTCTGCTAGATGGATTCTTATACAAACAATTTCTACATTTGAAAATAGTACATTGATACCCAAGGGATGAAAGGATCCCTTCAACATTGGGCATACCAAACCCTCTCGGGAGCGAAAAGGAATTGCCGCTTTCTCGCTTTTTTATGTTTTTTTTTGTGAAAATCTACCAGCCAGTATTATTTAACCGACTTCAAAAAAGGAGGAGATTCTCAATTCGATGCGTATGTTTTTTTTTGTGTGCATGCTACGCGATTACGCCGCCAGTTGTTGACCGATTTTCAAAATTCTTTTTGTATTCGATAGAGTATACTCCAAGGGTGATCCCATGGTCACCAAAGTCAGGATCTGATGGTGGGATCCCATGAAAATCGAGGAAGCCCCTTAAATTTTAAGGTGTTATCAACGTGTTTTATGAGTATGTTACGCGATTACTCCGCCAATAGGCTAGTTGACCCTTTTTTAAAGTAGGGCTTAAAATGTTCATAATTATTGTATTAGACCATAGCACATGAATATTATTTTTTTCGATGACTAAAAAGTGCAAAAAATCTATTTTAAATTAAGATTTTCAATTTTGGACCGAAAACACGGTCAGCCATGATAGTCTGTTCATTATCTGTGGCAATGACGTCAGTCATATAGTAAACAAAGCACGGGGGCGAAATAACCTCACAAAAACAATGCTTTCTATTAAATATCACAAAATATAGTAAAACTGTATATGGAACGGGACAATAGAACAGGAATATAGAATACCTCTTCAAAGTCTCCAGGAAATCTGTGGAATAGACGTACCAAGTTATATAGACATGCGAAATATTTGGTTAACACTCGCTTAAAGAAATCCTGTAACTATCTACTGAAACTCAAATGTATTTTTGCGAAAATCACATTAATGTAAGTACTATAACTTAATAACTCAATCTGTGTAGGTACTTCAGTTTCAACTTAAACAAAATAGAAGTTTTTAGGTTGTATGTAAAATCAAATCTGTATGTAAATAAATTAAATTTTTATCTTTCAGTTAGAATGAAAACTGACAGCAGCCGACCAACCAAATTTTAACTTGACCAGAAAACTGAGAGAAAACTTGACCATTCACGCCTTTTTGATTTAATCTAAGTTATACACTGACACTAGATGATGTTTCAAAGAAAAGAATATGTACTTATGTCCAATTGAATAATGATGTAATTGAATATTAATTAAAAAGTATGTAATACAAACAAAAATATCAAAGTTTCATAATGAATATATTTATCTAAACAACTTTTACTTGAATTTACTGAGTACCTAATTAAAATTTGTTGCTTTCAGTGGTTACTTAATGAGAACTATTGTGTACTAACATGTTCTCCTCTTGACAACGAGATTGATAAGGCAGTAAAAGTTGTGCAACATAATACAAAGCAGTGCATGCTCAGCCACAACATCAAAATGTGACCCGTCAACTAGAACAACATTATGTCAACAAAATAACTCAAGTATTCATATACCAAAGCACCATAGAAGTAAATAAGTCCAGTTTGGTAAAACTGAAAGATGTTATATCTTCACTGATTAAACCTGCTGGCCACCATGGCTGGTAAATTTCAGAACCGTACAGTTTGCAAGTTATCCATTTTAAAGCCGTATACAAATATATTAAATGTGATTGCTGTGTTGTCAGCCTGTGCTCTTCTTAATTTACGACCCTTCTTATTAAATAAATAATATAAAGAAATTTTTTTTCTTTACTTTATACATAACTAACATCTAAAGATGACATAATAAATTTTTGTACTACATTAGTCATTATTTCTTCACAAAAAAAAATGTTCTATGTTTATTTGACAATAATGACTTGTAAAGGTTTAAGTTGTATCAAAATATTTAAATTTGAAATACATGTGTTTTATTTTTCCGTTACACCTTAAAAGATTTATAATATTTTATAGGTTTGTTGCTCATATTTATCATTGTTACTCAAATATAGTATATGTTCCAAAAGTACAAATAGGTTGAATAGAGTCAGATCAAATTTATTAATTTGTATATATTGCCTTAAGGTCGCAGGTAATAAAAGTCAAAATAATAGTAAAGTGATTTATTATGAAGTAATACTTTCATATAATTTAGGAAAAATGTAGTATAGTTTCCAAAATGGCACTTGTGACGTTGTAACGTCTTTTATTAAAATATCTACTTAAAACTAACATTAATTTAAATACAAAATGATACTTATTCTAACTTAAATAAACTTATTCTATAAATATTAAATAATACTAAAAGACGAAATAAACCCTTTTAAAGTTCTTGTTGTCCAACTGGCGTTACACCTGCTCTGTTGCGAATTATTAACAGCTATACTGTGGCTCCACAATCCAGTTCTATTGTTTCGCCGAGCCGATGTGTGAGCAGCGCGGTCAGCGCCGGACATTAGAAATTTCGACACCAAAGGAGACCTACGTTCTCCTGCCGCTACCTTTTAGCATACGCGTTATTACGAGTAGTCATTGACATTTTCAATAATTAACAAGGCTATAGTAAATATCGCCTTTTCGTTATTATCAAGTTTTACACCCTACGTATTAGGTAAGTGTTGAACAATTCATTAACTTATTTTGCCATAACATAAGTTATTCAGGTAGTTTGATTATTTTAAGAACCGTTACAAAATATTATGTAATATCTAATTTTGCATAGATTTATTGTTTCTGCATTTATATAAATTAACCGCTAATGCTTTTCATCTTAGCGAACATTCATTTTATAGTTGTTTATTGTCACATTTTCATACCGCATCGCAATTTTCTTGTAACTCCGTTCTGATTGTGATAATTTATTTAAAAAAGCCACACTCACTTGTAGTTGGTACTCTTCACCTGCTTATGCTTCTTCATGCGTAGCTGGTGGTCACAATCAGAGGGAGTGATTTCTCTGCATTTATAAGACACGGTGAATTGGTGAATTCCAGGGTCCAAAGTTTCGGTTGGCCAACCCGTAGCTACTTTCGATGAGCTACGCACTTTCTACCCATCGTTTTCCTCTGAGTGAACACAGAAGACCTGTGCTGTGACCAGTCTCCGTGTTCCGGACTTCGACCCGCAGGGGAGTACCTAGCGTGTCTGCCCTACACCGGAAATAGGAATTGTGTGACCGGTTCCGTACCCTGACCCGTAAAATAAATAAATTTGTGTGCTTAAGGACATTAAATCTTTTATTTAATCCCCTTAACGCCGCACTGGCGCCCAACGTGGGGCGATAATTTATATAAATGCAGAAACAATAAATCTATGCAAAATTAGATATTACATAATATTTTGTAACGGTTCTTAAAATAATCAAACTACCTGAATAACTTATGTTATGGCAAAATAAGTTAATGAATTGTTCAACACTTACCTAATACGTAGGGTGTAAAACTTGATAATAACGAAAAGGCGATATTTACTATAGCCTTGTTAATTATTGAAAATGTCAATGACTACTCGTAATAACGCGTATGCTAAAAGGTAGCGGCAGGAGAACGTAGGTCTCCTTTGGTGTCGAAATTTCTAATGTCCGGCGCTGACCGCGCTGCTCACACATCGGCTCGGCGAAACAATAGAACTGGATTGTGGAGCCACAGTATAGCTGTTAATAATTCGCAACAGAGCAGGTGTAACGCCAGTTGGACAACAAGAACTTTAAAAGGGTTTATTTCGTCTTTTAGTATTATTTAATATTTATAGAATAAGTTTATTTAAGTTAGAATAAGTATCATTTTGTATTTAAATTAATGTTAGTTTTAAGTAGATATTTTAATAAAAGACGTTACAACGTCACAATACCCCCTCGCTTACTGAAGGGTTTTATTGCTATAACCAATAAAATCCTTTTTTTATCAAATCTCAGTATTTGTTTGATGTTTTGCATTTAGGAATCATCAACTTTCATACCTCTATCTTATATTATTTATTTAAGCCTATTAATTTTATATCTTTTATATGCCACGTGCCTAGATCTTTACCGGACATATCTTTTAAGACATAAACTAATGGAGACTTCTTTGCTGTAATTTTAGCTTTAATAAATTTAGGTGCCAATTTCTTTGTAAAATTATTTTCTTTGTCGCTTAAAAAGTAAGCGCGCTTCATTACTATATCACCCACATTAAATTCAGCGAATTTACGTCGCAAATTGTAGTGTGATGAATTCTTGACATGAGCTTGCCACAACCTAGACTGCACCGTATTAAAAATGTTGGACAAACAACCAAGATTTTCGGCATAGACATCTCGTGGCAGAAAAAACATTTCGTCACCCAAATCATTATCTAAGTAATGAGAACCACACGGTACCAATTCTCTACCAAACACAAGAAATGCGGGTGTGTAGCCTGTAGCCTCACTGACGGAACTATTTATGGCAAATTGCACTTTTGGGAGATAAAGATCCCATGACCTATGGTCATCTTCTACAAATGTGCTAACACAGGTTATAATAGTTCTGTTATACCGCTCAACGAGGTTAACTTGAGGGGTATATTTTGGTGTATAAAATACGTTGGGGATGTTATATTTCTTAAATAAAGCGTCTGCAATTTTGCCCGTAAACTGAGTACCATTATCCATTAGAATGGTTTGGGGTATGCCATGAACAAGAAATACATAGTCTTCTAAAATTTTTGAAATTACTACGGCTGTAGCTTTTTTGATTGGAAAAATTAAACAAAATTTTGAAAATCCGCAAGTTATAACTAAAATGTAATTATTTCGTAATTTTGTAGTGGGAAGAGGTCCCATAAGGTCTACTGAAATTAATTGGAATGGACGGGAACATTGTTTAGGACGGCCCATTTCGCCAAGCATCTGATGATTTGGGGCTTTGTAAGATAGGCATTTGTCACAAGAGCTAATAAATTTTACCACATCTTGATACATGCTAGGCCAATAATAGCGTAATGCTAGTCGTCTATAAGTTTTAAATATACCCATATGTCCAGCTGTAGGCACTGAGTGGTTTTCGTGTAACACATTTTCGCGAAATTTCTTGGGAACAACTTCTTTCCAAGAAAATTCGGAAGTGAGATTATCGCTGCCTTTATTTTTGCAAAGTCTAAATAGGGAATTATTTTTAATAATGAAATTAGGAAATTGAGAAGGTTGTTTTAGGCAGCCATCAAAAGTGTTTTTATACCACAAGTCTGTAGCGTCCGAGTGAGAGTCGGAAGTACTTATGGCTGTTAATGGAACGCTTCTAGAAAGAGCATCAGGTATAACATTGTCAGAGCCTTTGCGATGTTTGATGTTGAAATTAAATGTCGACAACCGAACACCCCAACGAGCTAGACGACCAGTTGGGTTACTCAATGATAAAAACCATTTGAGGGCACTATGGTCTGTATAAACGGTGAACGGAAGACCATTTTCAACGTAACAGCGCCAATGTTCAAGGGCAGTAACTACGGCTAAAGTTTCACGTTCGGTGATGCCATAATTCTTTTCAGCAGCTGTTAGTGACTTACTCATGTAAGCGATGGGATGTTCTTTGCCATCTATCATTTGGGTCAGCATAGCACCGATACCATAGCTACTCGCATCCGTATGGACTTCAAACGGTTTACAGAAGTCGGGGCAAGAAAGAACTGGAGCAGAAACGAGGCTTTCTTTTAATCTCTGAAATGCAGAATGTGCCTCAGTAGACCATTTGAACGAAGGAGTACCCTTCTTACTTGATGTTAATTTATTTAAGGGCCCTGCAATGGTACTGAAGTTTGGAACGAATCGTCGGTACCATGTTGCAGTTCCTAAAAAACGCTTCAGATCTTTGCGGCAGGTAGGGGTCGGAAAATTTAGTATAGCCTCTACTTTAGATGGATCTGTACGCAGACCGAAACTATCCACTACGTATCCTAAATATTTGAGTTCCGATCTAAAGAATTCACATTTTTCGAAATTAATAGTGAGGTTGGCTTGTTTTAGCTTTTCTAGTACACGTAAAAGTAATGTCACGTGACTACTAAAGTCCTGCGAAACGCAAATTATGTCATCTAGGTACGCAAAGACTTTATGATCGAACTCTGCAAACAAGAAGTCAACGAGTCTCTGTTGAGTTGCAGGAGCATTGGTTAAGCCAAAGGCGGTTCTTTTGAATCGAAATGTACCTCTACCAGGAATGTAAAATGCCGTTTTGTCGCGGTCTTCTGTAGCAATACTAATTTGCCAAAAAGCTTTTGATAGGTCTATACTTGATAAATAACGAGCGTCCCTCAGATTATCCAAAATCTCAGAAATATAAGGGAGATTATAAGCGTCTTTTTTGGTAACTGAGTTTAACTTTCGACTATCGAGGCAAAATCTTGGTTGTCCGTTCTTTTTATTCACAATTAGAACAGGAGATGACCAAGCACTCTCACAAGGCTCAACTACATCTAATGAGAGCATCTCATCTATCTGTTCAGTGAGAATTCTCTGCTTTTCTGGAGATAAACGGTAATAGCGCTGACGAATCGGCTGGGCATCTCCTGTGTCAATGTGATGTGTAATAATTTTAGTACAACCGAGGCCCTTTCGTTCGGAAGAAATGTGCTCGAACTGTTTAATAACTTTGTCAGCTATTTGTTTTTGAGAAGAATCTAAATTATCGTAACCTTGAATGAAAGTTTTTGATTTTGATGAAACTAATAAACAAGAGTCATTATTTTTGTCTTGAGCAACAATGCTATGAATATATTTAGGACACAGCTTAAATGCTCGCCAAAAGTCAATACCTAAAATAAGATTAGGTTTTATTTCAGGAATAACGAAAGCTTTCAAAATGTGAAGCTGATTTTCAAAATTAATAGGGATATTAATGTATCCAATACTTTGAAAACTCTGACCACCGGCAGCAGTGACACAAATACATTCATCGTTTACAAGATCTAATCCGTTGCTTGTAAAAATTAAGTGTGAATCTTTGCCTAAGATAGTAATAGCAGATCCAGAATCTAAGAGGCCAGAAACAGAAACACCATTAATTTGAACAGTGACATAAGGTCTGTCGTCGGCGTCATAATTGTGCTTGAGAATTGTGTGAGTTTTATAAGACTTGAAAAAAAAATTTAATGTGCGTAACCAATTTTGCCAATCTTCTTTATTAAAATTTTTATTGTTCACACAATTCTCTTGAGCTAGTTTTTTGAACCAGAAGCTTTATTCTGATTGCAATTAGGACATGAAGGAGTTTTAACGTCTTTGTTGCCACAAACAAAACAAAAAATGTTGTCCTTATTAGCAGTACACTGACGAAGATTATGTGTGTCTGTACGACAACGAGGGCAAAAACGACGTTTATCATTGAAGGAATCGATAGCATGTAAATAACTAGGGATTTGATAACTTTTATTTATTTGTTTATTTGATTTTTCATTACTATTATAAGAATAATTAGTAATAGGTTTTTGTAAATTACGGTTATAATAATTATAGGAAGATTTATTAAAATATTTGTTTTTATTACTATTACCTGTATAAGCAAATTCAGGTGCTAATGTATCTGATGTAGGGCCAGAAGGTTCACGAAAATGAGCTAAACGAGCTTGTATGTCTTCATAATTTCTACAAATAGTTTTAAGTTCAATAATAGATTTAATTTCACTGGCTGAAGCAATGACATTAGCATAAATTGGTCGTATGTTGTGAAGAATAATCTCCAATTTATCAACTTCAGAGAGAGTTTTAGATAAACGTGAAAATAAACCAGACATAACCGCTAAATAAACCACAATCGTTTCTGATTCTCCTTGAGTTCTTGAGCGAATCTCGGAAAGTAGCCTGTAGTCATAATCAGACTGATCGAAATCTCTCCTCAAAAACTCAATTAGTTCAGCCCAGCAACGGATTTCGTCTTTAATACTCCTGTACCAATGAAGAGCGTTGCCTGTAAAAATCTCAGTGGCATAGGAAAGAATAGTCGAATCGGATATATTTTTTGCGGTACATAATTCGGTAATGTGTTCGATAAAAGACCGAACACAAGTCTTACCATCGTATTTTATCTTTGTGATTTCACTTGATAAACCACGGTCACAGTGCACGGTAATATTTAAAGGTGGTTGTTCTGAAGTCTCCACTTTTGGACTCAGTAAGAGTTTATCCAAAGTGGTGTCCTTAAAAGTGTCCAATTTTGTTAAATAAAAGTTAAAATCCTTCACACATTCATCAAACAAGGACTGCGAAGCATCATCAGCAGTAATACGGTTAAGACGGTGGTAAATATGATGGAGAAGATTCTGTGTGCGCAGAAACGTGCCCTTATCTGGTTGTGATTCAAGACAACTAGAAATCTGTATATTTGATGGTAGCTTTTCGAAGCGAAAATGTTTTTATGGAACACACGAAATTGGCATGAAAAGTCAACACGAAAAATGTAATGAAAAACGTTGATATTAAAAGTATTGCAATCCGTGCTTATCTTGCTTGAACACGCCTATACAATAAACGAAAATAAAATAATTGAAATGGTGGGTGGGTCATAGGTATGTTATTAATTTTGAATCTGATAACATACCATAAACTATGAAATTACTTGACTTTATGATTATACCTACAATTTCAAAACTCACCGGTGCGTATGTGACATGAATGTGTTGTCAAGTTCTTTCAATTTGTTTGGGTTATACTCTCTATATTTTTTTTCCGTATATTGGTAGCATTGTTGGGAGAAACCATTTCTCCGGAGTCAAACTAGTCTTTCCCTGGTGCCATGCTAGCTAATAGGAGAAAGATGAAGGAATAGACAAAGATTTGTCCGGCCCCTGGGGAGATTTTGTCTTTGTGCCGTGCTAGGCCCGCTGTGTCAATTAAAGTGGATAAAAGAAAACAATAAATATTCAAATCGGTCAAGCCGTTTTTGAGTTTTAGCGAGACTAACGAACGGCGACTCATTTCTACATATCACTTATAGAAACTAATCGTTCTCGAAGTAGTAGTAATAGTAATCCATATTATCTTGCTTTTAACCGACTTCAAAAAGGAGGAGGTTCTTAATTCGATGCGTATGTTCTTTTTTGTGTATGTTACGTGATTACGCCGCCAATTGTGGACCGATTATTTTTTTTTGTGTATTCGATAGAGGGTGGTCCCATGGTCACCAAAGTTAGGATCTGATGATGGGATCCCATGAAAATCGAGGTAAACCCTTAAATTTTAAGGTGTGTCCAACGTGTTTTGTGTGTATGTTACGCGATTACTCCGCCAATTGTGGACTGATTTTCAAAATTCATTTTGTATTCAATAGAGTTTACTCCTATGGTGATCCCAAGGTCACCAAAGTCAGGATCTGATCATGGGAGCCCATGAAAATCGAGGGATACGCTAATTTAATACAAGCTCACCGAAGGTGAGCTGGTGTTAAATTAGGGTTTCTTTCACTAAAAAGTTAAAAAAAATTTTTACGAAAAATAAAACCGACTTCAAAAACACTGAAAAATAATATAAGAATAGGTACAGACAACATCACACTTCTATATTGAAGTCGGCGCCAAACGATGATCTAGAAAGTGTTAAAATTTGTCACCGACTTCAATATAGAAGTGTGATGTTGTCTGTACCTATTCTTATATTATTTTTAAGTTTTCAGTGTTTTTGCAGTCGGTTTTATTTTTTGTAAACATTTTTTTATTTTTAACTTTTAGTGAATGAAAGCTGGTATTAAATTAGTGTTTTCCTTGATTTTCTATTGGATCCCATCATCAGATCCTGACTTTGGTGACCATGGGACCACCCTTGCAGTATACTCTATCGAATAACTTTTAATTACTTTTAAGTTACTACACACAAGTAAATCACGCGACAAGCTTTTATGTCATATACTTAAATTGTGTCGGTGCCCAATTTTAAGACTTTCTAGGAGATCATCGTTTGGCACCGACTTCAGTATAAAAGTGTGATATTGTCTGTACCTATTCTTATATAATTTTTAACTTTGCAGTGTTTTTGAAGTCGGTTTTTATTTTTTCACAATTTTAGTATTGATCTCATAGTGAAAGTTACTCAGTTTGATGGTCTGAATAATAAGCCCAAGTTAATGCATATCCCCAGGAACACGGTGTATAGAAGAAGATAAAAATGTCACCGATTTTACTGACTGATTATAGAAAGTCTTGGAACAAGTTATTTCTATCTGCAGGAAATCTTGTAGAATAGTTTTTTTTCTTAAACCAGAACTGAGGTGCATTCACTCATGCGCGTCTGTCCGTATGGTCCGTATTAGCGCGATGAGAGTGAAAATTCAATAAAATTATAGAGAAAAGTGACGGTTTGTCAGTTTTGATTACAAATTCAGATTTGAGATACTCCAACTATAAGGATAAAGGAAGATGCCTGGCCTGACTGACAACTCACCGACTGATGTTGCCAGGGCCTTGACAGGTGGATCGTCAGAAAAACGCTTTTTATGAAATAATAATCCCTGATCGCGTAGGTGGCGGATAAGGCTGGAAATTTGTTTTTTTTTTATTATACGGGGTTGTGCGGTATATAGGTTACGAAATATATAGGTTGTTGTATATACGTTTTCTTTTATAAAAAGTTATATGAGAATTTCAGATTTGGTACGAATATAAGCCAGACTGTTCATGTTCATGTATTTAGTTGAGTTTGTATGAAAAAAAATGGGAATTATTTTTATCAGGGAAGGGTATTCGTATCGTAATTCAGCCGAAAAATTGCTTGCCTACCAATGCAAAGATCAAATACATACTTACATGTTATCAAATTAAATTAGACTTAATTGGTATTCTGCAGTTCGTGTATAGGGCGCAATTTCATGTAACAGTTTTTGATAGTTTCTAATTTTTAACTCCGTTATTAAACGATTCGAAGTTATATGAGCCTTGCTACCCAAAATAGCCAGAGAGTTCATGTTGCGAATTCAAACCTCTGTTAAATGATTTTGATAACTCCACATTGTTGATAAGGAGCATAGTTCTGAATATGACCTAAAACTATTTCGAAAATCTGACTCCCTATACCTAGTTACAATGATTTCCTCCGGGGGAAATGCGTAACCGCACCGTACCCGCCGTTGGCTAGACGGCGAGCGTATGTGGGGCAGAGTGCCAGGCCTACCCACTAAAACCGCCCGGTGTTCTCCCTGCTCTTATGGGCGCGCTAGATAAGGTCCACACTGCGACTCCACTACCCACGCGCCCGGGTAAACTCGACCAACTGGTCGGGCTAGGCCAAGGGGGGATTGCCCAAAAACACCGGAGCCATCCCCAGACGGAGGGCCTTACGGCGTCGTGCACGGGGCCAGCCGTGCACGCAGGCCTCCACGGCAGGGTCACTAGACGGGCATCGCTTAAGCGAATGCCCGCCTTCGCCTGCCTGTCCGTCTACGGCGCATGGGAGCGGCTTGAGGATCATTCTCCCGCTCCCTCTCCGCGGCCTCCTTCTGCGAGATGACGTCCTCGCAAAAGGAGGCGACCACCCCCCATTCCGCCTCGCCGCGGAGCATGGCCACGACTATGCTCGGCAGCAAGAGGTCTCTATCTCCCAGCGCAGCGTTGAGTTCACTGCGCTGGCGTCACCAGCACACCAACAGGGTGTGCTCGGCAATGTCGTCGGGAGTGTCGCAGTGATGACACTGCGGCGTTTCTTCCCGATGCGCGACTCGGTGCAGGTAGTGATCAAAACAGCAATGTCCGGTTAGTACCTGCACCATGCGGAACGAGAGACTGCCCTGCCCTACTGCCCTACTGCCGGCGCCGTACCCACTCCTCCAACATCGGACGTATCGCTCCTATCGTCCGGTGGCCGGCAGCTGGGAAGGCGAGTGCCTCGCCCCATCGACGCAGAGCCTCCCTCTGCGCCTCCTGGGTACGAACCCGCTCCACTTCCTCAGTAGCAGATCGTTTCCCCCGTTCTCTAACGGCAACCCGATGTCGATACACCTCCGCATGGACGCGTGCATCGACATCCCACGGTGTTTGGCCCGCAAGAACGCAGGCTGACCGTGCGACCGTTAATATCTTGATATATGTAGATTAGCCAATCAATATTGAAACAGAGACACCGCTCTTGCTGCGTATAGCATTATCTTGCTCTCAGTGCGGTCTGGTGAGGGGCCATAACTATCTCTTATAATTTTCATTATTTAAATTTAAAATCCATTGATTTTAGTAAGATATCCTATATTGTAGCCACCAGATTAAGGCTACTGGGTAGTTGATATGCATTTTAATTGTTTTTACTATTTTTAAATAAGTCTAATTTTCGGGTAACTATATGATCTTTTCGGGGTTCATATTAATGGATACCGGATGGCCCCATTTCATCATGCGACTCAAAACTTCCTAAAAAAAGTAGCTTAGGTAGACAAAGCGAAGTTCGCGCGCAAAAGCTACTCACTCATACACAAGTCTCGATTTTCTCCCGATGAACAACTGAAATCGAAGGAGTAGCAATAAAAGTTGCGAAGTACTTTTTCTTATCGGTATATTGAAGTTTGAAATCTTCACTCTCTTTCTTAATAAATGTCGAAATCTGAACTGGAAACTATAAAAAAGTATAAACGATGTCATATCAGGTCACGGCAGGAAGTCCGACAGCCCCGTGTGTTCGTAGATACGTAGCGTTGCCGCTACGCCGCGCTAGCTCGTGTTTCACAACGACCTATCTCGTTTTACGTTCTAAACTAGCCTAGTGTAAAAGTGACATGTTAAGGACAGTATTGAACCGTAAACCACTAGGAGGGTTATATTGAGGCGCATAATAAACCATAAACCTTTATGACAAATATCCAACTAAACAACTACATTTTTAAATACATTATTAAATTTTGTTGAAACAACTAAATGTATTTTAAAGTATTAATAAAAATGGAACTAATTAGAAACAATAGAAAAATACACTAAAAATTAAAAAATAAAATTCATCCATATTCACGTGGCAAGGTTCTTTGTAACATGATTTGATATCTATAATTTATTATTTACTAAATTATAATTTACTTTAGATAGAGTTGACCAAAATATTAATCATCTTCAATTATAAAAAAATAAAAACCGACTTCAAAAACACTGAAAAGTTAAGAATAATATAAGAATAGGTACAGACAACATCACACTTCTATATTTAAGTCGGTGCCAAACGATGATCTCCTAGAAAGTCTTAAAATTTGGCACCGACTTTAATATAGAAGTGTGATGTTGTCTGTACCTATTCTTATATTATTTTTAACTTTTCAGTGTTTTTGAAGTCGGTTTTTATTTCTATAAAATATTTTTTATTTTTAACTTTTTAGTGAATGAAATCTGTATAGTGAAAGAAACCCTAGAAGTATATTCTATCGAATACAAAAAGAATTTTGAAAATCGGTCCACAATAGGGTAGTTGACTCATATCAAAATTTATTAAAATATTGTTTATTTCTAACAGTATTTGGCATAAGGTTCCACAATATACCGATTTTAATAAATAACAATGAATGATTACTGTAAAATTTTAATTTGAAAATGCTAGATATAATCTTTTTTTATCTCACGCCGTAAACGCTTTGATATCCTGTGGTCAGGGCCGTGACGTCACTCATATAGTAAACAAAGAAATGTCAAATTTGATTCAACAACTCGTCGATTTGCTCTATTCTTTCCTAAAACTGGCAAAAAATCGTCAAAGTCTCCGTTATTATATTTGTAAATATCGTAAATTATTTGTATTAATAGCAAAATCAACCATTGATGTTGGATTTGTGAGAGCAGATAGTACAAATCTTCCGAAAATAGACAGATTGATGGTCAGGAGATTCTTTGTGTATCGCTCTAAACAATATAAGTACAGTTTCAATACTGTTATAATGAAGAACAGGTTACAAGTGTACTTGTCAAGATTGTCACGCGGCAGAAGGAGTTGCAAACATGCATTTTTGGTGTGGTTGCACCATCACAGTGAGGAGCTATTTTGTACAGCAGTTGAATGCTATTGGATAGAATTCTATCTCTCAAAAGTCAAATAAACACTAAAAGTATTTACTTAAAGAGAAATGCTGAAAAGAAAACATCAGGATCATGTGTCAAATACCAGTGTAGTACTGCAAGAATTTGTAAATGAACATAAAAAGAGAAAGATTGGCAGTTGTTCATTTGTCAAGCATGAAGAAAATTACTGGGAGGAAAAATATATATACATTCACAGACACAGATTGTGACATATTTCTTAAAAAATAAAAGACCTCTTCAATGAAGAATGAATAAAGTGCATAGAAAACTAAACCACGAATCATCAATACAGAAGTGCTCTTTAGTTCGAGCTTCGATATAAACAATAAGAGTTTCCATGTGGTATAAAGTTAGCCAGTCCATAACACATGATGGTTCTTTTGTTGGGAAATCCTGCAGACACCTACGAGTATAATTAAATGTGGATAAAAGTTGAAAGATGAAGATTTGGGTTGAAATTTGCAAAATGTGACCTCATTTCTGATTAATACCCTGTAATAGTCTATTCAACAAACGGTATCCATAAAATTAGATTAGTACAAAATTGTCATGCTTTTTTACTGAAGAAAATGTTAATTATCAAAGACGGAAAACTGTGAACAGTATGCTTAACTCAAGTATAGATGCAGATGTTTTGTGCTAAAGCAAAACTTATATACTTTTGTGTTGCTAGCAGTATGTAATTTTGAAATCACTCAAAAGGTGACAATATTAGCTATAATAGGTTCTAACAATCTGTATGTCAAAAAACTTATTGATCAAATAGTGTGCGGCGTTAAGGGGCCGTGCGGCGTTAAGGGGCGCAATTGTGACGTTGTAACGTCTTTTATTAAAATATCTACTTAAAACTAACATTAATTTAAATACAAAATGATACTTATTCTAACTTAAATAAACTTATTCTATAAATATTAAATAATACTAAAAGACGAAATAAACCCTTTTAAAGTTCTTGTTGTCCAACTGGCGTTACACCTGCTCTGTTGCGAATTATTAACAGCTATACTGTGGCTCCACAATCCAGTTCTATTGTTTCGCCGAGCCGATGTGTGAGCAGCGCGGTCAGCGCCGGACATTAGAAATTTCGACACCAAAGGAGACCTACGTTCTCCTGCCGCTACCTTTTAGCATACGCGTTATTACGAGTAGTCATTGACATTTTCAATAATTAACAAGGCTATAGTAAATATCGCCTTTTCGTTATTATCAAGTTTTACACCCTACGTATTAGGTAAGTGTTGAACAATTCATTAACTTATTTTGCCATAACATAAGTTATTCAGGTAGTTTGATTATTTTAAGAACCGTTACAAAATATTATGTAATATCTAATTTTGCATAGATTTATTGTTTCTGCATTTATATAAATTAACCGCTAATGCTTTTCATCTTAGCGAACATTCATTTTATAGTTGTTTATTGTCACATTTTCATACCGCATCGCAATTTTCTTGTAACTCCGTTCTGATTGTGATAATTTATTTAAAAAAGCCACACTCACTTGTAGTTGGTACTCTTCACCTGCTTATGCTTCTTCATGCGTAGCTGGTGGTCACAATCAGAGGGAGTGATTTCTCTGCATTTATAAGACACGGTGAATTGGTGAATTCCAGGGTCCAAAGTTTCGGTTGGCCAACCCGTAGCTACTTTCGATGAGCTACGCACTTTCTACCCATCGTTTTCCTCTGAGTGAACACAGAAGACCTGTGCTGTGACCAGTCTCCGTGTTCCGGACTTCGACCCGCAGGGGAGTACCTAGCGTGTCTGCCCTACACCGGAAATAGGAATTGTGTGACCGGTTCCGTACCCTGACCCGTAAAATAAATAAATTTGTGTGCTTAAGGACATTAAATCTTTTATTTAATCCCCTTAACGCCGCACTGGCGCCCTTTTACGTGGTTCTCTTTTAAAAGGTCACATTTTCCTCTTTTTGGTGAAAGGTAGCTGTGCTATTGTGTTTGTGTGCTTTATTCGTTATTTTTGTTTTTGTGAAACGTTATTTTATTTTGGTTGCTCACAACTAAGGTGTACGCCACGTATTATTTTAAATCTATACATATTTTTTGTTTGCTATTCATTTATTTTTTTTTCAAAAAAATAAAACTTTACATTTATATAGGCAGTTAATAATAAGTAATGCGTATCAGTTTTAAATAAACAAATTATTCATATTGTTTAGATATTTTGATAGTTTTGTATACATACAGTACTCACTATTAACATTACACTGCCGGCCATAAAAATTGAGCTCGTATATTTTTTATTTTTTTTATTTTTTGTTGTGCGCACACATTAGTTGTTGTTTTGCTTTTTTCTTTTTCGTTTTGTACTTTTGTGTTTGGTTTTATATTTTTGCTTTTTGCAATTGAATTTTTTTTTTGTCTGCTATTCATTTCATATCAACCATAACGTTTTAATTTTTCTTTCTGATCAATTGTAACAGACGGAGTAGTTTTTTTTTATTGTTCAACATTTATCTAACCATTTTTTTTTTTTTACAATGTCATTCCCCGTAAAATTTTTGTCATTACAAAAGAGCGAATTAGAATACGAGGTAGCTATTAGAGGTTCAACGCCGGCTCCTACGGTTCAGGATTTACGCAGACAGATATCAAAGTTAGGAATAACATTTCCATCTGAAGATATTTTGGTCAGTCATTTAAGCACTTCCGATGATCTCAATGCAGTCGTCGAGTTATTAAAAAAGATTTCTAGTTGTCTTGAATCACAACCAGATAAGGGCACGTTTCTGCGCACACAGAATCTTCTCCATCATATTTACCACCGTCTTAACCGTATTACTGCTGATGATGCTTCGCAGTCCTTGTTTGATGAATGTGTGAAGGATTTTAACTTTTATTTAACAAAATTGGACACTTTTAAGGACACCACTTTGGATAAACTCTTACTGAGTCCAAAAGTGGAGACTTCAGAACAACCACCTTTAAATATTACCGTGCACTGTGACCGTGGTTTATCAAACAAATTCATCAAACAAGGACTGCGAAGCATCATCAGCAGTAATACGGTTAAGACGGTGGTAAATATGATGGAGAAGATTCTGTGTGCGCAGAAACGTGCCCTTATCTGGTTGTGATTCAAGACAACTAGAAATCTTTTTTAATAACTCGACGACTGCATTGAGATCATCGGAAGTGCTTAAATGACTGACCAAAATATCTTCAGATGGAAATGTTATTCCTAACTTTGATATCTGTCTGCGTAAATCCTGAACCGTAGGAGCCGGCGTTGAACCTCTAATAGCTACCTCGTATTCTAATTCGCTCTTTTGTAATGACAAAAATTTTACGGGGAATGACATTGTAAAAAAAAAAAAAAATGGTTAGATAAATGTTGAACAATAAAAAAAAACTACTCCGTCTGTTACAATTGATCAGAAAGAAAAATTAAAACGTTATGGTTGATATGAAATGAATAGCAGACAAAAAAAAAATTCAATTGCAAAAAGCAAAAATATAAAACCAAACACAAAAGTACAAAACGAAAAAGAAAAAAGCAAAACAACAACTAATGTGTGCGCACAACAAAAAATAAAAAAAATAAAAAATATACGAGCTCAATTTTTATGGCCGGCAGTGTAATGTTAATAGTGAGTACTGTATGTATACAAAACTATCAAAATAACTAAACAATATGAATAATTTGTTTATTTAAAACTGATACGCATTACTTATTATTAACTGCCTATATAAATGTAAAGTTTTATTTTTTTGAAAAAAAAATAAATGAATAGCAAACAAAAAATATGTATAGATTTAAAATAATACGTGGCGTACACCTTAGTTGTGAGCAACCAAAATAAAATAACGTTTCACAAAAACAAAAATAACGAATAAAGCACACAAACACAATAGCACAGCTACCTTTCACCAAAAAGAGGAAAATGTGACCTTTTAAAAGAGAACCACGTAAAAGGGCGCCAGTGCGGCGTTAAGGGGATTAAATAAAAGATTTAATGTCCTTAAGCACACAAATTTATTTATTTTACGGGTCAGGGTACGGAACCGGTCACACAATTCCTATTTCCGGTGTAGGGCAGACACGCTAGGTACTCCCCTGCGGGTCGAAGTCCGGAACACGGAGACTGGTCACAGCACAGGTCTTCTGTGTTCACTCAGAGGAAAACGATGGGTAGAAAGTGCGTAGCTCATCGAAAGTAGCTACGGGTTGGCCAACCGAAACTTTGGACCCTGGAATTCACCAATTCACCGTGTCTTATAAATGCAGAGAAATCACTCCCTCTGATTGTGACCACCAGCTACGCATGAAGAAGCATAAGCAGGTGAAGAGTACCAACTACAAGTGAGTGTGGCTTTTTTAAATAAATTATCACAATCAGAACGGAGTTACAAGAAAATTGCGATGCGGTATGAAAATGTGACAATAAACAACTATAAAATGAATGTTCGCTAAGATGAAAAGCATTAGCGGTTAATTTATATAAATGCAGAAACAATAAATCTATGCAAAATTAGATATTACATAATATTTTGTAACGGTTCTTAAAATAATCAAACTACCTGAATAACTTATGTTATGGCAAAATAAGTTAATGAATTGTTCAACACTTACCTAATACGTAGGGTGTAAAACTTGATAATAACGAAAAGGCGATATTTACTATAGCCTTGTTAATTATTGAAAATGTCAATGACTACTCGTAATAACGCGTATGCTAAAAGGTAGCGGCAGGAGAACGTAGGTCTCCTTTGGTGTCGAAATTTCTAATGTCCGGCGCTGACCGCGCTGCTCACACATCGGCTCGGCGAAACAATAGAACTGGATTGTGGAGCCACAGTATAGCTGTTAATAATTCGCAACAGAGCAGGTGTAACGCCAGTTGGACAACAAGAACTTTAAAAGGGTTTATTTCGTCTTTTAGTATTATTTAATATTTATAGAATAAGTTTATTTAAGTTAGAATAAGTATCATTTTGTATTTAAATTAATGTTAGTTTTAAGTAGATATTTTAATAAAAGACGTTACAACGTCACAATTGCGCCCCTTAACGCCGCACGGCCCCTTAACGCCGCACACTATTTGATCAATAAGTTTTTTGACATACAGATTGTTAGAACCTATTATAGCTAATATTGTCACCTTTTGAGTGATTTCAAAATTACATACTGCTAGCAACACAAAAGTATATAAGTTTTGCTTTAGCACAAAACATCTGCATCTATACTTGAGTTAAGCATACTGTTCACAGTTTTCCGTCTTTGATAATTAACATTTTCTTCAGTAAAAAAGCATGACAATTTTGTACTAATCTAATTTTATGGATACCGTTTGTTGAATAGACTATTACAGGGTATTAATCAGAAATGAGGTCACATTTTGCAAATTTCAACCCAAATCTTCATCTTTCAACTTTTATCCACATTTAATTATACTCGTAGGTGTCTGCAGGATTTCCCAACAAAAGAACCATCATGTGTTATGGACTGGCTAACTTTATACCACATGGAAACTCTTATTGTTTATATCGAAGCTCGAACTAAAGAGCACTTCTGTATTGATGATTCGTGGTTTAGTTTTCTATGCACTTTATTCATTCTTCATTGAAGAGGTCTTTTATTTTTTAAAAAATATGTCACAATCTGTGTCTGTGAATGTATATATATTTTTCCTCCCAGTAATTTTCTTCATGCTTGACAAATGAACAACTGCCAATCTTTCTCTTTTTATGTTCATTTACAAATTCTTGCAGTACTACACTGGTATTTGACACATGATCCTGATGTTTTCTTTTCAGCATTTCTCTTTAAGTAAATACTTTTAGTGTTTATTTGACTTTTGAGAGATAGAATTCTATCCAATAGCATTCAACTGCTGTACAAAATAGCTCCTCACTGTGATGGTGCAACCACACCAAAAATGCATGTTTGCAACTCCTTCTGCCGCGTGACAATCTTGACAAGTACACTTGTAACCTGTTCTTCATTATAACAGTATTGAAACTGTACTTATATTGTTTAGAGCGATACACAAAGAATCTCCTGACCATCAATCTGTCTATTTTCGGAAGATTTGTACTATCTGCTCTCACAAATCCAACATCAATGGTTGATTTTGCTATTAATACAAATAATTTACGATATTTACAAATATAATAACGGAGACTTTGACGATTTTTTGCCAGTTTTAGGAAAGAATAGAGCAAATCGACGAGTTGTTGAATCAAATTTGACATTTCTTTGTTTACTATATGAGTGACGTCACGGCCCTGACCACAGGATATCAAAGCGTTTACGGCGTGAGATAAAAAAAGATTATATCTAGCATTTTCAAATTAAAATTTTACAGTAATCATTCATTGTTATTTATTAAAATCGGTATATTGTGGAACCTTATGCCAAATACTGTTAGAAATAAACAATATTTTAATAAATTTTGATATGAGTCAACTACCCTATTGTGGACCGATTTTCAAAATTCTTTTTGTATTCGATAGAATATACTTCTAGGGTTTCTTTCACTATACAGATTTCATTCACTAAAAAGTTAAAAATAAAAAATATTTTATAGAAATAAAAACCGACTTCAAAAACACTGAAAAGTTAAAAATAATATAAGAATAGGTACAGACAACATCACACTTCTATATTAAAGTCGGTGCCAAATTTTAAGACTTTCTAGGAGATCATCGTTTGGCACCGACTTAAATATAGAAGTGTGATGTTGTCTGTACCTATTCTTATATTATTCTTAACTTTTCAGTGTTTTTGAAGTCGGTTTTTATTTTTTTATAATTGAAGATGATTAATATTTTGGTCAACTCTATCTAAAGTAAATTATAATTTAGTAAATAATAAATTATAGATATCAAATCATGTTACAAAGAACCTTGCCACGTGAATATGGATGAATTTTATTTTTTAATTTTTAGTGTATTTTTCTATTGTTTCTAATTAGTTCCATTTTTATTAATACTTTAAAATACATTTAGTTGTTTCAACAAAATTTAATAATGTATTTAAAAATGTAGTTGTTTAGTTGGATATTTGTCATAAAGGTTTATGGTTTATTATGCGCCTCAATATAACCCTCCTAGTGGTTTACGGTTCAATACTGTCCTTAACATGTCACTTTTACACTAGGCTAGTTTAGAACGTAAAACGAGATAGGTCGTTGTGAAACACGAGCTAGCGCGGCGTAGCGGCAACGCTACGTATCTACGAACACACGGGGCTGTCGGACTTCCTGCCGTGACCTGATATGACATCGTTTATACTTTTTTATAGTTTCCAGTTCAGATTTCGACATTTATTAAGAAAGAGAGTGAAGATTTCAAACTTCAATATACCGATAAGAAAAAGTACTTCGCAACTTTTATTGCTACTCCTTCGATTTCAGTTGTTCATCGGGAGAAAATCGAGACTTGTGTATGAGTGAGTAGCTTTTGCGCGCGAACTTCGCTTTGTCTACCTAAGCTACTTTTTTTAGGAAGTTTTGAGTCGCATGATGAAATGGGGCCATCCGGTATCCATTAATATGAACCCCGAAAAGATCATATAGTTACCCGAAAATTAGACTTATTTAAAAATAGTAAAAACAATTAAAATGCATATCAACTACCCAGTAGCCTTAATCTGGTGGCTACAATATAGGATATCTTACTAAAATCAATGGATTTTAAATTTAAATAATGAAAATTATAAGAGATAGTTATGGCCCCTCACCAGACCGCACTGAGAGCAAGATAATGCTATACGCAGCAAGAGCGGTGTCTCTGTTTCAATATTGATTGGCTAATCTACATATATCAAGATATTAACGGTCGCACGGTCAGCCTGCGTTCTTGCGGGCCAAACACCGTGGGATGTCGATGCACGCGTCCATGCGGAGGTGTATCGACATCGGGTTGCCGTTAGAGAACGGGGGAAACGATCTGCTACTGAGGAAGTGGAGCGGGTTCGTACCCAGGAGGCGCAGAGGGAGGCTCTGCGTCGATGGGGCGAGGCACTCGCCTTCCCAGCTGCCGGCCACCGGACGATAGGAGCGATACGTCCGATGTTGGAGGAGTGGGTACGGCGCCGGCAGTAGGGCAGTAGGGCAGGGCAGTCTCTCGTTCCGCATGGTGCAGGTACTAACCGGACATTGCTGTTTTGATCACTACCTGCACCGAGTCGCGCATCGGGAAGAAACGCCGCAGTGTCATCACTGCGACACTCCCGACGACATTGCCGAGCACACCCTGTTGGTGTGCTGGTGACGCCAGCGCAGTGAACTCAACGCTGCGCTGGGAGATAGAGACCTCTTGCTGCCGAGCATAGTCGTGGCCATGCTCCGCGGCGAGGCGGAATGGGGGGTGGTCGCCTCCTTTTGCGAGGACGTCATCTCGCAGAAGGAGGCCGCGGAGAGGGAGCGGGAGAATGATCCTCAAGCCGCTCCCATGCGCCGTAGACGGACAGGCAGGCGAAGGCGGGCATTCGCTTAAGCGATGCCCGTCTAGTGACCCTGCCGTGGAGGCCTGCGTGCACGGCTGGCCCCGTGCACGACGCCGTAAGGCCCTCCGTCTGGGGATGGCTCCGGTGTTTTTGGGCAATCCCCCCTTGGCCTAGCCCGACCAGTTGGTCGAGTTTACCCGGGCGCGTGGGTAGTGGAGTCGCAGTGTGGACCTTATCTAGCGCGCCCATAAGAGCAGGGAGAACACCGGGCGGTTTTAGTGGGTAGGCCTGGCACTCTGCCCCACATACGCTCGCCGTCTAGCCAACGGCGGGTACGGTGCGGTTACGCATTTCCCCCGGAGGAAAAAAAGGGTACCCCAGAAATCATTGTAACTAGGTATAGGGAGTCAGATTTTCGAAATAGTTTTAGGTCATATTCAGAACTATGCTCCTTATCAACAATGTGGAGTTATCAAAATCATTTAACAGAGGTTTGAATTCGCAACATGAACTCTCTGGCTATTTTGGGTAGCAAGGCTCATATAACTTCGAATCGTTTAATAACGGAGTTAAAAATTAGAAACTATCAAAAACTGTTACATGAAATTGCGCCCTATACACGAACTGCAGAATACCAATTAAGTCTAATTTAATTTGATAACATGTAAGTATGTATTTGATCTTTGCATTGGTAGGCAAGCAATTTTTCGGCTGAATTACGATACGAATACCCTTCCCTGATAAAAATAATTCCCATTTTTTTTCATACAAACTCAACTAAATACATGAACATGAACAGTCTGGCTTATATTCGTACCAAATCTGAAATTCTCATATAACTTTTTATAAAAGAAAACGTATATACAACAACCTATATATTTCGTAACCTATATACCGCACAACCCCGTATAATAAAAAAAAAACAAATTTCCAGCCTTATCCGCCACCTACGCGATCAGGGATTATTATTTCATAAAAAGCGTTTTTCTGACGATCCACCTGTCAAGGCCCTGGCAACATCAGTCGGTGAGTTGTCAGTCAGGCCAGGCATCTTCCTTTATCCTTATAGTTGGAGTATCTCAAATCTGAATTTGTAATCAAAACTGACAAACCGTCACTTTTCTCTATAATTTTATTGAATTTTCACTCTCATCGCGCTAATACGGACCATACGGACAGACGCGCATGAGTGAATGCACCTCAGTTCTGGTTTAAGAAAAAAAACTATTCTACAAGATTTCCTGCAGATAGAAATAACTTGTTCCAAGACTTTCTATAATCAGTCAGTAAAATCGGTGACATTTTTATCTTCTTCTATACACCGTGTTCCTGGGGATATGCATTAACTTGGGCTTATTATTCAGACCATCAAACTGAGTAACTTTCACTATGAGATCAATACTAAAATTGTGAAAAAATAAAAACCGACTTCAAAAACACTGCAAAGTTAAAAATTATATAAGAATAGGTACAGACAATATCACACTTTTATACTGAAGTCGGTGCCAAACGATGATCTCCTAGAAAGTCTTAAAATTGGGCACCGACACAATTTAAGTATATGACATAAAAGCTTGTCGCGTGATTTACTTGTGTGTAGTAACTTAAAAGTAATTAAAAGTTATTCGATAGAGTATACTGCAAGGGTGGTCCCATGGTCACCAAAGTCAGGATCTGATGATGGGATCCAATAGAAAATCAAGGAAAACACTAATTTAATACCAGCTTTCATTCACTAAAAGTTAAAAATAAAAAAATGTTTACAAAAAATAAAACCGACTGCAAAAACACTGAAAACTTAAAAATAATATAAGAATAGGTACAGACAACATCACACTTCTATATTGAAGTCGGTGACAAATTTTAACACTTTCTAGATCATCGTTTGGCGCCGACTTCAATATAGAAGTGTGATGTTGTCTGTACCTATTCTTATATTATTTTTCAGTGTTTTTGAAGTCGGTTTTATTTTTCGTAAAAATTTTTTTTAACTTTTTAGTGAAAGAAACCCTAATTTAACACCAGCTCACCTTCGGTGAGCTTGTATTAAATTAGCGTATCCCTCGATTTTCATGGGCTCCCATGATCAGATCCTGACTTTGGTGACCTTGGGATCACCATAGGAGTAAACTCTATTGAATACAAAATGAATTTTGAAAATCAGTCCACAATTGGCGGAGTAATCGCGTAACATACACACAAAACACGTTGGACACACCTTAAAATTTAAGGGTTTACCTCGATTTTCATGGGATCCCATCATCAGATCCTAACTTTGGTGACCATGGGACCACCCTCTATCGAATACACAAAAAAAAATAATCGGTCCACAATTGGCGGCGTAATCACGTAACATACACAAAAAAGAACATACGCATCGAATTAAGAACCTCCTCCTTTTTGAAGTCGGTTAAAAGCAAGATAATATGGATTACTATTACTACTACTTCGAGAACGATTAGTTTCTATAAGTGATATGTAGAAATGAGTCGCCGTTCGTTAGTCTCGCTAAAACTCAAAAACGGCTTGACCGATTTGAATATTTATTGTTTTCTTTTATCCACTTTAATTGACACAGCGGGCCTAGCACGGCACAAAGACAAAATCTCCCCAGGGGCCGGACAAATCTTTGTCTATTCCTTCATCTTTCTCCTATTAGCTAGCATGGCACCAGGGAAAGACTAGTTTGACTCCGGAGAAATGGTTTCTCCCAACAATGCTACCAATATACGGAAAAAAAATATAGAGAGTATAACCCAAACAAATTGAAAGAACTTGACAACACATTCATGTCACATACGCACCGGTGAGTTTTGAAATTGTAGGTATAATCATAAAGTCAAGTAATTTCATAGTTTATGGTATGTTATCAGATTCAAAATTAATAACATACCTATGACCCACCCACCATTTCAATTATTTTATTTTCGTTTATTGTATAGGCGTGTTCAAGCAAGATAAGCACGGATTGCAATACTTTTAATATCAACGTTTTTCATTACATTTTTCGTGTTGACTTTTCATGCCAATTTCGTGTGTTCCATAAAAACATTTTCGCTTCGAAAAGCTACCATCAAATATACAGATTATTAGATGATAATACCACTATTTAATTTAATACTATATAGTATATCTAACACCCCTTTACAATGTTTTTTGGAGGATTTAAAAAATTAATTGAAAAAGAAAAATACATAATAATATGTTATAGTTTTAGCCGATTCAGATTTGTTCTACCGTTTCATTTGTAACAAGCGCAAAAATTTAAAAAAAAACACTTGCGACATGGTAATAGATGTTAAAAACGAAAAATGTTAAGTATAAAACCTTTTGTCTGCACCTCAATAGCTCGAAGAGTAATATCTCTTCTAAAAACGTCAAAAAGTGATTAATTTTCTCTATTTTATTAGCGCCGTGCTAAGCAAATGGAGAATTTGTCCACTACCAATGTCACTGAGAGAGATACAAATTTAAACCTTTGCCCCCATGCTAGATACAGGGGAGTAACTGATTTTCTCTCTTGTCAAAAAGACATAAGTGGTGGAGAGAGATCTTTTCCACGCCCCGTGCTAGGCCCGCTGGTGTGGTTAAAAAAAGATTAATAAGGTAAATCCATAAGAAAAGCTAAAAAAATAATATAAAATAACTAGCTATAATAATTTTCAAAAAAAACACCCTTCATAAAAATCGGTCAAGCCGTTTCAGAGGAGTTTGGTTACCAGCACTATGACAGGAGAATGTTATATATTAAGAATATTTGTATGGGAAATAACGGTATTATTCGCGATTGCTTATCTATATCTATTATATATTGACAGATGTGTCAAGGGGATACAAGATTTACCGAGTCAGCTGGTAAGAGATATTTTTGGTCGACTTTTTGAATGCATTAATAAACGGACATTGTGTTTTTAATTAATTCGTTCATTCTTAATTCAATTCAAGTTAATGATGGTTTGTAACCAAAAAAATACTATGTTCTACTTAGATTTATTTTATTTATCTAGTATTAGCTGCTGCCCGCGACTTCGTCTGCGTCCCCAGGGAACTAATTAAAATTCGGTATAATAGTAGCCTATGTACTTTCCAAGGGCTTACGCTATATGTATACTAAATATAATTAAAATTAGTTCAGTGGTTGAGTCGTGAAAGCGTAACAAATAAACAAACAAATACACTTTCGCATTAGTAATATTAGTAAGGATAAAATATTGAAAACTCTGTAAGCAATGCAGTTAAAAACAACGTGCCACAGGTTAATGCTTAAACTAATAAAATAAATCTTACATTATATATTATATAAAAACTCACCGCTCCGCAATCTGAGTAATTGAGCTAACGATGTCACACAATAAATATCACGAGAAATTCAGTATGTAGATTCCACTTTTCTTTTAAAAATGTATTTATTTAAATCACAGATCGAAGAATCCGGTTGCACAATATCACGTTAGTCTTCGAGTATGTGAGAGTTTGTCTGTCCGAGTGACAACGTCATTAACTGAGAAACAACTCTACGGTACTGGCTCTATTAAGCTTTGTTGCTCTGTATCGGGTCGCTCTACGATGAGGTCGCTAGCCAGTGGGTTCTCACTTCAGCCAGTGGATCGTTCAGTCACTGAACGACTGAACCAATACGTTAGTTGAGGTACCTACTATGTCGAAGTTTACTGCGGTTAAATTTTCTTTGCTGATATTTAACTCTGAAATGATGGAGTGAATAATGGAGTACCTATTTTTCTTTTATATTTGAAGGAGGTAATTTTCTAGATTAACACACAGTAATGAAAATTATTTCCCTTTACCTTACATTACGATGTAGGAAAACCTTGTAATATCAACTTAAATCTATACTATAATATTATATTAATATTATAAAGAGGAGAGATTTGATTGTTTGTATTTAATAGGCTTCGAAACTAATACTGAACCGATTTTGATGAAAGTTGGTATAGGGATAGTTCGCGACCAGGGGAAGGAAATAAGGTAATTTTCTGGAAAGGGTCATCCTTATCCCTAGGCTTGGGTATTTTTTACCCCTAGGTAATAAGGGTGGCCGTTTCCAGACTTTTTTTTGGACAAAAAAATATTTTTTGATTTGGCATCAAAAATACTAATAACCCTGAATTTACACCCTTGCACCACCAACCTCTATTTTTTAATAGCGATATTAGTATTTTTACTGGCGAAACGTAGCTAGTTCTTAAATAAAAATCTTGCGTCACAATGTTTGTCCGGGATAAGCTCCGAAACCACTTAATCGAAGAAATTTGGATTACTGTAACGTACTGTAATTTTGGATTAGTTTGGTCCAACTTAAAATAATGTTTTTATCTCGGTTATTGACCTCAATAATCAATATTGCGCATATAATTGTCAGCTATTATTTGTTTCTTACATGTTCCAAACAGATGGCGGGGTGAGTTAATTTATCAACACAACACTGGGTTGTCTCCCTGTATTAATACTCCCTGGGGCCTTACCATGATCGCTTATAGCATGGCTAAAACAATATTGGTTTTCATATTGTTTTGGGCGATCATGGCTGTACTTTAAAAATGCTTGGAAATTGAATATTGAATCGTGAGTGTTTTTTAAATAAATTAATTGGAAAAAATAAACTTTTTTATAATTCTAGTTCAACGGGAAGTTGGACCATAATTAAATATTATACTTTTGATTAACCCGCGAGATTTGCTTAAATAAGACAGAAAATGCAAAAAAAGCATTATTTGTTTAGAAACCGTTATTACTATATGAGCAGACAAAAAATATTTATATCTAGTCGGGTTCCCTATTTGTCTTCGAAAGTTGTTGATTCGATTTTTATTATATCGAACACGTTGTAACGATAATTCATTTGTGCAATGTTCTTATTTGCTAAACCAATATTACTAAAGTGGATCCTCAACTGATGCCATTGAAAAAAATAATTTATTCCTTTTAAAAAAATTATTATTTTTCGCGCCACCTGCTCAAAAATGACTAATTCTGTGTCATGTAAACCCAACATAAAATAAGTCATTTAGAGCCTCTAAAACAGGGATTGAATATTGCACTGAATTTCCTTCTTTCCCTAGGGATTGAATTATTTGTATTTGGAACATGGAAAGTTTTGGCAGAAACCCATCTGATATTGTTAAGCGAAAAATAAAAGATTCTGCAATCGACAATATACTCGTATGCTCAAAAATCCGTGTCTAAAATCAAACAAAAATTTATTCTCGCCAGATGTTTATATATTACTTTTCCAAGTTAAAAAAGCAAACGGATTTAAAAACTTACAGTCACTTCTTATGTATTTTTTTTCAATACAGATGGTTCGTGACTTTCTAAAGTAATATAATAATTTATGATTTTATATTAAATTAATATGATTTTGAATAAATGTTACAGCATTCTTACGTATTTGTTTCTATTTTCTCGCAGGTGGTGTGAAAAGAAGAGTTCTTATTTTCCTTGGAGATAAAGCAGTCTTAATCTTGGGAGAGCTTCAATCCCTCTCTATACTCAAGACTATAGTAGACTTAAATCGCTACGCTGGATTTAAGTATTTAACATCATCGCTGCACTCGGCCGTAAAACATAGAGTCAAGTCTACATACGTGACATAAGAAATTGCTTTATCCCCTTGAATAATAATCTACTCTTATGGTGACAGTCAAATTGTACAATTTGACCTAGTAGTGATATAGAAAAACTAACAACTTTTATAGTAGGTATATAACTACCTACCTAGGAAACTCATATAGAATTAGATAGGTACATAATCTTACGCACATGAACATAATTATTTTTTAGTTCAAACAACAAGGAGACTGTCTACTAACTTCTTATCTTTATACATGTAAATATTATTTTTTCATTTATACTTATTACGTAGTTACTTACATCTTTTTCTGTAAGAATATTCTTGTATGTCTGCAAAATAGTAGGTAAAAACTTATTCATCTTGTATGAAATAATATATATATGTACAATGTTGTAAGTATATTATTGCATTTGACCTTCATGCTCGTACCACCTTGTGATTATCAGTATTATGAATATAAGCGTAAAGTAAATTTTCCCCAAACATTAGCCTTGTTCTGTAATAATAGCGGAAAGATGGCGGAAAGTCTAAGGAACTGCATAAGTAGTTACGCTATGATGAACGTTGTTTAGGTAATTGTAATGGACACAAAATTACCTTTTTCTTATTGCAACACAGTTGGCAAACAAGCAAACTGCCCACCTGATGGTAAGTGGTAATAGTTACCTATAATACATGTGGGCTCTTGTGACATTCGCAGTAAAACTGCAACCTTCACAAGAGCCACAGTGTACGTTGCCCACTTGTGATATCAGATGTAAAATCACGGTACCCAGTAATTTCACTGCCATATCTTATCCTTAAACCGGAACTCAGCAATGTAAGCACTGCTGCAGAAATAGGTAAGACGGAGTACCCAAGCAGACGACCCTGGTACAAAGTCTCCCCCCTGGTAAGGTAAAGTAGCTGTGCAAGATGTCTAAACAATCATAAAAAGGGGATAGGTGCGAGGAGTTGAACTGGTGAGAAAAGGGTACGTGCGAAATAAATAATATATACAGGTGAACTGCAAACTGAACAACTTCTAGGATAGGACCAATTTTGCTATCGCGAAAAAAATCAGCTGTTCCACACATCTAGGTTCAGTGAATGGTGAACATTTGCATGGAAAAGCCGATTTTTTTCTCGCGAATTTTTCGATTTGCTTTTCTGAACAAGCACACAAAATTTGGATTATTCCATCTAGTACTACCAAAAGTTCGACTATCGAACTGCTTAGACAAAATTATACCAAATTGTTATACTGGTTATCCGAACTTTTTTGACGCTCAAGTTTTTAATAATGGTACTTTGGAGCTTAAAAGTAAATCAAATCTAGATTCAATCGTAATTAAATACATGTGATTTTATCTTAGAAAATTATTTTGTATACTTCAAAGTGACTCTTGCTTCAAAAATAACCCAGTATAGGAGCTTAACACTATTTTATAAGTGGAATATCGCATGAATTTCAGTTTCAGCAGTTGTTTGAAATTCGACAAATATGTCTTTAGTTCAGTTAAAAACTATGAAATGAAATACATATGACAAGGTTGTCTGTGATACAAGTTTCGATCCCTTCTCGTCCTCACGCTAAATCTGGGTGGTTATTTTGTAACTCATCGATTAATCGGCAATCGTTATCAAACTGGGTGTCTTAATGAAGAAAGCCGAATTATATTGGTTGATTTATTCAACAAATATACCAAGATCACTCAGACGACGACGTTACAGAATATTAAACATATTATAAATCAGTTTTATTCAAACAGAATTATTAAATCTATACGATGGCCGATTGCCGATGAGTTACAAAATCAACTACCTATTTTCATATCTGGGAACTCAATTTTGATTGTTTATTTTACAAAAATTATAGATATAATTTTTATGCTTATTGTCGCACAGTTTTTACACGGTAAATGTTTAATACATCAATAAGGAAAAAACTCAAACATTAAAAACAGTGTAAAAATTCAACATTATTAATTACTTCTATAATCAACGTTTTCTGTTAACTGGTCAAATTAATTTTTAACGACATTGCTCATTATACATGTTCACAGCGGCTCTAATTTATCTGTAATTTCCGTTCCTGCGGCACGAGGCGCTTTATACCTTGTACTAAAACTATCATTGTGGCGGCACGAGGTATGCGTAGACCCGTAACGTTTCAAAAAGAAATATTAAATAGTATATGGATTTTTGTTTAGTCTGTTGCTTTGACTGAATTGATACAATTTGATTTTATTTTATTTAAGTAAAATTTAGTGTAATTACTCCTTTGAAAAGACATTATTATGTTTATTGTAATAAATAAGTAAATTCTGAGTGATGTTTTTAAGCTTTTTCCCAGCCTCTACGACATGCTAGAAATGTTCGAAGATTCTCATAATAGCCAGCAGATTTTCGCAGATTTTATTTGATAAATTCGGTATTAGAAATTAATAAATACATTAATTAATTATAATTATAATTCTAAACAAATTTAATTTTTTTAAGACAATGTGAAACCATGACTTGAACAATAGTAACCACGTGCAGCTAGCGCACGACACGACACAGGGTCTAAGGGACCTTAGCTGGGGGCGCAGTACGAGGCGCTTGTGACCTTGTTCTGCACTATGATAAAACTATATAATTAAGTCTATGTAGCCTTGTAATGAGGTAGATATACTACGAAACCTTCGTTCAATAGCACGTCCTAGATATATATTCATCTCTATTTTACACTGAACCAAATTGAAATTCGCCCTTAACACCACAAAGTCTATATTTTTCTTGGGCGCTGCAGAAGTTAGACACATACGAGGCAGCTTAGAGCCTGTTTCGCAATCAACGTATTAAAAAATTAAATAGCCTAATATTGCATCGCATTTTTTTTGGGGTTGCGTATCCCTTGTAGTTTTGCCATGTTCGTTTGTCTATTCGCAGCATAGACTAAGTATTATTACTAACTTATGAGTACTCGTATTAGAAGGCTATAATTTTACTTAGGTGTATATAATAAAATCATTTTTCACTTCTCGTGCTCGCAAAGTTCGTCTTTATGTCGTTTATAGGCTGCATAAAATGGCTTTATATGTTCTAGAGCATAAAGTAAAATTTTCTCTTAGACAAAGATTCTTAGGCCCAGCCAACAACGCTCAATAAAACTTCACAGAATAACTTGCGATAATTTATTTGTCTTGTGTTTTCTACCTCAAAAGTCATGAAACCAGATAAAAATAATAACCAGTTATTATTAAAATGCATCGAATTATTTTTATTACTTCGCAGAATGAAATATGTACCTAAGCCATCGCCATGTAAAAATTTTAAAAAAGTTTACTAGCGGGAATTGGCTATTATTGAAGTTCTTTAATTTTTCAACATTGTGTTACATATTTGAGTTTTTTTATTATTTTAATTAAATTTTCGTTTATATTTTGAAGGCACTGCTCTTGGCTCTTTTCTCTGCGACGCGATGGACCCGGCACCCGCACGGTGAATCCATAGAATGCTAAGTTATCATCTCTATCTCTCTCTCATATTTTTTCGCAATCAAAGTGAAAAGCGTAGTGTAAAACACTGGCATAAACAAGTCATTGTACCCTTCAACTTACGGCGAGGGTGGATAAAATCGTCTCGGGCTACAATGACTCATTTTATGCCCTTGTTGTACAATCTACTCTTAATCTAATTTCAATGACACTCACGTTGACTTTATGTAACTTTCATTTAACTTGCTGTTTATTGAAATAATTATTTAACTCATATTGCCCTTTTCTCTACCGTTTACATCTCATTAATATTAATTAATATATATTTTTATATTGTGACTAACGCTTTAACATGTTATTTTACTTATTTTTGCATGTTATAACATACAATGCAAATTACTAAGAAGTAATTTAGTTCTTTCTGTTCTAACTTGCCTGCCTGTTTGCGTAATTATTAAGTACATCAAACTTCTATCGGTTGCGTTACGTTAATAGGGTATTGCATACGCATGGGCGGTGGGGGTTCGATGAACACTCCCGCTGCCGCATGCCGCCTCGAGCCCCGCTTTCTCGGTGCTGCTGACTCGCTCTCCCAACTGCTGCAAACGGTCTCGTACCCCTTTTTTTTTTTTTTTTTTCTGTCGGGGGGAAATGCGTAAGCGCACCGTACCCGCCGTTGGCTAGACGGCAGGCGTGTGTGGGGCTGGCCCGGCGAAGTGGCCGACCCACTAAAACCCCCCGGTGTTCTCCCTGCCCTTGTGGGCGCGCATGGTAAGGTCCACATTGCGACTACTACCACCAGCGCGCCCGGGCAAGCCCGACCACCGGTCGGGCTATCGCCGAGGGGGGATTGCCCGAGAACACCAGAGCAATCCCCAGACGGAGGGCCTTACGGCGGCGTGCATGGGGCCAACCATGCACGCAGGCCTCCACGGCAGGGTCATTAGACGGGCATTGCTTGCGCGAATGCCCGCCTTCGCCTGCCTATCCGTCTGCGGCGGAGGGGAGCGGCTTGGGGATCTTCCTCCCGCTCCCTCTCCGCAGCCTCCTTCTGCGAAATTACTTCTTCGCAGAAGGAGGCCACAGCCTCCCATTCCGCCTCGCCGCGGAGCATGGCCACGACCATGCTCGGCAGCGAGAGGTCTCCGTCTCCCAGCGCAGCGTTAAGTTCGCTGCGCCGCTGGGGTCGCCAGGCCGGGCACACCAACAAGGTGTGCTCGGCAGTATCGTCGGGAGCGTCGCAGTGGTGACACCGCGGCGTTTCCTCCCGACGCGCGACTCGGTGCAGGTAGTGACCGAAGCAGCCATGCCCGGTCAGTACCTGCACCATGCGGAACGTGAGGCTGCCCTGCCGGCGCCCAACCCACTCCTCCAACACCGGACGGATCGCGTCGATCGTCCGGTGGCCGGCAGCTGGGGAGGCGAGTGCCACACCCCACTGACGCAGAGCCTCCCTCTGCGCCAGGGTACGAATCCGCTCCACTTCCTGTGGAGCGGATCGTCCCCCCCGTTCACGAGTAGCAACCCGATGTCGATACACCTCCGCGAGGACGCGTGCATCGACATGCCACGGCGTTTGGCCCGCTAGAACGCAGGCCGCGCCGTGACTGACCGTGCGATAAGCTCGCACGGCCCGGGTCGCTATGACCCTCTGCGGACGTCGCAAGAGGGCCACCGTTCGGGAGGAAAGGCACTCTGCCCATACCGGGGCTCCATAGAGTGCCATCGACCGTATTACCCTGTGATACAGTCGACGGACAGCCGATCCTGGACCTCCCACATTAGGGAGGACCCGTCCAAGTGCGGCTGCAGCGGCGCACAGCCGTGGAGCGAGGAGCTTAAAATGCTCCTCGAAACTCCATCGGGGGTTCAGAACCAGGCCGAGGTACTTAAAGTGCGCCTCGACCGGTATACGGACCCTCTCCACTCGGACGCGGAGCCCCGGTGGGATCCTGCGACGGGGGGCGTGGAATAACATGGCCCTCGTTTTGTCGAGGGCCACGTCCAGGCCCAGGAGGCGGATGCGTCGGACGACCAGTGAGGCGCCGACCGATGCAAGGTGGGCCGGGCCGCCTCCTCCCCCGTTTTTGCTCTCGCCGCGACGAGCGTGTCGTCGGCGAAGCAGACGACCTTCGTTCGTGGCAGAAGGTCGCCTCGCAGAACCCAGTTGTACCCCAGGTTCCATAACAGAGGACCTAGTACGGAACCCTGGGGCACACCCGCCGCCATTGTCCACGTGTGGACGCGCCCATCCGGCCCCTCGTAGAGGATGGACCTGCCATGCAGGTAATCCTCCACGAGGGCGCGGAGGTACGGAGGCACCCGGTGGAAGCGGAGTGCCTCCTTTATGCACTCGTGGGGCAGGCTGTTGAATGCGTTGCGGATGTCAAGAGACACCGCAACAACAGTGTCTCCACGAGCTGTGGCCTCCTCAGTCCACCCCTTGAGGAGGGCCACCGCATCCACCGTGGACCGGCCAGTGCGGAAGCCGAACTGGTTTTCAGTCAAGTCCGGCCCCCGGTCCTCTAGGTGCTCGACGATGCGGGAAGCGAGAATCTTCTCGAAAAACTTCCCAGCCTCGTCGAGCAGCACCACCGGCCGATACCCAGTCGGTGAATCCGCTGGGCGACTCTCCTTCCTCAACAGGCAGAGTCTGCCCGCTTTCCATCGACTGGGGAAGCGGCCCGAGGCGATACATAAGTCAAGCACCGCCCGGAACCACTCCTCGAGGTGTCCCAGGGCGAGGGCCAAAACCTTGCTAGGGACACCGTCCGGTCCCGGCGCCTTGCTTTTGCGCCGGAACCGGTCCCTCACCGTGTCGAATTCCACGTTCGACACGGGAGGAATGGCGGCAGCCACCTCCACCGGAGGAGTGTCCAGGGGGACCATTCTGGGGAAACGGTCTCGTACCCTAGAAATCATGGTAAATTATGAGAAATTGTAACATTGCGTAGGTACAAACCATCCGTCACGGCCTTCTTAACTGCGAAACCCTACACTGGGCGTTATTGTCACAACACGTACTTGACCGGTTTTTTTTAGCCACGAAAATCTAATATATAAAAATCTCGTGTCACAGTGTTTGTCCTCCATAACGGCTTGACCGATTTTAATGAAGTTTTTTGTGTGTATTTAGTAGGTCTGTCTTTTTATACCTCTAGGTGATGAGGGTGGCCCTCTCCATCTCCATCATTTTTGAGTGCTGAGCTTTTTAAAGGGAAACGTCTAGATCGCGGGCACAGCTAATAATATTATAAATTTATCTTATACACATTGCTATTCATCATCATCATCACAGCTCATATACGTCCCCACCGAGAGGCTCGAGTCTACCCTATGTTAGGGTGATTAGGCCTTAGTCAACCACGCTGGCCCAGTGCGGATTGGTAAACTTCACATACACCTTTGAATTTCTTCGCAGATGTATGCAGATTGCCTCACGATGTTTTCCTTCACCGTAGGAGCATCAGATTCATTACTATTACGATTGTTTCATTAAATTATTTGGAAGTATAAGTAACGTATTTTATTTAGAACCATATTTCCTATTAGATTAATAATAGTGGCTAACAATGTTATACTAATTTAATGATACTATGATTAACAACTAAAATATTCAATTTCTTTGGAGCCTATCATACTGACATAATTAGCTTCAATATTCCGAATTAACGGAATTTAAAATACGTATATTTTTTATTAATAATAATTTCAAATTATTTGTTTTTTTTTTCAGATATGTAGCTATAATTAATAACTATAGATCGAAGTGGTTATCGCAGCAGCGTTCCTAAACTTACAATTTAAAAAAAAACAGTTTGGTCCCAGCGTCATCGCCATACTGAATTCACAAAGGGATTAAGTTACACGGCAAAATTTTAACTGTCGAGTGCTCCAATCAAAACTCCATAGCCGGAACGTATATTTTTAAATATCGCATAGTTAACGTTGACCTGTCGGCGGTGTTGTCATGTCAAGCACTCTTTTGTTTTAATACTCTCATTTGTTTCAAATGTGGAAACCGATAATATTGGACGTTGAGTGCATCGTTTGCAACAAATCGTTGCAAAAGATTAACCACGATCCCGGCGAAGCGAAACGGAACATGGGAAAGATAAGTAGTCGCAGATCGCGTACTCCCAACTGGTCTATTGATGAGAAGAAGTGTTTACTTGAACTAATCAGGCAGAGAAAGGAAGTGGTAGTTACTAAGAATAACAACGGGCCAAACTATTCCGAGGAAAAAGACGTCGCTTGGAATGAGATTTTGCGCGAATTAACAATGAGATTTGGAAATAAGTTCGCAGGAAGTTCCACAAAGAAAGTAAAGACTCAATGGCAAAATATGAAAAGGATAGCCAGGGAAGAAATAGCTGCTGTCGGTCCAAATTTAGACAAATTCACGTTACAATCTCTCGAGGTGTGCTCTATACTCGATTTGGTGAAAGATGGCGAATTGAAACGAGACGACGAAAATTTAAACGAAACTATTATGGCTGCTAGTGTCGAAATTAAGGCAGAACGATTAGACGAGTGAGTAGTGTTATTTTTTTTTAGCTTTGTTTCATATAAATCAAGTAGGTATTATTTTGGTTTTGATTGAAGTATACATAATATTAAGAAAAGATTTAGATTTAATGTTTCAGTGTCATTGAATTTTACAATACAATGACAGGGTTTGTAAGCTATTATTGTTCGACAGTTGTTGCTATCTATGCTACGACAGAGGACTTTTGATCTTCGGATCACTTGATGGTATAACTAACAATAACGCCGAAGTGCAGCGATTTTTACCTATATTCATCAATCACAGAGAAATCTTAGATCTAGTTATTATGCTTCTATCAGGCGTTATATCCTTTCCGTGAAATAACTATTATGACGACAAACCAGGAGCCTACTCTTATATTTTCGCCCCTGAATCGAACAGCAAACCTCCTGCGGTCACATAAGTTGATGTGTAAAGAAATATTCACTAATTTTATTCGAATAAATAAAAAAGCTTATATTTAGCATTCATTTTCTATATATTTTATAGCTTCGAAGTTTCTTATTCGTAATAGTCTATAGTTAAATTAATTATAGTTAGATTAATTCTAAATTTTCAATATTCAAAGAATAACCAAGCATTATAATCCTAAGGGCCAATATTTTTACATTATTAATTTAGTTTAAGTCTACGTCTTCTACGATTTTCAATATTAACGTCCGGTTGCACCAAATTTACGTTTTACGGTTTTGTAAAAGTAACAATATAAATACGTTAAGAATTGCACCATAATCTAGTTTTAATTGTAGTTTTATTTTATCTTTTACGTTTAAAAAGGTTAAATATACGACGCGAATCATATATTAGATAGTGAAACGACCTATTTTTAGGTATTAAGTTGTTACTTATTATTATTACGATATCGTATAACGTAAAACTTGGTGCAACCGGCTATTAGTCTATTGTTGTTACTTTTTTTAAATTTTACTAAATGCAACATTTTATGCCAAATGTATATTTAATTTTTATTTGATTTTTGCAAAATGTTGATGATAAATTTGCAACGTTTTCTCAGCAACACTATCTTGAAGAACGATCAATATAGCAGTCAAGGGGAAAAGTTTCAAATTGTTAAATTGACAATTTCTCTGAAAACATCACTAAAGCTAAGGTTATAAGTAAAATGTTAAGAAAGAATAACCTCTTAACATTTTAAGTATTATATTACTAGCTTTCCGCCCGCAGCTCCGCCTACGTTATTTAAACTACAAAAGCTTTTACCAAGAGTCTCGTTGAAATACGTTATAAAGCACTTATCAGCGTGATACTTACTCAAAATAAATAAAATATAACATTACTAAGGAGGAAATTTTTGAAACGCTTCAAAAAATGACTGACCTTCATACAAACATATAACCCCATTTTCACACCCTCAAAGGTTCAATTTCGAAAAATGTTTTCTTAAATGACAGCTACAATATAAAATCAATATCGTTTCAAAATTTCAATCTTCTATTGTAATAAGTAGTTAGGCTAAGCGTTGATATGTCAGTCGGGACAATGCCATAATGTAATAGGATACATACTACGTAGTTATATAATATACTACGTATAGATTACGTTTTTAGTTGTTAACAATGATTGCATATAGTTGGACTTAACTCGTTTTATTCATTCTACGACTATGCGCCATCTAAACTGGTGTTAAGTTATAAGAATAATTTAAAGTTAAGTTATAAGCGTCAAATATACATATTTTATCGACAAAACACTTTTATGCGTTGATCTAGTAGGTACCTCTTCTTTTTGAAGTAGTTACGTATAGAGAGAGACATAAAACAAAATTGTATGACTGTCAAAGCATTTTTTTGAAAAAAATTATATCCAATATAATAAACACAACAGTTGTTGCTAATAAAAGATGGCAGATAGATACCATTTTTTTCTAATCGCACTTAAAACATATTTGGATCCAGTTGCCATCAACTTGTGTGATAAAGCGTAGTTTAAACTTTCCCATTTTCGAACAATTTCGGTTAAGTGTACCGCTACAAATATATAAAACATAGTTTTAATTCATATAATGATATTGTTGAACGTATTATCTAAATATTCTTAAAGATAGAGACATGATTACAGATATTACACTCGATAGAAAAAATATCCAAAGATCAGATTCAAAATTTTAAAACATCTGTGAATCAGAAAATATAACAATAAATGACTTAAAAGTTTGACCAATAGACGTGTTTTTTTTTATTTTGTAACCTAATTTTCCAAAAATCGATTAAAACAAAACGTAGTAATAAAAAGTAAGGTTTTCGTTCAATCACAATCCGTAAGCGACATTAGAAGCTATGCAATTATTAACTTTATTACCTTGCAATAAATCGATTCATGCATTCAATCTATTCGTGCATGACGATTTTATGCACGAATAGATTTTCTGGGAATCCTCACCTTAAGATTGAACTCGAATCCATCTTAAAACCATCGGTTAAGCAATTATTTATTATTTGTTTGCAGGGACATACCCGAAACGGCAGATGAAATAGCAGATGTTACTGAACCACCACTAGACTTATCCGTCCAGGAGGAGACTCAGGCCGATCAACGTGATCTTGAAGTTCAAATTGTAAACACATCAAACATTCGAAACGATTTGGCCATGTCCACGTCCTCATCATTAGACGATCTTGAAGAATTACAGAGATCAGAAGAACCATCTCCTCAAGAACATCAGACAAAGAATGCCGCCGTTATGACGGAAAATACAAATGAAGATGATGCCAACACCGTCAACAAATTGGGACAAATTCATCGAAAGTTTAAGGAATTTTTAAAGTGAGTATTTTCTATAGATTTTTTTTACAGAAGGTACTTATAAAATTACAATTAATATTATTATTTAGTATTAAATTTTAAAGGTTTTCATACAGGTTCCTTACCTCCAAAGGAAAAATAATGGAACCGTTATAGGATCACTTCGTTGTCGGTCTTTTCGCATGTCTATCTGCTAAGACCCCTTTTTGAGGAACGCATAGATATCAAACTGGAATTTACATTTACTCCATATCATTAGATATTATATTTTACGATTTCAAGGGAACCTATACGGCCTCATTAATAAAACATCTTCCTCCTTGGATCAACCTCGGATTAGTTACTCCTTATGTTTTGTCTTATTTTGACATATGACTGCCGAAGTGTGAGAAAACAAGACAAAACACGGAGTAACTAATCCGAGGATGATCCAAGGAGGCAATTTTTTATTAATAAGGCCGATAGAGTATTGCCGTTGACCTAGAATCATGAAATTTGGCAAAAAGCAGTGTCTTACAGCCATGGATTTAATAATAAGTCCATGCTTACAGCATATGTTAAGCAAAAACCTAAAAATCGTAAAAGTGCAGCTTGGGACTTATGTCTGTATATGTAAAAGGTGTTGGTAACTGACTGGCTGAGGTAACAAAGTTGAGCCCAACTTACTGGAATCATGAATTTCGGTATCATAGGGGTTCGTTGGCTTATGGCCCATCCACAAATGAATTTTCCCAGCAAAATGAGAAATCTCCACCCAATAAATAAGATTTTTTTTTAACAAAAACTAAAAACCGACTTCAAAAACACTGAAAAGTTAAAAATAATATAAGAGTAGGTACAGACAGCATCACACTTCTGTGTTGAAGTCGGTGCCAAACGATGATCTCCTAGAAAGTCTTAAAATTTGGCACCGACTTCAATATAAGAAGTGTGATGCTTTCTGTACCTATTCTTATATTATTTTTAACTTTTCAGTGTTTTTGAAGTCGGTTTTTATTTTTTTGTAAAATATTTTTTTTTGTATCTTTTTAGTGAATGGAATCTTTTTAATGAATTTAATACTAGCTTACATTCGGTGAACTGGTATTAAATTGAGGTGCAAGGTTCGAGTATACTCCAAGGGTGGTCCCATGGTCACCAAAGTTAGGATCTGACAATGGGATCCCATAAAAATCGAAGGAAACCCTTAAATTTTTAGGTGTGTCCAACGTGTTTTGTGTGTATGTTACGCGACTACGATTCAATTTTTTAAGTACGTCCAACGTGTTTCATGTTTGTTCCGAAGCTATTCACGTATTTGCGTCTGGTAGTCATGAACCGAGCTGATGATAGAAGGATCCTTAACTTTTAGACTTGACCTGACTTGACCTTGCACCTAACTAAAAAGATTCCATTCACTAAAAAGATAAAAATAAAACGCGCGCCCGCGCCGTTCTGTGGGACTCATTTCGCTTTTTGGGGTATAATACTCGTATACACCAAAAAATCTAACATTAGTTTGTATGTTTTCATACTGTCTATTTATGCTTAGATTCCATGCTTGTTACAATAAAAGACGTAGTATTTTTATAACTGATGTCTTGCAGCTATGTATCGGAAGAAAAGCAGTTGAAAATGGAATCTCTGAAAGAAGAACGTCTCGTTGCAAAAGCTATGCGGGAAACTGCCGAACTAAACAAGATAATAGCAGAGCAAAAACTCAAACACATTTTATGGATTAAGAAGCGAGAATTGGAGTAAGTAAAAATGTTTAACACTAGCTGTGCCCGCGACTTCGTCCGCGTGGAATAGTAACTCTTGGCAAAAAGTAGCCTATGTTATACCTTATATAATTAGCTATCTATAAGTGAAAGTGCCGTCAAAATCGGTCCAGCCGTTTCGGAGATTAGCGGGAACAAACAGACAGACAGACAAAAATTATTTAAATTGTGTTTTTGTTATTGGTACCCGATATACATTCATGCCCATTTAGTAAAAGCTTGTTATTTTGACATTACAAACACACACCTCGATTTTATATAGATTTATTGTATAGATTGTATAGGTTACTAGCTGTGCCCGCGAACTACGTTTCGCCTTAATTCATTTTTCCCCGACATCTTCAACAAATATCGTCAATGTACACAGAAATAAATACAAAAACTTAACAAATTATATACTAAAACCTTAGTCGAGAATCACGCTATCGAGTTGTGAAAACCGCTTGAAAATCGGTGTAGTAGTTTTTGAGTTTATCGCGAACAGACAGACAGACAGGCGCAGCGGGGGACTTTGACTTATAATATGTAAGGATGTGGTAGAGGCAAGTGAAAATACTATTATGATATGAGAGTTCAATTTTAAATACGATTAACATAATTAATAGAGAATCGCATCTCTGTTCGATTGAAATTATTAATGTAATATGAAATATTTCATCCCCATTGCACCCCATCAAGGGATGATTTTGCGTCTGCAGAGTTGGTTAATATTAATGGAAAATTAACAAACTTTTTTTTGTTGTTGAGTAAACGTTGGAGATCTATGCTCTCTACACATTTTTATCCCGTTAGGGGTGAATGTTAATAAGCTGGGGATGAAATGGCCCGGCCGGCCGACAACCGGTCGGGAGACACTTTTCTACCCCTGGCCTGCCCGTCTGGGGGGTCGAATTATTGCACTTGTCGACCCCCCCGTAGAGGTAAGACCTGGCGCTTGCGTCAGGCCTACAATCCAGGGGGCGCACTCGGGGAATGGCTAACGCCGATCCCGAGTGTGTCTCTACGGAGGTAGAAGTTGCTCTGGAGGGTGGTTTAGCCAGGTATGGGGTTACCCAGGTAACCCGAGTCCAATGGCATATCCTTGGGGCGGCTTTGTCAGCTTTCAGCCCCTTGTTGAATCGTAAAGAGATTCCCCCGCTTCAAAAAAAAAAAAAAAGGGTGAATGTTATTAAAATACGACACACGTCTTCCCTAAATTCTGTTAAAGAATGTTTATGCAAAATTTAAATTAGATTGGAAAATAATTTCTTATAAATTCAATTTTAAATACGATTAAGATAATTAATACAGAATCGTATCTCTTCAACTCCATTGCACCCCATCAAGGGATAATGGTATTTTGCGTCCGCCATGTTGGATTTTGATATCGATGTTATTTTCGTAATCTACGACCCAAAAAACCATGAAATCGACAATAATGTCGATATCACATTTTACCACCCCATTTCATCCTATTAGGGGATGAATTTCAATAAAATACGAAACAAGTTATCCATCGATTCTATTAACGAATGTTTACGCAAAATTTAAAGTAGATTGGACTAAGGAATCTAGTTGTCCCATACAAACTTTGCCCTCTTTTTCACCCCCTTAGGGGTAGAATTTCGGAAAATCCTTTCTTATCGAATTTGATTAAGGTAATAAAATTAATATAGAATCGCATCTCTGTTTGATTGAAACTATTTACTTAATATGAATTACTTTAACCCCATTGCACCCCATCCAGGGATGATGGTATGTGGTGTTAAAATCGATGTATTTTTCGTAATTTACGACCTAAAAAACCATGAAAACGGCATCAATGTCGATTTTGACATTTTATCAGTTTATCACCCCATCTCACCCCGTTTGGGGATGAATTTAAATAAAATAGGAAACACGTCTTCCATTAATTCTGTTAAAGAAAGTTTATGCAAAATTTGAAGTAGATTCGAAAACGGAATCACGATGTCCCATACAAACTTTTCCTCCCATTTTCACCCCCTTAGGGATAGAATTTCGGAAAATCCTTTCTTAACGGACGCCTATGTCATACAAAGAACACACCCTCCAAGTCTCAAGTCTCTACGATCAGCGGTTTAGGCTGTGTGTTGATTCGTCAGTCAGTCAGTCAGTCAGTCATTCAGGACAAAGCATTTTATAGGTATAGATAATATACCTACAAAGGCAGTTCCCCTTCATTTTGTAACTTAAAATCTATTAAAATGAGTATTACATAATAAATTTAAAAAATGAAACCTTTAATGAAGAAAGAAAACATTTCGTCTTGTGCAGTAATAGAACCCGCGCCGCGCCTTCAACATATCATTAGGCCTTAACCACTGGGCCACCGAGCTCTTACTATTTTCTTCTTGTATTCATTTATCCATTTTTTATTAATTCAGCACTTGCTACTGCCCACGACTTCGTCTGCGTCCCCAGGGAACTCAATAAAATTCGGGATAAAAGTAGCCTATGTCCTTTTCCGGGACACAAACTATCTCTATTCCAAATTTCATCTAAATCGGTTAAGCGGCTAAAGCGGGAAGAGGTAATAGAGGGACAGACAGACAGACACTACCGCATTTATAATATTAGTATGGATTTTTGAAGAAAATGCAAAGTCAAAAATATAAAATTTATAAGTTATCGATTCCCGCCCGAGACAAAATTGTTTTCTTACCTTTCTTGAGGCGGGATAATCTGTTACAGCTAAGTTGACTGGCCCCTCAATTGGGTATGGCTGTGTATTGGGTTTTCTTACGGCAGGGGGCCGATTCTCACAAATTCGAAAAAGTACGAACTCGAATTTTCTCGAGCGATAGTCACAACTCAGCCAATCAGAACACTGGAGAATTGGACACACAAGGTAAATAGATAAGTAGTAATCACAAAGTAAATATCTATCCACTTCTTAGAGCATTTACCCTAAGGAGATCGCAAGGCTGGGTGAACCCCTCTGCCAAAATACGTGGGTCATATGACCATTGTAAGTACATACACGTTATATAAAACTAGTTGCCGCGCGGCGGCTGCCATTTGGTGTCGTTTTGTATTACAAGTAAGAGCTTGTAATAATGGTCAATTGTGCAGTTTCCTTTTGCAAAAGGCGATTCTGTATCTCAAATCTTCAAGACTATGGCGTTTCCTATCACATGTAAGTATAAAATATAATTAATTAATCAATTTAAGTAATGACAATTTGACATTTGAACTGATCTTACTATTTAATTTCCTAATGAATTAGACATAATCAAAACAATGTAAAATATAAAAAATATACTAAATATAACAATGTAACCTAACAATACAATATCAAATAATAATATTTTTATATAATATTTTAATGTTGTCTATTGATTTAAATATGTATTATTGCCATGATTTAATGTTTTTTCGTATATCATAAAGGAATTGAATTTAGCTTTATAATCTGTAAATAAGAGAATGTTCATAACATAATACATAATAAGCTTCCTCTCTCTTGTTCAACGAGTACGTGCCCAACGGGTCCATAATGATCTTATTTTTTGTGAACCACCTATTTTATACATTATGGTATGCAATAAAGGAATTGAATTGAACAATGTACGTTACTAGCTCAAAACAGTACACGGGCATGATTTGCGGATGATTGCGTAGATACACGTTAATTTGTCGATGTGTGTGTGTTTCTTGATTGTAAGGTAGTAGGTAATAATTTCATAGTGTGCGTATCTGTTATTGAATTCTAAATTTTCGTAGGCTTAGTCGCAAAATGTCTCTTTCGCACAATATCACTTTCGCACTTAGAGCATTCATACGGGAGACGGCAAGGCTGGACGAACCCCTCTGCCAATTTACGCTGACCATATGACCATACACGTTATATAAAACTAGTTGACGCGCGGCCGCTGCCATTTGGTGTCGTTTTCGTGTCGCACTAACAACTCTAAAAAATGGTAAATTGTGCTAGTTTCCTCTTGCAAAAGGCGATCCAGCTAATCAAATCTTCGAGATTATGGCGTTTCCTATCACATGTAAGTATAAAATATACATTACCGTGTTTCATTTGTTTACAATTTTGAAGTATTTTTTATGCCGTTACGATAGAAAAATACAATGGTACGATGGTAGATCAACACAATACACGGGCATTATATTATCTGTGACACGGGCATTTGCGTAGTGCTGGGACAACGTGAGTGAATGATGCCGATTCATATTTTTATTTATCATTCATTCCCTCCGGAGTTTGTTCATTGTTTAATCAGATATAATATTAAAATAGAAATTCAAGTGGAGTTTAATTGAACAAAAAAATATCAAGAAAATATCACTTACTAGCTTTTGCCCGCGACTTCGTCTGCGTGGACTTCAGAATTGGGTCTAAAGCTTCGCTCGTTAACAATTTTTAATCTTCCCACGGACACTATTTGAGAGATCATTAAGGAATATAAATTACATGTCCTTTTCCATAGCATAGGTGACATGCATACCAAAAAAAAGATATCTGCTCGCGGCTTAGCTCGTAAACAATTTTCAATTTTCCCTCGGGAACTACTTGAGGAATCGAGATAAAAGGTAGCCTATGTTCTTTTTCATGTCAAAGGCTACATGCATGCCAAATTTCAACCAAATTCGTTTAGCCGTTTTTGCGTGATTGAGTAACAAACATCCACACTTTCACATTTATAATATTAGTAGGATCCTCGGGAACTACTTAAGGAAGCGGGATAAATGGTAGCCTATGTTCTTTCCATGTCAAAGGCTACATGCATGCCAAATTTCAATCAAATCCGTGCAGCCGTTTTTGCGTGATTGAGTAACAAACATCCAAACATACACATTTTTACATTTGTAATATTAGTAGGATTTTCCCTCGGGAACTACTTAAGGAATCGGGATAAAAGGTAGCCTATCAGGGAGTCCACTGCTAATGTTCAAAAAAATTCCCTGACTTTCCCTGACCATTTTTCAAAATTCCCTGACCAACTATATTCATTTTACATAAAAATAAATACCAATTATGATTACGCATCGGAGCGCTTACTGTGTTTATTTCAGTCGATCAGCTAAATAGCAAGTGAAATTGCTGTATTTGACACAAAAAACTAATTAAAGCATTTTAATAATAATGAGCGTGAGTGAATGATTGAAATGTTACAATTTATTGTAACATTTCAATCATTCACTCACGACGACCCAAATAGTTACTCATTCTTTGTGTCATATCACTAGGGACATTAATTCTTTGTGGTGGGGCGATTGCGTAGATACACATTTTATTGTCGATGTGTGTGTGTTTCTTCATTGTAGGGTAATATTTTCATAGTGTGCGTTCGTAAACATAAGGAACAACGTCTCTGTAAGTGTATTCTAGATTTTCGTAGTGTGCGTGCGTGTTTACCTCGCCTCCCGCGAAAAGTGGCAGAAAAATTTACACTGCGATTTGTTGCGTACCGCATCCATAGGTTAAATGATCTAAGCTTTCGCATAACGTCCCTTTCGCAAAAATGTCCCGTTCTCATTATGTCACTCTTAATGTCCCTCTTATAATCTTATTTCAATTTGTCTTTATTAAACAATATATTACAACAATATATTTTTCACAATAAGTTTTTATTCATGTTTACGACCAAATTACGATTACATCTAGTTGTGAATACATAACTACCTAACTTAGGATAGGCTCGAGCCTCTCGGTGGAGACGTATATGAAGCTGTGATGATGATGATGATGATGATTACATGTAATCTAAGTACAAATAATCAGGTTATCTAAAGTAATAGTTAATCTGATAACAATAATCAAGTACCTAAGTAGTTATAACTACTGATTACTCGATCGATATTTTTATCAATATGGAACCAGTATCAATACCGACTAAAGTTCTTTTTGCCATTCAAAACTAAATTAATTCTTTTCCAAGCCCTTCTCTTCCCAGCACTGGATTATGCCGATATTTGCTTCACTGACGTTAATCAAGACCTGTTAAACAAATTAGATCGCCTAATAAATAATGGTATTAGATTTATCTACGGGCTTAGAAAATTTGACCACATTTCATTTTATCGCCGTCAGTTGATGTGGCTTCCAATTCGTCTCCGCAGGAATCTTAGGATTGTTTGCACTTTATATAATATTTTATTCAATACTAAAGCACCTTCCTTCCTTAAATCCCGATTCCAGTTCTTGAGCTCCTCACACAGTCGTGATATCCGTTCTTCAAACAATCTTATCCTAGAAGTTCCCGCTCACCGTTCCAGTTTCTCCTCATCCTCATTTACTGTTACTGCTATTCGACTCTGGAATGATCTGCCATTATATATACGTACATCGCCCAGTAAATATATATTTAAGAGGCTGGCTCGCGAGCACTACATCAATTCGCAAACTTAACATTTTATAGATTTAGTTATTTATTTTATTTTATTTATTGACAGGTATATATATATTTTTATTGTATGTATGTATGCAAGTATATATTATAATGTTTTAGTTATATAAGTTAGGTCATTATAGATCATACATCTTTCTTGCGCCAAATACATTCTTTTTTTACATTCCGTTCGGTTGACTGGTAGAGAATGCCTCGTTGCATTAAGTCCGCCCTTTGTACCTTTATAGTGCAATAAAGATTAAATAAATAAATAAATCCTTCTGGCCTGAATGTATTCAAACAGCTTGTTTACTTGGCAATAGATTACTGACTAATACACAGATTAAAAAAACTCCATATGAAATATTTTTAGGGATTAAGTCAGATACAACATTTTTAAAAATTTATGGAACTGTTGCATACGTACGAGTGCCTGAAGAGTGCCGAACATCTAAATTAAATCCGAAATCAGTAAAAGGCATTCTTGTAGGATATTCTGATACTGGTTATAGGATATTAGTAGAAAATAAAATTATAGTAAGTCGTAATGTGAAGTTTCTGGAAAAGACAAGCCAAATTAATTTAATTGATGATAGTCAAAATGAAATTCAAGAATGTGAAGAAAATGACAAACCTTTTGAAAATGAAGAAAAAGAGGAAGGAAACAATGAACAAGAATATAGTAGGGAAGAGAAAAGAGAAGTAGAGATTGAGGATGTGATAAGTACTATAGATAGCCCAGCTGAAAGACCAAAGAGAACAAGGAAAATGCCTGGAAAATATGATGATCATGTAGTTTATGTCAATTATAGTAATGTAACTACACCTGAATGTTATGAAGAAGCAATTAATACTCACACTCTAGAAAATGGATGAATGCCATGAATGAATAATTGAAAAGCTTGGAAGAAAACAATACGTGGACAGTAGTAAATGAGCCAGAAAATGAGAACATAATAGAAGTTAAATGGATATACAGAATTAAATCAGATGGCAAATATAAAGCGCGATTAGTCGCAAAGGGGTTTCAACAGATGTACAATGAGAACGAAGAAATTTATTCCCCTGTAGCTAGAATGACTACTATGAAAGTTTTACTATCTACTGCTTGTATAAATGGATGGCTTATAGAACAAATGGACGTTGAGTTGAGACTGCTTTTTTAAATGGTCAAATAAAATCAAAAGTTATAAAATTGCAAATAACAAAGTTTGTCTTTTACAAAAATTTCTGTATGGCCTAAGAGAAAGTCCAAGGGATTGGTGTGAATGTTTTCATAATTTTATGACCAGTAAAAATTTCAAAAGATCTGCATATGACTATTGCTTATACAGGATGTCCCAAAAAATAGTGTCAAGCGAAAGTCCAGAGTTAGAGCATCTCTTGGAGTACCCAAATCACTCCCATGTATGTTCCGCGATTATTCATAGTTTTCGAGTAATAATTTTTTTTCTGACTTTTTGAAAATTTTGATCCAAAGAACTTAAAAATTTTAAATAAAAAAAAGTAGAACATATTTTAATGTTTTTCTTTTTGCCACTGAATCATCTTTAGTGCTTCTTTTATGTCTAAAATTATCAGCTTCGTAACTTTAGTGGAAATTTAGAAAACAGTAGTGTAAAGTCAAAATTTGAATGTTAGTGAATAATTACTTAAAAATTCATCTTTAAATTAAAAAATCTAAACAGGCGAATTCATGGTTTCTAAGTATGTGTAAAAACTTCTCTAGACTCTCTGCTTTCATAATCATTTAAAAAAAGAAGTACTTAATAGGGCTACTTTGGCTTAAATCGGCCATCAAAGACAGCGAGGTGAAAATTTCATAAAATTTACCAAATTCCTATCAGATGATAAAAAAAAATATCTGGTCTTTTTATAATTTCTAAGGTTCAGATTAATTACAATTTAGCAAAAATTAACTACATGAAACCCATATTTAAATATTTTTCTCGCGGATCACATCGGTTGTAGTGTTGGATGTAACGCAGTACTTACCTGCTAAAAAATTGCCCGAGTGAGAGGATATGAAAGAGACCGCATTATTGCTATCTCTCTCACTCTCATTGGCGAAATGGATAACTGTAACTGAGGAATGCTATTCTTTGTGACAAGGGGATGAGGCGGGGGGTGTAGTCCGATCGCCTATTGTGTTCTGGCGCCAGTCGTTTGCCTGCTTTTGTTTGCGCCTTACGTACGATACGCTCATTTGTGATTATTTGACGAACTTTGCTTTCTTTACGGACCTTGAGTGCGATTACGATTTGGTTTTGTGTGAATACGGGATTTTGACAAATTTGGCATTCTTAACGGACTTTTCAAGCTCTTCATTTTGTGATGTCTTTTTCATCGCAAGAATATGCTCTTATGCATTACTTTTATGGATATGCAAGAGGAAATGCTTCTGAAGCAGCCAGGTTGTTCCGGCAGCAAGTACAAAATGGAGGTGGACCTCAGCCTGAAACTTGGCCTGATCATCGCATGATTTTAAGAGTACATAACTCTTACATGGAAGGACGCCTACCAGGTAGAAGATCGGGGCGCCCATCTGAAATGAGTGACCCAGATACTGTCCAATCAGTGGTCGAAGAAGTGGTGAGAGATCCATCAGTTAGTGTAAGAACAATAGAACTTCGAATCGCAATTCCGAAATCACAAGCACATCGAATACTTCATCAAGAGCGTTTTCACCCATATCACATCCAGAAAGTTCAGCAGCTCAAGCCCGCAGACTACCCGAGAAGGGTGGCATTTTGTCAGGAAATGTTACGGAGACAAGCTGAAAACGAAAATTTCTTTAAAAATATTCTATGGACTGATGAATCACATTTTAAGCGATGTGGGGTGTTTAATGCGCATAACTACGATTCGTGGAGTATTGAAAATCCACACCTCACAAGGGAATCTAATTTCCAAGAACAATTTAGTATCAATTTGTGGTCAGGCATCCTAAACGGACAGCTGATTGGTCCGTTCGAACTACCGGACCGACTGAACAGCGAGGCTTACTTGCAATTTCTACGACGTGATCTCGGCGTCTTATTAGAAGATGTAGACCTATTAACGCGGATAAATATGATTTTTCAAAACGACGGCGCTCCATGCCATTTTGCTAGAAATGTTAGACAACATTTGTCTGAAACATTTCCAGGCAGATGGATCGGTCGTGGAGGGCCCATTGCGTGGCCGCCACGGTCCCCCGACTTGAACCCCATAGATTTTTTCGTCTGGGGATACTACAAGGAATTAGTATACGCCAAGGACATTACAAACGTCACAGTGTTAAGAACAAAATTAAGACAAGCGGAAGAAACAATAAAAACAACAGAATTGCATTTATAAATTTAAAAGAAAACTTTTTTAGACGATGTAGAATATGTATTGAGCACGAAGGTCATCATTTTGAAAACTTTCTTTAAGCGATCGAATAATAAATACTTTGAAAATAATGTTTTGTTTCATTTATTAAGTTATAATAAACCTTCAAAGGTTATTAAAGATGGCAGCAGGAACAGTTATTTTTGACCTTCAAATAATAAATTTTTAGCTTTTCCACAATCATTTTTGGTTTATTAATAAATAATTGGAATTTAAAAAAAATATTATTCAGAAGTCGAGTTTTATGAAATTTTCACCTTGCTGTCTTTGATGGCCGATTTAAGCCAAAGTAGCCCTATTAAGTACTTTTTTTTAAATTATTATGAAAGCAGAGAGTCTAGAGAAGTTTTTACACATACTTAGAAACCATGAATTCGCCTGTTTAGATTTTTAATTTAAAGATGAATTTTTAAGTAATTATTCACTAACATTAAAATTTTGACTTTACACTACTGTTTTCAAAATTTCCACTAAAGTTACGAAGCTGATTATTTTAGACATAAAAGAAGCACTAAAGATAATTCAGTGGCATAAAGAAAAACATTAAAATATGTTCAACTTTTTTTTATTAAAAATTTTTAAGTTCTTTAGATCGAAATTTTCAAAAAGTCAGAAAAAAAATTATTACTCTAAAACTACGAATAATCGCGGAACATACATGGGGGTGATTCGGGTACTCCAAGAGGTGCTCTAACTCTGGACTTTCGCTTGACACTATTTTTTGGGACACCCAGGGTTATATAATGATAAAATATTTTTGATTCTATATTTATTTATTTATTTTATTTATTTAATCTTTATCGTACATAAAACAAAAGATGTACAAAAGGCGGACTTAATGCCTGAGGCATTCTCTACCAGTCAACCAGTAAAAATGTGGGAGAAATTGTAGACGGTGTACGAATTAAAGTCGCAAACGACATAAGTAGGTATATTTAAATTAGGATGAAATAAGTAAACATAGATATAATAGAATATAAATATTAAAATATATAAAACTACATATATGATATATAATAAATATATATAAATAATGCTAATATTATGATGAAATACTGTCAAATAAAACTAAACAGATTCCAAAAAGAGTCTTCGTATCTGACGTTTGAATGAAGCCTTACTACAGGCTGATCTATAGTTAGGGGGTAAGCTATTCCACATGCGTATAGCTGAAAGTGTGAAAGAGTCCGAAGCGAACCCGGATCTATGACTTGGAAACTCAAGTGTGAGTTTTGCAGCAGAACGTAAGTTGAGTGTATGAGTACTACCAAGCGCTTGAAATTTACTCTTTAAGTAATCAGGAGTGTAGATGATTTGCTCCTGATATCTAAAAATTTGACTAGTATTAATAAAGTAAAACAGTTTTTAAGTAACCAGTTCCGAATGAAAAATTTGGGTAAAATAAAATGTTATTTAGTTATAGATATTTATTACAACAAAGAAGATAAAAAGATATATTTAAGTCAAGAAAAGTATGTAGAGAGTTTAGCTGAAAAATATAATATTAAAGATTCTAAAAAATTGGAAACACCTATGGAAATAAATTTGAAACTAGAGCCAGCTGAAAAAGTTAATGTCAGAATAAAATATAGAAATTTGATTGGAGCATTATTATACATAGCAAGCGGTACTCGACCTGATATATCTTTTTCTGTGAACTACTTAAGTCGTTTCCAAAACTGCTATAATGAAACTCATTTTAATTATGCATTACGTGTACTTAAATATCTTAACAATACTAAATCTTTAAAATTAGAATACAATTCAGAATTCAATGTAATAATGGAAGCGTATGTAGACGCAGATTGGGCTGCTGACATTATCGATAGAAAATCTACAACAGGAATTGCAATAAAAGTTTTTGGTAATACAGTAATAAGGAAATCAATAAAACAAAAAATAGTTTCTAGGGCTTCAACCACACTGATCGTCGTGGCTTAGCAGTCGAGGCCTGGGCGGTGAGGTACGGGCTAGTTTGCGTCAATCGAGGTTCTGCTTATACGTGCGTACGTGGACAAGGTGGGTCAGTCGTGGACCTAACGTTTACCACCCCTGCTTTAGCAGCACATATCCGGGACTGGCGGGTCACGGACGCAGAGACCTTGTCGGACCATGTTTACATCAGGTTTGACTTGGTCCTGCCCCGCACTCATAATCCATCTACACCTCTGCCCTTGGTCCGACCATTTCCCAAGTGGGCTCTGACCAAACTTGATAAGGAACGCTTGGAAGAGGCTGTATTGGTAGAGGACTGGACTACGCGCTCCACTGTTCGGCCGGCGAACGTAGATGAGGAGGCGGTTCTGTTCCGAAGGTCGCTGCAAAGGATTTCTGATGCGGCAATGCCCAGGATCGGCCGTTACCCACCTGACAGGAAGGCTGTTTATTGGTGGTCGGAGGAAATTGCCAGCCTTCGTGCTACGTGTAATGGGAAACGCCGCGAGTTGGCTCGCTATCGTCGTCGGACCAGATTCGGGAGCAGAAACTCCGAATTAGAGACTCTTTTGCACGACCAATATACAGAGGCACGCAAGTTAATGAGGTCGGCTATTTTTAAAGCCAAGGCCGAAGCGCGTCAAGAGCTCCTTGATAACCTCAACAACGACCCCTGGGGTCGTCCATATCGCGCAGCGCGCAACAAGCTGCGTGGTCAGGGCCCACCCGTTGCGGAAACTCTTTCACCACAGCTACTTTGTAGCGTTATTGAGACCTTGTTTCCTGATAGATCTGAGCATAATCCTCCACCAATGGCTCCACCAAATGGTGACTTGACGAATGGCCCTGAGTCTCCGCCTTCAGAGGTCTCAAACGCAGAGTTTGACGTTGCGCTTCGTAAGCTGCGAGCCAAGCGGACTGCCCCGGGTCCAGATGGGGTTCATGGCAGAGTCCTGGCACTTTCGTTAGTGGAGTTGGAGCCACGCCTCCGCAGGCTTTTTGACGCGTGCCTTTCCGCAGGTCGCTTCCCCCAAGTCTAGAAACAGGGCAGGTTGGTGCTCCTTCGGAAGGACGGCCGCCCAGCAGACTCGCCTTCCGCGTACCGGCCCATTGTCCTCTTGGATGAAGCCGGCAAACTTTTTGAGCGGATTATCGCGAGCCGGATATCAGGCCACCTTTCGACGAACGGTCCGGATCTTGCGGATACGCAATACGGGTTCCGGGAGGGTCGATCGACGATCGACGCGATCTTACGCATCAAGTCCCTCTCCGATGACGCGATCACTCACGGTGAAGTTCTGCTGGCGGTGTCACTCGACATCGCCAATGCATTCAATACCCTGCCGTTCGAGTGCATCGCCGAGGCACTCCGATATCACGGAGTGCCCCTGTATCTAAGACAGGTCATCGCAGACTATCTGCAAAACCGGACCGTGATCTATCAGATGGGTGACGGCAGCCTTTTCGAAAGGCGGATGGCTTGCGGTGTTCCACAGGGGTCGGTCTTGGGCCCACTACTGTGGAACATAGGTTACGACTGGGCTCTTAGAGGGGTTCTGTTACCTGGCGTCAATGTAACATATTACGCAGACGATACTTTGGTCACCACTCGCGCGGCTACATTTTCCGAGGCAATTCGCTTGGCTGAAGTTGGAAATATGCAAGTGATCCGCCGTATCCAAAGACTTGGACTTCGAGTGGCTCTTGAGAAAACCGAGGCCATCCTATTTCATGGCCTGAGGCGAGGACCTCCTGCGGATGCGACTCTTGATTTGGCTGGGTGTCGGGTCCTTGTAGGCCCGACACTGAAGTATCTGGGGCTCGTGTTGGATTCGAGATGGAAGTTCTCGGCCCATTTTCGCCAACTAGCTCCCAAACTTTTGAGGGCAACTGCGTCCCTTGGGCGCTTATTGCCAAACCTAGGCGGCCCAGGTGATACGTGCAGACGCTTATTTACAGGAGTGGTGCGGTCCATGGCCTTATATGGTGCACCTGTGTGGGTCAATGCTATGTCGGCAACCAACAAGGCCCTGCTACGACGACCACAGCGGGTCCTGGCCGTCAGGATGATTCGAGGATACCGCACCGTCTCCCATGAGGCAGCGTGCGTGTTGGCGGGCACCCCGCCTTGGGACTTGGATGCCTCGGTCCTTTCCGAGGTATACAAGGAGAAAACCGCTTTCCGTCAGTCGGAAGGCTTTGTTAGAGTACTGCCCGATATTATTGAGCGCTGGCGCAATTCTGCGCAGTGCCGTATTCGTCGGCGATGGCGTCGGTGCCTAGCAGAGCCGGTCTCCGGTCATAGGACCGTGGAGGCAATCCGGCCTATTCTTAGGCATTAGACAGAAAGACAGCACGGGGTGCTGACCTTCCGGCTCACGCAGATCCTGTCGGGGCACGGGTGCTTCGGCAAATATCTGCACAACATTGCTCGAAGGGAGAGCACTCCGCGATGCCACGAGTGTGGGGCGGACGAGGACGACGCGCAGCACACGCTTGAGCATTGCCCGGCGTGAGCTGCGCAGCGGTCCACCCTCGTCGCCAATATCGGAGGTGACCTCTCACTGCCAGCCGTTATCGAAAAAATGGTCAGCAGTGAGAGGTATTGGGAGTCTATAACCGCTTTCTGTGAGGAAGTCCTAGTGGAGAAGGAAAGCGCAGAACGGGACCGCGAGAATGATCCGAACGCGGACCCGTCCCGCAGGCGGCGGTTGCGCAGAAGAAAGCGAACTTACGCCCTCCACCAACTGCCGCAGGGGTCGCAGTGACGGAGTGGGGCCCCCGTCACTCACACTAATGACCCTACGCTGAGGGAGTGTCTAAAGGCGTTCCATAGACACTCCCAACCCTGAAGAGGGACCCGGTGTGGCCGGGCAGCATCGCACTCGACACACAAAGCGATTGCGAAAAGTACCCTTTGTGTGCCGAGAATGCGATTAGACGGAACCCCCCAGTATTTTTTAGTGAGTATGTCTCGATTGGCGGGGCGAGTCTCACATAACCGCAGGCGGACCCCACTCCGTTTGCGGTAGATTTAAAATCTTTTTTACTGGATAAAAAAAAAAAAGGGCTTCAACCAATGCGGAATATTACGCTCTTGCTGATTGTGTGGAGGAAATATTACCTATTAAAGGAGTACTTACGGATATAGATGTAAAAATAAATAAACCTATTAATATATACGAAGATAATACTGGAGGCAATAGCTTTGGCTAAAAATGGTAAATTTTTCAAAAAATTTAAAACATATTGATATAAGTTTTCATTTTGTGTGTGATTTTGTAAAGAAAGAAATAATTAATGTTCTTAAAATATCTACTGAAGACCAAATTGCTGATCTATTAACTAAATCTTTGTCAAAAATAAAATTTCAAAAGCTACGATTTATGTTAGGTGTCAAGTAAATATATAAATATTAGTTGATTGTTGATGTGTAAATTGTGTCAAGAGAAGAAAATTTTACTATTTGTTATGTATAGAGCTAACTTGAACATAGTAATGAGTGTTAAAAAGGTAATCTTTAAATAGTAGGTCATGTTAAATTAAAATGGTTGTCAGCGAATTATATGTAATGTTATATTTATGTAGGTAAAGTAAATGGTTGTCATGACATAAAAATCAAGGTGTGTTGAATAAATGATTTTTATATCATGACAACATTAGCTTAGTCTGTGCTCTCCTTATGGTGTGGTAAAGAAATGTGATAATCAGGGCTGTTGTATTTGTTTGTTTAATTGAGAATAATAAATTAATTCAATATAAAAACGAGTTTACAGTTATTTTAACATTTTTAAACGCTGCCCAGAGGAGAAAAGTTGAAAAGCCTATTTTTATAATTTTCGAACGATTTATTAATAAAGATTGATATTATTATAAGTACCTAATATCATAGCAACTTTGTTGGCCCTGATAGTAGGGGAGCCCAAGAGGGGATTTTCGAAGTCATTCCGGCGCGTCAGATTAATATATGGGGGATACTTTACTCCCTGTTGAGTATCTCTACCCAATCTGAGCCCTTTATGTAGGGGGGTTTGCGTAGGGCAGCCGATCAGATTAGTAAAAAAAAATCGATCGCTAGAAATACTCGAGCGGGTCAGATTAAGCTATAGTACATTAATTACATAGTAAATAGTACGTAATTTAATAATCTGAAGATTTCAGCGAGATGTAAGGGAGTGGGAGGGTGACGAAGTTGCAAAAAAATGACCCTTCGGGATTCTCGAGCGCAGTGGCATTTTTTTTATTTTGTGCGAAATGCTATGAAAATTACAAAAAATATATAATCTGCCGTTTTGGACATGCCAAATCATTGATTTACTACCAAACGTAGATAAAGCGCTTCATACAAAAACGCGCTTGAAATCTGTCACCTCATCGACTATACATTTATACTCGCTGATATGTACTTGAATATGCACGCCCGAATGAAAATTACCATAAAGAAAGTACCGTATTTATCGAATTCAACCTTATTCTGCATTATTACGGCAACTATTTTAAGTACAACCGTAGGAAGTTACATCACTTCATACCTGGCCACAGATCAAACGACGTTTTAGCAATTGCTTCAAGAAAATATCAACTTAATACTCTCAAACATAATGCTTGAAATTGCTTATCGCATTGTCGCTCGGACGCATGAATGAGATAACACAGTGATACGACGCCCGTGCGAGCGAGACGATTGTGATGTACTGACACTGACGCGAAGCGACATGTTTATGATTAAAATAATTGTTTTTGATTGGTTTTTACGTATAAATCGAATATTTGAATACATGATAAAATGTGTAATGAGTTTACTCACGCAATATATGAAATCCCGTCTTTTTTCTGCCGTTGCTGACTATTGTTACCACAACTTTTCAATGCGCACTTCGGCATGTTTACGTGCCGACAGCTAATCACTCACTATGAAAAGGAACTGCACGAGTCGCGATTGAGCAGTTCTTCACCGGCCCACTTTTCGATCGTTCATGCGTTATCTACCTTTGGTAGTAAATCAATGTGCCAAATGTTCAAAAATTATAAATAAAGATTGGCGCGTGCAGCTGCAGTGGAGCTATGTATTCTCCACACCTATCGTTCTTTCACTTCGCTTCTCTCTCGCTCTCACGCACTCTCTCGCATCGTTCCCTACTACTTCCTAGCAACCATGATGCCATGACGCTATCATACAACCGTTCACAGCACGCGTGGCATTACGCACTCTGGCTTGTTTATATTTTTTTCTTATTAATTTCGTGAATTACAGGTTGTTATTAAATGAGTTAAACTATTTTTACTTATTATTTTAAGAATTTTTTTTTATAATTTAATTTGATTCGCAGAGGTCGAGTGATCGCCTACTGCGCAACGGGTCGCGGGTTCGATTCCCGCACGGGATTCATCAGTTTGAATGAGGGTTATTTAATAGACGTAATATATTCATTCATCATATTCGCCAATATTCATTTAATTGCGTGTGAAATGTGATTGTGTTTATAGATATGACAGATGACAGAGCTTTCATTATTTCTACTTATTGCCACCATGAGCGCTGCGATAGATGTCATTACACCCCCCCCCCCCCCCCCCCCCCGCAGAGTACTTTGCAGTTTTATTCGTAATTTGCGTAATACTTTTTTGAGATAATTGGAAAAAAATATTGTTATTATTATGACCTATCATATAAGAATAAAGAGTGATTCTAAATATTATATTGTTTTTTACTGTTGTATATTAGCTTTGTAACAAAGTATTGATATAAGAGTGACATTGTGCCGAAGAGACATTGTGCGAAAGGGACATTTTGCAACCTGTAGACATTTTGCGAAGTGGACATTCTGCGTCTAAGCGATACCATCTCCATAGGCTAAATGCTTACTTCTACTTTATTACTTACTTAATCTACTTGTGTACTGTGCTGGACATGTGTCGAGCTCCGGCATGTTTCAAATCAAATCAAATCAAATGTCTTTATTTGCGGATACAGGTATGATATTTGTTTACAATAAATTTCATTGGAACGATGCTTGAGTTATTTTGGTTTTTCACTTTCTTAACTTTCTATGAAATAATAATTGATTTTAGACTAGTGGGGGGCCCGGCAAGATAAGAAAATAAATAAAATTTCAAAAAAATAAATTTTATTTGTATAAATATTATTTTTATTGTTTATTTAAATAAACAATATGCTATGGTAAATTCTATAATAAATATCCAATGAACTTGAAAATAAATTAAAAATAATATATAATCGGATAATCAAAAGAAAAAGAAATAAAAACAATACTTTTTTCAAATTGATCACTCGAAACAATACAGGGGACTAAACATAAAAAAAAATGGAGGAGCTCGACATGTGGGTACTTACTGGGTTCGGATTGGCTGAACTGTGATTACCGCTCGAGAAAATACTCGAGAAAATCGAATTTGAACTTGGCGGCCGTGTAAGTGTAAACGACGTTTGTATGTGTGCGTACGCCGATTCGTCCCTTTATATGGAGTCGGGCTACTGTATCGTTCTCTATATTGTGGTATCAGTGTGCGCAAATGTCATATTCAAATATTGACATTTAAATACTTAGCTTGAGTGCAAAATATAAGTTCATGTACACATAATAGGGATTTTGGCGAATTTTTCGGACTGTTTTTATTTAATAGATAGACACATATTACGAAAAAATATATTTAAAATATTTATTCATTAATATTTCAAAAATTAGACTTAATTTAATTATTCTTTAAATTTCGCGCCTAAACGCTCCACGTCGTTACGTCATCATGCTAATGTCACACTGTGTTAATTAAACAAAACAAACTACTACTACTGACAGTCAAAGGCGTAGAGCAAACATGACAGTGTGACAACTGATGCGTGCGTTCCTGATGTTAACCGCGATTTGTGTTTCTTTATAGAACTAAATAAACTGTAAGAACTGATTTTTCGGAATTTTGCCACCTCAAATATCACATTTGAAAACTGTCACAAAATGGCATTAGAGGCCCCATCTATCTAACAGCAAAAATATTTAAGATAAAAACACGAAACCAGCACGAAAAGTTAACACCAAAAGCTTATGAAATGCATTGATGGTAAAAATATTGAAAATCTGTGCTTATCTGAAACGTGCCTCTTGTCTCGTGGCTTTTCGTACACCGTGACGTAACGCACTGTGATTGGCGTTTGCAGTCACGTGATTCTGGGCATTATTTTAAATATTTTTGATTATTTTTAGTTAAATTGTTACGCATATTTACACTTACAAAATAGTATTTATATTTTAGTATTCTTCTCATATTCTCTTCTCCAGTATGAATATAAATTTATATATGTTTAATTGCAATTCGTGTCAACATCTTTAAGGCGCATAGTGCTCCCAATGACCTTGCGTCGAGTGTCCCGCTCTGATTACATAGGAGTGAGTGAGTGAGAGCGAGGGGAATATTTAAGCAAACCTTTACGCGTAAAATGAATTATTTCAATAAAAAATTAATAAAGGCGAATAAGAAAAATCTAAAAAGACCATCCCCTAGAATATTGTTCACTTTATTTATTGAAATCGAAAGTATATGATTTAACCTAATATTTACGAAGCGATTAGGTTTACAGTTTTAAAATCGAGGCATGTTTGGGTCACATTTTAACAAAGTTTTAATAAATTTATCAAAAAATTAAGAAGACCATCCTCTAAAGAATGCGTTGAATAATAACATATCTTTTTTAAAGATTTTTTTATTCGATATTTATGAAGAGAATCGGTTTTTTCTATAGTGATTTTTTATGATTGACGTTACTATGCGCTTTAATGACCAAAAAAGCTTTTAGCTTTTGCTTTGCATGTTTAACTAATGTTGCCTGGTAAAGATCGCCTACGGCGTTGAGACCGCCCTTTTTGTATGTCGTTTTTTTAAGAAATTTTTATTTCACAAAATAAAGAGTTATTCATTCATTCATTCAATGTTGTGATTAATGTTAAGTCGAACAAGACTATTTAGTTAATGATATTGACAGGAGGGTTCAAAGTTGTCCGAAAAGACTGCATGCTAATAATACAAATTGATATCAATCAATCAATCGTTTATTTTCATTTTGGCAGCTCACGCCAATGAATTACCATTTTTTTTCGGAATAATCTACTACAGAAATGTCGTACTTTTTTGTCGGGTAACGCCCACTTAATGAAGTGCCTGTGCATAACAAACATCCACAGACTATAAACGGGTCTTGAAATAAGATAAATCGATCATATTATGAAAAAAAAAGATTTTATGTAAGTATTGTTTCTGAAAATGTAATAATAACAAGAAAATAAGATTAATATGTGGTTTTATGAAATCACGATTAAAGTGAATCTTTTTTTCGAATCGTAGGCATTTAACAGAAAATTTTCGGAAAATTGTCGATTTAAGGCGCATAGTAACGTCAATCATAAAAAATCACTGCAGAAAAAACCGGTTCGCTTCATAAATATTGAATAAAAAAATCTTTAAAAAAGATATGTTATTATTCAACGCATTCTTTAGAGGATGGTATTTTTAATTTTTTGATAAATTAATTAAAACTTGGTTAAAATGTGACCCAAACATGCCTCGATTTTAAAACTATAAACCTAATCGCTTCGTAAATATTAGGTTAAATCACATACTTTCGATTTCAATAAATAAAGTGAACAATATTCTAGGGGATGCTCTTTTTAGATTTTTCTTATTCACCTTTATTAATTTTTTATTGAAATAATTCATCTTACGCGTAAAGGTTTGCTTGAATATTCCCCTCACTCTCACTCACTCACTCCTATGTAATCAGTGCGGGACGATCGACGCAAGGTCATTGGGAGCACTATGCGCCTTAAGGGTATTTAAAATAGCGTTTTTAATATTAACTTAAATCTTTTTCTTCTGAAAAGAAAATTATGACGATGAAATGAATGAAAAGAAAATTATAAATAAACCCTAAAAAATAAAAAATCTAAGTAATTTAAAAAAATAATAAAAAGAAACAAATTCATAAAATAAACAAAAATGCAACAATTACAATAAAATAATATAATAACAAACTTACTAAAATATCAGTGCTCAACACCAGGATCGAACCACTGCCACACTGATTTAAAGTCAAAGATCTAACGCATTAGACCAGTGCAGATGCCTTCGAAAATAATAAAAAAGGGACTCAAATTATAGTAGGATAATTTTATTGAAATAGGAGGGGAATATTACGTAATTGAAAGGAAAAATAAATTACGGGCGATATGAGTTTGGGAAGTGGTCCAAAACCTCACGTCAAAATTTTAATTTTTTTAAAAAATCGGTGCGTTTTGTATTCGTTGAAAATAAATGTTGCCAGAAAATGCAAAAAACTGAAAAAACTCGAATATCAAAATTGATTTTTTATCATTAAGTATATTTTTGAGTCATTCATTAAAATTTACACCTTCATTAGTCGGGAAACGTAAAATTTCATGTTACATTGATAGTAAAAAAAAAATCATAATTAAAAATATTAATAAAAGCACTAATATAATTAACAACGAAATAATTTAATGAAGTTAATATATAATAACATATCTACAATCTATACTTATTATTATAATATTATAAAGCTGAAGAGTTTGTTTGTTTGCTTAATCTCAGGAACTACTGGTCCGATTTGAAAAATTCTTTCAGTGATAGATAGTCCATTTGTCGAGGAAGGCTATAGGCTATATATCATCACGCCAAGATCAATAGAAGCGGAGCACTAATGAAGAATGTTTCAAAATCGGGGGATTTTTTCCTATTGAGAGCTTCCGCTGCGTGCGCTGCGTAAACGGTTAAAGTTTCGTAAAAATTATGTAAGACAGAATTATTTCCCTTTAAAAGTTCTAAAAAAAAGTCCGCGACAGGATATGTCTATCTTTTAAGGTTAGCTCACTATAACCTTTTTTATGCTAACCAAATTTGTTCTAAAATAATGCATTATTTGCGAAGGTGTTTTTATAAACATGATATTAATCCTTATCAAAATAAATACGTTATTCATCACAAGTATTAAATTTAAAACAAAATTGTCCTTTACATCATTCGATTTAGATGAATATCTTAGGAGATATCGCAGTTTTAAAATAACATCACAGCAAAATAATGATCGAGTACTGCGCGCACAATGTGCAAAGCCGGCGGGCAGTCATGAGGGGGAAGGGCGGTGGCCCCAGTTAGCTATCTACTTCTGCCGGAAGAAAACAAAACTAAAAATATAGTGTACGCAGAAGTACTTTAAAATAACATTAGTTTAATTTTTTGAGAATAATCTACAATCTACATGATATAAGATTATAAGACCCAGTACTTACTCACCTATATGAACGAAGTCGCGGGTTAAAGTTAGCGTTAGCCCAAAGTAACTATTCCACGCGGACGAAGTTGCGGGCGGAAGCTAGTATTTTCATAAAGTTGTAGAATGTTATTTACATTCGATGAGTATAATATGCCTATTTATATACATGAGTGACCTTCGGAAAATTTTAGTCGAAAGGTATTTCATACAGAAGTATAGAACATGGCTGGGTAATGAACTGACGGCAACAGATTGGGACTGGAAGCTACATGAACGTTCCATTATGCCAAAATTTACAGAGAAGGAATTAATCCCGGCTATATTAATGAAAACTATTTGCTGTAGTTGTCGAACAGGATGCAACAGTTTGAAATGTGGCTGCCGAAAACATGGCTTAAAATGCACGTTATTTTTTATTTTATTTTATTTTATAAGGACAGTATACAGCACATTCCAAATAAAATGATGAAAAAGATACATAAAATTCTCAAAGGCCAATTACGACTATCCCTACGTACATTATTTATTACTCGATACAAGGAAAGCTTCATTATAATTAAATTCTTACAATTGTCATGATTCGGAAGAATGCTCCAATGTGGAGGAAAAAAATTATGAGGAAGTTGATTCTGATGAAATTGGGGACGAGGAAGTGATGCAGATTGAAAATTATATTGATGAAGGAGACCCTCATGGTCCGGAAGATTTAGAAGATCTCCTTAAATCCGAACATTTTATCGAATCAAACGAACAAGAAATACTATCAAAGAAACAAAAATATTTTACAAAAAATAAAGACCGACTTCAAAAACACTGAAAAGTTAAAAATCATATAAGAATAGGTACAGACATCACACTTCTATATTGAAGTCGGTGCCAAACGATGATCTCCTTTTTTTTTTACGTGGGGAATGCGTTTGCGCACCGTCCAAGCCCCCCGCAGGGGCAAGGGTGTGTGGGACTCTGCAGCGAGCGACTACCCACTAAACCCCTCGATATGCCCTCTTTGGCGCCTAACGCAGCCACGTCCAAAGGACGCGCCGATGCCGAACGAGGACGTGGGAACCCTTACAGACCAACCATAACCCCGTCCGCGGCACCTGCCCACCAATGGCGGGCCCCTCACGCCCTCTCCAAGATGAAGATGGAGAGGAGTTCCCGGGGCATACCCCGGGTGGTAATTTTTACTCTATCGAATACAAAAAAAAATTTGAAAATCGGTCCACAATTGGCGGAGTAATCGCGTAACATACACACAAAACACGTTGAAAACACCTTAAAATTTAAGGGTTTTCCTCGATTTTCATGGGATCCTATCATCAGATCCTGACTTTGGTGACCATGGGACCACCCTTGGAGTATACTCTATCGAACACAAAAATAAATTTGGTGAAAATCGGTCCACAACTGGCGGCGTAATCGCGTAACATACACAAAAAAAAACATAGGCATCGAATTGAGAACCTCCTCCTTTTTTGAAGTCGGTTAATAAATAATGTGAATTCGATGACAATACAAGAAAATATATTTATTATTAACCAACTTTTTCACTAAAAAAATTGCAGCAGTCACATTTTTTATATAAATTCCCGTTTCAATCCTATTTTTTTAATATTTACAACAAGAAATATCGCATATTTTTTGCAATCTTCATATTTTATGAATTTGTATTTTTTATTATCAATGTAACATGAAATTTTACGTTTTCGTACTAATGAAAGTGTAAATTTTAATGAATAACTCAAAAATATACTTAATGATAAAAAAAATTGATATTCTAGTTTTTTCAGTTTTTTGCATTTTCTGACAACATTTACCATAGTGATGTATATTATTTTACACCATCAAAAAGTAGAGATTTCAACGAACACAAAACGCACCGATTTTTTAAAAAAATCAAAAATTTTGACGAGATTTTTCGATTGAAAATAAGGGTGCCTTTTCGATATCAAGTAAAAATAAAGTAAAATAATGAATATTTTAAATAAAAAAAAAAACAAATAAAAAACCAAAAACTTGATTATTTATATTTTTCACATAAACTTTGAGGTTGTGTAAAAAAGTGTAGATGCAAAAGTTGTAGATCTTTTTATTACCTACAACTTTGCCATTTAATTTTATTCCATAGGACTTGTAGTTTTGCCGGAAATTGAGAAAAACCGTTTTTTACCCTTTTTTTTATCACTTTAAAACTCCATGATTACCTAATTATTTATTTATGCAAGGAATTAGGTCGAAATCTTGGAATATAAGTTCAAAACCAAGAGTGAAGATCAATAAAAACTCCATTCATTTACTTTTTTTGACAGCTGCCTTAGAATGTAACTTTACTATGCACACGTTTGTGAAATTATATTTTTAAAACGCGTGAATAATAAAGTTTACATCAAATTTAAATCAAGAGTTACGATCAAATATGCGAGATCAAACAAACTAGCTAGGTATTTACGTTATACTAGTTATATGTATAAATATTTTAATGATTTATTACTCATATAGGTATTTATTTATTTCATATACAGGGTGTAACTGAATACCCCAATAACATTTAAGGGTATGTATCCATCAGAAGTAGAGATGCTGTAGAAAAAATATGAGGGCGAACAAACCTACTTTTTTTCCCATACAAACTAAATAAATTATTTTTTAGTATTAAGTGCCGACAACCCTACGTAAGCGTACGAGGAATACTACGCTCACGTCATACAAACTAAATAAATATTTTTTTGGTATTAAGTGCCGACAGCCTTAACGTAAGCGTAGGAGGAATACTACGCTCACGTCTGTCACGTGTCATGTTGTGTTTAAATTTCTTGTCTGTTAAGAGCTGATTATGGTTGTCACTTAAAAGTTTTTGCTTTCAGTTTAAAATCAAATAACTCTGAAAGTATGGGGATTCCAGATCTCAGACAAGCACCGAAGGTCCATTTAGTATCTAACTTATATGCCCCTTAAATATTATTGGGGTGTTCAGTTACACCCGGTATAATTACTAAAAAATATAACTCATATAAACTAATAAAAGAATAATTAATATTTAAAAATATTTCCATGCAATAAATCGATTAAAAGTTCTTCTTAAATAATATCGATTATTATATCAAATCGAATCGATAACGTGCGAGGGTGTCACTAATTTCGAATTGTGGCGAACTGTCAAAAAGAAAATAAACGAATGGACAGAGGCGCGTTCCGAGGGTCAGAGTAATGCAATCGAGAGTGTTTTTCACTCACACTTGCTCCGAGGTTTAGAACGGGTCGGTTGCTACGAGGGTGGGTCAAAAAGTTCGCGGAATGGAGGGTAACAAGTAAGAAATAAAACACAAAATTATTTTTCCTTCTCAATGTATTTCCCCTTAACTCTAATACATTTATTAGACCTATCAATTAATTTATTAATACCTTCGAAAAAAAATGACTTCTATTTGTCGTCAAAATAGGCCGAAATTGCGCTCTTCACTTCTTCATCGCTTGAAAATTTCTTCCCTCGAAGCTCTTTTTTCATTTTTGGGAACAAATAATAATCACTTGGGGCTAAATCTGGGCTATAGGGAGGATGTTCCAAGATTTCGAAGCCCACTCTTTGAACAGCAGCCATCGCAATTTGCGCCTTGTGCTCGGGTGCATTGTCGTGCAAAAGGAGCACACCTTTAGTCAATTTTCCCCGTCTTTTTTCTCTCACAGCATCTCGCAGACATTCTAATAGTGCAGCGTAGTACTCTCCAGTGATAGAGACACCCTTTTCTTTATAATCAATAAGGAGGATTCCCTCTGAATCCCAGAAAACAGTAGCCATGAGTTTTCCAGCCGACGGAGACACTTTGAATTTCTTCGGAGGTGGTGTGCCCTTTTTGTGCCACTGCATGGAGTCTTGTTTGGACTCATACTCATAATGATGAACCCAAGTTTCATCTCCAGTCATAATTCGGTTCAAAACTTCATCCTTTTGTTCACCACAGAGCGCTAAAAACTCGCGACAACACTCAACTCGCCGCTGCTTCTGGTGTGGCGTGAGCATTCTCGGAACCCATCTTGCACACACCTTTGACATGCCAAGATGGTCGTGTAGGATGTTCAAAATGGTTGTAGCTGATACTCCAATCATTTCTGCAAGCTGTTTCTTCTTTAAACGGGTATCTTCCAATATGATTTTTTCAAGTTTTTCGACGTTTTCTGCCGTGGTTGCCTCGACAGGCCGCCCTGGCCTCGGATCATCCTCAATCGAATCCCTGCCTTGCTTAAACAGGTTGTGCCACTTCTGCCGTGTCACGCGAAAGTCCTTTAACTTAACTTGCACGAGATACGCCTAAAAAGTGCCATTCACATTTATTTAATTATATTTATCTATGTTCAAAAGAACTTTTCATTACGACAAACCGTTTTAAAAATATAAGCCTTGCCACATTCATGCAACTTGCATAAATACATCGTCAAATATGCCAAACTATTCCAACTTAACATGTTGTAGATGAACGCGATATTAACGCGATCAACGTGGCATGCTTAAAGCAATTACAAACTCCTGTATCTTAGTGTTGCAGGAGATGTGCGTAACCATGTTTTATAGCCGTTTGGTCATTCGATGTAGCGTGTGGCTAATCCCAGCTGGGTCACAAAAAAAAACTGTGCAAAATAGATTTTTTGAGTATGCCGACAAACTCTGACAAACTCTAGACATTCTAGAGCTTGTCAGAGTTTGTCGGAAAGTTTCAGCGTTTGTCGCTTGCGCGTTTCACAGATATGTGTGACTTCATTTTCAAAAATCACTTTCACGTTCTTCACGTTTTCAAAAAAATATATAATATTCAGGCCTTAAAAGATGTAGAATTTAGAAAAGGTTCTGTAAGTATTTTCGCAAAAAATGATTTTGAAGGAGATTTTAAAGAGTTACTTAATAGCTGTGCCCGCGAACTACGTTTCACCCTTTAGTTATTCTTCTGAGGTTTCACCATAATAATTTTTTCCCGTTTTTGCAACATTTTGATTGATGCTCAGCTCCTATTAGTCGTAGCGTAATGCTATATAGCCTAAAGCCTTCCTCGATAAATGAACTATCTAACACAAAAAGGTTTTTTCAATTTGAATCAGAAGTTCCTGAGATTAGCGCGTTCAACTAAACAAACAAACAAACTCTTCAGCTTTATAATATTATAATAATAAAATAATATCAGTATAGATTAGCACGCGAGGCAACCCAAGGGGTTAAGTAATTCAAATAAACAAGACCTACTTAAATGTCACTCAATGCCAAAACCAAGTAGGGTTTTTTTTCAATAACCTACAAGTCAATGTAGATCTTGACAGTATTAAAGATTATTAACTGTTGTACATAAAAATAGGTATAAGTTGATTATAGTTAGCAAATTATTTTCCTAAGGGCAGGAGGCTTTTTGGTTTTAGTTTATATAATGTAAGTTAGTTGATTTTTATAACAAAGATTATCTTCAAACAAAATATGGGACTACTGGTTTTTTTATTTGTTATTATAAACTTCTTTATTCTCTATCCCAGTTGTAGTGCTTATGTATAAATGTTATTGTTGTTGAACTACAGGGATTATTCGTTTATTTAGTTTCAATATAAAAAAATACTTTATTTTATTGAATAGCTTCAATAACTAAGTTTGTTTTATTTTATTGATTGATTTTTAAAAAATGTAATAATAATTTTTTTTAAATTTAGGTAAGCATAAATCATGTTGCTTTTATTTGATATACATAATTATAATTAATCACCTACTGTTTTTCTTTTCTACTATCCACGGTAAAATTTTAATATTTCCAAATAATTACGCTAATATAATTAAAATACGCATACTCAATCATAACTAATCATATCCTATAGTTACAAGAGATGTTACAATTATTTAATGTTATGAGTGGCTAACGAAATCCATGCAAGTTAAGTTGCAACAATTTTCTATACTAACGTGGTTACGTGACGAACCACGTTAGTATAGAAAATTGTTTGAAAAGTGGTTACGCGTAAATCCTTTAACTTGAAAATAATATTAATTAATAAAGATATGCAAAAAAAATCAACACAGTTAATTAAAACTTTTTCGTACATCTTTGAAATACTTGTTAACAAAATACGTGTTAATTTTATGACATATGATGAAAAATTGCTTAAAATCTTTACGCTCCATTTTCTCAAATAACGACCTCGCGAGTTGCATGATATTGGCCTGACACGGCAGACTTGTAAGCCATGGTTTTACCAGGGCAAGAGTCCCCGTAAACAGAAGACATCTCTTCCAAAATAGTCTGGGAAGGTTTTCCTTGTTTGGTAAAGAACTTGATGACTGCGCGAAACTCAATTTTCTCCATGTTGCAAATTTTCTTCCGGATTGACTTGTTGTTTGATGTGTAGCTCAGCAGGCCTATTCGCTAACTTCGGTTGCTCACTAGAACTGTCATTTTTGAAAGAAACTTACCATCCATTGCTGCTATCATGAACGCCGCCGTAATATATAAGATCACTAAACCAGTAATGAATATAAAGTGTCTTTCAAAAATGACAGTTCTAGTTACCAACCGTAGTTAGCGAATAGGCCTGCAGGATTATGACCTATTTTTTTTGAAACTTAGTGTTTATACAGTAGTGTTTATACAGTAGTGTTCGTAGTAAAAAGTCACCTTTCCCCCCTCCATGCCCCTCATTCCGCGAACTTTTTGACCCGCCCTCGTATCTTTCTTTTTAGTTTGTATCTTGAGCTGCGTTCAGAACCTACGCTCGAGTGCACTCCGAATGCACTCTGACAGCAACCAACCCGTTCAGAGCCTCGGGGTAAAAAGCGCTCTGACAGGCGGTTAGTACACTCTATGCCCGTTCAGAAGCTTCGAGTGATGCAACCAAACAACCAACTCGAGCGTAGGGTGAAAATCACTCTGACCAATTTTATGTCAATGTCGATGTCAAAAATACGCTAATTATTTATTATTTTATTAAATAACACTACTTTGAACTCTTTTAAGCCTAATACTAGGGAAATACAGTGATTTTTATGTGTTTTAATTATTTTTAAGCAGAAAAATGGATATTGACTGTTAATTTCATAGTAAGGATTAGTAATATTTTGCCCTTTGCTTGATCTTGATCGGCAAGATACAAACTAAAAAAAAAGATAGCAACCGACCCGTTCTGAACCTCGGAGCGAGTGTGAAAAACACTCTCGGTTGCATTACTCTGACCCTCGGAACGCAACTTTGACGATCAAGATCAAGCAAAGGGCAAAATATTACTAATCCTGACTATGTTAACAGTCAATATCCATTTTTCTGCTTAAAAATAATTACAACACAGAAATCACTATAATTATTTTCCTTGTATTAGGTTTAAAAGAGTTCAAAGTAGTGTTATTTAATAAAATAACAAATAATTAGCGTATTTTTGACATCGACATTGCCATATTTGACATAAAATCTGTCAGAGTGTTTTTCACCCCCTACGCTCGAGTTGGTTGTTTGGTTGCATCACTCGAAGCTCCTGAACGGACACAGAGTGTACTAACCGCCTGTCAGAGTGTTTTTAACCCCGAAGCTCTGAACGGGTCGATTGCTGTCAGAGTGCACTCGGAGTGCACTTGAGCTTAGGATCTGTGGGGCTAGCACGCAGGGGAATCGAAAATCGAATCGAAATCCGAATCGAGGAGTTTGTATGGCAATTTTATTAGTTCTGCTACTCACCGCCGTGGCGCTAATAAAATTGCCATACAAACTCCTCGATTCGGATTTCGATTCGATTTTCGATTCTTCTGCGTGCTAGCACAGAATAGATAATGGTAGTTTTCCAATTACAGAGCATAATGCGATTCAGTGGCGCACAATGCCGACTTATGCTGATGCTTAATTGGAACGTGAATTAGTTTTCAAATGCACCAGCAGAGTGCGCTAAGTTCAGTGTTGAAAAAAAGAAATATTCATAGAGTTAGCAATAACCTCATTAATGTGTAAATAATGTGGTATACATAATAATTGGTTGAAAACTATTTACGGTTATTTTAAGTAATTTGGATTTTGATTATTTCATTACCATTTTTTTGTTTTGAGTAATTTTTGTACCTTCATCCATACTTATATTTATTTTTTAACACAGTTTGAATTAACTTTGATTATTTCAAAAAAACTACAATGAAACGAAAGCTTTAAAAATTTTTCAACAATAAATAATATTACTAACGATTATATATAAATAAAACATTTCGATCAATGCCAACTTAAAGAAAAAACACTTGTTAATTTTCTGTCACTGAGTTGGTATCGATTGCACGCATCACACGAAAACATTGCTTTTGAGAGTGCTCGATTGTGCGAAGTGTTGCTGTAGTTGGAACATTCAACGTTAAGCATTATGCCGCATAATGCGCTCTAGTGCTGTAATTGGAAAACTACCAATAGTACTACGTGCTAGCCCCACTGAACGCAGCTCGGGGCCCGTTCCGTTTCGAGATTACACTACTCACAGTACTCAGACTGCTCACGCCCGGACCGAATCAATAGACGCGATAATGATGCCAATGGCATGCTATCGTCTCGGAACGATCGTGAGCGCGCTTATGTCAATAATATCAAAACAAACATAACCTCAAAAGAATTGAACTCGTAATTTCAATTGTATTCTGTGTTATCCAAGCTTTAGCAGTTTTTCATTGCCTTGTACCTACCTTTTACCATTTTCTGCTCTTTAAGTGTCTTCAGGAGACAGTTTGAGGTAAACTACTTTGTTTTCTTCTTCAACAAAAACTGGTAATTTTAATGTCGTCATTTTTTCCTTATGTTTAATCCAATTTTTAGGATATTTCGCTTATTTTTGCCTTCAATTCAAATACAGAGTAATTTTCAACCATCGAACTAGTGAACCAAAACAAAACGGCCCACGCAAAGCGAGGCCGCGTTCCGTTTCGCGATTATAGTGACCATCAGCACTGTGAGCGCGCTAACAGGCGGCCCGTTTCGCGACAACGGCGTTCACGTTGGATGTGATGACGTCATTGATTGCGTCAAAAACAATATTTACAGTGCTCAGGCCGAATTCGTCAGCACCGTGAGTCAAGTGTCATTGTCGAGTTGACATTTTGTTTTGGTTCGTTAATTCGATGGTTGAAAATTACTCAGTTTTTGAATTGAAGGCAAAAATAAGCCAAATATCCTAAAAATTGAAATTAAATATAAGGAAAAAATGACGACATTAGAATTACCAGTTTTTGTTAAAAAAGAAAACAAAGTAGTTTACCTCAAACTGTCACTTGAAGACGCTTAGAGAGCAGAAAATGGTAAAAGGTAGGTACAAGTCAATGAAAAACTGCTAAAGCTTGGATATCACAGAAAACAATTGAAATTACGAGTTAAATTTTTTTTGAGGTTATGTTTGTTTTGATATTATTGACATAAGCGCGCTCACGATCATTCCGAGACGATAGCATGCCATTGGCATTATTATCGCGTATATTGATTCGGTCCGGGCGTGAGCAGTCTGAGTACTGTGAGTGAGTAGTGTAATCTCGAAACGGAACGGGGCCGTGGTTTGCGCATCTCGGACCACGGTGTTACTTGTGGTGTGGTCCGCATGAGAATAATTTTGATTATAGCGCTCACAACGCTCACGCCCGGTCCGCATTCGTTAGCCCGCCTAAATCGACAAATGACAGTTTGTGACAGATTATCATGCGGACCGACTTTTAGCGCGCTATCGAAATTACTAGCTAACCTCAAATTTCAGTTTTCCAAAAAAATTACTCTGCGAATTTATTACATCAGTACATAAATTGTTTTAGGCAGTAGAATATTATTACTCTACTTTCTCAGTAAATACTCTGTTTTTAATGAATGTTGTATATCGGTTTTATTATTCAAACATTCTTTTTTTTCTAGATCTAGGTACTATTATGAACCATGTACGTAGGGCATCACAAATTATCTAACGAACTCTGTTTACACACAACAACACATTTAATGCTTACCGTTGCAATCTCTGTTTTGTTGTTGTGGAGTAGGAGAAAGCTCCACTACTCTGTTATTTTCCTAATCCCTCACTGTAAGCGGAACCAGTTCAACCAAATCCATTTTTCTTTACTTTTTTATAAATAATTTGTCTCAAAAGTTCAAAATACTTTTGCATTGGCGGTTTTGTTTGACACTTATGACAGAGGCGCGTTCAGCGCCTTCGCGCGAAGTACAACTTTTCGCTATAACCCCGTTCAATGCCTTCGAGCGTGACAACCGGGTGAAACAACCGGCCCGTTCAAGACCTTTGAGTGTCGGCGCGAGTTACAACCGAACAACCATCGAATTTGATGGTTGTAAAACGCTCTGACGTTTATTACTGAAATACTCTTACGTGATTGGATGATATTGGCGGCCATATTCTATAATGTCATCTACTAGAAAGAGAGAGAAATAATAAATCATGTGAAAGAGGGAGATAAAAGATTTGGTTGCTGCAATCCGTTCAACGCCTCTGAGTAAGTTAAAAAACAACCGGACAACTACACCCAGAGGCGCTGAACGCGCCTCAGTTCGCTCACAACGATAACGCTCTGGGGCATGTTCGATGGTCGATGTTAGCGCAAAATGGCGGCTTCAATGACGTCATCTATGACGTCATGACAGATGTCGTGAACGCGCTAACGTTCATGCGGACCGGCTGTTATCGCGATAATATCGATATCATCGTCATGCGGACCGCAACCTTCCCTGCGTTCCGTAAAACGATAAAAGTGATAATATCGCGAATCCGACCAAAGTCACCACATAACCTACTGATTCAATAGCCCTTATATTTTGTGACGATTTAATTTGGTCGGATTCGCGATATTATCGCTTTTAGCGCAATTCGGAACGCAAGGCTTGTTGACACTGACAGTAAACGTCATTGTCATTTTGCACAACCTCAACTCGAGGAGGAAAAGTTATTTCATCAAAGTCTTCTAGTTCTTTCGCTAATTTGTTTTTATTTGGAGATTTTAAGATTTTAGAAATGAGTATGATCGCCAGGTCTCGAATCTCCTTAGTTCGTGCCCTAGTTAATGTAAGGTATGTAAGATTTTCATTATAATCGACCGGCATGTTAAACGTTACGCAATCTTTATCAATAGTTAGGACTCTGAGACGAGTACGATTAGGTATACCTAGGTTTTTATTTTTTACCAAATTAATGAAACGCTTTGTGGGCCGAATCTTATTTTGATTTAATATATTTGTATTCTCCACAAATTACTAATAAGCATCAGACGATTGTTACAATTTGTATGGGTTTAAGATAATTTTAAAAGAAATAAATTACTGTGAGACTTGGCCGTAGAAGATTTTACAACATCTAAATACATACGCACGTAAAGTTGTACAAATTAAACAATTAAAGTTATTATTGATTTATCTTGACTTGTAACTGAATATCTATTGATGTCTGTCATGTTTTGACATCTTGTTATAGTGCTTGTCATTATCACTATTGTGTGAATTGAATCATCTTAATTTTTAGATTGAGACTAACAGCCGGCTGCACCAATTTTGCGTTTTATGATTTCGTAAAAGTAACAATATAAATACGTAAGAATTACGCCATAATCTAGTTTCAATTGTAGTTCTATTTTGACCTTTACATTTAAAAAGGTTAAATATACAGCGCAAATCATATATTTGATAGTGAAACGACTCATTTTAAGGTATTAAGTTGTTACTTTTTATGAAATCGTATAACGTAAAACTTGGTGCAACCGGCCATAATTCTTTGTTGTAGTAAAATATTAGTATAAAAGTATTTTGATGATAATAATAATTATAAAATCAAATTAATTATAAAATTGCAGAATGTATTCTGGTGAGCCTGGCTCGGGAGCTGGTAAAGGTGGTGGTGGTGGAGGTGCTATCCGTGAAGCTGGTGGCACTTTCGGCAAAATGGAGGCAGCGCGTGAAGATGAATATTTCTATAAAAAGGTATGATATTTATTGTATGTTATTTATTATTATAGTCAATCTTAATTATTTATTGTGCTACTATGCATCCTTTTAACACAAATAGTTTTCTATTATGTCTGTGTGATATAATTTATTATTAAAAATAGTCTGATTTGTTGTTTTGAAATGGTAAATTAGTAACACTTTGTGGCAGTTTATTATAAAAAATTATAGATTTCCCCATTAACAAGTCTCTAGTTTTTTGAAGCCTGTACAAATGGTGCATTTGAAAGTTGGTTTTAAATGTATTACAATTTTTATAGAAATAAATCAAATTTTCATAAATGTACTGTCCTGCTAAAGTCAATATGTTAATTTTGCTAAATAAATCTCTTGCTTGAAAATTATAAATAGCGTGAACTGCTCTTGTAGTATTTATGTACTTCAATACATAAATACTTTTTATGTTCCAGCTGCAGGTCTATTACCGATCTCATGGTTTTCAAATGATATCATATGAAATCAATATGTTAAATGAAATATAACATTTTCAGTCAGATTTTTGATCATTCGTTCATTATATCATGATGACATCAGTGAAATTATGCCATAGTGATGATATTATTGGAGATCTGTAATATGAAATGAAATATTTCATGATTTCTTTATCTCAAAATTTATACCATGTCATATGAGGAAAGATCCATAATAGGCCTGCTGATCCCCATAGTAATATTCCATATGACTTGACACTGAAAATAACTAAAGTAAATCAATCTTGCCGTTTCAACATCAGTAAGTTGTCTTAGTTTTTTTACTGCATATGCTGCAGAACTAAGTTTGTTTGCCAAAGACTCAATATGTGGTTTAGGTTCATATGGACAACTGTGTCAAAACGTCAACAGCGTCAAAAGGACAACTGTTTCAAAATGTCTATTTCCCATAACAGCAACTTCCCATAAATATGACTTCTTCAAACATATATTTCCCGTAACAACTTATAATTCCCACTGCTATCTTAAATCTAGTGTTATACCCAGTAATTGGGTGGAATCGATTAATTGAACAGTTTGAATATTCATACAAAAATCTTTTTTGCTATACAGAGATGGCAATCAAATATAACCTAGTATAAATTAATTTGTTTACAATAAAACAAAGTTATTAAGTAATAAGAAGTGAAATAAAATAAATAGATATTGTAATAAATTTTACAACATTTTCACACTTATAATTTATTGAACTTTTATTTATTTTAAAACATAAGTTAGAATACTTTAATAAATTATGCATAATTATATTGAAGAATATACAAATCTTGTATAATATTTTGTAATTATTTGACTCTTGTTAGTCTTTTATCACTAGGAACAATTATAATATTAATTGAAGATTTAATTTAACCAAAAACCCACATTTTTATTTATCCCAAAAATAATTTTGCTACTGGTCTCATGATTTTTTTTTGCTGGTAAACAAACTTCACAGGTGCCTGAAGCCTAAACCTGGCTAACTATGAACCATGATAACTCACTGCACCCACCACAGAGTTGAGGTCTGCAAAAGCATCAACTAGCCACTAGTACTACAGATCAGGGGCCTTATTCTGCTAGCGTTAATGCATTTATGGCGTGCCAATTAACGCTTCAGTGGCATTGCCTTTTAAGACAGTTATTGTTCGTTAATCGATAACCAACTAAAACATTTGTCGCTTTTGACTTATCAAGAAATTATAGTATGGATGACGGAGTGACAAAAGCAGTTTTATTGAGAAACTATCAAGACACGATAACAACATTAAGATTAGCAGAATTAGGCCCCTGTGTTAAGATTGTTCCATTTCCCATACCATACTCTAGAAAGAGAGTTGTTTTCTCAGTTGCTAACATTAGTCTGGTTTAAACATGATGCTCTTCTCTATCTCAGTTATTAATAAAAATTAAACAGCATCATGTTTACACCATGACTAACTGTAGATAGTGTTTTGTAATCCAATAATCCATAAAGTATGTTTGTATTTCTTTTTGCAAACTTAAAATTGAAAAAAATGTAACCTTTATATTTTCACCAGTTTAACTTTTTACTGGCTGGCTGGCTTTGGGTCCCAAATAAAAAATTACCTTAATATTATTAGGCATTATTATTATTATTAGGCTTAATATTATTAGGGCAGACATACCAGATTAAAATAGTGAACTTCAATAACTGTTATAAAGTCAGTGGCAAGACTTTTATATTTTACATACCTACATACTCATAGTAGTGTTTGAATAAAGCAGCCTAGTTTTAAGATTTATTTTCTGTTCCAGCAAAAAGAGCAACTGGCAAACTTGAAAGGTCACCTGAACAAGGAGATTGCTTTCCACCAAGAGCAGATTAAGCGCCACGAGGATGCGATCAAACGTCACAAAGAACAGATGTTTGACATGGAGAAGAAATGAACCATAACTAACTAGCTCCCTAATACTTACTGTTTGATTGTAAAATAAGGAAGATGCTTTCTCTATTTGCGTTTATTTTGTTTAGTTACTAGACTGAGAATTGAATAATATAACTGTTAAGCATCATTAGAATCTCTTTCATTTCAAGCTAGAACTGTTTATGGAAACCTTTTTTTTTTGCAAAAGACCATTTGGCCTTTTGCATATTTTAAAATAATATTTCCGCAATTGCCCAAATCAGCGAAAGGCCAAAAACGCAAAAGACTAATGCGTTGAACTTAATTTGCATCAAACTAAAACGTTAGACCACGTGGCTCCTTAAAAACTTCTAAATTAAGGAATATTTGATTATCACCAACACTCGAAACGGCAAAGGAGCTGTCGAACGAAGTCACGAGTCTTTTAGGGGCGGTTGCGAACGGGAAAATAAGAACGATTGTCTAGGTCCTGATCAATGGGGCGAGAGCTTCAAAGCCTCTTTTGGTGGATGAGGCTTTCATTTCATCATGGAGCCATTGTTACAGCATCAAAGCTGACCGGGGCAAAGGAAGTGGTTCTCATGGCAGATATTAACCAGATCCCCTTCATCGACAGAAACGATATATATACGAAACGCGTTACGGAAGTCCTGCTGCCATTGCGTCAATTATCGATAACCTCCACTGTACACACCGAATTCGGATGGATATCGTTACGCCCTCTAAGAAATCTACGAGGGCATGTAAGTCATACGTTTTTAGATTTTTAAATGTTACATACAGACATAGTTAAGTAAATAATTAAGAATGCGTATTGGCTGGATATGTTTTTTTTTTTATTTTGTGGCAGAAATAGGAGCTTCATCTAAATCCTTCATCATTTTAGCTAAGAGATGCCCACTGCTGGACATAGGCCTTCTCCAAGGATCTCCAAACCGATCGGTCCTGCGCTTCCCGCATCCAGCGGCTTCCCGCGATCATCACCAGATTGTAGGTTCACATTGTGGGGGGGCCTATCACTCGAGGACCTTTCCGCCCCAACGGCCGTCCGTCTTGCGAGCTATGTGCCCGATGTCTCTATGTTCTATGTTATCGGGGTTGGTTTCCGCACTTAATCCTTAAGGTGGACCATTGTACGTGAGGGCGGCCGTCACTCCAGCCAGCCCACCTCCCTCCAGAAGCGTATGAGATCTCCGAGTCTGTCCAGAGATTCTGTAACAGAATTGGGAGATCCAAGGGTGTTTTTCCGTATTTCGGTGACACCTGTGCACTCAAGGAGCACATGTGACACCGTTTCCTCGGCCCCTAAGCATGCTCTGCTCTGCTCTGCCCGATGTCTCATTTGCACCATTACATTGACAGGATATGTAGTCTGCATTCAGCCTGGAGAGTTACTCAGGCAAATATAACTTGCGGTTGTCCTGTCCATTGCCACTTAGGTTCGCATTCTTTGGGCTATGTCGGTGACTCTAGTTCTTCATTTCTGATGCGATCGCGTAGAGAACCCCGTGCATAGCCTTCTCCATTGCCCCTTGTGTGGCAACACGCACGAATTAAAGACTCGTCTTGAGACACTGTGGTAGCGTGGGCCGAGAATATACTGCGTAACTTCCCGAACGCTGCCCAGCCGAGTCGGATTCCTATCGAGCTGGTCTATTTGCCCCAGGTAAACGTATTTGTCAACAACTTTTAGTGTAGTCTCCATCTTTACAGGAGTGGAATTCGACATGGTTTTAGTCTTGTCCATGTCTATTTTAAGACCCACATTTTGGGAAACTACAGATGTCTTCGAGCATTGTGCCTAGATCCTCCACGGTATCAGCGAAACGAAGGTGAGTCATATACTCACCGTTTATGTTGATGCCGAGTCCTCTCGCTCTAGTCCAAAAGCTTATTAAGAGGGAACAGTACCTACTACTAGCGCCGCCATTCGTTTTTTATTCATTACTAGCTGTACCCGGCATGCGTTGTAATGCCACGTAAATGCCTTTTTTTGCTTGCCAAAGTTTCATTACAATCTGATGAATGGTTTCGAAACGCATAGAAGACAAACACATTTAACATAGTAATACATTGATTTTTATTTATATAGATGATAAATTAAAGACGTTTCTACAAAAAATAGATCAGTCATCAAGTTACCTACTCAATACAGATATTTCAGATTTTTTGAGCTATTTAGTATTCAGGCATAGATTGAATGTAGGTATAGGAATAATCATAATCCTAATTATTGCTCTTAGTGGCCACTTTTAGCAATAATTCGGATTATGATTATTTATTATGATTAATAAAAAACGAGTGGCGGCGTTAGTAGTAGGTACTGTGGCCCCTTAAATACATCCTCCAACGTTGCTGTGAACAGGTTTCGGCATTATAACGCCGCCCTGTCTTACACCGCGCTGAAGTCGTATACGTTTCTAGTTCTGGTTCTAGAGGCGAATTGACATGGTGGCGTATTCGTACAATGACTGCAACACTTGTATGTACCGATAGTCTATTTGGTACCTCTGGAGTGACCTATGCTATCTATGGTATGTATAGCCTTTTCGGAAACCGGCTTGTTCGGGAGGCTGGAAGTCGTCAAACCTGCGTGTAAGACAGCTCGTGATGATTCTCGAAAACAGCTTGTATACATGACTCAGGAGCATGATGAGTATGTAGTTCTTCAGCTGGGCTCATTCCAAAAAAAAAATGCAAAATGCGAGATGACGCTGAATCCATTGCAAAAAATCGCTGTCTTCAAAGAGCATTTGATCTACTCTAATGTTTGTTCTTCGACGATGGCAACTGATATATTTCACTATCATTGTTGGATAATGAAATACTTGTAGAAGACTAGATGCTTTCGTCAAAATTTATATTAATTAATAATAATAAATAATTACAAAATTTCAATCAGCAACCTTGACATGACATATGCTGTCAAATATAAAACAAACATTTTTGGCGAAAAAGGCAATACAAAAAATCAAGAACAATGATTACAAGATCGAGGACGGCAAGAGCGGAATGAAGCGCACGTACACCACCTACACAAGTCCCCGCGTCAGCTCCGAGCGTATTGCTGGAAACAGGCTACGATGCAAACAGCTCGTCGAGCGACGCAAGTGGACCCAGGACGCCGCCGCCACGACCACCTGCGCGACGAGGACGTCGCCCACTGCTGGCACGCTTGGGACCTATGGGGCAATCTGCCTCACTACAGGCCCCCGCTACCAGTAGTGTAGTGCGACGCATGCGATGGACTCTAACAATGAATGAGAACTGCATGCGCGCCTATCACGGGGCTACAGAGGGAGGAACCTGCCTGACTGCGTATCGTGACAGAATGCTGCTTCTGTTTCAGACCCTTGAGCCGACCGTCGCCGTGTCTCTACCCAACGACTATCGGATCAAGTGCGAGCGATTCATCGGTGCAAGCTGTTGGATCAATCTACACTTGATCGGCTTCACTTGGAGACGTTTCCTGCTGCCGCCGTCGCTTCCTCGACGCGTAGCCTGTCTGCCGCTCCCGTTGCTCCGAGTGCAGTGACGTATTCGGAGGCGACAACAGCGACGCAGATTGACCCCGATGTTGATGAAGGGGATGACGCTGGCATGAATGTAAGTTCTCGAATAAAAGAGCAACTGGAGGACACTTTGGAAAACGTGATTCGTGAATATCGATACGCACTAAACACTAGGCCGCGAATACCACGTTTGCTGACGCACAGACGCAATCTAGCGCTGTTGGGAACACTGAATGCTTTGCTAGTTACGTACCTACGGACTAGCGAAGATTTGGTTGATACGCATTCTATTCTGTACTGCGGTGCCCTTACCGCATGCCGTGTTGCTCGAGTGAGGTTTCCGGATGCTGACCGAGCACCACGGCCTGCGATACCTGCATGGCAAGTGAGAATAGAAAGGCGTATCAACTCGTTCAGGGTTCTTATTGGCAAGCTCATCTGCTTCAGTCGGGGTAATACCCGACCCCGAGTTATGCGTTACGTGACCTAGGCCTATGCCGGAACCGGAATCCAGCCTAAGGATTATATGGCGAATGTCACGGAACGCATAGACTATCTGAAGCAGAAGGTTTATGCGTGGGCGAACCGTATTCGCCGCTACAGAGTGCGTGTGGACAGATACTCTCAGAACCGCCTCTTCCAAAGTGATCAGAAGAAGGTATATCGAAAGTGGAAGGGAACCGATCACCGCGTGGTCGACGGGCGGCTGCCTGATGCTAATGCCATGGTCAGTTTCTGGCGTGACATCTGGTCGCTGCCTGTCGATCATGTAGAGGGTGATTGGATGTGTGTCGTCAAACGAGAATGTGAATCCATTGAGCCAATGGGGCCTATTACCATAGATCCCGTAGACGTTAGTTGTGCCATCCGTTCGGCTCAAAACTGGAAATGCCCAGGGCCTGACGGATTGCACAACTTCTGGATAAAGTGGTTCCGATGTTCGCATGCTCGTTTGGCTACACAGTTCCAAGAAGCCCTAGAACACGGTTCGCTTCCCACTTTTATGACCACCGGTACCACTTTCTTGCTCCACAAGTCTGGAAGTACCACGGAGCCAAAGAATTATAGACCGATCACATGCTTACCTACCATCTACAAGCTCCTTACATCTATTCTGACCACAAAAATTAACACACACATTGTGTCAAATAACATTTTGGCCTCTACTCAGAATGGATGTAAGGCTGGGTCCCGTGGTACGAAGGAGCTCCTCCTAATAGACATGACCATTAGCCAACAGGTCAGGCGGAGCAGGGGATCTCTCTCTGCTGCATGGATTGACTACAAGAAGGCCTATGATTCGGTGCCGCATTCGTGGTTGGAGAGGATTTTAGAGTTGTATAAAATTAATGCAACTCTGAAATCCTTTTTAAGTAACTGTATTCGGCAGTGGACCACAGCCCTTCGTCAGCCATGTGGTGGCGACAGTCCCCCTGATCCACAAGACTTGATTAAAATAGAGAGGTATTTTCCAGGGTGACAGTTTGAGTCCCTTGTGGTCCTGCCTAGCACTGAATCCTCTCAGCACTCTGCTGAAGGACTCAGGTCTAGGCTGTCGGCTCCAGAGACAGGGTGAAGTCATTAGTCATCTGCTGTACATGGACGACCTCAAGTTGTTTGCACCGAAACACCAAGATTTGATGGAGCTGCTGAAAATCTCACAGATTTTCAGCAATGCTATCAGAATGGAGTTCGGTGTAGACATATGTGCGGTCTTACATGTGCAGCGGCGGAAAGTTGTGAATTCACCGAATGTGCAACTCCCCGAGACAATGACACTCAGATCTCTCTCCGATGCCGACACATACAAATATCTTGGTATGGCTCAGTCTTTGGGAATGTCAGTAGAGGACGTCAAGAAATCGGTGAAGGCACGCTTCTTCTGTCGCCTAGCGACAGTACTTAACAGTCCTTTGTCTGGCGGCAATAAGGTGCGTGCCTTCAACGGTTGGGTGATGCCTCTATTGATATACTCCTTTGGCATACTGAGATGGACTCAAACTGAGCTGGACGCCCTGGACAGGAGAGTCCGTCAACTGCTCACAACACATCGCATGCTCCACCCTCGCTCGTCTGTTATGAGACTGTACATTCCACGGAAGTGGGGAGGTCGTGGCTTTCTAAACGCCAAGAACCTCCACAACCGTGAAGTGTGCAGCCTCAGGAATTACTTCCTTAACAACGAATGCGGGATGCATCGTGATGTTGTGGCAGTTGACAAAGGACTTACCCCTCGATCCATGGCAATCGAGCACTGGCGCAAACCATCGGTGCTCAACGTTGAAGACCGCAAGGAAGTATGGAGGGGCAAGGAGCTACACGGGAGGTTTTATCGAGCCTTGACTGGATCCGATGTAGACCTGCCCGCTTCGGTATACTGGCTGCGCTTTGGGGACCTTTTTGGGGAAACCGAGGGGTTTGCCTGTGCAATTGCAGACGAAGTAATGATGACGAACAACTATAGAAAATATATCCTGAAGGACGGTACAGTTGACATCTGTCGAGCATGCCGCCGTCCCGGAGAGTCACTTAGGCATATTATCTCTGGTTGTTCTCATCTTGCTAACGGCGAGTATTTGCACAGACATAACTTAGTGGCCAGGATCATCCATCAGCAACTTGCCATTCGATACGGCCTTGTCGAGACTGAAAAGCCGTACTATAAGTACGCACCGGTGCCGGTTCTTGAAAATGGTCCTGCGTTGCTCTATTGGGACCGCTCTATCTATATTGCTTGCAATAAGCCTGATATCGTGGTGGTCGACCGGTCCCAACGCCGAGCAATGCTCGTCGATATCACTATCCCTCATGATGAGAATCTCCTGAAAGCTGAGAAGGACAAAGTCAGCAAGTACCTTGACTTGGCTCACGAGGTAACCGCCATGTGGGATGTAGACTCGACGATCATTGTTCCGATAGTAGTTTCTGCGAACGGTTTAATAGCGAAGAGTCTCGACCGACATCTTATGGGGCTCTCGCTTGACGGGTGGATCAAGGGCCAGATACAGAAGGCGGTGATTCTTGACACGGCACGTATCGTTCGGAGATTCCTCTCCCTGTAGCCCTAACCACCGGTAGCTTGGGCCATGCTCCGCTGCCAGTAGAACCCTAGATTTAAGTTTTTTATAATATTTGTGTTTTTATCGTATATATTGTAAAAAACTTAAATTTAAGATGCTTTTCTGAATAAATGTATAATAATAATACTTTATTTGACCATACATAAAACCACAAGAAAAAAAACGAAAAAGAAATACAAACAATCCTTAAAACATTTGTCTATATAGGTACTTTATAACTGGTCAAATAGGACCTGCTCTCAGCTATTGCTTCTGTGGTGTATGCTACAGAAGCGCTGGTATTATGAGAAGCCCTGAGTAAGTGACCCACGAGACGTCAAAATACACATAATTATATAATGTACTAGTAGGCCCGGCAGATGCTGTACTGCCCGATAACAGCGCCACCTACCGGGTCCAACTGTACTTTTAAACCTTCCCTGGACCTATTCAAACACACACAGAAAATTTCGTAAGAATCTGTCGAGCCGTTTCAGAGTTTTTGCGAGACTAACACACAGCGTTTCATTTTTATATTTAGGAAGAAGATTATTTATACGCGTTTTCTAACTTGAAACTTGCACTGCAAACATGAAAGAATACTTTACGTTATGAGCAGGGTGTGAGCTCCGTAAAATGCAACCGTAAGAGCCTTTGCACACGACGTTTATTTTAGCGTGGAACGCAATTAGGACGCCTAGTAAACGCAGGGCCGTCGACGCATTGTGACCTTTGCACACGATGCTCGCGCTTGTATCGCTACAAACGCGCAAGTAACGCGATTTATACACGCTGTGAACACGCGTTTGCCACGATACTAACGCGCAGATGCCTTTATACAATTAATTTGGCGAAAGCTATGTAAAGGCGTAATTAAGATAATTTGATTTAAATAAGTTTACTCGTAAGGAAAAGTTAAATTAAATTTGTACTAACTTACCAGCAATTTTTTTTCCTTATCTCTTTTCCTCAAAATCTGTATAAAAAATGCTGCATACTTACTTCTTCCCAAGCATTTTTATTTACAACTTTGTTAGAATTCAACCGTCTCCGTGGTCTAGTGGTTGAGACCACCGGGTGTTGATCGAGAGGTCCGGGGTTCGATTCCCACTGGGGGCAGAAATTTTTCTGCTCGGTTTGGTTGGTTTGGTGGTAGGGCTGAGCCCGACTGGCTAGCTACCACCGTCTCACCTAAGTTTGTCGCCATAATAACAATGTTTATAGCATTGTTGTGTTCCGACAATTAGAAGTAAGATAGCCAGTTTCTCAGATGTTGAGGAGTCCAGGGGAAGCTCGCTTCCACCTTAGGCCTTATCATCACTTATCATCAGGTGAAATGAAGGCCAAGAGCTTCCCTGTCGTATGTAAAAAAAATAAAAAGAAAGAATATTCCGGCAAACGTGAATTCCATATTGGCGGACGATTTTGTATTTCCGATATAAAGATATCTACATCAAATGGCTCCATTTTTCGTTTGCAAATCACGTGTCGCGCTCACAACTAGTTATAATAAAATTGCAATTGAAGTATGTTGCGGGAATCTCGGCTGGCGTGTGCGCACTCCTACCCCGCGCCCTTCTCCGCGGCCTCGCTGTTCGAAGCGCGTTCCACGCGCATTTGTATCTATACAAATGCGCATATGAAGCGCGTTCGCTTGCGTTTGTATCGATCTAAACGCATACAATCTGCTAATACGCGCTAATAACGCGCAGAGAACGTGCTGATCAAAAACGGGCGTTGTCGGCGAAAAACGTCGTATGCAAAGGCTCTAAAACGTATCGCAAAAGTGTGGTACAACATCTTTTACAATATACTTTTACTTTATACGTACGTTGCCAACTTGTGACACAGATGTAAAGTCACAGTACCCAGTAATTTCACGGCCATATTTTACCCTTCAAACCGGAACACAGCAATGCAAGCACTGCTGTTTTGCGGCAGAAATAGGTAAGAAGGAGGTACCTAAGCAGACGACCCTGGTACAGAGTCTCCCTCCAATTGAGAAACTGCAATATATCAATTTAATCTTTTTTTGCCTACCCACTAAAAACCCCTACAGCAGTTTCTCCGTCCGTCACAAGACAGGGAAGGGGGAAGGGGAGTACAGCCAGGTCTTGTTCCCGCTGACTCCCTGCCGTAACATGTCCGTTTCCGGACTCTCCGCCCAGTTCTGCTGCTTTGTGGAGCGGCGCAGAATTGCGCAGCTCTTTACCCTGAAATTGGTTTTTATTGAGATCCCACTGGATCCACCGCGCGGGTGAGCCGAAGCTCGGAGCAATCCCCGGCAGGCGCGAAGCGCCATGGCGAAAAGTCGCCTTCACCCCGCTACCTTCAAAGGTAGCCGCCCAAATCAGGCTTCCGGCGAAAGCCACGCCTTTTCTTAAGACAAGAAGAGGGGACTTCGCCCTTCACCCGCATGAAGCGGGTGGCCAAACGAAGTGGCCCGCCAGGTTGAACCCGGCCATCCCACACCCCCCTCTATGGGGTCCTCTCGTCAGACTATTAGTTAGACATTACAGAGGTTGCGATACAACCTCTGTAATGTTCCGGAGGGGTAAAACCACAGGACACAGAAAGACGTTTCTGTGTTCTGTGGGTAAAACAACAGTTTTTTCAACACACTTGATCGTAAAGTGGATCTAATTTACCGGTTTTAGAAACATAAAGCAGCTCATAAAACACGCGTGTTTTATAGCCGAGGCACAGAGTCCGGCGCAACGCTGCACTTGCCGGCCGTGCCAGTAATGTAGGTACTATATTTTTTAAAAGCTAGTAGGTAGTAGCTCCATACAAAATACGTTAAAATTCCATCTCCAGTGAGCATATCCACAGATAGATAGGATATTGAAACCGGTCGTATATCAGTAGGCTTACTCTTGAACCAATTCTGATTGATCGACATTGATTATAATTTCTCCTACACTTATTTAGCAACACAAGCGATAAATTGGATCCGTATCTTGAAAAAATTGAATAGCATTGAGTTTCGTTTACTCAAATTCTGCGAAATACGGGGTCCAATTTGGCGCCAATGTCGAAATTTAAGCGTACCTACAAAAAATTACAATCTCAATGTCGATCCACTGGAATTGGTTCAAGATTTAGCCTACAGGTTCGTTTACGGATTTTAGCGATGACTACTGACTTATAGCGATTAACGATGGCGATAGCGAGTCACTCTCGGGCCCGCGGTCTTAGCACGCTCGCTCCATTTTCCTTTCAGCGACTTGCAACTTTTGGACATACTCTCTCGTGAGGGTCCAGGTCTCAGCTCCATACGTTAAGAGAGATTAAATACATTGTATATACGCTCGACGTGTCAGTGTCATTGGGGTCTTACTCTTAAATATTTCATTGTTTGCAAAGTGCAGCCCATCCTAGCTGAAACCGTCGATCGATTTCATCTGCCTGCCCAGACTTATTCAGAGTGATGATCATAGACATAATCCACTCGTTTGATGCTTTGATTTTTGACTTTAATGTGGTCTACGAAGGTATCTTTGCAGAAATTTTGTTTTGTCTGTGTTCATGCGGAGATCGATAATGTATTTGCAATCGTTAAAATGCACAAACTTGCATTAGCATGCTTATCAAGCTTATCAAGCATAATTTTCTTCTCTTCATTCAAATTCTCGTTTATTGTATAAAAATCACAACTTAAGTAACGACTTTTACTTAAGTAATTACTTTGACTTGACTATAGATACCTACGAGTGTAAGTGAAGCATCATAGAAGTTTTCTATCATATTCTGGAGCTCTTACCTTATTTTGCTTGGAAATTCTTTTCGTTTATATTTTATGGAGAATCCCTCAACTGTATTGTGCCATTTGCTTTGTTGTTGTTAATGTGAGTTCGAACTGTAATGTCCTCAAAAAAGAGAGATTTGTATCTTCAGCTGTTGAAAATGGTACGGCGCGTTACGGGGGGAGAGGGGGAAGGTACGTTGGTAAACCACCTAATACATTAAAACTTAGAGGGGTGAAATAGGGTTTAAATAAATTTATTGCACCTACACAGTAAACCATATTAAGACGAAACGAAGATCTCGAGGGCGAGGGTGTAGGTACAATACATAACAACGTAAATTCTGTATTGTACCTACTTAGAAGCAATTTAATACTTAGTACATTACTACAGAGGCCGGGAAGCTATAGGGATTGCCGGACGAGAAGAGCTTTCAAGGCCGAGCGTCAGCAAGGCCTTAACAATAATTAAGGTATGTATTGTATAGTGCTTTGAAAGAATGAACTGGAAACAAATATGTCTTTGCAAATGAGTATAATATGAATAATTCATTAATGTTTAACGTAATCTTTGATATATTTTACGCAAATACATATGTACGAGATATATTTTACGCGTATATGCAGCCTAGTCATATTTTACGCAAAAAATGTAATCTTACTATAGATTGACTTTTTTTCTCTCGCAACGAAAATTAAGCATATTTTCCGGTGATTTAATACAAACATTTTAATAAAATTGTTGTCATATTCAATGCTAGAAAAGTGAATTTTTTTATTGGCTGTATGACATAATTATAGTTATAGATGAATTAAAAAAGATTTGAGCAGCGGACAGAAATGAATTTTCATACTTACTTTCCTGGCCTAGGCCGGAAAGTAATGGATGAGCCTTAGGAGTTAGTAAAAGTATTGATTATCTACATACTCTGACGTGCGGTCAAAAACGCCTCTTACACTTAAATGCACTCTTAGTAGAAGTCAAATATATTTACAATTGAGAGTTTCAAAAATATCTTTACATTTAAATAAGTTTACACACACTATGACAAATATTTTTCATTCCTCATGCTCGGAAAGGAGCGTTTCCTTGATCTGAGTATTGGGAGGAAAACGCTAGTTCCCACCAGCGGGCGGGAAATTCTCATACTATTTACTTCCCTCCTTAGGGCGGAAAGTAAAATTTTAAAAATAGAACTGAATTAGGTTACGTACATACAATCTTTGGTACAATGATAATAAAAGTATTTGGCTGAATGGCCAGTAACAGGTAACGCGATGTGTTCCAAATTTAAAAATACCTGTGAAAAAGATAATTTTGGCGGGAGGGGAATCTGTTACGCTGTACCGAAATCTTGATTGTGTGATTTAGGTATTTAAGAAAAACAATGAATTCAAGCGATTCTGAAATTTCGGCTCCAGATTCAGTCACGAACGAAGCAAATACAATACTCGAAATTTTTTTGCCAAAAATTTCAAAGGAAAGATATTTAAATACATATTCCGACTTTATGAAGTGGCGAGATGCAAGGAATATAAAATCATTTTCTGAAAATGTATTTCTTATATACTTTAATGAACTATCTCATAAAGTGCAGGCGTCTACGCTATGGAGCAGATATTCAATGCTTAAAAGTACACTAAGTGTAAAACACGATGTCGATATGTCATGTTAGGAGTATTTTTATTAATAAATTTTATTAGAAAATCTATTTTTTATTTTCCTTGCATTCGAAATTAAAAGTAGAGTGCTACACACGGGTAAAAGGAATCAAACCCTACTCGGACTATAGCCGCCCTCGCTGCGCTCGGGCGTCTAACAACCTCGTAGGGATTGATTCCTTTCCACCCTTATAAAGCAATCTACTATGCTTACAATGCATGTGATAGTTTGATCTTTTCACTGAATGCTCCAAAGTTAAGTTTACAGCTTTTCTTTCTATGAAAATTCTATGAGCGAATGCACATGACCGACTATCGGTGACCGATTTTTTGACGGTGGAAAATGAAACATATGGATGGAGTTCTACGTTGCAACGCATACGAACTATAAAAAGACGGCCACCGACAGTGATAAATAAACGTATGCGTTGTGTCGGTAGGTAAAATCGGGCCGATTATCGGACCAACTAAGAGTCGGTCGTGTGCGCTCGCCGTTATTTTGAGTCTTCCCCCAGTTTCTGAAAGGCTGATCAAAATAATGTTCAACTAACATCCATGTCATCTTAACAGCAGTGTCAAATCAATTTGAGTTTCCGAAACGTTGGTTAGCCAAAATTTACTTATCTCTAAAAATTTGATTTTTCGTGAGAAATATTTTTAGACACGGCCACATTGCTGAAATCATATATTTTTTTTTATTCATATGTATTTTGGAAACCCAAAATGGGTCTCTCCTTAATAATTTTGCAATAAATTTGACAGCTATGTCAACTAACACAGTGATAAGTTGATTTAGCTTTCAGCAACTCAATTCATAGTTAGCATTAGATTGACAGCTTGTTAGTTAATTTTATCGCTGAACAGCCTTTCAGAAACTGGGTGTAACACCCAGTTTCTGAAAGGCTGTTCAGCGATAAAATTAACTAACAAGCTGTCAATCTAAATACTTTCAATTATATGATTCTGATCTATCAAACTCAAACTCAAACTCAAAAATCTTTATTCAATATAGACCTTTACAGGCACTTATTGACGTCAAACAAAACATAAAAATCTTATTAAACAAGAATCTAATTTACTAATTATTTAATCCTTGTATGTACATACACCCCAACCATAATTACAATGTATGCAAATACAAGTAAAATGAAAAAAAAAAAGTTGACTCTACACCTGTTCGGAAATTGGGAGAGCCTTCTTGAGAAGAACAGGCAAGAAACTCGGAAGGTCTGGTAATTTTTTTTTCTCCTCCTTTAAATTGCCAACATTAAAAAGATTATATTTCACAAACAGTTTTATTTCATAAAAATAATTTAGAAATGCCTGTCGGAGTGAGTGGAACAGTTACTCAAGTGAATGATATTTATCCCAATAATTATCACAAAGTGTTAATACACATTGATCGTCAATTATCACATTGTTTGTCAATTCCAAGCAGTTTTGTCTGTCATGTAATCAGACACTTTATAATATGCTTTTTTCATAAGTACGCCCTTGATTGTAACTTTGAATTTATTCAAGCTAAGTGCTTTAATATTATTTGGTATTTTATTGTAGAAACGTACACAAAGGCCTTTGAAAGAATTATTATTTTTTTTCAGCCTAGTATTTGGTAACGCTAACATATTCTTTTGCCTAGTATTCACTGAATGAATATCACTGTTTTTACAAAATAAATGAATGTTTTTATGGACATATATTACATTCTCGTAAATATATTGTGACGCAACTGTCATTATATCGATTTCTTTAAATTTTTCTCTCAAAGAGTCTTTTATTTTAAGATTATAAATAGCTCGAATAGCCCTTTTCTGCAGCACAAAAACAGTCTGAATGTCGGCAGCATTTCCCCACAGCAAAATGCCATACGACATTACACTATGAAAATAGGCAAAGTAAGTATACAAGTCTTGCTGTATCAACATCAGTCAGCAGACGTATTTTCCATACAGCGTAAGCTGCAGAACTAAGTCTCTTCGACAATTTATCAATATGTGGGCCCCACTGAAGCTTAGAATTTAAAGTACTACCAAGAAATACTACGGTATCCACAAGGTCCACATTTTTATCCTTTATGTTTACAGTGGTGTGAACCTCTTTGATATTGGGCAAGATAAATTTTATACATTTAGTTTTCCCTTCATTGAGGCACAAGTTATTCGCATTGAACCAGTAAACTATTCTTGAGATAGAATTATTTACATCGTCATAAATTTGCAATCGTCTTTTAATTTTAAACATAAGTGAAGTATCATCTGCAAATAATACTATCTCATGCCTATCTGTAAATAATCAGGCAAGTCATTAATATATATTAAAAATAGAAAAGGACCAAGAATTGAACCCTGTGCAACTCCCATTTTAACCGAGGAGCCGCGGGACCTCTCCCCGTTGACGTCTACTTTCTGAATCCTCTCAGTCAAATAGGAGACGAGTAAATCCAGAACAGTGTCACGAAATCCCTAGTAGTGTAATTTCCTGATCAAGGTTTCATGATGAACGCAATCAAACGCCTTGGACAAGTCACAAAAAATGCCCAGCGCATCATGTGAGTCCTCCCAGGCCTCATATATATGTTGTATTAACTCAACACCAGCATCGGTTGTTGAGCGACCCTTCCTAAAACCAAATTGTTTACAGTGTAAAAGATTATTTCCGTTAAAAAAACTTTGCATTTGTTCCAACATTATTTTTTCAAAAATTTTGCTAAAAGTAGATGGCACAGAGATAGGCCTAAAATTACTGGGGTCTGATGTGCTACCAGATTTGTGTAATGGAATAATTTTACTCAGTTTCATTAGATCAGGAAATACACCACAGTCAATGCAATCATTAAAAATACTTGCAAGTATTGGAGCTATTGTCACTATTACAGATTGGGAAACATCTACAGAGTTGCCCCACAGGTCCACCGTTTTCTTTTTATTCAGACTTTTAAATGACTTTATTAAATCGTTTGCACTAATATGGGCAAACTTAAATTTATCATCGCAAGGTTTAACATGACCTTTTAAAATAGATTCGGCAACAGTGGAGGAGGAATCTAAAGATTTTGTGATTGAAACTGGAATGTCAGTAAAGAATTTTTCAAATTCTGTAGCTACCTCAGAGTCTACTAAAATTTTCTTATTTATCTAGCGTAGCCCTGCAATTGCATATAATAAGTATGTCTAAACAGTTGGCAGTTTAAGCATAGCACCCTCTGCCTTCCCGAAATAAGAAAATAAAATAAAAGTCTGCATTTGCGCTGAATCTGTGGTTTACTTCCGTGTGTATTTCTGTTCCATTTAGGGACACTTGGGGTACAATGAAACGAAAAAAGCATTTTTTTTAAACTGTGCTTTTATATTGATAATATTTGTTTGGAACGATCAAAAACGGTTCATAATCATAACCTACCTATAAATAACAAACATAAGTTGAAAATTAACCTTAACGTATAATAAATGCGTTTTTGCTCAACGCCTCCTCTGTTTTGATGAGCCCCAGGTCTGGGGTACAATGAAACGGTGTCTGGGGTATTTGTAACAAGGCTTATAAAGATAAAAACCGACTTCAAAAACACTGAAAAGTTAAAAATAATATAAGAATAGGTACAGACATCACACTTCTATATTGAAGTCGGTGCCAAACGATGATCTCCTAGAAAGTCTTAAAATTTGGCACCGACTTCAATATAGAAGTGTGATGTCTGTACCTATTCTTATATTATTTTTAACTTTTTAGTGAAAGAAACCCTAATTCAAATTAGCGTTTCCCTCAATTTTCATGGGATTCCATCATCAGATCCTGACTTTGATGACCTTGGAACTACCCTTGGAGTATACTCTATCGAACACAAAAAGAATTTTGAAAATCGGTCCACAACTGGCGGCGTAATCGCGTAACATATACAAAAAAAAAATGAAAAATTCTATATTCACTCCTGCGTCTCTATCTCCTGCTGCTTTTGTTTTTTTAACGTATCGATGTAATTTTACTGGAGTTGGCATTTTTAATTCAGCAGCAGTTCGCAAACTACCACATGCTATAAGTTCAACAGCTGCTCGCACATCGTTTTACTATGCAAGCTCTTTCTTAACCGATTTCGAAAAAGGAAGAGGTTCTATGTTCGGCTGTATCTATTTTTTTAAATGTATGTTCACCGATTACTCCTCCATTTGTGGACCGATTTTCAAAATTATTTTTGTAATCGAAAGAGTATACTCCCGAGGTGGTCCCATTGTCACCATGTCATGATCTGATGATGGGGTCCCATGAAAATCGAGGGAAACCCTTGAATTTCATAGGCACATCACCGTATGTTCACCGATTACTCCGCTATTTGTGGACCGATTTTCAATAGTACATTGTTACCCCAGGGGTGAAAGTAACTTATTTAGTCCCGAGAAGTAACTTATTTAGGTGTTTGGCGCCCGAGCGTAGCGAGGGCACCAATAGTTCGAGGGACTAAATAAGTCTTTTACCCGAGGTAAACACTTTGCTTTTCATTACGAATACAAAGAAAGTAAAAATAAAACAATGAATAAGCTAAAGAAAAAACGTGTAAATTCTATTTTACATAAATCAACAACTTCTGCTTTAGCCCGCTTTCTCTTATAAAATCAGGCGTTAACTCCATATCTGAATCAGATGAACTCATTGTGTTAATTATTAACACAATGTTATACAAATATAATTAACAGTTAATACAAATCTCTGGTATACGGAAGTATTAACAAAACTCTACAAATGGAAAAAACACATGAAGATCGCATTGCCGCTTTCCCGCTTATATTGTTTTTCTTTTTCTGTGGCCGGCTATTCAGCCATTATTTTTAATTTTCATAATTTAACAAATGGTAAATATTTTGCCTAAATCTATGTTATTTTAAAGAAATAATGGAAAAAGAATATTATAAAGTCATTTAAAAAATATATATTCTTTAAATACTTAACATTATGTTATTTCAATTGTACACCATGCAGTAATTGAGTGGCTGTATAGAAAGTCGGAACATGGTTCGATAAAAATCTTTTTTAAAATTTGACAGCAGCTGTCTGTTGAAAGTGATTCTCCCTAGGGCTGAAAAATATTACTTTCAACCCGCTCCTTAGGCAACTTCAGACCTACTTTCAGAGTATGAGTAGTGAAAAATTCTTTTCATTACTCATACTCTGAAAGTAGGTCTGAAGTTGCCTGAGGAGCGGGTTGAAAGTAATACTTTTCAGCCCTAGGGAGAATCACTTTCAACTGACAGCTGTTGTCAAATTTTAAAAAAGAAACTAGTTCTTTCTTCACATTTTTATTGAACCATGTTCCGACTTTCTATACAGCCACTCAATTACAGCGCGGTGTAAAATTGAAATAACATAATGTTAAGTATTTAAAGAATATATTTTTTAAATGACTTTATTATAATTTATTTTCAACTATTTCTTTAAAATAACATAGATTTTGGCAAAATATTTACCATTTTTTAAATTATAAAAATGAAATATAATTGCTGAATAGCTGGTCGGCCACAGAAAAAAAAACAAAATAAGCGGGAAAGCGGCAATGCGATCTTCATTTGTTTTTTCCATTTATAGAGATTTGTATTAACTGTTAATTAATTTGTATAACACTGTGTTAATTAACACAATGAGTTCATCTGATTCAGGTATGGAGTTAACGCCTGATTTTATAAGAGAAAGCGTGCTAAAGCAGAAGTTATTGATTTATGTAACGTTTTTTCTTTAGCTAATTCATTGTTTTATTTTTACTTTCCTTGTATTCGTAATGAAAAGCACAGTGTTTACCTCGGGTTAAAGACTTATTTAGTCCCTCGAATTATTGGTGCCCTCGCTACGCTCGGGCTCCAAACATCGTCTCGGGACTAAATAAGTTACTTTCACCCCTAGGGTAACAATGTACTATTTTGTAATCGAAAGAGTATGTTACTCCTGAGGTGGTCCCATTGTCACCATGTCATGATCTGATGATGAGATCCATGAAAATTGAGGGAAACCCTTGAATTTCATAGGCACATCATCCAACGTGTTTCATGTTTTTGCTGAAGACATTCAAGTGTTTACATCTGGTCTGGTAGTCATCATATCATGTTACTGAGCTAATGATGGAAGGTTTCTGGTAGGTTAGGAGTTAGGGAATAATTCTTTCAGTACTGTTTAGAGCAGGATATTTTATTATAAGTTATTCTGGTGTTTGCCTTAGCTCAAATTCTAAAACGCATGTATTATAAGCTAAAAATATTGAAAAAAATTTTTTACAAAAAAAATAAAACCGACTTCTAAAACACCAAAAAGTCATAAGTAATATAAGAATACATACAAAATCACAGTTTTATATTGAAGTCTGCAAAGACTTAACAAATGAAAAGAACAATTAATATAGTTACCAAAAATTTGGCCCCAACTTCAATATAAAAGTGTGATTTTGTATGTATTCTTATATTATTTATGACTCTTTGGTGTTTTTGAAGTCGGTTTTATTTTTTTGTAAAAAAAATCTTACTACTTTTCACCATTTTTACTTCAAAATCTGTAACAATAATCCAATAATAATCTATCCCGGGCATATAATAACGGAACACAATGAACACTGTTACATAGTCCCCGTTCCATTGCGCCCCATAAAGTATCTGAATTTTTAAAAAATACTTGTCTTTAAAATGTTGGGTTATGTTTTCTACTCCACATGTAACTGCATTTAAGTGCAAATTGATTAAAATTCACGCAAGAAAATATTCCATGCCTATTATCAAGGATGATTATTCTTCGTCTATGCTATTATTAATGCTTTTCTTGTGAAATCGAAAATTCCTTGTAACGAAATTAAAACTTTGGAGCCCACAAAACAATTATTTTCACATTGAAACTTTATTGTCGAAGACTGGTCATATTGCATTGCGCTATCATTTGCCGCATGAGACGCTCTTATTGATCGAAACAAAAGTACGCGAATTTGTTTTAAATTACAATAATATCGTGTTTGTTTTATTGTACCCCGTGTTCCAATGCGCTCCACTTATTCCTATATTTTTTCATGCAATTTCGGAGTAGATATTTTTAGTGGTTTATGTTGTTTTTGTTAGTAAAAAAATAGTTTGATACTAGTTTTTAAGTTTAAATCTGATATGGGTAATTTCAATTTTAATATGAAGGTCAAACATTAATTGATTGACGGATTTTATCATTCTTAAATTATGAACATTTAAAAAAAAAAAATTAATAAAATCACTTTTTTAAACGTCTTCAAAAATGGAGGAGGTTCTCAATTCGATGCGTATCTTTTTTTTTGGTGTGTACGAAGCAATTTCCAAAATTCTTTTTGTGTTCTTGAGGTGGTGCCATTATTATCAAAGCCAGGATCTAATGATGGAATCCCATGAAAATCTAGGGAAACCAAAAAAGGTTATAGGTAAGTCCAACGTGTTTTTTCCGAAGCTATTCAGGTAGATTAATTGCGTCTGGTAGTCATGAATCGAGCTGATGGAAGGATCCTTAACTTTTAAGAGTTAGAGGTTAGTTTTTTAAATACAATAGGCCTTTGTCGTATCCTTCTAGTGAATTTAAAGATAAAAATATTTACTTTTACAAAAAATAAAAACCAGCCTTAAAAACAATGAAAAGTTAAAAATAAGTTCCGACAACATCACCTATATTGAAGTCGGTGCTAAAAGATGATCTCCTAGAAAGTTAAAATTTGGCACCAACTTCAATACGAAAATGTTGTCTCGTATTTACTTTTATATTATTTTAAACTTTTCAGTGTTTTTTTTTTCATTTTTTATTGTTATACTGTTCCCTACTTGTCCCTATTTAATCGAAATTGACCTACTTACATTACACAATGCTTAAGTTTCTATATTTTCGTGTTTGTGGTAATCTGCCACTTTATTTTTTTGTTTGTTTATTCGTCTCAAAATAGAGACAAGCAAAGGCATAACTCAGCGATCATCATCAGTATTTCATACTCTGTAATGTGTAATGATTTCAGAATCTGCTCTAAATCCTTGTTCTGAAAAAATTGAAAATTGCTTTGTGTAGGTGTTTTGCAAAATTCTTCTAGAATCTTGTGGCATTTCATCACACGAATTGGGATGATGACTGAATTCAAATTTTTACGTCTCGTCATTAAATATTAAAATACCGTGGAAAAAGATTCAGTCCTGTGAAATTAGAATTAAAATCAGCTTAGAAATACATTAGATACAAGCATTTTAAGTTGTTAATTTGAAGGCAATTAGACAGAGAGATCCGACATCAACCGTGACGTCATTGTTGAGTACGGCCATATAAACTCCTTGTAAATTGCCGTTTTGCTAGAAAGAGATGGAGAAAAATCTTTAATACCTTATATCTTGGTTGTTTTTATAGTTATTCGAAAACCGATTTTTTCTTTCTGTTTATTATATGAACGAGCTTCTATTAAAGCAAAAAAAAATTTTTTGTCATCTAGCCAATTGTAGGTATATGTTGAGCAAATCATCGATGAAAATAATTCGTTGCAAGTTAAGGGGACTCTGAAGTGCCAATTCATGGCTCGAGTATGCACTTTCAACAATGCCGTTTGTTGCACATCGCTTAGAGTTGAAAGTCCGAGGCAAAGTGCCTATGCCTACAATTCTTATTGAAATATTGTTTCGGGCGATAACTGTTTTACCCGCCTAAACCTATACGAAATTAGACACTTTTGGTCACATTAGATTCAGTATACCTTAATCTATGTTTGTACGTGGCTTTCTTGTAATTCAGTATAATTAAGTCAAAAAAGACAAAAATGCTCGAGGTAATTTTTAAGTCTTAAATATACTCGTAGATATTTAGTTGCTAAGATTTTTTTATTCTGAGCAATATTACTTCGAAATCAAAACGTACAAACCTAGATCTTCATTATATCTACAACATTTCCAAAAATCATGAAAATTGAACTACATATGTCAAGAAGGAGAAAAGAGTTATCACTTTTTGTATGAAAATTTATAGCTTCACAATGCTCTTAAGTCTTGAAAGTAGGACATTTAAGTTAAGGATCTTTCCATCATCAGGTCGGTTCATGACTACCAGACGCAAATACTTGAATAAAGCTTCGGAAAAAATATGAAACACGTTGGGCGTACCTATAATTTTTAAGGGTTTTCTTCGATTTTCATAGGATACCATCATCAGATCCTGACTTTGGTGACCTTAGGATCACCCCAGGAGTATACTCTATCAAATACAAAAATAAATTTGAAAATCGATCCACAATTGGCGGAGTAATAGCGTAACATAGGTACACACAAAACACATTGGACATACTTGTGGCAAACCGAACTCCTTTTTATAAATACATGTCTTTTTTATATTTGACGTTGTCTTGAACTGACATTGCAAAATTAATTATTGTGATTTATTGTTTGTAGTAAAATCGTTTACCTTATTTCCAAGATTATTTATTATAATTTATCCCTCAGATTCCCCTCTCATCCCGTACATTTTTGGTCCTTCTCCACAAAACATTTTGAACCAGTTATTTCCAAATTTCAAAACATTTAATTACCTTTTTTTTTTTAAATCCTTCCTTTACTATGCCAATCACGAGGAGTCAAACACAACGGACCCAGATGGCACAATCATCGACTTCCGATCCCGGGGCACGCCCCGTGGTCACAAGCGAGGGGGATCATGAGGATCGCGGTAGTGAATCCATAAGTGGACGCGTAAGCTCAGTAGTCTCGACCGCAACGGTACAAGCTCAGAAGTTGGCTGCGGAGGCAGAGTTTCGTCGGCGCCAGCTCGAGCGGGCGCGGCTGCAGGCGGAGCGAGACTGCAAACGTGAACAAGAACTTGCCGCCTTGGAGGCACGGGCAGAAGAAGATGAGTTGCGAGCTAAACTAGCTGCGATCGAGGCCGCTTCCGGGGGCTCTCACGTTTCGCACAGAAGCCGCAGCTCTCGTTCGTCACGTAGGCTCGAGACATGGGTAAACGACGCTACTCACAGATCCCAGGTAAACGATTTTATTTCTTTACACAATGAACAGCCGATGCAGTCACAGGTCGTACAACCGACTGTAATACCGGCTATCGCTCATACATCAACTTCAAAGTGTAACATACATAACAATATGTTTGACTGTGACGACACTCACAAGGACAGTGCAGCGCAGCTGTCACAGATACAACAGACAGTCGCACCGCCAGCACCCCGAGCTACGTCGAACGAGAACAAACAAATCTGTACACAAGAAGTCTCTGTTTCTCAAAATAACGTTTTATCAACGCCTGTCTTGACCGATATGATCAAGGCTATAACTGACTCTGCTTCAGCTACCAGGGCACTCGTCAGTCAAAGACATCCCAAAATGCCAAAACAAGTGGAGTTGCCTCAATTTTCAGGCGATCCATCACGCTGGCTTCAATTTAAGAGGTTTTTCGATATGACTAAATCATTTTATTCTCCGCTAGAAAACACCGTTCGCCTTCAACACGCGCTACATGGAGCGGCACGTGACGCTGTTACGTCACTGCTATTGTCGTCGGAGAAGCCTGAAGATATCATGGAAGCCCTCGAGCAGCATTTCGCACGCCCAGAGCTAATCGTGTCTCACGAGGTGACGTCTCTTAAAAGTCTATCGAATCTCACGCTGGATTTAAAAGGTTTGGCTAATTTTACATCTCGAGTAAGAAATAGTGTAGCTACAATACGCCTACTACACAAAAATGAATATTTACATTCGCCCGAGTTGTTTTACTGCATTTTAAACAAGCTTAACTACACAATGCGTATAAGGTGGACTGATTTCGCGTCCGATAACCGAGAAAACAAAAGTAAGCTGGAGTTGATGAGTGATTTCTTAGTTCGAGAACTCGAACGTCATACCGAATTTGGCTTATTACCCGAATTACAGTTAGCCTCTTCGTCCAAGTTCTTAACTTCTAAGCCCAGCGGACGCTCCGAAATATCTATACATGCAGTGAACGACTCTAAAAACAAAAATAAATGTATTTTTTGCACCAAACCACATAACGTCAAAGATTGTACCGGTTTTAAATCGCTATCTATTGAGGATAGATGGCAATGGATTCGCTCCAAGAAAATTTGTTACAGGTGCTTAAAAGGTAACACGCATACATGGAACACGTGTAAAGCAGCGGCGTGCAGCGTCGACGGCTGCGGCCGGCGCCACCACGCGCTCCTGCACGGCGCGGCGGCGCCATCTGCGCCATCTCAGCCGCAGATCGAAGAAGTCGTAGGCTTATCCACCTCCAATACTCAAGCACGCCTATGTAACACGTTATTGAAAGTCGTACCTGTAACCGTCACAGGCCCTATTTGTTCATTTGACACTTACGCACTGTTGGATGATGGTAGTACCGCCACGCTCATAGATTCAGTGGTCGCTGAGAAAATTGGTGCAACAGGTCCCTCTGATACAATTAAAATAAATGCAGTAAGTGGCATGTATAAAACCACGAAAATTTCTTATGTCACATTCGGTATTAAGGGCAAGTACACACTAGAGTCGTATCAAATCAAAAACGCTCGTACTATTGAATCTTTGACTCTACATAAACAAACCATTGAACGTTCCGATATCAATCAGTACAATCACTTATCTGATTTAATTGATGTGCTCACTTATACTGATGCGGAGCCTACAATTCTCATAGGCGCCGAGGACTGGCACCTGTCCATAACTCGTGAAGTCCGTAAGGGCCGCCGCTCGGAACCAGTTGCGTGTCTCACAGGGTTAGGCTGGACTCTATACGGTTCCATAGGTAGGCGAACTACTCCCATAACTTTTATTAACAACACAGTGTGTTCCACCCCTAACAATGAAAATGAACAACTAGACTACAGTTTGGAATCTCTTATAAACGAACAGTACAAACTTGATTCAATCGGTATTGTTACGCGTGAAGACAATTACAATGCAGAAGATCAACGTGCCCTAGACATTTTGAACACCACAACTGAACGCTTACCGTCTGGTAGGTTCATGGTCGGTTTGCCATGGCGCCACGAAAGCATTACCGTACCTGATAGTTACTATCAAGCAAAATCTAGACTTGAGAGTTTAGAACGACGTATGACCAAAGATAGTGCTTTCGCGGAGTCATACAACACATACATGATTGACATGGTGAACAAAGGTTATGCCGAAGAGTGCGCTGTCGACACGTACCACTCGAACGACAATTCTAAGGTTGTTGTTCACACTACAGAATATGCGCCTCGGTGGTACCTGCCACATTTTGGTGTGTACCACCCTCTTAAAATGAAGCTTCGAGTGGTACACGATGCAGCTGCTAAAACACACGGGGTCAGTTTGAATACCTTGTTGCTCTCAGGACCTGATCTCCTTCAATCGCTTTTGGGTATTTTATTTCGGTTCAGGGAGGGTCGTATAGCTTTGACAGCTGATATCAAAGAGATGTTTCCCCAGGTTAGAATTAGATATCAAGATCGTGATGCTCTGAGATACCTTTGGAGATTAGGACCTGGAAAAGCAATAAGGGAGTTCAGAATGACCTCAGTCATTTTCGGTGCGTGCTCAAGTCCCTTCACCGCCCTTTACATAAAAAATCGAAACGCTAAAGATTTAGCTCATCAGTACCCTGAAGCTGCTGATGCAATCGTCCATGAGCATTATATGGACGATTATATTGGCAGCATCAGCGACGTCCATAAAGCAGCAAACCTGGCTGCTGACATTATCGCCGTACATAAAGCAGCGGGGTTCGAGATGAGAGGTTGGATATCCAACGACGACAGGGCTCTTGCTTTAGTCCCTACTACTTTACGAGCAACTCCTACCACCGAAGTCTCTTTAGGCAGCCCGGTGCGTGCCTTAGGGGTTATTTGGTACCCAAAAGGCGACTTTTTAGGATTTAGAACTGGTATTCGTGATGGCCAGAATGAGTTGCCACAACAACTTACTAAGCGTAACGTACTGTCACAGCTGATGCGTGTGTACGACCCCTTAGGTCTACTGTCTCCGATAGTGGTTAAGGGTCGTATCATGTTTCAAGCACTCTGGCGTAGCAACGTCGGATGGGATGAGCCACTTTCACAAACTGAAGTCACTGCCTGGCGGTCATGGCTTACTGAGCTAACATCTATCGTCAACCTCACCATCCCGCGTTGCTACCTAGACGTCGATGAAAGTACTGAACGAGAGTTGCATGTATTTGCTGATTCCAGTGAGCTCGCCTACGCTTGCGTAGCATATTGGCGCTTTATTCTGCCTGATGGTAGCTTCAGACTCTCTCTTATTGGTAGCAAAGCTCGAGTCACCCCACTAAAACCAATTTCTATCCCGCGGTTAGAACTCCAATCGGCTCTTATTGCTTCCCGTTTTGCTGTCACGGTTACTGAAAGCCACAAAAACAAACCGTCAAGAGTTTTTTGCTGGAGTGACTCGAGGACCATTCTCAGTTGGCTCAGAGCCGACGCCCGTACGTTTAGACCTTTTGTAGCCCATCGTGTCGGTGAAATCAATGAGAACACCAACGTCAGTGATTGGCGATGGGTACCGACAGATCTAAATGTTGCGGATGACGCGACAAGAGGGCGACCAATTGAATCTTCTTCAAGATGGTTTGTTGGCCCTTTATTTTTACTCGAAGATTCGAATATGTGGCCAACCGAACCATCGACGTTAATCGCACCAGTTCTCACGGAGCTTAAGACATCCAGCATATGTGAATTGGTGGGATTCACGTCTATCTCAGAGGTCTTGCCTACACCGGTAACAGCAGACCCAAATCGGTTTAGTGACTGGACACGGTTTGTACGGGCTACCGCACGAGCTCACCAAGCCGCGATTTTGTTTAAAAAACCTTTGGAAATTCATGCTCAAATTCCGAATCTCCAAATACCGCTTTTTCTATGCCATTACCCAGTTCATCTGTATGTAATCCATTTCATCACCGTAGTTTAGGGGCGCGACTGTCGACTCTGCCCGCACTTTCGGCTGAACTTATGAAAACAGCTGAAGAACATATTCTCCGAAAATGCCAATTAGATAGTTTTGACGAAGAGTTACGCTGTATTCTGTCTTCTCAGAGTCTTCCAAAGAACAGTCGTCTTTTGAAGTTGTCTCCATCCCTCGGAGAAGATAACATTTTGAGGCTGGCTGGTCGTATACGTGCAGTTCCAAATATCAGCGAAACTACAAAGAACCCGGTACTACTCGATGGACGTCACCCAGTTATTCGTTTGTTGGTTCACCACTACCACAAGCTGATGGCGCACGCGAACAATGAAACTGTAGTGAATGAGCTTCGCCAAAAGTATTGGGTACTACGCCTGAGACCAACTGTCAAAACCGTTGCTAAACTGTGCCAATTCTGTCGAATCAAGAAAACGCCTCTGTTACTAACACCTACAGCAGATCTTCCCATCGAACGACTGGCTCATCACCAAAAGCCATTCACACATGTCGGTCTCGATTATTTCGGGCCGCTTGAAGTAACCATCGGCCGGAGGAGAGAAAAGCGGTACGTCGCATTACTTACGTGTTTAACGGTCAGAGCGCTACATCTTGAGGTCGTAAATAGCCTTTCAGCTGACTCTGCTATTATGAGCCTCCGACGTTTTATCGCACGCAGAGGTACACCTGTCACCATAATCTCGGACAACGGTACAGCATTCGTCGGCGCCAACAAGGAATTAAGGCAGTTCTTCGGGAGTCATATTGAGGAGTTTGCTGCCACACGGGGCATAGTATGGAAATTTATCCCACCTGCAAGTCCGTTCTTTGGGGGATGTTGGGAGCGTTTAGTACGCTCTACGAAAACAGCGCTCAGAGCAACACTCCAGCAGAAAGCCCCAAAAGAAGAAACTTTCATAACTCTGTTGGCGGAAGCCGAGGCAGTTGTAAACTCTCGCCCACTGTCGCATGTCAGCGTTGATAATGAAGACCAGGAAGCAATCACACCTTATCATTTCCTCAATGGACAGTCCTCACCCATTTCCGCACCCGTACCAGCTTTAAACGATTCCGCTCTAGTTGGCAGATCAGAATGGCAGAAAGCCTCAAGACTCGCAGATCATTTTTGGTCACGATGGGTACGTGAAGTACTTCCCCTGATGCATAAAAGACCACCAGCACCAAAAACCTCCAGAAACGTGAGCGTCGGTGACATCGTTGTTGTTGGTGACGAAAACATGCCACGAGGGGCATGGCCGAAGGGACGAATTACCCAAGTCTACCCAGGCCGGGATGGAGTTGTCAGGGTTGTCGACATCGCAACTAAGGGGGGCATTTTGCGTAGGCCAGTCAAAAAAATAGCTGTTATAGTATAACTGCATAGTAGTGGCTTGCCACATGCTCTTAGGCTGCGTATTTGCATACGAGGGGGGAGAATGTGGCAAACCGAACTCCTTTTTATAAATACATGTCTTTTTTATATTTGACGTTGTCTTGAACTGACATTGCAAAATTAATTATTGTGATTTATTGTTTGTAGTAAAATCGTTTACCTTATTTCCAAGATTATTTATTATAATTTATCCCTCAGATTCCCCTCTCATCCCGTACAATACTTATAAAATTTAAGGGTTTTCTCCGATTTTTATGGGATCCCATCAGGAGATCCTGACTTTGGTGACCTTGGCACCACCCCAGGAGTAAACTCTATCGAATACAAAAAGAATTTTCAAAATTCTTTTTGTATTCGATAGAGTATACTCCAAGGGCTGACTAGGCCGCGAACTTTTCAATCCACCCTCGTATAATGGGGCTTTAAAAAGTAGATATGACTGATAAACCGTGATATTACCTACTACTAAGAAATTTTGATGAGCTGATATTTATGTTTTTATACATTGGGCAAGTTTTGATTTGCATTTGCATACTTAGCAGATAGGTACCGAAAAATTAAATGTAACTTTTATAAGCAGTGATACCAATTGGGTGATTCGATTGTTTTCGCGCATTATGAATGGTGTACCAGAGATGGTCATCGCCCTAACAAACATATCTGTTCAGCCGGTACCTACGCGTCCGTCGTCCAAAATTAGAACATTAGTTTGTTTCATTGTGTAGCGTACTACAGTTACTGTTACTCTGCCATGGTGGCCAATCGAATACATCGTGTCACGTCACGTATAAGCTTTCATGAGCGCAGGGAACATGTCATTACTTTTTAGTGAGTTGCAAGAGGCAGGCGTAATAAATCGGAGTGCGTGACGCGAACGATGTAGAGCTCCATCGAATCGACAATCGGTCGGGCGGGCGCGGGGCGACGACCGGCTGCGTGCTCTGAACCTAGCCACGTACCGCTCCCTAGCGGGGCGCGCGCCCTCACTGCAGTGAAGCCAGCGCCAAGCGGCAGTCAGTTTACTACAATCGCAAAACGACGTCGCATGTCGTTTCGCGAGTTGTTGTGGCCGTGTATATGGTGCTAGTGTAATAATAACATAACAGCAATCTGTTTAGTGCTGTGTTATTTGTGCTATTGTGTCATACAGCTGGAGCGACGGGGCCGACTCGCTTGTTGTGATGCATTTGAGGATATATCTATGGCTGTCTTGTGTAGTCCTCGCAGGATATGTACGAGCGACAGAGGTAAGGGGGCCTGTCTTAAACGCGGCTTAACCCGGCTTTTTGCTTTGCCGAAAGACTGCATTGTAGGGCCGCCGGGAATGATGGCAAATGGCACTTTTCGGTAGCATAAAAGTTCACAGTTGCATTTGGCTTGCGTAACTTTCAATGTCAACAATGAGTAATGATACGTCTGGAACTGCGGTCGCATACATTATAAAGGCCTAACAAGACGTATTTTATGCGCCACGTAAAGTTATCGCTGTCATAAGACTCATAAGAGCACACTGTGTGTGTTACCTTGAAAATGCAGTAGGTGAGCGACAGGTAAACAATCGTTATCGTGCCTCAATCCATCGATTTGTATCGTACTAAGTTGTTCCCGTATCGCATGGCTATCGAAGAGTACGCGACGAGTAAACACGGAGTAGGTATTTATTCAATGGGAGCACGGCACGACACGACGACGTCTCGCCCACGATTTTCGGAGAAAGCTTTGCTCATTGCTGAGCGGCCACGACACGACAAGCTCAAACTTACGAAGCTAACTTTTAATATTGTGATTGAATGTGTTTAAATAAAACTTCAGTGGGCACCTACAAGTAAATGTACCTCAGCTCTTAGGAATATTAAAAAGCTCATTGATTCGCAAGTGTTCAGCACATTTCAGAAATGTTACATAAGAATTAAATAAATTCTTCCTAACCAGTAGAATATTCACATTTTTTAGATAAAAAAATATTTTAATAGCCATTTGTTTCGACTTGAAGGGGAAATTAAAAAAAAATATACAAAAGAATGCTACAAAACACTTATCTTCCTAAAAATTAAAATCTATTGTATATAAAACATATTTTACAAAAAAAAACCGGCTTCAAAAACACTGAAAAGTGAAAAAAATAAAAATATAAGAATAGGTACAGACAACATCACACTTCTATATTAAAGTCGGTGCTTAACGATTATCTCCCAGAAAGTCTTAAAATTTGTCACCGACTTCAATCAATATAGAAGTGTGATGTTGTCTGTACATATTCCTATTTTATTTTTTAACTTTTTAGTGTTTTTGAAGTCGGTTTTTATTTTTTGTAAAATATTTATTATTTTTAACTTTTTAGTGAATGAAATCTTTAGTTAAAGAAACCCTAATTCGGTGAGCTGGTATTAAATTAAGGTTTCCCTCGATTTTCATGGGATGCCATCATCAAATCCTGACTTTAGTGACCTTGGGACCACCCCAGGAGTATACTCTATCGAAAACAAAAATATTTTTGGAAATTCGTCCACAATTGGCGGAGTAATCCCGTAACATAAGTACACACTAAAAACGTTGGACACACCTAAAAATTTAAGGGTTTCCCTCGATTTTCATGGGATGCCATCATCAGATCCTGACTTTGGTGATCTTGGGACCACCCCAGAAGTATACTCTATCGAATACAAAAATAATTTTAATGATTTTGGAAATCCGTCCACAATTGGCGGAGTAATCCCGTAACATAAGTACACAAAAGTTAAAAATAATATAAGAATAGGTACAGACAACATCACACTTCTATATTGAAGTCGGTGACAAATATAAGATTTTATAGGAGATCATCGTTTTGCACCTATTCTTATATTATTTTTAACTTTTCAGTGTTTTTGAAGTCGGTTTTTATTTTTTAACCGACTTCTAAAAAGGAGGAGGTTCTCAATTCGATGCGTATGTTTTTTTTGTGTATGTAACGCGATTACGCCTCCAATTATGGATGACCGATTTTCAAAATTCTTTTTGTATTCGATAGAGTATACTCCAAGGGTGATCCCATGGTCGCCAAAGTTAGGATCTGATGATGAAATCCCATTAAAATCGAGAAAAACCCTTAAATTTTTAGGTGTGTCCAACGTGTTTTTTGTGTATGTTACGCAATTACTGCCCCAATTGTGGACCGATTTTCAAAATTCTTTTTGTATTCGATAGAGTATACTCCTGGGGTAGTTCCAAGTTTACCAAAGTCAGGATCTGTTGATAGGATCCCGCGAAAATCGAGGGAAACGCTATTTAATTAGGCTTTTCACTAAAAAGATTTCATTCACTAAAAAGTTAAAAATTAAATATATTTTATAAAAAATAAAAACCGACTTCAAAAACACTGAAAAGTTAAAAATAATATAAGAATAGGACAGACATCATCACACTTCTATATTGAAGTCAGTGACAAATTTTAAGACTTTCTAGGAGAACATCGTTTGGCACCGACTTCAATATAGAAGTGTAGTGTTGTCTGTACCTATTCTTATATATTATTTTTAACTTTTCAGTGTTTTGAAGTCAGTTTTTATTTTTTATATTTTTTTTTGCAAAATATGTTTTATTTTTAACTTTTTAGTGAATGAAATCTTTTTAGTGAAAGAAACCCTAATTTATGGTATTAAATTAGAGTTCTCCTCGATTTTCATGGGATCCCATCATCAGATCCTGACTTTGGTGACTTTGAGACCACGCCAGGAGTATACTCTATCAAATACAAAAAGAAATTTGAAAATCGGTCCACAATTGGCGGAGTAATCGCGTAACATACACACACACACCTTAAATTTTAAGGGTTTTCCTCGATTTTTATGGGATCCCATCATCAGATCCTAACTTTGGTGACCATTGGACTACCCTTAGGGTATACTCTATCGAATACAAAAAGAATTTTGAAAATCGGTCCACAATTGGCGGCGTAATCGCGTAACATACAAAAAAAACATACGCATCGAATTGAGGACCTCCTCCTTTTTTCCTGCTCTTTTTTTGAAGTCGTTTAAAAATAAACCTAACAACTCCATTTTTAACTACGACCGACAGATACATGCATACCTATGGCATAAGCATAAACTATACTAGATATAAAGATAATAAAGAAACCTGAAAAAGAAAACTGCTATAATAAATAAAGATCGATTCTTCCGAATCCCAGTCAATTCGCTGAAGATTTCCCAGTCTGGTAATAATAAAATCATCGTTATTCAAACTTCGAGGCTCTAACAAGTTATTCCTATCTCTCGACATCGGAGAATTTCTTGAACTTATTTTCAGCTGATGGTATGGTAAACCAGAAACTTGAGAAAAGTAGAGTTTCGAGCTTGGATCGCGCTTTACCGTTAATAAGGTACCTACATTAAGTTTATAATGTTACTACCTACCTATAACAATTAAAAACATGAATTCTTTTGAATTCCGTCAAAAATTATGATTAGTGTAAGTACATACCTATATGTATACTTATATAAATAACAAACAAAATTTTAGTTTCTAAAACTACCGTAATGTTGCATTTTTTTGATACTTACTAAAATAGTTTTTAATCTTGTGGCCTATTAACGAACACTTAAGGGGGAGGGGGGGGGAGCTTCCTAACAGCAACAACCAGCAACAACCTTGAGTCGATCGTCCCTCAGTAATCATTACAGTGCGAGCAAGTGCGAATATGGGCCGGCACTTTGAAATAAAATTCTCGTTCAATATAAAAGCTAAAGAAATAAAACTGTATTAAAGAAACAAAAACAACCATTTATTGGATAAGTAAGCGCATTGTTTAATTCAAAATGTTTTATGCGAAATAATTTTTTAAGCCTAGAAGTATCGAGGTATTTTAATCAGTTCCTGAGGAAGATCAAATATTTAACAATTTAACAACCACAACATCAAACTTTTCTTGAAAAAAAAAACCATATTTTTTTAAATTATTTGTTAATGTTCTAAGAAAAACGAATTCTTCTCGAGGGATTTTCGTTGATTGAGACCGACTAGGCGCCTTAATAGTATTTATACATACAGTGAATAGCAGTTTTCCACACTGAATAAATAAATAATTATTAAATAAACATTGGATGAATTGAAATCTTGTCAGTTAATGGGGAAAAAAAGTAATAGACACTTCGTGGTGGGGAGTACAGTAAGCTGTTATCAAGCTATACTGATTAACATTTGGACTGTCCTTATGTCGCTCGTAATAGTGGCGGTTTTCGTAGTGTAAATGTATAGCTTGAATGGGAGTTACTGTACAAGGAGCAAAAGCAAATTAGTGCCGATAGGAATATTTACTCTGGGGTGGTTATCATCCCTTCTCGGAAGTAAAAAATGTTATATATATATTGAAATTGAGTTCGGAAATCGGTAGATTGGTCAATTCTACGCTTAACTTTTATCATATACATGTACTAGTGGGCCCGGCAGACGTTGTTCTGCCCAATTACAGCGCCACCTTAAACCTTCCCCGAACCTATTTAAACACATAGAAAGTTTCGTAAGAATCGCTCGACCCGTTTTTTAGTTTTAACGAGACTAACACACAGCGATTAATTTTTATATATAAAGTAAGACTCCTTGTTAAGTTTTTTTTTGAGATATTCAGGGTCGAACCTACTTGCCTTTAAGTCAGTATACATTTTTAAACAAAAATAAAATCTTATTTAAGGTTTTTTACAACTCACTTAAAAAGTTTACGTTTGAAAAATCTAAGAGAAATATTTATAACTATGAAACTCATATTTTGATATGTGTAGCCGCCATTAGAATTGATCGGATGGTAGGCATATTATCGTCTCTTCGATAATGGTGAAACATGTTTTTGAAGAAATTTATTTTTAGACGATTTCATAGAGCTCTATTATTATCGTTTAAGTTCACTAGTAATGTAACTAGAAAATTCTTTTGGAACACACGTTAGATTTTAAAAATAAATATGAAGGTAGCGGCGATTTCTTTTTATCTTCATTAGATTTTGAATCAAAAATATATAGTCATAATCTTGTGACTAAGACTAAGATTATACTATCAGTATTTCATCAGTTTGATCCATCAATCTGGTATGATTGACGCCAGATTGATCGTGTTACCCAGTGACTGACGAAATACTGATGAATATTCACTAGTCCAGCGGAGACTGATAAAATACTGATACCAGACTGATGGATCAAACTGATGAAATACTGATGGTGTAACTAGAGGCTTAGTCTGACTGAGCGCGGTTTGCACAACGTTTACCGCTTTATTTGATATGTAAGTTGAATATTTTGAAAGTCACAAAGATTGAATTTAAAACTTCATAGAGGTCTGAATGCAAAGCTTCACAGGGGAATCTTAGGGGAATCTGCCGAAGCAAGCTTATTAATATCGATAAGTATGATTACAGGTTGATGTTAGGCTCCCACTAGGAAAAGTAGAGTAGTCTAGCACCTTAAAGAGCTGAAAATGCTCCAAGAAGCATATTATTATTTTTTGCATTGATGTTAAAAAGTCAAAATTGAAAATTAAAATCATTTTCTCCGACAGCAGAAAAACAGCTCGGTGAAATGGTGACAAAGAGGAGTTTTGTTCGCAAAATTATCAGAAGATCTGAAAATTGGCGAGTAAAAGTAACTGACTCGCAAATTGTTGTATACTCGAAACCTTTCGGACGGCTAATGAATGACATAATAGGCAATCAATTTTAAGTTTGTATTTTCTATAGAGTAATATGAATTGATATATTCATATTAGTAATATGACACTCTTGTTATTTTGATTAAAATTAAAGTGATATTTTTTTAAATATGAATCGATATATGAGAAGCTCTTGAATTGTCCATAACTTTTTTACTTGCCACTCATTCAGGATTTCTCCTAGCTGATAACAAGAATATACGCAAGAAACATATCTGAGGTACCGATATTGATTAAATCAAAATTAACATATTCTTTATACAAATGTGACTGGAAAGAATGCTCTTTTGAATCGTTCAATTTTTTCTCTACCACCCATTCAAGACGTCTTTTAACTGATAAGAAGAATGGGCAGAAAAACTTATCAGAAGTATCTTATCTACACTTATAAGTAATTATGTCGTTACCATACACAATAATATTGATTTACATAGTTATAAGTATACAATAACATTTCTTTACATTTCAAGAGTCACTTGTTAGGAAACACTACTTAGGTCTTCGAGTATTTTGACTTGGTCTCCTAGGGTCAGTTATGACTACGATGTCTTTATTAAAATGAAGCTGATCGTGAACTCACCGAGTCATTCGAGTTCTCTCCACCCCAAAAGTAACATATTTGAACGCAGGTGTCGGCGAAATAACGTTACCCTATCTCACACCTCGCTAAATCCGGTATTGCTTTCAAGTGTTTCTCCGTTTATATAGGTACACTAGCTGTGCCCGCGACTTCGTTCGGGTGGATATCGGAAATCGCCCCTCATCGCCCCGCCCGCCCATGGATATCATAAATCCGTACTTGATCATTATTTTATTGCGGAGTTATTTTAAAACTATGATATCTCTAAAGATATTCATTGAAATCTAATCATGTCAAAAACAATTTTGTTCAAAATTAATAACATACTTGTGATGAATAATGTATTTATTGCGATGAGGAATAATATTATGCTTACAAAGCCACCTTCGTAGATAATGCATTATTTTAGAGCTCTTTAACTTATTTAACTAATATATAAACAATAATAAATTAGACTTACAGCCAGTTCTGGATTTTACATTATTTAAATATACACATAATAATACAGTTAACAACAATTAGAGATGAAACGAAAGAAAACTTAATATTATCGCTACTACTACTAATATTATTTTTACTATTTTAACAATACAATGATAAAAATTAACATTGACAATGAAATTTTAAAGTATTTTTTGCCAAAGAAAAAAAAATTTATTATAATGTAATGATAAAAAAAATATATAATGTAATCTAAATTAAGTAGACATATTTCCAAAGCCTATTTTTTATTAAACGAAGTATTCACCAAAAACCACAACTGGCGATGAAACAAATGCCTGTACAAATATGTTCCGAGTCAAAGGCGCCTTTGTCTCCTTCCGACCTTAATTATTACCTGCCCTTACAATATGACTGACATTTTTTTTACAACATTGCCCGCAGCGACTGCTTACGGCTGCCAATATGGACGGTCTTACGGACGCAAAGGCCACTCCACAAATATTTGTCTGGGTTAATGGATTATAAATAGAATGTTAACCGGTCCCTTTTTGCGAAAAAAACTTTCCTAGCATTATACCTACCGGATTTTCGGATTTCTAAAGAAGCTGTTGTTTGATTTAGAATAACATATTTTACAAAAAATAAAAACCAACTTCAAAAATACTGAAAAGTTAAAAATGATATAAGAATAGGTACAGACAACATCACACTTCTATATTGAAGTCGGTGCCTAACGATGATAATAGAAAGTAACATACATAAAAAACACGTTGAAAATAGCTATCAAATTTAAGGGTTTCCTTCGATTTTTATGGGAACCCACCCATCAGATCCTGATTTTGGTAACCTTGGGACCACCCCAGGAGTATACTCTATCGAATACAAAAAGAATTTTGAAAATCGGTCCACAATTGGCGGAGTAATCACGTAACATACACACAAAAAAAACAACATGCGAGTCGATAATCTCCTCCTTTATTGAAGTCGGTTAAAAATTTATAAAATTCTGTCAGAATCTCATGAAGTTAAAAATTAATTCGAACCGTAGAACAAGAGTGCGGCTTCGCTACCGCAATGACAGTCTCGGCATGGTCAGCCTAAGTGGTAATTACTTATAATTCTTTAAGTTACATACTTATTCAAAGTTAAAAAGTGATTAGCGGTCAATCACCATGTCTTGAACGATGGAGTTGAAGTCGATATTGAAAGCATCCTGTTAAGTTTTTGATATAACTCCTTGTTTTGAGTGTAAACCGCCTCCGTGGTCTAGTGGAGGAGCGTCCAGGTAGTCTATGAAAAAATCTATCACGATCGCCTTCAATTTGATAACCATTGCGCCGTGAACACAAGACTTGGCGCCGATATCCTTTTGTAAAGAAGCGATGGCTGGATGGCGACTGTTAAATTTTAAGCGATCGCGATAGATTTTTCTTAGACAATAACCCCCCGGGTGTTGATCGGGGGTCCGCGGCTCGGTTTTCCATGGGGGCAGAACTTTTCTGCTCGGTTTGGTTGGTGGTAGGGCTTCTGAGCCCGTCTGGCTAGCTACCACTGTCTTACCTAAGTTTATGGTCATAATAACAATGTTAATAGCATTTTTGTGTTCCGACAATTAGAGGTAAGATTCGGTCTTATATCGTCACTTACCATCAGGTGAGAGGAAGTTCAAGAGCTTCCCTGACCGAGGGTTCCGTACAAACTGACAGTTGGCAGGACATATGGGCCGCGGGACTGACGACCATTGGGGCGGAAAGGTCCTAGAATGGTGGCCGCGTATCGGGAGATGCAGTGTTGGTAAGCCCCCGGGACAGGAGAAGCCTATGATCTGGTGAAGGTCGCTGGAAGCCGCTTGATGCGAGAAGCGCTGGACCTATCGGCTTGGAGATTCCTTTTCGGCCAATATTCAACAGAGGGCGTCTTTTGGTTGAAATGACGATGAATGTTTTGTCTTGCGAGATTCTAGATTGAGTTGTGTTTAATTGATAAGTAAGTGTTCCTTTTTTCAGACAACGTATCTGATATTCCGTGACGTTGCGTTTTAGGTCAGTTTGTATAAGAAATCAAACGAGTAGCATGTTTGGTCACAACAAACTGTCCTACAATCGCCGCAGCTGTTTATCTTATATGAAGTACCTATAAACTAATGATTTTAGAAGAAATTCTCGGTAGTTGACTAATTAAGTAAATTAATAAAATACTTTCTGTTTTATGTAATAAAATGGACAAGCACGCGTCGTATTCAGATTGTGAGATAGGTTTCAATTTTACGGTACGGTAGAAAAGCTAGGACCACCCAAGTGTATGTGTTCAGGAAGCATAACTATATGTATGTAGGTATTATATTTGCGGTCGGTTGCCATAAAATTCCTATTAAAATTTAATAACACTACCTTCATTTTATGTTATTATTTACATAAAGTTTAACGTTTAACTTTACAGCCTACTTTACTACAATGGCAGTTCTCATAACATTTAGTTTTATTATTTAATTTAAAATTTCTATAAAAGTCGGTTTATTTTGCGAAATGAGATGAGATACTGGATGTTGAATACATCTCATTGGAGAGAATTTAGCAAAAGTACTTCGAGTGTGTTGTGCCAACATTATTGACCTAGGTCTACCTGTGTTATCGACTTACTTATCTATTTTACACGTAGTAGGGAAGCTCCCGGTCTTCACCTCACCCGGGGCCGTTAATTCCGCTAATCTTGACGCAGGCGCGGATCCAGCCCTCAAAAAAGGTTGTGGGCGCAGATGGGTCACAGCACAGCCACCGAAAAGTGGTCAAGTGCGAGTCGCAATATGAACTCGCTCATAATCATAGGCATATATAGAGGGGGGACTGGGTGGGCCGTGCCCACCCCAGTATGGTCTAGTGCCCACGCCAGGATGTTAGGCTACCGTTTCAAAATTTTATGATGGACGCCAAATAGTATCACTATTTGGCGTCCATTCAAACAAAAATAATGGGCCCTGAAAAAAAACTGTAGTTAGGCCAATGCGCATAATCGATATAGTGCACCCCAATAAAGGAGATGCTTACAAAACATAGACGCCCTGACCAACAATCGTTGTTTTTAGGGTTCCGTAGCCAAATGGCAAAAAACGGAACCCTTATAGATTCGTCATGTCTCTCTGTCTGTCCGTTCGTATGTCACAGCCACTTTTCTCCGAAACTATAAGAACTACACTGTTGAAACTTGGTAAGTAGATGTATTCTGTGAACCGCATTAAGATTTTCACACAAAAATAGAAAAAAGCAATAAATTTTGGGGGTTCCCCATACATAGAACTGAAAGTCTACATTTTTTTTACATCAAACCCATACGTGTGGGGTATCTATGGATAGGTCTTCACAAATCATATTGAGGTTTCTAATATATTTTTTTTCTAAACTGAATAGTTTGCGCAACAGACACGTCCAAAGTAGTAAAATGTGTGTGTCCCCCCCCTGTAACTTATAAAATAAAAGAATGATAAAACTAAAAAAAATATATGATGTACATTACCATGCAAACTTTCACCGCAAATTGGTTTGAACGAGATCTAGTAAGTAGTTTTTTTAAAACGTCATAAATCCTACGGAATGATACTTCTTTAATATTTAAGATTGACAGTGGAAACGAAAATATTGACGTTGTAAATAGTACTCTCTCTAGAGTATTGCATTGGTTCACAATGAACAATTTATCATTAAACTCAAATAAAACTAAATGTATTAAGTTCTCATTGCCAAATGTGAGGAAGGTTGATACTATTGTAGAAATCAAGTTGTTGAATTCATCGACTTTACAAAATTTTTGGGTACTAGATTCAAGGCTGCATTGGGATCCATATATTGAGTCCTTGGCAAACAGACTTAGTTCTGCTGCATATGCAGTAAAAAATATAAGACAATTTACTGATGTTGAAACGGCAAGATTGATTTAGTTATTTTCACAGTGTCATGTCATATGGAATACTACTGTGGGGATCGGCTGCTAGTATAGAAAGTATTTTTGTACTCCAAAAAAGAGCTCTTCGCGCTATTTATAATTAACGAGCAAGAGATTCTCTAAAAGATTTATTTAGAGAAATTAATATATTGACTTTAGCAGGACAGTACATTTATGAAAATTTAATTTAAGCCTATAAAAATTATAATTCATTTTAAACTAATTTCCAAATTCACCATTTAAACACAAGAAATAAAAACAAACTTGCCGTTCCAACATACAGGCTTCAAAAAACCAGAGGCTCGTTTATTTATCGTTTATAAGTTTAAAGCGCATGTAAAAAAGACTCTAATGAGTAAAGGATATTATAAAGTCGAAGATTATTTGAATGATGCCAATGCCTTGTGTTAACCTGAAGATAAAGAATGATGTTGTTGTGTATAACTATTTATGTAAACAAATATTATATTTGGTAACGACACATTAAGAAAAAAACTGACACATCTAATCTTGACACATCATAATGGAAGTTGAGCTCAAACTTTTGCTTTGAGGTCAGCTTTCAATTGACGACTCTGTAATAATACAGGAAGAAAAAAATAGCCCTTGCTGGTGTTCTTGTTGGTTTTTTCCAGTACAAGGTCTGCCGCCGTAGACTTGTGAACCATTGGCGTAGCTGCATTGACGTTCAAAAGCGATTATGTAATCCTACTTTATGCGATTATGTTTTTACGTATTTTGACTTTGATCAGCCTATCGATCTCAATAGATCGCGAATGTGTGAAATCACAAGTCTATTAAGGTTGTGGGCATGCCCATCGTGCGCACAACGGTGGATCCGCGCTTGTCTTGACGTCGTTGTCGCGTCGTGATAGCGTTGCAATAAAATTGCAAATGTCGCTTTTATGCGCATTTTCTAGTGCAATTTATTTGTACTACAATTTTTTGATAAGTCAATAGTGACAAATGTTTTAGTTAGTATTCAGCTTACCAACAATAACTGTCTCAAAAAGCGATGCTATTGAAGCGTTACTGACACGCCACAAATGTGTTAAGGCGCATAGTGGTCCCAATGACCTTGCGTCGATCGTCCCGCACTGATTACATAGGAGTGAGTGAGTGAGAGTGAGGGGAATATTTAAGCAAACCTTTACGCGTAAGATGAATTATTTCAATAAAAAATTAATTAAGTTGAATAAGAAAAATCTAAAAAGACCATCTTCTAGAATATTGTTCACTTTATTTATTGAAATCAAAAGTATATGATTTAACCTAATATTTACGACGCGATTAGGTTTAAAGTTTTAAAATCGAGGCATGTTTGGGTTACATTTTAACCAAGTTTTAATTAATTTATCAAAAAATTAAAAAGACCATCCTCTAAAGAATGCGTTGAATAATAACATATCTTTTTTAAAGATTTTTTTATTCAATATTTATGAAGAGAACCGGTTTTTTCTGCAGTGATTTTTTACGTTTGACCTTACTATGCGCCTTAACGCTGGCAGAATAAGGCCCCTGGGGCCGTACCATGATCGCTTATAGCAAGGTTAAAACAATATTGAAACAGAGACACCGCTCTTGCTGCGTATAGCGCCATCCCGCTCTCAGCGCGGTTTTAATATTGTTTTGGCCGATCATGGTTAGGGGGCAGATTGTATAACGATAAAGCCGAAGATATTTCGTATTACGAGGGAGAGCAATTTGGGCACATGTTACAAGTGCCAAACACCGATCATTGCATGATACAAATTTGAGTCATTCTGTTTTAGTCAACTGAAATGTTTGTAGGTCAATGACTGAACTTAGCCTATGATTGAGGCATAATTCAATATTTTGTCATTGTCAGTTGATTTAGCAGACTAATCAAAGGCTCTTGAGGTGATCTACAAAAACGTAACTAAACTACAACTTCAGTTCGTTTGTGCACTAATTTATGACCATTTTTTCTGGCTGATATATTTATTTATTCAGAGTATAAATATTTATTGTTCTATACCTACTTTAAGTAACTTTATTTTCTTTAAAGTAACATATTCGACAAAAGTACGTTTAAATGAATTTTATCCCAACTTACAATACAATTTACAACTTACAATTTCGATTTTTGAAATAAGATTTGTAGTTATGTCCTTGGCTAACAAGAACAGCTGTTATTTTATTCTGCATTGTGTGATTCAGATAAATAGTTATGACATCTGTTAAACAAGTGTTGCTCGTTACAAAGAGGACTTTTGTAACGGCATGCGTTTCGATGTATGTGCTACAGATAGAATTCTTGATATTTAACTTAATTTCCCAAAGTAACTGACACTTATATCATAGTTTTTTTTTTGTTTTTGGGTCCAGTCATTTATATTAAATAATATGTTTTTTTAAATAGTTTTTAAAAAGTTGTATTTGTTGTAATTGTTGTACATGTTGCATGACCGCTGATCACTTATGTATGACATAATAATTATGTTGTATGCGTATGAATTAGCTTTCGTACAGCGAAGATGCTTTTTTTTAATAATTTCATTTTGTTTAATATACGCTTAGGTATTTACCTAATCTAAGGATGTACGTGATTAAATACGTGCGGAACTGTCATCTGTCATTCGTCCCGTATTTGCAGGATTTGATATGACGCTTTCCACACTAACACCAAAAACTACGATTTCGTCGTATCTCCAAATAGATCGGTCAAGGTCAAATACATACATTTATTTTTATAATACGATTATTATGGTTACTAACATAGATTTGGTTAGTAATACTACGCTGATCTGGGGCCTTACCATAATTGCTTAGAGCAAGGTCAAAACAACATAGAAACAGTGAACCGCGGCTATTGTAGCGTATAGCGAACGTCTCGCTTGCACTGCGGTTTCAATACTGTTATAATAGGATATCGCAAGGGTCGTTTTTTATACAAATGTAACCCCTGTTTCCTTCCTTCTTCCAAAAAATCTATGGCCACTATGAGCATGTTCTTATGTTTTCCTTACTTCCAAGTTATTGAATTCTCTATTGTACACACATTTTTAAAAACAGATATAGTATAGAACAACATGTACAAGGGCGAGCTTATAGTTAATGATGCAAAGATATCTTCGATAACCTAAAAAATTTGGACAGATTTGCCGCCGTGTTCAATCATTCAGCAAAAGCAAAACACAAACACAGCCAAAGCCTGTCTTTAACGTTTAATGATAAATGTACGGTGCTACTACAAACATTTTTTAAATGCTGTCTAAAGTTAAACACTGTTTAAACATGATGCTGCTTCATTTGTTTTAAAATGATAGATACAGCATCACGCTTAGCAGAGTCTAACTAACTTTAGATAGTGTTCAAAAACTTTTTGTAGGATGACCGTTATGTCTATTGTGTACTTTTCATAGGTATCTTTGGTCCGAGTCCGAGCTACAGTTTTGTTTCTATCGCGCTCAGTCCGGCTGTTCGGGCACAGCGCGACAGCAATACATTTTACAATAATGTAGCTATTTTTGAATTCTCTCCCTTAGTATTTCCTCTCAAGCCATCATAGAAAGGGAGCCGGTGACCGTTAAGGAGCTTAAACATGAGTCTTATGGCCAATTGCACTAATCTTGTCTTAAGCACCGATTACACTTCACGATCCATCGGGAGTTAGGGCCCTAGCTAGTGTGGTCTAATCGCTGTTAGGGAGTTAGGGTCCCGATATCGTGCGATCGTGGTTGCCCGATCGCCCTAACTCCCTAGTTAGGGAGATGTAATCGCTGTTAGGGCGCTCAGTAGCTGCACAGCGCTCGATGTGAGCGGATTGTTGCTGTGTATCGGAAGCGAAATTGGCCTCGCGTGCCAAGAAAATGTCGTCCAAAAAAGAAAAATCTGGTTTAATGAATCTTCTGGACATGTATAAAGCTATACCAAATTTATTTCTCGTCGCTAAAATTTTTTGCGTCACTGCTAATCGTTGTTTAGCACCTACACTTTCTCTAAATAATGTGTCATGTTTCTGAATATAATTATTATTATACTGTCACTTAATTTAAAATATGTTCAAATTGTGCAGAATTTATTCGTAAACAATTTTTGAAATCTTCTGGCTCTAATGAATATAAAATGTTCATATTGCATAGTTTAATTTTATTTTAATTATTTTTTATTTATTTACATCGCCTCAAATTTTTTATCTATCTATTATATTACACAAAAACATGAGACTCATATAGGTCAGGATTGGTCTATGCATCTTCGGCTTTAAATCTGTATGGCAGGGATCCTGGTGTAGAGCGTTATTTTTTCATAAATTTGTTATTTTTTTCATGTTTTTTTGTTTATTTTAATAATTTGTTATTTTATTATTATTTTTTATGAATTACTTGTTTTTTATTTATAATTTTGTTTTCAGAAGAAAAAGAGTTATGTTAAGAATAAAAAAGCGATTTTTAATCGAATAATTTTCAGTTAAATGCCTACCATACAAAAAAAAGTGTCACTTGCATCGTAGTTTTATAAAAGCACACAGTGATTCTCTTTTTATTTTATTTTTTCACATTTACACCCGCAGTTGCGACAAGGGCGATACCATTTTTTTCATATTTGGAGAGTGCAGGAGCCATCCTTCCAACACCACGTTCGGTTGCCTACTGAGTTAGGGAGGCGATCTAGTGCAGTGTGATCAGAACGCTCTAACTGCCCTAGCTCCCGATGCGACGCCCTAACACCCGATGGATCGTGAAGTCTAATCGCTGCTTTAGCTTAGGACAATCTTAAGTAGCATGCTGTCACATTCTTTTCTTTAAAGATAAGAAGTGACGGTATACTACTTAGGATTGTCCTAAGCTGAAACAAGGTTAGTGAAATTAGCCATTAGATTACTCATGAGAACAAATTTGCGTTAATATACGACTGCCAACATGGATTATTCTAATTTTAACGAATACAAGAGAATTTTTACGCTTGACTTTGGTGAAGTTGGAAACTAGGATATTAGGCATATGCAAATCACAGAAAACGTGTCCTACGCGGATACGGTAATGGAGTTATAAAAAAAACTTTTAGAAAAAAATAAAACCGACTTCGCAAACACCAAAAAGTCATAAATAATATAAGAATACATACAAAATCACAGTTTTATATTGAAGTTTGTGCCTAACCTACCAGATACCTTCCATTAGCTCAGTAACATGATATGATGACTACCAGATGTATATACCTAAATTCAAGGGCTTCCCTCGATTGTCATTGATCCCATCGTCAGATCATGATATGGTGACAATGGGACCACCTCGGGAGTATACTCTTTCGATTACAAAAAGAATTTTGAAAATCGGTTCACAAATGGCGGAGTAATCGGTGAACATACGGTGACGTGCCTATGAAATTCAAGGGTTTTCTTCGATTTTCATGGGTTATTATCATCAGATCACGACATGGTGACAATGGGACCACCTCGGGAGTATACACTTTCGATTACAAAAATAATTTTGAAAATTGGTCCACAAATGGCGGAGTAATCGGTGAACATACATACAAAAAAAATAAAAACAGCCGAACATAGAACCTCCTCCTTTTTCGAAGTCGGTTAAACACCGATAACCCAATTGACGGTTCATTCCTTTTTTTTGTTTACTAATCAAGAGGTATGTAAAGTGTTTTTTTCTTAGATATATATACCTTCTTTTGTTGTAATTTGTTTGGTCTTTTTTGGGTTCCGTCCTCAAAAAGAATAAACGTAACCCTTATAGGATCATTTTGCAGTCCGTCTGTCAGTCTGTACGACGCGTAGAGACATCAAGCTGAAATTTATACTAAACCCGCCCGTTGTCCGCCTCGACCTCGCATGGGTATACTCAAAACCTTTTGACAATACAACAATGTAAGAAACCATGGATTTGGAACCTAAATGTCAAAGTCGTCCCTTTTCTATGAAATTTTTTAAATCCATAATTTTTACTTCTTTGTATAAATTTTCAAATATGTTCAGTTATACAAACCATGTCCTGATAATCAACACAACATAATAAGAATTAACCAATATGGTGCAGTCGTTTTGAAGTTATGCACGTACAGTAAGCTCCTTATCAAGCTATACTGTTTGACCTTTGGTTCGTTCTTATGTCGCTCGTTATAGCGGCAATTTTCGTAGTGTAAATGTATAGGGAGTTTACTGTACATACATTCCGACGCTTCATTTTTATTTATAAATATTCGAGTCTACGGTCTCTTTCAGCTGTCAAAAAATCAAATTTGTAAGTCAACGCGTTCAAAAGATATTACCGTGTATGTCTTATTTTTTTGCATAGTTTGCGATTTCACAAGGAAATCAAATTCTATAGGGTACTTTCCGTTGACCTAGAATCATGAAATTTGGCAAGACGCAAGGTCTTATAGCAAATGTTAAGGAAAAAAATCTGAAAACCGTAAAAATGTACTATGTAGAAATTTATATAGCATTTAGAAAAGTTCGTCGCTTGCCATAAGTCAACAACTCGCGCTTGGCATGGTTTTTTACATAGTAGCACTACTAGCAACATAAAAGTTTAATAAATCTAGGCGATAAACAGGACTAGCTATGTTTTCCTTAGAAAATCGTGCTACCGTCAGAAAAGTTGTTTGTAATTACGTACAGGGTTCCATTAAAATAAAGAGCCACAAAGTTAAGTACACAGTTTCGGCGCATAAATGGCATCCGCGAAAGCTAATAATTTGAAGCCAAAGTGTTGACATCGTAGATCATGAAAACCCTTACTTTTTTACGTAAAGCTGAGGAGAACTTTTATAAAATCATTTCGATCAAAAACAATTATCGCTTTCGTTAAATAAAAATGACTACATAAAAAATAACCAAATCACGAATCCAAAACGCAATAGGTATACAAAATAAAAAAAGAATCAAAAACATAATCAGCAATAGAATTTTAATCATTATTTATGAGGTAACATGGATGCAAGACGGGGATTGCAATATACAAGTTTATTTTTTAGTTATGACAAAAATTTTGTGTGCTTGTTCAGACAAGCAAACTGAACAACTTTCACTATGGGACCAACTTCGAAATTGCAAAAAAAATCAGCTGTTCCATACAAATGTTCAACATTCACTGAACCTAAATGTTTGGAACAGCTGATTTTTTTTCGTGATTTCAAAGTTGGTGCCATAGTGAAGGTCGTTCAGTTTGCTTGTCTGAACAAGCACACAAAATGTTTGTCATAACTAAAAAATAGCCTTGTATAGACAATTCTTTTAAAAAACGGAACTACTCAATTGGGATGATGACTGAATTCTAATTTTTACGTCTCGTCATTAAATATTAAAATACCGTGGAAAAAGATGCAGTCCTGTGAAATTAGAATTAAAATCGGCTTAGAAATACATTAGATACAAGCATTTTAAGTTGTTAATTTGAAGGCGATTAGACAGAGAGATCCGACATCAACCGTGACGTCATTGTTGAGTACGGTCATATAAACTCCGTGTAAATTGCCGTTTTGCTAGAAACAGACGGAGAAAAATCTATAATAATACCTTATATCTTGGTTGTTTTTCGAGTTATTCGAAAACCGATTTTTTCTTTATGTTTATTATATGAATGAGCTTCTATTAAAGCACACATATTTTTTTTGTCATCTAGCCTATTGTGTATTATCGGAGCATATTGGTTAAATTAACATTCGTTTTCTTGTCTCTAAAGTAGACATAATTAAAAAAAATTGCCTATGTGTAGTGTAGACCCTACATGTATTATTGAAACCGTAATACGTTTTCAAAGTAACTACTGATTTATTTTTCCATCTCACTTTTGTCTTTGATGGCTGATAGTTCTTTTGGTTATTTAACGATTAAATTATGGTGTATGTATACACAGCTAAATTGATCTATAAAAAGTAGAGGAAATGATTGAGTGTCGTAAAATTGACTTATAATATCATCATTTACCATATATATGACCACATATGCCTTAAAATGGGTATTTTCCCTCGTAAAATAATATTTAGACGTCCATAAAGGCGCTGTCTTCTTTATTATTATATACATTTCAATTATTTTTCGAATAACATGCATTAAGGTTTCTTATTCCCACCCCTATGTGCTAGCAGAAACGGCGATCATTCCTAAATTTCCATTATTTAACACACCTAATAATCCAATTGTGGTACCAAGCAAATTGGTCCCGTCCATTTGTTGTTGTGTTCGGCTTCTAGCATACGGGTCTTAACTAGGTGCATCCGTATAAAGAATCTCCGTCTGGAACACAAGGACTTCTTAAAGGTCTTCGTAAGGTTGTTTGTGACCGTAAGCGGAAGAGTTAGTTTCCTGGTCCGTCCATTTTTGTACATTGAGATCAGTTGCAAGGTACTTGTTCAGTTTGTTTTTAATCGCAAACTTTTGGTTTCAAATATTAACCTACCAATAAATAAAAGTATGATCTCGACACAAAATCCTTAATGCACTAATATATAGGACGTATATTTGTCTCTCATAAACATAAGCTTAGAGCATAATGCTCTAAGCTTTTAATTATTTTTTTTTTATTTATTTATTTCATATAAAATCACAATGTTCCTTATTTTATTGTCTGCCAAACTGAAGGTTCAGTTTGTCGGCAGAGTTCCCGTAATCGGAATCACATACTGGTAAAACATTATAATATTATCCTTATTAAAAACTAGACCTAAATAGTACAATCATTATAATAATAAACTAAAAACATTATAACCTAAATAGTAACTCATGAGGCAGAATCTTAGCTCGAGCCGAAGGTGAGGGCAAAATGAAGCCGAGCGTGTGTAGCCAGTATGCGCGCGTGTAACGTGTGACGTTTTACGGCACACTTGTTAGGAAAAATACCTGATAGACTAAATTTTGATTTTTTTTTTAGTAAATTGCACAAGTCCTTGTTAAGTTGTAGATAAAACCATGAACGTCTGTTTATTTTTATTTTTTTAAGTAATAGAGTTTATTTAGTAACAAAAATATATCCCTATTGCTTTTGTGATCTAATTTAATGTCGCCCTTTAGTTTTCTCTAACACTTTTCGATAGAAAATGTATCCACTTTCCTATGTTAAATCAATGTTAATGTCGAGTTGGTTGATGTCTTTTACATTACCTCAAGATTAAAAAAAAAAAAAAAAACATTGCAACGCAACTAGTGTCTTGTATCTAAAACCGGTGAGATTATATCCACATTACGAGCAAGTGTTTTGAAAAAAGTCGTACGATATAAGATAAGACGTGCATATATCGGCTACACACACTAGGCTCCATGACGCCACACACACTAGGCTCCATGACGCCTAATAAATAAGTACCTCTACGAATATAAGTAATACGAATGTCTAAAAAGTAAACATTTTAATTTTAATTGTATAACACGTAACATTATAGTAGTGCTGTTCATTTTGCTTCAAATGATTTACGAACATTTCTTCCTCATAATAGCATTTTGTTCTTAGGACACTCTTAAGGCCGACGTGAATGTGGAAGTATTCATTCCATTTCTCATGACCTTGTCAGGCAGCGATGCGGCCCTCCTCGGCGTGACCTGTTTCTCTGATGAGGAGGACACGGTGTTCTTGGCCGTGCTAGTGTCAAGGTATATGTAAGGGGGCATCGTTAGGTTTGCGTTGGTAGGTTGCGGTCGGTGAATGGTATTCCCAGGGCCGTGAAGAGTCTGACAAAACTTCGCGTTTACTCAAACGCAAGATATGCGTAACTTATTTCTCAAAGCATAAAAAGGACACTTTGAGCACGGACGCGATGTTCATTTGCTGGTATGGTAAGTGTAAAGGCGTAGAGGTTACACACAAATGTCCGAAAATTTTGGTGTACCTCTGGTTGGAATTCAGTTTCGCGTCGACAAGGTAGATTTTTACTTACAATTATAGACTGCCCTATGTTTTGTCAAAACTATACAGCACTTTTCTGGCGACAGGCCGGTCTCAACTTTCCATTTTTTCTTCAAGACAGAGTTGCGTTGCACATGTGTACAATAGAAATTGAACTTATCACTGCAATACCATGCTATTTTTGCTTAGTTCTATTTGAAAGGTTAATGGAATGATCCTGTAATATACTTCAAGTAGATAAATAAACAACGTCCACAACGTCGGTGGCGTTGTGGACTCGGCACTTGCCTTCCAATCGGGAGGTCGGGGTTCGAGACCCGCCATGTACCAATGTGTTTTTCATTTCGAATTTCATATGTACATTTTTCTGACGCTTCTACGGTGAAGGAAAACATCGTGAGGCAACCTGCATACATCTGCGAAGAAATTCAATGATGTATGTGAAGTCGACCAATCCGCACTGGGCCAGCGTCGTTGACTAAGGCCTAATCACCCTAACATAGGGTAGGCTCGAACCCCTCGGTGGGGACGTATATGGGCTGTGATGATGATGATGAGATAAATAAAGTACTTGGTTTAATAATTGATCGGACACACATGCGTGAAAATCACGAAAATAATACATGCATTGGTGGCCTTATCGCTAAATTACTAGGCAACCTTAGTTTAATGATTCACGTGTCAATGTTCTAAATTATATCTGCACACATTGATTCAGATATTGTCATACATAACGCAGTATAGTGTCATAGAAGAATAGACCTTAATTACGTACGAAAGATGCGATAAGTATGTGGATATAAAAAGGCACGCTTTCCCAGTTAATTCGTCTTTTCAGGCAAATTGCTGGATCAACATTCCTTTCTATCTTATCAATCGATGTTGATGAGATTTGTGATCGGCATAATCGAGATCCGTCATACAGTTTTGTAGATTAACTTGTAAAATAACAGTGATGCTGTGGTTTGGTTTGGACACGTCTTTAGTTTCAGTCATAATTTAATCGGAAAGTGATTATTAAGGATTTTATTTTCTAAACGACTGGTTGGTACTCGCTTGAACACAAATCTAAGCTATAGGCGTTTTATTATTCAAATATTAAAGGCTCAGTCAATTTTATAAAATGCAACACAATCTTATATTAAAAATATTAAAAGTATATTAAAACTAGCAATTTTGTCGAAATAGTTTATAATACTAATATACCATGGTTCATTGCTTATTGCCTTATCAATAGTTGCCTGGTAACCGGAAGGAGATTCTGTACTAGGGTCGCTTGCTTGGGTTCCTCCGTGTTATCTATTTCTGCCGCAAAGCAGCAGTGCTTGCATTGCTGTGTTCGGGTTTTTTTTTTTTTTTAGAATTTTATTCGATTGATTGTTTGTTTAGGTCTTCTCAATTGGGTATAACGCAGTCTTGCATCGTGTTGTCATATGGTCGATCACCCATTTTGCGAATGGGATACAGTGTGGGGACCGACCTGATCCCAGGATGTAGCGGATACGCCCGCCCCCTCGAGGAGGTAATGGTTGGCTCCTTAGGGAGGCGATCGCAGCCGCCACGATTTAGTGAGTGTTATGGTGGTGCTTCGCCCCTGTCAATGTGGTTAAATAAGACGGGTATTCGCATATGCCGCCTGCAAGAATAATAGGCATTGTCACTGAAGTAGGATAAATGCTGAGGCTAAGGCTCTTTTAGTGTCGGTTTAGCAGCTGTGTTCGGGTTTGAAGGGTAAGATATGGCAATGAAATAACTGGGAACCGTGACTTTACATCTTATGTCACAAGTTGGCAACGTACACTGTGGTTCTTGTGGAGGTTGCAAATTTGCTGCGAATCTCACAGACACCACATGACATGTGCTATGACTGTTCTATGACTGTTACCAATTACCATCAGATGAGCAGTATGCAAGTTTACCAACTTATTTGTATAATAAAAAAAATCATCACCATCAAGCTCATACACATCCCTACTGAAGAGCACGAGCCTACCCTAACTAAATTAGGGTGTCAACAACGCTGGTCGAGTGCGGGTTGATCGACTTCACATTCACATACATTCAACATTGTTGAAAATTTTTTTTGTCGCCGATGTATGCAGGTTTCCTCACGATGTTCTCCTTCACAGTCAGATCAGCGTCAGATAAATGTACATATGAAATTCGAAAAACAAATTAGTACATGGCTTGAGATCGAGCCACGAACCTCCCGATTGGAAGGCGGGTGCCGACACCATTGAGCCACCGACGCGACGCTCATTGCCTTATTTATCACACTAGCGGATTGCGAGCATTTTCAAAGCGGAACAGGGGCCCAATTCTTGAATCATTCGTCTGGCGTCGAGAGATGTTTGTGCTAGATTTCTATTGATGTTTAATTCTTTTGCAATGGAAATCAATAGAACATTATGACGATAGTCAATATTATTTCAAAAGAAAACCAAAATCAGTAGAAATCGAATATCGAATGCAGACAACACTCGACGAGCACTCGATGCCTGACGAATCATTAAAAAATAGAGTCCCTGGTGTTCAACGAACACGTTGCTTAGGTGTATACGCCCGCCCCGTCTAGCGCAAGCGCAGCGCCGTGGACGCCATTTTGTACAATCTCGTATGATGTTTTTTAGGTAATTTTTGATTAGTTTGCAATGATCAGCACAAGGCACTCGTTCTCTTTCAGTCGATTAATTCATAAATGGATCCTCTCAAATTCGGCGAAGCTTTCGTTATCGTTGCCTATATCTTTGAATTTACAAAGGTAACAGCAATATTTCCTCGTTGGAATCCATTCTGTCAATGAATGTATTGTACGTCGCGAACTCGCCGCGCACAGACCGCGAAGATGTTTCGTATTTGCAGCGCACCCGCGACGTTTTCGCTACGCATCCGTAGTTTGTTTAGTTTAAGCACGGTAATAGTATATTACCGTGGTTTAAGCTTGCTTGCTATGTTGCTTGCCCCGTGTCATTTTGAAAGCGCTCGCAAACCGCTTATTTGAATCTATCACGATCGCATTTAATTTGACGGTTCACCGACTGTAAATTAATCCAGTGATGGATACACTTATTCATTTTGACTGCGAAATTGAAAGAGAACGGAGGATCGATGATCGATTTTAAGTCACACAATATAGGGGCCGGTTTTTAAGATATTAAACTATCCACTATATTATGGCGACCTCCCACTATATGCTGACATATTAACGATAAATTTTGTTGGATTTGTTTTATTAGTAAGACCATTTCGTAAAATCATTTATGAGTGCCATCATTTTCCACGAGGGAATCTCGGTAATTCTAACTGTAAATTATCAATATCTTGTAAAAAAGTTCGAGATTCATAAATCATAAGACTATAGTTAATATGAGGCTGACGTTTTTATCACAATTTTTAGTCCGCATAGATTAGCGTATCACATTATGTTCGAGTATATACAACTAGCTGCTGCTCGCGACTTCGTCTGCGTCCCCAAGGAACTCGTTAAAATTGGGGATAAAATATACCCTATGTCCGTCCCAAGGCCTTAAGCTATCTCTATACCAATTATCATTAAAATCGGTCTAGTAGTTTCGGAGCGTATTCAATGCAAACAAAAAAACTATCAAATCTTTCCTCCTTATACTCGTTATATTAGTATAGATTACGACGTTTGTTTACGTTGGGTGTAGATTTTTTTCAACGAAGCGATCGCCTACGCGACACCACGACTGAGCAAGATTTATTTTAGATTAGCTTTCAACGCTGTTGCTCTTTATCGTACTGACCTAGCCAAACATACACAATAATGAACACCACCTACGATCAATGTCAATATATTTTAAATTTGAAATAGGAGTAGGTACAGTAGGCTCCCATTCAAGCCTTACACTACGAAAATCGCCACTATTACGAGCGATATAAGAACGATCCAAAAGTCAAACAGGCTTCAACAATCTAGCTTCTTGTTATTATTGTACATAGCTCTAAGAGATCATGTAATTTGATTATGTTGAGGAATAAAGTTATTATTATTATTATTATTACCTAACATATGTAAATGTAGTAAGGTATACGGGTACTTCTTGTAAATAAATTTACAATATAGCTTGATGAGGAGCTTACTGTACTATGCCGAAAAAAAAGCGTATGAAACCATGTCGATGTCATTGTAATAGGTATATGACATTGGAATTTTGGTATCAAATTTTATTTTACCAAATATCTTTCCTATGTTTTGATTAAGTATGGTAAAGTTGGAGAATTTAGTCATAACAATAATTTTGTACACATCGTGAATATCGTGATTATTTCATTAAAGGTTGTCCGGATTTCTGTGGGGCCCGTCGGTTACCGTTTATATTGCTGTGTGCACAACCGAAATAGAGTCATTGTTGATGTAGTCCATTTACGAGTAGTTCTACTGGTGAACGGAATGATAATGAATCTTTTATAATAAAAGACAATGTCCTGGCTGACTTATCAATGCCCAGCCTAAGCCACGAATAAGTTAAAATAATATAAGTTTGAAATTTTGAGATATATTAATTTTGTATTGTAGGTATAAAATCAATATCTCTTTAAGAAAGGATTTTTCGAAATTCATTAGGGGGGTGAAAAAGGAGTTGAAAATTTGTATGTAAGTCAAATTTTGTATTTAAACTCACTATTAAAAATAAATGAACATATGTATTCGTTTAATGACCAATTTAAATAATCTTGTCTTAGCTTAGGACAATCTTAAGGCTTTATTCGCAGAATACCAGATTCTCAAAACACCAGATTCTCAATATACCAGATTCTCAAAATACCAGATTCTCATTTCACCATAAGTACAGTTGAATTTCAATAACTAAAAATAACATTTCAATATATTATGTTTTATTTGGGTGTTTGGAATAAAGTGATAAAATTGAATCTAATATATAACATAATTTACTCAAGTCTGCTTATTGAAGCTAAAACATGGATACATTCGCTAACAGTAATTGTATTATTCATGCAATCAGAAATAATTTTATGATTTTTTTTATCTTTTTCCAAATCCTTTGCCCTTCTTTTTTCATCTGCACAGTAGAGAGAATTTCTTTTCAAAATTATTCTTTTATTAAACGCTTCACATTTTAATTTTCGTAAAAATTGAAAAAGAGATGGATTGGGGTGAATAATAGCATTTATTCTGCGGTGCCAACCTTCTACAGCATTGGTAGTTTAATTCTTTTCGCCATAACAACTGTACACTTCATTACTAATTTTCTGAATCCATTGGTTATGGAAGTACTGTAAAAATTTCGAGGATATGTCGTCTTTTGGCGCCTCTTCGTTTATTGCCAAGTACGCTTCCGGGATAATAACTGGAGGAAGCAGTGCTAATTGTGAGCAAAGATAAGTAATTGCACGACCTTCTTGAGATTCACAGAATTTTAACTTAACACTCATCCTTTCAAGGGATTTCCAAAAATGATAATAGCACCCTTTGATTTTAGCATCGGGATATACTTCCTTCACAGCTTGGATCGCGCGCAACTTCATAATCACATTTTTATACGGCTAATTTCATTCCAAATTGTTTTTTTAATATAGAAAACATTCGATAGTACGTGCGTTGATTTTTATTAGGGAGTAACGCGTAAACTAAAGGTACAAAACCTAAGTACAAAACTGATTGTATCTTCACTGCGTGCTAAATCGACATGCAAGGTGTACATCTGACAGAAAGGTTTAGGCGACACTTTAAAGGGTGCCATCACCGTAAATAATATCTATTGATTTAAAAAAATTACGGAACTCGTTAGCCATTACTGTACCGAAAATTAAAATTCTGTCATTTGTTGCAATATCATACTCGTCATATAAAAAAGTCATTTACAACGTGCTCTGGTATTTTCATGTTTTTAAAATTTAGAAATGTTGATTTATTTAAATTTAGATATTTATTTCTAGCTCTGTATAGGTAATGTATCTTTTTTCGAAGTAAATTCCGGCAAAGTAAATTCATGCTCTAGATTTTTAAATAAATCTCCTTCTAGGAATCGTTTCTCAATTTTTTTTGTATTGGTTTGAAACTAAGGCAAACATCTTTTTTGCAGTCATCTATGCAACTGTCTATAATATTTCTAATATTGTCTGGTTTGCACGTATGCCTTGGATAATGGCTCTTAATATTTTATTATTGGAATCTAAAAGAATTGAGGTATTGCATTCTTTTTGTCTAAAGCAGCGCCAGTTTTTCGATCCAGCCCTGCGAGCATAGACTTGTCGATCGACATTATATCGATCGACAAAAGCATCTGTCCTTTTCACTCCTTAGGAATATCTGTCAAATTTATCGAATTTTGTCGAGTATGTCGATCTTAGCTGTCAAATTTTGCTTATCGAGAGTTCCACGCTCGCAGGGCAGATTTGTTTTTTAAACAAAAATTGTACCTGTATCCTCCATGTAGTAATGCTGGTTTTCTTTTTTGACTTAATATAAATTTTAGGTCACTATCATCTAATTTAATCGGGTTCATTACAAACAGATTAATATTCTTTGAAATAAAAGTTATTACCTATATTAAAGAGAGCAAGTTCCTCACTTCACTTTTATACGACAGTGACATTGTCAATAAATACTCAATAAATCATAAAGAAAGACAATACATATCTCTTTATTCATACCTACAAAAGTGAATATAATCACTTCATGTAAATGCCTATAATAATAAAAATAAATGTTAATAATATTTTAATTTCGACTGTCCAAAATCTCCTATTTTGCGAATCTGGTATTTTGAGAATCTGGTATTCTGCGAATAAAGCATCTTGCTGTCACATTCTTTCATCAAAGACAAGAATTGACGATTGTCCTAAGCTAAGACAAGGTTTGTAAAATTGGCCGAAGTGTTTTAAAAATTTCTCCCTCACACTCAAACAATTTGTTTGTTGCCCATTTCAATTCCTCATGGGGGCAAAAAAAAATCTGCTGGTTTGGTTCGTTCTAGGGTTATTGGGCCCACCTGGCTAGCTACCACCGTCTTACCTAAGTTTGTCGCCATAATAACAATGTTTATAGCATTATTGTGTTCCGACAATTAGATGTAAGATAGCCAGTTCCTCAGTTGTTGAGGAGTCTAGGTGAAGCTCGCTTCCACCTTCGGCCTTATCGTCACTTACCATCAGGTGAGATGAAGGCCAAGGACGTATGTACTACCAAAAAAATACGGAATACGGATAATGTAGAATTGCCACAGGATACACGAAAATAACGCGCGTAATTTTGCGGACGGAAGGAATGCAAAATCAAATAAAATCAAGTATCTTTCCGTTTTGGGTTTTGGTATTAGCCAAATGGTACCGTCATTTGATAAGCAGATCTTTGTCGATCTGCTTACAGAAAGAAAACTATTTTGATATATTTCTACACAATAAAATATGTTTAAATCTTGTCAAAGTATTATGAAAAATTGACCGTAATGCCTTTTGCGCGCAGCAATAGTGACTGCGGTCTGCAGTTTTAGTAGACCTTTGTTCACGTGTTATAAGTAGGCAAACAGTTGTTCCAGCTGTTGACATAATGTAATTGTATAGTTGAAATAGAATTTTCCAGGTAATTCATCAAATGATGAAATGAGCGCTTGACATGCAACACTTTCCGGTTTTTTGTTTGCAGTCTGTTGAGTGGACCATAAATGATTTACTTAAAAAAAATGAACAATAGCATGATGCTATTTTCCATAAACAAAGTAATGTTACTGGTAATTAAAGGTCCAATTTGAAATGTAGCGTTGCCGTTTTCTATTTTCCCTATTGGTGGCACAGTAACGTGTGTGTGCGGCTAACGATTACTAAAGTTAAGCAACGCTGGCTGTGGTTAGGCTTACGATGGGTGACCAAAGATGTAAATCATCTTGACATCCTTTGTGTTTAGAAAGGCACGTTAAACAGTGGGACTTGCGCCTGATCTCTTTCCGATCGGGTATCAGACCCGGAAGGGACTGGATAGAGATTAGCCATTCCAATGGACCTTGCGAGTGAGACAGCGTAGATTGCACTTGGGACTACAATATATTCCGCGCAGATGGCTGGTTGTTGGGGTTTGCCGCCATGATTGTTAGTAGTTAGAACTATTAGTCAATTCTTTGTGTCCATTATGCGTAGATAAGGGAGGCTAACAAGAATTTATTCATTTTATTAGAGAATTATACTACCTCGGCGTTGCAGCAGAGGTTTTACACACAACTGTGTAGTCTTGGTCTACACTACAGGTGGTTAGTGACGATTAAGCCGAAGATGGAAATAACAACGGAAACCGGGAATCTTCATCAAATGAAACTGGTAATACTCTACCCATGTCGAAACAAAACAATGCTATTTAAACATGTTCTTTTTTAGGTGGAAAATTTAGATGCTAGCAATCCAGGCGCGCTAAGAAGCCACCACATACCACCAACCAAACCAAACAAAGAAAATTTCTGCCTTCACATGGAGAATCGGTCCTCAGATCTCTATATGTATTAATACCGGATAGTCTGAACCACTAGTCCACGGGGGTTAAAATTAAAACAAAATAGGTAATAAGGCTATAAACTCGACGAATTATACAAACCACAAAAAGGAAAAATATAACATACCTTTTACAGATTTGCGTGATTGTAATATGTAATCATTTGCTGTACGTACATGCATTTGTACAAAGCGCCGTCTTAGACATAATTCGCTTGACATTAACGAGAATGTTTCGATAGATTTACCGTCCTGGTGTTCAGTTCCTTGATGTAATTAATCAAGTCTACCGATGCGCGTGACTGGAATAGTATTGTCCACTTAATGCGCAAATTGTTAACAATGACTCTTGTTATTAGGTTGGGTGTTCAACAGTGTTCCATATTCATGAGTTCGCACAGTATACAGATAATAATAAGCTTGTGTGAGACTGTGCAAACTGTAGTGAATATGCTAGGATATTTGTTTTTGTTAAGGTTAAGAGTTTTCTATTTTATCGTTTTTGCTGGGTGCTACAAATTTTCGCAAAATTGCTATGTAATTGAGTGATGGTTAATTCATGTATATGACATTCAAACTTCAACGCCTTGTAACTCCTCCCTCAATTGCAATGAAAACGAAAATGGCAAAAAAATATTTATAAAAACTTTCAACTTTAATTACAATCTGTACCAGGAACAATCTGGTTAAAGCTTATACGAGTAAGAGTGCCAAATCTCACGTTTCTTTTTATAAGAATGATTGTTTCTATAATACTATTCTTCACTAAGATTTATCAAAGGCGCCCGTTGTGTAAATTTAGTTGGACCTCGAAATCCCAGTAATACCACCGAGACACTAAAATAACATTAAGATAAGCAGAATAGAGGCTCTTGTAACAGTAAGAAGGTCCTTAATATTCTCCATAAGATTAGCCAAGCCCGTCCAATAACCTTTTAGACTACCTACCTACCTATGATCTTTACCCTAAATCATTACCAAACCTACCTATATGCTTCGGACGGAAATTAACTCCATAAAGGGTTCATATAATCAGTTTAGTCGGGTCTGCGAAGCCTGACGGTGGATCGATTGCGTAGGCTGCAATATGAATCATCGTTTCACATTCCATAGACGTACATGTATTATAGGGTATTTCTTAAACTATTTTGAAGGCTACGGTTTTGTGGGAGAGTCGAAAAATTGAGACCTTTGTTGGTAAATGCCAATCAAAAGTTAAATATGTAATAATTTTTAATATCTACTGTAGATGAGTAGACACAGATATTACATTTATTGCTTGATATGTTCATGATAACGCGCTCTATCAATTATTATTTCGACTATATTGCGATTTTTAGATCACTATAAATCTAGCAACATTACTTTCAATTCAATATCGTTACGTTCAATATCGTGGCCCACATTTTGTTTTCAATCCCAATTATAAGGGTACCAAATGATAGAGCTTAAAGTATATAGCACTATGAACCTAGCAATATTGCCCCAAATTCAATATGGCTGCCATTCAAAATGGCGGATAAAATTTTGTTTTCAACCCCAGAAATATTGATATCAAATGAACGGGCTTGAAGAGCACTAAATTCAACATGGGCGTTGCTTGAATAGATGGTGGATCTGTTGATCACGCGGCAACACTCGTTTTGTATGGGTTTTGAAACATTTTCGGTTTGAATTGGTTGGTGGTTTTTTTTATTGCAATTAAGTTAGCAAACAAGCACTGATGGTAAGTGGTAACAGTCACCTATATTACATGTGGTTCCTGTGAGATTCGCAGCGATATGTGGTTATGAGGCCGGCTATCTAACTTTGTTATACAGGCTGAATTTTTCAAGTGTGCCTGGATGGTCAAATCTGAAACTATTACAAATATTGAAAAATATTCAAGAAAGGCTCCCGGGCCTTTCTTGAGTATTTTTCCTTCTTGGGTGTTTTTCGGTTTATGTAAAAGTTTCGGATTTGGCCATCCAGACACACTTAAAATATTCTGTCCACAACTTACCTAAATAAAACTATTTTACAAAAATGAAAAACCCACTTGAAAATCACAAAAATGTCAAAGTACCTACAAGAAATACACACAACATCACATTTTTAAGTTACTGAATCAGGTGACATTGAGAAAAATGAAAAAAATCGCTGTAGTTTACTAAAGACTGCGTGTTGCAGTGTATTACCGCGCTGCTTGTAAAGCAAACAACCACGGTGATTGATGGTGCCAAACTTTGTTTTGAGCCATAGAGAGTAGCGCCTTTGTTCATTACCGATTAATCGATTGCCCTGACACTATATACGGCTATTAAAATATTTAGATTAGCTTATCGTGGAACGATTTGCTTAAAATTCGCGTTTCTAATGGTCAATGTAAAATAGGTGTTGATTGACGCGATCAATGCTGTTCCGGGTATCTTGATAAAAGCTTGATGCCTATTACGGGCTTTGGGGGTTAGAATGCTACGAGTAGTAATAAAATTATTACTGACCCAGCCAAATGGAGTTAGGCCACCAGGATGGGGATCCAAGTGAACTCGTAAGTTCATCAGAAAAGAATATTTCTTAATAGTAATGAGAAATGGTTTTCAAGAAAAGTGACAAACTTTTTATAAGCATAAGAGAGGAGTTTGGCGGCGTAGTGGTGTAACATGTACTCGACGATACATTTGCACAAACTAATGCGCTATTATATCTGAGAGTCACTGCAGCTGAGGATGTGTTAATTTTCGGTCACCCATGAGGGTTTTGAATATGGCGAATATGTTACCCCATAGGTATGTATATGTTGTAATGTTACGCCGAGTGGACACGTTACTGCCACCGCTCCTCAAGTGGTCTGATTGACGTTTTTTTCGCTTCCCCCTTTAACTTGCAGTTTGAGCAAGTTCCTGTCCCGTAATTTCGTTCGTGACGAGCATAATTCCACACAACTACGCGGTGCCGGGATTTTAATTGCCACCGAGCCCGCTCGTAATTAATGTTATCAAAATTTCACGATGATTAGCTTGATTTTACACACAAATTTTAAACATCCTCCTAGATTAATTCCGCGTCAGTTTCAAAGCTAAGAGTCCTGTTTTTTAATGAGACTATAACGATATTTCTAGTTAGTAAGTAATTTTTTTTTTGACTTTAGTCTTGGGTCATTCAACAAGACAAAAATCTCCTATGTTATAACAGGTACATTTAGCTATGCTTGATTAAGAGATAAAAGCTAACGATATAAGAGTAGTATTGCCCAAAATTGATTTTGGTCTTACAGTTTTGCGAGACTCTTGCTGCAAGACCGACTCCAAGACCAACACCAAGACTGACCCATGCAAGATTATTTTTTTAGTAAAAACGTCGCCCCACACTAGGATTTTCTCCTGTGTCGTGGGTGCAGTTACAAACATAGACTATCACATACACATACGCCCAGACCGGAATACATTTCTGTAGGCCATACAAAATATTTATTTATTTAGGAGCGTCGGTGGTGCTGTGGACTCGGGGAGCGTCGGTGGCGCTGTGAACTCGGCACTTGTCTACCAACAGGGAGGTCCGGGTTCGAGACCGCCATGTACCACTGTGTTTTTCGTCTCGAATTTCATATGTACATTTATATGACGCTCCTACGGTGATGGAAAACATCGTGAGGCAACCTGCATACATCTGCGAAGAAATTCAAAGGTGTATGTGAAGTCGACCAATCCGCACTGGGCCAGCGTGGTTGGCCTAATCACCCTAACATAGGGTAGGCTCGAGCCCCTCGTTGGGGACGTATATTTTGTATCATCACCACATGAGCTGTGGTGATGATACAAAATATTTGTCCCGTACGGGAATCGAACCCGCGACCCGTTGCGCAGTAGGCAATTACTCGACCTATGCGCTAACCGTGTCGTCAAGATTTGAGCTAGAGTCTTGCTCAAATCTTGCATGGGTCAGTCTTGGTCTTGTTCTTGCTACAATTAGGCCGTTTTTGGTCTCGCTCTTCCAGCAAGAGTCTCGCCAGACTGCAAGAATAACAGCGAATTTGGGCAACACTACATAGGAGCGCACAATTAAATCATAAGTACGATTTACTCGTAGATTTAAAACTAATCTCATTTTCAATGAAATCGGAAACATGATTTCAAAGTTTTGATTTTAACGTAAAAAACTTTTTTGCCGAGTGAAAACAAGACACAAAAACTAGATTAATCAGTTTTCATTTTATACGTTTAGCAACAACAACCAACATTTAATACACTCATGTATATGGCTGTATATGGCTAATATGATATGTTGCGCAAAATAAGTTGATAAAGTTGGCATTTCAGGCGTTTAATAAAACAAACCGCCGCATCTCCATAAATGAAGTAGAGCTTAGCCTATCCGGCTAATCTGGCGTTGCAATAACGAGGTACGCTAGCGCATCGGAACTGGGTAATTTATCAACGTCCCCATCCACCGTGCACTAGGGAAGTGTCATGTCAGCCGAACGCGCTATTTTGAACTAATTACTGCCGATTATTTGGTCATTGATTTCATAATAATGTGTCAAGATCAATATTGCCAAATCAATGAGGTAGCATCTTAATTTAAGGGTTAAAGTATTGTCGAGCTTACGATTCGCTGTTTATTATTGACCTCCGAAATCCTGAAGTGCGATTTTATGATTCATCGTCAATAGCATAATTTTGATAGTTCCGTTGTATTGAAACTGATTGTCTAACTGATAGGTACAGCCAGCTTCAAAAGTATGTGAACAATTTAGTACTGTATCACACCAACTATTAACAATGGAATATAGGTGTAACCATACTAAATAAAAGGAATAGTTAGTGTGACATGGTACTAAAATGCTTATCTACTTTTGAAGCCGTACATGCGGTATTATTTGAGTGAGTTTTATGGCAAATTTTTGAGTGATACTTAAAATAGAAATGTTTTAATGTTTTTGTATAGAATAACATTCTTCATGAATCAGTGGGTTCGATTACCAATTAGACGTCGAGTAACGAAATTGCACTTCTCTTAAGATATCGATTTTGTTTACTAATGAAATTATATTTTTTGCAATTGTCAGGTAGTAATTTATTTTACTGACAAATCCGGTTGACAAATTTTGAATCGAAACGCATTTCCACGCAATAACTCAAATTGAAATTGGGAATGATAGTGCTGTAATGCTATTAATTATAAGTGTAACATTATCTTATAATTAGAATAAAAAATGTAATATAGCGTGTAAATTTAAAAGAGTGTAAATAATAAAGAGAGTTTGGTAATAATATGTCATTGGACATATTGTTTGTTACCAAACTCTCTCGTTAACATGCAATTTCAGAGCTGTCGGTTATGTAGAAGTGGCATGAAATTAATCTTTGCAACTTTGTAAGATTATAGTGAGTAATAAATCAATAATGCATTAATTATGTAGCACTGCTTGCGACTTGCATTTCGTGTAAATTGCAGTCGTTGTCATTTTAATTTACGAAATATGTGAATAGTGAATACAGTGGTTGTTAGACCTGAATTACGAGGATACAGAAAATCTTGTGGCTGTTACGAAATAATACATAAATACACACACATACACACACACACACACACTAACATACATACACCAACATACATGCACACGCACGCAAACACACACACACACACAACACCCATACACACTTTTTTACTACAATAACAAAGCTATTACTGTAGGTTCATTTATATTCTAATGTTGTTATTATGTTCTATCTTTGTTCTGTATTATCTTTGTTGATTGTCACTGTATGTCTGTCTACTGAGCCCATGGTGGTTCGAAGTGGTGGGAGATTGATGTCCTGTAACACAGGTACTTTACCTAGCATAGGCATCAATCTCGCACAAACAATTGTCCTTGTCCAATATTTTTTGCGTGTCTTGTTGTATTTTTATTTGTGATATGAAATAAAGATATTATTATTATTATTATTTACTAAAAAGTACCGTTACCGATCCTACTAATTTGTTGCGCAATATCCACTTAATATATACGTTGTTAAAGTGAAAGCTTATAAACGCAATTTATTAATGAGTGTGCAGTTTCCAAATTGTCGAGTATTGCAAGTAATAATTTGCTAATGAAGGTCCTACGCGGCTGTAGACATTCGCACGGACAATTAGCTCTGATCGATACACCTTGAACAACGGAATATCGAAGTCATAAATATCGATTTATCATTTGTTCGTGGACGAAATATGAGGTATATTGTAAATAAACGCTTAATGGAACGATATGGAGGCACATTTTAAATCCACAAGCAAGATTGAACATTAGTTACCTATATTTACTTTTATCACACTTTTATTTTTTTATTGAAATCACTTAGCAACACAAATTATGACGTTTTAACTGAAACATGGATTTTAATCGTTTACCTTACAATAAACCAGAACAAACATATCATTGCAATGTCCCTAAATTGTATGGTCACGGATATTTATTTTATTACGAGTATAATCCAAATATTTGTTTATCAATCGATGGATAGTAACGATACACAAGATCCGTGCTTGCAATGTCCGTGTAGGCAAGGATGATTCGTCTATGGTGTAGGTAATGATTCAAAGACAAAAGGTATCTTGGAGTCAAATGTCAAAAATATAATTAGGACGTCTTTTATCAAGGAATCCTGTCTTAGTGTTACTGGTGTGGCGAATTACGATAGGTATATAGAAACAAAAAATATCTCACGCAAAAAAAGCGGGAGTGCGGAAAAGTGCGGCGCACCTACCTTTCTTCTTGATCTGGACCTCGTGCGAAGTGCCCAGGAACGCGATGGCTGGTGTTCCTTGGGAGGCACCGTTAAATCCAGGCCTGAATATGAAGAGAGACTGCGCGCCACGCTTGCGTAACACCTTCGATAGCTTTGTTGCTAAGATGCGGGTCCACTATATATATTTTGACAGCGGGATGCGATGGGCAAGCCTTACAAGCTTATACTCTTGTTCACGACACTTTACACTAGCCCAGCGGTGGGCTTCGAAGACTGCGGAAGCGGAAAATGCGCACGATTGCGTTCCGGTGCGGCGACAAAGTGACAGCGATGAGTGTTCGATAACAACTAACTTATTAGAATTTGCGACGTCGTCCTTTTGTTAACTAGTGCGCCGCACAAGGGAATTAGGGAAGGTGTGAGGCGCGAGGTTCAAACAATAGCGTATCTTTTATTGGCGTTAACATTCCAGCCGCCCTTAAAGGGTCACCTTTAAAAAACAATCATAAGAAACTAACAAACTACGTAAAGCAACAAATGCTTAATATGCGGTTATACTATCTACTAGTGTAGATACTTATTATTGTATAATACTACTAGAAATAAATGTAACTACTTAACCTATGTAAAACTAAAATTTGTGTACAGGCTTTGTGTTTATTTACTGCGTTGGAAGAGGACACAGTCGAACGACCGGGCGTAAATACGTATTCCTAGCTGTCTTGACTGTGGCGACGCGTACAATACCGTCTTTTGCAGGGTGTATCTTCTCAACAACTGCCAGCGGCCACGACAAAGGAGGCGAGTTATCAACGATAATGACCACAACAGTCCCAGGTGCGATGGGCGTAGAAGGCGTATTCCACTTATTGCGAGCTTGTAAGTTGTGCAAGTATTCCAGGCTCCAGCGCTTCCAGAAAGACTGGACTATTTTATCTAAAACGCTATGATGCTGAAGAAGCGACGTGGATTTAAGTGGGACTGGTGGCGTGGGTATAGAAAATAGCGGTGAGTTATTCAAAAAATGGCTAGGTGTTAAAGCCGAAGGTTCCGTAGGATCCGGACTAAGCACTGTCAGGGGGCGGGAATTTAACAAGCCTTCGATCTGCGCGAGTACCGTAGCGAGTTCTTCATAGGTTAGAAGTTGCTGTCCTATCACCTTGAAGAGATGATTTTTTATCACCTTCACCATACTTTCCCAGCAACCGCCAAAGTGACCGGCTGCGGGGGGGTTGAACTTCCATTGGATGCGACTTTCCGAAAAGAATTCAGCAAAGGCTTGGCGGTTACTATCAAGAAAACGATACAAATCTTTGAGGTAAGAGTTTGCACCTACAAAGTTTGTGCCGTTATCAGAATAGATAACCTGAACAGCACCGCGACGGGATAAAAAGCGTTTAAGGGCCGCTAGAAAAACTGAAGTGCTGAGATCAGAAGCAACTTCAATGTGTACAGCGCGCGTAGTCAGGCACGTGAAGACACAAATGTATGCCTTTTCACTCCGTACACCGCGACGGCGTATTGGAGTGTACGCGATGGGGCCGGCGTAGTCACAGCCTGTGTGGATAAAAGCCTTGATTGCGGGGCGAGAGCGGCTAGCGGGTAAATCGGCCATTATCGGATGAACCGCCTTAGGTTTCATCCGAAAGCATAAATTACATTTATGAAATCTCTGTCGCACAATACGACGAGCAGACAGAATCCAATATCTCTGCCTGAGCAGGGACATAAGCAATTCAGGTCCGGCGTGCAGGTGAAGTTTATGATAATAATCAATAATTAACTCCACGATGTGATCGTGGCGTGGTAAAATTATTGGATGTTTACTTGCGTACTCTAATTCTGAGTTGGCCAAGCGACCACCAACTCGAACGAGTCCGTCATCTAAAAACGGTTTTAACTTATTAAATGCAGATGAACACGATTTGTTATTTTGTAAGTTAATTATTTCGTTTTTGAAATACATGTGTTGCAGGACCTTTAGTATTTTACACTCGGCAAAATCTAAGTCTGCGGCAGAACATGAAGCGGTGCGTGTGCGTTGGAGCAATTTACAAAAACGAAACACATAAACAAAAACCCGTAAAAGTTTTCTCCACGAGGAGCAGCGAAGAGCACAGTTGTAAAGAACTGATTCTCCTGCGGGAGCGAGGACCGCGTGTGTGACTAACTTCTGCTCGGGAGCGTCAGTGTCGGCAGATTCAACAAATTTGCTAATGGGCCACTGTGAAGTTTCCAATGCGAGCCAAGACGGCCCGGTAAGCCAAAGCGGGTGTGAAATTAGTTTGCGTGGCGTTACGCCGCGGGAAAGACAATCAGCCGGATTTTCGGAACCGGCAACATGAAAGAAACATTCTGGAGAAATATTCTCAATTACTTTAACGACACGATTAGCGACAAAGGTCTGCCACCGGTGTGGAGAACTTTGTATCCAATAAAGAGCAACCTTTGAATCTGTGAAAGCGAAAACATTAACGTTGAAGCGGGATATGTAAGCGTCCACAATGTTACGCATTAACTTGGCGAGAAGAACCGCTGCGCAGAGCTCAAGTCTGGCGATTGTATGAGGAACAGTCGGCGAGACTTTTGATTTGGCAGAAACCAAACGAACAGTAATGCCGTTGGACGATCTTACGTGTAGGTAGACCACAGCTCCATAGGCAGCCTCACTGGCGTCCGCGAAGCCTACCACTGTGACGATACAATCTTTCACGACACCGAGATGCCGTGGAATGCGGAGCTCATTTAGAGCGGGAAGCTCGTCACAGAATTGCTGCCATTTTGCGGCGAGAGCGGCAGGGACTGTTTCGTCCCAATCGATATTTAACTGCCACAATTGCTTCATAATTAATTTAGCGTACAAGACTGTAGGTGCGATAAATCCAACCAAGTCCCACAGTCTGGCGATGGTGGACAAAATGGAACGCTTAGTGGGAGACTTGTTCTCGGGCGGTGACACACAAAAATAAAATTCATCAGTCTCCGTACACCAATGCAAGCCTAATATTTTAGCTTGGGTGTGCTTGTCGAATTCGACGGGTTCTGGTAGTCTGTGTGTCTGCGGTATTGTCTCGAGAATAGCTTTCGAGTTACTGTTCCATTTTACCAAGTCCCATTGTGCCCCTTTAAACAATTGAATCAGCTCCCGCGCGGTGACAATAGACTCATTTTCCTCAAGAACAGAAAAGGCAATATCGTCCATGTAAAGGGAGGAAGAAGCAACTTTAGAAGCGTAAGGGTACCTATGACCATCATCAGATATTAACTGTTGTACCGTGCGAAGCGCGTGATAGGGACTTGACTTCAGACCGAAGCACACGCGATTAAATTCATACGTCTTTAGTGGAGCTTGCGGGTCAAAACGATACAATATTCTTTGAAAGCGACGATCGCTTTCGCGGACCATAATTTGTAAAAACATCTGTCTACAATCGGCGGTCATAGCGATAGGATAAATGCGAAAGTTTAAAATAATTTTAAATAGATCACCCTGTAGGTTAGGGCCAGAATGCAAAATATCATTAAGAGAGGTTTGAGATGGAGTTTTACAGCTCGCATCGAGAACGGGTCTCAGTGGCTTATCATCGCGAACCACACCGTGATGCGGAATGACGTATGAGGGGATTGCGGGGTCATGGTGAGACGCGGGAGAGAGATAACCCTTTTCAATGTATTCTTTAATTGTGCTATTGTAAGCTGCTCGCAGCTTAGGCGAAGCTAACAGCTTGCGCTCCAAACATAGGAAGCGTTTGCGTGCGATATCAAACGAAGGACCTAACGAAAATGCATCCTCACGAAAAGGAAGCGCGACTACATACCGTTTAGAGATGTTATCTCTTTCGGTAGTCGTCCGATAGAATAATTCACATTCCTTGTCATCTTGACTTTGAATGGGCGGTTCAGGAACGCTTTCTAATTCCCAGAATTTTTGTAAGAGGGAGTCAACTGGTTCTAAAGTTGTAGCGCAGCACACCGTTAAAGAAGAACCGAGGGGACAAGCGGTAGGGACGGAACCCATGATTACGTAGCCTAACACTGTTTCTATAGCGGGCGGACACTCTGTGCTGCAGCCATGGACTACGCCAGGCAACAACAAGTGCGGGAAGAGAGAAGCGCCTACGAGCACATCAATAGTGCCGGGCGTGGCGTACGTGTCGTCTGCAAGCGGCAAATTCGACAGATGAGGGAGCGAAGACATATCGGCGAAAGCGGTAGGTAGACTATCGGTAATTTGATTCACGATTAGGCAATTTATATCGTAATTGATTCGATGATTATACCGAGAAAACAATTTTAAATTAACAGAGGAATTTATTACATTTTGCGAACCTCCAAAGCCTTTGATAATTGTACGTTTTACATTTTGCGTGTTTAAACCTAAACGATCGCAACATTCCTTAGTAATGAAATGGCTTTGAGATGCGGAGTCAAGCAAAACACGAATTAAATGTTTGTCATTGCGTGAATCAAAACAATGTACTTGAGCAGTGGCTAATAATATCGTCCGGCTCTCAGTACATTGAATGCGGGGCGAGCGTGAGTCAGTGTTACTCACGTACGAAGCGGTCAATGAAATCTGTGGCGCAGCCAACGTACACAGTGTCACATCACTGGGCGGAGCGACAGTGATGAAACTCGGCGCTGGCGCAGATACGGGCACGGACGTTTGCTGCGGCGGTACAGTGGTCGAACGCACTTCTGGGTTCGACTCCCGATTGAAGTGAAGTAAAGTGTGATGTTTCATCTTGCACATGCGACAATTCATATTAGAATTACAAGATGATACACGATGTTTTAGACTCAAACAATTTATGCATGAATTGAGATCTTTTACGGAATTAAAGCGTTCGACGGGAGACATCTTCATAAAGGCGGGACATTTGAACAGGTGCATGTGAGTGAAATTAGTGCATAAACACTTGAAAGCGGACTTATTGTTGTTTTTAGGGTCGACTGTACTAACATACGATTGATAATTAGGCAGTGTAATGCTGGCTTGCGGGCGGGAAGTATTTCGGTTATTTAAACCTCTTTTATTCGTTTGCACTGTAATAGGTGTGCGCGATAATATTTTACATTGATTTTGTATAAATTCTACTAGGCTATCGAACGTAGGAATTTTAGATGAATCTTGCGACATTTCAAAGGTGCGGGCAGTTTCTGGATCTAATTTTTTAAGAGCAATATGCAATATAAATAAATCAAAAGGGTCATCAACTTTAACATTTTTGAGAGCCCGAACTGCGGTTACAAAACGATCCATAAAAAGCTCTAAATCGTTTGCGGAGGCGTGTGATAAAGGCTTAAAATCTAGCAGCTGATTTAAGTATGAAGACGCGAGCATCCGCTTGTCTTCGTACTTGTTGACAAGGGTGCTGATCATCAGCTCATAATTTTCAGCGGTGGGCGTAATTCCTGCGCAAACATATTGCGCTTTGCCCGTAATTTTGCCTAGCAGATAATATAATTTTTCAGCATTATTAAGAGAAGGATTCTCATGCACAGTAGATTTAAAACTTGCGTAAAATAAGGGCCAAGAACGAATGTCACCATTGAATGACATCAATTCTATAGGTGGTAATGAGGGTCTATTTTTTCGCGGAGCATCGGGCGAATTGTTTTTATTTGCGTCACTATATAATTTAAGGCGCCTTTTTATATGGCCGTACAATTGTTCAAAAGATACAAGCGATTTATAATCGGGAACTGCATTTGGGTTTAATTTCAATAAATGGTGATTGTAAGCATCGAGCACCGTCTGGAAATCAGAACGAATAGTATCGATATTGCTGCTTGAATCTAGGAATAATTCCCTACTATGTTCTTCTGCGTCCCCTGCCACCGACAGGTCGTATGTATGTTGTAAACATTCGAACAAAGCTTTGAGTTTCGTTTCAAATAAGATAAGTTGGCTATCAGCTTTTGTAGCTAATTTAGACTCCATTTTAGAATTAGCCGAATGAGCTATAAATTAAATATGATAATGAAAGAAGTGAAAAGATAATTATTGTCTAAAAGTAGTGAATATTTATAATCAGTTCGATATCTGATTTTTGCAGGTAGCTCACGTAACAATTGTGAGTGCGCGGTGCAACGAGACCTTTGGACTTGACCTAGTTGCAATAATGAACACGTGCATACAAATGAAATTATGGACAAAATGCGAATATAATGTATGTTTAACAATAAAACTGTAACAATATGATTCAATAATGCGATATTATAAGTAAAATAGTATAAGACTATACCTATATGTTGACGTGTGAAGTATTTACGAAGAAAAACAATAAACTATGTATAAAGGTGACACTTATTAGATTAAATCTAATAAGGGCGGGTGGAAAACATATCCGGCAGAAGGACCACTAATATATATAATGGTGTGGCGAATTACGATAGGTATATAGAAACAAAAAATATCTCACGCAAAAAAAGCGGGAGTGCGGAAAAGTGCGGCGCACCTACCTTTCTTCTTGATCTGGACCTCGTGCGAAGTGCCCAGGAACGCGATGGCTGGTGTTCCTTGGGAGGCACCGTTAAATCCAGGCCTGAATATGAAGAGAGACTGCGCGCCACGCTTGCGTAACACCTTCGATAGCTTTGTTGCTAAGATGCGGGTCCACTATATATATTTTGACAGCGGGATGCGATGGGCAAGCCTTACAAGCTTATACTCTTGTTCACGACACTTTACACTAGCCCAGCGGTGGGCTTCGAAGACTGCGGAAGCGGAAAATGCGCACGATTGCGTTCCGGTGCGGCGACAAAGTGACAGCGATGAGTGTTCGATAACAACTAACTTATTAGAATTTGCGACGTCGTCCTTTTGTTAACTAGTGCGCCGCACAAGGGAATTAGGGAAGGTGTGAGGCGCGAGGTTCAAACAATAGCGTATCTTTTATTGGCGTTAACAGTTACTTTTGTTGGTTTTAACAATAGGCGTTTGCTTCTATTTAGGTGCAGGCGACCAGGCGTCCGAGGTAATTAGGCGTGCACTACATATTCAATAATAGCTGGCAGGTCAAGCACTTACGGTTCAATGAATTGATCTACTCTATTCCGGATTGCCCTGCTAAAGGACGAAAATAAATCTATTCTTGGAATTGTATTTGAGCGACTACTGTTTGACTCTATAGTTTTGGAGTTGTTGATAAAGTGAACGCGAATCAGCTCTACGCGCCAAAATTATCCTGCGAATAAGTTGCGAGATTACATAATTTCATACAAGTAGTTCTAAAATTCATTTTTAACCTATACTCTATGTCCTACTGCTGAGGTAAAGTCCCTTAGTCGGTTCTTACGATGTCGACGGGAAGAAATGGAGCGGTGACAGATGTATTCTCTATTCATCACCGCAGGAACAAAAGAAGAACAAAAAAAAAATAAACGCAACCAAAATATGGGCACTATGTTGTATAAGTGTAATATTGTGCCGTTGTTTAAAAGCAAACCTACTAAAGAAAGCTTCGTTATTTTTAAAATTGTTCTGTAACTAACATTTAAAATACTAAACTGTAATTTTTTAATAACCTTTTCTATTTTAAGGCGGTCGCAAATATGTTTGCGTACCCTTTGCCTTGGGGAGCGTAAAAGTTATTTCAAGCAGTCTAAACTAAGTCGTTTGAACAATGTTTGAACACCAAATTGCCCCGCGGTTGGGCTGAGAGATGGAGTTTTGAGGTATTTCTGACATTTTGAGACGTAGACTGGGGCCAAACAAACACCAACATTTGGAAAAAGATGTTGTTATTTAATTTGTGAATAAACAGTGTAGCCAGTTTCATTGTCGAGGAATCACAGTGGACCAGTGTCATGAGCACGTTACGATTGCTAAACCAACTTTCGCTGTAGTCACGGCCAAAATGGCTATGATTAAACTAAAATATCTTGAGCTTCTCTGTGCCTCGGAAAACTTTGTTACTGCTTGCTACGGCTCACCTTGCTCTAGTCGTGTCGGTTAACGGTTTTCCATAAGAATATTTTAGTGAATGAATAGAGAATTCAGTTGTGTGTACATACACTTTATATGTAATCTGTGCTTTTGCATAAAATTGGTTTGGAGGATAATTTTGAAGAAATCTAGATGAAGGTCGTATTCATCTTGCATTATTACTATTGACTTGCTGAGGCGAAATACAAGAAAGTATATTTTTAACCGACTTCAAAAAAGGAGGAGGTTATCAATTCGGTTGTATTTTTTTTATGTTTGTTACCTCATAACTCCGTTATTTTTAAACCGATTTCCAAAATTCTTTTTGTATTTGATAGAGTATACTGCAAGGTTGGTCCCATGGTCACCAAAGTCAGGATCGGATGATGGGATCCCATAGAAAATCGAGGAAAACACTAATTTAATACCAGCTCACCGAAGGTGAGCTGGTATTAAATTCGGGTTTTCTTTCACTAAAAAGATTTCATTCACTAAAAAGTTAAAAATAAATTTTTTTACAAAAAATAGAACCGACTTCAAAAACACTGAAAACTTAAAAATAATCCTCTTCTATATTGAAGTCGGTGACAAATTTTAACACTTTCTAGGAGATCATCGTTTGGCGCCGACTTCAATATAGAAGAAGATTATTTTTAAGTTTTCAGTGTTTTTGAAGTCGGTTCTATTTTTTATTACGTAACTTGCAAAACAAGAGAGAACGCACCCGATTGGTTCGTATCCGGTTTGCCATAACCCCTCATGCATGAGACCAATTAATCAACCCTCATCGAAGGGGGATAATTTTTTGATTTAACCATCAATTTAACAATAGATCGTAGGTATATATGCTGCTTTGTGGCCACCCAATTAACATTGTTTTGTAGTCGTCAAATAGTATTGGCACGGTAATAGTATAAAACCGTGGTGTAGGTAATATAAGTATGACGTAACTGAAACAATGTAACTATTACTTGTGTCACTGTACATAAGTAATGAGTTTTTTAAACTCCTGCTCAGTGGGCATGCACTTTGTTTACTCCTTCACGCAATGTTTCAATTTGACAGAGTTGCAATTAAACTGATTATAAAATTGGAAACCATCCAAAAGTGTACTCTATCGTGAACATCGCGTCGCGTGTGGATTTCATTTCAAATCGGTGTTTAATTATGATACGAGATTGTTAGCGGTTTTCATGACGATTTTTTTCAGCGTGGTTTTGGTATGCAGCAAAACTATCGATTAGCTCATGGCAAAAAATTCGACACTAATCGTATAATGCGCCCGATCTGGAGGCCAATTCTCGCAACATCGAAGACGAATGATTAAAATAAAAAAAAGGAAGATAAGATTTAAAACTTATTTCCATTACAGCATCCATGACATAAGTATCTAATAAGTTCGTAACATCATTTTAATATTTGAACTGTGGTTCCTTTTCACGAAAAAACTTCTAGCGCCCTGTAGCTCAAATTTGTGCGATCTTGATTCATTATTTAATGCAATAAATCTCGTAATCTCACTTCACACACTGTTGCTTTATTCAATCTAATGAAATGAAAATGTTCAGTGACTTTAAGACTTCAGATGCTAAGCCGCTACGGACCCAAAAGCTTACACTGTATAAGCACATTGTGTCCTTTTGTAAGCTGTGGCGATCTTGCGCTCATGCTCAGGTATACATATGGCCTTGTTTGACGGTCGTCTTTTGTGAGAATGAGGTAGCTCAGGCGGGCTTATCATTTTTCCTCTCAATCGTGCACTCTTAACAGATTGGTCGTGGCTTAGACGACGCATTCGCTCTGGACATAATTCGGTCCAGAGCGGATGCGCCGTCTACAGCCACAACCAATCTGCTGCGTCTCCACATAATTCGGTGTTCAGTAGAGGTTATAGATTATAGAAGGTCTATCCGATGCGTAGATCGACTGCGCGACCTTTGTCTTCGAATAGTCTCTGGACAGTGAGTTCCGTGGAGTGTTGGTTTCGACTAATGTGTCAGAAATATTTCACTATTCGTTTTCGCACAGTCCACGATAATCTTGATTATCACCGATTTACTGGGCTTATGGATGGGCTTATCATAAGATACTCGTAGATTAAAAGCACGTAAACCGAAAGTACTGGAACGGAACGTTAATTTCAGCAATCGGATTGCTTAGATTGTTTTTCATGATGTTCGACGTAATGCATTGATTGATTGATGGAAGCAACGATTGACCATGAGTTCGTTTTTGGTATTTATGTGAAATTATGCCTCTGTTTACTAGATTCGATGTAGAGATAATGTCTATGTATGTAGCGAGAATAGCCTTCCAGTTGACGACACGGTTCGGCTGGCACTCTACACGGTGCGTTCTTAAGCAACCGTCCAGAAAATATGCTCAGGTGTGTGATTTACCGTTTCTTCACATGTTATTGCAATGTATTTAACTGAATAATACATCACGTGTTCGCATCGACGTAATGCATTGCCATTTTCTCTTGCAATTTTTGGCTAATGTCTTTATGGCCTTTCTAAGTATTTTGTTACTTGATTGGACGTAAGACATGAATTGAATAATTTTACTACATCTTGTTATTTTTAACCGACTTCAAAAAAGGAGGAGGTTCTCAATTCGATGCGTATGTTTTTTTTTGTGTGTATGTTATGCGATTACTCCGCCAGTTGTGGACCGTTTTTAAAAATTATTTTTGTATTCGATAGAGTATACTCCTAGGGTGGTCCCAAGGTCACCAAAGTCAGGATATGATGATGGGATCCCATGAAAATCGAGAGAAACGCTAATAAGATTTCATTCACTAAAAAGTTAAAAATAAAAAATATTTTACAAAAAATAAAAACCGATTTCAAAAACACTGAAAAGATAAAAATAATATAAGAATAGGTACAGACAACATAACACTTCTATATTGAAGTCGGTGCCAAACTTTAAGACTTTCTAGGAGATCATCGTTTAGCACCGACTTCAATATAGAAGTGTGATGTTGTCTGTACCTATTCTTATATTATTTTTAACTTTTCAGTGTTTTGAAGTCGCTTTTTATTTTTTGTAAAATATTTTTTTTATCATTAAGGTGCAAGTCAGTACCTAGCCAAACGTAGTATTAAGTAGTACCTACTTAGTGTACCTTGAAGGAGACGTGTGTGTCATTATAATTACGGAAGGTATTTCATATAACCCAATCCTGTCACCTGCGATACGTCGCCCGTATCCTCTTTTTGTGTAATGTAATGCTTTTTCTTGCTAAATTGTAGTAATATAGGGAAATCTTAAAGTTGAAGGAAAAAAAAACAAACTTATTCCTTTAGTCCGATACAAAATGAAAAGCTTTATTCTGGTAGGTACATGGTTGTAATTCACTTATGCATAATGTTACTGAAGTTAACAAAATCCCTCAATGCAAAGCACTTAACTAAATTTTTATTTAATACAAGCCAAGGGCAGGATGGTTCAGGTTTGTTTGATCAATCTCGGCAGGTAAAAATCAGGTTCAAATTGGGTACAAAACTACAAAATGAGGGGCAATAAAGTACACGAACAAATAGTTATAGGTTTCCTTTTTTTTAAAAGAAATTAGTAGCCTTCCCCGGAGCGGTTGTTAGTGGGTCATACCTTCAATGCTAAGTTTCTGCGATCACGGGTCAGAGATATAATATTCCAATTTCTTAACTTATTCTCTGTTTCTAATATTATTTGTGTAATTCCACAGAATTCCTCCTTGATATTAGGTTATTAGGTAGGTTAGTTGCAGCGGAGCCCTACGGCCTCCGGGAACTGCCCTGGAGATTCATAGCACAGTGTTATGTTAAAAATATAATTAAATATGCCTATGATCTTGAGGTCAGTGGGTCTAACACTGAGTTCTGAAGGAATCCCAGTCAATACATTTGAACTTCATGTAATAAACATAGCAAATGAATTCTAAAACATAATTTTTAATAAATCGACAAATTGTCTTATTGGTTAGTTAATAAAAAGGACCTATGGAGGGGAGAGCACCTATTTTGTGTATAATTATTGCTATTAATAAAAAGAAAACAGCTTAATTTGTGAGTTCTTTGCCAAAGAAGGATGTGAAACTTAATATTGTGAAAATTTAGAATTTAACATGAAATTCGCAAGTGTTACTCAATATATGCCTTAATCCCACTAAGATGCCGTTTACTATCAAGGTTTTTTAATGAAATGGGGGATGAAAAAGGCGAATTTTGGAAATGTAATATGTTTGATTTAATAATCAATTTACCCACAAATAAAAATAAAATTAACAAAATCTGTTTTAAATCATGAAATATAATAAGTTAATTAGATACCTTAGTGTGGGCGGAGTATTATCTATTGATATAATTTATTTATTCAACTAATTCACCGAATCGCGCGCCGGCGATTATAAATATGATTGAGCTTTTACTCTTCAAGCTGAAAACAAAAATAACTCACTTTGTTAAATTCAGGGTGGCTTTTCGAATTAAATTCACACGGAAAACGAGAGAAATACCTACGAAATAAATATATAAAAACTTTATGATCTTCAAATCAATAACAAATTACTTCGATCGATGTCTCACAGACTAGTCATAACCTAGACGATAGACTAAACCAACGCTCCACTTGCGCGCAGATTTGCGTTTATGTGGAAGCGACGGAGCCGAGGTCCGTTTGCTGAATGTTAAGCGCCGTATTGGCGACGGAACCTCTCCTAAAACCAGGGACTGTTTACCGGTATGAATACGAGTATAACATTTATCTGTATGACGTCATTTAAATAAATTTCGGTAGTAGTTTATTTCAGTACAGAAATTATTTTGCTGTACTTAATTTTTTTTGTACTTTAATCATAATTGTACAGATATCATTTAACTCTTATTATTTAAAATACTGAAATAAAATCAAACCATAATGGGTGGGACGAGGGCGGTCCTTTACGTTAGTTCATCTTCACGTGTCTTCGTGCCTTTCACAATTTGTGTGGTTAATGACACGTATTTATTGCTTTATTGGTTTGTATATACCGACGAGTACATAAAATTGCAATACAATTATATTTTTAAAATGGAGGAAGATAAACACCAGCGGTTAAAGGAGTGCATACGTCACGATTTTAATTGTTTAGGACAATGACGAGATATTTAGGAAAATGATAATGCTCATGAGTCTAGTTTTATACTTATAGAATACGCAGCTAAATGAAAATAAAAAGAATTTAGTATCTAGGTAATAATTTTATTTGGTTTAAAGTATCACAATGACCGTCAAAATATTAATATAAGTCGAACTTTTTAGACTTTTATAAACCTAATTGCTTTATTCAGATCTTAATAAAAGTTAATCGTGGTAGGATTGTCGTGTAGGATTGAATTTTTGTTATACATTAACAAATGTATAACAAAAAAACCAGTTTACCTTGATTCTAAATAATATATATTATTATATATCATTTTATATTGAGATCTTATACAAATCATCCGTTATAACCAAAAAACTAAACGTAGTCATTTCTTTCATTTCCATAATTAGAAAACTTACTAATTTTTTACTCAATATGATCCTCGTTTATAAAAGAATATGCAGTCATAACAACTGTGATATGATATGATCAAAATAATGGTAAACATAAGTACCGTTTTTGTGTATAGGTATATGTTATTTTTTGTAATATATTTTATCTTGTCTGCACATTCTACGCTGTTCGCATATTGCAAATAAAAATTATTTGTTATCTCAATATCCGATGCTTTCTTACTTTTTTAACCTTCTAAGTTTCTAATTGGTTTCTCTTATCAGAGCACATGTATTTGATTGTGAACTTAATGAGCCTACATTTTGATTCTGTAAATTTATTACTCTGTTAGGAAATTAAGTACCTAGATTTTGTAGTCTTTTAACAGTTGTATTCTTCTTTGTATCTTTATATTGAATAGCTGCACTTTTTACTTTTAAATGATCCTTCTTTATTAACTAGGTTGCTATCCTAAGAATTACCCGCACCTTGCTCACTAGCAACTGCTTTTACTTTAACTGCTTTGAATGTTGATTGTTTTCCTTTTTTCGTTGTATGTTCCCCTAATAGAAAATTATCACTATTATACTTTGTTAACTACATATAACACTTAATCTTATCCCACGCTAGGCGGGGTTAGTACGCTATATTTTTTTCTCCCACTAACTTCTGTTATTCGTCATACTTACATTTACTCCTTTTACTTCATATCATTCCATCCATTTCTTCACGCATTGTATTCATTTATTCTTTGGTCTCCTACCTGCACATCCATTTACGTTCATATTCACTATCTTCATTTACATGGCATTTTTTCCTCCTCAACCCAAACCATCTTAACCACTCCCTAATCTTTTCTGTATTCGGCGCAACTTTCAAACTTCCTTTAATATTCTCATTTCGTACTTTATTTCTTGTCACCCCTATGTCCATCTTAGTATTTGCATTTCATTAACATGCACTCTTTTTTATCCTTCTTTTCCATTACTTACGTATAATAGTTACCTATCCTATAAATACATTCTAATAAATGTACTAGCTGAAGAAATTATTTATTTGTGGAATTCCCCTTTCACTTTTTGCGTTGCTCTTATATTGCGCGAGGGCTTTTTGCTGAAATTTTTTCTTCTTTCTTTTTTAATTATTTCTGTCTCTTTTTTCTTTTTCTACAGTTAGCAATTCAGGATCATTTTTTCCTCAGGACAATAACTTATTGTTCTGAGATTTTTTATTTCTGCGTACCGTCACCTTTGACATAGGTTTTCAAAATCAAATCAAAATATTCTTTATTCGAATATGATTTCATAGAAAGCTCTTTCGAATCGGTCATTTAAAATCATAATCCATTTGATACCAATTTCCAAATTCACCATTTAAACACAAGAAATAACAACAAACTTACCTTTCCGACGTACAGGCTTTAAAAACTAAATGCTTGTTTATGGGGAAATGTATAACTTTTTATAATAATATTCCATAAAGTGTTACTGATTTGCATTTCATAAGTTTAAAGCGCATGTAAAAATACTCATAAATTGAGCAAAGGTTATTAATTACTTATTATAAAGTCAACGATTATTAGAATGATGCTAATGCCTGGTGTTAATTTGTAGATATTATTAGTTTTATTGTTAAGAATTGTTGTATATTAACTATTTATGTAAACAAATATTGCTGTGTGTGGTATTGATACACCCTTTTGTAAATGTTGGTACATTTCTGATGTAGCTGTTAAGTTCCTTGCGTCCATTCTTCTTATCAGCTAAAAGATGTCCTGATTGGGTATTCAGGATATCTTTGACTGTTGAATGGGTATTGAGGACTTTCTATACTAGTAGTATTCCATATGACATGACACTGTGAAAATAACTAAAGTAAATCAATGTTGCCGTTTCAACATCAGTAAGTTGTCTTGTTTTTTACTGCATTTGCTGCAGAACTAAGTCTGTTTGCATAGGACTCAATATGTGGATCCCATTGCAACCTTGAATCTAGTGTAATACCCAAAAATTTGTAAAGTCGATGAATTCAACAACTTAATTATTCATTTCTACAATAGTATCCACTTTCCTTACATTTGGCAATGAGAACTTAATACATTTAGTTTTATTTGAGTTTAATGATAAATTGTTCATTGTGAACCAATGCAATACTCTAGAGAGAGTACTATTTACAACGTCAATATTTTTGTTTCCTCTGTCAATCTTAAATATTAAAGAAGTATCATCTGCAAATAGTACTGTATCGCAAAGATTATAAGTGAAATGTGGGAGGTCATTTAATGTAAATTAGGAAAAGCAATGGTCCCAATATCGATTCCTGAGGCACACCCATAATTATAGGTGCACCAGCAGACTCAGTTTTATTAATAACAACTTCATCCCAAGAATACAATATGTGGATCCCACTGCAATCTTGAATCTAGTGTAATACCTAAATATCGATCTAATTGTAGAATCGATGAATCCGACAGTTCGATTAATCATTTCCACAATAGTATCAACTTGTGTTGGCAATGAGAATTTAATACATTTAGTTTTATTTGAGTTTAATGATAAATTGTTCATAGTGAACCAGTGCAATACTTTAGAGAGAGAGTAATATTTACAACGTGAGTATTTCCGTTTTCTCCGTCAACCTTGCTCACTAGCTGTAAGGAATAATATTAAAGAAGTATCTTCTGCAAATAGTGCTGTATCGCACACATTGTTAGTGAAATGTGGGAGGTCATTAATATAAATAAGAAGAGCAATGGTCCCAATATCGATCCTTGAGGCACGCGCATAATTATAGGTGCACCAGAAGACTCAGTTTTGTTAATATAACAACTTTCTGAACCCTATTAGACAAATAAGACTCAATAAGTCTAATTGCTTCTTCAGAGACACCATAATGCTTGAGCTTATTATAAGAGTTTGGTGACCAACGCAGTCAAAAGCCTTTGATAGGTCACAAAATATACCAATTACATCTTGTCTTGTCAATACCAGTTACACTCATTATAATATTGCCTTCCGTCAACAGTATACCGATTTGTACTAATTATTAAAATGTTATATTTGATCTTAAACAAATGCATTTACGAACTCTCATCATTATCCTCAAGATTTGTCATTACTATTCCACATAATGTCATTCTTCTCAATGCGCGTCATTATCCTGGCAGCCCAAATTCAGGACAATGACGTTAGGGAAAATGATGAAATCGCAAAAAACTTGACCTAATATGTTTTACGCAAGTGGTATTTAAAAAAAAAATATAATGTTAAATTATGTTCACAAAACATGCATATTTTACAATATGAAAAAGACTTACAATAGGACAGAATGAATATACACGGTGTTTCATAATAACCAATAAATATTTTATCGTTATCTAAAACTAATTATTAAATAGTTTTTCCCGTAATGTTATTCAACCCAAAATTTTAATGTATATCATAGTATCATCATCATGTCTATGATTTACATGAACATTTGGGTTGAATGACATTACGGGAAAACATAAATGACGTTTGTAATGAAAATTTTTGGAGAATTATTTTTAAAGGCTTCTTGCAAAAAACCAACGCTTTGTATCTTCACCAAAGCATGTGTCCGACTTTGGTGCGGGGAGGTCTGTTCACCCTGCCACAAGTTTCCTCCCCCCTCGTCTCTAACTCAACACTAAATTGAAAACAAACATTGCGCAGGACAATGACGCGCATTTTTGGAACACGAGTTTTTTCTTTATTAACTTAGCGGGTATTGGTAATTTTATCAAAAGTATGAAGCTTGATTCAGTTATAATTACAGCACACAATAGCCAATAGCTCAAAGAATTCACCTTTTTTCATATTATCTAAATATAGTAGCGCATGAGCCGTGGCGACACGTGAAAAAATTGCAATTTTATTGGTTTTATTTTAACAACTTTTTTATTATTAATTTGTTATAATCGAGGCTTAGAGGAACATTTTCGTTGATTATTTTACAATCAAAAAAAATTCTTTTAAAAAAATATACACACATTCTCGAGAAATTTTGAAAGACATGAATTTGGGGCCTTTCAAATATTGACCCTGTTATTCTAAGTGGTGGGATATAGATTTTTGAAGTGAGAACTTCTTTAGCGGCGTTGTACACTTTTTTTGTAATGGGTAAAAAATATTAAACTCGCGTCAGGACACGTGACCGTCAGGACACGTGACCCTGATCGAAAATTCGTAAGACCAATTAAAATTGAAATGGCCGCAGGAACTGTCGAGGTGCGGTGAGGGGTCCACGTAAGCCGGCCGAGAACAATAGCGGCTGTCAAAAGTACTGGAAGTCACACGTCACTTGAGACAGTTTTAATCAATTTATTTACTTTGTTAGGAAAAATCTAAATTGTGCTTTTATTTGATTTTGTTGTAAATATTAATTAGGTAAGTTAGTATAAATTAAATATTATTTATTTGTTATAAAATTACGTTTTTAAGTAGTATATTAATGTCTGTTTTGATCATATTTTTAATTTAATTGTAAATATTTTGATTCATTATTACTAGTTATATAATTATGTACCTACGCACAACGTTACAACAGGAAGTTGATTTTTCTGAGGGATAAACTTTTTAATGTAATATAAATTGTCATGTTTGTGTACGATAGCGCAATAAATACATATTGTATTCTACCACATAAAAGATAGTACTTTTATTCTGATAATTAAAGCAATTCGTGCAAAATTATTCCATAACCATTCCAAAATATCCAAAACGCACAACGTTAATACTTAAGTTTTCACTTCTGCCGGCACTCCTGGAGTGCAACCCGTAATTTTATTTTTGCATTTCATCCACGTTAAGTGAAAGCATGTAAAATCAAACACAGCCCAAGCATAGCTTCCGTTTTTAACGTCATTCATACCCATAATTTGTTCAATTTTCCGCAATTAACCTAGCTAGCACCCTGACACGTAGTTTTATATAGGCACATACCTAGTTAAGGTAGATAGGTCCTTACCTAGATAGGCACTCTGGCACTTACCTACTATTAACATAGGTTACAAAGACTTTTAGAATAGGTATTCAAATCGTAAACATCGCGTTTTATTTTATTGAATACTATTAAACTTAACATAATAAATAAGGTAACTACTTGGTTAAATATTAAGACGAAGGTACTTATTTTTATTTTCATTGCACATCCTTCTATCAAACACGAAGATTCGTTGCTTGTTTTACAATATGAAAAATATCCGTGCACGGCATTTCTACGCTTCCTACCCATTGCACACAAAAATGATTGATATTGCGTTAATTAATATCCACTCTACAGTAATCGAAACATCTACGATCCCTTTATATGAGTTAGTAAACCTGTTGCAAGTTGCAATGTGCGATTTGAGCTCAGCGGCGGCGCGCATAGGCACATATTTTTCCTCACCCGTTGGGGCCCCTTATCCACCTGCCCCGCGGCCAGTGACGCCCGCGCGTATGATTTCAGTACAGAAATAAAATAAGGGTTAAATAAGTGTATAAATGAAGAATATCGGTACAGAAATTCGCCTTGTATAGAATTTTAGTACAGATATTTTTACTGATACTATATCAATATTTTATACTGATAAGCAGTCCCTGCCTAAAACCAAATTCATTTCATAACACTCGTAAGACTCTTAACTTGCTTCAAGATGTGTCAAGTCAACATACGGATCTTTCGAAATTCTACAATACCTATGCAATAAGTATTTCCAGCTAAAGTTATGTTTAGTTGAAAAACAAAACGTAATGAAAAATTAACCTTAAACAAATTGTGAATGCTTTCCAAATTCTATTCGACGAAACTATAATTATATGATCTATAAGTTTAAGTGTATTTTATTAAAATATGTCTATAGAAATGATCAAAACAAACGGTCCAAATGTCAAATTCCGAATTTTGAGAAAATCAACCCACCTAAATGGAAGCACGGGATTTTGGGCGAAAAAAAACTATCTTTGTAAATAAGGCCAGGATAAACGCGAGATTTATTTTGTTTATGCAAAAAGTGAATAATGACCAAAGATAATTGCAAATGTCACTGACGTGACGTGAAACGACGTTGACGTTGACACTTGACATTGATATTGTGAAATTAATTGACAAAGTTATTGTAATTATGAATTTACTTGTGAAATTTGTGTTAAAACTACAGTGAAACCAAAGTGTTTTTGCAAAATTAGTGTTTTATGAAATTTTAAGAAAAAACAGTGTTACAGTAACCCGCAGGTCTATTTTACCAATCTCATGGTTCTCAAATGATATCATGATGAAATCATAGTGCAAAACGAAAAATAAGATTTTTTGATCAATCGTTCTTTATATCATGATGACATCATTGAAATTATGCCATTGAAGATCGGTAGTACCAAATGAAGCATTTCATGACTTCATTGTCTCAAAATGTATACCATGTCATACGATGAAAGGTCCATAATAGGCCTGCCGGACAGAAAAAAATATTTAGTGTACCCAAGAGTACAGGGTTATGTGGTTGTGTCACATGGTCTTGTCGTTATGTGGGAATTAACCCGAGTCGAGTCTAGACGGGGTATACCCACTGAAACTTATCTAGGGTGTTCCGTCATTTCAGAGGTAGGGTGTCCTGGGATCTGGGTGACCCAAAGTCACCAGTTCACCCCCTGGATAGCTCGGCCAGTTGGCAGTACTGGCCGAGCTAAAGCCAAAGAGAAGCACCCGGACACAAGGTGCTCCTTAGATGAGGTGGGATGGAGCATATGCATACTCCCCTCAGGGTAGCATGGGGCGAGTTAAGAAGAAAGCCCGATCTTTGCCACCCAACCGCCACCTGCCCTGCTAGACAAGATGTCTTTCGATAATCGCAATCGCTAAATGGATAATGTATGAGTTTGACAATTGCGCTCGAAACTAAGCGAGGGCTTATGTCAAATCGCGATAGCGATTATCGAAAAGAATCTTGTCTACAAGCCTTTGAGAAGATTTTTAAATTGTTTTACGAAACAAATTGGAGGTGATGTAGTGAGCTCGATTTTTATTTTGGTATTTACAATATTTTAAGTTCAAAGCAATATCTACTGTAGTGTAATAGATCCATACTACGAGTATCAAAATTATTAATGATTCGAATTCATGACCTATGTAGTTTTTTTTTGTTTGTGACAACCTTATAGAAACTCTCTTTGGAAGGAGATCTGACCCGTTCGGAGGCATAATTCGTGCCGTGACGGTCCATAAAGTTGCTCGGACAGAATTGGTATATAAACATCCAAAGTAATTTGTTTTGACATCATTACTTTTCTTAAACTGCCAATAAACCCTGAACACTGTGACGTACATTCAGTTAATAAACGGATAACGAATAGACTAGACGAATAGACCTAAAACATTTTATGGCGCACGCAAATATCTACCTTGACCATAATTTTGTTTATTTTAACGTTAATTTGTGGTTTAAATTAAGTAATTGGATAAAAATAGAGGGTTATATAAAAAGCGGATTGTTTTAATAAACATATTTAGGTTTTGGTATTACTGTTGTAATAAGCGCTTGAGGAGCTTGGTGGTGCATTGGCGCGTGCACTCAGCGAATGATTGCTAAGCTTAAGCGACGTTGACTGTGGTCAGTCCTGTGATAAGTGACCAAATTACGAAACATCTCGAGCTCCTCCGTGTTTCGGAAGGCACGTTAAACAGTGGGTCCTGCGCCTGATCTCGCCCCGGTCGTGTCGGCTAACCGTACCATTGGACTATGCGAGTGAAGGAAAAAAGAGTGCACTTGCGTTTGCGCAGTCACTTGTGCACTATAATATCTCCTGCGCAAATGGCTACTCTCTATTGAGTTTAGTTGCCGTGACCTAATATCGGTTAGGAGGACTATTTGCAGTAAGCAGTCCATCAATAAAAGGATCTCCACTTCTCATAAGATCACACGTGAACAATGGTCCCGCTGTGTGTGACACCAGAGCTTTGCGGGGACGCGGACGTGCTGTGCCATACGTTTATTTCACCGCGTGGAATTTTGTTACACCAAGACGCTGCGAAAATCTATAGGTTGGAGGGAGAAGTCCAGGTGAAGTACCCTTCTATTATTTGGTCTTGGCGTAACTTACTCATGTCATAAACGACAGCGGCTTTCCTGCTGAAGGAAGAACAAATATCTTAAGCGTAGTGCATGTGGAGCTAATCACTGTTGTTTGGATTTAAATCATCTGCGATATCGACACTAACGTTGAAAAGTGACCTTGCAAAATACATAATTGCAGACGAACTTGGCCGTAAAATATTGTGTAATGGGCGATAAACGGCGGCTCGGCGACCGCCGTAAAACCGCTCTGTTGCCGTGCATTTATTTGTATTTTAACACCTGTAAGTTTGTTATTTCGAAATAGGGTAATTTGCTAAATTTCTACAAAGGTCACACCCGTTGTTTGTTTGGGAGTATTCCATTGTCATTGTTCAAAAAGTTCCAACTTTGACATTTCGGTAGTTCTTTAGGAAATATTTTTCACTCCATTTTACGAAATAAAGAAACAGGATAAAATTGTTAAATTTTAATTTGCTTTTCTTTGTAAAACAGAATTAGGTGTTTTGGCGTTGGTGTTTTTTTTTTTTTATTAATTTTGGTGCGGCTGATTGAATCTATAGTTGATGCTTTAACAAGCATATCTTACCAAACATCCATTGAGATTGAATGGAGGAGATTATTTCATCACTACGACATTTAAGTCCACCTTAGCAGGTACACGCCCATCCTATATTATTATAATGTTCAAATGTGCAATAAAGTGAATAAAAGTAATTTTACAATATGTTGCAATTGCATAAAAAGATGCAAATTTAATCGTACATGTAAATTTATTAGATATCGCAGTTACGTATGTTTAGACGCGTAGGTAGGTATGTAATATTTGGATGGGCTTTGTTGGTAATATATTTCATATGAATTTACTTAATAGGTCATTGTTTGTTTAAGTGAAAATACCAGCATTTCTCTCATTAATATATGTAGATTTATAACATTCTGATATATCACGATCACAAGCAATAAATCATGTGAATATTACGCAAGGCACGTGACGATTTCTGTATGAACAAGTGTAATAAAATAATAATTTATCATTAAATGTAAAGTTTGAATCGACTTAATATTATAAATACACAATATATTGTATAAAATTATATACTACGTGTTATAAAACATTATATCAATCAAAAACTTTTTAATTTATTAGCAATAGCAAATTAGAATAGAATATAAGAATAGATTGTTTACCAAAAGTGTTGTTGAATCTAAAGCGAAGCAATGGAATTAAAGTACGTCACTCAAACGTAAACGTGTTGCGACGGACACCACTTTAAATATCACCCTCTATAAAAAAATAAGTGAACTTATGAGTAACTAATAATACACGTTTATTTATTTACTCACATTCAGTAAGGGATAAGTAGGCAAGAAAAATAAATAAAATTTAATAAATAAATTAAGACTTTTTAACAGATCATTGCTTGGCACCGACTTCAATTTAAAAAATGTGATGTTGTGTGTATTAATTTATTGCTCGTAAAACAGAACAGAACTTTGGAAAGAGCACTATAATATACCTACATCGTCAGAACATTGTTTCCCTCTTCATGTGTAATTGTGTAGTTCGCTACCTACTAAAACGGTGTATGCACATTTGTTGAAGTTTTTTATATTTTCCTAAGCTCAAACATATACGCAAGTCCAAGGTACTTTAGTAGTATATTTTTTCTGTGAACAAGGTCCAAGGCCGCTACCACAATACTAGTAACATAACATTTTTTATCACATCTATTCGAAAAGAGCTACTTGGTTCCTCGTAAATTGGGACCAAAATAGCTTTTTTATCCCTCAGGGACTAAAAGTGATTTAAATTTAGAATGTGGATATTGTCAGTAAAGGTTGCAATCACCAAAGAGTATTTTTGTGAGTGTTTTTGTATGTTACGCGATTACTCTGCCAGTTGTGGACCGATTTTCAAATACTTCTTGTATTCGATAGAGTATACTCCTGTGGTGGTTTCATTGTTACTAAAGTCAGGATCTGATGATGGGATCCCAGAAAAATCGAAGGAAACCCATAAATTTTATACGTCCAACTTGTTTCATGTTTTTTTCAAAGCTATTCATCTGGTAGTCCTGAACCGAGCTGATGATAGAAGGATCTTTAACTTAGAGTTAAAGGTTAGTTTTTAAAATAATAGGCACGTATTGACCCTTAGTTGTAGTATTTTTAAGTAATTTCGGTGAGCTGGTATTAAATTCACTTAAAATACAACAATAAAAAATATAAAAACAGATTTCAAAAACACTTAAAAGTCAAAAATACTCGTACGTAATTTGTCATTGAATTCTAAGAAAACGAAATACATAAAATTTTCTTTCCCAGATGTAAGACAGGTTAAAACCTACTTAAAAATAAATACGGATATTGTTGACATAGTAAATAATACAGAAATTTTATATATTAGGTACCTTAGCTTTACGGTTACAGTGGGATCGACATATTCAATCTTAATTGGTCCGTATATTTATGACAATTTTGTTTATGTATGCACATACGGTCAATAAAAATAACAATTTTTATAATATAAACACGAAATATAAAAAAATTGCCGTTCCAGTGTAATAAGGGCTTCATACTTACATTGTGGAACATTGGGATGTAATGCTCACTGGAAGGTCTGCGTGGTGGTGGCGTTGTGCGTCGGGTCGTTACGTTCCCTAAAATATGGTTGAGCGAAGCGATGGCTGATTCATGCGTCAACCTGTGAACAGGTGCTGCCAACGGGGACTGGTCATTCATCCATATGTTTCTTTAAGATTATTTAGAATAAGAAATACATTTCTCTATTTACTTCGCAGTTGTATGGCGCAGTAGCTTGTGACATATTAAGAACTTATTTGCATTTTTATCTTAAATTTTACTGTAAATATAAATATATAGGAGACGTTTTTACAGTATAAACTGTTTCTTTACTTTTTTTTTTTTTTTTGTTCTCTTTGCTATTTGTATATCACCTTTTCTGTTTTTGTTTGATAATATTATTCCTTGACAAGTTATTTTATTTTCTTTATTTTTCTACTTTTATTTTCTTTTTCAAAATATCCCTTTCTTATCAGTTGCCTTTAAATTCCTAGGTCTTGTTTCATTACCCAGTTTATACTTCCTATTAAAATAAAATTCAACTTTTTTAGGCAATTGATGAGCTAACAAAATGCTGACCCGCAAAGCTGCTGCCCAAAATACTGAGGCAAAACTCAGGCAAGCTGTCATTGAAATAAAGACATTGAAGGATTCCTGCGATCAACTTCTAAGGGAACGTGATGAAAGTGAGATCGAAATCAAAAAGATCATAGACAAAAACACCTTCCTTAAAAGTGAGCTCTCCGAATTGGATGTCAAATATAAGGAAGTACTTGAGGAGCGACACCAGCTGCAGCACACCATCACCGGTTTTACGCAGTGTAATGACACTTATGTGAAGGCATTGGATCGAATCACAGAACTTGAACGGGACTTGCGTGAGGCGAATAGGCAAATTTCTGAACTGGAACAATTTAAACAAAATCAAGAAAATGCTCACACACACAGCTTGTTCGATGAACTCATGCAGTCACCTGGTGGACAAAATTTAGCAGAATCCTCTTCGCCTACAGAGGGTAGGCCCTTATTGAACAATCATATGAGTAATAAAAAATTTAAAAAATATATTAAAATCAAGAAAATGCTAAAAAGGACTCAATACCAATTAAAAAAGTATAACTCATTTAGGAGTAATATTAAATTACGGAAAGAGCGTGCATGTCTAATAGATTCATTAGACATTTATGATAGCAAATTGAAAGAGAGCAGGGGTTTGTATGATAGGGACGTTGAAGAACTCAATAATACTATTAGAAATTTACAACACAAATTGTCAACTATCTCCGAAAATTATGACACGGCTCAAAATGATATTAAAATGCATATTCAATCTATCAGAGAACTAGCCACACTCTGTCAGCATAATGAGGACCGCTATCAGTCCCTTCTTGACAAACAACTTTTGACTGCAAGTGAGAATATTTCAATAACAGAATGCAATGTCACAAATAATAACAATGCACCCAGTCATACATCCTCCGCTCATAGTATTGTATGTCAGTCACCAGTCAATGAGCAATCTAGTTTTCATTGTAAGATGTCTGTGTCTAAGCCTAAATGTATTATTTTTTGTGATGACATAGGCAAAGGTATGGGCCAGTTATTGACAAATCAGTTGGATTTTAGTGTCATTAATTATTGTATGCCTGGCTCAAGTTTCCATGATATTGCAAATAAAATTAATAGTTATAAGTTTGATATTAATGACAAACTGGTTATGATCTTGGGAAATAGGGGTAATTTGAACAAAAAAGTACTAAAACATTTTTGTTCTCATTTAAATAATTTACATGTTAATCAAATAATAATGTTTACCCTTCCCTACCATAATCGTTTGTCACAACATGAAAATAATATTAGATACAAACTTAATTTGACATTAGATTTAATGACAAATTATTCGAAAAAATTCCATATTATTGACTTCAACAAACTGACATGTATTAAAGCTTATTTGACAGAAGATAGATTATATCTATCAACATTCTATAAAAAACAATTAGCTATTTCGCTAAGATTTTATTTACAAACTTTAGCCAAAAACATGGCTATAAATTCTTTCTCTGACAATGCTTTTATTGAGCAGCCCACTCAAAGTACTGAAATTGCTCCTATTGAGCAATACTGTGGTAGTGAAACGACTGTCAGTAATGTTACTGATGATATTTTTAATAAATCTTTAAATTAAGTAATGAGACAAAAGAGACATCCTCTTGCTTATCATTAGGTAGAAAAGATACTGAAAACTTTGTAAATGTATTGCAAAACCCATTTGAAAACAAAAATAAAGTAAATCTTATCAACCTGGTGCACCAGAACATTCAAGGAATGTTAGGCAAGGATCTGGAAGTGGAATTATTCTTGAACTGTAGTAATGTAGACATCTTTTGTGTAACTGAACACTGGCTTAAAAGTTATCAGTTCATGTTTAATTTCAGCAATCATCTGGTTGGTAGTTCGTTCAGTCGAGAAAAATCAATTCGTGGTGGTTCTTTAATAATATTAGATAAAAAGCTGAAATTTAAGGATCGTAAGGATATTGTGAGTCTTTCGATTGAGCGAACAATAGAAATAGCCTGCGTGGAGCTGGACCAGATTATTGTATTAAGTATATACAGGCCTCCTTCAGGATTATATGACCTTTTTGAAGATACTATGGATGAAGTATTGAAAAAAGTGTGTAGTTCCACAAAACAAACCATTGTTTGTGGTGATTTTAATATTAATTTATTAGAAAATTCTAGTTTATCTATTAGGATTAAAAATCTGTTTTGGTCATATAACCTTGGAAATTTATTTTTGGAGCCAACAAGAACAACTCAATCGTCTGCCACATGCATTGACAATATTTATACAAATATTGTTCCTTTAGCAAGAAGAGTTTTTAATAATTTAGAATCTGACCATTCTGGACAAATTGTTACCATTCCACTTAAATGTAAAAGCATGGAAAAAAAGAATATCACTGTTGTACCAAAGACTGCTGGTCGCTTAGAACGGCTGAAAAATAATATTGGTATTAAATTAAATTATATAGGTTATGAAGAAAATCCAAATAAATTATATGAAAACTTTTTTCATACATTTTGTTCTGAATTTAAAAATATTTTTATTCCAAAGACTATATCGGTTGATGGCACTTTAGCTTTTAGTGAATGGGCTACACCAGGTATTCACAAAAGCAGAATAAAACTTTTTGAACTTTACAATGAACGCTCATTCAATACTAGTGATGAATTTAAACTTTATGTAAAAACTTATTCCAAAGTGTTCAAAAAAGTTTGCAAGCTTGCTAAATCTAATTATTTAAGTTCAAAAATAAAAAACAGTAGTAATAAAATTAAAATGACATGGAATATTATAAATAATGAAACTGGAAAAGCTAAAACTACTAATAATCAATATTGTTTGAATGTTGATGGTAAGAAGGTAACAGTTGACACAGAAGTAGCTGCAGAATTTGAAAAGTTCTTTACTGATATTCCAGTCTCAATCACAAAGTCTTTGGATTCATCCCCCGCTATTGCTGAATCTATAGTGAAGGATCATGTTAAAGTTTGTAATGATAAATTCAAATTTGTACACATTAGTGGAATTGATATAACAAAGTCATTTAAAACTTTAAATAAAAAGAAAACTGCGGATCTGTGGGGCAATTCCGTTGATGTTACTAAATCCGTAATTGAAACAATAGCTCCAATACTTGCTAACATTTTTAATGATTGCATTGACTGTGGTGTATTTCCTGATCTTATGAAGCTAAGTAAAATTATTCCTTTACATAAATCTGGTAGCACATCAGACCCCAGTAATTTTAGACCTATCTCTGTGCTACCTACTTTTAGCAAAATTTTTGAAAAAATAATGTTGGAGCAAATGCAAAGTTATTTTAATAGGAATAATCTTCTACACTGTAAACAATTTGGTTTTAGGAGGGGTCGCTCAACAACCGATGCTGGTGTTGAGTTAATACAACATATATTCGAAGCCTGGGAAGACTCACACGATGCGTTAGGCATTTTTTGTGACTTGTCCAAGGCATTTGATTGCGTTTATCACGAAATCTTGATCAGAAAATTACACCACTATGGGTTTCGTGACACTGCACTTGATCTTCTAATCTCTTATCTAAGTGGGAGGATTCAAAAAGTAGACATCAATGGAAAAAGGTCTCAAGGTTCTGCAGTTAAAATGGGAGTTCCGCAAGGTTCCATTCTTGGTCCTTTTCTATTTCTCATATATGTCAATGACCTCCCTGATTTTGTACAGGATAGACATGAGATGGTATTATTTGCAGATGATACTTCACTTTTATTTAAAATTAAAAGAGGTGTGCAAATTAATGACGATGTAAATAATTCTATCTCAAGAATTGTTCACTGGTTTAATGTGAACAACCTGTCACTTAATGAAGGGAAAACAAAATGTATAAAATTTGTTTTACCCAATGTCAAAGAGGTTCACACCACTGTAAAAATAAAGGATATAGGTGTTGACCCTGTGGACACCACAGTATTTCTTGGGATCACACTTGATTCTAAGCTGCAATGGGGCCCACATATCGATAAATTGTCAAAGAGACTTAGTTCTGCAGCTCACGCTGTATGGAAAATACGTCAACTGACTGATGTTGATACAGCAAGACTTGTATACTTTTCTTACTTTCATAGTGTGATGTCGTATGGTATTTTGTTGTGGGGAAATGCTGCCGACATTCAGATTGTTTTTGTACTGCAGAAAAGGGCTATTCGAGCAATCTATAACCTTAAAATGAGAGATTCTTTGCGAGAAAAGTTCAAAGAAATTGGTATTATGACAGTAGCGTCGCAATATATTTATGAGAATCTAATATATGTTCGTAAGAATATTCATGTGTTTTGTAAAAATAGTGATATTCATTCAGTTAATACTAGACAAAAGAATATGTTAGCTTTACCAAATACCAGGCTCCAAAAAATTAATAATTCTTTTAGAGGCCTGTGTATACGTTTCTACAATAAAATCCCAAGTTGTATACAAGAACTTAGCTTAAACAAATTTAAAGTTGCAATCAAAGATGTACTTATTAAAAAAGCATATTATAAAGTGTCTGATTACATGACGGACAAAAAAGCTTGGGTTTGAACTCTCAATTCTAATATTTAACAATGTATTGCGTTTTGTTTCAAAGAAACGTTCAGTGAGAGCAATTTATTTATAATCTAAGTTCACGCACTTCTCTCAGAGATAGCTTATATAATGTGAATTAACACATCTATTCTTGTAATGGAAGTTGAGCTCAAACTTTTGCTTTGAGGTCAGCTTCCAATTGACGACTCTGTAACAAACCAAAATTGTAAATGGCGATTTAAAAGAGGAGATAAAAAATTTAGACCTTTCGAGTTTCTTGCCTGTTCTTCTCGAGAAGGCTCTCCCAATTTCCGAACAGGTGTAGAATCAACTTTTTTTTTTTTTTTTTTCATTCCTACTTGTATTTGCAGACATCTTGAGTATATTTAGGATGTATGCACATACAAGGTTAATATAATTTCTTTAAATTAGATTGTTTTGCTTTGTTTTGACGTCAATAAGTGCCTGTAAAGGCCTATGTTGAATAAAGATTTTTTGAATTTGAATTTGAATAAGACCAGTGGATCGTTTTCGGGAAAGTGTAGCTTTCACCGACTTGCCGTTTCATAAATTTACAGTTTCAATTTAAGTTTATTCTGGCCCATTTTGGCATTTCATTTGCACATAGTGGAAATAATTTCTTCAATCTCAGAAGATCAAGAATATAGCCAACAGATCTTCTGACGAGGTTATAATTTTCTTGCTGGATCCTAATTTCATGGTGACACTAGCAAGCAGCTTGTAGATGGTGAAATTGGCATTAAGAATTTCTTTAAACAATGTGTGTGACTTTAACAATGGAACTTCTTACAGACATTGAGTAATTATAATCATTGGGACCATTGCTTTTCCTAATTTACATTAATGACCTCCCACATTTCACTTATAATCTTTGCGATACAGTACTATTTGCAGATAATACTTCTTTAATATTTAAGATTAACAGAGGAAACGAAAACATTGACGTTGTAAATAGTACTCTCTCTAGAGTATTGCATTGGTTCACAATGAACAATTTATCATTAAACTCAAATAAAACTAAATGTATTAAGTTTTCATTACCAAATGTAAGGAAAGCGGATACTATTGTAAAAATGAATAATCAAGTTGTTGAATTCATCGACTTTACAAAATTTTTGGGTATTACACTAGATTCAACATCGCAATGGGATCCACGTATTGAGTCCTTGGCAAACAGACTTAGTTCTGCTGCATATGCAGTAAAAAAGACAAGACAAGTTACTGATGTTGAAACGGCAAGATTGATTTACTTTAGTTATTTTCAGTGTCATGTCATATGGAATACTACTGTGGGGATCGGCAGCTAGTATAGAAAGTATTTTTTCACTCCAAAAAAGATCTATTCGCGCTATTTATAATTTACGAGCCAGAGATTCTCTAAAAGATTTATTTAGAGAAATTAATATATTGACTTTAGCAGGACAGTACATTTATGAAAATTTAATTTATGCCCATAAAAATTATAATATATTTGAAACCAATTTCCAAATTCACCATTTAAACACAAGAAATAAAAATAAACTTGCCGTTCCAACATACAGGCTTCAAAAAACTAGAGGCTCGTTTATGGGGAAATATATAACTTTTTACAACAAAGTCCTCACAAAATGTTACTGATTTGCCTTTTGATAAGTTTAAAGCGCATGTAAAAAGACTAATGAGTAAAGGATATTATAAAGTCAAAGATTATTTGAATGATGCTAATGCCTGGTGTTAACCTGAAGATAAAGAATCATGTTGTTGTGTATAACTATATATGTAAACAAATATTATAATTGGTTACACATTAAGAAGAAAACTGACACATCTAATCTTGTAATGGAAGTTGAGCTCAAACTGTTGCTTTGAGGTCAGCTTTCAATTGACGACTCATACAGGGAGAAAAAAATAGCCCTTGCTGGTTTTCTTGCTGGTTCTTTCCAGTACAAGGTCTCCCGCCGTAGACTTGTGAACCATTGGCGTAGCTGCATTGACGTTCAAAAGCGATTATGTAATCCTAATTGAATAAAGTATATTGACTTTGACTTTGACATTGTGTGGTTTTATGAAACCACGATGCAAATGAAACTTTTTTTAGGATCTTAGGCATTTAACTGAAAATTTTAGGAAAATTATTCGATCTTTTTCTTATTAAAAGAAAAAAATAATAAAAAACGTAATTAATAAAAACAATAAGTAATAAAAAATTAATTAATAAAATGAACAAAAAAAGCAATAAAAACAAAATAAAAAAAAGAAATTTATAAAAAAATAACGCTTTACACCGGGATCGAACCGCTGCCTACAGATCTAACGCATCAGATCAATCCTGACCTATACCTACGAAGAAGTGAAATTAAAGATCTCATGTTTTTGTGTAATGCGACATGCTATAGATGCACGAAGAAATTTGAGGCGATGTAAAAAAAACTTCACTTTAAAAAATTTCAATAGAATGAATTATCCTCATAATATCGATTAGATTGGTCAAGGCGACCAATCTCAATAAGTCGATAGATACACCTAGCTATCTTCGCCGGACGTGAGACCGGCGAAGATAGCTAGGTGTATTAATGTCCTCCTAACCGATATTCGGTCACGGCGGCCAATCTCCACAGAGACTAGCCATCTGCGCAGGAGATATTATAGTGCACAAGCGACTGCGCAAACGCAAGTGCACTCTCTGTTCCTTCACTCGCCTAGTCCGATGGGACGGTTAACCGACACGACCGGGGCGAGATCAGGCGCAAGACCCACTGTTTAACGTGCCTTCCGAAGCACGGAGGAGCTTGAGCTGTTTCTTATTTTGGTCACCCATCCTAGGACTGACCACAGCGAACGTTGCTTAACCTTAGCAATCGTTCGCTGAGCGCACGCGCCAATGCGCCACCAAGCTCCTCGGTCATCAAGCTAGGTGTATCTAGGTGATACAAAGTGACTGCGCATTCACAAGTTCACTCTGTTCCTACACTCGAATAGTCCGATGGTACCACAGAACACAGAAAGAGGTTAGAAAGGCAATCGTGCACCGTTTGTACGGGAACCGCTGTCGCCAGTTTTGCTCCCACTTCTTTTCCTTGCACCGCCCATGCAAAGTCGCGCGAAATCGGGCTGAACCAATCACAACGCTCACTGGGCTCCTCATTCACAGAAATTCACTGACGTCCAGAGCCGCGTGTACAAATAACATTATTTTAGTGATTGACATCGATTAATAGCTATTAAATATTGATTAAATATCGATATTAAATATTGCCAGCAATTTAACCATTTGAAATATTTAGAAAACCAAAAAATAATTATTACTTTCATTATACGTTTATAATTAATAATATTCAAGTAATATTTTGTTTCTATGTAACAAAATTAAAGCTTTTTAGCTCAAAAATGTTGTAGGTTAGACGTAAAATAAAAGAAAAACTATAATACTATAATGCACCGGTCTGAAAGCATAAACTAGAATGGATAATCTGACAAACGGACGTGCGGTAGTTTAGTTGTTAGGATATTTTAGTTGGATGGAGAAGTAAATATTTGTAAAGTAAATATTTACCTGTATATTTGTGTTTTTTAAAGTACTCAAATCTTCATGTCTTGCATGGCCACCTACCTATGCTAAAATAGTCATATAAATATTATGGTGATATTAAAAATTCTAAGTTGTAAAATTAGTTTAGAATTTGCCCATAATTTTTTTACTAATCGAACTAATTGTATCGTTAAAATTGAAATTAATTTTACAATTTTAATCTTTGATTACATCGCCGTACTTATATGAATAGGATGTTAGAAAGGGTAGGTGTTAGCTTCGCCAAACATTCTGTATTATCGATAAGTAATAATAATTATTATGACATTTTAAGTGACAAATAATATGTTATTTTTACTTTATACAAATATTTTGAAATATACATTTATCGATAAAATGTAATGCGTGCGTTTTTTGATTAGTACGGCACTATCCCTTGTACTGCGACTACTGCGTTAATGCTCATTAAGCCAAATGCGTCACTACCGAAAGCAGTGTACTACATTACGCGCTCTAAGTAATATGGCAAAAATCGCGGGCGTACATTGCCGGTAATGTATATTTTTTAGAAAAATATTATGTAACTTATCGTTATGATCAGTTTTGGTGGATTTTGACATTATGATCTATGAAATATGGTCATTATGATTAATTTACTACTTACCGATGAAAAGAAATTCCTTCTTTAGCTACACTTGACACCTGACTTCTTGTTTTACAAGTAATTATAGCACAAGAAAGCATTTTCTTATATTTATAGCGCCGCGCTTCACGATACACTCACTGTAGTTGTCCGTCAGTGATTAAACAACGCGTTCGCGTTGCGGGGCCACAAGTATGAGCATTTAGTCATAGTTGTGGCTACGCGTGCCCCGCCCACATAGCCCTTCTAACCTCTTTCTGTGTTCTGTGGATGGTACCGACACGACCGGAACGAGTTCAGGCGTAGGACTGAACTGGTGTCTTTTAAAGTACGGTAAAGCTTGAGTCATTTTACGTTCTTGGTCACCCATCATAGGCATCCATAGGTAAGTAGGTATTACGAACTCTAAATATTTTCCGGGTAATCCAGTAACCGCTTGATAGACAGACACTCAGATACTGGAGACCGCGTTGGTTATTGGCCATAAACAAATATGTAATAAATTGATTTTACTACATTCATGCAATCGTGCGTTTATTGTAGTGTATTCAGACGCAGTGGTCGCATTATTTATCACCGCACCTAACAGTAGTGAAATCAACTCGGGAAAGTTATTTTTACGGTGGACGTTTGCGGACTAATAAAATTTTATGTCAGCCACATGTCATTTTTAAAATGAACTGCTACGAATTTATCGCAGCGATGTGTGTGAACTTTAATTTGGCAGTTTGATGTTTTGTTGAAATTGTATTTCTTTATTTTCGATATATCTAGGATGATTATCTCGGTAATATTAGTAGATTATTATATATGTATATACCTATATGTATGTAATGTGTGTATATATATGTATAGATATATTTGTGTGCGTGTGTGTGTGTGAGAGAGAGTGTGTATGTGTGGTTATGTATCTTTATTTTTTATTTTGCCTGTATAACAACCTATTACAGTAAATAGTTATAAAGTTTTTTTTTTCGGTTAGTTTTTTGGTCTTGTACCCACTGGACCTTCATAATTGGACCTTACCTACACGATAGGACCTATTCGACCTCCTATCGAAAATCTGGTGCCCATTGGACCTTCAAAATTAACGATACGTCTTATTCGACCTCCTATCCAAAACATGGTACCCACTGGACCTTCAAAATTACACATTACCTACACCATTGGATCCATCAGACCTTTTATCAAAAAGACGTGTCCCATTGGACTATTTGGCTCTTTTCTTTTGGAATGTTACATACAGTCATGCAGAAAAGTAAAATTGTTAAAGAAATAAAAACAAAAGATATAAATCAAAATATTTAATCAACATATTTATAAAATTCAACATATTAATCATCAGCAACAAATCACAATAATCACAATAACTCAGTTTGTGTTACTCCTTTAAAGTAGCCTTTTTTCAACCCTTCAGGTAGTTTTTTGGAAAGTAAACAATAGACAAGAACGAGAAAGAAATATTGCCACTGAACGTTGCGCTACAATACAAGAGGTGAGAGCAGGACGAATGTCGTGAGGAGAGTGAATATCAATACAACTCTAATTGTAAGAAAATAAAGGACGTCCGGTTTTCTCCATATTTTTTTATATTCGGAATTAGTGGCTGTGCCGATTAAGATATAAGTAGGTACATACATAGGCTAGAACAGCTCAATGGTATTTACTTACTTTTCAATGGTATTGGCTCTATTACAGCTCCTATTAATTTCATTTTAGTCTTCAATTTTCTATATGACTGTACTTGTTTGAATAAAACTGTCAATAAGGTCCAATGGTTCCCATAAAAAAGGTCCTATGGGCACATTCAATATAATATTTTAGGAAGGTCGAATGGGGCATACAAATAAGGTCCAATGGGTACAGTTGCAATAGGGTCTAATCTTGAAGGTCCAGTAGGTACCAGTCGAATTCAAAAAAAGAGGTCCAATGGCCGCATTGAATATAATATCTTTAGGAAGGTCGAATGGGCCCTGTAAATGAGGTCCAATAAGCACTTTTTGCTTTTGGGTCGAATCTTGAAGGTCCAGTGGGTACAAGACCAGTTTTTTTATGTGTTTCTTGCACCGCCTCGAGATTTTCTACCCTACCTTCACGGTTGACTGGTAGAGAATGCCTTAAGGCATTAAGTCCGCTAATTGTACTGTTTTATTTTGTGCAATAAAGTATTAAATAATAATATCTACTGTGGGGTTTCAATACAAATTTTCGCCCCTGCTTTCAACTTTTGAAATATTTTACTAATATATCTCAGAAAATGTCGTTACTCATTTATAACAAGTTTCGACTTTATTCGACAAGTTTCTAAATAGTTTTTAAGTACTTACCTACTAAAAACTAGTCTTCTCAAAATCATTGTGAGCTTACGTGAAAAGATGCTAATTTCATATCCTGTTTTATAGGTAAATATAATCTTTAGATTTAATAGAGACCTCTTTCATAGAGCAACCTCCAATATGTTTTCTGGTAGAGCCTACAATAAATTAATCGTATCTATCGATCGATAGTCAGTTTAGTAGTGCCTATGTATGCCTCTCATTCTTGACATTGTACTCCTAATAATATTACACATATCAATGCACGGTTATTTTATTCACCTTTTTTTTGTTTCAGGTAAATATCAAGAAATCCAGAAATTGAACGTAGTGAAATTTCATCTATAATTTATATCAAGATACGGTGTCCAGTACATATCTAAATGGATTGTCATCCTTTCCCAATTTATAAATCTGTCTGGTGTCTAACTGTCTGTTAACCTTTCACGCATAAACTGTTGAACCATTTTTATTGAAATTTCGTATAGACATAGGTTATATTCGGAGGTAGGACATAGGTTATTTTATACCCCGAATTTTAATGCAATCTCTAGAGAATTATACCGGGTGTAACGGAATACTGTAACGGAATATTTGTTAATCAACAACCTTAAATATTATTTCGGTATTCCGTTACACCCGGTATAATAATAACCGTACTCGCTATATACTTCTAACTGAATTTCACGCAAACGGAGTCGTAGGCGTCTGCTAGTTATGTTATAAATCGATAAGAGAGGGCCACCTTTATTACCGAGGGGTATAAAAAATAGCCTCCGACCTATTCTCAGATCTACCAAATATACAAAAAATAAAATAAAAAAATCGGTCATGCCGTTTCGGACTGGTTCGATAATAAACACTGTGGTACGAGATTTTTATGCATTAGATAGATTTATCATTGTAAATGCAAAATTAATGGTAAAAAAGTGTAAAACTTTACGAGTTATAATGGGTATTTGCCACTGGATGCCTGGTTTCTGAAGTCAACAGTTAAATCTTCATCAACAATCGAACAGTTAAAGTTATCTAGAAGTTAAACGACGTTTATCTATCCTTATGTTTCTGAATACTCTGTGTACAGTTCGATAACTATTTGACTGTTAACTAGTTCTTTATGCTGCCGCTAGATGGGTCTGTCTAAGTAAACATATTAAGAATTGAATTTATTGTTATAATTTTAGCAATTTATCGCAGTTTTATTTGTTTTAATATCTGTAATGAAATAATAGACGCCACTTTGTAGTTGTCACTGTAAAAACACAATGAAAATTATAATAACTGCCAGGCTGTATGATCGCAAACATTGACCATTGACATTTCTTGAAAAAAAAAAACTAAATATTTTATGAGAGCTGGGTTTGTTTTCGTAATGTGTGTTTTTTTTTTTGTTGTCTGAAGTTTTCTTTTTTTATTGTATTGTATTATCATGGCATCCGCGAAACGCAGTTACTGAGAGAGAGAACACGCTTCTCATCGAAGTAGCCAAAGAATTTATTCCGGGCACTGATATGTGAGAAAAAAACTTCAATACTTCCAAATCAGACTCGTATGAGTTGCTTGTCAACATAATGCTATTATTCATTACTTATACGTAAGATTCTCCTGAAGTAGTTATGTAGCAATTTAAAATCAAAATGATTTTAACTTCTTAAAAAATATATCTATTGTTTATAATTCGTTGAAAATAACCTAAAAAGTAACAAAGAGAACGCCAAAAATAGTTATGGGACCGATAAACGGCACACATTGACTAGTTAAGTTGATCTTAGTTTAACCGGAGTTTAACTTACGATGTGATGTTCAGAAACGCACTTGTCAAAGTTATCGGACCAATAGCGTTAATGAACAGATAAACTACCGATAAAAGTACCTCAGAAACCGGGCATAGACGTGCGTAAAGTAACGGTTGATAGCGTGAAGTATGCACATTATACTTAGCACGAAAACTTCACCTATCCAACACATCTGCGCCAAGAAGTCTTTGTTCCTTCCCAAGCACTCGACTTAAGCCTACCCTCGAACTCTACATGTGTCTAAACACCGATAACACTCGCGGCTACGGTATTACTACGCGATACGCCTCACAGCGCGTGCCGTTCTTTGAACTCTGTGACCTACACAATAAGAACTGTAGTTGCGTTGTCGGAAAGCTCTTTACTACAATGTCGATTAATCACTTTTCTCGACAAAAACTCAACAGAAAATCTGCACAATAGGCTTAGACAGCTACTGTTGCACATGGGTGGTCGAACATCTTTATTTGACTGTATTGTTTCTTAAGAATCGATTTTAATCTCTCTGTTCTTTGTAAAAATAGCTTTGACTGAAATAGGCTTTGATCAGTGTTACTTATAGAATATATTTTTGTATCATTTTTACCTGCAATTTGGCGTTGTACAATAATAATAATGATAAAGAAAATAGTCATACAAATTCAAATCTTACGCTCTACGTTGAAATACTACTTGTTATTAGAGAGTTTCTGGTCATTGAATCATGTGGTATTAATCAGAATTGTCGTACGAGTATAAGTATATTTTATTATACTTATTACATTAATTTTTACAATGTATTTCGTTCTTTGCAGTGTGTCGGTGTGCTGTCAATATAAAGAAAAGATTAAAATGTGAATTTTGCATTACTCTAGTCTAAACCTTAGGAAGAACTGCAGGCGTAGCACAGGCTGCCAAGACTGGACTCGAGTCACGCATTATCTCACAATTTCAGTGACATAATCTCTATGTCTTAAAGAGTAGCACGATGGCGGGCATATAATGTGACTGACGTGATAAATTTTCTTGACGCTCGTCAAGGAACACGTGTGACTGAGTTTTATCACAAATTTCTTGGCGTGCCTGCTGCGCCGCACGCCGACTGCTGTGGTTCTTAAGGGCTTTAATACTTTATTAGAAGATGTAGTAGCAGTCGGAGAGCAAAAAATTTGTGATAAAACTCAGTCACACGAGTCCCTTGACGAGCGTGAAGAAATTTTTATCACATCAGTCCCATTTAATACGCTGAGTGATACCGAAATCGCAAAATATGCGACATAAATGGTCATATCTTTTGATCGCATTGATTTACAAGTTGGATTTTCTCACAACTTAAATAGAATGTAGACTCGACTGAAAAAAAAAACTTTTTATCAAGCCACATTTAAATAAAGGTAATTTTGAGTATTTGTCATAAATTTCAGATCCAGAATCTGTCATAAGCCGAATAATTCAGGCGGACTAGTGGACAGACGGACAAAAAAGTGATCCTATACGGGTTCTGTTTTTTTTCTTTGTAGGTACGGAACCCCAAAAAGAATAGAAAATTGTGTTAGAATATTAGCCAAACAATAGTGGGAGGGGGCTCTAAAAAAATTGTAACCTTTTTTTATGACAACTCTTTTAATTTTAATTTACTATAAATCGCTTATATTGCTCTTGTTCGCTTGAATACGTTTCCTTCCGGAGATTTCCTGCAAATGAAGTTAAAGTAGAAAATTGGTAGCTCGCTAAGCAATTCAATTACAAAGTTTCCAACGAGAATTTTTTCTTGTGAGAAACTTGCTTCAACTGAAAGTGTATAGGGTAACTTACCGGGCACGGTGGATTACCAGTGGTCTGTGCAAGCTATTCTTACCCAATGAATGTATAATTTAACGCATTTTATCTACATTTCCTTCCCTTGAAATGCAATAAAATTATCGATTTTTTTTGCAAAAATAGTTTCTCTATGGTCTAATTGAACATCTGTTACTGATGATGAATTCAAACATAATTGTGATTTATTTTTGATTTGTTTGTTTGATGCCATGGTAGTATATTTATAATTTTACCTAATACAGCTACAGGCAAGGTAGCCAATGCCTCTGGAGCCAAGGGTTCCGGTTAAAAAAATAGCTTCCATATTTGCGCTTACCTATCCTGATGGTGGTAATTAGACGAGATTGAAGATCATCTGATGAAAGAAACTATAAATTCAGCATATTCCGGTCTTATTTTTTTATTATTTGTATCAATACATAAATGTGGATACGTCCTAATACTTATTCCCCTCTTTATATGTAGTCATACAAGTATGAGCTGACTCCACACAGGGGGACTATTAATAGCTTACTACGCATTTGCAACACTGACTACTAATGTTCACAAAGGTAGATATGAAAAAAAACTTTACTTTTTTACAAATACTTGTTTGAGTTGACATTTAGCTAATATTCCACTGTCTGCACTGTGGGACATCCATAGGTCATAAATCTTAAAAACCTGCTTTCTTGTTTTACATTTTATTCCTTGTCGTTACATTGGATAGTTGCGGTACCTTCTGAAACTATAAATAGGTCAGTAATTAGAGTGCGCCTTCATTATCTATTGTGCATTCAAAGAGAGCGCATCGCCAATCGTAAATACTGTTATCAGTGAGTCATTAAAAAGCGTGACGTCATTTGTTGTCATTGCGGGACCTGTGAGTGCTGTGTGAGTTTTTTCTGAAATGGATATCCAAGAACAGGGTATGTAATAATTAATATTTTTATTTTAATTGTATCTTAGTATATATTTTCTTTAGTATGTCATTGCTACGAGGCGACTTTTCTTGGAGTATTATATTTTAATATTCAAAGTTTGAATAAACTTTTAAATATGTTCCCACTCGCTCCGACTATGGAGGTATATTGCACCATAATCTTTAGACTTTCTTATCTTAGGAAAATTAAAACTTGGCTGCCCTTATCTGCCCTTTTGGCGATGACAAGGGTGCTACGGTTGCCAGATTATCTCGTAGAATTTGCTACGAAATTAGTTTATTTAGTCTTAGTGCTTTGTGTAGGTTTTGTGACTGAATTTTAACCGTTTTTTTTTTGTTTTAGGTAATTTATATATATGCTCGTTTTCAAGAATGCATATTCTTGAAATATGGCTAACTGTCAATACCGATAATGACTCGGAAAAGTGTCGTCAAGTCCTACAAAGTTTGTTGACTACTCTGAACGACGATGCTGAGAACATTGATATTCATTATTTAGAGAAAATTGTTAATAATTTATGTAAAGATATTGCTCGATTCTGGAAAAAATGTAATAGGGATAAAACCAAGCTTTTATATAAGAATTCCGATTAGTTTAATGTTATTGAAAAAATTCAACTTGTGAAAAACAATAAGCAATGTACTCCGTCTGAAACGTCGCCGTGTCATTCACGTGGTCGTCCTCGAAAACCTTTTACGCAATGTAGTAAAAGGACTAAACGTCGGAGAGTAGCTGATTTGTCAAAGTCTGATGATTCTACTGTGAGTGCATTGCTTGATGTTTCAGACTGTTCATTCGATTCGTGTATATCTAGAGTTAGCACTGATGATGTCTTGTCACTTGTGACTGATGCTCAGTTGACAAAACATCAGTATTTATTAATTAAAAACTTTGTTAATAGTAAGATTTCTCCTAATGTATTACCATGTTACCAACAAATTACTAAAGCGAAACAGAGATGTTACCCTTCTAATATAACTGTTTCCGAGTCTTCAGCTGAAGTTGAATTACAAAGTCTTTTTGATCACACAGCTTCTCGAATCCTTGAATCTCAAAAAGAGGTCTTAGATCAGATTCCTGATGATTGTTTGTCTAATATCTCTTTACTTGGGAAATGGGGATTCGATGGCAGCACTGGACATAGTGAATACAAACAATTTTTTTCAGATTCAACTTTAGAAGATAGTAGTTTGTTTGTAATATCTTATGTACCCCTTCAAATTATTGTAAAATTAGCTGAAGATAATTGTAAAATTTTATGGAAAAATCCTCGACCCTCTTCCACTAGGTACTGCCGTCCTATTCGATTTCAATTTTTGAAAGAAAGCACAGCAGTGTCTTTGCAAGAGGAAGCTTATTTTAAGGATAAAATTGAAAGTTTGCAACCTACTTTTATTCAGATCGACAATCGTGAATTGGTCGTTTCTCATAAGTTGCAGCTTTCAATGGTAGATGGTAAAATTTGTAGTGCTTTAAGTGAAACATCTACAAGTAGATGTTATATATGTAATGCTACCCCTAAAGAGATGAATAAAATAGACGAATGTTTACAAAAACTGTAATAGAGAGTAGATACCAATTTGGATTATCACCACTACATTCTTGGATACGTTTCTTCGAATATTTTATTCATCTTTCATATAGATTAGACATAAAAAAATGGCAAGTTAGGCTAGATAGTGATAAACAATTGTTATCAAATAAAAAACAATATGTACAGTCCCAGTTTAGGGAACGATTAGGTTTAATAGTTGACAAGCCGCGTAGTGGTGGAAGCGGGACGTCTAACGACGGAAACACGGCCAGGAAGTTTTTTTTGGAATCAGCTGTATCTGCTGAAATTACAGGTTTGAATAAGGATCTCATAGATCGTTGTTGTGTAATATTACAAACGTTATCTTCTGGACATAAAATTAATGAATGCAAGTTTAAAGAATATGCATTACAAACAGCATACAGCCTGGTCGAGGAATATCCGTGGTATAGTCTTCCTGCTTCTGTCCACAAGGTGCTCGTACATGGATCAGATATTATAAGTTATGCATTGTTATCTATAGGAGAACTTTCCGAAGAAGCTGCTGAAGCGACAAATAAGTATATCAAAATTTATAGACGAAGTCACACTCGAAAAATGTCACGTGAAGTTACCAATCAAGATTTAATACAACGACTATTATTACATTCAGATCCTTATATTACAAGTCTTCGGAAACTTCCCCCTAAAAAGAAAAATACTCTGTCACAAAGTGTAATAGAATTGTTACATGTTTAATATTGTTAGAATAAGAATAATTTATTTGTATTTTGTTAGTTGTTTTGTTTTTTTTGTATTTAATTAATTTTAATTTATTTATTTCTATTATTTTATTATAATTAAATAATGTTATCAATGTTTTGACTCTTATTTTATTTAAAATATATGTTTTACATTCCAATTTTTAAGTGTTTGTTCATGATAAATTTAGGTAAAAGTATGTTATTGTTTATATTTGTTTTTTACTGAAGTAAACGTTTTTTATTCCGTAAATACATGTACTTCTTTCATTTTAATGTTCCTAAAACACTTTTACAACTATAAGTCACTAAAATAATACAATGTATTGATAGTAACAGGACTTTAACTATTTATGACCGCCCTTGTATGGAGCGTGTCCCTCTGTGGTCTGGTCCGGCACCATATTCTTTTTTCGAATCGAGAAAATTTTATTAAAATCATTAAATTACTGTAGGAGATATTTATTTTGATTTTGATGTCCCAGGTACGTTGTGACACTTGTGACTTTACTTACTATTTTCTTAAAAATATACTAAATTAATTGAAGAAATTAATAAAACAACACAAGAAACAATTGTACCTCGGACAGGATTTGAACTTGCGTCTTCAACATACCGTGTTGATGCCATGACCATCAGGCCGCCGAGGACCCGATCGAAATTTCTATTGTATTGATTTAATATAAAAAAATATCGACATTGATGATTGAACTAGTGTAGCTGCTACGCAAACACAATATCGATATTTTTTTCCGATTACTATTTTTTATGATTTTTTTACCAAAACAGGTTTGCGTGATGACGACATTTATGAACTTTAAAGAACTGAAAACAACAAAGTGTTTCTATTGTAGATTTCCGCTACCTACAGCATGTTTTACAAACTGTTTACGTAATAATACATGATGTATTTTGCGGCATCGAATAACATCGCTTGCACGTCCTGAGAAAATATACATAACTAATAAGGTACCTTTTCAGAGTTATATGATTGTTATTTCTCCCTTTCTTCTATCTCTTTCGAAATCATTTAAGTAAAAAGCAATAAAAGTGAGCTGATTTCAAATTTGATTTTAGAAAGAGAGATTTTCTCTAACCGCCCAATTCTATTATTCATCATCACAGCCCATATACGTCTCCACCGAGGGGCTCGAGCCTCCCCTATATTAGGGTGATTAGGCCTAAGTCAACCACGCTGGCCCAGTGCGGATTGGTCGACTTCACATACATCATTGAATTTCTTCGCAGATGTATGCAGGTTGCCTCACGATGTTTTCCTTCACCGTAGGAGCGTCAGACAAATGTACATATGAAATTCGAAACGAAAAACACATTGGTACATGGCGGGTCTCGAACCCCGACCCCCCGATTGGAAGGCAAGTGCCGAGTCCACTGCGCCACCGACATTCTATTATTAAATGAAACTAAATAATTTCAAAATTTCTTAATATTGTTATGTTATAAAAGACACATTTAAAATCTTTAAAATAGCTTAACAGGAGGTGGACTATAACAATACAGTTTCTTCAGAAATGCTTAGGAATTTCGCATAATTTTGGCTCAACCCGCGTGTGCTGTCCATCAATCGAATCAAAACATGATGCCGCCCGGTGCATCGATGTGTAAACACTTTCGCGATGCACTCTCACTTTCCGGAATGGCTAACTAATTTTTTAATCGATTAATGCGTGTCAGCGTACAATCGATGCACTGCGGCTGCGGTTCTCGTCGCGTTTTTGTCACTGCGCATTGGGAATGTGACAGATCACGCTAGCGTCGGCTTTGTAGACTGCAATATTTACTATTTTTATATTTGAACGTTTGTTAGCGGTTTTGGTTCGGTCATGTGTGGAATTATTTTGGTGATTATTTTGGCGATGTTTGCAAAAAAGATGTATTGAACATTATATTATGTCAATATGGATTAGTGTTCACGCATTCCAATTTATCATATTGTCTTTGCGACGGCCTTTCTGGAAGAAATCCATTATAGAAATATACTGTATAGAAATACGAACAGATAAAATCTAATATAGATAATTAAACGAAATTCTCTGCCTATTAATTAATTTTACTTAATACTAGTTTTATCCCACAGTCTTACCCGCAAAAGTCATATTTTTCCGCAATAAAAACAATCCAAACGAGAAAGCTTAAAATACGCTAAAGAACTAACTACTAGTTTTAGTGTAATACTCAAACAAAGTAATACCTAAACGCGTCACGTCAACATTCAACCCCCTTTTTTTCGATAATAGATAATTCGACAATAGACCAGCAGGCCTATTACCGATCTCATGGTTTTCAAATGATATCATTATTAAAACGAAAATTTAGATTTTCGGTCAGATTTTTGAAAATTCTTCTATCACGTTATATCACGATGCCATCATTGATATCATGCCATTGTGATGATATCATTGGAGATCGGTAATACCAAATAAAGCTTTTCACGACTTCTTTATCTCATCTTTCATACCATGTCATGCGATGAAAGATCCATAATAGGCCTGCCGATCTGCGATGCGACTTGCAATGCCACTCCGTCAAACAATTGTACTTTAGACCGCTCTTATGTTGCTCGTAATAGCGGCGGTATTCGTAGTGCTAATTTTAAACTTGACGTAGCGCGTGTATAACAGCTGTTTTAAACAATACAATTCAAATTCGCGTTCGAAATCTTAAGATTGAAATACGAATTTCTAAATTCTTTTTTTGAATATTCATTCCTTAAATTCTGCAACGAGTGTATCTACTAGTTTTTTGTCGTCTAGTAGAATATACGCAACGTATATAATATGTTCCGTTTTACGTGCGATACATCGCTGGTTTTTTTAAAATAAATGAGTTAATGCGTACCTACTTTTTTCTACGTGAAACGGCAGCTAATATAGAATTATTTTTAAATGACGACACTGAGTTCGAACAATTCAAAAATCTTTAAAATTTTGAGCAGCGGAATAAAATTTCGCACATGATTTGCATGCGTCTCGAGCGGTACGCGGCTCATTTATATAATGACCATATGCGTAGTGCGGAGCTCATTTGTCGCCAGTAACTGTAGCTCGGAAGTGGAAGTTAAGACGGGGTTTCCCAGAAAATCTACTCGTGCACGGCGACTGCTTTATTGCAAAGTAATAAAGTTGCTTTATGCATAGCTTCTAATGTCGCTTACGTGCGGTGACCGAACTAACACGTTACTTTTTACAAGTTTTAATCGATTTTTGGAAAACTGGGATACAAAATAAAAATAGTACTTTTGCAATTTTCTAAATAATAAAAATGCACGTCTATTAGTAAAACTTTTATGTCATTTATTATTGTATTTTCTGATTCACAGCAATTTTAAAATATTGAACGGAGTGATCTTTGGATTTTATTTCTATCGAGTGAAACATTAATAATCTTCTTTCTGTCTTTAAGAATGTTTAGATGTGATGTTCAAAAATGTCACATATGAATTTTAAAACTGTATGTTTAATATTTGTGGCGGTACAGTCAATCGAAATTGTTCGAAAACGGGAAGTAGCGCCTTAACGTTATAATTAAAACCTGACCAAATTCATGGCTAACGTTCGGCGATGATGATCAGTCAGTCAATCAATCAGACAGGAAATGACATTTAACATATATATAGATAAAGTAGGAAGTAGGTCATAGACTATGACGTTAATCTATACTTAATATTATAAAGCTGAAGAGTTTGTTTGTTTGTTTGCTTGAACGCGCTAATCTCAGGAACTACTAATTCAAATTGAAAAATTGTTTTTGTGTTGGATAGTCCATTTATCGAGGAAGGCTTTAGGCTATATAACATCACGCTACGACTAATAGGAACTGAGCATCAATGACAAATGTTGCAAAAACGGGTAAAAAATATACGGCGAAACGTAGTTCGCTGGCACAGCTAGTTTAATAATAAGCCCATCACAGAGCAAATATAAAATGTTGGTACTACTTACTACTTGTCGAACCACACGGGAATTGAACAACATAAAATAAATTGAAATAATTTCAGGGTCTTTTTATTATAATAATATAGTAACTGCCTTTAAATATATAAATCTACTTGAGTGATAAATCCCCATCTCAAACGAGCATTTTGTAAAATTATCTTAATTAATAACACTCTAATCTCTTTATTACTCCGTACCTATTGTATTAAGAGGCAGGAGGTATAATTATTTAAAGAGGCAATTTTATTAAAAATGATCGACATAGCTCACTTGTCAGAAATGGTGTTAATTTTTTAATCTGATGAAGTTAATTTCTATTTATAATGTATTCCTTCCACAGGTGTAACCAAAATACGTCAGATAATTTAGAAAACAACATAATATTCTTTATTGTACACAACATAATATACCGACTTAGAGCATTTACCCTGCTTTAAGCATACAGGAGACATACAATATACCGGGTGATCAATCTAAATGAGTATCAGTAGGGAGAAATCAGAAACTATGAGAGATAGCCAAATCTGTTCTTAGGAACTATGGCGTCGATTTTAGATTTAATAATAACGTCATTCAAATTTTTTAAACTTTCATACATACATACCGGGAATCGAACCTGGTCAAAATCTCTGTACAAAATGTTATAAATTCTGGAAGTTTTTTCGTAGTGATTGTTGATGGTGGATTCAATCGAATAAATTTATCTGAAGAGCACCTATGCATATCTTATTTGCATCGATATTATGCATTACAAATTGCGTTTTTTTTTAAATTAGAACATATTCGTTCAGCGGGCGGGCCAATTTATTTAATATTTAAAAATACTTCAATGAAATAATTATCTTATTTTAGAGTTTTTTTTTCAATTATTTGAACAAGGTTCCGTTAAAAATGTGTTCCTTGTGATTTATGATTCACACCATCAACAATAAAAACGAAAAAACTTGCAGAATTTATAACATTTTTTTCAGAGATTTTGACCAGGTTCGATTCCCGGTTATGTATGGGAATAAAAAAATTTGAATGCCGTTATTATTATTAAATCTAAAATCGACGCCATGGTTCCTAAGAACAGATATCGCTAACTCTCATAGTTTTTGACTTCTCCCTACTGACCCATTTCGATTGATCAACCTGTATAAAAAGTATTTCATTAGGTAGGTATATGAAGGTGCAAAGACGAGCTTATATTCCCTATTGTACAATTTGTACACGATTTGCAAACAGAGGCATAATTTCAACAAACATCAAGGGCGAACTTATCTCTTAAAGAGATCTCTTTCAGCCAACCCTAGAGGATGTGCACGGAAAAAAAAGAGTCCCGGGATTTCTTTCATTTAAAACATTATATTGTTTTGAACATATTTTGTTGAGACAAAACAATATACTTTGAAACAATATGCCAGGGAATTGAATTAAAAATATTCATTTTCTTAATTCAGTTCGAACATATTATTTTAAACTAAAAGTTAATTTCGTTACTTTAATAACATGAAACTTGCTTAACCGAAGATATCTCGAATAATTGTTTAAATATTTTCCATGTTCTTCTTTTACAAAATATGCCTTTAGACCAAGTATTTATAAATATTCATCGAAACTTGGTAATAATAATCGAAACTAACAGAATGTTAATATAATTTAATATTTCTTGCTTCATTTAAATACAAAAACTTCTTGAATTGAAATATTCCAAAATTTTGTTATAATATCTCAGTCAATTTGATCAAAGTAAATTTTGTTTCTTGATAAAACTTTTTTTCTTTGATGAAATTAAAAGACATTATCGAATGGAGTCAACAGATTGTTAATAAAATGCAACATTCACTTTAACACACGAAATCATAGTCTTAGCCAAGAGACGCCCTCTGTTGTACATAGGCGTCTCTAGACTAAGGATCTCCATACCGATCGGTCCTGCGCTTCCCGCATCCAGCGGCTTCCCGCGACCTTCACCAGATCGTCGGTCCACCTTGTGGCGTACCAACCAACCAACACTGCGTCTCTCTGTACGCAGCCGCCACTCGAGGACTTTTCCGCCCCAACGGCTGTCAGTCCTACGTGTAAGTGTCCTGCCCACTGCCACTTAAGGTCTGTGATTCTTTGGGCTAGTGTCGGTAACTATAGTTCTTCCACGGATCTCATCATTTCTGATGTGATCACGTAGAGAAACCCCGAGCATAGCTCTCTCCATTGCCCTTTGAGTGACTTTGAACCTTGTTATGAGACCCATTGTATAAGCGGCCACGTCTCAGTTCCGTACGTCATCACTGGCAACATGCACGAATTGAAAACTTTCGTCTTGAGACACTGCGGCAGATGGGTCGAGAATATGCTGCGTAGCTTTCCAAACGCTGCCCAGCCGAGTTGGATGCGTCGATTTACCCCTTTCTGGAAGTTGGAATTACTGAGCTGGACTATTTGCCCCAGGTAAACATATTCGTCAACAACTTCCAGCGTAGAGCCACGAACATTCACAGGAGTGAGTACTACACGGGAATTCGACATTATTTTAGTCTATGTTCATTTTAAGACCCACTTGTTGGGAAACTACAGAGGTCTTCGAACATTGTGCTTAGATCCTCCACGGTCTCAGCCATGTCTACGATATCATCAGGAAAATGAAGGTGAGTCATGTACTCGCCGTTTATGTGGATGCCGAGTCCTCTCCAGTCCAAAAAACTTAAATACATCCTTCAACGCAACTGTGAACAGTTTCGGCGATATAACGTCGCCCTGTCTCACACCGCGCTGATGTCGTACTTACTTGTTTCGAGTTTTGGCCCTGAAGGCGGACTGACATGGTGGCGTTTTCATACAATGACTTAAACACTTGGATGTACCGATAGTCTATTTGGCACCTATGGAGTGATCTAAGCACGGCTCAGGTCTCGACAGAATCGAAGGCTTTCCCATAGTTCACAAACGCCAAGCATAGTGGTAGATTATACTCCTCGGTCTTCTGTATAACCTGCTGCAGCGTATGGATGTGGTCTATGGTACTATAGCCTTTTCGGAAACCGGCTTGTTCGGGAGGTTGGAAGTCGTCGAACCTGCGTGCCAGACGATTCGTGATGACCCTCGTGAACAGCTTGTAAACATGACTCAGGAGCGTGATGAGTTTATAGTTGTTCAACTGGGCCCTGTCGCACCACCACGCACCTGTGCCATGTTTTAGTGTCTTTATACTCGTACATTGTTATAAAAACATTAATACTGGTTTAATACAATATTGCGTCATATGGTCATAATTAGTTGGACATGTTCTCAATTCTCAACATAAGGGTTAATTTAAAATCTGTCTTTACCATTGTATGCGGACGCTTGCGAAGAGGGGCCGTGCGTTGGACCCTGTCCAGAAAAGGTCGAATTCGCAGCGATTTTGCTCGTACGCGCATGTCGAGGTACTCGGTGCCACTACTCGCTTGCATGGCACGAGCTTAACGCGAATTGCAAGCGAATTTCCACGTCTCTGAAAAGGGTCTCGACTTAAACCTCCACTGCGCTATACATTTTTTTTTAATTATTTCCAATTATTATATTTACATGTGTATTAATTTTGATATCCCGCCAAACTGTAGACAGTTTGGTGGCGAATGCGCCCGTTACTAAAAACTTAACAATTTACACATGACTTACACTAGATCTTAGAATATATACAAATTACAATCATATAACATCCTACTAAGAAAAACCTATAACTAGTCAATAAAGTAATAAAATTCTAATAGAAGAGTTATCTACTCTTCTAATTTGTTTCAGTTTAGTCCTGAGAGTTGACAATTTATATTTAGAACTACTCCTTAACATCTCGTTTCTATTATAAATACTAGGCACTAAATATTTATTCAATCGGCGTCCATAATAATTATTTGCTTTGGGCTGCTCTAAGAAACCCTCACCAGCCCTCCTGGTTCTGTATTTGTTGCACACTGGTATTTTATGTAATTCGTTGTAGTAAGCATCTAGTACAATCTTGTATGTCGTTTTCTTTTGCATTGACAGTTCTGTATAACAACTATAATTCTGTTAACCTTGCTTATGCGCAGGAAGAAGAAATAACGTTAGGCTGTGGTTTCTGGATGTGGATCATTGATTATGTACTGTAGACGTCCGTGCGTGCATCCGTATGCATTCGGTGCAATACGGTTGCCAGGGAAGCAAAAATATATAACATTATATGTCGCAACCATCGCAACACTCAGCCTCCTAATTTGGACAGCGACTCGATATGACATATTTGACAGGGTTTGTAATTAGGTATTTGACGGACAGAGGAAAAAAACAAACCACGTTAGACGAGTAAGACGAAAGATGCTTTATTTTGAGGATGTTTGGCAAGAGTGAGATTTTTGGCCAAATTATAAATTAAGACGACATCAAGGCCTTTCATTGACGACGAACTTAAGACAATACATTATTATTGTCATGTTTTATCACTAGCTGTTTGCTAGGTCGACAGCAACTGGGAACGCCTTCAACTACTACGAATGGTTCTTTTTCCACATAAAGCGTATCTGTCTTGATGAAGTTTAAACTTATCTATCAGTTATGTGATATCTGTCGGTAAAAACTTTATAAATTAATCGCCAATGTAAATAGTTATCTTGTTTGAATTCTCACATTATTTTCCTCGTGCTATTGCTTATGTGGGTTAAAATATCAATGAGACATGTATACAGATAACAACTATTAACCTTACAAATATACCTAAATAATAAACATACATTGGATATACCCGAGAGTCTTATCTTCGTACTAATCATAAACATTTCTTTGTTTTTGTTTGAATAATTTTCAATATGAAGCATTAAGTGTGCAATAATTTTGTGCCTAAGAAATAAATTTATTTCCAGGATATTGTGATATACGAAGTTCATTTAATCTGTCAAACAGTTTAACGGCCTTTGCTATGCGACCTTACTAAAGTTAACACGAGAGACCAAAGGCAAACTCGTTTCACACTGGAAGTAACTGAAGTAATAATAAGTCACTAATTAGCTGAGTTATTAAAATTCTTGTAAAATATGTCACAAAAAAATGAGGTCTAATGAATACCGTAATGGGTTATTACGGTTTTATGTTAATGGATAGGAGGGCTGGCAAATTCAAAAACCACATAGAATAGAGTGAAAGATCTTGAAATTTCCAGATACAAAGACGAAGGGATACAGGTATGCCTTCTGCTGTTATCTCTGCAACCTGTACAAGAGAATGCAAAAGTTCTGAAGTTTTTTAAAACAGTAAAGGAGGACCAATAAAGCGGTATTTCTAATTAAATATATTTTATAAAACATGATTTTTCAGTGTAATATTAAACAGATAGAAGCTACGGTTTTTTCGGCAAAAAATTAAAGACTTACATGCATTTCCTGTTACAAAATGGCAACTACATATTTATGCATTTTTTCGTTATAGCTACAATAGTACCTTTTACAATAATACCTTTTTTCAATGTTATTTCATACATTACATTTTAAAATGTTTATTTCTAATAAATTATAAAATATATTACGATGTGATTACATTTCATCATTTCAATTAAAAATCATTTTTTTGCAATGACAAAAGGTTGACTGATCGCATAGAATATAAAAAACCGTTTTCCACCTGAGCAAGCAAGCTCTGACGATGGTCAAAAACCTTAGAGCATTTACCCTATAAAAAACTACTGAATCGCGATGATGTTGAATATGCTGCAAATCTGTACTTAGGTGGAACGCGCCTTAAATAAATCGCAGTTCCCTTTGTTGCTTGTCACGTTGCATTCTTTGCACATTTCTTTTTTTTTACACATTTTATTCCTTAATGTTGATAATACTGGATATCAATAGGTAAGTATATTGATAGTATATTGTAACTGACTTTTAATGATCGAAAGTTCAGCATAACTAGTTTGACGTCTTGCAACTATATGAGTCGCTTAGGTTAGATTAGGAGCAATTTTTATGAATATCTACGAAACTGCAGCTTTAATTAAAAAAAAACAATACTTGTTTTCTACTCAATGACGAAAAACATTTAAAATAAGCCTAAAGTTGTTATTGTTCATGGAAATTTGTATGTGGTGCAAGTCTCCATACAAAAGTGGGCATTGTCCTTTAGCAAACAAACACACTTTCCACGTGATGATATACCATCAAGTGTGCCTACAGTCCCTATGTATAGTTCTATTGAAGTTCGCAAATCTGAACCCCTACAATAAGCACAGTAGAAACGATGCCAACTTATGACATAATACTGGTAGGTATGTCAAGTCGCACAGTACCCAGCATTTCACTGCCAAATAAGAAACATCTCAAGCTCCTCTGTGTTTCGGAAGGCACGTTAAACAGTGGGTCCTGCGCCTGATCTCACCCCGGTCGTGTGGGCTAACCGTCCCATCGGACTAGGCGACTGAAGGAACAGAGAGTGCACTTGCGTTTGCGCAGTCATTTGTGCACTATAATATCTCCTGCGCAGATGGCTAGTCTCTGTGGAGATTGATCGTCATGACCGAATATCGGTTAGGAGGACATTATTATTATTATTTCACTGCCAGAAGTATCCTCCTCCTCGCATCGATTTCCTCATTGCTGAGGGTCGTGATCCCCTGACTGTGGAGTGATCATCCTCTTAACAATATTGCGCCACTTATTTCTGTCTTAAACTCGCTCTATAAATTTGTTAAATTTTCCATAGGAGGGGTTTTTCTTGGGCTTATTCGCGTGGTGGTTACCCGATTCCATCCACGGCAATCTTTTTGAGGGGATTTAAGTCCTCACGGTTATGAAAGCGCTTCACACAATGATGCATGAAGGTGTCGGGCTAGTTAACCGCAGCCCGATAATATTCGGCGTTGGGTGTTTCACAGCTGGGTTGATCTTTTCCAGGCAAACCCTCCGGCGGAGTTACAGAAGTATACTAACATTAAAATAAAAAGCTATCATCGTTGTTGATGATGGGGTTATACATTGAGGTTTCTCACTGATTCCGAAAAAAAAAACAATCTTGTATAAAAAGACTATAAAGAATCTTAGTGAATGAAACTATCGAGTTAAATTCGATCTGTATAAAGTAATTTTGCCGCTCCACATCTTGTGATGCCAGTCACGTGCTTCCCGTGACAATATCAAAAAGGATGCGACCAGCGCGTGCTGGGAATCGAACAGCAGGCTTTAATTGTCATCGTTTTAATTAATAAAGTTCGGTATTCTGTTGTGTATTGTATATCGAGAGCAGTCCAGTATCAAAAAGCATTTGACAATAAAGCCAATACATTTTTATCTGAAAAATCAAAATCTATCATAAAAGATGATAAAAATGCATTAACGTCTTAAGACAAGGAGTAATTTCTTTAATTGCGGTTAAGTTTAAAACTTGAAAGTGAATAGAATCGTTTTTAATGTTTTTGTTGTTTATTTTGTAATAAGTTTATATTTTACCAACTTTAAAAAAGAATATTGACGATAGCATATTTTCTATTTTGGTTTAGTTATGATCAATTTTATTGGATCTATTCTTTTTGAAATGGTATTTAAATCCAGTGATATAAGACTTCAGAAGGGGTTGGATTGCCAACTGCACAAGTGAAGGGTTTTGTTGGAGTGTTTAAAAAGATAAGCCATACATTATTTATTTATAAGATTTTGTTTCTCTAATGTGATATGCAATTTGTTTGATACAGTAAGCTCCCATTCAAGCTATACATTTACGCTACAAAAACCGACGCTATTACGAGCGACATAAGAACGGTCCAAAGGTCAAACAGTATAGCTTGATAAGGAGCTTACTGTACATACCCTATCAATACAAGCGGAGCCGAACTAATTTTACAATTTTGAATTTTCAGTGGCGCTTTTTTTAGAGCTTACTACCTTTTTTTAGGGCGGGGGAATTTCTTTACATTTCACAAGGGACTGAAAGCTGACAAGGCTGTCCCTTGGATATGTCGTAGGACTCGGGTAAAAACCCCATACCCGGCTAAACAACCCCCAGTAACCTCTCCGCCCCTGGTGGAGGCACGCTAGGGATTGGACTAGCCATTCCCCAAACGCACCCCCTAGTGACAAGCCCAGCGGTGTGTTATGATACTAACACAACGCGCTGGGACTAAACTCGCCAAGGGAGGGGTCACCAGGTTACCAGGTTGAGACCCCCCAGACGGACGACCAGGAAGGTAAACGTAATATCTCCCAGCCGGTTGTCGGTAAGCCGGGCCAGATTCCTCCCTGGCTGCTTAGGGTAGTATATCAAATATTACGTCGTACCCTTTCCTTCTGACCTAAATAAACTAGGTACATTATGCTATAATTTAAAAGATTATGCGACCAGAAGGGCTTCCATCATGAATATAAAGCGAACTACGCGCGCCATAATAAATTTTAACGCAATAATAAATAATGAGCTCAATAATTGAGATAAAAGCTATCCTATCTTTGAAGTTGGACCAAATTACGTACAATAAGCCAAATTTCATAAAAATCGGTTAAGTAGTTTCGAAGCTTATCCCGGACAAATATTGTGACACGAGATTTTTATATATATTATTTTTGTAAAATATTCCAGTGAAAATAAAACATATTTGATTCAAATGTAATCCACTAAAGACATCGATTTAGAGTTTTAATAAACTACATATTGTAATAATAAAACGTTACTCATGTCTAGTTCACACACGTCCGTGTCCGGGCCGGCGACGGAGCTTCAATGTCCGAGCCGACACCGTGACTTGCGTCCGACCACCGATATTACCAGTGCACTTTCGGGGCTTATTAAAAAAATGAATGACGAGTTATTAATAGAAGCGGTATGCATCTCTTCCGTATTAAACAAAGTATAATGCATATTGTTTTCTGTAAATGCTGCTTAAGTGGCACAGATTGAAGTCGGTAGCCCTGACGTGACACGGATTACCGGTCTTGCCGCGGACACGGCCCGGTCACGTCTCGGACACGGCCCTGATGTGTGTGGATAGACCTTAATCCTGGCTGAGCATTTCAGATTTATTTTGTTACGAAATTTTCATTGAAAAGAGGCTCAGCACCGATTTTATACATAGGACAAAAACATTCAGTTCCGAAAGGTTCCGAAGAACATCGTGTGTGCTATGATTACTTTTACGACCAATCAGTAAAGTTGCTTATTGTTGGTCAACTACGAGTATGTGCAGCAACAAAATAAGCAAGGTAAAATTTTATTTGCTTATTTCATGGGTGAAAAGTATTAATTTGAAGACGAACCTTAAGAGTAAGACGAAATCTTGGCGAGAAATTAGAGCGATAGAGAATTAGAGAAATTAGGGCTTTACTACTCTATTAGTATAGCTTAATAAAATAGTGCCGAAGCGCGCGATAGCTTAATAGTGCCGAAGCGCGGGCTACGTACAAGTGAAGACTGAGATTGTCGACACTTTATTTCGTTTAGCTTTCGTCGAGTCATCTCGAGCGAGCTTTCCGGCGTTAATAGATTGCACTTGTTTTACGTAGTGCTTAACGCTTTCTTTGAGAGGTGAAGAATTAAATGACAACTCTCTCAACTCAAGGCAAGTAGTGTAAGATAAATGCTAAATTGTGACCTTAGCAAAGTTTCTCGCTCGCTCTCCTGGCCTCTAAATAATTTATTATTTACCTTTAATAATTGATGTTGTGGACCTCAATAATAATAATAAATTATATTTAAACTGACGTGACAGAATCACGAACAGTGTGGTGGGAGACGTTCACTATACCAACAAACGATGATTGTCGTGAACCAATGCTGTACTTTAGCTAGAGAGAGTACTATTTACATCGTCAATATTTTCGTTTCCTCTGTCTATCTCAAATATTAAAGAAATATGATTTGCAAATTGTAATACTTTTTCTTGCTAAATTGTTGAAATATAGGGAAATCTTAAAGTTAAAGAAAAAAAACAAACTTATTCCTTTAGTCCGATACAAAATGAAAAGCTTTATTCTGGTAGGTACATGGTTATAATTCACTTATGCATAATGTTACTGAAGTTAACAAAATCCCTCAATGCAAAGCACTTAACTAAATGTTTAATTAATACAAGCCAAGGGCAGTATGGTTCAGGTTTGTTTGATCAATCTCGGCAGGCAAAAATCAGGTACAAATTGGGTACAAAACTACAAAATGAGGGGCAATAAAGTACACCAACAAATAGTTATAGGTTTCCTTTTTTTTTAAAAGAAATTAGTAGCCTTCCCCGGAGCGGTTGTTAGTGGATCGTACCTTCTATGCTAAGTCTTGCAATCACGGGTCAGAGATATGATATTCCAGTTTCTTAACTTATTCTTTCTGTATATATATTTATTACTGGTGTAATTCCACAGAATTCCTCCTTGATATCAGGTTATTTTGTTATGCTAAGCAGCGGAGCCCTATGGCCTCCGGGAACTACCCTGGAGATTCATAGCACAGTGTTATGTTAAAAATATAATTAAACATGCCTATAATCTTAGGGTCAGTGGGTCTAACACTGAGTTCTGAAGGAATCTCAGTCAATACATTTGAATTTCAGGTAATAAACATTGCAAGTTAATTCCAAACACAATTTTCAATGAATTGTCAAAGTTTCTTATTGGTTAGTTAATAAAAGGACATATGGAGGGGAGAGCACCTATTTTGTGTATAATTATTGCTATTAATAAAAAGAAAACAGCTTAATTTGTGAGTTATCTGCCAAAGAAGGATGTGAAACTTAATATTGTGAAAATTTAGAATTTAACATGAAATTCGCAAGTGTTACTCAATATATGCCTTAATCCCACTAAGATGCCGTTTACTATCAGGGTTTTTTAATGAAATAGGGGATGAAAAAGGCGAATTTTGGAAATGTAATATGTTTGATTTAATAATCAATTTACCCACAAATAAAAATAAAATTAACAAAATCTGTTTTAAATCATGAAATATAATAAGTTAATTAGATACCTTATTGATTTTTTGCACTTATTGATACAATAAATCCATTTAATTTAATGAATCGCGTGCCGGCGAGTAAATATATTATTTTTCCCTTAGCTTTACTCTTCAAGCTGAAAACAAAAAGAACTGAATTTTGCAGTCTCACTGTAGCTTTTCAAATTAAATTCACACGGAAAACGGGAGAAATACCTATGGATTTTATTCGCAGAAATGAATATAATACTTTATGATCTTCGAATCAATAACAAATTCCTTCGGTCGATGTCTCACAGACTAAGAACCACATAGAGATAATGTCATAGCTTAGGCGCGTTCACGTACCAACGCTCCACTTGCGCACAGATTTGCGTTTATGTGGAAGCGACGGAGCCGAGGTCCGTTTGCTCAATGTTAAGCGCCGTATTGGCGACGGAACCTCTCCTAAAACCAAATTCATTTCATAACACTTGTAAGACTCTTAACTTGCTTCAAGATGTGTCAAGTCAACATACGGATCTTTCGAAATTCTACAATATGCAATAAGTATTTCCAGCTAAAGTTATAAGTTTGGTTGAAAAACAAAACGTAATGAAAAATTAACCATAAACAAATTGTGAATGCTTTCCAAATTCTATTCGACGAAACCATAATTATATGATCTGTAGCTTTAAGTGTATTTTATTATGATATGTCTCTACAAATGATCAAAACAAACGGTCTAAATGTCAAATTCCGAATTTTGAGAAAATCAACCCACCTTAATGGAAGCACGGGATTTTGGGCGAAAAAAAACTATCTTTGTAAATAAGGCCAGGATAAACGCGAGATTTATTTTGTTTATGCCAAAAGTGAATAATGACCAAAGATAATTGCAAATGTCACTGACGTGACGTGAAACGACGTTGACGTTGACACTTGACATTGATATTGTGAAATTAATTGACAAAGTTATTGTAATTATGATTTTAGTTGTGAAATTTGTGTTAAAACTACAGTGAAACCAAAGTGTTTTTGCAAAATTAGTGTTTTATGAAATTTTAAGAAAAAACGGTGTTACAGTATCCCCCCAACCACGATAGAATTCACGTAGGGAATTCGTCTGACGCCCCGTCAGCCTCAAAACCTCCTAACCACTCAAACAGAATTATCATAAATAGAATCAATTAGGTACTCAAAAACTATTCATTCGTGATAAACTCTGTACCCAATTACGCCTAACGTTATCATTTTTTTTATAAGTTTATTTATTTGTATAAGATAAAACATAACGCTTTAAATATAAACGTGTGTAAATAAAGAATATTTAACATGCATGCACCTTAAATCTACGTAAATCCATTAATATGGTATGTTAAAGATTGTAATAAAAAAACAACATTCACCAATAAGGTGACAAAATCTAGCGCGAAACTACTGCTGCTAGCACCTACATGGTTTTAAAAAAAATATTCACCCATAAGGTGGCAAAATCTAGCGAAACCACTTCTGCTAGCACCTATATGGCTGTGATAAATAGGTAAAAGGCATTATATCCTATGCCCATCAAATATAAGTAAGTAATAAAGAAAAAACTGTAGTGTCAGGACTGACGCCGAGATGGCGTTGTTAAATAAGTATATCTTGACACTAACAGAGTATAGCATGTAATGTCAACAACCACCGGTAGATGTCGTTATTACAGACATTTTGACTCTAATCGTCAAATAATAAGTAAAAAAAAACAATAAAAAGGGAATAATAAAAAAATGAGTTGCATGTGTCGTTGCCCCTGATCGACGATATTGATTTTCCTATGTTTCCAGCTAGATGTAACTTCCTCCATTATAAAAGAATATAGCACAGGCTTATTTCTAGAGTTGCAAACCGCTCCTGTGAGGAATTCAAAATTAATTTTGTTGATTAGAGTAGAATACATATAAAAAATAATGAACAAGACACGTTTATATTTGTGATCTTGTGCTAAATGCATCTATCTAACCACATAACAGTTATAATAAGTACATACTTGTTCTTTAATTCTGGTATCAGATACTAAAGAAGTAATATCCATTTTATATAATGGTAGTAATAATATATTTATCTATTTCTCATCATGAACTAAGACACGTATAAAATTTGTGTTTTAGATCTTAATGTACTTATGTCATGGTAATATCAATTTTGAAGATGTTAGGTATATGGAAACTTAAGTATCAAGGCAAATCAATAAAAAACGACAGGAACGAACACATGCAAAAACGCCGCCAGATGTTATATGGCGCGTTATCCTACACTCGGGTTCTACGAGACGCCAGGAAGAATGGCGGGGTGGGTATTCTGTGACCGCCGCACCCGCGGTGCTTAAGTGTTAAATGCTTATAAAAATATGGCTATTTTCATAAGAGTATAAAAATGAAAATTAAGTAGGTATTATGTTACTAGGTATGTAATTTAGTCACTCGAAGTATCTAAATTTTTAAAATCTTTTATGTGCCACTTTCCTATGTATTTTCCGTTCTCGTCTTCGAGCTCATAGACGAGGCGAGAAAGCTTACGTATAATTTTACAACGTTCATATTTAGGGGCAAGTTTAGCAGTAAAATATTTATTAGCAGAACTCTGCTTGTACGTACGCTTCCACACAAAATCACCAACATTAAAAGAGATATCTCTGCGTTTGTTGTTATAGTATTTTATATTCCTTTCATGGGCCTTACGCAATGACTCTCGGACTTTGATGAAAATGTCACCGAGGTGGCCAATATTAGACGCACGAGTATCGCGTGGTACCACAACCAACTTTCGGAGATCTTCAAAATCACGGTAAATACTACCATCTGTGACAGCTTCCCTACCGTGTACTAGCATGAAAGGAGTATAAGAAGTAGACTCATTTACTGAGGTGTTCATGGCAAATTGTATTTTATGTATGTTAATATCCCACGTTCTATGATCGTTCTCAACAAACGAGGAAACTGCAGTGATTATTGTGCGGTTATAACGTTCCACCGTATTAACTTGTGGACAATATACTGGACCCAAATGTACTTGCGGAATATTGTATTTTTCATATAATGCCTAAACCTCATGACTTATAAATTGCCAGCCATTATCAGACATCACAGTCTGTGGTATTCCGTGAACCAGAAATACATGGTCTTCTAACCTTTGCGCTATAACTTTGCCCGTTGCACGCCGTATAGGAAATAATAAACAATATTTTGTAAAACAACACACAACTACTAGTAAAAATGTATTTTGCTGTCGAGACATCGGCAGTGGACCAACCAGATCAATGCTGATGCACTGGAATGGTCGACAGCAAACTTTGGGTTCCCCCATAAAGCCAGCTGGCGCTAGTGAGCTATGTTTATATGAGTTGCAAGTGGCACAATTTTTAATAAATTCCTCGGTATCTTTATGCATATCGGGCCAAAAATACCGTAATTTTAATCTTTTATATGTTTTTGCAACGCCTAAGTGCGCAGCAATTGGTTCAGAATGGTTACTTATAATAATATCCTCCCTAAGCTCCTTTGGTACAACCTCTTTCCACTGGTAGTCACCACAGAGTTTGTTAGTGCTTTTTGTAAATCTAAAAAGCCTACCATCAATAATTTGAAAATTGGGACACGCGCGCGGCCTATCCGTGCAACGTTTTAATATATTGTTATACCAAGCATCGCTGGAAGTAAATGCGTCTACGGCTGCCACTGGTACAGAACGTGATAGTGCATCCGGTACGACGTTTTGAGATCCACTACGATGCTCAATAATGAAATTATAAGGCGATAGCCTACACCCCCAACGCGCTAGTCGTCCTGTCGGATTCTTAAGGTTTAAAAACCACTTTAGACTAGCATGATCGGTAATAATTTTAAATTGTCGACCACCTTCAAGGTAAGGGCGGAAGTGTTCAACGACATGTACCACGGCCAATGCCTCTCGCTCTGTAGCGGAATAGTTACGTTCGGCGGGTGTTAGTGAACGGCTACAGTATGCAACAGGATGTTCTTGTCCATCTACAACCTGGGTCAAGGTCCCTCCTAACCCGAAATCAGAAGCGTCACAGTGGACAGCAAAATCTTTCGAGAAGTCAGGACATACCAGAACCAAGACAGTGCGAGTTTTAGGTTGTTGAACGCCTCGTCTGCCTCGGTCGTCCATTTGAAAGGGGGCGCGCTCTTACGGGTAGAAGTAAGAGCATTAAGGGGACCAGCTCTATGACTAAAATTTTTTATGAAACGCCTATAATAAGATGCAGTTCCCAAGAAACGTTTGACGTCTTTCCTGCAGGTGGGAATAGGAAAGTCTACTATAGCCTTAATTTTGTCAGGATCCGTGCGCAGACCATATTCGTCAACCACATGTCCCAAGAATTTCAGCTGTCTCCTGAAGAACTGGCATTTACCCATGTTGACAGTAAGGTTGGCTAGTTTAAGTCTCTCCTTTACCCTAAGTAGGAGCTGGAGGTGATCCTGGAAGGCCGTTGGGCCTTCAGGGGTAAGTAAAATTAAATCATCAACATATACGAACACCTTATTGTCAAACTCGGGCCCAAAGAGGCGGTCCATCAACCGCTGCTGCATAGCTGGAGCTGCAGTAAGTCCAAAGCACATGACCTTAAAGTGAAACAAGCCTCTGCAGGGAATAGTAAAAGCAGTTTTCTCTCTGGACTCAATAGAGTCCAAAGGAACTTGGTAATATGAAGACTTAAGGTCAATAGAAGATAAGTACTTAGCATTTTTGAGCTGGTCCAGAATATGGCTAATATAAGGCATAGGGTAAGCGTCATGCTTTGATATGGCGTTAAGTTTTCGGCTGTCCAAGCAGAAACGTGATGACCCATCTGATTTAACCGCTAAAGTAACGGGGTTGTTCCATGCACTTCCGCTAGGCTCCACAACATCATCCTTCAGCATTTGGTCTAGGTGTTTATTTAATTCTGCCAGTTTAGCGGGTGAGACTACATAATACCGTTGTTTAATAGGTGGGTGGTCACCGGTATCAATTTTATGACTCACTAAGTGTGTCCTACCTAGGCCTTTCTTTTCTGCGGAAATGTCATCAAATTGCTTTATGACGTCATTGACCAGCCTACGCTCAAGCTTAGATAAAGTTTCAAAATCATGTAAAGCACGGCTGCCTGACATAACTGTGTACACCTGATTATTATTTTTTATATAAATGTCCGCTATCTTCTAACAATGATAAAATAGTTTTTATAAAGTCTAAGTCCTCATACTTATGTAAAGTAGCGAAATCTTTAAAATATTTGTATGCTTGCCCTCCCACAATGAAGATCTGTGATCCTGAATCTAGTAATCCTCTGAATTCCAAGCCAAAAATACAAACGGTGTTACAAAATAGTACTGTAATATGAAATAATAATTCTTTTTCTCTAGAGATGCACTAAGAGAAATAAGTGACTGAGTGAAGAGTAAAAAAAGTAATCTTTGTAAGGTAAAGAAGCAATCTTTGCAAGGTAAAGAGCTGTTTCACTCTTATCTATTAACTGAGCGATATTTCTCATGGTTAGTTGTAAATGAAAAGGTCTTGTAGATTGCAGTTTCGAAGTAACAAAAAATGTCATTTTTGAAGATTTCCTTTTTTGTGAATGTCTTTCCTCTTTTTTGAATGTGAGTGGTGATACACCTTTTTCAAGTAGGTATAGTAGTCGTCATATTGTAATTTCAACTTCACAGTAGTATTTTTAAATAAAATACATAATTTACTATCTTCAATTCCTCATAAAAGCATTCTGAAGAAGACGCCGCAATGCCTATTATAATTATAAAAACTTTTCCCAATTAATTGGGATTTCCGGGAAAAAATCTTTGAAGTTGTTTTACGATTTGAAGAAAGGAATTAGGTGGGGTAGCTTATCCCTTCTCTGTCCGTATCCAGTTTCAATATAAATCTTCAGTTGAAACCAATTATTTTTTTATTGCCGTAGTCGAATTTTTCGTAATAGATTTCAGACTAAAGATTTGGATTACAACTTTAGATTTAAACAGTCTTTCAATCCCTATTAAATAATTTTACTTCTTCTGCCAATTCTATTGAATATTGTTGAGTCAAGTGTGGATATAACGTTAATATGTTTTCAAGACAAGTCATATACGAGTACAAGTTATATACGAGTAAAGGCACGGAGCAGAGACGGGTTAGATCAATTTAATAAAATTAATGAGATTATAGTAAAACAAAGAAAGACCTTATTTTTTGTTGGCTTGTTTAAGATTCTTTAAACTTACCATCAGGCGATATGAAGGACAAGAGCTTTAATTTTTTAACAGACTTCAAAAAAGGAGGAGGTTCTATGTTGGACTGTATACATACTCGTATATATATATATTGTATGTATGTTCCCAGATAACCTACTCCGCCATTTGTGGGAAAATTTACAAAATTCTTTATGTAATCGAAAGAGTATACTCCGGGGGTAGTCCCATTGTCACCAAGACATGATCCGATGATGGGATCCTAGGGATTTTGGGGGCATGTTCAATGGGTTTCATGTTTTTTCTGAAGATATTCAAGTATTTGCATCTGCTAATCATCATATCATGTTACTGAGGTGATGATGGGAGGTTTCTGGTAGATAAGGAACTTGGGAATAATGCTTTCAATACTGTTTAGAGAGAAAAACGTTTTATTTTAAGTTATTCTGGCGTTTGCCTTGGTACAAATTCTGATACGCATGTATTAAATTTACTAAAAATTATATACACATACTACTAATAAAATTACAGATTTTTTTTTGTAATTCGGCCTCGCTGCGTAGCATGGCCACGACCATGTTCGGCAGCGAGAGGTCTCCGCCTCCCAGCGCAGCGTTGAGTTCGCTGCGCTGGCGTCGCCAAGCCGGGCACACCAACAGGGTGTGCAGTGTCGTCTGGAGCGTCGCAGTGGTGACGCTGCGGCGTTTCCTCCCGATGATGCACGAGGATAAGAGCTTGCCTAAAATAATCAAAAAAACTGGTCTATTTAGTACCATATAGGTATAGTGAAATTTTAGAGCATAGATCTCAGATATTATAGTTAAACAATGAATAGATTATAAATCTGCGATGCGAACACTTTCAAACAGAACAGTACCGAAAAGTGTGTCCAAGAGGCAAAACCGGTAGGATTTTTAAAAAGTGTAATTATCTTCCAGAAAAAAGGCGCAGTTTTTCTCGAAGTATCTTTATGGGTAGAGTATGTTTTAGGGAAATAAATTATTTAATCGATAATTTTAATAGACTATCTGTTGAGTGACGTTAAAATCGGAACAACAAAAAATGCAGTAAACACCGTACCTACGCTTAAAATTTCATGTTTTGGAATATTTCTGAATTACTTACAGATTACTTATCAGATTTTTTAAACAGCTAAATCTCTAGATGTAATGTACCGTTGAATACTTTTGATGGCAGTCTCTTGTCATAGAGCAGGCGGCCCGTGAGTAATTTAATTAAAAACTTTAATGTTTTTCCCGAAGTTTTCAGCAGATAGCCCGGTGGCCGTTCACACGAGAGCTTAGACTGCAAGTTCTCGACCCTTGTATTTGTCTAATTAAAAAGGAGACGAATTTGGTTGCTTTGCCTGTACAACAAATGCGAGGTCATTTTGGTGATAAGCCGCAAATAAGGCACGAGTTTTTGTTGTTTTAGCTTTAGCTTCTAAATAAAGGAGTCTCAAAATTTTAATGAGATAATGTCATTGCATTGAAAGATTACATTACAATTCGTATTCTTTAATTTAAGTAGGTAATGGTACCACCCAGATCCGATGTTTCAAATTATGTTTGATCAAATTACAAGTACCTACACTTGTAATTTGATCAAACATAGATCAAACAAGAGCACGGGTTGAGACCACCACCCGAGGAGTTGCCAAATAGCAACCGGACGGGTTGCTAAATAATAACAGCAGTTTCTAATCAAATTCATCTAATTTCGGACTTTAGTAGGATTTCGACTCAAATGATTTTTTGTAATAGCTTGGTTAAAATATCTATCCGTTGCAAAAATATCGATAACACGTAATGAATATCGGAATATTAATTGAATCGTATTATCACTAAGATATCCAAGTCGTGAGACGTTGGCTACAGCTTTTATCGTCTCAGACCGCTCTTACAAATATTCGAATCAAAAACCGAATCCTTCGATCTAAATAAATTAAATTCGGAATATTGCAAAAAATATATTTTTCGAAGCTCTGCTTTATTCTTATGTTTCATCATCAACAGCTCATATACGTCCCCACCAGGAGGCTCGAGCCTACCCTAAACGAGGGCGATTATGCCTTAGTCAACCACGTTGGCCAAGGGCGGGTTGGTCGACTTCACATACAACCTGTAAAGAAATTCTTTCTTCACAGGTGTGTGCAGGTTTCCTCACGATGTTTTCCTTCACCGTAAAAGCATCGAATAAACGTACATATGAATTCAAAATTTGAAAACACATTGGTACGTGGCGGGGTTCGAACCGCTACCTCCCGATTGGAAGGCGACAGCCTTATTCTTATGTTTATGAGTTTAAAATTAATTTTATTGCAATTGTTAGACATTGGCATTTGGAGACATCGCACCTGATTGTACAATTGTGTGCGTGTGTGCGCGCATTCGATTCGATTAATTTTTAGAGTTAGTCTCATTACAAATCGATAAAATAACTACAAAAAAATATTGCGGTAAAAATCATATCTAAAGAACAATCTTGTCTGATAAGAACTAGCTGCAAATGGCCGAAAAAGTAGTCGCAGAAACTGCTAGGCAATTTCGCTTTTCTAGTTGCAGAGAGAAATTGTTTCCTACGCGGTTTGAAATAAGGTCCAAGGAGGCTGCGAGGGGTTCTAAAGCGGGCTCTTTGCCAACTGTTGGGCGACGCGTATTTTCCTCTGTTTTTCTTAGCTGCTGCATGTCTCTGAATAGTCCTGATTTCCATTTTTTGTTTTCTCTCCACTGGCTTTTATTATCGTGAAGAGGTATACGTTCTACAACGTAATGGTCTACGCAGTTGTTCCGATCACCAAAGTTATGCAATGCTAGCCGCATTACTGCAGTAGAATATTCTTTCTTATTAAATTTCTTAAAGAAAAGTAATGAGCATGACGGCTGGACTGGAGTAAACAGCAATTTACGTCATTTTGCGGCCACTGTAACCTTTTTCGATGAGTTTTTGCTACACCTAAGTGACCAGCAGTCTTTGTTATGACAATTAAGTAGGACTTCAGATCGCGTTTTCAAAGGAAGTACTGGTTTCCAATTAAATTGAGAGACTGATTTATATTTATTTTGAGTTAAGTGAAAGTGTTAATTATTTTCTGTTTTATAATTTGGGTATAAGGTACGTGAATGGCCTTACTAGAGCGATTATTAAAGCGACACTGGCAGGACGCTTGTGTTGGTAATAGCTTTTTAGGGTTGGTAGAAGCTAAAAGTATCCTATGACCTTGAAATGTACTTTGAATATTTGGTATTACATTACAATACAGTCTAACATTCAGTATCGCTAACAATCTCATAATAATATGAGATAACATTTACTATACAAACTATACCTCATTATTCTGACTCGATTCATTTTTCTGTGGCGTCGTGTTACATCCCATACGTTACTTCCATTACGGGCGTCAAACGAGCTCCCATCGGTTGTCTACTACGTGCCTGGATCTCGGCCCAAATCGATTTATTGAAATCGCCAGTGGACATGCAGTAATCGAATCGACTGACGCTGATTGGTTCGTCTTATTCGATAGCTACACGTTGTTTGATTAGCATACTAAATACGATGCGGTGCACATTGTTGTGTATGTAAACAAATATATTGCGCGCTGCTCTACGTTACTCTAGTTGAGATCTTGTTACATTATGATAGGGGTTATTTTTGTGAAGCAGTCGGAATGTTCTTGTTTACCGGGATCGGTGACTCGGTTCCATAGTTAGTGCTCAGTACTCTAAAGGGTGCAATTTGAACAAATGATACAAGTACTTATATTATCACTAAATAAATCAGTCCTGTGGGCCTATTTTTAACCGACTCCAAAAAAGGAGGAGGTTATCAATTCGGTAAATTTTTTTTTACCTCATAACTCCGTCATTTTTAACCCGATTTCCAAAATTCTTTTTGTATTTGATAGAGTATACTGGAAGGGTGGTCCCATGGTCACCAGAGTCAGGATCTGATGATGGGATCCCATAGAAAATCGAGGAAAACACTAATTTAATATCAGCTCACCGAAGGTGAGCTGGTATTAAATTAGGGTTTCTATCACTAAAAAAAGTTAAAAATATTTTTTTTACAAAACATAGAACCGACTTCAAAAACACTGAAAACTTAAAAATAATATAAGAATAGGTACAGACAACATCACACTTCTATATTGAAGTCGGTGACAAATTTTAACACTTTCTAGGAGATCATCGTTTGGCGCCGAGTTCAATATAGAAGTGTGATGTTGTCTGTACCTATTCTTATATTATTTTTAAGTTTTCAGTGTTTTTGAAGTCGGTTCTATTTTTTGCTAGCTATAACTGTCATTTATGCAAGAAATTTAATATTCATTGCTGCTATTATGAACGGCGCTGTAACATACAATATTAATAACCAGCCCAGTTATCTTAACAATAGTTTTGAGTTCCTATGTACCTCACATGATAGATCCCTTCGTTCTACCTTTAATGGTCTCCTCGCAAATGGCCCTCCCATAAATCTGATATCATACACTCTTCTTTCCTAATCCAACCAATCCTGTTATGAAATGTTCTCCCACTTGATGTCAGAAAGTCATCAAGCAAACCGAGTCTTACAAAAAATAAAAACCGTCTTCAAAAACACTGAAAAGTTAAAAATAATGTATGAATAGGTACATACAACATAACACTTCTATATTGAAGTCGGTGCCAGACGATGATCTCCTAGAAAGTCTTAAAATTTGGCACCGACTCAAGTATAGAAGTGTGACGTCTGTTCCTATTCTTATATTATTTTTAACTTTTCAGTGTTTTTGAAGTCGGTTTTTATTTATTGTTAAATATTTTTTATTTTTATCTTTTTAGTGAAATCAATACCAGCTCACCTTCCTGACCTGATCTTCAGAGTCAGGTCAGGTCAAGTCCAAAAGTTAAGGATCCTTCCACCATCAGCTCGGTTTATGACTATCAGACGCAAAACCGTGAATAACTTCGGAAAAAACATGAAACATGTTCGACGTACCTATAAAATATAAGGGTTTCTCTCGATTTTCATGTCTCATGTTAAATCCTGACCTTGGGACCACCCCAGGAGTATACTCTATCGAATACAAAAATAATTTTAAAAATCTATCCACAATTGGTGGCGTAATCGCGTAACATACACACAAAAAAAATATACGCATCGAATTGAGAACCTACTTCTTTTTTGAAGTTAGTTAAAAACAAATTACGAAGGCTGTACCATAAGAATCTTTTTAACACCGGCTGAGATACGCAGATCATCTTCGAAATATCTTTTCGAATTCATTTTCGTTTTACAGTTTTGTATATTAATAGTAGGTAAGTATATATTTTATTCATAATATTTATGTATTAGTATTTTATGTATATACCATTATCCAGTATTAGTTTACCATTGTAAGTACTACATCTACTTCCTTTTCTCTGCACCACCCAAAGGTTGACTGATAGATAATGCCTTTGACACTAAGTTCGCCTCTGTCCACAAATTTTACTGGAGGACTAAATAAATAAATATAATCACTAAACTATGTAGTAATGGATATAAAGTTTCCTTCAAAACTGACAGTTCTAGTTACCAATCGTTGTTTTAGTAAAGCTGAACTCGGAGTCTGGATTTTCTTTATGGGGTTCACCAACACTAGACAAAGCAATTGTCACATTTTAAATTTGTAATAGTTGAAACTGTGTTTTTTTTTCGAATAAAAAATGTTCTACACGGTTCTTGTCGAAATCTATAAAAACAACTATTAGGAACTATTTAAACGATCTCATAAATAGAGACTGTCTTTGCAAAGACGCTTGACTCTTTGCTCGTAAAATCAGACAGAGTTAAATTTAATAACTCACTGCAGAAATTTATGTCGTGTGCAGAAGTTATAGAGGCGAGATTGCTATGAAAGTGTGACAATCTACCGAATTGAAGTTAAAGCGAGAACAGTAACAGCTGGATCGTTTAAACATCCTTAAGGAGTGAGGCACATCTTCAAACAAGTATATATCTGTAGTATGTGCTAGGAATAAGTTATATACAATGAATAACAGAAATAACGCACACCCTGAAAGTAGTATTGTTGGAATTGGCATCGGAATAGATTACAATGAGACAAAAGTGTAAAACATTACATAATTGAAATTAATTTAATCACAGTCACCCGTTCGGTCAACTTTCAAAACAAAAGAAACATTCATAAAACAAGATGAGAGATAGGCAGTTGTGCCTTAAAACAAAGTCGAATGCTGAATTATGAGTTAAAACAGGCATATTTTTTCAATAAATAATAATAAAGTGAACAATATTTGAGTGCTTGTTTTATTCGCTCGTTTTCTTTTATTTCTTTTCTATTCAATATTTCAGTGCGATTTTCTTACAAATTCCCGCTCTCACTTACACTCAGATGATTATTGCGGGATAAATAATCTGGTGGCAGTATTAATCGCTTTAACAATAGGACCTTTAGTTTGTTTGTCTTCTAAATGTCAATAAAATACATATAATTATATAAAAGCAGTATTCTCTAAATGGCGTCGCAGTGATTCAGCCATTAATGACTTATCGTAACTATATCTAACTTATAAAATTAGATTTAATTATCTGATCAGTTTATTTGGTGTCTCTGCCGAGGTACATATTCCAGGAATTGGAATAGACGAATTCGCCCCTTCTGCAAGTCAAATCTCTAGTCCAAATTGTTTGGTAAAGTTAAAATCATTAGTTAAAAACGGCGCGCCTACGCACGGGCGCGTCTGTCTAATGGATATTGAAATAAGTCGCTCGTAATGTTTGTCTGTCATTTATCACTGACCCACTATGTCATGTTATGTTAGACATGATAATATGCCGCCATCTTGTACTTATATACTAATCAAATTTATTTTTAGCTGGAGACCTTGTTTACAATAAGCATGCTGCGTTCCCATATTTTTATGATTTCTTACTGGTTTATGTATGATAGAAAATTCCTACAATACTATATATACGTGTTGGAAAAATGATTATTGTTTTTAACTTAATCAATCCGCGGGTTAGAAGTAGAACCTAAGTTCAACAGAACGTATTGCAAACGTATAGTAATAAACGTCAAAAGTAATATGAAAACGTCAAAATAATATAAAATAAGAGCTAATCAATGAAGAGTTATTTTTGGCCACATAACAAAGTGTTTAAGAACGAAATACCCTATTCCATAATCATCTATGTTTGAAAATAGATTTGATTTTTAAATTGTTTTAATTCAATAAACTTCAATATAAAACTGTGATTTTGTATGCATTCTTATATTATTTATGACTTTTTGGTGTCTTTGAAGTCGGTTTTATTTTTTTGTAAAAAAAATTTGAGATTATAGTCAGTAGTAATAAGTATGACTAATAACAAACTTTTTACACAAGCTCGGTGCTGTTTGATTAATTTGTAATGAACATGAGGCACCTGGTGAAAGAACATGTAAATTTTGTAGTAAAGTGTCATATTTTTATTATCTATCTAGCATATAAGTATAGGAACTCTGTGTCCATGAGACTGCAATAATAATATATATCTAATATATAAAATTCTCGTGTCACAGTGTTTGTTACCGAACTCCTCCGAAACGGCTTGACCGATCTTTATGAAATTTTTTGTGTATATTCAGTAGGTCTGAGAATAGGTCGTAAACTATTTTTTATTACGGCGAAACGTAAGTTTGCCGTTATTATGGCGAAACGTAGTTCGCCGGCACAGCTAGTAATATAATATAATAATAATCATAAACCTACACCAAAATCCACTCAGTGGATTGTGTTTTCACTTTTATAAATATATCGGTAGCAAAGTAAGACGTCCTGACAAACAAAATATTTTAAAAATTCATTTTTAATTAGTTCCAGCTTACTCAAAGAAATCTTTTAAGACATAAATAAGTACACCATTTAGCACCATTTTATCGTAAAACAAAAAGTACCATATTAGGTGCAACAAAGAGTATAATATAATAAGTAATTATACATTTCAATTACAAGCTTTCTTTCAATTTTCACGAAGCAGTGTGTATATAAATTAATGAACAGTTTTTAATTGGATTGCTAAGCACGGTAATGAAGAATGAATAGGATTATCGCTACAAGTGAAAATTCTACTAGAAACTGTAATGTGCTACGGAGTTGTAGCGTGTGCTACGAATTAATTATGTAGACGTCGAACGGTGGCTTCTGTCGTAATACGATCGTTTGCGTAGTACGTTAATTTGCGTTTCTGGCACTATGCGTCGAAAGGCGCACAAAGCTTTACGTAGCTGCCTATATAATTACCTCGTCACCATTAACTCGTACATAGTATAAACATCCTGTGACATAACAACCTATACAATGAGACCAATTTCAAAATCGTGCAATAAATCAGATGTTTCACACAAAACTGCAAGATATAGTTGACCGAAATGTATGGGGGTAGCAGATTTTTCCTGCGATTCCAGTGTTGGTCCTATGGTTATTATTAAGTTAGTCAATTTGATAGTCTGAACAAACTCTTTTAGTATCGTCATATTTTTCAGTTAGACCTTTTCGTAGAAAGAACTAACGTTTACTATGCATGTGTTACAAAAATACCCGTAAAGCGGGGAGTAACCCCCTTTTCGCTAGGAATGGCGTAATATGTCCCTTTATAAAGAGTCTATTAACAATATTTGAAAACCTTACTTTCATTGTGTGACTTACCGCCAAAATGTTTCATTGATGTGCAAACCCTATTTTAGTAAAATTGAAGAGTTAAACTACGCAGAATAACAGATGCGGTGCTCCGGTTCTCTGATATGATAGCTTATTAGGGTTGACAATATTTTTGGCTTCGATAATTTATTATATTTTTAAGGGCTATTTTGTAAGAGAGCGTAGGGCATAGCGTTTTCGCTAGTAGTGAACAGTCCGCTTGGGGTAGATCCTCCACCTTACAGAAGACAACTTTTAAGTTGTGTTCCTGAGAGTGAGTGAGGTTTCCAGCGCTCATATGGGTATCGTGGCCAGTATCCTATATTGGTACTAGCTGTGTGGGTTAAAATAAGGTATGGGGGGTCGGCAACGTTCGCGTGATACCGATGGCGTTGCAAGCGTCCATAGGCTGGTGATCGCTTAACATCAGGCGACCCTTGTTTGTTACCTTTGTAGTATAAAATATATACATTCTATTTTTGAATGTTATCAGTCGGCTAAATCACAATACTTAATGTTTCAATAACGTTATATACTATTATAAAACGTTATATACTTTTGAATTTGCAATGCTTCGCCAATATAAATGATGGTAAAAAATAAATAATACACGAGGTAAACAAATATTTCTTCCTGACAAGTTTTTTTTTGTTATCAATAGATAATTAAAATATATAGGCCTAGCTGTCACATCTCTCCATAGTCTTTAAATATTTCACTACATATAACAAAACAACCAAAAGTATGTTTTAAAAAAAAGAGATATCGGAATTCTAATGATAATCACTTGTACACTGATCTCAAGTATAACCCTGTTTCGGTAAGGGCGTTGTAGCCAGCGAAATTACGGCGCTAATGAGATCTGAGAAGTAATATCTCGTTATTAACAATGTTTGTATTTTGCAAGCAGGTGGAATATATTTTTCTGCAATTAGCTTTTATGTTGCATTTTTGTTATCTCCATCTTTTATTTTCATTACTATATCAAAATACATATATTATGAAAATAATAAAAGTTACTGTTTAGAATCAGGTAGGTAACGTAGCAGACTAAGAAATATTACTAAAGGACCTATATCATCATTTTTAAAAATAACCTATTATGCATTGGTTATTGAAAGAAATGATCAACAATTAATACAGATATCCTATATTCATAGAAGTAATAACACAAAGAAGACTTTAGTAATATAAACAAATATTTAGAATTTTTATAGTATACAAGCTGTGCCCGCGAAGTACCTCACTCAAAAATTTCTGGCCTCCCTTATCACCTAGAGGTATAAAAAAATAACCTACGACTTAATTTCAGACCTAATACCAGGTATACACAAAAAAAATCATAAAAATCGGTCAAGCCGTTTCAGATGAATTCGATAACAAACACTGTGATACGAAAGTTATACATATAACATACATATTAGAGACATTAGATGAGATAAACTACTTTATATTTTGAAATGTTGGTCTAATTAACATTTTCTTTTTTTTAGGTACGTTATTCTCTAAGTAGACTCCGAGGATAGGTGCTATTTAAACAGATTGTAAGTAAAAGATCAAGTTAATAGTACATTTCGATACAGGTGCGCAAAGAATTTAATTTCTTCACGAGTTACGATAGGGACGAGTGAAAATGACAATTCCGCACGTGCATCGAACTACGTGTTTAATACATTTGCGAAAAAATAAAACAACGAAAGGAGAACAATGAAAAACCGTTTAATCCTTGGACAAATAATAATTAACATTACATTTTGAACAATCGTTGATTTATTAATAGTATTTACGCTGTAAAATAGTCATTTCATACAAGAAAATTGTACAGAATTTTTTTTGATTAAAAACTTCCTTTTGGAGGTTATATATCCAGATTGAAAACAAAAAGCACTAGTGCGGAAAACAGTATTAATATTGCTTGAGATATATTCTGTATCACTTAGTTATGTAAGGTGAAATAAATTAATCAAAGAACGAATCAAAATTAGTTTTTATCAATGTCTTTACATCCACATCACCAGCCGATGTGCTTACACGCCATTATATTAGCAACAGACATTATAATTGTATAAAATAAACTGTAGGTTACTGATAGTAAGGAACCTTCTGTTCGATAGGTTGTGGTTTCTTTTGAAATATCTTGCGTTTAAATATTTATGAAATGAATATGTAATGTAAATAGATCTTTTCTCAACGAATAAAATTTGGTAAGTTCGAAACATTTTTAAATCTGCCGAATGAATGTATGACGTAAGATGACGATTGCATGAATAATGCGCTGAGCTGGTGAATGATTGGAAGATGATGAAGGTTGAAGTTTGGATCGTCGCTTGATACACACGCTAACACTTTTCAATAGTTTGTTCTGCACCACACATACCCAACAGTAAAGCTTAGAAATCAACAAACTATATTTGCATTGTTTACTATCAACTTGTATTCGGAAAATCGTTTATTGCGGCATTAAAACGTTAATTTCAAAAATAAAGAAGCTAGCTTTGTCGCTTTCGGGCGTAAAACTTCACATGTGAATGTAAGTGAGATAAATTCCTCTAAAAAGAGTGAACATACAAAGCGGGTTGACGAATGTGCACTGCCATTTTACTGCACTATTATCCAGAATAGATCTTTCTAAAAACGCGTCTGCTTTATCCCGCCATCGTGTCAGTATCTGGATGGCACGATAATTGAACTGGCAACCCGGAATGGTTTGTCAAACGAAAGGTCGCTGAATTTGATGTACGACGTGGAACTTCGAATGGAAAATTTTAGTAAGCGAATTTCGCGGTCCAATCTCTTCGCTCGCCGTAAAACGGCTCCTCTTAATTTGGATTCAATCACTAATTCAGTGGCGGCGCTCGGGTTATTGGCGTTTCGACGGCTCGACCGGCCTGCTCGATTTATTGCTGGTAACTTGTAACTTAAATCCAATGACTTACGACGCTCCACCGGACTTTTGCGTCGGACGTGCTTCAGTCTCTGTTATTTGTTCAAAAAGTTTTGAAATATGATTTTGTCTGTAAATATTTTAATTTAAAATATATGCTTTGTTCTCAAAAAATAAAAGTATCATTGTTATGTTATATGTATGAAGATTACCAAAGAGTATGTTTTCAATACGGTTAGAATACGCGTGGGCGTTTGTCGTTTGTTTTGTAAAAGAAAAGAAGATCGTTTTGGTTGTCATTGCTATTGTTTGCTAAGCCCGTGTTTTAGTGATTTAAATATTGATTAATTATAAATACACTACAATCATGATCCATAAAAAATACCCAAAACCCGGCACAAATAAAACATTTCTCAAAATTTTCCTTCAAATATTGTTTGTTTAACCTTTGGACCGTTCTTATGTCGCTCGTAATTTAATAGTGGCGGTTTTCGTTGTTTAAATGTAAAGCTTGAATTGAAAGCTTGAAAAGGCTTACTGTACCTAAATCTATACATCTATACAAATAAAGAAAATTGAAGTGTCTGTTTTAGTAACAAGTTTTTACTAAATGGGTTTGCCCATATACTATAAAGAAAAAAAAAATTTGTCACCCCTTCTCTTCTTGTGGATATCGTAGTAACTGAAAACTTGGAACAAAGCCCTAGGCTAGATCAACCCGTCTGGCTAGCGTGTAACAGGCCAATTCCTCCTGGTCTGATCACCTGAGAAGAACCTAAGCCCAGTATATAGTTTGAAGTGAATTATCAATAAAACCGAGAACCTACAGATATTTCAGAGCGGAAAACAACTTTCTCAGCTCTGAAATATCTGAATAATAGTATGATAGTCTAAATCGAAAAGATTATTAATAGTAACAAGGTAACAATTTGATGATAAATACCTTAACACCATAATACACGTAAACGTGTGAGATTGCAATATATTCTCATTTCAGCATAACGCGGCAGCCCGCGGCGATTTGCGCTAGGGCTGTCACCGCAAAGAAAACACGGCGGCTTTATAACAAAACCCCATTGAATTGTTAATGCACGATTCCCGGGGATTAACTGTACTATTGATAACAAAGTATCGAATTAACCACACCTAATCTTAACGATTTAAGTGTGTTAGAAGTGTCAGAAACTAGAGAGAATGTCATGCAGAGTTTCCATTCAAGCTCTTGATGTTTTGTGACCCACCTCCCATTAAGTGCAACTAGAATAAAGTAAAAGCTACAGATTAAACAAACACATTTTAGTACTTATAATTCAAAAAGTCTTAATGAAAATTACGAAAACAAATAATAAAATAATTTAAGTTCCCCGAAGTACTCTAAATCTTTAGCAAAATCCATCGAAAACTATTCAGTAGCTAGATATGATAAAGTTACAGACAAACAGTGTAACATACGCATTAAAAATTAAGGTAGTGATTAAATTGATTATTAAGTTATGATTTACAGCTAAATAACGTGTTATCTAATACAAAATATACAGCTTATAAACAGCTATAACTTAGAGCGCATTCAATACAAAACGCCTCTATACTTCATCATCAATACACCCACAATTGACCATAGGCCTAGCGCAATTTGAGAAGATTTTGGACCAACTCCCATTACACTGCCCGACCCGATCCTTGATATGTATATAGTACATTGCGTTGCATCCGTAAAATATTGGGAATACCTCGCTAAAAGACGTTTTTAATACTTCACGATAGCAGTTAATAAATTTTATGTAATATACTTGCATCACGCCATTCCTTAAACAAGTTATCATGCCTTCGCACAACATTTTGAATATTCCGAACAATATTGGATTCCAGGAATGAATGCGAACGGAACCGCAAATTATTGGGAGCCATCTTGGCGATCTGAAATTCTTAAGATAACTGAATATCAACGTCTTCTAGAATAGATCATAAGAAATGCAATCGTAAACGATTAGAATCTACGCATTTTAAAATTCTTTATACACAAACATTATGCATTCAGTATGTACAATAAAGTGTATAAATAAATAAATTCTGGGGCTTCAGGGAGGTAAATTGTGCATCAAAATTAAACTATTAGTACCCATTGAGTCCTAATCGATCTGGGTTTTGGTCCATATATTTATGGACCATATCCTTTCCAATCAAACGTTTAAAATTAAAATGACATTTAAATGTCTATTTGGTTTAAGTGTGTTTAAGCATCATAAACAATCGAAGTAACTATCTATAAATGGTCTATAATTTTGTCAAATACTCTTTGACTAAGGCCTGTTCTTATGTTACTAATAAACGTCCCAACACCTCTATAACTTGGTAATCAATCAGAGAGTCAGGTTCGGACGTCCCTTTATAAAAGCAGAATCAAAATTGTGTATTATAAATGCGCTATACAAGGCTGAAGTAACATGAATACAGGAGTCATTACTCTTCGTAGAGGGATAATAAAATAGGGGCAAAGTTCAGACCCAGGAAAAAACGTTCACTGAGTGCGTTCAAATTGACTTTATATTTCAAGGCGAATGAACTTAGTAGGTGGTGAATTATCAGGGAATCAGATATCTATTTGATTGGGTCTATGCGTTGAAATGATTGATTCGATATGTCATTTTTAACCTCCAATACTTCTATGAATGTTCTTACGCAATTGTACAGAAGATTGGTAGATAATTATAACTTTGATTACGTTACATGCCTGCCTGAAATGCCTGAAACTATGTTCTACTGTCCCAATATCGTGGTACTATGCTTGATTATCTATCTACAAAGGCACAATTGCTTCTGAGATCAAATATTCTAAGCAATTTAATACATTTTTCAATTGTCATGTTGGCAAATATGACTTGCTGAAGACTGAGTCTGAATATAAAGTCTAGCATAAGTTAAACTTATCTCAAAATTTTTCTGTAAAATATTGCATCTCCAAAATGAGAGACAAACACATCTAGACACGCGGTAGCGTGTCAAACCAAGTTCAAAGATAGAGAACTGGCGAGCAACACCATGTGTAATTTTATACAAAATATATATATTTTCACTCCACTCCTTTTCACTCCTTTTTAACTCAAAATTTATTTATTTTAATGACTTGATTGAGATATAGATCTAAAACCTAAGCCACTTCCAGATGACCTAGAAAGCTCATATTTTGCACATAACTAGGTAATTGTGTATAGATGAAACAAAAAATCACAAAATACTTAATTGTATATTTACTTTAATAATAAATATGAAATTTGTGTACCTACTGTTGTTTACCTAGTCAATGGTACGGAACCTAGTCAATGGTACGTTTAAATATTGATTAATTATAAATACACTACAATCATGATCCATAAAAAATACCCAAAACCCGGCACAAATAAAACATTTCTCAAAATTTTCCTTCAAATATTGTTTGTTTAACCTTTGGACCGTTCTTATGTCGCTCGTAATTTAATAGTGGCGGTTTTCGTTGTTTAAATGTAAAGCTTGAATTGAAAGCTTGAAAAGGCTTACTGTACCTAAATCTATACATCTATACAAATAAAGAAAATTGAAGTGTCTGTTTTAGTAACAAGTTTTTACTAAATGGGTTTGAATGTATATCGGGTACCAATAACAAAAACACAATTTAAATTGTTTTTTGTCTGTCTCTCGGTTTGTTCCCGCTAATCTCCGTAACGGTTGGACCGATGTTGACGGGACTTTCACTAATAGATAGCTAATTATATAAGGTATAACATAGGCTACTTTTTATCAACTTCAACAAAAGTTACTATTCCACGCGGACGAAGTCGCGGGCACAGCTAGTCTAAAATAAAAATACTGCATCTCCGAAATCAGTGACAAACACGTTCAAATTGTCTATTGTTTTTGTTCGGGCACAATATTTTGGTTTTTACTCTGCATATTCTCAGTTGACAACTTATCATTGTATGTGACTTGTGAAAATAATGAAGAAAATACGATAATTAATAAAGTAAAATTATTAAAATTATTGTAGTAGGTATTTAATTTTTTATCAAAATGCAGAGTGGAGGAACCAGGCTCACCCTAAATAAACATGACTCTGTCTGCATTAATAACAAAGTCAATCACAAATCTTGTAAGAAATCCAGTATAGAGTAAGCTAAATAGTCGTTATTTAAATGAACAAATAAAAATAAACTTCCCATGCCTTCCTAGCACGACCACCAAAACACGATATGATAATGCGGTTTATCGCGGTGAACTGTCAAAATACAATAGGTTTTAATCGTATTTTGACAGTTTACCGCGATAAATCGCTTTATCATGTCGTGTTTTTGGTGGTCGTGCTAGGAAGGCATGGGAAGTTTATTTTTATTTGTTCATTTAAATAACGACTATTTAGCTTACTCTATACTGGATTTCTTACAGGGGCTGGTCACATACACACAACGGGCAAAGTAAGCAAGAGTAGTACTTAGTAGTTGTTGCCGTCGGCGCTGACAAGCAAAATTAAATGTCGAGGTGGAAACGGTGCAATAGATCAAAGGTTACTTTCTTTGTATGAATAATTATTAAAATGAATGAATTTTATTTCAGGGCTGTCTACAGAACTTGGCATCCATTTAGATCTCAATGTATCTCAATCGGATATAACTGTACCTAAACAAAAAACCGGCCAAGTGCGAGTCGGACTCGCACACGAAGGGTTCCGTACCATTGACTAGGTAAACAACAGTAGGTACACAAATTTCATATTTATTATTAAAGTAAATATACAATTAAGTATTTTGTGATTTTTTGTTTCATCTATACACAATTACCTAGTTATGTGCAAAATATGAGCTTTCTAGGTCATCTGGAAGTGGCTTAGGTTTTAGATCTATATCTCAATCAAGTCATTAAAATAAATAAATTTTGAGTTAAAAAGGAGTGAAAAGTGGTTCAATATATATATTTTGTATAAAATTACACATGGTGTTGCTCGCCAGTTCTCTATCTTTGAACTTGGTTTGACACGCTACCGCGTGTCTAGATGTGTTTGTCTCTCATTTTGGAGATGCAATATTTTACAGAAAAATTTTGAGATAAGTTTAACTTATGCTAGACTTTATATTCAGACTCAGTCTTCAGCAAGTCATATTTGCCAACATGACAATTGAAAAATGTATTAAATTGCTTAGAATATTTGATCTCAGAAGCAATTGTGCCTTTGTAGATAGATAATCAAGCATAGTACCACGATATTGGGACAAATGACATATCGAATCAATCATTTCAACGCATAGACCCAATCAAATAGATATCTGATTCCCTGATAATTCACCACCTACTAAGTTCATTCGCCTTGAAATATAAAGTCAATTTGAACGCACTCAGTGAACGTTTTTTCCTGGGTCTGAACTTTGCCCCTATTTTATTATCCCTCTACGAAGAGTAATGACTCCTGTATTCATGTTACTTCAGCCTTGTATAGCGCATTTATAATACACAATTTTGATTCTGCTTTTATAAAGGGACGTCCGAACCTGACTCTCTGATTGATTACCAAGTTATAGAGGTGTTGGGACGTTTATTAGTAACATAAGAACAGGCCTTAGTCAAAGAGTGTTTGACAAAATTATAGACCATTTATAGATAGTTACTTCGATTGTTTATGATGCTTAAACACACTTAAACCAAATAGACATTTAAATGTCATTTTAATTTTAAACGTTTGATTGGAAAGGATATGGTCCATAAATATATGGACCAAAACCCAGATCGATTAGGACTCAATGGGTACTAATAGTTTAATTTTGATGCACAATTTACCTCCCTGAAGCCCCAGAATTTATTTATTTATACACTTTATTGTACATACTGAATGCATAATGTTTGTGTATAAAGAATTTTAAAATGCGTAGATTCTAATCGTTTACGATTGCATTTCTTATGATCTATTCTAGAAGACGTTGATATTCAGTTATCTCAAGAATTTCAGATCGCCAAGATGGCTCCCAATAATTTGCGGTTCCGTTCGCATTCATTCCTGGAATCCAATATTGTTCGGAATATTCAAAATGTTGTGCGAAGGCATGATAACTTGTTTAAGGAATGGCGTGATGCAAGTATATTACATAAAATTTATTAACTGCTATCGTGAAGTATTAAAAACGTCTTTTAGCGAGGTATTCCCAATATTTTACGGATGCAACGCAATGTACTATATACATATCAAGGATCGGGTCGGGCAGTGTAATGGGAGTTGGTCCAAAATCTTCTCAAATTGCGCTAGGCCTATGGTCAATTGTGGGTGTATTGATGATGAAGTATAAAGGCGTTTTGTATTGAATGCGCTCTAAGTTATAGCTGTTTATAAGCTGTATATTTTGTATTAGATAACACGTTATTTAGCTGTAAATCATAACTTAATAATCAATTTAATCACTACCTTAATTTTTAATGCGTATGTTACACTGTTTGTCTGTAACTTTATCATATCTAGCTGCTGAATAGTTTTCGATGGATTTTGCTATAGATTTAGAGTACTTCGGGGAACTTAAATTATTTTATTATTTGTTTTCGTAATTTTCATTAAGGCTTTTTGAATTATAAGTACTAAAATGTGTTTGTTTAATCTGTAGCTTTTACTTTATTCTAGTTGCACTTAATGGGAGGTGGGTCACAAAACATCAAGAGCTTGAATGGAAACTCTGCATGACATTCTCTCTAAGTTTCTGACACTTCTAACACACTTAAATCGTTAAGATTAGGTGTGGTTAATTCGATACTTTGTTATCCATAGTACAGTTAATCCCCGGGAATCGTGCATTAACAATTCAATGGGGTTTTGTTATAAAGCCGCCGTGTTTTCTTTGCGGTGACAGCCCTAGCGCAAATCGCCGCGGGCTGCCGGGTTATGCTGAAATGAGAATATATTGCAATCTCACACGTTTACGTGTATTATGGTGTTAAGGTATTTATCATCAAATTGTTACCTTGTTACTATTAATAATCTTTTCGATTTAGACTATCATACTATTATTCAGATATTTCAGAGCTGAGAAAGTTGTTTTCCGCTCTGAAATATCTGTAGGTTCTCGGTTTTATTGATAATTCACTTCAAACTATATACTGGGCTTAGGTTCTTCTCAGGTGATCAGACCAGGAGGAATTGGCCTGTTACACGCTAGCCAGACGGGTTGATCTAGCCTAGGGCTTTGTTCCAAGTTTTTAGTTACTACGATATCCACAAGAAGAGAAGGGGTGACAAATTTTTTTTTTCTTTATAGTATATGGGTAGACACTTGTCCTCATCTTGCCTGATGGTAAGCAAAGGTGGGGACTAAGGTGGAGCGTGCCTACTCATTAGGTGCCGACTCACTCTAGTCCTGAAAAGACCCGGGTTGTAATGAGGTGGGAACACAGAGGACGGCAAAGAATTCCATTCCTTTGCAGTACGCATTAAAAAAGTGGAAGCGAAACGCTTCGTGCGGAGCAGTAGAATTTCTACTACGTAGGGGTGGGTCTTTGCCGTTCTCCGGGTGCCTCGGTAGTAAAAGGGAGATGGTGGAATAAGATCAAACAGCTCTTGGGAACACTCTCCGAAATGTAGCCTGTAAAAAACCGAAATGTATTGGAAATCTATTTTAAATTCGTCACCAGATTGCTAATGGACTTTAGCACTTTGTTAACTATGTTAAATGCGATAATAACAATGATGATACTTATTTTTATCATCCGAAAGCTAGAAGTAATGCAATAATTTTTAGTCTTGAGTATCAAGTTGCCGTTCTTGATCGACCATTATTATTGGTATTGTTAGGGAAGATATAATCCAAGACTTTAAACACGATTCATTTATTTATTCTTCATGTACTGTGTACAAAGGTGGACTTAATGCCATGGGCATTCTCTGCCAGTCGACCTTGGGGTGATGCAGAGAATACAAGGTAGATGTTAAAAGAAACAACATTATTCGAAACAATAAACAACTAAAAAAAATACGCAAATCAATTTAAAAGTTATAATTATATTAAATGTTAACTATTTATATTAATATATAAATAAATAGTAATTAGTTTAAAATATTACAATATACAAAATAACCATATATGAATATATATAAATATAGATAATATATATAAGTATATATAAATATCTATTGCTAAATAGAGAGATTGCTGGTGACTCTAGAGATAAAAATAAAGGAAAGATTCTTTTCGAAATTCAAATTATCGATGGTCTTCTGATAGCAGCCTCCGTAGCCCCCTCTTGAATGCATACAAGCTGGAGGATTCTAATTGCGGGTATTCTAATTTAATTTCACTCCTTGTCTTACCTCTCTAACCGGATGATAGCAGCGTGAGCCCGACTGCTATGGAGCAAAAATAGGTGACAAAGGTCTATATATAGGTACCAAAGGGATTAAAAGACACGAATCTTTCACAGAAAAACAATCTTTCGATTCGAACGCACTTTATCAATCGTAATAGCGTAATAACACACGCATTCACATTGAAGCAGTACAGTAGGCATGTATTAAAGTAATGCCCGATCAATATTTCCGTAACACGTATGTGCGTGATCGCCGACGCTTTTTCACCTTGAATGCTCATGAGCTAACATTGTTTTATTTTCATTTGATGTTCAAGAGCGATCGCATGGCCGAGCTGTTATGCACGAATGCACTCATCGGTTATCGTTCGATTTGACGCGTGCATGACTCCAGCAGCGCATTTGGGAGAGTGAAACCTTCAAATTACCCAAAGTTACTGATATTATGCTGACACGTCTTTTAATTCTGGATGTATGTATCTTTAAACCTTATTTTATTGAACTTGGATTTCACTAGTTCAATGTAGTTGATATTGGGTCGGTGATCAATTAGTTTACTTACTTTGATAATGTGTTGTGGTTTCCTTTGATGAATAAATTTTTATCTCAAACATCTTAAAACCCCTTTTATTTAACCAAGAGAGTATTTATTCTGTGTTGTACACTGTTGATACGAATAATTATTTCTGACTGATTATACATCGAAAAATAAAGAGTACATTTCCATTCATACATCCTTAATTAAATCGCTCAGATCAGACTACAGGGAATGCAAAAGTATTTTTTTTAAATCCATTATGAAATGTCAAGATTACCTTACACTCCAGTTAAAGTATTTATTTGCAGAATTAGATTCTATCCTCCCGGGTTTCACGCACCCACCTTATTTAGACAGAGACGTTTCGCATAATTGCATAGTGTTACCCGTCAGAGTCAGGGGTGCTCAAAACCAAAATTTAAGAGCCCTTATTTATTCATAGGCGCTCGCTCCTCTCTTTGTGCGTAATACGATTTATTTATCTGCCCTCCATACATGTTTGATAAACCCGCTGTCTAAAGCTTAACGTTATACAAGGTTTCATATCCTGCCTATTGGATACGTGATTTCGATTCTACTTTAACACGAGTTTCTGAACTAAATCTTCTTCAGAATGTTTGTGTATTTCAGCTGTTGTGTAATATTTGGAGTATTTGATGTATCATTCTAAAAGCGATTGAGTTTCAGAGATATCTAGAATGTTGGCTTCAAAAAGTTGTTCCTTTTATGCAGATCATTCCTCTCTTTGGTTAGTGGAATACTTATAGCATTCATGATTGTAGTTTATTCTAGAACATCTTTATTATAGTTTCACTCTTACTCTATTAGTGTTCTCGGTTTTCTAGGGAATTTAAATCTGTTTCTCACCATGTTTAGGCACGCAGGCTGATATAAAACTAAGGTGTGTTTTAAATTTGTGAATATATTGTCTTGTAAAAAGTAATTTTTAACTGACATGGTTTTTAAGTTAACATTAGATCGATTAACATGAATTAAGAACTACGATTAGTTTTTCACATTATTTTTTTTCACAATGAGCCTTCCATTTGATAAATTTTAAGCATGGGTAAATATTTTTTGACAGTTCAATCAGTTAAACTTTTAAAATAAAATAAAATACATTCAATCACTTTAAATTTTGCAAATCAATAGAATGCTTATGCGTAACCCTACCTATATTATATATAATTACGTTCTATGCTGATAAATATTTACTGCTTCTACTCGTATAAATTTAATCAATCTATAAAAATAAATCTCATACAAACTTTCTTGTTACTCATATGCATACACACACTTTGAGGTATACACACTTGGACGAAAAGAGAAAGTAAATTAAAAATAGTAATATTTTGGGACTGTTAATGTTATTTAATTGAGCAATATCATTAATTTATGCCGCGATTTGATGACACTAATTGCAAAGATTGCTCCTTATGACGCCCGCTGTTTCATATCCATCATCACGCTAGTATCAGACGACCTATATAATAAGACACAGTTTTTAATAACACATGCGTCACAAAAATATTTACTAACACTGCTAATGCTTCAGCTTTGAAGTGCCGAGTGTTGATGTAATTATGTGGATCAGCGAGACAGCATTCCAGTTACAATTACAATAAATCACGTTTAAATATTAGATGTGCAGGTATATTCTAGATAGACTAAATAATAATCAGAGACATGGGTATTAAATGGGTTATGAAAAACACAGATTTCTATTTCTATAAAACACTATTTAAAACCTAAAAGACTATAGACAAATAACGTTGGGTTCTTGAGCGTGAATACGTTTGCCAGAAGTCAGCGGGAAGACGCTCTCGTTGCCAGAACTCTACGAGGGGCGCTTTCGTTGTAGGAACTTATCGGGTATTTTTGTGCTAATAATATAGTGAACTAAGAGAGGTAGATCACGGCGTTTATATAGCCTGAGTTGGGAAGTAGAATACATTCTTATCACAGACAACCACGCCCAAATGACGTCTGCATAATATCAGGACCTATGCGTGTTTGTCACCCATGTTGTGATGATAAAACCAAGCCAACAATTTCTTAAAGTTTGACATCTCTGTGTGTACTAGAAATAAAATATAACTGTTCTGTTACCTGCGAACCTTTGTATGCAATATTGCTGGCTTCAGATTACTGAGCTTTGATGTATCTATAAGTTATTTTTACTGATCACTTAGACTAAGAACGTCGCGGTGGAATGAGCGATTGCACCAAATCCCAGCTTCATATTCCACATTAGATTTGGAAAAAAAAACGTCCACCAAAATAGAAAACTCCAAACTGATTAAAATGTGTGGGAGCACGTTGTAAATGAACAAAATGTTTGTGAAACTATCCAAGTATTAAGTGATCTCTGTTTGAAACACTGCGTGTTTGCTTTTGTTCAATCAAAAGGGACGATCGCTGTTGTAAACGTAATTAACGGGGCTTTACTAGTTGACTTAAGTTTCCCTTCGGTCAAGCGGTTAAATGTACCTTTTGAAACCAAGAGATCAGTTTGTAACCATGCCACGCCCAAGGCTTAGATCATTTAGCAGAGCTTATATGATTTACAGTTAACAGTAGATATTGTTCTAGAGAAGATGGAGTATTAAAGGTCAAATGGCTTTTGCATGTTGTTTATACTTAAGAGGAAATCATTCGATCCGTTTTTCCATACAAACGTATTCCCCTGTTTTTTTCCTGGATAATGATAATAGTTGCTTTTTTTTTTTTTAAAAGTCTTAGGCCACTATTAGTATGTTCCTTTAATTTCCTTTTTTTATTAAGTTAATTATCAAAGGAGATTTAAACCTTCAAAAACCTAACAAATGGCCAGATTTTCTCCAGTTCAGCAGTTCTGCAAACGTCCAGCAAAGAAATTTTACAAGATTATATGAAAAAAAGCAAAACATCGACAGCAAAGCCCACAGCCAAAACCTTTATTTAATTTTTAACGTCCTTAGTCCTTAGTGTTTCCTCCAAATCCCAATGAAAACGCCACACAATGTTGCTTCAAATTTTATAACTGTGGAATCAATTTAAATGACGGACGTTATAATCGATAGCTCAGCGTTTACGTTTATGGAAGTAATACAAACATTTACCGCAGTTTCGGATTTTACGATTATACGTGGCCAAAAATTCAAAATTTTAAGTTTGTCCACACTTTCGGAAAGGCACGTTAGATATTGGGGCTAAAAGGTTGTATTGAATAGCTTTATCTCTGCCCTTAATCCTATCCTATATTCCTTTCTATGCGTCTACATGAATAGAACTAGAAATACATGTTTCTATTTGCGACTGTGCTTAAAACACAAGGCTTAAGTGAAGTTTAAAGTTTTTTTATTGCAACTTAGTTGGCAAACAAGAAAACTGCCCACCTGATGGTAAGTGGTAACAGTCACCCATAATACGTGTGGCTCTTGTGAAATTCGCAGCAAATCTGCACCCTCACAAGAACCACATTGTACGTTGCCGTGATAATATCAGATGTAAAGTCACGGTACCCAGTAACTTCACTGCCATATTCTTACCCTTCAAACCGGAACACAGCAATGCAAGCACTGCTGCTTTGCGGCAGAAATAGGTAAGACGGAGGTACCTAAGCAGACGACCCTGGTACAAATAAGCATGTGGGTAGCCTAATGATAAGCGATCACCACAGCCTATAGATGCTTGCAGACCTTTAGCATCAATCGCGCGTTACCGACATTGAATTTAAGTATATTTTCACGCCTTTTTTGAAGAACCCCAAGCTGTAGTCCTTATGAAAAACCTTCAAAGCTCACTCCACAACCTGAGTGTACGCGGGGAAAAAAGAAGTATGTATCATTTGCCCGATCCGATCATCTAATCTGTATCACCGCATTGGATTGTGTGTACCGGGGCGTATACAGACTGCGTTTTATGATTGCGTATCACCACTGGTGATAACGACGTGTGTCGGTCGTCGGGTGTCGGTGTTATGGATACAGCTTGTATGTTACCCGCGCGTAAAGAACTTGTTTGTTTATAAAGAAGGAATATGTGTTTAATTTGTATTATATATTCATGGTGGTTTCGCTTAAAGTTGGCTTACCAATATAATGACTATCTTCTGGACTATCTTATGGACGTTGAGACCTGCTGTGGAGTCCGTCAACAATCTTCTGATGACAAAAAGTACAACTATGGATGGAGGCGATAAGACGAATTGAGATCTTGAATTGAAATTTAATGTGTATTCAGTTTTAGTAAACCAACTTTGGTACATAGGCTATAGTGATATTAAGAATTTAATGACGAGTACAGTATAGGTAAAATCGGGAATTTTTAGGTTTTAACTCCTAAATTAAGATTGTTTCTAATACTGATTCTTGCGAGTATAATGACACTTAAGCATTTTATCTATCTTAAATTTCATCTATCTTCTATTATTTTTAATAAGTACTTCCTTTTTGTAATGCACCTAGAATCATTTTAACAACAATATTATTTGATTCCGTTTTATATTAGGTACTAAAGAAATTACAAGGAAATTCTGTATAATGCAGAAACAAAACTAAAAGTACACACAACGTCCGACAAAAGAGTAATGCTAATGAATATTAGTTTCACTTCCGATATCTACAGCATTTTGTAACCGACTGCAAATGCTGTCGCCGACGATAATAAACTCTTAAGGATATATTGTTGCTGTTATATAAATTAAAATGAACACCACTTGGAAATATTGTCTACTTACTAAAGGCATAAGGTCCAACGAGTTTTATAATGAAGGACTTGTATGAAATAACGACATTGTACTGAGTATGCGAGAGAGAGACTCAGTGCTATAGTCGCCTGCGTGCGCGATACCTCTATCAATTTCTTCCGCTAAGGGCGGTATTTGCATTGCTGTTTCGGTTTGATGGTAAAGACTGGCAGTGAAATTACGAGGTACTTGATATGTCATTGGCAACGTACATTGGGTCTTTATAGAGGTTGTATGTATTGCATACTAGCTTTCCGCTCGCGACTTCGCCCGCGTTTTCTCGAGCGAATTTTATAATTTCCCGTAGGAAAAATAATTTTGTAGACTATGTTACTCAGGGATAATGTAGCATTCTAATGGTGAAAGAATTTTTCAAATTGGTCCAGTATTTTCGGAGCCTATTCAATACAAACATACAAAAATACAAATCTTTCCTCTTTATAATATAAACCGCGTAACAAAGGTGGCACTGACGGAATCGTATCAAATATGGTTAGGCAGAGAGAGGAGCCGGAGTGGTGAAGGTGAATGTTGATGTATTGTAAAGTAGCTACTTAAACCTGCACCTGGGTCGTAAGCCCCAGGCACTGCTCTTGGCTCTTTTCTCTGCAACGCGATGGACCCGGCACCCGCACGGTGAATCCATGGAATGCTAAGTTATCGTCTCATTATTATTAGTATAGATTTGCAAATCCTACAGGAAATACATGAACTATAGGCGACTGAAGCCACATAACGTCAGGTAGCAGCCTCATTGTTTACCAAGTTTGTTGTATAAAAAAATAGCCAAGACATTCTTAAGTGCTTTAATTTATGCAAAATGATATACTGCTTCAACCGTTCTTAGTGAGATGCGTGGAAGTGACCCTTATTTAAAAATATGTCTTACTATAAAGTAAAAATGTATATTTCATTCATATTGTAGTGTACAAAAAAAATGGTTACTGAAATGATTTGGTGTTCGAAGTATCACTTTCAGTATCTAATAAGTGGCTTTTTTTTGAACCGCGTGGTTCGTAGCAGTATTAATGAATTGGCCCACCTCCAGCTCGAACCAGGCTCGGCTGCAAAACCATGTGCCAATTGCCAGACCGATGCGTTTTGGCCAAGATAAGAGGCATTACTCAGCGGAGAGTAGTTGCTCGTTATCTGCAGGATGGATAGCTGTGAAAATAGGTTTAAAATTACAAAAAAAAAACAAAGCTCTTAAAATTATAGCGATGTTTTTGGGAGCAGTTTTTACGCTCGCACCACTCAAGTGCAGCTTATGTATTCATTCACCAACAAATAACTTTGTTATGAATGGTGATTCGAATGCTATGAATAATAACGATAACCTTTGAGGGTTTGCTATCTCTTCTAATACTCTAATACCTACAGCGGGGATACTATCTAAGTCTTTTAACCAATAGAGGATCCGTTGTCCGACGAACAATGTTTCCCGAGTATTGCATAGTCAATATTCCTCTACCAATATCGATTATCTGTAAGTATTATGGAGATAATCGATGTGTTTTAATCGATATTAACCACAGATTAGTAAATAGTTACCTACTACGTAACCTTAACATCGCAGTTTAATATCAATATCAAAATATCGTTGATTTTAACATTTTGAAATGACTATCGAGCATCCCTATCATATAAATCACCTGTTTCATACGTTCAGAATTATAAAAAGTTCCAATGTTTGCATTATAGCAAAATTTAATTTATAACATCGATGGTTATTGAATATCTGTGCTGTTTGACAATATAGGTGACGCGGCAATGTACCTACGACAGACACGAAACTCCAAAAACTAACGTAGAGAGTAGTCCCTCAGCTCCGAAGTCAGCTCGATGCGACGCGTAAATCAGTGGCCTGTTTATCTGTTTGTCATTCATCTTATTTGCAACCGTAATTTGATTAGATCGCGTAAACAGTCAAGCTACGTATTTACACGTTCTTGGAAAACCCAGGGAACTGTGAAATTTTTTAGAGTCCGTTGATTGCACACATGTCTGCTGGAGCTGTAACTGCTCGCGTTACTAAGCTAAGTGTACTACGGGATGTCTACGGGGTACATTTCCGTAGAGCGAGTTATATCCATTGAACCACCTCAAAGTCTTTCTGATCTTTAGAAGGGGTGGAATAGTACAAGAGTAAGTGAGTCGGAGAAGAACGGAGAAGTACGTCAACCCTCCCCGCGAGTCTAGTCAGAGGTAATTTTAAAAATGTTAATATTCGCTCTAAGTTGAAACTCATAACATAACAAACCATATCACTGTATCATTATAAATTACGAATTATGGCGATATTGAGGTTATTTTTACAGAGTTACCAAGGCAGTTTTCAATGCACCTTTCGGTTATTGTGTAACTTTGTTTCTTTTTTAAGTCTACAGTAATTTTCCATTTTCCATTCCAATCAACAGAATTGATCCACTAGTTGTCCCGAATGAAACCCTGTGTGCGGCTTTCTTCTTGTGTAGTAGAATTGACTTTTACATCATTCATTGACAATGAAAGCTCAAACCCCAATGTTATCGTTAGGTTTAGTGAATTGTCCTGTAGGGTTACTCTTGAACCAAGTTCGATGGATCATCATTGGGATTGTGATTTTTCGTAGGCTTGAGTAACAACACTAGCGCCAAATTGGATCAGTATTTTGAGAAAATTTAATAATACTGAGTTTAGTTCACCCAAAATTCCCACAATATGGGGTCAATTTGGAGCCAATGCGCAAAAATAAACGTACGAAAAGTCACAATCTCAATGCCGATCGATCAGACTCGGTTCCCTACTATAAATGAACCCTACTATAATTGTTAAAAATCAGTAACAAGTTTCATTCACTTTTTAGCCGACTTCAAAAAGGAGGAGGTTTTAAATTTCTCGCGTATGTTTTTTGTGTGTGTATGCTACGTATCAGGATCTGATGATGGGATCCTAGGAAAATCGAGGGAAACCCTTAAACTTTATAGGCACGTCCAATGTGTCTATAAATAATAGTTTTCTGAAGCTATTCAGGTATTTGTAGCTGATAGTCATGAGCCGAGGTTGATGGAAGGATCTTTAACTTTGGGAGTTGAGGTTAGTTTTTTTTAAAGCAATAGGCTCGTGTTGACCCTAAGTTATATTCTTTTTAGTTACTTCAGTGAGCTGGTATTAAATTCACTCAACATAAAAAATATTTTACGAAAAATAAAAACCGTCTTCAAGATCACTTAAATTAAAAAATAATATAAGAATACACACAACAATCACATTTTTAAATTGAAGTCGGTGACAAGCACATAACACAGAAAGAGTTCTGTGTTCTGTAGTGCCAAGCGATGATCCTAGAAGTCTTAAAATTTGTCTCCGATTTGAAAATATAAATGTGATGTGTGTAATTTTATATTATTGTTGTCTTGTAAGTGTTTTTGAAGTCGGCTCTTTCAAATTCAAATTGAAAATCAAATTTTGTTTCAAATTCTGAAGATTAATTTAGTGCTTTAATATCAAAAAGTATATTATATTGTGTATATTGAGCGATTATAATCGTAACCTTCTGTAAACTTTGAACATAAAACATCCTTGATGTGAATCTATTTATAAAACGAATGATATTCCAAAACATGGTCACTGTCAATTAATCAATTTATATGTATAGAAAGTAATCAACGGTTTCAAGTTGAGAGTGTATATTGGAAAATTAATTTAAAGTTATTGACGATGTTTTTACCGCTCAGGTCGGTTATTTTGAAACAAAGTTCGGTAATAGTCGGTAGCTGGAAACTTTGACTGTGTTATATGACTTGAATCGCTTTTGCTTACTGAGTTTTAATGTGTACCTAGAGCTATACAATCGATTTCTATTCTGAATACATCGGGCTTAACTCGCTTAAGTCCAAAGAGACCTTAGCTACTAAACTAATTATCTACCATTGTGCAACGCAAAAAAATTAATAGCACCAACAGTTTGTATAAATTAAAATGATATTTCTTGATAACGATATGAAATATTTTTAAGAGTAAGCTCTTTTAAACTCTAACAGTCTTATTACGAAACATGGTCTAAGCTTAGTCCTGTGGTTTAAACCTGACGCTGTCTCTTCTATGTATATTAACACAAGTCAAAGCGCACTAGCTTTAAACCAAGACTAACTTTGGCCCAGGTTTTGTAATAAGATCGTGAATGTTATAATATTCCTGTCTATCCCACTAGTTCCATTGAGTTGTCCCATCATGGGACAACTGAGACGATGACGTCCCAGTAATCCCATGTGACAAGTGGAACTAATATTTTTATCATATTGTTGTCCCAGAAGTCCCATTACCGTCATCACCGTTGTCTATTGACGTATAGGTTAGGCATGTAACCTATACTCGTACGCGCTGTCCGGTGCAGAGAAATTCGTCACTTAGCTGGTGCCAATTGGCACCAGTTGAGCTTAGTCGATCGCGGCCGATCGTGATAGGTAGCCGAGCTGCCGTGAAGATTGTGCCGCAAATTTTTTGCGTAAAATATGTCTTAAAACTTTAGTGTGACAATTGAAAACACTGTTGTTATAGTACGTGTGAATATTGGTTTTGTATTTAAGGTTTGTATTACTGAGTAATTATACACGGTGTTTCATAATAACCAATAAATAATCAATGTGTTATCTAAAACTAATTATTAAAATGTGTTTACCCGTAATGTCATTCAACCCAAAATTTTCATGTATATCATAGTATCATCATCATGTCTATGATTTACATGAAAATTTTGGGTTGAATGACATTACGGGTAAACACAATTTAATAATAAGTTTTAGATAACGCATTGATTATTTATTGGTTATTATGAAACACCGTGTATATGTATCATTTTGATTAAAACAAAAGAAATCGGTTTCCGAACTACGATCTACGCTCGACTGCCACCTTATGTCCTCAGTTTGGCTGTCTCTTTTACTCTCATACGAGCGAGCGAGTACGCTACTGTTCACGCCTCACCTATCGCTGCCCCGCGTCGTGACACAATTTTTGTTCGCAACAGATTGTCTAGGTTACATATATGTCAATGGTTCTGTGTAAGATTTTTACACACAAGAGGGAAGCAAGAAGGCCTCCATCTCACCTGATGGTAAGTGGCGATGAGGCTGAAGATGAAATTACACTTCTCCGGACCTCCTCAATAACTATGGAACTGGCTATCTTACAACAATCTCATTTACTTTTCATTCCTCATGCTCGGAAAGGAGCGTTTCCTTGATCAGAGTATTGGGAGGAAAACGCTAGTTCCCACCAGCGGGCGGGAAATTCTCATACTATTTACTTCCCTCCTTAGGGCGGAAAGTAAAATTTTAAAAATAGAACTGAATTAGGTTACGTACATACAATCTTTGGTACAATGATAATAAAAGTATTTGGCTGAATGGCCAGTAACAGGTAACGCGATGTGTTCCAAATTTAAAAATACCTGTGAAAAAGATAATTTTGGCGGGAGGGGAATCTGTTACGCTGTACCGAAATCTTGATTGTGTGATTTAGGTATTTAAGAAAAACAATGAATTCAAGCGATTCTGAAATTTCGGCTCCAGATTCAGTCACGAACGAAGCAAATACAATACTCGAAATTTTTTTGCCAAAAATTTCAAAGGAAAGATATTTAAATACATATTCCGACTTTATGAAGTGGCGAGATACAAGGAATATAAAATCATTTTCTGAAAATGTATTTCTTATATACTTTAATGAACTATCTCATAAAGTGCAGGCGTCTACGCTATGGAGCAGATATTCAATGCTTAAAAGTACACTAAGTGTAAAACACGATGTCGATATGTCATGTTAGGAGTATTTTTATTAATAAATTTTATTAGAAAAGCTATTTTTTATTTTCCTTGCATTCGAAATGAAAAGTAGAGTGCTACACACGGGTAAAAGGAATCAAACCCTACTCGGACTATAGCCGCCCTCGCTGCGCTCGGGCGTCTAACAACCTCGTAGGGATCGATTCCTTTCCACCCTTATAAAGCAATCTACTATTTCATTACTCATACTCTGAAAGTAGGTCTGAAGTTGCCTGAGGAGCGGGTTGAAAGTAATACTTTTCAGCCCTAGGGAGAATCACTTTCAACTGACGGCTGCTGTCAATTTTAAAAAAGAAACAGTTCTTTTTTTCACATTTTTATTGTTCCGACTTTCTATACAGCCACTCAATTACAGCGCGGTGTAAAATTTAAATAACATAATGTTAAGTATTTAAAGAATATATTTTTTAAATGACTTTATTATAATTTATTTTCAACTATTTCTTTAAAATAACCTTTAAAATAACATAGATTTGGGCAAAATATTTACCATTTGTTAAATTATGAAAATGAAAAATAATGACTAAATAGCTGGCCGGCCACAGAAAAAAAAATCGATCTTCATTTGTTTTTTCCATTTGTATAGTTTTGTTAATACTTCCGTATAGCAGAGATTTGTGTTAACTGTTAATTATATTGCTATAATATTATATATATATATATAATATTTCTTTAACATTGTGTTAATAATTAACACAATAAGTTCATCTGATTCAGATATGGAGTTAACGCCTGATTTTATAAGAGAAAGAGGGCGAAAGCAGAAGTTGTTGATTTATGTAAAATTAAATTTACACGTTTTTTCTTTAGCTAATTCATTGTTTTATTTTTACTTTCCTTGTATTCGTAATGCAAAGCACAGTGTTTACCTCGGGTTAAAGACTTATTTAGTCCCTCGAACTATTGGTGCCCTCGCTACGCTCGGGCGCCAAACACCGTCTCGGGACTAAATAAGTTACTTTCACCCCTGGGGTAACAATGTACTATTGTAATTATAAACTTAAGATAGCTAGCCAGTCGGGCTGAGAATCCACCACCTTCCAAAATTCTGCCCCTATGGCAAATTAAACAAATAGCGAGTGATCTCAACTAATAGATCACAGAGGCGATTGAGACCACGAATGCGGAAATTACTCAAGGCTCACGGAAATAAAAGTCCGAAGTAATAAAAATGTCTTGGAAACATCCAAAGGCAAAATTAAGGTAATTTCCACTGGACGAGAATAAGATTAGTTATTAGGATGTTCTTTGAAATTGCGAGGAGTAATTCAAAAATTAACGTAATTTCTTGTGCAAGTTGTAAACAATAGTGTAAGTGTTCAGTACAATGAAACATTGAAAAACAGAAAAATTTTATTCGCTCGTGCGTTGGCTGCAAACTACATTATCATGTGGCGCGAGCTGACCGTCCGCCGTTAAATTTCCTCCAAGAATTTGCATATTCTTTAGTCTGTGTCGCGTTTATTTTCCCCTCCAGTCTTTTGTTTCAGCTTTTTATTGCAATTACTCTTTAGGTACAAGAGAGCGGCGGTGGTTTGGACGTAAGCGTGGAGAAAACAATCAAAGGGCAACCAATTGTGAATTTTAGTTGTAATTTGTTCTAACGCATTTTTTTATTATTAAAACCTTATTCTTTTTTTTAAGGCGGGGGAATTTCTTTATGATTCAACAAGGGGCGGAAAGCTGACAAGGCCGCCCCAAGGATATGCCATTGGACTCGGGTATAAACCCCATACCTGGCTAAACCACCCTCCAGGAACTTCTACCTCCGTAGAGACACAATCGGGATCGGCGTTAGCCATTCCCCGAGTGCGCCCCCTGGAGGGTAGGCCCGACGGTGAGCCAGCATAGCTGACCCAAGCGCCAGGTCTTACCTCTACGGGAGGGGCGGGGGGTTTAGACAAGTGCCATAATTCGACCCCCCAGACGGGCAGGCCAGGGGTAGAAAAGAGTCTCTCAACCGGTTGTCGCCCGGTCGGACCATTTCATCCCCAGCTTGCCTAAGGGAGTTCCTCCTTCCCAACCGCCTGCGCCGGAGCGGTGCGGCGAGGGGGTCAACCTCTTGCGCCCGCTCCGCTACCTCCTGCGAGATCACGTCTTCGCAGAAGGAGGAGACAGCCTCCCACGCCGTCGCGCTGGTCAGCATATTGCGATTAATACTTTATCCTACCAAATTCTGATGCTGTAGTATTTGGCTATTTTGGTAAGGTTTTCAAACTTCTGTTTCATAGCCTTTTCTTCGTCTTGAAATTTGATTTTAATATTAAGTGAATACATGCTTTTTAGGATTTTTAACCATTTATTATTTAATTTCTCTGAAGACCATTTCAACTTCTTAGAAAGTACCTCTCTCCATCTCCTTCGTCTCAATAGAAGATCGTATTCAAATGTCATGTTAACGTAATGATGTCAGTTCAACTCCGTGGTCTAGTGGATGAGACCACCAACCAGATATTGATCTGGAGGTCCGAGGTTCGATTCCTAATGGGTGGCGGAAATTTTTCTGCTTCGTTGGGCTGGTGGTAGAGCTGAGCTCGCTTGGCTCGCTATCACCTTCTTACACAAGTTTGTCGCTATGATAACAATGTTAATAACATTGTTGTGTTCCGACACTTAGAGGTAAGATACTAGTTCCTCATTTGATGAAAAGTCCAGGTGAAACTCGGCCTTATCGTCATTTACCATCAGGTGAGATGAAGACCCAACGGAGACCCAACGGGCCAACCAGACAGAGCGTCGGTGGCGCTGAGGCCTCGGCACTGGACTGTGCTCCGAGTAGAATCGGAAGGCCCGCGATCGATCCTGCCATGTACCAATGTGTTTTTCGCTTCACGAATTTTATATGTACATTTATCTGACGCTCTTACGTTGAAGGAAAACATCGTGAGGCAACCTGCATACACCTGCGAAGTGTAACACCGTTTTTTCTGAAAATTTCATAAAACACAAATTTTGCAAAAACACTTTGGTTTCACTGTAGTTTTAACACAAATTGCACAACTAAAATCATAATTACAACAACTTTGTCAATTAATTTCACAATATCAATGTCAAGTGTCAACGTCAACGTCGTTTCACGTCGCGTCAGTGACATTTGCAATTATCTTTGGTCATTATTCAATTTTTGCATAAACAAAATAAATCTCGCGTTTATCCTGGCCTTATTTACAAAGATAGTTTTTTTTCGCCCAAAATCCCGTGCTTCCATTTGGGTGGGTTGATTTTCTCAAAATTCGGAATTTGACATTTAGACCGTTTGTTTTGATCATTTCTATAGACATATTATAATAAAATACACTTAAAGCTACAGATCATATAATTATGGTTTCGTCGAATAGAATTTGGAAAGCATTCACAGTTTGTTTATGGTTAATTTTACATTACGTTTTGTTTTTCAACCAAACTTATAACCTTGGCTGGAAATACTTATTGCAGATTGTAGAATTTCGAAAGATCCGTATGTTGACTCGACACATCTTGAATCAAGTTAAGAATCTTACGAGTGTTATGAACTGAATTTGGTTTCGTCGCCAATACGACGCTTAACATTCGGCAAACGGACCTCGGTTCTAGTAGCTGCATAAATGCAAATCTGTGCGTGAATGGAACACGCCCTATCTCACCGTAGTCTGTGAACGCGTCTATACTATGATCTCGGAACTGGATAACTAGTCTGTGAGACATCGACCGAAGTAATTTGTTATTGATTAGGTACCTACCTAGGATTTGCGAACAGCATTTTAAATCTTAATTTCTGCGAATAAAATCCATAGGTATTTCTCTCGTTTTCCGTGTGAATTTAATTTGAAAAGCTATTTCCAAAGTCAGTTCTTTTTGTTTTCAGCTTGAAGAGTAAAGCTAAGGATAAAATACTATATTTACTCGCCGGCACGCGATTAATTAAATTAAATGGCTTTATTGTATCAATAAGTGCAAAAAATCAATAAGGTATCTAATTAACTTATTATATTTCATGATTTAAAACAGATTTTGTTAATTTTATTTTTATTTGTGGGTAAATTGATTATTAAATCAAACATATTACATTTCCAAAATTCGCCTTTTTCATCCCCTATTTCATTAAAAAAACCTGATAGTAAGCGGCATCTTAGTGGGATTAAGGCATATATTGAGTAACACTTGCGAATTTCCTGTTAAATTCTAAATTTTCACAATATTAAGTTTCACCTCCTTCTTTGGCAAATAACTCACAGATTAAGCTGTTTTCTTTTTATTAATAGCAGTAATTATACACAAAATAGGTGCTCTCCCCTCCATATGTCCTTTTTATTAACTACCCAATAAGAAACTTTGACAATTCATTGAAAATTATGTTTGGAATTAACTTGCAATGTTTATTACATGAAATTCAGATGTATTGACTGGGATTCCTTCAGAACTCAGTGTTAGACCCACTGACCTCAAGATCATAGGCATATTTAATTATATTTTTAACCTAACACTGTGCTATGAATCTCCAGGGCAGTTCCCGGAGGCCGTAGGGCTCCGCTGCTTGACTTTAGAGCCAGATGAACTAACCTATTATCAAGGAGGAATTCTGTGGAGCTAAATATATTAATATAAAACAGGAATATTATATCTCTGACCCGTGATCGCAGAAACTTAGCATTGAAGGTATGATCCACTAACAACCGTTCCGGGGAAGGCTACTAATTTAAAAAAAAAGAAACCTATAACTATTTGTTGGTGTACTTTATTGCCCCTCATTTTGTAGTTTTGTACCCAATTTGTACCTGATTTTTACCTGCCGAGATTGATCAAACAAACCTGAACCATCCTGCCCTTGGCTTGTATTAATTAAACATTTAGTTAAGTGCTTTGCATTAAGGGAGTTTATTTACTTAAGTAACATATGCCTAAGTGAATTATAATTATGTACCTACAGGAATAAAGCTTTTCATTTTGTATCGGACTAAAGGAATAAGTTTGTTTTTTTTTCTTTAACTTTAAGATTTCCCTATATTTCTACAATTCAGCAAGAAAAAGCACTACAATTTGGCGCCCGAATATACAGCAGGTTTTGTGGCATTATATGGCCCATTATTCTGGTCAAATGCTCAGATAGTGTTGATCCATCTCGGTATGTATCTTTAATAATTTTCTTTTTTAACGTTGTGTGTTAGTTGAGCTAAAACTCAAAAACGGCTCGACCGATTCTTACGAAATGTTATGTGTATTTGAATAGGTCCAGGGAAGGCTTAAAAGTACAACTGGACCCAGTAGGTGGCGCCGTAATCGGACAGGAGAACGTCTGCCGGTCTCACTAGTTAACTACACTTTAGTTATAAGATAAATAACAAGAATTCTATGCAGGTTTGGTTCAGATAGGTATAAATAAAAACAAATTTTAGTTACATTTGAATAAGGTGAATATATTTTAAGATTTTTTGTTCATAGTTTGAGTATATAACATAAATAATATTGTAAAATTAACTTCTCATATAGAATAGAGCGTAGTATATTTTTACAAAAATGGAACAAAGACCAATTAGTTTTAATTTACTTAACAAAGATGAACTAGAATATGAGGTGAAAATCAGGGGTTCGAAACCAGCTGACACGGTGATGGCTCTGAGAGCACAGATCCGTACTCTCAATAAAGATCTGCCTTCTGATGAAATACTGACTTGTGATCTTGATGTCAATACTGAATTAAAAGTAATTCAAAAGAAATTAGATGATCTTGAGAAACTTATCACAAGTACTTCAAGTAAACCGTCATCACTTAAGGTGTTAAATAGAATTCAAACTCTTGCACACCACTTATTCCACAGAATTGGTCGCTTGTCTTTATCGGAGTATGATGATAATAATCTTACTTCTTTAATTACTTCTCTGAATAATAGATTAGATAGCATTCTTGTTAAAATAGATAATATTTGTCATAATTTTAAAAGTAGCTTGGCACCTGAACAACCTATTGAGCACTCCACTGCAACTACACACAACACAGCTAATGATTGCTCCGTGCATAAACTAAATTTACGCTTCAATGGCAAGACATGCATTAAAGCTTTCTTACAACGCCTCGAGGAATTATGCTTGTCTCGTGGCCTTTCAGATTCAAAGCTTTTCTGTTCTGCGGCTGAACTTTTTACTGATGAAGCGCTGTGCTGGTATCGAGGAGTAAAGTCGGACGTTCACAATTGGTCTGAGCTGAAGACCTTGCTTCTCGAGGAATATCTTCCATCTGATTATGACCATCGCTTGATGCAGGAAATTAGAAGTCGTACTCAGGGCCCCGATGAAAGCATTGTGAATTATCTCAGCATTATGCAAAATTATTTTTCTCGATTATCAAAACCAATCTCTGATGATGATAAATTGAACATTATCATGTTTAATATAAGACCTTTTTATACTACTCAGCTTGCTCTAGCCCCAGTGGAATCTTGGACTGATTTAAAGAAAAAATGTAGGTTATTAGAAGGTGCAAAGGAGCGATCGGTGCATTTCAGTGAACCTCCTAGGGTCACCACTTCTTCTCTGGCTCCCGATTTGTGTTACAAAAATACTAGTGGTAATAGTAGTAGCAAGGCTCCACCAAAAGTCTCTTCAATTCAGCCAGTGAATAATACACAAAATAATCTTTTTTGTGTCCGCTGTCGTAAAAATGGCCACAGCTTGAGGTATTGCAAGGCGCCTTGGGTACTTATTTGTTATCGTTGTGGAGAAAAGGGGTTCAATGCAAATAATTGTCCAAAGTGCACTTCTTCAAAACCTTCAACCGCAGAGATTCCAAAAAACGCCAAGCAGTGAACCGATGGCATAAAACAGTATATTTTTATAATAAACATTGTAATTCTGAACAATCAAGGCAGAAATACAATGAATTCTATAATAATGTAAATAAAGCTAGTAACATACATATGCATAAAGGTAAGGTTACATCGGTTCACGCTACTACTAACGCCACCTATAATGATACCAGAGCTTATCTGAAGATTAATATTTTTGGCTTGGAATTCAGAGGATTACTAGATTCAGGATCACAGATCTCCATTGTGGGAGGGCAAGCATACAAATATTTTAAAGATTTCGCTACTTTACATAAGTCTGAGGACTTAGACTTTATAAAAACTGCAAATGGTTCTACTTCACGAGTAACTGGGTATTTATTTTTACCAGTATCGATAGAGAATAAAACTCGTGTTATTAAATTTTACGTCGTCCCTGGAGTTGCTACAGAGTTGTTATTTGGCTTAAATTTCTGGAAGGAATTTAATATTGCGCCAGATATTTTATCATTGTTAGAAGATAGCGGACATTTATATAAAAATAATAATCAGGTGTACACAGTTATGTCAGGCAGCCGTGCTTTATATGATTTTGAAACTTTATCTAAGCTTGAGCGTAGGCTGGTCAATGACGTCATAAAGCAATTTGATGACATTTCCGCAGAAAAGAAAGGCCTAGGTAGGACACACTTAGTGAGTCATAAAATTGATACCGGTGACCACCCACCTATTAAGCAACGGTATTATGTAGTCTCACCCGCTAAACTGGCAGAATTAAATAAACACCTAGACCAAATGCTGAAGGATGATGTTGTGGAGCCTAGCGGCAGTGCATGGAACAACCCCGTTACTTTGGCGGTTAAATCAGATGGGTCATCACGTTTCTGCTTGGACAGCCGAAAACTTAACGCCATATCAAAGCATGACGCTTACCCTATGCCTTATATTAGCCATATTCTGGACCAGCTCAAAAACGCTAAGTACTTATCTTCTATTGACCTTAAGTCTTCATATTACCAAGTTCCTTTGGACTCTATTGAGTCCAGAGAGAAAACTGCTTTTACTATTCCCTGCAGAGGCTTGTTTCACTTTAAGGTCATGTGCTTTGGACTTACTGCAGCTCCAGCTACGCAGCAGCGGTTGATGGACCGCCTCTTTGGCCCCGAGTTTGACAATAAGGTGTTCGTATATGTTGATGATTTAATTTTACTTACCCCTGAAGGCCCAATGGCCTTCCAGGATCACCTCCAACTCCTACTTAGGGTAAAGGAGAGACTTAAACTAGCCAACCTTACTGTCAACATGGGTAAATGCCAGTTCTTCAGGAGACAGCTGAAATTCTTGGGTCATGTGGTTGACGAATATGGTCTGCGCACGGATCCTGACAAAATTAAGGCTATAGTAGACTTTCCTATTCCCACCTGCAGGAAAGACGTCAAACGTTTCTTGGGAACTGCATCTTATTATAGGCGTTTCATAAAAAATTTTAGTCATAGAGCTGGTCCCCTTAATGCTCTTACTTCTACCCGTAAGAGCGCTCCCCCTTTCAAATGGACGACCGAGGCAGACGAGGCGTTCAACGACCTAAAACTCGCACTGTCTACTTCTCCGGTTCTGGTATGTCCTGACTTCTCGAAAGATTTTGCTGTCCACTGTGACGCTTCTGATTTCGGGTTAGGAGGTACCTTGACCCAGGTTGTAGATGGACAAGAACATCCTGTTGCGTACTGTAGCCGTTCACTAACACCCACCGAACGTAACTATTCCGCTACAGAGCGAGAGGCATTGGCCGTGGTACATGTCGTTGAACACTTCCGCCCTTACCTTGAAGGTGGTCGACAATTTAAAATTATTACCGATCATGCTAGTCTAAAGTGGTTTTTAAACCTCAAGAATCCTACAGGACGACTAGCGCGTTGGGGGTGTAGATTGTCGCCTTATAATTTTATTATTGAGCATCGTAGTGGATCTCAAAACGTCGTGCCGGATGCACTATCACGTTCTGTACCAGTGGCAGCCGTAGACGCATTTACATCCAGCGATGCTTGGTATAACAATATATTAAAACGTTGCACGGATAGGCCGCGCGCGTGTCCCAATTTTCAAATTATTGATGGTAGGCTTTTTAGATTTACAAAAAGCACTAACAAACTCTGTGGTGACTACCAGTGGAAAGAGGTTGTACCAAAGGAGCTTAGGGAGGATATTATTAAAAGTAACCATTCTGAACCAATTGCTGCGCACTTAGGCGTTGCAAAAACATATGAAAGATTAAAATTACGGTATTTTTGGCCCGGTATGCATAAAGATACCGAGGAATTTATTAAAAATTGTGCCACTTGCAACTCATATAAACATAGCTCACTAGCGCCACCTGGCTTTATGGGGGAACCCAAGGTCTGCTGTCGACCATTCCAGTGCATCAGCATTGATCTAGTTGGTCCACTGCCGATGTCTCGACAGCAAAACACCTTTTTACTAGTAGTTGTGTGTTGTTTTACAAAATATTGTTTATTATTTCCTTTACGGCGTGCAACGGGCAAAGTTATAGCGCAAAGGTTAGAAGACCATGTATATCTGGTTCACGGAATACTACAGACTGTGATGTCTGATAATGGCTCGCAATTTATAAGTCATGAGGTTCAGGCATTATATGAAAAATACAATATTCCGCAAGTACATTTGGGTCCAGTATATTGTCCACAAGTTAATACGGTGGAACGTTATAACCGCACAATAATCACTGCAGTTTCCTCGTTTGTTGAGAACGATCATAGAACGTGGGATATTAACATACATAAAATACAATTTGCCATGAACACCTCAGTAAATGAGTCTACTTCTTATACTCCTTTCATGCTAGTACACGGTAGGGAAGCTGTCACTGATGGTAGTATTTACCGTGATTTTGTAGATCTCCAAGAGTTGGTTGTGGTGCCACGCGATACTCATGCGTCTAATATTGGCCACCTCGGTGACATTTTCATCAAAGTTCGAGAGTCGTTGCGTAAGGCCCATGAAAGGAATATAAAATACTATAACAACAAACGCAGAGATATCTCATTTAATGTTGGTGATTTTGTGTGGAAGCGTACGTACAAGCAGAGTTCTGCTAATAAATATTTTACTGCTAAACTTGCCCCGAAATATGAACGTTGTAAAATTATACGTAAGCTTTCTCGCCTCGTCTATGAGCTCGAAGACGAGAACGGAAAATACATAGGAAAGTGGCACATAAAAGATTTTAAAAATTTTGATACTTCGAGTGACTAAATTACATACCTAGTAACATAATACCTACTTAATTTCAATTTTTATACTCTTATGAAAATAGCCATATTTTTATAAGCATTTAACATTTAAACACCGCGGGTGCGGCGGTCACAGAATACCCACCCCGCCATTCTTCCTGGCGTCTCGTAGAACCCGAGTATAGGATAACGCGCCATATAACATCTGGCGGCGTTTTTGCATGTGTCTGTTCCTGTCGTTTTTTATTAATTTGCCTTGATACTTAAGTTTCCATATACCTAACATCTTCAAAATTGATATTACCATTACATAAGTACATAAAGATCTAAAACACAAATATTATACGTGTCTTAGTTCATACCATCTCCATATATAATAAAATCGTAGGGGTACAAATGTTTGTCCGGAAAGATCTCCGAAACTACTGGACAGAATTTGATATGGCTTACACCACAATGCTTAAAATTTTCCGGAAGAACATTTAGGCATAATTTAATTTGCTTAAATTCACTTTTTATTTTTATTCAAAAAATACCATATAAAATTTTTGATGACAAGTATGTAGAAAATCAACATGGCGCACGTGAAATTATTTTGACAAGTCTGTTACATATTGCAAAAAAAAATCTTTTCTGTTATTGGCTGTGCCCATCTGAATTTTGCCAACCAAGAAGTTTAAATTGTATTTTTCTTATGTAGTACCGTGGTGGTAAGGAAAAAGGATCAAGCCATACAACCAATGTATATAGCATTTTTTATGACAATATCACGTCACAAATATAAAATTTGTAGGTTGGTTCAATTTTTGGCCAATTTTCACAAAATCGGTACAATATTTGAAATGTTGAAAAATGAAGATACCCTTTTCAAGGCATTTTGAAAGGTGTTATATTATGTTTTTACATTATGACTAAGGAATCAAACTCTTTCATCCATTTAAAACTATTAAAAGTATTACGCGTAGAGGGAGTACGGGACTCTTGATCCTAATGTAACATTGACGTAAATTCGCCGACATAGCTGATGCTCAAAAAAGGTGGATAAAAGTTCGTTTCCAAACCTAGCAATATAGGTATCAAGTGAAAGGCCTTGAAGCGTAGAACATTATGAACCTAGGAAAATCGCCTAAAATTCAACATGGCCGCCGCTCAAAAAAGGTGGATACAAGTTCGTTTCCAAACCCAGCAATATGGGTATCAAATGAAAGGCCAATGTGTAGAGCACTATGAACCTAGCAACATTGACATAAATTCAACATGGCCGCCGCTCAAAAAAGGTGGATACAAGATCGTTTCCAAACCTAGCAATATGGGTATCAAATGAAAGGCCTAGAAGAGTAAAGCATTATGAACTTAGGAAAATTGCCCTAAATTAAACATGGCCGCCGTTCAAAAAATGGATTAAAGATCGTTTTCAAACCCAGCAATATGGGTATTAAATGAAAGGCCCTGAAAAGTACCTAGAGCATTACGAACCTACGATAATTGTCTTAATTTGTTAATTTCCAAATGGCCGCTGCTCAAGAAAGGCAGAATAAAGTTGAATCATTATGGAATAAAATGGAGGAAAAATCTAAACACTGTTTTAAGCATTTTGATGGCGAAACGGAGTTCGCGGGCACAGCTAGTTATAAATATATTATTACTACCATTATATAAAATGGATATTACTTCTTTAGTATCTGATACCAGAATTAAAGAACAAGTATGTACTTATTATAACTGTTATGTGGTTAGATAGATGCATTTAGCACAAGATCACAAATATAAACGTGTCTTGTTCATTATTTTTATATGTATTCTACTCTAATCAACAAAATTAATTTTGAATTCCTCACAGGAGCGGTTAGCAACTCTAGAAATAAGCCTTTGCTATATTCTTATAATGGAGGAAGTTACATCTAGCTGGAAACGTAGGAAAATCAATATCGACGATCAGGGGCAACGACACGTGCAACTCATTTTTTTTTATTATTTCCTTTTTTTATTGTTTTTTTTTTTACTTATTATTTGACGATTAGAGTCAAAATGTCTGTAATAACGGCATCTACCGGTGGTTGTTGACATTACTTGCTATACACTGTTAGTGTCAAGATATACTTATTTAACAACGCCATCTCGGCGTCAGTCCTGACACTACAGTTTTTTTTATTACTTTCTTATATTTCATGGGCATAGGATATAATGCCTTTTACCTATTTATCACAGCCATATAGGTGCTAGCAGAAGTGGTTTCGCTAGATTTTGCCACCGTATGGGAGAATATTTTTTTTACAACCATGTAGGTGCTAGCAGCAGTAGTTTCGCGCTAGATTTTGTCACCTTATTGGTGAATGTTGTTTTTTTATTACAATCTTTAACATACCATATTAATGGATTTACGTAGATTTAAGGTGCATGCATGTTAAATATTCTTTATTTACACACGTTTATATTTAAAGCTTTATTTTTTATCTAATACAAATAAATAAACTTATAAAAAAAAAATAACGTTAGGCGTAATTGGGTACAGAGTTTATCACGAATGAATAGTTTTTAAGTACCTAATTGATTCTATTTATGATAATCCTGTTTGATTGGTTAGGGGGTTGAGGCTGACGGGGCGTCAGACGAATTCCCTACGTGAATTCTATCGTGGTTGGGGGGATACTGTAACACCGTTTTTTCTGAAAATTTCATAAAACACATATTTTGCAAAAACACTTTGGTTTCACTGTAGTTTTAACACAAATTGCACAACTAAAATCATAATTACAACAACTTTGTCAATTAATTTCACAATATCAATGTCAAGTGTCAACGTCAACGTCGTTTCACGTCGCGTCAGTGACATTTGCAATTATCTTTGGTCATTATTAAATTTTTGCATAAACAAAATAAATCTCGCGTTTATCCTGGCCTTATTTACAAAGATAGTTTTTTTTCGCCCAAAATCCCGTGCTTCCATTTGGGTGGGTTGATTTTCTCAAAATTCGGAATTTGACATTTAGACCGTTTGTTTTGATCATTTCTATAGACATATTATAATAAAATACACTTAAAGCTACAGATCATATAATTATGGTTTCGTCGAATAGAATTTGGAAAGCATTCACAGTTTGTTTATGGTTAATTTTACATTACGTTTTGTTTTTCAACCAAACTTATAACCTTGGCTGGAAATACTTATTGCAGATTGTAGAATTTCGAAAGATCCGTATGTTGACTCGACACATCTTGAATCAAGTTAAGAATCTTACGAGTGTTATGAATTGAATTTGGTTTCGTCGCCAATACGACGCTTAACATTCGGCAAACGGACCTCGGTTCTAGTAGCTGCATAAATGCAAATCTGTGCGTGAATGGAACGCGCCCTATCTCACCGTAGTCTGTGAACGCGTCTATGCTATGATCTCGGAACTGGATAACTAGTCTGTGAGACATCGACGGAAGTAATTTGTTATTGATTAGGTACCTACCTAGGATTTGCGAACAGCATTTTAAATCTTAATTTCTGCGAATAAAATCCATAGGTATTTCTCTCGTTTTCCGTGTGAATTTAATTTGAAAAGCTATTTCCAAAGTCAGTTCTTTTTGTTTTCAGCTTGAAGAGTAAAGCTAAGGATAAAATACTATATTTACTCGCCGGCACGCGATTAATTAAATTAAATGGATTTATTGTATCAATAAGTGCAAAAAATCAATAAGGTATCTAATTAACTTATTATATTTCATGATTTAAAACAGATTTTGTTAATTTTATTTTTATTTGTGGGTAAATTGATTATTAAATCAAACATATTACATTTCCAAAATTCGCCTTTTTCATCCCCTATTTCATTAAAAAAACCTGATAGTAAGCGGCATCTTAGTGGGATTAAGGCATATATTGAGTAACGCTTGCGAATTTCCTGTTAAATTCTAAATTTTCACAATATTAAGTTTCACCTCCTTCTTTGGCGAATAACTCACAGATTAAGCTGTTTTCTTTTTATTAATAGCAGTAATTATACACAAAATAGGTGCTCTCCCCTCCATATGTCCTTTTTATTAACTACCCAATAAGAAACTTTGACAATTCATTGAAAATTATGTTTGGAATTAACTTGCAATGTTTATTACATGAAATTCAGATGTATTGACTGGGATTCCTTCAGAACTCAGTGTTAGACCCACTGACCTCAAGATCATAGGCATATTTAATTATATTTTTAACCTAACACTGTGCTATGAATCTCCAGGGCAGTTCCCGGAGGCCGTAGGGCTCCGCTGCTTGACTTTAGAGCCAGATGAACTAACCTATTATCAAGGAGGAATTCTGTGGAGCTAAATATATTAATATAAAACAGGAATATTATATCTCTGACCCGTGATCGCAGAAACTTAGCATTGAAGGTATGATCCACTAACAACCGTTCCGGGGAAGGCTACTAATTTAAAAAAAAAGAAACCTATAACTATTTGTTGGTGTACTTTATTGCCCCTCATTTTGTAGTTTTGTACCCAATTTGTACCTGATTTTTACCTGCCGAGATTGATCAAACAAACCTGAACCATCCTGCCCTTGGCTTGTATTAATTAAACATTTAGTTAAGTGCTTTGCATTAAGGGAGTTTATTTACTTAAGTAACATATGCCTAAGTGAATTATAATTATGTACCTACAGGAATAAAGCTTTTCATTTTGTATCGGACTAAAGGAATAAGTTTGTTTTTTTTCTTTAACTTTAAGATTTCCCTATATTTCTACAATTCAGCAAGAAAAAGCACTACAGACGTAATTCAAAGGTGTATTTGAAGTCATCCAATTCGCGCTGGGCCAGCGTGGTTTGACTAAGGCCTAATCGCCCTAACTGGTTAGGGTAGGCTCGTGCCCCTCGGTGGGGACGTATATGAGCTGTGATGAATGAAATGAAGACCAAGAGCTTCCCTGTTGTGTGTATAAAAAAATTGGTGTATTGCAACTTCCAGTCAACTGTACAAAAATCCTTCAAGTGGTGAAAAATAGACAACAGCTCGTAATTTGCACCACAACTCTGAGGGAAGGGTCCATAGATTTATGCGGCCCGCAGCCCTGCAGATGTTGCGAACTGGGACGTAACACTTAGTGTTATGGCTATTCATTCCAGCCAAGGCACGATATTACAGACTCAAGCACGCGCTTAAAACGTTTATGGCCGGGATGAGAAAAATTTTTAGAATGCTTTCGGTTCGGGTCCACGTATGGTGTGGGTCAAATAGGTTTTTAAATATTTGTCCTGAATTTTGACCTAGTTCAACGCTACAGGAAATATTTTGTAATAATGTTTTGGTGTCCAACGAAAATAAGAAAAACGAGTGACGGAGAAGTGGAGAGTTGTAACGCTTACATGTCTTATTGAATGGCATGGTTTCGCGCTGCTAGAAGTAGACCTTCTTAATCCAGTTATGGAATTCTTCTTTGTGATATACTCAGTGTATATATTGTATAGAGCATTCAAGTACAAGACAAAAATATTAATAAGATATATTCGATTCGATCGAAATCACATTCTAGTATCAAGAAATCGACACAAAAGAGCGGATATGTTACGTTTGACAACTCGACGACGGCGCGCGGCGGCGTTATTGCAAAAACAATATTTCACTGAACGTCCGCCTGCCTGTTCTTCGCTCGCGGATATTCCATCGTTATGCCCCGAGAAACAACATTTTTTTCCACCTTATTCCGCGGAAATGAAATCTGCTTTCGCCGTTTCCTTCGAGGCATCTTCATCTGTAAAAAACATGGGCCCTCCAACTTTGCGGTGTCAACGAGATTCGCCTTTGAGTATTTGTGGAGTAAAAGTTAAGAGTAAAAGCTAAGTTTGCTGACGCGTTGAATGGGTCAGATTTTACTTTGTAATCTAAAGTATTTAAGACATCTCAATCAGAAATTACTTGTTACTTGGATACTCAGAATTATTTTTAATTTTTAACCTTTCTGTTTGTTAGGACAAGATCAAGATACGCCCATAATTTTAAAACTTAGGGTAGCTTGCGCATCTCTCACAAAAGACGTTTGTAACAGCTTAATGTGTTTAAGCTATATAGTTTTATGTTTAAATTGACTGCGACTGATTTATTTTTTCATCGCATTTGTCACAAATCGATTTTAGTGACAGATACGCTAACTATAAGTAAGTTTAATTATAAAGTTGTTTGGAAGTTAAAAAATATTATATTTCTTTGGGTAAATACTGCTATACAATATAAATACACCCCACAATACTGTTACACCCATATGCGAAAATTCCTCCAGTCCACTTAACCTCATTCGAAGTTCAATCTCAAACTCGCAAGTCAGGAATCTCAATTCAATATAGACATTTAGAACAAAAACAAAATATATGTAAATATACAGGAAGCTAATAAAAAATGTAATTTACTAGGATATTTAGTAGTTAATTAGTTAATCCTTGTATGTACGCAAATACATGTAACAACAAAATGAAAAAAAGTTCACAACATATAAGAAGAAATCCGTTTTCCTCAAGTTTCCGTTATTTTCCATTTCGATATTGTCAAACTCGAGTTATGTCCCAAACTACCCAAACGAAGAAGATTTCCGATATAAGTTCAAACTCTTTCAAACACTTATTCGCTTTATTGCAATTAGTACCTATATAAGTGTTATGTGATTTGCTTTTTCCTAAAAGAACAATTCGTCCAAATGATAGTTTAACCAATGCAATAGACGAAAAAATTTTTAACAGACCAAAGGCCTTACCTACTTACTCGACTTACTAACCTCGATTTGAACTCGTTTGAGGTTCTGTGAGAGATTCTCGAGGTATCCTTGAGCAACAAATAAGAAGAAAGATTTCTTGAGAAAATTCTTTAGTGGCCCCATCAACGAAGGGTAAGTTTTAAGGAAACGTGTTATGGCTGCTGTACTTTATAAGTTGGGCTTGAATTTTTTAAACGTAATGTGTATAATACTAGTCATAACAAGAACTTGGAAGGCAATATTATAATTCTATAAAATATATTTTCATAAGATAGAATATTGTTTGAGCCTATTTTGCAGACAAACAGTTTTCTGTGGGTACGAGCTGACCCCTCCCACTTGCCTCGAGTGCGGGTCGGCCGGAGGTTTTATCTAAGTCAAATACTATTTTTATCTCAAGCTGTCCGCTGTTTGTCTGTTTTCCGAGGGTATGTAGCGAAGACGGTCTTTGTAGAAAAAATGGATATTATCTTGAAGAAGTAAAACAAGCTCGAGATATGTAAAAATTCAATATTAAATTAACTTGACGAATTAAGGGGTTACTTACATATATACATTATTAGAACCTAACTATATTTAGGTTACTAATAATGTATAATGAGCATCCAAAACAAATCACACACTTAAATTAATATTACTAATGACTATTAGTAATTATCAGTTAAATAAATTCAAAAAAAGTAACTCCTTAATTCGTCAAGTTAAATTTAATATCGAATTTAACATATCTCGAGCTTGTTTTCCTTCTTCAAGTAAAGGGAATTTCCGGACGCCGATTTTTTTTATCCTCTACATATGAGTGAAACCCCTAAACATACCTAATCAACGATTTTTTGCCTTATCAATGTAGAATGGTGGATGGTTAATTATTGATTTCTAGACTTGATATATTATAATCACTTGAAAGAATGTTAATACGTTTTCTCGATATAACATCACACCGAAGCCACAGCTGTCATGAGCACACGGCTAATTAACAACAAGATGGAGTTGTCTCAAACACGGCGGCCCCTCGTGTTGAAATCTCGCCAAAGTTCTCGGATTAAATTAACAACGAGGCCGTAATAACTGCGATTAGTTGTTAACAGAACAATGTGAGTTTGCCGGTACGTCAGTCATCACTATTTTATTATTTTATAGGCTGTTGTGCGAAAGTATTCGTATATACAACAACAACAACAACAACGGTACTTTATAATAGAGGCAGATATACGAGTATGTCATAAGCGCGCCAGTAGTCAAGGCTCGAAAACTTACTAACACTTTATTTTCAGTTCATGTTAAAGCGGTCAAGCACAGTGACGAGATTATATTGTGGTACCTACCTATTGATAATGTTAAAAAAACAGCCAAGTGCGAGTTGGACCGTCGTGGTCAGAAACCACCCTAGCAGGCAGGCTCCGCCAAGGGAAGTCTCTTGCCCCTTCTAGTACCCAACTCTCTGCATTGGAGCGGAGTGAGGTGAAGATCGTTTTCCCGCTCCGTCTCCGCTAACTTCTTCTACGAGCATGTAATCTCGCAGATTGAAGTGACTGCCTTCTATTCCTTCCACCAGCCAGTATTTTGTGTACAATGGCTGCATCGAAATCGAATACAATACGAAACTTTTTTCATAGAAGGTTATTTTTATATTGTTGCGTAGTCAACAAGGTTTCCTTAGAGTTTTGGTATGCCTTTCTGGCTGTCCGCGGCTTAACCCAAAAACTCAGCACCTACTAGAAAGCTGTAATTTGACATGCATGTATTTAATTACGCCAACAAAGTAGAATACAATTTTGACCTATGTGTCAAGTAGGGATGATTTTTCTCTCCCCTACCCCACGGTGTGGGGTGTCATTGGATGACATATTCGTCAACAACTTCCAGCGTCAACAAATTAATAGTCAAAAAATCAATTTTAAAAACAAGTTTTTATTTTAATACTCTAAAAGGGGGAAATGTACTCGTCAATACGAATCAAACGAGCCCAAACTCGATGGGGTTGTGTCGTTTTATCGCGGAGTGAGCTAATCTAATGCTGCAGCTGGAAGGTGGCCATAGAGAGGGCTCTATGGCCACCTTCCAGCTGCAGCATTAGATTAGCTCCATGTCAACATAATATTACATTGTCAAGCGGTATAAGTACATATGCATTCAACATTTCAGCTCAATCGGCAACCGGGAAGTGGGCCAAATTTAACTTACAAGATTTCATTACAGATACCGGAACAGGTGAAAGTAAATAAAAGCTGGTAATAAAGAAATAAAATAAAAGCTTGCAAAAGATGGCTCTTATTTTTATACAGCGACCAATCATCATCATCACAGCTCATATACGTCCCCACCGAGGGGTTCGAGCCTACCCTATGTTAGGGTGATCAGGCCTTAGTCAACCACGCTGGCCCAGTGCGGATTGGTTGACTTCACATACACCATTGAATTTCTTCGCAGATGTATGCAGGTTGCCTCACGATGTTTTCCTTCACCGTAGGAGCGTCAGACAAATGTACATATGAAATTCGAAACGAAAAACACATTGGTACATGGCGGGTCTCGAACCCCGACCTCCCGATTGGAAGGCAAGTGCCGAGTCCACAGCGCCACTGACGCTACCGGCGACCAATACTAGTACACATCTGGCATGAAAATCGTGTCTCCACAGACATCTCGGTCTCGGACAACATTTAATTACTAAGCGCGTTTAAACGCTCAAATAAAAATTTAATTTAATTTTAACCCCCGGAAAATTTATACTCCATTAATAATTCAGCTACTCTGACCTTAACCAGTTATTAGTAAACAAACAAACACGGTTACATTTTGAATTGTACGTGTAAATATTCATTTGGAAAACTTTGAATTAAGGCACTTAACATTAGTTAAATAGCTCCCGGCTGGAGAGTTGAAGGGTTTACTTTTAACTCCGTGTGCGGTCAGAGCAGTTAGTTGACGAAATAGTAGGGTGTACTATTTTAAATACATTTTAATTTGTGGTAACAGCAAAAACAATTACAGACACTTATTTCTTTTTTATTGTGTAAAATCTTCGCCATGAATGTCGATTCATGATTGCTGTCATATCTAACTGAACAGCGTTTGAAAAGTGTTGGTGAAACGTTGAAGCTAATATAATACTCCTGACTTAAGTGATAAAAGCAGTACCTACAGTTTCGCGCGTTAATAATGCATTAGGTATACATGATTACACTTTCACAACCGATCTCCTGTATTACACTTTAAGTTACAGCGATGCAGTTACGATAGTAGAAAGTATAAACAAAAAACCGGCCAAGTGCGTGTCGGGCCACGCGCAGTGTAGGGTTCCGTAGTTGCAAATGCCAACTTTGAGTTCACACTCACACCTCACAACACGTTGCTATTAAATTAGGCATTATTATTATTATTAAAGCTGCAATAATTTTATATTTCCCTAACTTCACGTGGTCTTAAAATTATATTTAGTACCAAAATTTCAATGAAATTTTACTTTTCCGAGTACATTTTATAAGTTGGTCGTCTATAACTTTTTAGTTTGTACTTAGTACTCAACTCTGATAGTTTTCCTTTAAACTTAGTTATATATACTATTGTTGTAATTTTTTTCACGTGTCTATATATAACCGTTTAGCAGATAGAGGGGGGGGGGGGGGGAATCTTACCTCTATCAAAAATTAGCACTTTAAAACCAAATATTTCAGAAACGGATCTACCTAAATCGAAAAATGGTGTTCTGAACATTACATTATTTTTTAAGGGCCTATTCATTTTACTCCTACAAAATTTTACTTCTACTTTACTTGTATGGGAGTAGAGTAAAAAAAATTTATTTTCAATATTTTTTCTACCACTTTTTTGGCATGATTAATATACCTACATACGCATACCAAATTACAGCTTTCTAGTACTAAAAGTCTCTGATTAAAACCGCGGACAGACAGACAGACATGACGAAACTATAAGAGTTCCTTGTTTACTACGGAAACCTAAAAATTAAATACAAGTTTTTAATTTAAAAAATAGTAAGTAACGATGTTTAAATTAATAATTTTAAAATCATATCTCAGTATGTAATTCAGACAAGCCTATAATTATGGTTACGTTATCTAGCATTTGGAACTAGTGCTGAAACAGTTAGTGTAAGCTTTGTAGAAAATAATAATAATGACCTCTGAACTGCTCATACGACCTCAAAAGATATTTTAGCAGTGTCTAAAATAGACGTTGTAGTAGATATTAGATTTTTAATTCTGTTAAGGCGCTATATCGAAAATATTGGTTATTTTTAATGTAATGTCATAGGTAACTGATAGATCTTACAGATCTGAAAGTCAAATATGTGTTTCTTTACATCTTTAGCTAGACACGAGCAGAACCGAAAACGCGATTTAAAGATTTTGCCTCGATACTTTTTATTTTTGAAATTACCTCTTAAAAATAAGAATATTCAGGATTACTAGTAAACGGTGTTAGGTATTAATTAAAAAGTTCCTTAAATAAGTAGCCATCATCAGTATCCAGGATCGTACAGAAGCATTTTTTTCTAATCAATATAGTTATTTTTTAATAAAATAATTTGTATTTTGTCGCTTACGTCGATAATTTCTAAACGATCTGATTGCATGCGGGCGCAACGCATTCACGACTTTGTTGACATATATATAAAGACTAGCTGCTTGAGCACGGGGGGCGCCCCGCGTTTACGTATAGACCACGCCTCCCATTGTTTGATTCATTTTCGATATAGCGCCTTAAATTAAATAAAGGTATTTTCGAATTCTCGTGATTTCATACAACAACGCGACCTTTTCCCGTCTAAATTTCACCTTACATCGTAATGCCGCATTACGCTACTCTTTTCAATTTTATTCGCCGACGACGAAATGAGATATCAACAAAAAATATAAGGGACAATTCTTATGGGGGCACACTTTTTTTCAATCAGTGTTAACAATCTGGGGCGAACTTGCACCTGATCCCACGCGCTGGGTCATTTGTTTCATGTCAAACACGTATTAGGGACTCTTAGTATTTTTGGGATGAAATTATATTATCATCATTAATGAATATATCTTAATATACACGGGAATACATTTTTAACTGAAAAATTATGCAACTGTAAACTTTATAGTTTCTAAATAATAATATGCTTATTCAATTGCCATCTAAAGCTTTGCTTTATTATCACGGTTCACTGGTAAAATAAGGCACATAATGTTATTAAATAAATAATATCAAATCAGAGAAATAAGTATAAAATATTCTTTTTACGCAATATTTTACTTTAACAATAGTAATGTAAGCGATGAATGAAACCGCTGTTTATGGTAGTTAATATAACAACATAGAACGCTAGATCGTCAAATTTTTAATAACAATCGCATATTCATGGTCAATCAATCGCAGTCACAGTATCTGCTATATAAAAAAAAAATTCAAATCACAAAATTAGCTACCAACCAAAATACCTATTTGAAATTTGATATCATATTATCCTTCTCCAAAACATTTCTATTCAGTGAAGAAATCGATTTGCTATGATACTGTCGCTTGTCCTTACACAATGAGTAAACGGAAATTGATTCCGAAATTTCTTTGCCGCCTGAATTCTGCTCTGTCTGGACGTCTTCCGTCGACCTATGTTATTTTTATTTGTTCTATGTACAACATTAGATCTGAGCGCGTCAGTTTCGAGATGTTCTATTATATTCGTAATTTCACGGTGGAATGAATTAGAGGTTTTTTTTAATATATCACTAAGAAAATTTGAGAATGAAAACCCTACGCTGCTAGCGCAATGCCGCAAGCGAGCTACTTACGCGCAGGAATACTTTTGTTTTGATATAAAACAAATCAACAAAGCATTCAGATAGTACTGTAATGATTTCGTCTATATTCCATTCAAAAAAGGATTTTTGTAAATAATATTAATGTTAATTATTTATCATCATCATCATCACTGCTCATATACGTCCCCACAGAGGGGCTCGAGCCTACCCTATGTTAGAGTAATTAGGCCTTAGTCAACCACGCTGGCCCAGTGCGGATCGTTCGACTTCATATACACCATTGAATTTCTTCGCAGATGTATGCATGTTGCCTCACGATGTTTTCCTTCACCGTAGGAGCGTCAGAGAAATGATTGGAAGGCCTCCGATTGGAAGGCAAGTGCCGAGTCCACAGCGCCACCGACCGACGCTCAATTTCAATTATTATTAAAATATTTTACTTATCTCTCTTATACACAAAAATGCATGGAAATGATTGTAAAGTCTTTCACCTTTGTTAATGTCAAAATTTTTAAAATAAATAAAATAAAATGTGTTTTATTTCAGTAAATCTTTTACAAATAAGTTGCCGGGGCTTCCCAGAAAGTAATCAGAAGATACTTGTGTTGGGTAAGCCTCGCTCTTCCTACATAATTATAACAATTTAGATTTACCTACTTATATGAAAAGGAAGTCAGTAAAAATGTATAACTGAGTGGTTGTGTCTGTGTATTTCGTATGTGTGTGTGTGTGTGCGTGTATGTGTGCGTGTGCGTGCGTGCGTATGCATGTGTGTGTGTGAATGTGTGTGGGTGAGGGTGTGTATGAATGAGGTACATATACCTACTAGTTTGTGTTGTATCTGTGTGAACACCTATATAAGTAAAAAGTTTCTGTCAAATTCAAGCCATTCTTATCAAAATGTCTTCCACGTCATCGTAATTAAGAGTAGAGAGCCACTCAGTCAAAGTTTTCCTACACTGAATCAGTTGCATGGGGTAAATTTTAAGAAAGCGATTTATTTTATTATAAGCGTGTGGGGCTTGAGCTATATTTTGACGTCTAGCAAACACTGTACGTGCGGAGTATGCTTCTAACGGAGAGCAGCTTAGATAATTCGTATAGGATTTCGGTAGAAAACCTATAGGGCTTATAGTACATTACTTTAATCAAGGATCTTTGCGCCCGCTCTAGGTCTATAAAGTATGATTTAGCTGCTCCTCCCCATACCGAGATACAATAGATTATGACGGATTGGGCTAGTGCGATATATATTTTGTTCAGTAGTTCGGTACTCATAACGTGTCACAGAGATTTGAAAACCCACATTAGTTTCCTTAATCTCCCTATAGTTAGTTCTAGGTGTTGATACCAACTTAACCTCTGGTCAACGATGATTCCGAGGTATTTAACACAGCTAACTTTTTGTATTATGGGGCAATTACAAGTGTTAGGAAAAGGGGTACAACAGGAATGAATTTTGATTTGAAAATCAGGTGAGGGCTGCGAGTTTATGTATGGAGCGAAACATACATAATTAGTTTTTTGGGTGTTAAGAGAAAGGAGATTCTCGCTAAGCCAGTGACTAATTCTAGCTAGTCCCCTCTCAGCCTCAACCCTTACTTTATCCCAGGTCTAAGCAGTAAAAATAATAGCAGTGTCATCCGCATATGACAGGATCCTTCCCCCAACGCTACGAAGATTGCAGAGGTTATTAATATATATCAAAAAGAGCGTCGGGCCGAGAACACTGCCCTGCGGGACACCAAACGTTACATTTTCTTCATCACTTACAAAATTTGCAATTTTTACACCCTGCTTTCTATTTTGTAGGTAACTACTGAGAAGGGAAAGAGCAGATCCGCGGAACCCAATACTTTCCAGCTTGCGTATAAGAATGGAGACAGAGACGGTGTCAAAAGCTTTCTTGAGGTCAAGAAAGACCACTAGACATTTGTTACCTTGATCTATTTCTTTTGTTATATAGGATGTAAGATCTGTGATAGCATCTTGCGTGGACATTCCCTTCCTAAAACCATATTGGGAGGTAGATAAAATGTTATACTTAGTCAAGTAGTTTACTATTCTTGAGTTCAAGAGCTTCTCAATGATTTTAGAAATAGAGGTCAACACAGAGATAGGTCTATAGTTATTAACGTCGCCGCTATCTCCACTCTTACACACAGGTAAAAATTTAATTTGCTCTTGATTGATTTGATTAACAACACGATGGGTCTATTTGTGTGCAATTTTTTCGTAGATAATATTTACGCTATCTTTTGAATAACTGAAGAAAAGCCATTTTGGTGCATTCTAATTGCAAATCAACTTTTTGGGAACTCTACATTTTAGGAATTCAACTTCTGTTTCGAAAGCCAAGTAAGGAAGCACACGATTATAAACAATCCACATAGTACGAGTATGTACTTGTGACGTTCGCCTCTTACATTTGAAAGATAAACAGGGGAATGTCTAACGGAAAACTTATTCAAAGTGTGACTTAGCGTTCCCATGAGTTGTGGGTTGAGTTCGAGCAGTGTATGCAAAGTTTTGCTTTAAAACAATGTTCAATATTTCGGCAAAATGAATATTGCTTTGCACTGCTATTCGAAGTTTCCGTCTCGGTAAAGAGCTTCTTTAGTTGATTTTGAACTAAATGTATCGCCAGCTAGTATATTTAGAATCAATAGGAGGAAATCGGTACATTTTGGGTAGCCTGAGGACTGATAAACTTACTTTTCTTTCATTTTCTTTACTTTGTTGAATGCCTAGGGTATAGGCGTCACGAATAGCATTACTACAGATTTACATCAAACCAGTTTTGAATGACCCTTGAATTATTCAAGGCTAACCTAACCCTTAAACTATTCAGCTCCTCGCCTTCCTTGATTGTGACCTATTGAGATGATAAATTTAATTAAATGACTTTGTAAGGAACTTACTTCTGCTTTGCTTGTATTATCGATAAATTGGTATTTTATATTTAAGTGAATAATTGTCAGATTTCATAGCATTTTGGACCCATAATACCTTTGATGATACCACTGTTGGTTTGGTGGATATGGTGGACTTATAAGTTGAATTCTGTAATATCGACGAATCAATGCCTATCATGGAGTTATGGAGTTAAATAAATCTCAATCCTGAAAAATTATAAGTTATATTTAGTAACATGTTTTCGGGCTCGGCTAAAGATTTAATATGAATGACTCATAAATATTTAATGTATTAATGAAATATGATTTTCTGCTAAATTGATGATAAAAGTCGAGGACCTCTGATGCTGATTATATATCATTAGTTGTCAAATAATGAGATTCGTGGACTGAAAATACTCACAAGAAGTACGAAGCTACAAACTAAGAAACTAATTTAATTCCAGCTGTAAAGTTTTGTACTTTAAGTAATGGATGCGTCGATAAATCACAATGAAAAGTGGAACAACATGATAACATCATTAAATTAAATATATCTGGTCTATTAAAAAAAATTCTAACTTTGGTTTGCCCAGTAAATCCAGTTCTCGGTTGGAAACACTAAAACGGTCGAGACGTGTCTCTCGACCGTAAATCGGCAGTCGTAAAACGTAGAACCGCGCCATTGACGCAGCCAGCTGAGGCGGGATATGACACGAGCTTCGAGATTTGCGGAATTGAAAATTGAACGTGACGCGGGCGGATCCCATTAGAGTTCTGCAGCGTGGCATGTTGCAGATAGCCCTATTCCTAAAGTTATTGCCCGAGTTTTATCTCACGTAAAGTAAGTTAGTAACTTTTTACAAATATAGATTCTCTACTGTGTGAACTGAAACAAAAGTCAATTTAACTTCTCACCGAAATCTTTCTAGCTAAATCTTTCTAGCACCATCTCTGACACAAAAAACAACTAGGGATTAGCTAAATATAGGCCAGTCCTCAAGGCTCCAGGCCCTCCTGGCAATCTTAGTCCATACTAGTGAGCGTTTAACAAATACGTGGCAACAAGCTCAGAAAACGGCTGAGGAAGGGCTTGGAAAAATTATCTCATGGTTAGAAGACAATCTTTTTTCCCTAAATTCCACTCAATTACTACAAAATTTCAAGATAATTGCAGACACGTTTCCTTCTAATCGCGCGGGCTAAATGATTGCTGTAATTGTGACGTACCTACTTGAGAGAGTAGAAAAAATAAGGTACCTTGGTATCAGCATAGATCATAAATTATCAAGGGTATCACATTACTTAATATTATTTCTTAGCGTTTCTTAAGAATTTTCCCAATTATTTTAATTTTTAGACAACCCCTGCTTTATGTTAGATGTTTTCTTGTTTAATGTTGTAATATAAAGTTAGTGTAAATGTATGATATGTAGTTTTAAAGTAGGTACATAAAATAGGAAAAAAATTGAAGTTTATTTCGTTTTATTGTCTAGATTCATAATTCAATTTAACTTCTCACCTAAACTTAGTTTAAAAAAAAAAAGTTTAAGTTGGCGTAACAACGACTACTCCCTAATCTACAGATGGTTCGAATAGATCAGTTGACGTTTCTGAAAACCAGTTAACATCGTCAACTGTATTTTGAACTAGTTAACCCTTTATAGAAATAGGTTTCGTTTCATTAACGCAAAAACCATCAACAATTTATGCTTATTGGCCAGTGAAAGTACAATAGTGCTTCTCGGTTACCTTGGGGTCTGCGCTTATACGCATTCGGCTCCCATCGTGTCTGTATCACATGTCTCGATCTATGTCGGGGGTGTGGTCTGGCTAGTCCGACATCATCTACAAAACTACATCTCCGAGCTCTGGACTGCCACCGTCGCGTCGCCTACCTCGTACCACTTGTTTTGATCTACTGCGGATGCTGTATCTTACTCTGGCCACTTTAGGTTATTATTTTTCTAGTTTTGAATAAATTGTTATTCATTGCTGTAAGTGGGGTTAACGCTACCCGCGTTCCTTTTAATCATATTGTTTCACGTCCTCCCTTTTAATAAATTAATTTAAATTTGAGTTTCAAATCTAATCAAAGTATTTATATTCCAAGGCGTGAAGGATTGTCTTTTTTCCGCAATTTCCACTAGTTTCATTTTCTTACTTAACAACAACTATAACATTTTTGATTTTTGTTCCAGGTAATATACGGTGAAGTGTACGAGTCATAAGTGCGTAAGTGTGAAGGAAGTTTGCTGCGAAAAATAAATCAACACAAAGACATTTAACCATCGCTCATTGTGTGTTAGTTAGGACCAGTCAATTGATAGAGATCCAGGGTTCGATATCCCACGCGGGTAGGTGTTTTAGTGCGTGGTTTATATGGTTAAAGAGTTGAGCCCGCCTGACTAGCTACCACCGTCTAACCTTAGTTTGTCGCCATAATAACAATGTTAATAAAATTGTGTTCTGAAAATAAGAGGTTCCTCAGCTGTTGAGGAGTCCAGGTGAAACTCGCTTCCATCTTTGGCCATATTGTCACTTCCATCATGTGAAATATAGACCAAGAGCTTCCCTGTTGCGTAAAAAAACGTAAATACACGTATCTGCCAACTGTCGATGTTGTTCAATTACAGTGCGTGTGAAACAAATTTATTTTCTGATCCTAGCCAATGTCGGTACGAAAATAAATAAGCTCGCTGAACTCTATTGGAATTTTTAGAATAGGGGATGTTAGTGTTAAAGGTCGCGTCGTAACACGCTTTGCTAAAAGTGTGAAAAATATTGTCTCAAATGGTAGTTATTATTTGCAAAACTTCCTACATATGTCATTAGCGTTAGTCGCTAAGTCTAACGCCATTGACGATGTCAAATGACAATTCACGGATGAAACGCTGGCTTCATTTGTGTAACAAAAAGTCACAAAAAGCCGCTTCACGACGCTGATGGAGCAATAGCATTAGAGTAACAAGCTTATAACCCTAGTTATAGTTAAGGTTATTGTTAAATTTCGTATTGCGCACTCATGGGGATTGTTGGCCAAGACTTCATTAGGCGCGTCCCAAAGCAATAGTTGGGCGGAGGATAGCCCGGGCGGCGGCTCCCGGTTGATCTTTGCGAGCTTGTGGAATAAACTTCAATATAGATTGTCGTATGTGCACGGGTCTGGTAATCGGTCAATTAAGCGTTCAAGGTGTAGGACCTTTACCCATGTATACAAAAGTTTAAAGGTCATTTAAATTTGCCTCTGGTTCAAGAAAGTAAGGGTTATATACAATATTATATTATAAAATGCTTTAAACGCGTATATTGGTTCCGTTTATAGTGTGGTATACCAAATACATTTTATATAGTTCGCTGTTTTGTTTATAAATGGTACTTTGGGCGAAGAAAAATTAAAAATATAATTTAAGAAAGTCAATGATGCTCATTTTTCAACAAACAATCAAAGGTTCAACCTATCTGTTCGTTATCAATGTGGGTAACAAATGGATGGAATGTGTTCACATACTAATTAGTTTCTCAATACATTCATATGGTCTAGAAACTTCGATAACAATTAGCAAAGTGACAGATCTTACTGATCGGATTGAGGACTGCACAAAACTGCACAAGTAAAAGATACTGCAAAAATATGCTTTATGACCATCCTTTCTTCAATATGAGAAACCGTTGCATAGATTAATATGAAATTCGTGCGCACTTTTAAGGTTTTATACCTTGGAAGTGCGCGCGAATTTTGATTGATAGACATACAATACATTGGCTTAAAGTTACGTTGTTACATCATCTCATAGCAAGTCATATAAAAACACGTGTATTACCTTATTGTGACCAGAAAAGGGGACCGTAAAAAACCAATTCCACCCATGTCGGCAAGATTGATTTACGGCACTGGGCCGTCAAAGTATATCTTGGGAAGTTAAACAAAGCCGGGCGCGCGAAGGGTTAACCGTCTTTTGTAAATAAAACAAAAACAAAAATTTGCTTTGAGTCCGTAAACAGTGTCAATGATACCCTCCGGCATTCGGACATTTATCCTCTACTATTCTAGAATCATCTGTATAATTGACACTTAAAACACAATTTATGTGTATGTATGAATGATAAGTTTTCACGTTTTTGGAGTCGTCTATTGATATTAACTCTTTTTTAAACCATACAATAAATACCTAAATCTATCACTAACATTTCTTAGGCTATTCCAGAATTCGTTTTATTCAGTCGTTTTCGTTCCAGTCAATTCTTAAATGTTTTTAAAAGTGTTTTATTTGGTGTTTTAATTTTTTACTTCAAAATCGGAACTCATTAAGTATATTATTCTCTTCGTACTATAATAATAATTAGAAGATTAATTATTCCTTGACGTGTATTTAATTTTTAATATACTGTAAAAGTTAATAATATATTTTTGTTAGTTTTTATCATATTTTTCCTTTCATTCAGTCAGCAATGAGGTCTTGAACGGGGGCGTGCAGTCTTATTCACATATTCTTACAGTCTTATTCAACTGAAACCATCCTGTATGACAGCAGCAACGTCCCCAGCAAGCAAAAAAATTTTTGCTTTAATAGAAGCTCATTCATATAGTAAACAGAAAGAAAAAATCTGTTTTCCAATAGCTATAAAAACAACCAAGATATACGGTATTAAAGATTTTTCTCCATCTCTTTCTAGCAAAACGGCAATTTACAAGGAGTTTATATGGCCGTACTCAACAATGACGTCACGGTTGATGTCGGATCTCTCTGTCTAATCGCCTTCAAATTAACAACTTAAAATACCTGTATCAAATGTATTTCTAAGCCGATTTTAATTCTAATTTCAAAGGACTACATCTTTTTCCATGGTATTTTAATATTTAATGACGAGACGTAAAAATTTGAATTCAGTCATCATCCCAATTGTGATATAAAGAAATCCAGACCTCCAGATCCAAACAATGGTTTCAATCACTAAACCATAGGGCGGCGGTTAAAGGTTGTTTCCAACATCTACATGATCTGCAATTAGTGCAATCATTCAAAAATCTCTCTTAGTCCATTTTCCTCATTAACTAAAAAAATAACTTACGTAGAATAAGCAATCTCGTGAATGTAAATAAAGAGTTGAGCTCTGATTGGGAACTCAAGTTTTCAATGTGAGCTCCCTGCAAATATCCAGAACCGGGATATTGCCATTGTTTTGAAACTTGTTGAATTGGGAACACGGTAGTCCCGGTTGATTAATGTTACCAAGTTGAAATTAAAAAATGAATGTTGAATTTGAAAATTCATCCAATAATCGGAATGGAAGGAAAAATACTTTTACTTTTTGTGTATATATATGGTTGCTACTAGATATACTCTTTGTATAAGAAATCGGATATACACGGTTATTTTTTTATCACCCTGGAAAATTTAAGGGACGCTTCACGACATGGTGTTAGAATGATTTAAATATGAATAAAAAAAATTACTCACCCACTTAATTTTATATTAATTTCTATGAATCCAAAAAATGTTGCACTAGTTGAGAGCAGCATTTTTAGAGATTTTTTTTAAATATAATAATAGATGTGTCCTGAAGCGTCCCTAAAATTTTCCAGGGTGATAAAAAGATAACCGTGTATATTTTTTCTTATTAACACCTGTGTAGTTTTGGGGTTATTTTACATAATTTTACCTAAATCTGTCGTTGTTTTCGTTACCTACTGAAGTAAAACTGATTTGTTGACAACATGGTTGTGTTCAGATAATTTTTTGGCGTCATTTCATGATTTTCACACCATGTCCCTAAACTTTTTAATTCTTATGTTATCTTAGGGTTGGTTGGGGAAAGATCTTTTTAAGAGGTAAGTCCGCTCTTAAAAAAATCTTTTTAAGAGCTAAGAGACATAATTTAATACGGACATGTACAATGTCTGTATTAAATTATGTTTCTGTATGTAAATTGTGTACAATAAGGAATTATTATTAGCTACTTCTGAATAATTCGTATATTTACTGTAAACTTCTAATGGCCTGGATAGCTTGATAATGCCAATCAATCAATGTAGCGACCTAATAAGGGCAACAGTTTACCCGACAATCTTGCTTAGTAAACTTTCTCTTGATGTCGGTCGTTTAGTGTCAAAGAGCCGTAAACCCTAAAACAAACTAATGGACAATTGCACCAAGTCTTAAAATTTTGTAAAACGTGACGTTAAAATCAAGCTGATACTCGTACATAAGAGTGGGTTGTTCCACTTTTAAATAAACGATTTGAAATGTTCACCGCCTACGTGGTAAAGTGGTTGACCACCTGGTTCTGATCTGGAGGTACAGCGTTGCACGGCTTGTTCATTTCCGTGAAACATGTAAACAGACTTCAAATGTTTGTAGAGACGTGGCGTGCATGCAAAAACATCGCAGCTGAAAATGAATACTATGTAGTTGCTTTGGTGATTTGTTGCCTACGTCTGACCACGCGTGGACAAACAACGTTGCGAAACAAAATTACTCATTAACACAATTTTAGTCACATAAGTAACATTGTAAGCGTGTTGGCTAGATCTAGCTGTAAATTTACTTTGTGAATTAACAAATAAATAGGCCTCCCCAGTCATCTCCAAACCGATCGGTCCTGCGCCTCCCGTATCCAGCGGCTTCTCGAGAGCAAAATGTTGTCTAGTAGATTTGAGTGACAATAACAACAAATTAGTCCCGCTGAGTCAAAAGAGATAAAGACAAAATCAATATCGAATTAATCAATGAAGTCATTAAGACCCACGTAAGATTGATTGCGTTTTTAAATGAGCCAAATCAATTGTCATTTATTTCTTATCAGAACAAATCGGCTAACGTAAGAGGATAGGTAATGCGTCCGTCCATTAGTACAAAAGGATCTAAATGAGGGCTCGTCCGTCATTCGAAGGTTAAAGGGTCGGCCTTAACTTCAAACTAGACAATTCACTAATGAGTTCCAAACAGACCCTCGGAATACCTACTGCGGGATCTGGTGTACTTTGTCCAAATGCTTTGATTGTTTATGGTTCTACAAGTCTCCTTACTGTGTTGCTCAATATAATATATTCAATGTGACATTCATTGTAACGACTGTCAAGTAATTGAAAGCGATAGTGAGAGGTATTAAGTTACATAGTAACAGGCAGGTATCAGGTACTGCGGTAGTGTGATTCTTGAATTTGGAGTTGGACACATTTAACCAATAGGTATATTGAATAGGTTTTTTATAATCATCATTTAGTATTGAATATATACCGTGAATATTGTTGAAGCATGAATATAAAATAAGTAATTGTTAAGAATATGGTATAAAAAACACAAATATTCTACGTAGACATTTTTCATATACATATACGAGTATCTACTGCAATCACCAGAATTCCGAATTAATATTTCGGAATTGCTTACTTTAGAAAACTTAGGATGTTTAACACTTGAATAGTGAAACTAAAACCTTATTAGTTAATAGCGATAAGCTTTTATATAATCATTTGTTGTTCTCGGAACGAAAACTGTTCTAGACGGTGCCGAAGTCATTTTTTTGGAAAACACTGCCTTTATCAGTGTCACTGAAGCTTTCGATCACGAAAACCTCTGAGGATTCTTATTCTTGATGCTCTTGTGAGAGTTAAGCGGACATGTAATTTGATGTCCTCGAATAGATTAAACGGAGCGTTTGCTGCTCTCTACTTGTATTTGTCGACAAAATTTTATAAAAAAGAAAAAATGTTAAGTCAACAAAACCTTGTCGATCTACTAATTCCATTATTAAAAACACATATAGCTTCCTATGGTGACGGAATACTCGAAGTTTATCCAAAAATTGGTAACAGTCGACGACACTTATTAGCCTTAGTGGTAGATGTATGTATATTTTACAATTAAAAACAAGGGATCGGGCAGTGAAATTAATTTCATGCGTGAGATAAGGAGCTGCCCGAAATAAAACGTCGTCGCGGCTTTTATCGCTAAACGATAATAATTAAGCAGTAAGCATCGTTTAAAACCTTCCTAACAGGGTTTTCCGTGAACGTGAAAAATGTCAACGTATTTAGTATGGATTAGTTCAAATACAATTTGCACCCCCTTTGCTACACAAAATGGAATCTGGACTAAACTTCATATAAAATCAAAATTTAGTATGAAAAAATTGCCAAACTCACACTTGAGCATTTTTATATAAGTTCATTATGTGTATCTTAATTAGCCGAGGGGAGTTAGGGGATCTAAATTTGCGTAATTTTTTAGCTCCGTTTTCGAGATATAAGCATTTTTGTAAATATTTTTCTTGAAATTATGCAGTGTTGAAATTATTGAAAAACAGGCGGAAATATTATAAGTGCCAGCTCCATACTAAATATTTTTCAATTTTTGTAAGTGCTACTAAAGTTTTCTGTGTTTTTTGCTAGATGGTATGTCATGCGTCATCTATCAGCGTTGAACACATTGCAGCGCACGTTACCTCGATAACTCGTACCTCATCAACCGTTAATAACGCTTAACGCTTTGGCAGTGTAGTATACGATGCACGAATAGTACGATTAAGAGTCATGTTATGCGTCATCTACCAGCGTTGAACAAACTGTAGCGCACGTTACCTCGCTTACTCGTACCTCTTCAACAGTTAATGCTTAATGCTTTGTCAGTGTAGTATACGATGTACGAATAGTACGATTAGGCACGATTAACAGTTCGCGCTTGGTAACGTTTCTTTTAGTAAAGTGCCGTGTAAAGTTACCTATTCGTACATCGTACATGTACTATACAAGACTATTTAAAAAAATGACAATCCTGTTAACATTTTATGATCTACTTATTCAAGGGATCTTGTGATATTAAAGTGACAGTAGATATCTTGCCGAAGGCTATTAATTTACTCATCAAAATTTTTACATTTATACAATGATAACGCAGAAAATTTTATAATTTTTATTTCAAAATGAGTTCTGCCGTAAAGTTTCTCGTAATAACGACGCATTCGGTATATCGCCCTTTGTTTTTACTACCTTATTACCATGAGCTCAAGCCAAGACAGACGAAACGCCCATAAAATACCTATTACCATCAGAACGCCACTGAGCCCAGTAGATTTATGCCTTGGCTACGTGAATTATGGTTAGGGGTGCACCCTCTGCTAAATGGTATATACATATAATATATACAATTATTATGCGTAAGTAAATAAAAAATATATCTCGAGATTTAATGCAAGGTCTACTTAGATGGTTAATGATATTGTAAATGAAAATACGAAATATTTCAGAAGCTACAGTTAATATGATTCCTGTTAAAGTTTCTATATTTGGTATGTGCTGTTTATGGACAATTAAATTGTATTTACTATAAGGCCTGACAGATTTGGGTAACGTTTTAAACACAATAACCTTGAGTTAAGGCCTATTTATTTATTTATTAATTTATATGCCTATGACTAATGCTTAATTTAAAGCAAATAAAATAGTGGTAAGTGGGTATTATGAGGAAATATGTCGCCTTTGAATGTTATATTATTTATATGTTTTTCGTTATGGCATATAGAGGCCTAGATGTTGTTGATTGTTATTAACAAGTAGCTACTTTATTTTTTCTTAAATTCCTGATCCCACTTTCCGGGAGAATAACAGTTAAGATATATGTATACTGTTAATAAATCCTAAAATTTGACAGCAAAAAAAAAAATACACTCAAAACAAAATTAGAAACGATAAAAAATCACTTCTAGTTTTGATAACGCTCTGTATTTCAGCATACGAAACCATATTTAGTTTTACCACCTTTCTAGCCATCGGATTCGCTACAAAAAAAACATTCACCGCGGAATCCAGTTGTACGATTGTGATAAAAAGGACCACCATTAAAAGTCACCGTTGTTGTCCAGGTCACAAATAGGAAAATTTTGTCATTATTCGTTATGGCCTTGGTCATGAATCCTGGATAACAATCAAACAAACGCATTAAAGGTCAAGCACACATCGATATGATGTTGTAAAAGTAGCTTGATTCCACTTGATTCTATGTAAAAAGTGTAGTGTTCCTCTAAATTTGTCCCTGAGTGTATTTGTCCTCTCTCACTTTAATATTTTTAAGCAATAATGCAAAGTACCGATACCTTTTTATTAAGTACGTAATAATTCGGTGAGTAGAGAAAGTTTCCAATTTTCTTATTTCTTCTTGTTATTGGGAATTACTTTAAGTACCATATTGTTCTAGTACGTATGTCTTTCTTAAAAAAACGTATGGTACGTGTTTTTTACACGCAGGCATGTCAACAAGACATGGTAACATTTTTTGCATTTCACTTGTTAGCGATTGACAAAAGGCGGTTCCTCGCCCTCCGGGTTTTCAGCGTATGTGCATCACAATAAAGCTCGCCGCACACGACGCCCCTGGGAGCAATCGTCAACTCGCAGCTATACCCGAACTGTTTTTTTACAAGCCCCTAATATGACGGTTGAAAGATAATGTTTCGAGTTGGACGAAATCACAGTATGAAAAATTAAAGGATCATTTTACCACTGCAACCACTACACCACGCTGGCGTTTGGCTGGTGTAGGGTTTTCTTTCGAGTTTTCCATCTTTTCACAGGGGTGTGATGGTGGTAGACTCCCTTAGTTGACTCTTACGATATTCACACTCATACAAAAGGGTACGCGCAACACGCGAAAAATTCGTAGATCACTTATACATTAATCCGTTATCCTAAGACCTAGGTGAACGATTAACGCGGCAACGCGATTCGACGTGACGGAAAAATGTCAAATGGTCGTCGTATGTATGTGTGGCCTAGGTTGTCGCGGTAATCTGCCAGTGACATATCGGTCAATTTCTATTGGTAGCACAGCCTTGTGTTGCGTCACATCGCTGTATGTCGCGTCGCGTCCCGTCACTCACGTAGGTCAACGGGTGGGGATCGTTTATTTACTTCTAAACTTCCTTGTATTTGCAACTTAGGGTTTTACTAACAAAGATTTTGCCTAATCAATTTCGTTGATAAAACAGGTTTGTTTTTTTTTATGGGATAGGGGGCAAACGAGCAAACGTATCACCTGATGGTAAGTGATTACCGTCGCCCATGGACAAAATTATTTATAGTTTAGATAAATATTATCTACTGTACGTTCATATATGGAATACGATGGGAAAACATATACCATTGACTACTAATAAGTCTTTTAAGCCTGTTGGTATAGATAGATGATAATGATAAAATCAAACAAAAATCATTTATTCCTCATTCGTAACTGGTTATGAAACTACGGTTACTACCAACTAAAGGGCATCTAGATACCCCGTGACTATGGCAAGGAAACAACTAGTAAAACAATCTCTCAAGATTTCAGCTTCAGCTTTATACATATATTAAATATTTAAATCAAACATAGGCGGTTCCATCCCAATCTCTCTTCTGTGCTTAATACTTATTGTTTTTTTTATATTTTACCAAAAAATTAAATGTCATTCCTTTACCCTGACCTTGAATTTTAATTTTAATCTCAGGTTTAGGGAAAGTGGTTCTTATTTGCATAAAGAAAACAGTCAAAGTTTCGAATAAAAAAAATCAAAAATGTCCGATTCTGAAAAAAATGCGTATACTAAATTCTACATCTAAGATGCTGCAATATTTTGACAGGTTGTGCTCTAATAACGGTACTCTTTGGTGCAAATATTAAATTGTTTGTTTTGCTACAGATTTTAATGATTTATTCATACTTACCATTTTTTTACCGACTTCAAAAAAGGAGGAGGTTCTCAATTCGATGCGTATGTTTTTTTTTGTGTATGTTACGCGATTACGCCGCCAGTTGTGGACCGATTCTTTTTGTGTTCGATAGAGTATACTCCAAGGGTGGTCCCATGGTCACCAAAGTCAGGATCTGATGATGGGATCCCATGAAAATCGAGGAAAACCCTTAAATTTTAAGGTGTTTCCAACGTGTTTTGTGTGTATGTTACGCGATTACTCCGCCAATTGTGGACCGATTTTTTTTGTATTCGATAGAGTATACTCCTAGGGTGGTCCCAAGGTCACCAAAGTCAGGATTTGATGATGGGATCCCATGAAAATCGAGGGAAACGCTAATTTAATACCAGAGCGTTTCTCAAAATTCTTGACCATAGGCTTTTCGGTAGTGTCCCACATTTTTGCAGAAGAATATTATTTTTGCCTGTTATTTTTACTCGTCGATATTGATTCCGGTATCTTCACAATTTATGAAATTACTAATTAAATATATAAAACAGCTACAAAAATATATCTATTTCTTTAAGAATGGAAAAAACTAAAACTCTAGAGTTTGGAAATCTATGAAAAATCATTTGTCCCATTATTATCACCAAACTTTCAAGCTGATTTTATCATTATTTTTTAAGGAACCCTCTATATTTTAAAAACTTAATCGATAGTTATTATGTTAAAATTTAATCAAATTACATTTATAAAACGATTTAGTGTGAATAATTCCAATATCATCGATAAACATATTGTCCCGTGAAAAGTTCCAAAATCGTAATTCCAATTTTGTTACCGAAATTTGCCAATATAGAAAATTCAAACTATGGTAAACTACATAATTACATTATGGCAACACTTTCTACAGTAAACGTCTTTCCGCCATATTGTGCTAATGTCACTTGGTGTCGAAGACACGCACCGCGAAACAACCCTGCACAGTGTTAACGGAAAAATATTTCAAGTTTTGTTACCAGTTTTTGAGGTAAGTAACTCAATAATTATTACGTCAACTATAATGTACTATTACTTGTTTTCTTAACTACATTTTGATGCAATAAAATCCTAGTTACGCTAGTTTTTTACCATTGTAAATATTTTTTGAAGATTTTATATCATGAATTCGTTACTTCCGTTTCGGTTACTTTTGCATGGTAACGTATAATTGGAAAGGCAAGTAACAAAAAAAGAATTAATAAAGCTTAGTTTACATTAAGCTCGTCTGATTTTTTTTTATGTTTAAGCTACTCCATTTTATAAGTTTATTTGGGTTTATTTCAATATCAAATAATAATTTTATAGTAATTGTAATGCCAACGAAATAACCATGATAAAACCACAAAGTTTCAGTTAGAAATCTAGTTTTAATAAAATTAATGAATTGTGTATCTTATTTTATTATGAGTGTAAGCTGTATTGTGACTTTTTTGATAATAAATATTCTCGGATATAGTACCTACATATCGCCATCAAGTTCCAAAGTAAGTTTCTAATCGAGGCGTAGTTTGTTTTAAAGATACCTACTAAAAGTAGTTAATAGTTAAAATTAGTTAGTTAATATAATATACATCAATTTTTTTTGTAAACAGGGATTTAGTAGGTGGTGTGTTGACTCGGTGTACGTGGGTGACAGTCCACTACCGCTGTGCCAATCGATTTTGTGAGTATTATGTATAATTTTCAGTAAGTTTAGGGTTAACACTAAAAATCAAGAAACTGTTTTAAAATAATTGTAGGTACTATCGCGCGCAGTTCCGCCTGATCACCGCTACGCTCATTTTCGTTTACACTAGCGCTCTCTAGCCCCACCCCGTCGACCTTGAATAGACATGAAATAATGAAATAAAAGATTCTTCATCGGCCTGCCGCCGAGGAACCCCCCAACGCCGATTAGAGAGAGAAAGAGTATTTCTTTTCTAATAGGCCAAAACTTAAGGGGGCGTAGCCCGGCGCTTCCGCACGATTCAAGCGAATAATTTTAAATGCTCAGGCGGAAGTGCTCGCGATAGTACCTATTATTAAAGTTATTCCTATAGTTTCTGAGACAACAAACTTCTGCCATACCTATTATCCTAGTATCCATACTTAATATTATAAATGTGAAGTAGAAGTCTATCTGTCAGGTCAGCTTTAACGCTCAAACCGCTGCACCGAATTTCTTTACATTTGGCACGGAGATATTTTGACATAGGGAAACGGAAAAAAGACTAAATTTTACCACGATAATAGAACTAATAGAATTGTGCTAGTGTAGCTGCGGGCAGACGCTAGTAGATTATATTTCAAACTTAGGTAATACTGTTACAAATATTTAAACCTATTTTACAGTACACAATAATGCCACTAACAGCAGCCGAAAAGATGAAGCGGTATAGACAGCGGTTAAAAAATAACCCAGAAAAATATGAAGAACAGAGAAAGAAGAATTTAGAGCGGATAAAGTCTAAATATAAAAATAAAAAAATTTCTGAAATGACCGATGAAGAAAAAGCTGTTAAAAGAAGGAAATGGAGAGAAGAAAAACAAAAGCAAAAAGAGCAGAAGAAAATTAAAAAACAAGAGGAAGAGAGGAAAGAAGGTGCTCAAGAAATAAATGCGAATAGAAACAGGAAATCAAGAAACAAATATAAACAGAAACTTGATGTTGCTTTAAGTCGAATTAAATATTTACAACGACTTGTTGAAACTAAGAGAAAACAGTTATACCGCACTGTCCAACAACAAGCAGAAGAAAGGAAACAGTTTGAAAAAAAATTAGAGAAACTCTGTGCAAGGAATGAGGTTTTAGAATTTTCTCTTAAGTTAGCTTATAAATCCTGCAAAACTAATAAAGAAAAAGATGTTATCAAAACTATTGCTCAAAATGAGATTGTTACAAGAAATAAAGCTAAAGTATCCGTTGCTAAAAAAATTGGTTTAAAAGTAAGAGTTCGGGATAAGAAATCAAAGCCAAGGAATTTGGTAAATGCTGCTTCCATAACACAGTTCTTTAATAGGGATGATGTAAGCAGGGCCACCGCTGGCAAACGAGAATTTAAAACGTTGAAAAAGAACAGGCAACAAATAAGGTATCTTAATAATACATTAAAAGTTTTACATGATAAGTATAAGTCAGAAGGTGGTTCTGCTTCTTTTACAACTTTTTGCCGATATAAACCGTTTTATGTTATTTCACCTACTCTTAATAACAGAAATACTTGCCTTTGTGTAAAGCACGATAACATGAGTTTTGAGTTAGCAGCTCTTAAACGTTTTAAAGTGATTAATATTAGCAATACTCATGAACTCTTAAAGAAAGTAGCGTGCAATATTGAATCATTTAAATGTATGTATGGTAAATGTGATACATGTAGATCGTGTTCTCTAGATTACAATTTGGAAGATAGCATAGCATCTCAAGAAATCAGTTGGCAAAAGTGGGAAGTACAAGAACACACATACAAAAAAACAAATCAAGACAACGAAAAAGAAGTTAAAACAAAAAAAAAACAGTTAAATCAATAAAAAAAGGAACAGTAACAGAGTTGTTAAAAGAGTTTAAAGCTGATCTAATATTATTTAAAATTCATAGTTACAATATGTGGCACCAAATAAAACAATACAAGACTTGTATTGAAAATTTAGATGATGATGAAATAGCTGTGCATTGTGATTTCTCTGAAAACTTTGAATGCAAAATGGCAGAGGAAATCCAGTCAATGCATTTTGGTGCCAGCAGAGTTCAGGTCACTCTACATACGGGTGTTATATTTTTCAAAGGCGGACAAAAATCCTTTTGTACGGTCTCACCTTCCAATATTCATCAGCCCCATGCAATATGGGCTCACTTAAAGCCTATTATAGAGTTGGGAAAATCATTGGTTTCGAATCTAAAAAGAATATATTTTTTTTCGGATGGTCCTAGCACTCAGTACCGTCAGAAAAAAAACTTTTTTCTTATTACTTATTTTTCGGCCTTCTATTGTATAGATATTAATTGGTCGTTCTTTGAGAGCGGCCACGGAAAGGGTGTGGCTGATGGTATTGGAGGGGTCGTAAAGAGAGCTCTTGACAGACAAATTTGTTACGGTAAAGACATAATAAATGCATTTGATGTTTACACCACATTAAATTCGTGTGTACAAGCTATCAGCATATTTTTTATATCTGAAACAGATATCAATAATAATAGCCAATTAATACCTGCTGACCTAAAGACCGTGAAAGGGACGATGAAAATTCATCAAGTTATTTCAACGCAAGGAACTAATAAAATAGAACACCGCATCCTTAGCTGTTTTTGTAGCAAAACATGTTGCAATTGTTACAATCCAGTGATACATGAATTTCAATATGACATACCTATAATTTCAGATCCTAATAATGAGTATGTTTCACTGACAAATTGTGATGTTTCTAGTAATATTATCTTGAATCAAAGAGACGATAATACGAATGCATTTTCTGTAGAAACTAAACTAATAGATAATATTTATACTCATTCGATAGATGATAGTTTTTGGGTTATCGATGGTATTGACTATGCAGAAAACAAACAAACTTTTACATCAAACTGCGTACAGGGTAAAACATCACCCACAGAAATCAATGCGACGCTTTCTGAGTTAAAAAATATTGAAAACGTTTCATCTAATTTATTAAACTCTTCAATATCCATTAGGGAATTAGATATAGCTTCAAGTTGTGATGCTTTAAAAAATTATAATCAAAATGTTATTGGTGAAAATCCATCTCATACTGAAATTGAACAAAAAAAAAATCTTTTACTATCTAAAGCAAATACTGATCAAACTGTAGATGAAACGCCACTTAAAGAAAACAAAATTCCTGAACTAATGGTTATACATCCGTCCACATCAAATGCTAGTTTAGATACTCTGAAAAATTTTAAAATTCATACCAAACCTGCTAAAAAGTCAATACAGTTTGCTATAAAACGTCAAGTAACTTGTAATAAGTGCGAAAATTTCGTGCCATTAAGTGAGTTAGTAAAATGTATTAGTTGTAAAAATTACTACTGTGTCAAATGTACAGACGGACAGTCATATTTTGATTATATTTGTGACAAATGTTTTGGTGACAGCGAATAAATTCTAGGACCATTTTAAATTACCTAGCAGTACGTAATGTACGTCTCATATTTTCGTTACATTGTTTTACAGGTAAAACCCGTATAGATTTGAGAATGGTGATTTATTTTGATATTGACAAGTTTTTAACGAAGGCTGATTTTTTGCTCTATCTCAATAATAATTACTCGTGGCCATGGGAATCCACACATTTCATACTAGCCGAAAAATGTTTTGGTTGTGGTGCTGCGACCAATTCATCATCTTTCACGCTTCCTCATTTCGCATTTGCCATGGATCGTGAACGTGTAGAAATGTTACTAGAAAGTATTTTCTTTTGGTGTAGAATGTGCGAAATATTTTCTGTGTATAATCATTATCCCAATGACGAGTGCGAGTACTGTAACTAATTAATATTTTCTGTATTATGTCGCAATAAAATAGTTAAAGCCGTAAAATAATATATATTTTGCTGCTAGCCGTAACTATATATAGAAGCAGTTCATAAAGATTACATAAATAGATTATATAAATTTCTTTAACTTGCAAACTGGTTACACATTAAAATTAAATTTAAATTCCTAGTATGACTGTTATGAACCGATATAGTATAGTCATATCCCTAGAGTTAAATTACGGCTTTAACTATCTTACAGCTACATATCATCTATACATTGTTTATTACGGGTTATTATTAGGTACTTATATCAAAATGTAAAAATACCCATCGATTTGAGCAGCTTTTACAATGGGGACCACTTCAACATTTTGTATGGGATAGCTGATTTTTTACGATTTTATAATTGAAAGTTGCAAACGATGAGTAAGTACTTTCATCCCTTGCAATATTAAAAAGCTGCTTAAAAGTTTAATAGCATAATTAATGCTGATTCTGTAAGTTGTTTCAGGATACCTATTGATAGTAATGTTATCAAGTAAGAATTTGATTGTTTTAATTTAAAAGTGTAATGATATAATTAATATATTAAGTTATTACTGATTGCACAAAAATGAAAAGTGTGTGATTCAAAACTGATATTAAATATTATAGTTATTTACTGAAAGTGAAACTTTGTTGCCAAAGCATAGATACTAAAAAGCAAACAATGTGATTGTGAAACATAAATGTGCCATTACCAGCTTGATAATTTAGAATTTATATTAAAGTAATATATTAATAAGAAATTAATAATAAATTACATTATTATCACAGTTTCAACTTAAACTTGTACTTATGTGTTTCAGACCTTACAATTCAGATTTTGTTACTCTCCATTCTTTTTTGTTACCTGTCCCAATATTAAACAATTTTTAATTATTATTATTTGCATAGTTTAGCTTTCTAAATAAAAATAAATAACTGATTAATAAAGATATTCGTATTGTTTTAATTGTGAAGTACAAAAAATACTCTGTATCTGTATTTATTATTAAAGAATTAAATTTTAGTGTCGGAAAATGCCCAAAGTGGTAACAAAAAAATATATTTTGAATGTAACTAAAAGATTTGTAATTATTATCAAACCTTTTTGATCTCAAACCAATTGATTGTGTTCTTGATTAATAATTATTAAAACATTAAAAGCACTATTGCTGTATTTTCTTTTCCTTTTCAACCACATTCAAGTAACAAAATAGGAAATATTTTTTTGTGTATGCGGCAGTTTTATCAGTTTTAAAATAAAAATGGTAAATAAAACGTAATATCATAATACAATTTATAAACTAAATAGTTCCAGCTATCTGCCAGTAGTCTTGGATGTCAAATTTATCTAGGTTTTTGTTTTTGTGAATTTTTGAAAACATGGTCAAGAAATATGGGAAACGCACACCAATGGTATTAAATTAGCATAATAGCATAAAGAAACTTTCTTTCTTTCACTAAAAAGATTTCATCCACTAAAAAGTCAAAAATAAAAAATATTTTACAAAAAATAAAAACCGACTTCAAAAACACTGAAAAGTTAAAAATAATATAAGAATAGGTACAGACATCACACTTCTATATTGAAGTCGGTGCCAAATTTTAAGACTTTCTAGGAGATCATCGTTTGGCACCGACTTCAATATAGAAGTGTGATGTCTGTACCTATTCTTATATTATTTTTAACTTTTCAGTGTTTTTGAAGTGGGTTTTTATTTTTTGTAATTTATCTGTTTAAATGTTAACTAAGGGCCTGAACTATGTTAAGAGCCTTTATAATAATATTAGGACTGTGCACGATCTATAAAAGTACCGTTATTAGAGCACAACCAGTCAAAATATTGAAGCATCTCCATAATATTGAAGCCGCGTTATGTAAATCTAAATAAAATTACTGTACATAAACAGCAACTGTACGTATACAGCGAAAAGTCGATCAATCATCGGACGCTGGCCCAGACAGCTGACGATCATTGAACGAGATCAGATGGGGCGGACGCTCACCCTCCATTCTCATCAGCTTCAATCTACGTTACTTTAAATATTTTAACTTTCATTCAGCTTATGACTTAAATCGCAATGGAGTTTTCATAATAAAACTTTTCATATTTAGTGTTGATATCTACCGTGCGGTACTTGAACGTAATAGCCTTGGAATGTGGAGACAGTTGGAGCCGCCTTAAGGAGCGCACCCCTCTCAGAGTATAATAATTGTTATGGTTAAAATCTTGGGCAGTATAGTGCAAGTTTGTGCAAGGGTGATTTTTGTACCAAATTGTCAACGTTTTATCCAATTATGTGTGCGATCGTATAACGAGACCTTGTTTGTCCAAAGAATACTAGCCAATCAAAGTATTAAATATACCTCCAGTGGTACATACCCGTACTCCAAGTTAATGGTTTAGTAAAATAAAGTACTTTAAGACAGGAAATAAGTTAACGGCACTACGGCAGTCAGTCTGATATACGAAGCGTTAATATAATGTTAGCGACTAATATAACTTACTTTCAGAACCTTTGTTTACTGCTTGGTCTTTGTGGAAGAGTGTGATACATTTACGTGTAAATTTGCAGTCTTAATTTAATTTCTCTTAACGTTTTCAAGTTTGTTAATAGTTACGTAAAAATACTGTACCTAATTCTGTATTTTATTTACGAGTACTACACATTTAATTTTGAATACTGTACCTAATATACAAGTATTATATCATACTACCTATCGTATAGTATTGAAAGCGTCATTATTGAATAGTTTCAATATGAAATGTAATTTGATAGAATTGATAAATGCATCGATAATTTTTTTTTCAATGTATGAGTTTAAATCTTTTAATAAGCATTTAAAATTATTTTACAGCCACGTTATGTTTATGACATGAAGCTATGTCAATCTTTTGCTATTATTGACATAACTTCATGTCATAATAATTTCCTTCCTTATAAACATTTCATTACCATACAAACTAAACGAAATTGCTATCACAGTCAACTACTTTTAAAATTATCAATTTTTTCGTGTTTATTTATTTTTGAGTTCTCGCGGTCTTACTAGGTACTCATAGGTAGAGGTCATATTACGATCTCGAATTTTCGCTGGATTTTGCTTTTGTAACTCATCGCCGATGATATCAAATGTTATGACAAGCATGTTCAATGGAACCGTTAATCTAACATTCGGCGTTATAATTACCGCGATAATTGGTTTTAATTGCCTTTCTGATTGATTATGCCACACTCAATAAAACAATGCGAGCAATAACAACATTTACTTCCAATGAACACTTCATTCTGTGTTAAGTAAATGATATCAATTAATTTATTACTTTATCTTTAACTTTCACGTTGAACACATAGTCAAAAACACAAATTCATAGTCAAGTGTTGCGTGCTTTCGCCAATACATGCTGCTTTTGAAGAGTATTTTAAGTGGGACAATGTGAAGAATCCCGTAAGTGTAAGTGATTTATTAGTATTTTATTGACATATAAACTGTCTTATATACAACCGTTAATTATACAGAGAGTCCTGTAAATAGCGGTCCAATCAAAAGTGGTATAGAAAGATTAAATCTACCACGAAAACTCGAATATGGGTTAAGAAAATAGTTTTAGAGATAACTAAACAATTATTTAAAAAAAATATATGGCCTAAGTCAGTTTTATTAAGCCCATAAAAAAAACTTGTTTCGTAGGATATTAGTTTCAAATAATTGAAATTGGCAAAATCATAACTTATCGAATTTAAGACTTAAGTATTTTAACCATTTGTAACAAAATTGTTCGAAGCAAACAAAATTCAACGCATCTTCAAGTATAAAGTTTGACTAAATAAGGGCGTAAGTACAAACATTTCTCGGAAACCGAGGGCAAGCTCACTTGATATTCTAACCGCAGTTGGTGGTACTTTCACGAACCGTAACAAGCGTCATACACTTATTTTTGCACACGCATGAATTGATATGGGCTTGCGTTTGTTAGAAATTCAAGGAATTGCTGACTGGTAGCGTTGGTTTTTTTCTCAGAAGCAATTTGGGGTTGACACGACATCCGTAAAGGTTCCAACGTGAAGCCTGTTTAGATCGTTACGTTTCATTTCTGGAAATTTTTCCATTCGAAAGAACATTCAGGGTAGTTATAGGTCTCTTGATCGTTAAAGGTTACCACAATATTTCTAGTTTTCGACAATAATGTTAAGAATTTCACAAAATGAACCAAACCGAATAAGCCGATAGCGTCCTCCAATTACAAACCGATTGTTATAGATTAAACTTAAGAAAAAACAAATACTGGCCTTTAGGACAAGTCATAGGCCGCCCTTTGTCGTGAAAATATTTTTTAAAGAGAAACTTTTTTACATCGCCCCAAATTTTTTTCCTGTGCAATGACGAACAAACCTAAAATGCTAGGACGTCTGCCCGCAAAGAATCTCGTCAGAAAACAATGAAGGTGACACAACAATGAGTGACTAGGGTTGAAGACGTATCCTGCGTACTAATGTAGAGAGGATTGTCTGTCTAGCATATGGCGGAATCTCCCCTCGGCGGCGTTCAGCTCTAGCGCTAACACCTATCTTACATCCTTTATATACGAAATATGAGACAAGATCCATTTTACTTGATTCAGTTAACATTTTTTTTCAATACCTGTTGTCTTTCTTTTCGAAACAATTTTTTATACTTTTTAACATTTTACGTTTTAGTTATAGGCTTAAATAGGTAGTTACGGTTGAAAGGACTAGTAAACAAACATTGGTAAACAAAGGTGCGAGTTGTTCTTAATTTAGAACTTTGAATGTCACTGAACATAATTATACAATATGGAAATTTCTGACGCCACCTAGAGGGAAAGTACTCAAAATACTTTAAGATAGCAAATATTTCTCAAAAATATTTCATAATTAAGAGCAACACTGCATTCAACGATTTTATCACAAAATACGCTTGAAATTATTTCAAATACTTACCGCAAATAGAATTTTTTTTTGAAAGAAGTCTTCATTCGTAACAAACACGATTCGAACTGCATTCAAAGGTACTTTAAATAGTTTGTATTAAACCTACAAAGAATAGAGAACGCATAGTCGCATAATATAGTTTTATTTATTCCTCACCCATGTTATTTACAAGCTTTTCTCTACTCTAAGAAATATTTCGCAGTGCGATTTATCACTCAATACAAAACAAACCAAGTTAAACTAGACTGAATATGTGATTCCTCGACGTGAAGTGGTCGTAAAAACTTTGTATGCGAATGATAAAACGACTTCGCAAGACGAAATATAATATATAAATGGAGAAACAAGCATTCTCTTTTTTGTTTAACGCCAGTTATCTAGCTCTATAAGTATTTTTATTAATATTGTATTTGTGTGTCTCCTACTAAAATTATAAATGGCATTTTATTCCCGCAAAACGATTGAACTGAATCTAAAGCAAATCGTTATGAACATTTCTACAGAAAACTCAGAAAAAAAAATACGTTTTGACTTTGTCAGTAGGTACTTCAGTAGTACCATTGGTGGTTAAAGTGATTCAACTTCGTATCTAAAGTATCTTTAAAGGAAATTATGATATCCACCACGCGATTTGTATCTACGCGAATAAAACCTTCAAAAGAAAATCACGTCGACAAACTATACTGTGTTTGCTCTTGTTGTAATATTAATTGCTGTCGACAGAACATGAAATGATGTCTATAGCACGGTATTACACTATCGAAATGACATCCTTAACATTTTAAATACCTTTTTTAATCCGGAGAGGTACGCTGCATATGGAAATAATACGGTCCATAAAATTCGTTCATTTTTATCCCGACGCTGCATGCACGTGTGACTATTTACTTTTTCAGCTTAATCCGATGATATTTCACCGTCGCGTTTTTTTATAGTAATTGTTTGGACAATCTGTCGTTTATTTAACTTTGCTCGTAGCGATAGTGATATAGATTTAAAAAACTCTATACTAATATTATAAAGATGAAAGATTTGTTTGTTTGTTTGTATTGAATAGGCTCCGAAACTCCTGGATCGATTTGAAAAATTCTTTCATATTGAGAATCCTAAGTTATCCCTGATGAACATAGGCTATAAAATTATTTTTCCAACGGGAAAATACAAAATTCCCACGGGAAAACAAAAATAACGCGGGCGAAGCTGCGAGCGGAAAGCTAGTTTTAAATAAAAGCATTTGTTGCCATAGCTTTTCAAGTATTTTATTTGAAAACTTTTGACGGGAACTTCAATTTCATATTGTGACTTTGCATTTTCGTTAAAAATGATTCAATTTAATTGAACAATGAATAAATCAACCCTTACTTTATAAATGCGAAAGTAACTCTGTGTGTTACGCAATCACGCCTTAACTACTGAACCGATTTAGATGAAATTTGGTATAGACTTAGTTGGAGTCCCAAGAAAGAACATAGGATAGTTTTTATCGCAGAAATCATTCCTTATCATCTCATCGCAGAATCAGTAACCGTTGAACCGATTTAGATCCCATTCACAATGAGTTTATGTAAAAATCATTTAATGAAATAAACATATTATTATTATAGATGACATTTTGATATAGAGATAATCTCATCCCTTGAGACAGAGGGCGCCCCTAGCACGTAAACGTAGTAGCTCCAAGTATTTTCGAATTAAAAATCTAAATCACAAATATATGATATTAAAAAGTGTGTTTTCGAAAGATAGTGTAGAATTTTATATGTGGAAGTGTTATTTCAAGTAAATTTGAGGAATAAGTGACCTAAAAACGTAAATAAAAATCTTCATCTTACAAAGTGATTCAAAGTGGAAACTTAAACTATCAAAACAGTTAAAAATCAGAAAAAAGCAGATTTAAAATATAAATTATACAACTCAAGAACTATTAACAAAAACTAATCGAAAAGTGTAAAAAGTATGATTATTTCATCGAAAAGAAATTAAAATCGTGGGAATTCATGTTTACCCGACATCTTAAATATTATTTGTTTGAAACCAGTGACATCTAGTAACCATTGGAGATCAAATACTCGAGAGTAAGCACGCTTGTATATAGAAGGGAAGTGGCTGCTACTCGTTAATAGATGGCGTAACTCGAAGCATAAAACTGAGTTTTTTATTGCATTTCGATTCGACTTGTAAATATAACAAAATAGTCGAAAATTAATAATTATTTAAACAATTTAAAAAAATATACAAATACAAATATGTCGCTTACATGTGAGGGCTGTAACCAGACACTACCAAAATACGAATATTTGACTTGTTCCCTATGTAATGGTTCATATGATCTACATTGCGCTAATGTATCTAGTCAGCGCTTTTACAATACACTGACAGGCGACCACAGGAAAATATGGAAGTGCCCTGCCTGCTATTGTAAAATGCCAAAAAACTGTAAAGAAAATACACCTGTACGTTCAAGGGATAATAACTATACTAGTAATAATATCTTACAAACCGATACCAACAATGTCACACTAAGAAGACAGGCAAAGCAATCCTCGATTGATGTTTCATGTAGCCAGGACCTGAGTCTACTGAGCCACACTCTTGATACCAGTATTGGACAAAAAGAAGAATCAATAATTAACGACGTAATAATGAGACAACTCAGTGATATGATTATATTGAGATTACAGGAAAATAATAAGTCTATCATTGCTGAATTACAGAACACTGTTCAAAATGAAGTAAAAAATGCTATTAATAAGTTAAAAGAAGATATTAAATTGGAAATGAATATACATACTACGGAAAATAACGATCGAAAATCTGACATTCAAAAAATAACAATGGAGATTCATAAACTAAAAGAAGAAAATCAAAAACTGAGAAAAGAAATTCATGATTTGAACTTAAAGACTATGTGCCCCGAAAAACAAATTATTTCGGATAATTCCAATTGTAAAAAAATAGTCATATATGGCATCCAAGAATACCAAAACGAACCAGAGTTGCATTTATACAATAGATTAATTGATCTGTTTCGTGAATTTTTAGGCATAGATCTCACGGGCTTGATAGATGAAATATACAGAGTAGGCAGCATCCGAAAGAGAAATCGCCCTTTGGTCATGGAACTAATTGGCAAAAGAACTGTCAAATATATAATGGAAAATAGGTCTTACTTTCAAGGAACCAACATATATGTTTCAGAGTTTTTAGATGCAAATGCAAGAACAAATAGAAGAAGAATGAGAGAAGCTATGCTTGAAGCTAGAGGAAAAGGTTTGTTTGCAGTGATAAGAGATAATCAGCTACTTATAGAAGGGAAAAGAATTAACATGCAGAACTATTCAGACAGCAATAAAAATAATACAATAAACAATGATAAAGAAGGTACACCACAAGAAACATGTCAACATAAACAAAGTACGGATAGTAAACAAGATAATATTACATTTCGAAAATAAAAATAATACACGAAGTAAACTGAACTCATACCCAATAAAAAAACTGAACACAGGACTTCAAATCACCTGTCAAAATATACAAAGCATGGGAAATAAATTAGATGAACTGGAACAATTGCTTAAAGAATTTAAGATCGATATACTTGCACTAACCGAAATATGGAAAAATAAACATTTCTGCGAATCTTTAGTATTGCCAGGATATAAAATTGTATCATGTTTTTGTCGTAAGACGTATCGAGGTGGTGGAGTCTGCATTATAGCAAAAAACAATATAGAATGTATTGAAAGAAAGGACATAATCAACTTTTCAAAAGAATTTATAATAGAATTAAGTGCAATAGAGATAACGGAACTGAATATTATTATTATAAACGTATATAGACCTGATCGTCATTTCAATGTCTTCTATGAACAAATGGGTAAGGTACTTAGAACATCTAGTATTAAGGACACTGGCAAACGCTTAGTTATAATTGGCGTTTTTAACACTGATATTTCTATAAAAAACCAACAAAGCGATGACTTGCTAACTTTGATGTATTCCTATAATTTGAAATCATTGATAAATGAACCCACTAGAGTTACGAAAACCACCGCTACTTGTATAGATCTAGCTTTTACAGATTATTTAGAACAAATAGAAGCATACTCGGTTTGTGATTATGGCTTATCGGATCACAAAGCAATAAACATCAAATTGAAACAAAATATTACAAACAAAACAGTATTCATGAAAAAGAAACGAGTATACACAAATAATAATATATGTACATTTAAAAAATGTTTGACACAAATAAACTGGAAAAATTTAATTGTGCCAAATAAAAATATCAACGAAAATTACTATAAATTTCTAGAATCAATTAAAATATTATTAGATAAAAATATACCTATAGTTAATATAAAGCTTAAAAATAAAAAAATAAAAGGCTGGTTGACTACCGGTTTAAAAAAATCCTGCAAACACAAAAGGATATTAAAATCAATTTTAAATGAAACAAATAATAATATAATACGAAAATACTTTAATACATTTTGTAAAATATTAAAAAGAAGTATTAAAATATCAAAAAGGAATGAATACATAAAACAAATGAATAAATCAGAAAATAAAATTAAAACTATGTGGCGAATTATCAAAGAAAAAACTGGTAAAAGCAAAATAAAAACTTTTAAAAATATGATATTACAGGAAAATAATGTAAATATTGAATGCCCTATAAAGATATCAAATATATTCAATAACTATTTCTCAGCCGTTGGCAAACAAGCAGATTGTAATTTAAAATCCGGTCAGTCAGTCATAAACCCCCCCACTAATTCAATGTACTTACGCCCAGTCACACCCCATGAAATATTAAAAATTATAAAATCCATAAAAAATAAACATAGCTGTGGAATTGACGGCATACCTCCCATGCTAATAAAAAAATGCGCGGTTGAATTAGCAGAACCTCTATCCCTTTTAATTAACCAAAGCTTTCGTGACGGTTGTTTCCCTGATGATCTTAAAACTGCGTTAATTGTCCCCCTTCATAAAAAAGATGATGCGAAATCCCCTAGCAACTACAGGCCCATAGCTTTATTACCAGCATTCTCAAAAATATTTGAAAAGGCAATGTGTATTCAATTAACAGTATTTCTAGAGAAATTTAAGATATTGGATGACAGTCAAAACGGCTTTCGAAAGTCCCGTTCAACGACACTAGCAGTATACAAATACATTCAAACCGCACTTCAAAATGTAAATGACAAAAAGGTTCCTATGGGTATACTGCTGGATATGACAAAGGCATATGATAAAGTCACGTACAATATCTTATTGTCCAAGTTATATGGCTCAGGTATCCGTGGTTATGCCTATAGGTGGTTTAAATCATATTTATCAAAAAGAAAGCAAATAGTCCAAATCGAATATTGTAATAGAGTAACCAATGAAATACAGACAATACGTTCCGGTGAAGTTACTCTTACCAACTCAATTCCACAAGGAAGCGTATTAGGATGTGTATTGTTTTTGCTGTATATAAACGATTTGCCCAAGATCTTCAAAAATGATGACACATTAGTACCAGTTTTGTTTGCAGATGACATGTCCTTGTAAAGTGCGAAAAAAATATCGATCCTTGTTCTAAACTTAATAAAACTCTAACAGACATAACTAAATGGCTAAGTGACCATAACCTTGAATTGAACTTTCAAAAAACAAAAATTATGCAATTTAGATCCCCCAAAACATTACCTCTAACATTAAATTTCAATTATAATAATATCAACATAGAGACCGTTACAGAATTTAACCTTCTTGGAATAATAATAGACTCAAATATAAACTGGACAAGTCACATAGCAAACGTTAAAGCAAAACTGGCCAAATTCAGCTACGCATTGTTTCAAATCAAACTTAGTACAAATGCAGAGACTGCAATATCTACCTATTATGCATACGCCTACGCTTGGTTGCGATACGGAGTAATGCTGTGGGGAATCAGTGTGGATGCCCAACAACTGTTCATCATGCAAAAAAGATGTATTAGAATAATCGCTCAAATAGATAATACAGACAGCTGTAAACCATATTTTAAAGAATATAAAATATTAACCCTACCTTGTATTTATATGTATGACGTATGTACATTTGTATTTAAACATCAAGAAAAATTCATGAAAGTTAGCAATACCCACAGTGTAAATACACGACACAGAAATAGGTTATACTTACCGGAATCAAGGTTGAAAATGTTACATTGCAGCCCATACTACATGGCTGTAAAAATATATAATAAACTACCACCTGATATAAAAAATGAAACAAAACTAACATCATACCAAAATAAATTGAGACACTATTTAATTGAAAAATGTTTTTATTCAGTAAACGATTACTTATTTACCAAGTGACTACGGTGTTTGCTAGCCTTATATTTGACTAGCCTTCCACTCGCGGCTTCGCCCACGTTGTTATTGTTTTCCAGTGGGAATTTTATATTTTCCCGTAAAATAATTTTGTAGTTTATTATAATTTAGAATACTGTTATTTATATTTAAGAACTCGAATAATAAATTTCATAGAAGATATTGATATGACATCAACCAATTTAAGTTAAATTAAGTAACTGAATTTAATTAATATTGCAATAATTTAATGTTTCCATTTTTATTAACTTTATATTATTATTATTAAATAAATATGACATCACCACATACCTAATTATACCGTGCATTGGCTAAATGTTAATTTGGTAATAATTTAATTTGTTGGTAATTTGCATTCATTGACATAATTTTATATAATTTTAGTTCGATTTATCTGTATTGAAGTGAGGAATTATACATTAAATGAAATAGTAAAACATAAATTGTAGATAGGGAGCCCTCACCAACATTGCTATACCTGAAAAGGGTGACTAGGTAATCAAGAACTCTAATTATAACAACATCTGTATCACACCTTAGTCAGCAATAAAGATTTGATTTGAAAGGGGGGGGGGGGGTGGGTTGTAAAGGGATTAAATAAAAAGGACTTCCACGCGGACAAAGTCGCGGGTAAAAGCTAGTAGAAGATAAAATCTGAACTTGATTATTTCGCCACGGAGAACTTACCCATCTCGAATGAAACTTTAACTGTATTGATCTCTTAGGTACTTTGCTAAGCCGAAGTAGACTATGGGACTTAATTTACTGTTTATGGCTGTGTATCGATTAATTCTGGGTTGGTCAGGGCGTCGACACAGTATGTTCATAACGCAGGTTCGAATCCCGCGCGAGGCAAAGTTTTCTCTAGTAATGATTTATAAATTTTTTAATTCATTTACAGTTTTTAAAGAAAATGCAAGGTCACAAAATATGAAACGAGTGCTTCTTAGTATATGCGTCAAACAATACTTTGTCCTTGGTTGGGGCAGTTTGGTGGCACAGTGGCACGTGCGTAGGTAATGGAGCGCAGCGTCTGGTCTACGGTGGGTGTCCAAAAATATGAAACACCTGTGGTTCCTCTGCGTTTCGGAAGGCACTTTAGGCACTGGGCCCTTTCCTGATCTCGTTACGTTCGTGTCGGCTATTCGTCTGTTCGGACTATAAGGGTTACAGTATAGAAGGGTTAAGGGACAGAGAGTACATGCACCTGTGTTTGCGCAGAAACTTGTGCAGCGTTATAATCTCCCTCGCAGTAAAACTTGACTAAAAATCGAAGTCGCTCTTGTATTTACTAGTTGCTACTTTGTCTTTAGCGACAAACAACTTCGACACACCAATATTTTTCGAGGATTTCAGTTAAGAGGCTTTTGGGGATTGCATGCTATGCCTGAGGCTTATCGCTATGTAATCCATCTCGCGATCTGTTTCATGTGGCAGTCAATCCCATATCGTTAAATTAAACCGAACAAGGTAAGGAACCGACTGTATCAAAATAACACAACACAATTATTTATCATGAATTGGCATAAAATTTTGACGTTTACCGTTTAGTCAGTATGCGTGTATACAAATAAATATAACCAAACTACGGGCACACATGAAAAAAATATCGAATCCTACTTACGTACTAGAATACTAGAACAAAAACTATTAATTACTAATAGTATAAAACGCCGCTGTGTTCTGTAGGGTTAGCATGAACATTTACGTAAAGGTATCCGTATCGTCATCGTAAATTTTTGTATGAGACTTTTAGTTCCAAGTTCGCACTGTAGGGTCGCTGTACAATTTTCATAATAATATTTCACGGTAACGATACGAATACTTTGAGACGCAAATGTTCGTGCTAACCCTATTGTTCTCTTCCGTAAGAGATCAAACTTACTACACGAATCACGATAAAACTAATCTAAGTTGTCTTCACACTAAGTGCTCAATTCACTAGACCATCACACAACAAGCGGAAGAATTTCAGTAAATGCGAATGGGGTATGCCAATAGTGGTCGGGTCAGTGCATCGCGAGCAGCTGCGCCTAGTTTGAGTTATATTATGCCGGAATTCGAACCTCTTGACAGCCAATAAAGTAAAGGAAACTTAGTAGCCAATGTTCGGTTAGCCCCCTCCAATCACATTTACGTGGGTTCGCTTATGAATCTATATATCACATTACAACTTATACTTATTACAGGGCTTTATACGTACTCGACTATGACACATTCACAGATAGGTTGAGTGTAATCAAACCCATATTACCTGTTCTGACATAAGCCCATCTCCAAGTTTATTGTGTCGGGCTTCACTGGCCTTGTTGCTCGGCTCGCTAGGGCTTCCAGCACTCGTATTACTCTACGGTCGACCGCAGCATATCGGCTAGATAAGGCTAATGATACCGCAGCGAGAGGTCCTTCCTTTGTGTATGGTTTGGTTATTGTAGCTTACACCTGGTATCTACTTAGATAATGTTATGTTACTAAGCTTGTGGAGGTTTGATACCTTTTTTGCTGGATAAGAAATTATTAAACTGCGCCGTTTATCTGAAATAATTGTTGAATTTTACGGGTTCAATACGTTCAAATGAGAAAGTGTAATTTGTTAACAAATAAAAATCTAATAATCAAAGATGATTTAGATTGATTTTAATAAATTCCACAAAAAAATTCAGTATTAATGTCGCCTCTGTAATGGTTGGGAAAGTTGGCTTTCCATTAAACCAATTTATTAATTAGAAGCTCTCCTGAATACTGAAAAGATTAGTTTACAGATATTTTGGTAGTAAATTTTCCTTGTCAGTAATTATCACGTTCATTATAAACAGGATCACGTCCCAAAGGACTTAACTGTTTCACGTATTCACGAAAACTGAAAATTTATTTAAGTTTACAAAATCCTTAATGCAGATAAGATTCGTGTTAATAATAGTACATTACTGCCACGGCCCGCAAGTGCAGCATTGCCATGCCTAGTGTGGCAATTCTCAGTTGTGGCCAAGGCTTGTACGTAAGTATAATTTCCATTACCTCTAATCTTCAGAAACTATGAGATCATAGGTCTTGTTACCCTAAATGGGTGGGTAACAAGACCTACTGCAGTCTGAACTCGACATACAAAACTTAAAAGTACCTATTAAAAAGGTCTCGTACCTACTATGAAATATTCAATGGAGCTCGCATAACCTGCCTCGGCGATGTTCTTACATCATGGTGTACATACCTAAGTGATACCGCTGGGTTTAAAAGTCGCCATGTGCCACCTAGGAACTTAAGAGCGTTGTATATAAGTGTCTGCAATGCATGATGCATCTAAGTAACGCTTTACTCAGTAAAAGAATAAGACTACAACTACAAAACTAGTTTGAGGCTCCATCGCCTACCAGATCGGCACTCAAGAATACACTTGTATCCAAATCTACTTCGCCTGATTATAAATATTTGATCTGTTTGATAAATATATAACGTCTGAGTCAATAGAGAGCCCGCAGCGTTCGCGGCATACTAAACATATAATACATGCTATTTTTGTTTGAAATGTAAATATACGATGGAGGCTAAAGGAAAACTTAAAGTACCCAAGAAATAGCTGCATGGAGGAACGTCACAAAGGGAAAAGGTGTGTCCCTAAAAGGGTTTTGGATGTAGTTATTCGTGTTTTGTGACGTGGAAACATTTTAATGCATATTTTTTACAATTCACTCCTCTCGCTTCAATTCAAGAGATTTCGTAATTGAATTCTCGGGCAATGGATATTTTGGAAAACGTTTTCGTTTTATATTGTTTTTACCCACGCATGATGCTTGAATGTGATATAGAATTAGGTATCTACATGTCCACCCACTAAAAACAGCAAGTTAATGTAATAGATCACTATCTAAAATGATTCAAAATGAAGTAATTTCTTTTCTTAATTTTACATTTTCCCTTTAAATGCTCAATTAGTTTATAACAGCATTAAAATCAATCAAGAAAGTGAAGGAAAATATCGTGAGGAAACCTGCGAAGTAATTCAAAGGTGTATGTGAAGTCAACCGATTCGCACTGGGCCAGCGTTGTTTGACTAAGGCCTAATCGCCCTAACATAACTAGATTAACTAGTTAGGGTCTCGTACGCTCGTGCCCCTTGATGGGGACGAGCCTACGAGACCTGTGAGAGATGAGCTGTGATGAAAATCAATACAATATAATTCTCCCTTATTAAAAGTGTATAAAATATAATATAAATTCCCCCTTTGATAAATTCTCTCTCTCAACTGGATTGCTCAACTGCATAAAGTTGATCAGTGGGTAATACCAATTGCTCAACTAGTAATTGCTCAACTATGAATAGTTGAGAAATAGGTAATACCCGGCACCCTGGGCAAAACTCATAAGTTGGAGTTGTAAGCTTTCCGTACTTCTAAATAACAACAGAACTGTACTGCAATAGGTATGTCATGCTGCACAATTTAGCGATAGATTCAAATAATTATAGTAGTGATATGAGAAAGAGCTTTTTCGGTCAATCAATCAACTAATGAACCAATCCATCCACCAACCAAACAATTATCTAATCACGTTAATTAAAAGTAATGCTCGTATTATTTTTAGTTACCGTGATTAGATAATTGAATATTTGGAAGCGGCTTGCATTCCTTACAAATAAAAAAATATAGGTGTATCCATCCTTTTTTCATGTTATGTTAAAGAGTCGAGTTTATCACTATATTCTAATGCAATAGCCAAAAGGATAGTTATATAGTTCACCTTAGCATTTTAATACTTGCTCGTGCCATCGCCCATTATTAATGCATATTTATGAGAGGGGAAAAATCTCGACACATTGTCATTAGTACAGCATCACAATGTGGTTCAAGTCACAAAAGATCGGCTAGATGAAAATAAACAAAATTGATTGTTAAGTCCTTAGATTTATATTACTTCTCAATTCATATTCGTCCTATGTAATAAAGTAAAGTAATAAGCTTCTTAGCATCAATAGCACAAAACCCACAAAATTAGTGTTAAAATTTTAGTAATTACTTGATAAGGAAATCACAGACTCCGGAATGGATTCATTACACATTAAAAATTACATTTACTACACTAACTTGTAGTCTTTCTGTATTTAAATTTCACACACAGATAGAATCAAGCCAAAGAAGCATTAGATTTGCCTCTTGGTTTTGAAGTTTTGAAGTGCCTCTTGGTTTTGAAGTAAGGAATCGTAAGGAGGGATTTGAAGGAAAAATTATACGACATCATTAGTCGCACGGGGTCCATCGGACCCAAGGCACCCCATGTAGTTGTCGCCACGGCTGGCGAAACACTGTGGCAGGAGGTGCGCATGAGCTAGGAAGCTAAATGAACGCACAGTTGCACAGTTGCGTAAGTCTTATTAGACGAAATATGACAAAATCCAAGTTGATTGGGGTCCTCACGCGACAAATTAAAGGACATTAATTGACAATGAAACATTTTTCTAACAAGCCTATTGGTGGTCATCGCAATATTGATGGTGATTCCTGAGACAACATTCGCACGTTGTTTACATATTTGTTTCAAAATAATATTGGTTAGGCGTTATTAATAGTTTTACTTTCGCAAAAGCTTATTATTTGTACCACAGTACTACAAGTACTTAAAGACACTTGGACGCGTGTCTGTGACGGAGCATTCCCAGCAGTGTAGTTCCCGTTACATTATTCCGTCATAAATCAATTGGTTTATTTTTTTTTTTATTTTGATAAAACTTTAACCGCAAAAATCACAGTAATTAATATTGTTGTGTCGTAATTGAATAATTGTCAGGAATGTTTTCATCGGAAATATTTAGTCCGTTAATTATTCTTCACCAAATAACGTAACTAGGTATTTTATATTTTTAGGTATAATCATATAATTGTGTGATTACTCCATGACTTTCGATTCCGATGTGCCCCAGTAACTTTCATTTTAAAAAATTACGTGGTGTTGAGAACATAGTTCTCGTTGCTCAGCAACAGTTGTTAAAACTGACATTCATATAATTTCATATTTTCTAACTAACATTGTACTGTACTAAATAATTATTAATACAAAGCCCTTTTAATTATAACTGCGTTTATTTCTATATTCGTCCGAAACTCTTTCTCTCGCTAACAAGTGGTCCTTCGAGCTGTGAGTTTCATATGACTAGCACTCCACGCGAAATGGTTCAAACTCGCGGCGCTATTAAGAAAGAGCGCACGAATACGAATATGGATCCTTTACAGCAAACGCAACCGGAACTGAAAAGTGCTGAAAATATTACTGGTAATGTACATAATTCGTCACAATCGAATCGCACCCGAACAAGTCAGAGATCTTCGACGATGTGTACGAAGAAATCAAAATCTTCGTCAATAGAAGCGCAAAAGAAGAGACTTGTCCTAGAAGCTGAAAAAGAGAAGGCGAAGATAAGGTTAGAATTAATAGAGAAAAAATTAGAAGCCGATCTTGCTGCTTTGGATGACGCACGATCATCACATCATAGTGAAAGATCCTATTGCTCTGTAAATGATGAACAACATCAAAAAACGGTTCAACAGTGGCTCGATAATAGCGTTCTAGCGAACCAAAATGTACAATCGGCACACGATGCTACTGCAGCCCACGACGCTAATGTATTTCACGCTGTGGTGCCGCAACCTATTCAACATCGCTCTGGTGCTGGTACTGACATTGAGAAGCTCGCTAATGCATTAACAACCGCTATACAGACATCTGCTACAGTAGTCCAAAGTGAACAAAATCAACACCTATTATCAAAAATCGTCGTTTCTAAAGATTTACCATTGTACTTTGGAGACCCTATCGATTGGCTACATTTTAAAGAATCTTACATGGAATCTACACAGCTATGCAAGTTTAGTGACGCTGAAAATATTCATCGCTTACGTAAATGCCTACGCGGAGAAGCAAAAGAAGCTGTGGCCTGGCTGTTAATTGGCAAGACTAGTCCGAATGTTATCATAGAGACTCTTGAGCTACGATTCGGACAACCTGAAGCCGTCATAAATAAAATCGTTACCCAAATAAAGAAACTGCAAGCATTACCACTTTCTTATCATAACGATATTGTACAATTTGCTACGAAAATTAAAAACTTCGTTGTTACTGCCCAATCTGTCAAGCAGTCCGATTACTTGCGAAGTCCTGAACTGGTCAACACGGTTGTGTCGAAAATGTCAAGCAGCCTTATAAATCGCTGGTCAGATTACGTTTTTGAGCAATCGCAAAGTGACAAATCAAAGTTTGAAAAGCTGTCAGACTTTCTCATGAACGAAGCTATAAAGACAGTTTCATCAGGAGTTGCTCACATTCATTGCTATAATACTGAGACACATAGAAGAAAACCTGACGAACGACGTGGCCCACATCATGCGGTACTTCTAAGCTCCACAAATGAGAATTGCAAATTCTGTAAAAAAGGAATACACGCACTGCCAGATTGTAGATACTTCAAACGTGCCTTGAGACGCAATCGCTGGAAGTTTGTACGGTTCAATAAGTTATGCGCTCAGTGTCTAAAACCAGGCCATGAGACAGCTGACTGCTCCGGTGACGTATGTAACATCGAAGGCTGCGGTTTGAAACATCATCACCTACTACACTGGTTTATTAAATCCGAGCATACTGAATCAAAAACAAGAGACGACAGTAACGCGAGCGAAAATATTAACACAAATAATTTAAATAATACCGAGAAAACTACTGATTGTGATGAAACCGTAACAAATACATCTACTATTCAAAAGCGTACGGTGCTGTTAAAGGTTGTTCCCGTAACTGTTTCTGGCCCGAAATGTAAAATCAATACATTTGCGTTATTGGATGATGGAGCAACTGTTTCGTTAATATCTGAGAAAATCGCTGATGCTGTTGGTTTGCACGGAAAAAAGGAGATCCTTCGTGCTCGAAGCGCCTGGTGCTCTGGAGAGTTAGTTTGCGAAAGTGAATCAGTCGATTTTACCGTATCTGGTATGACCCCTGATAAATTCACCGTAAGGGCAAGAAAGATTGCATCCCTAGATCTGCCAATACAGAAGCTGTCAAACGTCAATTTTGATCAATATGAACATCTTCGAAGCTTCAAAGATTATTTACCCTGCGAAAATGTCAAGCCGGAGCTATTAATCGGTCAAGATCATTATCATTTATTAGCCCCTATCGACACTATTACAGATGGAAAGAATAAGCCGTATTTAACACAGACACAGCTAGGATGGTGTGTCCATGGCATTTTTTATGACAATGTACCTACGATTTCTGTTCACACGATAAATGAAGAGTCGATAAATAATACGTCACTGACAAGCCTCGCCAATGATGTACCTGAAAAAGATGACATGAAAGAGTTGTCAGAATTAATACGCTACTCCTTCACGCTTGAGTCAATAGGAATAAGCACGAATCCTAGATTAAATAAAGCAGAGGTACGCGCTATACAAATATTAGATGACACCGCTAAGCTTGTTGACGGTCATTGGGAAGTTGGTTTGCCCTGGAAAAGTGATGAAGCTTTCCCAAACTCTTTTCCTATTGCTTATAAGAGATTTAAGTTCGTCGAGAGTATGATGAAATCTAGCGAAGAATATGCATCTCGTTACAAGGAGAGAATAAATCATTTACTCATTAATAACTATGCAAGTGAATTGGATACACAAAACTTTACAGCTCCTAAACGAGTATGGTATCTACCACACTTCGGCGTCGATAATCCCAATAAGAAGAAATTGCGCGTAGTTTTTGACGCGGCAGCGAAGTCTTGCGGTCATTCTCTCAACGATTTTCTTATTCAGGGACCAGATCTGTTACAATCCTTATTAGGAATAATGTTCCGTTTCAGAGAGGGACGAGTGGCCGTAGCAGGAGACATCAAAGATATGTTCCTACGAGTGAAAATCTGTGAAAAAGATCGCGATGCCTTTCGCTTCCTGTGGCGTGATGCGCCTGATGAGCCACTCCGAAAATATGTCATGACATCCTTGATATTCGGAGCAAACTGTGCACCCTTTATCGCACAGTATATCAAGAACAAGAATGCCCTCAGGTTCGAATCTGAAATGCCAGATGCTGTGAAAGCCATACTTAAGTCTCATTATATGGACGATTGTATCCTCAGCATGAATGATGTAGAATTATGCAGAAAAGTCGTGCAAGATATCTGTTACATTCATCAACAAGGTGGCTTTCAGATCGTTAACTGGACGAGTAATATGCCTGAAGTTCTAAATATATTGCCCAAAGAGACTTTAAGCGATAGTGCAATAAGGTTGAAAATGGACTGCAACGAGTTCAGCGAACGAACCCTTGGATTACTTTGGTACCCGTTAACTGACACTTTAGGATTTGATTTGACTCTAAAAAAGATATCTAATGAACTTCGTGACTTCAAAGTCAAACCTACAAAGAGAGAACTTTTTCAAATTGTCATGTCAATTTTTGACGTCTATGGCTTTTTGTCACCGCTTACTATCAAAGCTAAAATTTTGACACAAAATGTTTGGAAAAGCGAAATTAAATGGGATCAGAAAATTTTAGATGAACATTATAATGAATTTAAATCATGGATGCAAGAATTAAATGAAATCAAAAAATTAAAAATTTCGAGATGGTATTTTTTAAATGCACATAGTAATGTCCAGGTTAGTAAAGTCGAACTACATATATTTTGTGATGCCTCGCCGAGTGCTTATGCTGCAGTTGCTTATTGGCGCATTAGATATAAATACTGCAACGAAGAGACAGATAAGGTAAATGTTGCTTTCATCGCTAGTAAATGCAGAGTAGCGCCGATAAGGCCGGTGTCAGTCCCTCGACTTGAGTTGCAAGGAGCTCTACTCGCAAGTCGACTGGCCGCTGTTATTCAAGACGGGCACACTCTTAAACCTGACAAACGATTTTTCTGGACAGATTCCACAATAGTTTTACATTGGTTAAGAAATGAAAATAAAAATTACAAACCATTTATTGCACATAGACTCGGAGAAATTGACACATTAACAAATATAAATGAATGGCATTATGTACCAACTAATATAAATATTGCAGATGTTGCTACAAAGAAATCTTGTTATAAGCTGGACGCTGACTGCGATTGGCTTCTCGGACCGAAGTTTCTTCGTGATACGTCGTGCGATGACTGGCCCCGGGAACCTGAAACAGAAAATAAATATAGTAAGCAAGATTTAGAAACAGTAAATATTATACATAATATTAATCAAAACTTACCGATTCCCGATCCGACGAGATTTTCTTCTTGGGTTCGATTAATACGTAGCACCGCTGTTTTCTTATTATTTATTCGAAAATGTAAACGGTTACAAAGTGACAGTAAGATTACCTGTGAGCTGTTACAAGAAGCAGAGACACATCTGATTCGTTACTCTCAGCTGAAGTCGTTTCCAAACGAATATATTGCTCTAAAAGAGAAAAAAACGATAGACAGTAGTAGTAAATTACGAACATTAAATCCATATTTAGACAACTGTGATGTGATAAGAGTCGGTGGACGCATAGACGCAGTGAGAGATGTCGATCAGAATGTGAAGCACCCCGTAGTCTTAGATGGCAAAGACTACATTAGTCGTCTCATTGTTATGAATTTCCATCGCAAAGCGGCGCACGGTTCGAATGAAACTGTTGTCAATGAATTAAGACAAAGATATTGGATTGTAAAAATCCGCCCGACAGTAAGAACGGTCGCGAAGAACTGTTTGTTGTGTCGTATCAAAAAGGTTCAACCATTGCCTCCATTGATGGGTGATCTTCCAGAGGCTCGTATGTTACACCATTACCGGCCTTTCACTGCAACCGGCCTAGATTTGTTTGGCCCTCTTGAAATAACTATTGGCCGACGAAGGCAGAAGGTGTATGCTGTATTATTTACCTGTTTAACAATACGTGCAGTACATATTGAAATAGTACACAGTCTGACAACCGATTCACTCATCATGGCCTTAAGACGAATGGCTGCTAGACGTGGTTGGCCAAAAAAGCTGTTTTCCGATAATGGAACTAACCTTCGTGGTGCCGATGCCGAACTCAAAAGGTCTTTAGCAGAGATTAATCAGAATGATCTACAAAATAAGACGGCATGCTATGGTTTACAGTGGAATTTTATTTCACCTGTCAGTCCCCATATGGGTGGAGCGTGGGAACGCCTCATTCGCACGGTTAAAGTGGCACTGCGAGCCACCCTGAGAGAAAAAGCCCCACGCGAAGAAGTGATGCAGACAGTTTTAGCCGAAGTTGAGAGCTTAGTCAACAGCAGGCCGCTCACCCAGGTGTCAGTTGATCCAAACTACCCGGAGTCCCTAACACCCAATCACTTTTTAATAGGAACATCCTCTAGTTTACCAGCACTAGGTTCATTCGATGATGATGACCTGTGTCTACGTCGTCAGTGGCGTATAGCCCAGCGTTTGTTGGATCTATTTTGGAAGCGATGGATGAAGGAGGTTCTCCCATCTTTATTACCACGGGCGAAGTGGCATCGAGACGAAAAACCCATAAAAGTTGGAGATTTGGTTTTGCTAGTGGATCCAAATTCACCGCGCAACGTTTGGCCCAGAGGTCTTGTGGTTAATGTTTATCCTGGAAAAGATGGTCGAATTAGAGTCGTCGACATTAAAACGAAGTCCGGAATTTTGAAGAGACCCTCAGCGCGTGTGGTAGTTTTACCAACAGATAATGAGTCCCACAACAACAGCACTGCGGGGGGACTGTTGAGAACATAGTTCTCGTTGCTCAGCAACAGTTGTTAAAACTGACATTCATATAATTTCATATTTTCTAACTAACATTGTACTGTACTAAATAATTATTAATACAAAGCCCTTTTAATTATAACTGCGTTTATTTCTATATTCGTCCGAAACTCTTTCTCTCGCTAACACGTGGGTTAAAAGTTTAACAAATACTACTAAGTTTACTCTAGGTCTCCTCCACCGTTTATCATTATAATTTCATATTTTATTACCATCACTATACTTTTTTAGTTGTTCTAATTCCGTGGCGGGATGATCAAGTACTTGATGGACAATTGATTTTTAAGACCAAAATTAAAATAATAGCTCACTTATTTTTATAGCTTTGATTGAACTCGAACCCTTTCCACCCTTAGTAAGTAGTATATAAAACATCAGCTTATCTTTAACGCCCTCAACCCCGAACTCCGCGCACTGCGCTCCCCCATACCACAGATAATATAATACAACAGTACCCACACTAAGCTGGATTCATTCACCTTACTAATATTAATTATCACATTCTTCTTTTTTTACTATAGAAAATATAATCCCTAGATAATATGATAATATGTATATAGGACTTTTTAAGTTAACTTGGATAGATTAAATTAAAATGATAATATTCTAACGGTCTTTAAAACGTCATAAAAAATAATTTTAATCGCTTGATTCTTCACTTTTTCACTGTCTCAAAAGTGGTACGAGTTGCTGAACTAGTTTTAATCGTTCTAGTAATAACTAATTATTAACTTTTTTTGTTGCAGGTAAATTTTGCGGAGGGAAATATTCAACAGCCACGCACGAAAAATATCGTCTTTTGTAAGACCTAACAAAGTGCGCGTTGCACTAAATACGGTTCCAATATTGTAAGATACATCGTGGGGCAACCTGCATACATCTGCGAAGAAATTCAATGGTGTATGTGAAGTCGACCAATCCGCACTGGGCCAGCGTGGTTGACTAAGGCCTAATCACCCTAACATAGGGTAGGCTCGAACCCCTCGGTGGGGACGTATATGGGCTGTGATGATGATGATGATGATTGTAAGATAGACTTGTTTTGGTGTGAACGAATCTAGTTTATGTACCCATTCGGTGGGTCGGAAAGATTTCTCCTAAACTGGCAATATCCAATTGCCTAGTATCCAAGGCAATTAAACGAATATATTAAAAAAGAACACATCATTTCACATGACATCAGGCCTATGTGATCTCAGGCCGTGGATCTTGATGCGCTTAACAGTTACTTCTGTTCTCCTCCAATTGTCTTGGATACTCTAACCAAATCCAAATCTCATAATTATCTCCTTAGTCTTGTTCCACCCGATTGTCCATCATTCTCTTTCAGTCCAATTTCTGAGGACTCTGTGGCGAAGAGTGTCCGGGCACTGTCCACACAGGCTGTGGGTAGTGATGGGCTTAGCCTGGGTATGTTGCTCCCGGTGCTTGAGGATGTTGTCCATATTCTTACTCACATGATTAACTTTTCTTTAATGAACAACATCTTTCCGGCATCGTGGAAGAAAGCGTATGTTGTACCCATTCCAAAATCTCCTAACCCTAAATCCTTTTCTGACTATCGTCCCATTTCCATATTGCCACTTTTGTCCAAAATCCTTGAATCCGCAGCTCACCAACAACTTTATTCCTTTCTCTATACAAATAAATTATTATGTCCTTACCAGTCCGGTTTCCGTCCTTGTCATAGCACGAGCACTGCGTTGCTGAATGTAACTGAAGACACGTCATGCCATGGATAACACAAAACTCACTGCACTGGTTTTGCTAGATTTTAGCAGCGCTTTTAACTCCGTGGATCATGACATACTCCTTGATACTCTTCGCTCTGTCAATATTTCCCCCTTTACCATCCAATGGTTCCATTCCTACTTAACTGGGCGCCAACAGTGTGTAAAACACAATGATGTAGTGTCACTCTGGACTGGACTGTCTGCTGGCGTGCCTCAGGGTGGAGTACTTTCTCCGCTTCTGTTCACAGTTTTTATAGATCGGATTTCAACAGTATTAACTTGCCAGTACCATTTATACGCCGATGACCTGCAAATATACTGTCACTTTGATCCATCCAACATCAGTGCAGCCATTTCATTGCTAAATAAAAATCTTGGGGCAATACAGAGGTGGGCAGAGTCGTTTGGGCTCCTTGTGAACCCAGTCAAATCTCAGGCCATTCTCATAGGTAGTAGTAGGCTAAGGTCCAAGATTAATTTAAATTTGGCTTCACCTCTAAATTTTAATGGAGTGACGTTACCTTTAACTGACAAGGTTAAAAATCTGGGATTGTTAATGGACGGCGACATGTCATGGAAATCCCAAATTAATGAGATTAGCAGACGTTTGCACTTCTCAATTCACTCTCTCAAACGACCCCAATACTTTCTCCCCTTCGATACTAAAATTATGCTTGCGCAAGCTCTCCTACTTCCTATCCTAGACTATGCTGATGTCTGTTTTTCTGGATCTGAATGTAGATCTATTAAATAAGCTTGAGCGGCTACAGAACCTGGCAATTCGGTTTATTTTCGGACTTCGAAAATTTTATCGAATTTCACAATTCCGCTCTGACTTAAAGTGGTTACCGATACGAGAGCGCCGTAACGTACACATTTTGACAGCACTTTTTAAGGTTATAAAAGACCCTAATGCCCCGAGCTACCTCAAATCACGTTTTCGAATGTTGCCTCCACCATCTCGTTCTGTGCGCTCTTGCTATGGTGATATGCTCGAACTCCCCCACGCCAATACCAACTTCCTTCTCCATTCTTTATGCTTTCGAGCTGCCCAAATGTGGAATCATCTCCCGACAGTTGTTCAACAAAGCCCATCTGTGCCATCATTTAAACGCAGACTCAAGCAGCACTTTCTTTCTCAACTCTCCACTTCAGTGTTATAACGAATATGTACAGCCTCATCATCTTAAGTAAAAGTATATATAATATTATATATTGGTATAATTTATGTATTTTTATGTATATACGTGTGTTGTATTTGTGGTTTATATATTATTTTATTTGAGTTATTTTAAAGTGAGAGTAAATATGTAGTTTATGCGCTTGTGTGTTTCCCACAAAACAATATATCCTTCATACTCACAGGTTGGCTGGAAGAAATCTCTATGAGAGATAAGTCCACCTTTGTGTACATTGTCTATTATAATTTTATAGTATAAGTTACTATGCGCAATAAAGAGTATTATATATGTCCAACAGTGGGCGTCTCTTGGCTGAAATGAAGATGACATCATTACTTTACATTAGACAAAACGGCGGTCAAGCACTTTTTAAAAAATATGTAATTTTTTAATCTATTTTTCGCATTCAGAGTGGCCTCCAGACGGACTGATAAAACAAATGTCCATTACGGTTACACCGAACAACACACAGACTGGCGAAGTGCCGTGCCGGCCAAAACAAAATAGGCGGTCGTTTGATTGTCGCCACAAAATTAATTATCCCCAACCGCATTACATAGATTGATGAGGCCGGAATATTGCCTATAAAGGGTTTTCTACTAAGCTGTATAAAGATTGCGAAATGGTAGTAGGTATTCGTGGAATTTAATTGCTTCTAGTGACTCATTTCAGGATCGCTACTTCGGTGCATTTTATCTGTCTGTTTTATATGCAGGTGATTGTTGAGATCAAACGTTTTGGATTTGTTTTCTTATTACTTTTTTCCGTACTTCGTCAATTTTTGGCAAAATAGTTCTGTAATTGTATGCTTAGTTTAGGGTTCCGCAGTTCAGTTCTCTTTGGTGCACTGTGGAATCGGCACTTGCCTTCATGTCGGGAGGTCCGGGGTTCGAGACCGCTATGTAAAAAATTTGAAAACCGTAATATATATGTAGTTAAAAACTTACATTCTAAGATAAGTTTGCACGGAACCCTCGGTGCTGAATTCCAACTCTTAGTTGGCCGGTTTTATATATTTGGTTGAGTCGCTTGCGATTTACAGTAGGCTAGGTAACTATTATCACGTGTATTGATACTAGTTGAGATGTTGGTGTAGTAATAAAGCACAAGGTTGAAGGTATTAATTTAATTAATTTTGAACTCACCCAATTGAGGTAGTGCCGGTAATATGTTCTTAAATGATAACATTATCGTAAGCTATAGTTAAATTTGCTCGTGGATAGCACAGGGCTCTTCCCGTGAGCGCACCAATGAGCCATTTTTATCACGCTTCCACTCCGCCGAGCGGGATAAGCGCCGATCGCATGTATAAACAGGTAAACAGGGCTATACAACCACAAATATGAATACATTATTCGAAATATCATTTTCAAGGTAAACTCTATTTGTATGAAACTTATTATTGAATGGCTGAACCTTTCTTTTCATAAAATGATTTAACATATCGCTCGTTTGATTTTGATAAATATTTCATCACAATATTCCAACTCCATGCCAAATTCAATGATATGCATCTAAATAGGTCAACTTTGATTGACTGATATCTTTCTGCGACACAGAAGGTGGGTATTTTATTAAAATACTACTCGTAGCTGTGCTCGCGAACTAAGTTTCGTCAATATAATTGTCAAAAAAAATTTGGCTACCTTATCACCTATACGTAAAAAAGTAGCCTACGACCTATTCTCAGACCTACCAAATATACACAAAAAATTTCAGAAAAATACATCAAGCCGTTTTGAAGGAGTTCGATAACAAACACTGTAATACGATATGTTTATATATTAGACTAGCTTTCCGCTCGCGACTTCGCCCGCGTTATTTTTGTTTTCCCGTGGGAATTTTTTTTCTGTAGGAAAATTACCCTATGTCCTTCCCCTGGTCTCAAACTATCCCTATACCAACTTTCATCAGAATCGGTTCAGTAGTTTCGAAGCCTATTCAATACAAACAAACAATCAAATCTTTCCTCTTTATAATATTTGTTTATATATTAGACTAGCTGTGTCTGCGAATTACGTTTTGCCATAATAAAAAATAGTTTACGACCTATTCTCAGACCTACCGAATATACACAAAAAAATTCATAAAGATCGGTCAAGCCGTTTCGGAGGACTTCGGTAACAAACACTGTGACCGAACCTTCCTCTTAGTATCTATCTTGATCTATCATGATATTCTCTGTATCTCTCTTTTTCCGTCACCAATTTCTCCCGTCAAATTGTTCTTTATCTATTTGAAAGAGTTAACTCTAGAGATTTGGTCTCGTACATGTTTGAAATTTTTACATATGTGTTTTAAATATTATGGGCACGTGTTGATACTAGTTATACTCTCTCAAGTGACTTAAGCGAACCTATAATGGGAAGTACATCTGTTTGATAGTTTAGAATTAGAGAATAATTTATTCTTCAAGCATCGTTTTAAGTGTTAGTCTACAAGGAGCAATAAAACTAAAAAGTTTGTAAACAAAGTTTTACAAAATATCTCACCAACTACAAAGCACTAAAAAAAAAGATAACGTGAACAATTATCATCGTATTTAAGTCCTAATTCATATTAATTGCATGACACTTTTGTGTCTTTTTAAGATCTTGTCCTATATACCGGGTTATTTTTCCAGCATAGGAGCCAAATTTTGTGTGCTTGTTCAGACAAGCAAAATGAAGATCTTTTACTATGGGACCAATCTCGAAATAGCCAAAAAAATCAACTGTTCCATACAAATGTTCAATATCCACTAAACCTAAATGTATGGAACAGCTAATTTTTTTTTCGTGATTTCCAGTTTGGTCCCATAGTAAAAGTTGTTCATTTTGCTTGTCTAAACAAGTATACAAAATTTGGCACCTGATGGAGAAATAACCCGGTATATATATCTACTATACAACTGATGAGTGTGTATTATTTTAAATGAGATCAAGGTTAACAATCTTATTATGTTTTGAACCATGGGCGCCGGGAGCGGTTGCAAGGGGGTGCACTTGCACCTCCCTGTCAGGAAAGAAAATACATAGAAAAAATAACGTAATATGTTTTACCCGACTGCACTAGCGGTAGGGTAATGCTTTTCCAGTGTATGTATTGTTAAGCGGAAAATCATCATCTGTGGTTTGGGACTATGTGTCCGTGCCTATGATTTCTTTTTAGTCTGTGACGTGAGATCATACGGCGCGCACTCGCGCAGAGACTGTGGACAGAGTTACGAGTATCGAATACATACTGTGTTCTGTGATCAAATACTATTTTTTTATAACAAAGATTTATAAGTGTCTCTAATATCTGACTTTCATTAAAGTTTATCATTAAATATGTGTTTTTAATAGTTCAGAAGTGGGATATAACATTGAACTTACTATCACAAACTATTGTATGTGGCGAGTTAACTAATTTGAAAATTTTAGAATATGAACACTGAACCGTTGGCGCCGTGCGTTTTAATATTATATGAGTGAAAATAAGAACTGGTCATGTCGTTATATGTTATTTTTTTTAAGTGACGCAAGTTTTTTTACGGTCAAATGTCTTGGTTGTAGTCGAGGTCGTAGATTTTGATCCTAAGTGATAAGCCCTGGAATGCGTTATGTAAACATAACAGGCGTTGTGTAAACATTCGCATGCGTAGTGCAACTTGAAACCTACAGTGTGTTCCGTTCTTGGTGAACTTGCTGAGCTCAGTCCATATTATTTTTCCTATTGACTTTTGTTTGAAAGTGCTATACATGATGGAAAAGAACACTAATCTTACTTAAATTGCACTTACATTTTAAAGTGGGTATGGTAAAGCTTGTAGTTATTTTTGTTGTGGTATCATACATTGTGAATTTGTGATAATTCAATTTGATTATAAGACTGATATTTTAATTTGAACTTTAATGGTTTTAATTTGGTTGTAAAAGTGAAAGGACACTTTTTTATATTATAACTCAACCCTGGGTGGTTCACTTGTGGTGTCGTTCAAATAAACATACTTTCAAATAAAATAACTTAATATGGGGCGTTATAAGAGGAGACATAGATCAGAAAGTAGCAGTAGTTCAAGTTCTGGGAGTGAACGGAAGGTAGACTTGAAAAAGAAGTATAAGAAAAAGTTAAAAAGAAATAATGATCGTATTGAAGCATTGGAAGGTTTAGTCCGAGAGCTGCGGAAGAAAAATAATTATCACCGAGAAAGCTCTGAAGTTGTAGAAGTTCCTGCACCAGTTGTTCGTTATGTCGGTCGAAATGATTTTATTCCGGAGTTTGATCCTCAAACATCTACAGTTTCTATAGAGCACTGGATTCATAATTTAGAAGGCATTTCAAAGATGCATGGCTGGGACGAACGAACATTAATTTGTAATTGCACCTCAAAGTTGTGTGGCTACGCCAAAGGCTGGTATGAACGGCAGACAGTATATGAGATGAGCTGGAGTGAATGGAAAGATAAACTAATCCAGGCATTTCCATTTACAAAGAACAAGTTGTCTCAAATAAAAGAACTTGTTAACAAAATACGGCTACCTTTGGAGAACCCAATTGAATTCTACTACAACAAACTTAATATCGGCATGTCATGTCAGCTCAGTGATGATGTAATTACTCAGGCTATTATTGGTACATTGGGTGATAAACTCCTAGAAGTGGGAGCTCTGTCAGCAGGTTGTCAAGATACCACCTCATTGCTGAAATACTTAGCTAGTTTTATGAATTCAGATAACAGTAGTACTGATATAAAGACACATATTAGCAAGAGTAGCACAAATAGGGTTGTCAAATGTTTCACATGTGGAAAAGATGGGCATAAGGCCTTTGTTTGCCCTCGCTCAACGAAACAAAGAGATGACAGAAAAAAAAATGTTCATTTTGTGACAAGCTGGGGCATTTTGAAGCAAATTGATATAAAAAGAAAAATTTGGAGAAATATTGTTCTTTTTGCAAAACTAAAGGTCACATAAAAGAAGAGTGTCGAAGACGTCTTGTGAGGTTACAGGAAACTGTTAAAAAGGTTCAAACAATCAGTTCTGATTTATCAAATGAAAAATATTTTAAGAGAGTGCTAATTAATGAGACTCCAGCAAGTGCTTTTATTGACTTTGGCAGTTCGTGTAACATTCTAAAGCAGAGTGTTTGTAATAAATTAAATTTGGAGATTACTGGTAATGACAATGTTGTGATTAAAGGATATGGTGATGCATTGACCGTGCCAAAAGGCGTTGCTATTGCACATTTAATCGTGGATGGTGTTAAGAAGGAGACAGAATTTTTTATTGTGGCTGATGATTTACAAGATTTTGATATTTTAGTAGGGCAACCATATACGGAAGCACCAGAAATTGTAGTAGTCAAGACGTCTACACACTTAAACATTTTTGATAAAGGAATGGTTCTAGGAATTGCAGAGTTATGTGAAAATTTAGAGAAAATACGCCTGATTCCTGATACTGATATAAGTCTAAATCCTGGGGTTAACAAGGTTATGGTGCGAACTGAGCCAATGACCAGCGGTGTTTTAAAAATTAGACACAGTGAGCAAAGCCAGCCTAGGTGTGAGAAGATCATTTTGGGTGAAGAAGTAGAAAGTGAATATGGCCTGGCGGTTATAAAACTGGTTAATATGACGAGTGAAGTCATTCAACTGCAAGGTGAAAAATGTATTGCTCGTGCTAATTTAATGGACCTGTCGAAGAGTGTTGACAAGCCTATAACAGGCGAAGAATTATCAAATGAGCAAAGACTGGCATTGGAATCTCTACTTGGAAAATATAAAGGTTGTTTTTCAGGTGAAGGCATGGAGCTTGGAGACTGCAAAATTGAAATGACGATTAAACTAACTCAAGATAAAGTCATAAATTATAAGCCATATAGGATATCGTTCCATGAAAGAGAGATTGTTAAACAAATTGTTGATGATTTGTTAAAAGCTGGAATAATTGAAAAATCTACTTCACCATACGCAAGTCCTGTGCTATTAGTTAAAAAAAAAAGAAGGTGGTCATCGTATGTGTGTCGATTATAGAGGCTTGAATAAAATAACCGAAAAAGAGAGATACCCATTACCTGTTATTCAGGATTTATTGGACAGACTTGTTGATAAGTCTGTGTTTTGTTGCTTAGATCTGGCAAATGGGTACCATCAAATAAAAATTGCAGAATGCTCCAGACCATACACAGGGTTTGTCACACCCGATGGTCAATATCAATACCGCATGATGAGCTTTGGACTATGTAATGCACCAGCCGTTTTCCAAAGGGCCATGAATGAGATACTGGCTCCTGTCATTCACGAATGTGCTGAAGTGTATATCGATGACGTCATCGTGTGGGGTGATGATACTGATGAATGCCTAGCAAATTTAGGTAAGGTGCTTAAATTAATTGATGCAGCAGGTGTAAAGTTAAAGCGTAATAAATGCTTCTTTCTAACTAAGACTGTTGAATATCTTGGTCACATGATATCTGGGGGGGAAATTCGCCCAGCTCCGCGTAAATTAAGTGCTGTAGCAGACTTCAATACTCCACGGAATGTCCATGAACTCAGACAGTTCCTAGGCTTGGTAAGCTATTTTCGCAAATTTATAAATGGTTTTGCGACCATAGCTAGACCCTTAACCTTGTTGACCAAGAAAGGTATTGTCTGGTGTTGGGGACCAGATCAAAGTGAGGCTATGACACATTTAAAGAGCTTGTTAACTTCTGATCCTGTCCTAACAATATATAGCCCAAAACGTGAAACACAAATTCATACAGACGCTTCTAAAGTAGGTCTTGGTGGAATACTTCTTCAAAGGCAAGATAGCGGTGAGTGGAAAGTCGTAGCATACGCAAGCAGGCAAACATCAGCGACTGAAGCTAAGTACCACAGTTTTGAGCTTGAGGCATTGGCGGTTGTGTTTAGCATAGAAAAGTTTAAGGTGTACATATCAGGGGTCAAGTTCAGTGTAGTTACAGATTGTTCTGCGTTACGGCTCGCATGGTCTAAACGAGACTTGTCTCCTCGAATAGCTAGATGGTGGCTTGATCTCCAAGAGTTTGACTTCGACGTAGAACATAGACCTGGGACGTCAATGACGCATGTAGATGCGCTAAGTCGAAATCCACTACTAGTTAATCATATTGAAGAGATGGATTTCATTAATGCTCTCCAAGATGGTGATGAAGGGATTCAAGAGTTAATTGAGAATTTAAAGTTAGAAGTTGATGCTAATAAAAATAAGAAAAATGGACTGGCTAAGATTTTCAAGGTGGTAAATGGTGTACTTTGCCGAATTACTGAGGAGGGAACAAGGCCAGTATTACCTAAGGATGCTAGATGGCATATCATGAAAATTTATCATGATGACAATGGGCATTTGGGGCTTGAAAAGTGTGTAGAAGCCATACGGGCTAAATATTGGTTTCCAAAATTGAGGAAAACTGTTGGTAAGTATGTGAACAGCTGTATTGGGTGCCAGTTTACAAAAAAACCCACTGGAAAGCAACCAGGGTTAATGCATCCTATTCCTAGGGTCTCTGTTCCGTTTGACACGCTACATGTTGACCATCTGGGACCCTTTTGTAAAAGCAATGGCAAGACTTATGTTTTCGCCATTATTGACGGGTTCACAAAATTTGTCTGGCTTGAGGCGGTGGCAAAGGCGAATTCTAAGGGCGTTATTACGGCACTCAATAAGTTAAGTCAAGTGTTCGGTTATCCGGTACGAGTGGTGAGTGACAGAGGCACTGCTTTCACTGGAAAAGAATTTAAAGAGTATTGCGAAAAACACGGCATCAAGCATGTGTTGAATGCGGTAGCTTCCCCAAGAGCGAATGGGCAAGTTGAGCGCCTAAATCGCACCATCTTAAGTTCGCTTACCGCCTGCATGGGTAACGATCAAAAAGGATGGGATGTGTTTCTTCCCAGGGTACAGTTGGGGGTTAACTCAACTATTAGTCAAGGTACTGGCAAATCGCCATTAGAACTGCTGTGTGGTATGAGACCTCGACTGTCTGGAGAATTTCAGGGTGCAGTTCATACCACTGAGTTAGAAAAATTGAGAGCAGATGCAGCAAAGAAAATTGAAGTTAATGCATCTCAGATGAAGGGCCGATTTGATAAGGGTCGACGGGTATCTAAGCCGATTGCGCTTGGCTCATTAGTTATGATGGAGAGAAGGATTTTGAGACCTGGTTTGACCAGTGGTAAGTTGGTGCCTCGATTTGCAGGCCCTTACAAAGTTACGGCTGTATTGCCTAATGAACGTTATGAAGTCACTTCGGCCGAGAGAGGCAAAAGGGCTTATAGAAACATTGTCGCCCGTGATAAATTAAAGTTGTGGCACGCCCGATGTGTAAGTTCGTCTGATGAAGGTAGTATTGGTAAGGAGTGATTGTGCCTTGATAGGGCATTTACTTACAATGGCCGTGAGGGGCTCATGCCTATGATAACTGCCGTAAGGGGCAAATAGTTGTCTCTAGCTACCAGAAGGGACTGCTAGTTATACTTGCCGTGAGGGGCTCATGTAATTACTGCCGTCAGGGGCTTATAAAATATCTGCCTGTCGGGGGCTAAAAGGTGTACTTGCCGTCAGGGGCTTACAAAATAACTGCCTGTCGAGGGCTGAAAGTGTACTTGCCGCCAGGGGCTAAAGTGTACGCCGTGTGGGGCCTGTCCTGTAATTTTGGGGCTACTCTTCTTATATCTCATACAGGGTTGTCAATGTTCTCATTGTCAACATTGCCGCTAGGGGCCGTGAAAACTACAGCTGCTGCTCGGGAACGGGTCGTCATTTGGAAGGACTATAGAAGATTTGTGGGAGATCCTTCGGGGACGAAGGATGGCAGGATGGCCGAACTGTTAAGCGGAAAATCATTATCTGTGGTTTGGGACTATGTGTCCGTGCCTATGATTTCTTTTTAGTCTGTGACGTGAGATCATACGGCGCGCACTCGCGCAGTGACTGTGGACAGAGTTACGAGTATCGAATACATACTGTGTTCTGTGATCAAATACTATTTTTTTATAACAAAGATTTATAAGTGTCTCTAATATCTGACTTTCATTAAAGTTTATCATTAAATATGTGTTTTTAATAGTATGTTTGTATGTAAGACCATTTCGATAGTACGCGCAACAGCCCAAGGGCTAAGGACGTGTCGTTAGATTCGTGAAGACCGTGGAAGTAACATAGGCTACTTATATCATTTTCATTCATGAGTTGTTTGTAAGTTTTATATGGCAATAAGATTGATATTGCATTTATTCACATACTATAGGTACATGTATAATTCTATGTTTTATATTGGATAATAGTATGTGTAGATGCAGATGCACCTCCTTTAAAATAATCCTAGCGGCGCCCGTGCCCATGTTTTGAACATAGATATGAATGACTGAAATTGTTTGTTTCTTTATCGCGTTTGCTATCGAATGGTTAAATGATCTAGACCTAGAGCTTTATTAATTACAGATCGATGTATCCAACTTCTATTCATTTAATATGGCGCACAATATAAAAAAAAATAGTTTTAAAAAGTAATTAAATAATTATAAACACTTGAATTGCGTCCTTATTTAAAATAATTTGTGGGAAACATTTAATTTGCTATATTATTATCGTGCGATGAGTGCTGTGTCGCTATATTTAATATATCGAAGTTGGAAACATCGATTTTACTAATAAATTCCAAACCATTTTCGATACTTTTTAATAGAGCCCATAAATGATCAAGTAATTAGTTTTCTGATATCTTATATATGTCGTTTAGAAATAATCGCTCGAGATCACTTATCGTTTTCATTCTGTATACATACATAATCAAAATATGAAACGTGTGAATAAACGATAAATATGACAAAAAGCGCCGAACGTGAAATAAAATGCGTATACCTAAAGTTTACAATCATAAGCTTCAACATGTCACCTCTTGCCAACCCTATTCAATTCCGGTGTATTTCGCTTGAAATATACTGAAGCGCGGCACGGTATTTTAGGGAAATGCGACTATTAGTTACCAGTTCGGCCTGTCATACGGTACAAACCTGTCTCCTTCGCGATACGATATAGTGTAAGGTAAACTGTATTCCGTTGAATATAAACGCTTTTATAGAGCGTTCTATATGATTTCCTCCTTCCTTATCCTAGTGTACATAAGAGCGAAAATGCCTTGCCCCAGTTAACAGTTTTCCCATAAGTTCAGGGGGGATTTAGAGGCTTTATGGACTCAATTTTTCCTGTGCGGTAGTATACTTGATCTTACTTAGCAAAGATCTGCGGATGTCTGATAAGGAGCCATTGTAAGTCAACGCTTTGAAGACTTAGCAGAATTAATTTTAATATTTGTGATAGCAGTGCTGCCTTCACCAAATTTTATGCGTTTGTTAGTGTGTTGAAATAATTTGAAATATTTAGGGTATATTTGGTATATTTAGTAGCTTAAGTACGTTACAATAAAACATCGTATCACGAAAGGCGCCCGCGCGGAGCTAAGTTAGCACAGAGCGCCTGTGAAATCATTCTCGGCAAACTGTCGAGGTTTTGCGATGTAAGAGAATGATGTTTGATTATAACGTACAGTAAGCTCCCATTCAAGCTATCCATTTACACTACGAAAACCGCCTCTATTGCGAGGGGCATAAGAACGGTCCAAAGGTCAAACAGTATAGCTTGATAAGGAGCTTACTGTACCTAACCTCTCTATCCCACCGCCACTCATAGCCATACCCACCTCTCGGTTGTAATGCCCGAATCGCAAGAAATGCGCGCGGAACTTGCGACTGTACAGTAAGCTCCTTGCCAAGCTTGTACTGTTTGACCTTTGGACCGTTCTTATGTTGCTCGTAGTAGTAACGGTTTGCGTAGTGTAAATGTAAAGCTTGAATGGGAGCTTACTGTACTCTGCCACGCACTGTTTTCATAAGAGCTTTAACGCACGCGATTTACGTGTTTTACAAAGATTATGCGTTTTCGGTCTATGAGAATAAAATAATATCTAAGAAAAACACATTTGTCTTTATAGATTGAAAACGTTGATTGTTCTTACTCAGGCTATCATAATTTCTCTCGCTCAATATCACAATCACAATCTCACTTAGGCGGACATTACTTCTTTGTTTTATTATTATTAAGGAACCGTTTTGTTTTAATAGAAAAAAATGTAACGTTTTTGCATCCTCAACATAATTTATGTTACTATGAACATTCGTCTTTACTGTACTGGTAATAAGGTTTTTACAAATAGAGTATAGCAATCTGTTGTGATGAATAAGGCCAATTTATTACGTATCATGTCGGAACAGGCAAACTACGAATGGAGTCTGAAAGTTGCTCACGTTTCATTGATCAGCTTAGGATTGTTTACTTGTATTGTGATGTATCACGGTTCATCCTTGTAGGCATAGTTCGGATAAAGGCTTGAAAATATCTATGGAGAAATGCCATGAACCCTTTTATCGAATGTTTTGATATTGCTTTCTGATAATTGAATAAAATAAAATAAATAACAGTCTGGTGAGATTCTTGTTGCTCGAAGTTTTATTGGGAAAAATAAAACGTTAACTAATCTAAATAAGTATTAAAAGACTATTCGCAGTACTAGAAGTATTAATTAAGTTACATACTGCAACTTTTGCAGGAATACAGTCGAGATGCAAACGTAACGCATTTGCATCGATGCACACGTGAGTTTGCATTGATGCAGTATCGCTACAAAATTCCGAGTCTTAAAGATTACACACTGTAAATTTTATAGTAATACAGTCACGATACAGTCGTTGATACCGAATTTGCGTCGTTGTGAACAGCTAAACAGTACTATTAGTTCTTCTTTGGCTAAACTGTCATCTACTGCAACGAGTTTGCACTGCTACCGTATGATTGCAAAAAGTCGCATTGTGTAAAAAATAAACTTGATACATAATTTGTGTGACTGCTCCCATCACTGCGCCTTGCATTTTTATTTATTTAGCTTAATGACATTACAAAAATTTATGAGAATATTACTATAGTAATGTTGACAACCAAAAAGAGATTCAAAACCAGACTTTCCGAGTTTCTTGTCTGTTTTTCTCTAAAAGGTTCTCCCAGATTTCGAGCAGGTTGTTGAGTAATTTTTTCTCCTTGAAAAACAAAAGATTTTATAATTTGAAATTGACACAGTTTCTAAATATTTACATACAAATATTATAAAGACTTTATAAGGTCAAAGGTATTCCAAAATGTACCTTAAATAAAAAATTGTTTTCATTTAATTCTCATATTCATTAACCTTTTCAGTTAGTCATCTCTTTATTTGTAATGTTAATTGTGTACTGTCTTGTGGAGTTAAAATAAAATTGATTTTCTTTCTTTCTTTCTCTTTTCTTTTAATATTGTATAATAGTATCCCTCTTGGAGTCGCTGTGGTGGATAATACTGAGATGACACAATCCATTTTTTATAGATTAAAAAATAGATTGCGGTAAATTCTATTTTTTTTTGAGTACGTTTGTGTGTGTGTGTGTGAATGTGGTGTGTCTGTGTAATAATATCATTTGAAGAACATAAAGCTGTCTGACAGTAAGCACTTCACAATCTTTACATGGTTTGTTTATAGGAAATCTAAAGGGCTATTTTGTCATCACTTTCAGGACAGCGCTTTCTTTCAAGCTTTAAAAGGTGAGAAGCGCAAGCACCGCCCCAAGCTGGAAAAGCTACAGCAGGACAAAACTGATTGCGCTAAAGAAAAATATACCATTTTGAGTGTGTTTAGGTCGACAAAATTACGCAATTTCTTAAAAATTAGGATGATTTTACAAACACGGGAAGTCACGGTGTTTAATCCAGCAAAAAGTATTATTTACATGAACCCCTAGTATAATGTTATCAGTACGAGATACTGGTATGCAGTTGCAGTTTTGATTTATGGTGTGGCAGTGGTGAATCTTAACACAAAAAGTGCCATTTTAGGTTGTGATTTTTAAGAAGCAGAGAATATTTGGTCTTATCCACATTAATTGTTACATTTAGTGTTCAATACAAAAAAGGTGAAGAAAACGTGTTGGGTCAATCTGACTTCGCATAAGGGCTATGCGGTTAGAGCAGGGTGACGATGATGGGTGCGCTCGGGGAATGGCTAGCGCCGCTCCCGATCGTGCCTCTATGGGGGTAAAAGGTGCTGGTGGGTGGTTTAGCCAGGTATGAGGTTTATACCCGAGTCCAATGGCATGTCAGCTTTTCAGTCCCTTGTTGAATCGTAAAGAGATTCCCCGTCCCAAAAAAAGGGTGACGATGATGGAGCGAAGGAAAGTAAACATATGTGTACTGTTGCGTGCATATATATTATGTTTATTTTCAATTACAATATTTTTAATGACTAAAAGTGGCATTATAGTTTGTAAATGAATTTGTATAACAAACCGTATACGTACCTACTACTGAAATTACCAAGAATTTTCCCCTTCCAAAATAGAATGGCAACTAACACTGCAGTTCAGTTTCACTTGAAACCATACAACCATTATTGGGGCAAATCTCACTCGCACATTAGCACACGGAAACAATTGCATGCTGTCTGTGGAACGAGTATTTTCTCGGAACGTATAAGCTACCGTCCCGTATATCTGCTACGAGCCTTTAATGCATCTCATATGCGACATTTCATTTGTCGCAATTACGTCGACGTCATCAGCGGGAGTGCTCTTTATCGGGATCAATTAAAGCTGCATTCATCACTAAAACGGCTCGACTGAGGATTCCAATCGCATTAAGCTCGGGCGCGACACTCGAGCTATTAAAGGCTTGTCACTCGAAATATTTAATGGACTGCAATGATTTTTAATATAAACGCACCCGTAGGTTCGGAAGTATTTTAATTAAAATGAGTTAATGGATGTGACGTCCTGCTTTGGGATTTAAACTGCATTATGGTTGTGGTCAGGTAAAATGATGCATTTAATTGTTATTATTTTCCCATGAAAGTGGTAAAGTTTTCTTGTTTTTTATTCGATTCAAAAGAAAAATACTGGTTTAAAATTATCTTATGGTTTGGCACCTGTTATTTTCCCACTAATTGTTTAAAGCACAGCAAAGTTTTTATATCCGTTAGGTTGGTTGTTTAACTGCCACCAGCTTACCTAAGTGTTGTTACCGTTAACAAAAATGTTATGGGCTTGACAGAAAGGTAGGCAAATCCTCTGTTGTTGACTAGTGTTTCCCTGGTGAAGCTCGCAAACACTTTCAAATGACGTTGACTGACGCATACGATCACTGCTATTTGAATACTGTTAGTGTGTAGATATTATTACTTTTTTGAGAGTGTATCTTCTATATTGGTATCACTTTTTCTTTGTGCTGTATTAAACACAATGGAAATTCCTTTAAAAAAATCCTTCTAATCCATAAGATATCCACAACGGGCATTCCTGAACATTGTCTCAGTTATCTTCTGATTCGGAGCATCAACTTTAGTCTCAGCTTTTAGTTCTTCACCTCAGGATACCTATCTTGCTTTCAATTCTGTATGTACGTTCGCATTTCTCGACCGTAGGCAAATCCAATAACATAACGGGAAGCAGAGTACAAATTGTTAACTTATCAGTTCTCAGTGCCTATTGGGTGTCCCCCTGCACCGCTCTATATTGGCGTCCCAAATTAACCGTCCTTACGTAGGCCTATCACGCGATCAAGTCCCGGTTGAAATATGGGCCGACCTTCACGAAATAGTGTTGTGCCAATAGTATTTTAGGTACATTTAAGAGAGAATCTACGTGATGGTAATATTTTGGTGCTGGAAAATGGTATGGAACTGGAAAAATATTCAATTTTATTAATTTCTTGCTTTGGCAGCTGTCTCGGCATTGGAATAATACACAACCTTGCTGCTTCTTATTTGTACTGTATATACAGCTAAGAAAAGGGCCCACAACATCATAGTAGTTGCTCTGTACCAAAAAACGAATGAAAAAGAACTTTCATCATCATCATCATCATCATTTCAGCCAAGAGACGCCCACTGCTGGACATAGGCCTCCCCCAGGGATCTCCAAACCGATCGGTCCTGCGCCTCCCGCATCCAGCGGCTTCCCGCGACCTTCACCAGATCGTCGGTCCACCAAAAAGAACTTTGAAAAAATGTAATTGCTGAAAAAAAGCAAGATTGAATGTAATTGATTTCTTACAACAATATCCACTTCTGTAAGACTTGGTAAAATCGATTAGTAAAGTAATGTATCCTTATAGTGATTTTTTTGGGATTCGGAAAAGAAAACATGAAAGGCGAGATCAAAAATTGTGAAGATGTTAAATTTTTATTTTTTATCGACATGCCGTGAGCTTAATAAGCTAATACAGGGAAATAACATGGCTTCCATTATGCTAAATTATATATCATATCCAATATGATTTATATTAGTTGTAATTTCAGAGTTCGTAGGTGTATTTATCTTTTCAAACTCTCTAAATTATCCATGAACACTTCTCTCATCGACACTAGTCGAAGTAGGGTTCGTTAGCCAGAGCTGAATCCCGTCGGAGTCGCGGCCTAAACGTACGGACACGTGCCTGGAATACGGGATAGTTCCCAGATCGAACATGGATTCCGTCTATCGGCTCCCGAACGAGAACTTGTGTTAATGTTTTATGGAAGTCAGGTCGCGGACATTTATTGTTGCTTTCTATGGCTAACTCCATTTCGTCCGCTCCGGTGCTCACCTGAAAGCGTACAGTACTTCGTTATCGGCCCTTTGTAGTTTTTGGAATAGAGGCTAATTTGTTTTTTGTGTACGCGTCTGTACAGCGAAATATACATAGGGTTAAATGACGACGAAGTCTAGGTGGTCTTTTAGATAAAAAATATCCTTTTCATTTCTCATATTCACATTGAAAAAAATGGTAGCTTATCAAATTAAAATTTTGCTTGTTTGAGTAAAATATAATAAAATTAATCATCAACATTTTTAAAACTACAAACCACAAAAGATTATGACAATCAATTTGAAATGATTGAACGCTTAATAAGAAAAACATATTCAAAACAATAAACTTTTTTATTTCATTTTGGTGACGTCACCTTTGTAAACATTTATAATTGTTAATTCTAATAAGATAAAATGATTAATCATATCAGGCTTTGCGACTTGCCAAAAAAGTGATCAAGTTCTTAATAAAATCCACAAACATCAGAGTGACATTAAAAAGTAATCTTATTACGGCCAACCAACAATACTTTATTACTGTAATCATGCACCTTTGTGCGCTCGTATATAAATAAGTTGCATGAATGAAGGTAACACATTCTTCATACATATTATAAATTTTTTTTCAGTGCAGAAAGTAGTGTTGTTTTGATCTGATTATTGGGTGGAAAATGCTGCTTCCCTCCATAGGGAGGAAAAAACTCATACAAATTACTTGCCACCTAAGGGCCGGAATGAACTTTAAAAATAGAACTGCTGTCAGCTGTGAAGAGTTTTATGTGGGTTTCTAAACAGCCAGTATGAACTTAGCGCAAACTTCTTTGAGCGGAATAAGCCGCAATAATTACGCGGTGAGTTCCATATTTAAAATTTAAAAAGTCGACATAAATTGGCGGGATACTAATCTGTTATGTATATGCTAAGATTGAATATTAAAAATGAGTTCAAGCGATTCAGAAATGTTGGATTCGATTAAAGACGAGGCAAATTGTGTTATCGAAAATCTTTTGCCAGAAATCTCTCTCTACATGGGTAAAAGTATCAATTCCTACTCGGACTATAGCCGAATGGCCGTATGGGGTCTAAATACCTCGAGGATTGATTATTTCGACCCTCGGTTAACAATCTACTATAACTTTCATCATCACAGCTCATATACGTCCCCACCGAGGGGTTCAAGCCTACCCTATGTTAGGGTGATTAGGCCTTAGCCAACCACGCTGGCCCAGTGCGGATTGGTCGACTTCACATACACCATTGAATTTCTTCTCAGATGTATGCAGGTTGCCTCACGATGTTTTCCTTCACCGTAGGAGCGTCAGACAAATGTACATATGAAATTCGAAACGAAAAACACATTGGTACATGGCGGGTCTCGAACCCCGACCTCCCGATTGGAAGGCAAGAGCCGAGTCCACAGCGCCACCGACGTTAACTTTACGTTGTGTTTATTTTAAGTCATTCATGGCCCTCGTTATAAATCCGTTTTATTCAAGAGTTGCATACTATACTTTATTACACCATGACTACGAGAAATATAAAGATTTTAGCGAAAATAGACATTTAGTATCGAGTATTTTTGTGCAAGTAGTTATTGTACAGCATTGAGATGGAGGTCGAATATATATCTTTGTGTTCTAAATTCAAACATCAAAATAGTGATTAAAAGTGCTTTTTATTCACTATTTTCAGTGAGTAAAATAAGCTTTTTAGAGGGGGAATGGTATAAATACTATTAAAACACTAACTGTTCTTTTAATATACTTTTTATTAAATACCATACCTACCATAACCTGTGACCGTTTAAAAGAAACCCGACGTTCACATCTGAATAACTTGAAATAATACGACTAGCGCGTAAACGTATTAACGCATAATTTATTTCTGCTAAGCTTGTTATTTAAGTACTCCAACATTTTCTGTTTTATACATTTTTGTATCTACTGATGTCATATTAAGATTCATAAAGGTACACTATAACAAATAATAAGCATTTTAAGTCCAATGATACGAATTTATACAGTTTTGGTTTTATGAACGATCACGATTGATTTAAGGTCAACATTCCAAAGTCATCCCGCTTACACTGAAAAAATTCAAATTAATTCAATCGTTGAAAAACCCGTAACGGACTATAAATACTAAGATTCTGCGAGTGGTCGTGACAACTCTTCGGTGAATTGATTCCAGGCTAAAGATTGGTCGGCATTTGAATAATTGACCGGTCGGTGTAATTTTAAGAGGTTCCTTTTCATTTTCCGTCGTTCCGCGTTTCGTATTTAATAATGAATAATGTTGCTGATGAATTTCTTGGTACACTTTCTGCGTCGAACTTTCTCGTATTTATATTTTTTTTGTTATACTTTGAAATATTTATTCAATGATGATCAGGTATTCATTATGTCATTGTGTTTTTTTTTTCGATGAATTGAGTTTATCGCGGGCTAACCTATGATGGCAATACACATACCCGGTTGTGTTCTAGGCACTCCCACTCCCGCCTTACTGCTTATCTCTTCCGGCGGGCTTATTACGATAAAGAACAACTGGTTGCTAATTGTACGGACGACAGCACATCAAGGTAAACACGTCTTATGTCATTGTAATAAGTGCTATTTCGCAACAGAAACGTTTAGTCTCATGTGCAGGCGTGTGTAAAATGGCAACGCGATCAACAAATATCTCTAAGTGGTCTGTGGTCTACAACCAAATTAAACAATCAGTCGCTGTGTCCAAGCGTTGACGTGCATTTTTAGTTCATCAGTCGCTCGCATGTGGCGCTGTCGTAGTGCACTCCAACGTTCGATAATACGAATTTGCGATTTATAAGCAATTATTGTACAATCGCAGCAATTGCGACTACCTCTAAAGATCGGTAATAAGCCTGCCGAGCATAGTGTTCAATTTGCAAATTGTGGAATTTGCAAAATTTTGACGAATATACTATTCGCAAATGAAATTTACAATGTAAGATAAAAATCGGCATAATTTCAAAATGTACTATGTGAGACAGTATGTACAGTCCGCTTACTATAAGTCAAATATGGAAAACAGATAGGTTACCATCATATTATCAACATAATATCTTTCCGAACAATTAGAGGTGAGATTTCTTGTTCCTCTTTGATGGTCAAATCCAGGTGAAGCTCACTTACATCTTCGACGACGTAGCACTTACCATCGTGCAATAAAGACCATCTTTACTCTTGTGAAGAAACAAGTTCTTTCTTAACCTCTTCAAATACTCCAAACTAAATTCTTTCAGCTTCATTTCAACATCGTTGGACCTTACTTAGCTGGGACCTTCTATTCACACCCATTCGCACGAACTGATTCGCTTCACCTACCTAATAGGGACGAATTGGAAAGAAATTCTTTATCCAGTCGTCGTGACTTTCTGAATGAGTGCAATAGTCTATTTCACAAGAATCGACCTAATACACGTTTATTGAAATTTTTTTTTTCGATGTACACAAATTTCTCATTGGAGGTAGCTAGCTAGCCAGCTAGCTAAATAGGTTAGACCAGTATGTCCAAGGCATGGAATTCTAAAATAACAAGTTTTGGGTCTCCAGCTACACATGAAAAGTCTCTTTGCTTTTGTGATGGTGGTTGAGATCACCTGGTAGGATGAAAATCTTGGGTTGGCTCATGGAAGTGCTTCTGACACCAAACGCGCCTGCTACCGTTTATTTGTAATAAAAAAATGAGTGGTGGCTTATTGCATTGCCCTATCCACATTAAGAACATCAACTCAAAACATTACCTGCATTTGCATTGTCTGCTGTGCATAACGCTCGGATGCATGAAAATGCACGAAACTAAGATAATATCGCGCGCATTCTATTTTGAAATTTGTCCCCGAGTTCAGTGCCGTTTCGGGAAGGATGTACTCACACATGCGGCAATTCGGCCGCATCCGCGCTTTTCAGCTAAATACGGTTCGCGCTCCGCCGCGCTAACAAAATAGTTATTAAATTTAGCGCTTTTAGCGTCAGCATTCCGACCGCACTGTGTTGAGTTGGCATTTTGTGTTGAAAGCGTTGCTCTGTTTCATTTACCTAATTGGTTAATTTGAGCTCGTTTTGCTTACGTGCAAAATATATCATTTGTGTTGGGTAGTTTTTGTTGGCACTAGTAAGCGTTTGTGAAGTGGCCTAATTAATATGTTCCTTTGGTACTTAGGCATCTATTTATTGAAAATATTATTTTTTCATAAGCTCAATACCGAGTATCTTCGTGTTCGTGAACTACGGACTCGAGCCTTTATTAGGATGATGTTGATCCAGGTCATACATATGCGTCGTCGCTTCCTTCTGCGAGGATGTGAACTCCCAGGAGGCAGCGGAGCGGGCGCGAGAGTTTGACCCTCTCGCCTCACCGCTCCGGCGCAGGCGGTTGGGCAGGAGGAGGCGCGCGTTCCTGGACGCGCGCCACCAACTCCCTTATGCAAGCTGGGGATGAAATGGCCCGGCCGGCCGACAACCGGTTGGGAGACACTTTTCTACCCCTGGCCTGCCCGTCTGGGGGGTCGAGCTATTGCACTTGTCGACCCCCCCGTAGAGTAAGTCCTGGCGCTTGGATCAGCTACGCTGGCTCACCGTCAGGCCTATTCTCCAGGGGGCGCACTCGGGGAATGTAGAAGGAGCTAGAAGTTGCTTGGGAGGGTGGTTTAGCCAGGTATGGGGTGTATACCCGAGTCCAATGGCATATCCTTGGGGCGGCCTTGTCTTAAACATAATAAAAAAAAGGTCATACATATGCGTCAGCAAAGTAGTGGAATCCAGTGAGGAGCCCACCTCGCTGTCAGTCCTTAGCAATCTTATCTGGTGTTGTGCAGATCGACAATACGGTACCATTAAGGTCATAGGAAAGTCGTCAATGGGTTTTTCTTACACTTACCTCTAATACCGCTAAGCAGAGACAATAAGCGCACGATAGAGAACAATTATATAGTTACCAACACTGGCCCAGTATGGGGTGGTGAGAATGTCCTCTAATTGACAAAAATTGCGCCAAAAACACATGAAGCTGGCTTGGCTCCCGTAAGGTGTTATTTGACAACCCTTACACTTCTTGAGTGATTTTTTGAAAGTATCAGCGCTGTAGTTGTATCAAGGGCTCTAATACTTTGGAAGATATGGCAGCAGCAGTCCCTTGACGAGCGTTGAGAAATATTTATCACGCCAGTCACACTAAATACGCACCGCCGTGCTACTCTTTAAGACATAGAGATTATGTCACTGAAATTGTGAGATAATGCATGACTCAAGTCCAGTCTTGGCAGCCCGTGCTCCGCCTGCTGTCATCGTTATCGATGGGAACAATATATCACCCAATCATAATTTTTTAAAATATATTTTTTTGGTAAGGAGTACATTTACAGTAACGGACTTTACCACAGTTAGTTAGGGTGTGAAGTTCGTTCATAGAAACGTCCCTAGAAAATGAGTCCACAAATGAAGTCTTTTCTTTTTTGTAAGAACGGATAACTTAATATCCGAGTAGGAAACACAACAAATTATCCCCATCTCTCGACGCGAGAATCTGAGACCAGGCGAAATGAGCACTATAATACTACCGGTTGCACATTATAAACATTTCTTGTGTTATTACATTTCTTAGACGCCATTCTTATATGAAATTCTCGATTGTCGTATACTATTCGTGTATTAAAGCTTTTGTCTTTTTCTGTAGTATTAAATTGGTTCTCGAAGATGCGTGTGTAATAAAGTAAGATACTCTCTGCGCTCATTGTATAAACTGAAGAATTTTCTTTCCCCTTGCACTAAAATACTCCTTATGCAATCCCTAGTTCTCCCTATAATTGATTATGCTGTTGTGTGTTGCACCACCGCGAACCAAGACCTTCTTAACAAATTGGATCGAATGCTTAAGAATTGTATCCGTTTTATTTTTGGCCTTACATATGACCACGTTTCCTCATTTCGAAATAAACTCAAATGGTTACCTATCCGACTGCGTAGGAACCTAAGAGTAGTTTCCCTGCTCTTCAGCATTCTTTTCGATCCTATTACTCCTAATTACTTAAAGAGTAAATTTCAAGCGCTCGGTAGTGCCCATACGCGTAACCTCCGTTCCGATGCCATTCTTACTCTCGAAATTCCAGCCCATCGATCCGGGTTTGTCTCCGACTCTTTCACACTCTCTGCTATACGTGTGTGGAATGGCTTGCCCCCAAAACTTAGATTAGCTCGTAGCAAGACAAGACATCTTTTAAACACTTGATACGCAGACATTTTCTCCCAGAATCTGTTGTTTAGTTCGATAGAATATCAGTATTTCTATATATTTATAGTATTATTTTTTTTATTATATCTATATTCTTCTTCTTAGTCGGTGCACTTTTGCCAGAGTGGTCGTGGTCATCATTGTGAATCAGGATGAGTGATGATCGTGGTAATACAGCGCCACTCGTCGCGGACCACAGCTTTCCGTGTGCATTCGCAAACCGAGTACTTAGTTGCGGCTTTGATCAGGTGGGTGATTTTGTAACACATCGGCAATCGGCTATCGTATAGATTTGATAATTCTGTTTGATTTAAACTGATTTTTACTATGTTTAGAATGTTGTAACGTCGTCATCTGAGTTGTCTTGGGTATATTTGTTGAATAAATCAACCAATACTTATACCTAATGAACATAATCCCGCTTTTTTCAATAAGTCGTCCAGTCTAATAACGATTGCCGATCAATCGATGAGTTACAAAATCACCACCCTGGTCTGTCCATCTCATTGGTGATCTACCACGCGGCTTGGTGCCTTCAACCCTTCCCTGCACTACGAGACGCTCTATGGAGTCATTACCACGACGAGATACATGGCCGAAGAATTTCAAAATGCGTGACTGAACTGTGGTTGATAGGCGCTGTCTGATGTTTGTTGTTATTTATGTATGTATGTATGTCTTAATTATATAAAGGAAATCTTTATGTAGAACTATTATTATGTATACCTTTTTTATTTGTGTTAATAAGTTTAATTCGTACACCGTCTACTCACACCATGCCGGTTGACTGGTAGAGAATGCTATTGTCATTAAGTCCGCCTTCTGTACATCCTTAACATGTTGTACGAAAAGAATAAATAAATAAAAGATGTTGTGGAAACGTCTTTTTCATTACTTATAATCGGAAAGTAGGTCTGAAATTAATTGCTTTATAAGCGTGTTGAAAGTTATATTTTTCGGCACTAGGGAGAATCGCTTTTTAACTGACAGCTGTCAAATTATAAAAAAAACTAGTTCTATTTCGACATTTCTATTGAACCATGTTCCAACTTTCTATTCAATAACATAAAGTTAGGTATTAGTTAAAAACATATTTTTTAAATGACTATTATAATTTACTTTCAACTATTTCTTTAAAATTACATAGATTTGGGCGAAATACTTACCATTTTTTCGATGATGGAAATGAAAAATAATGGCTGTATAGCTGGCCGGTCGCAGAAGAAAAAATAAGAAAATAGGCAGGAAAGCGGCAATCCGATCTCATAAGAGAAGAGGCTAAAAAGAAGTTGTTGATTTATCTAATCTTCTAATATATAAAATTCTCGTGTCACAGTGTTTGTTACCAAACTCCTCCGAAACGGCTTGACCGATCTTTATGAAATTTTTTGTGTATGTTCGGTAGGTCTGGGAATAGGTCGTAAACTATTTTTTATATTATGGAGAAACGTAGTTCGCCGACACAGCTAGTGTAAAATAAAATTCACTCATTTTTTCTTTAGCTAATTCATGTTTTTATTGTTACTTTCCTTGTATTCATAACGAAAAGCACAGCGTTTACCTCGGGTTAAAGACTAAGTAAGTACTTTCACCCCTAGGGTAACAATGTACTGTTATATTGTTATTTTCTAATCGTGGCTTCGACTGTTTGAACATAAGAATGTTCTGAAAAGCAAACCATGTCATCGGTAATTTTATGTAGTATTTCAGTTTCGTGTGGAGCCGGACTTTGAATACATTGGTCGCCACTCCCTTACATTTTTTGCAAACAAGCAGGCTGCTAACCTGATGGTAAGTGGCTACAATTACCCATAGTAGTACATGTGTTTTCTGTAAGACTTGCAAATCAATAACCCCTACAAGGCCATGTACGTTGTCAACTTGTAACATAAGATAAAAGTCTCAATATTGAGTGATTTCAATTCCTGTCTTACCCTTCATATTGCAACACAGCAATGCAAGCACCACTGCTTTTTTATTGTTACTAAGTTGGCAAACAAGCAAGCTGCCCTGATGGTTAGTGGTAATAACAGTCACTTAAAATAATACATGTGGCTTCTGTGAGATTCGCAGTAAAACTGCAACCCCCACAAAAACCACAGTGTACGTTGCCAATTTGTGACATCAGATGTAGAGTCACGGTACCCAGTAATTTCAGTGCCATATCTTATTCTTCAAACCGGAACACAGCACTGACAGTACGCTTGACGGCAGAAAGAGGTAAAATAAAGCTACCCATGCAGACGAATCTGTTGCAGTGTTCCCCTCTGGTAAACGGGGATGTTGTCAGAGCCAATTAAGGAGGTTTACAGTTACCGTCATAACACCTCTGTGAAAAGGTAGAAACTCGAAACAAAACCCTTCTTAGCCCGTTAAATCAATTCTTCGCCTGAGGGGGCGGCACCTGTGCCCAGGAGCGTAAGTGGCAACGTGTATAAGTTGAAGTGGTGTAACGAGGAAACTACGAAATTTAGAGGGTCTGGAGTAGACAAAATCACACTTGCTATGCAGTTTTTTATAACAGAAGTTATTTTCAATGTATATGGGAGTGCCACTAGTTATCAATTTTCGCAATGTCTATTATAAAAACCTCAATGACTTTGTCTAGATAGCCAAATAATAAAAGTTTTGATTAGATATTTAAAATGATAACCACAGAAGTTGTCAATTTAAGATGAAATGATACATTAAAACAAATCGAATGTCATTCTTTTTAGTTGTTTACATAAACAAATCATCTAAGAACCTCCACGATTAATATAATTGTGAGTGAACGAACCTACACACTCGTATTAATAAACGCGTCTCAAAGTTGAGAGCGCTCTTGAGCTGCAGTTTTGATGTTAATGTATGGAACATCTGTCAAAAACAGTAGGTATCCCAAGATCTATCTCATACTTGAGATGCAATTATTAATAAGAGCCTAAGTTTTATGTAGGTCAACAGTGAATGAAGTATCTGACAATCGAAAAACGCACTAGATCGCAAATGCATAAGGTATTCTAAACATAAGCTGAAAGTGACTTAAAAGGTTAAATAAAATATTTCTTTTCCACATGATAATCTGTAAGTTCTATAGATATACATAACGAGGATAACCCTCCCATGTTAATACATTTTCTAAAGTAATATAAAATAAGGGCTTAAAATGAAAAATCGCGTCCCTCGGTAATTATTATTAAGTGACCCGGCAATTAATTGTAGCTCAAGCGGTTTGAGAAACGCGGTTTTGGGATTCGCTCCTGATAAATATCGCCGCAGTTTTTTATTTTAATGCAAATTAAATCTGCTGTCCTTATTTATTTTATTTGTTTAAAGCTCTGAGCAACGCAGGGAAAAGCAAACAGTTTATAAAATGCGTATAAAAGATTAATCGTGTGCTTTTTTGCCGCCTCCGTGGTGTAGTGGTCGAGACCACCCGTTATTGTTGTTTCTTTAGGTTCGGGGTTCGATTTCCCTTGGGGGCGGAAGATTTTCTACTTAGTGTGGTCGGTGGTAAGGCTTCTGAGCTCGCCTGGCTAACGACCACCACCTTACATAAGTTTATCGCCATAATATCAATGTTACATTGTAGAGGTACGATAATAACCAGGGGCTTTATTCTGCTAACGTTAATACATTTATGGTGTGTCAATAACGCTTCAATATCATGGCTTTTTGAGACAGTTATTGTCGGTTAACCGATAACTAATTGAAACATTTGTCGCTATCGACTTATCAAGAAATAGTAGCAGGAATAAATTGCACCACGAAAAGCTAATAAAAGTGACAAAATCAGTTTTCTTCAACCTCTATCAAATCAAAATACGATAACAACGTTAAGATTAGCAGAATTGCGCCCCAGTTCCTCGCTTTTCGGGGAGTCTCGGTGAAGCCCGCTTCCATCTTCGGACTTATCGTATTTTACCATCACGTGAAATGATGGCTTGTGGCCATCATTTTTCAGCTTCCCTTTGTGTGTAAATAAAATATTCGTGGCGATGTATTTTTTTTGTACCAACACCAACACCTCACAATGATCACTTGAAGCAATATTAAAGCAGAAGTGAGAGCGAGATGGCGCTATTCGCTACAATAACGCGGTGTCTGTTCAAATATTGTTTTTAAGATCTTAGATCAGGGTAAGGCTGAACTGGGATCGTTTTGTCTTCTATGATGTCTTCATTTGGTAACAAGCGTTATGGTACCTATATTCCTAGATCAGTCAGTACATATTTTTTTCGTAATAACTTTCTAAAGGAAATCCTCATTATCAGCACGGAGTTTTTGCATCATTTTCTTAAAACTGATTCCCAACTTTGTCTTAGTTTAGGATACTCCTAGGTGGCATGCTGTCACACTCCTTTCATTAAAGACAAAAAGTGAGAGCACACTTCATAGGAATTTCCTAAGCTAAGACAAGATTGTTAAAACTGGCCATTACAATAACAGATGTAATGTAATAATTTTTCTGAGATAAATGTGTAACGATAAATTTATGACTGCCTACTGTTGATCGAAAGAAAAAAATATGAGCTGTCGAAAAGTTGATATGTCACTGAACCCTCCTTTTTTTTTTTTTTTTTCTCGGGGGGAAATGCGTAACCGCACCGTACCCGCCGTTGGCTAGACAGCGAGCGTGTGTGGGGCTCTCCCGGCAGGGTGCCAGGCCTACCCACTAAAACCCCCCGGTGTTCTCCCTGCCCTTATGGGCGCGCTAGGTAAGGTCCACACTGCGACTCCACTACCCACGCGCCCGGGCAAGCCCGACCCACCGGTCGGGCTATCGCCAAGGGGGGATTGCCCGAAAACACCAGGGCAATCCCCAGACGGAGGGCCTTACGGCGGCGTGCACGGGGCCAACCGTGCACGCAGGCCTCTACGGCAGGGTCATTAGATGGGCATCGCTTGTGCGAATGCCCGCCTTCGCCTGCCTATCCGTCTGCGGCGGATGGGAGCGGCTTGAGGATCTGCCTCCCGCTCCCTCTCCGCGGCCTCCTTCTGCGAGATTACGTCCTCGCAGAAGGAGGCGACAGCCCCCCATTCCGCTTCGCCGCGGAGCATGGCCACGACCATGCTCGGCAGCGAGAGGTCTCCGCCTCCCAGCGCAGCGTTAAGCTCGCTACGCTGGAGTCGCCAGGCCGGGCACATCAATTGGGTGTGCTCGGCAGTGTCGTCGGGAGCGTCGCAGTGGTGACACCGCGGCGTTTCCTCCCGACGCGCGACTCGATGCAGGTAATGACCGAAGCCTCCTAGCTAATGTAATGCATAAAAGTGAACTAACAAACTTTAAAATTTAATAGGTAGTTAACAAACTAAAATATTAAGTATTGTTTTCTATGTATGATTTATTTAATGCTATCAAAATGTGTTGACAAAAACAGCCGAAGTCGGTAATGTTGAAGAATCCCAGCTAACAAAGACCTCCAAATGACTCCTCCCGCTTCCTTCATTAGCACCAGGACGTACTAACCGTCACTATTTATTCCCTTAATGTCCGCGATAGCCGCCGCAAATGCTTTAACACGACCACTTAGAAAGAACTCCGGCGAAACCGTTGCGATGGCGAGCAGTTTAAATGGTTCACTAAACTGCGTTTGCTTTGTTGTATCAGTCAATAGGTACACCTATTACGTGGTATTTATTATTGCATCTTAACCAATTTGCGCTTGGAATTAAAAAAAAATAGCTTTTAATGAAATGAATGTCTGATTAACATATGTTATTTTTATTCGTAATTAGCATATTAAGGCAGACCAGTTCACGAAATCTGTTCGAAAGATTGAGCTTCCAGTGTGAGAAAGAAAGTAAATAAAATGCAAAAATATTACTGTAGACTGACACAAAGACAATACAAAAAGTTACCGAAAAGAATATTGATAAAAAAATTAATATAAATAAAAAGTTGCCTATCCTAGCATAGTCAACAATGTACTTACTACTTAATAGTAATATTTTCCCTCGTAGATCCGGCGAAGTAAAATAAAACCTATGCAATAATTAACCATATTGTAACCGTGAAAGGGTAGGTTTCTTGAACTGATCTGTTTCTAAGATATTTCATCTAAAAAGTAATCACTGTGAGAGTAAACAATAGTATATTATACAACTAGTGAATAAAGGACGAATTTAAAGTGAGGGCCATAGATGAATCACGAGTGATTCAAGTGTTAGTATCCTGAGCGACGTGAGAGTTGCATACTATCTACTTTATACCATGACTACGAAAAAAAATTAATCGAAAATAGACATTCAATATCGAGTATTTTTCGTACAAGTAAGTAAAGCATTGAGATGGAGGTCGAATATATCGGTGTGTTCTAAATTCAAACACCAAAATAGTGATTAAAAGTGCTTTTTATTCACTGTTTTCAGTGAATAAAATAAGCTTTTTAGAGGGGGAATGGTATAAATATTATTATGGTATTTATTTAGAGCTTGTGTATTTTTTTACATTGAAGTAATTAATATATTCGGCTTTTATTACAGTGATAAGTTAATGTACAGGTAAAAGATACCGTAAAGTTGATAATATTTTAATACAGACTTTGGAAAAATTGAAGTCAATCATAAAATCAACGTATATATACACTTATTTTTTATCATATAACGTGGCCTATGCAAATGATATTAGACCTTATAACATCCTAATGTTGATAATGAAAATTCGGTCGTTTGTAGAATGATTGAATCAATCAATTCTTGAATGCTGTATTTCAGTGGCCGTAAGTGTACGTACTTCGCTCTCGGTGAAGACCCATTTTTACTAGCTAGTTTGTTGACACTCTTTAAAAAGCTATTATGATGCGGTTTAACGAGCTAATGGCAACTAGTCCTTCTTCTATAGGCAATTTAAGTGAGCTTAAATTTGCTTTTATAATCTCCTTTGTTTATCGTTTCTTCTGAAGTAGGTGGAAAAGATTTTTTATTTTCTTTTATTGTTATAATCACGAATAAGTACCTATTACTTGTGGCCCCGCCATAAAAAAATACAACCAATTGAAAGAGATCCCCACATTAACTAAGTTTGACGTTTTTCGAAAATTTACGATATTATAAATTTCAACCCTTCATGTACGCAAGGCCAGTATCCTCGATTGCGGAGTTGCGGACTCGCATCTAAAATGCAGCTGCTTACATCAAAATGTCGGGTTACGCGCACCGCATTATACATTCTTTTATTAAAAGGTCTAGGACGTGTATAAGGGAGGCAAGGTCTATTTGAGTTTTTTTCACGAATAAATGTGTTTTTACCGAATACTATGAAATTTTCATAGACTCCAAGTAGCAAGGAGATTAAAAAATACAGAATACATAGACTCACTATACTTTTACATTAACACAGAAAGAGTAATTATTAGGACAAAAACAGTTATTTGAAGTTTTTATACTATTTGCTATTCAAGTAGTCATAAAATTAAAAATATTCAGAATGCCTAGGCTCATGATACCTTTTTGGAATCTAGAATAGCTACGCAAGTTTTTAAGATGATGGGCACGATGAGCGTCCCCAATTTTTTTTACACTGTAGCTGATCAAACATGAAAGAAAATTAATTTGATTTTAAATTTTCTTGGTGTTTTAATTTTTTTAAACACTTTAAGCTAGTTTGTTAAATTTAAGTTTTTCATAGCTGAACTATCGCTTACACTTGTGAAAAAAAATCGAAAAACCTTTCCATTTGTAAGAATGGCACAATAAAAACTAATCGCACTTGGAAATTTTTGAAAAATACAAAAACAATAAATATCTCTGAAACCGTGATATTTTCACTAAGGACAAAATTTGTGGTAATGGAGGCCATAATGAAGTCCATCTATATTCAAATTCAAATTCAATATTCTTTATTCAATTGGGATTTTACAATCACTTTTGAACGTCAAAGAAGCTACGCCATTGGTTCACAAGTCTATGGTTCACTTATATATTGTGATACCAATATATACAGGCTTATTTATTAGTTACTAAAAAAATGTGTGTGCTTGTTCAGACAAGCAAACCGAACAACTCTCACTATGGGACCAACTTTAAAATCTCAAAAAAAATCAGCTGTTCCATACATCTAGGTTCAGTGAATGTTGAACATCTGTACGGAATAGCTGATTTTTTTTTGCGATTTCAAAATTGTTCCCATAGTGAAAGCTATTCAGCTTGCTTGTCTGAACAAGCACACAAAACCCTTTCAGTAATTAAAAATTAAACTTGTATAAATAGCTTTATTCGACTGAGAATTACTGGCAGTGTTCAAAATCAATCATAAGCCAAATGCGAACAGTGAGCACCTCAGTCGAGTATAACTGAATATGGCAAGTGGAATTATGGTTTTTTGGCTTACGCAGTAAGGTCTCAAACTCAACAGCAATAAGAGCTCACACAACTCAACGTGGGCAAAACGAAACAACGAAAGCGTTAATATGTACATGTCTCAGCATGTCCACAGAAGGCACATAATATCCGTAAATGAAAGAACTTTAAAAAAGCTATCTTCGTTACTTACCATACACTACTAGCTATGTAATACAAAAAACGATTAGTTATGAAGCTTTTAATTTGTGTGATATCCATAATAACATCTTCATCTTTTTATATTTGTTTTATTTATAACATTTTGTATTGAATGCATATTGCTCCGGTTAGAAAATTACGGTCCGTTGTTACAGAACGGAACTAAAAAATAAATGATCAGTTAACTAGCAACATTTTAATTCTTCTAAATAAATAGATATAATATATGAATTACCTACAAAATCAAATAAATGTTATTTTACCCTAAACAAAAATATAATCAGGAATAAATTTACAAGCGTTGTGTAATAACTAAGAGCGCCAATTGTTTTTTTTTTTCACCTATAGTTACAGGTTTATCTATTGTTTTAGGGACATCCTGTATATTAAAAGTGTTAGGACAAAAGTTGTTCTCTATTGCGAGTACTTTGTCACCTTTCCGGCTTGATACACTTTTTAGCCTAACCCAGTATAAAAAACCGACTTCAAAAACACTGAAAATTTAAAAATAATATAAGAATAGGTACAGACAACATCACACTTCTATATTGAAGTCGCTCCTAGAAAGTCTTTAAATTTGGCACCGACTTCAATATAGAAGTGTGATGTTGTCTGTACCTATTCTTATATTATTTTTAACTTTCCAGTGTTTTTGAAGTCGGTTTTTATTTTTTGTAAAATATTTTTTATTTTTTACTTTTTAGTGAATGCAATCTTTTTAGTGGAAGAAACCCTAATTTGGTAATTAATTAGCTAATTTGGTAATTAAAGCTGGTATTTAATTAGCGTTTCCCTCGATTTTCATGGGATCTCATCATCAGATCCTGACTTCGGTGACCTTGGGACCACCCCACTACTCTATCGAATACAAAAAGAATTTTGAAAATCGATCTACAATTGGCGAAGTAATCGCGTAACATACATACAAAACACGTTGGACACACCATAAATTTAAGGGTTTTCCTCGGTTTTCATTGGATCCCATCTTCAGATCCTAACTTTGGTGACCATGGGACCACTCTTGGAGTTAACTCTATCGAATACAAAAATAATTTTGAAAATCGGTCCACAATTGGCGGCGTAACCGCGTAACATACACACAAAAAAAACGCATCGAATTGAGAACTTCCTTATTTTTTGAAGTCGGTTAACAATCTACGCTGGCAAAGCCGCGGGCAGGTCGCCCGGTTGATGTAGGTATATACTCTCGCTAAAGGATTCTCTAGTAGTTCCATACATTCCATCAAATAGCGTTGAAGAGATTGCGTCTTCCGTGGATACTTAATTGTATATATACGAGACAAAAGTATTCTTATGTTTACTTTTCGCCCACTGTAAGTGACCAAATACTGATTAATCAACAAATCAGACTGATGATCTCTTGAAAATCTTCCTGAATATTAACTCACAAACTTTATTAAGTATGACGGCTGCCGAGAAATGGTGGTGGATGTTATATTACATTTTTGGTCTTCCATCAGAGTGCCGAGTGCTTCCATCAGAAGCAGTGTCTTGTCACTGGTGTAGACATGAATAGCGAGCGTAACGAAGGACTAAATGCTCAGCGTATCAAGGGATTTAACTCTAAAGAGTCCTGAGTGCAGTGAGAGATTTGAACTCACCCAAGACTAACACTGCTTTATCTTCGAGGCAAATGCTCTACTTTTCGCACTACCTGCGAGAAAATAAAATCCAAATACCTAAGAATTACAGCATTTATCCAAAAGCATATTAATTTAATATTTTATCATAAATTATTATATTACTAAGAAAAAGTCACGAAACTTATGTGTTGAAAAAACTATACAGAAAAAAAGGACTGTATATGCTAAAGTCCATTTGCTTTTTCAACTTGGAAAACTGAAAGCTATAAATGTAAACAACATAGCGAGATTAAATTTTTCTTTGATTTCATTATATTGTAGTGTCTTCACGGATTACTGAGCCTATGTTCTCGATTCAAAATCATTATTTCTTTTCGCTTAACAATTTGTAATAGGTTTCTATTGAAATTTAAGTACTTTTTGGGTTCCACATACAAATTATCAATCCCTAGAGAGAGAAGGAAATTTAGCACAATATTCAATCCCTATTTTTTGGAGGCTTTAAATAACTTCCTTTATGTTAAGTTTACATTGATACAGAATATGTTATTTTTGAGCAGGTGTTGCGAAGAAATTACTTATTCATAGCGTTCGCAGTCGTTAGCTCATACGCCACTAACTCATCGAGCTCTTCAACCTGAGGTACTCGTAGGTATTTATAAAACTATCTCTGCTCATAAGCTAAGTAAAATATTTGATGTAGCACAGGCACGGCGTCTATCCAACAATTCAAGTTGAAATATACAGCATAAAGTAAATGTTTGGAGGGATGTTTCAAATTAATTAAAGTTAAGCTATGTTTAAAATAGCGCAGAGAACTGGGGGCAGATTCTTACACATTTCGTGAAATAGTTTGAATTCCAGTTTTCTTTTCGAGCGGTAAACAGAGTTCAATCAATCAGAGCACTGGACATACCGGGCTTCGCCATTTTCTTATCGAGTGCCCAAGAGAAAGCCGACACGGCAATCTCATTTTTCTTTATTGTTTTAATTATTTTCAATTACATAGGATATTTATTGTAGAATTTAACTAAGCATTTTGTTTGTCTAAATAAATACTTAAAATATTCAAATTAAAATTATTTTATTGAAGACTAGTGGGCCCCGGCAGACGTTGTCCTGTCCGATTACATCACCACCACCCCGGGTCGATTGTACGTTTAAGCCTTCCCTGGACCTATTCAAACATAAAACATAAATGATATGTACACAGAAAATTTCGTAAGAATCGATCGAGCTGTTTTTGATTTTTTGCGAGACTAACACACAGTGTAACATTTTTATATATAAGAAAAGAAGATAATAAATAATTATTTCATATGTTACGGCTCCACCTGCGTCCTTGCGCGTTATCATACGGGATAATTTTGACATTACGAAGATGTGGCCAACAGCTTAGCGCGTTAATTGCTATGCGGCATTGTTAGTGGCGTTAGACGTTATTAGCTTTTGTATCATACTCCGCAAATGTAGCCAGCGTATTTAGACGTTATTTTTAACGCATTCAATAAGGCGTGCTATGACTCAGGCTGTTGGAGCCCCAGCATTAGAACGATAATGAAATGAGAATCCGATCCTGCTACCACGGCTACTACACTCGAGACAAGTCAAGCGACGTTCCTTTTAAAAAATTGCGGAGCTCGACATGTCCAGTGTTCTGATTGGCTGAGCTGTCACTACCGCTCGAGAAAAAATCGAATTTGATTTTTTTCGAATCCGTGAGAATCAACCCCCTGACGTATGAGCTACATTCGTGCGTGAGGAATTTATAACGATGGCGGAATTTCTAGGTAATTTTCAATGTAGCAGGCAATAATCCTATTTTGATCTGGATCAGTGACCAAAATATAAGGGCAAATATGCGTATCATTAGAATAGCTTTTGCGATAAAACTAGTGAGTTGATACACCGTGCATATAAAGCAATTAGACAAATAAAATAAAAAGCTATTAGAAAAATAAGCACCTGCTACTACTGATACTAGGTTTTACCAATGAAGTTGTCGTTTAGTATACAAAAAGTTGTTATTTTTTTAAATATGTTTTTATTTCTGTTAATCAAACTACTGCGCTGGTAGAGATACACTAATGCTATCGATGCATCACTACCATCGCAGTAGTTATTTTTAATGCCTTTCATGAAGAAGACAGATGTACGGGAGGCAACTAACGCTTCATAGGTATTTTGTTTCCTTCTCAAGTTTCAACTTTTTCGGGTTTGGAAAATTTAGAAGTCTAGCGGTGCAGGGTCTACTTAAACGGAAGATCACGCAAAACTCCCAACCCTAGTTCTTCTAGCTGAGAGACTGTCAGCCGTCCGTGTGAGTATGAGAGTTGTCATACAGGAGCAGCGGGGACAAGTGATAAACCGAGGTTGGTCGGAGATTTGCGATCTTCTCCATCATAGTGACCAGTTTCTCACAGTATACACATCCACAGTAGGTTATGGTCGTGCCATTTGGTAAGAAGCTTTTTTTTCTACAACAAAACTGGCAAACCAGCAAACTACCCACCTGATGACAAGTGGCTTATGGCCATTTTCACCAACCTCTTCTTAGCTTAGGGGACTCTTAGGTGGCATGCTGTCACATTCTTTTCATTAAAGACAAAAAGTGACAGCATGCGTCTTAGGGGTTACCTAAGCTAAGTAATGGTTGGTGAAATCGACCATTAGTCACCAATAGCACACGTGATTCCTGTAATATTTACAACTCCTATAGGAACCAAACTATCAATGGACATGTAGTTTGTTTACATAGAATTAACAAATGGAAAATTGTCATTCGTATGAGTTTCGACTATTATACGGAGATGAGACAGAAAAAATGTATGCGTCTCTTACATCTAACAAAGTATACAATAGCGCGCTTCCATTTACAGTTTTGTTTATCGGCGTCGTGCTTGCGCTTCTTATTTTACTGCTAACGGCACCAGAGGCTCGTAGGTAGACGCGGCAAGTACGACATTTATGAAAATGGTGATACCTACATTTGAAAGAACTCGCGCTCTGCGAAAGTATCATGTATGCCAGAGCTATGCGAAGTTGCTTATTGGTGTAGTCGTGGTGTTGTTATAACGGCATCTCCTAGACTCAAAATAACAGTGTTTTTGTTTTTTCGGTATTCAATGGGATTTTAAAATATAAACAACATATTTCACATATCTTAATTCAGAAATAAGTTGGATAATTAAATAAAACAGCAATGGGATAAATATACGCGTACATACCTAATAAGTACCTCATAATTAATATTTGTAGGATATTCGTATACTGCTGGGCTTTTTCCTATCAGTGATGTAAGTGTAAGTGTATAACTAAAAAATTACTGCGACCCCTGTTATACTAAGCATTGAAAAAGTTACAAAAGAGATAACACATACACATATAACCCTGCCATTACCTACGGTGTCGGTAGTCTAATTAAGTACTACCGTAATTGGTTCGTCTAATAAAAGGAGTAAGAAAATTATTTTTTAATAAAAGTCACAATTTGGTGCAAATGCTTTTCTAATCGACCACGTACGAATACAACAAGTAACACACAATTTATTAAAAGGTATTATTATTTTATAATATTTCCACTTAATTGTCATTTACACAGTAATTGTAACAGAATTTACTATCTTTTCTAGTTTAAAAATGAAAGCTGAGCGTAGGTATTATTAAATCATAAAACAATTATTGATGTAAATAAGCGGCCAGGTGCAAAGCGGTTGAATTCTTGCACCGAGGGTTCCATACAAATTTATTTAAGTAGATAATTTCCTTTCTACATATTTACGGTTTCAGATATTTTCATTTATTTTGCTGTAAGACATTGCTGCTTGTAAAATTTCATGATTCTATGTGTACGGCAAGTACTCTACAAGATATGATTCTCTTGTGGAATCACTAAATATCTGCGATCTCTTTCAGCTGTGAAAGAATCAGCCTTGTAAATCACGGTCATATCTTCTGACAGGTTGATTTACAAGGCTGATTCTTTCACAGCTGAAAGAGATCGCAGACCCGGGTATCTTCTATTCTATATAAAAATCTCGCGTCACGATGTTTGTCCGGGATAAACTCCGAAACTTCTTAAGCGATTTTAATGAAATTTTGCTTACTGTGTGTAATTTGGTCCAACTTAAAAGATAGGATAGTTTTTATCTCCATTTTTGAGGTCTATATTTTATTATCGCGTTAAACATTATTACGGCGATACGTGGTTCGCGGGCACAGCTAGTATAACTATCTAATAAGAATCTCGTGTCACAGTGTTTGTTATCTAACTCCTCAGAAACGGCTTGACCGATTTTTATGATTTTTTAGTATATTTGGTATGTCTGAGAATAGGTCGTAAGCTATTTATATGCCCCTACGTGATTAAGGTGGCCCTCTCCAATTTTTTTTGCAATTTTTATGCCGAGATATAGTTCACGGGCACAACTAAAATATATGTTATATGCATATTTACCTTTTACTCGATTTAGTGTAATAAATAAATATAATTCTTTATTGTACATATAAACATTTAAATATACAGTGAGTACAAGGTATACAAGGGCGGACTTATCTCTGGGAGAGATTTCTTCCAGGCAACCCAAGTGGCAGTGTAAGATGTTGTGTAAATGCGGGAACAAATTTTTCTACATTTATAAAAATACAATTTTACAAAATAACTAAAACACATATACCTACATATATATTGATACACACATATATACATACATACTTACTTATTATACTGATGAGGATGACAAATTTGAAAGAAAATGTTCCTTTAAGTGGCGCTTGAAGGATTGGAGAGAACGTCTCTCGCGGACTGAAACAGGCAGCCCATTCCACAACTTGGCAGCCTGTACGGTAAAAGACTTGCGGAAGAAGATTGTGTTAGTGGGGAACTTTTAGGACGTTATTGGTAACACATGACCTCTGGGGACGGGAACTAGGAGGGAGAAAATGGAAACGGGAACGTATGTATTTAGGAAACTGAGGACAATTTAGGGCTTTGTAGATAAGGCAGAGGATATGCATATTTCTCCGTTGACGAATAGGTAACCATTTGAGTTGCTTGCGGCATTCAGACACGTGATCAAATTTACGTAAGCAGAAAATAAAGTGAATTGCTAAGTTCTGAAGCCGTTCAAGTTTATGTAAGAGCTGCTCAGTAACATCCAAGTAACACACATCGGCGTAGTCGAGAATGGGGAGTAGGAGGGATTGAGCATGCATAACTTTAGTACTAAATGGCAGGAAGTATTGAAGCCGCTTGAGAGAGTGGTAAGTATAATGCATACGGCGACTAACCTCATTGACATGAGCATTCCATGACATGGTACAATCAAAGATCACGCCTAAATTTCTGCTTCTCTCTGTAAAAGGTATTGCAGTACCATCAAATATAATTTGGAAAAGATCCTTGTAATCCAATTTGCTAATCATTCTGTTACTGCCAATGATCATTACTTGTGATTTTTTGGGATTAACAAGTAAACCAAACGAGTGTAGTGTAATATATAAAAATCTTGCGTCCCGATGTTTGTCCGGGATAAAATTCGAAACCGATTTTGATGATATTTTGCTTACTGTGTGTAAATTTGGTCCTAATTAAAAGATAGAATAGTTTTTTATCTTGCTTATTGACACTCAATACTTATTATTGCAAATAAAATTGTTTGTAATTATTTGTTAGTTCCAAAAGTTTCAACAAAATGGCGGTGTGAGTTAATTAATCGACGCAACACTTGGTTGGGTAATCTTCCAGTTGTGTTTTCTGTTCCACGTTATACATATAAGTTTATGTTGACGACGACGTGAATTATGTTATAGTTTATACGATATTGTTGTGTATCGTTTTGTATTAAAACGTTACTTTAATTACTACGCCACTGAAACGCGTGGCCGAGTCAGCTAGTTTGATATCTTTATGCGTTTCTAAGAAAGGGATCTTGACAGACGACCAACGAAGTACTACCGAACCCTAAAAATTACTAATTCTTAAAATCTAACAATTCCATAAGATATTTCAATAATTTCCCTATTTCGCCTCTAAATCAAGTATAGCACGAATGATATAATCAGTAACCAACTCTTTCGCGTCCTCCGATTCAACGAAATCGCTGTGCTTAAATATTTGTTTAGGCACCTCTCTAACTCTTGCATTAGGCATGTCTTTTGCCATTGCGATTACATCAAGTTCGTCAACGATAGTGTCCGATACGGTATAGTGCATAGTTACATTTACAGATATCAATCGTAGGTCATAAGCAGGGGGACGTGATTGGCCGTATTTCAGGAGATTGCCAAGAACCCCATAGTTCCAGCGTCTAAATGCTTTATCTCTAATATTTTGACCATAATGTGCAAGTTGTTTCATTGATGCTCCTCCGATTGGACTATTTCTGTAGTTGTTGTCACTCTAGAAGCAAATTATAAGTATATATGATTATTATTTTCAAAAACGACATTTTATTTAAATACGACCATATCAAGTATTACTAAACTTACCAAAATTTCCCCAAATATTAATTGGTCGCAGAAAAAAATCAATTCGACATCATCAACACACAATTCAGGTACATTTTCAATTTTCTCGTACAAATTGCAGTTATGCGGTGGGAAAATTTCAACAACACCCAGTCTATTTGCCAGTCCCTGTTGAACAAACACTGTTACTATCTCAAGACAAACTAAACAAAAATAAAAATGTAACAATTACCATACATATATTAGATTGGTCACTTTCGCCACATTTGCCAGAGCTTCGTTAGGAAAATGGTCTTGATATCCGACTCCAGCTAAAAGGTGAGCTGATTTGAACTTGTCATTGTACTCTTGTTTTAAAGAGTTTAATATTAAAAACACAGTACCACCTTGCGAATGGCCGATGTAGTGAAGTTTATCCTGGTCGGCAACACCTAAAATATAATCAACGGATGCGGCTACATCACGTATTCCTATCTCTTCAAAACTAAAGTCGAAGAATTCATATCTTTGCTCTTTATTGTCAGGATTTAGGTTTGTGTGATTTCTAGATTTTCTTGATCCTCTTGCATTGCCCATCCAAACATCAAAGCCAGCATCAGCATAGTTATACGCTGAAAGTTTTAATCACTTTGAAATGTGTAAAAAATCGATTGATGAAGTAAATAATGATATGACTTTACCAACACCGTATTTAGGTCCGAGGCCAATAAAACGATCGGAGGAGCTAAGAAAACCGTGCATTAAAAACACGATAGGACTTTTTCTATTGCCTGGTAATATTCTATCCAATTCCAAAATATATCCATCTTCGGTCACGATATTGTGTTTTTCAGCTGGGTAGCCATTTGCTTGGATCCTTTCCACCTGGAAATGTGGTACACATTCGCGATTATTACAGTAATCAACATGTTGATACGATGAAATTGCTTATTGAAATCAGAAATATTAAAAACAAATACATACAGTATGAAGCGTTTCACATGTTAATGTTTCTCCGTTTGCTGATACAAAAATGAACAAAAAAAATATTTCACTAATAAAGACACTCGTACACACTTTTGTCATGATTCAAGTAATGAGGTGTTATTGTTAAAGTCGTAACATTTTTTTTTTTTTTTTTTTATGGATGGCCCGGCAAATGACCTCCTCCCGCCTGATGTTAAGCGGTGAAAGAGGCCCAAATGAGTTGACAGATAGAGTAGGGACGACATCCACTCTCCTACCTGCCCGCCCCTTGCCGGCCCAAAAGGTGCTTTTCACGCCTCTTTTGAAGGAACCCATGTTGTAGGATGGGGGAAACACGTGCGCAGGTAGAGAATTCCAAGTGTGGGATGAACGACAGAAGAAGGAATCTTGGAATTTCTTGGTACGGTGTGAAAAGGAGGACACAGTGTACGGATGACTCCGAAGGCCCTTACGCGTGTTTCTGTTAAGGAATGGAGAGGGAGGGATAAGGTTAAAGAGCTCCTCAGAGCATTCCCCATGGAACATTCGGTAAAAGGCGCTAAGAGAGGCGATGTCACGACGAAGTTGTAGAGGCTCGAGGGTGTTAGTTGCCTCTACATCGCCAATTATGCGAATAGCGCGACGCTGCAATCTGTCCAGAGCATCGAGGAGGTACTGAGCGGAGCTGTCCCAAAGGTGCGAGCAATATTCCACGCAAGACCTAACCTGAGTTTTATACAACAAGCATAGTTGGTCCGGCGCAAAATACCTACGCACCTTGTTCAGGACACCGAGTTTCCGTGAGGCAGTAGTTATGACGGATTCGATGTAGTCTCTGGGGTTCAGATCGCAGCGAATGTTCATTCCGAGCAAGGTGATGTTGCTCTGTGTGTGAAGGGTTGTGCCCTGAAGAGAAGGAAGGGGTAGGAAAGGTGACCTTTTCGCCGAGAACACGCACACCTGTGTTTTCTTAGCATTGAACTCAACAAGATTGTTGGAGCCCCATTCGGAGACGAGGTCCAGCGTCCTGTTGAGCTCAATGATAAGATTCTGCCTTTCCCTACCAATATCACCACGAGCAGCCCCCGAGGCTCCGTGATATCCCCCATGCACTGTACTGTCGTCTGCATAGCAATGTATAGCTCCCAAGGAAAGCATATCATTGATATGCAGAAGAAACAATGTGGGGGATAGAACGGAGCCTTGCGGAACACCAGCGTTCACTGCCACGAACCGCGAAGCGCAGCCGTCAACGACAACGCGAATTCTACGCTCGTGGAGGAAGCTGGCAATCCACGTACAGAACTGCGCGGGTAATCCGTATGCCGGAAGCTTGGAAAGAAGAGCCTTGTGCCAGACTCTATCAAAAGCTTTGGCGATGTCGAGACTAATAGCCACCGATTCGCCGCGCTTATCGATAGATTCACCCCATTTGTGCAAAAGGAACGCTAGAAGGTCACCTGTTGATCGTTTAGGACGAAACCCATACTGTCGGTCATTAAGTAACGAGTGACCTTCCAGGTAACGGATCAGCTGTGTATTAAGGATCCTCTCCATGATTTTACACAAAATGGAAGTGACGGCTATAGGACGATAGTTAGCCGGATCAGAACGATCTCCCTTTTTGGGAACCGGCTGGACATTGGCCTCTTTCCAAGATTTCGGCACACAACCAGCAGAGAACGACAGACGGTATAGACACGTAAGGACCGGAGTCAACTCCGCTGCACACTTCTTAAGAACAATCGCAGGAATGCCGTCTGGTCCACTTGCTTTTCGAGTATCGATCGACTGGAGCTCCGCCCGCACATCACGCTGTCTGATACGGATATCGGGCATGGTGCTGCCACAATGGGACAGTTTCGGAGGTTGTGTACCACAGTCATCGACACGGGAATGAGCCGCAAAGAGTTTTGCCAGGAGGTCGGCTTTCTCCTGCGGCTGATGAGCAAGTGAGCCATCGGCAAGTCTCAGCGGTGGCAGCGAGGGTTGGCAGAAATTTGATTGCACAGCTTTGGCCAGGCGCCAAAAAGAACGGCTACCCGTAGGGTGCGATAGCAGTTCCTGGCCCACTTGTGCAATGCGCTGAGCATCCGCTCTAATGTAAGCCCTCTTACATAACTTGGTGGCATTATTGTAGGCTGTTTTCAGTAGGCTTGTATTGGGATCCTTAGATGCTCGGCCTCTGATCCAAGCGCGGTAAGCCAGCTGTTTGTTTTCAACAGCAGAGGCGCACTCGCGATTGAACCAGAGGTTACGTCTGCCTCTACTGACGAGATTGGAATGCGGAATATAATATTCCATTCCTAGTATGATCTCGTCAGCAACAGAGGTAGCGCAGGAGTCCGGATCCATCCTATTGAAACAGCGCTGCCACCAAGGAACAGATGCGTAATAATCCCGCATACCGTCCCAATCTGCTGACGCATAGTGCCACAGACGGCGTGCTGCAACCACAGGCGACGGTCGTGATGCCTGAGGCACTGAGACGGATACCAGGCAGTGATCCGAAGATCCTAGTGGAGCTCGAACCACCACCTGATATCCGTCAGGGCGATTTGTCAACAGAAGGTCCAATAAAGAGGGCGCTTGACCGATAATATCTGGTACCCTGGTGTTCTGGGTGACCAATTGTGTCAGGTCGTGCGTGAGAGCGAATGCGTGGGCAGTCCTACCCGCATGGTCAGTTTTAGAGGAACTTAACCACAACTCGTGGTGAGCATTGAAGTCCCCTAAAAACACCAGCTCGGCGGAAGGAAATCGCTCCTGCGCGTCATCTGCCACCCGACTTAGATGTTCAAAAAGTCGAGTTGTCTCCAAGTCACCACGATGGGAACGGTAGACGCAGACGTAGACACGGCAATGAGTGCCAAAATCGACGTGTACCGTCGATTTTGGCACTCATTGCCTTTATATTCTTTTACATTCTTTGGTTATCAGCGCACAAAGAGCTCATTTCTCAAGTATCGTGCCTTCAAGACAGCACTTGAACGCGTTCTTGATGATAAAAGAAATACTAGACTACTTATTGACTAGTTCTATTTAATTCGCTTCCTAGACTTACTATATGTGTTATCCTTCATAGATACAATTAATGCAATTATCGCACTCATTACATTACTATGCAATTGTCACAATATGTATATTAAAATTCCCATTATTTTTATGAATTATCCAACATATTATTTGATGTGTAATATGTTCTTTAATTTGTCACGTTTTTAAAGCAAGTCTCTTATACAAATAATTTCATTTCATAAATAAATAAATCTCCACTTTGATTTGCATCAACACTCATTACATATTCATCAATCTAGTATTTTCAACCATTGCATTGCAACCATGTTACAATTGGGAGTTGCTTATTTACTGTGATAACAACGTTATGATCAATTGGTTCGTTACACATATTAGTTCCTTATCAGTGTATATGTCTAACCTTGATTGGGAAAAAAGTTTATCTGAATAAAGATACGAATTGTGCGCAATGCAGTGATTGTCATGTTAAAAAATATTGTGATACCTATACTTCGTAATATTTTGTTTGGTTAAGGAATGATTGGAAATAGCAGTACTTATTCTAATGTGGACATATGCAATCATGTGAATCAATCTTTTGACTCCAAGGATTTAAATCACTCTTTCAACTCTTCAACTCCCAACTAACTTCCTGATTCTAAGATTAAAATATTACTTAATACGTCAATAGATCTTCGAATCACATGTTATAATTCATTCTAAAATAAGTGAATTTGTACTTTTATATGTTGTAAGATCATACATATTCGATGCTTGTTACTGTTTAATAAAAAAATATATTACTGATTTTCCTTCATACTTATAAGAGGCTTAGGACTGTCAGCCACCTTTTTATGATAATAACTATAATATGACACTAAAAAGCATATATTGAGTAGTCACTTCATTTAAATACAAACTAGGTTTGCATTTAAGTATAGAAATCAGAGGGGCAATCGCACTATTTACGAACGTTTGAACCAAAACCAAAACGTTACCGTTCCCATATGTTTTGACATCTGACTGCTGTCAAGGTGTTGTCAAAATGTATGGATGGGAACGGAAACGTTTCTGATTTAGTTGAAACGTATAAATAGTGCGATTACCCCATTAGACTCAGTAAAATTTTAAAAACTACGTAAATTACAAAACCATTTTATTTTCTACTAACGACTTTGAACTTTGTTTACAAGAGAGAAGACATTTTCGTAGACATATTTTATTGTCAAACTAAACTGCCGCTCTCGCTTGCTCGCTCGCTACGGAGCATGCGCAATGCGCGCGCGATTGATTCCAGCTGTCACTCATCTCTTTTTGCCTTACGGTTTTCCGCTATAGTCATCTCATTCTACATCTTGTCAATCCGAAATGAATCATAGGGCTTAGGGCAAAGAAGTCAGGGAGTTAAAGGAGATAAAGAATTAATTGGGGATTATGGGAGTTGAAGAGTGATTCAATTCTTAGCTCGGATATATCTACACCTTAAAAGGATGTACATATATCCGAGCTTAGAATTAACATGAGCTAAAAATAAATCAATCCGGAGTTACACATGTCCATTCTAATGCCTTATTTTAGGCAATATAAAAAATGTTATATAATAGTAATACTACATACAATAAGTGTTCAAGCCTCAAATACACATTACATACTTTTCAACAATTTATAATATCTGTTCAATACAATGTATATACCTATGTAAGTTTTGAACGAACGAACGAACAATTTTTGGACATGCTGCCGGATTGATAAAAATGTTTGTGCATAAAATGACGAAATAAAAATTTATAGTACTACTCACTAGTACTACTGTAAATATTTGTCCCTAAGAGATCTAAGAAAATGACAAAGCGAAATAATAGTATTAATACAAGCGGATTTATTGATATCAGTACCAAAGTGAAAAATCACAGTATTTAACGAACTCAAAGCAAAATAAAGCATTTCTTTTGAAGTTACCCGAACGGCTGAAGGCTGAATGGAGCCTTTCTCTGTAGGAGACACCTAAACTTTTTTGTAGCTTAACAAGTTTCCTTGTACCATAACTTGAGGCAAATTGAACTTTATCGTGTTGAACTTAAGCTATTTCTCGCTAAGCTCAAACTCAAAGGGTGTTCGTTCAAACAAGACTTTGGTCTGCAAAATATATGGGTCTGTGAAGCGCAAATTGACAGAATATTGTTCTATAGGTGTCGCACAAAGGGCCGTATGGCTTTTTATATGTAATGCTGTCAAAATTGAACGAGAAATTCTAAACACTCTATAATCGTTTGATGTTTGTTTGTTCGAGTTTTAGGGAGCGTTTGTTCAGTTTCGTTTATTGCCGCCGAGATTTATAGCTGTTTTATTGCTGCGAACTTGGAGTATCCGGGCTTAGCTTACCATGTTCTGAGGAGTGACATAGTAACTTTCGATGTTAAGACCTGTTGACGACAATCTCCATAAACTGATGACTTTGTTGAAAGCGTGTCCTCACAATTACCCGACTGTCTTTCTTTTTTGACAGCAATATAAGCATTACGTCTATGCGGCAGAAATAAGCTACTTACGAGGTAACCGCGAGGATGATTCAGGTACAAATTTTCTCTCTGCTAAACTTGAGTTCCTGAACCACGTAGAAACTGAACATACAGGATGTCCCATTGCCTCCTGGAGGGGAAATACCTTAAATGTCGTAAGTAGGTCTAAAACTTTGTTGAAAAATTTTAAATACAAAAGTCGGGTCTATTTCGCGGTAAACAATAACTATATTGACTTACTGTTTCCTGACGTTTTGGCCGAATTACTCGTACATCAGGCCGTGGTCACGGGATGACTGCCGAGGCTCAGCGACGTCTTCGCAAAGCGCGGGTTTCACGACTACCCTCCGCTTGATCTTTGAATTTTTTGATCAAGAATTTGAATTTTTATTTTTATCAGTATCGTCGGTACCTCGACATACCACACTCACGACATCTACACACTGACGTTTTTTATAAGTACCGCACTGCCTAAATTTGCTAATAACAGGGTTCCAGGTAGTGGATAAATGGTATCCATCTTCCCGGTTGAAGTTTTTATGTTTTTTAATTTCAACCGCTTCTCGTTCTATTCTGGAATAATAGTGACGATCGGTGGAGAGGACCTGAGGTTTGTGCAGTTCTATCCAGTGGTTGGTTCCTGAATCCAGCAAATGTTCAGCAATGGCAGACTTACCCTTTTGCAGGTTTTTGACAGCTGCGATATGTTCCTTGACCCTTTCAGCTGTTGTCCTTTTGGTCTGCGCGATGTAGGAACTACCACAACTGCAATCAACCTTGTATACGCCAAAAAATATATTTTACAAAAAATAAAAACCGACTTCAAAAATGTTAAAAATAATATAAGAGTAGGCACAGACAACATCACACATATATCGAAGTCGGTGCCAAACGATAATCCCCTAGAAAATTTTAAAATTTGTCACCGACTTCAATATAGAAGTGTGATGTTGTCTGTGCCTATTCTTATATTATTTTTAACTTTTTTGAAGTCGGTTTTTATTTTTTGTAAAATAATTTTTTATTTGTATCTTTTTTTTTGAAGTCGGTTAAAATGTCGGTTAAAATTCCTTATCTCAAAAATTACTGAACCGATTTTGATTAAACTTGCAGTATTCGCTAAGTTGAACAATACCTAGTACAACAAAAAAAGAATTTCTTAAATCGGACTTGTAGTTCCGGAGATATGCGAACACAAACATAATGAAGTCGGTTAAAATTCCCTATCTACTGACCCCTACTGATCCCTAACTACTCAACTGATTTTGATGAAACTTGCATTATTACCTAAGTTGAACAATATCTAGTACAACAAAAAAATAATTACTTAAATGGGACTTGTAGTTCCGGAGATATGCAAACACAAACATAAAAACATACATACATACACTTTTGAAATTTGGCACATTTGTTCAGACGCTGATATAGACTAACATATACGAAAACTGGGCAGTTCTGGAAATATTGCATACATACGGGTCGAATTGATGACCTCCTTTTTTTTTGAAGGCGGTTAAAAAGACTTCATTTTATTTCGAAAAAATTCGAACTTTTAAAGATTTTTAAATAACCGTCTGTCTAAACCGGGAATCAAATCAACCAATTACAGAAAAAATAAAAAATCATTTTTATAATACCGCTTGACAAAGTTAATCATACGAAACAAATAACTCTATTATACGTTATCTCTAAGTTACACCCTATTAATACACATTCAAATTCAAATTCAAAAATCTTTATTCAACATAGGCCTTTACAGGCACTTATTGACGTCAAAACAAAGCAAAACAATCTAATTTAAAGAAATTATATTAACCTTGTATGTGCATAGATCCTAAATATACTCAAGATCTCTGCAAATACAAGTAGGAATGAAAAAAAAAAGTTGACTCTACACCTGTTCGGAAATTGGGAGAGCCTTCTCGAGAAGAACAGACAAGAAACTCGAAAGGTCTAAATTTTTTATCTCCTCTTTTAAATCGCCATTTACAATTTTGGTTTGTTACGTCAATTGGAAGCTGATCTCAAAGCAAAAGTTTGAGCTCAACTTCCATTACAAGAATAGATGTGTTAATTCACATTATATATGGGTTAATATTTGCTATTTGGGCAAAACGAGTTTTTGCATATTTTATAGAAATTAAACGCTACTTTATTTTCTAACTATTTTTATTTAATACTTCAATATCATACTTCTGTGGCATTTAACTTTCAGGAAAGTATTTTAAAAAATAACTACCAAAATAAAATATTTTAGCCAAAAAAGTCATATTTCCTGTCGGGGAAAAATCCCGATTGCTGAACATATTTTTTCATAACAAAACTGTTATAGTAATGTTAGTTTAAATGTGTATTTAATATATTTGTTACTTAGTGATATTTCATTTCTAAAGCCTAGTTATACTATTTTATTTAAATAATCAAGTCCAAATTCATACTTATATTTTGGAGAATGCCTATTGGGTCATTAGTCTGCCGAAATTTCATTTTAAAAAATCTTGCCAAATAGAAGCTGTAGCATAACCAATCAAAAACGTTAAGATAGACGCGGCGACACTCGTTGTGATTGGTGGGACGAAAGATGCCATTTAATCAGAACATTGGTTACCGGCGTCATTGAAGCACGTTATTCAGTGAGTGTCTCTAACTGTGGTCATATTTCCTGTGCATCAAAACATTACTAAAACATGAGTCAATCTTCAAAATATTTATGCAAATACATGACTTATGTGATTACGTGTTGAGATGTTCATTGATCTTACTTTATTTAAATATTAAAATATAAATACGGAAGAAAATGTCCCATTCCGTCATTTTCCTGCCGTCATTAGTCTGTCATATCGATGACAGGATAATGACAACTACACAGGATAATGACTAGTGTGTTATAGCTACGTTGATTTTGTATATTTTTACCCATTTGCAATAAGAACGGAGCAATGATTATTGGATGGATGTATATGCAAGTATGTATGTAATGTGATTCAGAATAATAGGGTTGAAAAAAGCTATGCCACCGAAAAGAAAGACACAGGAGGAAGTTTTAAAGTGAAAGAGAGAATTGGAAAAACTAAGATCATCATCATCACTTCTGCCAAGAGACGCCCACTGTTGGACATAGGCCTCCCCCAGGGATTTCCAAACCGATCGGTCCTGCGCCTCCCGTATCCAGCGGCTTCCCGCGACATTCACCAGATCGTCAGTCCACCTTGTGGGGGGTCTACCAACGCTGCGTCTCTCGGTACGCGGCCGCCACTCGAGGTTCTTTCCGCCCCAACAGCCGTCAGTCCTGCGAGCTATGTGTCCTGCCCACTGCCACTTAATGTTTGCAATTGTTTGAGCTATAGTGGTGACTCTAGTTCTTCTATGGATCTCTTCATTTCTGATGCGATCGCGTAGAGAAACTCCGGGCATAGGCCTCTCCATTGCCCTTTAAGCGATATTGAGACCCATTGTAAACGGCCACGTCTCAGTTCCGTACGACATCACTGGCAACACGCACGAATTGAAGACTTTCGTCTTAAGACACTGTGGTAGATTGGCCGAGTATTTGCTGCGTAGCTTCGCGAACGCTGCCCAGGCGAGTTGGATTCGTCGATTTACCTCTTTCTGGAAGTTGGATTTACCGAGTTGGACTATTTGCCCCAGGTAAATATATTCGTCAACAACTTCCAGTGTAGAGCCTCCAACCTTCACAGGGTGGGTACATGGAAATTCACCACGAGTTTGGTGTTGTCCATGTTCATTTTAAGACCAACTTGTTGGGAAACTCTACAGAGGTCTTCGAGCATTGTGCCTAGATCTTCCGTGGTCTTAGCCATGACTACGATATCATCGGCAAAACGAAGGTGAGTCATGTTGTTTATGTTGATGTCGTGTCATCTCCAGTCCAAAAGCTTAAATACATCCTCCAACGCAGCTGTAAACAGTTTCGGGAATATTACGTCACCCTATCCCACACCTCGCTGAAGTCGTCCTGGTTTCGAGTTTTGGTCCTGAAGGCGGACTGACATAGTGGCGTTTTCGTACAATGACTGCAACACTTGGATGTACCGGTAGTCTATTTGGCACCTCTAAACTTAGCACAGCCCAGGTCTTGACAGAATCAAAGGCTTTCTTATAGTCCACAAACACCAAGCATGGTGGAACTGCTTAAACAGCGTAAGAAAGAATACTCTCCTAAGATCTTAAGTTTAAGTAGTCTTTTGTGCCATTGAATTTAAGATTTTAAGTTAAGTGTTTTGCGCTTTCATGACATAATTGCAACGTTTGACTGTGATAAAAACATTTCTACCCTTTTGAAACATTCTGTTTAATTTTTAAAGATTTTATTATTTTCCTACCCTTGTTTTTTTTCTCGGGGGGAGATACGTAACCGCACCGTATCCGCCGTTGACTAGACGGCGAGCATGTGTGGGGCTCTCCCGGTAGAGTGCCAGGCCTACCCTACTAAAACCCCCCCGGTGTTCTGCGTGCCCTTATGGGCGCGCTAGGTAAGGTCCACACTGCGACTGGTATTTTCCTACCTAGTGTCTATTAAGTTTTTAGAGTTTTGTCTATTAAGAGTTTAAGACTTACGTTATTACATTTAGTAATGATTACTGTGAGTAAAAACTGTTTTTTATCACAGTCATCAACTCCGAAATGTTTAGAAGTTTTTTAATTAGTATTTTGAGAGATTAGTTGTCCGTAGTGAATTAATACAAAAATATGAAAGTGTCAGCAAATATAAAAAATATCTATGTAGTTAGACTTATTCTTGCCAGCTCACTAAAATACCTTAAACAAATACTTACAGTAGTGTCAAAGTTCATTATACTGTCATCATGTCATTAGTCTGTGATTAATAATTTGTAATACTCGTGTCGAAACCTCAGTATTATTTTAATTTTCCACTAAAAGGTATATTTAAGTTACGCTTAGGTCTTATTTCACAATAAATATTTTGTTTTCGTATTTAGGTTGTCATTATCCTGTCATCGTGTCATTTTCCCGTCCTGGCAGTTTGCAAATATCTTTATATTATTGTTAAAATAGGCTAAAGTTAACGGAACGCACGTTTATTCAATATAATAAAGTATATTACAATTTTACAACTACTAATAAACTTAAAAATATTAAAAAAAAATTCGAAAAAAATAAAACTCGTTTTGCCCAAATAGCAAATATTGACCCGTATAAGCTATCTCTGAGAGAAGTGCGTGAACTTAGCTTATAAATTGCTCTCACTGAACGTTTCTTTGAAACAAAACGCAATACATTGTTAAATATTAGAATTGAGAGTTCAAACCCAAGCTTTTTTGTCCGTCATGTAATCAGACACTTTATAATATGCTTTTTTAATAAGTACATCTTTGATTGCAACTTTAAATTTGTTTAAGCTAAGTTCTTGTATACAACTTGGGATTTTATTGTAGAAACGTATACACAGGCCTCTAAAAGAATTATTAATTTTTTGGAGCCTGGTATTTGCTAAAGCTAACATATTCTTTTGTCTAGTATTAACTGAATGAATATCACTATTTTTACAAAACACATGAATATTCTTACGAACATATATTAGATTCTCATAAATATATTGCGACGCTACTGTCATAATACCAATTTCTTTGAACTTTTCTCGCAAAGAATCTCTCATTTTAAGGTTATAGATTGCTCGAATAGCCCTTTTCTGCAGTACAAAAACAATCTGAATGTCGGCAGCATTTCCCCACAACAAAATACCATACAACATCACACTATGAAAGTAAGAAAAGTATACAAGTCTTGCTGTATCAACATCAGTCAGTTGACGTATTTTCCATACAGCGTGAGCTGCAGAACTAAGTCTCTTTGACAATTTATCGATATGTGGGCCCCATTGCAGCTTAGAATCAAGTGTGATCGCAAGAAATACTGTGGTGTCTACAGGTTCAACACCTATATCCTTTATTTTTACAGTGGTGTGAACCTCTTTGACATTGGGTAAAACAAATTTTATACATTTTGTTTTCCCTTCATTAAGTGACAGGTTGTTCACATTAAACCAATGAACAATTCTTGAGATAGAATTATTTACATCGTCATTAATTTGCACACTTCTTTTAATTTTAAATAAAAGTGAAGTATCATCTGCAAATAAATTATCGAGTGTACTTTCCTTCGAGGTGGCAATTCCAACAAATGACAGAATCAAAACGATATTAAACACATCCAAAAAAACTCTTAGGAGGCGTTGAGAATGTACCTAAGCTGCGTCAGATTAAAGTTTTTCAGAAATTTTACGCATCAAAATTTCTATAAAGTACCTAAATGGAAATTTCCAGTGAAATTACTTACTTTGTTTGCTATTAAACGTCCAATGTACCCTTAATAAACCCTTTCGAAATTCAAGACAGGAGGCCTCAATTCCAGAAGCACTTTGAAAGGCGTGACGCGTCTATATGAATTAAAAGTTTTAATGGTAGGAATAAGCACTTTGCCATAGTGACAATAATAACGGTATAATTTCTCAGCACCCGAAAAATAATCTGTCTATATCTGCCGAATAGCTGGATAAAATTCTACCAATAGTAATGTAGCCTCTCACCATCCACTAAGTTTGCCCTTTTCGCCTCCACCTTCTATAGGGAAAAAAACAAGGTAGACTGTAAAATAAAATAATAACAATCAGAATCTCCACGCTCGTTTCGTCTTCAGGAAACATTTTCTGGAGTGTAAAGGTTGCATAGGTGGTACTACTATATCAATTTGACACCCGTTAAGTAGAATATTGGTGTCAAGAAATTTACGTAATTTTGGTTAGAACACCTCGACTAAGTTGCAATAAAGTTTTAAATACGTATTAGTTCTCTGTGCAATGCTGTGCTTTCACTTTTTTCTGGACGTGTTACAGTGTTGCCAACTTAGCTCTTTAGAGCTAAATTTATCTTCAAAATAACCTTTTTTTTCATTCCTTCTTGTATTTGCAGACATCTTGAGTATATTTAGGATGTATGCACATACAAGGTTAATTTTTTTTTAATTTAATTGTTTCATTTGTTTTGACGTCAATAAGTGCCTGTTAAGGCCTATGTTGAATAAAGATTTTTGAATTTGAATCTTTTAACAATGTGCTAGTTCTAAAATAACGTGATTAGCTCCATAACTCTTTTTTGGCTCTATTCTTAAACATAGAAACTCATTCTTTAGGACTTTTATGCATAAACTATTATATTCTTGTATTGCAATTCCTTGTTAAATTTCATTCTTTTTCATTATTTCCTAGCCGTGATCTAACGCCGAAGTTGAAAGAGTGTTTAACCAGCTAAAAGTTTTTACACAATAAAAGTTTTACTCACAAAAATTCTCTTTCAACTTCAAAAAAATTATTGTGTTACAGACGATTAGTATGTATTGTTAGCAAGTTTTTATTTAAAAAAACATTAATTTATGAAAATAATGGTCCGTTCCTAATAACTCGTATTAGGCGGAATCTCGGAATAACATTTCGGAATGACAGACTAGTAGTAGTTCATTAGATGAGGTTCATTTGTTTATATTTTTGACTTTTGATGCCCAAAAAAAAACCACTATAGCCACCAGAAACGAATTTTTCCCACCAACTAGGGGTTCCAAAACATCAAAACTATTCAAAACTAGTGGAAAATCCACTAACATGGTAAAACTGCACTCCAATTTAGAATTCAATTTAGTGTAGTGTCTTCACTCTTTTTCGACACTCTAATTAGAACGTTCCTATTTAGAATTTCAACAAATTGAGTAGTTTAATCAGCTCTTAAGCCTTTTGCCTGATTTTCTAAAATGTAATTTATATATTCCGCTGAAATCGTGGGATTTAAAGGTTCCACATAATATATAACATCTTCAGGATTTAAACTAACTTCATCTGGTTGCTTGCCAATCAACGGTCGAGGCTCTAACGCTACCCACTAACTTGGACAGGCCAGCGTGATCACATCCCCCCTTCTTGAGCGAGACTAATGGTCTTAGACCTGATCAATAAATAAGAAAGATCTATTCCGTGTTTTACCTTATTTCTAGATGTGATGTGTGAGAACCATGTGAGAACAATACAAAATACAAGTAATGTTCTTATTCATAAGGCCTCCATTATTAACATAATTTCAATATTTACATCGTACCTAATCATATTTAAACGTGATTACGAAAAATCACTACTAATTCTCTGTTAAACCCAATGGTTGACTGGTAGGAAATGCTTTGTGGCGTTATGTCCGTCATGTACATATACACAGTTTTCGTAATGTGCAAAATGTACAATTAGGATTTAAATAAATAATTAAATATTTGTGGCATGGGTACTATTAGGTTTGTTATTTAGGTTTTTATTCCGACTGAGATAAGAACTTACTGTTTTTATTTTGACTATGTGACTATAGTACTAAATTGAAGAAGTTTACTTACTTCGTAAGTTGTTTTTGATAAAGAGGCTTTCAGTTTACTTTTATAGATTTCAAAGATCAATTAATAATTCCTTAATAATATTATCATGTGAAAGTTATATTTATGGATTCATCATCATCATCATCAACAGCTCATATACGTCCCCACTGAGGGGCTCGAGCTTACCCTAAACTAGGGCGATTAGGCCTTAGTCAACCACGCTGGCCAAGTGCGGGTTGGTCGACTTCACACACATCCTGTAAAGAAATTCTTTCTTCACAGGTGTGACGTTTCCTCACGATGTTTTCCTTCACCGTAAAAGCGTGGAATAAACGTACATATGAATTCAAAATTTGAAAACACATTGGTACTTGGAGGGGTTCGAACCGCTACCTCCCGATTGGAAGGCGACTGCCTTACGCACAACGCCATCGACGCTTCATATTCATATTTATGGATTAGCGTAATATTATATTGAAAATGTTGTAACAGTAGCTGTTTAAATTTATTAAAATGGTGTTGTTTTTATTTTCAGGTAATACTCACTTTCATACTGTAACAAAATATAACATAGCATCTAATGGAGGCGATATGGAGTCAAGAGTGGACACTGCACAACATTATAAGTATTTTGAATATTTATTGGTAAGTAATTGATTTTTCAAATTTCGATTTCACATCATGCTTCAAACCATTAACATCTACAGTACGAGAAGGCTTGTAATGAACGTAACAGTTAAATGACGTCGCTGATCAGTTTCTCAATGCGATTAAATGTATTTACTCGTATATTGTATGTTTTAAGAAATATAAGGAATCTATTATATCTATTCATTAATACTAATTTATTAAAAATACCAGAAAGAATCTTGTTATCATTAACAAAAAACTTTTTGCTTCCAAGTGATTGTTTCTAAAGTAAAATATCATTTCATAGTGAAATATAACTTTTGAAATATTTAATTTAAATATTTAATGAATATTATACAAATCTTCCTGAAGCTACACCGACACAAGACGGAATAAAAAGCAGATTAGACAATCGAAATACATACAAATCTAGTATATTTCTAAAACCCTGCGATTGTCATGAAATTATAAAAATAGTAATGTCCTTGAATAATACACGAGCTGTAGGCTATGACGGTATCGCCACGACAGTCTTACGACGTTGTTGTGGAGATATTATTGAGGTACTTTGTTATCTAGTGAATTGGTCATTTGAAGCAGGCTGTTTCCCTGAATCTTTAAAGTTGTCATTAGTGAAACCAATATATAAAAAAAATGACACCTTGGATATAAAAAACTATCGTCCTATTACGTTGATACCAATCTTATCCAAAATATTTGAAAAGGCTATGCACAAGAGAATAACTGAATACATGAATAAGTTTAATATAATCAATATCAATCAAAATGGATTTCAAAAAGGGAAATCAACTACTCTAGCAGGTTTCAAAATAGTTCAAGAAATCCTTAAACACGTAGATCAAAGTACATGTGTCTCTGCTATCTTTTTCGACATGAGCAAGGCATTTGACTGTGTCTGTCATAACGCACTTTTAAATAAATGCTACTTTTACGGAATCAGGGGTCCTGCATTTGAGTGGATTAAAAGCTATCTACTTAACAGAAATCAATGTGTTGAGATAAATGGTATGAATGAACTGAGTGAGATTACAACTCATAGGTCTTCTTTTAGAGTAAATAAATACGGTGTACCCCAAGGGAGTGTCTTGGGACCCTTACTGTTTCTCATCTATATTAACGATCTGCCAGACATTACTAAATATCACTGTACATTATTTGCCGACGACGTGTCTATTGTATTAGGCAACAAAGATATTAGTGAACATGGCAAAGAGATATATAATACAGCAATGAAATGTATAGAGTGGCTGACAAAAAACAATCTTACAGTTAATATTTCCAAAACTAAAATTGTTCACTTTTTCAATCGGAAACGTAAATGTCCTAATCTTAACATAACTTACGAAAACGAAGCCATAGAAGAATGTACTGAAACTAATTTTCTTGGTATAAAACTTGATCAAAATTGTTCATGGAAACCACATGTAGAACATTTAAACAATAAAATTAACAAGTTCATATTTGCTTTATGGAAAATATCAAGAATAACAGATTATGAAACCGCAATAATGGCCTACCATGGATACATTATGTCTCTTCTTCGGTACGGAATAGTTTTGTGGGGTAATGCTGTAAAAGTAAATAGTCTATTTATAGCCCAAAAAAAATGTATCCGTGCCATATTTAATGTACCTCCATGGACACCATGTACTCCAATATTTAAGAAATACAAATTATTAACATTGCCTAGTTTATATATATTCGAATCATGCAAATTTGTTAGAGCCAATGCTGAACTTTTTGAAAAATTTGAAGATCGGTATAAATATAGTAATAGACATGTGGGACAGTTAGCGATACCACAAATGAAAACAAATTTGTACAGCCGAAATAGCCATGCCATGAGTGTTCGAATTTACAATAACCTACCCCAAAGCATCAAAGAACTTAACGGTAAACTTTTTAACAAAACTTTATTTAATTGGCTAGTTACAAATTGTTTTTATTCGGTTACAGATTATTTGACTTATAAGCATAAATAATATTAAAAATGACTGACATTTTATTATAATAATCTAATTAACATGTAAGAGTAATATAATTATTAGGTATAGTAATATAGTAAAATGACATATAATAATAATACAAAATATAATACGAACATTTAAATTATGTAATTGTAAACTGACATTCACATGCCACAAGTTGGTAAGACGTGCTGTTCAGCTACTCATTTTGTTACCATTTTTACCATGCCTTGTGTGAATAAATACTTTGACTTTGACTTTGACTTTGACTTGACTATGGTGTTAATTCGAACTTTGGATATGGTAAGAAATTAAGGCTATCATTACTATTTTCCATTGGAAATATGGCAGATAAAATAACATTTTATGAAAATTTTCCTAATATATATTCATAGGTGCAACTTCAGTAATGTGCAGCTCAGTCGCGGGGCATATCTGGGGGCAGATTCCACTATTAAGTCAAAATTAAACCATAACTCTTTGCCTTCGGGCTTCGACCAATCAAAACACGTCATCGAACTATTGACTGATAAACGGTGAGCACCGATTGGTCGGCCGTGACGTTTGGCCAATTTTGTTTGGTTTGGCTGATTCGCCGAACTACTCGTAGATCATCTGATCAATTCGCCCCATAAAATAAATTACTGAGCTGTTGCAGTGCAGGTACGGTGCGGCAGTCGCGATGAAAATTTACGCGCTTCCTCATTGACACATTAACACCCATAAGTGAAAATCTGTAAACTGAAAACACAGTAGTTTTTAAAATTATGACAATATATTCACTTATCCTGAACACTCGTTTATATAGTAAATCAACCAAGTAATTAGACTGGAAATAATGAGAGTGCTGCACAAGAGAGGGTAAAGAACAACAGATTTTTCTCTTTAACCCTATTTGACGACGACCTATGCTACTGGGTTGGAATTCGGAAGCAGGTGTTAATATATTCCTTTGGTGATGTGTAGTATTCAAACTAATGCCCTGCAAGCGAGCAACGTGGTTGCAATGTCGGTATGCTTAATCTAACCAGTACACAGCTAAGCGCCGGGTTTACCTAGTTTGTTAATGCACCCGGTATTTACATGGACACGTCATTGTGTAATCTCCAATGATATATGTACCGTGGGCCGTTGAGGTCAATTAACTAAGTGTTTGTACAATATGTTCTTACGAATGGAGCTTTAATAGTAGTTTTACCCGCTATAAAACTGGATACTTCGCTGCTTCAAAATATATTTTGCTAGCAAAATATTTACCTTGCAAAATTTTGATATCATTTTGTGCCTCTGTTACCTTTTTACTATTCGTAATTTTAATTAGATATATGATTATATTTATTTAAAATTATAGCTGTCAGCTTTGCCACAGCCACGGCTAATGTGATGAGTAACGTTTGCATGATTTTTTTTTAAAACGTCGCCCCACTAGGATTTTGTCCTGTGTCGTGGTTGCAGTTCTTTACCAAAATAGAATATCACATGCACATCACGCCCAGACCGGAACAAATTTCTGTACGGCATACAAAATATTTGTCCCGTACGGGAATCGAACCCGCACCCGTTGCGCAGTAGGCGATCACTCGACCTCTGCGCTAACCGTGTCGTCAATTTTATTAAAATTTGATTTGATTTCTTCATTCCGTCAGTCGCCATCAATTATGTATGACTGATAACGATCATACACGATCATGGAAATAATGATTGCAGGATCGTGTAATGGATGGATGCCTAAGATGTAATGCCGCAGCCGACTGTAGACCGCAGCAGCTGTCATTGATAGGATAGTACTGACAGACAACTGACACAGTCGAGCATGGAAGTATATGGAGAAAATAGATATCTATTTTACAGTCCCGGACACCTAAATCGAGCCACCTTGCACTATTGGATTATATCGTCCATAACTTTTAAAAAATGTTTGGTCGACCAAGTTTTGTGCAATTTTATAGCTGGCATAAACATCACATCAGATTGAACATGAGACGCTATAATCCAAAAGAGCAAGGTGGCTTGATTTAGGTGTCCGGGAGTGTATATTGTCTTTTATAAATTAAGAAATAATATCTTATTATCTTCTTATTATTTTATAAGCAACTCAACAAACCAAACTACGTAAAGATTGATCAACACATTCACTGTGTCACAAGACGCCAGGCCATAAAATGTTTGATACGCGATATTTAGCCCCGCTACTCATAAACTGTATTTATGGCGTAATAAGGGGCCGCAGTTGATAACGATAAGCTCTGGATGGTTTTTCTGTTGGATAGAGGTCTCAATAAGATTTTTTACGGAGCCTTACAGTGTGACCAGTAGAGAAGTGGTTTTTATGATGCCAAATATCGTAGAAGTTCTATGTGTCGTTATTGTTTTTGTGACAGTAACGAAATAAAAAAACAATTTTTATAACTTTAATGGTTGATTAGTTTCTCTCATACTCGTTAACAATTTGTCAGTGTAGAGCCTCTAACCTTTACAGGTAATACGTGGGAATTCGACATAAATTTTGTCTTGTCCATGTTCATTTTAAGACCAATTTTTTGGGAAACTACCACAGAACAAACTATGGTCGTCGAGCATTATGCTGAGCTGAAGTCTTCCATGATCTCAAACATGACTACGATATTATTATAGTAAAACGAAGTTTAATCAAGTCAGCCAAGTCTTCTCTAGTCTAAAAGCTTAAATACATCATCCAGAGAAACTGTAAACAGGTTCGGCGACATGGTTCCTTCTCTCATACCTCGTTGAAGTCGTATTAGTTTCGAGTTTTGGTCCTGAAGGTGGGTTGTGAATGTCATGGTGACTTCTCGTACAATAATTGCAACACTTAACGAACTGATAGTCTATCTCTGCTAGACGATTCGTGACGACTCTCGAGAACAGCTTATCTATATGACTCGGAACGATGGGTCTGTAGCCCTCGAACTGGGCCCTGTCACCCTTTTTGAAGAACGTGTAGCATCACTGCTTTAAAAAGATAGTAAGCACAGAGTTTTGGCACATTGTTATACCTATGAATCTGCTTGTGACGTTCATTCTCTTTTTGTGATGAAATAAATTCCACCACCAAAGCGGTAAAATGAATAACTTTTTTATAAATATTTTACTATACTTAAAATACCGCGACGTATTGTGTTTATGACGATACAACCGAGATAATGACATAACGCGTTCATACGAAATTGAGTGTGACCAGTTGAGTAATCCGATCGTACATGACAAATTGCGCATAAGGCATACAACTTGTAATTGATTTTAGTCAAAACGCTGAAAGTTGTCGCTGTAAATTTTTTTTTAACAAAAAATAAAAACCGACTTCAAAAACACTGAAAACTTAAAAAATTATAAGAATAGGTACAGACAACATCACACTTGTATATTGATGTCGGTCGGTTTTTATTTTTTTTTATTTTTAAGTTTTTAGTGAATGGAATCTTTTTAGTGAAAGAAACCCTAATTTAATACCTCTCCGAAGGTGAGCTGGTATTAAATTAGTGTTTTCCTCGATTTTCTATGGGATCCCATCATCAGATCCTGACTTTGGTGACCATGGGACCACTTTTGCAGTATACTCTATCGAATACAAAAAGAATTTTGGAAATCGGTTTAAAAATGACGGAGTTATGAGGTAACAAACAAAAATAATACAATCGAATTGATAACCTCCTCCTTTTTTGAAGTCGGTTAAAAGTAATGTCCAACTGATCTCAACACGGGTCGTTACTCGTGGTGGTCGGGTTGCTAAATAATGTAGTGTAGATAGAATGCTTTGTAAAATATTTGCTTGATATCTAACGTATTCAATGCCGATGATATTGGAGTAAATAATTTGAATTAGTTATGATTCTGAAGAAACTATGAAAAGATTAAAATCTGGATTCTTGTAGAAATAACATAATATTTATGTTGTGAAATCTCAAGTTTATGTTTCGTGGTAATTGATAAGTCTTAATATATGTGTGTGCGACGCATGTAAAATCTTGGAAAGTATCATCACTTTCCCATACTAATATATTATGCAGAGTGCTACAGACATGGTGCAGGCAAGGGCTCTATATAAAATTCCGCTTACTCAATGCACGGCTTAGCTCGTTTGGGGGACCTACTATCTACCTACTATGGTTGGCATATTAAATGATGTATGCACTTTCAACGGAGTTACTGGTAGTAGTTTAGGTTATTTAACATTTCTGTAAGATTTATAGGACAGTTGTGTATGGTAGTTAAGCTCTATAGAATTTTGAAGATAGTATTTTACTTTTTATCTCATTGATTCACAATATATTTCCAGTTGAAAATAGTTTAGATCCAATAGGAAGAAAACGGCATACTAGGTCTCATTCGGCACAGTCAGTTGATAACTCCATTAATCACAATGGAATACATTATTTAAAAAATCTTTTTTAATAAAAGCTTTTAGTACTCGTCAATACGAATCAAACGAGTCCAAACTCGATGGGGCTGTGTCGTTTTATTGCGGAGTCTCTATGGCCACCTCCCAGCTCCAGCATCAGATCAGCTTCATATCATCATAATATTGAATTATCACGCGATATACCTACATATGCATGCAAAATTTCAGCTCAATCGGAAATCGGGAAATCGGTCAAATTTAACTTGCAAGATTTCATTACAGACACCGGTCAGGTAAAAGTAAATAAATGTAAAAGCTTGTAAAAAGCGTTGATATTTTATATTTATATTCGATCATTCCTGTCTATTCCTTGATATAAAAATAGAATCGGGCCGTTAATAAGAGTTTTGACAGTCAAACTTACAACCTCTTCTTTCCGTCTAGGAGTTCATTTAGTATGTTCTATATTTACTGACAATTTTATGAATCTAACTGTCAATTTGAAACTGACAAATATATCATTGAATGAGTGCAGTATTTCCACTGTTCACTTATTAGTTTGTGAATATTTCGTATTACGCATCACACATTTATTATAACGAGAAACCAATTCGATTTAACAATGACGATATTAGTTGCCGAATCTGAAGAAGTCTGCTCGCATTGTGCTCAACTCCGGAGGACATTCGTCATGATAGCAGTTTCTGCTGTACTGCCAATTGTAGTATTTGCGGCCTTACTTCTCCTATTGTCTACTGGTGTGGAGAAATTTGAAAATACCAATTTAATAAGCGTTGTAGCAGAGTTTGTTTTTGGATTATTGTATGTGCAACTCTTCGTGGCGACTTCAGTGCTTATAGCTAGCTTTGTGAGACGCAAGCAGCCAGTGGTGAACTACCAAGTGTGGTATACTGTGTTCCATGTTGTTATAATGATACTTCTGATTTGTGCGTGCGTCGTAATGACGGTGACAAATAACGCGTATGTGCTCACAGCGGTCGTGCTAGCAAGCGGATTTTCATATATTTTTTACTTATATTGCCTCACTAAGGGCGATAAGTTACCGTGGATTGCGTTAAGGAGAGCTTATTGAATAACTGAATAAAAACAATCCAGTTAGTTCGTCTTATTATTTCTAGTAGAAACTTTGCGATTAAGGAAGTTTTAACATTGTTTAAGGTATTTGAATTATTGTCTAATGCGTCGAAAGTATTTTTTTGGTAGAGAAATTGATAAAGTATCAAGAGCTCGACTTAAGTAGTTCTTCATCATCATTATCATAACAGCTCATATAAACGTCCCCACCGAGGGGCTCGAGCCTACCCTAAGTTAGGATGTTTAGGCCTTAGTTATCCACGCTGACCCATTGCGGATTGGTCGACTTCACATACACCTTTGAATTTATTCGCAGATGTATGCAGGTTACCTCACGGTGTTTTCATTCACCATAAGAGCGTCAGATAAAGGTACATATGACATTAGTAAAACGAAAAACACATTTGTACATGGCGGTCTCGAGCCCCGGACCTCCCGATTGGAAGGAAAGTGCCGAGTCCACAGCGCCACGTGATATCGACTGTCCAAAATCTTCTTTTTTGCGAATCTAGTATTTTGAGAATCTGGCATTCTGCGAATAAAGCGTTAAATAGCTATATAATAATAGCTAATAGCACTAATTTTACCGAAGGGCTGATAATGAGAACTCTTGGTACTATACTTACTGTCTATATACCTCGATCCCCTGGGGTATTGAAATAGGGGATCCAAGTGGAATACCTGAATATTGCTGTCTAGTAATATTTCAAGTTTTGTGTTTATCTAATTTTTCAATCTATAAAAAATAGATTAAACTGTCTACATTTCAATATTTTATTCAAAGTTTAAAAAATACTCGACAATGTTAAAATTTTCTCAAGAGCTTTATTCTCTCCGTGTTATGGTTATTAAGATAATAAGGTCGGATTATTCTTAGATAACTTTGGATTTACCATCAAAAATATATGAAAGTAAATTTTAGGAAGTGTTCGCTAAATTTCCGCCCCGTGGCTCTGCGAATTGAAGATTATTTCATGTTTTAACATTAGAAATTAAGTTATGAACATATTATTATTAATTGACAAATTAACTTATGAAGAAATTAACACTTGTACTGTATTGTATGCAAGTAAGCGAAAAATAAAAATTTCCTCAAAAATGTGGAAATAAAATGTATCTACCGGCTAGTTACAAAAACTATTTTTACATCCCATTCAAAGAGTGATGTTTACACCGCAATAACGGGGATTAATGTTGATCTTTTCTGATGGGGTTTTTAATCAGTGCGAATGTGTGTATGATTCAAAATATTCTTGGACGTTCTTAACGAATACTATAAGAAATGCAAACTAAGTTTGCATCCAAGGGTTGCGCCACTGAAGTTTACCATCAAACTTTTTGTATTACAAAACATGAATTTCATTTTTCGCCGCATTTAGTTTGACTAACTGCACAAGGCTGCACGCTGCCTGTTCCTCGCATGAGAAAAGACACTCGCGGTCGCAATGCGCGCATTTTTGTAACAATTTTCACATTTTACGCTATATCGAATTGATTGTGAAAATTATTTTTCACAAAGAAAGGGATGAAAGGTATATCTCTCGGTCGCAAAATTACTGTTGCCTTTGGCGACGTACTTTGAATCCCTCACTCTTAGTTCAGAATTCTACATTAGAATCCCTTACTACGTTCGGGATTCTATTCTATAATCCTTCGCTATGTTCTGGATTCAAAATAGCGCCCTTGCCTTTTTTTTCTTGCAGTTGTTTGCTAAAACTGCCACTTTCTAGAAAACGTCAGAAAAACAATTTTATATTGTTGCTGCGCATGAGCGAGATCGCTTAACATTAAATACGAAATCTCGAAAATTATTCCACGTATGAACATGAAACTTGGCAAGAAGGTAGTTTGTGGATAGGACAAGTTAGATAAGAACGGATTCAACTCTCTTACTTATTTTATTTTAATTTAACTATATTTATGTCATTTTTGATTTTAATTCATACACCGTCTACAATTTCTCCCATTTTTTACTGGTTGACTGGTAGAGAATGCCTCAGGCATTAAATCCGCCTTTTGTGTTTTTGTTTTATGTACGATAAAGATTAAATAAATAAACTCTCAATGGGGTGAAAGCTGTTTGAAATTTTTTTATAGTCTGTCGTGTTTGAAGCTAAAAGCAAGATATTTTGAATTTAAGCTGTTAATTTATTAGAAATGAGAAAATACGGGGATTACTCTCTGTCACACCATTTTGTTTACACCAGTGTGACACAGGAGAATTTTTTTCCTGACAGTCACACTACCTGGCTTAGCCGTGAACGTTTAAAGAAGGTGGACATTCCGGTTAGTGGACGCTTAGGGAAACCCACGTGTTGAACTGACTGGAACTAACGATAATAGGATCTAACGGGTCCAAAGGGGTTGAATAAATTAACAATACTTGTCCTTGTCGTCAAAATATGATAGTGTGACTGTGAGGAATAAAATTCTTCTCTGTCAAACTGGTGTGACTGTCAGGACAAAAATTCTTCTGTGTCACACTGGTGTGACAGAAAATACGTGTTTAAGCATTTGTCAAAATTCAATTTACTTTCAAATGAACGTATTTCAACAGGATATTTTTAAGTTTTTGCTTTATAGTTTGAATTGATTTTACTACGACACGATAGAATTCCCACGGGAAAACTATTCCCTCTTGTCGTTATTAGGTAGCGGGTAAGGTACAAATTACATAATATATGTACTGAGCACTCCCAAGAAAAGAAGTAACACCGGCGTTCGAATCATCAAAATTTCGCGTGAGAGCCTCATTTTCCTCCTAATAAAGTTATTCCTAAGTGTTTTTGGGGCGTCCTAATTTTATACTTCAAAGACGTCGCGCCGACCCCGTAATCGGATTGCTCGGGACTCACGTAAACTCTATGAATTTGCATAAACTTAACTAGAAACGTTTTATGTTTACGAGGCTCCTCTGACACTATGTGGTATCAGCTCATAGCTTAGTAAATCTAAAGTGGCATGGCACGTTTTGCAACACTTTTTATTAATTACATTACAGTAGTATATATTGCATTTTATACCGTGGCATTTTCATTGATCAATATAGGTATATTATTGTCTGGATTATTTTAAAGGGTTGTTTCATCTTATAGACACTATAAACATGATTCTATTGCATCATGAGTTATACTAAAAGATGACTAAAAGCAACTCTTTCCAAAGATTGTCTGTTAATTCACAACACTTGTGTGAGTATTGGTAACCTTATCTAGTCAAAATTTGACGCAATCAATTTGATTTATTTGTTTTTTTTTTGAGAACCCGTCGAGTTTTACTTATTCTATCTATGCTTGTGTTATGAGAGAAATTTTTGCGTTGTACCGCTCTCGAAATAATTTTCAATGGGAGTTCTCCAATTTTATTATTTTTTTATATTGAGAGGCTTCAAATAAAATCACCATAACTTATCCCCACAACAACTACATACATGAATGACTAAAATTCTGGTTTCGCTGCATTTAATATTAAACGATAATATCGCCTATGTACTCGTAAAATAGATTCGCTGTGTTTAACGCAGTACAATATGTACCATTATGGGCTCAGTAAAACTTGCCAGCCTCCATACCTCCATCAAATCTAGAGCGGTTACACACACGTCTGTCAATGTTTAGCCTTTGGTCGATCTATCAAAGCTATCCAGTTTAATGGTGATGCCATTATGTCCACAGCAACGACCCTCGGCCCGCTATTACCGAAGCAACTACGGATATGAATCTTCTGTATCTTCTTTTACTGCCTACAATTTCTTAAAGCGCCATTTAAATTCGCTCCGTTAATAGCCTGTTTAATTATCATCGCTGTTCATAGCTTTATCTTACATAGGTCGTCGAGAGTGGCTTTAAATTTCAGGAAATTAAATGATAAACTTTTGATGTTTTATTTATTGTTGTTACCGTGTCGACGTTATGTATATTTGTTTGTAGTTCGATTAGATTTATTTAGATTAAATGTAAGTGTTAGTGCTCGTGCTTAATAGATTTATTTAGCACTAGCTGTGCCCGCTAACTACGTTTCGCTTTGATAAAGCTCTGCACTCTGTAGTTGCCTCTTTTAGATAGGGATATCTCAATTTCCTGTGGGAATGTTGAAAAATCCTCCATAGTGGGCGCCTACATAAGCCAACGAACCCCTGTAATGAATTTCATGCGTCTAGCTGCAAAGGTTTGGGCTCTACGTTGATACCTCAGTCATTCGGTTACCAAAGCCTTTTAGAAATACAGGAGATTAGCTGCCCCGGCGAACTTTGTATCACCTTGACTGATAACAGATGTGTACTGTCGTTTTCCTGACAAAATTTCTTATATTTCTATAGATATTATTGTTTAGCTTTTCTAAACGGCTTTCCCTATTATTTTGCTTTTCAAGCCACTCTTGTATTAAAGCGAATAAAACACAAAAAAAAAATATTTAAATCGAGCAATTAGTCGTTTTTAAATTTCAGTGACCCTATCGAACGGCGATGTGATTCATTCTTATAAGATATATTAGACTTATAAATGACAACAAAGCAATGAAATGAAGCTATGAAAAAAATTGTACTTATACCATCATCGCTTGGGCTATTAAAAATCGAAAAGAACTTTTCTATCATAATATTAATGCATGAGTAAGTACCTGTTTGAAAGAGATGGCGTGAGTTTTCTGACAGTATGAAGTACTGGCTGTGACGGGTAATGTTTGAGCGGTCGTTAGTCGATTCAAAAATAATATATATTTCCACCACAGAACACTTCTGTGTTCTGAGATTTCCACGGCAGCTTTGCCTCGCCTTTTTTTTATTGGTGATAGATATGATAGATAGGTGATCTTTAAGTAAGGGAGAATTTAATACTAGAGGGAGACTCAATAGGTACTAAAATCCTCTGAGCTGGTACCTCTATTTTACCTATTTCCGCCGCCAAACAACGGCATTGCCTGCTTCGATTTGCAAGTACGAGGCATTGCGTGTTACGATTTAAAGGGTAAGACAGGCAGTGAAATTACTGTTACTGTGACTTGATATTTTGTCACAAGCTGCCAACCTACTTTGGGAACTCGTAGATGTTGTATTGTATATAAGCAAATCACAGGAACTACATCCATAAGAGGTACACCCACATACAATTATAGGTGAGCAGTCTGCTTATTTGCCTTTACTGTATAAAATTTTTTTTTTTTCTCCAGCTCGTGTGTTGACTGTTGAGTAAGACCCAGTGATTGCAAATTGTATGTTGACACCATGGGCTTAATAATCAAAACATTAAGTCCATGGTTGACACTGGTTTCAAAACCATAATGGCGATGTCGTTTTTAACGTCACTTTTATCGGTGAGAATAAAACCCCGTACACAATCATGATTTTATTTTCAAAATAACAAACGCTGACACGTATGAGTATATGTTACATACGAATAGAACGTAAATTTACATAACGCCAATTTTTGAATTAGTTGACTTTTAAATATACAGCTTCATGATGAGAAAACACTAGCCTATAAACTTGGTTAGTGTCTAAATCGCGTCTCGCCTTAGTTTTAGCGTGCGGTAGAGCGTCGCAAAACCAGTGACTGACATTACGTCGCTATCGCCCCCCATCCTTGAAGTTTGCTTGTCGCCTGTCATCCCGGAGATTGGCTGATCGAAATCAATTTACTTGCCCGCCCTGCAGTCTCCCCGCCAATTTAACTTCGATTAAGCCTGAGACAGCCCAAAAAGCTCGGCAAGTGCGAGTCTCTCTGTAATGGCGGACCAAACTTTATTTTGGTGACACTGCATTCTTTTCCTTCGCATCTGTTGAGTAAATTTGGGAAGACATACAGAGCTTTCGGTAAGTTTACCTGAATGAAACTTACGTTATGGTGTTGATTTTGACATCTGTTAAACTTTAATGACAGTAAACATAGTGCAAAAATTTGCCCCACTCAATATTTTTCTAACGAACACGCTATCTTATTAATTGTACACCAAAATTTATAGTCATAGTTTTCGCCTTTGAATTTAACATGATTTGTATAAGGAACGAGCTAATAGAAATCGTCCGTGCGTGCGGTGCGTTGTCCGTGTGGTGATGGATGTAAAAACATGTGTCGCTATTACCTTTTTTCGTATAGATACTGTTAGAACTGATTAAAGGCTGGTCCAAATCAAATCAAATCAGTAAATTCACAGTTCCGGTACACTGGGCCTAGACAAAAGTCACACACTTATTTTTCCGCAATCATTCCGCAGAAAAAAATGTATGCAGTTGATAGTAGCTGCAGAAAAAATTGCGTAAGGTTGTCACACTCTAATGTTATTTCCATACATTTTCTCTGCGAAAACCGAGCGTGTGGCGTTTGGTTAGGCCCACAGTGCCAATTATTCTTTCATACTTCACGATCATACATTCTCTACGAATGTATCCACACCTGTCACTGTCCGTTACGACCATGTTACGACACGGGGCTCTGAGTGAGGATGTGTGACAGAATAATTATCACGGTAGCAATGCGATGCCGGAACTGTGACTTATATGATCTTTTGTAGATCAGCCTTGAAGGTCGGTCCACAGAGATCAGTAAAGTCACAGTTTGACATTTTATCTCGGACCGCGGTCCGCGTTGCGCAAACATTACTAAAATTATGATCTGAGGAGCAATTGCGCTATTTATAACGTTTCAACCAATTCAGAAACGTTTACGTTCCAATACATTTTGACAATACCTTGACAACAGTCAAATGTCAAATAATATGGGAACGGTAACGATTTGGTTTTAGTTAAATCGTTCGTAATTAGTGCGATTGCCCCTACGACACGTGGACCGAATTGAATACGGTATATGTGTTACTGTTTGCATGCAATCATTTTGGACTACTTTAATAGCACGATCATGTGCACTCCTGTCAATTTCAATAATTAAATAGTCTTGTTTAATATAACATTGGTCACAACACAACATTAGTCAAGTATGCAGAGCAAAAGCTTAATAGATTTTATAGTCAATTAATAAAGTTTTTAAAAAACTCCGAACTTAATAAATGTTTACTTACATTTTTTTATTTCAAATCGTCTAAACGTCAAAATTTGAATTTGACATTTACGCACACACTGCACTACCTATTTTTCATGAGTGCTGATTGCACTACTTCATGAATTCACATTGCTTTCGTTGCCACGCATCCGTACGCTACTGGTACCAATAGCGCTGAATAGCTCAATTTGGACCATAGTGTTAGACTTTTGCCAACACACCGTGACGTCACGCGCTGTGATTGGCGTTTGCAATTACGTGATACTAGACATTTTTAATTAATTTTAATAAATTTAAAACGCATATTTACACTTGCAAAATATGATTTTCAGTATTTGAATATTCCCTTCTATGGTATAAACATTACTTTTTATATATTTGCGATTCATGTCAACATCCCTATTGTAACTCTGAAGAAAATTCGAAACAAAACCTTACACGCACCTGTCCGGCCACGTGGTCTCCTCCTCGTGGTCGTTTTAGGAAAAGTCCCGCGCCAAATAACGAGTAGTGAGACGTAGCCGAAGGTACGAAAAATGTATTTTCATACCGCCTGCTCGACAATGTTCAATTATAACCCCCTTGACTTCAACGTAAAGCAAGACATCATATCCCAAGGGATATAATTTTGTATGAAACTCCCAAGAGAAAAAAGTGTATTAAATTTGGAACATAAGATTCATATGAAAATTTAGCATACGAGTAGATGCTAGCTTAGGAAGGCAAAGGTTCTACGCCCATACAGTAGTAGCGTGCATCCACTAGAGACAAATAGACATTCTACCTGTGTAAATAATGTTTTTATAAAATCTAAATACATAATTTATTTACCAAAATTATGAAATATTTACCTACATAATACTGCAAGCTAAAATAAACAATAATACCACTTTATTTTTTATTGATAAATACTTTTTATGCTCAAAGCGCCATTTCTTGACGGCCACTATTGATTATCGATAAAAATGAATAAAAAGCAGAGTAAAGCAAGAACACTACCGCTGCCGGCGAATAGATAGCAAACTAAATGCTTTCATTTGGAAAAATTACGCGGCATATTTAAAAATAAAGAATGTTTCTGCAATTTGTTCCATAATGTGCACCAACGGTATTCCGTTGTATATTGTTGTCATAGCTAAAACTTTGCCGTATTTAAAATTGTAATATCTTGTTTTTGTGACATCAATACAGTCTTTTTAGAAGTCTATTCAGTGTTTTATTGATAAAGTTAAACAATGAGAGTAAATGTCCAGGTGCTTCAGCTTTTTTATTTTTTATTTGGGGTCAATAGGCTCAGGGAGTCAGGCTCTCGACTATTTGAGATTTATTTCGACATTATTTTGTGTATAGTAATTAATTGGTGTTATTAAAGTAAATATACAGTATACATATACTATAAATATATAAATAATAAGTATAAAGTTGAAAAATAAAAGAAATTTATTTAACAACATTTTATTTTCAACAAATTAACATACGTCCTGTGTGCTACTAAAGGTCATTGACAGGGTCCAGCAGCTGATCGTATCGTATTGTAAATCGATGGGTAGACTAAGATCAGACTTGTTATATTATAAATAATTGATATGTTTTAAGTTTTTATTATGTTTTAAGCTTAACTTAAGATAAAATTATTATGTGACGTGTTCGTGCTTGAGAATAACAAATCCTTTTTTGTATTTTATGGTTTTCTTTCATGATAATGTCATAATTTTAACCATAGTTATAGTGATAATGACAATGTGACAGTGTTTATGATGAAAATTACCACCTAAGTAATTGTTAATAGAGCCCTGAGTTTTTATTGTATCGCAGATGGTATGAATAGTAGAGTATTCACCTCTGGAATAAAGCAGTGTCTTCGTCTTAGGTGACTTGAACCCCTCGCTTCACTTAGGACTCTACATAGCTCCCTCGTTGCGCTTGGGGTTCAATATAGCGCCCGTGACGTTCGACACTGCTTTTACCATTCGGTGCATAATCTACTATTCCTTAATGTCAAATACACATAATATTACTTACTGAGTAAACGTATTAAAAAATCTTTCTCCAAATGAGTAATAGGTAAAAAAATTGGCGATTCACAAGAGCCTTTAGCATAGAGAATTTTTATTTAGTCATGTTTGAATAATGATTATTTTTATTTAATACAGTTCTTAATGTCACATAAATTAAAGCATGCTGGCGATGCTTCATTGTAATGGGTCTAACCAGTAAAAGTCGCAATTATAACCGGAATTGATATTAAGGTTCTACGGCACTAAATAATCCTTACAGCTATCTTTTCTTTGCTCTCATCACAATTGTGTATCAATTTCATTCTTTTGATCATACATTCGAATTGACAATTTACCACATTTTGGAACACAACATAAGAATCAATAGAAAAAATATTTTTCAAAAAATAAAAACCGACTTCAAAAACACAGAAAAGTTAAAAATAATATAAGAATAGGCACAGACAACATCACACTTCTATATTGAAGTCGGTGCCAAACGATGATCTCCTAGAATGTATTAAAATTTAAATACCAGCTTATTTAAATTAGCGTTTCCCTCAATTTTCATGGGATCCCATCATCAGATCCTGACTTTGGTGACCATGGGACTACCCTTGGAGTATACTCTATCGAATACAAAAAGAATTTTGAAAATCGGTCCACAACTGGCGGCGTAATCGCGTAACATACACACAAAAAAACACGCATCGAATTAAGAACCTCCTCCTTTTTTGAAGTCGGTTAAAAACTAATTTTAGGTCAAAATCTAGCTAGCGATGTTTGATTCTTCTGAAAATATTTAAAGTTCCGATAGTTTATTTAAGTTAATAAATTAAGTTTGTTGTATTTACATTAGTTAAACTATAGACATCCGTAAGGTATCTCTGCCGCTTCTAAAACTTCGTATAAGCAATTGAACAACTGACGCGGAGTTTCTAAGTGGGTAAGTGGCTCAAGCAGGGATAAGTTTATAGTACATTTTGAGATTATTAGCATTGTATTAGCTAATCTAATCGTTCGCGGTGGCAACTTCATCGCCTAAGCACTACAAAACAACAGACCACTTGTATGTACCTCAATAAGGTTATCTAATATATTAATATTCATAATAATATATTTATATATTTACTACTACGCGTACTGCGTATAAACTAATATAAATGTCTGGATAATCAAATACTCGTAATTAACGGCATAATAATTGTTGCTGGTCTTGTCTTTTACAAGTTTTTTATCTTACCGATTTAAGTCCAATGTTACTATGCTCAAATCATGTGGCTATTTTCGGGTAGTTGTTTTTCGCTGGTAATGGATGAACTTCGAAAGTTTTGAATCGATTAAAAAGCTACTAGGAGTATTATAGACACCATTTTCCGAAAAACAGAATTTGACTGGTAACGGATATTGGAGCTATGCGAAAAGAACTGCGGGGGAAGAGTATGTTAAAATAACGAAACTTTTAAAAGAAGACAATGCTGCTGAAAGCTGGGAAAAAGTGTGAAACGCTGATAATTGGGATCGCTTCAAATTCTTGACAAGACGTAGAAGATTAATTATATAATTATTCGGTCCGCCTTTTATCCCGAGATCGCCGGATTCCCGCAGTTCCAATGCGCAAGCCCCTTGAACTTATTTCGAAGTCTCGTGTACCTACGGATTATCAAAGCGTACTCTACAAATGGAATGGAAAACGGAAGCCACGCTATAGGGTTTCTGGAATTTGAATGTTGGCTTTATTGGGGTCATTCGTTCCTAGTTGGCTAATGATTTAAACTAAAGTATACTTATACGTAGGAGCCAGTTTCTGATAGGTAGTAAACTAACTTACAGTGAAAACTGAAGTTTTTCTCAATATATAAAAGTTTATCGATGTTTGGCGAAACGGATTTGGCGATATAACAAAATTAATGATAACTAACGATTTTTTAACATTCGTCACAATTAATTGAATGCGGCTCTTATCAATACATCGTTATTTTAACTTGGATCTGTTTCGATAAATTTTGCGAATTGTAGTATTTTCGCTATATATGTAATGTTTAAATGAAATTGAACAAATAATACGATGTTACAACATACAGTATGAAATGGATTTTTGAATTATCTCTCAAAGGAAGAGGCTATTTTAGTGCGATTCAATTTCGAGAAAAATTAAAATGTAAACGGTACTGAAGCAGCTAAAGAAGCTTTCTATATACATACATTCTTCTCGAGAGTTGCGGAAAATGTAAAAAAAACTGAAGAAAAACATATAAACTGGTTCAATGTTTACCGAAGAGAAACACAAAAGAAAGAGCTAGCCATCAGACAATATTGAACCTGTTTATTGCGAAGCGGATGCTTTGATATGAAAATAATTATTCCAAAGCCTACGACCAAACAGCAATATATCTCCGCAAGAAATCTAACCGCAGCGGATGCGGATAATGCTCAAAGTTGTCTGCGAAAGCAATAAAATACATGCTATTTGCGCAAGCGTCGCGCCAATGGTCTGATGTTCACCTTTATTCGCAGAGGGCTAAGGTCGGAAGTGAAATTTGAATTCGGTTAGTTTAAGTAAAACGTAATTGTGGTTAATGGTGCGTGCGCAATATAGGTCTTTACGATTATTGGGAGACGCCTGGTTTTGGGACCACTAGCTTAGGAACTGATTTCATGGTTCCAAATTGTATTAAAATGTATTTGATGCTCACTTAAACTAATTTTCTTAATATATCTTTTACTAAGCTTAAAGTAAATGTAATATTAGGCTGTAGGGCGGGTGTGGCAATGTCTCATCTTGGTTTCCGGACATAACCCCATTGCCATCTTATCCCTGATTTGAAGAAACACCTGGGTGGGACTCAATTCAGAGCTGGAGAGAAACTAAAAAAAATAATGTTAGTATGTTACCTACACGAAGCGGCAGGGAAAGTCTTCATTTTCGGCATAAACTTGATTATACACCGCATACAAAAATGCATCGACCTTACCTTCGATTATGTTGAAAAAAGGAAAAGTCTAAGCTTTTCTAAAAAAAGGTATTTCAGTGTAAATAAACATCTTTTTATGGTGATAAATCATTGGGAACTTTACTTTACGGACAACTCTCGTATATATTCCGCTTTTGTGTTCTAGACTAAAGCCGTCTCTATCCTTCACAACCTAAATCGAGGGCCATTCAATTATGCTCCCATAAATTTTGTGTGCCTTTTGCAATCCGACAGTGCAACCCGAGTCGCGGTGCATTGTAATCGATTCTGCCGCACGATTTCGCTCGTTTTAGTACATTCGATTGTTGATTGCAACCCGAGTGATTGATTCTCGGCTTCGGTTCAATATGCTTCCACCTTGTCAGTATTCATTGGTTAAATACGATAGGTATTTTTGTTTAATTTCTAGCTATCCTATGTCTGTTTTCTACTTGTAGTCTATCCACATGGTTCATTTAGGTGGAACACTTTCTTGCACACACTTTTTCAAAATAAACAGAAGCTTCGTTGTATAATGTAATTGATAATAAATACATGAATAAAACCGCTGTTCTATACTTATACGTTTTAGTTAAAACTTATTTGTTCAATGTTTCATTTTTTTTACTCCTTATTTTTTACTTTCGGCAGATAGAGACTAAGCGTATTGCCAAACAAGATAATGAAAATTACACCTTTAAGCAATCATGCATTATTATTTCCAAAGTAAATAAAACTTTTTTCATATAATATCTAACACTTATTAAAGATTATTCATAGCAATTAGGTATGTACCATGAATAATCCATAGAACTTTAGAACTCGATACCTCAGTAGCTGTTGTGCTAACTACACTTACTGACCATTATACCACAATCTTTAGTGTAAAAAAGAAAAAAGACACCCAGAAACCACAAATAATCCAAAGAGTAATAGATTATGATAAGGTTGTCGAAAACTTACATAATACTGACTTCGAGCAAATTTTAGAACACAAAAACATGAATACTGCAACAGAAATGCTACTTGAAATAATTTCACAAACCACAAAAGAAAATACAATACTAAAAACTATATCCAATAGGAAAAGAATTATAAAACCCTGGGTGACACCAGGATTACTGCGATGTCTAAAAAATAGGGATAAGTTGCATTCTGAAAGTAAGAAATTTTCGGACAACATAACATTGAAAACTACTTATAAGCGATACAGGAATTTCTGCAACGACCTTCTCAAAAGAGTTGAAATTGAATATAATAGGGTAAAACTTAATGAAGCTCAAAATAATATTAAGAAAACGTGGGAAGTGATTAGAAATGTAGCAAATCTGGGTAAAAATAAACAGGATAACTTATATGAATTACTAAATCTTATATAATCTAATAATGTTTTTGACTCAGTAAATAGATATTATGCTAATGTAGGAAAGGATCTTGCTGAGAAGATTATTGCAAATACTACTAACATTAAAGATAAATTCAAAACTGAAAATAAATCTGTTAATTCGTTCTTTTTGGCTGAGACTAATGTAGAAGAAGTATCCAAAACTATTAAAGAGCTTAAAAATAGCCTTGCTACTGGGTAAGATGATATTCCAATGTTAATACTTAAAAGATGTGTTCATGTACTGTCTCCTGTTATCACTCATTTATGCAATCTGAGCTTCAGGGAGGGTGAATTTCCTAATTGTTTTAAGACAGCTTTAATTAAACCTATCTATAAGGCTGGGGACAGAACCAGTGTCAGTAATTACAGACCAATTTCAATTTTACCTTCTTTATCAAAAATTTTCGAACGACTCATGAATAAAAGATTAATCTAATATTTACAAAATTTTAAAATAATTTCTAGTAACCAATACGGATTTGCCAAAGAGAAATCAACAGAACAAGCCGTGAATGATATAACTAACCATATTGTGCAAAAACTTGAAAATAAGAAAAAATGTTTAGCGATTTTCCTTGATCTGGCAAAAGCCTTTGACACTGTGTCTGTCCCTCGACTTCTAAATGCTATGGAACTGATAGGCGTTAGAGGCACGGCCTTACGGTTTTTTAAAAGCTATTTAGAGAACAGAAATCAAAGAGTGCGTATTGGTAATGTAATAAGTGATATACATCCTATAACTTACGGCGTTCCCCAAGGGAGCGTACTGGGGCCTACTCTTTTTACAATATATGTTAATAGTCTATGTGATATGCAATTAGATAATGGTAAGATAGTTGCTTTTGCTGATGATACAGCCCTTGTTTTTCACAGCGATAGTTGGCAAGAATTAAATAGTACAGCTCAATGCGGCCTTAATAAAGTTATAAAGTGGTTAAACCTAAATTTACTGACACTTAATATAAATAAAACCAAGTATTTTACATTCACGAAGTTAAGTCAACATCAACCCACCAACATACACATAAAAAAGCCCATTACTGCGCAAATACTGATTCTTGTACGTGTATTAACTTGGAGAGAGTAAATGTAATAAAATATTTAGGTGTTAACCTAGACAACACATTATCACTGAAATATCATACTGAAATCCTAACTAAAAGAATCCGGAAATTAATATTTGTATTTAAACGACTCAGATCTGTGACTGATCTCAAACTTCTTAAAGCTACTTATCTGGCATTATGCCAATCAATCATAACTTATTGTATCATAACATGGGGCGGAACATTTAAAAATCATATGATACAAGTTGAGAGAGCGCAAAGAGCTATACTAAAAGTAATGATGTTTAAGCCGATACCCTACAAATCAACTTTATATGGATATTGATGTGCTTACAGTTAGACAGTCATATGTTTTAAAATCAATATTATTTAACCACACTAAAACGACGTTTGATTCTTTAAATTTGACAAAATTCAGAAGAAAAGATATAATATTCAAAAACCGCACATCATTTTCGCCATTTGCACAGCGTCAACAAATCTTCCTAGGGCCCTATTTATATAATTTAGTCGATCGGGTTATTGATATAGAGAATTATTTTAATTGCAAGAAGAAAGTCTTCAACTTCCTGCGGCAGAAATGTTATTCTGAGATTGAAAATATGTTGAAGACTGTGAAATAAGTCAAATTTTTTTTTTTGTTATTAGTTTTTTTTATATATTATTATTATTACTATTTTTTAAAGGGATTAAATATATATTATACTCATTAAAATTCGAGATAAGAGTTTGCCTATGTTTTACTACCCAAAGTCTTAAGTTAAGCTGTCTCTATACAAACATCAATAAAATTAGTTCAGTGGTTTAGTTGTGATAGCGTAACAAACAAATTCACTTTTGCATATTTTATAATATTAGTTAGGATAAACGAGTGAGTCACACTAGTGTACCTACAGAGGGATTCGCACTAAAGATCACACACGAACTTTCATAAGCTGGTATAAACACAAAAACACACTCCCATGCACACGCACACGCACACACACACGCACATGCACACACACAAACTCACACGCACGCACACACACAAACACGTTTTTATCTCTTTTTATTTTCTTAATTTGTTAAATAAAAACAACCGGAGGGAGGCCGGAGCCCGTAACACAGGGTATCCTAGTATGGGTTCCGTCTCTCACTCTGGCTTAACGAACTGTGCTTTGTAAGCGTAGATCTAAGTCATTGTGATTGAAAATAAATGGTTTTTATTATTTATTATTATTATATATCAACGGCTGGATCTAAGTAGGTACTTTAGATGATCAACCATTTTTCTTCGTTGAATGACAGCAGTTTTTAATGCTATTAAAATACTCGAGCGATATAGAAGCTCTCAAGGAACATGTGAGATTCGTAGCAAAACTGCAACCCCCACAAGAACCACAGTGTACGTTGCCAACTTGTGACACAAGATGTAAAGTCACAGTACCCAGTAATTTCACTGCCATATCTTACCATTCAAACCGGAACACAGCAATGCAAGCACTAAGAAATTCGATATTATAACTTTTTATATTCCAGTAAAAATCCACATTATGTGGACCGTGACCCGTTAATACACTCAAATATTTTTATTAGCTAGGACTATTAAATTCTACATAACTAAGCTATGAATGTTTCGTTCAATATGTTCTCAACTCTCTGTACATGGATAAGCTTACACAACTAGTGTATTCTTGGTACCAGTACCCAAGAGTATTAATAAATTTGAACTTTCCAACACAAAAGCTACATTCGAACTTGCATTTGAAAGCACTCGCTCCCTAGCCGCGGCATGGCGTAAGCTGAAGTGAAGGAGGTCTGTACTGGGCCAGATAAGAGCTTTGTTGAATTGAGTAGTGCATTCGTCAATGACAATCCGGGAGCGGGTGTTTTATGGCTGTGCCCTAACGGGACGGGACTTATTTATATTTTTATTCAGAGTTGCTTCACGAACTTAATATAGTCAATCCTGTATGTTTGATTTTATGGAATGATTTTGTTAATTTTGATGTCAGATGTGCAAACACTAAACTGATTTGAAAAACGAGATGATCTTTAGTTTCCACACAGCTACCTAATATACTATCTGTAGATCGCCGACCTAATATATTGAAGAAGAACCACAGAATAACCTCAAAAAATAATAAGCGCGTATAGGCAAAGTATAAGTATGCTAATAAAGAAATAAATATATTGACCTCAGTATTACAATTCATTCATGAAATTTCATTTGTGTTCATGAAAATTATAATAAACGTGGAAGTCCTTTTTATTGATTTACGAATCTCTCCCCCCCCCCCCCCATTTTTTACATCCTTAAGGAATGACGGAGGTAAAAACTATTCTTTATCCTTCCCCACAACGGGCCACAACTCAAACTATCTCCATGCCAAATTTTATTTGAATCGGTTCAGCGGTTATTGATTCCCTACTATACAATTTTCCACCCCCCTTTTCTCCCCCTTAAAGGGTGATTTCTGCAATAAAAGCTATCCTATTTCCTTTCCTGGTATTCAAACTATGTCTATATCAAATTTCATTTAAATCGGTTCAGTAGTTTTGGCGTGAAAGCGCGACAGACAGACAGAGTTACTTTCACATTTATATAATATTAGTATGGATTTGATACCAATTTCAAATTCATCATTTTAACAAAAGAAATAATAGTGAACTTTCCATTCCAAACTGGAACTGGAACTTTCCAGGCTTGAACAAACTGGAGGATTGGTCAACTTTTAAAAACAAAGTTCCACAAAGTGTTGTTGATTTGCCTTTTCATAACTTTCAAACGCAGATAAAAAAAAAGTCAGTGTTTATTTGAATGATACCAATGCTTAGTGTTACAATGTAAAGAAATGATATTGTGTATAACTAATTATGTTGTAATGTAATATAATTTTTAATGACATAATTTATTGTAAATATCGATACATTGGATGAAGTTGATAAGTCTGCTGTGCCCATTTCTTATCAACCGAAAGCTGCCCCGAATGGGTGTTAGATAAAAAATAGCCTACAAGTTATATATTTATTTATCATTTTCGGACATGTTCCAAGTTATGATCTTATGCCAAAAACATTTATATAAAAAAAGTAAATCTTATAATGCATGCCCGCCCGTCTATCCCATTTTTAAGTATGAATTGATGTTTTAAAAGATTTTTAAAACATTTTTAAAAATGGGATAGACGAATGCATTATGAGATTTACTATTTTTTTAAATATAAATGTTTTTGTCATAATTATTTTTTATATTTATGATTTGCGTGTGATTTTTATCTATTATTTTATGTATAATTTTTTTGATAAGCAATTCAACAACTGTGGAAGGACATACACCCACGTTAGTGATTAATGAGTTCATTTAAGCAATTCAAATGTGGGTTGATACGACAGTACACGCAAAGAGCTACGAGTATGTCTGTTTCTTTGTTTTAAAAATACAATTTCATTACAGTTTTCTGCAATTCCTGAACATTTGAATTTATCAAAAATATTCATTGTTTTACAATATTCAATGAGTTTGTTTTAATTATCTTTAAATTTATATTTAATTTTATAAGTGGAACAATAGTCTTTGGCAGTCTAATTTGGAGGTTGTAATTTTTTTGTAAATATGTTTTATATGTTCGTCTTGTGATTCATTACATTCTGAGCAAATGTAAGGAATCAAAGATTAATCCATGCCTGACGCTTATAAAAAAATTATAGTGACACTCTAAATCCTCACATTATTATTACATCTACCTGTTAACAGTAATATATTAGATTACCTGACAAAGCATCAGGAAATATTATTACACTGGTCCCGTGTGACATGGAGCCAAATTGTTGAAATGTGGGTGTACATAATATAGGTACCTCTGCCTACCTCCTTGGGGGCTTACAGGCGTTGTTTATGTTATGTCACTTTGGCGTACTACGTGCTCCGGGGAGTTTCATATACTTGCCTACTGTGCCATGTTGAAAGACCAAAATCTTATTATATAAAATTCTCGTGTCACAGTATTTGTAACCGAACTCCTTCGAAACAGCTTGACCTATTTTTATGAATTTTTTGTACATGAAAATAGGTCAAGACGTTATTCGGTAGATCTGAGAATAGGTCGTGAACTATTTGTTATACCCCCTAAGCTTAGCTTAAGCCCCTAAGTGATAAGGATGTTTTTTTTGGGAAAATTATTATGGCGAAACGTAGTTCGAGGGCACAGCTAGTCTTAATATAAAATTCTCGTGTCACAGTGTTTGTAACCAAACTCCTCAGAAACGGGTTTACTGATTTTTATGAATTTTTTGTGTATATTCTGTAGGTCTAATGATAGGTTGGAGACTATTTTTTATACCCCTAGGTAATTAGGGTTTCAATATCATTAATGGTGGTGCTCACTCTAGAATTGAGAAACGCTTTGGCATTGCCACTGGCGGAACAATTCATGGAAGACTAAATTGTCACATAGGTAAGAAATGAATATTGAATTTGTTTAGTAATTCATATTGTTTGCGACTCAGTCTCACTCTTGAGTTTTAACGACGTTTTAACTGAATTTTTTTATGATATTTATTTGGCATGGAAATATTGAATTAGTTTTGTTGACTATGGATTTCACTTCAATTGGTTCGAATTTTGAGAGATACGCTAATTTTGAATTTAAAATACTTTTTGTCGTACGAATAATTATTTATATACGAGTATATTATAAAAATAAAATACTAAATATGTTGCTAAGTGCGAAACTCGAGAACAGATGAACTGATTTAAATAAATAAAATCGTTTTATTGCAGCCAAAAAAGCCATAGTGTAAAAATATAGTAAAAATCAATAAACAAAACACAAATTCACAATTAAATTATACAAAATAATAAAAATAAAATAAAATAAAAATACATTTTATGCAAAATTCGTCGTATGTATTGCAAGGAATTGCAACCGTCATTTTTTGTTCCCGTCCATGTGTACAAAAATCCAATGTTTAAAGATTGGATTTCTTACATCGTCAGAGATAGCCATTAGAATTTTGTTTCCAGAGCGGCGCAACCGGCTCCAAAAAGATGCAATACGCGATCTTATTATTGCGAAAAAATCGGGAACTCCCGCTTCAGAAAACATGCTCGACACGCTGCAGTATCTCGGCAGCTTCTCTATTCGATTTAATATTTTTTGTTCCAAATAGTTGTTAGATTCTAATAAAGAGATAAACGAGTAAAACTCCAAAAATACATTCTTAAAGTTCTTAAGGTTCTCACGACTGTTCTAGCTGCGCCATAACTTCATACACATCAATCGAAAACAAGAGCTTTTGATAGACCAATGTCTGTCGGGACAGCTACAACAAATACAGTAACAAATTTTACATAATTTTATTTTGTGTAAACTTGGAAACAATATTACTAAATTATTAATTTAACATAAAAGATAAATTCTTTAATCTTTTTGAAAATTTATTCAGGTTTTTATTTAGGAGAACTAATGATTATTACTTGTAAAAAAATCGAATTTTTATATAGAAGATCCGTATATACCGTCCCACTCTATTGCTGAGCACGAGTCTTCACTAACGAGAAGGTATTGGTTGATTTTAATTTTCGTCTAGATAGATAAGGGAAAATGTTAAGCTTGATAAGGGAAAATGTTAAGCATTGCAAACTTTAAATATAGCCTCAATAATATGAGTAAAATAAAAAACATCAAACAAGATTAAACAGCAGTGAATAGGCATCGTGGCTGTGCTTCGGTCACTCCAGAAGTGCTAAAAAAACTAGCGGTACATCATACTGTGCCAGTCAGTTGAATAAAACGCCAGCATGTCAGTCCGCCCATAAGATCAAAGCTAAACCAATACATGCAACTGCGCTCGAGGATATGTTTAACCTTTTAGAGTGGAGAGAGTGAGGAGCGGCATTAACATAAACGACAAGTAGATGACATGTTTTGCTGATGTTATCGTACTCATTGATGAGACCATGGAAGACCTACAAGCACCATGCTTTACGACCTCTGTAGAGTTTCTCAACAAGTGGGTATTGAAATGAACACGGACAAGACAATAGGTTTATGTCAAATTCTCATGCAGTGTCCACTAGGCTCTACTGAAGGTTGGAGGCTCTACACTGGAAGTTTCTTTTCTCTACTTATACGGGGGTAGAGGCGGAGAATCCAGCCGTGCAGGTTATGTGGGACTCTTACCGACTAAACTCCCGCCCTTCACCCTTAACCTAAACGTCATTAAGGCTTTATCAGGTGGCGACCGCTGGTTTTCCCTTCAAAACGCATAAATCTTTCGCCTTTACTGGATGTTGCTGACGAGTATGTTTAAAGGGAGCGAGCGAGCGGGTGTAAAAAAGGGAGCGACGGCACGTGTACTTTAATTCCATCACCATGGACGGTTTGAGACTTAAGATCACGAAGATGATCTCGGTGTAGGTATGCTGAAAACAGGAAATATGAAAGATATATTTTTCGAATTTAGATTTTTTTTGTAAAAGTATAATACTCGAATTCCAGTTTATCTTGCATGTAGCGAGAATTGTGGCTCAGGAGGAAGTATGCTCTGGCGATGCTATGGGTTAAATCAAAAGAGTGTGGCGACAGTGATAAATCTGTGTAAGCGGTTCATCGGGCAGGCTACATTCATCAATCGCGTGCGGGCTCGGCTGACGGCTTTTCATACGTCAATCTCTCCTCTTGCCTATCACGGCGACCAGGATTTCCTTTTTACAGGGACTTATTGTTTCTACGTAGAGCACACTGATTTTCATTGTTTACACGATAAATTAGGTTGATGATGTATTTTGTCGTTGCTTGATAGTATTTAATATTACCTACAGATGTAAATTCTAAAGTGCCTACTTTAAAATTTTTCATGCAGATTTTAAGAGACGACGGATCATAATTTACTAATTTATATTGTTTATTTATTACGTATGCACAAAGATGCTGCATATTTCTGAAGAAACTGCCAGCATATCTTCGACAGGTGATTTATGTTAAATATAGTAAACAGTGTAAAATTTTGTACAATATTAAGTGCAATAATAATAAAATAAATTGTGGTTATATTTTACTCGCTGTGGAATGATGAATTTCCTCAATTGCTCCTTAACAGGACGCTTGAATGAGCTAATGACGAATGAGATTTATGATATGAAATAAATAATATTTAAGTTTATTCGTCAACGTAAATCGACATTTAAGTCACTTCTGTTTATCTTTATCATTTCCCAATCAAACACTTTTATGGTGTGTTTAATAATTACTAAAACTATCTAATCTATACTTACTAATCTATAAAGCGGAAAGATTTGTATGTTTGTATTAAATAGGCTCCGAAACTACTGGACCGATTTGAAAAATTCTTACACCATTCGAATGCTACATTATCCCTGAGTAACATAGGCTACAAAATTATCTTTCCTATGGGAAAATGGAAAATTCCCACGGGAAAACAAATATAACGCGGGCGAAGTCGCAAGCGGAAAGCTAGTTGTGAATAAAATAGAAGGTTTGTTTAATTTATGATTGTTGTTTTATTAAGCACAGTTACAATCATTATAAATCGCCTAGATCGTTGACACGAAATGAGATTCTCGTACGCGACGTTTTTTGAAAATTAGAGGGGTATATAGCTATGAAAGATTTAATAGATATGATATCACCTCATAATGCGCAATGTACGAGTAGCTTATTATTCTAGAAAACTTATAGGTGCTGAATTCATTCTCATACTTCACCGACATTTTAACATGATTTTTTAAGTTAAAATAAAAGGTCTTAAGTTAAAAGAAAAGAACTTCCTGAATCTGCACTCAATTCAATACTTCATTTAAGAACCTATTTAAAATCAAGTATGTGAAAAAAGGAATACACACAGAATTTCATCGTAACTCCTTTCATTAGGAAAACTATTAGCAATTCACTTAAATATTTTCTTTTTTTCCAGGTATGTGTCCATTGATCACACGAGTCCGAGTAATCCCAGTATTCCAAGTCTCAAAGACACTCCACATCAAACGATTGACAGAACTAAGTTAAGCATGCTTTTTACTTGCAGGTGAGTATTATTAATACATATGAAGAATAAAACAAATACGTTACTGTTAGAATCAAATCTATAGACTTTCGAACTTCTTTAGGAAATGTGTAATATGAAAATTCTAACATTATTAAATGTACATATTTTTCCTATAGGATTTGTATACAAAAGATTGCATAACGAGCTTTGGAAAGAGATAATCCGATAATTTTGGCGTTCTAAAGCATTGTCTCTGTCGCACAAAGCACTAACTGTCCGATGGTAATTAGCAGCTTTAAAGCAATTATGTAATTAATTGTGATCGAAAAAAAATCCATTATTTAACATACAACGTGTTTGTGCACATACCCTATCAAGTCGAAACCTTACCCATGTTAATACAGTAATCTAAAAGTTATGGCGTCAATGAAAATTCGAAATTGTAAAATTAATTTTGAAATCCCCCAAACAAATAGATGGGTTTGTGAAAAAAGGATTAACTTTACAATTTCGAATTTTCTATGATACCAAATTTTTATATGACTATATTAAAATGGATAGGGCATGTATGTATTTCGGCTTGATATGTGCCAAACACCTGGTATTTGCTTCTGCTACAACATTTTCGCAGACATTATAAATAATTTCGTGCGAAGACCTTTTAAATAGATTTCCTTCGGTTTATTTTAATAGAGAACTATAAATACATTAGCCAAAGAATAGCTATGTATATAATAGAGATAACCTAGGTACCTACTCCGATACTCCAACATGCAAGTTAGATATCGTGGGTAGTGTTAATTAAAGGAATTTCATAATTGTATATTGTTTGTATTCCTTCTGTGCAGCTGTAAATGAATGTTACTTTGTATATGTTCATGTATATATTATTATTTGTAGCCGTCTGTCTCTGTGGTCTAGTGGTTGAGACCTGGTATTGAGATGGAGGCCAGAAGTTCGATTCCCCTTGTAAAAATTATTCTGCTTGGTTTGGTTGGTGGTAGGGCTTCTGAGTCTGCGTGGCTACATATCACTATCTTACCTGGATATCTATAAAATATATATCACAACATACATAAAAGACAAAAAAGAACCAATGCATTCCTAAAACAGTGCAAATCATATAGAAAAAGCTTACTATAGTCTAAGAGTTCTTTACAGATAACTAAAATTACATTATAGTAAAGAATAATCATTTATTGCAATTAGGATTACTTACATAATTACTTTGTCGCCATGACGATTGAAATCCGACTTTATAGGTATGTGAACTCCCTACAGTCAAATGGAAAGTGGAAGTAAGTATGAAATTTCGTCATTTGTGGAAACAGAAGAATGAATTGATTACATAAAAAAATATGTTTTAATATTTTGCGAATTAGGGCTGAGTTTGTTGAAAAAACACAATAGGAGTTCGTAATATGACTTCTAAAACTACCCGGAAAGAAACAATGTGGTAATAGTACATTGGAGGTAAAATGGGAGATCAACATTTTTCAATTTGATTCCCAGTAGTATTAAAAATATAATTTATTATCTAGCATTTTTTAAAGAAAATGTGCGATTTCCCAGCATGAATGAAAAAAAAACAAATAATCAAATAAGAAATCCACGCAGGCTAAATCGCCGGAGAAGTCTAGTAAGTTTTATAAAAATGATTAGATACTTTAATTTCGAATAAAAGTACGAAAACACGTAAACGTCGTCATAATTTATAACAGCATTTCACTCCGTCTGATGACTTCAATTTTACAATGTTATAAACGATATATCTTCAGTGGATCCATTTGTGTAATGGCGTCATATCAGATTACTTTGGTCCTCGTGTTTCGTTAATGTACTTCAGCGGATGGCTTTTAAATGAAAAGGTGAAGAATGTTGCTACCTAGAGGTCTTGTTACCAAAATCAATATTCTGAACGGGCATGATTGAATATGGTTTGTATATCTGGTGTCTACCATTCTTTTGAATATATTCCTTGTCCTATTAGGTTGGTAGGTAATTGACCAACTTTTTTAAAAAATATTGTTAGTTAAATAAAATTAAGAGTAATATAGTTAACTTTTTCCGATTGGACGCTAACATACGCTGTAATTCCGGGATACTGACTTGATGAGCTTAGCCAAATACTTCGCAAATATGTCTAGACTTTGTGCTACGCATGAAATAGGCAATTGAAAATTTACAAATTTTGCAGGGTGATCAATCCAAATGGGTCAGTAGGGAGAAGTCAGAAACTATGAGAGTTAGCGATATCTGTTCTTAGGAACCATGGCGTCGATATTACATTTAATAATAATAATGACACTCAAATTATTTTAGCTCTCATACATAACCGGGAATCGAACCTGGTCAAAATGTCTGTAATTTTTTTTATAAATTCTGCAAGTTTTTTTCGTTGTTATTGTTGATGGTGTGAATCATAAATCACAAGGAACACATTTTTAATGAAACCGTGTTCAAATAATTGAAAAAAAAACTCAAAAATAAGATAATTATTTCATTGAAGTGTTTTTAAATATTAAATAAATTGACCCGCCCGCTGAACAAATATGTTCTAATTTTAAATAAACGCATATTGTAATGCATAATATCGATGCAGATAAAATATGCACTAGTGGTCTCTTCAGATAAATTTATTCGATTGAATCCACCATCAACAATTACTACGAAAAAACATGCAGAATTTATAACATTTTGTACAGAGATTTTGACCAGGTTCGATTCCCGGTATGTATGTATGAAAGTTTAAAAAATTTTAATGCCATTATTATTAAATCTAAAATCGACGCCATGATTCCTAAGAACAGATTTCGCTATCTCATAGTTTCTGATTTCTCCCTACTGACCCATTTAAATTGATCACCCGGTATAACTGCACTCAAAATTTGTAAATTTTCAATTGCCGCCTGAGCTCGATCGACTATTAAAACTAAAATCTCATCTAAATTTGTTTTTAAGCAAGACGCTGCCACCAGGCAAGACGGTACTAAGCCCGCCAGTTGCAAAGTCCAATTCGCAAAGTCGTAGAAATATGAAAATGATTCGGAACTTGTAACCGCTGCGTCATTAAGCAAATTTATATTTTCGCTGCGAAGTGCGCTTGGCCAGTCGAGCGCAAGTTGTCACTAAGTGCCATTAAGCTTAAGCACCTTGCATTGTTGCTCCGGCTACTGAATATTTTCTAAAATACGCCGTTGTTGTTCGGTTTTTTATACGCACACAAGCTGGTATTTTGTTTGATCATAAATGTAGTTAATTTAAGTTCAAAATGCACTACAATGTTCATGTACATATTTCGAAGCGAACCTGTGGTGTATTTAGCTTGATATTCCATTATTATTTGAGTATGAATATATAACTTAATTTGTATTCCTCAGGAAGTCCCAGTCTATTTTGATTGAAATGAATCTGAGTTCCACCTTTCGCTACAATTATTGGTTCGGTGCCTTTCACTAAAAACCGAACACATTTTTCTGACATCTTTTTTCAGACGAACGAAATGTACGTATGAAATTCGAAAAGCGAAGAACACATTGGTACATGGCAGGATCGAACCCCGGACGTCATGATTAGAAGGCCAGTACCGAGTCTACAGCGCCAATGGAAAAGCTATATAGTCGAAATAATCCTGAATAAAACTATCTCATTCTAGTGAAAAGCCCATAGTGGAAAAATCCTGTCGTTGAAACACTCGTCGTGAATCTTTGGCGATTAGATCAAAGGAAAATCGATTTTTCACTACAAATAAATTATGCATGTGAACACATAATTACGTACACTAAATATATAGGGGATCCTGATGAACTTACGAGTTCACGTGGATCCCCTAGGGGATCGGGTTAGGGGATCCTGGTGACCAACTCGCCTGCTTACACCTCAGCGTTTATATCTGGCGCCCAACGTGGGACTAGGAGCAATTTGAGAAGTACTATCATTTATTTTACCCAACCCATTTTAAATCCCTTTTGCTGCGAAACACAATAACAAAAATAAAACCTCGCTCAATAATAGTTTTGTTGAGTAAATTCACGCATAATCGAGTTATTGTTGTTCGAATTAATCGTAACACACAAACAACTTCAACGTACCTGCTAGCCTGAGGCTATTCATAAAGTTATAAACTCAATTCAACTTTATCGAATAATAAATAAAGGGCAAATCACAATAAATAATACCCTGAACGAAGTTGTTCCTGACCTTGATCTCACCTGAGAATGAATAAATATGTCTGGGGTCAAGACTCTAGCTCAATATCAGAGGTCAGGCTCGGTAAATTCGATTACGGGTCCCACCTAGTTTCATGATGGGGTGATCGTGATACGCTCAAGAGACACTATAACTTAGTAAATAATCCTCAGTGGGTGGAGTCCAGTATCACCAAATAAATTGACCTATAAATTTTTGCCTCATGAATATTGAGCGATCTGAAATAGGTAGACGTAGTGAATTGCAAATACCTATACGTACGTATATAATTATAATTAAAGCTTATCTGTAGGTGTAGCGATCGACATTGTGACGTCGTGATATTTCATTCTCTTGAATTTTGGAAAAATATCCAATGTAGGTATTCGTTAATCAGTTTTCATCGAGCAAAACCATCATACATATGCAATGCCTTTCCAATTTATGAAGAACTTACTTATATTAACATTACATAATTGTTTATGTGTGCTCAACAAACAAACTGGATAAGTAAAGTTCAAAATGTGTTTAACTGGTGCGATTAAAACGGTGTTATATGTGTTTGCGTTCTATCAGCAACTGTCAACAGTTTACGATGGGTGCTGCGATAGTCCCGTATGAGACGCCTGCAAACTGTTCCAAAGATATACGAGGTACGCGGACCCACCAGCTTAGAAGTTTATTCAATTATAAACAACATAGGTAAACTTAATTAAATTTAAGGATATTTCGTACATTACGTACGAAGGTCTGATACACACATGAAAATATGAATAAAATAATAATCTTTTTTTCAACCCCCGACGGAAAAAAGGGTGATAGAAGTTTAACATGTGTATCTCTGTGTTTGTCGGTGGCGACATAGCTCCCAAACGAATGGACCGATTTTGATGCGGTATTTTTCGTTTAAAAACTGACATGATCGAGGTGGTTCTTAGCCATAATTTTTAAATATCTGTTTAGGCGTTTGAAGATCATCAATTTATTTCCTAGTTGAACAAAGAATTTCACCAACTTTCACAGGTCCGCATGATTTGAAATTTGGTGTAATGTTCCTTTGCTCGCATTTCCATGATATTATAACCTGTATCTGATGCTACGGCAACAATTTATGTAGTCTACGGGATACCCAACTACTCAGTAACTTACTGCTGATCGATACTGATTCAAAATTTATTGTTCCTTTGTTAATACTCGTATTGCTACGACAGATATACGAAAATACGATAATTTTTAGGGTTCCGTACTCAAAGTCGTCCGACGCATCCGCCTCCTGGGCCTGGACGTGGCCCTCGACAAAACGAGGGCCATGCTATTCCACGCCCCCCGTCGCAGAATCCCACCGGGGCTACGAGTCCGAGTTGAGGGGGTCCGTATAACAGTCGAGGCGCACTTTAAGTACCTCGGCCTGGTTCTGGACCCCCGATGGAGCTTCGAGGAGCATTTTAAGCTCCTCGCTCCACGGCTGTGCGCCGCCGCAGCCGCACTCGGACGGGTCCTCCCTAATGTGAGAGGACCAGGATCAGCGTGCCGTCGACTGTATCACGGGGTGATACGGTCGATGGCACTCTACGGAGCCCCGGTATGGGCGGAGTGCCTCTCTCCCCAAACGGTGGCCCTCTTGCGACGTCCGCAGAGGGTCATAGCGACTCGGGCCGTGCGAGCGTATCGCACGGTCAGTTACGGCGCGGCCTGCGTTCTTGCGGGCCAAATGCCGTGGCATGTCGATGCACGCGTCCTCGCGGAGGTGTATCGACATCGGGTTGCTACCCGTGAACGGGGGGGACGATCCGCTCCACAGGAGGTGGAGCGGATTCGTACCCTGGCGCAGAGGGAGGCTCTGCGTCAGTGGGGTGAGGCACTCGCCTCCCCAGCTGCCGGCCACCGGACGATCGACGCGATACGTCCGGTGTTGGAGGAGTGGGTAGGGCGTCGGCAGGGCAGCCTCACGTTTCGCATGGTGCAGGTGCTGACCGGGCATGGCTGCTTTGGTCACTACTTGCACCGGGTCGCGCGTCGGGAGGAAACGCCGCGGTGTCACCACTGCGACGCTCCCGACGACACTGCCGAGCACACCCTATTGGTGTGCCCGGCCTGGCGACCCCAACGCAGCGTGCTTAACACTGCGCTGGGAGGCGGTGACCTCTCGCTGCCGAGCATGGTCGTGGCCATGCTCCGCGGCGAGGCGGAATGGGGGGCTGTCGCCTCCTTCTGCGAGGACGTCATCTCGCAGAAGGAGGCCGCGGAGAGGGAGCGGGAGGCAGATCCTCAAGCCGCTCCCATCCGTCGCAGACGGATAGGCAGGAGAAGGCGGGCATTCGCACAAGCGATGCCCGTCTAATGACCCTGCCGTGGAGGCCTGCGTGCACGGTTGGCCCCGTGCACGCCGCCGTAAGGCCCTCCGTCTGGGGATTGCCCTGGTGTTCTCGGGCAATCCCCCCTTGGCGATAGCCCGACCGGTGGGTCGGGCTTGCTCGGGCGCGTGGGTAGTGGAGTCGCAGTGTGGACCTTACCTAGCGCGCTCATAAGAGCAGGGAGAACACCGGGGGGTTTTAGTGGGTAGGCCTGGCACTCTGCCGGGAGAGCCCCACACACGCTCGCCGTCTAGCCAACGGCGGGCACGGTGCGCTTACGCATTTCCCCCCGAGAAAAAAAAAAAAAAAGGGTTCCGTACTCAAAGGGTAAAAACGGGACCCTATTACTAAGACTTCTCTATTCTAAATTGCAACACCTCAGCGAGGTACGTACATCCAAAACATTTGTAATGCAAAATAAATAAATAAATAAAGACTTTGCTGTCCGTCCGACTGTCCGTCCGTCTGTCTGTCACCAGGCTTTATCTCAAGAACCGCGATAACTAGACAGTTGAAATTTTCACAAATTATGTATTTCTGTTGCCGCTTTAACAATAAATACAAAAATAAAATAAATATTTAAGGGCAACCATGCAACAAACGCGATATTTTGCCCTTTTTGCTCGATATCAATAAATGGTAACAGGTAGGCACTTGAAATATTCACAAAATACTTAATTGTATATTTATTTTAATAATAAATATAAAATTTGTGTACCTACTGTTGTTTACCTAGTCAATGGTAAGGAACCCTTCGTGCGCTAGTCCGACTCGCACTTGGCTGGTTTTTCGAAATTCAACTTTAAATGCAGTATTATTAAAAATTAAAATTCAATCCTGTTAGTGTAAGATTTGTTTTCTCTCAAAATTACAAAATATCATTCAATTTTCATTTGTGACACGTTACAAATGAAAATTTGTATGTCCAGTGTTTGTTTTATATCCTACATAGGAAGAGAAATTGAGTGCTTGAGTGTTCTATGTCCACTCATATGACCATTTCACAACCCTCGACGCCGTGGTCGCCATTTTGCATAATTTGTTGCTGTCGCTGAAGACATCACGAAAGACGCTTAGTTGCAAAAGAAAAAAAAAGGAATATTCCTTTAATTTGTTGTTTTTGAGAGTTAATTGTTTAAGACATATGACAAATTATGTCTCGAACATATAACAATAGTCGATGTAATCAGACGCACCTGCAAACTGAGTAGTAAGTACTTCTTAATTTACACTCGATTCCGTTTTGAATTTGAAACAGGCTGTTGTTATTTAAGAATTTTGTACAACCTTCAAGCCAAGCCCAAGAGTGTGTTCGTATAAGTAAGTCGCCAACTACTAAGTACGTTACTACTTAGTAAGTACTAACTAATTACGTTATACACGTTAAAACAGACTTCAATCGTACAATTGCAATTTTTTGGCTGTTTTTCTTTAGAAAGCACATTAGTTTATTATTTTATAATTATGACGTTATTCATCCTTATATTTAAAAAGTACTCTCTTTATCGTTTCTACGGTGATGTGGAATTCTTGACGTCTAAACAAAACAAACTCAAATCATTTTTCAAAAGGGATTGACAAACACTTTTTAACTAGAATAGGTAGTTAAAACCTATTCTTGTTAAAAAGTGTGCTTGAGTTATTTTATAATTAATGCAGTGAATTGTACACCACCTGTATATATACAATTGGAACATAGAGCAAATAAGCACGCAGAAATGAAACAGTCAAGTCCACATTCGTAATTATATTTGTACATGTTTGTTTTATCTCTACGTAAAAACGTTAAATTAGGTGTTCATAAGTACCATCTATGGATGAAAATCATAACAATTATTTCATAGGTAACTTATACATACATTAAGAAAGACTTTCAAATCTAGAAGCTAAAGCGTTTTATAAAATAGAGCAAAAATTTCTTTTTTTTTTCTTTTTGATGTCTTCGCATAGAGCATTAAGCCAAAAATCTCTTTTACTGTAATATTTAACCAATGGTAGATAGAACAAATAAGCCTTAGGCAACTAAATGTTACAGAAGGCTTCCGGTGAATCGAATTTATCAAAAACACGTGCCTATGAGAGGTACAAAGCGTTTCAGAAAAATCCACAGTTTTTTCCGGAGCTGTCAAGCCTTGCAAAGAAATGTGAAATTTTGATAGCGAATGTTAAATTAATAACAAAATTTGACAGCTCATAGGCGTGCGTTGTGACTCCGAATTCAATTCCCACAAGACGCGGTGTCGATGGTAGCATATGATAAAAATCTTCGCGCTTTTCAATAAAGGGAATTCCCTTTATTGAAAAGCGCGTAGCTTTTTATAGACATAGATAGAATTTATTTCGGATTTTACAATTTTTTATATCATTATTTATTTTAAATGGGTATTGTTTCGTAGCTCAGATTCGTGTATCGTAGTCTCGGGTCGCAGTCTCGCACTGAGCAGCGAGTGTCACCGGCCGGCTCATCGTTCCCGCACCGGGAACGAACGCGGGAGCAATTAACGACCGACGGACTCCATTTACGCTCTTCAATTCTTCATTCGACAACAACAACACACTAAATGATGAGCACGATTGATATTTTTTTGTAAATTTAAAATTAAAGTAAATTTAATTGTATACGAGAAGTCGACACTTCGGTTTTTACGGTTTCGGGAAAATTTTTTTTCGCTGGATTTTGATAAATCTTTAAACAGTGTCAACTCGGTATCACTTAATTTTTGTGGTTATTCGCAACACATTTTCAATTTGTTAATCTAATATACAGATTTTTAAAGCGCCTTTAAGAGCAATATGTCTTTTAATACGTGTGTAATTGTCACAGTACAGACACGACACGGTACCACGCGTCGTCTTCATTACGTTAGTCAATCGAATTCGAATCTTCCATTAGTTCGTTAGGAATTCACAAATGAACGCAGCAATTACTTATTTGATTGCTCAGCGTTCGATCCACTCGGGAATTTGTAATCACTATTGCTGAAATTAACTCTCGCATCTTTGCCGAAGCTATTCGGATTTCAATTGGCTACAACTGACGAGTAATTATACTGAAGACCCTTTTGAATAAATGAATGAAGCTTTTTGCCCGACGAATTACATGTTCTTTTACATACGACAGAGAAGCTCTTGGCCTTCATCTCACCTGATGGTAAGTGACGATAAGGCCGAAGGTGGAAGCGAGCTTTACCTGGACTCCTCAACATCTGAGGAACTGGCTATCTTACCTCTATCTAATTGTCGGAACACAACAATGCTATAAACATTGTTATTATGGCGACCAACTTAGGTAAGATGGTGGTAGCTAGCCAGTCGGGCTCAGAAGCCCTACCACCAACCAAACGGAGCAGAAAAATTTCTGCCCCCAGTGGGAATCGAACCCCGGACCTCCCGATCAACACCCGGTGGTCTCAACCACTAGACCAAGGAGGCGGTTAATGTGGTTTATATTATGTATATCTCTATGTTTTTATTTGTAGTTTAGCTAGCTCTGTGGTTTGATTAGAATCGATTCACGATAGGTTTCAATATCCAATCTATCTCTGGATCTGTTCTTTACTGGGGATAGAATTTTGACGTATTTTGTATGGAGCTAATGTCAAATATCTATCATTGTAATCAAATCCATAGAACGAATATTTGAAACCGACCGTTAGAGGATTTAGTTTATCACTATGCTTATCTTCATGTAATACAGATCTCCTTTTGCCATTGATTTCAATTATATCTACACGTGTATCATCAAATTTTCCTTACTTTCTGTTTACATAATCAGAAATTTCGTCACGAGAGCCAAAACGGTATTCAGTCAAACTTGTGCTAGACATAAAATTATGTAAAACTGGCCTATTTTTCCGAATGGTATTATCTAAATTTGGTTCCAATTACACCAATAAAATTTCTCAAACTAGGTCAAGGCTTTCAATGTCAGTTACGCACTGAAAACCCGCAGTCTGGGTATAATTACAATCCGTTATTGTTGAAGTAACAAATTTGATTAATTTCTCAACCCTTTTAGTGAAATTTGTGACGGTCTCTCTTATAAGTATAATAGGTTTGCTATTTTAGGTCCTTTCAAATGACAATCTCGCTCGTTAAAAACTAATTTTAACGTCTTCATTATAGAAGAGGTTTCCGAGAATAAAGGTATCTCTATGTATTGGAGCGCCGTAAGATTTATACCTTGGAGCCCGGGGTCCCTGAAACGGATGTTTGTGAAACTTTTCAGAATATATTTTCAACACTAAATACTAAAATGTTTACTTATTTATTTTTGCCTTAATCTCAATTTCTTTATTAGTAAAATAACTATATAATTATGTTTTTGATGTTTTTTTTACGTGATCGAAATTTTTTGCGCTTCAAGTTATATTTAACGAGTTAGATCTTACGACGCTAATTTATTATTTGTACAATAAATGATCGTTTAAGCTATCCTTTCAGTTGGACAAATTAGAAGCTCGTAAGTTACCCAATCGTATTCCATTTTACGAAACACGAACAAGTGAAGAAAAGTTGGTACACAAAAACCTTTTTTGTTATTGCTTCGATTCAAATAACGCAAATATTCACAATCCAATTTAGCCCCGCTTTGTGAAGTGAGTTACAATCACAATCTTCGCCGAGCACACTCGTATGAACATAATAAGCTGTATGCGTGGTTACTCTGGTTTGTGGGATGTTCCCGTAATGTACAGTTTTCAGATACTAATTAGAAATAATTTCCCATTACGCTAAAATTGCTTTGTTAGCTGCACATGCTATCATATCATATAGCTTACCAAAATGTAGGTACCTTACACGTACAATATCTACATTACGAGTAGTAAACATAAGGAATATGTTACTCATAATAATCATTTTTAGGGTTTAAGAGTTCTATACCACCAAAGGTACGGTACCCTTTTAGGATCATTTCGTAGTCCGTCTGTCTGTCAAGATTTCTCAGTGTTAAGGAACATGTAGAGATATATAAATTTAAAATGTATATCAAATACTCGGGTCTACGGTATCTTTTAGCTATGAAAAAATCAAAATTCGCAATCAAAAGATATGACCGTTTATGTCGCATATTTTGCGATTTCACAAGGGAATTAAAATCTATACGTGACATAAGCAAAATTTCCGTAGGGCAGTGTCCATTTTTGGCTACCAGTGAACACAATACAATAATGAAAATGATTTACAAATTAATTATCTTACTATTTTAGCAAACTTATACTCAAACAAAACAGGTATTTGTATCAAACAACACTTGTGAATATAATTTTTTTCAGTATTTATTTTATTATTTTATTTATGTGATAAATAGTATGACATCTTCCGGCGTAGCGCACGGTATTCTGTCTAATAATAATTGTTAGAGTGCGAGAGATCTAAATGCTGCGGTCTGTTAAGTGGAAATAAATAAAGTTATAATATTTTTCAGTTTAAATAAGAAATACAATAATGGGTATGAATTAAAGTAAATATGAACTGTTTCTATGATTTTAGTATTTTTGACACATGGCAACACTAATACGAAAACCGAGAACGAGAATCGATGTTCTCGCTCTCATACTGACTCTGGCTCAGCTAAGGACACCGAACGGAAGATTGTTTTTTATACATTTTACAAAATTGGTAAGCGCTAGAAAAATCGATTTAAACCCTTTGATACTAAATCATGCTCAAATTCCTTTATCTAAGAAGCCTTATATAGGAACTAATTAGGTAATTATTGTAAATATTTAGTTGTAAATGAATGTTCATCATTAGCCAAAGTCTCATACAAAATGGACAATCCCCTTTGGCAAAAAGCAATGTCTTGCAGCACATGTAAAGAAAAAATCTTAAAACCGTAAATACGTAGCTAGGAACTCATATACTCGTAGGATAATGTGTATATTAGATAAGTTTGTATAGGGAACCCTCGGTGTGCGAGTCCAACTCGCACTTGATCCGTTTTTTGTTCTGGGCCCTAAAATTGGTTGGTCAAACTAAATTATTGGTATAGTCCATTATCGTGCACTGTAGTAGGACTGTAGGCTTTTTTAATATCATCTCACGGGATCCAAGCCAAATTCACCCGCACGTTGTTGCAAGCTGGCGATTAACAGACTAGTCTCGAACGCTATCACCAACCCGCAATGGGTAAGTGTAGACCACACCCGTTATAGGTGAGGTGATAACGATGAGGATTTAAGGAAGTATTTTGAACACACTCTCAACTTAATTACAAAAATAATGTCCGAATTGCGAAATGAAGTACGTTTTTCATCAACAGCTTATAGCTCCAATAACGAAAACTATTTATTTTGATGGTCTCGATTACCTATTTTAAAGTGTTATTTCCATCTGTTTCTATCTGCAGTACTCTGAATATAAGATCAACTAGCAAGCAAAACGCGAATTTCTTCTTATGTTGCTGAATTGTAACTATAAACATAACGCTGTTTCATTTGTTTTAAAGGAATAAATAGAGACAGCATCATGTTAAAACATTGTCTAACTTTAGACAGCGTTTAATAACTTTTTGTATAACACCGTTATTGTTTGTGTGGGAGGACAGTAGTTTGTATGGGAGGATATCGCAGACAACTGATGCTACATTGTCTTTTAGCGCATGAGAGATAAATTGTGAAAGAGACTTAGTTCTGCAGCTCACGCTGCGCTGTATGGAAAATACGTCAGCTGACTGATGTTGATACAGCAAGACAGCTGTATATTTTTCTTACTTTCATAGTTTGATGTCGTAGAGTATTTTGTTGTGGAGTAATGCTGCCGACATTCAGGTCGTTTTTGTGCTGTAGAAAAGGGCTATTCGTGCTATCTATAACCTTAAAATGAGAGATTCTTTGCGATATAAGTTTAAAGAAATTGGTATTATGACAGTAGCGTCGCAATATATTTATGAGAATCTAATATAGATGTTCGTAAAAATATTCATTTGTTTTATAAAAATAAAGACAATGAAATTTTACTTTTCCGAGTACATTTTATTAGTCGTCTATAACTTTTTAGTTTGTACTTAGTACTTAACTCTGATAGTATTCCTTTAAACTTCGTTATATTTATACTACTATTGTAATTTTTTTCACGTGTCTATATATAACCGTTTACCAGATAGAGAGGGGGGGGGGGGACACTTACCTCTAACAAAAATTATTCATTTAGTTAATACTAGACAAAAGGATATTTTAGCTTTACTAAATACCAGGCTCCAAAAAATCAATAAATCTTTTAGAGGCCTGTGTATACGTTTCTACAATAAAATCCCAACTTGTATACAAGAACTTAGTTTACACAGATTTAAAGTTGCAATCAAAAATGTACTTATTAAAAAAACCGGCCAAGTGCGTTTCGGGCCACGCGCAGCGCACACTCACACCTCACAACACGTTGCCACAGATTACTAAATACGTTGCTATTAAATTAGGCATTATTATTCTTATTAAAGCTGCAATGATTTCATATTTCTTTAACTTCACGTGGTTTGAAAATTATGTTCAGTACTAATTGTCAATGAAATTTTACTTTTCCGAGTACATTTTATATGTTAGTCGTCTATAACTTTTTAGTTTGTACTTAGTACTCAACTCTGATAGTTTTCCTTTAAACTTCGTTATATTTATACTACTATTGTAATTTTTTTCACGTGTCCATATATAACCGTTTACCAGATAGAGGGGGGGGGGACACTTACCTCTAACAAAAATTATTCAACAATACCCCACACGATGGGTTAGTTGAGAAAAAAAATACTCCCACTTAACTTGTATGGGAGCTACCCTAAAAAAAATATTTCAATGTTTTTTTCCACCACTTTTTTGGCATGATTAATATACATACCCATACCAAATTACAGCTTTCTAGTACTAATAGTCTTTGAGTAAAAGCGCGGACAGACAGACAGACATGGCGAAACTATAAGGGTTCCTTGTTTACTACGGAACCCAAAAAGCATATTATAATGTGTCTGATTACATGACTGACAAAAAAGCTTGGGGCTTGAACTCTCAATTCTAATATTAATTTAACAATGCACTGCGTTTTGTTTCAAAGAAACGTTCAGTGAGAGCAATTTATAAGCTAAGTTCACGCACTTCTCTCAGAGATAGGTTTAAAGAGATTGGTATTATTAATAATTATTTGGATAATTAAAACTATTTGGACATGAGGTCAACTCTACACTTTCTTTTGATTAATATATTAATGAAGTCTTTATCTTATACCGGGTGTAACTGAACACCCCAATAACATTTAAGGGGCATATAAGTTAGATACTAAATGGACCTTCGGTGCTCGTCTGAGATCTGGAACCCCAATACTTTCAGAGTTATTTGATTTCAAACTGAAAGCAAAAACTTTCAAGTGACAACCATAATCAGCTCTTAACACAAAAGAAAGGACATGTCCACTTTTGGGCTAAGAATATAATTATTTATTAACCAACATGTTTCAGGTATTATTGTAAAGAGTACTCAAAAATCTAGGGTTAATTTAGGTTTTTTTAGGCCTGCAAATTCAAAAAAACAGCAATTTTATGATTGACTTTCATAGTATGTAAAACAAAGCGATTTTTGTATGGAAACCAATGACAAGTTACTGAAACGTGTCACAAACGAATAAATAAGTAACAAAAGCGCACAAACGATGTGATAGTGAGTGACTTTCTGACTAAAATTCACATAAATTACATTTTTAATGTTTTATCAAGATTTACGAAAAACATGGCTGTATGAACTTAGCTCCCTTTGCCTTCTCTTGCAGAAGTGACAGCGTCAAAAAAAGCCTCGTTTAATTTTGTGATTGTGATTTTAATGATCGTGATCGCTTATAATCTAAGCAATCACAATACATCACAATACTTTTTATTAAGAAGTGCACAATCTTGTATTGTTGCCGCAATAACTGTCAAATTAAAGGCAGCGCAGACGTTATAGATTTTTCCTTCGACAATAAACCCCCAGGTGACCACATATTGAATTGGATTGCAAATTAGCAGCATTGCAGGTCACTGCTGGTAACAAACAAGCATCTCTGACTCTGACCAAAAAAATGATACATGTAATCAATAGGTCCATGCTATTAAAATGAAATCTAGCACAATAAATGCATTGGTTGGTGGCAGATGACTTCTATACTTTACTTTGTAGCAGTGTGTTTGTGCAGCATTTGTTAGGATGAGCCCCTGGCTGTAGTGTCTAGTGTGTGATACCTGTTTTACTCTGCCTACTCTTAGGATAAGCACCTACCTCACAGTAATGAAATATCAACATAAATAAAATATACTGGTCTGTTCTTAAGAATGCTACAGTTTTACTATTTCAATAACAAAAGATTTTTTACAAAACAAATGCTAATTAATGAAGTCATTATAATGAACTAAGTGCAAAATTCTCTAAGATTACTATAATGCTAATTCAAAGTGTAAATATTTACTTCTATATGACTACATACCCTCGATTTTATCATGGGTACTAAATATGTAATATGAAGTGTTGAATAATTATAATGGTGGAAACTATGTGAAAGAGTTGTAATATAGAAACTGGTTGCAGGTATGAAATAAAACCCAGAAATTATGTAATTTTTATTTATTCAATTTCAACATCTTCCCTCATTAGTACGTCATTTCAAAATTGAGCCAGTGGTGTTATATGAGTTTGGTGCGGAGCCCATCCTAAATTCATGGATTTCATTTGATTTTTCAGTCTCATGTGATAGATCATTTTCTTGAATATGTTCTCCAAAATAAGACTTAGCTTGCTTAATTTAATATGTTCCAAGACTGATTAAAATTAAATTGAATATTTTCATTCTGGGGAACATTCAAGTGTGGAATTTAAGCATCAATATGTACAAAGATGGCTTCTAATGCCCTATTTAAAATAGATTGACCACCAGGTTGGTTGGTCGCTTACTGCAGCTAGCAGTGTAAGTTATAAGATTTCTTTTGAAATAGGTAATTAGAGGACTTTTGTAAGTACAATTTTAGTAACCTCTAATAAAACAATGGAATTGTTTGAATCAGACCCAAAGAGTATAACGTATAGTTAGATTTCTACTGGACAGGTTTTCCCTGCTTATATGGGCTATACCTAAATGTAAAGGTGCATATTGATTTTTGAAGCAATAACACTTTTTTATATAAATAAACATGAGTTTTTGAAATGTATACCCGAGAAGCAATTCTGCAAAGGGATTCCTTAGCCCATAGTCTGACTTAATATAAACCTAAGGCCTTTTTAGGCTTTGAAAAAACCTCACCTAATTGAGTTAAGCAAGAGAACAATAAAACAAATTGTGTGACTGTTAAACCTGTCCAGTATTTACATACTATATCAGTGGAATTTTCTATATTTTCAAATTCAATTAGTTTCTGTTCTTTGATTTTATTGTTAGTAAGTCAAGCATGAATTATTTGGTGTAAACAATACAGTGAACTTATATTACCGTAAAAATGCAAAATCATATTGACTCATGTGATTTTCACAGACTCTGGCATTACTTTACGAATATTTTACAATCCCCGAGGATCTTCTTTCTTAAATATAATGGTACCATTCGACATTCAAAATTATAGCACTCTGGTACAAAAAAAATGAGAAGTTGTATCAGGAGTGCGACTGTAACCTGGAAGTATAACATTTTGTTGTTCAATTCTTGGGTCTGGTTACTTCGTACGTTCAAATTACGAGAAAACTTAGTCCAGTTAGCAAGCCAATATTTAAATCACATGTAAAATCAAGAACCTGAGCATAGCTGTAGAAAATAAAAGATACTATTTTGTGAAAGGAAGGAAGGTTACACACTTAAACACAAACAATAAACAAAAGTCAAAACGACAGCTACAGTGGCATTGACATATTGACAATGACATCCTTTTAATTGCCAGTAAAAAAAACTAAATGTGGCCCTGCTAAAGAAACAATAAAAAAAAACATTTTTAATTTTTTTCTCCTAAATGCAGGCCTTAATATTTTTAATATTCATGAATAAACATCCTTCTCATAAAGTTCTATTTCCGTCATAAATTTTTAAACTGGTTAAAAAAGGTTCAGAATAAAATTCCACGTTCCATACAAAAAGTGGACATGTCCTTTAAACACAAAATGACGCGTGACAGATGTGAGCGTAGTATTCCTTAGTGGTAGCGTAGTAGCTTACGTAGTGCTCTTGGCACTTAATACCAAAAAATAATTAATTTAGTTTGTATGACGTGAGCGTAGTATTCCTCGTACGCTTACGGAGGGCTGTCGGCACTTAATACCAAAAAATAATTTATTTAGTTTGTATGGGAAAAAAAGTAGGTTTGTTAGCTCTAATATTTTTCCTACAGAATCTCTACTTCTGATGGATACATACCCTTAAATGTTATTGGGGTGTTCAGTTACACCCTGTATAATGTGAATTAACACATCTATTCTTGTAATGGAAGCTGAGCTCAAACTTTTGCTTTGAGGTCAGCTTCCAATTGACGACTCTGTAAAAAAAATCAAAATAGGCTAGATGACAAAAAAAAAAATTTTTTGCTTTAATAGAAGCTCATTCATGTAATAAACAGAAAGAAATAACGGTTTTCGAATAACTATAAAAACAACCAAGATATAAGGTATTAAAGATTTTTCTCCATCTCTTTCTAGCAAAACGGCAATTTACAAAGAGTTTATATGGCCGTACTCAACAATGACGTCACGGTTGATGTCGGATCTTTCTGTCTAATCGCCTTCAAATTAACAACTTTAAATGCTTGTATCTAATGTATTTCTAAGCCGATTTTAATTCTAATTTTACAGGACTGCATCTTTTTCCACGGTATTTTAATATTTAATGACCAAACGTAAAAATTTGAATTCAGTCATCATCCCAATTGTAAATATGGCGATTTAAAAGAGGATATAAAAAATGTTGACCTTTCGAGTTTCTTGCCTGTTCTTCTCGAGAAGGCTCTCCCAATTTCCGAACAGTACGCCTATTCGCTAACTACGGTTGGTAACTAGAACTGTCATTTTTGAAATACACTCTATATCCATTACTGGTTTAGTGATCTTATGTGTTACGGCAGCGTTCATGATAGCAGTAATGGATGTTAAGTTCCTTTCAAAAATGACAGTTCTAGTTAGCAACCGAAGTTACAGAATAGGCCTGCAGGTGTAGAGTCAACTTTTTTTTTCATTCCTACTTGTATTTGCAGACATCTTGAGTATATTCAGGATGTATGCACATACAAGGTTAATAGTATTTCTTTAAATTAGATTGTTTTGCTTTGTTTTGACAGCAATAAGTGCCTGAAAAGGCCTATGTTTAATAAAGATTTTTGAATTTGAATTTACCGCGGGGAGCAAGCACCCCGCGGTGGTGTGATCCTCGCGTCGACTTTATGATCAAAAAAGGTTTTCAATTACCATTCGGTGCAAAAATGTGTCTTTCTTTGAAGATTAATTTTTATTTGCCTTGAAAATGTACTACTTACTTAAAAATGTACTGTAAGCTACTGGAAAGGTTAGGTTTTTTTTTCAGAAAGCTCTTTCATTTGAAACCCATATAGATGTCACGTGTGTGCCGAGGCGAGCATGCACTCCGATTTTATAATAAAAAAAAAGATTTTCAGTTGCGATTGGGTGCAAAAATATCTTTTTTTAAGTTAATAAAGAATTTGCTTAAAAAAGGTGTTCTATTATTAAAAAAAACTCAAAGGTTACGCTCTAATCTAAAAGCTCTTTCGTTTGATATCCTTATTACAATGGTGGCTAATGAGAAGCGATCTGCCATTTTGGACCGGCGGCTATATTGAATTGTGAGCAGTGTCACTCGCTGTCTCGTGTTCTACTATCAATGCCCTTTCATTTGATATCCATATTACGTGGGTGGCGAAAGAAAAACGATCCGCTATTTTGGAGCGGCGGCCATATTGAATTTGGATCATTGTCACTCACTGTACCGTGTTCTGCTAACAAGCCCTTTCATTTGATACCCATACCTATAACATAGGTGGCAAAAGGAAAACGATCCGCCATGTTGGAGCGGCGGCCATATTGATTTTGGAGCAATGTTCCACTCCCAAATCCCTTTTATTTGATACCCATATTGCGTAGGTGGCGAAAGAAGTGCGATCCGCCATTTTGAAAGCGGCGGCCATATTGGATTTAGATGAAAATCATATACTTGGTCGTGTTTTACTCTTGAAGCCCTTTCATTTGATACCCTTATTACTATGGTTGCAAAAGGAATGTGATCCGGCTTTTTTCAATGGCGGCCATTTTGAATTTATAGAGTATTGAATTTTGAATTTATAAAATACAACAGTACTTGTATCGTGTAGCAGTCGAAAAATCCTTTCACATGATACCCAACCCATATAGTGCGAATTTATAAAGTAGATACATATGGCCATTTTCCTTGCGTGTTATCCTGACTTTTGCTTTGCCGAGATGCGGTATGCAAAAACTTCAGTGTTAGTATTGAAACAAACAAAATAACTGTATAATAATTCAGTAATACTGTCATTTTTTACCGAAAAATGCAGTAAATTTTCCACTTAACATTATGCTAATTTAAGACTTAGAACGTCAATCGTCAACGTAGCTCGTCTTTGTTTGTTTTTTTTTATTATTTTAAGTCTAACAGCTAACAAATGTCATGTGACCGAGCGTTTTAAATTAACGGCTAAAGTTATTTATTTTTTGGAATAAACAACGTTAATATGAGAAAAAATTGTAAACCATAATAGTAGATGTACATAATTAGTCTGCGTTAACATCAAACTATATTTTCGAAAAATATCAAATAGTCACTGCACCCACGACACAGGAGAAAATCCTAGTGTGGGGCGACGTTTTTAAAAAAAAAGAGAAAGAGAGAAAAGAGTTATCCAAAACTTTTAAACATTACTTGCATAGAAATGGCGCATTAGATAAATAGTTCATTGAAGAGCTCTCGCTATCGTTATCGTAAAATAACACATTGTTGGTTTTTTTACGTTTTCGTGGTCTCGATTTTAAACAATAATTACATAGTGCCTTTAAAAAAGCCTTCAATACAGCTACAAATAAAAATACATATAAATAATATTATATCGGGGAAATATAAAACAATGAAAATGAGGGAGTTTTGAATATTTAGGTTATTCAAAACTCCCTCCATCGATGTCTGACAATTTCCTCCACCGATTCTTAGCACTAATGCGTTCAAGATTTCGAAATCGATTAAAAAAATCAACGTTTCATACTTTCCCGTTACCGTTGTATCCATGTACTGGGAATATTAATTCCACGTCATTAATAATTCCACGCGCGGGTGGATACTGCTTGTAGCTTTCAACTTAATTGCTTATTTATAGCTGAAATATCTCAATATTGCAGTCCGACTGCGCATGAAAAATATCACCTGCTCAAATATTACAATATAACGTTCTGATCCATATTGTGTATACTGTTATCATGATATAAATACTTGTTTATAATTTTAATTTGTAATGATAAGTCGTTAAGTGTAGTCTGCATTCTCAAAATGAATGCACTAGCCTTTGTCTGTCCAGTCACTGGACAGACAAAGGCTAGAATTAATCGAATTAACAAAACGATTGTAGGTACAAAATAAAATCTCATCGAAATATCACCGCAGCAGTTTCCAGTGAAATAAAACAGGGGAGCTGTCAAAATGCGATTAATACGTACGTGAGGCTACTTTACAACTCCAACGGCTCGCTCGCCGCGCGCAACTCTCTGATACTGCGGATTGGTTTTGCTGTCAAAAAGTTCTGTTCTCTGTACGACTGCAGCCTGGTGTCTGTAAATAAAACGTGTTACAAGTAGGAAATCTTTTTGTAAAATGCGCTTGTTGTGAAGCTACTAAATCGTGCGATTGTTTTTGGTGGTTGTTCTTTTTGACCATTCAATTTCCTAGTATGTTTAACAAAATCTGACCTTTTTTAGGGCGGGATAATTTGTTGCGACACTTAAACGACAAGTCGATGATAGCATCAGTTTGTGTATGTCGTAGGACTTGTTACCTATGAGTAATTCACTGATCTCCTGACATACCTTTGCTCCGGAAACTTACTACCCCCTTAGAACTCGTACTTGGGATCAAAAATCACCTAAAGAAGGCGATTTAATAAATTCTAGGCCTCCGATTACTTGGGAATGCATAGAGAATGCTCTAGTCCGTCAGTGGCAAATTCACTGGCTTCGCGATACCCTGAAACTCTCGGCCCCTGATAGAGAGCCCGTTCGACGTCAGCAAGACCCAATGCACGCAACTACCCACTTTAAACAGACCAAGTAATATAAACAAGCATGAACTTCGCCTATAAACAAGCATGGCTTTCACCTAACAGAGGGTCACTTGGTTCGAATTCGTTTGTGACCCCTCTAAGCAGACCAATCAGGGCCATATCTGCCGGTCGGTGATTAAACCAATTTTAACCCCAAGCTAACCTTACCTGGTCACGGTGCGCCTTGTCGATCTACGGACGTGGTGTTGGCACTGGAGCCGACCGCTAGAGTGATTGGACACGAAGGGCGCTGTCAAGTACCTATAGGTACTCTAACGCTGCAGCTGGCGACAGAGCGGCAAAACTCAAGATCAGTAGATTCCTGTGACAGGCTGAAGTTTACCGTTTCATGCATACTACATAGTTTTCGTTATTAAAAATATTACGTGTTAAAAATACAACTAATCACCTATGGTTATTTTTATCAAAAATGCAATAATTAATTCCACATTAAATAGAAACAAGATTTTCAGTCCAGTATAATTATTTATAATTATGAAAAAATATTTGTTTAATTAGGTATTTATTTGAATCGTGAATCGGAACGATTCAAATACATACACTTTAAACAAATATTTTTTTTTTGTAAAATGTAAACAGTAATTTTTTCAGAATAATTTTATTCAACTGGATTGATTTTTTTTTGTTTCTATTTAATGTGGACTTTATTATGGCTTGTTTGATAAAATAACCTAAAGAGTAAACTAAATATATTTTATTTATTTGTAAAACATAATAGTTTTAATCACGGAAACTAGTAAGCATGAACGTTCGACCTGTCACGGGAATCTTCTCATCTTGAATGGACTATAGTCGAAAGTGGATGATATGGTATGCATACTTTCTCTACACGTGTTAAAAATATTCCGTCGCCATACTCTTTGCACTTCGTGATAAAACCAATATTCCTATAGTTAAATAGCCAATTATTCCTCTATGTTTGATAAAATAAGGTGCTTGCTTCTATTCCACTTTGACTCTATTACCATCAGAAGCATTTCCTATAGGTATTTCACTATGACTTTACTTAACAGGTGCATTGCCGCTACGAATGGAAAAAAACTCATTTCAAAATCTACAAAATCACATAAATATGAAATTGTCAGTTAGTTTGACATACAATAAAGCAGTGGCGATAAAAAAGTAAACTTCAGATTCACTGCAGCATCGACAATTGTGAACGTCCGCCCAGTTTGAGCTTAACGCAAAATAGTTTTATTTCACTGAAACTTTTTAATTTCGTTGTCACAGTTGCGAACCGTTCGCAATATGCGGGCAATTGTTTTGGGCTGACTGCTGCTGTACGGTTTTAAATTGATTCTGGGAATGGCGATTGTATTTTTTGAGTGTAGTATTCAATGTGTGTTTTACGATGAAGAATATTATCTATATTCTGTAGCTGAATTGTACTTGGGAGACGTTACTTAAATGGTGTTGTGGTATTTTTTATGCAATAAAGTTTGCTAACAAGCAGGTGATTAATGGCCTTATCAAAAGTTGTCTGAATAAGCATTATGCACAACCGCCGGTTTCGACTGTTATATCTTATCTGTAACGCTGAATAAAAGAGAATTATGAGTGACAATCTGCCTGAGTGAGTGTTATGAATGATCATGGTTTTCCTATACCGCAGAATGCGTACATTTGATATTAAATCACACATAAATTTATTATTACTATAGCTTTCCGCTCGCGACTTCGCCTGTGTTATTTTTGTTTTCCCGTGGGATTATTTTTCCCGTAGGAAAATTACCCTATGTCCTTCCCCTGGTCTCGAACTATCCCTATACCAACTTTCATCAAAACCGGTTCAGTAGTTTCGAAGCCTATTCAATACAAACAAACAATCAAAACTTTCCTATAATATTAGTATCGCATATGTCACGAAGGCAATGCAATGTCAGCTCAGTTGCATGTTTTCGCACAGTTTTCACTAAAAGATTTTTCTGTTACCAAGGAGCCAAATTATATAACAATGCGAATAAAGTCAATAATATATACCTAAATATAAGGATGGAGTGTAAGAATAAAATTACCAACTGGCTAATGCGCTTGGATTACAATGAAACAGAGGGATTGTTAAAATAAGTGGACACTCGCACTATCAGATATTAACACAACTTACCATCTGACTTACTCACTCGTGAAGTCATGACACAGATTCTCTCCTACTAACGCAAACACACACACACACACGCACACACACACGCACGCGCACACACAACGCTCACACACACTCACACACACTCACACACACTCTCTCTCCCACACACACACACACACACAACACGCACACGCACATACGTTTAAATTTAGTTTAGTTTATGCTAAAAGTCTATTTTAATTTTATTTCCTTTTATCACCACCATAATCTTAAATTATGGAAATCTTAAATTAATGTGTTAGCTATATGCCGAAATTTAATAGTTCATTTGTAACAGACATGTAACGAAGTGAAGTCCTCCTATTCGGAGATCGCAATCTAAAACCAAAAGCAATGACGTAGTCGCGGCAAAACAGTTGAAGCAAATTCTCATCGGTATTTCGTTCTAGGTCGGAATCGAAGCGGAATTTCTAATTACCTCTCGCAGACGGATGCACCGTACTTAAGCACTTTGAAATATAGAAAGCATTCAGACATGACGTCGTCGTCTAGATTCCTGAGCTGGTCGCAATCGGCGAATTCCTTTCATGTTTTGCGAGATCGCAAATAGGTAAAGTTGGGCGGTAATGAACGTTTAAATCGAGCAGAGCGGCGCCTTTAGCCCGCGCTGTTAATTTAGATTGCGCTGGTTATTGTTATATGAAACTTTGCAGCACAATGCAACGGGAACTATCATCTTGCAATCCGGGAGATGCTAAGCTCTCAGGGATTTTGAACTTTCAAAGGAATCGAGATTTTATGTTTTTGTTACAGTTGAGCTGTTCTATTGTATGCGAATTTTAATTGATACAAAAGTTGGATAGTTTTGAAGAACCTTGTCTTGGGTCGTATTGGCATATATATAATTAAGATTTTGTCAAAACTAACAAAAATCAACTAATGCGTTTACTTGAAATTTTGTGAATAAGTAGCAGAATAAATTAACCAAAATGATTATCGAGACACTTCCTATTTAATTTAAATCTCGCCTATACGCATATAGTAAAAATTCTCTTCAAAATTTTTGATAATAAATTCTTATTTTGTGATATACAGTGGACCTTACACCCATTCGACGCTTGATACCAAACAGAGAATATCAACTGTACGTGAAATTCCAAATCCTCATATAAAGATTCACAATCTAATAATACGTTGTATAAAACTAAACAGAATTTGTATAACATTTAAGTTGAAAGAGCACGAACAACTGACTTTTTGAAAACTGATATAATGAAGCAAGATATTATGAAACTAAATAAAAAGCCTTAATCTTCATAAAGCTTTCATGTCGCGTTAGCAACACAAGAAGATAAAAAATCATGTCTTTGATAATAAAGCGAGATCCCTGACTTCAGCGAACACACAAATGGCAATGCTAAAATATTGAAACTAATATGGCGACGTGAGACATGGCGTGTCGTTAGAAGATAAAGGCTTTAAATTAAAATTATTACTCTAAATATGAAAGTTTCTATGTTTAGATGATGGGATGGCTATTGCAGCCCGTAAATACACGGTAATTTTTTTATCACCCTGGAAAATTTTAGGGAAGCTTCAGGACACATCAATTATTATAAAAAAATTAAAAAATGAAATAAAAAAAAAAAAAAAAAAAAAAAAATCTCTTAAAATGCTGCCCTCAACTAGTGCAGTATTTTTTGTATTATTTTGAAAATTAATATAAAATTAAGTGAGTTATTTTTTTTATTCCTAGTTAAATCATTCCAATACCATGGCGTGAAGCGTCCCTTAAATTTTCCAGGGTGATAAAAAAATAACCGTGTATAACTTGAGTACCGTGACGGCGCTATCATCGAAATCATGCTATCAAGCTCAGAATTTTTTAACAGTTATTTAACTTTAGTTAGATTCGTGCTTTGTAGATGGGATTGCACCAATAGTGATGTAAATGATGCGTTTTGAACATAAACCATCAATAAAACAAACAAGTTGTCCCTCATTTAAGAATTTGCCTTTGGTCAAATTCTAATATACATGTATTTTTACTAAAGAGATTGAAATAATTGTTTTTTTCAAAAAATAAACCAGACTTCAAAAACACCAAATAGTCATTAATAATATAAGAATACATTCAACATCCCGTTTTTATATTGAAGTCGGTACCAAGCAATGATCACGTGAAAAGTATTAAAAAACATTAGAACAAATAATAAGAACAATTAATGTAGTTAGTTAAATTTTGCACCAACTTCAATATAAAAATGTGATGTTGTATGTACTCGTATTCTTATATTATTATTTCTGACTTTTTGGTGTCTACAAATTTCTTATATTTTACTGGTAGAAAATGCCTCAAGCATTTAGTTCGCTTTTTGAACATCTCTTAGATAAAATAAATAAATTCATAATTTATCATAATTATATTTAGTAAATATTGCCCATTTTTTAACCGACTTCAAAAAAGGTGGAGGTTCTCAATTCGATGCGTATGTTTTTTTTGTGTGTATGTTACGCGATTACGCCGCCAATTGTGAACCGATTTTCAAAATTCTTTTTGTATTCGACAGAATATACTTCAAGGGTGGTCCCATGGTCACCAAAGTTAGGATCTGATGATGGGATCCCATGAAAATCGAGGAAAACCCTTAAATTTTAAGATCTGTCCAACGTGTTTTGTGTGTATGTTACGCGATTACTCCGCCAATTGTGGACCGATTTTCAAAATTCTTTTTGTATTTGATAGAGTATACTCCTGGGGTGGTCCCAAAGTCACCAAAGTCAGGATCTGATGATGGGATCCCATGAAAATAAAGATCCCATGAGTAAGGATGTATTTTTACAACAGTAACGCAACTTCAAAACTGCCGTTAAAAGTAGTCTGTATGAAGCGTAGACAACCAAACGCAATCGCGAAGCTCCGAATCACGGATTCCGTTCACCTCTCTTTATTCCGGGAGCACTTCGAAAGTGCCGAGGTAAACAAAAGTTCAGTCGGCTCTTTGCGAAACACAGTATTGGGGCAGGGCTTGACACCTAAGTTTTCCCATTAAAAGTTGGCACCACACGAAAATCATTCGGCCGTGCGTTTGTTTAACAATGGAAATTGCTTCGGCTGCCTTGCGAAACTGAGTTTATAGTTTTACGCGTGAAAAAGTAGTTTTATGGGTTGCGCTACATTTGGAAGTTTGGTTAGTTTCTTTGAGTGCTTATGGCAACATCGAACGTATATAGTGGATGACGAAGGGCATATGTTTATTAGAAATTTCGGTGCCCACTTCTAGTAAAGTTGAAGTTTCTCAGCTATAGCTTATCTATCTGTAAGTACTACTTGAGTACTATTTTGTGTTTTCTTACTGTACTTTTACTCTTTACTATTCTCCCATCCAAGCAGTGTAATTGTTAATTGAAAAAGAATATCGTCATAAAAAAATTAACAATGAAAATTATTTTGAGTACCGAACGCATACTTTCGAAACTGAATGTTGAAAACAAACCGCTCCTCTTATCCAGGTCTAGTTTCATTCACTGCGAATACGGTTAACACAGTTAACATCGCACTCCTAGTCAACATACCGAATTAAATTAAAATCTTGCATGTAGGAAAAAGTTAATTGAATGCAATCCAGCTAAGTTTTCTCATAGGGATTGATGCCTTTCGTTTTGCAATAGAAATAATTGATGTTATGTGGTTCATAAATGGTGATTAACTGATGACAATTTTATTTCAAACGCCTTTACAAAGTTTAGTGTATATTTTTTTCATTATTTAATGCTTTATAAGTTGCGTCTCTGTTTGTCCCGCAGAAATGTGTCATTCTGTTTTCTACAACGTTTCTTAACAATGACGAATTGTCACACAAACTTTCTACCCCAATATTACCCCCTTAGCGTATCTAAAAATATCAACTTAGCAGCAAACGTAAAATAACTATTGATAATAATTTGTCATAACTGTAATAAAAGTAAGTTTAGTTTGATACCATTATAACAAGTAAAGTCTTAACAGGACATCCTTTAAGTAAGCAAAAGTCGTAAGATGATTTCAAAAACTCAAAATCAGTTCCGAATGTGACATTTCGATTCTGATAAGCACAACCAAAATGAAAGCATTCAACGATTGCATTCCTAGGCAACCTATACCAGAAATAATATTTTTCAACACACTTGCTCGTAAAGTGGTTCTTATTACCTTGCATTTAGACCCGTTATTCAGTATATTAAACACGAGTGCTTTTCACTTTATATAATCGCACAAGTGCCGTAATCTTAACATGACAAATTCTAATTTGTTCAAGATTGCAAAGTAAATGTATGTCCAGTACGCATTCTTAAATTTGTCGTTTAATATACCTTTTTTTAACACGACTTTATGCCAATTGGAAACAAATGAACATCCTACTACTGGTTACTTAAATATTACATTAACAACAACATTAAAATAACAATAATTAATAACTATAACTAAAATAAATTATTAAAAATTCACACAAACTTGTTTTTTAAAAACTAAAATGTTCGGTCTATTTACTTTTGAATTTTGGCTGTTTGGCCCTTTTTTAAATGTTGGCTGTATGAAGAGTTTAGCTATGCCCGGGCAGCGCGCGAAAAAAAAAGGCGCGCGGCACTTTCCCGCTATTGAAATTTTTGCCTTTTTGTTGTAATTGATAATTGATTATCTACAAATATGTCGAGTCCAAGTGAAGAAGAATCCATATTATTATCTCCGCCGGATTTATTTCTTTATTTCTTTCGCAGTCTTTATTGATCACAACATAATTAAATGGTTTATTCCAAATAGTTGAGCACATTTCACGGAACTGAGACCACGACATATCTGAACCTACATGCTCATCGTAAACGTGTTTTAAATTTACATCGTCTTGTTTAAATAAAATAATGAGGTTAGAATTGTCCCTTATAAGTTGTTTAGGTACTTTACTGTATGTTTGGTTAATGTAAAAACAATCAATATTCTTATGTCGACCCATAGCAAAATAATCCCGAATGCTATTTTGGTTTTCACAAGCTACGTCGTCGAATATTATAATGGAGTTTGGCAAAGCTTCGTGTGGGCTTATGATATCATTATTATGGTTATATTTACTATAAGATATATCTGCAACTAAATCTAATACTTTTTCTAAGAACACATATTTTGGTTGGTATAATGATTTAGAATATACATATAAGTTACGAAAACGAGCACCATTCTCATGTAATAACAAACCTATTACTAAGTTTGTCTTGCCGCAATTTGATGGTCCACAAACAATACATCGTATAGTGCTCGGCAATAAGTTGCCATGTCGCTTTGCTTCACATAATGATGCAGGACAAATATTATAATCTAATTTTAACGTTTCCTTTTGTTTGAGGAACTTCATAGCAACTTGTCCGTTTTGATTCGTGGCTTTTAACAAAATGGATATAACACTTTGCGTTCGTAATAATAAGAGAACTAGCAGTATATTTACTTGTAAGTGCACTCACTCCACCATATAGACTAAGCATTCGACGGCGGTAACAATAGCAAGGAGTAGAAGAATTTGGATACTGTTACCACTCATTATATTAAGTTATTGGACGTGTCTAGAACACACAATGTTAAAGCATCGAGAAGAATGGAGAGAGAAGAAAGAGCTCTCACCCCTCTCGAATCGTGCAATAAAAAATGATATGAGTAAGGAATCGATGCTTAAAAATAAACATTGTTTAATTACTTGCATCCCTACTTTAACAAAGTAATACACTGCGTTCTTTAATAAATAAAACTATATTTTTAATTTTATTACCATTATTTTAAACTATGTATTTGAATTCTAATAAATTTTATCTTAGATTTATTTATAGAGGTAATTCTGAATGAATGTTTTTCAAAATATTTGATTACATTATAGAGGTGTTAAAATAAAAACAAATATTTTCATACAAGTCTTTTTATTTTTAAGTAATATTTATTGAAAACAATACAAGACTTAAACTAACATAACTATTTAAAATAACATAAGTCTTAGTTAGTAAAATTTATAAGCATTACTATAATTTTTCAGAAGAATAATGTTGTTGAAATAATGTATCTCCGTGAGTGTACACGTAACTAAAGATAGTAGGTACGCATCTAGCACATTAGAGAATTTTAATATACATCTACAAATGTTATAGGTCAGCAATAGTTATTTAAAAACTATAACTGTAACCACATATTTTCTTAGAGATATTAGTTATAATATTTTCTGCTTGATCCATTATTGGATCAATATGCTCGGTTACCACATATTGTGTTTTTATTAATGGATCATTGCTGGTTGATTCCAGATCTAATATTTCTAATTTAATTAATCGCCGCCCTTTAGTAGGTATTGTTTTAATTAAATAAGAAGGTTCGTTCCCCTTCGTATTCTGCAGTAACTTGCTTCTCCTCTTCATGGGCTTCTTTTTATTAAAAAGACTTTTAACCACCTTGGCATGCAGCGGTGAATCTTTAGCATTCCAATGTGGAAATTCTTCAGAGAAGCCCTCCAACATATCTTGCGCATTTTGCTCAAAGCAAGGAGCATAATCTTCTGTTGCCTCCTTGCTTATGAGTAGCGACTGCGAGATTTCTTGGGTATTCTGAAATTTAATTTATTATGCAACAAAAATAATTTCACATCGAAGAAATGATTGATATAGTGGCGGAGGTAGAAGAGTATCTAGGATCCACAAGGAGGCTGACTATCTTATACGGAACCGATAGAATATGAGAATCACGATAACAGCATCACAACCATAAGGTTTTAACAACAACATTATCTTCCAACTAAATCAAATATACAAATAAACATTAACTAGTGATCTAACCACTACACAAGAAAAGAGTTTGAAGAAAAATAATTTATACGACTTACCATGATGTATTTGGGTGACCGTAGTTGTCACTTGATTAATTATGTGTGAAACAAATTTTAAAAACATTCGACTTTAATAGCTATTTATAGTGTAAATATAATGCTGACATAACAACAAAGCATTCGCACGGAATCGCAATTGGACAAATTACTAATGAACTATAAGTTGGAATACCTAAATCAGCAATAACATGTCCCAACCAGTTTCGAATTGTTCATTGCGTGTGCTATTTTATTAATAGTTTTATATTTTATGGATTATGAAATAAAAAAAACATGGTAGCTGGTTTATAGCGTTATATATTTTCATCGTTACAATACAACATTAAGTATTTGATTAAAACTAGGTAATTAATTTACCTATTTACCATTAAAAAACAATGTATAATACTATTAAACAAATAACTGATGGATAACAATATTAAAATTAAATAACTTTACAATATAAAGTGCCGTGTCGGTACATACTATACAATTTCATGTATGTTTTTATTCTATTAACTTATTCATTACTTAAGTCATATAATAAATAAATAGATGATGGGGTAACATATTTCTCAACTTACAATTTGATTCATGATTACCATTAAAATAATAATAAACTATACAATACGGTGCTTCTAAAGAAAAACTAATGATATTAAACTAAACTATCCCAGTGACCCCATGATAAAGTAGACATTTTGTTTTTTAATATGATACGTTTATCGTCATTACCTGACAAAGCTATTTTGTTCTGTTCTTGAGTAAATATTTCGTGCTTAAGAGATTTAAATATGATATTTTTTTTCTTCAAAAATGTATTTTCATTTAATACCTTGTAATAATCTTTATATTGTACATCTTTTAATACTTGCTTCTGTATGCCTTTTGCTTTTTTTAATTCATCTTCTGCCGTTTTAATACAGTATAACTTGGACCTTAATCCTACAAACTTCGAAATCAAACTTCCTCCTAGCTCATCTTTAAAGAGACCTGGCACCTTTTTGTTCCAACTAGGAATGTCGTATACGTTATTTACAGAATAATTACTAGTGTCGAAATAGGGAAGAAAATTTGATTTTAAATCAGCATAAAAATCTTTACTTTCTATTGAATACAAAAAACTATCAGTATCCGTATAACAAAGTTTTAACTTTTCCTTATAAAAAGGCTTCATAATAGAATAATGAAAATCAAACATGTGACTCTTAGATATTTCCAAAACGGAAAAACCAATGTATATAGGTTTATCCAAAGTGATTGTTTCAGGCTTCATTTGAATGGCTACCAAGTTTTCAGTGAAAATTGTAACACTGTGAAAATTTGGTCGAGCTATCATTTGCTCTGCACAGAAACTTTTCTTTGTTTTGTTACTATCATCATTCCACTTATTGACTAATTTCACATTAACCCTCTTTTCTGTGTCTTCTAACGTCTTGCCAAATATACTGTTGTTAAGAAGTTTGAAGAAATCTTGTTCAAATGTAGATTTAGCTTTTTTTCGTAATTCAGTATTCATGTCAATATACTGCTTTAAATAAGGACTCTGATTAAATTGAATAACTCTATGTATTTTTTTTAACAACAAACCATGTTTTAAACATGTTTGCAGATGAGCAAAATGTATGACATAGAAATATTTATCGTATAAATTTGGAATCAATTTTGAAGTTTTAGACCCTGGCGGAGTAAATTTTTGAGCACAGAATGGAAAATCGTTATGATCATTATGCAAATGTTCGGGGTATTCTAAATCTACTTCTAGTATATAACCAATGTCTCCGTTAGTTGGCACATTTATAAAATCTATTCCAGCGATTTCCAAGTCATTCAATAACTTAAAATTGGAATGAGGCAAATAAGCACACATTGCATATCCATAGAGATTATTACAATCGATATAAATTAGAAAGTTATTACTTTTTCTTGGATCGTAAGTTTTTAAATACTTGTTATTGGCTTTTGAATACCTTGTCGAACATAAACATATTCCACCGCGAATACCTTTTTGAATCATTCTTATTATTTCCAGGTCGTGTATTAATTCTAATTTAACATCTGTTTTTAATAGCATGGCATCAAAACTGAGACTCGGTGCTGTAACATAAAAGGCTGGGTCTAATTTATAATTTATCTTACATGTCTGGCGAAAACTTTCAAAAACGTCAGCTAATAAAAGAACATCTGACTTAAGATACAAGTCTGTGTATTCACCGAGATTCGATAATTCAAACGTTTGCCAGACTTTTTTTGCATGATCATAATCTACTTTAGATATATTACTATTGCGTAATTTGCTGAAAAAGAACTCCTGAGGCGGAAGTACTTTTTCTTCGTATGAACTCCAAGTAGTCATGTATTCATATGGATACACCCCTTTTCGTTTTATTAAAGCAAAATGCTCATGAGAAGGAAAATAACGCCGCAGATGATTAAAGTCGTCATTTTTTAAGTTTGCGACAAGTTTCTCTAGACTTGTGCCTAAAAATTTAAAAGAATCAACAAATCGAACAGGTATGATATCTTTATCATTAATTTGAAAAAATTTTGTAAAAGATATGTAGTTTTCCTTATTTTTTGCTATTACTTGTATTTTTCCTGATAGTTTTCCCAACTGTCGTATAAAAAGATGACTGTCATAACCCGCTAAATTATGAAAAAATATAGGAACAAACTTAGGCAAACAATATCTAATATTGCAATAAGAATGAGCTGCACCACGATACCGTCCTGTAAGATGGCAATGATCTTTAACTTTATCGTCAAACAATATTTTATCACAAAGAAAACAATTTGTAGCCCGAGCAAAGTTCGCTTTGTCTTCATTTGTTAAACAAATAGCCACTGGCGACTGCAAAACGTTATAAATATCGGTTATATCCAATAATAGACTTTCTAAAAACTTTTCTACACAGGCTGGACCTCGATAAGATACATATTTATTACGCGACTTATCATAAGAACACACAACGTAATAAGCAAATGCTGATGGTACGTGTTTTTGCAATATCTTTGTACAGCCTGATCCAGAATCGAGTTCAGTTGGTTTTAATAATGATTCAAAATCTGCGTATAAGACGAAGGGCATGTCATGCATTCGCTCGTAATGATTAAATTGAATTCGTGTTCCATCACCGGGTAATATTGTCGATACACCACCACAAACATGAGCTTTCAGTTTATCATTACTATCAAAGAATATCATACAATCCTCGCATAAATATATTTTAGAATGATGTTTAGTTAATTGAAGACGAAGTAATTTAGATAAATCTTTAATAAGACAGTAATGGGTGCGTTTTCTGTTTTCCAGGAAAAGCATATTAATGTGATGATCTTTGCGAATCTCGCTTTTGTATAAAGGTCCGACAATGTTACCATTCTTTTGAATGCCGTAAATATTAATACTTATGCGAGGATTATTCTTTTCAAAAACTTTGATGTCCGCAAACCCAACTGGAAAAATCATATTTTTGATATTGAGTACATTTTTAAAGTGTGGGTAAGCTGACGTTCGATGTGCGTTTCTGTTTATAGGAAATAGTATTTTTACTCTTTACTGACTAGACAAATTACCTAAAGGCATGCTTGATATCCTAGATGTAACTGTAAATTAACCATTTTATAACCTGTTTAAATTCAGTATTACCTAATTATAACCTTTATGAAGTCTCAGCTTAGTCATGGACTAGTAATAATCAGTTTTTATCGCAGCAGTCATTTTCCAGAATTAGGTTATTGTCAAGTACCAGCAAAAGCTTATTAGTAAGTTTTCAAAATATTTTATAAGAGACTGGTTATATATTAGTTAAAACTTATTTCATATCAGACTTCCATTCCGGCTTCCATTTGTAATACTATTTTTTTATTATGACTTGGGTATTCATACACGAAGCAAAATGTCTGTAAAATTCACACGTGCTTATAAATTCTATTGCGAATACCAATTTCCTGATAAATTATGGGATAATATGCTTATAAAATACACGCGCCCTAATTATCAGGCATATTTAATATATTTAATGGTCATACGTAGTGTAAAAAAATACATTAAATACATTTTTAACCTCCAATCTGGCACACAATTATTTATAAACGTCAAAATGTCTTTTAAATTTATTATCACTAACAAATAAAATAAATAAATTGATATTTTCGAAAATTCTTGCCACAATAAACCTCTTAAAAATACCTTGAATGAAAGGCTTACTAGCTTTACAAATAACTCTTAAATAGCCTGAATTACTATTAACGCTCGAAATTTACTTAAAAATAACCTCTAGGTAATTTAAATAACCTTATCACAAACTGTTAGTTATTTTTGCAACCCTTTACGCATTAAATTTTCTCGTAAGATTTGATAGTACTTCTATATCACCCCGGACGGACTAAGTAGTAATTTCAGATGCCAAGAGAGCTTAGATTACATTTTATCAAAAAACAACATTTCGCGTGGTGTACCTACAGAGTGTTTATAAAACCAAAGGATATGTTTATTATTATTCTTCTATTATTTTTCAGATTCTATTTGCACCTACTGCTAGTTAAATAGGCACCTACCTACTTAAGTTTTATATTCAATTTGCAATGCAATTAATATAATAATATCTATTTATTTAATTATTTACATTATAGATATTAATTGCGGTCCCCCGACATGACGATGCTAAAATCAAAATATTACTAGATCATCATCATCATAATCTCAGCCGCACGACGCCCACTGCTGGGCATAGGCCTCCCCCGTGGATCTCCAAAACGATCGGTCCTGTGCTGCCCGCACCTAGCGGCTTCCCGCGACCTTCGCCAGATCGTCGGTCCACCTGGTCGGGGGCCTACCCACTGAGTGTCGCCCGGATCCTGGTCGCCACTCAAGAACCGTTCGGCCCCAACGGCCATCGGTTCTTCTAGCTATGTGTCTCGCCCACTGCCACTTCGGCTGAGCAATCCTTCGAGCAATGTCGGTTACTTTAGTTCTCCTGCGGATCTCCTCATTTTGCATCCGATCACGCAGGGAGACCCCAAGCATTGCTCTCCCTATTGCCCGCTGAGCGACCTTGAGCCTTCGGACGAGACCTATAGTGAATGGCTACGTTTCGCTTCCGTAGTCATCACTGGCAACACACACTGGTCAAAGACTTTGGTCTTGAGACACTGAGGTACTCGTAATTTGGACGCGAAGATTTTTCGTAACTGCCCGAAAGCTGCCCATCCGAGCTGGATTCGACGAGAGATCTCTTTCTCGAAGTTGGACTTACCTAGCTGGACTATCTGTCCTAGGTATACATAGCTGACTACAACTTCAAGTGTAGTGTTCCCAATATTAACTGGAGTGGGTACAACATGGGCAATCGACATGATTTTTGTCTTATCCATGTTCATTTTAAGACCCACTCTTTGGGAAGCACTACTGAGATCTCCAAGCATGGTGTTCAGGTCTTCCAAGGTCTCAGCCATTAGAACCACATCATCGGCAAAACGGAGGTGTGTTAGGTACTCGCCATTAATGTTAATGCCGTATCCTTTTCAATCCAGAAGCTTGAAAATATCCTCCAATGCAGCGGTAAAGAGTTTTGGAGAGATAACGTCTCCCTGTCTTACACCTCGCTGCAATTGGATGGGATTAGAGCTCTGGTTCTGGAGTCGAACCGACATAGTGGCATTTCCGTATAGGTACCTTAGCATCTCTATGTACCTGTAGTCCACTTGGCACCTTTGGAGAGACTGCAGCACCGCCCATGTCACCTGTAGTCCACTTGGCACCTTTGGAGAGACTGCAGCCCCGCCCATGTCTCGATCGAATCGAAGGCTTCCTCATAGTCCACAAACGCCAAGCAAAGTGGCAGATTATACTCCTCGGTCTTCTGTATAACCTGCCGCAGCGTATGGATGTGGTTTATGGTACTATATCCTTTTCGGAAACCGGCTTGTTCGGGAGGTTGGAAGTCGTCAAACCGGCGAGCGAGACGATTCGTAATGACTCTCGAAAACAACTTGTAAACATGACTCAGGAGTGAGATCGGCCTATAGTTCTTCAAGAGTGTTTTATCACCCTTTTTGAAGAACAGGATGACCTCACTCTCACTCTATGCTTTAGGCGTTCTGCCCTCGAGAATAACGGAATTAAAGAGCCTCTGGAGGACTTTAAGTATCGGCTTACCGTCCGCTCTCAGAAGCTCTGTAGTGATTCCGTCATCACCCGCCGCCTTATTGTTTTTTAGTTGTTTGAGAGCCATACTAATCTCGTATAGGCTGACGTCCGGGATATCTTCAGTTGCGTGGAGTATAACTGTCCATAGAAACTCTCAATATCCCTTAGGATCTCAGGCTTCGACAAAATGAGGCTACCGTCGTCAATCTTCAGCTGCGTCAGTTGACTTTGCCCAATAGACAGATATCTCGCAAATACTTTGGAGCCTTTATTTCGCTCGATAGCCTCTTCAATAGGAGCCGTATTGATTTGGCGAAGGTCGCATGCCAATGACTTTGATATCTGCCTATTAAGCTCCCGGTAACGACTAGCATCCGTTGAGCTCTGCAGCCTCATTTCGTGTCTCCGATCCATAAGTTGGAGCGTTTTGTCGGAGAGTTTCTTTGTTTTGGGACGGCGGGTTTTAAAGAACTTAGACCCTACCGTACGGACAGTATCCACCACCATGTTGTTTAGATCGTCCACATTTAAGCTGTTCTCAAGGGCTTCGAAGCGGTTCTGGAGCTCGAGTTGAAACCTTTCGGGGTTTTGGATTTGCGCAGGTATTGGTCGGAGCGTAGACTTTATCAGTCGAGATCTTTCCAGCTTAATATTGATATTCAATGTGCCTCGTACCAGTCTGTGATCCCCGTTTTGACGGCATTGATCACGGAGATATCATTGAATATGTACCTTTTCGTCGACATGATAAAATCTATCTCGTTTTTGACATTACCGTCTTGACTCATCCAGGTCCATCGTCTTTCGGACTTCCTGAAGAAGGAGTTCATCATATAGAGATTCTCCTTCTCCATGAAGTCCGCTAGCATCTGGCCTCTGGTATTCCGGTGCCCAAATCCAAATTGCCCCATTCTCAACTCATCACCGCATCGTTTCCCGAACCTAGCGTTAAAGTCCTCCATCACAACCGTGTAGTGGGTATTGTGGCTACGTATGGCTTCAGAGATCTCCTCATACATAGCCTCCACTTCGTCATCTGGGTGTGTCGAGGTCGGAGCGTAAACCTGTATGACATTCAACGAATATTGTTCCGATATTCTGCGTATCAGATATGCTACCCTGGTCGACACACTCACGATGGTTATTACATTGTTGACGAGGGACTTGTGGACGATGAACCCGACACCACCTTGGGACTGTTGATCGCCCTCCCGGTAGTACAGCAAGTTGCCGGAATTGAGCATTATCGAGTCCTCCCCCTCTCTTCGGACTTCAGATAAACCAATGATATCCCAGCGTAGCTTACTGATAGCTTCTTCCAACTCCGTTAACTTCGCGTCCGTCCCCAGTATACGCGTGTTGTAGGTTGCCAGGTCGAGTCGTCGTAGATGGTAGCCGGATCTTACCCGGGGATTCTTCGCACCCCCTGACCTACTAGATATATATATCTAAGTTAATGAGCCAACCAAAGCATTTTATTTTTTACTTTTTGGAGGTTTTTTTGTCGGGGGTTATTCAAATTTTTAGTTTAATTTTTATTTCAAAATTTTTAAACCCTAAGCCTGAACACCCTAACTTAAAAATGTAATTCACCATTTTGTGGTGGCGGCCATCTTGGATTTGAGATTGTCATCATAGTGTATAGTATTCTTCTAGTCGAGCCCTTTCATTTGATACCCATATTGAGGGAGTTGTAAAAAAATATGTAGTTCGCCATTCTGTGGTGGCGGCCATCTTGGATTTTAAATTTATCATAGTGTGTAGTATTTTACTAGTCGAGCCCTTTCATTTGATACCCATATTTATTTATTTATTTAAACTTTCGTAGAGCATAAATAAAGTGTACAGGGGCGGACTTAATGCCAGGCATTCTCTACCAGTCAACCCGTAAAATGTGAGAAAATCTTTGTTGATGGTGTTCGAATTGGAAAAAAATAAGAACTAAACAAACCTTGACACAACTAAGTAACAACATACTAAATAAAGATAAATACTAAGTACACAAATATATAAATATTATATACATAAATATAGATATATAAATATAGATATATTGAGGGAGTTGTGTACAAATATGTATTCTGCCATTTTGTGGCGGCGGCCATCTTGGACCGATGGTCATTAAACATAGCTAAGAACACTTCCGACTAATTTACCTTTCAAACAAAAAAAAATCAACATCGGTTTATCGGTTCGGGAGTTATGATGCCACAGACAGACACACACAACACCACCATAAATAAATCATTTGGAAAATATTGAAAAAAATACAGGACGTAACGTTGACACTCAAACAAATGAATATTAGGTAGGTCGCTCAAATATTATGAAGCTTCTCATTTTATATTTGACCTAACTCGAATGAATGTTTATAATATAAGTTACTGTTATGTTGATTTATCGTCACTCGCAGTCAGTCACTCGCTTAGTACAATAACCCAAATTAATCATTTATGTCTCTTAAAATTTTAATTAACAGTCACTCGTTTAAATACTCCCCTTTAGTTATCGACACAATCTCTCCTCTCAGCCTTATGAATCGGTATGAGAACAGCCTTTTTAGTACATCAGGAAATTTTGCAAGTCTTAAGCAACTATTAAATAGATTTCTTAAGGTCGGAGTAATTACAGTAGGTACTCAAATGCTTTAAAACCTGGGCTGGGATACCATCATAGCCCGTGGATGGGCTTGCCTTGAGGCTTCTGATTGTACTTTCTATTTCTTCATTATTTGTATCGGCTAAAAAGAATGAACTATTTTGTGATACAATTGGTAAAAACTCATAAGGAAAGAATGGAACATAATTAACAGGACCTAGATATATTCGTATACGTACTTAACCAACGTAAAACTACCTATTTTGTGATGATTCGCTGTACTATGTTTATCGAATTTCTTTTATAATGTTCACTTTTCGCAATTTTTGTTAAGACATCCTGTATATTTGTAAGTGGGCATTCCATATAACTTTGAAGTTACGGTAATGATTGAGTAGTTTCTTTATGTATTTAAAGGTTATAATAATTAATAAAAGCTTATAAATTATGCTATAAAGCTATCTTTTACGCCTTAAAGTGATTTTCCTAACCATATGTAGCCACAAAATGCTATTAAGTTATTAAACAGTTTTTGAGATAGCTAATAAGGTATTAGTAAAGTATGTTATGAAGGAGTCACATTTGAGATATAACAATGCGTTTCACGTCATATTTAGGCATTTGATTATCCTAAAAACAACCCAATTATAACCTTTTCGGAACTTAGAAGACTTAGGGACTTATAGCTCTGGAAAACAATCTATGATTACGTTATATTAACCTCTTGAGGCTTTTAGGTTAAAGCAAAAACCATATAGTTCTAAGACCAAGGAGCTCTAAAATTAACTGACATAGAACTTACAAGATATACAAATTCCTTATTATAACTTTTTTATGACAAAAAGGTATTTTAAATAACTATCATAAAGGATAAATGCTACTTGGGTAATATACCCCTGTTGTAGGTATATGGTTAATCTATTGTCTCGATGATTTGCGTAAAATTAAACTACGTGCAGATGAATACTTACGAGAGTGGTAAACTCTAGCAATCTTATTTAAAAAAAATGAAACAATAATTAGACCCAAGCCATTTAAATTGAACCCAAAAAGAAACAATAAGTAGAAATAATGTTAAAGCAGAAAACAAACTTCATGTGATATTGCTGTACAGTACAGGCATGTATTAATAAAGAAAACCGTATGAAATATTTAATCGCAAGTACAGCAATTGCGGGTATTGGTATTAAAAGTGTTATTGGCTATCCGTAAAACGTGAACCGTTATAATCAGACGGGCCCGCGCTGCCGGAGTTACGAGTATGTCGCCGGCACAGCTGCGACTGATGGCAAACGAAGCAGTGCCCGCCGCTCGGAACTGGCGCAAGTCACAAACGTTAGCTTTCATTAAACTGGAAAGCGTTATATTTCGTACTCGAAAGCTATATAAATTAATTATCCAACCAACGCAACGGTAAGCAACTTGTTTTATAAAATACATAATAGCTTTTTCAAATTTACACTCTGTAAAATCTGAGTACCTTGAATACTGGACATAACAGAACGAGTACATGATGACAAAGCTAGGAGATCGTTGACTGTAATGCGGGCGCCTGTGCCTATCTTTAAAATGGGGTGTAGTGTGCTGAAAAAAATTGAACCCCTAACACATATTACGTAAAAGCTTTTTAGACAAAGAAGCTACCTGAGTATCCTAGAAGCTGTATCCTTAGGCAAAGGCCACACCGGCGGTGGCAGGCTTAGAGGTTGGCTAGGAGGCAGGCTTAGCGGTCAAAATGCTTCGATATATAGTGGCCACACTGGCAGCGCGCGCCTGGTGATCTAAAGTGTATTTGTAGTAAAATATCTCTCTTTTAAATTTTTCTATAAAATTGCTTCTTAATTTCGAAGTAATCGAACATGTTGATACGTGATATTAATTATGTCGACGTCTACTAAATGAGAATTTGAAATTTTATACAAAAAAGTAAAACATAATAATAACATCACTTTAAAACAATTGTAAAATATCGGTTACTTCTTGCCACAATTTTTTAACACACATAAATTGTTTACGTCACGTATGGAAAGGAGTTCACAATAGCTCGTTTTTATAAACAGAGGGCTATCATCAATCAATTCCTCCACAATGCATCCTAGTAATCTAAGCAAATAACCGACACGTCCGTTCGCCTCGCTAACCGCTAAGCCGCTATCGAGGCGCCAGCGTCCCACCAAGCGAGCGGTGGGGCCGCGCGCATAGCGTGCAGTGTGTGTGTTGGTTCACTGGGATGAGTCATCGAAGCGACCAACTAACCTCTTGCCGCTAAGCGTGCCACCTGCGGTGTGGCTGTAGCCTAGGTGAAATCACTTAATTCTCACTTTTAGTTTAGAGCATTCCAGAGAGACTTGATTGCTATTCTCTGTACTCTTAACTCACGCTAACCCAATTTACGTGTTTTGCGTAATGATCTCCCAAATTAGAATATGTAAACCAAAACCATTCTTCTTAATTCTCCTTAGTACATAACATTCGCCTTACGAAATTTATCCTTCATTGCGGCGGATAATCTCAGCAGAGACTAGTCATCTGCAGGAACAATGTAAAACATCTTAAAAAGCCTGAGACGTTTTACATTTTTGGTCAGCCATCTTGAAACTGCCCTCGTCGAACTTTGCCGTACATTAGTAATTGGACGAAGCGCACATTAGCCACGGCACACACAACCGAGCTACACCTCGTAGCATGGAATACGTTCGAAAATAAATATGGCGTACGCTATCCGCTACCATCGATAACTCGCGACATAATCCTTTAGCTTCAAATGTTCACTGTAACGCGAAAACTAACTAGAAATTAACTGTAGAGCAGAGATCTGCTCCACAGCTGGAATTCGCGAGCGAACACCATGAATAAAACATAAAATGTATGGACACGTATTCATGAGAGCCCCGCGGCTTATCTCGTTGTAGTTTGGCTCGGTGCTCTCGCTGAAAATCGAACAAAAATCCACATTTCATTGGTCACGTTGCTATTTGTTCGATACACGGGTTCGAGGCTGACATGAAAAGGTCTGTTATGAATTCGTAGAAATACGAGTATTTGTTGATTTTATTAAATACCAAGATTCCCACCTGATAGTATAGAAGCCGGGTTCTTGATCCCCTGATCAACGGTAATCACATATGAGCCAATCAGAGCACTGGACGTGTCGAGCTCCGCCATTATTTGAAGGAACATCGCTTGACTTGTCTTGTGCAGTAGAATAGATTTTTAACTTTTTTATCCTTCCACGAAATAATTAATTAAAATAGATTAATAAATCGTTAATAAAATAATTTTAATTTAAATAAATAAGTATTTAAGTATTTTCAGTGTTTATTGAGACAAAAAATGCCTACATACAGCATGCTATACAGTAAATATTTAATGTAATTGAAAATAAATAAAAAATATATAATAAGATAAGGTAGAAGGCCCAGTACTCGTCAGGTTTTGAACTTTGCTGACTTTGGAGCTGTGTTACAGTAAACCTTGTAGACTTAATAATCTAAAACTTTGATAGCTTGCTAAAATATTTATTGTAGTTTTCAGAGGTAAAAGTGGTTTTTAGATAAACCAAATAAATAATTTATTGTAATATAAAAAAGTAAAAAGGAGCCAATTGTACCAGTAGTCGGCAAGTTTGTCCTAGTAACCGTCATGTTGACCCAAAAGTCGTCGATTTTTCACGCTACCTTGAACTTTATTGCTATACGTTAAAGATTACATTATAATCATTACGAAAAAAATATATAATTATATTCGTTTTATTTTTCATATAGGTACTTACGTTATAATAAAATAATGTAATATTTATTTGAATTTTATACATATTATAGTCATAAAGAAAGCAGATCCCTGACTAATAATTTACTATAAATAAATTTCTTTAAAGGGTTTGCGAAAACCAAAGAGTATATTCAATATAAAAGTATTAATAGAAATTTTCTTTTTTAAGTATGACAAACTGATTATCATTATGATGAATCATATACGGCCTTCCTCCATATTTGTTTTAAAGGCCGGAAAACTGCCACATCCATCGGTTGGAGTATTTGCAGCGGAGCGGGCGTGGGAGGAGGACTCTCAAGCCGCCCCGCTCCGTCGTAGGCGGTTAGGTAGGAAGAGGCGCGCCTTCTAAGGTGCGCACCAATTACCCTAAGCAGCCAGGAAGGATTCAGGTCCAACCAACCCACAACCGGCTGGGAGATATTACATCACCTTCCTGGTTGCCCGTCTGGGGGGTCACAACCGAGTAACCCCTTCCTTGGCAAGTCCCAGCTCGTTTATACCACTGGGCTTGTTCCCAAGGGGTGTGTTCGGGAAATGGCTAGTTCGATCCCGAACATGCCTTCACCGGGGGTAGAGAGGTACTGCAGGGTGGTTTCGCCAGGTATGGGGTTGTTACCCGAGTCCTACGGCATATCCAAAGGACAGCCTTGTCAGCTACAGTCCCTTGTGAATTGTAAAGAGATTCCCTCGTCCTAAAAAAATGTGTCGTATTAGGATAGAAGGGCCCATTAAGATATAGAGATCAGGGTGATGTTTTTTCCGGGCAAAATTGCTCAGTGGTTGCCTATGAGAGCAGTGGCCATCCAAGAGATGTTATTTTTTACCCATGGGTAAAAAAGCATTCGTTACATATTAAAAAAAATCTTTGATTACTTAAGTATGGTCGAAACCACTCTTGAGAAAATAAATTCATATTATGTTACCAAATAAGGTTGATATTTACGCCAAAATCTGATGCTGGGCAAGTGTCCAGCTGTGGGCTGGTGCTGGATGAGTGTGTCCATCAATGGGGCTGGTGCTGGGAAAGATTTCCAGCAATGCGATGGTGCTGGGCAAAATTGTTTAACTGTGGGCTGGTGTTTGGCATGATTCCTTACAGTGGGATGGTGCTGGACAAGATTATCCAGTAGTGGGCCGGTGCTGGGCAAGATTGTTCAGCAGTGGGCTGGTGCTGGGAAATATTGTTTAGTACTAGGCTGTTGCTGGGCATGATTCCCAACAGTGGGATGTTGCTGGACAAGATTGCCCAGCAGTGGACTTGTGCTGGGCAAGATTGTTCAGCTGTGGGCTGGTGCTGGGCATGATTCTCAACACTGGGATGGCGCTGGAAAAGATTGACCAGTAGTGGGCTGGTGCTGGGTAAGATTGTTCAGCAGTGGGCTGGTGCTGGGAAAGATTGTCCAGCAGTGGACTATTGCGTTCTGTAATACGGGCCTTAATGTCTGACTCGCGACATACTCTGATTTAATACGAAACGTATTAAAGAGGGCATCGAGCAGAACAAAGGCTCCAAAGTGTTCGCAAGAGATCTGTCACCCGGTCAGAGTCTGCTGAAGACAGAGGATGGCAGAGTCATTACACCCCGACCTGAACTTATGGTCGAGATCGAACGCTTCTATGGACAGCTTTACGCATCATCACAGGCACCTTTTATTCTGGCCACAGATCCTAGAGCCAAATTGACTCGGCACTACACCGAAGACATCCCGAACGTCAGCCTGTACGGGATTAGTGTAGCTCTCAAACAGCCTAAAAACAACAAGGCGCCGCGTGATGATAGAGTTACAGCCTAACTCCTAAAGCGGATGGACTATCAGTCCGGAAAGCGCTGCAGCGGCTATTCAACTCCGTCATACTCGAGGGCAAAACGCCTAAGGCATGGCATAGGGGCATGGTGGCACTGTTCTTCATAAAGGGCGACAGGGCCCAGTTGAAGAACCATAGACCCATCACGCTCCTGAGTCATGTTTACAATCTGTTCTCGAGGGTCATTACGAATCATCTCGCAAGTAGGTTCGACGACTTCCAGCCTCCCGATAAAGCCGGATTCCGAAATGGCTATAGTACCATATATTAAAACTTATGACATTAATAAGGACACTGGTAGTTTTATACTTGTTTACTTTTCTAATATGAATTTTGAATCTGACATGTATTTCATACTTCTACTCTGAATTTTGATAGCTCGTGTATATTTATCCAATGAGACTCTTCCTCAAATATAATTTTCAACAAATAATCTGCGTTTTTCATTGCACCATAGACCACATCCATACGCTGCGGCAGGTTATACAGAAGACCGAGGAGTATAATCTGCCACTATGCTTGGCTAAGAACTAGAGTTACAAGTCACTCCAAGGGCAATGGAGAGGGCTATGCTCGGGGTTTCTCTACGTGATCACATCACAAATGATGAAATCCGTAGAAGAACTAGAGTTACCGACATAGCCCAAAGAATTGCAGTGGGCAGGACACATTGCTCGTAGAACTGACGGCCGTTGAGCCGAAAGGTCCTCGAGTGGCGGCCGCATACCGGGAGACGATCTGGTGAAGGTCGCGGGAAGCCGCTGGATGCGGGAGGCGCAGGGCCAATCGGTATGGAGATCATTGGAAGAGGTCTATGTCCAACAGTGGGCTTCTCGTGGCTGAAATGATGATGATGATGAAGCAAACTGCCTATCTCACGAGTCATTGAAATGTTAAATACCTGCTCGACCAAAGTGCATAGAACAGTTAAATATTTTTGTAAAAGTAGGTCCCATAAAAACGTAGTCTATAAATGTTACTGAACCATATAAAAATATAATCATAATAATGAAACTATTATACTGATATAACTATAACTAATATAAAATTTCAAGAAATTATTTGAATTAAAAAAAAAACTGTACATATAGAAATACCTACTTTTTATCAAATAATAAAATAAATTGATTCAAACGAATATCGTACTCTATGATGGGCTCAGGAACAATTGTAACGAACGTCCCCATATCCGTCGTTATCTAAGTATAAGATTTTTATAATGTCATAGGAAAATTAAACTTAATACCGAGAAATAAGGTAACAATGACGGGTTAAGGTACTTTTGTTAATGCTCGCCCCAGTATCCGTCAGAACTACATAAATTTTGACGAGTATTGGGCAAAACAGGCATAAGCGAGCACCAATGAATGTCACATGCAATAAAAAAATAAATTCTCAAGATTTAGCACTAATTAATAGGTATAGTGTTAGAAAATGTATTATACTATTATTAAAAAACAAACACACTTACCGTATAAATATCTGAAGCGGTATATTATGTAAAAAATAGGAACCGGTTGTTGCTCAGTTTAGTTGCCAAACTATACCTATTACAGATTTTTTTCTGAGCGCACACTTTTAGCACCTCGAATTTTTGACGCAATTACAATTTTAATGCAGTGTTGCAAATATAATAAAACATTATAGTACTGTGATTGTATTTCAATCACAATTCTATCATTTACGGTTGGTAGAAATTTTATAAGCCCCTTTTAAAGTGTACCTGACGAGTATTGGGACACTGACGAGTACACCAGCGTTTACCTTAAATGACAAAGAAAAAAGCAAGCGACTTTCCATAAAGAAATGGCGGAGCTCATGTGTTGTGTTCTGATTGGTTGAATTTTGGATTGCCGTTCGAAAAAGAATCAAATTCGAACTTTTTTACGAATGGTACGAGAATCTGTTGCTAAAATAAAAGTTCGATAAACTATCGACTCCGATAGAAAGTCTATAGCGCCCGCGGCCCCCAGAGATCCTGTTAAGTAATAAAAATTGACCAAAGTTATTTCATCACAAGTAGGAAAATGCTCATTTTCAACTTGTCGTTATTATTTAAAATAGTTGCAAAATTTAGCTTAAGCAAGGCAAAATGATAATTTAACAACGCAACGGTTTGAAAACGATAATATAATTACAGGGACGCAAACAATTTTAATTACAGCAGATACTAAAACTTTCGCTCTAAATATGACCAAATTAATTACATCACGAAACTCCGGTTACCCGTGGGTTTGATTCCATTGAAAAAGTTGCGATCAAAACGAATCCAATTTTGTGAAAGCCCCGAATCGGGACCGAATTATTGAGTCCAGAATCGAGGACCCGACGAGGTCGAAGATTTTTGCTCTAATTAATTTCGCTCCTTCAATTACCCTCAGGAAGCAAAGTAGGCATATGATCGGATAACGAAGCTTTTGATTTCATCTGAATCGGAGAACCATTCTTTTTTATTAGCAAAATTATTACTTCACTGTTCACTGAGCGCGATGCTTAAACTGTAATACTTAATTTTTTGAGTAATGAGCATAGGGTTAATAGATATAAGGTGATTAATAAAAGAGTGAAATGTCAAAATATGTGGTTTAATCCGGCAAAGCCGACATAAGGATTTTTTTTTTATCCAAGGGAACACAATATTAGTGGGCGCACTGATTGTGGCCTACGGCTGCCAATCAGTGGTGAGGATTTGTATCACTAATATTTTTAGATAATATGGTACAGGTTCTTTGCACGATTTGATCGATAACGCTCTCTTTAGTTAACTCCCTAAATGCCTTTACCTAGGGATGGTAGAATTATGTTTTATAATAAACTTATTTGGAGTGGACTCAGCTGTGAAACTCGGGGAGATCCTGCTCTGGAGACACCACAGGCTCCGGGCCACCGGACACTGGTGGTAGAAGAGAAGTCGGGGCAACCGGGTTCAGTAGTTGAGTCTGACTCCGGGGTATTCAATAACCACGGGGTAGGGAATTCCTCCTGAAATATTACACGAATAGGTATGAGCAATCACTATAAAAAATTGCAATACAAGTAAGTAGGGGTAACTGATGAGAATATTAGGGATATTATGGTAATGTGGTTCACTTCAATTTGAAAGGTCAATGTTCACCGAATAGCTGGCAATCATGTAGGATAACCTTACAATTAAAAATATGAAATCTAAGAACAAATTTAAAACACTACCACAGGAATCGATCTCAGAAAACGGTAACGTACCTGTCGGAGGAAAGTGGGTCTGCCTGGCTGTGCTGGTAGATTGCTGGCTGGTGTCTATTTTAACGACGCTACACTATGTCGTACGTGCTTCATAATCATAAGAACGAACGGCTGAAAATTTAGAAAGCAAGGATTGAAATATCGAAAAGGCGTCATAGGAATAATATAATCATGAACATAACTTACGTAAAATGGGTTAGAGGCCCTTATATGAAATTGAGTAAATCCAACTGTGTGGAAGATTAGGTGTTCGCTTATCGATGCTTGCTGAAAAGGAATACCTGGTTAAAACGCTGCGCTGAATACGAGACAATCAATTAAAAGAATCAAAATGAAGAATTAACCATTTCACGGTGTGATACTTACAGATTTGTTTTAATAAAATAATTTAGGCTATCTAGCCAACAGACACAAGTGTTCGACCGTCAACGTCAAAACAGAAAATATGGCTGTCTCGGCTCAGCCAGTCCACACTCCACAGACTAACTATTCCGAGACAACATAGACTAATAAACATAGATAAAAAAACCAAGTAAACTATCGATATTTATTGAATTAAAAGTTCCTGAACTAAATTTGAAAATAATCAAAGACACGATATACATAAAACTATTATAACCCAAGGCGCGTTCAATGTTTTCTGAATTTAGATAAAAAAAGGTAACTAATACATGGAAATGTCACTAGATGGCAGTAGGAACCTGATTAGAAATTTCCTGTAGGGAAATTTATGTTACAATACCCCCTCAACCAGGGAGAATTTTACGATGGAAGTATACTGAAAGAGTAAAATTCCAGCTCGACCCCGAGCTGACACCAAATCATAACACCGAACTCATATCACCTCCACTGCGAAGTCACTGCTAGTACTTGCTGTCCTGCCAGACGAACTATTTGACAAAATAGGTTCTCCTTCCTCTTCGTATTGAAGGTACCTCCTTAAGGGGGATACGGAACTCAACCACCCTAGGAAGACGCCAAGGTGACCTATCCTGCAATGAAAGTATATCCGGAGCGATATTAAATTCGCGCCAAAAATTAATTCCGAACAACAGTTTTGTCGACACCCCTGGTATAACATAAAACTTAATAATCGACGTCTTGTTCTGTACAGTTACTGGCAGGAACACATAACCGGTAACGGGTGAAGAAGAACCGTTAGCCGTTACCACATGATCAACATCAAGTGATTTATGAACCGTCGCCAAGTCCGTAAAATATTTACAAGTATCGCTACCAATTATAGAAATCTCCGATCCTGAATCGAGAAGACCGTTGCATTGTAATCCGTAAATGCTTACCGACAAGTATGGTCGTAAATCTCGACCATAAAAAAGACTGACAGGTTTAGTTGTAGAACCTGTGTGAGAGAACTCTCTTATTGTCGACAGCCAGGATTGCCAATCTTTCATATCGGTGTTACCTGTCGTTAATGCCGATTCAGTTTTCTTAAAATAAGCGGTCCTGTTTGACTTAGTAGATTGTCTCTTCAGTGAAGGAATGGGTAAGTTACGCTTTGGTAGTTTAGAATTGTAATAAGTTTTAGTTCTATAGCTAGTTATTCTATGCGATGTCTTTGTACTTAAATTCCGATTTTGGAGGGATTTGGATGACAACAGGACATTCCTGTTAGTAGTTGCGTTAGGGTAAGTATTGGGTAAAGGCTTAGTAACACAATTCTGTCGATCAGAGTGTTGTGTCATAGTACCTGGTAATGTAGAAGGCAAATGTTGGTCAGCATCTGGTTCAGGTGAATACTGGTTAACATTTGTAATGGGTGAATGGTGGGTAACGGTACGTTGGTAAGCGGTGTTAGTAGGGTAAGTAAGGTTAGTAGCGTAAGCGTTAGTAGGGTAAGTAGAGTTAGTAGCGTAAGCGTTAGTAGGGTAAGTAGGGTTAGTAGCGTAAGCGTTAGTAGGGTAAAAAGCGTAAGCGTTAGTCGGGTAAGTAATGTTAGACGAACAATGCCTATTTTTTTTTTTTTGTTTTTTTTACGTCGCCCCACACTAGGATTTTCTCCTGTGTCGTGGGTGCAGTTACAAACATAGAATATCACATGCACATACGCCCAGACCGGAACAAATTTCTGTAGGCCATACAAAACATTTGTCCCGTACGGGAATCGAACCCGCGACCCGTTGCGCAGTAGGTGATCACTCGACCTCTGCGCTAAACGTGTCGTCAACGTGTCGTATTTGAATAGTAAGTATGGTTTTGAGGATAAGTAGGAAAGTTATGGTAAACGGAATAATATGCAGGAAATGTAAATGCGGGTAAAGCATTGTGGGTTCTGTTAGTAGTAGTAGTAGTGGTGGTAGTAGTAGTAGTAGTAGTAGTAGTAGTCACATCCGGTATTGTATGGGTTTTTGAAATCGTATAGCAGGTAGGTAGTAATATAGAAGGAGACTTATCATTTCGAGTAGCACTCGAATCGGCCATACTCCGATCCGAGCAAGTTAGTTTTTTGTAGGATTACACTTAGGGCACGTACGGGCAGTGACGTCCTTCTCGCCGCAACGGTAACAGATAATAATAAATGGAGCTCTGCACGCACTTAGTTTATGACCATATACGCGGCAGCGTACGCAGAAGTCAGAGGTACTATCCGTTTGTACTACTGACACAATTTTACGCTGGTTACCCTTGAATACCAGGTCCGTGGCTAAAGATTTACTGACATCTTCGCTGGGTTCTATAAACAGTTTAGCGCTTTGGCTGGCAGCCTCCAGCTGTCGACAACAAGACCTTAAATCATCAATACTGTTTATCGTAGTTAAAGCCAGCTGTTTAGAGTAAAATGGCCGTATATTATGTAAAATAATACTAAGCTGCTCTTCTTTCGGTAGGGGTCGTTCTAACCGAGAGAAATAACACAACATGACACTAATGTAAATAACTATGTTTTCGTCTACACCTTGGGTTCTCGATCTAATCTCATTGAGTAGGCGCTCATTATAATCGATAGGTAAAAAATCGCGAATCAGCAAAGCCTGTAGTTCGGCCCATGAATAGACGTCATGACCAATTCCTTCAAACCACAGTAAAGCGTCGCCAGTAAATAGTTCACTGGCAGAACTGAACAGTCTACTCTCAGAGATTTCTCGCGATACCCTGAGTTGTTCGAGTCTTCTTAAAAAAGTTTTTACGCAAGATTGTCCGTCATATTTAAGATTTAATTTAGTTACGGCCTGGTAATTTTCGGCGGAACATTTAATAGAAGTTGTTGATTGAGGGTCAACAACTTGGGTAGTAGTAGAAGTATAAACTGCAGTTAAAGAGCTACGGAATACGACTAGTATGTTGTCGATCTTAACCAAGAGCTTGTTAAGGTCATCGAACAACTCACTGTGCAGTTTGGACTCTGATTCGGATGGAGATATTCGAGTTAGCCTATGGTATAAATGATGGCCGACGGCTTGGACACGGTTCAAAACGTTCAACGCCTTGCGTTTCTCGGTCTTCTGTAATAACTCTGCTAGGCTAGCAAGCTTGTTTTTAATATCCGCGAGTTCCTTTGTCACGTCTCCGTCGAATGTGGCTATCTCATCAGTTGGTAAGTCCTTGCACAGCTTCCTGATTTGAGCACGTAAGTCCGCAACACTGGAAGCAGGAGTTTCGAACCTAATCCTTACCTCATGCTCGAGCTCGTCCTTTTGTAAAAGGTTAAAGGCGATTGGACGTTCCTCCATTGTAATCAAACGAAAAAAGCAAAAAAATATCCAACAAGGCTGAACAAACAACAAAGAAGAAAAAAAACAATTGTCAAATTGCAAAGCCAAACTGGTTAAATATGTTTATTAAGTCGAGTTGTAAAATATTTAAAAAATGTAAGTAATGTTTGGGTATGGGTTGACTGGAAGAAATTTATTTCTGGGATAAGTCCACCTTGCCAACAATATACTATATTTACTCTCAGTCGCCAAGTCTTCAAACAAAAATAATGTTTGGGTATAGGTTGACCGGAAGAAATTTATTTCGGGGATAAGTCCACCTTGCCAACAATATACTATATTTACTCTCAGTCGCCAAGTCTTCAAACAAAAAAAATGTTTGGGTATAGGTTGACTGGAAGAAATTTAATTCGGGAATAAGTCCGCCTTTGTAAGAATTATCCGTTACTGAGTCTCAAGTATGCAACGTTTTCCTGCCAGAAAGAGTGTAGCGTGATCGATCAATTACAAAAAAATACAATTATAGGTAAAATATTTAAGATTGTATAAGTAGTATAAGTAGTAGTAAAAATATAAGTACAGTTGACAAATCTCAAGCACCAAACAATTAAGTTAATATCAGGTAAAAGTATTCAGGTGGCTAGTTGTAGCACTTAGGTATCATTCAATATTGGGTTTAAACTTAAAATAATGTAACAGTATCCGAGTAATAAAAGGTAACACCTAGATATTAAAAAATTCTATGCGTCTTACAAAAAACGTTCTAAGGTAATAACTGATATAAGAAACAGAGTCATGCAATCTCCACTTTACAAAGCACAGAACATTTATACTTATATATATTAGGTTGGGGAAAAAGTCTTTTCGCATTATAGTATGTATAAACTTGTAATAAAATCTCTTTGGCTATACTATTTGTATCTGGCTGGTTTTGGTATCATTGAAAGTTTAAATTTTAAAGAACATAATTCCAAATTCAAATTAGGAAAATGTGTGATTTTCATTTGTTTTTCGTACCGCCAAGATGAGTGAATCTAATGAAGAAATTCGATACATTTTAAAATTTTACTACAAAAAAGGTAAAAATGCAACGCAAGCCGCGAAAAAAATTTGCGATGTTTATGGACCTAGTGCAGTGTCTGTGAGAGTAGCACAAATTTGGTTTAAGCGTTTTCAATCCGGAAATTTTGATGTCAAAGATGCACGTCGCTCTGGTCGCCCTATTACAGATAAAATGGATGCCATTTTTGAAAAAGTGGAGCAAGATCGGCATGTCAGTAGTTACGACGTAGCTGAAGAACTGGGAATTGACCACAAAACAGTTTTGGCGCATTTGAAAAAAACTGGGTACACAAAAAAGCTCGACATTTGGGTACCTCACGAGCTCACTGAAAGAAACCTAATGAACCGTGTACTCATTTGTGATTCTTTATTACGACGTAATGAAACCGAACCATTTTTGAAGAAGCTGATAACTGGTGATGAAAAGTGGATCACGTACGACAAGAACGTGCGAAAAAGGTCGTGGTCAAAGGCCGGTCAGGCTTCACAGACTGTGGCGAAACCCGGGTTAACTCGCAACAAGGTGATGCTGTGTGTGTGGTGGGATTGGAAGGGCATTATTCATTATGAGCTGTTACCACCAGGCAGGACCATCGATTCTGAACTCTACTGCGAACAACTGATGAGATTAAAGCAAGAAGTTGACAGAAAGCGGCCGGAATTAATCAACAGAAGGGGTGTGGTTTTTCATCATGATAACGCTAGACCTCACACATCTTTAGCCACTCAGCAAAAATTAAGAGAGTTTGGCTGGGAGGTGTTAATGCATCCGCCGTATAGTCCTGACCTTGCACCTTCAGATTTCCACCTGTTTCGGTCTCTTCAGAATTCTTTAGGCAGTGTCAGGTTAACATCACGAGAGGACTGCCAAAACCACTTGTCGCGGTATTTTGACCAGAAGTCCCAAAATTTCTATAGCAATGGGATCATGTCCCTACCTACAAGATGGCAAAAAGTTATCGAACAAAATGGTACCTACATACTTTAGTTAAATGTAAATAAACTATATTAAAAAATGTTTTGAATTTTCTTAAAAAATGCGAAGAAACTTTTTCCCCAACCTATTATTTATGTAATAAGATCATGTAAAAAAACATCAATAACCTTGCACACTAATTAATAAAACATAGGTTTTACTATTCAAACACTTAAAAATAATTGAGTTAAAGTTTAAAATAAACTGAAAAAATCTTGGCCTATACTATATTATGCAATGAGAATATATTATTATTATACCAGAAGTTATGTTAAAGAAGACTTGTAGTTAAACCAAATAAAACTATCAATCTATTGTTCTGAGAGAGTTATAACATAGTTATTATGCTTAGTTACTGAATACCTAATGTTAATTATGGCATATGATTATCTATTAGTTATATTATTAAGAATTTTTTTTAAAGAAAATTGACAATCTGGTTTGTGAGTAACCTCAGGGATACGATAAACAAAGTATAACACCAACACAACAAGTTTTAAATTTTAAAAGTTCTAACCGAACAGTGTCCAAGAAGAAAAAAAAACGTTACCAATCAACACTGTTCCTAAGCATTGTAATGAGCATAGGATCATTCAAATCGTGCAAATCTCCATATGTTCGGGCGCCATGTAATACTTAATTTTTTGAGTAATGAGCATAGGGTTAATAGATATAAGGTGATTAATAAAAGAGTGAAATGTCAAAATATGTGGTTTAATCCGGCAAAGCCGACATAAGGATTTTTTTTTTATCCAAGGGAACACAATATTAGTGGGCGCACTGATTGTGGCCTACGGCTGCCAATCAGTGGTGAGGATTTGTATCACTAATATTTTTAGATAATATGGTACAGGTTCTTTGCACGATTTGATCGATAACGCTCTCTTTAGTTAACTCCCTAAATGCCTTTACCTAGGGATGGTAGAATTATGTTTTATAATAAACTTATTTGGAGTGGACTCAGCTGTGAAACTCGGGGAGATCCTGCTCTGGAGACACCACAGGCTCCGGGCCACCGGACACTGGTGGTAGAAGAGAAGTCAGGGCAACCGGGTTCAGTAGTTGAGTCTGACTCCGGGGTATTCAATAACCACGGGGTAGGGAATTCCTCCTGAAATATTACACGAATAGGTATGAGCAATCACTATAAAAAATTGCAATACAAGTAAGTAGGGGTAACTGATGAGGATATTAGGGATATTATGGTAATGTGGTTCACTTCAATTTGAAAGGTCAATGTTCACCGAATAGCTGGCAATCATGTAGGATAACCTTACAATTAAAAATATGAAATCTAAGAACAAATTTAAAACACTACCACAGGAATCGATCTCAGAAAACGGTAACGTACCTGTCGGAGGAAAGTGGGTCTGCCTGGCTGTGCTGGTAGATTGCTGGCTGGTGTCTATTTTAACGACGCTACACTATGTCGTACGTGCTTCATAATCATAAGAACGAACGGCTGAAAATTTAGAAAGCAAGGATTGAAATATCGAAAAGGCGTCATAGGAATAATATAATCATGAACATAACTTACGTAAAATGGGTTAGAGGCCCTTATATGAAATTGAGTAAATCCAACTGTGTGGAAGATTAGGTGTTCGCTTATCGATGCTTGCTGAAAAGGAATACCTGGTTAAAACGCTGCGCTGAATACGAGACAATCAATTAAAAGAATCAAAATGAAGAATTAACCATTTCACGGTGTGATACTTACAGATTTGTTTTAATAAAATAATTTAGGCTATCTAGCCAACAGACACAAGTGTTCGACCGTCAACGTCAAAACAGAAAATATGGCTGTCTCGGCTCAGCCAGTCCACACTCCACAGACTAACTATTCCGAGACAACATAGACTAATAAACATAGATAAAAAAACCAAGTAAACTGTCGATATTTATTGAATTAAAAGTTCCTGAACTAAATTTGAAAATAATCAAAGACACGATATACATAAAACTATTATAACCCAAGGCGCGTTCAATGTTTTCTGAATTTAGATAAAAAAAGGTAACTAATACATGGAAATGTCACTAGATGGCAGTAGGAACCTGATTAGAAATTTCCTGTAGGGAAATTTATGTTACAAAACGATATTGATATTTTTAAGTAAGCGTTAAATTGATAAACAAATTTAATAAATATGTTGTTTTTTTTCAGGTAATAACATCAGATCTGATATTAAGTAGACTATGTGGTGAGATGTTAAAAACTGTAAGTATTTAGTAAAAAAAATGTTGAAGAAAATATTTTGTACACCGACATTGCGGAGCGTCGGTGGCGCTGCACGGAGGGACACGCTCCATACAAGGGCGGTCATAAATAGTTAAAGTCCTGTTACTATCAATACATTGTATTATTTTAGTGACTTATAGTTGTAAAAGTGTTTTAGGAACATTAAAATGAAAGAAGTACATGTATTTACGGAATAAAAAACGTTTACTTCAGTAAAAAACAAATATAAACAATAACATACTTTTACCTAAATTTATCATGAACAAACACTTAAAAATTGGAATGTAAAACATATATTTTAAATAAAATAAGAGTCAAAACATTGATAACATTATTTAATTATAATAAAATAATAGAAATAAATAAATTAAAATTAATTAAATACAAAAAAAACAAAACAACTAACAAAATACAAATAAATTATTCTTATTCTAACAATATTAAACATGTAACAATTCTATTACACTTTGTGACAGAGTATTTTTCTTTTTAGGGGGAAGTTTCCGAAGACTTGTAATATAAGTATCTGAATGTAATAATAGTCGTTGTATTAAATCTTGATTGGTAACTTCACGTGACATTTTTTGAGTGTGACTTCGTCTATAAATTTTGATATACTTATTTGTCGCTTCAGCAGCTTCTTCGGAAAGTTCTCCTATAGATAACAATGCATAACTTATAATATCTGATCCATGTACGAGCACCTTGTGGACAGAAGCAGGAAGACTATACCACGGATATTCCTCGACCAGGCTGTATGCTGTTTGTAATGCATAGTCTTTAAACTTGCATTCATTAATTTTATGTCCAGAAGATAACGTTTGTAATATTACACAACAACGATCTATGAGATCCTTATTCAAACCTGTAATTTCAGCAGATACAGCTGATTCCAAAAAAAACTTCCTGGCCGTGTTTCCGTCGTTAGACGTCCCGCTTCCACCACTACGCGGCTTGTCAACTATTAAACCTAATCGTTCCCTAAACTGGGACTGTACATATTGTTTTTTATTTGATAACAATTGTTTATCACTATCTAGCCTAACATGCCATTTTTTTATGTCTAATCTATATGAAAGATGAATAAAATATTCGAAGAAACGTATCCAAGAATGTAGTGGTGATAATCCAAATTGGTATCTACTCTCTATTACAGGTTTTTGTAAACATTCGTCTATTTTATTCATCTCTTTAGGGGTAGCATTACATATATAACATCTACTTGTAGATGTTTCACTTAAAGCACTACAAATTTTACCATCTACCATTGAAAGCTGCTACTTATGAGAAACGACCAATTCACGATTGTCGATCTGAATAAAAGTAGGTTGCAAACTTTCAATTTTATCCTTAAAATAAGCTTCCTCTTGCAAAGACACTGCTGTGCTTTCTTTCAAAAATTGAAATCGAATAGGACGGCAGTACCTAGTGGAAGAGGGTCGAGGATTTTTCCATAAAATTTTACAATTATCTTCAGCTAATTTTACAATAATTTGAAGGGGTACATAAGATGTTACAAACAAACTACTATCTTCTAAAGTTGAATCTGAAAAAAATTGTTTGTATTCACTATGTCCAGTGCTGCCATCGAATCCCCATTTCCCAAGTAAAGAGATATTAGACAAACAATCATCAGGAATCTGATCTAAGACCTCTTTTTGAGATTCAAGGATTCGAGAAGCTGTGTGATCAAAAAGACTTTGTAATTCAACTTCAGCTGAAGACTCGGAAACAGTTATATTAGAAGGGTAACATCTCTGTCTCGCTTTAGTAATTTGTTGGTAACATGGTAATACATTAGGAGAAATCTTACTACTAACAAAGTTTTTAATTAATAAATACTGATGTTTTGTCAACTGAGCATCAGTCACAAGTGACAAGACATCATCAGTGCTAACTCTAGATATACACGAATCGAATGAACAGTCTGAAACATCAAGCAATGCACTCACAGTAGAATCATCAGACTTTGACAAATCAGCTACTCTCCGACGTTTAGTCCTTTTACTACATTGCGTAAAAGGTTTTCGAGGACGACCACGTGAATGACACGGCGACGTTTCAGACGGAGTACATTGCTTATTGTTTTTCACAAGTTGAATTTTTTCAATAACATTAAACCAATCGGAATTCTTATATAAAAGCTTGGTTTTATCCCTATTACATTTTTTCCAGAATCGAGCAATAGCTTTACATAAATTATTAACAATTTTCTCTAAATAATGAATATCAATGTTCTCAGCATCGTTCAGAGTAGTCAACAAACTTTGTAGGACTTGACGACACTTTTCCGAGTCATTATCGGTATTGACAGTTAGCCATATTTCAAGAATATGCATTCTTGAAAACGAGCATATATATAAATTACCTAAAACAAAAAAAAAACGGTTAAAATTCAGTCACAAAACCTACACAAAGCACTAAGACTAAATAAACTAATTTCGTAGCAAATGCTACGAGATAATCTGGCAACCGTAGCACCCTTGTCATCGCCAAAAGGGCAGATAAGGGCAGCCAAGTTTTAATTTTCCTAAGATAAGAAAGTCTAAAGATTATGGTGCAATATACCTCCATAGTCGGAGCGAGTGGGAACATATTTAAAAGTTTATTCAAACTTTGAATATTAAAATATAATACTCCAAGAAAAGTCGCCTCGTAGCAATGACATACTAAAGAAAATATATACTAAGATACAATTAAAATAAAAATATTAATTATTACATACCCTGTTCTTGGATATCCATTTCAGAAAAAACTCACACAGCACTCACAGGTCCCGCAATGACAACAAATGACGTCACGCTTTTTAATGACTCACTGATAACAGTATTTACGATTGGCGATGCGCTCTCTTTGAATGCACAATAGATAATGAAGGCGCACTCTAATTACTGACCTATTTATAGTTTCAGAAGGTACCGCAACTATCCAATGTAACGACAAGGAATAAAATGTAAAACAAGAAAGCAGGTTTTTAAGATTTATGACCTATGGATGTCCCACAGTGCGCTGTGGACTCGGCATTTGCCTTCCAATCGGGAGCTCCGGGTTCGAGACCGCCATGTACCACTGTGTTTTTCGTTTCGAATTTCATACGTACATTTGTCTGACGCTCCTACGGGTGAAGGAAAACATCGTGAGGCAACCTGCATAGATCTGCGAAGAAATTCAAAGGTGTATGTGAAGTCGACCAATCCGCACTGGGCCAGCGTGGTGAATCACCCTAACACAGGGTAGGCTCGAGCCCCTCGGTGCCGGTGGGGACATATATGAGCTGTGATGATGACGATGATGATGATGATACCGACATTGACGGTTACATATACGTCAACGTACACCGAAAAATTTATTTACGGCGATAACTAAAAAAGCTGTAGTTTATATTTACCTATTTTTGAGCATTGAAAAAATTCATTTACTACTGAACAATCAATAAATAATATTTCTAATGTATTTGAATATTTCGTTATTTTTCAAATTACAATTCTACCATAATCGAATCACCTAGTTCAAAATCCAAATGTATACTAGCTAAAATGAATAATCATAAACTGAATATCCTAAGGCCATTAATACTATTATGACGTTACCATAAAGTATACATCATTCAAAATTTGATGCTACCAAAAACCCAACGCTGCCAGCCGCCAAAGTCGCCAGAACTTATCCAGGAAATACCGTCGATTGAAGGGTCGATTCTTGTTACATTGATAACGACATTGCTATGACTTTAACGCTATTTTCGTATTATCGTATTTCCTATTTTCGTATTTCGTATAATCTGTCGATATTACTTTGAAATCAAAAATAATGTATCGCCAGTTAGTAAAACAACAAAATAGATTTCTTTGTGATCTTCTAGTTTCTCGATTAAAATAAATTATTATTAAATTTAAATCCCCTTCGAACCTATTCAATTCAATTTCTTTCGAAATGCGTCCGTGCAAAATATTAATTCTACTCAATAAGTAGGATTCGGGTTACACGACTGCTGAACCTTAACGATATACTTACTGATTGACAGCATTTCTCGGCTAAGTTCTGGGGGGTTATTGTGTAAGAAAAAGTCTATCGCAATCGCTTACAATTAGACAGACGCACTCCATCCATTACTCCTTTATTAAAAGGAAGTCATTACAGAGTCCTATGTTCACGGCGCAATGGCTGTCAAATTATAAGCGATCGTGATAGATTTTTTTCTTAGACAATAACCCTCCTTGACTACCTTACTCACGCAAGGAACACGGCCACGACGCCGACGCCGACGTCCTGTGAGGTGGACTATTTCCGTATACGGGCTCTTTCTGTTACTTTGCCAATGTTCGTGCTAGCCCTACTGTTGGATGTCCAATGTTCGTGCTACTATTTGCGTCAAAGTATTTGTATCGTCATCGTGAAATATTTGTATGAGAATAGGCTAGTTGACCCTTTTTTAAAGTAGGGCTTAAAATGTTCATAATTGTTGTATTAGACCATAGCACATGAATATTATTTTTTTCGATGGCTAAAAAGTGCAAAAAATCTATTTTAAATTAAGATTTTCAATTTTGGACCGAAAACACGGTCAGCCATGATAGTCTGTTCATTATCTGTGGCAATGACGTCAGTCTTATAGTAAACAAAGCACGGGGGCGAAATAACCTCACAAAAATAATGCTTTCTATTAAATATCACAAAATATAGTAAAACTGTATATGGAACGGGATAATAGAACAGGAATATAAGACTCCAGGAAATCTGTGGATTAGACGTACCCAGTGATATAGACATGCGAAATATTTGGTTAACACTCGCTTAAAGAAATCCTGTAACTATCTACTGAAACTCAAATGTATTTTTTCGAAAATCACATTAATGTAAGTACTATAACTGAATAACACAATCTGTGTAGGTACTTCAGTTTCAACTTAAACAAAATAGAAGTTTTTAGGTTGTATGTAAAATCAAATCTGTATGAAAATAATTAAATTTTTATCTTTCAGTTAGAATGAAAACTGACTGCAGCCGACCAACCAAATTTTAACTAAACCAGAAAACTGAGAGAAAACTTGACCATTTACGCCTTTTTGATTGAATCTAAGTTATACACTGACACTAGATGATGTTTCAAAGAAAAGAATATGTACTTATGTCCAATTGAATAATTATGTAATTGAATATTAATTAAAAAGTATGTAATACAAATAAAAATATCAAAGTTTCATAATGAATATATTTATCTAAACAACTTTTACTTGAATTTACTGAGTACCTAATTAAAATTTGTTGCTTTCAGTGGTTACTTAATGAGAACTATTGTGTTCTAACCTGTTCTCCTCTTGACAACGAGATTGATAAGGCAGTAAAATTTGTGCAACATAATACAAAGCAGTGCATGCTCAGCCACAACATCAAAATGTGACCCGTCAACTAGAACAACATTATGTCAACAAAATAACTCGAGTATTCATATACCAAAGCACCATAGAAGTAAATAGGTCCAGTTTGGTACAACTGAAAGATGTTATATCTTCACTGATTAAACCTGCTGGCCACCATGGCTGGTAAATTTCAGAACAGCTTACGCAAGAATATGCAAGTTATCCATTTTAAAGCCGTATACAAATATATTAAATGTGATTGCTGTGTTGTCAGCCTGTGCTCTTCTTAATTTACAAGACCCTTCTTATTAAATAAATAATATAAAGACATTTTTTTCTTTACTTTATACATAACTAACATCTAAAGATGACATAATAAATTTTTGTACTACATTAGTCATTATGTTCTTCACTAAAAAAATGTTCTATGTTTATTTGACAATAATGACTTGTAAAGGTTTAAATTGAATCAAAATATTTTGTGTAAATACATGTTTTATTTTCCGTTACACCTTAAAAGATTTATAATATTTTATAGGTTTGTTGCTCATATTTATCATTGTTACTCAAATATATATGTTCCAAAAGTACAAATAGGTTGAATAGAGTTAGATCTAATTTATTAATTTGTATATATTGCCTTAAGGTCGCAGGTAATAAAAGTCAAAATAATAGTAAAGTGATTTATTATGAAGTAATACTTTCATATGATTTAGGAAAAATGTATTAGAGTTTCCAAAATGGCACTATTTGATCAATAAGTTTTTTGACATACAGATTGTTAGAACAAATACCTATTATAGCTAATATTGTCACCTTTTGAGTGTTTTCAAAATGACATACTGCTAGCAACACAAAAGTATATAAGTTTTGTTTGCTTTAGCACAAAACATCTGCATCTATACTTGAGTTAAGCATACTGTTCACAGTTTTCCGTCTTTGATAATTAACATTATCTTCAGTAAAAGAGCATGGCAATTTTGTATTAATCTAATTTTATGGATACCGTTTGTTGAATAGACTATTACAGGGTATTAATCAGAAATGAGGTCACATTTTGCAAATTTCAACCCAAATCTTCAACTTTTATCCACATTTCATTATACTCGTAGGTGTCTGCAAGATTTCCCAACAAAAGAACCATCATGTGTTATGCACTGGCTGACTTTATAGCGCATGGAAGCTGTTATTGTTTATAACGAAGCTCGAACTAAAGAGCACTTCTATATTGATGATTCGTGGTTTAGTTTTCTATGCACTTTATTCTTTCTTCATTGAAGAGGTCTTTTATTTTTTAAGAAATATGTCACAATCTGTGTCTGTGAATGTATATATATTTTTCCTCCCAGTAATTTTCTTCATGCTTGACAAATGAACAACTGCCAATCTTTCTCTTTTTATGTTCATTTACAAATTCTTGCAGTACTACACTGGTATTTGACACATGATCCTGATGTTTTCTTTTCAACATTTCTCTAGAAGTAAATATTTTTAGTGTTTATTTGACTTTTGAGAGATAGAATTCTATCCAATAGCATTCAACTGCTGTACAAAATAGCTCCTCACTGTGATGGTGCAACCACACCAAAAATGCATGTTTGCAACTCTCTTCTGCCGCGTGACAATCTTGACAAGTACACTTGTAACCGTTCTTCATTATAACAGTATTGAAACTGTACTTATATTGTTTAGAGCGATACACAAAGAATCTCCTGACCATCAATCTGTCTATTTTCGGAAGATTTGTACTATCTGCTCTCACAAATCCAACATCAATGGTTGATTTTGCTATTAATACAAATAATTTACGATATTTACAAATATAATAACGGAGACTTGGACGATTTTTTGCCAGTTTTAGGAAAGAATAGTGCAAATCGACGAGTTGTTGAATCAAATTTGACATTTCTTTGTTTACTATATGAGTGACGTCACGGCCCTGACCACAGGATATCAAAGCGTTTACGGCGTGAGATAAAAAAAGATTATTTCTAGCATTTTCAAATTAAAATTTTACAGTAATCATTCATTGTTATTTATTAAAATCGGTATATTGTGGAACCTTATGCCAAATACTGTTAGAAATAAACAATATTTTAATAAATTTTGATATGAGTCAACTACCCTATTGTACAGCGCCCTTACAGAGCGTACTTGGAACTAAATTAAGAAGCACGAATCTTTTGTGTAAAGTTCGTAGCGTATAACGTAAGCGTAACGTTGTACATTTTTTGAAGATTGCGAGCACGAACAAGGTTTTGACGTATAGTATCCTCAAATTCGAAGGCTAGCTATCGAAAACGTTGGTACGAATATTTTACGATTGCGAAGGTGCTTCGTGCAACGTACTAGCGCCATTGTATCGAATGAACTCAATGCGTTAACGTTATACTAATGCTCGACGCCCGCACCTGCCCATGGACCTGACTCACTGACTCGATATCATCATCATCATTTCAGCCAAAAGATGCTCACTAATGGACATATATAAACATAACATAGGCCTCCCCCAAGGGTCTCCAAATCGATCGGTGCTGCGCTTTTCACATCCAGTGGTTTCACATCCAGTGTGAGCGGCCTATCAACGCTGCCTCTCCCGGTACGCGGCGGCCACTCGAGGACCTTTGCACCCTAACGGCCGCCAATCCTGCCATGTGTTGTCCTGCCCACTGTATTAGGTTCGCAATTCTTTGGGCTATATCCGTGACTTTAATTCTTATACGCATCTCATCATTTCTGATCCGATCACGTAGATATCCCGAACGGAGCCCTCTCCATTGCCCTTTAAGTGACCTTTAGCCTTCTTATGAGGCCCACTGTGAATGTAAATTGTAAGCCCGTTGTAAATATAGCGTAGTTTTGAACAAAGAAATAAGTTCACATCACACTCTCGTCTCGTTTGCAATTATGCAAAATATGGTGGACGAATCAAAGAGAGTCAACACGCGTCACAATCCGGACGCCATTGTTCAATGAAATGTTTCGCTTGCGGCGGCTCCGTGCCGTGTTGATTTCATTTTCATTTGTGCTCGCCACAAAAAAAAAGGTTTCCTCGCATATTTTAAAAGTTACCCAGCGTAATAGCAATCTGTGCTCCACCAACAAAAGCTCCTTTGGCTACGAAACAATATAGATTCTAGCGGACTTTTCGGAATGGATATTAATTATTTTAATTGCGGTTTTCATATTCTTTTTGTTTCGTCTGTTTTCAGTGCCTGTCTTTACAGTGATTTTACCTTATATATCTTTTTGTCAGTGGGTAAATTATTTTATAATGTATAAGTAAGTATTTAGCTCCTGAGAAGAATGGGCATGAGAAAGTTAACAGAATATGGTATACTGAAATCATTAAATCCTGCCAGACCCTTTTCATGTGGGCTTACCTCTGTCGAAGATACAATGGATTCAGGTTTAGACATACAAAAAAATAATAAGTTAATTAATAAACAGTTATTACATCATTCCAATCGGAAGTTCCGAATAATTTTTTGTTCAAAATATTATCTTCAAATGTACATTTCATCATGGGGAGGTTGGATAGAAAATATACAGTCGGATGTGCGAACAATTGAAAGCCTCTTAAGAAATCCCGAGGACGTGGGCAGGGCAATTTATCTGACACACCTAATTAACTCTCGAAGTTTCTTTGGTTATTATAGCGATAAAAATAATAATTTGTCATGTGCTCGGCGGGGTTCGGTCACGCCCCGAGACTCGCGGACGTCTTTCTTGACTAGCCTTAAAACTTCTCAATATTTCCCTTTCCAAATCAAGAACTTTCGTATTAGCTATACGTGAAGACAAATTACAAAAACTTGTTTTGATTCCTAATGTTGTAAGCTGCAATGACTTCTATGTAGATATACGAGTATATCAGATTTAAATTTTGGCAAATAAACAATGTTGAAATCTCCTTTTGTTCCACTGTATGTAGTGTAAATAAATAGGTAGTCACGTGACATTGAAAAATAAAAATCTACGTTTTTGACAGTTTCTTATCATTTGTCATAGCCTATTAGGTTTGGACATGCAAAATATACAGAAATAATGTACAAAACTACAACCATTACGATTAATATTGCTGACGGCTTTAAACATATTAACCAGCATTGTGCCAGAAAAGGTACCTAATTATTTGGATTTACTGCAGGTGGTACTATCAAATACTGACACGAATTATTTAATTTATAACGTAAAAAGCTACAACATTTTTTCTATCAGCAAGACTGATCTTCCAAACGTATGCTTTCGCTCTGAATATTCAGACGAATACACTGTAGATTATACAGAAATGACACGCGAGCGAAGTAATTTGTCATGGATCAATAAAAAAAGTCGTCACGGTCCAAATCCTCACATTAGAGGCTTAGCAATCAGACGTTGCCTCCTCATAAATTTATTCTGGGGGCTCCCTTTCTGAATTTATTATTAAGTTTGCATAATACGACGTTATATGAAAACGGCTCGTCAGTGCGCCTTCAATAAAAGTCTCTTCATACAAAATACTTGGTAAGCTCCCCGGCGTCTAGACGGGAAGTCAACATTATTTAGCCATAGCTAGGTGCCTTTTACGCCTGCTAGGCACATGTATTATATATAACAACGTATTTTGAATGCTATCTGCGTGAGCGTAAAATTTAAATTGCTGTAAGTCAACGGCGAAAGTTTTTTTATCAATATGTAAAAAATTAAATTGTCATTTACCGAGTTATTTATCGTGGGCAATAATTAATGAAAGTGTGCAGTGGGCAATTTTGAGTTTCTAAATTTATTTTTCTGACATAGTTTATCTCACGAGTATACATTAATTAACTCCTCTATCCAATTTTGATATTTGGTAAATGCTTAATACCAAATTTGATTTTACCAATGGAGTGAGATAGTATCAGTCGTCTGCGTGGTACCTCTGTCTTATCTATTTCTGCGTAGCGGCGCTTGCATTTTATAGTTTGAAGGGTAAGACAAGTAGTGAAATTACTGGATTTTGTGGCTTGACATATTATTTCACAAATTGGTAACGTATATTGCAGCCTTGCAAGTGTTGTTAATTTGCAAATTTTAAAAGAGCCACAAGTAGGTACGAGTACTATAGGCGACACTTACCATCAGGTAGACAACCTGCTTGCCAACTAATCGCCGGTTTCTATCTATCTATATTCTATCTTTCTGTGGATTTGGTTACTAGCGATAGTTTTTGACATAAGCTCCATACAAAATACGTCAAAATTCTATCCCCAGTTAACAAATCTAGAGATAGATTGGATATTGAAACCGGTCGTTAGTTATAAACAAGTTAAAGATGGGCTACATTGATGCACATTCTTTAAAAAAGTATTGGAAATGAATTTGTTTATGGTTCCAAATTCATTGATTTTTTTGTTAGATTGGCACAACTGTTTTCCATTTTGGCGCGGAGTTTGAGTTGCATTTGTTATTTTGATTAAATACAGTGCTGTTTTTAGTTAGTCGAGTGTGTATTGCGAATTTCACAATGGACAAAAACATCGAACAGAGTTTGCCATGGATTTTGCATTGCCAAAAGAAATTCGTATAGTCACTGAAAATGTTACAGAAAGTTTCATTTACGAAAACAATGAAAATGAAAAATGATAGAAGTGGGTTATGTTTTCCAGGTATAGCCAGGTCATCATTTCAAGCAGTATCGGAGTCCATTACAAAAGCAAATCTGGTTCACAGTAAAAAGGAGTCGAAAAAACATTCAGTGTACTTATAATCGTACGAAGGCGAAGCTTATAATTAATCTTAAAAAGCATATATAGATTTAATGGTGCTGCCATAGTAAAAAAACGATTTGAGATCGATTGATTTGAAATATTATCGATTTCTATTTTCATAATCTCATAAATAAGATAAACAATGTTCAATAAAAAAGGGTAAATAAATAAATGACTTTACAAAAGATATTGTATGTCATATCTCAGTCACATAATAGGCAAAGATTTTTTGTGAGCAATTAATGATTTTTATTGTAATTTATTATACGTAAGAGCAACGCAGCAATCAATGGGTTCACTTTTATCAATAGTACTACTTAATTAAATAAATTATTTTGATATTTACTTTGGAAAATATCAAAATAATCCACAAGCTCCTTCTCAGGAGCTAAATGCTCTTTTATTATATTTAATTTTATTGTACTGAACTGTAATATTATTTAGGAAATAACTTAATCACCAATAGCCAATAGTGAACAATGCCCTTTAACTTGCAAGATTTGATCCAAACCAACCTGCATAAGTACAGGCAGCAAGTTAAAGTTAAATAAATGCTTGTAAAATAGCCTTTCTCTAATATTTCATTTACATTTAACTAGGTAAATTATCGTAACATTTAATCATTGCAACAAAACAAGGAAAATGAATGTCAATCGCAGTAATCGTTGGCTTAAGCGCGAGATTTATCGGGAAATAATGAACGAAATTGCGAAAAAATACGAGGAAAAGCATTCACTTAATCCGTGGCATTGTCTTATTTTCCGTGTACATCGGGGGTACAGAGCAAAGCGGAGCCGCGTCCGAGCTAGATTTTAATATTTCCCCCTCTCCGGTTTGATTTATCGTGTTATTCGCTGTTCTTTCCTCATTCCCTGCGATTTTAGAATTCCCCAGACTTGGAGATGTGAATGAATTACTTAGTTTCTTTTTGATCGATGTCTAAGTGGAACGCTTTACATCAATTCGAAAATATGTTGTTATTCAAATGCCAATGGATTATCTGATTTTTAATGTGTTCTATTGTTGGGAGATTGAACACGACTAAAATGTTATGAAAACATACTTGAAAATGAAACTTGAAATTATTTAGATAACATTTTCACTAACATTATTATTTTGATATCATCATCATATCATCTTCGATGTCTTGAATCATCAGGTGAGATTTCACGCTCGCCGTGTAGCCAGCGTTGGGTACGGTGCGGTTACGCATTTCCCCCCGGAAAAAAGGGCTTCTGTGTTAGGAATGAAAAGGAATACAACAGCTAGATGGGCCTCCACAGTCTGGCAAACGTGGTATGACACGATAAACTGAAGCAGCGGGTTGCCGAAGACAGGTGGCTGGCATTTTTGGTGGACTCATTCAGTAATGAACGTCAACAGGCTGATGAAGAGATGTGTCTGCAAGACGCTGCAAAGTAAACAAGACTTTGCTCTGTTGGTTACGAACTCATAGAATAGTTTTGTTGGTAATGAACGGCAAAAGCTTTTGGAAATGAACGTTACGGCAAAAGTTGTAAAATAAACCGTTTACAATGCTTGAGCGTTTCAAGCGCTTCTTTTTGTTACTTTTCATTGTATTACGCTACACGTTTTAAAATTCACATGTAAACATATGTGAAAACCCCGTCTGGCTAGTGTAAGTTAGTAAGAAGGTCAATTCTTTATTTCCGACCTGAGAGAGACCCGTGTTCAGCAGTAGCACATAAATATATGAGTTAAAGTAATGATGACACAAAATACTTAACATTTTTCCACTTGGTATGCATGCACGCGAAAATAAAGAAGAATATAGCGACTGTATATGTGTTAATAATTCATTTAACAAAACTGGACCGTTTTCTCAGAAAATCTACTTGAAAAGTTTTATGAGAATAACAAATATAGCATAACATCGCGATATCCGACACGTAGCTCGGATTTCTTGGCCAAGCTCTGGCACCAGTCACAAAGGAAGGGTGGGTTGCATACCCTTTGACGCTTAAATTGGATAACTTGCATATATCTTGCAAACATATTCTTTCAGAGAGCATACAAGAATAAACTGAACTTTAGTTGACCACCGAGAAGGAAAGTCTCAAGAGGAATGGTTCTTTTTTCGTTTTAAAAATATCAAGCATCTCACATATTTAAAGAGTGCACGGTAAGACTAAGAAGGAGCTCGGTGGTGCATTGACGTGTGCGCTCGGCTAATGATTGCTATAATTAAGCAACGTCGGCCGTGGTCATGCCATTGAAAAAAGCCACGAAAAATATTAAGCATCTCGAGCTCCTTCGTGCTTTAGATGACCCGCTAAGTGGGTCTTGCACCTGATCTTGTTCCCATCATGTCTTTTCCCATCAACTTTTTTTTTATTGCCAACGGTGGCAGACAAGCATGTGGCCCACCTGGTGTTAAGTGGTAACCACCGCTCATGAACATCTGCAATGCCAGGAGCATAGCTCAGTTACTGCCTACCTGGAGAGAACACTGAAAAAAATGGTAGCTTATCAAGTTAAAATTTTGCTTGTTTGAGTAAAATATAATAAAATTAATCATCAACATTTTTAAAACTACAAACCACAAATGATTATGACATGATTAATCATATCAAGCTTTGCGACGTGCCAAAAATGTGATCAAGTTCTTAATAAAATCCACAAACATCATAGTGATATTAAAAAGTAATCTTACTACGGCCAACCAATTATACTTTATTACTATAATCATGCATCTTTGTGCGCTCGTATATAAATAAGTTGCATGAATGAAGGTAACACATTCTTGACACATATTATCAATTTTTTTTCAGTGAAGTGCTCTTTTTAAACCTCGTTTGAAGTTGGACATATCGTAGCCTCTAGTTGCAGTAGTTCGGTTGCTGGTTCGGTTGACCGAACTAATGCAACTTTTTAGTAGCAGAAGTCCGGTTGATTTAAATCACCGAACTGTTGCTACCCTCTAGTTGCAACTTTGTATGTAAGTTTCCAATGTGTCAATCATTAATGACAATGTCTATTTGATGAGTAAGTACAAAGTTTGTTTTCCTTGTATTTTCAAGTCGATAATTACATTATATTTAATTATTCTAAAGTGAAATTGTATGTACATTACAACATGAACGACAAAAGTGATTTAAAAAAAATTACAAAAAATAAAACCGACTTCAAAAACACTAAAAACTTAAAAATAATATAAGAATAGGTACAGACAACATCACACTTCTATATTGAAGTCGGTGACAAATTTTAACACTTTCTAGGAGATCATCGTTTGGCGTTTGTCATTAATGATTGACACATTGGATACTTACATACAAAGTTGCAAAAAGTTTGTATGCCCTTTATAGTTTGCCCCTCTTTTTTCGTGTTAAAAATAAAATGAAGATCTTAGTTCGGTCAACCGAACTACCGCAACTAGAGGGTAGCAACAGTTCAGTGATTTAAATCAACTACTAAAAAGTTGCATTAGTTCGGTCAACCGAACCACCAACCGAACTACTGCAACTAGAGGCTGAAATCGAACTGTGTTAGTGCAGATCGCTTCTGATTTTTTAGAAAATTAATATAAAATTAAGTGAGTTATTTTTTTTATTCATATTTAAATCATTCTAATACCATGTCGTGAAGCGTCCCTTAAATTTTCCAGGGCGATAAAAAAATTACCGTGTATATTAAGGAATAAATAATATATGCGCATTAGTGTTGTAGTTGTACGCAATGGGCTTAAGACTCAGTAGGGATTATTTCCCTAAAAATCCTTGCCATTATCCTGGTAGATGGAGAGGCTGAGGGCATAATGGGAAGCAACTGCAAGTTGATGACTTATTCTAAAAAACAATGTTTGTATCTTGATATTATCTAATCTGGCAAACAAAACCTGCTTGATCAGATTCACGGCACAGACAACATTGTGGCTCTAATCCCCCCACTTATCTACAATTAAATCTCTTTCGTTAGATTAGTTCGGTTTGCTAATTACTTTCTTGACAATGTCGCTCGCGTCTACAAAAATGCCAACGGCCATCCTTTGGCTTATCTACCATTTTAAATGATCCTCTATATTCTTGTTATGGTCTTTATCCAAGATATTTGTCACCTTAATGGTAACAATAAATAATGTAAAAAGTATATGTCTCAATAACTTGTCATTTTGAAGACTCTAGTAATAACATTTTGTCATATGCATTGTTGGTACTGAATTCATGTGAACATAAAGTTCACCTGAATTGACGAAGTTGGCGAAGTTCACTTCATGTTTTCTTCACCATTACGCTGATTAGTAAGAACTTAAAATTTAGATACTCCCATTAGTAAGTAGCTTGTAAGCTATAGCAGTAATTTACCTATACACGGTTATTTTTTTATCACCCTGGAAAATTTAAGGGACGCTTCACGACATGGTATTAGAATGATTTAAATATAAATAAAAAAAATAACCCCCCTCCTTAATTTTATATAAATTTTTTAAAAAATACAAAAAATGCTGCACTAGTTGAGAGCAGCATTTTTAGAGATTTTTTATTTTTTTTAAATATATTTTTTAATTTTTTATTTCATTTTTTTAATTTTTTATATAATATTGGATGTGTCCTGAAGCGTCCCTAAAATTTTCCAGGGTGATAAAAAAATAACCGTGTATATACAGCTCATTCACAATGGCTAAAGCTGTGCTGCCTTCACATAACTAATTACGATATTAATGATCGCGTTGATCATGCTCTAATAGCCGAGTTAGTTTACAGATACAGGACTAGCATTAATTAGTCGAGTCGTCGTGTAATCTATTAACAATTTGATGAGAAATATGGCTGGCGTCAGAGAATGAACATTGCCAATACACTTTTAACATAAAGTCATAAACGACTCAGTATTCGTCCCAACTTTAATTAAGTTCAGCACAGTTACTACCGGGATAAAACTAATTATTTCTAAGCAAAAAATAATGTGCCAAATTTCTTTCAGAATATCGTAACCGATAAAACTCAAAAGTCTTTATTTAATATAGACCTTTACAGGCACTTATTGACGTCAAACAAATTACAAGAATCTAATTAATCAACAAATTAATTAAAAATGTAAGAAACTAAGATAGGCAATAAATTTAGATCTTGTATATACATACACCAATCATAATTAAGATGTATGTCAATACAAATAAAATGAAAAAAAAAGGTTGATTCTACACCTGTTCGGAAGTTGGGAGAGTCTTCTCGAGAAGAACAGGCAAGAAACTCCGAAGGTCTAATTTTTTTGTCTCCTCTTTTAAATTGCCAACTGTGTATAGGACTATGTAGAAATTGCAAATTACAATTGCCCTTGAAAAAATCTTAGCATTGTCTTCAGCTTTCAACGTTTCATCTCAATAAGGTATATCTCAATAGAGTGGAAGAGAAATAATATGATGTTAGCAACTATAAACATAAAGGTCATGGCAAAAATGTTTCATGTGTCTATGTTTCAAACATTTAAAACATCTAAGTATACATTTTCTTAGAAGTATAACAAAACCTTTGTTGAAACTAACTATGGAAGTATCGAGCCCTAGCAATCGTTAGCAAGTAACACTTGCTGCAACAATCAAGGCGTTCCAAGTGTCGTACGAGTAATCGAGCAAGAGCGAGCGCAGTCACAAGTCCAATTAATCTGTGTCCACACGAAGTCTGGCGAGCTGCAATTGACAGCGTCCCAGAAATAGGGAGCTGGCGAAACTTCCGTCGGACCAAGTGAAGTGGACACTCGCTCGCTACCAAGTGCTTTTGTGTCGTCTTTGCGATTAAGCGTACGTGTGTGGCTAAATAGGCGTGTTCTGTTTTTGTGAAGGCTCGTTGAATTGTATTACACACGTTTTACTGTCCTCCAGACCGATTTTTGGTCACCAGGGCCGATCTCAACAGAGAGTAGTCACCGACATGGAGAATATTAGTACCTATATTATAGTGAACCAGTCTATTGCACAAGTGTCCACGCAAAGTATAATGCACGGCTCCTAATCCCTCTTTCGCTCCCTTCTTCAGACCGATTTGACGGCCTATCTACGCGGCTAAGGCGAGATCAAGGCAATTTAACATGCTTACTGAAGCATCCAGCCAAGTTTAAGGATTATAGTTATTACTATTATACTAAATACAAGTCACACTACACTTGAGTTGTTTTGGTATTGATACAAACTAACGATTGAAAGACGTAAACGAATTTAGAAAAAAAGTAAAATGTTTGGGAATGATTCCATATCCCATCTTTTTTAACACAAAGGTGCTTAAAGATTTGGTAACACTTAAAAGTTAAGATGGGAAGCGGTGCGAGTAAATCGCATTATGTCACGATTGACTAACGAGCCAATGATGGCAGCGACGACAAGGCGCCGAGCAAACGCCTCGGGCGGTAAGATGTTTGCTCGCGCCCGCATTAGATTGGCATACACACGCTCTGCTGTACTTAGTGTAGTGTTACGGGGTCGTCTATCTATACTAATGGGAATGGAAATATACGTAAAATTAGAATTGTTTTTTTTATTTGCATTATCAACAAAAAACTTAGAGCATTTAGACAAAAAATAATCCCAATTTGAACTTAGAAAACTGAAACGAAATTGAAAGAAATAGTTGAAATTCAATGAAAAAGCTGTAAGCTATTGTTAGAGTAAATTCCATCTCTCTTTTTGCAAAGGAATGAGTTTTGATAGTATAAATATAAAAAGTCTCCAACGATGCTTCAGATTACGTCGGGACTTCTTCATTTATTTATGAAAGCTTTATTGCACAGTAAAAATAATGGACAATTAGCGGACTTAATGCAATGTGCCATTCTCTACCAGTCAATCGTTCTCTGTCCAACCGTTTTTTATTGTTTTTGAAATAGGTATTTGTAATATTAATTTGATACGACAATAAGACAGTTTATTATATTTTTTCCTAAAATGTGCGACAAAAGTTGTTTAATGTATAGAAATATGATTTGCATATCAAATATTCAAATTTCACATCAGATTTATTTTCTAATTATGTTATTTGTTAAAACAATAACGAAAAGCAAAAATAACTTTTAACAAAAGTAGCTATAATGCACAAGTAGCTATATACTTTAGGTCTAAGTATGCAAGTCTGATAATAAAGAAGTGAATTGACTTTGAAGTACACATTCCAACAAGGGAGAAATGGGATAAAGCCTAGCATCCTCTCAAGAGAACAGCATGATCTGGTACATAGGTGGATTGGAAATGAAATCTGGTACAGGAGCAGGAGCAGCAATACACTGCAATTAAACTTATACAGCGATCAGCATGGGCGAGCTGGCTACTGTGCTTCAAGCTGAAACATAGTTATGCTATCCTAGCCCGTGCACCACATGAGAATGAGAATCTCGACAAGACTTGTAATGGTTTAAACATCCACTTTCTTAGTGACAGTCAAGCGAGTCATAAAGCCCTCCTGTCATACAAAGTGGAATCCAAAATAGTGACGAATACAATCTTAGTGCTGAACGAATTGGGTAAACCCAATACAGTACGTCTAATCTGGATACCAGGTTACAGGGGTTTCGCGGGAAATGAAAAGGCTGACTACCTGAACGCGTAGCACAAGGACCCCGAGACAAATATGTCTATCATTAACTGTCACTTTCTCGACACCAAACAATAGCTCTCTCGTTCGCTACTGTCAAAAGTGACATTTCGGTGTAGACAAACAGGCCGAGAAAATACTCTCGCGATCCTTGTGCTACGCGTGCTGGCAAGAAAGGGACCGAAAACACAATTGATAGGACCGGAATCATTTGTCGAAATAACTCCAAAAACATTCAGTACAGGCCTAAGAACTCAATTGGAAAGTAGGCACCAAAAAGAATGGGTCAACTAAAAAGCAATGAAAGACGCCAAGCTCTTCATGGGTATGAATAATTGCCACGCCACGCCACGCCAGTTTCAAAATCTGTAAGGGCTGCGAGGAGGAAGAGGAAAGCATGGAGCACCTATTGTACAACTGCGATGCCCTAGCCTGCAAGAGATTAAGGCTAACGGGAATTGGATACCTTACAACCCGAAGATTACAGGGCCATGCCACCGAAGGACATCGTCGAGCTCATGAGCACGATAGACTGGACCAAAGGTGGCGATGGCCTTACGAACTAAAACTTGAGGAAGCACAAAAGATCTATGGTGGTTCGAAGCGAGTCGAGCGAGCGAAGTGATCGTGCCAGGAGTAGCGCCATAACCTAATTCAGCCTTTTTCACTTGGTAAGGGCAGTTATAAATTTTGATGAACAAACAATTTATTTACTTTTATTTTGTGAAATTGGAAATTTTACAAACTTTTCACTTAGATAAACTGTAGTATGGGGTAGAAAAATAAGTTTAAAAAAATGTGTTGCTGTTTAACTATAATATGATTTGCAGTTAAATACAACCCAAACAACAATTCAGTACCGATTGTATTTAGTATTTCGTTATTTACTTCGGAAATTGAAATTCCATAAAGGAAATAGAATTTCCAATATCTTACGCGGAAACATTTTGTTTTTTTATTGTCTATAAACGCTCAAAACGCGGAATTGTATTTTATCAGCTTTAAATAATTTTCTTTTATTTATAGCACGCAATTCATTTTTTAAACAGTTTTATTTAGCTCGCCCTGTTTGTATATTTATTTGGGTTTCATTTTGTACTTGAAATGTTACCCCTTTCCTGTTGACGGATTGTTCTGATATTTGGTACATACCTATAGTTCTGATGACAATACAATTTAATATAATCAATATTCAAGATGGACCTTGCGAAAAATTTACGGATTAATATGTTTTCACTACCCCTTCAAACAAAAAAAAATCGTAAGACACTTGAAATTTCTATCACCATTCAACCGCTCATATCATTATAAAAATGCTATTTACATTGAAATGCATTTACTCAGGTTATGCTACGCGCTACGATTTAATTTTTTTGTCTGATCAATGCCCTAGATTGATAAAGAAAGTAGTGTGATGACTGGTACCTAGGACCTACAGAATAATTTTTTAGCTTTTAGTAGATTATCTACATCATAATTATCTTTATTGTCGATAAACTGTTTAACTTATTTTTTTTTTCACCTTTTTCATTTCCATCGAACTTATTTTATGACGATATCTATATCTAATCCTATAATAATTCCTTTGTTTTGCCCTGTTCAATATAGAGTATTTTATGTCCCGCGTTTTTTATGTTTTAAACTGTAATAAATTGCTACGAGCTTGCTACGGACGAGCTACGAATAACAAACAAAGTAGCGCTGACACCGTTCACGTCTTTCAGTGCGCTACAATGTAGAGAGCTTAAAAGCATTGTCAGTGTTAGAGCAACGTTAAATTAACGATAGCTCTCTGAGATATGAAGTCATTTCTTTTCGTATCTTCTAATAGCCTATTTTGTTTTAAAATAATGAGCCAGGTAATCTGATTGACCGACAGTTCAAAATATATATTTTTCTATTTAATACCCTGCATCCTGCAAAGACGATGTTGGTGGTTAGTAAGTCGTGACATCGTCATCTGTAGCTATTACTATACAATTTAATAGAGAAAGGTGTTGGTGTTTCGGAGACATTTCGTCATTTATTCTCGCCACAGTCATTTATTCTCGTAGTCCATGCGCCACGTAGCAAATTCACGAACTCTTGCGTTTTGTGTAAATTTTTTTTCAAAATAAAAATATTGAAGTTAAAGCTAAAAATCTATTGCTCATCCACTTAAAACAACATGAAAGCTAAGTCAGTTGAAGCTCAACAAACTGTGCAAGTTTGTATACTGTAAGCTCAGCGTTACCAACAAAGCTAAAATAAATTCTTTATGTTATGAGTGCATCCAATCATCGTTAGTGCCTTGTCATATATAGGTATAGCGTAAACGCAAATTTACCTCCTACATTGTGGAGTTGGCTAGGCAATATTGTTGCTAAAGTTAATTGTTAGGTGAGATAAATGCTTTTGCGTGGAAACATATTTATTTATAAATTCAGACTGGTAATGCTATGCCGTTATTTTGAAACGCCCTTCGATAAGGAAAAAAGGCATAGTTTTTTGTTTGCACGAGTATATGTTAATTCTGTATTGTACACATAAACATTGAAAAATACAGTGAGACAAGGTATACAAGTGCGGACTTATCTCTGGGAGAGATTTCTTCCAGCCAATCCAGTACTACACATTTAATGAAACTAAAATCATCGGATTTGCTCGTGTATATTTGATTTTAAACATAACGCTCCACAAGGCTATTGAGATTCAAAAACGAATTTCAATAGAGATTGTAGTTGGAGTATTCCAACTGGATTATCATAAAAATAATAAAATCCCAGGCCCGTGCACAGACTGCCAAAACCATAGATACCGTGAGCTTCGTTTGCGTGGAATGGACCACATAAATATATGAGATGATGGTAGTAAAATACTAAATCTGATGTTGATCCTACTCTATGAAACCCATCAGCTTTAGTTGTCTCGTGACCACAAACGCTGAAAAGCGTTCGAAACGTCGTCGGGCCAAATAATCAAAATGTTTAAAACCAAATATCGAGAGTAAATCCAAATAGTGAAGTGTTTTATTCAAACGCATAGTTTTCTGCTCTTCCCGCACGCACTCCAGCAACTAGGAATCCGTGTAGTTACTTCAGGTAACTACACTGATTCCTACTAGGTTTAGTAGGTATTCGAAGTAATTTGGTTATATTATTATCATTTGCCCTGCTGATTAATCGGACGATAAGAGCATATTATAATAAGTCTACAATGAAATCGTAACTTGTAGTCATCGTGATCTCGACGCTAGGCAAGAAAAGTCCGGGTGGGTTATTGTCTAAGAAAAAATCTATCACGATCGCCTTCAATTTGACAACCATTGCGCCGTGAACACAAGACTCTGCGCCGACATCCTTTTATAAAGGAGCGATGGATGGACGGCGACTATCAAATGTCTATAGATTTTTTCTCAGACAATAACCCCCCTGTTCTCAACTCGAATGTCACAAAATCACTACGGCATGTCACTTCACCGTCGCAAATCAAGCTATGTATATAGACATGAAACATATTTACACCAGATACCACTCCAGTCATTTCAGTGAACCATCTCATCCTGTGAATGCGCACATCCTTATATATTGTAGTATCTCTTGCGCAAATTGCAGTCTCTTTTGAGACTGGCCGTCGTGGTGACCAAAAATTGACCTAAAGAACTGTAACCGTCGGTTGCCTGTCAGACACCACTGCTTGTCGCTTGTAGTAAACGCAAACGCTAGTCAGTATGAATTTAAAAGTCCTAGTACTGTCGTGGTTCAATATTCTGCGTTTGTGCCTTCCCTGCCTTTTATAAAGACATAACTGAAATTATATTGTACTGTAATATTAAAGTGATGTTGAAATTACGCTTCAAACGAAATCGTAGTCATTAGTTACTCTGAGGGAGTCGGGTTTCGTACGCATGACGAAATTCGTTTTAAGAATAATGAGAATTTCGTTGAAGCAGCACCAGTTCTCCGTTATAAATTACGACATCCTCACTGTACTAATTAAATAGTATATGTAATGCTACAGAATTCGGTGAAATGCTTAATCTAATTTTAAAATAAGATATAACACGGCCTTGTATAAGAAATTTTTAATCATATACTAGTTTTAAAATCCTACAATATTATTTTGTCACAATATCTACAAATCCCACCCTTTCACCTTCACCACCCTCCTTCTCGCACCTTTTCTTTTAAGGACTACACGTGCTGGCCTACGTTGTCACCGTCTTACTGTGACTACCATTCTAAGGCTAATCAAGAAATTTGGCAACTCATTTCTATTTCAAACGTTCAACAAATGTAACGCTGCCAGCACACGTGTTTCCTCTTTCTTACAATTCCGGATCCTTTAAATTGATCGACAAGGTGAGGGTGTATTCACCTCCCGCACTAGCTATCTTCGCATTTGGACACTATATTTTGACTTACCACTAAGTGGAATGGAGTCATTTACTAGGCCTTCTATAAAAAAATATTTTAATACAGCATGGGTTACAGAAAACATTACAGCCTCATGCGCAGCAACACACAAAGATTATTTGGGCACGATGTTTTGTGTTGTGGAGGTGCTTCTTTACTTAGTCCGCGGGGCTTTCCCCGGATGGTCATTATAATGATCAAACCTGTGCCCCACCTAACTGAACGGTTTGGTCTAAGGTAAACCCTGCAAAATGCCACCCTTCAGCCATATTGATAACTGTTTGTTTAATAAGCTATTATTTTGGGGAGCTCTCGGCAATTAACAAAACATGACTTGAGTAGTGTTAAAATTTGTTTATTAAACCAACCTATAGCTAACTTCTCAAGTGTTAAAAATCTCGGTCTTATATGCGATAGCAACCTTAGTTGGTCTGAACATGTCAAGGAAGTTAGTAGAAAGGTTACCGCGTGTACATTACGTGCTCTATCTCGGCTTAAATACTTTCTTTCATCCCGTATCAAAATGCTCCTTGTACAATATCTGGTCTTAAATAAGCTAGAGCGTAGAATTCTTTAATAAGCTAGAGCGCCTCCTTAATAACTGCATACGTTTTATTTTCGGTCTACGTAAATACGACCACATATCCACTTATCGTTCTCAATTTAAATGGTTGCCTTTTCCTGAGCACAGACAATTGGGTATTGTGTACACTTTTTTAAGTTTTTTTGACCTCAATTCTCCATCTTATTTAAAAGACAAATTCCAAATACTCCTTGTAGTGCTTTTTCTTGCTAAATTGTAGAAATATAGGGAAATCTTAAAGTTGAAAGAAAAAAAACAAACTTATTCCTTTAGTCCGATACAAAATGAAAAGCTTTATTCTGGTAGGTACATGGTTGTAATTCACTTATGCATAATGTTACTGAAGTTAACAAAATTCCCTCAATGCAAAGCACTTAACTAAATGTTTAATTAATACAAGCCAAGGGCAGGATGGTTCAGGTTTGTTTGATCAATCTCGGCAGGTAAAAATCAGGTACAAATTGGGTACAAAACTACAAAATGGGGGGCAATAAAGTACACGAACAAATAGTTATAGGTTTCTTTTTTTTAAATTAGTAGCTTTCCCCGGAGCGGTTGTTAGTAGAGCGTACCTTCGATGCTAAGTTTCCGCGATCACGGGTCAGAGATATAAAATTCCCGTTCCTTAGATTATTCTCTCTATATATGTACAATTCCACAGAATTCCTCCTTGTGTTAGGTTATTAGGTAGGTTAGTTGCAGCGGAGCCCTACGGCCTCCGGGAACTGCCCTGGAGATTCATAGCACAGTGTTATGTTAAAAATATAATTAAATATGCCTATAATCTTAGGGTCAGTGGGTCTAACACTGAGTTCTGAAGGAATCCCAGTCAATACATTTGAATTTCATGTAATAAACATTGCAAGTTAATTCCAAACATAATTTTCAATGAATTGTCAAAGTTTCTTATTGGGTAGTTAATAAAAAGGACATATGGAGGGGAGAGCACCTATTTTGTGTATAATTACTGCTATTAATAAAAAGAAAACAGCTTAATTTGTGAGTTATTTGCCAAAGAAGGATGTGAAACTTAATATTGTGAAAATTTAGAATTTAACAGGAAATTCGCAAGTGTTACTCAATATATGCCTTAATCCCACTAAGATGCCGCTTACTATCAGGTTTTTTTAATGAAATAGGGGATGAAAAAAGCGAATTTTGGAAATGTAATATGTTTGGTTTAATATTCAATTTACCCTCTAATTAAAATAAAATTAACAAAATCTGTTTTAAATCATGAAATATAATAAGTTAATTAGATATCTTAGTGTGGGCGGAGTATTATATATTGATAAAATTTATTTCTTTCTATTAATTTAATGAATCGCGCGCCGGCGATTAAAAATATGATTGAGCTTTTACTCTTCAAGCTGAAAACAAAAATAACTGACTTGACTTTTGAAATCTTACTGTACTTTTCAAATTAAATTCACACGGAAAACGGGAGAAATACCTATGGATTTTATTCGCAGAAATTAAGATGTAAAATGCTGTTCGCAAATCATAGGTACCTAATCAATAACAAATTACTTCGGTCGATGTCTCACAGACTAGTTATCCAGTTCCGAGATCATAGCATAGACGCGTTCACAGACTACGGTGAGATAGGGCGCGTTCCATTCACGCACAGATTTGCATTTATGCAGCTACTAGAACCGAGGTCCGTTTGCCGAATGTTAAGCGTCGTATTGGCGACGAAACCAAATTCATTTCATAACACTCGTAAGATTCTTAACTTGTTTCAAGATGTGTCGAGTCAACATACGGATCTTTCGAAATTCTACAACCTGCAATAAGTATTTCCAGCCAAGGTTATAAGTTTGGTTGAAAAACAAAACGTAATGTAAAATTAACCATAAACAAACTGTGAATGCTTTCCAAATTCTATTCGACGAAACCATAATTATATGATCTATAAGTTTAAGTGTATTTTATTAAAATATGTCTATAGAAATGATCAAAACAAACGGTCTAAATGTCAAATTCCGAATTTTGAGAAAATCAACCCACCTAAATGGAAGCACGGGATTTTGGGCGAAAAAAAACTATCTTTGTAAATAAGGCCAGGATAAACGCGAGATTTATTTTGTTTATGCAAAAATTGAATAATGACCAAAGATAATTGCAAATGTCACTGACGTGACGTGAAACGACGTTGACGTTGACACTTGACATTGATATTGTGAAATTAATTGACAAAGTTATTGTAATTATGATTTTAGTTGTGAAATTTGTGTTAAAACTACAGTGAAACCAAAATGTTTTTGCAAAATTAGTGTTTTATGAAATTTTAAGAAAAAACGGTGTTACATCCTTTCAGCTAATAGTCGCTCCTAGCGTTCTGTAAATAGCTTCCTATTAAAATTCCCCCCCACATCATTCTCAATCCTTGTCTAACTCTTTCATTGTCACAGCTGTACGGCTCTGGAATACGTTTTTACAGGACATTCACAGTTATTCTAACAAAGCTAGGTTGAAAAAATCTTTGCATGTATGTAAAGGTCTTTGCAGGGATGATCATCTCCACTATTAGCAGATTTTATGAGTAGAGTATGCCTTAATGCATTAAATCCGCCTATTTCACCATATTTGCTGTGCAATAAATTGTTAAAAAATAGAAATAAATGAAAATAACTGAGATATACAACAAAATCATTCGAAACGCGTTATTATTTTGTAAGAAGTAACAAACAAATACGTTTATTAGAATATACAATTTATACTACACTTTTGTCGTCTTTTTACAAGAATGGTCTAACATACATGGATAGAGACAACGTCAGGTCAGGCTTAAACCAGAACTAAGTTTAAACCATGTTTTGTAATAAGACGGTTAATGTTTAAAACGCGAATGCGTATTGTACGCACCAACAGACAGTATGCAGACTGCGCTATACAGTATAAGTACGACAATCCTTCGCTCCGCACGAGATACAAAACAATAACACTGGTCTTAAAAATACTTCTTTGCTCCCTTGGTTCTTTACGAAGGGTATAAATAGAATATATTTTATTCTATTTATACCCTTCGTGAAGAACCCCATGTCCCCAGTTCAGTTCCCAGTCTCTTGAGAAAGCCTCGTCGGGAAGTTCATTCCACATCCTGAGCGTACACGGGAAGAAATTCCGGGACCATTTTGGTTCCAAGGTGTGAAGGTGAATTCCCCTGTCGATGGCGAGTTTTCTGATGGTAGAAAGTGGTCATATGCATTTTATCAAACAGCTCCTCAGAACATATTCCATAATACATGCTGTAGAACATATATGTATAGAGAGGCAAAATCTCTTCTGAAACTGGGGGGTTCAATGCCGTTTCACCATTTGTGAGTATGGGATCGTCAACGAGTCTCATAGCTCGTTTTTATACCTCATCACGGGGTATTCATGTTAAGAAAGAAGATTCCGTTTGTTAATGGTATCTTTTCCTTTTTACTGTCGCATAGCAACTTGATGTTTTGTTACTTGTCATTGACTTTTATTAAAAGAAATACATTGGTACAATTTCCTGAATTCAACTGTGTTTATATTGTCGTAATTGTTATTGTGGTAGCAGATCTTGAAATTAAAACATGGAGAAATCCATAGTTGAAGCTTCGAAAGTCCAAATCGGAAACCTAAACGACAAAAATTATAAAACATGGTGTTTCAAAATTTCAATTGTTCTGAAGGCTATGCCAGGAGCTCTAGACCTACTAAGCGGCAAAAAGTCGAGGCCTAGCTTGCCACCTGATGCTGCCGGAGATCTAAGAAAAGCAATTGAAGAGGAAATAAAAGAATTTAACATCCTTGACACAACCGTTCAAGTTTTGCTTACAACCAACATGGAAGAGGCTATTCTTATGAAGATAATGAGGTTCACAACAGCAAAGGATATCTGGGATGAGCTGGAGAGGCTGTACGGAGGGACAGAGGACAAGAGTTACGATTTATGTCTCAATTTCTTTGGATATAAAAAAGTGCAAGAGCATGATATGGCTACGCATATTTCACACTTGAAGAATATTTGGCACGAACTCAACCTAGCCCTAAAAAGCAAGGAGGATTTACCAGATATACTTCTGATCTGCAAGATCCTTGACACTCTACCAGCAGAATACTTCGGATTTAAGTCAAGCTGGGTGCTTATCCCCAAGCAGCAAAGAACCATAGAAAACTTGACTAGCCAAATATGCGCCCATGAAAAAGCCTTGCTCAATCAAGCCGAAGGAGAAAGCAGCAATGCTACAGAAGCCCTTTACATAGCTGGAAGAAGCATTAACAAACGGAAATCCAAGGAGCAAATAAAATTTCTAAAATGCGGTTATTGTAACACAACTGGACATAGAGTAAGAAAATGCCAGAAGTGGATAGCCGATGGCAGGCCACCAAAGGACCCATCTAAATGGATTTGAATCAAGTATTGTCACCGTAACCTCAGGAGTCCCGCAAGGCTCGATTCTAGGACCCTTGTTATTTATAATTTTTATAAATGACATAAATACATGTTTTAAATACAGTAATTACTTGTTATATGCAGATGACCTCAAAATCTATCACACGATTAATAGCTGCGCAGATCAAGAAAATCTTCAACATGATTTAGATGCTTTTACGAGCTATTGTTTACACAATAAGCTAAGTCTTAGCTTAAATAAATGCAAAATAATCACTTTTACGAAAAAAAGGAACACCTATCACTATACTTATAAGCTTTGTGGCGTAACACTGGAAGTAGTAGATCATATTAGAGACCTCGGGGTTATACTAGACAGGCGGCTTCATCTTGACATGCATGTGGACAATATTATTAACAAGGCCTATAGGATGTATGGTTTTACGATGCGTTCTAGCACAATGTTTAAAGAACCGTCAACTTATCTTTGCCTATTTAAGTCGTTGATTCGCTCACAGATTGAATATGCTGTACCTGTATGGAATCCTTTCTACAATAAATACGCTGATGCACTTGAGACTGTACAGAGGTTATTTCTAAGAGCTATGCATTATAGATGTTTTCACAGGTATCTGTCATATGATCAATTACTTTGTAAATATAACCTACTAACATTAAGACATAGGCGCTTGCTGCTTGAGGCAATGTTCCTCTACGATCTATGTAACTGCAAATATGACTGTATTGATCTACATAACAAATTATGCTATAGGGTCCCATATAGGACACACTGTCGCAATCACGTACAGCTCTTTTCCACTGCTCCATGCCGTACTAATGCGGGCAAGCGAGCTCCGTTGCATCGAATGCTAGACTCTTATAATAGTTGTTTTAATTTGATCGATGTGATGAACACACGAATCAGTACATATAAAAATGCAATAGTTAGTAAACTTGAATGTATGCAAAATTCTACAGGCAATATTTATTAAACAATATTTGACTAATGAAATATTGCACACACCACGAAATAATATAAAACATAAATTATAATAAACAATATAAATGTATAATATAGGAATAACTGAAATATAAAAGTATAAAATATGTGAATAATAAAATAGACCTTAGGAAGTTGTGGAATATGTACACCACCGTCTTTCAACTACAGTTTGTTAGTTATATGTATAATTAATTTAGATGTGGATAGCGTTGCTGGTAGCACAGTTATTAATTATTGTTTATTTTAGGCTTTGTATAATTAGTTTGTGTATACTGTTTGTTATCCCAAATAAATGAAAAAAAAAAAAAAAAATCTAACCCAAGGACTGTGAAAAGCGCACATCTGACAACGGTTCTAGCAGTAGAAGGCGGAGCAGTAGATAATACCAACTGGTACGTTGATAATGGGGCAACCAGTCACGTGACCAACAGAAAGGATTATTTTCAAAGCTTTGAATATTTTAAGACTGCACATACTGTCATGGGAGCCAACGGACAATGTATCGAAGCTCTAGGAGTAGGTACAATCCGAGCTGAAGCTGAAATAGATAGGGATGGAAGCAATATTACTGAAAGATGTCTGGTATGTACCTAGCATAAAAAGAAATTTATTTTCGGTGTTAGCAGTCCACGACCGATCTGAAAACAGTGTCTTTGAGTCCACTCCCCGTAAATGCACACTGAAGTTAAATGGAAACGCTAAAGTGATCGGAACTCGCAACGTAAGTGGGGGTCTTTATCAATTAAAAATAAAGTGCCTGAAACCAGCCGTTGAAGTCAACCAAATAACTACGCCAAATTTGCTTCAACTGTACCATGAAAGGTTTGGACACCAAAACAAGACGCATGTTAAAAGTGTTCTGGAGCAGGAACTGAATATAAAAGTCGACGCTAAGAAAGAACTGTGCGAAGGTTGCATTTATGGCAAAGCTCACAGAGTAAAGTTTGGCGCTAGACCTAAAGCGACACAACCTGGTGAATTGGTTAGCACTGATTTATGTGGACCATTCCCGAATTCTTTGTCGAAATATCGTTATATCTGCTTATTTAAAGATGAATTTACAAAGTTTAGACTTGTTTATTTTCTACGCCTAAAATCTTAGGTTTATGCAATTTTACCACTTATGCTTAAGGAAGTCAAAGCAGCTGGTTACGCGGTGAAAGAGCTTCTAAGTGATAATGGAGGTGAATTTGATAACCCTAAAATAAGAGATATACTGAAAACAGAAGGTGATACACAACGTCTGACTATGCCATACACACCTCATCAAAATCCTACAGAACGCGAAAACCGAACTGTTGTGGAAATGACGAGAAGCCTAATGCATGCGCATGAAAAAATTCCAGATGGCTTTTGGGCTGAGATTGTGCTTGCGTCAGTATATGTCCTTAACCGCACTGGCCCAGGCGTGAATGGAGTATCACCTTACGAAGCGTGGCACAACAAAAAACCTAGAATTAACCATTTGAGGATAATAGGATCCGTATGTTACCCTCACATTCCTAAGCAGAAGCGAAAGAAGTTAGGAAAAAAGGCGCAAAAGGGTATCCTACTTGGCTACGATGGTGATGAAGGTTACCGCATTTGGGACACTGAAAACTTTCGACTCATACGTTCGAGAGACGTTACATTTGATGAGAATCCACTTATATGTGGACCGAATGAAGAAGTCGAAGAACCCCAGAATCATTTTCATTTTGGATTGCGAGATGATGACGCGAAAGACAGTAAAGAGCCACTAACAAGCCCTTTAAGCGATAACGCAACTGATACGCTGATTGTCTCTGAATCTAACAGGCCTATGACTGATGACCATATAGATAGGCAGGGTATAGGAGCTAACATGCAAGATGTTGTTTCAAATGAGATCGACAGTAGTGGACTAGAGCCATCTGAACAGCCAGAGTCTTACAGAGAGGATATTGACGAAACTGATACCAATGAGTTGTCTCCAGTCGAAATAGAAACTGAGAGTAAAATGACACTCAGGAACCGCAGTGAGATCAAACCCCCTAGTCGATACAAAGACTACGTATGCACCTGTATGCAAAGCGACACCCTTCCCACTGAACCTACTACGTATAAGCAAGCTTTAGAAGGCAAAGATAGTAACGAATGGCGTACAGCTATGGACTGTGAACTAAAATCGCTAGAAGAAAATGACACATGGGAGATGGTAGACCTTCCCCTAGGAAGGAAGGCTCTTCCGAACAAATGGGTATTTAAAATAAAAACGAACCCAGACGGTTCTATCGATAAGTATAAAGCTCGATTAGTAATCAAGGGGTATTCGCAAAAGAAGGACCTAGACTATCATGCGACCTTCAGCCCAGTGGCAAAAGTCAATACAGTCAGAGCAGTATTAAGCATTGCAGCGAAGGAGAACCTAACATTGTGTCAATTTGACGTTTCGACAGCCTTCCTGTACGGAACACTAAATGAAGACATTTACATGAAACCCCCCGAAGGTTATTCGAATGTTGAAGACAAAAAGGTCTGCAAACTTAAAAAGAGTCTATACGGACTTAAACAAGCTCCACGTTGCTGGAACAATTGCATAAGTGACTATATACTAAAAATTGGGTTCAAACAAAGTGAAAGCGACCCTTGTCTGTTTGTACGGAACAAATATAACGTGAACAAAAAGATAATTTTGGCACTATATGTAGATGATGGACTTATAGCGTCCGCTCAAGCTTCAGAAGCAGAAAACTTCTTAAAAGAAATGAGGCAAAGGTACAAAATAACTACTAAGCCTGGTTCATACTTTCTTGGCATTGAAATTGAGCGAGGCAAGGATGGGTCAGTCAAAATTCATCAAAAAAGTTATGCCAAGAAGTTACTACAACGTTTCGGGATGCAGGACTGCAGAGCAGCTGTGACCCCCATCGTTAAAGACGCAGTACTCCCAAAGAAGGTAGAGGGGACAGTGAGAGATGGACAATTATTTCCATACCGACAAGTGGTGGGAGCACTGTCGTACCTCATGGTAGGCACACGCCCCGACATTGCATATGCAGTCGGGGTTGTCTCGAGGACGTTCGACAATCCGTCTCCAGAGGACGTTTTGAGAGTTCAACGTATCCTAAGATACATCAAGGGCACAGTGGATTATGGAATCACATATCAATCATGCACGCCCACTCCAGAATACTTAATGGCATACAGCGACGCAGATCACGGAGGTGATTCCAAATCTGGTCGTTCAACAAGTGGAATGATCTGCCTGTTCTCAAGAGGAGCAATTGCTTGGCAGAGCAAAAGACAGTCCACCGTAGCAATATCAACCGCAGAAGCGGAAATAGTAGCCGCAAGTGAAGCTGCTCGTGAACTCATTTGGTTGAGGAGAATATTCGATTTCATTCAAGGAGAGATGATTCCTGAACTATATATAGACAATGAAACAGCAATAAAGCTTGCTCATGATCCTCCGTACGAGCTGCACCAAAGAACGAAACACATCCGTCTCAGACATTTTTTTGTGCGAGAATGTGTGACAAATGCATGCATCATGGTAAAAAACATCAAATCACCTAATCAACTTGCGGACTTTCTGACCAAGGCAATGTTTAAGCCAAGACTTGGCGAACTCTGCAAAAGAGTTGGATTGCAGTGATACCACCATGCGTTGCCATGCTAAATAGGAGAGGGAATGTTAAGAAAGAAGATTCCGTTTGTTAATGGTATCTTTTTCTTTATTACTGTCGCATAGCAACTTGATGTTTTGTTACTTGTCATTGACTTTTATTAAAAGAAATACATTGGTACAATTTCCTGAATTCAACTGTGTTTATATTGTCGTAATTGTTATTGATTCAAACACATGATACATCTTGGATTATCGCGTTCACTCAGGTTCAGTTTTAAATTAATTTAGTATGAAAAGCGCAGCAATCATATAAAGCTCATTGATTTCTATTGTAGATAAAATATTGAGTGGAATTGCGATGCAACAATGATATTTCTTATTATAGACGGGTAATAATAAGAAAAAATTAAAGGTTCAGAGTTCCCACAATTTCAGAAATTAGAGCTCAGTAGTTTCGTTGCCTTAAACATTGCCTCTTGAATTTAAGCGTCCTTAACTTTCTTTTGGTTCTTTGTCCGTGATTGTATAGTAATTAAGGGGAGAGTCGCCTCCTAAGTAAGTTTGCGCGGAACGAGGAAAGCCTCTAATAATTGTAGGCATAATAAAAGGGGAAATTGACTAAAACAACATTTGCCGAGGTATAATTGCCGGACAGATTCAAGGAGCGAACTAGATTTATAACTTTTAATTCCCTTCCCCGGAGCTTTCGACTCCGTTGCGGCGACATGCTTTTAACAGCCATTTTAAATAGAGCGCTTAGCAATACTTAAACACATCAAAATAATTGTTCATTGTAATGCGTTTGTAATCATTTAGTTTTTTTAGATTAGATACTTAGAAACCAATGTTTAATGAATAAAAACCGTGATTTTAAAAAACAAGCTGTTAAAAACGTCGAAATAACAGAAAATTTAAAATTAATAGATACTTACAAAAAGCTAAAAACGCCCGCTTATATCTATTAAAATGTTACAATATTTTGCACTTCATAGGTGTTATATTATTAACGTTTATAGAACTGAGTATCCCGTGTAGACCCTTATCGCCGATACTCGATGACAAATACCGTTCACCCGCATCTAAAAAGAAAATGTATTTTTTTTTCTTTACGAAATAAAAATAAACAATAAAGCTACATTTCCCCTTCGTCGAGCACTCCATTGGTACAACAATGCAACCCAAAGATTGTTTTCTTCCGAACCATTGTGTGGGATCGAGATTGGATGGAAATGAAACCAGAGGCGGTTCCTGAAGCGCTCTCAAGAATTAAGATGCCATTCATTGTGTTATCAAATCATTTGAATTTATGTAATGGTTTATTTTATGTATATGAAAATTCTTTTTCATTTCTAAAGCTAGTAAAGTTGTCCTTTATTTCGAGAGAAAGCTGCATAAAATGGCTTTTTACGTCCTTGTGCATAAATGTAATTCTTATTTTAAAACTAAGGCAATTAGACGTTACAGCCACATACACAATCCATTTATGTTATATCATATATTAGTTACGACATATGTATAATTATCTAAATACTTTAAGAAAAATGCGGCGTGTATTTACGTAGAAAACAAATATCACAAATATTTATAGCTTGGCATTAAAGAGTTTTTTCATTATTTAGAAAAATTGTGTGGCGGGAAACTAATTAAATATCAAAAGTAGGCAAACTTGACTTGCGGTTCATCAAAATATTCGTAATTAAACAATGTCTACGAGTGCTGACGATCAAAAAATTACTTTAAGCGTAATGGTCTGTCTTTTCATTATAGAAATCCAGTGCGAAAAATGTATGCTTAATCCTTGTTTTATTTCCTTGTAATCGTTGTGATTATAAGAATGTCTCGAGTGAAATGGTTCGTTTTATCTTCTTGGCTACAATTTACTATTTTACAAGTTCTTGCTTGGTAAAAAAATAATGGAAGTGGAAAATATTTTTTTTTTTTTAAAAACGTCGTCCCTCACTGGGATTTTCTCCTGTATCGTGGGTGCAGTTACAAACATAGAATATCGCCCAGAATGATTTTATTATCTTATGCGAGGTTGTCAAAGTTTATCATTGAAGTCAGTATCTGGTATTGTTGGGTTTATTCGTGCTATGTAAGCGCTAAACAGGTGGATGTATGTTTATACTTATTTACCGTTCATATGATATAAAAAAGCTGCCAATAATAGCGATAAATACTTTAATAGTACAATAATATGAAAAATAATATTGACACCTGTGAAAACGAGCGATGAAACAACTTGTAAAGTTATCAGAAAGGCATCATCAAAGCAATAATGCCATTACGTTCGTTTTCCAGGTCCGTCTCTGGAAACTTTGACCGCGCTCGTCAGACCATTGGGAAATATTTATCCAATGGAATCCAATGGAACCAAGTTTTAACACTGCAATGTTTTTCTTTAGTAACTTAACGCATTCTTTCGCTGAGTTAATTTATTGTTCAATACATATTTGTGAATTAATTAATTCCGTTCACAACTTCGTAGAGGAATATTTTTATACTGCTTTAGTGGCGCCCTATGCAACTACCGTAATTAATGAACGCTCGTAACCGAAAAGTTCTCTTGCGTGTTGCTGACCAAAACCTTACGCTGCCAGGCGCTTGCCAACCGCGTCTTCTCACTTATGGACTTCGGAGAACGTACGCACTTTTCGGCTTAATTTAGGAGTAAGTTTATGAGTCATTTCCTATATGAATTAGTTTCCTAATGTATTAACGTTATAGTGAAAATGTATGATAATATTGATGATTAGGGTATAAGTATCACAAGGCATCAGCAATTCTCTAATTCAGCCGAAAAACACTCATTGCTAAACATAGGCGCGGACATTCATCATGCGTGCCTCATATCAGCATAACATATTAAAATGTTTTCAAAGCTTGGAAAAACATAAATACACGGTAGATTCATTAGTTCAACACTCATTTAAAACAAAACACACTGATTAATTTTCACGCAACCTATAACAGCCAAAGTCGTGGGTGCTGGTAATAGAAGGAAAACAGGGAACAGGGAATAATGGTAAGTCCACAAGTGGGATGAAAGAAAAATATTTATAGAAGCTATCCGGTATCGACGAAATGGCTAAAGAAAGAAATAATGAGATACAAACAGTTTCTAACGTTACCAATTTTATTGGGAATCAACATCGGATTAAGGATAACCCGTCTTTTCATTTTTATTGATAGGTTTATGTTTCAAAGAAATTCACTGTATGTATGGGCAGGGGCACATTATTAAGTCTATGATGGGCACAGATTCATTTGACGTTTTAGTAGAGATCGCTTTCGACGATTTTAACGTTCTCGTTTCTGTTGACATGTCTACAGATGTCTATCCTTTTCACTATGTAGACTACGATTACTTGTTACGCCAATAGATTTGTCAAAAACTAGTAATTATTAGGGTTCCGTACCTACCTGAAAAGGAAAAAACGGAACGCTTAAAGAATCATTTCGTCCGTCTGTCCATCTGCGTCAAAATCAAACTTATGAGTTAACGCGATCAAATGATATGACCGTTTATTTAGCATATTTTGCAATTTCGTGAGGAAGTCAAAACTTAGGGGGTTCTTCCCATTTACGTAGAATCATGAAATTTGCAATAAGCATTGTCTTACAGCGCCTGTTAAAGAATTTAAAACTGTAAATATTACTTAGGAACTTATATATTTATGTAACTTTGTACGGAACCCTCATTGCGCGACTCCACATTTTTTGCCTCCATAGGGAATCGAGTCGAATGCCTGTGTTTTAATGCCCTATCGGTCATATTGGTAAAATTCAGATCTTCACTTCGTTTACTTTGAAAGTAAAAGAAAAAAGGTTCGATTCCCGTATGGGACATATATTTTGTATGGCCTACAGAAATTTGTTCCAGTCTGGGCGTATGTGCATGTGAAATTTTATGTTTTGTAACTGCACTCACAACACAGGAGAAAATCCTAGTGTAGGGCGACGTTTTTAAAAAAGAAATTAATTGCGCCCGTGCGAAGCCGGTTGCTAGTCAATAATAATATACAAAAATATACTTTTCCCTACAAATGTTAGATTTTTGGAAAGTTAAATAAATTATTTAGTAGTAATCAGATAGTTTTTATGTCCAGAATAAATATCGTGGTATGATGAATATTCTATACAAACATCTTCATACTGTCGTATTAGTCGAATATTTAGTCGAATAATTTTTCTTACCGAGCCCTTAGTAATAAATATTCACAATGCATCGATTTCACGGTTGTTTTAAAGCTAACCTCTATTTTGTTTCCATTATTTCCCAGTAAGTCCCGGGAAAATATTGTATACATTTCCATCTAAATGAATGGACTTTAGCGGGCCTAATGACTTTGCGCATTACTACGTCAGTCGTTAGGTTTAGGGACTTTGTTTAAAGAGAGCATATAGAAACGTTCTATAAATCTGTTTTAACTTGTTTCAACGGTATGGTTTGTAGTTATTATGGCTAATTATTCTGATGGGAATTGTTTGTAATAACAGGCGATTGTTTTTTTTTTCTAGTTTTGCCCTTCCACTCTGGTCACGACAGAAGTTAACGACATAAATAGGCGATGTTTTCAAACTCAAACTCAGAAATTATTATTCGATTGAAACCTTTACTTAGACACTATTTACGTCTAACAAAAACGCAAAAAAAATTAATCAACCGAGATGTCTAGGATATTAAACAATTAATTATTTATTAATCCAAGTTATAAACGATACGACTTAATTAATCAATAATTTCATTAATAAGTAATGCTCTTTTGTGATCGAATAAGAATACGTAATCTTGATCGCAATAAACAAATTTTTACAACATACATACCGAGGTGCGGTGAGGGGTCCACGTAAGCCGGCCGAGAACAATAGCGGCTGGCAAAAGTACTGGAAGTCACACGTCACTTGAGACAGTTTTAATCAATTTATTTACTTTGTTAGAAAAAATCTAAATTGTGCTTTTATTTGATTTTGTTGTAAATATTAATTAGGTAAGTTAGTTTAAATTAAATATTATTTATTTGTTATAAAATTACGTTTTTAAGTAGTATATTAATGTCTGTTTTGATCATATTTTTAATTTAATTGTAAATATTTTGATTCATTATTACTAGTTATATAATTATGTACGCACAACGTTACAACAGGAAGTTGATTTTTCTGAGGGATAAACTTTTTAATGTAATATAAATTGTCATGTTTGTGTACGATAGCGCAATAAATAAATATTGTATTCTACCACATAAAAGATAGTAGGTACTTTTAAGCAATTCGTGCAAAATTATTCCATAACCATTCCAAAATATCCAAAACGCACAACGTTAATACTTAAGTTTTCACTTCTGCCGGCACTCCCGGAGTGCAACCCGTCATTTTTTTTTTGGAATGTTTTAATTTGATAGTTTTCGCTACGTTCGCAGATGGTAACAAAGTATTTTCGCAGCTATTCGCTGACCTTCATTTACACCCCAACTTCTGAAGCTAACTAAGGCGGCAGTGACAAGGATGTCATGACTTGAATTTTGTAAAAAGCTGTTTATCAAATTACACCGCGTACAATAAAGGTGCCCGTGGGTAGTCGGAATAACTTAAAATTCGGCTCCAACTCTTTTTGAAATGTAAATCCTAACCCGAAAAGCCTTCCAATTTCGCTTTGATGTGTTAATTTCGGATTCCAAAACCTCTTTGGGTCTCTTAAACTCTTTATTAATTATAATATTCAATTCTGTTTGCATAGCGTAAATCTTGTCTCGCTGCGTCATTAAAACTTAGTTAATTAATTGAGGTGTATTAATATTAAATGTCTATAACACGGTTGTTGACCAGATAATATTATCAGATGCTTGTTTTTTAGTGTAAAAATGTAAAGGTATAACCTAATGAAATATTTTTTATTTCGCTGGTAAACAATCAGTAGCGCTTAGTTGTTTAATTGCTATGTCAAGTTATAATTTTTGCAAAATTAAAATTATAAAGTTCTATATACCCAAAATTTTCGCTGCTTTGTTTTTTATAAATATCACCAAGCTCTGTGAGTCAAGAAAAACCCCAGACCCATCCCCCCCCCCCCCCACTCCCCTTAGCGATAGCCTGACCTGGGACCCTATTTTTGAATCGAGCGTCATCTGTGCTCGATTTCTATTGATTTTAAGTTTCGTTTGCAATTAAAATCAATAGAAAATTACGATAAATGTCAATATTATTATGATTTTGGTCGAAAACAAAACAAAATTCAGTAGGAATTGAACCCTACTACACTCGCCCTAAAGGGCAGGGAGAACACTGGGGACTTTTCGTGGGCAGGCCTGCCTCTCTGTCGGGAGAGCCCCACACACGCTCGCCATCTAGCCAACGGCGGGTACGGCGTGGTCACGCATTTCCCCCCTAGAAAAAAAGTCAACTTAGCGAAGTGATAGTTAAAGCTATGTCACCACAATCTATATACGCCCCACTACTGAGCACAGGCATTTCTATGTGGAAGAAACACATGAGGAGTATGGGCTTATAACACCACCACGCTGGTCCAATGCGGATTGGTGGGGGTTGCAATAGCAATCGGTACCAACGGCTTAAACGACAACGGCGTGCCTTTCAAAGCACGGAGGAGCTCGGGTTGATATAGTTTTGGTCACCCATCCAGGGTTCAACCATGACGAAGGTTGCTTTGTTTTGAATATCGATACCAAAGCGTTCGAACCATTACGCCACCGAGCCACTGAGCTATATGTAAATCAATAATATTGCAATGCAGTAAGCAACCCCCGCTGGTTTCGTGAACAAGCCTGGCCTTAAAAGCGCGGACAATGGACAATAGTGTCCAGTGATGAAGCCAAAACCATCTTCTTCTTGGAGTATATAACTCCAATAAAGGACTGGCGGAGAGTATGCCGGTAATTGCCTATTACTTTACCGCGCTTTCACGACGTCAAGTGACTATTCGTCATCTGCCAGCCTAAAATATCATTTCTCCCGAGCCATAAATAAGGGTAGGCTGAGATCAGTCCGCGGAAGATTACCCCCCACCCTCTGGCCGAGGGCCTATCTTTTACGGAATAAAGATAATACAATGTCCATGTAAGAGCCCTTGGATGAGATCTCTAAGAAAAACAAAGGAGCCGACGAGATTTATTTCCTTGGACATTTTCTTTTCCAATTACAAAATACATACATAATGTTAGTATTGCTAGAGGAAAAAGTTGTATAAATATTTGTTGGATATGTAAAGTTACTTGAGGATGCTATAATAGATAAATATTATGTTTCATAACATTTTAATAATGCATTTCAATAATAACAATAAATTGACATAAAAATCATTATGTTAAGTGTTTGGTTTTTATTGTTATAATAATGTGAGTATATGGTTAAAATCGTTAAAATATTACCTCTTCTTATTTTGTGCATAAATTGAATATTCTAAGCTAAAGCTGCCAGCTTTATATCAGCTTACTTAATTATTCACCATTGTTTTATTAGTCATTTACCATGTGTAAATATTGTCATTTTTTGGAAAATTTTACGAAACCTAGTAACGAACCACTATAATTTATGTAATGAATTACCAAATTATACCACCAAATATTTAATAGATCATTAGCCATCTATCGCGTCGTTACCAATCAATGTCAATTTATTTGAATAATATACATTTATAATTCAATATTTTTGCCAATATAGCTACAGCGAAATGGGTCTGCAAATAAACATATGAAACTCGTGACTTAGTTGGCGCCCAACGTGGGACTCACTTGCCAATTGCAAATGCGCTCTGCCATCAAAGCTTTTATTGCTCGGAGAACTCGCAAAATATAAAAGTTACGTTCTCGAACGATCCTCATTTGGTTACCAGACTTCTTTTATAGTATCGAGTTCGGAGTGCTGTAAAACCCTTTGTTTATTGATCCTATCTTAGTCCCGATATAATGAGCAGAGAAGTCAGTACCTATTATAATAAAAAATATACTTAAAAAACTTCTAGAAAATATACGTTAGGTCATGAACTGTTACTGATATTCAATAGATTTATTAAACAGTGAATTTTTCTTGACTTTTTCGTCAAATTTAAGATATCTGTGGTAAATAAGCCTGCATTCTTTCCTTTCTTAAACTTTAAATTCAATTTAATAAGTACTAATTTGCATATATTGCAGTAATGTATCTTTGACATTTTAAGGCAGCGGGGTCTCCTATCACAGGCATTACGCTTAAAAGGAGACTTCAGCCACTTGATATGAGTTGTGTAAATGATACTGAATAAAGATTTTTTTTCAAATTATTGGTGCGTTTGAATGACGTCAATTTAGATTTTAGATAAAGGTAACATTTAATTTTATTTCAAAGATAAGATAGCAAAGTTGCAAAGAAGACTCAAAGAAGCATTAAACTTTTTTAAAGAATGAATTGCACGTCACAAATCAGTTATTGTAGCTCTTCCAATCACAACTTCGCAGCCATGTCGCGTAGTAAACAGCCCGTTTATTTCGCCCGGCACTAATAACGTAATGTACTGACTAACTCAAGCTAATATCAGATTACTTTCTCAGTAACGAGGCCCCATTTTCCCCCTGATAGGACGTTGTGGCAAATAAAATACACATTATAGACAACGGTATCAGTTTGCTATTTTGTTTTGCCTTAAAAAAGAAACATTTTATTTTAAGAAAATTTCGAATTGAGATTAGAGCAATTTTTTTTATTTAAGTGCAATTACTTTGAACACAAATATATTTCGAGATGATGATCGACCTTGTGAGATGATGATCGATCGCGGTCAAAGTCTAGCCAAGATGTTTTCAGGCAAATGCAGTTTTTCTGATCTGACTTGAAATATTTGCCAAACTATTTTTTATAATTTTAAACTAAGATTTTAGCTGTATCTGCCCCTAATTTAAATACACTTACCTGCAATGAAATCGACCCTTTAAGACCTTTACGCTTTGGTTCAGAGCGACAAATCAAAATTACCATAAATAAATAATATATTTTAAGTCTGTTTGTTAAACAAGAGCCTAAGCTTTAGGTTTATTGTTTTCACGTTGTTTTTGTGTTATTGTAAATTTTATAAGGCTTTGTATTTAATCAAATTTGACAAATGCAATATATCGAAAAGTATTATTTTGTTTTCACGAACTGAAAACTAAATTTTTTCGGAAAATCAGCTTAATTTAAAGGGTCAATAAAACTGTACAAATAATGAATTTGTGAATAAACATTAATTCAATGAACTTTTAACACTCTGCACAGTCACAGAGATTGCGTATAACGTAAAAATGCGAAACGGGGTTTTCCGAAGAAGTTTGTCAGCAACACTTCTTTTAACCATGTTTAGAGTACGTTAAAATAAAGCTTATTTATTAAGTATACTTTCAAACTGTATTTACATTTTTTGTTTAATTAATCTTTTTTTTATATATCGATCGATATTTCTGAATCAAAAACCTATGAGGTGGGTCGATTTCATTGCAGGTACGAGGTGTATGTTAGTTATTGCAGTGAAGAATGAGACTTATAAATATTAGAAGATCTATGAATATGCCTTGAATATGCACATGTGGAAGGAAATAAGATAGAATACACACAAGAAAGTATTGATAGACTCAGCGAGGAGGATATGCATATTGAGACGAATGGACGAAGAAAACGTTTTGCACTGACCCCAGATAAGTGGGATAAGGGCGGCGTGAAGATGATTATGATTCAGTTGCCTTCAAACTTACTGACTTTCGTTTTAAAGCCGTGCATTAAACAAAATTCTATCCAATTTAATTAGGATAGTATCGCAATGAAAATACAAAGAGGTAGGTACAAAAATACATTTTAATTTGAATATCACTATATTCAATTCAGTTGACCTGTATCGCGGCATCCCCAAGTGTGCGTTGAAAATTAAATTCATATTAAATATGAAATTCCTGGTATGGGTGCCGATGCCGTGATATTATTACCAGTCCCCGAGTGAACTCGAGCAGGTAATGGGCAATCCCGATGCTCCCACAGGATTAATCGGGAAATTCATCGTACCCTTAATAATTCTGTACTATTTGTTGGGATCTCATACTGTGGGGGGTATCGTAAATCTTTATTAGCAAGTGACCGGCAATCTAATCTGGTTTAATGTGACATTATGAATGTACTTACTGTGTTTGTCGAGCTGCGGAATTATGGAAGTCCGATGTGGGTAAATAAGCACCTCTGCTAATTTCCACCTTTTAGAAGAAAGAATCACGTTTCAAGTACATTTTTAGTTTGACAGTGTAAGTAATAACTCTTACCACAATAGTCTGTAGCTTGGTGTTTACCGACGTCGGCGAGGCAAGTGTACGCCTGAATAATAGAATCGGGTGGCGAGTTGCTCTCCCATGTTTGGAGAGGACGCGGATTCCAACTAATTACTTAAGTTAGTCCGGAGAAGACAGACATTGAAATAACGAAGGCTGTTATATAACAATTACGGAGTTATTACCGCGTTCAACAGTACATCTAGCTGCGAGCTCTTTGATTTAATGTCTCAGAACTAGTTTAGTTGTTCGTCTCGAATATTGACTTTCGATTTTCAAAAGGTGTTTTCTCATGTTTGATAATCTGTATTCTGCACACGGTTACGCCCCGTCGTGATTTGGCGCGTATATCCATGATCCAACCATAGAAGTAATGCATTAAGATGGTCACCAGCGGCCGTAGATAGCAAGTCTACCGTTGCATTTTGCCTCATTGCTTATTAATATTTTAATCCGATATATATAAAACTTAAAAAATCTTGAAACGCTTGCGAAACTGATGGAAATAGAATAAAAAAATATTCTATTTCCATCAGTTTCAATTTCCTGTTACCGGCCCTATTTAAAACAGCATCACAAAACACTTAATTCAATACGTGACGTTGGCAAGCGCAGCCTAAAAACGCTAAGGACACGTCCACTCGTTCCGTGCCATTTAAACAATTACGTCCCACGTCGGAACCGTTCGTCACGTTGCTAGGCGGAATATCGTCCAAATTGCACCTGAATCACCACACGTGCGCGACAAATGACTTCAATATTTCTCTAAAAGTTTCATTTAAATTTCTCGCGGGGTGTTATCCTTGAAACGCTAACTGTGCCACCGACTTAATGGATCATCCGAGCCACTTCCTGGCTAAGGAAATAGATGGATCTCCATCCGTTTCGCCTTTGTTCTTACGAGTTCGTCGATCAGTGTGACGCGGCTACCATTTAGGTGATAGCTGTCATCACTTTGTCAACGTTTCAAAGTCAAAGGGAACAAGTACCTTACATTATGGGAAATTAAGAGTTCGGTCCTACTAATTTGCTACGTTTGCTTGATGGGCTGTGCAGTGGTTTTGGTCTCCATCTGGAATGCTGTATGCATTCATCTATAACTCGATGGTAATAACGATGAGGCTTAAAGACCAAGTCAAGAAAAACAAATTTCACCTGTCTTCCTTTACCACCGAGGAATCAACTGGTTTTCCTACCAACACCTATCGGAGTATTGTTGTTTTGGCGACGGGATTTGTTGAGATTTTGGTAACTATACAGAAGCCCTTCTTCACGGTGGTTGACCGAACCCCGTACTACAATCCTACGAGTAAACCAGGTAAAATGAATAACTGTGGCTGTAAAGCATTCCCGTTCGAAATCCAAAAATACCATAGTGTTATAGTTGTATCGTAATTAACAAGTGCGTAAAACAAGTTAGTAGTTTTAATTAGGAGTAGGTGTAGGTAAGCTACGAGGGATATGACGAAGGGAGGGAGTTGCGCGACCTAGGTAACCAATGTAACTTTGACCTGTTCAAATCTGTTAAAGCTAGGATATTCTATGGATAATTAAAAATAGCATTATCGACCAATATTTCATAATCATAACCTGCAAATTGATAATTGCTATGTGTCATAACCTGCAAATTAATAATTGCCATGTGTTAAAATTATTTATTTTAATTTTAAATTTAATTTTAAAACAGGAATAATTTTATTCTTGTACATTTCCGGTCACAAATCGGCATTGTCCTTTAAACAATTGATAGATGCTAATCCGCTATACGAATTTGGTAAGTATACACGATTAAATTGAAATAAGGAGATAAATTTAAAATTTAACATCTAAATCCGCTTTAACACACATCCGCAACGAGGACTGTCTTCATGAATATTATTTTCAATCGTGAAATTTTAAGAATTAATTAACGAATGAATTAATTAAGATTAACATTTCAAAATTTCCATAAAATATTTAGCGATTATTCGTTATTGTGATTATTTTCTAACACTGCATAGTTTGCTAGGTTTGCGAATTCCAGCAAACTAGCTTATTTTTATGAATTAAACTTTTGATGGTGCAAACAAATAATTAAATCTGGGATATTAACTCGTTTTATTAATAAATAAAGGTTTGTAATTTTGTCTTCATATTTTAATTTAAACTGTATTTAATTTAATTTGAACCAGTGAAATTAATTATAATCGCGTTAAATTATATAGTATTCATATGTTTTCATTACAAACAGCCTACTTTTTATCAAGCTTTTACGTTTTTAAGTCATAATTAAGAGCGTTTGTTTTCCGTGGTACCAGAATCAGATTCCAAGGAAAACTTCTCAATCGAAAACGATTTATTTGACAATAGAGCTCTTGAAAGAACTCAAACTTTCTACACCATTTCCATTTTCAAAGTTTCACAAATTTTTCACCACCGGCAAAATTCTATAAATAGGTATTCACGATTGAATCGATAAAACGTCACCGGCACCTACAATGGGCTGAATTGAATAAGTGATTGACGACTTTGATATCTGGGATCCATTTGACTATAGTGAGACTCGTCGAAGTCACATCAGACCGTTCGAATAAATAATTTATTGAACACCATTCGAAAGTGCGACCCTAATCACCAGTCCTCTCCTCTACCCACCAGACATAATAGCAGGGTTGTCACGCAACATTTCGGTGGGAAAGTATCAATATCATCTTAGCTATAAAAAAACCATCACTGGGTAAAGGCGACAGGTCTAATCAAATTCAAATTTATGCAACCGTTTCATGTCAGGTTTTTACATATTCAAACAAAACATTCTGCTTTGCAGCACAGAATTTTACAGAAACCAAGTTTTTTTTTCATTTGTATTTTAACGTTTACATTTTGATAACAATGAATATTATAAAAAAAAAGCCAATTAATAAATTTCAGTAGTTTCCAATATCATAAATAGTGAAAAATATAATATTGTAATGATATACACGGTGTTTCAATAAACCCATAAATAATCAATTCTTTATCGGAAACTCATTAATAAAATGTGTTTACACGTAATGTCATTCAACCCAACATTTTCATGTAAATCATAGTATCATCATCATGTGTAAGGTTTACATGGAAATTTTGGGTTGAATGATATTACATGTAAACACATTTTAATAATGAGTTTTAGATAAAGAATTGATTATAATTATTTATTGGTTATTTTGAAACACCGTGTATATTTAAAGACGTGTCACCCCTACTGCTTACTAGCGCTGGTCCCCGTGTGCTATTGTCATGGACCTTTTGGACCGCCCGGGAGCCGAGGCTCACCCAATACACTTAGCGGCAGCACTCCAGCCGTTCAGAGACCAATTGACGGCGTTTTGCTGGATCACCACAAATTGAATAGATATAATACAAATAGACGATTCTGTATCGTGATAATTATATAACACTAAGCATCATGTACTTACATATTTGTACTTATTGTTAAAAAAATAACTTATTTCACAAATGTGGTAAATGAAGGCATATTGTGCCGTTGCCGACCGCGGCCAGCGGACAATGAGGTCCAGTCATATCATTGTATTAGTAGTATTTGAGATGAAACGTTTAGTCATCGTCATTATTTGATGATGGCATGTTTGGCGTAATTAATAATTTACACTTCACATTCACCTTGTAATTGAATTGACTTTTTTAAATACTGTTTTTCCTTATCTAAGACTAGCTTGCCGCTCGCGACTTCGCCCGCGTTATTTTTGTTTTCCCGTGGGATTTTTTCCCGTAGCAAAATTACCCTATGTCCTTCTCTTGGTCTCGAACTATCCCTATACCAACTTTCATCAAAATCGGTTCAGTAGTTTCAAAGCCAAAATCAATACAAATAGACAACCATTTAGTGAAAATATCGATGGGAACCAAACTGTATTAAATTAGGAGAAAATCAGCATCACCTCGCTTGCTTTGAATCAATATTAGTAATTGCCTCTTATTCAATAGTTTTAAAAATAAAATTATTCCGTGCGTATTTCGTCATGCAACTTAACTGACGCTCTACTGCTTATCCTACTCAGGTCTTGCAGATAAACAATTAACAGGCTAAATTAATTAACATGTCACTATGTAGCTCTGCTTATTTGTTTCTTGGAGCACAGGTGTATGTAATTTGTTGTCTTAATTACCAAGTTAGCCTTTCGTGACGGGCGTAAAACACAAGAGTTGGCGGTATTCATTTGTTTACTGTATGGTTTTTGACTACCCAAATATACCCAAATAAATAAAAACATAATGTATCACTATGTTTGTTTGTCCTCTATGCGCTCCGAAACCATTCATCAGATTGTAATGAAACTTTGGTAGGGTGTTATGGGGACACCCGTGAGGGTTCCTAGCAAAAAAAAACAAAAAAAAGCATTTACGTGGCATTGCAATGCATGCCGGGTACAGCTAGTTTATTATAATAATAAATTTTACACAACTGAATGCAGTAGTAACGGTATCTGATCGTAACGGTTTATTGTGGTATCCTTGTTGTAAGGCCGAAGAGCAAAGTTAAAACAAACAGTGCGTGAAATTAGATATTGATATCGCAGAGTTCAGCGTCATTTCACTTCGGCGACTGTTTTATATCATGTAATCGTAATAAGGCCCTACTACTGAATCCCTTTATAAGCTCTAGACTACATTACTTCACTATGATAATTCTATATTCTATTTCCACCATTATGTTGATGCGTAAGACCAGCAACTCATCCGTTTCAAAAGTGTGGTTGATCTTGAGAATAACCAAATAGCCATGTTACGAAATACTATTATCTTATCTTATTACAATACAACATTTAATAGATGCATCGTTAAAAGTTTAATCGAGAAATATCAAGATTAAATCAAAATGAAGGAGTTAGTTATAGAAACCATTCACTCGATCCGCTGTCCGCTCATGCCTTACGCCATTGTTAGAGATATCCTAGTAATATCTTACTGTCGCTTCAAATAGAGCCAGCGCCGCGAACGATCATGTCAAACGTGAACACTTCACTAAATCGGTCCTTCATTAAGATCGTGTTACGTAACAACCATTATTTATCTTACCAAGTTTGCCTGCAGCACTCATGTTTATTATATAGGCAAATATCAACGCGCAAGCATCGCTTTATGGAAATGGGCTTAATACAGTCAAAACTTAATTGTAACTGGATGAGGTGATATTATATTATTTTTTGACTTTGTAAAGCTCTTCTGTCAATATATAATATAGGAGCGTCAACATATCTTTGTAATGTGCTAAAAATTTTCTTTTTCCTTTCTTCCTTTCATTAATATTATACCCCAGCGAAACCCGTCTTTTTCGCGAAAATGGTCGGTTTTGTGTGTAAGACCCCATTATTATAAGGTGGAAATTACCCTTGCTAGCCGATGACTGTAATGCATCTTGTCACTATACTCGAAACAAACGCCAAACATGGTGGTCGCTTAAAGAACTTACATGGATACAGACTTTTTACGTGCTATGTATAAGGAGAATAAAGTTTTAAGCATGAGATTTGATGACTTCAAGATAGATATGCAGACCCTCCACTTTTATCCCTCAAAAACAAAAGTATTTGTTTAAAATTACTAAATTTCGAGTTGTGTGAGCTTCTTAAGATAATTAAAACTTTGAGACGTAATTAGACCCGAAATATCCAATTAAAGACGAGCAAATCCGTCAAAAGTATTATCTTACCTATTAAACCCATAATTATAGTTTAGCAATGAATATTCATTTGGAGATAAGACGCGATTAATGAATTCTGAGATGATGTTACTAATTATTCTTGTATTAATTATGGACATAGCGTGGTTTAATGCTATAAGTGTTAATTAATCATTAGTATATTCGCTATTTAGGGTCTAGCTTCATATGTTTGGCTAATAACATACGTCGTAATTTTATTCAAAATTTGTTCGAAAATTTATTTTTATGCTAGCTGTATAGATAGAAATGTTTTGTACTGAAATATTCTCTAACATTTTAGTAACTGAACAAAAGCTTGCAATAAATTAACCGTGAGACTCCAACCATAATATAACATAAACACCGGTAAACCAGTCTTCGTTACCATAAAGCGTAGTACCTATAGCCGAGTTACCCCATAATAAGGGTCAACGCAGACTGACAGTTAGCCAATTTCAACAAAATCCTGAGGTACCTTAAGTCGAGTTTCAAATTAACGCCGCCGCCGCTCGCTTCGTCGGTTTGCGCTCACCCTACGAGCTCTTAACACTGCAGACTTCGACTTATCGTTAAGTTAAGCTTTCTATCTCTATGTTATATGCATAGTGTGCAAGTTTTATACTAACAAACATTTTCCTAGTGATTGAAAACCCGACTGAACTATCAGCCGATAGAAGTCGGCGCTCTGCGAGGGTTCCAACTCCAGAAATATCCCCGTATAGGTAGTTAAATGGCGAATGAACCGCTATTCCGTGGGAAAGCGTGTGGAAGCCATCAAATAAAGTGACGTAACAGCAAAACTTGGGCTAACTGCCTATTGTCCCGGGCCCGGAGCGCCCTTTCAGCGTGGTGGACAATTTCCAAACTATTATTTTATTCAAATTTCACCTTTTGTCGCCGGAGACGCTCTTATCCCGTGAAAATCCCTTGTAGAGGCCCATCTCTATTCGCACATTGGTACTGTTCCCGAGATTTGAACTGTAGGGTATTGAACATTATTTTTATTTGTATTGATGTAGTTTTATGTAAAATCTGCTATTGCGGTTAGGTAATAGAAATCTAAGCAAGATATCAACAAACAAGATATCGATACGTCCAATACGATATATCTATAAACCGTGATTTTTGAATTACCCAAGAAACTAAAATATCGCATAAAGACAAGCAAACTGAACAACTAAATACAAATACAATGGGACCAAACTTGAAAACGTGAAAAATAAATCTGCTATTCCATACAAATGTTCAACATCCACTCAACCTAAATGTATGGAAAATGTTGAGTACAGATTTGTGCGTGTAGTTTTAAGTAATTGTTGTCTTCTCGGGTAGATCAGTAAAAAACATTAGTTTATTTCAAGGGTAACTTATAAAATATTTTGTTTATTTATTTTGAACGATAATATGAAAAATGATGTACACTTAGTTATAAGTAGCCGTGATTTAACATTAAATTGCTTTCGATTCATCTACCGACTGTGCTATACGCGTGTCTCGAAGCAAATAACTTCATTCACTTTACTTTCCGCAAACACTTATTTCATCAGCTGCATCCGTTACAGAACAGCTGATTTTAAGCTATTGCATAGCTTTTATCGCGGGCTTTGAGCGCGGCGACCGAATCAAGAAATTCCGTAACGAAAAAAACCTAACACCTCCCACTCCGACCGGCAGGCCTATTCGCTAACTACGGTTGGTAACTAGAACTGTCATTTTTGAAAGACATTTTATATCCATTACTAGTTAAGTGATCTTATGTCTTACGGCAGCGTTCATGATAGCAGTAATGGATGATAAGTTCCTTTCAAAAATGACAGTACTAGTTAGCAACCGAAGTTAGAGAATAGGCCTGCGGCACAGCGGTGCGGCGTTGGAAGCCGTGCATCGTCTAACGTCGTTTCAGTTCGGCAGACTTCGGCACGGTGTTTTGACGCGGTATTTTCCAGATATTTAGAGGATATCAAGTCTCAAACTTATGTTTCTCATTTCATACCATAAACCTATAGTTTCAATAATAAAAATTCCTGAATAACCTACATGTATTGTAAGATAATAAAAATATTTTAAACAATATTAACTTCTCATTAATTCAATAAAAGAAAAAAAAAGTTTTCTTATCGGTCACCACCATTGATTTACTACCAAACTATTGGTAGTAAATCAATGGTCACCACGCTCAAAAAGTGTAACTTGAATTAATATCAAGGAAAAAAAAATACAGCATAAATAAAATAAATAAATAATTATAATTGTATAAGTTGATAAAAAATGCTATGCAATAGCTTTACCGCGGCAGTCCCCGAGTGCCACTTTAATTTTTTTTTCACTATTTCGAGGTTGCTCCCATAGTAAAAGTTGTTGTGTTTGCTTGTCCTTATACGATATTTAAGTTTCTTAAGTAATTCAAAAATCACGATGTAAATACAAATTCCTCATTCTTGCGATGATGGATTTAGAATATAACACGTAGACCGTACTCTAAATCTGTAACCGCATGGACGAATTTTTTTACGACCAAGTTAGCAAGAAACACGCTGCCCACCTTATGGTAAGTGGCTACAGTCGCCGATAGTACATGTGGCTCCTGTAAGGTTTTGCAAATCTACAATACCCACAAGGACCTGAAGGACCTCAATGTACGTTATTATTGATGTAAGTTTAGTCAAGTCATAGTACCAATAGTACCCAATAATTTCACTGCCTGTCTAGCCCTTCATACCGAAATGCCGCGATGGAAACACGTCCACTGCTAGGTGACAGAATTTGAAAGATATAGGCAAATAGACGAGTCTAATGCTGAGTATCCCACTAAATTTATCAGTTTTAGGTAAGAAACATGCCGTGCAGTGTCGTGGGACACCCGATAGGAACGAAATTCTTTATGTGCTATTTGACAAATATTTTATAAAATTTATTATATTTAAAGAATACATTTTTTTCCTTTTGTAGGATCAAGGCTTTATAAAAAATCTCAATCTATTCTCTAGAAATAATGCGCATCGTGTCTCGATCTCCGAAGCGTTGTTTTCGAGTTTTAATAATAAATGCGCTGTAACGCTTTTTTGTAACGTTCAGTTTTTGCCGGTTAGCCACTGTCTCCACAACGTCCCATTAAGGAACTTCGTTTAAAAAAAATTGTTTGCAACATCCGACTATATGATACGCATTTTTTTATAACGACAGCACAAATCGACGGCCCCGACGTAATTCATCGAAACTCAAAATTTAATAATTTTTTTTATTAGCTGTAACGTTTTCCGTAGAGCTATATTTTACACCCCACTAAAGATAATAAGACAAAATTATGTAGTTCCAAAAATATAAGTAGTAAATCATCGAATATAAAACTCGATTCCGTAGTAGTTCATCGAAAGTTGAGGTATCAATAATCACTTTCGATAATTTACGTTGGGACCGTCGAAATATCTTTTTGTCACCATCACGTTCAAAAGCAATGATATGACCGAAAGAACACATTTCACAGCTTTTAACCGAATAATTAGCCCGTATTTATAGCGAAGTTCGTTTAAGGACATTGTTTGCGACCTTGCCGGCAGACAAATGTCACGTGTCAACTGTCGCAAGGGACATCGCCCGACATCACCAACAATTGCGTTTCGCACAAACGTATCCCTCGCTGACACTCCGATTTAATCTCAAATACAATGCCCTAATAGAAATAAATCCCCTGTATTTCCTCTCTGTTGGTATCCCATGAGCCAAATGTTTATATATGTATTATTTCTGTGTGTTATCGTATAATTTGATGAATAAAGTGTATTTTTTCACCCACTTCCAAGCTCTTATGAATTCTATAGCTTCATATTCAGCTGAGCAACACGAAAGAATACCAAATTATCATCAGATTCCAATTTTGTTCTCATGATTGGCGACGTCGTGATTTGGTACCCTATAAAACAATGACTTAGAACTGAAATATTTTATTACATTCATAAATTATAAATTGTTCAAGTACACAGTACACACATATCTCTTTAGTGGAGTAACCGATTGTTTTCATAGTTAGTGTGAAATACTAGAATTCGCTAAAACGTGTATTTAACGAAATTAATTAATATTATGTCAGCCTACTTACAACTTTGATGTCGGGTAGTCGACAATATCTACATCATAGTCAAACGTATATCTAACATACAATATTAGTTTCAGCGCTCGAGATATCGAAAAATACTTTAGGAATGTGTATTGTTTTGTGGAAAATAAGCTACCAATATTGTGTACCCATTCTAAATAGAATTTTGTATTACATCTTATTGTATGGCCTACATCAGACATCTAAAATGAACACATTTTTTCAACTGTTCTGGAATACAGATATTGTTTACAGGTGATAATTTAACGAGTTGTTTAAATCATATCCTTACTGAATGACTATTCATTATCTCTTAGCATAACTATCACGTGAGTTGACCAGTACGGTAAGTTATTTAAAATCTGGTAGCATGAATGTCTTATTATTTCTTGACACATAGATATTAATATTTACTAGCTGTGCCCGCGAACTACGTTTCGCCTTAATTTATTTTTTCCCGACAACTTCAACAAATATCATTAATGTACACAGAAATAAATACAAAAACATAACAAATTATATACTAAAACCTTCCTCGAGAATCACGCTATCGAGTGGTGAAAACCGCTTGAAAATCGGTGCAGTAGTTTTTGAGTTTATCGCGAACAGACAGACAGACAGGCGCGGCGGGGGACTTTGTTTTATAATATGTAAGGATTGATAGTAAAAGCTTAATTATAGTCACAACGACAATAATCTAGGTTCATCGTCCAACTTAAAAAACCTAACTGATACTTATCAGTTTATATCAACAACTTTTTTATTTAAACAATAATTATTCGCACATTAAACTACGAAAAAGTTGAAAATTTACTGAAAACAATAAAGTAGGTAAAATAAAATTCTTGGACTCTTGAATCAAAACACACACACACACACACACACACACTGATACACGCTCTTTTCATAGTTGTAACTAATATTATTAGTGCTGTCAAATTTTAATAGAGAAAAAGATTATTATCTTAATATTGGTCCGCTAAAAACAAACTAAAAAAGTATGTTAATTATAATAATTATATTGTACTGTATAATGTCAGTCTGCGGGAGGGCCAGAACTCTGTAACACAGGGATTCCTAGTACAGGTTCTGCTCTCTCACGATGGCTAGCAATTTTTTTAATGTGATAAGTTTTAGAATACATTGTAAACTACCATTAGCCATTGTGAAGGAAATAAATGAGATTTTTATTTATTATTTAATGTCATTCAACCCAAAATTTTCATGTAAATCATAGACATGATGATGATACTATGATTTACATGAAAATTTTGGGTTGAATGACATTACGTGTAAACACATTTTAATAACGAGTTTTCGATAAAGAATTGATTATTTATTGGTTATTTTGAAACACCGTGTATAATTAACCTTTTTTTTCTGAAGCGTAACAATAACTGGAATAATCATTACCATTCCTGTCCACACTTGGTCCGTTGCATTTGATATCGTTCCCTCTCTTCTTGTCGAACCGCGCGAAGTGTCTCGTCTGGCTTGGTGGCGTCACTGTGTTGCAACTGGCTTGCTACAACAAAGAATTGTGAATCTTTTATCAGAATATAAAAGAACTAGCTCTCCGCTCGCGGCTTCGGCCGCGTTATTATTGTTTAATTATACAAGTTTATTTTTTAGTTACTGAAAAAATTTCGTCTGCTTGTTCAGACAAGCAAACTGAACAACTTTCACTATGCAAACAAACTGCAAACTAAAGCATGATTCGTATTTTTTACACGATAAAACTTTAAATACGATTACTAAATAAATAGAGTACACTAAAGGTAATGTATGGAGGTACTACGGCAAGATGTTTACGACTGGTGCTTCATAATGAACGCTGGAAGCTTTAAAATAAGTGGGGCCGAGAATGTAACCGCTACAGTGTAAGCCTGAATGTTTATTTCATGAGTAGTCTTAACGGAAACACAATATTTCCTGTATCTAAAGTTAACAACAGTGTGACCATTTAGTGTGAAATCTCACGCCATATTGACGTGTGGCTGAAGAAATATTTAGGTACCTAAGTATAACCAATTGCCACAAATCTGTAAAGAAAGAAAAAAAGAAAGATGGTGTAAAATTTTAATGCTACCGAGATTAGTTTATTAATTGAGGGAATTACCTTTTTAGTGTACTCATTGTTATTCCGCAAATTTGTTAGCTATATTTCAGTGCCCGGGCACATGGGTAGTGTCGCAGTGTGAACCTCACCTAGAGCGCCCATAAGAGCAGGGAGAACACCTGTTTTAGTGGGTAGGCCTGGCACTCTGCCGGGAGTGCCCCACATACGCTCGCGCTCTAGCCAACAGAGGGTACAGTGCGGTTACGCATTTCTCCCCGAAAAAAAAGGTATATTTCGGTATACACGGTTATTTTTTTATCACCCTGGAAAATTTAAGGGACGCTTCACGAAATGGTATTAGAATGATTTAAATATGAATAAAAAAATAACTCACTTAATTTTATATTAATTTTTTTTTTTAAAAATACAAAAAATGCTGCACTAGTTGAGAGCAGCATTTTTAGAGATTTTTTTTTTATTTTTTTATAATAATTGATGTGTCCTGCCTGAAGCGTCCCTTAAATTTTCCAGGGTGATAAAAAATAACCGTGTATGTGCGTCCAAATAAAGCATTTCTTTTTTTTCTAGTTCAAACAAATTATAATTTAAAAAAACAGAAATAATGATAGCATGAACTCACATAAACTTGGGTTCCACGACACTAAGAAATAAAGACACTAAGATATAAAAGAAATGAAAAATATTTTGTTTCGTACACGTACACATGTAGGCATACACTTGAAAATGTCAAAAGTAATTAATTAAAAAATTTGAAGCCATTTGAGCCAGAAACTCGTTGGTTACTCTCTTCAAATAAATTACAAAGGTACATGATTATTACATGTCTAATGTAAAGGAAAAAAATAACCATAAACATCTCGTCATAGAACCAAGCAGATCACATTAATGAATTATTTCTTGTTTAATTAATCCGTTACTTGGTAGCTTAAGTACACAATTTATTTTTTATTTTTTTTGAATTTATTAAGGGTTACATTTTGAATATCGATAGGAATTGTGTTGTAAAAGTGAATAACCAATGACTCGAGCAAGTTCCCTACTCTGTGATGCCTCATCTATACTAATATTAACAAGCTGAAGAGTTTGTTTGTTTGTTTGGTTGAACGCGCTAATCTCGGGAACTATTGATTTAAATTTAAAAATTATTTTTGTGTTGGATAGTCCATTTATCGAGGAAGGCTTTAGGCTATATAACATCACGCTACGATATATAGGAGCTGAGCTCCAATGAAAAATGTTGCAAAATCGGGAGAAAAAAACATATGGCGAAACGTCGATCGCGGGCACAGCTAGTTAAGAATAAGAAGCTAGTTTATTTTTGCCTCCTTTAAATTGTAAAGGTCGCTATTTTATATAGCTCAATGTGTCTTTTAGCATATAAAATTAGTACGTTTTAACAATGAAGCAATGATAACAAAAAAACTTCTATGTAAAGCATCCAACCATCCATCCTACGACACAAAACCTAACTAAAATGCTGTACAAGAGCAACAAATAGCACGATGACAGGGAAATCGGGTAGCCGCAAGCGTGCCGCAGCGAGAGCTTAACGTATTGCGCCACTCTGTCTTCGACCTCCAACGGGCCTAAGTGAATTAACATGCCTAGCTCTGAGCAAGACGTATTCATTTACTAATAGTTCATACAGCGTTTTTGTACATAGATTGAATTGTACGTTTTTGAAAATATGGAATGCATAGTTTTTTTACATGTTTTTACTCAGCTCATTAGTCTAAGTTTTTACGGTTAGAATTGAAGAAGCAGCACAGAGTCTGGATTTCGTGTCCAAATTCGAGAAGAACATTATATTTCAGTATGAACTAACTGTACTGTATAGTATAAGAAGGTACTGTGCTATGGTATTTGTCTAAGTTGTTAAAAACTTAAACTGCCCTAACCACTTCGATAAAATGTTCCCCAGCACCAAGATTTAAGATGACAAGAAAGTTGCTAAGTATGATCGTGAACCACGCCGAAGCACACACAAAAGTCAGTTTAATACAGAGAAAAATAGCTTTCAACATTGTTGTCTATTTCAGGCGAATATCAATACCAAGGCAGCGTTAAAAGGACAAAAGTCTATATAGTTGCGTCCCGATGTTATTCCAATGATTTATCCCGCGCCCTCCTTCCTAATACCTCCAGAAAACGCGCCTTAATCGGCGGCCATTATCAAAAAACGCCGTAATTTATCAACAAAGGCACCCGCGGAACGCGCCGCTTGAATTCTCCTAAATCCAAGCATTATTATTCCATCTTGTCCACCCAAGGGGGAGGTTGCATAATCCGCAATTACAGACAATACGGTGTTTTGCATGACAAATATTTGTGACACTGTCTTTTAGTTCAAACGAACTTTTCATTCACATTTCTTTGCGTGTCTGCTTTATATTTGCTGACGCAATATTTAAAATACGTTGAATGCTCAACACTAATGTATGAATCATAGCTTTGATTGATTTAAACACGTATCGCTAGTATACATATGACAACTTTCAGAATTCTTTTTAAAATGATAATTTGTTTTAATGATTTTTTTTATTTTGTCTAATTCAAACTAGATGGATAAATGTTTTATTTCCACACACGGCAGGAAAAAAATGTACAATTATCATGACTTCTAAGAAGTAACTGAATGACTATAACTTAAATAAAAGCACAAAAACCAAGGGATTACACTTAATAGCAATAGCCCCTTTTCTGGGCAGGGTCTTAGTGCGGCCTACTGACACAATTGGATTATTTCAGGAATCCCTTTATTGAGAGGCTCGATCGCACGTGGACGGATGCCGCGTCTAAATAAAATTCCCTGAATGGTTGCATGGACTCCAATATCGGGCGGTTCATCACTTCAGCTTTATACTCGGTGGCTTTGTTAGCCACTCACGCCTTCACTGCTCGTGCCAGAGATTGCTGAAGAGCTTCCGCTCGAGCACATAATGTCGCCTCATTGGGTTCAATAATTTCATGTGAGATCCTGCCTGTTACAGGTGTCTTCGGAGTCTAGTGAAGATAATCGTTCGTATGATTTTCATGTTATGTAATTAATTCAAAATTTTACTTAGTTAATAAAGGTAACTGAAATTATGTCAGCATTTTAGGAACTCTTACGCGTTGATCATTTTTAAAGACTGTGAAAGGTTTTTTTTATTTAGAGATAACTAGTCCTAATTCTTCTAATTATTTGTATAAATATAGTTTATTGTCAGATAAAAATAAATAAAAATATACCTTAAAAATATGTCTAAACAATACAATTTTATGTACCGTCTGAATTTGAATATGCATTGACACTATATGAGTTTTTAAATGAAGACAAAGTTTTTATATGTTTATATCAAACATGATATAAAACGAAATATTAACGCTGGATTTGAAGGATGACAGATTAGGATGTGTAATTCAAGTGTCAGTCTTATTTCTTACTTATACACGGTTTTTTTTATCACCCTCTAAAATTTAAGGGAGGCTTCACGACATGGTATTAGAATGTTTTAAATATGAATAAAAAAATAACTCACTTACTTAATTTTATATAAATTTTCTAAAAACCAAAAAAATGCTGCACTAGTTGAGAGCAGCATTTTTGAGATTTTCTTAATTTTTTTTTATTTCTTTTTTTTTTGTTAAGATTAATGTTTAGTATCCTATCCAATTATTTGCCTCCCATCTCGCAGAAATTCTGTTTTTATCGCTCATCATCATCATCATCATCATATCAGCCAATAGACGCCCAATGTTGGACATAGTCCTCCCCCAAGGATCTCCATACCGATCGGTCCTGCGCCTCCCGCATCCAGCGGCTTCCCGCGACCTTCACCAGATCGTCGGTCCACCTTGTGGGGGGCCTACCAACACTGCGTCTCCCGGTACGCGGCCGCCACTCGAGGACCTTTCCGCCCCAACGGCCGTCAGTCCTACAGCGATGTGTCCTGCCCACTGCCACTTAAGGTTTGCATATAAGGTTTTATCGCTCAAAATATATAATTCTAATTAAAATGTTGTTGAATATTTATGCCTATATAGGATTCATTTCCTCAATTTATTTTCAAACTTTTGAACGTTGACCGCTTATGATCTTGGAGAGAACGGATTATTCTACCTATTAATAAACCAACCTAATTTAATGTCAACTTATGTTGAGTAGACGTTCAAATTTTTATGACACTGAAAAGGTTATTTGGACATTGTCATAGGTATTGCTATAGAAGTAAGGCTTTTACACATTTGACGTTAATAATGAGTTCAAACAATAATAATACAACATACATAGGGTATAATACTACAATATTCGTAGTTTGTAACCAAACTGAATGAGAGGGAAAATTTAGAAGCGAATGCTTAATCCAATAAAGACTTAAATTTTCACACACCAAAACAATCATATATTACAGGTGAACTATGGTGAAAAATTTAAAAATGTCTGATCAATTATACAAATGGTGAAGCTGTTTGAAGCAGAATTACCTGAAATTTGTGAGCCGTTACAATAATCGTCCCTATAAAAGTTCCGCGATGAATCCAGTCGGGGATTGAGTCCTAAAGTTTTTGACGCCTCTTTTATTGCTTGCGAAGTTTCGAATCGCCGTGCATTTGAATAGGCGAAGGATTGTGGCAAATAGTAACTGGTATCTCAATATTTCCACGTGATTGCACCTTTTGCTGAGCGAATTTCAGTTCTGAATAAAGGATTGGTTGAATTTTGCGCTACAATAATAATGATTATATTCGTTTCTGAGTTCCTTGACATAGCGTTGAAGCAAAGAACTTTTTTATAAGAAATATTACATATATTTTTGGAAAAAATTACTATTTCATTAAAAGTATGTTTTGATGTAAACGTGGCCTGAGTCTCTAGTTATTGACATATCAAGCGCCATGGCAATCGACCCTGTGAATTCTTTGAAAAGTGTAACATATATATCCAGACCCCCATACTTGGGATCATAGGTATTGGGATATATTCCGCGCAGTGACGGATTGACAAACACATATATCGTCGCTCTCTCTCTCATCTCGTCGCAATAACCAACTAGAGGACTTTACCGCATTTAGACGTTGAAGTATTTGCAATATAATATAATCCTACTTAATACAGTCAATCAAGCACTTACCTACTAAAGATGCCTAAGATATAAATAAACAACTTGTTGTTATTTAGTTTAGGTATCATCAAAAGTAACACAGTGCACTATTTCAGGATTAAAACAACATGATTGGTTTTGTAATTTTTGTGAATATTGTATTGGTAGTATTAAAAACAAGATATGCGTGTATTAAGATTAAGCCTTTAATAGGAAATAAATTTTTATCTTAGCTTTTCATCTTATCTTATACATCCTTACTACGAGTACAAAGAGATATTAACTACGAGTAAATACAACGATTTGGCGACAACTATCAAACGTGGCAAGATATATCTTTCGCAGACTATCTTAAACTGATAAGAAAGGTGAAGTAAATAGAGAGACTCTTTCTATTTACAAGAAAATAATAACAACCTCAGAGAATATTGCACTAATAATAAAAATTTTCCTAATGCCACAAAATGCTACCATATAAAGTTTGCCAGAAAGCGTAATAAGCACCCCACTGAATACTCAATATCTGGTGAAAGGCTCCAAGAAGTAACTGCCATCAGGGACCTCGGAATCATAATTGATAGCCAGTTGCGGTTTTCTGAGCATATTGATCAAATAACTAAAGAGGCGAATAAATCACTAGGGTTTATTTTTCGAAGCACAAGGGGATTTAAAAAGCCATCAACCATCGTATTACTTTATAATAGTTACTTAAGGAGTAAACTTGAGTACTGTAGCACAGTTTGAAGTCCCGACTATAATGTGCACTTTAATAGGATAGGACTTTAATAGGTGCACTTTTAGGAGTACAAAAAAAGCTGATCCGCGGTATATCTATCGCTTTGGGGCTTCCAGAATATTATAGACTTACAAAGAGAAGTTGAAATTGTCATTTGGACGCGCTGTCTTCGCGACGCGACGTAGCATGCTAGACATAGCTTTTCTACATAAAATAATGAACAACCGCATCGACAATCCTGAAATTATTAATTAATAATTATTTTTCTATTAATGTCCCTACTAAATTTTTCCCTATTTCCGTATAAAATTGTAGAAAAAGGATGAGTTGCAATTCACTCGTTGTCCGCTTAGCTTGACTGTAGAACAGCTTAGGTAAAAAGTTGAACTCGACAATCCACTTTCAGAATCTTCCCGGGTTTATGAAATTGTTTAAAAATAGCGACGCACTTAAGATTGTATATAGTTTCGTTGTGTACGTAATTGTTTTATTTTATTTTTAATGTTTTTTTTTAATAAACGTATTGCACGCTATGTAAGTGCAGTTAGAAACAAATGTTTTGTATTGTTTAACTATATAGAGAATCTACTGTTTCTCATGTTGGTGACCCCTTTAAATAAATAAATATAAATAAATATCTAGTGGGAAGGGGCAGTCTGCTTGTTTGCCAACTTAGTTATATAAAAAAATAGGCCAATTCCTCTTCGTCTACCTCGTGCGTAGCAGGGCGTATATCAGTTGTAGAGAAAGAATGGCCTATCTGAATCTCCAAATTACAATTTACACGTTTTTATCTTCATATGGGTACACCCAACCTACGTTCTCTACACCCAGACACCGAACATAATTTACTCGTAATGGTTATTAATGTGATTTTCCTCGAGAATGAAGGACGATAAATCATCTCACTTTTATGTCTTCACTGCTTACTCATAAATATTTTTGTTTGTTACAGGTATGACTACGAAGAGCATTCGTCTACGGAATAATCACCTCTCACTCCTTGTAACGTTTATGGTCGTATAAGCTTAGTGCTGTTTATAGTTACACCACATAAAACTTGTTAAATAAATATATACCGGGTGTAACGGAATACCGCAATAATATTTAAGGTTGTTGATTAACAAAAAAAAAATTTTTTATAACTATTCTTTGTATTTTTATTATATGCCTACTTTCGATTTAATACGCTGAACTGTTAAGCGTATTAAATCGAAAGTAGGCATATAATAAAAATACAAAGAATAGTCATAAAACATTTTTTTTGTTAATCAACAACCTTAAATATTATTGCGGTATTCTGTTACACCCGGTATACTATAAAAAAAATATTTTCCTAAAAAAATTAAACCTACTTCAAAACCACCAAAAAGTCATTAATGATATAAGAATACATACAACATTACAGTAGTTTTATATTGAAGTTGGTACCAAATTTTATGTAATATGTATATTAATTGTTCTTGTAGTAAGTAAGTAAGTAATATTTATTTGCTTGAAATATGGTACAAATGATATAATAATTGCAATAAGACCGCATATTTCACCAGAATCTGGCATGCATAAAATAGGTAAGTACTCAACAAATAGTTCTTAAATAATGCTACTTCACTGAATTATGTCCAATAATCACAATCACTAATAACATAAAACAAAAACAATTCCAGAACTCAATGTCACACTTCAATGTCAAAACAATATAAATAATAGGAATGGATAAGTACTTAACAGATGAATTATTAAATAATATTACATATTAAATCCAATGGTCATAATAAACAATAAACAAAGAATCAAAACAAAAGAAAAAACAATTCTATAACTTCAATGTCAGAGTAAGATAACATTAATTTGTAAATTTAATTTGAAACCACTGCTCCTCTTTAAATAAAATAAACAAAAAGTTACATTACTAAAATAAATTTACACAATATAAAAGTCAATTTGATTTTGTCAGTAGTATTTTTTACATAGTTTCCATAGGTAGTTTATAAATTACATAATTTTTTTTAATTTGAAATAGTCAAAATACTCACTTACAGAATAAAAACAATTTTCGATAAGCCAGCTTTTGAGTTTCCTTTTAAATAACTTTGTTGGTAGTTTTGTGAATTCCTCATTTAACAATAACATGTTAAATATTTTTACTGCCATACAATAACTATTGTTAGAGTAACGAGTTGTTCCGATTACAGGTAAAATAAGTTTGTCTGGATATCAGGTGTTGAAACCACAATAGTCTCTATTTTTTTTTTGAAGAGTTCTAGATGTGATTTCACAAAAACACATAATTCAAAGATATAGATAGATAAGATATTTTATTAAACTAATTAAAACAAAGTGATCATTGTATGGCACCGACTTCAATTTAAAACTGTGATGTTGTATGTATTCTTATAAATATTTATGATTTTTTGGTGTTTTTAAAGTCGGTTTTATTCTTTGTTAATATTTTATTCAACCTTTTTAGTTAATACATGCGTAACTTAAAATAAAACGTCTTTCGCTCTAAACAATTTCGAAAAAATTATTGCCGAACTTCTAATCTACCAGAAACCTTTCATCATCAGCTTAGTAACGTGACGCGATGGCTACCAGACGCAAATACCTGAATATCTTAAGAAAAAAGAACATTAAAGACGTCTGACGTGCATATGAAACTTATGGGTTTCCCTCGATTTGCCTAGGATTCCATCATTAGATCATGACATGGTGACAATGAGACCACCTCGGGAGTATACTATTTCGATAATAAGAAGAATTTTGAAATTCGGCCTACAAATGGCGGAGTAATCGGTGAACATACATAAAAAAAAGAAAATAGATACAGTCGAACATAGAACCTCCTCCTTTTTCGAATTCAGTTTAAAATTACATTCTACTTCAGAATAAAAAGTCAATACCTAGATACCTAAGAATAAAGTTTGAGAAAGCCAGTGGAACTGCATGTCACGTATATTCATTATAAGGCGAAATCCTTCCTCTGGAAATTCAAGATTTGTTTAGAAGATTCATACCTTCGATAGCTCAGCAGAACTTACAAAGGGCAAGCTTCAATAAATCTAATCTATAAGTATCATCTATATTTATCTGAGTTTGTCACCATTATAAGTGTTCATATTAGCATTGCGATATAAGATAGCCACTTACTTCTCCATTGTCAAGGAATTTTGGAGTTTGTCTCCATTTTTTACTTTCACAGACCATCAGGGGACATGAAGGCCAAGAGAAATCACTACACCGTCAGACATATATCATTTCCAACGCTAACCAACCAACCTATCATACTTTTTTACCTAAGACCGGTAAGCTCTTACCTTCATCTCATCAGTAAGTAAGATAAAGTCACTTATTACTAAATGAGCTTCACCAGGACTTCTCAGCTACTGAGGAGCTGGCTATCTTACTTCTTTGTTGGAACACAAAACATTGTTATGACAACAACCTTAAAATGGTTGTGGCTAGCCTAGCCAGGCGTGCTTAAAAGCCCTAACCACTAACTACCGAACCGAGCAGAGCAGATTTTCAATATTTTTTATTTATTGATATTTTAATGTATCTATTGTCATCTATGTCTTAATAATTACGCTTTAATACCAACATCAAAATTATATGCTAGGTGCTAATATGTACTCAAGTCCAGGGTAGTCCGGTTAATTAGGTTTTCCCAAAATCGAGTCGCTCTGGCTTGTCTGAACGGTTGGTTGAATGGGTATGCTCCGCACTTTATTGAGGAGAGACACATACTTACCCATAATCCATCGGTGGAGATGGTGTATACATATAATACGATTACAATTCGTCAAAATTTAAAATACAAATAGGAATTAGATCGCGACAATCTCAACCCGCTCAGAAATTCATTGTATGAGTATCTTCCCGAATATATTAGAGACTACCCCATAAAATAATTTGTAAGAAAAATATGCCTTTATTCAAAAGAATATTCCTCGCAAATCTCACTGCGCCCCTTCCCAATATACCAATTACGTGATAGAATTGAGAGCTATCTACTTTGTCAAATTAGTTTCTCTTGAAATCATAAATCTCATCGTCGTCTCCGGACACCGGGCGCTCATAATAATAAGCTTCATAATACGTCTTCCAAAAATACTTCTAGCTCCTTTTCCTCTGTAATCAGTTTACATTGAAACACAAATTTTAGTTCCGAAGAAAATCGAATTATATTTGAGAAATTGAGAATATAACCTATAATTATAGAATATACCTATTAAATATTTTAGTGGGGTAAGTGCCAATATTAAAAACATTTTAATTTCGGTTCGATATTATTATAAACATCTAAGGAGTTTTTTGAAATGAAATGGAGAGATTCATTTTTTTAGTACACATTTGACCATTATCACCATGATTTAATACTCCGACTTCACAACATTAAAAGCTTTCGTTTGAAAAGAATGATATCGTAATAGCAAACAAACAGTAAACACAAATAATACTATCGTAATATTGTGTCAATAACCACAATAAATCTCATATTTCTTACATACATGTATAAAACTATTTTTCACTTCTCATGCTCTGAAAGTGCTTATTTGTGCAGGATATAGGCTGCACACAATCGAATTTTGTGCACAAGTGCATTAACGTATCTACTCATACATAAATGTATCTATATTAAGGCAAAGAAAATGGGCCATACAGCCAAACACAATAAGAAGTTCATAGATAGAATTTGTTATTTTATTATATTTACTTTAACTTGTTTGCCTTATATGTTTTTTAAGGGATAAAGAAATGTTATGTTATACTACTGTCTTATTTCCTCGCAATCGAAATGAAAAGCAGAGTTTATAACTCGTCTACAAAACCATTTTATCCTCCACATTTACTATCAGCCCTCGCTAAGTCTCGGATAAAAATGGTTCGTTTTGTGCACTTGTTGTAAAATCTACTTTCTCTTTCTTTCACTTATACACCTAATGAAGGTAATCCTATAGTATTTTATGCAATAGTCACATAATAGGGGTTCTTAAAAGTCGAGGGTCAGTGTTACAAAACGAGAACTGCCAGCTAGAACTTTATTTCATAAATAAAAATACATGCATTTAAAAATAATAAATTCTCAGAAGTTCGCGACGTCAAAACAATTGACGTTCAAAACAAAATGTGAAAGCTCACGCTTTGTTTTTTTTTTCATTATCCTTCATAGACAATTCTGAAAATAAATCTTCGACCACGTTTATGTTAATATACCCATCGAACCTAAAATAACATTTTAAAAATAAAATCTGTATTCCATGTAGGTTATTTATGTAAAAGAAAATAAAACTCGACGTAAACATGGTAATTGCAGTAATGATAACTTGATTTGATTTAATTTTTTTTCATGGATGGATGGATGTAGGAAACACAAATTTCAATAGTGAATAGGTTGACGCTGGCCACCTTAATTGAAAAAAAACTGCTTTTATAAGCTAACTCATAGGAGTGTTCTTATAAAATCTATAGATCATAGACTATAGTATAATCACGAAAAGTATAAATTTTTAATATTGTCAGCCATATAATTAGCATATTACAATGCTGGAGTAGAAAAAATATTTTTTATGATCTGTCGAACTGAAATCAAATGTAGGTTATGCCTGTCTCATTACTATTTAGTGGTTTTATTAAACAATTAGCCACTATTCCTCTCATATGGAGGCATTAAGTTTGAAATTTTTTCTGTTCTTCGCCTTAGTTAACATATAACATGCCTGCATTAAAATCATCTATACTAATATTATAAAGAGGAAAGATTTGATTGTTTGTTTGTTTGTATTGAATAGGCTTCGAAACTACTAAACCGATTTTGATGAAAGTTGGTATAGGGATAGTTCGAGACCAGGGGAAGGACATAGGGTAATATTCCTACGAAAAAAAATCCCACGGGAAAATAAAAAAAACGCGGGCGAAGTCGCGAGCTAGCTAGTTCTTTATAATTTTAAGGTTTTACTACTTTACCGTAACATCTGTTACTGAAGATCGGTGTAGATGTTAATAGGCACAAATGGTTGTTCCAGAGTTGTCGTTTATAAGGGCGGTGGGATATAGCCCAGAATGTAGGCTTTTGATTTACGACTGTAAGATTACCCCATAAATCATAGCATGCCCGACAACTGGTCGGAAAAAGCGCACAGAAAAAAATTAAGCCGACCGCGACGGACGAGTATTTACGACGCCTCGCGACTTGTTATTAATTAATTCGTCTAATTAAAGTTTGCAGTTGTTGGAAATAAAATTTATCCTTTACAAAATTGTAGACGCAGATGGTATTCTAAGGCATAGGCAATTTCTTGAAAGTAAAAGCTGCGAGTATATTATCAGAATCACTACATGAGTTCATTCTTGTTCTGTGTCTTACGAATTTATGCAACCAATGTCTGAATTATAATCTTTGTTTATTTGTTCAACAAACTATCCTCATGTGTGACTTTGGCATCATTGAAAATAAAATTATACCCAAACACTTTGGCACATGCAGCTTACCTGCCATCAACGTTCTTTAATACGTTAAATACATATTCAGAATTTCTCGCCAAAGCTTGCAACGCCAGCCCCTTCATATTTTGGGCGGAGCAGAAGAATATTTTTTCTCACGAACACAGGGCGGTACTGACCGTATATCACTTCGTCTGGACTCTATCCAAATGCTGCTGTACGCGAAAATGCGGAATTTATATTATCTGTCCAAACATCGAAAAAAAAATCATTAACAAACGCTACTTATCAGAAGAGCCACACACAAAGGAATAATCAGGCACTTTTATATAAAAATTATCGGAGCAGAAAAAGAAATTACTGTAGTGACAACAAAACGGTATTTGAAACAACATAGCAACATCTCTGTTTTAATTTTCTCAGTGAGCTGGAAACAAATTATATTTCGAGATCGTCTGTCATCTGGACTGAGGTGGTTGTCTTTAAAACAGTCTTATTTAAAGCACTCTTCATAATTAAAGTGTAAATGTTTCATAATCCGCAATTTTCTGTTGTTAATTGCAGTAATGATAACTTGATTTGATTTAATTTTTTTTCATGGATGGATGGATGTAGGAAACACAAATTTCAATAGTGAATAGGTTGACGCTGGCCACCTTAATTGAAAAAAAACTGCTTTTATAAGCTAACTCATAGGAGTGTTCTTATAAAATCTATAGATCATAGACTATAGTATAATCACGAAAAGTATAAATTTTTAATATTGTCAGCCATATAATTAGCATATTACAATGCTGGAGTAGAAAAAATATTTTTTATGATCTGTCGAACTGAAATCAAATGTAGGTTATGCCTGTCTCATTACTATTTAGTGGTTTTATTAAACAATTAGCCACTATTCCTCTCATATGGAGGCATTAAGTTTGAAATTTTTTCTGTTCTTCGCCTTAGTTAACATATAACATGCCTGCATTAAAATCATCTATACTAATATTATAAAGAGGAAAGATTTGATTGTTTGTTTGTTTGTATTGAATAGGCTTCGAAACTACTAAACCGATTTTGATGAAAGTTGGTATAGGGATAGTTCGAGACCAGGGGAAGGACATAGGGTAATATTCCTACGAAAAAAAATCCCACGGGAAAATAAAAAAAACGCGAAAATGCGGAATTTATATTATCTGTCCAAACATCGAAAAAAAAATCATTAACAAACGCTACTTATCAGAAGAGCCACACACAAAGGAATAATCAGGCACTTTTATATAAAAATTATCGGAGCAGAAAAAGAAATTACTGTAGTGACAACAAAACGGTATTTGAAACAACATAGCAACATCTCTGTTTTAATTTTCTCAGTGAGCTGGAAACAAATTATATTTCGAGATCGTCTGTCATCTGGACTGAGGTGGTTGTCTTTAAAACAGTCTTATTTAAAGCACTCTTCATAATTAAAGTGTAAATGTTTCATAATCCGCAATTTTCTGTTGACAATTAATTTGAATTCAAATGCAAGAAATTCAGATAAATTCGACAATAACAGGCTTTAATAAAGCTTAAAGAGATGGATATGAATGGTTAGATCGCAAAACCCTTATATTTAGACTACCTGTGCCCGCGAACTATGATTCGCCTTAAAAATTCAAAGAAAAATCTGTAAATCTACTTTCCCGCGGGAACTACTTACTTTTCCGGGATAATAAGTAGCCTATAAATTAATCTCGTTCGTAATCCGTCTGCCTACAAAATTTCATCCAAATCCATTCAGGAGTTTTTGTGTGAAAGAGTAACAAACATCCATACATCCATACCACTCCATCCATACTCACAAACTTTCGTGTTTATAATATTAGAAAGGATGGTGTTTAGATTTTCTACGTAATATTTATGTTTACACATACATAATGAATTGACTGATGATACGCATACATGAATATCAGCCTTCACGAGCCAATGGGAATAAATCGGTAGCACTCGAAACAAAATGCGCACAATCTAAACAAACGAAATTCATTACTATTCATTATGTCAATCCGAAAAATGACCGCAGAATAATAAATACAGACGCTCACATTACATACAAATGTGTGCAAACGGTGAATATTCATGAAGCTCAAGGGTTACACTCGATGGGAAAATATCGAATCAAACGCACCGTAAAAGCCTTAACACGAGACGCCCCGTCTTGACCTAATTTGCAGAAGTTCGTCGGGAGCGGTCATTTGCCGGGCTATTGGCCGCAAATGCTGTCCTTGTGTCTCGATTTTCATAAAATAGAATTCCGTTAAGAAAGTTAGAATTTAAAAGAAAATAAGCATGGATCTCATAAAACGCAACCCGTAATCTGAAAATGTATGCTGAATAATATTTAAATGAAACTCCCTGATTATGGCAATGTAAATTTACAATAAACTGATGAACACACATTTATCAATTCATAATTATAGTGATGTGTTGTTTTCCATTGCATTTAGAATGAGACTGATTGGCCATAAAGCGTTTATAAAGAATTATGTTACAAAGAAAATGTTAATTGTTTCTTTACATTGTTTTGTAATTCAGTATGTAATATGGTAATATTTTTTTAGTTAGTCCAAAGTGTATGTACGTAAATCATATAGTTTCAGTCAGATTTGAGATTAAAGTACTGTTTTTAATATTTTCTCATTCCATAAATTGCACCACATTCTCTCATCATCATTTTAATAGCGATTTGTTGGTATCAATACTGCGAGCATTTCAAATGCTACATTTTTAATAATGGCACCATAAGAGATATTGATCGCGTATGTTCGGTACGCTGTTCATCGTACGTGGCATAAATATTCAAATTTCCAACATCACTCTTGTCGTAACTGATATATGGAAGGCGTGTAAGTTTTATTAGCAAAGCGTAGACGTAAACGTAACAGGAAAAAACATATCATGTGACCCAGAAAGTAAAATCAAGCGAAATCAAGCACACACTGGCGTCGGGGGCAAACTGTTTAATGAACCATGACCCCTATTCGTGATCCTTCCGAACAGTCGTGTTACCTTACGCGGACCTTGGGTAATCTTTGTTTTTACTGTCTCCTTTGTTTTTGTACTAAATTGATGATTTTATGTTTTTGCTATTATCTGTTGACAGTTCAATTTGATCATGAACTATTTTTGTAAAAATATGCCATCTTATGCTATAACTTATAACAAAGGATAATATATTTTTGAGATGAAAGTAACAAATTAAAGATAAACTTAGATATTATTATAAAATATTTGAGTCCCTTCAAATATGTAGTACCTCTAATTCTTATTTTACGAACTTTGTATAAGTTGTGTGTTGAAATCAATTTCAAATTGAAATAAAGAAAAACGCTTACTAATTTTGCAATTTACTTTGATCTCACTTTGACTACAAATTGTAATTAAATTAAAACTTTCGCTGAAAATGACAGCGATATTCTATTGTTTAATTTGGCAAAGTCTCGTTTTGCACTAAGAATAAAATTATTCGAGTATCAACGCCTGGAAAATCCCACGCTGGGCGCCAACCGGCGCGTAACATTCGGCCCGAAGTTGCCCCGACGCGTTCTTTGTTATCCTGTCTCTTTTCCTCTCTGGACTTGTTTTCTTCCACTTTATGACTGTCTTTCAAGAAATCAACGGACCTCGAACGAACTTTTACAAACTGTGCCAAGACTTGTTTTGATAATGCCTACCTATGAATTTAAAATGTTCTTTTATGTGCAGTTTGGTAATGTTTGTTTTGAACACACTGACTACGTAAGTCATATAAGTCCCACTGGTGAACACGGATCCCTCCTTAAATGAAATGGAAGTTTATGTGTTGGTTTTTGTTTTTGAGTTTTCCATCTCGTCGTAACACAATTCATGTCATTGCTGTACTCTCCTTTAGCTGGCTCTAACGACATCCACGGGAGAAAAGGAAACAGTCACTTACGTATTCTAAATCAATTACAGTTTTAGGTAACATTGTTATTCTTATTGTTATACCTTATATATTTATTTTATATATTCTCCTAACACGATAACACCAACATTAATATTTGACGCCAATGTAATATATTAGTAAGTTAGTCTCGGCAATCAGCTGTAATTATAGAGCTGTTGTGTTGTAATTATTTCGTAATTACTGTTTTCCGGTGTGGTACGCTACAAAATTATTATCCCGAAAATATAATACCGCACGGTTCATCTTGCTCGTATTTGGACCTTTCTTCTGATAGTGCGGTCCGTGCAATGACAGATTTAGAATACATGTGCCGCCGCTGCCTTTCTTCCCGGGGGTGTCGTAAGAGTAGACTAAGGGAATTCACCGCAATCATACCTTTACCAAGAGAAGGAAACTCGAAATAAAATCAACCTTATTTCAATCGGTCTAGCTAGCTTCATGTAGTAGGTCAATTCCTCCCTATAACTTTCCACCAACACCAGCGAGTAAAATTACGATTATAATCTTTATATATACGAGTTTGTACGTACACTGTGTTTTAAAATAATTAATAAATAATCAATTCTTTATTGAAAACTCATTATTAAAATGTCCCATCTTTAGCTATTTATACTTAATAGCATTCCGCTCGCGACTTCGCCCGCGTTATTTTTTTTCCCGTGGGATTTTTTCCCGTAGGAAAATTACCCTATGTCCTTCCCCTGGTCTCGAACTATCCCTATACCAACTTTCATCAAAATCGGTTCAGTAGTTTCGAAGCCTATTCAATACAAACAAACAATCAAATCTTTCCTCTTTATAATATTAGTATAGATGTCATTCAACCCAAAAATGACTATGATTTACATGATATGATATGATATGACATGACATGATAGCAGTGCGACGAATTTCAAGCTTTTATTAGTATTTTTTTGGCATTTATTTTGCTAAACGTAAAAATGGATTATTTATTATTGTGTTGCTTATTCGATCTGTTTATACGTTGTTAAGTAATTGTTCTATTTTTATAGTTTTTTTGATTTTAATTTTTTAGATTTTTTTTTGTGACTATTTAGGTTTATAGAATTTTTATTTCTCATAAAAACACTAGGTTCATTTATAATGAGATATACAAATTTCATAAAAACAATGTTTTCTTCCGTTTCTGGAGCAGCGGCTTTGCGTTTCATTTTCAAATTTTCACGCACTAGTTTCGTTGCACAGAACTAATTTGAGCTTCCTTTTAAATTCATGTTACAGCTTCTAAGTTCACTAGGCAACTTATTGTACAGCTGCGCTCCCTCAAATAGTATAGTTTTTTTTTCATAATTAGTTCGCAGTTCGCACGCACGGAAGTTGCAACTTGTTTGTATCTCTTAGACTGTGTGTGTATACTTTTTTTTGGAACACTCAATTGGATTGGGTAGAATTTGAAGATATATTCTTAATAAGTATGCATGTATAATATTTATATATTAGGTTGGGGAAAAAGTCTTTTCGCATTATAGTATGTATAAACTTGTAATAAAATCTCTTTGGCTATACTATTTGTATCTGGCTGGTTTTGGTATCATTGAAAGTTTAAATTTTAAAGAACATAATTCCAAATTCAAATTAGGAAAATGTGTGATTTTCATTTGTTTTTCGTACCGCCAAGATGAGTGAATCTAATGAAGAAATTCGATACATTTTAAAATTTTACTACAAAAAAGGTAAAAATGCAACGCAAGCCGCGAAAAAAATTTGCGATGTTTATGGACCTAGTGCAGTGTCTGTGAGAGTAGCACAAATTTGGTTTAAGCGTTTTCAATCCGGAAATTTTGATGTCAAAGATGCACGTCGCTCTGGTCGCCCTATGACAGATAAAATGGATGCCATTTTTGAAAAAGTGGAGCAAGATCGGCATGTCAGTAGTTACGACGTAGCTGAAGAACTGGGAATTGACCACAAAACAGTTTTGGCGCATTTGAAAAAAACTGGGTACACAAAAAAGCTCGACATTTGGGTACCTCACGAGCTCACTGAAAGAAACCTAATGAACCGTGTACTCATTTGTGATTCTTTATTACGACGTAATGAAACCGAACCATTTTTGAAGAAGCTGATAACTGGTGATGAAAAGTGGATCACGTACGACAAGATCGTGCGAAAAAGGTCGTGGTCAAAGGCCGGTCAGGCTTCACAGACTGTGGCGAAACCCGGGTTAACTCGCAACAAGGTGATGCTGTGTGTGTGGTGGGATTGGAAGGGCATTATTCATTATGAGCTGTTACCACCAGGCAGGACCATCGATTCTGAACTCTACTGCGAACAACTGATGAGATTAAAGCAAGAAGTTGAGAGAAAGCGGCCGGAATTAATCAACAGAAGGGGTGTGGTTTTTCATCATGATAACGCTAGACCTCACACATCTTTAGCCACTCAGCAAAAATTAAGAGAGTTTGGCTGGGAGGTGTTAATGCATCCGCCGTATAGTCCTGACCTTGCACCTTCAGATTTCCACCTGTTTCGGTCTCTTCAGAATTCTTTAGGCAGTGTCAGGTTAACATCACGAGAGGACTGCCAAAACCACTTGTCGCGGTATTTTGACCAGAAGTCCCAAAATTTCTATAGCAATGGGATCATGTCCCTACCTACAAGATGGCAAAAAGTTATCGAACAAAATGGTACCTACATACTTTAGTTAAATGTAAATAAACTATATTAAAAAATGTTTTGAATTTTCTTAAAAAATGCGAAGAAACTTTTTCCCCAACCTATTAGTTGTTTTATATTAAGTAGTTTACTTTTTTCGTATAATTGTGTTGTTGGAGTTAGATAGTGGTAGTGTAGTAATATTTTAATAAGTTTATTTTGTAGTCTTTGTAACGGTTTCATGTGTATTGCTGCGGCAGATCCCCATATTTGTATCAAGTACTCTAAATGCGATTTTACTAATGAGTTATAAACAATTTTACCAATTTTGCTTGGAATGCAATGTCCTGTCTTACGTAATGCTCCTAACAATTGCGTCAGTTTTGTTTTGATATGTTCAATGTGCCACTTCCATGTCAACTTGTCATCAATGCATAATCCGAGGTACCTTTCACAGAAAGAACGTTGAATTATATCGTTATTTATAGTGAGTGGCGCAAAAGTAGGTATGTGCTTATTTTTGGCGCTAAAAATCATGAATGATGTTTTAGACGTATTTACAGTCAGAAGATTACATTTGAACCATTCACTGAGTTTATTGAGGTCCTTTTGTGCGGCGTTTATTAATATATCCGTTATAGATTTTCCGAAATAGAACAAGGTTGTATCGTCGGCATATAATGTAATGTGTCCTTCCAGATGTAAATTAGATATGTTGTTTGTGTAAATAAGAAATAACAATGGCCCTATTATGGATCCTTGAGGGATGCCATAGGTCACGTGACGAGATTGACTCGTGTAATCATCGATTTTTACTATCTGATGCCTATTTTGTAGGTAGGATGTAAAAATGTCCAAAGCTTTGCCCGTAATACCTATGTTTTTTAGTTTTTGTAATAATTTTTTGTGACTGACAGTATCAAAACATTTTTTTAAATCAATAAAATACCTAAAGCTAAGTTCTTATCATCAATGTTGGTTTTTATTTTTGTTATTAGATCTACAGCAGGGTTGAGAGTTCCCGATCTAGGACGGAAACCGTATTGTTGCTCTATGAGTTTTTTTTCTGTAACGTATGTATATAGGCGATCATATAAAACACGTTCAAATATTTTAGAAATTACCGGTAAAACCGATACCGGTCTGTAATTACTAGGATCAAATTTGCTCCCAGATTTGTGTATTGGGCTTACCTTTGCAGTCTTCAAGCTATCGGGAAAAATACCGCATGCTAAACATTCATTGATACAGGCGGTTAATCTATCACTAATTACGTTTTTTATACATTTAATAGCTTTAGTACTAATCCCATCCAACCCTGTTGGATGGGATTATTACTAAAGTATGTCCCATCCAACCCTGTTGGATGGGATTAGTACTAATGTTGGATGGGATTAGTATAGTATTTAGCTACTTCGAGTAGCTAAATACTAATCTTGGATGGGATTAGTATTTAGCTACTCGCAGGTTGTTTTTTAATTGGCTTTTATTTGTGAGAACCTGTTATTGGCTTTCTGTTGTTATTTTTAGTTCACCTTATGTATGTTTAGCTGTTGGTTTTCCTCAAAATAAATAAATAAAAACAGTAATTATTTGTAAGTTCCATAAGTTTCAAACAGATGGCGGTGTGAGTTAATTTATTATCTAATCATCCAGTAAATGGCATTGTGTTTCGATTTATTTACGCTACAGTTTTTACCACATCATATAGATATTTACATTTACAACATAACCGAGTTTCTTAAATGTTTTCTTTAATTAAAAAACTAAGTATAACATTCATTTAATGTACTACTACTGAATGAACCACAACATCGCATGGCCGGGTCATCTAGTATGCATATAAGATAAAAATGAAGAAATTAGTAATATTTTTTCCGGCAGAGATTATTCCAAAGGATGGTGTTCAAAAATCGATTTACTTTTACTTACGGCACAGAATATATAATAGTACTTCATACGGAACAGCCACTCACCTCCCCGCACTCATTTCAAATACCTCACCCCACCCCGCACTTCGTTGTAGACATCACTGACACATAAACAAGGGCGCGCGCGATCGCTCGGGCGAGTAGACGCGAGCGCCGGCCGATAACAGAGACAGCGCTATGCGGGTGAAAAAAAAAGGCAGTCGCTGCACTTCCCGCGTCATTTCGATTGATCACCGCGCACTCAGCCCTACTAGATTCCACGCACATATTTGCGCGTGTACGAACGTCATTTGTTTAAGTAGTACTAATAGGTAATTGATTTGTGAACGTTGTATGGAGTGTCCGGGGTGTGCTTACGGTGCAAGTTTGCTGCAAGTTTCCAAACACCAAAACCCTTTTAAGCAGCAATGTGTAAAAAATAACATGAAACCTTTATCTGAAATGTCCGATAGACCTGTTGTGGGGAAACTTTTGGAGCTAAGCAGCCTCTGAAACTTCAGTGATTTCTAAATATTCCAAACCAGAAATATTAATATGAGAAATCATTTTGATAATAAGAAAAGGCGTTTTTGGAACAAGACATTTTTAAAGTCATCTTTATAGGAATAGGGGTCCTTTCGAGTCTAAGTGTCCATTGATATAGCAAACCAATTGCTAATTTTCAACCGTGGAAGCAATATATTTATAAAGAAATTCAAAAATTTACATATTTCCAATTGATTGTCCTGAAACTCACCCGTCTAACAATTGAAAGGATAACAATGTATCTCTGCGACAACAGTGTCATGTCGTTTATTCTGATTTTTTGCTGTGTGAATCAAAAAAGGTTTTCTCAAGGGAGTAGGTTGTTTTCAATAACAAACACATTCTTGTTACACGAGGAAAACTCTTAAATATGATATTTTACTCTTGTGAACCTTTCTCTAACAATGGCATTTTGTTTACGTAGCGCAAAATAGCGGGTCGCGTTACCGGGCAAATAGCTTCTGATAAAACTGAACATGTTGTTGAAGGATACGAAATGATGCTGTATCTATTGTTGTATTTGAATAGGGGTAGGCAATAATGAATCCTGCAAGATGACAGATTGTGTAGAGTAGTGGCGCTCGTTAGATATCAAAACTTTGTCGGTTCTCGCTATCAATTACTTTATTTTGTTTAAATCTTTCTATGAGCTTAAAGCTTATTTTATGGTAACGTCATCTATTTATTTCATTTGTTTATTTGCTTACTAATAAAGACCAGAACCAGAGTGGTTTGCATGGGTATTTCTATCTTGCCTATTTTTGCCGTCAAGAAGCAGTGCTTGCATTGCTGTGTTCCGGTTTGAAGGGTAAGACAGGCAGTGAAATTACTGGATACTGTGACATCACATCTTATGTCACAAGTTGGCAACGTACTATCGAGGTCTCTCGTGCCTTACCACTTTGTAGAAATATTCGTTTGAAAGCGGATCGCATCGGACACGCCCACACGACCCATACCTATAGTATTTTTACTACGATTTACTACGGCCAATCATAGACAGACATCTGATTTCATTAAAATCGCTCTTAGTGTCAGTCTGCTTTACGCTTTACTATTGGTGAATGAATGGAGCGGGGCGTGATCTGACGCGATTGTCATCGTGCAGTGTGCAAGCGACTTTCGACGTAGGACTGGTAAGGTTCCAGTGTCCTCGATAGTACAACGCCGTTCTTGTAGGGTTTGTAGATTTGCGATTCTTATAAGAGCCACGTGTACCATAGGCGCCTGTGGCCACTTACCACCAGGTGCTTGTTTGCCAACATAGTTGTATAAAAAAAAATTTGATATTTGATATGGTTTTCTAAGTTACTTTATCTGACTTTAAGACAGTTATAGTTGAAAATTCTATACTTCCATGTCGCAAGTGCAAACGTACGAAGCCTTTGTCGGAACTTTGGGAGACACTAATTTTCTTTGATGATAATAAGTTGCGAAGCAATGGTATGGTATATCTCTCTTTTAAGTTTGCCCATTGGATGGATTTTTCTCAACTAATTAATTTAACCTTATCGTAATTTCAGCAGCGTGCTATTCTGCATTTGCATGCTTTTCTTTTTTAAGATAGAAATTTCCATCTAAGTTAGACAAGCCACCGTTGGAGTATGTGGAACTCTCAGACGATGATGACTAATCCACTGATACTCGTTTTATTACCCACCACCTGCCCTAAGGCAGACCTTTCCGTGTCATAGAGGGTCGTTTGGGACGGGAAGGCCTCTGAATCTGCAAGTCTAGCACGGAACGTGGATAAAACATAACAAAAAACAATAACATCTCACTTCTCTCTCTTTTTCTTTCTTAACTATAAAGCGCAATGCGACGACTGTTTGTCTCATTCTACTTTATTGTGCATTTTTAATTCTGCTGACTCCTGGGTGAATAGAGAAAATAAAATTTGACAAACACACTTATATTCGTATGTACTCTACCGTAGGGTGCGCTTATTATATTGTGTTTAGGAAATAAACTCGGATTCGATGTTAAAAGCAACTGTATTTAAAAAATATATATATCCGTTTTATAATAGCCGTCAATTTGAAAATAAGTATATAAAAGTAAAAACTATTCTAAAATAAAAAACTCATAAAAAGGTTACAGGAGAAGGCAAGTGGTGGAAACCAAGATTAGGGCGAGTGGTATTGAGCTGGTGGTCTTCGCGCAAGAGACGATCTCCGCGCTATATTCTCCCCCTCCAAGCCGCTTAAATGTCCCGTGGGCGACTTGGGATTTTCACGTGCAATAGGTCTACCACGACGTTTTTAAACCAAAGATCCCCGTGCGGGTTCTTTGGTTCAAAGACGTGTGCGAACTTTGTGGGCCCTCTCCCTGTTTCAAATATATCAGAATTATTACGAAGTAAATCATTTGACGCGTCTCGCTGAGGTGTCGTAAGATCTAGCTCTTCGTCGTCACGCAAGTCAATTGAAGAACAGATAATAATTTAGATTCCAAATTGAAAATTAATTCGTCAATCATCACTAAAGGCGCCACCAACACCTGCTACAGATAGCATCTATCTATCTGTAGCAGGTAAATACGGTAACGGCATAATCTCGGAGTCGAACACAATATTATTTTAGATGTAAAAATCCGCCACATCTCGTTTATTTCTCTAGGTGAAACAATCATTGTTTAGCAAGCGGATACTTTAGTCCCTGGGGTTACGTAGTAACTATTATCTAATCTGTGCCTGGGGTAAGTCGCTCTTCATATAAGCACATGGAAACAAAATTTCTATGATCTATAAGGAGACCTGGCCGTGCCCATTCGGCTTACGATAATGAAACCAAGTTAGGGCGGATACATTATACTCAACCCAACACACCCGTACATCGTCCCTCGAAGTTTTCTCCTAATTTACGTTATCAGCACCCACGGGAGTAGTCCGTTATACGACTTAGTTGCCCATCCTTGATAAGATACAGGCCGGTATTATCCCGTCAATGGAGATTTATTATGCGACAGTCATTTATATTGTAATCTTTGCTAGAAGCACTCAAACTGGATTTCGGTGAAATGTGACTCCTCTGATATTGCAGTTTAGTTTTATATATTTTATATTGTCAATCTCGAACTTTTTAACTAGCTTCATCGTGTTGATATATCTTCATGACTTCACTCGTTTGTGTCTACTCATTTGATTTCGTTAATGTTTAAAAGTACATGTAGGAGACATTGTTGTATCGGCTGGTATGAAAATCCATAGAGATTTTAAGCATTGTTCCAGTTAATTGAAAATTTAATCCAGGTTTGACCCGACCAATTGAATGATGACTGTCGCTGTCGAGAAGGTTTAGTGGATGTACCAACTACCAACTAAACCTCTTTGTAGTACATGGCGGTAGATGAGCCTCACAATAATAGTTATGATGAAGCGCACCCATCTTTGGGGCTTCGCAATTTATTTGGTTAGGGGCTTAACTTTCTTTAAGGAATACATATAGAATAACAGCTTTTTTGTGACTGCGTTTTGTTTTTTAATAGAACTAGCTGACCGGCGAACTTCGTACCTCCCTTCAGTCAATGAATGTCGTGTTATCTAGTATTTATCTAGTAACGCTCTACGTATTCGGTCAGTAAGTAATTAAATAAATAGATATATTAATTGCGGTCCCCCGACGTGATGACTAAAGGGCCAACCAACACATTTTATTTTTTACTTTTTGGAGATTTTTTGTCGGGGGTTTTTAAACATTTTTAATTTCATTTTTATTTCATACTTTTTAAACAGCCTCACATATTATTTTATAATGTGCACGTGATGCGCTTTCATTTGAGACCCCACTCGAGTATATTTGCAGACATTCGGTTTTTCTTCCCCACTTGCACCCCCAAAACTTATTTTATTTTATTTTATTTTATTAGGGACAACAAACAGTATTCACAATAAGATATAAGAAATGGTACAATGCTTAATGTATGTTAGTTCATTGTGATACCCACACCGTTATCCACAAGTTACTCAAAGCAGTGTTACTCGATACAAATAATAATAGCTTAACAATAATTTTAACAATCAGATAATACTTAACATATACAGGATGGATTTTTGAGATGGGATTTAAAGGGCAGGTACAATAACTGTTATAGTTACAAGAAAACATTGTTAGGCAACCATCCATAACTTTTTTAAGATATTCTGATCTGCATTCACAGATTTTGGAAAAAAGTTACAGTCAACAAAAAAATGCTGAGATAGCAAAAAAAAAATTTTTTATGCCTATCGATCCTATTTCATGTAGGGATCAAAAGACTCTATGAGACCATTTAAGGTATGAGTACTAGAAATGACAGAAATCGCCAAAAACTTTTCCCATACATTTTGTACGGAAAATCCTCAGCTCCTATTTCATACGGTGATCTCTCTACGAATCCTATTTTTTTCTTTTAAAGGGAAACTGTTAAGTTTATTTTCAACAAGATGGCGCTCCACCACATAACAGCCGCCGTACGCGTTCCAATTTGAACAGACAATTCAGGACACAGTGGATAGGGACACATGGTCCAATAAAGTGTCCACCTTGCAGCCCTGATCTAACTACCTAAAAAACGAAATCTACAAAAAGAAATACGACAGTGTTCAGGAACTGAAAGATGCATTGACGAGGACTTTAAATAACATCCATCCAAGAAAATTATTAGCTGCTACGTCCTCAGTACAAAAGCGAGTAAACGTGAACGTCAGGATGGCACATGTAGTGCCTTAAATCTCGATGAAATATATTTTGAACAATGGTACCTAAACTGTACTAAATAGTACCTATACACAGATAAACTGTACCTTAATCCTTTGAATGTAAATTAAAAATTCTCCTACACCTGCCATTCTGACGTCAGGCTGGCCGATGCATTGTCATAACACGTTTATAGCTACAACTATCATTCTGGAACCTATGCCAATTAACTGTACCTAAATAGTACCTAGTGAAATATACAACACATAATAAAAATATCATTGGGATTCGTAGGCAAATAAATTTTAAAATTTTGCTTCTATGAGTAATGGTAAGTAATACGTCTGTTTGCTTCTAAGAACACCGGGATAACAACTTCACTGACAAATAATTCATTGTTAATAATGTTAGCGTACGGAATCTGTTCCTTATATTAAACATTTATTATTTTTGTTTAATTGAAAACCCAAATACAGTGAAACCAGCTTAATACGATTTCCCGCATAATACGCCATATTACACTATGACTTAACGCAATTTAAAAGTACCAAATACAATAACTTTCCTAAATAAATAAAAAATATACATAATCTGAAATAAGACTCATTGATTATAAATAAAAATCAATGTTTGTCCTTTATGCTTGTTTGTTTGGATGACAATACATGGTTGACTATGTGACGTCATTTTAAATACAAGATGGCGGACCAATTATTTTTAATGCACCCCTACAATATGGGTATCAAATAAAAGGTCTTGCTAAGAGTAACGTGCAAAATAAAGTGATGTCACTATAATTCCAATATTGTAGGTACCATTACCCACTTCGTAGTTTTATTTTTATAATGTAGTTTGACCCTAACAATTAATGCCAGCTTTGATGTTATCTTCTTCTTTCTTAGCTATAACGATTTTCGAATCCTGGGCTCCTCAAAGATCTTCTTCGGTCTTGCTTCTTCCTGACAAAGTGTTGTCCTTCTTGAAGATTTAATCTTTTCTATCCTTATTGCTGAAATCTTTTTGTTGCCACAATAACACAATATTACTGCCTTTTAGGGCCAGGAAACAAAATTCTGTATTCATTTTTTTGTGAATTCTAATGATATTGCATTATGTGTGGTATATATTTCTCTAGGTACTATTTAGGTACAGTTAATTGGCATAGGTTCCAGAATAATATAATAGTTGTAGCTATAAACGTGTTATGACAATGCATCGGCCAGCCTGACGTCAGAATGGCAGGTGTAGGAGAATTTTTAATTTACATTCAAAGGATTAAGGTACAGTTTATCTGTGTATAGGTACTATTTAGTACAGTTTAGGTACCATTGTTCAAAATATATTTCATCGAGATTTAAGGCACTACATGTGAGATACTGACGTTCACGAGTAAACTTATGTATTCGTGAAGACGGCGGACATTTGGAGCAATTTATTTCATAGATAGATTAGATATTTTTGCGTTTGTTTAAAAATACATGTTTAAATGATTTAATTTAGTATTTATTTAAATTACAGTTTCCCTTAAAAGTAAGAAATAGAATTTATAGAGAGATCACCTTAAGAAATAGGATCCGAGTATTTTCCGTACAAAATGTACCTATGGGAAATGTTTTTGGCGATTTCTGTCGTTTCTAGTACTCATACCTTAAATGGTCCCATAGAGTCTTTTGATCCCTACATGAAATAGGATCGATAGGCATAATATTTTTTTTTGCTATCTTAGCTCTTTTTTTCAATATCTGTGAATGCAGATCAGAATATCTTATAAAGTTATGGATGGCTGCCTAACAATGTTTTCTTGTAACTATAATGGTTAATGTACCTGCCCTTTAAATCCCATCTCAAAAATCCATCCTGTATAGGTACAAAGAAAAGAAAAGAAAGGTCATACTATATTAGCAGTGAAATAATTAAACCTATCAATAATATTACTTACTCGTTACTAAGGTGTTCTATTACTAGTTTTTTATATTTTTTTTCATTACAAGCAAAGATATCAATTTCTGGAAAAGTTTTGTTGTATGCATCCACTACGTAAAAGGTTCTCACCCGCGCGTGTGCGGCACGGCGGCGTGTGAAACACACGTCCAGCGCGCACAGCGCACCGGAGTGCGGGATTCGGAACGACATAACACAAATTGTTGCTCAGCTCAGTACAGTCAAACTTATTACTACATATACCGTGCAAGGTCATAACGCACAGAAGTGTACGTCTCTTTTCTAGGCTTAACAGATTATATTTGTCTAAAAGTTGAGCGTATGTCTGACGGACACGACAAACCCTTTAGTCTACACGGCGTAAGAATTTGCGTTGTACCTTCTCCAAATCATCTATGTACTTTATATATATTGGGTTCCAAACCGGTGTGGCAAACTCCAACTGGGGTCTAATAAGTGACTTGTACAAATAAAGAAATGTAGAAGACGTCTAAAATCAACCGCAGATCTCTTCACAAAACCGTACATTCTATAAGCTTAATCCCTAACAGCACTAATGTGATGATCCAAGAAAAATACTATAAACGGCTCAACCGATTTTCATCAAACATGTCTAAGAACACTCCCACATAAGTCACCTTTAATACAAAAAAAAACTAAATTGAAATCGCTTCCTCCGTTCGGGAGCTATAATGCCACAGACAGACAGATAGACACACAGACAGACAGACACGTCAAACTTATAACACCCCTCTTTTTGCGTCGGGGGTTAAAAACAGAATGGTCGCTGTAGAGCTCTAGTGTAAGTTTAGCAAACATTTACTTAATGTTTTAAAAAAGCGTGTGTCGGCTATCCGCCTGACCACTCAATCTGATCAAGAACAAAAAGACACGACCGGACGGAGGACGGTTTGATTGCGCAACAACATTCAATAACTCATTCGTTCCGTGCACCATGTCATGTAGGTCAGTTCGGGACGTCCGCTAACTAGAAGCGTGGTATAGGCGGGAAGTGAGCTGGTGCCCAAGTTAGAGACGGAAGCAGTATACTCATAATACACATGTATATATAACTTCTGAAAACTCGAGTCGTATATTTGTTATATTATATGGAGCTTGGTGGCGCATTGGTGCGTGCGCTCAGCGAACGACTGCTAAGGTTAAGCAACGTTCGCTGTGGTCAGTCCTAGGATGGGTGACCAAAATAAGGAACAGCTCAAGCTCCTCCGTGCTTCGGAAGGCACGTTAAACAGTGGGTCCTGCGCCTGATCTCGCCCCGGTCGTGTCGGTTAACCGTCCCATCGGACTAGGCGAGTGAAGGAACAGAAAGTGCACTTGCGTTTGCGCAGTCACTTGTGCACTATAAATATCTCCTGCGCAGATGGCTAGTCTCTGTGGAGATTGGCCGCCGTGACCGAATATCGGTTAGGAGGACATTATATTATATGAGAATATAAGTTAGAGAATACCTAAAAAAAATATATCACCTGTAAAGTGTTTGCAGGATTCTACAAATGAAATTCAATACTTCATAAAGAGTAAATTGTGATAATATCTAATTCAAATATTTGTATTCTCTAATGATATTAACTAAGTACTAATTATGAAAGTTTAAAACAAATATCACGTTTAAATTATTATTAATCTTCTGAATCATGATGATTGATGAATCAATCTGTTTACTGATACAAAAACAATATTTTTCCCGGTATAATTACTAAGTAGATATTAAAACAGGTTTGATGCAATTTTCTAGTACTGCGCTAAGTTCATTTATCCATGTGAGTCGCGGTGACCCGATCGACTACTATATTAAAATTAATCCGGCGATCGCTAGAAGTATAAGAAACTAGAAGGCGGACCGATTTTAAGGCTCCGTCGTGCTAGTCACGGCTTACAGGTGGAACCAAAAGTCTATAGATCAGTACGGAGATAATCTAAATACTTGGGACTTCTACACAAATTTAACATGTTGCTTGCTATGTCGTCGCATATGTTATATTATCCATTTGTAACGAAAGCAATTTTTTTCATATAACATTGCAAAGTTGACAAACAGGCGGACTGCCTTCCCGATGGTAAGTGGCTACAGTCGTCTATTATGTGTATAAATGAGTTTCTGTAAAATTTGCCCACGCAAGGACCGCAGTGTACGTTGTCAACTTGTGACGTACGATGTCAAGTCACAGTACCCAGTAATGAGTTTCTGGTTATGAGTGGGTGCGAGATCATTTTACTGCCTGTCTTACCCTTTAATCCGGAATAAAGTGCAAGCACAGCTGTTTGACGGCAGAAACAGGTGTAAGATAGACACCGCCTCCGTGGTCTAGTGGTAGAGACAACCGGGTGTTTGATCGGGAGGTCCGGGGTTTAATTCTCTATGGGGGCAGAAATGGCTAGCCCGGTTGGCTACCACCATCTTACCTAAGTTTGTTGCCATAATAACAATGTTTATAGCATTGTTGTGTTCCGACAATTAGAGGTAAAGTTTTGTATGTTTGTATTGAATAGGCTCCGACACTACTGGACCGATTAGAAAAATTCTTTCACCATTAGAATTCTACATTATCCTGAGTAATATATGTTACAAAATTATTTTTCATACGGGAAAATATAAAAGCCATGGGAAAACAAAAACAACACGGGCGAAGCTGCGTAAAGTAAATCTGCTTCATTTCGTATTACCGCGGTCTCCAATGATACCATCACTATGGCATAATTTCAATGACGTCATTATGATATAATTTATTTATTTGGGATAATAAACAGCATTCACAATACATCTTATTTCAATAGTCTAGGTATTAGTTACAGATATTGCTTATTGCGAAGCCCACACCATTATCCTCAACTTAATATTTGTGTTACTCATTACTATAACATAAGTACATGTGTCAATGTAATATGTGTGACTAAACATGCTTACTTTTGAGACATTACTTACTAAGAACGACGTGAAACAAAGAACAAAAAAAAGGATAAATTTTTAATTATACTATAGGCAAATTGGTCAAAATGTCAATGGCATGTTTCTTGAAGCTAGACTCGTTGTCTGCAAAAATATCTAGGTTCGAGAAAAGTGAATTGAAAGTGTCAGCGAGTCGGCGAAGGGGTGCGCGCGCGCCGGCATGCGTACGGCATTGTGGCACGTAGAACAGCTGTGGCACGCGCACCCCTCTCCTGTGCACACTGCACACACCATTACACAAACCAACGCAGTCGAATTTATTATTGCAGATTTTGAAGAGGGTCATGACGCCTAGAAGTGTGCGCCTGTTTTCTAAGCTGCGTAACTTATATTCCTCCAGCAAACATGTGTAAGACTGACTAGTATGACGATATTTATAATAAAATTCCCACGGGAAAACAAAAATAACGCGCGCGAAGTCGCAAGCGGAAAGCTAGTACTTTAAGTATAAGGGAACAAAAATTCAATAAATTGTTAAAATTGTGAAATAAGTAAATAATTAAATGTTAGGGCAAATGTAAAGTGTATTTATTAATGTTGTTTTTGTTATTGACATTATATTTGTTATATTATAATTTAGGAAAAAAATTGTGATGCTTATGACGTTAATTGTAGATTAGATCCATTGCCCATTAGTCTTGTGAAAATTTGATATTTTTATGAATATTTAAATTTGATTTATTTGATCTGTCTGCTCTACGAAGAAGTGGGTTGCTTAATGCTTATACTCATCTATTAGTTAACTCACCTGTTATATACCTACTTAGGTTTATATTTAGAGCTTGAAAATATTTTCCATTTACCCTCACGTAATGCGCCACTGCAGTCGCCCGCCCGGTAACTAGTGGCAAAATAGCTAAGATTTTATCTCCACACAAAGGCGTTTCACAAGGACGTGTGATCGGCTCCGGCGACACAATGGCGCGGGACATTATCCCCTCAATATTCCCTTAACGCCACGGATTTCCATTAAATTTTGTACATTTTAAGCAGTTGCCTTTTGCGCCCACCTCAAAATTCATCGCATATTTAAAGGCTCCACAAAGAGCTTTGTTTAACTTTTTAGTCGCTTAAGAGACGCCGTCCGCATAACGAACTGTGTTCTACTTATTACGCGCGCTCTATTTCCGGGACATTAAACTGACGACCACTAATTTCAAATAGGTATGTAAGTACTTACACGTAAAGGGTTATTCGGTCCGTATTTAACCGCCTCCATGCTGTAGTGTTTGTGACGACCGAATTAAGGGCGGCTACTTTCATGTTTGAAACTGAGTTTCGTACTCCTTTCGTAACTTACACTGTGCCCGCATCACTAAAGAGCGCAGTCCGCGGCATTGAAATGGCGTTTCGATTGTTTAGACATAGAGAATAACCCGCCTAATCTTTTTGTTGAGAACTAAAGAGGTGGTCATTAGGTTCCTAACCACAGCAAATGTTCACCAATCGTCTAACAACATCTGAAAAATTACAATCTCAATGTCGATCGATCGGAATTGCTTCAAGAGTAAACCTACTGTTCAAATTGGTAGGTGGCAATACATCTTTTCGTCCCCGATAAATGATCGCGTGACGAAAAACCATTTTGGTTTCAATCATGGTTTCAACCATTTTGGTTTTAATCAACCATGTGGTTTGGTCTGCATCACATCAAAACCAAGGTTTGATGTGATGCAGGCCTTGCTTCTTATTCAGATATTGGAGCAAAGTGCGATCGACCTGCTTATTATTTACTAACATCACGAACTGACAAGCTTAAAGTATCAAAGTCAACGTGTAATGATTTACAACTTCAAATTGAAATCAGAAAAATATTCGAAGTAGTCCTCTCCACAGATCGCCATATCTATTCGAATATGATGCATTAACCGATTAAAATTAAACAGCGCCAATTTCAATCGTGAAAATGGATTCAGACTTTCTCCGATTAGATTCCAGTGATTGACAACTTACAGAATCTGGACAATAGAAGTATTATGTGTCGCAGGAATTATGAGTAGATCAAGACAAATCTACCGTCCTGTCAGAGTGTTACACCGCTGGATGGGACCACAGCTAGTGCAGGTACAGCCTGACGGAAACGTTAGGCCCCAACAGTATTGACGATACGATAATACGAATCGCGTCGATTTCTGCGTGTCGCAACAATAATTATGCAACGCGAAAGCTTAGAAATATGTAATTGCAGGAATTGTCGTCACTAACTAAAAGGTATAAAGATCTGCTCAATCGGGTGTCAAGAATTAGTTTATTAGTGAAAACGAAACGAAAAAGGAAAAAGAAAGTAGGTATGTTCGTGAGCATGAGAAATATTTTCCCGTGTAGTTTCCGAACGTGCCTAAATTGGAACTGAATCCCAAAGCAATATGCGATATTTGGCACAAAGGTAATAGCTGCGACCCCGTTGGCACCATTCAATGGGTAACTATCGCTTTAGTACATCTACTCGTATATATAGTATGCATTGCACTAGCTGTACGGAAACTAAGCAAAGTTCTGGAATATGTTAATATTTGCAAGACATGCTGTATATAAATGCATCTATGTATTAAATGTGGTTTTATTTACACCACATAATTACAGCAAAATACGCATTTTTACAGTTGAAGGGTAATTAGGTAAAATAAGGTATTAAAGGAGAAAGAACAAAAACTTAAATCTTCTTTGAGAAAAATTATATCTCTGCAATTATTCCGGATCTGGACCGCTAAACAAGTCAGTAGCAAAAATATCAATATCTATTTAGATAATAGAAGAAACTGACTGACTGACTGACTGATATATCAACGCACAGCCCAAACCACTGGGCCTAGAGATTCCAAATTTGGCACGTAGGTTCCTTATGAGGTGAAGGGGTGCACTAAGAAAGGATATTTTTAAATTCACCCTCTAAAGGGCTGAAAAAGGACTCCAAAGTTTGTATGGGGAAACCAGATTACTTGCTCTATTTTAATCGAAACTTCACATGAATACTCCAATCGATAAATAAGTTAACACCTGTTTCAGGATTTTTCAAATTTCAACCCCTAAAAGGGGGATATGGGGTGTCAAAGTGTGAAAATTGATAATATCAACGCACAGCCCAAACCACCGGGCCTAGAGATTTCAAATTTGTCACGTAGGTTCCTTATGAGGTGAAGGGGTGCACTAAGAAAGGATTTTTTTAAAACTCACCCTCTAAAGGGTTGAAAAAGAGCTCCAAAGTTTGTATGGGGAAACCAGATTACTTGCTCTATTTTAATCGAAACTTCACATGAGTACTCCAATCGATAAATAAGTTAACACCTGTTTCAGGATTTTCCAAATTTCAACCCCTAAAAGGGGGATATGGGGTGTCAAAGTGTGAAAATTGATAATATCAACGCACAGCTCAAACCACTGGGCCTAGAGATTCCAAATTTGGCATGTAGGTTCCTCGTGAGGTGTAGGGGTGCACTAAGATTTTTTTTTTTGAAATTCCACCCCTGAGGCGGTAAAATGGGGATGAAAGTTTGTATGAAAGAGTACGTCAGTTTTGAAGTTAAGATTTCCAAATTTTGGATTTAGGCTGGAGATTTATGCAAGTGCAAAAAGAATGGATTTTTCAAAAACCACCCTCTACGGGGTTGAAACGGAGGTCTAAAATTTGTACAAGACTATCTATATAAACGACACACCAAAAAACCAAGGCAAACACCCTTACTTCTGTTCCAGTCGATTCTTTCAAAAAGCACCGGACCGCCAGTATCTAAATAGGGCCATCCCCGTGATATCACAGAAATCGGCTCTCAATCAACGAAGTTCCACAGTAGCGAACATAACTGAATTGACAGCCCCCTCCTTTCTGAAGTCGGTTAAAAATGCAATGCAGCCAGGTGCCAGAAGGAAAAATATATGAATTTTTTTATCAAACTCACACCACCGTTTTTCATAAGTACATTAGATTCCTCCGACTTATCTCTTGGGTATCACAGGGATCCAAAATTTCGTTATTTTTTAAGCTTCGACGCATACTTTGGAGATATTTGTAAAATTTCTAAATTTCTCTACATAATGGGCTCGGGATGAAAAATGATTTATTAAATATAGGTCTCGGCTACATTTACTTATAATCTTCTATCTATCTGTATAGATAAAAGAAAGAATAAACCGACTGACTGACATATCACAGCCTAAACCACCGGGTCTAGAGATTTAAAATTTGGCACGTAGGTTCCTTATGAAAGGTACCTACTAAGAAAGGATTTTCCAAAATTCACGTCCTAAGGGGTTGAAATGGGGCTCCAAATTTTGTATAGGGGAACAAGATTAGTTGGACTATTTTATTCGAAGCTTCACAGGAGTACTCCTATCGATAAATGAGTCAACACTTGTTTTAGGTTTTTTTCAGAAATCACCCTTTTAAATGGGGGTATGGGGTGTCGAAAGCTGAAAATTAATATGGGTATCCTTTGTATGGTTTATCGGGTCGCTGGTAACAAAAACAGTAACGATTTCTAAATCCAACCTGGCGGTCGTGAACTACCATCATCGTTTTCTATCTATCTTCTTAATATGGAAAAGAAGAAACTGACTCACATATCATCGTATAGCCCAAACCTTCGGGTCTAATGATGCAAAATTTAACAAGTAGGTTTCTTATGAGGTCTAAGGGCTATGAGCACTAAGAATGGATTTTTCAAAAACCACCCTCTAAGGATTTTAAACGGAGGTCCAACATTTGTATGAGGAAACAAAATCAGACTTTTTTATTCGAAATTTCACAGGAGTACTGTTATCAATAAATGAGTAAACACGTGTTTTAAGTTTTTACAGAAAAACCCCTAAAAAAGGGAAATGGGATGAGAAAGTCTGAAAATCAACATGGGTATTCTTTTTGTGGTTTATCGAGTCGCTGATTACGAAAACAGCAACAATTTTAAAATCTAACGTGGCAGACGTGAAATATCATCACCCATATAAGGGTTCTATATATTTTTTCATTTTAGGTATGCCATCTCAATCGTCGTCAATCGGGTACCTAGGCGAGCGCGGGCGGCGCGGCGAGACGAGAGGAGTAGTTAACAGGAATAATTCTGCATCTATAATTAGTACAGTTCAAGGTGCTGCTGGAAGGTGGTTGCCTTACCCCGAATTTGACGCGAGCGAAGCCGCGGGCAAAAGCTAGTTTTCTTATAAAACTTATTTTTATTCGTAGTTTTTATTATAATGTAATATAAATGCCTTACAATTTCTTAAGTCGATATAAAACAAATTTTATTTTATAAAACCTTATTGGGGTCAGAAACACGTTTGAGAAAATTTTACGTTTTACAAAACAAATTCACAATAAAACAAGCTATACACATAATGTAGGGTGAAGGGAAACATCGTGAGGCAACCTCTTAGCAACCTGCATACATCTGCGACGAAATTCATAGGTGTATGTAAAGTCGACCAATCCGCACTGGGCAAGCGTGGTTGACTATGGCCTAAACACCTCAACTTAGGGTAGGCTCTTGCCCCTCGGTGGGGACGTATATAAACTGTTATGGCTCCTCTTCATTATCGGCGAATACAGACGATCACGCGCGAGCACGATAGTGTAGAGGGCATATTCGGCTGTACTCGGCTGTGCGCGCCGATGATCGTCTATGATCGCCTGCGACCCGTGAATTGTCGGTTTTCGGGCACGCATCAAAGGGAATCGCCTGTGGTTGCTTATAAACAGACGAACGTGGACGATCGTGTGGATGCTTGCACGATGATCGTGCCGATTATAGACGAGCACACGAGCAACGATCATCGCCGATAATTTAGTGCAGACATTATGATAATGATGATATGACAGGTATTTTCACTCACGGATAATATGCAACTGTCAAATAAGCGCGGACAAACACAAGACGAACACTCGCAGCTCTCCCTAAACCACAAACGATGTAATACTACAGTCCTAAACGTCGAAATGAATGTCAAAATGACTGCACGTTTAAATTCCTGAATGCTCAACTTGCCCGAGCGAGCATTCGTATCTTAATGCCTCGTTTCCGTTTTATGTTGGCGAATCAGAGAGCTCCCTCTAGAGTGACCTTCCGTCAGCATTCTTTCGGGACAGTCCTGATTTTAATGATTTTGCCGTATGTCCCAATGACATGTCGACTTTGTTTTAATTTTCGAATGTCTGTTTCTTCCTGCTAAGTGCAATCAGCGCCTTTTTGCCACATTAGTAGTAAGTTTTATTTCTGTTCTTTGTTTCATGTATTTTACTCTACATAAGTTGTTATAAAATTACGTTTTATCAGTAAATGCTTCATAATAAAACACGTATAATTTTTTTTATGAAAAAAGAACTCATAATACCTACCAGCTTAAAAGTACGATGATGGTTTGAACGTGTCTAATCTTACAACAGCTGTCCGGCAGGAGTGATCGTTTGTCCTGATTTTATTTCTAAGTTGGCTACCCTGCTCCCTTCAGTGGGTGATGGCAAAATAAACACAGCGATCTGAGAGGGACAGGTAGACCGACTCTCAGAACGTTTCGTTTAAGTATTGCAAAGATAACAAAGGGAGATGTAATAATAAGGTAATTAGCATAACATCGTCTATCATGTTTTATGAAAGCGCGAATACAGACATCCATTAAACATAAGTGCGTTTTTACAACCGTCCTATTACCATTAAATTAGGTTTGTTAATGATTATTCGTTATTGTAATTAGGTAAACGTTTATTTATACATGATTTTATTTAACTTTTCGATTTTGTTTGATTTTGTTTGATTTGGTATTGGTTGAAATTGGAGAATATAAGAACCTTTTTTGTGTGTACAACTAATGCTGCTAGAAAAAAATCAAATATGTAGGTACTCATATTTTTTGATAACGTTATAATGACATTAAGTTTTTATTTATTTTTTACAAATATAACAAATAACTTTAGCGGCGATAAGATCTTCATCCACTTGAAATTAGATACCTACTTTTCACAAATAGGAAAATAATGAAATGTTTCGAATGTAGGCATGTCAAATAAAATACTTATATGATAAGCAAACATGAAGCATAATAATCCCGACTCCATAACCAGCCTGGGACCCGATTCTCATGTAATAGAACTTTTCCGCATAGTAAATTCGTATGCGAATTTTTCGATTCTACTGAAAAGTTCGAATGATTCGTATGAACCGTATTCTGGGGTACCCATAGAACAATATTACCAATCGAACTAGGAAGTCGGAAATAGCATTGACAATTTAATGTTTCGTACGACGTTCATGAGGCGTTTTTAAAAACGCTATGGCAACCACTATAATTTACATCTTAAAATAGTTCTTTTTGGTAAAAAAATATTACTAAATCTATTTTAACACAAAATATATTTTTAAATGTGATCATGTTTTCTAAAAATAATACTTATATTACAAAATATAAAAGTTCAATTTTTAATATTTCGTAAAGTACATTGATTGAAACGGAACGCTCCAGACAGCACATTCATAAGTTCTGACGTTAAATGTCATTAATTACAACAAAGTTTGTCTAAGATAAATATTGAATTGAGACCAATTTTTATTTTAATTATTTTATTTATATAATAATCTGTTATAGAGCAAAATAATATATCCAAAAAATTTGCTAGTGCGGAGCAAATGCTTCGTCTAGTACATTTAGTAGAAGCCGATCTACAGCTGAAATGTGGCAAACTTGATTGTCCAACTTAGTCCCGAATCATTCTCTAAGAATGAAGCTAAAAGGCGGTGGATAAACATCAGTGAAGATATAAACTCCATCACAGGGGCTAAAAAAACTTGGGAGGAGTGGCGCAAGGTACATTTTTGAAGATATCCTCGATGTTATGTGTATGTGGTTCGGCGCTTGCTGCCTCTAATTCTTCCACTAAATTGGGGAAGAAGTTCACCAAAAACTTTTCCTTATTCATTTTAATGAGACAAAACACAGAGAGAAAACGCAGTTTGAGCCAGCTTCGCGGTTTGAGCTCGTTTATACAGAAATAATCACAAACTCCTTGTATTTTTATAATTTTGAAACACTTTTGACAGCTAAATTCGTATACGAACCTCAACTTCGACTGGCCCATACCACTCGTTGCGTTCGAGTGATGTTCGTTCGAATTATTTCGATTGTGAAATTCCGAAAATACACAAACTGTGGTTCCTTCGAAAAAAATTCGAATTTCGAACATTTTTACGAATGTGAACTTTTTTCGAATGCATGAGAATCGTGTCCCTGCCATTTTTTCATCACGGCAAGGTACAAATTACTGTAATTTTTCATTATTTTCACTGTCCGCGTTTTACTAAAACTTTTCCTGTCAGATATGACTGGCTTATGGATCATTTTGCTCACCTCGAAAAGCAAAATAAATCACTTTTCATATAATAACTAGCTGTGCCCGCGAACTATGTTTCGCCATAGTAATTTAATAAAAAACACCCTTATCACATAAGGGTATAAAAAATAGTTTACGGCCTATTTTCAGACCTACCGAATATACACAAAAAATTTGATCAAAATCGGTCAAGCCGTTTCTGAGGAATTTGGTTACAAACACTGTGACACGAGAATTTTTATATTAAGATTAAGTAGGTACATACTGACACTTCTATTTTCATTTATCACTTCGTCTCCTATTAGTACATAATATTGACATTGTTGTCAACAAAACACTTTGGCAATATTGCTATAAATAATTAAAATCATGCAAAATTTGCGAAAGTCCAAATAAAAAATTGTAATGTTTCGATGAAGCCCACCCAAGCTCTTAATCATATTAACGTACATGTCGTCATTATTCTATGATATTGTTGTACCAAAAATATGTTAGATTTCGAGCCGGATATAAAAGAATATAAAGGTGCGTCGGTGGCGCTGTGGCCTCGGCACTGGACTGTGCTCCGAGTAGAATTGGGAGGCCCACGATCGATCCTGCCATGTATACTAATGTATTCTTCGTTCACGAATTTCATATGCACATTTATTTGACGCTCCTACTGTGAAGGAAAACATCGTGAGGAAACCTGCACACACCTGCGAAGTAATTCAAATGTGTATGTGAAGTCATCCAATCCGCACTGGGCCAGCGTGGTTCGACAAAGGCCTAATCGCCCTACCATAATTGGTTAGGGTAGACTCGTGCCCCTCGGTGGGGACGTATATGAGCTGTGATATTGAAAGTTTCAACACTTACCTACCTATACATTGTTTTGCATGCAACTGAAAAAAATATAAAACTACTTATTTAATAATAAGAAGAGTAAGGTAAGAATTTACATGCTGACATATATGGCCGACATCAAAAAAACACAGCATACTTACTTGTAAAAATCCTAAAATATAAAGCGGGGCAAAATTTAGGCACTGCACCTACTTATTATGTGGGAATGCGTCTAACAGAGCCATTAAATGGCCACTGTACGACATAACACAAAAAAGCACCCACCGACATCAAGCTCACAAACTTAAGACTCAGTTTACACAGAAATATTTAATTAGTCGTGCGAATAAAACGCGCAAAGCAACATTAACACTCGTTCCGCCGTTAAAATGCAGTAAACCCGCGAATACGGGTCAGCCGGGGCCGCGATAACCAAGAACAATAAATAATATTTCTCATTACGGTTCCTCGCTGTACGCTCGGAACAAGGATTAACCGGGATGCCTGGACACCCGAATTTCGGTATTATGTTCTGGAATTAAAAATGAATTGTGTTGTGTGTCCAACATGTAATTGAACGAAATTTTGATGAAGTTTCGTAGCCATGCAATTACACTAGACTAAGAACACGCCACATTAAAACCTATCTAATTTTTTTTTATTTATTCTATTTAGCTTTTGGCCGCTTTTTTGTAAATGATTGCGTATTTCATTGCTTTTTTTCTTGTATTATTTTGTTTATTTATGTTTTAGTTTTTTGTCACCTATTTACTTAGCGCCAAATAAATATTTTTTCTTTCTTTCTTTCTATTGAGGTACCTACAACAGCAGGACAATGTGTATTGACTGGTATCGTCAACAACATGAATTTTGACCACCTCATAGGGATCTAGGAAGTAAAAATCTATCAATCAGATTAGTCACTTCAAAATATGAGAGGCTGCCAAGTTCCACTTCGCCGCAACCCCCTGGCATCCTCGATACAATAATCCATTTTTGCATCGAGGTGTTTGTGTTTGGTGCTTGGAGTTCCAAACGCCAGCCTATAATGCTTTGCTTTTCCTTTTTTTCCTCCGGGGGAAATGCGTAACCGCACCGTACCCGCCGTTGGCTAAACGGCGAGCGTGTGTGGGACTGCCGGCAGAGGCGCGCTAGGGAAGGTCCACACTGCGACTCCACTACCCACGCGTCCGGATGTTTGGCAACCTTAGAAAAAACTAAGGATTAGGAACTTAGCTAATTATTATTTTTTAATTAATAAAGAGACTATGCAACACATGTCAGTCAATACTATCGTCTATTTATTGAATGGGCTTAATGTTATTTTTTTTATATAATAGCAATATAGCGCCAAATTACAGCCTTGAACAACCCGTTTTAAGTGGTTATTTCGCCGTGTTGGCATATCTCTTGTACGTGGGTAAAAGTAATTCAACTTTGGAAATATTTAGCGATGGCTTTTCCTTATAAGTTAACTCACGTATATGTCAATATTATAACTCAAAACTGTCGACATGGCTCAATGTGGAAAACAAAAGTCACTGGGTTTCCTTGACTACAATGGAAAAGAACAGAAGAAAATCTAGAAAAACCATAACAATAACCCCTTAAAATTGAATTAAGATATCACAACTTATAGAATACAGTGGAGAGATGGTGATGGGTAACAGTGCTTTATAATCTAGCATTTATTTTAATGTTTTGTGATATTATCCTTTCGTAGACAGAATCGATGTTGCTAATGTTTACAAAAATCATAGAATGGTGAAAATTCAATCAATTAAAACAGTATAGGTAAATAAAATTGTGATTCTTAAAAAATAAAGCGCCACCTAGCAGTACCGTCCAAAACCAGCTACAGCGGGAAACCTGAGTAGAACCATTTTCGCGAATTTTCCCGTGCCAACTTTCGGCGTCCCGGCATCTGTCGGCAGGAGTAGGGACTTCCAGTCGCTCCCGACCCTCCTCACCCCTCGGCCCCGCACTGAACCTATCGATCGCCTGCACTGACACTTCAACCTACGCTAACCGACGGTTACCACTGCCACAGCTGTGAAATATAAAATTTATTAGTACATAATTCAATCCTAATCAGGCCTAATTCGATCGAGCTGCGATATCGGATCCCCATTTTGTAGAAGGTGAGTTATCTAGGCAATTGTTCCATTGACGGCACTACCCCATTCATGGTGACGTAGATGTGACGCAGATAGTGAGCTTTTTATCTTTCGTATTAATTATTGACCATTCATTGAAATTTTGTGTTAATTTATTTAGTTCTCTATAAAATTGGCACTATTTTATACCTAATTGTATCATTTGTTCCAATTTTACTTGTAATTTCTAGAATATTCTAAAATGTAGGTCACAATGATTTAAGGATATCTTTCACTCTTATGTCATCCTTTTCCTTTAATATCTTCCTTAAACAGTCACTGTAATAGCATTAAGGTTATATGAACTGAATCAATATTATACGAATTGAATTGTGTATAACTTCGTTGTTTCTATAAATTCCTTTGTTTCTTAAAACGCTAATAAGTTCCATTTCCATTTTCAGGAGGGCACTGCCTTCTCGTCGACGACAGAAGACATAGCCCGCATTCAGAACGACGGCCTATCGGAGGACAATGCGTATATCGATGATGACGGGTCAGGTCTAGCGCCCGACGAGAGCTCCGGTTCCGGCTGGGGAGGAGGCCCGGGTCCCGACGACGAGGACGACCGGGGAGGATCAGGTGACGCGCCCATCGGCGACAACGATGACGAAGACTTTAGACAACCGACCACCACGAGAGCGCCCGCCACAGAAATTCCGTGGGGTGTGCCGGAAGTGTCCGACGTACCCGCTGTGCCCGAAAGCTCGGATAATTCCCTCGACTCGCTCGTGCCGGAGAGTCCATTCACCGATCACCCGCTCCTTTCACCAGACCAGACGTTCAATGTTTTGATTCGTGAGTAGTGGCTGAAGCATGCCAGTTTATTTTGCAGTTTTTAAGTTTTCATTGTTCCCGAGTGAAAATTCAATCATTCAAATAGGTATTAAATAACCTTTTAATACACATATCCACAAAATATTATTTACTAATTGTATATTGAGTGTTACATTTATACGAATACGGCTAAAAAAGCTTTAACGTTTATCTTTTCTAAAAACTTTTTACTCTTACTTAGTCGAATTTTCCCTCTGGAATACCTACCATTTGCCATTCGAGCATTTTATGTTGATACTTAGATACATACGAGTAAGTAAGCTATTGTTGTTTTCTATTTCTGTTTGATTAGCCTTTACTTTTTGCGGTTTAGTCGTAGGTTTGGTCAGGCCAGTTCACGAAATCTACTCTTTCTTCTTGCTTGTCGCATTGCATTATATTTGATTATACTCGTAGCATAACTTCAATTATCGATTCACGAACGAAAACCTTTACTGTTTAGTGCATTTTACTTAACATTTAACCGGTTATGAGATCGGTATAAAGTAGAAACAAATCAAATTATTAGTTACAAATAATTATTAACAAGACAAATTACTGTCGTTGAAGATTATGAAATAATCGACACGGAAGTTTGTTTCTATATTATACTGATATTTCGAACGTTCAGTTCTTTCACTGTTTCTCTTTTTTGTTTTTGTTTTCAGTCTACAGTAAATTTGGTATAATTGAATTCTACTTTTAATTTTCTTCACATTGGATGCATCTTTACATCAAACATCAATCGTTTCGTCCGATTGTGAACTGGCCTGGCCATTAGTCTTATTTTTATAAAACTTGCATCATCGTAAACATGTCAACAAAAAATGCGATCACTTGTAAACCATCTTGTAATATTATATCGTCAATTTGGTCAATACCCTATCAAGCCGAAACCTACCCAAGTTAACATAGTCATATAAAAGTTATGGCGTCATTGAAAATTAGAAATTGTACATTTAAAATTTAGAATTGAAAAAAAAAATGTATGAGGAATTAAAAATTAATTTTACGTTTTCCAATTTTCCATGACGCCATATACAAGGTTATTTACAAGGTTATTTGTACAAGTTTATTTTTTAATTACCAAAAAATTTTGTGTGCTTGTTCAGACAAGCAAACTGAACAACTTTCACTATGGGACCAACTTTGAAAACGCAAAAAAATTATCAGCTGTTCCATATATCTAGGTTCAGTGAATGTTGATCATTTGTATGGAACAGCTGATTTTTTTGCCATTTCAAAGTTGGTCCCATAGTAAAAGTTGTTCAGTTAGCTTGTCTGAACAAGCACACAAATTTTTTTTTGGTAATTAAAAAATAAACTTGTATAGGCAGGTTTCAGCTTGATAAGGTATTTACCAAACACCTTGTAAATCAATTATTTGTGTATGGACGTAAACCTGATGGAACATGTCTGAAATCCTTTTATGAGTTACCTCTCGACCTGTTTAATGATCTGAAAGCGATCTTAAACAAGTACAATGGGATACTTTAAACAGAATATTTTAATTGAATTGCTTTGCCATGGGGGCCAATAAATGATTCAACAATCTTACCAAGGAAGATTATTGTATATTGTATTTGTGAGTGGATCTCCGTGTTAGTATAATTTGAGATAATTGTCGAGGTTTTCTCGCTTTTATATGTTTAATGTTAATTTGTTTATAATTTGTATTAAATTAAATACTGACCTATATTGTAACATCCTTACATAACAAGTAAACTTTTTAAATCGTAACTTATTCAAGTAATTGAAACGTTTTTTTACAATTAAGCATGTAAAAGAAAATATCTGCTGTTAACAACGTTATAACTCTCAACATACTTACTGATAACAATGAACTACACGCTACTGATTCACAGCCTTGAATTAACATTTTTCAATTATCTCTCGCTAAACATTGTTAATTACAGTGACTTTATTAACATTCGTCAGTTTCCTCTTTAACAAGTAGGACATCAGACACTTTATTACTGCTTTTGAATTATATTGTCACAGTATTAATAATTTACAGCAATCTTCCTTATCTAAATATAGACACCATCGTGGGCCTATGGTGAGTATTAGCGTGATCATTAGCTACATTTGGAATTCATTCTGTTTTTATTATTCGTTTCAGTAATTTGCATGACCCTGTTTCATCATCATGCGGGAATTCATTTTCAATTATAGCATCTTATCCGAATACCTTTGAAATTGTCCCTTTTCGAATCGTTTACCGCATGCTTTCCTGTAATAGAACTAGTACTAGCTAACTCATCTCATATTATGTACTTTTGATAAATGTGCTCCATATTTAGAACGTTTTCACTTCTTATTACATTACTGTTTTTTTTTTCATTTGATCTGCTATTCCATTCCCAATTCCTCCTTAAATGAGTCTTCGTCATCTGTTAGTAGGTACGACATATGACACGATCCTGCTGGCGTATTAATTCTCTGTCTTATCTACAATATGTTGTAAACCGTAACTTTTTACTTTTGAACTATAAAATTTAATATTGTTTAAAACACTAATAAACTATATAAGACTGGTATGAAATACACAATGGGCAATGTTACCATTGTGTATTTCATACCAGTCTTATATAGTTTATTAGTGTTTTAAATCATACCATCTTATCAATGGTAATATTTTCACACATAACAGTAATTTTGGCTTACAAAGAAAATACATAATGGTTGGTGTAATGATAATAGGACATAAAAAAACGTATCTTTACTAAATGTTACAGCACGCATATTGAAGCCAAGTGAAGGTGCGGTAGACACAGGTGCAGGTGGCACGAGAGACAAGACAGCCTCAGGTTCAGAGAGTGACATTAGCATATCTGGCGAGGAAGTTAATCCCAACATTGTAAGTATTTAATTTAAAGTAAGCTTGTTTATGTCATACTAATTAAGGAGGACAAAATGTAACTGAAACTTAAAATTGAGAAATCATTAAAATAATGGCTTCACCAAACAATAGTTTAGACCTTTTGGGTAGGTTAAAAATAAATAACCTAGTAATTTCTTTTTTTCGACCGAACTATGACTAACAAGACGCTAATATGTATAATATCTTGATATTAGAAACTATGAAAAATCAAATAATTGTGGTCGTGATAGTTATAATTTATATTGCTTTGATTTTTTGAATTGTTTGTTGATCTTTGTGTGAAAAACCGATTTTGAAACAAGGCAGCAGGTGAGCTCTGAAACTAATCTTACATGGTTAAAGTGGAATGGTACCTATATTATACTCGTATCACTGCGACTATATCGTTATCAGAGGGAAGCATACCAGGAACGACTTTGAATCTTGAAATAATAATGGCAACGCAACGCTCTCATGATAATGACACTTGTTGATACAAAATAAAAACATTGGCCTAATGTTATGAATAGCACAAATTTAATGAATCAAGAGGAAACAATGTTCACAGTTATCTCTTGCAAATGTAGCATGCGCAATGATACTCGCACTCTCACACACTCTTGTGAACTCAATGTTTGTTACTCAAAATGATTGCTAGTGATCAATTTTCCATCTGAATTTTACACAGGTAACGATTCTTAGAAATAGTTTCCATAACTACCAATATTTTCGATATCAACAGTGAAGTTATTGCAGTGCGTTAGTCTAAGTTCACTGATTGCATATAAAATGATTAACAATTGACCTATCGACTGTTAAATAGTGATGTTGACGAATTTTCAGGACTGTTTTCATTTTATAGATATACATGTAATTATTACGAAAAATATAAAAAATATTTATTCAAGAATTTTAAATAAAAAATCACATGTTTAAAGTTTGTTGTCAAATGTTGCGCCTAAAAGCTATCACGTGATCTTGATGTCGTCACAACCTGTTGTCAAACTGTCGGTCAAGGCGAGGATCATCTCCATAAGATTCCCGTAAAGATCTAAAATAAAAAGACCCACTTTTATAACTTTTACAAATAACCTAACTTTAACTCATAAGATAGAGATTTAATAAATCAACAGAATGGAATAATACGACATATTTAAGAGTGTTTAATTGTTTATTATTATTATTCCTTTTAATTCAAACATGTTACTTACAAAGATGTTTTCACGTTCATAAACTCTGCTGCACAAAAATCTTTATTCTTCGTATATAAACTTGCCACCATCAGTCTATGTCTATTTTATCTATAATTGGGTAAATTGTTACTGTTTTATTTTCTTTGGTTAATCCAGGCTCCATTGTAATTTTCACTTTTATAACAAATAAGTTAAAAAAGATTGTCAACAAACATGACAGTTTGCCATTTTGTCTCGTACCGAGGTCCGCGTTGCGCAAACATTACTAACATTTCGATCAGTGCTAACGACGACACGTGGACCGAATTGAATACGGTGATATTTGTACGAGTACTATTTGCATGCAATCATTTCGGACTACTTTAATAGCATGATCGTGTGCAGTTCTGTCAATTAGTCTTGTTTAATATAACATTGGTCACAACATTTTATAGTCAATTCATAAAATTTTATCAACTCGGAACTTAATAAATGTTTACTTAAATTTTTTATTTCAAATCGTCTAAACGTCAAAATTTGACATGTACGCACACACTGCACTACCTATTTTTCATGAGCACTGATTGCACCGCTTCATGAGGTCACATTGCTTACGTTGGCACGCATCCGTACGCTACTGGTACCAATAGCGCTGACTAGCTCAATTTTGACCCTATGGTCCATCAAATGGTATGGACTTGTGGAGTTTTGCCAACACATTTTGACGTCACGCGCTCCGATTGGCGTTTGCCATCACGTGAAACTGGGCATTTTTTAAACATTTTTAATTAATTTATAAAGCATATTTACACTTGCGAAATATGATTTTCAGCATTTTAATATTCCCTTCTATTGTATAAACATAACTTTTTATATATTTGCGATTCATGTCAACATCCCTAGTATCAAAAATATCTTACGCACTGTACTTCAGGGATTAACATGGTCTGGGCGCCTCGGTAGGGCCTTTTTCGATGCTATGCTCAATATGACCACGTGAAATTTTCCAGGACCACGAGCCTGCTGGTTCTAACGTGAACACTGATACGCAGGCGGCGGACAACGTGGTCTTCATAATGAACGCGAAGCCCGAAGACCGCGCCACAAGCTTCTTCGCTCAGCCAGGCATTCTTGCCGGTAAGTTACTTATTCTACTTTAATGGATATGTTTTAATCAGATTTTTTTTGTCAATCAACAAAGTAAATAACATTTAGAATTTGATCTCACATCAATAGAGTAGCCTATACAAAGTAACATTTTCCTTGCATGCGCTACAGTAAAATCCCAAAATAAATCCTTATTATTACCACGTGCGTGCACGTCTGCACCTACTTTGTCTGACATTTGAACTTATTTAATATACAACACCTGAATATACGTACAATAAGCTCATTTTGTATCTATTCGAGAGATTTGGAGATAGAACCGCACGAATTGTTTTATCCGGACATGTGAAATGAAGAGCGGCATTTAGGGGCAGTTTTCGATTCCAAGTTACAAGGTGGGTGTTGGAACAACTTGCCACCACCCATAAGGGGCCTCGTTTCTAGAATCAATTTTAAGGAAAATATAAGAGCACATTTATTAGATTTTCAAAAACTAGGCTACCATTGATTATGCACTTTATTTTTCATTAATTTTATTCAGATTTGGAGTTTTTGTTCAGATTTGGCCTAGCAAATATCATAATTTCATCATTACCGGAAAATGATAGGATAATCCACTTAGGATGCAATCTCCTATCCTCCACGATAAACTTCTCTACACGCTTTAGGATATCCTGACCGAGTGAGACCTTAAAGGGAGCGTCAGTGATCATATCAGTCATGATCTCCGTCGTACTGATATTAATTTTAAGACCAAACTTTATACATGTCTCGTCAAGACCAGTCATCAGCTGTTGTAGAGAGGCTGGAGTCTGCTAAAAAGCACAGCTGATCCGCGTACATGATCTCGGTGATCATCTCATGAGAAATCTTTGTGCGGGATTTCAGTCTAGCCAAGTTAAAAAGCTGCCCGCTTAGAACCTTCTGCAGCGTTCGTTGATCACTGCTGGAAAATAAATGGCAAATAAAGTAGGAACAAGGACGCAGCCTTGCTTAACACCACAGGTGACGGAATGCCTTGATTGGGTCGGTCCCATTTACAGATCCACAGCATGTCATACCATCATGAAATAGGCGAACAAAGCATATGAATGATTTTGTTTGGACAACCTACCTTCTCCAAAACAATCCATAAGGCTTCACGGGAAACACTGTCAATAGCCTATTCTAGATCGGCAAAACATAGAAACAATGGTCGACTTTGTTCACGACTTTTTCTTGCAGCTGCCGCACGCAAAAGATAACCTCACATGTACCCCTCTCAGGTCAGAGGCTAAACTGGGTCTCCCGGTAGTATAGCTTCTGAAACAGACGACGTAAAGCGGTTAAGCAGTAGGTATCCTAGCGAATATTTTCAAAGATGCAGTGAGGAGTGATGCCACGATAGGAGTTACAGTAAGATTTGTCACTAGATCTATCACCTTAATTCTTGTATAGTGAGCAGATACTTACACGAGATTTTGAATTAAGACGGAACTTGCTCTACACGCCACACAACCTATATTAAGATAATTCTACACTGGTACCAGAGAATAGATAATTCTTTGGTAAAGATGTGTCACGTGGAATTTTTAGGATATATAATGACTTGCAGTTACTTCTCATCAATGCCCTCAGCCTCTCCATCAACCTGGGTAATGGCTGCAAATCAGTGTTTTGTTCTCTTCGAGCAAAAAATCCCCACTGAGCCTTGGCCCTTTGGGTACCGCAACACACAGGCGCATTTGTTTTTATCTCATTATATTTTTTTATATACTCTTTTTAATATCGAATGTATTTTGGTTTTGTTAATGCATTTGTGTGTTTTGTACCTAATAAATGTTTTATCTGTCTATCTATCTATGTTATATGGCTATTACTATAAGTCTATTCTTTCGTTTAGATTTGAACACATTTCTGTTTTCTCTTTTCAGCCGTCATCGGTGGCGCCGTAGTTGGGTTACTATGTGCAATACTAGTAGTAATGTTCATAGTGTACCGCATGCGCAAGAAGGACGAGGGCTCGTACGCGCTGGATGAGCCCAAGAGAAGCCCAGCGGCCGCGTCCTACGGGAAGGGCCACAACAACCGCGAGTTCTACGCGTGAGACGACGCAGAACAAACCATGCCACGTGTTTACTAAACGGCGGCCCAACCGACACGTACTGACCTACGGCGTTCGGTTGGATCGCCACTTTTAGATTTTGACGTTTACGTTTCTTTCCATGCATTACTTTCTCACTTTTGATTTACGTGGCTGATATTGTTCTGCGATTTGAAAAATATTAAAATGAAATTTTATTTATTATGATTTGACAAATGTATGTACGGACTGTACGTACATGTATGTTGTCGTTGCGATGGGATTGTTTGTGATGCTGGGTGCATCAATGATATGTTAATGTGGAGATTGTCGATTTCGCAGACCAAATCATGTGTGTTTTGATGTATGAGTACGTGGAATAGAACAATTCGTGACTTCTTCATGTTTCGAGACCAATTGTGTTTGAATGTAATTAGACTGTCGGTTTATCAATCAGCACGTTCGTGATGCAGAGATGATCTTGATGTTTCTCGTAACAATAATTGTGCCATCTGCTTTATATTCTCTTCGCGTAGACGGATACAATCTCAAAGTTTAGAAGTCGTCCATATCTATTATTTCTATGTAAATTAAATTATGATATTCGTGATTTAGATTGTCTTTAAAACTAACGTAGCTGTAATGTAACTGATTTTTGATTAGATAAATATATAGGTGTTTCAACGAATTTTACACTGTCTCTTAATGTGTCTAATAAAAAATAGTACGTCATGTTGTGTTTTACCCTGTTTTGTTCTATATTAATCGCATCATCTTTTTTGCTTAAAAAAGCAATTAATCGCAATTGAATGAGTTCAATAACCGATAAATTACCCTTTTTTATTAGAGATAGTGATAGAATAACATGGGTTACATCAAATAATTCAATTTCATAATGAATCAATTACTAAAAAAAATTTTTTTGTTTTTCATTTTCCCTTAAAATTGTTAATTATAAGGATTGTATATTTGGCTATGATTTTTTGTCTTGTTTACTTTTATAATATATTCGCTATATAACTTAGCTAAACACATTAAACTTTACTAGCTATAAAAATAGCCATCGTCTTAGTTTTATTATACTTTAATAGGTTGTGCAACGAAATGTAATTTAAGTTCTTTACTCAATCGTCTTATTTTGATGGCATTGAATTAGAATGAAAATTCATACCTTCTCTTTCACATTAAGTTAATAACATAATGATAGCAAATGCAGTTTGACGTTCTTAAGATCTCAAATGCATTTGTTTGGATTTCTCTTAAGGCGATAACATCGAAAATGAACCAAACAATGGGAGGCGTGGTCTATACGTAAACGCGGGGCGCCCCCCGTGCTCAAGTAGCTAGTCTTTATATCTTCTTCTTATATATAAAAATGAAACGCTGTGTGTTAGTTTCGCAAAAACTCTGAAACGGCTCGACAGATTCTAACGAAATTTTTCATGTGTGTTTGGATAGGTTCAGGGAAGGACTGATATGATCACTAACATAAAATTAGTAGCGCTGCAATCGGGCAGGACAACATCTGCCGGGCCTACTACTCTATAAAGAGTCTATAATATAGATATCATCAGTCGTGAATGCGCTGCGCCCGCATACAATCAGGTCGTTTAGAAATTATCGACGTAAGCGACAAAATACAAATTGTTTTAATAACTATAATGATTAGAAGAAAATGCTTCTGTACGTTTATGAATACTGATGTCTACTTATTTAAGGAACTTTTTAATGAATAAATACCTAATATCGTTTACCTACTAGTAATCCTGAATTTTCTTTTATTTTATGTATCGAGACAAAATCTTTAAATCGCATTTCCGGTTCTTGTCGTGTCTAGCTAAAGATATAAAGAAACACATAATATTTGACTTTCAGATCTGTAAGATCTCTCAGTGACCTATGGCATTTCATTAAAAATAACCAATATTTTCGATGTAGCGCCTTAAGAAAGTGTAACACTTATTGAAGAACAGACTTTATGATTTAATTAAATGTATGAAGGTGCCTGCATTATGAATTTGAACATATAATTTAAAAAATTGTTAGTGGCAACCGTTACAATCTATTTAAAGCGATTGAAGAAATGTTCACATTTTGTAATGTCACAAGAAAGTACCTTAGGATTTTTTATGAGCACTCAAAATATTCTTATTTTATAAATTTTGCTTTTTAAATATTTGTGTGAAAGAGGAGTAGTAATGAATTTAATTTAAGGGTGCCAACAGAGTCGAACCTTCAATTTATTTGTCTCGTATCAACTTGTGTGCCATCTTCTACATTCATTTCTTCATTTTGTCCTTAGTCTGTGTCGTAAGTTTGTTTAACTTAGCGTCAATTAATTTATTCAACAGTTTAAATATTATGGTCTTAGCAAAATTTATACATTTCGATGTTATTGCATTGGTGTTGTAAAAATATACTTTTTGATGAAAACAAAACAGTTAAATACCGGCAGCTATTAAAACCTGTAATATACGGTTGTATAATATACTTATGAGTAGAAAAGAATAAACTTGTTTTAACATAAAAATTTAAAGTAATGAGATTATTCAATGCAATCTTGCATAAATTACTCGCATAAAAGTTAACGCCGGTGTAAAATACCTACATAATATAAAAGGCCAACGAGACAGATATAAACTAAATGAACTAGACTATTAATTGAATAAAAATTAGACTATTTGTGAAAATATTATGAATTATGAGAATTTTCTGTGTCTGAGCTGCATCGTAATTGCATGTGTAACTGTTACAATAATTACCTACTTATGTATTATAGGTACATTAAAAATATACAAGTATATTATATTATTAATATAAATATCATTAATTTATAAGTTTATATTAATCAATATACGATTATTTATGCATGTATAATATTATTTTGACATTTAGCCACTTTCCCGCGAGATCCATTTCCCGTGCCAGACAAGACAAGTGGTCTATACACAGAGCGTATATTTTTAATAAACTAGTTGCGTATTTTTATACATTATTCAATTATATTTGACGCTCATGCTACAACATGTACAGTGTTACACCTACGTAATAAATGCAGCTTGTTTCCATGTAAAGCGCAGTTAATTCAAAGACAATTTTATGTAGAATTTAAAATCACCAAAAACATTCCTACCGGATTGGTTAATAAAATATTAATTATGTAATGTAGAGATTAGGCTCGTTTAGCTTTAAGAATTTGTACATTGTAATTGTAAATTGTTTTAGGGTATAAAATTACTTTAAAGTTAGTTGTTGTCGCGACTCGAGTAACATAAACAAACATGCTACAACAGCTGTACAATTTCCTAACCAAATATGTGTAGTTGACGTAAATCCGTGTTTAATTACCCCTTCCCTATCTTCTCTTTATTTAATGTTTATAGAAATATACCATGTCGAATGAAGAAGTATCTAATTATTTTTGGTGCATGATGTATTCAATTTTAAGAAAATATTTATGTAGCCTTATTAATTAAAATAACGAGTGAACAAAAAAAAGCTTTCAAAATAACAAGCATAGTCCAGTAAACTCTCTTGACGCAGAAGAGTATGATTACAAAAGCAACTCCCCATTTACTTCTTAGAAATGTTACTATTAAGTAAATTTTCCTGAATTAATTAAGTAAATTTTCCTAATTTTGTTTCAGACATTTTTTTTGTGAATGACTGGTAGTATAAAAATGATGGAATCTTTATTAATCTGTTTTAATTGAATGTGTTAAAACTGGTCAATGTAACCTTCTGTATTTAATTTCACAAACATTTTTTCAATCATACATACAATAATTTTGAACGGCAAAGGCAACATATTGTCGTACATATATGTAAGTATATCTTATTTTCTTTAAGTTTATTGATGACTTTTTTGCTATAAATGTGATTCTATGATGTTTGCTAATTGTGTATATGAGTGACTGTTTAATAAGCTCTTGTATGAATGATCTTAACATAAATTTTGAAGAATTGGAATCATCGTGATTCCGTTTGTTAACTTCCCATATTTATTTCCTTAAAGTCAGTTCCATAGTCACAATAGCTTTAATGTATTATTTATTTGGTCTCGAAATTCTACAATTATTTGTAACCAAAATCTATAGAGTGCCTAAGTTATTTATTTATTTATTACATTAACAAGCATTTAATTCAGGATTCACTATCAACAGCTGTTACAAAAATTATAACTAAAATATTTTTGTCGATATGTTGGGTAATTTTACATTATGATTAATTTTATAATAATTTATTTGCACACACACACATAATGTATTTTGAAACAATTGTTATTTTAAAATAATGTTGCCTTTGAATCTGTGTATTTAATTGTGTATCCATGACAGAATAAACACATCATTGATCAAAATAATTATGAATTGCATTTTTATTTGTCCAAATTTGGCGTTTCACTCGAAGCAATTGCAATACCTACTTTTAGTACGTCTACGTACTATCTTGTTTACCTAGTGAAAACTATATTCATTTTCGAAAACTCCATGTATTCCTGGACAGATGAGACCCAGTTTTTTTCCTATTCTATACGAAGACCCCCATAGAGGGGGGGGGTGTGGGATGGCCAGGTTTAACCCGGCGGGCCACTTCGTTTGGCCACCCGCTTCATGCGGGGAAGGGCGAAGTCCCCTCTTCTTATTTAAGAAGAGGTGTGGCTTTCGCCGGAAGCCTGGGGCCGTACTCTTAAAATCGAACTTACGATATATCGGCGCTTCATCGTGTCGTTTGCTCCTCTAACTCGCATGTTTTGTTTCGCTTCTGTCGCTCGACGGAACGACCGAACGAACGATTGACATAAGCGAGCGTCATAACCCTACTCTTAAAATCGAAGGTTCGTCTATCTAGTGACAACGTTGATACATTTGACAGACGAACATTCGTAAAATTTACGAACATTTCAACGACACCTATTGAGGTATCGTTGAAATTATCGTAAAGCGAAAAGGGCAGCGTAATTTATTCAATGTTGAATTTCACTCCTATCATTAAAATTTCTCTGTCTCTATTGGAATTTTTGCAATTATTGTTCATAATATTTTACGGTAATAATAAAGTAAGTACTCAAATAGCACTAATTATTTAATAATTTCTAATTAATTATGGTTTTTTTTAATTTTATTGATTTAAATTCTTTAAAATAAGAAAATGAAGAGATTACTGCTAGTACAGTCCGAAGTTTTTTCTAATATTTTTAAATATAATGCGTAATTTCTCGAAAGTATCTTTAAATGTTATCTTTTATAAAGAAAAAAAGCTTGTATTTATGAAAAGCGTTGGAGCCATTTTAATGGTATGTATTTTGCTTTCAGACATTCGTTATATAATTAAACTAGCTGTTGCCCGCGGCTTTGTTCGCGTGGAAGGTGATTATATTTACAGATTTAAAAACTGTATAAATATGTATGAATAATTTATTCATGTTTTTAAACGTATTTATTTATTATTAATCAATAGTCCATTAAATAAGGACTTTCATACAAACTTTCAACACTTATTTTACCCCCTTAGGAGTAACATTTACATAAATGCTGATATACGCTGATATAAATAATAAATAAAAGTTGTATATAAATACAAAATTCACAGCTTTTTTGTCATTAGACAATCTATATAATTATATAAAAGGAGATGTTCCCATCTATAGACGCACGCACAGCCGTAACCGCTAATGGTAGAAACGTGAAATTTGGACAGTGGTTTTAATTTAAAATGCGGACGCACACTAAGAAGGCATTTAAAAAAAATTAACCCTGAAGGGATGAAAAAGGGGTTGCATGTTTGTATGGAAACATATTTAAATTAGCAACGATTTTGATAAAACTTGAGATTCATGCTCTTAAAAATATTTCATTGAACACGTGTTTCATGGTTTATTGGAGTTACCCCTATTTTGCAAAATAGGGGTAAAAGAAATAAAATAGGGGTTGAAAGTTTCTATGAAAAATATTTAAAATCTGCTCCAATTTCTATGAAATTTATTATTCGGGCTTATATAGGCTACAAAATTATTTTTCCTACGAGAAAATTTAAATTCCCACGGGAAAACAATAATATCGCGGGCGAAGCCGCGAGTGGAAAGCTAGTACTTTATAGGCACGCGCCGCCCGCCGGACCCCGGCCGGTACCGCCGAAACCGCATTGTCCGCAACGTCCCTACATTTTAAATCTGTAATATCTTCGAAAATATTCATTTATATTACATGCTGTAAAGGGCCAAATTGATCTATATTAAATGCACATTGTATTTAAGGTACTTAATTGGATAAGGATTAATACTGTATTGCTTAAAATCGCTTCGCAAATAAGCCATTATTTCTCGTAAAAAGTAAAGGATAAAAAAGGGTTATTGTGGGTTATCCCTAAGAGATAGATATATACCATCGCGGACTTTTTTGTAGACCTTTTTAAGGTGTACAATACTGTAGTAAATTATTTTGATGTATCTCGTAGAGTTCAGCCAGCGTTTGCAATCTAAGCGCAAAAAAAGTGTTTATTTACGACATCACATTAGAAACCTCTAAAATTATCAGGGTTTCTCTACTAGACTATGCATGTATTATACATATAAGCCTTCCTCGTGAATCACTCTATCTATTAAAACAAACCGTATCAAAATCCGTTGCGTAGTTTTAAAGATCTAAGCATTTATATTATGTAGTGATGGATCCGACGACGACAACGATAACGCTAACGATAGCGTGTTTAGAGTAGGGCTAATCCGATATTATCGTTGTCGATTTTAAGAGTACAGGCCCTGATTTGGGCGGCTACCTTAAAGGTAGCAGAGTGGAGGCGACGATACTTACTAGAAATAGGCAATTCTTAATCTAATATACACTGTTACCTTTTCGTCATCCCGGATAATTTAAGGGACGCTCCAGGACACGGTAGTAGAATGATTTAAACATTAATAAAAAAATTTACTCACCTATTTAATTTTATATTAATTGTCTAAATTATCCAAAAATACTGCAGTATTTTTTATTTTATTTATTTTATGTTTATTAATGTTTAAATTACTCTACCAACGTATCCCTTAAATTATCCGGGGTGATAAAAAAGTAACCGTGTAAGTATAAAAATATCGTGTCTTAGTTTTTGTTATCGAACTCTTCCGAAATGACTTGACCGATTATTATGATTTTTTGTGTATATTTAGTAGGTCTGAAAATGAGTTTTTAAGCCTTCAGGTTATAAGGGTGGCCCTCCAGATTTTTTGGACAATCATTGTGACGAAACGTAGTTCGCGGGCACAGGTTAGTATAAGTATAGATATCTAGTTGTTACTAAGGATTGCCATAAAAAGCCCTTAATTGAAATCCAATCAGAATGGTAATGACTACAAAGCGCTACGAGTCCGTCAGTTCCTCGCCAAACACCAGGTGTCAACACTGCCCCCATCCCTCCCATAAACCTGACCTTGCCCCAGCAGACTTCTTATTGTTTTCTCCGATTAAGGCAGTCCTGTAAGGAACACGTTTTTTGTTCATAGAAGAGATCTGTTACATAGCGGTTCTGGAGTTTGTTTTTTAAAAAAAGCTATTTATTACACACAAACTATATTTTAGCGAAAGTCGAAAGGTCTAAGCCCGACGGGACATGGACGATAAGTCGCCCTTCACAAAAGCTGGGGTATTGCTGTCATGCTTTGAAGGAGACCCGAGAGTCATCAGCGTGAACGTCATGAAGGTGGGCTTCGAGAAAGGGAAAGTGTCGGATTACACTCCCTTGCTGGAGTCCGCCCGAAAACACGAAATAATAGTGTACGAAGGAAGAGGCGAAAACCTCGACTTTTTACTCAAACATCGAGAGCAGACTCCACGCGACGACCAGATGGAATGCGGCCAAAAATAAGGCACCCTCCCTACATAAAACCACAAAGTCCACACTAGCTGACATGGGTAGGGTGAGACCGCCGCCAAGACTAACATCAGACCGAGACGGAGACGACCTAGTAAACGCCTACCTGGAGTATGTGGAGACACTACGGGCGACGTTGCAGGTAAAACACACCACCTGCAGCAGGATAATTGAAGCATTTCAAGCAAACGCCCGAGTGTTGCTGCGAGAGCTTCTAGACGGGGCGAGGGCTGTGGTCTACGACAACAACTCCGGGACGGTGCTGGCGGGGAATCACCCCATAACTGAGGGACAGATGGCGGTGTACAGTGGCACGTCGGGAATGGTGCTGGTGGATCAAGAAGCGACAGAACAAAGAGGAGCCCTCACATTCTATGCACCGGTCGATGACCCAATAGTGGTGATTGCTAAGTGCACTCGCTTCATGCTGGAGAGCCGGATTCTGGAAACGGCGAAAAACGTAACTGGAACCTGGATCTCAGAGTCGTGGTAAGTTGGCAATCAGGTGGGTGAACGGGGTGCCGGGGTGTGGGAAGACCACATGGCTCCTTAAAAACTTCCAAATTAAGGAAGACTTGATCATCACCACCAGCAGCACACTCGAAACGGCAAAGGAGCTGTCGGACGAAGTGACGAGTCGTCTAGGGGCGGTCGCAAAGGGGAAAATAAGAACAATTGCCTCGGTCATGATCAATGGGGCGAGAGCTTCAAACGCCTTTTGGTAGATGAGGCTCTCCTGGTCCATTTTGGAGCCATAGTTATGGCATCAAGGCTGACCGGGGCAAAGGAACTGGTTCTCATGGCTGATAGTAACCAAATCCCCTTCATCGACAGAAACGACCTATTCGAAATGCGTTACGAAAGTCCTGCCGCCATTACGTCCATTACCGAAAAGCTCCTCTGTACACACCGAAGCCCGATGGATGTGGTGTATGCCCTCCAAGACATTTATGAGGGTATTTTCACATCTCGGCAAGTACTGAGGTCCTTAACATGCGGAATGGCTTCGGGAGCGAGACTGAGAAAGTGCGACCCCAATACTCTCTTCCTGACCTTCACTCAAGATGAGAAAGAAGTGCACAAGAGGGATGGATTTGGCACTGGAGTTAAGTCTAGGCTGCTCACGATCCATGAAGTTCAGGGGCTAACGTACGACCACGTGGTTGTGCTCAGAGGAGCGGAACCAAAGATTCCAGTTCACGACAGCGTTCCTCATGCGGTGGTCGCCATAACAAGGCACACGGTGACCTGCACCTATTACTACCGGGAGCTGAAGGAGGATGACGCCATTAGACGCCTCGTTGCCTTTTCTAGCACGGCAATGGAGTATGAGGTCGTCGATTACAACGAAAAAATGGCTGTCAGAGCTCAGATATGCGCAGCGACTTAGATGCGGAAACAAACCACCTCACCCCGAATCCCTCTTGCGGTAGTCCCTCTATCATCAACCTAAGCTAAGCCATAAGTTTTAAAAAATGCTACAAACATATGGACATAGTTAAGTTAATAATTAAGAACACGTATAATAAAAAAAAACATATATAATATATTTTAATGTTAAAATATAATGTAATGTAGAATAACGTAATATGTAAAATATACAATGTAATAGGAATATAATAGGTATGTAGGTATGAGTATAAATATATATATGATGTATAAGCGTGTGTGTATTATATATAAACATGTAGGATAGTTACACTTTAGGTGATGCGCAACTTACCCTAGATATAGAGTAGAGTAGTCGGAGTTATTAAGTTTAAAAAATATCAAAACGAAAATACAGCATTAAAAGGGCACGGACCACGAGTCAGTGGTGATATAATTATATAAAAAAAAAGCCCGATGGAGGTCTGATCCGAACTGGATGTAATTACAATTAAGTTAGAAACGTATAGCAACGGTTTCCTATTGCATTGACGTCAATGCAATGGGGAAATTAAGCAATTTTATTTTATATGGCTATCAAAAATCAATGGGTATAATTAATGGTTAAATGAACTTACCTTAAGTGAACTTCAACCATAATTATACGAGATGTTGCATCCGAAGAGATTTAACATACATTGTAGTCCGTTCAATATTGTACTGCATTGCCACACTTTCAGAGAAATAAAATAAAATAAATTAAAAGACGGCAAGTCTATTGACATTATGATACTTCCGTCAGCTGTCGGCTCTCACCTCATTTAGTTTAGAGCTTCATCAATATCCCAGTTTACGTTATTCGGGGATTTATACAACATAATGGGAGGGAAGGGTGTTAAATCTCTTCGGATGCAACATCTCGTATAATTATGGTTGAAGTTCACTTAAGGTAAGTTCATTTAACCATTAATTATACTTCGATGTTGCATCCTCGAGATTTAACATACATTGTAGATGTTCAGCGTACCTACATGTAAAATGGGATATTGTATCATTATATATTTTTAATGTAATAAAATTTGTTTGTTTTATTAATGTAATATATTATCATAATGTATTAAATTAAATAGTGCATGTATATAGTTTACCCTATTATGTATTAAGTATCATCAATTACATACTTATAATTGACGGAAAAGTTAATCGCAATTATCGTGAAAAATATCCATCAGCATAGACTATGTTTCCGACACTATTTGGTTTGCAATTAAGTGTTAATTGTATAATTTTGCGAAGTAAAGAGAATTGTCAGTTCATTCTGCAGTCTTTTTAATAATGTCGAGAGATACACCAGCATGCGTAGCACAAGGATCGCGAGAGTATTTTCTTGGCCTGTGTGTCTACACCGAAATGTTATTTTTGACAGTAGCAAACGAGATAGCTATTGTTTGGTGTCGAGAAAGTGACAGTTAATGATAGACAAATTTATCTCGGGGTCCTTGTGCTACGCGTGCAGCTCTGTTAACCGCGGATGTGGATGCGTGTCGGGTACTGTAAGCTAAGAACAACAACAACAAGCTGTCTATGCTCACGCCATTATTTCTTAAAACCTGTTGTAACCAGCGGTTGACAGACTAGTGGGTACAGTTATGAATTCTATTTTTGTATGTTTGAAATAATTTATCGCAATTAATAAGGCTTAGTAGTCAAATTTTTACAATATAGGAATGCAGTGTTTGCTGGACATATTCATAATTTCTCTTTACAAAATGGTAAAAATAGGCGCGGATTCTGTTCATTTGGCATTGGATTTTTCGGTTATCCAGTGCACACCGCGAAAGTATCTACTGTTTTCTAAAAAAAAAACATTTTTAATGACAGATTATCATGTGGATATGAATTCGATAGATAATTAATCTAGTACTAAGTTACGATCCCAGGTAATTATAGATAAAATTCGGTTGGGTTATAAAATATATATATTTTTTAATTTAGATAATATTTTATGTAGAGATCATTAAACCAGTTTTTTTTTTGAAAATACTAAAGATAGAGCTGATCTTATGGTATTCGGGGCATCCTTATTAAGCTTGAAAAATTTAGTGTTAATGATATTGAATTATTGTCAAGGTAATATACATTATTCTTGATATAAAAGAAGAACCATTTTTTGAATACCACATTATATTGACTAAATGTGTCATCATCAGCTAAGAATTTTATCATAACATCATTTGGAATCTGACGTCATACATACGATTCCCTGATAATATTGCGCACACTAGGATAAGTTTTTTCCACATGTGGTTGGGTTGCCTACAAGGAAATAATAAATTATTTATGTTAAGTTCAAAATAAATTATTTTTGAAACAACTAATTGACAGAATAAGAACAAACAACTGATGTACCAAGGCTGGCTTAGCCAATAAGGGACTATAATTATATCTTATGCTTAATTTTTTAAGGCATTTTAAAATTAATGCAAAAAAGAAGAGGTCATGAAAAGGTATTGTCCATTGTATAGTAAATGTATCAATATCATAAGTCTAGATCACGTTTCCAGGAAGCGAATTTTTCACATTTTTATTTGTATTCCAAACTAGCTGTGCCCGCGAACTACGTTTCGCTATCAAAATACTTAACACAGTGTTTAGTTTTTTCCTCCATTTTATTCCATAATGATTCAACTTTATTCTGCCTTTCTTGAGCATCGGCCATTGCGAAATTAGAACAATTTTCGTAGGTTCGTAAATGCTCTTTTTCTAACAGTCCACAAAATTAAATACATTACATATTACTATAAACACTAAGTATTATTATTTTTTTGAGATATTATTGATATTAATTCCTCTTCAGAAAGAACTACACAGTTGCAAGAATAATCTTTATCGTATTCATGTTTCGAATTAAAATAAACAATTGTTAATAAATTAGAACTGTATACGAATAAAGTTTAGATTTTATAATGGGTGTTGGTAACACCAACAAAATATATTTTTTGGATATGACAACTTGGCCAATTTTGACTGGTCGTACAGTAAGCTCCTTGTCAAGCTATACTGTTTGACCTTTGAACCGTTCTTATGTAGCTCGTAATACTGGCGGTTTTCGTAGAGTTAATGTATAGCATGAATGGGGGTTACTGTACAAATACGTTTTCCGTATTCGATATCCGATCACGGAATAGAGACACGGAGTTTCGTGAACGTAGCGCAGACGTTCGATTCTTCTCATTCGGGATTTCTACCATTCTACCTAAACGTACGTACAGAACGTGTTCCGTTCGTAATAAAAACGAACGTGTGTGGCAGTCAATGAGTATTTTGTATAGATTTGATGCATTCGGATGCCCGCATTCAGAAAACGAATGCAAAAAACGTATTTTTGCGGTTAGCCTTAAAATGTATTGAGACTTCCGTTTTTGTAACGTGTACTGTGCGATATAGTGTTGCTGGCATAGTTCGGTTAGCAAACTCGCCGTGATGACTAACATCCAACACACAAACTTGGAGTTATCGTTAGTAAGTTCACGATCGTTGCATTATCACGGTCTCGAAGGACACTAAACACAGGTAACATCTAACATCGAACATCCTATAGGCCCCAAAGCGGTTCTCAAACTTTTTTGGTGACGGAACCCTTTTGGAAAGCGAAATACTTGACGGAACCCTAAAATAAAACAATAGTTTTTAAAAGTGTATTCTTTATTAATAAGCATAATAAAAGTACGACCAGAGAGGGTGTTTTGATTTTTCTAAATTATTGCGGAACCCTTATAAGGGTATTGTGGAGCCCTAGGGTTCCGCGGAACACACGTAGAGCATGGCTGCTCTAGGTACCCTTCAGGGCCTACTTTCATTTAATACCCCTATTGCTGGGTTTGAAAAACAACTGTTATCCGTCTTTTTTGAGCGGCGGCCATGTTGAATTTACGTCAATGTTGCTACGTTCATAGTGCTCTACTGATCAAGGCCTTTCATTTGATACCCATATTGCTGGGCTTAGAAACGAATTTTTAACAGGTTTTTTTGAGCAGCGGCCATATTGAATTTTGTACTATTTTCCTAGGTTCATAGTGCTCTACTCTTCAAGGCCTTTTATTTGATACCTATATTGCTAGGTTTGGAAACGAACTTTTATCCACCTTTTTTGAGCGGTGAACATGTCGAATTTACGTCAATATTGCTAGGTCCATAGTGCTCTACTCTTGAAGACCTTTCATTTGATACCTATATTCCTAGATTAGAAAACGAACTTTTATCCACCTTTATTGAGCGGCGGCCATGTTGAATTTATTTATGTGTTGCTAGGTTCATAGTGCTCTACTCATCAAGGCCTTTCATTTGAGACCCATATTGCTGGGTTTGGAAACGAACTATTATCCATTTTTTGAGCGGCGGCCATGTTGAATTTAGGTCGATTTTGCTAGGTTCCTAATGCTCTACTCTTCAAGGCCTTTCATTTGATACCCATATTGCTAGGTTTGGAAACGAACTTTTATCTATCTTTTTGAGCGGCGGCCATGTTGAATTTATGTCAATGTTGCTAGGTTCATAGTGCTCTACTCATCAGGGGCTTTCATTTGATACCCATATTGCTAGGTTTGAAAACGAACTTTTATCCTTTTTTTTTGAGCGGCGGCCATGTTGAATTTAGGTCGATTTTCCTAGGTACCTAATGCTCTACTCATCAAGGCCTTTCATTTGATACCCATATTGCTAGGCTTGGAAACTAACTTTTATCCACCTTTTTTGAGCGGCGGCCATGTTAAATTTAAGCCAATGTTGCTAGGTTCATAGTGCTCTACTCTTCAAGTCCTTTCATTTGATACCCATATTGCTAGGTTTGGAAACTAACTTTATTCCACCTTTTTTGAGCGGCGGCCATGTTGAATTTATGTCAATGTTGCTAGGTTCATAATGCTCTACTCATCAATGCCTTTCATTTGATACCCATATTGCTGGGTTTGGAAACGAACTTTTATCCGTTTTATTTGAGCGGCGGCCATGTTGAATTTAGGGCGATTTTCCTATGTTCATAGTGCTCTACTCATCAAGGCCTTTCATTTGCTATGCATATCGCTGGGTTTGGAAACGAACTTTATCGGCAGTCATGTCAAATTTAATCAACGTGGCTAGGTTCAATGTGTTCTACTCTTTAGGTTCTTCGTTCGATATCCATGTTCCTTGGGTGGATCCAAAAAAATGTGATCCGTCATTTTAGACATTAGGATCAAGAGTCCCGTCCCGTCCCTCTACGCGGAACCCAGAACATTGCAGTCAGATATTTTTTTTAATTATCAATATTAATCTATTACTTTTAATAGTTTTAAATGGATGAAAGAGTTTGATTCCTTAGTCCTAATGTAAAAACATATAACACCTTTCAAAATACCTTGAAAAGAGTATCTTCATTTTTCAACATTTCAAATATTTCAAAAATTGTACCGATTTTGTGAAAATTAGTCAAGAATTAAACCAATCTACAAATTTTATGGTCACTCGATAAGTATTATCATAAAAAATGCTTTATACATTGGTTGTATGGCTTCATCTTTTTGCCTTACCACCACGGTACGACATAAGAAAAAGACAATTTGGTTGGCGAAATCCAGTTGGGCACAGCCATTAACAGAAAATATTAAATTTTATTTCTACTATGTGAAACACTTCATTCCTGCCTTTCAATTTTCGAAATCCAATTACTTAAGATCAGGCTGTATGGCGTAGTTCCATTGCCTTTCCTTCGTGGAAGAAAATACCTTCTCTCTGTACTATGTGACAGACTTGTCAAAATAATTTCACGTGCGCCATGTTGTTTTTCTACATAAAGCCAATTCGAAAATTTTATATGGTATTTTTTCACTAAAAATAAAAAGTGAATTTAAACAAACGAAATTATGCCTAAATGTTCTTCCGGAAAATTCTAAGCATTGTGGTGTAAGCCATATCAAATTCTGTCCAGTAGTTTCGGAGATCCTTCCGGACAAACAGACAAACAAACAAACAAACAAACAAACAAACAAACCAACAAACAAACAAACAAACAATTTTTTTAAAAACTATTCTATCGTGTTCTGCTAATGATTTTAAGGCGACCTGTGTATTTTTTTTCTTAATATTTTGCAATTACAGATTTTTGTACCCCTACGATTTTATTATATATAGAGATAAGTCCATCGAGTCAATTGTCTGTCACCTGTCCAAATTGATATGTAATAAATAAACTTTTATAATGCGTGATTTTCTTTCCACTGAGTCAATGTTGTATCTAGACTCATGGTCTGCATCTATATTTTCACGTAATTTGATATATAATGTATAGATTACATATTTTCTATTTTCGCACCATTGCTAAATCTCGCGTAATATCATTCAAATGGGGGAATTGAATTCCACCCATTTTGTTAAGGTAAGCAATGGCAAATGAGTTATCTTTTCTAAGAAGGATCTTAGATTTTCTATATATTTCACAAAATACTTTCAAGCCTAAAGGGCCGCAAGTAATTAAAAAAAATATATATATAAAATTTTTGCTCCTCTGTAGACCGATAGTCTCAGTTACTTCACTATTGCATACTTACTGTGCTCCAGGCTGGAAGAAGCATCCGTGATATTTCTAGTTGAAAGTCGCTTTCATGGATATTGTTCATATTTTTATAGATTAAATGGGTCCATTAATCGAAATACTTGTGTAAGCAGGAATTGATAAACATAATTGCAGCGTAATTGTCGCTTGTGTATAATAATGCCAAATACTTTCCCACTCTAGTCATTTCCTATAAACCCAACTATAATTACCAATAATTATTAATTTATGACGAATGCCAAAAATTTATAAATAGTATTCGGTTGAAGCCAATTTTTTTTTATAGTTGATAACTAATCCTCTCACAAGCTCGAGTAACAGAACTTCATTTATATTTGGAACACAGTTTTCATAAGAGTTTTCTATACTATTACGTCATCTAAATACGATACAACAGTTAAATTGCGTTTTCTTAAGTAAGATAACACTAGTTTTAATAACTTTGTGAAAACAAACATGCTTGACTTAAACCCTTACAGTGGATATTCGAGTTCGTACAATGCATTGTCGAAACGAAATCTAAGGAATTTTCTGCATGATTTATGGAATACGTATTAAAAAGAATGATGCTTGTAAATCGAGTGTAGCCATAGATACAGTTCGAATCCATTTTAAAATGGCAGATTGATTAGAATTTATTAAGAGATTTTAAATTAAGAATAAACTTGTAATCACCATCACTTTTAGATGTAAAAAAAATAAACAAGGGAATAAATTGTTGTGATAATTCACAATATTTTGAGATAGTACCTAACTTAGCCGGTTTCTTAATAGCTACAATTGCATCTTTTTGAGATGTTGGTCGATTTGTAGGCTCAGCATTTTGGTATACTATGCTAATGAATTGTATTTTATAACCATTAATATAAAACAATTAGATCATCAGTTAAAGACATCCAATTTAAACAAATAATATGTTCCAATTTGGAATGTTATACCTCTAAAGACGGTTTTATTGTCTTAAAAGTTTGCTGTTCCCCATGTGTTGGCTGCGCCTGCACTGAGATGTGATGTTGTAAGTCTTCGTCGTAGGTTGCGATGCTGGCTGGTTGCAGTTAAGCGGGGCTGTACTCGGGGTGTTGGCTCGTCGAGCAGGGCCCCGATTGTTTACCGACTGAAATGTTGTTCGGCGGTTGCCAAAGATATTTTGGATAGCCGGTTTCTTTATATTTGCACGCTGGTTTTTTTTATATATATTTCAAATGTTTTATGTTTTCTCCCAGTTTTACTCCAAAAATATATTCATTCCTTTTTACACTCTTAATTAAAGACAAAAACTGTTTGTCCAAAGGAGGTAGTAAAAGTTTTCGGCAACTGAGACTTTCAAGGTGGTGAAGGTCGAGTAACACCTGAATAATGTGGGTATTTTTTTTTTATTGACGTTTTATCAATTGTCTGAGGCTTGATTAAATTTTTAGTTAAATTGGCGAGTCCTAATATTCTTATAGAAACTCTAAATGTTTGCTATTGACGCAATTTGAGAGTTTAACATGTGCCATAGCCAATGCGAAATATGCCGGTATAAAGTAATTTTACTTTTAATAAATCTTTGTTTTCTTTCACCAACCCACAAGTAGTATTTTCTCCCAATGTTTAGAGATCTTAGGTATAATTTCACCGAGAGCGGGGTTGCGGTTTTTGCATCGTCCAGAATTTCGAGGAAATTTTGTACTTGTAACACGCACTTGTACCGCTCGGTATTTGAGAAGCCGGTATTGCCGAATATTATTCAAGAGCGACGGTTGTCACGTGCTCAGGTACAGTATTAACAATTGACCTCAAAGACTGACAGTCTGCATTCTCGAACTCAGACGAGATATTCTCGTTGTAATACTGATATAAATAATCTATCTGAGCGATAGTTAAACTTATTTCTAACACTTAAATAATTTTACGCAATGAGCGCGGTGATCGTGATAATTGTCTCTCTAAAAAGAAAGAAAAACATAATAATTACTTTCAGGATAGTATCGCGTACTTATCACGTTAAGAAAGTAATGACTTTCTGTATTTCTTGTACTACGTGGATATATATCACTCACTTTTTTGAACATATACATACGGCCTTTCACAAAGCAGACAGATTCCAGTATATATAAGTCAGTAAGCGTCAGTATACCTAATGATTTAAACAATGGTCTACAGGATTCATATGGAGGCTTACCACATTGCTCTCTCGCATTTCTTTTGCGCTATGAATAATTTATCTTTATATGTTGTATATTACCCCAGACCAGAATGCCATATCTAAGATTAGAAGCGACACAGCCATAATATGCTGTCAAAACAGTAGATTGTGCTGACAAACTACGTAGCCTACTTAAGAGGCCTCTTACACTTTTTGCACAAAAATGACATTTTCTTGCGCTAAATTTACTATTTTAAAAAACGATTTTCATACAAATCGATACTAGAGAAAAATAGGTATTCTTATTGTTGCTAGTTGTAAGAACAGATTTTCTTTTACTGCTTTAGTTTTTTTGGAATAATCGTTCTTCTTTACCTTGTTTAGCAGAATGTCATGCAATGGACAAACTAAAACGGCTAAAACTCCAAGAAAACTCCAATAAATTTACCAAAATAAAATCACAAGATATCAGAAATATATTTTTGTTGCCAGTTGGAAAGACGCTTTTTTTATTAGGCGTCCTATTTCTTAAAAAAAAAATATTTGAAGTTTAAAAGTTTTTACGAAATATGATGACATTTTAACGTTCATTTTAGAATTGTTAAACTCTATTTATAATTAAAAGCTAACTCAAAATAATCTATGTTCTTTAACCAATCGAATGATATAATTTTTAAAATAAAAAGATAGTTAATTTATTTTTTATCACCCCTCAAACGTCGGCCGTAAATGCAATAAATTGTATGATAAAAACTCGCGTCAATCAGTCGAGCGCGAGCGCTCATCGAGGTATGATTCGTGTCAGTTTGCGCCGCACAAGGCTGTTTTACGTAATCGTCGTAAGTCTTGAAATATAAATAAAAAATTTGGACAAGGACCTATACTAGGATCCGCACGAGTTGATCGTTTTTTTTTTCACTATCTTACAAGAAAAATATAACGTCTTGAAAATCTGACTGGGATGAAATTTTGCAAAAATGTTTGTCTGGTAACACTACTAAGTATACAATATGAAAGTGTTTTTTGAGTACTACTACTTGAGACTTTTAAGTAGTGTCACCTCTATAAATTAAAATGGCCACCATTAAAAAAAATGTTGGATCATATTTATTTTGCCACCCTATCAATATGGGTATCAAATGAAAGGGCTTTGAGAGTAAAATACGACACAGTATGTGACATTGCTCTAAATTCAATATGGCCGCCGTTCCAAAATTGTGGACCACTTTCCTTTTGCAACCTATGCAATATGGGTATCAAATGAAAGGGCTTCGAGAATGAAACACGATAGAGTGAGTGGCATTGTTCCAAATTCAATATGGCCGCCGATTCTAAAATGGCGGATCGCTTTTCTTTTGCCCTCCACCCAATATGGGTATCAAATGAAAGAGATTTGGGAGTGAAACACGATTCAGTGAGTAATATTGCTCTAAATTTAATATGGCCGCCGTTCCGAAATGGTGGATTGTGATTGCAAAGTGAGTGTGCGTTGTGATTGCAAAAGGAAAGTCCTTTTGCAATCACAACGCACACTCACACAGAAACTCACTGCCGTGAAGTATGCAATGTGTACAAATTTACATTAGTTTAGTGATTGACATCGATGAATAGTTATCGATATTAAATATTGAGAGCAATTTTAATATTAGAAATTTGTTGAACTATAATATAATTACATTCATTATACCTATTAGTACGGTACAATGAATAGTACCGCACTAATAGGTACGAATATTGATTGAATCACTCTGCTTATTAATATGGCAAAAGAAATATAACTAGGAGATTGAAATTTCGGAGCAATATAGATAACAGACTAAACACGCATTTTTTTTTCTTAAATTGGTGAAAATCATATCAAATTATCAAAAAATGGTAGACAAATTTTCCGCAAAAGTAAAAAATAACCTAACTAATTTTTGTATTGAGCCAATTTCCCTCCGAAGCAAGTGGACAGATTCGCAACTGTACAGATTCTCAGATGGACGGATTAGCAACTGGACAGGACATGTACAGTCCATGACATAACGACAACCACTTGAACGTTTATCATTTGTCCAGTATTGATTTGATTCTATTTAGTATGGAGCCGGGACTTTGAATATTTTCGACTGTTTTCGTGAGGAATAATTTGAAGAAAAATATTAATAGCTCGAAAACGGTGCATCGGAGCTAAAAAATAACGAAATTTTTGACCCCCCCATACACCTCCACAACTAATGAGGACACATAATGGACTTATCAAAAAATGGCCAAGTGTGAGTTTGACTTTTTTTTTCATACTAAATTTTGATTTTTATATGAAGTTTAGTTCAGATAGCACCTTGTGTAGCAAAGGGGGTGCGAATTTTAATTGAACTCATCCATACTAGATACGTAAATTATTTTAAGTGCTAGCTCCATACAAAAATCAGTTGATTTTTTTTTTGTTTTTTTTTTCACTTTTTCGCAAAATACATAGGCATATCTTTTTAGAAAAATATTATGTGACTTATCGTTATGATCAAGTTTTGGCGGATTATGACTGAAAACAGTTATTATAAACAAGTTTACTACTTACTGATGTTGGAGGTACCTATAAAATTTAAGGGTTTTCTTCGATTTTCATGGGATCCATAATCAGATCCTGACTTTGGTGACAATGGGACCAGCCCAAAAAAATATACTCTATCGAATACGAAAAGAATTTCGAATACACAAGAAAAGACAAAAAACATAGGTACGCATCGAATTGAGAACCTCCTCCTTTTTTGAAGTTCGTTTAAAAGAAAAGAAAAATAAATAAACAAATTACCTTTTATAAAGAAATATCTTCTAATAAACCTTTTTCGTAACTTACTAATATTCAGTAAAAACATAAACTAAATAATAAATTCAAGTATCAATTTACACTGGCTGACTAGTCACACAGTGGTAGTTTTCCAATTACAAAGCATAATGCGACTCAGTGGCGCACAATGCCGAATTATGCTGATGCTTTAATTGGAACGTGAATTAGTTTTCAAATGCACCAGCAGAGTGCGCTCGCTAAGTTCAGTGTTGAAAAAAAGAAATATTCATAGAGTTAGCAATAACCTCATTAATGTGTAAATAACGTGGTATACATAATAATTGGTTGAAAACTATTTACGGTTATTTTAAGTAATTTGGATTTTGATTATTTCATTACCATTTTTTTGTTTTGAGTAATTTTTGTACCTTCATCCATACTTATATTTATTTTTTAACACAGTTTGAATTAACTTTGATTATTTCAAAAAAACTACAATGAAACGAAAGCTTTAAAAATTTTTCAACAATAAATAATATTACTAACGATTATATATAAATAAAACATTTCGATCAATGCCAACTTAAAGAAAAAACACTTGTTAATTTTCTGTCACTGGGTTGGTATCGATTGCACGCATCACACGAAAACATTGCTTTTGAGAGTGCTCGATTGTGCGAAGTGTTGCTGTAATTGGAACATTCAACGTTAAGTATTATGCCGCATAATGCTCTCTAGTGCTGTAATTGGAAAACTACCTATATTGGCGCGTCGCGTTGTCTCTCGCTCGAACACAGACCTCGCCGTCGTCGGCACCTTACGTCCGCATTTACCTAAACTTGAGCAGCGAAATTTTGTGAAATGGCTCTTAAAACAAATCTATATCGATTTAATTTATCACATATCTGTCTGTGTGCGCCTTCCAATTGCATTTTTCGTCAATAATAACTCCTAAAAATTTACTGTTTGTCACTTCTTTTAAGTTAATGCAATCATAAACAATATTTAATGTTAATTTTTTAGATCCGTTGGTATTAAATTATATATAATTATTTTTCGTCAAATTTACTTTAAGATTGTTTTTATTTTAGTAGACTAAAAAAACCTTATGTACCCACATAGAGAGTTGAGATTGTATTGCCCGCCGCGCGACCCACGTGCAAGCGCGTCATCGAATATTGCAAGTGCTTATCAGGGCCATTTGAGATGTTGATATTTTACTGATTGCCTGATTGGAGTGAACAAATATAGATCGATGATTTCTGTTAATAATGAATGTAATTATGTTTGTACAAAGAACTGTAGGTAAAGGTAAAACGCGAAGAAAAAAATGAAAGGAAAAGTTGTTTACTAGTATTTACGAGTCTGAATTTGAATTTGTTTTTCCGAAGTCTCTATTGTGAGGGGCCCTCTTTTGTGGAGGCCCCGGGGCTGTAGCCCCGGTTGCCCTCCCCTAAATCCGGCGATGAGTAGAGAAACGGAACGGAGGCAAAGCTTCATAGAACCGCGCCGTTCGCAAGCTACTACCACAAGCATACGGCGCATGTGTGCGTGTCAACTAGCCGCTGCGTCGCATACGCGCCGCCACTGGATAAAACCGGTTTACGCTCGCTCGGCTAGTGAACAAACGGAGGGCCTGCACACAACGCACGTTTTCCTATTTGTTTTGTGCTCCCGCATATTTCTTACGAAATTGTTTTAAGTGAAATAAAGTGTAAATAGTTATAAAAGTGTAAATAATTAGTTCTGGACTTGTAAAATGGTTGTTTACTGTACTTACCGTTTGTATGAATTATAAGTTTCATTTGCCAGAAAAAAATGGTTTACTATATGTTTTTCGGCTATTTGTATAAAAAACGTCTCGAAAATCACAAATGTAACAAAATAAAATTATATGATAACATATCTGAGCAACCTATTAACATGGGCAAAGATTCTTTATTGAGTCATTACAAAGAATGAAGGTAGTCGGGATTTTTAATAATACCTCCTGACAATTTTGTCGCATTTTTAGAATCGCTTGAAAAAAAATTTCGCGAATATTTTGATCTCGACATAAATATTAGCAACATGATATTTTGAAACGGGTACAGTATCATATTGTTGTCAATTAAGTACCTAATGTAAAAACAAATCGAACATTTAAAAAACCTACTCTAAACTAAACTACACATATAAAACTACTGTAAACTAATTATTAAATTTAAAACTAAACTAAATCTAAAAATGGCCCCCGCGGCAGTTGTACCCAAGATGCTGGCAGCGTTTCCTCGCTGAATCGCTAAGCTAATACGTTCAGAGAGGAAGCTGCCAGCTCTTAGGTCTCCTGTGACATCTTTTAGTCTCTTCGATAGAACCTTGAAGAGACTTAGAGCGCCTGGGCCCCACGAACCGAGAGTCTAGACGCCGAATGGGCTGAAACAATATTCAGCACCGAGACTACTATATTTATTGGTTTTTATCTTTTCGGCCGCTTCCGCTGCTGCTCCTGGCCTCATCATTGTTCGTGAAAGGTGTGACGGGGGGACGTCACTTCCACAGGGGCATTGATGAGGGGTGCAGACTGGGACCCCGAGACACAGACAAATGGCGATTCTTAATGTATTCGGGTCCAAGAAAGTGCCGGTCATTGGTAAAGGTTGAGCATGGAGCCAGTATCCGGCTTCCTTGGTACCCGAGGGAAGAAGCCTAGCCTGACTTGCAGTGCAAGATTGGCTTAGGAGCCTGTCTATTGTTAATTTACAACTTACATCATCCCAGCACCTTTGGGAATTTAGGTTTAAGTATTGTATGTGATTGCTTCCCAATTGACTATTTGAAAATACTTTTTATCAGATTCCGAATTTACCGTTCTATCAAAAGGCACAACAAATTATTAAAAACCAAAAATTATAAAAAAATATTCAGAGTAAGCCATTTGTAAATATATTATTTTATAATATATTAAAAAGTATATCACTTAATACCTTAATATATTAACCTAATGCCTTATCTTATGTATATACCTACCTAATATAAAGCTCATAAATGTTTATTTTATTTTATTCTCGTTTGCCAACCCTACAAGAATAGGTAAGAATTTTGCACGCTCCTTAGAAGCTTTGTCTCTGTTCCGTTTCTCTACTCATGTGCTATAGCTTGACGCGGTGCTTAAGTACTGATCGTAAAAAAGAAAAAATACATGTGCGATATTTTTTATTAGTATGGGACATTGACAATTTGTCCGTTTCCCTTTTGTTACATGAGACAATTTCAGCCCCCTTAGGCAAAAACCACACGCTAACTTTTCCGCAGTCGTTCCGCAGAAAAATGTATGGATACGACATTGGCATATGACAACCTTACGCTTTTTTTTCTGCACCTGTATCATCTCCAAACATTTTTTCTGCGGAACGTCGGAAAAATTTGTCGTTTCGCAGAAAAATGTATGGATACGACATTGGCATATGACAACCTCACGCTTTTTTTTTCTGCACCTAGTATCATCTCCAAACATTTTTTCTGCGGAACGTCGGAAAAATTTGCATGTAGCTAAGGGGTGTGGTCATGAACTCTCTCGTTGCAATGATCAGAATTATCCTCCTAGATCGTGTGATTCAACGTTATAGATTTCTTTGTTTGTGTTTATTGGAAGTCAAAGATATATGCAACCAGTGCAACCACCCATGTAAATGAAATGTATGCATCAACGAAATTCAAACACATTTATGCAAAATGGTAATAAAAATTTTTAACAAAAGAATGCGTAGGTATTTACCAGCAAAGCCGTGGAGGCCGTTATTGTATAAAAAAACTATCGTTTGTATTCTTTGTATCCTTAATGATTCAAAAATCAAAAACAATCTAAAGACTTAGAAAACTTAGAAGTGTTTCCTATTTTAATTAAATCTTGCGTTATTTTTGGGATATATTCTCGAAATTCCTATTTCCCTTGGTCGCGTCATAACTTGATAACGACTTTACCGATTTCATTTTCATGTTAATATTTTTTAATAATGTGTAAAAAATTCTTTCCGAAAGAAAAGTCATAAAAATTGCAGAGAAAATTGGAAAATTTCAGAAAACTTAACGACTTTGGTTTGACAATTCGAGTTTTTGTAAATTCACGCAAATGCTGTCTAACAGCTGCATCAGTAATAGTTATAAAAATTCAAGCATGGGTAAGTACGCTGTCTGTATATTAGTTACCTTTACAGATTACATGAAAATTGTTAAAAATAAAGCAAACTTATTAGGCTCTTATAAATAGTCGTATCTCAAGTACCTACCCACGAAGTCAATCCTGAGCTATTGTTTTTGACAGATGTGCCATACATTAAACGTCAAAACTGCTACTCAAGATGGGGCTCTGACTTGAGATACGACTATTATTACGAGCCACATCGGCCTCGGCGTGGCCTCATGGCCATCAAGCAGTCATGGCGACAACACATGTTTTCTATGAACAACACAGTTTGAAACCCAAGTTCGAATCCTGACTGAGGTATTTTTATTAATTTATTTTTACAACTTTGTTTTTATTATTGGGGGGGGGGGGGGGGGTAATTGATAGAATCTTATAACAAAGTAACATACATTAAAAATACCCAAAAAATCAACATTATAATCATATAATAATTGTTCATTTGATGGATTTTAGTGGACGGAAAATGGCGTTTACTTTCGAAACGATTTAGTGAAATCATACGATATCCTTAGCAGTGGACTGGTCAATTTGATCTTTATTACGTAAGTATATTTATTTCCCTTTAACTAAAAATAATTTACTCAAAAACTACAACAACAATAACAAAACTAACTTTTATGATTACGTCATATTTTACTATCAGCAAATAGAATAGTATTATTATTTCGACTTAGTCGACACAGGCAGCGTGGCCGAGTGGTCTAAGGCGCTGGTTTTAGGCACCAGTCCGAAAGGGCGTGGGTTCGAATCCCACCGCTGTCAAATATTTTTTTGGATTTTTTTTTTATACATATATTGTTATGGTAAACTGATTTGTCTTTGTTTAATTTTTATAAAATGATTATTATATTATCATTATTATGATATTATTTATTTTTGTTTTTACTTTTTGTAGGTAACCATTTCCTTTTATAATTTGTACATATTACAATGGTATTATTTTTTGATTTGTTTACATTTTTTATGAAAAATATCTGTTACTTTTAGTGGGACGATCCGGTTAGTCTAGTATTTTGTTACTGACCACTTATGGAGTCAGGCGTTTTGGGGTATGAATCAAAGACACTATCAGTCTCTCTCTATCTCTCTGCTACCTACATATTCATAAACATACAATGCCTATGATTGTTGAACTGGTTTGAAACTTTGAATTTTGGAACAGATGGGATGAGGTGTATCGATTTAATTTGTTAAAAAAAATCTGTTCATTTGTCTATTAGGTAATTAAATTATAGTACAGTACATTCATATGAAACAAGTACCTATACCTACTGCTTATAATTTGTAAAATTCAATCTAACAGTTTATATTTGGTTTAAAAATATTTAATTAATATGATTTTAACCAGTTCCCCAATTAAGGAAAGGCATTTGGCATTTTTATTTCAAAAAATAGTATGTATAATCATTTATACTTATATAATTTCGTTTTTAACCGACTTCAAAAAGGAGGAGGTTCTCAATTCGGTTGGTATTTTTTTATGTACTCGTATGTTCACTGATTACGCTGAAATTTCAGATCCGATTTAAGTACGTGCTTATTTTTTTTGTTGGTTTCTATTTGCTCATATTTAATTCACTTTGGTCCAGTAGTTTTTATATTGCCGATATAATTTTAATGATACTTTGTTTATATGTACACCGATTACTTAAAGATTTCTGATCCGATTTACGTTATCCTTTTTTTGTTCGATGCGGAATAGTTGCCATTTGGACCCATAAAAATTTAATTCAGTTTAGCCTAGTAGTTTCCATTTTAAGTTATTCTGGTGTTTGCCTAATTTTAATATGCATGTAATTTACAAAAAAGATTGAAAAAAATCTTAAATTGTAAAGGTTCTCCTTTTAATTATGTACTATTAAGTAAACAATATTAATTAAAGTATATTCATGACTTTTTTTATTGCAACTAAAATGGCAAACAAGCAAACATGCCCACCTGACGGTAAGTGGAAACAGTCACCTATAATACATGTGGCTCCTGTCATCATGTGAGATTCACAGCAAAACTGCAACCCCCACAAGAACCACAGTGTACGTTGCCAACTTGTGACTTAGGATGTAAAGTCACGGTACCCACTACCCAGTAATTTCACTGCCATATCTTACCCTTCAAACCGGAACATAGCAATGCAAGCACTGCTGCTTTGCGGCAGAAATAGGTAAGACAGGGGGGATTTTTTCGCTAGCCAATAGTATTTTTTTTGTCGGTGTAATTAATTAACATGCGCAAATTTCAGACTTCTGGTTTTTCATCCATAAGCTTAGCCGCGTAGGAACGAAAGTGTGTGTGAGGCTTCTTATATTATGCTCGAAACTTTAAAACGAAGTATCAAGATCGTTTGATATCCGGAGATATCGACCTTTTATACAAATTAGATTTGATCATATTATCTTTTTTATACCCAAACTCTAAACTAGCGTGCCCGCGAACTACGTTTCGCCTATCCTAATAATACTAATAGCGCTTTAAAAAATGGGGGTTGGTGGAAGAAGGGTGAAAATTTTGCCTTTGTGTCAGTAGTACCATTGACTTGTACCATTGATGGTACAAGTGATACAATTTTGTATCTTTAGTACCATTAAAGAAAATTATTGATATTCCCCGTAATTATAACCAATATGATGGTACTAGGGATACAAATTTGTATCCTTAGTACCATTAAAAAAAATAATCACATTCTCTGTAAATGATTGTAACTAATATCGATTACAATAATTTACAGAGAATGTCTTTATGTATGTAGGTATGTTCGGGTCAAATCTTGCGAGTTAAATGTGACCCACTTGCCAGTGTCTGATTGATAATGCAATCATGTATAATAAATATGGTTGTAAAACTAAAATTGCCGTTGCAACAAAATGGCGGATTATCTACTTATTATTTTTATAGAATCCTCGCAATATAGGTATCTAATGAAAAGGCTTGACTTGCAGAATACAGTACTATATGAAAAAATACAATCTAATATAATGACAGATTACTCATTTTTGTACAAAAATGTGTAATCTGCCATTAGATTCTATTTTTGTACAAAAACGTGTAATCTGTCATTAAAAAGTGTAAAGTCAAATGAAAAAGCATGACTTGTAGAATACAGTACATTAAATCCAAGATGGCCGCCGATATAAAATGAAAATATATAAAATAAATTAATAATCATTTTTAAAACAAACTTAATGCTCAAACGTATGACACAATTTTTTATGATAATATAAAGCTTGTCGCGGAATTTATTAAATTTTTTTTTCAAATTTACCAATATTAAGATCAAGTTGTATAGATATTAAGTATATTATTGTTTATCTACATGGATAAATCTCGCGATAAGCATTTATATTATCGTAAAAAATTGGGTCATAAGCATATTTTCCACATTTTAGAGCATAAAAGCTTGTTTTTTACTTTATTTTTTGGAAGTTTCTGATGAAAATATTTTTTATTTTGTTTATTTATAATAGTTCTATACCTACTTCGTGTTTGTTTAGTTGTACATCAAAGCATAGTTTCACTTGTACCATTGATGGTACTATCGATACAACAATATTCATATGGATACGCCAATATTAAAGATGGTACTACTGATACTAAACTAGTGTCATTAGTACCATTGATGTACTTAGGATACAAAGTTGTATCACTTGTACCATCAATGGTACTAGTCAATGGTACAACTGACATAAAGGCAAAATTTTGGGTTATAACTTTATAAGTATTTTTTTCAAATGTCATAGAAAATTTAATAATAGTCAAAAAAACTCTGGAGAGTGCCATCCTTATCACCTAGAGTTAAAAAAATAGCCTATAACCTACCAAATAAAGACAAAAAAAAATCAAGTCAAGCCGTTTCAGAGGAGTTCGATAGCAAACACTGTAACACCAGATTTTTAAATATTGGAAAATATAACCTAGCAAACTTACTTTTACCAACGTAAAGTAACTGTACTAACAATAAATAACTTTAAAAAATTGCCGTCCCATCCTAACATTTATCTGATTTTCTAGTGATGTTCATTTGCATTTGAAAAGCAGTTTAATATATAGCGGGCACTTAATCAAAGTTCTGTCTTAACTTTCTCCATCCTGATCTAGCAGGCTGGCTCATAATCTATAATCAATTAGGTACCACTCTCCTTTTGTTTGCGAATGTATTTTCGAAGCAATCAATTTCTACTACTATAATCGTTAATATAAATAAACATTAACTACAATGACATTTTTGTTTGTTTCATACAGCATGTTTATGTCAATTTTCACAATATTCACAAAAATTATGCAAGTTCATAATTCGAAATTAGTAGGTGATTTGTAAGTAGGTACTTTGACTTAATATAAAAGAATCACATTGAAAAATATTTAATTGGAAATGAAAGATTCCCAGCAATATAAAATAATATTATACTGGTATCATAAAAAATAACGTTTATTCCATCTAGCTACCATTCGACTATCGAACTATTTGAACAAAATTATTCCAAATTGTTATACACAATAAATAGTTGTAAAAAAAATTAAGTGAAGTGTAGGTATTTGACAAGTCCATCAATTGAAATAAATATCCACAATAAATTAGTGCTAGGTATTTTTTAATCCAATTTTATAGTCTCAGCAAGTAAAACTAATACTCGTATGTCTCTCGACTACTGGAATGGTCCTTTAAAAAATTAAAAATCATATTGTATTGAAAAACAAAGTATCGGAAAACCTAATAAAGTATCTACCTACTACAGTTTACACAGAGTGTCAGCAAAGGCATACTATATGTGACTGTGATGCTTACTAGGTATCCCTTACTTCCACTTGCCAAAGTATATATTCCATTAGGGCATCGGCAAATGTTTTTTTTCACCTATTCAGATGAAAACCAGACGATAAATACAGAGTTATGATATAATCAGCGTAGATGCTAACGGACCGTTTAGTAACGGTTTCACACAAATCACTTATAGAAATAACCTCCTTCATTATTCCGCTACTGCATACTTACATTTTTACCTTTAAAAGGGAGGATAATTTTCCGCCTGGTTCTTTCTCTGTGTGGAAAGGTAAAAGCACTATTTCAAGATATAGGGGATTCTCATGAACTGACGAGTTCACGTAGATCCGCCAGAGAATGACTCTAGGGCAGCTGTACTCAACCTGCGGTCCGCCGGGACTTTGTGATTGGCCCATATTGAGTTACAAAATTATTCCGACCAACCATCATCAGAGAAACTGGGCGCTCTTGAGAACGTTACAAAATTATTCCCACTAACCATCAGAGAAACTGGGCACACCGATAAAATAAAATAGGTAACTAGATAGCTCTACCGGGCAGCGTTGCCCAAGTTTGACCTTGTTTTCTAATAAAAAAGTGCATACATCGTTTATTTTGAATTACATTTTTTATCAAGACCAAATATTTTTTGTTGCGGCTCGCACAAATTTTATCTAAATCGGTTCAGCGGTTATTGATTTCCCCATTCAAGCTTCCACACTCCTTTTCTCCCCCTTATGGGGTGATTTCTGCGATAAAGCTATCCTATGTGCGTCGCCTGGTTCTAAGCTACCTCCCCACCAATAGTCAGCCAAAACAGTTCAGCCGTTCTTGAGTTATAAATAGTGTAAGTAACACGACTTTCTTTTATATATATAGACTAGCTGTTGCCCGCGACTTCGTCCGCGTCAATTTCTATTCTTCGCTCCTATTGGTCGCAGCGTGAATCTGTCCTTATGCGAACAAAGGGATGTTATATAGTCTAAAGCTTTCCTCGATAAATGGACTATCCAAAACAAAAAGAATTTTTCAATTCGAACCAGTAGTTCCTGAGATTAGCACGTTCAAACAAACAAACAAACTCTTCAGCTTTATAAGTAAGTATAGATTGTGTCACAAGTTGGCAGCGAACACTGCGGTTCTTAGAAGCGTTGCAGATATGCGAAACTTACAGGTTTTAGATGTAGCTGACTGAAGCCACTTACCTTGTGGTGCAGCCTTTATAGACATAAATAATAGTGCACATGCAATTTTTTAATCCTTATGGCCTTTCATAAATTATTTTTTGCATTAGAAAGAATAGATTCATGTGAAAGTCGTTACATTAATTTCTTTTATTTCATAGACTAACCTGCTTTACATTTAAACTTATATTGATAAAATGACTCTAGACAACCGTTTTGCTTTTCTCAAACAAAACAATCATATTAGATATCAACGAAATTTACATTAAAAAATGTAGATACCTAATTAAGCATATTTAATATTCTATATAAATAAAAATGGATTTTCGAAATGTATGTACGCCCATAACTTTCGAACGACTGCACCCAATTGGATGATTCTTCAAGGTTTGTGTAATATAAAAATTACAATAATTTAAACAAACATTTCAGTAATTTAGTTAAAAAAACATGGCGATACAAAGTACGCCGGGTCAGCTAGTTTTTAATAATAATACTATATCTCAAAACCCAATGATTAAGAACAACTTCCAGTCCGTTCTGAATATTATTAATGCGAAATTTCACTTTCTAGCGTTGGTGTGCATTGAAAAATAATGTAGCGGCATCTACCAAGTGGACGTGTTTATTTTAAACTGGCTTGCAATGAATCTATATCGCTATATTAAAATTGTAAGCAATACCACATCAGGGTATATCGCTCTGACAATTTTCTCTGGTAGATTATTAACGTTAACTCTGTGAAATAGATTTCAAATGCAATTGAGTACATTCAACGTTTTGAGTACTGTGGTATGCTATGAAAGACTGGTCGGTCGCTGAACGCTGGCGTATATCCTTTCGATGATTGGTTTATGAATTTATAGACTTAAACTGTGAGGTGTTTAGATGAGGCACAAAGCTTAAACACATGCTTACCATTTAGGAGAGGTGTGTACATTATTTTCGGTTTTCGGATTTCTCCTAAGCATGTGTGCTATTTAAGGCCTTGCTTCTAGCAATTTCCTGATTCTAGGCCAAAACAACGGGAAAATAGGTTTTAACTCCCTTGTGAAATCGCAAAATATACGACATACTTAAACGGTCATATATTTTGATCGTGTTGACTTAAATGTTCGATTTTTTCACAGCTGGAAGAGACCGTAGATTCAAATCTATATATAAAAAATCTCGTGTCACTACGTTTGTCCGGGATTAACTTCGAAACTTCGTAACCGATTTTGATGAAATTTGGCTTGCTGTATGTAATTTGGTCCAACTTAAAAAAGTTTTTATCGCGATTATTGGCTTAAATATTTATTATTATTACGGTAAACTTTATTATGGAATACGTAGTTCGCGGGCACAGCTAGTATTAACAAAATTTCAGCTTGATGTCTCTACACTCTTCAGAGAAAATGGCTCTTGGCAGACAGACGGACGACGAAGTGATCATACTCGTATAAGGGTCCATTCCATTATTTCCTTTTGAAGTACGGAAACCTAAAAATTAAAGGTATCAAATAAATATAGTATGTCTGGCGATATGCATGTGTATTTTATACAATTATTATACAAAAGGGTGTTTCTGCTAAACTACTTAGTACATAGGTAGTTTGTCAGCAGTAGTAGCAGTTTTGATAGTATTTATCAATAATAAAAACCGAAAAAAATACCAAAGTTTTAACGGTGAGATCTATCAACATTATCATCCCATATTAGACAAAGTATAGAGCATACACAATAATTGTTGGCCTCGGCGCTGTTGCTTACTTGAACTTTTGCCCGACCCGGCCCGAACTCGAACTTATGCTCGAACTTATGTCCGGTCCGAACTCGGATCGGGCATAAGTTCAGGTCAGGCTTTGTTAATCTTTTTTAACAAAAGATGTTTGCATAATAAGTCAGTTGTGGTGGTTTGCAGATGGGAGGAATATGATAGAGCTCAAATGCCATTTGCTACTTCATACTCAGTCTCCTAAGTCTTAGCTGTGAAGGATAATCTCAGTAGCAGCTCGGAGTCAGAATAATTTCCTGTACACAGGACTACAAAATAAATCATGCAGTGTGAGGGTTTATGCTTAAACTTTCGGAGAGAAACATCTTGAATATATTTATATATTTTTTTATTTTACCTAATCGTAAATTAAAGAAAGTAAGATACTATTAAGTATAATAAAAGTATTCAACATTAACCAATTAGGTGAACATGCAGAACCAACTTCTTAAAGTTTATTACTCTTTGGATATGTAGGCCTAAATAGCTCAGACACAATTCAAAGGAGATAAAATGATAAAATATTGTCATTGTCTCAGCTGGTGAATGAAAGCTACTTGGCAACAAAAAATCAGCCGATGAGCGCGAAGGCAAAAAATATTGTGTTGACAGCGAAAGTTTAATAAAAGACAAATTTTAAGACTATAGAGGAGATCATCGTTTGGCACCGACTTCAATATAGAAGTGTGATGTATTCTTATATAATTTTTAACTTTTCAGTGTTTTTGAAGTCGGTTTTATTTTTTGTAAAATATTTTTTCTTTTTATTGATTTGGAATGTGCCGTGACGTCACGCCTAGGTTCATTTTGTCGCACATTGTGACGTAGCGAGATTCCACTCCTTAACTTAAATCGCTTTAACTCTGTTATCTCTGCTATCTCGTTGTTATCTTGATCAGTACCTAGTTTTTTTATCCTGACAAACAAAAAAAATACGTGCCAAATGTTATTATTATCCAACTGTTGGAATAATAAGATTTTCATATTTCATCATCCACAGCTCATATACGTCCCCACCAAGAGGGTCGAGCCTACATTGTACTAGGGCGATTAGACCTTAGTCAACCACGCTGGCCAAGTGCGGGTTGGTCAACTTCACACACAGCCTGTAAATATTTTTTTCTTCACAGGTGTGTTCAGGTTTCACGATGTTTTCCTTCACTGTAAAGCGTCCAATAAACGTACGTATAATTCACAATTTGAAAACACATTAGTACGTGACGGGGTTCGAACCGCTACCTCCCGATTGCAAGGCGACGTCGACTATCTATTTCGAAAACAGCAAACCGGCTACGTTTAGTAATATGTAAATATACCACCAACTAATAAATATCAATAATTTTAATTATAATGTGATAATTGTGCATATTTTATGCATATTTCGCCCTTTTTAGTGCATATTTTCATGCATATTTTAGCATTTTGATAGTGCATATAATCTGATGTCTACATATTACATACTGCATAAGTGACACTCAAACATTTTTCCCACGAGATGGAATGCTATTTCTCACTACACCTGCCCATGGAATTTTTGAATTTTTGAATGAAAGACTGGCTAAATAGCTTTCGAATTATTAATACTTACTATAAAGCTGAAACAATGATACGCGAGCGCTCACAAAACTAATTGTATAATATTATCCTCTCCTATGGTTTACTTACTTGACGAACGTGACCACTGTGTCACGTATAGGTAACTTTTTTGTGACACCTAATAATAACACGAATAATATTTCGCTGAGACATATTCAATTCAATTGATTTAATGTTTTTATTTAAATCAGGCTCATAAAATGACAGTTAAACGAAAACGCGGATTTTTATTGCCTGATCGTATGTAAAATTTTAATATCAAATGGACCATAACCATCTTTTCTAGACACCAACTTATACTTTTGATCAATGTAACAAAAAATAGCGTCAATGAACTTTTGTGTTTAGTTTTTATACGTAATATTCGGACGGTGTTGATATTGATGATGCATTTCTAAGTAATAATAAGCTTAAAGCTATGAATTATGTTAGTGAGTTCAAGAGCAATTTGATGAATGGCATAGCGCCGAGTTCAACGTACTTATTCCTAATGCCATTTTTCATGCAAATCTGCACCTTCAAGTACCAGCACATATGCAAAAAATAACATTTCACTGGCTTTATTAGCAATAGTCCTCTCTCATTTATCTACCGCAATCTATCAGTTAAATTTACGACTGTCCATCAGGTCTGATATGTTTCTAGGTGAAGTTCACGACTTTTGGGTCAATCGTGCGCAAGAGTGGTGGCAATAGCGACTCGTATATAAACGCGGAGAAATGCTCTCACTTCATCCACTCAGCTGTCTCTTCCTCAACAATAAACAACAAAACAAATATGGCGGCCAAATTCGTCGTAGCGGTGGCGGTTTTAGCCATGTGCCATGCGAGTCCCGTCCTTATAAACGGTAAGCAAAATTAGTAAAATAGGTTCTTTTTTTCTCATTTAACTTTTATTGTAATTACAATATTCAATATGAATCCAATACAACTCCTTGAATTTTTAAGACCTTTTTTCTTCTTTTACTGCTACAGCTTAATGATCAATAATAATATAGTTAAAAATTAACCCCTTCTTTCTCTTGTAGGTGTTCTATACCGTGATGGACGCACATTCGCCAGCAGCCAAGGCTTCAGCCGTAACTATGGCGGCCTGAGCGAAGCTTCAGGCTCCGCCAAAGTGTCTGGGGATGCCGCTCAGGCCTACGGCAGCGGCTCCACCATGCCTCAACTGACTCGCGACGATGGATTTGGTGACCTCTATCCTGGTCAAGCTGTAGCCCAAGCCGAAACCTATAATGGACCCGAAATGCCTGTGTATGGGCCTTACTCGGCCAAGGCTGTTGCCGAAGTACAGGACGGAGCGTACTATCCCATCCCAGCCCCTGCTACAATCGTTTCTTACCAGCAAAACTTCGAAACACCCGCTGAGGCCAGCTACGAAGTTATGCCTCTCGCTGGCGGGCTTACAGCTCAGTCTTCTGCGGTGATGAATGGCGACTCTGAAACCTCAATGTCATCAGCTAACTCCAACGGTAGTCCTGGCAACGCACAATCATCTGCTCAAACTCAAAGAGGAGTTGGAAACTACGGCACAACATCTTCCAATGCTAAGACATATGGTGGCGCAGGATACGCCGCATCAAACGCTAACACTGGTGCCGGTTCTTCAGTAACCGCAGCTAGAACTCAGGGACTAGGTGCTGGATTTGGTTCCGCATCTTCCCAGGCTCAGGGTAACTCCGGCTCAACTCGCTCTACAGCTGAAACCCAAAGCAACGGCGGATACGGCACCGCTTCGTCCTCGGCCAACAATGGCAATCTAGATTCAGTTATCGCCTCCGCTAAAACCCAAGGATACGGACCCTCAAACTACGGATCTGCTAACGCTAACGCCAATGTGAACAACGGATATGGCAACGCTGTCTCCTCCGCTAAGACCTCTAACGAGAATCAGAGACGCATCCACTGGCATTTTGGCACTCTCTACGACATGCCTTCCGCCAATGCCCAAGCTAATACTCAGTCAGGTTTCGGAGCTGCCAAGTCCCAAGCGCAGACGCACGGTAGCAACGCTGGATCCGCCGAGTCGAACGCTGATGCACATAGTGCTGGACTGAGCTCTGCTAACGCTAAGGCCAACTCGAACGGAGGTAGCGGATCGGCCAACTCTGCCGCCAGGGTCAACGGTTCTCCTTACGGCTCCGCTAACACCAAGGCTAATACTTTCGGATCTCCCTACGGAGCAGCTAACGCTAACGCGGATGTGAACTCTGCTGGTTTTGGTTCAGCCAAGTCCACTGCTAACACACAAGGATCGGGATCCGCTGTTTCCTCAGCTAATTCTGGTTCTGGTGTCGGTTTGGCTAAGATTAACAACCAAGGTTTCTACGGTGGTTCCAAGACAGCAGCGGACGCGCAGAGCTCTGGAGCCGGTAAAGCCTCTTCTTCCGCCAGGACCCAGGGTGTGCATACCGGTTACAGGGTAACCAACTCCGCCGCTAACACATCCGGCTTTGGCACAGCCCACGCCAACGCACAGAGCGCTTAGATGGCTCATACGTAGATTAAAAAGCAACCACATCAAGACGACCACTGACAAACAAAGACTTGTCTTGGTGTAATTGCAAAGTCTGATTATTTATTTATTTATTTTAGTTGTATAAGTCTGCATTTCAATTAATTTATTGTTCTCGTTTTACCTCTACTACTGCGATTTATTTATTCATACACGAATTCGATTTATTTTTACATAAAAATAAAAGTATTTCTTTATAATGTTGTATTTTTATTGTTTTTAAATCTCTCTGATCATACCCACTATATCTAGTGATTGAAGGTAAAAGCTTCAACACAACCCACCCTCCTTTTGACATAAACAGAAAACTAACGGCTTTACTTATATTATAAACATCGCCTAATTCAGTTAAAGTATGTTTTGACTTTCCTTCTTGTAGATTTTAACTTACATTATAATATGCTAAATCATACTCATATCAACAAAAACACAAAAGCGCACTACATCATTTCTGCAAATTTGCCAAAATATTAAAGCTAAGAGCTACTCGTATTAAATATACCTAATATGCATCTTACATTGCATCAAAAAGAAATTGAAAAAATATGACTTATTTGCATTTTAGAGGATTTACTAGTAGGTCCTTTCCTTTCGTGTTGTTATTGACAACCTCATGGTTATTTTATTAGTTTTTCCTTCTGATACGGAGGGGGAATACTATTATTCTCATAATATTACATTAGCAAAATATTATACTCGTATTTGCAAAATTAACTGTCTATCTCTCTCAAGTAATATTTGAAACATTTATCAAGCCTCCATAGTCTTCCCACTGGTTTGACAACACGATTGGGAGTTCGTGGCAAATTTTAGTAACAACGGGCTTTTATTATCTATATATATAAACAAGGTTATTATTATCTAAATACGGGCTTGTATAATTAATCTATATACGTTATTAATAATATTTACACAAGGTTACTTATGAAGCAGGAGCCAAATATTGCGTGCTTGATTAGAAAAGCAAACTAAACAACTTTTACTACACTACTGTATGCGAAAGAAAAATCAGCTGTTCCATACAAATGTCCAACATCCGCTGACGGAACCTAGATGTGTGCTAGATGTATCTAACAGCGGTCTTTTTTGCGTTTTCAAGAGGTGTTCAATGCAACCCGGGCAACAAAGGATTTGGCAGCTAGATTAGTATTATTTATGTGATTGTCTAGTTACTAGTTGATTTTAATGTGTATATTTTATGTAACGTAAATAACCTTATATCTAATAAAAAGATAATGAATATGCAACACTACCTATCCCTGTACTCACGATCTGTCCGGGGCCTCCGGGGCCCCTTCAGGCTGGAGGCCCGTGGTATTTGGCCGCTATGCCACGCAAACGCCACTGCAAGCTCTCCAGGGGGCTTATTATCTCACAAAAACCAATCACGATTGCTTTAATTTGCGAGTCATTGCGGCGTCAAACAATACTATTTGAACTGTCTGATATAAAATAGTAACGAATACACTTTAACCGTCATGACTGAAAGCGATCGCGATTGATTTTTTGTTACACAATCAAGGGGCAGGTCACCCCCAAGAATTGTGATATACGTGACTCTCTATACCTACTAGAGATTAACTTCAACAAGATCTTGGTGTATTTTACATGACTATTCCAATTATATAAGGGTAAACATTTTTTACAATTATAATCAAACAGGAAAAAAGAATAGAGATTAAATAAAAAAAAATTCTTTGCACTTTAAAATAGACATCTCAATAGCACCAAGGTCATACGTGCAATTTCAAAATGAAAGTTCTCTACTAGACGAATGGGTTACTATATTATGTGAATTTTTCCACTAAATAAAATATAACTACAAATGAGAACGTAACAGCATCATATTTATTAGTTTTGTAACAGTGAACGTACGATAATTCTCGATCTTTTTTTCAACGTGTAATATTAATATTTTGGTATGCTCTGTCCGAAATATTTTATATTGTAATTACACTTTTCGTAAATATTTCTATTTCATGTTAACTTGTTTGCCAATTTATATGAAAGTTGCAATATCGAAATTATTCATAACAGGATGATTCAAGAGGATTGTCACATAAATTCTTTAAAAATTTGTTTTTTCTCTGGTCTAGAAAGTTCTGACATAAATGGATTCCATATTGTTAAGGACCATATACTCTGGTTCAAAAACAAATATACGGAGAAGTTAGTACTAAGTTTCCTACAGAAGCACGTGGACTACTTGCAATGCAAGTGGTCCACGTACTTAGCGAGTTATGAGGTGGGCGCCTATATTGCTGTACGCCCCTTACAATGAGTTGACGGCACATCTCCTCCGAGGTCCGAGCTGTCTGCATATCTATATCTACGTGTCTGCGCTGCAAGCAACTGTTCTCTTCGGCTGAGCCTATCACCGGATCCCGAGAGTCCCAACCCAAGCCTGGTCAGGCTAAAGTTAGTTTTAGGGTGTCTCAGGGCGGAATTCATACTTCAAACTTGTATAGATCAGAAGATAGGCTATAGTGCAGAACGGGGTGTCATTTGATACCTGTGTACTGCGGATTATTTCCTCGCCATATCGCAGTGGTCGGGTATCCACCGGGCGTACGTAGTGGTGTTGTATTTTTTATAGTGTTTTTTCGGCTATTTCCGAAGAAAGTTGTAAGTTCGCTTTGGAGACATCCTACCTGCCCACTTGACCCCAGCAGATTTTTTATGGGTCTACCTGAAATCAAGTGTTTAAGAGGAAGAGTTTAAATTTGGAGGAGATGAAAATCAAAATAATGGGGGGGAGTGAGAGCTATGTCAGTTGTCGTTCTGCAGTGTGTTATAGCAAATACGTGCGTCCGCTTTGATTAGTGTATGCTTCGGGATGGTCAACATCTAGACCAAATAATATTTCACACATAAATTCCGCACAATTGTAATTTAATAATCTGTAATTAAAACCATAAAAAGTAAATTAGTTGATTTTTTATAATTTTTCAAAGTTTAAATTACGCGCTTAGACACTTTATTTTTTAAATTAGTTAGTTTTTTAGTTTTAGTTTAGTTTGAAGGAATATTAAATTCGTCGTGCTCTCTTCTAGTCCTTGTTAATCTTTGCCTCAGGTACTTAGATATGTGTCTACTGCGAATTATAATATGTCTAGTTAAATGTGCATACATTTTTTAACAATAAAACAAAAAATACATATAAATTATAATACATGTTTATTCAAATATTCATTTCACTGTTGTTACAGTTTTCCTTGCATGAACGGCTTGAGGTATCTGTGGAAGCTGTCGTTGACGGGCTCCCTGTTGAGCGGCGACTTGAGCGCCTCCTCCATCAGCCGCTCGTACACGCGCCCGTCGTAGGCGCCCAGCGTCGACGACAGGATCTGGGAGAGATGTACATTTCTCATAAACGTTATGATCAACTACTGATTCTTAGGCAATTTTCATTGGCAATGCCAATAATCAGTGCCTGATTTGGTTCATATATCTCGATACATGATTTGGAAATGAACAAGATAACGCAAGGCATTGAAAATCAACGTCGTAGGTACTTGTTTTTTTTTTTCAGAATATGAGCTGAGCTACAGCGGTACCTCGCGGTTTTAACCGCGAGAGTCCTCATACTGGACCCCGTCCTGATACATAACAAATTTCACCGCAATCAGTTTTGTAGATTTTTCATGAAACAGTTAAAAATATTAAACCTCAAAAACCTGTCATGTTAAATTTTTATCAGGAAATTTTTAAACCTTCTCAATATTTTTCTTTTCTTATTAGCCTATTCAGTTAAAAATAGAAACCAATTTCATTACTTACTAAAAATAAGTTATAATATAAAACGCTGTTATTATTAAACACATATTAAACCCATTATTAACACACCTCATCCCTGTAGTCGAAGGCGTCCACAAGACCGACAGCGTTGGGTCTAATGGCTTCTAGAAGATCCTCGTACCTGCCTTTGATCACCTCCACATCTTTCCCCGTTATGGGGGTAAACTGCAAAAGGAATATGTAATAGAAGCGGTATATTATATGAACTTCTTTTTGTTTTTAAATATAGGTGGTATTATCACAGCACATAAACACTGGCAGTAAACTCCAGTGGTAAGGTTTTGTGCAACGCACCAAATATGCTTAAACTTTCATTCTATAATGGTTTAATTATATGGGTATATAATGATGGACAACTATACATATACTATTTTACACCGTGACATTGAATCCGAATATGGGACTGCAGCTATATATTCAACATAAAACATGTTATGGCACAGACGATTAGGTCATTCAAGTTCAAGTTCTTCTCAAGAAAGCTCTTGCAATTTCCGAACAGATGTAGAGTTACCTTTTTTTTTGTTTTGTTAAGCAAGTAAGTAAGTAATTAAAATAAGTAATTAAATAAAGGTTTTTGAGATTAAGTTTATTATTATCATGCCACAGTTGGGTAAATATGATGGGGTAGAGTAACCGAAATGGTGAGTAAATAAATAGATAAAATTTGCACGCCAACAAAAACCTATAGGCACATTAAAAAACTAATGACTGGCCCCAGAGAAACAATGGCAGGCAATCTCGGCATCTGATGGCCTGATCTCGTTGTTTGCTCCACTAAACGATCCGTCAGCTTCCACAATCACCCGCTCAAATCCCAAATCGCTCTATCATAGTGTGAATATTAACAGTAAACTACATTATTTTCACAGTCGCGCCAAATATTTACCTCAAAGCAACATTTTTTTTATGGAGGCAAATGACCTCCTCCCGCCTGATGTTAAGCGGTGAAAGAGGCCCAAATGAGTTGACAGATAGAGGAGGGACGACATCCGCTATCCTACCTGCCCGTCCCTTGCTGGCCCAAAAGATCCTTTTTCACGCCGCTTTGGAAGGAACCCATGTTGTAGGATAGAGGAAACACGTGCCCAGGTAGAGAATTCCAAGTGTGGGATGAACGATAGCAGGGGGAATCTTGAAATTTCTTGGTACGGATACATTATCGTAAAGAGCTTATATTATGAATACCTCCTTGATGACGGATCGTACGTACACATTTATTTCATACTAGCTTTCCGTTCGCAGCTTCGCCCGCGTTATTTTTGTTTTCCCGTGGGAATTTTGTATATTATATTTTGTTGCATTCTAATGGTGAAAGAATTTTTCAAATCGATCCAGTAGTTTAGGATTCAATACAAACATATAAAAATACAAATCTTTCCTTTCATAATATCGGTATAGATAAAAAATAGAGTTAACGTAATTTATGGCCTGGCTATTTAACTAGTGATTAATTATTGATTATTGATATTTGAACAGGGAAATATAATATGCACTAGCTGTGCTCGCAACTATGTTTCGCCATAATAATTGTCAATAACAATATCACCTAGGGGCATAAAAAATTGTTTACGACCTATTCTCAAACCTACTGAATATACACAAAAAAAATCATAAAAATCGGTCAAGCCGTTTCGGAGGAGTTCGGTTACAAACACTTTAATACGAGAATTTTATATATTAGAAGATAGGATTCTTCTAGTTTTTACCCTAATACAGCGATTTCTGACTGATATGTATCCTGTCTACCCATTTTTGAACACGAAGATCACTCACTAACTTAACTAGCAAACGGAAACGAACAAGACCGGTTCAATATCGATCGCTATCGATCACTCGGACGTACAATTGACGCAGCCTCAAGTCTTACACTGACACTCAGTTTTAAACCGTATGTGGGCCCAAAAAGGGTTTCATCATTAAACGAATCGTTCATCGATTCGTTTTTGCCTCGAAATATTGACCCGCAGCTAACAGTATTAAGACCTTGCCAGTTTTATTAAGACCACAAACAAGTAAACATTGGGCTGTTTGTTCATCGACTGGCTTGGAGTACATATCATATCATAGTACATACAGTGACATGTACTGCGAGTCGAATGGATACGATGAAATGGACTTGAACGTTACTTTTTTAATTTGATATTATCTTTTGCTTCCTTCATTTTGACATAAGTCGAAACTTTTACATTTTCTTTTTTATAAATGTTGAAAGTTTAATAAGGGAAAGGTTTGTGTTGGGAATTTCTGTTTTCAAAGATCGAATACGCTATCCAAGTCGTAGCATACGGGTAATTTGTGAGAAATTATCATTAAAATTCCTATAAAATACTTTTATATTATTCAGTATTATTTCACAAGGCAATCGCCTTTTTACGAAACGGGTGGAATAATTCCTCTTTCAATTGTAGCTATCAAGGCTCATGATATTCACAATACTTGAAAAAAATCCAAACAATTTATTTGCCGAGACGAAAAATGAAAATTTTATTTCTCAAATTGAATGAATTAAGTATTATCAAATGTTTTGTCATAGAAAATGTATAAGCAATAGATATCAATTAGCAACACAGACTATTTGCAATCAAATTTATTTTATTTGTTTTCGTCAAACATTTTTTTTTTCATTTGTTTTAGTCAATGTTTTGAGTTACGAAATGAGTCCTTTGATTTCCTAACTCAAAATCTATGACGATTACTTTTAATTTTACAGTCCAAGTACATCCATCAGTGTTTTATAACAGACAGTAACCACAGCCTTGTGTTAATGCCGCAATGACTGACTGACAAGCAATCGTGCCCTAATTAGAACACAAAAAAAATCCCAACCTGTCAGATACCCAATTGTAAGCAATTATAATCTGGCATACAATTGTATACAAAAAAAATGTGAAAGAAATTATTTCTCAGCTTCAAACAATTTTTTGTATAAAGTCACGTTGATCTTTATTTGGTTGCTAGCTACCGCCACAGATAATATAATACTCTACCGCTTAGTTTCTAAGCTCACATAATAAATCACTTCGCGCGCAAAACCAGTTACTATTAATATATGTATATTTGGCTAACCCATTAAAATAAATTGCCGCCCACAATAAATTGAGGTTTAAGGAAGTGCCAAATGAATTAAAATTGCGTTAGAAGTGTAATTAATTGGTATTTTTGTTTTTTTTTTTTAATATAGAACGTCTGGTCAACTTTTTATGGCTCTATCCACGGAGGAAGCCGAAGTGGAGATAGCTCAAATCCCTTTTGAGTCACATTTTCGTGTGACAGTATATTTATTAATTAATGCATGAAAAGTATATTTATAAATTAATGATTAAACGAACTTACCTTAAGTGAAGTTCTATCATAATTATACGACCGCTTCGTCTGAAGAGATGTACAAGTATTCTACCTCAAAGACAAAGCAAAATATAATTGTACAGTTATATTAGTATGTGTGCTACTATTATGTGTTTATCGATTCGACTGGGCAGCATTTGGGAAGCTACACAGCATATTCTCGGCCCATCTACCGTAGTCTCGACAAGACGAAATCTTCTATTGTACGTGTTGTCACTGTTGCCAGTGATAGCGCACGGAAGAAAGAAGTAGCCCTAACAATGGACTCATAAGAAGGCTCAAGATCACACAAAGCGTAACGGATAGGGCTATGCTCTCTGTTCCCCTACTCAGATATGTCAGATATGTCGAGATCCGTAGAGCTAAAGTCATCGACATGGCCGAAAGAATTGCGAAATTTAAGTGGAAGTGGGCAGGATACATTGCTGTCAGGACTGACGGCCGTTGGGGCGGAAAGGTCCTCGAATGGCGGCCGCGTACCGAGAGATGTTGGTAGTCTCTCCACAAAGTGCACCAATGATCTGGTGAAAGTTACGAGAAGCCGCTGGATGCAAAAAGCGCAGGACCGATTGGTTTGGAGAAATCTTGGCTGATGTGATAACAAGAATATCTTTGTATGTTTGTTTATCGGTTATCATTATCAATATCAAGTAACCTTAATACAAGTTCTAAATAATGTCTAATTTATTGGTGTGATTGTTGAATACTATTTTTAAAATATTACTATCGAATCAATAACAAGGTACCATGCTATAAAAATAATTGGTTGTAATCGTTAATAATTTATTTAACTAATTGAAGAATCCATTACATCCATTTGAGTCAAGTTTGCACTGTTGTTAGTTGCAAATTATTAAATTATGATTCAAAATTTAATGCCTAAAAAGTCAATCTTTCCGTCCTTTTTCTATTATAAATGGATGCATTCGTTAAGTTCGTAATCCAAAGTTTTAATGTATACCATCTTTCAATACATTATTCTCAATGATAATGTTACTTACTAATAGCATGCATAATGCTAACGGTCGATTGAATAAATACTCGTAATAAACGAGGCAACAGAACACAACTCTTAAATTAAAAAATCTTTTTTCAATACATACTTATTTTATGTAGACCTTTACAGTCACTTTTTGTCGTCAAACAAAACACAAAAATCGAATTAAGAAAAATTTAATAAATCAAGATATACGATTTATTATTTAAACCTTGTATTACATAATTTTGTACCTATACATACACCCCAACCATAATTAAATTGTAATACAAAGAAAACGAAAAAATATAATACTGTATGTTGTTCGAAAATTAGTAGATACTGTAGTATTATATTATCTGTGGTAGAGCCTTTTTTTATAAAAAACGTCGCCCCACACTAGGATTTTCTCCTGTCGTGGGTGCAGTTACAAACATAGAATATCACATGCACATACGCCCAGACCGGAACAAATGTCTGTAGGTCATACAAAACATTTGTCCCGTACGGGAATCGAACCCGCGACCCGTTGCGCAGTATAGGTATATATAGGTATAGGTATAGGGTTGCGAGAAGAACAAGCAAGAAACTCGGAAGATCTATTTTTTGTCTCTTTAATCTATTTTTCTGACCTATTTTTTTTAAATTGCCAACATTACTATAATAATATTTCATCTTAATTTTATAAACATTTATGTATAGTAATGCCTGTCGGAGTGATTGGGATAGTAACTCAAATTAAATACATTTATCCAATAATCACAAAATGTACTTATGAATTCAAAATGTCACATTTTTGTCAATGCCAAGCAGTTTTATATGTAAGGAAACTGCTTTCATTGTGTTCTGTGAACAATTAGTCTAAGGGCTTGTTTCACAATCGAAAAGTAAGTATTGAATAGCTTACTTGACAGATGATTTGACGGTTGTTATATGAAAAATATGTCAAAGAATCTGTCAAGTAAGCTATTCAAAACTTACTTATTGGTTGTGAAACAGACCCTAAATAAAATGTTATCGTACAGCATTATAATTTTACATGCTTACCAATATCCGCAGATATAATCTCCAAGTTCACAATAGCTATATATACAATTTTACCCGCAGAAAAATACATAGTACCTAATTCGTTTTTATTATCAGTACAATTATATGTAGTGATCATAAAAATTTGTGATGCGTGTTTGTAAAATTTGTAAATTAGAGACAATTTATTATATGACTCTTACCAGCAATATTGAATAAATAAATAGACAATAATTAAAACTCTGCAATAAAACGATCTAATTTGACGTTACTCATAAAATACCCAAAAGACTTATTCACATAAAACTTTATATCCGTGCAATAAATTTGCATATTTGGAGATTGTCAAATAAGTAGATAGGTACCCGTTACTTCGATTATTAATTAATGTACAGTCAGTTTCCTTTCTGTATTTAATAAATAGATATTAACAGAACGAAACATTTATCACTTTCTTCTATTAGGTACGATAATTATTTTACAGTGTTTTTGCAGCTTGCTGTAGATTGTGGATGAAATATTGTGTGTTATCTCTGAACTTCAAAAATAAAAACTGATATGTAGGGTTAATACATTTTTTATAAATTACATATTAGAAATTACACATCAGAAATTACACATCCCTTGGGAGGTTAAAATGGGATTGAAAGTTTAGCAAAATCTTCGTTTTTGGAGGCGTAAATATTGGCAGTTGGTAAAGGGCGTTTGACCACTCAAAAAAGGCGGAGGGGAATGCGAACAACTTAGAAGCTATAATTAGCCCCCCCCCCTTACCTACGCCAATGTTGATATGGATATACTATTTGACTTCAGAGTTTTTATCACTATACCCCGCAACCTCCACTTGTAAAAATGCCACACAAAATGGAAAAAAAATTGTGTAATGTAATATTAAAAATCTAACTAAAAGCTGACAAACATGCACACGGCTCACCTGACGTCAGTGTTTACTGTCATTTATTATAGGTGCTTGGGCTTAGTGCTTGGGAGTAAAGGGTCACAGGCGAGTTGCCGACCAAACTATAGATTAATTTTTTAATCTCTGCAAAGCATCATCATCGTCTTATGTTTTTTACGCGGATTATTTGTAATCAAGTTTTTTTATAAATAATTTATTCCTCCATTTGAAAGTCCACGTATTACATAAGCCTCCCGACATAACATGGTCGCCTGATATCAACTTAGAGCATCTAAGGATATCAATCATAGTCTTCACAGATAACACAATAATGAACCAAAGGCCACTACTACACATCACAGAGAGTTCTTACTTTTTAGTATGTTATTATATCAAAACTATCAAGTTTAATCCGGTTATAATGCCACTTTCTCACGCAGCTAATCAATTAACGAAATCCTTCCTCATAAAAAGTAACTGTGCCAAAACCTGATTTTGCATCGTCCATTGATTAATTATTTTCATTGCTCTCGATTACAAATTATACATTTTCCACTTAGCAACGGCACTCGATGAATACAGACATCAACAAAAAACTGTTTTGATGTTAGGAGCGTTACCTCATTTCATAAATATTTATAGAGTTTCTTTATTTTGATTTCGGATTATTACCTCGCTATGCTAGACTGTCTGGCACATAACTGTTCGAGATCCGCTAATTAGTTACAACGACTACTTTATTGTTGCTTAATGAATGTTATTAAGAATGTGCTAATTGTCGCATAATTTAGGTGGGCCGTAGATAATAAAAATGTTAGCCACTATTATTGTATAAAAATGTGGTTAGTATAAAGGGTGTGAGTGATTCCAATTTACACCTAACGACACCGAAGCCTATTTTACCTATTCGCGGTGTAACAGCCAGTTTCAAGAACCTATCGCCAGTAAGAGAAAAGTTTACTACAGTTTCAGTTTTCAGTTCCAACATGATCAAATCTGTGATAAAGGAACTTGCTCCCCAACTCGCGTTTATATTCAATAAATGTATTGATGAAGGTATCTTCCCTGACCTTATGAAGAATAGCAAATTAATACCTTTATTTAAATCGGGAAATAAAAACGATCCTTCAAATTATCGACCAATTTCAATTTTACCAGCTCTTAGTAAAATATTTGAAAAAATTATGTCTAATCTTAATGAAGGCTTTTGACTGCGTTGGTCACCAGACTCTTTTAAATAAACTCAAATATTATGGTGTCTCTGAAGAAGCAATTAGACTTATTGAGTCTTATTTGTCCAGTAGAGTCCAGAAAGTTGTCATTAACAAATCTAAGTCTGCTGGTGCACCCATAATTATGGGTGTGCCTCAGGGCTCGATATTGGGACCTTTGCTTTTCTTAATTTATATTAACGACCTCCCACACTTCACTAATAGTTTGTGCGATACGGTGCTATTTGCAGATGATACTTCTTTAATATTTAAGGTTGACAGAGGAAACGGAAATACTGACGTTGTAAATAGTACTCTCTCTAAAGTATTGCATTGGTTCACCATAAATAATTTATCATTAAATTCAAGTAAAACTAAATGTATTAAATTCTCATTGCCAAATGTAAGAAAAGTTGATACTATTGTGCAAATGAACAACCAAATTGTTGAATTCGTCGATTCTACAAAATTTTTGGGTATTACTCTAGATTCTAGATTGCAGTGGGATCCACATATTGAGTCCTTGGCAAACAGACTTAGTTCTGCAGCATATGCAGTAAAAAAAATAAGACAACTTACTGATGTTGAAACGGCAAGATTAATTTACTTTAGTTATTTTCATAGCATCATGTCATATGGAATACTTCTGTGGGGATCAGCTGCTAGTATAGAAAGTATTTTTGTACTTCAAAAAAGAGCGGTTCGCGCTATTTATAATTTAAGAGCAAGAGACTCTCTTAGAGATTTATTTAGAGAAATTAACATATTGACTTTAGCAGGACAGTACATTTATGAAAATTTGATTTATATCTATAAAAATTATAATATATTTGAAACCAATTTCCAACTTCACCATTTAAACACAAGAAATAAAAATAAACTTCCGTTCCAACGTACAGGCTCCAAAAAACTAGAAGCTCATTTATGGGGAAATGTATAACTTTTTACAACAAAGTCCCACAAAATGACTTGCCTTTTGATAAGTTTAAAGCGCATGTAAAAAAGACTCTGATGAGTAAAGGATATTATAAAGTCAACGATTATTTACAAGATGCCAATGCCTGGTGTTAATTTGAAGAAATTATTAATGATAATAATGTAAATAATCGTGTTGTTGTGTATAACTATTCATTAAGTAGTATTGGTAACGTTGTACTAAGAAGAGAACTGACAAATCTACATTTGTTATGGAAGTTGAGCTCAAATTTTTGCCTTGAGGTCAGCTTCCAATTGATGACTCTGTAACAATACAGGGAGAAAAAAAATAGCCCTTGCTGGTTTTCTTGCTGGTTCTTTCCAGTACAAGGTCTCCCGCCGTAGACTTGTGAACCATTGGCGTAGCTTCCTTGACTTTCAAAAGAGATTGTAAAATCCAAGTTGAATAAAATATTTTGATTTTGATTTTGATTTTGTTTGGTTATTTCTGTTAAATATACCAAGTACCAACTGTGGGATACGCTTATCTCATCCTAGTGATACGTTACTGAGACTGACCTAACCGGCTCTGTTTGAAACACCACGCTAACTGCAATTGAGTTGCACTGTTGTTAGCGATTTCATTGCAGTGCTTACTGCGAAATTGCAGTTGGAGTATCGGCAAAATGCAGTCCGTCTGTATAGAACCCAACGGACAAGGCTCTGACGTTCTTACCTACCCGCACTGTGCACTACGGTTTCATGTGTACATAGATAAGATAAACCTATCGCGCGGTGTAATATTTACACAAAAATATTCAAATATTAGTAGATATAGAATCCAACGCAAGTTGAATGTTTCCTTTCAAACTCACCAACAGTAAATCTCCAAGTTTCTCAAAAGTCCAGAAGTAGAAATAGAGTTCCGTCAGCTGGCGAAGCACTTGCTGGAGCGGTGCTGACAACGATTTGATAGTTCTTTCCACTTCGGACTTGAATACTGACAATATCACAGCGCGACCGTGACTCTGAAACACTCTAAGATGTTTATTACAGTGACGTTTATATTTTAGCATTCCATCCCTCAAAAGGAAAAAAGGAAGCCTTATTATATTCCTGTGACAAAGTTTTCTGTTTCATGCATACTAGTTTCAATGATTAAAAATATTATATTTTAAAAATATTTAACTTATCTCTTTAGGTTATTTTTATCAAAAATGCAATAATTAATTTCACATTAGGGATCAATACAAAAGATAATTCAGTCAAAGTATACAGGGTGTAAAAAGACCGGTACCGACGCCGAAACCCACGTATTGCTCCCATCATCATCATAGTTTTTGTCTTCTAGGCCATGGTTGTGAAAGTAATATGTAGTTGCCGAGATATTCAAGGTTAAAGTTACAATTTTTTTCGAGATTTTTACAGAACTGTTCGAAATGTATTTTGATGATTTTCGTCCTAAGAAACATCTACAAAAAAATCGGTATTTCTTAACAAAATTTATGACTGAAAAGGAATCTCTTGCGCGGGAAACTCGTCTTGCTTTACACGCACTCACACTGACTCAAACACCGACGCGATATTCGGACCGGACACGCGTTACATTGCGTAGTATTTATTGTCGTTTTTTTAAGCTTAAAAATTAATTTCGTTTCACATCATTGATTTTTCGTAATATTGCTTTATTTAATGGTCTGAATGCGTAGACGCGGGCTTCGGTATACGTCTTTTTACACTCTGTATATTTAGTCACTGCTTATAATAATAAAAAATTAAAAATTTTCTGTGATCTGATCAAAAATCGGAACGTTTGCGTCCCGATCATAGTTAAATAGGGACGTGTCCATATTCACCTCAAAATCGGGACGTCCCGCTCAAATCGAGACACCTGACAATCCAACTTGTAACTCAATGTAATCAAAAGACCCGTTTGTGTCGTATATTTTCGCAAATTTAGCAATTTCCCAAGGGAATCAAAACTAGGGTACTATAGGGTACTGGACAAACGGACAGACGAATAACGATGTGATCCTATAAGGCTTGCGTTTTTTACTTTAGAGGTACGGAACCGTAAATATAGCACTATTTCTTACCTCAGCAGCAGCAATAAGTTGCACAGAAGTTTTGTTCCACGCATCCTCGTACGACATTCCTTCTTTAGTGTATTTCTCCAAATTTGACATGGTTGTCGATAATTTGCTAGTAAGACATAATGATGTAAATTGAAATATTAAATTTTATTTATAGTATTGTGTACTTGTTGTCTTTGGTTAATAAGATACTCTTACTTACACAAATAGACAAACGACTTCTATGATAAGGCCATTTTATTTTTAAAATGCGTACAGCATTTTAGTGACCATTTAAAAATTTACTAGCTATGAATTCGTTATGAATTATAACTGTTTTATGATGCATTGTCATATGGTACAGTAGTGGGACGACGAGTAACGACCCGTATCCATTATCTAAGAAAGATGCGCAATATAATTTTAAAGTAAATTCAGTGACCCGATTTGGCAGAAAACCATCTAACTTAAAAAAGTTTTTAATATCTATTAACTGTTCGGAAATCAAGAGAACCTTCTCGAGAACAACGGGTATGAAACTCGGAAGGATAATTTTTGTCTCCTCTTTCGCAAATTACATTTTCTCAAACATGCTCGGAAATGTAGGCATTATTGTAGTAAAAAGAAGACACCAAAATTTGTAATTCTTGGCTCATGCATTACTTTACCGGCCTAGGCCAGGAAAGTAAGCACAGACTATGAAGAGATACTACGAAAGTAAGAAAGTAAGTATGAAAATTCATTTCTGGCCGCTGCTGAAATGATTTTCAATTCATCTATAACTTGAATTATGTAACTTGTCATACAGCTAATTGCTACCACATTATAAAAATGCACTCTTCGAGCATATTCGCATATATGAATATGACAATAATTTTATTAAAATGTTGGTATAAGGTCACACGGAATAATATAGTTAATTTTCGCTGCGCGAGAAAAAAACCATAATCTACAGTTTTACTTTTTTTTGCGTAAAATTTGACTGGGCTGTAATACGCGTAAAATATATCTCGTACATATGTATTTGCGTAAAATATATCATACATTACGTTTAACATTAATTGATTTATTCGTTCTTTTATTCATATTATACCTACTCACGTATAGTATTACGTCTTTCATTATTTCCTAACAATTATTGAGAAAAGTACTATACATACCTTGGCGGGAATGGGATTGCCGGACTCGTAATAAAGCTTACTCGTCCGGCAATCCCTCACTTCCCGGCCTCTGCAGTAATGTACTATTTAATGGTGTTATGATTACAAGTATGATCAGTTAGTTAAGCTCAGTGGGAGCCGCTATCGCTATCTAGTACTGGAGGCCAATCGCAATAATTAGGTAAATGCAGTTTGATTGGAATTGAACTAAATGACGTTTCGTATCGCGGTAATGATTTCGCAGGAAATTGGAACACAACCCGATTGAAGTTGGAACGCAACTGCTGTTAAAATACAAAGTTCATGCGATGCTAATTTTTTTGGATAGAAGTTTGGCTTTTTTCAGTGTTGAGCGTTTTTCTGTTCCCTCTCTCTCTGTTATCTCTAGAGTTTCTAATGCGATCCAGCTTTACTTGCGGTTCAACTCTCATGTAGAAATTAGCGGATTGGAATTGAACCTGAGCGGTCCGTTCGAACTGTAAATTAGCGCGATTGGCCCCCTGAATTCTGTGAAGATGGGCCGTTCAGACCTGCATGCGTCCATAGGCAAACGGTAACCGTTTAACATCTATTATGTATCATGAACTATTATGCTTGCTGGCTAAGAAGTAATGAAAATAGTCCTATTATCATGTTTCCTATACTTGAATTAGACATACCCAGCTGCAACTCTTTGAAATCCTTTAACAATGCAATCTAAGGAGTTGTCCCAATGCTTTATAGGCGTGTTGTCTGTTATGTACGTCATTGTTTTTGATAAGACGTTCCCTTTTTTAGCCTGGCTCCAAGCTTTTGCCAAAGATCTGGAACAACAGTATCTTTGAAATAAACTGTCACGCAATAAAATATCTAGTCGATCACAAAAGGTTTGAAATAAAAACAATGAAATGCAAATCTTTCGTATCTTCATTAACACTAAATTAGTTAGAAGTGATGGATTAAGGAATACAAGCAACGCTAATTTTTAAATTGTTTTATTTTTCACTTTTTTAATATGTTTTCTCTTATTTGCACACCACACAAACAATTTCGTGAAAAAATGTCTCACTGGGCATGATGTGACAACGATAATAGCACGATGACACCACTAGCACCAAAGGCAGAGTATAAAAGAAGTGTTAATAAAGTTTGTTACAGATAGGGTATACAATATACGTACAATACATGTTACGTTTTCATTTCGAAAAGGCAATGTTTTCTGCTAGATATGCTCACAGTAGTAGTAACTAGTACGTTGTACTGTAGAGTCCTTTTCAAAACTAAAGATAGTAAAGAATATTAATGTTGTATGTACATATGTGGGTTCGGTTTCTAAGTTCCACGAGCTAAGTTGAACTTCTTCTATATAAAATATGTCACTAAATTCTACTTTTAAAGAAAATGCAAAGTCTCAAATATAAAAATTTGTACCTAAGATTCAACCAATTTTCATGAAATCTGTAAAGATTTCTAAAATGGATGTTGATACGTAGTTTTTTCTGCTTAAGTCTACTTTGGCTTAACAAAGTACAAAAGAGATCAATACAGGTGAAGTTTCGTCGGGGCTGGCAAGAGCTCGGTAGCCGAGTGGTCAAGGCGTCAACACATTATGTTGAGTACGATTACTTACCTAGCAGTTTGTAAGAACATGACGGTGTTCTCCCCCTCGTAGGTGCAAGCGGCGGTGTTGAGCCCGTAGAGCAGAGGCAGGTTGGAGGACATCATGTAGCCGTGGCCGCCACACGCCTGTCGACAGCGCTCGATCATGGCTGAGCAGTCGCTGGAGCTCAGAGCCTTGAGGCAGCACGACAGGGCGTGGAGCTGGGATTTGAACCAACCACTATATTTCTATGTTAACTGTGCACGCTTTCTACTACGATTGATAGAGAAAGTTATGTAAAAGCACAGTTTAACAATGCATGTTAAACTGTGGTAAAAGTGTAGGCTCTTAGCCAGGTCCATAGTGTGTGAGATTCCAGGATGTTCCAGGGTGAAACTTTTTCACACGATAACTGTTACATTCTTAATTCGGAAAACGTACGATTGTTTTTCTTGTTGAAGACTTTCAATTGTTTTCTCATTTGGCTCTTAAAGTAAAAAAGGAATTTTTAAGGAAAATTAGAGAAATATATAAAAAATTAGAGTAATTTTTCGCATTTCGCTCGCAACAGAGATTTAAATTAAATCTCTAAATCTCCGGGTCGCAATAGTAATCTGTGTTTGAAAGTTGATCGTAACCATACTGACATTAGATTGTATTGAAGTTATCACAAAGTAGTTTTTGTACAGTTTTTGTGGTTTTCTGTGAATTTGGGATTCCCATTTCTACCATTAAAAATGAGCGATTCCGGAGTTCGTTGGCATTATTTATCTGTGGCACACCGAACTGCCATGGCTACTGCCAGACGAAGAGCCAGGGAACGACAACCAACAACGTACCCAACGCAATCGTCGCCTTGCTGCAGATGCCTTCAGCATATGTGAGCGAGAGTTCAATTCTGTTGGCATTAATTGGAATAGACTAAACTAAATTTAGTTTTAGTACTGTCAAATCGTGTTTTTGGTTCGAAAATTTTAACAGAAAACACAATTTGACAGCACTAAAACTAAATTTAGTTTATTTTAATCTGCTTTACCTCCTTTTATTGGATTTTATTCTAAATGAATTATTATTATTTTTTTAATTTTAAATTCTTTTTCCAGGTTTTAACGCTTTTCTGGCCCGAACATAGTCTTTTCAGCCAGTTATTAGCATAGGCTATACAAGATTTTTAGCGTAGTGCCAACATTACGACGCAAATTCTTGTGGTATAATCTGTGGCAACTGAGAATCGAAATACGTTCAAAAATTGACTAGTATGAGATTATATCGAGATGACATTGAAATCTTAACGTGATTTAATTCTACTATTTAGTTAAAAGAATACCATTTTTTGATCAATTCACAATACAATTTCAATGTGGTCAACTTTCAATCTAGGTGAATGATGATTACGTGAATTGGGCTTCAGTTCTTAGGAAACATGTCATCGATTTAAGTGACAAGAAAAACTGCATACAGAAATTTTAAAAAAAACTTGTACTCAGTTCGGGAATAGAACTGAATACAAGTTTTTAGTACAAGTCGTATTGAAAAATAAGCTTACATATTTCCTATTTCGATATCGATTGTCTAGGTCATACTCGTAAGTAGTACATGTCACTGTAAAACATGATATCTAAAATTAATAAAAAGCATCGTATTTCATACCCTTGATTTTAATGAAATTAGGTGATCGAAACATTGACCATTTTTTTATGGAATATTCCACTCGTTTAGGTAACGATGCGTTTACTATTCGTTTTGTGTCTGTATGTGGTGAATTTGCATTAAAATTTTATAATTTTAATTAATTTATTTGCGTTATTTGATGTGAAATAAATTTTATTCATTTTAGGTATCTGCGTATGATGACTTAATTGCACGCACCTAAACGCACAATTGATATCCCAGTAGAAATAATGTAAGTTTTATTTTTCAATACGATCGGGTTCGATTCCCAAACTGAGTAAGTACAAGTTTTTTTAATTGATGTATGCAGTTCTTCTTGTCACTAAAATCGATGACATGGTTCCAAAGAACAGATCTTTCTATGTCTTAAAGTTAGACTTGCCCATACTGACCGATCTAAGTGTGACACTCTGTATAGAGGGGGGCCCGGTGGGCCGTGCCCACCCCTGTATGGTTTAGTGCCCACCCCAGGATGTTAGGCTGCCGTTTCAGAATACTATGATGGACGCCAAAATACTGATAGCTTCACACAAAAATCATGGGCCAGGCCCCCATGAAAAGAAAACTCTAGATAAGGCAATGTTAGAATACCGACAATATTAACCCATTTGTAAGTTAAAAAAAAGCTTGAAAAATGGGTGCTCTATGATTTGGCTGCTCTCAAAGAAAGAAGAAAACGAACAACACAATGATTAAAACTAAACGTACCCATAGAACAATGGTGTTAACTATTTAGTGGTTACTTCATGGTGTTATCCTCTACAGCTGCCTCAAGTGTGATCAAACAATAACTGTAGACTGCTGTACAACAGAGCCTCGAACAATGATGGCGAAATTGGCCGCGGGATATCCCCGATTCGTTAACCAATTCTCACAGCCATTACTATGTGATAAGACCTCACACTGCTCGAATAATAGTTTCGACATTACAGAACCTACAGCCAAAAACCATACTTCCTCCTCCGTACTCGCCAGATCTCGCCCCTACCAACAATGACTAGTTTTTCTGCGATGCAGTATTTTTTTTTCAGTGGTAACCCCTAATTACCTATCCAGAGCTACGAAATACCTTCACACAGTACATTGAATTCCGACCCCTAGAGTTCTTACGCAAAGGCATACCTGACTTTTTCACGAGATAGCCGAAAAACATGACAGACAATAAGAATAAACAACAATAGCCAACAACTGATTACTTTGCCTTAGAGAATAATTGTTTGAAGTTTATGTACAAAACAGCTGTTTCATACTTTAATCCCTTTTAAACCCGGTAAAAAAGGGTTTAGATCTACGAAGAGAGATAATTTAAAATTAAGAGCTATTTTGAAATCGGTACGTTGAGGAGTTTCTTTTGTTTTTATTACTATGCAAAACAAGTACCTACCTCGGGCAAAAGATCCAATTTGCCTACTGCTAGGTCTCTAGTGTATTTGTCGAAGATGTCCCATAGCCACATGGCAGTCAAGCTATACGCGTAGTAAGAAGCTACTCCAATAAAGAGCTTGTGCTGTTGCGTTACATAGTCTAGTATCTGAGGTTCCGGTTCACTGCAATGAAAATTATAAATAATATGAGACAAAACTATTGATATAGATAGGATAAAGGGGCAAAGTGAACTTTCTTGCTTGTGATGTTAAGTTTAGGTAAGATGGTAGGTAGTAGCTGGCTAGTGGGATTGATGCGTGCTTCCATCAAAATAAGTTTCTGAAAGGCTGTTTAGCGATAAAATAAACTAACAAGCCGTAAATTAAGTCGATAAAAGCTATCAACTCAACATTTTTTCAGTTGACACAGCTGTCAAATGACAATGCCAGATTCTGACCCACCATTTACAGTTATATGAAATATATGAAAAAATCTATATGATTTTTTATCTCGTACTGATTTCATTATTACTTTTTAAAACTTGCGAATATTGAATAAATATTAAAATAATATGTACCTACTACTTCCGTTGGGAGAAGAACTAAGAAATGACAAATGCGTTTTGTTGTACGACGTAGAAACAGAATAAAATATCAACCAAGTTTTCGAAAAATATCGTTCTCTTTTTTAACATTATGGATTTTATGCGCATATCGGTTATAAGTAATTGATGTTTTTATATAAGTTTTTAACAATTCTAGTTCCTTTAATTTTTTATGTGCATACGCATAATTAAGGTGTACCTATGTGAAACTAAACGCCAATTCTGGATTGATATTGTTTGACATTTACTTTTTCTTATGACTCTGTGGTGTGGTGAACTTATGACAAATGACAAAATGAATGAAACAAAGACGGTTTTGCTTTACCAGTATTGCTTACTTAAAAGATGTCGCAAATAGGGAATATATTAGTAGTTTATGAAATAGTCACATAATAGGGGGTCTTAAAACACTAGTGTGTGTGTTTTAGTGACCTAATTATGTGCAATTTCATACACTACTTTATCTACACTCATGCAATCAGTGGTTACCTAAATTAAATAAAAGACACAAAATTAAAACAAAATCAAACTCATCTAATCTAATAATTATTTGCATTTTGAACAGTGCAATTGTGAAACTAATACAGACATCTAAAGCTACATACATTTATATTATTTATTATTTTAACCAATAACAGCAAAATAATGAATGAAAAATTCAGAGAAATGGCGCCAAAACCAACATTCTACCGCGCATGCGCTGTTGCACGCGCCGCCATAGGCAATGTACCTGGCACAAAAGAAAATTGTGACAAAACCTCCTTGGTCGGGCTTCGTCAATCGAACTGTATTTTATTGGAATTCGAGTTACATTAAAGTACTGGTTTTGTATGGCGAACCTGTATTATAATTGTAGAGGTTCTATACCTATACTTTATTTTGAAAGTATTTCTATGGTTAAGAAAAGAACACCTTTTTCTACTTGTCACTTTTAATTGTCAATAAATTTTGATATACAATTTATAATCGTATTTTGCTATTAATCCCTATAATAACTAACTAGCTTTAAACCAACGTCCACAACATCTGGCGACCGTGAATAGAGAGATGGAGCGTGCTAAAGCTGAACGAACCGTTATAAGACGAAGATTTACGTTGTGTTGCAAAAAGCTAGAAACCCTACTTGTAAGTAAAGATATCGATTTAATTACAGTAGAGTTCAATAAACTTAGGGCCATATACAATGAATTGTCGATTATCCAAAATAAAGTTTTAAATTTGTGGCTTGACGACGAAACCAGGGATGAATCTCTCTTTGCGCTTGACATCGAAACGGACGACGAATACGTAAGTCAGTGGTACTCTCTCGAATATAAAGTCAGTAACTATATCGAGCTTAATAACACTGGTTCAGTTTCGAAACACTCTTGTACTGCTAAAGAGATTAAAGACGAAATAGCGTCACAATCAAGCCACCACAATAGACGATACAGACTACCTAAACTAGAATTGCCGACATTTAATGGAGAAATAAAAAAATGGTTAACATTTTGGACACAATTCCAAAAAATTCATAATGATAATGCTATCGATAAAGATGACAAATTTCAATATCTCTTACAATGTATGGAGCATGGGTCGATTGCGAGAGAATTGATAGAAAGCTTTCCACCCTCTGGGAATAACTACGAAAGCGCAATAGAACAATTAAAGCAAAGATTCGCTAGAGATGAACTCATAATAGAACATTACGTGCGGGAATTGTTACTTTTAGTACTAGCTCAAGCTAAAGGGGTACAAAAAATACCTTTAAGGTCACTTTATGATAAAATTACTACACAAGTGTTAGCATTAGAAAGCATGAAGGTGACACAAGAGAAATACGCTGCATTTCTATACCCCCTAGTGGAATCGGCTTTGCCAGAAGATTTGCTTAGAGCATGGCACAGATCGTCCATCCAAACTGAGAAGACTGCTAGCCCATTGCCAAAATTATTAGAGTTTGTGAGGCACGAAGTAGAGTCAGATGAGAGGATTCGATTGGCACGTACTGGATTTTCAAATAGCTTAAGTCCCTCAGTTCCTTCAACGTCATGTTTCACTGCATCAGACAGCAACAACCAAGGGAAAAGTAACAGGCCAATACCAGTTCAATCAACTAAAGCTTGTTTGTTTTGCGATAAGACTACGCATACTAGTTCAGAGTGCGTTACCGCTGTAAATAAGACCATAGATGAGCGCATTGAAATTGTGAAACGCAAGAAGGCATGCGGTATTTGTTTGAATACAGGACATTACTGGAAGAACTGCAGGAAACATCCGAAGTGTGTAGTATGTGGTAAGAGACACTTTCCCCTAATGTGTACTAACACTAAACCTGCGATCCGGCCAGAGAATAAAGTCCAGCAAAGCAGTGAGCAGGTGACTGTGGCGCAATCTAACAAGACAGTACTATTACAAACTCTAAAGGTAAAACTTGTGTCTAATTCGAGTAGTATTATAGTTAGAGCTCTGTTAGACTCTGGCGCACAGCGATCTTTTATAAAGTCTGATGTTGTAAATAAATTTAATTTAAAATGTATAGGTAAACAAGAACTCAGTCATAATCTTTTTGGTGGTGCTATTACGAATAAAAAAATTCACAATCTGTATAATGTAAATATTTGTAGTGTAGACAATAATTATTCATGTAACATAGATGTATTGGAGCAAGATGTCATTTGTGGGTATCTACCTCAGATAAGACAAGGTGAACTTTTAAATCGATTAATTAACTTAGGTATCTTCGTTTCCGACTGTACAGATGAAATTTCTGAAATAAGCATGTTAATTGGATCTGACGTTTTAGGTTCCTTGTTTACTGGACGAGCAGTACAAGTGGAAAACAACTTGTTAGCCGTTGAAACAAAGCTGGGTTGGACAGTTCAGGGTCCTGCGGTTGGTGTTTATTCTAATGTAAATAATGTTAACACTGTAAGTACTATTATCGGTAACATAGAAGATTTTTGGAAATTAGAATCAATTGGTATTACTGATGACGCGGAAACGAAATGCCAAAAAAGATTAGAGGCAGAAGTAATTACATTTTTTAACAATACTATTTGTGTAAATAATGAAAATCGTTATGAAGTAAGTTTACCTTGGAATGAGAAAGTAAATATGTTACTCCCTAATTTTGAATTGGCGTTAAAAAGATTAAACTCCACTACCAATCGCCTTATTAAGGTAAATATTCTTAAGGATTATGATATGGTTTTTGAAGAGTGGATTAAAGATGGAATCATTGAGGAGGTAAGCGATGATAATTCTAGTACTGGTCATTATTTACCACACCATGCAGTGGTTAAAGAGTCGAGTATTACTACAAAAATAAGACCAGTCTTTGATGCTTCCTGCGCAGATTATAATGGTCTATCACTTAATTCGTGCCTTGAGAAGGGTATAAACCTAATCGAACTCATACCTAAACTGTTAATTAATTTTCGTAGAGACGCAATAGGAATAACGGCAGATATTAAAAAGGCGTTTTTACAAATATCATTAAACGCCAAAGATCGTAATTTTTTGAAATTTCTTTGGTGGAGGGATATAAACGCTTGTGAAAAGACCCTTAAAGTTTATAGACATCAACGGGTAGTGTTTGGGGTCACAACGAGTCCCTTCTTATTAGCAGCAACTATTTTACACCATCTTAATAAATATAAATGCAAGACCTCATCAACTTTAAGAAATTCATTTTATGTCGATAATTGCGTTCTAAGTGTAAAAAATGAAGACGAAATGAACAAATTTATATCGGAGTCTAAGAAAATTATGTTGGATGGTCAGTTTGAGTTGCGTTGCTGGGTTACAGGTCCAATAATAACAGACGCTACGGTCAATACCATATCAGTATTGGGTATAACTTGGGATCCGTGTCGTGATGAGTTATTTAGTAAAGCACCATCTGTAAATAGTGTTCGAAATTTTACTAAAAGAAAGGTCCTTTCATTGACACAAGGCATTTTTGACCCAATCGGATTTTTATCGCCTCTAACTGTGATACCGAAACTTGTTATACAAAAATGCTGGATGTCAAACATTGAGTGGGACCAAGATTTACCACAAGATTTAAATAAAGTAATGGAGGTTTGGGCAAGTCAAATTCATTTAACAGAATCTTGTCGTATTCCGAGGCGGTTAAGCCATATTGATTTAGACGAAAGTGAAAATACTATACATGTATTTTGTGATGCTAGCCAATCGGCGTATTCATGTTGTATATATCTTCGATCTCAAGATGCTAGGGCAGTTAGTGTACAATTAGTTATGGCAAAAAGTAGAGTGGCTCCGACTAAACATATCACAATGCCGAGGTTAGAACTCATTGCTGTTTTATTAGGAACGAGATTAATGTCAAATGTTAGGGAGAGTCTAGACATTAATTGCAAAGAGTTCTATTGGACAGATTCGAGTATAGTCTTAGCTTGGCTCAAACGGAGAGAAGGTTTAAATGTGTTTGTTCATAATAGGGTGCAAGAGATTTTACAGTGTTCGAAGATAGAAGATTGGCGTCATGTTCCAGGAGATATGAATCCAGCTGATCTGCCGTCCCGAGGCTGCAACCCTAGAAAGTTAGTGGACAGTAAATGGTGGTTGGGTCCGGAATGGCTTCAGAAGGCTCCTGGTGAGTGGCCAACGTGTTACGAAACTCCTGATGAAACAGAAGTATTGAAGGAATTAAAGAAAGGTTGTTTTATTGTAAATAATATAAATACTGAGAATTTTTCGTTGCGTTTAACTTATTTTAACAAATATACCAAGATAGTAAGGACAGTTGGATGGAGTCTTAGATTTATAAATAATTGTCGTCGTAGAACACCTAGAATACATGGTGACTTAGACGCGCAAGAATATATCAAGGCTGAGAAAATGCTATTACGCATTATTCAAGTTGAAGACAACGTAGGTGGTCAGACGAAAATGAAAACGCATATAGATGGAGATGGTCTTCATCGTGTTGTAACTCGCCTCACTGTCAGTGACAATTCAGTGGATTTTAAGTCTCCAATTTTATTGTTATCTCGAAATGTTATCATAGACAGACTTGTCGATCAGAGACACGTCAACCTGTTACATGCTGGGTCGCAGACATTAATTAGCAGTCTTCGTGAAACATATTGGGTTATTGGTATAAGGAGGCTTGCAAAAAAAATAGTTAGAAGATGCGTTACCTGTAGAAGATATAGCGCTAAGGCGTGTACTGTTCCAACGGCACCATTACCCTGGGATCGTGTAAATTGTGGTTCAGTTTTTGAATCAACCGGCGTCGATTTAGCGGGTCCGTTGCTGTTAAAATCTGATCAAAAGGCGTGGAGAGTATTATTTACTTGCGCTACTTACCGTGCAATCCACCTGGAGCTCACTACGTCACTGTCAACTGAAGACTTTATGTTGGCATTGCGAAGGTTTTTAGCTAGGAGAGGAGGAGTAAAAATTATTTTTAGTGATAATGGCACTAACCTGCGTGGCGCTAGTAATGTTCTAAGTACTGTAAATTGGCAAGAAGTATCTGATAAAGTATCAATTCAGAAAATAAAATGGCGCTTCATTCCACCCTCAGCGCCATGGTCGGGAGGGTTCTGGGAGCGGATGATAAGGACTATGAAGGAAACCATAAGAAAGATACTTGGAAAAGCAGCATTGCGAGAGAATGAGTTATACACTGTTTTATGTGAAGTAGAGGCGTTGATCAACTCAAGGCCTCTTACGTATATTGCTGACAGCACAGAAAATTTAAGACCGCTCACCCCATTAATGTTTCTGAATATGAGTAGTGCAAGTAATGACGTTGATTGTATTCATAATGTAGATAGTAATATATTGACGTCACGGTGGAGATACATTAATAGTCTAAGCTCACAGTTAAGGCAACGTTTCCGCAAGGAGTATTTATCACTACTGACTGAAAATGCGAAGAAAATCTCCAGAAGAGATTTAAAGGTTGGTGATGTCGTGTTGATTGGTTCAGATGATACAAAGCGAGTCAACTGGCCATTAGGACTAATTTTAGAAATCATTCCTGGTATTGACGGTTGTGGTAGAGTTGCACGTATTAAAACTGCTACCGGGGAACGAGTTAGAGCTCTACAGCGCTTGTATTGTCTTGAGGTCTCTCACAATGATTCTATAGTCAATGAAGCTATTAGTAAAATAAACATCAACCCAGGCTCTGTTACTACTAAAATTCCTGAGATTCAAAATGAATACACCACTCGTGCTGGTCGTTCTGTAAAGGTTCCAGTTAGGCTTGATCTGTAATTTTGTTTTATTATAAATAACGTAGTGTTTGTTATGTTTAAATAGTTATAATTAAGTTGCTGTTTTACGAATAGATTTTGCTTATGCGTTAAGAGCTGATTTAATGATCTTAAGTATTGTATCTTGATCTTCTTTCAAGATGCAAGGTGTGGAGGATGTAGAGGTTCTATACCTATACTTTATTTTGAAAGTATTTCTATGGTTAAGAAAAGAACACCTTTTTCTACTTGTCACTTTTAATTGTCAATAAATTTTGATATACAATTTATAATCGTATTTTGCTATTAATCCCTATAATAACTAACTAGCTTTAAACCAACGTCCACAACAATAATGTAATTTGTAAAAGGCCAAGGGCTTTAAGTTATGCCTTTAAAATATTAGTGTTGAGTTCTTAATATTAGAATTAGAACATGAGTGTAGATAAAGGTATATTATAATATACCTACCTATTCGTTAGTAACGACATATATTTTTGTCAATCGGTATTGCAATTTTTTATTTAAGTACATTTACATTATATGAAGAGAAAAGATTGGTAAGTTTGTTTGTAATGAATAAACTCAGAAACTGCTTAACTGATTATAAAATTATTTTACCATTAGAAATGCAGTGTAATATATTAAGTAGGTATATCTCTGATATCCCACAAAATCGGAACCTATGTGGGAATAGGTAATCTATTGTAATAGGCTTAATAATTTATCGACAATATCGATTGATTTAACTCAACAATTAATATTGGGTTATAAGATTAATATATTTACATACTTTAATTATCGTAAAACGGACGAATAGGTACCTAGCCGCTATTTATTTATTACAATTATGAAAGCGCCTAACTATTAATTTAAAGCAATTACAGTTTTCTGCACAAATGCAGTTCGACAAACGTAAGATAATTGATCTCGTTTTACTATATTATAAAAAAACCGCAACATCTAGAGAATTTATAACTTTTATGTTTTGATGACCAATATTACAGCTATCAAATGTCGTTTATCGTATTCGTGTAAATCAATTTCCTGGGGTGGGGCAAACTTCTATAGAACTTCTGGCATTGTCCTTTATTTCGCAATCATTAAGTCAAGATCAATTTGTTTTCTATTCTGGAAAACATTAAACGATACAAAATATATGATTTCAGTAATATGACCATATCTAAAGATAAGTCTCATGAATGACAAATCAAAATGATCAAAAATTATAATTTGGCTTACCAGCATTGCAGAAACTCAAATTTGTTTAACAGTCGTTTAATAAATGTTTTGATCAGCTATTCAAAAACTGGGAGAAAGTACGAGTATAGTAATTATTTTGTCCAATATTTGAAAATCAAATTATGTACTTGGGCCTAAGCTGCGATTGTCTTCTCACCGCGGAGTATCTGATGGCAATGGTTGCCGCCCTCGACAAGTTCTTAGCGGAACCCATGACGATGGTAACCCTGACGAACACCATGGTTCCGTACGTCAGCTTATTGTTCCGGGAAGCTATAAAGGTGCCGTCCTAAAAACGTGATACTGCGATTATTTTCTTCAAACCGTTCCTTTGCTTTATCACACACAGAGAGAAACCTTGGTATAAGTTCTAAATGTATGTTTTAATGGCACTGGTAGTATGAATGTTTATAGGACTTGAAGTAGTCTGAATAGCCCTAATACTTGCCCGCAAAACTTGTGCATTTTTCATGAGCATTCTGTCTCTTGGTATCCTATGGTAGTTAAATCCCAGGAAGCCGTTGTTAACTGTGTTGAAGCCTAATTTGACCCCAATCTCGCCCACTTTTATCCCGGGGAGAGGCATGTGGGTCTCTTCGTCTCTGAGCTGCACCATGAAGGGCTGGATGCCGTGGTTCTTGCCGTTGATGTACAGCTGCGCTACCACTATACAGTGATTCACCGTATGTCCCACTGAAAATTGTGATGGTGGTGTGATTAGTGCTTTGCATCAATTTTTGGCGGTTACCTATTATAAGATCGAAAATTTTTTGACCAAATTTCATTTAACCGAAAACTTTTCGACTATTTTCGTTTCGTTTTTTTTCCTTCGTCGAAATTACGTTTGCCACTGTATCATTTGACCTATTATCAATTCGATTTTTTTCGTTACTCCAACGTTTCATTTGGTCGAATTTTTTTTACCGAAGTTATGCTTAACCGAAATAACATTTATTCGAAGTATTGTGTTTCCGAACATGCTAACAAAGAAACAAGCAAGCATGCAAGCAAGCATACAGCATGCAACATGCAGTTTGATGCTTCGCTCGCTCCGCTGTGCATGGTCACAATGTCTAACCTAACCTAGCTATTATCCTGTTTTATCCTGTGACATCTTTTCCTTGCGGGGGGCTTCCGCCCCCCCGAGCATCCCTTGCGCTTTTTACATAACCTGGCTCATTCGTTGCCTTTGGTGTAATAGCACAGAGGTTAAATAGATAAACAACATAATGTAACATTTGTAGCCAAATAATATTTGGTAAAATTTTATTTTGGTGAAGTGAAAGTATATGGCAAATGAAAAAAGTTCAAAAGAAACTTCGACCAATAGAAAACGAAATATTTTGAAAATCGGTGAAACGTTGTTCGGTAAAATAATACCTATGTCAAATGATATTTCGATGATTTAAAAATATGGCAAACAATACATATGGCAAAAAAGACGTCGGTGAACCGTTTTCGATCAAATAAAATTCGAACAAGCAAATTTCGGACAAGTGATAAGTTCCCATTTTTGGCTCTATCTATACAATATGCAAAGTAAAATTTTGATTACCATGGAAAATTTTATATGCAAAATCCAAAAAATATTGATTGATGTATTTAGAAAATAGTCAACAAAGGACAATTTGTAGGATATTTTGTATTTGCAACTTATTGAAAGTAAGTTATACGTTTTTATGTTAAGCAATCCAATACCCAAACGACAGCAGCGTTACATATTGCAGGTCAATATTTGTTGTGATCGTCTAAAACAATGTTTAGTTTTTTCGGAGATTCAAAACAATTGAGTCCTTACAGTTTCCCGGCCACCATTTGTAAGACGTAAGAGTAGGGCTGTGCAAAACAAACTCCTCAGTGCTGGCATCATAGGTCGCCGTTGTCTCGAGACCACGAAGAAATGTTCCGTGGCCTAGTTCAGTCTAAAAATTTCATGCAATAGATTACCATTAAGTCATTTTTATAATTTTTAGATCTACATACTTTTGTATTTTCCATAAGAATTTTAATGGCATCAACATAAACGGCGAGCACGTGGCTCATCCTTGCTTTGCTGATGTCTACGTATACTATCATAGTCACGGCTGAGCCCATGGAAGACCTGAGTATAATGCTCGATAATCTCAGTAGAGTTTCGCAATAAGTGGATCTTAAAATGAACATGGACAAGGCAAAAACTATGTCGAACTCTCATGTAAGTATGAATGTTGGAGATTGTACACTGGAATTTGTTGACAAGTATGTTTACCTGGGGCAAATAGTCCAGCTCGGTAAGTCCAACATCCAGTAATAATTAAATCGACGAATCCAACTCACCTGGGAATTCAACAACCCACCTATCGCAGTGCCTCTAGACCAAGGTTTTTCTATCAACCAGTGAGGCGCGCCCCACTTGGGGGGCGTAGAGTGAACCAAGGGGGGGAGCAGCGAGCGGCTCCAGAATTAAACTGTATAAAGGTATATTGAGAAAAATTAACTTCGCTGTGCACTGACTACTATGAAGCCAAAGAATTCACCAATTGGTTAATAAAGTGCAGCCACAATGCTCTCATTAATTGTATGATTTACTTAGTTGATTACCAACCTACTTTTGAATAAAACTAAACACGCCTACATTTTCATCGTTTACTTAATTGTCTTATTTTGACTCCCCATTTCGACTCCTAGGGGGCGTAGTATTTTATCATTATATATATATATATATTGTGGTCTCAGTGTGGCCAGCTCCTAGTATCTCAAAGCTAGTCTCTCAATTCTCAATGTAGCCAGTTCCACAGTTGTTGAGGAGTCCAGGTGAGATGAAGGCCATGAGCTTCCCTGTCGTATGTAAAGAAAATAGTATATAATATTTTGACTCAATAAAAAATAAGAAGATTTACTTAAATATGACTTAATTAAATTTCATTGGTGTGAGTCTATCTGGCTGGTCCCAACGAGATTTATCGACATGTGATAGCTTTGGAGCTAACATTCATTTAAAAATTTAAATTGCCCGATCTATCCATGACTCTTAAAAGTAAATGTTTTCGTCACCTGTGCATAAGTGCCGATAATTTCTAAATTTTCTGCCTTCTTCAGCCAGATCTCTTTCTGCTTGTCATCCGCCTGGCCGACTATGGTCGGTATGAACATGCCGTGGTGTAGCCCAAAGGGACTGTTGTCTTTGAAAACATACCACATTATTGAATCTCGAAAGCTCAACCTAAAATGAGAAATGATAATCAATGTAAACAAAAATATTCACAATGGTAGGTAAAATTTTGAGATACTTAGATAAAATGGTTTAATGTTTTCAAGGAATACAACGGAACATGAATAAAATCGGTTTGGAAAGAATCCTGCTAAACGTTTATTTTTTTAATAATATTTTTTATATTCTGCGAAACTGCGAAAATTCTTCAAAAGTCTTGTTTGGATTTTGAAGAAACTATTATTTAAAGTGATGATCTCTCAAAAACAATCAAAAGCAAAGTTTTTACACAACATTATAATTGTCACTTTACAATGCATGAGGATAGATTTTAATAATCTACAATCTCACGACGATGGTCATACATAACCCCTTTCCCTTCTCTTGTTAGTTGATACCGTCCCTTAAAGATCAGTCATCTACATACCTAGTTTTTTCGTAAAAACTTTTGTTAGGGTCTTTAAGTTTCTTCATCGCTTTGTAATACAAAACAGCTTTGCGGACCGCATTTTCATACTTCTCTTTGTGGCTTAAATATTCTTCGGGCACTTCATCTCTTAGACCTTTTATGCTCAACACTTCGTTCTCTGTAAGCAAAGGACGCATTTATTTGTTTCTTCATATAAACTTTTTAACTTCTTACGTAGCTACTTTTCACGGTTCCTTACCTCAAAAAAGAAACAGAACCCTTATATTTAGCAGGGGTGCTCAAACGGTCGATCGCGAGTGCTTTTTAGGTTGATCTCTAGAAAAAAAGCCGATATAGATCTATTTGTAGTTTTTGTTTTAGTTGATTATCAATTAGGCCAGAATAGCCCCCTCATCACTTTCTTCCATCGTGGTAACCACCTGCTAGCGATACTTTTTAAAGAAAAGCCACGACGCGCGACGTATTTTGTTTGTATGTATAAACTTGGGCGGCGTATTTGGCCAAGCTAGGTAAGTACTTGCGAATATTCTTGCAACTTTGTAATTTTTGAAGTACCAATAAACTCGAAATATTTAAAAAGAAGGAGTTTTTTCATTGACTTTTTAGATTCGATGTAAGTACACCACCTTGACAAAAAATACATATTATTGTGGAAAACTAATTGCTGTCGTTTCTATTAATTCTACGTGGATTCGTCGCCATAAAATTCTGCCACGTGCCTTTATACTTACTTATACCTGCTACACGATAGACCCTACCGACCTAAACGAGAATCCTGCATCTTTACAGCCTTTTAGAGTCGATCGATCAGTCTAACAATACTGAGGTTGATCGCCAGCAATTCGAGTTTGAGCGCCCCTGCCTTATACTCGTATATAGGATCAGTTGGTTGTTCGTCTGTCCGTATATCTGTCTATCTATCAAAACTCTTTTTCTGAGGAACGCGTAGAGGTTTTAAACTGAAATTTATATCAAATACTCGGGTCTACGGTCTCTTTCAGCTTTAAAAAAATTATAGATACTTGTAAGTCCAACACGATCAAACTATAGTACCGCTTATGTCGCATATTTTCGCAAATTTTGCGATTTCGCAAGGGAATCATAACCTAATACTTTGCTTCTGGGGATCTTCCCCAGCTGAGTGGCTCATTGGAGCGAAAAACCTTGTTTGTCTACCTTTGTTAACCATGGAACAGAAAAAACAATGTAAGTAAAGGCAGAAACAAACTATTGTGTTGTATTGTGTGTGACGCGTCAGAAACGTATCGGTTTCATACATTTTATATGGCTAGAAACACATTAGCGCCACGACACAACACACTGTAATAATGTGTTTCTAGCCATATTAAATGTATGCAACCGATACGCTTCTGACGCGTCACAACACAACACGACACAATAGTTTGTTTCTGCCTTGACAATATTGTCTTGGGGGTGTGCCGCGCGTGGCACAGGTATGCCTATAGGATTATAGCTCCGCATAGGTTAACACTTGAAGTTGTATTTCTTTACCAAATTATTTCAAATCTATCCCATTGTATCATAGTACGTGTTCGATGTATACCAATCATGTTTCATGGGCTATGTTGTTTGTTCTGGCGATATCTTGCAACTAACAACTTATATTTTAGTCTTGGGGCGTAGCAAGTATAACAGTAGTCTAAGTCACGTCTACATTTTTAAAGTTTACCTGTAAGTTGTAGGGTCTGGGATGTCTGGGATGACTCAAGAGGGGCCTCTTGAGTCATCCCAGACCGCCGGAGAGTAGGGTAAGGTTGCCACTATTGGACCACTTAACTTTGGACACTCATAACTTCTAAACTACTTGACATATGAATCAAAATAAGTATTCAGTTAAAAGGCTTTAATGTTCTAATTGCTTAGTATCATTCTAAAATAATTGTTTAATAAGTATATAATGTAAATAATGGATCTTTTCAATTGATCTAATAGGACATCACCGTGTTCACACTCACAATATCTAACAACACCTAACACCATTGGATAGACGAAAAAAATACATCCCCAATTTACATCCTTTTCAAAATTTTATTAAACTACTTTATCGCCGAGATTTATATAAATATACAAGTACTAAGTGTATGAGCTAAGCCGCGGACAGATAGACAGACGGACGGACAGATATAGCAAAACTATATAAGGGCTCCTTGTTGACTATGGAACCTATCCTTCTTCAAATTTATGACAAACTTCTTTTTATTTCAATAAAAAAAGGATCGAAAAATCAAATATTGGAACATTGATAATAATCTATACCTACGTTCCTTTCTTGGAAACAATACAAGTACTTATCAATTTATCATTATAAAATCTAAGATGTAGATAAGTACCTTGCCCATGAACAGTTTCATTAAAAGATAAATACGTATGACGTGTATAAATTTTACAGCGTAAAAAATATGGTTGAATACCTAAGGCGGCCAACCGTCTCGCTCTCTGCGGGACCGTCCCGGAATGACAGTTGCAATCCCGTATTGCAATATTTAATAAAATAGTCCCGCAAATTATCAAATGCGTCCCGCATGTCCCGCATTCCTATCTTTTTTTTTGTAGATGAAGATTCGTTTCCCATCGTCTCGCTCGCATACACTAGTGTTCCAAATAAAAATAACGAACGACGAGACGAGACGTACCGTACCTACTTAGGTAGGAGTCCCCTACTTAATATACACTCCACGCCGCAGCGCATCATCAAGCTTGTGTGTGTGCGACTTCAGTAGTAGTTCAGTAGTATACCTATTATAGTGTGGTTTGTTTCTAATTTAAGTGCACCACCAACACATCCTCAGTCTTCTTGTGAATAGGGGTGTGTCCCGCATTGACTTATCAGAAAGTTAGCCGCCCAGTATTATATTATCTGTGGCCGCCCTAAATTAGGGTCACACAAAATCCGCGCAATACGGGTCCAATTTGAATTTTTTGTCGTTAATGAGGCAACATAAGCGCAAGAAAAATCACAATCTCAATGTCGATCGATCGGAAGTGGTTCAGGAGGAAGCCTACTGAAATTTAAATATCATAATAATATGTAGGATGCGGTAACCAGTTTATTTATGTGACTTACCTGAAAGCTATTAAAAAGCAATTTAAATGGGACTAGAGCTCCGAGAAAGGGCAAAAATAAACTATTTAATGACAATTTATTACAAAATTTAGAAAATATAGTATTTGGTAAAAAATTAATCCTGCACCGAGGTATATTACATAGAGTATATACAGAATGGATTTTTTAAATGGGATTTAAAGGGCAGGTACATTAACCATTATAGTTACAAGAAAACATTGTTAGGCAACCATCCATAACTTTTTAAGATATTCTGATCTGCATTCACAGGTTTTGGAAAAAAGTTACAGTCAACAAAAAAAAATGCTGAGATAGCAAGAAATTTTTTTTATGCCTATCGATCCATGTAGGGATCAAAAGACCATTTAAGGTATGAGAGACTAGAAACGACAGAAATCGCCAAAAACATTTCCCATACATTTTGTACGGAAAATCCTCGGATCCTATTTCTTTCAGTGATCTCTCTATAAATCCTATTTATTACTTTTAAGGGAAACTGTAATTTAAATAAATACTAAAATAAACATTTAAACATGTATTCGAACCACTTTCTTCTAGATTCGTCAAAACTCAAAAGGTTTTTAATTAGGTACCTTGCTTGTTGGTACATGTCTAGTTGGGTACTTATTCGCGTACCACACTAATGTAGCGCTCACGTTTCTATTATTTACAAAATATACTTCAATTAAGTCTAAAAATTAGTGATTAGAAGATATTTTTGATAAATCTAGAATTTTGTCAGCGAAAACACAAGAATGACGTGAAATTATTTGAAATAAATTCGAAATTTGAAAGTAATAATTTCATTTTACTTTCATTTTTTCAGCCAATCCTTCCAAAAAGAAAACGTTTGGCCAGTGTAGAGCAGATAGATTAGATATTTATGCGTTTTTAAAAAATACATGTTTAAATGATTTAATTTGTTTTTATTTAAATGAAAGTTTTCCTTAAAAGTAAAAAATATAGGATTCATAGAAACATCACCATAAGAAATAACAGCCGAGGATTTTCCGTACAAAATGCATTTCTGTCGTTTCTAGTACTCATACCTTAAATGGTCCCATAGAGTCTTTTGATCCCTACATGAAATAGGATCGATAGGCATAAAAAAATTGTTTTTGGTATCTCAGCATTTTTTTTGTTGACTGTAACTTTTTTCCAAAATCTGTGAATGCAGATCAGAATATCTTAAAAAGTTATGGATGGTTGCCTAACAATGTTTTCTTGTAATTATAACGGTTAAGAGGCCATAGTACCTACTACTAGCGCCGCCATTCCTTTTTTATTAATAGACGTTTCTACAAAAAATAGAACAGTCAGGAACTCAATATACAAGTTTATTTTTTAGTTATGACAAAAATTTTGTCTGCTTGTTCAGACAAGCAAACTGAACAACTTTCACTATGGGGCCAACTTCGAAATCGCAAAAAAAATCAGCCGTTCCATACAAAATTAAATGTTCAACATTCACTGAACCTAAATGTATGAAACAGCTGACTTTTTTTTTGCGATTTCGGAGTTGGTCCCATAGTGAAAGTTGTTCAGTTTGCTTGTCTGAACAAGCACACAACATTTTTGTCATAACTTAAAAATAGCGGTGTATATATTTTAGATTTTTGGGAGCCATTCAGGCATAGATAGAAGTTTAAGGAGTAATCATAATCAGAATTATTGCTAAAAGTGGCCACTTTAAGCAATAATTATGATTTCGACTATTCTATACGGTTAATGTATACAAAATACGTAAATATAAATCTGAAGTATCTATATTGAGTTCCTGACTGTGCTATTTTTTGTAGAAACGTTTTTAATTTATCATAATTAATAAAAAACTAATAGCGGCGCTAGTAGTAGGTTCTGTGCCCTCTTAATGTACCTGCCCTTTAAATCCCATCTCAAAAATCCACATGTATACATACAGGGTGGAATTTTGTAATGCCACCTGAAGAGAAAGTACTCTTAATACTGTAGATAGAAAATTTTACTCAAAGGAAACATTCCTTTATTTTTGAAAAGAAACGAAACTGCATTCAAACATTTTCGAAAATTTGCTTGCCACACCCGGGAATCGAACCAACTTAAATCTGTAAAAATTACATCCTGTATACTTTTATTGCATCGATCGTTAGGGTCAATTATTAAGACGAAATCTCTCTAACAAACTTGATAAATTAAATGAAAGGAAAGCCATGAAAATGGACTTATAAATTCAATGGGTCAAGTTAAAGCACTTTTACTCAAAGATCCATCTGCTGTCCATGTTAGTAGTTAATAATTATCATTGACGTAATTTATCAGTACATTAAAATGACGAATTAGGTACTATTTAGATAAGACGATTGCAATTTGTTCGTGTTTGTAATGCAGACTCCTTAGATGCGATATAATATAACTGCGTGTATGAGGTAGTTTAAATTTGGAATGTTACATTTGAAAATAGATTGTCATTTGTTATTCACATTTGATTGTTTAATTATAAACCATTTCATATTTGTAAAAATGGCTTATTAAGAACAATTTGATTTAATGGAAGCATATTTTTTAAATAACAAAAGTGTGAATCAAGCTCTGCGGTGGAATGGAGAGAGATATCGAGACCGACAGGCACCAACTCGGTTCGTATTCAAAAGAATGGTGGAAAATTTTAAGAATATGGGTAGTTTCGATAACCGTCGGCAAACTCTTCAGCAGAACCATTTCGATTTTGATCTAGATGTTTTAACATATTTCGAAGTATTTCCAAAGGCTTCTAGCAGAGATTCTGCCGAAGTAATTGGGACAACCCACACTCGCGTAGGTACTTAAAGTGCTGAAAAAGTATAAGTACAGTAAACTCCTTATCAAGTTATACTGTTTGACCTTTGGACCGTTCTTATGTCGCTCGTAATAGTGGCGGTTTTCGTAGTGTAAATGTATAGCTTGAATGGGAGCTTACTGTACAAATGTTATCGTGATGGTCGGTTAGTGCAAAAATTTCATCCTGGGGATTGTAAGAGACGACTACAATTTTGTGAAAACATGCTGAGAGAAATTGACCTTAACTCTAATTTTTTGAAAAACATTGTATGGTCTGATGAAACCAACTTCAGCAATAACGGCATGTACAATCGCCACAATAACCATTATTGGTCTCGAGCATCTCGAGTGAATCCGGTTCGGGTTCATGAAACTAACAATCAAGTAAGATTTTCTTTTAACGTTTGGTGCGGAATCATGAGAAATATGGTTGTGTTAGTCTATGTGTACGAAGGACATTTAAACACTGTCAAGTATCTAGAAATACTGGATCTCTTAAGAAATTAGTTAAATGGTTTCCCCGAGGAAGACCAAATTATTCTACAGCAAGATGGTGCTCCCGCCCATAACAGCAGAATCACTACTGCCTATATAACCATTTTAATACCTACCTGGATAGGTACAAACGGCACAATCAGATGGCCTGCAATATCACCAGATCTCACCCCTTTAGATTTTTTTATGGGGATATGTAAAAAATCAAATTTACCTTAAATCTTATGCTAATGTAAACGAGTTGAGGGTTGAAGTTCAGAATACGATTTATAATATTCATCACAACACGTTATTAAAGGTGTTTGTTAGAAGAATAAATTTGTGTATTCAAGAGAATGGAGCCCATTTCGAGCAACTAATTAGTTAAGTAGTTTACCATTACTTACTTGTAATTAAATAAAATAATTAAGGGTTTCGTGGCTTTCCTTTCATTTAATTTATCAAGTTTGTTAGAGAGATTTCGTCTTTATAATTGACCCTAACGATCGATGCAATAAAAGTACAGGATGTAATTTTTACAGATTTACGTTGGTTCGATTCCCGTGTATGGCAAGCAAATTTTCGAAAATGTTTGAATGCAGTTTCGTTTCTTTTCAAAAATAAAGGAATGTTTCCTTTGAGTAAAATTTTCTATCTACAGTATTAAGAGTACTTTCCCTTCAGGTGGCATTACAAAATTCCACCCTGTATAAGTCCCTAACTATAACATTTTTTCGGTTTTCAAATTTTTCGTTAACATAATAAGACCTTGCTTCTTGCCAAAGTTGATGATTCTAGGTCAACGGGAAGCAGCTTTTGATTCCCTTGTGAAACCGCATAATTTGCGAAAATATCTAATACTAGCTGTGCCCGCGGTCTACGTTTCACCATAATATTTTATTCCGTTTTTGCAACATTTTTCATTGATGCTCAGCTCTTACTCGTAATAGTCGTAGCGTGATGTTATATAGCCTATAGCCTTCCTCGATGAATGGACTATCTAACATGAAAATAATTTTTCAATTTGAATCAGTAGTTCCTGAGATTAGCGCGTTCAACCAAACAAACAAACTCTTCAGCTTTATAATATTAGTATAGATTATTGTAGTAGAATTAAGATTCGTACCTATTTCACGTCTCTTCTTCGTAAATTCCACCCCTCCATCCAAATAGTTCGTCAATTCCTCGATGTTAAACGTACATTTCCGCCTCTCGCGGTCTAAATCTTCATTCACTTGACCACTGACCATTTTTTCTTACACACAACAACAAGCTTTGGTAACACAGTTCTTAACACTCGCAACGGTATTTATCGAATATTATACACCAGAAATACTATCTAAAATAATATATAGATAACATATCTTTCTTTACATGTGGATACAGACGGTTGATAATAAACTAACCCGTTGTTTAGTTTTCCAATGTTGTTGCTAAGTTCACTTGATAGGTGACTGTCATCCATAACAAACGTTACGAAACATTTCCAGCTTCTGTTCATCTTCTATCTCGTTTCGCTGAGTATATTTATTATTCTCTCTCTTTTCTACAGTGCGATATTTACGTTACCCGTGGTACGTTACTTAACGTCGCTTTACGAAATACAGTGAACGTGTTAATAACTGGTTGTGTGAATAATTTTATTCTGGACAAACAAGTGAATTGTTACACAAATCATAATTCTTTTGCTTTTCTTGAATAAAACCAAGCAATGTTTGGTTGAAATTCAAACTGACGCCGTCAATATGATGTATTAGCAGTAATTTTCTTAAAACGTATTAATACGTAAACATATCATACACCAATATGAATCAAGTTTTTGGATCGCAGGAGCGAGCATAGGTACTAATTCTTTCTCTGGAAAACCCTGTGTTTGAGTTTTAATCATGTGGATATATCTAACATTGTTCGATAGCTTGTGGTTTCTTTATGTGTGTATCTTGTGTATTTTACTCAAAAAAATGTAGTCGCTACTAAATGTAGTCATTTTTTTTTATAAAAATAACTTTTCGCTACGAATATAATTTGGTAAGTGAGTTAAGTACCATTTTAAATTTCACGAATAAATTGTAGTAAAAAATCTCCACATAAAAAAGTGAGTGAGTGAGACTAGGAAAGTGGATCACTGAATCGAGAGTGTGGTTACTTAATTACTTTGATAGTAACCCATGGAACATTTAATTGAATCATAGGCATTGGCTGCTGGAAACATCCCAGTTTTTGTCTAGATATGGACCGCGAGAAATTCATATTCTTCTCGTTTAAAAAATTCGTAGGGACAGCGAAACGGGCGCACCGCACTGTTAATGGTGCCGTGCCACGGTACGTTCGTCGTGACGTGACGGTGACGCGTGACACCACAGAACACATATACCCAAGCTACCTACTACCTAGTTCCTTATGTACTTAGTACTTTTAAATAATTTCGTCAAGTGTGATCCTTTTAAAAGTGCTGTGACAAATCGGTGTAACCATGAGTCCGGAGTTTCCTTTGGTCAAAGGACTGTAACGTCTTATTTTTAAGATCGACTATTATTCAGCACGGTTTTTGTAATAAAAATGACGTAAGGTAGTTAAAAATTATTTATTTTCAGCTATTCAATCATCATTCTTCAACAACCTAACGTAGTTTACCTACTGCTACATTGGCCTCCAACGTCACTTAGTTATTAATTATACAGAATGTTGTGTATTTCAAGTTTTCTGGTAAGTGTGTATTATGCGCTCATAGTTTCCCCTGCATGAACGGTTTGATGTATCTGTGGAAGCTGTCGTTGACGGGCTCCCTGTTGAGCGGCGACTTGAGCGCCTCCTCCATCAGCCGCTCGTACACGCGCCCGTCGTAGGCGCCCAGCGTCGACGACAGGATCTGAGATACGTGTTTGTTGGATTATTTATCACAAAACAAACCTTGTTATATAAGCTGTGGGTAATGTAGATATTTTACGGGGTGGAATGCTGAGGCGCAGCGTGTCTCGCGAATCACGATCCGTAAATATTGCGTATTTAACATTAACTGACATATCACAAAATAAAATATAGTTAAAAATTTAATTAACAAACTCAATAATTAAGAGGAAAATATTATTCTCTAACATTGTTCTTGTGTAATACATAAGAATAATATTAAATATGATAATTGAACAAATAATGTACCTAACCAAAAGGTTCATGGCATTCATCTTAAATACTTCGTCTTGACTTTTGACTCACCTCATCTCGAATATTGAAGGCATCGACTAATCCAACTGCGTTGGGCCTTATTATTATTAACAGCCGCTCATAACGCTGTTGGATATTCATCAAGTCTTCTTCGGAAATCTTTGTAAACTGGAATAACAAATGTCAACTCTTTACTGAGATTACATCTATTAAGTATTCCTAACCATTCCGTCTAGAAATTGGTTCTTATTGTACAAATAAGAACGGAAAGAAATTTGGTTGGAATAGGCTTCTAAATCAATTTCAATGAAAAATAGAATTATTTCCAAGTTATTTACTAAAAATAATTAAAATAAATGTAATCAGAGTCGCGTCGGGTGAGTGTTCCGCCAATATTCCAAAAAAGAACATGAGAATTAATACCTCATAACAGTTATTTTTTACTGCGGAGTTACGCATCGTACGTTATCGCTATCAGCTGTTTAGTTTAGGTCATTTAACTCGCCTGCCCCGCGCGATACATGCCCATGCATACAATAAGTTTTTAAATACATACTATGTTGTTGTATGTTGTAACATACAGTGTATTACAAACAACAGGATGTGTTGCAAGAATACTGATAGGTCTACAACCTATCAGTATTCTTTGTTTGGTTCCTGTGGTATTTTGAATCTGCCGTTTACGTAAGTCATGGATTCGCGAGGTGCCGACTGTGATTAATATTTGAAGCACAGGAATATCTAAGAGCTGTACAGGCAGACGCAATGTACAGTAAGTTGCTCTATTTCTTACTGCACATGCCGCAAAACTGTATGAAAAAAAAATTATTAATAATTTACCCAAAAAGCTAAACCTTTTAAAAATCAGGTTAAAGGCGTGATTTACGTGAACCTTAATTAATATATTGGTCGAGTAAATATGATGACTGACATACATGAAGTCAATTTTACTATTAACTGACTTCAACTGGAAATATGCACAATGTATTATATGTTAATGTTAGTTGGTAAAACCAATATGATCCTTATTGCGGCGATACATGTCTATCTTTTCTAGATCCACTTCACCAATTTAACGACGTTTTAACACACTTATTTAGCTAACTCTTATTGCTATTGCGAACCAACATTTTTAAGAATATAAAATTTTCTAAGAATCTACAAACCCTCAATAAATCCCCCGTTCTCTCAAGCACCCAGTAATGGAGATAGAGTGTCGAGAGATTTCTCAACACTGTCCTCACATTTGGACTACTGGCAGCAGTCAAACGCACCGTCTCTGACCAGTACACTCTACAGAGCACAGCACGGCAGTGAGCCTAAAACAAAGCGACAATTATTTTCCAAAAAATAAAAACCGACTTCAAAAAAGCTAAAAATAATATAAGAATAGCTAATATTATTTTTAACTTTTTTGAAGTCGGTTTTTATTTTTTTTATGTAAAATATTTTTTTTATTTTTAACTTTTTTTTTGAAGTCGGTTAAAAAGTCGGTTAAAATTCCCTATCTCAAAAACTACTGAACCGATTTTGATGAAACTTGCAGTATTCCCTAAGTTGAACAATACCTAGTACAACAAAAAAGAATTACTTAAATCGGACTTGTAGTTCCGGAGATATGCGAACACAAACATAAAAACATACATACATACACTTTTGAAATTTGGCACATTTCTTCAGACGCTGATATAGACTAACATATACGAAAACTGGGCAGTTCTGGAAATATTACATACATACGGGTCGAATTGATAGCCTCCTTTTTTTTGAAGTCGTATAGCTCTATATTTGTGACATACTCGTACTGTCATGACTAAGGTACGTTAGAAAGTGGTGTGAATAAATACCTCAGCGGCTGCCACCAGCTGCACAGTGGTCAGTTGCCACGCATCTTCGTATTCCATTCCACTATTTGTGTGCTTCCTAATACTTTGAGCGCAAGCGTTGATTTTCCTGTTAGCATTAAATACATAATGTAAACAAACATTAAACCATCCAGCATTTGCATAATCTACTCCTAATCCAAATAATACTTCCCTTAAACATTAAATTCTTCTCCTCTGAAAAATTCGGAGGAGATTCACTACTTTGCAACAAGGGTCACCAGCCGTTTCATTAAGATTGTTGATATTTAAATAAAACTACACTTTTCGGGTTTATCCGCGTATATTTGGTTTTAAAACATTTTAATTACCTATTTAGCCCGACTGCAAAATGCGATCGAAACAATCGGGCAATTTTTTTTAAATAAATAAGCGCGAGTAAAACCGAAAAGTGTTGTTTTATTTAAATGTGTAATACTCGTGCAAATAATAGATAGTAGTAAGTGGTAATAATTAAAAATCGATGACATCATTTCGAATACTGTTATAAATTACCCAGCAGCAACTGCTTCGAAAGACATAACAATTCCTTCAGGACTGGAATCCCATGTAGATAAGTCGCGTCGTGTCATATATTCGAGCGTAGGAGTCACGGGATTATCAGCTTCAACTTGTTCCCATGTTTTCATTAAGAACCTGGAACAGGCAGCTTTAATTATAACAATTTAACAACTGTGTATTTATGTGTGTGCATGTTTCGGTGTAGCTTTATAACATTTTTTATTGCACAGCTCATTTTTCCTTAATTTCAGTTTTTATTGCCTAATAATAAGGTAGTCAAAACAGCAGTGGATATGCGTGAGCTTATCATTTCTAGATAAGCTTAGCCTTGTACACTGCTGTGATTTGACCTCCATCATACTTATACACTAGACGGGTGGTCGGATAATAGTTTTTGTGCCTAGTAGATTTTCTTACTGTATGTAGTCCGTAATGGAAGTTCTTGGAAATATAACAAATGTATTATTAAAAAAACAAAATATTTTTGATGACACCCATCCATCTTGTAGACTTTTTATGTTAATGCCAAATAGTTGCTAAGAACTTCCGATTGCCACAATAGTTGAGCTGTCAGTTGGTGGAGCCAGTCCATTGTTTAATAGAGAGGTCAGATGTAAGTTGGAATTCCCAAATGGTATCATCATCATCACAGCTCATATATGCCCCCACCGAGGGGCTCGAGCCTACCCTATGCACAGACGTATAAAGGGAAGCAGACTTAACATAATTTTACTCAGACATTTGTCATAAGTAGTGTATATCATTTTTACTTTCACTCCAAAGTGACATGATATATCGCTATTTCTGTTTTTCGTCTATGGCGATACTAACGCACACATAAACATTTCCGAAGCCGTGGCAGACGCCACGTGGACGCCAAGTTTAGCTTTATCAAAATAAGAGACAAATGGCGTCGCGACATTGTGTTATAACTTACAATGTTTTGTTTTGTGATTATAAATAAAAATAACTGCTAATCGGACAAGAATAATGGCAACGTGCTTTGGTTTAGTAGATCGAAGTGTTCTAACGCATCATATAATAAAACTGCAGAAATTACAATAAAATTAAATTAATATTGTTTGTGTGTGAGTAATGTTTATATGTGGTAAAGTCGCCACGCTTTTTGAACGATACGTTTAGTCTGCTACCCTTTATGCGTCTGTGACCCTATGTTAGGGTAATTAGGCTGGCCCAGTGCGGATTGGTCGACTTCATATACACCATTGAATTTCGTCGCAGATGTATGCAGGTTGCCTCACGATGTTTTCCATCACCGTAGGAGCGTCAGACAAATAAACATATGAAATTCGAAACGAAAAACACATTTGTACATAATATGTATCACAGTTTTATGAATAAAGAAACTTCTTAGAACTGTAATCCTTTATTTCTACAACACAATTTATAATATTATCTTATACTTATAACAAAAACACGATTTACTTTTTTTTGGCTATGCATACACTAAATATCTTAGTGCAACCATAGATATATGAAAACACCACATTTGTCCCCTTTTTAAAATAAGTCACATATACTTAAACAATAATAAAATAGATTAGAACAAAACAAATTAATAAATTAAAATTACAAGTTAAGTTTATCTGGTGCTTTTCTTAAACGCTGAGATCTCCTTAGGGTTGGATTATTTCCCTCGTCATACACTTGATTTTGATTAGGCATTTCGACACTTTCCTTTTCTAATACAGGATTCGAGACAGTCACATCCTCCCCAAGATCCCTATTACTGTCTACATTAATATGAGTGTTGTCTTGGCTTAATGATACTACTGGATCATTGCCAATCGGATTCACATTAGGCATCTAATTGGCTATGAGGCAGGTAATTTTGGTTCAAGAATATGTACATTTCCTATATCTCGAGGTTTTAGGGCAGATACATGAACATATCTTGAAATACCACTTCCTTCTAATTTTACAATATATCTAATGGAACTTAGCACTTTAGTAACAATACCCTTTACCCATCCTTTCCCAGCAATCATGTTTTTACACCAAACATTATCACCAATATTGAAAATATATTGATTATTTCCTATATTTAATAGTGATTTTTTACTAATAACATTATGAGGTTTCATTAAATCAAATCGGGTCCTAGGCTTTTGCTTAAATAATATTTCATTTGGAGAAAAACCTGTAACATTAGGGGAATTTCTATATGTAAATAAAAAATTCTGTAATAATAATTTTTTTGACAATTTAGAATTTGAGTGTTCCAATCTTGCTAAAGATTTTTTAACTGTGTGTACCATCCTCTCAGCCATTCCATTTGACTGTGGATGGTAAGGCGGACTTTTTAAGGCTTTACACCCATTGGATTGTAAAAATTTTATAAAAACAGCAGAATTAAATGGTGGCCCATTGTCGCTTACAACTTGTCTTGGTATGCCAATTATTGCAAAAGTTTTAAACAATTTTTCAATAACTTTTTCAACTGTAGTACTGTTCATTATGTGAACATCCAACCATTTAGACATGGAATCAATGATTAACAAATATGTACTAGAATTATAATAAAATAAAATAAAAAAAATGTACATGAACTCTTTCAAAATTAGTTTCACATTTTCTCCAAGAAACCAACACTGCTGTATTTGTAAAATTTCGACTTCCTTGACAAATTTCACACATACTCACTAACTTTTCAATATCTTCCCCTATATTTGGCCACCAGCAGTATTCCCTAACTAATATTTTTGTTTGAACTATTCCTTGGTGAGACTCATGAAATAAATTCAATATTATGTTTCTCAGTTTTTCTGGGATTATCACCCTATTACCCCATAGGAAACATTTTTGATCTACACTCAATTCTGAACGTTTGCTAAAATATGGTCTTTATCTGATATTGAGTTCACAATGAAAAATTGCTCCATCCTGTCAACGTAAGCAGTGAAGTCCGTTTGAGAACTATATGGTTCGATATTTCCGATCATCCTCGTCGCCAATAATATATATCACAGTCTTGTGAATAAATAAACTTCTTTGGAACTGTAATCCTTTATTTCTACAACACAATTTATAATATTATCTTAGACTTATAACAAAAACACGATTTACTTTTTTTTGGCCATGCATAGACTAAATATCTTAGTGCAACCGTAGATATATGAAAACACCACAGTACATAGCAGTCTCGAACCCCAGACCTCCCGATCGGAAGTTCGGAAGGCAAGTGCCGAGACCACAACGCCACCGACGCTGAAATGGTATACAGTTATTTTACTTTTTACCTTGCAGTCTGTAGGAGTAGGACAGTATAATCGCCCTCGTAAGTTCTCGTCGCGGCGACGAAGCCATATATTAAGGGTAGATTTGAAGAGGTTATATAACCGTGACCGCCACAAGCGAATCTGCACTGCTCTATTAACGTTGAGCAATCGGATGTACTCACTGCCTTTAAGCAGCTGGATAGGGCATGAAGCTGGAAGTTAAATAGGACAACACTGTAGTAGAAACAAGATAGGCAAAAATATCAAAACTGACAGAAAACTCTTCACTAAAATTTGAATTGAATATTACATAAAATTAATTCTTACAGAAACGACAATAAACCAGAGACGAATTAGTATTATATCAAAATGAACTGAACGCAGGACTTCTCTTAAAATTAACCTTAAAATTCAAAAAGTATTGAAAATTAGTTCTTGCACATACTTCTGGCAGTTTGACGGTGTTACCATCTTTCATATCAGCGAGCACGGCCGTAAATGTATTCCAAAGCCATGTACTGGTCGATTGAAGAGCGTGCGACGTCGCTATGCATATAAACAACTTATGTTGCTGGGTGAGGTAGTCGAGTATCTGAGGTTCTGGTTCACTGAAAAAAAATAACATCCTAAATTTGTGAGAAAATTGCGTGAGTTTGTTACAAGCTAATATCATTTTCCTACATTTTTCTGCGGAACGACTGCGGAAAATAAATAGTGAGTGGCATTTATCTAAGGCATTAGGTCTCGACAGAATCGAATGCTTTCTCATAGTCTACAAACGCCAAGCATAGCGCGAAGCAATTCGTGATGATCGGCTTGTAAACATGACACAGGAGTGTGATGGGTCTTTAATTCTTCAACTGACAACTCTTTTTGACAAAAATGTACCACCACGCCCTGTACTGCATGAACAGTGCTTTTACGCAATTTGCCCTCGAGTATGATGGAGGAACAGAAATTTTACAAGATCTTTTAATATTGAGTGAAAAGTGCTATTTTAGATACCTACCCATCTTTATATTCACCCGCTTGAAACCACTCAGTGTTGATCTGGAGGTCCGAGGTTCGATTCCCATGTGACCAGAAGTTTCTCTGCTTGGTTTGGGGTAGGATAGAACGTCTAAGCCCGCCTAGCTAGCTGCCACCGTATTATCTTGTGTCGCGATAATAAGAATGTAAATGACATTGTTATGTTTCGACACATTTAGAGGTAAGATAGCCAATTTCTCAGTTGTTTAGCAATCCAGGTAAAGCTCAATCTAAGGCCTTATCTTCATTTACCACCAGATTACCTGAAAGCCAAGAGCTTCCCTGTTGTATGTAAAAAATATATTGAATGTTACCCTTATGTAAACACTTACTTTGGCTTTGGTTGAGACTGCCTCCTTACGGCCGAGTATCTGACAGCTATAGTGGCTGCTTTGGCCAAGTTAAAAGCCATTTCGTTAACCAACATCACTCTCACAAACACCATTGTCCCATAAGTCAACTTTCCATGCCTGGCCACTTTTACGTAGGTGCCATCCTGAAACAAAAGAATAGTGTTGGCATGATATATGCTGCAAAGAAGTTATTTTACACTTTTTTATTTATAATACTGTAAGTACTACAAACATTTTTTCTTTTTCTGGGCTTTAGATACTTTGCAAAAAATTTAATTAAAATAATGGGCAAAATTTAAAGGATAGGGAGAAAGAAGAAGAGGGAAGCTCTTGGCTTTCATCTCCCCTGATGGTAAGTGTCGATAAGGCCGAAGGTGGAAGCGAGCTTTACCTGCAGGCCTATTCTGTAACTTCGGTTGCTAACTAGAACTGTCATTTTTGAAAGGAACTTAACATCCATTACTGCTATCATGAATGCTACCGTAACACATAAGATCACTAAACCAGTAATGGATATAAAGTGTCTTTCAAAAGTGATTTTCTTCTTATATCACCTCTGAAACCATATTTTTGAAAATAAAATGATTTATTATTATTAAAAATGACAGTTCTAGTTACCAACCGTAGTTAGCGAATAGGCCTGCAGGACTCCTCTACAACTGAGTATTAATCGATCGCGATATTTTAAAATATAACATCAAATAAAAATATCTATAAAATGTTTTAATAATGACGCTAGATTATTTTTGTTCGTTATTATGAGTATTATTGAATTGCTCTGCGTAATTAGCTAGAATTTCCGTATTCCAGCCACCATCTTATTACATACCGCCACCCAACTTCCGCTACGATGGGAATGGGAGGCTGTTGCCTCCTTCTATGAGAATGTGATCTTGCAAAAGGAGGTAGCGCAGAGAGAGCGGGAAAACGATCCTCACGCCGCCCCCTCCGATGTAGACTGTTGGAAGGTAGAGGCCTCCTGCAGCCCGCCAACTTTGACTGTCCTTGGAGTGGCCTGCGTGTTAGGGTGGCTCCTGATGCGCGCGACTATAGCAACGTTTGGGGACTACCTCTACGTTCAGGGTAATCCCCCACAGGGCCATAGTTGGCCGGGCTGTCCAGGGGTGGTTCAGAGAATTGTAACTTCCTAGACCCTGGATCATACCTAATATGGAGAAGATGGACGTCGGGGTTGGTTTAGTGGATATACGCCTCCGGTAGATATGTATGGTGCGCAGAATTCCACCTTGATAAAAAAAGCGTTTCCGTATATTCCAGCGATTCAGGGGATTTATTTTTGACGGCGCATTGAATTTACGTCGTCAGTTTCAGGTTAATCAGTTTCACGTCAGTTCAGATCTTCCTAGGGGTGCTCTGGGCTTCAGCTTTACCATACTTTTTGGGACACTCTGTATATGTAACGACACCTATACTATTATGGAAAAAGCTGGAGCAAATGATTTTAATATTAATATTAGACTTAGATGTGTCAAAAGATAACATGCGTATTATATTTTGACATTAATTTAGATAAGTAAAGACTGTTATTAATTTATAAACTATTATTTCACAACATTCGATTCTCAAAATTATTGAATTCTCATATTTTTTTACTTATTACCACTTTATTATCTATCACCCATTCCGGACGGCAGCTGATAAGAAGAATAACGCATGAAAACTTATCAGATGTATCAGAAGTATCGACGTTTACAATAATTATGTCATTACCCTACACGGTGATATTTGTTTACATAAATAGTCATACACAATAACATTTTTTACACTGTAATGAATGATGTCCATATATAACACCAATTACAAAAATTGATATTCACTGTTTGGTCTAGTGCCCGTGTGATTTATCATAGCTTTTTAGCAAATACGACGAGCATAACTGCAGATGTGTACCGAGGAGGAGGAACTGGACACAATAAAAGCTTGCAAATCTCCCGCCAGTTTTGGATAATCGCTCGTCCCCGCTGCTCCTGCACGACCGCACTCTATAGGTACTCTACAGTAGGTATCTAAACTATAGGGTTAGAAGCTTTGCGTCATCCACCGTATTCACCAAACTTTGCGCCGACAGAAAAATTTTATATGCCTTTCGTAGACCTGACTTCTACGCTGGCAGAGATGCCTCGTTAGCATGGATACTTTAATTAACAGAAATCTCCAGTGGCATCTTCAGTGCCACCTCGGCAACCACTTGCTCTTTAATTTGACACGACATTATTCCTCGAGTGCGGTGCCAATAGCACAACCAATATATTTCTCCTACATTGTCTCAAACGTCTCAAACCAACATCAATCTTCCTTTTCAAAATATTAAATTTAATAATAGTTATCGGTTACTTCCACGGCGCACAATATACTAAAGTTTATCAATCTTGCCCTTTAAACATCAGTAACTTCTTTTATTTTTTTTCCGAAATATGTCTGTTAGCCCAGGACTCAATATGTGAATCCTACTAATCCTACTGAAAACATCATACCCAAAAATATAGTACAATCGATGAATTCAACGTTTTGATTATTCATTTCCACAAAAATTCAATGATAAATCATTCAATGCAATATTTAGAGAAAGTGTTATTGAAATCGTCAGTATCTTCGTTTCCTCTGTCCACCTTAAATATTATGGATGTCGTAAAATTAGTACTATTTGCAATAAAAGTATCATTTGCAAATTAAACTAATTTTACGACATTCCTAGTATGAATTAGAGGGTGCTATTAACAATCAGTGGTATTAACAATCAGTGTGCTTATTCTTACACTACCTTAACAATACACAACCGAAAAAACGTCAAGTTGTTAATTACTTACTTTCAATACTTTCGCATTTTTCATCATCATGTTCTCTCTGGGCACGTGATAATGATCAAATCCAAGGAAGCCATTATCTGCTGTGTTGAAACCTAATCTTGGACCAATTTCACCTAATTGGATTCCATCAAGAGGAATATGGGTATCCAAATCCCGGAGCTGCACAATGAATGGATGAGGCCCGTGACACTCTTCTTTGGTATACAGTTGGGCTACAACTATGCAATGGTTAGCAGTTTTACCCACTGAAATTAATTTTATGTTTAAATAAAAAAATGTATTCATTAATTTAATGACTATAATTATTACTGACTAAATAACTATTAGTAATAAAATTCAATTTATCTCAAAACTATTTGCTTCACACAATTTTGTCACTGCGCCAAATGCTTCTAGCAAAATTAATCGAAGACCTCTAGCACTTTTCTTACAATCTGAACAATTTTACGTAGATGGTGTCTCCCAGAACAAAACCAGCCATGAATATCCTAACGATCGAAAAAAATATAATATTTATTGTTTATGGTTTATCAAGATATTAATCTAAATAAAATACAAATAGCATAACCGTTACCCAAAATTACAAAATAAAAAATTCAATCCATAATCTACGACTTTATTACTACTAATGGAATTGCCACGCTCACAAATTATAATATGACATTTATCATATTTCCTACTGGGGATTGGAGTCGCTCACGTCCGTAGGTTTTACCCTCGAGACCCTACACGTGATCCCCGGGTGGTGCTAATCGAGTGACCAACTTCTGGTGGTAGGGCTTGAAAAACCCGACTGGCTAGCGACCACCGTGCGCATGATGTAAAACCCGTCAAGTGGCCATTTTTGTCCGCGTTTCGGGATCAGTCTGCGCACAGCCAGAGCTTGAGGGGTCGTTGCTGCGATTCGTATGGTTTGTGCGGGCTTCCGTCGACCCAGTGCCAGGTTGACTGCGTTGACCCTCCGCCCAGGAAGACCCGAAGAAACGGCTGTTCCGCTGGCCGCCCGTGGTATAGTACAGGGGCCCAAGCGGACCTAACCAGTCCGTGAGGCTGCCCCACCATGCCACGCATAATCTCGGGGTGGTCCGTCGTGCCGGTTGGTGACCGGACGGTGGGTCCCGGCGGCCACTTCCGGGGGGGTTCGGGGGCCCTTCCGTGCGGAGGGTCAGCGCAAATCAGCTGTCGGCTGTTCCCTGGCGAAACAGGCCTACACACATTAACTATGCGAAGCGCAGCAAGGACACCTCAGTTTCACGCCTCTCACTCCAATAATTATGGCAGCGCAAAATATTAAGACTGGTCGTACAGCGGTGCATTATCCCACCAAAACACCATTATTCGAGGTGGGGCTCGCTAACATCCGCGGGCTCCACTCTAACCTCTTAGCTGTCCACCACCATCTCGAGACAGCCCGTCCAGCAATGCTGTTTTTGACGGAGACGCAAATTATCTGCCCGGCCGATACAAGCTACCTTAATTACCCCGGCTACGCTCTTGAGGAGTCCTTCAAGGCGAAGGCTGGTGTTTGCTTGTTCGTCCGGGCGGACGTTTGCTGTCGTCGCCTGCGCTGTTTGGAGGAACCTTCCTTTTCCTTCCTTGCGGTACACGTCGATTTTGGCACTCATTGCCGTGTCTACGTCTGCGTCTACCGTTCCCATCGTGGTGACTTGGAGACAACTCGACTTTTTGAACATCTAAGTCGGGTGGCAGATGACGCGCAGGAGCGATTTCCTTCCGCCGAGCTGGTGTTTTTAGGGGACTTCAATGCTCACCACGAGTTGTGGTTAAGTTCCTCTAAAACTGACCATGCGGGTAGGACTGCCCACGCATTCGCTCTCACGCACGACCTGACACAATTGGTCACCCAGAACACCAGGGTACCAGATATTATCGGTCAAGCGCCCTCTTTATTGGACCTTCTGTTGACAAATCGCCCTGACGGATATCAGGTGGTGGTTCGAGCTCCACTAGGATCTTCGGATCACTGCCTGGTATCCGTCTCAGTGCCTCAGGCGTCACGACCGTCGCCTGTGGTTGCAGCACGCCGTCTGTGGCACTATGCGTCAGCAGATTGGGACGGTATGCGGGATTATTACGCATCTGTTCCTTGGTGGCAGCGCTGTTTCAATAGGATGGATCCGGACTCCTGCGCTACCTCTGTTGCTGACGAGATCATACTAGGAATGGAATATTATATTCCGCATTCCAATCTCGTCAGTAGAGGCAGACGTAACCTCTGGTTCAATCGCGAGTGCGCCTCTGCTGTTGAAAACAAACAGCTGGCTTACCGCGCTTGGATCAGAGGCCGAGCATCTAAGGATCCCAATACAAGCCTACTGAAAACAGCCTACAATAATGCCACCAAGTTATGTAAGAGGGCTTACATTAGAGCGGATGCTCAGCGCATTGCACAAGTGGGCCAGGAACTGCTATCGCACCCTACGGGTAGCCGTTCTTTTTGGCGCCTGGCCAAAGCTGTGCAATCAAACTTCTGCCAACCCTCGCTGCCACCGCTGAGACTTGCCGATGGCTCACTTGCTCATCAGCCGCAGGAGAAAGCCGACCTCCTGGCAAAACTCTTTGCGGCTCATTCCCGTGTCGATGACTGTGGTACACAACCTCCGAAACTGTCCCATTGTGGCAGCACCATGCCCGATATCCGTATCAGACAGCGTGATGTGCGGGCGGAGCTCCAGTCGATCGATACTCGAAAAGCGAGTGGACCAGACGGCATTCCTGCGATTGTTCTTAAGAAGTGTGCAGCGGAGTTGACTCCGGTCCTTACGCGTCTATACCGTCTGTCGTTCTCTGCTGGTTGTGTGCCGAAATCTTGGAAAGAGGCCAATGTCCAGCCGGTTCCCAAAAAGGGAGATCGTTCTGATCCGGCTAACTATCGCCCTATAGCCGTCACTTCCATTTTGTGTAAAATCATGGAGAGGATCCTTAATACACAGCTGATCCGTTACCTGGAAGGTCACTCGTTACTTAATGACCGACAGTATGGGTTTCGTCCTAAACGGTCAACAGGTGACCTTCTAGCGTTCCTTTTGCACAAATGGGGTGAATCTATCGATAAGCGCGGCGAATCGGTGGCTATTAGTCTCGACATCGCCAAAGCTTTTGATAGAGTCTGGCACAAGGCTCTTCTTTCCAAGCTTCCGGCATACGGATTACCCGCGCAGTTCTGTACGTGGATTGCCAGCTTCCTCCACGAGCGTAGAATTCGCGTTGTCGTTGACGGCTGCGCTTCGCGGTTCGTGGCAGTGAACGCTGGTGTTCCGCAAGGCTCCGTTCTATCCCCCACATTGTTTCTTCTGCATATCAATGATATACTTTCCTTGGGAGCTATACATTGCTATGCAGACGACAGTACAGTGCATGGGGGATATCACGGAGCCTCGGGGGCTGCTTGTGGTGATATTGGTAGGGAAAGGCAGAATCTTATCATTGAGCTCAACAGGACGCTGGACCTCGTCTCCGAATGGGGCTCCAACAATCTTGTTGAGTTCAATGCTAAGAAAACACAGGTGTGCGTGTTCTCGGCGAAAAGGTCACCTTTCCTCCCCCTTCCTTCTCTTCAGGGCACAACCCTTCACACACAGAGCAACATCACCTTGCTCGGAATGAACATTCGCTGCGATCTGAACCCCAGAGACTACATCGAATCCGTCATAACTACTGCCTCACGGAAACTCGGTGTCCTGAACAAGGTGCGTAGGTATTTTGCGCCGGACCAACTATGCTTGTTGTATAAAACTCAGGTTAGGTCTTGCGTGGAATATTGCTCGCACCTTTGGGACGGCTCCGCTCAGTACCTCCTCGATGCTCTGGACAGATTGCAGCGTCGCGCTATTCGCATAATTGGCGATGTAGAGGCAACTAACACCCTCGAGCCTCTACAACTTCGTCGTGACATCGCCTCTCTTAGCGCTTTTTACCGAATGTTCCATGGGGAATGCTCTGAGGAGCTCTTTAACCTTATCCCTCCCTCTCCATTCCTTAACAGAAACACGCGTAAGGGCCTTCGGAGTCATCCGTACACTGTGTCCTCCTTTTCACACCGTACCAAGAAATTCCAAGATTCCTTCTTCTGTCGTTCATCCCACACTTGGAATTCTCTACCTGCGCACGTGTTTCCTCCATCCTACAACATGGGTTCCTTCAAAAGAGGCGTGAAAAAGCATCTTTTGGGCCGGCAAGGGGCGGGCAGGTAGGAGAGTGGATGTCGTCCCTTCTCTATCTGTCAACTCATTTGGGCCTCTTTCACCGCTTAACATCAGGCGGGAGGAGGTCATTTGCCGGGCCATCCATAAAAAAAAAAAAAAAAAAAAAAAAAATTTCAATATATACTCACATCCTCCAGCCCACCATTTATACGAAGAGAGAGTTGGGTTGTGGAGTACGAATTGTTCATTCTCAGGGTCGTATGTTGCTGTGGTCTCCAAACCTCTAATAAACGTTCCGTGTCCTAATTCTGTCTGTAAAAAATATATCTGCTCATTCTTGTCTCCTAATTCAAAATGTCAAAAAACCTTTGCTGCTTTTTCGTTACTTCAACAATCACAAAACAATCAATTGAATAATTCTTATTAATGCAAAATGCAAATGTCAATGTTCAAAACTAAGAATTATGCACAAACAAATAAAGCGATATTGATATTTACCTGAGCATACGTCCCGATTATTTGCATGTCCAATGCACGTGGCAACCAATGGGACTGCTGTTCAGGAGTGCACTGACCTAATATTGTTGGCACGAACATACCAAAGTGCAGCAAAAATGGTGACACTTCCTTGAAGAAAGCGTCCGCAATGCGACGAAGCACCGGCGAGTTTGATCTAAGGGATTGAAGCTATTTGTAATAAAGGCTAATTATGTAATAGTAACACCTTACGTTCCAAATTACTTAAGCTTACCCTAAGTCTTCTAGTCCAGTAACTCCCAACAGTTCATTTTTGACAATTTTACTCAACAGGCAAGATTTACGGACAGCATTTTCGTATCGCTCCTTCGGGCTGAGACATTCATCTGGTACTTCGTCAATCGATGCGCCAGAGTTGAGAGCAATATCTTCTGTAAGATAGTTTCGTGATTTAGTTCACAGACTCATCAGAATTTTTATGACTGTTCTAAGTACCGACTACTTTATTTAAGCTATTAATTTGTTACGTTAATTTTGTTGTTACGGCCATTATTATGATTTTCATTAAAGTCTTCTAATTAGCTTGAAAAAATAACAAATATCGAAGAATTTTAAGTATTCATCTCATTATATTTATAGGTAAAATTCTAGTTGTACCAAAATTACTTATTTTAACACAGAAATGTTACAATTACAATATTTTATACTTTTAATACTTACTATATATTAATCTAAAAATCTACATTTCTTACCAATTTTCCTCCTTTGTATTGTGTTTGTCTTACCACCGTCTATTATATGCGTTACTTCCTCAATATCAAAGTCACATTTATTTCTCTCCTTTAACAAGTCTGCGTTGATTTCCATTTTCATCACTCTGTTAACTGGATACAAAAAAAACTGTTCAGTCCCGAAAATACGATATGATTCTCAGTCTTACTACACTTTTGCCACATTTGTATTCTGGCTGGATTAAACCAATTTGAATTGCATTAGTATGTTAATACGTGATTGTGTTCCGTGAATTTACATTTTGTAAATATCGCACATAGCTCTGGAAAACATTTACCTATAAAATATTTAACTCTGTATGTAGTTACATGCTTCAAAGGTATAAATTAGGGATAGCTAAGGCTAACTAATATTTAATGTCTACTGATAAAATTGCCATTTCTACTATAAAAGACAACTTTATTTAAAAATACTTTTAAGAAAACATAGGTTATACCAGGTTATACTTATAAACTGCAAACAAAATGAGGAACCAAGTATAAATCGAATATCGGACATCCAGAAAAAGGATTTTCTTCATAAAGAAATAAATCAATACAATAAAAAACCCATCTCGGGATTTGTAGTTATAAACAAAAAAGTGATCAGTACGGTGTTGAAACGTTTAGGTTGGATTATTATTCGGTGGCCTAATGGTAATAGCGGTTCGAATCCTGCGTGAGGTGAAATTCTTTTTAATTTATTCATTTTTCAATTTATTTAACGTTTTTATGAAAATGCAAGGTCATAAAAAATACTACTTTTTTTTAAAATATTTTCATTCGTAATATTTTTCTAATAACATGCAATTGAAAATATTAATAAGATAATAACTGTTGCCCGCGACGTCGTGTTCGTGGAATTCAGATTTGTTGCGAGTTCGGTTAAAATTAAATTTCGGGATAAAAAATAACCTAATTCTTCCACAGGGCTTAACCTATGTCTATACCAAATTTCATTGAAGTCGATAAACCGTTTAGATCTGAAAGCATAATACAGTTATGTTGGCGTTTATAATCACCATCATCATCACAGCTCATATACGTCCTCACCGAGGGGCTCGAGCCTACCCTCGAGGGTAGGCGTTTATAATAATAGTTAGGATTTTTAAAACGACTCTAGGTTGTTTTAGTGAGATAATGTGAGTATTGCTTTCTATTTCCTCACGCAGTGACGCAGCCAGCTATTGCAATTACGGTAATGGCTGAAGAGAGGGAATGGGATGCTGTCGCCTAAAATGTAATGAAGCAGAAGGAGACAATGAAAGAGGGAACGGGAAAATCATTATCACTCCGAAGTTGGACTGAAGAAGAGAACCTTCGCAGCCTGTCTTAAACGACCGCTCTTGATATTCACGATTATACCCAGGGTAATCCCACACAACCCCGGACGGTGGCCCTCTTGCGACGTCCGCAGAGGGTCATAACAATCCGGGCCGTGCGAGCTTATCGCATGGTCAGCCACGACGCGGCCTGCGTTCCTGCGGGTCAAACGCCGTGGGATGCCGCACGCGTCCATGCGGAGGTGTATCGGCATCGGGTTGCTGTACGAGAACGGGGGGACGATCCGCTCCTGAGGAAATGAAGCGGGTTCGTACCCAGGCGCAGAGGGAGGCTCTGCGCCGAGAGGGTGAGGCACTCGTCTTCCTAGCTGCCGGCCACCGGACAATCGAAGCCATACGTCCGGCGTTGGGGGAGTGAGTAGGGCGCCGGCAGGGCAGCCTCTCGCTCGCTCCGCATGGTGCAGGTACTGACCGGAGTACCGGTCATGGTTGTTTTGGTCACTTCACTACCTGCACCGAATCGCGCGTCGGGAAGAAACGCCACATTGTAATCACTGCGACGCTCCCGACGATACTGCCAAGCACACCCTGTTGGTGTACCCGGCCTAGTGACAACAGCGTAGCGAACTCAACGCTGCGCTGGGAGGCGGAGACATCTCGCTGCCGAGCATGGTCGTGGCCATGCTCCGTGGCGAGGCGGAATGGGAAGCTGTCGCCTCTTTCTGCGAGGACGTCATCTTGCAGAAGGAGGCCGTGGAGAGCGGGAGGATGATCTTCAAGCCGCTCCCCGCAAACGAATAGGCAGAAGAAGGCGGCCATTCGCGTAAGCGATGCCCGTCTACTGACCCTGCCGTGGAGGCCTGCGAGCATGGTTGGCCCCGTGCACGCCACCGTAAGGCTCCTTCGTCTGGGGGACTGTCCTGGTGTTCTCGGACAATCCCCCCCTTGACGATAGCTCGACCACTGGTCGAGCTTGCCCGGGCGCGTAGGTAGTGGTGTCGCATTGTGGACCCTACCACGCGCGCCCACAAGGACAGGGAGAACACCAGGGGGTTTTAGTGGGTATGCCTGGCACTCTACCGGGAGAGCCCCACACACGCTCGCTGTCTAGGAAACGGCGGGTACGGTGCGGTCATGCATTTCTCCCCGAAGAAAAAAAGGTAATCCCACACAGGCGTTAAGATTTTGACCCAGGTCGTAACTGTGCTGTCCCGGGGTGGTCTGGAAAATTGGGTCTTCCCTGACGCCTGATCATGACGATGAACAAGATAAACGTCAAAGTTGGTCTATTAACTCTGCGGGAAGACTTCCACATACGCTTTCTATTGACTAGCTATCGACACTGTCGATGGCTAGTCAGTGAAAGGCTCGTAAAAAGCTTTTCGTATTCTAGTGTATTTTTATTAATGAAATCAAAGTTATATCTTTGACAGTGCATAAGGGATTGAATAACATGTTATGAGACCCAAGCTCGCGCGATGCATCCTGCCGAACTAACGGACGAGGTTCTCGAGTAGGTACCGGACCGTCCGTATAAAACCAGGCAGCGTGGTGAGAGATATCCCCCAAATCCCCCTTACTGGGGAAGGCATTGCTGGGCAGTGGACAAGAAATAGTTGAATTTGACAAAAGATTTTTTCTTTTATGTAGATCAAATATTTATTTTAACATTATTGCTCAATAACACAAATAAAACACAAATGGCAAACTCAATGCCATGGGTAATTCTTTACCAGTCAACTACGAGTATGTTACTGATAGTGAGTCTCTACTGTAAAATTGGTTCCTTATAATAATTTTACCGTTTAGATTAGAAGATAAAATAATAATGATCTTAAAAATTTTACATTTGTAATCTTGTGTGGTGCTAATGGTTAAATAATAATCAAAGTTTTACTATAGCAAAATTACATGAAATCTTGGAATATGGAAACCCCGAGTAAATTCAACAGTAATCAATCAATGAAAATAAAATAAAACTGGCGTTTTTATGAACGCTATACGTACCAAAAATTGCTTACCGCTTTCTGATAATTCAAGCAACCGCGTACAATGACGGAGAACATTATCACTACGGGCTTAAATTTGCGAATGTCTTCTATCTTTTTCTACACGAAATGTTAATGCTGTCTCTTTTCTTCCTTTCAATTTATTTTTCATCCCCCCATCTCGGAAAGAGTATTTTTGCTATTCGATATCTGACCGCCAAAGCCGTTTTTATCCGCTTGAGGTTAAAGTAAATTTGAATTTAGAACATCGCGTGCACAGGTATGTGATTTCAAAACATCATTAAACCTATTTACTCCCATCTCCATGGTGCCGAATTTATTATACAACTTTTTTTAAATTTGTTAAAAACTCAGACTCTGAACCTCCTTGGTGTACTTACTTTTGTTTTTAATTTGCTTTGCGCGCGCCATTTTGTATTGACGTCGTATTGTTATAAATAAGAATCTTGAAAACAAGTAAAAAAAACGTATTATTTGTTATACATAAAATAAATATTTTTCTGTAATACTTTCCTATCATAATGTTATAGTTAATATGTACCTAAACTGAAATAATAGTATCTTGTGATTGTAAGTAAATGTTTTATTTTGCATTTAGTCATTTCCTCGCTGAGGTGGGATGAAAAGTTACGTGTTGCACTCGAGTGCAAAGATTTTTCACCTTGTGCTCTTTAGATTCCCTCGCTAACGCTCAGGATTCAAAAATTATATATTAGAATCCTTCGCTTGCTCGGTCATCAAAGTTGAGCACGCGGTTAAAAAGCAACTTTGCACTCATGTATAACAAATAACTATTGTTGCACTTGAGCATTGCAATTTATTTTTGTTCGGACCTATCGTCACTTGTTTCAGTTTATCAGCATGCGGAGTTACTAGTAATGTTGTCTCTCCTCTCGTATCAATTGTACTTAAGTATTAGCAGCACTATTTTAACTGTAATTATTCTGTACATCGATTCGATAGATAAGCCTTGTAACTTAATTGGTATTGTATAACAAGAAATAACACTCGAAATATACAAATAATGTAATAATAAACGTTTTTTATCTGAATTCAAACATTAAAAATCAGCGATTGATTATCACTTTATGAGCCGACTGTGACTCGTTTCGGGGTATATCACTGCTCTCAATGCCGGGTAAAGTGTTCGCCAGAGTTCTATTGAACCGCCTTATGCTGCTGTCAGAAAGTGTATTGCCGGAGACTCAGTTCGGATTTCGGCCGAATAGAGGAACGTGTGAAGCCATTTTTGCCATCCGACAGCTACAGGAAAAGAGTCGAGAGCAAAAGCAACCTCTTTACCAGTGCTTTGTTGATTTGGAGAAGGCCTTTGATAGTGTTCCGCGCGAGGCCCTCTGGCTGGTGCTGCGGAAGTTGGGATGCTCTGCGAAGTTTGTGCGAATGATTAGACTCCTGCATGATGACATGACATGTTGTGTTACAAGTGATAGTGAAGAGTCAGATTATTTTCCAGTCACCTGCGGCGTAAAACAGGGCTGTGTAATTGCACCTACTCTCTTCGCCCTGTATTTTGCAGTAGTAGTCGGAGATACGTTGCAGCGGACTTCTGTTGGCATCCGAATACGCTTCCGCTCTGAAGGCAGCATTTTTAATTTGGCAAGACTTAGAGCAAGCACCAAGGTATCACACGCTTTAATCACGGAGATAATGTATGCCGATGACTTGTGTTTTGTAGCAGAAACCCCTAACGAACTTCAACACCTAATGACCACTTTTGATGACTCCTGTCATAGATTTGGACTCAAAATTAGCGCGAGCAAGACCGAAATAATGGCAATGGAGTCACCGGAGGTTATTCAATCATTCCAAATACGTCTGGGTGAAGCGACTTTGAAGCAGGTGGACAATTTCAAATATCTGGGGAGTACACTATCATCGAAGTACGAGCTGGATGCCGAAATAAATCACAGACTTGGAGCTGCTTGTGCAGCCTTTGGAAGATTAAGATCAAAGGTGTTTTGTTCACACGATATTAAGCTGTCAACAAAAATATCTGTATATATGGCAATTGTACTTCCCAACTTACTCTACTCTGCGGAGACGTGGGTACTCTATCGCAGGCACATAAGGGCATTGGATAGGTTTCATCTTAAATGCATACGTAGCATTATGAACATTAAATGGTCGGACCGTGTTAGAAACACGGAGGTTCTTCGACGGGCTAATGTCTACGGAGTGGAGGCTTATCTTATGAGGCGGCAATTGCGGTGGAGTGGGCACGTATCCAGGATGCCGGAGAAAAGAGTGGCTAGACAGATATTTTACTCGGAGTTACAAAAAGGCAAACGTAGTAAGGGTGGCCAGTTTCTCAGATACAAGGATGTATTAAAACGCCACATGAAACGCTGCCACATCGAGCCTTCCAATTGGGAAGTATGTGCTCAGAATCGCTTGGAATGGAGACGTTTAGTGCAGTCGAAGGTCGGAGACTTCGAAGAAGAAAGGAGGGCTGATCTCGATGCTAGACGAGACAATCTGAAGGCTAGACCACCATCAGCCATCACGTATAACATTATCAATGGAATCCTGACATGCAGTTTATGTGCGCGTGTATTCAGCACAAAAATTGGCTACTGTAGCCACATGAGAGCGCACAATAGGGCAAATCAGCAGAGCCCTATGCAGTAGCATGATGCAGTCGCTGTGGCCGAAATCGGCCTAGAGCATCATCATCATCATGAGCCGAAGTTGTTACTTGAAGTTGTTAGTTGTTTGAAGTGACTTGGTTATTGAACAACTGTGATAAATTCTCATATAAAGTTCACCTTGACTTTGTTTGACTGCACTTGCGTATAGGTAGGTATGTTATGTAGGTATGTACGTACATACTTACGTAATTGGAACTTTACGTTATGTATAATGCGGTATTAGCAATTTAGCATACTTATTGTAAAAATCTATACTAGCTGTCACTATTTATTTATTTATTTATATTATTTTATTTATTTAAACATAGATAGAGTTGTGATAGCGATAGGCATCGATTAACTTTGAAATCGTTCTGTTCAGTTTGGTTGGTAGATCTGAGTTCGTCTGGCTAAGTACCACCATCATCATTACCTCACTCTATCACCATTATAAAGGGAGTAATACTCTCTGTATAATTTAAAATGCTTTATTCCAAAATTGGGAGAGCCTTTTTATGACAAAAGCAAGCAAGAAAAACAAACTTTTATACATGTCATACCTCTCGTACCTTTGATTATGAAATTAAGAATGTATCCCGATCACTTTCAATTTCAACAGTCAGTTTAACCGCCACTGTGGTCTAGTGGTCACCCGATCGGTATTGATCTGGAGAGCCGGGGTTCCATTCCCATGTTTGCAGAAGTTTTTCTGGTTTGGTTGGCGGTAAAACTACTGCTGAACCTTACAGAGGCCCAAGACAAATGCCACACGCTAACTTTTCCGCAGTCGTTCCGCAGAAAAATGTATGGAATAGCACCTTAGAATTATTTTAAGAATAGCACATTACTGCAGAGGCCGGGAAGTTAGGGAGTGGCGGACGAGTAATGCTTTCAAGGCCGAGCGTGAGCGAGGCCTTGACAATAATTACGAGTCCGGCAATCTCATTCCCGCCGAGGTATGTATAGTGCTTTTCTCAATAATTGCGAGGAAATAATGAAAGACGTAATACTGGAATTAATTATGAAATTCAGTGTAATAATAATACCATATAAATAAAAACCTTTCATATTAAAATATTTTTTAATGTTGTCTATTTATTCAAATATTTATAATTGCCGTGATCTTCGTATAATTTAGCTTTATGATCTGTAAATAAAGCAATAGTAGGTAGGTACCTAATAATAATAAATTTCCGCTCTTGTTCAACGATTGCGTGCCCAACGGGTCCATAATGATCTTATTTTTTGTGAACCACCTATTTTACGCAAAAAATGTAATACTGCAGATTATGACTTTTATCTCTCGCAACGAAAATTAAGCATATTTTCGTGTGATTTTATACCACCATTTTGATAAAATTGTTATCATATTCATATACAACGTGTCTCATAATAACTCCCCATAAAAATTATAATATTCACTTTACTGAAAAATGCATGTAATGTGTCATTATTTTGGCAACCTTGTTTGAGCAAAGTCGACCTTGCCGTTCTGTTTCAAGGAATTAAATTTCTAGTTAATTAATATATTTTTTATTTAAATTACTTGCTGGTTTCAATTAGATTAGGTACTTGCATTTTTGAGTAAAGCACTATACAAGCCTTGGCCCACAATGACTGCTTCGCTGGTCACGCTATGATTGCCTCGAGCTAGCCTAGCTACGCTCTAGGCCTTCCAGCTTGGCCATCATTGCAGCCCTTGCTGTCCTCACTGTATCTCTGCTCTCAGCTCGTGCATCAAGTGCTCCACGCTGACCGCGCTGTGTCGGCCTGGAGCTGCGCTACGCTGCGCTGTCGGCACGAGCCTTCCCTAACTAGTTGTGTTAGGGCGATTAGGCCTTAGTCAAACCACGCTGGCCCAGTGCGGATTGGTTGACTTCACATACACCTTTGAATTACTTCGCAGGTGTATGCAGGTTTCCTCACGATGTTTTCCTTCACCGTAGGAGCGTCAGATAAATGTACATATGAAATTCGTGAAACGAAAAACACATTGGTACATGGCAGGATCGATTGTGTGCCTCCCGATTCTACTCGGGGCACAGTCCAGTGCCGAGGCCACAGCGCTACCGACGCTCTACTGACTATGAAATCAAAAATGTTTCAAATCTTATTAGACTTTCGGTGTATGTATTCATTTGAACCAAATGAACACTCGACTAATTGAATGTTTGATAAATAATGCTTTATAACGATAAAATTTTCGAGGTAAGAATAAGGCTTTGATTAATTGCGGTCAATCAATAGAATTTCGATATATTATTTCGCTGTAGTGCAGGGAAGGGGCAAAGTTACTACATTTTCCATTTGCACCATTGACCATGTGCTAACGAAAACTAATATAAACCAATACAAAGCGTAATAAAAGAATACAAAAGCAAATATATAGCTCCGTATATTTATATTCATTCACTCATTAACTTGACTAACCTTAACCTTCACACAATAACGTAATTAGATAACAACTTCATTTTATACAAATATACCTATTTTATTATTTATATTTAGCTGCAAAAAAAGTGTTTATTAAAGCTATTATAGTTTATAATGGATAGATACAAACTTCACAATCCGTACAGCCGCTCATCAATATTCCAATATTTTTTTATAACAAAGAAAGAAAATCAACGAGAGGCATTGACATAATATAAAGTCAATGATGAGAGGTAGGTACCTATTTTTAATATTATTATTGGCTATGTACAAATTTTTAGGCTATGTACAAATATATTTGCAGCTTAATAATCTTCTTCTTATTTATAAAAATGAAGCTTAGTCTCCCAAAATGTCTTTATGGCTCGAAAGATTCTCGAAAAAAAACAAAAAAAAACTGTGCATGAAAAGATTGAAAAAAGTACAGTCAAACGAAAACTGTCTACAACGTTCTAATAAACTTCGCATAAAAATTAAATATTACTAACGTTATATTTAATAGCTGTCAGAATGTTATAGCAAGGAAAATTGAAATTTGTTTTTTTATGATACGAAACTGAATTTCAGCCGTTAGATCAATCACTTTTTAGCCGACCAAATTTTAAAAGTGAACCTGTTATTCTTATTAGACGTCTTTTCCTAAAGTCTCAGATAGTAATTCAAGACATTTGTCAATCTGACCTTCTGAAGTTGTAAGGAATATGGAACTTTTAGGACAGCTTTCTTCATCACCTCCTTGTATTTATTTTTCATTATGCCTATAATATTAATACTTTCGAATAATTCAATGCAATAAAACAGCTTTACAAAAGCTGATCTACAATTTCGCTTTCTCCATAAGGGGTTTGAGGTATCTGTGGAAGCTGTCGTTGACGGGCTCCCTGTTGAGTGGCGACTTGAGCGCCTCCTCCATCAGCCGCTCGTACACGCGCCCGTCGTAGGCGCCCAGCGTCGACGACAAGATCTGGAATACAAGAGATTTTAAATTAATCTAGTAGATCTGCAAGGAATTAAAGGCTTCCCCAATGAAAAAAAATTGCTCCGTGTCTGTGTGTTCTATGACTATAGTACTTATATTATACCTTAAAATCCAAATTATGGACTCAAAGATAATGTTATAATGAGATAATAATGTAGTAAATAATATTGTAAAATATGTGAAAAATATTTTTTTTACAATATTATTAGCAACAGCGTATTAATTTAAGAGCGTCGGCGAGTCGTCTGTGAACTCGGCAGGCCTTCTAATCGGAAGGACCGCGTAGTTCAATCTTGCCATGTACCAATATGTTTTTCGAATTTCATATATATATATTTGTCTGACGCTCCTACGGTGAAGGAAAACATCGTGAGACAACCTGCATACATCTGCGAAAAGGTGTATGTAATGTCGACCAATCCACACTAAGCCAGCGTGGTTGACTAATACTCTCACCCTAACATAGGAAAGACTCGAGCCCCTGGGTGGGGACATGAACAGAAATTGTTACAGATTACACTCATTTTCGGAACAATACAGGTGCGTGTGGAAGACAAGGATTTTGCAGTATCCAGTTTCCAGATACTGAAGTTAATAAAACGACAATTTTATTGTAAATTTACAATACAAAAACCGCACAATTATTTTATGTTATGAAAACATTATATAGAACTACGTACAAACAATTTGTTTCGATTCAGAGATTTTTACAGGTTTTTACTAGCTGTGCCCGTGAACCACGCTTCGCCATAATAATTGTCAAAAAAATCTGGAGAGGGTCACCCTTATCACCTAGGGGTATAAAAAATAGCATACGACCTATTCTCAGACCTACTAAATATACACAAAAAAATATAAAAATCAATCAAGTTGTTTCGGAAGAGTTCGATAAAAACACTGTGAGATATACGAGATTGGTATATATTAGACTAGCTTTTGCCCGCGGCTTCGCTCGCGTGAAATTCGGGTAACACCGAAGATTTAAAAAAAATAAGGCAGGTATTTTTCGTTGGTAACAAAGAGTCTGTGTACCGATTTTTAGCTTCCTACCTTGAAAACTGCAAAAAGTCCCATATAAAATTTCACCCCCTCTTTTAAGGGGTTGGGGGCAGATTTCCAAAAAAAAATGATGCACGATTTTTTTATTAGTCACAAATAGTTCGCATAACAATTTTAAGCTTTCTACCTTGAAAATTGCGGAATGCTTCATACAAACTTCCATCCCCCATTTTAGGGAAGTGGGGGTTAGAAAGAGACAAAAAGTAGCCTATGTCACTCTCCATCCGTTCAACTATCTCCACTTAAAAAATCACTTCAATCCGTCGCTCCGTTTTGCCGTGAAAGACGGACAAACAAACACACACACACACTTTCCCATTTATAATATTAGTATGGATACTAGCTTTCCGCTCGCGGCTTCGCCCGCGTTATTATTGTTTTCCCGTGGGAATTTATATTTTCCCGTAGGAAAAATAATTTTGTAGCCTATTTAAGCCCGGATAATAAGTTTCATAGAAATTGGAACAGATTTTAAATACTCGTATTTTCCATAAAAACTTTCAACCTCTATTTTGCACCCTAAGGGGATAAATGCCAATAAACCATGAATCACGTGTTCAATGAAATATTTTTAGGAGCATGAAACTCAAGTTTTACAAAATCGTTGCTAATTTAAAGATTTTTCCATACAAACTTGCAACCCCTATTTCATCCCTTTAGGGTTAATTTTTTTTAAATCCCTTCTTAGTGTTCGTCCGCATTTTGAATTAAAACAACTGTCCAAATTTCACGTTTCTACCATTAGCGGTTACGGCTGTGCGTGCGTCTATAGATGGGAACATCTCCTTTTACATACAGGGTGACAGGAAAAGTCGACGTATTCCTTGAAAGGGGTTATAGTACAAGTCATAAGCAACAAAAAAGCCCAATTAACCAGGGGCCAAAAACAGTTGGTTATCGAGCTACGACGGTTTTAAAATTATTGAGATTTTTTCCGACTTGTTCCAAAAAAAAAATATTTTTTTTAACTACACATTTACATTGACAAATTGATTAATTGCGGAAAGCTGAAAAATGGGCAGTTAATTTAAATTAAAATTGTCAAAAACTTACATAATTTTGGAAATAAGAAGTCTTTATTGACAATTAAATCGATAATTTTTTTATCTTTCTGAAAATCGACGTCAATTATTGAAAAAAATGTATGACAGTTGGCGTAAAAACTACTAAAATAACTTGCTGGTTTCATAAGCTTTTAAAAAAGGTAAAAATATTATTTACTTTTATTAGTAGTTTTTACAGAAATTAGCAAAAAGTTGCGCTGTAGGTCAAAATTCATAATTTAATCTTTGAATAAAAATTGTCTGGAAAAGGCAAAAGTACGAAGTAGAAATAAAGGAAATTGCATTTTAATACACAAAAGACTGAAAAATACTAAACAACAAACCAACATAAATAAAAACATTTACATATAAGTCCAGGGGCCCTACCATGATCGCTTATCATGGTTAAAACAATATTAAAACAGAGACACCGCTCTTGCTGCGAATAGCGCCATCCCACTCTCAGCGCGGTTTTAATATTGTTTTAAGCGATCATGGTTAGGGGGCTGTTCAAATTGTCTGCCATTGTGACGTATGCACGCACGCAGCCTACGGCGTACCTCACTCACTGTCACACGCGTTGAAAGTGATGTCTTAATGACTTCAGCAGCTGATACGATCCTCGCCCTCAAATCTTCAATGGAAGTCGCAGGTGTGGGGTAGACTAGATATTTCATGTGACCCCAAAGATAATAGTCACAGGGCGTCAAATCAGGACTTCTCGCCGGCGATGGAGTCGGGCCACCTCTACCGATCCATCTTAGTGGATAATTTTCATCCAGCCACTGTCGTACACCACGATAAAAGTGAGCTGAGCACCCATCATGCTGGTATACCATATTTCTTCTTGTAGCTAGCGGAACATCTTCCAAAAGCGTGTTCACTTCCTCTCTTAAAAAAGTTTCGTATGTTGTGCCATTCAGGTTTTGGGGCAGGAAGAAAGGTCCAATTAAATTATCGTGTACAATCCCCATCCACACATTTAGTGAGAATCTTCTCTGCAGGCGTAGCACGGACCGTGGACAAAACGGGACAAGAGACAAATAACATGTTTTTTCGCGCGCTCTCATATAACAATGAAGCGTGATGGGACGAGGGTTAGTCTGTTTCTCTTCCACAGTCCACGCGCCGTGCTAGGCCTGCTGGTGAGCCTTTTCTTTACTTTTTTTGGGTTTTGACCTTTAGGGGCCCAAAAGTGAATATTGTGGTAGTTTGTGATGCCATCGCGATCGAAATCGAACGTACAAAAATCAATTCTTCTCACCGGATCACCTTCTTCAATGGCTTGAACTGGTGTGTAATGGAATGGATACAGTTGTGCTGTACGCGATGCGGCAAACCAGGCTCTCCATTGTGATATGCCATGTATTCTTACCACTTGCCTTGTGGACACAGTAGGATCTGCTCTGAAACTCCGAATAATTTCATCATCGTCCTCGTCAACACCAACATTACCAACAAGCGGTCTACCAAGATCGCGTTGTCGTCGTTGAACTGAGCCCGTTTCTCGAATGCGCTGATAGGATGCACCAAACACGCTCACGTGAGGCAAACGGCGATCAGGAAATCTGATTTGGTACTCTCTTTGTGCTTCAGCGGTGTTACCATTACAAAAAACATAATAAAACAAAATATCTGCGTATTCTTCGTTTTCGAAAGCAGCCATTTCAAAATAGCGTATCGGTTTATTTGTTATCAAATCAAAAGTTTGTCCGTAATCTCAAAAGTAGTTTCAAACTTAGCAAACAATTTCAATCAGAAAAACAAATGAATGATGTCGTCGAAACATTCGTAATCCTAATCAATCATGTTCCAAAACATCCAAAACCTATGTAACCTCCGTGGTTAGGTCAATCCAAAGAGGTTACAGCTTTTTGGATAGCAAAGAGGTTTGCTATCCAAAACGGATTGCTAACTTCGTTCTGCTTCAATCAGTTCAACCAAAAAGGCTGGATAATGACGTACTGCCATGATTTCTTTTAAGTTGCATGGAAATTATCTAAATAAACCATAGCCTTAGATAATATTGAACAGAACTTGTAGTATTATTTTGTAATTTAGTATTTTTCATTCTTTTATGTATTAGAAGCAATTTTCTTTATTTCTACTTCGAACTTTTGTCTTTTCCAGACAATTGGGATGATGACTGAATTCTAATTTTTACGTCTCGTCATTAAATATTAAAATACCGTGGAAAAAGATGCAGTCCTGTGAAATCAGAATTCTAATCGGCTTAGAAATACATTAGATACAAGCATTTTAAGTTGTTAATTTGAAGGCGATTAGACAGAGAGATCCGACATCAACCGTGACGTCATTGTTGAGTACGCCCATATAAACTCCTTGTAAATTGCCGTTTTGCTAGAAAGAGATGGAGAAAAATCTTTAATACCTTATATGTTGGTTGTTTTTAAAGTTATTCGAAAACCGATTTTTTCTTTGTTTATTATATGAATGAGCTTCTGTTAAAGCAAAAAAAAATTTTTTGTCATCTAGCCTATTTTTATTCAAAGATGAAATTTTGAATTTTGACCTACAGCACAACTTTTTGCTAATTTCTGTAAAAATTACTAATAAAAGTAAATAATATTTTTACCTTTTTTAAAAGCTTATGAAACCAGCAAGTTATTTTAGTAGTTTTTACGCCAACTGTCATACATTTTTTTTCAATAATTGACGTCGATTTTCAGAAAGATAAAAAATTAATCGATTTAATTGTCAATAAAGACCTCTTATTTCCAAAATTATGTAAGTTTTTGACAACAATTTTAATTTAAATTAACTGCCCATTTTTCAGCTTTTCGCAATTAATCAATTTATCATTGAAAATGGTGTAGTTTTAAAAAAAAAAATTTTTTGGTAACAAGTTGGAAAAAATCTCAAAAGTTTTAAAACCGTCGTAGCTCGATAACCAACTGTTTTTGATCCCTGGTTAATTGGGCTTTTTTTGTTGCTTATGACCTGTACTATAACCCCTTAATGGAATACGTCGACTTTTCCTGTCACCTGACATATAGATAATATATCATATTACACAAATCATATTTCTCTTGGAGATCACATTACCTCATCCCTGAAGTCGAAAGCGTCCACTAGCCCAACAGCGTTCGGTCGAATGAGGGCCAACAAGTCTTCATATCTTTCCCTGAGCAAGGCCAGATCATCTTTTGAAATATTTGAATACTGAAAAAGATAAAATTAACTTGAAATTATTGAACAGCTACATGTCAAAAATGGCCAGAACTGACTTCGAACGAGATACCTTATTCCCTAAGGTACGAGTACATTATTATTTTAAGTAAAATTTAATTACAAACCAACAAATTCACACAAAAGTAGATAAGGTCTCGCGCTTGCATACACAATGGATCTATAATGATTTATATATATTTAATGATTTATGTTTATTATTTATGTTTCTGTATTATCATCCACATATGTAGAATATAAAACTGTCAAATTCGATGTACGTACCACCAACAAGTCCCCGCTGATATTTATGGTCCAGTAAACGAGGTAGAGCTGAGCCAACTGCTTCAAGACCTCGGCTAGGTTCGGGGACACAGCAGATGCTGTACGGAGGGTTTCACTCCAAGTCACCTCACATAACAAGGCTCTAGAGTGGGCCTGTAAGGATGGTAATAAGAAAATCAGTAATAATCTAGAATTCTAAGACACAGTCCTAACATATTCGGTCACGTTAGTCTATCTCAACAGAGACTATCAGAGAGAAGATAATCACTAGAGACTATAACCATATGCGCGAGAGATATTTTGATGCAATCTCTGTGATAACATCTGTATCTATCATTATCTATCTCTTTGTTCCCTCACTTGCATAATCCAACTAAATGGAGTTATATTCACTATTTAAAGTGCTTTCCAAAGCACGAATCTTGTATTCTGCATTTCTGAGGGGCAATCGCACTATTCATAACGTTTCAACCAAATCAGAAACGTTTCCGTTCCCATACATTTTGACAACACCTTGACAGCAGTCAGATGTCAAAACATATGGGAACGGTAACGTTTTGATTTTGGTTCAAACGTTCGTAAATGGTGCCCCTCTGGTCACCTGTCACCCTCAGGTTCCTGACTACAATAAACGATGGTTATTTTTGATTTTTATGTAAATATATTTTCGTTTTCACTGTACTTAGAATAAAAATTAGTCAATATAACAGTTAGGAATAGTTGTGTCCAAACCTTCAAACAGCTCGATAGTCGAACTTCTGGTAGGAAAATTTTGGGTTGAATGACATTTCGGGTAAACACAATTTAATAATTAGTTTTAGATAACGCATTGATTATTTATTGGTTATTATAAAACACCGTGTATCTATATGGACACGTGAAAAAATTACAACAGTAGTATATATAACGAAGTTTAAAGGAAACCTATCAGAGTTAAGTACAAACTAAAAAGTTATAGACGACTAACTTATAAAATGTACTCGGAAAAGTAAAATTTCATTGAAAATTCGTACTGAATATAAATTTACAAACCACGTGAAGTTAAGGAAATATAAAATTATTGCAGCTTTAATAATAATAATAATGTCTAATTTAATAGCAAAGTATTTAGTAATCTGTGGCAACGAATTGTGAGGTGTGAGTGTGAACTCAAAGTTGGCATTTGCAACTACGGAACCCTATACGGCGCGTGGCCCGAACGCACTTGGCCGGTTTTTCTTTTTTAAAAAGCCAAATAAATTGATTTAGAAACATCATTCTTCTTAAATTGGCCTCAACAGGTAGTAATTTTATAAACCTGGAACAGAAGTCGTAGGCACAGATACTTCTACGTTCTAATGAATACTAAGTACGACGACAATTAGATGATAATGTCTGTTCATAGATCAGGCATACCAACATTACCAACACAAGCGAGCAAGACGGAATCACTAACGTTGAATTCAAGAAGCTTTAGTGTTGTCGTGTTGTATACAAACTTCTTGGTTGAAATTGAACGAAAACAACTGAGAAACGAAATTCAAAATATTTCCTAAATTATTAGTAAGTACAATGATGGACGTACCTCGGAGGCTTTCACTAGTTGAACAGAGGCCATATTCCAAGCAACCTCAGGATCATGACCAGCTTTTGTGTGTTTTTGGATAGCGTCGAATGCAGCCTTGATTTTTCTATAAAAATATAAATTAATTTTATTTATATCCCATTTACACTAGCTTTATAAAATAAGTAAACTAGCTTTTGCAAACGACCTTATCCTTCAATTTTTGGCTTTGGCTATCCTACATATTGCCGGAATCACGTGTTAGGTCAACAAAATGGTAAGTTATACCACGGTAATAGTATTTATGTTACTGTAAAAGTCCGTATATTGGTAAAACTTAGGTTTTGCCGTAAATCTTAGGATTTACTAACATGAGTTGGTAAGTAAATGTAAGGATTTTTATAGAGAATAGACGATATTTCGGGCTTTTACCATCAGAGTTTGGGATATGCTAGGATTTACCAAAGACGGTTGGTAAATGTTGATTTTTGGAATTTCTTAACAGTGTGTGGTTACAATATCAAACCTAACCTAAGCTACAGTTTCAGTTTTATCCTATAAGTTATTTTTCGATTTGCTGCTATCGGGTCCGAATAGCAATCTCCACTCCAATAGCCACTCCAGAGCGCGACAGAGAGAACTACACATTGATTTACTACCAAACGTTTGGTAGTAAATCAATGCAACTACAGCTCGGACCGAGGATACATTTATAAAGTAAAAAAAAAGACGTTTCGTAGTCCCCTTTTTTCTCTATAACTAGATGGACTTTATTACTTTTCCATTTAAAATTAAAGAAAGTCTTGGGCAATATTTCTGTTTTTTTTTCCATATAATCTCGTCAAATTTGTTTGCTTGATGCTTGGACACTGCGGAAAATCTCTCTAATTTTTAAAGGATTTTCAGGGATTAAATCTCCTTAATTAACACCTAATAATTAACCCAATAAAAATGAAAACATAGTAACATACAAGCCGATTTTTTTGTAAAAAATAGAGCCACTATTACCATTTTCCTGTAAGAATGACGTCTCAGTGATCAATGCGTTCAACACGGGAAGCGATCACCGAATGGTGAGAGGCGTATTGAATCTTAATGTAAAAGCTGAGAGGTATCGACTGATGAAGTCAACGCTCCGTCCTGGAGCCATCCAGTTCCAAAACCCCGAGCGCTTTCAACTCGAATTGCAGAATCGGTTCGCTTGCCTGGAGGATTGCACGGATGTGGACACATATAATGACAGGTTTGTGGAAACTGTCCTTACGGTGGGTTCGAAGTTTTTCAAACCCAGCAGTACCAAGCAAAGGAGCAAGATCTCAGAGCCGACAATTAAGCTGATGGAAGAAAGGCGTGGGATGGGTCTGCAGTCCTCTAAAGATGCTCGTCGGCGACTCAACAAACAGATCTCGAAGTCTCTGACTCGCGACATACGCCGATTTAATACAGAACGTATTAAGGAAGCCATCGAGCGGAACAAGGGCTCCAAAGTGTTAGCAAGAGATCTGTCACTCGGTCAGAGTCTGCTGACGAAGCTAAAGACAGAGGACGGCAGAGTCGTCACGTCTCGACCTGCGCTTATGGCTGAGATTGAACGCTTTTATGGACAGCTTTACACAACATCGCAGGCACCTGTCATTCAGGCTACAGACCCTAGAGCCAAATTGATCCGGCATTACACCGAAGACATCCCGGACGTCAGCCTGTACGCGATTAGTGTGGCTCTCAAACAGCTAAAAAACAACAAGGCACCGGGTGATGATGGAGTTACAGCTGAGCTTTTGAAAGCGGGTGGACTACCAGTCCGGAAAGCGCTGCAGAGGCTATTTAACTCCATCATACTCGAGGGCATTACGCCTAAAGCCTAAAGGGTGTGGTGGCACTTTTCTTCAAAAAGGGCGACAGGGCCCAGTTGAAGAACTACAGACCCATCACGCTCCTGAGTCATGTATACAAGCTGTTCTCGAGAGTCATCACGAATCGTCTCGCGCGCAGGTTTGACGACTTCCAGCCTCCCGAACAAGCCGGATTCCGTAAAGGCTATAGTACCATAGACCACATTCATACGCTGCGGCAGGTTATACAGAAGACCGAGGAGTATAATCTGCCACTATTAGTGTTGCCCAAAATTGGTCTTGCAGTCTTGCGAGACTTGCTGCAAGACCGAGACCAAGGTCGGCCTAATTGTAGCAAGACCAAGACCAAGGCTGTATGCTTACTCAGGCGAACAAAAATCAACAACCCCAACACAATCCCAATGTCGATCGATCGGAATTGGTTCAAGTGTAAGCCTACTGATCCATACAAGATTTGAGCAAGAGTCTTGCTCAAGAGTCTTGCTCAAATCTTGTATGGATCAGTAGGCTTACACTTGAACCAATTCCGATCGATCGACATTGAGATTGTGTTGGGGTTGTTGATTTTTGTTCGCCTGAGTAAGCATACAGCCTTGGTCTTGGTCTTGCTACAATTAGGCCGACCTTGGTCTCGGTCTTGCAGCAAGTCTCGCAAGACTGCAAGACCAATTTTGGGCAACACTAGCCACTATGCTTGGCGTTTGTGGACTATGAGAAAGCCTTCGATTCTGTCGAGACCTGGGCCGTGCTTAGGTCACTCCAGAGGTGCCAAATAGACTACCGGTACATCCAAGTGTTGAAGTCATTGTACGGAAACGCCACTATGTCAGTCCGCCTTCAGGGCCAGAACTCGAAACCAATACGACTTCAGCGAGGTGTGAGACAAGGTGACGTTATATCGCCGAAGCCATTCACAGCTGCGCTGGAGGATGTATTTAAGCTTTTGGACTGGAGAGGACTCGTTATCAACATAAACGGCGAGTACATGACTCACCTTCGTTTTGCCGATGATATCGTGGTCATGGCTGAGACCGTGGATGATCTAGGCACAATGCTCGAAGACCTCTGTAGAGTTTCCCAACAAGTGGGTCTTAAAATGAACATGGACAATACCAAAATTATGGTGCATTCCCATGTAGTACCCACTCCTGTGAAGGTTGGCAGCTCTACACTGGAAGTTGTTGACGAATATGTTTACCTGGGACAAATAATCCACCTTGGTAAGTCCAACTTCCAGAAAGAGGTAAATCCAACTCGGCTGGGCAGCGTTCGGGAAGCTACGCAGCATATTCTCGGCCAATCTACCGCAGTGTCTTAAGACGAAAGTCTTCAATTCGTGCGTGTTGCCAGTGATGACGTACGGAACTGAGACGTGGCCGTTTACAATGGGTCTCATCAGAAGGCTCAATGTCACTCAAAGGGAGAGGGCTATGCTCGGGGTTTCTCTACGCGATCGCATCAGAAATTAAGAGATCAGTAGAAGAACTAGAGTCGCCGACATAGCCCAAAGAATTGCAAACCTTAAGTGGCAGTGGGCAGGACACATAGCTCGCAGGACTGACGGGGGACCGTTGGGGCGGAAAGGTCCTTGAGTGGCGGCCGCGTACCGGGAGACGCAGCGTTGGTAGGCCACAAGGTGGACCGACGATCTGGTGAAGGTCGCGGGAAGCCGCTGGATGCGGGAGGCGCAGGACCGATCGGTTTGGAGATCCCTGGGGGAGGCCTATGTCCAGCAGTGGGCATCTCTTGGCTGAAATGATGATGATGATGATGTAAGAAAACAGGGGACTAGACTAGGTTTGTATGGAAAACGGCCCGTATGATTATCATATTTTCAACATTTACCGCGTCTTGGTTAAGTTTTAAGATTTATCGAGAATATAATGGTAAAAGTCGAAATGGACAATGATCACACAACAGTTCGGACTTTTACCATTAACAGTTGGTAAATCTTAAGTTTTACCGGAAAATCTTATTAACCGTGGTTCGTATTTACCGAAACTTTTAACTAAGTTCAAATAAACTTGGTGAAAAAAAATTTTTTTACAAAAAATAAAACCGATTTCAAAAACACTAAAAACTTAAAAATAATATAAGAATAGGTACAGACGGCATCACGCTTCTATATTGAAGTCGGCGCCAAACGATGATCTAGAAAGTGTTAAAATTTGTCACCGACTTCAATATAGAAGCGTGATGCCGTCTGTACCTATTCTTATATTATTTTTAAGTTTTTAGTGTTTTTGAAGTCGGTTTTATTTATTGTAAAAAAATTTTTTTTCACCAAGTTTATTTGAACTTAGTTAAAAGTTTCGGTAAATTATTTTTAACTAATTATTTTTAATTTTTAACTTATTTTTAACTAACTTTTACTCAAGATTTCATTCACTAAAAAGTTAAAAAAAATATTTTTAACTTTTTAGTGAATGAAATCTTTTCAGTTAGAAAAACCCTAATGTAGTGTTTTCCTCTATTTTCTATGGGATCCCATCATCAGATCCTGACTTTGGTGACCATGGGACCACCCTTGCAGTATACCCTATCGAATACAAAAGAATTTTGGAAATCGGTTTAAAAATGACGGAGTTATGAGGTAACAAACATAAAAAAAATACAACCGAATTGATAACCTCCTCCTTTTTTGAAGTCGGTTAAAAAGAAAAAACGATGATATAAATATATAGGTAGTATGGTAAACATATTAGTATGGTATTATCGTACGATTCTTTATAAGCGATCTGCCCCCATACCATGATCGCTTGAAACTGTTTAATTAAACAGCAGTAAGAACGAGATGGCATTTTACTCTGCAATAGCGGTGCATCTATTTCAATATCCTTTAATTAACGACCACGGTGAGGCCCCTGTGAGCGACCCGCTTAAGCGATCCTTTGCTTGATCCAGTGCAGTGTGAAGTAAATTTACTTGTGGAGACAGATAGAATATACCGTAATCGTTTAAAACAGTCTAAAACAGTGAGAGCGAGATGGCGCTATACGCTGCAATGTAGAAAATTTCTGCTGCAGCGCCTTCAATTCCCACCGAACGATGGGCTTTTTCGTTAACAGACTCATTCATTTAGCCACCCGGTGACCAAAACGCCGGGGCGCGTTCAATACCTTAGAGTATAGTTGTTCTGTTGTTTTTCTGCCATCAAATTCGACGGTTGTAAAACTTGCTCTGAGAGACGAACGAACCGGTTGTTTCACTCAAACTCGTACATCAATTTCGCTTTAAGATGTGACAGTCAGTAAGCACCCGGCATTGTACGGGGTTAGGGCGAAAAGTTATACTTTGCACGCAGGCTCTGAACGTGCCCCCGCTGTGAGCCCCGCACTCGAGGCAAACTCACTTAATGGAAGTAATAAATAATTATTTACGCACCCTGCCGCAACGTGTCGGAATCCAGCCGCAATTCCCTCGGGCGTGGTGTGCCATTTTTGGTTGGTCTTATTCAACCAGTCACCTAAATAAGCGACGGTAGGTGAGAGCACCTTCCCTTGCAAAGCAGCGGCCCACGCCTTTATCAAATATCTGAACATTCATTATATTTATTAAGAAATTAAAGAAGTATATAAAGATTAGTATGACAGGGAGATAATATTAATATGTACATTCAAAATCATTTACCCTGTCCTCCTAATCTCATTCTCCGTTTGGTTTAATTAGTTGATATGGCCTGAGGGGAAGGTATAAGAGGATTTATTAATTTCACTGGTTAATATAATATTAGCCTTATGGGGAATATCTGCATGCTGTATGCCAGCAGAGATCTATCGATGGCGCTCTTTCACTTATCATTATCACGGCGTCTAACGGATTTCGAATAATTCTTTACGAGACCCAATTCAACCTCACCTGCAGTGCCGAACAACAAACGAGGCTTTAGGCTGAGAAACGTGTTGGGAGTTTACCCAAATCACCCGTTGAGGCCCCGAAAGGCCAACAGAGTACTGTGTCTGAAATTATGATGATAACATGTCCAAGGGGATAACATGTGGGGGGTACCACATGATGTATATCGATCAAGCTTAGGAATTATAATAACCGTAGTCATGTGGTTGAGACCACTTGGTATGGATCTAGAGGTCCGGGGTTCGATCCCCCATCGGGGCAGAAGTTTTTCTGCTTAGTTTGGTTGGTGATAGGGTTTTTGAGCCGTCTTACCTAAGTTTGCCACCACAATAACAATGTTTATGGCATTGTTGTGTTCCTGCAATCAGCGGTAAAAAAGCTAGTTCCCCAGCTGTTGAGGAGTCCAGTTATAGCTTGTTTCCATCTTCAGCCGTATCGTCACATACCATCAAGTGAAATAAAAGCCAAACGCTTTTTTGTGTATAAAATAAAGAAGTATTCCTGAGTGAGGTATTTTGAATGTAAATATTGTTTAATTAGCTAACCCGTGCCCATTTCGCTGGACATCAAACATTTTTAACTTATACACTTTTAAACTTTCGCGTTGCATTTTAAATTACTAAAACTTTTACGGGATTAAAACGCGTTTGGTATTTTTAACTTATGATGAAATTATCTTGTGTGGTAATTATCGACTGAGTGGTATAGAACTACGAGTACTAAAGAAAAATATTTTTATTGAACATGACCTGACTTAACGGTTTGACGTTAAGTAAGAGCACGACGATAAATCAACGCGCTTTTTTTTTCGAAACCGATTAACAAATATTTTTATATCACATGCTAAAAATAAAAATTAATCATAATTAATATAAAAAACTTTGTGTCATTAAGAAATAATGTAACTTACTACTGGTGAAAGAATTTTCAAAATCGATCCAGTAATTCCAGAGATAACTTCCTACAAACAAACTTACACATATTGGGAAGCACACAATTATAAAATGCAAAATAGTCTCACCTTGCAGTCTGCAGGTATAGCACTGTCTGCTCGCCCTCATACGTGACGGCGGCGGTAGTGACGCCGTATAATATGGGTAGGTGCGAGGAGATCATAAAACCGTGCCCACCGCATGCTAGTCTGCACTGCTCCACTAGCAACGCTGCATCCCTGGTACATGTAGCTTTGAGGCAACAGGATGTGGCGTGAAGCTGCAAAAGAAAAAAATATGTATACTGCGGCATTGAAATTAAATTCGTACAGCGGTATACAATGTGTTTGGTACATGTCCATCGAGCCGTAAGCCGTAACCTACCCATACTAACCATCATCAAAGCTCATAAATGTCCCCACCGAGGGGTTCGAGCCTACCCTAAATTAGGGTGTTTACTTTAGACCTTAGTCAACCACGCTGGCCCAGTGCGGATTGGTGGACTTGATATTCATTCACCTTCGAATTTCTTCGCAGGTGTACGCGGGTTGCCTCACGATGTTTTCCTTCGCCGTAGGAGCGTCAGACAAATGTACATAATGAAACTCAAAAAACTGAAAACACATTGGTTCATGGCAGGATCGAACCTCAGACCGCCTGATAAGCAGACTAGTGCTGGCGAGGGGGATGTGGCGGTGGTGGGCTTGCTCTCCCCAAGACGTTTGTGAGAGAGCATCGCTGGGTTTGAGTCGGTAGTACGCGATCTCTTGACCGCGGAGAGTCCGACATAACCTCGCGTTTTCCCAAGCGCAAGATATAATGTCACGCATTTCCCAACTTTAAAACAAAATCATAATCAAACCGGAAAATCATAAAAGGCAGTTGAAATGTATTATTAAGCTAATTAAACAACTTACGCGGCCTGGCGGTAAGTTTATAAACTAATGATTTTGCCACACGTCAAATCATACACAAATGGACCAATCGCTGCTCAGTGTACTGATACCCGTAACGTAATACACTGTTCTCGAATTGGTTAATAGCATGATGGCAAGCGTGTGGCAACTGTTATCTCTCAAACTACATGCTCCGTTTCACATATCGTGAATAAATTGTTACGTTATAATCAGAATCATTACTAATAAAAACCCCAGTCGCTAGTTTTACGACTGAAACTAAATAAAAATACGTATGGACGCAAACACAAATGTGACAGGGTGCAGATAGCACAGTTACATAACTATCCAACAGGTACAGGTTATAGAATGACTATTACCTTACAAAAAATTACCTACCTCGGGCAAATTTCCCTGGTTCCCTTGAGCCAATTCATTCATGACCTTCGAATATCCTTTCCATAATTTATTATACATGTTCCTAAATGTATGACTGCTAGCTAATACAATGAACAGTTTGTCTTGTTGGGTCACGTAATCCATTATTTGAACTTCTGGCCCTCTGTAAATAAATGAGTAGTTAATTTTCAGGAACCTTTAAAAACGGCCCGATTTACAACTCATGACTTCGTCCTTATAAAGAACATAATATCATATAAGAAGCAGCAGGCCTATTACTGATCTCATGGTTTTCAAATCATTATAAAATCATAGTGCAAAACGAAAAATAAGATTTTCGGACAGTTTTTGATTATTCGTTTATTACATCATGATAAATTGATGACATCGTTGAAATTATGCCATAGTGATGGTCATTGTGGATCGGTAATACCAAATGAAGCATTTCATGACATCTTTATATGTATCAAAATTTATACCATGTCATACATCCATAAAAAGCCTGCAGGTTGACTCGATTAGATTTCTTTGGAGATAAGCCATTTTTGTATTTATATCTTTATAATTTGCCCTATGTTTGGTTTTTCGTGTACAATAAATATTAATAATTTTAATTACTTAGTAGTAGCAATTATGATCTATTCTAAAGTAATTTTATTAGGTCTCTGTGTTAAAGACTATATAAGTAACAAAAATATACTACCTATACATATTTATTTATAGTATAACTACCACGGCATTGTGACAATACTTACTTTGCCCTAATTCGGGACTGGTGCCTCACAGCGGAGTACCTCACGGCAATGGTGGATGCCAAAGCCGTATGAACATAGCAATCCCAGACAATGTTCACCCGTACAAGGACCATGGTGCCGTACGCTAGCTTCTCGTTGATGCCTTTTACGAAAGTTCCATCCTAAAAGAAAATGAGATGACTTAACAGACAGCCTTTTTTTGCCAAAGTTGGAATTCATTCTTCCGGACCACAACGCTTAAAATTTCTATTCTATTCTTCTAAAATTTATATTCTTATACAAACCACCATAAAGTCCTTTGGCTGCGGACTTAAGTGAGGATGATTTACTTTCCCAATCAAAGAGCTCGTTATTAATTTGCCAGCTTACATGCACGTTACAAAAGATGTTTACAAATTACATGCACCCTGCAAGGGCACCGCATAGCTCACAGACAACTGTTATACAAGATACTGCTGAGTTGAGATAATTCTTACATAACAATATATAGCAAAGTACATAGGTAATAATATATAACAAAACAATGTCAAAACAGTTACAGTCAAAAATGCATTGATTTTCAAAAAGTTATTTGTTCTAAGTATTATGAAACGCTTGAAATAGCACTGATAGTAATGAAGCAATGCGAAAAGCCATAGAGAGACCTGCTCTATAATGATCACCTTACCTACCTTTAGTACTTGAGCATTCTTCATCAGCATATTCTTTCGAGGAATTCTAAAGTGATCAAATCCTAAAAAGCCGTTGTTCGCTGTTTGAAATCCCATTTTAGGCCCGATCTCGCCGACTTTAACTCCAGATAGAGGCATGTGAGTCTGAAGGTCCCGAATTTGCACGATAAATGGGTAAACGCCATGAGACTTGCCGTCTATAATAACTTGAGCTACTACAATACAGTGGTTGACAGTTGTTCCTACTGAAATCAAAGGAGGAGTATTATTTAATCTTGTCTAATTATAATTCGTCATAATTTTTTTATAATACACAAATAATTCAAATAACACAATGAAATTATAATTCGTTTATGAAATTATATTTGATAATATTTTCATAGTTTTAACGATTGTGTGCGGTATACTTAATCGCAAATGCACATATGCCCGCGCCGCACGCGCCGAATTTCAAAAATGAGGTAGATGTCGGGGTATGCAGCGAACTCAACGCTGCGCTGGGAAGCGGAGACCTCTCGCTCCCGAGCATGGTCGTGGCCATGCTCCGTGGCGAGGCGGAATGGGTGGCTGTCGCCTCCTTCTGCGAGGACGTCATCTCGCAGAAGGAGGCTGCGGAGAGGGAGCGGAAGGCAGATCTTCAAGCCGCTCCCCTCCGCCGCAGATGGATAGGCAGGCGAAGGCGGGCATTTGCTCAAGCAATGCCCGTCTAGTGACCCTGCCGTGGAGGCCTGCGTGCACGGATGGCCCCGTGCACGCCGCCGTTTGGCTTCTCTGTCTGGGGGATTGCCTTGGTTTTCTCGGACAGTCCCCTCCTTGGCGATAGCTCGGACATTATGGTCGAGCTAGACCGGGCGCGTGGGTAGTGGTGTCGCATTGTGGACCCTACCACGCGCGCCCATAAGGGCAGGAAGAATATCGGGGGGGTTTAGTGTGTAGGCCCGGCACCCTGCTGGAAGAGCCCCACACACGTTCGTTGTCTAGCCAACGGCGAAAACGGCGCGGTCACGCATTCCCCTCGAAAGAAAAGTGTCCGGATATTGAAAAACGAATGCTGATGATGCTGATGATTTATTTATTTTTAGTTTTCTGACAAATAAAATAAATAAAGTTGCTACTAGTGACTTAACACAACAAATCTGTAAAAATGTATCTTTTGAACGTTACTTACAACCACCGGGCCACCATTTGTAAGCAGTCAAAGTCGGACTATGTAGGATGAATTCCTCAGCTTTCGGGTCATATGTCGCTGTTGTTTCTAAGCCTCTTAGATTGGAGCCATGACCAAGTTCAGTCTGTAAAAATTACATTAACATTATTGTTCTGGGAGCCTGGAGAAGCTTGATAGCACCGTGGCGTATGCGCTTGGCCACACGATTGCTAAAGTTATGCAGTGTTGGTCGTAGTCAACCCTATGATGAGTGACAAAAATGTGAAGCATCAAGCTATAGGTCCTCCGTGCTTCGGTAAGGCCCGTGGGTCTTGCGTCTGGGACCTAACCATAATATCTTATATAGCAAGGTTAATTAAAACAATATTGAAACAGAGACAGCTCTTGCTGCGAATAGCGCCATCTCGCTCTCAGTGTGGATTTAAAATTGTTTTGAGGATCATGGTCTTGTTTCGGTCGTGTTGGTTAACCACCTCATCAGACTATATGAGTAAACAAACAGAGAGTGCATTTGTGTTAACACAGTTCTGCACTGTTTTAATTCCCGCGCAGATGGCTAATCTCTTCTGAGATTGGCTGTCTTAGCCAAAAATCGCATAGGAAACATATTACTATGACTAAAAACGTAAGTCATATCACTCTACATAAAGGTTCGTTCCTAACAACCGTTTCCATAATAAATTTTCAATTCCTTGCAAATATTGTTTGTAAAATAATTCGCTAGTACTTTTTAATGAATACTTATTCCCAAAAGATTCGTACACTTATCATTGCAGACCGTATAAAACATAAAGTTTAGTTCATAAAGAAATTAGCGTATAGCAATAGAACTTACACATGGGGAAAAGAATGACGGAAGCGACAGCGTAGATTTATGATTATTTTTGTGCTTGTGGTCATCAACATTCAATCACATCTAGGTATATTACTATCATTCATTTTCATGAATTTTAAAGCTCACAGCTTAAAGGATTACTTATTAGGATAAAGGATATCAAATGTAATCACCTGTGCGTAAGTCCCAATGATCTCCATAGACAGAGCCTTCTCGAGCCACTGCTCCTTCTGCTCAGGGGTGCCTTGACCAGCAATTGTGGGTACGAACATCCCACCGTGCAAAAGAAATGGTGACACATCCTTAATTATTCCATATACAGTTCGAGCTACATAACCATAAGTACTGAAAGCATAACGAAAAACAATCAATTATATTGTATTACATTATATGTTACTGAATATTTAGATAAAAGTCCTCGTGATCTGGGGCTTCAGCATTTTATACAAGGCTAAGACATTTCTATACTTATGTAAATTTTAAAATTAATTTGTGATTAAAAAATTGATAAACAATAAAGAAAAATTTCGTCGCGAACGGAGATTGAACCCGCATCTTCAATATACTTACCGTATTCAAAAAATCTGTTAAGATTTCAAAATTGGATATTAATACGTAGTTATTAGAGTGAATAAACTAATTTAGCTCAACAAAGTACCAAATAGATCAAAACAGTTAAAGATTCGTCGGGGCTGGTAAGAAATCGGTGGTCAAGGCCTTTGTCATTTGATGACTGCCAGATGCTACATAATCTAAATAATCTTGATACTATCTCTCATTGGTTTAAGCTGCACTACATAATACTTAATGTGAAAAAAATATTTTACAAAAAATAAAAACCGACTTCAAAAACATTGAAAAGTTAAAAATATTTTTTTTTGTAAAATATTTTTTATTTTTAACTTTTTAGTATATGAAATCATTTTAGTGATAGAAACCCTATAATTATACCAGGTCACCTTCGATGAGCTGGTATTTAATTAGCCTTTCCCTCGATTTTCATGGGATCCCATCATCAAATCCTAACTTTGGTGACCTTGGAACCACCCTAGGAGTATACTCTATCGAATACAAAAAGAATTTTGAAAATCGGTCCACAATTGGTGGCGTAATCACGTAACATACACAAAAAAAACATACACATCGAGTACCTCCTCCTTTTTTGAAGTCGGTTAAAAATGCTTAATTTTTTATATTTGTGACTTTGCATTTTCCTTAAAAATTATAAATAATTTGAAAAAAATATGAAAATAAATCCAATCCTTACAAAAAAAAATTCGTCTCGGGCAGGACTCGAAACAGCGACTCCAACATATTGTGTTGACGCCGACCGACCACTTACTAACCGCGACGAAATTTTCAACTGTACTGGGGCCTTACCATGATCGCTTATACCAATGTTAAAACAATATTTAAACAGAGACACCGCTCTTGCTGCGTATAGCGCCATCCCGCTCTCAGTGCGGTTTTAATATTGTTTTGAGCGGTCATGGTTAGGGGGCCAATCGCTTTTGTAATTTGTTAAGCCAAAGTAGTCTTTATTCACTGTTAATAACAGACCAGAGATGTTATGGATATGATATTTCGGATCTGAATACGGATACGGATATAGGAATAAAATTACGGTTATGTAATTATTTCTCGTTCTCGTTCTCGTTTCTCGTTTTTTAAAAACGTCACCCCACACTAGGATTTTCTCCGTACGGGAATCGACCTCGACTCGACCTCTGCGCTAAACGTGTCGTCAATTCGGATTATCCTTTAGTTTCGGATAGTTTCGCTTACGGATATTAGATTAAGTATGAATCTATACAAATAAATAAAATTGAAGTGTCTGTTTGTAATGTCAAAATAACAAGTTTTTACTAAATGAGAATTTTAAAGAGCTAATTTAATACCAGCTCACGTGTCCCTCGATTTTCATGGGATCCCATGATCAGATCCTGACTTTGGTGACCTTGGGACCAGGGATATTATGGACATGATATTTCGGATCTGGATACGCATAACAGATAACAGACGTATCAACATCCAATTTTTACAATCTTTACAGAATTCTTGAAAATCAGTTAAGAATAAAGAAACTTATAAATATTATATTTGTGACTTTGCATTTTCTTTAAGAATGCTAAATAATTTTAAAAAATCACAAGATAACATTTTTTTAAAATAAATATGCACAAGGGAAATATTTGCGATTGTAACAAAAACATACAAACCTTTCATCAGTATTTTCTTTCAGATATTTTATTGAGATATTTTTCAAGATGGTCGCTTTACGCACAGCGTTTTCATATCGTTCCTTGTGGCTCAAGTACTCCTCTGGCACCTCATCCTTTAATTCCTTAATACTAAATACCAGGTCCTCTGCAATTACATTGAGTACCTATTTTTATACTAAGTTGGTAAACAAACAAACTTAGGTATACAGTGTGGTTCCTCTCAGATTAAGGCGCATAGTGGTCCTAATAACCTTGCTCGATCGTCCCGCACTGATTACATTAGGAGTGAGTGAGTGAGAGTGAGGGGAATATTTAAGCAAACCTTTACGCGTAAGATGAATTATTTCAATTAAAAATAAAGGCGAATAAGAAAAATCTAAAAAGACCATCCGCTAGAATATTGTTCACTTTATTTATTGAAATCGAAAGTATATGATTTAACCTAATACTTACGACGCGATTAGGTTCAAAGTTTTAAAATCGAGGCATGTTTGGGTAACATTTTAACTAAGTTTTAATTAATTTATCAAAAAATTGAAAAGACCATCCTCTAAAGAAAGCGTTGAATAATAACATAGCTTTATTAATTTTTATTTTTATTCAATATTTATGAAGAGAACCGGTTTTTTCTGCAGTGATTTTTTATGATTGACCCTATTATGCGCCTTAACAAAAATGCATACGTAGCTCAGAAGAATTATTGTTCTGCAGACTAACTAAAGCAAGTACTTTAGTTATTGTTCCGAGGTTCTGAGATACGTTGCCAACTAACTGAATAAGATGTCACATCACAATTTACAGCTCAGATTCACAGTACCCAGTAATTTCACTGTCTGTCACTGACGAAGGAACCACAGAACATATTCTGTTCAATTGCCCCAAAAACCCCGTATCCTTATATGACATCTTACCGCCTTTTATTCCTAGACCCACAAATGTTAAAACCCTATTATCTATTTTAAGTTTCCCTATTTTAAAATTACTGTGTAAATATTACTTACAATATTAAGCTTTAACCGTACTATGTTATAATTTTAAGTCTATGTTATTGTGAAGTTCTGTTTTGTCCTTTTTCAGGTAACCCAAAACAATCTCACTATATGTTTGGCTACCTTTCAAAAGTAAACTCAAAAATCCGTGTTTTATCCATAACTGGAGTTTGGCAGTAATGGTTGTGTTTACGACCGGTTGCCATTCAACAAAGAAGTGAAGTAATTTCACTGTCTTATTTTACCCTTCAAACCTGAACACAGCAATATTTTATAAGTACTGCTGCTTTGCAGTAGAAATATGTAAGATAGACCGGTACTCAGGCACAGAGTCTTCTTCTAGTAAGTATTATTGTCAGCAATTTGCATTTTGTTAATGAACATTTGTTCGAGAATGATGCTTTTAATTTTGTTTCAGTATCCTACAATCAATCTCGCATTTAAAAGTTTAATGCTAGTCATATCCATCAGTAGGGTTACTCTTGAACCAAATCCAATCGATCGGCATTGAGATTACTCTGAGTTCGTACTCTTATTTAGCAACACTAGCGACAAAGTGGATCCGTATTTTGAGAAAATTAGATAGCACCGAGTTTGGTTCACGCAAAATCACCACAATACGGTTCCAATTTTGTACCAATGTGGAAAATCAAGCCTACATAAAATCACAATCTCAATGTCGATCTACTGGAAATGTTTCAAGAGTAGGCCTTCAGTTCGAAGTAGGTAGTTGTCATTCCGTGACAACGAATGCCGCAAAACGGTTCAAAACGTCAAGCAGTAGGTATAATTGGGTATAATGATAATTTTTAAAACCAAATATAAATCCGGAAAGTTTCCTTCAAATACGAGTAAATAAATAATTGTCCAAAAGCTTACTGTTACATACTACATAGTAGGCTTTTGGACAATGAATCTATTGTTAGGATTTGCTCAATTGGACACGTCGCAATGCAATTATAATTTTTGTATGTTCTATTGTTACTCGTCTGAACTTACAGTAGTCATTACCTCAGAACAATCACTACAGCTCTTCTGAGGTCATTACTATACTCTTTGCAGTAGTCTCACTAGTCTGTGGTGTGCCTCTTGTTCAGTTAGTGTGAAGCTAATGTTGTAAAATAAAATGTATGTGCAATAATTAAAGTGTTGATTATAATGAAAATCTATTTATTCACATCGGACCTCTGGAATTCTAGTTTCAACAGCAGAGCGTGGTTGATTCATCGAAAAAACAAAAAAAATAAAAATGTCGTCTTCGTCGGGGATAATTAATTTTCCTAAGCTGACTGAAAATATACCATTTTCAAATTGGAAGTATCGAGTCAGGGTGTTATTGTAAGGGGTGCGATGTCAGACACCTCCACGTGGTGCACCCTGGGCAACCCGGCAGATTCTCTGCCGCGGGCTAATAGTCTGACGAGAGGACCCCCATGGAGGGGGGGCGTGGGATGGCAGGGCTTAGCCCGGCGGGCCACTTCGTGTGGCCACCCGCTTCATGCGGAGAAGGGCGAAGTCCCCTCTTCTTATGTTAAGAAGAGGTGTGGCTCTCGCTGGAAGCCGATTCCGGCGGCTACCTCTGGTGGTAGGGAGGATGAGGGCGAGCTTCTCGCCGTGGCGCTTCGCGCCCGTTGGGGATTTCCCCAAGCTTCGGCTCACCCGCGCGGCGGTGGATCCAGTGGGATCTGCCGTCGGGCAACCCGTTACCTGCACTGAGCGGGCCGGGGGCTCGGCGCACTGAGCGTCGGGCCGCGTGGAAGACAACCACAATAAAAAACCAATTTCGGGGTGTAGAGCGGCGCAATTCTGTGCCGCTCCACAAAGTAGCAGAGCCAGATGGGGAGTCCGGCAACGGACGTGTCACAGGCAGGGGGTCAGCGGGAATAAGGCCTGGCTGTTGTCCCCTTCCCCCTGTCTTGTGACGGACGGAGAGCTGCTGGGGGGGTTTTTAGTGGGTAGGCCCGGGCCGTGTACGGTCTGGGGAGTCCCACATATCCTCGTGGTTTGGCTCGACCACGAGGAATGCGTCAATGAATTTTCCCCCCTCCCAAAAAAAAAAAAAAAAAAAAAAGGGTGTTATTGTAAGAGCGTGGACTCGCTCATGTATTGGATTCCAAAGAAAAGAAGGAAATTGAAAACGATGCAAAAGCACGTTCAATTATTGTTCAATGCGTTACAGACCGCCATCTTAATATTATCAAGAAGTGTAGTAGTGCTTACGTAATGATGTCCTCATTGGAGGCAGTGTTTGAAAGGAAAAGCATATTCAATAAATTATTCCTACGAAAGAAATTGATAGCCATGAAATGTAACAGTAGTGAAAGTCTGCAAAATCATTTCCTACAATTTGACAATCTCATCACGCAACTTGAAACGGCGGGAACATCAATGGAGGAAAGTGACAAACTAACACATTTATTTTTAACCCTTCCGGACGAATACAACACAGTTATTACTACCCTCAAAACTATGAGTATAGAAAAGGAATTGACACTTGAATTTGTCAAGTCAAGATTATTAGACGCCGAATTAAAATACAAGGAAAAGAAGAGTGACGTTTATTGTGACAAAGGTGAAAGCAGTTTCTACACATGCTATTAATGTGGCAAAGAAGAGCACATGGCCTATCAGTGTGATAAAAAGTCTTATTCAAAAATGCAAATGCACAGAGGTAGAGGAAGAGTGACAGGTAGAGGATGCATGAGATTTAGAGCAAGGTCAAGAGGACAAGGACATATAATAGAAAATAACAATGAGTATAGAAATGAAACGTTTGTTGCATGTACAGAGAATATCATGTATGCAGGATCAAATGAACTATTTTTTGTGGTGGACTCAGGGGCCACACATAACTTTATTCAAAAGAAATATGAAAAGTTTATGACTAATGTGAAAGATTTGGATACACCAATTGAAGTTAAAATAGCAAACGGTGAAACCTTGTGTGCAACAAAGAAAGGTTATTTGAGAACATTCTATAATGAAACACCGATTACCATAGAAGGCCTTATAGTAAGTGGAATCGCTCATAACCTATTGTCTGTGAATGAATTAATGAAAAAAGGAAAAATTGTGATTTTAAAGAATTGTAAATTAATAATTAAATCAAGAAATGGAATTTATTATGGAATCAAAAGAGGTAAATTATATATATTGAAGTTAAAACTAAGACTGTCGGGTGAAAATTATAGTTACTACAGCAAAGAAGAAATAAGTGATACTGATTTATGGCACATTAAGCTTGGACATATTAATCGAAGAGGATTACATTTAATGAACTTACCATACAGTAATAAAATATGTGAAGTTTGTATGAAGAATAAGAGCACTAGATTGCCTTTTAAAACAATTACAAAACAACAGTCAAGGAACATTGGAGATCTCATAGACTCTGATGTGGCAGGACCAATGAGAACAGAAACAAAAGAAGGGTATAGATATTATCAGACCATACTCGATGACTTTTCACATTTTACACAAACTTACCTGCTTGTAAACAAATCTGAAGCTGCTGATAATCTGCAAAAGTATGTAAATGAAATTGAAACAGAAAAAGGAATAAAGGTAAAGAGAATAAGGTGTGACAACGGAGGAGAATACTCATCTAATAATTTTAAAAGATTTTGTGCAAACAAAGGTATTAAGATTGAATATACCATACCATACAGTCCGCAAATGAACGGAAAAAGTGAGAGACTAAACAGAACTATTTTCGACAAAGCTAGAACTATACTGGACGAATCAAACTTACCAAGATACCTGTGGGGTCACGCTATTCTAACTGCAACATTTATAATTAACCGCTGTCCATCAAGTGCTATTAACTACAAGATACCAGCGATTTTATTTGGACGAGAACTGCAATTCTATAAATTAAAACCTTTTGGATGTAAAGGATGGATGGTTTTACTACCTAAAAGAAATAAATTTGATTCAAGAGCAAAAGAGGTTAGAATGATTGGATATGTGAGAAACGGTTATAAAGTATGGGATCCAATCAGTGACACAGTTACGGTTACAAGAGACATAAGATTTAATGAAAAGGACTTTAGGTACCAAATTAAAAAAGAAGAAAATGAATTTTACCAGTATGAAAATATAACAGAAAAGGAAAATGAGATTATGAGAGAAGAAAAATCAACTGAAGTAGAAAATATGGAAAAGATAAATGAAGAAAGAAATTTACTTGAAAATATAGAACAGAATAAACAAACAGAAACAAATAATTATACTACAAGAAAAGGAAGAGAAGTGAAAGCACCAAGTTATATGAATGACTATGAAGTTTATGAAGCCTATTGTTTAATGAGTATGAATGATCCTATAGAATACAATGAAGCAATAAAGAATGGTTGGAAAAAAGCTATAACTACAGAACTAGAAGCGCTAGATAAAATGAATAATTGGACAGAGACAGACTTACCTGAAAACAAGAAAGCCATAGACACTAAATGGGTCTTTAAAACAAAAGATAATGGTCTAAAGAAAGCAAGACTAGTTGTAAGAGGCTACCAGATAAAGGAAAGAGATGATTTTGGTAAAAACTATGCACCTGTAGCAAGGATATCAACTGTGCGTACATTGTTAGCTCAAGCTGTACAGATGAATTGGAGTATTCGACAATTAGATGTTCCTACAGCATTCTTAAATGGGTTATTAGAATCAGAAGTATATATAAAAGCACCTTAAGGAATTAAAGTACAAGATAACAAAGTATTGAAATTGAATAGAGGCTTATATGGTCTAAGAGAGAGTCCAAAGTGTTGGAATCAGCGATTTAATAGTTACATAGAAACAATTGGATTTAAAAGATCCCAGCATGATTTTTGTTTATACATTGGAGAGAAAATACAAGTATGGATGATAATCTATGTCGATGATATACTTTTAATAGGGTGTGATGAAAACATAGAGAAAATAGTGAAGTTACTTAAGTCAAAATTCAAAGTAAAAGATTTTGGTTTTCCTACATCGTTTCTTGGAATGGAAGTAATGAAAAATAGTAAAGGTATAAAGATAACACAGAAAAGACAAATAATTAACATGCTTGAAAAATTTAAGATGACAGACTGCAAGAGTTCAGATACACCTATTACTAAAGGCTATCAAGTTGATAAAAATGAATCAATTATACAGGATGTCCCTTACCGTCAGTTAATAGGAAGTCTGATGTTTGTAGCTACACATTCACGACCAGACATTGCTTATGCAGTTTCATATTTAAGCCAATACCTAGACAAGCCAACCAAGAGCTTATGGATTCAAGGAAAGAGAGTGTTAAGATATTTAAAAGGGACACAGGATCAAGGATTATTGTATGAAAGAAAAGAAACAAATCACTGTATAGAAACATATTCAGATGCAGACTGGGCAGGAAATAGTACAGATAGAAAGAGTGTTTCAGGTTCTATTACTCTCTACAATGGATGTGTTGTGGCATGGATATCAAGAAAACAGCTTTGTGTTGCATTGTCCACTGTTGAGGCTGAGTACATAGCCGCAGCAACAAGTGCCGTGACTTACTTTATGTGAAAGGACTATGTAGTGATATGAATGGACTAAACAGTGAAGTGAAGTGCATGTTCTATATAGACAATATTGGTGCAATTCAATTATCTCAGTCTTATGAAAACAGTAAACGTGCTAAGCACATTGATATCAAATTTCATTTTTGAAGGATATTATTGCTAGAAAAGAAATTTGTGTTGATTATGTTCCAACTAATAATAACTTAGCAGACATGTTAACAAAACAGTTGTCAAATGAAAAACTTTGTATAATGAAAACTTTATTAAATATTTTGTAAACATAACAAAAAAAAAACAAAACAATCTCATACATATATTTCAAAATTTCATAATTAATAATTGATTGATTTCATTAAAATGTACATATTGTAAACCTAGTATAATTCATTGTTGAATAGTAATTGTAAAAACTAGTGTTGTGCTTTCTATTGTTAAAAGGATATGTTAACGATTATAATTCTGATTTGTTAGTAGATTTATAATCGAGAGGGGGTGTTAGGATTTGCTCAATTGGACACGTCGCAATGCCATTATAATTTTTGTATGTTCTATTGTTACTCGTCTGAACTTACAGTAGTCACTAGTCTGTGGTGTGCCTCTTGTTCAGTTAGTGTGAAGCTAATGTTGTAAAATAAAATGTATGTGCAATAATTAAAGTGTTGATAATAATGAAAATCTATTTATTCACATCGGACCTCTGGAATTCTAGTTTCAACATCTATCTCTAAATTCCTCATAACAATATTATGTAGTCGACATACACAGCGGCAAACATAAAATTTTAATTTCAATTAAGCTTAAATAAATTTAAATAAACTTTTTTCACTGCTTGCGATTTTCATATTTAAGTAAAGATTAAAAAATTTGATTCGAAATGGAAAACAAAAATGACCACATAAAAGTCACATAAAAGACCACAAAAAACTTGTCAACTCTACTATTTGTTGATAATATTTGACGCATGGCAACATAGGAGCATAACTTGTTTACGCTCTCGCGCTGACCGCTGAACGGTGAACCAACCATCTTTGTCATTTAGAATCATTAAATTACGATCACAGACTAGTAAGTAGCCAAGATTACGATCGTATCCAATACGCTATGCCGTCCAACCAGTTTTTTTTCCATAGAGTGTAAAAATAGGAAAGGTAAAGTTCGCCTACTGTTGTTTTCCAAGCAAAAAATTGGATATAGGTAAATGTCTAAAATTAGCACAAGAATGATTCTACTTGCCGTATTGTTTCCTCTTTGTTGTGATATGTTCTCCGCCGTCTAAAACATGGGTTAGTTCTTTTACATTAAATGTGCATCGACCTCTTTCTTTAATCAAATCTTCGTTAACTTTATGACTCTCCATTGCGTGGATCAACTACACTCTGCTTTTATTCGCACACTAATACGCGAAACTGTTTGCGCTGTATATTATTATGTCGAGATAAACATTATATCACTATCAAACACAGAGATATTGCGGTTGACTTGACTTATACATCGGTGGACTTTGGCTCGACTGGCATAGTTCAGAGGAGGAATTATTTCTAGCGAATTAGCGATTTTGCCGTGTCATTCTTACTTATGATATCGCTGTTAAAATATGTCTGAAAAATTTTTAATTTAATAAAATATGTGTAGGTATGTTTATCACACATTATCTATGTACTTGTGCTCTGATATAGAGATTGTGACTATCGCAAACGATTAAAAAACAATGTACCTATATTATTGTAATGTAGTATATATAGCTTAGTGCATAGAATATTTTAATCATAATTTCGATGCGGTGAGCGTCGGTGGCGCTGTGGACTCGGCACTTGCCTTCCAATCGGGAGGTCGGGGTTCGAGACCCGCCATGTACCAATGTGTTTTTCGTTTCGAATTTCATATGTACATTTGTCTGATGCTCCTACGGTGAAGGAAAACATCGTGAGGCAACCTGCATACATCTGCGAAGAGATTCAATGGTGTATGTGAAGTCGACCAAACCGCACTGGCCCAGCGTGGTTGACTAAGGTCTAATCACCCTAACATAGGGTAGGCTCGAGCCGGTTTTTTTTGTAAAATAACTTTTTATTTGTAACTTTTTTTTGAAGTCGGGTAAAAAGTCGGTTAAAATTCCCTATCTCAAAAACTACTGAACCGAATTTGATTAAACTTACAGTATTCCCTAAGTTGAACAATACCTAGTACAACAAAAAAAGAATCACTTAAATCGGACTTGTAGTTCCGGAGATATGCGAACACAAACATGATGAAGTCGCTTAAGGCGCATAGTAACGTCAATCATAAAAAAATCACTGCAGAAAAAACCGGTTCTCTTCATAAATATTGAATAAAAAAATCTTTAAAAAAGATATGTTATTATTCAACGCATTCTTTAGAGGATGGTCTTTTTAATTTTTTGATAAATTAATTAAAACTTGGTTAAAATGTGACCCAAACATGCCTCGATTTTAAAACTAGATTCCTAATCGCTTAGTAAATATTAGGTTAAATCACATACTTTTGATTTCAATAAATAAAGTGAACAATATTCTAGGGGATGGTCTTTTTAGATTTTTCTTATTCACCTTTATTAATTTTTTATTGAAATAATTCATCTTACGCGTAAAGGTAAACGTAAAGGTTTGCTTGAATATTCCCCTCACTCTCACTCACTCACTCCTATGTAATCAGTGCGGGACGATCGACGCAAGGTCATTGGAAGCACTATGCGCCTTAAAATTCCCTATCTCAAAAACTACTGAACCGATTTTGATAAAACTTGCAGTATTCCCTGAGTTGAACAATACCTAGTACAACAAAAAAGAATTAAGGACTGTCTGCATACGTAACGTGCCTAGAACGTGGACGGAGCGGGGACGGCACGGAGACGGGACGTGGTTTAGAAAACCCTGACGTGAAGTGTAATGCATACGCAACGTGACAGTGACTCGTAACTAACGTGCTAGTGTTGTGAATAGGAAAGATAGATATTTGAAGAATTGGCTATAATTGCTATTGCTTTAGATGACGAAAAAGCTATGGCTGCCAAGAGGAAAATGAGATTTTCTGTACATGGCAAACAAGAGAACAAGAAGAATTTTACAAATTTTTGAGCATATGTTGGAATCATTATTTCTTTCGCTTAGCAATATAAGATGGGTTTCTATCAAAAGTATTTTTTGTGTTCCAGATACAAATTAATTTAATTACTAGGGAAATAATGAAATTCATTATAATATTATATCCCTATTTTTTAGAGGCATGAAATGAGTTACTTCACATTGAGTTTACATGACCTAGAATTTATCAATCTTTAGTACCTAGATGGTGCGAAAATATCCTATTATAAAACAAAGTCCCCCTGCCGCGTCTGTCTGTCTGTCTGTTCGCGATAAACTCAAAAACTACTGCACCGATTTTCATGCAGTTTTCACCACTCGATAGCGTGATTCTCGAGGAAGGTTTTAATATATAATTTGTTAAGTTTTTGTATTTATTTCTGTGTACATTAACGATATTTGTTGAAGATGTCGGGATAAAATAAATTAAGGCGAAACGTAGTTCGCGGGCACAGCTAGTTATAAATAACGTTATGAATGCAGTGAAAAAATTAAACGAAAATTATCGTTTTCAGTGAGTGATAATTCGACTGCAATTTTACGCCACAGAAATTTTTTATGCTTCGTGTCTAAATACTTTGCGTCTGCAAAATTATACAAAGCTGGATATGAACGTACACACTGGATTATTTTTTCGTTATCCATTTTCAATTCTTGTGGCATCACTATATAGGTATTTATTTATTTATTTATTCTTTATGTACACAATGTACGTACAAAGGCGGACTTAATGCCTGTGGCATTTTCTTCCAGTCAACCTTAGGGTGGTGCAGAAAAGGGTAATGCGGTAGATGTACCAAAAAATGTAACAGCTTATTAAGAATTATATGCATATAACATAAAATTCTACTACACAAATAAAATAATTAAAATAAACTAATATACACGGTTATTTTTTTATCATACTGGAAAATTTTAGAGGCAGCTCGGTAGACGCTAGACGACTCATATCAATAAAAAAAACATGTGGTTATATTTTTTAAATTTTATCCGCCAATAATATTAAATTATAGACATTGTTCTTGTTTACTACAAGATAAGGTAAGATTATGAATGAATAAAGCATTTATTACTACGGGCTTAGGAAAATGCGGCAACGTCGCATTATTATTTCAAGCAAGATCAATCTACAACTCGTTTGAAATAAGAGTTATTATTGCACTAGACACTACAATAGTGAAAGACAGAGACAGTCGCCGCCGGCGCCGAGCGCCGGCGGCGGCGTTTTGTTGTTTGCTGTCGCTTGTCGGCACGAGCCGGCCGGCTTTAGTTCGCCTTTGACCACGGCGCGTGTGAACGTATCGTGATATCGCGCCCGCGCCTGACGCGCGGCAATCGGGCGCATTCGAAATTTTAGTTTCAAGTTAACACATCTCGAATCGCGAGATACACAGACCTTACTCCGGTAGACCGTAGACTTTTACTTGTGAAGTGAAATTAAGTGTTTGGTGTAAGAAAGTGAACCCACAAACGTAAGACTTGGAAGCGAAAACTGCATTTCGGGACGTTAAACACTAACCAAAGTGATATGTTGTTGTGGTCATGTATAGTTTTAAACGTGCACGACTATGTATGAGTTAGAGGACTTCCTTTAAATTTAGAACTCTTTTGTTATAAGAACTAAAGTTGATTTAAATTGTTTCCTAGGTAGGTAAGTATTTAAAGTTGATTCCAATTTTTTAACTACGCCAAAACAACCTACCATAACCGTAATACCTACCTAGTACTGTTTGTTTTCTTTAAAAACTTTATTTTGCCAGTCCTAAGTAAGCCCGTAAAGTAGGAAGGTGAAATTGTGAACAACTCAGTGATGACTTTGATTGAATCGGCGACGTTGTTGCTGTTAAGGCAGTGGGGTCAGATACTGGCATGGGCAGCGAAATAAAAATGTAGCACTGCTGTATACGTCTCGTTTATTATTCCCAATAAAGCAGCACGTATAAATTGTCCAGAATAATCACAATGAACATTGATTACAATAATTACAATAAATTATATTTCAGCTTCTTCGGTAAGCACATTTCGATAGATAGATTGTCAATGTCAAGAAGAAAAAAAAAAAGGAACGTCAGACTGTAAGCGACTTCGCACACGTACTATTGGCCACATAATAAAGGCTGTCACACATGTGAACCATACATCAAGTTTACATTATCTTCTACACTTCCCCTTATGGTTCACAGTGTTAAAATAGTGTACAAACAAATAAGTCTACAAACATGTCAATAAATGTACACAAAGTCAATTATAACATACACAAACATAAATACAGGACAGTAGTTAAAACTATTATTAATTTATATTCATTGCCTCCACAAAACAATTATGTTTTAATTTACCCAGTGGTTTTGTAAGTACATCTGCGAGCATTTTATCTGTAGGTAAGTATCTAACACAAATAACATTTTCCTTAATCAGGTCTTTTACATAGTGATATCGCAAGTCGATATGTTTTGTTCTTTTATGACTGAGTTCTTTACATTGTAATAGTTTCTGAGCACTCTGATTATCATTATAGATAATACAATTCAAACTATAAGGTATGAGCTCAGACAACAAGTTTTTGATAAAAGAAATATCTTTGCAAACATCACCGATCGCCAGATATTCGGCTTCAGTGCTCGAAAGAGCTACACACTTCTGCTTACGAGACTCCCAATTTACAGTATCACTTCCTAACTTAACCACATAACCAGTATAGGACTTCCTATCATTTAAATCATTGGCCCAGTCTGCGTCAGTATAGCCAAACAACGACCAATCCCTACTTTTATGAAAACATAAACTATAGTGAATTGTACCAGCCAAATAACGCAGTATACGTTTCGCTGCTAACCAATGAGTTCTATCGAAGCAGTTGTTAAACTGGCTTAAGACACTGCAAGCATAAGATATATCGGGTCTCGTGCATACAGACAGATACATCAAGCATCCCAATAATTGCCTATAATTATACATCTCGTCTTGTAAATTTTCACCATTACTAGACTTTAGAAGCTTACAATTAACTTCCATAGGTGTTGATACAGCTTTACAATTACTCATGCCAAACCTAGTCAACAGTTTTCTTATGTACTGACTTTGATCAAGTTTTAGTAAACCCTTTGACTTATCTCTTAATACATTTATCCCTAAACAACTCTTAAGGGGACCCAAATTCTTAATATTAAATTTATTCTGTAAAACAGTAATTATATCTTTCTTAATTGAGCTATTGGGGCCATAAAATAAATAGAAGTCATCTACATACAATGCGATGATGACTAAATCAGTCCCAGATTTGCGAATATAAACGCAAGGTTCACATTTACTTTGTACAAAACCATGATCACATAATAAGCCATGTATTTTACAATTCCACATTCTACTCGCTTGCTTAAGACCATAAATACATTTTCGCAATAAGCAAACCTTATTATTATTTTCACAAAAACCAACTGGCTGTTCCATATAGATAGTCTCATTCAAATCACCATGGAGGAATGCTGTCGCTACATCCAAATGGTCAATATCTAAATCTAAATTATTAGCAATTGAGAACAAAATACGCATAGTGGAGTGACGTACTACAGGAGAAAATGTGTCATTATAATCGAGACCCTCACACTGTGAATATCCCCTGGCAACTAATCTAGCCTTAAATCGATCAAATTTGCCAGATGCATCATGCTTAATTTTATATACCCATTTACATTCAACAATATTTACATTACTGGGTCTGTCGACTAACTCCCAAACATTATTCTCTAAAAGAGACTTGTACTCACTTAACATCGCGTCCTCCCATTGCTTATGGTTCGGGCTTTTTATAGCCTCCTCATAGGTTGATGGCTCATCCAAGGAGAAATTGTTGTGTTGTACCAAAAGAGATGACATATCAAAATCTGCAAACCTTGGTGGTGGTACATTACGAGTGGATCGGGTAGGGCGGCCAGGTGGAACAGCAACGGTCACAGGACGAGTCGCAGCTTCCCCTCCAACGGCCTCGCCAGCAGAAGACATGACATCATCTTCACTGCTCGAACCCGTACAATACTCTCCTTATTTCATTAGGTATCCAAAACTTTTGCGTGTGAAGTCGTCTGTAAATGTTACAAGGTATCTCGCACCTCCCCAGCTAGTTTCTTGCATTGGACCACATACATCTGAGTGTATGAGCTCAAGTGGAGAACTTGCACGCTTGGCTTCACCTTTCGGGTAAGGTACGGCCGATAACTTCCCCTCTAGGCAAGCAGTGCAGTTTTTCAGTGCACCATCTTCAGTCTGAAACAATTTGTTAGTTGTTTGGTTTTGTAATCTAGACATACCTGTCAAACTGAGATGCCCAAGTCGATAATGCCACAACTCCAATGCTGAAACAGCCTCTGTAGCACTCGGTGCATTCTGCCTATCACGCAGGATCAAAGAGTGCATCTTATTTTGCGAGTTACCGACTGACCCACACACACTACCTTTTAATTTATAAATACCATTAACACAAGATGCTTTGGCTATACAGTTTCCAGAGATTTTACAATCTACATAAATATAGCAACCGTTCCTATCAAAATGCACACTATGACCATCATCAACAAGCTTACTGACTGAAATCAAATTGGCAGACAATTTAGGCACATACATAACATTTTTAAGGCTATTTACCATGTTATCACATTCCAAAGTTATGTCACCAACACAGTTTGATTTCAATTGTTCATTATTTGCAGTGTACACCGTGTAGTTGCAGTCTTTTGATTTCGTAATCAAGTCCATCTGATTGCACATGTGACATGAACTTCCCGAATCAATATAAAAATCAGCAGCAACACTCCGTGCCAAAAACGCAGTCGCAGTCCCCATTTTGTCAATCTCCTTCTTTTTGTCTCGCTTCAGCTTAAAGCATCGAGCTTTCATATGTCCAAGTTTTCCACAATAATGGCATTTTGTCTGTGGCTTCTTCTTTAGATCAGCATGATCAGCATGTTTACGGCTAGAATAAAAAGCACAGCCATTCTCACCATTTACTGTGGTGGTATTCATATTTGATTTGCGGTATTCTTCCTGAAGAAGTCGGGCGCGAACCGCTTCACTCGTAAGTGTGCCAGCCAAACTTGCAGTCTCGAGATTCGTCACAACTGTATCATACTCCTGAGGCAGACCCATAAGTAAGACCTCGGCGATTTCACTGTCGTCGACAATGCGTCCAATGTCTGATAGTTGATGTACTATGGACATAATTTCATTTACATAATCCGCCATGGAATAAAACTTATCAAACTGAGTACTATGAAGTCTGCGAAGAAGAACAACTCGCCTGAACAGCCCTTTGTCCTCTAATGTATTTTGGAGGTTATCCCAAGCACATTTTGCTGTCGCCGCACTCCGCACGTATTGAAACATCATTGGAGTTAGCGATAAACATATTCGTGCCAATGCTCTTTGATTTTTAGATATATCGGGGTCAGTGCCCTCAACGCAGCCCCACAAACCTTCAAGTAACAGCAGATTTTTCATGACAAATTTCCATGATGCGTAGTTGCCGACGCCGCCAAGCTTCTCAACAATCATGCCATGGCCTCCATTGATAACAGGCTGCTGGGTAACCCTTTCTTCATAGTTATCGCTAGCACGTGCTGTCGACATCTTGTCGAATCAGCACACCAAAACGCAAAGCAATGTGCTATGTAGCCGGCGCCTTCGCTCCGCCACAAATATTCCGCTGCCTGCCACCAGTTATTCGTTTTACAAATCTTTCTGATAGGTAATCTACTTTTCCTTTTCGGGGATTCTCTTTGTCCCTGGGCCCATAACCTGTTAAGGCAGTGGGGTCAGATACTGGCATGGGCAGCGAAATAAAAATGTAGCACTGCTGTATACGTCTCGTTTATTATTCCCAATAAAGCAGCACGTATAAATTGTCCAGAATAATCACAATGAACATTGATTACAATAATTACAATAAATTATATTTCAGCTTCTTCGGTAAGCACATTTCGATAGATAGATTGTCAATGTCAAGAAGAAAAAAAAAAGGAACGTCAGACTGTAAGCGACTTCGCACACGTACTATTGGCCACATAATAAAGGCTGTCACACATGTGAACCATACATCAAGTTTACATTATCTTCTACAGTTGCCAGTTCGCGTTCATTCAATGTTTTGCCTACAACTTCACTCAGTGTCCATACCAGTGCAGTATTTTTTGGATATTTTAGATAATAAATATCTAATTAAACAGGTGAGTAAATTTTATTATTAATGGTTAAATAATTCTTCTACCGTGTCCTGAAGCCACCCTTAAAATAACCAGGGTGATAAAAAAATAACCGTGTATATTATCTAAAATTAGGTACTTATCTGAAGCGAGTGGAGTGAGTGTGCATACGCAGCGAAACCACGGACGCCACGTTCCCGTCCCGTCCGTGTGCTCGTATACACTATCGGCATAAGAATAACTAATACAGTATAGAAGCGAATCTCCTTTGTGGGTGCGCCAAATGCCGCTATTTGCATACCTACAGCGCCCTTCCCCCTGTAACGCCCCGCAGTAGTCTGCGGACGCCGCTAGGGTCACCACATGGACGTATGGTTACCACTACAATATTTTTTATATAGGTACCTGCATATTTTACATTAAATGCGAAACTGAGCATACACCGAGTCTTATTGATTTTGTACTTCAAGTGTAGCGAGCGAGCGACTATCTTTAGCAATAGTACGCACATTTTTAGTTTTTTTGATTCCGTAGTTATAAGAACCTGTCTATTTTTGATTAATTGAGCATAATCCCTACACTTCGAGAACAAAATCATTAAAATGTTTCGAATTTCGATGTACAAAAATGGTTTGTAATTTAGGTATCGTACCTACGTATATAGTCCAAGAGTTGAAGTTATGAATGTACTAATGGATAAAACCTAAGCTCATTTTTTACTATCAGACCAACATTTTCACTTGAAAAAAAATCTGTTGTTTCATAATTTTAATCAAGTATTGATTTTTTTTCGTTTTTTAAAAACGTCGCCCCACACTAGGATTTTCTCCTGTGTCGTGGGTGGAGTTACAAACATAGAATATCACATGCACATACGCCCAGACCGGAACAAATTTCTGTAGGCCATACAAAATATGTCCCATGCGGGAATCGAACCCGCGACCCGTTGCACAGTAGGTGATCACTCGACCTCTGCGCTAACCGTGTCGTCGAGTCGTCGTGTCGTCGATTGTATTTAAATTTTATATGGAACAGTGACAAAGGTCGATAAAAATATATACAGGGTGTCCCAAAAAATAGTGTCAAGCGAAAGTCCAGATTTAGAGCACCTCTTGGAGTACCCGAATCACCCCCATGTATGTTCCGCGATTATTCGTAGTTTTAGAGTAATAATTTTTTTTCTGACTTTTTGAAAATTTCGATCTAAAGAACTTAAAAATTTTTAATAAAAAAAAGTTGAACATATTTTAATGTTTTTCTTTATGCCACTGAATTACCTTTAGTGCTTCTTTTATGTCTAAAATAATCAGCTTCGTAACTTTAGTGGAAATTTAGAAAACAGTAGTGTAAAGTCAAAATTTGAATGTTAGTGAATAATTACTTAAAAATCCATCTTTAAATTAAAAATCTAAACAGGTGAATTCATGGTTTCTAAGTATGTGTAAAAACTTCTCTAGACTCTCTGCTTTCATAATAATAAAAAAAAGAAAGTACTAAATAGGGCTACTTTGGCTTAAATCGGCCATCAAAGACAGCAAGGTGAAAATTTCATAAAACTCGACTTCTGAATAATTTTTTTTTAAATTCCAATTATTTATTAATAAACCAAAAATGATTGTAGAAAAACTAAAAATTTATTATTTGAAGGTCAAAAATAACTGTTCCTGCTGCCATCTTTAATAACCTTTGAAGGTTTATTATAACTTAATAAATGAAACAAAACATTATTTTCAAAGTATTTATTATTCGATCGCTTAAAGAAAGTTTTCAAAATGACGACCTTCGTGCTCAATACATATTCTACATCGTTTAAAAAAGTTTTCTTTTAAATTTTAAATGCAATTCTGTTGTTTTTTATTGTTTCTTCCGCTTGTCTTAATTTTGTTCTTAACACTGTGACGTTTGTAATGTCCTTGGCGTATACTAATTCCTTGTAGTATCCCCAGACGAAAAAATCTATGGGGTTCAAGTCGGGGGACCGTGGCGGCCACGCAATGGGCCCTCCACGACCGATCCATCTGCCTGGAAATGTTTCAGACAAATGTTGTCTAACATTTCTAGCAAAATGGCATGGAGCGCCGTCGTTTTGAAAAATCATATTTCTCCGCGTTAATAGGTCTACATCTTCTAATAAGACGCCGAGATCACGTCGTAGAAATTGCAAGTAGGCCTCGCTGTTCAGTCGGTCCGGTAATTCGAACGGACCAATCAGCTGTCCGTTTAGGATGCCTGACCACAAATTGATACTAAATTGTTCTTGGAAATTAGATTCCCTTGTGAGGTGTGGATTTTCAATACTCCACGAATGGTAGTTATGCGCATTAAACACCCCACATCGCTTAAAATGTGATTCATCAGTCCATAGAATATTTTTAAAGAAATTTTCGTTTTCAGCTTGTCTCCGTAACATTTCCTGACAAAATGCCACCCTTCTCGGGTAGTCTGCGGGCTTGAGCTGCTGAACTTTCTGGATGTGATATGGGTGAAAACGCTCTTGATTAAGTATTCGATGTGCTTGTGATTTCGGAATTCCGATTCGACGTTCTATTGTTCTTACACTAACTGATAGATCTCTCACCACTTCTTCGACCACTGATTGGACAGTATCTGGGTCACTCATTTCAGATGGGCGCCCCGATCTTCTACCTGGTAGGCGTCCTTCCATGTAAGAGTTATGTACTCTTAAAATCATGCGATGATCAGGCCAAGTTTCAGGCTGAGGTCCACCTCCATTTTGTACTTGCTGCCGGAACAACCTGGCTGCTTCAGAAGCATTTCCTCTTGCATATCCATAAAAGTAATGCATATTCTTGCGATGAAAAAGACATCACAAAATGAAGAGCTTGAAAAGTCCGTTAAGAATGCCAAATTTGTCAAAATCCCGTATTCACACAAAACCTAATCGTAATCGCACTCAAGGTCCGTAAAGAAAGCAAAGTTCGTCAAATAATCACAAATGAGCGTATCGTACGTAAGGCGCAAACAAAAGCAGGCAAACGACTGGCGCCAGAACACAATAGGCGCTCGGACTACACCCCCCGCCTCATCCCCTTGTCACAAAGAATAGCATTCCTCAGTTACAGTTATCCATTTCGCCAATGAGAGTGAGAGAGATAGCAATAATGCGGTCTCTTTCATATCCTCTCACTCGGGCAATTTTTTAGCAGGTAAGTACTGCGTTACAAGTACTGAGAAAAATATTTAAATATGGGTTTCATGTAGTTAATTTTTGCTAAATTGTAATTAATCTGAACCTTAGAAATTATAAAAAGACCAGATATTTTTTTTTATCATCTGATAGGAATTTGGTAAATTTTATGAAATTTTCACCTCGCTGTCTTTGATGGCCGATTTAAGCCAAAGTAGTTCTATTAAGTACTTCTTTTTTTAAATGATTATGAAAGCAGAGAGTCTAGAGAAGTTTTTACACATACTTAGAAACCATGAATTCGCCTGTTTAGATTTTTAATTTAAAGATGAATTTTTAAGTAATTATTCACTAACATTCAAATTTTGACTTTACACTACTGTTTTCTAAAGGACATCACCCATTTTGGGCTATTTTTTTTTTAGCCGGCCAACAAAAAATAACTAAATTTTATCATAGGCATAATTATAATGAACGTTTTGTATTATGACAGTAAAGCTCGAAACCTATTGGTTAAGATGATAATCAGTCTCAAAGTATTTATTTTATTACCTACGGTTTGCGGGGTGAGCTCGTGATTTCCAGGTAAACAGTTATTGTTAATGGTGTGCGAGCGAGAGGACGTTGCAAGTACATTTACCTGCCGAGTTACAAGTGTTAACAAGAGGCAAAATACACCCACTTAATCCTTTTCGTAGGTACTTTCGTTCGTTAGTTCTCCATGCAGGCGTTTATGTACAGGTTTTTTATTAATTATAATGCATATTATTTTCATTTCATATATTTTTATTCAATATTTACAACTCTCCTGGCCTTACAATAATATCTTCTAAACCTTCGGCGGGAATGTGTATCGTTGGCTCGTGCCTGGCAAACCCCATGTACCACACAATGCACATGACGTGTGAGCAGCAGCCAATGGTTCTTCGGCCAATGTTACATGTACAGTAATAGTGTTTTATAGCCTGTCGCCCTTCGAGAGCCCTATCTATGCCAATATAAACGTTAAATAAACACTCGTAAGTAGAAATCTTACTTAAAAATAATAATAATAATAAAAATCTTTCCCTATACCTTCAAAGGTTCTTGTCTACATTTCTATCACTGATGTAAGCCTATGTACTTTATAAAAAAAACCCTTTCATAGTACTAACTAAAGAACTTAAGTATACATTTTACTTTATTGAAGGAAGGTAGGTACTTCAGCAAAATAATTCAACGCGACACCTAGTCCTGATCATGATGTCATATCGACGATCTGTTATTATCACAGAGTAGGTACCTAGTTATGAATTAAATGTAAAAAAGGTTGCATTACATACCTGTCTCGCGATTAGCTCCTCCATAATAATCTGAGCTATGTCGATGTGCTGTTCTTCCCGAGAAATCCACGTGTAAGTCCTTCGACCTTCACATGGTTCACGACAGTTAATACACAACATATGTGCCATGATTAACAAAAACAGTATAACAAAAACAAAAACTCAACGATAATTAAAACAACAAACAAAACAAAATCAATGTTAAAAACCAAGAAAACAGTGAAAGTAGCCGTCCGATGTAACGAGAGTTGCCTGGAAAACTAACGAACGAAAGTACGAAAAGGACTAAGTAGGTGTATTTTGCCTCTTGCTCACACTTGCAACTCGGCAGGTAAATGTAGGTACTTGTAACGTCTTCTCGCTCGCATACCTATTATGCCTCTTGCTCACACTTCTCGGCAGGTAAATGTACTTGTAACGTATTCTCGCTCGCACACCATTAACAATAACTGATTACCAGAGTTGCGTTCCGAGGGTCAGAGTAATGCAACCGAGAGTGTTTTTCACACTCGCTCCGAGGTTCAGAACGGGTCGGTTGCAATCTTTTTTTTTAGTTTGTATCTTGCTGATCAAGATCAAGCAAAGGGCAAAATATTACTAATCCTTACTATGAAATTAACAGTCAATATCCATTTTTCTGCTTAAAAATAATTACAACACATAGAAATCACTATATTTCCCTTGTATTAGGCTTAAAAGAGTTCAAAGTAGTGTTATTTAATAAAATAATAAATAATTAGCTTATTTTTGACATCGACTTTGACATAAAATCTGTCAGAGTGTTTTTCACCCTACGCTTGAGTCGGTTGTTTGGTTGCATCACTCGAAGCTTCTGAACGGGCACAGAGTGTACTAACCGCCTGTCAGAGCGTTTTTTACCCCGAGGCTCTGAACGGGTCGGTTGCTGTCAGGGTGCACTCGGAGTGCACTCGAGCGTAGGTTCTGAACGCAGCTCTGGAAATCACGAGCTCACCCCGCAAGCCGGGTGCAAGCCGTAGGTAATAAAATAAATACTTTGAGACCGATTATCATCTCAACCAATAGGTTTCGAGCTTTACTGTCATAATACGAAATGTTTATTATAATTATGCCTATGATAAAATTTACTTATTTTAGGTTGGCCGGCTAAAAAAAATTAGCCCAAATTTGTATGAAGCCTGAATGATGTCCTTTCCACTAAAGTTACGAAGCTGATTATTTTAGACATAAAAGAAGCACTATAGGTGATTTAGTGGCAAAAAGAAAAACATTAAAATATGTTCAACTTTTTTTTATTTAAAATTTTTAAGTTCTTTGGATCAAAATATTCAAAAAGTCAGAAAAAAAATTATTACTCGAAAACTACGAATAATCGCGGAACATACATGGGGGTGATTCAGGTACTCCAAGAGGTGCTCTAACTCTGGACTTACGCTTGACACTATTTTTTGGGACACCCTGTATAGCAGTACCAAAGTTTCTCATAATTCAAATTATTCCCGACTTGACAAAAAAAATCCCATACTTACAGAGTTTCAAAATTGCACTACAATGACAGCTTTAGAAACTCGATACATTATATTGTATTAGCTTTGACTTGTAATGAATATTACGAATAAAACGGTATCTGTATCTAGGGTAGGTATAATAAAAATAATTTTAAAGTACCTATTCAATCATTTTTATTTAAAAGGTTTCAATTCAACAGAAATATTTACAAATGTCTGATATTTATAAAAGATGGCGTTTTTGTAGATGATTTGAAGTTTCGGTTATTAAACTTCAGCACGTAGTAAATACGCATTCTTATAAAAAGCTTAATCAGGTAATCAATAGGAAAACATTCACAAGGTACCTGAAACACACGGTGCGCGCCTTGACTGGCGATTCCGTTCTACGGAAATCAAACGGTAGGTAAATAACGTGGCATTGAGCGCTCGACGGCCGGGAGTTTCGCTTCTATACTCGTATTATTAGTTATTCTTATGCTATCGGATACATTTTCTATAAAACGATATTTCCAAAATTTCCCGTCCCGTTCCGTCCGAGTAAAAACACGTTACGTATGAAATGAAACGCACCCACAGACAACATCGCACTTCTATATTGAAGTCGGTGACAAATTTTAAAGACTTTCTAGGAGATCATCGTTTGGCACCGACTTCAATATAGCAGTGCGATATTGTCTGTACCTATTCTTATATTATTTTTATCTTTTCAGTGTTTTTGAAGTCGATTTTTATTTTTTGTAAAATATTTTTGACTTATATTTACAGACTTGCCGATCATACTGACCGATCTAAATGTGACATTCTAATAATGTACCTACTATTCGAAAAAACAAAACTAGAAGACGTCAATACAAGTGACAACCCAAATTATTTATAAAAAACTATAGGTAGTGACTTTTAAACCTCTTACGACAATTAGCTACAGCTTAAAGTGATTTAGTTCTTTGTTTATTATATACTATCTTTCCGCTCGCGACTTCGCCCGCGTTATTTTTGTTTCCCCTTGGTATTTTTCCGTAGGAAACTTACCCTATGTCCTTCCCCTGGTCTCGAACTATTCCTTTTTTTTTTTTGGGAAGGGGAAAATGTATTCACGCATTCCTCGTGGTCGAGCCAAACCACGAGGATATGTGGGACTCCCTAGTCCGTACACGGCCCGGGCCTACCCACTAAAAACCCCCCCAGCAGCTCCTCTGTCCGTCACAAGACAAGGGGAAGGGGACAACAGCCAGGCCTTATTCCCGCTGACCCCCTGCCTGTGACATGTCCGTAGCCGGACTCTCCTCCTGGCTCTGCTACTTTGTGGAGCGGTTCTGCGCCGCTCTACACCCCGGGACTGGTTTTTTATTGTGGTTGTCTTCCACGCGACCCGACGCTCAGTGCGCCGGGCCCCCGGCCCGCTCAATGCGGGTAACGGGTTGCCCGACGGCAGATACCACTGGATCCACCGCCGCGCGGGTGAGCCGAAACTCAGGGAAACCCCCGGCAGGCGCGAAGCGCCGTGGCGAGAAGCTGTCTCCACTCTGCTACCTTCAAGGTAGCCGCCCAAATCAGGCTTCCGGCGAAAGCCACACCTCTTCTTAAAATAAGAAGAGGGGACTTCGCCCTTCCCCGCATGAAGCGGGTGGCCACACGAAGTGGCCCGCCGGGTTAAACCTGGCCACCCCACACCCCCCCTCTATGGAGGGTCCTCTCGTCAGACTATTCGCCCGCGGCAGAGAATCTGCCGGGTTGCCCAGGTGCACCACAAGGAGGTTGTCTGACATCGCACCCCTCTCGAACTATTCCTTTACCAACTTTCATCAAAATCGGTTCCGTAGTTTCGAAGCCTATTCAATACAAACATAGGTACAAACAATCAAATCTTTTCTCTTTATAATATTAGTAGGTATAGATGAGTGCGACACAAAACACATTCTATCCATATCCTTGTTTTTGCTATTCCGCAATGAAGCAAATCCTATTTAACTTCTCTGCATGTTGACATAATGCAGTATGCTAATCAGTTATATGAGTGCAAATTGCGTGCGATTTCAGAGAACCACTTTCTCTTTCTTCGGGGGAAAACAAGAGATATTCTACAAAAAATAAGGACTTAGTACTACAAAAAATAAGGACTTAGTACAAATGTGAAGCATGCAAGGTCCTTTGATTATAGACAAGTATATACCTAATCAAAGGCAAGGTCAGGCTGCTGTACACGACCTACACTCTCAAAGATGCACCAAGACAAACCGCCGTCATTTCTCGACGAGCAAGACACGCACATACTAATTTGTGCTGTCATTTGCATGCTTCACTCTTGATTCCACAACGCTCCGTCAGTCTTTTTTCAGGTTCCTGCATATATGTACATTATGTGCATTTTTCACGTGTAAAAAATGTTGATAAAAAAAACGCACTCGTAAAATAAAATATAACAATAATTTATTTACAAGTTAGTTGCATATGTCAACTTAGATAAACGGGAATTATAAATCAACTCATTTGGTAGATGAAATTACCTCAATTATGACTTTACTCGAGTAGGTAACTAAATAAAATCTAAACTCTGGTGACAATTATATGTTACCAGAGTTAAGATTTTGTCTTAAATTTTTGTTTCCACTAAAGCTTCGACTTATTCATGAAGGGTTTCAAGTATTTCTCAAAGCTTTGGTTGACCGGCTCCTGGTTTAAAGGACTCTTCATAGCCTCCTCCATCAGGCGTTCGTACACGCGTCCGTCGTACGCACCGAGGGTGGACTGCAAGATCTGAAAGACGGTTATTGCGTCTTATTACAAAGCAACATTATTACCCGTTATTGGCTACTACTAGTTTCAAAGTAGTTTTGTTTTGGCAGTTTTAATTACATAGAGCAGTATGGATACCTATATACAGGCTGTTCCTAAAACAATGGATAAACCTGTAACTATAGATGGACTTCATCATGGCCTCCCTTAATACCACAAATTTTGACCTTTGTGAAAAAATAACGGTTTCAGAGATATTTTTGTTTTAGAATTTTTCGAAAATTTCCCAATGCGATTAGTTTTTAAGTGCCATTTCTTCAAATGGAGAGGTTTTTCGATTTCGTTTAAAAAAAATTAAAACAAAGAAAATTCAAAATGAAATTAATTTTCTTTCATGTTTGATCAGCTACAGTATAAAAAAAATGTAGGACGATCATCGTGCCCATTATCTTAAAAACTTACTTAGTTATTCTAGATTCCAAAAAGATTTCCATGATGAAGTCCATCTACAGTTGCAGGTTTATCCATTGTTTTACCTACAGGAGGTATATTTAATTCAAAAATGACAGCTCATAGTTGGCATTCGGAATATGCGAATAGACGATCTGGTTGAGGCTGGTCAATGTCACTTAGGTTCGGTTTTTCGATCGTTAGTAATAGCAAAGTATAAGTACCTAATAGAAAAGTTCAACCGACCCTATTCTATGAGCCATAAAGGTCCTTTGTGAGGTGTACCTCTAATACTTTGCTATTAATAACGATCAAAACCGACGCTTAGTTAAATCGTGCGAATGACATTACGAGTCATTTTACCCCCTTACATTGCCGTTAAAATAGTTTTCATTAGCGAATGTATAGTTTTTTTTTATATCACTAGGGTGGCAAACAAGCATACGGCCCACCTGGGCCCCGTTTCACGAAGCAACCAGTTAACAAGTAACAAGTGAACGGATAACAAGCATTGTAATGACAAGTTTACAAGTACAAGTGTTTCACGAACGTTACTTTTTACACCATAATTATTTTACAACCGTAAAATATCGGTTACAAGTAAGTAAGCACATCATTGAAATAAATTAAAAAAAGTAAAGATATGAAGAGGTTTTTGTGCAGAAATAAACAATTGCAAGGATTAAACTACTCTTCTAGCGAAGAGAATAATAGTTATCTATAACTAATGGATAAAATGCAAAAAGTTAAATTCAGTTTTTGAAAGAAATTCTTTCTAGAAAAAAGTTTTATCTCGTGCACAGTATCACTGTGTTGGATATCACCAACACAGTGATACTGTGCACCAGACAGACCCCATCCAATGTAAGGCAATGCATAGTTGCAGTTTTTCTGGTAACGCCTGACTTCTTGCAGTTTGATGTTTTAAGAATGTTCCCAATAGAGTGAGAAGGTCTTCCATTTTCACTGAAGTAAGGCGAAATCGTTCGTTGAACTCTTACTCCGTACGGAATTGCGTGTTAATTCTCTCCCGGAATACTCTTGCGTATGGGTGTCGACCATTATTGTTTTCCCATAATTTCACATAATTTCTCTCCTCGACATGTTACTCAATAGACAGATGAGGGTAAGTATCAAAGATTATCCAAGCAATATTAATTTTATTACACTATTTACTTCGTTGTTTAACTATTTAGGCTAAAAAGTTACAAGTCTACCGAGAGGTTGAGGTGAGTAGAATTGTTTAACAAGTGAACAAGATTGTCAACTTGTTTTTGCATATCTTTGTGAAACACTAGTAAAATTAACCGGTAATTGTTAAAATAGTCTATGGTTTGTCTGTGGATTGTAATACAAGAACTTGTCACAACAATGATACAACTTGTTGCATAGTAGTTTCGTGAAACACCTTTTTCTTGGTTTTTAACTAGTGTTGCCAGTTTTTACCTGTAAAATTGTAACTTGTTGCTTCGTGAAACGGAGCCCTGATGGTAAGCGGTTACCGCAGCCTATGGACGCTTGCAACACTGGGGGGATCGCTTGCGCGTTGCCGACCCTTTTTGTAGTTCTGATAGTTCGGGTAGGAATAATACAGCAAAATAATGTTTGTATGCACGTTAATTGTATCGGTAATATTTTCACAGTGTATATATACACGGTGTTTCATAATAACCAATAAATAATTTATCGTTATCTAAAACTAATTATTAAATTGTGTTTACCCGTAATGTCATTCAACCCAAAATTTTCATGTAAATCATAGACATGATGATGATACTATGATATACATGAAAATTTTGGGTTGAATGACATTACGGGAAAAACTATTTAATAATTAGTTTTAGATAACGATAAATTATTTATTGGTTATTATGAAACACCGTGTATATACGTACCTCATCCCTAATATCGAAGGCATCTACCAATCCGACAGCATTTGGCCTGATAAGCCGCAACAACTCTTCGTACCTTCGCTGTAATACTATCAGATCCTGCTTGGTAATCTTCGAATACTGAAAATGAAATAAAGATTTGTAATTTAACGATAGAAGCAACAGGCGCTCCTTATTTTAACAAGCGTTCGTTATCAAAATATAAAACATTTTTTTTTCATTACCGTACCATACAAAAATGCCATTTAGTATCAGACATTTTTTTACAAAAAATAAAACCGGTTTCAAAAACATCAGAAAGCCATAAATAATATAAGAATAAAATTGTTCTTATTAAACGACTTTCTAGGTGATCATTGTTTGGCACCCACTTCAGCATACAAATTTGAAGAATACATAGTACTCATAAATTATTTTTATGACTTTTTGGTGTTTTTGAAGTCGCTTTTATTTTCTGTAAAAAAATATTTCAATCTTTTTAGTAAATTTAATACATGCGTATTAGAATTTGCGTATTAACCATTAAGTATGGACTTGTAGCCTCACAGGCTCCGGGTGAATGTTAGTTTCTAAGTTTTGTGTACTTCCCCCCCGCTCCCCACACTTGAGTAGCTCAGTAGCTTTAGTTTTAGTATCAAAACGACCAGCGAAGGAGGAAATTACGTCATTCAATAAAAAATACGTGAGTAATACTTATCTAAAAATCTTTTGGAGCCTGTCAGGCTACACGTCCATGTTGTGTTATAAAAATATTTGTAAGCAACTTTGTTCTCTTTTTATATTTTCTTGAAAACTTTAACTTATTTATGTTGGAATAGTAAAAAAATAAAAGGGAGTATGGTGAATATTTATTTTTTATAATTTCTAGTTGATTTTACGGCTGAAAACTTAGTTGTACTTAAAATTACCCAAAATGTGGCATTATATTTTTAATTTTGAATGTTTCTAGAATTATTATAAAAAAGTGGGTTATATATTCACGTATGTTTATTATAACTAAACCATACTTTAAGTTAAATATAGTATTCAAGCTATATAAAATAATTTTGTTTAAAAAAACACTAGTTAATATAGGAGCCTGTGAGACTACACGTCCAGGATAGTGTTATGAAAAAATGACGTCCATACTTAAAGGTTAAAGGAGCTTGGTGGCGCATTGGCGCGTGCGCTCAGCGAACGATTGCTGAGATTAAGCAACATTCGCTGTGGTCAGTCCTAGGATGGGTGACCAAAGTAAGAAACATCTCAAGCTCCTTCGTGCTTCGGAAGGCACGTTAAACAGTGGGGTCCTATGCCTGATCTCGCCCCGGTCGTGTCGGTTAACCGTCCCAGCGGACTAGGCGAGTGAAGGAACAGAGAAGTGCACTTGCGTTTGCGCAGTCACTTGTGCACTATAATATCTCCTGCGCAGATGGCTAGTCTCTGTGCAGATTGGCCGCCCTGACGGAATATCGGTTAGGAGGACATTATTAGAATTTGACCCAAGATAAACACCAGAATAACTTTAAATAAAACCCCTTTCTCTCTAAACAGTATTGAAATAATTATTCCCGAACTCCTCACAACCTAATTGTTTAGGAGTTATACTTACTACTATCACCTGAATCACTGGAAAAAATAAAAGTACAATCAAAGTCAATAAGTTCCCAATATATTGAAAGAACTTTCCCCAACTCCTAACCTACCTATGAAGTTAAGGGTTTCCCTTGATTTGCATTGGATCCCATCATCAGATCATAACTTGGTGATATTTTATTTCAGAATTACCTGACAAATAGTTTACCGTCCTCAAACTTCTAGAAAATTTATATACTTATGTGTAGGTTAGGTATATCATTTATATGAATAACACGTGCCTTGTGGAGATTGCTGCTTTAGCAATTAGACCACCGTTTGTATTTCCATCACATTTTTTTATTTGTATATAATTTAAACAAAAGTATTCGTTCATTCCAAAGCTCTTATAATGTCTTTGGTTCATTCATTCATCTGTTGAAAATAAAAGGAAAAACAGCAAATACTTAATAAAAGTTTTAGTCAAAGTGAGGCATGTAAAATGGCATCATTAAGATTTAACCTGAAAAGATAAGACGTTAGTAGGTAAGTAAGTACCTTATCATGATAACGCTGGTAACAAGATTTTTTTAGTATTTTTGTACGGCGTAAAGATTATGGACGAAAAAGGCCCATCGACACTTACCACAAACAGATCGCCGCTTTTCTCCAGCGCCCAATACACTAGGTACAGCTCGGCGAGTTGCTGCAGTACAGTGGCGAGGCTCGCTGACAAGTACGGTATGTGTCGCTGTATTTCACTCCAAAGTACATCGCATATTATCGCCCGGCAGTAGGCCTGTAACATTTGAAAATATTTAACTTAGGTGGCATATCAGTTGGCGTAGCCCATAGATGCTCGATTGCTCGCGAGCAGCCCCGGTATTTTTTAACTCCGGCTACCAGCTCCGAACTAAATTACTATTATCATTATAAATAAATTCATCATCATCATCTCAGCCGCACGACGCCCACTGCTGGGCATAGGCCTCCCCCATGGATCTCCACAACGATCGATTCTGTGCTGCCCGCATCCAGCATCTTCCCGCGACCTTTGCCAGATCGTCGGTCCACCTGGTCGGGGGCCTACCCACTGAGCGTCGTCGTCCAGATCGTGGTCGCCACTCAAGAACCGTTTGGCCCCAACGGCCATCGGTTCTTCTCGCTATGTGTACCGCCCACTGCCACTTCAGCTGAGCAATCCTTCGAGCAATGTCGGTTACTTTAGTTCTCCTGTGGATCTCTTCATTTCAGATCCGATTACGTAGGGAGACCCCAAGCATTGATCTCTCCATTGCCTGCTGAGCGACCTTGAGCCTTCGGACGAGACCCATAGTGAATGGCCACGTTTCGCTTCCTTAGGTCATCACTGGCAACACACACTGGTCAAAGACTTTCGTCTTACGACACTGAGGCAATTTGGACGCAAAGATTTTTCGTTACTTCCCGAACGCTGCCCATCCGAGCTGGATTTGACGAGAGATCTCTTTCTCGAAGTTGGATTTACCTAACTGGACTATCTGTCCCAGCTATACATAACTGTCTACAACTTCAAGTGTAGTGTTCCCAATATTAACTGGAGTGGGTAAAACATGGGCATTCGACATGTTTTTTGTCTTATCTATGTTCATTTTAAGACCCACTCTTTGGGAAGCACTACTGAGATCTCCGAGTAAATAAATGTTAGTTAAATAATTGTCAAAAATTAATACCTCGCTTGCATTAACGAGCTGCACTGACACCAAGTTCCAGGCATCTTCGTAGTCCTTTGATGTTGTCTGATACTGACTGAGAGCGTCGCATGCTGTTTTTGTTTTTCTGGAATGCGGTGCGGATGATTGATGATCATGAGTTAGAATTTGGCACCGACTTAAAAATTAAAAATGTCATGTTGGTATTTTTCCAATATTTTTGACTTTCATATTTTTAGTGAATTTACTACCAGCTCAAAGAAGTAACTTGAAAGAATGCAGCTGATGGCTAATACCTACCTATTGATTTTAAAAAACTACCTCTAAAAATCAAAGATCCTTTCATCATCAGCTCGGCTCATAACTACAAGACGCAAATACCTGAATAGCTTCAGAAAAAACAATGAAATACTTTGGACATGCCTATAATATTTAAGGGTATCCCTCTTTTTTCCCGGGATCCCATCATCAGATGGGATCAGTTAACTGATCATTTCTCAAGTAACAACATTTTACATATGAACCAATTTGGTTTCACCAAAGGTCGTTGCACTACTGATGCCGGTGTTGCACTTCTGAAACACATTTTTGCTGCTTGGGAGTGTAAACAAGATGTAATTGGTATATTTTGTGACCTATCAAAGGTTTTTGATTGCGTTGGTCACCAAACTCTTTTAAATAAACTCAATCATTATGGTGTCTCTGAATAAGCAATGAGACTTATTGAGTCTTATTTGTCTAAGAGGGTTCAGAAAGATGTTATTAACAAAACTGAGTATGTCGGTGCACCTATAGTTATGGGCGTACCACAAGGATCGATATTGGGACCCTTGCTTTTCTTAATTTATATTAATGACCTCCCACACTTCACTAAGAATCTGTGCGATACATTACTATTTGCAGATGATACTTCTTTAATATTTAAGGTTGACAGAGGAAATGGAAATACTGACGTTGTAAATAGTACTCTCTCTAAAGTATTGCATTCACTATAAATAATTTATCGTTAAATTCACGTAAAACTAAATGTATTAAATTCTTATTGCCAAATGTAAGAAAAGTGGATACCATTGTGGAAATGAATAATGAAATTGTTGAATTCATCGACTTTACCAAATTGTTGGGTATAACACTAGATTCTAGATTGCAGTGGGATCCACATATTGAGTCCTTGGCTAACAGACTTAGTTCTGCAGCATATACAGTTGAAAAAATAAGACAACTTACTGATGTTGAAACGGCAAGATTGATTTACTTTAGTTATTTTCACAGTGTCATGTCATATGGAATACTACTGTGGGGATCGGCTGCTAGTATAGAAAGTATTTTTGTACTTCAAAAAAGAGCGGTTTGCGCTATTTATAATTTACGAGCAAGAGATTCTCTATAGAGTTATTTAGAGAAATTAATATATTGACTTTAGCAGGACAGTACATTTATGAAAATTTGATTTATGTCTATAAAAATTAAAATACATTTGAAACCAATTTCCAAATTCACCATCTAAACACAAGATACAAAAATAAACTTGCCGTTCCAACATACAGGCTTCAAAAAACTAGAGGCTCGTTTATGGGGAAATGTATAACCTTTTATAATAAGCTTCCACAAAGTGTTACTAACTTGCCACTTCATAAGTTTAAAGCGCATATAAAAAAGACTTATGAGTAAAGATTACTATTATAAAATCAACGATTATTTGAATGATGCCAATGCCTGGTGTTCATTTGCAGATAATGAATCGTGTTGTTATGTAAAACTATTTATTTAAACAAATTTTGTTTTTGGTAATGACAAAATAAGAAGAGAACTGACACATCTAATCCTGTAATGGAAGTTGAGTTCAAACTTCCGCTGTGAGGTCAGCTTCCAATTGACGACTCTGTAACAATACAGGGAGAAAAAAATAGCCCTTGCTGGTTTTCTTGCTGGTTCTTTCCAGTACAAGGTCTCCCGCCGTAGACTTGTGAACCAATGGCGTAGCTTCTTTGACGTTCAAAAGAGATTGTAACAATCCAATTGGAATAAAAGATATTGAATTTGAATTTGAATTAGATCCTAACTTGGTTGATGATGGGACCAATCGGAAAGACAAAAAAAGTTCAAATCGGTTAATAAATGACAGAGTTATGAGATAACAAACATAATTAAGAGTTTCCCGTGACCCCTTCACCAGATTCTAACTTTGGTGACAATGAGATCAATCGGGAAATATACTCTCTCAAACAAAAAAAAGAATTTCCCAAATCGGTTAATAAATGACGGAGGTACCGAGTTATGAGGCAACAAACATAAAAAACAACACAATCAAATGAATAACCTCCTCCTTTTTGGGAAGTCAGAATAAAAATATTTATATGTAATTTGTATATCTACTGATGCAAAAATGTATGACGTAGAAACAAAAATTAATCCCTCGACTACCGTAACTCTTTCTTAGGTTTTCAAAACAATATTCCTAAACTTTTGGTTTGTTTTGAACTATAATACTAAAATGTAATAGATTGTTTTTTTTTTGGAATGTAGAGTACATTAAAAAAACCCTTTCTGACCCGTGGAACACCAAAGTGGTTCACCTAGGTGTTCCAGGGTTAACTTTCTGTACCCCTGGTTCACCTAGGTGTTCTGCAATTCAAAATAATTCAAAATAAACCCGTAGTTCACCTATCTGGTGAAATACAAGTAATCCTAAATAATTCAAAAACTAAATGTTAAAATTGATAAACTTAAAGATTTTTAGGACAAGACAAGTAAGAAAACTGCCCTGCGAGCATGGACTTGTCGATCGAAACTATATACTTCCAACCATCTATACTCTATATCAGGGGTCGGCAAGTAGTTATTTGTGGGGTCCGGACAGGGGCGGATCCAGGATATCATTTAGGGGGGAGGGGGGTTAAGGGTTAAAATCACAAGTCCATTTTGGGGGGGAGGGGTTATTCTGACAAAATTTTTACTCAGAGCTAGGGTTAAAAATGTTAAAATCACAAGTAAACGAAAATAAAGTTTCTATAACCTGAATTTTTACCTTGAATGATTGGATGTTCAATATTTCTTTGTAGTTAGTTTTATGAGAATATAATTTAAATTATGTAGGTTGGTATATTTTACAATATTTGGCGGTCCGAGGTTCGACCTTCGGCGGTCCGTATTCGGACCGCGGTCCGCCTGTTGCTGACCGCTGCTCTATACACGGTTATTTTTTTATCACCCTGGAAAATTTTAGGGACGCTTCAGGACACATCCAATATTATATTAAAAAAAAAAAACTAAAAATGCTGCTCTCAACTCAACTCAGTGCAGCATTTTCTGTATTTCTTTTTAATATAAAATTAAGGAGGGGGTTATTTTTTTTATTTATATTTAAATCATTCTAATACGATGTCGTGAAGCGTCCCTTAAATTTTCCAGGGTGATCAAAAAATAACCGTGTATGTATATACATATATAGAAATAAATAAAATTGAAGTGTCTGTTTGTAATGTCAAAATAATAAGTTTTTACTAAATGGGTATGAATGTATATCGGGTACCAATAACAAAAACACAATTTAAAACATTTTTGTCTGTCTGTTTGTTCCCGCTAATCTCCGGAACGGCTGGACCGATTTTGACGGGACTTTCACTAATAGATAGCTAATTATATAAGGTACTAGCTGTACCCGGCATGCGTTGCAATGCCACGTAAATGTCTTTTTTTTGCTAGGAACCCTCACGGTTGTCCCCATAACACCCTACCAAAGTTTCATTACAATCTGATGAATGGTTTCGGAACGCATAGAGGACAAACAAACATAGTAATACATCACATTTGATTAGTAGAGAAATGTAATACAATCTATTACATTTCTCTACTAATCAAATGTGATAAACTGTCACTGTCAGTTACCTTCTAGATTTAATATAACCATGGACTTAATATCGACTACCGTAACTGTTTCTTAGGTTTTCAAAACAATATTCCGAAGCTTTTTATTTGTTTTGAACTATAATACTAAAATGTAATATAGATTGTTTTTTTTGGAATGTAGAGCACATTAAAAAAAACAATATATTACATTTCTCTACGAATCAAATGTGATAAACTGTCACTGTCACTTACCTTCTAGATTTGATATAAGTCCATGGATATAACAGCAACTGAAGAACCAGACCCTACACATGCAAACAATGTAATCATTCGTCTGTGTACACAATTTCTATACCCACCCAGCGGCTACTGCTTGGAAACCTTTAATAATTCCCTCTGGGGTGCTGCCCCATGTATGTTTGTCTTGGATATAGTTCACCATAAACGCTACGGTTGCAGTCATGGCTTTTCCTTCTAAGGCCTCTTTCCAAGCTTTGACGAGGTATCTGAAAAACATTAAGCAGTCATCCAAATTTAAGAATCGTAAAATAAATTATTTTATCTAATATTTATTTAACACCTTAACATTTTTAAAGAGGCAAAGCGAAATGATACCCTGATGGGCTACAGACTGGGACTATCTATTTACTTTGTGCTGGAACTATACAATCTGGTATATTAAATAGACTCGGTAAACGTTTAATATTATATTTTGTTAAGGATACCTGGCAGTCTGCAGCAGGAGAACAGTGTACTCGCCCTCGTAGGTGACAGTGGCGGTGATCGCGCCGTATATTGTGGGGAAGTTGGAAGAAGCCATGTACCCGTGGCCGCCGCACGCCAGTCGGCACCGCTCCACGATCTCGCTGGCCTCCGCACTGCAAACAGCCTTCAGGCAGCATGCCAGCGCGTGTAACTGCAGCATAAGTAAAGATTGCGCAATAAACAGGTGGCCTTATTGCTACAAAGTAATCTCTTCGAGATTAACAGTGAATCAGAAGAATAGTCAAAGAAATATGGGATATAGCGCAGCTCATGTAGTTACCTCTGGTAGCTGATCTAACTTCCCATCACTCAAGTCCCGAGTCACTTTGGAGTAGGTGTCCCAAAGCCAGCTCCCGGTGAGCCTGAAAGCGTGGCTCGTAGCTATGGCAATAAATAGCTTGTGTTGCTGTGTCAAGTAGTCTAAGATTTGAGGTTCTGGTTCACTGAAAATATATGAAAAAAAAGTATCAATGACAAAGAAGCATACAGTCAACCAATTTTACGCGGTTTTGGTGCTCTATTCTAACTACCCTAAGCACCTGGGTAGGGCTTAGCCTAATAGGACTGGTCGCTTGTCTGGGGGTCACAAACATGTAAGCCTGGTGACTCCTCCCAAAGCGAAGTCCCAGCTTATTTTTGCTGATGGCAAAAATAACCCTAGGGGATCCCGAACGTACCTCTACCGGAGCCGGAGAGGTTTCGGAGGATGATTTGGAATTGGACGGATATGGGGACACCAGGGAAATAGCCGCTACCCAAGTGTCACGTCGCTACCTAGTCGCATCGTAACATCATCGAATCATCCGCTCCAAAAAAGTATATAGACACTTGCAACCAGCTAGACTTATTGGCGCATTTCCAGCAAAAGATAGCGTGAGGATTGAGCTTAATGACGAATAGTTTAGCTAGCTCGTTGCAGTTGAATTTAATCGATCGACCAAAAAAAGACAATTTATTGGAACAAGAAAAATCAATAAAACCGACTTCAAAAACACTAAAAATCCAAAATAATATAATACAATATCATATTTTTATTTTGAAGTCGATGCCAAATTTTAACTCGCTACGTGCAATCTTACTTAGTTGTGACATTTTTTAAGACTTTCCAGAAGGTTATCGCTTGACAGCGACTTCATGCTGTGTTTGATTTTTTTGTAAAAGTGATCGATCAAGTTTTCTGTTAATTATTTTGTCCTTTGATTTACATATCTAAGTAATTAAGTTTATTTAATGTTTTTGAGTACATTTTTGTTTTGTCTCGTATCTATTTCTTTGAAGCCGGTTTCATTTTTCTTTAAGTTTCCATATTCAGATTTATTTGTAAGCTTAATTTTTGTTATCAATATTACACTGGCCGTCAAAAGTAAGCACCACACTTTTAAAATTGCAATAACTTTTAAAGTAAGCAAAATATATTTTCAAAATAAAAAGTATTTAAAAGACTAATGTATAAAAAACTATAACTTCCGAGAAACCTGACGAAATGAGCTGAAAATGTTTTTTGTTTGAATCCTTTATCTTTTGTAGTTTAGGGAAAAATTTAATTTTAAAAGTGTAGTAGGTACTTACTTTTGAAGGTCAATGTACTTATAGCATTCATTAATTCAATCATTCATTTATAAGCAGTTAAAAAAATAAGTTAGGTACTATATAATTAGTACATATAAGTACATACTCAGGCCTTGGCTTGGACTGGTGTCTGACTGCAGAGTATCTGACAGCGATAGTGACCGCCCTGGACAGCTCGAAGGCCGCATCGGTCACTATCATCACCCGGATCAGCACCATCGTACCGTATGTCAGCTTTTCGTTCTGCGACTTTACGTACGTGCCGTCCTAAAATATTTGTTTTGTTTGCAATGGTATAAGAAAGGTTACTGTTAAAACTAAAGAACTTAATTATCTATATATGTATGTATATGATATAACATTATAAGACATTTTAACTAATAATTACTACCATATCATCGCATAACTTCAACCTTTATCTGACTTTGAATTGAATAGTGTATAAAGGATAGATGTTTCGTAGACCGTTATTTCCGCCTCTAAAACTGAAGTGATTTAATTATTTTTTTCGCTTTGTTTCTTTGTTTCGCGTTATTCATATAATCTTGTCTTTGTTTGTTGGATGTTTGAATGAAGAAAATTTGGCCAATTTTTTTGGTTTTTTAGATGGTAATCTCTTTTGATAATAAACAAATAAAAGAAAAACATAGGAACATGCTAATAGTGGCCATAGATTTTTTTGAAAAAAAGCTCTATTGCTATTATTCAGGAAGGAAAGATGGGGCTTCGTTGGTGTGGAAAATGTCAAATTTATTTATTTCACAAAACAAGAAATACATTTTAACATTTTTTTTCAGCATCCTATAAACCAAATTTGGTTTTTCTGGACACTGCATTCATTCAGTTCTCACACTCATTTACAATAATATTATTATTACATTATTATACATAAGTTTAAGTAAGTACATAATTACAACAAGACATATCTCCAACACATCACACTTTTAAATCTGTGACACAAAAATATCTTTAGTATTTATTGTATAGATACGCTAACCTATATAAATAGGGTACATGATATATTTTTTTTTATCGGACCACCACATAATCAAAAAATGACCAACAAGTTACACCAAAACGACTTATATGGCTATATCACGCGGGGCAAACGGGCTGGTGTGGGATTTTGTTTCGAGTTTTTCATCTCTTTGCAGAGAAAAATTTGCGATGCGATAAGGTCAGTGGGGTAGCTAAGGGGTGAGGGCGGTCCGCCCATAGAATAGGAAAAAAAATTGTACAAATCATTACAATGTTTATCAATAATACATCACACTTCATGCGAAATAACTATAGAACACGAGGAAATATGCATTTTCAATGAATTTTACTTTATGTGGTGTCAACGGGGTGTTGTGATGCTACGAGTAGCTACGCCACTGGATAAGCTCCATCATTGGGTTCTTGCCACAGCCACGGGAAGAAAAGGAGTTACTGACACGTTTATTCTTAAACTGTCACCGCACAGACGATAATTATCAAAACTTAATTAATTACGAGATTAATGTCAGTATACCTAATCTTGCAGATAGACAATTACATGCTTATTGGGTATGTAATGTATGCTATAGCAACAATTAGTATAATATTCACATGATATAATGCCAAATCATATCAATTTGTTTAATATATCAATCATTTCGTATAATAATCAGATGATATTATTTCAAATGATATAACCTTATAACGCCAAATAAACTATTCGTATAAATTGTTTAATATAACAGTTACTTAATATAAAAGTCAATTCATAAATCTTTGTTTATAATAATAAAGTTCAGTTAAGGCTGTTTCCCATGTGATTGTGAAGCAAGCAAGCAAGCATTCATACAGAGTAAATTTTGAGGTACCGGCAACCTCGCAGTATTAGCAGTACAGATATCATTAACTACAATATTTGTTCTACGACTTTTGATAATTCGTTAGATTTTACTTTCATACAAAAATTAATATTCATATAGTATACCTCTAGAATGTTTGTAACTCTACGCGCACAGCGCGCGAGAGAGCGTAGCGTTTATCCGTCGTCGTCGTTTACAAATGAAACATAGACTTATCAATGTTACGACAGTACAATAAAAACTTGAAAATTGATTTTTGTTCGATGTATTAAGTTATCTTAAAACTCGTATAACAAATGTAGTAGCTAATTATGTTAGCTATCGAGGTTGCCGGTACCTTAAAATTAACCCTGTATATAAAAATAAATTCAAAAAATTTATCTTTCTAGTAAACAAAATTGTATCAAATGACAAGCATATCAAATTACGATTATATAAAACAAAATTAAATGAAATGATCGTTCTACTTCATGAGTTTTATTTGAAATGATTTTAGGTACTTATTTTGAATATTATGCTAAACGCTATTATACAAAATGATTAATAATTATTAAATAGTCGTTATGTTGAAAGAAATAATGTCACGAGTTGTTATGTAAAACGTTCATTATACAATATGAACGTTATTTTAAATGAAATTATATTAAATTTCTAACAAAGCGAACTAACAAAAATATATTTTAAAACTGTCTAATAATATTTTTTATCCAGCATTATTTTCTGGGACTGCCTTCATTAAACAATAATTTTATTAAATTTATTAAAATTTTATCTGGTGTAGAGAGAATTTAGCAATACAACGGGGTAATGCTGCCAGCGTCCAAAGGTCATTGCCACAAAGCCCGCTTTTAGGTAGTAGTTAATGATAGTAAAACCAAACTTCTAGTTATAAAGTCTCCCTACATTAAAAAGGCGTTTGTTAATCAACTAACTGTCCACAATCATGACTGTCTCCATAACCATCTCAGTAAAGCCTGTGATTGTAGTCAAATTGAAAAGGTGAATTCCATAAAATACCTAGGTGTTATAGTCATTGATTTACTAAATGGTTATAGTGGACAATAAATTTAATTGGTGTGCTCATATTGAACACGTTGCAATTTTTAGCAAATATTAAAATTCTAAAGAACCGCATACCCTGGTAAAACTAATGCTTTACAATTCGTTAGCTGAATCCTACATTCGTTACGGCTTAAGTAGTTACGGACGAACATATAAATCATATCTCAATAATATATATAAACTCCAACTAAAAATCGTTAAAAATATAGTGTCATCTAAAATTAAGCTTAAATTTATAAATAATGAATCTGGCCTTTTCAAACATTGCAAAATACTGCCTGTAAGTGCTCAGTTTAAATTTCATATGCTTAAACATTACTATTTTAAGGAATCTTTAAAGAACGTTACGAACACTGTATATACGCGTGCCGTGGCTGCGCCGCATCGACCACAGAACACAGAAAGAGGTTAGAAAGGCAATCGTGCACCGTTTGTACGGGAACCGCTGTCGCCAGTTTTGCTCCCACTTCTTTTCCTTGCACCGCCCATGCAAAGTCGCGCGAAATCGGGCTGAACCAATCACAACGCTCACTGGGCTCCTCATTCACAGAAATTCACTGACGTCCAGAGCCGCGTGTACAAATAACATTATTTTAGTGATTGACATCGATTAATAGCTATCGATATTAAATATTGCCAGCAATTTAACCATTTGAAATATTTAGAAAACCAAAAAATAATTATTACTTTCATTATACGTTTATAATTAATAATATTCAAGTAATATTTTGTTTCTATGTAACAAAATTAAAGCTTTTTAGCTCAAAAATGTTGTAGGTTAGACGTAAAATAAAAGAAAAACTATAATACTATAATGCACCGGTCTGAAAGCATAAACTAGAATTGATAATCTTACAAACGGACGTGCGGTAGTTTAGTTGTTAGGATATTTTAGTTGGATGGAGAAGTAAATATTTTTGTAAAGTAAATATTTACCTGTAAATTTGTGTTTTTTAAAGTACTCAAATCTTCATGTCTTGCATGGCCACCTACCTATGCTAAAATAGTCATATAAATATTATGGTGATATTAAAAATTCTAAGTTGTAAAATTAGTTTAGAATTTGCCCATAATTTTTTTACTAATCGAACTAATTGTATCGTAAAAATTGAAATTAATTTTACAATTTTAATCTTTGATTACATCGCCGTACTTTTATGAATAGGATGTTAGAAAGGGTAGGTGTTAGCTTCGCCAAACATTCTGTATTATCGATAAGTAATAATTATTATTATGACATTTTAAGTGACAAATAATATGTTATTTTTACTTTATACAAATATTTTAAAATATACATTTATCGATAAAATGTAATGCGTGCGTTTTTTGATTAGCACGGCACTATCCCTTGTACTGCGACTACTGCGTTAATGCTCATTAAGCCAAATGCGTCACTACCGAAAGCAGTGTACTACATTACGCGCTCTAAGTAATATGGCAAAAATCGCAGGCGTACATTGCCGGTAATGTATATTTTTTAGAAAAATATTATGTAACTTATCGTTATGATCAGTTTTGGTGGATTTTGACATTATGATCTATGGAATATGGTCATTATGATTAATTTACTACTTACTGATGAAAAGAAATTCCTTCTTTAGCTACACTTGACACCTGACTTCTTGTTTTACAAGTAATTATAGCACAAGAAGGCATTTTTTTATATTTATAGCGCCGCGCTTCACGATACACTCACTGTAGTTGTCCGTCAGTGATTAAACAACGCGTTCGCGTTGCGGGGCCACAAGTATGAGCATTTAGTCATAGTTGTGGCTACGCGTGCCCCGCCCACATAGCCCTTCTAACCTCTTTCTGTGTTCTGTGGCATCGACTGATTACATTACAACTCGCGCTAGCTAGCAACATGTACGGCGAAAGAACTGAACAGGGGGATGTGGGCAGTCACTATAAATGTTGTATATTAACACAACACATAAATACTTACACACACACAAATACAATCCACATAACATCAACATGCATTCACACGATGAGTTGTGTCGAGGAAACGCGCACTCTTGTAGCAGCCTATTGTTCGGTTACCGCCGCCGTCCCCTCCGCGGCGTCCGGTGCGCGCGCGCATAGCAGCTATCAAACCAGTCGAGACCATACCACGATGCGGAGCGCTTGCTTCTCGCCTATCCACCTTGCCTTGTCGCGACTTACGATCCGCTAACGCTTGCTATTGTTTACTGTTTTCTTGCCTATTAATTTGTGTTCCTTCTCGCTTCTCACTGTATAAACTGTGCTGTGCTTGTGTTACGTACTGTTCTCCTTCTATCTATTCTGTGTGTAATTGTGTGTGGATTTATTAAAGGACATTAGTACGTAAGTAAATCGGACAATTTATTTACAACTACTGATACGTACATCCACCACGTACTTACGACCCTAAACTGGTGACCCCTAACGAACATTATAAAAAGGAGGTAACACAAAATGAGCACCAGCAGTGATTCGGCACAAACCGCGGCTTCGCAAGACCCCCCGCGCTCCGACAGACGTCATCGCAGAAAGCGCGTGTCCACGGCACCATCCGACATTTGCCGTGTCGGTGTCCGAATACCACCGTTTTGGTCTGAAGAGCCAGAAATATGGTTTGCGCAAGTGGAGGGACAATTTGCCATTTCCGGAATAACATCAGACGTGACGAAATTCAATTACGTCATCAGTCACCTGGATCCACAATATTCAAAGGAGGTGAAAGATATTATAGTGGCTCCTCCCGCGGATAACAAATACGAGAAGCTGAAATACGAGCTAGTCAAGCGTCTATCGGCATCCAAGGAGAAGAAGGTACATCAACTCCTCACACATGGGGAGCTGGGAGACAGGAAACCATCACAGTTCCTGAGACACCTGCAGAGTTTAGCTGGTTCCGGAGTGCCTGAAGACTTCATCCGTACCATATGGAGCAGCCGTCTTCCCAGCAACATCCAAACGTTGTTGGTATCACAGCCTACTACTTCGTTGGAAGCGCTCGCAGACCTGGCTGATAGAGTGCAAGATATTGTCTCCCCGATGCAACACGTCGCCGCTTCATCTGCGCCTGTAACGTCGTCGAGCTCTATGGAGACTATGGCGTTAGAGATAGCGGAGCTAAAGCAAGCCGTCAAGAACCTGACCCTACAGCTCAATCGTCGCGACCGGGAACATCGTCCACGTCATCGTTCGAAAGAGCAGCGGCATAGTCGCTCGACATCCAGATCCAGCTCCAGCTACCGCAAGTTCCCTATATGTTGGTACCACTATAAGTTTGGATGTAACTCGACCAAATGTGTGAAGCCCTGCGACCACGCGAAGACGGGAAACGCCCAAGGCAGTCGGTGATGGCCACGAACGATTGCCCTTCATCCAGTGGTCGCCTTTTCGTCACCGATCGCAAGACGAAGACTCAATTCCTCGTCGACACAGGGAGTGACTTGTGCGTATTCCCCATATCTGCACTACGCGAGCGACGAACGAAGACCACGTACCAACTGTCAGCAGCCAATGGAAGTATCATTGACACGTATGGTTTCCTGCAATTAAATTTAGATTTAGGACTTAGACGTTGCTTTGCTTGGAACTTTGTTGTTGCTAACGTAACCAAAGCCATAATCGGAGTAGACTTTCTTAGATTTTATAATTTAATTGTAGATATACGCAACCATCGCTTAATTGACAACACTACTTCATTGTGTACTGTAGCTAGTTTAGATAAAGCTTTAAAAACTGTGTTGTCGGTTAAGGTTTTGACTGGTGATACGCGGTACCATTCGATTCTTAATGAATATCCCGACATAACTCGTCCATCTGGTACACCACGCATCACACGCCATAACACAGTGCATCACATCCGCACTACTCCGGGTCCGCCTGTGTTTTGTTCCCCCCGCAGGCTAGCTCCCGACAAGCTGAAGATCGCGCGTAGTGAGTTCCAGCTGATGTTGGACAGCGGTACCGCACGTCCTTAGGAGAGTCCTTGGGCATCAGCTCTTCACTTAGCGCCCAAGAAGGATAACAGCTGGCGACCCTGCGGCGATTACCGTGCACTAAACGCACGCACCATACCAGATAGGTACCCGATCCGTCATATCCACGATTTTGCTCACAGTATCGCAGGTTGCAAGGTGTTCTCCACAATAGATCTGGTGAAAGCTTACAACCAGATCCCAGTCTTCGAGGAGGATATACAGAAGACCGCCATCACCACCCCCTTTGGCCTGTTTGAATTCCCTTACATGACCTTTGGGTTGAGGAACGCAGGTCAAACGTTCCAAAGGTTTGTGGATGAGATGACTAGAGGGCTAGATTTCTGTTATTCCTATCTCGATGACTACCTGGTCTTCTCCCAGGATCAGGTCCAGCACGAGGATCACCTGCGGCAGTTATTCGAGCGGATGAGGAAGTACGGTATCCTTGTAAACACGTCAAAGTGTGTATTTGGTGCTAGTGAAGTATCTTTCCTGGGGTATCAAATTTCTGCGGAAGGCACCAAGCCCCTGGAGAATAAAGTGCAGGCAATCAAAGACTGTCCTCCCCCCAAAACAGTTAGGGAACTCAGGAGATTCTTGGGGATGATCAATTTTTACCGGCGATTTCTCTTCAACGCCGCGCAAAGCCAAGCTCCTCTCAACGCCCTTCTTGCTGGTTCGGTCAAGGCGTCACATCCCGTGGACATCACGGGCCCAGCTCTGACAGCATTCGAACAGTGTAAGCAGGATCTCTGCAACGCTGCACTGCTGTCACACCCTGATTGCGACGCCCAGCTGGCCTTAGTGACGGATGCATCTGATATTGCGTTGGGAGCAGCTTTGCAACAGCTAAAAGATAGCGTGTGGCAGCCTTTGGCGTTCTTTTCACGCAAGCTAAGCCCAGCTCAGCGTAAATATTCGCCTTATGACCGCGAACTCCTGGCTATCTACGAAGGCATAAAATACTTCCGTCATATGCTGGAAGCTAGGCACTTCACGGTGTTCACCGATCATAAGCCCCTTAGCTTTGCGTTCAGCGACCGTAAAAGTAATTGCTCGCCTCGTCAGTACCGCCACCTCGATTACATATAGAATAGAATAGAATAGAAATGATTTATTGACACACACACACACACAAACACTACATTTAAGTAAAAAAAAGGATAACAAAAATAACACAAGCGATGGACGAATTGCATGTGTGGTGTTCAATGGGCTCCTAGCTCGACATAATGCTACAGCTAGCTGCAGCGTCGATTTTCAGCTAGTGCCTTAAGTGGTTCCCGCAGCCTGAGAGACGTACTTACTACTAACTTATATAACAAAAAAAAACATTTATACATATATCGCAATACAAACGCCAATAATTCTTAACTTATAATATAAAACACATACATATAAAATTGAATACCGAGGCCCATAACATGAAATACTTAATTATAAATTGGTAGGTAAACTCTGTTATTCCCATTATTGCCACTAATAAGTTTGAGTATTGGATTTCACATATCGCAATTCACGACTGACATTCGCCATATATCTGGCCGAGACAACGTTGTTGCTGATACATTATCTCGTATCGAGGAAATCCAACCAGCCATCGATTACGAAGTATTGGCAAAGTCTCAAACTGCGGACTCTGAGCTTGCCAATCTTCTCAACGAGGGTTCCTCTTTGCGACTGAAAAAGATCGCGTTGGACGGCAGTCGTCACGATATATTCTGTGACGTGAGCAGATCAACTCCAAGACCTTTCATACCCAAGCCGCTGAGGAAACAAGTTTTTGATTGCCTACACAGTCTCAGTCACCCAGGTCCAAACGCAACAGCCCAATTGGTAGCAGAGCGATACGTGTGGCCCGGCATTCGTAAAGATTGCCGCGTATGGTCACAATCGTGCCTACCTTGCCAACGCGCTAAAGTGAATCGCCATGTGTCTGCACCTTTGGGCACATTCAATTTGCCCCGCGCTAGATTCTCGGTGGTGCACATTGACCTCATAGGTCCCTTACCGCCATCGCAAGGATACCGCTACTGCCTCACAGCCATCGATCGCTTTTCGCGATGGCCTGAGGTCATCCCAATTATGGATATGACGGCGGAAACAGTAGGTCGCGCGCTATTGTCAGGTTGGATTGCACGTTTCGGTTGTCCAACTGACATCGTAACTGACCGCGGACGTCAATTTGAGTCGAATCTGTTCGCATTCTTAGCAAAACTAGCAGGTTTCAAACATCGCAGAACCACAGCTTATCATCCCGCGTGCAATGGCTTAATCGAGCGGTTTCACCGCCAGCTCAAAGCCGCCATCGTATGCCACGCGGATAATTGCTGGACCGAGTCCTTGCCCCTAGTGTTGCTTGGAATCCGTTCAGCGTTCAAGAAAGATCTGCAAGCCTCTTCGGCGGAGTTGCTTTATGGCGAACCCTTGCGCCTACCCGGAGAATTTTTCGACAGTGAGGTAGCAACGACTACGGATGTTACGGATTTCACCGCGCGTATCCGATCTTTCGCTGCAAAACTACGACCATCTCCCGCGTCTCGCCACTGCAATAATAAAATTTTCATTTTTAAGGACCTTAGTAGTTCTAGTCACGTATTCCTTAGGGAAGACTCACTCAGAGCTGCATTAAGTCCAGTCTATGCCGGTCCCTATGAAGTAATAGACCGTGGGGACAAGGTATTTAAAATTCTAGTTAAAGGGAAAACAGTTTCGGTGTCAATAGATCGCCTTAAGCCGGCGTATATTCTTACCGAACCCGTTCCCAATAATAAACAAACTACATCTAGTGACAATAGTAAGTCAAACCCCGCAAATGTTGACGTAAGAACTACCCGTTCGGGAAGACGCGTCAGATTCCCCGACTACTATCGCCCGTAGTGACGGTCTCAGGAGGGGAGTGATGTGGGCAGTCACTATAAATATTGTATATTAACACAACACATAAATACTTACACACACACAAATACAATCCACATAACATCAACATGCATTCACACGATGAGTTGTGTCGAGAAAACGCGCACTCTTGTAGCAGCCTATTGTTCGGTTACCGCCGCCGTCCCCTCCGCGGCGTCCGGTGCGCGCGCGCATAGCAGCTGTCAAACCAGTCGAGACCATACCACGACGCGGAGCGCTTGCTTCTCGCCTATCCACCTTGCCTTGTCGCGACTTACGATCCGCTAACGCTTGCTATTGTTTACTGTTTTCTTGCCTATTAATTTGTGTTCCTTCTCGCTTCTCACTGTATAAACTGTGCTGTGCTTGTGTTACGTACTGTTCTCCTTCTATCTATTCTGTGTGTAATTGTGTGTGGATTTATTAAAGGACATTAGTACGTAAGTAAATCGGACAATTTATTTACAACTACTGATACGTACATCCACCACGTACTTACGACCCTAAAAGCCTTACCATGATCGCTTATACCAATGTTAAAACAATATTGAAACAGAGACACCGCTCTTGCTGCGTATAGCGCCATGCCGCTCTCAGTGCGGTTTTAATATTGTTTTAGGCGATCATGGTTAGAGGGCTGAACTGAGTACCTGATCCTGTACATTAATGACCTACCCGAAAATCGTTGTCTAGCGCACTTTTTAATAACATCATAAGGTATCAATATGTAGATGTAAAGTCCATTCGCTTAGATAGTGTCAGTACACCCGCACATAATTATGGTCATTGTAATAAAATTCGAATATAAATAATACACATAAGGTAGCAAAAATAATTTTAATAAAAATTGGAGTAGGTACACGTTAGCAGAGTAAAATTAGACACTATTCTTCGTCACTCGTAGAATCACAGTCATTACCACCTGTATTTATTATAGGAGATCCAACATCATCATATTTTAGATAGATTCGGTATGTAAAATAAAATATCGATTTTTTGGTGTTGATGGCCCCGTTTTTAATATTGATTCTTGGTATCCCCACCACTTTTGAAGTGTCTATGATAGGTGCAGACACATATTAATTTCAACACAATACCGATGAATATTTCTCGTTCAAACCAATTTTCGGTGGAAGTTTGCATGGTAATGTACATCATATATTTTTTCTAGTTTTAGAAGTTACGGGGGGGGGGGGGGGGGACACACATTTTACCACTTTGGACGTGTCGCTCGCGCAAACTATTCAGTTTAGAAAAAATATTATATTAGAAACCTCAATATGATTTTTGAAGACCTATGCATAGATACCCCACACGTATGGGTTTGATGAAAAAAAAATTTTGAGTTTCAGTTTTATGTATGGGGAACCCCCAAAATTTATTGTTTTTTTCTATTTTTGTGTGAAAATATTAATGCGGTTCACAGAATACATCTACTTACCAAGTTTCAACAGTGTAGTTCTTATAGTTTCGGAGAAAAGTGGTTGTGACATACGGACGGACAGACAGACAGACAGACAGACAGGCAGACAGACATGACGAATCTATAAGGGTCGTCTTTTGCCATTTGGCTACGGAGCCCTAAAAACACGATTGTGGGGAATAGATGTAATACTTATACTATAGGTACCGGGTTACGGGTGTAAGTGACGGTGTCCCGTATTTTTTAAACAAGTTAGTTCAGACCATAATTCTTGATTGAAAATCACTGAAATTTTCTCTCGGAAAATTCATAAATTTTACGCATTTTTTTTCAAAATTTTCGGGTGTAATACTAAATTGACGTTTACAAATCATAATTCTGTAAAAAAAACACAATAATTACATAAAAAATAAACTTCGTAATGTAAATCGTATTACATTTCCATTAGAGATGCAACGAATATTCGGCTACTAGGTATTCGGTATTCGGCCAATTCGGTCACTTTTTTAGATATTCGGTATTCGGCCAAAAAAATATGATAATAAAGACGTAAGTACTTCAAACAAAAACGTATTTATTTATAACTTCGAGCATTTATTTAGAAAGATAATTTTGTAATTTTAATATTTAAAATTATACCTATTAAAATTAATTATTGCCTGACGATGATGTATCGAAACCGGTCGCAATAATCTATACTATATAAATTTAAATATAATAAAGATTCAAGTGAAACTAGTGAAATTAGTGTTTTAATAACAAGATACCATGCAGGTATCTTGTTATTAAAACATCAAGAAATTACAACACAAAGCTTTAACTAAATTTTAGAGGCAGATTGTGTTTGTGGTAAATAACTACCAGTTTCTCTGCATTAGCTGGTAAAAGCCGATTCCGTTTATCTTCGTACACAAGACCTGCTTCCAAATTGGAGACTTTTTGTGTATAACTGCTTAAGCCATGTTTAATATGATTTAACAAAATCTGGAATCACCAAAACGTAAAACAGAACGCGTCGCGACACAAATGATACAAATACTTCCTGCCACGTTGCCCACGCGCGCCCTGCATCAAGACAGGTCGTAACATAACGCTTTTCGCAATCTGTCTATCTATACACGGATCTGATGCTTGGCAACAGTCAAATATTCGGCGATTCGACTGAGAGCGTCGCCTAATATTAGGTATTCGGTCAAATCATTATTCGTTGCATCTGTAATTTCCATCATACTATTACCGTGATCATACTGCGCGCGGAATCAGCTGTTTGGGTCATTGAACGTCAGCGCACCGAGTGATCGGAACATAAATGATGCCGGCGCGCCATTTTTATTGCGTAACAATGTCAAATTTTCCAGGAAACAAAATACGATCAAATCCGAATATTTTACCTGATTTATAGTGTTAACAGACGTTCCGATTTGGTTGGATCCAACGTGATCCAACCAAATGAGTAGCCGACGCGCCTACAGACGGTCCGACGCGGTTGGCAATCCAATAGAAGGGATGCCGTAAAAAGTATTATGTACCTATATCGATATCGATACAAAATACTATTTTGGCCAATACAAAAACACAATTTGTCTTTGCGAAACTCAAATAAATTAACACCTTTTGTTTATATTTTATAAAGTTTATAAATAATAAATAAATAGGTACAGATAGATTTCATGGTTTTACTTAAGTTTTTCAGGTAATGTTTATTAGAGATATTTTTTCCTGTGATCCGACTCTATCGATTGGTATCATAAAAATACAGGATATTCATTTTCTTCATTTGGCAGGTTCGATTCCCGATCCAGACAGGTGATTATTTAGCAGTCTTTTAATGCGGTTGGATTTGTTTTTGAATTTAAAATTATGAAATCTTTCCGCAGTTATATCTACGGTATCTATGGTACTTTTCCTCCATGTGGCATCGCCTTCGGATGCCTTGTATTGTATCACTGAATAGGTCCATTCGTTCCATTCGTTTGGGAACTATGAAGCCATAGCCAGACATCCAGATACACAGACACACAGATACACATGTTAAACTTATAACACCCCTCTTTTTCCGACGGGGGTTAAAAAAGTATCGTAGGTACTCGTAAAAATATTGAAACAAAAGTATCAGTACTTCAAATTCAAAGTGTAGAGTACTTCAACGTCAGTCGTATCGTCAGTGCGTATAAACAATAATAAAAAAGCAACTGTAAATTCACAAATCAAAGTTTATTATATTAGGTAGGTACTCATAAAAAGGGCAATGTTTGTTAATAACTATTTTTATAATCCACAGCAGGATGTACAGAAAGCTCCCATTCAAGCTTTACATTGACACTACGAATACCGCCACTATTACAAGCGACTTCACTTCACTTTTTTAGGATATGGCAATCGGTCGTGAACACAACCATTTCTGCCAACCTCAAGTTTAGGATAAAATACTGTTATTAGAGTTTACTTTATGTAATATAGCCAAAAGTATTAATTAATTCATTTTGGGTTACCTGCAAAAAGGACAAAACAGAACGTCACAATAACATACAGCACAGATATATCAATTACATATAGCACAGTACAGTTAGAGTTTAACATTAAAAGTAGAGACATACTTACAAAGGATTTTTAAAATGGGGTAATTTAACATGGTTAAAAGTGACTTTACATTTATGGGGCGAGGAATAAAGGGAGGTAACATATCATACAGGGATATAGGATTTAGCGAACAATTAAATAAAATATGGTCAGTAGTGCCTTCCTCGGTTCCACAATCACATAAAGGAGAGTCCCGAATATGAATTTTATAAAGATGAATGGGGGTACAAGAATGGCCAAGTCTTAGTCTACTTATAATCGAAGTGGTACGTTTGTCGACACACGGGTAATGGGAAAACCATGGTTTAGATGGAATATTTGGTTGAATGTCGCTGTAGTATTTACCTTTGAGGATCTTAGATTTATCCCAGCATTTTTTCCAGTCAGACATAAGGTCCGTTCTGGCCAGTGAACAGAGGTCGTAAAGATAGACTTTGTAATGATCATTGCATCCCGTCAGAACCGCATCTTTGGCAGACGCATCTACAGCGTCGTTACCCGCTATATCTGAGTGGCTAGGAATCCAGGCAAGAGCAACAGAAAGGTTACTTTCAAGGCAATCTAGTAGCAGCTGTTTAATTTGTAAAATAAGAGGGGATCTATTTTTGTTTAGGAAAAGGTTGGAGGATAATGCTTTTAGGCAGCTAAGGGAATCTGAAAAAATTATAGATTTTTTGAATTTATGGGAATAAATGAATTTTATAGCCTCATATATTGCAACCGTTTCTCCAGTAAATACAGATGATAAGGAGGGACATTTGAAAGTTAAATATACATTATATTTTGGAAAATAGACAGCTGCACCAACGCCATCGCATGACTTAGAAGCATCTGTATAAAAAATCTGCCAGTCACTCCAATTAGTACTAATTTTCTTTAGAAGTAAACTATTGGCTCCAGGAGAGTACTTATCAATATCTAAATCCAATGTAATATTTGGTTTGTATAAAAGGGCATCAAAAGAAACTGTTGTTAAAATGGGCAAATGTATTTGGTGAAAATGAAAGTTATATTTTAACAATTTATGTAGACTTCTTATTAGGTTTGGGAGATCTTTATTTGACCAGTAAGTATTATTGGGGATGATAGAAGACAAGAGTTTTAACTTGGGGATCAAGGGGTGATAAATATTTTGAAAAGCCTTATATAGGTACTTATCACTAAGAAAGTTTCGGCGTAAACTCAGTGGAGGATCAACTGCTTCAACCTGAAGTGCATTGGTGGGTGACGATTTCATCGCACCAAGTATTATGCGTAAAGCCTTAAACTGGATCCTGTCTAGAGCTAAAGAAGCTTCTTTGTTTGAAGGTTCCAAGATTATGGATCCATATTCAAAGAGGCTACGAACTATGGCATTGTAAAGAAGCTTCTGGGTGCGAGGATGCGCTCCCCACCAAACTCCTAATAAACAACGTAATATATTAAGAGAATTTTCGGCCTTGATTTTAATATAATTGAGATGAGATTTGAAGGATAAAGTTTTATCTAAAGTAATTCCTAAAAATTTAAATTGGGAACTTATTAGGATTGACTGATCACAATATTTAATAACTATATTTGGATAGGATCTCTTTCTAGTGAAAATTGCTGTGTTACTTTTGCCAACTGAAATGTTAAGGCCATGGTTATGAAGCCAGTCTTTTAGATAAAATAAGGCCTGGTTGAGCTTATTAGCTGCATCTTCCAAGGAGAAAGAGGCAGAGTACAAGACAATATCATCTGCATATTGTAGAATGTTGCAAAAAGAATCTACACATTTATCTAAGTCACATGTGTAAATGTTGTACAAGGGAGGGCTCAAGACTGACCCTTGCGGAAGGCCTTTCCATATTTTCCTTGGAGATGAAAGAGCACCATGGGTGCGCACTTGAATCGATCTATCCATCAGCAAATTACAAATAAAATGTGTAAGCCTCTCTGGGATACTCAGCTGATGCATTTTCTGCCTGAGTACCGGAAGAATCACATTGTCATAAGCTGAGGAAATATCTATAAATACTGCAACTACAAAATGGTTTTTAGACAGGGCAGTCCTTATGTCAGTGGTTAAAATAGCTAAGTTATCCATGGTGCTCATTCCTCTCCTAAAGCCGAATTGAGTGGCACTAAAGATATTTTTGCTCTCAACGTACCAGACCAATCTTCTTTTAAGTAAGTGCTCCATAATCTTACAGAGAGTGGAGGATAAAGCTATAGGGCGATAGGATTCTGCCTTGGTAGGGTCTTTCCCTGGTTTTAGTATAGGGATGATTAGTTGATTTTTCCAGGAATTAGGAACAGTACCTGAGTCATAACATCTATTTATAAGATCTAAAAACATTCGTTTGGTAAAGAGCCCAGCATTAGAAATAAAGGAATAGGGGTTACCATCCAAGCCCGGGGATGAATCTTTTAATTGGTCAAGAACTGATAGAAGCTCATTCATTGTAAAAGGGTTGTTAAAGGGATGTTGGGTGATTGAAGTAGGATATGGAGTTGGAAAGCAGTCTAGATTAGGTACATCCAATGGAGCCAATTTTCGTAGGAAGTCTTCTAGCCAGGTACTGACATCGTTAGTGTCTGTTTGGACTGAAAAACAGCCTCTAAATCGTTTGATAAATTTCCAAATTATTGTGGGTGGAGTACGGGGTGATAGATTCTCACAGATATTATATGAACGATCCAAATGTCAAATAGTATAGCTTGACAAAGAGCTTACTGTAAAATGCGTAACTAAACGTGCGAAAATAAATAAATAACGAAAACCCTATTAAAACACAAACAAAAAATAAACAAAATTTTTGCAATACATTTTTTTTCTCTACTTTGTGGTTTGGCAGGACAGCAGTCGAGTCATTTTAGTTTGGGCCGATTTTTCAATCATATCAGATATCAGATAAAAGTCAGTTAACTTTTATCTGAGGAATAACAATGACAGTTTGACTGCTTTTGTATAGAAAATCTGTCATATCGCCATATTTATTCAACAGTTAAGAGTTATCTGACAATTGAAAAACCGGCCCTAAATTATTAATTTATTACTTTAAGCACACATAATTAAATTAAATAACAAAGTATCGATACTTTTTCTTTTGTCTTGTCCCTACTTGTCGGATGAGCGATCGGGCCGTCAAGCAACCAACAAGCTAATAATAATTATGTCGGGCCGACAGCCGTACACACGTTCCAATTTGATCGGGGTCGGACGGTTGGCTCCAATCAAATCGGATCGTCTGGTACGGCTATTACACTCGCGTCTCGTGGCTCGGCTCGTGGCTCGTCTCGCGGCTCGCGCGCGAGTGTAAATGGGGTATAAATGGGGTATTAGATATAAAAATTAATTCAGTTAATAGCATAAAGGATCTTGGTGTCACTTTCGATAAAAAACTTACCTTTATAGAACATATAGATTATATAACCAATAAAGCATCCAAGATGGATTATGTCATTGGAAACAGCAAAGATTTTCGAAAATTACAAACAAAGAAAATGTTATACAATGCTATAGTTTTGAGTCGGCTTGAATTTTGTAATGTAGTGTGGCGACCTCATTATGCAGTTCACTCGCTGAAATTGGAACGAATACAAAAACGGTATCTGTATTCTGTAGCACCTGGCTTATTTCGTTAAGAAAGGTAGAGGAGATTTTTCGTACAAAGCTAAGCTAAAATATTTCAACTACATGTCTTTAGAAAAACGTAGGGTTTTGAACGATCTTCTTTTTACACATAAATTATTTAACAATCGGATTGATTGCCCCTAATTGCTGGAGAAATTTAACTTTAAAGTTCCAGTTATGTTGCCCGGATCACAAATCCGTAGAACACTATTCGGGTCCAATTCTCCAGTTTCAAGAATTCGTAAACTAGTAAATTTCAACAGTAAGCATATTGATTTACATGCTGTGAATTTGAGGGCTCTCCATAAGTTTATGCAGTGCGCCATGGACGTATAATGATAATATACAATTAGAGGCACAGTAATATAGTGTAGTATATAAGGTCACATTTTTTTCTCTTTCTTTAATGTTTATTCACTAATTAATGAACATTGTAATTGTAAGGTTAGGTTAGGTTAGGTTAGGTTAGGTTACAGTAGTGTTAGAATGTAAGGTAGCATCTCTTTCTTGTTAATATTAAGATCAATTACTATTTGTGCATACTATGTTTACCTATAAGTAGTTGTATACTTAGCACAATACCATGTATCAATCGTATGTAATCATTGAAACAGTGTAACAATTGTTGGTAGACTAATGGCCATTTTCACCAACAATCCCTAAATTTTAGGTAACCCTAAGCCACGATAAGTGACACTTAGTATAAATTTGGTTTTCACCAACGCTTAAGGGACACCTAGTACCGTAAGCCGTAAGGGATGCCTTAAATATAGGGGCCCGTTATTCCACCCCCTAGTGCTAAGTGACAGTTTTTTTTAGGTTACTTTCTCCAAGTTTGCTCTAATCCTAATAGCATGAAATATTTATTTAATAGTTTAGATGCTCTTGACGCTGTAGAAACTATACATAGAATCCTTTTTCACGGATTGACCGCGAAAACCGGATTATATTAATAATTATGATAAGATTTCTTTCTTAAAATACTTTTTCTTAGACAAATCAACTACATTTAATAATCAAATACTTTCCCATAAATCACTTCTATTATTTGCTCGATTATCAAACTTATTTTTATTAGTACATATAAGTACCTACTATTTTTTCAGATATAAATCTGTATTTACCATAAATCAATCAATTATTGATTGCACTAAGATTTTTGCTATGTGTGGGTAACCATTTATTAGCAGTGGCTGAAATTATTGGTATAAGCGTTGCATTTACAACAGGAGTAATGAGTCTCAGAAGTCACCATTTCACTAAGAGGTGAATTTATTAAATTACTTGAACTATAATAATATTTGGAGCAATGCGAAAGCATATTTTTACAGACTTTTTTATACAACATAGTTGGAAAACAAGCAAACTGGCCACCTGATGGTAAATGGTAAAAGTCACCTTGCCTAATAGTACATGTGGTTCTTCTGAGATTTACAGCTAATCTGCAACCCCCACAAGAACCACAGTGTACGTTGCGAACTTGTGAGTTGTGACATTAGATAAGTCACGGTATACCCAGTAATTTCACGGCCATATCTTACCCTTCAAACCGGAACACAGCAATGCAAGCACTGCTGCTTTGCGGCAGAAATAGGTAAGACGGAGGTACCCAAGCAGGCGACCCTGGTACAAAGTCTCCCTCCGGTAAATTGCTCACTTTCCTAATGTTTTGGGCTGTATAGATTGTACTCGCATAAAAATACGAGTAAGTACAATCACTGGTAAGTATTTCAATCAGGTACTTAACCTGACCCACTTCGATGTTGCACTAATAATGTTATAAAGTCCTTAAAAGTTAAATAATATTTGAGTAAACTTTTTGTTGTACGTGGAGACGATGAAGAATTATTTCGAAATCGAAAGTCATAAGTAATGCAAAAAATTAATAACAGATATTTTTGCAAGGTGGCCAGGATCAACCAATGAATCTTAAAGGTAAATTATACTTCATATCATCTCGTGTTATTTTTCTGTTTTCTCCCGTCGCATATAATAAATAAAAATAAAATCCTATGAGTGGGAAACGTCAACCGAAACTTTAGTCGCGTTTTTTGGGCAACGGAACGGCGTACATAATTGTTCAGACAAAAAATCTGCTAGTAAGCTTTTTTCGTACAACATCATGCAGAAAATATTTTTTTTGTCATTATTAGGCTACTGTACAATAAACTGTATCCATTTAACTCAAATTAGGCAATATTTCAGATAATTTCATAAAATCGATTAAGCATCTGTTATGTTCAGCGTTTCTTCTTAAAGCAATCTGAACCTAACTAATAACCTAACTAAGCGGTCCCTAATAAAGTATCACTTTGCTTGGTGAAACTAAATTTAGGTAGGGGTTTGATTTAAGGTTCACCCTAAGCTAAGGGACTCCTAGCTAGGGGATTCTTTAGGTATGGTTGGTGAAAATGGCCATAATAAATTTTAAAAAAAACTAATAAATGTTAAAAATGAAAACTCCTGTTTTTCGCTTTAAAAGCTTATCCGGGAAAAATAAACATCAGTAAACAAATAATGACATTGATCTGAACTCACTGTTAAAAGAAATGGGACACTGTCACTTACATCCGGTATAATATAATTATTTTGAATATAATTTTTTTTTACTCTAACATAATCACCAAACCTGTAAAACTTTTGCGTTCTTCATCAGCATGCAATGCCTGGGTATTCTGTAGTGATCAAACCCAAGAAACCCGTTGTTGGCAGTCTGGAACCCCAGCTTGGGTCCGATCTCTCCAACTTTGATGCCAGGGAGCGGCATGTGTGTTTCACTGTCTCTGATCTGCACAATGAAGGGATGAATGCCATAGCATTGCCCCAGAGAGTGCAATTGTGCCACCACGATGCAGTGATTGGCCGTCTGTCCCACTGCAAAATAGAGATAAAATTTTGCTAAGATTTTGCTCATAGGGTGCTTCATTTTAGACTTACATTTCTTGTCTACAACTTAAACAGAAATAATTAATACAGAGATTATAGAACAAAATTAGAATAGATTAGAGAACAAAATTGTTTGGGTTTGAATGAAACATAAGATCATATGTTTGTCTTTTAGTCAAACTTAAAATTAGCATAAATAGCACTGAAATATTTTTGTATCACTTACGGCCACCAGGCCACCATTTATAAGAAGTGAGTGTCGGACTGTGCAACACAAACTCCTCGGTGCTCGGGTCGTATGTGGCCGTGGTCTCTAATCCTCGGAGAAAAGTTCCATGCCCAAGCTCAGTCTGGAAAAGTGCAAACAAACGTTCTGCTACGAACGAAACATTGGTACTTTCTTACTCGTACGTACGTACTTAACACATAACCAGATTTTCACTCCAAGCTATTACCTGAGCATATGTGCCAATTATCTGCAGCGAAAGGGCTTTCGGCAACCATTCAGCTTGTTGCTCGGGTGAAGCCTGTCCGAAGATTGTCGGCACGAACATCCCCATGTGAAGCATGAATGGCATAACATCCTTCACCACTGATTGCACTCGATACATATTTGATGGTCTGGAAAATAATTAAACTATACATATACAGGGTGTAAAAAGACGATACCGAAGCCCGTGTCTATGCATTCAGACCATTAAATAAAGCAATATAAAGAAAAATCAATGATGTGAAACGAAATTAATTTTTAGGCTTAAAAAAACGACAAGAAATACTACGCAATGTAACGCGTGCCCGCGCCTGGTTTGCGCGTCCGGATATTTCGCTTCGGTGGTGTGAATACTGTGAGTGCGTGTAAAGCAAGATGAGTTTCCCGTGCAAAAGATTCCTTTTCAGTCATAAATTTTGTTAAAAAATACTGATTTTTTCGTAGATGTTTCTTTAGACGAAAATTATCAAAATACATTTCGAACAGTTTTGTATAAATCTTATAAAAAAAATAGTTACTTTAACCTTGAATATCTCGGCAAGTATTAGTTTCACAACCATGGTCTAGAAGACAAAAACTACAGTGATGATGAGATCAATACGTGGGTTTCGGCTTCGGTATCGGTCTTTTTACATCCTGTATAATTGAATATGCGAACACTTGTGGAGACACACGGCACGTGCGGAGGAAATCCACTTTGCCGATCGCGTATTACAAGAACCGCCCGTTACCCGTAACTCTGAATTTGCAAACTTTAAGGAGCCTCAAGGTGATCAATGGTCACATGAAATGAACGATCCGCTACCGACCCATGGTACAGCTGTTATGTCCAACTGGTTGTACAATAGGGAAGTCATTATAAGATTTTGCATTTCATTAAATGGCAAGTGAAATAGTTCGAGTATGTCCGTTTAATATCACTTAACGGCTAATACGAAACTCTAGTTCCTAGAACCCTCAACCAGCACAGTAAGCTCCCATTCAAGCTATACATCTACACTACGATAACCGCCACTATTACGAGCGACATAAGAACGGTCCAAAGGTCAAACAATATAGCTTGATATATGGATGGAGCTTACTGTACCTACCTACAAACCACAACTCGCGACAAGTCAACATGACAATCGGGGTATGTGTTTAGACGAAGATGGGATACGTAATTACGTACGCTCCACCTACACACCTCTGCATAACACCTGAGTTATCTTTAATATAGGTATAAAGAATTGGCCGCGTTTATCTATTTCGATATCGCTCACATAGCGACTTGTAGTTGTGTCCAAAATATAAATTGAGCATTACCGTGATTGAGTTGTCATGTTGACCTGTCGCAAACTGTAGTATCACAATATACCAATTCATTAAAGCTAACTTCTCTACGATAAAAAAAACATCAAAATATGCATGGTCCCGTTTTAATCGACTGAAAAACGATGGACTTCTTGGTTTTTTCTGAATATTTTATATTAATTAGCGTCTCTTACTTGTACGCATCAAAAGACGAGTGTCGCAGAGCATGCTCTTTCAAAATGTCAACGATGATGCAGGACTTCTTCACGGCATTCTCATACCGCTCCTTGTGACTCATGTAATCTACTGGAACATCGTCTTCAAGCAGTTTTTTGTTTAGAACCATGTTCTCTGTGAAAACCCGTCAATTGTATAAAACATTAGTTGTAACGCTAATCTCGTATTTGAGACATGAAAATGAGCTGAAAGATACATGCTGAAAAAAGATTTGAGTCAGAGTAAAGTAAATAAAGTGACTGGATTTTTACACTAAGTAATAGGTTAATTTACATAGGATTCTACTGCACAGAAATTACTGTAGATTGAAAAAGAAGGAAAGAAACGCAATAAGGAAACTTTTAACTTAAGTTTTAACGTATCATTTTTATCGTGCTAACGCAATAACCTGGAGACCTATTCTTGAATTACGTATACGATTTAGAAATCACCGCTGACTAAGGTCAGGCGGGGCAAGTGCGCCAACGGGGTAAGTGCGCCACACATAAAAATATCGAAAAGTACAGATATTACACAACTAACGACATCTTATATCCATACAACAAACTAAAACAGAGTTCCACTTCACACTCACAGATGGCTCTGTACACCTTAACATGAAATATCCGCCATTTAAGTTTTAGTGTCATTTAGACCTGTTACGAGAGATGACTTAATATTACTAATCCACATTATTCTTTAATTATTTAATTAATTGCGGCAAACCAAAGAGGTGAGTACAAAGGTTAGATGTTTTTCTTCAAATCTGTATTAGTATTTTACTCCTAATTCGTGAAATTAATGTTTTTTTATACAGTTTAAAATCTTGACCTCAAAATATTCGAGTGGGGTAAGTGCGCCCAAATTGTTGGTAGTATGGTGCACTTGCCCCGAGTCAGAAGTCGCCAACTTTTATGATGCAGATAATGTTTTTTGAAAACTTACTAACTAAAGTGCTTAGGGTCACATGATGAAGACGGTGAATGAGTGCCATTGGGTAGTGATAGATACCTCGTATTTAGGTCCGTCCATCCGTCCGTCCGCAGCTTAACTAAGAGATTCAAGTTTTAGATAACTGTTATTTGGCACGGATACACAAATTAATTACACCGACAAAGTGGTCAAGTAAAATCATATTTTTTTTTAGGGTACGTAATGTGATGATGATTTTTTTACTTGCTTAGGTCATTATGTGAGGTGTCGTTAGATAGGTCTTAACTCTGAAACTAGGTTGGCCACTGACCACTCGATAAGAAGCTGGAAAACTGCCGTAAGGTTCACACTCAGATGAGTAGTTACCATAATTAGCCCTAAAATTATTACCTATGTCCTTTTTTCAGATGGCTCGTAATTACCAAAGAAAAAACCCATAACCCTTCTTGGTCTAGCTAGAGAGACTTCATGTCAGGCAATTGACGCTGTCCGATCTGAGGGCCTATTACCGATCTCATGATATTGCAAATGATATCATAGTGCAAAACGAAAAATACGATTTCCGGTCAGATTTTTGATCATTTTTTCATTATTTAATGATGACATCATTGAAATTATGCCATAGTGATGATACCATTGGAGATCGGTAATACGAAATGCAGCATTTCATTACTTCTTTTTCTCAAATTTATACCATGTCATACGATGAAAGATCCATAATTGGCCTATCTGGACATGAAGCATCAAAATTATTAAGTACCTATTTTTGTTTTTTTTTCACAAATAAAAGTAACAAAAAAATGCTAATTTTGTTTATTATTAAAAATACTATTATTCCAGCCAAACTATCCGCAAACATTTTTATTTATATAAAGCAGTTTGAATTAATATAATAGGAAAAATAACTTTAAAATGTTTAGCGCCCCTTGGGACTAAATTATTAAAAAAGAAACAAGATTAATGCGTTTAGTTGGCAATGATCAATAGAGTACACCAATTGTTTTTCTTGTAACGTAATTCTTTAGCACTTTTTTTCATACAGGCGCACTTGCCCCATTTCCAGGGGCAAGTGCGCCTATATCCATGTTTTCCAATTTTCGATAAAATATTGTAAAATTATTGATAGATTTGATTGAATCGACATTTGATGCAATTTCAAAATACCAAATTTTGTCAATTTTCACTCACAAGTCATCATTTAAATATTTTATTGTGGATCGAAATCATCTATGAAAAAATTATGGCGCACTTGCCCCGACTGACCTTAAATAGTCAGCGATGACTAATTCCTAAACATCCTATTTTTGAAAGTCGAACGCAGAGCTGCCAACGTAAAAGTTACTCAACTATAACTAAGTAATTTCAAGATGAAAAAAACTATTTAAGAAGACTGACTGAAAAATCAACACACATCAACTTCAAACTTGTCAATATGTTCTCTACATAAACAAAACACAGATAACGTTTCCACAGTTATGGCTTGTTTACGAGTGGGTGAGGGCACTCGTAATGAAATCACATCCGTGACTAAGGTAGTCACATAAGTGATATTCAAAAATAAGAATTATGATTTCGAAGTCGCATACGTAATTCAAAAATAGCTCTTCTGTTTTACTTTTCACACGTATCAAACTAAATAATAAGCTTTTGTAGGTAATCCCAGCGCATCGGCAATTTACAAGTAAGATAAGAAATAATCACCAATATTGGAATGCATAAACGTATCAAAGTAAAGTAGATATCGGAAACAGGCCTAACCATGATCACTCAAAACAGTATTAAAACCGCATGAAAGCTAAGTGGCGCCGTATGCAGCAAGAGCGGTGTTTTTAAACGGTTTTATTATTTTAGCTTGCGCCCTATTAATGTTTGGGCATAAGTATAACTACTCGTATTATTAGTTATTCTTATGGTTTGGGTCAAATATTGCAAGTTAAATTTGACCCACTTGCCAGTGTCCGATTGAGCTGAATTTTGCTATACACCTTTATTATTATCTTTACTTTCAATAAAACCGTTTAAGTAAAAAAGAATAAATTATTATTTCTAAGCGATCACGGTAAGGCCCCCGTGCGATGGCTACCAACTGAAACTGATATGATCCGTTAAATGTTACTTCCGAAAAAAGTTATGTACCTACTTATGTTAATAAATTTACCCACAACTAAAAAAATCCTATAGCTAGATTGTAGGACGTCTCGTTGAATAACAATACAAAACTTACCAACTTCCCTCCTACTGACAGTTCCTTCTTTCCCGCCATCAATAAAATTGGTCAATTCCGTCACATCAAACGAACATCGAGCCCGTTCTCGCAGAAGATTCTCATTCACTCTAGTCCCAGACATGTTCACCTGACCAAATATAAAATGGTACTGGTGAAAAAAATCATAACAAACAAGAGCTAAATTATCTGATACACCAACCATTAAAAAACTAGACAAGTGCAAGTTGAAACCGCGCGCCGAGGGTTCCATACAAATTTATCTAAGTATACAGGGCGTCCCACGGCTATGCCACATGGTGGGAAAGTACCTTAAATATTGTAGATGGAACATTTTACTGAAAGAAGACATTGTTTTAATTTCAAAAACAATTTAAACTGCATTCATAGATTTTTTAATTATAATTACATGATTAAACCGGGAATCGAACCCACTACACGAGAAAAAAAAATACCCTGTAGCTTTATCATACCGATCGAAAGGCTTCAACATAAGGATTATTTTTTGTTTAATAACATATTTAAAAAAAAAAAACGTCGCCCCATACTTTTAAAAAAAAATGACGGGTTGCACTCCGGGAGTGCCGGCAGAAGTGAAAACTTAAGTATTAACGTTGTGCGTTTTGGATATTTTGGAATGGTTATGGAATAATTTTGCACGAATTGCTTTAATTACCAGAATAAAAGTACTATCTTTTATGTGGTAGAATACAATATTTATTTATTGCGCTATCGTACACAAACATGACAATTTATATTACATTATAGTACATTATGGTACAAGTGTGTAATGTTGGTGATTACCGCTGAGGCGCATTGAGGCCCGAGCCGTCAGGCGAGGGTCTTAAGAAGCCGAGGACGGTTTTCAACTTTTACGGTTTTCAACAACGTTTTTCAACACACTTCTGAATAAAACAATACTTAAATAAAAAACCATTTTACATAGTACATAAAAAGTTTACTTAGAGAAACAATTAGTAAATGTGCAGTTAGTAAAATTATAATTAACTATTTTTGATGACATAGCGGTCTCATCAGATAGATTATTTATTGAAATACTTTCATGTTCTATTGTTATTTGTGATGGTTCATTATTCGTGTAGGTAGGTGAAATCCAATCATTGGACGTACTTGGTATTTCGCCAGTAGGATGCGTCTCAGAATCAAGTTTAATTCCTTTTGTGATTTTTGCACAAATTTCCTTCTTGTTTTGTATGGAATCTTCTACGTATGATTCTGCTACATTGCTAGATCACCACCCGCCATGTCGCTTCAAAGTCATTATATCAGCTCCTGAATTTGCCAGCAATGTAGCTGAAGTTCTTCTGAAACTATGTCCAGTGTAGCTCTCAGCATCTACTAAACCCAAAATCTTAGCGATTTCTTTAGGCATAGAACCAAATTTGTTTATACCTATAGGCTGACAGGTACATTTACCATTCTGGTAATTTAGAAAGAAACGGTCATTTTTTGTTTTTGGCGTACGCAAACTTTCATACTTCTAGGTACATTTACCATTCTGGTAATTTAGAAAGAAACGGTAATTTTTTGTTTTTGGCGAACGCAAACTTTCATACTTCTTAACAATATCATAGAATGGACCGTGTATGGTGAATGACCTAGGTATTTTATATTTCGTGATATGTATCTTCACTAAAAGCATCTGGCCATGGTTCTCTATATCTTTTACAGTTATATTTGTTAATTCTTGTATCCTACAGGCACCAGTTACACCAAATATTAAAGCAACCTGAAACAAAAGAAACAATAATTAAGGTCAACACACAACACAAGCTGCTATTAAATATTTAATTAAAATAATTTAACTAACCTTTGTAGCCAAATATTGGTTATCTGGAGCATTTTTAATAAATTTTTCAATATCATCAGATGATAATACCTTTGATTTTTTGCTTCTAAATCCATCAGATAGTCTCTTTAGATAAGCTGACAAATTCGAGTATGTTTTTAAGTCCACTCCATTCTTTGTTCGGACTGTACTTTTTAACATTGAGTAAATACACCACAAAGAGCTAGGTTTGTACTTAGAAGATAATTCTTTAAAGTACGCCATGAACACATTTTCTGAAAAAGACTGCGTATTCTTGTTGTTCTGCCATTGTATGAAATTTTGGTACGCTAATAGATATTTTTCCTTTGAGTTTTCTGGTAGTAAACTTTCCATAACGTTCTGGGCTTCACATCTTATATCGGGCGGTGTACAACATAAATCATTTTCTTCATAAATTGTATTTGCAGACATCTTAATTAATAACTAACTAAATAACTTCAAAAGAGAAAATTTAGACGAGTTGTGAAAAATGTTTCGTAATGGCGGGAAAAATTAATCAGTTTTCCTATGCGCGCGCATCGGCCATAGACTAATAAATTTCGTAATGGCGGAAAAATTAATCAGTTTTCCTATGCGCGCGCATCGGCCATAGACTAAAAAATGAGGTTTCTTTTTTTGGGCTTTTCGCGGATAGCATTTTAGCGCAAGTGTAAGCGTAACTCAACCAATAATATTTAAAAAAAACTATTACTCACTCGTGAATAATAGTAATGAAAAAGTCACAGTTTGATTATAGGTGTCATTATGTGCCTATTTGCCATTGGATTAGAGCCACTTTATGAGGAAGTGTGTTGAAAAAAATGTTAAACTCGCGTCAGGACACGTGACCGTCAGGACACGTGACCCTGATCGAAAATTCGTAAGACGGATGGAGAGTAGCCAATTAAAATTGAAATGGCCGCAGGAACTGTCGAGGTGCGGTGAGGGGTCCACGTAAGCCGGCCGAGAACAATAGCGGCTGGCAAAAGTACTGGAAGTCACACGTCACTCGAGACAGTTTTAATCAATTTATTTACTTTGTTAGGAAAAATCTAAATTGTGCTTTTATTTGATTTTGTTGTAAATATTAATTAGGTAAGTTAGTATAAATGAAATATTATTTATTTGTTATAAAATTACGTTTTTAAGTAGTATATTAATGTCTGTTTTGATCATATTTTTAATTTAATTGTAAATATTTTGATTCATTATTACTAGTTATATAATTATGTACGCACAACGTTACAACAGGAAGTTGATTTTTCTGAGGGATAAACTTTTTTCCACACACTTCCTCATAAAGTGGCTCTAATCCCATGGCAAATAGGCACATAATGACACCTATAATCAAACTGTGACTTTTTCATTACTATTATTCACGAGTGAGTAATAGTTTTTTTTAAATATTATTGGTTGAGTTACGCTTACACTTGCGCTAAAATGCTATCCGCGAAAAGCCCAAAAAAAAGAAACCTCATTTTTTTGTCTATGGCCGATGCGCGCGCATAGGAAAACTGATTAATTTTTCCCGCCATTATGAAATTTATTAGTCTATGGCCGATGCGCGCGCATAGGAAAACTGATTAATTTTTCCCGCCATTACGAAACATTTTTCACAACTCGTCTCGTTTTCTCTTTTGAAGTTATTTAGTTAGTTATTAATTAAGATGTCTGCAAATACAATTTATGAAGAAAATGATTTATGTTGTACACCGCCCGATATAAGATGTGAAGCCCAGAACGTTATGGAAAGTTTACTACCAGAAAACTCAAAGGAAAAATATCTATTAGCGTACCAAAATTTCATACAATGGCAGAACAACAAGAATACGCAGTCTTTTTCAGAAAATGTGTTCATGGCGTACTTTAAAGAATTATCTTCTAAGTACAAACCTAGCTCTTTGTGGTGTATTTACTCAATGTTAAAAAGTACAGTCCGAACAAAGAATGGAGTGGACTTAAAAACATACTCGAATTTGTCAGCTTATCTAAAGAGACTATCTGATGGATTTAGAAGCAAAAAATCAAAGGTTTTATCATCTGATGATATTGAAAAATTTATTAAAGATGCTCCAGATAACCAATATTTGGCTACAAAGGTTAGTTAAATTAATTTTAATTAAATATTTAATAGCAGCTTGTGTTGTGTGTTGACCTTAATTATTGTTTCTTTTGTTTCAGGTTGCTTTAATATTTGGTGTAACTGGTGCCTGTAGGATACAAGAATTAACAAATATAACTGTAAAAGATATAGAGAACCATGGCCAGATGCTTTTAGTGAAGATACCTATCACGAAAAATAAAATACCTAGGTCATTCACCATACACGGTCCATTCTATGATATTGTTAAGAAGTATGAAAGTTTGCGTTCGCCAAAAACAAAAAATGACCGTTTCTTTCTAAATTACCAGAATGGTAAATGTACCTGTCAGCCTATAGGTATAAACAAATTTGGTTCTATGTCTAAAGAAATCGCTAAGTTTTTGGGTTTAGTAGATGCTGAGAGCTACACTGGACATAGTTTCAGAAGAACTTCAGCTACATTGCTGGCAAATTCAGGAGCTGATATAATGACTTTGAAGCGACATGGCGGGTGGCGATCTAGCAATGTAGCAGAATCATACGTAGAAGATTCCATACAAAACAAGAAGGAAATTTGTGCAAAAATCACAAAAAGAATTAAACTTGATTCTGAGACGCATCCTACTGGCGAAATACCAACTACGTCCAATGATTGGATTTCACCTACCTACACGAATAATGAACCATCACAAATAACAATAGAACATGAAAGTATTTCAATAAATAATCTATCTGATGAGACCGCTATGTCATCAAAAATAGTTAATTATAATTTTACTAACTGCACATTTACTAATTGTTTCTCTAAGTAAACTTTTTATCTACTATGTAAAATGGTTTTTTATTTAAGTATTGTTTTATTCAGAAGTGTGTTGAAAAACGTTGTATGATACACGTGTGTATTGATGGTTACCGTCCTCGGCTTCTTAAGACCCTCGCCTGACGGCTCGGGCCTCAATGCGCCTCAGCGGTAATCACCAACATTACACACTTGTACCATAATGTACTATTACCCATTACAAAAAAGTGTACAACGCCGCTAAAGAAGTTCTCACTTCAAAAAGCTTAATAACGTAATGTCAGCAATAAAAGGAAGATCATGAATTTTAACATTTGATGTAAAATTTTGTTCTGAAAAATGACGATGGACTCGACATTTTGATATTCTTTGAGGCAAATCCTAAAAGTTCAGTGAGGGAAGGTGAAGAAGTAATCGGAATTTCAAAAAACAAAACACACCGTGTACTGAAAAAATACAAATTCAAAAGTTACGTTGAAGGGCGATTAGTACAAAAATTACTGCCGGGTGATGCTGAAAGACGACTTATTTTCTGCCATAAAATCGAGAGACTCGTCCTAGAGGATCAGTATTTTCTAAATAATATTATCTGGTCCGACGAGACAAACTTCAGCAATAATGGTCGAGACAACCGACACAATAATCGCATTTGGTCCAGGGAGAATCCCTTACGTATCAGCGAGACTAATAATCAAGTGCGTTTTTCGTTCAACTATTGGTGGGATTGTAAAAAGCCGAGTCCTCTTAGTACATTTTACGAAGGGCATTTAAATACGGAGAGGTATTTAGAAATACTTGACATTTTAAGAAATGAGAATATTAATTTACGGGTGCAGAACGACAAAAACTTACTTTTCAGCAAGATGGGGCTCCGGCTCATAACAGTCACAGAACAAGGGACTATCTCAATGAACACTTTCGGCCCTGGATCGGGACAAATAAGATGGCGACCGAGATCCCCAGATCTAACCCCTTTAGTTTTTTTCTGGGGTTATGAAAAAATTTAGTTTACAAGAACCAGTATGAAAATGTCCACGAGCTACAAACAGAACTTAGACGTATTATTCTAAATATCCACCACAACAAAATCAAAAAATCGACTGGGAGTGAAATAATTGTAATAGTATGGGACCCATTTTAAGCATTTGATAAATTGATTAATTTTGTATTAAAAATGTCAAAATTCATGGTCTTCCTTTTATTTCTAACCCTATGTTATTTAGCAAAAAATAATCCTTATGATGAAGCCTTTCGATCAGTATGATAAAGCCACAGGATAATTTTTTTCTCGTGTAGCGGGTTCGATTCCCGGTTCAACCATGTAATTATTTAAAATCTATGAATGCAGTTTAAATTGTTTTTTAAATTAAAATAATGTCTTCTTTCAGTAAAATGTACCATCTACAATATTCAAGGTACTTTCCCTCCATGTGGCATAGCCGTGGGACGCCCTGTATATGTAAGTTTCTGATTACTTACATATTCTTGCCTTAACACTTGCTGTAAGATATTGCTACTTGCCAAAACATAATTCTAGGTCAACCGGAAGTACCCTATTTAAGTTTTGATTATCCTGTAAAATCGTAAAATGCGCGAAAATATACATCTTTTGACAGCGTTAAGTTTGATTTTTTACAGCTTAAAAAAATCTAGACCCGAGTATTTGATATACATTTTGCTTTTATATCTCTACACGTTTCAGGTTCTTGACAGACAGACAGACGAACAACGAGGTGATACCATAAGCCTAAGGATTCCGTTTTTCCTTTTGAGTACCTCTACTAAACGCTAAAAACGTGCTAACATTGATTTAATATCATAAACACGAAGATAAAGATACTTATTAAGATAATTTACGCATTAAAGTATTAGAACTTAATTATGGATTTAATATTTATGTAATTTTATATTCATTGAAAAACAACAATGACGTAACATTAATAAATCATTAGGTATGGATTTTGTTTCGTATTAGCTTTCTTTCATTATAATTACACTGTGATTTTCTATTTTTCAGGACAAGGAGACGGAATCTTCAAAGTTCGTGTGATGGTGTTGTCGTGGTGGTTTTAATTGAATTTCTGGGCGGATGTACCTTGTGACTATAAAAACACGAAATTTTAAAATAAAATTGGCGGACTGGAAGTATTCCTTTTTATGTGCACAAAATACTCATCGCTGTGAAATAATAGATTTTGAAGTCATCAAATCAGTATTAATCATCATACATTGTTTTTTAAATGCCAGCTAAAAAAACGTTATTATTGAGCATACTTATCTTATAGCCTGCCTTTTTTATGGTCCTTTTCAACGATATAACAATTTGAATAAGTACACAGTTTAAATGCATTAAAAAGCATACAGAAATATTCAAACACACGAAACAATGACCTAGCTAAGAAATTCAAAGTTTCCGAGTATAGGAAATGAATAATTAAAGTCAATGAAGACAAAGGTGGGGAATTTAATAATGTTTTGTATAGCATACTAATTTAGTTTCAAATTTTGTGAAGTAATGTATTTTTTTGCGTACAATAAAACTATCAATTTGTTTGTAGTTAAGTTAATATAACTAACAGACCAATAGTTGTGTTTGAAAATTAAAGAGCTTTAGCATCATATAATGTATTGAAACTATATTTATAAATTAATAGAGTGGTACTAGAGAACAAACAAAGTGTCCCAAAACGTAATCTTATATATAATATGATCTATCTTAATTTAATCTAGATATCTACTTATTTCATCAAAGTATTTTATATTTTCCACTGTCGTACTCTTGCCAGACTATTGATTTAATACCAAATATTAACAACTCATTGGCTATTAAGTTTCTATATCTTTTTCTAAATTAATGGTAAGCGTAGCATTATATTTACCATGTCTAATTATCTTGATTTGATATACAGGAAATAGTTTTATAATATCATCAAATACAATTATAACACACAATGTGTTGAAATTAAAACTAATGTTAAAAGCTATTTACCTGATTGATGCGAAGAAAAAGTCAGAAAACTTCCTACCTGTAAGTATCATAAAACTGACATAACTACACTTCACTAGATCACCAAGATTGTTAACCAAAACGTTAACTTAAACGTTTACTTCGTCCAAACAGATATTATCAACTACGCTGATCGATGTAAAATTGTTGTATTTTTATTGCGTAAAACATCAACGCCGCTTACGCACTGCGGAAACAGTGAGAAATATCGACGCGCATCGCTTATTAATTTGGAAGGAAAGCGGATTAACTAACAGTTCCTTTCGATGAAGTTATAATAAAATTCTTTTGCTTAACATGCTCCCATCGAGAGGACTCGTTGTCAAAGCAGTAACCAAAAACTTCCATCTGTTGGTTGCGGGCCGTACCCCTAAAGCTTATCCTGCCTGACCCTGATCGACCCCCGATGATCGATTAAGCAGAAGAAACGATAGAATAGCATATATAATACGCTGAAAACACGTAAGAGTAAAGTGGACAGAAATCCTATAAAAGATTTTCACTCAAAATCATAGGTAAGTACCTAATTCTTGTAGTGTCGATTCTATTCTAGCTTAATTGACCCCGTATTCGTGTGGATCTGCTCGGAACAATAAAACTGAAAAATGTTTATTTCCATCTAAAAAATTTTTTACAAAAAATAAAAACCGACTTCAAAAACACTGAAAAGTTAAAAATAATATAAGAATAGGTACAGACAACATCACACTTTTGTATTGAAGTCGGTGTCAAATTTTAAGACTTTCTAGGAGATCATCGTTTGGCACCGACTTCAATATAAAAGTGTGATGTTGTCTGTACCTATTCTTATATTATTTTTAACTTTTCAGTGTTTTTGATGTCGGTTTTTATTTTTTGTATTTTTTTTTTATTTTTATCTTTTTAGTGAATTAAATCTTTTTTGTGAAAGAAACCCTAATTTAATACCACTCATCTTCGGTGAGCTGGTATTGAATTAGGGTTTCCCTCGATTTTCATGGGATCCCATCATCAGACCCTGACTTTGGTGACCTTGGGACCACCCCAGGAGTATACTCAATCGAATACAAAAAGAATTTTGAAAATCGGTCCACTCGGCGGTGTAATTGCGTAACATACTTACACACAAAAAAACATACGCATCGAATTGAGAACCTCTTCCTTTTCTGAAGTCCATTAAAAATGAAATGAAATAAATAATGGTCAATATTTTATCAATTTAAAAATGGGAGATATTCTCGCATGCCGTGTGCCATCTACTAACGTGAAGTTGTACGATATGTTTAAAAATCAACTTATAACAGCCCATGAAATTCTTACTGGACTGTAGAGGTGCGTTTTTCTTTTTTAAAAGAAGAAAAAAGAACTACAATATCTGACTAAATATCTTTTAAACTGATTGCTTACAATACCAGTTACAATACAAATTTTAAAAGAAAATACCTATTTACAATTTAAAATCAGTTATTTTTGGAGTCGATTCCAGCCAAGAAGGTTGAGTAGGTACCTTAGGCTATGGTCTCCTATAAACGCCGTCGGCCGCGTACAGCGTTACGGCGTACGCCGCGTCACGATGCTTACTATAGGCTATGGTCTCCTATAAACGCCATCGGTCGCGTACAGCGTTACGCCGTACGCCGCGTCACGATGCTTAGGCCTTGGTCTCCTATAAAATGCTATATGCAGCGTCCGACTTCAGCGTAAACGTTTCGATCGACGTCTGAACGCCAGGCACAGCGTCAGCGGTCAATACATCTCATACGCGAACGACGACGTCTCGTTCACAACAGGTAGTCGACAAACAGTTCTCGCGTGTAGTCGTCTAATATAAAATGGTTCTACCGCCAACCAAAAGTGTCGAACACTTTTGGTTGGCGGAGCTTATACTGAAGAGCAGGTACAAAACGACCGCATACGAAGAAAAATCAAGGCAATAAGGCACCGATTATATTTATGAAGAGAAAGAAAGAAGGATGTTTCCAGATTTTGATAATGAAACACTTAAAAGACAATAATACTAGATTTATTTTATAAAAAACGTCATCAAAAAGGCATTCTAATCCCATATCACCTGACGAAAATTTGCTGTAAACATTTGTGTTTATAAATATTATTTTTATGTTCCTTGTCACTTTTATTGTATAATGCACTATAACATTGGACTGATTCAATCTTCGTCCTTTTCTTTATCAAATTTCGACATTTTGTACTGACGCCAAATATGACGTTTACGCTGCAATGGTTCAAAATAACTAGAGACGCGGCGCAAAGCGTTTGAATGTCGCCTACGGCGTCCACACGCCAACGTCAGCGTGTGAAAGAGACCATAACAGTACATTTCTATAGTAAGCATCGTAACGCAGCGTACGACGTGACGCTGTACGCGACCGATGGCGTTTATAGGAGACCATAGCCTATAGTAAGGCTATGGTCTCCTATAAACGCCGTCGGCCGCGTACAGCGTTACGCCGTACGCCGCGTCACGATGCTTACTATAGAAATGTACTATCTAGTTATTTCGAACCATTGCAGCGTAAACGTCTTATTTGGTGTCAGTACAAAATGTCGAAATTTGATAAAGAAAAAGACGAATTATTGATTGAATCAGTCCAATGTTATAGTACGTTATACAATAAAAGTGACAAGGAACATGAAAATAGTTTTTATAAACACAAATGTTTACAGCAGCTTTTTCGTCAGGTGATATGGGATTAAGATGCCTTTTTGATGGCAGTTTTATTGCAAAAGTTCTACGATATGTTTGAATTGTTCTTGATTGATACGAAAATATTCCATAAATTTAGTATTGTTGTCTTTTAAGTGTTTCATTATTAACATCTGGAAACATCCTTCTTTCTTTCTCTTTATACATAATCGGTGCCTTGTTGCCCTGAGTTTTCTTTGTATGCGGTTGTTTTATACCTCCTCTTCAAGTAACACAAGCGCAGCCAAAAGTGTCGAATTTATATCCATTTTATATCACACGACTACGCGTGAGCGCTGTTTGTAGGGCATCGGAACCGGTTTTTCCCGGTTCCAAAAGAACCGGGAATTCCCGGTTCTGAGGGTCCCTGAAAGAACCGGTTCTGTAAATCAGAGAACCGGTCTTTTCGGTTCTTTCGGTTCTTTCTTAAAATAAATTTTGAAATACATCTCTTCGAGCTAAATATCAAGTTATTAATGTTATTTGTTATTTTATCTTAGAAGTGGGGTGGCCCAAGTAGTGAGCCTTCGCATTTCGACCCACTTTGGATATATTGTTCTTCCCCAGGTGTTAGACCCTTAAGCCATCACCAACTACGGTCCTATTCACCGTCCTTTGATGTCATGACCCTGTAATCTTCTGGTTTTGGATAACCAATCCCCGTCAGCATTAGCCTCCTGCAGGCTAGAGCATTGCAATGACACAGCAAATATTCCATGCTTTCCTCTTTATCCTTGCAGGCCCTACAGATTTTGGAACTGGCAAGTCCCATCCTGGTTAGGATGATCCTAGTGCCAAAATGTCCGGTGAGAGCACCGAGCATTAGGCGAGTTTGGGATCTGCTAGAGCTCACTGTAAATTTGAGCCAATTATCCGTGCCCATAAAGAGCTTGGCGTGCTTCATTCCATTCTGTTTGGCCCATTCTTACTGGTGCCTACTTTGTGATTGAGCTCTTAGGTCTGTACTAACTGTTTTTGCGGTGATTCCGTCAGATGGTTCCGGTCCCACTTTCCCATTTTCCGATCCCTTTCTGGCCAGATAGTCAGCCTTTTCGTTACCATCGAAACCCTTATGGCCTAGAATCCAGACTAAACGTATAGTGTTGTCTTTACCTAGTTTGTTTAGTGCTTCAATTGTGTTCATTACTAGTTTGGATACCACCTTGTATGACAGGAGCGCTTTGAGAGGCACTTTTCTGTCACTGAGAATGTCAAGGCTATTGCGACCTTTGTCTAGATTCTGCTGTGCACAGGCAAGGATGGCGTATGGTTCAGCTTGAAACACAGTAGCCAACTTACCCATACTAATCAAGATCTCAATTTTATTGCAGTATATTCCCGCTCCTGTACCAGATTTCATTTTTGATCCATCCGTGTACCAAATCATGCTGTTTCCCGGCCAGTTCCTTATCCCATTCCTCCCTTGTTGGAATGTGTACTTGAAGAGTCGTCTAAATACGTACTTAGGTATCATTCTGCCGCTGGTCATATCAACAGATACTCTTCCTCGGCCTTAAATGCCGTGTGTCTTGAGAGAGGCCTGTTTACACTCCACAGGCCCAAAGTTCTGAGCGTGTAAAGTGTTCTCATAGCCTCTCTTCGTATAATGCTATACAATGGCTCTAGAGCTAAGAATCTCTCCAGAGCCGCCGAAGGAGTTGTTTTGAAGGCCCTTGTTATAGCCATGCTGGCTAGTCTTTGGAGGCTATTTACGAGTAGTACTTCCCTGCATGTGAGCAGATTTGTTTTTGGCCACCTGACAATACTGCCATAAGTTATGACCAGCTGTATCATTATATTGTAAATCCAGTAGAGGATGTTGGGTTTGAGACTCCAGGTTTTACCGAAAGTAGATCGACACATGTTGAAAGTCCTTATGGATTTTTCAATGGTGAGGTCTACATGTTCCTTCCGCGTTAGTTCTGTATCTAGGGTGACTCTTAGATTTTTGACCATGATATCTCATTGCCGTAGAGTTTTAAATGTCTCATATTATTGAGTTGCCTCTTTCTTGTGAACGGTATGATCATTGTCTTTTTCGGATTGATGCTAAGGCTAGTCTTCTTGCACCAGTGTTCGACTACCACACTTGGCACCTTGCCTTTAACCACAATGAATGTGTCATCAGCATAATCCGCCGTGTTCAGTGGACCTTCGTTCAGTTTTTCGATCAATGGGTCAATCACTAAGCATTACTGTATCGGAGAGAGAACTCCTACCTGTGGCCAACCTTTGGTTGTCATGATGCTCATTGTATCGCCTAATATGCTTGCAGATATAACTCTGCTTTCTAGCATACAATTTATCCATCTTATTATGTCTATGTTTTTTAATGTTTCTAACATTAAAAGACATGGCGAATTTTTCAAGGGATTCGGCAACGTTAACACTGGCAGACGTGCTGTCGTCGAACGTAGTGAGTGGGTGTGTTGTTTTGTTGACGCCGATTTGATAAGTGAGTAACTTTAAATATTAATGCATATTGCTATTATTATTTTTATCAATCAATTGAGAATATTTATTGTCGTTGCAATCAGTTAAGTATTACACTTTCATTCTTGCGGGGCAAACATATTTGACGGAATAGAAGAAGAAGAAATTATAATTACACTAGACTTGGCTGGACACGCGCCCGCGTGTCTTGATAACGTTCGTTATACCTATTTATTTCTCTTTTCTCACATTACTTTGTTTTTTTAGCATACAATATTATGATAATCGTGTGTGATCAGTGTGATTTAATTTGTATGCAACTACGAAAAGACTGTGATTTTAAAGAACTGATTTTTGCTAAATAATACTAAAAACAAAAATAATTAATAATGTGATTTCCAATAAAGTGTGTTTTATTAAGATCCATTCTCCTTTATTCGTTTTGATTGTAGAAAATCTATATAAACGATAGCATAGCTTATCAACAAGAATTTATTACAAAAACCGAAAAAACCGGGTACCCGGTTCCGGCTTAAGTTTGGAACCGAAAGAACCGGTTCCTAAAATAGGGCCGGTTCTCGATGCCCTAGCTGTTTGTCGTCGTTCGCGTATGAGACGTATTGACCGCTGACGCTGTGCCTGACGTACAGACGTCGATCGAAACGTTTACGCTGAAGTCGGACGCTGCATATAGCATTTAATAGGAGACCGAGGCCATAGAAATGTACTGTTATGGTCTCTTTCACACGCTGACGTTGGCGTGTGGACGCCGTAGGCGACATTCAAACGCTTTGCGCCGCGTCTCTAGTTATTTTGAACCATTGCAGCGTAAACGTCATATTTGGCGTCAGTACAAAATGTCGAAATTTGATAAAGAAAAGAACGAAGATTGAATCAGTCCAATGTTATAGTGCATTATACAATAAAAGTGACAAGGAACATAAAAATAATATTTATAAACACAAATGTTTACAGCAAATTTTCGTCAGGTGATATGGGATTAGGATGCCTTTTTTGTATCATGTATGTTGAATATAGAATAAGCTAGTTTTATATTTATATTAGAAATCAAACACATCCATTACTTAACGTGTCGCTTTGACAACTCATTTATTTTTCATTCATGGCATTTAGACCATAAGCAAATATTGTATTCTAACACCCCCTCTCAATATGTGCGATGGTTAAAATACAATTTAAATTATAAGATTACAATTTCATTACATCATCACTAGTAAAATAACAAACACCAAAACAAAAAACTTTATAAACTCTAACACATAAACTTAACAATTAAATTATCCAATTTTTCTGTACATAAGCTTTTCGTCATAATGTCAGGCAAATTTTCATTAGTATTTACATATTCTATCGCTAACACTTTCTTATGCACTAAATCTTTCAGAAAATGGTATTTTATATCAATATGTTTCGTCCGTTTAGAATTTTCATAACTTTTTGAAATAGATATGGCACTTATATTATCTACAAACAAAATTACAGAATTCGATTCTTCTAAGCATTCTGAGACTCCTTTTAAATTTATCAACCACTGAGCTGTACTACCTGCTGCTAAATATTCTGACTCTGCCGTAGACAAAGCAACACACTTTTGTTTACTAGAAAACCATAAAACTGGATTTTTACCATGTAGTATTATGCCACCACTTATACTTTTTCGATCTGCTTTGTCACTTGCCCAATCTGCATCAGAATATCCCAGCAAATTTGATTCTCCTTCACATTTTTGATAAAGTAGTCCCTTGTTTCGTGTTTCCTTAAGGTACCGCAGTATCCTTTTACCAGCTTTCCATAATTCTTCATTAACTCTATCTAAATATCTACTTAAATATGATACTGCTGTTGTATGAACAGCCCCGGAATGTTATATCAGCCCCCCTAGCACGTCCACCAAAACACGATATGTTAAAGCGGTTTATCGCGGTGAACTGTCAAAATACAATAGGGTTTCGTCGTATTTTGATAGTTCACCGCGATAAATGGCTTTATCATATCGTGTTTTGGTGGACGTGCTACAGGGGCAGGTCTAGAAGTTATTGACAGATATAGCAAACTTCCTCCAAGTTGACGAAATGGCACATCAATCTTCTTTTCATTTTCTTGAAATTTTACACTAAAGTTACTTTCCATCGGGGTTTTAACTCCTCGACACTCTGCCATATCAAATTTAGTAAGAATCTTATCTATCATTCTTGTCTGTCTTATTATCATAGTATCTTTATCTCTTGTTACTTCCATACCCAAATATATGCTTAGCTCACCCATGTCCTTTGCTTTAATATCATGCGCTAACTTATTTAATATGAATTTGTCATTTCCCATTGTCAAAATGTCATCTACGTATATAATCACCCAACAATCTTCTTTATAATATAAACATGAATCATAACTTGATCTATTAAATCCATTTTCTTTCATAAAAGTGTCTATTCTCTCATTCCAACATAACGGTGATTCATTAAGTCCGTATAATGACCTCTTTAGCTTCAAAACTTTATTGCTTTTTACGCTTAATCCCTTAGGAACTTTTATGTAAACTTCTGATTTAACTTTGCCATTGAGAAAGGCTGTTGGTATATCTAACTGACGTATTCTCTGGTTTTCTCTTAATGCCTTTGATAAAAATATCTTAACAGTTGATTGCCTTGCTACCGGTGAGTAAATCGTATCAAAATAATTCTCTTTCCTTTGTTGAAAGCCTCTCACCACTAATCTTGCTTTCTTTGTTCCATCATCTTTAATTTTAAAGATCCACTTTGTTTCAATGGCCTGTTTTCCTTGAGGTAAATTTGTTTCTTCCCATGTTTCGAGTTTTTCTAAAGCATTTAACTCTTTATCTACTGCTTTCTTCCAATCTTCACTTCTGACAGCATCTTCATAGGTATTGGGTACTTCTGACAATAAAGAAAAACCTTCATGAGCCAGCGTGCAGTATATATCATAATGAGCAGGAGTTTTCACTATTCTTCCTGATCTCGTACATTGTACCTCATTGTTCACATCATCTCCTTCATTTCTTGTTTCTTGAGCTTCATCAATAGCATTTGATAGATGCTATTGATGAAGCTCTTCATCTCGTACTTTATGGCCATTCTCACTAATGGTTGTTTCTTCTATTCTATCATCTTCATTTTCTTCCTTATCCTTTACTTCATATTTTTCATGTTCTTTTTCTATTGTGGTTTCATCATACCTGTAATTATTTTCATCAAAAGTAACGTCCTTTGAAATTATTATTCTATTACTTTCTGGATCCCATAATCTGTAGCCAACTACACTATAACCTACCATTCTTGTACATATGGCTCGCTTGCTCAATTTATCTTCTTTAGGTATTACTGCTGCCCAAACTTTTGATCCGAAAATTCTCAATTTCGACAAGTCACGATTTCCATACATAATCTCGCAAGGTGTTCTGTATCTTACAGCTTTCGATGGGCATCTATTTAATTGATAAGCAGCACAGCGTATTACTTCAGGCCATAAATGTTTGGGAATGTTTGTTTCCGCAAAAAGAGTTCTTGCTCTATCATACAAAGTCCGATTCATACGTTCCGCTACCCCATTTTGTTGAGGGGTGTATGGCAATGAATATTCTAATTTTATCCCTTTACGCCTACAAAAATCTTTAATTAAATTTGACGTATACTCTGCTCCATTGCCGCATCTTATTCTTTTAACATTATTTCCCGACTCATTTTCTATTTTTGCGATATAATCTAAAAGGTTCTGTGAGGCTTCAGACTTGTATTTCAAAGTGTAAACAACACAAAAATGAGAAAAATCGTCTATGACTGTCATAAAATATTTTTCGCCATTTAGCCCAACATTGCGTATTGGCCCTGCTATATCGGTATGCAGCATTTCCGCAATCATCGAAGACCTAGGCCGAATAATTGGTTTAAACGGAGAGCGCGTTGCTTTGCCTTCTAAGCAGGGTTCACATATTGTATCTGATATAGGTAGTTTCATTATACCTAAACCTTTTCTATTTAAATGGCCCAGTCTTTTATGCCATAGACTATTATTACACTCCGTTAAATTGTTACAAAAAACATTATTACAAATTTTACCCAAGATCCTATATAATTTATTTTGGCAAGTGGCTGTAATAAAATGTGTACTATTAAATATTTTAACATGATATCTATCAAAATTGACATTAAATCCTGCTTCTATTAATTTATTTACTGAGAGCAAATTGAAAGTTATGTCTTTTACTATTAGAGCTTCTATATTTATTTTTGAATTTTGATACTCTATTTTCAGTTTTCCTCTTTTATTCGCAGTAATATATTGTCCATTCGCAACTAAAATTTTCACGGTTCGTCCTACAACAACATCAAACATACTGTCAATATATTTTTCATTAACTAAATGTTCCGTACATCCAGAGTCTACTACGAATTCTATAATATTATTCTCACTTACATTATTAATCTTGACCTCTCCTACCATAGCATTGGTGTTCATTAGGAAACATAGTTCGGTATCAAAATTCGCTTGTGGTCCATTTTGACTAGATAAATAAGCTTGTCCTTGTCCTCTACGTCCTCTAGGCTCTCTACGGTATCCTCGATTTCTTTGGTATCTTGTACCTCTCCTTCCTTTTGCTCTGCATTCATAAGATTTATGTCCTGTTTTTCCGCATCCATAACATTTAACAACAAAAGCATTCTCAATTTCATTTTCTGTGTTTTCGGCATCATTTTTTAATTTTAATTTTGTTTCTGCATCTAATAATCTTGTTTTGACAAATTCTAAATTTAGTTGTTTTTCTGTTGCCATGGTTTCTATTGAGGTAATAACGTGTTCGAATTCTTTCGGTAGTGACGACAGTAGGTAACAAATTTGGTCTTCTTCATCTACTTTTACATCGATTGCAGCCAAATCCCCTAATAAGTTATCAAATTTCATGAAATATTGTTGTAATGACTCTTTGTTTGTACATTTCAATGTAATTAATTTACGCTTTAGATGTAGTTTATTATATATACTTTTCCTCTCAAATACTTCCATAAGTAGGGACATCATATGCTTTGCTGTTCGTCCTTTCTTTATAACATCTAAATATTTATCGCTTGTACATTGCGCTATTAACGATTTAGCTTTAGAATCATCTTTGTCAAAATTTATATAAGTATCACATTTCTCATTATCTAACACGTATTTTATTTGTCTTTCTTTTAATATAAGTAATAATCTATATTTCCAATTACCAAAATTCATACCTTCGGATAACATCGGCAGCGTTGTTGTCGTCATTTTTATTTTATTTTTTCTTTTTGTATTCTTCTTCCTTTATATTTAGTGGATCGCAACCCAACAAAATTTTATTTATTTTATAAATAAACGCTCTGCTACCATGTTGAATATAGAATAAGCTAGTTTTATATTTATATTAGAAATCAAACACATCCATTACTTAACGTGTCGCTTTGACAACTCATTTATTTTTCATTCATGGCATTTAGACCATAAGCAAATATTGTATTCTAACAATGTATGAAATAAACAACAGTTTTCTTATGAAAGTTATCAAGGACTTTATTTCTATGAATTAGTCAATCACAATCCAATTAGATTACGTTTGATTGCGATGGATTTACAAATTACAATTTATTATAATGACATGACATTACAAACATAGACCCCATACACTTATATCGTCTCATAGAGTATATAAGTTCTGTGTACCATAGATAATACATATACTACATTTTTGATGACGTTTTTTATAAAATAAATTTAGTATTATTGTCTTTTAAGTGTTTCATTATCAAAATCTGGAAACATCCTTCTTTCTTTCTCTTCATAAATATAATCGGTGCCTTATTGCCTTGATTTTTCTTCGTATGCGGTCGTTTTGTACCTCCTCTTCAAGTAATATAAGCTCCGCCAACCAAAAGTGTCGAATTTATAACCATTTTATATTAGACGACTACACGCGAGAACTGTTTGTCGACTACCTGTTGTGAACGAGACGTCGTCGTTCGCGTATGCAGCGTCCGACTTCAGCGTAAACGTTTCGATCGACGTCTGTACGTCAGGCACAGCGTCAGCGGTCAATACGTCTCATACGCGAACGACGACAAACAGCGCTCGCGCGTAGTCGTGTGATATAAAATGGATATAAATTCGACACTTTTGGCTGCGCTTGTGTTACTTGAATAGGAGGTATAAAACAACCGCATACAAAGAAAACTCAGGGCAACAAGGCACCGATTATGTATAAAGAGAAAGAAAGAAGGATGTTTCCAGATGTTAATAATGAAACACTTAAAAGACAACAATACTAAATTTATGGAATATTTTCGTATCAATCAAGAACAATTCAAACATATCGTAGAACTTTTGCAATAAAACTGCCATCAAAAAGGCATCTTAATCCCATATCACCTGACGAAAAAGCTGCTGTAAACATTTGTGTTTATAAAAACTATTTTCATGTTCCTTGTCACTTTTATTGTATAACGTACTATAACATTGGACTGATTCAATCAATAATTCGTCTTTTTATTTATCAAATTTCGACATTTTGTACTGACACCAAATAAGACGTTTACGCTGCAATGGTTCGAAATAACTAGAGACGCGGCGCTAAGCGTTTCAATGTCGCCTACAGCGTCCACACGCCAACGTCAGTGTATGAAAGAGACCACAATAGTACATTTCTATAGTCAGCATCGTAACGCAGCGTACGACGTGACGCTGTACGCGACCGATGGCGTTTATAGGAGACCATAGCCTAGGAGACCGAGGGCAGAACAAACTTTCATACGCCACGAGCAACGGCAATGGCGCGACGCGCGGCGCGGCGGCGCGCGGCGTGGGGCGGTTTGTATGGCTGAGTGGGCTACCCGAACGCTGGCAGACGCGTGAGGGCAGTAATCGTTGGCGGTTGTGTCCAAATGCTTAAAAATTCAGATGCGCTTCTTTGGAATTTCCAACTGTCGTTCGATTTCTTTTGTCTTTATTTCGTTACCTATATTGTTTTTTAATTATCTTTATATTTCAATTTTATTATTAAGTGTAATTAAAGTATTATAGTTTGTGTATACGTATAGGTAAGTTTTGAAGTCGTTTTTTGTTTATTTTTTAAATAACTTTTCTTTATTTAGCAAATTTTAGTAGTAAGTGTAGTTTGTTTATGTAGGTAAAGTTTTGAGGTCGGTTTTTGTTTTTGATTAGTGGAAAATAAGTTTATTTTTTATTTAATATGGGTAGGCCTACTTAACGCGCTGCTCAAAGAGACAGCGTCGTTTGAAAGAAAGTAAAAAGGAGAGGGAAGATCGCTTAAAAAAAATAGGGAAAGAAATGCGATACGCATTTCAAATGAGAGTGGTGAACAACGAGACTACAGGCTTTCTCAGAAGAGGGCATACATGAACTTATCAAGGCTTAATGAAAGTCCAGAAAGTCATGCTCAACGACTTAGTTTGATTCACGAACTTTTATCAAACGAATCTGAAGAGCAATGTTCTCATCGCCTTGGCTTAATACATAAACGTTTATCAAACGAGACCGAGGAGCAACGTACTCATCGTCTTGGCTTGATTCATGAACGTTTGGACACCGAGACTGAAGAGCAACGTTTTCATCGTCTTGGCTTGATTCATGAGCGTCTATCAAACGAGACCAAGGAGCAACGTATTCACCGCCTTGGCTTGATTCATTAACGTTTATCAAACGAGACCGAGGAGCAACGTACGCATCGTCTTGGGTAGATTTACGAACGATTATCAAATGGGACCGAGGAGGAACGTACTCGCCGTCTTAGTGTGCAACACGAACGTTTATCAAACGAATCTTCCGAATCTAGATCGACATGTTAAATGCTATGCGACACGTTAGTCGCAACCACAGGAGTGTATCCTCTGTAACAGATTTTGAACAGGCTTTTAATATTTTTGCAGACGTTCCTTGTGCCGTTTGTAGTAAAGCGTTATATCCCCACAACGTTATGATTTACGAACTGCAATATATGTATAGCGAATTATTCCCTGAAGCATTAGTTTCCCTGGGTAATATTATAATTTGCTCTCGCTGTCAAAACAATTAATGGAAACGAAAAATTCCATCAACAGCTTTCTGGAACAAAATAACAGTTGCTGCAGTACCTCAAGAGCTAGCTAATTTGATAAAACTTGAAGAACGGTTTTTATGCCGTGTTGTACCGTTTCTTAAAATAATGAAGCTTTAAAACCGTTTTTGTGAAAATTGGTGCAAAGGACAAGTTACTTTGTTTGCAAAAGACGTTGTTGAAATTGCCGAACAACTGCCACTTGCGCCAAACCAAGTAGGTTTAGTTTTGGTTGTGGAAAGTCTCGAAAGCTTGCAACGCTCCCAAGAGTTTGTTGTGGATATGAACAGATTGTATCAAGCTCTAAATTGGTTAATGTCAAACAACTTACTCTATAGAGATATAAGACACCATTTTGAAAATGTTATTGATATTTCTGAAATTGTTTAAAATTCAGAAGAGAATGCACATGGTGCAGAGCTTACGGAGCTACAAAAGGATCATTCCATCAAGGCGATTTACGATTTAGCTTATCATCTCGAGGCAAACAATGTACTGCTATAGCAGCTGTATCGTATCCTGCGCAGCATTCTGTACAGACGAGCCAAGTCAATGGTGAAAAAGTGATATTGATTATATATTTATACTCGGAGACAAGCTTTACCGTGAGTCCATTAGCTCTAGAGAAAACCCCGCCATTGGAGAAATTAACCCTGAATATTTTGCTGCTAGTGGTCTTGCTCAGCAAATTATATATAACGGGAAGAAAATTAATATCTTAGTTGCCAATACTAATTATAATGGTCATTTAGATACAGATCGAAGCACTGACGGATTTCCTAACCTAAAAAATGCTCTGACCATTGACATTATTTTTCGGAGTAAATTCTTGTGGGCTGCTTACTGCGAATTCCATGACCGTGACTATATATTGTAAAGCTGGAACAGAAGCGTATAAATATTGGCTGTTCGATTCACATGCACGTGGGCCGAAAGGAGCAATAGCTACAAAACATGGTGCAGCCTGTTGTTTGAAATTTGATAATTTGGATAAATTACATAGCATACTGCGAAGGATTTTTTTAGACCAACGAAAAAAGTACCGGCACAGGACAATTTTCTCAATGTGTACTCACTAACTCCTTTGGCTATAAGACCGGAGAACCAGACAGAAGTACGCAGAGAAACGTTGGGGAATCAACAGTTGAAAGCTCAAGAGCATTCAAGAATAGTCCAGTCAGTCCACTAGAAAATAGTAACAATCCTCAACAAACACCTCTACAAACCGAACGTCAGAACAAGGAAGAGCATCACAATTACAACCACGAGCCACGAGATTACAATTAAGCCTACTGGGCATTGACCTCTCACCGAACCTCAACTTTGGGCGTTCTATTGACGTGAAGGCGGCTACTGCAGCTAAAAACCTTGGCACACTCCTTGGCACCTTGGCAAGGTTAGGCGGTATTTTACGCCGGAGCAGCTTCTTACACTATATCAAGCACAAGTCCGGTCGTGCATGGAATACTGCAGCCACCTTTGGGACGGCTCTGCTAAGTACCAGCTATCTGCCCTTGACTCGGTAGAGCGCCGGGCGAAGAGGTTGATCGGTGAAGACACTCTGAAAATTTCAAATTTTCAGAGTCTTGAACATCGCCGCACTGTGGCCCGTTTATCGGTTTTTTACAGGTTACATATCGGAGAGTGTTCCCAAGAGCTGTTTGATCTTATTCCACCGTCTCCCTTTTATTACCGAGGCACCCGGAGAACGGCAAAGACCCACCCCTACGTAGTAGAAATTCCACTTGCCCGTACGAAGCGTTTCGCTTCCACTTTTTTAATGCGTACTGCGAGGGAATGGAATTCTTTGCCGTCCTCTGTGTTCCCACCTCACTACAACCCGGGTCTTTTCAGAACTAGAGTGAATCGGCACCTAATGAGTAGGCACGCTCCACCTTAGTCCCCACCTCTGCTTACCATCAGGCAAGATGGGGACAAGTGCCTACCCATAAACTATAAAAAAAACGATCAATTGCCACTGTAATTGAAACAACTAGTATGCTCCGTAGCATAGTTGAAGCGGTCCCTAATCTAGAAAGTGTAGTTTCTTTGAATCCAAATCCAATTACGAACAATAACGAGTTGAGATTAGCTGAGATTACAAGAAAAACAGCACCACCTTTAAATGTAGATCGAGAGCGATGAACGGAAGAACTTGCTTGGTATCGTCTTTTTTCTGATGGAAAAAATAGCTTTGGAGAGAAAAGAGATATTCAAATCACTCCTTTGAACTAGTTTCAAAGTCGAGTTATGAGTTTGGACAAGTAAAGCGTTTCAAGCGAAACGACTATTTGTTTTTTGCCCTTTCTATTGTTGAATATTATCGAAGTAAGTCCAGTGTTTCCGTATCATGCCGATTGCCGGATGCGTCAGGGTCAGATTGAGCACACACCTCATGGACTCATAGATAACATGAATGATGAGAAATATTAGAGGATCAGCTTCTTTTTGGCAAAAATGTTGCTCTGAACTTACTGCAATGGTTCGAACTTTGGGACCCCCTACGTGGTTTACGAGGTTCTCTTGCAATGATCTTAATTGGCCAGATACGACCAAAACTTTACTAATTGCTGAAGGTCGTAATGTTAATGAAGCAGAGAGCCTGTCTTTTCCCGAGCGTTTGCAGTTGTTAGAAAAACATCCCGTAGTTATTTCTCGACAATTTACGGTTCGTGTGAACGCTTTGGTGCGATTCCTCAAACGCGATTAAGACTGTTTAGGTGGTCCAGCTGTGGACTTTTGGTATAAAATAGAGTTTCAAAATCGCGGAAGTCCACACCTTCATATGTTGTTGTGGTGTGATAACATCCCAAATTTCTCAACTCACGAAGGTATCAAAGTTATACACGGTTATTTTTTTATCACCCTGGAAAATTTTAGGGACGCTTCAGGACACATCCAATATTATATAAAAAATAAAAAAATGAAATAAAATATTTAAAAAAAATAAAAATCAAAAAATGCTGCTCTCAACAAGTGCAGCATTTATTGTATTTTTTAAAAATTAATATAAAATTAAGTGAGTTATTTTTTTATTTATATTTAAATCATTCTAATACCATGTCGTGAAGCGTCCCTTAAATTTTCCAGGGTGATAAAAAATTAACCGTGTATAAGGGTTGTTTCATGCTCCTTAATGCTCAATGATCCTGTATTGCAGAAATTATAGAAGACGTGCAAATACACAAACACACAGCCACATGCTACAAAAATCGCAACGATTGTTATTGTCGTTTTGGTTACTATTTGCTTAGGTCCTGATGAAGTATTGTCAAACAATGGTCGATTTTGTTGTTTGAAATGAACAGCAGACGAAAGTATGGCGAACAATTACAATCCTGTCCTATTGAGTCTAAAGAAAGGAAATATGGATGTACAGCCGTGCGGTAACGTAACAGCAGTTACGTCATCATCATCATCATATCAGCCAATAGACGCCCACTGTTGGACATAGGCCTGCCCCAAGGATCTCCATACCGATCGGTCCTGCGCCTCCCGCATCCAGCGGCATCCCGCGACCTTCACCAGATCGTCGGTCCACCTTGTGGGGGGCCTACCAACACTGCGTCTCCCGGTACGCGGCCGCCACTCGAGGACCTTTCCGCCCCAACGGCCGTCAGTCCTACGAGCGATGTGTCCTGCCCACTGCCACTTAAAGTTTGCAATTCTTTGGGCTATGTCGGTAACTCTAGTTCTTCTACGGATCTCATCATTTCTGATGTGATCACGTAGAGAAACCCCGAGCATAGCCCGCTCCATTGCCCTTTGGGTGACTTTGAGCCTTCTGATGAGACCCATTGTAAGCGGCCACGTCTCAGTTCCGTATGTCATCACTGGCAACACGCACGAATTGAAGACTTTCGTCTTGAGACCTATTAGCCTATTAGCAGTTACGTACTATGTGGCTAAATACGCGAGTAAATGTGAGCCCCATGACACAGGTGAAGTAGTACGAGAAGCAAATGCGAAGGTCAGGAGACAAGGTGGTCCTGTGTGGAACCAGTTATTTGCAGATTCAATGGCAATTTTATCCCAACGCCTTGTAAGTGCTCCCGAATGCGCATATCGATTATGTCCTTTACTGCTGAAAACGTCTTCCCGAAAAACAGTTTTCATAAATAGTTGTAAGCCAAATGAACGTTTTAGACTTCTACGATTCGACAGTGACGATACATCTATTTATAATAACAGGTTTGACCGGTATGTGCAACGACCAGACCACCTGGAAGACCTAAGCCTCGCTAAATTTTCTGTGAAACGGTGTCTAATTCGACATGGAATGAAGATGATGTTGATGAAGAATTAAGGGGGTGAAGATGTTACGCCGGCAAAATTTATAAGACTTAGAGATAACACGGATGCGTATAAGAAATAAGTCTGCAGTATTGCGAACACGATACTTTACACTAAACAGCGATAAAGAAGCCTATTACTACAGCTTGTTAGTAGGCCATGTACCATTTCGTGATGAAAGTGAACTTCTACTTGAAGAAGATACTGCTGAGGAATGTTTTATTAGGCGGCAAAGAGAACTTCGACCATTACATGGAAACGTAAGTGCCGAAGAGTTTGTTCACGCAGAACTAGTAATATAGCAGGCTCTTGCCCAAGCAGTCGCTCTCAACGCTGTCCTTGAAACTCACGATGTTGATGCTCCATTGATTTGTGCCGGTGAACAAATTGTGCATAATGACGATAATTTCTGTGAAGATGTATGCGAGAGATCTGCAATGCCAGTTGAACTCTTCTTGGGTAGTATTCGAGCTCTAAACGTCCAACAGAGAGACATTTTCCAAAAAATTTCTAGAGCTGTGAAAAGTGATATGCAGGGACAAGAAAGCTAGTTATTGTTATTTATCACTGGCGATACTAGAAGTGGAAAGTCCTTCGTCCTAAAATTACTTGTAGAGTATGTATATCAAACGGTGTTATGCACCTACAGTTGATATGTTGCGCAAGGCTAGTTGAGGTGGGATCCCTGACAGGAGTAGCTGCACGTCAAATATTTGACAAAACATTACACTCTATATTCTGACTTCCAATTGAAAACAGAAATACCATGACATCAAAAAATTATGGAACAAAAGCTACGGGAGAATGAAAGATGTAAATGGCGATATACGAGTATAAACTGGTTAGTAATAGACGAAATTTCTATTATGAAAATTTGCGATTCATACACCTGCGTCTTCAGGAATATAAATATAATGACAAATTGTTCGGCGGAGTGCATATATTGCTTTTTGGTAATATACTTTAACTCCCACCGGTAAAAGGGCACTGGTGTTTTATTCAACCGCCAATGTTTTTCCGCCAAAGTTGACTTATGGCAGAAATTTTCATTTTGTGATTTTTTTTTATTGCAGAAAGTTGGCAAACAAGCAAACTGCCCACCTGATGGTAAGTGGTAATAGTGGTATGTAAAGATGGTAGTGGCTCTTGTGAGATTCGCAGCAAAACTGCACCCCCCACAGGAGCCACAGTGTACGTTGCCAACTTGTGACATCAGATGTAAAGTCACAGTACCCCAGTAATTTCACTGCCATATCTTACCCTTCAAACCGGAACACAGCAATGCAAGCACTGCTGCTTTGCGGCAGAAATAGGTATAACGGAGGTACGTAAGCAGACGACCCTGGTACAGGAGTCTGTACATTACTGGAGGGAGACCCTCCAGTAATGCAAATGACAATATGCGGCAGCAAAATGACATTGAGTTTATTGACCTCCTAAATAGCTTGCGGGTTGGTGAATTAACGACAACTCAGCTAGAATTACTTTGTGAACAGCGACATGTATCTTTGTCAGGAGATTTTGCTGATGGTGTTGCTGTAGGTACGTATATTCCCTACTGTGAGACAAGTTGATGCATATAACGAAAAAATTACTGCTGAGAATGCTAAAGCACACCGCATGTAATGTACACAACAATAAAGTTGGGTATCGAATCTCGAGTCATGTTAAAGCGTAATATTTACGTATCCGATGGGATAGTGAATGGTACTATGGGTATTGTCAAGAAAATTTAATGGCCCGGTCTCCGAAGAGATCAATTGGAGGAAAGAGAGTTGCCCGAATCTGTTCTTATAAAATTTGATGACGCGACTGTAGGCCATAACAATAAAAGATATTGACGGTTGTGTAGCTATTTCACCTGTTTGCACAACATTCCAAGCGCAAAGAGGATATGGAGATGTTGAACGCAGAATGTTACCACTTATCCTAAGCTGGGCTGTAACTGTAACTGTCCACAAACTTCAAGGTACAACCCTTGATAGAGCAGTGATTGATTTAGGCAAAAATAATTTTGCAAAAGGACAGATTTATGTAGCCCCCAGTCGCGTCAAAAGCTTAGAAGGCATCGCTTTATCTGATTTGAATGCAAATAAGAATTCAAATCGACCCCACGATGAAAAAGTATTAAAAGAAATGACACGATTACGTAATCTTTCTAACAATTAGCTTGTCTTCATTAGATTTATCATTCGGTGAGTTGGTATTAAATTCAGGTCCAAGGTCAGGTCAGGTCAAGTCCAAAAGTCAAGGATCCTTCCAGCATCAGCTCGGTTCATTACTATTAAACGCAAATACGTGAATATAACTTCGGGAAAAAAATTAAGACTTTCTAGGAGATCATCGTTTGGCACCGACTTCAATATAAAAATGTGATGTTGTCTGTATTATTATATTATTATGTATTCTTATATTATTTTAAACTTTTCTGTGTTTTATTTTCAGTGTTTTATTATACCGAAGACATCCCGAAAGTCATCCTGTACGAGATTTTTGTGACTCTCAAACAGCTTAAGGGCCCATGGCGCGAAAAATAGCAAAAAGGCCGTTGGCGTTTTTGATATTTTACGTTAACGTTCCAGTTAACTGTCCGGGAAAAAATAAATTTAAATTCTTAAATTATGTGTCTACACAATCACCGTCACCATTTTTCCAATTTACATACCATTTCGTTAAAAAGTAGCATCAATTTTACTTAAAATTTAGGTTACACCCACATACCGTTCGTGATTTTTAGCTTCATTAATTAACCCTATTATATTTTAGTTTAACAAATATATAGAACAAAGGTAAGCAAAACACTGACACCGTGGTATTTTTTTAAATTATCGTACATTGATTTTTATATGAATTTTTTAACATACATTTATCGATTTTCTTACAAATACTTGGCTCGGGCGCGTCGAAATTCAGTGTGCAATCAAGACTCGAAGTGAGAGCACGTCGCTTTGAGCTAGCTTCCGGTCACGTAATTATTTGTGTATGTATACGACGCGAAGTCCTACGGAGTAATCGGAGAAGTTGATAACTAACAATTTTATTATTTGTGGCTGCCGTACGAAAAACCTTCAACCTTTTTACAAGCTTTTATTTATCTTTTGCATGTTCGGGTCTAATCTTGCGAGCTAAATTTGAGTCACTTCCCGGTTTCCGATTAAGCTGAAATTTTGCATGCATATGTATAAATATATTATGATGACGACATGGAGCTGATCTGATGTTGGAGCTGAAGGGTGGCCATAGGAACTCTGCAATAAAACAACATAGCCCCATCGAGTTTGAGCTCGTTTGATTCGTATTGACGAGAACTTTGATCCTATATGGTAACCAGGGTCTGATACTGGAACTGGAAGGTAGCCATAGAAACTCCGCAATAAAACGACACAATCCCATCGAGTTTGGGCTCGTTTGATTCGTATTGACGAGTACTTTGGTCCTATGTGGTAACCAGGGTCTGATGCTGGAGCTGGAAGGTAGCCAAAGGAACTCCGCAATAAAACGACAGAACCCCGTCTAGTTTGAGCTCGTTTGATTCGTATTAACGAGTACTTTGTTCCTATATGGTAACCAGGGTCTGATCCTGGAACCGGAAGGTGGCCATAGGAACTCCGCAATCAAACAACGCAACCCCATCGAGTTTGGGCTCGTTTGATTCGTATTGACGAGTACTTTGGTCCTACATGGTAACCAGGGTCTGATGCTGGAGCTGGAAGATAGCCAAAGGAACTCCGCAATAAAACGACACAATCCTATCGAGTTTGGGCTTGTTTGATTCGTATTGACGAGTACTTTGGTCTTATGTGGTAACCAGGGTCTGATACTGGAACTGGAAGCTGGCCATAGGAACTCCGCAATAAAACGACACAATCCCATCGAGTTTGGGCTCGTTTGATTCGTATTGACCAGTACTTTGGTCCTATGTGGTAACCAGGGTCTGATGCTGGAACTGGAAGGTGGCCATAGGAACTCTGCAATTAAACGACACAACCCCATCAAGTTTGGGCTCGTTTGATTCGTATTGATGAGTACTTTGGACCTATGTGGTAACCAGGGTCTGATGCTGGAGCTGGAAGGTAGCCGTAGGAACTCCTCAATAAAAGGACACAACCCCATCGAGTTTGGGCTCGTTTGATTCGTATTGACCAGTACTTTGGTCCTATGTGGTAACCAGGGTCTGATGCTGGAGCTGGAAGGTAGCCAAAGGAACTCCGCAATAAAACGACAAAACCCCGTCGAGTTTGGGCTTGTTTGAATTGTATTGACGAGTACTTTGGTCCTATGTGGTAACCAGGGTCTGATGCTGGAGCTGGAAGGTAGCCAAAGGAACTCCGCAATAAAACGACAGAACCCCGTCGAGTTTGGGCTCGTTTGATTCGTATTAACGAGTACTTTGTTCCTATATGGTAACCAGGGTCTGATGCTGGAACTGGAAGGTGGCCATAGGAACTCTGCAATAAAACGACACAACCCCATCGAGTTTGGGCTCATTGATTCGTATTGACGAGTACTTTGGAGCTATGTGGTAACCAGGGTCTAATGAAAGAAAAGAAAGAAAGAAAGAATGATTTATTTGGATGCACGTACACAACACACAAATATTTATGCAAGAATTATACATATAGTGCAGTCCAAAAAGGACAATGCCTCAGCTAATTGCTCTTGCGTTAAAACGCGAAAAGCTCTGATTTTCAGGCATGACCAATGCCGTTACCATGGAAGCAAACATATCTCTTGTTATGTCATTTTGGTTACATAATCAATCTGACCATCGATTTTTGTTAACGATATACCCAGAATATAGGTCACTAGACAAATACGACAGTGTTTTTATTTTTTTGATATCTTGAAAAGTGACCGAGTTATAAGCGTTCAAAGTTGCCGTGCCGTCCGGATTTATAAAGCGAGTCGTGGAATGTTGATGACGTCACAAATCGACAGCGGGGAGAGGCACGCGCGGCCTGACGTACTTCGTTAGCTCTGTGCTACTGATGCGCGCGATTTTACGTGGCTCTAAGATGTGAATCAACATTATGTCATATAATAAATACTATGTAGTACCTATGTGTACAAATTCAACTATTAAAACGCCTACAAAACTATTTTTTGAAGTGCCATTGAATGCCAAAAGGCGTAAAAAGTGGATGAACGTTATGAAACGGGCCCTAAGACCGTTGGATTTTGTTGTGATGACCATTTTGATGTAAGTAAAATAATAATATAATATTTTTTATTTATATCTTCACAATGGCTTACATCTTATTCTCTAACAAGTATATTTTATTTAAATGACAAGCCTGTGTGACAAAATTCCGGCCCTCCACCCTCTAGGATTAAATCAAACTAAATAAACATATTAAATACTTAGATAATAAACATAATAAAAACATTTTCATAATAAATTTATACATATTACATTATTATTTTTCTTTTTATTATAATATGTAATTTGATATTCTAAGCTTCGGGGTACCTATTACCTACTAGAAAATAACCTATAACTAAGTTGTATTACGAGGTGTTTTGGTGTAATGTCTTCTTTTTGTCACTTTTTAAACCACATAGGTATGTATCATTAAAATATGTTGACTTTTGTTGACGGTAAAATGAAGGTCACAAAAGGTTTTACCGTCAACAAAAGTCAACATAGGCACCCAATTTTATAGAAAAACTAGCGGCCGCCCGCGGCTTCGCCCGCTTGGTGTTTGGTTTCTTTATCGCGCCACAGCAGCGCCTTCTGGCGACGCGATGAATAGTAGCTGAGCTGCTGAGTGTTTTACGTGAATCCTGATGGAACTATATTTTTTTGCTGGATGAAATCTCTTTTTCTGTAGGTACCTCTGACAACGTGTATATGCAAGCTTTCAGGATGATCGGTTAAGCATTTAAGGTGTGAAAAAGTAACAAAAATAAATCAACAAACTAATTCACTTTCGCATTTATAGTATAGATGGGATTAGGATACGATTCATGTTACCTAAACATGTACACCTACCTATAGACACTCGCCCGTTAGTAGGCACCTACTAACTTTTGAATGAGTATCTTAGACCTGTGGGTATTTGATTTGCTTGTTGGTCCTATATAGGTACGTCTATAGTATTTACCATTTCCCAGCTGTTTTTCTTACCAAGCTGAACGCTTTTTAATAACTCTCCCGCCGTTGGGTGCACGACGAGATCTCTTGGGGTTCGCCACCCAAAAGGACTCGTCCTAGAGTAAGGCCTACCCGGGTAGAAACCCCTTGGATGTACTCTCTGTCTCCGGAAGTCCAGAGGTAGGTAAACGGTACCGATGGTCCATGGTGGTGATTGCGCCGTGGACACCGTTTGCCTACCTACCTAATCCTAAATAGGTGACACCTACGTATCTATTCTGTTGATTAGTTTTTATTGTAACTTCATAAACTTGTTAACTTTCAAACCATTGGCCATTTTTTGCCGAAAGCATCGGTAAATATTTGGCCTTGACATTTTTGTATGAAAGTTGCTAAGCGCAACCTAGGCAATACCACAGAACACAACTGGCAATCTGGTGCCTCCCCTTGGCGTAACCTGGCGGCTAGTCCGCCAGGATCGTCCCCGGTCTGATGGCTCGGAGAAGTGACCTTCCCAATCCCGAGTTATTTTACCATATGGGGCGTAAATATTCCGGCGGAGACTTTGAATTTGTGAATTAGCCACCGGCGAACCGGAGACCGGCATACGGGTACACGGGGCTCGTCACTCTTTGTGCCAGTATCGATAATCGCATTATTCCGCCTCAAAAAAAAGGCAATACCACAGAAAATAAACTTGATTGTAGGTATGTATACTAAACTGTTTGACTTCATGAGTCGTAGAACATACATTTGTAGGAGCTACAAAAAAAAAATAACTATGCATGTAACTATTATTTCAGATTGAAAATGACATGGAAAATTAGGTCAAATATAAATTGGTTGGAGGAAGACTAGTACTAAAAAAAAGATGCTTGCCCTCTTAAGTTTTCTTGTTAGCAAAAGACAGTTAAAAAAATTAACGATCTGTAGTGCAAAAATGTAGGCAAAAAGAACTGATTCACAAGATACCTACTCCATGAAGATATACCGAATCCGATCACTTCCCAACATATTGAGGAAATTCGGTTTGAGTCCTCGCATTTCCGCTGCTATATAATCACTATTTTTGGAAAAATATTGAGTCACCATAAAACTGTCTACTTTTGGTAAATTATCTGATTGACCATGTGGAAATCCTTTCTCCATTGTTGTAATTAAAAGGCTAATAAACAATAAAAGTCAAGTTACACGGAGCGCAGTAGGTATGTACGACACAAAACTCAGAGCAACTGCGACTAGCGAGCGAGCGAGCGGCTGCCGGCTGTCGATTTGTGACGTCACCTACCTAGAGCGCGCGTACTTGAAAATTTAAATAGCGACCGTAACTTTCGGCGTTAATAACTTTGGAAATACTGCATCGATTTTAATGAAACAAAAACTATTGACATGTACATAACCATACCTCTTATTTAATGTGTGTTTTATTGTAATTTTCAAACCTATCGGTCACATCAATTGCTTCCATGGCAGCGACGCCCGAGACGAAAAACCATGACATAAGACAAAATTTAGAGAAAAATAAAAAATAAAACAAAAATCAACGTACCTAGACAATTATACAAAATCACTTCTTAAGGGTAATGCTGGAGCTGGAAGATAGTCAAAGGAACTCCGCAATAAAACGACACAATCCTATCGAGTTTGGGCTTGTTTGATTCGTATTGACGAGTACTTTGGTCCTATGTGGTAACCAGGATCTGATACTGGAACTGGAAGCTGGCCATAGGAACTCCGCAATAAAACGACACAACCCCATCAAGTTTGGGTTTGTTTGATTCGTATTGACGAGTACTTTGGTCCTACATGGTAACCAGGGTCTGATGCTGGAGCTGGAAGGTAGCCATAGGAACTCCGCAATAAAAGGACACAATCCCATCGAGTTTGGGCTCGTTTGATTCGTATTGACCAGTACTTTGGTCCTATGTAGTAACCAGGGTCTGATGCTGGAGCTGGAGGGTAGCCAAAGGAACTCCGCAATAAAACGACAGAACCCCGTCGAGTTTGGGCTCGTTTGATTCGTATTGACGAGTACTTTGGACCTATGTGGTAACCAGGGTCTGATGCTGGAGCTGGAAGGTAGCCATAGGAACTCCGCAATAAAAGGACACAACCCCATCTAGTTTGGGCTCGTCTGATTCGTATTGACGAGTACTTTGGTCCTACATGGTAACCAGGGTCTGATGCTGGAGCTGGAAGATAGCCAAAGGAACTCCGCAATAAAACGACACAATCCTATCGAGTTTGGGCTTGTTTGATTCGTATTGACGAGTACTTTGGTCTTATGTGGTAACCAGGGTCTGATACTGGAACTGGAAGCTGGCCATAGGAACTCCGCAATAAAACGACACAATCCCATAGAGTTTGGGCTCGTTTGATTCGTATTGACCAGTACTTTGGTCCTATGTGGTAACCAGGGTCTTATGCTGGAACTGGAAGGTGGCCATAGGAACTCTGCAATTAAACGACACAACCCCATCAAGTTTGGGCTCGTTTGATTCGTATTGATGAGTACTTTGGACCTATGTGGTAACCAGGGTCTGATGCTGGAGCTGGAAGGTAGCCATAGGAACTCCTCAATAAAAGGACACAACCCCATCGAGTTTGGGCTCGTTTGATTCGTATTGACCAGTACTTTGGTCCTATGTGGTAACCAGGGTCTGATGCTGGAGCTGGAAGGTAGCCATAGGAACTCCTCAATAAAAGGACACAACCCCATCGAGTTTGGGCTCGTTTGATTCGTATTGACCAGTACTTTGGTCCTATGTGGTAACCAGGGTCTGATGCTGGAGCTGGAAGGTAGCCAAAGGAACTCCGCAATAAAACGACAGAACCCCGTCGAGTTTGGGCTTGTTTGAATTGTATTGACGAGTACTTTGGTCCTATGTGGTAACCAGGGTCTGATGCTGGAGCTGGAAGGTAGTCAAAGGAACTCCGCAATAAAACGACAGAACCCCGTCGAGTTTGGGCTCGTTTGATTCGTATTAACGAGTACTTTGTTCCTATATGGTAACCAGGGTCTGATGCTGGAACTGGAAGGTGGCCATAGGAACTCTGCAATAAAACGACACAACCCCATCGAGTTTGGGCTCATTTGATTCGTATTGACGAGTACTTTGGAGCTATGTGGTAACCAGGGTCTAATGAAAGAAAAGAAAGAAAGAAAGAATGATTTATTTGGATGCACGTACACAACACACAAATATTTATGCAAGAATTATACATATAGTGCAGTCCAAAAAGGACAATGCCTCAGCTAATTGCTCTTGCGTTAAAACGCGAAAAGCTCTGATTTTCAGGCATGACCAATGCCGTTACCATGGAAGCAAACATATCTCTTGTTATGTCATTTTGGTTACATAATTGCTTCCATGGCAGCGACGCCAGAGACGAAAAACCATGACATAAGACAAAATTTAGAGAAAAATAAAAAATAAAACAAAAATCAACGTACCTAGACAATTATACAAAATCACTTCTTAAGGGTAATGCTGGAGCTGGAAGATAGTCAAAGGAACTCCGCAATAAAACGACACAATCCTATCGAGTTTGGGCTTGTTTGATTCGTATTGACGAGTACTTTGGTCCTATGTGGTAACCAGGATCTGATACTGGAACTGGAAGCTGGCCATAGGAACTCCGCAATAAAACGACACAACCCCATCAAGTTTGGGTTTGTTTGATTCGTATTGACGAGTACTTTGGTCCTACATGGTAACCAGGGTCTGATGCTGGAGCTGGAAGGTAGCCATAGGAACTCCGCAATAAAAGGACACAATCCCATCGAGTTTGGGCTCGTTTGATTCGTATTGACCAGTACTTTGGTCCTATGTAGTAACCAGGGTCTAATGCTGGAGCTGGAAGGTAGCCAAAGGAACTCCGCAATAAAACGACAGAACCCCGTCGAGTTTGGGCTCGTTTGATTCGTATTAACGAGTACTTTGGTCCTATATGGTAACCAGGGTCTGATCCTGGAACTGGAAGGTGACCATAGGAACTCCGCAATCAAACAACGCAACCCCATCGAGTTTGGGCTCGTTTGAGTTGTATTGACGAGCACTTTGGTCCTATATGGTAACCAGGGTCTGATGCTGGAACAGGAAGGTGGCCATAGGAACTCTGCAATTAAACGACACAACCCCATCAAGTTTGGGCTCGTTTGATTCGTATTGATGAGTACTTTGGACCTATGTGGTAACCAGGGTCTGATGCTGGAGCTGGAAGGTAGCCATAGGAACTCCTCAATAAAAGGACACAACCCCATCGAGTTTGGGCTCGTTTGATTCGTATTGACGAGTACTTTGGTCCTATATGATTTTTCTTGATGAGTACTTTGAGCCTAGCCTAGATAATATCCATACGCAACCCCATCAATTTCTTTTGTGCGACCTTCCCCAATTTAGGTGTCAAATAAAAGAGCTTGAATTGTAGAATGAATTGTAGAGTGTAGTATATTCTGAGAGATAATGTAATCCAAGATGGCCGCCGTCACAAATTGACAGATTATTTTTATGTATATATCTGATCCCCACATATAATCCCCACAATATGGGCCTGTATATGGGGTATCAAATGAAAGTTCGTAAAATACAGTACACCATGAAAAATACTAAAACAAGATGGCCGCTATCACAAAAGATTTTTAAAAACAAGCTTTTATTTTAATGCCCTAAATAAAGAAAATAAACTTTAATTTATTTTTTTATTACAATCTAGCGAATGGCTTCAATGCACTAAAAAGTGCGTTGAGCACAAGAAAATATTCATTTCATATTTGTTTATTACAAAATTTTTATATGTATATTATATAAAATAATTGTAGATACAACTAACAATAAAGAACTCGGTAGTCATTAAAATGCAACCCCCACAAAGGCCACAGTGTACGTTGCCAACTTGTGACTTAATTTCAGTGCCATATCTTACCCTTCAAACCGGAACACAGCAATGCAAGCACTGCTGCTTTGCGGCAGAAATAGGTAAGACGAAGGTACCCAAGCACACGACCTGGGTACAGAGTCCCCCTCCGGTAAGTCTTCTGTCGTTCATCCCACACTTGGAATTCTCTACCTGCGCACGTGTTTCCTCCATCCTACAACATGGGTTCCTTCAAAAGAGGTGTGAAAAACATCTTTTAGGCCGACAAGGGGCGGGCAGGTTGGATAGTGGATGTCCTCCCTCCTCTATCTGTCAACTCATTTGGGCCTCTTTCACCGCTTAACATCAGGCGGGAGGAGGTCATTTGCCAGGCCCTCTATTAAAAAAAACTGTTTAAGTACCTTGCCCGTATGTATTTACTTGGTGAGCCTTAAATAAATAAATATTGGTAATTCTAAGAAAAAAATATTTGTTTTTTATAAAATAGGTAAATCTTGCGACAAGCTTTTATATTTTATTAAAAACTAGCTGTGCCGGCGAACTACGTTTCGCCATAATAACGGCGAACTTACGTTTCGCCATAATAAAAAATAGTTTAGGACTTATTCTCAGACCTACTGAATATATACAAAAAAATTCATAAAGATCGGTCAAGCCGTTTCGGAGGAGTTTGGTAACAAACACTGTGACACGAGAATTTTATTAGATGTATCATGTAATAAATTAAAATTTATTTTCGTCTTATTAAGGCTTTAAAATAAAATCCTAGTGTGGGGCGACGTTTTTTTTAATCTTTTTACTATTATTTTATATTTTATCATTTTGTAACCGCATGGCCGCCATTACGAAACTCGACCAAATTTCATTACGAAACAAACGAGCCCAAAACTCGATGGGCTTGTGTCGTTTTATTGCGGAACTCCTATGGCCACCTTCCAGTTCCAGCATCACACCCTGGTTACCATATAAGATCAAAGTACTCGTCAATACGAATCAAACGAGCCCAAACTCGATGGGGTTGTGTCGTTTTATTGCGGAGTTCCTATGACCACCTTCCAGCTCCAGCATCAGACCCTGGTTATCACATAAGACCAAAGTACTGGTCAATACGAATCAAACGAGTCCAAACTCGATGGGGATGTGTCGTTTTATTGAAGAGTGCCTGTGGCCATCTTTCAGCTCCAGCATCAGACCCTTGCTACCATATAGGATCAAAGTTCTCGTCAATACGAATCAAACGAGTCCAAACTCGATGGGGTTTTGTCGTTTTATTGCAGAGTTCCTATGGCCACCTTCCAGCTCCAGCATCAGATCCTGGTTAGCATATAGGATCAAAGTACTCGTCAATTCGAATCAAACGAGCCTAAACTCGATGGGGTTGCGTCGTTTTATTCCAGAGTTCCTATGGCCACCTTCCAGCTCCAGCATCAGATCCTGGTTAGCATATAGGATCAAAGTACTCGTCAATCCGAATCAAACGAGCCTAAACTCGATGGGGTTGCGTCGTTTTATTGCAGAGTTCTTATGGCCACCTTCCAGCTCCAGCATCAGATCCTGGTTAGCATATAGGATCAAAGTACTCGTCATTGATCCGAATCAAACGAGCCTAAACTCGATGGGGTTGCGTCGTTTTATTACGGAGTTCCTATGGCCACCGTCCAGTTCCTTCATCAGATCAGCTCCATGTTATCATAATATTGCATTGTCACGATATACATTATTATTATGTGCAAAATTTCAGCCCAATCGAAAACCGAGAAGTGGTCAAATCTACATACATACATACAGTGCAAGCTAAATAATAGCTTGTAAAAATAAAAGTTGATCAAACACATCCCTGTATTTACTATAGTACAACACAGTAAATAATAAACACCTATTATATTCAAAATTAACATCTACGATATTTTGCTAGGCGGCCGTACCGATTGCGCGACCGAGTGCGCTTGTGTGCGTGAGCGACGCACACAAACAGAGACTAGAGAAATTTACCTAAACTAGCTCGGGCTCGCGCGGATGGTGGGCCCTTAAGAACAACAAGGCGCCAGGTGATGATGGATGTGCAGCCGAACTCCCAAAAGCGGATGGACTACCAGTCCGGAAGGAGCTAAAACGGCTATGCAACTCCGTCATACTCGAGGGCAAAATGCCTAAAGCACGGCACATAGGCGTGATGGCACTTTTCTTCAAAAAGGGCGACAGGGCCCAGATGAAGAACTACGGACCCATCATGCTCCTGGGTCATGTTTACAAGCTGTTTTTGAAGGTCATGACGAATCGTCCTACACGCAGGTTTGACGAGTTCCAGCCTCCCGAATAAGCCGAATTAGAGAAGGCTATGATACCATAGACCACATCCATACGCAGGTTACACAGAAGACGGAGGAGTATAATCTGCCACTATGCTTGGTGTTTGTGGACTATGAGAAAGCCGTCAATGTTGTCGAGATCTGGGCTGTGCTTACGTCAATCCAAAGGTGGCAAATAAACTGCTGCGTGTTGCAGTCATTGTACGAAAACGGCATCATGTCAGTCCGCTTTCAAGACCAAAACTCGAAACCAATACGACTCAGCGCGGTGTGAGACAAAGGCGACGTTATACGACGATATCACCGAAAGTGGTCACAGCTGCGTTGGAGGATGTATATTTAACCTTTTGGACAGAGAGGACTCGATATCAACATAAATGGAGAGTACATGACTCGTTTTGCTGATATCGTTGTCATGGCTGCGTCCGTGGAAGATTTAGGCACAATGCGCGAAGACCTCTGTAGAGTTTCCCAACAAGTGGGTCCTTAAATGAACATGGACAAAACTAAAATTATGTCGAATACCCATGTTGTACCCACTCCTGTGTATTTTGGAGACTCTACACTAGAAGTTGTTGACGAATATTATAAATAATTACCAAATCGTCCAGCTTGGTAGGCCCAACTTCCAGAAAGAGGTAAATCATCGAATCCAACTATGTTGGGCAGCATTCGGGAAGCTATGCAGCATATCCTCGGCCCATCTGCCGCAAAGTCTAGACAAAAATCTTCAATTCGTGCGTGTTGCCAGTGATGATGTACGGAACGGAGACAGTGGCCGCTTAAGTGGGTCTCATTAGAAGACTCAAGGCCACTCAACTGACGGCCGTTGGGGCGAGAGGTCCCCGAGTGGCGGCCGCGTACCGGGAGACGCAGAGTTGCCCCAAAGGTAGGCCCCTCACAAAGGTGAACCGACGATCTGGTTAAGGTCGCGGGAAGTCGCAGGACCGATCAGTTTGGAGTTCCCTAGGGAGGCCTATGTCCAACAGTGGTCGTATCTTGGCTGAAATAATGATGATGATGATGATGAGATAGCAAACGCTGATCTCAATAAGGGATCTTTTTCATATCTAACGTTTAGATTTCGTCTGTTTAAATCAAAATCAACAAGATTTGTACGAAAAATATGTTTATTTTATATTTTCATTAACACCTTTACATGAATTGCACTGGCTCATGAAGTTACAGCTTCCCTTGCATATACGGTTTAAGGTACTTATGGTAGACATTGCTGACTGTGTCTCTGTTAAGAGTAGACTTCTTAGCTTCCTCCAGAAGGCGCTCATACACGCGACCGTCATACGCACCTAGCGTAGACTGCATCATCTGATCAACAAAACACCAGTTATTAACGACGAAGAAACAAAATAGCCAAGCCAGCTAGATTAAGGATAAAGAATCCAATACACAAGTTTTGAATGTATGATCTTCCTTTTGGAGAGCTAATATTATTAGACAGATTTTTCCATATGAGTGATCCATTAATCGGTATAATAAAACAGTAATTTATTCTCTCAACTACAAGCTATGTATACATTTCTATACAAGAAAAACAAATTTTAACAGCTATAAAACATAAAACACAAAATTTTACAGCTATACAAGTAAAACAAGCTTTCGGCTTCGGTCTTACTTATCGTCACTTGCCGTCAGGTATGAATTGTCATGTTACGCTTCCCAGACCCCTAACCATGATCGCTAAAATTCTACGTTGACACGTAGGTAGTGAATAAAGACTACTTTGGCTTAATAAAGAATAAATGAAATCAATACAGCTAAGAATTTCTTTGGAGCTGGTAAGAGCTCGGTGGCCTGGCCTAGTTGGTCAAGGCGTCAACGCGGTATGTTGAAGACGCGTGTTCAAATCCAGGGGCCTTACCATGATCGCTTATAGCAAGGTTAAAACAATATTGAAACAGAGACACCGCTCTTGCTGCGTATAGCGCCATCCCGCTCTCAGTGCGGTTTTAATATTGTTTTAGGCGATCATGGTTAGGGGGCTGAGCGAAAGAAAATTTTTCTTAAGTGATTTATTCATCATTTTTTCAATTTATTTATAGAAAATGCAGTCACATACTTATAAACGATTTATATATCTCTAATATAACTCTATGTCATACGAAAATACAATTCATCTCGCCTCGGGCGATATTCGAACCTGCGACTTCAACATACCGAGTTGACGCCATGACTACGTAGCCAATATTAAATTATTATAAGTAAAATATTAGGTGCATACCTCATCCATGATATCGAAGGCGTCGACAAGGCCTACGGCGTTAGGTCGAAGAGTCTCCAGCAGTCGCTCATATTTAGCTTGTAAGTCATCAGCATCCCTTTGAGAGATCGGCGTGTACTAACAAACAAATAATCCCATTACCTACTTAGTTTAGGCACTATTGTTTAGATTGGAAGAACAAAACTGAACGTTCCGAGATCCTTTCAAGCATAGATATACCATTTAAAAGACCAACACCAATTATAACATTAACTTAAGGCGCATAGTAAGGTCAAACATAAAAAATCACTGCAGAAAAAACCGGTTCTCTTCATAAATATTGAATAAAAAAATCTTTAAAAAAGATATGTTATTATTCAACGCATTTTTTAGAGGATGGTCTTTTTAATTTTTTGATAAATTAATTAAAACTTGGTTAAAATGTGACCCAAACAGGCCTCGATTTTAAAACTTTAAACCTAATCGCGTCGTAAATATGAGGTTAAATCGTATACTTTCGATTTCAATAAATAAAGTGAACAATATTCTAGGGGATGGTGCTTTTAGATTTTTCTTATTCGCCTTAATTAATTTTTTATTGAAATAATTCATCTTACGCGTAAAGGTTTGCTTAAATATTCCCCTCACCCTCACTCACTCACTCCTATGTAATCAGTGCGGGACGATCGACGCAAGGTCATTGGGACCACTGGCACTATGCGCCTTAAGTTGTGTTCATTATTCATATATTCGCACAGACACTGGTACTCGAATCCAAACCGCTGATTTTAATGGATACATACATGTACAATCACTAAGCTTGGCCAAACATAGACATATATTTCGTGAGTTTATAATTCACAGATATTTATCATTTGATTGATATACTTAATTCCGTACTTTGAGCAGATCCGCCAATTTCTCCAGTGCCCAATAGACGACATAAAGTTCAAGGAGTTGTCTCAGCACAAACACTAAGGGCGCCGAGGCTACCTTTATCATCTCTGTTATTCCCTCGTAAAAGAATGACGTCAGTATCACTCTGGTATGCGCCTGTAATATACAAGGTTTAATGTAATATCGTGAGTTGGCGTGAAACTTCCTATCTATACTATATAAAGCTGGATTAAATATTTGCATGAAAACATAAAGCGCTCATTAGCGGACACGTCGTAAATAATGCATACTCATGGTACAGTTTAAACTGTGCTCATGGTCATGGTACATGGTACTACCTACCACACTGTATAAATCAAATTTAAAAGAGTTTGCAATAATTCTTTGCATTTGCAAACACTACATAGCTTAGTGCTTGTAAAAAAGAGCAGTTAACTGGGGAAGAAACTTACAAAAAGACCATAGCCACGAAAGTTTACAACGTTATTTCTGCGCATTAAAGAGGTAGCCAGCCAGGACAGGACCTCAACAATGTGATGGAGGAAGAAATAGGTTTGTAATTTAATATTTACTATAAGATAGCACCACAAACCTCGGCCGCCGCAACTAACTGAACTGAAGTCTTATTTAAAGCGTCTTCCAGTGACAATCCGGATGAAACTTTGGCTTCAATAGCGTTCATGCTCAAGGAAATCTTTCTGCGAAATATTTCAGTGTGATTTATCGTCATTAGTTCCGTCACAAAAAAAGTTTCGTTACAACCATTTCCAAATATTTTAATGAGTTATTGTTTCATTTCATTTTAAATTTACAATGATTGTTGTGTTGTGTTTATACTAGAATTTTACGTAATTCCACACTGAACTAACCTGACCTTATTCTCAAACAAAAGACAATCATGCTCGCCTTCACATCTCATTTAGATAGAAAGTTTCTGGAATACCGTGATTTGCACACGACGTATGCTCAAACATATAGGTCAGGTACACTCTAGTTTTGATAATCTACTAAGCTAATACATTCATGAATAGTAGACTATATGTAGACTTACTTAACTGCCACTACTTGCAGCCCACGCATGATTCCTTCGACAGTGCTATTCCATTCCGTCAAAAATTGGTCTTTTGAGGCAGTCTTCATATATGACACAGTTGGCGCTAATGGGTTGTTATCATCCCTATGTTGCCAGGATTTCAGGAGGAACCTAAATTTAAGTATAAAATTAATAAAATTCCTATTAAAATGCATCATAGCGTTGTATAATGTTACAGAAACCTATCTAGATTCATACCTAACAGAAACCAACTAAACCAATGTGGAATGTACCTTAAATACTGAAGTTAGTAGGTAAATTTTACTGGAAGGAAACATCTTTATTTTTAGGAATAAACAATTACTGCTTTCAAAGATTTTTTTACTCTATTATCCGGGAATCGTGCATCGCAACATCAAATGTTGTAAATATTAAGTATTGTATGTTACGTCAATGATTTTAGATGATATGAAGTGATTTTATGATACCGATCAACAGAGTCAGTCATTAATATGTACATTTCTTTCTTGAACATGGCCTTCAAAGAAAACTACCAGCCATAGAAGCGAGCTTAAACCTACAGAAGGTTTAAGCTCGCTTCTAGGGCTGGTAGTTTTGTTGGCAACCGGCTCACCTGTGCTGTATACCTACTTTAGTTTATTTATACATATTACAATCTTTGTGCAATGACTGTTAATGAATGCTTTGTGCGGCCAGTTAGTATTAGGAACTTAACGGCAATCCGCAACCAACCGCTACTGTCAGATTTCAACGGAGTTCTCTTCCACTAAATTCCCTTACAAGCTACAGTAATCTTAAGAATCATAAAAACTAGCTACATCGCTCACCTTTACTGTCATTAGTTTTACATGCTGGTATCATTATCTTGGCAAGAATGTCATGATATAAGCAAGATACTTACTTTAGTTTATTTATACATATTACAATCTTTGTGCAATGACTGTTAATGAATGCTTTGTGCGGCCAGTTAGTATTAGGAACTTAACGGCAATCCGCAACCAACCGCTACTGTCAGATTTCAACGGAGTTCTCTTCCACTAAATTCCCTTACAAGCTACAGTAATCTTAAGACTCATAAAAACTAGCTACATCGCTCACCTTTACTGTCATTAGTTTTACATGCTGGTATCATTATCTTGGCAAGAATGTCATGATATAAGCAAGATAGTGGTAGTTAAAGTAAGCACGATACGAGCACAATATTTTGCCCTTCATACCGAGATCTAACCTGGCAGTTTGCAATAGCAGAACCGTATTCTCGCCCTCGTAGATGCAGGCGGCTGTGATCTGGCTGTGCAGTTGCGGCAGGCTAGAGGACATCATGTAGCCGTTGCCACCGCAAGTCGCCTTACAACGCTCCGCACAATGCGCAGCGTCTGACGTCACTACCGCCTTCAGACAGCAAGCGAGAGCGTGCAACTGTGCAAAACTACTACAGTTTATAGGTACATTAATTATTATAAATGCTTGGCCATTTATATCGCTTTTCACAAAACAAAATTAGTAGATTTTTCTTGAAATCTATATACAAAAGAGAAGTTCCCATCTATAGACGCATGCACAGCCATAACCGCTAATGGTAGAAACGTGGGACAGTTGTTTTAATTCAAAATGCGGAGGCACACTAAGAATGGATTTTTTTTTAACCCTGGTATGAATTAGGGGTTGCTAGTTTTTATGGATTTTTTTTAATTAGCAACGATTTTGATAAAATTTAAGATTCATGCGCTTGAAAACATTTCATTGAACACGTGTTTCATGGTTTATTGGAATTCACCCTCTTAGGGTGCAAAATAGGGTTTGAAAGTTTGTATGGAAAATATTTAAAATCTGCTCCAATTTCAAATACATTGAAATTTATTATCTGAGCTATATAATAGGCTACAAAATTATTTTTCCTACGGGAAAATATAAAATTCCCACGGGAAACCAATAATAACGCGGGCGAGGCCGCGAGCGGAGAGCTAGTATATAAATAATATAAGCCTGAGGAGAGACTGCCTTATCGTGCATGTTCTATTTTTTGGTATGTGCTCACAGGAACTGTTTGACTTAATGCCAACAGCTCATTCTACCATCACACCGCTCGCCATCGGAAAGAAGTCACAAAAAATATTCCTACATTTTCTTTAAATCTACATAAATAAAAATCAAAGTATGTATGTTTGTCCTCTATGCCTTCCGAAACCATTCATCAGATTGTAATGAAACTTTGGTAGGGTGTTCTGGGGACGCCCGTGAAGGTTCCTAGCAAAAAAATTGGCATTTACGTGGCATTGCAACACATGCTGGGTACAGCTAGTTTTAAATAAAATTTACGTCACAGATCCGAATCTAAAAAATAAATGGTCGTATCGAATCCCCTTAGTCTGAGAGAGAAGAGCGTATGCCATTGCGCGTGTTCTACTATTTGGTATGTGTTCACAGGACATGAACTGTTTAACATGATTTTTTTATTTTGTACACCCGCGTTTAATTTTTTTTATATTACATATATCTTTACCACCCATATATTTGTATAACAAGAAAAAACGTATTTGCGCAAAGGAGAACAGCTACTATAAAGTTGTACTACAATGTTAAATTAATACCATACCTCAGGTAACCTTGTAAGATTTCCGTTAGCCACCTCTTCATTTACTTCGTAAAAATGATTCCAGTTCTTATTAGCCACTATTCTAAATGCATAACAAGTTGCTATACCTGCAAAAATTTTAATAATTTCCTTTTCGTTAAAAAAAAATATACATAACATAATTATGCCATATATTGTTTGTAGGCCTATATGTTTTATACTTAGCGAACACATGTATGTGAATTATGCTCTGACACTCATATAAATACGTTATTGAGATATAAGTTTGTTGTCGTACTAGCTGTGCCCGCGAACTACGTTTCGCCATCAAAATGCTTAACACAGTGTTTAGTTTTTTCCTCCATTTCATTCCATAAAGTTTCAACTTTATTCTGCCTTTTTTGAGCAGCGGCCATTTTGAAATTAGTGTTCGTCCTACTGTTCGTAGTGCTCTAGGTACTCTTCAAGGCCTTTCATTTGGTACCCATATTGCTGGCTTTGAAAACGAACTTTTATCCGCCTTTTTTGCCATGTTGAACTTAGTGCGATTTTCCTAAGTTCTTAATGTTCTATTCTCTAATGCCTTTCATTTAAAGCCCATATTGGTAGATTTTAATCCACCTTTTTTGAGCAGCGGCCATATCGAATTGACTATTGCTAGGTTCATACATAATGCTCTACTCATCAAGGCCTTTCATTTGATACCCATATTGCTGGGTTTGGAAGCGAACTTTTATTCACCTTTTTTGAACGGCGGCCATGTTGAATTTATGTAAATGTTGCTAGGTTCATAGTGCTCTACTCATCAAAGCCTTCATTTGATACCGATATTGCTAGGTTTCGAAACTAACTTTTATCCGCCTTTTTTGAGCGGCGGCCATGTTGAATTATGTGCAATTTCCCTAGATTCAAAGTGCTCTACTCATCAAGGCCTTTCATTTGATACCCATATTGCTGGGTTTGGAAACTAACTTTTAATCACCTTATTGGAACGGCGGTCATGTTGAATTTATGTCAATGTCAATGTTGCTAGGTTCATAATGTTCTACTCATCAAAGCCTTCATTTGATACCCATATTGCTAGGTTTCGAAACTAACTTTTGTCCGCCTTTTTGAGCGGCGGCCATGTTAAATTATGTGCAATTTCCCTAGATTCAAAGTGCTCTACTCATCAAGGCCTTTCATTTGATACCCATATTGCTGGGTTTGGAAACCTAACTCTCTAGATTCAAAATGCTCCCCACCCCCAACCCGCACTGGGCCAGCGTGGTGGGAGACGGCCCAAAACCCCCCATGATGATGAAAAACCTGAAACAAAGGCCCCGAGTGCCCGGCGGTCCCGGAGGCCGTGCCGGTGGTGACGGACGTCGACGCGGCACTGGGACATTGGGTGCAAAGAATCCCCGGGCGGCGGAGATCCCCCGTCAAACGACCATGGCCCTGGCAACATTTAACGCGAGCACACTGCGGACCGAGGAGAACTTGAAAAAGAATTGAGCGGGATTCGCTGAAGTGTAGTGGGACTGTCCGAAGTCCGAAGAGAGGGTGAGGACACGATGGTTCTCAAATCCGGCAACCTGCTCTATTTCCGGGAGGGCGAGGACCTGTCCCAAGGTGGTGTCGGATTTATCGTCCACAAGTCTCTTGTGAACAACGTTGTACAGATCGGAAGTGTGTCGAATAGGGTGGCGTACCTTATACTCAGAAATTCAGAATTACCAAACGGTATTCGCTGAAGGTCATACAGGTATACGCCCCGACCTCGACGCACCCCGACGAGGAAGTGGAAGCCATGTATGAAGACATTTCTCGGGCAATACATGCTTCCAAAACTCACTACACCGTTGTCATGGGAGACTTCAACGCAAGGCTAGGCAAGCGCGGCGATAGTGAGTTGAAAGTGGGGCAATTTGCAGCTGGAATCCGGAATTACCGTGGTCAAATGCTAGCCGATTACATGGAGAGAGAGGGACTCTATATGATGAACTCTTTCTTCAAAAAACGGCTGCATCGAAAGTGGACCTGGAAAAGTCCGGATGGCGTGACAAAAAATGAGATTGACTTCATCATGTCGACTAAGACTCGCATCTTCAATGACGTCTCAGTGATCAATGCATTCAACACGGGAAGCGATCACCGAATGGTGAGAGGCGCATTGAATCTTAAAGTAAAAGCTGAGAGGTATCGACTGATGAAGTCAACGCTCCGTCCTGAAGCCATCCAGATCCAAAACCCCGAGCGCTTTCAACTCGAATTGCAAAATTGCTTCGCTTGCCTGGAAGATTGCACGGATGTGGACACATATAATGACAGGTTTGTGGAAACTGTTTCTACGGTGGGTTCGAAGTTTTTCAAACCCAGCCGTACCAAGCAAAGGAGCAAAATCTCAGAGCCGGCAATTAAGTAGTTGGAACACAGAACACAGAAAGAGGTTAGAAAGGCAATCATGCACCGTTTGTACGGGAACCGCTGTCGCCAGTTTTGCTCCCACTTCTTTTCCTTGCACCGCCCATGCAAAGTCGCGCGAAATCGGGCTGAACCAATCACAACGCTCACTGGGCTCCTCATTCACAGAAATTCACTGTCGTCAAGAGCCGCGTGTACAAATAACATTATTTTAGTGATTGACATCAATGAATAGTTATCGATATTAAATATTGCCAGCTATTTAACCATTTGAAATATTTAGAAAACCAAAAAATAATTATTACTTTCATTATACGTTTATAATTAATAATATTCAAGTAATATTTTGTTTCTATGAAACAAAATTATAGCTTTTTAGCTCAAAAATGTTGTAGGTTAGACGTAAAATAAAAGAAAAAGTATAATACTATAATGCACCGGTCCAAGCATAAACTAGAATGGATAATCTGACAAATGGACGTGCGGTAGTTTAGTTGTTAGGATATTTTGGTTGGATGGAGAAGTAAATATTTGTAAAGTAAATATAAAGTACTCAAATCTTCATGTCTTAATGCAAACTTTTTCTATAAATCGTTAATAATATCTTCCATTTTGTATACTTTTTTTTTCAAACGTCGATTTTGTGCTTGTATTTATTTAATTATTTTTTTTGTCGTTTTATAACAGTCTCTTTAGAAACAAGTTTTTTTTTTAGTTTTTTTTTTCCTGGGTGTTGATGCACTTGAGCTATTACTTGACAGTACATTGAACTGAAAATAATTACGGATTTATTAATTGACTATTACATTTTAAATTAATTTTTATGTTGTCGTTATTTTTACCTGTAAGATTTTTTTGGGACTGTCTTTTATTATCAAAGAGGTTGATGTTATTGAATCCAAAATGTCCTAGAATAAATCAAGTACCTTATATGTAATGTATTTTCTTAAAACTTTACGCTACATATTTTACATAATATTCATAAACATAGCTTTACCTGTCTCATCCGTTTTGTTAAATCATTATCGTTTATGTTATTTCTCGCTTCTGTAAGACTACGTTTTTGTGATTTACCATTGTTTAATTTCTCTTTGATTAACGACGAAGTAGAACTTCTCGCATCATTTATCTTAAACATAAAAGAGTTGGCTTACTCATATTGCAATCATTATTTGATATCATTAAAAAATTATAATACATACTGCAGAATACAAATACACGATTTTTTCATGTGGTATTACACTGCTTTTTAAATACTTGTTCCCAGATTTTTTATATCAAAATCATTTTCACTAACATTTGTTCCCGCCAGGATTTGAACCTGGACTGCTTGATGTAAAGCTCCGTTACTGACCACTTTACCACGGCGGCGCGGCGTCCTAACGGCGTGTCTAGTATTCATGATATAACAAGCTGGCCACCTACCTATGCTAAAATAGTCATATAAATATTATGGTGATATTAAAAATTCTAAGTTGTAAAATTAGTTTAGAATTTGCCCATAATTTTTTTACTAATCGAACTAATTGTATCGTGAAAATTGAAATTAATTTTACAATTTTAATCTTTGATTACATCGCCGTACTTATATGAATAGGATGTTAGAAAGGGTAGGTGTTAGCTTCGCCAAACATTCTGTATTCGAAAAGTAATAATTATTATTATGGCATTTTAAGTGACAAATAATATGTTATTTTTACTTAATACAAATATTTTAAAATATACATTTATCGATAAAATGTAATGCGTGCGTTTTTTGATTAGCACGGCACTATCCCTTGTACTGCGACTACTGCGTTAATGCTCATTAAGCCAAATGCGTCACTACCGAAAGCAGTGTATTACATTACGCGCTCTAAGTAATATGACAAAAATCGCGTGCGTACATTGCCGGTAATGTATATTTTTTAGAAAAATATTATGTAACTTATCGTTATGATCAGTTTTGGTGGATTTTGACATTATGATCTATGGAATATGGTCATTATGATCAATTTACTACTTACCGATGAAAAGAAATTCCTTCTTTAGCTACACTTGATACCTGACTTCTTGTTTTACAAGTAATTATAGCACAAGAAGGCATTTTTTTATATTTATAGCGCCGCGCTTCACGATACACTCACTGTTGTTGTCCGTCAGTGATTAAACAATGCGTTCGCGTTGCGGGGCCACAAGTATGAGCATTTAGTCATAGTTGTGGCTACGCGTGCCCCGCCCACATAGCCCTTCTAACCTCTTTCTGTGTTCTGTGAGTTGGAAGAAAGGCGTGGGATGGGTCTGCAGTCTTCTGAAGATGCTCGTCGGCGACTCAACAAACTCTAACTCGCGACATACGTCGATTTAATGCGGAACGTATTAAGGAAGCCATCGAGCGGAACAAGGGCTCCAAAGTGTTCGCAAGAGATCTGTCACTCTGTCAGAGTCTGCTGACGAAGCTGAAGACAGAGGACGGCAGAGTCGTTACGTCTCGACCTGAGCTTATGGCTGAGATCGAACGCTGCTATGGACAGCTTTACACAACATCGCAGGCACCTGTCATTCAGGCTACAGATCCTAGAGCCAAATTGATCCGGCATTACACCGAAGACATCCCGGACGTCAGCCTGTACGAGATTAGTGCGGCTCTCAAACAGCTAATGGATAGTGATGATGGAGTTACAGCTGAGCTTTTGAAAGCGGGTGGACTAAAAGTCCGGAAAGCGCTGCAGATGCTATTTGACTCCATCATACTCGAGGGCAATACGCCTAAAGCATGGCACAGGGGTGTGGTGGCACTTTTCTTCAAAAAGGGCGACAGGGCCCAGTTGGAGAACTACAGACTCATCACGCTTCTGAGTCATGTATACAAGCTGTTCTCGAGAGTCATCACGAATCGTCTTGCGCGCAGGTTTGACGACTTCCAGCCTCCCGAACAAGCCGGATTCCGTAAAGGCTATAGTACCATAGACCACATTCATACGCTGCGGCAGGTGATACAGAAGACCTAGGAGTATAATCTGCCACTTTGCTTAGCGTTTGTGGACTATGAGAAAACCTTCGATTCTGTCGAGACCTGAGCCATGCCTAGGTCACTCCAGAGGTGCCAAATAGACTACCGGTACGTCCAAGTGTTGAAGTCATTGTACGAAAACGCCACTATGTCAGTCCGCCTTCAGGACCAGAACTCGGAACTAATACGACTTCAGCGAGGTGTGAGACAGGGTGACGTTATATCGCCGAAGCTGTTCACAGCTGCGCTGAAGGATATATTTAAGCTTTTGGACTGATACCAATATTGCTAGGTTTGGAAACGAACTTTTATCCACCTTTTTTGAGCGGCAGCCATGTTGAATTTATGTCAATGTTGCTAGGTTCATAGTGCTTTACTCATCAAGACCTTTCATTTGATACCCATATTACTGGGTTTGGAAACGAACTTTTACCCGTTTTTTTTGAGCGGCGGCCATGTTGAGTTTAGGGCATTTTTCCTAGGTTCATAATGCTCTACTCTTCAAGGCCTTTCATTTGATTTGATATCCATACTTATTGCTGGGTTTTGAAACGAACTTTTATCGGCGGTTAACGTGGCTAGGTTTAATGTGTTCTACTACTCTTTAGGTCCTTTCGTTCGTTATCCATGTTCCTTGGGTGGATCCAAAAGAAAAGTGATCCATTATTTTAGACATTATGATCAATATTCCCGTAAACCCTCTACGCGTAACCTCAAGTATCAATATTAATCAATTACTTTTAATAGTTTCAAATCGATGAACGAGTTTGATTGTTTAGACATAATAAGTATGTGTGCAAAAAACATAGGTATAACACTTTCAAAATACCTTAAAAAAGGTATTGATCTCGCATCACTTTTCAAAATTTCAAATTTTTCAAAAATTGTACCGGTTTCGTGAAACTTGGTCAAAAATTAAACCAACCTACCTAAAAATATATTTGTGACGTGATATTGTCTTAAAAAATGCTCAATACATTGATTGAATGGCTTGATCTTAAATAAATAAACTTCTTGGTTGGCGAAATTCAAATGGGCACCGCCATTAACAGAAAATGAAAGCTGTAGTTTTGACGTTTAATGTATGGAACTTTTTTTGCCAAAAACCTTCCAAAAACAGTATCTTAAGATCGAACTCCTATGATGCAATTATTATATTAATACGAGCCATATACGAGCCTATGTGTGTGAGAGACTTGTCAAAATAATTTCACGTGCGCCATGTTGATTTTCTGCATAGGTACGCAATGTTCGATTTTATATGATATTTTTTCACTAATAATAAAAAATGAATTTAAAGAAATGAAATTATGCCTAAATGTTCTTTCGGAAAATTCTAAGGATTGTGGTGTAAGCCACATCAAATTCTGTCCAGTAGTTTCGGAGATCTTTCCGGACAAACAGACAAACAAACTGACAAACATTTTGTTTTAACTATTCTATTGTGTTCTGCTAATGATTTTAAGGTAACCTGCGTATTTTTTTCTTAATATTTCGCATTACAGATTTTTGTACCCCTACGATTTTATTATACCGGGTGTAACTGAACACCCCAATAACATTTAAGAGGCATATAAGTTAGATACTAAATTGACCTTCGGTGCTTTTCCGAGACCTGGAACCCCAATACTTGCAGAGTTATTTGATTTTAAACTGAAAGCAAAAACTTTCAAGTGACAACCATAAGCAGCTCTTAAGGCGCATAGTGCTCTCAATGACCTTGCGTCGATCGTCCCGCACTGATTACATAGGAGTGAGTGAGTGAGAGTGAGGGGAATATTTAAGCAAACCTTTACGCGTAAGATGAATTATTTCAATAAAAAATTAATAAAGGCGAATAAGAAAAATCTAAAAAGACCATCCCCTAGAATATTGTTCACTTTATTTATTGAAATCACAAGTATATGATTTAACCTAATATTTACGAAGCGATTAGGTTTAAAGTTTTAAAATCGAGTCATGTTTGAGTCACATTTTAACCAAGATTTATTTAATTTATCAAAAAATTAAAAAGACCATCCTCTAAAGAATGCGTTGAATAATAACATATCTTTTTTAAAGATTTTTTTAATCAATATTTATGAAGAGAACCGGTTTTTTCTGCAGTGATTTTTTTATGATTGACGTTACAATGCGCCTGAACGCAAAAGAAATTAAAACAAAATGACACGTGACAGACGTGATCGTAGTATTCCTCCTAAGCTTACGTAGGGCTGTCGGCACTTAATACCAAAAAATAATTTATTTAGTTGTATGACGTGAGCGTAGTATTCCTCGGAAGCTTACGTAGGGTTGTCGGCACTTAATACCAAAAAATAATTTATTTGGTTTGTATGGGAAAAAAGTAGGTTTGTTAGCCCTAATATTTTTCCTATAGAATCTCTACTTCTGATGGATACATACCCTTTAATGTTATTGGGGTGTTCAGTTACACCCTGTATACTAGCTGTGCTCGCGAACTACGTTTCGCCTTAATTTATTTTTTCCCGACATCTTCAACAAATATCGTTAATGTACACAGAAATAAATACAAAAACTTAACAAAATATATACTAAAACCTTCCTCGAGAATTACGCTATCGAGTGGTAAAAACCGCTTGAAAATCGGTGCAGTAGTTTTTGAGTTTATCGCGAACAGACAGACAGACAAACGCGGCGGGAGAGTTTGTTTTATAATATGTAAGGATATAGAGATAGAGATTACCAATAAACAATTTGTGTTGTTGGGTTGCGTAATCCAATATTTGAAGCTCTTGTCCGCTGAAAATTAGCAACTCTATTAACCTTGTGTAATGTTAGTATTACAAAATATGTAATAATGATATTAATACCCACCCATCTCTCACAGGGGTCTGCCTTCTCACAGCCGAGTACCGCGTAGCTATAGTGACGGCTTTGCTCAAGTAATTCACCATGTCGTACACAATCAACACCCTGACAAACAGCATGGCAGCGTACATCATTTTGCTGTTAGAGCCCTTCACATAGGTGCCATCCTTAGGAAAATACATAATGCTTAGCGTAATGACGTTTTTTCATACTTATTTTGCTGTAGTGATTGTTCTGAGCTTATTTGTATGAAAAAACGTCATTACGCTAAGCCCTGTTTTGTTGCCTGTCGGTCATATTATTATGTGAAACAAAGAGGAACACAGGAAGAAGTTTTTGTGTTCTGTGAATACAATGTATAATCTTTCACCAGTGACACGGGGACCCATCACGAACAAAAGTAAAATAATTCGATGAGAGCATCAACAGATACTTTAATACTTTAATATACTTTAAATAATACTTTAATCGATTTTTGTAATGACTTTTTTGTGAATTTAGTAAAAGTCAACAAGGAGGTTCAGAAAAGTATTGATTATATTTAAAAAAATCACTTAGCACGTGGGAAGTATCAAAATACGTTTTTAAGTCGTGCTAGAACGGTTTAACATCTCTTTTTATAAATTTATAGCACTCCTAGCGACAAATTATGTGAACTTCAATGTATCTCTCAAAAGCATAGCTCAAAGAAGCACGCAATGTCTGCTTTGACTATTTGATTACATACTGCTCACTCATAGATGGCACTTAAAATTATTTTTTACAATTATAATAGTAATGGCGTCATTGAAAATTCGAAATTGTAAAATTAATTTTTTAGCATACTTTAATCGATTTTTGTAATGACTTTTTTGTGAATTTAGTAAAAGTCAACAAGGAGGTTCAGAAAAGTATTGATTATATTTAAAAAAATCACTTAGCACGTGGGAAGTATCAAAATACGTTTTTAAGTCGTGCTAGAACGGTTTAACATCTCTTTTTATAAATTTATAGCACTCCTAGCGACAAATTATGTGAACTTCAATGTATCTCTCAAAAGCATAGCTCAAAGAAGCACGCAATGTCTGCTTTGACTATTTGATTACATACTGCTCACTCATAGATGGCACTTAAAATTATTTTTTACAATTATAATAGTAATGGCGTCATTGAAAATTCGAAATTGTAAAATTAATTTTTTAATCCATTATACATTTGAAAGTGTAATGTCGAATTATGGTCGAATTACACAAAAACATGACATCTTAAATTTCACCACTTCAAAAAGGTCAGGATTGGTCTATCTATTCGTTTGATCTTCGTTTTTAAATCTGTGTGGCAGTAGTTCGATCCCGATTCCTGGTGTACCTAGTTATTTTTAAAAAAATTGCTTGTTTTATTATTTTGTTTTTCTTTATTGCTTTTTGGTTATTATATCAATTCCTTTTTTTATATCTCAATTTGTTTTTTATTTATAATGTTCATTTCAGAACAAAAAGATTTAGATTAAGATTAAAAACGCGATTTTTATAAGTAAGTACCCTATTTAATAATTTTTCGGATATTTTCAGTTAAATGCCTACTAACCGAAAAAAAGTCTCACTTGCATGTTCGTTTCATAAAACCACAGTGACTTTTTTCACTGACCTAACTATTTTGTATGGGGGATTTCAAAACTAATTTTACAAATCTGAATTTTTAATAACACCTTAGAAGTGGTACATTCAACTATGTTACGTACATACATAGTAAAAGATAATATAGGTAAGTAATACGTAAAGATTATTAATGGACATAAGTCACCTGACTATAAATAAATAAAATTAATATAGGTACTAATACTAACTACTTGAATTATTTTTTATTCTCAATGGTGATTAGGTATATTTTGAATTTCGGCAAATAGGTACGGTGTTTTATTAGATTTTACCATTTACAAATAGTGTGGCAACCGCGACTGCTATTAATAGGTAGCTTTCCACTCGCGGCTTCGCCCGCATTAATATTGTTTTCCCGTGGGAATTTAATATTTTCCCGTAAAACAATTTTGTAGCCTATTATATAGAAGACTGTTATTTATATTTAGGAGCTCGAATAATAAATTTCATAGAAATTGGAGCAGATTTTAATTATTTTCCATAGAATTTTTCAACCCCTAATTTGCACAATAAGGGGGTGAATTCCAATAAACCATGAAACATGTGTTCAATGAAATGTTTTTAAGAGCATGATTCTCCAGGATTATCAAAATCGTTGTTTATTTTAAAAAATCCATACAAGCTTGCAACCCCTATTTCATCCCTTCAGGGTTAAATTTTCTTAAATTTTGAATTAAAACAACTGTCCAAAATTCACGTTTCTACCATTAGCGGTTACGGCTGTGCGTGCGTCTATAGATGAGAACTTCTCTTTTTATAATATACTAGCTGTGCTGGCGAACTACGTTTCGCCATAATAAAAATTAGTTTACGACCTATTCTCACACCTACCGAACATACACAAAAAAATTCATAAAGATCGGTTAAGCCGTTACGGAGGAGTTCGGTAACAAACACTGTGACACGAGAATTTTATATATAAAAAGATAAAAGATATATAGATTGACAGTACACGTACACGTCACAATTTAAATAAAAGATTCGAAATTTCAACATCAAATCTAAGCGAACGGATGGCTCATGAGGATATACTGCGAAATTATTGCGCTATACCGTATAGGTCTGCGGTTCGAACCCGCGTTATGCATGTTATGTTTTTATGATTTTTTATCACAGAATTAATAACAACATTCTTTAAAATGAAATAGAAAATTAGATAACTGGTAAGAAAGATCAAGGAAAAAAATTGTTTAAAAATAGTACTAAATTATATAATTTCGGAATTTGATAAAACAGTCGAATAAATTAATTTCAGCCGGCTATAACATATAAATTTTGCAATTTAATTTCTCAATGATATTTTATATAATAAAATTTGAAATTAAATTGCTTAGTTTTTTATAGGTAAGTTTGTATACATACCGGGTTATTTTTCCAGCAGGAGCCAAATTTTGTGTCCTTGTTCAGACAAGCAATATGAAATTCTTTTACTATGGGACCAATCTTGAAATCGCGGAAAAAAATCAGCTGTTCCATACAAATGTTCAACATCCACACCTAAATGTATGGAACAGCTGATTTTTTTTCGCGATTTCGAGTTTGGTCGCATAGTATATAAGTTGTTCATTTTGCTTGTCTAAGCAAGCATACAAAATTTGGCTCCTGATGGAAAAATAACCCAATATAAAAATAAACACTTATTTTATTTTAGTATAAAAAACTAAAATCACATTTTTAACAATATACAATATGTGACTTTGTATTTTCTTTAAAAATAATAAATAAATTGTAAAATGATGAATACCTAAATCAGTGAAAAAGAAATCGTCTTGGGCGGGATAAAAAAGGTCACATATAAAAAATTTGCAAGTTTGCTTTATTCTTAACCAGTTTTTTGAATTTGAAGTTACAGATGATAACCTTGTGATAATAGAAAGTACCCACTACCAAAACGACATCTCCAATGATATATTTACTTTACATCTTAAATATCAAACGTAGGTATATAAAATGTATGACATAAATCCAATCCATGGTGGAACAACCCCTTAGGTATAACATGGATTTATACGTCACTTTTTTACCAAATTGTAACACATTTAGCATACCGTAAGCGTATGATGTTTTATAAGACCTATTTACGCATAAGTCATTGTAATGAACTAAACGAAGCATAAATATGAATTTGTTAAAAAAATCATAAGCATAGCAGGAGTTTAATTAAAGTGCCATCTGTTGAGTGCGTGCGAGAACTACTGAGCCCAATGTAGCAAAGGTTCGATGGCCCGAGCTTGCTCAGAATTGTCAGTGGCGTTTTAGTTGCGTCATCTCGCGGTGAAATGGTAAAATAAAACAGCTCGAAGAATTGCCCGACTTAAGTAGGGACCATTTCATTGTATGGGATGAGGCATCTGTACTGTAGTATTATATTATCTGTGCCAGTGATAATAGTCGTATATAGAGGGGGTTCGGGTGGCCTGTACCCAATCTAGTATGATCTAGGATGTTAAGCTTGATTTAAAATTCTATTTTAATTCTATTCTTAAATACTGATAACTTCACACCAAAACCCACTGCCTGAAAAACAATTCTGGATACGCCAATGCCAGAAATGCTTTGAGTGAAGCTTTCTCTTTTTGAACATTCATCATCACCGTCTACTATGTGGTTTCGATGCAACACAGTTTCTTGTATTCATCTTTATCATACGGTTTTTTTATACAACAAAGTTGGCAAATAAGTATAGGTACTGCCTACCTGATGGTAAGTGGAAACAGTCACCTATACCGGGTATAGTGACGGTGTCTCTTTTCTTTTAATAGTAAGTTCAGACCTGTAGTTATATTTGTTTACCGATGTTTATTTTTCCCGGAAAGCTTTTAAAGTGAAAAAAATTAGTTTTCATGTTTAATTTTTATTCAAGTTACGGAATGTATGGCGCGGTGGCATCATTTTTGTTACGCTCACACCAATGCGCTGACGTTTGATGACCCAAACAGCTGATTCCTCGCACAATACGATGGAAATGTACTTAATACGATTTACATTGCGAAGTTTTTTTTGTGTAATTATTGTGTTTTTTTACGGAATATGATTTGTAAACGTTAACTAAGTTATATTACACCAGAAAATTTAGATTAAAAAAAACGGAAAATTTATGAATTTTCCGGGAGAAAATGGCAGTGAAAATTTTCAAATTAAGATCATGGTCTGAACTCACTGTTAATAGAAATGGGAAAGTAGTAAGCTGTAAAGTCAATCAGCAACCAAAAAGCAAGCAAAAAGTATAACAGCAATGCAAGCACTGCTGCTTTGCGGCAGAAATAGTTAAGACGGAGGTACCCATGCACACGACCCTGGTACAGAGTCTCCCTCCGGTAAAACAGGAAGTTGTGTTTTACCGGAGGGAGACTCTGTACCAGGTTCCAGGTACCTACTTATATTTACGAAAAAAGCACAGGGTAGTTGACTCATATCAAAATTTATTAAAATATTGTTTATTTCTAACAGTATTTGGCATAAGGTTCCACAATATACCGATTTTAATAAATAACAATGAATGATTACAGTAAATTTTTAATTTGAAAATGCTAGAAATAAACTTTTTTTATCTCACGCCGTAAACGCTTTGATATCCTGTGGTCAGGGCCGTGACGTCACTCATATAGTAAACAAAGAAATGTCAAATTTGATTCAACAACTCGTCGATTTGCACTATTCTTTCCTAAAACTGGCAAAAAATCGTTCAAATCTCCGTTATTATTATATGTGTAAATGTCGTAAATTATTTGTATTAATAGCAAAATCAACCATTTATGTTGGATAGCAGAGAGCAGATAGTACAAATCTTCCGAAAATAGACAGATTGATCAGGTCGATCAGTAGGGTTACTCTTGAACCAAATCCAATCGATCGGCATTGCGATTGTGATTTTTCGTACGCTTATTTAGCAACACTAGCGACAAAGTGGATCCGTATTTTGAGAAAATTAGATAGCACCGATTTTGGTGCACTTAAAATCACCACAATACGGTTCCAATTTTGTGCCAATGTGGAAAATCAAGCCTACAAAAAATCACAATCTCAATGTCGATCGATTGGAAATGGTTCAAGAGTAGGCCTACAGGTCAGGAGATTCTTTGTGTATCGCTCTAAACAATATTTTTTTATTTTATTTCATAAACAATGTTTCAACAGCATAACTTATAAACTATTAGCCTTACATATTGCTTACACATAAGCCAATTACAGAAACATACTATGTTACTCATACAGTTAGCGATTAAAAAAAATATTTCGGAAGGTAGTTGGTTGGTAGTAGATAATTTCAACATATTCTATAAAAATCAGCCATACAATGCATACTATTATGTGAAGACGTGTGTGTGTAGGGTGTAGAGGTGAGGATGTATGTAATTTTGAGTAGATGTTTGGTGTTGAATGTTCATTTTATGTAAGTGTAGGTATAGGTATTTATTGTCCGATACACAACGTTACATGACCAAGCGTCATTTAGTGGTCGGTTTACATGTCACCAATGAGAAAAATAGAATTATCATAATAATAGGATAAATAATATTAATAAAAACAAAATAGAATCATGCCTTATTATTATCATCACAAATATTTAAGAATTACTTACTTATTTTAGAATTATTATAATGTACAGAATAATTTATTTATTATTTACTTTATTAATAGTATTAGAAATATCAATCAATATTATTTATTCTCATTACTACCTCCACTATTTGTAATGCTCAAGAATTATATTAAATACTTGCGACTTGAATTTATGTTTGGACGTAGTCAATAAATCAGTATCCGAAAAGAATTTATTGAACGTTTTCGGTAATCTAAAAGACAAATCGTTAGCTTCATAATTCGTTCGCGCCAATGGTATATATAAAAGTTGGGTATGCCTCGTTCTTTAAGCGGGAGTATTAAAATTTAGCATTTTGTTGGAAAGTTCAATACAGTCAATCTTCCCAGAACATATGTCATGCAAAAAACTCATATCAAGCAAGCGACGTCTGTCAGTTAAAGTCATTAAGCGATATTTTTTACATGATTCGACATAATCACAACCATTTTTTCCATTATTAGTACGAAAATTCAAATATTTTAAGAACTTGATCTGTAGCCTCTCAATCGCATGCTCGTGCGTAGTATAATTTGGATTCCAGACTGGACTGCAGTACTCAAGAATACTGCGAACATAAGCATAATACAGAACTTTCATGCAGGAGACATCATGAAATTCCTTAGTAGTTCTAAAGATGAAACCCAAATTTTTATATGCTTTGTTGACAATATATTCAAAGTGAGGAACAAACGTTAATTTTGAATCTAAATACACTCCCAGATCCCTTACAGAATTGACCTTGTTTATTACAATATTGTCCAGTTTGTAATTAAAACTAATTGGTGTTTTGCGTCTAGTAAATTGTACGTGTAAACATTTAGCAGCATTAACAGTTATTCTATTGTTACTGTAATATAAAGAGAGTCGGTTTAAATCTTTCTGCAACTTTAAACAGTCTTCTAAAGAATTAACTTTAATATATATTTTAGTATCATCAGCATATAGTACTAATTTTGCGTGTTTTAGGCACGAACCAATATCACTTATGTAAGCTGAATAAAATAGTGGTCCGAATAAAGAGCCTTGCGGCACACCAGAGGTTACAGTTATGTAGTTGGAACGATTTCCACCTATGACGACTGCCTGTTTACGACTTGAAATATACGATTCTACCCATCGAAGCAAATCACCATGTATTCCAAGTCGGTACAACTTACGCAACAGAATGACGTGATCTACCCGGTCGAAAGCTTTTTCGAAGTCCGTGTAGATCACGTCCACTTGAGACTGAAATCCCATACCCTTGTGCAAGTCTCCAGCGAACACTCCCAGATTGGAAGCAGTAGATCGTCCTTTTGCGAAGCCATGCTGTTCTTTAGGTATTCCGTTTTTTATTATGGGATATATTTTATTATAGACGGCTTTTTCCAGACATTTTCCAAACACATTTAATATAGAGATAGGACGATAATTTTCTATATTGCATTTAGATCCCTTTTTATGAATGGGTACTATATTTGCTTCTTTCCATTTTGATGGCAAAGCGCTTTCCGATATAGAACGATTAAAGAGAATACACAAGGGATAAGAGAGGGATTGAGCGCACTTTTGAATAAATATATGTGGAATTTGATTACTACCAGCACCTTTTTTTACATCTAATTTTTTTAGTAAGTTAAACACCGAGTCTCTGGAGATAGAAATGGTGTTTATATGGTCATTCGAACAAAATTCATCGTCAACGAAGTTCGAAGCTATAGGGCCTGAAGGTGGGGCAAACACTCTCTGGAAATGCTCGTTAAATGCCAAACAGATATCTGCATTATTTAATAGTTTTCTATTTTCATAAATCATAGAACTATAGGATAAGCTGTTTGACACTTTCGTCTCGAGTTTACATAAGACCACAAGAGTTTTGGGTTTATTTTAATATTTTCCTGGCATAGGGAAAGATATTTATCGAAGCACAGTTTCAATACTGTTATAATGAAGAACAGGTTACAAGTGTACTTGTCAAGATTGTCACGCGGCAGAAGAGAGTTGCAAACATGCATTTTTGGTGTGGTTGCACCATCACAGTGAGGAGCTATTTTGTACAGCAGTTGAATGCTATTGGATAGAATTCTATCTCTCAAGTCAAATAAACACTAAAAGTATTTACTTCAAGAGAAATGTTGAAAAGAAAACATCAGGATCATGTGTCAAATACCAGTGTAGTACTGCAAGAATTTGTAAATGAACATAAAAGAGAAAGATTGGCAGTTGTTCATTTGTCAAGCATGAAGAAAATTACTGGGAGGAAAAATATATATACATTCACAGACACAGATTGTGACATATTTCTTAAAAAATAAAAGACCTCTTCAATGAAGAAAGAATAAAGTGCATAGAAAACTAAACCACGAATCATCAATACAGAAGTGCTCTTTAGTTCAAGCTTCGTTATAAACAATAACAGCTTCCATGTGCTATAAAGTCAGCCAGTGCATAACACATGATGGTTCTTTTGTTGGGAAAATTTTTGGTGGGAAATCTTGCAGACATGTGCAGACAGAGTATAATGAAATGTGGATAAAAGTTGAAAGATGAAGATTTGGGTTGAAATTTGCAAAATGTGACCTCATTTCTGATTAATACCCTGTAATAGTCTATTCAACAAACGGTATCCATAAAATTAGATTAATACAAAATTGTCATGCTCTTTTACTGAAGAAAATGTTAATTATCAAAGACGGTAAACTGTGAACAGTATGCTTAACTTAAGTATAGATGCAGATGTTTTGTGCTAAAGCAAAACTTATATACTTTTTTGTTGCTAGCAGTATGTAATTTTGAAAACACTCAAAAAGTGACAATATTAACTAGCTATAATAGGTATTTGTTCTAACAATCTGTATGTCAAAAAACTTATGATCAAATAGTGCCATTTTGGAAACTATACTACATTTTGTCCTAAATTATATGAAAGTATTACTTCATAATAAATCACTTTACTATTATTTTGACTTTTATTACCTGCGACCTTAAGGCAATATATACAAATTAATAAATTTAATCTAACTCTATTCAACCTATTTGTACTTTTGGAACATATACATATATTTGAGTAACAATGATAAATATGAGCAACAAACCTATAAAATATTATAAATCTTTTAAGGTGTAACGGAAAAATAAAACATCTGTATTTCAAATTAAAATATTTTGATTCAACTTAAACCTTTACAAGTCATTATTGTCAAATAAACATAGAATTTTTTTTTTGTGAAGAACATAATGACTAATGTAATACAAAAATTAGTTATGTCATCTTTAGATGTTAGTTATGTATAAAGTAAAGAAAAAAATGTCTTTATATTTTTATTTAATAAGAAGGGTCTTGTAAATTAGGAAGAGCACAGGCTGACAACACAGCAATCACATTTAATATATTTGTATACGGCTTTAAAATGGATAACTTGCATATTCTTGTGTAAGCTGTTCTGAAATTTACCAGCCATGGTGGCCAGCAGGTTTTTCAGTGAAGATATAACATCTTTCAGTTTTACCAAACTGGACCTATTTACTTCTATGGTGCTTTGGTATATGAATACTTGAGTTATTTTGTTGACATAATGTTGTTCTAGTTGACGGGTCACATTTTGATGTTGTGGCTGAGCATGTACTGCTTTGTATTATGTTGCACAACTTTTACTGCCCTATCAATCTCGTTGTCAAGAGGAGAACAGGTTAGTACACAATAGTTCTCATTAAGTAACCACTGAAAGCAACAAATTTTAACTAGGTACTCAGTAAATTCAAGTAAAAGTTGTTTAGATAAATATATTCATTATGAAACTTTGATATTTTTGTTTGTATTACATACTTTTTAATTAATATTCAATTACATCATTATTCAATTGGACATAAGTACCTACATATTCTTTTCTTTAAAACATCATCTAGTGTCAGTGTATAACTTAGATTAAATCAAAAAGGCGTGAATGGTCAAGTTTTCTCTCAGTTTTCTGGTCAAGTTAAAATTTGGTTGGTCGGCTGCAGTCAGTTTTCATTCTAACTGAAAGATAAAAATTTTATTAATTTACATACAGATTTGATTTTACATACAACCTAAAAACTTCTATTTTGTTTAAGATGAAACTGAAGTACCTACACAGATTGAGTTATTCAGTTATAGTACTTACATTAATGTGATTTTCGCAAAAATACATTTGAGTTTCAGTAGATAGTTACAGGATTTCTTTAAGCGAGTGTTAACCAAATATTTCGCATGTCTATATCACTGGGTACGTCTAATCCACAGATTTCCTGGAGTCTTTGAAGAGGTAATTCTATATTTCTGTTCTATTGTCCCGTTCCATATACAGTTTTACTATATTTTGTGATATTTAATAGAAAGCATTGCTTTTGTGAGGTTATTTCGCCCCCGTGCTTTGTTTACTATAAGACTGACGCAGATAATGAACAGACTATCATGGCTGACCGTGTTTTCAGTCCAAAATTGAAAATCTTAATTTAAAATAGATTTTTTGCACTTTTTAGCCATCGAAAAAAATAATATTCATGTGCTATGGTCTATTACATCAATTATGAACATTTTAAGCCCTACTTTAAAAAAGGGTCAACTAGCCTATTGCTAATTATTATGTTACATTTTTTACATAATACAAATAAGTAATAACGTAAAGTATTAAAAAAGGAAAAAGAAATATAATTCTAACCTCCAAAACTTGCGCGTGTTTCATTAGCATATGAGTCCTCGGTATCCTGACGTGGTTAAACGCTAGAAATCCATTGTTGACTGTCTGCAGACCCATCTTGGCGCCCATATCTCCCAAATTAATGCCAGACAAAGGTGCGTGGGTGTCTTCATCGCGGAGCTGAACCATGAAAGCGTGCACGCCATGGCACACCCCATGGGTATGCAATTGAGCCATCACAATTGCGTAGTTAGCAGTATGACCCACTAAAACATTTCCGTATTTAAGTTATTCCTTTTGTGAGAGGACCGACCACACCGGTTCTAATTTAGAACCGGTGTGAATTCGGCATATAAGTATAGCCTTAAATTATTCTAGCTGAATCTTCAACTATCTTTACAATAACGAGGTTCATCAAAACAAAATCCGTTAAAAAGTTGTTGCTTAAATGAGTGACAAACAGAGACGGTGGCTGGGTGGGCGCAACGACGTGGGCCATCGTCTACGCCTCTACGACTTCGCGCAAATGTGCCTGCCCAAGTCACAGATATAATATTTTATAATACCCAAGTACGTCGCACTGGCAAGCATCTATCCATCCTCACAGCTTATTCTTTTAGTTATAATATAAGGTAGTAGGATAAAAGTCCTTGTTGAAAAATATTACTGTCAATAAATAGATACTGATGTTGAGTTGCACAGATATGCGGCTGATATAGAGGACTATACAAAAACTATTATACTCACAACCTCCAGGCCACCATTTATATGAGGTAAGTGTCGGACTGTGTAGCACAAACTCTTTAGATTGTTCATCATAAATAGCCGAAGTCTCCAAACCACGAACAAACGTTCCATGTCCAAGTTCAGTCTGCAAAAATTAACTACGTAAGACTATATATTCTATGTGTACGGTCCTTAACCGTACATTATAAATACTTAGCAATTAGGTACAGGTTGCGTCAGCGAATTCGGTCGCTGCGCCGGCGCCGCGTGCTTGATACACGTGACGTACCTACTTATTGTTATTTTAGTCAGTATTTGGCCGATCACCAAACCAATCGTGCATAATACCATACCACATTTTACCATACCATTTTAACCATCGTTTTACCATTTCCTTACCATAGTTAATTTAGTGTATATTTTATAAACTTACCTAGTTAAAAGTATTAGTGTAATTGTAGCAATAAATAACTTACTATTTGTTAACCTTACGCGTGACTTTCAATCTACCATCCTTTTCTATAAGTGTACATCCCGTACACTATGCAACAAGTTGAGTGGTCTAATTAATGGTAGCCTATATTCAATTATTTATTTTACAATTTATTGTACATAAAAAATACGAAAAAAGGGAACACAAACAACATCAGTATAAATGAGTACAAAAAGGTTTGGCTTATCTCTTGCGAAATCTCTTCCAGCCAACCTACAGTAGAAAAATTTTCAAAAATCAAAACAGCCGCGGTGTGTACACTAAATCCAACAAAACACGTATGCTACGAAAAAACAACCTATACAAAAAATAAAACAACAAAAGTTTAAATACTAATTAAATAGCTAAATGGATATCATTCAATTCAAAATTATAATGTCAACGAGAGATAGAATTCCTTCACCCTCTTCTTAAATAACGGGAGAGTCTGTATCAGGGATGTTGCGGATGCCGATTTTTTCACATACGCGGATGTGAATGCGGATGCGGATTTTTGAAGGCTCACATCCGCGGATGCGAATGCGGATGCGGATGTTTAAGATGTTATAGAAAAAAGTATATAAATTAAGAATTAAAAAAATAATAGAGTAATTATTAACATTTTTATTAATTACTAGCTGTGCCGGCGAACTACGTTTCGCCATAATAACGGCGAACTTACGTTTCGCCATAACAAAAAATAGTTTACGACCTTTTCTCAGACCTACCGAATGTACACAAAAAAATTCATAAAGATCGGTCAAGCCGTTTCGGAGGAGTTCGGTAACAAACACTGTGACACGAGAATTTTATATATTAGACTAGCTTTCCGCTCGCAGCTTCGCCCGCGTTATTTTTGTTTTCCCGTGGGAATTTTATATTTTCCCGTAGGAAAAATAATTTTATAGCCTATGTTCATCAGGGATAACGTAGGATTTTCAATGTGAAAGAATTTTTCAAATCCGTCCACTAGTTTCGGAGCCTATACAATACAAACAGACAAACAATCAAATCTTTCCTCTTTATAATATTAGGTCCTTACATATGAAATTGGCGTTTTGCCGTACTGGCCACTTTGATCTCAAATATCTCCTCTATGGTTAGGAATTCCAAATTCAAATTTATACAGCTATTTACTCCTGTATTTGTGTTTCGAAAATTATAATTCACTTGTTTTTTCCTCAATTGTTTTTTTTCTTTGCGTCACTCAGTTTACAAAATGGAGAACTTGAAATATCGCGTTATCATTTACGAGTACGAGTGCTGCAGAAACGGCTCGAAGGATTAATGATGTGTATGGCGACGGTGCCGCAAAAGAAAACACAGTGCGTTTTTGGTTTCAACGTTTTCGTTCTGGAAATTTCAACCTGCAGAACAAGCCCCGTGGACGGCCGGAGACCAAAGTTGATAATGAAGAATTGAAGGCTATTGTGGAAGCGGATCCATCGCAAACCTCGTCCGAGTTAGCTGCAGGCTGCGGTGTTAGTAATAAAACTGTTTTAATCCACTTGAAGCAAATTGGGAAGGTGAAAAAGCTTGAAAGGTGGATACCTCACGAATTGAGTGAAGCAAATCAACAAACGCGCGTTGACTGCTGCGTTGCATTACTCAACCGGCACAATAATGAAGGGATTTTAAATCGAATCATTACTTGTGATGAAAAGTGGGTCCTGTACGATAATCGGAAACGTTCATAGCAATGGCTGAACCTGCCGAACTAGCCAAATCATACCCCAAGCGAAAATTGACTCCAAAAAAGCTGAATACAAAACAATTGATTAAAAGTCCAAAACAATTGAGGAAAAAAACAAGTGAAATATAATTTTCGAAACACAAATACATGAGTAAATAGCTGTATAAATTTGAATTTGGAATTCCTAACCACAGAGGAGATATTTGAGATCAAAGTGGCCAGTACGGCAAAACGCCAATTTCATATGTAAGGACCTAATATTAGTAAGTATAGACAATTAGTAAATGAAGTTAAAAAAATAGGAACACGTGGAGTGGATAAACGATAAATCTTAGTATTCCACAGCGCAAACAAACACGTAATGATTTATTTACAAGAAAAAAATGATGCACCACAACAAACGCGTCGGATCTTGTCACCATTTTTTTCGTTCCCATTGGTTAAAGTTAAGTGCGAACGGCACGCGCCATTCGCCGGCTCCACCCAATTTCTTTATTGTCGCAACTTGTCTTACATCCGCATCCGCATGATCATGCGCATTGATTATTGCGGATGCGGATGCGGATGCAGATGTCCAAATCCATGCGGAAGATCCGCATTTGCGGAAGCGCATGCGAATATTCGCGACATTATTTAGTAGCGCAAGTTTAATTTATGAACTTCTGCGTAACCGGCTTGAATCAAAGAAGGTGGCAATATTACTTTTTATTAAGTATAATGCTCCTATTTTTTAACTTCATTTACTAATTGTCTATTGTAGTGCTTTTTCTTGCTAAATTGTAGAAATATAGGGAAATCTTAAAGTTGAAAGAAAAAAAACAAACTTATTCCTTTAGTCCGATACAAAATGAAAAGCTTTATTCTGGTAGGTACATGGTTGTAATTCACTTATGCATAATGTTACTGAAGTTAACAAAATCCCTCAATGCAAAGCACTTAACTAAATGTTTAATTAATACAAGCCAAGGGCAGGATGGTTCAGGTTTGTTTGATCAATCTCGGCAGGTAAAAATCAGGTACAAATTGGGTACAAAACTACAAAATGAGGGGCAATAAAGTACACCAACAAATAGCAATAGGTTTCCTTTTTTTTTTTAAAGAAATTAGTAGCCTTCCCCGGAGCGGTTGTTAGTAGATCGTACCTTCTATGCTAAGTCTTGCAATCACGGGTCAGATATATGATATTCCAATTTCTTAGATTATTCTTTGTTTCTAATATTACTTGTGTAATTCCACAGAATTCCTCCTTGATACTAGGTTATTTTGTTATGGTTTCTAGCTGTAAGGTCAAGCAGCGGAGCCCTACGGCCTCCGGTAACTGCCCTGGAGATTCATAGAACAGTGTTAGGTTAAAAAATATAATTAAATATGCCTATGATCTTAGGGTCAGTGGGTCTAACACTGAGTTCTGAAGGAATCCCAGTCAATACATTTGAATTTCATGTAATAAACATTGCACGTTAATTCCAAACATAATTTTCAATGAATTGTCAAAGTTTCTTATTGGTTAGTTAATAAAAAAGACATATGGAGGGGAGAGCACCTATTTTGTGTATAATTATCTAAAAAAGAAAACAGCTTAATTTGTGAGTTATTTGCCAAAGTATGATGTGAAACTCAATATAGTGAAAATCTAGAATTTAACATGAAATTCACAAGTGTTACTCAATATATGCATTAATCCCACTAAAATGCCGCTTACTATCAGGTTTTTTTAATGAAATAGGGGATGAAAAAGGCGAATTTTGGAAATGTGATATGTTTGATTTAATAATCAATATACCCACTAATAAAAATAAAATTAACAAGATCTGTTTTAAATCATGAAATATAATAAGTTAATTAGATACCTTAGTGTGGGCGGAGTATTATCTATTGATAAATTTAATTCTTTCTATTAATTTAATGAATCGCGCGCCGGCGATTAAAAATATGATTGAGCTTTTACTCTTCAAGCTGAAAACAAAAATAACTGACTTGACTTTTGAAGTCTTACTGTACTTTTCAAATTAAATTCACACGGAAAACGGGAGAAATACCTATGGATTTTATTCGCAGAAATTAAGATTTAAAATGCTGTTCGCAAATCATAGGTACCTAATCAATAACAAATTACTTCGGTCGATGTCTCACAGACTAGTTATCCAGTTCCGAGATCATAGCATAGACGATAGACGCGTTCTAAACAACGCTCCACTTGCGCACAGATTTGCGTTTATGTGGAAGCGACGGAGCCGAGGTACGTTTGCTGAATGTTAAGCGCCGTATTGGCGACGGAACCTCTCCTAAAACCAAATTCATTTCATAACACTCGTAAGACTCTTAACTTGCTTCAAGATGTGTCAAGTCAACATACGGATCTTTCGAAATTCTACAATATGCAATAAGTATTTCCAGCTAAAGTTATAAGTTTGGTTGAAAAACAAAACGTAATGAAAAATTAACCATAAACAAATTGTGAATGCTTTCCAAATTCTATTCGACGAAACCATAATTATATGATCTGTAAGCCTTAAGTGTACTTTATTACGATATGTCTCTAAAAATGATCGAAACAAACGGTCTAAATGTCAAATTCCGAATTTTGAGAAAATCAACCCACCTAAATGGAAGCACGGGATTTTGGGCGAAAAAAAACTATCTTTGTAAATAAGGCCAGGATAAACGCGAGATTTATTTTGTTTATGCGAAAAGTGAATAATGACCAAAGATAATTGCAAATGTCACTTACGTGACGTGAAACGACGTTGACGTTGACACTTGACATTGATATTGTGAAATTAATTGACAAAGTTATTGTAATTATGATTTTAGTTGTGAAATGTGTGTTAAAACTACAGTGAAACCAAAATGTTTTTGCAAAATTAGTGTTTTATGAAATTTTAAGAAAAAAACGGTGTTACACTATACTTACTAATATTAGGTCCTTACATATGAAATTGGCGACTTTGATCTCAAATATCTCCTCTATGGTTAGGAATTCCAAATTCAAATTTATACAGCTATTTACTCATGTATTTGTGTTTCGAAAATTAAAATTCACTTATTTTTTCCTCAATTGTTTTGGACTTTTAATCAATTGTTTTGTTTTCAGCTTTTTTGGAGTCAATTTTCGCTTGGGGTATGATTTGGCTAGTTCGGCAGGGTTTAGCCATTGCTATGAGCGCTTCCGATTCTCGTACAGGACCCACTTTTCATCACAAGTAGTGATTCGATTTAAATCGAAATCCCTTCATTATTGTGCCGGTTGAGTAATGCAACGCAGCAGTCAACGCGCGTTTGTTGATTTGCTTTACTCAATTTGTGAGGTACCCACCTTTCAAGCTTTTTCACCTTCCCAATTTGCTTCAAGTGGATTAAAACAGTTTTATTACTAACACCGCAGCCTGCAGCTAACTCGGACGTGGTTTGCGATGGATCCGCTTCCACAATAGCCTTCAATTCTTCATTATCAACTTTGGTCTCCGGCCGTCCACGGGGCTTGTTCTGCAGGTTGAAATTTCCAGAACGAAAACGTTGGAACCAAAAACGCACTGTGTTTTCTTTTGCGGCACCGTTGCCATACATATCATTAATCCTTCGAGCCGTTTCTGCAGCACTGGTGCCACGGTGGAACTCGTACTCGTAAATACGCGATATTTCAAGTTTTCCATTTTGTAAAGTGAGTGACGCAAAGAAATAAAACAATTGAGGAAAAAACAAGTGAATTATAATTTTCGAAACACAAATACATGAGTAAATAGCTGTATAAATTTGAATTTGGAATTCCGAACTATAGAGGAGATATTTGAGTTCAAAGTGGCCAGTACGGCAAAACGCCAATTTCATATGTAAGAACATAATATTATAAAGAGGAAAGATTTGACTGTTTGTATTGAATAGGCTCCGAAACTACTGGACGGATTTGAAAAATTCTTTCACATTGAAAATCCTACGTTATCCCTGATAAATAAATAGGCTATAAAATTACTTTTCCTACGGAAAAATATAAAATTCCCACGGGAAAACAAAAATAACGCGGGCGAAGCTGCGAGCGGAAAGCTAGTAATTAATAAAAATGTTAATAATTACTCTATTATTATTTTAATTCTTAATTTATATACTTTTTTTCTATAACATCTTAAACATCCGCATCCGCATTCGCATCCGCGGATGTGAGCCTTCAAAAATCCGCATCCGCATTCACATCCGCGGATGTGAAAAAATCGGCATCCGCAACATCCCTGGTCAGGAGGCAGCGAGTTCCACGATCTGACGGCATGGACAGTAAAGGACCGCTTATAGAACTGCGTATTAAAGTAAGGAAGTTGTAGCAGCGTACGAAGGTGTGATCTACAAATAGTGTCAGGAGAACGAGCAAACTCAAAACGCTCACGAAGGTAACGCGGAGAAGAAGGGTATGTATGATATTAAAAATAAAACAAAGGATACGTAAATTTCTTCGAAGCCGGATAGGAAGTCACTTAAGTGGGAAACATGATCATACTTACGTAAACCAAAAATGAATCGAATACAAACATTTTTAAGCCTCTTAAGCTTATTGAGTAATTCCTCCGTGATGTCTAGATAACTAATGTGAGCATAATGCAAGTTCGGTAGAATTAAAGATTGAGGCAGAGAAATTTTTGTCTGTGACGGAAGGAAGTACTAAAGGGATTTTAGGATGTGAAGAGGCGAATACTTTGCGACTAACTTCGTTAACATGATCCTTCCAGCTCAAGTTGTTATCAAAGACAACGCCCAGGTTTTTGTCGGACTTGGTGTTTAATAATAGACCCATCAAGAACAATAAATTGGCTAACCATATACCTACTGCCTACAATAAGTGCCTTTGTCATAGCAGGATTGATGAGTAGGCCATACGATTTAGCCCACCCACTGAGTCTCTTCAAATCCTCATTGAGAGCTACAATTTCACTATGTGCTTTACACACAGTGAAGTGGCGAAATATTTGCAAGTCGTCTGCATTAAAATGCTCGTGACAGTATTTATAAAACAGGAAAACAGGAGATGTGACCTTGAAGAACCTTGTGGGACGCCCACAGACAACGCGCACCAATTCGACAGTACATCGTTAAGTCGAATGCACTGAAATCGATCTCGTAGATATGAATTTAACCAGGTCACAGCTTCAGGAGATACATTAAGCCATCTAAGGATGCCATGTAGGAGAATATCGAAATCAACAGAATTAAACGCGTTGCTAAAGTCCAATAGCAAGAGTAAAGTGAGATATTTCTTCTCTATGGCAAACCTAATCTCATCAGTTATATGCACCAGGCCAGTAACCGTGCTGTGACCAGAACGGAAGACGGACTGAAAGGGGTTTAGTAGAGAGTTAGACGACAGAAACTTTGAACATTGTTTATAGGATAGTTGTTCGAGGACTTTTGATAGGAACGGTAAAATGAAAATATGCTAACCCAAAAAAAAACATATTTCAAATTAATGTATACTTGTGCGTAGCTGCCAATGATGCTTCCTCTCCAAGCCCTTGGCATCCAGCGGTTCTGCTGCTCCTCAGTGCCCAGACTCATGATGGCAGGCATAAACATCATGTAGTGGATCGCGAACGCAGATCCATCCCTCATAGTCGACGATCCCAGGAAGCAATTGAGAACACATCTAAAATTTACGGATGCTAAGTAGGTAGTCAGTTGAATAAAATTTGATACAGTGTAGAATCGTGCGGAAAGTACCTAAGCCGTGTTTGTCCTAAATAATATTTTTCGTCTTGCACGATACGTGGCATGCTGGATAGATGAGGATTTTGTTTCGAGTTTTCAATATCTTCACCACTATATAGAAAAAGGAACAGTACTTTGACTCCATATAATTGGGATGATGACTGAATTCTAATTTTTAAGGCTCGTCATTAAATATTAAAATACCGTGGAAAAAGATGCAGTCCTGTGAAATTTGAATTAAAATCGGCTTAGAAATACATTACAATCATTTTAAGTTGGTAATTTGAAGGCGATTAGACAGAGAGATCCGACATCAACCGTGACGTCATTGTTGAGTACGGCCATATAAACTCCTTGTAAATTGCTGTTTTGCTAGAAAGAGATGGAGAAAAATCTTTAATACCTTATATCTTGGTTGTTTTTATAGTTATTCGAAAACCGATCCTTCTATTAAAGCAAAAAAAAAATTTTTGTCATCTAGCCTATTATAAAGGGACGAATCGGCGCACGCACACATACAAACGTCGTTACGCCCGCCGCGCGCCGGCCGAGATTGTTGTATGTGTTCCACGTAAGGTTCCACGTACACGCTGCGCCGCTCACGCGCGGCGTGTACGTATACGTTCACCGATATTTTGTAGGTACCAACCCTAGCGCCCAGTTCAGCTTTAGGTATAAATTTCAAAGACACGCCTGAGTCAGGCTACTGTTCGTTCTCTATATTGTGTCTTCACACAGGTATAATTTTATTAACTGACCCTTACAAGTCTTACGAAGCTACGACATCCGTGTGAAGAAACATGTGTTCTAAAAATCGGTCACCACACAGAGAGATGAAAAACTTACGCCACCAACTGTTTCTCTTCATCCATTTTCTAAGGAAGAGCAAAATATGTATTAATAACACGTCTACTAATTACCGAATTGTGCTTGCTTCGTTCTTTATTATAACTACTTTTAAAAAAATCAAAATGTTTTGCCACTAGTAGTGCAGTGTCACTATTTTTTATATTACTTTAAATACCTGTAGACGCTCTCCCCACACCCACACCTGAATGTAAAAAACTTCGTTTGACATTTTTTCTTCATACGATCTAATCTTGGAAATTAGGAGGGTCCCGAGAGCGCTCGAGGGACTGCAAATATAGCATAGTGGCTTCCTCTACGTAAAACGTTGTTTCTCAAAAAAAATTTACTCTTCATAATATTTCATAAAAGACTGGTCAGTTCTGTTACCATTTTATTTAGAACTTTAATATAAAAATGGAACATAAAGTCACCGTCATTTTTTTCATCGATTTGTTTCTGTTTCCCGCTAATACTGATTTGTTTGTGATTTTCGAACTCAGTCTGACGAGAAATTGAAAAGTTTATACATTCGATAAATTCTCTATTTTATTAGTACAAGTTATTTTTTCGGTGTCAGTAATAGGCCACTAAGTTACAAAATAAACTAAAAATGCCCCATTTAACACTACTAGAGATTATAGGGCAGATGAAATGCGATGGAATAGTAATACCTACAGATATATTGCTGCCAGACTACAGCAGTCAAATTTAACTGCATATTCCTGAGAGCTCTCAGGAACACACAGGTAACGGGTGTACAGGCCGGAAATGAGCTTAGAGTCGTGCGAGGAGTGTGAGTGAGCTTGCGTACAGTTCGCTGAAGTTTTGAAGAAGTGGGCATAGGTTCGAATGTCCGGCCAAAGCTCCAAAACTGGAAAGACACCATCGTGTACATCGGTTAAATTTTCACGCGAACATCGTCTTTGGGAGATAAACCAATTGGGGCGGGTACTTATCACTGATGAAGCCTGATCGATGGAAGACAGAAAATATAGAGACGCAAAGGAGAACAATACATTCAGACTTATTTCGAAAATACGGTGGCATGTGAAGGCGGCTCAGTTATAGTGTGGGAAGGAAAACCTTTCGGAGCTTGAACGGAGTTAGTGATGGTCTATGGAAGGAATGTGACTGCTGATACATCAGGGATATTTTACAAGAACACGTTGTACTTTTTGCCCCCTATAATGATGATGGCTTTATCAGATGCAGGATAATGCTAGGGCTCACAGCGCTGGCTCAATCTAAGCATTTCTAAACCATGTAGGTATAACAGCGTGATGTAGTGGCCAGCAAGATCTCCGGATATGAATCCTAAAGAGCATGTTTGGGACTTATTCCCCTCAACAACCTTAAAAAACTGCAAAACGCATTACTTGAAGAATGGCAGAGCTTGTCCCAAGCATTGGCGTAGCTAGGATTTTTTTTCAAGGAGGCCTAGCCCACGCTTTTTTTTATGGAGGGCCCGGCAATTAACTTCCTCCCCCTGATGTTAAGCGGTGAAAGAGGCCCAAATGATTTGACAGATAGAGGAGGGACGACATCCACTATCCTAACTGCCCGCCCCTTGCCGGCCCAAAAGATGCATTTTCACGCCTCTTTTGGCGGAACTCATGTTGTAGAATGGAAGAAACACGTGCGCAGGTAGAGAATTCCAAGTGTGGGATAAACGACAAAAGAAGGAATCTTGGAAATACTTGGTACGGTGTGAAAAGAAAGATACAGTGTAAGGATGACTTCGAAGGCCCTAACGCGTGTTTCTGAAGTAATGGAGAAGGAGGGATAAGGTTAAAGAGCTCCTCAGAACATTCCCCATGGAACATTCGGTAAAGGGCACTAAGAGAGGCGATGTCACGACGAAGTTGTAGAGGCTCGAGGGTGTTAATTGCCTTTACATCACCAATTATGCGAATAGCGCGACGCTGCAATCTGTCCAGAGCATCGAGGAGGAGCCGTCGCAGATGTGAGCAAGATTTTACGCAAGACCTAATCTGAGTTTTATACAACAGGCATAGTTGAACCGGCGCAAAATACCTACGCACCTTGTTCAGGACACCGAGTTTCAGTGAAGCAGTAGTTATAACGGATTCGATGTAGTCTCTGGGGTTCAGATCGCAGCGAATGTTCATTCCGAGCAAGGTGATGTTGCTCTGCGTGTGAAGGGTTTTGCCTTGAAGAGAAGGAAAGGGAAGGAAAGGCAAATTAGACAAACAGTGCAAATTGGCTGATTCTATAATAACTATATTCTATAACTATTTGCATGCAACCACGCTTTAATCGCAATACAAAATTAAAAGAATCTTTGAAGTAAGTGAGATATACATATTACGATTTGTTTAAGATTGAAAACTAAAATACCGTTCTTAGATATAAAGTTATTTTTTAATGTTTGAAAGAGTAAAGCTTTGTAAAAATTAATTAGGATATGTAGGTATGTGGATCGAGCGGAGCTGAATTGTGCTGTCTGCGCGGACGCCAAACGACCAGCCAATCACCGCATGGGGGGCATGAACTGCAGCCCCCCACCGGTCAGGGGCCGTCTGGCCCCAGTGAAACTGACCGTGGCCCCAAGAAGTCCGGCACCAGAGGTAGCACCGGCCGCAGCTACGGCCCAGGAGGAGCCCATGGAGACCACCAATGTCTAGTGGGCCTATAAAGCTCCTCCAGGCTAATTTGAACCACTGCGCCGCGGCACAGGACCTCCTATGTCAGACCGCGGCGGAGTGGGGTGTGGATTTGGCGATTGTGTCGGAGCCGTACTACGCTCCGCCACAATCGTCAAATTGGTTGGTGGCGGCGGATAGTTCCGCCGCCATAATGCGGGCGGCGCGTGGCACAGCCCCCTCTCTCATTCTAAGAGAGAGAGGCACTGGTTACGTTGCCGCCATGTGGGGGGGAATTCTGGTTGTCTCAACTTATTTCTCCCCCAATCGCAGCCGGGCGGACTTCACAGTCTTCCTGGCTGCGCTAGAGGGGGTCGTCCGTAGGACGGCCCCGCTACCAGTGCTAGTTGCGGGAGACTATTGAGACTATTGAAGCGTGGTCTACCGCGTGGGGGTCCTCCCGCACTAGCGCGAGGGGTGGAGATCTGGAGTCCTGGGTTTTGTCCCTGGGGCTCCAGATTTTGAATAGGGGCTCCATCCCTACCTGCGTCCGGGTGCAGGGCACGTCCGTGGTGGACGTGTCCTTTGCATCCCCCTCACTCGCCAGTCGAGTCATTGACTGGCGAGTTGAGGAAGAAATGGAGACCCTATCGGACCACCTATATGTCCGATATGAGGTCTCCACGGCATCCCCAGGGACCTCGATCCGTAGGGGCCCCGTGGTGAGTGCCTTCCCGCGATGGGCGCTCACCAAGCTCCGCCCAGATGTGGCGGAGGAGGCGGCGATGGTGCGGGCATGGGCAGCAGTGCCGCCCCACCTCGCCGGGGATGTCGACGGCATGGCGGATCTCTTCGCAGACGACATGAAGGTTGTTTGCCAAGCCGCCATGCCCAGGGCGCAGGCCTGCCCCGAAAGGGGGCAGGTGTACTGGTGGACGCAGGAGAATGCGGTTCTGCGTACCACCAGTATGAGGGCCAGGCGCGCCTACGTTCGTTGTCGTAGGCGCGCCAGAACTACACCCGACGAGGAAGCTGAACTTCGTCGGGTGTATGCGGCAGCCAAGAAGGCCCTGCGGAACGAAATCTGCAGGGCCAAGGAGGAGTCCAGGGAGTAATTTATACGTCTCCTGGACGATGATCCGTGGGGGCGTCCGTACCGGATGGTGAGGGGGAAGTTAAAATCTTCCGCTCCCCCTACCTCCGCTATGGACAGAGGGCTGCTGGATCGGGTGCTGGGGACACTGTTTCCCGATCCCGGTCCGTTCCAGCCTCCCAGAATGGTCCCCCCGGACGCTCCTCCGGTGGAAGTGGCTGCCGCTATCCCTCCCGTGTCGAACGTGGAATTCGATACGGTGAGGGAACGGTTCCGGCGCAAAAAGAAGGCGCCGGGACCGGACGGTGTCCCAAGCAGGGTTCTGGCCCTCGCCCTGGGACACCTTGAGGAGCGGTTCCGGGCAGTGCTAAATTTAAGCATCTCCTCGGGCCGCTTCCCCAGTCGTTGGAAAGCGGGCAGGCTCTGCCTGTTAAGGAAAGAGGGCCGCCCCGCGGATTCCCCGACTGGGTATCGGCCGGTGGTGCTGCTCGACGAGGCCGGGAAGTTCCTGGAGAAAATCCTGGCTTCCCGCATCGTCGAGCATCTAGAAGACCGGGGGCCGGACTTGGCTGACAACCAGTTCGGCTTCCGCACCGGCCGGTCCACGGTGGACGCGGTGGCCCTCCTCAAGGGGTGGACTGAGGAGGCCACAGCTCGTGGGGAGACTGTTGTTGCGGTGTCTCTTGACATCCGCAACGCTTTCAACAGCCTGCCTCACGAGTGCATAAAGGAGGCACTCCGCTTCCACCGGGTGCCTACGTACCTCCGCGCCCTCGTGGAGGATTACCTGCAGGCTAGGTCCATCCTCTACGAGGGGCCGGATGGCCGTATCCACACGTGGACAATGGCGGCGGGTGTACCCCAGGGTTCCATACTAGGTCCTCTTTTATGGAACCTTGGGTACAACTAGGTCCTGCGAGGCGACCTTCTGCCACGAACGAAGGTCGTCTGCTTCGCCGACGACATGCTCGTCGCGGCGAGAGCGAAAACGGGGGAGGAGGCGGCCCACCTTGCGTCGGTCGGCACCTCACTGGTCCAGCATGGCCCTCGAAAAGACGAGGGCCATGCTGGGGCTCCGCGTCCGCGTGGAGGGGGTCCGTATACCGGTCGAGGCGCACTTTAAGTACCTCGGCCTGGTTCTGGACCCCCGATGGAGTTTCGAGGAGCATTTTAAGCTCCTCGCTCCACGGCTGTGCGCCGCCGCAGCCGCACTCGGACGGGTCCTCCCTAATATAGGAGGACCAGGATCGGCGTGCCGTCGACTGTATCACGGGGTGATACGGTCGATGGCACTCTACGGAGCCCCAATATGGGCGGAGTGCCTCTCCCCCCGAACGGTGGCTCTCTTGCGACGTCCGCAGAGGGTCATAGCGACCCGGGCCGTGCGAGCGTATCGCACGGTCAGTCACGGCGCGGCCTGCGTTCTTGCGGGCCAAACGCCGTGGCATGTCGACGCACGCGTCCTCGCGGAGGTGTATCGACATCGGGTTGCTACTCGTGAACGAGGGGGACGGTCCGCTCCACAAGAGGTGGAGCGGATTCGTACCATGGCGCAGAGGAAGGCTCTGCGTCAGTGGGGTGAGGCACTCGCCTCCCCAGCTGCCGGCCACCGGACGATCGACGCGATTCGTCCGGTGTTGGAGGAGTGGGTTGGGCGCCGGCAGGGCAGTCTCACGTTCCGCATGGTGCAAGTACTGACCGGGCATGGCTGCTTCGGTCACTACTTGCACCGGGTCGCGCGTCGGGAAGAAACGCCGCGGTGTCACCACTGCGACGCTCCCGACGACACTGCCGAGCACACCCTATTGGAGTGCCCGGCATGGCGACCCCAGCGCAGCGAGCTTTTCGCTGCGCTGGGAGTCGGAGACCTCTCGCTGCCGAGCATGGTCGTGGCCATGCTCCGCGGCGATGCGGAATGGGGGGCTGTCGCCTCCTTCTGCGAGGACGGAATCTCGCAGAAGGAGGCCGCGGAGAGGGAGCGGGAGGCAGATCCTCAAGCCGCTCCCATCCGCCGCAGACGGATAGGCAGGCGAAGGCGGGCATTTGCACAAGCGATGCCCGTCTAATGACCCTGCCGTGGAGGCCTGCGTGCACGGTTGGCCCCGTGCACGCCGCCGTAAGGCCCTCCGTCTGGGGATTGCCCTGGTGTTCTCGGGCAATCCCCCCTTGGCGATAGCCCGACCAGTGGGTCGGGCTTGCCCGGGCGCGTAGGTAGTGGAGTCGCAGTATGGACCTTACCTAGCGCGCCCTTAAGGGCAGGGAGAACACCGGGGGGTTTTAGTGGGTAGGCCTGGCATGCTGCCGGGAGAGCCCCACACACGCTCGCTGTTTAGCCAACGGCGGGTACGGTGCGGTTACGCATTTCCCCCCGGGAAAAAAAAAAAAAAAAAAAGGTATGTAAAGGATCGAGGTTTTAATAAAAGAAAGCTTCAATGTTTAGGTACTAACATTTTTCATAAACTATCTGGACAATGAGTTTGACATCTACTTTTGCTTATTTCAAAACAGATGCATTGGCCCGATGTTGGTAATTGCTTGGGCATAATGATGATATTTTACGGGATTGGGCCAATGTCAAATGATATCTAATAGGGCCTACGATAAGTACACTACAAAAGTGCCAACAGTTTTTAACTAACGGTAGGCAGTAGTAGGATTGGCCTAACGTTGATAATTGGTTGACGTAAGGATAACATTGTACTATAGTGGGCCATCGTGAGATTTATGAAGGCAATATTACTAACTATATCCCAACGGATTCCTCACTGTTGGCCAATGGATGCCAACATAAACAACTACTAGGGTATTTGCGATACGAAACGACACCTAATGGCAGCGGCCGCGCGTCAACTAGTTTTATATAACGTGTATGATCATATTATGGTCAACGTAAATTGTCAGAGGGGTTCGCCCAGCCTTGCCATCTCCCGTCTGAATGCTGTAAAGGCTCCAGTACACGTTGGCCGAGCGCGCTCGGCGAGTGCGCTCGGTAGATTTTCGTGATACTGTTTACACGTTGGCCGTGTTTCATTCTGCGTTGGTCGCTAGATGAAGATGAACGTTAGGGAGATCGCGCCCTAACTAAACATGAATTATTTAATGTATTCAGACAAGTTACTTCATCATCATCATCATCACAGCTCATATACGTCCCCACCGAGGGGCTCGAACCTACCATATGTTAGGCCCAGCTAGGGCATGCAGTTTCATAGATTTTCAGTTTCGAAATTGGCTTATGAAATTAGGTTCATTAGTTGCGAAATTTCGAAATTCAAGGAACACCTTAGTAATAGAATATCAGACTGTTTGTGAAACTATAATGAAAGCGTTTTATAATACTTAAAAAAACCTTTATTTCTTATAAAAAATGTATACCATAATGTCAATACAATCACAGTAATCAAACTTTTAAACTTTTTCCAAGACAATAGATTATAGCGGTAGGTAAGTTCTTATAAAAAATCAGCTACATTCTTAAGGAACGGAAAATTTCAGCAGAAAATGGGATATTAGAAAAGCTAAATCAATAAACATTTTAATCTTCAGATTAAGTTAGATAGAACCCATTTCTTGCTGAAAATGGGATCTAAGAAAAGTTAAATTATATTCTGCTACTCAGAGAGCTTCTCAGCCAGTTACAAATGTAGCCGGCCGCTGAGAATGCCCTCTCAGCTTCGACACTGGTTGGGGAAATCGATATCAAGTAATTGTAGGCCTTATCTAAAATCTAAAACCGCGGGCGAAACCTGCCGCGCGCAAGCGGCAGGTATACTGGTGGTCGCAGACCATTGCGGATCTGCGCGCCACCAGCTGCAGGACGAGGCGCGCCTACCTGCGGTACAGAAGGCGCACCACCAGGAGGACGCCCGACGAGGAGGAAACTCTGCGTCGGGCGTACAGGGAGGCGAATAAGGCCCTCAAAACGAAGATCTCGAGGGCCAAAACGGAGTCGTGGAACTCGTTTATAGAGCTCCTCGACTCCGACCCCTGGGGACGGCCGTACCGACTGGTGAGAGGGAAGTACCAAAACGGTGCTCCCCCGATACACCAGTTGGACGAGGGCTCGTGCAGAGGGTTCTAGGGCGCTTTTCCCCGACCCTGGACCCTTCGAGCCCCCGAGGATAGTCGCCCCCAGCGCCTCCCTCGAAGTGGAGGAAGTGGGCCCTCCCGTGTCGGACCTAGAGTTCGACGCGATGAGGGAGCGGTTCCGGCGCAAGAGAAAGGGGAAGGCGCCGGGACCGGACGGGGTGCCAGCGAGGGTCTTGTGTCTGGCACTGGGTCCTCTGGAGGAGCGGTTCCGGGTGGTGCTCAATACGAGCATCGCCTCGGGCCGTTGCCCTCACTGCTGGAAGGTGGGGCGACACTGCCTTCTGCGGAAGCCGAATCGCCCCGCCGATGCCCCGTCGGGGTACAGGCCGGTGGTGCTGCTCGACGAGGCCGGGAAGTTTTTTGAGAAAATTCTAGCTTCCCGGCTCGTCGAGCATCTGGAGGGCCCGGGACCGGACTTGGCCGAGTGCCAGTTTGGTTTCCGCACCGGCCGGTCCACCGTGGACGCCGTGGCCCACCTCAAGAGGTGGACTGAGGGGCCCCCTTCAGCCCCCTCCGCCGGCAGAGGAGGTTGTTGAGGTTGAGGATGTCTAACGACACCGCAACGCATTCCACAGCCTCCCCCACGAATGCATAGAGGAGGCACTGCGCTTTCACGGAGTGCCCCTCTACCTCCGCTCCCTCATCACCGATTACCTCCGCGGGAGGGAAATCGTGTATGAGGGGGCGGACGGTCGCGTCCACAGGTGGCCGATGGCGGCGGGTGTACCCCAGGGTACCGTGCTGGGCCCTCTGCTCTGGAACCTGGGGTACAACTGGGTTCTGCGGGGCAACCTCCTGCCGAACATGGAGGTTGTCTGCTTCGCCGACGACACCCTTGTCGCGGCGAAGGGGCACACGTATGAGGAGGCGGTCCACCTGGCGTCGGTCGGCACGACGATGGTCGTCCGTCGCATCCACCTCCTCGGAACCTCCCGATTGGAAGACAAGTGCCGAGTCCACAGGCGCCAGCGACGCTCAAGTTACTTACTCTGGTTTTATTGTTTTGGGTGCCATATAACGGATTCAATATGATAAAAGTCAATGAACCTAAATATCTCCTCATTCCTCCATGACGCCATGTTCGTGAAACAATCTTTGAAAATATTACTCGTAAGCGCGACACTACTCCGACGCGTAGCTCTGAACTAAACACTCGGCCAACGTGTGAGTGAACGCTGTTTGCAGTTTGCGCCAAATCTCTTTTTAATGTGTGCACGAAAAACCGACACTGATCAGCCCCCTTACCATGATCGCTCAAAACAATATTAAAACCGCACTGAAAGCGGGATGCCGCTATACGCAGCAACAACGGTGTCTCTGTTTCAATATCGTTTTAACCTCGCTATAAGCGATCACGGTAGGGCCCCTGAGGCCCAATTCTACTAATATGTTACAGCCGAATCGCAACTGAACCGTTGCGGTCGGACCAATCGGAGCGCGTATATTGTCATTCAACTGTTCGATGACGTGATAATGTGGCGTTCTGATTGGTCGATCGCAACGGTTCAGTTTCGATTGAGCTGTAACTTATTAGTAGAATTGGGCCTCTGGTCGTCGGCGAGTGTTGGCGGCAAACGCCAAATACACACAAAACGGTACAGTACACGTTGGCCGAGCGCGTTCGGCGAGTGCACTCGGCCAACGTGTACTGGGACCATAAGATTAATAATGATTGCTAAAATATCGTTTTTTTTTTATATATAAAATGACAATTTATACTGGAAAACATATGTTGTAAGTGGAATGTTAAAACGCCTACAGCTTATTCAAATATCAATTAATTAAGCTGGAAATGCTCGTAATTCCTTTCCCATATAACAAACTTTCTTTAGTCCTAGTTCTGTACCCTTTCCCCTATTGTGTCTGTCTCATTCTCTCGTCCCAAGGTTGCCTGGAAGATATTGCTTTTTAGCAATAAGGTCGCCTATTTGTTTTGGTCTGTTTTTTTGCAAAATATTTTATATAGTTTTTGTTATTTTTCCTAAAATTTTTCATCAGAATTTAAATATTCGATTTTAAAAGAAACTGCATTTAATTTCTGGGGGTTAGGTACTAAATTGTGGTTTAATCTGTCACATCAAAATAAATAATTAATAAATTATAAATAATTAATAAATTTTCGGCCCGTTCCAGATAAGCATTTATAGCCATAAATACCAACATTTTTAGCATCTCTGCGTTTCATTAGCCGGTGATGCTAGTTTTTCTTGCTGGTTGTCATGCGTTTCATTTAAGCATTTTTAACACGAAATGCTAGCATCAAATACCCATGCTAATAGATGGGTCCTCTGATACCACTTTTTGACAGCTTTCAAATTTGACATTTGGAATCTTTTTTTCATGAATCAAAAAGGATTTTCAGCGGATTTAAAAAAAATATTGAAAGATATTTATAGTATTAGCCAATTCTGATTTATATTATAAAAAAATTTAAGTAGCTGGACTACGTAGGTGAGGTTTCAAAATTCAGCACGAAAAATCAGTACCTTGCGTTTCATTTGTAAAAATTAGCGCGGCTAAAAATGTCAACATTTCTTATAAGAAACGCAAAACGAGGCTAACATCAGATGTTAGCCTCAGAAAGTAGCAGTGCTTTATCTGGAACGCAGGGTTTATTGTTAGAGCATGATCCCGCCATTTTGATAATGAAAGCCGGATTTTGTCTAAACTAAGTAGGTTCAAAATTATAATGTTTGGTATCAAATAGTACCAAATGAGTAAGTACTAAATTGCAGTGGGTTTTTCAAAACAGGAAGTGGTCCGCCATCTTGAATTTTATCGCACCACAACCGTCTCAAACACGAATCGAATACGGATAAGTGCGCAAACGCTAGGACCCGTTTAAATTTCCCGTTCGGTTTTTTCACGTATCGAACACGAATCGAATACGAACCGAAGACGTATAAGTGCGCAAGCGCCCTTACGGTCCTACTCGAAAATCGTCTCGCACGCAACTCACTTCCGTCCGGCGCATCGCGCACTCGCGGACGCCGAACCATATCGAATGTTCATGAAAGGAAACGAGCTGGTAATCGCCGCGGCGATTACCAGCGTGCTGTCGAGGAATGCGCGGAGCATTGATTTATATACGTCAATGGCGCGGAGCGGTATTATTTATCTGGCGCGGGGGTTCGCGCTATAATATAGGTAATATTTAGTAGCGTAAGGTAAGATAAGAGCTAGATATCTGGAAAAGTACAATTATACGCTGCAGACTTCTCAATCTATCTATACCTCTACTTATGTGTTGGATAGTAGGTAACCTGTAATTTGTGAAAGTTCTCCACTCTTCCTTTTGCATTCTCCGCACGTGTCCAAAAACAATTACGGACTTCCTAACTGACTCCTCATACTTCTCTTTATAGGATAAGCAGTCCTCTGGATCACCTTCCTCGAACTCCCGACGGCTAATCATTAGTTCATCTGTAGACGAATCAAAAAGCGAGCTGTGAGTTACATTTTGTGTGGAAGAAATAAGTATGTAGGTATAGTTTGTTTCAAAAAACTGGAAAAACTCCCTAATGACGTAAAAAGTAAACATTTACTTATACTCGTATATAGGTACTCAAATATTTTCTCATATTCTGCGATTTCACTTGGAACTGACAATATGTAAGTAATTAGAACTTTGTACGGAACCCACTGTGCGCGAGTCCAACTCTCACTTGGCCATCTGAAGCTAAATGTTTTAATTCGTGAATAAAGCAAATAGGGTGTAATTATTCCTTCTAATAACGAAGAACTGAGGGAGAAGGTGATATTGACAGTCGATTAAACAGGCACACGACACGAGTGATCCTATCCTATAAAGCTTCACTAGCTTTTAAGATTATTTAAAGAGTAAATTATAACAAGCTTCACTTATTTATTTGTATGTACGTACGGAATCCTATAAATGTGTTTTAACTGACTTTAATAAAGGTTATCGTGGATAAAAACATGCCAGACATACTATTTACTATTGAAATTAAGTTTATAAACTCAGAAGATACTAAGCTACTTACCGCTTTGTTTACGCTGCCGAAGATTGTCTTCACCTCCATCGTACAAAATTGTAAGTTCCCTAATATCAAACGTACATTGTTCCCTTTCTTTTTGTAAATCCTCGTTCATTTTATAAATTGAAATAGATATAAAAATACAAGCGCGTGCACACCCGTCTCCTACAAAGCACTACGTGATTATTACTTACATGCGTTTTAAGTGAAGTGAACTCAGTGTCATTGAATACAATACGTTTATATCAGAAACAATCGCGTCAATACTCGTCGAAATTACATTATCATTGGAATCCACAATATAAAATCTATTTAAGGCGAGGATTTCCCAAATTTGCCGATCTTAGAACGTCTAGTTCTGGATAATATTAGAACCCACAATTCTGAAATTCACACACCTTAAACTTGAAGATATAATCTAGTGAACTGTGAAAGCAGAAACACGATTTACTCCATTTCACTCGATAGAAAAAAAATCCAAACATAGGTCTAAATCAAAAGCTAAAACCACGATTTGAAATCGAAATATACATAAAACAGTATAAAAGTTATACCAAAACATGTAGTTCGTTATTATCTAGTGAACTGTGAAGACAGATTTTTTGATGTCATATAAAATATTTAGGAAAATGACGAAAATTCTATAATTTCGCTTGGTTGCAATCGCGCTCCATATAAGACAGTACTCGCCAAGTCGTCTCAGGGTATGGTCATGTCGCTTCGTGTCGCGGGCGCAAAAATAGTACGTTGTTACCCTAGGGGTGAAAGTAACTTATTTAGTCCCGAGACGGGGTTTGGCGCCCGAACGTAGAGAGGGCGCCAATAGTTCGAGGGACTAAATAAGTCTTTAACCCGAGGTAAACACTGTGCTTTTCATTACGAATACAAGCAAAGTAAAAATAAAAACATGAATCAGCTAAAGAACAAATGAGTGAATTTTATTTTAATAAATCAACAACTTTTGCCTCTTCTATTATGTATGAAATCACTGCTATCTATACGGAATAATAAACAAAATTCTAAACTCGAAAAAACAAATGAACATCGGATTGCCGCTCTTACCCGCTTATTTTGTTTTTTTTTTCTGTGGCCGGCCAGCTATTCAGCCATTATTTTTCATTTTCATCATTGAAAAAATGGTAAATATTTTGCTCAAATCTATGTTATTTAAAAAAAAAAGTTGAAAGTAAATTATAATAAAGTCATTCAAAAAATAAATTCTTTAAATACTTTACATTATGTTATTTCAATTTTACATCTTGCTGTGATTGAGTGGCTGTATAGAAAGACGGAACATGGTTCAATAGATATATGAAAATAGAACTAGTTTGTTTTTTAAAATTTGACAGCAGCTGTCAGTTGAAAGTGATTCTACCTAGGGCTGAAAAGTATTACTTTCAACCCGCTTCTCAGGCAACTTCAGACCTACTTTCAGAGTATGAGTAATGAAAAATATATTACGTGTTTCTTTACGATCGAATTTTAATTTTGCAGTTTGCGTTTATTTTGTTAACTTTCATTATTATTATAGATTAGTGTAGTAATATGGTGAATAGTGTAAATAATGGATTAGGTATTATAAAGGAGAAAACTATTTTAATCCTTCTTCCTAAATTATTTTATGTGTGAAAAAATATGTTTTTCGTTCTTTTTTTCTATAAGTTATTTTATGTGTAAAAATCGCTAATAAAAGAAGTCAAAGACGAAATGTTAAATCAAATGCATACAAAAAATGCTGAAAGAAAAGTGGTAAATATTTATTTCCCAAATGTTTATATTTTATTGCCGCGGCCATATAGCACAGTGCAGTGTTAATAAACCAGTATGATAATTTCTTCAAGTAAATATGCAACGATTTATAGGTTCAAAATAATGTTTCCTATAAAACTTTATTGCTGAATTCCTTTAAATACTTAATGTTACCCCCTTTATTCACAACGCCTTGCATCAAAGCTTTAGAAGGTAGAATCAACAGCACATTATACATGTAGCTAAATAATAGAGTTTTATTCGAGCCTATATATTATATATGATTATGAACAGTAAAACAGTATTTTAGGAATCTTTTAAATTTCGTAATATTTATGGTCAAGCGTGAGTTGATTATAAAAAAGTAAAAAATAATTAACATAAATTTCCGTTCGATTTATGTAAAGATCACTTCATTGTATTAAAAGAAAATATCTGATCAGCGGAATTTTGTGAAACTTTATAAAATATTTGCTTTTGCCCGCTGCTTCGCCCGCATAAGTGCCGCTACGAACCAAAGCGGACCTTGCACTCACCACGAACCTGGCTGCTGAACCACGACGACCATCGCCGACGCGGTCACGCACTTCGCAACAATCGAAGAGTAGTGCGATCGCCCGCATCCGTAACGCACACATAGAAGCCGAGGAACGTCTGGCAGAAATAAGAAGAAAGGAGCTCCAGATAGAAGCTGATCTAATTAAGAAAAGGCTAGCTGTGCAAGTTGAAAACATTCGAGATGAAGAAGAAGATGAAGCACCCAAGAGCATAGTCGACGTCACAGGACGAGTCGACGATTGGCTTCAACAAGCTCAACCCAGCGATATACGGGGGGAGTCAACGACGCCGAGACATACCTCTACGGGATATAAAGAAGAGGGCGCCGTTCCAGCGCAAGTCACGCGCACCCCAGGGAACGAACGGGGGGAACCGAACGCTCAAACAATGCGACGCCGTGAAGCTGAACCCGTGAGATTTGAAGAAAGCAATCGACATCATACGCGATCGCCAACACCCACCAGAACCAGGAATAGGGGAATCGAACAACTGGCAGAAGCTATTGAGAAAATGGCGAGGAACCGACCAGTGCCACGACAAGTCACCGAACTTCCGACGTTCAGTGGCGCCATCAGCGAGTGGTTACCATTCAAGGCTGCGATGAAGGAATCCACTGCCGTGTACAATTTCACACCGACCGAGAACATGGCTAGACTACGCAATTGTCTACGAGGGGAAGCGCGTGAAGCCGTTGCGGCGCTGTTACACACCGCCGGCGACCCGAACCAAGTCATGCGCACTCTTGAGCAATGCTTCGGATGACCGGAATTCATCATTGACCAAGCAATGGAAGACATCAAGCGACTACCACGAATCGGTACTTCGACCAACGAGCTGAACACTTTCGCCATTCGACTACAGAACATCGTCTGCGTACTGAAGAGCGTGGATCGGCAAGGGTACCTACGACATCCCATGCTGACACGCGAGGTGACCGAGAAGCTGAGTCCACACCTGCGAGCTCGATGGTGCGACTACGCCCTAAGTACAGAACATTCTATGGAGCCGGAGATTGTTTTACTGTCACAATTTCTGATGCGTGAAGCCGATCTGGCGCTTCGCTTCACCTATGCGCCGCAAAACGCAACTTCAACTCTGAAGACATCGACCACTAACCGAAACTTGAAGCCAATCATCGTTCCACTCAGAAAGAAAGGCAGAGAAGATGTTTATACCACCACAGTATCACCCAAAGGGTACAAGTGCGTTGGCTGCGAAGAAAATCATACGCTACCTCACTGCAGGAGCTTCAAGAAGATGAACACAGACGAGCGGTGGCAGATAGTGAAGTCGGCGGAACTCTGCTTCAAATGTATCACGGGCCGACACCGAAGATTTAATTGTAGAGCCAAGGCATGTGGCGTGAACGATTGCCGTCGGCCGCACCACGCATTGCTGCACGCCGAGCCGGCAACGCCAACAACAAGCGAGAGACTCACGGAAGCGACGAACGCGAGATCCAGTGAGACCGTGATGTCCATAGCAGCAGAAGACAAAAACGAGCGAGGTACAGTGCTACTGAAAGTAGTTCCTGTTCATATTGCCGGACCAGAGGGAGATGCACACACTTTCGCCCTACTGGATGAAGGCTCAACAATATCCCTCATAGAAGAAGATCTGGCAAAGAAGCTGGGAGCTGACGGAGAAGCACAGCCCCTACGAATCAACGGGGTAGCCGCCAGCCAGAAACGAACGTTGAGCAGACTTATTGACCTAGAGATCAAAGGAGAAAGAATGGAAGAATTCCATGCAATCAAGTTGCACATGATCCCACAGCTGGTGCTACACAAGCAAACGATACCAGCTGCCTTCCTCATGTGCGAACACTTAAAAGATCTACGACCGGAAGATGTTTGTCACGAGGGCGCTAGACCACAGTTGCTCATCGGGGCAGACCACTGGCACCTGATAGTGTCCCGTGAACTAAGGATGGGCAAGAAAAGAGAACCCGCAGCCTCACTGACCGAATTGGGATGGACCATCCATGGGACAGCACCGAGCTGTATGTTCAGACGAGACGAAGGGTCCGTACTTCACGTGTACACACCCGACGACAACTTAGACAAGTTGATGGAAGATCACTTCAAGATAGATTCACTGGGAGTGGCCGTTCAAAGCAAGCCGAACGAAGCGGAGAAGCGCGCCATTGACATATTCGAGAAAACAGTGAAGAAAAGGAACTGTCAATTTGAAGTGGGATTGCCATGGCGTGTTGAGGACATGACCACGCCGCCGAGTTATAATATGGCACTAAGAAGATTGCAGGCAGTAGAAAGCAGAATGGAACGAGAACCGGCCTTCGCACAGCGATACACGAAAGCCATAGAAGATCTCTTAGCCAAGGGCTATGCAGAGATATGTGAGCAAGATGAGGAAACCAGTAAGAGAAAATGGTATTTACCGCATTTTCCGGTTTTCAACCCGAACAAACCGGGAAAACTTCGGCTGGTGTTCGACGCGGCCGCCAAGTCGCACGGTACAAGCCTCAACGACCTTCTGCTAGAAGGGCCTGACCTGTTGCAGTCACTACAGGGCATCATGTTTCGATTCCGAGAAGGGCGAGTGGCGGTGACGGCAGATATAGAAGAGATGTTCTTGAGGATCAAAGTCAGACCTGAAGACCAGGAAGCCCAATTGTTCCTGTGGCGTGACAACGCGAGCGAATCACCGAGAACTTACAAGATGACGTCACTGATCTTTGGCGCCACCAGCTCGCCGTTCCTGGCCCACAGCGTGCGAGATCGGAACGCACAAGACCACGCGCAAACGCATCCTGCTGCGTTTCAATCGATTACCACGAACCACTACATGGATGATCTAGTAGAGAGTTACGACGACATAGAGACCGCCAGAAAGACCATCAGTGAAGTATCATACGTCCATGCGCAAGCTAATTTTAACCTACGAGGATGGAACTCAAATGAAGAAGACGCATTGGCAGATATCCCTGAAGATCGGAGAACGCGAGCCACGACGGAATTAGCATCGGCACTAGGGAAGACACTGGGACTTCTGTGGGACGCCCAGACTGACGAGTTGGCCTTCAACACTGTGCTGCCGAGAGTACCGACAGAGATACTAAACGGAGATCGATCACCGACTAAAAGAGAAGCGTTGAGCATTGTGATGTCAGTCTACGACCCATTAGGCCTACTGAGTCACTTCACCATACGAGCGAAGATTACGCTGCAAAGCCTGTGGCGGAAGAGTCTCAAGTGGGACGAACGATTACCCGAAGAAGAAGCCGAAACATTCCGAAGATGGCTACAAGAACTGAGGGGAAACATCGCTCAACTTCGCTTGCCGCGATGGTACGGAGCCACAGAGAGACGCTGGATAAGAGAGAGCCAGCTAGACAGCTTTCATGAAGAATACGAGTTGCTAGAGAAAGCGAAACCGATACCTAAGTCAAGCCGACTTTACAAGCTAGACCCGGTGATCAAGGATGGCATTAAACGACTGAACGGGCGAATAAAGGCAGCCGACGTGTCATACGATGTGAAAGAACCGGCCATACTAGACGGGCGTCATCCTTACACGCGCCTGTTAGTGAAGAGAGAGCACGAGTACGCCGGTCACGGAAATCGAGAGCGTGTAGTAAATGACCTACGCCAGAGATACTGGATATTGAACCTGAGACCTACTGTGCGAGCTATAGCTAATAGCTGCGCCTTATGCCGCCTCAGAAAGACGCAACCGACAGTGCCTGTCTTTGGAGACTTACCACGAGCTCGTTTGGGCCCCTACCATCGACCTTTCACTAACTGCGGTGTCGATTACTTCGGGCCATTGATAGTGACCATCGGGAGAAGACACGAAAAGAGATGGGTGGCCCTATTCACCTGTCTCACAACACGCGCAATTCATCTGGAAATAGTGAGTTCGCTGTCAACTGACTCCGCCATCATGGCAATGAGAAGAATGGCTGCGAAACGCGGGTGGCCGTCACTTATGATCAGCGACAACGCCACCAACTTCCGCGGAGCTGACGCCGAACTACGAGCTGCCTACGCAGAATGGACCTCGGCTCTACGGGAACTGGGCCACCTTCATCGGATGACCTGGCGCTTCATCCCGCCAGGCGCACCGAACCAAGGCGGAGCATGGGAGAGGCTGGTGCGCTCAGTAAAGACGGCACTGACGACGGTGCTGAATCAGAAAGCGCCCAGAGAAGAAGTACTACAAACAGTACTCGCCGAAGTCGAACACGCGGTCAACGCAAGACCCCTAACTCACGTATCCGTCGACCCTGCGGATCCTGAGGCTCTTACACCGAACCATTTTTTGTTGGGATCATCAATGGGACTACCGAGCACTGGGCCCTGTCATCTGGCTGATCGAAGAACGTGGAGAGCATGCCAAGCGCTCGTCGATGAGTTCTGGAAGAGGTGGGTGCGCGAGTACCTACCAACGCTCGCACCCCGCCAAGCCGCCGCTGCACCAGAACGACCATTGCAAGTGAACGACCTAGTGGTGGTCGTCGACTCATCACTACCGCGCAATGTATGGCCGAGAGGAGTAGTCGAACGAGTCTACACGGGACCCGATGGACGTGTCCGCAGTGCAGACGTTCGGACCAAAGGAGGGACCTTCCGCCGCCCGACGTCGAAGCTATTTGTCCTAGCGGTTGAAGAGGCTTCGACAGAGTCTACACCGGGGGGAGAACTGTAAGAGACGACAAACACGCGTGCGAGAGGGATAGCGATACGCATAGTACGCGCTTATACCCCGCGCTACTTGCGACCCTTAGATTTAGTAGTATAAGGAATTTGCATATTGTTACGTGTTATACCCCGCGCTACTTGTGACCCTAAACGGGGGCTTATAAGAAATGTAAGTTGCAAATAAATTAGGAGTTCTCTCCGATCGCGCGCGCGGAGCGCACGCCTCGCTCCCTCCGATCTTGCGCCCAGAGCGCACGCCTCGTTCGCGGTCCGTCCTCAGTCAGTGTTCTCAGTCATCTCCGATTGTGCGCCCAGTTCGCACATCTCGCTCGCGGTCCGTTCGCTCAGTGTTCGCGTTCCGTGAGAGTTATTTCGCGTTCGGTTCGCCGATCCACGTCCGTAGCCCTCAGCGGCAACAAGTCATTTTTCCGCAATCGTCCCCAGTGGACACAGCGGTCTACCCCCCTCAGGCCCCAGTGCCAAAGCTGCTCCCAAGCCGCCCAGTCGGCACGGGAAAAGCTATACCCGTCCTGCCTGTGTGTTGTGCGGCCTACCAGGTCGCACAGCCCACCATCGCGGACGCCCCAGTGCTCCGCGTCCTTATAGGGGCGCGAAAGCGCACCCTTCCCGCTCATTCCGATCCAGGATGCCTGCTTCGACAGCCGCCACCCCTGGCGCAACCGAAAACGGCACCCGTCCTCGCGGTCGCCCCAGAGCTCCGCGTCCTTACAGGGGCGCGAAAGCGCACCCTTCCCGCCTAGTCCGTTCCAGGATGCCTGCTTCGACAGCCGCCAACCCCGGCGTAACCGAAAACGGCACCCGTCCCCGCGGTCGCCCCAGTGCTCCGCGTCCTTACAGGGGCGCGAAAGCGCACCCTTCCCGCCCAGTCCGTCCTCTCGTAGCTCAGCCTATGAGATTTCCTGACAGTCAGTATTTTCTCCGAGCTGCCTTCTGTACGCTCGATGAAGTAGGTCCCATCAGATGCGACCGGCCCACTTTGGTTCCCGGCGTCTATATAGCGCATATGCCCTAGTTAGTCTAGGGCAGCGCTGCACCGCCCCTTTCCTGAGGGGCGGTCGCTATCCGATGAAGCCTTAATGACCTTATGGTTAAAGGCATAAGGTGGAGTTTAGCCGGTAAGAGTCCGGCATAACCCGTTCGGCCGGCCGTGCGGGTATCCATGAGGATTCTCCACCTCCACTCCGCATAGTGGTTGGCAAACTGAGGTTTGCCGCAAAAAAAAAAAAAAAAAAAAAAAAACAAATAAATTACACAATGTCCTCTCCGATCGTGCGCCCAGAGCGCACGTCTCGCTCGCGGTCCGTTCGCTCTGTGTTCGCTTTCTGTGAGTGCTTTTTCGCGTTCGGTACGACCTTCGCCGCAACGCGCAGCCGTTCATCGGGTTTTCCGGAGCTTCGGGAGTCTTCAGGCGAACGTCGCGGCGGAACACCCGAAGAATCGCTGTTGGAGCGGCGGATCCCAGCTGGGTAAGCTGCTCGGCGTCACCCAGGTACGCCGACAGGTCTCCCGGCCTGTCACATCCTGAAGTCCCGATCCCATTGCACTAGGGCTTAGCCCTAGGGTGACGGAATAGGTTTTCCCGCCCATTTTGGCCGTTTCTAACGGTTTTTCCCCTCCCCCCCTGCCTCCCGGCAGGGGCGCTCCCCTCTCGCCCGCGCCTCTGTGCACACGCGGCTCTCCTTACGGTAAGCCTGCGTGAGGGTACACCTTTTTCCCGTTATATCCTAACTTTTCCGGCGCTTTACGCACGTCCCGTCCATTATGGACGATTCACTCCGAAAATACATCCGAAGTCTAGGCTTTGACCTCAACGAAGCGGCCGAGCATATGTTCAGCCAATTCGTTTCCCTACTCACACGTAGGACTCCACCGGCATCGCCCGCTTCCGCTGCGTCGTCTTCTACGACAAAGCGAACGGCCTCTGAGAGGTCCTCCGATTCGTCCACGGACGAAACTCTCACGTCGGCCCTCACCGATGAGGACGACGAAGCCCCATTCACTCCCGCCGGCGGGAGAAAAAGCCGTCGCAAGCGACGCGCGGCCCGATCCGCCTCCGTTGCCTCAGCGGCATCTAGCCAAGCCTCCGCAATTCCGTCCCTTATGGACATAGCGGTCGACCCCCCTCAGGCCCCTAAGGCCAAAGCTGCTCCCAAAGCCGCTCAGCCGGCACGGGAAAAGCCCCCTCCACCCATTTTCTTGCGGGATAAGACCCAGTGGACCCGCGTGTCCACTCTTTGTTCAGAGGCTAAGATCCTCTACACAAAGGCAACCAACACGGGCGATGCCATTAAAATCGTCGTCCCCGATTCCGACTCCTACAGGGGCCTCACCAAAATCCTTACGACTAATTCCTTGCCATACCATACTTTCGCGCTCCCCGAGGAGCGCAAAATCCGGGTTGTCCTTCGGGGCATACCTAGTGAAATCCCAAATGAGGCCGTCTTAAACGACCTCAAGTCCCAAGGCCACCCCGTAGAGGCCGTGCACAAGTTGCATAGCCGCTGGGGCAAAGCCTTTCCCCTCGTCTTGGTCGTAATGACCAATACTCCCACAGCCCGGGACATTTTCAAGTCCCCTAGCCTCGTTGTGTGCGGCCTCTCCGGGGTTAAACCCGAGGCGCCGCGCGCAAAAGGCGTCCCCGGTCAGTGCCACCGCTGCCAGCTTTACGGGCACGCGGCGGCCAACTGCCATGCCCACTATAGGTGCGTAAAGTGCCTCGACCCTCATCCCACCAGGGAATGTACCCGTACCCGGGACACCCCTACCCCTCCTGCCTGTGTGCTGTGCGGCCAATCGGGTCACACAGCAAATTATCGCGGTTGCCCCAGAGCTCCCCGTCCTCGCAGGGGCGCGAAAGCGCACCCTTCCCGCCCATCCCGTCCTAGCATGCCTGCTCCGACAGCCGCCAATTTCCCGGCGCTGCCGAAAACGGCACCCGTCCTCACACCCGTTCTCCCCCCTAAGTGGGGTCCCCGAGCGCAAGCTCCAAAGCCCACACCGCTCTCCAAAGCGGCGCCCGCCTCTGCTTCGGACGACCTCGCTGTCGTCTTTGACGCAATTGCTAAAGTCAATCTTGCCGAGCTAAGCATCTTAGCCGGCAAACTTAGGAACGCGCCAACTCCGCGCGATAAGACACTCGCGCTTGTCGAGCATCTAGAGCTCGTTAAATCCCTCTCGTAGCTTCGCCTATGAGACATCGCTTAGCAGTCAGTATTTTCTCCGAGCTACCTTCTGTACGCTCGATGAAGTAGGTCCCAATCAGACACGACCGGCCCACTTTGGTCCCCGGCGTCTTATATAGCGCATATGCCCTAGTTAGCCTAGGGCAGCGCTGCGCCGCCCCTTTCCTGAGGGGCGGTCGCTATCCGATGAAGCCTTAATGACCTTAGGGTTAAAGGCATAAGGTGGAGTTTAGCCGGTAAGAGTCCGGCATAACTCGTGCGGCCGGCCGTGCGGGTATCCATGAGGATTCTCCACCTCCACTCCGCATAGTGGTTGGCAAACTGCGTTTGCCGCAAAAAAAAAAAAAAAAAAAAAAAAAACAAATAAATTATGTTCGTGCTCAGTATTGCATAGTGAACCAGTTTGCGTTTTAATTAAAAGTGACTTGTACTAGTACCAGTGCCTACCAGTACCTGAACCAGCCCCGAACCCCTGAACGGAGCGTTAAGAATTTGCCGACCTAAACCATACAGTCCACAACAGCGTCGGTGGCGCTGTGGACTTGGCACTTGCCTTCCAATAGTTCCAATCGGAAGGTCCGGGGTTCGAGACCGTCATGTACCAATGTGTTTTTCGTTGTTCAAGTTTCATACGTACATTTGTCTGACGCTTCTACGGTGAAGGAAAACATCGTGAGGCAACCAATTCAATGGTGTATGTGAAGTCGACCAATGCGCACTGGGCCAGCGTGGTTGACTAAGGCCTAATCACCCTAACATAGGGTAGGCTCGAGCCCCTCGGTGGGGACGTATATTAGCTGTTGTGATTGATTGATTGATGGCCTACCAAAGTGAAGCTCATTTTGAAACATTTACCTACCTATTTAGGTGCTACTGCAAATCATTATCTGAATTGAAGTGTACCTAAATTTTACCGTTAAGCAGTTTTGTATTTTCTGCAAGCTAACTCACAAATGAACTTTATCTTTACAAATCATTTGCTTTCTATTTATTTTTTTATTGCTATTGACTGTAGTATTATATTATCTGTGCTATTGCTATAATAGACTTAATAGTAATAATGAACATATTAACAGATCATAGCATAGTTCGGTTTATCCTTTTGTTTTCTTTTATCCTTTTCCTAACTACCCTATATTGCCTTTGTTTTCAACATATTAAACAAGATTAACGAGTATTTTACAGTTATTTTAATACGATTGAGATTAGCTACTAAACTAGTGATTGGCGGTGCTTTAACTTGTATCAAACTACACAACGTAATTTACTATAATAAATTTCCAACAAAGTTGATATGGCCGGGCGTAGCATTACACCACCATTATCCCAGAGGGATAGTAGGACGATTGACGATTGATTGATATAAAGTCAATGATTATCTGAATGATGTCAATGCTTGGTCCTATTTGTAAACTTCTATATACAGGGCAACCTCGCAGGTTTAGATAGCTAACGTCATTAACTACATTTATTTTACGAGTTTTAAGATAACTCAATACATAGTACAAAAATCAATTTTAAAATTTTTCATTGCACTGTCGTGACATTGATAAGCCTATGTTTCATTTATAAACGACGACGGAAGACAACGCTAAGCTCGCGCGCTGTGCGAGCTTAGCGTTACAAACATTCTAGAGGTATATTAAATGAATATTAATTTTTGTATGAAAGTAAAATCTAACGAATTATCAAAAGTCGTAGAACGAACGTTGTAGTTAATGATGCTAGCTATCTAATCCTGCGAGTTTGCCGGTACCTCAAAATTAACCCTATTTAAAAAAGAAGTTCCCATCTATATACGCTTGCACAGCCGTAACCACTAATGGTAGAAACGTGAAATTTGGACAGTTGTTTTAATTCAAAATGCGGACGCACACTAAGGGATTTTAAAAAAAATTAACCGTGAAGGGGTTAAATAGGGTTTGCAAGTTTGTATGGGTGTTTTTTAAATTAGCAACGTTTTTGATTAGAACTTGCGAGTCATGCTCTTAAAAACACCTCATTGAACACGTGTTTCATGGTTTATTGGAATTCACACCCTTACGGCCTTACAAATAAAAACTTATACCGAGGATAATCCTCGGAATAATTTATTCTGTGTTTTGTCTTGTTTTAGCACATGTCAGATGTAATATGTCAAAATAAGACAAAACACGGAATAACTATTCCGAGGTTATTCCTAGGAATAAGTTTTTTATTTGTAAGGCCGTTAGGGTGCAAAATAGGGGCTGAAAGTTTCTATGGAAAATATTTAAAATCTGCTCCAATTTCTATGAAATTTATTATTCGAGCTCCTAAATATAAATAACAGTTTTCTATATAATAGGCTACAAAATTATGTTAAGGGAAAATATAAAATTCCCACGGGAAAACAATAACGCGGGCGAAGCCGCGAGCGGAAAGCTAGTAGGTAATTTATAACTTTAAATGTATAATGGTGTCAATTCTGTTGGCATTTCTTGGAATAGACTAAACTAAATTAAGTTTTAGTGCTGTCAAATTGTGTTTTTTGTTCGAAAATTTTAACTAAAAACACAATTTGACAGCACTAACACAAAATTTAGTTTAGTTACATCGAATTAGTGCCAACAGAATTGCCACCAATGTACACTGACACATCTAATCTTGTAATGGAAGTTGAGCTCAATCTTTAACTTTGAGTTATGCTTCCAATTGACGACTCTGTAACAATACAGGGATAAAAAAATAGCCCTTGCTGGTTTTCTTGCTGGTTCTTTCCAGTACAATGTCTCCCGCCGTAGACTTGTTAACCAATGGCGTAGCTTCTCTGACGTTCAAAAGCGATTGTAAAATCCTAATTAAATAAAGGGTAATGAAATTGAATTTGCAATTCCGTCCCAGTGTGCGTAAGCCTTAAATCGACCAAATTTTATATAGTAAAAGTGTGGGCCGGCGACTGGTCATGTATTTGTATTAAGTAATGTACAAGGACTGTATAGAAAATAATACAAATCAATCGACCCTCAGATGTTTATTGGATCAAGTTGGCTTAGCAATTCACTTCTTAGCGGTGACGGCGGCCTCATCCTCGCGCGCGAACGTCTGCAGCAGCTCCTCCTTCTTAGCGGCGATACGCTCCTCACGCCGCTTGCGGGCTTCCTTCACCTTGTTACGACGCGCCTCTGCCTGGTCACTAGACAAATCATTACATTAAACATAGTTTTTCTTCACAAAACCATGGGTAATATTTAAAAATTTACATCGTCATCATCATCATCATCTCAGCCGCACGACGCCCACTGCTGGGTATAGGCCTCCCCCATTGATCTCCACAACGATCGGTCTTGTGCTGCCCGCATTCAGCGGCTTCCCGCGCCTTTGGCCAGATCGTCAGTCCACCTGGTCGGGGGCCTGCCCACACAGCGTCGTCCGGATCGTGGTCGCCACTCAAGAACCGTTCGGCCCCAACAACCATCGGTTTTTCTCGCTACGTATCTCACCCACTACCACTTCAGCTGAGCAATCCTTCGAGCAATGTCGGTTCCTTTAGTTCTCCTGCGGATCTCTTCATTTCGGATCCGATCACGAAGGGAGACCCCAAGCATTGCTCTGTCCATCGCCCGCTGAGCGACCTTGAGCCTTCGGACGAGACCCATAGTGAATGGCCACGTTTGGCTTCCGTAGGTCATCATTAGCAACACACACTGGTCAAAGACTTTCGTCTTGAGACACTGAGGTAATTTGGACGAGAAGATTTTCCGTAACTTCCTGAACGCTGCCCATCCGAGCTGGATTCGACGAGAGATCTCTTTCTCGAAGTTGGACTTACCTAACTGGACTATCTGTCCCAGGTATATATAACTGTCTTCAACTTCAAGTGTAGTGTTCCCAATATTAACTGGAGTGGGTACAACATGGGCATTCGACATGATTTTTGTCTTATCCATGTTCATTTTAAGACCCACTCTTTAGGAAGCACTACTGAGATCTCCGAGCATGGTGTTTAGATCTTCCAAGGTCTCAGCCATTAGAACTACATCCTCGGCAAAACGGAGGTGTGTTAGGTACTCGCCATTAATGTTAATTCTGTATCCTTTCTAATCCAGAAGCTTGAAAATATCCTCCAATGCAGCGGTAAAGAGTTTTGGAGAGATAACGACTCCCAGTCTTACACCTCGCTGCAATTGGATGGGATTAGAGCTCTGGTTCTGGAGTCGAACCGACATAGTGGCATTTCCGTATAGGTACCTAAGCACCTCTATGTACCTGTAGTCCACTTGGCACCTTTGGAGAGACTGCAGCACCACCCATGTCTCGATCAAATCGAAGGCTTTCTCATAGTCCACAAACGCCAAGCAAAGTGGCAGATTATACTCCTCGGTCTTCTGTATAACCTGCCGCAGCATATGGATGTGGTCTATGATACTATAGCCTTTTCGGAAACCGGCTTGTTCGGGAGGTTGGAAGTCTTCAAACCTTGGAAGTTGGAAGTCTTCTCGAAAACCACTTGTAAACATGACTCGGACGAGATCGGCCTATAGTTCTTCAAGTGTTTTATCACCCTTTTTGAAGAACAGGATGACCGCACTCTCACTCCATGCTTTAGGCATTCTGCTCTCGAGAATAACGGAATTAAAGAGCCCGCTCTCAGAAGCTCTGTAGTGATTCCGTCATCACCCGCCGCCTTGTTATTTTTTAGTTGTTTGAGAGACATACTAATCTCGTACAGGCTGACGTCCGGAATATCTTCAGTATAAAATTTACATGAGACGACAGATATTTAAAAATTTTATTTTATCCAAATTTAATGGGCCTAGTGAGCTCATTTAGTCCAACTTCAGAAAATCAAAACAAATTCAAGACAAATTCGTTCGTCGCATCTATGTAGTGCTCAATGTTTTTATATGAAAAAGTATTTTAAGGATGTCGCCAATTTTTAACCGACTTCAAAAAAGGAGGTTATCAATTCGGTTGTATTTTTTTTTTATGTTTGTTACCTCATAACTCCGTCATTTTTAAACCGATTTCCAAAATTATTTTTGTACTTGATAAGAGTATACTGCAAGGGTGGTCCCATGGTCACCAAAGTCAGGATCTGATGATGGGATCCCATAGAAAATCGAGGAAAACACTAATTTAATGCCAGCAGCAGCTTGTATTAAATCAGGGTTTCTTTCACAAAAAAGTTAAAAATATTTTTTTTTTACAAAAAATAAAAACCGACTTTAAAAACACTGAAAACTTAAAAATAATTTAAGAATAGGTACAGATGGTTTACACGCATAAGACCACAAACGCGAAATACCAACTCTACGCAAAAACCAACTATGCATAACGCCAACATGAATGTTAGCAAAATACCAATTACGCTAAATACCATATACGCGAAATACCTAGTATCACATTTCGCGAAATACCAACCTACATTAGGTACGGTAACTGCTTACCATCAGGCGGGCCGTAAGTTTGTTTGCCGGCATCGTAGTTTAAAAAAAAAAGGTACTCGATTGATGATGATCGAGTTAATTTTGGTGAAAAGAAAAGATGCTGCAATGTGAAACACATTTAATATGCATTTTCCAATATATTAAGATTTATTGAATAAAGGATGAAACAACACACCACACACAACCTGAGAATTTCTTCACAGCTGTGTGCAGGTTTCCTCACGATGTTTTCCTTCACCGTAAAAGCATTGAATAAACGTACATATGAAACAAATCACATTGGTACGCGGTGGGGTTCGAACCCATACCTCCCGATTGAGAGGCAACGGCCTTATGCACTACGCCATTGACGCTTTCTGAAGGTTTGTTTGTATACTGACATATCATCCTTGAAATCAAATCATAGACATTATTATAATTATCTAGGTACTTAAATAAAACCTCGTTAGATAAAGACTGGGTGTTGTTGTACACCACTTCTATTGCAATCATTTTACAAGTCCCAGTTGGTGTTTGGTATATTGCGTAATTAATAATGTTGCAAAGACCACAAAACGTCAGGTTGGTGTTTTGCGTTAGTGGTATTTAGCGTAATCATTTTTATAAATTCCCAAACACCAAAAAGCCTCGGGTTGGTATTTTGCTTTTTTGGTAATGTGTCTAAACCGTACAGACAACATCACACTTCTATATTGAAGTCGGTGACAAATTTAAACACTTTCTATTTTATCATCGTTTGGCGCCGACTTCAATATAGAAGTGTGATGTTGTCTGTACCTATTCTTAAATTATTTTTAAGTTTTCAGTGTTTTTGAAGTCGGTTTTTATTTTTTGTAAAAAAAAATTTTAAATACCTACTTTCGCTAAAGGGGTAGAATTGGGGGTCTCTTGTGGAGAAACTAAAATAAATTCTCATCAAGAGAAAAGTTTTAGATTAAGAATAAAAATGTACATATGGACTATTGATAACATTAAAAATCACATATTTCTACACATTTAGACTTCTCTATGGAGGATATATTAAAAAAATACCTGAGCATCTTGGTCCTAGCCTTCTCAGCCTTCTTTCTGTGGATGTACTCCATGAGTACACGCTTGTTCTTGAACACATTACCCTTCGCCTTCATATACAAGGCATGGTACAAATGCCTGTCGATTTTCTTGGCTGTTCTGTACTTCAATAGCAGTTTACGCAGAACTCTTTGTCTCTGTACCCACAGTTCCTGTAAAAGAATTATAATTTTATTTAACTACAATTTTAATTAGTGTGAGGTTTTTGAGAAAGGATGTATGAGCAACAAACTAAAATATTTAATACTAAAATACTACACACTTATGATATATTGCCAGCGAACCAACAGTTTAACAAAGCAACACACAAGTTTTTAGATCAAAATCAATGAAGCAATAATACCCTGATGGGAATTAAGATAAAAATATATTTGTAAAATGTACTTTGCAGTAAGATTCATAAGTACCATAGCATGAACCATGTATCTAACAAGGAATTTTACTTCTATTTAATATTGTGTTTTATTTCAGGATATATATATAAAGGCAAATGAGATGAACCTCATTTGCCTTTATATGAAAAAAAAATAAAAAATCTTTATCCTGCTAAAATTAAAGTTTTGTAACTGAACACTGCATACAATGATGATATCATATTTCAAATTTGGTTCCTGGCCATAATTTAATCCTCATTTAGCATCTGATTGTCTATGCAGAGACCGTTTTAGATTACATGTATTACCACTCCCTTCTTCATTTCATTCATTCATTTCCCTTGGATGTTGTAAATGCCAACTGAGGTAGTTTATTACATTAATGCCCTCACAGCAAAAAGATGCATAACTTGAAACTAAATCCAATATCAACCCGTCTGACCCTAGTCTTAGTCCAGGCCTTAGGTTTGCCACCAGTGTCAGTATGTTTCTTTTTATTAAAAAACCACAAGTGACAGTTTAGAATCTAAACTGTATTTCACAACTATCTAGACTATCTAATTGAAAATAAATTGACAAGCTAACTAACTGCTGTTACACAATGTTTCCTACCACTATCAACATTATGTCTGCACTACATTATCGGTGATAATCATTGATCGTGTGATCGTCTATAATCGGCACGATCATCATGCAAGCATCCACACAATCTGTAGTAGTTTATTTATTTATTAGCGGTGCACAACCATTTTGTTAATGTGATTCAACGAAAAGTTGTGAAAAAGAGTGAAGAAAAATAAGATTGTGGTGCTTAACCATTAATTGTAATAGAACAAAGTTAACATGAGCATGAGCATAGAACATGAGCGGCGATCCTGTGGTCACCTCAAAGCAACCACCAGGCGATTCCTTTTGATGCGTGCCCGAAATACCGACAATTCACGGGTCGCAGAAGATGATCGGCCGGTACAGGCGAATACAGCCGAGTATACCCTCTACACAATCGTGCTCGCGCATAATCGTCTGTAATCGCCGATAATGAAGAGGAGCCATTACCTTTTGTGGCATACGGGCATTGGCTGTACCTCTTCTTTTACCAAAACCACAATGACGTCCTTTTCTGCGGGCCTCTGTGTTCTTGCGGACTCGGGCACGGGAGTGCACTGCTACTGGTTTCTTTATCACCAGACCATCCTTGATCATCTTACGGATGTTCTGTCCTGTAAGTAACAAACATTGGCGTAGTATCAAACATGCAAGATGCAACCTGCACTCAACACAGTGCAGGTTAACACCGATTTCGGGTGTCTTAAATTTGACATACTTACTGGAGTTAGTGTTGGCGATTTCATTTATCTCATTGGGATCTAACCACACCTTCTTTTTACCACATCGCATAACAGAGGCTGCTAGCCTCTTCTGTAGTTTTAAGGAACTGAAATAAAACAATTCAATGCCGATAAGCACATGGCTGCAAAACCATTGATAACAAATGGCAATCTCAATTATAGCTGATGACGACAAATTCAGTTATATAAGTAAACGTCAAAGTGCATTTTTTGCCCCAAAAATCTATAATTTTGTGATAAATACACATTTTATTTACGATGAACTAACCTCATCTTGACACGGCGAGATCCAACGCACACAAGAAAGAAATATGGCCGACCGACAACGACAAATCGGAATGTAGGGTTAACTTTTTTTTATTATTATGTCGTGGCTCCACATGCGCATATCGTCCCGACCCGAAACTTCGTGCTATGACGCGATACACGCAGATGGGACCAGCGGCCGTACCGCCTAACTCAAAGCGAGCACTCGCTATCGTTATCATGACATTACAACAATAGTTTTAATGTCACAGATGACATTAGAGCTATTGTTCTAATGTCAGAGAGCGATAGCGAGTGATCGCTATGAGTTAGGCGGTAGCCCCCCAGTATCATTCGGCTATCGTCGCGAATATTCGGACTTCGATGCGTTATCGGGCGTGTCTCAGAAGAATAACTAAAGCATAGAAACCTAGCAAAAATAGCTACTGAACTTAATATATTTGACTCACTTTGACATTAGGCGCTGCTAATAAAAGTTAGACAGAGACACGTATATGCAAGATGTTTCGAAATTTTGTAGGTCGTCACTAATTCTTGCTTGTCAGTTCTTCTCACAGTGATGTCGTGCTCATCACTCACCTAGTTTCAACGTCGATAATTATATTATGTAGGTATTTAATAGATCCCTAATACTAAAATATCTTTATTACGAGAAATATAACATAAATAATTAAGGGTAGATTTTCTTATGTAACTTATCCAGCTAATAGCTGCTGTGTCTCTTTGGTATGGTCAGGCTGGCCGTTCATGAGACTAAAAGCGGGAAGTGCGAGTCGGACTCGCACACCGAGGGTCCCGTATAAATTTGTAGGTTATACTTTAAATAGAGACTAAATTTTTTATGATTTAATTACAAATGTGGAGTTTGAGATTTTTTTGAGGGAAAATTTCATAGTTCTAGCTAGATCAACGAAAAGTACCCTATACATTTTGATGCCCGTGAGAATGTCGAAATATACGTTTTTGGCGACATAAACGGCCGTACCTTTTTTTGTTAACTTAGAAGTTTGATTTTTTCACATCTTCAAGGGACTAGAACTTGTTAGTGTAGAACTGAGTAATTATATGGTTGTAATTTCAACTCGATACCTTCACGCGTTTCCAAGATAGTCTTGACAGACAAACGGACAATAAAGTGATCCTATAATGGTTCAGTGTTTCTTTTGAGGTACGGAACCCTAAAATTTGGACTATTTAAGTGACGGGTATTTCCCGTTATCTAAAATGTTGGAATTTTTCTATTGCAGAGATTCACAAATTCTATGGGAAGGAAATCGAAGACACACTGCTTTTATTTCATCGCTTAGATTTAATTCATTTTTTATCGCATCGCTTAGAGGTACTTGAGGTTAATCTCATATTTAATTTACTTTTACTTAAAATTTAACCCTCATGGATTTTGAACCTTGGATAAATTCGTGAATGCTAAAACTACTATTTGTACATATGCTTGGAAATTAAACTAAAAACATTAACATTTGACCATACTTTATTGTTAAGACATTTTTCGATAGATTTATTACGCTTGATGTGCGGCCGGGCTTAGTTAGAATGTAAATTTTCCGAAGGCGGCGTTTTGATATTTTACCTTTTTGACTCTTTCTGTTCTTTTCTTGATCTAATATTTTAATTCTTAGAAAAAAATCTTCTGAACTGGTTGTTCTTGGCATCCGTGTCAAGGATTCCTTAAAGAAATAGTTAAGAAATTAAATACGTTTTTATTTTCATAAATAATATTTTAGTTTAAAGATTTCCTTTCATTAAGTAACTTGACTTACGTCATGACGTCTCCATTTCATAGTTTTACTACTAAGTACATACAAAATTAATCTGATGGAAAATATCTGGAGCAAATTTGACTATGCTTTCTTGGACTCCAATTTCGTCTGACAATACACTTTATCCATATTTTTTTATACATTGTCTTTAGGAAATCTGTAAAATAAAAATATCGATAAAATTTTACAACACTACGCATGATCAAGAAAACCTCAAAGTAATTTTCTAAAAATCGCTAAAACATAAAAGTGAAGTTAATATTACGTATTGTTTTTCTACAAAATGATTCAGCGATATTTCATATGTATATAACTGTACTTATTAGCTCACATTCAAGTAACAATATGAGAAAACATGCCAATTTAAGGTCAATAAATTTTGATTGTTTTCCTTTCGCGACGAATGAGACTTGCAGCCCCAAACTACACAAGACATTGTGTTACGGAGTGCACAAACACACACTATTTGTAAATACCTAAAGAATTCTTGCTTTCTAATCACTTAAATATTAATAAAATATCATCAAAATATTACTAGCCACGCACAAACAAATATTATACGAACAATTCAAATAGTTCAAACTCGGATGGTCTATCTTCGATACAAGGTACTATAGAATTTAGCCGTGTTATATATTTTTAACCAATTTCAATATTTTTAACCAAAATGACAATTCAATCAATTCATATACTGACCACCTTGTGATATGCCAAAAGACAAATATTACTCATCTCTTACATTTACACAGTTTTGTGCCGTATGTTAGAAAGAGACAAATAGCACACAATTAATTCTTGTTTTAATCTTCCTTCTATGCTGTAGTGATTGTTCTGAGGGGCGTGTGGCGGTACGGAAGACATATTAATTAATACATTGCGAGTCCATTGGTGTACTTAGTCTGAGATATATTTTTTTATTTCCTTCTGGCTTCGCCATGGAATTATTACTCAAACAGGAATGAGCTCTTCAAAATATTGTTGTTCAAATTTGGACTTTATTTCTATGTGAATAAAAAGTGTGCCGAGAGAGAGATAGCAATAATTATACCTTTTATCCCTTTTTTTTTATAATTTATTAACGACACTGGGTACAAGCCCTTTCGTGTCAATCATTACAATTTTAACAATAAATTAAAGTAATCTTAAAACTATTACAATCAAATTAAACTAATATACGTATTATATTTTCTTAACTGTATCTAGAACATAATTATATACAATTTTAAAATATTTTTTATTACTTAGAAGATTATGTAGTGAGTTAATGTTATCTGTAGTATTACTGTCATTTCCATCGTTATTATTCTTAGATAAAGAATGAATAGATGGGACGTGACCGTATACCCGTAAGGGACAGACATAGATGACGTCATACCTGCCTAAAGTAGATGGGTATACCAGTGTTGCTTTAAGTTTTACCCTACTTTATGTTTATAGTGGTAAAAAGGTTGGTTGATCTACGTATTTTTATTGAGACATTTTAATGAGCGCCCTACGCTCAACAATATGTCTCAAAAAATAAAAGTGGGAGGAAGTTGCGAATTTTTTTATTGTATTCTTCATTCAACCTTCGCAGTCTAAAGTTATTTACACTTTTAAATAAAACTACACTTTTCGGATTTACTCGAGTATATTTAGTTTTAAAACATTTTACTTAATTATTTAAGCTATTATGTAAACATCTTTACATATATACGAAAAAATATTAGGAATCATCATCAGCCCACACGCGTCCACTGCTGGACATAGGCCTCTCCAAGTGCTCGCCACTGAGTACGATCCGCGACCACTCACTTCCAGCTTTTGCCAGCTAGGTACCTTGCGACGATCGACGCTTGATTAAGAATACAGCGGGCAATATCATTGTTTTTTCTTTATCTCTGTAATTTATTTAAAATCCAATATTTATACATTTACTAAATATATGTGAAGATTTAGAAAATGTATAAATATAAAATTTTAAATAAACATTTTCTAAAATTAGATTTCAATAACTCCGTTATTGTCATCGAATACAGCGTATTAGCAATGAATTCGCGTATTTAAATATTTTTTACAAATACATTTCATCAAAAGCGGGTAGTGATTATGCGTAAACTCTTCAGTAAAAAAAATTATTTAACAATTTTTCTAAGCATTGGTGCAAAAGGGAATGTATGTACTTAATAATATTTTCAGAAAATCTCTATTGGTTTCTCCTACAGTATCTAAAATGTCCAACCGCTCATTTTGCATCATTAACTTACACTTCAAATCACTTAACACATTTTCAAGTTTGGCTACTTTTTTTCCCAATCGTCTAAGCGATTCACGCACTGCCCGTAGTTTTTTACTTGATGTCCTCGATGATTGTTTCAAACGCAGCATTTGAAGCTGCATTTTTCTCTTTCGGGGCGTATTCAAATTTGAACCGAAACCCAACAACGATGCGTCCTGAAACAATATGTATACAGGTTAAAAATAAAAGCAGGTGCTAATTTTACAACATTAAAAATAATAATTAAGAAATTTGTAAACTGTATCTGTACTAATGGTCAGACTTGTTATGTAAATAGGAAATGTCCAAAATCAAACCATTAATAATATTTTTGGCCATTTCAAAATAGTAGAAAAGAATTTGGTACCTACCCATGTTAACATACTCTTATAAAAAATTTGGTGTCATTAATCCAAAACTGTAAAATTAATTTTGAAATCCCTTATACAAATAGTTGGGTCTGTGAAAAATAAATATAGGTTTCGGCTTGATAGGTTATTTACTTTGTAGATATAATATGTATAAGTTACTGACCTGTAAAAAAAGTTAGGAATAGCACCACTCCCAAGAAAAGTGCCTTTTTTGTTTTTCTGAATCCACTGTTGTTCAAAATGCTTAGAACACATTCGGGTATGCTTGGTTGGCTGCCAATTCAATCGACCAGTAGCTTTAACCCAATTGTTTCGAGTAATTATCTCCGAAGGAAATCTGTTAAATACAGACAAACAAGCAAATAGAAAGTTTCACTTCAAAAGAATTACCTTTGTTATCTAAAATGCTCAAAATTTTATACTTAAATATGTCAATATTAATGTAACACAGAAACTAATATGTGAGTTCCCTTTAACGTAACAAATTACCTACGAATCAAGGAAAAATTGTCGTAGCGACTGGTATCATTATAACCCGGCAAAATGTTATACGCGTTGGTTGTATAGGTGACCTTATTGAATGGCGACATTCTTAACTTATTAGGTTAATAGTAACCTTATAATTAGTTTGAAATTTCATGTTTAATCCCATAATATGATTGAGAACCATAGTAGAAGGATAAAATATTGCAATATAACTTGTATTTATAATTTAAAAAATAGTTTTGGCGCTTAATATTGACACAATTTAGGTCTTACCTGTAAAGGTTATATTTTCCTGTTTTCTAGCACTATAACTATTACAACCTAAAGCGGAGCAGTGCACCAAGATTTAAATGTTTAAATAGTTCACAATTACACTAATTAAACTGTTAAATAATTGCACAGTGAGCTATACTTCACACAACAAATTTCATCCACGTATTTGTTTAGCACCAGACGCTGGTGATAAACAATCCCCACTACCAGTTTCACCTATATACGGTGACAAAGACAAAAAAAAATTATGCCGTCTTCTTCTTTCCTTTGGCAATGTGTATAAGTTTATCTCTTTTCCTCATGTTTGACGGCTTTTATAGCCCATCTATTCCATTCTATATCTATGTTATTATTGCACAGTTCACTGGCCAGCACTAGTCTTTTATCCCGTTCCCACAGTGTTGCTACTGTTGTATATTTTATAATTTAGTAGTTATGAAACAACTATTGGTAGATGACGATTTTTAATTATTGTTCATTTTAATTACTTTTAACGCCCAAAATACCTAAATTGATTTTTTTTTTGTAATAACTATAACATAAAATAAATTAAATTATCATGTTAGCCTACTATTAATAATTATAACACTATGATTTTACGTCCAGGAAATATTCTAGTGGTAGTATTCAAAAAATGTTATATTGCAACAACGATTCTATGTCAAAGTCAGTAATTTTCGTTGTCATTGTAGTAGGGTGAGCACACGGTATGTACCTAACATAAATATTATCGCAATTTTTAACACTTTTTAATAAAAGTAATTTATATTAGTTATTTATTGTTTAGCTTACACGATGCGATGTTAAGTTATTAGAAAAAAGAATTGGCATTAACATTCTGTTCAAGATATTGGCAAAACCACAAAAGTTTTTAAATATTGTTGAAACAATTCGACTAACGCTGATGTGTTTTTAACTCTTTTCTTCTTAAAATATTACTCATTCTTTTACTAGGTATGTATTTAAAAATCACAGAGATTTTAGTGTTCACTCATTTTTGATAAATTGACATATTTGATTATCTGTTATGTGGCGGTGGGTTCAACATAATATACCGATTGGAAAGACCCATCTATTGAAAGACAATCATTGACATTCATTATTTTTTAAATAATAATTATTTTTTTAAAAAAAACGTCGCCCCACAATAGGATTGTTTATATTAATAAAACCTATCTTGTATTGAAAAGCAGATATAAAATTCTTTTGCGCAACCCATTTTGAAATAATAGAATAGAATAATAATATAATATTTCTTTGTTGTACATACAACACCAACCAGCTTAAAGTCAACGTATAAATAATACACTTAACACCAATTGTACAAAAGGCGACCTTGTCGCTAAAAGCGATCTCTTTCTTAACAATCGTGATTATTAAGCATATTATGATTTTCAAAAGCATCTTTCAGGTTGAATGTTGTTTTTAGGAAAAAATCCCTATTTTGTAGAATTTGTGGTCACAAACTTACGAAAGAGACAAACGGTACAGTTATTTATCTCTCGCTCGGCACGCTTTTTTAAGCAAGAGCTCATTCCTGTTTGAGTAATAATTCCATGGGCTTCGCACGGTTTTTGCATTTTAGCCAATATCGAGTAAGTTTGAATTTTGATACATTTGGTAGAAAACGGTATAAATTTGGGAAACGAGAATTTAGGAATTTACTTCGGATTTCGGAATAGGAAATGTGTTGAAGAGATCAGTAAAGTATTCTGTTGTTATTGACATACATAAAATGGATAAATAACTGATATTTGTTAATATCAAATGATAATATTTTTTAGGTAATATACTATTTTATTATAATTTAATATTATTTTAAAGAAGAATAATATTATTTCGACATGAAGAAATACATTTATAAATGGTGGTATTTTTGCTGTGTAATAGAGAAACTATACTGATCGGGAACGGAATTTTTAAGTATAAAAGGTCGTTAAGGAATGTATCTCTTTGGTATTTAGGGCACGAAAAGAAAATGTCAATGTCAATAACAATATCTATGTCAATAATTTGCGTGCACTGAGTGCGTGCACCACATTCAGACCAATAGTCTGAGGCACTACAGTGTACCTTAGACTCTTTAGACATATAATCGAAATATAATTCGAAAAGTCATTAGGTTGTGTATTGTATTGACGTATTCAGTCCCCATCTGAGAGTATTCAGCCAACGAGGCTGGTCAACACTGTTTCCGTTTATCTCTCGGGTTTATTTTCTTTGCTACCGTATAAAATACAATTTAAGTGTAAAGAGTGATATGGTTTTGATGCCACAACGACGTACTACACCACACTGAAAACCGTTTGTGAATCACTTGTTTAGTACCGGAGTAATCATAAAAAATAACTACAATTTTAATCGCCGGCCAAGAGGCAAAACAAAAGCGGTTGTGCGTGGGACGTATTCACGGTCGCCGAAACATCCCGAACGTCCACCCGAAGTGTAGCCGAGGAGCGCAACGAACGAGCGAGTGAGTGTGACGCGGCGCCGACGCATCCCGAGCCCGACCCAAGCTAACGAGCTCATAGCGAACGTAGCAAGTGCTACGACTACATCTATACACGGTTATTTTTTTATCACCCTGGAAAATTTTAGGGATGCTTCAGGACACATCCAATATTATATAAAAAATAAAAAAAATGAATTAAAAAAAATAAAAAAATCTCTAAAAATGCTGCTCTCAACTAGTGCAGCATTTTTTGTATTTTTTAAAAAATTTATATAAAATTAAGGTTATTTTTTTTATTTATATTTAAATCATTCTAATACCATGTCGTGAAGCGTCCCTTAAATTTTCCAGGGTGATAAAAAAATAACCGTGTATATGCCTCGCTCTTTGTGCTACGCACCGCCACGATAATCTGCTACGATCCGGCCACAGCTACGGCACCTCCGTAATCACAGCGAGAGGTATTTAGACAGTATTTAATTTTGTCTTTGTTTTTTTTTTTTTTTTTTTTTTTTTATTCTTTACTAAAGTACAATACATTTTTGTTTATAAAGGTACAACATAAACTCCTTCGAGTTTTTCTGTGTACCAGTGAGACGTTATTATTACTTATTATGAATATAAAAAATAATATTATTTTTTGCAAACATACAACATAAGCGTACAAGTAATCAATTTTACGTCTATAATTATAATTAAAAAATACAAAATATGATACACATACGCGTGATACAGGCTTAGTGAGATAACACATTGTTGTAGGTAACAAGTATATACGGTATAAACGCTCCTCCCCATCACTTCTTGTCATGTACATGTCATCTGTCTCATTCACAATAAGACTATTCATTGTGATACATTGTTATCTATCTCTGTCCGATATAGCCGCAACAACCAATATTGTTGACAAAAAAAAAAAAAAACGGGTAGATCTTTGCAATTGCGACTATTGAAATGCGAGTCATCATCTAAGTACCTACCTATGTCAAACAACAAGTCTGTTAGCGGTACCTATACAGAGTGTCCGGTTTAGTCAAGGTAAGAAAGCATACATTCTTAAGAAATATTTTGACTTAACTAGATTTTTTTTTGTAATATTTCATATAATTAATATGGCTTTACATTTATATAAAAAAAAATAATGATTACTGTAAGATATAAAATTTATTTATGAAATTAATAATATGTATTGAAGTATAGTGTACGTTATGTAAGATTTACGTATTAATTAAAATATATTATCATGAAAATGTTGTTTAATTTTAGTTTTGATGTTTTTTTCAGTGATTGAATTTTTCAAGGTAATATAAAATATCCTTTCTCGATATATAAATCCGAAAAAATGCCTTTGAAACGAACACCTACAAATTCACCAAAACAACAACAACAACATCAAAAAAAGACAGCTTCACCTACTAAATCACCAGGGTCAAAACATCATCAACAAAAAAAGACGGCTACACCCACCGCGCCGGGGCCCAATAAAGGTTCAGACACTGCATCCGCCTTATTACCTACGCATTACAGCTCAGAGCCGAACATAGCAAGAATAAATGATGCTCCACACAGAGTCGTAGCTAGGGGCTGGCCAGAGGGGCGGCTGCCAGGGACGCAACCCACAGGGGGGCGCACTTTGCAGACACACATCCTGTGTGTGAACACACGGCTGAACGAAACAAAAACAAAAACGAAAAAAAGAAAACATTAAAAAACGATGCTAACCTACATAAAAATGCTCCCATAGATTAGAAATGTCGCGGGCGCCCCTAAATTTTACACCGAACTCTGAATTCAAAATTCTGTCACACATTGACCGTTTTTCGACTATTTTTCGACTGGGCTGGGCGGCGCGGGCGGCGCTAGGCCGCTAACGGCGGCCATGTACCAGCGCGGAGCGCGGCGCCAAACCAATATAGGCTGGCCATACATTCTGACTCACTCACTGATGATCAGGGTTATTTTTAAGTAATTCGCCTTCTCTTTTCAGTGTCGCGTTGTTCGAATGAGATGCATGCATATTCGAAATTTAAAAATCCAAGATGGCGACCCGCACAAAATGTCAACTTTTCCAAAATGGCCAAGATCGTGTAGGCGATACCGGGATATATACGAAATTGGCCGCATTGGCGACCAATATTTTATGAAATGTTGAAATTTTGGAAAAAATTTAATCGCTTTTGTGATACGGTTGCTGAGATTTTTGACTGACAGCCCCGGGTGACCCTTTGTAGTGTTCCACACGAGAGGTGTGAAACCATGATACGTCATAATTTTAGGATAATTTCCGCATTTTGGGGAATACGTAAATTGTGACTTTTTCGATTTTTTTTTATAAGACGAGGTCGAGCGAACGTCGCTGAATACTTCTACTTGTATTTTGAGCCTGTGATATGGCATCACTGTGGGCTAAGCCAGTTAAAGTTTTCAGTAACTACCTAACTTTGACAATTTATTGGCGAGGTTTGGAGGGAGCTAGGGACCAGCTGATGGTACCAATCAATAGGGCATACATTCGACTACACCTTTGTCAAGGATTTGATATCTATTTTTTTAAAGATAGCGGCGGCGCTGGTGGCCATTATTGAAAAATTTTCAATTTTTGCTACCTCGGTATGGTTTTCAGTTGCGGCATAGCAATATGGGTACCTAATAAAAAGGCTATTTGAGTATTACATGCTGAAAGTAATGTAATCTTTGTAAATTCAATATGGCCGCCGTTAAAAAAGCCAGATCACACTTCTTTTGCAACCCCAGCAATTGGGATATCAAAATTATGAAAGGGCTTTATGATTAAAATACAATGGAGTCAGTGACATTTATTTTAATTCATCATGGCCGCTGCTCTAAGTATGACGGATCACTTTTATTTTTCAACCCACGTTTTATGGGTATTAAATTAAAGGGTTTTTAGAGCAGAACACGGTGATGTTAATATCATTACAGCACGTTTAAGATAGCCGCCGCTCCAAAAAGATGTCATTTATTTTGCAACCCACGTAATATTGGTATCAAATGAGAGAGCTTTGAGAGTAAGACACGATACATTATCGCCGGCTCCACACTTTCGCCCCAACGCCACTCTTCCAACGTGTGGATCTAGCAAATGCCTCGCCCCAACGTTGGAGCCAATGGGCTCCAACGTTGGGGCGAGCTTTGGTACTTGGTACTAGCGTTGGGAACAATGTGTGAAGCCGGCGCCAAGGCGTTGGGTCCATCGTGTGGAGCCGGCGTAAGTGACATTCCCCCAAATTCAATATGGCCGCCACTCCAATACGGCGGATCACTTTTCTTTTGCAACTCACGCTCTAAGGATATCAATTCAAAAAGCATGATGAATAGAATATGGTGAAGTAAGTGACATTGCTCAAATTCGATATGGCCGTAGCTCCAAAATGACGGATCACTTTTCTTTTGTAACCCACAAACAAATGAAAGAGCTTTCAGAGTATAACGTTATCTTCATCATCATCATCATCACAGCTCATACAAGTCACCACCGAGGGGCACGAGCCTACCCTAACTAGTTATGTTAGGGCGATTAGGCCTTAGTCAAACCACGCTGGCCCAGTGCGGATTGGTTGACTTCACATACACCTTTGAATTGCTTCGCAGGTGTATGCCGGTTTTCTCACGATGTTTTCCTTTACTGTAGGAGCGTCAGATAAATGTACCTACCTACATATGAAATTCGTGGAACCGAATTCAGTCCAGTGCGCCGAGGCCACAGCGCCATCGATTTTATCTTAGGTGTTGAGAAAGCCAGGAAACTTTTAATCTATTTTATTGTGAAAACGTTCGAAATGTTCTATCGTTCCTTACATAAAGTAAAAATGTACATTCCCTATATAAAGTTATAAAATGAATACGTTATTGTGTAATTTCTCTTCCTGATGATAATGAGAAAATAAGTTTTGGGGGGGCGCAAAATTCAAATCTTGCCAGGGGCGCTCGTGACCCTAGCTACGACTCGGGCTCCACACAACATAACTCCGCGCAATGTAAACAAACGCTTCCGTCGAGATAGTGACAATGATAGCACCGCGGCTTCACCAGTAAAGGATAGCACAATCAAATGTATGATTGCTGCACAAGATTCCAAACTTGATACCATCATGGATTTCATGCGGGACATGAAATCCCAAATGATTGGTATGCAAGAATCACTGGAATTTATGTCACATAAATACGAGGAAATTACAAACCGTTTTAATTTACAGGAGGAGGAGAGGAGAGAGGAAAAAAAGTACATCAAATTTATGGAAAAAAAATCGAATACCTGGAAAAAAGCGCACGGATTACAGATATTGAAATAAGGAATATACCAACAAAAAACAATACCGAAAGTAAGGCTGACCTTCTAGACATAATAAAAAAACGGGAAATACTCTAAATGTATCCATTGAACTGGAAAATGTTAAAAATATATACAGAATCTCCACTGCAGTGCCCGGCGACAAACCAATAATCGTTGAATTTAATATCTTCAAAAAAGAGGAGGTCCTAAAATCTGTTAAATTGTTCAATAAGAGAAACCCAAATAACAAGTTAAATATATCACATTTATCATATACTGGACCGCCTGTGCCAGTTTACATCACAGACAGCCTCACCTTCAAAAACAAAAAACTATATGCAATGGCTCGGGACTTCGCTAAATCACAAAATTACAGATTTTGTTGGACCTCTCGAAGATATTTATCTACGCAAGAACGACGGCGCACCAGCACTTCGCATTAACACGGAGGCGGACATTAAAAATCTACAATGTTGACTATGCTTACAATATTCCAAAAACTTATATATAATCGAAAACTATGTTACCACCCTTAGAGTTAAACTAAACGTACACGAATATATGTACTTACACATAAAACTATTCATTGTTAACAACACAAACTTGTATCAATTTATAACACACGTATATACATATAAATATACACTACACACTACACTGAACACACTTAAAACACAATGTAACTCAAAAATAACGTTTCCAATCCAATCACTTACTAACACATATACACAATACATAAACACTAAATACAAGTTGACAAAAATCACAATCTTCACTTCGTTTTTCATATACTACATATTCTGTACCACATCGTTGTCGATGAGCACCCACAATCTATACACATTGTTTATATTTGGGAAAAAAATATGAATACGCAACATAATTATATAAGTCATGAGATTGACCAGGTAAACCAAATAACATGTACATATGCAGATTACCCAATGGCGGCCAAAAGTATCCTAAAAACAAATGAAGCTAACTCCTTGTGTATTCTATCTGTCAACATTAGAAGCATACATTGTAATTTAAATAGACTACTCATTTTCCTAACCGAGTTAGATATCCCCATCGATGTTATAGTGTTATCTGAATGCTGGTTAACTACTGATAAAGCCGTGCCAACAATTAACGGATATAATTCCTTTTTTAGTCGTTTTACTTTTAACCAAAACGATGGGATCGTAGTGTATACAAAAACAAATCTGGAAGTATCTTGCGCTGAAGTAAAAATAAATGACGGAAACTGCATATTAATAAAAATACAAAATGACATATCCATTATATGCACTTATCGACCTCCTTCTTTCAAAAATCCATCAAAATATATAAATTCACTGAACGATTTGCTTGAGGGTATAGCGACTAGGAATGTTATTTTGACGGGAGATGTAAACATTAATATACAACCAGACCACCTAGATGATATGGCAAGCGAGTATTTAAATGTTATGGCATTTCATGGTCTTAAGCAAGGTATACATAGACCAATGAGGTTAAATTCATGCATAGACCACTTCATGGTAAAAACCATATTTCCCTGCCACACAATAGTGTTTGGAGAATTCACTGACCATTCTCCAATATTGCTTGAAATTGATAAATATGTTAGAAGGAATACGTTAGCACCAATGATTATACGCAAAACTGATTATGAGATGGTCAAGAAAAATATTATGGAATTAGATTGGGACAATTTTTATAAGTATACAGATGTTAATTTCGCCGCGGAATATTTAATCAATAATATAAAGAATATAATAGATAAAAATACCAGTATTAATAAAGTACCTAACAAAATCAAGCCACTTAAGCTCTGGATCACTATAGGATTAGTAAGATCAATTCGTAAACGAGATAAATTACTTAAAAAATTTAGCAAGGCACCAAATGATTTAAATTTAGAAATAGAATACAAAAACTATATAAATACCTGTAATAGAATATTAAAGTACGCCAAAAGCAATTATTATAAAAGTAAATTAAAAGAAGCAGAGGGAAACAATAAAAAAAACTGGAATATTATTAAGGAATTATGTAATATGGCTAAAAATAAAGACTCAAACACTGAATTACTCACCTACTCTTAATGATAGTCCGAAGATATCTTGATCAGGTAAACCACTACTTTACCACTATAGGAAGTGATCTTGCTAACGTTACTCTTAATAAACTCGGAGTAACTGAAAATGACCTAGCAAATAAAACAAAAGACAAATGGTCACCGCTAAAGTCAATGTCATTTGTCCCTACAGATCCCTATGAGGTTGATAATATTATAGGAAAATTGGACTCAAATAGTGCATGTGGAGGTGACAAAATAACTATCCGATTCTTGAAAAGTTTAGGCAATTATTAACCGCCCCAATTGTTTTCATATTGTTACGCGCCACACCGCCTCAGCCAATCGCAAGCCAGCCAAAGCCAGCCAATCAGAGCCAAGCACGTGCAGCCATTTGCCAGCCAGCCCACGCCAGCCAATCAGAGCCAAGCACGTGCAGCCATGTGCCAGCCAGCCCAAGCCAGCCAATCAGAGCCAAGCCAAGCTAGCGCCTTACTATCGGAGAAACTATAAAATGCCGCGCCATCTTATATTTAGATCACTTCTCTGTTTTACTGTTGCTAAGACGGAGCTCTGCCCGATTGTAAATCGAAATTAAATCAGTGTGATTCTGCAACGTCTACTTTTTATTTTATCACGTTACATATCAGAAGTGGGATAAATATTAAAAAAAAAACCTAAAACGTAGTTACGTCAATGCGTCGAGTGTAGGCCGCCTGGTCCGTCCGCACGTATGGGGTAAATCTCCGCGTGAAGATTCATCCGAGACAACTAGTGAAAACTAAGACAAAGTTTCGCCACCAGCCTCGCCTTCAGCTCGAAAAATCCTACGCAAGCTTTTGAAATCAGAGGTACAAAAGCCATGAGTTCTTTAAATAACGAAATACCCTCCGTCACTACAAGAAAAGAACCCCGTGCAGCCTTGCTAATCCCCGAGTTCGACCCGGATAGCGAAGAGTATACTACGGCGACGGCATGGCTCACAAAAAAAAAATTTGATTAACTTGGTAAAATTCATATGGATGGTGCGATAACACGAAGTCGTTTCATCTGCCAGATAGAATAAGGAGGTCAAGCATGAAGATGGTACAACCGACTGGATGAATACGATTACTCTTGGGAAGACTGGAAGCAAATGTTGATACGTGCATTTCCCAGACATCGCAAATATGGATTCGATGACCAAATATTATCAGGACAAAGTCGCCATGTGTTTTCGGTGTAAGTTGTCAGACAGCGCAGTTGTCTCATGCATCATTCGCGTTCTACCACCACCAGCACAAGCGAATGCGAGAGCATATCATTGCGAGCGACCCGAAGAATTATACGAAGGCTTCCTATGTGTGATGGATGACTACCAGCCACCGTCAATTTGGATTGGAACAAGCCCGTCAAGTAACGATGTCGTCAGCCGACAAGGAAACAAAAAAATGTCTGCCTCGTTAGCAAGAAGCAGAGCGAAGTGCTGAGCAGAGCCACCAGCTGCACTACTACACCGCCTCCGGAGGTTCAGGTTAGCCCACATTATTTTATTGCACTACCTTTGTAGCCAAAATAATCTATTGCACACTAGCCAAGCCAATATTAACACAATCGGGGCATCAAACATAGAGGAAATCAGTTCAGATCTATTGAATAAAAACCGATTATGATTATTTGATTGCTTTACTAATCAATTTCCCTGACTAATTTGCGAGTAAAACACAAGACTTAGGATGTACAGATTTATTAAACATAAAAATAAAGTTAACAAGTGAACAGCCTATATACCGTCAACCTTACAGCTTGTTGCACAGTCAGTAGTTAGATCCAAAGTGTCTGAATTGCTAGACGCAGGTATAGTTCAAGAATCTGAATCATGTTTTGCTTCTCCCGTAATTCGTAAAAAAAAAGAACGGCGATAGTAGACTTTGTGTTGACCCTTGCCTAATATCGATGATTAGGTCTCCAAATTAGCCGTTAAGAATTTCTTTACGAGTCTTAATTTGGCACAAAGTTACCATCAGGTCAAAATCGACCCTGCAGATAACCACAAAACAGCCTTTATAACGCCACATTGGTATTTGAATATACGCGTGTTCCGTTTGGCTTAGATAACGCACCTTCTGTTGTTACACGAATAATGAATAAGGTTGTAGATTCAATACGAAATTCCAATCACAAAAGGCGGTAGTTCAAAAACCCACAATGACTTTCCCGATAAATATGAAATTTTAGCATTCTTAGACAATTTGTTGCTACCCTCTTTAGATGTTCAGTCAGGTTTAGATATTTTACAAAAAGTTCTTTATAAATGAAGATCGGAAATTTTAAAGTGAAATGTTAGTAAGTGTTCATTTTTATAAAACAAAATTACATACTTAGGACATGAGATATCTTCGAATGGCATTCAACCAGGTGAATCAAAATTGTTAGCAGTGTCACAGTTTCCTACCCCTAGTAGTGTTCATGAAATACGTCAATTTATAGGGCTATGTAGCTATTTCCGTAAATTTATTAAAAGCTTCGCAATTTAATTGCTCGCCCTTTAACAGATTTAACAAAGAAAAACGCAGTTATGGAAATGGGGCACTGAACAAGTCGATAGTTTTCAATAATTAAAACTGTGTTTGTGTACAAGGCCAATACTGGCTTTATATGACCCTGTATTACCAACTGAGATTCACACCGATGCATGCAAATCCGGTATCGCAGGTATTTTTTTTACAAAAATACACTGATAATTCCCTTAGGCCTGTCATGTATTTCAGTAGGGCAACGAGTAAAGAAGAAAGTATATACCACAGTTACGAGCTTGAAACGCTTGCCGTAGTAGAATCTATGTGTAGGTTTAGAGTGTATTATAGTAGGGATACATGTAAAAGTGGTAACTGACTGTACTGCCGTTCGCGCCACCCTTACTAAACGTGACCTTATCCCACGTATTGCTAGGTGCTGGCTGTCAATACAAGATTTTGACATGAGTGTACAATATGGTCTGGGGAAAAAATTTAACACGTAGACGCGTTGAGTAGAAATCCCATCGATGCTATTAATGTCAACCGCCTTGAAGTGTCAGATGGGTTCTATACAGTCCAGTACCAGGATGACAAGTTAAGGGGTATCATTGTTCAGCTTAAAGGTAGCTCAGCTGCCCCTGATATAAACAACTATGTGCTCTCAGATGATAGACTCTATAGGAAGACATTGTATGGTAATCGCCTCGTAGTGTCTGCATTGATCAGATAGACTAGTTCAGATGCACCACAATGATATAAGTCATGTAGGCTTTCAAAAATGTATAGATTTAATAAAGAGGGAGTAAATGGTACATTGTTCCCTATTCCGAAACCCACAGAACCCATGGTCATGGTTCATGTCGACCATATGCCCCTTTTGTAGAACAGCAAAAGGTTATCAATATATGTTGGTTATTACAGACTAGCTTCTGCCCGCGACTTCGTCTGCGTGGACTTTAATTTTGAACAATTTTTAATTTTCCCTCGGGAACTACTTAAGGAATCGGGATAAAAGGTAGCCTATGTCACGTTCTTTTCCATGTCAAAGGCTACATGCATGCCAAATTTCATCCAAATCCGTTCAGCCGTTTTTGAGTGATTGAGTAACAAACATCCAAATATCCAAACATCCACACTTTCACGTTTATAATATTAGTAGTAAGTAGGATAATTTCTCTAAATTTGTTATTGCTGAGCCCACCCACGGTCAATTCAGTAAAAAACAATAAGAACACTTTAAAAAATACTTAGTTTATTTGGTTACCCTCATAAACTTGTCAGTGATCATGGCAAAGCTTTTACTAGCAGATATTAAAAAAAATCAACTGACAAGCAATTTAAGTACATTTTGACATCTGTTGCATGTCCACGAGCCAATGGTTAAGTGGAATTGGATCTTACTGAATGGGTTACGTGCGATTGATCCTAGCCAGACTTCTAATAATTGGGCCAATAGCTTACCTGACATTATTTGGGGTGTTAATAATACTGTAAATGAAAGTACAACATAGTCGTATAGCCCTATGATTTGATGTTATGAAAGTAATAATGAATCGGTTGAAATCAGGCGTAATAATAGATCTAGTGCGCGATTAAAATTAGAAAGCCATAAGATGAAGCGTAACTTCGATAAAAAAAAGGAAAACTAGTCGAATTTACAGAAAGGGAGATTTAGTTCTTTGGCGGCAAGCACCCACAAGTAGTGTAACAAGAGTGAGCACTAGGCTTGATGATATTTACTCTGGCCCATATATCATTACTAAGGTGTGGGTAATGACATATACGGAATCCTCAGTATTAAGGGGTTCCGAGGCTACAAGGCCTTTACTAGCCTGATTGCATTGGACTCTTGAGGCCCTATCACAAAATCACAGTACCCTATATCATACAGTGCCAGTAGCTCTGATGACCAGCTTGAAACCGAAGATCTCATTGACCTACTTAAAAGCTAACCACGTGTTTTTCCATTGCGGGAGCAATGATTGTTTCAGGACGGCCGACTGTTACGCGCCACACCGCCACAGCCAATCGCAAGCCAGCCAAAGCCAGCCAATCAGAGCCAAGCACGTGCAGCCATTTGCCAGCCAGCCCACGCCAGCCAATCAGAGCCAAGCACGTGCAGCCATGTGCCAGCCAGCCCAAGCCAGCCAATCAGAGCCAAGCCAAGCTAGCGCCTTACTATCGGAGAAACTATAAAATGCCGCGCCATCTTATATTTAGATCACTTCTCTGTTTCACTGTTGCTAAGACGGAGCTCTGCCCGATTGTAAATCGAAATTAAATCAGTGTGATTCTGCAACGTCTACTTTTTATTTTATCACGTTACAATATGCAACTTAAGCTTTACAACAGGGGTTTTTCCCTCTGCATTTAAAACAGCCATAATCTGTCCCATATATAAAGTAGGATCACAGAGCAACCCCTCAAACTATAGGCCAATTTCACTTCTACCAACCATGTCAAAAATAATAGAGAAGCTTGTCAACCGAAGACTTATTTGCTATCTAAAACAGATTAATGCACTGACAGAGAATCAGTATGGATTTCGAGCTAAGAAATCCACAGAAGATGCAGTACTCAAATTGACCTCTCTCATCACTGAATATCTAGACAAGGGTGAGAGCTGTATCGGAGTGTTTCTTGATCTCCAAAAAGCTTTTGACACAGTCTCGATTCTTATATTGCTTGCACGCCTGGAAAACTATGGTGTGAGGGGGGTTGTCTACTCCTGCCCCCCTAGCACGTCCACCAAAACACGATATGATAAAGCGGTTTATCGCGGTGAACTGTCAAAATACAATAGGGTTTCGTCTTATTTTGGACTTATGGTCGTCTTATGGTGGACGTGCTACGGGGGCTGGTTTGCTGATTACCTGACAGATCGATGTCAAATTGTGAGGGTAGATAACCACCCCTGGCGCAGAGGGAGGTTCTGCGCCAGTGGGGTGAGGCACTCGCCTCCCCAGCTGCCGGCCACCGGACGATTGAGGCAATTCGTCCGGTGTTGGAGGAGTGGGTTGGGCGCCGGCAGGGCAGCCTAACATTCCGCATGGTGCAGGTACTTACCGGGCATGGCTGCTTCGGTCACTACCTGCACCGAGTCGCCCATCGGGAGGAAACGCCGCAGTGTCATCACTGCGACGCTCCCGATGACACTGCCGAGCACACACTATTGGTGTGCCCGGCTTGGCGATGCCAGCGCAGCGAACTCAACGCTGCGCTGGGAGGCGGAAACCTCTCGCTGCCGAGCATGGTCGTGGTCATGCTCCGCGGCGAGGCGGAATGGGGGGCTGTCGCCTCCTTCTGCGAGGACGTAATATCGCAGAAGGAGGCCGCGGAGAGGGAGCGGGAGGCAGATCCTCAAGCCGCTCCCATCCGTCGCAGACGGAAAGGCAGGAGAAGGCGGGCATTCGCACAAGCGATGCCCGTCTAATGACCCTGCCGTGGAGGCCTGCGTGCACGGTTGGCCCCGTGCACGCCGCCGTAAGTCCCTCCGTCTGGGGATTGCCCTGGTGTTCTCGGGCAATCCCCCCTTGGCGATAGCCCGACCAGGTGGTCGGGCTTGCCCGGGCGCGTGGATAGTGGAGTCGCAGTGTGGACCTTACCTAGCGCGCTTATAAGGGCAGGGAGAACACCGGGGGGTTTAAGTGGGTAGGCCTGGCACTCTGCCGGGAGAGCCCCACACACGCTCGCCGTCTAGCCAACGGCGGGTACGGTGCGGTTACGCATTTCCCCCCGAGAAAAAAAAGAAAAAAAAAAAGGGTAGATAACCACTATAGTATTAGTGCACAATGTAGTTATGGCGTTCCACAGGTAAGCACCCTTGGTCCAACCCTATTTTTACTATATTTAAATAATTTATGTAAATTAGAAGTCCCGAATGCTGATACCTTCATGTTTGCAGATGATACTGTTGTTTTATTTCACAAAAAAACATGGAAAGATGTTAAAAACATAGAGGAAAAGGGCTTATGTTATATAACTTCTTAGTTGGAAGACAATCTTCTTTCGATAAATGCGCAAAAAACTAAGTTCTTTTGCTTCAGTAAGACTAAAGCCAATAGCCCAGATTGTAATCTAACTCTTAGATTACACATCTTTCCATGTAATCGAAATATTCAACCAAACTGCAACTGCCCAACTCTTTCTCGTGTCCCGCTAATAAGATATCTAGGTGTTACAATGGACGACAACCTTCAGTGGAAACAACATTTAAACATTGTATTAGCTAAAGCCCGAAGACTAATTTTTATATTTAAACAGTTACGTCTGGCTGCAGATCGCAAACTCCTCTTATCAACATACAAATCACTTTGTCAATGCATACTCACATATTGCATATGTGTTTGGGGCAACGCTGCAAAAACCCACATAATACATCTTGAGAGAGCTCAAAGAGCCATTCTAAAATTTGCATTGAATCTTCCCTATCGATTCCCAACTTAATTGTTGTACAAGCAAGCAAACGTTTCAACAATAAGAAAACTTTATATAACTTTAACATTGAGCCGATTTCATAGCAAGATAGTTCCACATATACCTCTAGTCAAGAAAAAAAGAGTCCTCAAATATACAACCCCAACAACTCGCTCAAAATTAGCTAAACGACACTTCACATACGTAGCCCCTCGACTCTATAATAAAATACTCAAAACAAACAAAGAAATCACACATTATTGCTCAAAAAAATTTAGGAATATGATAAACAAATGGTTGGAACAATTCACGTATGACAAGCTAGAAGAAATGTATTACGAAGTTACTAGTTTATCCTAGGATCTGTATATACACAAACACACACACACACAAACATACACAACATACCTAAACAAATAAACATGCAATCCTAAGGTCTATATACGCACACGCAAACATACACACGCAGACACGCACACACATACACAAATACAAACACAACATACATAAATAATATATCACGCATAACTTTACCATATTGTTTAGTTTTTTTCTTTTATTTTCTTTCTATGTTAAAAACACCTAGATTTTGTCGTATCAATTGTAATGGGGGCTCCCTTTTTTTTGGGAGGGGGGAAAATGCATTGACGCATTCCTCGTGGTCGAGCCAAACCACAAAGATATGTGGGACTCCCCAGACCGTACTCGGCCCGGGCCTACCCACTAAAAACCCCCCCAGCAGCTCTCCGTCCGTCACAAGACAGGGTGAAGGGGAGTACAGCCAGGCCTTGTTCCCGCTGACCCCCTGCCCGTGACATGTCCGTTGCCGGACTCTCCGCCTGGCTCTGCTGCTTGCGCAGAATTTCGCCACCCTACACCCCAAATTGGTGTCTTCCACGCGGCCCGACGCTCAGTGCGCCGGGCCCCCGGCCCGCTCAGTGCGGGTAACGGGTTGCCCGACGGCAGATTCCACTAGATCCACCGTCGCGCAGGTGAGCCGAAGCTCGGGGAAATCCCCAACGGGCGCGAAGCGCCACGGCGAGGAACTCACCTCAACCTCGCTACTACAAAAGGTAGCCGCCGGAATCGGCATCCAGCGAGAGCAACGCCTCTTCTTAACATAAGAAGAGGGGACTTCGCCCTTCCCCGCATGAAGCGGGTGGCCACACGAAGTGACCCGCCGGGCTAAGCCCAGCCATCCCACGCCCCCCCTCCATAAGGGTCCTCTCGTCAGACTATTAGCCCGCGGCAGAAAATCTGCCGGGTTGCCCAGGGTGCACCACAAGGAGGTTCATAACTTGCCATGCTGAAAATGTGTTTTTAATAAAGATATTTATTATTTATTTATTATTATCCTGTCTTCGCCTCCGAGATTTATTCCTTAACCATGTAGTAGCCCTGCTACGCGCTAACCATATCGCACAAGTTTTAAAGTCAGAGAAAGAAAACCACTATATCTTCCTCTGGCTAATCACACCTGACAAGCCTCCGCAGTACCGACCCCATTCTTGTCCGTGCGCGCGCGGCGTTCGCACGAGTGTAACAGTAATATAATTTGTGCATGAGTGTAGGTAATCTACGTAAAAAAAAAAAGTTTAATTTTACGGTTATTAGCTTATTTGTTAAGTATGCCTAAACGAAAACACTGTGAATCCGAAGAAGATAAATGGCTAAGGAAGATGAAGAGATACGAAGAAAAACTTAATTAGGAAAAACGTAGGGGCAAGCCGGAGGCACATTTTGTACTCAGATGATGGCGAAAATGATGTGCAACCAGAAGAATACTTTTTTACATTCCCGTTGCATTCATCGGGAATCATTTTTATGTCCGTTGTATTCTTCGGATAATATTTTATTATGTTCTCGTTGTATTGAACGAGGAATCATTTTTATGTCCGTTGTATTCTTCGGATAATATTTTATTATGTTCTCGTTGTATTGAACGAGTAAGCGGGTGGACATCACCGCTCGCCTGGGCCGCCGAGTACGCGCGCGGCGCGACCACGTGCAGTAATACTCGTAATGGAAAATGTGGGTATCCTTTTTTCCCCGCTGCCTAAAAATTTCCGTTGCATTCATCGGAAATCACTTTTATGTCCGTTGTATTCTTCGGATCATATTGTTATTATGTTCTCGTTGCATTCAACGAGTAATACTCGTAATATGTACTTAATGGAAAATATAGAGGCTGCCCTTTTTTCCCCGCTGTTTTAAAAATTTCCGTTGCATTCATCGGAATTATTTAAAATATTTTTTGTGCTGCCTAAATTCTCATTAAATATTTATTAGTATCTTTCACATACAAACCAATATGGTGATAACTGATGACTTACAAACCGATGTAGCGGCCAGGTTTCAAGTCCTATTGCAAAACGGTTTCCAAAAGTGACCAAAGACGAGCATTAAAAAAAAAAAACAATGTACTATAGTACCTATGGCGAAAGGCCGAACTCTAGTTCGGAAGTAAGTGCTATGTTGGTAGACAACAGAATCAACTCGGTAAAGCACTTTCAGCACTGGGAAGGGCACAATCGTGTCTTTTAAAGAAAAATCTTAATATTCCAGATGTAGTTACGTTGAACGATGCAGACACCAATTTCATCTAAGAGTCATTTAAACTTGAAAGGCTCATCGTCCCGAACGCGACAGCAAAGCAGCGGCCAATCCTACCCTCATCGAGCCGGTGGGCCGAGACAGTCAAAGACGTCATACTAACAAGCGAATCGACGGCGAGCAGCCGCGTTCGCACCGCTGAGAGCTTGTCACCAGCCAGTCCCGCCGACGCCGCCGCTGCCGCTGGCACCGCCGAGGCACCAGCCAGTCGCGTCGCATCACAACGGTCATCGAACAATCGCGCTACCTGAACGCGCAGCCGCAAGTACATGCCAGCCGCTTAAAATATTAATTTAGTCAATGAGTGGTGAACTATCACTAGCGATAGGTTTATATTAGACAATGTGTCAAGGATTTCATTTATTGAGGAACCTTATCAAAATCCATACAGCCGTGCGCGGCGTTCTTTTTCAAAAAGTGAGTGAATAGCAATTTCTCTCGAATTAAATCATTTATTAGAAATAAAAGCTATTAGGAGATGTAACCCGACAGCAAAACAATTCGTTTATGATATCTTCGTTATTCCTAAAAGCGTGTGCTCTATATATATTAAATCTAAAAAGATGAATTCGAAGTCGAAGTAAGTATCTCATTTCAAAATGGAAGATATCAGAACGGCTATTAGATTTATGACCGAAGACGTGATTAATATTGATATTAAGGAAGCTTAATTTTTGCTGCCGATTCACAAATCAAAAAAAAAAAAAAAACATGTTTACGCTTTTATTTTCATGATATTTTGTACGAGTTTCTAGCACTCCCGTTTAGCCTATGTTTCGCGCGATATATTTCACAAAAATATTACAGCCAGCTCTTACTCATTTAAGATCTTATGGTCTGCTATCAGTGAGATATCTATGATATGTTGTGTTTAGCAAACTCTGCTGGAGAGTGCCTAGAGAACGCAAAAAGAACTATTTAATGTCTGACACGATTAGGGTTAGTTATTAATTTAAAAAAAAAACTAGTCTAATACCAGAAAAGCTTTGTAAATTTTTAGGTTTTATTTTAAACTCTAATAAAATAACATACAATTGCCAGATTCGAGCCACAAAAATTTATTATACACATAAAACATATATTTAAATCTAACAGAATTCGAATAAGGTTCTTTGAACGTTTTCTACGGCAGCATGTCGGCTGTAGTATATGGGTAGTATATACAGACAAAATCACTAAAAAGTGCTCTTCTTAGAAATACTAACAATTACGACGTTTTTATTACAATTACAGATATTTTATAATAATATGATGATCTCCATTGGTGGCAGATCAATATTCCATTGGCAGTCAATTGAATAAAAAGTCATAGGTACAATTTCGGAATTTTTACGGACGCTTCGACAGCAGGCTAGGGTGCAGCTTGTGCCAACGAAAAGACTGGTGGTTTCTGGACCAACATCGAGCGAACCAATCATATAAACTGACTGGAACTACTCGCTGTATATTGTGGGCTAATTTCATTTGCTAAAAATGTCGCTAATTGTGGTAGTCTTTTAAGTGTCGATAACACCACTGCCATATTCTATATAAATAGAATGGGGAGAGTGTAATACCAACACTTAAGTCAAGTTACTAAAATGATTTGGGACTGGTGTGAGAAAAGTAGGTATATTTATTTTCGCGTCTTATATTCGTTACTCGTTAAATATAGAAGCTGACAGTGAATCGAGAAAAATAAACTTCGACACAGAGTGGCAGTTGGGTATCCGACAACTTTTGAAAATTAAAAAATTTTTTTGGTGAACCATCTATTGACTTATTTGCATCTCGTAGTAATGCAAAATGTCCCGCGTATATTTCATGGAAAAGGGATCCCTTTGCCTATGATATTGACGCGTTTAAACAGTAGATTAGTCGCAATTTTATTTTTACGCTTTAACACCGTTTGCACTAATTTTTAAAACGATAAACAAAATAGTTACTGATTAAGCCACCGGAATTATCGTTGTTCAACTATAGCCCTCTTAACCATGGTATCCCCTTTTCATATCCCTGGGTGTCACAGAGATTGTGATATTTCCTCCAAGAAAGATCTACTTACTTCCTTTCAGGATGGTACACCATCTGCGCCGTCACCTTTCCCTGCCAGCGTGTGTATTTTCCGGGAAAGCTTTCATGACGTGCCAGAAACAGCCTTAGATGTTGTTATCTTCGATATCACATAACACCGGGTCATAATATAATTCTAGTCTAAAGATATGGTGGGAATTTTGTAAAAAGAATACAACAGATTTTTTTAAATGTAAATACTACATTTTTGTTGGAATTTCTGTTAATGTGTTTTGAAATTTTGAAGTTTAGGTAGAACTATTGTTCTAATGTCACGATAGCAAGTGATCGTTATTAGTTAGGCAGTGGCCCCCTGGTATTATAGTATTAGACTATTAAACGATTTGAGAATGATACAATTAATCTTGAAAAAATGAGTAAGAAGTTAGTCATATTATTAGCTGGACCAAGGACGCATACAATTTCTCTAACAAAAATACGAAATATTAAAAAAGCATATGAAGATCGAGTAATTTTAACACTTACAAATTTAATTAAAAAATAAGCAATTGGCAAAGCTCAACCGGTTTTAAACTTACTTTTTTTTTATCCCTTTAATATCCCGGTATTTGTCCAGCATCAGTGGTATTAAGATATATTGCTGTATCATCTTCAATTCGCTCAGATTCAGAACAAACCTGATCCTCACACATAAGAAACCACGTAGACCTGCTTCATCTCAACCCATTGGGCGCTGGATAAAGCAGATCATATGCGATAGTGGCATTGACATCTCAATATTCGGAGCGAGCGAGACACGCATCAACATCAGGCGGCGTCTCGTGCTGGCCTCAACGTCGATGTAATTAGAAAGACCGCAGGATGTTCGGAAAGATCAGCTGTATTTGCTGATTTTTATAACAGACCGGTATATTAGTTCTGAAACCAATTTTATTGAATCTTTGTCACAATTATAATTATTAAAATAATACTGTCGGTTGATTACTTTTTTGTTCACAATATTTTGTTGTTTTGAAATTTTTGCTAGTGGCGCAAAAAAAAAAAAAAAAAAAAAAATATGGAAATACGTAATAATTATGTTTTGATGTTTTACTGTAATGTTGTTTATTTTTTATTGTCGCAACATTGATTTTATACTCTCTGAACATCTACATGGTTAAGGAATAAATCTCGGAGGCGAAGACAGGATAATTAAATGATCAAACGAACTTACCTGAAGTGAAGTTCGATCTTAATTATCCTGTCTTCGCCGAAGAGATTTAAGGTCCCTCCCTCCCTGAATCTTATCCCCCTATATATCAATGTTGCTCTATTTCTCTAAAAAGAATGAGGTCGGTACTGCGGAGGCTTGTCAGGTGTGATTAGCCAGAGGAAGATATAGTGGTTTTCTTTCTCTGACTTTAAAACTTGTGCGATATGGTTAGCGCGTAGCAGGGCTACTACATGGTTAAGGAATAAATCTCTTCGGCGAAGACAGGATAATTAAGATCGAACTTCACTTCAGGTAAGTTCGTTTGATCATTTAATTATAATGGTGTCAATTCTGTTGGCATTAATTGGAATAGACTAAACTAAATTTAGTTTTAGTGCTGTCAAATCTTGTTTTTTATTCGAAAATTCTAACTGAAAACACAATTTTACGGCACTAAAACTAAATTTAATTTAGTTTAATCGAATTAGTGCCAACAGAATGAGGTCCCGTAATGGTATGGCTTTTCATAATACAACATACATAGTAACATTTCTTATTGTATCACAATAAATATGTTTTTTAAATCACCAAAATCGGTCCATCCGATGTAAAGTTATAAACCAATTTGCATCAACTGATTTTATTAAATCCGCCGCTGCCTACGGATGGGCTGTGACGTCAGTCGACACTATCCGCCGCCGCCGCGCGCCGCACTATGGGATGAAAGCGTGAGCTGCGTTTCAAAAATCTGCAACCTATTTTTCTACTACACCTACGAATACAAAATTTTGCATACAGGATCTCCAATATATAAGCTATGAAATAATACTAGAATCTTTATATATTTAATTTATTATTACACATAAAAACATACAAAATAAATTATCGCTACTTTTCCATACAAAATTACTTTTTCCGTTTAATTGTTTCCTTATTACGAGAATATGAAGGTGATTATAAAGGAAATAATGATATAATATTGTTATTATATCACTAAATGACGTGATACTTGACTAAAATACACTATAAGAGCATGGACCTACAAGAATCTTTTATTCAGGTCTGTTTATTTAGGAGATATGTTTCCCTCAAAATGTATAAAGTTAAATATAATATTACCTTAAAGTTTATCGTTGTTTGTATTCACTTTGCCCCGATGAACCAACACATCCCCATTTGCTAAACCTGAAACGTATTTGAGAAGGTCTGTAAACACCTTTTATCATCAAAACACGGCCAATAGTATGATCCAGCAAATCTTGTAGCTTTACTTTAGCAATTGTGATAGTGCGTCAGATACTCGATATGTTATAATAATGACGGAAACATGACTGAGCTCTTTTCTATAAATTTTGAATCTTAAAAATGTGTACTAGCTTTTGACATCCAAATCTTAAAAATGTGTACTAGCTTTTGACAGATCCAAATCCCCGTAAAGGGCCAAAGCTTCATCTGCAGAGATACTTTTCATTTTGATGGTTTCATGAAATATTTTTTCTTCATTACCTTTTTCTCGTTTGTATTAGAGCTTCGCATTATGGCAACAATCGAAGCTTTTTCCGACCCGCCTTCGTCAATTCTTGCACATATGCGATATTCGAACTTAATGCACCGTTCAGCCATGTTGAATTTTTAGTTACAAAACGTTCGGCTTGTTTTGTTAATGCGATCTTGAAATTTCGACAACAGTTGTTTTTGTTTCCTTTACCTAACTTACATAATAGATTATGGTGTTTTTTTAATTTCCTTTATGTATTTCCCTGGTCCAAGGTTGCCTGGAAGATATTGCTTATTAGCAATAGCTTTCCGCTCATAGCTTCGCCCGCGTTATTTTTGTTTTCCCGTGGGAATTTTATATTTACCCGTAGGAATATTACCCTATGCCCTTCCCCTGGTCTCGAACTATCCCTATACCAACTTACATCACAATCGGTTCAGTACTTTCGAAGCATATTCAATACAAACAAACAAACAATCAAATCTTTCCTCTTTATAATATTATTAGTATATTAGTATTAGTATACGAGTAGATAAGGCCGCCTGTGCTGAACATCTGTGTTGTTTTTGAAAAATGTCTGTTTCTATATCTTTGTGTGCAATAAATCATTTATCATTATTATGATTATTTTAAGTAAGGTTGAATGTTTTCTTGTTTAGTGCTACAATCAATGAAAAAACAAAACTCTCTTTGTGGCAGGCAGGGAGACTTGTATCCTACCTACAGTAAACGAGTAGAGAGAGACTAACCGTTGTATGAGTCCATGCAATATTAGACCGTATAATAATATAGTGATCTATTTGTGTTCTGACGTTATTCTGGCTTTAACAGTGCACAATATGGCCAGTCTCTTCACTGGCACCTAACCTACGGCTCCATGACCATAAGCTGCACGCCCAGATTGAAAAATGGAAACATTCTTTGTGACGGTAACATTCATAGATAGGTTTACATACAATATATGCATAAAATCACGCTTATCATCCCAAAAGAGGTCTAGCAGGGCTATAGGTAACACTCTGTTAAAACTAGGTTTTACACTCAAAGTCACATCTGGCAGTATGGACCATACTGCCAGCCTGTCGCCTACACAAAACGGGCACCAAAGCCAAAAATTATCAATTTTTCAGTAAGGAAATCAACTAAAACCAACGACCAGGGGGCCGATTCTCAGTTTTTTAGAGATATCTCTAATTCGACATATCTCTATTAAATTGCATCTCTACTAATAATCTCTCAAAAATGTCTATGATATGAAAAAATCGTATTCTCGCTGGCAATAGAGATGTATGTCGAATGATGGTCGAATGACTATGAGGGTGCGGTCCGAAATTTGATATCAGCGCTCGTGTGCGCGTTTTGCGTGCAAAAAGTCTGTTCAAAATTGCTCATAATATGCGCATTTGTAAGTAAGTTATGACAAAAAAGAGGAGTGCTCTGTCTCTAGAACTGTCAATGACAAAGTTAACGTTAGTTTCCCGCGGAATTTAATTTCTTCGAATTATTTTTTTCATTAGGTAGGTATATCTACAATAGATACAGAAGTGCTCTGTAAAGATATTGGAGGGACAATACACGTCGCCCTTCAATTTTTCTTTTCAAATAACATTGATTGATCAAATTGACATTTGACAGACTCAAAGATCGAAAGCTCGGTCATAAATTGATCTTAATGCTTACGTCCGTGAGCAGTGCAAACGATTTGAATGGGTTTTTTTGTTTGCATGCATGCAACCACACCCATAAAAATGAATGGTTACGTTTTGTTGATTTATACGATCAAAAAAAAACAAAAAAAAGTCGCTTCCAAGTTGTCATCAAAGTTACTTTGTCAAAGCAGACTTTGAGCATGTCAACGCGACTTTACGAAGCGTATTGTTTGCTTTTCTCAAGATATCCGTTTATCAGCAAAATCAGATTTAAGCAGACAATGGCAACAGGAATGGAATCATTCTCGTTCCATAAAAGGAAAATTCTATGGTCGCATTCAGTTGGATGTCCCTACTAAGCCATGGTTTTTTCAATACAAATCAGCCAATAAACTTACCACCTCCACTATAATCCGGCTACGCCTTGGACATGTATGCTCCCCAGTTTTTCTGGCTAAAATACGCATTCGAGATCATTCCATATGTGAATGTGGCTTAGACGAAGGCACCGTGGATCATATTTTCTTTAACTGCCCGAGACAACAAACATCACTATACCACCTACTTCCTGATTTCATTCCACGTCCTGTAAATATGAATTTCCTGCTTACTCAAATGAACACCCCATTTTTAAACATACTTTTTAAATTTATTGAAAGAAATCAAATTAAATTATAAAATAGTAGACCCTACAACTAACTTATTCCACATTTTTTCTTAACTCATTTTATTCTCCAACATAATTCACCTACAATTTTACAAAATAATTTCTAACCATAACATCAAGCCGCTACTAACAATTTAATGTTCGCTCTGCTTTGCCCACAGGTAGCCCAACCGACCCAGCATTCTAGTATTACCGCTAAATCTTATGAACTTAAAACGTGTTTTCGCTACTCGACATTGGCAAAATTGTCACACCTGACAGAGGCCATACAACCTAAAAAAAAAAAAAAAAAAAAAAAAAAAAAAAAAAAAACCTTTTTCACATCTTTCGAAACGTTAAAATGTTTCAAAACGTCGTGTTTTGTATTTGTAACATTTTTGAATATTTTTAGAAAACAGGATTATTAGAGATGCAGTAATAAATCTATAATGGACTATAAAAAACAATACCCCACTTCAGCACAGAATTCGTGGCTTTGTCAGTTAAAGGTTGAAGAACTTTGTAAAGCCAAATTTTCGGGGACTTTAACTAAAAAAATCCGAACAAAAGTGGAAATGTATAGCAGAGGAATTAAATTGTTTGGGAGAGGTCAATAAGACTTGGATTGACTAAATATATTACAATGTTAACTAATTCTTTAGATAAGCGAAAGTTCTTAAATGCATATATGTAATGGTAATTCCACTAAAAACCGAGCTTCTTCTACTATACATTAACAACAGTTGTTATAATAATCATCGATTATTCATATTAATTAAATGTGTTAGCAATTAAAATACATACATAAACTAAAATCGTAAAAAAAGTTCTAACAAATTATGTAAAACAGACACAGAAATAACCAATTACTGTAGCTCGTACTCGACTTTTCAAATGTCGATTGCTATCTACCACTCGTGACATGTCGAACGCTAGGCATAGACTCTAACGTGACATTTTGAGAATACGGAAACTGAGAAATATTCGACATCCGCCATTTAATTTAGACATATGTCGAATTCGACATTATCTCTATGGCTTGAGAATCGGGTCCCAGGGCCCGTTAATCCTTACGTCGATGTCGCGTCGTGATAGCGTTTCAATAACACTGCTTTTGTCGCTTTTATGCGCATTGTCTGCTACAATTTATTTGTGCTACAATTTCTTGATAAGTCAATAGTTACAAATGTTTTAGTTAGTATTCGGTTAACCAACAATAACTGTCTCAAAAAGCGATGCTATTGAAGCGTTATTGACACGCCACAAATGCATTAACGCTAGCAGAATAAGGCCCCAGGACATATGTTACACTCAAAATCATCTCAGCAGTCCAGGGAGGCTACTGCCTAACTCAAAGCGAACACTCGCTATCGTAATCGTGACATTACAACAACAGTTTAATTAAATGTCACCTGTGACATTAAAACTATTGTTGTAATGTCACGATAACGATAGCGAGTGTTCGCTTTGAGTTAGGCGGTACAGCCGCGGGTACGGATAGGATAGGTTTAGGTATCAGGAATAATAAAAAATGTGTGTTTTAAAAGAGAAAATCAAAAGGGAGCGCACGCTCATAAACCTTGCGTTCCAGATAAAGCACTGCTACTTTCTGAGGCTAACATCTGATGTTAGCCTCGTTTTGCGTTTCTTTTAAGAAATGTTGACATTTTCAGCCGCGCTAATTGTTACAAATGAAACGCAAGGTACTGATTTTTCGTGCTGAATTTTGACACCTCACTCAATTAGTCCAGCCACTTAAAATTTTTTATAATATAAATCAGAATTGGCTAATACTACAAATATCTTTCAATATTTTTTTTAAATCCGCTGATAATCCTTTTTGATTCATGAAAAAAAGATTCCAAATGTCAAATTTGAAAGCTGTCAAAAAGTGGTATCAGAGGACCCATCTATTAGCATGGGTATTTGATGCTAGCATTTCGTGTTAAAAATGCTTAAATGAAACGCATGACAACCAGCAAGAAAAACTAGCATCACCGGCTAATGGAACGCAGAGATGCTAAAAATGTTGGTATTTATGGCTAAAAATGCTTATCTGGAACGGGCCGAAAGTAAGTAAAGAATATATTCCGCGCCACGCTGCACTCTCATTGTGTGTTTCGATCATAACATCACCACCATACTATGAAATCCAGACCGCCCAAAAAATCTGTCACGTTGTGATCCTAAAGACCTGGAGAGCTATTTTTGAATTACGTATGCGACTTCGAAATCACCGATGTGACTAATTATACATTCGTTGCTTCGTCCTTTGAGATTAGGTAATAATTGTAGTAACACGTATCATGTCGCCTTTCATCCACTAAGTTAAAAGTAGGTATTCACACTTTTTTTTTTGATGGTGGTACACAAACCTGCCTAGAGACACCAACCATTCGCGTTTTAGTGCTTCGCCGATCACCACGTATCCTACTTAATTTCTTAGAAAACGTTACTATGCCGAAACGAAGTCATAAGGAGGAAGATAGTGATTACTTACGTAAGAAAATAAGAAAGATAGAAATGATGTTAAAAAAGCGCGAAAAGCGTACGCGCAATCGAATAATTTCAAACAATAGTAGCTCGTCGTGCCCAGCCTCACCGGCGGTGGCACTTCTGACGCAAACGAAGGTACGCAGTTGTTAAATAATATGATACTTATTTATTAAAAGTGGTTAACATTTGTATCACTTAATGTGATGTAATGTGTTCCTATATTTATATGGGATTATTTCATAACGAAATACCACCACTGGTTTTTAATATTGTGTAGTGTACATCTATACGGGGATGTTACCGGCACAAAATATTATACCTGATAATATTAAAGTATCTGCCTGTTATCTATAACAGATAATCTTTAGTGATGTGTATATCTATATGGGATATTACCTACCGTCACAAATAATTACCACTGGTATCTTGTATGTAGTGTACATCTATGCGGGATGTTACCGTCACAATATTTTTTATGTACTGTGTACATTTTATATGTTATGTTAACTTCATGACTAATAAAGTATGTGCACATTTTAATGGAATGTTGCCTTTTAAAGTTTCATACGGCACTAAAGGGTTTATTCTCACAAACATTGGTCGTTGATATACAACCGCATTTAAAAAATTAAGCAGCTGTTATGGATATCTGACAAAGATGTATTCTTCTGTGTCATATGTATTTTTGGACACACAGTGGAAGGGCTTTAGATTAGCAACCCACGATTTGGGGGGTGGGGGGTGGAGGGGGGGTAGGGGAGGAGGGGAGCTACCCCCCTGTACCACTCCCCCCTCTCGGCAATGCGTAGTTTTCAAGATATTAATTTTAAAATTTTTCACAAACCTAACCTCAAAATGTATGGGAAAAGGTTGGGTTGTGTATTAACTCATGTTTGCGCCGCATCTAGAACCTATTTAAGAATTAGAAGATGTAAAAATTGGAAGATCAAAGAATTAATTATATGATTTTAGTGGTATAGGTTCCCAGAGAATAGTATGACGCTGCGCTCGCTTCGCTCGCTCCGCTACGCATGGTCATGTTCTGAACCTAACCTAACCTACAGTAGGCAATTTCGTCACCTATTTTCTTTTTTAATGGCGGGGGGCTTCGCCCCCCGAGCCCCCCCTGGTGGGGGGCTGCGCCCCCCCCGTCCCCCTGCTCTTTAGTCTTCTAGACGTGTTCTGACTTTGACACTTGACAGCTTGAAATCAAAATGGCCGCGTTTGGCATTGCGTTTTGTTAGTATCAAAGTGATAAAAATATGATAATTAAATTCTTAAAATACTAATTATTTTGCAAATGACATATTTAAGTAACAATATTTTTAATATATTTGTCATTTTAATTAGTTATATTGCTTAAAACAAATTGGTTTAGTATCGATGATCAATGTAACAAAACGCATCTCACTAAAAAATGGCAAAATCTAAAGGGCCGTTGCCATCAAATACAAGATAGAAGAAACTTAATCGATATTTTTCATACAAAATTACAAACTTTATTTAATTATTGCAAATAAACTATAAGTTTCCGAAACGCAAAACTTCACAAATGTACTTAAAAAAATGTAGTCTTTCCGATGATAAGTATCTGAATGTGCAAATCGTGGGTTGTTAATCTAAAGGTGAGCCCACACAGTTACCTGTATGCGACACAAACGTATTGCAGGTGAAAGTGAAGTGCAATCAGAGGTCGACAGTCTCGATTGTAGAAGAGATCAATTCAGATCCATCCACTTCTATGGCTGCAACTGCGCAACAACAGCTTTACAGCCTTTAGATTCTACCGAACTACCTGCACATGTGAGCAGTGAACCAGTTCGTGTTGAATTGGATGAAGAGATTTTAAGTCTTTTGGGTGAAACACCCTCCCAAAAAAAAAAAAAAAAAAAAAACTGTGCCCTCAAAAATCAAAAATAAACACACCAAAGATGAACCCCGAGATGAAGGCAGCCTTATCGGAAATGCTTGTTAAGAAAGATAAAGCATTAGAAAATAAACAAATACAACAGGCAGTTGCTATATCTTGCATTGGTGACGCTCGGACCACATTATTTTCTTTAGAACATAAAGACCAGTGAGTCTAAAAACTGTTTATTGAGGCCAGCCGTTTAATGTGCGATGCACAACATACCGAGTCAAAAAACAAGACGCTTTTTTATTTGCTCAGCACTAAAAAATGACATAAAGGAGCAACTGTACAATGCTGAAATTGACAGTTTTCTATTTGGGGGAAAATTAGCCGACAATCTCAAAGCCGCAAAGGCGATATCGAAGTCTGGTGCTGAGATAAAGATTACTTCATCAACCAAGAAAACGCTTGCAGCGACAAAACCAAAGCAACCTTTAAATCGTCATTTAAACCAGAAGCCTTCGCTACCGAGGTCCAGGCAGGTGGGAGCACCGCGGAGGACGGAGCTGGCCCCGCCGCAGGCACCGCGCCCGCCGCGACAACAGCAGCTGCCGCGACCGCCGCCTCGCTCGCAGCAGCACCTAGGCCCACGTTGCTGGATTCGGTATGTTCAGCAGGTCGTTTAAGCAATTTTTACGATAATTGGCTTCTCTTAACTGATGACCCGGTTATATTATGATGGATAAGATCCCTTTTTCCAGACCTATTCATAAATTATGGGAACCTAAACTGCCGACCTTGTCAACTTCTGAATCTTTACAATATAGAGTGGCCATTACTGAATTGATTGATTCAGGAGCTATTTCACCTTGTCAACCAAGTGAAATAAACAGTTCTTGTCCAGCTATTTTTTAATTTCAATCCACCCAGCTCATAAAAAATATTTTGGGTTTATATCGAAGATAAACTATACCTACGAATTTAACGTTCTTCCCTTTGGCCTTAACACCCCACCATTTGTAGTAACAAAGTTGCTTAAGACGGTGATGTACTTACTTCGATCCTTAGGCCATATATATGTGTACCATTTTCTTAGACTATATTTGTGTCATTGCTAGGGATTACCAAAAATGTCTAGCTAATATTGCTGAAACTAAAAATATTTTAGAGTCCTTTGGATTTATTATCAACATTGAACGACATGGTTAGCGCTGAGGTCGAGTGATCGCCTACTGCGCAACGGATCGCGGGTTCGATTCCCGTACGGGAAAAATATTTTGTATGGCCTACAGAAATTTGTTCCGGACTGGACGTATCCGTATGTGCATGTAATATACTATGTTTGTAACTGCACCCACGACCCAGGAGAAAATCCTAGTGTGGGGCGACGTTTAAAAAAAAAAAAAAAAAGCGGTGTTATTCCTAACACTAGTTGTAGATTTATTGGTTTATAATAGACACGAAAAAATGTCATATATGTTTATAGTACATAGGATAAAAGAAATATTATTAAAAAGGAATTGCTTTATTTTCAACATAAGACAAATTGTAAAATTCGACGTTTCGCTCGACTGCTGGGACTCCTCACCTCATCCTGCCCAGCAGTAAGTATGGTTGGTTGTATACCAAACAAATGGAGAGATGCAAATACCTTGCTTTATGCAATAACAATAGCTACAACAATTGCAAACAGATTTTTCCTGGTGGAAAAATTCCATTGATAAAACATTTAATCCTATTAGACAAGACTATTACAATATCGATTTTTTTTCGGATGCGAGCAAAAAAGTTTAGAGGGTAGCATGCAGTGAGGAGACCGCTAGTGGACAATGGAGTATAGAGGAATAATCCAAACACATAAATTATTTAGAACTTTTGGCCGCTTGTCTAGGCTTTCAAATATTCGCAAAAGAAGAAATTGTCTAATATTATTGCGCATTGACAACACAACTGCTATTTCGTATATCAACCGCATGGGTGGAGTTCGATTTCCACACCTTACTGATATAACCAGGTAACTGTGGCAGTGGTGCGAACCTAGAGGTACATTTGTGTTTGCTTGTTACATAAGCTCTAAAGATAATATAATTAAATAGCAGATGTGGAGTCAAGAAAATCTCACCCTGATACTGAATGGGAGCTAAAAAATCATGCATTTAATCAAATTCTAAAGGCGTTTTGCAAGCCTGACATTGATCTTTTTGCCTCTAGAGTCAATAAAAATGCAACTTGTATGTTTCTTGTAATAAATAAGGATCCAGATTAACGTGTTCAGGGGCTATGGCGGTAAACGCTTTTACCTTGAATTGAAAACATCTTTCATTTTATGCATTTCCGCCTTTTGCTGTAATACTAAAAGTTTTACGAAAAATAATAACCGATCAAGCTGAGGGAATAGTATCGTTGTTCCCTTCTGGCCTACACAACCTTGGTTTCCTTTATTCCAAGAGCTTCTTTGTTCAAAGACTGTACAATTACAGCCCTTCAGATAACGTTTTGTTGTCTGTTTCTAAGAGCCTGCCCAAGCTCACATTGATAGCAGGGAACTTATCCGAAAGGCACTTCTGAAGAGGAGCGTACCACCGTCATCCTTAGACATCATGATGGCTTCCCTGTCAAAAAATTCCATCAAAGAATATTATTCGCAATACATCGCTGGGTAAATTATTGTACAAAAAAAAAAAAAAAAAAAATGTTGACGTGTATGAAGCATCAACTTTCTCCGCAGGTTATTTATTTTCTTACACAAATATTTTATTCGGGTTTACAATATGGATGATTAAAATAATAGTCATCGCTCTGCTCTATCTTTGATTTTGGGATCGAGAGTAAGGTCGAATGACCGCATTACAAGACTGTTTAAGGGTTTTTCAGACTTCGTCCTCCAGACCCTAAATATGTTACATTACCTGGAATCCTTCTCTAGTTTTAGATTACCTGTCAAAAGCTTATCTAAATACCACGTTGAGTTTAGAGCAATTGTCAAAGAAGATTGCAACACTTCTTGTACTCGTAACAGCACACAGAGTACAGACGATTGCAAAAATAAAATTAGATAACATAATTATTAGAGATCAAGTAATTATTATTAAAATTAAAGATTTGATTAAAACATCACGTCCAGGATCAAATCAACCAAATTTGTATATTCCATTTTACAAAGACCGCCCACAGATTTATTTATTTATTTAATCTTTATTGCACTTAAAAACAGTATAAAGGGCGGACATAATGCAACAAGACATTCTTTACCAGTCAACCGAGCGGACAGTAAAAAAAAAAAAAGACATTTTGATAAGTTTCAAAAGACCTCATTAGGTAGTATCTTCCAATACAATCAGCAAGTGGATTAAGGACACCTTATTAACTAGCGGAATTTATATTTCAATATTTTCTGCCCACTCCGTCAGACATGCAGCTACCTCAACGGCGCATAGGCAGCAATACGCAGGACTGTAAGGGGGAGTGGCAGCCAATGTGTTTGCTAATTATTACTATAGAAATATTCAACCAGATGAATCTAATAGTTTTGCATTGACTATCCTTAATAGCTAACATTATGCCAATAAATAATTGATATTATTTGTTGTTGCCTTGATTCCTTTATAGATTTGATTTTTTTGGTTACAGAATGAATATCATAATATATTTTAATTATTATTTGGTTTTAATATTTCACTTGCTTTCAAAATCTACAATTATTACCTAATCTCAAAGGACGAAGCAACGAATGTATAATTAGTGATTAAACGAACTTACCTGAAGTGAAATTCTATCATAATTATACGAGTTGCTTCGTCCGAAGAGATTAGGTCCCTCCCTCCCAATATGCCCCCTTTAAAGTGAAATATACTATAGGTTTTGCGGGACTTTCAACTAAATGGTTGGTGTCTCTAGGCAGGTTTGTGTACCACCATCAAAAAAAAAAGTGTGAATACCTACTTTTAACTTAGTGGATGAAAGGCGACATGATACGTGTTACTACAATTATTACCTAATCTCTTCGGACGAAGCAACTCGTATAATTATGATAGAACTTCACTTCAGGTAAGTTCGTTTAATCACTAATAATCACCGATTTTCAATAATTCTTATTTTTGAATATCACTTATGTGACTACCTTAGTCACGGATGTGATTTCATTACGAGTGCCCTCACCCACTCGTAAACAAGTCATACATAACTGTGGAAACGTTATCTGTGTTTTGTTTAGAGAACATATTGACAAGTTTGAAGTTGATGTGTTTTGATTTTGAGTTGGATGTAAAATTTTTAAAATTTCTCAAATAAAAAAGATTGAAATCTTTTAAATTTATGTCACAAACAAACTTAGACTACTATTTTCTTATATTTTGGCCTAGTTGCAATGACGTTTTAGCTGTATAATAACCGGTAGGATTTTATTTATTTTATTTTTATTTATTTATTTAATTTAATACAGTATTAGTTTTGTGCAAACCAATCTGAGGGCACGACAGTGCCCCCGCCAAGTCGAGCGCGAAGCAAACACTGCCGTACCATCCTTTACTGGAACCATTTCGCCGCATTTGAGAACCTCTGGATAAAACCAGAACGCAGAAATTTTCGTCATCCAGTAAGCTATAATCACATACTTAAAATCCAAAATTTCAAGTCTGTAGGTCATTTAGTTCCGAAGTTAAACGAAAGCAAAGTTTCGCATTTATGACAGACACTCACTCACTCACTCATGATCATCAAAATAGAACTAGCACTTCCCATAAACTCAGACAGCTGAAATTTGGTACAGAGTTAGGGTTTATTGGCCACATAAAGGGAAAACTATAAAAACTAGGATAATCGAAGATCTGGAGTACCTACCTGGTGACCCTGATTAGAAGAACATTGTTTATACGTTAGTGGGTACAAGTCAACGGCCAAGTCACACAACATTAACTATAATAATAAAGAAATCGCAGTAAGGAACCTTATACCGGCTTCAGACTCACGCGAGAAGTCTCGGCGAGAAGTCTCGCCGAGAACTTGCGCGAGAACCGAGAAGCTATCCACACTCAGCGATCTTCTCATTTACATTCTCGGTCGTGATCCGGAATGGACGACAGTGCTACTGCCTTGGTATTGTGTGCGTTAGCACATTATAATCTCGTTAACACGAAAATTAAAAATAATATTAAGAAAAAATGGCTTAAACGATGGTGGTTATTGACAAAGTACTTTTTTATAGAAAACGTTTTGCTTACCACAAAATGGGCTCTGTGTGAAAATATTATTTAAACTTTAACTCTGTTTCATTTTTCCACATTTTTTACTCGTATGTCTAAAATTACTGAACTATAAAGACTAACGAAATATCTCAAAACAATTAGAATCTTCGTGAATTTAAATTATTTTCTTAATATTTATCACACATTATTTTGTTAAGCACTGATAGCACAGATGAGAGACTATGTTAAATGAAAGAGTATACAATAACTGTGAAGTTATCTAAATGATACTGATATGCATCAGACACCACAAAGTATTTTTTTTATAGAATAATTGGCACGAGATAACATGCGATCTACGCCACGGTCGCAGTCGCACTGAGAACAAACGAGAGTGTGATAGTGTTCTCTTTTCTCGCCCGAGAAACCCTTTGAAGCGGGCAAAAAAACCGACACCGATCGGAGAACAGGCGAGCCCGAGAACGAGAAGCCGAGAAACCCATCACATTCACGCTTCTCGGGTGTTCTCGCGGGTTCTCGGCGTGAGTCTGGAGGCACCTTTAGACTTGGCACGACTTTGTCTAGATTTCATTACTTTTTAGAGATAAACAAGCAGCTCCATCGAGACTTGGCTAGTTTTTTACAGAATGTTTTTGGTGGGATTACTTATACATTAAAACACGATAAATTTTACAGTCACAAAAAAATAATTATAAAAAAAAATGTGGAACGAAACAGAACAGAATGTCAATTAAAGCAAAAATGTCAAACAAAACAACATCAATCAAAATGTCAAAATCAAATTAAGATAGAACAATTAAAAACGTGTTAATATAACAAAAAACAACATCAATCATAATGTCAAAATCAAATTAAGATAAAACAATTAAAAACGTGTTAATATAACAATGTCAAAAACAAAACAATGACCCATAGGTACATAAAAAAGCAGCAAATTTTCAAACAAAATAAAACAAAATGTGGAATAAAATAGAATATCAACTAAAATAAAATGTCAAATAAAATAATGTCAAATAAGTAAAATGTCAAATCAAATAATACCAAACAATATGTCAAAACCAAATAAAAAAATATAATATACCGAAAACCATGAGTTATAATAACTTCATGCCGAAAACGGCTACATTCTGCGTGGAACCGAACCCTTACTTTTTTGCGTGTACTTTATCTATGTTGGCAGCTCTGCGTTCGACTTTCAAAAATAGGATGTTTAAGAATTCGTGACTTCAAAGTCATCGTTGACTATTTAGTCAGCGGTGATTTCTAAATCGCATACGTAATTCAAAAATAGGTCTCCTGTGTTCATTCGTTCGTACATCTTACGAAATAGACCTACCTACTCATTTTGTGCTCAGAATACCAACCTATACCTATCTACATCAAAAAATATCTATTTGAATGTTTCAAACATAGATAAGAACCAAATAAATACTCAAAGGTAAATACTAGTTTATAACATACGTAGTATCTCTATATAGTTTGTGTTTATAACTTAGTGACATAACTTTAGAGGTCAATAACCTACATATTATTATTTTAATTTTAAAATATGTAGCTTTATTCACTTAGCTTTGAAATTTCCAACCACGGATTTCGGCACTGGTGTACTTTAAAGTAAACAGATAACCAGATTCCTTATAAATGTCAAAAATAGCAAGTTTATCCGATTGACCTTGCACAAAACCGATTTCTAGTTTATTACTCATTGCTCAAACTGTACTGAACCTTTTGAATACTACTACCACTATTACATAAAAAAAAACAATATAGGTATGTAATACGATTTCGCATGAAACGCTGCGCGCGGCTCCTAGTCGAAAACTCGGGAGTGATAGCACCGATGCGGAGTCTGCCTAGAACGTGTCGTGTGACGTCACACGCCTGCCAGGCGGCCGCTTGACGGAGCGATCTGTTTTTTCGTTACAATTTCCTCAATTTTCATCGTAGAAAAAAATTTTGGTACCATTTATATATTTTTTTAATTGTCTACAAAGCTACATTTATAGTTAAAATCGTTACGGAACCTCATTGCCACCATTCTCTCTAATCATTATCTGTGTTTTTAGTTTGTGCTAAAAAGACATGTTACTATTGGCCAAAAAAAAAAATTTTTTAAAAAAATTTGTTTATTTTCATGTTTGTTTGTGGATGCGAAAAAAAGCGCGGGAACTTCACATAGTAAAGGCGGGCTCTTTAAAATATTTTATTTGTAATTTTTTAATTGTAGTCAGTTACTTAATAAAACACAAACAAAAGAGGTATATAACATATAGGCATTAAATAATATTATAAGCAGATATGGGGAAGCGGAGTTCGAGAAAAAGAAAAAAAAAGGAGGATGAACCGGAGTCTGGTGATGCAGATAGGGAGACAGATGAGGTAAGGTTGGTAGAAACGGATATGTCCTCTTCGGACAGTGATGAAGAAATAAGCAATGCAGATAGGTACAAGCCTTATTATGTTACTGACTATATACGCAGATATCCGGAAGAAATTAGCGGCACTGAATTTGTGGTTTTTGTTGAGTCATCAGACATCCAGAAACCAATTGGAACAAGAGATCTTCTTTCTTTGTCAACTTGTTTAAAGCGCTTTAACAAAGGCGTCAAATTTTTAAGAAATATCAATAAGTTTAAGATAGGTATTTATTTTGAAAAACCAGACTTGGCGAATGCCTTTTTAAATAATAATACCTTCTTGAAAGAATACAAATTCAAAGCCAGTATTCCTGCTGCTACAACTGAGGTGTCCGGAGTTATAAGAAATGTACCTACCATTATATCAAACAAGAGAATATTTACTATGATAACAAGTACAAAAAAAATAATAACAATAAAAAGAATAATGAAAAAAATAAATGTGACTGAGGGTTTTATATTACAACCTACAACTACAGTAATAGTGACATTTGCCACTTCCATTTTGCCAAATCATATAGATATTGGTGGTTGGAGACATGATGTGTCTCAATATATACCACCAGTTAAGCAATGTTACAAATGTTTGAGATACGGACATTTGGCAAAATATTGTAAAAATTCTGAAAAATGTAGTATATGTAAAGAAAATCATAACTATAAGACTTGTACAGTTTCTATCGAAAAAGCTACTTGCATTCATTGTGATGGCAATCATACTAGTGTGTCTCCAATATGCCCAGTTAAAAAACAGAAAATCATTGAAAATAGAAATAAATATAAGCCTGCTTCTTATGCAGATATTACAAATCCTTTAAATTTTCCCAAATTAGAAAGTAAGACAAAAAATAATGTAGATTTGTTTACACTGCTCAATACTGACAGCAAGTGTCTCTCATTATTAGTTGAAACCATAACTAGATGTGTTTCTTTGCATAATACTCAAAATACTTCTATAAATTCTAAAAGTGTTTTAGAGGTCTTAAAAAATACTTTTGGTAAGCAATCAAATCCCCACAATTCACCCCCAATCAATTGAATATCGTACAGTGGAATGCTCAAAGCTTATTAAGCAATCAACTTATTTTTACGAAATTTCTTTATGACCATTTTATTCATATCGCAATTATATGTGAAACATGGCTAAAGCCTCAGAAGCAGTTTAAAATCAAAGGTTATCATATTGAACGTAATGACTGTGGCAACAAGCATAATGGTGTTGCTATTTTAATCCATACATCATTAAAATATCAAAAAGTAACATCTTATTTTGACAACTCTCTTCAAACAATTGTAATACATTTAGAACTAAATCAGAACACTATTTCAATAGCCAGTATATATTGTCCAACAAATTGTATTCCCAGTTTCTCTAAAAATAAGTTTAAACATTTCTTGAATTCTCTCCATAGGCCGACGATTATAGCTGGTGACTTCAATGCTCATCACTCAATTTGGGGATGTCCGTTATCGGATTCCAGAGGTAAGGATATTCTTGAGTGTTTAGATGAATGCAATTTAGTCCTGTTGAATGATGGTCAGGTCACAACTGTCGGTTCTCATTCTTGGAGACCCAATGGTTTGGACTTGACTATGGTATCTCCTTCATTAGCTCTTCGCTGCGAATGGTCAGTACACGACGATCCATTGGGCAGTTATCATTTGCCAACATTTACTAAGATTACATTCAATAGTAGTTCACAATGTTTTAACTCTCAAAACAATTTTCAGGATGAAAATGATTTTAACAATCGCATTAATCATAGATTAGTTGATTGGAAGTTGTATTCTTCAATTGTTAATAAGGATTTAGATAATTTTCAATGTAACCCTATTAGTAATCCAATAGATTCATACAACTCTTTTTGTCAAATCATTTTGACAGCTGCACAAAAGTCAATTCCCTCTCGTACCTCTCGGTCCGAATCACGTAACATTGCTACTCAAAACTTAAAATCAAAATATCGAACAGTTCCTTGGTGGAATAGTAATTGCGCTAAAGCTGTCCAGGAAAGCAAGCAAGCCTATCTTGATTTTAAGAATAATCCTTCTCAAGAAAAATATATTAATTTCAAAAGATTACAAGCTGCTAAAAAACTTACCATTAAGAGAGAAAGACTAAGTAGTTGGATAGAATTCTGTACAAAATTAAATCGATTGACACCAGTTTCAGTAGTATGGGGTAACATGAGAAAACTTACACATAAAACATATAAAAAGCAAAATAGTGATTTTTCGTGGGTCAGTGATTTTTTACGTAAATACACGCCTGACTTTGTGCAAAATAACAGGCCAATTGTGAAGGACAATAGTTTACCAGATAATCAGTCATTCCTCACTGATCCATTTTCTTTTGACGAATTAACTGCAGCTCTGAAATCTAGAAAAAACACTGCTTGTGGATTAGATAGTTTATCGTACAAGATGTTTCAGCTACTTAACACTGACAATCTTTATAAGCTTTTACAAATTTATAATATTTTATGGCAAGATTGCACAATTCCTCCTAATTGGAAAATGGACTGCTTGGTTCCTATTTTAAAACCTGGAAAAATTGCATCTCATCCCGATTCTTATCGTCCTATTGCTTTAACGTCTTGTGCTGGTAAATTATTTGAACAGCTAATCAAACAAAGATTGGAATTCTTCATAGAAAAGAACTCAATTTTACCTTTAAACCAGTTTGGGTTTAGGCGAGGACTTTCGGCTCAAGAAAGCTTAGCACATTTTTTTTTGGACGTCACTACAGCTCAAAAGAATATGGAGTATACAATAGCAGTGTTTTTTGATATAGAAGGTGCATTTAATAACGTTAATCATGGTATTTTGTTTGAATCTCTATTATCTTTCTTACCTGTAAAAATTGCTTATTGGATATATGCTTTTCTCACGGATAGAAAAGTGTATGTCAAAATAGATAATAAATTTTTAGGCCCTAGATTTTCGAGCAAAGGTGTATGTCAAGGAGGCATCTTGAGTCCTATTCTGTATATTTTGTATATAAGAAAACTAAATTCCATTCTTAATAATAATTTAGTCAACAATCTTCAGTTTGCTGATGACCTTGTCATTTATTGTAAAGGTACTAATGTATTAGATATTCAATTAACATTAAATAATAATCTAGTGAAGCTGGCAGATTACTTCTCAGAACTTGATTTAAATGTTAGCCTTTTAAAAAGTAAAGTTGTAATATTTTGCCCAAAATACAGTTCTCTACCTCTAATTAATATTACATACAGCAATCATACTTTGCCTATTGATAATTCAGTTAAATTCTTGGGTGTTATTTTTCACGAAAATCTTACGTGGGATTTATATGTTGATTGCTTGGTGAGCAGAGCTTTAAAAGCCACTAATGTAATTAGGTCCGTTACTGGATTGAAATGGGGTGCTGATCCTAAAATTGTGTTAATGCTTTATAAAGCTTTGGTCAGAAGTCATTTTGAGTACGCTTTCTTTTGTTACGCTTCCGATCCAAAATACATAGATATTATTGATAAAATACAGAATAAGAACTTACGATTAATACTAGGTGCTATGAACACTTCCCCAATAAATTCTATGCAGGTCGAATGTCATTTACCACCAATGGTTATTCGCTTTGAATTTTTAAAACTTAAATTTCTTTTTAAACTCTTATCGCGTTTGAATAATGATCTTTTAAATAAATTAAATGTATGTTCCACTAACACTTTTCTTTCAAAGAATTTCTCACATTTTATAAGTTTAAAAGAACAATGTAATATATTTTGTAGTACTACTTTACATTGTTATAGTGGCTCATATGCTAGTAAATTCTGTGACATTCATATTGTCCTACATAAAGATTTTAAAGATAAATATGATGTTTACGAAAGTCTACAGGCTTATAATGATTATCGATCAATTTATACAGATGGTTCAAAGACGAATGTAAGTGTTGCAGTAGCTATGTATGATGCAGGTAGTAAAACTGGACATAGTTTTAAAATGTGCCAAAATGCCAGCATATTTTCTGCTGAGGCGAATGCTATAATTGTAGCTCTTAACTACATTCAACAGTTCAGCCAATACAAAAAATGGATTATTATTACTGACAGCATGAGTGTGTTGATGGCTTTGAGAAATCCTTCCTTTTCATCAGTCACAAATCATTTAATATATAATATCCGAGATCAGATACATCATTTAAAAATAAATTATCAAATAGACATTATATTATTTTGGACTCCAGCTCATATCGGTGTATATGGAAACGAGGAAGTAGATAAACTGGCCAAAACTATGAACACTCTAGACGTACCTATAAAAAACATATCAATTTCATATACTGATTGTACAGCTCTAATCAAGAAAGAAATATTGAAGCTATGGGAAGAACACTGGAATAGTACTTTGCTCATAAAAGGGAAGTGGTATCGAGAAATAAATAATAAAATAAAACAACCCTGGTTCAATAGACACAATTACATAAACAGAAGATTTTTTACTATTATTTGCCGTTTGCGAATTGGGCACGGTCGATTCAATGACCATTTGTACCGGCTAGGCATGACTTCTTCCCCATCGTGCAACTGGTGCAACACCACCTTACCTCAATCTCTGCATCACCTTTTTTACGAATGTCCAATTTTTGCCCTGCAAAGAAACATTTTATTAGAAGAAATTTCAAAAATAATGAAACACCAGCATGATCTACCGCGCTCTGTACAAAAACTTCTTTCCATTGAAAAATGCTTTGAAGCAATTTATGAATATGTAACCTCTACGTTTGGCGATTTGTGAATTCAAAAGAAGAATGAATAACAATAGTTTATTGCATACAGACTAGGCTGTATGGTTGACGCCTTTGCCTTTCCCAAATGGGATAAACAAAATTTAAAAAAAAAAATGTTTGTTTGTGTTTTCAATTCATGTCTCGGACGGAATCACGACGGAATCACGGAACAGTAATTTGTTTGTGGTGTCGAATATTCATAAAGCAAAGTTGAAAAGGTTTAAAAATATTACCTAACAAAAAGATATTGTAATGATTAGTCAAATTGACGACTAATTTGAATTTGTACCTCGTCATATTCTAAACGTCTGAAAAAAGGATTATGTACGCGTCATTATCTTCTACATAAAACTTGTTTTACTCGTTTATAATCTAATCACTTCACTTCTTGCCATTTGCACCTTCAGTAATCGAACTTATCGATTCAGGTTTCTTCATACCTAAAGTTAGGTGAGAACGTAATATTATGTCGCTCCCAAAAACAGTAAACCCTGATCTCCAAAAGGAAAGAAATCAGTGCACTTTCAATATAATAGAACTGACTCATTTAATTGATGGAGGTGTTCAAAATACAGAAGAACGGAAAAAGCGAGGTAAGCCTAGTCATATAATATTTCATGTAAATAAATAACATTAAAATAAAAAAATATTTTACAAAAAATAAAAACCGACTTCGAAAAACACTGAAAAGTTCGAAATAATATAAGAATAGGTACAGTCAACATCACACTTCTATATTGAAGTTGGTGCGAAACAATTATCGCCTAGAAAGTCTTAAAATTTGTCACCGACTTCAATATAGAAGTTGTCTGTACCTATTCTTATATTATTTTTAACTTTTCAGTATTTTTGAAGTCGGTTTTTATTTTTTGTAAAATATTTTTTATTTTTAACTTTTAGTGAAAGAAACCCTTATATGTAACCCTAAATTGGGGTTTCCCTCGATTTTAATGGGGTCCCATCGTCAGATCCTGGCTTTGGTGACCTTGAGACCACCCCAGGAGTATACTCTATCGAATATAAAAAGAATTTTGAAAATCGGTCAACAATTGGCGGAGTAATCGTATAACATATACACAAAACACGTTGGACACACGTAAAAATTTATTGGTTTTCCTCGATTTTTATGGGATCCCATTATCAGATCCTAACTTTGGTGACCATGGGACCACCCTTGGAGTATCCTCTATTGAATACAAAAAGAATCCATAAAATCAGTTCATAAATGACGAAGTTATCCACGAACAAACATAAAAAAAGAGCATACATATGTCGTCGTCATAGTCGAATTGAGTAACCTTTTTTCGAAGTCGGTTGAAAATATAACAATATTCTTACATAAATGTACAAAATATATTTTTTCCCTATGTGAAATAAAACAGACTGACTTAGGGGAAACAAAATTAAAATTTTATATTTACTTCATTAATATAAAATTGATAATGTTGTTTTTTACTGCTACGAAAAATAACATCAATTAGTAATTAATTAACGAATTGATGTTATTTTTCGTATATCAAAATATATTGGATATATGGCCATTATATCCAATATATTTTGACTTCAAATATAATATATTTTGAATTTATTTTGAGTTCATATCCAGCTATCGTTTTATCATATTTTGTTTCGGTGTTGATACTACGGAGGCTGGCAACCTAGCACAACAGGCAAATATAGAAACTAAATAACTAGTAATGTTGGCAACCTAGACCAGGGCTGTCCAGACCAGACACGATTGTGGGTCAATTCAAATCATTTGAGTGGCATATGATGCAAATCTCTCTTTTTTGAGGACATTACTTAATGTCGTTTAACATTGTACTTACTTGTTATATTAGGGTACTTGTAGTAGACTAGAAACATGTCGCGGGCCACACAAATACTAGGGACGGGCCGCGGTTTGGACAGCCCTGACCTAGACAAATAAATGACCTAGACAAATAAATGACCTAGACAAATAAATGACCTAGACAAATAAATGACCTAGACAGATAAACTGAAGAATGAGTAAACTAGTACACAAGGAATCTGGCGAATTTTCGAAATTGCCAGCCTATAAAAACTCACGATTAAGGAAATTGACGAATCAGGAAGATGGCAAACTAGGGAAAATTTCAACCTATTGAAACTGAGGAATAAGTAAACTGGAAAATTAACAAAACTAACAAATTAGGAAAATGACCAGTGATACGTTAACTCGTGCTTATGGTCCTTATATTGTATCAGACACTTTTTGTTGGTCCCGCTCAATTAATCAGTCTAATATTACACACACTATGACAACAATGCTGAACTTGTTACAGATTTTGTGTTGACAATGCATACAAGTTTTTATTTTTTATTCAGAATTTAAACAAGTTTTAATTTTTAAAATGATGGTTTTCTTTTGTAGATTGTGAAAAATTTATGGTCATTGATATAATATTCTAGACATCACAGTAATATTTACCAAAAAATAGTGTAGAAATGTTTTACATACTTGAATTGCAGAAGATATGGTATTAAAGGAAGGCATACATATTGAAGAAGTGCCTGCTGAATATCTAAGCCACAAACAAAAGTACGAGTTGGCAGTCAAAAAAGCATGTCTTCTATTCAAAATGATCAGACGTCTGCAGGAAGAAGAGAATACTGGAATGGAGAATTACAGGTGTTCATTTATTTTTTTAATGTTCTTGTTTTTTTATACTATATATTTTATACTATATATACCGGGTGTAACGGAATACCGCAATAATATTTAAGGTTGTTGATTAAGAAAAAAAAATTTTTATGACTATTCTTTGTATTTTTATTATATGCCTACTTTCGATTTAATAAGCTTAACAGTCCAGCGTATTAAATCGAAAGTAGGCATATAATTAAAATACAAAGAATAGTCATAAAACAATTTTTTTGTTAATCAACAACCTTAAATATTATTGCGGTATTCCGTTACACCCGGTATATGTAGATAGATAGATAAAAAATTTATTTGCAGTTACATTCATCACATATTGTAGAGACTAAGGAAACTTACATAAATTTTGTATAATTGCTAGTACCTATTTGACATTATGAAAAAAGTGAAAATGTGCAATGTACGACTACAAATGAGCCACAAGTAACTCAGCATGATTTGATGATGTATGTTCTAAACGAATTGCTGTTATTGTGCTGCAAACCTGAGGGATCAGTGGTGAGGTCCCAAAGTGCCACTCTAAATAAAAATAAAAGAAAAAAAAGAAAGTTAAATAATAAGAAGAGAACTCTTTAAAATTGGGGGTTAATATCGGCATTCAACATAAATTTATATAATTTATTATGGCTTTACATATGTTTATGTTACTGTAAAAGTCCGTATATTGGTAAATCTTAGGTTTTGCCGGTAAATCTTAGGATTTACCAACATGAGTTGGTATATGTAAGGATTTTATAGAGAATAGATAGATCGACGATATTTTGGGCTTTTACCATTTTAAAGTTTGAGATATGCTAGGATTTACCAATAACAGTTGGTAAATAAAAGGGACGACATCCACTTTCCTACCTGCCGGCCCAAAAGATGCTTTTTCACGCCTCTTTTGAAGGAACCCATGTTGTAGGATAGAGGAAATACATGCGCAGGTAGAGAATTCTAAGTGTGGGATGAACAACAGAAGAAAACATTTTGGAATTTCTTGGTGCGGTGTGAAAAAGAGGATACAGTGTAAGGATGACTCGGAAGGCCCTTACGCGTGTTTCTGTTAAGGAATGGAGAGGGGGGGAGATTAGGTTAAAGAGCTCTTCATAGCATTCCCCATGGAACATACGATAAAAGGCGCTAAGAGGCGATGTCACAACAAAGTTGTAGAGGCTCGAGGGTATTATTTAGTTGCCTCTACATCGCCGATTATGCGAATAGCGCGACGCTGCAATCTGTCCAGAGCATCGAGGAGGTACTGAGCGGAGCCGTCCCAATGGTGGAAGCAATATTCAACGCAAGACCTGACCTGAGTTTTATACAACAGGCATAGTTGGTCCGGCGCAAAATACCTACGCACCTTGTTCAGGATACCGAGTTTCCGTGAGGCAGTTAGTTATAACGGATTCGATGTAGTCTCTGGGGGTCAGATCGCAGCGAATGTTTATTCCGAGCAAGGTGATGTTGCTCTGCGTGTGAAGGGTTGTGCCCTGAAGAGAAGGAAAGGTGACCTTTTTGCCGAGAACACGCACACCTGTGTTTTCTTAGCATTTAATTCAACAAGATTGTTGGAACTCCATTTGGAGACGAGGTCCAGCGTCCTGTTGAGCTCAATGATAAGATTCTGCCCCTCCCTACTAATATCACCAGAGTAGCCCCTGAGCTTCCGTGATATCCCCCATGCACTGTACTGTCGTCTGCATAGCAATGTATATTTCCCAAGGAAAGCATGTCATTGATATGCATAAGAAACAATGATTGAACGGAGCCCTGTGGATATGCCATTGGACTCGGGTATAAACCCCATACCTGGCTAAACCACCCTCCAGCAACTTCTACCCCCATAGAGGCACAATCGGGATCGGCGTTAGTCATTCCCCGAGTGCACCCCCTGGAGACAGGCCCGACGTTGAGCCAGTATCACTGACCCAAGCGCCGGGGCTTACTCTACGGAGGGGTCGCCAAGTGCAATATTGCGACCCCCCCAGACGGGCAGGTCAGGGGTAGAAAAGTAATGTCTCCCAACCGGTTGTCGGCCGGTCGGGCCATTTCATCCCCAGCTTGCTTTAAGGAGTTGGTGCCCAACCGCCTGCATCGGAGCGGTGCGGTAAGAGGATCGACCCCTCGCGCCGTTGCCTCGCAAAAGGAGGCGACAACCTCCCACGCCGTCACGCCGGTCAGCATCTCGCGTACGACGCTGGCCAGCGCGACGGCTGCGCTAGTCTGAATGAATCGTTCTCCCTTGCGTCTCCATATTCTCCTTCCATCAATCTGGTTTAGAGCACTCTACACTCAACGGCGAAAAGTACTCGCCTCTATTGGTTTAAATCCCAAAGACGACGTTCGCGTGCAAAGTTTTACCATTTTATACGATAGTGTGTCTGTCATGTGCCCAATTCTTCAAATCTTCTGCAAACTGTACGCACTTCTCGCACGTTCGCTCATTTCGGACCTACACACCCGTTACCAACGTATTTCTGCGATCTTGAAGCTGTAGAAACGGTCATCCCTCCACGAAGTACACCTCTTCTGCCGTAGCCATCCTCTAAATAAACATAACTGGCCAGTCTTTTGTGAAATATTATGACTATTTTTGTGTTTAGCTAATTGTGCCGGTGTATGTAGTAATAGTACTTAAGTTATGGTGTACAAACTTTGTTTATAATACATAAAAATAATTTAGCTGGTTTGAGATACATAAAGCAGCTCATAAAACACGCGTGAGTTATAACAAAAAAGTGCGGTTATAGAACTATAACCGCAGTATTTGTGATAAAGTGTTATTTTTTTAAATATAAAAGACATATTTTTTTTAATATAAGGGACATCAACGATCTACATTGATTTATCATAGTAATGTGGAAACGTTATCTATCAAAAGTGTTCGAATAAAATCTATAGGGTAAAATTAAATTAAATCAGCAATAGAGTTGACTTAAAACAGTAGGTAAATATTTTTGTAAATTAACTCTATTACTTAAAGTATAATAAATAAACGTTTATTTTCATACCTAGTTTTGTCCACAAATTAACAATGATTTGTGTTATTTAATCAGAAAATCCAGAAAAACCTCGTACGATATACGTGCGTATGTTGGTTTTACAAACTCGACTTTATTACGCCCGCCCTCGCCTTCAGCTCGGACTGTGTGTTAACCACCATAACGCACTTATATCGTAATGTACAAGTTTTCTATTTTTTGAAGGGCTGTACTTGGGGGGATGCTGGGCTCAGCTATTCTGCAAGATGGCTCACCCCTGACGCTGCACTACGTGATGTTTATACCGACATTGATGGGTCAAGCAACAGTAGAACAACAAGCTTACTGGATCGGGAGAGCATTCAATTTAGATATAATAGGAACATATGCCCAGGTTAGTATTGCAATCAGATTAATTCAATTCTCAAGTACAGTGGTTCTTAACCTTTTAGTGACGAGGGGCCAATTTGCAAATATCTGTCTGGCCATGGACTACCAACTCTAGTCCAATATACAGTACTAGCTTTCCGCTCGCGGCTTCGCCCGCGTTATTATTGTTTTCCCGTGGGAATTTTATATTTTCCCGTAAAATAATTTTATAGCCTATTATACAAGTTTATTTTTTAGTTACTAAAAAAAATTTGTGTTCTTGTTCAGACAAGCAAACTGAACAACTTGACAGTTAAATTTGATTTTTTAAACTAAAAAAAGTGTTTTTTACAGAGTACTTTGAAATTTTCATACTCTTTAAGTAGCCATAAGATTAAAAAATACAGAATATCTAGGCTCATTACACCTTTACATTAACAGAGAAGCTTAAGAGTTATTATAACGACAAACATATTTTTTTGAAGTTTTAATACTATTTGCTATTCAAGTAGTCATGAAATTAAAAATATTTAGAATGCTTAGGCTTATGATACCTTTTTGAAATCTAGAATAGCTAAGCAAGTTTTTAAGATAATGGGAACGATGAGCGTCCTACATTTTTTTCACACTGTAGCTGATCGAACATGAAAGAAAATTAATTTCATTTTTAATTTTCTTTGTGTTTTAATTACTTTTAAACACTTTACGCTAGTTTGTTAAATTTAAGTCTCTATTTTTGACAGCTGAACTGTCGCTTGTGAAATAGAAAAGAACTAAATCAAAAAAGCTCTCCATTTGTAGAAATGGCACTATAAAAACTAATAGCACTTGAAAATTTTCGAAAAAAACAAAAAAAATAAATATCTCTGAAACCGTGATATTTTCACTAAGGTCAAAATTTGTGGTAAGGGAGGCCATGATGAAGTCCATCTACAGGGTGTCCCAGAAGCCGACGTCAAGCCGAAAGCAGGTGATAGACTAACTCGTATATGCTATCAGAAAAATATTTAAAAAAATCTAAGTCACCTATTTAAAAAAAAATCTAGCATTAAAAAAAATGGATAAAATTTACACCCTGTGACGGTTTTTTCACTGTTGTTGCTACAATTCTTGACTTTTCTAAACATTTTCTTTTGTTTTGTAATCCTGAATAATGTTTCCGTATACTCTAATCTAAAATTTAAAGCCAGCTGCTCCAAATTAGAAGAATATGCCATTTTTATCTAAATTAAATATTCAAAATTAATTTTTCGCATAGCTTTAACAAGCTGTACTGAAAAAAAATGTACTATGCGAGTTTGGCAAGTAACTGCAAAAGTTGGCGCATTCAATAAGGATTCCAAAATGGTATAATACTTGGTAGATAATTTCTACGATTGCAGACAATATTTTTTTTCCAAAAACAGGCAGTTTTGAACAAATTTTTCTAACGTACTTAAAATTTATTCTAATGTACCCATGGTTTGCTTTAAGGCCGTAACTTTAACATTCTAGTTTGAGTGAGACCTGGAGAGTCATTTTACGTGTGAGAGAGACAGATATTGAAATAAATTAAATACACAAAAATTGTTTAACATAATTTATTTAAATGTCAAGATTTACAACAGGTGTTTAAACTGTCTTCCTTCAGCTCTAATGCAGGCTCGACATCTTCTTAAAAAAGATCGGGCTATCAAGCGGGCGAATCTTCTATTATTAACAAAATCATTTGCTTCTATTATTCTTTGCCGTAGATCAGTCACAGTTTCTATTGGCTTTGCGTAAACTTTTTCTTTCACCGCTCCCCAGTAAAAGAAATCTAATGGATTTAAATCTGGGGAACGGGCTGGCCACGAGATAGTACCAGATCGTCCTATCCATCTGCCTGGGTATTCCTCATCGAGATATTCTCTTACTGAGCTGGCATAGTGAGCTGGGCAACCATCTTGTTGAAACCACATATCTCTTAGAATGTTAAGTGGCACATCTTCCAGTAGATTTGGTAAATCATTTTGTAAAAAATGTAAATAAACTTCACCAGTCAAGGCGTCTGGCAGCTCAAAAGGACCTATTATTTGTCCATTTAAAATTCCGGTCCACATATTCACTTTAAATCGATATTGTGATCTATCTTGCCTCATCAAATGAGGATTTTCGATATGCCACTTGTGTAAGTTGTGTCGGTTCATGTAACCATATTTTTTAAATGTCGACTCATCTGACCACAAAATTTTTTCGAAGAATCGCGGATCTTCTCTGTGTTTTTGTAGCATTGTTTGACAAAAAGCAACACGGGGTCCATGGTCCCGGGGTAGTAGAGTTTGTACTCGCTGTACGTGGTGTAGCTGATTTCTTTGCAAAATCCAATGGGCTGTACTTTTGGGTACTCCTGTGCTTCTCTCTATTCCACGTACAGAAATACTCCGATCTTCTACGACAATGTCTAACGTCCTCGTAAGGGGGACGAAATCTTCTTTCACTATGTACTTGATTCGGCAGTCGGCCCTCTGAGAAGAGTAATCGGTGCACATTTGTAAAGACTCGATGATCCGGAAAACGAGCTGCATTTGGGTACCTCTCACGATAAAGTCTAGCTGCAGCGTTGGCATTGCATCTACATTCCCCATAAATTAAATGCATGTTGGCGTATTCTTGTGTCGTGAACACAGACATGGTGGCACTACACAATTACACAATCAACGATAAGTAGTCCGGAGCAAAGCAAAGGTCGTCGGTAGAGAAACTAAACAGTCCGAATCCAAATCACAAGCAATCAAGTCCAATTAACGAAGCAGAAAGTGGTAAGCACGAAATCAACACGAACGAATACAAAAAGATGCGCAGTAAGCGAAGGAGCGGAACGTACTGATGTGTATTGTTTGTGCGTTAGCGAATAATTGGCGTCACAATCTGTCTCACTTCCACTTCGTAAAATAGTCATTTTACGAAGTGGATGTGAGACTCGCCGTCTCTGTCACGTTAGCGTCACTATCTGTCTCGCTCATACTTCGAATCTCTCCGTCTCTGTCACGTTAGCGTCACTATCTGTCTCTCTCACACTTCGTAAAAGCAAACCATGGGTACATTAGAATAAATTTTAAGTACGTAAGAAAAATTTGTTAAAAACTGCCTGTTTTTGGAAAAAAAAATATTGTCTGCAATCGTAGAAATTATCTACCAAGTATCATACCATTTTGGAATCCTTATTGAATGCGCCAACTTTTGCAGTTACTTGCCAATCTCGCATAGTACATTTTTTTTTCAGTACAGCTTGTTAAAGCTATGCGAAAAATTAATTTTGAATATTTAATTTAGATAAAAATGGCATATTCTTCTAATTTGGAACAGCTGGCTTTAAATTTTAGATTAGAGTATACAGAAACATTATTCAGGATTACAAAACAAAAGAAAATGTTTGGAAAAGTCAAGATTTGTAGCAACAAGAGTGAAAAAACCGTCACAGGGTGTAAATTATATCGATTTTTTTAAATGTTAGATTTTTTTTTAAATAGGTGACTTGGATTCTTTTTTATATTTTTCTGATAACATATATGAGTTAGTCTACCGCCTGCTTTCGGCTTGACGTCGGCTTCTGGGACACCCTGTATAGTTACAGGTTTATCCATTGTTTTTGGGACATCCTGTATATTAGTGGTAGCGGTACACATTATTTCAGGAAAAAACCGCATTTGATGTTAAAAGCAAGCCACTTGGCACAGTTGTTGTTAAGACCCTTTTGCCCGTAGTGATTTTTTATTGGCCCCTTAGGGGAGGGGATTTTTGGGGGGATGGGTGGTAAAATACCCCCAAATCGTAAAATTGCTAAAATACGCGGATTTTGACAATCGAGGCCTCCTTGTCCGCCGACCAGTACCAACGGTTTTTCGCTGCACACTCGCCGTGCGCACTCGAGTCGCAGTTTTCACCGAGATGTTTGCTTAGGTATCTTCATGTGCACGAAGTACCAGCGATTCTTTCCGAGTTCTTTTTAGGCCTGTGAGCTAGTGTTTTATTGTGTGTTGTGTCAAGTCAACTGTTCTACACATTGTTGGAGACGCCTGTCGTGGTGAGTACTTTCTTTTCGTTAGCATAACTGCTTTTACGTACGCTCTGACAGGAGACGCATTTTTGAAACAATAGAATTCAAATTCGCATTCGAAATCGTAAGATTCGCATACTAATTTCAGAATTCGCTATTTTTGAACATTCATTCCGTGAATTCTGCAACGAGTGGTCCTACCCACTCATTTTTCATTTCTACTAGTAGAATATGCGCAATGTATAAACGTTCCGTTTTACATGCGATTCATCGCTGGTTTTTTAAATTAATGAGTTATTGCCATGTTATTGCGTACCGGATTTTATTTTTTCTGCGTGAAACGGTTTCTAATGTAGATTTGATTTAATGACAATACTGAATTCGAGTGATTCAAAAATCTTTAAAATTGGAAACAGTAGAAAATAATTTCGCATGTGATTTGTATTCGTGTTCGAATTCGAAATTCATTTCTAATGATTCAAAAATACGTGTCCAGGACCTGTCCTTTTCAGGTATGCACCATAATGAAAAGTTCGAAGCTTACGTTACGGTGGCAGCTTCGGCTCCACTTTCGGAAGCTCATTGCTTAGAAATTGATTGGACGAAATGCTGTTTGTATCAGAAGGACATTTCAGAGTCTCTTACTTGTCCTAAATTTGGGATATTAAACGCTTGGCACTACGCTAATCTAGAAAAGTTAAAACCATACAAATACATTTTAGTGTCGGGGTTCAAAGTCAATGATCTAGATGAAGGCAATGGCATTGAAGGCAGGCAGGTAGGAAGGTATCACAAGAATAGTTGCGCTCGCCAGTTTTTGCCTGTTGATAAACTTATCACTGGTTTACAATCAAACATTAAGGAGGACGCAAGTACAAGCCAGGCTGTGGCTACGGTATTTCACGCCTTTTAGTTTTACTCGTAACATTGAGAACTATGTATATGTATTTGTGGTTGGCGGGTACGTAATTGGCGTCGCTTTGTTAGTTATTGATCATATTTCAATAGATTTATACGAATGCATTATAATATGCCGCCCTAATGCGAGGGTGGATTGAAAGTTCCGTGTAAAGTTATTTTTTTATCACGTCATTTGGATGATATACACTTTGGAAGTATAACATTTTATAAGTATTTACGGTTGTTAAATTAGAGCGAATTAAAAAAAATCTACTCCGTCGTATATTACTGTAAAAAATGGGTTGCAGAATTCAATTGTAAATCATCTTGGTTTTTCTAAGGACTGGGTCGTTGGGTCCTAAGGTCCTTGGATTGCTTTCAGCTGAGCAAAAACGCATTCGACTCATAATTTTTCGCGACTGTTGGGAGATGTTTCAGCCTGATCCGCTATTAGTAGGCGCGAGACCGATTTTTTGACAGATTTGTAACAATGGATAAAACTTCGGTTCATCATTAGTCATTACACTCCATTGTCAAAACAACAAACCATCCAATGGATGGATGGATAGAAATCTAGTCAGCCGACCACACAGAAATCGGAGGCAATATTGTCGGCTGGCAAGGTGGCATCATCAGTTTATTGAGATGCTAAGGGTGGACTAACTTGCAAAGGCCAAACAATAAACTATGCAATATGCATGCTATTGCACTCCTTTGCGTCGATTGCGTAAAAAATTAAAGTGAAGCCCAGGTTTACTCAGAAAGTAGGTATGTGTTGTTTCATCAGGTTAATGCTCGCGTTCACACATCTGGTTTATCCATGGCTTAAATATTCGTAATTGTGGGTTTTCAAACCGGTAAAGAAGCCTTAGTTTAAGAAAATGCATAGAGCTAAATAGAGATTACGTACGTGGTAAAATATAACAATATTTTTTATTGTATTTTATTTTGTTTACTTGGTTAAGCCACAAATTTTTCAACCCACCCTCGTCGTACCTTATGGCTCTGAAAGCGAATTGTACTATTCAACAACCCAACCCATAGTGAACCGTTTCGTTCGAACGTCTCATCGGAGCACAGAGATTGCCTTTCAAATGCTCGATGACGTGATATTGTGGCTTTCTCATTGCTAAAAAGCGACGGTCCAGTTTCAGCGAATACTGTGATTTACTAATGCCGCCGTCTGAACCCTGCCGTGCACCCCTGCTTGCAAGGTGTGCAAAGGAACTTGCGTAAGGTCGTAGAATAGTGTTACATTTATGTCGTAAATAAAGATATCCCAAACTATCCTGTACTTCTTTATATTTTTCAGTGGTACCCTGCTTGAAGAGTCCGAGGAGGACGTGGACGGTGACCTGTGAATATGATGACTGCATTTCTGATTTCAATAAAAATAACTTTTTTTTTGTGTTTTCATATCTAGTGTTTTTATGTTCCTTGCGCCTTTCAGAAAATTAAACATTAAAATCGTGCTCAGCGATACCGAATTAGTCGGAAACGACAACAAACTCGATATATTCGAAAAAAAATGTTTTGGAAGGTGTCCTCCAGTTTTCACCAAAATTCAATTTTCATCGATTTAGTAGAAATCGACTCTAATATAGCTGAAGTACTCATGTTTATCATTTTTTTAAATTTTGGTTAAAAAAACATCTTTGTCTCAAAATATGAAATATTACTGTTGGGATGACCTCAAATTCGATCTCAGCTACCAAAAATTAATCAAAATGGACCCCTCCATTGTCAAAATCCGCCTATTTTAGCAATTTTACGACTTAGGGGGGTACTCCCCCCCCCCCCCCAAATCCTAAGGGACGAATCAAAAATCACTACGGGCAAAATCGTTCAAAAGGGTCTCAACAACTACTGTGCCAAGTGGCTTGCTTTTAACATAAAATGCAGTATACTTTAGCGTGCCGCTAGCACTATATAAATCGAGGGTTGTTTGTTATACCGGGTGTATGGGGCATATAAGTTAGATACTAAATGGACCTTCGGTGCTTGTCTGAGACCTAGAACCCCAATACTTTCAGAGTTATTTGATTTTAAACTGAAAGCAAAAACTTTCAAGTGACAACCATAATCAGCCAGGCCCGCCGCTAGCTGTTTCATCGCCCGCGTGCAATACCGATTATGCCGCCCTACGACTACTTACTCTGAGTTTTGTCAAAAAAGGATAATTAATGTTTTCTCATAATGGTGGGAAAAAAGAAAAGCAACTTAACGAAGATAAAATATTTATATAACAACTCACCCTAGATATAGAGTAGAGTATTCGGACTTATTCGGTCTTATTACGAAACCTGGTTTAAACCTGGTCTAAAGTTAGTCTTGGTTTAAATGTAGTGCGCTTTCACTTGTGTCAATATACATAGATAGAGACAGCGTCAACTTAGTCCTAGTTTAAACCAGGACTAACTTTAGTCCATGTTTCGTAATAAGACGGATTAAGTTTTAAAAAAAGATCAAAAAGAAAATACAGCATTAAAAGGGCACGGACCGATGTGGTGGTAAGATAATTATAAAAAAAAAATATTTTAATTAGGTACACCTAATTAAAATATTGTATAGTGTATATGGTGTACCTACTTATTATTTTTGTTTCCTGAAGTGTAAAACTATATCTATACTATATATAAAAGGAGATGTTTCCATCTAAAGACGCACGCACAGCCGCAGAAAAGTGAAATTTGGACAGTTGTTTTAATTCAAAATGTGGACGCACACTTAGAAGGGATTTTAAAAAATGTTAACCCTAAAGGGATGAAATAGGGGTTGCAAGTTTGTAGATTTTGATAAAACTTGAGATTCATGTTCTTAAAAATATTTCATTGAGCACGTGTTTCATGGTTTTTTGGAATTCACCTCCTTAGGGTGCAAATAGGGGTTGAAAGTTTCTATGGAAAATATTTAAAATCTGCTCCAATTTCCATGAAATTTATTATCCGGGCTTAAAAAGGCTACAAAATTATTTTTCCTACGGAAAAATATAAATTCCCACGGGAAAACAATAATAACGCGGGCAAAGCCGAGAGCGGAAAGCTAGTATTTAAATATTTATCTACAAAAATTTTACTCTTCTTGCCTTTATATTTGCGAAATCTTCTATCAACTTTCTTGTATCCAAATTGTTTAAAATTTTATGTTCAATTGAAACTATAGCTAAAGAACTATGGCCATTTTCACCAACCAATCCTAAAGAATCCCCTAGCTAGGAGTTCCCTAGCTTAGGGTGAACCTTAACTCAAACCCCTACCTAAATTTAGTTTCACCGAGCAAAGTGGTACTTTATTAGGGACCGCTTAGTTAGGTGACAGATTGCTTTAAGAAGAACCGCTGAACATAATCGATGCTTAATCGATTTTAAAAAATTACCTGAAATATTGCCTAATTTGAGTTAAAATGGACACAGTTTATTGTACAGTAGCTTAATAATGACAAAAAAAAAGATTTTCTGCATGATGTTCTTCGAAAAAAGTCATGGGATTTTAATTTAAATTTTTATTTATTACTAGCTTTCTACTTGCGGCTTCGCCCGCGTTATTATTATTTTCCAGTAGGAAAAATAATTTTGTAGCTACGCCCGGATAATAAATTTCATAGAAATTGGAGCAGATTTGGGGAAAAAGTCTTTTCGCATTATAGTATGTATAAACTTGTTATAAAATCTCTTTGGCTATACTATTTGTATCTGGCTGGTTTTGGTATCATTGAAAGTTTAAATTTTAAAGAACATAATTTCAAATTCAAATTAGGAAAATGTGTGATTTTCATTTGTTTTTCGTACCGCCAAGATGAGTGAATCTAATGAAGAAATTCGATACATTTTAAAATTTTACTACAAAAAAGGTAAAAATGCAACGCAAGCCGCGAAAAAAATTTGCGATGTTTATGGACCTGGTGCAGTGTCTGTGAGAGTAGCACAAATTTGGTTTAAGCGTTTTCAATCCGGAAATTTTAATGTCAAAGATGCACGTCGCTCTGGTCGCCCTATTACAGATAAAATGGATGCCATTTTTGAAAAAGTGGAGCAAGATCGGCATGTCAGTAGTTACGACGTAGCTGAAGAACTGGGAATTGACCACAAAACAGTTTTGGCGCATTTGAAAAAAACTGGATACACAAAAAAGCTCGACATTTGGGTACCTCACGAGCTCACTGAAAGAAACCTAATGAACCGTGTACTCATTTGTGATTCTTTATTACGACGTAATGAAACCGAACCATTTTTGAAGAAGCTGATAACTGGTGATGAAAAGTGGATCACGTACGACAAGAACGTGCGAAAAAGGTCGTGGTCAAAGGCCGGTCAGGCTTCACAGACTGTGGCGAAACCCGGGTTAACTCGCAACAAGGTGATGCTGTGTGTGTGGTGGGATTGGAAGGGCATTATTCATTATGAGCTGTTACCACCAGGCAGGACCATCGATTCTGAACTCTACTGCGAACAACTGATGAGATTAAAGCAAGAAGTTGAGAGAAAGCGGCCGGAATTAATCAAAAGAAGGGGTGTGGTTTTTCATCATGATAACGCTAGACCTCACACATCTTTAGCCACTCAGCAAAAATTAAGAGAGTTCGGCTGGGAGGTGTTAATGCATCCGCCGTATAGTCCTGACCTTGCACCTTCAGATTTCCACCTGTTTCGGTCTCTTCAGAATTCTTTAGGCAGTGTCAGGTTAACATCACGAGAGGACTGCCAAAACCACTTGTCGCGGTATTTTGACCAGAAGTCCCAAAATTTCTATAGCAATGGGATCATGTCCCTACCTACAAGATGGCAAAAAGTTATCGAACAAAATGGTACCTACATACTTTAGTTAAATTTAAATAAACTATATTAAAAAATGTTTTGAATTTTCTTAAAAAATGCGAAGAAACTTTTTCCCCAACCTATTATTTTCAATAGAAACTTTCAACCCCTATTTTGCACCCTAAGAGGGTGAATTCCAATAAAACATGAAACATGTGTTCAATTAAATATTTTAGAGAGCATGAATCTCAAAATCGTCGCTAATTTAAAGATTTTTCCATACAAACTTGCAACCCCCATTTTATCCCTTTAGGATTAATTTTTTTTTAAATCCCTTAGTGTGTCTCCGTATTTTGAATTAAAGCAACTGTCCAAATTTCACGTTGCAACCATTAGTGGTTACGGCTGTGCGTGCGTCTATAGATGGGAACATCTCCTTTATAGAAGATATATGCGACATTACTTATGACTCGATCTCAAAATAATTCTTCATCATCTCCACGTACGTGGAGTGCAACAAAAAAGTTTATTTTAATATTATATTATATTTTTTGTGTTTTTATTGTGGTTTTTGACAAAATATGATTTGTAAATAACTTTGTCATATTACACCAGAAAATTAAGAAAAAAATAATAAATTCGGAAAATTTATGAATTTTCCGAGAGAAAATTTCAGTGATTTTCAATGTAGGATCATGGTCTGAACTCACTGTTAAAAGAAATAGGACACCGTCACTTATATCCTGTGTAGTTTCCACAGCGTCAAGAGCATCCAAACTATTACATAAATATTTCATGCTATTAGGATTAGAGCAAACTTGGAGAAATTAACCTAAAAATAACTGTCACTTAGCACTAGGGAGTGGAATAATGGGCCTCTATCCCTTACGGTACTAGGTGTCCCTTAAGCGTTGGTGAAAACCAAATTTATACTAAGTGTCACTTATCGTGGCTTAGGGGTTACCTAAAATTTAGGGATTGTTGGCGAAAATGACCATAGTCTTTGAATAAAGCTCAGAAGGGATTCCCTTCGCCGGTCCTGCTACATAGAATACCTACTTGAGGCGCCACCAAGCGGGGGCGGGTGGTTCAACCTGCCGTCACGATATTTGGTATTGCATCTTAGTTTTAACGGATGCCAATAGATGGCGGTGTTAACGATATTGGGTCCTACGTATTCGGCCGATTTTTTTCCATGCGATTTATGACAATGACTTGAATTACGTGATGATTTGCACGATTTGCCGCCCCCCTGAACGTGCCGCCCGTGTGCGGTGCGCGCTTGATGATGATACGGCGGGCCTGTAATCAGCTCTTAACACAAAAGAAATTTAAACACAAAATGAGACGTGAGCGTAGTATTCCTCGTACGCTTACGTAGGGCTGTCGGCATTTAATACCAAATAATAATTTATTTAGTTTGTATGGGAAAAAAAAGTAGGTTTGTTAGCCCTAATATTTTTCCTACAGAATCTCTACTTCTGATGGATACATACCCTTAAATGTTATTGGGGTGTTCAGTTACACCCTGTATATTATTATTATTTCTCGGGTGGCTTCGTGGTCCACTTCGGCTGCTTCCAGGGTCAGTAGTGGACCACCGGTTAAGACGAGGTATCCCAGAAAAACTACGCGTGCACGGCGACTGCTTTATTGCAAAGTACCTAATAAAGTTGAAAATTGCATAGCTTCTAATGTCGCTTACGTGCGGTGACCGAACTAAAAACGTTACTTTTTACACGTTTTAATCGATTTTTGGAAAACTGGGGTACAAAATATTGAACAGAGTGATCTTTGGATTTTATTTCTATCGAGTAAAATAATAATATATTATTAATTATGTTTCTGTCTTTAAGAATGTTTAGATGAAATGTTCACAAATGTCACATATGAATTTTAGAACTGTATGTTTAATATTTATGGCGGTACAGTCAATCGAAATTGTTCGAAAACGGGAAGTAGCGCCTTAACAACCACTGCTCTGAAAAAAAATGTCTTGTAATTATAAATAGTAATTTTTGTAAATGATATCTGTGCAGACGGAACTTGGACATGGTACCTTCATTCGTGGACTAGAGACTACAGCAACATATGATCCTGCAACTAAAGAGTTTGTGCTACATAGTCCTACATTGACATCTTACAAATGGTGGCCAGGCGGTCGTAAGTATACTTTTAAGCAATTATATTTTTTGAATTGTTAAGTATTTTCGAATTATGAAACTATGAATGTTTTGGTTGCAATGTTTAGTTTTAGAAAGGGGTTAACGGATATGGTTGAGATTTCACTCACATTAGTTTATAAACTAGATTTTAATGATTTTTTCTATCCCATTAACAAATAAATTCTAGAGTTTATTATGATAAAGTTAGAAGAATGGAATATTAATTTATTATATCTTAGTAGTACATAATTATATATAGTACATTAATTTATTATAACATAGTATCACCATTTTCTTTCTAATAACTGTTTATTAAGGATTAAAAGATAAATCAGAACTCAATCCCCTTTAATTTTTTGATAACCGCTACAATGTCATAATTATCAGTATCAAATGTAATACACCTATATATTATCTGGTTATTTTTAAAATTATCAATGATTTGTACGTGCTTGCTGTCACTTAGCAATTAACAATAATAAAATTTATCCAAAATCCCCATGATTTTTGTTATGTTATTAATGACACAATCACGCTGAAACAGCTATTTATATTTTATTGAAATACACAAGTATATAGAGTCGACCAAAAAAGTTGTTTATCACCTTCAGGTTTAAATTCACTTTAACAAAAATAAACAACACAGTTGATTTTCCTTTGTAATAATTTTGCTGGCAGTTACGATGAATTGTCTTTACGCGAAGTATGGTCAAATGTGATAAATCACTTTCTTGGTCGTCTATACTTAGTATCTACCTATTTATAATCTAGGTCCTAGACTAATTCAAAATGGAATTCTTAAGCTTACGCAAAAATTGCGGGCAACGATTCTATGAGTAAGTTTAATAATGATTTCTCAGAACCACAGTAGCGTCTGTTCTCAGCGTTTTGAGCCTGATTATAGCAACATTCTGACAACAACAACTGTTCGAACATATTGACAGTATCTGCTTGCTAAGTTCTGGCAAATTCACTGACACATACGAACACAAAATTTTTTGACTACCCTCTTCTGACAGGTGGAATTATATCTATAGTCGAGTTGATTTATTACAGCGATTAACGCGTGATTTTTTTTACAATGACAAATACTGCTTGTTTGTGATGACCCACCTGAAAGTAAATGACTACAGTCCCCTTATAGTACATCTGGTTTCTATTACAGCCGGTTCACACATGGTCTCCGTATTTACAGTAGCCTTTTTAACGGATACAACAATGTTGTATTGGTACTATCGCCGGCGAAGAAGGAAGAATCGACGTTATTGGCAGCATCCACTCTTGGTGCAAAGACTTAGAGATGGCGCTTAGTTTTTTTTTTTTTTTTTTGAGTCAGTTGCGAGGAGAAAACTGTAAATTTTTTCAAACTCACATTTATCTAGCCACACCATATTCCCTTGCCCCGCACACAGTATGTACCCGATAAAGTTGTACGGATACGTAATATTTTTAATGTTCCGCACTTCCAGTATTTGATGACAAAACGGAATGTCATAATTTATCGGATCAATATTTTTACTGTATACAGAATACTGTGTAATATATGAAGTTGCCCATACAATTCCATAGACCATTAATGAAAAAGAACGTATCCGATAAAACGGACCAGTAAAACGGAGACTTATGTGTGAACGGGTGTTAGAATTGCAAATATGCCACCCGTATAAGAACCATAGCTTACGTTGTCATGATTTAGAATAATAGTAGATATATGCTGCATACTTGTGACATAAGATGGTTACGATTTAGATACGTTTTTTGATGCCTTCAATTGACGATGACGGCGTAGACGACTGCAAAAAAATGGAATTCATTGAGCTTATGACGAACTTGAGAAAATGTAACTTTTTTTCATTCTAGAAATCCAAAAAAAACGCTATTCTGTTTCTTATATCCATTGAGATAGACATATGGAGATGCCCCGTTAAACTGTTCTTTGATATCTTGACACGTATCTATCAAATATCGTTTTGTTTCTTTCTTACAAAAGTGAAAATACATTTGTAGAAAGAGATGCATACTGTTTCGTCTGTGGCATGTATTTTCTGTGACGTCACAAAAATTGCCTACCGTGACCAGTCCGCCATATTAAGTGCCGAACGAACGTGTGAATTTTGCTTCTTTGACTATTTTCCATAATCTCGAAGTAATTTACAGTAATATTTTAACAGTGCGCCACAATAAAAGACTACAGAATGCGTTCTTGCAATATTATACAATGCGGTGCGAGAAAAAACAAAAATACACCGCAATTAACTCTTCACAAATAAGTAAACAAAATTGTGAAAAATATAATTAGGAATATGTAGTTAAGGTTTCATATTCTGATTTCATTTGTCAATTTACTTGAAGAAGCGTTCAGCAGTAATATTTTTCTTTTATTGTGTAAGAATTTTTATATTTTTGATAATTTACATACATTATTAATGGGCGATAGTGAAGATACCTAAAGAGAAAATTTAATTAGTCTATCGATATATAATATTAAACAGACAGACTTACGTGCCTAAGCCTAGCTCACATGCAGTGACTAAAGTAATATCATTGGAAAGCTTAATAATTGATGAATCATTGTCAATTAATTTTAGTTTTTTAAAATCCTCCATTTTTCATAATAATTGAAAATATGTATAAGGTTCCTACGACAAATTTTGTCATAAACTTTGATTAGTAACTTACCGTACAAAACTAAAAAAAATATTTAAATTACACCCAAATTATCCTACGATTATCGAAATGCATCTTGTCTAGGGGGGCTGTTCAGCTAAGATATATTTCCCTAGATATGTCGTAGATAAGTGGATTGATGAATTTGTTTAAACTTAAATTTATCGATATTGCACAACTAATACTGAGTACATCACTAGTAAAGGTAGCCATTTTATGTGCCAAAGTTTTGTAGGTAATCACTCTGATTCTGTAGGTAGGGCCAGTCCATGTATTTGTTAAGTCATTGCTTATATCTGGATAAAATAAGCGATTTCAGTCTGTAAAAAGTGGTCGCATCTTCCGAGATTGCATCCCCGTAATAATGGTACCTATGAGTAACTTAACTCATCATTTGAACAACGCATCCTCTTTTGAAAAAATGTTGATAGTCACTGATGGTATACTGTGTAATATAAGATCTCGGCAGACAATTTTTGTTAGTGGATGTTTTTCGTGATTTTTTAGTCGATCAGCCAAAGTTACTGCACCGATCCGTCTAATCTATCTATATAAGTCTATCTATATCAATCGATCGCATCCATCGACGATCGCTCGATTAGCGTAGTAACACCTTTATCCCTCAAACCGGAACGCAATAAATGCACAGCTGCTGGTTTTTATGATTTCTCATCCGTGTCAACATTGTCTAGTGGCTCACACGGCTAACTACTGCATCGTGATGGCGCAGCTATACACCAAAGGCCAGTGCCACGGCATCCATCCGTTCATAGTGCAGCTGCGCGACGAGGACACCCACATGCCGCTGCCCGGCATCAAAGTGGGCGAGATCGGCGCTAAGCTTGGCATGAACGGCACCAACAATGGCTTCCTCGGCTTCGAGCACGTGCGCATACCGAGGGATCACATGCTCATGAAGAACACCAAGGTTCTTGAGGTGAGTGAGATTTTTTTACTGGCGGGGAACGACTGAATCTCGGGCTGCTCATTAAAAGCGATAGTCGCAAAGCCCGCCTCCCTTAATCTCTTTGAATTTTCTCACGGTTTTCGTAATTATTGGTGTGTTAGTTTCTTGGTGATCTTAGTAACAGTCGTACACGTCAATCTTTACACTTGAACGACATTAACGGGCACTATTACAAGTGACATAACGTCGCAATATCAATAAGTAAAATATGACCTGTTGCTATTTCTATTGTTGCTATAATTATTAACTCATAGCTCTCAAAAGATAAAGATTGTATCATGCGTAAATGCAAATGTTTGGCGTAGATATTAAAGTTGAACGCGATATACTTAATAATCCTCTTGTTATTACTTAAATTTTACATTTCTCATGATAAAGACATCCAGGAAGACAAGGGTGAAAAAACATACAATAAGTACATAGTTTTAGTTTTTAGTTTGCTCTTTTACAATAACATCAGTCGGGTCAATCTCCTTTGTATCGAAACTAAATTAAATTACATACTACATTATCTTGCAAAACATTTTGCATCCACATTATCTATTTAGGACGAAAACAACAAAACGATCGTCGGTACTTCGACTTCAGGTCGTAAGGTCAGAATGAATCATAATGCGTGATTATATTAGAAATAAACTTGTTTATAATATTATGATACGAAATGATATATTATTGCTTATGATAATGAGTCTCGTGTAAATTTGACTCCTTATCTAGCTGGTATATGGCCGACTTGATGTTATCTTAGCCAACGGACGCATGCGACACGGATAACTGCACGTTATTAAGGCAGATTTAGATTGATACAGTAGCTAGATCCAATTTTAAGCGCGGCCACTGAATTGAAATGAAAAATAGGCAGCCGGTCTACTCTATGCTAGCGCTGGCACCAGCGCTAGACTGGCACAAAAAAAGTGTTTACACGGAGCCACTGGCATGCCAGCGTGATTGGCCCCAGTTACTGTATTAATCTAAATCTGCCTACACCACGCCGTCAGCACAAGGGCAAGGGTACCTACTGAGGGAGTACCCTTACTGAGCTCTGGCGATCATACCCTTCCGCAGGTACACAACATGATACTTTTCAGTTGCAGTGTTTTATCAAGTAGGTGCCTTTGCCTAGTCAAGTAGCTCACAGCGATAAATATTTTGCTCTTAGTGTTAGGGCAATCCCCACACGAGTCATGGTTTCCAGCCATGCACAGCCCACACTAAGAAGGGTCATCATTGCCCGTCTTCTACTTGATGCCAGTGACGGGGTATGGGAAATGAAAATTTTAATGAGTGCGTCGATAAAAAATTATACACGTAACGTGTATACTTTTTTATCGACGGTCGATATAGGTAAGGTTCAGTGGTGACGTAGGTGGTGCAGTGGGTACGTAGGGTTTAATAAATGAGGCAGTAAGATTGTCACTCTTAATTTTTTTTTCCACCGTTACAAGGATTATAATAAAAGGAAAAGGCACGACATAAGTGCCTGAAATTTTACTGAATAGAATATGTCGACTGCATTATTTAGTTTGATTATAAATTTTTTGGTAGTATATTTTGATAATATTTATTTTAAATTAAATCGTGGCAGCGCGACTTTCATACGCCTTGATTGAGTGACCCGCAATTGAGTGACGGGAAAACATAATATCATTGAGACAAAAACATAAAATTCAGAATGCAGTGCAGTGAGGTTAGGCGGGAATGCAACGAGTTGCTATATCTAGAGTATAGCACCTCGTTATATACGTATTTTTTGCTTGGCCGAAATAACAATGACTACTGAGGTAAAGCGATTGAAAGTTGAGGAATGGGGGCTCGGTACCTCCCTCCGCCGCAGACGGATAGGCAGGCTAAGGCGGGCATTTGCTCAAACAATGGCCGTCTAGTGACCCTCCCGTGCACAGTTGTCCCGTGCACTCTACCATGTGCGTCCATAAAGGCAGGGAGAACACCGGGGGGCTTACTAGGTAGGCCCGGCACTCTACCGGCCCCACACACGCTCGTCGTCTAGCCAAAAAAATTGCAATTTTTCATAATAAAACAGTTACTTAATACTACAGCTGAATTATCTTGGAATATTTATTCCTTATAATGTTTGGAATGCATACCTACATAAAGCCTACTCTTATATTATAAGAGTAGGCTATATGGGAGTTGAAAATTAAAATCTTTTTCTTCTTTCTTAAGTAAAATCTAGTTTTTTTTACTGTCCCGTAGTGATAACCCCGACTTTTACAAGCTTCTGCCCCGAAGTTTCGCTTTTTAGACCTGGCCACCCCACAACCTGCACAAAATGTACATAGACGTGACGTCACGCGACATGTCAAATCGATGTATCATTTCATTTTTTAAATAATCGACATGATGGAGATTTAATCAAAATTTTGTCATCATTTCAAATATTTATCATTCTTAAGTATAAGAGTTTCATAGGATGGCACATACGTCAACTCTCCGAGCTCGAAACTGACGTACGGCACCATGATGTTCGTGCGAGTGGTGATCGTGCAAGACATGTGCAACTACATGGCGAAGGCGGTCACCATTGCGACGCGGTACTCGGCTGTGCGACACCAGTCGCAACTGAAACCCGAGTGAGTAAAATAAGCAGTAATATAAAGGTATTTTCAAATAAAGGTGCTAAGTTAATACAACATCAAAACTATTTATCATAATAACTATTCATATATTGAATAGTGCAATAGGGAAGATGCAAATGTAATATTTATAAACAATTTGTGATTAAAATGTTATAAAAACGTAAACAAGAATAATGGCAACGTTTTTATTTTAGTTAATACTATTTTTCATGAATAATTGCGAAATAAAAATACGCAAAACGGAACGCATCTTAATCTACCAATCACGACTAGTGACGTCACTCGTGTTTTATGTCCCGTCAGATGTAAAGCTAAACATAATTTTTACGAATTATAAAACTAGACTCCAGAATCTACCAAGAGTTAGTGTCGACATGGTAGTTACTTTTTTATTGAAAGTGCCGAGTTTTCGAGTGTAGAAATGAAAGGAACTAAACAACTGCGGTAGGTAAAATTACAGTTAAGTTTTCGTGTTTCATTTTTAGAGCATAAAGTACGAAGGGAAGGTTATCGTGGTATGTTATGTGGCTGGAGAATGCCTAAATAACTTGAGTTTCGCGGACGACATGGTGCTGCTGAGTCTATCGGTTAACGGCCTTATATGTATATGTGAGTTTTATGCTACCAGATACTACTTAACGTATAACGTAAAAACATCTGAAGTTATGATTTTTCGACATAACAGATGCAATATCGCTAGCATACCACCTATATGTTTGGCTGGGTCACCCTTAGGTATTGTATCGAAGTTTAGTACTTTGGTCACTAGATAACTGAAACATTAAATGACGATGATGATGTTAAGAGACAAAGGAGATCCCTTGCGATGAGGAGCAACATGTTGGCGAGGCGGTTTGCTTCTCACATCTAATCAAGTGAAAATAACACTTTTTAAGGCGTATTGTCAGTCGCTTTATACCGCATATCTCTGGTGTAAGTATAAGCAGAGTACTTTTCATAAGATTCGAGTTCAATACAACAATGCCCTCCGTGCTCTACTTGGCCTACAGTGGCGGTGTAGCGCGACTGGCATGTTCGCCGAACACCAAGTAGAAGATTTTCCTGCTGTACTTAAAAGATTTAAAGTCGCATTCTATATGCGTCTGTCCAACTGTAGTCACCCAATTATTGCAGCTGTTTTGAGTAAATTTATTCCGTTTTAGACATGTTGTAAACTAATTTTGACAATTCATATAAGAAGTGGTGTTGACCTGACATTGACATGATCAAAAGAAAATGATTTATTTGTATTTTAATATTCAACCATTGTATGTTAATGATGATAATGAATAATATGTTATAATGATAAATAATAATGAATGATAATAATAATATTGTAATAAATAAAAATTTAGGTATATAGAATGATAGTAGGTACTCTGTAGACACGCAATATTATATTTAATTCATTAAGTATTGATAACCGATTATTTATTGTTAATTTTATTGGTCTTTTTTTACTATTTCAAAATATTATAAAAAATATTATAACTTTAAATTATGGGACTTAAACCTGAAATAAAATGATTTTAATTTAATTTAATTTTAATCGTGTTACAGCCAGTTTTTTCAACTTTGATCCAGTTAAAAACAATTTATTTGGGAACTTCTTTGAAGTTAATGGACACATTAGTAAAAAACATGAATCCTGACTATAATATGTTGATGGATAGTCCATTTAAAATAACTAATTCGAAACTAATGGAAACTTTCCCTGTGATATTTGAATTGAATGTTAGCGAAGAATGAGTGACAGACAGGAGTGACGTCATCAGAACTGTAGGCCCAATTTAGCGCGAAATTGACCTATAGGCATTATAGCATTTGATACTACAGAACCGTGACCGTGACAAAACTTTATGAACGGTTGTGGGCATATTATATCAAGGGTACAGGCGGGTATACAAATAAGCCATCTCAGTACAGTAACTTTTAAACATTTCGACATTGATCTTGTGACCAATGGCTTAATATCTTTAAAATTATACTGAACCACTTAATCAACTATTGGTTCACACTTAAATAGTTTTAGGAAAACATTCACGTTTGATATAATTATTTAAAAATATTGAAAAAAAGTACACTATGTACTATATTTTTAGCCAAACACTCCTTAGTACAGAAACCACCGTGCGTCGGGTTGACATGTCAATATTTATTCTGACCAACAAACAAAGCGTTAAAGCTTTGTGTTGTAATTTCTTGATGGAACTCCATGGTATCTTGTTGTGTGTTTTAATAACAAGAAACAAACAAAGCACTTAAAAATTCACGCAGCGTATGTGCGTCCCGTCCACACAATGCGGACAACTTGCAATCGAATCAAAACCTCTCCTCGCTGATATAAGTACCTATATCGGTAACGAAACCGTTTTCATGAAAAAAACAAAACTGCTTTAAAGATCCTTGTTTGACAGTGCCTTATTTTGTCCTCTAGTGAGCCGGAGCCTCAGATTTTGGAGTATGTGACTCAGCAGCACAAGCTGTTGATCGGCATATCATCCGTTCACGCATTTCGGCTCAGCGCCCAGTGGTTATGGAACATGTACAATAACGTCACCGCCGAACTCGATGCGGGAGAGATGGAGAGGTTGCCAGAGGTAAATTTCGCTGATTAATAAAGTACACATATAATATGACCGCAATTACACGCAAAAGGTTTTTTTTTATGTGAACAAGCATATCAATTCTATCTGTCGCGACTCGACAACGGCAGCCCGGTTGCGGCCCACTGTTCTGTATGCATTTCAGAAACAATGATATTTTAAGAATCAAAATAATAAAATACATAGTAATTTATCTTTACCGCCTGTTGGAGGTGCTAGGGTCTAGATACCTAGGGTTTGATGTAAAGGTAGCCTCTTGGCAAAGACGGGCTTTTTGGAGGGCCGTTTGGGATTAGGAAGACCCAATTTGCCGATGACCTGCATCTTACCTAGGCTTATTATTGCTGCTACACAGTTTTACTGTGATGAAACATTTAGATATGAGGTCCTCTACAGTTGAAAATCTAAGTAATCTTTTAATTGTGCATCTCTAGTAATGAGGATCAGTACAACTATCGCAAACTTGTTTGATTTGGTATTCCTAATACACCTTTGTGTTTACATTCATCTCATTAATCACGGTTAGGAATGTATACTTCTTACATACTGTAGTGCTTTTTCTTGCTGAATTGTAGAAATATAGGGAAATCTTAAAGTTAAAGAAAAAAAAACAAACATTCCTTTAGTCCGATACAAAATGAACAGCTTTATTCTGGTAGGTACATGGTGGTAATTCACTTATGCATAATGTTACTGAAGTAAACAAAATCCCTCAATGCAAAGCACGTAACTAAATCTTTAATTAATACAAGCCAAGGGCAGGATGGTTCAGGTTTGTTTGATCAATCTCGGCTGGTAAAAATCAGGTACAAATTGGGTACAAAACTATAAAATGTGGCAATAAAGTACACCAACAAATAGTTATAGTTATAGTTAAAATTTCAGTTTCTTAGATTATTCTCTGTTTCTAATATTACTTGTGTAATTCCACAGAATTCCTCCTTGATGTTAGGTTAGTGCCCCTAGCTTAAAAACCAAGCAGCGGAGCCCTATGGCCTCCGGGAACTGCCCTGGAGATTCATAGCACAGTGTTAGGTTAAAAATATAATTAAATATGCCTATGATCTTAGGGTCAGTGGATCTAACACTGAGTTCTGAAGGAATCCCAGTCAATACATTTGAATTTCATGTAATAAACATTGCAAGTTAATTCCAAACATAATTTTCAATGAATTGTCAAAGTTTCTTATTGGTTAGTTAATAAAAAGGACATATGGAGGGGAGAGCACCTATTTTGTGTATAATTACTGCTATTAATATAAAGAAAACAGCTTAATTTGTGAGTTATTTGCCAAAGAATGATGTGAAACTAAATATTGTGAAAATTTGGAATTTAACATGGAATTCGCAAGTGTTACTCAATATATGCATTAATCCCACTAAGATGCCGCTTACTATCAGGTTTTTTTAATGAAATAGGGGATGAAAAAGGCGAATTTTGGAAATGTTATGTGTTTGATTTAATAATCAATTTACCTACTAATAAAAAATTAACAAAATCTGTTTTAAATTATGAAATATAATAAGTTAATTAGATACCTAATTGTGGGCGGAGTATTATCTATTGATAAAATTTATTTTTCCCATTAATTTAATGAATCGCGCGCCGGCGATTAAAAATATGATTTTCCTGAGCTTTTGCTCGCCAAACTGAAAACGAAAGTAACTGACTTTTGAAATCTCACTGTAGCTTTTAAAGTTAAATGCACACGGAAAACGGGAGAAATACCAATGGATTTTCTTCGCAGAAATTAAGATTTGAAATACTGTTGGCAAATCAATAACAAATTACTTCGATCGATGTCTCACAGACTAGGTATCCAGTTCCGAGATCATAGCATAGACGCGTTCATAGACTACGGACAGATTTGCATTTATGCAGGTACTAGAACCGAGGTCCGTTTGCCGAATGTTAAGCGTCGTATTGGCGACGAAACCAAATTCATTTCATAACACTCGTAAGATTCTTAACTTGTTTCAAGATGTGTCAAGTCAACATACGGACCTTTCGAAATTCTACAATCTGCAATAAGTATTTCCAGCCAAAGTTATAAGTTTGGTTGAAAAACAAAACGTAATGTAAAATTAATCATAAACAAACTGTGAACGCTTTCCAAATTCTATTCGACGAAACCATAATTATATGATCTGTAGCTCTAAGTGTATTTTATTATAATATGTCTATAGAAATGATCAAAACAAACGGTCTAAATGTCAAATTCCGAATTTTGAGAAAATCAACCCACCTAAAGGGAAGCACGAGATTTTGGGCGAAAAAAAACTATCTTTGTAAATAAGACCAGGATAAACGCGAGATTTATTTTGTTTATGCCAAAATCGAATAATGACCAAAGATAATTGCAAATGTCTTCTTCTTCTTGTTTTAATTATGGCAATGTGTCGTCGTTGCCAACAACAATTCTGCCAGACAAGTGTCTTAACCAAACATGTGTTTACGCGAATTACAGAGTGTTTAAGGTATAATCCACTTCTATGATAACTTGGGTTCGCATGCAGGTGTCACATTAACCTGGAAAAAACACATGTTATTTAGGTTTTGTTAGGGTTTTAATGTGGAAAGTTTTAAATTTATTAGTTGATGTCAGATAAAGTAGGTCGTCACAATTTTATATTATTACATTCAATATATTTAATAAGTAGATTAATAATGTCAGTTGAGTAAAAGGTTAATAAATTAGCAAAATTAATAGGAAGCGGAACATTCAATTTCAGTAGGGAATCATACATATCAAAGTTCCCTTTATATCTAACACATTCGAAAAAAATGTGATCTAAATTGCCTTCCGCTAAGCCACATTCACAAAAAGGGTTATCCCGTACTTTAATTTTGTGGAGAAAGACAGGAGTACAGCAGTGACCCAGACGCAGCCTACACAGCACAGACACTGCTGACTTTGATAGTTTCTTATATTTGTAAAACCAGGGCCGAGAGCTTACATGAGGTTGATTGTTATAATAATAAGTTCCCTTGGATTTGCTGGATACATCCCAATAATGTTGCCATTCTGATTCTAGGTTTAACTTAGGAATGTTAATGATGTCATGTGTCTGCAGTGAGTAGTGTTTTTTGCTTACTGGTAAGCTCTCCGATGCAGCTGCCTTAGCAGCAAAATCAGCACACTCATTACCCGAGATACCGGTGTGGCTTGGTATCCATACTAACTCCACCAACAAGCCCTTACTGTAACAGTCTGTTAGGCAGGTCCTAATGTCTAATAATATGTTACTTTGGAGTTTGCATTTGAATGGGTTTTTTTGAATAGCCTTAAGTGCACTCAGGGAATCTGTGAAAATAACCGCCTTATTAATATTGTAAGCTTCTATGAATAGACAAGCTTCTAGGATGCCAATACATTCCCCTGTGAATACTGAGGATTCTGGAGGGCTAATGAAGTGAAGAAATGTGTTGTAATTTTGAAAGTACACAGCTATACCAACAGGACCCTGAGGTGCTAATTTAGAAGCATCTGTGTAGAATTTGGCATAGTCGCTCCAGTTTCTAGCTACCAAGCTCCTAAACATAGGGGCGGCGAGAGGGGAGTTTTTGGCCAGACCAATATCCATGTGTATGGTAGGGTTGAAAATAAGTGCAGGGTACTTCACATCAAAGACTGGCAGGCGCACATGGCTCGCAACTTCAGAACGGATATTTAACAGTTTATGTAAACTTAAAACCGTAGGGGGCTTATCTTTGTGACGCCAGTAGGTATTACTGGGTGTATAGCACATGTCATGAAGTGCCTGAAGCTTTTGTCGCAGAACATGAGAGGAGAAAGTAAAAACCCGGAATACAAATCTGTCGGAGAGGAACTGTCGTCTCAGTCTCAGGGGCGGGTCGCAGCATTCCACTTGCAGTGCGTTAATAGGGGTAGATTTCATACAACCACTGATTATTCTAAGACATTTTGACTGGATTTTGTCCAGTGCTGACAGGGAAGTTTTGTTACAGGGCTCTAACAGGAATGTGCCATAATCTATAACACTGCGAACCAGTGCATTGTACAGGATTTTCAGTGTATATGGGTGTGCACCCCACCATACTCCCGCCAGTGATTGTAAGATAGGGATAACTCTTTCGCACTTTCCAATCAAGTGATCAATATGATAACTGCCAGAGAGCTTAGAGTCTAAGAACACACCCAAGAACTTTGCATGACTATTGACCGGAATTGACTGTCCCTCCACCTGTACATTCACAGATGGTGGGTTTCGTTTACGAGAAAACACCACCACAGAGCTCTTGGGGGCTGAGAGACTAAGGCCGTGATCACTCATCCAGTCACTCAAGGAATTCAATGAGATCTCCAATGATGATGCACTATCGGTCACTGACTCCCCAGTCACATACAGTGCCAGATCATCAGCATATTGTAGGATATGGCAGTCACGATTTAGAGAAAGGTTCAAGTCATGGGTGTAAACGTTATATAGAATTGGGCTCAGAACAGAACCCTGTGGTAAGCCTCTATGAATGGTTCTAGAGCCAAACTCCTCCCCAGGGATCCTTATTTTGATAGCACGCGATAGGAACAGGTTGCTTATGCAGTTAATTATTCTCTCGCTAATTCTCAGCTGTTGCAGCTTTTGCCTGAGGATTGGGAGTATAACATTGTCGTATGCTGCTGATACATCCAAAAAAGCAGCCACGACAGACTCATTCTTGGAAAAACAGGTTCTGATATCTGTAATAAGAACTGCAACACTGTCAATTGTACTCAAGCCCTTGCGGAATCCAAACTGACTTTTGGGAAGGTGGCCATTGCGTTCCAAGTACCATTCCAAACGGTTCTTTATCAGGTGTTCTAACGTCTTGGCCAAAACTGAGGAAAGTGCAACAGGTCGGATACCACTTGGATCACTGGGGTTCCTGCCTGGTTTAAGCAGGGGCATGATGATCTGTTCCCGCCAATCCACAGGGATAAATCCATTGACAAAACAGGTATTTAGCAACTTCAATAGATAGGCCCTACCGTGAGGGCCTAGATTAACCAAGAAAGAGTAGGGAAATCCGTCACCGCCGGGCGCCGAATCATGCACATGAGACAACACAATATTTAATTCATCCATTGAGAAAGCTTCATTCAGCTCGGAATTGACTTTAGGATTGGAATTTGAGTAATTTGTAGGTATTTCATTGAAATTGGGTGCATAGCATGGCGCAATTATCTTAAAGAATTGTTCGGCTGTTTCATATGGGATAGTGGATGTGGTTTTAGGGTAATAACTGTTCCTATATCGGTTGATCTGACGCCAAACCACTGAAGGAGGGGTGGTGGGGGATAGCGATGTACAAAACTTTTGCCAACCTAAGCGTTTTTTCTTTTTTAAGAGCCTTTTGGTTTTGGCTGAGATATGTCGATATTCAATTAGGTTTTTCACTGTCATGGATTGGTTGTAGGTCTTCTCTGCTCTTTTCCTTTCTCTAATGATTTGGGTGCATTCTTCGTCCCACCAAGGTGGGGAAGGTATTCTGTTACAGGATGTTTTTTTGAGAGGGAAACATGAATCAGCTGTTGTTGAAATAAAATTATAAAATGCAGTAAGATAGGTCTCTGCTAGCTTGAGTTCCTCACTGTTGGAAAACTGGATTTTGTCAATGGATGGCAAGAGCTTAGAGTTTAGTTCTGACTGGCTTTTGTAGTTGTTCCAGTCAGGGTTTGACAGGCGATATTTTAGAAGTGGAGGAGTCGACCTGTCCGGCATGTTTTGCTGTGGCATGCGAACTATAATGGGGAAGTGGTCACTACCATATGTTATGTTATCTAAGTCCCAAACCAGTTGGCTAACAATATTACAGGATGCGAATGTAATATCTACTGGGCTGGCATTCTGGTTAGGGAGGACTCTACGAGTGGATCTACCATCATTTAGGATGCATAGATTTAAATCGTCCAGTATATCCGTTAATCCAGAACCAAATTGGTCACAGTGGGCAGAACCCCAACGGTAATGGTGGCAGTTAAAGTCACCCATTACAATAATAGGGCTAGGGATTGTAGAGAAAATATTATTTAATGTAGGTAAGTAATCTACATGGGGGTGGGCAATATACACACTTACGTATGTAATACCTTCAACTTGACAGGCAACCATGTTGATATCATCCCCTCTGTAATTTGTGTTGATAGGCAGTAGGACTGCCTTCCTGTTGACCAGCAGGGCAGCTCCACCATAGCCATCAGACCTATCATGTCGGTATACAATATAGTTGGGAACATTAAAGATGAGAGAGGGGACAAGCCAACTTTCAGAGATAGCTACCACTAATGGGTTATGTTTGTTCAATAAATATATCAGATCTTGCTTCTTGTGAGATATACTCCTAATATTCCACTGCAGTAATGTCAGTGGGAGCATTTTTTAATTTGTGTAATAGTGGAATAAGTTTCTGGGCAACGAAGTCGGGTGCAGAGTTGTGGGAGAACATAAAAGTATTTATTACAGATAGGATTGGTTCAATGACTTCACCGGGAAGGGTTATATTGGGGGTTTGGGACAAAGTATTATTAGTAAGAGCACAACCATTATTTGTAGGAGAGAATGAGTAATTGCTTGTGAGATCAGCATGAGCTCTCTTGTCATAACCCTGTGGCAGAGATACATGTGGTTTGGGCCGCGTATATATCGTTTTTTTATAACCTCTAGAAAATGAAGGGACTGACATTTCAGGGATCGGTTTTTGCGGTTGGGAAACAGGTATAGGGGTTTTCAATGCATCGGAAAATGGTTTATTAAAATTAATGGTTGGGATCATTCTGCTTGCTTCAAAATATGAAACAGATTTTTCGGCCATAATTATTTTGATTGACCTCTGTCTATTGTATTCAGGACATGCCTTGCTGTCAGCAAAATGATTCCCTGAACACAGAATACAAGAACCACATTCAGTTGGAACATCACATCCCGCACCGGGGTGTTCCATTCCACATTTGTAGCAACGGGTTTTAGATCTGCATATATTTTTTGTGTGGCCATAACGGCAACAATTGTAACATTGCACCGTTGGATATATGTACTGTTGGACAGAGAAAGACGAAAAACAACAAAAAACTTTTTTGGGAAGCACCTGTCCGTCAAATGTCAGTACGACTGTGGAGGTTGGTTTCCAATCTGGTACATTATCTATATAAACTTTCCTGTTAAGTCGCCTAACTTTAATAACCTGACCGCAACCTGAGGGAGTTTTAATGAGCTGGGCCAGTTCCTCTTCTGACATATCCGTGGGCACATCCCTAATAAGTCCAACTCGTGTTACATTGTAAGATGGAATGGATGCAACATATTTGTTTTTAGCAAGTGCACTATTAGTAAGAAAGGCATTGGCATCCTGTGGAGATTTAAATTCTACCGACACTCGGTTGCGCCCTACTTTTTTAATTCCCTCCTGCAGAATATTTTTAATATTATTAGACATTAGGAATATGCCAAACTTGATGGGATGCAAATATGTTCCAGACGTCTCCTCATCCATTCGGTTAACGTGTACAATGTAAGGTGGCAGGTCGACCGCTGAATACTTCTGTCTACCCACACTGTTTTTCGGTTGCTTCGAAGGCCGAGAGTCGTCAGAAACCATTGGTCTTTTTCGGCTGTTAGGCGTGAAATCTGTATCCATTATTACCGCGTTTTCTATTTCCGTACACTGGGCTAGCGGAAGGGTGCAGACAGAACTGAGTAAATCCTCGCCTGGATCCGGAGGATCCGGTGGTTTGTTTTTACTCATATCTTAATAGATGTTAGTAAAATAGAGATATTACCTTTACCACAGGACAAACACAGAAAGACACAGTAAGTATATCACAAAAGACAAAATATAAAAGCAGATATTATTAGATTTAAGCGACAAAAAATTTCCGACACATGTGACAGCTAGGAACACCGCATCGAGAATCAATTGCAAATGTCACTGACGTGACGTGAAACGACGTTGACGTTGACACTTGACATTGACATTGTGAAATTCATTGACAAAGTTATTGTAATTATGATTTTAGTTGTGAAATTTGTGTTTAAAACTACAGTGAAAACAAAGTGTTTTTGCAAAATTAGTGTTTTATGAAATTTTAACAAAAAACGGTGTTACAATACTTACTCGTAATGTTTTTCGAAAACTTTTTGTTAATTAATGTTTGATCTGTGCAAGTGTCTAACTGTATTGATCGATAATGTTACGACGAACGCGTAAACGCATTCGTTTAACTATCCGAGTCATAGTTTTCGCGAATGACGTCGTAAAAGGTTCCACAACTTTCCAGTAGGTTGGGGAACAATCTAGAACGTTCGACGCCTGTCTTGCAATTTCTAGAAGTCTCGCGATTTCGTTGGAATGTTCGAGAACCTTTTTACCAAGTCATGCGCGAAATCTACAACTCGGGGGTATTTTTCTTTTGCGTTCGGCTCAGTTGCACGCGCTCGCGTGTTGCCTCAAAGCGGTGAGCACGAGCGAGGCGGCGGCGTGTGTGGAGCGTTGTCGGCTGGCGTGCGGCGGGCACGGGTACATGCTGGCGTCCAGCCTGCCGCTCATGTATGGGCTGGTGTCCGCCGCGTGCACCTACGAGGGGGAGAACACGGTGTTGCTGCTGCAGACTGCGAGGTTAGGACCTATCTTAACTTTTGGCTGGAGCATTGGGTCGTACGTATGTCTGGTCTGTCTGTCACTAAACTTCACCCACAGCGGCCATCTTAGCTTTTGGCTGGAGCATTGGGTCGTACGTATGTCTGGTCTGTCACTAAACTTCACCCACAGCAGCCATCTTAGCTTTTGGCTGGAGCATTGGGTATACGTATGTCTGGTCTGTCCCACAGCAGCCATCTTAGCTTTTGGCTGGAGCATTGGGTCGTACGTATGTCTGGTCTGTCACTAAACTTCACCCACAGCGGCCATCTTAGCTTTTGGCTGGAGCATTGGGTCATACGTATGTCTGGTCTGTCACTAAACTTCACCCACAGCAGCCATCTTAGCTTTTGGCTGGAGCATTGTGTCATACGTATGTCTGGTCTGTCACTAAACTTCACCCACAGCAGCCATCTTAGCTTTTGGCTGGAGCGGTCTGTCACTAAACTTCACCCACAGCAGCCATCTTAGCTTTTGGCTGGAGCATTGGGTCATACGTACGTCTGGTCTGTCACTAAACTTCACCCACAGCAGCCATCTTAGCTTTTGGCTGGAGCATTGGGTCATACGTATGTCTGGTCTGTCACTAAAATTCACCCACAGCAGCCATCTTAGCTTTTGGCTGGAGCCGTCGGTCACTAAACTTCACCCACAGCGGCCATCTTAGCTTTTGGCTGGAGCATTGGGACATACGTATGTCTGGTCTGTCACTAAACTTCACAGCAACCAGTCGCGTTTTTATGAAGCGTAAAAATATGTGATCCACTGCATTAAAGTGAATTATGATTTTTTAAGGATATGTGCTCTTAAATAAACCAAGCATTTTACTACTTGTTTTACTTGACGAACAACTTTATCTTTTTGTTCAACCACCACCCATCGCCATACCAACCTCTCGGTTATAATGGCCGAATCGCGAGATGCGCGCTGAACTTGCGACAGCACTCTGTGTGCGCAATTCTTGACTCTTTACAAATTGCTTCCCTCCATTCACTCCCAATTCGTAATTCTCCCCCTAAAAGGGGGAGAAGTACGTATTAACAACTTTATCTAACGTGTTAACTTTATTAAATATTATAGATATAGTTATTTAGTCGTTTTGCTCGTGTTTGGTTTGGCGGCGCTAACGTCGCCAACTTAGAGGAATCACCACTGATGACGTTGTCAATATATGTTCACGTATAAAATCTTAATTCCAATGAGTGTACATAAACATACAAACATAACATAAACAACTGTTTAATTGGTGGGGGGACATTTAACAAAAATTTACATTTTAAGTTGTAGTATATAATCATCTTGGGCAGAGCCGCGGGCGGAAAGCTAGTCAATTCATAAACTACCCTCAGTGGCTCGTGGCTGATATAGCTAGAGCAATTTCTTTACATATTTTTTTAATTTATTAAAAAAATTATGTTTATTGAATCAATAAAAAATCTGAAAATGAACTTTGCCTTATGATTGCACTTGTACAATTGATTTATATTCCTATATTGGAATTCTGCAGGTACTTGGTGAAGGCATGGCAGCAAGCTCGCAGCGGGGGTGAATTACCCCCTACGGTATCGTATCTATCCCGATCTGCAGCGCGAAGGCACCCCCCATGGGACTCCAGTCTGGAGGGTATTATTGAGGCATTCCACATGGTAGCAGCGGGGTAAGTGTCTAAAACCAAACTGTCTTGTTGAAAGGACATGACGTGGCACATCCTTCTGAATTTGGCCAGATATCTTTAATTGGGCTTTTTATTTTGGCTTGATCTTTAAGCTCGATCGGAACATATCTTTATAAAGTTCTTTTTCCTATTAAACCCTTAAAATAAACTAATAGCTACTACCTTATGTGGATAGTAGATATTAATGTATGAGTTCATTTTTTCGTAATTAAATGCAAACAAACAAGGCCGTAGCCAGAAAACAACTTCGAAGTGGGTTTCGTCATTCTAGTACCAAGCGAGCTTAAACATATATTAAAATCAAAATCAAAAATCAAAATCAAAAGGACTTTATTTCATAGGCCCTTGCGGGCACTTAAAATCGTCAATTTTACACATTTTACAAAATTATTAAAACATAAAAAATATTCTACTAAAATCAAGCTAACCCGTGCGCTAGTGGCAAGTACATCCGCGGAGTTGATGCCGCGCATGTAATCGCCAAGAGCGACCCGATTCCGAATGTAGGGGCTAACATGAGAAGAATCGGGCAAGAAACTCATGTGCCAAAACTCTTTTAAAATCGCCAAATGTCTTACAAATTGTGAATATTACAAAACTATTCAGAGAACGAGCAATTCATTTCTTTTACCGCCACGCTGCCTTATCATTAAAAAAATCTTTAACACTGTAATAAGCCTTTTTGCTTAACTGAGCTTTAATTAAAATTTTAAATTTATTTACTGACAAGTCATGCATGTTACATGGCAGCGTGTTGTACATTCGTATACAGTGACCTGCAAAAGAGTTGCTTATTTTATGGAGCCTATATGTGGGCATTGCTAGCTTGTCTTTATTTCTTAAATTTAAATTATGATAGTCACTATTTTTACTGAATTTGATATCTTTATTCTTGTGTGCATACAGTAAGTTTTCATAAATATATTGTGAATGTACAGTCATAATATCAATTTCTTTGAATTTTTCTCTTAAAGACTCTCGGGAGCCCATCCCATAGATCGCCCGAACAGCCCTCTTCTGCAGTACAAAAATGCAGCCAATATCGGCGGCATTTCCCCACAGTAGTATCCCGTATGACATAATACTGTGAAAGTAGCTAAAATAGACTAACCGCGCAGTTTTCACATCTGTTATTTGACGAATCATTTTAACGGCGTATGCTGCAGAACTTAGTCTGTTCGATAGGCATTCAATATGAGGACCCCATTGTAACTTATAATCTAAAGTTATACCCAGAAATACAGTTTGATTGGCCAGCTCTATTTCTTCATCCCTAACCTTGACTTTGGATTTAACTAATCGAACATTTGGCATAGTGAATCTAATGCATTTTGTTTTACTTTCATTTAACAACAAATTATTGGCGCCGAACCAGTGAACGACCTTGGAGAGTGCAATGTTTACTTCGTCAATATTAATTTGTCCACGTTTAACTTTAAATACTAAAGACGTGTCATCTGCAAACAAGACTATCTCATGGTCGTGTCTTACAAGGTGAGGGAGGTCATTAATATATACCAGAAATAGAAATGGACCTAATATTGAGCCCTGCGGCACCCCCATTTTTACAAATGATCCAGGTGACTGCTCTCCATTGATGACCACCTTTTGAATCCTGTCACTTAGGTAAGAAGTGAGAAAATCCAAAGCGGTACCACGGATACCGTAATAGTGTAATTTCCTGATTAACGTCTGATGTTGGACACAGTCAAAAGCCTTCGATAAGTCACAAAAAACACCATAGGCATCCTGCGACTCCTCCCAGGCCTCATAAATGCACTCTAACAATTTTATTCCAGCATCAGTCGTGGACCGTCCGCGGGTAAAACCAAATTGTTTAATATGCAGTAAGTTATTATTACTAAAATGTTTCTGTAATTGCTTAAGCGCGGTTTTTTCAAAAATTTTACTGAATGTTGATAGTACGGATATTGGACGAAAGTTAGAGGGATCTGAAGTACTACCAGATTTAAACAATGGAGTTATTTTGCTAAGTTTCATCAAATCAGGAAACACACCACTATCAATACAGTTGTTGAAAATTAAAGCTAAATGTGTAGCAACTATTTCAATAACATTCTTTACCATATATACAGATATTCCCCAGAGATCGGCAGTTTTTTAAATGTTCAACGATTTGAAAGTGTCTATGATGTCACGTTTACTAACATGGTTAAATTTAAATACAGTATTACAATAAGGAACATTTTCTTTCAACAAGGATACTGCAATGGGGGTGGAAGAGCCTAAAGTGCTTGTCAAATCTACAGGAATTCGAGTAAAAAATTTCTCAAATTCATTAGCAACATCCGAGTCTGAACTAATAAATTTACCATCAATTTTAAGTTTATAATTATTTGCTGAAGCTTTTGTTTGGCCAGTCTCTGCATTGATAATTTTCCAAGTAGATTTGACTTTGTTTGTACTGTTATAAATTTGAGCACTAATATATTTAATTTTCGCAGTTTGACAAACCTGCTTAAAAATTTTTGAGTATGACTTAACATAATTTTGAAAAGATTCAGTTCTATTAAACTGTCTTTCTGAGTACAGCTCATACAATTTTTGCCTACTTTTGTGTATTCCTGCAGTGGCCCATTCGCTAAACACTGGATTAACAGTAACAGTGATCTCTTTGGTAAAACAATAAAAATAATATAGGTTGAGAGTTTTGTTTGCAAAAATTAACTATTTTGTTATTTATTAACAACAGAGTGAGACGGGCGCACTGTATGCTACTGCAATCTGCAGTCTGATTACAGTTTATTAAAGATTTTTTTCATTTTGGGAGGGAGGGGATCAATCCCCATTTATCACCCACTTCCTAGCTACGGCCTTGCAAACAATATTTATTACAATAACTTGATGAAGTGTCAATCCAAACAATAACAAAAATAAAAATTATTTTTTTTGTATAATAATTTAAATTCCTTGATTTTATATTTTAGCAAAATCAATCTGTGTGTGGCGAATATTGAAAAACGCCAAAAACAAGGGATGGCTTACGAGGATGCCTGGAACATGACCTCAGTCCAACTGACCGCCGCATCGGAGGTATGTGATATTCCGACCTACGAGCGTAAAGAATTTGTCATGCTGCGCACAGTGGAAGTAAAAAAGAGATGTACGTATTCCTTCATAGGACAATGTCGTCCTGTCGAAATTAATTTTTCCGCACATATCGGCTGTCATATGTCAAAATAACACAAAACACGTAGTAAATAATCCGAGGATGATCCAAGGAGTAACATTATTATTAATAAGGCCGTTATAGTTTAAGAAACTCAGCACTAGAGGCGCTGCGGTCAGTTCAGTTTAACGGTAACCAAACACATATAGGTCCACAAATATTGAATGGGTCAAATATTCCTTTGTATTTACTACGTGATGCTGTGCTGTGTGTGTATATTATTTAGCCAGCGCGCCATAGTTATCGGTGCCGGCCGTCAACAAAATTTTTGAAAAATATCTAATTATGCCGCAAAAAATTAAAGGGGACTGAAATAATGTTCACTTTTAAAAATGTAGGCGCTATATTTACATCACATCCGGAGTACCTACATACCACTAGAGCAGCCTATCAAAGCGTTTTATAAGTGTACAGCCCGAAGCATTTTAATTGTCCATGTTTTATTCAATCTATGGAGGATTGAATGTGCGTTTGTAATAACGAGACCACTTCCCACTTGTTTGCAACTGAAATTCTAGCCAAGTAATAATGCCACCAGTGGTACTCCGAGAGAAAAATGTACAGGCTCGGTTTTAATACAGATAGTGCTTGAGTAGATATAAATAATTCTAGGTTCTTCAGAGGGTCACTGTCGTCATTGACAAACTCGCCGTACTAAACGGGTATGCTAGGGGATGCGATGCGGACGAGCGAGGACCAGTACAATGGTGTAATCCAATAATGATAGTCGTAAAGTGTCTAAGTACTGAAAGATATTTTTTTTCGCGTAATGTTTGAATTACAATTTACACGAGATGAAACGTAATTTGAAACACCAATAAGCGTGCAGAAACATCACTCCATAAGACCTTATACTTTTTACAAGTCAAGCTTTTATTTAACTTGCAATGTAAGTACGTTCGGGTGAAATCTTGCAACTCAATTTTGAAGCAGATATATTTAACCGATTGAGCTGAAATTTTGTACACACATTCAGTTTGGATGACAATGCATTGTTGACTGTGTGACGTCATTCTAAATCCAAGATGGCGGCATACCCAAGATGGCGGACCAATTATTTTTAATGCACCCCTACAATATGGGTATCAAACAAAAGGTCTTGCTAAGAGTAACTCGAAAAATAATGTGACGTCACTATTAATCCAATATGGCGGACTTTAAAGCTTGAATATCAATTTTGAAGTAGATATCTTTTACCGATTGAGCTGAAATTTTGTATACATGAAAATACACGGTTAACTGTGTGACGTTATTCTAAATCCAAGATGGCGACATACCCAAGATGGCGGACCAATTATTTTTCACTCCTATAATATGGGTATCAAATAAAAGGTCTTGCTAGGAATAACTTTAAAAATAAAGTGATGTCACTATTAATCCAATATGGCGTACTTCTAAAGCCAAAAAATCAATTTTGAAGTAGATATCTTTAACCGATTGAGCTGAAATTCTGTATAGACGTTCCGGCAAACGACCTTGCAACAATGATGCGTTGAATGAGATGAACAGACTGAGAAACGTGTCCAGTGATAACTAAAAAGTAAAAAATAAATTAAATGTAAAAAAACCTTTTTAAAAACAAGCTTTTATTTAAATGCGCTAAAAAGAAAAAATAAACTTTTACACTAAAACTTTTACTTATAACGTTATTTCACATTTGACACAATTTATATGACATAAAAGCTTGTCGCGAGATTTACTTTTGTAGATAAACAAGTAAATAAAATAATTTCATGTGAATAATTTTGTACATTACAATTTTCAAACTAAGTAAATACGAGTAGGTACTTAAAAGTACTCCTTTAAGTACTTTTAAGTTACTACACACAAGTAAATCTCGCGACAAGCTTTTAGGTCATATAAATTGTGTCAAATGTGAAATGACATATAAGTAAAAGTTATTTTGCAGTAAAGGTTATTTTTTTCTTTTTAGCGCATTTAAATAAAAGCTTGTATTTAAAAAGTTTTTTTTACATTTAATTTTTGGTCTGAGCTCCTTATGTCAGTTCAACTGTTCAACAAAGTATACTTTGTCTACAGGTTGCTCAACCGACTATTTTACATACCGCAAAATTTCGGCTCTCTATTTCTATGCATTAAAATTATTGTCATAAAATCATATTCTATAATTTCGATTGAAATAGTCGTCAAGACGCATAATAATCAGGAATCATAATATTGTGTGATTCGAACAATACGATTACGCTGAATTTCTCGAGGCATAAACTTGCTTGTAAGCATGCAGTAATGTAAACAAACATGCAGTATGCATGCAAGCATGCAGCATGCAAGCATGCAGCATGCAAGCAAGCATGCAACATGCAAGCAAGCATGAAACATTCAAGCAAGCATGCAACATGCAAGCAAGTATGCACAGTGCAAGCAAGCATGTACGACGCAAGCAAGCAAGCATGCACATGCATGGTTTCTGTCACGGCTCCGACGCTGCGGGGCTCCGGCGGTCCCACGCGAGCTTATCGTCGCAGATGGTTTTCGCTCACCACCGCAGCTTCGGATTGCTGGCCGGCCACCACCAAAAACCACCTGCTCCTCAGCTCGCGGGCCGCCTCGCCCCTCCGCGCCTACGCGGGTTTAAATTACACTCTAGGGGTAGGACAAACAAGACTACGTGGAGTCGGTTTTGCAGCGATTCGTTTCTGTCACTAGTAGAAAAAAATATATCGAATGAAAATATAGAATATTTGAGTATCATATTTGAATAAAATAATATATGAAATGTTATTATAAAAAGTTTAGTAAAACAGAGTAAACATTATATCCTTTAAAATAAAATCATTTCCAATTATAATAAATGCCCCAAAATATTAGGGATATCATTAATTATGACACTTAAAATTATGGCAAAACATTTTAGGACTACCAATATTATGTCAAAAGAAATTAGGGATTTCATTAATAGGCTAGTTGACCCTTTTTTAAAGTAGGGCTTAAAATGTTCATAATTGTTGTATTAGACCATAGCACATGAATATTATTTTTTTCGATGGCTAAAAAGTGCAAAAAATCTATTTTAAATTAAGATTTTCAATTTTGGACCGAAAACACGGTCAGCCATGATAGTCTGTTGATTATCTGTGGCATACGTCAAATGACGTCAGTCTTATGGTAAACAAAGCACCGAGGCGAAATAACCTCACAAAAACAATGCTTTCTATTAAATATCACAAAATATGGTAAAACTGTATATGGAACGGGACAATACCGCCTATTGTTACTGTGTATCTTATATTATTATGTCCTGTTTATGTATGTTTCGTGTGCAATAAAGTATTCAATCAATCAATCAATAGAACAGGTATATATAATTACCTCTTCAAAGACTCCAGGAAAGCTGTGGATTAGACGTACCCAGTGATATAGACATTCGAAATATTTGGTTAACACTCGCTTAAAGAAATCCTGTAACTATCTACTGAAACTCAAATGTATTTTTGCGAAAATCAGAGGTTACTTTCAAAGGTTACTTAATGAGAACTATTGTGTACTACCCTGTTCTCCTCTTGACAACGAGATTGATGAGGCAGTAAAAGTTATGCAACATAATACAAAGCAGTGCATGCTCAGCAACTTCAAAATGTGGCCCGTCAACTAGAACAACATTATGTCAACAAAATAACTCAAGTATTCATATACCAAAGCACCATAGAAGTAAATAGGTCCAGTTTGGTGAAACTGAAAGATGTTATATCTTCACTGATTAAACCTGCTGCCCACCACCAATCAACTGCAATATCTCCCAATAAATTGTCTGAAGTAAAGTGCTGCAAACCACCTATATCTGGCCAAAAAATATTAAAAATTATTATTCACTATTATTTCCAAGTGAGAAAATTTATGATAATGACATTTCATATACCTTCACTAGTTCGATCATTACTTAAATCTTCTCCATCAAGCTATCAAGTCGGACACCTGAAGACATATAAAGAGGAAAAATCACAATAACCAAAAATTAAATCTGGACAGTACTTTTATATATGATAAGGCACAAACCAAGAATATACAGAGGGATACCTAAATGCTCTTGAGGAAACTTATGAAGAAAAGAAGGAAGAAAGTCAGTGAACTTTCACCTTTTATAAGACCTTTTAACCAAAATCACAATAAAAAAAGTTACTTCTAGTGTTTCACCATAAGTATAAAAGGGTAATCATAGATTGCGAAGAAATGAAGTTCAAAAACCCAATAAAGTCATTTAACAAGCACTAACTTGGCCTGAGTATAAAAAAGCAAATACTATTGAATATTTATTAGCGTGACTACCTGATGGTTTAGTCAGCTTAATATATACAGGATATGAAAGCAGTATTAGTGATATTAACTTACTAAAAGAAAGTAAATTTCAGAACAGCTTACGCAAGAATATGCAAGTTATCCATTTTAAAGCCATATACAAATATATTAAATGTGATTGCTGTGTTGTCAGCCTGTGCTCTTCCTAATTTACAAGACCCTTCTTATTAAATAAATAATATAAAGAATTTTTTTTCTTTACTTTATACATAACTAACATCTAAAGATGACATAACAAATTTTTGTACTACATTAGACATTATGTTCTTCACTAAAAAAAATGTTGCATGTTTATTTGACAATAATGACTTGTAAAGGTTTAAGTTGAATGAATTTTTTTTAATTTGAAATACATGTGTTTTATTTTTCCGTTACACCTTAAAAGATTTATAATATTTTATAGGTTTGTTGTTCATATTTAACATTGTTACTCAAATATATATGTTCCAAAAGTACAATTAGGTTTCTATTTATTTGTCATATATTGCCTTAGGGTCGAAGGTAATAAAAGTCAAAATAATATTAAAGTGATTTATTATGATGAAGTAATACTTTCATTTAATTTAGGAAAAATGTAGTATAGTTTCCAAAATTGCACTATTTGATCAATAAGTTTTTGACATACAGATTGTTAGAACAAATACCTATTATAGCTAATATTGTCACCTTTTGAGTGTTTTCAAACTTACTGCTAGCAACACAAAAGTATATGTTTTGCTTTAGCACAAAACATTGCATCTACCTATACTTGAGTTAAGCATACTGTTCACAGTTTTCCGTCTTTGATAATTAGCATTGTCTTCAGTAAAAGAGCATGACACTTTTGTATTAATCTAATTTTATGGATACCGTTTGTTGAACTGACTATTACAGGGTATTAATCAGAAATAAAGAGGTCAGATTTTGCTAATTTCAACCCAAATCTTCATCTTTCAACTTTTATTCATATTTCATTATAGGTGTCTGCAAGATTTCCCACCAAAAATCTTCCCAACGAAAGAACCATCATGTGTTATGCACTGGCTGACTTCATAGCACAGGGAAGCTGTTATTCTTCATAACGAAGCTCGAACTAAAGAGCACTTCTGTATTGATGATTCCTGGTTTAGTTTTCTATGCACTTTATTCTTTCTTCATTGAAGAGGTCTTTAATTTTTTAAGAAATATGTCACAATCTGTGTCTGTGAATGTATATATATTTTTCCTCCCAGTAATTTTCTTCATGCTTGACAAATGAACAACTGCCAATCTTTCTCTTTTTATGTTCATTTACAAATTCTTGCAGTACTACAAACACTGGTATTTGACACATGATCCTGATGTTTTCTTTTGAACATTTCTCTTGAAGTAAATACTTTTAGTGTTTATTTATTTTGACTTTTGAGAGATAGGATTCTATCCAATTCAACTGCTGTACAAAATAGCTCCTCACTGTGATGGTGCAACCACACCAAAAATGCATGTTTGCAACTCTCTTCTGCCGCGTGACAATCTTGACAAGTACACTTGTAACCTGTTCTGCATTATAACAGTATTGAAACTGTACTTATATTGTTTAGAGCGATACACAAAGAATCTCCTGACCATCAATGTGTCGATTTCCGGAAGATTTGTACTATCTGCTCTCACAAATCCAACATCAATGGTTGATTTTGCTATTAATACAAATAATTTACGATATTTACACATATAATAACGGAGATTTGGACGATTTTTTGCCAGTTTTAGGAAAGAATAGAGCAAATCGACGAGTTGTTGAATCAAATTTGACACTTCTTTGTTTACTATATGAGTGACGTCACAGCCCTGACCACAGGATATCAAAGTGTTTACGGCGTGAGATAAAAAAAGATTATTTCTAGCATTTTCAAATTAAAATTTTACAGTAATCATTCATTGTTATTTATTAAAATCGGTATATTGTGGAACCTTATGCCAAATACTGTTAGAAATAAACAATATTTTAATAAATTTTGATATGAGTCAACTACCCTATTATGCTTCATAAAAATATATCTTTGGATAATTGTGCCTTATACTAATTATGCAAAGAAAAAATTATGTGACGTTAATGCTTTTCGATTATTATGCTTAGTGATTTATGCCAAGCGTCTTTATGACAAACAACATTATGCCAAATGAAAGGTCCCCCTTTTCATTACTGATAACCGTGTTTTTGCTACCCACTCGCCATTGGCGAAATTCTTAAACCTAACAGAAGCCACTTAACCTAAAAATTGAAATGAAACATGAAAAAATATCTATAAAATTGAAAAAAGTTTTATTTAAGTACAATTTTACCGTTACTTAGATTAATATGGGTTAGATACGGTGTTTTTTTTTAATGTCCTTTCCCCAACTTTTGTCCTTTGATTTCTACAATTTTTCAATTGTAGAAATCAAAGAACAAAAGTTGCGCTCATTCGCTTATTCGTAGAGTGCGGCTGTTGAAAGAGTACATAGAAGATATTATATGTACTATGGAAATACTTTGTCAGGAGGCTTGATAGAATATGTAGGGCATACACAAGATACTCGTACATCCTTCCTTTCACACTTTTCTGAGGTTTATCTTGTTAAAGAGTTATTTATTGTTGTAAAAAGTTTTATTAATTGCATTTAATGAAACTACGAATTTAAAGAAATAATATTCACGTGCCAAGTTAACATCTTGGAATGACGAAATATAAATCCAATCCAGCGAGCGTTAACGCGCGAAGTTTAAAATGACAATTTTTTATTTGCATTTACTCAAGTGTCTATGCATATTTTAATATTTACTTTAGACAAAAAAGGAGAAATTATGCAAGTTCCCTATATTATTCTAAAAGCATAAAATATTATGTTTCGCCCCCAGGCACACTGCCGCGCAATCCTGGTGTCCAGTTACTACGAGGAAACCAAACAACTAGTGAAGGACGCGTCTCCGCCATTACGCACCGTACTCTTGCGTCTCGTGGACTTGTACGCTGTGTACTGGGCGCTGCAGTGCGTCGGTGATATGCTTAGGGTCAGTACTAATTAATGAAAAATATTATACACGGATAATTTTTCATCACCCTGGATAATTTAAAGGACGCTTCAGGACACGGTAGTAGAATAATTTAATCATTAATAAATAATAAAAATAATATAATATAAACCTTGTACAGGTTTTTTTTGTTCATTTGCTTGGGGACTGGGGTCAGTACTAATATATATATATTTTTGATTAAGCCAATGTTACTTAATATTAAAATTATTACGGCGATGACGAGCTGTACCTCGTTTTAATAGTTTTTGAATGCGGTTGATGTTAAATAGTCTCGTACTCATCTGTATGTGAAGCCTTTGTACGCTTTTTACTTCTGTCACGCAAAAACTAAGACATTGGGATTGTACTGTATTAAAATTATTTTTTTATCGAATTATTCCTCAGAGTTCTGCCGACATTCCACTTTTTTTCTTAATAAAAACAATAGCCTAGAATAGAGAGAATAGATTTTTTTATTTTAGGTAAAAATTCTATCTTTATGTTGTTTGCCTAAATGTAAATGAGTACACAAGTAATTTTTTTTAGTGTCAGTTTTGTTCGCATTAGAAAAGGATAACTGGGAATTTATGTCATTATCATCATAATTCATATCAAACGAGAGACGCCCACTGCTAGAGATATGTCAAGGAAATCACGTTTTAAATTTGAATAGAGATAAAAAAAACTATCCTCTTAGTAGTACACTACCTAAAAATTGATCACTAATGAATAAAAGCGCAACTTTACAAAAAGTGTATCTACAGTAATTGTTTATCTCTGGGGAATAATAATTGTTATGTGTCTGGCCCTACAGTTCACGTCTGTTTCGGAGCGCGACATCGAGCATCTACAAAGCTGGTACGAATCCTTGCTGGCGGCTCTGCGTCCCGACGCCGTTGGCTTGGTAGACGCTTTCGACATAAGTGATGAGGTAATGGCCTAGAAAGTTAATAACAATTCACTTAGCAAATTAGCATACGTACAACACTTATTGAGTGCCACCGTGCCGTGCGTACGCTCGTAGTGTACACTGATATACATACATCACTAAAATTTAATTACCATAAAATTTTTTATGGCAAATTAAGGACAGGATCGTTAATATAAATAGGTATGCTAAAAATATTTTTTATGACTAATAATATTCAAGTTATTCAGTTTTTAAAATTGGGGAAAATGTCTTTAAATTTTTGGACATAATACATTATCAATGAATTTCGTCAGTGAAAACGTCTGAACTGGTAGAATATACGCTAGCAAGCCGCGCCACTCCCACCCACCCAGCTAGGTGAGCCCAAGCGTTATTATTCATGTTAAAATGCGTTGATAGGTAAAACTCAATTAAAAGCAGATTTGTATCTCTAACTTTCAATTCATACTTTATTGGGTTTAGGAGTGCACCGACAAAATTACATTGTAGGCAGTAGGCAGGTATTAAGTTAACATACTAATTGTAATAGCACATCAATTATTAACCAAAATGTAAATAATAAGGTCATTCACAAGTAATTTTGGCGTATTTAAAGTTAGGATCAGCATAATATGTATATATATTAATTATGTACGCTATCTGTTCACATTAAAGTCACTGTCTTATGAAAATTATGTTAATAACTCAAGTGTTCTTCTTCATTGCTAATGCACACCAGCAAACAACTTTTTAACAAATTTTCTTTTAAGGAAATTAGAACGTTTCTTTGTAGCTTCACGTCATTAAAAGCGTCTATTATTCGCTGTTCAGTACTTGAATAGTGTCAAGTTCACTCACATGACACACAACGAGACGCGATTAATTCACTGGTCACCGAACTCTTCAGTGAAGTAGTACCTCATATCACGATGGTAATGTAGCAGTGCATCGTCTTGCTGAAACCACAGTCCTCCCAAGTTCACCAACATAATACTATTCAGTATAATCGAAAAAAACCATCGTGCGAAGCAGATTCATTCTCGTGAATCGGCATTCAAACGTATACACTGAGCCGATATTAATACGTCGTCGTACATGTTTTGATAGATCATCGAGCTCTCTCGTCCTTGCGCGTGTGATGGCACGTAAAAAACACATGGTCTAAGAGCCATTAAAAAGCACTTTACACTGTGGTTTGCCTGTCGAGCATACGGGTATACCGTATCGTATACAGCTCTCGGTACATCGCAAAGCCCCCGACACGTTTTCACCGCAAAATATGTACCATATTAACATATTCATGAGATGTAAATTGATAAGCCATGACTTTATTACGAGTACGTAACGGGTGAAATTGATCAATCACTAAAAGCGCGCGCGTATCCTGTGACGATTACTAATCTGTAGGGCTAGCACGAACATTTGCGTCAAAATATTCGTATCGTCATCGTGAAATATTTGTATGAGAATAGGCTAGATGAATGAAAAAAAGTTATTGCTTTAATAGAAGCTCATTCATATAATCAGCGGAAAGAAAAAATCGGTTTTCGAATAACTATAAAAACAATCAAGATATAAGGTATTAAAGTTTTTTCTTCATCTCTTTCTAGCAAACCGGTAATTTACATGGAGCTTATATGGCCGTAGGTACTCAACAATGAAGTCACGGTTAATGTCGGATCTCTGTCTAATCGCTTCCTAATTAACAGCTTAAAATGCTTGTATCTAATGTATTTTTAAGCCGATTTTAACTGTAATTTCACATGATTGCATCTTTTTTTACGGTATTTTAATATTTTATGACGAGACGTGAAAATTTGAATTCAGTCATCATCCCAATTAATTATACAGCGCTCCTACAGGGCGAACTTGGAACTAAAATTCTCATACAAATATTTCACGATGACGATACGAATACTTTGACGCAAATGTTCGTGCTAGCCCTACAGGTCACGGTCAAACGACGACACTGCTGAATACGGGTACGCAGCGGGCGGGGCCGCGCGCGTTCTCCGCTAGGCCTCAACCCGCTACCCGTTCCGAGTGATTGTGTGCATGCACTACGATATACACCATCACACTACGTTTGTATATTGCACACAGAGAGCCCAGCGCAAGGTCACTTAATTATCAATATTAGGTATTCGTACATGCTAGAGATCTTTCGCCAGTTCTGTAGGCTTACTCTTGACCCAATTCCGATGAATCGTCATTGGGATTGTGATTTTTCATACGCTTGAGTACCAACACTAGCGCCCAATTTTGGGGTCCTTTTTCCAGAAAATTAAATAATACTGAGATTGGTTTATTTAAAATCCCTGCAATACGGGCTCACTTTGGAGCCAATGCGAAAAAATAAGCATACGAAAAATCACAATTTCAGTGCCGATCGATCGGAATTAGTTCAAGAGTAAGCCTACTGGTCGTTCTGGAACGCGCAGGGCGATGTTGAGCACACGCGCCTAGAAATTTAGGATTTTAAAAGTTCAATTTTGGCGGGGTCCAAAAATGACCCTGTATACATATTGAATTAGTATTCGATAGTGGTGATGACGCAGTTAATTTTTTTCTGGTAATTTTATTTTAGTGGTGTATGTACAGTGTACAGTACTACGGCGCAAAGAGAAGGTGATAATAATCCAACGATTCTGATTGCGGGGGACCAATGGTCAGGGTGATACCCAGTAGTAGCTTGGGGGTTGATTGCTACCGCGTCCGTAGGCTATGCTCTAGAGACCCTACACGTGACCCCCGGGTAGCGCCAAACGATAGCAGCCTTTCCGGTGGTAGGTTTCGGCCGTGGCTGGTCACCACCCACTGGACAAAATCGTGTCGCCAAGCGGTCCCCGTGTTCTGGCACGTTGTCCAGTGTAGCCAATTGGGGAAAACAGGTCGACACAGTTGCGCTGCTCTAAGCAGCCGATCTCAGCTCAACGGTTCTTCTGTGCTGGGCCAGGGGAGGCTGGTTTTGGAGGGTAGCGGGATCCGAAGCACAGTGCCCTGCTGGCTGACCATAGGTTGTAGAGGGCCCAAATAGCGGACCAGCCATCTGTCAAAGGCTGCCCCGCCGCCTCACGAAAAATCCCGGGGTGCGCTATCGTGCCGGTTGGCGACCGGACGAGAGGACCCGGTAGACACTTTCGGGGGGGTTCGGGCGTTCCCGCGGTCTCCAAATCAGTCCCCCTTCAGTGCTGAACTCCGTTTTTGTTGCATGGACGCTGGAGTGGCACCTCGTGTAACTTCTGTTTTTCCCTGCCTTACTCACTCACCCACAAAATATGAAAAAGTCTAAAAAGATAAGAGTTAAACAGCAGCAGCACGTCCTCTCACTTAAAGTGCACCACACTAACATCCGTGGTTTGCACTCCAATCCAATCGACCCGGTCCACCACCATCTGGAGGCCAACAAGCCGCATATGCTGTTCCTTACGGAGACGCAAATCAGATGTCCGTCAGACACGTCGTACCTTAACTACCCGGGATACAGCCTGGAGCACTGTTTCAAGCCACGCGCTGGAGTTTGTGTGTACGTACGTGATGACATCTGCAGTAAACGTCTCCGTAACCTTGAAAAACCCGATTTCTCGGTGCTGTGGATTTTGGTGGACACAGGGGTGGAACAAATTGTTTTCGCCGCCTTGTATAGATCACATAGCGGGGATCAGGAGACGACTCGGCTTTTTGACTACCTTAGCACAACAGCTGACAAGGTACATGAACGATATCCATTGGCACAGTAAGTGTTTCTGGGGGACTTTAACGCCCACCACGAGGAGTGGCTGTGCCCATACCAGAACACTGATCATGCTGGGCGAGAAGCGCGCAAGCTTGCGATGTCGCTAAGCCTCACCCAGTTGGTCACTGAGCCAACGAGAATACCGGATGTAGAAGGCCACACCGCCTATTGTTTGGACCTTCTGCTGTCAACAGATCCGGACAGGTTTTCGGTAGCCGTATCATCCCCTCTGGGAAGGTCCGATCACTGTCTGGTGAAATCTGTATCGACATTCTCCCCGCCTGACATTGGCCCTAGGGAAACCAGGCGGAGATGGCGATACAAGTCAGCAGATTGGGATGAGATGCGTCACTTTTTTGCATCTTACCCTTGGCGGCAAACGTGCTTTGCATCCGAGGACCCTACGATCTGCGCTGACAACATTGTTAACGTGATACGGCAAGCTATGGAGTACTTCATTCCTTATTCTGACGTGACCACCGAATGTTTCGCCCGTCCCTGGTATAATGCCGACTGTGCATAGGCTGATGCCCTTAAACAGTCGGCATATCAGGAATGGGCTGCCGCGTGAAGTAGATACCCATCGGGGAATAGAGCCTTTTGGTTCCTTGCCAAATCGGTCGAGACGAACTTCTACCGGCCATCATTACCGCCCATCACTACCGCCCCTTCAGAAGCCTGATGGATCACTGGCTCACACCGCTAAGGATAAGGCAATTCTATTTGCTTCTCTTTTTGCGGAAAACTCGCACCTAGACCCCACAAGCCAACCTCCACCGACATTACCCTCAAGCAGTTCCGCAATGCCGGAGATTCGCATCCGCCAGAAGGAGGTTCTTCTATCGTTGAGGGGTCTGAATGTGAACAAAGCTAGTGGCCCAGATGGAATTCCTGCGGTAGTCCTTAAAACTTGTGCTCCCGAGTTGTCTCCTATTCTCACACGCCTATACCGTCTCTCTCTGAGCACCGGTCTAGTTCCAAGATCTTGGAAGCTTGCTAATGTGCAGCCAGTACCCAAAAAGGGAAGTCGTGCTGACCCATCAAACTACAGGCCAATAGCTATCACCTCCATTCTCTGTAAGAGTATGGAGCGTGTACTGTATGCTCGTCTTATTGGCTACCTAGAAGGTAACGACCTTCTCAGTGACCGACAGTACGGTTTTCGGCCAAGACGGTCAACCGGGGACTTTCTGGTGTATGCCACACACCTCTGGAGCGAAGCCATTGAGAGGTACGGTGAAGCTCTCGCGGTTTCACTGGACATCTCAAAGGCATTTGATAGGGTTTGGCACGACGGCTTGCTTAGCAAGCTTCCTTCATATGGACTACCCCCAAACCTTTGCTCATGGATAGCCGATTTCCTGAGGAACAGATCGATTCGGGTAGTCATTGATGGCTGCTCGTCTGATCCCTTGGCTATCAATGCCGGAGTCCCCCAGGGATTGCTCATGGATAGCCGATTTCCTGAGGAACAGATCGATTCGGGTAGTCATTGATGGCTGCTCGTCTGATCCCTTGGCTATCAATGCCGGAGTCCCCCAGGGATCGGTCCTCTCTGCAACACTTTTTCTGCTACATATCAACAATCTGCTGAAACCCGGTATCTTTGGGTACGCAGACGATAGCACAGTTGCAGAGAGATATACGTCTGATGCCAAGGCTGGGAAGACCGAAATTGAGCTGTTTAGAGCGAACATGGTGGAACGCGTGAACTCGACCCTGCAAAAAGTTTTGGATTGGGGGGAAGCTAACAGAATCAAGTTCAATGCCTCCAAGACCCAGGTGTGTCTTTTCAGCTCCAAGCGGAACCCGTTCAACTTGGTTCCCACATTACAAAGTGTACTCTTACCTTTAACGGACCATTTAAGCCAAGCTAAAAAGCTTGGCATACTCTCGAAGGTAAGGCGGTATTTCACGCTGGGGCAGCTTCTTACACTTTATCAAGCACAGGTCCGGTCGTGCATGGAATACTGCAGCCACCTTTGGAACGGCTCTGCTAAGTACCAGCTATCTGCCCTTGACTCGGTGGAGCGCCGGGCGAAGAGGTTGATCGGTGAAAAAACTCTGAAAATTTAAAATTTCCAGAGTCTTGAACATCGCCGCGCAGTGGCCCGTTTATCGGTTTTTTACAGGTTACATTTCGGAGAGTGTTCCCAAGAGCTGTTTGATCTTATTCCACCATCTCCCTTTTACTACCGAGGCACCCGGAGAACGGCAAAGACCCACCCCTACGTAGTAAAAATTCCACTGCTCCGCACGAAGCGTTTCGCTTCCACTTTTTTAATGCGTACTGCAAAGGAATGGAATTCTTTGCCGTCCTCTGTGTTCCCACCTCATTACAACCCGGGTCTTTTCAGGACTAGAGTGAGTCGGCACCTAATGAGTAGGCACACTCCACCTTAGTCCTCACCTTTGCTTACCATCAGGCAAGATGAGGACAAATGTCTACCCATAATCTATAAAAAAAAGCGAAACTATTAGAACAATAGTACAACATGTTAGTTAAATAGCGCAAAACCTCCGACACCCCAAACCCATTATTATTATTAAAGGATTAAATTTTTCGCGGATTATTTACCAATATATTTCCTTTTTTTTCTTGTTTAGTTGTATATCTTGCAAATTCAAATCTTTGATAGCGCACCTACGAGTATGATGTTGCCGGTTGATAAGAGATAAAGACGCTAGAGTTAAGGCGCTACTTTCCCGTTTTATACAATTTCGATTAACTGTACCGCCACGAATATAAAACATGCAGTTCTCAAATTCATATATGATATTTTTGAACATTTTATCTAAACATTCTTAAAGACAGAAACATGATTAATAACATTTCACTCGATAGAAAAAAAATCCAAAGATTACTCTGTTCAATATTTTAAAACAGCTGTGAATCAGAGAATAAAATAATAAATGGCATAAAAGTGTTACTAATAGATGTGCATTTTTATTGTCTAGAAAATTGCAAAAATACATTTTTGATTTTGTACTCCAGTTTTCCAAAAATCGAATAAAACATGTAAAAAGTAACGTTTTCGTTCGGTCACGGGCGCGTAAGCGACATTAGAAGCTATACGATTATCAACTATATTACCTCGCAATAAAGGTATCGCCGTGCACGCGTAGATTTCCAGGAAAACCTCGCCTTAAGTAAATTTAAGAAGCGGCTTGGATGACAAAAATTTTTTTGAACAAAATAATACGGGTAGTGGAATCGATACTGCTCCTGATTCTGAACAAAATATTTTCAGGTTTTGCGCACTTTCATTAACACGCTGTTAACAAAAAGATTTCCTATTATACACTAGGCAATAGTATCGGCGTGATGTTTTTTCTAGCCATATTCAGAATAGTCTTTCGGGGTGGTTCTTTATGGGGGGGGGGGGGGGGGGGATTCCGAATAGTACTTTACGGAACCAAAACGCACGTAGGTATTATTAATGTGTAGTTCCGCACTTGCGATACCGAATTGATAATTAGAAACGGATACGTAGGGATATGCTTATATTTTAATATCACAAGTAACATATAAGTAATCTAATAGATATTCACCGTACTCTTTACAGATACTGCACTCTGCACTAGGCTCGTACGACGGCCGAGTTTATGAACGATTGATGGAGGAGGCCATGAAAAGTCCCTTGAACAAGGAGCCAGTAAACAGCAGTTTCCACAAATATCTGAAGCCGTTCATGCAAGGCAAACTGTAACAAACAGCTCTTAAAACCCGTCTATACGAAAATCACTTTTGCACACTTGAAGTAAATACAAAACACTGTCGAAACATTGTCTTAAGTTAGTCATTATGATATGATATTATGATCTTACTACAAAACATTGTCGAAACATTGTCTTAAGTTAGTCATTGTTTATGACGCTGTTTCATTAGATAGGACAGCGTCAGGCTTCAGCCGTGACATGATTAACTTTCTATACCATCTTATTAATAAACGTAGACTAAATAAAAATGAGTAACAGTTTACTCCCAATATTACGTCAGTAGTAAACAATTTTTGCTGCATAACATTGCAATGCACTAACAAAGCCTGCTTAAAGATGAGGTAACAATAGATGGCGGAACATTTTCTTCTGGAATTTACTCGGTGAATAGCTCTCTAAAGGGGAATGCGTCAACGGCAACAATTAATAAATGTTGCCGTTTAATAACAATGTTTAATTTCACAAAGCTTAATTGCGTCGCGATCAAAAATCACAAAACAACCATAAATGATACCGCAGATGATAAAGTCAAAGTAAAAAAACTCTGAAAACTGTCATCACATTCATTCTTGTCACTGTCAAATAATGTTCAAATCGTTCATTCTTTTTACTTTTTTATTTATTTATTTATTTATTACATAGCCTAGATGCAAGTCCTTTGACTTAAAACCTGTTACGTATAACCCATTTAGATACTAGTGAAATAAAAAGAAATAAATTGCAAGGGTTGCTATAACATACGCGTTAATCCAAGAGTAGGGAATGATTTGTTAGTCTGAGCTTACTCCGTGTTTTTTAATAATGTCATAAACACAAATCTACTTTTAGGTTAAATTGGGATTAATTTCTCCAAGTGTGAGTTCGGATTAAGACAGGAATATGCTATTTTATTAAGAAGACTGTCAGTGTATGTTAGAAAATGAGTAAACATTGCTATCCCGTTACAGTGCAATTTTGATAGATACGTATTATCGGTAAGGAAATAAGGTGGAGAATTAAAAAGTCCTAATGGTAACGCAATGGTTTGCACATTTCACAACTACACATAGTAAGGATACAGTGGCGTAACTATACCATCTGAGGCCCGTGGCAAATTCTTTGTTTTACCGGCGCCGACGATAGTACAAAAATGAATGAAATTTTATGGTACGCCCGCAACGTCAAAACAAACATTTTTACCGTTGCAGTAGAGCAGCTATAATAGTCGGGTGGATGAATAAACAGCCACTAAACGCAAAACCATCTCACGCTTAGGACTCTAGCATTAATAGATTGCCCGTTAAAGATAAAAGGCCCCCACGGGTTTGGTCTGTAAATAGGTCGGTATTTTAATACGGAAGCAACACAATTATATTAAGTTGATGGTTACAGGGATATTATTTTAAGAAAATAAGACTTAGAATAAGAACAACAGCTCAAAAGTTTTATGTGTATATATTTGTATAGTTATTCTATTGCTTATCGGTTATCGTAGTACAAATTTCTATGTATGTTCGGTTATTTTATTTACTTTATGTATGTTTCAATGTTTACTATTGATCGCGGCACATAAGTTCAACAAAATTGGCTGCGGCAGCCCTTTTTTACAAGCTTTTATTTACTTTCACCTCTCCCGGTGTCTGTAATGACATCTTGCAAGTTAAATTTGTCCCAATTCCCGGGTTCCGATTGAACTAAAATTTTGCATGCATATGTATATCGCGTGACAGTGCAATATTATAAGGCCCAGCTACAATATCTTTGAACTTTTTTTGTATGTATATTTTTGTGTGCAATAAAGTGTTTATTATTATTATTATGTTGACATGGAGCTGATGTGATGCTGGTACTGGAAGGTGGCCATAGGAACTCCGCAATAAAACGACACAACCCGTCCAGTTTGGGCTCGTTTAATTCGTATTGACCAGTACTAAAAGCTTGTATTTAAAAAAAGTTTTTTTAATAATTCATTTGTTCATGTGTCGCGATCTATACTCGACTTCTTCGAACTTTATAACAAGATCGATTTTATGTTACTTTGATAATATTTTAAAAGCAATTAATCCTAATGATAGTAATTAATATTGGTTTCTGTGTCCCCATGAACTTTATTGAATGGCGACATTAATTTTAATTTCCATAATGAATGTGAAATATTCATGTTAATAACATTATTATTAATTACAAAGTAACTATATTATGTGTTAATATTCCTAAACAACTTTAATCTAGTAACAACATGTCAAGCTTTTCACATGCACTACGAAAAACGCGACAAAGCCGCTAATAATAAAAGTGACATAAGGGCGGTCCAAAAGTCAATCTGTGAAGTCTTTTATACACTGTTGTATATTTAAAATACTTTTATTGATGTGAAATTATTGATGTGAAATTAATACATTAAGAGATATGTGAAATTAATATATTAAGAGATTATATTTCCACTTTGTAAGGGTTTCTATAAATATAATAAAAAATTGAACATATTTTTTATGTTTCTCTGTTGATTTTTATAGAACTCTCAAAATATTTTAATCTAACAAAAAAAAACTTACACATCCTTTTTTAAGTATATGGCCTTTTATACACTCGCAAGCAATAAACCGGAATCACACACTAACCGAAAAGACAAGTTTTCACCATTTTTATGCAATGAATTATAGATTGTGGTATATCATTTGAAAGGTAATTTTATAAGCTTTTAAATGATATCAAAAAGTAAAATTTCCTACCTAAATATAGGGAATTGTTGCAAAAGGTTGAAGTTGTGGATGTCTAAATGAATACGAAGTAATATGAAAAGATATGTTTTTTTATTTCCAATTTCTATTTTATTCCCCACAATACTTTGTTTTATCACCCTTGGCCCTAATAACTGCCTGTAAACGGTATTTTCTGTAATCTTGTGAAATTTCCTGCCACTCTTCGAGCAAAGCAGTATTCACATTTTCTATCGTCACCGGAGCTGGATATCTTTCTCGTACCCATCTTGTTCAATAGGGTTCAAGTCAGGACTGAGGGCTGGCCAGTCTAAAGGCGGCTTCCCACGGCCTGTGTTTTCGCGGGCGCCCTCAGGCCGCGCCGATTTTTACGGACGAGCCCGGACGACAGGCGAGCTCGCGCCACCTCGGGCGCGTGGCTTCCCACGGCCTGTCATTCCACGGGCGCCTCTGGGGCCCTATTTTTGAATCATTCTTCCTGCATCGAGTGCTCGTCAGTGTTCGATTTCTACTTATTTTTTTGTTTTGTTTTCGACGAAAATAAAATCAATATTGATCTTCGTCGTAATGTTCTATTGATTTTCATCGCAAGAAAAACGAAAATCAATAGGAATCGAGCACAGATGACGCTTGAAAAGCGCTCGAAGCCGGACGAATGATTCAAAAATAGAGCCCCTGGCCACGGGCAAGTTCGCTCCACCTCGGATCGCGCCCGTGGTTGATCGTACAAATTCAAATTCTGTACTAACTAAAAAATAATCTTGTATATCTATATAAATAAAAATGGACCTTCGAAATGTATACGCCCATAACTTTCGAACGATTGCACCAAATTGCATGATTCTTGGTTTTATGTGTTCGTTATTGTTAAGACAAGGTTTGTATAAAAAAAAATATTTAGGTAGGTATGCGGTAGGTTTTTAGTATACCCGGGACCGGGGCGGGCAGCTAGAAAGAAATAGAAACGCGGTTCACGAGTAATCTAGTCCAGTTTGAACTGCTATTCGAAACTGTCATGTGAAGAACGCGTAGCTATTTCTGCAGCCTCATTCATATTATTCAGTGGATATTACTTAATCTATACTTCTATACTTACTTACTTACTAATATTATAAAGCTGAAGAGTTTGTTTGTTTGTTTGCTTGAACGCGCTAATCTCAGGAACTACTGATTCAAATTGAAAAATTCTTTTTGTGTTGGATAGTCCATTTATCGAGGAAGGCTTTAGGCTATATAAGATCGCGCTACGATATATAGGAGCTGAGCATCAATGAAAAAATGTTTCAAAAACGGGAAAAAATAGTATGGCGAAACGTAGTTCGCTGGCACAGCTAGTACGTAATAAAAAGAAGCAGAAGAGAAGACGCTCGTGGATGTCATCATTCAACAAAAGCAGATCGAGGTAAGTTATTAAGATTTTAAAATAAAACTTCTTTTATATCGCCTCAAATTTTTTACACAAAATCATGAGATCTTTAATTTCACAACTTCATATAGGTCGGGATTGGTCAGAGCTTCGTCTTTAAATCTGTGGGATAGTGGTTCGATTCTGGTGTAGAACGTTGTTTATTTATTATTTTGTATTTTTTTTAATAATTTGTTTTTTGTATGGTGTACGGTATGGTGACTTAGCCCCAAGCAAAAACAGAGCTGTGAATAAATAAAACCTAGGTTTATATCTATACTAATATTATAAAGAGGAAAAATTTGATTGTTTGTTCGTTTGATTGTATTGAATAGGCTTCAAAACTACGGAACCGATTTTGATAAAAGTTGGTATAGGCATAGTTCGAGAGGGGTGCGATGGCAGACAACCTCCTTGTGGTGCACCCTGGGCAACCCGGCAGATTATCTGCCGCGGGCTAATAGTCTGACGAGAGGACCCTCCATAGAGGGGGGGTGTGGGATGGCCAGGTTCAACCCGGCGGGCCACTTCGTGTGGCCACCCGCTTCATGCGGCGAAGGGCGAAGTCCCCTCTTCTTATTCTAAAAAGAGGTGTGGCTTTCGCAGGAAGCCTGATTTGGTCGGCTACCTTGAAGGTAGCAGAATGGAGGCGACTTCTCGCCACGGCGCTTTGCGCCTGCCGGGGGTTTCCCCGAGCTTCGGCTCACCCGCGCGGCGGTGGATCCAGTGGGATCGGCCGTCGGGCAACCCGTTACCCGCACTGAGCGGGCCGGGGGCCCGGCGCACTGAGCGTCGGGCCGCGTGGAAGACAACCACAATAAAAAACCAGTCCCGGGGTGTAGAGCGGCGCAGAACCGCTCCACAAAGTAGCAGAGCCAGGAGGAGAGTCCGGCTACGGACATGTCACAGGCAGGGGGTCAGCGGGAATAAGGCCTGGCTGTTGTCCCCTTCCCCTTATCTTGTGACGGACGGAGGAGCTGCTGGGGGGGTTTTTAGTGGGTAGGCCCGGGCCGAGTATGGTCTGGGGAGTCCCACATATCCTCGTGGTTTGGCTCGACCACGAGGAATGCGTAAATGCATTTTCCCTCCTCCCAAAAAAAAAGGGATAGTTCGAGACCAGGGGAAGGACATAGGGTAATTTTCCTACGGGAAAATATAAAATTCCCACGGGAAAACAAAAATACCGCGGACGAAGTCGCGAGCGGAAAGCTAGTGAAGCATAAAATTATAAAACAATAATAATCAAAAAACTTAGCTAAGTAGTTAGTTATCAAACTAGCAGGGTTTCAGATTATTAAATTTTTATTACCTATCAATTTCATACATCACCATCTAACGAATATCAGAAGAAACATTAAAGACTTCGACCACACGAAGATTAAAAATTAAATAAGTAATATTTCAAGAAAAGATAAGCACGTCAAAACATGCTAATGTGGGCAGAGCAATGTTTCGATCCGAAAATTGAAAATTTAATACGACACATATTTCAAAAATATGAAACATATTATGATAGATATTATAATGAAATACAGACCCAAAAAACAAAACAAAATCAATCATTCCATTTACTGGACGTAAATTACTGACATCTATTGTCGGATTTTTAATTAATACGTATTGACGTGGTCAACTTGACGTTGACGACACGGTTGGCGCAGAGGTCGAGTGATCGCATACAGAGGCGCGTTCAGAGCCTTCGCGCGAAGTACAACTTTTCGCTCTAACCCCGTTCAATGCCTTCGAGCGTGACAACCGGGTAAAACAACCGGCCCGTTCAAGACCTTTGAGTGTCGGCGCGAGTTACAACCGAACAACCATCGAATTTGATGGTTGTAAAACGCTCTGACGTTTATGACTGAAATACTCTTACGTGATTGGATGATATTGGCGGCCATATTCTATAATGTCATCTACTAGAAAGAGAGAGACATAAAAATTCATGTGAAAGAGGGAGATAAAAGATTTGGTTGCTGCAATCCGTTCAACGCCTTTGAGCGAGTTAAAAAACAACCGGACAACTACACCCAGAGGCGCTGAACGCGCCTCTGCGCAATGGGTCGCGGGTCCGATTCCCGTACGAGAGAAATATTTTGTATGGGCTACAGAAATTTGTTCCGGTCTGGGCGTATACTGTGCATGTGATATTCTATGTTTGTAACTGTACCTACGACATAGGAGAAAATCCTAGTGGGGCGACGTGTTTAAAAAGAACTGTTGAGCACATTTATGTGTTTTTGCAGCAGACTAGATTGAACATTAAACAAGTTATCGCATTTAGTTCAAAAACAATATTTTATTTTAAATTAAATCATTGAGAAGTTACTGACGATTTTATTTCTACAGAATGAGTTATAATAATTTATAACATTTTTGTTTGACACAAGCTATGCCATCTGGAACTAATTACATATTGTTGATCGAGCCCACCCTAAGTTGCTTAGACCTTAATCAAACACGCTAGCTCAGTGCGGATTGGAGTAAAGACAAGTGAAAGCAAAAGTGCTCGGCAAAGCAGTCAAGGCCAATAATACATTTTTATTAAATACCTACGATCCAAAAAAAAATCACTTGCAGCGTGGTTTCACAAACCACAAAATGAGTTTTAATTATTTTGTCGACTCAAAGTAACATAGTTTTATGTTTCAGATATAACGGAACGCATATGTAAGCTGATTTTGTTAAATAACCAAGCGGAAAATGACGTATGTTGGCCAGCCAGACGCACGCGCCACCTCGGGCCGCCACAGGCCACCACAGGCAATCGCCCGCGCCTTCACGCCGTGCCTTTGAAGTTACCGACAATCAGCGGATACGCACGGGCGAGCTCAGGCCGCTACGGACGGCACCTTTCCCACGGCGCGTCGGGGCGCGAGCTCACCCGAGGGCGCCCTCGAAATCACGCGCCGCCGACCAGCGGATACGCGGGCAAGCTCAGGCCACCTGGCGCCGCCACGGGCGACACCCTTCCCACGGCGCGGCGGCCCGAGCTCGCCTGAGGGCGCCCGTAGAATCGCGCGCCGTGGGAAGTCGCCTTAAGATGGAAATCCTGACTTCTTCCAGGTACAAAAACATAAAAAGAATCTTGGATTTTAAAGGAAAAGTAACTTTCTGAGTTATAATAAAAACATTTTTTTTTATTTTACATGGATGATAAAAATAGTAATGACTGCTTACAATTATGAAAAAATTTTAGGTTTAATATTCAAATTTATTTTATTAGCAAGAATTCCTTTTTGAGTGCTTATTTAATAATTAGATATTTATGGATTTATATTTTAAATCATACTAAACATTATGATTATTATTCAATATAACTTTTATTTTTGATTATGCCTTAGCATTATTGTTTTGTTACAATTTTGACTGATTTTGATGTAAACTTTATTTTCAATAAGCCTTTTGTATTACTGCGGTGTTCTCGTCTTAAATATAATGTATATCTCACTCAATAAAACCCAACATTATTTGCCTTGTTATAGGGTATCATTATAAATAACTTCTTAATAAATTCCAACTAAAACGTGCCAAGGCAATACACGGCCTGTTCCAGATAAGCTTTTTAGCCATAAATACCAACATTTTTAGCATCTCTGCATTTCATTAGCCGGTGATGCTAGTTTTTCTTGCTGGTTGTCATGCGTTTCATTTAAGCATTTTTAACACGAAATGCTAGCATCAAATACCCATGCTAATAGATGGGTCCTCTGATACCACTTTTTGGCAGCTTTCATATTTGACATTTGGAATCTTTTTTTCATGAATCAAAAAGGATTTTTAGCGGATTTAAAAAATTTATTGAAAGATATTTATAGTTTTAGCCAATTCTGATTTATATTATAAAAATTTTTAAGTGGCTGGACTAATTAAGTTAGTTGTCAAAATTCAGCACGAAAAATCAGTACCTTGCGTTTTATTTGTAACAATTAGCGCGGCTAAAAATGTCAACATTTCTTAAAAGAAACGCAAAACGAGGCTAACATCAGATGTTAGCCTCAGAAAGTAGCAGTGCTTTATCTGGAACGCAGGGACAGTCGTAACTGAGTAATTGGAGTATTTTGAACTGCTTATAGGGTATCTTTTTCACCCAGTCGTATAAAACTGTAAATAACACTAAAACCGCAGTTTATATATACATCAAACTTTATTCGATATAAAGTATGTGAAATTATTTTGAAATTAAGGTATAAATTATTGTTTTTAGTCCACTATTTTCAGTGCTGTGAATTTTCAAACTTTCAAAACGCGATATCTCAAAATACCGTTAGTATAGATAACACCCTTTTGTTTGTGACGTGCGATATTTTGTTACTCAATATAGCAAAACAAATGATATAGAGATTGTGAAATTAATAACAATAATATAAATCAATTTTTATAATAATAGGTAAATTATGTAACTTATTTATTACTTCATTAATAAACATAAATGCAGCACAAATAAATTATGGAATAACTGCCAAGGGCTATACGAACTCAACTATACCCCCGGATATATTTAAATAAATTAGAAAAAGTTTAAAAATATTTGGCAGTCTGGCTATCGGTTCTCTGCACAAGAAAAGAGCGGTAAATTCAAAAAAATAAGAGCTAGCAACACTGACCATTGACGGAAAAAATTATTTTGATACTTTTATTTTACTATAAGTTTATTCATTGAATTAATTTTATTTTATTTATTGACAGTGAATTTAGGTGTTTACTCAAGTATTTATTTGCATAAAAATTTAAACCATAATATGACTTGACAGTTCAAAAATGTTGTAATGACCAGATTTTGAAGAAAAATTCAGTGCAGAGAACCGATAGCCAGGCTCTAATCACTACATTACTATTAGGTGAGTACCGATCTAATATGTCATTGCGAAAACAATCGATGTTTTAGAAACATCGATGTATTTCTCAATACATCGTATTAACATCGATGCATTACATCGGAAAAAATATCAATGTATATTCTAAATGTCCATCCCTATCACAGACCCTCTGACTGAGCGCGCTCCTGTAAACGTTGTTTGTGACGCAATCAATCAATCACATAGATCACATCCAACGTGAACTTTGTTATCACGAAACGGGCCGCCTGTTAGCGTGCTCCATGGATTTATAAATAGTGTTTAGGCCCCTTTCATAGCGCTGCGTGTCGCCGGTCTCGTTTGCGCGCGACCGGCGGAATTTGTATGTAGCCAGTGGTGATTTTCACAGTGCTGCGTGCGCCGGTCGCGTTTTGCGACACGCACCGACCGGCGCGAGGGCTTGCACCGGGCCCGCGCGCACTGCGTGCGATGATTGACTCGCGGGCCAATACCGGCGTGTGAGCTTTCAGAGTTGGGCGTGCGCGACGTGTGCGTTTGTACAATCATGGCGACAATTGATACGGAATTATTGATAAGAGAGGTTCAACTTCCCGGTTTCTGATTGAGCTGAAATTTTGCATGAATATGTATATCGCGTGACAATGCAATAATAAAAGCTTGTTTTAATTTTTATTGTGTCTCAAATCCAGCAAATGTTGTTTAGCCTTCTATGTATTTTTTTCAATACACTTGGTTATATGTACTTATACACTTGTGATTAATGTGACTGCCAAGCGTTCCGCAGGGGATATAGCTATTCGGTATAAACTGGTATACGTTATAATATTTTCAATTTTAAAAAGCAGTTAGTCAAACGTTCTTTTAGACATCCTAAAATAATTTAAAAATTTAATTTCATCATCTTGCAATTGGGAAAACAGTGTTACAAATGCACCACTTAACAAACGCTGCGAAGTTATAGGATGCATGAACAATGAACAAGTAATGTAGTAAAGAGATCAAAATAAGTCTTTTGTTATTAATTGTGTCCATGACTGTACACGTCCACCCCGGTCGACTGCGCACGCAACACTATGAAAGGCAACTCGACCGGCCGCGGCGCACGCGATCGGCGACACGCAGCGCTATGAAAGGAGCCTTGAATACCGTAAAATGGGGTGAATAGAAAATGCCGGGTGAATAGAAAAAAAATAAGGTAAGTTTTTTCAAGAACAAATACTCGTTCACGGATATAGGAAACTACTAAATTATTATATTTTTAATATGGTAACATTTTTTTTATATGGTAGCAACGCCGATTTGAAATGAAGTATGTCAAAAGTGATTTTAGTAACGTTTTTCAAAGCACCAGTTGAGCTGTGTGATTTTGAGGTCTACAAACTTTGGGTTTTTAACGAAAAATACGTTTCTTACGGTGTTGAAAACACTTTTAATCGATCTGTAGTTCCTCTGGGATTTTGTGCAAAAGTAAGTACCATTTTATAATAGTTTTTTATTATAAACGTAAATAATGAATTGTGCCAATTTTTTTTGTATTTGAGGTTAATAGACACGGGGAAAAGGCGAATAGACACGTAGTATGGGGTCAATAGATACGGCATACGGGGCTAATAGAAATGGGAAGGGGTAAATAGAAACGAGAAAGGGGTCACTAGAAAAAATCCATTTAGGGTTGCCACGCATGTTTAGTTCTAGTATATTTAAATTTAACTTCCCTACATTCACATCCCGGATCTAATTCGAAACAAAGTAAGCACTTTATCTTATCTTCGGGTGGGGGCGGCCCAATTAAATTTGAGCCTTCGCACTTCGACCCACCATGGATCTTTTGTGCTTCCCAAGTTTTAGTCCGTACAGCCATCGCCACCTACGGTCCAGTCTATTGTGCCCATGAGCTCAACGATGTCCTTCGGTGGTATGGCCCTGTAGTCTTCCGGTTTTGGGTATCCAATTCCCGTCAACCTTAATCTCCTGCAGGTTAGGGCATCGCAGTGGCACAGCAGGTGTTCCATGCTTTCCTCTACCTCCTTGCAGGCCCTACAGATTTTGGAACTGGTGTGTCCCATCCTGGTTAGCATGATCCTAGTGCCGAAGTGTCCGGTTAGAGCACCTAACAGTAGGCGAGTCTGGGATCTGCTTGAGCTCAGTGTAAACTTGAGCCAATTATCCATACCCATGAAGAGCTTGGCGTGAATCATTCCTTTCTGGTTGGCCCATTCTTTTTGATGCCTCATTTGCAGTTGAGTTCTTAGACCTGTACTGACTGTTTTTGGAGTGATCCCGACAAATGGTTCCGGTCCTATCAATTGTGTTTCCGATCCCTTTCTTGCCAGGTAGTCAGCCTTCTCGTTTCCGGCGAAACCCTTGTGACCTGGTATCCAAACTAGACGTACCGTATTGGTTTTACCCAATTTATTCAGTATTTCAATTGTATTAAACACTAGTTTGGATTCCACTTTGTATGACAGGAGCGCTTTGAGAGTCGCTTGACTGTCACTGAGAATGTAGATGTTTAGGCCTTTGCGACCTTTGTCTAGATTCTCCTGTGCACAAGCTAGGATAGCATATGTTTCAGCTTGAAACACAGTTGCTAGCTCACCCATGCTGATCGATATATCAGTATTGTTGCAGTGTATTCCTGCCCCTGTACCAGATTTCATTTTCGATCCATCTGTGTACCAGATCATGCTGTTTCCCCGAGGGGATGCCAGCCCCTTATCCCATTCCTCCCTTGTTGGAATGTGTACCTCAAAGAGTCGTCTAAATACATATTTGGGTAACATTCTGTCGCTGGTCATGCTCAGCAGCGGATTGTCCCCTTCAGACGCGAATGCCGTGTGTTTTGTGAGTGGCCGGTTTGCATTCCACATTCCCAAAGTTCTGAGCCTGTAGAGTGTTCTCATGGCTTCTCCTTGTACAGCACTGTGGAGTGGTTCGAGATTCAAAAATCTCTCCAAGGCCGCTGTAGGGGTAGTTTTGAAAGCCCCCGTTATAGCCATACAGGCCAGCCTTTGAAATATACCTAGTAGTTCCCTGCATGTGACTAGTTTCGTTCTTGGCCACCAGGCAATACTGCCATATGTTATGACCGGCAGTATCATTATTTTGTAAATCCAGTAGAGTATCTTAGGTTTGAGACCCCAGGTTTTACCGAAAGTAGACCGGCACATATTGAGTATCCTTCCGGATTTTTCAACAGTGAGGTCTACATGTTCCTTCCACGTTAGTTCTTTGTCTAGGGTAACTCCTAGATATTTCACCTTTGTGGACCATGGTATCTCAGAGCCGTATAGCTTTAGATTCCTCATGTTGTTGAGCTTCCTCTTTTTTGTGAACGGTATGATCACTGTCTTTTTGGGATTGATGCTGAGACGTGTCTCTTTGCACCAGTGCTCAACCCTTTGTAGTGCCCTTTGCATCAGGCTGGCTACCACATTTGGCACCTTGCCGTTAGCTAAGATGACTATGTCATCAGCATAACCTACTGTGGTCAGTGGTCCTTTGTTCAGTTCTTCGATCAATGGATCAATCACAAGACACCAAAGTGTAGGAGACAGGACTCCTCCCTGTGGGCATCCCTTGGTGGTTGTGACGCTCATTGTATCGCCTAATACGCTCGCAGATATGACTCTGCTCTCTAGCATACAATTAATCCATCTTATTATGGTGTCATTGATGCCATGTAGTTTCGCCGCTCTGCTAATGGAATCAAATGTAGTCTTGTCAAAGGCGCCCTCCACATCCAGAAAGGCGCCCATGCACACCTCTCTTGAATCCAGTGCCTTTTCAATCCCGCTGATCACATAGTGTAGAGCAGTCTCAGTTGATTTTCCTGCTTGGTAAGCACACTGCATACCCTGTAATGGCCGCTTCCTAAGCGGTCCGTCCCGAATGTACCTGTCGATGAGTTTCTCCATCGATTTCAGTAAAAAGGATGAGAGACTTATCGGTCTAAACGCCTTTGCATGTTCGTAGTCAGCTTTGCCCGGTTTCGGTATAAAGCTTACCTTTATGTGTGTCCACACTTCTGGTATGTATCCAAATGCTATGCATGCTCTAAAGAGTCTGCATAGAATAGGAACCAGTATTGTTTCACCTTGTTGTAGTAACACGGGATATATCCCATCGGGGCCGGGTGATTTGTATGGTTGAAAGCTTCTTATTGCCCATCGGACCCTCTCCTCCGTTACTACCTTCTTAGCCGACGTCCAGTTCTCCCTTGTGGTGTGGGTTCTCGGCATTTGCCTAGGGGTCTGTTCGTCTGCATTGGAGCCAATAGGCGTAGAACCGGGAAAGTGTGCATCAAGCATAATAGCTAATATTTCGTTTCCCGTTTCCGCCAGTCTTCCATTCGCATCTCTCACTGCTATGAGTGGGTTTGCTTTGACCTTGGATATAGCTTTGCTAAGGCGCATGCCTTCTGGCATTGCTTCTATTGATTCACAGAAACCACGCCACGACCTGCGTTTAGCCTTCCTTACTTCGGTATTGTACTTAGTAAGTTTTACTGCATACTCCGAGTAATCTTGTTTGCGTTTTGCTTCGTTAAACGCTTTCCTTGTGTCCCGCCTGAGTTTAGTCAGTTCCGGTGTCCACCATTGTGCCTTCTTAACTTTTGTCTCCTTCTCTGGGCAGTTGCGTGTCCAGGAGTTCATGAGACCTCTGTTGATTCGATTGGCTTCCATGTCTAATTCTGGAATTGAATTCAACCTGTTAATGGTGGTTCCTAATTCTAACTCTAGGTCCCTCCGATATGAATCCCAATTGGTATTCCTTGGATTTCTCCGTCTTATAGTACCCAACTTTATGTTAGTTCTATACGTAAAGCATATGTAGTTATGATCCGATAGTGATACTTCACCTGACACATGCCAGTTGTCAATTGATAATAACGCTTGTTTTGTCGCAACCGTGATATCAATTACCTGAGCCTTACATCGCGAAAGTAAGCACTTACATCGCTCAGGCGCCGAGCAAATTGTCTCAGTATGTTTCAACGTAAATAATTATTTTCTTTACCTATTTAGGCCCGATTTCACCAAAGTCAGATAAGTTTTATATCAAGGATAAAGTCATGAGTTATTCTCAGATAGGTCAATTTTAATTTCACCAAATACTTGTACTTAGAATAAAGCCGTTATCCGAGAATAGGTTTTATACCGTCGAATTTGACGGTATAACAGATTTAATACTAGGATAAATAAGAAAGATGGCGTCTAATGAACAGCTGATTGGCAAACTGTCTAAAGTGAGAGTAGTCCTAACTGACGTATAATCCTACTAGTTTAAAAAACAACTAATTGGCTATGTGATTTACGGAGAGAAAGTACTATTTAATTTCGCAGCATTATCATTCATTCGTTCACATAGATAAAATAAAACTCTATTTGGAAGAATAGTTAAACCAAATGTGGTGAAACGTAAAATGGGTTATCCGAGAATAAATGTAGAGTATAAATTTATCCACGGTATAGTTCTAGTTCTAGTTTTGCGTTCCTGTTGGTGAAATCGGGCCTTAGAGTAATATCAGACAAGTGAGTGTAGTGTTCCTACTTAGTGCGCCAAGGGTCGTGGATTTGATCTTCGCCCAGGACAATCCTTTATGTGATGAACATTTCTGTTTGTTCTGTCTGGGTGTTTGGGTATATTTATCTATATATAAAAAATCTCATGTCACAGGGTTTGTCCGAGATAAGCTCCAAAACAACTTAACCGATTTTCGTGTTTGGCTAATTGTCCAATTTAAAAGAAAGGATTACCTTTTACCTCGATTATTGATTTTAATATTTATTATTGCGTTAAACTTCATTATGACAAAACGAGGATCGCGGGCACAGCTAGTTTATCTATATTAAAAATAACTTCGTTGGTACCGAAATCTCTAACAAAAGTGCTTAAGCTACGTACCATGGAATCGGATCAATGTTTGTGATGTTGTCTGACATTTCACTATATACATATAACAAGCTTTTATTTAACTTGTTAATTTGAAGTTTATGTTATAAATCATTCATGAATGTACCTGTTTGTTCAAACAATGTGGTTTTGTTCCAGGTACATCATCAACATGCCAAGAATCTATAAAGAAAATTTGCCAACCCTACACAATTTTTCTATTCACCTCTTATACCGTACTAGCTTCCGCCCGCGACTTCGTCCGCGTGGAATAGTTACTTTGGGATAACGCTAACTTTAACCCGCGACTTTGTTTATATAGGTGAGTAAATACTGGGTCTTATAATCTTATATCATGTGGATTGTAGGTTATTCTCAAAAAAACTAAAGTAATGTTATTTTAAAGTACTTCTGCGTACACTATATTTTTAGTTTTGTTTTCTTCCGGCAGAAGTAGATAGCTAACTGGGGCCACCGCCCTTCCCCGTCATGACTGCCCGCCGGCTTTGCACATTGTGCGCGCAGTACTCGATCATTATTTTGCTGTGATGTTATTTTAAAACTACGATATCTCCTAAGATATTCATTTAAATCGAATGATTGTTTTAAATTAAATACTTGTGATGAATAACGTATTTATTTGGATAAGGATTAATATCATGTTTATAAAAACACCTTCGCAAATAATGCATTATTTTAGAACAAATTTGGTTAGCATAAAAAAGGTTATAGTGAGCTAACCTTAAAAGATAGACATATGCTGTCGCGGACTTTTTTTTAGAAATTTAAAGGGGAATAATTCTGTCATACATGATTTTTGCGAAACTCTAACCGTTTACGCAGCGCACGCAGCGGAAGCTCTCAATAGGGAAAAAAATCCCCCGATTTTGAAACATTCTTCATTGGTGCTCCGCTCCTATTGGTCTTAGCGTGATGATATATAGCCTATAGCCTTCCTCGATAAATGGGCTATCTAACACTGAAAGAATTTTTCAAATCGGACTAGTAGTTCCTGAGATTAGCGCGTTCAAGCCTTAGACAATAGATACCAATAGACATGAAATACCTATGAAAAAAGCGTGCCAGCATTTGGGTCGGTGCTCTAAGATGGCGGAAAAAAACTAGGGACGCCGCATCCAAGATTCCACACTTTTTATGTTTTTCTTTATAGAATTCATTAAAAAAATCAATAAAAAACGTATAACTGTAAAATGCACTCACAAATAATGCTCACCGACTGATATTTTAGCACAACAACAAACGGTGCTTTGTAATGGCGGACTGAACTGGACGCAAATTTATTTGAGACATAATAACATTGCGAATCCATTGGTTTAGTTAATCTGAGGTTCAAGCAAACAAACAAACAAACTCTTCAGCTTTATAATATTAGTATAGATTTAATCACCCCGGGTTCGAGGCGAATAGAAAATGCGTATATTTTTGAAGTTTTTGCTGAAATAAGAAGGGAAACTTAGTTAAGTTTGCTTTTAACAGACTAAATAAACCTAGACTCATATGGTTATTATTATTCCCTAGCTGTAAGTAAATAAAAACATATTTTAAATCTTATCTAAATTTCAGAATTGTGTCTATTCACCCCATTTTACGGTAGTTATTGTTTGATTAATAAGTCCATGGCGCGCTCACAGTTCTGATGATCACTATAATCGCGAAACGGAACGCGGCCTATGTAGTCCACAGACTTAAAATAGTAGTGATTCGTCATAGATATAGAATGAAATAGATGGGCTATAAAAGCCGTCAAACATGAGGAAAAGAGATAAACTTATACACATTGCCAAAGGAAAGAAGAAGACGGCATCATTTTTTTTTGTCTTTGTCACCGTATATAGGTGAAACTGGTAGTGGGGATTGTTTATCACCAGCGTCTGGTGCTAAACAAATACGTGGATGAAATTTGTTGTGTGAAGTATAGCTCACTGTGCAATTATTTAACAGTTTAATTAGTGTAATTGTGAACTATTTGAACATTTAAATCTTGGTGCACTGCTCCGCTTTAGGTTGTAATAGTTATAGTGCTAGAAAACAGGAAAATATAACCTTTACAGGTAAGACCTAAATTGTGTCAATATTAAGCGCCAAAACTATTTTTTAAATTATAAATACAAGTTATATTGCAATATTTTATCCTTCTACTATGGTTCTCAATCATATTATGGGATTAAACATGAAATTTCAAACTAATTATAAGGTTACTATTAACCTAATAAGTTAAGAATGTCGCCATTCAATAAGGTCACCTATACAACCAACGCGTATAACATTTTGCCGGGTTATAATGATACCAGTCGCTACGACAATTTTTCCTTGATTCGTAGGTAATTTGTTACGTTAAAGGGAACTCACATATTAGTTTCTGTGTTACATTAATACTGACATATTTAAGTATAAAATTTTGAGCATTTTAGATAACAAAGGTAATTCTTTTGAAGTGAAACTTTCTATTTGCTTGTTTGTCTGTATTTAACAGATTTCCTTCGGAGATAATTACTCGAAACAGTTGGGTTAAAGCTACTGGTCGATTGAATTGGCAGCCAACCAAGCATACCAGTGTTGCCAAATTCAGAGGATTTCCCTAAATCCTAGGGGTTTTTGCAGGTCTTTGAGGTTTTTTGGAGGTTTTGATATCACGAAATTTATCTAGGGGATTTTCTGGAGGTTTTCTACTATTCTAACCAAATGGCAAATTCCTTTTTATATCAGACAAGACCGACAATTTATTCACCAAATAGAATGAATGGGACACTAAAACTTACGAGTATTAGCTGGCAACACATTATGTTACCATTGAACTGTCTTGTTTATCATAATTCCGGCTAAAAGACTGTTTTCCACAGCCTCACATAGACATTTATAACGAAAAATCCGAATCGACAGACACACGGCTATGTATGTGAAATAAATTAAAATAGGTAATTTGAAGAAAACTTCTAAGTTTTTTATTGTCAATATTAGAAAGCTTATGTATATGACATGGCCAAAATAGTCAGAGGTTTTTTATCAACCAAACTGGAGAAACTAGGGGTTTTTTAAATGTATTTGGGGGGGAAGGTGGAAAAAATCTGGCAACACTGAAGCATACCCGAATGTGTTCTAAGCATTTTGAACAACAGTGGATTCAGAAAAACAAAAAAGGCACTTTTCTTGGGAGTGGTGCTATTCCTAACTTTTTTTACAGGTCAGTAACTTATACATATTATATCTACAAAGTAAATACCCTATCAAGCCGAAACCTATATTTATTTTTCACATACCCAACTATTTGTATAAGGGATTTCAAAATTAATTTTACAGTTTTGGATTAATGACACCAATTTTTTTATAAGAGTATGTTAACATGGGTAGGTACCAAATTCTTTTCTACTATTTTGAAATGGCCAAAAATATTATTAATGGTTTGATTTTGGACATTTCCTATTTATATAACAAGTCTGACCATTAGTACAGATACAGTTTACAAATTTCTTAATTATTATTTTTAATGTTGTAAAATTAGCACCTGCTTTTATTTTTAACCTGTATACATATTGTTTCAGGACGCATCGTTGTTGGGTTTCGGTTCAAATTTGAATACGCCCCGAAAGAGAAAAATGCGGCTTCAAATGCTGCGTTTGAAACAATCATCAAGTAAAAAACTACGGGCAGTGCGTGAATCGCTTAGACGATTGGGAAAAAAGTAGCCAAACTTGAAAATGTGTTAAGTGATTTGAAGTGTAAGTTAATGATGCAAAATGAGCGGTTGGACATTTTAGATACTGTAGGAGAAACCAATAGAGATTTTCTGAAAATATTATTAAGTACATACATTCCCTTTTGCACCAATGCTTACAAAAATAGTTAAATAATTTTTTTTACTGAAGAGTTTACGCATAATCACTACCCGCTTTTGATGAAATGTATTTGTAAAAAATATTTAAATACGCGAATTCATTGCTAATACGCTGTATTCGATGACAATAACGGAGTTATTGAAATCTAATTTTAGAAAATGTTTATTAAAAATTTTATATTTATACATTTTCTAAATCTTCACATATATTTAGTAAATGTATAAATATTGGATTTTAAATAAATTGCAGAGATAAAGAAAAAACAATGATATTGCCCGCTGTATTCTTAATCGAGCGTCGATCTTCGCAAGGTACCTAGCTGGCAAAAGCTGGAAGTGAGTGGTCGCGGATCGTACTCAGTGGCGAGCACTTGGAGAGGCCTATGTCCAGCAGTGGACGCGTGTGGGCTGATGATGATTCCTAATATTTTTTCTTATATTTGTAAAGATGTTTACATAATAGCTTAAATAATTAAGTAAAATGTTTTAAAACTAAATATACTCGAGTAAATCCGAAAAGTGTAGTTTTATTTAAATGTGTAAATAACTTTAGACTGCGAAGGTTGAATGAAGAATACAATAAAAAAATTCGCAACTTCCTCCCACTTTTATTTTTTGAGACATACTTATTGTTGAGCGCTGGGCGCTCTTTAAAATGTCTCAATAAAAATACGTAGATCAACCAACCTTTTTACCACTATAAACATAAAGTAGGGTAAAACTTAAAGCAACACTGGTATACCCATCTACTTTAGGCAGGTATGACGTCATCTATGTCTGTCCCTTACGGGTATACGGTCACGTCCTATCTATTCATTCTTTATCTAAGTGATTCGTAGACGGAGAAAACTATAGACGGAGGATGAGCGTGGCCACATGCGATAGAAATAGTCTCAGAACCAGTGTTGCCCTATGTACTTATTTACCCCACATTATTTTTTATTAATTTAATTAATTAATTTAGTTGTGTCTCTGAATCAACACCAATATTAAATTATAAGATACGATTAACTTGTAGAAACTTGCGCCTATGCACCTTCCTGGTGCTACTCTAAGCGACTTTTGTACTGTAGACCCACGATAATAATGCTGGGACTTGCTGAAAAAAATGTAAAAGTACGATTATAACCCACTCTACCCCCGGGGGTAAGGCTAGGGTTATGATGGGTCACAGCGTAGCGGACTTTTGAATGAAAAGGGTAAGGGTGGCTACCGTATCGTCAAATTTCTGCTTTCTATCGAGATGTCCGCAGTGATAGGGAGCGATGAATCGTGATTTTCTAGAAATTTCTAATCAATGATGTTTCTTTATAGTGGACTGGGGAGAGTCTTGAAAGCCTAAAGCTAGCGTTATTGGGGCTCTATTTTTGAATCGTTTGACCGGCATCGAACGCTGTTCAAACGTCATCTGTGCTCGATTTCTATTGATTTTCGTTTCTCTTGCGATAAAAATCAATAGAATATTACGAGGAAGATCAATATTGTTTTGATTTTCGTCGAAAACAAAACGAAAATAAGTAGAAATCATACAGTGACGAGCGCTCGATGTCGGAAGAATGATTCAAAAATAGGGCCCCTGGTCTGTTGTCGGAGCCTAGATTATCTCGGGTATCTAGTTACACCCGATGATCGGTGGCGACCATAGGCGATGGCGGGCGACTGATTATTTTATTTATTTATTTAATTTTTAAAAACCAACGGCGAACATATACAGAGCATAAATTTAGATAGAAACAGTCGGCCAATTAAAGGTCTTTACGTTTAGACCTACTTGGAATATTAAAGTTTAGTTTAGACAGAAGGTCAGGAGTATCAATTTTGTTTTCTTACAATGAACTTTCAATAATCTGAAAATGAAATTTCTCAAAAAAGGGTTTGGAAATCTTGGTAGTTTCAAAATCCCAAAAACGTAATAGCCTTCTTTCAAAGTTTCCGGACTTTCACGGCGCCTCTAATCGAGTTCATTTCTGAAGAAATGTATTAATAAAAAGACTTTTTTTTAAATCATTTATTACTAAACATTAAATCCTAACATTTATTAATCATAATGAAATATAATTTATAATATTAATTATAATTTTTTTTTCAATATGATTATCCCGGTGTTTCTTATAATCACTCTTTTTTTTCATTTAAGTCTTAGGCTCTCTTTCATTACCTCCAGATAACTTATCTGACAGATATTTTGATATGTTTATAAAATTGGCAAATAACCTTCTTCTTCTTAAATAAATAATTAGAATCAAAATGTCGGCTACAAATTTTTGAATATTTTGTGGTGTCCAACTAGTACGCCCAGTCGCTTCAATCCATTTCTGACGTGCAATTTCATCTTCCGGGAAACTGTAAGATAATATAGGGATATGAAGATAATATTACATTCATCATCACAGCCCATATACGTCCCCACCGAGGGGCTCGAGCCTACCCTATATTAGGGTGATTAGGCCTTAGTCAACCACGCTGGCCCAGTGCGGATTGGTCGACTTCACATACATCATTGAATTTCTTCGCAGATGTATGCAGGTTGCCTCACGATGTTTTCCTTCACCGTAGGAGCGTCAGACAAATGTACATATGAAATTCGAAACGAAAAACACATTGGTACATGGCGGGTCTCGAACCCCGACCCCCCGATTGGAAGGCAAGTGCCGAGTCCACTGCGCCACCGACGCTCTTAAATATACATTGTTATCATATACATACATCTTAATATTACATTGTTATCATAAAATAATACAACAAACTTTATATTCCCCGTTATTGTGGGAAAGTATATATTGAAAAGTTGGAAACACGATGTCATATATTTTTAGGTTATGTTATGATTCATTTACATATTTTTGCTATTTATTAATGTTATACGAAGTTCACATTATAACTACAAGATTTCAACTCTTTCATACATTGTAATTCCGTTATATTGAGAAGCTGACTACTGTTAAAACACGCAATACTTACGAATGAAAAGATAAGTCCATAAGTTTTCTTTCACTATCATTTTTACATCCTAAAACAGTACAACGAACCATGTTTTTTATTTTTACTGTTAGAAATAATTATGTACTACACGATATTAATACGTTTTGTAGACGTAAATAGTTACTTTTAAAAATTTTCGTTTATTTATGCGTTGATGACATATAAACAAACTTCATCTGTCAGAATTGTTTCGCAAAGTAGTTGGCCGACCTTGAAAAAACCGGCACGCAACGCGAAACAAAAAATGCTATAGTTTTGTCTCGCTCTTTTATACGGCGTTCGAATAAGTTGGTCTCTTTCTTGTATAATGCTACCAAAACTATGAATCAGTCTATAGTTTTCTCCGTCTACGTAGTGATTGATTGATTGGCATAGGCATATGTAGTCTGTGCTGAGTTTGTTTGTGACTCAGAATAACAACTAAAGCATAGAAACCTTGCTAAAATAGCAACTGAATTCAATATATTTGACTCACTTTGACATTAGGCAGACTATAATTAGTTAGAAAGAGACAGGTATTATGTAAGATGTTTCGAAAATTCGTAGGTGGTCACTAATTTCTGTTTTTGCTAGTGATGTTTTTCTCATGACTCGCCTAGTTTCAACGTCGATATATTATGAATTAAATATATTCTTAATACTAAAATGTTTTTATTACGAGAAATACAACATAAATTATAAAGGATACATTTTCTTATGAAACTTATCCTGTTAAAAGCTGCTGTGCCCTTTGGTATGGTCAGCCAGTCAAGAGACTAAAAGCGGACGTTGACATGCTAAAAAAAACGAGTAAAGGGGTTTTTGGGGGATGTAAGGGTTTTTGGTGCTTATGATGACTAATTTAAACGTCTGTGACGACAAAATACTCAAGAATAGCTTCAAAAAGTTGATAGTAAATGAATAAAGAATATTTCTAAATTATTCCCTTTTCAGTCCTACCTATCTGAGAATTGAAAAATCTGGCGTATTTAGACAAAAATTGCGCTATTACAATTACCAGTATTTCCCGTTGGCTAGATTGATGGAATTTTTCCATTTAAGAGATTCACAAATTCAATGGGTAGGTTATTAGTAATTTTTACGTTAACTTAGAAGTTTAATTTTTTCACAACCTCAAGGGACTGTAGACCTGAGTACTTATATGATATTGATTTAAACTCAATACTTTCATGCGTTTCCGAGATAATAGGTCTTGGCAGACAAACGGACAATAAAGTGATCCTATAATCGTTCCGTTTTTCTTTTTGAGGAACGGAACCCTAAAAATTGAACTATTAAAATTACGGGTGTTTTCTATTACCTATCTTTACTGTTGTAATTTTTCCATTGCAGAGATTTATAATCTATAGGCAGGAAATCGGAATTTATTTGTTCGCTCTTAGGTATGTACTTGAGGTTAATCTCATATTTAATTTACCCGAAAATTTAACCCTCATGCATCTTGTACTTCGGATAAATTCGTAAAAGCTAAAACTCCTATTTGTACATATGCCTGGAAATTAAACTAAACACATTAAAAATTGGCCATAATTTATTCTTAAGATATTTTTCGATTAACTTATTACACCTGATGTGCGGCCGTGTTTATTTAGCCACTGGAACGTCCTGGGGACTATAGTCCCCAAAATCGTAAGCTTCTCGATCGACCTGGGTACTATGGTACCCAGTTCCCTTTGCGTAAAACCGCGCGGTGTGATAAAAAAATCGCGAAAAATAAAATATTTTCTCTATGGCTTTATTCCTTTGCAATGACTAAACAAATACATGGACCGGCCCTACCTACAGAATCAGCGTGACTACCTACAAAACTTTGGCACATAAAATGGCTACCTTTACTAGTGATGTACTCAGTATTAGTTGTGCAATATCGATAAATTTAAGTTTAAACAAATTCATCAATCCACTTATCTACGACATATCTAGGGAAATAGATCTTAGCTGAACAGCCCTTCTAGACAAGATGCATTTCGATAATCGCTAACGCAATCGCTAGTAGGAAAATATATGGGATTTGAAATAAGCCTCGCTTAGCTTTCGAGCGCAATTGTTAAATCTCATACATTGTCCATTTAGCGATTGCGTTAGCGATTATCGAAAGACATCTTGTCTAGGGGGGCTGCACATTACGGACCTAAATTGTAATAATTTGATCGAAAAGTCGTGTTTCAGAAATATTTAGGCAGTTTCAAATTGTGGAACTACGCAAATTCTAAGAAAAACTTATTAAAGATCACTATTTAACTTAAGCGGTACAAAGTTCGCCGAGTCAGCTAGTATGACTATAAAGTTACACCAATAGACGTGTATTTTCTTTGTATAAATAAGTGCGAGAAAATGTTATTGTAAAATAAATAGGAATAGTTTTTTTTGTAAAAAAATATTTAAAGGAGGCGATAAGTACTTACTTTCAAGTAGGTAGGATAATTTGGGTGTAATTTAAATATTTTTTTAGTTTTGTACGGTAAGTTACTAATCAAAGTTTATGACAAACTTTGTCGTAGGAACCTTATATGTTCAATTATTATGAAAAATGGAGGTTTTAAAAAACTAAAATTAATTGACAATGATAATAATTCATCAATTATTAAGCTTTCCAATTTTAATTAATATTAATTTCCTATTACTTTAGTCACTGCATGTGAGCTAGGCTTAGGCACGTAAGTCTGTCTGTTTAATATTATATATCGATAGACTAATTAAATTTTCTCTTTAGGTATCTTCACTATCGCCCATTAATAGTAGCAAAATTCACACGTTCGTTCGGCACTTAAAATGGCGGACTGGTCACGGTAGGCAATTTTTGTGACGTCACAGAAAATACATGCCACAGACGAAACAGTATGCATCTCTTTCTACAAATGTATTTTCACTTTTGTAAGAAAGAAACAAAACGATATTTGATAGATTCGTGTCAAGATATCAAAGAACAGTTTAACGGGGCATCTCCATATGTCTATCTCAATGGTGGCTACTGAATCTACTGATTTGTTTTTAGGGGTGCGTTTAAAAACGAGTAATATTTACTCGGGTTAGAGTGAATTTCACCCGATAGCGTTCGAGAACCACCCGAGTGAAACCGAGGTTAACCGACGAATTACTCCGCTTGTATTTCTGAACGCATTAGTGCAGAGTAATTTTCGCCTGACAGGAGCACAGATTACTATATTAGTAGCAAGCTAGACAGGAGTGAATTTCTCACAGCCCCCCGTCAGCGTTAAATTTTACCTGACATTGACAGTTGACTGTTCTGTGATCTGTGGCTACTGATTTCGTTTATAAGTTGAAGTTAAAGTTTACAAATGTTAAGTAAAGCTTTGTGCAGTTGTAAAATAAAGCTAGTTTGCGTTGCAAAACACAAGAACTCTTCTTTTCCAGAGATTTAAATCGTTAGATGCGCCCTTCCCATACATAAGGCGCTCGAAAATGTGTCAACGTTGGGAAGAGTGAGCCATGGAACTAATAATACAACTGGAATGCTCACTAGAATTATGTTGTCAAACTAAAGTAAACCGTATTACTTACGGATTATGGTTCTTTATTGAATAACTTGATACCTGCATAAAAACGGGCTCGAAAGAGACTCACTTTATCTTGGTGTGTCCCTCTCACACAATTGCCATAATAAATATTCGTTCAATCGAGTAGAAAAAATTGTGCTAATTGATTAATTTTACATAGACTAAGAAACATAATTTAAATCGAAATTACATGTTTACAGTATATTATAAATGTACAGGAACTACCCCACAAGGAATACGGCAAATACAAAATAATTCGAACATGTTTTTTTTTTATATTTTAAAGCTGTTATTAATAAAAAAATATTTAAGCATGGTTTGGTAAATCTTTCTAGTTATCTCTTTCTATGTTACAAAATTATACATATGGTACAAAACAACAAAACATAGCTTAACTCAGTCAGGCTTAAATATTTTTTATTCATAAAAGTATAAGATTGTTACCAAATATTATGTTAACACTAGCAACACTAGGAGAAATGATTCGCCGCTTGTAAACAATATGGCGTCATGTTTGTTTGTTTTGGAACGAAGCTACTGCGTATTTTGGTCGGTTTTCTATAGTTTTAAAACAGCCTAAATTCGAGAGTCAAAAAGAATTTGTTCATTTTTTGGTTTCACTTATCAATATCTTTTAGATCAAACACACTTTTCGGATTAACTTGCAATGTTTGGTTTTAAATACATTTTAATTATTTAGCCCGAAGATTTGATCGAATGTCTGTGTTTTATTTAAATATGTAGTGTTCGTGCAAATAAGAAACAATATTGACAATTTCTGTTCAAAATCATCCTTTAAATTGAAAGCGCTTTTTAATGTCACCTGTATGTAAAAATAATGTTTGATAAAACTGCAGCGAAAAAAATCCTTAGCATATTAGTAAACATGGTTACCCTGATGAGACAAGGACAGAAAACGTTTTTTTAACTCTCTTTCGGCTCGCTTTCCGAAACCAGTGAACCTTCCAGTTGTACGTAGTACTTATTAGTTCCATGGAGTGAGCTCACTCATTCGGTCGTAGTCTGTGGCAGAAAGCACCGAGCGTTGGACGTCAAATGCATTTTTTCTTTTCCCTAATTTCAAGTGTAAAATAATAAAATATGCCTTCCTGTGCCTTTAGAAAGTCTTTTAATAACTCGAGGAATACCCACAAATCTGAGGGAATTACATTTTATGCGTAACTACCTATTTATTAATTATTTTCATCATTTCCCAAATAAATCAGTTACTTAATTTTCGTCCGGTACGTGTTTGTACGAGCGAGACGGAACAATACGTGCGTGAGCGAGATCGATATACGTGTCATTGCTTTGTCGTTTAAACCAAATTAGTTTGACCCCTTGCTTAATACACCGTTAGCGATATTAGGTGTCAAAGTTTAATGGCGCGTCGCGTTGTTGTGTGAATTTGTCATGTAACGCCATTAAGTAAGTACCAATAAAGAAAGTACCGTATTTATCGAATTCAACCTTATTCTTTATTATTACGGCAACTATTTGAAGTACAACCGTGTGCAGTTACACCATTTCATACCTAGCCACATTAAATTTGACGTTTTAGTAATTGCTACAAGAAAATATCAACTTTATGCTCTCAAACATAATACTCAAAATTGCTTATCCAACGCATGGAAAAGAACTGCACGAGGCCCGATTGGGCAGTTCTTCACCGGCCCACTTTTCGAACGTTCATGCGTTATCTACGTTTGGTAGTAAATCAATGTGTAACGCACACAGACATAAAATGTAGTCACTTTTTGGAAGCGCAAGGCGCATCTAACGATTTAAATCTCTGTTCTTTTCGTTTTTAACTGACAGAACCCGTTTGAAAACTCGTTAAATGCGAAAATCGCTCGCTAGCGTTTGAAAACCAGTTAAACTTCTCTTTCTCGCAATATATCTATCCTTTTCATTTTTACCGAGTGAAAACTTCACGGGTTTTCGTACGGCCCCTAGGTTGAAGTTAAAGTTTACAAATGTCAAGTAAAGCTTTGTGCAGTTGTAAAATAAAGCTAGTTTGCGTTGCAAAACATAAGAACTCTTCTTTTCATTTTTAACTGAGAGAACCCGTTTGAAAACTCATGAAGTGCGAAAATCACTCGCTAGCGTTTGAAAACCAGTTAAACTTCTCTTTCTCGCAATATATCTATCCTTTTCTTTTTTACCGAGTGAAAACTTCACGGGTTTTCGAACGGCCCCCTAATATAAAATTGAACGAGTGCCGCAAAAACAAAACAATTGAATTAACATAACTCTGTTCGGAAAAAATCACATTAACTATATAGCAGGTAAGGTTTTCCGGTTGATCGTCAGCTTGCGCGGTCGTGTTTTGTTTTTCGCGAAGGAAAAATATTTGTAAAATTCATTATTTTTAGTTCATTTCATGTGGTTTATTAGTGTTATATAGGAATTTCATTTGGTGTAAATTAGTAGTGGTATCAGATTTAGATTTTAGTACCTATTAGGTAAGTGTATTCATCTGTCTTATTTTTAGTATGTAGTTCTGTCAATGGCTGCTACCTCAGGAGGCACGGAGCCCTCGGATAGAGGAGGTGCTGTGTGTGCGATGGATGAGGATGGCATTCCTTCACCTGGTAGCTTTGTATCGGTGGAGGATGATGCATCCTCGTCCGTTAGTAGCGACAGCAAGGTTATTGTGTCTTACCACGATTTTTCAGTAGCACAACCTAAGAAACGCAAGTCGTCCAGTAAGCGTAAACGTCATGACGTGAAGAGGTCTCAGTTATCTCAAAGTAGTCATGAGAAAACTATGGAATTGAGTTTGATCCAATCATCTGAGCAAATTCCTTTCGGACAGGTTTCAAACACTAATCCTTCGTTAACAGATGTTTTTCCGCTAGGACAGACCTTAAAAACAAAAATGCATGAAGGGATGGGTTTGTCTGGTGTTACAGACTCTCTCGTTTCATCTGAACGCTCCTTGCCTCAAACAATGTCGGCGCCGCTCCAGTCTCCTTCAGGTAGACAGGAGTATTTTCATTGTGACAAGGGTCCATATGTTATTCATGTACAAAAAATAATAAATGGTGACACACCTGCTTCTTACCTCCACCCTGTTACCTTTGGTCGTTTTTTGGAGAAAAATAAGTTTGCTGGCATTGTTAATGGCAGTATTAAGAGTATTGGAAGAAACAGAATAACTTTGACGTTCTCTAGTGCTGCATTGGCAAATGATTTTATTACAAGTAGCTTAATTCAAAATTCTGGTTTTAAAGTTTTTATTCCATCATTTAGTATCCTTCGTCTTGGGATTGTAAAGGGCATCCCTGTTGACTGGAGTGAGGAAGAAATAATAGAAAATGTCAAGGTTTCAGAAGGCTGTGGCCCAGTCACTAAGGTTAGAAGGCTATTAGGTGTCTGTAGAGGGATCTGTAGTGTGGAAGCCGTCCCAATCATGCGTGCTATCATTTGATGGTCAATTTCTTCCTCCGAGGATTTTCCTTTGTTATAACTCTATGGTAGTTGAGAAGTACTATTACCCATCGGTACAGTGTTTCAACTATTGTAGGTTTGGTCATGTCGTTTCCAACTGTAGGTCCAAGCAGAGATGTTATAAGTGTGGTGGTGAGGGCCATGCAGGCAATTCTTGTGATGTTGAGAAAGTTAATGCTGTATGTATTTCATGTTCAGGCTCCCATTTTGCTACAGATAAAGTTTGCCCAGAGTATGCTAGGCAGAGAAACATTAAAATATCAATGGCTGACAAAAATATTTCATATACTGAAGCCTCAAGCCTACATGCCCCTGTAGCCAAGAGTTACAGGGATGTATTAAGCTCTTCCATCGCTCCTGTTCCATTATCATTAAATACTTATTCATATAAAAAAACAAGTTATGTACAACGTAAACCATCTCCTGTACCTCGTTTTGGGTATAACAGGGTTGAGCATAACAACCTTGTGAGACCCCCAGTTCTTCCATCTGCAAAGGTTACTATCCCTTATCCTGACCCTTCTCTTTTTTCATCATCTCTCTCTGAAATTATTCAGTCCTTAACATCTCTCTTAAAGATCTTTACTTCACCGTCCAACCTTTAACTTCTCCCCTTTTCAACTTTTTCAAAATGGCTGTAGCAATCTAGTGGAATTGCTAGAGTGTGCAGGCCAAGAAAATTGATTTTCTTCATATCTTGCAAAAGTATTCACCCCTTGTGGTTGCCATCTCTGAAAGTAGATTAAAGCCAGGTTCTCTCTTTAGGGTTCCTGGTTATCTGTGTTTCAGGGATGACAATCCTGATGGCTATGGTGGTACTGCCATTCTTATAAATTCCTCATTGTCTTGTATCAGGTTGGACATAGATTCACCTGATGATTTTTCCATTGTTAGTGTCAAAGTCAAAAACATTAACATTTTATCATTGTATATACCTCATCCTTCTACTTCTGTTATAAACCATGTGTGCAAAATTTTATCAGGAATACAAGGTCCTGTTATTATAATGGGTGATTTTAATATTCACCATCCAGCCTGGGGTTGTAAAAGCGTGACACCCTAGCGGAAAAAAAATTCGAATTGATGGATACATTTAATTTATGTCTTTTAAATGATGGTACTCCAACTCGTCGCACTAGGCCTTATGAGAGGATTAGTGCAGTGGACCAGTCATTTGCATCTGCAAGTTTGATCCCATCTATGACGTGGCAGGTATGTAACAGTACATATGGCAGTGATCATTTCCCCATTTTTATAGATTTGCCTTCTTCTAGACCAGACCACAGAATAGTTAAGCCACTTTTAAAATATAATCTATCCAATGACTCAAATTGGGATAACTTCAAAGGGCTCATGGAATCATTTGCAGAATCTCTTCCTCTTCTGTCTACAACAAATATTGATAATTGCTTTAAATCCTTCATGGATACTATTAGGGGGACCTTTCATTTGGCATAATGTTGTTTGTCATAAAGACGCTTGGCATAAATCACTAAGCATAATAATCGAAAAGAATAACATTAACGTCGCATAATTTTTTCTTTGCATAATTTGTATAAGGCACAGTTATCCAAAGGCATAAATTTATGAAGCATAATTAATGAAATCCCTAATTTCTTTTGACATAATATTGGTAGTCCTAAAATGTTTTGCCATAATTTAAAGTGTCATAATTAATGATATCCCTAATATTTTGGGGCATTTCTTATAATTAGAAATGATTTTATTTTAAGGGATATCACGTTCATTAGATACAATGTTTACTCTCTGTTTTACTAAACTTTTTATAATAATATCATATTTTATTTTATTGCAATATGATACTCGAATATTCTATATTTTCATTTGATATATTTTTTTTTATAGTACGAGTATATATTGATTTTTTATTTGACAAAGTAATTCATTCATGCTACTAGTGACAGAAACGAATCGCTGCAAAACCGACTCCACGTAAACTTGTTTGTCCTACCCCTAGAGTGTAATTCAAACCCGCGTAGGCGCGGAGGGGCGAGGCGGCCCGCGAGCTGAGGAGCAGGTGGTGAGCGAAAACCATCTGCGACGATAAGCTCGCGTGGGACCGCCGCGGCGGAGCCGTGACAGAAACCATGCATGTGCATGCTTGCTTGCAAGGTGCATGCTTGCTTGCGTGGTACATGCTTGCTTGCACTGTGCATACTTGCTTGCATGTTGCATGCTTACTTGCATGTTGCATGCTTGCTTTCATATTGCATGCTTGCTTGCATATTACATGCTTGCTTGCATGTTGCATGCTTGCTTGCATGTTGCATGCTTGCTTGCATGTTGCATGCTTACTTGCATGTTGCATGCCTGCATGCATACTGCATGTTTGCTTACATTGCTGCATGCTTGCGCGCCTTTTATGCCTAGAGAAATTCTGCGTAATTGTATTGTTTGTTGTGATTAATATGCTAAACATTAATTATGCTTTGAAAAATTATGCGTCACGTTGTTCTGTGTTTCGAGTTTATGGGTTTTAATACTTATGACAAATGATTTTCTGCCACACAATATTATGCTTATTACAATTCTGCTTCCTGATTATTATGCGTCTTGACGATTATTACAATGGAAATTATGGAATATGATTTTTTTATTTATTAAGGAAACAAACATCATGAATTATTACATGTGATCTTATAAAATACAAAATAACTTATACACTAGCCTAATTAGTTTCCACAGATAAGTATAACATGTGATCTGTTGATCAACTTTTTGTTGATTGATGAATTTTGATTTTATGACACGTTGATTTTATGACAATAATTTTTATGCCTAGAAATAGAGAGCCTACTATTAGTAGTGCTGCTGACCAGTCTTTTCCTGTTAAGTCATTCTCATATAAAAAACCTTCACCTCCATGGTGGGATGAGGAGTGTACAATAACTGTGAGGAATAGGAAATTGGCTGAACGCTCATACAAACATAATATGACAGAAGAAAACTTTTCAGCCTTACAATCTTTAATAACACATACAAAAAACCTTCTTCATTCCAAAAAGAGAGAAGGCTGGAAGTCAATCTGTGAATCAATATCCCCAGAAGTACGACCCTCTGCTAGATAGATAAATTGGCCCCTTCATTTGTTCCAAATTTTTGTGATATTTTTCCAATATCTCCTACGGGTAGTGATCATGAAGCAAATACAAAGTGTATATTCGGTAGGTCTGAAAATAGGCCGTAAACTATTTTTTATACCCTTATGTGATAAGGGTGTTTTTTATTAAATTACTATGGCGAAACCATGAAGCAAATACAAAGAGGAGATGTTATAAGCAATTAGGCCCAGCTCCTATCATTAGAGTCTTGACGTCACGCATTTTTAGTTTAAGCTACTTTACGCCAGAGGCGCTGACATCAGTCGATCTTTTTATCTGTCGGATTAGTACGTTGTACGCTCTTCCTTTATTTTAGTTTTAAATTACCTAAATACAAAATGAAATGTTGTATTCTATCGTGCAAAAGTTACACGGACGACAGAAACAAAGTGAACGAAAAAAAAATATCTTTCCATTTGTAAGTACATTAAAAAGCATTATTAATTTATTACTTGACGTATTGCTTCTAGAATGTTCGACGCCACATGGACGCTGCTGTCAATATGCCGATAAAGCACAAAAAGCCCTCTAGTGGCGAGTAAAAATACTAACGAAAGCAAAGGATGTATTAAGGGCGAAAACAAAACACGCAGTTTTAACGATTTTTATTTTTAGATTATATTGACACAGCACCTAATAAAATTATCTTTCTCCTACGAATGTATCTTTTAACATAGATTTATTGTTTATATGAAAACATAACAAAAATCTTTTGATGTTTTATAGATTTCCATCAGAAATTAATTTAAGAAATACATGGCTTAAAATAATAAAAAGGGACGGTTGGACCATGAAGCAAATACAAAGAGGAGATGTTATAAGCATCTAGGTCCAGCTCCTATCACCAGAGTCCTGACGTCACGCATTTTTAGTTTTAGCTACTTAACGCCAGAGGCGCTGACATCAGTCGAACTTTTTATCTGTCGGATTAGTACGTCGTACGCTCTTCTTTTATTTTAGTTTTAAATTACCTAAATACAAAATGAAATGTTGTATTCTATCGTGCAAAAGTTACACAGACGACAGAAACAAAGTGAACGAAAAAACAATCTCTTTCCATTTGTAAGTACAGTAGGCTCCCATTCAAGCTTTACATGTACACTACGAAAACCGCCGCTATTACGAGCGACATAAGAACGGTCCAAAGGGCAATCAGTATAGCTTGATGAGTAGCTTACTGTACATTAAACAAGCATTATTAATTTATTACTTGACGTATTGCTTCTAGAATGTTCGACGCCACATGGACGCTTCTGTCAATGTCCCGATAAAGCACAAAAGGCCCTCTAGTGGCGAGTAAAAATACTAACGAAAACGTAGGATGTATTAAGGGCGAAAACAAAACACGTGAATTAATATAAGCAGTCTTAACGATTTTTATTTTTAGATTATATTGACACAGCACCTAATAAATTATCTTTCTCCTACGAATGTATCTTTTAACATGATTATCTTTCTCCTACGAATGTATCTTTTACTGCCACCTAGTAATGTATAGCGGAACTTTTATGTTAACGTCAATAATGCTGGCATTTTAGTAATTCTACAAGGTGACAGTGGCGTCGCGCACCCTCCCCCCGCACCCCTATTTCCGGCTTCACTTGATTTCATACGGAAAACGCGATAGGGCACCTCCTCTTTGTATTTGCTTCATGGGTTGGACACCAACAAAATACACTAAAATATGTTCACTTCACTTTGATGAGGAGGATATTGTTAAGACTAAAAAAGGATATAAAAAACTGCGAGAAGGTGCTTATCCAAATATCCAAATCCAAATCCAGATTTTATATGAAACTAGCTGTGCTCGCGACTTCGTCCGTGTGGAAGATCTTGATAAAAAGTAGCCTATGTTATACCTTATATCATTAGCTAACTATTAGTTAAAGTCCCATCAAAATCGGTCCAGCCGTTCCGGAGATTAGCGGGAACAAACAGACAGGCAGACAGACAATTTTTTTAAAAATTGTGTTTTTGTTATTGGTACCCGATATACATTCATACCCATTTAGTAAAAACTTGTTATTTTGTCATTACAAACAGACACTTCAATTTTATTTATTTGTATAGATATTTTTCTGTTATTTCTTTTCCAAAAATCCCAAATTTTAGTTACTTTCACATATATTACACAAAGAAAACAAAAAGTCACAAGAAACTACAAAATTACTACTATTGCAGCTAAATAAACTGAAGTCCATTTATAAGTTTTCACAAATAATGAATGCATTGTAAATGATAGAAAATTTTTATAACTAGATTATCTATTTTTAGAATGATTTATTTTATTAAATCCCTTAGTGAGACCCTGTACTAGCACTGCTGCCACCTAGTAATATATAGCGGAACTTTTATGTTAACGTCAATAATGCTGGCATTTTAGTCTGTACAAGCACTGCTGCCACCTAGTAATGTATAGCGGAACTTTTATGTTAACGTCAATAATGCTGGCATTTTAGTAATTCTACTCGCTACAAGGTGACAGTGGCGTCGCGCACCTCCCCCCGCACCCCGATTTCTGGCTTCACTTGATTTCATACGGAAAACGCGATAGGGCACCTCCTCTTTGTATTTGCTTCATGGTAGTGATACATTTGATCCGTTTACTATGGATGAGTTGCAGTTAATTTTACCTCACTTGAAGGACTCTTCTCCAGGGTTAGATGGTTTCCCATATTCCTTTTTGGTGAGGTCTGGCCAGGTCTGTCTAGAATATTTTTTACAGCTTGTGAATAAATGTGTGGACGTAGGTTTCATCCCTGATTCCCTAAAGTCCCAAATTATCATTCCTATTCTCAAACCAGGAAAGGATACCGTCGCAAGCGTCGATAGTTATCGGCCAATTGCCATGTCTTCTGTCCTCTCTAAAGTAGCTGAACATCTCATAAAGAATAGGTTGGAGTGGTTTATAGATAGTAATAGAATTCTCCCAGATTGTCAATATGGGTTCTGTAAAGGCAAAAGTACTCTGGACAATCTTGCTATTTTTGTCACGGATACGAGATTGTCCTTTTCTCGTAATGAGTCCAATGTTGCAGCTTTTTTGGATGTGTCTGCTGCATATGACAGTGTCTGTCTGTCTATTTTACAATCGAAGTTGGTTCAGTTAAAGGTACATCCAAAGATTATTAACTTTATTCTAATTTTGTTCTCGGGACGACATATTTATCTGAGGGTAGATGGTGAGCTGACATCATCTAGGATCTTATTCAAAGGATTACCTCAAGGCTCGGTCCTTAGTCCCTTATTGTTTAATTTCTACACTTTTGATTTGTATAATTCTGTTTTCCCTTTTTGTAGGGTTTTGCAATATGCAGATGATATTGTCCTATACTCATCAAACAAAAGTATAGAAGTTGCTTCTGGTGATGTGTCAGAGGGTATTGACTCTCTGGTAAGGTGGTTGAAGGTGAATGGCTTAACTCTGTCTCCCAAAAAAAGTTCAATTGTGATTTTTACTGCAAAACGTCTTAGACCTCGTATAGATATTTTTGTTGACGGATTTAGGATCCCTGTTAGTAATGAAATAAAGTTCTTAGAGTTCTTAGGGGTAATTTTGGATTCGAAACTTTCTTTTGTTTCTCATTTAGAGTATGTAGTAGTTAAGTGTGAAAAAAATTTAAATTTGTTGAGGTGTCTGGCGGGGGGGGGGGGGGTATGGTGGGGTGCACATCCCTTCTATTTAAAACTGTTGTACAATGCTGTCATTCGCAGTATTCTGGACTACGGGTCTTTTTTCTTTGAACCAGCATCTCGAAAGCTTTTACTCAAATTAGATGGCATCCAGGCACGAGCCTTGAGAATTATCTGTGGTGCAATGCGTTCATCTCCAATTAATGCGCTGCAAACAGAAAATGTGTTGACCCACCTCTTGAATTCTGGCGGCAATTTTTGGCAGACAAGTTTTTGTACAGGGTTTTTCAATTTAGGTGTCATCCTCTTTTGCCTAAGCTACAGTTACTTGCGCGGTTCACTATCTCTGGATCATTCTGGGCTCATAAAAAACTTCTTGCTTGGTCAGGAGTTATCAGCGCTTGCAAGATATAAAATATCCAGTGTGCAGGATGAATAAAATTCCGGTGTTTGAATTTCATTTTGATGTCCTTTTGTTTAAGCCGGCTGTTTGTCTAAATCTAGGTCTGGTAAAAGGAGATGTTTTGACTTCTAAGCATTTCCTTCGGCTGAAAGATCAATTCTGGACAGGATGGAATTATGTGTATTCTGATGCATCAAAAGAATCTTTAATGGGGTGTGTGGGTGTTGGCATATATCATGAGAATTATGATATTATACAAAAGATTAAATGCCCACCAGTGACCTCTGTGTTCACAGGGGAGTGTAGAGGTCTATTAGAAGCGGTAAAGTATGTATTATTGCTTAGGTTGCGAAGGGTGGTAATTTTTTCAGACTGCTTAAGCGCCTTAAAATTGTTAGGAGTAATCCATTTAAATCGTGTCACAGGAATGAGCTTATCTTAGAATGTAGGCAGTTACTGATGGAATGTGCTCGAAATGGTTACATTGTGGAGTTAGCTTGGATTCCTGGCCATAGTGGTATATATGATAATGAGAGAGCTGATGTTGCTGCAAAGCAAGCTATTAGTTGTGGGGACAAAGTTCTATTTAAGATTTATCCTATGGACTTGTTATCTTTACCTGGACAGGCCTTAAAAGTTAAAAGGGCCCCAAGTTGGGCAAGTAGTAGTAAAACCAAGGGCTCATATTATGCTAAACTTCAACCTGAGCTTCCAATTAAGCCCTGGTTTTTCAAGTTTCGGGCTAGCCGAAAATTGTCATCAATCATCACTAGATTGCGTCTCAGTCACTGTTGCCTTCCATTTCACCTTAAAAAGCTGGGAATTTTGGACTCGTCGTTGTGCGAGTGCGGGTTGGGAGAAGCAGATGTCAACCATGTGTTCTTTGTTTGCTCTAAATATAAACGTGATACCTTTTTTAATACTCTTGTCAAGTGTAAATATCCGTTACCTACTAGTATGGATGTCATTTTATGCAAAGTAGATTCATCTTTAATAAAGGCAATAGCTTCTTTTGTCACTTGTAATGATATAAAAATTTAACATGGTATTGATTTCCCTTTTTTTTCCATTTCATTCATGTTTGATGTGTATTATAGTGTAAATAATAAGTATTTTTGTGTAGGTTGTGTTCATTTAGATGTAAATTAAGTAGATAGTAATTGTATTTTTCCTTTGTTCCAGATCTTCAAGTTCTTCAAATGTTCATCTTTTTAATTTTTCGTTCTTTTTTAACAAACAAAAGCTGACGTGACGCTGGCAAAATGTTTTTGTAATAAAAACCCTTGCCACTAAAGACATTAACTTATAGCAGGTAAATGTGAAAGACATATAAATGTTATGCGTTGTCTGTCGGATGTGTGGTGGGGAGCTCATCCATATTCCCAGAAATTAATTTATAATGCAATAGTTCGTAGCGTGATTGACTATGGTTCATTTATTCTAGATCCAGCCAACAAGGAGGCTCTCAGGACCATGGATAAAATTCAATCTAAATGCCTCCGTATAATTCTAGGCGCCATGAAAACTACTCCCATCAATGCTCTTCAAATAGAGGGAGTTGAACCTCCTCTTGACCTTAGACGTCTTATTCTTGCTGACAGTTTTTTCTATAAAATATCAATCTCCTTCGCACCCTCTATGGGAGAAATTAAACACACTCTCTAACTTAATTCCTCAAAACCCCTACTGGAATAACAAAGATCTGCCATGTCTGGTTAAAAGCTTCCATAAATTATCAAATTTAAAATATCTATACAATCAAACTCCCTTACACCCCCTTTTTTCCACCCCCTATGAAGCATTAATTTACAAACCCCACATATTGTTCTCTTTTGGCATCAATAAAAATGACAACCAAGCAAACATAGTGTTTCAAAGTAAAGTTGATCAAGATTGGCAAGATTGGGTTCAAGTTTATACAGATGCTTCAAAATTGGATAGTGGAAAAGATGTAGGTATCGCCGTTTGGTTTCCCAAATTCCAAGTACTTCTTAATTTTAAATATCCCCCAATTTCATCTATTTTCTCCTGAGAATCGTTAGCTATTCACGAAACTCTAAAATTTATACTTTGTTATAAGCTAGATAAGACTATCCTATTTACAGATTCTCTGAGCAGTCTTCAAGATATCGATTCTGATCCCCTTTCTTCCGGTTCCAGAAACCCTAACATTTTAAAAACCAAAGAACTGCTCTACCGTTGTCACATAGAAAATATTAATGTGACTTTGGCTTGGATTCCTAGTCATAGTGGCATTAGAGGTAATGAAATCGTGGACGCTTTTGCTAAAGATGCAGTAGACACAGGAAGTAAAGATTTTTATCACGTGTTCGCTTTCGACCTTTCTTTCCTTGCAAGGCAGAGGCGCGTTCAGGGCCTTCGCGCGAAGTACAACTTTTCGCTCTAACCCCGTTCAATGCCTTCGAGCGTGACAACCGGGTGAAACAACCGGCCCGTTCAAGACCTTTGAGTGTCGGCGCGAGTTACAACCGAACAACCATCGAATTTGATGGTTGTAAAACGCTCTGACGTTTATGAATGACATACTCTTACGTGATTGGATGATATTGGCGGCCATATTCTATAATGTCATCTACTAGAAAGAGAGAGAAATAAAACATCATGTGAAAGAGGGAGATAAAAGATTTGGTTGCTGCAATCCGTTCAACGCCTTTGAGCGAGTTAAAAAACAACCGGACAACTACACCCAGAGGCGCTGAACGCGCCTCAGGATTTACGAGACACCTGGTCTAAACGATGGGATCAAAGTCGGAAAATAAAGGGTCGATACTATGGAGATATTCAACCGGTCATTCCACCTAAACCATGGTTTTTCCGATATCGCGACATTGAAAAGTACTGTTCTTCGATACTATGCAGACTTAGATTTGGTCATGCATGTACTCCGCTGCATCTTAATAAATTACATATTCGAGACTCGCCCATTTGTGATTGCGGTCTGGAGGAAGGTTCAACAGATCATATATTGTTTAACTGTCCTCAATATCCTGTGTCGTTGTATGAACTCCTCCCTAGCTATATTCCTAGACCAACTAATATTAAGAGTTTACTCATTTTTAATGATATCCGTGTCCTAAAATTGCTGTGTAAATATATATGTTCTAATCAAATTAAATTATAACTTATTTTACCATACTAACTTAACTGGTGGTTTATGTCTGTGTTGTGATTGTCTTTACAGGTAATAATACGACGTAACATTCTACTATATACGCGCGCAAAAAATCACAAGACTGTCAATCCTGGCACTTGATATTGGCAGTAATGGTTGTAAGCACTCAAAACGACCAATTGCCATAAGCATAAAAGAAAGAAAGAACATCGCTTGATCGATTGGGTAAACTGAATTCATAAAATAACGATTTTGGACATATTCCTAATAAAAATGGGAGAAAGTGTAGATTTTACTCAAATTTGTCGAGCTTGTTTATCAGATTCTTCAATAGCTGGACCACTGAAAAATTTGTTTCTTGTATGTACTCCAGCCATGTATAAATATTGTACATCAGTTGAGGCAAGTATTTCTGATTAACTATAAAGTTTATATTTAGTATAATCATTCAAGCTCTTAACAGCCTTGTGGTATGAAGGTAAAAAACAATTTCCCTATTCATTTTAATATTGATTTTCTGTAATAACATGATTTACTATGGCTTGAATTAAATGAAACATACATTTGATATGTAATATTTTTATTTTATTAATATTTAAATTTACAGATATCAAAAACTGATGATTTTCCAAAACAAATATGCCATAAGTGTCTTGAAACACTCAACAAAATATTTTCCTTTAAAGAAGTTGCAATTAGATCCAATCATATTTTGCAGGAGCAAATAAAAACTTTGCAAGTATGAAATTTTTATTATATTTTGAGGTTAAAGGCTTCTTGTGAATAAAGCAAATTATTTTTTAAATTTATAAGTTTTTTTGCTTGCAGTCAAAAGATAAGAGTAAGAAAGGTGAACTTGATGCTAATCCATTTGAAGATCAAAGTTCTCCTAATGAAAATAATTTGTGTGAAAACTTGTCTAATATGCCGGTAAAGAACAGGTAATTTGAAGTCGCTATGATGTGAAGTAATAGTTTTTGTTCATGTGTCCCTTAAATTAGAGATGTGTTACATCTGGTTTGTCATATTATTCTCCTTTGGATCGCACAGTCAGGTTACAATTAAACAATAGTTTTCTATGTATTGGCATGAGAAACCAATTATTGATTATTTTATTACTTCAGAAAAATGCGACTGAAAGATGTTCAGCCATCCAGAAAACATATGCGTATGAAGTGTGCCAAATGCGACAAATCCTTTCAAAAATATGAAAATTTTGAAGCCCATATGAGGAGTCACTTTGGTATGAAGGTAAAAACAGTCTTTTTTAAAATGGTGCAGCACATTAAAGAGTGCTATTTATGAATCTAGCTACCTATGCTCCACAGTTTTACACACATCCCAATCTCAAACTGTTGGGCGTATGGTAGGAGGTGGGCACCTCCTACTGTGCGACTTGCAATTGGCATTATTGGCTATGCCAATGTTTGTTAGTATGGTTCCGTATGGCTGTACGATTATAGGCCCCCGGTCTCAGGAGTACTCCTTTAAGTCCTAAGTTACCTCTCACAGGCTTCAAAGAGGGTCTGGAAAATTGGGTTTACCTATCCTTGGATTGCCTCTAAACAAAAGGAAGATGAACATCGACATTGGTGAAATTAGTAATTGACAGGCTTGGTTCACAATAAAATTGCACTTAGCCCATGTCTTCTATTATCTACATACAGGGTTTCATCAAAATCTGTCTGGAGTGCCAAACATTCATCTTTGGAAATCTATCTATATTATATAAAGCTGGATTACCATTCACTCACTGACTGACTGATCAGGGGTATTTTTGGGACATTTGCAGTTACTTTTGGGTTTTGGGGTGTTAGAGTGAGATGGACTACTGATTAAAAGACACAGGATTCGATATTTGAAATTTGAAAAATCCAAGATGGCCGCCGGCGCGAAATGTCAACTTTTTCAAAATGACTCCGAGCGTGCTGGTTTTTTTAATGGTTCTTGATCGTGTCGCTCCCGGGGATGAGGTGCAACTGTCAAAATGCGAAAAAACAAAATGGCCGCGCCGCCATCTTGGACTGAAAAACCCGTTTCGCCCCGTGTTTGCGACCGAAGACGCGCGTGATTTCCGGGATTTCGGCTGATTTTATGGATGATTTCCCTTAAATGCATCCTCGAGTTCCCGAATATGGTAGCCGATTGGCGAAAAACAAAATGGCGTCGGCGCCGGCGGCCATCTTGGAACGCTCAAATTTTTGACTTTTTTGAACCGCATTTTCGCCAAGATGGCGGCCTCGGAGTGGGGTGAAATGTTTTAGGCGGGGTTAGAACTCGGCGCGAAGTGTTGCCAGGTGTGAAAAATTTTCTACCGTTTTTGGTAGTTTTTCCTCTGGAGGGCCAAATAGTCGAAAATCGAAATAGCAACTTTTCGCAATTTTGAACCCCATGCGCCTATAGAGGGTCGGGGCCTCTATGACTTTCTGGTATTTTTATTTTCCGCAACTGGCAACACTGGCCGCCAAGGAGGTTTGAATTTTTTCGTAGACCCGAATTGACCCGAATTGATCTCCCCGTTGCAGATGTGCTGGACATGTGGGGTAAACGTCATCCTGCTCCGTATATGATGTAGTTACCGGGAAAAATCCGAAACTTTGACATTTCAAGATGGCGGCTCCACTGGCGGCCATTTTGTTAAGGGTTGCAATTTCGAAGGCATTAATTCGCGATTTTGACGCGGTTGCCGGCGTTTTTCGACTGACAACACCGGGTGGTCTGTCGTAGTGCTCGCCGAGGGAAATCTTATAGTGGGGTAATTTTCCCCGATTTTGGGGTAATTTCTCCGTTTTAGGGGAAAACGTAAATTTCGACTTTTTCAATTTTTTTTGATATAGCGGGGTGGAACAGTCGTCGCTGATCATTTCTACCAACATTTGGAGCTGGTGCTATGGCAACACTGGCAGGTGGGACGGTTTTTATTGTTAGCGACAACCCAAATTTGACGATTTATTGGCGGGGTTGTGTGAGGGCTAGCGGGTAGATCGTAATGTCACTTGATAGCACATATAGTCGGCTTGACATGAAAAATATGACATTTAAATTTTTCAAGATGGCGGCGGCGCAGGCGGCCATTGTTTCAAAATTTGCGCTTTTTGCTATTTCAGTGCGGTTTTCGGTAGCGGCACGGTAATATGGGTATCAAATTTAAGGATTTTAAGTGTAGAATACGATACAGTTAGTGACGTTGCTTTAAATTCAATATGGCCGCCGCTCCGACATGTCAAATCGATTTTCTTTTGCCACCTATGCAATATGGGTATCAAATGAAAGGGCTTTAATAGTAGAACACGATGCAGTGAGTGACGTTGTTTCAAACTCAATATGGCCGCCGCTTCAAAATGGCCGACCGCTTTCCTTTCACCACCTATGCAATATGGGTATCAAATGTAAGGGTTTTATTAGTAGAACACGATACAGTGAGTGACATTGCTTCAAACTCAATATGGCCGCCGCTCCGAAATGTCAAATCGCTTTTCTTTCGCCACCTATGTAATATGGGTATCAAATGTAAGGGTTTTATTAGTAGAACACGATACAGTGAGTGACATTGCTTCAAACTCAATATGGCCGCCGCTCCGAAATGTCAAATCGCTTTTCCTTCTCCACTTATGTAATATGGGTATCAAATGTAAGGATTTTAAGTGTAGAACACGGTACAGTAAGTGACGTTACACCAAATTGAATATGGCCGCCGCTCCAAAATGTCAAATCGATTTTCTTTTGCCACCTATGCAATATGGGTATCAAATGTAAGGGTTTTATTAGTAGAACACGATACAGTGAGTGATATTGCTTCAAACTCAATATGGCCGCCGCTCCGAAATGTCAAATCGCTTTTCTTGCGCCACCTATGTAATATGGGTATCAAATGTATGGATTTTAATTGTAGAATACGATTCAGTAAGTGACGCTGTTCCAAATTCAATATGGCCGCCGCTCCGAAATGTCAAATCGATTTTCTTTTGCCACCTATGCAATATGGGTATCAAATGATAGGGCTTTAATAGTAGAACACGATACAGTGAGTGACATTGCTTCAAACTCAATATGGCCGCCGCTTCAAAATGGCCGACCGCTTTCCTTTTACCACCTATGCAATATGGGTATCAAATGTACGGATTTTAAGTGTAGAATACGATTCAGTAAGTGACGTTTCTCCAAATTCAATATGGCCGCCGCTCCGAAATGACAGACCGATTTTCCTTCTCCACCTATGTAATATGGGTATCAAATGTAAGGATTTTATTAGTAGAACACGATACAGTGAATGATATTGCTTCAAACTCAATATGGCCGCCGGTCCGAAATGTCAAATCGCTTTCCCTTCTCCACCTATGTAATATGGGTATCAAATGTAAGGATTTTAAGTGCAGAATACGATTCAGAAAGTGACGTTTCTCCAAATTCAATATGGCCGCCGCTCCGAAATGACAGACCGATTTTCCTTCTCCACCTATGTAATATGGGTATCAAATGTAAGGATTTTATTAGTAGAACTCAATATGGCCGCCGCTCCGAAATGTCAAATCGCTTTTTCTTCTCCACCTATGTAATATGGGTATCAAATGTAAGGATTTTAAGTGTAGAATACGATTCAGTAAGTGACGTTGCTCGAAATTCAATATGGCCGCCGCTCCAAAATGGCGGATCGCTTTTCTTTTGCCACCTATGTAATATGGGTATCAAATGAAAGAATTTTCAAAGTAGAACGTAACCTTTCCAATTTTTTGAATAATCGAACACATTTTTAGGCAAATTTTATGTAACTTCAAAAAATGAAAAATTTTTTGCACCGACTCGCAACTGAAAACCTTTCGCTTAGAAACACATTAAGTGGACCACTCCACCGCGGGGTGCTTGCTCCCCGCGGCACACACGCGACATGGACATGGCTTCCAAATAAAAATGTTTATAGAGTACAACATAACCTTTCCAGCTTTTTGGTTAATCGAACACCTTTCTTTGGCAAATTTTAAATCAACCTCAAAAAAGATACATTTTTGCACCAAATCACAACTGAAAACTTTTTTTTATTACAAAAGCGATGTGAGGACCACACCACCGCGAGGTGCGTGCACCTCGCGGCACACACGCGTCCACATGATGATTCAGTGTTGCCACCGCTCCGAAGTGACAAATCGATTTTCTTTTGCCACCCACGCAATATAGATGTCAAAAAAATGGACTTTGAGTGTAAAAAACGACACAGTCAATGACATTACTCCAAATTCAATATGGCCGCCGCTCCGAATTGGCGGATCGATTTTCTTTTGCCACCCACGTAATATGGGTATCAAATGAAAGAGCATTCAGAGAAAAACGTATCCTTTCCAGTTTTTTGAATATTCGAACACCTTTTTTAGGCAAATTTTATAACTTCGACAAAAAAAATTCATTTTTGCACCTACTCGCAACCGATAACCTTTTGATTACAAAAGCTAAAGTGGGGGGTCCACCACCGCGGGGTGCGCGCACCCCGCGGCACACACGCGACATCTAGTCTATAATATATAAAGCTGGATTACCACTCACTCACTGACTGACTGATCAGGGGTATTTTTGGGACATTTGCGATTACTTTTGGGTGTTGGGATGTTAGAGTGAGATGGACTACTGATTAAAAGACACAGGATTCGATATTCGAAATTTGAAAAATCCAAGATGGCCGCCACCGCGAAATGTCAACTTTTTCAAAATGGCTCCGAGCGTGCTGGTTTTTTTAATGGTTTTTGATCGTGTTGCTCCTGGGGATGAGGTGCAACTGTCAAAAAATGAAAAAACAAAATGGCCGCGCCGCCATCTTGTACTGAAAAACCCGTTTCGCCCCGTGTTTGCGACCGAAGACGCGCGTGATTTCCGGGATTTCGGCTGATTTTTTGGATGATTTCCCTTAAATGCGTCCTCGAGTTCCCGAATATGGTAGCCGATTGGCGAAAAACAAAATGGCGGCGGCGCCGGCGGCCATCTTGAAACGCTCAAATTTTTGACATTTTCGAACCGCATTTTCGCCAAGATGGCGGCTTCGGAGTGGGATGAAATGTTCCAGGTGGGGTTAGAACTCGGCGCAAAGTGTTGCCAGGTGTGAAAAATTTTCTACCGTTTTTGGTAGTTTTTCCTCTGGAGGCCCGAATAGTCGAAAATCGAAATAACGACTTTTTGCGATTTTCAACCCCATGCGCCTATAGAGCGTCGGGGCCTCTATGACTTTCTGGTATTTTTATTTTCCGCAACTGGCAACACTGGCCGCCAAGGAAGTTTGAATTTTTTCGTAGACCCGAATTGACCCGAATTGATCTCCCCGTTGCAGATGTGCTGGACATGTGGGGTAAACGTCATCCTGCTCCGTATACGATGTAGTTACCGGGAAAAATCCGAAACTTTGACATTTCAAGATGGCGGCTCCGCTGGCGGCCATTTTGTTAAGGGTTGCAATTTCGAAGGCATTAATTCGCGATTTTGACGCGGTTGCCGGCGTTTTTCGACTGACAACACCGGGTGGTCTGTCGTAGTGCTCGCCGAGGGAAATCTTATAGTGGGGTAATTTTCCCCGATTTTGGGGTAATTTCTCCGTTTTAGGGGAAAACGTAAATTTCGACTTTTTCAATTTTTTTTGATATAGCGGGGTGGAACAGTCGTCGCTGATCATTTCTACCAACATTTGGAGCTGGTGCTATGGCAACACTGGCAGGTGGGGCGGTTTTTATTGTTAGCGACAACCCAAATTTGACGATTTATTGGCGGGGTTGTGTGAGGGCTAGCGGGTAGCTCGTAATGTCACTTGATAGCACATATAGTCGGCTTGACATGAAAAATATGACATTTAAATTTTTCAAGATGGCGGCGGCGCAGGCGGCCATTGTTTCAAAATTTGCGCTTTTTGCTATTTCAGTGCGGTTTTCGGTAGCGGCACGGTAATATGGGTATCAAATTTAAGGATTTTAAGTGTAGAATACGATACAGTTAGTGACGTTGCTTCAAATTGAATATGGCCGCCGCTCCGACATGTCAAATCGATTTTCTTTTGCCACCTATGCAATATGGGTATCAAATGAAAGGGCTTTAATAGTAGAAGACGATGCAGTGAGTGACGTTGTTTCAAACTCAATATGGCCGCCGCTTCAAAATGGCCGACCGCTTTCCTTTCACCACCTATGCAATATGGGTATCAAATTTAAGGGTTTTATTAGTAGAACACGATATAGTGAGTGACATTGCTTCAAACTAAATATGGCCGCCGCTCCGAAATGTCAAATCGCTTTTCCTTCTCCACCTATGTATTATGGGTATCAAATGTAAGGGTTTTATTAGTAGAACACGATACAGTGAGTGACATTGCTTCAAACTCAATATGGCCGCCGCTCCGAAATGTCAAATCGCTGTTCCTTCTCCACCTATGTAATATGGGTATCAAATGTAAGGATTTTAAGTGTAAAATACGGTACATTAAGTGACGTTACACCAAATTGAATATGGCCGCCGCTCCAAAATGTCAAATCGATTTTCTTTTGCCACCTATGCAATATGGGTATCAAATGTAAGGGTTTTATTAGTAGAACACGATACAGTGAGTGATATTGCTTCAAACTCAATATGGCCGCCGCTCCGAAATGTCAAATCGCTTTTCTTTCGCCACCTATGTAATATGGGTATCAAATGTATGGATTTTAATTGTAGAATACGATTCAGTAAGTGACGCTGTTCCAAATTCAATATGGCCGCCGCTCCGAAATGTCAAATCGATTTTCTTTTGCCACCTATGCAATATGGGTATCAAATGATAGGGCTTTAATAGTAGAACACGATACAGTGAGTGACATTGCTTCAAACTCAATATGGCCGCCGCTTCAAAATGGCCGACCGCTTTCCTTTTACCACCTATGCAATATGGGTATCAAATGTAAGGATTTTAAGTGTAGAATACGATTCAGTAAGTGACGTTTCTCCAAACTCAATATGGCCGCCGGTCCGAAATGTCAAATCGCTTTTCCTTCTCCACCTATGTAATATGGGTATCAAATGTAAGGATTGTAAGTGCAGAATACGATTCAGTAAGTGACGTTTCTCCAAATTCAATATGGCCGCCGCTCCGAAATGACAGACCGATTTTCTTTCTCCACCTATGTAATATGGGTATCAAATGTAAGGATTTTATTAGTAGAACACGATACAGTGAGTGACATTGTTTCAAACTCAATATGGCCGCCGCTCTGAAATGTCAAATCGCTTTTCCTTCTCCACCTATGTAATATGGGTATCAAATGTAAGGATTTTAAGTGTAGAATACGATTCAGTAAGTGACGTTGCTCCAAATTCAATATGGCCGCCGCTCCAAAATGGCGGATGGCTTTTCTTTTGCCACCTATGTAATATGGGTATCAAATGAAAGAATTTTCAAAGTAGAACGTAACCTTTCCAATTTTTTGAATAATCGAACACATTTTTAGGCAAATTTTATATAACTTCAAAAAACGAAAAATTTTTTGCACCGACTCGCAACTGAAAACCTTTCGCTTAGAAACTCATTAAGTGGACCACTCCACCGCGGGGTGCTTGCTCCCCGCGGCACACACGCGACATGGACATGGCTTCCAAATAAAAATGTTTATAGAGTAGAACATAACCTTACCAGCTTTTTGGTTAATCGAACATTTTTGCCTTTCTTTGGCAAATTTTAAATCAACCTCAAAAAAGATACATTTTTGCACCAAATCACAACTGAAAACTTTTTTTTATTACAAAAGCGATGTGAGGACCACACCACCGCTCCCCGCGGCACACACGCGACATCGACATCGCTTCGACATAAAATAGCGTATAAAGTACAACATAACCTTTCCAGCTTTTTGATCAATCGAACACCTTTTTTAGGCAAATTTTAATTTGACCTGAAAAAAGATACATTTTTGCACCAAATCGCAACTGAAAACTTTTTTTTTCATTACAAAAGCGATGTGAGGACTACACCAACGCGAGGTGCTTGCACCTCGCGGCATACACGCGTCCACATGATGATTCAGTGTTGCCACCGCTCCGAAATGACAGATCGATTTTCTTTTGCCACCCACGCAATATAGATATCGAAAAAATGGACTTTGAGTGTAAAAAACGACACAGTCAATGACATTACTCCAAATTCAATATGGCCGCCGCTCCGAATTGGCCGATCGATTTTCTTTTGCCACCCACGTAATATGGGTATCAAATGAAAGAGCATTCAGAGAAAAACGTATCCTTTCCAGTTTTTTGAATATTTGAACACCTTTTTTAGGCAAATTTTATAACTTCGACAAAAAAAAAATATTTTTGCACCTACTCACAACCGATAACCTTTTGATTACAAAAGCTAAAGTGGGGGGTCCACCACCGCGGGGTGCGCGCACCCCGCGGCACACACGCGACATCTAGTCTATATTATATAAAGCTGGATTACCACTCACTCACTGACTGACTGATCAGGGGTATTTTTGGGACATTTGCGAATACTTTTGGGTGTTGGGATGTTAGAGTGAGATGGACTACTGATTAAAAGACACAGGATTCGATATTCGAAATTTGAAAAATCCAAGATGGCCGCCACCGCGAAATGTCAACTTTTTCAAAATGGCTCCGAGCGTGCTGGTTTTTTTAATGGTTCTTGATCGTGTTGCTCCCGGGGATGAGGTGCAACTGTCAAAATAAGAAAAAACAAAATGGCCTCGCCGCCATCTTGGATCGAAAAACCCGTTTCGCCCCGTGTTTGCGACCGAACACGCGCGTGATTTTTGGGATTTCGCCTGATTTTTTGGATGATTTCCCTTAAATGCGTCCTCGAGATTCCGAATATGGTAGCCGATTGGCGAAAAACAAAATGGCGACGGCGCCGGCGGCCATCTTGGAACGCTCAAATTTTTGACTTTTTTGAACCGCATTTTCGCCAAGATGGCGGCCTCGGAGTGGGGTGAAATGTTCAAGGCGGGGTTAGAACTCGGCGTGAAGTGTTGCCAGGTGTGAAAAATTTTCTACCGTTTTTGGTAGTTTTTCCTCTGGAGGCCCGAATATTCGAAAATCGAAATAACAACTTTTCGCAATTTTCAACCACATGCGCCTATAGAGCGTCGGGGCCTCTATGACTTTCTGGTATTTTTATTTTCCGCAACTGGCAACACTGGCCGCCAAGGAGGTTTGAATTTTTTCGTAGACCCGATTTGACCCGAATTGATCTCCCCGTTCCAGATGAGCTGGCAACTTGGGGTAAACGTCACCCTGCTCCGTATATGATGTAGTTACCGGGAAAAATCCGAAACTTCGACATTTCAATATGGCGGCTCCGCTGGCGGCCATTTTGTTAAGGGTTGCAATATCGAAAACATGAATTCGCGATTTTGACGCAGTTGCCGGCGTTTTTCGACTGACAACACCGGGTGGCCTTTCGTAGTGCTCGCCAAGGGCAATCCAACCGTGGGGTAATTTTCCCCGATTTTTGGGTAATTTCCCCGTTTTGGGGGAAAACGTAAATTTCGTCTTTTTTCAACTTCTTTCATATGGCGGGGTGGAACAGGCGTCGCTGATCATTTCTACCAACATTTGGAGCTGGTGTTATGGCAACACTGGCAGGTGGGACGGTTTTTATTGTTAGCGACAACCCAAATTTGACGATTTATTGGCCGGGTTGTGTGAGGGCTAGCGGGTAGCTCGTAATGTCACTTGATAGCACATATAGTCGGCTTGACATGAAAAATATGACATTTAAATTTTTCAAGATGGCGGCGGCGCAGGCGGCCATTGTTTCAAAATTTGCGCTTTTTGCTATTTCAGTGCGGTTTTCGGTAGCGGCACTGTAATATGGGTATCAAATTTAAGGATTTTAAGTGTAGAATACGATACAGTTAGTGACGTTGTTTCAAATTCAATATGGCCGCCGCTCCGACATGTCAAATCGATTTTCTTTTGCCACCTATGCAATATGGGTATCAAATGAAAGGGCTTTAATAGTAGAACACGATGCAGTGAGTGACGTTGTTTCAAACTCAATATGGCCGCCGCTTCAAAATGGCCGACCGCTTTCCTTTCACCACCTATGCAATATGGGTATCAAATGTAAGGGTTTTATTAGTAGAACACGATACAGTGAGTGACATTGCTTCAAACTCAATATGGCCGCCACTGCGAAATTTCAAATCGCTTTTCCTTCTCCACCTATGTATTATGGGTATCAAATGTAAGTGTTTTATTAGTAGAACACGATACAGTGAGTGACATTGCTTCAAACTCAATATGGCCGCCGCTCCGAAATGTCAAATCGCTTTTCCTTCTCCACTTATGTAATATGGGTATCAAATGTAAGGATTTTAAGTGTAGAACACGGTACAGTAAGTGACGTTACACCAAATTGAATATGGCCGCCGCTCCAAAATGTCAAATCGATTTTCCTTCTCCACCTATGTAATATGGGTATCAAATGTAAGAATTTTATTAGTAGAACACGATACAGTGAGTGATATTGCTTCAAACTCAATATGGCCGCCGCTCCAAAATGTCAAATCGCTTTTCCTTCTCCACCTATGTAATATGGGTATCAAATGTAAGGATTTTAAGTGTAGAATACGATTCAGTAAGTGACATTTCTCCAAATTCAATATGGCCGCCGCTCCAAAATGGCGGATCGCTTTTCTTTTGCCACCTATGTAATATGGGTATCAAATGAAAGGATTTTATTAGTAGAACACGATACAGTGAGCGACATTTCTTCAAACTCAATATGGCCGCCGCTCCGAAATGTCAAATCGCTTTTCCTTCGCCACCTATGTAATATGGGTATCAAATGTAAGGATTTTAGGTGTAGAATACGATTCAGTAAGTGACGTTTCTCCAAATTCAATATGGCCGCCGCTCCGAAATGTCAAATCGCTTTTTTTTCTCCACCTATGTAATATGGGTATCAAATGTAAGGATTTTCAGAGTAGAACGTAATATTTCAGTTTTTTAAATAATCGAACACCATTTTTTATGTAACTTAAAAAAACGAAAATTTTTTTGCACCGACTCGCAACTGAAAATCTTTTGCTTAGAAAAACATTAAGTGGACCACTCCACCGCGGGGTGCTTGCTCCCCGCGGCACACACGCGACATCGACAGCGCTTCGAAATAAAAGAGCGTATAAAGTACAACATAACCTTTCCAGCTTTTTGATCAATCGAACACCTTTTTTAGTTAAATTTTAAATCGACTTTAAAAAAAGATACATTTTTGCACCAAATCGCAACTGAAAACTTTTTTTTATTACAAAAGCGATGTGAGGACCACACCACCGCGAGGTGCGTGCACCTCGCGGCATACGCGCGTCCGCATGACAATTCAATGTTGCCAGCGCATGGAAATGACAGATCGCTTTTTTTTGCCACCCACCGAATATGGGTATCAAATGAATGGACTTTGAGTGTAAAATACGATACAGTCACTGACATTGCTTCAAATTCAATATGGCCGCCGCCCCTATTTGGCCGATCGCTTTTCTTTTGCCACCCACGTTATATGGGTATCAAATGAAAGAGCATTCCGAGTAGATCGTATCCTTTCCAGTTTTTTGAATATTCGAACACCTTTTTTAGGCAAATTTTTAAACTTCAGCAAAAAAAGACACATTTTTGCACCGACTCGCAACCGATTACCTTTTGATTACAAAAGCTAAAAGTGGAACAACACCTCCGCGGGGTGCTCGCACCCCGCGGCACACACGCGACATCTAGTCTATACTATATAAAGCTGGATTACCACTGACTGACTGACTCACTGATCAGGGGTATTTTTGGGACATTTGCAGTTACTTTTGGGTTTTGGGATGTTAGAGGGAGATGCACGATCGATTCAGTCGAGTAGAAAGCGATATTCGAAATTTGAAAAATCCAAGATGGCCGCCGCCGCGAAATGTCAAAATTCCCAAAACGACTCCGATCGCGCTGGTTTTTGGGACGCGTGATCGTTTCGCCCCCGGGGATCGGGTGCTTCTGTCGAAATGTCAAAAAACAAAATGGCCGCGCCGCCATCTTGGATCGAAAAACCCGTTTCGCCCCGTGTTTGCGACCGAACACGCGCGTGATTTTCGGGATTTCGGCTGATTTTTTTGATTTATCCGCCCGAAAGCATCCTCGAGTTTCCGAATATGGCCGCCGCTTGGCGAAAAACAAAATGGTGGCGGCGCCGGCGGCCATCTTGGAACGCTCAAATTTTTGACATTTTTGAACCGAATTTTCGCCAAGATGGCGGCCTCGGAGTGGGGTCAAATGTTCTGGGCGGGGTAAGAGCTCGGCTCGGAGTATTGCCAGGTGGGTAAAATTTTCTACCGTTTTTGGTAGTTTTTCCTCTGGAGGCCCGAAAAGTCGAAAATCGAAATAACGACTTTTCGCAATTTTCAATCCCATGCTCATATAGAGCGTCGGGGCCTCTATGACTTTCTGGTATTTTTATTTTCCGCAACTGGCAACACTGGCCGCCAAGGAGGTTTGAATTTTTTCGTAGACCCGATTTGACCCGAATTGATCTCCCCGTTCCAGATGAGCTGGCAACTTGGGGTAAACGTCATCCTGCTCCGTATATGATGTAATTACCGGGAAAAATCCGAAACTTTGACATTTCAAGATGGCGGCTCCGCTGGCGGCCATTTTGTTAAGGGTTGCAATATCGAAAACATGAATTCGCGATTTTGACGCGGTTGCCGGCGTTTTTCGACTGACAACACCGGGTGGCCTTTTGTAGGGCTGGCTAAGAGGAATCAAACCGTGGGGTAATTTTCCCCGATTTTGGGGTAAATTCCCCGTTTTGGGGGAGAACGTAAATTTCGACTTTTTAAATTTTTCCCCATATAGCGGGGTGGAACAGACGTCGCTGATCATTTCTACCTCCATTTGGGGCCGGTGATATGGCAACACTGGCAGCTGGGGCGGTTTTTGTTGTCAGCGACGACCCAAATTTGTCAATTTTTTGACGGGGTTTGGTTAAGGTTAGGGGCCAGCTGGTGATACTAATCGATAGGAAATATAGTCAAGTATTTTTTAAAAATTTGACATTTCAACTTTTCAAGATGGCGGTTGCGCTGGCGGCCTTTTTTAAAAAAAATGCGCTTTTTGCTATTCCGGTGCGGTTTTCAGCCGCGGCATGGTGATATGGGTATCAAATGAAAGGGTTTTGCGAGTACTACACGATGCACGTAGTGTCACCGATATAGATTCAAAATGGCCGCTATTAAAAAAAGGCTGGTTCACATTTCTTTTGCGACCATAGCAACATGGGTATCAAATGAAAGGGTTTTAAGAGTGAAACAGAACCAAGTAAATGATTTTTGTCTAAATCCAATATGGCCGCCGCTTCCAAAATAGCGGATTGCATTTCTTTTGCCACCTATGCAATATGGGTATCAAATGAAAGGGATTTGGGAGTAGAAGACGATAAAGTGAGTGACATTGCTCCAAAATCAAAATGGCCGCCGCTCCGAAATTGCGGATGGCTTTTCTTTTGCCACCTATGTAATATGGGTATCAAATGAAAGGGCTTTAATAGTAGAACACGATACAATGAGTGACATTGTTTCAAATTCAATATGGCCGCCGCTCCAAAATGGCGGATCGCTTTTCATTTGCCACCTATGCAATATGGGTATCAAATGTAAGGATTTTATTAGTAGAACACGATACAGTGAGTGATATTGCTTCAAACTCAATATGGCCGCCACTCCGAAATGTCAAATCGCTTTTCCTTCTCCACCTACGTAATATGGGTATCAAATGTAAGGGTTTTTTTAGTAGAACACGATACAGTGAGTGATATTGCTTCAAACTCAATATGGCCGCCGCTCCAAAATGTCAAATCGCTTTTCCTTCTCCACCTATGTAATATGGGTATCAAATGTAAGGATTTTAAGTGTAGAATACGATACAGTATGTGACGTTACACCAAATTGAATGTGGCCGCCGCTCCAAAATGTCAAATCGATTTTCTTTTGCCACCTATGCAATATGGGTATCAAATGAAAGGGCTTTAATAGTAGAACACGATACAGTGAGTGACATTGCTTCAAACTCAATATGGCCGCCGCTCCGAAATGTCAAATCGCTTTTCCTTCTCCACCTATGTAATATGGGTATCAAATGTAAGGATTTTAAGTGTAGAATACGATTCAGTATGTGACGTTTCTCCAAATTCAATATGGCCGCCGCTCCGAAATGACAGACCGATTTTACTTCTCCACCTATGTATTATGGGTATCAAATGTAAGGATTTTAGGTGTAGAATACGATTCAGTAAGTGACGTTTCTCCAAATTCAATATGGCCGCCGCTCCAAAATGGCGGATCGCTTTTGTTTTGCCACCTATGTAATATGGGTATCAAATGTAAGGATTTTATTAGTAGAACACGATACAGTGAGTGATATTGCTTCAAACTCAATATGGCCGCCGCTCCAAAATGTCAAATCGCTTTTCCTTCTCCACCTATGTAATATGGGTAACAAATGTAAGGATTTTTAGAGTAGAACGTAACCTTTTCAGTCTTTTTTAATAATCGAACACCATTTTTTATGTAACTTAAAAAAACGAAATTTTTTTTGCACCGACTTGCAACTGAAAACCTTTTGCTTAGAAAAACATTAAGTGGACCACTCCACCGCGGGGTGCTTGCTCCCCGCGGCACACACGCGACATCGACATCGCTTCGACATAAAATAGCGTATAAAGTACAACATAACCTTTCCAGTTTTTTGATCAATCGAACACCTTTTTTAGGCAAATTTTAATTTGACCTGAAAAAAGATACATTTTTGCACCAAATCGCAACTGAAAACTTTTTTTTTATTTCAAAAGCGATGTGAGGACTACACCACCGCGAGGTGCTTGCACCTCGCGGCACACACGCGTCCACATGATGATTCAGTGTTGCCACCGCTCCGAAATGACAGATCGCGTTTGTTTTGTCACCCACGGAATATGGGTGTCAAATGAATGGACTTTGAGTGTAAAAAACGACACAGTCAATGACATTACTCCAAATTCAAAATGGCCGCCGCTCGAAAATGGCGGATCGCTTTTCTTTTGCCACCTATGCAATATGGGTATCAAATGAAAGGCCTTTAATAATAGAACACGATAAAATGAGTGACATTGTTTCAAACTCAATATGGCCGCCGCTTCAAAATGGCCGACCGCTTTCCTTTTACCGCTTATGCAATATGGGTATCAAATGTAAGGATTTTATTAGTAGAACACGATACAGTGAGTGATATTGCTTCAAACTCAATATGTCCGCCGCTCCGAAATGTCAAATCGCTTTTCCTTCTCCACCTATGTAATATGGGTATCAAATGTAAGGATTTTAAGTGTAGAATACGATTCAGTAAGTGACGTTTCTCCAAATTCAATATGGCCGCCGCTCCGAAATGACAGACCGATTTTACTTCTCCACCTATGTATTATGGGTATCAAATGTAAGGATTTTCGGTGTAGAATACGATTCAGTAAGTGACGTTTCTCCAAATTCAATATGGCCGCCGCTCCAAAATGGCGGATCGCTTTTGTTTTGCCACCTATGTAATATGGGTATCAAATGAAAGGGATTTGGGAGTAGAAGACGACAAAGTGAGTGACATTGCTCCAAAATCAAAATGGCCGCCGCTCCGAAATTGCGGATGGCTTTTCTTTTGCCACCTATGTAATATGGGTATCAAATGAAAGGGCTTTAATAGTAGAACACGATACAGTGAGTGACATTGTTTTAAATTCAATATGGCCGCCGCTCCAAAATGGCGGATCGCTTTTCATTTGCCACCTATGCAATATGGGTATCAAATGAAAGGCCTTTAATAGTAGAATACGATAAAATGAGTGACATTGTTTCAAACTCAATATGGCCGCCGCTTCAAAATGGTCGACCGCTTTCCTTTTACCGCCTATGCAATATGGGTATCAAATGTAAGGATTTTATTAGTAGAACACGATACAGTGAGTGATATTGCTTCAAACTCAATATGGCCGCCGCTCCGAAATGTCAAATCGCTTTTCCTTCTCCACCTATGTAATATGGGTATCAAATGAAAGGGCTTTAATAGCAGAACACGATACAGTGAGTGACATTGTTTCAAACTCAATATGGCCGCCGCTTCAAAATGGCCGACCGCTTTCCTTTTACCACCTATGCAATATGGGTATCAAATGTAAGGATTTTAAGTGAAGAATACGATACAGTATCTGATGTTGCTTCAAATTCAATATGGCCGCCGCTCCAAAATGTCAAATCGATTTTCTTTTGCCACCTATGCAATATGGGTATCAAAAGAAAGGGTTTTATTAGTAGAAAACGATACAGTAAGTGACATTGTTTCAAACTCAATATGGCCGCCGCTCCGAAATGTCAAATCGCTTTTCCTTCTCCACCTATGTAATATGGGTATCAAATGTAAGGATTTTAAGTGTAGAATACGATTCAGTAAGTGACGATGTTTCAAATTCAATATGGCCGCCGCTCCAAAATGGCGGATCGCAAATTTTTAAACTTCAGCAAAAAAAGACACATATTTGCACCTACTCGCAACCGATAAACTTTTGATTACAAAAGCTAAAAGTGGAACAACACCTCCGCGGGGTGCTCGCACCCCGCGGCACACACGCGACATCTAGTCTATACTATATAAAGCTGGATTACCACTGACTCACTGACTCACTGACTCACTGATCAGGGGTATTTTTGGGACATTTGCAGTTACTTTTGCGTTTTGGGATGTTAGAGCGAGATGCACGATCGATTCGGTCGAGTAGAAAGCGATATTCGAAATTTGAAAAATCCAAGATGGCCGCCGGCGCGAAATGTCAAAATTTCCAAAACGGCTCCGATCGCGCTGGTTTTTGGGACGCGTGATCGTTTCGCCCCCGGGGATCGGGTGCTTCTGTCGAAATGTGAAAAAACAAAATGGCCGCGCCGCCATCTTGGATCGAAAAACCCGTTTCGCCCCGTGTTTGCGACCGAACACGCGCGTGATTTTCGGGATTTCGGCTGATTTTTTTGATGGCTCCGGTCGAACGCGTCCTCGAGTTTCCGATTATGGTAGCCGGTTGGCGAAAAACAAAATGGCGGCGGCGCCGGCGGCCATCTTGGAACGCTCAAATTTTTGACTTTTTTGAACCGCATTTTCGCCAAGATGGCGGCCTCGGAGTGGGGTCAAATGTTCTGGGCGGGGTTAGAGCTTAGCGCAAAGTGTTGCCAGGTTGGAAAAATTTTCTACCATTTTTGGTAGTTTTTCCTATGGGGGCCCGAAAAGTCGAAAATCGAAATAACGACTTTTCGCAATTTTCAACCCCATGCGCCTATAGAGAGTCGGGGCCTCTATGACTTTCTGGTATTTTTATTTTCCGCAACTGGCAACACTGGCCGCCAAGGGGATTTGAATTTTTTCGTAGACCCGGTTTGACCCGAATTGATCTCCCCGTTCCAGATGGGCTGGCAACGTGGGGTAAACGTCATCCTGCTCCGTATACGACGTAGTTACCGGGAAAAATCCGAAACTTTGACATTTCAACATGGCGGCTCCGCTGGCGGCCATTTTGTTAAGGGTTGCAATATCGAAAACATGAATTCGCGATTTTGACGCGGTTGCCGGCGTTTTTCGACTGACAACACCGGGTGGCCTTTCGTAGTGCTCGCCAAGGGAAATCCAACCGTGGGGTAATTTTCCCCGATTTTGGGGTAATTTCCCCGTTTTGGGGGAAAACGTAAATTTCGACTTTATCGATTTTTTTTCAAATAGCGGGGTGGAACAGACGTCGCTGATCATTTCTACCACCATTTGGGGCCGGTGATATGGCAACACTGGCAGCTGGGGCGGTTTATGTTGTCAGCGACGACCCAAATTTGACGATTTTTTGACGGGGTTTGTTTAGGGTTAGGGGCAAGCTGGTGATACCAATCGATAGGAAATATAGTCAAGTATTTTTAAAAAATTTGACATTTCAACTTTTCAAGATGGCGGCGGCGCTGGCGGCCATTGTTTCAAAATTTGCGCTTTTTGCTATTTCGGTGCGGTTTTCAGCCGCGGCATGGTGATATGGGTATCAAATGAAAGGGTTTTGCGAGTACTACACGATGCAAGTAACGTCATCTCTATGAAATCAAAATGGCCGCCATTAAAAAAATGTCGGATCACATTTCTTTTGGAACCATAGCGATATGGGTATCAAATGAAAGGGCTTTAAGAGTGAAACAAAATCAAGTGAATGATTTTTGTCTAAATCCAATATGGCCGCCGCTTCCAAAATGGCGGATTGCATTTCTTTTGCCACCCATGCAATATGGGTATCAAATGAAAGAGATTTGAGAGTAGAGCACGATAAGGTGAGTGACAATACTCCAAAATTAAAATGGCCGCCGCTCCGAAATGTCAAATTGCTTTACTTTTGCCACCTATGCAATATGGGTATCAAATGTAAGGATTTTATTAGTAGAACACGATACAGTGAGTGATATTGCTTCAAACTCAATATGGCCGCCGCTCCGAAATGTCAAATCGCTTTTCCTTCTCCACCTATGTAATATGGGTATCAAATGTAAGGATTTTAAGTGTAGAATACGATTCAGTAAGTGACGTTTCTCCAAATTCAATATGGCCGCCGCTCCGACATGTCGAATCGATTTTCTTTTGCCACCTATGCAATATGGATATCAAATGAAAGGGCTTTAATAGTAGAACACGATGCAGTGAGTGACGTTGTTTCAAACTCAATATGGCCGCCGCTTCAAAATGGCCGACCGCTTTCCATTCACCACCTTTGCAATATGGGTATCAAATGTAAGGATTTTAAGTGTAGAATACGATTCAGTAAGTGACATTGCTTCAAACTCAAAATGGCCGCCGCTCCGAAATGTCAAATCCCTTTTCCGTCTCGACCTATGTAATATGGGTATCAAATGTAAGGGTTTTATTAGTAGAACACGATACAGTAAGTGATATTGCTTCAAACTCAATATGGCCGCCGCTCCGAAATGTCAAATCGTTTTTCCTTCTCCACCTATGTAATATGGGTATCAAATGTAAGGATTTTAAGTGTAGAATACGATTCAGTAAGTGACGTTTCTCCAAATTCAATATGGCCGCCGCTCCGAAATGTCAAATCGATTTTCTTTTGCCACCTATGCAATATGGGTATCAAATGTAAGGATTTTAAGTGTAGACTACGATTCAGTAAGTGACGTTTCTCCAAATTTAATATGGCCGCCGCTCCGAAATGACAGACCGATTTTCCTTCTCCACCTATGTATTATGGGTATCAATTGTAAGGGTTTTATTACTAGAACACGATACCGTGAGTGACATTGATTCAAACTCAATATGGCCGCCGCTCCGAAATGACAAATCGCTTTTCCTTCTCCACCTATGTAATATGGGTATCAAATGTAAGGATTTTTAGAGTAGAACGCAACCTTTTCAGTTTTTTTTAATAATCGAACACCATTTTTTATGTACCTTAAAAAAACGAAATTTTTTTTGCACCGACTCGCAACTGAAAACCTTTTGCTTAGAAAAACATTAAGTGGACCACTCCACCGCGGGGTGCTTGCTCCCCGCGGCACACACGCGACATCGACATGGCTTCGAAATAAAAGAGCTTATAGAGTAGAACATAACCTGTTGAGCTTTTTGATCAATCGAACACCTTTATTAGTTAAATTTTAAATCGACCTCAAAAAAGATACATTTTTGCACCAAATCGCAACTGAAAACTTTTTTTTATTACAAAAGCGATGTGAGGACCACACCACCGCGAGGTGCGTGCACCTCGCGGCATACGCGCGTCCACATGACAATTCAATGTTGCCGGCGCATGGAAATGACAGATCGCTTTTTTTGCCACCCACCGAATATGGGTATCAAATGAATGGACTTTGAGTGTAAAATACGATACAGTCACTGACATTGCTTCAAATTCAATATGGCCGCCGCTCCAAAATGGCGGATTGCTTTTCTTTTGCCACCTATGTAATATGGGTATCAAATGAAAGAATTTTCAAAGTAGAACGTAACCTTTCCAATTTTTTGAATAATCGAACACATTTTTAGGCAAATTTTATGTAACTTCAAAAAACGAAAAATTTTTTGCACCGACTCGCAACTGAAAACCTTTCGCTTAGAAACACATTAAGTGGACCACTCCACCGCGGGGTGCTTGCTCCCCGCGGCACACACGCGACATGGACATGGCTTCCAAGTAAAAATGTTTATAGAGTAGAACATAACCTTTCCAGCTTTTTGGTTAATCGAACACCTTTCTTTGGCAAATTTTAAATCAACCTCAAAAAAGATACATTTTTGCACCAAATCGCAACTGAAAACTTTTTTTATTACAAAAGCGATGTGAGGACCACACCACCGCGAGGTGCGTGCACCTCGCGGCACATACGCGTCCACATGATGATTCAGTGTTGCCACCGCTCCGAAATGACAGATCGATTTTCTTTTGCCACCCACGCAATATAGTTATCACAAAAATGGACTTTGAGTGTAAAAAACGACACAGTTAATGACATTGCTTCAAATTCAATATGGCCGCCGCCCCTAATTGGCCGATCGCTTTTCTTTTGCCACCCACGTTATATGGGTATCAAATGAAAGAGCATTCCGAGTAGATCGTATCCTTTCCAGTTTTTTGAATATTCGAACACCTTTTTTAGGCAAATTTTTAAACTTCAGCAAAAAAAGACACATTTTTGCAGCGACTCGCAACCGATTACCTTTTGATTACAAAAGCTAAAAGTGGAACAACACCTCCGCGGGGTGCTCGCACCCCGCGGCACACACGCGACATCTAGTCTATAATATATAAAGCTGGATTACCACTGACTCACTCACTGACTCACTCACTGATCAGGGGTATTTTTGGGACATTTGCAGTTACTTTTGGGTGTTGGGATGTTAGAGCGAGATGCACGATCGATTCGGTCGAGTAGAAAGCGATATTCGAAATTTGAAAAATCCAAGATGGCCGCCGGCGCGAAATGTCAAAATTTCCAAAACGGCTCCGATCGCGCTGGTTTTTGGGACGCGTGATCGTTTCGCCCCCGGGGATGATGTGCTTCTGTCGAAATGTGAAAAAACAAAATGGCCGCGCCGCCATCTTGGATCGAAAAACCCGTTTCGCCCCGTGTTTGCGACCGAACACGCGCGTGATTTTCGGGATTTCGGCTGATTTTTTTGATGGCTCCGGTCGAACGCGTCCTCGAGTTTATGATTATTGTAGCCGATTGGCGAAAAACAAAATGGCGGCGGCGCCGGCGGCCATCTTGGAACGCTCAAATTTTTGACATTTTTGAACCGAATTTTCGCCAAGATGGCGGCCTCGGAGTGGGGTCAAATGTTCTGGGCGGGGTTAGAATTTGGCGCAAAGTGTTGCCAGGTGAGAAATTTTTTCTACTATTTTTGGTAGTTTTTCCTCTGGGGGCCCGAATAGTCGAAAATCGAAATAACGACTTTTCGCAATTTTCAACCCCATGCGCCCATAGAGCGTCGGGGCCTCTATGACTTTCTGGTATTTTTATTTTCCGCAACTGGCAACACTGGCCGCCAAGGAGGTTTGAATTTTTTCGTAGACCCGATTTGACCCGAATTGATCTCCCCGTTCCAGATGAGCTGGCAACTAGGGGTAAACGTCATCCTGCTCCGTATATGATGTAGTTACCGGGAAAAATCCGAAACTTTGACATTTCAATATGGCGGCTCCGCTGGCGGCCATTTTGTTAAGGGTTGCAATATCGAAAACATGAATTCGCGATTTTGACGCGGTTGCCGGCGTTTTTCGACTGACAACACCGGGTGGCCTTTTGTAGGGCTGGCTAAGGGGAATCAAACCGTGGGGTAATCTTCCCCGATTTTGGGGTAATTTCCCCGTTTTGAGGGAGAACGTAAATTTCGACTTTTTCGATTTTTTTTCATATAGCGAGGTGGAACAGACGTCGCTGATCATTTCTACCACCATTTGGGGCCGGTGATATGGCAACACTGGCAGCTGGGGCGGTTTTTGTTGTCAGCGACGACCCAAATTTGACGATTTTTTGACGGGGTTTGGTTAGGGTTAGGGGCCAGCTGGTGATACCAATCGATAGGAAATATAGTCAAGTATTTTTAAAAAATTTGACATTTCAACTTTTCAAGATGGCGGCGGCGCTGGCGGCCTTTTTTTAAAAAATTGCGCTTTTTGCTATTTCGGTGCGGTTTTCAGCCGCGGAGTGGTGATATGGGTATCAAATGAAAGGGTTTTGCGAGTACTACACGATGCAAGTAACGTCACCTCTATGAATTCAAAATGGCCGCCATTAAAAAAATGTCGGTTCACATTTCTTTTGCAACCATAGCGATATGGGTATCAAATGAAAGGGCTTTAAGAGTGAAACAAAACCAAGTCAATGATTTTTTACTAAATCCAATATGGCCGCCGCTCCAAAAATGGCGGATTGCATTTCTTTTGCCACCCATGTAATATGGGTATCAAATGAAAGGCATTTGGGAGTAGAACACGATAAAGTGAGTGACATTGCTCCAAAATCAAAATGGCCGCCGCTCCAAAATTGCGGATCGCTTTTCTTTTGCCACCTACGCAATATGGGTATCAAATGAAAGGGTTTTATTAGTAGAACACGATACAGTGAGTGACATTGCTTCAAACTCAATATGGCCGCCGCTCCGAAATGTCAAACCGCTTTTCCTTCTCCACCTATGTAATATGGGTATCAAATGTAAGGATTTTAAGTGTAGAATACGATTCAGTAAGTGACGTTTCTCTAAATTCAATATGGCCGCCGCTCCAAAATGGCGGATCGCTTTTCATTTGCCACCTATGCAATATGGGTATCAAATGAAAGGCCTTTAATAGTAGAACACGATAAAATGAGTGACATTGTTTCAAACTCAATATGGCCGCCGCTTCAAAATGGCCGACCGCTTTCCTTTTACCGCCTATGCAATATGGGTATCAAATGTAAGGATTTTATTAGTAGAATACGATACAGTGAGTGATATTGCTTCAAACTCAATATGGCCGCCGCTCCGAAATGTCAAATCGCTTTTCCTTCTCCACCTATGTAATATGGGTATCAAATGTAATGATTTTAAGCGTAGAACACGATTCAGTAAGTGACGTTTCTCCAAATTCAATATAGCCGCCGCTCCAAAATGGCGGATCGCTTTTCTTATGCCACTTATGTAATATGGGTATCAAATGTAAGGATTTTATTAGTAGAACACGATACAGTGAGTAATATTGTTTCAAACTCAATATGGCCGCCGCTGCGAAATGTCAAATCGATTTTCTTTTGGCACCAATGCAATATGGGTATCAAATGAAAGAGCTTTAATAGTAGAATTCGATACAGTGAGTGACAATATTTCAAACTCAATATGGCCGCCGCTTCAAATGGCCGACCGCTTTTCTTTTACCACCTATGCAATATGGGTATCAAATGTAAGGATTTTAAGTGAAGAATACGATACAGTATCTGATGTTGCTTCAAATTCAATATGGCCGCCACTCCGAAATGTCAAATTGATTTTCTTTTGCCACCTATGCAATATGAATATCAAATGAAAGGGCTTTAATAGTAGAACACGATACAGTGAGTGACATTGTTTCAAACTCAATATGGCCGCCGCTTCAAAATGGCCGACCGCTTTCCTTTTACCACCTATGTAATATGGGTATCAAATGTAAGGATATTATTAGTAGAACACGATACAGTGAGTGATATTGCTTCAAACTCAATATGGCCGCCGCTCCAAAATGTCAAATCGCTTTTCCTTCTCCACCTATGTAATATGGGTATCAAATGTAAGGATTTTTAGAGTAGAACGTAACCTTTTCAGTTTTTTTTAATAATCGAACACCATTTTTTATGTAACTTAAAAAAACGAAAATTTTTTTGCACCGACTCGCAACTGAAAACCTTTTGCTTAGAAAAACATTAAGTGGACCACTCCACCGCGGGGTGCTTGCTCCCCGCGGCACACACGCGACATCGACATCGCTTCGACATAAAATAGCGTATAAAGTACAACATAACCTTTCCAGTTTTTTGATCAATCGAACACCTTTTTAGGCAAATTTTAATTTGACCTGAAAAAAGATACATTTTTGCACCAAATCGCAACTGAAAACTTTTTTTTTATTACAAAAGCGATGTGAGGACTACACCACCGCGAGGTGCTTGCACCTCGCGGCATACACGAGTCCACATGATGATTCAGTGTTGCCAGCGCTCCGAAATGACAGATCGCTTTTGTTTTGTCACCCACGGAATATGGGTATCAAATGAATGGAATTTTAGTGTAAAATACGATACAGTCAATGACATTGCTTCAAATTCAATATGGCCGCCGCCCCTAATTGGCCGATCGCTTTTCTTTTGCCACCCACGTTATATGGGTATCAAATGCAAGCGCATTCCGAGTAGATCGTATCCTTTCCAGTTTTTTGAATATTCGAACACCTTTTTTAGGCAAATTTTTAAACTTCAGCAAAAAAAGACACATTTTTGCACCGACTCGCAACCGATTACCTTTTGATTACAAAAGCTAAAGTGGGCGATCCACCTCCGCGGGGTGCTCGCACCCCGCGGCACACACGCGACATCTAGTCTATACTATATAAAGCTGGATTACCACTGACTGACTCACTCACTCACTCACTCACTGATCAGGGGTATTTTTGGGACATTTGCGATTACTTTTGGGTGTTGGAATGTTAGAAAGAGATGGACTACTGATTCATTCGAGTAGATCGACGTGTTCGAAATTTGAAAAATCCAAGATGGCCGCCGGCGCGAAATGTCAACTTTTTCAAAATGGCTCCGAGCGTGCTGGTTTTTTTAATGGTTCTTGATCGTGTCGCTCCCGGGGATGAGGTGCAACTGTCAAAATGCGAAAAAACAAAATGGCCGCGCCGCCATCTTGGATCGAAAAACCCGTTTCGCCCCGTGTTTGCGACCGAACACGCGCGTGATTTTCGGGATTTCGGCTGATTTTTTTGATGAGTTCCCTTAAACGCATCCTCGAGTTCCCGAATATGGTAGTCGATAGACGAAAAACAAAATGGCGGCGGCGCCGGCGGCCATCTTGGAACGCTGAAATTTTTGACTTTTTTGAACCGCATTTTCGCCAAGATGGTGGCCTCGGAGTGGGGTCAAATATTCTAGGCGGGGTTAGAGCTCGGCGCAAAGTGTTGCCAGGTTGGAAAAATTTTCTACCATTTTTGGTAGTTTTTCCTCTGGGGGCCCGAAAAGTCGAAAATCGAAATAACGACTTTTCGCAATTTTCAACCCCATGCGCCTATAGAGGGTCGGGGCCTCAATGACTTTCTGGTATTTTTATTTTCCGCAACTGGCAACACTGGCCGCCAAAGGGGTTTGAATTTTTTCGTCGACCCGATTTGACCCGAATTGATCTCCCCGTTCCAGACGTGCTGGCAACGTGGGGTAAACGTCATCCTGCTCCGTATACGATGCAGTTACCGGGAAAAATCCGAAACTTTGACATTTCAACATGGCGGCTCCGCTGGCGGCCATTTTGTAAAGTGTTGCAATTTCGAAAAAATAAAATCGCGATTTTGACGCGGTTGCCGGCGTTTATCGACTGACAACACCGGGTGGCCTTTTGTAGGGCTGGCTAAGGGGAATCAAACCGTGGGGTAATTTTCCCCGATTTTGGGGTAAATTCTCCGTTTTGGGGGAAAACGTTAATTTCGACTTTTTCGAATTTTTTTCATATAGCGTGGTGGAACAGACGTCGCTGATCATTTCTACCACCATTTGGGGCCGGTGATGTGGCAACACTGGCAGCTGGGGCGGTTTTTGTTGTCAGCGACGACCCAAATTTGACGATTTTTTGACGGGGTTTGTTTAGGGTTAGGGGCCAGCTGGTGATACCAATCGATAGGAAATATAGTCAAGTATTTTTTAAAAATTTGACATTTCAATTTTTCAAGATGGCGGCTGCGCTGGCGGCCTTTTTTAAAAAAAATGCGCTTTTTGCTATTCTGGTGCGGTTTTCAGCCGCGGCATGGTGATATGGGTATCATATGAAAGGATTTTTCGAGTACTACACGATGCACGTAGTGTCACCGATATAGATTCAAAATGGCCGCTATTAAAAAAGGCTGGTTCACATTTCTTTTGCAACCATAGCGATATGGGTATCAAATGAAAGGGCTTTAAGAGTGAAACAAAACCGAGTAAATGATTTTTGTCTAAATCCAATATGGCCGCCGCTTCCAAAATGGCGGATTGCATTTCTTTTGCCACCCATGCAATATGGGTATCAAATGAAAGGGAATTGGGAGTAGAAGACGACAAAGTGAGTGACATTGCTCCAAAATCAAAATTGCCGCCGCTCCGAAATGTCAAATCGCTTTTCTTTTGCCACCTATGTAATATGGGTATCAAATGAAAGGGTTTTATTAGTAGAACACGATACAGTGAGTGACATTGTTTCAAATTCAATATGGCCGCCGCTCCAAAATGGCGGATCGCTTTTCATTTGCCACCTATGCAATATGGATATCAAATGAAAGGGATTTGGGAGTAGAAGACGACAAAGTGAGTGACATTGCTCCAAAATCAAAATGGCCACCGCTCCGAAATTGCGGATGGCTTTTCTTTTGCCACCTATGTAATATGGGTATCAAATGAAAGGGCTTTAATAGTAGAACACGATACAGCGAGTGACATTGTTTCAAATTCAATATGGCCGCCGCTCCAAAATGGCGGATCGCTTTTCATTTGCCACCTATGCAATATGGGTATCAAATGAAAGGCCTTTAATAGTAGAACACGATAAAATGAAAGACATTGTTTCAAACTCAATATGACCGCCGCTTCAAAATGGCCGAACGCTTTCCTTTTACCGCCTATGCAATATGGGTATCAAATGTAAGGATTTTATTAGTAGAACACGATACAGTGAGTGATATTGCTTCAAACTCAATATGGCCGCCGCTCCGAAATGGCGGTTCGCTTTTCTTTTGCCACCTATGCAAGATGGGTATCAAATGAAAGGTCTTTAATAGTAGAACACGATACAGTGAGTGACATTATTTCAAACTCAATATGGCCGCCGCTTCGAAATGGCCGACCGCTTTCCTTTCACCACCTATGCAATATGGGTATCAAATGAAAGGGCTTTAATAGTAGAACACGATACAGTGAGTGACATTGTTTCAAACTCAATATGGCCGCCGCTTCAAAATGGCCGACCGCTTTCCTTTTACCACCTATGCAATATAGGTATCAAATGTAAGGATTTTAAGTGAAGAATACGATACAGTATCTGATGTTGCTTCAAATTCAATATGGCCGCCGCTCCAAAATGTCAAATCGAATTTCTTTTGCCACCTATGCAATATGGGTATCAAATAAAAGGGCTTTAATAGCAGAACAAGATACAGTGAGTGACATTGTTTCAAACTCAATATGGCCGCCGCTTCGAAATGGCCGACCGCTTTCCTTTCACCACCTATGCAATATGGGTATCAAATGAAAGGGCTTTAATAGTAGAACACGATACAGTGAGTGACATTGTTTCAAACTCAATATGGCCGCCGCTTCAAAATGGCCGACCGCTTTCCTTTTACCACCTATGCAATATGGGTATCAAATGTAAGGATTTTAAGTGGAGAATACGATACAGTATCTGATGTTGCTTCAAATTCAATATGGCCGCCGCTCCAAAATGTCAAATCGATTTTCTTTTGCCACCTATGCAATATGGGTATCAAATGAAAGGGCTTTAATAGCAGAACACGATACAGTGAGTGACATTGTTTCAAACTCAATATGGCCGCCGCTTCAAAATGGCCGACCGCTTTCCTTTTACCACCTATGCAATATGGGTATCAAATGTAAGGATTTTAAGTGAAGAATACGATACAGTATCTGATGTTGCTTCAAATTCAATATGGCCGCCGCTCCAAAATGTCAAATCGATTTTCTTTTGCCACCTATGCAATATGGGTATCAAATGAAAGGGTTTTATTAGTAGAAAACGATACAGTGAGTGACATTGTTTCAAACTCAATATGGCTGCCGCTCCGAAATGTCAAATCGCTTTTCCTTCTCCACCTATGTAATATGGGTATCAAATGTAAGGATTTTAAGTGTAGAATACGATTCAGTAAGTGACGTTTCTCCAAATTCAATATGGCCGCCGCTCCGAAATGACAGACCGATTTTCCTTCTCCACCTATGTAATATGGGTATCAAATGTAAGGATTTTAAGTGTAGAATACGATTCAGTAAGTGACGTTTCTCCAAATTCAATATGGCCGCCGCTCCGAAATGACAGACCGATTTTCCTTCTCCACCTATGCAATATGGGTATCAAATGAAAAGCCTTTAATAGTAGAACACGATACAGTGAGTGACATTGTTTCAAACTCAATATGGCCGCCGCTTCGAAATGTCAAATCGCTTTTCCTTCTCCACCTATGTATTATGGGTATCAAATGTAAGGGTTTTATTAGTAGAACACGATACAGTGAGTGACATTGCTTGAAACTCAATATGGCCGCCGCTCCGAAATATCAAATCTCTTTTCCTTCTCCACCTATGTAATATGGGTATCAAATGTATGGATTTTAATTGTAGAATACGAATCAGTAAGTGACGCTGTTCCAAATTCAATATGGCCGCCGCTTCGAAATGTCAAATCGATTTTCTTTTGCCACCTATGCAATATGGGTATAAAATGATAGGACTTTAACAGTAGAACACGATACAGTGAGTGACATTGTTTCAAACTCAATATGGCCGCCGCTTCAAAATGGCCGACCGCTTTCCTTTTACCACCTATGCAATATGGGTATCAAATGTAAGGATTTTAAGTGTAGAATACGATTCACTAAGTGACGTTTCTCCAAATTCAATATGGCCGCCGCTCCGAAATGACAGACCGATTTTCCTTCTCCACCTATGTAATATGGGTATCAAATGTAAGGATTTTATTAGTAGAAAAACACGATACAGTGAATGATATTGCTTCAAACTCAATATGGCCGCCGCTCCGAAATGTCAAATCGCTTTTCCTTCTCCACCTATGTAATATGGGTATCAAATGTAAGGATTTTAAGTGCAGAATACGATTCAGTAAGTGACGTTCCTCCAAATTCAATATGGCCGCCGCTCCGAAATGACAGACCGATTTTCCTTCTCCACCTATGTAATATGGGTATCAAATGTAAGGATTTTATTAGTAGAACACGATACAGTGAGTGACATTGTTTCAAACTCAATATGGCCGCCGCTTCAAAATGGCCGACCGCTTTCCTTTTACCGCCTATGCAATATGGGTATCAAATGTAAGGATTTTATTAGTAGAACGCTATACAGTGAGTGATATTGCTTCAAACTCAATATGGCCGCCGCTCCGAAATGTCAAATCGCTTTTCCTTCTACACCTATGTAATATGGGTATCAAATGTAAGGATTTTAAGTGTAGAATACGATTCAGTAAGTGACGTTTCTCCAAATTCAATATGGCCGCCGCTCCAAAATGGCGGATCGCTTTTCTTTTGCCACCTATGTAATATGGGTATCAAATGAAAGGATTTTTTTAGTAGAAGACGATACAGTGAGTGACATTTCTTCAAACTCAATATGGTCGCCGCTCCGAAATGTCAAATCGCTTTTCCTTCGCCACCTATGTAATATGGGTATCAAATAAAAGGGTTTTATTAGTATAACACGATACAGTGAGTGACATTTCTTCAAACTCAATATGGCTGCCGCTCCGAAATGTCAGATCGCTTTTCCTTCTCCACCTATGTAATATGGGTATCAAATGTAAGGATTTTAAGTGTAGAATACGATTCAGTAAGTGACGTTTCTCCAAATTCAATATGGCCGCCGCTCCGAAATGACAGACCGATTTTCCTTCTCCACCTATGTAATATGGGTATCAAATGTAAGGATTTTATTAATAGAACACGATACAGTGAGTGATATTGCTTCAAACTCAATATAGCCGCCGCTCCAAAATGTCAAATCGCTTTTCCTTCTCCACCTATGTAATATGGGTATCAAATGTAAGGATTTTATTAGTAGAACACGATACAGTGAGTGATATTGCTTCAAACTCAATATGGCCGCCGCTCCAAAATGTCAAATCGCTTTTCCTTCTCCACCTATGTAATATGGGTATCAAATGTAAGGATTTTTAGAGTAGAACGTAACCTTTTCAGTTTTTTTTAATAATCGAACACCATTTTTTATGTAACTTAAAAAAACGAATTTTTTTTTGCACCGACTTGCAACTGAAAACCTTTTGCTTAGAAAAACATTAAGTGGACCACTCCACCGCGGGGTGCTTGCTCCCCGCGGCACACACGCGACATCGACATCGCTTCGAAATAAAAGAGCGTATAAAGTACAACATAACCTTTCCAGCTTTTTGATCAATCGAACACCTTTTTTAGTTAAATTTTAAATCGACTTTAAAAAAAGATATATTTTTGCACCAAATCGCAACTGAAAACTTTTTTTTATTACAAAAGCGATGTGAGGACCACACCACCGCGAGGTGCGTGCACCTCGCGGCATACGCGCGTCCACATGACAATTCAATGTTGCCGGCGCATGGAAATGACAGATCGCTTTTTTTTGCCACCCACCGAATATGGGTATCAAATGAATGGACTTTGAGTGTAAAATACGATACAGTCACTGACATTGCTTCAAATTCAATATGGCCGCCGCCCCTTATTGGCCGATCGCTTTTCTTTTGCCACCCACGTTATATGGGTATCAAATGAAAGAGCATTCCGAGTAGATCGTATCCTTTCCAGTTTATTGAATATTCGAACACCTTTTTTAGGCAAATTTTTAAACTTCAGCAAAAAAAAGACACATTTTTGCCCCGACTCGCAACCGATAACATTTTGATTACAAAAGCTAAAAGTGGAACAACACCTCCGCGGGGTGCTCGCACCCCGCGGCACACACGCGACATCTAGTTGTCTTATATAATATTAGTAGGATGTTTCCAGCCGGATATAAAATGTGAGCACTGTGACAAGACATTCTCAACGCTGAAGAACTTGCATAGTCACCTCCGAACACATACAGGAGTTCGTCGCTACCAATGTCGCTCGTGTGGCAAGAGGTTTGCCTATCTTAATGTGCTCAAGAACCACGAGAAAACTCACACTGGTATCAAGAGTCACGCCTGCCACCTGTGCGACGCCAACTTCGTGCAGCTGTATAATCTTAAGGTTAGAATAGAAGAGAAGTGTTTATATTTCCGCTGCTAAAGAGCTTATTACACTATTAAATTGTAGAAATTGTAAATAGGAACAATAGAAAGTCAGAAAAGAATGATCACACTACACTAGATTTAATCCCACATTTCACTGCAATGTTGCCATGTTAGTGGATTTTCCCCTAGTTTTGGTGTTTTGGAACCCCTAATTGGTGGTCGAAATTCGTTTTTGGTGGCTAGTGGTTTTTTAGTGGGCATCAGAAGTAATAAAAAATATTTTACAAAAAATAAAAACCGACTTCAAAAACACTGCCGTCGGTGCCAAACGATGATTTCCTAGAAAGTCTTGAAATTTGGCACCGACTTCAATATAGAAGTGTGATGTTGTCTGTACCTATTCTTATATTATTTTTAACTTTTAAGTGTTTTTGAAGTCAGTTTTTATTTTTTGTAAGATTGTTGCATTCAGGTCATCTGACCACGATCCTCAGTGATGAGGGAGCGACTAGAGAGAGAGAGAGAGCAATATTCCCTAAGTTGAACAATACCTAGTACAACAAAAAAAAGAATTACTTAAATCGGACTTGTAGTTCCGGAGATATGCGAACACAAACATAAAAACATACATACAAACACTTTTGAAATTTGGCACATTTGTTCAGACGCTGATAAAGACTAACATATACGAAAACTGGGCAGTTCCGGAAATATTACATACATACGAATTGATTACCTTTTTTTAACCTCCTTTTTTTTGAAGTCGGTTAAAAATGGAGGTGGACTGGGCACTTATTGAGGAGTAACCTTGATAAGTGGAGCAAACGTGTGACGCTCTGGTATCCTAGAGATGGCAAACGCAAACGAGGACGCCCAATAAGATTTGGGAAGATGAGATTCGCCTTACTCTAGGGTCACTGTAGACACGAGTGGCGCTGGATAGACTCCAATGAAGACAGTTGGAGGAGGCCATTGCCAGGAGGCACACAGAAATCCGCGACAATATTTAAAACGAAAAAACGTAGTATTTAATTTGCACTTATTTGTTGTTTCTGTAATAAAGGCTATTTTATTAACCGACTTCTAGAAAAGGAGGAGGTTTCTCAATTCGACCGTATATATGTTTTTTTTTATGTTTGTTCGCGGATAACTTCGTCGTTTATGGACCTATTTTGATGATTCTTTTTAACCAACTTCAAAAAAGGAGGAGGTTCTCAATTCGATGCGTGTTTTTTTTTGTGTATGTTACGCGATTACGCCGCCAGTTGTGGAACGATTTTCAAAATTATTTTTGTATTCGATAGAGTATAATTCAAGGGTGGTCCCATGGTCACCGAAGTCAGGATCTAATGATGGGATCCCATGAAAATCGAGGAAAACCCTTAAATTTTAAGGTGTTTCCAACGTGTTTTGAGTGTATGTTACGCGATTACTCCGCCAATTGTGGACCGATTTTCAAAATTCTTTTTGTATTCGATAGAGTATACTCCTAGGGTGGTCACAAGGTCACCGAAGTCAGGATCGGATGATGGGATCTCATGAAAATAGAGGGAAACGCTAAAAGGTGAGCTGGTATTAAATTAGGGTTTCTTTCACTAAAAAGATTTCATTCACTAAAAAGTTAAAAATAAAAAATATTTTACAAAAAATAAAAACCGACTTCAAAAACACTGAAAAGTTGAAAATAATATAAGAATAGGTACAGACAACATCACACTTCTATATTGAAGTTGGTGCCAAATTTTAAGACTTTCTAGATCATCGTTTGGCACCGATTTCAATAAAAAACTGTGATGTTGTCTGTACCTATTCTTATATTATTTTTAACTTTTCAGTGTTTTTGAAGTCGGTTTTTATTTTTTGTAATTGTATTCGATAGATAGAGGATACTCCAAGGGTGGTTCCATGGTCACCAAAGTTAGAATCTGATGATTGGATCCCATAAAAATCGAGGGAATCCAACGAGGGTGTCCAACGTGTGTGTTTGTGTGTATGTTACGCGATTACTCCGCCAATTGTGGACCGATTTTCAAAATTCCATTTGTATTCGATAGAGTATACTCCTAGGGTGGTCCCAAGATCACTAAAGTCAGGATCTGATGATGGGGTCTCATGAAAATCGAGAGAATCCGAAAATCTAATGATGAGATCTCATGAAATGTAATACCAGCTCACCTGGTTCCTTTCCCATCGTTTTTTTGTGATTTCATTCACTAAAAAGTTAAAAATAAAAAATATTTTACAAAAAATAAAACCGACTTCAGAAACACTGAAAAGTTAAAAATAATATAAGAATAGGTTCACACTTCTATATTGAAGTCGGTGACAAATTTTACGACTTTCTAGTTTCTTAATTTTTATTAAATTGGTTTCAACTTCAAAGCAGTACAGTGCTGTAACGACAGCGCTAATCAGTATTGGGAATCAGCACTGGTGCCGAAGGCGAACAGTGTAGTCTAAATCCCTGTGTACTTGATGAATTTAGGTGACACGCATTTTCGGTCTTGTCATCAGGTTACGTTCAACGCACCCGTAGGTTACGTTCCCATCGTAGATCTCATCCTTGCCTCAAGGCTGGATTGGGATCAAGAGTGAGCCCATTCTAAGTTAAAAAAAAACCGCTTTCTAAACAAGAAATCTGTATTAACAACAAAATGCTTTTCACAATGATCCTGTTTTATACTCATAAACTTTTTCAAATTATCTTGTATCCATTATATCAGAGGCATTTGGAGACGCACAGCAACAAGAAAAATTACGGATGTGTACAATGTGGCAAGAAATTCGCCCAACCCAACTACCTGAAGATACATTTAATTCGACACACGGGCATCAAGAATATTGCGTGCGCGTCGTGCGACAAGAGGTTCTATGTTAAGGTAATTACCTTATAATCACAATCATATACTTAGTATTAAACACATATTCTTATTGATTTTGATATCTGTCACGTGCTTTTTTTATAACTAAGGGTCCTCGCGCATTAGGCCAGCACGACACTGGTCGTGGTCGACGGTCGTAGCCGCATGCGACCAGGTCAACTATAGAACCTTATGAGTGGCCGCGCACTTGGTCGCAGCGACCAATGGCCACAAACAACGGGTCGTCACGACTGGTCGTGGTCGTCTAGTGCGCTTGGTCCCTTAGTTGGCAAACAAGCAGGCTGCCGATCTGCAGGCCTATTCGCTAACTACGGTTGGTAACTAGAACTGTCATTTTTGAAGGACACTTTATATCCATTACTGGTTTAGTGATCTTATTTGTTACGGCAGCGTTCATGATAGCAGTAATGGATGTTAAGTTCCTTTCAAAAATGACACTTCTAGTTAGCAACCGAAGTTACAGAATAGGCCTGCTGGTAGTAAGTCGCTACAGTGGCTTATAGTACACGTGGTTCCTGTAAGATTTAAACTGAACGCACATATCAGTACGCGCACGCGCCGCATTTATGGCGTCATCAGCATGCGTTTTTAATACACGGACACCTCCCGCCTTTTTGAAATTCGGCGCGTACGGTGCGGCCAAAGGTGCTAGGTTTCGTATAATTTCATACAACGAATTCCAAAAATGCGGCGCGTGCGGCTCGGACATATATGCGTTCAGCTTTACAAATGTAGATTTGAAATTGTAAATCTTCACAAGGACCTCAATGTGCGTTGCCAATGCGCAGACACAATTAGCCGTGATATGAATCGTTTGCTCCAAACCTCTCCGAGATCACTGTACGCGCGGGGCTGTTTGCGTGGGCCTGTTTTCGCCCGATGTAGGCAGCCGGCCCTCTGTATCTATTTACTTTGAGCCGGAACTCAGCAGAAATATGCGAGATAGAGTTATCCGCGAAAACGGCGCTAGCACTGCATGAATCTCCCTCTAGTAAAATTTTTGCTGGTAAAATGTTGCTTATTCAAAATCCGAATTAAAAATATTAACATGCCATGTCGTCGGTCTGTCGCGAACTGTATCACATTGTACGTACTGAGTAAAATTGATTGCTGCTTGTTTACCACCTTAAAAATGTAAATATAAAAATGTATTATGCAATAACTTATTACATTATTATTACAGAGTGACCTAAATAAGCACATGAAATCACATTCAGCAGATCGGCCACACTCATGCCCATACTGTGACAAGACCTTCAAGCGAAAGAGCTTTCTCATAGTGCATGCTCGAAGTCATACGGGTAAGAAAAATATAGATATATTTTGTTTCGAACTTGTAAAAAAATCGCTTTATTTTTAATTTTGCGCGCAGTCTCCGAAGTAAACTTTGTTTTAATTATGTAAGTACATTTGTATTGTATGGATTCTGAAACAAGCAATAGCTTTTAGTCACAACAGGAGGATTATGGCCGTCTGATCATCTCATGGTAAATGACAATAAGACTGCAGATGGAAACCAAATTTTCCTTCGATTTCTCATCTCATCCACAAAGGTACTGGATATCTCACCACAGGTGTGGTGATAAGCTAGCCAGGATCTCGAATTCAGTCCCCTACAGGTACATACAACCTAACTAAGCATTAGTTTGTCACCGTTATAACGAGTTAGTCTAGTTAAAAAGGTGTATCAAGTCGAAACATTGAGACACATGATAGTGAACAAGTTTTGTTTTAGGACTTTTAATAATAATTGGTATTTTACGAGTAAACATTTTTATATTTAAGATTTCAAAACAAACTGTTGCGGCAGCCCTAGCCGTCATTTGTTGTTAACATAACGGTCATGGCCAACCAAGATCAGTTAGGCGCATAACACATTGCACCGGACACCGCTCCGGTGTGCGGTGCTGCGGTTTTTAATTTTGACTGAAGAATCTTAATTTGTATACAAAAACCGCAAGGCCGCATGCTCGTGCGGTTGTGCGGCGTGCGCGACGCCACCGCACTCCCGGACGGTGATGCGGTGCGGGCCGCGGGGTATGCCACACTGCGCCGCAGTATCGTACGGATATTTGCGTAGAAAGGACGTGCATACGCGTAATAGATCTCGACATAGATAATGCTGTGATGCGGGGCGTCGTGCACCACAGCTCCGGACGGTGATACGGAGCAAACCGTACGGGGTGGCACGGTTCCGTGCCGCCGCAGCAGCATGCGGATTTCGTCCCTCCGTACACCGCAGCGGGATGCGGCGGCAATGTGTTAAGCGCCTTATCCCTGCTGCGCTATCATTATTCATGATGCGCGGTTATTCCGCAAAATCAAAGAAAAATGCCGTGATCTTATTGGCGCACGATGCATAACTGCCGTCCTAAGCCTCACTCACTTATAAGGATTGTACATTTTGAATTTTTTGTAAAATAAGTTTGTTTGTATGAAAATAAAACTCGACGGCCCCCACCGCTTGATACATTATTTTCGACTAACCTTATTGTATTATTTATGATTGTACTGATCATGTTGCAGGAGAGAGACCGTACGAGTGTGAGATTTGCCCGAAAAAGTTTCGTTCATGGAAGGATATGCGGAACCACCGCATGATCCACACGGGGGAACGGCCCCACAAGTGCCAGCTGTGCGGCCAGGCGTTCATACAGAAATGCGCTCTGAACAGACACATGAAAGGGCACAGTCAGTCTGAACCACCCATAACTATTTATCGATGAGCGGGAAACATGCAACTAAGTAAACCAGCACCAGATAACCTGCCACTCAGGACTCATGCACGCACAGAACAGAAAAAACAGTAGAAGTCGCATGATGACTTATTAGCATGAAAACCGGCGTCGCCAAACTCAACACCTAATCCAAAATACCGAGCTGTAATTGGTCAAATAGACTGACTTATGTCCCGAAATTTATCAATTCAAATTCAATCTTATTACAATATAAAAACAGCCCATAATCAATTGATTCCGCAAATAAGCAAACGCGAACTATTAAGTACCAACTACTAAGCGCAAGATGGCGTTACAAATGTTGCTTTTAAATCTACCCGTTTAGTGATGTATGCAGTACAGTAATAGGTATTAGCACAGATAATATATCATACTATACAGTCAGAATATTTGATACCGAATAACGAAAACGACTTTCACTTTTTTATGGTTAATAATTATTTTAAAAGTATAAACGTACAATTGAGCAAAAACTTTTAGAATAGACAATGTTTCTGCGATTCGGCTACTCCTTTCGAAAATACGATGACATGTTTCTTTAATTGTTTAAGAATTATTAATATCGTATTTTAAAATAATAATATTAAATTGTTTGAGCTGCCATCGTACCACTGTGTTTCTCTATCGTAACGGCATAAAAATTACTTCAAAATTGTAAATAAATAAAATACGTTAATGTAAATTTTATACTTGTATAGTATGTGATAGGAAACCCCATGGTCGAAGATTTGAGTTACTGGATCGCCTTTTGCAAGAACAAATAACTGCACAATCAACCATTTTTAGGAGCTCTTACTTGCAACACGAAACTAAGTGTCAATATTTTGTGTTCCCTCCCCTCGCCCTAATAACTGCTCCAAGACGATTCTTCATAGACCTGATCAGCTTCTGAATTGATTCTTGCGGAATACCTTCCCACTCCTCAATCAACGCTGATTTTAGCTCATTCAGACATGAATGAGCAGGAGTTCTGGAACGAACCTTCCTCTTCAGTTCATCTCACACGTGCTCAATGGGATTCAAGTCAGGGCTGAGCGCTGGCCAGTCCAATGTGGCATACCGACTTCTTCGAGGTATTCCGTTGTTACACGGGCAGTGTGACAACGAGCGTTATCGTGCATAAGGAGGAAGTCATCACCGATGTATCCCGCATAGGGAACGACATGTTCCAGGAGAATATCGGAAATGTACCGGTCCGAAGTTAGACCGCCTCCTCGTCCCCCGCCAGGCACGAAAACAAGCTCGGTTTTACCATCGAAGGAAATGCCGGCCCACATCATACAACAGCCGCCCCCATAAGCCACTGTTTCAGCGACACAGCACTGTGCAAATCGCTCCCCAGGCCGCCTGTAGACCCGTCCTCTTTTGTCGCTACCGTGCAAACACATCCTGTTTTCGCCGGAGAACAGGACTTGCCTCCATTGCTCAACCTCCCAATCAAGATGGGTGCGAGCAAACTGAAGGCGTGCTTGTCGGTGAGCTGCCGTGAGTTTCGGGCCTGTGGCAGGCCTTTTTGGAGTCAGATTCGCTTGCTTGAGTCGTCGACGAACTGTCCAATCGCTGGCTGCTACCCCACGAACATCTCGGAGCTCCTGTTGGACGTCGACACCAGTCAAATGCCGATTTCGGAGAGAGGTTGACACGATAAAACGGTCATCCCTCTCCGATGTGCACCGGCGCCGGCCACCAGTCTCCCGAAAGCGCTTATAAACTTTCGAAACACAGGATTGGCTTATGTGGAGCCAACGAGCGACAACCCGCTGGCTGAGCCCTTCTTGCAATAGGGCTACGATTTGTGCTGCTTCTGTAGGTGTTGACTGTTGTCTCCATTGTCGTACAAGGTAAAGGGTCAAAAGTGGCGGAGATGTGTACCGGTCAACGTGTGAAAGTCGACTGATAAAAATCCGATAACAGGTGCTTTTATAGGGGGTCAATAGGTCGCAACTCGTGACGTATCAAACAATTGAAACACGTCTTTTTCGATACACCTTTACTTAATGCGGAATGGCTCCATAAATACTGGCTTGTTTTTAATGAATTCGGTATCAGTTTAAAAGTAAAGAGTTGAACCTTTAAAATTATGTCATTTTTACGATTATTAAAAAAGTATTAACTACTCAAGATAACGCGCAACCAATTTCAAGTAATTGATTCCAAACTTTTGCTCGCGAGTGTAGTTTTATGTAACGTGCATGGTCATAAATAGCCAATGTACTTTGGCAGAGGGGTTCGCCCAGCCTTGCCATCTCCATAGGGTAAATGCTTTAAGTTTGCATACGAACATAATAATTTATAATCATAATTCAAACAATAACAATATCTGATACAAAAATTAAGTACCTTATTAGTTGTTGAGTATCTATGTGACACGTCACTAATTGAGTAGCGTTTGCCATTAGGATTCATTACGGAAAGTTCGAGCAAGGATGATATAAAGAAAGGATTGTCAATGTCTAACATTTCTAAAATTAGTTATAACCACGAGCAATAGATGGAGCGAGCTGTATTAAATCTAAAAAAGTCGATATTTTTAAAAGCAACAAAGCACACACGCTCCTAGGATGCACAGCAGTGATTACATAGATTTATGTAGTTATACAAGAGCACGATAGATGGCGCTATCTACACTTTTGACACTTTCTGTCAGACAATCTCTCTCATTTTAAGGTGCGTTGGAGAACAAGTAATTTGATAGCGTTCGAAAACCAAAGTGGAGTAATTTTCGCCTGACAGGAGTAAATTTCTCGTGGACCCCAGAAAGTGTTAAATTTTACCTGGTATTGACAGATGATTGTTCTGTGATTAGTGGCTAGCATTTCGTTTTTATGTAGAAGTTAAAGTTTGCAAATTATAAGTAAAGCTTTGTGCAGTTGTAAAATATAGCAAGTTCGCGTTGCAAAACACAAAAACATTTTTCTTTATTTTTGTGCTACTAAAAAAATTAGGAGTGGCAAAAAATAAACCTTTTTTTAACTGACCTCTAAAAAAACCGGTCAAGTGCGTGTAGGCCCACGCGTAGTGTAGGCTTCCGTATAGTGCTGCCATCCGTCCGAATAAAGCCGGACAGTGTTAGGCTTTTTGACGACCTCTTGTCCGGCCTTTGACTGCGTCCGGCCCGTCCGGTTTCTGTTACGCTTTTTATATACTATCGTTCAATCAATTCAATCATTCATTTCAGTCAGTAGCGAACGAGAGAGCAAGACGAGATTGGCTGACTCGCTCGCAAAGTTGTGTTTTTTTTTTTTTTTTATGAATAATCCCTTCCGGTTTTGGCATTCAAAAGTCCGTCTTTAAAATATGATAATGTGATTTATGCGATATTTATGTCATTATTTAAAAATTTTTCTTAATGTCCGGCTTTGGGATCCAAAAGTCCGGCTTTTTTAACGGGTAAGTCCGGCTTTATGATTTTCAGAGATGGCAACGCTACTTCCGTAGTTGCAAATGCCAACTTTGAGTTCACACTCACACCTCACAATACGTTGCTATTAAATTAGGCATTATTATTATGATTAAAGCTGCAATGATTTTATATTTACTCAACTTCATCTGGTTTCCGAGTAGATTTTATAAGTTGGTCGTCTATAACTTTTTAGTTTGTACTTAGTACTCAACTCTGATAGTTTTCCTTTAAACTTCGTTATACACGGTGTTTCATAATAACTAATAAATAATTAATGCGTTATCTAAAACTAATTATTAAAATAGTAATTAAATTGTGTTCACCCGTAATGTCATTCAACCCAAAATTTTAATGTATATCATAGTATCATCATCATGTCTACGAATTACATAAAAATTTTGGATTGAATGACATTACGGGTGAACACAATTTAATAATTATTTTTAGATAACGCATTAATAATTTATTGGTTATTATGAAACACCGTGTATATACTACTGTTGTAATTTTTTCACGTGTCCATATACACGGGTATTTTTTTATCACCCTGGAAAATTTAAGGGACGCTTCACGACATGGTACTAGAATGATTTAAATACTTACCTATGAATAAAAAAAATAACTCCCATATTTAATTTTAGATTAATTTTCTAAAAAATCCAAAAAATGCTGCACTAGTTAAAAGCAGCATTTTTAGAGATTTTTTTATATTTTTGTTATATTATTCATTTTTTATTTTTATATCATTATGGATGTATATTGAAGCGTCCCTAAAGTTTTCCAGGGTGATAAAAAAATAACCGTTTAGCAGTTAGAGGGGGGGGGGGGGGGGGGGACACTTATCTCTAACAAAAATTTGCAAATTTCCGAGACGGATCCCTAAATCGAAAAATGGTGTTCTGAACCTTACATTATTTTTTAAAGACCTATTCAACAATAACCCACAGGATGGGTTAGACGAAAAAAAAAATTTACTGCCACTTTACTTGTATGAGAGCTACCCTAAAAAAATTTTTTTTTCAATAATTTTTTTTACCACTTTTTTGGCATGAATAATATACATACTCATACAGAATTACAGCTTTTTAGTACTAATAGTCTCTGAGTAAAACCGCAGACGGACAGACAGACAGACATGGCGAAACTATAAGGGTTCCTTGTTTAATACGGAACCCTAAAAAGGAGGAGGTTTCTCAATTCGACCGTATATATGCTTTGTTTATGTTTGTTCGCGGATAACTTCGTCTTGATGATTCTTTTTGTATTCGATAGAGGATACTCCAAGGGTGGTCCCATGGTCACCAAAGTTAGGATCTGATGATTGAATCCCATAAAGATCGAGGGAAACCCTTAAAGTTTTAGGTGTGTCCAACGTGTTTTGTGTGTATGTTACGCGATTACTTCGCCAATTGTGGACCGATTTTCAAAATTCCTTTTGTATTCGATAGAGCAGGTATACTTCTGGGGTGGCCCCAAGATCACTTAAGTCAGGATCTGATGATGGGATCTCATGAAAATCGAGGGAAATCCCAAATTTCCTTTATATTATTTTAGGGTTCCTTTCACTAAAAAGATTTCATTCACTAAAAAGTAAAAAATAAAAAATATTTTACCAAAAATAAAAACCGACTTCAAAAACACTGAAAAGTTTAAAATAATATAAGAATAGTGTTTTATTAGAATTAAACAATTATTATGAAATAACAAACTATATTGAATAAACAACAAAATCACATTATTACAAGTTTCAATAGTCTGACATGACATTAACCAGAGCGTGCCTTGAGCGCGGGCTAATCTGACAGCTCTTAATAATTATAATAAATAGGCAAAGGTATAATGCTATAATGCCAACACGTTCCCTTCTTTTAACTTTAACATAACAATATTATTAAATACTTAAACAACTAAAACATGTTTGTCATTAAGTACAATCATAATCATTAAGATAATTTGGTTTCTTAACCATTCGTTTAGGTCTGGTACAGGTAGTTTCATTATTATCAGACTTAGGAGATAATGTTTGATTTGATTCACAAATATTATTAGAATCATTATTATTGTTTAAAGAATCGTTTTCCTGATAAGGTACCAATACATTTGCAGTTTCTAAATTATCAATAACTATATTATCAAGAATGCTAGTTTCTTCCCGATGCACAGAATTATTCAAATCTAAATTATTGTTTAGTAAGCTTCTAGATTGGTTGCTATCAGAGGCAGGACGAATATGAGACAGATCCCTTCTATACAGAGTGTTATTAACATTAACTACATAAGAACGATTAGATAAAACATCCTCAACTGTTCCTAAGGTCCACTGTTTGTTTACCGAAGGCTGCAACTGAACTGCAACAGGTTGGCCAATGTCTAATTTTGTTTCTTTTCTTGTCTTTTTGTCAAAGGATTGTTTCACTTTTTCTTTATGTTTTATGATAGCTTCTGTAACATTGCCTACAATTCTTGGTTTTAGTTTATCAAGAAGTGCTGGTAGGTTTTTCTAGAAAATAATCTATCTGTTGGACTAATATTAATTTTGTTAGGTGTGTTTCTTAAAGTTAATAAGTTGTATCAAAAATCTTCATTAGTCTCTGCAGATTTCTGAAGTAATCTTTTCGCTATTTTAACAGTTGACTCTGCTTTACCATTCCCCTGTGGATGATTGGGTGCAGATGTTGAGTGAGTGAAATTCCATTCTTCTGAAAATCTTGTGAAATCAATATTTACAAAATTGGTACCGCCATCAGTAACAACAATTTCTGGCACACCATGTCTTGAAAAAATCTTTTTACAAGCCTGAATAACTTCTTTAGCTGATAAATCTTTTAATATATCAATTTCAAAAAATCCGAGTAATGGTCTACAGTTATCAAGTATTTTAATTGTTTTCCTTTATAATTAAAATAAAATACATCCATTGATACTATTTGGAAAGGGTATTCAGGTATTTTGTGACTCTGCATAGGCAACCTTTGTTGAGAAGGTAGAAATTTTATACAAGTTGAGCAGTTTTTTATGACGTCTTTTATATCGGTAGACAATGATGGCCAGTAAAGGTATTCTCTTGCTAGCTTAAGTGTATTTTCTATTCCTGAGTGCGCTTTATGCAGTTGACTAAGCATCTTAGAGCGTAGATTTTCTGGTATTAAGATAGTTTGATTTTTCAATATTATATTATCAAATAGTGTTAAATCTTCTTTGAAGCTAAAGTAATGTTTTAAGGAATCAGGTACATCTCTCATATATTTGGGCCAACCACTTCTTATGTATTGCTTCATTTTATTATAATTATGATCACTTTCAGATTCAATTCTGATTTCATCTAATAATTTATCAGATGTATGTTTAATTGGATTACTTTTTTCTATTAATGTGAATATTTTTGTTGTTTTTTTGTTTTCCAAATCATCATAATTTAAATAAAATCTAGATAATGCATCAGCCATAACATTCTCTGTACCAGATACAAATTGTAATTCTATACTGTATCTTTGTAGAACTAAAAGCATAGCTTGTAATCGCTTGGGTGCATGCAGTAAAGGTTTCTTAAAAATGTTGAGTAAAGGTTTATGATCTGTTTTAATAATAGTTTTGTGATTACCTATAATCAGCTGGTCAAACCTTGTACATGCAAACACAACCGCCAGAAGCTCCTTCTCAATTTGTGCATATTTTTTTTCAGTGGGTGTAAGAGTTCTTGATGCATATGCCACTGGTTGGTTATCTTGGAATACAGCTACCCCCAGAGCTCCTTCACTGGAATCACATTCTAGTGTTAATGGTTTTGTCTTGTCAAAATATTTCAATGTTTTTAAGTCGCTTATTATTGATTTTAATTTTTTAAATTCATCATCAGCTAATTTCGACCAATTCCATTCAGATTTTTCTAATGTTAGGTGTCTTAAATGCCGAGATTCTGCACTCAAATTCGGAATGTATCTACTCATGTATGTTATAACGCACAAAAATCTCTGTACCTCTTTTTTATTGTTTGGTGTAGGTATATGTAAAATTGCCTCAATTTTGGATGGATCCGGCTGTAAGCCTTTGTTGGTAAGTACATGACCATAATATTTTACCGATGTTTGTAATAATTTCATTTTATTTTTATTTAATTTACAATTGTAGCTTACTAATCTTTCTAAAAGTTTTTCAAGATTTGTATTGTGATCCATAATTGCTTCATTCACTGTATCTCCAATACCATACACTAAAATATCGTCCACCAGTAACTCAACACCTGATAACCTATATACAATTTCTTACATTTTCATTTGGAAATAATCTGGAGCTGATGATATACCAAACGGTAATACCTTCCACCTATATTTACCAAATGGTGTCCAGAATATTGTAAGCTTACTGCTAGCTTTCGAGAGAAAAAGATGCCAAAATCCTTTTTTAACATCAAATGTAGAGAATATCTTAGCTTTACCCAGTTCCGGAAGTACCTCATCAATTGTAGTGAACTGATAATTAGGCCTTTTAATAGCTTTATTTAGTGGTATTGGGTCTAAACAGATTCTGAAACTATTATTTTTTTTACCAATAGTATATTACTTACCCACTCAGTGTAGTTTTCTTCCTTTTCTATTATTCCTTCTTTTTCTAACCTTATTAATTCCTCTTTCAGGGACTCCCGAAGTGCAACAGGAACTCGTCGTGCTTTTTGTATAACAGGTGTGACATTGTTGTCTATTTCTAATGTTACTTCACCTGGAAATCTTCCCTGTCCTTTAAAAACTGATTCATATTTATTAATTAAATCCTGAGTCTTCGTATTATATGATAGTTCCTTACAAAACCGTACCACGGGCTCCCGATAGGAACAAATTATAATTAGTTCTAAATAAAATCAATAGATGTCGCGGCATGTACCATACTAGAATGCCATAACTTATTCTTACGCATTCTGCTAACATTAAGCTGTAACTAACCACTAGATGTTTTAATTAAAAAGAAATTATTATTTTCAAAACAAATTTGTTAATTTTTTAAGTAAAATTGATAAATTGCAAAATGAGTCTGCTTTGTTGTGCTTTTTTGTTTTGAACTGCCATCTATCGTGAGCTATTGTTAATATCTCGTCCAGACGTCAATAACTTTGAAATTTAAAAGTATGACTACAGATGGCAGTATTTCAGATACTGATAAACAGAAGTGAGCTTGAACTGAGTGTTTGCGTTTTGTTTTCCAAATGTGTTTGGCATTTTTATGTCTAAATCGCAGATTAGGTACATATTCTAACATCTCAATGTTATCAAATTTTCGTTTGTCGTTAAATAATTTAGAAGAAAATATACATTAGGTAAGAACGAATATAATGAATTATTATTTTTTTATTAAGTAAATAAATGTTAAATATTTATTTTGATTATATTGTTATCTTTTGAACTAATTGTTTAAAAACATTGCGACTGTTTCGAGGTGAATTTGTGCTTGCTAATTTCTGGTGTTTTATCGACGACCCAGGCCTTTTCTCTAACTTCGGTTGCTAACTAGAACTGTCATTTTTTAAAGAAACTTAACATCCATTACTGCACCATGAACGCCACCGTAACACATAAAATCACTGAACTAGTAATGGATATAGTTAGCGAATAGGCCTACTGGCTTTGAAAACGGACAATTCGAATTAGACACCTACACAACCTACACAATATACGACTGCTGCAATTTTGAATTTGGACTCCGACGAACCATCCACGAATGACGATTAAGGCTTTTGAATGTCGGTCGTAATAGCAATTACTTTCGTAATGCACGGTTGGCGCAGAGGTCTAGTGATCGCCTGCTGCGCAACGGGTCGCGAGTTCGATTCCCGTACGGGACAAATATTTTGTATGGCCTTTTTTTATGGTATAGGGGGCAAGCGAGCAGACGTATCACCTGATGGTAAGTAATTACCGTCGCCCAGGGACACCCGCAACCCCAGAAGAGTTACAAGTGCGTTGCAGGCCTTTGAGGTGGGATACGCTCTTTTTTTGAAAGTTTGAAGGTCGTATTGGTCGTATCGCCTATCACATCATTATTTCAATTACTTAGCTAGTATGTAGTCACTTTCTACTCTTTTTCTTTAATTTTATATACCTACAAAATTAAGTATGAGAAAAGATCTCTGTCGATTGGTGCTAAAAATAGTATAATAGTACCTACTTAAGTAAATGTCAGAATTTAACGAGTTCAATTCCCGGTTTATGTAAGTATCGAAAACTTTAAATACAGCTTTACTATTTTTTGAAAATGAAAAATGTTTAGTTATAATAAAATTTAGGGTACACTCCCTTTCAGGGAGAACACCGGAGGGTTTTTAGTGGGTAGGCCTGGCACTCTGCCGGGAGAGCCCTACCATAAGAATACTCGTATTATTAGTTATTCTTATGGCCCTACACACGCTCACCGTCTAGCCAACGGCGGGTACGGTGCGGTTAAACGCATTTCCCCCCGAGAAAAAAAACGGGTACATTCCATTCGTCAAAAATGTTTAATTTCCATTCTGTAGAAATAAATGGAATATTGATAGTAGGTAATCTATTTGTTATTTTAAGGGGGCAAGGGGCGACCAATGAATGAGCGACCCCCAGTGGGCCATTGCGACCTGTACAGATCTATTTTGGCTGAATATTGATAGTGGGTAAGAATTCAAATTGACGAATTGAATAATATGACAACTAATTAAACAAAATTAAGACTATATTCAATAAATTAACAATTCTTTAGCTAAATTCTTAATTATTGTATTGTATTACTTATAGTATCGGCAATAGCAAAGAAAGTTAGTTGGCAAAAATTTTAATTGACGAATTGAGTAAAATGACGAGAACTAATTGAACAAAAAACACTGAAAACTTAAAAATAATATAAGAATAGGTACAGACAACATCACACTTCTATATTGAAGTCGGCGCCAAACGATGATCTCCTAAAAAGTGTTAAAATTTGTCACCGACTTCAATATAGAAGTGTGATGTTGTCTGTACCTATTCTTATATTATTTTTAAGTTTTCAGTGTTTTTGAAGTCGGTTTCTATTTTTTGTAAATTTTTTTTTATTTTTAACTTTTTAGTGAATGAAATCTTTTTAGTGAAAGAAGAAAGTAAATTAGTGTTTTCCTCGATTTTCTATGGGATCCCATCATCAGATCCTGACTTTGGTGACCATGGGACCACCCTTGCAGTATACTCTATCGAATACAAAAAAAAATTTGGAAATCATTTTAAAAATGACGGAGTTATGAGGTAACAAATATAAAAAAAACAACAAAATTGATAACCTCCTCCTTTTTTGAAGTCGGTTAAAAATGAAGATTAATTCAAGAAATTATGTAGGTATTATTCTTTAGACAAATTCTAAGTTAAATTATTGTATTGTATGGTCGGTGAAAATGCAATGAAAGTAGGCACTTACTCAAATTGACTTTAATAGTTTTATTTGTTTTACTATACCTAAGTACATTCACTAAAATTACAGCTTCATGAATCATTGGAATTCTCAAAGAATAAAATGTCTTCTTGTCCATTAGAACATTTCTTGTATTGGGTAGGTATGTGGTTGGTTCAATTCTAAAATCTTGTCGCTCTCTAATAGTTTTCTACGTTGAGTTAATTAGCGACGGTTTTCTCTTAGTTGAATTTATTTAAATAAGTAGACAAATTAATGCTAAAGTCTAACAAATTACAAAAATTATATCATGTAGGTAAGTTTTTGTGACAGTTAAGATGCTGTTTCCGAGTATTTCCGGTTTCTGTGAGAATCCCTTGCTTTAATTGCTTGTAAAAATACTGCCATCTATTGACATGCTATATAACTACGCAATAAAACGTCGATTTTCGAACCAAAGCATTGCTGTGCTCTCTTTGGTTTTAGGAACAAAAAAGCAGTGTCCAGTGCTGCCGCCAAGCGAGAAAGCTATGGTAACTTTTTAGTTACCCGAGATAGTTTCCTTAGGCGTGCACGGATTTGTACTATGGGATTGGGCATCTGTACTAGTATTATGTTATCTGTGACCGTACTAAATTCATTTGAATACATGCCTTACAAGACAGAAGTGGGATATGATTGTTGTGTACTACTTGAAAAGTAACTTGGTATTTATTGATACGTTCAGAAACTGTCACTTTGAATATAATGTTAATTTCACCGATAATTTTTATATTATGACCACCAAATGCAAATAAACATTTATTTGAAAATCTCATATTTTTAGATATATACTGTTTATCAAATGCTATAATGCCAACAAATAGTTACAGACAACATCACACTTCTATATTGAAGTCGGTGACAAATTTTAAGACTTTCTGGATCATCGTTTGATACCGACTTCAATATAGAAGTGTGATGTTGTCTGTACCTATTTGTAAACTTTTCAGTGTTTTTGAAGTCGGTTTTTATTTTTTGTAAAATATTTTTTTATTGTGAAGAACGCAAAATTGTTTCAATTTTTGATGTTTCTCATTTAATAAAAAATATAAGAAATAATGTTTTAACTCATAATTTCATTAACAATATAAATGAAGTTTTTTAAAGATATCATCAACTTATGATTTAGACAAAAATAATAAAAGTAGGTCGCTTCTAAAAATAACCGATCGGCACATCCGAACGCATTCCAAAAAAAATACAAGTTAAAAAACTTTTTTTAAAAAACAAGTTTTTATTTACATGAAAAAAAAGAATAAAATAAATTATTCCTTTAAAACTTTTACTATCAACTTATAATATTGTGTAATAACATTATAAGTTGATAGTAAAAGTTTTAAACGAAAAAAATATTTTATTCTTTTTAGGGAATTTAAATAAAAGCTTGTTTTTTTAAAAAAGTTTTTTTTACTTTTAATTTATTTTTTACTTTTTAGTCTGTCTTCAGACTTTTTTTTTGTTTATATTTAAGGGATTGTTAGAACTGTAGCCACGTGTAAAAAAAATTCAAGTCCGTACTGTTAACTATTGAGGAGTTCTTTCGTTGGGAGCCAATCCTGGGTGTACCATCAGGTCATTTCAATCATAATACTGCATTGCCATTAGCACTGTAGCCACGTGTAAAATTTCAAGTCCGTACTGTTAACTATTGAGGAGTTCTTTCGTTGGGAGCCGATCCTGGGTGTACCACCAGGTCATTTCAATCATAATACTGCATTGCCATTAGCACTGTAGCCACGTGTAAAATTTCAAGTCCATACTGTTAACTATTGAAGAGTTCTTTCGTTGGGAGCCGATTCTGGGTGCACCATCAAGTCATGCTGAACATTATAATGTATTGTCACGTGAATCAAACGCATATACAAAATTTCAAGTCAATCGAATATCAGGAAGTTGTTTAAAATTGGTAAGCAAGATTTGAAAAAATGAGTTACTTACATACGAACATGGCAATGTAAATAAAAGCTTGTAAAAAAAAAGACTGGAAGCCTTGCAACTCAGCATCTAAAAGTTTAGGTACCTACCGTGCATAGAATCAAGATAGAATTAAAATGTATCGGAGGTGTGCATTACCGCAGCAAAATGTTGTGCTTTAGAGAAGTGAGAGTATATCAAATAATTAGTTCATCATGAGGTGAAATTAGTTCATGAATAGCAAAATTTGTTCGCATTGTATTTTTAAAGTTATTCGAGAAAAACAGATTTTGCTGGAGTAATGTTCGAAACGTTACCCTGGCAAAATCTTTTTTTATAAAATCGTTTCCATCCAGAACCAAATACATGAATAGATAGCTTTTGTTGCGTATTAAATGTTTGTGAATAGCAAAATTTGTGCGTGTTGTATTTCTTAAGTTATTTAAGATTTTGCTGCGGTAACGTTTTAGGATATCCCAGATCTCGAAATCGGTTGAACATTGAAGTTTGAAAAAAATACCAATAATAGACCTTAATTTGTTCAAATTTGTTCAAACATTAGTTTTTGATTTGCTTGATGAATACCAATGTAATTAAATGTTTTCAAAAATCAGAAAAAACGAATTTCTCAGTAAACCAGTACACTTACAATAAAATAAAAGGCTGTAACATGTACCCTTGGTACACCTTTATAACGACAGTAAACTTAGATTATGTAACTTTACGCAATATGAACATATAGAGAATTTTAAAAAGGTTTTTTTAAGTCATCGAATACGCAGCTTCCATTAAACAAGGAAACATGGCATACTATGAACAAATTAAAATGTTCCATCAATAAACAATCCTGTTAATTCCAGCTTTGAATTACGGCTATTATGAAAGTTATATCAAAAATAAGATATATCAGTAATTTGTCAATAAGCCGACCGAATTATAAAGGTTGCGTAAAAGCGACCGCATCATACATAAGGCTAACCATTTTAAATGAACGGTATAATATTGATGTTTCGTTAGTACAGTTGCGAAAAAAAGTGTATAATAAAATAATGAAACGAGAATGACATTTTTTTATTAAAAAATCAGTCTTATACAAATGATATTTTTTACTTATTAAAAATCACAGATAATTTTTATAAGGCACACATGCACATTATACGTGAATATAAAATCATCGGATTGGTAGAGTGACATTAATCTGTTGAGCCGCGTAATACTCCAGGGAACAATAAGACAATGAAAATATCCTTCATACAGAGCCATGTTTGTGCGATCTGAGAAACAAACTATACACGGTGTTTCATAATAACCAATAAATAATTAATGCGTTATCTAAAAATAATTATTAAAAATGTGTTTACACGTAATGTCATTTAACCCAATATTTTCATGTATATCATAGTATCATCATCATGTCTAAGATTTACATGAAAATTTTGGGTTGAATGACATTACGGGTAAACACAATTTATTAATTAGTTTTAGATAACGCATTGATTATTATTTATTGGTTATTATAAAAAACACCGTGTATAAAAAAAATCATGCAACGCAAATTGATACTTGGCGAAGAATCTTAGATTAATTACCATGTAGCACAATATTAGATGAAATTTAAAAAAGGAAACCCTACTAGCTAGCTTGAAATCCAACAATCATTTCATTCGGCAAGAACATAGCCATTTACAGCAATTCCTGTTAGCGTGGTGACTTATCGTCTTGTTTATCGCGATGATTGGGGCAACGGGGCAACATTTCCATTTTTAATGTTAATTTGGTTTTAAATATACAGGGTGGAAACTTTCAGCGGGGCAGTAAGGAGAAGTACCTAATCTGTTCCAGCTACACGAAAATGGTCTTAGGAGACTATCCATAATTTTTTATGGAATGTTGATCCTCATTCACAGATTTAAAAAAAAAATTACAGTTAGCAAGAAAATAGTCATTTTACATAAAAACATTTTTTGATGCCAATCGATCCTGTTTCTAATACTGATCAAAAACTTCTATGGGACCAACCATCGTTGGAGGAGTCCGATACTTAAAACCTAAACATAAATTGCCTAATAACGTTTGGCCTAAAACACATATCACCTAAAAACGAAATGCCTAATAACGTTTAGCCTAAATAAGTATGCATAAAGTCGAGAATACACATAAAGTCGTTTCTGGCGCTTCGCCGGCCGCTGCCGCGGCACGCTCGTTTCGCTCGCTCGGCTCACGCGCTTGGTTCATGTTCAAACCTACGCTCGTCGCTTCGCTCCTCGCTACCTATTTTTGACGTTATTAGGCATTTCGTTTTTAGGTGATATGTGTTTTAGGCCAAACGTTATTAGGTAATTTGTGTTTAGGTTTTAAGTATCGGACATTCGTTGGAGTACACAAAAAGTCACAAATTGCAAAAAACTTTTCCCCTACATTTTGTAAAGAATTTGTGTAACTGAAATACAAAAAAATAAAATAGTCACGTAGAATTTTACACATATCAAAGAGAAGGCGTATTAATTTTCTTTTTTTATTAATTAACATAACTTGATGATGTTATTCGTATTTAAATTCTTGCTGTTTCTTGCCCTACGATATCAAGTGCTCGAAGTGACCGCCATTTTGACGAATACATAAATTGATTCGTTTCTGTACCGACCTAGTGGCTGCTGACAATTTATTTGGATGAATTCCATACAAAATTGTGGTTAGTGAGTCTTTAAGTTCTCGAACACTATCGTATTGCTTTTTGTAAACCTCGCAGTTTTCAGGTAGCCCCACAAAAATAAATCTAGAGGCGTTCGATCTGGACTACGCGCTTGCCAAGAAATAGGATCATGTGTTCCTATCCATTGATCACCAAATTGTCAAGATTGTTTTTTATTTAATAATAACGAGTTCGAAATTTGAATTGTTTTTAAACCTATCTTTTTATTCAGTCAACAAAAAGATCACAAAACAAAATCACAAAAAAAACTTTTGCGTATAATTTTCATACAAAATGTACGGGAAAAGTTTTTTGCAATTTGTGACTTTTTGAGTACTCCAACGATGGTTGATCCCATAGAAGTTTTTGATCAGTATTAGAAACAGGATCGATTGGCATCAAAAAATGTTTTTATGTAAAATTGCTATTTTCTTGCTAACTGTACATTTTTTTGAAAATCTGTGAATGGGGATCAAAATTACATAAAAAATTATGGATAGTCACCTAAAACCATTTTCGTGTAGCTGCAACGGATAAGGTACTTCTCCTTACTGCCCCGCTGAAAGTTTCCACACTGTATACTTAAGTCATTAAATTGTATAATAATACTGTTGATTATCATGATTGCAATTTACAAAAAAGAAAACTGGTAGAAATATTTAAAAATCGGTTGTCCGAATTACTATTCTACCCGACTGTACACTACGTCACATACTACGCTGCTAATTTGCGAACTATACCCGTATGTATGGTGCGGTCGCTTTTACATAACCTTTATAATTCAGTCGGCTTATTGACAAATTACTGATATATCTTATTTTTGATATAACTTTCATAATAGCCGTAATTCAAAGCTGGAATTAACAGGATTGTTTATTGATGGAACATTTTAATTTGTTCATAGTATGCCATGTTTCCTTGTTTAATGGAAGCTGCGTATTCGATGACTTAAAAAAACCTTTTTAAAATTCTCTATATGTTCATATTGCGTAAAGTTACATAATCTAAGTTTACTGTCGTTATAAAGGTGTACGAAGGGTACATGTTACAGCCTTTTATTTTATTGTAAGTGTACTGGTTTACTGAGAAATTCGTTTTTTCTGATTTTTGAAAACATCATTGACGTATATTAACTAGACAAGCTGTTGCGAACAAAAATTGTGCCACGACGCGAGGCAGCGCTGGGTGGGCGTGGACAGTAGCGTACTCGCTCGCTCGTATGACAGTAAAAGAGACAGCAAAACTAAGGTCAAGCGTTCAAAGTCAAGGCGGTCGAGCGTAGATCGCAGTTCGGAAACCATTTTCATTTGTTTTAATCAAGATAATATATAATTAGTCAGTAATACAAACCTTAAATACAAAACCAATATTCATACGTTATAACAACAGTGATTTCAATTGTCACACTAAAGTTTTAAGACATATTTTACGCAAAATTTGCGATACAATCTTCACGGCAGCTCGGCTACTTATCACGAGCGCCCGCGATCGACTAACTCAACTGGTGCCAATCGGCTCCAGTTGACTGGGTGAATTTCTCTGTACCGGACAGCGCGTCTAGTTAATATACGTCAATGGAAAACATTTAATTACATTGGTATTCATCAAGCAAATCAAAAACTAATGCTTGAACAAATTTGAACAAATTAAGGTCTATTATTGGTATTTTTTTCAAACTTCTATGTTCAACCGATTTCGAGATCTGGGATATCCTAAAACGTTACCGCAGCAAAATCTTAAATAACTTAAGAAATACAACACGCACAAATTTTGCTATTCACAAACATTTAATACGCAACAAAAGCTATCTATTCATGTATTTGGTTCTGGATGGAAACGATTTTATAAAAAAAGATTTTGCCAGGGTAACGTTTCGAACATTACTCCAGCAAAATCTGTTATTCTCGAATAACTTTAAAACTAAGATGCGAACAAATTTTGCTATTCATGAACTAATTTCTCCTCATGATGAACTAATTATTTGATATACTCTCACTTCTCTAAAGCACAACATTTTGCTGCGGTAATGCACACGTATCGGAGCATCGGGTCTAACCTTAGAATAATAACTCGGTCTAACGAAGTTAATTTCTCCGCGTGTATTTTTTTTTTACAGCTTAAAATACACTTTTTGTTACTTCTTTTAATATTTGTGTACATAAGATATTTACAATTCCTATAATATACACACATTTTAAAAACAATACTATTGAATGTAACATTATCCATTAAATTAAGCGCCATCTAGTAAAAAAGTATTATAACAATCTAAGCACCGCACTGATCGCACCGTGCTAAATTGTATAGCGCCATCTAGCGCGAGACCGTAGAAACCGTGTAATAGGATTAAATTTTTCGATAAAGATTAAAATTGTTCTGGCGGAATATTGTAGAATTATTTGTAATTTACTATTATTGAAACAACTTTTTATTAATTTTCAGACATGATTCAGTATAAATTATCAACAAAATTTAAGTTAGCAACCTTATAGGTCAGCGCCATCTAGATATAAGGCGGGAATAGGACCTTTCTTATAGTTGTATGACGTTGGCAGTCTATATTATTCTTCGTCTATGGTTCGAGATAAGAAGTTGTGAAATGCGTTGAAAGTTGAACCTTAAGTTTAGTGCGATAAGGTTAATGGAACCTTAAGGTGATGGAATTTGCAATTTCTTTAATTTACAAAAATAATATTAAATGTTACTTACCGATGGTGTGATATGCCACTTTTAGATAAACTCTTCCTTCCACTGTCGATTTTACACGATAACATAACACAATACGGCATTTTACTATATTTTTTGAGATGATTTCCGTGGCAGCACTAACATGCGACTGAGGTGGTTAGAGATCGAGATAAGATAAGGCGCGTAATACGCTTATATGGCCCTACGCGGGTATCGCCCACTTGCGACTTCTACTGTTTTTTCTGTTCTGTGCATGCACGCCATCTTTTGTTCAAGCGCTGTAGTTTACTTGCGATTTCATTAAAAAACTGTTGTTCATATCCATTTGCCTCTTGAAACTTGTGTAATCCGCAGTATCGTGCAGTAGAAAAATCAACCAAAACGCCTTTATTTGCGTTATATGCTTATTGACTATTTGCATACCATATTTTCTTTAGTATATACCGGGTGATCAATCTAAATGGGTCAGTAGGAAAAAATCAGAAACTATGAGAGATAGCGAAATCTGTTCTTAGGAACCATAGCGTCGATTTTAGATTTAATAATAAAGGCATTCAAATTTTTTTAACTTTTATACATACATACCGGGAATCGAACCTTGTCAATTTTGAATTTTGAAAATCGGTCCACAACTGGCGGCGTAATCGCGTAACATACACACAAAAAAAAACATACGCATCGAATTGAGAACCTCCTCCTTTTTTGAAGTCTGTTAAAAATGTTATAAATTCTGCAAGTTTCTTCGTAGTAATTATTGATAGCACTTGGCCAGCGTGGTTGACTAAGGCCTAATCGCCCTAGTTTAGGGTAGGCTCGAGCCCCTTGGTGGGGACGTATATGAGCTGTTGATGATGATGATGATGAATTATTGATGGTGGATTAAATCGAATAAATTTATCTGAAGAGACCACTTATGCATATCTTGTCTGCATCGTTACAAATTGCGTTTATTTAATGTTAGAACATAATTGTTCAGTGAGTGGGCCAATTTATTTAATATTTAAAAATACTTCAATGATATAATTAACTTATTTTTGAGGTTTTCTTGAACAAGGTGCCATTAAAAATGTGTTCCTTGTGATTTATGATTCACACCATCAACAATAATAACGAAAAAATTGCAGAATTTATAGAGATTTCGACCAGGTTCGATTCCCAGTTATGTAAAAGTATTTTTTTTTAAATGCTATTATTATTATTATTAAATCTAATAACAAATTATGTTTGTTATTACTATTATATTTTTATTCATATAATAATAATAACAAACATATTTTACTATCTGTTAATCTTATATTTTTTTAAATTATACCAAAAATACTGAGATACCTAATTCCCTTTTTAATGTTAATTTGGTTTTGAATATTTATAAGTAACTAGCTGTACCCGGCATGCGTTGCAATGCCACGTAAATGTTTTTTTTTTGCTAGGAACCCTCACGGGTGTCCCCATAACACCCTACCAAAGTTTCATTGCAATCTGATGAATGGTTTCGGAACGCATAGAGGACAAACGAACATAGTAATACATTGATTTTTATTTATATAGGTACTTAGATTAAATTGTATAGGTAATACTACTGTTGATTATCATGATTGCAATTTACAAAAAAGAAAACTGGTAGAAATATTTAAAAATCGGTTGCACGAATTACTATATTCTACATGACTGTACACTACGTCAGACACTAAGCTGCTTATATTAAACCTTTATAATTCGGTCGGCTTATTGAATCATTACTGATATTTCTTATTTATGATATAACTTTCATAATAGTCGTAATTCAAAGCTGAAATTAACAGGATTGTTTATTGATGGAACATTTTAATTAGTTCATAGTATGCCATGTTTCCTTTTTTTATGGAAGCTGCGTATTCGATGACTTAAAAAAAACCAGCAATATGGGTATCAAATAAAAGGCTTTTATGAGTAAAACACTATGAACCTAGCAACATTGACGAAAATTCAAAATGGGCGCCGCTCAAAAAAGGTGGATAAAAGTTCGATTTCAAACCTAGCAATATCGTTATCGAACGAAAGGCCTTAAAGAGTAGAGCAATATGAACCTAGAAAAATCACACTGAATTCAACATGGCCGCGCGTCGTTAAAAAAGAAACGGATAAAAGTTCGTTTCCGAAGCCAGCAATATGGGTATCAAATGAAAGGCTTTGATGAGTAAAGCACTATGAACCTGGCAACACTCACATAAATTCAGCACAGCCGTCGCACAAAAAAGGTGGATAAAAGTTCGTTTCCAAACCTAGCAATAAGTGTAGGTATTAATTTAGAGGCCCTGAAGAGTAGAACATTATGAATCTAGGGAAATTGCCCTTAATTCAACATGGCCACCGCTCAAAAAAGGCGGATAAAAGTTCGTTTCGAAACCCAGCAATATGGGTAAAGGCTTTGTTGAGTAGAGCACTATAAACCTAGCAACATTGACATAAATTCAACATGGCCGCCGCTCAAAAAAGGTGGATTAAAGTTCGTTTTTAAACCTAGCAATATGAGTATCAAAGGATAGGTCATGAAGAGTAGAGCACTATAAACCTTAGAAAATCGCCCTAAATTCAATATGGCCGTTGTTTTAAAATAGGGAAAAATGTTCGTTTCCAAGCGCAGCAATATGAGTATCAAATGAAAGGCCTTTATGAGTAGAGCACTATGTATGAATCTAGCAATATTGGTAGTTTTCCAATTACAGAGCATAATGCGACTCAGTGGCGCACAATGCCGAATTATGCTGATGCTTAATTGGAACGTGAATTAGTTTTCAAATGCACCAGCAGAGTGCGCTAAGTTCAGTGTTGAAAAAAAGAAATATTCATAGAGTTAGCAATAACCTCATTATGTGTAAATAATGTGGTATACATAATAATTGGTTGAAAATTATGAACAAATAAGATTGTGTTGTCTTCTTCATCTTGATAAATATGTTCTTTTCCACGAAAACATTGATGATTGCCTGCTTCATTCAAGTGATTCGATCAAGCCATTGCAATGTTTACAAAAGTATATTCCTGTAAAATAAATTTGTTTATAGATTCGAATTCTAAAATAAAATTGTATTCACATTTGAAATGTGGAATATAAAAAAAAGTCAATGTTTGTACCTTGATCCATACTTATATTTATTTTTTTAACACAGTTTGAATTAACTTTGATTATTTCAAAAAAAACTACAATGAAACGAAAGCTTTAAAAATTTTTCAACCATAAATAATATTACTAACGATTATATATAAATAAAACATTTCGATCAATGCCAACTTAAAGAAAAAACACTTGTTAATTTTCTGTCACTGAGTTGGTATCGATTGCACGCATCACACGAAAACATTACTTTTGAGAGTGCTCGATTGTGCGAAGTGTTGCTGTAGTTGAAACATTCAACGTTAAGCATTATGCCGCATAATGCGCTCTAGTGCTGTAATTGGAAAACTACCATTGACGTCAATTACATATGGCCGCTGCTCAAAAAAGGTGGATTAAAGTTCGTTTTCAAACCTACCAATTATCGGCTTTAAATGAAAGGCCTTAGAGAGCAGAACATTAAGAACCTAGGAAAATCTCACTAAGTTCAACATGGCAAGAAAGGCGGATAAAAGTTTGATTTTAAACCCAGCAATATGGGTACCAAACGAAAGGCCTTGAAGAGTACCTAGAGCACTATGAACCTATGAAAATTTTCCTAATTTCGAAATGGCCGTTGCTCACAAAAGGCAGAATAAAGTTGAAACGTTATGGAATGAAATGGAGGAAAAACTAAACACTGTGTTCATCAAAATGTTTGATGGCGAAACGTAGTTCGCGGGCACAGCTAGTGAAACAGTAAAATTATCCCATTACACAAATCTGGTAGCACATTAGACCCCAATAATTTTAGACCTATCTCTGTGCTACCTACTTTTAGCAAAATCTTTGAAAAAATAATGTTGGAACAAACGCAAAGCTTTTTTAACAGAAATAATCTTCTACACTGCAAACAATTTGGTTTTAGAAAGGGTCGCTCAACAACTGATGCTGGTGTTGAGTTAATACAAAATATATGAGGCCTGGGAGGACTCACATGATGCGCTGGGCGTTTTTTGTGACTTGTCCAAGGCGTTTGATTGCGTTCATCATGAAACCTTGATCAGTAAATTATACCACGACGTTGCATCCTCGAGATTTATATATTAACCAGGTAGTCCACTTTCCAATGTACCGGGCACCAAGCACAATTTTAGAGCGAAGACATAAAAATAAAAAGATAGGTAGGTAGTTTTAGTATTATTCACCCGCTCCAGCGATGTTACGCCGTTTGACTCATTCGCTTTCTTTGTGCGGGCATCACAGCATCGAAATATTACAGATCAAAGTTTTATTATTTTATAACTTTATTTTTAGTTTGTTATGTAGTTGTTATAAATACCAACATGGGTAAAAGAAAACATAACCCATAACAATATACTTGGAACACATTTGGTCTTTTTTGCAAAAAGTAAACTCAAAAACAGTGTTTTATCCAAAACTTGAGTTTGGCAAAAATGGTTGTGTTTACGACCGATTGCCATTTTTAATGAAGTGAAGTGTACATTTTAAAACGAGTAGTACTGGAAGTATGTAAGTTTTAAATATAAATGTTTATCGTTTATTATATTGTACTATTAATAGACACGTTCTCATCTTTGCATTTCGTTCGTTGAAAGCATGACTTTATTTCGTGTTTGTTCGATACAGTTGATTATACTCGGCTTCGTCCTCGGGATTAGCAAATAATACTTGTAGTAACGCCTAGTGATACGCCAGTCACGCACTTTATTTGAGGATATAAATAAAATTTAAAATGAGTCTCACGTCAACAAGGTGGGCGACCTATCCGCTCGCTTCATTCGCTTTTTAGTGCTCGCCACGATCACACTCTCGCGTCTTAAAAGTTTTTACTTTAAGTGAGGTAGTGCTTATTTATAATGCCTAAGCGGAAAAGTGAGGAGGATTGTCAAATCTGTTGTGTAAGTTTAAAAAACTCGAAGTGTTACGAAGATGCCGTACGCGGAGTCTCAAGGTTAGTCATTGTGTGAATAAGTGCATTTATTAGTGACTATGGCCGAAAATGTCATTTTCTATTTGCTGCCCGTACAATGCTCGTTTGATAACGGGCAGAAGTATGATAAGTCAGCCATCTTGTTATATTCTCATAAGTACTAGAGAAACTTAATTAGTTAATGACGAATTATACCTATAATGGTAAATTTGTCACGTTATTATTTTTTACTGGTTTCCTCTGAAATGAAGTTTTATAATCCAATGAAATAGTTTTACGAAAACTGTTAAATAAGATTTATTTCATACCTACCTAGTGGGCTTATTTTGTATGAATTTTTATGACACTATATCTCTAAGAAGAAAGTTTACTAAATAATAGTTATTGCTACAGTGATTATTCACTAAACTGGGCTTGCGTACCTCTCTTTGGGGTTGCACTACCCAATAATAATTTTGCGAACAGTATTTTAGGATTGTTCCTTAACTGATTAGCAGTAATAATAATTATCCAATCGTAACATGCACCTACTTTTTATGATTATATACTAAAGAACAAATACAGTATATACATAGTGGTAATGGTTACCTATCCTGGTTTGCGAATTTCTCTTTGGAGCTGTACTACCTTATGGTAATGGTAACCTCTCCGGGTTTGCGTACTTCTCTTTGGAGCTGTACCACCCTATAAATTAGTCTCGCGAACAGTACTTTGGTCTGTTTCATGACTAATGGAGATATCGGTGTATTCATAGTGGCAATGGTTACATATCCGGGTTTGCGTACTTCTCTTTGGAGCTGTACCACCCTATAAATTAGTCTCGCGAACAGTACTTTGGTCTGTTTCATGACTAATGGAGATATCGGTGTATTCATAGTGGCAATGGTTACATATCCGGGTTTGCGTACTTCTCTTTGGAGCTGTACTACCCTATAAATTAGTCTCGCGAACAGTACTTTGGTCTGTTTCATGACTAATGGAGATATCGGTGGTTTTCAGAGCAAGAACGTAATAACAACGTTTTAAACCTGCAGGCCTATTACGATCTCACGGTTTTCAAATAATATCATATGATATCATAGTGCAAAGCGAAAATTATGATTTTCGGTCAGATTTTTGATCATTCGTTCGTTATATGATATTGACATCATCGAAATTATGCCATAGTAATGATATCATTGGAGATCGGTAATACGAAATGAAACATTTCATGATTTATTATGCCATGTCATACGATGAAAGATTTATAATTGGCCTACTGCTCGATGGGATTATTGGTTCTGAGCCACGTTCGGAGATGCAGGTCGACCTCGACCCAGAACCCGCCGAAGTGGCTACGCCCGCCGTTTATATCTTCTGTGCCGTCATGACGGTCACCCCCGTGGTGGTCGCCACCACCGCCACCACCGCCGCCACCGGCGCGCCTGAGCAAGTGACGGATACCGACGAGCCTGGGTCAGCTAATGCGATGCTAAACACCACAATACTTGAAATATTGGGCGAGGATCCAACTATTTCGAATACTTTTGGAGCCAACATTCACAAAGACTTTGCAGTTAAGTTGGAACACACATTAATGTGAAATACCTTTCGCCGACTAACTGCAAACTAATTAATGCTCCCGTAGGTACTGAATGCCGAAATTAAGGTGGCTATCTCCGATATAAACGCTAAACGTTATAAAAATATCGAAATTAGGCAAAAACAAGTTTCTACGGCTATTTCATGCTTGAACCAAGCTATTAATTCGCTGACCTCGAAAAATAACAGTGACCCAGAATTAATAAAAATGTTGATGGACACAGAACGTATTCTCTGTGACTTACAATACCGGATTCAGTCATACGACGGAATTTTATTGTCTTCCCTTAAAAAGGACATGAAAGACCAGCTTCAAAATACTTAACCATTTTTTATTCATTCATAAGGCGAAAACCTGTCAGAAATTATTAAGACTGCAAAGGCGATAAATAAATAGGGTGCAGAGTAAAAAAAAAAAAAAAAAAAACTTTAATAAATTTATAAAAGCAGATCATTTAAAAATTGAAAATTTACGCTCAGTGCTAAAATTTAAAACAAAAAATTGTTTCATGACAAAAATAGATTTAAAAGATGCCTTTTGACCCTAATTCAAGAAAATATTTAAGATTTCAAATTGAACAAGAACTATTTGGCTTGAGTACTGCACCATCAAGGCAATAAAACCAATTGTCCGATTACTCCGTTCTGCGGACCTAAAATCAACTAATTATTTAGATAATTATTGGCTAAATATACAAACCAAAAAATTAATTACCTCTCTTTGATTTTAATTAACGAGGCCAAAAGTTTAATGATACCTAGTAATATATGTACATTTTTAAGGTTTCGTTCTAATCTAGACTAAAAATTTCCAGATCACATATCAGAAATTAAAAAAAAAATAAAAATGGTTAAAATACGTCAATTCGCACAAATAGTCGAATTACTAGTCTCAGTTTGCCCGGCTGTAGAATACACTAGCCTTATACTAAAAATTAAACTTAAAATCATCATTAATGATAATTATGATAAATTTATAAATATCCCTAGGAATGACGCAATACAAATACCGTTTTGTAAAATCAAACATGATACACATGATCTGGAAATTTTCTCAGACGCCTCAAATACGGGGATGTACGTGGCAAAGAGAAGGTTAGCGGGTTGTGGAGCATTCAGGAGAGAACACAATACATTAACTACCTAGAAATTCTAGCTGCTTTTCTAAGATTAAAAGTGTTCGCCAAAAATGTAAGTACCTAATTGTCAAATTTCTCCGCATCGACAACACTACAGTAATCTCTTACATCAATACAATGGGGGGTATTCAGTTCCCCCACTTCACTGACATCACTCGTCAACTATGGCAGTGGTGTGAATGTCGCAATTTGTATGTTATGGCTTATTACATTAGCTTATCAGATAATATAACGGCAGTTGCCGAATCAAGGCGGGTACATCCTGACATAGAATCGACGACACGTTTAGCGCAAAGGTCGAGTGATCACCTACTGCGCAACGGGTCGCGGGTTCGATTCCCGTACGGGACAAATGTTTTATGGCCTACAGAAATTTGTTCCGGTCTGGGCGTATGTGCATGTGATATTCTATGTTTGTAACTGCACCCACGACACAGGAGAAAATCCTAGTGTAGGGCGACGAATTAAAAAAAAAAAAAAAAAAATTGGAGTTAGCGGACTGGGCATATCAGGAAATTGTCTCATCGTATGGGGCACCTCAAGTAGACTTATTCGCTAGTCAAATAAATACTAAATGCACTGATTATGTCTCCTGGCATAGGGACCCAGATGTATTTCCTGGGCCGATTTTAATTTTTATGCTTTCACCCCGTTCTCTGTCATTGTATAGCGGGGAACTTATGCGGACGGCGTGGAGTGTACCGCCGATATTAGCATCTATATATTTCAAAGTTCTTTTAAACAATATAATGTTTATTTACGGCGCTGGTTCAATTACTGTAACGACAATAATTGTGACTTGTATAATCCTTCAATTCCACAAATAATTTATTTCAACAAACTATTATGAAGAGGGAGCTCAATATGGCACGCTTAACTCCTATAGATCCACGCTCGCCCTGCTTAGGGGAAAATAATTTACGAGAAGATGACAGAGTAAGAAGATATTTTAAAGGAATATTTCGGTTACGCCCTCCCTTGCCCAAATATGTGGGATACTTCAATAGTTATTAATTATGTCAGCCAATTTTACGCCAATGAAACATTGTCTTTTGAAAAACTTTCGAAAAAACTCATCACTCTCATTGCGCTGTTGACAGCACACAAAGTACAAACATTGTCCTAGATTAATATTAAAAGTATTGAAATCTTTCCTTCTCTTCATAAGTGCTAAAAAGCCTTATAATGCTGTCGGTTCCCAAACCTTAAGTCAGTGAATAAAGAACACACTGCGCGATAGCGTTTTTGATCTAAACATATTTACCGCGCACAGCACGCCGCTACATCCGCGGCTCATCACCTAGGTGTCGGCCTAGATCAAATAAGACGAACCGCCTGGATGGAGCGGCTCTTCAAGCACATTCTATCGATTCTATAATAGAACCATAAGTAATGTCAATACTAATGGAAATAATTATTTTGCCAGAACAATTGTTAATAATACGAGTAATTCAAATGATGATTGATGTTTATTCTTATTAACATAAATTAATGAAAATTCAGGAATAAACAAAATATTTCACACTATTATCTCTAAAAGTCTACAAGTATTATTTGCTAATCCCGAGGACGAAGCCGAGTATAATTAATGATTAAACGAACTTACCTGTACGTGAAGTTCAATCATAATTATACGAAGGCTTCGTCCGAAGGGATTAGCAACCCTCCCTCCCAACTACAAGTCCCCATTTTTGTGTGAAATATTCCGGATGCGGCTACTCTAAACTAAATGAAGCGAGCGGATAGGTCGCCCACCTTGTTGACGTGAGACTCATTTTAAATTTTATTTATACCCTCAAATAAAGTGCGTGACTGGCGTATCACTAGGCGTTACTACAAGTATTATTTGCTAATCCCTTCGGACGAAGCCTTCGTATAATTATGATTGAACTTCACGTACAGGTAAGTTCGTTTAATCATTAATTATATTTAGGTCACTAATTATTTTATTGAAATTTATTGAGCAGCAAAGAGTGCTTTGCTGTTTATGCATTGCCTAACATTACTTTGTAATTAGAGAATATGCTATATGCAGTGTTTAATAAAATGGTATCCGCAGAATACCAGCATCAAAGTGTGACTCTGTGACTTTGCATATGTCATGCGGGGCCTATATGGCCTAAAATCTATCTGAATATATATTTATATTTTTTATTACCTTGTGTATTGTATTTTTTGGTACCAAATAAACGTCTATTCAAGCATTAATTCATAATAACTAACCGTGAATTGGCACTTTGAAACACGCCGTGTTTACACGTGTTCAAGTGTTATTATTTCTTTATATTTTATAGAACACTGTGCCTTGAAACTAGGCTGCAATTATAACCACGCACAGTACTACGATGCGATTGTAGTCATGTTTTTTGGTCATATTTATTAGTACCATGACGCGATCACCGTCTCGACCACACACAGCACTTCGTGTCATGATGCGATCATGACCTAGCTTATTTTTTCAACAGAATGTTATTATTTCTTTATATTTAATACAACAGTGTGCCTTGGAACTATGATGCGATCATAGTCACGCACAGTACTACGATGCGATTGTAGTCATGTTCTTTGGTCATATAATTATTATATTAGTACCGTGACGCGATCACGGTCTCGATCACAGCACGGTCATGATGCGATAATGACCTAGCTTATTTTTTAACAGAATGTTATTATTTCTTTATATTTTATAGAACAGTGTGCCTTGGAACTATGATGCGATCATAGTCGCGCACAGTAAGTACTACGATGCGATCGTAGTCATGTTCTTTTGGTCATATAATTACCTATATTAGTACCGTGACGCGATCACGGTCTCCATAACAACACTTAGTGTCATGTTGCGATCAAGACCTAGTTTATTTTTTTCAACGGAATGCTCACAGGCTGAGGATAGCCTCGCAGAATATTACTCGCCTCGCAGAATATTGCTAATGTTACTCGCCGACAAACTACTCAATAATTTGGTGTTTATGTTTATAATGTATGCATTTTGTTACATAAAATTAAAAAAAAAATCCATGAAGAGGATAAATTGGCTTCAGTCTGTTCACATACATGGGATGTTCAGTGAGTGATTCAAGGAACAACCTAGTAATGTACAGGTGATGACATCACAAGCACCAGCCGAGTGTCCCATACCATCCACTAGCTCTCAGGTACTTGTAAATGATGTTGACCCTCCAGCAACCAGTTTGCTTGAGAATATTTTAGAGGTCTTAGGGACCTCAAAAAGGACATATGAGGGTTTCGGAACAAAAAACCAGAATGAAATCTCTGAACGTTGGGGTCATATATTGTGCGGAGGCTTAAATAAGGATTAATAGAAAGAGTAAGTGGGCAAGATCCTCATACCTGAAAACTTTCAATTAGTTAAAACACCCAAATTGAATCCCGAAATCACTGCTTTGTTACTCGAAGAAATCAGCTTATACTGGACCTTCATTATGAAAACACGCTTAATCGAAGGAAAATAATAATGTATTCATTACATTAAAAGTTTAAAAAGATTGAAGATGTACGAAGTGATTCATTTCTCTATGGCGAGAAGTCACTGATAAAATTAAAGCATCGAAGTCAGCAGAAACATCGGGACTCCAAATCAAGAAAGTTCCAGCTACGAATACTTCTTCTTCTAATAGGCTTTTAGTCAGCCAGCAGGGAAACTGGAAAGCCCCACCGCGTCAACTGCCACGCGCGCAGAGACGAGGTTAGGCGAGGAGTCACTCGTCGTACTATTAGTCTGCGAGGAAAACACCTGTAGTAGATCGATATCAGACAATGAAGTTTCGACCAAAGGCGCCGATCAAAATATAAAAAAGTAAGCCGCTAAAATTTAATAATTATTCTGGTAAATGAGAATATTTTATTCACACCTGAAAAAAAAATACTATCCATCCAGTTGTATGAGAAGTTGTAACGGGTAAAGTGGTTTACAAAATTCTTTTTTAACAAACCAGTATTTCAAAGATGTTTACCTATAAGTTCACGTTTTTCACAGTCAGATATTGTGACATTACGTTATGAAATTAAGAAGTTACACCAAATGGGAGCAGTAAGACGATACAATGACGGATTAGATCAATTTATATCTAACATATTTCCTACCTGTAATGTTTTTTTTTTCTTGCTAATTGTCAAAATTAGGTTGAAATTTAAAATTTGGGAAAGACAACAAATTTAATCCTTGACTTACTGAAATAATAAGCTTTATTTGTTTATAAACAGCTCTCTTATGCATAAGCATAGGAGAACAATACAATCATAAGCCAGCCATCATAATAATAGCCAGATACAATCATATCCTTAGAGTTGTAAGTTAAATTAGAGAGAATCAGGTACCTATATTATAATAGATACAGAAATCTATATAATCAAAGTGCAACTATATAATCAAGGTTCAGGTTTTATTTATCAATCTCGGTATCAAACTCATAAAGCTATCATCTATATTGGAAACAAAACTGGGTAATGAAGTAAACTAAGTGATAAGCCTTCCCCGAAGCGGTGGTTAGTGGATCGTATCCTCGACTTTAGGTTCTTGCGATCACGGGTAGGTAATGCTGTGCTCCAATTTCTTAGATTTTATATGTTTTAGATATGTTATTTCACAGAATTCTTCCTTGTTATATTAATTGTTTCTTAGTTCCTCGACTGAAGGGTCAGGCAGTCAAGCCCTATGGGAACTGCCCTAGAGATTCATAGCACAGTATGGGGTTGAATATAATATGTAAACATGCCTAACGATCTTATGGTCGGGGGCTCTAACATTGGGTTCGTCAAACATAATTATAAATAAATTGTAACATTTTCTTTTTTGTTGGATTTTGGGAATGACATATGGAGGAGAGAGCACCTACCTATTTTGTGTGCAACTGCTGCTATTAATTCAAGGAAGATAGCCTTTGTGAGTTGTTTGCCGGAGAGTGATCAGAAACTTTCTATGGTGAAAATCTGGAACTTGGCATGTAATGTGTAAATATTGTTCATTAATCCACCAACATTCCGCTTACTATCAGGGTTTTTGATGAAATAGGGGATGTGAAGTACGAATTTGGAGAATGTAATGTGCTTGAAAAAACCCTATTACCTAGTTACCAAAAAAAAAAAAAAGTTTACAAATTTATCTGTTCTAAATCATAAAAAAAATCAAGTAATTTAGAAATATATTAGGTACCATGGTAATTGTCGTAAGTACTTAAATTATTATAACAAATTGATGAATCGTTCGGCGAATCCTTATCATTTATAGCTACATATGTATGTATTGCGTATCCAGAGCCTTGATCTCGAGCTGCAAACAAAACCTCGAAGGTCGTGTGCACTTAGTAGTAAATTCCAACGAAACTATTTCGTTATTTTTCTTAAATGAAATGCACGCAGAAAACTTCGTTAGTAAATATAAAATTACGGATTAATTTTTTCTAAGGTAAGGTATTGGCAAAGGAATCATACGCATACTACCACAATATGAAATTCTCATTGTGATTCAAGATGTGTTAAGGACGGACTTATCGCTTATCACCGTCACAAGTCAGCATATGAATCTTTGGAAGTTCTACAATATATAATTAGTAGTTATTCTAGGTAAAAGTTTTGAATGTTTGGTTGAAAATGACAGAAGGTCATGAATAAATAACAATAAACAAAAATGTTAACGCTTTTAAAAACTGTACTCAGCGAAAATCTTTATATGTCTATCAATTTATATGTCTCATGTTAAATGTCTCCATTTAGTATGATCTATTAATTTAAAATATGTTCTGTTGAATGTTTCTGAAAGTTATCAGAGCAAACGGACTAAATGTAAAATCGATTTTCTTTAATTTTGTCTATGCACAAGTTGCACAATGATCAAAGGTAGTTGCAATTGTCACGTGCAAAAATGACGTTGTTAAGGATATTTTGAAACTAATTGACAAAGAATTGCTGTATTAAAAAAAAAAAAAAAAGTTGTGATTTTTTTGTGGAAACAGCGGTGAAGCCGGGGTGATTTTGCAAAATTTGTGTTCAATAGAATTTCAAGAATAAACGGTGTTACTATCCGTAAACCTGAGGGTTCGAACAGATTTATTCTTATTGTCAAACCTTTCAATAAATTTGTTCAGAGTTGCCTTTTAAAATGGAAGACATTCGAACGGCTATTAAACTGATGTCTAAATTCTTATATGGCGTTCATTGATTTATATGTCAATTTTTATGTCACTACGCATCAATCGTCGAAACATTATCTTAGATTTAAATTTGAGCAAATAACTTACGAATTTCAATGTCTTCCCTTTGCACTTGATTCAGCTCCATACATTTTCACAAGTTTTTTAAACCCATTTATCTCATCTTAGAAGTGCCGAGTTTACTATTATAAATTATTTAGATGATTTTCTGTGCCTTGGAAATTGTTATCAAGATTCAAGAGTCTATCATGCATAATACTTGTAAAACTCTTAACTTACTGATTTAGATTTTTTTTCTAAATTACTTATAAAAAAAAGTCAACTTATACCGAATTAACGACAAACTATTTTTTTTCTCTCTCCTAATCAAAAATTTCTCAAAATACTCTAAACATCCTACCTGGTTAATATATAAATCTCGAGGATGCAACGTCGTGGTATAATTAATGGTTAAACAAACTTACCTTTGTGATGTTTGACCATAATTATACGAGACGTTGCATCCGAAGAGATTTATACTCCCTCCCTACCCATTATTTGCTGTGTTGCAAATAAATACCCAATGTTTTTGAGAAATTTTGCTCTAAAGGAATGAGTCAAACGGCGTAACATCGCTGGAGCGGGTGAATAATACTAAAACTACCTACCTATCTTTTTATTTTTATGTCTTCGCTCTAAAATTGTGCTTGGTGCCCGGTACATTGGAAAGTGGACTACCTGGTTAATATATAAATCTCTTCGGATGCAACGTCTCGTATAATTATGGTCAAACATCACAAAGGTAAGTTTGTTTAACCATTAATTACACTACTATGGATTTCGCGACACTGTCCTGGATCTACTCGTCTCCTATTTGACTGAGAGGATTCAGAAAGTAGACGTCAACAGTGAGAGGTCCCAGAGCGCCTCGGTTAAAATGGGAGTTCTATTTTTAATATACAGGATGGATTTTTGAGATGGGATTTAAGGGGCAGGTACATTAACCGTTATAGTTACAAGAAAACATTGTTATGCGACCATCCATAACTTTTTAAGATATTCTGATCTGCATTCACAGATTTTGGAAAAAAGTTAGTCAACAAAAAAAATGCTGAGATAGCAAAAATTTTTTTTATGTCTATCGATCCTATATCATGTAGGGATCAAAAGACTCTACGGGACCATTTAAGGTATGAGTACTAGAAATGACAAATCGCCAAAAACTTTTCCCATACATTTTGTATGGAAAATCCTCAGCTACTATTTCATACGGTGATCTCTCTACGAATTCTATTTTTTATTTTTAAGGGAAACTGTTAAGTTTATTTTCAACAAGATGGCGCTCCACCACATAACAGCCGCCGTACGCGTTCCAATTTGAACAGACAATTCAGGACACAGTGGATAGGGACACATGGTCCAATAAAGTGGCTACCTTGCAGCCCCGATCTAACGCCACTAGATTTTTTTTATGGGGCTACCTAAGAAACGAAATCTACAAAAAGAAATACGGCAGTATTCAGTAACTAAAATATGCATTGGCGAGGACTTTAAATAACATCCATCCAAGAAAATTATTAGCTGCTACGTCCTCAGTACAAAAGCGTGTAAACTTATGTATTCGTGAAGACGGCGGACATTTTGAGCAATTTATTTCATAGATAGATTAGATATTTTTGCGTTTGTTTAAAAATACATGTTTAAATGATTTAATTTAGTATTTATTTAAATTACAGTTTCCCTTAAAAGTAAGAAATAGGATTCATAGAGAGACCACCTTAAGAAATAGGATCCGAGGATTTTCCGTACAAAATGTATGGGAAATATTTTTAGCGATTTCTGTCGTTTCTAGTACTCATACCTTAAATGGTCCCATAGAGTCTTTTGATCCCTACATGAAATAAGATCGATAGGCATAAAAAATTTTTTTTGCTATCCCAGCATTTTTTTTGTTGACTGTAACTTTTTTCCAAAATCTGTGAATGCAGATCAGAATATCTTAAAAAGTTATGGATGGCTGCCTAACAATGTTTTCTTGTAACTATAACGGTTAATGTACCTGCCCTTTAAATCCCATCTCAAAAATCCATCCTGTATATTAATGACTTGTCTGATTTTGTACAAGACAGGCATGAGATTGTATTATTTGCAGATGATACTTCACTTATGTTTAAAATTAAAAGACGATTGCAAATTAATGACGATGTAAATAATTCTATCTCAAGAATAGTTTACTGGTTTAATGCGAATAACTTGTGCCTCAATGAAGGGAAAACTAAATGTATAAAATTTGTTTTACCCAATGTTAAAGAGGTTCCCACCACTGTTAACATAAAGCATAAAAATGTGGATCGTGTGGATACCGTAGTATTTCTTGGTATTACTTTAGATTCAAGTTTCAGTAGGGCCCACATATTGATAAATTGTCGAAGAGACTTATTCTGCAGCCTACGCTGTATGGAAAATACGTCAGCTGACTGATGTTGATACAGCAAGACTTGTATACTTTGCCTATTTTGATAGTGTGATGTCGTATGGCATTTTGCTGTGGGGAAATGCTGCCGACATTCAGACTGTTTTTGTGCTGCAAAAAAAGGGCTATTCGTGCTATTTATAATAATAAAATAAGACTCTTTAAGAGAAAAATTTAAAGAAATTGGTATTATGACCGTTGCGTCGCAATATATTTACGAGAATATAGTATATGTTCATAAAAATATACATTCGTTTTGTAAAAACAGTGATATTCATTCAGTAAATACGAGGCAAAAGAATATGTTAGCGTTACCAAATACTAGGCTTAAAAATATGAAAAAATTATTTCAAAGGCCTTTGTGTACGCTTCTACAATTAAATCCCAAATAATATTAAAGCACTTAGCTTGAATAAATTTAAAGTCACTATCAAGGGCGCACTTATGAAAAAAGCATATTATAAAGTGTCTGATTATATATATATGACAGATAAAACTGCTTGGGATTGACAATAAATGTAATAATTGACGTTCAAAGGGTGTTAACACTTTGTGATAATGGGATAAATTTCATTCTAGTAACTGTTCCACTCACACCGACAGGCATTTCTATATTATTAAAAAAAATGTTTGTGAAATATAATATTGTAATGTTGGCATTTTGAAAGAGGAGACAAAAAAATATAAGACCCGAGTTTCTTGCTTGTTCTTCTCGAGAAGGCTCTCCCAATTTCCGAACAAAGGGGCAATCGCACTATTTACGAACGTTTGAACCATAACCAAAACGTTACCGTTCCCATATGTTTTGACATCGGACTGCTCCCTTCGGAGCATAATGTACACGCAAAATGTGCACGACACGCAAAATGAGCAAAACGCAAAATGTACAATACGCAGAATGTGCAACACGCAGAATGAGCACCACACGCAAAATGAACAAAACGCAAAATGTACAAGAGGAGCTGTGTTCACATCCTCTCGGCAGTTGGCACAGTTCCAATTCACAACCCTTGGATATACAAAACCCGACTTATCTTCAAAAACAAATTTTAATGAATTAATTTTTACCTTATGTACCAACTTAACAAAATTTTTTTTAGCTTAAAGTTAAATAAAATTTGATTCGTTGTCCGCCCTGTTTTCTACAAAAAAAAAAAACTAAAAATCAATTCTTATCATAACCAAACGCTAAAACTTGGCTAAATACCTCAGACCGTATATTTAAGTAAACAAAATGACGGTCTCAGACACATAGTTTTCCCTTTCCAAATATTTACAATGACAATCTAGTATAAATCATTTTCATTTTCATCCTCAATTATGTTTGTAATCCCTTTCGAGGTTAAGCAGAGGCATACTTACTCATACTCAAGAGCACACAGACTCTCCCATTAAATAAAACGGAGAACAAACATGAAAATAAAACCCTTTGCCTTGTGTCGTCATCGTCGCCGTGAATAAGGCCTTAGACCCGTCTCGTACATTTTGCGTTTTGCTCATTTTGCGTGTGGTGCTCATTCTGCGTGTTGCACATTCTGCGTATTGTACATTTTGCGTGTCGTGCACATTTTGCGTATTGTACATTATGCTCCGAAGGGGGACTGCTGTCGAGGTGTTGTCAAAATGTATGGGAACGGAAACGTTTCTGATTTGGTTGAAACGTTATAAATAGTGCGATTGCCCCTCAGGTGTAGTCAATTTTTTTTTCATTTGACTTGTATTTGCACACATCTTAATAATGGTTGGGGTGTGTATACATACAAGGATTAAATTATTTAGTTAATTAGATTCTTGGTTGAAGATTTTTAAGGTTTTTTTTGACGTCAATAAGTGCCTATGAAGGTCTATATTGAATAAAGATTTTTGAAATTGAGTTTGTAGACCAGTGCAGATGCCTTCGAAAATAACAAAAAAGGGACTCAAATTATAGTAGGGTGAATTTTATTGGAATAGGAGGGGAATATTACGTAAATGAAAGGAAAAATAAATTACAGGCGATCTGAGTTCGGGAAGTGGTGTTTTTAAGGGTAAAAAACGGTTTTTCTCGATTTCCGGCAAAACTACAAGTCCTATGGAAAAACTAAATAGTTGTAGGTAATAAAAAGATCTACAACTTTTGTATCTACACTTTTTTTACATAACCTCAAAGTTTATGTGATAAATGCAAATAACCAAGTTTTTGGTTTTTTATTTTTATCTTTTATAATAAGGTCAGTCGGGGCAAGTGCGCCATAATTTTTTCATAGATGAGTTTGATCCACAATAAAATATTTAAATGATGACTTATGAGTGAAAATTTAGCATGTTGACAAAATTTGGTATTTTGAAATTGCAACAAATGTCGATTCAATCAAATCTATCAATAATTTTACAATATTTTATGGAAAATTGGAAAACATGGGTATAGGCGCACTTGCCCCTGGAAATGGGGCAAGTGCGCCTGTATGAATAAAAGTGCTAAAGAATTACGTTACAAGAAAAACAATTGGTGTACTCTATTGATCATTGCCAACTAAACGCATTAATCTTGTTTCTTTTTTAATAATCTAGTCCCATAAGCAACAACAGCTTGCTTAATAAATTTGGGGCAAGTGCGCCATAGATTTGTCATTAGGGGCGCTAAACATTTTAAAGTTATTTTTCTTATTATATTAATTCAAACTGCTCCATATAAATAAAAATGTTTGCGGACAGTTTCGCTGGAATAATAGTATTTTTAATAATAAACCAAATTAGCATTTTTTTGTTACTTTCATTTATAAAAAAAATACAAAAATAGGTAGGTAATAATTTTGATGCTTCATGTCCAAATAAGCCTGATCGGACAGCGTCAACTGCCTGACATGAAGTCTCTCTAGCTAGACCAAGAAGGGTTATTATGAGTTTTTCTTTAGTAATTACGAGCCATCTGAAAAATGGACATAGGTAATATGATCATTTTAGGGCTAATTATGGTAAGTAGTCATCTGTGTGTGGACCTTACGACAGTTATCCAGCTTCTTATCGAGTGGTCAGTGGCCAACCTAGTTTCAGAGTTAAAACCTATCTAACTACACCTCACATAATGACCTAAGCAAGTAAAAAAATCATCATCACATTACGTACCCTAAAAAAAATATGATTTTACTTGACGACTTTGTCGGTGTAATTAATATGTGTATCCATACCAAATAACAGTTATCTAAAACTTGAATCTCTTAGTTAAGCTGCGGATGGACGGATGGACGGACCTAAATAAGAGGTATTTATCACTACCCAATGGCACTCATTCACCGTCTCCATCATGTGACCCTAAGCACTTTAGTTAGTAAGTTTTCAAAAAAACATCATCTGCATCATAAAAGTTGGCGACTTCTGACTCGGGGCAAGTGCGCCATACTACCAACAATTTGGGCGCACTTACCCCACTCGATTATTTTGAGGTCAAGATTTTAAACTGTATAAAAAAACATTAATTTCACTAATTAGGAGTAAAATACTAATACAGATTTGAAGAAAAACATCTAACCTTTGTACTCACCTCTTTGGTTTGCCGCAATTCATTAAATAATTAAAGAATAATGTGGATTAGTAATATTAAGTCATCTCTGGTAACAGGTCTAAATGACACTAAAATTTAAATGGCGGATATTTCAAGTTAAGGTGAACAGAGTTGCGTTCCGAGGGTCAGAGTAATGCAACCGAGAGTGTTTTTCACACTCGCTCCGAGGTTCAGAACGGGTCGGTTGCTATCTTTTTTTTTAGTTTGTATATTGCCGATCAAGATCAAGCAAAGGGCAAAATATTACTAATCCTTACTATGAAATTAACAGTAAATATCCATTTTTCTGCTTAAAAATAATTACAACACATAGAAATCACTATATTTCCCTAGTATTAGGCTTAAAAGAGTTCAAAGTAGTGTTATTTAATAAAATAATAAATAATTAGCGTATTTTTGACATCGACATTGACATAAAATCTGTCAGAGTGTTTTTCACCCTACGCTCGAGTTGGTTGTTTGGTTGCATCACTCGAAGCTTCTGAACGGGCACAGAGTGTACTAACCGCCTGTTAGAGCGTTTTTTACCCGGAGGCTCTGAACGGGTTGGTTGCTGTCAGAGTGCACTCGGAGTGCACTCGAGCGTAGGTTCTGAACGCAGCTCGGAGCCATCTGTGAGTGTGAAGTGGAACTGTGTTTTAGTTTGTTGCATGGATATAAGATGTCGTTAGTTGTGTAATATCTGTATTTTTCGATATTTTTATGGGTGGCGCGCTTACCCCGTTGGCGCACTTGCCCCGACTGACCTTAAATTTTTCTTTTTTACGAAATTTTGTGAAAACTTACGTTGTTATGTCCCAAACATACTGTAATTTTTGAAATTTAAAATATTCATTATTTCACGTTATTTTCACTTGATATCGAAAAAGCACCCTTATTTTCAATCGAAAAATCTCACGTCAAAATTTTTGAAATTTTAAAAAAATCGGTGCGTTTTGTATTCGTTGAAATCTCTACTTTTTGATGGTGTAAAAAAATAAATATACATCACTATGGTAAATGTTGCCAGAAAATGCAAAAAACTGAAAAAACCCGAATATCAAAATTGATTTTTTTTATCATTAAGTATATTTTTGAGTTATTCATTAAAATTTACACCTTCATTAATCGGAAAACGTAAAATTTCATGTTACATTGATAACAAAAAAAATACAAATTCATAAAATATGAAGATTGCAAAAAATATGCGAAAGTTGTTGTAAATATTAGCTTTTTCAGTTTTTTGCATTTTCTGGCAACATTTACTATAGTGATCTATATATTTTTTTACACCATCAAAAAGTAGAGATTTCAACGAATACAAAACGCACCGATTTTAAAAAAAAAACAAATATTTTGACGTGAGATTTTTCGATTAAAAATAAGGGTGCTTTTTCGATATCAAGTGAAAATAACGTAAAATAATGATTATTTTAAATTTAAAAAATTACAGTATGTTTGGGACATAACGCAAGTTTTCACAAAATTTTGTAAAAAAGAAAAATTTATTATAAAAGATAAAAATAAAAAAACAAAAACTTGGTTATTTGCATTTTTCACATATAAACTTTGAGGTTATTTAAAAAAAGTGTAGATACAAAAGTTGTAGATCTTTTTATTACCTACAACTATTTAGTTTTTCCATAGGACTTGTAGTTTTGCCGGAAATCGAGAAAAACCTTTTTTTACCCTTAAAAACGCACCCCCCACCACTTCGCGAACTCAGATCGCCCGTAATTTATTTTTCCTTTCATTTACGTAATATTCCCCTCCTATTCCAATAAAATAAATCCTACTATAATTTGAGTCCCTTTCAAAACCTATCTACACTGGTCTCTTGATTAGGTGACAGATTTCAAGCGCGTTTTTGTATGAATTGCTCTATCTACGTTTGGTAGTAAATCAATGGTTTTCGAGATCCAACTAGCTCAGTTGCAGCAACTTTGCTGTAGGTGAGCTCTGAAATGGTGGATCGACAAACTCTGAAACTTATCCGACAAACTCTGACAAACTGCCGCCTATCTATATCAGCAAACAGATTTTCACTAGGTCGTTTCGTTTTCGAGATCTGTGTGGCCCGGCTGGGGTAACGTTACCCCAGCCGGGCCGAGCCACACATATCTCTGAAACGCGTAAGCGACAAACTCTGAAACTTGCCGACAAACTCTAGACATTATAGCGGCATACTATACTCAAACAATCTATTTTTAACCGACTTCAAAAAAGGAGGTTCTCAATTCGATGCGTATGTTTTTTTTGTGTGTATGTTACGCGATTACGCCGCCAGTTGTGGACCGATTTTCAAAATTCTTTTTGTGTTCGATAGAGTATACTCCAAGGGTGGTCCCGTGGTCACCAAAGTCAGGATCTGATGATGGGATCCCATGAAAATCGAGGAAAACCCTTAAATTTTAAGGTGTTTCCAACGTGTTTTGTGTGTATGTTACGCGATTACGCCGCCAGTTGTGGACCGATTTTCAAACTTCTTTTTGTATTCGATAGAGTATACTCCTAGGATAGTCCCAAGGTCACCAAAGTCAGGATCTGATGATGGGATCCCATGAAAATCGAGGGAAACGCTAATACGCGGGAAAGGCTGGTATTAAATTAGGGTTTCTTTCACTAAAAAGTTAAAAATAAAAAATATTTTACAAAAAATAAAAACCGACTTCAAAAACACTGAAAAGTTAAAAATAATGTGTGCATTACCGCAGCAAAATGTTGTGCTTTAGAGAAGTGAGAGTATATCAAATAATTAGTTCATCATGAGGAGAAATTAGTTCATGAATAGCAAAATTTGTTCGCATTGTAGTTTTAAAGTTATTCGAGAAAAACAGATTTTGCTGGAGTAATGTTCGAAACGTTACCCTGGCAAAATCTTTTTTTATAAAATCGTTTCCATCCAGAACCAAATACATGAATAGATAGCTTTTGTTGCGTATTAAATGTTTGTGAATAGCAAAATTTGTGCATGTTGTATTTCTTAAGTTATTTAAGATTTTGCTGCGGTAACGTTTTAGGATATCCCAGATCTCGAAATCGGTTGAACATAGAAGTTTGAAAAAAATACCAATAATAGACCTTAATTTGTTCAAATTTGTTCAAGCATTAGTTTTTGATTTGCTTGATGAATACCAATGTAATTAAATGTTTTCAAAAATCAGAAAAAACTAATTTCTCAGTAAACCAGTACACTTACAATAAAATAAAAGGCTGTAACATGTACCCTTGGTACACCTTTATAACGACAGTAAACTTAGATTATGTAACTTTACACAATATGAACATATAGAGAACTTTAAAAAGGTTTTTTTAAGTCATCGAATACGCAGCTTCCATTAAACAAGAAAACATGGCATACTATGAACAAATTAGAATGTTCCATCAATAAACAATCCTGTTAATTCCAGCTTTGAATTACGGCTATTATGAAAGTTATATCAAAAATAAGATATATCAGTAATTTGTCAATAAGCCGACCGAATTATAAAGGTTGCGTAAAAGCGACCGCATCATACATAAGGCTAACCATTTTAAATGAACGGTATAATATTGATGTTTCGTTAGTACAGTTGCGAAAAAAAGGGTATAATAAAATAATGAAACGAGAACGACATTTTTTTATTTAAAAATCAGTCTTATACAAATGATATTTTTTACTTATTAAAAATCACATAATTTTTATAAGGCACACATGCACATTATACGTGAATATAAAATCATCGGATTGGTAGAGTGACATTAATCTGTTGAGCCGTGTAATACTCCCGGGAACAATAAGACAATGAAAATATCCTTCATACAGAGCCATGTTTGTGCGATCTGAGAAACAAACTATACACGGTGTTTCATAATAACCAATAAATAATTAATGCGTTATCTAAAAATAATTATTAAAAATGTGTTTACACGTAATGTCATTTAACCCAATATTTTCATGTATATCATAGTATCATCATCATGTCTATGATTTACATGAAAATTTTGGGTTGAATGACATTACGGGTAAACACAATTTAATAATTAGTTTTAGATAACGCATTGATTATTTATTGGTTATTATGAAACACCGTGTATAAAAAAATCATGCAACGCAAATTGATACTTGGTGAAGAATCTTAGATTAATTACCATGTAACACAATATTAGATGAAATTTAAAAAAGGAAACCCTACTAGCTAGCTTGAAATCCAACAATCATTTCATTCGGCAAGAACATAGCCATTTACGGCAATTCCTGTTAGCGTGGTGACTTATCGTCTTGTTTATCGCGATGATTGGGGCAACGGGGCAACATTTCCATTTTTAATGTTAATTTGGTTTTAAATATACAGGGTGGAAACTTTCAGCGGGGCAGTAAGGAGAAGTACCTAATCTGTTCCAGCTACACGAAAATGGTCTTAGGAGACTATCCATAATTTTTTATGGAATTTTGATCCTCATTCACAGATTTTCAAAAAAAATTACAGTTAGCAAGAAAATAGCCATTTTACATAAAAACATTTTTTGATGCCAATCGATCCTGTTTCTAATACTGATCAAAAACTTCTATGGGACCAACCATCGTTGGAGGAGTCCGATACTTAAAACCTAAACATAAATTGCCTAATAACGTTTGGCCTAAAACACATATCACCTAAAAACGAAATGCCTAATAACGTTTAGCCTAAATAAGTATGCATAAAGTCGAGAATACACATAAAGTCGTTTCTGGCGCTTCGCCGGCTGCTGCCGCGGCACGCTCGCTTCGCTCGATCGGCTCGCGCGCTTGGTTCATGTTCAAACCTACGCTCGTCGCTTCGCTCCTCGCTACCTATTTTTGACGTTATTAGGCATTTCGTTTTTAGGTGATATGTGTTTTAGGCCAAACGTTATTAGGCAATTTGTGTTTAGGTTTTAAGTATCGGACATTCGTTGGAGTACACAAAAAGTCACAAATTGCAAAAAACTTTTCCCCTACATTTTGTAAAGAATTTGTGTAACTGAAATACAAAAAAATAAAATAATCACGTAGAATTTTACACATATCAAAGAGAAGGCGTATTAATTTTCTTTTTTTATTAACTAACATAACATAACTTGATGATGTTATTCGTATTTAAATTCTTGCTGTTTCTTGCCCTACGATATCAAGTGCTCGAAGTGACCGCCATTTTGACGAATACATAAATTGATTCGTTTCTGTACCGACCTAGTGGCTGCTGACAATTTATTTGGATGAATTCCATACAAAATTGTGATTAGTGAGTCTTTAAGTTCTCGAACACTATCGTATTGCTTTTTGTAAACCTCGCAGTTTTCAGGTAGCCCCACAAAAATAAATCTAGAGGCGTTCGATCTGGACTACGCGCTTGCCAAGAAATAGGACCATGTGTTCCTATCCATTGATCACCAAATTGTCAAGATTGTTTTTTATTTAATAATAACGAGTTCGAAATTGGAATTGTTTTTAAACTTATCTTTTTATTCAGTCAACAAAAAGATCACAAAACAAAGTCACAAAAAAACTTTTGCGTTAAATTTTCATACAAAATGTACGGGAAAAGTTTTTTGCAATTTGTGACTTTTTGAGTACTCCAACGATGGTTCATCCCATAGAATTTTTTGATCAGTATTAGAAACAGGATCGATTGGCATCAAAAAATGTTTTTATGTAAAATTGCTATTTTCTTGCTAACTGTACATTTTTTTGAAAATCTGGGAATGGGGATCAAAATTACATAAAAAATTATGGATAGTCTCCTAAAACCATTTTCGTGTAGCTGCAACGGATAAGGTACTTCTCCTTACTGCCCCGCTGAAAGTTTCCACACTGTATACTTAAGTCATTAAATTGTATAATAATACTGTTGATTATCATGATTGCAATTTACAAAAAAGAAAACTGGTAGAAATGTTTAAAAATCGGTTGTCCGAATTACTATTCTACCCGACTGTACACTACGTCACATACTACGCTGCTAATTTGCGAAGTATACCCGTATGTATGGTGCGGTCGCTTTTACGTAACCTTTATAATTCGGTCGGCTTATTGACAAATTACTGATATATCTTATTTTTAATATAACTTTCATAATAGCCGTAATTCAAAGCTGGAATTAACAGGATTGTTTATTGATGGAACATTTTAATTTGTTCATAGTATGCCATGTTTCCTTGTTTAATGGAAGCTGCGTATTCGATGACTTAAAAAAACCTTTTTAAATACCTCTATATGTTCATATTGCGTAAAGTTACATAATCTAAGTTTACTGTCGTTATAAAGGTGTACCAAGGGTACATGTTACAGCTTTTTATTTTATTGTAAGTGTACTGGTTTACTGAGAAATTAGTTTTTTCTGATTTTTGAAAACTTTTTAATTACATTGGTATTCATCAAGCAAATCAAAAACTAATGCTTGAACAAATTAAGGTCTATTATTGGTATTTTTTTCAAACTTCTATGTTCAACCGATTTCGAGATCTGGGATATCCTAAAACGTTACCGCAGCAAAATCTTAAATAACTTAAGAAATACAACATGCACAAATTTTGCTATTCACAAACATTTAATACGCAACAAAAGCTATCTATTCATGTATTTGGTTCTGGATGGAAACGATTTTATAAAAAAAGATTTTGCCAGGGTAACGTTTCGAACATTACTCCAGCAAAATCTGTTTTTCTCGAATAACTTTAAAACTACAATGCGAACAAATTTTGCTATTCATGAACTAATTTCTCCTCATGATGAACTAATTATTTGATATACTCTTACTTCTCTAAAGCACAACATTTTGCTGCGGTAATGCACACAAAAATAATATAAGAATAGGTACAGACATCACACTTCTATATTGAAGTCGGTGCCAAATTTTAAGACTTTCTAAGAGATCACCGTTTGGCACCGACTTCAATATAGAAGTGTGATGTCTGTACCTATTCTTATATTATTTTTAACTTTTCAGTGTTTTTGAAGTCGGTTTTTATTTTTTGTAAAATATTTTCTAGTTTTTTTTTGTGGCCCGGCTGGGGTCAGCCACACCTAAACCTCGGGGGGGACCTCGAAAGACCTTTTGGAAGGCAATTTAGGCATAATTAATTAAAAAAACAAAATCACGCGACATTTACTAAATAGTTCCACGTCTCCCTCACTAAATCCAGTTAGTTACAGTTCAGCATTAATGGTGTTCAATGGTTAGACTAAAACTCCAGTAGACAGCGAGTGATCGCTTCAACATGACGAGAAACATGATTAATAAAAATTGTACTTGATTTGTTTTTAAGTAGGGATAAGTGTACTTGAGAGTTACCACTTAAGCCTACCAGTAGATCTAAGTGTATTTTTTTTCCACTTATCCGTACCAGTGGGGATTCTATGGTAGGGATTGATCTTTGCCTTTGTCTTACCTGAATGGAATATGCACATTTCATTATTATACTAGCTGTTGCTCACGTTCATTCTTCTGCGTGAAATCAGTTCGGTTATATCAGGGGATTACTCTCTGTCACACCAGCATGACACGGAAGAATTTTTTTCCTCACAGTCACACCAGTGTGATAATCAACAATTTTATACTTTAGAGTCACACTTATAATTTTGATGACAAAGAAAAGTATTGTTCATTTATATAATCTACTCGATAACACCATATAAAAATCAAATTGTCTCTTTACGTTGTTGTTTAAAACGTTGTTGTTTGTAAATTGTTTCCTTACTTACTAAATTTTCACTCAACTTTGCTGTCAAAGTTGAGTAAAAATTTTTCTTCAGTTTTTGAATTTGATTTTAATTAGCTTTGTAATTAAAATCAAATTCAAAAACTGAAATTCAAAAAATTTAAACCTTTGCCATTGCTTACATTAACTTGATTTTAATTTGTCAAGAAATGGAAGCGAGTCAAGGGAAAATTTTACAAATACGCTCCACCGTGCTACTCTTTAAAACATACGAGATTATGTCACTAAAATTGTGAGATAATGCGTGACTCGACTCCAGTCTTGGCAGTCCGTCGTGCTACGCCTGGCAGGTTACGCCAGTTAGTGTGACTGTCAGGAAAAAAATCTTCTGTGTTACACTGGTGTGACAGAGAGTAATCCCCCGTTATATAGTGCGCTCCCCAAGGAACTCATTATAATTTTTATCTATTTTGACCAATAGATGAAAGTATGATACTTAAAAATATGTAGCTATATTGGGCAGGCCATACTATAAACTATTGCATAGTATTTCGGATGTTTCTAACAATGTTTTCAGCGGGTGTTGCAGCTAAAAATGCCGGGAAAAGTACTCTTAGATGATTCTTAACCTTATAAATGAAACAAGCAATCAATAAGTGTAAGGGCGCTTGCGCACTTATACGTATTCGGTTCGTGTTCGATACGTGAAAAAACCGAACGGGAAATTTATGTCCTAGCGTTTGCGCACTTATCCGTATTCGATTCGTGTTTGAGACGGTTGTGCAATAAACGTCAAGATGGCGGGATCACATTCTGTTTTTAAAAATCCACTGCAATTTAGTACTCATTTGGTACTATTAAATTCAAATACAATATAGTTTATTCAAATTGGATTATTACATAATCACTTTTGTACGTCAAAGAAGCTACGCCAATGGTTCACAAGTCTACGGCGGGAGACCTTGTACTGGAAAGAACCAACAAGAAAACCAGCAAGGGGTATTTTTTTCTCCCTGTATTATTACAGTCGTCAGTTGGAAGCTGATCTCAATGCAAAATTTTGAGCTCAACTTCCATTACAAGTAGATGTGTCAGTTTACATTATACATTTAGGTAACATCAGACTTTATTTACATATCAATCAAAAGAATTATCATGTGTGGAGCTAACCTTATGTCCAGACAGTTTTATCATCCAAATAATGATACCAACATTATAATTTTGGTATCTGCTTTTCTGCTTAGCTTAGACAAAATCCGGCTTTGATCATTAAAATGCGGGATCATGCCCTAACATAAAAATCAATTTCTTTTAAAAAATATATTCAAATTCTGAAGGCACTAAAAATGTATGAAAAAGGTAGGTACATAAAATTATTATTATTATTATTATTATGGTTATCAGGCAGACAGTTGGTTACAACTGATAGATGCCTGTATCCCGTTGACCATTGTTAATTTTTCTTTTTATGTGTAGAAATATGTTTGTCTAGTCTGTTCTTGAATTGATTCACACTTTCAGCTGATATAATATTCTCTGGCAGTTGTTCCACGCTCTGACCACTCTGTTGCTCAAAAAGTGCTTATGCGGGTTATTATGTGAGGAGCTAGTCTGCAGTTTTAGATGGTGACCTCTTAAAAGTTTATTTTTGTTGTATTTAAACGTATGAAAAAAATGTATGAAATATTTTACAAAAAAAAAACAGACCAGCACAAATAGGCGGCCTTATTGCTAAAAAGTAATCTCCTCCAGGCAACCTTGAGACAAAAGAATGAGAGAGCATATTCAATTGGGGAAAGGGTGCAAAACTATGACTAAGTAAAGTTTGTTATAATATGGGAAAGGAATTACGAGTTAACTTTAACTTAATTAATTGATATTTGAATAAGATGTAGGCGTTTTAACATTCCACTTATAACATAATATGTTTTCCAGTATAAATCATAATGTTATATCATAAAACGATTAAGCAATCATTATAAATACATATATAAACGTTACTAATAATTTCATAAAATAATACAAATAAATGATGATGACCCGCCATCCTGATGCACATCTAAAAACAACTCGAAGTGAGAATTAAAGGATCGAACACGAACCGAATACGTATAAGTGCGCAAGCGTCCATACAATCACTAGGACGGCCAAACCGGATCAAAACCGAACACGAATCGAATACGAACCGGATACGTATAAGTGCGCAAGCGCCCTGTTTTTATAAAGAAATACTAAGATATATATTACATTATCAGTCGATTTAAATCAGATTATTATAATTTTAAAATTGATAGGTTCCTCAATGACGGTAAACATACATACGAGTATTTCAAGTAATATTGTGCATACCTATAGTATATTCTATACTATGTATTAAATAATAATTTGCCAAGTTTTGAGGTGATACCAATTCCATATCCACGATAACCATATTAATTGAGAGATGTCCACTGTAAGACTCAATGATCTTCAAACCAATTGGACTTGTGTTGTCTGTACCCAGCTGCTTCCCACGACCTGCTAATCTGTTGGCCCATTGTGGAGGCCTTACCAACGCCGCGTTTTCCTAGCATGCAGCCGCCACGAGATAGCCAGATACATTCATCCAAATACGTTCTTAATTAACCAATAACTGGTGAAGCTCGTTCATGTACTCTCATATGCCTGTTCAATGTTCCCCTTTGCGTGAAGCTTTGTTTACAAATACTGCATTTATGGGGTCTCTCGCCGGTGTGGATTTTGTGGTGATCGTCTAAACGCCTTTTAGACAGGAAAGACTTTGAACAATAAAGGCACTCGAATGGCCTTTCACCTGTATGAATTCTCCTGTGTTCCACTAGAGACGAATTAGTGCTGAATGACTTGGTGCAAATCCCACATTTGTATAATTTTTTTCCATCGTGTATTAACAAATGTTTCGTAAGGTAGTATTTGTCGGAGAAAGGATAGTTGCAAATCTGGCAAATGAAATGGCGGCCCGTATGACGCTTTAAAATATGGGTGTTAAGCATCGTATTTGTGTAAAACTTTTTGCCGCACAGTTCACAGGTGAATGATTTTTTTCGATTTTTCTTGTGAGTTTCAATGTGTGCCTGAAAAGATTATCGAAAGTCATTTCAGGGTCAACAAAATGGCCTTAATTATCTCACCTAAATCTACGTGGTACCAAAGTTCACATCTCTAAATCTACGTGACAGACACCTGTCACCCCAAATATTTTACCAGGCGTGAAGCCGAAATTTGACGGTTTATTTTTGTTTTCATTTTCGATGCTTCATTGATAAAAGACCGAAAGTGAAATGTTTAAATTGATGTTCATCAGCATGTGTCTTAGTGATGAAAGCTTTCGGCCATACAAACAACGCATTTACTGTTCATCATTCACTATTCATTGCAAAAATGAATCACTTTTGATAAATCGTCTAATTTCGGCTTAAAGGCTCGGTCTCGTAATAATCGGTGCATTAGCAGAATTATCAGAGAAGTAAAATTTTTTTTAGTTATTAAAAATGCAATGAAGGAAATACATTTTACGTTAATTTAGAGTGTAGTACTTGAAGTTTCCATAACCCATTTTACTATTTACTTAAATGCTATTTTAATGTCTTTTTAAGGCTTTAAACATACCCATATTTACATTCCACGCGTTTAAGGCGCATAGTGGTCCCAATGACCTTGCGTCGATCGTCCCGCACTGATTACATAGGAGTGAGTGAGTGAGGGTGAGGGGAATATTTAAGCAAACCTTTACGCGTAAGACGAATTATTTCAATAACAAATTTATTAAAGCGAATAAGAAAAATCTAAAAAGACCATCCCCTAGAATATTGTTCACTTTATTTATTGAAATCGAAAGTATACGATTTAACCTAATATTTACGACGCGATTAGGTTTAAAGTTTTAAAATCGAGGCCTGTTTGGGTCACATTTTAACCAAGTTTTAATTAATTTATCAAAAAATTAAAAAGACCACCCTTTAAAGAATGCGTTGAATAATAACATATCTTTTTTAAAGATTTTTTTATTCAATATTTATGAAGAGAACCGGTTTTTTCTGCAGTGATTTTTTATGTTTGACCTTACTATGCGCCTTAAGGACATATTCATGCACTCGTCACGTAAAAACATGAAATATATTCAGTAAACATTTTTATTCTCAAATTTTCAACAATGATTTAAGTAAATAATAAAATGTGTTATGGAAACTTCAACTCCTACGCTCTAAATTAACGTAAAATTTACTTCCTTCATTGCATTTTTAATAACTAAAAAGAAAACTTTACTTCTCTGATAATTCTGCTAGAACACCGATTATTACGAGACTCGCTCACATTCAGGGTTATTTTTTAATTTTATATTTTACGTTTGTATGAAAATAAAAATAGTAAGTAATTTTCCGTAATGTTAACGTGTGCATAATATTAGTCAATACGTTAAGATCCCCACCACTTGATACACCCACCCATCCATTTTGACTAACCAAAAATGTTTGTGTATAGAATACCTTCAATACGTATTTTGTAGTAAAACCTTTCCCGCAGACATCGCATACACAAAGCCTTCTTTCTTTGTGTATTGCCTGATGATTCTTCAGTGTTTGTCGATTTTTATAAACTCTCTCGCACGTTTTGCATTTCAATTTTTCTAGGTTTACCAAGGTGTGTTCGCTCTCATTGTGCCTATGTAAACCACTCCATGTTTTAAATGTTTTCTTGCATGATCTACAGTGTATTAATACCTAAAATAGTTTATTACAAACATTGAAATAAATATGTCACAAGTATTGCGATTTATACATATAACATTATACATATACAGAGTTATTTTTTAACACTCAGGATAATTTAAGTGATGCTTCAGGACACAGTAGTAAAATGATATAAGATGAGTATTTTTAATGATTTTTTTTTATAAAATAATTGATGTGTCCTGATTCGTCTACGTAGATACGTATCTTAATCATGAAACCCAGTGGCGTGCATCCCACAGAGACAACAAACCAGTCTACCCTTTGCCTATGCCTTTACTAAAATCATACCTAATAGTACAAGCTAAAATAAACAAGAACACTATTTTTTTATTAATAAAATACACTTTTATTATAATTATTAGTAAAAATTAATAAAAGCAGGATACTAACGCTGCCTGAGAATAGATAGTAAACTAAAAGCTCTATTTTTCCATACAAGTCGCTTCCTGGCAGATTGTAGTTGCGTGCAAAATGCATGCACGTCGTATACGGCACACGAGGAAAAAAACAGCGTCGTTAAAGTTCACCAGCGCTGCCGAATTAGAACGGCAATCGGTTAAAAGAATTTGGAAGTATTATGCGATTTATATATTTTATATTTTAGGGTCCAAGGCTGTTCACTGTTTGTGAGATTTATTCGTATTGTAAAGTACCTAATTTGTTAGTGTCAAATATCGATAAAATAATTAAATAAAACATATTTTTTTGTAATTTAGCTGTACCATGTGCAATCAGTATTAACACTATGAGCAGGTGAGGGAAGAAGAACAAAGACTTGTAGGATCTCCATCCAGTGATAAAGACACCTTTTTATTGTTGGGACATTAATCGTCCCCCAGTCCTATGATGATGTGACTTCTTTTTAGGCGTTTTGGAAGACCATTGGAGAACAGATCCTGAATTAGCGCATTTGGGTGACATTGTAAGCGCGACCTGTATTTTGTAAAATGAGCAAAAATTTCCTCCCTGTGTTGATCTGAGCGTACTGGTGCACTTCGCCATTTCTGATGAACCAGGGGGCTCTAAGTATGGTCTTTAGAATAGAGTTTTGGCAACGTTGAATGATTTCAATGGTTGATTGACATGCATCACCCCACAGCTGAATGCCGTATGTTTTGACTGCTTTATACACTAGCAGCCTTATTAATAAAAATCGCCTATTCCTGACTTAATCCGAACGTACTCTTGCCTCCCTAGCACGTCCACCAAAACACGATATGATAAAGCGGTTTATCGCGGTGAACTGTCAAAATACAATAGAGTTTCGTCGTATTTTGACAGTTCACCGCGATATATCGCTTTATCATATCGTGTTTTGGTGGACGTGCTACGGGGGTTGGAGTAGTTACTCCCAGTTTAAGCTAAGAGTAGCTTTGTGTTTATGACATTATAATAAACACGGAGTAAGTTCAGACTAACAAAGCATTCCTTACTCTCGGATTAACGCGTTTGTTAAGGCAACCCTTGCAATTCAAAAGAAAAAAGAATCGAGTCGGTGAACGATTTGAACATCATTTGAAAAAGACAGAAATAAATGTGATGACAGGAGCGCGTTCAGAGCCTCGTGTAGTTGTCCGGTTGTTTTTTAACTCGCTCAGAGGCGTTGAACGGATTGCACCAACCAAATCTTTTATCTCCCTCTTTCGCATGATTTTTTATTTCTCTCTCTCTTTCTAGTAGATGACATTATAGAATATGGCCGCCAATATTATCCAATCACGTAAGAGTATTTCAGTAATAAACGTCAGAGCGTTTTACAACCATCAAATTCGATGGTTGTTCGGTTGTAACTCGCGCCGACACTCTAAGGCCTCGTTTACGGAGACGCGGGGCGTTGCGCGGCGCGGCCCGCTCAGAATTCAAACATATGGCGTTGTATGAGTGCGTTTACGGAGAAGCGATTTTACACGCCTTTGCTTGAAATGGCGCGTTTTATTACGGCCCAGCCCGCGGATGACAAAGCTGCGTTTATAGCGGCGGCGCACGCAGCGACAATTCTCGATGAAGTGATGCCCGCCGCGTGCTTCGCTACACGCTTGAGGATGAGCCGCGGGCACCGCGGCGGTCGCCGCCACGCTTCCCGTCTCGCATCTCTATGAACAACATCGTATATTGCCATATGTTTGTGTTTACGCGTGCGATTATGAGTGCCGCTTCTCGCGCCGCCGCGCACCGTGAACAGAAAAAACGTCGCGCGACGCCCCGCGTCTCCGTAAACGAGGCCTTAGGTCTTGAACGGGCCGGTTGTTTCACGCGGATATCACGCTCGAAGGCATTGAACGGGGTTAGAGCGAAAAGTTGTACTTCGCGCGAAGGCTCTGAACGCGCTCCTGTTTTCACAGTTTTTTTAGTTTGACATTGTCATCTGAGGTGACATTTGTGGTTATTTTGGTTGTGATTTGTGATCGCGTCACAATTATGCTTTGTATTGTTGTAATATGATTGTATATTTAGGAGTGAAATTAAAAATTGTCATTAATAAATGCTTTCCTTAGTACTTTCCCCCTCAGAGAGTTATTCACCGAGTTAGTTCCAGAAGAAAATGTTCCGTCAACTATTTTTACCTTATCTTCAAGAAGCTGGTTTTGCTTTATTTGCATTGCGATGTTATGTATGTTATATATCCAATGCAACAATGCATAATTTCGTGTTTTCCACTTTCGTTGTAAGTAGTTTTGTTACCCACAAATTATATTATACGCAAAGATAACGCTACTCCATCCTTAATCCGACTTTAAACTAGGTAGCTCACAGGCTTAACTTTTACTCCAAGAGTAAATTTGGATTAGCTTACTCCTTTCTTACTCCGTGTTTATTAATAAGAAAATTGTTTACTACTGATTTAATACTATATTGACTGATATATATGATATAGACTGATTTAATAGTCTACGTTTATTAATAAGACGGTAGGAGTTTGTTCTCCATTGAAAGATGTGAAGTCCTTCCCAGAAGTCACATAAGGCTCTTAAATGTTAGGTTTATCTGTTCCCTCTTTGCTCTGAAATGGTTCTTCCAGGTTAGTCAACGGTCCAAGTGGATGCCAAGGTATTTGACACAATCCACGCGAGGAAGCCTTTCGTTGGACAAAGTTACTGGGGGGCAGTCACTGTTGAGAGTGGACTGTATGTAGGTACTTGAGTTAAACGCTGATTTCTTTGTGATAATTTTGGAGGTTTATTTACTTCTTGCAAGACGACTTCCACTGACGGACTACAACTGACTACAATTTATCAGTATTCGGCCCTATATTTATACACTATCCTTTGGTTCGCGGGGGGACATCCCGCCCGCGGACCAATCAAAAGGGGCCGAATTTATTTAACATATGGTTCATTCATGGGGACTTGGCCCGCATAAGCTTAGACTACGTCCGCTGCTTAGTTCTGGGTCCCCGGCACTTGCGAACTGTCGTCAACATCCTCCCCCCGGCGAGAACTCGTACTCGCCTTCGCCGTAAGACAGTGCAGCGCGTCCTCTCCCTTTAGTCCGGGGAGAGTGCGGTAAGTCAGGCCGATGTGCAGCGCTTCCCCTCCCTCTGGTCCGGGGAGAGTGCGGTCGTTTCTTCTTACGCCGTCCGGTCCCGGGAAAATCTTGTCTATGCATCCCCGCGGTCAGACATTCCGGGGAAGCATGGGGTCTGCGATCAGGGCCACACCTCTGTCGTCGAACTCTGCTGGCGTCGCAGCTTTGGGGCGAGGTACAAGGTTCGGGAGGTACTCCCGCACCCACCGACGCCAGAAGTGATCGGCCAGCGCTTGTGCCAACCTCCTTGTGCGGCGGCTCTTCGCACTTGCTCCCGTTCCTCATACAGTGGAGCACGGTTTGCGAGTCGCTCCAGTACACGGCTTCGTCCACGGGAATGCAGTGATCCGTCTTGACGCTTTGAGCGAGTCTAGCTCCGATGAGCGTAGCCTGCATCTCCAGCCGTGGAATCCTTTGTGGCGGCGCGATCTTCACCTTGGCCGACACCAAGATCGTTCCTGGCGTGCCATCTTCATTTTTGTGCACCCAATATATACCCGCAGCATATGCGTCTTCGCTCGCGTCGCAGAAAACGTGCAGTTCGCGACGCGTTACTCTTCTCCCCCCGTTGTAAGACCGGGGCAAGCGCAGTCTGCCGACGGCTTCCAGGCTCGTAAGCCAGTCTTTTAACATCGACGCAATCTCGGGAGGGACTGGCTCGTCCCAGTTCGTCTTCAGCCGCCAAAGTTTCTGTAGCGCGATCTTCGCCGTAGCAGTGTAACAGCTCAACAGCCCGAGAGGGTCATAAATGCTCATGACTGTCGAGAGTGTTTCCCTCTTCGTCGGCGGCCGAAGTTGCGTCTTCACCTCGTTTGGGACGCGAGGCAACGCGATGTTGAAGCGCAATGTGTCCTCTTGCGCGTCCCACATGAGGCCCAGTGCCTTTTCTGGTTTCCCAAGGAGCGTAGTGGTCGCGCGGCGTTCACTCTCTACGTTCTTCAAGAGCTCCGCGCTGTTACTATTCCACCCCTTCAGGTTGAAGCCAGCTTCTATGTGCACTTCGTCGACTTGTTGAATCGTTCTCGCTGCTCGTTTGACGGTGGACTCAATGTTGGTCATCACTCGCTTGCCCTTTGCCCTCGTGCGTGCTGACTTTAGCGAGATTCCCAGCGATTCTAATTGAAAGTGCTCGCTGACTCGTCGTTCGATGTTTTGCGTCCACACGTGCAGCACTTCATCTTGGCGCTTGATTACTACCTTGGTGGGTGCCGTTCCGTGCACCACCCATCCGAGTTCCGTTCGGGATGCCGCGGGCTCGTTCCGTTTGCCCACGCGCAGCTTTCGGGTAACAATCAGCGGCCAATTATCGGATCCGATGAGAATGCGAGGTTTCGCGTTCTTGTACACGAACTGATCTTGCAGGTCAGTGAGGTGATCAAACTGCACCTCTTCCTTTGCAACTGATTGAGTGGCGAGGTTCAGGTCCGCCATTGTTCGCGCAGAACACGCCTTGAAATTTCTCGTGTTTCGTTCGGCGATGCGTAGTGAAACGACGCGGCTGTCAATTTCACGCTATCGGTCGTCGATCCCTTTTACGCGTAGCTGCGTCGCGGGGCCATCCAGGCCTATCTCTCGTGCCAGTCCCTCTTCTATGAGCGTCACTGTGCTGCCTTCATCGAAGAGCGCGTATGTGTAACGCTCCCCGTTCTTGCCCGATACGGTTACTGGGCAAACCTTGAGTTTCACAGTGTACTCAGTTCGGGTTGAAGAGACGCTTGCTTCCTCCGGCTGGTTAGTTCGGGCCGCAGGTGCTTCGGCGTGAAGTAAGCGGTGGTGCGGCCGACGACATCCATTCACGCCACATGGTTTCTGGCGGCAATTTATTCTTCGGTGCTTGCTCTTCAAGCACTTGAAACACAAGCCAGCTTTCTTCGCGACGTTCCATCGTTCGTCCAAACACATTTTCTCAAACTCGCCGCAGGTGTCAAGTCGGTGTGCGTTGTTGCACTGTGCACAGCGTTCCGGGTCGATCTTGTTCGACGACGACGATTCTGCTTCGTCGTACGCCCTCCTCCTCTGTTCGGGTTTAGGGGCGGGGCGTCGCGGCGGTCGCGGCGTCGGTTGCGCGTCGTCGTACTGTGCACAGCGTTCCGGCTCGGTCTTGTCCGATGACGACGGTTCTGCCACATTGTACACCCTCCTCCTCTGTTCGGGTTTAGAGGCGGGGCGTTGCGGTGGTTGCGGCGTCGGCTTGTGAGTCGTACCGGAGTATCCGTGCTTGAGCGCTCGATCAGCTTCTCGCATGAGGAACATGGTCAACTTGACTATTTCCGGCTCAGGTTCATTGTGTTCTTCGGCGTAGTCGCACCATTTCGTCTTTAGATGCGGGCTAAGCTTCTCGAAGATTTCTCTCACGAGCAGCGGATTGTGTAGATAGTTCTTTTCTACGTTGTTAAGCACGGCCACGACATTCTGTACTCGAACTGCGAAGGTGTTGAGTTCTATCGCAGTCGAGCCGAGCTTCGGTAGTTTCTTCAGGTCTTCGAACGCGACGTCGATCAATATTTCAGGCCTGCCAAAACACTGCTGCAGCGTCTTCATGATGACGTCAGGATGCGCTGCGGTGCTCAGTAACGGCGCGACGGTCTCCTTGGCTTCGCCTCGCAGACAGTTACGGAGGCGCGCAAGGTTTTCCACTTTCGAAAACTGGTACACGGCCGTCGTTTCTTGCATTGCTGCGGCAAACTGCAGCCACTCTAGCGGTGATCCCGAGAATAGTGGCAGGTCGGTGGCTTGACGCGGCGGCGGTCGCGACCTCATCATGTGGTCGAGCGTGCCGGCTAAATGTTCAATAGCCCGTCCTCTCGAGTGCTCGCGATCACGCGGTGTGGTTGTTTCTTCCCACCGTAGTCTCGTGCGGTGCGCGACTGGAGTAGCGATTTGAACCTCCCTAGGTCTAACTATGTCGCGTCTCACCGGTGCGAGTACGGGTTCCGGGCACTTGATGCACTTGTTCCTCTTGCCTCGAAGTCTCCTGTAGCCACGCTTCGATTCGTTCGTGGTTTTCCGCCGGTTCGGTCTCTTCTTCCAGCATACTGCCATCCTCGGCGGCGGCTAGGTCGGCGGTTAGCTTTTTTCTAATAAGCTCCGCTTCAATTTCTAGCTCCTGGCGTCGTATTGCAGCTTCCTCTGCAGCTTCCTGGCGTCGTACTGCGGCTTCCTGGCGTAGTGCTGCGGCTTCCTCTGCAGCTTCCTGGCGTCGTGCTGCGGCCTCCTCTGCAACCTTTTGGCGTCGTACTGCAGCTTCCTGGCGTCGTACTGCAGCTAGTCTCTCTTCGGCTTCGAATTGCAGGCGGGCGATGGCACTGGCGGTCGATCTCGTGGAGCGAGCAATGTTCCTAACCGGCGTCGTCTTATAAACGTGACGCGCATTCTCCTCCTCGCGAGTTGGCATTCCTTCAGTTCGGTGCCATTGTTCGTCGCGAGTTGAGACCCCTTCCGGTCGGTGAAGTTGTTCGGGGCGAGTTGAGACCCCTTCCGGTCGGTGAAGTTGTTCGGGGCGAGTTGAGACCCCTTCCGTTCGTGGTTGTTCGGGGCGAGTTGAGACCCCTTCCGTTCGGTGTCGCCGTTCAGTGCGACTTGAGATCCCTTCCTCGCGGTACAGGTTTTCGTCGCGAGTTGAGACCCCTTCCGTTCGTGGTTGTTCGGGGCGAGTTGAGACCCCTTCCGTTCGGTGTCGCCGTTCAGTGCGACTTGAGATCCCTTCCTCGCGGTACAGGTTTTCGTCGCGAGTTGAGACCCCTTCCGTTCGGTGTCGCCGTTCAGTGCGACTTGAGATCCCTTCCTCTCGGTACAGTTTTTCGTCGCGAGTTGAGACCCCTTCCGTTCGGTGTCGCCGTTCAGTGAGACTTGAGATCCCTTCCTCGATTCCCGGTTCCATTTGGGCGGCGACAGTCGTCGATGCGGATGGCGAGCGCGGTAGGTGGTCGAATACGCACACCAAATCTTCCTTCCCGCTCTGGCTCCGTGTAACTACCATCACTTATACTTGTTTAGATCCGGCTCGGTAGGATCAAGATGTTGAGAGTGGACTGTATGTAGGTACTTGAGTTAAACGCTGATTTCTTTGTGATAATTTTGGAGCTTTATTTACTTCTTGCAAGACGACTTCCACTGACCGACTACAACTGACTACAATTTATCAGTATTCGGCCCTATATTTATACACTATCCCTTGGTTCGCGGGGGGACATCCCGCCCGCGGACCAATCAAAAGGGGCCGAATTTATTTAACATATGGTTCATTCATGGGGACTTGGCCCGCATAAGCTTAGACTACGTCCGCTGCTTAGTTCTGGGTCCCCGGCACTTGCGAACTGTCGTCAACAGTCACCATGTCTGAGAGAAAACTTTATATGGGATGATTTAGATGCACTCGCATTGATCCTCCACTTTCTCAGCCAATTTTCAATATTGTTGGGAGATTCTTGGAGAATAGACGAAGCTGTTTCCGGAACTGGATGACTAGCCAGTATAGCAGTGTCATCTGCAAATAGTGTTGCCATCCTTCGGATAAAGCCGGACAGTGTTAGGCTTATTGACCTCTTGTCCGGCCAAATTTTACTGCGTCCGGCCCGTCCGGCTTTTGTTAGGCTTTTTATACAATCCTTCAATCAATCACTTCAGTCAATAGCGAACTAGCGAGCAAGAGGAGTTTGGCTAAGGCGGCCAACTTTCTAATAAGTCAATGGAGGACACCCACCCTACCCACAAGAAGACTGAGGATTTGTTGGTGATGCACTTAAATTAGACACAAACAACACTACTACTGAAGTCACACACACACACGCTTGATGATGCGCTGCGGCGTGGATTATATATGTAGTGGACTCCTTCCTAAGGTACGGTACGTCTCGTCTCGTCGTTCGTATTTTTGACGTAGAACGCTAGTATATGCGAGCGAGGCGAATGAAACGAATCTGCATCTACATTACAAAAAATAAAAACAGACTTCAAAAACACTGAAAAGTTAAAAATAATATAAGAATAGGTACAGACATCACACTTCTATATTGAAGTCGGTGCCAAACGATGATCTCCTAGAAAGTCTTAAAATTTGTCACCAACTTCAATATAACACCGGTCAATAAGTCCGTAGGATGACCCACAGATGGCACCTGTTTGAGCAAACCAATGTTATGGGCACGTGGTACCAACCTTCAAAAGTGACGTGTCAAAATTTCTGACTCTTTGTTTACAAGCTGCAGTACTCGAAGTGACGCTACTTTTGTTATTTTTAAAATCATGGAAAAATCCGAATTTCGTGTATTGTAAAACATTGCTTCTTGATGGGAAGAAACACCGTTCAAACAAGAACATGGCTTGAAAAGTGTTATTCGGAATCTGCTCCGTCGAGACAAATGGTTGAGAAGTGGTTTGCCGAGCGAGTTTAAACGTGTTCGTAGCTCGACTGAGGACTTGCAACGCAGTGGAAGGCCAAATTAAGCAGTTACTCCAGAAAACATTAAAAAAGTCCACAAAATCGTTTTGGCCGACCGTAAAGTGAAGTTGCAAGAGTTAGCAGACACTCATATCGAAAGGCAGTGTGCACACAATTTTGCATGAACATTTGTCGATGCGGAAGCTCTTTTCGAAGTGAGTGCCGCGTTTGCTCACAGTGGACCAAAAACAACAACGTGTCGACGATTCGGAAGCCTGTTTGGAGTTGTTGCGGCGCAATAAGAAGGATTCTTTGCATCGGTATGTGACAATGGATGAAACATTGATCCACCATTTCACACCGGAGTCAAATCGGCAATCATCTGAGTGGATAGCAGCGGGAGAACCTCGACCAAAGCGACCAAAAACGCAAACATCGGCGGGCAAGGCTTCAGTTTTTTGGGATTCGCATGGTATATTGTTTATCGACTACCTTGAGAAGGGAAAGAGGATCAATACCGACTATTATATACCATTGCTCGAGCGTTTGAAGCGAGAAATTGCTGCGAAACGGCCACACATACAGAGGAAAAAAATACTGTTTTATTAAGAAAATGCTCTGTTGGCGACGGCATTTTTTATTTTTTTATTTATATGTTGAAGGTTATTTGAAATTGATATTTTTGTAAACTAAAGGTATTTTTATTATTAATTTAGCGTCACTGTATGGTCTTATATTTTTATTATGATAAAAGAGGGTAAATTGTTTATTAATTGTTGTAATTGCATAAAAAGCCGCTAAATTGTTACCGCGGTGTTAGTTCATCTAATAGTGTCTGTCTGTTTACGCATCTGTTCGCAAAGTAACTGCATTTATTCCATATATTGTATCAGTGTGTAAAATATACAATTTTCACGGTGTTGTCGCGTACTTATTGTATACTCCAAGTCACTGCCCACCATCAAGAAGCGCCTGCATCATTTACAAAGTGGTCTTCGAGCCGAATCTCATGTTCCGTACACCGACAAGCAAAATGGTGGGCACACGGAGTACAACGCGACGCGACCGCGACCAAGGGGAAGTGGAGAATAAACCTCATGGCAGCGAGCATAAAGAAGAATTGCCAAAGGAGTCATCGGGAATCAAGATTTCCAGCGTGAAAACGGAATCCCGACCGCCCGCTAAAGTACCCTCTGTTGCGTCATCAAGAAATTCAAAAATGTCAACGGTTTCTGTCGAGGCGCGAAGAAAGCAGTTGATTTTGGCGGCGGAACAAGAAAAGGCAAAACTGAAGGTGCAGTTGATAGATGCACAATTGGAGGCAGACCTAGCGAAATTGGATGAAGAGGAAGAATACAGTTCACAAATTAACAACGATTGCATACGCCAAAATGTTGAAACTTGGATGGAGAGAAGCATGCACGAGGTGGATCAACAGCAGAGCGCCCACGATTATGGTAAAACTCAGGGCGTCGATCTGCACCCGTCGACGGGCCGCGAGGCCGCCGGCACTGATGGAACCATCCAAATGCTTGCCGCCGCACTTCAGAACCTGACAGCGGCCTCCAGCCATGCTAACCCCGACGCCCACTTGCTGAGCCGTATTTGCACACCAAAGGACCTCCCTAGTTTCTCTGGTGACCCGATGGAATGGCTGCAGTTTAAACGGGCTTTTGAAGAGTCTACCGAGGTATGCAAATTCACTTCGAAGGAAAATTTATGGAGACTAAGAAAATGTCTACATGGCAAGGCGAAAGAATCTGTCTCAGCACTGCTCATAGTATGGAAACCCGGACAGTATTGTACAACGCCTTACACAAGACATTAAGAGGATACAACCCGTGTCTACTGAGTACCAGAAGGATTTGGTGCCATTTTCCATAAAGGTGCAGAATTTTGTCGAAGCCGTGCGTGCCGTGGAACGAGAAGAATACTTACAAGGTATGAGCATGGTTTCACTTATTTTATCTAAATTGCCACCAGTGTTACTCTCTAAGTGGTCCGACTATAGCTTTCCCTTGCTGAAAGAACACAAAAGGCCGAGATTAGAATTTTTATCTGAGTTTTTAAGAATGGAAGCTATTAAAGTATCATCCACTATGCCAAATATGCATGATGTATCAGCACGCGATAGTCATTATAGTAGACAACACGGCAGCAACATAAGATCGCAGGCTGTGTTGTTACAATCGGAAGACCGCAGCAAGAGGTGCCTGTTCTGCCGTAAGTTTGTTCATAAACTAATTGATTGTAACCGATTCAAGAAGTCACTACGGAAAACGAGATGGGCGCACGTGAAGCGACATGGGATTTGTTTTCAATGTCTGGAATCGAACCACAGTCGAGAAACTTGCCCCGCGCCACCGTGCGATATATGTAAGCAAGCGCATCATAACTTGCTTCACTATCCGAGGGACGACAGCGACGGCCGGCCGGGCAGCGCAACGGGAGCACGCGAACAACAAATAGTGCCTTCTGCGAGTGAAACTGTGACTCACGTTACCGCAAGTGCCGGCAAAGTGCTCTTAAAAGTTGTACCTATACGCGTGTGTACTGACAGTGGCGGCTATATCGATACAAGTGCGTTACTTGATGACGGGTCGACAGTGACGATGATCAGCAGCGAGCTGGCCGAGCGGGCTGGATTGAGCGGGCGCCGCGAGACGATGTGCGTCCGCGGCCCCTGGGCGGACAACGAGGTCAAGTGCGATGTAACGGTACTGAATTTGAGACTTTCTGGCTTAAATAATAAGGTTCATTGTATTAAAGCACGAAGTGTTAACAATTTAATGTTACCTATACAATCATGTTCTATTGTAGATTTGAATTCTTATGTACATTTAGATTCTGCGAAACATATTTTGTGTAACATTGACTGTAAACCAGAAATATTAATTGGCCAAGATAATTATCATTTGTTATTGCCTTTAAAAATATTGTTGGGTCAAAAGAATGAGCCGTCCGCCACACTTACTCCTTTAGGCTGGTCACTTCATGGTTTTGTTAGCGTGCCGGGAGGGACGCGCGCGGCGGTCAAGGCCGGCAGCCTTGAGCAGGGTGGTGACGCCATTCTGCTCGTAGCAAAGCAGGACGCTGCGGAGGAGCAAGATCTGCGCGACCTGCACGAGGAGGTTCGCCAGTACTTCGCGCTCGAATCAATGGGAGTAGCAGGTAAGCCTAGGCTTAATGAAGAAGATGTACGAGCCGTCGACTGTTTGCAACAAACTGCTCAACTGATTGACGGCAGGTGGCACGTCGGCCTTCCCTGGAAGAATCCGAAGTGCACCATGCCTGATTCCTACTTGGGGGCTGTGAGCAGACTGACGGGAGTAGAAAGGAAATTAGGAAGGGATAAGGGATACGCCGACAGGTACGTGGAGAGAGTAAATCATTTATTTGATAATGATTACGCTAGGGAATTAATTGACACTCAACCCACGCAGAAAACTTGGTACCTACCACACTTTGGCGTTGACAACCCGAATAAAAATAAGCTCCGGCTGGTGTTCGATGCTGCAGCTAAAACAAGAGGTTTGTCACTTAATGATTATTTATTAAAAGGACCGGACCTGCTGAACTCGCTGTTCGGGATTATGTTGCGATTTCGTGAGAACGAGATTGCAGTTATCGGCGACATAAAAGATATGTTCCTTAGAATAAAAGTGTTGCTGAGTGACCAGCACGCTTTAAGGTTTCTCTGGAGGAAAAAGTCTACGGAACCGATAAAAACGTACGTAATGAGTTCGCTTATTTTTGGTGCTCGATGCTCCCCTTTTATCGCGCAATTTATTAAAAATAAAAATGCTGCGCGGTTTGAAGGGTCAATGCCGGCAGCTGTCGATGCGATTTTAAACTCGCATTACATGGATGACTACATTCAAAGCTTACCTGATGAAACGACGGCCGTTGAAATGGTAAGAAACATTTCTTATATTCATAGTGAAGGAGGGTTTGACATTAGAAATTGGGCGAGTAACAGCTTAGCTGTACTCGACGCAGTCTCAAAAGATTCTTTGGGGAGTAGCGCAGTGAAGTTCAAGGTCGAACAACAGTGTGACGGCGAACGCACACTCGGCCTAATTTGGTATCCGAGTACTGATGAGTTAGCGTTCGACGTATCGTTTAAGCGCATCCCTGAATGCATTTTGAACGGTAAGCAAATACCGACTAAAAGGATAATGCTTCGTGTGATTATGTCAATATTTTTGATGTTTTTGGTTTTCTTTCCCCTTTCACAATTCAAGGGAAAATAATGTTGCAAGATACGTGGCGCGCAAATATCAGCTGGGATGATTTTATTCCGCAACCTATTTTATTGAAATGGACCGAGTGGTTAGATTTGCTTAAAAACATACATTCAATACGAGTGCCGAGATGGTATAAGCGCGCTACGATAAGTGTGAGCGAGATGGACAACCAACGTTCCGAAGCCGTAGCGCCGCGTAGCACTACTGCTGTAGCAGATGCTACGACTAGCGGTGGCGCGGACAATAAATACACGACTGCTGCGACGGTGAGCTATAGCAACCTAGAATTACATATATTTTGTGATGCTTCACAGAAGGCGATGTGCGCGGTCGCATACTACAGATGGTTAGAAAATAACCAAATATGCGTTTCCTTTGTGACAAGTAAGTGTAGGGTTGCACCAGTTAAGTCTGTCACTGTTCCCCGGTTGGAACTACAGGGTGCATTATTGGCTGCGAGGCTCGCGAACACAATTATGAGCGAACACAAAGTAAAAGTGGTAAGGCGAGTATTTTGGTGCGACTCGACAACAGTGCTACATTGGTTGCGCAATAAGACCCGCACATATAAAACGTTTGAAGCAAACCGGTTAGGGGAAATAGACGAGCTCACGGACGTTTCGGAGTGGCGGTATGTACCCACTAACCTTAATGTCGCAGATATAGCCACTAGGGATGTTTTTAATTATAATTTATTTTTAAATGAATGGTTTAGTGGGCCCGATTTTTTATATCTGAATGAAACATCCTGGCCGCAAGATGTGCTGCAGCCGGTTAGTGATGATGATCACTTGGAGCTAGTGGGAGTTGTTCAGCAATTATCTGTAGACTTACCTATACCTAACCCTCACAGGTTCTCATCGTGGCTTCGCTTGTTAAGGTCTACTGCAATGACACTGACACATTTGCGAGTGACGTTTCACTTTTACTACAAGGTAAGAGTCTGCGAAATGATAGTCGTCTGAGGGGCTTGTGTCCCTATGTGGACAGTAACGGCTTGCTTCGGGTGGGCGGCCGCATCGACGCGGCACCTGATGTGTCTTCCGAAGTCAAGAGGCCAATTATATTAGACGGAAGCCATCCGACTGTGAAGCTCTTGATAATGCATTATCATGTCAATGCTGCACATAGCAACCAGGAGAAAGTTGTAAACGACATGAAACAAAAATATTGGGTTGTGAGACTGCGGCCTTCAGTGAAGGCTGTGACGTCACAGTGTATGCTTTGCAGGTTGAGGAAGGCGCAAGTGTCAGTGCCTCGGATGGGTGACCTACCTAAAGCTCGAATGGCACACCATCACCGACCATTCACGCACTGTGGATTGGACCTTTTCGGTCCCATGGAGGTTCAAGTTGGTCGACGCCGAGAAAAAAGGTATGGTGTCCTTTTCACTTGCCTCACAGTGCGCGCCATTCACATCGAGGTTGTCCATTCACTGACTGCCGATGCTCTCATTATGGCATTGCGTCGCATGGCTGCGTGTCGTGGTTGGCCACGGTATTTGTATTCCGACAACGGCACTAACCTGCGGGGTGCTGAAGCGGAGTTGCGTAAGTCTCTCCAAGCGGTAGACCAACAGCTTCTGAAGACTGCTGCAGCCAACCATGGTACACTGTGGAGATTTATTCCGCCGGCTAGCCCTCATTGGGGTGGGGCGTGGGAAAGGCTCATACGGAGCGTCAAGTCATCTCTTCAGGTAGTACTTAAAGAGCGCGCTCCTAAGGATGAGACCTTGAACACCCTCCTCGCCGAAGTGCAGGCCATTGTCAATGGGCGACCTTTGACGCATGTCTCTGTGGAGCCAGGTAGCTTAGAGTCTCTCACGCCGAACCACTTTCTCTTAGGCTCATCATCAAACATGCCGGTGGCTGGAGTGTTTGATGACAGTGACCTGTACCTAAGGAAGCAGTGGCGTATTGCGCAGAGGATGGCTGACATGTATTGGAAACGCTGGTTGAGGGAGTACCTCCCTGAACTCATACAACGGCCTAAATGGCAAGGTGAGTCCACGCCATTGAAAGTTGGGGACTTTGTTTATATTGTGGACCCTAGCTCATCCCGCAATATATGGCCTAAAGGGGTCATCACTGAAGTTTTTCCTGGGCGAGATGGTCGTGTCCGAGTGGTGGAAATAAGGACTGCCAGCGGGACGCTGAGGCGGTCCGCGGCGCGTGTCGCCCCCGTGCCTATGGTTAATGAGTGCTAGTTCTAGCACTGGGGTGGGGAGTGTTGGCGACGGCAGTTTTTATTTTTTTATTTATATGTTGAAGGTTATTTGAAATTGATATTTTTGTAAACTAAAGGTATTTTTATTATTAATTTAGCGTCACTGTATGGTCTTATATTTTTATTATGATAAAAGAGGGTAAATTGTTTATTAATTGTTGTAATTGCATAAAAAGCCGCTAAATTGTTACCGCGGTGTTAGTTCATCTAATAGTGTCTGTCTGTTTACGCATCTGTTCGCAAAGTAACTGCATTTATTCCATATATTGTATCAGTGTGTAAAATATACAATTTTCACGGTGTTGTCGCGTACTTATTGTATACTCCAAGTCACTGCCCACCATCAAGAAGCGCCTGCATCATTTACATGCTCCGTGTCACAAGTCGATCAAAACAATGGCAAAATTGCATGAATTGGGCTTCGAATTGCTTCCGCACCTACCGTATTTTCCAAATCTAGCCCCCAGCGACTACTGGCTCTTCGCAGACCTGAAAAAAATGCTCGCTGGTAAAAGATATGATCCAAATGAAGAGGTAATTTCCGCAACTGAGGCGTATTTTGAGTCGAAAGACAATTCGTTCTACAAAACTGGTATCGAAAAGCTAGAGAGGCGTTGGACGGATTGAATCACTCTTGAAGGAAATTATGTCGATGAATAAAGCGAAATTTGCCCGAAAAAACTGTGTTTTATTTGTCATCCTACGGACTTATTGACCGATGTAATAGAAGTGTGATGTTGTCTGTACCTATTCTTATATTATTTTTAACTTTTCAGTGTTTTTGAAGTCGGTTTTTATTTTTTGTAAAATATTTTTTTTTTTTACTTTTTAGTGAATGAAATCTTTTTAGTGAAAGAAACCCTAATTTAATACCAGCTTACCTTTTAGCGTTTCCCTCTATTTTCATGAGATCCCATCATCCGATCCTGACTTTGGTGACCTTGAGACCACCCCAGGAGTATACTCTATCAAATACAAAAAGAATTTTGAAAATCGATCCACAATTGGCGGAGTAATCGCGTAACATACCTACACACAAAGCACGTTAGACACACCTTAAAATTAAGGGGTTTTTCCTCGATTTTCATGGGATCCATTATCAAATCCTAACTTTGGTGACCATGGGACCACCCTTGGAGTATACTGTATCGAATACAACATAGTTGGCGGCGTAATCGCGTAACATACACCAAAAAAAAATCGAATTGAGAACCTCCTCCTTTTTTGAAGTCGGTTAAAAAAAAGATAGGAATGCGGGACGCATTAGACGAATTGCGGGACTAGTTACGAAATATTGCAATGCGGTATAACAACTGTCATTACGAGACGGTCCCGCAGAATGCGGGATGGTTGGCCGCCTTAAGATTGGCTGACTCGCTAGCAACTGTGTGTTTCATTTTTTTTATCAATAATCCCCTTTTTTGATTTTTAGAGATGACAACGCTATCTGCAAGGGTGGCAATTGTAACTAGCTCTGAAGTAGGAAGATCTGAGGTAAATAGAACATATAAGGATGGTCCAAGCACTGATCCCTGTGGAAAGCCCGCTGTAATGTCATAAAAGTTCGAGTATGCTCCGTCCTTTCAAAAGCCTGTTGAATGTCGAGAAAAACGGAAGAACAGTACTCTTCTAGCCGCATTGCTTTGTGAATTTTGTCACAGACAAAACTGGAGGGAGACTGTACCAGGGTCGTCTGCTTAGATACCTCCGTCTTACCTATTTCTGCCGCAAAGCAGCAGTGCTTGCATTGCTGTGTTCCGGTTTGAAGGATAAGATATGGCAGTGAAATTACTGGGTACTGACTTTACATCTTGTGTCACAAGTAAGCAACGTACACTGTGGTTCTTGTGGGGGTTACAGTTTCGCTGCGAATCTCACAAGAGCCACATGTATTATAGGTGACTGTTACCACTTACTATCAGGTGGGCAGTTTGCTTGTTTGCCAACTTTCTGCAATAAAAAAAACCCTATGAACCTGTTCTATGGTGGAATAGTGCTGTCGAAAGTCAAATCAGTGGTCAGGAGTAATTTTAAGAGCCTCCAGGGATGGTAATAGACGAGCAAGAAAAACTTGCTCACACACTTTGGACATAACTGACAATAGACTGATTGGGGGATATGAGGTAACCAAACAAGCTGGTTTGCCCTGTTTATAGACCATGATAATTTGGGAGACTTTCCAGTGATCTGGGAAGTGAGACAGTCTTACGAGGGCGGGTCAGTAAGACCGTGTCTTTTTGAATTTCCCGCCTCTTAATTTAAATGGCAACACTGCTCTCGTCAACAGTCATCTGTCTGTTGACTCTTGTCAAACATTTAACAAACTGCGACATTTAGTTTGTTTTTACAGCCGTTAACATCAGACTACCGCGTTTACTGAGAAGAAAATGGAAAAAAGTGAATTTCGTGTGCTCATTAAGCATTATTTTTTACGGAAAAAATTCATTGCGCAAACCAAGGCTAAGCTTGATAAATATTATGGGGACTCTGCACCATCCATTTCCATGGTAGAAAAGTGGTTTACTGAATTCCGATGTGGCCGTACAAGCACGGAAGGTGGCGAACGTTTTGGACGCCCAGTTGAGGTCTCCACATCCGAAACAATTGAAAAAATCCACGATATGGTTTTAGCCGATCGGCGATTAAAAGTGAGAGAGATTGTGGAAGCCATAGGCATCTCACATGGCTCAGTGGTTTCAATTTTGAATGATCATTTGGGTATGAGAAAGTTTTCCGCAAGATGGGTACCGCGTTTGCTTACAATCGACCACAAACGCAACCGTGTGACAATTTCGCAGGAATGTTTGGCGGTGTTCAATCGCAATATGAACGAGTTTTTGCGCCGTTTCGTAACCGTGGACGAAACGTGGATTCACCACAACACACCGAAGACCAAACAGCAGTCAAAACAGTGGGTTTCTCGGGGTGAATCGACGCCAAAGAAGGCAAAGGTGGGTTTGTTAGCCAATAAAGTCATGGCGACTGTTTTTTGGGATGTACGCGCTATTATCCACATTGACTACCTTCAAAAAGGAAAAACAATTTATGGTGGTGAATATTACAGCAACTTATTGGGTCGATTCGATGAGGCATTGAAAAAAAAGCGACCGCACTTGGCCAAGAAAAAAATCCTTTTCCACCAGGATAATGCACGGGTGCACACATGTGCAGTTTCCATGGCAAAAATCCATGAATTGGGCTACGAATTGCTCCCTCATCCGGTCTATTCACCTGATCTAGCCCCGTGTGACTATTTCTTGTTCCCAAACTTGAAGAAATGGCTCGCTCGGCGGCAAAAGCCATTTCCTCCAATGCCTCCAATGACGAAGTCATCTCACAAACAAATGCCTATTTTGAAGACCTCGACAAATCATATTTTTCGAAAGGGATAAAAAAACTGGAGAAACGTTGGGCTACGTTTATAGAGCTCAAAGGAGACTACGTTGAAAAATAAAATAACTTTTTATCTAAAAACCTGTGTTTCATTCAAAAAGTCACGGACTTATTGACCCGCCCTCGTCATCAGAATCAGAATCAGAATGGTGATAAATACTATCCCCCTTCTTGGAAGCTCCTTCAGAATTCTTGGCGTGATTAGGTCGTAGCCGAGTGCGGATTTATCTTTAAGCTTTTGAATGATTCTTCTAACTTCCCTTGGTGATGTAGTTTTGATAGGGATATCCATTTGCATATCTTGGCCAAGGACCATCGATTGAACCGTCATCGAAACCAGAATCGTGATTATTTGGAGTGAATACATTTTTCAGGTGATTGGCGAATGTTTCAGCTTTTTCTTCGACCGACCGTTTAAGAGGTAGTTTTGGCATTTGATCTTGGTGGGGACCTTTCATTTGGCATTATGTTGTTTGTCATAAAGACGCTTGGCATAAATCACTAAGCATAATAATCAAAAAGCATAATATTGACGTCACATAATTTTTTCTCTGCATAATTTGTATAAGGCACAATTATCCAAAGGCATAATTTTATGAAGCATAATTAATGAAATCCCTAATTTCTTTTGACATAATATTGGTAGTCCTAAAATGCTTTGCCATAATTTTAAGTGTCATAATTAATGATATCCCTAATATTTTGGGGCATTTCTTATAATGAGAAATGATTTTATTTAAAGGATATAACGTTCATTGGATACAATGTTTACTCTTGTTTTACTAAACTTTTTATAATATATCATTTTATTTATATAACATTTCATATATTATTTTACTCAAATATGATACTCAAATATTCTATATTTTTATTTAATATAATTTTTTCATAGTATATATTGATTTTTTATTTGACAAAGTAATTCATTCATGCTACTGTGACAGAAACGAATCGCTGCAAAACCGACTCCACGTAGTCTTGTTTGTCCTACCCCTAGAGTGTAATTTAAACCCGCGTGGGACCGCCGGAGCCCCGCAGCGTCGGAGCCGTGACAGAAACCATGCATGTGCATGCTTGCTTGCAAGGTGCATGCTTGCTTACGTGGCACATGCTTGCTTGCACTGTGCATACTAGCTTGCATGTTTGCTTGCATGTTGCATGCTTGCATGCATACTGCATGTTTGCTGACATTGCTGCATGCTCGCGCGTAAGTTTATGCCTAGAAAAATTCTGCGTAATCGTATTGTTTGTTGTGATTAATATGCTAAACATTAATTATGCTTTCAAAAATTATGCGTCAAGTTGTTCTGTGTTTCGAGTTTATGGGTTTTTAATACTTATGACAAATGATTTTCTGCCACACAATATTATGCTTATTACCATTCTGCTTTCTGATTATCATGCGTCTTGACGATTATTTTAATCGACATTATGGAATATGATTTTATGACAATAATTTTTATGCCTAGAAATAGAGAGCCCAGGTTGGTTGAGGCTCCTGTTCGCTTTCCACAAAGAAAAGTTAGAAGTTTGGGTTGCACTCAGTGACTCAATGTGTTGCTGGAATTGATCACCTTGAGATTTCCTTATGGCTCTTTTTAGATCTATACACGCCTTGTTAAAAGCTCAATTGTCAGCGGGGTGTCTACTGGTATGCCAGACTCGACTTAGTCTCCGTTTTTCTTCAATTTGAGCTTTCAGAGCTGTAGTTAAGATACGACTATTTGATTCGCTACCGGGCAGAAGTGGTGTACATTTCCATGTCGCGACTTGGATGAGTGACGAGATGTATCTAGTGGCATTCTCGACGTCGTTTGATGATTTAAGAGGAATGTTGAGATTTATGTTTTCATCTAAATAGTCTCTAAATGAAGCCCAATCTGTTTTGTAGTTTGACAGATACCTATGTCTTGGTTTCTCCAGTATAGAGTTGGAGATAGTTAGGAGGACGAGGAAATGATCGGATGAGCTATCCAGTGATGACCTCACATCCAAGTAGTTTGTCGAAATGCCTTTGATAACAAAGAAGTCCAAGAGATCAGCCAAGTTTCAGAGAGTCGGTGCTTTTCTTCAACTCACGACGCCTTGGTGAGACTAATCTGGAACCCCACTGCTTGCTTAGGGTTCCAGTCGCCACTGGCCACAAACCTATTTCCAAAGTAATTAGTAAACTTTTCTTCAGATATTTTATGTCTAGGAGGGCAATAAACTGCTGAAATAGTTATCCAACCTATCCTGGACTGTTACAAAAGTTGCTTGGAGGTAATCCTGCCTGAATGCACACTCTTGGTAATGCTTTATCGAATTCTTTATGACCACTGCAGTGCCACCGTGAGCCCTTCCATCTGGATGATTTGTAGCATAAATAGACAAACCAGGGGTGTTTATTTGGCTTCTATCAGTAAAATGAGTTTCCAATATTAGGACGTCATCTAGTTTGTAGACATCTATAAGCAATTGAAGATCTTTATCGGATAAGGAGGTAATCTGTTAATGTTCCAGGTTGCTAGTCTTAATAAGTCTACGAAGAGGATAGCCTATTAACCAGATTAACTATAACACTCATCATTTGTGTTATTTGTTGAAGAAGTAAATCAATTTTCTCTGATTGAAATATAAGTAGATCTTCGATTGAACGATTGCAGGTCGACAGTTGTAGTTTAAATCCCTTTGTTGCTTTTGCATAAGTGTCGGGATGTTCTCCGAACTGGGAGGTGTTTGGAACAGGAGTTTCGAACTTTTTAGTGGGGTTGATGGGTTTCTCTACTTTTTAATTTGATTGTTTTGTGGGGTGGTTCCACTGCTTGCTCCCTTTATTGAACTTTCTGTCATATATTTCTTTGTAGACCTGACAGCCTTTAAAGTTTGCGGGATGGTCGCCATGACAAAGCGCGCATTTGGCCGGTATATTCTGTCTCTCTTGGGACAGTCACTTGTCTTATGAGAGAGAGCTCACTTAACACCGGTAAGGTCTAGTGCAGTTATTTTTAGTGTGAGTAGGTATATGCTGGCGTCTTGTGCACGGGGGGATGGTTTTTCTCTTCTTAGGGTCTTTAATTATGACTGCCGTCCGAAAGATGTTGACTTTTCGGTTATTAGGGCTTGGTTTCAGGTTAACAAAGGTGTTGGTGGGTTTTTTATCAGGACCAAAGCGAGCATTAATGATTTCACCCACCACTTTATTACCAGTTGCTACAATTTCATCAATAATCTCACTGTGCGGCGTTGTGTGATGCAGGTTTCGGATGACAATTCTACAGCTTATTTCCTCTTTACTGGTAAAAGTATGGCCGATCAGACCGTTCTCTCTAACTAGAGTCATCAGCCTTTTATAAGGTTCTGCTGCTTTGCAGTTGACACGCAGCTGGTTTTTCGTGACAATTTTCATACTGTAATCAGGTGGATCTAGTGTAGTTTCAATTGTTACGCGGAGTTTTGTAACATCTTGAACCCCATACAAAATCAGTGGTGGTGGTTTATTTGCCAGTTTGCGTGGGATAGTTTCGGATGTTGCATCAACTGGAAGCATTTCGAAGTGATTACTGGTCAAAGGTTCATTGATTTTCGTAGGGGATTCAGAGGCTCTACGACGTTTATTTGTTCAGGAGGTAGGAATTTTTTGCCATTCAGGGTTAGCCTGAGGCCTGGGTTGACTATTCTGTAATGGGGTTTCTGTTGACAAATCCCCAGAGGAAAAACTTTTTGGACGATTCATAAACATGCTCTTGTGGAAAGCCTGTTGTACCAATTTTGGTTTATATGTATCACCAGTCACATTTACTGTCACAGAAGCCTGGGTAGCCATTTCTGTGGAGTCTTCGGTTATATACTTACCACTCCCAAGCCCGGGTACCTGGAAGCGCCGGGGTCTAGCCGGGTGCGGCGCATACTATCTCTATCTGTACTTGAACTCATATTTAAAAAGGGTTGGGAAGAAACTCGAGACACTTTCCCAAGGTGCCACTATCACTTTTTTAAAGTTATTTCGACCTTAGGCTTATGGAAGCCTCTTCCAGAAACCTGGGTGGTTTGGTTACACCGCCAATGCTCGTTCGCCAGGGCCTCGTCTGTTGTCTAGCAGGAGGCACCACGACTAAACAGCCGCCATCGGTATATCATATGAACAAGCAGTCGCGTGCAGATGAGGTTAGCAATTGGGTTAGTGGATGTTAATACCATTCTCCCCTTACCACCCAAATAGATTAATTTGATAACATTTTATTGTCAGTAATTCTATTTTCGTATGCTAGTAATGTCATTGATAGGGTCCAGCAACTTATCATATCGTAAAGCGATAATAATAAGACTAAGCGTACACTCCAGTACAAAATGATAGATACAGTCAAAGTTACAAAAACATGTTTATATTGATTGACATTAAGGTTGAATTGGGAGAGTACACATATTTTTGGAACATTGAACATATCGATCTTTTAGTACTCAAGTGTCCAGTCAAGGAATTTAATTTGCAACCCACCTAAAGTTCAATATCATAAAGTAATATGGCATAAGAGCTACATTGTCTACACATAACTAGGGCATCATTTGACATATCTATTAAAATTATAGACCTTAATCATTTTCAGTGTCTAGCAATATGTCAACAAAATGGGGCAGGAATTAAGTTCCTTGACCATACTTGCTACATTATAATCAAAGTTTTTTGTTTCTAGCTTTTCATAAGACAAAATTATTCAAAAAAGTTCAGACCACCAGCTATAGATCTGGAAGACAAGATTTCGATTCCACATAGAAGCAGAAGTTCTGCTTGATTTGGTTGGTGAAAGGTGTTTGAGCTTGCTGGCTAGCTAGCTAACACCTTCTTACTTAAATTGGTCACCATAAAAACATGTTAATAACATTGTTGTGTTCCGACTGTCTGAACTAAGTTAGGTATAGGTACAGTAAGCTCCCATTCAAGCTATACATTTACACTATGAAAACCGCCAATATTACGAGCGACAAAAGAAAAGACCGAAGGTAAGCTTAGTATAGCTTGATACCTGTACTGGTACTGTACCTAGTAACTCAGTCGTTGAGGATTCCTGGTATAGCTCTCTGCCATTATTACTCGCCATCAGGTGAGATGAAAGCCAAGAAGTTCCTTGTTGAGTGTAAAACAATACTTACAGCTTTCCCTTCATGCTCAAGCTTATGTGCATCCAATCTCTCCAGGTATTTAAATTTCTTACAACATAAATCACATGAAAATGGCAATAGGTTCTTTCTTGACTTTAATTTTGATTCAACATGTGATTTCCGCGTCTCCAATTTCTTTTCTTTCCTAATAGGTAATCAACATAAACTTAATTGTAGACATGCACTTTAGAAATCTATAGAAAGTATATACACATTTCAGTGAATACAACAGGTTTTCTTATCACTAATAGTAATCTCTTTAGTAAACTTTAGAGAGAAAACTGCAAATAGCATCGCTATAAAATTTTAAATACATACATAAAAGTGACACTTTGTTAGTTTTGATCGAACAAAATTCAATCAAAAATCAACCCAATGCTAGAATATCTGATCTATTAAAGAGAATTAACTTTCCTTTAAATTTTAATTTATGTTATGGCATTAGAAAATAAATAAAGCCTTTACCTATCACCTTATTTTATTGATAATTTTGAAAGTAAACACAAAACCCATACTACTACCGGTTTCATACACTTTGCCAATATTAGTTTTTTTTTATTATAAGCGATAGACACAGAGTAAGCTGTTAAGAAATATACTATTTATGTGTTAAACCACCTGTCCATCCACTTCAAAATTTAATGGTGTAGGATGTGTAGGCTTAGAGGCCTAAGGAGATGGCAAGGCTGGGTGAACCCCTCTGCCAAAGTACATTGGGATATGACCATACATACACATTATATAAAACTAGTTGATGGGTGGCCACTGCCATTTGGTGGTTATGTATCGCAAGTAAGAGCTCGTTAAAAATTTTCAATTGTGCAGTTTCCTCTCGCAAAAGGCGATCCAGTAACTCAAATCTTCAAAACTATGGTGTTTCCTATCACATGTAAGTATAAAATATACATTAATGTGTCTTATTTAAGTACAATTTTGAAGTAATATTTATGCCGTCATGATAGAAAAATACAATGGTAGGTTGGTAGCTCAACACAGTACATGGGCATGATTTGCAGGCGATTGCATAGATACACGTTAATTTGTTGATGTGTGTGTATTTGTTAGTTTTGTACTATTGTAAGGCAATATTTTCATAGTGTGCGTATCTGTAATTCAATTCAAGATTTTCAGTGTGCCATGCATGTTTACCTCATCTCCTACAAAATGTTGTCTCAGAAAAATGTATACTGCGATTTATTGCTTACCATCTCCATAGGCTTAATGCTCTAACAGCCTTATTAACAAAAAAATTACTCCTTGTATCATCCTCATATTAGTTACTTCGTGTTTTTTCTTATTTTGATATATGACAGCCAACATGTGCAGAAACAAGACAAAACAAGGAGTAACTAATCCTAGGATGATCCAAGGAGTAAAATTTTTATTAATAAGGCTGTAAGTGTGTAGGTAATAATTTGTCTGCTAATGTTGTTAATATCAGCTAACCTTGTCCTTTCCACTTCATATGTCTTAACTGACTCATTAATAAAGTCTAATGAATCTGAAAAAAAAACAATATTTATTAGAAACAAATTAAATAAAATTATTTCAAGTTAAACACAGTACTAAGAACATATTGTTACAAACTTCTTTTCCAAAAATGGCTATCTGGTATTAAATATAAGGTGTGTTATCAAATATAACAATGCTAATAATATTGTGTTCCATGTTTAAAGTTAGAGGTAAGATAGCAAGATCCTTAGCTGTTAAGAAGCCAAGATGAATCTTACTTAATTTTTATCACCTACCATCAGGTGAGATGAAGGTTAAGAGCCCAGTCATGTGTATACTGATAAGTACACACACTATAATGATAAGTGCAGGATGATTCATCCCAAGTGATGAGCCCCTAAATTTTATTTTTACAAAAAACTTACCACCATCACAATGTTCAGACAAGATCTCATCTTTGACGTTAAACAAAGTACTTTCACAATCTTCTATCAATTTTTCATTTTCAATTTTTATCTTATTTTCATTATTTTCTACTGAAGCAAGACAAATGTTAGACAGACTTTCTTTTTTACAAGTTTCATTGTTTCGTAAGTCAACAAGCGTGTTTTGGGATTGTAGACAAGTCTTTTTAAATTCACTATATTTGGTAATATGATCAAAACAAACATCACATATTGTTTTAGGAAGATTATCGCCCGGTACAATCTAAAAATATCAAGTTGATTAAAACTTAGGTATTTCAAAACCAAATTTAGGCTCTCGTTCTATTTCAATTCTACCTTAATAGACGTACAGAAAAAATATACATCTGGGGACACATTTTTCCATAGTTCATAAGAAAAATAATCTTTTGATGTTAAGCATGATCTGCACATTTTATTATTTATATCCATTTTTGATATTAAAATTCCTCTTCATTGTTTACGTATTTTTTTGTAGGTCCATGGTATTTTTATCCAAGCTACTGTAGTATTATATTATCTGTGTCCAAGCTTATTTTGTGTTGGAAACAAAAATCGTTGTAGCACAAAAGTAATCTGAATTTGTGGATATAAATCATTCAAGTTTTAGTAACAGAGTTTCTTAGTTTTAATTATTTAATTAAAAATAAATTAATCGAGTTCTTATTTAAATTCAGCGCAGTTCAGTTGATTGACCACAAAATAAATTAGTTTAGTTCACAAACTATATAGAGATGCTGCGTTCAGAGCTGCGTTCAGAACCTACGCTCGAGTGCACTCCGAGTGCACCCTGACAGCAACCGACCCGTTCAGAGCCTCGGGGTAAAAAACGCTCTGACAGGCGGTTAGTACACTCTGTGCCCGTTCAGGAGCTTCGAGTGATGCAACCAAACAACCGACTCGAGCGTAGGGTGAAAAACACTCTGACAGATTTTGTGTCAAAGTCGATGTCAAAAATATGCTAATTATTTATTATTTTATTAAATAACACTACTTTGAACTCTTTTAAGCCTAATACTAGGTAAATATAGTGATTTCTATGTGTTGTAATTATTTTTAAGCAGAAAAATGGATATTGACTGTTAATTTCATATTAAGGATTAGTAATATTTTGCCCTTTGCTTGATCTTGATCGGCAAGGTACAAACTAAAAAAAAAGATAGCAACCGACCCGTTCTGAACCTCGGAGCGAGTGTGAAAAACACTCTCGGTTGCATTACTCTGACCCTCGGAACGCAACTCTGGGTTTAGTTGATCCTCAGAGTTGCGTTCCGAGGGTCAGAGCACAAACTATATAGAGATACTACGTATCAGACGGCAATCTCACATAGACAAATTTTTGCTTGAAAAAAGAACTGTCAATACTGAAACGATACATGACATTTCTTTTTTTTTTATTTTTTTTTTCGATATGGCGACTGCTTATAGGCAAAGGGAGTAAACATACATTTACACTTTTTTTTGTCACATATCTTTTTAACTACTTTTGAAGTGAATAATTGTGCAATAAAAGGAGGTAGTATTTATTAAAGTGTTTATTTTTAATTTTTTTTTGATATTTTAGTAAGGTTTTTGCCTTTTACTCTTAAATTTTTTGTAACATTTTTTTTGTATCCATTTTCTTCCAAATACCTATTTGTTTCTTTAACAATAGTTCCAGATGACCTCACGAGCTTTTCAGAGGGGTAGGTTAACTTCTTTGCTTTCACCGTATTGTACTCCTGGGCACTTAACTAATTATGGATATTTTTAGTTTCAGTGCTCGTTAGACCGCTCTTCCATCTCTACAAAACCAGTTACTTGGTCCTTGCTCTTATTAAAATGAAGTCAATGATATCTCATCAAAAACTATTGAGCATAGCTTCTTTTTTCATCCCAGCTCGCAATCTAAAACAAAATAAAAATTTCATTTGTAACTTCAACATCCAATTTACATGACGCTACGATTTAGCTACGATATGATACATTATAATGTTTTCAGAATATTACCTGTTCTTTCAGAGCGGTAAAAATTTGTGGATTGATTCCAGCTTCCACATTTAAATTTGATGTGAATTTATTTAGTATTGTTTTCGATGGTAAAATGAAAATTCTATGTAGAAACCTGTAAGCTTTCGGGCTTTGCTTCATTATACTTAAAGCAAGTAATTTTTCTTTTGCAGAGAATCGTCTTCCTTTTTCCTTTCTATATGCTAAATTGATTTGCATTTCAATAATTCTTCTCGCATATGGATTTAATCCTCGAGTAACACTTGCTGGAACATTTGTAAATTTAGGTTTCTTTAAATCTGAAAAGCAATAACAAACAAATTTAATATTTATTACATTTGACGGATCAGTGGTGCAATGACTGAGTAGTTACAATGTGAGTTCAATTCCTACCAACGACAAACACTTATGTAATAAACATTAGGATTGTCTAAATATGTATAAAGGACATTGAACAAAAGTGGTCGAAATTTCCACCAGTAACATGACATATGTATGTATGACATGTGTATATAGCAAAAAGATAGTACTAAACAAAACTTGCTATTAACTATCTTACATAATGACAAGCCACTCTGAACCAAGTGCTTACTTCTTCGCTTAAAAATTATTTTTGATAAAGAAGTCTGATATCTGACCTTAACACACTTTTTGTTTAGTAACTAAGTACCAACCTGCACTTGATGTTGTAGGTAGTCGTTCCTGTGCATTTAAAGTTATGTCTTGTAACACTGCACAGAAAGGCTTGCAATAATTGTGGTCAAAGCGTCTTCGTCTTCTGGGAATAAGTGTGGTACTGAGAAATGTTCTCTGTAACAAATAAAAATTATTTATCATCACAAACCATTTTATATGACATCTATTCCTAATTCAGCATCGATTGATTATGTTTGTTAATCTTTTATTAAAAAAATATCTTATTATATTACTTTTTTCACATTAAGTTACATATTTCGTCTAAATTATTACTGGGATACGTGATAATTAAGGTTAGGTGCTCACCAGTATCCTCAGAGTGTGATGACGATATGCCCGTAGTGATTTCTTCACTTGAGAATAGCGTTGGATGAGCAGTTATGAGTAAACGGTTTTTTGGTGTTATAAAACGTTTCTCGAAATGCTTATGACAAACATAATGGTTTCTAGGCTCACTTATACTCAAATCCCGGAATTTGTCACTACCAAGACACTAAATCCACTTTTCAAGTCTTTCCTTGTTGGTAAATGGAAAACGGTGTAAATAAACGTCCTGTCGTACACTATCACACCCTTCAACACAGCAAAAGTAATACATTTTAACAAAATGTAAATACAATTGCAAATATCACAGGTAATTGCGGAGATGTGGTCGGAAATTAATCAACGAAAGCACACACTTGAACACAAGAATTGAAATGTCAGCCATATTGTTTGTTTCTTTTCGTGCGTGACGGACAACGGGCCACAGAGGGGAAGGGAAGGGCAGGGCGGGGAGGGGTAACTGTCATCTGACGATGTAGGGCCCCTTTCTGGGATGAATAAAAAAATAGTATGGAGATTACCACCAGGGCCCCGTTTCACGAAGCAACAAGTTACAATTTTACAGGTAAAAACTGGCAACACTAGTTAAAAACCAGGAAAAAGGTGTTTCACGAAACTACTAGGCAACAAGTTGTATCATTGTTGTGACAAGTTCTTGTATTACAATCCACAGACAAACCATAGACTATTTTAACAATTACCGGTTAATTTTACTAGTGTTTCACAAAGATATGCAAAAACAAGTTGACAATCTTGTTCACTTGTTAAACAATTCTACTCACCTCAACCTCTCGGTAGACTTGTAACTTTTTAGCATAAATAGTTAAACAACGAAGTAAATAGTGTAATAAAATTAATATTGTTTAGATAATCTTTGATACTTACCCTCACCTATCTACTGAGTAACATGTCGAGGAGAGAAATTATGGGGGAATCTTCTTCAGATTCCGAAGAAGAGTTCGCGGAAAACAATAATGGTCGACACCCATTGCCAAGAGTATTCCGGGAGAGAATTAACACGCAATTCCGTACGGAGTACGAGTTCAACAAACGATTTCGCCTTCAGTGAAAATGGAAGACCTGCTCACCAGAGATTTCTGCTGCTCACTCTATTGGGAACATTCTTAAAACATCAAACTGCAAGAAGTCAGGCGTTACCAGAAAAACTGCAATGCATTAACTTACATTGGATGGGGTCTGTCTGGTGCACAGTATCACTGTGTTGGTGATATCCAGGACTCGGTTTTTTCGGATTTGGTCACAGTGTCCGAAAACTGACCAAATAAAACTTTTTTTCTAGAAAGAATTTCTTTCAAAAACTGAATTTTACTTTTTGCATTTTATCCATTATTTATAGAGACCTATTATTCTCTTCGCTAGAAGAGTAGTTTAATCCTTGCTATTGTTTATTTCTGCACAAAAACCTCTTCATATCTTTACTTTTTTTTTAATTTCAATGATGTGCTTACTTACTTGTAACCGATATTTTACGGTTGTACAATAATTATGGTGTAAAAAGTAACGTTCGTGAAACACTTGTACTTGTAAACTTGTCATTACAATGCTTGTTATCCGTTCACTTGTTACTTGTTAACTGGTTGCTTCGTGAAACGGGGCCCAGGCGTTGGAATCACCCCTATAACTAGCGGGTCGTTAGTGGAGCGGCTCTGAGACAGTCTCCGCCATTTTTTTTGACGCCATTTTGCTTTTGGGTGCATGTGTGTGTGTCGTGTCGTGTCATTTCATCATAGAAGTAGAACGCACACATTTGCATTTCATTTTTCATTATTACATTGTTGGTTTGTTTAAATCTCTAATTTATCTTCAGATTTTATGTGTTTTAAGCATGTTTTTTAAGATTTTTGACACTCACTGTTCTTGATTCAATAACAGTACCTGTGTGTACGAAGGGATTCGGCAGTTTTATCGGTTTGTTTGCTTGTGATTTTCTAAACTTAATAACTTTTTGACCTTTCATTGTTTCATACTATTTCATGCTAATATAGCTGAGCCCACCTGGTTAGCTACCATAATCTTACTTAAGTTTATCAGATCACCATGGTGACAGTACAACTTGTGCAGAGTACAACTTGTTACTCTGATAATCAGACATCCAGCAACTCTCTTGTAGGCAAATCCAGGTGAAGAACGCTTTCATCTTTGGCCTAATAGTTATTTACCAAAATGTATGAAGTTGAACTTTCCCATACTAAAAAACGAGCGAACTTTATATTGTTATGAATCCACTAAAATATTTTACAGACCATCGGCTTCAACAGAGGTTACATTTCTGGATGCACATCAATTTTGAAATCGATAAAAACAACTTATGAACACAGAAAAACTAGTGTTATTTTGAAACACAAATACTTGAAGATGAATATCTTGAGTTGAGTATGCAATAAATAACTTCCTCCAAGTGAAATAAATTCAGGAATACTTAAAAATCCAATAATGATAGGTGAGCAAAGTTGTGTAATATTTTTTTCATTAAATAAACAATAGTTTAAAATTAATTTAATATTATGTTTTCCATTAAATAACCTACACTATGTTGTTGTTCAAAATTACATGTAATTTTTTTTTAGATTGAATGAAAATGAAAAACACTTCTTCTCAAAAAGAGTAGCAAAGCTCTGCTAAAATTGATCTTCTGATGGTGCACATGTCTGGGCGCAAGGTGACTTCGGAAGCATAGAGAAGCTCGATATGTTAGAAGCTTTGGTTACTCACCATGGACCTGAATTTCATTTTATCAATTTTATTAATATGCTAAGAACATAAGCCACTGCACAAGCAATGAACAGGACATGAATAACAGAAAGTGGGCTGTCAAAAGGTGATTAATTTGTTTTTGACATAAATATGTTTGCTTATTAACCCCTTGTTTCTGAAAGGCTAATCAGTGATAAAATTAAATATAGTACATTCAAGATAAGAAAGTTCCCTTGACAAATCGATTTTTTCCGTTTCATGCATACTAATTTCCGTGATGAAAAAAATAATTTATCTCCTTAGGTTATTTTTATCAAAAATGTAATAATTAATTCCACATTAAATAAAAACAAGAATATCAGCCTAATTAAATAAAATTATAATTCTAAAGTTTAAAAATAAAATGTTTGTGTAAAGTATAAGTTCCGATTCATGACTCAAATAAATACTTAATTAAACAAATATTTTATCAGAATTATAAATAATTATATTTAACTGGATGGGATATTTTGGGATGTTGCCTTGATATTAGGACACCTAATTTTTATGGTTGTATCATATAGAATAGCTTTAAAATTAACACTTTTTATTCATGTCAATTTTCTCTCAAGTCTTATAGTTTGCGAGTAAATAAGCTTTGAAAATCACAATAGTCACGACGAAAAAAAAAATGGGATGTTACGTTGCTATTATAACACCTACTTTTTATGGTTATATCAGAAAATGACTAGAACGTGATGAGCAGATCAATACACACTTGTTCACAGTGGCTTTCTATTTCTTGTGTTTAGATTATGAAATCGAAAATTGGTACCAAAGGTTTTATAATTTTTATAGACAAATCAAATTTTCATAATTAGACTGTTCAGCTTAAATCAATATATTAATTTAGTTAAAAATATTTCTTAGAGAAACCTTTGCTTGTGAATTATAAATAGCACCAACTGAAGTCCAAAAATACTTTCTATACTAGCAGCCGAAACCCAGCAGTAATAGCCAATTACATGACACTGAAAATAACTAAGTAAATTTATCTTGCCGTATCAACATAGTAACATGCTTGAATTGTTTTACTACATATACAACAGAACTAGGTCTGTTCGCGAAGGACTATGTTGATCCCACAAACGTGCATCAAGTGTAATACCCAAAAATTTTGTAACTACAATTGATGAGTTCAACGATTCGATTGTATCCACTTTCCTTACATTTGGCCATGAGAATTTAATAAATCTAGTTTTATTTGAGTTTAGTGAACCAATTTGGAACATTTAACTCTGACACAATTATTTAAGAGAATGTGAAAGTTTGATAAACATAATTTTAAAAGCATTACAAAAGGAATGGGTATGCCATTCCTTTTAAATGCTTTTTCAAACTCTAATTAAAATCATTTATATGAATGAATATCATTAATTTATGGAAAACATTTCTTATTGACCTTAACATATTCATCAAAATTAAAAACTAGATTGATTTGTTTGGTTAGATTACCTACTATAAAATTAATTGCTTTTAATGTTAACTTCTTCAAAATGTATTCAAACGTTTTAAACTATTTGCCATTGTCTGCAGAGTTCAATTCTTCAATCTGAAGTTTTGTAAATAATCAATAAAACAAAATTATTTTCAAAAACAATGTCTTATATAATTATCTTTTTTGTATCAACAGGTGTACAGATATTGAGAAGTGGAGAGACTAAGATCAGATGGAGAGGCAGGTTATTTATTTTTACTAGGTTTTTCACTGTTTTTCATTTTAGAGTCGTCACACTTTATACAAATGCTTATTTATCTTTTCAGAATCGCAGAGTAAGCACAGCGTTGCATGGCGGAGAATTGTGGGTTCTAATAAGTTCCATTGTGTACGTTTTTGTCATATTGTATGTTAAATTCAATAAAAAGATAATCGCATTTCGTTGTTTTGATTTTTAATAACCTAAAATATTATCAGAATTAAAAAAGTAGATTAGGGCTGTAAATTTATATCGATAATTTTCAGTATGTCGATAATAAGCAGTCGATAGTTTTGCAGCACTATCATTACGGAGCTGTCATTTCACTACGAAACGGCCGCTAGAGGGGTTGATTCCTATCTGTAACAGTAATATAATTTGTGATTACCACCCGTGGGTCAGAGTAATGCAACCGAGAGTGTTTTTCACACTCGCTCCAAGGTTCAGAACGGGTCGGTTGCTATCTTTTTTTTAGTGTGTATCTTGCCGATCAAGATCAAGCAAAGGGCAAAATATTACTAATCCTTACTATGAAATTAACAGTCAATATCCATTTTGCTGCTTAAAAATAATTACAACACATAGAAATCACTATATTTCCCTTGTATTAGGCTTAAAAGAATTCAAAGTAGTGTTATTTAATAAAATAATAAATAATTAGCGTATTTTTGACATCGACATTGACATAAAATCTGTCAGAGTGTTTTTCACCCTACGCTCGAGTTGGTTGTTTGGTTGCGTCACTCGAAACTTCTAAACGGGCACAGAGTGTACTAACCGCCTGGGCTACGTTCCAAAACATCACCCGAGTGCACTCGGTCACCCGAAGTATGTCCTAAAATATTTAGGGTGCACTCGAGAGTGTTGGAGTGGCGTGTCCTAAAACGCTACGGAGTGCACTCGATCGAGTAGAATCTCACCCGCATAACATAGCAAGGTGTAATTTCACTCGATTGGATTTGGCGGGAAATTGTGTGGATTTTAAAGTTGTGTGTGATTGTGATTACAAAGATTTCATATTCACACACAATTTGTGCATCTCGGAGAGCGAGGATGCGCTTCGTAACGTCGACAATAAGTTAATTTTAAATTCCAAAGACTATAGGTATCGTAAGTGACACGATTGTAAAATTGGCCTTCATTTCAGCTGAAGCTAGGTTAGGCCGCGATTTAACAGAATTCATATTCTGTTGGTTTTAGCATTTTCGTAGATGAAACAGAGGAATGTAATCCATGCATTAAAGCGAACGGACGCGCCGATGAATTATATATTTTCTTATTTTTGTATATTTGGTTATGTAAACAAAGCAGACAACACTCTTGCCGTTCTAAAACAACCAACACTCCGGACCACCCTAACCGGCCACTCTCCCCCCACCACCTACTCACTCCGGGTGATGTTTTGGAACGTAGCCCTGTTAGAGCGTTTTTTACCCGGAGGCTCTGAACGGGTTGGTTGCTGTCAGAGTGCACTCGGAGTAGAGGTGAGCGTTTAAACGAAAAGCACTTAAAAAAGTTTGCTTTTGAACAAAAGTACAAAAGCAGACTTTTTCTAATCAAAACATTACGCTTTTACTTACGCTTTGCTTTTTACCGACATACATTAGTCCCGCCATCTGTACTCCCGCAATAAAATTACCTACTTTGAAAGCATGCTCTGTATACATGCATCGGAAATAGAACGTTCGCCGCTAGATGGCATTATACTGCGCGCTGGAGTTATAAAGCGACCAAAACGCATCCCAAAATTGGATGGCTTACCACGCTTTTCGTTTAAAAAAGTAGGAAGCTAGCTTGCTACATATATTGATCTGTGTAGTAAGCTTTTCACTGTCGAGAGATAAGTACGCGTTTGTTGTGTTGTGGCTGGCTGCTTTTACGTACGCTTTCGTTTTATTTTTTTAAATACGTGTATAAATAAGCATTGTATTTATGTTTGTTTTGCGTGTGTGTACAAAGTGCGATTAAATAAAGTTTATAAATATATAATTTGATAGTTTTAGTGTCGAGAGGTGGTAATAATGTAATGTGGGACTTTTTTGAAAGGAACTTGGTCAATTAAGTCGCGTGATGCAATATTTGTAGAAACATTGTTTATTAAATAATAAAATAAGAATATTAATATTTCCATCAATAAAAATATTTAATTTGATTGATATGAGAGCAGTTTTTTCGTTTAAATAGTATAAAGCTATCCCTGTAGTGTTTTTGTCATTAGCAATAGAACGGTGCATACGTTGTACTTAAACGTTTTTGCAAACATAATTATACGCAATAAACAATAAGCGTTTAAACGAAAAGCTTTTTTACAAGCGCGCTTATTTAAATAAGTACAACGTTTAAACGTTTTAAAATTTTAAGCCGTTTTTTCCACTTCTAACTCGGAGTGCACTCGAGCGTAGGTTCTGAACGCAGCTCAGAACAAATTGTTTTGATCACAAACCTCAGAACAACAACTAAAGCATAGAAGGAACATTAAATTAAGAATTCATTATGTGTTATTTGTCTCTTTCTATCATACAGCACAAAATTGTGTAAGTGTAAGAGATAAGTAATATTTGTCTATTTGGCAGATCACAAGGTGGTCACAAGATGATTGTGATTTGGTTAAAAATTGGTTAAAATTTAATACGGCTAAATTCTATAGTACCTTGTCTCAAAGATAGACCACCCGAGTTTGAACTCTTTGAATTGTTCGTATAATCTTTGTTTGTGCGTCCCGTGGCTAGAAATATTTTGGTGATATTTTATTAATATTTAAGTGATTAGAATGCAAGAATCTTTAGGTATTTACAAATAGAGTGAGTTTGTGCACTCTATAGCACAATGTCTTGTGTAGTTTTGGTCTGCAAATTTTATTCGTCGGGAAAGGAAAATAGTCAAAATATATTGACTTTAAATCGGTATGTTTTCTCATATTTTTACTTGAATGTGAGTTAATAAGTCAATATAAATACATATGAAATATCGCTGAATCATTTTGTAGAAAAACAATACGTAATATTAACTTCACTTTTATGTTTTAGCGATTATTAGAAAATTACTATGAGGTTATCTTGATCATGCGTAGTGTTGTAAAATTTGGTCGATATTCTTATTTTACAGATTTTCTAAAGACGATGTAAAAAAAACTATTCGATAAAGTGTATTGGCAGATTTGGCTGACGAAAGTGGAGTCCAAAAAAGCAGTCTCATTTGCTCCAGACATTTTCCACCAGATTAATTTGTATAGTAAAACTATGAAATAAAGGCGTCAAGACGTAAGTCAAGTTATTTAATAAAAGGAAATCTTTAAATTAAAATATTATTAATGAAAATTAAAATGTATTTAATTTTTTAAATATTTCTTTTAGGAATCCTTCTCTTTTAGGAATCTTTAGAAGATTTTTTCTAAGAATTAAAATATTAGTGAAAGAACTGGAAAGAGTCAAAAAGATCAAATATCAAAACGCTGTTTTCGGTAAATTAACACCTCTAAACCTCTAAAGCAATCATTAAAAAGTTGCTCTTCAGCGGCTGTAACAAGATTGTTAAGTGGATTAGGCCCAATTTGGTGGAATTTTCATAAGATAATTGTTAAAACTAACTTTATTTAAGATGTTTTCAAACGGCTGTAGTGACTATTTCTCTAATTTTAACTCCCTAATTTTCGTATAATTAATAGCCGAGTCACGCTGTGTTTTTAATTTTTATATAGTTTTCACAGTCTTTATTACTCTTGAAAGTTGAGATATTGCTTGAGATGTGATGTGACCATAATGAAATATTTGAATTTTTGGAGAGTGAACACCGCACGGAGTTAAAACAAGTGACATCGAGAGAAGCTAATGATACCCTCAGAACAATCAATACCTACCTTTGATTCAGAGGAAAATGAATTTATTAAGCAACTAGCGACCCGCCCCGGCTTCGCACGGGTGCAATGTAGATACTAATGTGGGGCAGTTTGGAGTGATTAATAATATTATATGTATATTACATACAAACCTTCCTCTTGAATAGATAGGGTAATCTATTGCTGAAACTGCATTGAAATCCTTTGCATAGTTTAAAGATTTACGCGTACAAACAGAGAGAGCAACTTTGTGTTATTATACTATATTATAATAGATAGATGTTAGTTGTTTATTGATTATATTAAAAACCCTTGCCTTTACTTACATTAATTTTATTTTGTTCTACTTAATCTAATGTTAAGCATAATGTATGTAACATTTTTCATTCTAACCGTGTTTGGTTAGAATGAAAGGTTGGTTAGAAGGAATGGTTAGAATGTTGGTTAGGAATTTTTACTATACTTTCAACTGATAGTGAAAATTAAGTTCAAATGACTAAAATTTAGAAACAAAGGTCACTTCGGACCATTTTTTGTAGCAACCTTTAATTCACAGCTTAGCAAAAACAACCTTTTCTGTTACAGGGTTTTAACAGCTGTTCATCTTTATGCACATGGATCATACCAAAATTCAACTGGGGAACCCCAAAATGTTGCTCTACAGACAGGTTTCCCGTTTTATCACAAGAAATTGATGCCATCAACAATGTGCAAATAAGAAATAAATGTGGTTTCCAAAAATACCTATGCTAAAAGAATGTAATGTGTATGAGTTAAGGTTTGTATAATAAAGGCTAATAAGATTCAAATTGTGAACTTACTACCTTACCTACTATGTTCCCATAATGGTGTAGTAGGTTCATTCCTCCTCATCTGTGGAGAAACCTGTTCCCAGCGGTGAGTTGAAGTGGTGGTGGCATTACACCAAATTATTAAGGATAAGCATTATTTTTGCAAAATGCTTCTATAGCTTTTACCAAACCTACACATAATATCTTACCATCCTAACTAATATTATAAATGCGAAAGTGAGTTTGAGGCAAAAAGGCACTTCTTGTTCCACAAACAAAATTTCTTTCTGCAGATGTGAATTTAATTTTGTGGCAAAAAAAAATAATTGTACCCTTCCTAAAGTTGAAAAATAGTAATAAATGGTTAAAACTCAGTTTACAAAATAATTAATATGACGGTTCATTAATACCTTCTCAACAATTTTTGTGTTATGGGAAATGATATAAATAATATAAAACTTGAAGTGAGAGCTTTCTATGTATTACATAGAAAAAAACTTTGCAGACAGATCTAAGTATATGCACATTGTTGTTAGCATATAATGTTCACACTCAATAAGACACAGAAAGGAGGGCATTCAGTGAAATTAAGCTTTCAATTCTTGAAAGTGGATATCGTCGTTGAAGTTCTATACACACTGTGTCGCCCCGCCCGCCACCGACTACGTCCGAATGGGGGGTGTAAGTAACACATATACCCAGAGACACATCATACACAGAGAGAAGGATGAGAGAGTAGTTAGATAGCTAGGTATATGCATTACCATCATCCGGCGTGACGGGCGGACGGGACGAAAGTATTCTATGTATGGCAGGTTTAATTAAGTTACAATACAAATCTCATACCTGAGTTATCTTCTATCTTTGTCTCATTTATATCTGCTTCGCATTTAGATACATCTGCACCTGAGATATGAGCATCCCATGTATCTCTAATTTCCACTGGATTGTACCGTTCACCTCCTGTGGGTTAAATTTAACTATTAACTAAATACCTTACATCATCAAGTAGTTTCAACTTCTTATCGTTGGTATTCAACGCTAGCAGCCTACGCTGCACAACACAAACACACTTGATTTCCCATCATGTACTACTAAACACCTTGGAGGTACTGTAGACCCGGTGACCAACAACCATCACCGCGGCTCTACCAACCTTAATAGACCCAGAGCTTCTTCTCTGGACGTCTCCAGTCGTCTGGGCCTGGAACACTTATTACACCAGGCCTTTCTTGGCGGATCCCGGGCCATTTATTCTTTAGGCCCGGGCTCGGCTTGTTGCCAGGACCTTACGTCCCGGAACATCGCCTACCCGATCACTTTCTTGGATCCCGGGCCATTTATTCTGGAGGCCCGGGGCTCGGCTTGTTGCCAGGACCTTACGTCCCGGAACCTCGCCTACCCGATCACCTTCTTGGATCCCGGGCCATTTATTCTGGAGGCCCGGGCTCGGCTTGTTGCCAGGACCTTACGTCCCGGAACATCGCCTACCCGATCACTTTCTTGGATCCCGGGCCATTTATTCTGGAGGCCCGGACTCGGCTTGTTGCCAGGACCTCAGGTCCCGGCAACCTCGTCTAACCGTGAACTTAGGGGGAAACCAAGTTACACTTATAACAATGAATCACACACATTACTGATCTTCTAACTACAAGATATGCAAGATACTTAGAATTATATCGACGGCACTTCAGGACTCAGCTTCAGCCACAGCAAACTTTATATTTCACTTTTACATCGAAAACTTTATTCTATTTACAAACTTATTTTGCCATAGACTAAAGAATCGCTATTAGCCTTATCTTAACTATGATTGGTTGAAGCGTGCGTCACTAGTGTTGCTATTTTATTATTGTCTATTCGCGACCTTCGCGACACTCCCGACGCAAGGAAGAAGAATAGCAACCAGGTTACTTGTGCATTCTTTTGTCGAGAGCTCTTACAGCAGCATCTCGACGAGGAGTTCTATCATCAGAACAATCTACCGGTCCAATTGTTTGACCTTCATAATCAGGATCATTGTCTGAACCTTCTAGTTTATCATTATCATCTGAATTTCCACCTTTTCTTTTTCCACCCTTTCAATTAGATTTATGCCTTGATTTGGAGGTGGCAATTGAAATGTATTACTGGAATCATCAATCTTTGAAGCTTCCTTCTGCACATCACGGCAATTTTCTTCACCTTCTTCTATCTCTAGTGGATAGAGATGAGCAATAGATCTGGTAAACACATTATTATCCACTTGAAGTTTAGCAATACGACAGAATCCATCAGTTGCTCTGATTAATGAGACTATTTTGCGTACCTTCCATATTGTTCTATTTTTGTTGTCATCTTTAATTTGAACGATCTGTCCTATGGCTGGTAGTAACTTTGATGTCACTGTTGGTTCTCTGGGTGAGTGCCAATATCTTTTACGTAGGCTTGGTAAATATCTGTTTGAGAACATTTGTTTAAACTCTTCTAATATTGTGAGTGCTCGTTTCTAGCCTCTGACAATTTACACAAATGCATTTTCGTAAGGAAATCGGAAGGCTTCAGTACGTGTTCTATTTCTGTATCCACACTGGTAAGTGGTCTCATGTTTATAACTGCTTCTATTTCCTTGATTATAGTAACTAACTGATTGTATCTTAGTAGATGTTTCTGAAAGGTTCTTTTAATACCGTTTTTACGATTCCAATCAGACGTTCATAAAATCCTCCAAACCCGGGGGCCAACTGAGGAATGAATTTCCACTTTATTTTCTTATCTATGATGCAATATTCACTATCTAGTATTTCGGACATTAGGTTAAGTGTTGTGCATTATCTGATGTGATTAAGATTATCTATGTGATTAAGGTTCTTCTGCATGACATGAATCTTCTTAATGCTAGCAAGCCATCTTTTGCCGTCAGATTTTGAACAACCTCATGATGAATCGCCCTTACGGCAAACACGTAAATAGGGAAATCCCTCTCTTACAATGTCTGTTCTCCATTATTAATTAGTACTCGAAAGTATTCCATTTGAATCTTATTTTCTGTCTCTGTTTCTAAATTTCTATTGTGTTGTCCTTCACACATAGTTTCTTCCTTATCTTTGTCCTTATCATGTTGGATTTCAGAAATAGCACCTAAATTATTTTTCGGGGTTGTATCATTCTGAGCATGTTCGGTCAGAACCTTCCCCGACAAAAAGGAAGAAGCAGATGAAGCAATATTGGGTGGCCATAACGCTGGGTCTTCATTAAGAAAGTCTGGCCCTATTAACCATCTTTGCTTTTCTTCGATTGAACTCATTATTCTCTTGTAGCTAAAAACATCTGCTGGATTAAGCGCAGAGGGAACATATGTTATTTCTAATTCTTTATTCCTTTTAATTTCTTCAACACTTCTAGAAACAAGTGGTCTTCTACCACCATTCAAATACAGTCTCACTATCAATCCAAAGAATTTGTCTACTCATAGTACCCATAAAATATTTTAGTGTAAAATTTATCAAACATGTAATATTTAGGACTGCCATCAGCTCAATCGAGGAATCTTTATATTGTTCTGGTCTTTCAATGGAACTAATCTGAATTTTCCAATAAGGAACTGTAAAAACATGGAATACAGGACAATCAAAATTCCCTTTTAGGAAATATCTATCAATTTGTATATTTCTTATATCATTCTTTCTTTTTAATCTTTGTTTTTAATTTCTTTCCATCTTTCAGACTTTTTTTTTTACTATTTAGAAAGGTACTATGAATGAATCAACATGGATCATACACTGACGCTATCACTTTTAATATACATATTTTTGTGTTTATTTTCATCTGGAGTATAGTGACTCTTTTAGCATTTACATCAGTTAAGTTGTGGTCTCCGGTTTCTGTATACTAACAGTTTCGTTAATTCTCGTAGGGCACAGTGCTTTATTATGATATCCATTTTCACAATGGCGGCATTTCTTCTTAGTGTCACCACTCTGAAAAACATGTCTTCGTCAAAGACAGTTGTAACAGCGGCCTCGTAGTCTAGCTTTTCTTTCAAGTATGGTTTTAAGTTTGTTACATTCATCGTTATTGTGGCCTCCGTCACAAAATATGCATGTAGGTTTTTTATTCTCTTCATTGCAGGTATGCCTTTTAATCTCTTTTCTTCATTCCCTCAAAATTTTTCCTGGCTTTAATATCGTCGCTTCCGCTGGTTTAAGATTTTTCTTCCTGTGTTATTTTCGTTTTTCTCAAGTCTGTACTCTTTAATTTTGTTTCTTGATTGATTTCCATTTCTAATTCTAGTTTTAAATCTTCCTTGGCTTAATTTAGTTTGTTGAAGGTCACGCACATGAAGTGTTTCCACCGTGCATGGTTCTGAAAGCTCAGAACATTTTCTGAATGCAATTCTATCAGCATCTTCTTTAGCTGTAATCATTAAATCCAACTGTTTTCTTATTTCTTCTATAGCATCAGTACTTGTTCTAATTTTAATCTCATAAATCAAATCTGAAGGGAACTTTTCCATAATGAGAAATCTAAGGTGATTGTGATTAATATCTTCTCCTAAAGTTTCCAATATCCGAAGATGTCTTTCCAAATCGTCGAAGACTTTCCTACAATTGGTTATGTTATTATCAGCGGATTCTATTTTATATTATAATGCTGAGTAGTGTGCATCAATGAGATGTTTCACCTTGCCATATCTTTCCCAAAGGGTGTTTAGGGCAATCAGATGGTTTTTATCGGTTATTTGTAACCCATCTATTGCATTCTTAGGTTCTCCAATTAGTGAAGCTTTTAAATAAAGAAGTTTATTTACATCTGAGATGTTTTTACTATGTACACTCGATTTGAACCTATCAAAGAATGAGTGCCAGTTGACAATATCCCCATTAAAGGTAGGTAGTGCTACCTTTGGGAGTTTACCGGCATCATATGACTTTTCTTTATTACTCAATTCCATTTTTGCAGAATTAATATAACTTATGTTAGTCTTCAGCTCAACAAACACTTCTTCAGCGAGAAGTTGTTTTTCTGACATGACCGATATCTCTTCTATAGGAGTATCTTCATTTATTTTTAAATATTCAGTCAATTTTTCTTTGAAACTTTTATATTTGAGTTTAATTTATTATACAATATTTGTGCGCCTCAAATCTCATTTGAGGTAAGGGTATTTGGAAGGTCTTTGATTCTTTCAAGATTTTTATCAATATGTTCATATACTAATTGAAGTCTCTTTTTCCGAATTTCTTTCATATTGAATCCTGTAAGTGAATATATTTCTCACATCTATAGGTAAGACTTATGACTTAAGACGTATCCCTTTGTCAAATTTTTTTTCTATTATTTAGAGTTTATTAAATTTTTATTCAGCTGGTTAACTAGTAATAAGTTATTACTAATACAAATTAGAAACTTAGCTTATTATTAATCAATCACTTGCAAATATCAAGAACACATACATATACCTACTTGGTTTTCATCTGTGTATAACAACCACTATAAGTATTTAAATACCAATATTATTAATAAATATATTTATTTGACTGATCACAGTACTTTCCAAGATCATCATCCATCCATAGTTAAGTTATAATAAATTGAACCAGTTAAGTCAAGAATATTATTTTCAGTAGTCTAATTCAAAAGAATAAAATGAGTGGTACTTTGTTCTTCATTCAATTCCTTTTGTTAGAATTTACCAACAAGGGAACAATAATTGTTTAAATGAAAATCATAAACTTGTTACCACTATTTAAACAACTTCAAAAGAGAGTACCTAGATGTAAACTTTTCTTCGTGATTTTTAGTTTATTAAGTAATTAATTTTTTTTTTATATAGCTTAGGCCTCTTAAAGATTAAAGTTTCATTAAATATGTGGGAATACAACCACTAATAAATCAGTTTCACTTCACATGGGATAACATGTACTTACATTTACTGAATAAAATTTGTTATTTACATGATAGTCGCAGGCTTCCCTTACCAATCAGTGAACCAATAATATTCTCACAAAGTAAGGTAGTGTTTTCTTTCAATTCTTCTATTCTATTCTATCTAACACTGACAGTACATGTAGCTGTACATGTTGCTGTAGATATACTGTCTAAGAAAATGGGTAACCAGTTAGACAAGCCTGTGCAAATATGCAGTTTCTTTATCTAAAATTATAAATGTTCTGTTCTAATAACCTTAGTTTCTTATATTCTTTAATAAATTACAGTACCTAAGTAAATATTAAAAAAACAACTCTGCTAGCTCAAGTAAGTTTTAAAAATAAAATACACTATGACACGCTCAGTGTATTCACACACTATTTATTTTCACTTTATTTATTCTTTAAAACACTGAGAAAAGGCTTATAAATTAGCTGGTATTTATCTTCTTTCACTCATGTTAAATAAACACATATCTTACCAAATATGTCATATTTTAATAAATGTACAACATTTACTCTTCACCAGTGTTATTTATAACTTTAGCCAAATTCCCCTTTTTACAAAAGAGAACAAGAACATGCAAAACATACAAAGTGACGCCAGTTTAGGGTCAATAGGAATCATGCCTTGTTGCAACATTGTCAAACAATGTGGCTTTATTATTTAGTAAGTTAGTTTTTGTTTTTAGTAAAAAATGTACAACCAATAATATTGCTATCGGTATGGCCGTGCATGCTATAGCGTATTTGTGTGCCTCCTCATCCTCATTCTCACTTGTTTTCAGCAATTCTGGCAAGTGATGAAGTTTGTATTAAGTATGATACAATCACACCAAACCCATACCTTGTTAGGTCTTAAAAGTAGGCTTAAGTAATTAAGACAATTAAGGCAAGTGCCCGTGCTTGAATGCAAGCTATGAAACAGCTTCAGATTTTCTTATCCACATAAATTACTTGGCATTTTCTTAACAAATTGTTATACACATTGCAAAATCACAAAACTCCTTTTGTCGTTTCTTTCTACTTTTTTATTTAAAGCTTTTAGCATAAAATTGCAGGATGGCGCCAGAGTTCATGGAATGGACGGAACTTTAATATAGCGTCGCTCCACATGTACACATACCTATTCAAACAACAAAGCTTCGCACACATAAACAAACTGTTGTCAGCCAACACACCACAAATTGATGTTTCCATTAGCGGGAATTTTGAGTTTCAATTGTTTTAAGAAATAAACATAAATTCTTTCATAGTTACAGGTAATGAATGAAACAAAATGAGAATTTCTAATCAGCTAGGCATAACCAAGAGTAATTACATCCCAATTTTATTAAATATTTTGCATTTCATTTCTCATAAGTTTTCTTCATGAGTGACTTATTGTGTGCCAACTGTTGAGATGTATACATGTAAGTTTTATAATCCTTTATCTCCAACTTTTCTATGTAGAGGCCGTAACCAGCAAACAAACAAACAATGTTTTTTCCTTTTTTGGAACAAACAATTTTATGGAAGGAAAGGGTATTTATCTCAGAACATGATTCATTTTATTATTCACAACTTCACATATTCAGCTCCATTTTCTTCTATGGAAATTATAGCTCAGTTTTTGCTTTATGTTAATACCAATTTTTACTAATTCAGAAATCTAAATGCCACATATAATTATGCTCTTCATATCTCAGGTACAGATCTCATGAGGTGATCCCAGCACCTCCACCATGTCGCCCCGCCCGCCACCGACTACGTCCGAATGGGGGGTGTAAGTAACACATATACCCAGAGACACATCATACACAGAGAGAAGGATGAGAGAGTAGTTAGATAGCTAGGTATATGCATTACCATCATCCGGCGTGACGGGCGGACGGGACGAAAGTATTCTATGTATGGCAGGTTTAATTAAGTTACAATACAAATCTCATACCTGAGTTATCTTCTATCTTTGTCTCATTTATATCTGCTTCGCATTTAGATACATCTGCACCTGAGATATGAGCATCCCATGTATCTCTAATTTCCACTGGATTGTACCGTTCACCTCCTGTGGGTTAAATTTAACTATTAACTAAATACCTTACATCATCAAGTAGTTTCAACTTCTTATCGTTGGTATTCAACGCTAGCAGCCTACGCTGCACAACACAAACACACTTGATTTCCCATCATGTACTACTAAACACCTTGGAGGTACTGTAGACCCGGTGACCAACAACCATCACCGCGGCTCTACCAACCTTAATAGACCCAGAGCTTCTTCTCTGGACGTCTCCAGTCGTCTGGGCCTGGAACACTTATTACACCAGGCCTTTCTTGGCGGATCCCGGGCCATTTATTCTTTAGGCCCGGGCTCGGCTTGTTGCCAGGACCTTACGTCCCGGAACATCGCCTACCCGATCACTTTCTTGGATCCCGGGCCATTTATTCTGGAGGCCCGGGGCTCGGCTTGTTGCCAGGACCTTACGTCCCGGAACCTCGCCTACCCGATCACCTTCTTGGATCCCGGGCCATTTATTCTGGAGGCCCGGGCTCGGCTTGTTGCCAGGACCTTACGTCCCGGAACATCGCCTACCCGATCACTTTCTTGGATCCCGGGCCATTTATTCTGGAGGCCCGGACTCGGCTTGTTGCCAGGACCTCAGGTCCCGGCAACCTCGTCTAACCGTGAACTTAGGGGGAAACCAAGTTACACTTATAACAATGAATCACACACATTACTGATCTTCTAACTACAAGATATGCAAGATACTTAGAATTATATCGACGGCACTTCAGGACTCAGCTTCAGCCACAGCAAACTTTATATTTCACTTTTACATCGAAAACTTTATTCTATTTACAAACTTATTTTGCCATAGACTAAAGAATCGCTATTAGCCTTATCTTAACTATGATTGGTTGAAGCGTGCGTCACTAGTGTTGCTATTTTATTATTGTCTATTCGCGACCTTCGCGACACACTGCGTATGTCAAAATAGCAACTTTTACGAAGAGTGAAAAAACTGCACAATTATACATAAATATATACTATTTTAATGCCATTCCATTACTTACAGACATTTCATTGGATCCATTAGGAAAAATAAAACCATTATAATGTTAGTACGAATTTGTGATTAATGCGAAGTATTCAAAAAACGCCGTGTGGTCTTTTTTCTGCCAAAAATGACTTCGTGGTGTTAGAACTTCAATGACGATATATCATTTCACCATAAAGACGTTTATAATAAACACTTATTAGGTTTCTTATGCTACCTACAAGGGTGTGTGATTAGTCTTGTCGATCATCAGTTAACCTCACCAGGGTCAACTGATGATCGATTGAGAGAAAGAAATTAACTCGTGAGAAATGATCCGGCAAAAAAATGCTTAACTGCAACATCACAACAATGTATGTGTTGATGCAAAATAGATGTCTAGGGTATAATCACAAATCATTTACTTGGACAAATCATCCTCTCATTTAGAAAATTTAAATACACTAGATAATAAAGCTTTATTTTTATTGGTAAAAATAAAACGAATAACATTTTTCCAAAATATAATAAAGTTAGGCTCAAAACAATGAAATCAAACACAAGAAACAAAAAAATACTACAATGTTAGTCTTAAAATAAAACAATCGTTTCAGTTTATTCCCAATCTTTCTTGGCCCAGATTTTTGCCTCTGTATTCACACTATGCAATGAAGCTAATCATGATTAATCCAAGAAGCATTTAACCAAACATCTACTGCAGTGCAAGATCCATCTATTGTGGCAGACATGAAGCAGCAGCCAAAAATGAAATTTGTTCACTTCTGGGTTGTTCACCAGATATCCTATGACAAATATAGGTACTTCTTCAAAAGCTGTCTCTGAGTGAGTTTCTTCAATAAAGCAAACAAAATTCCGGTTTTTAAGATTCAACTTAAGCCGGGTCCGCTGCGCCATGTTTTCATGTTTGTAAACACGAAAACATTGTTTAGTTAATCGATTAGGGGCGTGGTTTAACAGTTTTGTTAGAAAAATACGATAACATGTTTCCCGCGACGAATGGATAACATCCCCCGCGTTCGCCTGCGGGGAGGGGAAACTAAGCATTTTTTGTTAGCGCTCACTAGAGGAACACGTATCGCTTGAAGGCTCTTTGGTTTATTTTTGAGTGAAATAAAGACAATATTTCGTTTTTAATACAACTAATAAGAGAGAGACCGGTGCTGTGGGATGTTACATTAATAGATTATACCGAACCTATCATAAATTTTTAGTTCTTGATAAATAATGACAAAAACATTTTAAAAACAGGCGCCATGTTTTGTTAACATGTTTTGTTAAAAAATTGGCGCTGCGGACCCGGCTTTATAATAAAACATTTATTTCTTCACAATAACTGTCTTTTATTCGCATGAGTACTACACATTCAAATTAATTTACACTTTTTGGATTTATTTGCATATACCTATTTGGTTTTAAACATTTCAATAATTTAGCCCCACATATGGATTGCTTTTCAGTATTCATGGTAATGAGATGACTAAAGCTGGTGGGTGTTGAAGAGTAACATCATAATTATTATTCATTTACTAAACATAAATTGTGCAATGCTTTCCATATCTTTTTCCACTTCTCGCTTGTGCAGACTTATTAAAACCTATATACTGGTTATATGTATTTTACCAGACGTCTTCCAAGTCATGCAAACATCGAAAAAATATCTATAACATTGACGAACCCAGATACCATTCGAGTTGATTTCATTCAGAAGTAATCAGAGAAATCTCTGGAAGTAATAGGTAGATATTCTTAGTTCTTATCGCTGTACAAAGCACGACGATGTAAATTACTTGCAAACACAATGAAGAATCAACACAAAAAACTGCCGACACACTTTTCTATCGATTGTTTAAAGAAGAAAATACAAACAAAACATCTGTATTTTAGAACACGATTGGTCGTTGTCTAAAATTCTTTTTTGTTTGGTGGTGTTTCCCTTTTGGATTTCCCCAGAATCGAGATTTTTGCTCAGTTTTCGTTTTTCAGAAGGATGGTAATGCCCTTGTAAGACTGCTTGTGCTTTCTTGACATGGATCGTGAAAGTACAATCAATGGGTAGGTGTATTTTATACAAAAATGAATATGATTCATTTTGATAGTCATAAAATGGCCAACATGTCGGCAATTCCTATTATGAATTGAATGCAATTCATCTTAGGCAATTCTTCTGTTTGACAGCTTTGTATGAATATTCGTAAAATGGTCCACAAAATAGGAATTGCTCGCGTGTCAATTAGCAGAATCATAAAAAGATACTCAAGACCAACATCTCGCAATTCATTTTTTCGTGCATTCGCAAAAATTAATTAATAATGGCAGATTTAGGCCTCATATCAGGCGTTGGAATCACCCCTATAACTAGCGGGTCGTTAGTGGAGCGGCTCTGAGACAGTCTCCGCCATTTTTTTTGACGCCATTTTGCTTTTGGGTGCATGTGTGTGTGTCGTGTCGTGTCATTTCATCATAGAAGTAGAACGCACACATTTGCATTTCATTTTTCATTATTACATTGTTGGTTTGTTTAAATCTCTAATTTATCTTCAGATTTTATGTGTTTTAAGCATGTTTTTTAAGATTTTTGACACTCACTGTTCTTGATTCAATAACAGTACCTGTGTGTACGAAGGGATTCGGCAGTTTTATCGGTTTGTTTGCTTGTGATTTTCTAAACTTAATAACTTTTTGACCTTTCATTGTTTCATACTATTTCATGCTAATATAGCTGAGCCCACCTGGTTAGCTACCATAATCTTACTTAAGTTTATCAGATCACCATGGTGACAGTACAACTTGTGCAGAGTACAACTTGTTACTCTGATAATCAGACATCCAGCAACTCTCTTGTAGGCAAATCCAGGTGAAGAACGCTTTCATCTTTGGCCTAATAGTTATTTACCAAAATGTATGAAGTTGAACTTTCCCATACTAAAAAACGAGCGAACTTTATATTGTTATGAATCCACTAAAATATTTTACAGACCATCGGCTTCAACAGAGGTTACATTTCTGGATGCACATCAATTTTGAAATCGATAAAAACAACTTATGAACACAGAAAAACTAGTGTTATTTTGAAACACAAATACTTGAAGATGAATATCTTGAGTTGAGTATGCAATAAATAACTTCCTCCAAGTGAAATAAATTCAGGAATACTTAAAAATCCAATAATGATAGGTGAGCAAAGTTGTGTAATATTTTTTTCATTAAATAAACAATAGTTTAAAATTAATTTAATATTATGTTTTCCATTAAATAACCTACACTATGTTGTTGTTCAAAATTACATGTAATTTTTTTTTAGATTGAATGAAAATGAAAAACACTTCTTCTCAAAAAGAGTAGCAAAGCTCTGCTAAAATTGATCTTCTGATGGTGCACATGTCTGGGCGCAAGGTGACTTCGGAAGCATAGAGAAGCTCGATATGTTAGAAGCTTTGGTTACTCACCATGGACCTGAATTTCATTTTATCAATTTTATTAATATGCTAAGAACATAAGCCACTGCACAAGCAATGAACAGGACATGAATAACAGAAAGTGGGCTGTCAAAAGGTGATTAATTTGTTTTTGACATAAATATGTTTGCTTATTAACCCCTTGTTTCTGAAAGGCTAATCAGTGATAAAATTAAATATAGTACATTCAAGATAAGAAAGTTCCCTTGACAAATCGATTTTTTCCGTTTCATGCATACTAATTTCCGTGATGAAAAAAATAATTTATCTCCTTAGGTTATTTTTATCAAAAATGTAATAATTAATTCCACATTAAATAAAAACAAGAATATCAGCCTAATTAAATAAAATTATAATTCTAAAGTTTAAAAATAAAATGTTTGTGTAAAGTATAAGTTCCGATTCATGACTCAAATAAATACTTAATTAAACAAATATTTTATCAGAATTATAAATAATTATATTTAACTGGATGGGATATTTTGGGATGTTGCCTTGATATTAGGACACCTAATTTTTATGGTTGTATCATATAGAATAGCTTTAAAATTAACACTTTTTATTCATGTCAATTTTCTCTCAAGTCTTATAGTTTGCGAGTAAATAAGCTTTGAAAATCACAATAGTCACGACGAAAAAAAAAATGGGATGTTACGTTGCTATTATAACACCTACTTTTTATGGTTATATCAGAAAATGACTAGAACGTGATGAGCAGATCAATACACACTTGTTCACAGTGGCTTTCTATTTCTTGTGTTTAGATTATGAAATCGAAAATTGGTACCAAAGGTTTTATAATTTTTATAGACAAATCAAATTTTCATAATTAGACTGTTCAGCTTAAATCAATATATTAATTTAGTTAAAAATATTTCTTAGAGAAACCTTTGCTTGTGAATTATAAATAGCACCAACTGAAGTCCAAAAATACTTTCTATACTAGCAGCCGAAACCCAGCAGTAATAGCCAATTACATGACACTGAAAATAACTAAGTAAATTTATCTTGCCGTATCAACATAGTAACATGCTTGAATTGTTTTACTACATATACAACAGAACTAGGTCTGTTCGCGAAGGACTATGTTGATCCCACAAACGTGCATCAAGTGTAATACCCAAAAATTTTGTAACTACAATTGATGAGTTCAACGATTCGATTGTATCCACTTTCCTTACATTTGGCCATGAGAATTTAATAAATCTAGTTTTATTTGAGTTTAGTGAACCAATTTGGAACATTTAACTCTGACACAATTATTTAAGAGAATGTGAAAGTTTGATAAACATAATTTTAAAAGCATTACAAAAGGAATGGGTATGCCATTCCTTTTAAATGCTTTTTCAAACTCTAATTAAAATCATTTATATGAATGAATATCATTAATTTATGGAAAACATTTCTTATTGACCTTAACATATTCATCAAAATTAAAAACTAGATTGATTTGTTTGGTTAGATTACCTACTATAAAATTAATTGCTTTTAATGTTAACTTCTTCAAAATGTATTCAAACGTTTTAAACTATTTGCCATTGTCTGCAGAGTTCAATTCTTCAATCTGAAGTTTTGTAAATAATCAATAAAACAAAATTATTTTCAAAAACAAAGTAATGTCTTATATAATTATCTTTTTTGTATCAACAGGTGTACAGATATTGAGAAGTGGAGAGACTAAGATCAGATGGAGAGGCAGGTTATTTATTTTTACTAGGTTTTTCACTGTTTTTCATTTTAGAGTCGTCACACTTTATACAAATGCTTATTTATCTTTTCAGAATCGCAGAGTAAGCACAGCGTTGCATGGCGGAGAATTGTGGGTTCTAATAAGTTCCATTGTGTACGTTTTTGTCATATTGTATGTTAAATTCAATAAAAAGATAATCGCATTTCGTTGTTTTGATTTTTAATAACCTAAAATATTATCAGAATTAAAAAAGTAGATTAGGGCTGTAAATTTATATCGATAATTTTCAGTATGTCGATAATAAGCAGTCGATAGTTTTGCAGCACTATCATTACGGAGCTGTCATTTCACTACGAAACGGCCGCTAGAGGGGTTGATTCCTATCTGTAACAGTAATATAATTTGTGTAATTTGTGCCTCATATGAAAACTTTTTAGAACATGCCCGTGTTATGGAGAGTATTTTATACCGTAGACGCAGTGAGGCTCTTCGGAAAATGGATTTAGCTTTTGAGATTCCGGACGTCGAATTTGTGGGACTGTTTAGGCTCAATAAAAGCTTTAGTGACCTCATAATATATGAGTTAGAACCTTATTTACCAGCCAGACGTGGTGGAATAAGTACTGTCTCCATAGTAAGTAGATAATATGTATTTCTATGAACATTTTGAAAAATAAAATTAAAGTGAAGTAGGTAACTCTGTGCCTACTATTTTTCTAAGACTTGTTAGTTATTTATGAAAGTAATGTTATTTTTTAAGGTATTAAGTGCACTAAGCTTTTATGCGTCTGGTTCGTTTCAGAGATGAACTAGTGCGCACCACAAAATGCACCAAGCACCAAATCAGTATTTCAAACTGTTTGAGGGCTGTTACTCAAGCCCTTAACAATGAATATTTCCGAAGAAAATATATTCATTTCCCACAAACACGTGAAGAACGAAATATTATAAAAAACGGGTAAGTACGTTCAAGTAAATCACGAGAAAGTCATAAATTTTTTAACCTACTTATTCCATTACAAAATCACAAATGAAAATGTACTTTTCAGGGTCAACCAAAAGTTTGGCATTCCAGGGGTCGTGGGATGCATAGATGGCACTCATATTGCTATTGTTTTGTTGTGTTTTGCCGAATTTGAAGAGAGATTTTTTAATTGGAAAAGATATCACTCTTTAAATGCTCAAGCTGTAAGTATATAGGTATAGATAGGTACCTACCTAATCATCTTTATATCCCTCTAAAGTTGTCTCGTAAAAATATCCAAAAGGTATTAAACCCATCTTGTTATAATAAGTGTGTGTTGTGGTTTAAATAAACATGCTTTACCATTATATTATAAACTTATTTAACATAAAATGTTTGAAAGTTGTGTGTTTAGATCAAATCTTGCTTATCAATCTTTTAAATTAATGGCGCCTTTAGCTTATAAAATATGTTATTAAGGAGTAGTTTTTTTATAATTAGTATATTAATAAATGTTTAACTTCTTTTGTAACTGATTGTGAGAAGGTAGGTATATTGGTGGGTAAAAAAACCTTCTAATTTTAGCATTATTGTTTAGAAAGACTAAGTAGGTATGTAGTTACCCCACAGCATAAAAATTAAAAATAGATTTTTATTTGTTTTCAGGTATGTGATTCAGATTTAAATATTGATGCCACGGTGGTGCAAGCCATGATTTCTTCATTTGGAACCACCACCCACCACTCAAACTGCATCTCGAACAACTTCACCAGGTTGAAAATAAAGCATGATTTTTAGGTCAGTACCAAGAGAAGTTTTGATGTTGTACCTATATTCGGCTATGTTATGCCTGACCACACCAAACGAACTTCTTTTCAGGTGATTCGGGCAAATCTCGCTGGCAATGTTTACTGGTGGATCGCATCCCATAACTGCTGGGTTGATCACAAATGCTTGTGTAGTGTTACATAATATTTGTAATGCGACTAGATTGCCCGTGTTGCCATTAACACCACAAGACACATTGTCATTGAATGAGCACCACAACAATTAAATGAGGGTTCGACTTATTGGGAGCAAAACATGCATTAGGTTCAAGTCAGAAGTTCCCACAAACATAATAACACTTTATAAAGTATTGGAATTATGTACTGTGTATGTTTCAGATACGAAATGCATTAATGAAACCACAACCAGAAGAGATGACCATTTAGCTGCTGGAGTCGGTGCGAAATGCACTTGCATGCATAGAGAGAATTTGGTCAGCATGATCTTGAGTGGTCGGAGTTTATTTCTTTTAAATTAAACAAAACAATATTAATTTTGCCTTTTAATTATTCATTTATAACAGTTACAATAATACACCTAGATAAAGTATAATAACCAAACCTGCATCGGTTGCTATGTCAAACATAAAACAGCAATCAATGTCGCTCATTTATTCCTCAAAGTAGCCAGAAAGACATACAATCTAAAGAGAGACAAAATTAATTAAAATATATAAACTAATACTATAAAGTAATAAAATAATTGAATGGAACAAGAGAAAAAATAAATTTAAATTAAAGGTAAAGTAAAAGTAATGTTTTAAAGGTTAAACATTTTTAGGTAAACGTCACATTAAACTTGGTATTAAGAAGACATAAAATAAAATGCATTGATGGAGTTAGGTTATGTGGACCTCTTAAGTAAATGATATTTATTTTAAAGTCATACAAATAATAAAACGAATAAACTAAGGTATTTGGAATATAAAAATGGACTGATAAGATAGGATGTTTTATTATAGGAGTACTCCCTAATAGCACTAGATTCAGGCATCTATGGGCAAAACATTGTGTGTCAGTAGCTCAATAGCCCAAGCTTTAGCAGCATCTGCAGCAGCCTGCTGCATCTGAACTTGGAGAGTATTCTCTGTGCCTCCTCCAACGTAGCTAAAACAAACAAGTACTTTTAGTATCATTAATTACAAGCATTTGTGTGATTGTTCCCCGTTATATATATACTTATTTTATTTATGTATGTTTATCTATTATTTAGTATCCTAGCACAAGCTTAAACTGGAACCTAATAATTGGAGAGAATTGGAAACACTATAATTACAAAACTATATGAATAAGTTCTATGAGATTATTTATATAGGAATAGGTATTTATGAATAATGGTTATTTATGTATTGCTATTTATCCATGTTGTTGTCTACTACATTTACATATGCCACTAAGTTTATCGGTTGACTGGCAAAGATCTCCATAAGAGATAAGTCCACCGTTGGTTACAATATTATTGTACAAACATTTTTTCTTGTGTTTATGCAATAAAGAGTATAATATTGTGCAGAACATTTATTTTTTTATGATATTGCAAATTTAAGGCCCTTATGCTACTGTATACAGCAGGGATGGTGAACCTTTGTAAAGTACTTTGTGTAAAATGTCTATATTTCCAAAACAACATATTTTATGAGGCTATAGCATCATCAAACAATTTTGACATATCTATATAAATAAAAATGGATCTTCGAAATGTATTTACGCCCGTAACTTTCGAACGACTGCACCAAATTAGATGATTCTTGGTTTTATGTATTCGTTATTGTTAGGACAAGGTTTGTGTAATCTAAAAATTACAATAATTTAAACATACATTTCAGTAATTTAGTGAAAAAACATGGCAATACAAAGTACACCGGGTCAGCTAGTTTTTAATAATTAATGCCTGTAAAGGTCTATATTGAATAAAGATTTTTGAGTTTGTGTATTTAAGTCAAAGTCACTGGAATGATATTATAAAAAAAACATATGCGACTGTCAAACTTTGCAACTGTTTAAGAGGCGAATGAAAGCTCATTATCTATCTACAATGCAGTTTATTACTTTATTGTATATCCATATATATTAGTATATATATTATTAAATTACTTTGTCTTCTTGTGTGATCTATACTATTTTTGACTTGTTTGTTTGTTTACAAACTGAACTACCATTTCATAGCAATCTCTATTAGTGACAGGGCTGCTGGAAGACATTTCGATAACAAATAAACAGTACCTTTGTACAGTGTCTCCATATATCTATGTTTTTGTTGCTGTTTTTATGGGTGTGTAGGTACATAAATTTTTAAAATAAAAAAAAATAAAACATGTATTTTTAAAAATTACCTCATCTAGAAGGGGTTGAACCATCACTCGCAGGGCTGTTTGACCAAATCCCAGTCCCAACAGAGCCAAAACTCGCCAGATCAAGTCTGGCAATGAAGCTGCTCGGAGAGGCCCTCTACCTGTAGCATCGGCATCTGCGTTTATATCACCAATATTTTTTAAAGTTTACTATTGTAGTTGCTGACATACTGGAAACAAAACGAGGAAAGTTATTGTTGGTATATTATTGAAATATATAGGTACATACTATATTATTACTCAAGTACTTACAACGGACCATTTCTTTGGCTATGTGGTGGTACCAGAACCCTCAGCATTTAACAAATTAGTCACTTCTTGCCACAAGCGCAGTGACTTCTCTTCCCTGAGCACTGTTATTGTATCCCCATGCTCTAGCCAGGCTGGGATTACTCTCCAAAAATTCCACGAGTAACGCCCACTGAGCCTCGGACGCTGTACTTGTTGCACGTCTCTCCATTTCTGCAATATATTGTTTAATTTAAAATAATGTAGCATAGAGATGATGTTCATGAAACTAAGTAAACAATAGGGCACTTACTTTGATCGAACTTGATCGATGTAATATAAAATTGTAAAACCTTTTACTAGCACAGCTTTGTTTATCAACTTGATGTGAACACCAACATAAAATCCACGATATAATATTCGTATAGCCCCTCCGTGCATAAATCATTAACTAAGTGGATTTTAGTTTCCATGTCAATCGCAAAAAACTGGAATTTGTTAAACTAAAAAAAGGACCACTCCAAAACCGAGACTGATTTATTTAAAACTAGTGTTTACTTCCAAATATAAGCACAAATTACAAAAAAGTTTCATCTTCAAGAAAATTATAACCACAGAACACATTATAATTTTTTATGGGATGACGTGATCACGTGACATTATGACATATAATATAATTTGTTGCCAGCCGTAAATTGTTTTGTGAAAATTTTTTAACATTTAATTTTTTAGTTTATAATGTAAGAATTTCAATGATTATTGGCTACTTTCATTGATTAACAACAAACTAATATTTAATTCTACGGTATTTACCTCTTATAATAATGAAAGAGCTATAAAAATTTAAACCGGTACATTTCGATAAAGTACGGTTTTTTTTTATTTGCATGTGGTAACATAACCACCAAATATGAATCTGCTAATGAATTGAATTGATGCAATTCTGCTTAATTATATGACCATTTTACGAAAATTAGAGGAATTGCTAAGGATCTGCCAGGAATTCTGGAAATGAATTGCTTTCAGCAATATTGCGCAACTCGGCCTTTTTAGCCCCCCTGTAATTCTTTAAAATTTTCTGCCACATAAAAAAATTAATGTACATAGGTTAAGTACGTTCATAACAAGCTATGAACATTTACTTCCACTATCAATAGCTTGGAAAATTCTTGGAGAATGTAGAGTAAAGATGTAATAAAATAAAGACAACTATAAAATATAATAACTCATATCTTAAGAATAAAAAACGTTAAAACGAACAACAAAAATAACAAATAATTGTAAATATGTTGAGATATTCTCTTTTACCGGTTCAACCGGTTTTTAATCTTTCAATGGTTTTCGAACGCTTCCGAAGAACAGAGATGTCAGATACAACAGTAGTATAGCGCTATCTCGTTTTAACATTAAAGCAGACCAGGGGCCCGATTCTCAGTTTTTTAGAGATATCTCTAATTCGACATATCTCTAATAGTTTGCATCTCTACTAAAAATCTCTATGATATGAAAAAAAATGTCGATTGCTATCTACCACTAGGGACCCGATTCTCAAGCCATAGAGATAATGTCGAATTCGACATATGTCTAAATTAAATGGCGGATGTCGAATATTTCTCAGTTTCCGTATTCTCAAAATGTCACGTTAGAGATATGTCTATGCCTAGCGTTCGACATGTCACGAGTGGTAGATAGCAATCGACATTTGAAAAGTCGAGTACGAGCTACAGTAATTGGTTATTTCTGTGTCTGTTTTACATAATTTGTTGGATTTTTTTACGATTTTAGTTTATGTATGTATTTTAATTGCTAACACATTTAATTAATATGAATAATCGATGATTATTATAACAACTGTTGTTAATGTATAGTAGAAGAAGCTCGGTTTTTAGTGGAATTACCATTACATATATGCATTTAAGAACTTTCGCTTATCTAAAGAATTAGTTAACATTGTAATATATTTAGTCAATCCAAGTCTTATTGACTTCTCCCAAACAATTTAATTCCTCTGCTATACATTTCCACTTTTGTTCGGATTTTTTTAGTAAAAGTCCCCGAAAATTTGGCTTTACAAAGTTCTTCAACCTTTAACTGATAAAGCCACGAATTCTGTGCTGAAGTGGGGTATTGTTTTTTATAGTCCATTATAGATTTATTACTGCATCTCTAATAATTCTGTTTTCTAAAAATATTCAAAAATGTTACAAATACAAAACACGACGTTTTGAAACATTTCAACGTTTCGAAGGATGTGAAAAAGGTTCACAATACGCTTCGTAAAGCCGCGTTGACATGCTCAAAGTCTGCTTTGAGAAAGTAACTTTGATGACAACTTGGACGCTACTTTTTTTTGTTTTTTTTTTTGATCGTATAAATCAACAAAACGTAACCATTCATTTTTATGGGTGTGATTGCGTGCATGTAAACAAAAAAACCCATTCAAATCGTTTGCACTGCTCACGGACGTAAGCATTAACATCAATTTTTGACCGAGCTTTCGATCTTTGAGTCTGTCAAATGTCAATTTGATCAATCAATGTTATTTGAAAAGAAAAATTGAAGGGCGACGTGTATTGTCCCTCCAGTATCTTTACAGAGCATCTATTGTATCTATTGTAGATATACCTAATGAAAAAAATAATTCGAAGAAATTAAATTCCGCGGGAAACTAACGTTAACTTTGTCATTGACAGTTCTAGAGACAGTGCACTCCTCTTTTCTGTCATACCGCTTACAAATGCGCATATTATGAGCAATTTTGAACCGACTTTTTGCACGAAAACGCGCACACGAGCGCTGATATCAAATTTCGGACCGCACCCTCATAGTCATTCGACCATCATTCGACATACATCTCTATTGCCAGCGAGAATACGATTTTTTCATATCATAGACATTTTTGAGAGATTATTAGTAGAGATGCAATGTAATAGAGATATGTCGAATTAGAGATATCTCTAAAAAACTGAGAATCGGCCCCTAGGCATAGACATTTCTCTATCGTGACATTTTGAGAATACGGAAACTGTGAAATATTCGACATCCGCCATTTAATTTCGACATATGTCGAATTCGACATTATGTCTATGGCTTGAGAATCGGGGGCCAGAGACAAATAACCGTTCACCTTACGACTCAAGCAATCTATAAGCCGTTCACCTAAACAGGGCTCATAGTACGATTTTAAGCAATCCTGTTTAAGGCCTGCTTAAGAACTGCACGGATTATGGATGGTTTTATAAAAGCTCATGGTAAGGCCCCAGGAAATCTGTGGATTAGACGTACCCAGTGATATAGACATGCGAAATATTTGGTTAACACTCGCTTAAAGAAATCCTGTAACTATCTACTGAAACTCAAATGTATTTTTGCGAAAATCACATTAATGTAAGTACTATAACTGAATAACTCAATCTGTGTAGGTACTTCAGTTTCAACTTAAACAAAATAGAAGTTTTTAGGTTGTATGTAAAATGTATGTACTATCTGCTCTCACAAATCCAACATCAATGGTTGATTTTGCTATTAATACAAATAATTTACGATATTTACAAATATAATAACGGACTTGGACGATTTTTTGCCAGTTTTAGGAAAGAATAGTGCAAATCTACGAGTTGTTGAATCAAATTTAACATTTCTTTGTTTACTATATGAGTGACGTCACGGCCCTGACCACAGGATATCAAAGCTTTTACGGCGTGAGATAAAAAAAGATTAGGAACCTTATGCCAAATACTGTTAGAAATAAACAATATTTTAATAAATTTTGATATGAGTCAACTTTTTTTTTTTTTTTTTTTTTTTTGGGAGGGGGGAAAATGCATTTACGCATTCCTCGTGGTCGAGCCAAACCACGAGGATATGTGGGACTCCCTAGACCGTACACGGCTCAGGCCTACCCACTAAAAACCCCCCATCAGCTACTCCGTCCGTCACAAGACAGGGGGAAGGGGACAACAGCCAGGCCTTATTCCCGCTGACCCCCTGCCTGTGACATGTCCGTTGCCGGACTCTCCATCTGGCTCAGCTACTTTGTGGAGCGGCACAGAATTGCGCCGCTCTACACCCCGGTTGGTTTTTTATTGTGGTTGTCTTCCACGCGGTCCGACACTCAGTGCGCCGAACCCCCGGCCCGCTCAGTGCGGGTAACGGGTTGCCCGACGGCAGATCCCACTGGATCCACCGCCGCGCGGGTGAGCCGAAGCTCGGGGAAATCCCCAACAGGCGCGAAGCGCCATGGCGAGAAACTCGCCTCGACTCTACTACCACCAGAGGTAGCCGCCGGGATCGGCTTCCAGCGAGAGTCACACCTCTTCTTAACATAAGAAGAGGGGACTTCGCCCTTCTCCGCATAAAGCGGGTAGCCACACGAAGTGGCCCGCCGGGTTGAACCCGGCCATCCCACGCCCCATATGGGGGTCCTCTCGTCAGACTATTAGCCCGCGGCAGAGAATCTGCCGGGTTGCCCAGGGTGCACCACAAGGAGGTTGTCTGACATCGCACCCCATGAGTCAACTACCCTATTCCATAGTATCTCTATATAGTTTGTGCGTAATTCAAAAATAGGTCTCCTGGTCGTTGGTTTTAGTTGATTTGTTTACTGAAAAATTGATAATTTTTGGCTTTGGTGCCCGTTTTGTGTAGGCGACAGGCTGGAGTACTGTATGGCCCATACTGCCAGAGGTGGCTTTGAGTGTAAACCCTAGTTTTTACAGAGTGTTACCTATAGCTCTGCTAGACCCCTTTTGGGATTATAAGCGTGATTTTATGCATATATGTATGTAAACCTATCTATGAATGTTACCGTCACAAAGAATGTTTCCATTTTTCAATCTGGGCGTGCAGCTTATGGCGATGAAGCCGTAGGTTAGGTCACACCCCGGACACTCCATACAACGTTCGCAAATCAACTACCTATCACTACTACTTAAACAAATGACGTTCGTACACGCGCAAATGTGTGCGTGGAATCTAGTAGGGCTGAGTGAGCGGTTATCAATCGAAATGACGCGGGAAGTGCAGCGACTGCCTTCTCTTTCACCCGCATAGCGCTGTCTCTGTTATCGCCCGGCGCTCGCGTCTACTCGTCCGAGCGATCGCGCGCGCCCTTGTTTACGTGTCAGTGATGTCTACAGCGAAGTGCCGGGTACGACGAGGTATTTGAAATGAGTGCGGGGAGGTGAGTGGCCGTTCTGTACGTAGTACTATTATCTATTCTGTGGTTAGGTGCAAGTAAAGAGAACTGACCACATTGTGCACTGTTAAGCCAGAATAACGTCAGGGGCCTTACCATGAGCTCTTATCGCAGGCCTTAAACAGTATTGCTGTCTATTTCCGTACCATGACCGGCTTAAAGCAGCGCGTTTGCAGGCCTGCTTAAAATGACGTCACGAAACCGTTCACCTTTTTTTATGTATGAACTTTCGTACCATGACCGCCCATTTGACAGTTTGAAAACTGCTTTTGAACGTCTTATATGTCAAATAAAGCAATCTTTAAAAAGTTGCTCTTCAGCGGCTGTAACAAGATTGTTAAGTGGATTTGACCCAATTTGGTGGAATTTTCATAAGATAATTGTTAAAACTAACTTTATTTAAGATGTTTTCAAACGGCTGTAATGACTTTTTCTCTAATTTTAACTCCCTAATTTTCGTATAATTAGTCAGTGTTTTTAATTTTTATATAGTTTTCACAGTGTTTATTACTCTTGAAAGTTGAGATATTGCTTGAGATGTGATGTGACGATAATGAAATATTTGAATTTTTGGAGAGTGAACACCGCGCGGAATTAAAACAAGTGACATCGAGAGAAGCTAATGATACCCTCAGAACAATCAAACCTACCTTTGATTCAGAGGAAAATGAATTTCAGTATAAAAAAAGTACCTACTCTGTGAAAATGAATTTATTAAGCAACTAGCGACCCGCCCCGGCTTCGCACGGGTACAATGTAGATACTAATGTGGGGCAGTTTGGAGTGATTAATAATATTATAAAATATTATTACATACAAACCTTCCTCATGAATAGATAGGGTGATCTATTGCTGAAAACTGCATTGAAATCCTTTGCGTAGTTTAAAGATTTAAGCGTACAAACAGAGAGAGAGCAACTTTGTGTTATTATTATACTATATTATAATAGATAGATGTTAGTTGTTTATTGATTATATTAAAAACCCTTGCCTTTACTTACATTAATTTTATTTTGTTCTACTTTATCTAATGTTAAGCATAATGTAGGTAACATTTTTCATTCTAACCATGTTTGGTTACCTCCAGGTTTGTTTAGGAATTTTTACTATACTTTCAACCGATAGTGAAAATTAAGTTCAAATGACTAAAATTTAGAAACAAAGGTCACTTCGGATCATTTTTTGTAGCAACCTTTAATTCACAGCTTAGCAAAAACAACCTTTTCTGTTACAGGGTTTTAACAGCTGTTTATCTTTATGCACATGGATCATACCAAAATTCAACTGGGGAACCCCAAAATGTTGCTCAACAGATAGGTTTCCTGTTTTATCACAAGAAATTGATGCCATTAACAATGTGCAAATAAGAAATAAATGTGGTTTAAAAAAATATGCTAAAAGAATGTAATGTGTATGAGTTAAGGTGTGTATAATAAAGGCTAATACGATTCAAATTGTGAATTTACTACCTTACCTACTATGTTCCCATAATAGTGTAGTAGGTTCATTCCTCCTCATCTGTGGAGAAACCTGTGCCCAGCGGTGAGTTGAAGTGGTGGTGGCATTACACCAAATTATTAAGGATAAGCATTAACTTTGCAAAATGCTTTTATAGCTTTTACCAAACCTACACATAATATCTTACCATCCTAACTAATATTATAAATGCGAAAGTGAGTTTGAGGCAAAAGGCACTTCTTGTTCCACAAACAAAATTTCTTTCTGCAGATGTGACTTTAATTTTGTGGGAAAAAAAATAATTGTACCTACTACTTCCTAAAGTTGAAAAATAGTAATAAATGGTTAAAACTCAGTTTACAAAATAATTAATATGATGGTTCATTAATACCTTCTCAACAATTTTTGTGCTATGGGAAATGATATAAATAATATAAAACTTGAAGTGATAGCTTTCTATATGTATTACATAGAAAAAAACAATATATTAAATAAAAAAAATATTTCAGATGTGCATTGCAGACAGATCTAAGTATATGCACATTGTTGTTAGCATATAATGCTCACACTCAATAAGACACAGAAAGGAGGGCATACAGTGAAATTAAGCTTTCAATTCTTGAAGTGGATATATCATTTCACCATAACACTTATTAGGATTCTTATGCTACCTACAAGGGTGTGTGCTTAGTCTTGTCGATCATCAGTTAACCTCACCAGGGTCAACTGATGATCGATTGAGAGAAAAAAATTAACTCGAGAAATGCTCGGGCAAAAAAAGAAATCCCCAACAGGCGCGAAGCGCCATGGCGAGAAACTCGCCTCGACTCTACTACCACCAGAGGTAGCCGCCGGGATCGGCTTCCAGCGAGAGTCACACCTCTTCTTAACATAAGAAGAGGGGACTTCGCCCTTCTCCGCATAAAGCGGGTAGCCACACGAAGTGGCCCGCCGGGTTGAACCCGGCCATCCCACGCCCCATATGGGGGTCCTCTCGTCAGACTATTAGCCCGCGGCAGAGAATCTGCCGGGTTGCCCAGGGTGCACCACAAGGAGGTTGTCTGACATCGCACCCCATGAGTCAACTACCCTATTCCATAGTATCTCTATATAGTTTGTGCGTAATTCAAAAATAGGTCTCCTGGTCGTTGGTTTTAGTTGATTTGTTTACTGAAAAATTGATAATTTTTGGCTTTGGTGCCCGTTTTGTGTAGGCGACAGGCTGGAGTACTGTATGGCCCATACTGCCAGAGGTGGCTTTGAGTGTAAACCCTAGTTTTTACAGAGTGTTACCTATAGCTCTGCTAGACCCCTTTTGGGATTATAAGCGTGATTTTATGCATATATGTATGTAAACCTATCTATGAATGTTACCGTCACAAAGAATGTTTCCATTTTTCAATCTGGGCGTGCAGCTTATGGCGATGAAGCCGTAGGTTAGGTCACACCCCGGACACTCCATACAACGTTCGCAAATCAACTACCTATCACTACTACTTAAACAAATGACGTTCGTACACGCGCAAATGTGTGCGTGGAATCTAGTAGGGCTGAGTGAGCGGTTATCAATCGAAATGACGCGGGAAGTGCAGCGACTGCCTTCTCTTTCACCCGCATAGCGCTGTCTCTGTTATCGCCCGGCGCTCGCGTCTACTCGTCCGAGCGATCGCGCGCGCCCTTGTTTACGTGTCAGTGATGTCTACAGCGAAGTGCCGGGTACGACGAGGTATTTGAAATGAGTGCGGGGAGGTGAGTGGCCGTTCTGTACGTAGTACTATTATCTATTCTGTGGTTAGGTGCAAGTAAAGAGAACTGACCACATTGTGCACTGTTAAGCCAGAATAACGTCAGGGGCCTTACCATGAGCTCTTATCGCAGGCCTTAAACAGTATTGCTGTCTATTTCCGTACCATGACCGGCTTAAAGCAGCGCGTTTGCAGGCCTGCTTAAAATGACGTCACGAAACCGTTCACCTTTTTTTATGTATGAACTTTCGTACCATGACCGCCCATTTGACAGTTTGAAAACTGCTTTTGAACGTCTTATATGTCAAATAAAGCAATCTTTAAAAAGTTGCTCTTCAGCGGCTGTAACAAGATTGTTAAGTGGATTTGACCCAATTTGGTGGAATTTTCATAAGATAATTGTTAAAACTAACTTTATTTAAGATGTTTTCAAACGGCTGTAATGACTTTTTCTCTAATTTTAACTCCCTAATTTTCGTATAATTAGTCAGTGTTTTTAATTTTTATATAGTTTTCACAGTGTTTATTACTCTTGAAAGTTGAGATATTGCTTGAGATGTGATGTGACGATAATGAAATATTTGAATTTTTGGAGAGTGAACACCGCGCGGAATTAAAACAAGTGACATCGAGAGAAGCTAATGATACCCTCAGAACAATCAAACCTACCTTTGATTCAGAGGAAAATGAATTTCAGTATAAAAAAAGTACCTACTCTGTGAAAATGAATTTATTAAGCAACTAGCGACCCGCCCCGGCTTCGCACGGGTACAATGTAGATACTAATGTGGGGCAGTTTGGAGTGATTAATAATATTATAAAATATTATTACATACAAACCTTCCTCATGAATAGATAGGGTGATCTATTGCTGAAAACTGCATTGAAATCCTTTGCGTAGTTTAAAGATTTAAGCGTACAAACAGAGAGAGAGCAACTTTGTGTTATTATTATACTATATTATAATAGATAGATGTTAGTTGTTTATTGATTATATTAAAAACCCTTGCCTTTACTTACATTAATTTTATTTTGTTCTACTTTATCTAATGTTAAGCATAATGTAGGTAACATTTTTCATTCTAACCATGTTTGGTTACCTCCAGGTTTGTTTAGGAATTTTTACTATACTTTCAACCGATAGTGAAAATTAAGTTCAAATGACTAAAATTTAGAAACAAAGGTCACTTCGGATCATTTTTTGTAGCAACCTTTAATTCACAGCTTAGCAAAAACAACCTTTTCTGTTACAGGGTTTTAACAGCTGTTTATCTTTATGCACATGGATCATACCAAAATTCAACTGGGGAACCCCAAAATGTTGCTCAACAGATAGGTTTCCTGTTTTATCACAAGAAATTGATGCCATTAACAATGTGCAAATAAGAAATAAATGTGGTTTAAAAAAATATGCTAAAAGAATGTAATGTGTATGAGTTAAGGTGTGTATAATAAAGGCTAATACGATTCAAATTGTGAATTTACTACCTTACCTACTATGTTCCCATAATAGTGTAGTAGGTTCATTCCTCCTCATCTGTGGAGAAACCTGTGCCCAGCGGTGAGTTGAAGTGGTGGTGGCATTACACCAAATTATTAAGGATAAGCATTAACTTTGCAAAATGCTTTTATAGCTTTTACCAAACCTACACATAATATCTTACCATCCTAACTAATATTATAAATGCGAAAGTGAGTTTGAGGCAAAAGGCACTTCTTGTTCCACAAACAAAATTTCTTTCTGCAGATGTGACTTTAATTTTGTGGGAAAAAAAATAATTGTACCTACTACTTCCTAAAGTTGAAAAATAGTAATAAATGGTTAAAACTCAGTTTACAAAATAATTAATATGATGGTTCATTAATACCTTCTCAACAATTTTTGTGCTATGGGAAATGATATAAATAATATAAAACTTGAAGTGATAGCTTTCTATATGTATTACATAGAAAAAAACAATATATTAAATAAAAAAAATATTTCAGATGTGCATTGCAGACAGATCTAAGTATATGCACATTGTTGTTAGCATATAATGCTCACACTCAATAAGACACAGAAAGGAGGGCATACAGTGAAATTAAGCTTTCAATTCTTGAAGTGGATATATCATTTCACCATAACACTTATTAGGATTCTTATGCTACCTACAAGGGTGTGTGCTTAGTCTTGTCGATCATCAGTTAACCTCACCAGGGTCAACTGATGATCGATTGAGAGAAAAAAATTAACTCGAGAAATGCTCGGGCAAAAAAATGCTTAACTGCAACATCACAACAATGTATGTGTTGATGGAAATCATCTAGGGTCTAATCACGAATCATTTACTTGGACAAATCATCCTCTCATTTAGAAAATTTTAATACACTAGATAATAAAGCTTTATTATTATTGGTAAAAATAAAACGAATAACATTTTTCCAAAATATAATAAAAAGTTAGGGTCAAAACAATAAAATCAAACACAAGAAACAAAAAAATACTACAATGTTAGTCTTAAAATAAAACAATCATTTCAGGTTATTCCCAATCTTTCTTGGCCCAGATTTTCGCCTCTGTATTCACACTATGCAATGAAGCTAATCTTGATTAATCCAAGAAGCATTTAAGCAAACGTCTACTGCAGCGCAAGATCCATCTATTGAAAAGCAGATCATTGCAGCCAAAAATGAAATTTGTTGTTCGCTTCTGGGTTGTTCACCAGATATCCTATGACAAATATAGGTACTTCTTCAAATTTAGCTGTCTCCGAGTGAGTTTCTTCAATAAAGCAAATAAAATTCAGGTTTTTAAGATTCAACTTATAATAAAAGATTTATTTCTTCACAATAACTGTCTTTTATTCGCATGAGTACTACACATTCAAATTAATTTACACTTTTTGGATTTATTCGCATATACCTATTTGGTTTTAAACATTTCAATAATTTAGCCCCACATATGGCTTGCTTTTCAGTATTCATGGTAATGAGATGACTAAAGCTGGTGGGTGTTGAAGAGTAACATCATAATTATTATTCATTTACTAAACATAAATTGTGTAATGCTTTCCATATCTTTTTCCACTTCTCGCTTGTGCAGACTTATTAAAACCTATATACTGGTTATATGTATTTTACCAGACGTTTTCCAAGTCATGCAAACATAACATTGACGAACCCAGATAAAATTCGAGTTGATTTCATTCAGAAGTAATCAGAGAAATCTCTGGAAGTAATAGGTAGATATTCTTAGTTCTTATCGCTGTACAAAGCACGACGATGTAAATTACTTGCAAACTCTTTGTACAATGAAGACTCAACACAATAAACTGCCGACACACTTTTCTATCGATTGTTTAAAGAAGAAAATGCAAACAAAACATCTGTATTTTAGAACACGATTGATCGTTGTCTAATTCTTTTTTGTTTGGTGGTGTTTCCCTTTTGGATTTCCCCAGAATCGAGATTTTTGCTCAGTTTTCGTAATTCAGAAGGATGGTAATGCCCTTGTAAGACTGCTTTCTTGACATGGATCGTGATTCACGATCCATGTCAAGAAACCTACCTACCCATTGTACTTTCACGATTCGTGAAAGTACAATGGGTAGGTAGGTGTATTTTATACAAAACTTCGAAGATCTTTAATTCTTTAAAATTTTCTGCCACAATAAATTAATGTACGTACATAGGTTAAGTACGTTCATAACAAGCTATGAACATTTCCTTCCACTATCAATAGCTTGGAAAATTCTTGGAGAACGTAGAGTAAAGATGTAATAAAATAAAGACAACTATAAATTATAATAACTCATATCTTAAGAATAAAAAACGTTAAAACGAACAACAAAAATAACAAATAATTGTAAATATGTTGAGATATTCTCTTTTACCGGTTCAACCGGTTTTTAATCTTTCAATGGTTTTCGAACGCTTCCGAAGAAAAGAGATGTCAGATACAACAGTTGTATAGCGCTATCTCGTTTTAACATTAAGGCAGACCAGAGACAAATAACCGTTCACCTTACGACTCAAGCAATCTATAAGCCGTTCACCTAAACAGGGCTCATAGTACGATTTAAAGCAATCCTGTTTAAGGCCTGCTTAAGAACTGCACGGATTATGGATGGTTTTATAAAAGCTCATGGTAAGGCCCCAGAACACAAATAGATTCACTATATCATTATACGGTCTAATATTGCATGGACTCATACAACGGTTAGTCTCTCTCTCTCTACTCGTTTACTGTAGGTAGGATACAAATCTCCCTGCCTGCCACAAAGAGAGTTTTTTTTTATTGATTGTAGCACTAAACAAGAAAACATTCAACCTTACTTAAAATAATGATAACAATAATAAATGATTTATTGCACACAAAGATATAGAAACAGAAATTTTTCAAAAACAACACAGATGTTCAGCACAGGCGGCCTTATCTATACTAATACTAATATACTAATCTATACTAATATTATAAAGAAGATTTATTTGTTTGTTTGTTTGTTTGTATTGAATTGGCTTCGAAACTACTGAACCGATTTGGATGAAAGTTGGTATAGGAATAGTTCGAGAGCAGGGGAAGGACATAGGGTAATTTTCCTACGAGAAAATATGAAATTCCCACGGGAAAACAAAAATAACGCGGACGAAGTCGCGAGCGGAATGCTAGTAATATTATAAAGAGGAAAGATTTGATTGTTTGTTTGTTTGTATTTGTTTGCAGAGCACACCGCACCCGGCCACTTGATATCGGAATGAAGGATGCGAAATAAACATCAAAATGTCTTGTTATGTTTTTGTATTTAACCATTAAATACAATTGAACATAATGGCGTCAAAGATTGCTTAAATATAATACGATTAATAAGTATTTCACAATTATTTAAATGGATGACAATCACAAAGGACAAGGGACGAGCTTAGAAGAAGCGATAAAAAGTCAAGTGTCAAAATCACAATGACAGGTCCATAGATAACGTTAATATTACATATCCGTGAAGAGCATAGATAAACAATTTCTACATTCTAACACTCCTCCTTATGCTCTACATCGGAGTGAGGCAAAAAGAAAGCAAAAGAAACACTCATTTACAAATGTTTACAAAAATACAAGTTAACTTTTGTGACTGATACAATTAACTTAAGTAAACATTGTACATAACAACTGTCTTAACACTATCTAATAATAACATACCGTGAATAACATTTACTATTATTTAATTACAATTAGATTTATATTATTACATATCATAGCAAAACCCTGACATTTAACTTTAAGATTTAATTCAGATATACAACTATAATGTTTAGCTTTACATAGTGGCTTTGTTAACACATCTGCTATCATTTTCTCAGTTGGTAAATATTTAACATTAATTAAATTTTTCTGTATTAAATCTTTAACAAAATGATATCGTAAATCTATGTGTTTTGTTCGTTTATGTGAGTATTCTTTAACTAGTAACAATTTTTGAGCACTTTGGTTATCATTGTATACTACTACATCTATAGTTTTATCAGATATTTCAGACAAGAAATTCTTAATAAAACAGATATCTTTGCACACATCACTTATTGCCAAGTACTCTGCTTCCGTACTAGATAATGCTATGCAACGCTGTTTTCTAGCTTCCCAATTAACAACGTTGCTACCCATCTTAATAACAAAGCCAGTGTAAGATTTGCGATCACACAGATCATTTGCCCAGTCTCATCCGCAAAAGCAGTAATACTTAAACTATTTCCTTTACTATAACAAAGTCCATAATTCAAAGTTCCTGCTAAATATCTTAAAATCCTTTTGGCAGCATGCCAATGATCTAGGCCAAAGCATGTGCTATATTGACTAAGTTGGCTACACGCATAAGCTATGTCGGGACGTGTACAAACTGATAGATACATTAATGAACCTAAAAGTTGTCTATATTTATATACATCATCTTCAAGACAATTTTTATCAGATTTTGTAAGTTTACAATTTACAGGTAGTGGTGTAGCTACAGGCTTACATTCAGTCATACCAAACTTAGCCAATAAACGTTTTACATAGTCAGATTGATTTAAGATTAATGAATCACTCTGTCTAGTTATATTCATTCCTAAACAATTTTTAAGCTGTCCTAAGTGTCGAATTTCAAAATGTTTCTGCAATAATGTCACAATTCTATCTATATTATTATTGTGAAAGACATAGAAGTCATCGACATACAGAGCTATTATAATATATTCATTTTTAGATCTTTTTACATAAATACAGGGCTCGCATTTGCTTTGCTCATACCCATTTGAACATAAAACATTATGAATTTTAATATTCCACATACGGCTCGATTGTTTCAGGTTCAGTTCAGTTCAGTTCAGGCCATATATGCTCTTTTTGAGCAAACAAACTTTATTAGTGTTAATAAAATTAAAACCTTTTGGCTGTTCCATATAAATGGTTTCGTCTAATTCACCATTTAAAAATGCAGTGGTAACATCAATATGATTACATTGCAAATCGAGTTCTGTAGCAACAGAAAATAAAATTCCTAATGTGGATTGTCTCACTACAGGGGAGAAAGTATCTGAATAATCTATTCCCTCTTTCTGGCTAAAACCACGAGCAACCAATCTTGCTTTAAATTTATTAAATTGACCAGCAAAACCATATTTTCGTTTAAAAACCCATTTGCATTTAATTACATTACCTTGCTTTGGTCGATCAACTAACTCCCATACATGATTGCGAATAAGAGCATTATACTCACTTCGCATGGCCTCGCACCATTCGTCTTTGTCTGGTGAACTCATGGCCTCCTCATAGGAAGAAGGATCGTCTAGTGAACCAGCCTCAGCCATCATAGAAGATAAGTCATAATCAGAAAATTTACTAGGCATTTTACCTCTGGTAGTACGTACAGGGCGTTGAGGACCTGATGCATCGGTGGTACCCTCCGACGCATGCAGCTCTCCTCCTTGAGATGCAGGTTCTAGCTTTTCCATGTAAGAATTGTAATTGCCTTCATCATTAGAACTCTCTTCGCCAGTACAATACAGATCAGACAGCGGTGACCTTAGTTGTGGTGATTCTCCAGCATCTGAAACATCAAATGAGCGATTAGGACTAACATCACAGCTATTATCTTTTGGAATTTCATTACAATTTAATTCATTATTAATATTTAAAATTTCATCATAATTAATATTTAAAATTTCATTATTATTAATATTAGAAATTCCATTATCTAAGCTCATGTCATTACTATCTTCATAAAATGAAAAATTATTATTAATATTCCCTATTTCAGTCTTTTGTGTGCCTTTTCCATAAAACTCACTTTCTATAAAGGAAACATTCCTAGAATAAATAGTAAGGTGAGGATTAGATGGGTCACATAGTCTATATCCCTTACAAGTTTCACCATATCCTAAAAATATATATGGCTTTGCCTTGGCATCGAGCTTGCGTCGCTTCTGAGTAGGTATAAGTGAGAATGCTGTGCAACCAAAAACGCGTAGATGACTCAGATCCACAACAGATCCTGTCCATACACATTCAGGTATCTTATTTGATAACGCAGAGGTGGGGCTTCTATTTTTTAAATATATGGCTGTCATAATTGCTTCCCCCCAAAAGCGTTTTGATAAACCGGATTCCTGCAACATAGCACGAGCTTTCTCAAACAATGTCCTATTGACGCGCTCCGCCACCCCATTCTGCTGAGGGCAATAAGGCACTGAGGTCTGGTGTACTATACCTGCCTCTCTAAGAAAACTAGTAAGGTTATCATTACAAAATTCAGTGCCATTGTCGGTACGAAGCACTTTAATGAACAACCCAGTTTGCTTCTCAACCAAATTTTTAAAATGAATAAAATGGGAACTTACCTCATTCTTTGATTTCATGAGATATCCGAAGGTCTTTCTCGTATAGTCATCGGTAAATGTCAGCAAGAAGCGGGCTCCGCCCCATGAGCTGACTTGCATTGGGCCTGCTACGTCGGAATGGATCAGTTCCAGCTGTGTGGTAGCGCGCTTCGCACCTGCCTGAGGAAAGGATGATGCATGCATCTTTCCCGACAAACATGAAACACACTTGTTCAGGCAGTCATCTTCCTTCTGAAAAACAACACCCGAACACTGATCCCCAACACCAAGCACACGCATACTTACAAGATTAAGGTGGCCAAGGCGCTTGTGCCACAAGCTTAATGGCACACCAACAGCCTGATGAGCACTCACTGCCCCCTTACTATTATTAAGGGGTATGGAATCCTGCTGGGGTAAGGATCTACCTTGCTGAATTTTAAATTTATAAAGCCCATTTATTTTCTTAGCTGAGAGTATATGGTTGCCAGTAATTTTAGAACTATGATTATAAATATTACACCCATCTTTAGTGAAAACTACTATATAGCCTTTTTCTGTAATTTTACCAACAGATATTAAATTATTTGACAATTGAGGAACCACTAAAACATTGCTTAAACTTACATTAGGAGAGAGATTAACATCTCCAACAGCTACGCTAGAAATACTATGACCATTCGCAACAGAGACACTGATCTTCTTCTCTTTAGTGGTAGTAGATGTCAGCGATCCATCTTTCACCATGTGACAGGAAGCATCAGAGTCAATAATGAATTCTTCAGATGATTTTGCAGTTGTAAAAGCAAACATTGTGTGTTCTTCTTTGTGCTCCTTCTGATCACGCTTTCTTTTAAAACATCTCTTAGCAAAATGGCCAGGCTTCTTGCAATAAGAGCATGTAGCCTTCTTCTTTCCTTTAGTAGACATATAAGCTGTGGAACTGGAATCTGTGTGTCGCCTGTGATCTTCTTGTAACAGTCTGGTTCTTACAATTTCACTTGACAGAGTGCTAGTAATGTTCGCTGTTTCCAAACTTGAAACAATTATGTCATATTCTTGCGGTAATCCAGATAAAAGAATTTCAGCAACTTCAGCATCATCAATTTTCTTACCAATATCAGCAAGCTGCTGAACCAATTTCATTACTCCTTCTATGTAATCTGACATTGAAGCGAACTGACTGTATTCAACTCTGTGCAATTGTCTTAGTAAAAGTACACGGCGATACAGGCCTTTATCTTCGAAACAGTCGGCTAATTTATCCCAAGCCTGCTTGGCTGTGGTACAGCTCCGCACATATTGATAGAGAGCGGGTTGTATGCTTAGACATATTTTTGCCAAAGCCCTTTGGTCAGCACGATTGTCGGTGTTTGTACCTTCCACACAACTCCATAAATCCTCCAATGTTAGCAACATTTTTATTGAAAATTTCCAATTTATGTAATTAGTGATCCCCTCTAATTTTTCTACAGAGGCTATCGTATTTGATGATTGAGCAATCGGATTCGACATTCTGATTTGTACTCACAATGTATTCCTTCTTATATTGCCTGGGCCCATAACCTGTTTGCAGAGCACACCGCACCCGGCCACTTGATATCGGAATGAAGGATGCGAAATAAACATCAAAATGTCTTGTTATGTTTTTGTATTTAACCATTAAATACAATTGAACATAATGGCGTCAAAGATTGCTTAAATATAATACGATTAATAAGTATTTCACAATTATTTAAATGGATGACAATCACAAAGGACAAGGGACGAGCTTAGAAGAAGCGATACAGTGTTGCCAGGTGGCCGTTTAAATTTCCCCCCCGACCTCACTCAAAATCCCCCCGAAAATTACCATTTTTGACAAAAAAACCTCCAAGCACTACTTACTAAAAGAAATACAATTGGGATATGAAAATCAAATGTAAATTTATTTACGAAATTTCGTTTATTATATTTCCGCCGTAGCTTCCAATATTAAATCATATACATTCTTGTCTGTGTTGGTACTACTTACTAAAAGAAATACAATTGGGATATGAAAATCAAATGTTAATTTATCAGATACATACATTTTTTCCCAGGAAAACCTATTTAGCATTCGAGATATTGTAACGAAGTGTGTTCTCATTAATTTCGGTATGTTCTCACATATTTTGATTTACTGGATTTTGATGTAGTTGATATTAAATTGCATGGCAAACGGGAACCTATATTATAGCTGGCGGTCACTTGGGAGCCAATAAATTTAGACTACCTGCGAATACAATAAATCATTGAAACAGAATGAGTAGGTAAACCAGTGACCAGTGAGAGAAAGAAAATAATACTGTCTTGAGACGAAACAGTTAGGAACCACACTTTCTTGCTTTTTACCCCTTTGAAATCCCTTCATGTTCTCTTCCCGCCGTCAATTCTATTGCAGCCCTTATAGCCGAAATAGTATTGATATTTATGAAATTATTTTATCCTTTTTATGTGTAAATAATATTAAATTGTAAGCTTGTATATATTTTATTTATTCAGCTCCCTAACGTGATCTTTATCATGATCCTAGATTCTATTCCCATTCCGCGTTCCTTATTATTTCAAACGTTTCCCAAATTTTGTCATGGCCATAATGCAGAAATTGTGTGGAGCCACAAAAAAAATACTTTGTAAAAACCTTGTGAAGAAATCGATTTTTTATGGTATTGTTGTCAGACCAAAGACATTAAACTAGTACCATTATACTGGTACTAGTAGAATGTCTTTGTGTCAGACAGAGTGATCAGGTTTGTACAGCCAAATCATTAAACAAAACTAAAAATAAATGAATGATCATGTAGTTGAGGTAAGGTAATAGTGATATTTTGGCTTGAAAAAAGTCTCCGAAATTCCTTTAACATTAATATTTACCTCCGAAAATCCCCCCAACGGACTTAACCCCCCAAAATTCCCTCCGACATTGAAAAAAACCCCCGAATTTGCAGGGAATCCCCCCCATCTGGCAACACTGAAGCGATAAAAAGTCAAGTGTCAAAATCACAATGACAGGTCCATAGATAACGTTAATATTACATATCCGTGAAGAGCATAGATAAACAATTTCTACATTCTAACAGTATTGAATAGGCTTCGAAAATACTGAACCGATTGTGATGTAAGTTGGTATAGGGATAGTTCGAGACCAGGGGAAGGGCATAGGGTAATATTCCCACGGGAAAATATAAAATTCCCACGGGAAAACAAAAATAACGCGGGCGAAGCTATGAGCGGAAAGCTATTGCTAATAAGCAATATCTTCCAGGCAACCTTGGACCAGGGAAATACATAAAGGAAATTAAATAACACCATAATCTATTAAGTAGGTTGGGTAAAGGAAACAAAAACAACTGTTGTCGAAATTTCAAGATCGCATTAACAAAACAAGCCGAACGTTTTGTAACTAAAAATTCAACATGGCTGAACGGTGCATTAGGTTCGAATAACGCATATGTGCAAGGATTGAGAGACGAAGGCGGGTCGGAAAAAGCAAAGACATTATAAGAGTAGACCAACAATGCAAACGAAATGTATGAAGTTCAACCAATTTTGATATGATAATAGCTAAATAAATAAGCATAATTAAGACTCATCGGTAATAAATAATGTTACAATGTGATTTAGTTTTTATTACTGTTCGTTTTTTACACTAAAAAACGAAGTTATTTGGGCATGTTTAAGTATTTTTATAACTTGACGCGCGCTCGACAGTCGAATGCAGTACAAATACAGTATGAGTAGCGGCCGCCTGACCGCTGTTGTGGTTGAAGGGGGTTTCTTAGAGGCCGCGCGTATTGTCGGTCTATCTCTTATAATGTCTTTGGGAAAAAGCTTCGATTGTTGCCATAATGCGAAGTTCTAATACAAACGAGAAAAAGGTGATGAAGAAAAAATATTTAATGTAACCATCAATATGAAAAGTTTCTCTGCAGATGAAGCTTTGACCCTCTACGGGGATTTGGATCTGTCAAAAGCTAGTACATATTTTTAAGATTTGGATGTCAAAAGCTAGTACATATTTTTAAGATTTAAAATTTATAGAAAAGAACTCAGTCATGTTTCCGTCATTATTATAACATATCGAGTATCTGATGCAAAAAAAAAAACGTACTATCTGTCTGCTTCGAGTATTGAAGTAACAGACACATGTGCTAAAGTAAAGCTGCAAGATTTGCTGGATCATACTATTGGCCGTGTTTTGATGATAAAAGGTGTTTACAGACCTTCTCAAATACGTCTCAGGTTTAGCAAATGGGGATGTGTTGGTTTATCGGGGCAAAGTAAATATAAACAACGATAAACTTTAAGGTAATATTATATTTAAATTTATACATTTTGAGGGAAACATGTATCCTGAATAAACAGACCTGGGCATTTTTACAAAAATTTGTACCCACGTGAAAAAATGATTTTTTTTTTAAGTATCTGAAACTGCCTCTTTTTTCACACTAATAGGTAGAAAATATTATTAAATTTATAAAAAGTACTTGTTTTCCTAAGATAATAACGTGGTTTTAAATAATAAATACAAAAATAGCTAACAATAGTACCAATGTCTTCCGTTGTGTGACAATTTAAAAAAACTTATGAAAAAAGAACTAAAGACGTTTTTGAATAGCAATTTTTTGTATTTCACTAGATAGCTTGTATTCTTTATTTTACCTTTCTTTTTACCACCAAGTTTTACAAATACAAGGCAAATAATATGTTGAATGTTCGGTGGAGTGACTTTTTGCATTTTTATACAATTTTCTTTCGTTTATTTTTGACATACAACAATTTTAAAGTATAAATATACAGTTTTGGTGAAGTATTTAATGTTCTTTTAACTGAATTTAATATAATTTTTGGAATTTTATATTTTTTAAAATTAACAATATAATAACAAAGTTGGGTCACATTCTTTTTATTTCATTTTATTTAAATTTTTTATATAATATTGGATGTGTCCTGAAGCGTCCCTAACATTATCCAGGGTGATAAAAAAATAACCGTGTATAAGTTTAAAATCTTTTAAATTTGTGTCACAAACAAACTTAGACCAGTATTTTCTTATATTTTGGCCTAGTTCACAGACTAATATAGATACTACGTATCTAGTTGCAATGAATTTTTAGCCGTATAATAACCGGTATATACCGAAAACGGCTACATTCTGCGTGGAACCGAACCCTTACGTATGTGTGTACTTTATCTATGTTGGCAGCTCTGCGTTCGACTTTCAAAAATAGGATGTTTAGGAATTCGTGACTTTGAAGAGTCATCGCTGACTATTTAGTCAGCGGTGATTTCTAAATCGCATATGTAATAGGCTAGTTGACCCTTTTTTAAAGTAGGGCTTAAAATGTTCATAATTGTTGTATTAGACCATAGCACATGAATATTATTTTTTTCGATGGCTAAAAAGTGCAAAAAATCTATTTTAAATTAAGATTTTAAATTTTGGACCGAAAACACGGTCAGCCATGCTAGTCTGTTCATTATCTGTGGCAATGACGTCAGTCTTATAGTAAACAAAGCACGGGGGCGATAACCTCACAAAAACAATGCTTTCTATTAAATATCACAAAATATAGTAAAACTGTATATGGAACGGGACAATAGAACAGGATTATAGAAATACCTCTTCAAAGACTCCAGGAAATCTGTGGATTAGACGTACCCAGTGATATAGACATGCGAAATATTTGGTTAACACTCGCTTAAAGAAATCCTGTAACTATCTACTGAAACTCAAATGTATTTTTGCGAAAATCACATTAATGTAAGTACTATAACTGAATAACTCAATCTGTGTAGGTACTTCAGTTTCAACTTAAACAAAATAGAAGTTTTTAGGTTGTATGTAAAATGTATGTACTATCTGCTCTCACAAATCCAACATCAATGGTTGATTTTGCTATTAATACAAATAATTTACGATATTTACAAATATAATAACGGACTTGGACGATTTTTTGCCAGTTTTAGGAAAGAATAGTGCAAATCTACGAGTTGTTGAATCAAATTTAACATTTCTTTGTTTACTATATGAGTGACGTCACGGCCCTGACCACAGGATATCAAAGCTTTTACGGCGTGAGATAAAAAAAGATTAGGAACCTTATGCCAAATACTGTTAGAAATAAACAATATTTTAATAAATTTTGATATGAGTCAACTACCCTATTCCATAGTATCTCTATATAGTTTGTGCGTAATTCAAAAATAGGTCTCCTGGTCGTTGGTTTTAGTTGATTTGTTTACTGAAAAATTGATAATTTTTGGCTTTGGTGCCCGTTTTGTGTAGGCGACAGGCTGGAGTACTGTATGGCCCATAATGCCAGAGGTGGCTTTGAGTGTAAACCCTAGTTTTTACAGAGTGTTACCTATAGCTCTGCTAGACCCCTTTTGGGATTATAAGCGTGATTTTATGCATATATGTATGTAAACCTATCTATGAATGTTACCGTCACAAAGAATGTTTCCATTTTTCAATCTGGGCGTGCAGCTTATGGCGATGAAGCCGTAGGTTAGGTCACACCCCGGACACTCCATACAACGTTCGCAAATCAACTACCTAGTCACATTCCAAGGGACAGACACTACCGAAGTGCGAAAAAACGTAAAGCTATGTCTACACAAACCTTTTTTCAGAGGACTGAAAGGTACCTATTTTCTCAAATAAAAAATAATGCTTGATTCCTTTTTTATTATCAAAACAAAGTAATTTGTTTCCATACTATTACAATAAACCTTAATTACTAAAAAAGAGATCTGTTTAAATTTATGCTACCATTGACGTTGGCTAGCTTTCAACTGCGGTAAGTACCCTGTTAAACTTTTTTTATTATAAAAATATTTTTAATAAAACTTTTAACTGCAACAATAATAATTACTAACAGTCTTGAAGTTCAATTGAATTATTTTTACTAAGGTAAAATTTATAATTCCTTCGGGGAAAGATAGATAAACAACAATACAATATCTATTTAATTTGATCTTGATATTAGTAACTCTAAAAAATATAGGTATTTATGAACCTCGCGAGAAGCCTTTGTTATTATAAAAATGTATCACAAGTTTATTTTCCTATTTCTAGAGCATAAAAGCTGTTTTTTACTTTAAATTTATTTAATATGTTTTCATTTTGTGATAACGGACATCTTTAATTTGATTTTTTTATATAATGTGTTGCATCTACCTTTTCATATGATACCTATATTTCGGTGGTTGAAAAATACAAAAATATATAATTTGTGATTTACAATAATAATAATTATGCATAATTGCATTATCATCAGAGCTAAAGGTGTATACCAAATTTCAGTCCAATCGAACACTGGCAAGTGGGGTTAAACTTAACTTGCAAGATTTGATCTAAACAAATAAATAAACACACAGGGCAAGTTAAATAAAAGCTTGTCAGCCTTGTAGATGAAGCTTTACGTTTCGGGCATATAGTGACTATCTGTTCCGTTCTTAGGTGACCATCACACAACAGAAGTCACATGTTCTCCAACAGGAAATGTTTAAATCACAGTAAATTTAAATGCAGTGTTATCTTTAGCAACCACTGTTTATTGAAATCTATATTAAATTCTCTTTCATTTAACAACAAAATTAGCTCAATAAGAAAAATTTACAATAACAAAAATGGTCACATTACCCGAAAGTATTTTACATCCACAGCAGTTCCAAATCAATCAAGCTTCTAATGCCGCCGTTCGCTTGACACTGATTAAAAACACAAAATGGCGTCACAAAAGCGCCGTAATATGTTGCCATTAAAGAAGAAAAAACACCCCAAAATACATTCTTTCTGCACGAAATTCAGTCACACAACTGATTTTCCGGATTTTTTCTTATTTTCGGGGACACAATAAAATAATTTATAAATGCGTAAATGTATTTATAAAAAATGCGAAAGGTTTTCTATATTATAAAGTAAGTATAATCACGAAGAAATTCATCGAATTTGACGAAATGATCTGTCATGATCTCGTTTAATAATGATTTTTGTTTGGTGAAATGGACGAGGGACAGGTATAATTTACGTGTTTTAGAATCTTAAATAATTGAAATAAAATGCTTAGATACGTTATTTTATTATCACAATAATTACAATAAGAACAAAATATACTGCAAAAGTAACTTAATAACAATTTTACCCGTAGGTTAGATAGATATTTATTTTATTCCTCTTTAAACTCGAGGGACATGCCAAAATCTAGGGGTACAAGTTTTTGTAAAAATGCCCACCTGAATAAAAGATTCTTGTAGGTCCATGCTCTTATAGTGTATTTTAGTCAACTATCACGTCATTTAGTGATATAATAACAATATACAAATACAAATAATCTTTATTGAACAATATTACTGGTACATAGACAGATATAAACCCTGCCTTTCACTGTAGTCCAAGACTGTGTTGTGAAAGGCAGTGTCTTCCCAAATGTTGACAAAAAATATATATGTTGTTGTTGCATTTTAGTATGGGTGCGATTGCATTACAATAAAGAAGGGAAAAGCAATAATAATAAAAAACAATAATTTACGGATACAAAATTTACACAGACACAAAAATTAACATAACCTATTTAATCGTTATAATCTAATTTACACAGCCATTCATATACAACATTTTTCAATTTGTACAAAGTCAATTGCCTAATGTTTACATTAACTTTACTGTTCAATATATTATATAGTTTTGGAGACAGGTAATTGTAATGTCTCCACGCAATCATGCTTTTACAACTGGGAACTGGACATTTGTCAAGTCTTCGACCTAAAACCGACAAGTGCGGGACCGTATCTATATGATATTTTTTTATAATATTATGGATGTACATCTTCCTCACAGAATATACTCCACACTTCAAATACAAGTCTTTGGTCGGATATCTATAGGGCAACGCCATCATTACTTTGAGTAGGGCACGCTGTGCTCTCTTTACTCTTAATATTATATCATTATTTCCTTTATAATCACCTTCATATTCTGGAAATAGGCAAATGAAACGGAAAAAGTAATTTTGTATGGAAAAGTAGCGATTTTTTATTTTGTATGTTTTTATGTGTAATAATAAATTAAATATAGAAAGATTCTAGTATCATTTCATAGCTTATATATTGGATATTCTGTATGCAAAATTTTGTATCCGTAGGTGTAGTAGAAAAAAAGTTGCAGATTTTTGAAACGCAACTCACGCTTTCATCCCATAGTGCGGCGCGCGTCGGCGGCGGATAGTGTCGACTGACGTCACAGCCTGTCCGTAGGCAGCGGCGGATTTAATAAAATCAGTTGATGCAAATTGGTTTATAACTTTACATCGGATGGACCGATTTTGGTGATTTAAAAAACATATTTATTGTGATACAATAAGGAATGTTGCTATGTATGTTGTATTATGAAAAGCCATACTATTACCTCATTCACGGGTCGCAGGCGATCATATGCTTTGGCTACACTCCATACGCGTTATTATACGGCATAATTTTGACACTACGCAGATGTGGCCAACAACTTAGGGGCCGTTCGAAAACCCGTGAGCTTTCACTCGGTAAAAAAGAAAAGGATAGATATATTGCGAGAAAGAGAAGTTTAACTGGTTTTCAAACGCTAGCGAGTGATTTTCGCACTTCACGAGTTTTCAAACGGGTTCTCAGTTAAAAATGAAAAGAAGATTTCTTATGTTTTGCAACGCAAACTAGCTTTATTTTACAACTGCACAAAGCTTTACTTAACATTTGTAAACTTTAACTTTAACCTAAAAACGAAATCAGTAGCCACAGATCACAGAACAGTCAACTGTCAATGTCAGGTAAAATTTAAGTGGCCGTGAGAAATTCACTCCTGTCAGGCGAAAATTACTCTGCACTAATGCGTTCACAAATAATTCGTCGGCTAACCTCGGTTTCACTCGGGCGATTCTCTAACGCTATCGGGTGAAATTCACTCTACCCCAAGTAAATATTACTCGTTTTCAAACTTATCCTAAGGGTACGTTTGAAAACGAGTAATATTTACTCGGGGTAGAGTGAATTTCATTTGGATGGAGATGCCGTTTGGGAGGGAGGGAAGCTAATCTCTTCGGACGAAGCCTTCGTATAATTAGGATAGAACTTCACTTCAGGTAAGTTCGTTTAATCTCTAATTATACTTCAGGCATCGTCCGAAGAGATTAGCGTCATAAACACATGTAGACCTTTAGAGTAGAGACGATTCGAAAAATATGAACTACATATATTTACATGTTGTCTAATGAAAGTAGTGAGTGTTATAATAATTACAAACATCCTTTATTTGAACAAAAATCAATTAATCATTTTTTATTTAAATTATATAAAAAAAATCAACGTAACTGCCTGTTACAAACAACTAATTTAATTTTATATAACTGTAATTAGGCACCCAAAACTGTGGTACTAAATTCATCATTACAAGTATTGACTGGTTTATTGTAAAACCTGGCAAAAGTCGGAGATTCTGGACTCCAACCTGCAGTTTTCATAATCTGATCTATGCTAACACCTCAGTTTTTTGCAGCTGACGTAGCAGCATGCCGGGTACTATGCGCAGTGAACGACGAAGTATCAATTCCGCATAGATATAAGGTATTTTTAATCCATCTAGATAGAGTTTGTGCAGTGACTGGCTGAAAACTAATAAATAATCATTATTTTATAAACAATGGTCAATGATCACTAAGGATCCTTTAATTTTGTCTTACATAGAAGGATATAGAATTCCTTTTTCCAGAAAGCCAATCCAAACTATAAGACCCGGAATCCGTAAATATAGCAAAAATGAAAAGGTCCTCTTCAATAATGAAATTAGAAATCTATTATCTTTAGGAGCTATTTCTGAGTGTGATAATACACCCGATCAATATCTGTCATCCATTTTTTAATACCCAAGCCAAATGGGAAGATGCGTTTCATTTTAAACTTAAAATCACTTAATAAAATTGCTACATGTCACTTTAAACTTGAAGATTTTAGAACCGTAATTAAATTAATATCAACAGATTGTTATTTGTGCCCAGTTGATCTAAAAGATGCCTATTTTTTGGTAAAAATACATGAAGATGATCGAAGATACCTAAGATTCCAATTTGAAGAAAAGACATACGAATTTAATGTCTTACCATTTGGCTTGAATACAGCACCCTTTGTTTTCACTAAGGTGATGAAACCGGTCATGAAATTGTTAAGGTCATGTGGTTATTTATCAACAATATATTTAGATGACCTCTGTCTTATCGGGGAAGATGTACAGATATGTTTGCAAAACTTACATCAAACAGTAAAACTGTTAAATAGCTTAGGTTTTATTATAAATACAGATAAAAGTAATTTTATACCATCTCAACGTTGTAAGTTTCTAGGATATATTATAAATACAAATAATTTCAAGTTACATTGCCACAAGAAAAAATACAAAAAATTAGGTCTGCAGTACAAAAATACTCGAACCTACAAAAATGTAAAATTAGAGAGTTTGCAAGTTTCGTTGGCCTTCTAGTATCAGCTTGCCCAGCGATAGAATACGGCTGGCTATATACTAAGCTATTTGAAAGATGCAAATATCTCAGTTTGAATTCTGACACTTATTATGAAAAAGTTATGTGTATACCAAGTTCATTGAAACCGGAATTTCAATGGTGGAGTCGTGTCATTGATGAAAATCCTGTTTCAAAGATTAAGGTAGACAAATATGACCTGGAAATTTTTTCAGATGCCTCAAAGACGGGGTGGGGAATTGCATGTGGAGACCATAGGGCTAGTGGATCATGGAGTGAAGAAGAAAGCAGCAGACACATAAATTATTTAGAAATTCTTGCTGCTTTTATCGGCTTAAAAATATTTGTTAAAAATTTGTCTAATTGTCAGATACTTCTCCGAATCGACAACACCACGGCAATTTCCTACGTCAACCGTATGGGTGGCATACAGTTTCCATATTTGACAGAGATCACAAAAGAACTCTGGCAATGGTGCGAACTTAAAAGTATCTACGTATTTGCATCGTATATTAGCTCTTCAGATAATTACCATGCGGATCACGAATCCAGGCGTATACATCCCGATATTGAATGGGAGCTAGCTGATTATGCTTATAAACAAATAATTAATAAATTTCATTGTCCTGGCCCCCGATTCTCAAGCCATAGACATAATGTCGAATTCGACATATGTCGAAATTAAATGGCGGATGTCGAATATTTCACAGTTTCCGTATTCTCAAAATGTCACGATAGAGAAATGTCTATGCCTAGTGGTAGATAGCAATCGACATTTTTTTCATATCATAGAGATTTTTAGTAGAGATGCAAAGTATTAGAGATATGTCGAATTAGAGATATCTCTAAAAAACTGAGAATCGGGCCCCAGATATTGATTTATTCGCTAGTCGCTTAAATAATAAATGTCCAAGATATATTTCATGGCACAGAGATCCAGATGCATACGCCATAAATGCATTTACAATTTGTTGGTCAACATTTTACTTCTATGCTTTTCCTCCTTTTACAATGATTTTGAAATCTTTAAGAAAAATTATTTCTGATAAAGCCACAGTTATACTAGTTGTCCCATTTTGGCCCACACAACCGTGGTATCCATTATATAAAAGACTGCTAATAAGTGACACATTAGTTTTGAATGCAAATAAAATTCTAATTTTATCTACAAATTGCAGCCGCAAACAAATGCGCAGCTCGATTACCCTGGTGACAGGTGTCTTATCCGGGAGGCGCTGATACGAAGAGGTGTCCCACAGTCTTCACTTGAAGTCATGCTAACATCCCTTTCAGATAATTCGTACAAGCAGTACGAAGGATGCTATAAAAAGTGGTTTATTTATTGTCAAAAGAATAAATTAAACTTATACGAAGTATCTATTTCCGATGTATTAAATTTTTTAACATCTATTTTTAATGGTGGCGCTCAGTATGTCACTATAAACTGTTATCTATCGGCATTGGCATTAATCATAAATGAAAATATCTCAAAAAATCAAGATATAAAAAGATTTATGAAAGGAGTCTTTCGTTTCAGACCTCCTCTCCCTAAATATAATGAGGTCTGGAATATATCACAAGTTTTAAGCTGCCTTGAAAACTGGTATCCTAATGAAGAATTAAGCCTGGAAAAAATATCTAAAAAGTTAACTACACTACTAGCTATTGTTACCGCTCACAGGGTACAAACCCTATCAAAAATAAAAATTTGTAATATTGATCAATCGGCTTCAGCAATTAAAATCAAAATTCCTGATATCATCAAAACTTCACGGGTTGGAGCAACTCAACTGCGCATAGTACTCTTCACTGCGCATAGTACCCGGCATGCTGCTACGTCAGCTGCAAAAAACTGAGGTGTTAGCATAGATCAGATTATGAAAACTGCAGGTTGGAGTCCAGAATCTCCGACTTTTGCCAGGTTTTACAATAAACCAGTCAATACTTGTAATGATGAATTTAGTACCACAGTTTTGGGTGCCTAATTACAGTTATATAAAATTAAATTAGTTGTTTGTAACAGGCAGTTACGTTGATTTTTTTTATATAATTTAAATAAAAAATGATTAATTGATTTTTGTTCAAATAAAGGATGTTTGTAATTATTATAACACTCACTACTTTCATTAGACAACATGTAAATATATGTAGTTCATATTTTTCGAATCGTCTCTACTCTAAAGGTCTACATGTGTTTATGACGCTAATCTCTTCGGACGATGCCTGAAGTATAATTAGAGATTAAACGAACTTACCTGAAGTGAAGTTCTATCCTAATTATACGAAGGCTTCGTCCGAAGAGATTAGCTTCCCTCCCTCCCAAACGGCATCTCCATCCAAATGAAATTCACTCTACCCCGAGTAAATATTACTCGTTTTCAAACGTACCCTTAGGATAAGTTTGAAAACGAGTAATATTTACTTGGGGTAGAGTGAATTTCACCCGATAGCGTTAGAGAATCGCCCGAGTGAAACCGAGGTTAGCCGACGAATTATTTGTGAACGCATTAGTGCAGAGTAATTTTCGCCTGACAGGAGTGAATTTCTCACGGCCACTTAAATTTTACCTGACATTGACAGTTGACTGTTCTGTGATCTGTGGCTACTGATTTCGTTTTTAGGTTAAAGTTAAAGTTTACAAATGTTAAGTAAAGCTTTGTGCAGTTGTAAAATAAAGCTAGTTTGCGTTGCAAAACATAAGAAATCTTCTTTTCATTTTTAACTGAGAACCCGTTTGAAAACTCGTGAAGTGCGAAAATCACTCGCTAGCGTTTGAAAACCAGTTAAACTTCTCTTTCTCGCAATATATCTATCCTTTTCTTTTTTACCGAGTGAAAGCTCACGGGTTTTCGAACGGCCCCTAAGTTGTTGGCCACATCTGCGTAGTGTCAAAATTATGCCGTATAATAACGCGTATGGAGTGTAGCCAAAGCATATGATCGCCTGCGACCCGTGAATGAGGTAATAGTATGGCTTTTCATAATACAACATACATAGCAACATTCCTTATTGTATCACAATAAATATGTTTTTTAAATCACCAAAATCGGTCCATCCGATGTAAAGTTATAAACCAATTTGCATCAACTGATTTTATTAAATCCGCCGCTGCCTACGGACAGGCTGTGACGTCAGTCGACACTATCCGCCGCCGACGCGCGCCGCACTATGGGATGAAAGCGTGAGTTGCGTTTCAAAAATCTGCAACTTTTTTTCTACTACACCTACGGATACAAAATTTTGCATACAGAATATCCAATATATAAGCTATGAAATGATACTAGAATCTTTCTATATTTAATTTATTATTACACATAAAAACATACAAAATAAAAAATCGCTACTTTTCCATACAAAATTACTTTTTCCGTTTCATTTGCCTATTTCCAGAATATGAAGGTGATTATAAAGGAAATAATGATATAATATTAAGAGTAAAGAGAGCACAGCGTGCCCTACTCAAAGTAATGATGGCGTTGCCCTATAGATATCCGACCAAAGACTTGTATTTGAAGTGTGGAGTATATTCTGTGAGGAAGATGTACATCCATAATATTATAAAAAAATATCATATAGATACGGTCCCGCACTTGTCGGTTTTAGGTCGAAGACTTGACAAATGTCCAGTTCCCAGTTGTAAAAGCATGATTGCGTGGAGACATTACAATTACCTGTCTCCAAAACTATATAATATATTGAACAGTAAAGTTAATGTAAACATTAGGCAATTGACTTTGTACAAATTGAAAAATGTTGTATATGAATGGCTGTGTAAATTAGATTATAACGATTAAATAGGTTATGTTAATTTTTGTGTCTGTGTAAATTTTGTATCCGTAAATTATTGTTTTTTATTATTATTGCTTTTCCCTTCTTTATTGTAATGCAATCGCACCCATACTAAAATGCAACAACAACATATATATTTTTTGTCAACATTTGGGAAGACACTGCCTTTCACAACACAGTCTTGGACTACAGTGAAAGGCAGGGTTTATATCTGTCTATGTACCAGTAATATTGTTCAATAAAGATTATTTGTATTTGTATATTGTTATTATATCACTAAATGACGTGATAGTTGACTAAAATACACTATAAGAGCATGGACCTACAAGAATCTTTTATTCAGGTGGGCATTTTTACAAAAACTTGTACCCCTAGATTTTGGCATGTCCCTCGAGTTTAAAGAGGAATAAAATAAATATCTATCTAACCTACGGGTAAAATTGTTATTAAGTTACTTTTGCAGTATATTTTGTTCTTATTGTAATTATTGTGATAATAAAATAACGTATCTAAGCATTTTATTTCAATTATTTAAGATTCTAAAACACGTAAATTATACCTGTCCCTCGTCCATTTCACCAAACAAAAATCATTATTAAACGAGTTCATGACAGATCATTTCGTCAAATTCGATGAATTTCTTCGTGATTATACTTACTTTATAATATAGAAAACCTTTCGCATTTTTTATAAATACATTTACGCATTTATAAATTATTTTATTGTGTCCCCGAAAATAAGAAAAAATCCGGAAAATCAGTTGTGTGACTGAATTTCGTGCAGAAAGAATGTATTTTGGGGTGTTTTTTCTTCTTTAATGGCAACATATTACGGCGCTTTTGTGACGCCATTTTGTGTTTTTAATCAGTGTCAAGCGAACGGCGGCATTAGAAGCTTGATTGATTTGGAACTGCTGTGGATGTAAAATACTTTCGGGTAATGTGACCATTTTTGTTATTGTAAATTTTTCTTATTGAGCTAATTTTGTTGTTAAATGAAAGAGAATTTAATATAGATTTCAATAAACAGTGGTTGCTAAAGATAACACTGCATTTAAATTTACTGTGATTTAAACATTTCCTGTTGCTTTAACAATTGCGCTCGAAAGCTAAGCGAGGCTTATTTCAAATCCCATATATTTTCCTACTAGCGATTGCGTTAGCGATTATCGAAATGCATCTTGTCTAGAAGGGCTGTTCAGCTAAGATCTATTTCCCTAGATATGTCGTAGATAAGTGGATTGATGAATTTGTTTAAACTTAAATTTATCGATATTGCACAACTAATACTGAGTACATCACTAGTAAAGGTAGCCATTTTATGTGCCAAAGTTTTGTAGGTAGTCACGCTGATTCTGTAGGTAGGGCCGGTCCATGTATTTGTTTAGTCATTGCAAAGGAATAAAGCCATAGAGAAAATATTTTATTTTTCGCGATTTTTTTATCACACCGCGCGGTTTTACGCAAAGGGAACTGGGTACCATAGTACCCAGGTCGATCGAGAAGCTTACGATTTTGGGGACTATAGTCCCCAGGACGTTCCAGTGGTTATTTGACATTTAGGACGTTCAAAAGCAGTTTTCAAACTGTCAAACAGGCGGTCATGGTACGAAAGTTCATACATAAAAAAAGGTGAACGGTTTCGTGACGTCATTTTAAGCAGGCCTGCCCCCCTAGACAAGATGTCTTTCGATAATCGCTAACGCAATCGCTAAATGGACAATGTATGAGATTTGACAATTGCGCTCGAAAGCTAAGCGAGGGCTTATTTCAAATCCCATATATTTTCCTACTAGCGATTGCGTTAGCGATTATCGAAATGCATCTTGTCTAGGAGGGCTGGAGAGCTATTTTTGAATTACGTATGCGACTTCGATATCACCGATGTGACTAATAATCACCGATTTTCAATAATTCTTATTTTTGAATATCACTTATGTGACTACCTTAGTCACGGATGTGATTTCATTACGAGTGCCCTCACCCACTCGTAAAGAAGTCATACATAACTGTGGAAACGTTATCTGTGTTTTGTTTAGGGAACATATTGACAAGTTTGAAGTTGATGTGTGTTGATTTTGAGTTGGATTTAAAATTTTTAAAATTTGTCAAATAAGTATTTAAATATACACGGTTATTTTTTAAGACCCTGGAAAATTTAAGGGACGCTTCACGACATGGTATTAGAATGATTTAAATATAAATAAAAAAAAATAATTCACTTAATTTTTTTATTTTTTTTTAAATACAAAAAATGCTGCACAAGTTGAGAGCAGCATTTTTAGAGATTTTTTTAGTTTTTTTTTATACCTATTTTTTTTTCTTTTTTTTATATAGTATTTGATGTGTCCTGAAGCGTCCCTAACATTTTCCAGCTCACTTAATTTTTTTTTAAATACAAAAAATGCTGCACTTGTTGAGAGCAGCATTTTTTAAGATTTTTTTAGTTTTTTTTATACCAATTTTTTTTTTCATTTTTTTTTATATAATATTGGATGTGTCCTGAAGCGTCCCTAACATTTTCCAGCTCACTTAATTTTTTTTTAAATACAAAAAATGCTTCACTAGTTGAGAGCAGCATTTTTAGAGATTTTTTTAGTTTTTTTTATACCTTTTTTTTTTATTTCATTTTTTTTAAATAATTGGATGTGTCCTGAAGCGTCCATTTTCCAGGGTGATAAAAATTAACCGTGTATAAGTTTAAAATCTTTTAAATTTGTGTCACAAACAAACTTTGACCAGTATTTTCTTATATTTTGGCCTAGTTGCAATGAATTTTTAGCCGTATAATAACCGGTATATACCGAAAACAGCTACATTCTGCGTGGAACCGAACCCTTACGTATGTGTGTACTTTATCTATGTTGGCAGCTCTGCGTTCGACTTTCAAAAATAGGATGTTTAGGAATTCGTGACTTCAAAGTCATCGCTGACTATTTAGTCAGCGGTGATTTCTAAATCGCATACGTAATTCAAAAATAGGTCTCCTGCAAACGCGCTGCTTTAAGCCGGTCATGGTACGGAAATAGACAGCAATACTGTTTAAGGCCTGCGATAAGAGCTCATGGTAAGGCCCCTGGAGTCTTTGAAGAGGTATTTCTATAATCCTGTTCTATTGTCCCGTTCCATATACAGTTTTACTATATTTTGTGATATTTAATAGAAAGCATTGTTTTTGTGAGGTTATCGCCCCCGTGCTTTGTTTACTATAAGACTGACGTCATTGCCACAGATAATGAACAGACTAGCATGGCTGACCGTGTTTTCGGTCCAAAATTTAAAATCTTAATTTAAAATAGATTTTTTGCACTTTTTAGCCATCGAAAAAAATAATATTCATGTGCTATGGTCTAATACAACAATTATGAACATTTTAAGCCCTACTTTAAAAAAGGGTCAACTAGCCTATTACATATGCGATTTAGAAATCACCGCTGACTAAATAGTCAGCGATGACTCTTCAAAGTCACGAATTCCTAAACATCCTATTTTTGAAAGTCGAACGCAGAGCTGCCAACATAGATAAAGTACACACATACGTAAGGGTTCGGTTCCACGCAGAATGTAGCCGTTTTCGGTATATACCGGTTATTATACGGCTAAAAATTCATTGCAACTAGATACGTAGTATCTATATTAGTCTGTGAACTAGGCCAAAATATAAGAAAATACTGGTCTAAGTTTGTTTGTGACACAAATTTAAAAGATTTTAAACTTATACACGGTTATTTTTTTATCACCCTGGATAATGTTAGGGACGCTTCAGGACACATCCAATATTATATAAAAAATTTAAATAAAATGAAATAAAAAATAAGAAAAATATATAAAAAAACTAAAAAAATCTCTAAAATGCTGCTCTCAACTAGTGTAGCATTTTTGTATTTTAAAAAAAATTAAGTGAGTTATTTTTTTTTAAATCATTCTAATACCATGTCGTGAAGCGTCCCTTAAATTTTCCAGGGTGATAAAAAATAACCGTGTATATTTACTTATTTGACAAATTTTAAAAATTTTAAATCCAACTCAAAATGAACACACATCAACTTCAAACTTGTCATTATGTTCTCTAAACAAAACACAGATAACGTTTCCACAGTTATGTATGACTTGTTTATGAGTGGGTGAGGGCACTCGTAATGAAATCACATCCGTGACTAGTTAGTCACATAGGTGATATTAAAAAATAAGAATTATTGAAAATCGGTGATTATTAGTCACATCGGTGATTTCGAAGTCGCATACGTAATTCAAAAATAGCTCTCCTGGGCCCTAATTCCGCTAATCTTAACGTCGTTGTCGCGTCGTGATAGCGTTTCAATAACACAGCTTTTGTCGCTTTTATGCGCATTTTCTGCTACAATTTATTTGTCCTATAATTTCTTGATAAGTCAATAGTTACAAATGTTTTAGTTAGTATTCGGTTAACCAACAATAACTGTCTCAAAAAGCGATGTTATTGAAGCGTGATTGACACGTCACAAATGCTAGCAGTATAAGGCCCCAGCCCCTGTAGCACGTTCACCAAAACACGATATGATAAAGCGATTTATCGCGGTGAACTGTCAAAACGACGAGACCCTATTGTATTTTGACAGTTCAACGCGATAAACCGCTTTGTCATATCGTGTTTTGGTGGACGTGCTAGGGGGGCAGGACATATGTTACACTCAAAATCATCTCAGCAGTCCAGGGGGGCTACTGCCTAACACATAGCGATCACTCGCTATCGCTTTCGTGACATTAGATCAACAGTTTAAATGTCACCTGTGACATTAAAACGAGTGTTCGCTTTGAGTTAGGCGGTACGGCCGCGGGTACGGATAGGATAGGTTTAGGTATCAGGAATAATAAAAAATGTGTGTTTAAAAAGAGAAAATCAAAAAGGAGCGCACGCTCATAGTGTAAATAAAGAATATATTCCGCGCCACGCTGCACCCTCATTGTGTGTTTCGATCATAACATCACCACCATACTATGTTACTACAGATATCTACATATTATTATTTTAATTTTAAAATATGTAGCTTTATTCGCTTACCTTTGAAGTTTCCAACCACGGATTTTGGCACTGGTGTACTGTAAATGGGTAAGTAATCAGATAACCAGGGGGACTACCGCCTAACTCATAGCGATCACTCGCTATCGCCTTCGTGACATTAGAACAATAGCTCAAATGTCACCTGTGACATTAAAACTATTGTTCTAATGTCACGACAGCGATAGCGAGTGATCGCTATGAGTTAGGCGGTACGGCCGCAGGTTCCATAAAAATTTCAAAAATAGGAAGTTTATCCGATTCACCTTGCACAAAACCGATTTCTAGTTTATTACTCATTGCTCAAACTGTACTGAACCTCTTGAATACTACTACCACTATTACATAAAAAAAACAATATAGGTATGTAATACGATTTCGCATGAAACGCTGCGCGCGATTATTAGTCGAAAACTCGGGAGTGATAGCACCGATGCGGAGTCTGCCTAGAACGTGTCGTGTGACGTCACACGCCTGCCAGGCGGCCGCTTGTTTTTTTTTGGTCAATTTTCATCGTAGAAAAAAAAAATTGGTACCATTTATATTGTTTTTTAATAGGCTAGTTGACCCTTTTTTAAAGTAGGGCTTAAAATGTTCATAATTGTTGTATTAGACCATAGCACATGAATATTATTTTTTTCGATGGCTAAAAAGTGCAAAAAATCTATTTTAAATTGATATTTTAATTTTGGACCGAAAACACGGTCAGCCATGATAGTCTGTTCATTATCTGTGGCAATGACGTCAGTCTTATAGTAAACAAAGCACGGGGGCGAAATAACCTCACAAAAACAATGCTTTCTATTAAATATCACAAAATATAGTAAAACTGTATTTGGAACGGGACAATAGAACAGGAATATAAGACTCCAGGAAATCTGTGGATTAGACGTACCCAGTGATATAGACATGCGAAATATTTGATTAACACTCGCTTAAAGAAATCCTGTAACTATCTACTGAAACTCAAATGTATTTTTGCGAAAATCACATTAATGTAAGTACTATAACTGAATAACTCAATCTGTGTAGGTACTTCAGTTTCATCTTAAACAAAATAGAAGTTTTTAGGTTGTATGTAAAATCAAATCTGTATGTAAATTAATTAAATTTTTATCTTTCAGTTAGAATAAAAACTGACTGCAGCCGACCAACCAAATTTTAACTTGACCAGAAAACTGAGAGAAAACTTGACCATTTACGCCTTTTTGATTTAATCTAAGTTATACACTGACACTAGATGATGTTTCAAAGAAAAGAATATGTACTTATGTCCAATTGAATAATTATGTAATTGAATATTAATTAAAAAGTATTAATACAAACAAAAATATCAAAGTTTCATAATGAATATATTTATCTAAACAACTTTTACTTGAATTTACTGAGTACCTAATTAAAATTTGTTGCTTTCAGTGGTTACTTAATGAGAACTATTGTGTACTAACCTGTTCTCCTCTTGACAACGAGATTGATAAGGCAGTAAAAGTTGTGCAACATAATACAAAGCAGTGCATGCTCAGCCACAACATCAAAATGTGACCCGTCAACTAGAACAACATTATGTCGACAAAATAACTCAAGTATTCATTATACCAAAGCACCATAGAAGTAAATAGGTCCAGTTTGGTAAAACTGAAAGATGTTATATCTTCACTGATTAAACCTGCTGGTCACCATGGCTGGTAAATTTCAGAACAGCTTACGCAAGAATATGCAAGTTATCCATTTTAAAGCCGTATACAAATATATTAAATGTGATTGCTGTGTTGTCAGCCTGTGCTCTTCTTAATTTACAAGACCCTTCTTATTAAATAAATAATATAAAGAAATTTTTTTTCTTTACTTTATACATAACTAACATCTAAAGATGACATAATAAATTTTTGTACTCCATTAGTCATTATGTTCTTCACTAAAAAAATGTTCTATGTTTATTTGACAATAATGACTTGTAAAGGTTTAAGTTGAATCAAAATATTTTAATTTGAAATGCATGTGTTTTATTTTTCTGTTACACCTTAAAAGATTTATAACATTTTATAGGTTTGTTGCTCATTTTTATCATTGTTACTCAAATATAGTAAATGTTCCAAATGTACAAATAGGTTGAATAGAGTTAGATCAAATTTATTAATTTGTATATATTGCCTTAAGGTCGCAGGTAATAAAAGTCAAAATAATAGTAAAGTGATTTATTATGAAGTAACACTTTCATATAATTTAGGAAAAATGTAGTATAGTTTCCAAAATGACACTATTTGATCAATAAGTTTTTTGACATTCAGATTGTTAGAACAAATACCTAGTATAGCTAATATTGTCACCTTTTGAGTGTTTTCAAAATGACATACTGCTAGCAACACAAAAGTATATAAGTTTTGTTTGCTTTAGCACAAAACATCTGCATCTATACTTCAGTTAAGCATACTGTTCACAGTTTTCCGTCTTTGATAATTAACATTATCTTCAGTAAAAGAGCATGACAATTTTGTATTAATCTAATTTTATGGATACCGTTTGTTGAATAGACTATTACAGAATATTAATCAGAAATGAGGTCACATTTTGCAAATTTCAACCCAAATCTTCATCTTTCAACTTTTATCCACATTTCATTATACTCTTAGGTGTCTGCAAGATTTCCCACCAAAAATCTTCCCAACAAAAGAACCATCATGTGTTATGCACTGGCTGACTTTATAGCACATGGAAGCTGTTATTGTTTATAACGAAGCTCGAACTAAAGAGCACTTCTGTATTGATGATTCGTGGTTTAGTTTTCTATGCACTTTATTCTTTCTTCATTGAAGAGGTCTTTTATTTTTTAAGAAATATGACACAATCTGTGTCTGTGAATGTATATATATTTTTCCTCCCAGTAATTTTCTTCATGCTTGACAAATGAACAACTGCCAATCTTTCTCTTTTTATGTTCATTTACAAATTCTTGCAGTACTACACTGGTATTTGACACATGATCCTGATGTTTTCTTTTCAACATTTTTCTTGAAGTAAATATTTTTAGTGTTTATTTGACTTTTGAGAGATAGAATTCTATCCAATAGCATTCAACTGCTGTACAAAATAGCTCCTCACTGTGATGGTGCAACCACACCAAAAATGAATGTTTGCAACTCTCTTCTGCCGCGTAACAATCTTGACAAGTACACTTGTAACCGTTCTTCATTATAACAGTATTGAAACTGTACTTATATTGTTTAGAGCGATACACAAAGAATCTCCTGACCATCAATCTGTCTATTTTCGGAAGATTTGTACTATCTGCTCTCACAAATCCAACATCAATGGTTGATTTTGCTATTAATACAAATAATTTACGATATTTACAAATATAATAACGGAGACTTGGACGATTTTTTGCCAGTTTTAGGAAAGAATAGTGCAAATCGACGAGTTGTTGAATCAAATTTGACATTTCTTTGTTTACTATATGAGTGACGTCACGGCCCTGGCCACAGGATATCAAAGCGTTTACGGCGTGAGATAAAAAAAGGTAATATCTAGCATTTTCAAATTAAAATTTTACAGTAATCATTCATTGTTATTTATTAAAATCGGTATATTGTGGAACCTTATGCCAAATACTGTTAGAAATAAACAATATTTTAATAAATTTTGATATGAGTCAACTACCCTATTGTCTACAAAGCTACATTTATAGTTAAAATCGTTACGGATCCTCATTGTCGGTTTTCGGGCACGCATCAAAGGGAATCGCCTGGTGGTTGCTTATAACAGGCGAACGTGGACGACCGTGTGGATGATTGCACGATGATCGTGCCGATTATAGACGAGCACACGAGCAACGATCATCGCCGATAATGTAGTGCAGACATGACATTTTTTTACAAGCTTTTATTTAACTTGCAATGTGAGTATGTAAGTATGTATGTTCGGGTGAAATCTTGCTGCAACTCAATTTTGAAGCAGACATCTTTAACCGATTGAGCTGAAATTTTGTATACACGTTCAGTTTGGATGACAATGCATGGTTGACTATATGTGACGTTATTCTAAATCCAAGATGGCGGCATACCCAAGATGGCGGACCATTTATTTTTAATGCACTCCTACAATATGGGTATCCAATGAAAGGCCTTGCTAAGAGTAACTCGAAAAATAATATGACGTCACTATTAATCCAATATGGCGGACTTTTAAAGCTTGAAAATCAATTTTGAAGTAGATATTTTTAACCGATTGAGCTGAAATTTTGTATACACATACAGTTTGGATGAAAATGCATGGTTAACTGTGTGACGTCATTCTAAATCCAAGATGGCATACCCAAGATGGCGGACCAATTATTTTTAATGCACGTCTCCTACAATATGGGTATCAAATAAAAGGTCTTGCTAAGAATAACTTGAAATAGGCTCAAAACTCTTCGTTGCTGGTCAAGCATACGTGGCCTTACGTAGGGTAAAATCATTAGAAGATCTTCTTATTGAAGAGCTAAGCTGTTCTAAGTTAACCGGCAAACTACCTTGCAACAATGATGCGTTGAATGAGATGAACAGACTGAGAAACGTGTCCAGTGATAACTAAAAAGTAAAAAATAAATTAAATGTAAAAAAACCTTTTTAAAAACAAGCTTTTATTTAAATGAGCTAAAAAGAAAAAATAAACTTTTACACAAACTTTTACTTATAACGTCATTTCACATTTGACACAATTTATATGACATAAAAGCTTGTCGTGAGATTTACTTTTGTAGATAAACAAGTAAATTAAATAATTTGATATGAATAATTTTATCCATTACAATTTTCAAATTAAGTAAAAACGAGTAGGTACTTAAAAGTAGGTACTCTTTTAACTACTTTTAAGTTACTACACACAAGTAAATCTCGCGACAAGCTTTTATGTCATATAAATTGTGTCAAATGTGAAATGACGTTTTATGTAAAAGTTTGTGTAAAAGTTTATTTTTTCTTTTAAGCTCATTTTTCAAGTAGCAACACTGATACAATGTCCCCGTGTAGTTTAGTTCAACATGATGATTTTGATACTTTGTAATAAACAATTTCATAAAATTTTTTTCATAATTTCTGTCGAATTATTACAGATATTAAGTAATTTTAACATTCATGAAATCCAAAGACAGCAATTTCTTATAAAAGGATCATTGTTGGAAGTTCATTGAAACTAAACATTACCCAATATTTAATTTAAAAAAAGTATACCTAAACTCCTTTTTTTCCTACTATATTCAAGGCAAAAAATACAATCCTTTTACAAATTTAACATTCTAAATTACTACATAAATAAAAAAAATATTAGAATATTTCAAGTATCAAAATGTATTTTACCTTCTGTAGAAAGTATTACCAGAGGTAGAATTTTTGAATTTACCGCTTTTTTCCAAACTGATGTTTCGTGTGTCAGACTCTATCAGCGCTATTAGCGCGCTCAAACGCATCTCGAAATGCTGTGAGTGCGCTAACTATAAGCGTGGAGCATGGAGAGCCGCATTGATGTCATATTGGACATACGGCGCTAATGCTCTGCAGCGAAATCACTGTAAGCGAACTGTCAGTGTGACATTTGATAATTGTTTTTACGGTTGAATATTAATGTATCTGTTCTAAATGAGCGACGGAGTAACAATGCTTTGATTAAAAATCCACAAAACAAAAGTACTGAGAAGCAATTGAAAACATAAGACTTAGCCTAACCAAATTTTAACTGGACATTTGGTTTGACAAGTTGATATGCTAAAACCCCGGTCTGAAATCGTAAGCATGCTGATAGCATTGCTAGCACTTTTAGTACGCTTTGTAATTCGGACCGAGTGATTATAATCGTCAGCACTGTCTGTGAGCGCTGTTATCTATTTCGGACCGCAGCCTTATTAGATAGTAGAGTTTTTTTTATGGCAAAGAATACTAGGAGTATTTTTTTATTGGCAAAGGTTTTTTTAAATAAAAAAACATTTTGCCATATCGTCTGTCGTCAGCCGTTTTTTGGGAAAAGATACGTAGTATCTCTCTTAGTCTGTGGAAAACTTAGACGTACTCATGGAATTATTTAATTCCATAAATAAAGGATGGAATAGATAGGACATGACCGTATACCCGTAAGGGACAGACATAGATGACGCCATACCTGCCTAAAGTAGATAGGTATACCAGTATTGCTTTAAGTTTTACCATTCTTTATGTTTATAGTGGTAAAAAGGTTGGTTGATCTACGTATTTTTATTGATACATTTTAATGAGCGCCCTTCGTTCAACAATGTCTCAAAAAATAAAAGTGGGAGGAAGTTGCGAATTTTTTTATTGTATTCTTCATTCAATCTTCGCAGTCTAAAGTTATTTACACTTTTAAATAAAACTACACGTTTCGGATTTACTCGAGTATATTTAGTTTTAAAACATTTTACTTAATTATTTAAGCTATTATGTAAACATCTTTACAAATATAAGAAAAAATATTAGAAATCATCATCATCAGCCCACACGCGTCCACTGCTGGACATAGGCCTCTCCAAGTGCTCGCCACTGAGTACGATCCGCGACCTCTCACTTCCAGCTTTTGCCAGCTAGGTACCTTGCGAAGATCGACGCTCGATTAAGAATACAGCGGGCAATATCATTGTTTTTTCTTTATCTCTGCAATTTATTTAAAATCCAATATTTATACATTTAATAAATATTTGTGAAGATTTAGAAAATGTATAAATATTAAATTTTAAATAAACATTTTCTAAAATTAGATTTCAGTAACTCCGTTATTGTCATCGAATAAAGCGTATTAGCAATGAATTCGCGTATTTAAATATTTTTTACAAATACATTTCATCAAAAGCGGGTAGTGATTATGCGTAAACTCTTCAATAAAAAAATTGATTTAACAATTTTTCTAAGCATTGGTGCAAAAGGGAATGCATAGTAATTTTATTTCCAAAAGGTTTATTTCTACGATATGTTTTTTCAGCAACTTCGCACGTGGTAACTACCTCTTTGACTGCAGACTATTATATATGGTTCAGAGGCAATCAGTGATTCCACACATTTGTGACATTTTATTTCTCGCTGCATTTTATGTATGTACTTAATAATATTTTCAGAAAATCTCTATTGGTTTCTCCTACAGTATCTAAAATGTCCAACCGCTCATTTTGCATCATTAACTTACACTTCAAATCACTTAACACATTTTCAAATTTGGCTACTTTTTTTCCCAATCGTCTAAGCGATTCACGCACTGCCCGTAGTTTTTTACTTGATGACCTCGCTGATTGTTTCAAACGCAGCATTTGAAGCCGCCTTATTCTCTTTCGGGGCGTATTCAAATTTGAACCGCAATCCAACACCGATGCGTCCTGAAACAATATGTATACAGGTTAAAAATAAAATCAGGTGCTAATTTTACAACATTAAAAATAATAATTAAGAAATTTGTAAACTGTATCTGTACTAATGGTCAGACTTGTTATATAAATAGGAAATGTCCAAAATCAAACCATAGCACAGTGAGCTATACTTCACACAACAAATTTCATACACGTATTTGTTTAGCACCAGACGCTGGTGATAAACAATCCCCACTACCAGTTTCACCTATATACGGTGACAAAGACAAAAAAAAAATGATACCGTGTTCTTCTTTCCTTTGGCAATGTGTATAAGTTTATCTCTTTTCCTCATGTTTGACGGCTTTTATAGCCCATCTATTCCATTCTATTATATCTATGTTGAATTCCATGGACGTACTAAAAAGTACATACCTAGGCTAGATGACTAAAAATTTTTTTTGCTCTAATAGAAGCTCATTCATATAATAAACTAAAAGAAAAAATCGGTTTTCGAATAACTAAAAAAACAACCAAGATATAAGGTAATAAATATTTTTCTCCATCTCTTTCTAGCAAAACGGCAATTTACATGGAGTTTATATGGCCGTACTAAACAGTGACGTCACTGTTCATGTCGGATCTCTCTGTCTAATCGCTTCCAAATTAACAACTTAAAATGCTTGTATCTAATGTATTTCTAAGCCGATTTTAATTCTAATTTCACAGGACTTCATCTTTTTTCACGGTATTTTAATATTTAATGACGAAACGTAAAAATTAGAATTCAGTCATCATCCCAAAACAGGAATGAGCTCTTGCTTAAAAAAGTGTGCCGAGCGAGAGATAAATAACTGTAACTTTTGTCTCTTTCGTAAGTTTGTGACCACGAATTCTACAAAATCGGGATTTTTTTAAAGTAACATTCAACCTAAAATATGCTTTTGAAAATCATAATATGCTTAATAATCACGATTGTTGAGGAAGAGATCGCTTTTAGCGACAAGGTCGCCCTTTGTACAATTAGTGTTAAGTGTATTATTTATACGTTGACTTTAAACTGGTTGGTGTTGTACAACAAAGAAATATTATATTCTATTCTATTATTTCAAAATGGGTTGCGCAAAAAAATTTTATATCTGCTTTTCAATACTAGATAGGTTTTATTAACATAATAATTATTTAAAAAATAATGAATGTCAATGATTGTCTTTCAATAGATGGGTCTTTCCAATCGGTATATTATGTTGAACCCACTGCCACATAACAGTAACAGATAATCAAATATGTCAACTTGTTAAAAATGAGTCAACACTAAAATCTCTCTGTGATATTTAAATACATACCTAGTAAAAGAATGAGTAATATTTTAAGAAGAAAAGAATTAAAAACACATCAGTGTGAGTTGAACTGTTTCAACAATATTTAAAACTTTTGTGGTTTCGCCAATATCTTGACCAGAATGTTAATGCCAATTCCTTTTTTCTAATAACTTAACATCGCATCGTGTAAGCATAGCAATAAATAACTAATATAAATTACTGACATTGACAAAGAATCGTTGTTGCAATATAACATTTTTTGAATACTACTACTACAATATTTCCTGGACGTAAAATCATAGTGTTATAATTATTAATAGTAGGCTAACAAAGTAATTTAATTTATTTTATGTTATAATTATTACAAAAAAAAAACAATTTAAGTATTTTGGGCGTTAAAAGTAATTAAAATAAACAACAATAAAAAATCTTCATCTACTAATAGTTGTTTCATAACTACTAAATTATAAAATATACAACAGTAGCAACACTGTGGGAAAGGGATAAAAGGTACAGTTATTGCGATCTCTCTCGGCACACTTTTGCACTTTCAAGTGTTTAGTCTTTATTTTCATAGAAATAAAGTCCAAATTTGAACAACAATATTTTGAAGAGCTCATTCCTGTTTGAGTAATAATTCCATACCCACTGGAACGTCCGTGGGGACTATAGTCCCCAAAATCTCGATCTTCTCGATCGACCTGGGTACTATGGTACCCAGTTCCCTTTGCGTAAAACCGCGCGGTGTGATAAAAAAATCGCGAAAAATAAAATATTTTCTCTATGGCTTTATTCCTTTGTCAATAGTCTCTTTCATAAGTTGACAGGTCATGTCCAATTTATTTTTAGTCTTAGATTGAAATAAATTTGTCATAGTCTGCGGTTTAACTTACTTGGCCGTATCCATACGTTTCTTACTCCATGACCGATGAGATTTATTGCGTACTTACTTAGTCTGTATTAGTATTTTCGTAGAGTGTTCTATATCAAAATAAACTAGAAGAATTGGGCTACATTATTATGTATGGTTTATGATAGTTTATAGTGTTATATTGCCACACTAAACGTTTTTTTCAAAAAGTGAGTATTTTTGAAATTTTAAGCACTTTAGTTACTATTCTCGTCATTATTCATTCAATTATGAATCCTTATCTAATTAACTATTATAAGTTCATTCCTGATTAAATTAGCTTTCCATACGTATTTTTTATTTAATTTTAGACACAATAATTTATTTTTTGCATTTTTTTTAAATTTGAGGTCGCGCGTGCGCATCTCGCGTATATAATTACGTAATTAATCGATTTTATTATTTTTTCTTTTTTCATTAAAAATATTACCCAAAACTATTATATATCAAAATAATCTTCAAGAATAGGGCTATAATAATATATATGGTTATTTAAAGTTTTATAAAATAGTTTTTGTGCAAAAATTTTAAAAAAAAAATCGGGTCTTCCGCGACCTTCCGAACATTTTCGCGCTTCATTCATTTAATTATTAATCCTTATCTAATTAACTGTTATAAGTTCCTTCTATATTAAATTACCTTTCCATACGTATTTTTTGTTCTCTTGTAGACAGTATATGTCACTCTCCGCAATTTTTTGAACACTCCGTACGCGCCGGGTGAGTCATTCCGCAATGGCGGCACCTTTGATATTTGAGATATACTACTTTTTGCTTTTGAAACCCACCACGCTTCGCGTGGCGAGCGTTCCAGTGGATATCTATACTAGCTTGCTACTAATATAGTTATCTGTGACCTATACTCTTTCTACGGTGGAAAACTTAGATAAAGAATGAATAGATAGGACGTGACCGTATACCCGTAAGGGACAGACATAGATGACGTCATACCTGCCTAAAGTAGATGGCTATACCAGTGTTGCTCTAAGTTTTACCCTACTTTATGTTTATAGTCGCTTTTACCACTATAAACATAAAGTAGGGTTGGTTGATCTACGTTTTTTTTGAGACATTTTAATGAACACCCCTGGCTCAATAATATGTCTCAAAAAATAAAAGTGGGAGGAAAATGCGATTTTTTTTTACACTTTTAAATAAAACTACACTTTTCGGATTTACTCGAGTATATTTCGTTTTCAAACATTTTACTTAATTAATTAAGCTATTATGTAAACATCTTTACAAATATAACAAAAAATATTAGGAGTCATCATCATCAGCCCACACGCGTCCACTGCTGGACATAGGCCTCTCCGAGTGCTCGCCACTGAGCACGATCCGCGACCACTCGCTTCCAGCTTTTGCCAGCTAGGTACCTTGCGAAGATCGTCGTTCGATTAAGAATAAAGCGGGCAATAATCATTGTTTTTTCTTTCTCTCTGCAGTTTATTTAAAATCCAATATTTATACCTTTACTAAATATTTGTGAAGATTTAGAAAATGTATAATATTAAATTTTAAATAAACATTTTCTAAAATTAGTTTTCAATAGCACCGTTATTGTCATCGAATAAAGGACTTCGGCTTACAGAGATAAAATTTACTACAATACAGGTAAAAATTCACTTGGGCTGGGAAAGTTCAAGAACTGAACTACTACTCATACCGCACTCAATATGGTGCTAAAAGCCCAAAGTTGGTAAGCTTGCTCACAATGTGGAAAAAAGATCTGGCAAAGAACGCAAGATGCCGATGTAGATAGCTGGTTATTCTTAGTTGCTCGTGTTGCCACCCCCAACCTCGCCCCCGCTGGCGGCAACTTGGAAATAGCGCAGGACAAGACCAATTTGTAGATCTCTGAGGAAGATTATGTTCTGTCAAGTACCTATATAATTAATGAGAAACACCTGTTCGGTGCATAGAGCTATATCTACATCCTATGTGTTCTTGTTAAATATTCAGACAAAGTAGAGATATGACTTATTTAATTTGGATTAAGCCAGATTACTAGCTATGGCACAAAATTGCTAATAAATCACAAACATTTTCTAGAGGCTGTCTACTCCTCGCCACTCACCAGCTGTTTTTGGGTGTGGTAAACACGTATTAAATTGCTTACGTACAAACTCATATGCCTTTGAACTTAAAAAGTGTAAGCACAGCGCGAATTTCCTTAAAGGGTCAGAATACTTTCTTTGGTCAACTCCTAAAAATCTTTTCAGAAAATCTCTATTGGTTCCTCCTACAGTATCTAAAATGTCCAACTACAAATTTTGCATCATTAACTTACACTTCAAATCACTTTTCACATTTTCAAGTGTGACTACTTTTTTTCCCAATCGTCTAAGCGATTGACGCACTGGCCGTAGTTTTTTATTTGATGACCTCGCTGATTGTTTCAAACCCAGCATTTGAAGCCGCATTTTTCTCTTTCGGGGCGTATTCAAATTTGAACCGAAATCCAACACCGATGCGTCCTGAAACAATATGTATACAGGTTAAAAATAAAAACAGGTTCTAATTTTACAACATTAAAAATATTAATTAATAAATTTTTAAACTGTATCTGTACTAATGGTCAGACTTGTTATATTAATAGAAAATTACCAAAATCAAACCATTAATAATATGTTTGGCCATATCAAAATAGTAGAAAAGGATTTGGTACCTACCCTACCCATGTTAATCCAAAACTGTAAAATAAATTTCGAAATCTCCCATAAAAATAGTTGGGTTTGTAAAAAATAAATTTAGGTTTTGGCTTGATAGGGTATGTACCTTGTAGATATAATATGTATAAGTTACTGACCTGTAAAAAAAGTTTAGGAATAGCACCACTCCTAAGAAAAGTACCTTTTTTGTTTTTCTGAATCCACTGTTGTTCAAAATGCTTAGAACACATTCGGGTATGCTTGGTTGGCTGCCAATTCAATCGACCAGTAGCTTTAACCCAACTGTTTTCGAGTAGTTATCTCCGCAGGAAATCTGTTAAATACAGACAAACAAGCAAATGGAAAGTCTCACTTCAAAAGAATTACCTTTGTTATCTAAAATGCTCAAAATTTTATACTCAAATATGTCAATATTAATGTAACACAGAAACTAATATGTGAGTTCCCTTTCACGTAACAAATTACCTACGAATCAAGGAAAAATAGTCGTAGCGTAACTGGTATCATTATAACCCGGAAAAATGTTATACGCGTTGGCTGTATACGTGGCCATATTGCATGGTGACATTCCTAGCTTGTTAGGTTAACAATAACCTTACTACTTAGTTTGAAATTTCATGTTTAATCCCATAATATGATTGAGAACCATAGTAGAATGATAAAATATTGCAATATAACTTGTATTTATAATTTAAAAAATAGTTTTGGAGCTTTTTATTGACACAATTTAGGTCTTACCTGTAAAAGGTTATATTTTCCTGTTTTCTAGCACTATCACTATTACAAACTAAAACGGAGCAGTGCACCATGATTTAAATGTTCAAATAGTTAACAACTACACTAATTAAAGTGTTAAATAATTACACAGTAAGCTATAATTCACAGAACAAATTTCTTCCACGTATTTGTTTAGCACCAGACGCTGGTGATAAACAATCCCCACTACCAGTTTCACCTATATACGGTAACAAGGACAAAAAAAAATGATGCCATCTTCTTCTTTCCTTTGGCAATGTGTATAAGTTTATCTCTTTTCCTCATGTTTGACGGCTTTTATAGCCCATCTATTTCATTCTATATCTATGGTGGAAAAGATAAAAAAATTTTTTTTGTTTACCCTCGCTGCGTTCCGTTTCACGATTATAGTGAGTGACCATCAGCACTGTGAGCGCGCTAACAGGCGGCCCGTTTCGCGACAACAGTCTGTTGCGTCACAAACGTTTCCAGTGCTCAGGCCGAATTCGTCAGCACCGTGAGTCAAATGTCATTGTCAAGTTGACATTTTGTTTTGGTTCGCTAGTTCGATGGTTGAAAATTACTCTGTATTTGAATTGAATTGAAGGCAAAAATAAGCCAAATATCCTAAAAATTGAATTAAATATAGGGAAAAAATGACGACATTAGAATTACCAGTTTTTGTTGAAGAAGCGTCGGTGGCGCTGTGAACTCGGCACTTGCCTTCCAATCGGGGGGTCGGGGTTCGAGACCCGCCATGTACCAATGTGTTTTTCGTTTCGAATTTCATATGTACATTTGTCTGACGCTCCTACGGTGAAGGAAAACATCGTGAAGCAACCTGCATACATCTGCGAAGAAATTCAATGATGTATGTGAAGTCGACCAATCCGCACTGGGCCAGCGTGGTTGACTAAGGCCTAATCACCCTAACATAGGGTAGGCTCGAACCCCTCGGTGGGGACGTATATGAGCTGTGATGATGATGTTGAAGAAGAAAACTAAGTAGTTTACTTCAAACTGTCTCCTGACCCCCTAGACAAGACGCATTTAATAATAATAATAATAAACTTTATTTTCTACAGAACACACACACAAAGCAAATGGAAGTGGTAAAAACATAACATTAAGCAAATTATTATTATTATTATTTTCATTCAAACTGTGTGTGTAGGTATACAAAATTTCAGCTCAATCGGTTAAAGTTATCTACTTCAAAATTGATTTTCAAGCTTTAGAAATCCGCCATATTGGATTAATAGTGACGTCACATTATTTTTCAAGTTACTCTTAGCAAGACTTTTTATTTGATACCCATATTGTAGGGGTGCATTAAAAATAACTGGTCCGCCATCTTGGATTGAGAATGACGTCACACAGTCAACCATGCATTGTCATCCAAACTGAACGTGTGTACAAAATTTCAGCTTAATCTGTTAAAGATATCTGCTTCAAAATTGAGTTGCAAGATTTCACCCGAACATACTTACATTGCAAGTTAAAAAAAGCTTGTAAAAAATCATAATCAACAAGAAGATATCCGATAACTACGCTAGGAACGTGTCGTGGTACCCAGTTTTTGTACAGTTAAAAGGTGTAATTTGTACTTTTTTTAAAATTAAACTTGGACTTGGACTTGGCATTTCGATAATCGCTAACGCAATCGCTAGAAGGAAAATGTATGCGATTTGACATAAGCCCTCGCTTAGCTATCGAGCGCAATTGTCAAATCTCATACATTGTTCATTCAGCGATTGCGTTAGCGATTATCGAAAGACATCTTGTCTAGGGGGGCTGAAGACGCATTTTTTCCGCAGCTAATGTCATCTCCATACATTTTTTCTGAGGAACGACTGCGGAAAAGTTAGCGTGTGGCATTTGTCTGGAGCGCGACGCACTAGCCCTCGCGCTAGGCCTAGGTAGGGGTGCGCCCGTCGCGCTGGCCAGTGTCGTACGGGAGATGCTGACCGGAGCGACGGCGTGGGAGGCTGTCGCCTCCTTCTGCGAGGATGTGATCTCGCAGAAGGTGGCTGCGGAGCGGGCGCGAGAGGCTGACCCTCTCGCCGCACCGCTCCGGCGCAGGCGGTTGGGGAGGAGGAGGCGAGCGTTCTTGAACGCGCGCCACCAAATCCCCTAAAAGTGCTAACAGACGATCCGATTTGGTTGGATCCAACGTGATCCAACCAAATGAGGAGCCGACGCGCCTACAGACGGTCCGACGCGGTTGGCAATCCAACATTAGGGATGCCCTAAAAAGTATTATGTACCTATATCGATATCGATACAAAATACTATTTTGGCCAATACAAAAACATAATTTGTCTTTGCGAAACTCAAATAAATTAACACCTTTTGTTAATATTTTATAAAGTTTATAAAATTTGTTTATAAGGAATAAATAAATAGGTACAGATAGATTTCATGGTAAATTTTTTGAGGTAATGTTTGTTAGAAATATTTATTTCCTGTGATCCGACTCTATCGATCGGTATCATAAAAATCCCGAACATAAAATCCAAAAGATCCAAAAAATCATCGTACTCGTAAAAATATTGAAAGAAAAGTATCAATACTTCAAATTCAAAGTGTAGAGTAATAATAATAATAATAATAATAAACACTTTATTGCACACAAAATAAACATAAAAAAAAAAATTTTCAAAAATAATGCAGATGTACAACACAGGCGGCCTTATTGCTAATGAGCAATCTCTTCCAGGCAACCTTGGACTAGGGAAATACTGAGAGGAAATTTAAACGGGGATTGGTGCAGTAGTAGTGAAGGACACAATGAAGGACTATTTTAGCTAAGGATTTAAGGATAGGAAGTGATTTCGAACTTGATTCTTAAAGGACTCCAGCGTGCGAGCTCTCTTAATACTCTCAGGGAGAGAGTTCCATAGCCGGACGGCATATGCTGGAAAAGAGTATGAAAGGAAATCCGTGCTGTGGGGTGGGATATCAAGAGTTAAATTAAAGTTCGACCGTAAAGTACGACTTGAAGAAGAGGACCGGAAAGAGAACTGAGACTGAAGATATGATGGAAAGGTCGGAAGAAACAAAACATTGTAAAGTAGGGATAAAACATGTAAATCTCTGCGCTGGCGAATTGGCAGCCATTTAAGTTGAGAGCGATAGTAAGAAACATGGTCATATTTACGAAGATTAAAAATAAACCGTATTGCCACATTTTGTAGACGCTCCAACTGGTTCAATAGCTCTTCGGATAAACCAGCCCAGGCAGCGTCAGCGTAGTCAATTAAAGAAAGTAAAAGTGATTGAGCTAACACTGTTTTTGTAGCCATTGGAAGAAAGTTTCGGAATCTGTTGAGAGAACCATATGCGGCAAACAGCTTTTTCCGAACTGCTTCAACTTGAGGCCGCCAAGAAAGGCATTGATCAAAAACAATACCTAGATTCTTAACAGATTTGCTAAATGGGATAATAGTCCCGCCAAAGATCACTGCCGGCAACAGACTGTAGTCGATGCGTGATACGAAATGGGAACTGCCGATAATAATTGTCTGCGTTTTGTTAGGATTAATAACAAGACCGAAAGACTTACCCCAGTTATCTATTATATTAAGGTCACTGTTAGTTGTCAAAATAGCTTGTGAAAAATCAGATAGCGGGGCTTGCGTGTAAATTTGCAAGTCATCGGCATACAAGTGATAGAAACATGAAAGTGATTGCGTAATGGAATTTATAAATATCGAGAAAAGAAGCGGAGATAATACGCCACCCTGAGGGACACCGGCAACGATAGTGCACCAATCAGACAGGGAGTCCTCAATGCGTACCCGCTGCCGACGCCCCAACAGGTAACTTTGAAACCAGTCAATTACGACAGGAGATATGCCAAGAGAACGTAAAACACTGGTGAGTACCTCAAAATCCACCGAATTAAACGCGTTGCTGAAATCTAAAAGCGTCAGTAGTGTAAGTTGGCGATTTTCCATGCCCTGGTGAATATCATGGGTGATTTTAGCTAAAGCAGTAGTCGTGCTATGACCCACGCGGAAGCCGGATTGTAGAGGATTCAGAAGCTTATTAATATTAAGGAACCTGATAAGTTGACGATGGACGAGTTTTTCAAGGACTTTGGAAAGGAACGGGAGAATGGAAATAGGACGAAAATCAGAAAAGGAACCTGGGTTGAATTTCTTAGGAAGAGGAATAACAAATGCATCCTTCCAAGCAGATGGAAAAACACCAGACGTTATGGAAGTATTGAGGATTTGAGTGATAATAGGAGTAAGAATATCTAGGATAGGGAGGATCATGTTACGACTAATACAATCACTGCCCATAGCACCAGAAGTTATAGAAATAATTGTTCTCTTGACATCACTATCAGTAAATGACTCGATAGCGAATGGAGCATAATCAGGTAAAGGCGACGAAGAAAGTTTCTTTAAGGTTTCAGTTTTGCGATCACCACTAAAGGGCGAAATTGAAGTAAAGTGTGAGTTAAGAAGATTAATGTCAAGCTTGAAATCGCTACTACGCATCTGAGATTTGCCAATACCAAGTGATTTGAGGAATTTCCATACTTTAGCTGGGTCTTCATTATCTATCGAGTTATGTATATGGCGTCTTTGAGCGTCTCTTATCGCTGTGTTGCACCGATTTCTTGCAATGTTATACCTAATCTGATTATTGATGGTAGGATTGCGCTTATATCTAGCTTTCTCCTTGTTCCTCTTACACATCAGAGCACGGATATCATTAGTTAGCCAGGGAGCAGGGAGGTGCTTAATTTTGATAGGCTTAACAGGAGCATGGACATCGTAGAGTTCGGTCAGACGTGCATTAAAAAGTTGCACTTGTTCATCAACACAAACCAAGTTGCGTATCTCAGACCAATCTAAGCCAGCAGCGTCCTCGCGGAGCTTTCCTACATCCATATTAGCAAAACTTCGCCGAAGTAAAATGCGAGGTTTAGTTCTTGGTGGGCGAACACGGTATGAGAGAAAGATCAAGTCGTGGTACGAAAAAGCATCAGCGGAAAATTGACCATGCTTGCTTACCATATTGGGGGAAGAAACTATCATTAAGTCGAGAAGAGACGGAGAACAATTAGGAAAATGATGTGTTTCCTGAAGTGGGAGAATATGAAGGTTGTACGATTTTACTAAAGAGACCAGCTTTAGGGACCGGGAATCATTTTTCGCCAGACACGTATTAAAGTCACCCATAAGAATAGTATGAGAAAATACTGGAGTAAAGATTTCAATGAGTTGCTCAAAAGAGGCAAAAAAGTCTACTCTTAGGGATGGACTATAATAGACACCCAGAAGGATCCGAGTGTGAGACAAAGTAACGTCAAGAAAAAGGTGTTCAGCGGTGTTGGGAGGAGGCGGCTGTGGGGAGAGACTAAGAATAGCGTAAGGAATGTTAGCTCGAAGGTAAGGTACTTCAACGTCAGTGAGTGACTTGAAAACAGCAACAAATTAAGTAGGTGTGTATAAACAATAATAAAAAAGCATCTGTAAATTCACAAATTAAAGTTTATTATATTAGGTAGGTACTCATAAATAGGGTAATGTCTATTAAAACACAAACAAAAAGTAAAACAACATTTTTGCAACATAGTTTTTTCTCTACTTTGTGGTTTGGCAGGACAGCAGTCGAGTCATTTTAGTTTACTAAATTATTAATTTATTACTTTAAGCACACATAATTAAATTAAACCACAAAGTATCGATACTTTTGTCTTTTGTCGTGTCCCTACTTGTCGGATGAGCGATCGGGCCGTCGAGCATCCAACAAGCTAATAATAATTATGTCGGGCCGACAGCCGTACACACGTTCCAATTTGGTTGGGGTCGGGCGGTTGGCTCCAACCAAATCGGATCGTCTGTTACGGCTATAAGCAAGCCGGGGATGAAATGGCCCGGCCCGGCCGGCTGACAGCCGGTCGGGAGACACTTTTCAACCCTGGCCTGCCCGTCTGGGGGGTCGAATTCTAGCATACTTGTCGACCCCCCGTAGAGGTAAGAGCTGGTGCTTGCGCCAGGCCTACCCTCCAGGGGTCGCAATCGGAGAATGGCTAACGCCGATCCCGATTGTGTCCCTACGTAGGTAGAAGTATCTGAAGGGGTTTTAGCCAGATAAGGGATTTATACTCGAGTCCAATGGCATATTCTTGGGGCGGCCTTGTCAGCCGCGGCCCCTTGTTGTGCCCTTGTTGAATCCGTAACTAGATTTCGCCCCTTAAAAAGGGGGGGGGGGGCTGAACGGAACTCGAATGCTATACACAATCTTTCGTCTGTGCTCATTGACGTAGATAGATAAACGTCAATGTCGTCAATGTCTGTCTGTGCCTTAGACAAAGGAAACCAATAGACGTGAAATACCTACAAAAAAAACGTGCATACCTAAACTTGGTGGTGCTCTAAGATGGCGGAAAGAACTAGGGACGCTACTATACGTAGACTTGAATTTGATCGATATCGATGTCTATCGAATACAGTGCCGGATTAAGCCAGCTAGGGGCTTGTAGCAAATTCAATCAAGGGGTCCTTGGATGCTTTAAGGCTATCAAGTCCATGGTATTAAATAAAACAACACTGTTACAAACAAATTTTTCTTGTTTGTTATTTCATTTTCTTGATTGTAAGGGCAAATTTATGGAAATACTATTCATATTGACTTCTCTATTCAATATTAAAGAAAGTGCAGTCGGTGATTATAAGAGACAAATAAACCAGGCAAATTCAACATTTGAGAAACAAAATTGTAAAGAATTGTTGTTTTTTTTTTTCAAAATCATTAGACCTCCCCTAAAAATCTCCAAACCAATCGGTCTTGCGCTTTCCGTATCCAGCGGCTTCCCACAGATCTTCATTACACTTTGTAGGGAACTTACCGAAGCTGCGTCTCCAGGTAAGTAGGCGCCACTCGAATACCTTTCCGCCCCAGCTGTCGTCAGTCGTGCGAGCTATGTGCCCTGCCCACTGCCACTTGAGATTCGTAATTCCTTGGGGTATTTCGGTTACTTTAGTTCTTCTAAGGATCTTGTCATTTCTAATTCGATCACATAGAAAAACTCCAACCATAGCCCTCTCTATTGCCCTTTGAGTACCCTCTAGCCTTCTTAAGAGCTACATTGTAAGCGGCCACGTCTTAGTTCCGAACGCTTCCGAACATCACTGGCAACATGCACGAATCGATTATCGTCTTGAGACACTGCGGTAGAATGGGTCGAGAATATGTTGTGTAGCTTCCCAAGCGCTATCTAGTCCAGTTGGATTCGTCAAACGATCTTTCTGGAAATTGGACTTCTGTCTGGCTGGTGGCTATAACATGATAGAAAAGGAATTTTATTAGTATATCACCAGAGACCAACCTCGGTGGAAATAAGTAAAACAATAAAGAAATGCTGGTTGTTATTTACGACAAAATTAATATTAAGAACTCACCAGTAACCTACGTGATGGCAAAGAATCTTCACGTAGTTTCATTACATTCATTGTTCGGTTAAAACAAGATTCTTCAAAATGAAGAGAGCAAACAAAAATATGTTTCCTTGCTGTATGAATATTTTCAACACCAATAGCTTCAAGCCAAGAATTTCGCCTTTCTTCTACTGTAGGTAATCTACAAACAAATAGACGTATACCTAAGTATCATTGTGTTGTATAAATAGGATGTGTGTGCTCTGTACCCACAGATTGGTATTTTAATAACCTCCTTTTTTGAAGTCTGTTGAAAACACCAAATGACTACTTAAATAAGTATAGTTAATAACTTCAAGAATAAATATAGTATTAGATATATATGAGATAATTATCGATACATGAATAAGAAATGTCACATCACTGTTTTTTTCAATTCACTCACAAACAACGCTCACTGACAGATTCTACAACAACAACACGGGTGCTTAGTAATGGCGGACTGGACGCAAGTTTATTCGTACCATAGCTAAGACACAGCGAGTCCATTAGTTTTTTTTGTCTAAGGTCTGTGCTCAAAGGGGATAGTCTGTGCTATTATGTGTTTCTGTTTACGGGTTTAATTTGCATTTAGTTGTGGCATGTAGGAAATTCTTTAGTTACCTACTTAATAATTTTACTGAGATTTGCAATCAATTGTTGAAAGTGCCTACTTAATTACCATACACTTTGTTTTGTTCCTTAAATCCTTAAAATACGGTAAGAAACTCATTTTATGGTCATAAAAATATACCTCCAAATTAATAAAAATAAAACTGGTCTTCATGCGCTGAACCTGAAAGACCGGAATACGTATATAGGTTTATAGGTTACGTAGATAAGCTAACTGTATAGTAATATGAATAAAACGGAATTGGCATAACCACTAAAAGGCCTAAGTTGTGAGATACGCATTGTATGTTTTGGCCATGTGTATCAACAAAAGTCTCTACATAGGTACTACATGTAACTAAACGCCGACACTGTTAAACTGACACGGGACCACGGACACATAACATTGTTGTTAATAATCAACTGTACAGATGTTTATGTATGTATTCCATGAAGCAATCACCAACACTCATGTACTTTTGATAAGCGCAATAAAATTGTTATCAGTATTATTCTAGCTATCGTGTTTGGATTGTTGAAGTGAACAGAACTGAATAAAGTAAATCTTTTCATTTGTAAATATGGACAACTATAACAGTATAAGTGACATTCCAGTGACTGCTATTCCCAATGAAGATCGAATTAACAATCTTATTATATCTTTTAATGATGAATATAATATCAAGCCACAATTTATAGTTAAAGTACCGGGTAGAGTTAATATCATTGGTGAACATATAGATTACTGTGGATATCCAGTTTTACCATTAGCTTTAGAACAAGATATACTGATAGCTGGGAAAGTTATAAATGAATTGGAGCTGTGGTTAAGAAATTCTGATAGTAAAAAATATAGCAAATACTATACAGTTTTAAAAACATTTGAAGATATAAATATTGAGCTGGATACAAATGGAAAACCTTACTGGTTTAATTATGTCCTTTGTGGTATTAAAGGGGCATTGGAATATCTAAATAATGATTTTTATTATGGTGTACAACTTTTTGTTGATGGAAACATACCTCCAGCGTCAGGGCTATCTAGTTCCTCAGCTTTGGTGAGTGCAGCATGTCTTGCTTTCTTATATGCACAGAATGCTTCGTTAAATAAAACAGAAATAGCTTCATTGTGTGCAAAGAGTGAAAGATATATCGGCACACAAGGAGGTGGAATGGATCAAGCAATAGCATTTCTTGCCGAAAAATATTGTGCACAATATATTACATTTAAGCCACTACAAGCACAACCAGTGGCACTTCCAGAAGATGCCATTTTTGTTGTAGCACATAGTGTTGCCGAAGCTAATAAAGCAGCAACAAATGATTTTAATAGGCGTGTAATAGAATGTAGATTAGCAGCTAAGCTGCTAGTTTCTGTTAGAGGGGAAGTTCAGGAGAAGAAAATTTTGACTCTCAGTGAAGCTCAAAATATACTTGGTAAAGATTTGGAGGAAATGATAGATTTAGTGAAAGAGGTACTGACCAAACATATATATGAAAAAAATGAAATATGTTGTTTACTGAAGTTAACAGAAACTGAATTGAATGAAATTTATTTGACCCCAAACACAACCCATATAACTGAATATAAACTAAGACAAAGAGCGCTCCATGTATATGAAGAGGCTATGAGAGTGGAATCCTTCCGTAAAATATGTCAAAGTTTCATAAATTTATCAGAAAATAACTCAATCAGTAAAGTATTACCTCACAGCAATGGTGACGTTAAAAAATTAGATAATAATCTGACTCGTTTAGGAGAACTTATGTCTGAGAGTCACCAAAGCCTAAAAATTTTATATGAGTGCTCTCATGAAAATTTGGATCGGTTAGTTGAAATATCAAAAGAAATGAATATTCATTCACGCTTAACTGGGGCAGGCTGGGGAGGATGTATTGTGGCTTTGTGCCCTAGACACTTAGTTAACGATTACATTGAAATATTACTAGACAAGTTTTACATGCAATATTGTAACATTGAAAAGGAGAAGGCAATACAGTATGTTTTTGCTACAACACCAAATCACGGTGCATTAATTTACAAGAAAATATAAACTGTACATTTGAGAATTTACATACCCACATTCACATACCTAATAAACCAAATGAATAACTAAAGGTGTTCAAACTCATCATCACAATTTAAGAACTATAATTAACAAATTAATCAAATATTATTTTGAGAGCTATGTTGTCATTAAATAAATAAAATATGATATTAGTGAAAGCCATAAATAAACAATTATGTGCTGTTTAGTAAAAAGAGTTTGATATGGTGGGAGAGCTGGAACTGAAAGACTAATCCCATGGTAAAGCTAAACTAATAGCAAGTTAGCATACTAGTTATGGGTGATTATTTCATTTGGTGTAAATTGGACAGTTTGGTAAAAAAATTAGAAAATATTCTTTTTTTTTATAAAATTTTGATTGAATTTGAAAGTTTTGATATTGTAACGTAATCCAAAAATGAAGGCACTCTTCTATGACCTCATTTAATGAGCAATCAGGGCCATTATTTTTTTTAAAACATGGGAGTGACAATTCGCCTCAGACTATGGAAAAAAGAGGCATAACGAACGTAGTTATAGGAATGTGATGTATTTCGACGGCATAGTTTCTGACATATTGGCATCTCTTTTTAACTTATGAGGATAATCATAAGTAAAAAAGGACAACAGTAGTTTTATCATTACCAAAAATGGCAACATTATCACAGTCACAGAATATCTCACTGCGGCCGGTCGCCATGTTTTGTCACAGTACTCACAGTCAACAACAAGTACATCAGTTGTCATCGCGACTTGTTTGTTTCAGTGTTTTGAAGAAAATTTTGTCATTAGGCGAAAATTGTGCTTGTTTAAAGTGTTGAACTTGCATAATACTGCATTTATTATGGGTAAGTGCAGTGTGTTAGGCTGCCGCATGAGCAAGCAAGCCGCCATCTTTGTGCCAGACTCATATTTAGGTATGCACGTTTTTTTCGTAGGTATTTCATGTCTATTCTTTTTCCTTAGTCTGAGCAATTTGCACATGGTAATGATCACTTTGCATGGTAATGACATTTTATGTACACGGTAATGACAATTGCACACATTGTAATGAATGACCAATAAATCTACGATAATGACAATTAAGGAAAACAGATTGTATAATCAAAACATTTTAATATGAAAACTTAAAAGAAAAACAAATTCTAAGCAATTCAAAACTAATAGTCAATCTTGACCAATAATTTTACTGAGATCAATCATATAATGTTAATATAAATCAATAATAAGGTACTACCTACTTAAATCAGTATTGTTCTAGGTATATTTCAGGGTTAGCTGTTCTTTTATCACACCGACGGCGACGCTTTTCCGCTAACCGCTTTTTGCGTAAAATCTCTTCTTTATTATTAGCATATTTCTATTTTCTACCTGAAACAAATTAAATGAGCATAATACAACAAGCGTACGTATTTAATAAGTAGAAATAAATAGGCGTTTAATAGATTTAATAGCAAAGTCCTTACCATGTCAATGTTGTCATTGCCATCTTAATAGGTTTAAGCAAAGTCATTACCATGTAATTGTTGTCATTGCCATATTTTAAAAATACGCATGGAAATCAATGGTAATGACTACCATGATAATGAAAAAAAACTGATGTTTCGTTGATTTACTGCGAATATACAAACTATTCTAGAATATTCCACTGCTGGCATCACAGCAAAACGTCAAGTTTTATGCACAAATAACACAAAATTCACTTTAATTACTTACTTACCAAGTACACTGCAACACAAGAATCACAATCCAATGTGACAAAACCAACGGTAGCCGTATTTTTTAAATTTTTTTGCGTAAGTGATGACAATAACCAACGTGCGATCATTCCGACGCCTGCGTTAGCACGGAAGGTGCGCGGGGGCAGTAGCAAACTTTAAGTACATATTTTTAGTAATGTGCTGCAAGTCACGATAGCAATGGCAATGGTAATGACTGTTTTGTCGTGTGACAAAATGTAGGACAATGTCGTTTTATTGTATTTTATAAAATTGAACTAGAAATATTAGCAACAGAATACTTAAATATTACTATTTCAAAATAAATTAACTTTAAAAAGAAAATAATACTTTAAGTTAGTTATTTTAAAAGGAAAATTGCTGATTTTGGAGTTTAGGACATGCGTGGTAATAACATTTTAGGTCTTTCAGAGCTGCGTTCAGAACCTACGCTCGAGTGCACTCTGACAGCAACCAATCCGTTCAGAGCCTCGGGGTAAAAAACGCTCTGACAGGCGGTTAGTACACTCTGTGCCCGTTTAGAAGCTTAGAGTGATGCAACCAAACAACCAACTCGAGCGTAGGGTGAAAAACACTCTGACTAGGCATGGGTAATATCGGATTTTCGCTGTATTGTATCGTATCTATATATCGGTTATGAATATCAGATATTGAAACTATATATTTCAATATCTATATATTGGTCGGAATCTATGGTACTCTGAAACCTAGATATACCTAACAATGTCACATCGTACACATATTTTTAAATATTTCGGTTTTGTGAATAAATGTAGTATGTTGTTTTGAATGATATCTATGAAATTCGACTGTCGTCACTGAGATTTTTGGTTGCAAAACATAAGGTCTAAAATAATTTGACATTCATTGAAAGATTCATGACATTCAAGAAAGGTAATAAATAGTTTCAGAACACTTGAGTCAAAGTAATACCATACTTTTTTGCAAATAATTAACTTAAGATTAAACCTTATTTTGTTGCTAATAACGTTCAAACTAAAACGATACGCTCATTCATTCTGCCAACATAACAATATTTCTCGCTCGTTCATGTATACATGTTAAACTGTGGCTCAGTCGTATCTATGTTTTCAGTCAGATTTCCGAGTATCATAGATTTTTTGGGTATATGCGTATTGTTTATTACTTGGTTATGGTCGGTCTGTGAAGTCGTGCGATATCCAATATATAGTTTGTGCGCCGAGCCATATATAGATATTAGATATTGTGCCGGTACATAGATATTGTATCTGTATACGATTTGTATCGCCCACTCCTAACTCTGACAGATTTTATGTCAATGTCGATGTCAAAAATACGCTAATTATTTATTATTTTATTAAATAACACTACTTTGAACTCTTTTAAGCCTAATACTAGGGAAATATAGTGATTTCTATGTGTTGTAATTATTTTTAAGCAGAAAAATGGATATTGACTGTTAATTTCATAGTAGGGATTAGTAATATTTTGCCCTTTGCTTGATCTTGATCGGCAAGATACAAACTAAAAAAAAAGATAGCAACCGACCCGTTCTGAACCTCGGAGCGAGTGTGAAAAACCTGAGGCCCAATTCAGCTAATAAACTACAGCCGAATCGAAACTAAACCGTTGCGGTCGACCAATCGGAGCGCTTGTATTGCCTTTCAACTGCTCGATGACGTGATAATGTGGCGTTCTGATTGGTCGATCGCAACGGTTCAGTTTCGATTCGGCTGTAGCTTATTAGCTGAATTGGGCCTCAGACCTCTGACCCTCGGAACGCAACTCAGGACACAAAAAAAGGTTTAGTGAAAAAAAAACGTAAAACTGAAAGATACTGTTTTTAGATCACCCTCCATACTACACTTTATATTAAGACACGGTAAACATAGAACTACGTTTTATAGGTAAAATTTAAGCGGACACCCGATTTACACCAAATGAAAAATAATCACTACATTTTTTGTCACTGTTTTTGTCCGGGATAAACTTCAAATCTTTTACACCGATTTTAATGAAAGTTGGCTTACTGTATGTAATTTAGTCCAACTTAAAGAGAGGATAGTTTTTATCTCCATTATTGACCTCAATGTTTATTATTTGCTATAAACTTTATTATCTCGAAACGTGTTTCACGGGCACACCTAGTTCTTAATATAATAGTATTAAATCAATAGTGACCCTCATTTTCTAAGAACTCTTACTGAAATATAAACAAACACGAATATTTATTTCAGTGTCTACTAATATAATAAGACAGGCTTAATTTGCTTTTTTTTAACTATCATGCATATATCATAAAATAAGTATTAAACTATCAATAACAAAGATACCGAAACCAATTTCTTAATGTTGTTTATATAGGTATTTAATTTTGATGATATATTTTATTCATAATTATTATTTCGTTTGATGTTAATTTGGATGTATTTAATAATTTAATAGAAGTAAGATGGAAGTAAGTATGTACCTATGTAATGATATATGAACTTTTTATCATGCCAGTATGTAAGTTATTATTATAAGTATTTAATAAATATTTTTCATTTGTTTTTTTTTTCGCCGTCATCTACCTACTTATACCAGGGAGTGTAGTTTTCTAAATTGTTATAATGCCATTTCTTTCTCTTTGTATAATGAATGAAAGAAAACCACTAACAGGGTGTCCACTGTTAAAAAAAATTCCCTGACTTTTCCCTGACTTTCCCTGACCATTTTTCAAAATTCCCTGACCAACTATAATCATTTTACAGAAAAAAAATACAATACTTTTTTTTTCGAAAATCATTAAGTAGTTTTTGTTGCAATTTTCAGACCTATAAATTTATATTTTTAGGCACAGTATTTTTACACTGTAGAAAGTACACTGGCGAAAAAATAAACTGAGCCACCTTTATCTTATCTTATCTTAGAAGTGGGGTGGCCCAAGTTATAAGCCTTCGCACTTCGACCCACTCTGGATCTATTGTGCTTCCCCGTGTGTTAGTCCCTAATGCCATCGCCACCATCGGTCCAGTTCATCGTGGCCATGACCTTGATGATGTCCTTTGGTGGCATGGCCCTGTAATCTTCCGGTTTTGGATAACCAATCCCCGTCAGCATTTGCCTCCTGCAGGCTAGAGCATCGCAATGGCACAGCAAATGTTCCATGCTTTCCTCTTTATCCTTGCAGGCCCTGCAGATTTTGGAACTAGCAAGTCCCATCCTGGTTAGCATTATCCTAGTGCCAAAATGTCCGGTGAGAGCACCGAGCATTAGGCGGGTCTGGGATCTGCTAGAGCTCAATGTAAATTTGAGCCAGTTGTCCATGCCCATAAAGAGCTTGGCGTGTTTCATTCCATTCTGTTTGGCCCATTCTTCCTGGTGCCTCCTTTGAGATTGAGCTCTTAGGCCTGTACTGACTGCTTTTGCGGTGATTCCGACAAACGGTTCCGGCCCTACAAATTGTGTTTCCGATCCCTTTCTTGCCAGGCAGTCAGCCTTTTCGTTACCATCGAAACCCTTATGGCCTGGAATCCAGACTAGCTGTACAGTGTTGTCTTTACCTAGTTTGTTTAGTGCTTCAATTGTGTTAATCACTAGTTTGGATTCCACCTTATATGACAGAAGCGCTTTGAGAGTCGCTTGGCTGTCACTGAGAATATAGATGTTAAGGCCTTTGCGACCTTTGTCTAGATTCTCCTGTGCACAGACAAGGATGGCGTATGTTTCAGCTTGAAACACAGTAGCCAGCTTGCCCATGCCGATTGAAATCTCAGTTTTATTGCAGGATATTCCTGCTCCTGTACCAGATTTCATCTTTGATCCGTCTGTGTACCAAATCATGCTGTTTCCCTGGTAGTCCAGTAGTGGAAGAAGTTTCAGTTATGAAATTCTTAAAGTTTCCAAATTTTTGATATTTTATGTAATACATATTTAAGAGTTATTTTGCAAAAAGTTAGAAAATTTTAATGGCTGCTTTAGGTAAAATTTAGGTATTTATATAATTCGTAAAAAAATCTGTGATTATAAAATTTAAGTGGAAGAAATATACAGGATCTAGTATGAAATAATGATGTCATAATACTATTAAGTTTTTAGAAATGTTACGTACCTGCTTCATACCGAAACTAAAAAATGCTTATAACTTTGTCAATATAAAATTTAAGTTTCTGATATTGGGGAAATAGTAATAAAACTTACTACCGAATTTCCTTATGAAAGATTAGAACTCTAGAATTTAAGCTTTCTTAGTAATTCTGTGTTTTTGTCATATTTGGTCTAATATTGTATTTAAGTTTTTAAAGATAATACCACTTCATCACAATAATGCTATTTATAACTACGCAAAAAATTAGAAGTGTAACATCTTTGCAAAATAAATTATAACAGATATTAAGTTATACGAATAAAGTGACCTACAAGCGAGCGCGGCACCGCGCGCAGGCACAAATAGCGCACGCACCGCTCCGCGCAACAAAAAACTATCGGATGTCCGCGTAAGCTACGTTTTAGCGTGCACAAATGCATAGGCTAGCCTTACATTGCATTATCGGAGACGCATTTTTGAAATAATAGAATTCAAATTCGAAATCGTAATATTGGAATACAAATTCACTATTTTTGAATATTCAATACGTGCATTCTGTATCGAGTGGGTACTACTCACTTGTCACAGAATACACGGAATGTGGGAAACTTCGAAACTACGAGTACTTAACCGATTTTGAAGAAATTTGGCTGACTTGGTAATTTGGTCCAACCTCTTATAGAAGAATAATTTTTGACGTCAATTTTTATTATTGCGAAACGTGGTTTGCGGGAATTTGTTTTTAATGACAACACTGAATGCGAGTGATTTAAAAATATTTTAAATTGGCAACAGTAGAAAATAATTCGCATATTCGTGTTGGAATTCCAGGTTCACTTCTGTGAATCATTTTTAAAAAATGCGTCTCCAGAATTGGAAGCTTGATAGTAACTGTAACAAATAACATCGTCTAATGAAATCAATAATATTGATATCATTTAGATAAAAATTTACATCTGCATTGTATCTAGAGCGTACAAAACCGGTCCCGGTTCCAGTTTTTTGAAAACAGAATACACCCCAGAACTGGCAGATATCGGCCTCATATGGAATACTGTTCTCATCTTTGGGCTGGAGCACCCCAATACCAGCTTCTCCCACTGGACCGCATTCAACGGAAAGTGACTCGAATCGTCGACTGCCTGGAAATATCAAATCGGCTTGATACTTTGGCGCTGCGTAGAGATATCGCCTCGCTATGCATCTTCTATCGCATTTATCACGGGGAATGCTCCGAGGAATTGTTCGGACTTATACCTGCCGCCTCTTTCTGCCATCGTTCTACGCGACAAAAAATCCATGCCCATCACTTAGATGGTTGGCAGTCCACAACTGTGCGATTCTCCCGTAGCTTTCTGCCTCGCACAGTCAAACTTTGGAACGAATTGTCGCCTGCGGTATTTCCGGACCGATACGACCTTCAAACTTTCAAAAAAAGAGCGTATTCCTTCCTCAAAGGCCGGCAACGCACTTGTAACTCCTCTGGGGTTGCGGGTGTCCATGGGCGACGGTAATCACTTACCATCAGGTGATACGTCTGCTCGTTTGCCCCCTATATCATAAAAAAAAAGATATAATTATTATTTTCATTACTATTAATTTCAACCATACACAAATTGAAAGCATAAGATGTTACGACAAGGAACACAAAACACAACTTTTAGGGCGCTTGCGCACTCATACGTATTCGGTTCGTATTCGATTCGTGTTCGGTTTTGATCCGGTTTGGCCGGTCCTTGGGATTGTATGGACGCTTGAACACTCATACGTATTCGGTTCGTGTTCGATCCGTAAGTTCTCACTTCGAGTAATCGTTTTTAGGGTTCCGTAACCAAATGGCAAAAAACGGAACCCTTATAGTCATGTCTGTCTGTCTGTCTGTCTGTGTCCGTCCGTATGTCACAGCCACTTTTCTCCGAAACTATAAGAACTACATAGAACTGAAACTCAAAATTTTTTTTTCATCAAACTCATCATCAAACCCATACTTGTGGGATATCTATGGATAGGTCTTCAAAAATCATATTGAGGATTCTAATATCATTTTTTTCTAAACTAAATAGTTTGCGCGAGAGACACGTCCAAAGTGGTAAAATGTGCCCCCCCCCCCCTGTAACTTTTAAAATAAGAGAATGATAAAACTAAAAAAAATATATGATGTACATTACCATGCAAACTTCCACCGAAAATTGGTTTGAACAAGATCTAGTAAGTAGTTTTTTTAATACGTCATAAATCCTACGGAACCCTTCATGGGCGAGTCCGACTCGCGCTTAGCCGGTTTTTTAAATATAAAATGGCAATTTATAGTGGAAAGCATATTTTAGAAGTGGAATGTTAAAACACCTACAGTTTATTCAAATATCAATTAATTTAGCTGGAACTTTTGTTCGTAATTCCATTCCCATATTATAACAATCTTTCCTTAGTCCTAGTTCTGTACCCTTTCCCCTATTGAATATGCTGTCTCATTCTATCGGCCCAAGGTTGCCTGGAACAGATTGCTTTTTAGCAATAAGACCTATTTGTACTGGTCTGTTTTTTTTTGTAAAATATTCCATACTGTTTTTGTTCCTTCTCCATTCATTTTTTTGTGCCATCAGAATTTAAATATTCGATTTTAAAAGAAACTACTATTAATTTCTGGAGGTAGGTATTAAATTGTGGTTTAATCTGTTATATCTAATAGTTAGTAACTTTAATGTTAGAGCATGATTCCGCCATTTTGATAATGAAAGCCGGATTTTGTCTAAGCTAAGTAAGTACCTACCAAAATTATAATGTTTGGTATCAAATAGTACCAAATGAGTACTAAATTGCAGTGAGTTTTTAAAAACAGGAACTACAGGAAGTGATCCCGCCTTCTTGACGTTTATCGCACAACCGACTCAAACACGAATCGAATACGAATAAGTACGCAAACGTTAGGACGTAAATTTCCCGTTCGGTTTTTTCACGTATCGAACACGAACCGAATACGTAAAAGTGCGCAAGCGCCCTTACTATGGGACTAATCTTGAAATCGTGAAAAATATCAGCTGTTCCATACAAATGTTCGACATCCACTGAACCTAGATGTACTATTTGACAGTTTCTGAATTTCTTTTTTAAGAACTTTCATCTTTTCGTCGCGAATCGCAATGTTTTCATCTGAATTAGTAATAATGTTACAGTATCTGTCTATCTGCATTCTGAGGGAGGACTTGGGGCGGCCGAAGAGCGTCCCCCAGCGAGCCACTGCGACCTGTACAGATTTTTTTAAAGGCCTATGGTCTCTTAATAGGCTCACAGCGGTAAAGTAATCAATAACACTCTTTGGAGACAGAGCCTTCGTATTGAAGGGTGGCAAACTAGGTCCACCCAGAGCTGCCAGCGCAGCGAACTCAACGCTGCGCTGGGAGGCGGAGACCTCTCCTTCTGCAAAATGACGTCCTCGCAGAAGGAGGCGACATCCCCCCATTTCGCCTCGCGGAGCATGGCCACCACCATGCTCGGTAGCGAGGCGGAATGGGGGGCTGTGAGGACGTCATCTCGCAGAAGGAGGCCGCGGAGAGGAAGCGGGAGGATGATCCTCAAGCCGCTCCGCCGATCCGCTTATTTATATAAATATATAAATAAATAAAAAAAGCACGGTACTCACAAAGTATGTGAATTGGTGGCTCATCATCCTCGCCTCAGAATCTACAATTAGTCAAGCCCATTCTGTGCAGATGTTTGTTGAGTTTACAATGACCAGTTAAGGTTCTAGTGAGTGCCCTTAGTTGGCTTCTGCTTAGTTGGAGGTTTTGCAATCCTATATAGGCACTGACCCCACTGGGGACAGGCCTGTGTTTGTACCCACTTCCTGAAGACCCTCTTTTTGATTCCCCTCGAAACGCCACAAGCTGGTTTTAGTCGGATGAGAGCATTCTCAGAACCAGCCCTCGTTAGTTCGTCGACAATTTCATTGCCTCGGATATTGGAGTGACCTGGAACGCAATCGTTACACGAGGTCCTAGTCCCGAATTCATTCTAGGCCTTTGTGCATTTCAAGTTGATTTTGGACTTGAATTCTACAGCAGCAAGTGCCTTTAAAGCAGCCTGGCTCTCCAACAGAATGAGAATGTTTTTACTCTCACTCGAACTGTTCGCGTGAAAACAGTCGATGATGGCATAAATTTCTGCTTGAAATATGGTGGCATGTGCGCCCAAGCTCATAGTTCTCCTGTATTTCGCAATACCTCCGAAAACACCTGCACCTATTCTGCCTTCTCTTCTGGAGCCGTCAGTGTACCATATCTAGTTAGTTTTCCTAAAGGGATCAGGGATTTCCTTATCTAATTCATCTCTGTTAGGAATCTAAACTTTGTAGTTCTTCTTGAACTCCAAAGTTTCAAGTATACTAAAGTTCTAAAGTATACCAAAGAACTCTGAAATCAGAACAGCTCTTAGTAAATGAATAAATGAATGTTAAAGCTCCTGGCGAGGACGAAGTGGCCGTCGAAGTGGTTAAGGAAGAAGGAAGGAAGGAAAAAATGAGATAGATTTCACCAGTATATGGCTGAACAAGTGTCTAGAAGAGTACCCGGTACCCTCAAGTCAGGAAAGTGCACTTATCCTAGGAGACTTGCACTGCATTTGTTATAAATGAAAGTTTCATCTGGCTTAATTAAAACCTAATATGGGGAAGAAACGCGTGGTTAGGGACCTTGTGAATACTTCATCATCATCATTTAAGCTAAGAGACGCTCTCTGTTGGACATAAGATTGCCTCCCCGAAGATCTCCAAATCGAATCCAGCGGCGGAAATCCGGTGGTTCTCAAATCTCATGGTTTTGCAAATGATATCATAGTGCAAAACGAAAAATACGATTTCCGGTCAGATTTTTGATCATTTGTTCTTTATTTATTGATGACATCATTGTAATTATGCCATAGTGATGATATCATTGGAGATCAGTAATACAAAATGCAGCATTTCATGACTTCTTTTTCACAAATTTACACCATGTCATACGATGAAAGATCCATAATTGGCCTGCTGGTCCGTACATCATCACTGGCAGGTGGCAACACGCAAGTATTGAAGAGAACAATCTAGGTAGATTGTTCGAAAATATGCTGCGTAGCTGTAGCTTTTCGAACGCTGCCCAGCCAAATTGGATTCGTCGATTAATCTCTTTCTGGAAGTTTAACTTACCGAGCTGGACTATTGCTCCAGGTAAACATATTCGTCAACAACTTTCACAGTAGAACATCCAATATTTACAGGAGTGGGAACTACGAGTACGTGGGAATTCGACATGATTCTAGTCTTGTCCAAGTTAATTTTGAGATCGACTTTTTGGGTAACTCTACAGAGGTCTTCAGGAATAGCCTAGATCTTCCATGGTCTCAGTTATAACTACAATACCATCAGTGAAACGAAGCTGAGTCATGTAGAAGCCGAGCCCTCTCTAGTACCTACAAAAGCTGAAATACATCCTCTAACGCAGCTGTGAACAGTTTCGGCGATATTACGTCGCCATGTCTCAAAACTCGTTGAAGTCGTATTGGTGTCCAGTTTTGGTCCTGAAGGCGAACTGATATAATACTCTAAGCAATCTAAACGATTTTGCAACTTGAGTTGGAAGCGCTCGCTTGTGAATACCTGTGGGCATTTACATTATAGAATGGAGAAAGAGATAGGGCCTTATTCGAGATATAAATATTGATGAATTGAAGTGGCCTCTCCCTCTTGAGCTAATTGACTTTGGATCACCACTCTTTCCGCCCGGGTGGTTAGGGCATAATAAGTATCCACCGTTTCCCCTCTTAGGTACAAAGGGTATAGGGATACGGCTGGCCCGCGATGGCTCCATGCTACCAAAATAGGAAGATGCACATAGAATTTTTAATTTTATGAAAAATAACTTAGTTCAGTTATTTTATAACATTAAAAGCAAGAAAATTATTAAGCTTTTAAATTACCGGTAGGACAGAGAGATCCGACATGCCGCGTGACGTCAAATGTGGAATTTTCATTTATTTTTTATTGTTATAAGAAGTTTCTTCACAGTTTCTTTTGTTTTTGAATCTTGTATGATGACTTACTACATCATATAATTGTATTCTGTGCATATTGTCATTCTGTCTAGAATAGAGAATTTAATTTGCTCTTTCTTGAATATTCCGTTGGCTGTTTCATACACGAAAAGCACAAGTTAGTTATAAGATTAGATAACTGACTTCTCATCACGGCGGCTAATCTCGGCAGGGTCAAGAAATAATTTATTACTAATATGGCTCCAGATTAAATTTTGCGGTCTACAAGTTTTGGTGTAAATAAATTTTTAGTCTTTCATGCAAGAGATTCTTCGCCCCGTCATTTCTCTCACCTCACTGACTGGGGGATACCAAGCGCTCGAAATATCACGCCTTAATACTTACTTTTCCAAGATGAAGTCCATAAATAAGAAATCTCTTTTTTACCCCATATAAAAATCGTATGCTTTATTACTGACTAGCTTCCGCCCGCGACTTCGTCCGCGTGGAATAGTTACTTTGCGCTAACGCTAACTTTAACCCGCGACTTCGTTTATATAGGTGAGTAAGTACTGTAGTGTGATTCTGTAAAACCTCACTTTAAACTTCGAATCTGATTCCGCAGTGAGTTCTTAGATTGGCATTCTCAAAATTCGAATGTAGATTCGAAGTTACTAAAAACTATTAAGTAATCTGTGCTACAGCGCTATACTTGCGAGCGTGGCAGCGAGTGGAACTAGAGTGACCGTGAGATTTTGACATTATAAGTATGGGATGACGTATGAAGTGGCATTCCGTAAAGGGAATTCCTTTATCACTTCGAAGCTCACTTCGCACACGAACTCGAAACAAAGTGTCAAATAAAACGTTGCTATTTTGTGAGTGAAAACAGGCAAAATTTATTATCATAGTTTAAAAATACATTTAAAATTATTTCTGAAGGTGATAAAAACTACTTCTGAGTTATTTATTAGAATGTTATCGCTACTAACTCGTGATAATGACTATGTAAGGGTATCTTGTATCTTATGCGAAGTGAGCGTGAATATCGAAGTGAGATGCGAGCTATTGTTCGAATTTTACAGAATCGACATCCTGGGTCTTATAATGTTATATCATGTAGATTGTAGGTTATTCTCAAAAAACTAAACTAATGTTATTTTAAAGTACTTCTGCGTACACTATATTTTTAGTTTTGTTATCTTCCGGCAGAAGTAGATAGCTATCTGGGGCCCACCGCCCTTCCCTCTCATGACTGCCAGTCGGCTTTGCACATTGTGCGCGCAGTACTCGATCATTATTTTGCTGTGATGTTATTTTAAAACTGCTATATCTCCTAAGATATTCATTTAAATCGAATGATGTAAAGGGCAATTTTGTTTTAAATTAAATACTTGTGATGAATAACGTATTTATTTGGATAAGGATTAATATCATGTTTATAAAAACACCTTCGCAAATAATGCATTATTTTAGAACAAATTTGGTTAGCATAAAAAAGGTTATAGTGAGCTAAACTTAAAAAATAGACATATGCTGTCGCGGACTTTTTTTAGAACTTTTAAAGGGGAACAATTCTGTCATACATGATTTTTACGAAACTTTAACCGTTTACGCAGCGCACGCAGTGGAAGCTCTTAATAGGAAAAAAAACCCCGATTTTGAAACATTCTTCATTGGTGCTCCGCTCCTATTGGTCTTGGCGTGATGATATATAGCTTTCCTCGATAAATGGGCTATCTAACACTGAAATAATTCAAATCGGACCAGTAGTTCCTGAGATTAGCGCGTTCAAGCAAACAAACAAACTCTTCAGCTTTATAATATTAGTAAGTATAGATTAATACTAATATCAGTGCAGCGACTGCAGCGCGTAGCCAGAGATTTAAATCGTTAGATGCGCCTTGCGCTTCCAAATAGTGACTACATTTTATGTCTGTGTGCGTTACATGAGAAATTCACAAAACAACGCGGCGCGCCATAAAACTTTGACACCTAAAACCGCTAACGGTGTATTATGCAAGGGGTCAAACTAATTTGGTTTAAACGACAAAACAATGACACGTATATCGATCTCGCTCACGCATGTATTGTTCGGTCTCGCTCGTACAAACACGTATCGGACGCCAAATTAAGTAAGTGATTTATTTGGGAAATGATGAAAATAATTAATAAATAGGTAGCTATGCATAAAATGTAATTCCCTTAGATTTGTTGGTATTCCTCGAGTTATTAAAACACTTTATAAAGGCACAGGAAGGCATATTTTATTATTTTACACTTGAAATTAGGGAAAAGAAAAAATGCATTTGACGTCCAACGCTCGGTGTTTTCTGCAACAGACTACGACGGAATGAGTGAGCTCACTCTTTCCAACGTTGACACATTTTGGAGCGCCTTATGTATGGGAAGGGCGCATTTAACGATTTAAATCTCTGCGCGTAGCTACTTTCCCGTTTTCGAACAATTTCGTTTTTAATTTGATTACCGCCACAAATATAAATAAAACATATTTTTGAACGTATTATCTAAACATTTTTAAAGACAAACATGATTAATAATATTTCACTCGATACAAAGATCACTCTGTCCATTATTTTAGAGCAGCTGTGAATCAGAAAATATGTATAATAAATACATACATAATAATATATGACTGAAAATGTAAAAACACATTTTATAATTTTGAAATCCAGTTTTCCAAAAATTGGTAAAACGTATCAAAAAGTAACGTTTTCTTTCGATCACAGCGCGTAAGCGACATTAGAAGCTATGCAATTATCAACTGTACACCCTACAATAAAGTAACCGTCTCGTGCGTGAGTAGATTTTCTGCAAACCTAGAAGTAATCGAGAACGGACACACGAGTAGGTACGCGGCGAGCGCGAGGCTCGCGCAGGGTTAACCTAGCCGCCTGTCCGCAATTATTAGAAAATTGCGCGCTTTTATAAATTCTTTGTTTTCTTCTAAAGTCTATAACAAAATTTTCTAATTTTTTGGATTAAAGCTTTACGCGTTGGCATAGAATAGTCAACTCATCTTAAATAACTTTAATACAGTATTAGGCTCACTGCGACATAAAATGTAATTTACAAAGAAAGCTGAACCTTCATTTTTCTAATATTTTTATTACAACATTTTTATATAGTCTTACAGCGTATTCAATGAATTTTAGAAACTTAAATTCAATATCGCTAATATAAGTAACAATTTTTTACCTAACAGTATAGCAAGTATCTAACATTTCTAAAAACTATAAAATATACAGCTGCTAACGTATAATGGCAGATACAAAATATTGCACTTAAATTTTATATGGCTGATTTTATTAAGAGATGTTGCAAATACCTAAATAAAACCTAACGCCGATGTAGAAAAGTTCTAAAAAGTTGCAAAAGTGTCTATAAACATGTCCCTGACGATATATGTTAAAATAAACAACTTTAGAATTATCATAACTTTTGCGTTAAAAACACCGTCCCACTACTGGACTATGGGGGGGAGCCAGCCCCTTATCCCATTCCTCCCTTGTTGGGATGTGTACTTGGAAGAGTCGCCTAAATACGTATTTAGGTACCATTCTGTCGCTGGTCATTTCCAGCAACAGATGCTCTTCAGCCTTAAATGCCGTATGTCTTGATAGAGGCCTGTTCACGCTCCATAGCACTGTGGGACATCCATAGGTCATAAATCTTAAAAACCTGCTTTCTTGTTTTACATTTTATTCCTTGTCGTTACATTGGATAGTTGCGGTACCTTCTGAAACTATAAATAGGTCAGTAATTAGAGTGCGCCTTCATTATCTATTGTGCATTCAAAGAGAGCGCATCGCCAATCGTAAATACTGTTATCAGTGAGTCATTAAAAAGCGTGACGTCATTTGTTGTCATTGCGGGACCTGTGAGTGCTGTGTGAGTTTTTTCTGAAATGGATATCCAAGAACAGGGTATGTAATAATTAATATTTTTATTTTAATTGTATCTTAGTATATATTTTCTTTAGTATGTCATTGCTACGAGGCGACTTTTCTTGGAGTATTATATTTTAATATTCAAAGTTTGAATAAACTTTTAAATATGTTCCCACTCGCTCCGACTATGGAGGTATATTGCACCATAATCTTTAGACTTTCTTATCTTAGGAAAATTAAAACTTGGCTGCCCTTATCTGCCCTTTTGGCGATGACAAGGGTGCTACGGTTGCCAGATTATCTCGTAGCATTTGCTACGAAATTAGTTTATTTAGTCTTAGTGCTTTGTGTAGGTTTTGTGACTGAATTTTAACCGTTTTTTTTTGTTTTAGGTAATTTATATATATGCTCGTTTTCAAGAATGCATATTCTTGAAATATGGCTAACTGTCAATACCGATAATGACTCGGAAAAGTGTCGTCAAGTCCTACAAAGTTTGTTGACTACTCTGAACGATGCTGAGAACATTGATATTCATTATTTAGAGAAAATTGTTAATAATTTATGTAAAGCTATTGCTCGATTCTGGAAAAAATGTAATAGGGATAAAACCAAGCTTTTATATAAGAATTCCGATTGGTTTAATGTTATTGAAAAAATTCAACTTGTGAAAAACAATAAGCAATGTACTCCGTCTGAAACGTCGCCGTGTCATTCACGTGGTCGTCCTCGAAAACCTTTTACGCAATGTAGTAAAAGGACTAAACGTCGGAGAGTAGCTGATTTGTCAAAGTCTGATGATTCTACTGTGAGTGCATTGCTTGATGTTTCAGACTGTTCATTCGATTCGTGTATATCTAGAGTTAGCACTGATGATGTCTTGTCACTTGTGACTGATGCTCAGTTGACAAAACATCAGTATTTATTAATTAAAAACTTTGTTAATAGTAAGATTTCTCCTAATGTATTACCATGTTACCAACAAATTACTAAAGCGAAACAGAGATGTTACCCTTCTAATATAACTGTTTCCGAGTCTTCAGCTGAAGTTGAATTACAAAGTCTTTTTGATCACACAGCTTCTCGAATCCTTGAATCTCAAAAAGAGGTCTTAGATCAGATTCCTGATGATTGTTTGTCTAATATCTCTTTACTTGGGAAATGGGGATTCGATGGCAGCACTGGACATAGTGAATACAAACAATTTTTTTCAGATTCAACTTTAGAAGATAGTAGTTTGTTTGTAACATCTTATGTACCCCTTCAAATTATTGTAAAATTAGCTGAAGATAATTGTAAAATTTTATGGAAAAATCCTCGACCCTCTTCCACTAGGTACTGCCGTCCTATTCGATTTCAATTTTTGAAAGAAAGCACAGCAGTGTCTTTGCAAGAGGAAGCTTATTTTAAGGATAAAATTGAAAGTTTGCAACCTACTTTTATTCAGATCGACAATCGTGAATTGGTCGTTTCTCATAAGTTGCAGCTTTCAATGGTAGATGGTAAAATTTGTAGTGCTTTAAGTGAAACATCTACAAGTACATGTTATATATGTAATGCTACCCCTAAAGAGATGAATAAAATAGACGAATGTTTACAAAAACCTGTAATAGAGAGTAGATACCAATTTGGATTATCACCACTACATTCTTGGATACGTTTCTTCGAATATTTTATTCATCTTTCATATAGATTAGACATAAAAAAATGGCAAGTTAGGCTAGATAGTGATAAACAATTGTTATCAAATAAAAAACAATATGTACAGTCCCAGTTTAGGGAACGATTAGGTTTAATAGTTGACAAGCCGCGTAGTGGTGGAAGCGGGACGTCTAACGACGGAAACACGGCCAGGAAGTTTTTTTTGGAATCAGCTGTATCTGCTGAAATTACAGGTTTGAATAAGGATCTCATAGATCGTTGTTGTGTAATATTACAAACGTTATCTTCTGGACATAAAATTAATGAATGCAAGTTTAAAGACTATGCATTACAAACAGCATACAGCCTGGTCGAGGAATATCCGTGGTATAGTCTTCCTGCTTCTGTCCACAAGGTGCTCGTACATGGATCAGATATTATAAGTTATGCATTGTTATCTATAGGAGAACTTTCCGAAGAAGCTGCTGAAGCGACAAATAAGTATATCAAAATTTATAGACGAAGTCACACTCGAAAAATGTCACGTGAAGTTACCAATCAAGATTTAATACAACGACTATTATTACATTCAGATCCTTATATTACAAGTCTTCGGAAACTTCCCCCTAAAAAGAAAAATACTCTGTCACAAAGTGTAATAGAATTGTTACATGTTTAATATTGTTAGAATAAGAATAATTTATTTGTATTTTGTTAGTTGTTTTGTTTTTTTTGTATTTAATTAATTTTAATTTATTTATTTCTATTATTTTATTATAATTAAATAATGTTATCAATGTTTTGACTCTTATTTTATTTAAAATATATGTTTTACATTCCAATTTTTAAGTGTTTGTTCATGATAAATTTAGGTAAAAGTATGTTATTGTTTATATTTGTTTTTTACTGAAGTAAACGTTTTTTATTCCGTAAATACATGTACTTCTTTCATTTTAATGTTCCTAAAACACTTTTACAACTATAAGTCACTAAAATAATACAATGTATTGATAGTAACAGGACTTTAACTATTTATGACCGCCCTTGTATGGAGCGTGTCCCTCCGTGCATAGGCCCAAACTTCTGAGCCTGTAGAGTGCTCTCATAGCCTCTCTTCGTATGGCGCTGTGCAGTGGCTCAAGATCTAAAAATCTCTCCAGGGCCGCCGAAGGAGTTGTTTTGAAGGCCCCCGTTATAGCCATGCAGGCTAGTCTTTGGAATCTATTTAGTACTTCCCTGCATGTGACCAGCCCCCCTAGACAAGACGTTATTCGATAATCGCTAACGCAATCGCTAGAAGGAAAATGTATGCGATTTGACATAAGCTGTCGTTTAGCTTTCGAGCGCAATTGTCAAATCTCATACATTGTCCATTTAGCGATTGCGTTAGCGATTATCGAACGGCATCTTGTCTATAGGGTCTGATTTGTTCTTGGCCACCAGACAATACTGCCATAAGTTATGCCCGGCAGTATCATTATATTATAAATCCAGTAGAGTATCTTGGGTTTGAGACCCCAAGTTTTAACGAAAGTAGATCGACACATGTTAAAAGTCCTTATGGATTTATCAATAGTGAGGTCTACATGTTCCTTCCACGTAAGTCCTTTATCTAGGGTAACTCCTAGGTATTTGACTTTTGTGGACCATGATATCTCATTGCCGTAGAGTTTTAAATGTCTCATGTTATTGAGTTTCCTCTTTCTTGTGAACGGTATGATCACTGTTTTTTTCGGATTGATGCTAAGGCGTGTCTCCTTGCACCAGTCTTCGACCTTTAGTAGCGCCCCCTGCATTAGGCTGGCTACCACACTTGGCACCTTGCCATTAACCGTAATGACTATGTCATCAGCATAACCCACCGTGTTCAGTGGGCCTTTGTTCAGTTCTTCGATCAATGGGTCAATCACTAAGCACCACAGTATCGGAGAGAGAACTCCTCCCTGTGGGCAACCTTTGGTTGTCATGATGCTCATTGTATCGCCTAATATGCTTGCAGATATAACTCTGCTCTCTAACATACAATTTATCCATCTTATAATGGTGTCATTGATGCCATGCTTTCTTGCCGCTCTGCTAATGGACTCAAATGTAGTTTTGTCAAAGGCACCCTCTACATCGAGAAAGGCGCCTAAGCATACTTCCCTTGAATCCAGTGCCTTTTCGATCCTGCTAACAACATAGTGTAAGGCAGTCTCAGTTGACTTGCCTGCTTGATAGGCACATTGCATTGCATGTAGGGGCCGTTTCCTAAGCGGTCCGTCCCGTATAAATCTGTCGATGAGTTTCTCCATCGATTTCAATAGAAAAGATGAGAGACTTATCGGCCTAAATGCCTTTGGCTGTTCATAGTCAGCTTTGCCCGGTTTCGGTATAAAGCTTACGTTTATGTGTGTCCACTCTACAGGTATGTAGCCAAATGAAGAGCCTGAATAGAATGGGGACAAGTACAGATTCTCCTTGTTATAGTAACGCGGGATAAATCCCATCAGGGCCAGGTGATTTGTATGGTTGAAAACTTTGTATTGCCCATCGGACCCTTTCTTCTGTTACTACCTTTTTTGCAGACGTCCAGTTATCTTTTGTGGTATGGGTTCTCAATTTTTCCCTACAAATCTGTTCGTCTGCCCTGGAGTTAATAACCTTAGAACCAGGGAAGTGTGTAGGTATCAAACATAACAGCTAGTGCTTCACTCCCTGTTTCCGTCAATCTCCCATCTGCATCTCTCAACCACCTTTAAACCTTGAGTTCAAATGCAGTTTTCTTCAAATGTTTGTATGTTTGTTAAATAAAAAATATATCGGCAAAAAGGCTCCTATTGAAAATAGCAATTCAGAAAACTTGCTGGAAATAAGACGTCCTAATACTCCTAATACATACACGCCCAGCAGGCCTATTCGCCAACTACGGTTGGTAACTAGAACCAGCAAGCGTAGCACGGGCTCAGTGTTGCCAGATGCCTTGAACCTTTTATCTGTAGTAAAAACTGCTAAAATCTGTATGAAATCTGTATGCTATTTTAACTTAAAATCTGCATAATCAAGTTAACCAAAATTGAATATTAATCCCAAAAACAAAATAGAAAATTATCATCACTGCTGCTTTTGAAAAATAAGCGCTATGAACTAAAATGATTACTCGTAGCATGAACACTAAAACACGATAATTATGATAAAGCGGTTTATCGCGGTGAACTGTCAAAATACCTACTATTCACAGAGATTTAGGACTGCAATTCACAGAGTAACATTATCTGAGAATCGGAATTGATAACCTGACATTTTTAACATTTTAATATGTAATATTTTTAATATGTAGTAATATTTTTAATTTAATTTCTAATTTCAATTTTTAATCTAATTTTTAATAAGTACTTGACATGTTTTACGTAATAAATAATTTATTCAAAATATTTTTTTATATATTTTCTAAAATTCTATCTCCATGTAAACCATCCTTATGGCGAGGTTTCCCAGGATAACTTTTTGCGCATGGCAGCTTCATTATTGCAGGGTGAATAGTTGATAATTGCATGATAGTCCAATCAACGAAGCATTTGTAACCCGAAAAATTCTTCTGCCTCTGAAATTTGGGATGTGGTTAAGATACCTAATACAGATGACAGATGTACAATAATCCAACAAAATTTATAATGGGAAGTTAGGTATTTTTACCTAAACATGAAAAACGCTTATAGCTCTCTGTGGATATTTCCTCAGTTCGAAATTATTTTTGTATACGTACGTATGTACTAGTTAGAACAAGTATGTAAAGTAATCCAACATTTTTTCGATTTGGATGATGCACTAAATTGAACTTTTAACATTTTGCGCAATAACTTCTATTGGAAAATTGCTCTGCTAATTTTTATTTTTTAATATGGTCTTATTTCCCTAAATGAATAGGTTTGTTAAGTAATCCAATAAATTTTCCTTTTTAAACATTTTTTATTTATTTTTGCTTAATAACTTGATGTGAAAAATTACTCCGTCCATTTTTATACCTTTATAGGTTATATGATTTAATATTAAAACAGAATTATCAATAATCCAACAAATTTTCCAACGTTCATATATTTTTTAAAACATGTTCGCTTTTAAATAGTCAATTATTACTGGCGCGACCCGCAAGTGCAGCATTGCCAGGCGATAGTGAGTATGCGGGCCGCGCTTCGCCTAGGCACGCATCACATAAATACAATTATCAATAAATCTTGGCGACAATTAATTAGTAATGTTTTTTACATTGGATATATGTATTACCTAACCAGCATTTGGTTTTACTTTGTAGCCACAACATATAAATTAGACATTACATTAGACGATAAAAATAGTGAAGCCGCGCGCAAATATCGACAATTTTTTTTAATACTTTTCAAAAGAATTTATCTAGCAGAGCATTATTTTTGTCGTGCCGGTCCGAAATTCATATAAAACTTAAGTAACTTACCTCTTTAGTAAACATGTAAGGGCTTTAAATAAATTTTCACTTCTCGTGCTCGCAAAGCTCGTCTTTATGTCGCTTATAGGCTGCATAAAGTGGCTTTCATGTTCTAGAGCATAAAGTAAAATTTTCTTTTAGACGAAGATTCTTAGGCCCAACAGCCGCTCAGCCTAAAACTTCACAGAATTTATTTATATTAATAACTTGCGGTAATTTATTTATTTGCTTTAATTTATTTGTCTTGTGTTTTCTACCTCAAAAGTTATGAAACCAGATAAAAATAGTAACCAGTTATTATTAAAACGCATCGAAATATTTTTATTACTTGGCAGAATTTTTCAATATTGTGTTACATATTTTTCGTATATATTGCCGGGCGTTCTAGCACGCTAGATAAAAAATTGCTGCTGCTGATTGGTCTTTTTTTTACGAGGAAAATGCTTTTACGTACCTCCAAGCCCTTGGGTAGGGGCAAGGGTGCGTGGGACTCCACGGTAGAGTGCCGCATATACCCACTAACCCCTTCGAGAACACCTATCCGGCCATTTCAGAGCGGCTGCGAGCAGGCGCATAGCGCTGCGCTCGCGTGAGCCAGCTCGGCCTGTAGACTATCCTCTCTGCATGAGAGCAGCTTGTGTCCCAGAGCTGCTCCTACCGTCACAGGGATCGAGTGCAATACAGGCAACATGGCGCCCAACTGCGTTGCCCGCCGCCCCCACTAAGGTGGCGGAATCAGGGCGTTGTAGCCACTTCTTCGCCACCCTAACCTTCTCGCACTGGCGAGGGGGGTCCGCCTCACGAGCTCTCTCGTGGCGCTCCTTCGTCTCCATGACCACTTCACAAAAGTGAGAAACAGCATCCCAGGCCGCCCGCTCGGTGAGCATAGCTCTAACCACAGCGGGCAATGAGAGGTCAATAACAATTACGGACATAAGATCACCGCGCTGAGAAGTCCATGCAGGACATTGCACAAGAGTGTGTAGCGCGGTGTCTTCGTCCGCACCGCAATGGTGACAACGTGGGTCATCTTCCCTCCTGGCAACCTTGCGAAGGTACCTGTCAAAGCAGCCATGCGCTGACAGTACCTGCACGAGGTGGAAGGTGAGGGTGTCGAATCTCCTTGTAACCCAGTCACGGAGGACAGGATGGAGCACCGCGTTGATCCACTGACCGTATTCTGCTCTTTCGAGCCTTGAAGACCACGAGGACCCAAGAACTGAATTCATGGCCTCTTCACGCCAACTTTTCACCTCTCTCTCAGTCAGGCGACTCTTTTATTATATACCGCCGTTAGTACATGTGCCTCCAAATCCCATGGTGGCATCGATGCCAAGGCGCAGGTGGACTCCGCGGATAGCTCTCGTCACAAGACAGCACTAGGACCTTTGGTGTTGGTTAACAACCTCCCCAGGGCCATGGCTGTGGTTACCAATTTTGGAGCCAGTCGAGAAAAATGTTCTCTAAAGTTCCAGCTCCTGTCCAGCACTAAACCCAGATACTTCAAGTGTGGAGTAATATCCACCCGTGTCCCATTGATCATAAGATAAGTGGGAGGCCCATGGGCCCTTGGGACGCCCATGGATGACCAGGCCCTCCGTTTTATCGAAAGCCCTAATCTTTCAATTCTTGAGACGACTTGTTCCACGCCAGCTGTAGCTAATAGGGAAGCCAGTCTGTAATTCTTTCCACGAACTGTAACAAGGGTATCATCGACGTAACACACTACCTCCAGTCCGCGGGATAAGTTCCCTCTTAGTACATAATTATACCCGATGTTCAACAGAAGAGGGCCAAGGACCGATCCCTATGGAACACCGAGCATCATAGACGTTCGAACAACATGTCCGTTGCTGTCAGTGTAAAGGACGATTCGCTCTCTAAAATAATCAGCAATAACATGCTGCAGGTATAGGGGAACCTCGTGGTAGTTGAGTGCCTTTAAGACGCACTGAGGTGGAAGTGTGTTAAAAGCATTCGCTATGTTTAAAGAAACTGCTATCAAGACGCAGCTATCGGAAGTAGCCTCTTTGGAAAGGGATTTGATTTGACCTAGCGGAGCGCGTTATTCGTGAAACTGGTTCTCCGCCAGGTCAGGCCCGTCGCCCGAACGATGGCCCTCTTGCGACGGCCGCAGAGGGTCATAGCAACCCGGGCCGTGCGAGCTTATCGCACGGTCAGCCACGGCGCAGCCTGCGTTCTTGCGGGCCAAACGCCGTGGGATGTCGATGCACGCGTACATGCAGAGGTGTATCGACATCGGGTTGCCGTTAGAGAGCGGGGGGAACGATCCGCTCCCGAGGAAGTGGAGCGGGTTCGTACCTAAGCGCAGAGGGAGGCTCTGCGTCAACCGGCTGGCCACCGGACGATCGAAGCGATACGTCCGGTGTTGGAGGAGTGGGTAGGGCGCCGGCAGGGCAGTCTCTCGTTCCGCATGGTGCAGGTATTGACCGGACATGGCTGTTTCGGTCACTACCTGCACCGGGTCGCGCGTCGGGAGGAAACGCCGCAGTGTCATCACTGCGACGCTCCCGACGATACTGCCGAGCACACTCTGTTGGTGTGCCCGGCCTGGCGATGCCAGCGCAGCGAACTCAACGCTGCGCTGGGAGGCGGAGACCTCTCGCTGCCGAGCATGGTCATGGCCATGCTCCTCGGCAAGGCGGAATGGGGGGCTGTCGCCTCCTTCTGCGAGGACGTCATCTCGCAGAAGAAGGCCGCGGAGAGGGAGCGGGAGAATGATCCTCAAGCCGCTCCCATCCGCCGCAGACGGACAGGCAGGCGAAGGCGGGCATTCGCGCAAGCAATGCCCGTCTAATGACCCTGCCGTGGGGGCCTGCGTGCACGGTTGGCCCCGTGTACGCCGCCGTAAGGCTTTCCGTCTGTGGATTGCCCTGGTGTTTTCGGGCAATCCCCCCTTGGCGATAGCCCGACCAGCTAGGTCGGGCTAGCCCGGGCGCGTTGGTAGTGATAGTCGCAGTGTGGACCCTACCACGCGCGTCCAAAAGGGCAGGAAGAACACCGAGGGGTTTAGTGGGTAGGCCTGGCACTCTGCCGGGAGAGCTCCACACACGCTCGTCGTCTAGCCAACGGCGAGTACGGTGCGGTCACGTATTCCCCTCGAAAAAAAAAAAAGGTCAGGCCCGTCAATGCTCAAGTAGCGGTTTATTCAAACGGCGAGGCTACGCTCGAACATTTCGACATTTCGTTAAGCAGAACAATGGGCCGATATCTTGACGGAGAATCAGCTGGCTTGCCTACTTTTCTAAGAAGAACGAGTCGCCCTGTCTGCCAATCTTTTGGAAATCTTCCTTCGGTGAGGTATTTATCCATGAGGTCCCTAAACCGAGACTTTAGTGGAGGTAAAGCCAGGCCCCCGTCACTCGCGCAATGCAGCGTTATAAATACCTACCGCTAAGTAGCGCGCCGGCGCTCCGACCGGCAGAGGGCCGCCGCGCCGCCACCCGCCGCGCCGCACGCGAGACTTTTATTATTATTATCGAATCTTGTAACTTGTTTTTTTTCATAAATTTGTTTTTTATTATTTTGTTTTTATTGGTTTCTTTTTTTTTATTGCTTTTTTGTTTATTATATAAATTTGATTTTTATTTTCTTTTTTTATCAATAATTCTTTATTTATAAATTTCTTTTCAGAACTAAAAACGGGATTTTTATACATAAATCGAATAATTTTTCGAAAATTTTCGGTTAAATGTTAATTCGAAAAAAGTTCTACTTGCATTGTGGTTTATAAAACCACACAATAATTTTAATTTAATCAATTTATTTAACCATACGGTGGTACATTACTGTGAAGCTATTGTAAGTTGTTAAAAGACAAAAAAAATGTATTTTTTTTTCATAGTAGAAATTCGAAGTAGGTAATTCGAACTAATAAGACAGTAATTCGTTGCCATAGTAACAATCTTCAGTCCTCAGCAACATAGTATGTATACATGTATTTTTTTAGCAACATAACATGTATTTTTTTATAATTTTTAAATATATTAATGACGGTAAAATAATATTCTATTCTCTTATTTTGAGTGGGGCTTTCCTTGCAATCAATTTATTTCATTAATCCTACGTATACCATTTTGTTTATGTTCTTTGTACAACCCTTATGTTTTCGCTCGATGACGCAATCACGCGGTGTACGCGAGAATCTCGATTCTCGGCTCACGTTTATAGAGACCTTTTCTTCTTGCAGCGACTTTTGTTTGTCGGTTTTGGCTATTATTATTACAGCGATTCGAGCGTTTCTATGGGAGTGATGTATCTGTTACGTAGTAACTATTAACTAATCTGTGGTAAAGCTACCACCAGAGTCCGTCCAGGGACGCCGTCTGGTCCTGGCGCGGTCTTTTTGGCTTTGAGCCTGAATAAAGCTGCTTTATACTCCCCATTCGTGATGGTCGGAATGGAGGGCAACGGAAAGACCTCCTTTGCGGGAATCATGCGGGGTGGTGTAAAATCTGAGGAGCCCCGAGGAAAAAGAGTAGTGATCACTGTCTAAGAAGTCTGGCTGGAGAGACTCCGTTAATGGTGGGGCAAGTGTCTGAAGCTTGTTTTAAACCATACGATATGGCCGTCCCCACGCGTCTTGGTTTAGTCCTTCCAACAACTCCTGCCATGCTCGATTTTTGGCTTCCTTGATCGCAATCTGTAGAGCCCTCTTGGCAGACTTGTAGGAATCTAACAGATTGGATTTAGTCGTCTCGTCACATGTTCGTCTGTGGCGGGCGTGCAACCGTTTTGCCCTAACACAGTCCTTTCTTATATCAGAGAGTTCTCCGGACCACCAGTAGAGAACGGACGATTTTTTGGAGGACGATGACGACTCGAGGCATAGCTGTATCACACACTTTGGTGAGCGCGTCGCGCAGCCAGTCTGCCTCAGCATCGACCCCCGCGAACGATAGTGAGTTTGCAAGCCAGGCTTGTACCACAGCTGACTTATTAGTAAGCTCCTTGTCCATCCTGGAGATGGCCCAGCAAGGAAAAATGGAGCCAGCATTCCTTCCGTGACTTGCCCAGTCCGGTATGGTGGATGGAGACCCGCCAATCAGTGACTTTGCATTCGATAGCAGGGGCAGCAAACGTGAGGTCTACAATGGACTCTCCTGCTTTCGAACACAAGTGTTTGTTGAACCGCGGTTAAGGAAAGAAAGGCCAGATATTATGGCCCATTCCTCCACCAGCTTACCCCTCCGATCAGTGGCCGGGGATCCCTAAGCCGCCGAATTGGCATAAGATCGCCTAGAACAATCATTGAAGGCGTAGAGTTCCGCTGGAGATAATTCCGACGTCGATTGACCGCTGTGCCATCGATTGCAGGAATAGATTCTGAGCGGCGGCGCACTAACTTAGATTCCCTTGAAGATATTTCCTGAAGATCCTATCAACTATTAGGTCTTCATAGGCCGTTCGCTTCTTTCGGAGCGTGCGTCATTAGTAGCTATTCCTAAGGGTAGCATTTCCTCTGCGTTTGGGTGGGCTGCAGCTTCTTCCACCCATTACGTGATTTGCCACCTGCTTGAAATCTGTGCAAATCTCAAAGAAGGTGGCAATTCTTGATATCTGTGTAAATCGCACAGTTTGGAGTGGCATTGCATCCCGACGACTTGTGAACGGCTATCCCACAACGGAAGCAAAGGTCACTGCTGTCCTTCCCCGTCGAGTATTTTGCTCTGGTGTGCCCGGGCTCAAGGCATTTAAAACAGCGCGTTGACCTCGGCTCCAGGATTTGACACTTAACCGAGACGATACCGAGCGACTAAGGTTTCTGTTTTATTTCACCCACCCTTGTTGCCCCAGTAGATCAGCCGCTCTTTTCGGAAATCGCGCTGCGCACATCCTCCTTGGTTACAGAGTCGTCCAGGCCGGAACTACGCAAATCGGCACACTTTACCGGTCTAACGACACTGACATTTTCAGAGAAGATGTCTTTTAAATTGCTTACCAATAAGACTGCTTTTTCAGAGGGAGTTTCCTTCGGAAGCTCGATAAGACGAGCCCCCGTGGCAGTTCCCCTGAATCGGAGGTCATTGACGCCCACGCTTCTGGCCATTCCTCCTGAGCTTCAGGCCTGATGGTAAGTACCAACGCAGGATTGCGGGGGGCCTTCATCGCTCTCTTGATGTTGGCTTTGGCTGCTTTAGCCTTGGCCTTAGCTCCCTTCTCTTTAAGGGTAGCTGCTTTCACCGCCAGGGCTTGGACCTGCTCCTGATTTCTTTTGGTTCTTGCTCTACGCCCCAAAGCCTTAGTCCACTTATCGAAACTTTCCGACTCTTTAAAAGGGAGAGAGGAGAGCCTTAGTCCACTTATCGAAACTTTCCGACTCTTTTGGTGGGACCGACCGTGGGAGAGCCATGCTTCGGCACGAACGGGCCGGCTCGATCGGAGTGATACCACGGCCTCACAGAAGACGTGACGGCGTGAAGCAACGCTTGCGTTGTGTTTCGTCGTGTGAGTGAGGGTACCGGAGGCCCAACCCCCTACCCCCCTTATGATGGCGCAGTTAAATAGATTGTTACCCCAGGAGGGTACCAACTGCGCTAGCGTTAGAGAATTCCTCTCTGGACGTCCACTTCCAGGACGCAATATACCTGGAATCAATTATCAACCGCCAGCTCCTTCGGTACCTAGAGGATCACCAGCTGCTCAGTGACCAACAATACGGCTTCCGTAGGGGTCGCTCTACTGGTGATCTTCTAGTTTACATGACTCATCATTGGGCAGAGCCATTCGATGTCTTTTTTTCTTCTTGCGGACTTACCGTCACCGCTCGAAAGCAGCACCACCAGCATCTGAGACATCACCGGTCGTCATTCTAATGGCATCAGTGCAAGATATCATAGATTGCACCGACTCATTAGACGTGTCAGAATCGTCCAACCGTCTCTTTTCCCCCTTATCGGGTACATCTGTAATGACGATGATTTCAACCCTCGACCCTTCTGTTGACATTAGCGAAACCGCCGATTTTGTCAACTTACTATCTACATCCTTAGCACTAGATTTGCTACTATACTTAGAGCTAGACTTATCGCTACTATTTACATTACATTACTTATATTATTCTGTACTTGCCGCAGATCTGCTGCGTGATCGCGTTAAACGCGGTGTTTCCTCTCCGCTCCCATAACGGAGTTCCCCCTCATCAATAATACTTCCACTCGCCTCGGTTATATTTTCCACCGCCGCCGGCCCGAATACCGACGGTGGCCCACTCTTAACGGGTTCGCATTTTTAATACGCATCTGAAGAAGTGGATCTCGGTTAGCACAGCACCAAATACGCCCGGCTTCGTCACAAAGATCCATGTTGCGCTTTGCAGGGTGAGCTCCCTAGGGTGGCCGTTCGGGACTGGAGACCCTCTAGCCAGTCATCCCATCGGCACGGACCAGACGGCCCAATGCTCAGTGCGCCGGACCCCCGGCTCGGCTAAGTGCGGGTAATGGGTTTGCCCGACAGCAGACTACTGAATCCACTGCCGCGCATACGAGCCAGAGCTTGAAGAAGTCTGGATCGGAAACTTCGAACAGAACAACAACAAGAGACGCGAAGCGCCATAGTGAACAAATGGTCCCTTACAGCCAGCAAAATAACTGCTGGATTAATTCAAGCCAAACTACGATCCGCAACGGGTCAGCGTTCTATAGCCAAATCCCCTTCTTACAACAAGAAGGAGAGACTTCCCCATGGGGGCTACTTGTCAGACTATTAGCCCGCGGGTTGCCCGAGGTGCACCACGAGGAGGTTGTCTGACTTCTCACCCACCGCTGCTAGGCCAAGTACTGCAAGTTCGATTTATTCCAAAGAATTTTTGGTCGTATATCGTAGTGTTTGAGAAAAATAAGTGTTTATTATTTGACCAGATTTACTTACCTATTTCATAAAAACATTTTTTTAAAGAATTACCTATACTTATCAAGAACAAGTTGAATAGGTATTGTGTCCCTGTTTATCTACACAGGTAAATCTCGCGACAAGCTTTTATGCTATGATAGCTGTGCCCGCGACTTCGTTCACATGGATGTCGGAAAATAAAAAAATTTCCCCGTTTCTACAGCATTTTTCATTGATGCTCAGCATCTATTAGTCGTAGCGTGTGTTTATATAGCCTACTATACAACACAAAAATAATTTTTCAATTTAAATCAGTAGTTCCTGAGATTAGCGCGTATAACCAAACAAACAAACTCTTCAGCTTTATAATATTAGGAAGTACAGACACGGTAATAGTATATTACCGTGGTATAGATAAAATAAATTGCCAAGTGCGGGTTGGACTCGTGCACCGAAGCGAAGGTTCCTTACAAACTTATCTAAGTTATATGTATACGTTCCTAACTATGAGTATGTACATATTTACGGTTTTCAGTATTTATTTTTCCTCAACGTGTGATATAAGACCTTGCTTCTTGGAAAATTTCAGTATTCTAGGTCAATGGGAAGTACCCTATAGTTTTGATTCCCGTAAAAAATCGCAAAATTTGCGAAAATATGCAACATAAATGGTCATATCTTTTGACCTCCTTGACTTACAATTATGATTTTTTACATCTGAAAGAGACGTAGACTCGAATGTTTTGTATATATTTCTATTTGATATCTTTACGCGTTTCCGAGAAAAAGGACCGAGAAGAAGAGAAAAACGGACAACAAAGTGATCCTATATGGGTTCCGTTTTTTTCTTTCGAGGTACGAAACTCTTGGAAAAATTGCGGCATGTAACAAATTGATGGGCTTAATTTAATTTAAAGTTTAATTTCCCCTTATAAGTGCATTAAAATAAAATTTTGTTTTTACAATGTTTCTTTACTCGTATTAGAGTTAGTTTTGTAGGTATTATTATTAATTCCTATAATGTGGTGCAAAACGAAGTAAAAGCACAGATTACTAAATAGGTAAAAGTAGCTCCGAGCGGTCACTTGAAGATCAACTACGCACAAATTGCGTGATGCATAAGGTTCGCACAAATATAAATCGGCATACATCATAAAAAATATATGAACGTTCGAAAATTTGTTGGATTATTGATAATTCTGTTTTAGTATTAAATCATATAACGTATAAAGTTATAAAAATGGACGGAGTAATTTTTCACATCACGTTATTAAGCAAAAATCAAAAAAATATGTTTCCAAAGGAAAATTTATTGGATTACTTAACAAACCTATTTATTTAGGGAAATAAGACCATATTAAAAAATAAAAATTAGCAGAGCAATTTTCCAATAGAAGTTATTGCGCAAAATGTTAAAAGTTCAATTTAGTGCATCACCCAAATCGAAAAAATGTTGGATTACTTTACATACTTGTTCTAACTAGTACATACGTACGCATACAAGAATAATTTCAAACTGAGGAAATATCCACAGAGAGCTATAAGCGTTTTTCATGTTTAGGTAAAAATACCTAACTTCCCATTATAAATTTTGTTGGATTATTGTACATCTGTCATCTGTATTAGGTATCATCACCACATGCCAAATTTCATAGACGGAAGAATTTGTCGGATGTCTCCATACAACGAATGTCCTCGTTGACTGGACTATGACTTTTAATGCCACTTACACGCTTTGTGTGACCGAACTAAAACGTTACTTTTTACACGTTTTAATCATTTTTTGGAAGGCTGGAGTGGAAAATGAAGGATGTATTTTTGCAATTTTCTGGGCTATAGAATTGCACGTATATTTATTATTGTATTTTCTGCAACAAACACACACACACACACACACACACTCGCACTCACTCGCGCTCACTTACACACAGACACACCGCACGCATCATTAAATAACTATTTCATGCGATGACATTGAATTCTGTGTTGTTATTTTTAAGGTACTTGTAGTTTATAGTAGGTAGTAACTGCCTGCCATACCAAATATTGTCTTTATTGATTGTTTTCTTTGAGTTTTTATTTTACCTGTTTAAATAACTAAATTTATTCTCACAACTACCAAGTTTCTGTTTTTACTGGAAGTATAATGTGTTTCATTAATTGGCTTATGTTTGGGTAATTCTGTAAAAAAAATATATATGTATAATGTTGCGCTGTTGAAACAATGTTTAAATAAATAAATAAATAAAAATGTATTATGTTTTGACAGTTCACTGCGATAAACCGGTATATCACAGAACACAGAAAGAGGTTAGAAAGGCAATCATGCACCGTTTGTACGGGAACCGCTGTCGCCAGTTTTGCTCCCACTTCTTTTCCTTGCACCGCCCATGCAAAGTCGCGCGAAATCGGGCTGAACCAATCACAACGCTCACTGGGCTCCTCATTCACAGAAATTCACTGACGTCCAGAGCCGCGTGTACAAATAACATTATTTTAGTGATTGACATCGATTAATAGCTATCGATATTAAATATTGCCAGCAATTTAACCATTTGAAATATTTAGAAAACCAAAAAATAATTATTACTTTCATTATACGTTTATAATTAATAATATTCAAGTAATATTTTGTTTCTATGTAACAAAATTAAAGCTTTTTAGCTCAAAAATGTTGTAGGTTAGACGTAAAATAAAAGAAAAACTATACCTAATACTATAATGCACCGGTCTGAAAGCATAAACTAGAATGGATAATCTGACAAACGGACGTGCGGTAGTTTAGTTGTTAGGATATTTTAGTTGGATGGAGAAGTAAATATTTGTAAAGTAAATATTTACCTGTAAATTTGTGTTTTTTAAAGTACTCAAATCTTCATGTCTTGCTTGGCCACCTACCTATGCTAAAATAGTCATATAAATATTATGGTGATATTGAAAATTCTAAGTTGTAAAATTAGTTTAGAATTTGCCCCTAATTTTTTTTTAATCGAACTAATTGTATCGTGAAAATTGAAATTAATTTTAAAATTTTAATCTTTGATTACATCGCCGTACTTATATGAATAGGATGTTAGAAAGGGTAGGTGTTAGCTTCGCCAAACATTCTGTATTATCTATAAGTAATAATTATTATTATGGCATTTTAAGTGACAAATAATATGTTATTTTTACTTTATACAAATATTTTAAAATATACATTTATCGATAAAATGTAATGCGTGCGTTTTTTGATTAGCACGGCACTATCCCTTGTACTGCGACTACTGCGTTAATGCTCATTAAGCCAAATGCGTCACTACCGAAAGCAGTGTACTACATTACGCGCTCTAAGTAATATGGCAAAAATCGCGGGCGTACATTGCCGGTAATGTATATTTTTTAGAAAAATATTATGTAACTTATCGTTATGATCAGTTTTGGTGGATTTTGACATTATGATCTATGGAATATGGTCATTATGATTAATTTACTACTTACCGATGAAAAGAAATTCCTTCTTTAGCTACACTTGACACCTGACTTCTTGTTTTACAAGTAATTATAGCACAAGAAGGCATTTTTTTATATTTATAGCGCCGCGCTTCACGATACACTCACTGTAGTTGTCCGTCAGTGATTAAACAACGCGTTCGCGTTGCGGGGCCACAAGTATGAGCATTTAGTCATAGTTGTGGCTACGCGTGCCCCGCCCACATAGCCCTTCTAACCTCTTTCTGTATTCTGTGCGGTATATCATATCGGGTTTTGGTCATGCTATGGAGGCTGGTTTGACTATCGTACATTAAATAAAAATATAAATAAATTAATAAAATTGATGTTTTGTTTAAGTATGTAGGTATGTACTATACGTAGTAAAATTGAAAACAAGGCGAATTGAAACAAAAATTAATTAAATTTCAAACATTTGCAACAAACTAACTAATAATTGTGTGTAACACTGTACCTAGTCATATCATTTTGCTTTATTCTTTTTTATATAGGCCACACACGGTAAGCATGTAGGAGTCCGACAGCAACCGCAGTCTGCGATCGGACTTTCCTTCGGTCGGATTGTGTGTAATTAGAAAATTCTGTATAAAAATCTGTATCCAGTGCTAATCTGTATTACACATCGAAAATCTGTATAAATACGGAGAAATCTGTATATATGGCAACACTGCACGGGCTGGCTGCCAAGAAATTTGTGATAAGACTCAGTGACACGGTGTCACTGAGTTAGACGTGGGCGTTATTTCACGTCACTAGTTACAATAACTAGCTACGCGGCATTTGGCGGCATGTAACCGAATCACTAGTTTCGAGACAAACTACAAGTAGTGATTTTTGTAAATGCGTTATTACTGTGATTGTTGGGTATGAGTGTAAGTCGTTGCCCAATTGACGTATTGTATTTAAATGTTAACTTAGATCCAAAAAGAATTTTGATAGGGTCATAAACTCAATTACGTTTTTTTTTTCGGGGGGAAATGCGTAACCGCACCGTACCCGCCGTTGGCTAGACGGCATAAACTCAATTACCTATCATAAAATTAAAATAAAACAAAAAAATGTGTATAAAAAAATGTCAATGTATAAAAAATGTAAAATTATAAAAAAATGTTATTAAAATCATAGTTTCGTAGTAAACACTAAACGCACGCACAACCGTAACCGTTAATGGTAGAATCGTGAGGACAGTTATTTTAATTCATAATGTGCACGGACACTAAGAAGGGATTTTTAAACATTTTAACCCTAAAGGGATGATATAGGGGTTGTAAGTTTGTATGGAAAAATCTTTAAATTGGCAATGATTTTGATAAAACTTGAGATTGATGCTCTTAAAAATATTTAATTGAATACGTGTTTTATGGTTTTTTGGAATTCCCCCCTTAGGGTGCAAAATAGGGGTTGAAAGTTTCTATGGAAATTTTTAAAATCTGCTCATTATCCGGGCTTAAATAGGCTACAAAATTATTTTTTCTACGGGAAAATATAAATTCCCACGGGAAAACAATAATGACGCGGGTGAAGCCGCGAGCGGAAAGCTAGTCAATCATAAATACATTTAATGCAGTCAGTCCTAAGCCTGAATAAAGTATGAAGGGAAGTTAATTTATTGATTTAACTGTATAGCTTTGATAGTGATTTAATTTATTTTCGTTTCGTGTGTAACTGTATAGTTGGTGGAGGTATTTATGAAAACAATCACAATAGCTGAATAAAAATAGCTAGTTACAAAAATCACTAGTTTTGAAACAGGTGACTGTTTCAAAACTAGTGATTTTTGTAATCTCACAGACTGTCATAATACTGAAACGATACATGACATTTCTTTTTTTTATTGGGTTATTGTTGGCCGAGGCCATGGGATATCGCTCATGGCTGAGGAAAACCTATTTTTTTTTCAGATATGGCGACTGCTTAAAGGCAAAGGGAGTAAACATACATTTACTTTTTTTTTCGTCGCATATCTTTTTAACTATTTTTGAAGAAAGAAGGTAGTATTTATTAAACTGTTTATTTTTACTTTTTTTTTATATTTCAGTAAGGCGTTTGCCTGTAATGGAGACCGCTCTTCCATCTCTACAAAAACAGTTACCTGCAGGCCAATTATGGATCTTTCATCGTATGACATGGTATAAATTTGAGAAAAAGAAGTCATGAAATGCTGCATTTCGTATTACCGTTCTCCAATGATATCATCACTATGGCATAATTTCATTGATGTCATCATTAAATAATAAACAAATGATCAAAAATCTGACCGGAAATCGTATTTTTCGTTTTGCACTATGATATCATTTGCAAAACCATGAGATCGGTAATAGGCCCTCTGGTCCTTGCTCTTATTAAAATGAAGCCCTGGAGTCAATGATATCTCATCGAAGACTATTGAGCATAGCTTCTTTTTTTCATTCCAGCTCGCAATCTAAAACAAAACAAAAATTTCATTTGTAACTTCAACTATGAAGTCTTGTAGTGAAAGCTCAATGGCTCTAATTTTTAAATTTGCAAAACCTTAATATCATTCCAGTTTACAGTCTGTCCATCATTGTCAATATTAAAATTATATCCCTACTGCCCTTGAAAAACTTTGAAGTTCATAAATGACTCAAATGTTAATTGGTAATTTCTTAACTTCCTTTCGATTAGACTATGAAAACTGTCAGCTTCGTTTTGAGTGTGCCCACGTATTTAAAATTATGTGTAATACTGATTATATTTAAACGAGTTACAGCATACAAGTATAATGTTCTAATGTATTTATTTTTGTTCTGCCAACAGCAGTTGTCAGAGCAAAAAAATATTTCTTTAGGTGCCGTATCTTCCGCGCATACATTTCTTAAGTATTACACATGACCATTTCATTGGCACCCCGTTTAGCGTCTACCTCAGTTCAAAAATAACAATGTCCCGTATCATATGCATTTTATCTCCTTTCAATAATTCTGTTAGAGTCAAATTGTAACTATTTAACTTAGATTTATAATAAAAAGCTATTGCTATATATAATAAAAGACATTGCAATCATCATCATCATTTCAGCCAAGAGACGCCCACTGTTGGACATAGGCCTCCCCCAAGGATCTCCATACCGATCTGTTCTGCGCCTCACGCATCCAGCGCCTTCCCGCGACCTTCACCAGATCGTCGGTCCACCTTGTGGGGGGCCTTCCAACACTGCGTCTCCCTGAACGCGGCCGCAACTCGAGGACCTTTCCGCCCCAACGGCTGTCAGTCCTACGAGCGAAGTGTCCTGCCCACTGACACTTAAGGTTTGCAATTCTTTGGGCTATACCGGTAACTCTAGTTCTTATACGGATCTCATGTTTTCTGATGTGATCACGCAGTGAAACCCCGAGCGTAGCCCTCTCCATTGCCCTTTGAGTGACTGAGCTTTCTTATGAGACCCATTGTAAGCGGCCACGTCTCAGTTCCGTACGTCATCACTGGCAACACGCACAAATTGAAGACTTTCGTCTTGAGGCTGCGGTAGACGGGCCGAGAATATGCTGCGTAGCTTCACGAACGCTGCCCAGCTGAGTTGGATTCGTCGATTTACCACTTTCTGGAAGTTGGACTTACCGAGCTGGACTATTTGCCCCAGGCACACCCCGGACACTCCATACAACGTTCGCAAATCAATTACCTATCACTACTACTTAAGCAAATGACGTTTGTACACGCGCAAATGTGTGCGTGGAATCTAGTAGGGCTGAGTGCGCGGTTATCTATCGAAATGACGCGAGAAGTGCAGCGACTGCCTTCTCTTTTACCCGCATAGCGCTGTCTCTGTTATCGGCCGGCGCGCGCGTCTACTCGGTGAACGTGAACTGTCGTCGCGCCCGAGCGATCGCGCGCGCCCTTGTTTAAGTGTCAGTGATGTCAGTGGCCGTTCTGTGCGTAGTACTATTATATATTCTGTGCCCCAGGCACAGAATAGATAATAGTACTACGTACAGAACGGCCACTCACCTCCTCGCTGACACATAAACAAGGGCGCGCGCGATCGCTCGAACGAGTAGACGCGAGCGCCGGCCGATAACAGAGACAGCGCTATGCGGGTAAAAGAGAAGGCAGTCGCTGCACTCCTCGCGTCATTTCGATTGATAACCGCGCACTCAGCCCTACTAGATTCCACGCACACATTTGCGCGTGTAGAAACGTCATTTGCTTATGTAGTAGTAATAGGTAATTGATTTGCGAACGTTGTATGGAGTGTCCGGGGTGTGCCCCAGGTAAATATATTCGTCAATAACTTCCAGCGTAGAGCCTCCAACATTCACAGGAGTGGGTACCTACTACACGGGAATTCGACATAATTTTAGTCTTGTCCATGTTCATTTTAAGACCCCCCTTGTTAGGAAACTCTACAGAGGTAGTCGAGCATTATGCATAGATCCTCCACGGTCTCAGCCATGACTACGATATCATCAGCAAAACGAAGGTGAGTCATGTACTCGCCGTTTATGTTGATGTCGAGTCGAAGACATTGCAATTGCTTTCATTTTGACGAGCACTTTGTTTTTCAATACGACTTAAATTCTTCTCTGTTAAGTGCTTTTGATACTTCTCTTCCATATCTTGTTGTTGTTTAACATTAGAATTATCGTACGATACACATAAATCGCACTGATCTTTTTTTGGGTAGATTGATAGGGTATTTTTAAAAGTTTTACAGACCCTAATTATCTTTCCCTCTACAGTAAAATAGGCTTTATTAGGATTTCTGGGCTTTTCGGCATTAGTGTATTTGACATCTACCAAACATGTTCGAATATAAGACCTCTGAGGGGCAATCGTACTATTTACAACGTTTGAACCAAACCAGAAACGCTTCTATTCTCATACATTTTAACCACGCCTTGACAGCTGTCAGTTGCGAAATCATATGGGAACGGTAACGATTCGGTTTTGGTTCAAACGTTCATAAATAGTGCGAAGTTACCTCAGATTCTTCATAAGACTGCCAAAAAGAAAAACTTTCTGTTTGGTGATGCATCATCTTTTGACTCAGATTGTGACACGGAAGAAAAATTGTGGTGTGACTACAGAGAAATTAAATTAACTACAGTCACACTGGTGTGACAATACGGCGTGACTACGAATCGGTTGTGAAATAATCAGATCGGTCGCAAGCGAGTAAGAAATGTTGAAAAATGGCAACAATGTGTCAACACGAAGAAGAAATATAGTAACTTAATATATAAAGTATTTTTGTATTTAAAAACTTTTTGTTGTTACCTGTTTTAGTAATATTAATTATAAAGTATATTAGTCCTTAGAACCGTATAGCACTATTCCCATCACTTACCTTAGCAAGAACTTTCCTAAGCCCCAAGGTTGCCTGGTAGAAATTGCTACCTTAGCAATAAGGCCGCCTATTGTTACTGTGTATCTTATATTGTTATGTTGACAATTATTATTGTTGACCACGTGCTAGAGATTAAGTCAGTATCATGGACTTCGCTCCACATTCACGCGAGATTCTCGGCGAGAGTCTCGGCAAGAAACTACGCGAGAACCTCGGCAAGAACTTCTTGGGTACACACTTCTCGCGAGATTCTCGCGAGAAGGTACAAGGCAGGGTTGGCACAAAATCAGTGATTAAATTAAATTATGTCTTTATTTTTGTGAAGAAAAATGTATTTTTATGAATATCTATTTCCGAGTAAATCAGATATTTCATATTTCAGTGTCATTATTGTAATTCTTGATTAAAAAAAACTAATTTTCCAGCTTTTTGGTCCCTAGTCTGTTACGTAATTTCGAGTGAACAATGCCAAATGTAAAAAAAAACTTTCCACTGATGCTGAGGAGGCTATCGCTCCAAATAGTTGCCTCAGAACTGGGTAAATATTAATTTTTTCCTCTTCCTCTTTCGTTTCCGCAAAATAGCTATCCCAATTTGGGATGATGACTGAATTCTAATTTTTACGTCTCGTCATTAAATATTAAAATACCGCGGAAAAAAATGCAGTTCTGTGAAATTAGAATTAAAATCGGCTTAGAAATACATTAGATACAAACATTTTAAGTTGTTAATTGAAGGCGATTAGACAGAGAGATCCGACATCAACCGTGACGTCATCGTTGAGTACGGCCATATAAACTCCTTATAAATTGCCGTTTTGCTAGAAAGAGATGGAGAAAAATCTTTAATACCTTATATCTTGGTTGTTTTTATAGTTTTTCGAAAACCGTTTTTTTCTTTCTGTTTATTATATGAATGAGCTTCTATTAAAGCAAAAAAAAAATTTTTGTCATCTAGCCCATTAGTAACGATAAAAACGAAAGAATCAAAAAAATCATGATAAATTAGGATTTATTCAATAAATCATGATTAATTGGATTTTATTAAAAAATCATGATTTTTCCAACCCTGGTAGTACAAGGTTCTCAATATAGTTCTCACGCCTTTGTCTTGCGCCAAAAAACCGACAAAAGTCGGAGAACTACGCGAGAAAATGCGAATCTGATCCACATTCACGCTTCTCGTGTTGTTCTCGCGTTCTCGCGAGAATGTGGAGTGCTCATTAAGTCCATGGTCAGTATCTTTTCATGACTTTTGAAATGACAACTGTAAATCCGTTGCTGGCTCTTCTATATCCAATCGTGTTCTAACTGCGATTGAATAGTGCTTAAGAATAGTGTAATAAGCTCTTTAGTCTGTGGCTCTGTGCACTTGACCACGGCCTGTAAAGGCCAGAGGCGCGTTCAAAGCCTCTGGGTGTAGTTGTCCGGTTGTTTTTTAACTCGCTCAGAGGCATTGAACGGATTGCAGCAACCAAATCTTTTATCTCCCTCTTTCACATGATTTTTTATTTCTTTCTCTTTCTAGGGGATGACATTATATAATATGGCCACCAATATCATCCAATCACGTAAGAGTATTTCAGTAATAAACGTCAGAGCGTTTTTCAACCATCAAATTCGATGGTTGTTCGGTTGTAACTCGCGCCGATACTCTAATACCGGCTCCAGCCCCCCTAGCACGTCCACCAAAACACGATATGATAAAGCGGTTTATCGCGGTGAACTGTCAAAATACAATAGGATCTCGTCGTATTTTGACAGTTCAACGCGATATATCGCTTTATCATATCGTGTTTTGGTGGACGTGCTACGGGGGCAGACTCACGCGAGAAGTCTCGCCGAGAACTTGCGCGAGAACCGAGAAGGTATCCACACTCAGCGATCTTCTCATTTACATTCTCGGTCGTGATCCGGAATGGACGACAGTGCTACTGCCTTGGTATTGACAAAGTACTTTTTTATAGAAAACGTTTTGCATCCCACAAAATGGGCTCTGCGTGAAAATATTCTTTAAACTTTAACTCTGTTTCATTTTTCCACATTTTTTACTCGTATGTCTAAAATTACTAAACTAAAAAGACTAACGAAATATCTCAGAACAATTAAAATCTTCGTAAATTTAAATTATTTTCTAAATGATATTTATCACAAATTATTTTGTTAAGCACTGATATCACAGATGAGAGACTAAATTTAATGAAAGAGTATACAATAACTGTGAAGTTGTCTAAACGATACTGATATGCATCAGACACCACAAAGTATTTTTTTATAGAAAATTGGCACGAACATGCGATCTACGCCACGGTCGCAGTCGCACTGAGAACAAACGAGAATGTGATAGTGTTCTCTTTTCTCGCCCGAGAAACCCTTTGAAGCGGGCAAAAAAACCGACACCGATCGGAGAACAGGCGAGCCCGAGAACGCCTTGATAAGTCTGTGACACAGAGTACTATCATATAGTCTGTGACTTCGTCACCTAGCGCCAGCGTTGGATTTCGTAGTATAATTATACTATTTGTACCATTATTTCATGATGTGTAGTATGTAGTATCGTAATGCCAAGATACTACGCGAACATACTTCCTGGAGGGACTCTGTACCAGGGTCGTCTGCTTAGGTACCTCCGTCTTACCTATTTCTGCCGCAAAGCAGCAGTGCTTGCATTGCTGTGTTCCGGTTTGAAGGGTAAGATATGGCAGTGAAATTACTGGGTATTGTGACTTTACATCTTGTGTCACAAGTTGGCAACGTACACTGTGGTTCTTGTGGGGGTTGCAGTTTTGCTGCGAATCTCACAAGAGCCACATGTATTATAGGTGACTGTTACCACTTACCATCAGGTGGGCAGTTTGCTTGTTTGCCAACATTCTGCAATAAAAAAAAATAAAAAAAAAACCTACCTACCATAATTTTACCCTCAGCTCGATTGATCCTTTTTATTATTTAACAAATAATCAAAGTATCTACCCTACAATATATAAAAAGCCAGCGACAAGCTCTGGCCGGGGATTCCTTGCATAGTGTTTTACTATCTCATTGTCGTGGCGCTTTATATGAACCGTTATGCATACAATAGGTTACACGACATAAGAACAAAACGGATTAATAACTTTAAGGAGTAACATAGGTTGTTCACGAAGTATCGTCTTATCTATACGGATTGAGAGCCATATTCGATGGAAACGGGTCATACGGCCCGCTTTACTCTCTGCATGGAAGCCGAGAAATTCTCAGTACTAACGACAGGAAACCTAGACACATCTAGGAGGCATTACACCTGTCCCTTCCGTTAGGGGACCGCGAGAGCTGCCTTACTATAATCAACACAACCACGGGGGCTCACCCCCTCACAGACCTCCAACCTCCCCTATAGTCTGCCCATGCCTCGCAACATTTACGGTCTTACTACCGCCTTAACTGCTTCATCACTGACACTCCTGATCTCTCTCACACAACTAGGCGGTTTCATCGCCTGCATCACCAGATGCCTCACGTGGTCCAGACCACGTGCCCTTGACGCAACAATGCACGCCCCCAGGCTCCCTTGACGCAACTCGTACGCCCCCAGGACTCCCTTGACGCAACTCGTACGCCCCCAGGCTGCCCTTGACGCAACAGTGTACGCCCCCAGGCTCCCTTGACGCAACTCGTACGCCCCCAGGAAAAGAGATCAGGAGAGGCCCGGCTCTCCGGCCACTGTTGGACACACAGAACATAGAAATCTCTTCCAGTGTTCTGTGGTTGAACATATCAGATGGACCATACTTCATGAACTTGCACAATTCTTAACTAAGCCATCAGGCACTTACCATTGTTGAACTAAGACAATAAATTGAGGACAGGTTCTTAACGGTCATTAAATAATACGTTTGCTACGAATACTTGTAATCAAAATATATTTATAATAATATAACACAAAAATGAAGTCTTCTATTTTCTATTTACATGACAAGAGTAATCAAATTATAAAAACATACATTTCCGTTGACATAGACGCAAACCCAAAGCATTTATACTCATTACTCAACATCCTGCGAGCCCCAAACAAAAATCAAACATGAACATGTTTAGTGGTACTAAAAGGTGAATAACAAAGCGTGTTCTAACGTAAAACATAAATAACAGAACTCTCGAAACTTAAAACTGAACATTGACTACCCTTAATTAAAGTATTATTATAATTAAGATCGAATCGTCAGACAATAATATGGAATATTTTAAACACCTAATCTGTACCTACTTGGCAAACGAACTAACCTGCCGAAACGTGTCTTAACATCAGTTATTTTTGAATCTTTTAAATCATTGACTAAATTCTCTTTACCGCTATTTTCTACGACACGCTTTTGTTCTAACAACCCTTCCACATCGACAGAAGAAACCTCCAGCGGATACAGCCTTTGGAACGGTCTCACTTTGATACCCGTAGAGGTTTTTACTTCTGCTGTCCTGCTGATTCCATCACTTCCTGGGAAAACATTCACAACCAGTCCCAATGGCCATTTCACTCTTTTGTCTTCTGTTCCCACAAGTACAACATCTCCAATTTTCAATGCATTTCTCTTATCTTTAGTTCTTTCTATCAGCATAGTTAAATACTCCTTCTTAAACCTGCTTTTAAAATCTTCTCTTAAATCCTGTAAATATTTATATCTAGTTTTGATTGAAATCTGATCCAAGTCTGTAACGTCCGTCTCTGATATGGGTTGAATAAAATTTGCCGGTGTGAGTGGTTCTAAGGCTGAGTTTTGGTCGTCTTGAACGTAGGTTAACGGTCTTCCATTTATTACTGCTTCACACTCACAAAGCACCGTTTGCAATTCGTCATAATACACTTACGCTTTACCGAGCACACGTCTTAGCATTTCTTTTAGTATACGAATCAGCCTTTCCCAAAAACCGCCCCACCAAGGTGCAGCTGGAGAATTCAATTTCCATGATATTTTGTGTATAGCGCATTGTTTCTTCACTTCCTCCCAATCCACGTTTTCAGATAATAACTGTTTTGCACATGTGAAATTGGAACCATTATCTGTTATAATTTGTTCAACTCGACCTCTCCTCGCAATAAATCTGCGTAATGTCAATACAAACGCTTCAGTAGACAAAGACCTACATAACTCGAGGTGAACGGCTCTATATACCGCACATGTGTATAATACTACCCAGCACTTTTTACCATCTTTAAGCAGTAGCGGCCCTGCTAAGTCGATGCCAGTCACCCCAAAAGGTTTTGAGCAGGTTATTCTCTCTACAGGCAAAGGTGCAGTCGTTACTTGCGTAGGCTTCGCTCTATACCGTGTACAGATTACACATTTAGATATCACAGATTTCACAAGGCGTCTAATACCTAATATCCAATATTCTTCACGCAGATCTGTTATCAGTTGATTTACACCTGCATGCTTCAAATTCAAATGTCGCTGCTCGACTAATCTTCTCACTATATTATCAGCGGAAGGTAATAGAATAGGAATTCTTGTGGCTTCTGGTATATCTGCCAATATTAACTTTGTTTTTATTCTAATTATATTTTTACTATCGAAAAAGGTATTTATATTAGTAGTCCTGTTTCGTAGAATATCTCTGTTTTCTTTTTGTATTAATAATAGTATATTTATCTCAGCTTTTTTATATTCTTCATATGATAAATCACCATCAAGTCTATTATTTTTATTTAATAAATTAAACATGTATCTTCTAATCCATGCACATACTCTAATTATCTTAGTATATTTAGAAATCTTACAAAATCTGTTAGTTATATTTATATTTATACAATCAACATTCTTAAAATACCGACACAGTACAATACCATTATTACCACTGAGTCGACACAACGCTATTTATACTGACAAAGGAATTGGGAATGCTGCTGGTAGTATCGGTAACATTAATAATTCACATAATTAGATTCATAATTTATTTATTACCCATAACAATATTAGAAACATAATCATTGTATCAATTTATTCATTTCGTTTCTTACCGGAAGTAGTCAGAGTATTCGCGGAACTCCGCGACACTCATCTCGGTTGTTCTGACAGAGTAAGACGGAAGTACTTTATGTATGTGTGTGTGCGAAAACGCGTTACGGGGTAAAAAACGCTCTGACGGACGCTTAGATAAAGAATGAATAGATAGGACGTGACCGTATACCCGTAAGGGACACATAGATGACGTCATACCTGCCTAAAGTAGATGGGTATACCAGTGTTGCTTTAAGTTTTACCCTACTTTATGTTTATAGTGGCTTTTACCACTATAAACATAAAGTAGGGTTGATTGATCTAAGTTTTTTTTTTGAGACATTTTAATGAGCGCCCCTCGCTCAATAATATGTCTCAAAAAATAAAAGTGGGAGGAAGTTGCGATATTTTTTATTGAATTCTTCATTCAACCTTCGCCGCAGTCTAAAGTTATTTACACTTTTACATAAAACTACACTTTTCGGATTTACTCGAGTATATTTCGTTTTAAAACATTTTACTATTATTTATTTAAGCTATTATGTAAACATCTTTACAAATATAAGAAAAAATATTAGGAATCATCATCATCATCCACACGCGTCCACTGCTGGACATAGGCCACTGAGCACGATCCGCGACCACTCGCTTTCAGCTTTTGCCAGCTAGGTACCTTGCGAAGATCGTCGCTCGATTCAGAATACAGCGGGCAATAATCATTGTTTTTTCTTTATCTCTGCAGTTTATTTAAAATCCAATTTTTACACATTTACTAAATATTTGTGAAGATTTAGAAAATGTATAATATTAAATTTTAAATAAACATTTTCTAAAATTATATTTCAATAGCACCGTTATTATCATCGAATAAAGGACTTCGGCTTACAGAGATAAAATTCACTACAATACAGGTAAAAATTCACTTGGGCTGGGTAAGTTCAAGAATTGAACTACTGATACCGCACTCAATATGGTGCTAAAAGCCCAAAGTTGGTAAGCTTGCTCACAGTGTGGAAAAAAGATCTGGCAAAGAACGCAAGATGCCGATGTAGATAGCTGGTTATTCTTAGTTGCCCGTGTTGCCACCCCCAACCTCGCCCCCGCTGGCGGCAACTTGGAAATAGCGCAGGACAAGACCAATTTGTAGATCTCTGAGGAAGATTATGTTCTATCAAGTACCTATATAATTAATTAGAAACACTTGTTCGGTGCATAGAGCTATATCTACATCCTATGTGTTCTTGTTAAATATTCAGACAAAGTAGAGATATGACTTATTTCATTTGGATTAAGCCAGATTACTAGCTATGGCACAAAATTGCTAATAAATCACAAACATTTTCTAGAGGCTGTCTACTCCTCGCCACTCACCAGCTGTTTTTGGGTGTGGTAAATACGTATTAAATTGCTTACGTACAAACTCATATGCCTTTGAACTTAAAAAGTGTAAGCACAGCGCGAATTTCCTTAAAGGTTCAGAATACTTTCTTTTGTCAACTCCTAAAAATCTTTTCAGAAAATCTCTATTGGTTCCTCCTACAGTATCTAAAATGTCCAACTACTAATTTTGCATCATTAACTTACACTTCAAATCACTTTACACATTTTCAAGTGTGACTACTTTTTTTCCCAATCGTCTAAGCGATTGACGCACTGGCCGTAGTTTTTTATTTGATGACCTCGCTGATTGTTTCAAACCCAGCATTTGAAGCCGCATTTTTCTCTTTCGGGGCGTATTCAAATTTGAACCGAAATCCAACACCGATGCGTCCTGAAACAATATGTATACAGGTTAAAAATAAAAGCAGGTTCTAATTTTACAACATTAAAAATATTAATTAATACATTTTTATACTGTATCTGTACTAATGGTCAGACTTGTTATATTAATAGAAAATGACCAAAATCAAACCATTAATAATATGTTTGGCCATATCAAAATAGTAGAAAAGGATACCTACCCTACCCATGTTAATCCAAAACTGTAAAATCAATTTCGAAATCCCCCATAAAAATAGTTGGGTTTGTGAAAAACAAATTTAGGTTTTGGCTTGATAGGGTATGTACCTTGTAGATATAATATGTATAAGTTACTGCTCTGTAAAAAAAGTTTAGGAATAGCACCACTCCTAAGAAAAGTGCCTTTTTTGTTGTTCAAAATGCTTAGAACACATTCGGGTATGCTTGGTTGGCTGCCAATTCAATCGACCAGTAGCTTTAACCCAACTGTTTTCGAGTAGTTATCTCCGAAGGAAATCTGTTAAATACAGACAAACAAGCAAATGGAAAGTCTCACTTCAAAAGAATTAACTTTGTTATCTAAAATGCTCAAAATTTTATACTTAAATATGTCAATATTAATGTAACACAGAAACTAATATGTGAGTTCCCTTTCACGTAACAAATTACCTACGAATCAAGGAAAAATAGTCGTAGCGCAACTGGTATCATTATAACCCGGCAAAATGTTATACGCGTTGGCTGTATACGTGGCCATATTGTATGGCGACATTCCTAGCTTGTTAGGTTAACAGTAACCTTACTACTTCGTTTGAAATTTCATGTTTAATCCCATAATATGATTGAGAACCATAGTAGAATGATAAAATATTGCAATATAACTTGTATTTATAATTTAAAAAATAGTTTTGAACCTTTTTATTGACACAATTTAGGTCTTACCTGTAAAAGGTTATATTTTCCTGTTTTCTAGCACTATCACTATTACAACCTAAAACGGAGCAGTGCACCATGATTTAAATGTTCAAATAGTTCACAATTACACTAATTAAAGTGTTAAATAATTACACAGTAAGCTATAATTCACACAACAAATTTCTTCCACGTATTTGTTTAGCACCAGACGAAGGTGATAAACAATCCCCACTACCAGTTTCACCTATATACGGTGACAAGGACAAAAAAAAATGATGCCATATTCTTCTTTCCTTTGGCAATGTGTATAAGTTTATCTCTTTTCCTCATGTTTGACGGCTTTTATAGCCCATCTATTCATTCTTTATCTAAGGACGGACGGTTAGTACACTCTGTGCCCGTTCAGAAGCTTCGAGTGATGCAACCAAACAACCAACTCGAGCGTAGGGTGAAAAACACTCTGACAGATTTTATGTCAAAGTCGATGTCAAAAATACGCTAATTATTTATTATTTTATTAAATAACACTACTTTGAACTCTTTTAAGTCTAATACAAGGGAAATATAGTGATTTTTATGTGTTGTAATTATGTTTAAGCAGAAAAATGGATATTGACTGTTTATTTCATAGTAAGGATTAGTAATATTTTGCCCTTTGCTTGATCTTGATCGGCAAGATACAAACTAAAAAAAAAGATAGCAACCGACCCGTTCTGAACCTCGGAGCGAGTGTGAAAATCACTCTCGGTTGCATTACTCTGACCCTCGGAACGCAACTCAGAATCCAACCCTGCCTAGCGCGAAGGCTCTGAACCACAGAACATAATTACTCCTAGCTCCCTAGCTCTGCAGGCCTATTCGCTAACTACGGTTGGTAACTAGAACTGTCATTTTTGAAAGCCACTTTATATCCATTACGGGTTTAGTGACCTTATGTGTTACAGCAGCGTTCATGATAGCAGTAATGGATGTTAAGTTCCTTTCAAAAATGACAGTTCTAGTTAGCAACTGAAGTTACAGAATAAGGGGGCAGAACCAAAGAAAGAGTAGGTATTATACTCTCTGAACGCGCCTCTGTTTGTGCTGCTGTCTGTGCTGTCTAATAACTTTTTTATTTTATGCCCGGCTTTCAATGTATAACGACTATTATTTATAAGCAAGTTACTGGAAAATCATGAAAATATCCCGCCTTCACTTCAAGAATTACTGACAAGCAAAGAAAATTTTACCTCCATTTATGATTTTATTGTCTCCACTGTCGGAGAAATTTAAAACATTTGAAAATATTCAAGAATTGGCAATAATTGCCTTATTAACTACAAATATTAAGAATTAATAATGAAGACTTTTTACTATGTACTCAGACAACTAGAATAAGAACTGGCTGTATGGTTTTAAACCTTTGCCTGTCCAATTTGGACTAATATAACTTCTCTCTCTGTATTATTAAATATATTTTGTACTGAAATTACGTAGTATCTCTTTAAAGTTTGTTACTGAGATGTGCTTGAAAATTGAAAAAAAAAAATTAATTACATAAGTTGAAGTGACGTAGTTACTTTTATATAGGTACTTGAGGTAAGTTAATAAGTTTTTGATTTAACTAATCATATCGAACATTTATGAAAATTTGTTTTTTTACCAAGGAATAGCAGCTATGAATCAGGTGTCTAAATAACATGAAAGGAAATAGAAACTGATTTGAGTATTTTTTGTAACCTACACATCAGCATCAACTTCTATGGCAAACGGTCGTTAACACAACCATTACTGCCAAGCTCAAGTTTTGAATAAAATACTGCTAATGAATTTACTTTTTGAAGTATGGCCGAAAGTGTTAGAATGTTATTGTTTTGGATTTAGAAATCGGTACCATCGCTAGAAATAAACTGTGATGGTAGGGGGGTTAGGGGAGCCCACCTGAATGATTCCGTGAAAGAATTTCTTGCCGCGTTGAGACGCGTCTTGATTTTTATTTTCAATTTAGAAAATTTAATAATTTCAGTGATACAGAACGTTACTCGGGTGGGCATTAGTAATTCGCATCCCGATTTTGGGTTCGAAAAGGGTTGTTTTTTATAGGGGTTATATATTATTACCCCTTCCAAACGACCCCCTCACCGTGCGGAGACACATAGTTTTTTTTAATATGTGTTTGAAGTTACATATAATGGAACGTTATTTTAAGTTAGTGCACAGTAATTGTATATGTATATGTAGGTATATGTAGAAACTGTAGGCGGATCAAAAATAGGTAGCGAGGAGCGAAGCGACAAGCGTAGGTTTGAACATGAACCAAGCGCGTGAGCCGAGCGAGCGAAGCCAGCATGCCGCGGCAGGCGAAGCGCCAGAAACGACTTTGTGTATTCTCGAAAAAAAAATTATTTTTGAAAAATACTCATCTCCGCACTTCGGGGCAGAGGGGGGTTCCCGCCCTCCTCCCCCCTCCCATAATCCTAGCGAGGGTACTGATTTCAAAATTTTTACCACAGCTTAATATTAAAGTGAATTTTTTACAAAGTAATTTCAAAATTGGGTAGGATAGGGTACATAGAAGGGTTTTAACATTTATAGGTCTGGGAATGGAGGGAGGTAGGATATCATTATGCCTTAAATTTAATGTCAAAAGTGGTGATATATTTACAGAGGATTTTTAAAATGGGGTAGTTCAACATGGTTATAAGAGACTTAACATTTATAGGGCGCGGAATAAAGGGAGGTAACAAATCATACAAGGAAATAGGATTTTTTATACAGTTAAACGGGATATGATCTTAGTTCCTTCCTCATTGCCTGTGCCACAATCACATGTGGTCGAGTCATGAATATTAATTTTATAAAGATGGAGGGGCGTGCAAGAGTGTCCAAGTCTGCTCTTTTTTCTTAAATGTCTTAAATTTTCTACCTGACTATGCTGTATAGTGTTTAAACATATTTTAATTTCGTCTGGCATTAATTTTTAATTTAATTTTTTGTATCACATCATTAAAATGTTTAATACTATATATACCACAGTTTTATACATACTGTTTCAATCTTCATTTTCCATCTAGTTTACTTAGAAACAATTTTATATACACAGTTATTTTTTATCACCCTGGAAAATTTTAGGGACACTTCAGAACATAATATATCAATTATTATAAAAATTAAAAAAAATGAAATAAAAATTTAAAAAAAAATTAAAAATGCTGCTCTCAGCTAGTGCAGCATTTTTTGTATTTTTTTGAAAATTTACATAAAATTAAGTGAGTTATTTTTTTATTAGTATTTAAATCATTCTAATACAATATTGTGAAGCGTCCCTTAAATTTTCCAGGGTGACAAAAAAATAACAGTGTCTAATAATCACCTATTCATTAACCAGCATGACTACTTTGAAATTTTGTTTTGATATGTAACTATATTTATAAATAAAAATAAACCTCTTGGTACAGAACTGTCCGTCAGATCAACATAGTTCATTATCTAAGAAACGACGAGTAAGAAGGAAAAGATTGCAGGCATCTAAAAACTTTATTGGCATTATTTTAGAATCAAAAGGGTCCAATCCCTTAGATGGCCCAACAATCTACCAACAGAACTCAATGGACTTTTAAAATCAAATTATTTTAAAGTAAGTGAAGTAAATACGAACACAATTCAGTTAGTCACTCACAGAACTTTATCCAACATGTCTTCACCTGAAGTAAACAAATCAAGATTTGAAATCTTAGCTGCTAGAGAAGCTAAGAGGCTAGCAAAACTTAGAAATAAAAATAAAGCAGAAGTAAATGTTGAAACTCAGAAAGAGACATCAAGTAATCAGCCAAAAACTCCAGCTGAAACTGTTAAGCAAGGATCTGCATTAAAGTGTAATATTTCTAGAAAAGAAATAATAAAGAAACTAACAGTAGAACAAACATCAAAAAGTAGAGACGAAGTAGACAAAGCTGTAGTGACAGAAAATATTACTGACAAATCAGAAAAAGTTGCAAATACAAAGAATGATATCAAAACTGAAAATGTAGCACTGCCAACAAAATATAATATTGAGAAATCACATTGTGATTCTAAAACAAGTGATATTAAAATGGAAAGGCAAGCAAGAAAGGCCGAAAAACAAGCAAAAAAAAATAAAGTTACTGAGGCCAATGTAAATAAGAGTGCAGAAAAAGATATGACTGTAAAAGATGTTGTAGAAACATTGAAAGACATTGTAAGTGTTGCTAAAGAAGTGCAAGAGGTAACAGCTAAAGTTCAGGCTATAAAAATTGAAGCAGCCAAGGTGAATATTATGTTAATTTAGTTGTCATATCTAGTTTAGTGTTTTAGTTTTTTCTTTAATAATAACATAATACCTATATTTCATACTTAATACTCTTTAGTGCTGGTTATCTTCTCCACTAATTTGTGTGAAACTGCTTAAAAAAATTATTAGAAGCTACAACTACCCTTAAATAGAAATTACCTAATTAGTTTGAATTCAACATGAATAATTTCAAAACCCTGTCTTTGAAAATTGACACTTAAGTCTCATTTACACATGCGTATTCGCCATTCGACGAAACATTCGTGTTGTGGCGTTTACACATTCGTGTTCGCTATTCGCCTCGTCATTCGACGAAACATTCGTATACGAGTGCCACCGCGAACTACTGTTTACATATTCGCGGGTGATTAATTTTGATATTAGCACCTGAACATGGAGGACGTGAAAATAATGGCGGCATGCGTGCTACATTTTATTTTAATGTTTAATAATTTAAGCTTTAATGTTACAATTTAGAAACGGTTTGTACATATGGCGGACTTAGCGATAAACATCGCTCTCTACCAGTCAACCATTGGGCTAAGGAGAGAAAGTAAATGACGGCATAAGAAAATAAATGTAATAAATGACAATAATTGTTATATTCAAATAGTGTAGAGTCAACTTTTTTTTTTTCATTCCTACTTGTATTTGCAGACATCTTGAGTATATTTAGGATGTATGCACATACAAGGTTAATATAATTTCTTTAACCCGGCGTGAGTGAGGTCGGGTATGTCATACCCGTGAAGTTTTTGAACGGAAATTATTTGATGTTACTGTTGCCATGTGAGTCCTGTTGTTGCAATAGCTGGAGGTGAGGGCGCCAGGGGTAAGATACAGTGTCAAGTTTAGTATTGCGCTGGCGACGATGGCAGATACAGGTGCACAAACGTGGCTTGGGTATGTCACACCCGACCTCGTAGTCGGTGTTACATTTTTTTGCAGACTGTAAGTTTATGATTTATTAGTTATATAGAGGATTTTGACATTTTTTTTTAATTTCTCAAGATGTCTTATGTACATAAGATCTTTAAAAAAAAACAGAAGGAAATGGCTCTTAATTTGGGTTTCAGAATAATTTTATATACCTTGGTGTCCTATTTGCCTTCAAAAAAAAACTTGTGCTGGTTATGTGAATTTTACGCCATGGTGAAAATACAAATGTGTTTGTTAGTGTTTGTTTGTTATGTTGTGCATGTGCATGTTTTTTTTAAATGGGAGAAGCCAGTATATATGCCAGTAAACAAGCAATTTTTATGTGCGGAAATTGTGATGATTTGTAGGTGTAACTTTCTCAGTGTTTTATGACATGACTTGATAAGACTTTCTAGTTCCTTTTTAGTCACAATAATTAAAATATACTATTCATATGTTAGTTAACCTAAAAATTGCGATTTCGCTTGATTTTTATGCGAAAGAAAGTAAAACCACCTAAACTTGTAATTGTTCAAAGAAAATTTTGATACTTTGTTATTTCAATAAAAAATAACGCGTTTTGTACAAAATGCTGATATTTAATGTACTCACCTTCTTAAATGGATCGTATTATTAATATATCTTAAGCATAAATGCTAATTACACAATCATAGTATCAAAAATTTAACATCAAAATTTTGGGTATATCGTACCCACCTCATAGCTGGTGTAACAATTTCTCACCTCATTCACGCCGGGTTAAATTAGATTGTTTTGCTTTGTTTTGACGTCAATAAGTGCCTTTAAAGGCCTATGTTGAATAAAGATTTTAGAATTTGAATTTGAAATAATATGATATTAAGAAAAAAACATACATACATGCACATAACACTCACATATACATATTGTATATGTGTGTGTGTGTGTGTAAGTATTGTGTATGAATGTGTTTATATATACACATACATACTTGCATATATGCATACATACACAGATACATAAATATATGATTAACTACTATACAGGGTCATTTTGAATGAACCAACAACCTCCCAGAGGCTGATTCTAGTGCTCAGATGCAACAACTTTTTATATGGGACCAACATCGAAATCGCAAAAAAACCACTTTCCCATACTAGTCTCAATCAGCTAACCTAGTTTGTATGGAGAAATGTTTTTTTTGAGATATCGATGTTGGTCCCATACAAAAAGTTGTTGCATCTGAGCACTAGAATCAGCCCCTGGGAGGTTGTTGGTTCATTCAAAATGACCCTGTATAGTAGTTAATCATATATTTATGTATCTGTGTATGTATGCATATATGCAAGTATGTATGTGTATATATAAACACATTCATACACAATACTTACACACACACACACACACATATACAATATGTATATGTGAGTGTTATGTGCATGTATGTATGTTTTTTTCTTAATATCATATTATTTCAAATTCAAATTCTAAAATCTTTATTCAACATAGGCCTTTAAAGGCACTTATTGACGTCAAAACAAAGCAAAACAATCTAATTTAACCCGGCGTGAATGAGGTGAGAAATTGTTGATTTTTTTTTGCGATTTCAAAGTTGGTCCCATAGCACAGAATAGATAATAGTACTACGTACAGAACGGCCATTCACCTCCCTGCACTCATTTCAAATACCTCGTCCTACCCGGCACCATAAGAATAAACAAGTATAGAAGCGAATCTCCTTTGTGGGTGCACCAAATGCCGCTATTTGCATACCTACAGCGCCCTTCCTCCTGTAACGCCCCGCAGTAGTCTGCGGGCGCCGCTAGGGTCACCACATGGACGTATGGTGACCACTACAATATTTTTTATATAGGTACCTCCATATTTTACATTAAATGAGAAACTGAGTATACACCGAGTCTTATTGATTTTGTACTTCAAGTGTAGCGAGCGAGCGACTATCTTTAGCAATAGTACCCACATTTTTAGTTTTTTTGATTCCGTAGTTATAAGAACCTGCCTATTTTTGATTAATTGAGCTTAATCCCTACAACTTAGAGAACAAAATCATTAAAATGTTTCGAATTTCGATGTACACAAATGGTTTGTAATTTAGGTATCGTACCTACGTTTATAGTCCAAGAGCTGAAGTTATGAATGTACTAATGGATAAAACCTAAGCTCACTTTTTACTATCAGACCAACATTTTCACTTGAAAAAAAATCTGTTGTTTCATAATTTTAATCAAGTATTGATTGTATTTAAATTTTATATGGAACAGTAACAAAGGTCGATAAAAATATACCTATATAGCAGTACCAAAGTTTCTCATAATTCAAATTATTCCCGACTTGACAAAAAAAAATCCCATACTTACAGAGTTTCAAAATTGCACTACAATGACAGCTTTAGAAACTCGATACATTATATTGTATTAGCTTTGACATGTAATGAATATTACGAATAAAACTGTATCTGTATCTAGGGTAGGTATAATAAAAATAATTTTAAAATATTCAATCATTTTTATTTAAAAGGTTTCAATTCAACAGAAATATTTACAAATGTCTGATATTTATAAAAGATGGCGTTTTTGTAGATGATTTGAAGTTTCGGTTATTAAACTTCAGCGCGTAGTAAATACGCATTCTTATAAAAAGCTTAATCAGGTAATCAATAGGAAAATATTCACAAGGTACCTGAAACACAATTTTTTTCATTGTATCTAGCAAGATCGCACCAGCACCATCGGTAAAAATAAAATTTTTGAAGCTATTTACGAATATATTCTCGAGTTTCTCAATATAGTTTACAAAATGTGCCGGAGGAACAGTTAAACTTCCGAAAATTTTTGTCCGATTGAATGCTTTAAAATGAATAAATAGTTGAGAATTTTCTGTATTTTCTCCCTTGTAATCTCTGTATTTATTGAAAGCTGGGCATTCATGTTTAAGCGAGCATTTTTTGAGTAGATACCCACAAACGTAGGAAAGTGCGTTTTGTGTAGGCAAATCTGAGGGCCAATTATGGATCTTTCATCGTATGACATGGTATAAATTTGAGAAAAAGAAGTCATGAAATACTGCATTTCGTATTACTGATCTCCAATGATATCATCACTATGGCATTATTTCAATAATAATAATAATAATAATAATATTTATTTATTTCAGGCTTTTAGAGCCCATAATGATACACAATACAATACATTTTAACAATTCACACACATAAAAACAAAATTCCAAAAACATTGTATTTGAAAATTAAATAAGAAAAATAATGTCAAAAGAAATAATAATAATATCTTAAGCAAATGTCACAAAATACTAATAAAAAATTATAAATTGTATGCTGAAATCAAGATTAAATTTTAAAATGTCAAAGGTAAGTATTTAATAACATGAAATTTATTTATTCCTAACAATATGTCGCTGTGCTGCCCTGTTAAGAATGGGACAGTCGACGCGGTCTGCAATCACACGCAGAATGCCATTGGTGCTGCCCCGAACACGGCAGAGCATCGAGGCAGCTCGTTTGCGCATTATAGCGTAAAAATCATCCACCCGAGCGTCGGCAAACATGCCCGACGCGCTACAGCGCCAAGGCAGCCTCAACAGCACTCTAAACGCGTTATTGTATTGTACACGCATGGCATTGATTGTTTTCAGCGAATAGTTGACCCACAGGCTACACGCATAAAACGACTGACAGAAACACTTAAAAAGATCCACTTTCACTGCTACAGTGCAACGAGCAAATCTGCGGGACAACATGTTGCCTCTAACAGCCAGCGCCCTTCGCTCCCTCTCAATGTCTTCATCATCCGTTAAATCCTCCGACACCCAGTGACCCAGGTACTTGAAATGCGAAACTCTAGCCAAAGGGATACCGTCTAGGGTGAGGATAGGTACATTGTGGATCTTGAAACCCTTCGATTGAAAGACAAGAACCTCACTCTTCTTTCCATTGTACCTGAGCCCGTGAGCGGCAGCATATTTCTCACAGATCCCAAGGAGCTTCCTAACGGCGCTTATCGAGGGCCCCAGGAGGACCATATCATCAGCGTAACTGATGTTATTAATAAAATGTCCATCAATAGAACAACCGACACTAGCGGCGCTGAGTTCCTCGACAAGCCCATTGATATAAAAGTTAAAAAGACATGGAGAGGATAACCCCCCCTGCCTTACTCCACATCTTAGCCCGTATGAATCCGAAAACTCACCCGCCCACCTTACAACGTTTGTTTGGCTGCTATACCAATAGTTAAAGATCTCGATCACCTCATTTGGAAGAGTGGTCTCTGTTTTCATCTTGTTCCAGAGCATATCATAAGACACCAAATCGAAGGCTTTCGAAAGATCAAGAAAGCAGGCATAGACCGACGTTTTCCGATCAGTATAATACCGGACAGTGTGCTTGAGGCAAAGAATTGCGGTCTCCGTAGATAAACCAGGTCGAAAACCAAACTGGGCATCATTCAGCTTAATATATTTGCTCAATATACGATCAAGCAGACTATCCAGTACCTTTGCCACAGTCGTAGCCAACGATATGGGCCTATAATTGCTCTTATCGGATGCATCACCCGTTTTATTCTTAACTATTGGCACAACAATCGTCTTCAAACAGCCATCTGGCAAGTATGAGTGCCTTACACAAAAAGTAAAAAACATTGCCAACACACGTGATAAATGCACCCCGGCATGTTGCAGGTGCTCAACACTAATACAGTCGTGTCCCGGTGACTTACCTCTGGTCATATTTTTAATCACTAGTTCCACTTCCTTGGCAGTGAAACGTGGTAGCAGACCATCTGATACCTGTCGAGTTTTAGTATCGAGCACCGGCTGCATACCGTCTATTGGTATGGGGTCCACTTGGAATTGACTTTTAAATTTATTTGCTATGTCACGTGGGTCACTCACACCGTCAACATTGAGAGGGGCCTGCGCCTTAGGGCATAAACGCTGTGTACATTTCCAAAAGCTCTTGAAATCTTTTTTAGCGTGGTGTGAGGCTAGAATATCCATCTTTATTTGATCAGCATTATTCCGGCACCATTTTAGCTTAGATTTAAAAACACGCCTCGTCTCGGTCATGTTGTTATAAAATTGTCCCCGCGTAGGCTTACCATGTAACAGCCAGACTTGATAATGCAGCCGTGCTGTTTTATGTGCTTTTTGTACATGTGTATTCCAGCCCACTACAATACGCCTCTTTTTAACAACAATAAATTCTGAGCTAGAACTATTTACAGCCGCGTCACTTAAAATTTCAATTATTGAACTATATAATTTGTCTATAACTAACCTATGTTCTATATTATTACACATATTATCACAGCAGTTTGAGAGCTCGGAGGGGAAATCAACATCTTTCAGTTTCCCGTTGCAAAGTTCGTTATATTTCAAAATTTGTTGACTATCTCTTTCCCCCCATATTATTTTATTTTGTTTTTTATTATTGATGGTAATTTGTGGTTTTAATACAGCTATATCACAAATTATTTCTAGAGGAAAATGATCTGAACTATATACATTTTGATTTAGCACCCTAACATCCACCACAGACTGCCAGGCTGATTCTGTGACTACACAATGATCAAGCCAACTTGTGGTGCCATGGACGTCGCTGATGAATGTAAAGGTGCCTGTGTGATGGCCTAATATTTCTACATCAGCACATTTCCAATTTTGGTCCATACAAAACTTATGGAGCTCTTTTCCAAAAAGCTCTCCGGGGTCAGCATTAAGATCCCCCAGGACAAAGACTGCCGACACCTCCGCACTCTCAGTAATTGCATGAATTTCGCTAAGACAGTCCGTAAATTCCGCAAGGTTATTTGAACTGTTAGTAGGCATATGTACCGAAAACATTAAGAAGGAACGGTCACGCACAACAACTTTAATGGCCACAAGACGTACACTATGGCATTCTATGATCTGAACAGAACTAAAAGCATTTTTTTTGAACAAAATGGCTACTCCGCCATAGGGTCGGCCCTTTCGAACCGCAAGCGATGCCGCGTCCATACTTGATTTTCCGGTAAAACCAAAGTCATCGTCAATAGTACCTAGAATCTCTAGGTCGTGCGTGAAAAGCCACGTCTCCTGAAGTGCCACTATAGTTGCTCTTTGACATAGGGCCTTTACGTCAGCCATGGAATTTTTCAATGACTTACAATTAAAACTGAAAAAGCTACTTATGGGGCTGATGTCCATTACGAATTTTTGTGAGAAACTTTTCTATATCCAAAGTCTATAAAACGACGGAAAGAAATTCCCTCTGGCCATATCCTGTCATCCATAAAAAGTGCTAGCTTATGCCTAGGTACAAAGATTTTATAGGCATCATAATCCTTCCGCTGCTTCATACTAATCTTCTCTAGACTAACACATACTTGAGTTTTCTCCTTTATATAGTCCGCAATGTCCGCTGGAGACGCAGCCTTATCGACGTTGTTAATAAACAACGGAATCTTTATATCGGCAGCTCTAAATTTGCATTCCGACGATGTTACGGCTACACCTTTTCGTCCAATAAACCTATTTCTATGCCTATTTCTCTGTACTTCTATCCATTCATTACTCATCTCTGATTTTTTTGTATCACCACACTCTTTACGCGCTAAGTCCGCAAACGATCGGGACAGTGAAACTTGTTCGCTACCGGCCATCGTAGGTAAAGTAGACAATGGCTTATGGCTATGCGTATCGTTCGAAACCGTGGTGGGTCTCAAATCGCTGCATCCACCGGTCGCGTTGCACTCGACTCGTCCCTCTCCACCCGCAGTGTTCGCGTTCGAAAACACAGTCATTGCAGCGGCCTCCACCACGTTCAGTGACTCAGACGACAGCGCGGTGGGCACATCGACCGGTGTGACGTTGTTAGTAAGCATGCTTTGGTACAAACATTCACAGGTGTTATCCTTAGGTGAATTATTCACAGTAGTTGAAGAAAATGTGGATATATTTTCTACTGGCATATGCGGCATACCCATAGGGCCACTGTCCAAGCTAAAACTAGTCAAACACGCACCTCTTCTCAAGTTTATCTTTGTATTTGAGTGAGTGAACATAGTGTTGTTTGAATTTAACTCGTCGGGAACCGTTAAATCTGCGCGGGCGCTGCCACCGGCACCATTTCTTATAGTGTTTGTTATTTCGTCCTTGGTTTGAATTAGCTGATCTACCGTAACGTAAGTGCTTTGTATAGATTTTAGCTCATTTTGTAAAATAATAATATCTTTCAGAAGTTTAGTGCAATCAATATGGTCAAACGTTATTGGTGGCAGACGATTCAAATCCCGAGCTACAAATATCGGAATTTTTTCCGGGTCGGTGGCTTTAAAAACATCTATTATATCAAACAAATCTTTATTACATTTCCCATCCTTATTTTTACGTTTTACTTTACGTATATCCGTAATAACAGACTGAAATAAAAGTGACTTAGCTTTTTCGATGTCTTCTGTCGTAAATGCTGTTGCACAGATCCTCACTAAACTTTCATTATCCATTACTTCATGTTTATTTTGTACAAAAGTAAGCAGCTCACTTACAACGAGATTACAATTAATGCATTTTAGCACACTACTAGACGACGACATTATTATTTTTCATAACAGAATGATGAATGATGTCATCATTAAATAATAAACAAATGATTAAAAATCTGACCGGAAATCGTATTTTTCGTCTTGCACTATGATATCATATGATATCATTTGCAAAACCATGAGATCGGTAATAGGCCCTCAGACCTGTAATCGCATGTCGGAACAGCAAGCGGCGAAATCTCCGATGTCATATGGTTTGCAAAAAAAGGTTCTGTGCCGTCGTCTTTGCTCAAAAGAAATATATCCAAGTCATCTTCGCAGTTGCTTAGAGAGGATTGAATAAAACAAGTAGATATACCTTTGTACTTACCTTTCTTTATCTTCGGGCAAATTGTAAAACTTTAAATTTGGGGTTATTATGGCATTATTTTTGCACCCATAAACGCAACAATAAGTCGGCATCGCGGCGACTAGGTAGATAGCGGCGCGCGGGAAGGAGTCACGTACGTGCGGGATGCGGTGCGCGCCTTGACTGGCGATTCCGTTCAACGGAAATCAAACGGTAGGTGAATAACGTGGCCTTGAGCGCTCGACGGCCGGGAGTTTCGCTTCTATACTTGTTTATTCTTATGCCGGCACCTCGTTGTAGACATCACTGACTCATAAACAAGGGCGCGCGCGATCGTTCGGACGAGTAGACGCGAGCGCCGGCCGATAACAGAGACAGCGCTATGCGGGTGAAAGAGAAGGCAGTCGCTGCACTTCCCGCGTCATTTCGATTGATAACCGCGCACTCAGCCCTACTAGATTCCAAGCACACATTTGCGCGTGTACGAACGTCATTTGTTTATGTAGTAGTAATAGGTCATTGATTTGCGAACGTTGTATGGAGTGTCCGGGGTGTGCCCATAGTGAAAGTTGTTCAGTTTGCTTGTCTGAACAAGCACACAAAATTTTTATGTTAATTAAAAAATAAACTTGTATATTGAAGTCGGTACGAAACGATGATCTCTTATAAAGTCTTAAAATTTGATACCGACTTCAATATAGAAGTGTGATGTTGTCAGTACCTATTCTTATTTTATTTTTACCTTTTCAGTGTTTTTGAAGTCGGTTTTTATTTTGTGTAATTATGATTGCGATGTTTTGGGTTCCCAATGAGCATCTCTATAATAAAGTTCTAGGAATTCTAAAATTCGCACTTCACTCCACTCTATTTTGTCTTCTTCTTTTTTACTTGGTGGCGTTTCCTTTTTGGATTTCGCCAGAATCGAGTTTTTTGCTCAGTTTTCTATTTTGTCTACACGTTCGGTTGGGTCGGGCGCTAGCTGTCAACTAAATGCATACGAATGTGTAAACAGTAAGTTCGTGTTCGCCATTCGTGTCCTTTGATTCGCGTCCAAAAAACCGCTCCCAACGCGAACTCACGAATCGCGAGGCGAATAGCGAACTAGCTGTTTACATAATATGCGTGTTCGTTATTCGCCTCGCTATTCGTCTCGCTATTCGCCTCTCGATTCGCGCGAATCGCGAGGCGAATAACGAACACGCATGTGTAAACAGTAAGTTCGCTATTCGCCTCGCGATTCGTGAGTTCGCGTTGGGAGCGGTTTTTTGGACGCGAATCAAAGGACACGAATGGCGAAATTCGCAAATTAATTTTTGATGAAACGAAACGAACGTCGACCATTGTTTGTCCAAATTTTCTAACCTAGTTTCAATATAACATGCTGTTATTCTATCTTTTGGAGACTTTTTAAAATTCACATAGGCTTTATTCATTTTCTTAGAAAGATCTTCTTGTATTCTAAATAAAGAATCCATGTTTTTAAAAAGAGTTACCAGTAGTAGATATTGGGGGTAATTCTGAAGTTACCTGCACTAAAACTAAAACTAAAATTAAACATATAATTTTAAATTAGTTTTAGGTAATTCGTATTCTGAAACGCCGGACTCTCTTAATTTAAACTGTATTTGACAATTTCTTAAATTGAATACACAGATTATAAATACACCTAGTGCTGTAGAAAAACGGGATAATTTAGAAACATTGAAAACAGCTATATTCTACTAAGATTTGATCGTATTTGTAAATAAAAGAAAAGAAATTTTATTATTTATCATTCATTTTATCACAAAAGAAAAATTATTCGACATTTATTCTGCGATTGTGAAGGCTTCGCGTCTATGCCATGAAAGAAAAAATTGCGTGGTAGTCTGTAGTTGTATAGATAGGTAATTCGTGACTTCCTTTGAATTTTAAAATTGCGTATTTTGTTTCATTAGTAATTTTTGTTTTCTTTTCATAATAACCGCTGTTATTTATTGACAAATAATAGTAATTGCTAGGCAACAAATCTTAGATAAGCATACTTCTATCTGCAGATAGAATATTAATTTCTGTTGTAAGAGTAAATACATACATACATAACCTACCTATCATCTAAATGTCAGTACTAGTAGACTACTTGGGAACAAACAAATTACAACTCACGACTTGGCAATTGATGCTATAAAAGCCTTTCCTATTGTATAATAAGTTTCCTGGTGCTGTAGGGTGTGTCAGTGGTGGAGCAACAATACCAATATGTGTACCATTTTTTTTAACGTTGGGAAATGCGTTACGCATACCTCGCGCTTGGGTAGGCGCGAGGTTATGTCGGACTCTCCGCGGCCACTGGGGGCAGAGCGCCAGCCAGAAACTGCGGCCTACCGACTAAAACCCAACGATGCCCCCTCACAAACGCCTTGGCACGAGAACGTCCATCACCGCCGCATCCTCCCCGTCACCTGACGAAGAGGATACGTCGGGGAGGGACGCCCCGTCGCCGGACAAGGCCATGGGAACCCTTTCGGACACTTCCATGACCTCGTCAGCGTCTGCTCGCCTATGGCGAGCCCCTCTCACCTCCCTAAAATGGGAAGGCCGGCGATGCTCCTGGGCATTAGGAGTATCGACGACTGGCGGTGGCCTGTGCAATGCAGGACTCGGGCTTCCCGGGCCCGCGTCCCGCTGGTCACCGTCAGGAGGAAGAAGGCGGGTGAACTGCCGCCTCCTCCGCCCCGTTCTTCTGCGGCGGCAGGGATCTACCGCTGGGTCATCTTTTCTGGCCCGTTCTGCCACCTCCTTCTGTGTGATTACCTCCACACAGAAGGAGTTTGCTGCATTCCAGGCCTCGACCAATATGTGTACCATCAACAGCTCCAAGTGTGTTTGGCATTCCATATATTGGTAGAAACCTAAATAGAAAAAGGACGGAGAATGTTAATGTATTTCTTAATAATTATTTCAAAATATTTTATTACAATGTAAGTAGGTGCTCGCTCACTCTGCCTTGACAAGGTCCTTTTCTATTGCTGTTTTAGGAAATTATTTTTTTTTGTGGAGTTAATTTGCGCAATATTAAATCAGTGACAACAGTGACAGCTCTGCATGACCGAAGGCTGGCTAAAACCTTTAAATGTTCCGGTAAGGAGCCAATCTGTACTTCAGTGCAGTCTATAGCTTCTATAAAGTTGCGAGCGGATTGGTGAGGAAAACGAAATATTTTTCTAAATTTACGTTCGGGCATAGTAAATGGGTCTGATTTGTCCCTTAACTTCCTCAATTTTACTTTTTCTTCTCCTATTCTATAACATAAATAAGTCGATACTTTACAAATATATTTTAAAACTATGAGGCAGGTATTTATCTAATTTCTTATATAAAACAAATATTTTACCTTTCTGAAGACTCTATTAATGCCATAACAACCAATTCATCATCCATTTGGCAAGTTGCACAAAAAAAATTGCCTTCAGTAATGTTAGAAAATCGTTAAAAAGTAACAAGATAAATTTAGACGGCACCTAAAAGTTCACCTCCTAAAATTAGTTTGACATATTTAAAATTATAGGAAAAATTTGATTTAGGAAGCATGTCAGAATACGAAAATAACATCTAACACTAAATTGAGTAGTTTAGTAACGTCACTCTTAATTTTAGAGTTAACTTGTGAGTTCTGAATACCAAACGGTGATTGACATTTCTATCTCTAATTTTATTTAGTTATAGTTTTAGGTGGTCGCTTCAGAATCACCCCCATTATTCGATAGTTAATTTCACGATATTTTTTCTAAGTCAGGAGTGAGCGCAAATTTTTCTAAGTCCAAATAACGTTTATTTGTCTTCAAATTCGGGCATGGATTCCCCGTCTCAACCACAAATTCGTTTAAAATTTTACAAGTCTAATTTCTTCAAACTTCTACTATTATGTATTTGTTCAGTACTTACAGTTTTCTGTCTTCTAAATTTACTTAGCATCCACTCCGTAACTGGTACTTATTCACTGATTCCTCCGCTTATAGACCGATAGCGCTAGGCTTTTTTGATGTCATAAGTTTCAAAAATTTTAAAGTTTATTTTTTGCATGTCGATGCAGTCGTACCTATGAAGCTTATTATTGCGTTTTGTGTCACATCTGGTACTTGCATTTTCAGTAATTCGATGATTTGTGATTGATTATTTATATTCAAATTAAAACTGGCAAAATTTATTTAAAGTTGAAAATAATTATGGTACTATATCTAGGAGAGCCTGCGGACTGTGCAAACCCAGTTTGTGTCATCTTCATCCAGAGAAAACTGACATTGGGTCAGTATGTAGCTAGTAATTACTTTACTGTATAATGGCGTAATCACAAATTGCCAGGTTATAAATAGAGATGTAATGGATAATATTGAATTCGATGAAAAATAAACAATTTATAGATCAGTTATTGAATAGGTATTTATTATATTTACTAAAAACAACAATTGGTTGAATCACAGCCTTAGTTATCTATCTATCAATCTATATTTATGATATAAAACAAACTCGGGTTAGTTACACCATTTATAACTCAAGAACGACTGGACCGATTTTTATTATCTTTTTTTTATGAATTTGTCTCCGCCCCGAATAGCAGAATAACTAATAAAATATCGGAAAAAAGTAGGGTAGGTTAGGTAGAGTTGAATAGCGTAGATAGGATAGGGTGGGTAAGGTAGGCTAGGGAAGGCTACAACACAGACAAAGAAACAAAGCTACTTTATAATAAGATTTTCAATTTTTTACAATAGATATCTTAGATCACATCTCAAGAAACCAATTATGAATTATTAATAAATCACAGTCTCCATTGAATTATGCTTTTCTTAGCGATACCAAATTTTTTAATTTTGACTTTTGTCAGATTTATAAGATTATTATTAACACTAATTATCAATTTTTAACTATCTTAAATCAGTCTCATAACTTTTTAAGGGAACTAAGCTGCCAGATAAATTTAAAATATTTGCCAAATCTCATTTTTTTTATTATATAGAAATCTTTCTTATTATAGCTTTTATTTTTGAGCTTGCATTCATAAATGTTATTCGATCACTACATGACGATGCAGTGACTGGTTAAAGTTTCTTAAAACAAAAGTAAAAAATAACAAACAAGCACAAAGAATACAACACAAAGAAAGAAAGAAAGTTGATTTATAATATGATTTTTTACAATAGATATCTTAGATGTCCCTCAAGAAACCAATTATTAATAAATCACACGCCTCCAGTGAATTATGTTTTCCTTAACGATATAACATTTTCTATATACAGAGGTTTGTCAGATTAAGGAGATTATTATTAACACTAATTATCAAAATATTCTCATTAATTATCTTAAATCAGTCTTATAACTTTTTAAGGCGAACTAAGTTGCCAGGCAAATTTCAATAATTAGACAAATATCTCAAGATAGTTTTTGTTTTTTAAGTTCCTGATCAGAGTCGGAAGTATTGTCTATCCATTCATAAATGTCTGGATTGTTAGTCCTTGAGGTAGTTGGTAAGTTAGTAATGTTAGTTGTTAATGTTGTAACAATTTCTTCTTCATTGTCATGTGAATTTTCCTTTGATTTATCCGAAATGTCGTCACGTTCTAAATTATCGATCTCTACTTCGAATCTTTCATCATACTCAGCCTCTTCTCCGATTTTTTTTTCGGTATTACAAACTTTGTCCGTGCAGAATACACATAATTCTGTGCATGGTAATCCTGATTTAATACATGTACAATTACCTTTGCAGGTTGACTTACATTTGCAAGATATCATTTTCAATATTTCGTCAGGAGCTGGCTTATCAAGTGTTAAAATAGGAGATAAATAAGAGCGGTTCCTCTCCCAACCCCAACTAGTCGGGTCTATATCATTAGACCTCCACTTCTGAATTTTATAATAAGCGCGTAGAGAATGCATCCTTGCAGCAGATTTAGAGGGTGGGAGAGAAGCAAGATCCAGTTTATTTTTCGTAATCAATTGAGTTGATTTCTCGTATCGCAGTGAATTGAGGTCAGCTGTTTCTTTTCCATACAAATGGCAAAAAAAAAATTCGCCTGCACTGGCAATTTCATCAGGTGTAGCTTGTGGATCGTTGAAAATGCGTGTGACATTTTGAAGGGCGTTTTTTGTGATAATATTACATGCCCTCTTTTTGCTTTGTTTGTATATGGCAGACGTACTGTCACAGCCAGTAAAAGCATGACAGAATAAAATTGATTGTGGATCGCCCGAAAATTGTATAGCTTTGTGCAAACTCTTCCTTTTCCTGGTTTTGACATATATAAATTGGAGCAATTAATACTCGTCAGTATAACCAGTAAATCAATGTCTTCGCCAACAATAATGACGTGGTCAAAATGGTTCGTCTGTGAAATTGCTGCAGCTTTTGTAACAATAAGAGTATCTGCATCATCGCAGCTTTGGTATACGGAAATGCCTTCTGCCTCAAGATAAGGCGTTAATAATAAAATAAAGCGACTTTTATTTTTTTCGTTACTTAAAAACGATTCTTGTAAAAGTGTTGCTTCAGTTTGGCTATTCAATATCAAAATTTCAGGCCCAAGCTTCCCTTTAGCTGCTCTTCGTTTTTCGTTCTTGATTTTTCACGTTAAGTTCGTTATCATAGCCGTCAAATACAACAGTAGCGTTGTTGTAGTGTTTTTATGTAATCAACATATTTTTTACAAATGTTTTCGAATGTATTCCCTTTTTGCCAAAGCACTTTATGGAGCAAATATCCGCCATCTATAACATACGCTCTTGTCCCGTCACTTATATTTTCCTCTGATACTGGTATAAACATGTCATACAAAATATATTTTTTTGATTTTCGCATCCCAGTCTGATCGAAAAGTGACGGTGGATATGGAGATAGCTCATATTTCAAAAACTCTTTTAATTCTTCTTGTTTTTTTAATAAACGAAATACGTTTGAAAATTAGATCTGGTTCTATTGGTACTAGCACATCTTGTACAGCTACAGCAGAAGAGACGGTTGCAAGTGACTTGATCGTTCCTTTTCTTGAGTACTTCATCATTTGTCCGTATGTAGTTCCATCTGGAACGATTATCATTGTTTTGCCTATATTTTTAGCATTGTGAGGGTTTACATCGTTGTTTCCCACAATACCGGTCGAGATTGACATAACGTCTTCAGTGACTAGAAATGGATTGTGTTCGGAAAACCAGTCCACAAATTGACGGATATCCTTAGCATCCCTTTCTATCCTTGATTTTGTTCCATCTTTATGTGAATTATTGTCTTTTAATCCAAAATTACAGAAATTTTCAACTGTTTCAGTTATGCAGTGAAAGATTGGTAATCCGAGCACCCATTTTCCTAAAACGTTATCAGTATATCCTCGACCTTGAGTGAGTCCACCCGCGGTTTTCATGGATCTCATTAAACTCTGTTCGATGGTCATATCGGTCCAAGTGCCAGAACAAGGTTTTTTCGTTCTTTTTATCGTAAATAACCCCTCTTTTACAAATTTCTCATAATAGTTGGACGTCATTTTTTCTTGTACCCGTGTCATTTCTTGTACATATAAGTTCGCACATTTCGAGTAATTAAAGTGTCCAGCTGCGTGAAAATATGGTAGCATTCTTTTTATAGTGTCAAGATGCAAAAACCAGTCGCCAGTCCTCTCTGCTTTTATAAACTGTTGTACCAGCATTATCATTTTGAAATAAGACACCCAAAGTTGAGCCGTAGGTCCTCTTAACTCAAGTTTTTGGAGTGTAATATCAAACTTGTTTCGAATTGTTGTTAAGTCTTCGTTTTCTTTTTCACTTAATTTTTCATGTTCCAATATTTCGTGCAATACAGTGTCTAGTTGTAATTTTTCGTCCATAGTCAACTCCATGTTATTTTTTATCATTTCAAACAAGGCCACACTAGAAAGCATATGTGCTCTAACAGCTCATTCATAATGATGCCCGGCCATCGTTTTTTCAATAGATCCTTCAGCATACGCACATAGCCACAAATCTTTTAAACCACTTCCTTTCATAATTTTTCCAATAGCACCCATGAATGACATTACGAGATGAAAACCTCCTAGCCTGACAATAATATTTTGAATCATTGGGTCTTGTGAGGATTTTACTATCTCCTGCGCTTTTTGGTATAATGGCTGGTCAAATGTATCAATGCAACAATCTATATTATTTTGCCGGCATTTTTCAGCTGAGTAACTTAAAGCAGAAAGTATAGTGTTGTAGTTAGATGCTGGTGCATTTATAAATGGAAGTGGCTTGACTTCAGTCAGGTGCTTAAGATGGACGTCATCTTTATGCGTTGCAATCATAAAACTGTGCCAACCTGGAACTTCTAATGTCTCCTGTGACTTACCGTACAGCCAAATCAAATCAGTCAACGAGAGTTCAAATTCTTGTTCAATTACTTGTGCCTTGTAAATTGTATTATCCAAGCCAGATTTTATTGGTTTTTGGAAAGTTTGCATAGGAACTTGGGCGTCTCAGAAATCCTCGAGGAACATACTTCAGTCAGTGGAATTTGTTCGCTCAAACTTGAAGATTGCACCGGATTTACACATTGTATGCCACCCATAGTGTGAAACGTGTCTCTCCCATCCAATGTGTTAACGTTAACATCAGCGTTATCATAAACGAATTGCAAGAAGTGTGAAGTCTCATGTTTTGGGGCATATGTAGCTATTGCGGATACTTCAAACTTTAAAGTTTCATCGTAGTTCATACAAAATCCTAAGGAACTAAGCAAGTCTATCAAATATCTCGAACCATATTTATGGTGAATAAGACTCCCTACTCCCAATAGTATTGGTGATCTAAAGCTGCGTGGACGGACAGCACTAATTACCGTGTGTGCAATCGACAGGCATTTCCGTTCAAGATGATCCTTATTTTGTTGATTATTCATTATAATTGTTCTTAATAATAATAACAAACTCTCCGGGCAATCATTCCTCATCGAGTTTAAAAAAGTATTAGGAGATGGATACATGTCTGTTTCATATTGTCGTGATTTTATATCTTGTAAGATTATTTTACCAGCCATCTCAACAATCCTCAGTTTTTTCAAGTCGTGGTTTTTTTCCCGTTTCTCATACCAAGAATTTTGAATGGTTTGAAGGCTGTTTGCTAAAAAGCAGATAATCGATGGCTTCCCAGATGTAATAATAACTTTGTCCCCGTACCTTTACTTTAAATGATATTTGATCATTGCATCACAAGGCAGAGTAACATTATTTAAAGCTTCTCTAATTTCTAACAGTGAAAATTGACAGTCTTCCTGATTACTTTCTTTAAACTCGAAAACTTGATCCATAGCGTATTTATTGGCTTGTGACTGTTGTCGTCCACGCTTAATTCCAGCTGCTCGGTAAGAGTGACAAAATTTGCTGTAGCAGCTATAATGGTATCTTGCATTTTTTTTCTAAAATATTGGCTTTGTCAATCCGCAATAATACCTGAAAAAAAAAGCAACATGTCTAATTATATGGGTACAAATTACGTGACAAATAAATTAAAAAAAGTTAATCGCAATAGGTTCACAGGTTTTAGAGTTCATCGTGTTACTGTTTTGGAAAAAATATCGAATGTACAGGATTGACCTCGTTACCATTTTATTATTGCTTAAATAGTTAAACTGATTAGAAAAAACCGGCCAAGTGCGTGTCAGGCTACGCGCAGGGTAGGGTTCCGTAGTTGCTCGTCATAATTTGCGGACTTAGAAGAGGCTTTTTATTGTTTGATACTATGAACCAAAAACATTATAAGAGATAGACCTACAATACGCGCGGTCTATTTAGAAACCCCCTTCAACCACACAGCGGCCAGGTGACCGCCACTCATACTGTATTTCTACTGCATTTGACCGTCGAGCGCGCGTGTGATTATAAAAATACTTAAAAATGCCCAAATACTTTGTTTTGCAGTGTAAAAACCGAACAGTAATAAAAACTAAACTAGGTACATATAAATATTTTTGAACGATTTGAGTAATTTATTTTAGCGATCTCGTGTATTTTGTAGCTACCTAAACGATTTTATTCGTAAAAAAACCCCAATCATAACAAAATGTAGTTTGTAATACACAAACGACAACGACAGTTTATGTACCGCGACATTTTTCATTATACTTACGTCTATGGTACGGTCTGAACGACGCAAATGCTGATATGCCCGAAGCCGTGAAAAGAAAACATTCAAAATGACTTCTCAAATCTATAGCTCAAATCGGTTTCCCTTATAGTAAATACTTTTATTACATTCTTTTTCGCGCGCTTAATTGACTATCGAATTTAACTACAATTATTGTTTTCATTAATATTTTTATTTACGTTTTGTCCCAGCTCTGGGACCAGTGGGGCAGATTTGGGCATTCTCCTTTCATCCGATCAATCAATCATCCGATCAATAAATCAGTCCAGCCGCTTAAGCGAGAAAAGGTTACAAGCATACACACATACACATACACACACACGCATACACACACAGACACACGCATATACACACACCAACTTTTGTATTTATAACATTAAAACTTTATATTATATACATCAGGATAAATTTTTGCACTTATTTTACTTTATAAATTTTTACCTTTGATAAGTAGGTATTGGTCAAGTAGGTATTGGTACCGGCAAACATTTTCAAAAATTTCGGCATGGTGGGGGAATTCTGCGCATCTACGTCATTTTTCAAGATGTTTGCTGGGCAGTGCACTGTGGGACATCCATAGGTCATAAATCTTAAAAACCTGCTTTCTTGTTTTACATTTTATTCCTTGTCGTTACATTGGATAGTTGCGGTACCTTCTGAAACTATAAATAGGTCAGTAATTAGAGTGCGCCTTCATTATCTATTGTGCATTCAAAGAGAGCGCATCGCCAATCGTAAATACTGTTATCAGTGAGTCATTAAAAAGCGTGACGTCATTTGTTGTCATTGCGGGACCTGTGAGTGCTGTGTGAGTTTTTTCTGAAATGGATATCCAAGAACAGGGTATGTAATAATTAATATTTTTATTTTAATTGTATCTTAGTATATATTTTCTTTAGTATGTCATTGCTACGAGGCGACTTTTCTTGGAGTATTATATTTTAATATTCAAAGTTTGAATAAACTTTTAAATATGTTCCCACTCGCTCCGACTATGGAGGTATATTGCACCATAATCTTTAGACTTTCTTATCTTAGGAAAATTAAAACTTGGCTGCCCTTATCTGCCCTTTTGGCGATGACAAGGGTGCTACGGTTGCCAGGTTATCTCGTAGCATTTGCTACGAAATTAGTTTATTTAGTCTTAGTGCTTTGTGTAGGTTTTGTGACTGAATTTTAACCGTTTTTTTTTTGTTTTAGGTAATTTATATATATGCTCGTTTTCAAGAATGCATATTCTTGAAATATGGCTAACTGTCAATACCGATAATGACTCGGAAAAGTGTCGTCAAGTCCTACAAAGTTTGTTGACTACTCTGAACGACGATGCTGAGAACATTGATATTCATTATTTAGAGAAAATTGTTAATAATTTATGTAAAGCTATTGCTCGATTCTGGAAAAAATGTAATAGGGATAAAACCAAGCTTTTATATAAGAATTCCGATTGGTTTAATGTTATTGAAAAAATTCAACTTGTGAAAAACAATAAGCAATGTACTCCGTCTGAAACGTCGCCGTGTCATTCACGTGGTCGTCCTCGAAAACCTTTTACGCAATGTAGTAAAAGGACTAAACGTCGGAGAGTAGCTGATTTGTCGAAGTCTGATGATTCTACTGTGAGTGCATTGCTTGATGTTTCAGACTGTTCATTCGATTCGTGTATATCTAGAGTTAGCACTGATGATGTCTTGTCACTTGTGACTGATGCTCAGTTGACAAAACATCAGTATTTATTAATTAAAAACTTTGTTAATAGTAAGATTACTCCTAATGTATTACCATGTTACCAACAAATTACTAAAGCGAAACAGAGATGTTACCCTTCTAATATAACTGTTTCCGAGTCTTCAGCTGAAGTTGAATTACAAAGTCTTTTTGATCACACAGCTTCTCGAATCCTTGAATCTCAAAAAGAGGTCTCAGATCAGATTCCTGATGATTGTTTGTCTAATATCTCTTTACTTGGGAAATGGGGATTCGATGGCAGCACTGGACATAGTGAATACAAACAATTTTTTTCAGATTCAACTTTAGAAGATAGTAGTTTGTTTGTAACATCTTATGTACCCCTTCAAATTATTGTAAAATTAGCTGAAGATAATTGTAAAATTTTATGGAAAAATCCTCGACCCTCTTCCACTAGGTACTGCCGTCCTATTCGATTTCAATTTTTGAAAGAAAGCACAGCAGTGTCTTTGCAAGAGGAAGCTTATTTTAAGGATAAAATTGAAAGTTTGCAACCTACTTTTATTCAGATCGACAATCGTGAATTGGTCGTTTCTCATAAGTTGCAGCTTTCAATGGTAGATGGTAAAATTTGTAGTGCTTTAAGTGAAACATCTACAAGTACATGTTATATATGTAATGCTACCCCTAAAGAGATGAATAAAATAGACGAATGTTTACAAAAACCTGTAATAGAGAGTAGATACCAATTTGGATTATCACCACTACATTCTTGGATACGTTTCTTCGAATATTTTATTCATCTTTCATATAGATTAGACATAAAAAAATGGCAAGTTAGGCTAGATAGTGATAAACAATTGTTATCAAATAAAAAACAATATGTACAGTCCCAGTTTAGGGAACGATTAGGTTTAATAGTTGACAAGCCGCGTAGTGGTGGAAGCGGGACGTCTAACGACGGAAACACGGCCAGGAAGTTTTTTTTGGAATCAGCTGTATCTGCTGAAATTACAGGTTTGAATAAGGATCTCATAGATCGTTGTTGTGTAATATTACAAACGTTATCTTCTGGACATAAAATTAATGAATGCAAGTTTAAAGACTATGCATTACAAACAGCATACAGCCTGGTCGAGGAATATCCGTGGTATAGTCTTCCTGCTTCTGTCCACAAGGTGCTCGTACATGGATCAGATATTATAAGTTATGCATTGTTATCTATAGGAGAACTTTCCGAAGAAGCTGCTGAAGCGACAAATAAGTATATCAAAATTTATAGACGAAGTCACACTCGAAAAATTTCACGTGAAGTTACCAATCAAGATTTAATACAACGACTATTATTACATTCAGATCCTTATATTACAAGTCTTCGGAAACTTCCCCCTAAAAAGAAAAATACTCTGTCACAAAGTGTAATAGAATTGTTACATGTTTAATATTGTTAGAATAAGAATAATTTATTTGTATTTTGTTAGTTGTTTTGTTTTTTTTGTATTTAATTAATTTTAATTTATTTATTTCTTATATTTTATTATAATTAAATAATGTTATCAATGTTTTGACTCTTATTTTATTTAAAATATATGTTTTACATTCCAATTTTTAAGTGTTTGTTCATGATAAATTTAGGTAAAAGTATGTTATTGTTTATATTTGTTTTTTACTGAAGTAAACGTTTTTTATTCCGTAAATACATGTACTTCTTTCATTTTAATGTTCCTAAAACACTTTTACAACTATAAGTCACTAAAATAATACAATGTATTGATAGTAACAGGACTTTAACTATTTATGACCGCCCTTGTATGGAGCGTGTCCCTCTGTGCAGTGTAACGAAAAACTGCGACGACGGCTTAGCGACACGACATAAACATTAAATTCAGAGGAGTGTGGAAATAAGGAAAGTAATAAAATATTACCTATCGCGACTAATTGCGACTACCTTAATTATTACGGTGGATTACAAATACAATAAAATTATTAATGCGCCCAAAAAACTATAACAGACATGATGCAATTTTTTATATCATTTTAGTTTCGAAAAAAAAATTGATTTAGGTATTGGTAGGTATCAAAATATTCATGATTTTTTTTTGAACGTACCTAATTCGAGAGGAGTTAGTTAAATATTATTTAACCGTGTAATTAATTATTTACCTGCTGACCGTACCTTGTCTACCCAGTGTTCGCGTGATAAATTAGGTAGGTACCTATAATAAAATTTACTTGTTTACTCCAGTCATCATCATGTATGGTGCATGCCTTCAGTATTGAATTTTGTGTATCCAGCCTCTTCACATGACCCACTAAAATTCTGCTGGATGAAGGGTTCTTGTTTTGTAATTGTTCAAATTAGAGTGACGCATCCTTGTCGCAAAACAAGCACTTGTTTTGGAAGTCGAAGTCGCTGATTGATTCTAATACTTTTTCCGAATCTTTCTTTTTCCTCTTTTTTTCCGCTCCAATACATTTCGGATTATTATATGTATTTCGGCAAGTTTTGTGGAGTTTTGTTTCAGCACGGCCCTTAAAACAATCCGCTTTTCCGTCATCCCTAACAATGCTCGATTCCACAAACTTTAATAGTCCCCTTTCTTTGACGATTACCTTATTAATGTCTAGTATTAGACCACATATAACACATTTATTTTCACTCTCCATTTTAGTCTGCAAAATGTTAAAACTCAGAATAACGCACGCACTTGTTTGTTGCAACTTTACTTGCAATTGCAAAGATCGAATATAAACAAACAGCACGCGCGCGTGCGATTGGCCGGTGGGCCGGTGCCTGCCCCCCACGCCTGTGCGCTTCCCCGCGCTCGCCCTTAGCGCAAAGAAGTCTGGTATTTTTTTAAATAAAAAGATTTCGTGGATAAAAACAACACAAATTATGAATGGGGTCTTGTTACAAAACAATAATTGGAAACACGTAAACTCTAATAACTTGCATTTTATTTTGAGGATTTTACAGGGTGTTGTAGTAAAATAATAAAATATCTATACACGCCGTGGATGAATTTGACACAAAATATTTTAAGCAACAGATACTAGTATTCTAAAACGCATAACATCTATTTTACCTATTCTAATATTCTTTAAGAGGTAGTTGGGCAACATGTTAGCCACTGGTAAAAATTAAGATTCTCGTGAACAGAGATGACACAAAATGCCTATGCACATCAGTTACTACTTCGTTATTATCATGAAAGTTAAATTTTCATCTCTAATTTTATTTTCGACCAATACTGATTGAAAAGACAAATACCTAAATTTCTACCTATGCAAGTACCTATTGACACAAAATAATTTATTAAGTTGGGTAAACGGTCTGGAAACTAGACATGTGTAGTTCCGGATCGTAATAGTTCCAGGAACTATGTCCGACACTGGAATGACATAGTTCCTTTCCGAGGCGTTGATTTAAACAGGTTCACAGTTCCATTCACGTTCCATTTCTGTGGACCTATTCTGTCGTTTCGCGCATGTCCATGTCCGAACCGAGACATGTCGACGAATCACAGCGGCGAGTCCGAGAGTCGGAGCGTTCCTAATAATAAACAAATAAAATTGCTATATGTGCTAATATAAATAATGTGACTTATGTATGATGCACTGTAGGCTAAATTACAACAATATTGAAATTTTTGGTTTGGAACTCTTGACCTTGGCACGTGACACTGTAGGCGACACAATTCTTGGAATTTTACAATGCTCTAGGAAATTTGATAAACAAGGCTTTTATGTACTAAGTACTAGCTGTCCGCCCGCGACTTTGCTCGCGTGGTTATTTGACGCGGGAAAAGCCGCGGGAGGAAGCTTGTGTATTGTACAGATAAACCTTCCATTTGAATCACTCTATCTATTGCTGAAAACTGCTTTAAAATGCATTGAGTAGTTTAAAAGATCTAAGCGAACATACAGTGGAGGCGAATTCATTTTATACTATGTAAAGATTACGAGTATAACACGGACCATAACGTAATGCCCGATGGATCAAGGAACTGAAACTGATAGATATGGAACTGAACCTGTCTATGCCCATGATACCTAAAGGAACTAGATAGTTCCGCGGACATGATAACGGACATAGTTCCGAAATGTTAAGTAACCGTTCCAGGTTCAATCCATTACAGGACATGATTTGCGCATGTCTACTGGAAACTATATAGGAAAAACAAACAACTTTAATATTTTTGAAACATAAAAACCTAGCGCTACGGGTATATTACTAGTATTAGAATAACTTCCGTCGATTATAGCTTGTTCAATCAAACACTCGCGGTACTAATTACTATTAGCGATGGACGTTGAATCAACGAACGGTTTAAATAGACGGTCGACGTTCAATCAACGATTCGACGGTCGACAGTTCATTCGTGAACTAGTCGAATTCATAGACGGCTAAACTGAGAGTCCACAGCTTTCTTCTCTACTGACAACGCGACGACGACGCGCAAACGTACCCGGTTAATGCAAGTAGGTACATGCGTTCGTTGAATGAAATAGTATCATCGAACAAACCAATTTGAACTTCAAATATATCGCTTAGGAATTGATTTTTTTAAATAGACTTATTTAGAGTAGACTTATTATTTTAATTAAATTTATGTTACAGTTAAAAGGCAAAAGTATTTTGATATTTGTGCGAAAGAGTACGGCGATGGACTGGCCAAATAATGCAGTGCAAGATGAACGGGGTTATAATTGTTTACTTAAACGTTATGGTTGTTAAGAAATTTGAAAGTAGTGTACACTAGTCATTTGACTGGTCCTATACGAATTCCATCGAATTTTTAATTGTATCTTTGCAGTTAATTCAACTGTCAAATAGAAGGTAAAGCTAGCTAGACTAACACCGTCGTTCGTTGCGTCGATAAAATACACCGCGCGCTTAGTCGATTTAACGTCTGCCGATATCGCGTTAAACAGTCGACGAATTCAACTAGTTGATCGACTAGTCGATGAACGGTAATGGACGGTCTAGTTTCGTTGACGAAAAATACGTCGACGACCCATCTCTTTACTATACTTAAATCCGGCTCGAAGGACCATGTTTGTAATTAAAACACTATATTGTGGTAGCTGAGCTGGAACATATTTATTTGAGAATAAATCAGTGCTTATATAGTTTCCTACGACACATAACGTAACCGCGTTGTAGACATAATACAGCGCCATCTAGGCGCACGCTATAGAATGTAGCTGATATGCACATTAATGCAACGACTCCATAGATGGCGACATCTTTATTGGTTTTACACATGTTTAACAACAAATTTAATATAAGTTTAAACAATCCCAGACCTTTAATTCCAGGATATTAATCCTGAGTATGTATATAGGTAGTTTTGAGTGAGTTTTTTTTTTCACATAAATCTGCAGAAGTTTATTGTCTATGTTAAGCTGTATCATAATCACTTTGATCTACTATAGTCTATTCAAGATAAGAAGGTTCCCATGACAGGTCGAAGTTTTCCGTTTCATGCATACTAGTTTCCATGATTAAAAATATTATGTTTTAAAAATATAACATCCCTTAAGTTTATTTTTATCAAAAATGCAATAATTAATTCCACATCAAATAGATTTTTTTTCTTTTTTTAAGTATAATCATACAATCGGCCAAACAAGCCTTCAGCAGATATGTTTTGTGAACTTAATTTATCAGGTGAGGTTTGTTCTTCCATTGAAAAATCTACCTCAAATTACATAATGCCATTAAAATTTATTTGGCATAATCCCATATATAATGGCGCTTAAGCCTTTTGGTGGCCAGTGGTGCATTAAGAGCCGATGCTAGACTGTTTATGTGTGTTGCTAAACGATCTTTATATTTTGTTGTTTTATAGTTAATTTCCACTTTTACTGTCCTGACTTGAAAGTGTTCATGCAAGTATGAATGGTGCTTAACATTATGAATTTGCGTTCAGGGGATCCTGGTGAACTTGCGAGTTCATGGGGATCCCCTAGGGGATCGGGCTGGGGGATCCTGGTGGACTACCTCTGCAATTCACTGGTCTTAAGGAACCAAGGAGCGTCTGATAGATTTCTTAGGACTTTATTTTGAAATCTTTGTAATATATCCACATTGCTATGCTTTGCTGAGCCCCACAATTCAATACCATACGACCAAATGGGTATTAAAACTGTTTTGTATATGAGGAGCTTATTATCCAGAGATTTCTCAACAAAATGTCTAACTCATCGCGCTTCTTTTTTATGTGAACATTCCATGTTTGTCTCCTGTCCAAATGCATTCCAAGGTACTTTGCTGTTTCAATGTGTGGTAGTACAAACAGAAAAGGACTTAAGAACCAGATGGCAATTGACGCAAAAGATTTTTAATGACATCTGGAAAAGGTGGAAATCTGAGTCCCTTTGGCAGTTACCAGTAAGAAGTAAATATAGCGCCAACCTAAGGAAAACTTTAAGATAGATGACGTAGTGATAATACAAGACGATCATTTGCCCGCTGGAAAATGGGCATTGGGCCGCATAATGGAATTACACCCAAGATCCGACGGCTTCGTGCGTGTCGTCACACTAAAAACAAAAAATGGTTATATCAAAAGGCCTATTACTAAAGTATCACGCTTACCAGTAACCGACACAACGGAGACGACCAAAGAAAACAGAGAAACAACCGAATCAAATAATATCATTTCTGCCGCCGCCGTACAAAATAAACATAAAAGATCAAGCTGGAAATTAAACTTACTCCACTATTTATATTTAATATTTACATTATTAATTACTATAACTCCTACAGTGCGCTGCGAATACAAAATATCAAGCTTAAATGCAAGTCATGACTTTTACTTTGACAATATAGGAAAAATGCGTCTACAACAAGATCAATGGAAATTAATTATTTATTACGACATGGCTCCGTTTTGGCAAGGGACAGAATTACTTGAAAAATATATAAATCATATTGAAAGCGCATCTATCAATTCAACAATAACACAATATAAAGTAATGCTTCTACAATTACATCACGGGCTCGCCGAGCTCGAGCATTACAATGCAATACTGCTCGGTCAGCAACTCCCAAGGCCCGGGGAAGCCGCGCGCACGCGACAGCGCCGCGGCCTTATCAACGGGATCGGTAACCTTGCCAACACACTATTCGGAGTTCTCGATGACCGCTTCGCGCAGCAATACACCGAAGATATAGAAACCGTCAGAAATAATCAAAAACATTTAGAGTTATTCAGACATCTGTAGTAGAAGCTGAATTAAACTTGATCAAAAGATTGAAGACAGCTATAGATAAACAACACAAAGGTTTTAATCAACATCTAAATACTTTAGAAAATCAAATAAACATGCAGCGTAGTGAGTTATATGTCGCAACGAAAGAGAACGATTTAACGTTATCGTCAGTTATTGCCAATGGAGTTTTGATGAACCTGCGAAATATACAAGAAACGCTGGTAGATGTGCTTACCAACATTTACTAAGGCCGATTTAATTTTCATCTTTTAACTCCAGATCAATTAAAAAATGAACTAAATTTAATCACTGGATTGTTAACACAAGACTTGACGTTACCATTCAATAATATTCAATCAGACATATCAAAAATATATCAATTACTAACTGTAAAAGCTAAAGCCACGAAAGACTTAATAATATTTGAAGTTGGCATTCCCTTGGTGAGACGAGACAGTTTCGATATTTGTATGCTAATACCAATCCCACAAGAGGTAAACAGCAAAATGATAACACTAATTCCGATTTCAGATTATGTAGCAGTTAATATACAAAAGGACTCTTACGTAACTATGTTCGAGAACAACCTACAAAATTGTGTTAATTACGATACCGAAACCTACATATGCCCATTAAATCAGCCAGTTCATCAAATGAGATCAGATCAAAATCTATGTGTCAAAAATCCTATCAGCGATGAATGCGAGACAACTACATTTACCTGTAAACATGAATGGCTCAAATTAAGTAACATAAATACATACCTATACTTCTGTTGTGGACAATGCCCCATTCGAATCATATGTAAGCATCATGTTACCGCCGTGCAATTAGAAACGGCTGGAATAATAACATTAAGTGACAAGTGTATTATCAAAGGGCAATCCTTTTTTACGCATAAAAAACTATCCAATACAATGAAACAAAAAGCTGACGTCATCAAGATCGACATTCCGCCTATCAACAATCTTATTAACCTGTCTATACCCACCTCCGCTATTGATTCACAGTATGTTGCTCAGAATGATCAGAAAGATATAGAAAATATTAGTGAACAAATCAAGGATATGAAAGCTGCCGCCACGGAAGGAGTACTGTCTGATCGGGTGTCATACCACGATGTACACCACTACGTGGCTATCTACATGATCGCGGGAGCCGGTGTCGCAGCCCTAGTGTTTGTCGTCGCCCGACGACTGCGGAGGCGAGCAGGCCGCCCCCGCCCCCGCCCGCCCCAGGCTGAGGCCGTCGCGTGGGTAGTGGAGTCGCAGTGTGGACCTTACCTAGCGCGCTCATAAGGGCAGGGAGAACACCGGGGGGTTTTAGTGGGTAGGCCTGGCACTCTGCCGGGAGAGCCCCACACACGCTCGCCGTCTAGCCAACGGCGGGTACGGTGCGGATACGCATTTACCCCGAGAAAAAAAAAAAAAAAAAGGCTGAGGCCGTCGCCGCGCCGGCGGCGGTGGCGCAGCAGCCGCAAGTCATCTTCCACGCCGATCCCTCACAGACTACAGTGCAGTGTATAATTAATGGTTAAACAAACTTACCTTTGTGATGTTTGAACATAATTATACGAGACGTTGCATCCGAAGAGATTTATATATTAACCAGGTAGTCCACTTTCCAATGTACCGGGCACCAAGCACAATTTTAGAGCGAAGACATAAAAATAAAAAGATAGGTAGGTAGCTTTAGTATTATTCACCCGCTTGCGCGATGTTACGCCGTTTGACTCATTCCTTTAGAGCAAAATTTCTCAAAAACATTGGGTATTTATTTGCAACACAGCAAATAATGGGTAGGGAGGAAGTATAAATCTCTTCGGATGCAACGTCTCGTATAATTATGGTCAAACATCACAAAGGTAAGTTTGTTTAAACATTAATTATACCACGACGTTGCATCCTCGAGATTTATATATTAACCAGGTAGGATGTTTAGAGTATTTTGAGAAATTTTTGATTAGGAGAGAGAAAAAAAATAGTTTGTCGTTAATTCGGTATAAGTTTTTATATATATATATATATATATATATAAGTAATTTATAACAAAATCTAAATCAATAAGTTAAGAGTTTTACGAGTATTACGAATGATAGACTCTTGATAGAATCTTGATAAGAATTTCCAAGGCACAGAAAATCATCTAAATAATTTATAATAGTAAACTCAGCACTTCTAAGATAAGATAAATGGGTTTAAAAAGCTTAGTGAAAATGTATGGAGCAGAATCAAGTGCAAAGGGAAGACATTGAAATTCATAAGTTACTTGCTCAAATTTAAATCTAAGATAATGTTTCGACGATTGATGCGTAGTGGCACAAAAATAGATATATAAATCAATGAACGCCATGTAACAGAATTTAGACATCAGCTTAAAAGCCGTTCGAATGTCGTCCATTTTAAAAGGCAACTCTGAACTTTATTGAAAGGTTTGACAATAAGAATAAATCTGTTCTAACCCTCAGGTTTACGGATTGTAACACCGTTTATTCTTGAAATTTTATTAAACACAAATTTTGCAAAAACACTGGTTTCACTGTTGTTTCTACACAAAAATCACAACTTTTTTTTTTTTTTAATACAGCAATTATTTTCAAAATATCCTTAACAACGTCATTTTTGCACGTGACAATTGCAACTACCTTTGATCATTGTGCAATTTGTGCATAGACAAAATTAATGAAAATAAATTTGACATTTAATCCGTTTGTTTTGATAACTTTTAGAGACATTTAACAGAACATATTTTAAATTAATAGATCATACTAAATGAAGACATTTAACATGAGACATATAAATTGATAGACATATAAAGATTTTCGTTGAGTACAGTTTTTAAAAGCGTTTACATTTTTGTTTATTGTTAATTATTCATGACCTTCTGTCATTTTCAACCAAACATTCAAAACTTTTACCTAGAATAACTACTGATTATATATTGTAGAACTTCCAAAGATTCATATGTTGACTGGTGACGATGATGAGCGATAAGTCCGTCCTTAACACATCTTGAATCACAATGAGAATTTCATATTGTGGTAGTATGGGTATGATTCCTTTGCCAATACCTTGACCTTAGAAAAAATTAATCCGTAATTTTATATTTACTATCGAAGTCTTCTGCGTGCATTTCATTTTAAGAAAAATAACGAAATAGTTTCGTTGGAATTTACTACTAAGTGCACGCGACCTTCGAGGTTTTGTTTGCAGCTCGAGATCAAGGCTCTGGATACGCAATACATACGTAGCTATAAATGATAAGGATTCGCCGAATGATTCATCAATTTGTTATAATAATTTAAGTACTTACGCCAATTAACAAGGTACCTAATATATTTCTAAATTACTTGAATTTTTTTATGATTTAGAACAGATTTTATTAACTTTTTTTTTTTTTGGTAACTAGCTATTAGGGTTTTTTCAAGCACATTATATTCTCCAAATTCGTATTTTACATCCCCTATTTCATTAAAAAACCCTGATAGTAAGCGGAATGTTGGTGGATTAATGAACAATATTTACACATTACATGTCAAGTTCCAGATTTTCACCATAGAAAGTTTCTGATCACTCTCCGGCAAACAACTCACAAAGGCTATTTTCTTGAATTAATAGTAGCAGTTGCACACGAAATAGGTAGGTACTCTCTCCTCCATATGTCATTCCCACAATCCAACAAATAAGAAAATTTTACAATTTATTTATAATTATGTTTGACAAACCCATTGTTAGAGCCCCTGACCATAAGATCGTTAGGCATGTTTACATATTATATTCAACCCCACACTGTGTGTTGGGAATCTACCCATCATACGCACGGGAGGAATCTCTAGGGCAGTTCCCATAAGGCTTGACTGCCTGACCCTTCAGTCGAGGAACTAAGAAACAATTAATATAACGAGGAAGAATTCTGTGAAATAACATAATTATCTAAAACATAAAATTTAAGAAATTGGAGCACATCGGATACGATCCACTAACCACCGCTTCGGGGAAGGCTAATCACTTAGTTTACTTCATTACCCAGTTTTGTTTCCAATATAGATGATAGCTTTATGAGTTTGATACCGAGATTGATTAAAAAAAACCTGAACCTTGATTATATAGTTGCACTTTGATTATATAGATTTCTGTATCTATTATAATATAGGTACCTGATTCTCTCTAATTTAACTTACAACTCTAAGGATATGATTGTATCTGGCTATTATTATGATGGCTGGCTTATGATTGTATTGTTCTCCTATGCTTATGCATAAGAGAGCTGTTTGTAAACAAATAAAGCTTATTATTTTAGTAAGTCAAGGATTAAATTTGTTTTCTTTCCCAAATTTTAATTATCAACCTAATTTTGACAATTAGCAAGAAAAAAAAACATTACAGGTAGGAAATATGTTAGATATAAATTGATCTAATCCGTCATTGTAAATATTCTCAAGCAAACTGGTTGCTGGAAGGTCAACATCATTTACAAGTACCTGAGAGCTAGTGGATGGTATGGGACACTCGGCTGGTGCTTGTGATGTCATCACCTGTATATTACTAGGTTGTTCCTTGAATCACTCACTGAACATCCCGTGTATGTGAACAGACTGAAGCCAATTTATCCTCTTCATGGATTTTTTTTTTAATTTTATTTAACGAAATGCATACATTATAAACATAAATACCAAATTATTTAGTAGTTTGTCGGCGAGTAACATTAGCAATATTCTGCGAGGCGAGTAATATTCTGCGAGGCTATCCTCAGCCTGTAAGCATTCCGTTGAAAAAAATAAATTAGGTCATGATCGCAACATGACACTAACCCCCAGTTTCTGAAAGGCTGATCAAAATAATGTTCAACTAACATCCATGTCATCTTAACAGCAGTGTCAAATCAATTTGAGTTTCCGAAACGTTGATTAGCCAAAATTTACTTATCTCTAAAAATTTGATTTCTTGTGAGAAATATTTTTAGACACGGTCACATTGCTGAAATCATATATTTTGTTTTATTCATGTGTATTTTGGAAACCCAAAATGGGTCTTTCCTTATTAATTTTGCAATAAATTTGACAGCTGTGTCAACTAACACAGTGATAATTTGATTTAGCTTTCAGCAACTCAATTCATAGTTAGCATTAGATTGACAGCTTGTTAGTTAATTTTAACGCTGAACAGCCTTTCAGAAACTGGGTGTAAGTGTTGTTATGGAGACCGTGATCGCGTCACGGTACTAATATAGGTAATTATATGACCAAGAGAACATGACTACGATCGCATCGTAGTACTTACTGTGCGCGACTATGATCGCATCATAGTTCCAAGGCACACTGTTCTATAAAATATAAAGAAATAATAACATTCTGCTAAAAAAATAAGCTAGGTCATTATCGCATCATGACCGTGCTGCGATCGAGACCGTGATCGCGTCACGGTACTAATATAATAATTATATGACCAAAGAACATGACTACAATCGCATCGTAGTACTGTGCGTGACTATAATCGCATCATAGTTCCAAGGCACACTGTTGTATAAAATACAAGGAAATAATAACATTCTGTTGAAAAAATAAGCTAGGTCATGATCGCATCATGACACGAAGTGCTGTGTGTGGTTGAGACGGTGATCGCGTCATGGTACTAATAAATATGACCAAAAAACATGACTACAATCGCATCGTAGTACTGTGCGTGATTATAATTGCATCATAGTTTCAAGGCACAGTGTTCTATAAAATATAAAGAAATAATAACACTTGAACACGTGTAAACAAGGCGTGTTTCAAAGTGCCAATTCACGGTTAGTTATTATGAATGAATGCTTGAATAGACGTTTATTTGGTACCAAAAAATACAATACACAAGGTAATAAAACATATTAATATATATTCAGATAGATTTTAGGCCATATAGGCCCTGCTTGGCATATGCAAAGTCACAGAGTGCTTTGATGCTGGTATTCTGCGGATACCATTTTATTTAACACTGCATATAGCATATTCTCTAATTACACAGTAATGTTAGGCAATGCATAAACAGCAAAGCGCTCTTTGCTGCTCAATAAATTTCAATAAAATAATTAGTGACCTAAAGATAATCAACTGATTCGAACAAACACGAAATAAAGTCATGCTTTCAACGAACGAAATGCAAAGATGAGAACGTGTCTATTAATAGTACAATATTATAAACGATAAACACTTATATTTAAAACTTACATACTTCCAGTACTACTCGTATCAGAATGTATACTTCACTTCATTAAAAATGGCAATCGATCTTAAACATAACCATTTTTGCCAAACTCAAGTTTTGGATAAAACACTATTTTTGACAGACCCAATGTGTCCCAAGTATATTGTTTTGGGTTACGTTTTCTTTTACCCATGTTGGTATCTATAACAACTACATAACAAACTAAAAATAAAGTTATAAAATAATAAAACTTTGATCTTTAATATTTCGATGCTGTGATGCCCGCACAAAGAAAGCGAATGAGTCAAACGGCGTAACATCGCGCAAGCGGGTGAATAATACTAAAGCTACCTACCTATCTTTTTATTTTTATGTCTTCGCTCTAAAATTGTGCTTGGTGCCCGGTACATTGGAAAGTGGACTACCTGGTTAATATATAAATCTCGAGGATGCAACGTCGTGGTATAAGTGAAAGTGAAGTGAATCCGTGTAGTGCTAGTGTTGATAAGCGCAATCAAAGTGTAAACAAAAGTGTAAAATCAAGTGCAAGAGTACTTAATAAGGCTTCTTCGCCTATACTTCAAAGACAATTTAGCTTATAAGTTTTACATTGTTCTATCACCGTGTAAAAACATGTATATCACCTTGTTATTCACGTCATTCATAATCATACTTTTTTTCATCTCCCATTGTCTGGCCCGGGAGCATGTACGGGCAAGCGCCGTACAGTTTGTCACATCAGCGTTTTACGCCACATGCATTAATTTAGGTTATTCATTAAGTTAGTACGTGTTCGCACATCATAGCCGTCGCACACTCTCATATCATTTTAAGTTCTAAGTCGTTTTTATATCAATATATCACTTTTTTAACATTTATCAAGAACTTTCATTTATCACTATCAACTATCATAAAGCCACTTTATCACTATCAACTATCATAAAGGAAGCCATCTAGCGGAACAAGGGCTCCAAAGTGTTCGCAAGAGATCTGTCACTCGGTCAGAGTCTGCTGACGAAGCTGAAGACAGAGGACGGCAGAGTCGTCACGTCTCGACCTGAACTTATGGCTGAGATTGAACGCTTTTATGGACAGCTTTACACAACATCGCAGGCACCTGTCATTCAGGCTACAGACCCTAGAGCCAAATTGATCCGGCATTACACCGAAGAAATCCCGGACGTCAGCCTGTACGAGATTAGTGTGGCTCTCAAACAGCTAAAAAACAACAAGGCACCGGGTGATGATGGAGTTACAGCTGAGCTTTTGAAAGCGGGTGGACTACCAGTCCGGAAAGCGCTGCAGAGGCTATTTAACTCCATCATACTCGAGGGCATTACGCCTAAAGCATGGCACGGGGGTGTGGTGGCACTTTTCTTCAAAAAGGGCGACAGGGCCCAGTTGAAGAACTACAGACCCATCACGCTCCTGAGTCATGTATACAAGCTGTTCTCGAGAGTCATCACGAATCGTCTCGCGCGCAGGTTTGACGACTTCCAGCCTCCCGAACAAGCCGGATTCCGTAAAGGCTATAGTACCATAGACCACATTCATACGCTGCGGCAGGTTATACAGAAGACCGAGGAGTATAATCTGCCACTATGCTTGGCGTTTGTGGACTATGAGAAAGCCTTCGATTCTGTCGAGACCTGGGCCGTGCTTAGGTCACTCCAGAGGTGCCAAATAGACTACCGGTACATCCAAGTGTTGAAGTCATTGTACGGAAACGCCACTATGTCAGTCCGCCTTCAGGACCAGAACTCGAAACCAATACGACTTCAGCGAGGTGTGAGACAAGGTGACGTTATATCGCCGAAGCTGTTCACAGCTGCGCTGGAGGATGTATTTAAGCTTTTGGACTGGAGAGGACTCGGCATCAACATAAACGGCGAGTACATGACTCACCTTCGTTTTGCCGATGATATCGTGGTCATGGCTGAGACCGTGAAAGATCTAGGCACAATGCTCGAAGACCTCTGTAGAGTTTCCCAACAAGTGGGTCTTAAAATGAACATGGACAAGACCAACATTATGGTGAATTCCCATGTAGTACCCACTCCTGTGAAGGTTGGCGGCTCTACACTGGAAGTTGTTGACGAATATGTTTACCTGGGACAAATAGTCCAGCTCGGTAAGTCCAACTTCCAGAAAGAGGTAAATCGACGAATCCAACTCGGCTGGGCAGCGTTCGGGAAGCTACGCAGCATATTCTCGGCCAATCTACCGCAGTGTCTTAAGACGAAAGTCTTCAATTCGTGCGTGTTGCCAGTGATGACGTACGGAACTGAGACGTGGCCGTTTACAATGAGTCTCATCAGAAGGCTCAATGTCACTCAAAGGGCAATGGAGAGGGCTATGCTCGGGGTTTCTCTACGCGATCGCATCAGAAATGAAGAGATCCGTAGAAGAACTAGAGTCGCCGACATAGCCCAAAGAATTGCAAACCTTAAGTGGCAGTGGGCAGGACACATAGCTCGCAGGACTGACGGCCGTTGGGGCGGAAAGGTCCTCGAGTGGCGGCCGCGTACCGGGAGACGCAGCGTTGGTAGGCCCCCCACAAGGTGGACCGACGATCTGGTGAAGGTCGCGGGAAGCCGCTGGATGCGGGAGGCGCAGGACCGATCGGTTTGGAGATCCCTGGGGGAGGCCTATGTCCAGCAGTGGGCGTCTCTTGGCTGAAATGATGATGATGATGACTATCATAAAAGAGTGTATAAACCATACACAACGAAAAGTAAAATTCGGCTAGTGTGTGGCGCCAAAAGTTGAATCGAAATGATTGTTTCAGCGCTCGTTTGTTCTAATGTAGGTTCTCAGTCTATGCCCTCAGATTGCTGATTCGCACGGTCTATTGCAATGGTACTACGTATTTTGACGAGTTTAGTTTGCGCATATCGTAAATACACAATTTTTTTTTTAAAAAACGTCGCTAAACACTAGGATTTTCTCCTGTGTCGTGTGTGCAGTTACGTTGAGTTAGATGTGAGTCAAATGATAGCTACAAGTAGGAGGAACGTAACTCATTTTAATCATTCTGGCACTGCACAGGAAAAACTGCGTTCTATCCGTTAAAGGATTTAGATCTCCCTCAACATGCATTAGTCCAAGATGTCAGTACACGGTGGAACTCCACATATTATACGACTACTTAAGATACTTATAAGAGAAATAAAAATATTATTATAAAATGAATCAATACTTTCTTTCATTTTACCTTATTATCTCACTACAATAAAAAAATCTAAATATATTACTTAAGTATTCGGTATTCGGCCGAATATAATAAAAGCAGCCGAATACGCCGAATACCGAATAGTAACCGAATATTCGTTGCAAGTCTAATTATTAATATAGTTACTTAAAATTTGGCACCGACTTCAATATAGAACTTTGATGCTGTATGTATTTTTATATGATTAAGACTTTTTGGTGTTTTTGAAGTTGGTTTTCTTTTATTTGGTTGTGTGCTGTGCATTGCTGTTTCTTTAGAATTTCTTACGACGACTAACGACTTAGACTATTAGTTAGCTAAAGACGTTAACCAGTGCACACATAAGCCAATATTTATGGTTAAAATTTTAATTTTGAATTAACTTTTGCCCTGTTCCACTATAATCCAAGACAATAGATTACTTTAGCTACCTAAATAAGTGCTTTATCTCTTTTGATAAAATACATTATTCAAACACTTAATTTTGAGATACTTACATCTATTAACTTCACTTTTTTGTGTCACCTCATTTAAATGTTATTCCAGTCACAAGATGGTGATAGTAGTAAAAGTAAAGCTGAGTTGAGGGCGGAGAGACGAGCCAAACAAGAGGCACAAAGAGCAGCCAAGCAAGCATCTGTTCAGCACAAGAATATACCTAGTAAATTAGATAGCAATCCTAAAACTGAAGATAAATTAAAAATCATTGAGGTATTCTGTAGATACTTGTTAATATAATGTATATTTGCCTTAAATTCATTCGAAGATGTACATTTACAGCTTTGTGCATGTAACATTTTTATTTATTATAAATCATCTCTTGTATACATTATTTAACTTAGATATGTTTCAGTAATCTTTGCAAATGTTTTAGAATAATGAGTTAAAAGTGAATACTGAGAAAGTCAAGCCAAAAAATACAAGCCTAAACAGAGTTAACTGGTTTCAACATTTGCATATGCAACATGACGAAGATTCTCTAAACAACATAGCCATTAATTCCAAGTAAGATATTTTTTTTTATTGCAAAAGTTGGCAAACAAGCAAACTGCCCACCTGATGGTAAGTGGTAACAGTCACCTATAATACATGTGGCTCCTGTGAGATTCGCAGCAAAACTGCAACTCCCATAAGAACCACAGTGTACGTTGCCAATTTGTGACACCAGATGTAAAGTCACAGTACCCAGTAATTTCACTGCCATATCTTACCCTTCAAACCGGAACACAGCAATGCAAGCACTGCTGCTTTGCGGCAGAAATAGGTAAGACGGAGGTACCTAAGCAGATGACCCTGGTACAGATTCTCCCTCCATATTTGCAATAGAAATATGATTTCAGTAAACACATGTTTTCCAGAGGTAGGAATAAAAACTAAAAAAGGTAACCTGTCAGATTAAAATTTTCTTAAATTGATACAGTGCTTCAAAAGAATGAATTTGTATATCATTTACACACAGCAACACGCCAGAATTACATGTTGACTTTGAGACACCTTATGTCGCTCGTATCGTAATAGCGACGGCATTCGTAGTGCAAAAATAATGTAAAGCTTGATGTGTTGCGGACTGTACGTACAATACAATCTCGTGGTAATGATTCATTAAGGGTTTAAAGAAAGCAATCAATAAAAAATGGTAAGCGACAAAGGAGATAATATCAATAAAATCTTTATCAAAAATGTTTTAAAGACGACAAAACAGTAGGTAAATAATTGAATAGGTTTGAATGTTAGTAACACAATCTCTAATTGCTCGAGATTTGAAAAAATGTGGTTTCACCAGGGGGTGGGCAGAATTTCTTTTTGCAGTGAATATGAAAGTTACTTGTTTCAGTTACTATTTTTAATTACATCTTTCATAAGAAATATACATTTCATTTCTATTATCAAACCTGGTTACAGTTTGCACCCAGCTATTGTCAAGTTGGGAGTTCAGTTGGCCACAAGAGTTGTAACCGGCTCAAATGCAAGATGTATCGCTCTTTTAGATGCTTTGAAAAAGGTGAGGTAAATAAGGAATAACATTTACAACAAATTTATTATATTATACTCATTGACATATTATTGGCGTAGCTTCCTTGACTTTAAAAAGAGATTGTAAAATCCAAGTTGAATAAAATATTTTGATTTTGATTATACTACGTAACCTAGACAAGCCGTTGCAAAGAAAAATTGTGACATGCATGACGCGGGGCAGCACTGGGTAAGGTGTGGACAGAAACGTACTCGCTCGCTCGTATGAGAGTAAAAGAGACAGCAAAACTAAGGCCATAAGGTGGCGGTCAAGCGTAGATCGCAGTTCGGAAACCATTTTCATTTATTTTAATCGAGACATATATAATTACTCAGTAATACAAAACTAATATTTACACGTACTCACAACAGTGTTTTCAATAGGCTAGTTGACCCTTTTTTAAAGTAGGGCTTAAAATGTTCATAATTGTTGTATTAGCCCATAGCACATGAATATTATTTTTTTCGATGGCTAAAAAGTGCAAAAAATCTATTTTAAATTAAGATTTTCAATTTTGGACCCAAAACACGGTCAGCCATGATAGTCTGTTCATTATCTGTGGCAATGACGTCAGTCTTATAGTAAACAAAGCACGGGGGCGAAATAACCTCACAAAAGCAATGCTTTCTATTAAATATCACAAAATGTAGTAAAACTGTATATGGAACGGGACAATAGAACAGGAATAACCTCTTAAAAGACTCCAGGAAATCTGTGGATTAGTCGTACCCAGTGATATAAACATGCGAAATAATTGGTTAACACTCGCTTAAAGAAATCCTGTAACTATCTACTGAAACTCAAATGTATTTCTGCGAAAATCACAATAATGTAAGTACTATAACTGAATAACTCAATCTGTGTAGGTACTTCAGTTTCAACTTAAACAAAATAGAAGTTTTTAGGTTGTATGTAAAATCAAATCTGTATGTAAATTAATTAAATTTTTATCTTTCAGTTAGAATGAAAACTGACTGCAGCCGACCAACCAAATTTTAACTTGACCAGAAAACTGAGAGAAAACTTGACCATTCACGCCTTTTTGATTTAATCTAAGTTACACTGACACTAGTTGATGTTTCAAAAAAAAGAATATGTACTTATGTCCAATTGAATAATAATGTAATTGAATATTAATTAAAAAGTATGTAATACAAACAAAAATATCAGAGTTTCATAATGAATATATTTATCTAAACAACTTTTACTTGAATTTACTGAGTACCTAATTAAAATTTGTTGCTTTCAGTGGTTACTTAATGAGAACTATTGTGTACTAACCTGTTCTCCTCTTGACAACGAGATTGATAAGGCAGTAAAAGTTGTGCAACATAATACAAAGCAGTGCATGCTCAGCAACAACATCAAAATGTGACCCGTCAACTAGAACAACATTATGTCAACAAAATAACTCAAGTATTCATATACCAAAGCACCATAGAAGTAAATAGGTCCAGTTTGGTAAAACTGAAAGATGTTATATCTTCACTGATTAAACCTGCTGGCCACCATGGCTGGTAAATTTCAGAACAGCTTACGCAAGAATATGCAAGTTATCCATTTTAAAGCCGTATACAAATATATTAAATGTGATTGCTGTGTTGTCAGCCTGTGCTCTTCTTAATTTACAAGACCCTTCTTATTAAATATATAATATAAAGAATTTTTTTTCTTTACTTTATACATAACTAACATCTAAAGATGACATAATAAATTTTTGTACTACATTAGTCAATATGTTCTTCACTACAAAAATGTTTTATGTTTATTTGACAATAATGACTTGTAAAGGTTTAAGTTGAATCAAAATATTTTAATTTGAAATACATGTGTTTTATTTTTCCGTTACACCTTAAAAGATTTATAATATTTTATAGGTTTGTTGCTCATATTTATCATTGTTACTCAAATATATTAAATGTTCCAAAAGTACAAATAGGTTGAATAGAGTTAGATCAAATTTATTAATTTGTATATATTGCCTTAAGGTCGCAGGTAATAAAAGTCAAAATAATAGTAAAGTGATTTATTATGAAGTAATACTTTCATATAATTTAGGAAAAATGTAGTATAGTTTCCAAAATGGCACTATTTGATCAATAAGTTTTTTGACATACAGATTGTTAGAACAAATACCTATTATAGCTAATATTGTCACCTTTTGAGTGTTTTCAAAATTACATACTGCTAGCAACACAAAAGTATATAAGTTTTGCTTTAGCACAAAACATCTGCATCTATACTTGAGTTAAGCATACTGTTCACAGTTTTTCGTCTTTGATAATTAACATTTTCTTCAGTAAAAGAGCATGACAATTTTGTATTAATCTAATTTTATGGATACCGTTTGTTGAATAGACTATTACAGGGTATTAATCAGAAATGAGGTCACATTTTGCAAATTTCAACCCAAATCTTTATCTTTCAACTTCTATCCACATTTCATTATACTCGTAGGTGTCTGCAAGATTTCCAACCAAAAATCTTCCCAACAAAAGAACCATCATGTGTTATGCACTGGCTGACTTTATAGCACATGGAAGCTGTTATTGTTTATAACGAAGCTCGAACTAAATAGCACTTCTGTATTGATGATTCGTGGTTTAGTTTTCTATGCACTTTATTCTTCCTTCATTGAAGAGGTCTTTTATTTTTTAAGAAATATGTCACAATCTGTGTCTGTGAATGTATATATATTTTTCCTCCCAGTAATTTTCTTCATGTTTGACAAATGAACAACTGCCAATCTTTCTCTTTTTATGTTCATTTACAAAACACTGGTATTTGACACATGATCCTGATGTTTTCTTTTCAACATATCTCTTGAAGTAAATACTTTTAGTGTTTATTTGACTTTTGAGAGATAGAATTCTATCCAATAGCATTCAACTGCTGTACAAAATAGCTCCTCACTGTGATGGTGCAACCACACCAAAAATGCATGTTTGCAACTCTCTTCTGCCGCGTGACAATCTTGACAAGTATACTTGTAACCTGTTCCTCATTATAACAGTACTGAAACTGTACTTATATTGTTTAGAGCGATACACAAAGAATCTCCTGACCATCAATCTGTCTATTTTCGGAAGATTTGTACTATCTGCTCTCACAAATCCAACATCAATGCTTGATTTTGCTATTAATACAAATAATGTACAATATTTTCAGATATAATAACGGAGACTTGGACGATTTTTTGCCAGTTTTAGGAAAGAATAGTTGTGCAAATCGACGAGTTGTTGAATCAAATTTGACATTTCTTTGTTTACTATATGAGTGACGTCACGGCCCTGACCACAGGATATCAAAGCGTTTACGGCGTGAGATAAAAAAAGATTATTTCTAGCATTTTCAAATTAAAATTTTACAGCAATCATTCATTGTTATTTATTAAAATCGGTATATTGTGGAACCTTATGCCAAATACTGTTAGAAATAAACAATATTTTAATAAATTTTGATATGAGTCAACTACCCTATTGTCACACTAAGGTTTTAAGACATATTTTACGCAAAATTTGCGGCACAATCTTCACGGCAGCTCGGCTACCTATCACGATCGCCCGCGATCGACTATTCGACTAAACGTGGTGGTACTAATTGACATGGCATCAGTTAAGTGAATAATTTCTCGACTGGATAGCGCGTCTAGGTTACGTATACGTCACTGATTATACTCGTAGTTGTTGTAGTTGTGAGCGACAGTAATAAACTGCAATAACAAAATAATAGTTTGCCCACTTATTAAACAAATTGGTATTTGTTCAACAAGTGGGCAAACTTATTTTTGCTGCTGGTGTTGACTTCAAATCACGAAGTAGCAAAGTAAGTAGCCTAGTATTTTCTAATATTGACTATTTAGCAGCGTAAAATGATTTAAAGGCACAGTGAAATCAACATTAATTTGTTCTCACGTGAAACATGTACGACTTTTCACATCTAACAGCCAGTCTATTGGGGTGGTTTACGTTATACTTTACCTCCGTAGGTTATACAATAAGGCGCTTCACACACAGCCACGCACCACGCAGCGTAGCGCGTGAATCTTACGTTGCTTGTAAGTATCTCCGTTTGTATAGAAAACACGCACAGTCCAACACACAGAAAACGCATCCACGCGCGCGCGTTCATATGCAGATCACGCGCCTACAAGCGGAGAAAGACGCATCCACGCGCGTAGGTGCAGGCGAGACGCAAGGTATGGCACACCGAGTCTCGCAGTGCCGTGCGTTATTTTGGAAGGGCTTGACGTTGATTTTGGATACGCAACTACGCGCGTGAGTGCGTAAAAAACCCGCATGATGATGCGGATCTGCACTCCCGCAAGTACGCGCGTAGGTGCGTCGACACGCAACATGCAACGTGGTGCGTGGCAGTGTGTGAATCGCCTAAATGGTATTGTATTAGTACAAACAGATGCGATGATAGCATAACAACTAAAAAAAAACTATATTTTTGATATCAGACCTGACCATACTCTGGAGTTTCATCAGTTAATTATTTTCATGTGCAGATGGTGCGAGACTACACCCTACCCGCCAAGACGGAATTCGCGCGCGGCCTCGAGTCCCAGCTGGCGCTCAGTCTGGAATACTTGTGGCGTATGCGGCAACCGGCCGCCTCGCAGACCAACGCCGTCAAGTACCTGCGCCACCACCTAACGCAGCTGCCCAACAACGTCGACGAGTTTGACGTAAGTGGTCTCTGGTCTCTCTCTGGTGGACCGTGTATGTGGTCAGTGCAGTGGTCTCTGAATGAGTATGCCGAGTGAAAAATAAAGGAATACCGCACGTGTGAGTCTCTGACATACATAGCTACACTGGAGACGCATTTTTGAATCGTTAGAAGTGAATTTTGAATTTGTGCGAAATTGTTTTCTAGTGTTCCCAATTTTGAAGATTTTTGAATCACTCGAAGTTAGTGTTGTCTTTAAAATTGACGTATATGTAACCGTCTTTAAAAACAAATTCTATATAAGATTCTGTTTCACACAGAAAAAAATTGAAACCTGAATGCAATAACTTATTAATTTAAAAAATCGGTGATGAATTGCATGTAAAACGGAACGTATATTCGTGAGTATATTCTACTAGTAGAAATCAAAAACGAGGAGGTAGGACCACTTATTGCAGATTGCACGGAAAGAATATTCAAAAATAGTGAATTTGGAAATTCGTATTCGCGAATGTTACAATACAATTCTGAATGCGAATTTGAATTCTATTTCAAAAATGCATCTCCTGGACTTTAAAATAGAGGATATTATGTTGCCTATAGGCTATAACAAACCTTTATTTTAATTACAATGTCTAAAATTTAAACTCATTTTTTTCTTTTTGGAAAAAATGAGTTTATTATTTGAAAAAGTAAAAGCGTTAAAACAGGTTTTAATGTTATATAAAATAGAATTATTTTAGGATTTTCATATATGATTTAAATTATTGCTTTATACCTCGTATTGTTTGAAATAATGCTTCCCAAAAAAACTCTACTGGAAGACCGCGAACTTTGTCGACTGTACATTGCATAGAAAGAAATATAAGACAGATAAAATATATTTGTTTGTAAGATAGTTGAAATGTTAAATGTTCGTATTCATTTCTTATCTATGGTTATCTCGTATTTCACGATGAATTTCCAATCAAGCCTTTGAGGGGATTAAATATCTTCCTCCTCAGGTGGATTAAACTGTGATTGCATAAATTCTCTTTTATCTACTTTTCAAAGACATAATATCACAAGACTGTGTGTGGCCTAGTGCAGCGAGAAAGCGATTTCCAATAGCAGTCTTTTCTAATGTCAGCACTATTTGAGAATTGAGAAAAGCTCAATACTGATGTTCACATTTGCTATTGATGTTCAAGCGTAAGGAATTGATTATTTTGGCTTTATTAACCGACTTCAAAAAAGGATGAGGTTCTCAATTCGATGCGTATGTTTTTTTTGTATGTATGTTATGCGATTACGCCTCTCAAAACAGTTTAAACTCAAAAATTCTCCTTTTATATATTTTATTGTTTCTTTCTTCCTTCCTCTTTTAATAAGTTATTTCCTGTAGCAAAAACATGTGCATCGCCTTAATGACAGAACACAATGAATCGATCCGCTGTGTACACAGTGGGGGTGATTCTGAAGCGACCACCTAAAACTATAACTAAATAAAATTAGAGATAGAAATGTCAATCACCGTTTGGTATTCAGAACTCACAAGTTAACTCTAAAATTAAGAGTGACGTTACTAAACTACTCAATTTAGTGTTAGATGTTATTTTCGTATTCTGACATGCTTCCTAAATGTAATTTTTTCTATAATTTTAAATATGTCAAACTAATTTTAGGAGGTGAACTTTTAGGTGCCGTCTAAATTTATCTTGTTACTTTTTAACGATTTTCTAACATTACCGAAGTCAATTTTTTTTGTGCAACTTGCCAAATGGATGATGAATTGGTTGTTATGGCATTTATAAGGAAAGGCTTTTATAGCATCAATTGCCAAGTCGTGAGTTGTAATTTGTTTGTTCCCAAGTAGTCTAATAGTACTGACATTTAGATGATAGGTAGGTTATGTATGTATGTATTTACTCTTACAACAGAAATTAATATTCTATCTGCAGATAGAAGTATGCCTATCTAAAATTTGTTGCCTAGCAATTACTATTATTTGCAGTAAATAACAGCGGTTATTGTGAAAAGAAAACAAAAATTACTAATGAAACAAAATACGCAATTTTAAAATTCAGAGGAAGTCACGAAGTACCTATCTATACAACTACAGACTACCACGTAATTTTTTTTTATTTCAAGGCATAGGCGCGAAGCCATCACAATCGCAGGATAAATGTCGAATAATTTTTCTTTTGTGATAAAATGAATGATAAATAATAAAATTTCTTTTCTGTTATTTACAAATACGATCAAATCTTAAATTAATAATTTCTGATAGTAAAATTAGTAGAATATAGCTGTTTTTAATGTTTCTAAATTATCCCGTTTTTCTACAGCACTAGGTGTATTTATAATCTGTGTATTCAATTTAAGAAATTGTCAAATACAGTTTAAATTAAGAGAGCCCGGCGTTTCAGAATACGAATTACCTAAAACTAATTTAAAATTATATGTTTAATTTTAGTTTTAGTTTTAGTGCAGGTAACTTCAGAATTACCCCCAATGAATCAAATTTACCCATGTTAATACATCAACTATAAATACAAGCATGAATCAACTAGAAAATTACTTGGTAGATTAATTATTTTTGTTATATATTACTGTGTATTAACAGGGTCAAATAGTATTAATACAATTTTATCGTTATCTATTGTAAGTTAGAAATTATAAACAGAATTAGTTAAAGTCAAAATTACATACAAGACACTTAGACCCACTGTTTACCATCCAGTGTGCACAATGGGTCAATTTCTATACTTATTTAAAAAGAAACCTTATTTACTCTTTTCTTTATTAGGTATTGTAGGCCAATGATTTCGTTATATTTTGAAAGCGGATGAAATATTTAATACATAAAATCATTTTTTTTACCAATCTGACTGAAAGGTTTTAAGATATGAGTGATCAAAAAAAAGAGACACTGTTTACCAGGTGACCTATAAAGTAAAGAATATCATTAATTGTAATATTTTAAATAAACACTGTTATTATTACAACTTCCTTTACTTGCTCCTAATAGGACAAAATACTCGTAATTGTAGTAGAAGCGTTTAAGAAAAAAAAAACAAAAACATCTTGACTGTATTACATATAATTTGTGCCAACACAAAATATGTCTCATTCCTCGTGGTTACACCACATGTGACCTCATGTTAATTATACAATAATTTCTCAATTCTATGTTGCCATAAGTCCATGAAAAAAAGTTATAATTAAGTACTACAATTTATGGCTAAGTCAATAATTTCGGAGTCCGGGAATAATTCTTTTAGGACCATATACCGGGTGTAAGTGACGGTGTCCCGTTTTTTTAACAGTTCTTAATTGAAAATGACTGAAATTTTCTCCCGGAAAATTCATAAATTTTACGAAATATTTTTTCAATATTTTCTGGTGTTATATAACTAAGTTAACGTTAAGAAATCATATTCTGTAGAAAAACCACAATAATTACACAAAAAATAAACTTTGCAATGTAAATCGTATTACATTTCCATCATACTGCGCGCGAAATCAGCTGTTTGGGTCATCGAACGTCAGCGCACCGGTGTGTGAGCGGAACAAAAATAATGCCGGCGCGCCATTGCGTAAAATGAATAAAAATTTGAAATGAAAACTCCATTTTTTTCGCTTTAAAATCTTTTCCGGAAAAATAAACATCGGTAAACAAATAATAACATTGGTCTGCACACACTGTTAAAAGTAATGGGACACCGGCACTTACACCCGGTATAGCGAAATACGTTTTATTTAAGTTATTCTGATGTTTGTTCTTGTTAAAATCTAATAAGCATTTATTAAATTCACTAAAATGATAGTAAGAAAATCATAAATAGACAAATAAAAGAATATACACAACATGACATTTGTTTATTGAAGTCTGATAAAAACTCAAAATTACCTTATGCAAGTATTGTTTTCATACTGCTAACTGATGACCACATGAAAGATTCGCTCAACGTCTAGAAACCTGTGTCAGTGGCTGTCGTTGGTACTATGTCACTTTTTACAGGCAAAGAAAACTCTCCAAGAGGAAATTGACCGGTATATCAGAGAACAGATCGAGATGGCGGGTCAGGCAATCAGCATTGCCGTGCGCGCCAAAATCTCTAACGGCGATAATATCCTCACATACGGGTGGTAAGTTAAAAATATCTTTAGTTACCAATGAGACAATGAATAGTTAGTTATTCTACATAAAAGTTAAACATTCCCTACCTATTGTCATTTTTTTGTAATGCAAGATTGTGTTTGATGTTCGCATAGTACTCGCATGACGAAGCTTAAAATTTATGTTAAAATGCCCATATATGGGAGCCAAGTTCTAATAACTAATAATTTACAGACAATTATTTACACAATGCGTTTATTTCTCTTGAAATGTTATTCGAGTGCAGGATTTGAGTTGGCTAGTTTTTACCAGTAAACCAAATTTTAAAAATTGTAGTAAACTAGCAAATTCAAATCCTGAACTTGAATTATATCCCAAGTTAAATAAATGCATTGTGTAAATAATTGTCTGTAAATTATATTAGTCTGAACTTGACCCCCATATAAGTATTAATTCTTTTGTCGGCGAAGTCAACAACGACACATATTCTTAGTATTGGAATTGGCTCTCAGTTTACATTTATGTTTTTGATGGAATATCATTACTTTTTGTACAGTGATTGTGCCAAAATCGACGTTACCAATTCGGCGTTTCACCGATTGAGATTTCAACCCAAATATTAATATTATATAAATATTATATTATATTCAAATATATAAATATACTTATTATACACGGTGTTTCATAATAACCAATAAATATTTTATCGTTATCTTAAACTAATTATTAAATTGTGTTTACCCGTAATGTCATTCAACCCAAAATTTTCATGTAAATCATAGACATGATGATGATACTATGAAAATTTTGGGTTGAATGACATTACGGGTAAACACAATTTAATAATTATCATTAAGTCGAGTTTCTTGAAGGGCTGTCAATAATCCACCGACCAATAACCGTAGGAACAAATAAAAATACGCAAGCCTTATCAGGCCGCCAATTTCACCCTCGACGGTGATACCGCATACGCACAATAAGCCGGCACAAAAAAATAGCGGGCTTCGCGACGACAATTCACACTCCGTAGTGGCGCGCACGCGTATCCAAATGACACTAGTCGTAAGTAGTGGTGCGCGACTATGAATGATTCCATTCGAATAATTCGACTGTATAAATCATTCGAATGATGAATGAAATTAGTAACAAATTTTATATTCGCACATAGGTTCATCAAGCGTGCATTTTCATTATGATATTTACTAATTAGTACTCAGTAATAGTGGTAAGTAGTTGATTAGAGTAGCAAATAAGTAAATCATATTTATGTGCATCTGAAGTAAACAAAAATACAAACACAAGAAAAACTGAAAAATTCTATTTTAAGGTTAATTTTCACTTCACTTTGTACTCACTCTCAAACACGATAGATTTTGAATGATGTATTCGACTAAAATAGAACGATTGATTCATTCATTCAAGGATGGGCGCTAGCGCAACGATTTGCTGAATGAATTGAATGACTTATTCATTCACAACTTACAAGAGTGGAGATCGAATTTATTAAAAGTAGTTACTAATATTAGTAGCCGTCATTCGAATAGTAACATTAGTATACTACTACTATTCCAATCGAATTTGCAAATTAGTGGTAGTAGTTAATTCGAATGACCAGATCATTCACAATCGCGCATCGCTAGTCATAAGTCAAAAAGCGGCCGGCGACCTCGTATGGATGCCGCGACGAAACAGCGCTCGCATTGCCACCTACCGGCCGGCGCGCGGGGCGATCAACTATCTACGAGACTCGCGTAAACATCCAGACATGATTAGTATTCATCAGACAACCGAGCACCATCAGGGTGCTTGCGCTTATGAGCGCGACTGTCTTTGTTATTACTTTGTTAATACCAAGTATCAATAATGTTCAGTTTTTTTTTCAATTTTTTCCTTTATATACGCCTAATGTACGATTTACACCAACCGGGTGACGCAGGAGCGCAGCGCAGCGGATGCGCGAGCACGCGCCGGTAGCCGACCACGTCCGCCCGACAGCTACATCTGCTCGAAACCGGGGCGTGCTGGCGTATCCGCGACCATGCTCTTAGCGCCTAATGTACGATTCACACCAACTGGGCGACGCAGGAGCGCAGCGCACCGGATGCGCGAGCACGCGCCGGTAGCCGGCCACGTCCGCCCGACGGCTACATCTGCTCGATACCGAGGCGTGCTGGCGTATCCGCGAGCATGCTCTTTGCGCCTAGTAAATGTTTTCGTGTCGCAGTCAGTTTCTATTCGCGGTATTGACGTGACGTACGCGCGCATTCCAAGCAGCGTAAATTCCATGTAAACATGAACCTTGACATTTGTATAGAAGTCTGAATTTACTTTAGCACAGTGTGAAATGCTCTCCGGCGCGCTCCGCCGCCGCCCGGTTGGTGTGAATCGTACTTAAAGTCTGATTTTTAATTCGACGGAATTCTCCCTTAAGAGGGAGAGCATGTTAGCAAAATAAAAAATAAACCTTTATGGAATTTAAGGGTTTCAATTAGAAAAACTAAGACTTAAAAAATTACTGATAATTTTAATATGGTAATTACATTGTTTAATATCATATTATTGGAGTTACAATAATTGTCAAGGAAATTTTTGAGAAAAACCTCTTCGTTTGTAAAATTTTTGCTTCTTCCAAGAGCCAATATAACAAGATTGACATCTTGTTATATTGGCTCTTGGAATCTAAATTTAAAAAACTATTTACGCCGCGTCATGAACCGCGGTCCGAGTTGCGCAAAGTGATACAATTAATATTAGAGGGCATAAATAATATCACAGCTGAAAAATGGCAAGAATGCATAAACCATATTATTAAAGAAGAGGATAAAATGTGCCCTCTTAATGATCTGCTGGATAGTGTGTTTGATGCTTTTATAATCCCAGTTGATGATGATGATATAAGTGATGATAATTAATAAATATTTTGATTTGAGAAATATGTTGTTTTACTCTGTTTTTCCATTTAGCACTTAACTTACTTACCCATTCTAGCTAGTGTGCATTGAGTGCACAAAACAAACACTATTTACAATGTCATTACTTGATCTAATTCTGTTTCATATTTTTTGTTATTAAATATTTGAAAAATTCTAAGCAGAAAAGGTTATTTAAATCTGATTTGTCTATGGATGACATCTGTCAGAATTCCATCGAATTAAAAATCAGACTGTAGTAAATGTTTTCGTGTCGCAGTCAGTTTCTATTCGCGGTATTGACGTGACGTACGCGAGGAGCCGACCGCGTACGCGAGCAGCCGACCGCGTACCCGAGAAGCCGACCGGCAGCCGTGACGTACGCGCGCATTCCAAGCAGCGTAAATTCCATGCAAACATGAACCTTAACTTTTGTATTAGCAGTTTGATTTTACTTTAGCACAGTGTGAAATGCTCTCCGGCGCGCTCTGCCGCCACCCGGTTGGTGCGAATCGTACTTAATATTCTACCTTGATACAAGTTTGTAACTCATCTGGAAGGGGGTTAGTTTTTTGGTTTATAATAAATCGGTCGGTCAGTCATAAAAATGCTGGTTTTTAAACGTTAATATATCAATTACTTACTGTTTGAGCTACATTAATAATATTTTTCATTCTAGGCAAGCTAAGGAGTAATAATAAATGTGCCAAAGAACATCGGCCAAAACCCCATAGTAGCTGGACCTGATATTAAATAACCATGGGCATCATTACTTTTGTATTCATTATAGACCTACCATTATTTGAATTAGTCCCATAGCTCAATAATTCATTAAAAACTTCAGGAATGGGAGATATTCTCTTTTTCCTTTTTTAGGTTGGCTGAGTCTATTCGGACCCGGATCCCTATAAAAGTCGATTGCTATTTGGACCCAAAGCATGAAATATGCAGTTTCATTAAAGTTTCTGTGTGTGGTCACAATTTCTACCTTACTTATCCGACACTTTTCAATTTATCCTAGTTATTTATCGATTACGATTCTATCGGGTCCGAATAGTAATCAACTTCTATAATCTAAGGATAGGGACCCGGGGTCTGAATAGTAATCAACTTCTATAATCTAAGGATAGGGACCCGGGGTCTGAATAGCCACTCCGTTTTAGGTTAGGAGTAGGAGAGCAATATATTTTTGAATCCTTGAGTAAACTTAGAACTATGTTACGTTAAAATAATTAGAAACGTTACGTGAACTTATAATATTTAATAGGATTTCATTAATATACGAGTATGTAACAATAAGGATGTTTACAAATAAAACACTTTGATTCTCTAAAGATTTATTCAATGTAGTATCTTATATTTATAACAACACTGTCTAAAAAACCTGCTGGTACCGCTATTGTATAACCTTGGTTGGTGCCCAAGGTATCATATACCACAGTCATAGTCATAACACGGGCACACACTGCATACAATTATTTTCCAGTCTACCAAACAACTACAACAATATTCTGTGATAGCTTCCCTTCCAGCCAGACACAATATTTTCTATCAATATATAAGATGGTCGTAAGAAGCAGGTGATATCAAAACACAGCACAATGGAGAATCACACAGTACCCACTTATAGAAGCAAACGCAAAGATTCAATGAAAGACATCTATCATTCGATTTCGACAGTGACGATCCTTTACACGCAAATCACCAAAAAAAACCAATACTTTGAATTATGCATCGTTTGCTTAGTATTATCCGTTTCAGCAAGTAAAAATACTATTCTCAAAAAATAAACACATTTTTAATGTTGTTAAGTGTTTTTTTTTGGAAAAAATATATTTTTTCAATTAAGCGCGAAGACGTAATGTTTATACGAGAATGTGAAACGGAACTTGACGTCATTTTCAAGATCTATCATCTATGGTGAAAACCGTTCAAAAACTATTTTACGATTTCTTATGCGAAAAAATTGATTTTACGAATTCATTATTTTCTCTGAAACTCGAAGTTCCTGAGGTTGAATAGTTACATTTTTTAAATTAACTCATAAAAGCACATCTTTTAACATACATTTGATTTATGCCCATAGCCAGGTCCAATTTGGCCATTGTTCTTTCATGTATGTAGGTTGAAAAGGTTTTTGAATTGTGAAGGGGTCTTAAGTAGCTCGAAATGGTTTGTGTAAGTTATTACCTTGTTATTAGTTTGTTGATACTAATTATTAATAATGTTCAGTTTTCAGATTTTTTCCTTTATAAACGCCTAATAGTATATCTGGCAGCAATTATCAAATTTCTAAGACATCTGCAAGTGGATTAGTATTTTGATTGATAAGTAGATGAGTCAGTCATAATAATGCCGGTTTTTAAACTTGAATAAATCAATAACTATAATGGCTACACTTAGGAAATGTTGGATTCTAGATAAGCTAATAAATGTGCCAAATTTCATTTACGTATCCTAAATAAGTTAAAGGGGTCAAAAGCAGTTCGAAATGGTATGTGTAATATTATTAGTTTGTTGATCCTTTTTTTCAAATAGCTTTCCGCTCGTGGCTTCGCCCGCGTTAATTTTGTTTTTCTGTGGGATTTTTTTCCCGTAGGAAAATTACCCTATGTCCTTGCGCTGGTCTCGAACTATCCCTATACCAACTTTCATCAAAATCGGTTCAGTAGTTTCGAAGCCTATTCAATACAAACAAACAAACAATCAAATCTATCTATCTAATTATAATATTAGTCTAGATAATATTCAGTTTCAGATTTTTCCTATTGATACGCCTAAAAGTATACCTTGATGCCAGATATCAAGTTTCTTTGTATTGTAGAAGTGGGTAAGGTTTTCGATCTATAACTCAGTGAGTCAGTCATAAAAATGCCGGTTTTTAAACGTTAATATATCAATAACTGTTTGAGTTACATTTATCAAATTCTGGATTCTAGACAAGATTTCAAGTTGTGAAAGGGTCAAAAGTATCTCGAAATGGTTCGTGTAAATATTACACACGGCTGCTACGTCGCGTCGCGTCGCAGTTCCTTTTTTTTTTTTGCTTGGAGTGCTTGGACCGACTGGACAGACTGTACACACATACTGCCGCGTGTCTAGATTAAGAATATAGGTTATTAGGGCAAAGTTATTAGAAGCATTTCAATTAAAGAACAGATAAACATGAAATTGTTGTGTAATATACACCTCGCCTTCATATCTAATGATAGCAGTAGCCTATCAATACTAATCAATGCCTGGAATTGGTGTCAATTCTCAATAAACAGACGAAGTGCCACTCAATGCCTGACCTGATTTACTAACGATACTTGCCTGTTTGTCTATGTTTCTGATAATATAAGATGGTTGTTAATGTAATTCACAATGATGTATGAATACTAAGAAGATATGACATGGTGGATCGATGATCTAGTGAAAGTCGCGGGACGGCACTAGATGCGAGAAGAGCAGGACCGACCGGCTTAGAGATCCTTGGGGGAGGGAGGCCTGTGTCCACTGTGCAGCAGTGGGTGTCTCTTGGCTGAAATGATGATGGTGATGATAAATCAAGGGGCCTACTACTTTGTACATTGAGGTGTATTTTTAGCTCGTCGCTAATAGAGCGCATACTGTGCGAGGCTTGGCAAGCGGGAGTGCAGTTCCGCGCCGTGGTCGCCGGCAATCGCGTGAACGGTGGCGGCCGGGAGATGTTGCGGCGGCTGACGGCGCACGGCGTGCCCTGTACCTACGTAGACGTCACGGCGCTTAGCTTCGTGATGAGCTCTGTGAGTGAGTCGGACAACTGTCGACGGACAACTGCGTGGTGGACATTTAAAGAGGGAACACTAAGGTCAACATAGACATTTGTAAAATTTATTGCTGTGCCCGCGAAAAAACTAACTGAGCGCTATAGAGACAACTGCTGCAGTTCTGACCGAAGATACCTATGGAAAGTATACAAAATGACGTTTCGTAGTCTCATGTTTTCTCCTCTAAAAGTAGAGCGATTTAATGACTTTTTCCATTAAAAATTCATGAAAGGCTTTGGCTGTGTGTTCTATATTTCCTTTTTTCATATAATCCAATCTCGTCTATGTTTATATGGAAAAATGGCCCGTATGATTTCCTCTTATATGCGTAGCGACGTCACCAGCGGGGGCACATATTGACCATTAGTGGTATTCTTTTATAACTTTGGTGAAAAAAATAAAAACCGACCTCAAAAACACAAATAAGTCAAAAATAATATAAGAATACACACAGCATCACGTTTTATTATTTTAACTCATGATCACTGGAGCGCGTTCAGAGCCTCTGGATGTAGTTGTCCAGTTGTTTTTTAACTCGCTCGGAGGCGTTGAACGGATTGCAGCAACCAAATCTTTTATCTCCTTCTTTCACATGATTTTTTTATTTCTCTCCTTTCTAGTAGATGATTATAGAATATGGCCGCCAATATCATCCAATCACGTAAGAGTATTTCAGTAATAAACGTCAGAGCGTTTTACAACCATCAAATTCGATGGTTGTTCGGTTGTAACTCGCGCCGACAGTCTAACTAAGGTCTTGAACGGGCCGGTTGTTTCACCCGGTTGTCACGCTTGAAGGCATTGAACGGGGTTAGAGCGAAAAGTTGTACTTCGCGCGAAGGCCCTGAACGCGCCTCTGGTGATCATCCGCAACGACTTAAAAATAATAAAAAAATGTGATGTTGCGTGTATTCTTATATTATTTTTTTACTTTTTGTGTTGTTGTAGTCAGTTTTTTTGAGTCGGTTTTTATCTATACAAATAAATAAAATTGAAGTGTCTGTTTGTAATGTCAAAATAACAAGTTTTTACTAAATGCGTATGAATGTGTATCGGGTACCAATAACAAAAACACAATTTATTTTTTTGTCTGTCTGTCTGTTTGTTTCCGCTAATCTCCGGAACGGCTGGACCGATTTTAACGGGACTTTCACTAATAGATAGCTAATTATATAAGGTATAACATAGGCTAACCTTTTGCCAAGTTACTATTCCACGCTGACGAAGTCGCGGGCACAGCTAGTGTTCTATAAAATTAGTTCGGTATCTCCAGGTCCAGAAGGTGGTGCTGGGTGCTAGCGCGTTGCTCGTGAACGGCTCAGTTCTGGGCGCCGTTGGAACCGCGGGCGTGGCGCTGGCCGCCCGCGCCTGCAACGTGCCCGTCCTCGTCGCCTGCGAGACGCACAAGTTCAGTGAGCGCGTGCAGACCGACGCCTTCGTGTACAATGAGATCGGTCAGTCACACATTCACTAAGGCCTAGTTTACAGATAGCTCTACCACAGTACACTTGCTAACATATTTTTGGTAAATATAATGACTGTCGCGGCGTTCAGCCTCTTCACTTGGACGGCGACTCGACCTGACATTTTTGACAGGGATTAAAACAAGATACTTGATTAGACAGGCAAAACAAGGAGACGCAATCAGACATTGGGGAGAAATAAGAGGAAAAAAATATTTTTGGATGACTTTTTTATTTTACCGACGACAAACCTACGAGAACACAGTGACGAAATAACAACAGTTGCCTTTCAATTAAAGTAGATACGCCTATACCTATTTTACTGGCAACGGCTTATTGAGACTGGTCGTAATAGTGTAAGGCTGCAAGTTGAACCACAGCTAGCTAGAGTGAAATATTTCTGCATGGACTTTATCACAGGATCCGATGGTGTCCAAGGCTTTCTCGTAGTCCACATACGCTAAGCATAAAGGCTGGTTGTATTCTTTATTTTTTTAATTAATCTCGCTGAGAGTGGTATGTGGTCCACGGTGCTTTTCGAAACCTGGCCTGCTCCGGTGACTGGAAGTCATCGAATCTTTGGGCGAGACAGTTCTATATAGCCCCTGAGAATCGCTTGTATGCATAGCTCAGGAGAGATTGGTGAGCAGTTTTCACCATGCTCCTGCTCATGTACCTCCTCCCATGGCTCTGGTGTAATTTCTGTGTGGATGATGGAATTGGAGACAGGTGTTCCTCCTACCCTGAGCAGTTCAGTAGTTATTTCGTTACCCCCCAGCTCTGTGAATATACAGGGTGTCCCAAAAAATAGTGTCAAGCGAAAGTCCAGAGTTAGAGCATCTCTTGGAGTACCCGAATCACCCCCATGTATGTTCCGCGATTATTCGTAGTTTTAGAGTAATAATTTTTTTTCTGACTTTTTGAAAATTTCGATCTAAAGAACTTAAAAATTTTTAATAAAAAAAAGTTGAACATATTTTAATGTTTTTCTTTATGCCACTGAATTATCTTTAGTGCTTCTTTTATGTCTAAAATAATCAGCTTCGTAACTTTAGTGGAAATTTAGAAAACAGTAGTGTAAAGTCAAAATTTGAATGTTAGTGAATAATTACTTAAAAATTCATCTTTAAATTAAAAATCTAAACAGGCGAATTCATGGTTTCTAAGTATGTGTAAAAACTTCTGTAGACTCTCTGCTTTCATAATAATTAAAAAAAAAGTACTTAATAGGGCTACTTTGGCTTAAATCGGCCATCAAAGACAGCAAGGTGAAAATTTCATAAAACTCGACTTCTAAATAATTTTTTTTTTAAATTCCAATTATTTATTAATAAACCAAAAATGATTGTAGAAAAGCTAAAAATTTATTATTTGAAGGTCAAAAATAACTGTTCCTGCTGCCATCTTTAATAACCTTTGAAGGTTTATTATAACTTAATAAATGAAACAAAACATTATTTTCAAAGTATTTATTATTCAATCGCTTAAAGAAAGTTTTCAAAATGACGACCTTCGTGCTCAATACATATTCTACATCGTCTAAAAAAGTTTTCTTTTAAATTTATAAATGCAATTCTGTTGTTTTTTATTGTTTCTTCCGCTTGTCTTAATTTTGTTCTTAACACTGACGTTTGTAATGTCCTTGGCGTATACTAATTCCTTGTAGTATCCCCAGACGAAAAAAATCTATGGGGTTCAAATCGGGGGACCGTGGCGGCCACGCAATGGGCCCTCCACGACCGATCCATCTGCCTGGAAATGTTTCAGACAAATGTTGTCTAACATTTCTAGCAAAATGGCATGGAGCGCCGTCGTTTTGAAAAATCATATTTCTCCGCGTTAATAGGTCTACATCTTCTAATAAGACGCCGAGATCACGTCGTAGAAATTGCAAGTAGGCCTCGCTGTTCAGTCGGTCCGGTGGTAGTTCGAACGGACCAATCAGCTGTCCGTTTAGGATGCCTGACCACAAATTGATACTAAATTGTTCTTGGAAATTAGATTCCCTTGTGAGGTGTGGATTTTCAATACTCCACGAATGGTAGTTATGCGCATTAAACACCCCACATCGCTTAAAATGTGATTCATCAGTCCATAGAATATTTTTAAAGAAATTTTCGTTTTCAGCTTGTCTCCGTAACATTTCCTGACAAAATGCCACCCTTCTCGGGTAGTCTGCGGGCTTGAGCTGCTGAACTTTCTGGATGTGATATGGGTGAAAACGCTTTTGATGAAGTATTCGATGTGCTTGTGATTTCGGAATTCCGATTCGACGTTCTATTGTTCTTACACTAACTGATGGATCTCTCACCACTTCTTCGACCACTGATTGGACAGTATCTGGGTCACTCATTTCAGATGGGCGCCCCGATCTTCTACCTGGTAGGCGTCCTTCCATGTAAGAGTTATGTACTCTTAAAATCATGCGATGATCAGGCCAAGTTTCAGGCTGAGGTCCACCTCCATTTTGTACTTGCTGCCGGAACAACCTGGCTGCTTCAGAAGCATTTCCTCTTGCATATCCATAAAAGTAATGCATAAGAGCATATTCTTGCGATGAAAAAGACATCACAAAATGAAGAGCTTGAAAAGTCCGTTAAGAATGCCAAATTTGTCAAAATCCCGTATTCACACAAAACCAAATCGTAATCGCACTCAAGGTCCGTAAAGAAAGCAAAGTTCGTCAAATAATCACAAATGAGCGTATCGTACGTAAGGCGCAAACAAAAGCAGGCAATCGACTGGCGCCAGAACACAATAGGCGCTCGGACTACACCCCCCGCCTCATCCCCTTGTCACAAAGAATAGCATTCCTCAGTTACAGTTATCCATTTCGCCAATGAGAGTGAGAAAGATAGCAATAATGCGGTCTCTTTCATATCCTCTCACTCGGGCAATTTTTTAGCAGGTAAGTACTGCGTTACATCCAACACTACAACCGATGTGATCCGCGAGAAAAATATTTAAATATGGGTTTCATGTAGTTAATTTTTGCTAAATTGTAATTAATCTGAACCTTAGAAATTATAAAAAGACCAGATATTTTTTTTATCATCTGATAGGAATTTGGTAAATTTTATGAAATTTTCACCTCGCTGTCTTTGATGGCCGATTTAAGCCAAAGTAGCCCTATTAAGTACTTCTTTTTTAAATGATTATGAAAGCAGAGAGTCTAGAGAAGTTTTTACACATACTTAGAAACCATGAATTCGCCTGTTTAGATTTTTAATTTAAAGATGAATTTTTAAGTAATTATTCACTAACATTCAAATTTTGACTTTACACTACTGTTTTCTAAATTTCCACTAAAGTTACGAAGCTGATTATTTTAGACATAAAAGAAGCACTAAAGATGATTCAGTGGCAAAAAGAAAAACATTAAAATATGTTCTACTTTTTTTTATTTAAAATTTTTAAGTTCTTTGGATCAAAATTTTCAAAAAGTCAGAAAAAAAAATATTACTCGAAAACTACGAATAATCGCGGAACATACATGGGGGTGATTCGGGTACTCCAAGAGGTGTTCTAACTCTGGACTTACGCTTGACACTATTTTTTGGGACACCCTGTATAAATTTGATTTTGGCTGTAAAAATAAATCTAAAAGTAGTCCTTTAAATCAGATGACACAAAAAAACTACGAATAATCGCGGAACATACATGGGGGTGATTCGGGTACTCCAAGAGGTGTTCTAACTCTGGACTTACGCTTGACACTATTTTTTGGGACACCCTGTATAAATTTGATTTTGGCTGTAAAAATAAATCTAAAAGTAGTCCTTTAAATCAGATGACACAAAATTTAATTATTGAAAATGTCATATAATTACAAGGCGGGATTTACCATAGGGGCCAATTGGGCCCGGGCTAATCGGTAAAATAGATGGAATTCGGAAAATATTATTTCAGTAGGTAGGCGCAATTTTGAAAATGTGATATATTAATCTTTTAATCTCACTAGTAACTATTACGACTAAGTAAAGAAATCTGAAAAAATAATGAAAAAGTTAATAGTATTAACATTTTTTGTAAGAAGTAAAAGGGAAGATGGAGCGGGCGGCATTTTGGGCCCCTAGGCCCAAAATATGTAAATCCAGCCCTTCATATCCTGTATATGTAAAAAGACCCATAACAAAGCCCACAACTACGAATTCAGACCATTAAAATTAACTTATGTTAAAAAATTTTATAAACTTTTATTGGTTAATAAATACTCATTTTTTCTTTGGACGAAAATTAACAAATAATGTTCCAAACTGTTTAGGTATAAAACCCTGTAAAATAATTGTCACTGTAAACTTAAATATCTTTCAAGTATGGTCTAGACTCTAGAGGACAAAAATGATATTGACGATGGGTTCAATACGTAGGTTTCGGCTTTGCATTCGGTCTTTTTACACCCGTTATATGTCATTGCATTAATTAAGTATTAGCGAATTTATGACAATTAAGATTATATTGTCAACGATTGTTTGTTATCAGGTGATCCCGATGAGCTGATCGACAAATCGGACGATAATTCTCCTCTCAAGGACTGGAGGAATAACAAGAACTTGACACCATTAAACCTGACGTATGATGTCACACCACCCAGCCTCGTCACGGCTGTGGTCACAGAGTTAGCAATTTTGCCTTGCACTAGTGCCCCAGTGGTTCTTAGATTCAAATTATCCGAGTACGGTATTTAATAATTGTATTTTTTTTAAATTAGATTTTTTTTTGTTATCATCGTCATTTTAGCCAAAAGACACCCACTGTTGGACACAGGCCACCCCTAAGGATCTTAAAACCGATCGGTCCTGCGCTTCTCGCATCCAGCAACTTCCTGCGACCATCACCAGATCGTCGGCCCACTTTGTAGAGGGCATACCATCACGTCGGACCTTTCCGCCCTAACGGCCATTCTGCCCACTGCCACTTAAGGTTCGCAATTTTTTGAGCTATTATGTCGTTGACTGGTTCTTCTACAGATCTTAACATTTCTGATTCTCTCCATTGCCCTTTAGATGACCTTGAGCATTATGAGACCCATTGTAAGCGGCCACGTCTCAGTTACGCGTCATCACTGACAGCACGCACGAATTGAATACTCGTCTTGACACACTACGGTAGTTGGGCCGAAAATATGCTGCGTAGCTTCCCGAACGCTGCCAAGTTGAATCCGTTAATTGACCTCATTCTGGAAATTGGAATTACCGAGCTGAACTATTTGCCCCAGAGAAACATATTCGTCAACAATTTCCAGTGAAGATTCTTCAACATTCGCAAGAGTGGGTAATTAAGACATGTAGATACGATATAATGTTAGTATTGTTCATGTTCATTTTAAGATTACTCGTTGGCAAACCCAGAGGTCTCCGCGCCTTGTGCCTAGATTTTTCACGGTCCCAGCCAAGACTACGAATCATCCGCAAAACGAAGGTGAGTCATGTACTCGCCGCATATGTTCATGAGTCCTCCACACCAAAAGCTTAAATACGTCCTCCAACGCAACTGTGAACAGTTTCGGTGATATAACGTCGCCTTGTCTCCCACCTCGCTGATGTTTTGGTCCTGAAAAACCAAAACTCGAAACTGAAACTGGGACTGACATGGTGTGTGCACGTACAATTACTGCAACTCTTGGATGTACTAAGTCTATTTGTGGCACCTTTAGAGTGTTCTAATCACGATTCGGTCTCGACAGGATCGAAAGCTTTAGCGTGCCACAAACGCCAAGCATTCCTTGGTCTTCTGTATAACCTGACACAACGTATGTATGTGGTCTACGTTCGTGATGACTTTCGAGAACAGCTTGTATATATGGTGGTGGTACTCAGGAGCGTGATGGGTCTGAAGTACTTCAACTGGGCCCTTTTTGAATAAAAGTGGCACCACGCCCCTCTTCCATGCTTTAGGCGTTTTGCGCTCGAGTATGACGGAGTTAAATAGCCTCTGCAACGCCTTCCGAACTGGTAGAACTGTAACTCTCACCTTTACTCGGCGCCTTGTTGTTCAGGAGCTGTTTGAGAGCCATACTTATCTCGTGCAGGTTGGCGGCCGGAATGTTTTCGATGTAATGTCGGGTCAATTTGGGTCTATGGCCTGAATAACAGGTGCTTGCGATGTTGCGTAAAGTTGGCCATAGAAGTGCTCGAATCGATCCCGGCCATAAGCTCCGATCAGAATGTAATGACCTCCTGCCGCTTTGTTTTCAACTTCCTCAGCAGGCTCTGACCGAGTGACAGATCTCTTGCGAACACTTTGGAGCCTTTGTTCTGCTCGTTGGCCTCTTTGAAAGACGATAACTTAGCATTCCATGGATTCACCGTGGTGGTGCCGGGTCCATCGCGTTGCAGAAGAAAGAGCCAAGAGCAGTGCCTGGGGCTTACGACCCAGGTGCAGGTTTAAGTAGCTACTTTACAATGCATCAACATTCACCTTCACCACCTCGACTCCTCTCTCTCTGCCTAACCATATTTGATACGATTCCGTCAGTGCTGCCTTTGTTACGCGGATCAACATTGAGTTCACGGACGTTTCTTATTAAATCGGCGTATGTGGCGAGTCAAAGATTAGTGGCCAATTTCATCAACCTTATGGTAGCTAGGAAACTCCTAAGACGTATACTGTCACTTTTTGTCTTTAATGAAAAGAATGTGATAGCATGCCACCTAAGAGTATCATAAGCTAAGACAAAGTTGTTGAAATTCTACGAGACGATACGCCATAAGAGATCTACGGCCCTACCGCCTAATTCATAGCGATGCACTCGCTATCTTTTTAATATCATCTGAGACATTAGAATTATGGTTCTAATGTCACATGTGACGCCAATTAAAATCTTCTGAAGACTTCAGATCCATTCTACGTCTTTCCTCAAGTAGCTTAGTTATCGATTGAGGTTTTTACTTCTTTGCTTCGTTATGCTAGTTGAAAAGTCTCGACTGTTGAAGTCTATGCTCCGTTCCGAAGCCATCTAGATCCAAAAACCCCGAGCGTCTTAACTCGCATTGAATGAATGACAGTGTTGTGGAAACTGTCCTTACGGTGGGTTCAAAGTTTTTGAAATCCAGCTCTTGTTACCATATTTCATATTTTAATATCTGCTAACTAGTTCGAATGACTCAAACAAGATTAATATTTATCAATAAAAAAAATTCATGGTATATATGTATGTACACATATTTACAAAAAATAATTTTCAAGCTTATGTTCTGTTGAATGGCTTCTTAACTTTCTTGTTATTTTTCACGAAAACTTTTGTTTTATAAAAAGTTAATGTAGTTAAATATTTATTCTAAATAAAATAATAAAAATATTTTTATCTTTTTACAAGCTTTTTATTTATTTCTTTCTTTCTTCTTTTAGAAGATTTGCTACCACAAAAAACTGAATATCTTTTTCAAAATCAGAATCTGAGGATTCATAGAAAACATTGCGAACGTGTAAACTCTCCGCGAGCTACAACTGTATTGATTAAAAAAATCGTCATAAGACAGTGTGGCTGACCCCAGCCGGGCCACAAAAAAAACTGTGAAAAATAGATTGTTTGAGTATGTCGCTATAATGTCTAGAGTTTGTCAGAGTTTGTCGGCAAGTTTCAGAGTTTGTCGGTTGCGCGTTTCAGAGATCTGTGTGGCCCGGCTGGGGATACGTTACCCCAGCCGGGCCACCTGGATCTCGAAAACGAAACGACCTAGCAAAAATCTGCTTACTGACAAAGATAGGTGGTAGTTTGTCGATACATTCTTCAAAGATTCAGAGTTTGTCGACGCCTCAATCCAAAGAACGAAAAAAATTCTTTATTTGGGTAAATAGTCTAGGAGCCTGGAGTCCCAAATGTACGAGGTTTCGTTATTTTTATGTTTTATGTACTTACTTACAATAAGAAGTTAATGTAAAATAGTTAATTGAATTCAGTGATGAAACAGTATTTAAATTTATGTAAATCCTCGATGTGTGATTGATATTTCTTAAATTTATTATTTAAGCAACATTTGGCATCTGGTCTCCTTGTCTATTTATACAGGGTGTCCCAGAAGCCGACGTCAAGCCGAAGGCAGGCGGTAGACTAACTCATATATGTTATCAGAAAAATATTTCAAAAATCTAAGTTACCTATTTAAAAAAAAAATAACATTTAAAAAAATCGATATAATTTACACCCTGTGACGGTTTTTTCTCTCTTGTTGCTACAAATCTTGACTTTTCTAAACATTTTCTTTTGTTTTGTAATCCTGAATAATGTTTCTGTATACTCTAATCTAAAATTTAAAGCCAACTGCTCCAAATTAGAAGAATATGCCATTTTTATCTAAATTAAATATTCAAAATTAATTTTTCGCATAGCTTTAACAAGCTGTACTGAAATAAAATGTACTATGCGAGTTTGGCAAGTAACTGCAAAAGTTGGCGCATTCAATAAGGATTCCAAAATGGTATGATACTTGGTAGATAATTTCTACGATTGCAGACAATATTTTTTTTCCAAAAAACAGGCAGTTTTGAACAAATTTTTCTTACGTACTTAAAATTTATTCTAATGTACCCATGGTTTGCTTTAAGGCTGTAACTTTAACATTCTAGTTTGAGTGAGACCGGGAGAGTCATTTTACGAAGTGTGAGAGAGACAGATAGTGACGCTAACGTGACAGAGACGGAGAGATTCGAAGTATGAGCGAGACAGATAGTGACGCTAACGTGACAGAGACGGCGAGTCTCACATCCACTCAGTGCTCGAATTGAACATTTTTACGAGACGGAACGCTAGGCTCTCCAAAAAAAAATTTCGCGCTTCATGCGATGACCTTTGAACGCCATATTTGCAATCCGCATACGAAAATACCTACATCGTGAATATTCGTGAACGAACTCGCAAAGCGATCTCACTCAATACATGAAGTGCGCGAGGGATGGAGTGAGCCAGGCGGGCGGCCGGGCGGCCTTGTGGCAGAGAACGAACATGCACGATGTTACACGAATTTTGTCATAGTCGGCGCGAGGCACTGCCGTGACAGGAGCGCGCGCTTTTTAAAAGTTGGTGCGCACGCTTTTTAAAAGTTTTACGATCAATTTCACGAACCGGAACGGTGATTTCACGAACCGGAACGCTATTCCGCCGTATTCCACGAGACGGAACGGTAACTTCATAAATTTTCACGAACCGGAACGGCGTTCCGGCGTGTTCCCGCTCAATTCGAGCACTGCATCCACTTCGTAAAATGACTATTTTACGAAGTGGAAGTGAGACAGATAGTGACGCCAATTATTCGCTAACGCACAAACAATACACATCAGTACGTTTCGCTCCTTCGCTTACTGCGCATCTTTTTGTATTCGTTCGTATTGATTTCGTGCTTACCACTTTCTGCTTCGTTTATTGGACTTGATTGCTTGTGATTTGGATTCGGACTGTTTAGTTTCTCTACGAGACGACCTTTGCTTTGCTCCGGACTACTTATCGTTGATTGTGTAATTGTGTAGTGCCACCATGTCTGCGTACACGACACAAGAATACGCCAACATGCATTTAATTTATGGGGAATGTAGATGCAATGCCAACGCAGCAGCTAGACTTTATCGTGAGAGGTACCCAAATGCAGCTCGTTTTCCGGATCATCGAGTCTTTACAAATTGCACCGATTACTCTTCTCAGAAGGCCGACTGCCGAACCAAGTACATAGTGAAAGAAGATTTCGTCCCCCTTACGAGGACGTTGTACTAGACATTGTCGAAGAAGATCGGAGTATTTCTGTACGTGGAATAGAGAGAAGCACAGGAGTACCCAAAAGTACAGCCCATCGGATTTTGCAAAGAAATCAGCTACACCCGTACCACGTACAGCGATTACAAACTCTACTACCCCGGGACCATCGACCCCGTGTTGCTTTTTGTCAAACAATGCTACAAAAACACAGAGAAGATCCGCGATTCTTCGAAAAAAATTTGTGGTCAGATGAGTCGACATTTAAAAAAGATGGTTACATGAACCTACACAACTTACACGAGAGGCATATCGAAAATCCTCATTTGATGAGGCAAGATAGATCACAATATCGATTTAAAGTGAATATGTGGACCGGAATTTTAAATGGACAAATAATAGGTCCTTTTGAGCTGCCAGACGCCTTGACTGGTGAAGTTTATTTACATTTTTTACAAAATGATTTACCAAATCTACTGGAATATGTGCCACTTAACATTCTAAGAGATATGTGGTTTCAACAAGATGGTTGCCCAGCTCACTATGCCAGCTCAGTAAGAGAATATCTCGATGAGGAATACCCAGGCAGATGGATAGGACGATCTGGTACTATCTCGTGGCCAGCCCGTTCCCCAGATTTAAATCCATTAGATTTCTTTTACTGGGGAGCGGTGAAAGAAAAAGTTTACGCAAAGCCAATCGAAACTGTGACTGACCTACGGCAAAGAATAATAGAAGCAAATGATTTTGTTAATAATGGAAGATTCGCCCGCTTGATAGCCCGATCTTTTTAAGAAGATGTCGAGCCTGCATTAGAGCCGAAGGAAGACAGTTTGAACACCTGTTGTAAATCTTGACATTTAAATAAATTATGTTAAACAGTTTTTGTGTATTTAATTTATTTCACTATCTGTCTCTCTCACACTTCGTAAAATTATTCTCCAGGTCTCACTCAAACTAGAATGTTAAAGTTACGGCCTTAAAGCAAACCATGGGTACATTAGAATAAATTTTAAGTACGTAAGAAAAATTTGTTCAAAACTGCCTGTTTTAATACTTTTACTAAAGTTAAGTTTTTATACTTTTACCAAAGATATTTTGATTGAAGTCAATTCAATTAATTCATCTCACTTTTTTAATTCACAAAAGTCCATCTCAAGAGATGTAAAATCTATAGGAACACATAGATTTTTTTTCGTTGCATCATATATTTAGAGGATCAAAAATTGTTATGAATTTTTTTTTTCTACTATGTAGTTTTATTTTAATGTTTACTTGCGTTGATATACGAAGTGGGTGGAAAGGACAACAACTTTTAACATGAAACAATGAATTCGTAATACATTTTATGGATGCTTTATACAAAAAAATATTCTTTTCAGCATATACATATGACAAACAAAACCTCATAAAACTTACTTTGCATGCACTTATTAAATCGATTTATTCAAAGAAAGTTGTACGCGACTGCACATTACTTCATATAAATTGACAAGGAGACCGGATGCCAAATGTTGCTTAAATAACAAAAAGAAATATCAATCACACTTCGAGGATTTACATAAATTTAAATACTGTTTCATCACTGAATTCAATTAACTATTTTACATTAACTTCTTATTCTAAGTAAGTACATAAAATATAAAAAATAACGAAACCTCGCAAATTTGGGACTCCAGGCTCCTAGACTATTTACCCAAATAAAGAATTCTTTCGTTCTTTGGATTGAGGCGTCGACAAACTCTGAATCTTTGAAGAATGTATCGACAAACTACCACCTATCTTTGTCAGTAAGCAGATTTTTGCTAGGTCGTTTCGTTTTCGAGATCCAGGTGGCCACACATATCTCGGAAATGCGCATGTCTCAAACTGTGGAATTTCTTCGACAAACTCCGACAAACTACCGCTTCACTATTCCAGCAGTTTTTCTCTACGTCGCTTTGTTTTCGAGATCCAGCTAGCTCAGTTGCAGCAACTTTGCTGCAGGTGAGCTCTGAAATGGTGGATCGATAAACTGAAACTTGTCCGATGACTGCCGCCTATCTATATCAGCAAACAGATTTTCGCTATGTCGTTTAGTTTTGGAGATCTGTGTGGCCCGGCTGGGGTAACGTATCCCCAGCCGGGCCACACAGATCTCTGAAACGCGCAACCGACAAACTCTGAAACTTGCCGACAAACTCTGACAAACTCTAGACATTATAGCGACATACTCAAACAATCTATGTTTGACAGTTTTTTTTTTGTGGCCCGGCTGGGGTCAGCCACACCATAAGACATCAGAATGCGACAAACAGATGTGAACGCTAGCCGTTACGTCAGAGAGCATCACAACAGACAGATATAAATCGGGCTTTAGGCCTGTTGACTGACGATGCTTACTAGCAAAATGAATGGAGCCGCATAATAAAGTAAAGCTGACCCCGCGTAACGGGACTAGGCGAGGGCAAAGAAGATTATATTTAGAGAATACAATTTATTTTCTTTTTTAGAATCAATATGGTTTTCTTGAAAAAATCTTAATCAAATCTCTAGAAAATTCTCTAAAAATCATACGCATCGTGTCTCGATTTCCGATGCGTTGTTTTCGAGTTATTTAATAATTAGCTGTGCCCGCGACTTCGTTTGCGTGGATATTGGAAAATACCAATATCGCCTCCCTCCATAAATGGACTATCCAACACAAAAGGATTTTTTTTTAATTTGACTCCCTAGTTCCTGTGTTTAACGCGTTCTACAAAACAAACAAACAAATTCTTCAGCTTTGTACCTAATATTAGTAAGACGTTTTTTTTTATCATTGTATCATTTGTAATCATTGTAACATACTTGTAACGTACAGTTTATGCCAGCTAGATCCTGTCTAAAAGTCCAATAAGGAACTTCTTTCTTTCTGGAATTCATGTGAAAGAGGGAGATAATAGTACATTACGATAGAAGTGCTTTATGGTGGTTATAATAACTCACGAAGCGTAATAGAGCAGAGTGTGTATAACCAATATATACGCACATATATCGTACGACGTTTTTCAACAAGTTTTCAACACACTTGTGGGGAAACAATAAAAATCATGATATTATAATTTTTTCAAAGAAAGAAAAGTTGTTTTTATACAACTAAGTTGGCAAACAAGCAAACTGCCCACCTGATGATAAGTGATAACAGTCACCTATACCACAACCAGAACACAACAATGCAAGCACTGCTGCTTTGCGGCAGAAATAGGTGAGACGGAGGTACCCAAACAGACGACCCTGGGCTGCGTTCGAAAACGTCCTCCGAGTGCACTCCGTCACCCGAAGTCCGTCCGAGAACATTTCGGATGCACTCGGGAGTGTTGGAATGGTGGTATGGTTAAGTTCCACCCTACCCCCAGGGGTATGGTGAGTCCGCAGTGGTCCGAGAACGCTACCACGGTAATAGTATTACTTATCGTGACGCTACGGAGTGCACTCGATCGAGTGGAATCCCACCCGGCTTATAGAGCAAGTTGTAATTTCACTCGATTGCATTTGGCGGGAAGTTGTGTGGATTTTAAAGTTGTTTGTGATTGAAAATTTTGATTTCACTTTCATACACAATTTGTGCATCTCGGAGAGCGAAGGTAATTTTAGCTGCCAAAACGATTGAAAGTGACAAGATTGTAAAATTGGCCTTCATTTCCGAGACCGACCCGTGGTACAACTGTTTTGTTCAACTGGTTGTATACAATGGGGTAGTAAATATACCGATGGTACAACTGGTTGAACATTCTATATTTTATTATTAATATTTACGACCCGTAGTACTGTGAAAAATGCCCTACTCGTTTGTCCAACTGTTGTATCACGGGGAAGTAAAATGATCTATCGTCCAACTAATCTGGTAATAATTTTTTTGACATTATCATGTCATAATTATTACTATACCTTACAAGGCCACATTTAGCATATTTTTATGTGGGCCCAGGCCCATAGCGGCAAATTTTTAGGGGGGACAAAGCGGTAGATAAAAAACTGGAAATTAGAATATTAGAGCAAAGTAGTATTTTTACGGCGAGGGCGCTACTTTGATTTGAACCACGAGCGAAGCAAAGGATTCTAGAATTCGAACGTATATCGCCCGAGGTAAAAATAATTTGCTCTCGAGTTATAGGTGGTACAGACAACATCACACTTTTATATTGAAGTCGGTGCCAAATTTTACGACTTTCTAGGAGATCATCGTTTGGCACCAACTACAATATAGAAGTGTGATGTTGTCTGTACCTATTTTTATATTATTTTTATCATTTCATTATTTTTGAAAACGTTTTTTATTTTTTGTAAAATAAATTTTCACTGTTCATGTTTGTAGTATAACTCTCCAATGTAAAGCTGATGTACTGTTCTTTCGTTTTAAAGCTCTAAACGTGGTGAATGTTAAAGAAATGTTGTTTTTTAACCTCCACAATTTAGTATTGTATTTTTCTAAAGATCAAACACATATCTGCAAATTAACCTGAGCCTGAAACCTGAGCAAATGATAAAAGAGAAAATAGTATATTGTAAGCTCTACGTAACCTAGGGCACCTTTATAGTCTTTTAATTGGAAGGGAGGAGGAGGAGGGCTAAGCAAAAATAACAGTAATATGTAAAATAATTTTAAATCAACATCATGAATAACCTCTTTGCTCGTTATACCTAGTTAGTTGGTCCAAGGATAAATTTACATATCTTAAATACAACCAGTTGTACCACCGATAATTTGTTTTCCAGGATTGGATCAGGGGTAAACGTACTTCCCCTTGGTACAACTGGTTGTACAATCGGTATATTTACTTCCCCATTGTACAACCAGTTGGACATAACAGTTGTACCATGGGTCGGTCACCTTCATTTCTGCTGTATCCAGGTTAGGCATGTGCTTGTGGTGTGAGAGCTCATTTTTTAAAGGTACTTAATAATAAATTTACGAAATCAAGGAACAATTTTGGAAATAATTGTGAAATCTTCACGGTGAAGATAAAAAAATTGTGAAGTCTATAGTGAGAAAGTTCTGATCAATTAACTGGAACACTCAATCTGCTGACCAGAGAAAATATTGTAACTCCGGTCTCTGAAATGTCACGCAAGCGACAAATTCCAAAAACTCTGGACATTATAGCAGTATACTCAAACAATCTATTTTCCATTTTTTTGCTAATTTTAGTCCACCAGGATCCCCTAGTAGGGGTGGGGTCAGCCACACAACAGCGAGGACTCATCTTCGGCGCTGCGCCGTCTCACCTTAAAACGGCACAGCGACGGTCCAATTTTTTATAATATCCTATGAAAGACAGCCCCTATTTCCTGGCGGCGCAGAGCGAATAATTGCAACCTCTAACGGACCCATTCAATACCTTAGACTAAGTGCGTGACGTTTGGCTGAATCAACCGGCCTGTCTAAGACCTTCGACTGTCAGAACGAGTAAAAATTGAACAACCATCGAATTTAATGGTTGTAAAACGCTTTGATGTTTTTTACTAAAAAATCTCTTAGATCATTGCATGATATTTTTCTATTACGTCATCCTAGCAAGAGAAAGAAATATAAAATCATGTGAAAGAGGAGCATAAGATATTGCTACAATGCGTTCAACATCTGCGGTCACCACGCGTTCAGTAGGTACTCGGCCGTGATGGTGTTAAGCAGAAACACTTTGCTTAAACCCACAAAACCACCACCACGGGGAGTGCATACGACCGCGTTTCGTGACTGTGTTTAGGAAGCACGTGAGAGTTGCCTAACAATACCTAACTTGTTAATTAAGTAAGACCTACGTACTCACAGTCCACCTTCTTCTTTCCTGAACACTGTGGCGTACAAAACAGGAGCCCCTGATCACCACAAGGCGAGCCACTGACGATTCACGGGTTGGACGTGGCTGGATGGACTGTTCTTCTGGAGTAGGTTCAGTACATACACACTCTCCCGAGCATTGATCTAGGTTCGCCTCAACTTCCCTTCGAAAACTTTCTTCGAGATCGGCACCCTTCTCCAAAAACATTGTGTACCTATTGCTCGTCAGTAACTGCCATGCGCATCGGTAAATCAACATACACCAGTTCAACAAAGCTTCATTCCTATCGGGTCTGTCTATCAAGGCTGCGGCTGTAGTCAATGTCAACCAACGCAACTCTACCCTAATCTTCGCTTTGCAAGAAAATGCCGACATTATTCCCATTTGTTGGAAAGCATTTAATTACAAATTAAATGCTTACAGAAATGGTAAACACAATTTACTAGGAATGACTCAAGTGCTACACAAAGGCTATTCGCCACAACACACTAGAAAACCGGTTTACTGATAAGCGCTCGGACGCACCCAAGAAAACACGAGCGCCCGGCATTTAACTTGAAAATAGGTATTACAATCTAACACTTAAAATATGTTCAGTACTCCGCCGTGATGGTGTTTAGCAGAAACATTTTGCTTAAACCCACAAGCCACCACCACGGGGAGTGGATACGACCGCGTTTCGCGGCTGTGTTAGGAGGCACGTGAGAGTTACCTAATAATACCTAACTTGTTAATTAAGTAAGACCTACGTACTCAAAGTCCAGCTTCTTCTTTCCTGAGCACCGTGGTGTAAAAAAAGGGGCCCCTGATCACCACAAGGCGAGCCACTGACGATTCACAGGTTGGACGTGGCTGGATGGACTGTTCTTCTGGAGTAGATTCAGCACATACACACACCTGAATTGTTGTAACAATGTTGATTTATGAAAATCCTAAATGAATGATTGATATATTGTCAAGGTATTATTAAGGCAACATTTGGTATCTGGTCTCCTAGTCTATCTACACGAAGTAATGTACATACTAGAATTTTTTGATTACGGCTCGACAAACTCTGAATCTTTGAATAAAGTATAGACAAACTACCATCTATCTATATCAGTAAACAAATTTTTGCTAACTTCTTTTGTTTTCGAGATCCAAGTGGCTCAGTTGGGGGATAACGTATTTGTAGTTTGCTAATATGTGGATAATGTTGTTGGTTGTACATTGAATTACTTTGCAATTTATACAATATTGTAGACTCTTAATGTATAACTGTTTGTTATCCCAAATAAAATAAAAAAATAAAAAATAATGTTTCTACAGTTGAGCCACACGTATCTCACCCACCCAGCAATTAATGTTTCACTGTAGCTAAGGATGTTCTTCATTCATATTCTTAGCAATAATAGATGAATAATATACATTTTTGCAGTCTATATTTAGGGTTAAACTGCAAGTTGGCATACATGTTTGCTGCCATGAGCCGGCGCACAGTAGAGTGCACCACACCCATTTAGAATAAAAAACATTTCTTTAAAAAATTATTATATTTAACACACACCATTTGCGACATGTAATAGAAAGAATTAGATTGTTAGCAATTTAAATAATTAAAATTAAAGTTTAATCTTTATAGTGTTCAGCTTTATGAATAGAAAAATCTAATCTTACATAAACAATGACACACAAGAACAATGCATATAAGAAACCAACCACTAAGAGAGGTTCCTGCAGCATAAGCATGCGGGGGAATGTGTATTGAAGTTGAAAATCTTGAATATGATTCTCTACCAAGTTTTTCTTTGTAAAAGTAATGACTGGTCGACCTTTTGTATCTAGATAAGTGTAATGAAGACTATCAGGATGACGAGTCACAGAATATGGGATATGAAGTTTAATATTAGTACTGCTCTCTGGCAAAACAATTTTAGTTGTTAATACATCCACCTGCATATCATCAAATATATGATCAATTACTCTCATTTTAAGTAAGTAGTCATTGCCTGAATTGTATAAATATTCATAGCTTGGTACATTATAACCGAGAGTGTAGTGAGTTCTCCAGCCTCCAAATAATGGATATCTTGGCCGCAGGTCCAATTCAACTGAATCTTTTTTCAACCTCATGTTGGAAGTTGATATATTTCCATTGGTGTCTCTGTAATAAACATCGGATGCAGAAGCTGGTAACAATGTCTTGTATGCTCGGACACTGGCTGGTCCACTATGGTGATCCTGTTGATAATCATACCGAGAAAATGGCCCCTTCAGTTTAGCTCCAGTATGTTCAATTTCAATCATTTCTTCCACAGCAATGTTTCCCCAATGAGACACTTCAATGAGCCTCTCAATTCTCATTACAGTTAAAAAAGGGGAGTTGTTTTTGTAATGCATACTTAATTGTTTTTCACTAAATGGAATAATATTAGTATATGGACCATATTGTATTGAACCATCAAGTTGAGAAAAGGGTTTAAGTTTGGTAAACGATTCAATACTCTTTGTATTCAAAATAACGAGTGACTTTTGAGAACCTACATGGTATGGCGAAAATAAGTAGAGGTTACCAATGTATTTCACTAATTGATCCTCTTGCTGAGTTATAGAAGCTGGATGAGGCTGCAAAGCCTTTGTGAAGACTACATCAGCAGTAACTACAATCGAAGCATCGACATTGACGGCTTCTTTCAGATCAACTCTCCAAAACTTTACACTTTCATAACCCTTTACTGTAGTTTCTGAAACCCGAAGATCTTTATTGTTACTGTCTTTAGCACCAACAAAAGCTACATTATTCTTGCCAGTGGCTTCAACAGCTAGTAGAAAATTCTTTACCGGCGATTTACCGCTGTTCTCCAAGGTTATTTTCGACGTGACTTTTACTAGTTGCGACGAGAGATCTATTGTTCTGTCTACATTTTTAAGTTTGATATCACTGGATATGGAATCTATATTAACTGTTTCACATTTGTTGGCAATGTAAAAAATAAACATGAAACATAAATGCAGTTTCGCCATCGCCGGCATCGTTCACTGATCCACCCAGCCAGGAGCCAGCCAATTGAAATACATGAATAAAATTAAATTGACATTATACGTCAACGTTGGCGCAATAGATACCTACACCGGAAGTACACGCCAGCCAGACAGCGATGTGGATGCGGTACAAAATTTGCTAAGAGCGCTCGTGTGCGCTATTTGCATGGCATGCAAACAATTGGTCAAAAATTGCTCATGTGCGCATTTGTAATAGGGATGGGTAGGTCCAGTTGGATACGAATGGCATAATATGATAGACGGTCAATATTCATCACGATATTATTTATCAAATTCCATTTCAGTATTTATTGATGGATCACATCACAGACGACCTTACACGTTTAATAGATCGCGTCAGTATCACAGAGTACATAATCTCTATAATCAATGGGGTAGTTTTCCAATTACAGCACTAGAGCGCACTATGCGGCATAATGCTTAACGTTGAATGTTCCAACTACAGCAACACTTCGCACAATCGAGCACTCTCAAAAGCAATGTTTTCGTGTGATGCGTGCAATCGATACCAACTCAGTGACAGAAAATTAACAAGTGTTTTTTCTTTAAGTTGGCATTGATCGAAATGTTTTATTTATATATAATCGTTAGTAATATTATTTATTGTTGAAAAATTTTTAAAGCTTTCGTTTCATTGTAGTTTTTTTGAATAATCAAAGTTAATTCAAACTGTGTTAAAAAATAAATATAAGTATGGATGAAGGTACAAAAATTACTCAAAACAAAAAAATGGTAATGAAATAATCAAAATCCAAATTACTTAAAATAACCGTAAATAGTTTTCAACCAATTATTATGTATACCACATTATTTACACATTAATGAGGTTATTGGTAACTCTATGAATATTTCTTTTTTTCAACACTGAACTTAGCGCACTCTGCTGGTGCATTTGAAAACTAATTCACGTTCCAATTAAGCATCAGCATAATTCGGCATTGTGCGCCACTGAGTCGCATTATGCTCTGTAATTGGAAAACTACCTCATATGTGTCTCATACGTAAAATATACGTAAGACGTATTCTACTTAAGCGCATATTTGCAGCATTTTAAACATTTTTAACATCATCGCGTTTCATTAAATTTTGGCGCTAACAGGGCTAGTATCGTATGTTAACATAATGCGTTTCATGTTCAGGTTAGGTTCTCTTTGTGAAAAATAGTGCGACTGAAAATGTTAACATTTCTTAGAAGAAAAGCAAAACATGGTTAACATTTGATATTAGCGTGAAAAAATGGTGACGATGAAATGGAAAACGCGGGATAGCGATTAATATTGATGACAGGGCTACACGATTAATAAATATAGCTACACGATCAATAAATCCAAATATCGTGATAAATATTGAACGTCAAGCATACGCCTATGATATTGATGGATCACGATACGGATCACAGTATTTCTAGATATTTTGAAATCCAACTCCTTGATATGTATCGCGATATTTATTGATCGTGTAGCCTTATCATCAATATTTATCGTGATCCCCGTTTTCCATTTAATCGTCACCATTTCTTCATGCTTACATCAAATGTTAACCAGCCCTGTAGCATGACCACCGAAACACGATTATGATAAAACGGTATATCAATATTAACTGTTAAAATAGTTGGATTTTTTAAAGTTATCTTCAAGTTTTGAGTATGTTTTGGATATTAGTATTATTATTTTGGATATTATTAATATATTAATGTTGATAAAATTTAAAGGTAGCCATTATTCCAATATATTTTGACAGTTGATGTCGATTTATCGTTTTATCATATCGTGTTTCGCTGTTCATGCTACGGGGAATTGTGTGATAATTTGGACCTGGATTGCTATTTTATATAATAAACTAAGAAAAACACAACGTTAATTTCACGACGTAGGTATATTTTAGGTTAAGAAAATTTTTGACAATAGCCCTTAGATAAAGAATGAATAGATAGGTAGGACGTGACCGTATACCCGTAAGGGACAGACATAGATGACGTCATACCTGCCTAAAGTAGATGGGTATACCAGTGTTGCTTTAAGTTTTACCCTACTTTATGTTTATAGTGGCTTTTACCACTATAAACATAAAGTAGGGTTGATTGATCTACGTATTTTTGAGACATTTTAATGAGCGCCCCTCGCTCAATAATATGTCTCAAAAAATAAAAATGGGAGGAAGTTGCGATTTTTTTTATTGAATTCTTCATTCAACCTTCGCCGCAGTCTAAAGTTATTTGCACTTTTAAATAAAACTACACTTTTCGGATTTACTCGAGTATATTTCGTTTTAAAACATTTTACTTAATTATTTATTTAAGCTATTATGTAAACATCTTTACAAATATAAGAAAAAATATTAGGAATCATCATCATCATCCACACGCGTCCACTGCTGGACATAAGCCTCTCCAAGTGCTCGCCACTGAGCACGATCCGCGACCACTCGCTTCCAGCTTTTGCCAGCTAGGTACCTTGCGAAGATCGTCGCTCGATTAAGAATACAGCGGGCAATAATCATTGTTTTTTCTTTATCTCTGCAGTTTATTTAAAATCCAATATTTACACATTTACTAAATATTTGTGAAGATTTAGAAAATGTATAATATTAAATTTTAAATAAACATTTTCTAAAATTAGATTTCAATCGCACCGTTATTGTCATCGAATAAAGGACTTCGGCTTACAGAGATAAAATTCACTACAATACAGGTAAAAATTGACTTGGGCTGGGTAAGTTCAAGTACTGAACTACTGATACCGCACTCAATATGGTGCTAAAAGCCCAGAGTTGGTAAGCTTGCTCACAATGTGGAAAAAAGATCTGGCAAAGAACGCAAGATGCCGATGTAGATAGCTGGTTATTCTTAGTTGCTCGTGTTGCCACCCCCAACCTCGCCCCCGCTGGCGGCAACTTGGAAATAGCGCAGGACAAGACCAATTTGTAGATCCCTGAGGAAGATTATGTTCTGTCAAGTACCTATATAATTAATTAGAAACACTTGTTCGGTGCATAGAGCTATATCTACATCCTATGTGTTCTTGTTAAATATTCAGACAAAGTAGAGATATGACTTATTTCATTTGGATTAAGCCAGATTACTAGTTATGGCTCAAAATTGCTAATAAATCACAAACATTTTCTAGAGGCTGTCTACTCCTCGCCACTCACCAGCCGTTTTTGGGTGTGGTAAACACGTATTAAATTGCTTACGTACAAACTCATATGCCTTTGAACTTAAAAAGTGTAAGGACAGCGCGAATTTCCTCAAAGGTTCAGAATACTTTCTTTTGTCAACTCCTAAAAATCTTTTCAGAAAATCTCTATTGGTTCCTCCTACAGTATCTAAAATGTCCAACTACTAATTTTGCATCATTAACTTACACTTCAAATCACTTTACACATTTTCAAGTGTGACTACTTTTTTTCCCAATCGTCTAAGCGATTGACGCACTGGCCGTAGTCTTTTATTTGATGACCTTGCTGATTGTTTCAAACCCAGCATTTGAAGCCGCATTTTTCTCTTTCGGGGCGTATTCAAATTTGAACCGAAATCCAACATCGATGCGTCCTGAAACAATATGTATACAGGTTAAAAATAAAAGCAGGTTCCAATTTTACAACATTAAAAATATTAATTAATAAATTTTTAAACTGTATCTGTACTAATGGTCAGACTTGTTATATTAATAGAAAATGACCAAAATCAAACCATTAATAATATGTTTGGCCATATCAAAATAGTAGAAAAGGATTTGGTACCTACCCTACCCATGTTAATCCAAAACTGTAAAATAAATTTCGAAATCCCCCATAAAAATAGTTGGGTTTGTGAAAAATAAATTTAGGTTTTGGCTTGATAGGGTATGTACCTTGTAGATATAATATGTATAAGTTACTGACCTGTAAAAAAAGTTTAGGAATAGCACCACTCCTAAGAAAAGTGCCTTTTTTGTTTTTCTGAATCCACTGTTGTTCAAAATGCTTAGAACACATTCGGGTATGCTTGGTTGGCTGCCAATTCAATCGACCAGTAGCTTTAACCCAACTGTTTTCGAGTAGTTATCTCCGAAGGAAATCTGTTAAATACAGACAAACAAGCAAATGGAAAGTCTCACTTCAAAAGAATTACCTTTGTTATCTAAAATGCTGAAAATTTTATACTTAAATATGTAAATATTAATGTAACACAGAAACTAATATGTGAGTTCCCTTTATATAACGCGATGAATAAATTATTATATATACATCCTATGACCACACATGAGTGCAAATCCTCTCTCACTAAACATCTTAAAAAGCTGAGCTATGATGAAACTGAGGCTCTTTTGCTATAGATAGATAGGTAGTAGGAAAAATGTGAATGTATATGTATGTGTGTGCTTTATGTAGGTATTATAGATCGTATAAAAAAATTGTTTTACCAAAATAAAATAAAGTAATAATAAATAAGTAAAGTAAATAACATAATCATACACACACACATGCACACATACACACACGTACACACACACACACACACACACACACACACACACACACATGTACGCACGCGCGTGCGCGCATGTGCCTCCAACTCCACTTAAGTTATGTCATTGTTTTGTATTATGTTTAGTCTGCTTTTTTGTTGTTTGTATAAAATTCAAAACTTAAATCTCTACTAATGGTTAACATTTTTTATTTATGTATGATTATACTTGTCTCACCTAATCAAAATGTTATATGATAATGTTATGGAAGAGCGGGGTCTTCTAACACAGGTATTTATATACTTAAAGGGAGATCCCAATCACAGTTTACTGTTTACTACTTTAAGATAATGAATAAATATTTTGAATTTGAATTTGAATTTCACGTAACAAATTACCTACGAATCAAGGAAAAATAGTCGTAGCGTAACTGGTATCATTATAACCCGGCAAAATGTTATACGCGTTGGCTGTATACGTGGCCATATTGTATGGCGACATTCCTAGTTTGTTAGGTTAACAGTAACCTTACTACTTAGTTTGAAATTTCATGTTTAATCCCATAATATGATTGAGAACCATAGTAGAAGGATAAATATTGCAATATAACTTGTATTTATAATTTAAAAAATAGTTTTAGCGCTTTTTATTGACACAATTTAGGTCTTACCTGTGAAAGGTTATATTTTCCTGTTTTCTAGCACTATCACTATTACAACCTAAAACGGAGCAGTGCATCATGATTTAAATGTTCAAATAGTTCACAATTACACTAATTAAAGTGTTAAATAATTACACAGTAAGCTATAATTCACACAACAAATTTCTTCCACGTATTTGTTTAGCACCAGACGCTGGTGATAAACAATCCCCAATACCAGTTTCACCTATATACGGTAACAAAGACAAAAAAAATTTATGCCATCTTCTTCTTTCCTTTGGCAATGTGTATAACTTTATCTCTTTTCCTCATGTTTGACGGCTTTTATAGCCCATCTATTTCATTCTTTAACTATGCAATAGCCTGTACAATTTTAGCGGTAAAACAAAACGTAGCGTTCACGTTCCTGAGACAGTCAATAGCTGCGTTCATATAAACTTACTTTAATTACATTTCACACCCTCCCTAATTAAACATAATTTTATAACCTTTCTTAAGACAAAAGAAATAAATTGAACAAAACAAAAAAAATACTCATCATTACCCTGACCTTCTTTTTAACTAAGTACAAGAATCTAATTTTCAGTTTATATTATGTTTAATGTTCCCTAGGAGATATAAACAAAAACATCAATCATCATAGGTAAGTATGGTAAGTATACATTAACTAAATTAGATAATAACATCATGCATGTATTGATTAGAAACGTTAAATGTAGGTCCTCTTTTAAGCTTAACATAGATACAATGTATATAATTTATTTAAATTATGCTTTTCCCTCCCTCATTAAACATAATATGCATGCAATTAGGATTTCTTTTATGAAAGTAATATTATTCTGACAACAATCCTATACCCTCTCTCAAATTAATGAAATTGGCTTTTGTAAGTGCTTTTGTAAATAGATCTCCTAACTGTTGTTTACTGGGTAAGTATATAATTTACAATTATAATTCCTGATTCAATCTTTTCTCTAATGAAGTGATAGCGAATATCAACATGCTTTAATCTTTTATGAAATTGGGGATTCTTAGAAACTTTTATAGCTGATTGATTGTCCTCATACATATGTATTTTTAAATCATCAAACATTTTTATTTCAATTAATAAATTACGTAACAAAATTCCTTCACATATTGCAGTACTCAAGGACATGTACTCTGCCTCGGTTGATGATAATGCTACTGAGTTTTGTGCCCTTGAACACCATGAAACTGTGCAACCATACAACTTAAAAATATATCCAGTGGTAGATTTTTTATTTTCAAGGTCACCTCCCCAGTTAGCATCAGCATAACCCTCTAATATGCAATCACTTTTATTACATCTATATTTTAATTTTAAGTATAAACTTCCCTTTAAGTACCTAAGTACCCTTTTTAAAGCACTCCACAGCTCATTACTAGGCCTATTTTGGAATCTACTTAAAAAACTTAAACAAACACAAATATCTGGTCTAGAACCAAGCATGGCATACATTAACATATCTAAAAGTTTTCTACAATTGTACTCTAAGTCTTTATCATGTTTCACATTTTCATGTAATACTAAATTTGACTCCATTGGTGTCGACACAGATTTACATTGTGACATACCATATTTTTGTAATATATTTTTTATATAATCTATTTGATCAACCTCAATAACACCCTGTTCTAAATTTTGTGTTACATGTATCCCTAAGAAATAGTTAATCTGTCCCAAATCTTTCATTTTAAACTGTTTATTTAGTTCTGATTTTAAAAATTTTATTGTATCAGTATTATTAGAAATTAATAGCAAATCATCAACATACAATAATATGTAAGTTTTATTTTCTTTTTCACTTAGATAGTATAAACAATAGTCATTTTTACTTCTCTTAAAATTGAGACTTAACATTACTTCATTAAATTTATTATTCCAATATTTTGGACTCTTTTTCAATCCGTAAAGTGACTTATTTAATTTTAAAATTTTACTATTGTTTGTACTGTCCATTCCTTCTGGTTTAAACATAAACACATCTTCTTTGATTTCTCCATATAGAAATGCACTAGTTACATCCATCTGATGTATTTCCATTTTGAATTTATTTGCTATTACAAGTAAAGTTCTAAAAGTTTGTAACTTAGCTACTGGTGCATAAATATCATCTAAATCAGTTAAATCTCTTTGCTGGAAGCCCTTAGCAACCAACCTAGCCTTATATTGTTTTATATTATTAGTGAATTTAACTTTAAATACCCATTTACTCTGTATTATATTTAAATTTGGATCATCTGGTTTGTTAATTTCTACATAAGTATTATTTTCTTTTAAAGCCGCTAATTCTTTATCTATAGCAATTTTCCAATATTTACAATCTACAGAAGACATAGCCTCATCATAAGTTAGAGGTTCAATACAGTCTGATATACATACAAAACTATAGTCATTAAGATAATTTGGTAATTTAATTTTAGAGCGATTACGAAGGTTATATCTAGATACTATACTCACAGATTCCTGTTGTACCTGCTCATCAACTGGATGGTATGTAGAGTCACCGTCGTCCGGCATTTCAGTTGACTCGAAGCTATCAGTGTTCACCTCTTCATCGTCATTCAACATGTTTGGCGCCACATCTGGTTGAGCAGTCGCTGCTTCACCTGGAGGAGTAGAAAAACTGAGGCCACTGGCCTGTAAGTCTTCACTACCTTCATCATAGCAATCATCGTCATAAAAACATTGAGTAAACTCCTTTTCTGTGTGATTAACAACTTGAGAGTCATTATTTGTATCATTTCTTCCTTTTTCATTCTCTTCTATTCATTTTATAAAATCCTTTGTGATCTCTATACTTTTAGTGTCCGGCAAGTAAACTCTTATTCCTTTTGATTCTTCAGAGTAACCAACAAACTTCCCTTTCACACTTTTAACATCCCATTTCCTTCTTTTCTCATCATTTATATGTACAAAAACTGGTGATCCAAATTCAAAAATAAACTCTTCAATTTTTGTATCATCAGTGCCGTACCACAGATTATAAGGACTTTTTCCGGGTATTAATGTAGGTCCTGTTCTATTTATAATGTAAGAAGCCATATTTATAGCCTCTGCCCATAAATCTTTGTTCATTTGACTGTCTGCCAACATGGTACGTGCTGCTTCTGTAAGTGTCCTCATCTCTCGTTCTGCACGACCATTTTGTTGTGGTGTATAAATCACTGATTTCCGATGACTGATACCAAACTCACTCAAAAGACTGCATTTCTTTATTAATGAACTCTGTTCCATTATCTGTTCTAAGCACTTTGATGCTTGTACCATTGTTCTTAGTTGTAATTATGAATTCCTTTAATTTCTGAACTGTCTCTGACTTGTTTTTCATAAAGTATACCTTCCGAAATGCTGAGAAATCATCTTTTAATAATAAGTAGTATCTTGATCCTCCTATTGAACATACCTCCATTGGCCCACATACATCTGCATGAATCAATTGTCCTACAGCTGTTGCTCTGGAGTCTGATCTTTGAAATGGTTTTCTTGCATGTTTACCTCTTGTGCATGCTTCACAAAAGAAATCTCCTTCATCTTCATATGCAATGTCATGTTCTTTTAAATATTTTCTTACATATTGAATATTTTGATGTGCAAGTCGCCTGTGCCATGTCATTTTCTGTTTTTAACAAAGCCACATTTGCTTCAAAGTTATTGGTACACACATCAATGCAGTACATAGATCCCATTTTATTTGCAACTAAACAAACTTTGTTGTTCTTATAAAATCTACAGTGACTGTCATCTGTGACCATAATAAAACCTTTCTCAGTTGCACTCTTTACAGAAAAAAGGTTTGTTCTCAGGTTTGGAACATAAAGTGTATTATCAAATGTTATTTTTCTTAATTTCTTACCATTCTTTATGAGAACTTCCACCATTCCACAACCTTCAGCATTGACCTCAGATCCATTTCCCACAATAACTGATCTCTTATACACGGGTGTGTACTTTATAAATAAATCACGTTCACAACACATGTGTTGACTTGCTCCAGTGTCTACTATCCACTGTGATTTTTGTAATTGATTATTTAATACCACAAATGCATTACTTTTATCATTATTGTTGCTCTTTTTGTTTTTTCTAAAGTAGCATTGACTTTTAAAATGACCTACTTTGTTGCAATAATAACACCTTTGGCCCTCCTGTGGTGAACCATTTTTATTCTTTACATATTTATTGTAATGTTGCTTGTTATTAGTATTAAATTTTCTTCCAGCAACTAAAGCTGTCGCAGATGTACTCTGTTCTGACGCATCTTTAACTCTTTCTTCTTCGATTAATAATCGAGCTATAAGATTTTCTACCGTTTGTTTGTCATCCGGTGCGGATTCCCAGGCTGAAACGAAATGCTTATAATTGTCCGGCAATGACATCAAAATTTTAGTGATTATAAGTTTATCTGAGATAGTCTCTCCCATTCGTTTCAAACTGCTTTGCATTTCTTGTATCTTTGACAAAAAGATTGACATTTCAGTGCCTTCTTGATACTTGAATTGAAAGAAACGTTGTTGCATTATATGTATACTGGTCTCACATTTTTGTTCATAGATACTCTCCAACCTACGCCACATTTCCGATGATGATGTACATGTAATGATGTGTTGCATTGTATCTTCCATCATTCTCGTTACAATTATGGTTTGTGCCTTCACGTCTTTTGTTTCCCATTTAGATATTTTGTCTGCATCCTCTATTGGTTTTAAAGTCCGACCTTCCACAACATCCAGGCACCCATTTCCTCTAAAAAGAACCATCGTCTGGAACTTCCAAGTGTTCCAATTTTTACTTCATTCCAGCTTTATGCTGTTTGTGAGTTGTAGTCCTTCCATCGTGTATTTTTGAGTAATCCTCAGTAACCAACTAGCAAACCTTGCAATAACACAATCCAGGCTTTAGAACATGGTCTGGGCCCATAACCTGTGATAATTTGGAACTGGATTGCTATTTTATATAATAAACTAAGAAAAACACAACGTTAATTCCACGACGTATATTTTAGGTTAAGAAAATTTTTGACAATAGCCTGTACAATTTTAGCGGTAAAACAAAACGTAGCGTTCACGTTCCTGAGACAGTCAATAGCTGCGTTCATATAAACTTACTTTAATTACATTTCACAATAACCATGTTTTGCTATTCTTCTAAGAAATGTTAACATTTTTAATCGCGCTATTTTTCACAAAGAGAACTATTTTTCACGAAGAACCCAACCTCAAATGGAACGCATTACGTTGACATACGATGCAAGCCCTGCTAGCGTCAAAATGTAATGAAACGCGATGATGCTAAACATGTTGAAAAAGCTGCAAATCTACGCTTAAGTGGAACACGCATTACGTATATTTTCCGTATCTACACATCCACAGATTAGAGAGATATTGGGGGTAATTCTGAAGTTACCTGCACTTAAACTAAAACTAAAATTAAACATATAATTTTAAATTAGTTTTAGGTAATTCGTATTCTGAAACGCCGGACTCTCTTAATTTAAACTGTATTTGACAATTTCTTAAATTGAATACACAGATTATAAATACACCTAGTGCTGTAGAAAAACGGGATAATTTAGAAACATTAAAAACAGCTATATTCTACTAATTTTACTATCAGAAATTATTAATTTAAGATTTGATCGTATTTGTAAATAACAGAAAAGAAATTTTATTATTTATCATTCATTTTATCACAAAAGAAAAATTATTCGACATTTATCCTGCGATTGTGATGGCTTCGCGCCTATGCCTTGAAATAAAAAAAAATACGTGGTAGTCTGTAGTTGTATAGATAGGTACATACTTCGTGACTTCCTCTGATTTTAAAATTGCGTATTTTGTTTCATTAGTAATTTTTGTTTTCTTTTTACAATAACCACTGTTATTTATTGCAAATAATAGTAATTGCTAGGCTACAAATTTTAGATAGGCATACTTCTATCTGCAGATAGAATATTAATTTCTGTTGTAAGAGTAAATACATACATACATAACCTACCTATCATCTAAATGTCAGTACTATTAGACTACTTGGGAACAAACAAATTACAACTCACGACTTGGCAATTGATGCTATAAAAGCCTTTCCTTATAAATGCCATAACAACCAATTCATCATCCATTTGGCAAGTTGCACAAAAAAAATTGACTTCGGTAATGTTAGAAAATCGTTAAAAAGTAACAAGATAAATTTAGACGGCACCTAAAAGTTCACCTCCTAAAATTAGTTTGACATATTTAAAATTATAGAAAGAATTACATTTAGGAAGCATGTCAGAATACGAAAATAACATCTAACACTAAATTGAGTAGTTTAGTAACGTCACTCTTAATTTTAGAGTTAACTTGTGAGTTCTGAATACCAAACGGTGATTGACATTTCTATCTCTAATTTTATTTAGTTATAGTTTTAGGTGATCGCTTCAGAATCACCCCCATTGACAGCATGAACTTAATAATTATTATTGAATTGAATATTTTTATGGGATCCGAAATAAAGTCTTGAACGTTTTCTTAATATAGGTATATTTTTCACTTTCCAATACAGAACATATTGGCCGTCGAGTATACAAAAACACTTATTCCACTTCACTACCCATTTAAACTAACAATTTCGTTGTAAATTATAATATATACAGGCTGACAGGAAAAGTCGACGTATTCCTTGAAAGGGGTTATAGTACAGGTCATAAGCAACAAAAAAAAGCCCAATTAACCAGGGGTGAAAAACAGTTGGTTATCGAGCTACGACGGTTTTAAAATTTTTTAGATTTTTTCCGACTTGTTACCAAAAAAATTTTTTTTTTAAAGTACACAATTTACAATGACAAATTGATTAATAGGCTAGTTGACCCTTTTTTAAAGTAGGGCTTAAAATGTTCATAATTGTTGTATTAGACCAAATCACATGAATATTATTTTTTTCGATGGCTAAAAAGTGCAAAAAATCTATTTTAAATTAAGATTTTCAATTTTGGACCGAAAACACGGTCAGCCATGATAGTCTGTTCATTATCTGTGGCAATGACGTCAGTCTTATAGTAAACAAAGCACGGGGGCGAAATAACCTCACAAAAACAATGCTTTCTATTAAATATCACAAAATATAGTAAAACTGTATATGGAAGAACAGTAATATAGAAATACCTCTTCAAAGACTCCAGGAAATCTGTGGATTAGACGTACCCATAGATATAGACGTGATATAGACATGCGAAATATTTGGTTAACACTCGCTTAAAGAAATCCTGTAACTATCTACTGAAACTCAAATGTATTTTTGCGAAAATCACATTAATGTAAGTACTATAACTGAATAACTCAATCTGTGTAGGTACTTCAGTTTCAACTTAAACAAAATAGAAGTTTTTAGGTTGTATGTAAAATCAAATCTGTATGTAAATTAATTAAATTTTTATCTTTCAGTTAGAATGAAAACTGACTGCAGCCGACCAACCAAATTTTAACTTGACCAGAAAACTGAGAGAAAACTTGACCATTTACGCCTTTTTGATTTAATCTAAGTTATATACTGACACTAGATGATGTTTCAAGGAAAAGAATATGTACTTATGTCCAATTGAATAATGATGTAATTGAATATTAATTAAAAAGTATGTAATACAAACAAAAATATCAAAGTTTCATAATGAATATATTTATCTAAACAACTTTTACTTTAATTTACTGAGTACCTAATTAAAATTTGTTGCTTTCAGTGGTTACTTAATGAGAACTATTGTGTACTAACCTGTTCTCCTCTTGACAACGAGATTGATAAGGCAGTAAAAGTTGTGCAACATAATACAAAGCAGTGCATGTTTAGCCACAACATCAAAATGTGACCCGTCAACTAGAACAACATTATGTCAACAAAATAACTCAAGTATTCATATACCAAAGCACCATAGAAGTAAATAGGTCCAGTTTGGTAAAACTGAAAGATGTTATATCTTCACTGATTAAACCTGCTGGCCACCATGGCTGGTAAATTTCAGAACAGCTTACGCAAGAATATGCAAGTTATCCATTTTAAAGCCGTATACAAATATATTAAATGTGATTGCTGTGTTGTCAGCCTGTGCTCTTCTTAATTTACAAGACCCTTCTTATTAAATAAATAATATAAAGAATTTTTTTTTCTTTACTTTATACATAACTAACATCTAAAGATGACATAATAAATTTTTGTACTACATTAGTCATTATGTTCTTCACAAAAAAAAATGTTCTATGTTTATTTGACAATAATGACTTGTAAAGGTTTAAGTTGAATCAAAATATTTTAATTTGAAATGCATGTGTTTCATTTTTCTGTTACACCTTAAAAGATTTATAATATTTTATAGGTTTGTTGCTCATTTTTATCATTGTTACTCAAATATAGTATATGTTCCAAAAGTACAAATAGGTTGAATAGAGTTAGATCAAATTTATTAATTTGTATATATTGCCTTAAGGTCGCAGGTAATAAAAGTCAAAATAATAGTAAAGTGATTTATTATGAAGTAATACTTTCATATAATTTAGGAAAAATGTAGTATAGTTTCCAAAATGACACTATTTGATCAATAAGTTTTTTGACATACAGATTGTTAGAACAAATACCTATTATAGCTAATATTGTCACCTTTTGAGTGTTTTCAAAATTACATACTGCTAGCAACACAAAAGTATATAAGTTTTGCTTTAGCACAAAACATCTGCATCTATACTTGAGTTAAGCATACTGTTCACAGTTTTTCGTCTTTGATAATTAACATTTTCTTCAGTAAAAGAGCATGACAATTTTGTATTAATCTAATTTTATGGATACCGTTTGTTGAATAGACTATTACAGGGTATTAATCAGAAATGAGGTCACATTTTGCAAATTTCAACCCAAATCTTCATCTTTCAACTTTTATCCACATTTCATTATACTCGTAGGTGTCTGCAAGATTTCCCACCAAAAATCTTCCCAACAAAAGAACCATCATGTGTTATGCACTGGCTGACTTTATAGCACATGGAAGCTGTTATTGTTTATAACGAAGCTCGAACTAAAGAGCACTTCTGTATTGATGATTCGTGGTTTAGTTTTCTATGCACTTTATTCTTTCTTCATTGAAGAGGTCTTATATTTTTTAAGAAATATGTCACAATCTGTGTCTGCGAATGTATATATATTTTTCCTCCCAGTAATTTTCTTCATGCTTGACAAATGAACAACTGCCAATCTTTCTCTTTTTATGTTCATTTACAAATTCTTGCAGTACTACACTGGTATTTGACACATGATCCTGATGTTTTCTTTTCAACATTTCTCTTGAAGTAAATATTTTTAGTGTTTATTTGACTTTTGAGAGATAGAATTCTATCCAATAGCATTCAACTGCTGTACAAAATAGCTCCTCACTGTGATGGTGCAACCACACCAAAAATGCATGTTTGCAACTCTCTTCTGCCGCGTGACAATCTTGACAAGTACACTTGTAACCGTTCTTCATTATAACAGTATTGAAACTGTACTTATATTGTTTAGAGCGATACACAAAGAATCTCCTGACCATCAATCTGTCTATTTTCGGAAGATTTGTACTATCTGCTCTCACAAATCCAACATCAATGGTTGATTTTGCTATTAATACAAATAATTTACGATATTTACAAATATAATAACGGAGACTTGGACGATTTTTTGCCAGTTTTAGGAAAGAATAGTGCAAATCGACGAGTTGTTGAATCAAATTTGACATTTCTTTGTTTACTATATGATTGACGTCACGGCCCTGACCACAGGATATCAAAGCGTTTACGGCGTGAGATAAAAAAAGATTATTTCTAGCATTTTCAAATTAAAATTTTACAGCAATCATTCATTGTTATTTATTAAAATCGGTATATTGTGGAACCTTATGCCAAATACTGTTAGAAATAAACAATATTTTAATAAATTTTGATATGAGTCAACTACCCTATTGCGGAAAGCTGAAAAACGGGCAGTTAATTTAAATTAAAATTGTTGTCAAAAACTTACATAATTTTGGAAATAAGGTCTTTACTCGATTAATTTTTTATCTTTCTGAAAATCGACGTCATTTATTGAAAAAAAATGTATGACAGTTGGCATAAAAACTACTAAAATAACTTGCTGGTTTCATAAGCTTTTAAAAAAGGTAAAAATATTGTTTACCTTTATTAGTAGTTTTTACAGAAATTAGCAAAAAGTTGCGCTGTAGGTCAAAATTCATAATTTCATCATTGAATAAAAATTGTCTGGAAAAGGCAAAAGTACGAAGTAGAAATAAAAGAAATTGCATTTTAATACACAAAAGACTGAAAAATACTAAACAACAAACCAACATAAATAAAAACATTTATAAGTCCTGTTCAAATTGTCTGCCATTGTTACGTATGCACGCACGCAGCCTACGGCGTACTTCACTCACTGTCACACGCGTTGAAAGTGATGTCTTAATGACTTCAGCAGCATTATGGGCCATGATGGCCCATCAAATGATCGTCCATCAATGCCGCCATGATCGAGCAATTCTCCACACAATCGTGAATATTAATTTAGTGTGCGTTCCCCCAGCAGGAAATTGTGTCCTAGGCCAAATTAAGTTTCATGAATAATTAGAGCGTAATTTGCTACAAATGTGCGCGAAATAAAAAATTTGTGCGCCTTTCCGTTTTGGAATAAAATGAGAAAAACGAATCCTGCTGGGGTAACGTTTTTCCAGCAGGAAGATTTTAAACGAATAATCCGAGAGATAAATAATTTATATGAGCGGATAAGTAGCTTATATTTGTGCATAAATGTGCGCCAAAAATGAAATTTGTGGGCCATCGGGTTTTACAGATATTTCGTTTCCTACTGGGGTAACGTTTTGCTGAAACTTGTTTCTCCAAAACCATCGAATGTGCGCCCATTGAATAAAGATACATGAGTAGCTTTTAATGTGTGCCTATTTGTGACATAATTTGATTTTCAAAAATATTTACAGTTTAGGAGTAATCACGTAATGAAGGAAATTAGAAAAAAAATTCTAGCGCATAAATGAGAAAGCATAGAAGCTCACTGAAAACGACTTTTGAATGGTGTTATTATTACTAACAAACATAAAAAGTTTCAAGAATCTACATGTCGCTAATGCCAAACGATGATCTCCTAGAAAGTCTTAAAATTTGTTCAATATAGAAGTGTGATGTTGTTTATATGTACCTATTCTTATATTATTTTATATTATTTATCTATATAATTTATATTTTATATTATCTATCGATAAATAATATATTATATATATTATTTATCTATAATCAACACATGTATTGTTTTATATGTCTATCATTATCATCTGTTTTTAGTTACATATTTAAGCTTACTATTGGTTCTATTGACTACACAACTTGTATCTTTGGCCTTGTACCATAAAAGGTTTAACTACTGGGGGTAATTCTGAAGTTACCTGCACTAAAACTAAAACTAAAATTAAACATATAATTTTAAATTAGTTTTAGGTAATTCGTATTCTGAAACGCCGGACTCTCTTAATTTAAACTGTACTTGACAATTTCTTAAATTGAATACACAGATTATAAATACACCTAGTGCTGTAGAAAAACGGGATAATTTAGAAACATTAGAAACAACTATATTCTACTAACTTTACTATCAGAAATTATTAATTTAAGATTTGATCGTATTTGTAAATAACAGAAAAGAAAACAAAATAACACAAAAGAAAAATTATTCCACATTTATTCTGCTTTTGTGATGGCTTCGCGCCTATGCTATGAAATAAAAAAAAATACGTGGTAGTCTGTAGTTGTATAGATAGGTACTTCGTGACTTCCTCTGAATTTTAAAATTGCGTATTTTGTTTCATTAGTAATTTTTGTTTTCTTTTCATAATAACCGCTGTTATTTATTGACAAATAATAGTAATTGCTAGGCAACAAATCTTAGATAGGCATACTTCTATCTGCAGATAGAATATTAATTTCTGTTGTAAGAGTAAATACATACATACATAGCCTACCTATCATCTAAATGTCAGTACTATTATACTACTTGGGAAAAACAAATTACAACTCACGACTTGGCAATTGATGCTATAAAAGCCTTTCCTATTGTATAATAAGTTTCCTGGTGCTGTAGGGTGTGTCAGTGGTGGAGCAACAATACCAATATGTGTACCATTTTTTTTAACGTTGGGAAATGCGTTACGTATACCTCGCGCTTGGGTAGGCGCGAGGTTATGTCGGACTCTCCGCGGCCACTGGGGGCAGAGCGCCAGCCAGAAACCGCGGCCTACCGACTAAAACCCAACGATGCCCCCTCACAAACGCCTTGGCATGAGAACGTCCATCACCGCCGCATCCTCCCCGTCATCTGACGAAGAGGATACGTCGGGGAGGGACGCCCCGTCGCCGGACAAGGCCATGGGAACCCTTTCGGACACTTCCATGACCTCGTCAGCGTCTGCTCGCCTATGGCGAGCCCCTCTCACCTCCCTAAAATGGGAAGGCCGGCGATGCTCCTGGGCATTAGGAGTATCGACGACTGGCGGTGGCCTGTGCAATGCAGGACTCGGGCTTCCCGGGCCCGCGTCCCGCTGGTCACCGTCAGGAGGAAGAAGACGGGCGAACTGCCGTCTCCTCCGCCCCGTTCTTCTGCGGCGGCAGGGATCTGCCGCTGGGTCATCTTCTCTGGCCCGTTCTGCCACCTCCTTCTGTGTGATTACCTCCACACAGAAGGAGTTTGCTGCATTCCAGGCCTCGACCAATATGTGTACCATCAACAGCTCCAAGTGTGTTTGGCATTCCATTTGTAGAAACCTAAATAGAAAAAGGACGGAGAATGTTAATGTATTTCTTAATAATTATTTCAAAATATTTTATTACTATGTAAGTAGGTGCTCGCTCACTCTGCCTTGACAAGGTCCTTTTCTATTGCTGTTTTAGGAAATTAAATTTTTTTGTGGAGTTAATTTGCGCAATATTAAATCAGTGACAACAGTGACAGCTCTGCATGACCAAAGGCTGGCCTTTAAATGTTCCGGTAAGGAGCCAATCTGTACTCCAGTGCAGTCTATAGCTTCTATCAAGTTGCGAGCGGATTGTAACGTCACTCTTAATTTTAGAGTTAACTTGTGAGTTCTGAATACCAAACGGTGATTGACATTTCTATCTCTAATTTTATTTAGTTATAGTTTTAGGTGATCGCTTCAGAATCACCCCCATTGTTCATGTAAAAAAAAAAGATTTTTTTTTTGTATACATCTAATGCTACGTGTTTGTTTTAATACCTAAGTACTTACATATATATACAAAAGTATAAATTTAATAGATTTTCCTATTACGCTACTTTTGTAAGAATTTAATTATAATGAAGCTTTCCTTGTATCGAGTAATAAATAATGTACGTAGGGATAGTCGTAATTGGCCTTTGAGAATTTTATGTATCTTTTTCATCATTTTATTTGGAATGTGCTGTGTACTGTCCTTATAAAAATAAATAAATAAATAAAATAAATAAATAAATTTTTAACTTTTCAGTGTTTTTGAAGACTGTTTTTATTTTTTGTAAAATATTTTTTCTTTTTTAGTGAATGCTATCTTTTTAGTGAAAGTAACCTAATTTAAAAAATCGAGGAAAACGCTACTTTTAAGTAAATTAGCGTTTTCCTAGCGATTTTCTTGGGATCCTATCATCAGATCCTGATTTTGGTGACCTTGGAACCACCCCAGGAGTAAACTCTATCAAATACAAAACAAATATGAAAATCGGTCCACAATTGGCGGAGTAAACGCGTAACATACACACAAAAAATCGAATTGAGAATCTCCTCCTTTTTTGAAGTCGGTTAAAAATGGACATCGAAGAGATTATCGCGGCAGCGGCAATATTTTTACTTAGCTCTTAAAATCATCTACTTAATGTGCGTGAAAAAAGAAACATCATACAGTAAACTTTATTTACCGAGAAGTCTACACTGTACTCGAGACAAATACGTACTGAATAGTCGGCGATTGTGTGGACGCGTATGCCATCATGGGCCATAATTCCTTTGATGTACCGACAATTCGCCGATTGCTCACGATTACCGGCGATGATGGCCGATCATAGACAATCATGCCCTCTACACAATCGTGATTGTGTATAATTGGCCATCATGGGCCATTGTGAAGAGGCGCCATTAAATGGAAGTCGCAGGTGTGGGGTAGACTAGATCTTTCATGTGACCCCAAAGATAATAGTCACAGGGCGTCAAATCAGGACTTCTCGCCGGCCATGGAGTCGGGCCACCTTTACCGATCCATCTTAGTGCATAATTTTCATCCAGCCACTGTCGTACACCACGATAAAAGTGAGCTGGGCACCCATCATGCTGGTATACCATATTTCTTCTTGTAGCTAGCGGAACATCTTCCAAAAGCGTGTTCACTTCCTCTCTTAAAAAAGTTTCATATGTTGTGCCATTCAGGTTTTGGGGCAGGAAGAAAGGTCCAATTAAATTATCGTGTACAATCCCCATCCACACATTTAGTGAGAATCTTCTCTGGTGAGCCCTTTCTTTACTTTTTCTTGGGTTTTGACCTTTAGGGGCCCAAAAGTAAATATTGTGGTAGTTTGTGATGCCATCGCGAGCGAACGTAGATTCGTCGGTCCACAGGATTTTGTTAAGATAATCTGGATCTTCAATCTCAGCATTGATTAAAAATCTGCAAAAATCAATTCTTCTCACCGGATCACCTTCTTCAATGGCTTGAACTGGAGTGTAATGGAATTACGGTGTGTTATGAAAATGGCATTTTCTGTGGTCTTTATTGGTTCGTCACTCTTTTTGGTTCTAATTTTTACCTCTAAATTGATTCTTGATATTAAGTTTGTTAATGTTTTTTCCGTTGAGCTTGTTTTTTCCCACGCAGTTCTAAGATTTGACATCGGTTTTGGTAAGCTGCTTAGAATTTTTGAAATAATTTGGATATCCTGAATTTGAAAGTCTAATGATCGTATTTTCGTTGCAATATTTTCTATCTCACTGACATCTGTCATAATGTCAGTGTTCTTAAATTCAAAATTATAAAATTCCTCTAAAAGATTATGAATTTGGGTTTTTGTTTTTCCTAAAAATATGCGGTCGAATTAATTGATCATTTCTTTACTCGTTTCGCAATTGATGACGTGACTGGTGTATTTTTTATTAAGGCTGTTCAAAATTATGCATTGTGCTTTAGCATCCTTCCGATCAAAATCTTATTTTTGTTCATTATTTTTTCCAATATTTTTGAAAGAATAGGTAGTATTGCTAAAGGTCTGTAGTTTTCTGAACCACTTTTGTGTAGTAGTTTTATAACGGATTATTTTAATTTTGATGGGAAATGCCCTTGAGTCATTGATAAGTTTACTATATGAGCTAGCGGTGTTGCTATAAAGTTTTTAATTTTCTCAATGCGTTTCGTACTTTAGTTGTCGTATCCTGTTGTATTTGTATTTTTTGACCCATTATTATTTTGTTAATGTCATTCTCGTCTACCGGTAGTAAAAAGATGCTCCTATCATGGAAAGGTATATCATTTAAAGCATTTTATGGTCAATATTTTTGTAAGGACTTCATATATTTGTCAAATTAATAAAATATTTATTAAATTCAGAGCAAATTTATTGCACACAAAGTTATAGAAACAGAAATTTTTCAAAAACAACACAGATATTCAGCACAGTCGGCCTTATCTATACTAATACTAATCTATACTAATATTATAAAGAGGAAAGATTTGATTGTTTGTTGTTTGTTTGTATTGAATAGTCTTCGAAAGTACTGAACCGATTTTGATGTAAGTTGGTATAGGGATAGTTCGAGACCAGGGGAAGGGCATAGGGTGATATTCCTACGGGAAAATATAAAATTCCCACGGGAAAATAAAAATAACGCGGGCGAAGCTATGAGCGGAAAGCTATTGCTAATAAGCAATCTCTTCCAGGCAACCTTGGACCAGGGAAATACATAAAAGAAATTAAAAAATACCATAATCTATTATGTAAGTTGGGTAAAGGATACAAAAACAACTGTTGTCGAAATTTCAAGATCGCATTAACAAAACAAGCCGAACGTTTTGTAACTAAAAATTCAACATGGCTGAACGGTGCATTAGGTTCGAATAATGCATATGTGCAAGAATTGAAAGATGAAGACGGGTCGGAAAAAGCTTCGATTGTTGCCATAATGCGAAGCTCTAATACAAACTAGAAAAAGGTGATGAAGAAAAAATATTTCATGAAACCATCAATATGAAAAGTTTCTCTGCAGATGAAGCTTTGGCCCTCTACGGGGATTTGGATCTGTCAAAAGCTAGTACACATTTTTAAGATTTGGATGTCAAAAGCTAGTACACATTTTAAGAAAAGAACTCAGTCATGTTTCCGTCATTACTATAACATATCGAGTATCTGACGCAAAAAAAAACGTACTATCTGCCTGCTTCGAGTATTGAAGTAACAGACACAAGTGCTAAAGTAAAGCTACAAGATTTGCTGGATCATAGTATTGGCCGTGTTTTGATGATAAAAGGTGTTTACAGACCTTCTCAAATACGTTTCAGGTTTAGCAAATGGGGATGTGTTGGTTCATCGGGGCAAAGTAAATACAAACAACGATAAACTTTGAGGTAATATTATATTTAACTTTATAAATTTTGAGGGAAACATGTCTTCTGAATAAACAGACCTGAATAAAAGATTCTTGTAGGTCCATGCTCTTATAGTGTATTTTAGTCAACTATCACGTCATTTAGTGATATAATAACAATATTATATCATTATTTCCTTTATAAGTAATTACCTTCATATTCTCGTAATAAGCAAACAAATGAAGCGGAAAAAGTAATTTTGTATGGAAAAGTAGCGATTTTTTATTTTGTATGTTTTTATGTGTAATAATAAATTAAATATATAAAGATTCTGGTATCATTTCATAGCTTATATATTGGAAATCCTGTATGCAAAATTTTGTATCCCTAGGTGTAGTAGAAAAAAAGTTGCAGATTTTTGAAATGCAACTCACGCTTTCATCCCATAGTGCGGCGCGCGGCGGCGGCGGATAGTGTCGACTGACGTTACAGCCTGTCCGTAGGCAGCGACGAATTTAATAAAATCAGTTGATGCAAATTGGTTTATAACTTTACATCGGATGGACCGATTTTGGTGATTTAAAAAACATATTTATTGTGATACAATAAGAAATGTTACTATGTATGTTGTATTATGAAAAGCATTGACGTATATAACCTAGACTCGCTGTTGCGAAGAAATTTTGTGCCCCAACGCGGGACGGCGCCGAGTGAGGTGTGGTGACGTTCGGAGCGGGGTATAGTGCAAAGAATAATCTTGTGTTCACGCAGATGCGTCGAAAATGATTTTTACCTATTTTTCTGAGGTTGCCTCTGAGAGATTACATAACATTTAATATTTCTTGGAAAATTAACTTTGAATGTATAAAATTTTATGAACTATTTTAGATATTTATTTATTTTATTTATTTATTAATGCTTTATGTACCTGATGTACAAAGGCGGACTTAATGCCTAAGGCATTTTCTACCAGTCAACTTTTCAAATGATAATTTATTTATAACAATATCTTAAAATAAAAGAAACAAAAATGTTGTTATTTGTGTTTCATTTATATTATTCGCAACTTATTAAAATGCGTAACAAAAAATATTTTTAATACCTTGTTAAATAGAATAACACATAAAACTGACAATTTAATTAAAAAGTAGTTAAAATTAACCAAACTATATTAGTTATGTTAAGAAGTATAGGTATTAAAATAACTTACCTATGAAAACTTATCCCTGCAGCAACATTTGCTCTTCCCGAATAATTTTTGCATTTTACCATAATACAAGAAGGCATTTTATATTTAGAACTATCGATGCAATATCAATCATAATGAGTTATTATCATACCATCACTTTTACAACTTTTGGCACATCTGTTTTTTATTGTTAAATTTAATCTATGTCAGCGACTCGGTAGCGTCCTCGCTCCAACAGAATATTACATAAGAGTAAAAGAGACGACAATACTAAGGTGGCGGCCGTGGCGGCCGAGCGTATTACGCAGTTTCGGAAACATATTTTTTGTTTTCATCAAGAAATATATGATTACCCACCTTAAAAATATGTCAGTTACTTAACAAATATCCACAGGTACACAAATATGGAGTTTTATTGTATCACTATAACTGTAAATCTCTGTTTTACCGACACAATATCCACGGCACATCAACTGCTTCTCTCATTCGCCCGCGACCGACTAAGCGAACTGGTGCCGATTGGCTCCAGTTGACTGCTGAATTTCACTGTACCGGACAGCGCGTCTAGGTTATATACGTCAATGATGAAAAGCCATACCATTACGGGACCTCATTGAGGGTTAGCGCGGGGACAGCGCGGGGATTGACAAAAATCGGGGATTTTCGGGGAATCAGCACCAAATTTATAAATGGGCTAAAAATGGAATGTCTTCACTCTTCTGACACAATTGTAATCTCCACTGGGTAGAGTCTGGCTAATGAAAGATGAACCTGACATTTTTTCAAGTAGCAACACTGATACAATGTCCTCATGTAGTTTAGTTCAACATGGTGATTTTGATTCTTTGTAATAAACAATTTCATAATATTTTTTTCATAATTTCTGTCGAAATATTACAGATATTAAGTAATTTTAACATTCATGAAATCCAAATACGGCGATTTCTTATAAAAGGTTCATTGTTGGAAGTTCATTGAAACTAAACATTACCTAATATTTAATTTTAAAAAAGTATCAACTCCTTTTTTTTTCCTACTATATTCAGTAGAATAAAGTAGAAAAAAAAAGACAATCCTTTCACAAATTTAACATCCTAAATTACTACATAAATAAAAAAATATTAGAATATTTCAAGAATCAAAATGTATTTTACCTTCTGTAGACAGTATTACCAGAGTTAGAATTTTTGAATTTGCCGCTTTTTTCCAAGCACATGTTTTGTGTGCTCTTTCGATTTTTGAAATTGGTGAGAACTGTTGATATTTTCAATAAAATAATGGAAAAGTGGTTAAAAAGTGCAGCTCCGGTTAAAAACCGAATAAATTGCATGTTCAGCATTAAATATGATACATGTACTTACTTGTTATTTAATGTAAGTGTTGAATTTGTTATTATTATGGTACTTATAGTCTTTTTGTATAAATAATTTTTTGTATAAAACTGTGTTTGTATTCCAAAAATAGCATGTCGGAGAATTTGTGGGGAAGGAACCAAAAACAAGCGGGGAATTTCGGGGAATCGACAAGACTGACGCGGGGACTCGAGATTTTTTTATTGGCAGCACTGGTTGAGATACCCACAACAATACACCTCTTTATTATATTTTGTTATTTTTGTTTATTGGATCGGTAACTGTTCAAAAAACATTTTGTTTAAAGTAAGCTGAAGTAGATTTTGATATTATTAGCTCGGTGAGTTTGTTCAAATCTGGACACTGCTTTTAATAGGTAGCCGGTCTGCAAAGAGAAGCACGCAGCGCAACTCGATAGTGCCAAATATACCACGATGAATAGACCAATCATTTTGTTATTTGTGTTATTAGGTAAGCATTTAATGTATATAAAAGAAACTAGCTGACTGTATGCAACTTTGTTTGTATTATAACTAACTTTTCCCGTAGGAAAACTTCCCGTTAGATTTTTCCTGTAGGAAAATTATATTATCTATTTCCTTCCCCTGGTCTCGAATTATTCCTATACCAACTTTCATTAAAATCGGTTCAGTAGTTTCGAAGCCTATTCAATACAAACAATCAAATCTTTCCTCTGTATAATATTAGTATAGATATTGTAATTTTGCATTGTTAATTCAGGTGAAGTTCATTTCCACCTTTGACCATATCATCACTCATGTGTGATGAAGGTCAAGAGCTTCCTTGTTTTAGGTTAAAAAACATCAGGACCTAGTGATGGGAGCAATGCAAAAAATTTTTAGGCAGGTGGATAAACAGATATTGATATAAAGTATTACATTTCTATTAGAAGATACATACAAATCATGCTCTATTCAATTATACATTCTTGCAAATTATAGTGTGTTCTATATTACGGGTGGGGTGAGAGAACTGATCAGATTGAGGTGTATTTTGCAATGATAAGAATGGGGTGCAAGGGAGAGGCATGAATTCCACTGTGGAATGATTCCACTGTGGTTGAGTTTTTTGATTATTTGTTTACTTGAGTAAATATTTGTATTTTTTTTTTATATCGTTTTGTTTGTGTTATTTTTGGGGTTTGAGAAGAGGGGAAGTCCACTTTAAAGGGGAGGATGCGGAACTCATAGTTTTTGAAAAAAAATCTGAGGTTAGGTCTATTAAAATTTGCTTAAAACTTGTTCTAGTCTAAATTTATAGCCTGCAACAAAGACAACCATCAATAGAAATTAAAAAAAAAAATGAGACAAAACTGTGTCCGAGGTGTCTGGAATTGATTCTGAATAGACATTAAAAAAAATAACCTAACCAACTGTGCCTCAAGTCAATTCCGGATAGTCTTGAAAAAAATTTTACCTAACCAGCTATAATTGAGGTGCTCCAAGTCAGGTTCTGGGTGGTCAAAAAAATTTTTTATTAACATTTGCTGAATCTTTTTTACATAATTTGTTTTTTTTTCAATAAATATGATATAATTTTTTAAGGAAACTACCCTCAAAAATCATAGATTTCAGATTTTTCAAAAACGATGTGTTTCTGCACTTTTTTAGATTGTGATTTGGGGCATCAATACCTATCGATTAAAGCCAAAATTAGCCAGATACTAGTGCAACAGGATACTAAAGTCAACCCTTTATTTTTATAAGAAGATTGCCTTATTTCATGGACTGAAAAAACTTATTTTTGAAGAATTTTATATTATTTTAAATACTAAATATCCAGAAATTAAGACAATTACCTTTAAATATAGAACCTATAGAGGTGACTATTAGCATGGCATTTGTATACTATAAGAAAACCTTCTCTCTTAAGAGAGAGATTCTCTCGAGTCTAGGACCATGTTTCTGTCACTTTATAGGTATCTAACATTCAAGTGGATCTACACTAGAGGTAGACTTGAAGATAACCAAAAGCATTCCAATGGATTCACCGTTCCGATGCGAAGTTTAACACTTTACAGAGAAAGAGGAGGCGTTTTATACTCACATAATTATTAGATTCCTAAATCACACTACCTCATTCATTTCACTTTTAAAAATCGGTAATTTGTACTTAACAGCCAAAAAAAAAATCTGTCATAACCTTAACAATTTTTATTTATTTCAGCTTTGAACTATTTCTTCTTGCCGACTACTGCCATACGAAATACTAGAGTTTTTGGAGGTAACAAATACAGCATTAGCCAAGCAAATAAAAATAATGCCGCGAAAACTTTTGTTGGCACTTCATCTGGGATTCCAGCACAGAATACCACCAGAAGAGGTCTTGGAATATCAGCATGGGGAATAATAGCTGTAATTATAACTTCAATATTAGCAGGGTTGGGTCTTTATTATTTTACTATGTGTTATCCAATTTTGTGCAAAAAACAGAGAAAATATGATATGATAGGATTACCAACTGTTGCTTAATATTGTATTATGTTTTAGATAAGAATATCTCGTGCATATCTTTGTATTAAATTTGCCCCAATTCAATGTGGTGTTACAGATAGTATGAACAAAATGGTTCTTTCAGCACATTAAAAATAGGGCAATATAATGGCTTTCTAATAAATCAGTTTTAAACCAGTGGTTGTGTAACATTACAAATAATTAACTTTTCCTTATTTGAGTTTTATGAGTTCTGAGATTCTTTTGTAAAAAAAGAAAACAAGAGCACTTTCAGTCTATACACAGGCATATTCCGGTGTGTATGTTGGAACTGGTGGTTGCAAATGTCAGTTACGCCGTCGAATCTGTAGACAGATGATGGAAAAGATTCTGAGTGGGGGTCCATGTACCCGGGCAACATGAGACATCTCACAGCTCGTGCTTAAACGTTAACGAGCTTAGCAATTAGCATATAAGCGCGTCAACACCCGTACGAGTTATACCTGTACGCACCTCAATGTGCTTGGAAAAACTAATATGCTCCTATAAAAGGTAAGTTTGAAAGCGCTTTATTTGGAGGTTTCTTTTTTTTCATTATTCTAAATATCAACCATTCATGTTGATACCACCAATTCATGTTTGACTACATTATCAATTTTAGTACTCAAATAAGATCAAGAAATAAAATGAGCTCAATTAGGTTCTATTTTTGTAGTTTTTACTAATGGATAAGATGTGATGCTTTTTTGCATTGTTGTGTCAAAGCTGTGAATTTTATGTAAATTGTAGTATGAAATGTCATGGTATACATATACACGGTTATTTTTTTATCACTCTGGAAAATTTAAGGGACGCTTCACGACATGGTATTAGAATGATTTAAATATAAATAAAATAATAACTCACTTAATTTTATATTAATTTTCTAAAAAATCTGCACTAGTTGAGAGCAGCCTTTTTATATATTTTTTTATATCATTATTTATATAATAATGGATGTGTCCTGAAGCGTCCCTAAAATTTTCCAGGGTGATAAAAAAATAACCGTGTATAATATGATTCACTCCACTTTTAATTGAAGAATCTCAAAAGCAGGTTTGGTTAAGATGTGTGGTATGAATGATTAATGCATTATGTGCCTTTAAAATTTTACCATGGATGAATAATATTTTTATATAGTTATTATGAGACTGTCCTTTCTTATGAAGTAAATCTCCAACATGTTTATCTTTTAAATAATGACGAAATTTTATATACCTCGAGAGTGCCATAGCATGTCACAATACTCAGATATTATAATTATTGTATGTAAACCAAAGTAATGGCTAAGAAATTTATTGTATTAGCAGTGACCATGCTGTACCATATTTTTATTAATTAAGACTGCAGTGACTTTTTAACGATGTTATTTAGGGTGTGTCAATTAGTAAATGAAATTTGTCCACATATTTAATACAGAAAACATTTGACTTGTAAACAATAACTGATATCAATAACTATTAAGATTTCTTTATATTTTTTAGACTAGATTATACACTTATCAATCAATCAGGTTTACTAATTAAATATTAAACTAACTGAAACACTCGATACAGTATTAATAGTAAAGTTAAAGAGTAAGTATTCTATGATAAATACCTATCAAGACTGTAGTGATACAACTTTTGTTGTATGTTATAAAATAAGTTACATTTGTAATTGAGTATTGAAATAAATGAATTACACACGTCTACCTCTTTTTTAAAAATAAGTAAATATACTGCCCGGTGATCTGTGCCACGTCAGGGTCACCAACTTCAATCTGTACCCCTTATGGGCTTATTACACTTCTAGTTAGGATCCGATTTAAGCATACATTGCTTATTTTGATTGCATCACTTGCTAAAAATAAGCTCAAAGAAAGCAATGTATGCTTAAATCGGATCCTAACTAGGATAGTGTAATAAGCCCTTTAAGCACCAATTTGCATTATGACTTTGTTTAAAACGGCAGTTATGCATATCGTTTCTGTTAATAACTCGTCATTCATTTTTTAAAATAAAACACGGACGTGCATTGGTAATATCGGTGGACGGGCGCACGTCACGGCAGTGTTGCCAGCCTTGAACCTTTTACCAGAGGCGCGTTCAGGGCCTTCGCGCGAAGTACAACTTTTCGCTCTAACCCCGTTCAATGCCTTCGAGCGTGACAACCGGGTGAAACAACCGGCCCGTTCAAGACCTTTGAGTGTCGGCGCGAGTTACAACCGAACAACCATCGAATTTGATGGTTGTAAAACGCTCTGACGTTTATGACTGAAATACTCTTACGTGATTGGATGATATTGGCGGCCATATTCTATAATGTCATCTACTAGAAAGAGAGAGAAATAAAAAATCATGTGAAAGAGGGAGATAAAAGATTTGGTTGCTGCAATCCGTTGCAACGCCTTTGAGCGAGTTAAAAAACAACCGGACAACTACACCCAGAGGCGCTGAACGCGCCTCTGTAGTAGAAACTGCTAAAATCTGTATGCTATTTTAATCTGTATAATCAAATCAATCAACCAAAACTTCAAGTCTGTATAATCAAATAAACCAATATAGAATATTAATCATCATCATTGCTTCTTTTAAAAAACAAGGGATAATAGTTTAATGTTATCCTAGTTTGACTAACGTCTATTATACTAGCTTTCCGCTCGCGACTTCGTCCGCGTTATTTTTGTTTTTATATTTTCCCGTAGGACAATTCCTCTATGTCCTTCCCCTATACCAACTCATCAAAATCGGTTCAGTAGTTTCGAAGCCTATTCAATACAAACAAACAATCAAATCTTTCCTCTTTATAATATTAGTAAGTATAGATAAAAATATACACAAAAAATTCAGTTTTATTTAAGTACGTATGTACTGTAAGTACTTATACATAATAAAATTAAAAACATAACGAATTAAAACAAAATCATTCAAATGCAAATTCAAACATTTGCAACAAATTATCTTGTGTAATACGGTACCTAGATATATAATTTTGCTTCATTTATTTATAGCCGCTAAACACGGTCTGACTAAAGTAACGCCCGACCGCAGATCGTAGTCGAATCGGAAGCTAATCGGACCGTTTGTACGAAATAAGGAACTACAACGCAAAGAAAAATCATATACAAAAAGTCTGAAGGTCCTAGGAACCTTTTGAAATCGGGTCGTTTGTACGCATATAGGAGTCTGACGGCTACCGTGGTCTGCGGTCGGACTTTCCTTCGGTCGGACTGTGTGTATATAAATAGAAAATTCTGTATAAAAATCTGTATCCAGTGCTAATCTGCCCCCGTAGCACGTCCACCAAAACACGATATGATAAAGCGATTTATCGCGGTGAACTGTCAAAATAATACGAAACCCTATTGTATTTTGACAGTTCACCGCGATAAACCGCTTTATCATATCGTGTTTTGGTGGACGTGCTAGGGGGGCTGTATTACACATCGAAAATCTGTATATATGGCAACACTGCGTCACGGTGTCGGCTCGGGCACTGAAGCTCCGTCGCCGGCCCGGACGCGGACGTGTGTGAACTAGTTCATATAAAAAGTACCTACGCAATGTTATTTTCTTAAGCCACTGACGGAACACGTCCCGGGCACGGCCCGGAAATGTGTGGATCGAACTTAAGCCGTCATCTCCACAGGCGCTTCCCAGCAATCTTTCTTTAGGTCATCTTCAATAATTCCCCCGGTCTATTATTGCGAAATGATTGTAAAGGCTCGTCGCGGCGTGTGGCTGACCCCAGCTGAGCCACAAAAAAAATTTATGGCAAATAGATTATTTGATGCAGTCGTACCTAGCTCCTAGTGCACCTAGATGCAGTCGTAGTCGAGGGAGGACAGAGGATTGCTGATCTTTTTGCTCGCTTTTTCCAGTCAGTGTATAATAGTGCGCAGGTTATTCCTGTAATTCCTTGTGAAACTAACTGCTTAACTATTCCCAACCAACATATTATTAGCTCATTTCACATCACTGAGACTGTGGTCCGAAAAGCTCTTCAAAATCTTGAATGTAAGGGACCTGGTCCAGATTTAATACCCTCCATTGTGCTTAAAAAATGCGCTGCAAGCCTATGCTTTCCCTTAACTACAATAGTTCATTGGAGACGGGCATCTTCCCAAAAGAGTGGAAAATTGCTCAAGTCACCCCAATTCATAAGGATGGTGAACCAGAAAACGTGTCTAACTACAGACCTATATCTGTATTATCTGCATGCGGTAAGGTATTTGAATCCATTGTACACAAGAGAATGTTTACACACTTAAAAAATCGTATTAGCCCAAATCAGCATGGATTTCTACAAAAAAAAATCCACTTGTAGTAATCTGACTGAATATGTCAATGATATATGTAATGTATGGCAATGGACAACCAAAGGGAAGTTCATGCTATTTACACAGATTTCCGAAAAGCCTTTGATCTGGTTAACTACGACCTGTTATTGGATAAGTTAATGAATATGGGTATTCATGGTTATTTACTCAGATGGTGCGACTCTTATTTAAAACATCGTTCACAACTTGTGTATATAAACGGATTTAAATCCTTTATTTTTGATGTACCAACAGGAGTCCCCCAGGGATCTCACTTGGGTCCACTTTTCTTTCTAGTCTTTATTAACGATGTTTGTGATGTAATTGCTAATAATTTCAAACTCTAAGCTGACGATTTAAAACTGTATCGCACAATAGAAGGTTCATCTGATATACGATCTCTTCAATCTGACATCGATCGTCTAAATGAGTGGTGTAGTAGAAACGGCATGCAATTAAACCCTAGCAAATGCTTCCACATAAAATTTACGAAAAAGAAAAATGCATACTCTGCTGACTATAAAATTGGTACTTTTAAAATAGCTGAAACCGAAATCATTCGTGATTTGAGCGTAATACTGGATAGTAAACTGAGCTTTAGACATCACATAGACAGCATTGTAAAAAAATCATCCAAGCTATCTGGTTTCATCAATCGCCAAATGAAAATATTCCGGGAGCCTAGACTTACAATAACTAAACTCATTTGCAAAAAAAACGGGCACCTAAGCAATGAACCATTTCAAATGTTAATATTGCTTTGTTTGATAATTATAGGTAGTTTTATCCTCACAATTTGGTAAATTAATAAGAAAATAATCGTTTTCATCAGTATTTCATAAAATTTTGATACAATTTATGGGAAATAATGCTAAACCTCGCTAGTAGTGCATATGCTCATGAAGTAAAAATAAAGAAGTTTTTTTGTTTGTTTTTCTTTAATAAAGTAAAAGCAGATAAATGTTTAGTATCGAGTGTGACAAAATCACTGCTTGAATTCGTCTGGGCATGCTAGCGAGTATATCCCGGATACTTTCTTGCGGAATACGTTCCCACTCCGCAGTAATCACATTCTTCAGCTCTCTGATGGTCTGCGGAGCTGGTTGTACTGATCTCACACGCCGTTTCAGAACGTCCCAGACATGCTCTATGGGATTGAGGTCGGGACTTCGAGCTGGCCAATCCAAACGACGAATGCCGACCTCTTGCACATACGCTTTAACATCGCGAGATCGGTGGACGCGAGCATTGTCGTCCATAAACATCGAGTCTTCACCTAGAGCGGCCAATGCGGGTTGTGCATGAGGAATTATAACTTCCGTTATGTATCGATGCCCAGTCAGTGAGCCGTTTTCAATGAAGACTAACTCTGTACGATCCATTGAATTTATTCCTGCCCAAAACATAACAGAGCCCCCCCCTAAAGTGTGATTTCTTCGAAACATGCCTCTGCAAAGCGTTCTCCTCGTCTTCTTAGCACTCGCCGACGTCGATCTTCACCGAACAGAGATATCCTGGTTTCATCAGAGAACAAAACCCTATTCCAATTTTCTTGAGTCCATGATTCACAATTTCTAGCGAACCTAAGTCTGTGAACTGGGTGCTAATTTGGGGCCGTGGGCCGGGCGGTGACTGCGTATATTGGCAGCGAGAAGCCTCCTCCTGACCGTCCATAGACTAATATGCACATTTCTTACTTCTTGGAGGTTGTTCTTAACATCCACATACGAAGATTTGCGATTTCTCAATGCGCGACTCACAAGAAAACGATCATCCCGTGGTTGGGTACATGGTTTTCTTCCAGAACCAGGCCTTCTGTCGACGGAACCAGTCTCCTGATATCGCTGCCAGATCCTTTGGACCGTCGAGCGACTTACATTTAGCCTCCTAGCCACGAAGCATTGGCTGCAACCCTCTTTAAGCAGCGCGATAATTTTGATAGCTTTTACCACTTTATCTACCATTTTTGATACAGCCAAACAGCAATAAATAAAACTTTGACAGTCAAGGATATGTTTTTTCCTTGACTGTCAAAGCTTTCTTTACGTTGCTTTCGAGATCCAGCTGGCGCAGATGCAGCAACTTCGCTGCAGGTGAGCTCTGAAACGACAGATCGACAACCAACAACTCCGACGAACTGCCGCCTATTTATATCAGCAAACAGATTTTCGCTAAGTTGTTTAATTTTCGAGATCCGTGTGACTCAGTTGGAGTAACGTTACCCCAGCTGAGCCACATAATTATATCTTCGGAACGCGCAAGCGAGAGCGACAAACTTTGCCGACAAGCTCTGGACATTATAGCGGAATAGGTACTTCAACAATCTATTTTCCACGATTTTTTGTGGCTCAGTTGGGGTCAGCCACACTTTTTAGGGTTCCGTACATTAAAAGGAAAAAAAACGGAATCCTAGGATTGTTTCGTTGTCCAACTGTAAGTCTGTCTGTCAAGATCCTTTTCCCCGGAACGAAGAAATATCAAACTAAAACTTATTAAATACTCGGGTATACGCTCTTTCAATTGTGAAAAAATCATACTTGTAAGTTAACACAATACAAACATAAATGGTAACAAGATGTGACCATTTATGTCGCATACTCACAAAGGAGATGTTTCAGTTTTGTATGGAGCTCTGGACATGAACCTGTACAGTACTTTAAAATTATCCTGGAAAGAATAAAAGCAAAACCTACTATTTATTTTTGTTGTCTCTTCATTAGTTTTAATGTACAAACCGTTTTCCTAACAATCAACTAGCAACATATCTTTAAAAATGGCGTCCATTTCGGACCGCAGCCCTTCTGTGTCAGAACGTCTTGAATGACATTTGACACAAAGAAAATATAAACATTTAATAGACTCTTGAAAAGCGCGGGAAACTCTCAATAGGGCGGACGTACTTTTTATTGCAATTTTAATTTTATTAATTTAAGTGATCAGTAGAGTTGTGTATTGTATATAAAAGTAGTTAGTATAGTTTTTATTTGTATTTGTGTAAATATTTGCTGTTTGGTAAGTCATATTTATTCAGATTTTACTTAAGTGGAAATGACATGAATGATCCTCCTGATCGAAATGTTGCAACGGGGGACTTGGGCCACAACTTAAGTCCCCCGGTAGGTTTAAATGTGGTGTTAGGAAATGAAAATATGGATACTGATGCGTCTGTTAGCAGCTTAGATGGATCTCGAAAGAGAAAATTACAAAAGATTTGCAAACATTGCAATAAAAAAAGGAGGAAGAATAGTCAATTGGGCACAGGGGCTACGACTAGTGATTGTCAATGTCTTAGTCAAGATGAAACTGTAAAGAATAATTTAGAAAATACATTTAAAAAACCATTAAATGCCTCTACAGATAAGACTAAGGAAAATAGTAATCCCCACTCAGTTTTACCTAACACACAAGTTTCTGATTTTGGTCGCAAGCAATACATATCATCTGATTTAGCTCCATATTTAATTCATGTTCAGAGATTGGAAACTTCTCCTAGTGATGGCACTTATCTCCACCCAATAACATTTGGTAATTTTCTTAAAAAAAATCAATCTGACTTTAAAAATATAATTCCTGGCAGTGTTAAACGTATTGGTAGAAACAGATGCACTGTATCTTTTTCTACAATACAAGATGCTAATAGTTTTATAAATCATAACAAATTAAAAGATTTTAAACTGCGAGCTTTCATTCCCACTTTTAATCTGACAAGATTAGGTATAGTTCGAGGAGTTCCGGCTGAATGGTCTCCAGAAGAAATCAAAGAAAATGTTTCAGTTCCAATTGGGTGTGGACAAATAATTAAAATAAGACGCCTTAACTATAAAGTAACTGTTGATGGATCGGTGATTTGGAAGCCATCTCAATCAGTAGTTTTTACATTTGATGGACAAGTTCTACCTAGGAGAATATACATTTGCTATAACGCTTTGCCTGTGCAACTATACACATTTCCAACCATACAATGTTACAACTGCTGTCGTTATGGCCATACAAAATTGAATTGTAGATCTCGTCCTAGATGTTTTAAATGTACTCAGGAACATAAAGGTGAAAATTGCAATGTTGAGGAAAGTTGTGCATTGTGTATTATGTGCTCTGGATACCATTATGCCACAGATAAAATATGTCCAGAATTCAGCCGGCAGAAGGAAATTAAACTTACAATGTCCAATAGCTGTATCTCTTATTCGGAGGCCAGTAAACTACATCCTCCAATTAGTAAACCATATGTAGATGTTGTGTCATCAAATAAAAATGCAGTTGAAAATACTTATATCCCTAACCCAATAAATTCAAATTCATCATCATATAAGAAAACTATTTTCATAAAACCTCGTCCTCCACCAGTGTCAAACAAAGGCTATGACCAGACAGTCCATAACAATCTCATAAGAGATTATAATATGCCACATAGCTCAACCAACGGTACAGTCTTAATTCAGAATTTAGAAAACCAGGACTGTAATAATCTTTTTGAATCAATCATAACTTTTCTTAATTCAATGCTCACTAACCAAAATTTGAAACCGTCCAACGTTGCCATTATAGTTGATGTAATTACACGTTTAATAAATTACAATAATAATGGATCTAAAGTTCCTACAATGGAATTGCAGGAGTGTAGTGCCTAAAAAGAGTGATTTAATTTATATAATTAATAAATACAAAATTAGTATAATTGCTCTCTGTGAAACATGGCTGAAGCCTGGTTTCCTGTTTGGGATTCCTGGCTTTACATGTCTCAGAGAAGACCGTACTGATGATCGAGCCGGAGGAGTTGCCATCTTGGTAAGGAATACTATTCCTTTTCAACGATTGGATTTGCCTCAGCACAACACAAATGACATTTTTATATTAGGTGTAAAACTATCTTGTGGAATTTCTATAATCTCATCTTATATACCTCACCCGTCTTCTAATATTTTTGATAATGAAGTTATACCTCTTATTACTTCCTTAGATAAACCATTTCTCCTTCTCGGTGATTTTAATTCCCACAATCGTTCTTGGGGCTGTGGCACCACCAATAAGAATGGTGAACATTTGTTAGAAATTGTTGATCAGCACAACTTATGTATTTTAAACTCGGGCATTCCCACTCGACGCACTAAACCTGATGAACATGTAAGTGCAGTTGATATATCTATTTGTAATCCTGGATTGGCTTCATTGATATCTTGGTATCGTCTCAATTCAACGTTTGGCAGTGACCACTATCCACTTATTATGTCTACACCTAGTAAAATTCCTTCTGTTAACCATGAACCTCGCCTCAAACACCGCTTATCTCAATCTAAAGCAGACTGGGAGAAATATAAAAATATAGTTCTTATGAAAACTAAAGATTTGCCTAATATTACTCAGTCAGGAGTTACAAACTGTTCTGAAGCATTGACCAAATGTCTTATAGAAGCAGCAGATGAAACATTTCTCAGAAAAGGGTCTTCCTCTGGGAAGATTCCTTCACCACCTTGGTGGGACCAGGAATGTACTAAGGCTATTGAAGCACGTAAGGAGAGTGAAAAAGTATATAAGAATAACATGTCAGATGAAAATTATGAACAACTTTGTAATGTTATTGCTAAGACCAAAAAAATTCTTAAGCAAAAGAAAAGAAATGGATGGGTATCTTTTTGTACATCTCTCTCTCCAAATAGATGCCTGTCTGAAATGTGGCGCAATATAAATCGATTCAGATCAGCTTTTAACCCTTCATCACGTGTGGCTCTTTCTCCATCTATAGCACATTCCTTTATGGACCATTTGGCACCACCAACAGTAGCAGAATCACTTGATAACATTACCTTCAATGTATCCACCGAAGAGTCATCACTAAATGCTCCATTTTCCCTCACTGAATTAAATGGCGTTTTAAGTAGTGTAAAAGACAGTACACCTGGTGAAGATGGTGTCCCATATTCGTTCTTAGTCAATTTATGTGATGAAACTCTTTCCTACTATTTAGATTTAATCAATACTGTCATAATTACAGGTGAGGTTCCTCTTTCCTGGAGAACACAGATTATTGTCCCAATTCTAAAACCGGGCAAGCCCTCCTGTGAACCAAAATCCTTTCGCCCAATAGCATTGAATTCTATCTTATGTAAATTAGCAGAGCATCTAGTCAAAAATAGATTGGAGTGGTACATTGAGAGTAATCGCCTACTGTCTAACAGCCAGTATGGTTTTAGAAAAGGCAAAGGTACAATAGATAGTATTAGTATTTTTATGTCAGATATTCACATAGCATTTTCACAAAATAAAATAGTTTTGGCAGCATTCTTAGATATTCATGCTGCATATGATAATGTGAACATTAGTAGATTAATTAATAAATTAAAAGATCTCAATGTTCCAGAAAAGTTAACACAATTCATATATTTTTTACTCTCAGAAAGGCGTATTCATTTAGATCTTCCTGATGGGACTAGGTTATCCAGGGTACTCAATAAAGGTTTGCCACAGGGATCAGTGTTAAGCCCACTTCTTTATAACATATATTCCAGTGACTTAGAACGATTTTTAAACAATATTCATATCCTGCAATATGCTGATGATTTACTTTTTTATACTACTGATCAATCTCCTACAGTTGCTTGCCAAACTTTAAATTTTGCTATGGCGTTACTCAAACAGTGGTTAAGTAACAATAGACTAGAACTGTCAGTTGAAAAAAGCAGCATAGTTTTATTTACCAGAAAACGTAGTATACCTGAAGTCAATGTTGTTTTTGATGGAACTCCTATTAAAGTTGATAATCATGCTAAATTTCTTGGTGTGATATTGGATTCTAAGCTTTCTGGAGACCAACATTGTGATTATGTTGTTACTAAGTGCGAAAAAGCTCTAAACGTGATGAAGTGTCTATCGGGGGTATGGTGGGGCGCTCATCCAACTTCTCTGAAATTGGTATATAATGCCCTTATAAGAAGTATCCTTGACTATGGTACATTTTTGCTGCAAGGTGGTAATAAAACTGCTTTTAAAAAACTAGATGTGATTCAGTACAAAGCGTTGAGATTGATTTTAGGTGCAATGAAGTCGTCACCAATTAACGCAATGCAAGTTGAATGTGTTGAACCTCCTCTTAATATAAGAAGACAGCTACTTAGTGATAATTTCTTATTTAAAGCTTATCAATTTTTAAATCATCCTCTCTTTACAAATTTAGCAATCCTTAAGGAATATATAAACACACTTAACTACTGGAAACATAAGTCTCCTATCTGTCTTGTTAAGAGTTATATAAAGCTTCTAGCTTTTCAGGCTCCCATATATCGCTCTTCGAGCTTGCCTATATTTGAAACATCAATAGAATCATTAATGTTACAACCTAATATCAATTACAACATAGGTATCAATAAACATGATATTGAAGCGAACACTCTATTCAAATTTAGTATAGATGAATATTTTAGCAATTCCAATTTTATTTTCACTGATGCTTCTAAATCACCAGATCTTGAAAATGTAGGAGTGGGGGTCTTCCATGCCCAATATAATATTGTTCAAAAAATCAAACTACCTCCTGAAGCTTCTGTATTTACAGGGGAATGTTTAGGGATTTTTAAAGCTCTTGAATATATTATTATAATGAAACTTAAAAACACAGTGATCTTTACAGACGCCAAAAGTGCATTACAAGCTATTGAAAAGTTTCCCTTTAAAATGAAACCCTGTTATCCTATTTTGTGTGACACCAGGAAAAAACTTTTAAAATGTAACTTATTAAATTATTCTGTAACTTTGGCTTGGATTCCAAGCCACCAAGGCATTAGTGGGAATGAAAGAGCTGATCAGTTAGCCAAAGATGCGATTGAGTGTGGTGACCTTCATCCTTATCTTAACTACTGCCATGATTTGTCATCTTTACCTAAAACTTATTTATTGGGTTCTTGGAAACAAGATCTGGAGAAAACTTCCCGTGTCAAAGGTATACTATATTTTAACATTCAACCGTGTATTCCAAAAAAACCATGGTTTAGCCAAGTAGAGTGTCAAAAACCTTCTGTTAATATTATCTCACGTATGCGTCTTGGCCACGTGTGTACTCCAGTTCACCTGGCTAGGTTGCATATTGTTAATAGTGACTTGTGTGAATGTGGTACTGATGTGGGGAACCTCGACCATATATTCTTTTCATGCCCTCGTTATGATCATTCCTCCTTCCTTGATACCTTAACTGCTATGAAAGTTCCATTTCCTACCCGCATATCCTGTCTTATAATGAATCCTTGTAAATATTATAGCGTTTTATCATCCTTTATTATTAGTAATAACATTAAATTATAATATTGTTCTCTACACCTATGTATGTATACACAATAAGTTTGTAAATATTTATTACACACAGAACACAATATTTACTATCCCTTCCCAACTCCTCTGATCCTTTTATTCCAAATCCAAATTCCCGGTTAAGTTTTGTTTTGTAATTTGTAAATAAAGTTTCCCTACCTTTTAACTTGACATTGGCAAATAGTAACTGCTCTTGCCATAAAAAAAAAAAAAAAAAAAAAAAAACATTTAATAGCTCGTTAAAACACAAATACATATTTTATGACGAAGAGAATTTTTCAATTGATGTGTAGTTGCACAATCTTTCAATATCATGCAAGACGTGCTCGGGATACTTTTTGCATGGGTGAAATGTTGGTCCAAACAAAGATGATTATTGATAATGTTTACTTCTCCAACGACCAACTGCCACAAAATAAAAAAGCAGAATATAGTATTCACGTCCTTGCGTACTCTTACGTCGAAAAAACTTAATCAGTACAAAGAGCAACATAACAACTACTTAACCAATAATAATAGCAAAATGGAATGGATGAACCAACATCATGAGGTTGTAAACGATAAGAATACTACAGGTTATTGCTATCAAACTATCACTGATAATTCTAATGTGTAACTACTCAAGTACCGACAACTATATTGGTAATTTTTTTTGTGAATATGAGTTGTCTATTTCGCTGTTATTAGTTAAATCATATGTACACACAAGCAATAAGAACAGAATAGTACAATGAATTTTTTTCCAGCAAGCTATAACAGGCTGCTATTTAGTGAAAGAGTAAGGTATAAGTGAAGTTAAACTATACTAGGTATATGAATGTAATCTGAGTCTACATTATAAACATAAACATTTCAATTACCTGGTAGTCTTGAGGTTAGAGTAACCAAATGGTATAAAAAGTAAAAATGGTGTATAAGAAAGAGTAGGAGTGTAATAAAAAACTTGTTGCTGTAATGGGTTTTATTCTTCATTTTCCACATCATCCCTTACTAAAATTCCATCCAAAAATTATGCAGGCCCATGAATATTTTCTTCGTACCGAATCCATCCAAAAAACCACACCATTGTCATCACATGGGCGTAACACCCTACTGTGCGTTTTCCACATATGCAACTGCAATAGTATGCATCAATTGCTTCTTCCCAATTTGGACATTCCTTTAAAAGAATATATGTATAATATATTTTGTGTGATTGATGCCTCAACCTGATTCGACCCCTTAACAAAAGACCATTATGTGATGACAATGGTATATTTACATTCTCTAAATGAGAGGATATTTCCACTGCAAATGAACCATGCTGTCTTTTGTGTTCGCCAAAATAGGACTTGACTTGCTTTATTTGATAGGTCCCTAATGCAAATAATATAAGATCAGATATGGTCATTTGAGGAAAAATATTTAATTGTAAGTGTTTTTCATCTACACTAATAAATTGGGCACAGCAACGATTGATATTATTTTCAATAACATATAGAGCCAAGCGATTAGGCATACGCAGCCTTTCTAATGCTCGATTTAAAATTAATTCTGCATCAGGCCTGTCCTCTATTTCTGGATGAAAAGCATTAATTAGAGCACACTAAACACAAACATTGATATCTGGAGCTCGAGTGATCCTTGTGCTCTGACTAGTAGACTCCTGATTTTGTTATATTCTTTGAACAGCAACCCAACACGAACAGCAAACTAATGCACCATCTGGAATCTATAAATAAATAGAATTATTTTCAGTAATGCATTAATCAGGTGTTCACATAAAAAAATGCAAATATGCATACAGAGGCTATGGAAAATTAAAGTACCTGTCTAGGGAATATCCTTTTGGAAATCTCATATCTTTCTGCTCTTTCTGGTAGAGAATGAGTTCTCCTTTGGAATAATGTAGACCTGCACCAGACACATACATATGTGTCATGATTAGATGGTGCAGTCTGAACTTGCTCCAAGGAGCTTTCTATGTTCTGCAAATCTTCTAAAGCAGTGTCAAAACATGCTTCACATAAAACACCAGCGATATCATACTAAAAGAGAATAAAAGTCTGTTAATTAGAAATCAGTGATAATTAATTATATATAGTATATAAATAAATAATTGTTAGTAAAATAACTTTTACCTCATCTCCCATTTGTTGTTCGATGATTGAAATGATGTCAGAATCAATATCACCGAGGCGCGTTCAGCGCCTCTGGGTGTAGTTGTCCGGTTGTTTTTTAACTCGCTCAAAGGCGTTGAACGGATTGCAGCAACCAAATCTCTTATCTCCCTCTTTCACATGATTTTTTAATTCTCTCTCTTTCCAGTAGATGACATTATAGAATATGGCCGCCAATATCATCCAATCACGTAAGAGTATTTCAGTTATAAACGTCAGAGCGTTTTACAACCATCAAATTCGATGGTTGTTCGGTTGTAACTCGCGCCGACACTCAAAGGTCTTGAACGGGCCGGTTGTTTCACCCGGTTGTCACGCTCGAAGGCATTGAACGGGGTTAGAGCGAAAAGTTGTACTTCGCGCGAAGGCCCGGAACGCGCCTCTGATGTTGTACACTTGTTCATTGCCATTTTGATGAAATGGCGAATTACATTTAACACAATGGGCCATTTCTGTGTTTATCTGTGATGTAAAACAATTACAATAAATACTTATTTTAATTCTTTTCAATCAAAAATATTAAGATGTCTCTGAGTAACACTTACCAAACAAAATCAAGTAAAACGCCGCAAAGTACTAAAGTCATATCCTGAATCGTAAGAGTAATCGTAGTCCGTTGTGTAAAGCCGAGGTAAGTATGTTAGCAGAAGAAAAATCCAAAAACAATGAAAAATAATCAAGCGCATCGAAATCCAAACATCCAAAATAAACAAACAAGCGAAAGGCACAGACGAGAGATGTCCATTCAACTTATTTTTTTATGGTATGCTATAGAAACGGAACCAAGTCTTTTAGCTTAAAACCTACGATTTCAGACCTCGAAAATATTGCCATAGTAAATGTTAATCCATGTATATTTATTAAGTTGTACATTATCTAACAGCTAGAAAATTCGAATTTGATATTTTTATTAAGTTTATATGATTTTTTCGCATTTTTTAATGAACTGTACAATGTCATGTCCAAAAATGAAACATCTCCTTTGCGATTTCACAATGGATACGAAATCTATAGGGTAAGTCCCGTTGAGCAAGAATCATGAAATTTAGCTTGAAGCAAGGTCTTATAGCACATGCACAAGAAAATAATGTGAAAACCGTAAATATGTACCATGGGAACTTATTAAAGATGCAAATAATATGGATTCTAGTGGACTGTGCCTATCAAAATCATATAAATGCAAGGATACGTATTGACGAAATAGAAGAAAACAAGAAAATAAATGTACAAATTTAATTATATTACAAAGTACCAGTTTAAGTTATAGGTATATATAAAAAAATATGGCTCGACTATAAAAACAATAACATTACGTAGATAAATAGTTGGAAGAAATTATATCAACATTACAAATAAAACAAATCTCTCAGTCTATATTAATGTATTAATTCTTTAATTTATTATTTGTAATCATACTGTTGTTTTGTGATATTAGTTACATGTCAAATGCATCAAGTACAATATGGCGCTTATAAAATATTTTATTTATTTTAGATCATGTATTTTTGCAGTTAATCTCTTATTGTGATGACAAAAATCAGCCCGAAGACCACATCAGTATTTTTCTTAGTTCTATTACCAACTTTTGCATGTAAGAGAAATATAATTATGACATTACACAACTACAACGTGGTATGTACTCGTATATATAAAAATCACATAAATATTTTCCCATTACTCCATTATTTCTGGAATGAGATGGTTTGTAAACTTAAAACAACCAGCTAAAAAGGTTAAGTTAATGTTTTTAGTGGCAAGGGTTTTTATTACAAAAACATTTTGCCAGCGTCACGTCAGCTTTTGATTGTTAAAAAGAACGAAAAATTAAAAAGATGAACATTCGAAGAACTTGAATCAAGTAGCTGGAATTAGTAACAAATTCTGTCTCCGAATAATATACCAAGCATAGACAATACCCTGGGGGAGGCCTATGTCGAACTTGGCTGAAATGGTGATGATAGATAATAAAAGTATTCAAGAAAATTTATCGATGTAGAAAATTGACATTTTTTAATTTTTATATGAATCATAAAAATATTTTAAGTTTTGAACTCTTTTTTTACATTTACCTATTTGCATATTAGGTAGAATTTAAAAAATAAAACTGAAGTGAAATTTTCTTAATTCTACATAATTTTGTAAGCCCCACTTTAGGCATATTTTCAACGATCTAAGTAATTTCGGTATACCATTCAGAGCACTTCCCAGTTTAATTCACTCAAGATGAAGATCTCAACTGATCAGACTAAGTAAAATAAGCACATCAAAAGTCTTTACGGTAAGTGTGCCTGCGAATCACTTATAGCTCGTCCTTCTCGAGGTCTACGTCCGAGAGGTCGATGTCCTCCTCTTGTGGCAGCACGCCGTCCTTGCCATCCCAGGGCTCCGTCGTCGAGATCTTAGGCATCTCTGCGCCTTTCACAGGCGCTGTTTGACCGCGACCGAATGACAGGTCCCTGTACATAAAATAACGTACTAAAATCCCCGTCCAATTGCTTCCGACAGTCATAGCAGCATCAACAGAATATTGTGACGAGTGACTTTCGAAAAAGGCTACGTCTATTAGAACCTGGGTCCTTATAGAAGTCGATTGCTAATCGGACCCCGGCGAGAAAAAATGGCGACGAGGTGAATCTAACTTTCTAGATAAGCTGATATTATATTGAAATGTAAAATAAACTTTCTAGGGGTTGACTTTGTTTGAAATTTAGCATTCCAGAGTCGACCTAACTGTAAATTAACCTATTATGTTTATTAGCTCGATGCCTCTGCTATTATAATAAAAATTTGTTTGCATGAGATGGAATCTTTGTCCGGTTTGATTTTAACGTAAATAAACCGCATTGTTCGGTCGAAATTCGGACATCTGGCAACCCTATACAACGTGTAAAGTAAATTGCGCAAAGCCTGAATATACATATTTTACTAGCTGTGCCCGCGACTTCGTTCGCGTGGATGTCGGAAATAACAATATCGTGATCATTGCCATGCCAACATAAGCCTATAGCCTACCTTGATTAATGGACTATCCAACACAAAAAGAAATTTTCAATTTGAATCAATAGTTCCTGAAATTAGCGCGTTCAACCAACCAAACAACTCTTCAGCCTTAATATTAGTAGTAAGTGACTATAGATTCAGAATCGATTCCAGTAATAATAAAAAAACATGGGTCAGATAAGTATCATCCCAAATTAAATTTTGTATAAATTATCGAGGTTAGTTAGACTGAGTAAAGCAATTACTCATATCGTGTAAAGAAATGAGATAAAACTATTCTTTTGTTTTTCATTCAGCATTGCGTTTATTTCTAGATGAAGCTAAGGTTCGTCGATTTATCAAATAAAAAACTGCCAATTTGAGGTCCGTTCAGAAACATTTTGTTTACACACTCTCCGAAAAAAGAATGAAAAGACATATTTACGCTACTGAGGAAGAAAAATGTTTATGAACAACGTCGAGTGAACGTAGTTTGCTCTTCAGCATAGGTAAAAATTTGCATCTGTTAGTGAGTCACTTCACAGATTGTTTCTGAACGGCGGCCCTACCGCCTATCTCAAAGTGATCACTCGCTATCGCTTTCGTGACATTAGACCAATAGTTTTAATGTCACGAAAGCGATTGCGAGTGATCGCGTAAATAAACTGGAAGTAAACTGGCAAATTGTCGAAATTGACAAAAAAGGAAAATGACCAGTGATACGCTTACTCATTAAAACATAAGGTACAGTGTCTATCAATGTTATCTCTTCCATATTTATTGCCTTGTTTCTTAGACACGTTAACGCGATAACGCCTATAACAGGGAAGGTTCGCGTTGTCATTACTCAAGACACGTCTGGTATTTGCTATAGCTTGACCGTTTGAGCTATATCGAACTCAACATTCTGTGCGGTGAGAAACAAAGGGCAAATCAAAGCGCCGACGATATAATGACGAAGCATAATAATATGGCGCGGTATAGCGCTTGTGGTCAAGAAGACAGATTTTATCGCAAAACATGTATTTAAAGTGTATTCTAACCTGAGGAATTCATTGATGCCTGACTCCGAGAAGGAGCCTCTCAGTGTCGAGAACTTAAGTTTCTTGGCGTTGACGACGGCCATCGCGGGGTAGCCGAAACCGCCCAGCTCCAGCGCCCCCTCCAGCGAAGTCTGCGTGCCGGCTTCAGTCCACACCCATCTAACAATTGGGAAATTGTTATTTTAGTTAATTTCACTGCCTGTTTAACCCTTTAAACTGGAACACAACACACGTAATGTCATTCAACCCAAAATTTTAATGTAAATCATAGACATGATGATGATACTATAATATGATATACCTACGGGTGCGCATTTTCTTACATATCTTTTCAATTCCTATCATTGGAGGTCCGAAAATATTTCTCATACCATTTAAAACCATAATGATCATTTTTCATAAAAAATTTAAAAATTGTCGAGGATGTGATATTTAAAAACATAATCATTGAAATTCATAATATCATTAATCATACACTTAGTTTTTACTAATATTTGTTTTCATATATTTTTCTATACTAATGATCGAAACTCATAATCATTCGAATAAATAAACTATAATATTCATATAACAATACAGAATATTTTGGCGATGTAGAAACTGTAGGCGGGTCAAAATAGGTAGCGAGGAGCGAAGCGACGCGTAGCGAGGAGCGTGAACATGAACTAAGCGCGCGAGCCGAGCGAGCGAAGCGAGCGTGCCGCGTCAGCGGCCGGCGAAACGCCAGAACCGACTTTACGTGTATTCTCGACTTTATGCATACTTATTGCTCGTGGAAACGTTCTTAGTAACAACATTATTAATTAAAGCAATATGATCATTGAATATTGTAAAGAAAAAAGATCTGAAAAAAATATATGTATTTAATATTTAAAATGGTTCTTGATAGTAACAGTATTAATAAAAAAAATATGATCACTAACTGTTATGAGCTCCGTTGGTAGTAATAAAAATGTATAAATTAAAAAAAGTGAAAAATAAAATTATGAAGAGTGATTATTATGAACACAAATCGGTAGTAAGACAAAGAATAGGATTTAGAATATTATGTGAGCCAACATGGACCCTATACCTACATGAAAATTTTGGGTTGAATGACATTACGTGTAAACACATTTTAATAATTAGTTTTAGAGAACGCATTTATTATTCATTGGTTATTATGAAACACCGTGTATAATGAAAAAATAAACAAGATTATAATATAATGACTTAATCAGGTGATGTGAGTTTCTGTTATCATCTTCATAATGATCCGAGGGCAATTGATGCGAGTTAACGACTGAGCATTTATTACTCTCACTCACGTGATCTTGTATTTATTGGCAAGGCTTATCTTCGATTGAAGCCAAAGCAAACAAGACGGTTACTTTGGAAAAGGTGAAAAATTATCAAAACTTATACTAAGCATTGGCGTGAGTTGTAACGAGGTGCACTTACCCCCACATCTTGGCCTTGTATTTATCGCCTAGTCTCGCGAGTACGGATATATACTGGTTGCGGCACGCCGCGTCACAGTCGAGGATGTGCGGCAGAACAGCCACCACGCACAACGGCTTTTCCGCGCATGCTTTCATGGTCGCTTCGTTCACCACCTGAATGGAAACAGCATAAAAATAAATAGATTAAGCAAAACGCTACTTTTAAGGCCAGGGGAACATTATTGAATTTAGGGCGATGCGGAGGATTCTAGTAGAGTATTGCTACGGCTCGACCTGCGTTAATGACAGTGTTAACGCCTGCGTTACAAGACCACGTGTTATTGAACGCGTTAAAAATAACGCCACAAAACTATCTGCGGAGTGTGACACTAACAATATCACATGTACAATTTAAAATGACGTCAAAATTATTGCGATTATTAACGCATGGAGTTGAAGTGGTAGCATAACGCGTATTACGACGCAGACGTTGACACTAACAGCTGGTGGAGCCCTAGCATTAAAAAGATCTACTTTGCTCACACTTATGTGTGAACCAATCAGGGCTTTACGAATTGATGAGATGAAAAATACTAAATACATAGCGGAGTTTCATTATAAACGAAAAATAAGTCACCGTGACTGCGAATTAATCACTGTGTTCATAAGTAAACCGTTTCAAAATCGATTTTCTGCTTCAGTTTAGAGCGCTCACAATCGAGCAAGTTAATAAAACTAGCCGTAACTGTTAACATTATTACGTTTCTCAAAACAACGGCCAACTTTTTTTAAATTTTACATGAAAAAGCCGCAAGCAATATTGTTTTGGTGATGTGAGTTTTTAATTACCTACTTATCTTTAGTAGGTACTATTGCCTGGTACTATTAAGGTACTATTGCCTGGTACTATTGGTACTATTAAGTATTTCGCTGTTATTTTTTATTATAATTCTGCCGAACAAATATTTCCAGTTGATCAAATACATACTTACCAAGGTCAATTAGCATACTTTTATTCTTTCTTAGATCTTTGATACCAAGTTAATGTGCCTATCATGAATTTACTTAGTTTGAACCAGCCACTGACTTATAATTGAACAAATTTTTACATAGAAATGAAATACATTTATACACTCGCGAGCAAAAGTTTGGAATCAGTTACTTGAAATTGGTTCCGCGTGATCTTGCTTACTAAATAAATTTTTAATAATCATAAAAATGACATCATGTTAAAGGTGCAACTGTCCACTTTAAATCGATATAAAATTAATTCATATCGAGCCCGTAATTGTGGAGTTATCCCGGATTAAGTGAAGGAGGTAGGAAAACAAGCAAATAGGGAAAAATACTGAATGAATAAAACAACAAAAATTATGAAATAAAAATTTTATTTATCTTTAAAAATGAGTGTCAATATTTTGTGTTCCCTCCCCTCGCCCTAATAACTGCTCCAAGACGATTCTTCATAGACCTGATCAGCTTCTGATTTGATTCTTGTGGAATACCTTCCCACTCCTCAATCAACGCTGATTTCAGCTCATTCAGACATGAAGGAGCAGGAGTTCTGGAACGAACCTTCCTCTTTAGTTCATCCCACACGTGCTCAATGGGATTCAAGTCAGGGCTGAGCGCTGGCCAGTCCAATGTGGCAATACCGACTTCTTCGAGGTATTCCATTGTTACAGGGGCAGTGTGACAACGAGCGTTATCGTGCATAAGGAGGAAGTCATCACCGATGTATCCCGCATAGAGAACGACATGTTCCAGGAGAATATCGGAAATGTACCGGTCCGAAGTTAGACCGCCTCCTCGTCCCCCGCCAGGCACGAAAACAAGCTCGGTTTTACCATCGAAGGAAATGCCGGCCCACATCATACAAGAGCCGCCCCCATAAGCCACTGTTTCAGCGACACAGCACTGTGCAAATCGCTCCCCAGGCCGCCTGTAGACCCGTCCTCTTCTGTCGCTACCGTGCAAACACATCCTGCTTTCGTCGGAGAACAGGACTTGCCTCCATTGCTCAACCTCCCAATCAAGATGGGTGCGAGCAAACTGAAGGCGTGCTTGTCGGTGAGCTGCCGTGAGTTTCGGGCCTGTGGCAGGCCTTTTTGGAGTCAGATTCGCTTGCTTGAGTCGTCGACGAACTGTCCACTCGCTGGCTGCTACCCCACGAACATCTCGGAGCTCCTGTTGGACGTCGACACCAGTCAAATGCCGATTTCGGAGAGAGGTTGACACGATAAAACGGTCATCCCTCTCCGATGTGCACCGACACCGTCCAGATCTTGGTCTCGGGATAAAGCCACCAGTCTCCCGAAAGCGCTTATAAACTTTCGAAACACAGGATTGGCTTATGTGGAGTGGACGAGCGACAACCCGCTGGCTGAGCCCTTCTTGCAATAGGGCTACGATTTGTGCTGCTTCTGTAGGTGTTGTCTCCATTGTCGTACAAGGTAAAGGGTCAAAAGTGGCGGAGATGTGTACCGGTCAACATGTGAAAGTCGACTGATAAAGAAAATCCGATAACAGGTGCTTTTATAGGGGGTCAATAGGTCGCAACTCGTGACGTATCAAACAATTGAAACACGTTTTTTTCGATACACCTTCACTTAATGCGGAATGGCTCCATAAATACTGGCTTGTTTTTAATGAATTCGGTATCAGTTTAAAAGTAAAGAGTTGAACCTTTAAAATTATGTCATTTTTACGATTATTAAAAAAGTATTAAGGCGACTAGAGACCTGAAATTGTGGTTTTTGGAGGCGAACTACTCTTAAACTAGCTGGTAAAAAATTCTACAAAAAATATATTTTACGCTTTGATATGTGCCCAATAAACTGTACATTTGAAAAGTTTGAAGTATATTAAATAGTATGCAAAAAAAATTTTTTAAATGAGTCTGTTTTCAAATTTCATTTCCGAACTGCTCCTAAACTACAAATGATATGTTTATGGTTGTTGATAGACCTAAATGTAAATTAATTACTCTTCAAACTGTACATTTTTTATTTTAAAATAATTATTAGTTTTTACAAAAATATTTTTTTATCACTTGCACAGCAAACCGTCGTGAACGGGCGACGAGAATCAGTGTAGCGCTAACATTCAAGGAGGAAGGCTGCGCTGCCGCCATCCACTTGTTACGCGAAATCGTAAAATCGATTGCTAGGGTGCTTACACTTCTCACATGCGATAGTGAATACGATAGCGCTTCTTTAGTGCAAGACGTGTAATTTACTTCCTGTGTGCGAAATGACGCTTTTTGTGATTATAAGAACAATTTAGTCTAAGGCAGTCTAGAAGTATGCGAATTAGAGATCCTGAATATAATAGAATAAGCTATAAAAAAAACAATTTCACAAATTGGCAACGTACACTGTGGTTCTTGTGGGGGTTGCAGTTTTGCTGCGAATCTCACAGGAGCCACATGTATTATAACTGTCCACCTGTTGGTAAGTGGCAACAGTTACCTAACTGTTGCCACTTACCAACAGGTGGACAGTTTGCTCGCTTGCTAACTTATCGCAATAAAAAAAAGTTTCGTCGAAGATAAGACATAATCATGACGAAAATACACCTATTGAAAAAAATCAGGAAATGAGCAATAAAGCCACTGAAGAAATAAATAAACAAAAAACCGGCCAAGTGCGAGTCGGACTCGCCCATGAAGGGTTCCGTAGCAGCAAGTAACACAATATAAAAGTTCTTGTAGTTCGTTGTAACTTTGAAGTTATTGATAAGTAAACATTATAATTAGGTATCTAAATGATGGGATTTTTATTATTAGAAAATAATGGTTCACGGTTTATGCATAAGGTTTATGTTTATGAAATTAAATGTTTTTTTTATTTTTTTATTTGAGTTGATTGAATAAAAGGTAAATTGCAATTTACGATTTTTGACGTATTAAAAAAAACTACTTACTAGATCTCGTTCAAACCAATTTTCAGTGGAAGTTTGCATGGTAATGTACATGACATATTTTTTTGGTAGTTTTATCATTATCTTATTTTAGAAGTTACGGGGGGGAGGGGGGGGAGGACACATTTTACCATTTTGGAAGTGTCTCTCGAGTAAACTATTCAGTTTAGAAAAAAATGATGTTAGAAACCTCAATATTATTTTTCAAGACCTATCCATAGATACCCCCACACGTATGGGTTTGATAAAAAAAAATGTTTTGAGTTTCAGTTCTAAGTATGGGGAACCCTTAATTTTTTTTTTGTGTGTGAAAATCTTAATGCGGTTCACAGAATACATCTACTTACCAAGTTTCAGCAGTATAGTTCTTATAGTTTTGGAAAAAAGTGGCTGTGATATACGGACGGGCAGACAGACAGACAGACATGACGAATCCATAAGGGTTCCGTTTTTTCCATTTGGCTACGGAACCCTAAAAAGCGAAGGGTAGAAAACGAAGAGACAAAAAGTCACAATACCGAATTTGTTAGTCCTTTACGTGAAAGGTTTTTCGGAATTTTAATATTTGTGGATAATTAAATGAATAAAGTATTTTTTTATTCTTGATTTCTTTTTTCATGGACATACAAAAAGACAGACATTTTCATTACTTTTATGAGAAAATCGTGAGTTAAGCCGAAACCTACCCGTGTTAACAAGGTCATAAAAAATTATGGCGGCATTGAAAAAAAGAAATTGTAAAATTAATTATGAAATCCCGCATACAAATAGGTCTACCTATACAATTTCGAATTTTTAATGACGCCATATGTTTACACGACTACGTTAATATAGGTAGGTTTCGGGTTGATAGGGTATTGACCAAACACGGTGTATAATATAGTTCAAGCTCACGATTTTGTCATAAAACTAACGATGTTTTTCTGTCTGTCTCTTTGTATGTCAATGAACACCTTGCTAAATATACATTTGACTGCCCCCTTGGCTAAGCTGGGTTCGATTCATCAGCATGACCATTTTATTATTCAAACTGACTACTTGAATGAAGTTACTTTTTTCATAACTATACCTGTAACACATCAATAATGTGCTATTTTTACTCAGGTTTGTATACATATAAATAAAAAAAAACAAGATAACCTTGTATCTACATAGGTCACACTAAGTTTCCGAAATTGGTCACTTACATAAACAATACTAGCTGTGCCCGCGAAATACGTTTCGCCATATATTTTTTTCCCGTTTTTACAAAATTTTTCATTGATGCTCAGCTCCTATTAGTCATAGCGTGATGTTGTTGATGCCTTCCTCGATAAAAGGGCTACCCAACACAAAAATAATTTTTCAATTTGAATCAGTAGTTCTTGAGATTAGCGCGTTCAACTAAACAAACAAACTCTTCAGTTTTATAATATTAGTAAGTATAGATTTAAAAAGTTATTACTACATTTGAAAATTGAACGCTTTAGCTGAAGAATACAATTTGCTTCATTTGACTGTCAATTGTTTTCACATTGTAGCGTCATTTTAAAAATTGCGTGATTACAATAAAATGGATTATATCGGGAAATTGGCATGATTTTTTACGATTTTATGTGTAATTTGACAGCTCAGCAGAGCCTCGCTCGGCTTCAATCTGCTTTAGGTGAAGAAGCAACATGCAAGACGACTTTTAATAGCTGTTTTCAGAATTCAAAGGCGTTCGGACTGGACTGGACTTCAAACTGGACACGTGACTACTGTTGCTTTAGAAAATTGTCGTACCGTGACTGGTACACGACCATTTGTTTACCGGAAGTTATTTATAAGCTCCGTGAAAATAATGCTCAACGCCGTATCATCTTGCACCACGACAATGCAAGTTCCCACACGGCCAGACAGACAAATGAGTTTTTGAAGGCGAAAAACGTACAACTTATGATGAGTCATCCTGTATACGGTCCTGGGGGCCAATCGCGCTACAGTTCTAACGGACCGCTGAGGTTCAACTCCAATCCAGTTCTAATTACAATTCAACTTTGGACAAAATTGGTAACGCGCTAATTTCTACATGAGAGTTGAACCGCAAGCGAAGCTGGATCTAATTTGGAGCTCTAGAGATAACAGAGAGAAAGAGAACAGAAAAACACTCAACATTGATAAAAGCCAAACTTCAATCCAAAAAAAGGAGTGCATGAACTTTGTATTTTGACAGCAGTTTCGTACCAATATCAATCGGGTTGCGTTTCAATCTCCTGTCAAAACATTACCGCGATACGAACGATCATAAAAGTTGTAGTTTAGTCGTAGTTAAATTCCAATTCAACTACATTTATTAATCGCTATTAGTCTCCTGACCTGGCACCATGTGACTTTTTCTGTTCCCAAAAATCAAGAACCAATTACGCGATCAACGATTTTTATCACCAGAAGAGGCTGTATAAAGAAACATGTTTGACCATTAGTATTATTTTTTATTACTGATTCCGGAAACTTTTAGTGCGCCCCACGTATTATTGCATTGCATAGTCCCAAAAAATGTAACACCGACGTACACCCTACTGTTGATATTTAGATGCGAGGTAACGGCGGGTGGCGCGGCGCGAACACTAGGCCACGCCCGTATGCTCAAGGCCATTGGCGGCTATAGGGGCCTTAACTACTCAAGATAACGCGCAACCAATTTCAAGTAACTGATTCCAAACTTTTGCTCGCGAGTGTAGTTTACGACCTATTCTCAGACCTACCGAACATTCGCAAAAAATTTCATAAAATCGGTCAAGCCGTTTCGGAGGAGTTTGGTAACAAACACTGTGACACGAGAATTTTATATATTAGACTAACTGTGTCAGCGAACTACGTTTCGCAATAATAAAAAATAGTTTACGACCTATTCTCAGACCTAACGAATATGTAGAAAAAATTTCAAAAAGATCAGTCAAGCCGTTTGGGAGAAGTTCGGTAACAAACACTGCAACACGAGAATTTTGTATATTAGACTAGCTGTGCCGGCGTACTACGTTTCGCCATAATAAAAAATAGTTTACGACCAATTCTCAGACCTACCAAACATACACAAAAAACTTCATGAACACCCTTTCCTTTCTCTATGGCGATGCATCAGATGCAGCAAAAGGACTATCAAGTATCTACCTGAATGATTTCTGGTGCTGGCACATTTTCTGCGAGTTTCTCCACTGCCCATGAGACGATATCACTGGAGGTGCGTCCACCGTTGTAGTCCTCCGCTGAATCGCTAGACTTCTTGCCGGACGGGAACAATTTGATGGTGGGGTAGCCCTGTACTTGGTATCGAGACGCCATCATTGTGTGTACTGTGGCGTCCAGAGCACCGAGTTTCACCTGTTTGAGCAGAACAAAAGATGTTAATATAAATGACGGCTAAATGTGAGGTAAAGTATTATGTGCGATTGATTGGTTTATTCATAGCCGAGAATGAGCTTTGAACTATTTTATGTACATAAATGCACTAAAATCCCTTAGTCGTCTCTTGCGACATCCACGGGAAGATAGATATATGTATTATAGAGTTTATTCATAGTAGAGAATGAACTATCAACTATACAAGTTTATTTTTCAATTATCACAAAAAAATTGTGTGCTTGTTCAGACAAGCAAACTGAACAACTTTCACTATGGGACCAACTTTGAAATCGCAAAAAAATCAGCTGTTCCATACAAATGTTCATCATTCACTGAACCTAGATGTATGGAACAGCTGATTTTTTTTGCGATTTACATACATACTTAAGAGCATCATATATGACGTACACATAAACACACACACGCACGCAAAAACACAAAAACTAATACACACACACACAAACACACATGCGCGCACTCCCTTATAATCACTGTTTTGTATAATAATTATTTATCTCTCCTATATTTAATATCATATTATTCTATCTGGCGGTTTGAGAGGCTAAAACGTAGTACTTAATAGATACTGTATCTTGTCTAGATATTCATGTTCTCGTAATTTGTCTATTACACAAATTCCCAAAAAACAGACTTCGTCTTGTTTGGGCATTGCTATTTTCATTTCATAAATTACACATTTATCATCTAGTGCCTATGTTTAAAAAAATAGTTTCTCACTTGAACCCACTACTGGAATACTCAACTCTCGAGATACAGGCGAGCTCCTAGTTCGTGGTTGGGTGGCTAGTGGTCGGACAAGTTAATTTAAGTAAATTCCACTTTAGTGATTCTAGCATAAGAGACGAGACAATAAAGTTATTATTATTAATCAATAAATCGTAGCTTGGGAGATTGCGAGACCTCTGGGTAGGGTTTAAGCCCTTACATCACTTACCTTTCCTTTAAGTTCAGTCGCAGCCTTTGCCCAGTGCGGCTCCAAGTTTTTGCAATGTCCACACCAAGGAGCATAGAACTCTACCAACCACATGTCTTCGCTGTCCAGTACCAGTTCTTTGAAGTTGCTGTCAGTCAGCGTGATGACATCAGACTGCAGACATGAAAATATTTATTACTATTAGCCTATGTTAATAAAGCTATATTACTTATTTACTATTTTTTTATAATAATGTATGCAAAGAAGTAATAGTAATATGTGACTATAGTAGAGATAATTTGGATTAGTTCCTTAATCTTCGTCTATTTTCGCAAATGACCAAATAAGCGAAAGGTCAAAAACGCAAAAGACTAATGTGTTAAACTTAAACGTTAGACCATGTGATTCCTTAAAAACTTCAAAATTAAGGAAGACTTGATCATCACCAGCACACTCGAAATGGCAAAAGAGTTGTCGGACGAAGTCACGAGTCTTCTAGGGACAGTCGCAAAGGGTAAAAGAAGAACAATTGCCTCGGTCCTGATCAATGGGGCGAGAGACTCAAACCGCCTTTTGGTGGATGAGGCTGCCCTGGTATATTTTGGAGCCATAGGAGGGCATGTACACATCCCGGCAAGTACAGACATCCTTGACATGCAGAATGGCTTCTGGGGCGAGACTACGAAGGTGTTAGGGGCGAGACTACGATTGGAGTCCAATACTCTTCTTGACCTTCACTCAAGATGGAAAGAAGCGTCCATTTTTGTGCCAAATAAACGTTTATTCATTCATTCAGTCAGACCTAGTCTTGTGTGGATGTTACAGTGATGTCTATTTGTGAAATTGATAGACTGTATTTTGGTAAATAAATAAAATAAAAATATTATATTCACAGGAGGGGTGGATTTTGCACTGGAGTAAAGTCAAGGCTGCTCACGTTCCATGAAGCACAAGGGCTAACGTACGACCACGTGGTGTGCTCAGAGGAACGAAACCAAAAAACCCAGTTTACGACAGCGTCCCTCACGCGGTGGTCGCGATAGCAAGGCACACGGCGACCTACACCTATTGCTACCGGGAGCTGAAGGAGGATGATGCCATTAGACGCCTCATTGTCTTTTCCAGCACGGCAAAGGATCACGAGGTCGTCGATTATAACAAACAAATGGCTGTCAAAGCCCAGTCATGCGCAGTGACTTAGGTGCGGAAAACGAACCACCTCATCCCGATTCCCTCTAATGACTAATGGTAGTCTTACTAGTGCCATGGGCTGGGCTCCCGATAGGAACAAATTATAATTAGTTCTAAATAAAATCAATAGATGTCACGGCATGTACCATACTAGAATGCAAGAACTTATTCTTACGCATTTTGTAAATATTAAGCTGTAACTAACCACTAGATGTTTTAATTAAAAAGAAATTATTATTTTCAAAACAAATTTGTTAATTTTTTAAGTAAAATTGATAAGTTGCAAAATGAGTCGGCTTTGTTGTGCTTTTTTGTTTTGAACTGCCATCTATCGTGAGCTAGTGTTAATATCTCGTCCAGACGTCAATAACTTTGAAATTTAAAAGTATGACTACAGATGGCAGTATTTCAGATACTGATAAACAGAAGTGAGCTTGAACTGAGTGTTTGCGTTTTGTTTTCCAACTGTGTTTGGCATTTTTATGTCTAAATCGCAGATTAGGTACATATTCTAACATCTCAATGTTATCAAATTTTCGTTTTTTATTAAGTAAATACATGTTAAATATTTGTTTTGATTATATTGTTATCTTTTGAACTAATTGTTTAAAAGTATTGCGACTGTGAGTTTCGAGGTGAATTTGTGCTTGCTAATTTCTAGTGTTTTATCGACGACCTGCAGGCCTTTTCTCTAACTTCGGTTGCTAACTAGAACTTATATTTTTGAAAGAAACTTAACAATAAATGATTAAACGAACTAACCTTAAGTGAAGTTCTATCATAATTATACGAGGGCTTCGTCCGGAGAGTTCAGTGCGAGTGGTGGATCCTAGCTAGACGGTGATACTACATGTATTATACCTTTATTATATTCCAGTTACTAATCTAGGAGGACGAAGCCTGAAGTATAACTAGTAATGGATATAATAGTTTCTTTCAAAAATGACAGTTCTAGTCCCACTGTAGTTAGCGAATAGGCCTACTGGCTTTGAAAACAGACAATTCGAATTAGATACACAATACACGATTATACACAATATACGACTGCTGCAATTTTAAATTTGGACTCCGACGAACAATCCACGCACGACGTTTATTAGGCTTTTGAATGTCGGTCGTAACAGCAATTACTTTCGTAATGCACGGTTAGCGCAGAGGTCGAGTGATCGCTTGCTGCGCAACGGGTCGTGAGTTCGATTCCCGTACGGGCCTAAAAGTATGGCCTACAGAAATTTTTTTTATTCAGTTGGTAAATAAAGTAAGGCGTTTTATTTGGCCTAAGGAAATATCTTACCCTGTTAATATAAATGAAAAAGTACATCGATTTAGTCAGATTCTTCCTGGGTACTGTGGTGGAAATTTTTCTGTTATGGGCCAAAGCAATGTCTTGTTAAAAATATTATCACATCATTATTTCAATTACTTAGCTAGGTAGTCACTTTCTACTCTTTTTCTTTAATTTTATATACCTACAAAATTAGATATGAGAAAAAATTGGTGTTAAAAATAGTACTATTATACAGGGTGTAACTGAACACCCCAATAACATTTAAGGGTATGTATCCATCAGAAGTAGAGATTCTGTAGGAACAATATTAGGACTAACAAACTTATTTTTTTCCCCCATACAAACTAAATAAATTATTTTTTCATATTACGTGCCGACAGCCCTACGTAAGCGTACGAGGAATACTACGCTCACGTCATACAAACTAAATAAATTATTTTATGGTATTAAGTGCCGACAGCCCTACGTAAGCGTACGAGGAATACTACGCTCACGTCTGTCACGTGTCATTTTGTGTTTAAATTTCTTTTGTGCTAAGAGTTGATTATGGTTGTCACTTAAAAGTTCTTGCTTTCAGTTTAAAATCAAATAACTCTGAAAGTATTGGGGTTCTAGGTCTCAGACAAGCATCGAAGGTCCATTTAGTATCTAACTTATGTGCCCCTTAAATGTTATTGGGGTGTTCAGTTACACCCGGTATATAGTAGGTACCTACTTAAATGTCAGAATTTAACGAGTTCAATTCCCGGTTTATGTAAGTACCGAAAACTTTAAATACAGCTTTACCTACTATTTTTTGAGAATGAAAAATTTATCATCAATATTTAGGGTACATTCGCTTTCAGGGAGAACACCGGGGGGTTTTAGTGGGTAGGCCTGGCACTCTGCCGAAAGAGCCCCACACACGCTCGCCGTCTAGCCAACGGCGGGTACGCATTTCCCCCCGAGAAAAAAAACGGGTACATTCCTTTCGTCATAAATCTTTAATTTCCATTCTGTAGAAATAATTGGAACATTGATAATTTGATAGTAGGTAATCTATCTGTTATTTTAAGGGGGCAAGGGGCGACCAATGAATGAGCGACCCCCAGTGGGCTATTGCGACCTGTACAGATCTATTTTGGCTGAACATTGATAGTGGGTAAGAATTCAAATTGACGAATTGAATAAAATGACAACTAATTAAACTAAATTAAGACTACATTCAATAAATTATGCACAATTCTTTGGCTAAATTCTTAATTATTGTATTACTTATAGTATTGGCAATAGCAAGGAAAGTTAGTTGGTAAAAATTTAAATTGACGAATTGAGTAAAATGACGAGAATTAATTGAACAAAATGAAGATCCATTCAAGAAATTATGTAGGTATTATTCTTTAGACAAATTCTTAAGTTAAATTATTGTATTGTATGGTCGGTGAAGATGCAATGAAAGTAGGTACCTAAGTACTGAAATTGACTTTAATAGTTTTATTTATTTTACTATACCTAAGTACATTAACTAAAATTACAGCTTCATGAAACATTGGAATTCTCAAAGAATATGATGTCTTTGCCCATTAGAACATTTCTTCTATTGGGTACGAGTATGTGTTTGATTCAATTGTAAAATCTTGTCGCTCTCTAATAGTTTTCTATGTTGAGTTTATTAGCGACGGTTTTCTCTTAGTTGAATTTATTTAAATAAGTAGACAAATTAATGCTAAAGTCTAACAAATTACAAAAATTATATCATGTAGGTAAGTAGTTGCTGTTTCCGAGTATTTCCGGTTTCTGTCAGAATCCCTTGCTTTAACTGCTTGTAAAAATTCTGCCATCTATTGAAATGCTTACGCAACTACGCAATAAAACGTCGATTTTCGAACCAAAGCATTGCTGTGCTCTCTTTGGTTTTAGGAACAAAAAAGCAGTGTCCAGTGCTGCAGCCTGGCGAGAAAACTATGGTAACTTTTTAGTTACCCGAGATACGTTTCCTTAGGCGTGCACGGATTTGTACTATGGGATTGGGCATCTGTACTAGTATTATGTTATCTGTGCTAGTGCTAACCAAAGCTAATTTTATGATATATGTACATATAAATGCTACATACATACAGACATAGTTAAGCAAATAGTTAAAAATGCGTATTGGCTGAATTTGTATTTCTTTGATTTATTGTAGAAATAGGATCTTCTGAATCCATTGTAAAAAAATAATTCAAACAATTTATATAGAACTCGTAAAACGACGTTTACTTTGACAATGAGCATCAGTACAACTATCACAAACTTGTTCAAATTAGTATTCACATTATTCTTTATGACATTTATCGAAATCGGCCCATTAGTCACCGAGATATTAAGTTTTAAACCTAGACCCGTGCGGGCGGTTAAAGCCGTGTGCCGAGAATACGCGTGACGTCACAGGCTCCATGTCGTGCGTGCTCCTTGTACGCTCACGCCTCAGTCCGCCAGGCAATGGTGTGAGTAAAGATGTTTCATTTGTGTATTAAGGTGTAATGTGTTGAAATATATTACATTGTGATATTGTATATCGAACTAGTTCTAATCATGCCTATAAATTACTTAAATCTTTTTGTTTTCTGATTGAATTACTGTTAGGAGGCCAATCACAAAATCGCGGCGCGCGGAACTAAACAAACAAACTTTTCGGCATAGCCGACGAAACAATATACTCGTATATTAGTTCTATTTTATTCATAAGAAATATAGTATCGATTTATAAACATATAATTAACACAACAGTTTAAGCAAGGGTTAAAAAATATTTTGGCATAAAAATTACGTTTAAGCATAATCAAAACATAATCTGACTTGTTTCGTTTTAGTTTCAGTTTAAAACTAAATCTAGATTTGACTGAGATATTTTTGTTTGAATTAAAACGTTGATATCTTCACTGGAAAGTCTTCTACGAAATAAGTTCTTTCGAAAATCTTCTAACTTCCTTTTATAGTTGATTTGAACTAGATATGATTTTTTTTATCTGTTCCATATTGATAATTGTTTTTATGGGTATCCATGGAATATTATGTCCATACACCATTCCCTTTCAATAATTTAACAATGTTATATGTATTAAATATTACAGGAGCGCGTTCAGAGCCTTCCTGCAACCTTCACCAGATCGTCGGTCCAGTTTGTGGGGGGGCTAAACAACGCTGCGTCTCCCGGTACGCGACTGCCACTCGATGAACTTTCCGCCCTAACGGCCGTCAGTCCTGCGAGGGATGTGTTCTACCCACTGCCACTTAAGGTTTGCATTTCTTTGGGCTATGTCGGTAACTGTAATTCTTCTACGTATCTCACCATTTCTGATGTGATCACATAGAGAAACGCCGAGCATAGCCCTTTGAGTGACCTTGAGCCTTCAAATAAGACCCATTGTAAGCAGCCACGTCTCAATTCCGTACGTTATAACTGGCAACACGCACGAATTGAAGACTTTCATCTTCAGACACTGCGGTAGATGGGTCGACAATAGGCTGCGTAGCTTCCCGAACGCCGCCTAGCCGAGTTGGAAAAGTCGATTTACCTCTTTCTGGAAGTTGAACTTACCGAGCTGGACGATTTGCCCCAGGTAAACATATTCGTCAGCAATTTTCAGTGTAGAGCCTGCAACATTCACAGGAGTGGGTATTACATGAGAATTTGACATAATTTTGGTTTTGTCCATGTTCATTTTAAGACTTGTTGGGAAACTCTACAGAGGTCTCCGAGCATTGTGCTGTAACGTGTTGAGCGGTAGGTGAGGTTCAGCGACGACGCAGTGGTGCAGTGGTTAGGGATATAAATGAAGCACCAATGTTGTGTCACTGATAATTATATGTATTTTCCGTTACAATTAGTATAAATAAAAGGAAATACTACATAAGTGCCTTATTCGTTATAACAAATGGTTGTCATGTCGAAAACATCTACAATATGTAGCACCTCGTTACAGTGCCTAGATCTTCTACGGTCTCAGCCATGACTACGATATCATCAGCAAATCGAAGGTGAGTTATGTACTCGCCGTTTATGTTGACGCCGAGTCCTGTCCAGTCCAAAAGCTTAAATACATCCTGCAACCCAGCTGTGAACAGTTGCGGCCATATGACGTCGCCCTGTTTCACACCGCGCTGAAGTCGTATTGGTTTCGAGCTTTGGTCCTAAAGGCGGACTGACATGGTGACATCTTCGTACAATGACTGCAACACTTGGATGCACCGATGGTCTATTTTGCACCTCTGGAGTTACCTAAGCATGGTCCAGATCTCGACAGAATCAAAGGTTTTCTCATACTCATAGCCCACAAACGCCAAGCATAGTGGTAGATTATACTCCTCGGTCTGCTGTATAACCCGCCGCAGAGTATGGATGTAGTCTATGGTACTATAGCCTTTTCGGAATTCGACTTGTTCAGGAGGCTGGAAGTTGTTAAACCTGTATGACGAAGTTGAATAGCCACAGCAGCGCCTTCCGAACTGGTAGTCCACCAGCTTTTACAAGTTCGGCTGTAACTCCATCATCATCCAGCACCTTTTTGTTCTTAAGCTGTTTGAGAGAAACACTAATCTTGTACAGGCTGATGTCCGGGATGTCTTCGGTGTAGTGTCAGGTCAATTTGGCTCTAGGGTCTATGGTCTGAATTACAGTTGTTACGATGTTGCGTAAAACTGTCCATAGAAGTGTTTAATCTCGGCCATAAGCTCAGGTCGGGATGTAATGACTCTGCTGTCCTCTGTCTTCAGCTTCGTCAGCAGACTCTGACCAAGTGACAGATCTCTTGCGAAGACTTTGGAGCTATTGTTCCACTTGATGGCCAATTAATACGTTCCATATTAAATCGGCGTATGATGCGAGTCAGAGACTTGAAGATTTGTTTGATTTGTCTCTGGCCGCTGTTCACATCCTTAGTACGGCATTGACTTTCTTAGCGTTCTTTCTAGCGTTTGTTTTAAAATGACGTGGTATGTGATTTGCATGTAACCCCAGTGTACAGTAACACTTTAGCTACTTATAAATGTACGATTCACCGATGGGAGGTGCGGGGTGTAGGCAGGGTAAGCGATCTAAGAGCCGTGCGGCGCAGTGCTCCCACGCCGCCAACCCGAGAATGTACATAGTTAGTTTTTTTTTCACTATCAGACCAGTTTTCATTTTAAAATTCTGAAATAGGGTCTAGTTTTAACAATGATGAAGGGACCACTACAATTTTAAAAAAGAATATTGCCTCACAACAGAGGTGCATTAATTATCTGGTGTTTTCCGAAAATCCCTCCTTGGCGCTAGATAGCCCAACCCCTGCATCGGGTCGCGCGTCGGGAGGAAACGCCGCAGTGTCATCACTGCGACACTCCCGACGATACTGCCGAGCACACTCTGTTGGTGTGCTCGGCATGGCGACGCCAGCGCACTGTGGGACATCCATAGGTCATAAATCTTAAAAACCTGCTTTCTTGTTTTACATTTTATTCCTTGTCGTTACATTGGATAGTTGCGGTACCTTCTGAAACTATAAATAGGTCAGTAATTAGAGTGCGCCTTCATTATCTATTGTGCATTCAAAGAGAGCGCATCGCCAATCGTAAATACTGTTATCAGTGAGTCATTAAAAAGCGTGACGTCATTTGTTGTCATTGCGGGACCTGTGAGTGCTGTGTGAGTTTTTTCTGAAATGGATATCCAAGAACAGGGTATGTAATAATTAATATTTTTATTTTAATTGTATCTTAGTATATATTTTCTTTAGTATGTCATTGCTACGAGGCGACTTTTCTTGGAGTATTATATTTTAATATTCAAAGTTTGAATAAACTTTTAAATATGTTCCCACTCGCTCCGACTATGGAGGTATATTGCACCATAATCTTTAGACTTTCTTATCTTAGGAAAATTAAAACTTGGCTGCCCTTATCTGCCCTTTTGGCGATGACAAGGGTGCTACGGTTGCCAGATTATCTCGTAGCATTTGCTACGAAATTAGTTTATTTAGTCTTAGTGCTTTGTGTAGGTTTTGTGACTGAATTTTAACCGCTTTTTTTTGTTTTAGGTAATTTATATATATGCTCGTTTTCAAGAATGCATATTCTTGAAATATGGCTAACTGTCAATACCGATAATGACTCGGAAAAGTGTCGTCAAGTCCTACAAAGTTTGTTGACTACTCTGAACGACGATGCTGAGAACATTGATATTCATTATTTAGAGAAAATTGTTAATAATTTATGTAAAGCTATTGCTCGATTCTGGAAAAAATGTAATAGGGATAAAACCAAGCTTTTATATAAGAATTCCGATTGGTTTAATGTTATTGAAAAAATTCAACTTGTGAAAAACAATAAGCAATGTACTCCGTCTGAAACGTCGCCGTGTCATTCACGTGGTCGTCCTCGAAAACCTTTTACGCAATGTAGTAAAAGGACTAAACGTCGGAGAGTAGCTGATTTGTCAAAGTCTGATGATTCTACTGTGAGTGCATTGCTTGATGTTTCAGACTGTTCATTCGATTCGTGTATATCTAGAGTTAGCACTGATGATGTCTTGTCACTTGTGACTGATGCTCAGTTGACAAAACATCAGTATTTATTAATTAAAAACTTTGTTAATAGTAAGATTTCTCCTAATGTATTACCATGTTACCAACAAATTACTAAAGCGAAACAGAGATGTTACCCTTCTAATATAACTGTTTCCGAGTCTTCAGCTGAAGTTGAATTACAAAGTCTTTTTGATCACACAGCTTCTCGAATCCTTGAATCTCAAAAAGAGGTCTTAGATCAGATTCCTGATGATTGTTTGTTTAATATCTCTTTACTTGGAAAATGGGGATTCGATGGCAGCACTGGACATAGTGAATACAAACAATTTTTTTCAGATTCAACTTTAGAAGATAGTAGTTTGTTTGTAACATCTTATGTACCCCTTCAAATTATTGTAAAATTAGCTGAAGATAATTGTAATATAAATTGTAATTGTAATAAAGCGACAAATAAGTATATAAAAATTTATAGACGAAGTCACACTCGAAAAATGTCACGTGAAGTTACCAATCAAGATTTAATACAACGACTATTATTACATTCAGATCCTTATATTACAAGTCTTCGGAAACTTCCCCCTAAAAAGAAAAATACTCTGTCACAAAGTGTAATAGAATTGTTACATGTTTAATATTGTTAGAATAAGAATAATTTATTTGTATTTTGTTAGTTGTTTTGTTTTTTTTGTATTTAATTAATTTTAATTTATTTATTTCTATTATTTTATTATAATTAAATAATGTTATCAATGTTTTGACTCTTATTTTATTTAAAATATATGTTTTACATTCCAATTTTTAAGTGTTTGTTCATGATAAATTTAGGTAAAAGTATGTTATTGTTTATATTTGTTTTTTACTGAAGTAAACGTTTTTTATTCCGTAAATACATGTACTTCTTTCATTTTAATGTTCCTAAAACACTTTTACAACTATAAGTCACTAAAATAATACAATGTATTGATAGTAACAGGACTTTAACTATTTATGACCGCCCTTGTATGGAGCGTGTCCCTCTGTGCAGCGCAGCGAACTCAACGCTGCGCTGGGAGGCGGAGACCTCTCGCTGCCGAGCATGGTCGTGGCCATGCTCCGCGGCGAGGCGGAATGGGGGGCTGTCGCCTCCTTCTGCGAGGACGTCATCTCGCAGAAGGAGGCCGCGGAGAGGGAGCGGGAGAATGATCCTCAAGCCGCTCCCATCCGCCGCAGACGGACAGGCAGGCGAAGGCGGGCATTCGCGCAAGCAATGCCCGTCTAATGACCCTGCCGTGGAGGCCTGCGTGCACGGTTGGCCCCGTGCACGCCGCCGTAAGGCCCTCCGTCTGGGGATTGCCCTGGTGTTCTCGGGCAATCCCCCCTTGGCGATAGCCCGACCAGCCAGGTCGGGCCAGCCCGGGCGCGTTGGTAGTGGTAGTCGCAGTGTGGACCCTACCACGCGCGTCCATAAGGGCAGGAAGAACACCGGGGGGTTTAGTAGGTAGGCCTGGCACTCTGCCGGGAGAGCCCCACACACGCTCGTCGTCTAGCCAACGGCAAGTACGGTGAGGTCACGCATTCCCCTCGTAAAAAAAAAAAAAAGATAGCCCAACCAATTGGTCCAGCTAGCCCGGACGCGTGAGTAGTGGTGTCGCATTGTGGACCCTACCACTCGAGCCCAAAAGGGCAGGGAGAACACCGAGGGGTTTTAGTGGGTAGGCCTGGTACTCTGCTGGGTGAGCCCCATACACACTATCTAGCTGTGGGTACGTGCGGTTGCGCATTTCGCCCCGAAAAAAAAGTTGCATTAATTATGCCCATCTTTGTATCGGCTCATGTCAACATAATTACTGTGTTATACCAAGATTTTACCACCGATATTATCAAAAGTCTTCGAAAAACTTCTGTTACATAGAATGTTACCCATCTTGAAAAATAATAAAGTTATCCCTGACCATCAATTCGGATTTAGACAAAAACATTCAACTATTGAGCAAGCTCATAGAGTGGTAGATAAAATAAGAAAAACTCTAGAAGAGAAAGAATATTGCTCATCAGTATTTCTAGACATACAGCAAGCATTCGACAGAGTTTGGCACAAAGGTCTGTTGTGCAAGATCAAAAAATACATACCCCATAGTTATTTCTTGCTACTGAATTCATACCTATCAGAAAGACTGTTCCAGGTGCGCGAGGGCGTTGTATACTATTTACAGGGCAGATTTACCAGAAGGTAATGATATAACCACAGCCACATTTGCGGATGACACAGTCATACTTGCAAGCGATAAAGATCCAGTTACTGCTACACAAAAGCTACAAAAAGGCCTAGATAATGTTTCGAAATGGCTCCAAAAGTGGAAAATAAAAGCAAACACCACAAAATCTGTACAAATAACTTTCACATTGCGAAGAGGAAACTGTCCACCAGTACATCTAAATAATGTAATATTACTGACACAAAGACTGTGTGCGCTATCTCGGCCTACACATAGATCGGCATCTCAATTGGAGCCATCATATAAAAATAAAAAGATAAGAGCTTAAGCTGAAACACAGGAGTCTTACATGGTTACTGGAAAGAAATAGCAAACTTTCTGTAGACAATAAGCTCCTCATATATGAGACTGTTCTTAAGCCCATCTGGATGTATGGAATCCAACTCTGGGGAAGCTCAAGCAATAGTAATATCCTTATAGTGCAAAGAATGCAAAACACTATCCTAAGATCACTGTCTAATGGACCCCTGCTAATAACCAACAATGAACTACATCGTTATCTGGAAGTGAAAACTGTGCATGAGGAGATACGAAATGTTACAGAAACATACCGCAGGAAGCTTAATATATTAAAATTAATTAATTAATTATTATTAGGTTGGGGAAAAAGTCTTTTCGCATTATAGTATGTATAAACTTGTAATAAAATCTCTTTGGCTATACTATTTGTATCTGGGTGGTTTTGGTATCATTGAAAGTTTAAATTTTAAAGAACATAATTCCAAATTCAAATTAGGAAAATGTGTGATTTTCATTTGTTTTTCGTACCGCCAAGATGAGTGAATCTAATGAAGAAATTCGATACATTTTAAAATTTTACTACAAAAAAGGTAAAAATGCAACGCAAGCCGCGAAAAAAATTTGCGATGTTTATGGACCTAGTGCAGTGTCTGTGAGAGTAGCACAAATTTGGTTTAAGCGTTTTCAATCCGGAAATTTTGATGTCAAAGATGCACGTCGCTCTGGTCGCCCTATTACAGATAAAATGGATGCCATTTTTGAAAAAGTGGAGCAAGATCGGCATGTCAGTAGTTACGACGTAGCTGAAGAACTGGGAATTGACCACAAAACAGTTTTGGCGCATTTGAAAAAAACTGGGTACACAAAAAAGCTCGACATTTGGGTACCTCACGAGCTCACTGAAAGAAACCTAATGAACCGTGTACTCATTTGTGATTCTTTATTACGACGTAATGAAACCGAACCATTTTTGAAGAAGCTGATAACTGGTGATGAAAAGTGGATCACGTACGACAAGAACGTGCGAAAAAGGTCGTGGTCAAAGGCCGGTCAGGCTTCACAGACTGTGGCGAAACCCGGGTTAACTCGCAACAAGGTGATGCTGTGTGTGTGGTGGGATTGGAAGGGCATTATTCATTATGAGCTGTTACCACCAGGCAGGACCATCGATTCTGAACTCTACTGCGAACAACTGATGAGATTAAAGCAAGAAGTTGAGAGAAAGCGGCCGGAATTAATCAACAGAAGGGGTGTGGTTTTTCATCATGATAACGCTAGACCTCACACATCTTTAGCCACTCAGCAAAAATTAAGAGAGTTTGGCTGGGAGGTGTTAATGCATCCGCCGTATAGTCCTGACCTTGCACCTTCAGATTTCCACCTGTTTCGGTCTCTTCAGAATTCTTTAGGCAGTGTCAGGTTAACATCACGAGAGGACTGCCAAAACCACTTGTCGCGGTATTTTGACCAGAAGTCCCAAAATTTCTATAGCAATGGGATCATGTCCCTACCTACAAGATGGCAAAAAGTTATCGAACAAAATGGTACCTACATACTTTAGTTAAATGTAAATAAACTATATTAAAAAACGTTTTGAATTTTCTTAAAAAATGCGAAGAAACTTTTTCCCCAACCTATTACATCCTAATGAACTGGCAGCCAAGCTAACAACTCGGAGCTATGCAAAACGGCTTAAACGAAAAGACATTCTGTCCCTCTGAGTAGAGGAATATTAAGGAAATGAGTAGAAATTCTCACTGGAGGATTCACTCTACCAAATGCAAGCATCTCAAAACACATTTGCTTATAGCCTGATGCTGATTGCAAATAAACTAACAAAAAAAAAATACCAAGATTTACTGTCTTCAATGACATTTGACAGCTATGATCGACATACTCGAGCAAAATCGATAAATTTGACATATTCCTAAGGAGTGAAAAGGACAGATGCTTTTGTCAATTGATATTGTCGATCGAAATGTCCATGCTCGGAGCGCTATGTATGTGTGTGGACTCAGTTGCAATATTTGAATGGCATTTCTAGGAACTTTTTACATCCAAAGTAGCTATTAAAAGTATACTTTAAATTTTAAGTGTAAGGTTGCTTTGACCAAAGTCATGTCGCTGTGGTTGTTATAAATGAAATGCACTGTAGTTAGTTTTATTTAAATCTGGCATCCAGAGCGATAGGTTTTTGTTATCTGATATCCAGCCAAATATGCCAGGTTTTTTAATTTAAGGCTGGTTACTGGATCCATTTCCATATTATTATGGATTCCCTAAGAAACACACTAAGGAAAAAAAAATATTCAGGATAAAACTATAAGAATGTGGATTGCTTAGACGTACATTTTTGAAGATTGTGGATAACATTGAATTGAACCACTACATGTACTTTGTAACGACACTGCAAAATAATAGTTAATTGAAGTCGAAAATTATTATTTTTATATTATTTATTTATTTATATTATTATATTAATATTGCATGCTTTACCTTATCTGAAGAAGAAGAACCACTCGATTTTTTGCCAAGATTTTCATAGGCTTTCTCTTTGGCTGCTTTAAGAGCTGCATCCACAAATGATTCTGCAGTCCTTTGACCCTGGTAAGGGGAGTGCTTGCCTCCTGTGAATATTTTGATAGTAGGGAAGCCTGTGACACCATACTTCTGAGAAAGGCTCTTGTGTTCATCAGCATTAACGGCACCTACTTTCACAATCCCCTGGAAAGGGTGTAAAAAGTATACTTGGTTAAGGCGATATGTGGTTTTAGTAGAAATTAAGGCATGCTTTTGTCAGAAAATAAGGCAAGACCGTGAAATAAACATTAAATACCTTCAATGCTCGAGCAGCTTTTTTGTATTCAGGCACCAAATTTTTACAGTGACCGCACCATGGGGCAAAAAACTCAACAATCCATACTTGGTCAGAATTTAAAACAAATTTATCAAAGTTGGCGGGTATTAATTCGACCACGTCAGATGATGAATCGTATAAGGCATGCGATCCGACGACACATAAAACCCCTGAAAGGAAAAACAAGATTAGTTACGAAGTAATAAATTTTATGCCGGAAAAGTGAATTAATGGTTATAGATGATTTAAAAGGTACTAACCTAGATAAAGTTTAAACAACATTTTCTCAAGTACCTTCTTAATTAAAATACTTAGTAAAAACTACTTATGACATGAGATAGACAAATGCTAATACCAAACGATTACAATAAAAATGGTTTTGTGAACAAACAGCCAGCACAAATTATATACCGCGCGCCGTTCGGTATGAATGAATGAATGAATTGAATTGAGCGTAAACGTTGTGTCAAACGAGTTCGTGGATTCATGTCATTGGACAATTTAAAAACTGGCGCTTAAAAAATTGTCATCGTGGCCTTAAAGCAATGACTAAACAAATACATGGACCGGCCCTACCTACAGAATCAGCGTGACTACCTACAAAACTTTGGCACATAATGGTAGTTTTCCAATTACAGAGCATAATGCGACTCAGTGGCGCACAATGCCGAATTATGCTGATGCTTAATTGGAACGTGAATTAGTTTTCAAATGCACCAGCAGAGTGTGCTAAGTTCAGTGTTGAAAAAAAGAAATATTCATAGAGTTAGCAATAACCTCATTAATGTGTAAATAATGTGGTATACATAATAATTGGTTGAAAACTATTTACGGTTATTTTAAGTAATTTGGGATTTTGATTATTTCATTACCTTTTTTTGTTTTGAGTAATTTTTGTACCTTCATCCATACTTATATTTATTTTTTAAGAGGATTGTGAGGCTGTAAATTTTCATACAAAAAGCGATAACGCTTTTCTCCCACTAAACATAGTCCAATTTTCATAATTTTTGGAAATGTTGTAGATATAATGAAGATCTAGGTTTGTACGTTTTGATTTTGAAGAAATATTGCTCAGAATAGAAATTATTAGCATCTAAATATCTATATTTTAGACTTAAAAACTACCTTGAGCATTTTTATCTTTTTTTGACTAAATTTTACTGAATTACGAAAAAAGCAAAACGTACAAACATCGTTTAAGGTATACTGAATAGAATGAGACCAAAAGTGTCTAATTTCGTAAAGGTTTAGGGGGGTAAAACAGTTATCGCCCGAAACAATATTTCAAACAGGAATTGTAGGCAATTTCGACCAGTTCTTGCAACTCTCTCTATCGCACGATACGGGTCGGGGGCAGGGGTATAATGGGGCATAATCTACTAGTGATGTGACATAATGTTATCGTAGTTATTGTCGACTAGGGAGGAGAAAGTAATATCGATATATCGATCAATACTGAAAGGTATTACTCAAGTTTACACAAATACCTTCTACATCAAAAAGTAAATGTCTTTTCGAATATGTACGTTTATTGATTTTAGTGTTTTATTTTAAGGATCTTATTTCAATACAAACCTTATTTAAGGGTAAGCAGCCTGTAGCCTGTTAACTAACTGTAAATTCCCAAAATCAAATAAGAAAATAAATTGTAAGTAAGTATGTAGTTGTTTGATAACCGACTTCGAAAAAAGGAGGTTACTCAATTCGACCGTATACCTATATGCTTTTTTTTATGTTTGTTCGCGGATACCTTCGTCGTTTATGAACCGATTTTGATGATTCTTTTTGTATTCGATAGGATACTCCAAGGCTGGTCCCATGGTCATCAAGTTAGGATCTGATAATGGGATCCCATAAAAATCGAGAAAAACCATTAAATATTTACGTGTGTCCAACGTGTTTTGTGTATATGTTACGCGATTACTCCGCCAATTGTTGACCGATTTTCAAAATTATTTTTGTATTCGATAGAGTATGGTGATGATGGGATCCCATGAAAATCGAGGGAAACCCTAATTTAATACTAGGGTATTATATTAGGGTTTCTTTCACTAAAAAGACTTCATTCACTAAAAAGTTAAAAATAAAAAATATTTTCCAAAAAATAAAAACCGACTTCAAAAACACTGAAAAGTTACCGGCACCGACTTCAATATAAAAGTGTGATGTTGTCTGTACCTATTCTTATAATTATTTTTAACTTTTCAGTGTTTTTGAAGTCGGTTTTTATTTTTTATAATAGATATGTGCCACAAAGACACACAGTCAAAAGAAATTCGTTTTTTGTTTCTTGTGATAGGTATTTGTTATGCATTGTATGTTCGTTATCGTATTCTAAGTTGCTCACAAACTATTTTTCGTATAACCAAGTTGGAGCAGCTAAAAAACGTGTAACAAACTATATCGTCGTTGCGCGTGCAAAAATCGCTATGTGTTATCTAGCTATTTTCGGATTTTTACGCAGTGTGAATCGTTATTTCAATACACACATACTGTAAAAACAGCTATGTAATAAAAGAAATATTTAAAGAGTTTCGGAATGTAGCTATGTGACATTCATACTTCGAAGGTTCCATTTATACACGTTAAGTGTTATAATTCACATAGCTAAAATAAATTTACTGAAGCGGTAGCAAAAATTGCACTCGATATGTGCTTCACTGCACATAGCTAATTTTTTGGTCAAGTTCAGACTCGCTCGATCACGAAACACGCAGGTCACATGGATAGTTTTGTCAATGTAATGTGCTCATTACACTTCTAGCGTTGAAGGAGACTGCATTAAAACGTGGTAAAAATAAAAACAAACGTGTAACGTGCTTGTGTATTTATTGTAATTTAAAACTGAAATAATGTAAGTAAATTAATATACTTAGTTAAAGTTTTGTTTTTCTAACTGCCTAACAATTTTACTTAAAAAGAAATCATATTTAATAACTATTGTTAAATTGTATAAATTGTTTGTCATCAATATTATTTGACAATGTTAATAAATACCTATAATTATGTCACAAGAGTGTACTAAAGAACACTAAAGAAATATGTGTGCTAATCTAAGTGTACTTTATAATAGTTTATTGGTTTGTTATAATATTGTTATCACAGAACACAGCAAGTGGTTACTATGTACGGATACAGCACACACATAAATATATCTTTGAGCATTTCGTTTATCTTGGTATTTATGTGGGTGTGTACGTGTACTAACGCTTTATATTCTGCTACCTCTTTCAGATATTATATTTTTAAATATGTCAAGATTTTATAGAACCTAAAAAATAATATCTTTATGTAAAGAAGAACGTCAGGCGACATTTGATTTGAAAAAAGATATGTTTCAGCTTTGGATTAGATGTAATATAAATATTTCAGAAAATAGTTTAGAAACCCCTATTAGAAGAAAAGCTAAGGTCCGTAACCCATCAGGAACTCCAACCAGGGCGCTGAAATCTGATTCTGTTCATAGCTGGCTTGAATATGTACCGAAAGTTCCAAGTCACTACTGCCGAGCTAATAGTTCCAGGATATATGTTGAAGAGTCTTTCGAATCTTTTAACCACATGCATTCTGTGTATACTTCTTGGTGCCACACTAATAATGTGGGTGCAGTGGGGAGAAAAAAGTTTCAAGAGATTTTAAAAGAGAAGAAAATTTCTATATATAAGCCGCGGAAAGATCAGTGTGACATGTGTGTTGGCCACAAACAAGGGAACATTCCAGATGACGTATATCAGCTTTATATTATAAAAAAAAGATGAAGCTCGAGCAGCTACGATGGAAGCTATTAACCAAATTTCAGAGGATGTGATGGTAGTTTCAATGGATATGCAAAGTGTTTTATTATGCCCTAAATTACTTGTTTCAGAGCAGTACTACAAAATGAAACTAGGGCTACATAATTATACTTTTCATGTTAAAAATGACAAAAACGTATATTTATATGTGTGGCATGAAGGCGATGGGGGAGTAACCGCGAACAATGTCACTAGTTGTATAATTGATTTCATAGATAAATATTGCTGTCAATACAAAAAGTAATTTTGATATCCGACGGATGTGCTTACCAAAATAAAAATAAAACACTTTGCAATTCATTATCTAATCTCAGCACTGCCAAAGGCATTATGATAGAACAAATTATCCTAGAAAAAGGGCACACGATGATGGAGGTGGACAGCGTACATTCAACTTTAGAAAAAAAGTTTAAAGGCACCATCTACTCTCCATCTGACTACATATCGCGTATGAGAGATGCCAGACCATCACAACCTTACATTGTCCATCACCTAGAGTACACATTTTTTAGAAATTATGAAGATGTTCCTGGTGGTTTTGTAAGTATAAGACCTGCCCCCGTAGCACGTCCACCAAAACACGATATGATAAAGCGATTTATCGCGGTGAACTGTCAAAATACGACGAAACCCTATTGTAATTTGACAGTTCACCGCGATAAACCGCTTTATCATATCGTGTTTTGGTGGACGTGCTAGGGGGGCTGGAAGAAAAACCGGTGATGTAACGGTAACAGACATTAGAGGACTTCTTTATTTCAATGGTGATGTGATATTTCAATGGTACAAACTACGCCACACAGATGAGTGGAACAATTTGCCGCAGAGGAGGACAAACTCGGCACCTATAATGGAACCTAAAAGCCTTTATGATGGCCCACCAAAAATTGATTCTACTAAATTTAGTCACTTACAAAGTCTAAAGCAATACATGCACCGCGATTACCACCAATTCTACGAAAATTTGAACCATTAATTATGATCTAAATTTTGATCTCATTATTATTAATTTTATTTGATTCAGTAAAGTTATAATGTCATTTGAATATAAAATTTATTAGTTTTTAATTTACTTTCTTATTAATAATTTCATTCAAAAAATATAGCTATGTGCCATTGTATAGCCAGTTTCTTTAAGATTCCATAGAAATATATAGTAGTTATGTGCTCTAAATGCACAAAGCGTGTATTTACAACTCAAATAAATAACTCTATGTGTTACATTTGCCTATTATGTTTAATTTTGGCATTATTAATAATGTCATTCATCCAAAAGTAATGTAGAACTATGTAAATTTGTTATATGTATTAAAGCAAATAATAATATTAGAATACTCTGGGTAATTTTCCTGAAAATTAGTTTTTTGAGTCTCCTGTAAAGTATGTCAAAAACACATAGCGACTCCTTCACGCGCAACGACGATGTGTCTTTCCTGTGGTGTCTTTCCCCAAGCTTTAAAAAAAGCAGTGGTACATCCTATTTACAAATCTGGAGACAGAGGCATTGTTACTAATTATCGCCCTATTTCAGTATTAACCACTTTGTCTAAACTATTAAAAAAAATCATTAATGTAAGATTGGTCGATTACTTAAGCCATAAACGGATAATTGCTCACAACCAGTTCGGTTTCACCAAAGGTAAATCTGCAGAAGATGCGATACTTACATTAACAGAAACAGTAGCTACTAATTTGAATAACAAAAATAAAACTATTGGTATTTTTCTTGATCTCTCTAAAGCATTTGACACTGTCTCTGTCACAATATTGATTGAAAAATTGGAGCGTATAGGTGTACGAGGGGTAGTACTCAATTTACTTAAAAGTTACCTTAGTGACCGCTTACGTGTAGGTGTCGTGATTAATGGTATTACAAGTAAGGATGAAAAACTAACTTTTGGTATTCCACAAGGTAGCGTTCTTGGACCTACCCTCTTTCTTATCTATATGAACGAACTCTGTAAGTTGTCACTACCACGTTGTAGAATTATTACATACGCAGATGACACGGTCCTTTTGATTCATGGCAAGAACTGGACAGATGCACGCAGACAAGCTGAGTATGCCCTTAGCATTGTGATGAGTTGGCTGGCACAAAATCTTCTTACCCCCAATTTCATTATGTTTGCACCAAAAATTTCTTCTCTCCCAGATCCTGATTTTAAGATTCAAGCTCACAAAAGTTACTGTCCTAAACTGCTTGAATGTGATTGTATGTTGCTCAAACGTACATCTAAAATAAAATATCTAGGAGTTTGGCTAGATCATAGACTCTCTTGGGAGGAACACATTAGGGTTACTTCAAGTAGGACAAGGAAACTTATTTATGTCTTTAAAAACTTGCGAAACGCAGTCGATACTCCTACTTTAAGAACCATTTACATTGCTCTAGGGCAGTCTATTTTGTCATATTGTATAACAGTTTGGGGTGGATCAAAAACAACCCATTTGTTACGTTTAGAGAGCGCTCAAAGAGCGGTCTTAAAAGTAATGATTTTTAAACCCATTTATTTTTCCTACCGATGAATTATATGCAATTACTGGATTTTTAACAGTACGACAATTGTTTATTTTGTATGTGTTACTTCGAAAGCAGTCTCAACTTACATAAAACCCTGATAATATATCTAACAAACGTAGATCAGATCTAGTATGTAAACTTGAATTCTGTAGATTAGATCTTGTTAAGCGAAATTTCTTCTACCTCTCTCCTCGTCTTTATAACAGGGTTAACAGGATCTTAAATATATATCCACTTACCAAAAAGGAATGTAAGAAACGAGTCACGACGTGGTTACAAAAGCTCTCATATATCGAAACAGAAAACTATTTACTTTAATAAATGAAAACTAAAAAAAAAATACGGACTATTCAATAAACAAATATAGATAGTTATTTCTATCTCTTTATTCGATTCAAAAAATTTAAGTTGCAAATAATCACTAAAATACTTAAAACTTAATTTGAGTACTTAATACGAATAACATGATAAAATATTATGGTTTCTGTACGAGGCACATTGTATGTCTGTCAGTATTAGTAGATATATTAGTTTAGTTTAGGCAACATGTTAAACATCAATATAATTAATACACAATTACACTAATAGCATGCATTGAGGCATAGTGCAAGTATAATTTTCGCAAATAAACAAATTTTTTAAATAAATATAAAGTGTATGTTTATTGTTATTAATTTGGAAGCTAATTTTATTGTGTGACTGGAACGCTGCTCCTATTATCTCCGGAGATGGGCGTTAGTGCTGCGACACAGTTTCTTATAACTAATGCAGTTATTAACGTAATTATAAGTGAATCACTGTATATTGTTCCAAATAAATTATTATTAAGATTTAAGCAAATTATGATTTTCAAAAGCATCTTTCAGGTTAAATGTTATTGTTTTTAAGAAAAAATCCCTATTTTGTAGAATTTGTGGTCACAAATTTGCGAAAGAGACAAACGGTACAGTTATTTATCTCTCGCTCGGCACACTTTTTTAAGCAAGAGCTCATTCCTATTTGAGTAATAATTCTTACAATAGATGGGTCTTTCCAATCGGTATATTATGTTGAACCCACTGCCACATAACAGATAATCAAATATGTAAACTTGTCAAAAATGAGTCAACACTAAAATCTCTCTGTAATATTTAAATACATACCTAGTAAAAGAATGAGTAATATTTTAAGAAGAAATGAATTAAAAACACATCAGTGTGAGTCGAACTGTTTTAACAATATTTAAAACTTTTGTGGTTTCGCCAATATCTTGAACAGAATGTTAATGCCAATTCCTTTTTTCTAATAACTTAACATAGCATCGTGTAAGCTAAACAATAAATAACTAATACCGGGTTATTTTTCCATCAGCAGCCCAAGCAAAATGAACAACTTTAACTATGGGACCAAACTCGAAATCGCGAAAAAAAAAATCTGCTGTTCCATACATTTAGGTTCAGTGAATGTTGAACATTTGTATAGAACAGCTGATTTTTTTTTCGCGATTTCGAGATCGGTCCCATAGTTAAAGATCTTCATTTTGTTTGTCTGAACAAGCACACAAAATTTGGCTCCTGCTGGAAAAATAACCCGGTATAAATTACTTTTATTAAAAAATGGTAAAAATTGCGATAATATTTAGGTTAGGTACATATATACCATGTGGTCACCCTACTACAATGACAACAAAAATTACTGACATTGACAAAGAATCGTAGTTGCAATATAACATTTTTTGAATACTACCACTAGAATATTTCCTGGACGTAAAATCATAGTTTTATAATTATTAATAGTAGGCTAACATAGTAATTTAATTTATATTATGTTATAATGACTCACACCAACACATCAAAATATTACTATAAAAGTTACTGCATTTAATGCGCGTACTTATGCAAATAATAATAGTTTTTGTTTCATCAAAATCGGGCCAGGATTTCCAAAGTTACGGCGTGGTAAAGTTTCAGCGCTTTTTTAAATTTGCGTTCCTTCGCGTTTTACTGCGATGACGTCACGCTGCGACTGTTATGTCCGATTGCGGGTGATGCGGAGTGTTTACGTGCATCTTTGATTTCTCAAGTGGTTTGCACCAAATATTTTTAATGTTTGTTGTTGTGTTTGTGTTAGCGATTACTTTAGATATTATATTTATTAAATTGACATAGTGATGAAAGAGGTTTTTGTAAAAGAACAGCCGGATAACCTACCAAAAGTCGACATTTTTATGGCTGCGCGATATTTCTCTGGAAATTGTGATTATGTAGCCATTGAAATGCGAGGAATAAAACTGAATGTAAGTAAATGTCTAACTACTCATTAATTTTAGTATTTCAATCAAGTTTTATTAAAAGACAACTGTTTGTTTTTTGTCGAGTTACAAACGGCAAGGTTTACAAATATTTTCCAAGTAGACAAAGTTCAACATATACCTCCAAAATATAAAATGATAATAAAGGCAGTTTGAAATTTTTCATGTTTAACAAGCAGGGGGCGACAAACATTTTCTTAATTTAAATTTTTAATATTGCCTTTTTAATAGGTACACACAAAAAGTTCATTTTATCCTTTATACCAAATAAACTGAGTGATGTTTTTTAGTTTGGATGGGATCGATGTAAAGTATGTGTATTTAAAGTAGTGCGTATTTTATATGTAAAAATAATAATCAGAAAATTTATTACAGATCATTGTGAGAAAATTATGGCCATGAAGCCATAGGATATGTGCAGTTAAAAAGGGAAGGGATGTAAAAAAGGAATGCACTGTGAAATGCCGTATTACTCCGGAGCATCGTGTGCGCGTTAAGCCATATTACACTTAAAATACAATGAAGTCGACAGCCGAATCACGGTAATAGTATAATACAGTATGTGGACTCGGCCCCTCTTTGGAATTTTATACCTACGGCCGCTCGGCATCGCTTGGTGCGTGGCATCCATTTGTTTTAAAATCCAGATTTTTAAGAACGGATTTTGTTCCAATACGGATTTTACGGATTTTATGGATTAAAATAAAAGCACATGAAAATCGAATCGAATGCTTTTTAATTTTTTTTATTTGGATTTTTTTGTTTTTTGGTTATTTGCTCGACCCGCGTCCCGCGCCGCGCCCCGCTAACCTCCAGAGCCGATACGGATAATCCGGATTGCATTCCCTATGCGTAGCCCGCGATAGGGCTGCTCGCTTACCGAACGTGCTCTCCGTTTGACTCGTGCGTATACCCTGCGGTGAACTGCATTTGTTGACAGCCCTTGTAGCTATGCGATCCCAGATCGAGGCGCGTAGGCATAGCGCGTGTTTCGACCGTTTCTATGAAGTCATTCTACTGTATATGTATACTATTACCGTGGCCGAATATTAAGCGCGGCATGTGAAGATTGCGCTCCACTAAAATACCCAGTATCGATATGCCCTGGTTTAATGTAATAAACACACACAAAAAAACACCCAGACCTCATAAAATTAAAAGTTTGTTACAGTTATAGTTATAGGTGTGATCTTGGTAAACATACTTTTGAAATAATATTACAAAAAACCTAGTAATAACTTGTTCTTTACCCCTGACTAACAACATACATGACTAACTTTATTAAGTACTAGCTGTGCCCGCGAACCACGTTTCGCCTTAATTTTTTTTCCTGACATCTTCAACAAATACCGTTAATGTACACAGAAATAAAAACAAAAAAATATATACTAAAACCTTCCTCGAGAATCACGCTATCGAGTGGTGAAAACCGCTTGAAAATCGGTGCAATAGTTTTTGAGTTTATCGCGAACAGACAGACAGACAGACGCGGCGGGGGACTTTGTCATATAATATGTAAGGATCTACTACTGTAGACTTGTGTGGCTAGGTACGTAATAGGTACTTACTAACATAGGTACAACTAACATTTTAAGTCATTTGTGATTAGATTTAATAAACCTGGGTTTGTTTCTTAAAACAAAAAGTCATCGCCAATGCCTACTCAAAGCAGGGAGCGCGTTCTTCGCCGCTCGCTAAGTTATTAACCTGCACATTTAACTATAGTTTCAGATTAGGTATCTATTGCTAAAAAGAAACACACATGTATATAATATAATAAACACAAAACTTACGTCGAAATGATCTTCACAACAATGCACGTGACTGAGGCTGTGAGAGGATCTGCTCTTGTCATAACTTTTAACCATTTTTTACGAATATTTTTATTATATGATACAGAAGAAAAAAAACACTTTTTGTGGTGTTTTTTACTGGAGTTAGTACACATAGGGACAATACAATATTTCTTAACCATTTTATTCATTCACTATAAGAAAAACAATTGAATTTATAGCGAAACCGCGAGAGCGCAGTATGTAGGTGTATGCAAGCACCGACTCGCAGCTCGCAGCGTGACGTCGTTGGCGCGGTCGCTTAGCCGAATTTTGCCGCGGAGGTTTGAAGATAGAAAAAAAATAAAAACAGATTCTTTTTTTTCGAGTTACCTATTTTTTAGATATGCTGATAACAAAAATCATTGTGGTGACTCATTATTACAAAAAAAAAACAATTTAGGTATTTTGGGCGTTAAAAGTAATTAAAATAAACAATAATAAAAAATCTTCATCTACCAATAGTTGTTTCATAACTACTAAATTATAAAATATACAACAGTAGCAACACTGTGGGAAAGGGATAAAAGGTACAGTTATTGCTATCTCTCTCGGCACACTTTTGCACTTTCCAGTCTTTAGTCTTTAGTCACATAGAAATAAAGTCCAAAGAACAACAATATTTTGAAGAGCTCATTCCTGTTATGCTGCGTACACACCGGCCCAACGAACGCCAACGAGCGATATTCAGCGTTAGCGACCGCACGCTCGTTGGCCTTCGAAGATACCTTCAAATACATTTAGTGGCCGAACGAACGATCGTTGGTACACGATTCCGGCTTAACATTCACAATTTTAATCATGGAAGACGACGAAATAATTATTATCGCTAGTTTTATATATCATGAGGTAGCAAGGACAAGAAAAATTATACGAAAGCGAATTACAACCAAACAAATTACTATACCTTCTTAGTTATAGTAATTTGTTTGGCAATTAAATTTTCTTAAAAATAAATAAATATTCTTAGATATTGTTACTGAGAAATAAACATTAAAACAAATCAAAATTATATTCATTTATTCCTTGAGACTCTTACGTAATAAATATTAAACAGGGGGGAGACCGTTAGACTATTCTTATTTTTTCTTACGTAGGGGAGGGAGGCGGTGAAAACCTAGCAAAAATAGTCTTACGTAATAAATGAATAGCGCATAAAGAGATTCTCTCGCCTTAAAAAAGGTATGTGAAGGTTTGTGTTTGCAATTTTAAGTGTAGGTACTTAATGTTAAAATCAGATTAACATAAAAGTAATTTATATCAAAATTTGAATGAATAGTCATGTTTAAACATAAAATAATATTGTATAAAATACATAGTTCTAGCACAGATATTACCTACAAAATATCCATACCTGATTTTTTTGTTTCCTCACATCTTTACCGTTCTTGTCGAAATGAAGTCAGCAATGACTCCATTTTCTTCCTGACGATGGTGACATCGCAATTAAAAATTTTGGCTATTTCTGTCCAGCAATCATTTCTCTTGGTTTTTAATTTATATTCCTTGTTAATAGGGTCCCAAAGACAAGGATTTTCTTTGTACAAATCGATTAACAAAACCATGTCATCATTACACTCCACTCTTTGTTTTTCTCCATAATTGATGTGTACAACGGGAAATATTTATTATTAGGTTAAGTAAGACGTCTGCACGCTACGCTCTCTCGCTTCAACTGAGCGTTCGTTCGTTGGCCTTCGGCGGCCGTCCACACTGAATTCGATCAAATTGTTCGATTCCTTTGATGTTACCGCCACGCTTCGGATCGCTGGCAAACGCAACGAACGATCGTTGGCGTTAGCTAAGCCGTCCACACAGGACCAACGAGTGTCAGCGAAACCCATTCGTTGGCGTTCGTTGGGCCGGTGTGTACCCAGCATTTGAGTAATAATTACATGCGCGATCCGTATTGGCCTTGTTCCGTTTCGCGATTATAGTGACCATTAGCACTGTGTTCAGGCCGAATTCGTCACCACCGTGAGTCAAATGACATTGTCGAGTTGACAGTTTGCTTCGGTTCGGTAATTCGATAGTTGAAAATTACTCTTTAATTGAATTGAAGGCCAAAATTAGCCAAATATCCTAAAAATTGAATTATAAGGAAAAAATCCTTATATTATTTATAAGGAAAAAATGACATCATTAGAATTACCAGTTTTTGTTGAAGAAGAAAACAAAGTAGTTTACCTCAAACTGTCTCCTGAAGACGCTAAAAGAGCAGAAAATGGTAAAAGATAGGTACAAGGCAATGAAAAACTGCTAAAGCTTAAATATCACAGAAATCAATTGAAATTTCGAGTTAAATTCTTTTTGAGGTTATGTTTGTTTTGATATTATTGACGTAAGCGCACTCACGATCGTTCCAAGACGAGAGTGAGTAGTGTAATCTCGAAACGGAACAGGGCCATTGAATGAACGCTTAGATAAAGAATGAATAGATAGGACGTGACCGTATACCCGTAAGGGACAGACATAGATGACGTCATACCTGCCTAAAGTAGATGGGTATACCAGTGTTGCTTTAAGTTTTACCCTACTTTATTTTTATAGTGGCTTTTACCACTATAAACATAAAGTAGGGTTGATTGATCTACGTATTTTTTTTGAGACATTTTAATGAGCGCCCCTCGCTCAATAATATGTCTCAAAAAATAAAAGTGGGAGGAAGTTGCGATTTTTTTTATTGAATTCTTCATTCAACCTTCGCCGCAGTCTAAAGTTATTTACACTTTTAAATAAAACTACACTTTTCGGATTTACTCGAGTATATTTCGTTTTAAAACATTTTACTTAATTATTTATTTAAGCTATTATGTAAACATCTTTACAAATATAAGAAAAAATATTAGGAATCATCATCATCATCCACACGCGTCCACTGCTGGACATAGGCCTCTCCAAGTGCTCGCCACTGAGCACGATCCGCGACCATTCGCTTCCAGCTTTTGCCAGCTAGGTACCTTGCGAAGATCGTCGCTCGATTAAGAATACAGCGGGCAATAATCATTGTTTTTTCTTTATCTCTGCAGTTTATTTAAAATCCAATATTTACACATTTACTAAATATTTGTGAAGATTTAGAAAATGTATAATATTAAATTTTAAATAAACATTTTCTAAAATTAGACTACTTTTTTCCCAGTCGTCTAAGCGGTTGACGCACTGGCCGTAGTTTTTTATTTGATGACCTCGCTGATTGTTTCAAACCCAGCATTTGAAGCCGCATTTTTCTCTTTCGGGGCGTATTCAAATTTGAACCGAAATCCAACACCGATGCGTCCTGAAACAATATGTATACAGGTTAAAAATAAAAGGAGGTTCCCCGAAGGAAATCTGTTAAATACAGACAAACAAGCAAATGGAAAGTCTCACTTCAAAAGAATTACCTTTGTTATCTAAAATGCTCAAAATTTTACACTTAAATATGTCAATATTAATGTAACACAGAAACTAATATGTGAGTTCCCTTTCACGTAACAAATTACCTACGAATCAAGGAAAAATAGTCGTAGCGTAACTGGTATCATTATAACCCGGCAAAATGTTATACGCGTTGGCTGTATACGTGGCCATATTGTATGGCGACATTCCTAGCTTGTTAGGTTAACAATAACCTTACTACTTAGTTTGAAATTTCATGTTTAATCCCATAATATGATTGAGAACCATAGTAGAAGGATAAAATATTGCAATATAACTTGTATCTATAATTTAGAAAATAGTTTTGGCGCTTTTTATTGACACAATTTAGGTCTTACCTGTAAAAGGTTATATTTTCCTGTTTTCTAGCACTATCACTATTACAAACTAAAACGGAGCAGTGCACCATGATTTAAATGTTCAAATAGTTCACAATTACACTAATTAAACTGTTAAATAATTACACAGTAAGCTATAATTCACACAACAAATTCCTTCCACGTATTTGTTTAGCACCAGACGCTGGTGATAAACAATCCCCACTACCAGTTTCACCTATATACGGTAACAAGGACAAAAAAAAATGATGCCATCTTCTTCTTTCCTTTGGCAATGTGTATAAGTTTATCTCTTTTCCTCATGTTTGACGGCTTTTATAGCCCATCTATTTCATTCTATATCTATGAATGAACGTGTAGGGCTCAGACTAAGTACACCCATGGACGCGCAATGTACTAATATGTCTCAAGTTCAGTCCAGTTTAGTCCGCCATTACAAAGCACCGTGTTTGTTGTTGTGCTAAAATATCAGTCAGTGAGCAATATAATTTCTGAGTGAATTTTACAGTTCTATGTTTTTTATTGATTTTTTTAATTAATTGTATAAAGAAAAACATAATAAGTGTGGAATCTTGGATGCGGCGTCCTCTCAATTTTTTTCCGCCATCTTAGAGCACCAACACAAATCTTACAAGACTACAAGACTTCTGTACTTGCAGTCTCTGAGACATGGCTAAAACCAGGGTCCATCTTTAGGCTTCCTGGGTATTCATGTCTTCGAGATGACAGTTCTGATGGTTGGGGTGGCTCAGCCATTCTCATTAAACAACCCATTCTCTTCCATCATATCCCTATCCCCCCACATTCAGATGGGTTATATATAGTTGCTGTAGAGGCCTTTAATATCTCCATTTTCTCGGTATATATTCCACATCCTAACTCCTCCCTCTTGTCTGAACTTGGGACCATTCTGTCTCAAACCTCTGGTCCACTTTTAATATTGGGAGACTTTAACTGCCAAAACACCATATGGGGTTCATCCTTATCTGACACCAACTCCTTTGTTTTGTTAGATATCCTTGATGTTCATAATTTATGTGTCATCAATGATGGGTCTCCCACAAGGAGAACATCCCCCTTACAAAATACGAGTGCAGTTGACCTCTCTTTAGCTTCTGCAAATATATCATCATCTCTCAACTGGCAAGCCCTACAAAGCACTCATGGTAGTGACCATTTCCCAATATTAATTTCCCTTATTACACATTACTATAATATACCGAAAATTACTCCAATCCCAAAGTATCGACTACAAAGAGCAAATTGGGAATTATTTTCTTTAAAGACCGAACATGCAATTAGCAATCTTCCTACAGTCAATAGATCAAACTACTTAAACCTATATTCTAAATTTGTGTCTATCCTTCTTGCTGCAGCAGATTCTAGTATCCCACTAAAAAATTCTGCTCAAGACAAAATGGCATCTCCACCTTGGTGGGACTATGAATGCACTAGTGCCATCCAACAACGAAAGGAGGCTGAACGCAGATACTTGAACCAAACTAATCTAGACAACTACCTAACATTACAAAGAACTAATGCCTCTGTAAAGAAAACACTTAACAATAAAAAACGTTCTGGGTGGTCAAAATTCTGTGAAAATTTGTCTCCTCGCACTCCTGCTACCAAAGTCTGGCAGAATTTAAAAAGATTCCGCAACTCATTAGTTGACTCAAACAATAACTCATCATATGACACATCACTTTGGTTGGAAGATTTTATTGATAAACTGGCTCCCCCTTTTGTCCCAGCTGAGGTTGATGTTCCTAATAATCAACTTGATCACCTTCCCACTGATAAATTTAATGATCCTTTTACCATGGATGAATTGAAAAATGTTTTAAACAATGTTAGTGATTCGACACCAGGATCCGATGGCATCCCCTACTCCTTTGTTCAAAAATGCAGCAACTGTGCCAAATCCTTTTTACTGGAAATTTTAAATTGTATTTTTATTACAGGCCAAGTTCCAGAATCATGGAAACACCAAATTATAATTCCAATTTTAAAACCTCGTAAAAACCCTTTAGACCCTTCATCATATAGACCAATTGCCCTCTCATCAGTTTTATCTAAAATAATGGAACATCTTATAAAAAATAGACTAGAATAGATACTTGAAAACAGAGGTCTTCTATCAAAAACGCAATTTGGCTTTCGTAAGGGATCAGGAACTATGGAAAGCTTAAGCATCTTAACCTCTGACATTCGACTGGCCTTTTCTCGCGGACAGACCCTTGTTGCAGTCTTTTTAGATATATCATCTGCCTACGATAATGTCCTTCTTCCACGGCTCAGGCATAAAATGCAACAGCTGAACCTTCCTGCGAGGATAGTTAACATTATTTGCAACCTTTTAATTGAAAGATCTATTTCAATTCGGGTCGACGGTAGAATGTCTCCAACCAGACAACTCTGGAAAGGACTCCCACAAGGGTCTGTGTTAAGCCCCATCTTATATAATTTTTATACAGCTGACTTGGATAAGACTGTAGATTCTTTTTGTGAAATTCTACAATATGCGGACGATATTGCTCTTTATTATGCTGCGGATAATATTTCGGAATGTACTTCACGCTTAAACTCCGCATTATATTACCTTAACAACTGGTTACAGGATCACGGTCTTTCCCTTTCAAATGATAAAAGTCAGGTTGTTGTCTTCTCTCGAAAAAGAAATATCCCAGATATTAACATTGTAATTGAAGATGAGACCCTTCAAACTTTGGATAGTCACAAGTTCCTGGGGGTCATTCTTGACAGTAAACTTACCGGTATAAATCACTTGAACTACATAAAGGAAAAGTGTGAAAAGAACATCAATGCCCTCAGAGCAGTTTCAGGAGTATGGTGGGGAGCTCATCCATATTCCCAAAAACTCTTATACAATGCCATCATACGCAGTCACCTGGATTATGGATCATTTCTCTGGGAACCATGTAACAAGCAAGCTTTGAGTACACTGGATAAAATCCAGGCTAAATGCTTACGCATTATTTTAGGAGCCATGAAGTCATCCCCCATCAGTGCCATGCAAATTGAATGTGTAGAGCCCCCCCTCTTAAATTAAGGCGTCAATATTTATCTGATAGATTATTTTATAAAATTATTGAAAATTCTAGCCATCCCTTGTTATACCGCTTAGTCCAAATCCACAACCTTATTCCTCAAGCTAGATACTGGTCTCACAAACAGGTGCCATGCCTAATAAAATCTTATGAGGAGTACATATCAGGTCCAGCGATTTTTCAGCATACAGAGAATCCCATCTTCAGGCTAAGCTATGAAGCAATCCTCTTTCAACCTAATATCATTTTAAACTTCGGCATTGACATTGATAACCCAGACATCAATGTACAATTTAATTCCATCATACATGATAAATGGCAGGAATGGACACAAATTTTCACAGACGCTTCCAAAATGTCTAATACAAGTAATGTGGGTTGTGCTGTATGGATTCCACGTCATAGTTTGACTTTAAATTTTAAGTTCCACCCCAACACATCATCTTTTACAGCGGAAGCAATAGCTTTATTTGAAGCTATCTCCTTCATTGAGGTTAATAGATTTAAGAAATGTTTGATCTTAACTGATTCTAAGAGCTGCTTACAAGCCTTATCAAAACGATTTTACGATCCAAACACTACTGCCCTATAATTTTAAAAACTAGAGAAATTCTCTTCTGCTGTCACCAACTCGGTTTAGAAATAGCTTTAGCATGGATACCAGACCATTGTGGTATTAAAGGGAACGAAAAAGTAGATATCCTCGCAAAAGAAGCAATATCCAATGGTCATGGTAGCTATGTAAAGTGTTTTGCCCAAGATATTCGAGCAAATGCTGAAAGAACTCTTAAACACCATTGGCAAACAGAGTGGAACTCAATTCGTCTTACAAAGGGTAGGCACTATGGCAAAATACAACCAACAATCCCTGTTAAACCATGGTTTTTTAAAAATAAATCTATTGAAAAACGCGCCACCAGCGTCATAATTAGATTACGCCTAGGACATAACTGCTGTCCAGTTTTCCTAGCTAAACTACACATACGGGATAGCTCCATATGTGAATGTGGACTAGATGAAGGTACCCCGTATCATATATTTTTTAATTGTCCTAAAAATAATTCTTCTTTTTATAACTGGTTACCAAATAAAATTCCTCGCCTAACCAATATGAACTCATTACTTTATTGTATGAATTTTACAGTCATAGATAGACTAGCTAAATATATTACTAAATTCAACATAAAACTTTAGTAAAAATAACACACAAAGAACTATATAACTAAGCATTTTATTCAAGTACATATTTATCATTATATCATACACATGGGTACTTCTTGGTAATTTACTAACACTACAACTAATAACAAAAAACCCGCCAAATGTGATGTATACCTACTACCAACAATACTAACAAAATAATTTATCTTTATCTTTATCTATAACTTCATGGGGTCGACTGACTCGTCTGAGATCCATTAATAAATACTGAAATGGAATTTGATACATTTCGTGATAAATATTGAACGTCTATCATACGCCTATGACCTATATTTATTAGTCTGTGGGGACTCCTAACTAACCTCGAAATACGCACTAAATTTTAATTTAAAAAAATCACAATTTTATAAATAAAAACGGTTCCTCATTATGATTTTTGATTTTCTGGAATATTTCTACATCTTAATATTACTAACTAATTATGCTCGGACGTTGCGCATTGTCATATCCGAATGGTACAAAATATCTATACAATCTGTTTATTATTTACCGTGTCTGCTCGCGCGGTTTCCCGCGTTGTTTCTTTATTGTAGGTGATTTTAGGCGGGAAACTGGACTCATCTGTATTGTTGGTTGACGTTTGTTGTAATCATCATTTCAGCTCGAAGGCTTTTTCTCAAAATGAGCGCTATCATTACAAGGCCTTTCACTGTTTTTGTTGAGGGTAATATTGGAAGCGGAAAAACAACATTTCTAGAACATTTCTACCAATTTGAAGACATAACGTTGCTAACGGAACCTGTTGAAGAATGGCGTAATCTGCAAGGATGGAATCTATTGGTAAGCCACAACGAAAACCAATATTTGTTATTAATTAAAAGTAGGTATTTCCAAATTTGGTTGATAATCGAAAAGTCGCAGCGTGTAAATATCCATTTGCCATAATCGTAAAAGAAAGAAAAAAATTCCATACATTGACTCGAACACTTTTATTTGAACGAAGAAATTAAGAGTTCTTGCACTAGAGAGGCTGGAGTTGTACTTCTCAAACAATTGCCGCCTGGGAGTGTAAACAGAATGTGCAGTGCCGTAAATGGCCTTTTCTGCGCCGTGTGAGAGCTTCTATAACTGCGCCCTATTTAGGTGGACCCTTCGCCTATTATACCACCCACTGTGTCTCACTTACTAAAACTCAAACACAAGTTCACTAGTGCAAATGCGTTGCCCACTCTGATGCTTAAGATTTAATTTTTGGGCCACTTTGCGGTCTTCATACTTTTATAATAAAATTTCCTGCAAAGTTTCAGTAAACTGTAAATTAATTTAAGTACTTGGTATGGTACAGTTTTGATTAAGGAAGGTAGCATAGCATAATATAAATTGCGTTTAAGTATGAATTGGTGAAAAAACGTTTATTCGAAAATATTTGCAAAGATTATTAACAACTACACAATACACAAATGAATGAGACCACAAATGAATAGGTTCAGATAGTAAAGATTTAAAGCAAGCCATAAACTTTTTTAAAGATTTACTTTTAGCGCTTTCTTCATTGCGAAATCGTTGATATGATAACCTTTTCATACAAAGGACACTGTCCTATGTCGCGTCAACTGACAAAATCGCTAGGCCGGTCAATCTTTCTTAGCCAATCGTTGAGCGCAAGTAAGTTTTTATTAATTTGAGCTTACTGAATGATCTTTCACAGGAAGCTACAGTCACTGGCATTGTTAAAAAATCTTTATAGCAACTACTACATTGGGAAACATCTCTTTTAACTTTCAACTTGACTCTGAAGTGTTTAATTCAGCCCAACATTCAAATTGCAAGTTTTATATTGATAATTTTCAGTATTAAGAAGTCGATAGTTTTGTCACCACTATCATTACTTAGCTAGCATTACATTTCACTACGAAATGGCTGTTCACAAACTAATAAGTAATGTCAAATCTGTCAACTGTGACTAACCTGTGCTCCAAATATCATTCACTTAAAAATAGTTTTATGCTGAGATTGCATCTTCATTAAAGTTATTTATTTGTAAAAACATCTGCAGTGCTTAAGTGAATAAAAACAGTGAAATTTAACAGTGATTAAAACTAATTGTGTTCAAAAATTACTAGTGAATATTGTGCAAAAGTCAAATTACCCTCAGAAATTTTGTGATTAATTTGTCATTGACGTTTGACATTTTTATTCAAATGTCTATCTACCTACATTTAAAAATAAAAACGTTGCCACCTTAAAGAAATTTCTACTAATTCAGTAGAATCTCCGGGGGTGGAAGACTAGGCCCCCAGTCATGTCAAAGGTACTGGTACAACTGTGTTCGTGCCTATGTCAGGTATTTGTTTTTTTCATAATTATAATTTACCCTCTTCTTAAATATTTAATATACAATACCCGCTTTGCTGCACTCTAAAGTCAGTCTACGAACTAACGGCGACTCGTCCGGATGCTGATCCCGGAATCTACCGCTTTCTTCCTTCTATAACCGCGACGTGACGTGCTACAAGTTCTTGTGATTCTTTACGTGCCCAGTGCGTTAGTAAAGTTCTACACCGCTGTCTCGGCTGGCTATCCGGTCGAGGCTGGTCCTTCATCACCGCATCCATCTTCGAAGGCTGTTGAGGGCGAGTGGGAGAGCTGCAGCTCGTGAGCCCGGTGCCGTGACTGCTGATGGTGAGTTGCTGTTTCTATTCGTAGCGATAGGGTGCAGCGATTCTCCTTCATTTCCGACTCTTCTTCGACCATTACTTTCAAGCGACCTATGGTATTACAATTATTCCCGCTATTCTAGGTGTTGGTAGAACCTACTATCCTTATTGCTAGGATAAGCGCCAACACCCCCCTTTTCTGGTCACTTCGAGCCTGGATTTCTTTACGCTAAATATTTAGTTATCGTTTATTGTAGCCACATTATATCTAATTTAACCACATAACCACATAAAACTTATCTTATTACGTAAATTACTGTATCTATCGTAATTTAATATTTACCTATTTATTTCCCGCATAAGATCGTTAGAAAATAAAGGTCAAAGATGCATACGATTTCTATACATATTCTTTACTCAAATTTTATCTAAGCTATACCTTTCAATATATATCTTTGTTTCAATTTACACATTACAAACAAGTATTTCATTAAATTACGCCTTAAAATTAACATTTCAGTTAATTTTATGCAAAATTTGTCTTAACATTTAATGTTTTTTTTTTTTTTTTTTTTTTTATTATAAGACTTACAACATTTCCAAAACTAAAAATTAAATTATTTGCGGTGCACTATAAACCATAATTGGTTTTTCTGTACACTACAGATTCGTATCGTCATCTCAAAAATAATATGATATATAATATTATGTAGGTGCATGCATGTAACACAATGAAATAAACAGCACGTCACTTTATTCGCTCGACATAATGCACTCCCCAAGAACCAGTTTTGACTGTGCGGATACATACGGGCGTGAATTTTGCCGAGCGAGTCGGTATACAGAAAATAAATCAAATCCTTGAATACATATTTACGTTTAACATACGAGTATATTCAAAGTCTTTAAGATTAGGATTTTTGAATATACATATATTTACGTTACATTTTTTCTATTAACTTAGATAAATAAAATTTTTTTAACTTATATTTAATGTTTGTTTCGTTAATTTCATTTTTAATGCTAGCCGGAAGTTCATTCATTAACCTAGGAACCTGATAACATAACATTTGTTTACCATACTGATTACAGTATCTAGGTAGAATGAATTTAGGAGCTCGTCGCGACTGTTCTACTGTAACTTTACTTAGTTTCAAATAAGATTCATTGAAAAAGTTTTCAATCAGAAGCATATATTTCAACTGATCGTGAATAGGTATAATTCTACAGTGATTAAAAAGTTCATTAATATCTTTAAATTTTGCTTTAACTTTGTCTGGTACAATGGTTTTGAGTATCCTTGACTGTAAACAGTAAATTTGGTCAAGATGCGATTTAAAAGTGCGCCCATAGGTACTTAGGCCATAAAATATTATTGTTTCTCCAAGAGCTTTATATAGATATAAAAGAGTGGAATAAGGAATCTGACGTTTGACAATTTTGAATTTCGCTAATATAGCTCTTAACTTATCACATACAGAGTTAATATGATCTACCCATTTAAAGCGGTCATCTATTATAAGGCCAAGGTACCTTTGTTTATTTAAAACTTCTAAAGCTTCACATGTGCAATTCATGTTATTATTATGTAAGCAACTATGATTATGCGCTATGATTTTAAGAGTGCTAGATTTGCGGTTTTGAGTAGAACTCACATACATAAGTTTAGTTTTTTCTGGATTAAGTACAAGCCCAGCGTCATGAGACCATTTTGAAAGAGCATTGAAGTCTTGTTGCAAATTTTTTAATGCTTTATCAATATCCTTATTTGCAGATACGAGACAAGTGTCGTCAGCAAACTGATATATCTCACATTTGGTAATCATATTAACGGCGTCATTGACATACGTTATATAATGGAGTGGCCCAAGTACCGAGCCTTGAGCCGTACCATCCTTAACCGCAACTATCTTACTAACACTATCACTAATTTTCACCAAATATGATCTATTATTAAGATAGTTTTTACACCATTTAATTATTGCAGGTATATTGATAACTACGCCACTGCGCGTAACGGTATCTTGCTTCCATTTTACGTGAGCAGCGCATGTTGTAGTCAATTCAAAAATTTGAAATCAGCTGTCCGCAAACTTGTCTAAAATATCATACTCATAATGCCGCCTGGTAGTGCTGGTGCTTTAAAGGGCAAGGATGATATGGAGAAGAATTTGCGACGTTTTAATGCTAAAAGAAATAGTTATTTCTCTCGCTTACAAAATATTTATTCTATTGCTAAAGGTGCGTTTTCTGATGAATATTCCATAGAAAATTTTCTCGCTAATTCCGAAACTTTGGATATTTTACGAACTGATTTTAATAATATTACTGATCAAATTATTGACATTGAGCTTGAAATTAACCCTGATGCAGAACCTAATTTTCAGTGTTTAAATTCTTTTGATGAACTTTATAGCTATTGTAAACGTGTGATATCTAAATTATCAAAAAAATCTAATACAAATTCTGATAATAAAGAATTAAAATATTCCCCTTTGAAAAAACCTGCCGTAAAACTGCCAAAATTAGACCTAATTAATTTTTCTGGTGACCATACTAAGTGGCCCATATTTTACGAATCATTTAAAAACACTATTCACGACAACTCTGATTTAAGTGACCATGAACGTGTTCAATATTTGATTGGTAAGCTATCTGGCCGGGCACTTTCCGTCTGTGCGGGAATTGCACCGAACGCACATAACTACAACATGATTTGGCAAACGTTAGTTGACAAATACGAGGACAAAAGATGTCTCGCTTCTGCTTATTTAGATGAAATGTTTAATTTCAAGAATTTTAACTCTGCAAATGCAAAAAATCTTGATATATTTTTGGAAAAGTTTTGTGGAGCTGTCTCCAGTTTAAAATCTTTAAATTTGGACAATTTGTCTGATTATATTTTATTTTACCTCGCATTTAAAAAACTTGATGTTGATACCGCTCGTCAATTTGAAATGAATAAACGAGATTTATCGTTTCCTTCTTATGATTGTCTAATACAATTTGTACGTGAACAATGTAAAGTCTTGACCGGACATCGAACCCCGTACCATCTACTTCTAAGTCTGTTGGTCAACAAAATCGTTTGATAAAACCAGTTCATTCTTTAGTGTCTTCTACTAATGCAAATACACATTTTAATATTCCCTGTGCTTATTGCAAGCAAAATACGCATAACAAATTATTTTTATGTCACGCGTTTAAACAATTATCAATTGAATCTCGCTATAACTTTATAAAAACTAATAATGGTTGTACTAATTGTTTGAGTTTATCACATTCGATTGCTACATGCAATTCTTTTAACCGATGTAGACATTGTATGTCTAAGCATCACACTCTGCTGTGTCGCAAAACGACTCAGAGTGAGACAGTCGCTGCGCGCGCTGGTAACATGACTCATAACAACTTATCGACTGGGGAGTGCGAGCGCGCACCCTGCGTGCCCGCTGCCGCTCATGCGTCTGGCGTTGCCACCGCACGGCCTACCTCCGCTGCGCAGGATAACTCAGGCACGAAAAATATTGCATTGTGCAATATGTTACCGTCCCCGCGTAGTAATACTACATGTTTACTAGGAACCGTTAAAGTTTTAGCCGCTGACTCGCATGGTAAATTATGCTGTGTCTGCGCAATTATCGATCCCGGGTCACAGAGTAATTTTATAACGACTTCGTGTTGTTCAAAATTAAATATTTCTTTTCATAAAATACCAAAGGCCGTAGTTAAAGGCATTGGTTCGTCTCCTAATCCTATCAGGGGTGCCACAAATGTCACCGTATATTCCCGCTTTGATAATAACATATCGATGTCTCTCGACGTATGTGTTATTGACCGCATTACTGATAATTTACCAACCCTAAATCTTGATCAATCTATGTTTACTTATCTTCAAAATATCCGCTTAGCCGATGACGAGTTCTATTCTCCCGGTGAGATAGATATTCTCATAGGCGCATCATTCTTTGCTGACCTCTTGCTTCACGCTCGGGTAACCGGACCACCGGGCATGCCTACCGCATTTGATACAATTTTCGGATATATGATTCTTGGGAATGCATATACCTCTAAAACCGTTCATAATAATTCTATTTCATTAACCGCTGTAGTACAAAATGATTTTAATTTAAATACTACTTTACAAAAATTCTGGCAACTTGAGGAGATATCTACACCTTGTCAAGCTATTTTGAGTTCAGCTGATCGCGACTGTGAAACTATTTTCACAGATAATGTTTACCGTGATAACGACGGACGCTATTCAGTCGCTTTGCCGTTCGCCGAAGATCCCTCTCTTTTGGGTGATTCTTTCAATACTGCTAAGAAACGCTTCTTGTCACTCGAACGAAAACTAAACCTATGTTCAGAGTTACGTACAGAATATAATTCGATTATTAACGATTATATAAATAATAATTATATTTCCCCTTCTGTTAACTGTAATGATTATTCCGGTTATTATATACCTCACCACGCCGTAGTACGCCAGGACAAAACTACTACTAGAGTTCGTATGGTGATGGACGCGAGCGCTAAAACTGATTCCAATGTGTCGTTAAACGATATTCTACATATTGGTATGAACTTACAAAAGGATTTGTTTTCAATCTTAATCGATTTTCGACTTTATGAAATAGCCTTTACTTCTGACATCAAGCAAATGTATTTACGTATCTTAATTCACGATAAATATCGCAAATATCTAAAATTTCTTTATCGCTTTGACCCTACTCAACCGCTTACAACATATTATTTTAACCGCGTTTGTTTTGGCTTAAGCTGCAGTCCGTTTCTAGCTATGCGTGTAATTAAACAATTGTGCGAAGACGAACGCGCTTCGTTTCCTCTTGCCGCTCAAGTCGCTTCTAAGAACTGTTATATGGACGATATCTGCTATTCTGTACCCACCATTGAGGACTCTTTACAACTGAGAGATGAGTTGCTAGGGATGTTCAAGGCCGGGGGCTTTGACTTAGTGAAGTGGTCTAGTAATTCTGAAGAATTATTGGACACACTGCCAAGTTCCCATAGATACGCTGCTGACGTTCCATTTGAGGACTCCAGTGACTTAAAGGTGCTGGGGGTAAAGTGGTCCCCAGTTACTGACGACTTTAAGTTTTTTGTTTCGTTAATAAATCGTCCTTGCACTAAACGCAACATTTTATCAGTTATTGCCCGCCAATTCGACGTCCTTGGTATTATCGCGCCAGTCATACTGTACGCTAAGTTAATACTGCAACAACTTTTTCTGTTAAAAATTGACTGGGACGAGGAACCGCCTGCTAATATAATAAAACTATGGAATAGTTACGTAACTGAATTGCCTACTATTCAAAAATTACACGTACCACGCCACTTAGGTGTGTACAGAGACTCGAAAGTATCCATCGTAGCCTTTGCTGACGCCAGCGAGCGAGCATACGGTTGTGTTATATACCTTCGCAGTGATACAGCTTCCCATTCCACACCTACTGTTAGGTTGGTATGCGCTAAATCTAAAGTAGCCCCGCTTCAAACTCAGTCTGTAGCAAGACTTGAACTTTGCGCAATTCTTTTAATGTCAAAGTTAGTGAATAAGGTTATTAATATTATACAATGTCGAAAGGACATAAAGCACATAACTTGCTTGTCCGATTCTATGGTCGCTCTTCATTGGGTGCACGGCTCACCCCATAAATTTAAAACATTTATAGCTACTCGGGTTACTAAAATTCAAAAGTGTCTTCCCGTTAGCCATTTTTATCACGTTACAGGAGAGCACAACGCCAGCGATTGCTTGTCGCGTGGGTGGTTGCCTTCACAGCTTCTAAATAATTCTTCGTGGCTTAACGGTCCCCCATGGTTACTTCTTGACCATTCTGAATGGCCCATTTCCGCTATACAAACAGATTTTATTCCGAACGACTTACCTGAATGTAAAGTTGTTACTTTAACAACAACCGCTCCTGACGCTTCCCACCAATCACACCCGCTTATTTCTTTGTCGCAACGAGTGTCCTCATGGCTCGTTCTGCTCAGCTCCGTTGTGTATGTATTGCGTTTTATAAAGAAAATTCCCCGCTGTAATAACAAATTAATTACCGTTGCTGAATTATGGATAGCTGAAATAGAAATTTAAAAAATTGTTCAATTTACTTACTTTTCTAATGAAATTAAACTTATAAAATCTGGAAAATATTGTTCTAATTCGATTAAAAGGTTGGCTCCTTTTATAGACAGTGATGGACTTATCCGCGTCGGTGGTCGATTGCGTCATGCTGACCTATACTATGAACAACAACACCCTATTCTCCTACCACGTAAGGATCGCATAGTTGAACTTATAATAAATTACTATCACCGTATTAACTGTCACACCGGCTCTGTAGCCTTAACTTCCATTTTGCGTCAGAAATATTGGATTTTGTCGTGTAGAAGAATAGTTAGAGCTTGTATTCATAAATGTAATTTTTGCTTCAAACTTAATCCTAAGCCATGCTACCCTATGGTGGCCGATCTGCCCGCTTGCAGAGTAAATGTAGCTAAAGCATTTACTCATACCGCTGTTGATTACTGTGGGCCTATAAGTATAATCCCATACAGAAAGCGTGGAGTCCACTCAATTAAATGTTATTTGTGCATTTTTGTGTGCCTAGTCACTAGGGCTGTGCACGCAGAGATAGCTACTGATCTATCAACCAATACATTTTTAGCAGCATTCAAACGTTTTTTGTCTCGCTGTGGTTCAGTCTGTTATATGTATTCCGACCGCGGGACTAACTTTATAGGCGCTAAAAACGTTTTAAACGAAATGTACAATTTTTTAGAATCCGCTAACTTCCAATCGTCTATCGCGAATGAACTTACTCATAGCCGCATCGAATGGAGATTGAATCCTCCACGCAGTCCTCACTTTGGTGGACATTATGAAATATTCATGAAAGCATTTAAAACGCATCTTTACAGAGTCATAGGTACGCAACTGCTTACTTACGAGGAGTTGTTAACTGTTATTGCGCAGATTGAGGCCGTGATAAATTCGCGTCCGCTTACTTTGTTGAGTGATGACCCTTCGGAACCTAGTGCCTTAACACCAGCACATTTTTTGTTACCTAGCCCTGTAAAACACCTGCCCGCCTATGATCTTTCGGTAGATAAAACTAGTTTACGTAACCGCTATTTACTGTTAGATCAGATGATTCAGTCTTTCGCGAATCGATGGAAGCAAGAATACTTACACTTATTGCAATCTAGAGTAAAATGGAATACTGCTTGTAACCCGATTACAATCGGTTCCATAGTGATGATTGTTACTGATAACATTTCCCCGCTTCACTGGCCTCTTGGCGTCGTCGTGGCTACTTACCCTGGAGCTGACGGTGTCGTCAGAGTAGCTTCTGTCAAGACTGCGACTGGTGTCTACAAAAGACCAGTCGTGCGTCTTTGCACTTTACCCTCGCAATAACAACATTTAATTTACATTGCTCCCTAATTTTAGTTTTAGATTTTGTTATAAAAACCCATGGTTTTTAGGCCGGGGGCAATGTTCGTGCCTATGTCAGGTATTTGTTTTTTTTCATAATTATAATTTACCCTCTTCTTAAATATTTAATATACAATACCCGCTTTGCTGCACTCTAAAGTCAGTCTACGAACTAACGGCGACTCGTCCGGATGCTGATCCCGGAATCTACCGCTTTCTTCCTTCTATAACCGCGACGTGACGTGCTACAAGTTCTTGTGATTCTTTACGTGCCCAGTGCGTTAGTAAAGTTCTACACCGCTGTCTCGGCTGGCTATCCGGTCGAGGCTGGTCCTTCATCACCGCATCCATCTTCGAAGGCTGTTGAGGGCGAGTGGGAGAGCTGCAGCTCGTGAGCCCGGTGCCGTGACTGCTGATGGTGAGTTGCTGTTTCTATTCGTAGCGATAGGGTGCAGCGATTCTCCTTCATTTCCGACTCTTCTTCGACCATTACTTTCAAGCGACCTATGGTATTACAATTATTCCCGCTATTCTAGGTGTTGGTAGAACCTACTATCCTTATTGCTAGGATAAGCGCCAACAAACTGTTTTACCAAAGTCCACCAAGAAAATGACCCAACAAGTATTCCATCCGGGATTATTTATGAGTAAGCCACCCAATTTAAATAGTAAAGACTACCAATTAGCACCACAAGAACCATGGACCGAAGTCACTATAATAAAAATCATAAACAATCAAAACTAAATAATACCTACTGGCTTAGTCAACCAGTCACAACATCCAACTCCTTTGCCACCCTTGAGGAAGACATGGACAATCAAGCCACAAATTCAGACTCGAATCAAGGAACCGAAACACAGCCTCCTTAACCTAACAGGCCTCCACCAATATTTGTAGATAAAGTTAGTAATATTAGGCCACTTACGAAAATGTTGGAAGAAACTATACCAGGAGAATTTGAAATCAAAATCCTTCAGGCAGAGCGGGTCAAAATACAAGTAAAAAATGCAGAGTCATACTCAACAGTGTATAAGGAACTCAAGAAGAGAAACACGGAATTCTTTACCTACCAACCCAAAGATGAACGAAGCTTCAGAGTTGTCCTCAAAAATATCCATCCTTCAACCGATACGGAAGATATAAAGGAAGCCCTGGGTAATTGGGTCTTCCAACATGAAGTGACAAACATCTGGAATATTAAAAACCGAATTACAAAACATCCACTTACAATGTTTTTTATCGACCTAAAGCCACAGCCCAATAACAAGGATATCTACAATGTGAAGAGTATACTTAATTGCAAAGTTACAATTGAAGCGCCAAGGCCCAAACGAGACATACCTCAGTGTTCCAATTGCCAACAATACGGGCACACCAAAAAATTCTGTCATCGTCAACCAAAGTGTGTGAAATGCGCGGGCGCTCACCATACTGCAAATTGCCTTAGAAAAGAGCGTTCAGACAATGTTAAATGTATCCTTTGCGATGGTAACCATCCTGCAAATTACAAAGGCTGCTCAGTCTACAAGGAGTTACAAAAGATCCATTACCCACCACCTAAGCAAAGGGCTCCATGGAAATCCACAATACCAAAATATAATAATGAAAACAATTCCCAGAGTTATGCTCATATTCTCCGGGACAACCTCCTACCAAAACACTCCAGCAACACTCAAAGCCAACAGAATATTCAAGACGTCTTAATTTCAATAAATCAAACAATGCTAGCTGTTATGAACCAAATTCAAGCCCTAACTAAGTTAATAACTGATCTCATGCCCAGAATAGCCTTACATTCAAACCATTAAATATTTGTGTCTGAAATGCTAATGGCCTGTCAAACCACTCTGAGGAGTTAAAACTATTTTTAAGAGCACATAAAAAGGATGTAATGCTTATCTCGGAAAGCTACTTTACCATGACTAGTCATTTCGAAATATCTGGATATACACTATACCACACAAATCACCCAGATGGAAAAGCCCATGGTGAGTCAGCAATACTTGTCAAGAGTAACATCAAACATTATCAGTAGATTTCATTCTGCCAAGATTATCTCCAAGCTACCAGCATCGTAGTATCGGATTGGACTAGCGAATTAACCATGTCAGCATTATACTGCCCATCAAGGCATAAAATCAAACAAGTAGACTTTGAAAAATTATTTAAATTACTTGGCTCCAGATTTATACTTGGTGGTGACTACAACGCCAAGCATATATTCTGGGGCTCGAGGCTCGAGTTTTGTGCCGTATGTTAGAAAGAGACAAATAGCACACAATTAATTCTTGTTTTAAACTTCCTTCTATGCTGTAGTGATTGTTCTGAGTCTCCCTCCAATTTTTCTTTTCAAATTACATTAACTGTCAACTTGACAGACTCACAGATTGAAAGCTCGGTTCAAAATTGATCTCAGTGCTTACGTCCGTGAGCAGTGCTAACGATTTGAACGGGTTGTTTGCATGCATGCAAACGTTTGCACTGATATCTGATTATGAACCGCACCCTAAATGTGAGCCATATATGGCTCACTACGCCGGCAGCTCCGTACTGTTTGTATCGTAGTGTGCGTGTTTCGCGCGTAAGCGACTTCACACACATTGACGTATATTAACTAGACGCGCTGCCCGGTACAGAGAAATTCACCCAGTCAACTGGAGCCGATCGGCACCAGTTGAGTTATAGGCCCCACTCACGATGCAATTTCGTTAGCAATTTGTTACTGCGATCTGTTGCAATGCAACAGATTGCCACGTGAATAGGCAGCAGGCGTAGCACGGGCTGCCAAGACTAGACTCGAGTCACGCAATATTTCCAATTTCAGTGACATAATCTCTATGTCTTAAAGAGTAGCACGGTGGCGCGTATTTAGTGTGACTGACGTGATAAAAATTTCTTGGCGCTCGTCAAGGAACAAGTGTGACTGAGTTTTATCACAAATTTCTTGCTCTCCGACTGCTGTTACATCTTTCAAAGTATTAAAGCCCTTGCTACAACCACAGCAGTCGGAGCACAGACACGCCAAGAAATTTGTGATAAAACTCAGTCACACGTGTTCCTTGACGAGCGTCAAGAAATTTTTATCACGTCAGTCACACTAAATACGCGCCACCGTGCTACTCCTTAAGATATATAGATTATGTCACTGAAATTGTGAGATATTGCGTGACTCGAGTCTAGTCTTGGCTGCCCGTGCTACGCCTGCAGGTTGCAGGTTGCATGCAATTTATCGCAGGTCGCATCGCCCGCGCTAGCGACCGACTGATTGCTGCAACACATTGCAACGTGAATAGCGCGGTTGCATGCAACTTGGCTCAGTCGCGCGTGTGCAGCTTAGTCAGCCACACCTCTGTAGTGTAGGTAGCGTTTAGAGTTAAAAGTAATGAAAATGATCCGCAGAGAAAAAAATGAGAAATCTTCTGGTTCCAAATGAAACATAACGTTCATTTGCGATATTTTATTTTGTAGCTGTAACCATTTTTTTACCCAAAACTGTTTTCCTTTCTTCTCCTCGCAGGTGTTTAAATTGTAGAAGCAAGAGCTAATGCAAATACTACTTTTTAGGGTTCCGTAACCAAGGAGTAAAAACGGGACCCTTTTAGTAAGACCCAGCTGTCCGTCTGTCTGTCCGTCCGTTCGTCCGCTTGTCTGTCACTAAGCTGTATCTCATGAACCTAGCTAGACAGTTGAAATTTTCACAGATGATGTATTTCTGTGGTCGCAAATATTTAAGGGGGGCTCCCATAAAACAAATGTGAATTTTTTTGCCGTTTTTTGCTCGATATTAATAACGGCAACAGGTAGACGCTTGAAATATTCATCGAATATTTAGTTGTATATTCACTTTAAAAATAAATAATAAAAATAAAATAAATATTTAAGGGCGGCTCCCATACAACAATCTTGATTTTTTTGCCGTTTTTTGTATAGAAACCCTTCGTGCGCGAGTCCGACTCACACTTGGCCGGTTTTTGAAATATAGATAACGTCGGTGGCATTATTATACGATTTGGTACGTAGGCGTGTACACGTTGTGACGTTAAGGTGTTTGTTCGCAAAATGAAATTGCAAGCGAAGTTGCATAGGTGAGTAGAGCACGTGCAACCGCGATTGCAACATGTTGCAGCAACAGATCGTGATAAGTAGCCGAGTTGCCGTGAAGATTGTATTGCAAATTTTGCGTAAAATATGTTTTAAAACTTTAGTGTGACAATTGAAAACACTGTTGTTAGAACGTATGAATATTGGTTTTGTATTTAAGGTTTGTATTACTGACTAATTATATATTATATTGATTAAAACAAATGAAAATGGTTTCCGAACTGCGATCTATGCTCGACCGCCTTGACTTTGAACGCTTGACCTTAGTTTTGCTGTCTCTTTTACTATCATACGAGCGAGCGAGTACGCTACTGTCCACGCCCACCCAGCGCTGCCTCGCGTCGTGGCATAATTTTTGTTCGCAACAGCTTGTCTAGTTAATATACGTCAATGTTCACACAGCGGTGTCATTTTTGCTTCACTTTAATCATCGCGCTCTGTATCGGGCTATCCTTCTATGCGTTATTTTTTACGGTTGAAAAAGGAACTGGATATGCATTGGAAATACATAAATAATACTCTCTCTAACATTGTAAATCTAAAGCATTGCATTGGTTCACTATGAATAATTTATCAACTGTCACATGCAAGGAAAGTGGATAATATTGGGAAAATAAATAATCAAATTTGCAGAAGGATTCACATATTGAGTCCTTGGCAGACAGACTTAGTTCTGCGGCATATGCAGTAGAAATTTTGAAACAGGTTACTGATGTTGAAACTGCAAGATTAATTTACTTTATTTATATTCACAGTATCATGGGGATCAACTGTCAGTGAAGGAAGTTTTGTACTTAAAAGAATGATCAATGGATTTTCTAAGACATTTATTTAGAGAAATTAATATTTGACTTTAACAGGACATTATATTTAGAAAAATTTGATTTACGTCTATAAAAATTATAACACATTTGATACTAACTTTCAAATTCATAATTTAAACATAAGAAAAAAAATTAACTTGCTGTTCCAATGTATAGGCTCCAAAAAACTAGAGGCTGGTTTATGGTGTAATGTATAATTTTTTTCCAACAAAGTTCCACAAAATGTTACTGACTTGTCTTCTCATAAGTTTGAAGTGCATGTAAAAAAGGCTTAATGAGTAAAGGTTATTATAAAATCAGTGATTATTTGAATAACATTGGCATCATTTAAATAGTTGTTGACTTTAGATTGACTTTAGAAACTAACATTCACCCGGAGCCTGTGAGGCTACACGTCCATACTTAAAGGTTAATTTAAACAACATTTTTGTGTATGGTAATGAGTAATGACATAATATATTGTAAATTTTGGTACTTTTCATTAAGCTGATAAGTTTCTTCTGCCCATTCTTGTTATCAGCTGAAAGATGTGCTTAATAAGTGTAAGTAATAGTTAAAAGAAAATGACGAAGAGCTTTCTATCAAGTCATACATATTTAAATAAAGATAATTTTGATTGTTCAGTTGAGTGACTTCATCACTTTTCTTTCACTCCGTGCTTACAACAGCTTTATTGTTATAAACATTCTCCAGTCCAGCGGACCTAAAAGAGCCACATCACAGAATCATAATACGAAACATATTATGATTCATATTATGAATAGAGTGCAACTCATCCTAAGCAAATTCTATTTGACAGCTTTGTATGAATATTCGTTAAATGGTCCCAATTGACACTTTAGCAATGCCTAATTTGTGAACCATTTTACGAATATTCATTGCACTCCATTCATAATGTGATTCATATTATGATGGGTTCGACGCATTTGACCAAAAACGCAAATGACCATTTGGCCTTTTGCGTATTTAAAAAAATATTTTCGCAAATGACCAAATCAGCAAAAGGCCAAAAACGCAAAAGACCATTTAGCCTTTTACTCCTTTAAAACATATTTATATGAATGACCAAATAAGCGAAAGGTAAAAAACGCAAAAGAAACGCGACTCCTTAAAAACTTCAAAATTAAGGAAGCCTTGATCATCACCATCATCATCATCATGATTCTGCGATGCGGCCTTTTTAGGTCCGCAGTTCTATTTTCAAAACATTAAATGAAGTCGTGGATTTAAAGATAGTCTATTTTGTGATTAAGTGGAAGTGACACTTTGTGTTCACACAGGCCTTCTCTTCTTAACTTGAAAAATACTAATGGCCTTATTCATAAAAATATTTAAGCAATGTTTAAGTTAAATAATGTTGCTGTCACTTTCAATCTCATTACAAAAGAAAGGACATCAAAAGTGACAGCAACATTACTTAACTTAAACACTGTTTAAATATTTTTATGAATAAGGCCATAAAGGCCTTACTAATAACCATTGTGCCTGATTTAGTTAAACAGTGTTTTGTCACGTTCACTCGAATGACATTTCAAATAGGGAACATGCAATATTTTTATTTTTGCGTTTATTGTAAAGAATCCCAAGTAGAATAGATCACAAGTATGATAAAAATTAAAATAATAAATTTGATTGCAATAAAATGCAGTCTGAAACTAACAGTTTCAAATTTCGCGCTAAAACGGGCCTTCAGTTCTGATGACGTCACTCCTGTCTGTCACTCATTCGTCGCTAACATTCAATTCAAATATCATAGGGAAAGTTTCCATTTGTTTTATATTACTTATTTTATATGAACTATCCATCACTATAAGATAGGCAGAAAAATGCAATTATTGCTCTGAAAAAAGACGTTTGGATTCATGTTTTATACCAATGTGTCCATCGACTTAGAAGTTTCTAAATAAATTGTTTTTAACTGAACCTTCTGATCTAAAGTTGAAAAAATGATTGATACGATAACCTTCTTTTCGTACTTTATGCTCTTAATGAAACACTAAAACTTTCCTGTAATTTAATACTTTACCTACCGCAGAAGCTTAGTTCCTTTCATTTCTGCACTCGAAAACTCGGCACTTTAAACAAAAAATTTACTACTACAATGTCGACACTAATTCTCGGTAGGTTTCTGGGGTCTATTTTTATACAACCAACTACCATTTTTTTTACATAAAAATGTAATAAATAATTTTCGTAAAAATAATATTTACCTTTACATCTGACGGAACCTAAAACACGAGTGACGTCACTAGTCGCTGATTGGTAGATCAAGATGCGTTCCGTTTCGTGTATTTTTCATCCGCAATTATTCATGAAAAATAGTATTAACTAAAATAAAAACGTTGCCATCATTCTTATTTTAGGTTTTTAAAACATTTTAATTACAAATCGTTCATAAATATTACATTTGCATCTTCCCTATTCGAACAAAAGAGACAAAACACTGCTTAACTATACAAGGCTTATACAATGGTTATTACTATTGCCCTAAATGAAAATAATAATTATCCAACATTACAGAATTAATCACAATTGTGTCATTTTAAAAATTGCCAAATGAACATGTAAAATAAGTGGGAAAAAACAGTGGGCACTCAAATACACCATGTTTATGCTATATCAAAAGAAATATTAGGTTTGGAGATAGTTAAATCTTTCAATTTAATGAATAACATTTTCAGGACTTAATGTACAAAGACCCAAAAAAATGGGCAATGACTTTTCAATCATATGTGTCTTTGACCATGCTGGATATGCACCGTAAGGCCACGCCTACACCAGTGAAACTTATGGAGAGATCAATATTTAGTGCAAGATATTGCTTTGTGGAGCACTTGCTGCGCAATGGAACCTTACACCCAGCTCAGTTTGCCATTTTGGATGAATGGTTCAGATTTATTCAGCATCAAATTCCCATCGAAGCTGATCTGATAGGTTTGTTAATTGTTTTATATTAAAACTGTACGGTTTTTTTTCATATAATTGTTATACCTAATTCAATTGCTGCTTGGGAATGCAAAGACTAAAATTGTACTTGAAAGGCAGTGAAATCACTAGATAAAAAGTACAACTTGAAATCTGTGTGACAGTGGTTTGATACTAGCATTTTTTCATAAATTTGTTTTTTTATTATTGTTATTTATTCATCTTTTTCGTTATATTATTACTTTTCGTTTTTTTATTCATTAGATTTATAATTTTCTTTTCAGAAGAAAAAGATTTAAGTTATGATTAAAAACGCGATTTTAATACCCTAAATCGAATAATTTTCTGAAAATTTTCAGTCAAATGCTTGTGATTAAAAGAAAAGTTTCACTTGCTTTGTGGTTTCATAAAACGACACAATGCTTTGTTGCATATTGCATTACATTGGATAATAAAAAAAGTATATTGATTACAGTGTACTTAAAAGCTACACCAGCAGTTGTATATGAGAGAATCAAGAAAAGGGCACGTTCAGAAGAGCAGTGTGTGCCTCTGTCATACCTTGAAGATCTACATAAGTTACATGAAGACTGGTTGATCAATAAGACTTTAGGAGAATGTCCAGCACCGGTAATATTCTAAAAGATTGCAATACAACATTATTCCTTAAAAATTTGTTCTGTTAAAGAATAAGGCACATAATTAAATTCATAATTTCAGGTTTTGGTGCTAGATGCTGATTTGGATCATTCTCAAATAACAGAAGAATATAAAAGGAGTGAACACCAAATATTAAGGAAGGCCGTTGATGTAGTGATGCATTCACCTAACAAACTAAGTCCAAAGAAACCAATAACAAGTTCTCCTATAAATATTGTGAAATTGAGACTTTGATTCATTTTGAATAGTATGTACCTATCAGTTTTGGTGGGAATGTGTAGAGATAACAAGACAATATTCATAGTGTGAATGGAAACAATTTGGAAAATGTCAGAATAATTTTTTGATTACCTACATTAAAATTAACGTGACATAAACATAACCTGGTACCTTTGTATGTGGTATTATGATATAATATAACAAAGAGTGGACAACATACAATATTGACTTGTACTCTGGGAGTATACAAATATATATTTTTATTATCAATTATTTAAACTCCTGCCATTTGATACCTATGCTGGAAATAGCATTGGTAGGATGAATGTGTAATTTATATGTAAGATATACCATGTGAAAATGATTAGTGATTTCACTCGATTATTTCTCAACTATAAGATATTAGAAAACTGATTACTGATCTCAAAAATGCTTTATGAGCTCTATCAAATAATATCAATAATAGTTTAAATAAACTGCATCTATCCGAAAAAGCTGTTTACAGCTTTGAAACATTCACTCCCAGTTACTGAAAGGCTGATCAAAATATTGTTCAACCAACATCCATGCCATTTTAAACAGCAGTGGCAAATCAATATATTTATCACAAAAAAAAATAAACAATCAAAGTACAAGAATACAATAGTATGTCCAAAAGAGGACTTATCTTTGAAAGAGATTTCTTTCAGCCAACCCTAGTTACTCTTGTAACAAAAAATTGTTAAATGGGGACTAGAATAACCCAAAAAAACTGCTATATATAAGTATACATAACTATAACTAGAATAACCCAAAAAACTGCTATATATAAGTATACATAACTATAAATGAATATAATAAAATATATAAATATAATAAAGAAACCTAAATACATCAGTACTTACATACCAAATCAATAAATAAAATTACATTATGCAAATAAGTGGATAACATAGTCTAAGATAAATTAGAAAGGTAGTGCTCTTTTAAATTACGTTTGAATGATACTATAGATTTACTCTCACGAATAGTCTCAGGCAGATTATTGGCAATTCGAGTTTCAGAAACGTTGGTTAGCCAAAATTAAGTTATCTTTAATAACTTGATTTCTCTTGAGAAATATTTTTAGACACGGGTCACATTGCTAAAATCATATAAGTATTTTGTTTTATTCATATGTATTTTGGAAACCCAAAATGGGTCTTCCCACTAGGTCCATGGTCTTTCCTTAATAATTTTGAAATAAATTTGACAGCTGTGTCATACAAACACAGTGATAAGTTGATTTAGCTTTCAGCAACTCAATTCATACTTGTAGCATTAGATTTGACAGCTTGTTAGTTAATTTATCGGTGAACAGCTTTTCAGAAAGTAGGCGTTAATATGATGACATAGCACTCATTGCATAATAATACCATAATAAATTAAATGTTCCCTATAAATCATTATAATTTATGTAAATGCTTTTTAACAGAATCTATCTATATTCTGTTAAAAAGCCGTCCGTACCACTTCAAACTGACCGATGTAATGACTAGTGATCTAGTCGCCATTATTGATAATATATATTTGATAGAGCTCGTGAAGCACTACCAGGGTCAGTAATCAGTTTTTCAATGTGGTATATACTTAGGTACCTATTTATATAGTTTTTTTTAAATTTGCGAGACTACTTATCATTTCCACCTGTATACATATTTATCTTTAAACCACCTTTTTTTTTTGGGAGGGGGAAAATGCATTTACGCATTCCTCGCGGTCGAGCTAAACCGCGAGGATATGTGAGACTCCCCAGACCGTACTCGGCCCGAGCCTACCCACTAAAAACCCCCCAGCAGCTCTCCATCCGTCACACGACAGGGGGAAGGGGAGTACAGCCAGGCCTTGTTCCCGCTGACCCCCTGTCCGTGACATGTCCGTTGCCGGACTCCCCGCCGAGCTCTGCTGCTTTGTGGAGCGGCGCAGAATTGCGCTGCTCTACACCCCGGATTGGTTTTTTATTGTGGTTGTCTTCCACGTGGCCCGACGCTCAGTGCGCCGGGCCCCCGACCCGCTCAGTGCGGGTAACGGGTTGCCCGACGGCAGATCCCACTGGATCCACCGCCGCGCGGGTGAGCCGAAGCTCGGGGAAATCCCCAACAGGCGCCATGGCGAGAAACTCGCCTCTGCTCTGCTACCACAAAAGGCAGCCACCAGGAGCCGGCTTCCGGCGAAAGCCTTCTTACCACAAGAAGAGGGGACTTCGCCCTTCCCCGCACAAAGCGGGTGGCCACATGAAGTGGCCCGCCGGGTTGAACCCGGCCATCCCACGCTCCCCCTCCATGGGGGTCCACTCTTCAGACTTAGCCCGCGGCAGAAAATCTGCCGGGTTGCCCAGGGTGCACCACAAGGAGGTTGTCTGACATCGCACCCCGTCTTTAAATCACCTCGGATATTCAGACATAAGAAACAAATGCCATTTTGGACCTTTTTTAGAATGTCTATAATTTATTTTTAATTATGTAGAAAAAATTTAACAAATTTTCCTATGCCTTGCATTATTTTACAGAGGCTACATACAAAATTATAATCTTGTTTTCTGTTTCGGTAAAAGTTTTTGAATGACAATGTGTCTTGTTGTAGCAAGAGTTCACAGTAAATTAATGGTATTTTCCTAAAACATGTTTTTTTATGAGATTCATTTCATTACAAAGTATGACTATATTGTTATAAAATAAAAAGAAAGCATATTAAAAAGCAAAAATAACATGGCACATGAACATGAGAGTATATTTTGTAACTGCAGATCTCAATCCATTACAAATATTTGTGGTTCAATGTATTCCTCTTTTGAATCAAAATAAATTTGCATACTTACAGCCTTTAACTTAGGTATAAATTATTATAATCTTGTTTTTAATGATTAGCTGTATGATCTGTATTTAGTTAAGACTATCGAGTTATAAAATTGAAAAGAATAAATTTATTTTGCTGTCTATTGAGTGATTTATTAACAGACTTGTCTCTAGTGGCAGGTTTTAAGACTACCAAGGTGTGGCTGACTCCAGTTGAGCCACAAAAAAAAAATGTGGAAAATATACCCTCGGCGTCAAAAAAATCGCAATCTTGTTCAAAAATACCTAAACCTTATTTAGAGGATAGTGTTGGGTATCATTAGAAAGGTAACAAAAAGGAGTATCAAAAAACAATTAAATTTAAACTTTTGTTTATTTATAATGATACAAAAAACATTAAAATGAAAAAAATATAAAAATCCTTAATTAAGTCCTAAATAACAATCGATGATTTACAAAAAAAAATGTACACAAAGTGTCTTAAAATTAACTTAAAATATAGTGTTCCCCCCCCCCTGCCCTGATGACGGCTTCCATGCGGTCCCTCATGGACCTCACCAACTTCAGTAGCTCTTGAGGGACTAGATCCCATTCCTCAATTACCGCGTCTTGGAGTTCCTGTAGAGTCGAAGGAGCTGGAGCCCGAGATCGAACCTTCCGTTTAAGATGGTCCCAGAGGTGCTCTATCGGATTCAGATCCGGGCTTCTCGCTGGCCACTGCATCACAGAAATTTGGGACCTCCGCAGAAAGTTGCTCACGATGGCTGCAGTGTGGGCTCGAGCGTTGTCGTGCATTAATGTGAACCCCTCGCCAAAAAATTCGGCAAAGGGGACTACATGCACTTCCAGGATCACTGTGACATAGCGGCGAGCAGCCAGCGACACTTGTCCGCGAGCACCTCCCGTCCGGCAGCCGACATACCACCCCAGAACATGCAGGATCCGCCTCCATATTCCACCGTCTCCTGGATGCAGGCTTGGGCGAAACGTTCACCCTGCCTCCGGTATACCCTTCTCCGTGGGTCGTTGCAGAAAAGACACTCGCGTCTCGTCTGAGAAGAGAACAGCTCCCCACTGCTCAAGGGTCCAATCGACGTGGTTACTAGCAAACTGTAAGCGGACTCGCCGGTGCGCTGCAGTCAATTTTAAGTAACCTTTTAATTAAAATCATACTAAATGTGACTGCATCTGCATATCAAAAGTTAATAACATTTGAAAGTGATTTTCTTAGAGGTGCGATTTTTTTGACGCCTAGTGTATTTATGAGTATGCCGCTATAATGTCCAGAGTTTGTCGCCAAGTTTCAGTTTGTCGCTTCTGCGTTACAGAGATATGTGTGGCTCAGCTGGGGTAAGGCTACCCCAGCTGTGTGCGGAGTGCGAGTTTTATTGAGCTTTACTCGATCACACGCATCGAACGCATAAACGCGAATTTGTATGGAATTAGATGAAGCTGTCTCATTCCGTAGCAGGTTTTAAAGTTAAAATAGGTGTAAGGGGGTGTGTTCACATAATAATGATTCACTTACTTAATACCAACGAGTTAGAGTTGTGTAACTCAGGAGTGATTGATTCAAAAGATATATATCTGACGCAAGTATTATATCAGTATATCACTTCAGTTTCAAATATATCAGTAGCTCAGTATCTCTTTCAGTCGCCTGAGATGTCCGAGAGCATTGAAACCGCATTGAATCAGTAACTCTTCTCTTTCAATCGGCAGGATTTTATTAGGTGACTGATTTTTCATACAGTATTAAAAAAATTATTCGAAGTATATATGAATACAAAATTCATACAAATTAATTATAAATCTCTTTATGAATGCTAATCTCCAAATAAAAAATAAGTTAATTAAATTAAGAAATTTAGACACAGAGCACACATTCATTATATCACTGATAAATTAAAGAAACACTGAGTTAATGATCTAGATAAAGATATAAATGATATAGTGATATGAAAGAGTGATATAATAGGTTGGGGAAAAAGTTTTTTCGCATTTTTTAAGAAAATTCAAAACATTTTTGAATATAGTTTATTTACATTTAACTAAAGTATGTAGGTACCATTTTGTTCGATATCTTTTTGCCATCTTGTAGGTAGGGACATGATCTCATTGCTGTAGAAATTTTGGGACTTCTAGTCAAAATACCGCGACAAGTGGTTTTGGCAGTCCTCTCGTGATGTTAACCTGACACTGCCTAAAGAATTCTGAAGAGACCGAAACAGGTGGAAATCTGAAGGTGCAAGGTCAGGACTATACGGCGGATGCATTAACACCTCCCAGCCAAACTCTCTTAATTTTTGCTGAGTGGCTAAAGATGTGTGAGGTCTAGCGTTATCATGATGAAAAACCACACCCCTTCTGTTGATTAATTCCGGCCGCTTTCTCTCAACTTCTTGCTTTAATCTCATCAGTTGTTCGCAGTAGAGTTCAGAATCGATGGTCCTGCCTGGTGGTAACAGCTCATAATGAATAATGCCCTTCCAATCCCACCACACACACAGCATCACCTTGTTGCGAGTTAACCCGGGTTTCGCCACAGTCTGTGAAGCCTGACCGGCCTTTGACCACGACCTTTTTCGCACGTTCTTGTCGTACGTGATCCACTTTTCATCACCAGTTATCAGCTTCTTCAAAAATGGTTCGGTTTCATTACGTCGTAATAAAGAATCACAAATGAGTACACGGTTCATTAGGTTTTTTTCAGTGAGCTCGTGAGGTACCCAAATGTCGAGCTTTTTTGTGTACCCAGTTTTTTTCAAATGCGCCAAAACTGTTTTGTGGTCAATTCCCAGTTCTTCAGCTACGTCGTGACTACTGACATGCCGATCTTGCTCCACTTTTTCAAAAATGGCATCCATTTTATCTGTAATAGGGCGACCAGGGGCCTTACCATGAGCTCTTATCGCAGGCCTTAAACAGTATTGCTGTCTATTTCCGTACCATGACCGGCTTAAAGCAGCGCGTTTGCAGGCCTGCTTAAAATGACGTCACGAAACCGTTCACCTTTTTTTATGTATGAACTTTCGTACCATGACCGCCCGTTTGACTGTTTGAAAACTGCTTTTGAACGTCCTAAATGTCAAATAAAGCAATCATTAAAAAGTTGCTCTTCAGCGGCTGTAACAAGATTGTTAAGTGGATTTGGCCCAATTTGGTGGAATTTTCATAAGATAATTGTTAAAACTAACTTTATTTAAGATGTTTTCAAACGGCTGTAGTGACTTTTTCTCTAATTTTAACTCCCTAATTTTCGTATAATTAATAGCCGAGTCACGCCGAGTGTTTTTAATTTTTATATAGTTTTCACAGTGTTTATTACTCTTGAAAGTTGAGATATTGCTTGAGATGTGATGTGACGATAATGAAATATTTGAATTTTTGGAGAGTGAACACCGCACGGATTTAAAACAAGTGACATCGAGAGAAGCTAACTAATGATACCCTCAGAACAATCAATACCTACCTTTGATTCAGAGGAAAATGAATTTCAGTATAAAGAAGTACCTACTCTGTGAAAATGAATTTATTAAGCAACTAGCGACCCACCCCGGCTTCGCACGGGTGCAATGTAGATACTAATGTGGGGCAGTTTGGACTTTGGCGTGATTAATAATATTATATGTATATTACATACAAACCTTCCTCTTGAATAGATAGGGTAATCTATTGCTGAAACTGCATTGAAATCCTTTGCATAGTTTAAAGATTTATGTGTACAAACAGAGAGAGCAACTTTGTGTTATTATACTATATTATAATAGATAGATGTAAGTTTATTGATTATATTAAAAACCCTTGCCTTTACATACATTAATTTTATTTTGTTCTACTTTATCTAATGTTAAGCATAATGTAGGTAACATTTTTCATTCTAACCATGTTTGGTTAGAAGGAATGGTTAGAATGTTGGTTAGGAATTTTTACTATACTTTCAACTGATAGTGAAAATTAAGTTCAAATGACTAAAATTTAGAAACAAAGGTCACTTCGGACCATTTTTTGTAGCAACCTTTAATTCACAGCTTAGCAAAAACAACCTTTTCTGTTACAGGGTTTTAACAGCTGTTCATCTTTATGCACATGGATCATACCAAAATTCTACTGGGGAACCCCAAAATGTTGCTTAACAGACAGGTTTCCCGTTTTATCACAAGAAATTGATGCCATTAACAATGTGCAAATAAGAAATAAATGTGGTTTCCAAAAATATGCTAAAAGAATGTAATGTGTATGAGTTAAAGTGTGTATAATAAAGGCTAATCAAATTGTGAACTTACTACCTTACCTACTATGTTCCCATAATGGTGTAGTAGGTTCATTCCTCCTCATCTGTGGAGAAACCTGTGCCCAGCGGTGAGTTGAAGTGGTGGCATTACACCAAATTATTAAGGATAAGCATTAACTTTGCAAAATGCTTCTATAGCTTTTACCAAACCTACACATAATATTATTATCTTACCATCCTAACTAATATTATAAATGCGAAAGTGAGTTTGAGGCAAAAAGGCACTTCTTGTTCCACAAACAAAATTTCTTTCTGCAGATGTGAATTTAATTTTGTGGCAAAAAAAAATTGTACCTACTAAGTACTTCCTAAAGTTGAAAAATAGTAATAAATGGTTAAAACTCAGTTTACAAAATAATTAATATGACTGTTCATTAATACCTTCTCAACAATTTTTGTGCTATGGGAAATGATATAAATAATATAAAACTTGAAGTGAGAGCTTTCTATGTATTACATAGAAAAAAACTTACATATATATTAAATAAAAAAAATATTTCAGATGTGCATTGCAGACAGATCTAAGTATATGCACATTGTTGTTAGCATATAATGTTCACACTCAATAAGACACAGAAAGGAGGGCATTCAGTGAAATTAAGCTTTCAATTCTTGAAAGTGGATATCGTCGTTGAAGTTCTATACATACTGCGTACATACACTGCGTATGTCAAAATAGCAACTTTTACGAAGAGTGAAAAAACTGCACAATTATACATAAATATATACTATTTTAATGCCATTCCATTACTTACAGACATTTCATTGGATCCATTAGGAAAAATAAAACCATTATAATGTTAGTACGAATTTGTGATTAATGCAAAGTATTCAATAACATCGTGTGGTCTTTTTTCCGCCAAAAATGACTTACGTGGTGTTAGTACTTCAATGACAATATATCATTTCACCATAAAGACGTTTATAATAAACACTTATTAGGTTTCTTATGCTACCTACAAGGGTGTGTGATTAGTCTTGTCGATCATCAGTTAACCTCACCAGGGTCAACTGATGATCGATTGAGAGAAAGAAATTAACTCGTGAGAAATGCTCGGGCAAAAAAATGCTTAACTGCAACATCACAACAATGTATGTGTTGATGCAAATCATCTAGGGTATAATCACGAATCATTTACTTGGACAAATCATCCTCTCATTTAGAAAATTTAAATACACTAGATAATAAAGCTTTATTATTATTAGTGAAAATAAAACGAATAACATTTTTCCAAAATATAATAAAAAGTTAGGTTCAAAACAATGAAATCAAACACAAGAAACAAAAAAATACTACAATGTTACTTAAAATAAAACAATCATTTCAGTTTATTCCCAATCTTTCTTGGCCCAGATTTTTGCCTCTGTATTCACACTATGCAATGAAGCTAATCATGATTAATCCAAGAAGCATTTAACCAAACGTCTACTGCAGTGCAAGATCCATCTATTGTGACAGACATGAAGCAGCAGCCAAAAATGAAATTTGTTCGCTTCTGGGTTGTTCACCAGATATCCTATGACAAATATAGGTACTTCTTCAAATTTAGCTCTCTTGAGTGAGTTTCTTCAAAAAAGCAAACAAAATTTAGGTTTTTAAGATTCAACTTATAATAAAACATTTATTTCTTCACAATAACTGTCTTTTATTCGCATGAGTACTACACATTCAAATTAATTTACACTTTTTGGATTTATTTGCATATACCTATTTGGTTTTAAACATTCAATAATTTAGCCCCACATATGGATTGCTTTTCAGTATTCATGGTAATGAGATGACTAAAGCTGGTGTGTGTTGAAGAGTAACATCATAATTATTATTCATTTACTAAACATAAATTGTGCAATGCTTTCCATATCTTTTTCCACTTCTCGCTTGTGCAGACTTATTAAAACCTATATACTGGTTATATGTATTTTACCAGACGTCTTCCAAGTCATGCAAACATCGAAAAATATCTATAACATTGACGAACCCAGATACCATTCGATTTGATTTCATTCAGAAGTAATCAGAGAAATCTCTGGAAGTAATAGGTAGATATTCTTAGTTCTTATCGCTGTACAAAGCACGACGATGTAAATTACTTGCAAACACTTTGTACAATGAAGAATCAACACAAAAAACTGCCGACACACTTTTCTATCGATTGTTTAAAGAAGAAAATACAAACAAAACATCTGTATTTTAGAACACGATTGGTCGTCTAAAATTATTTTTTGTTTGGTGGTGTTTCCCTTTTGGATTTCCCCAGTATCGAGATTTTTGCTCAGTTTTCGTTTTTCAGAAGGATGGTAATGCCCTTGTAAGACTGCTTTCTTGACATGGATCGTGAAAGTACAATGGGTAGGTGTATTTTATACAAAACTTCGAAGATCTGTAATTCTTTAAAATTTTCTGCCACTTAAAATAAATTAATGTACTTAAGTTAAGTACGTTCATAACAAGCTATGAACATTTCCTTCCACTATCAATAGCTTGGAAAATTCTTGGAGAATGTAGAGTAAAGATGTAATAAAATAAAGACAACTATAAAATATAATAACTCATATCTTAAGAATAAAAAACGTTAAAACGAACAACAAAAATAACAAATAATTGTAAATATGTTGAGATATTCTCTTTTACCGGTTCAACCGGTTTTTAATCTTTCAATGGTTTTCGAACGCTTCCGAAGAACAGAGATGTCAGATACAACAGTTGTATAGCGCTATCTCGTTTTAACATTAAAGCAGACCAGAGACAAATAACCATTCACCTTACGACTCAAGCAATCTATAAGCCGTTCACCTAAACAGGGCTCATAGTACGATTTTAAGCAATCCTGTTTAAGGCCTGCTTAAGAACTGCACGGATTATGGATGGTTTTATAAAAGCTCATGGTAAGGCCCCAGAGCGACGTGCATCTTTGACATCAAAATTTCCGGATTGAAAACGCTTATACCAAAGGACATGTCCACTTTTGGGCTAAGAATATAATTATTTATTAACCAACATGTTTCAGGTATTATTGTAAAGAGTACTCAAAAATCTAGGGTTTAGAATAAAATTTAGGTTTGTTTAGGCCTGCAAATTCAAAAAAACAGCAATTTTATGATTGACTTTCATAGTATGTAAAACAAAGCGATTTTTGTATGGAAACCAATGACAAGTTACTGAAACGTGTCACAAACGAATAAATAAGTAACAAAAGCGCACAAACGATGTGATAGTGAGTGACTTTCTGACTAAAATTCACATAAATTACATTTTTAATGTTTTATCAAGATTTACGAAAAACATGGCTGTATGAACTTAGCTCCCTTTGCCTTCTCTTGCAGAAGTGACAACGTCAAAAAAAGCCTCGTTTATTTTTGTGATTGTAATGATCGTGATCGCTTAGAATCAATCAATCACAATGTATATGTGTTCTGTGATCACAATACATACATCACAATACTTTTTATTGAAGTGCACAATCTTGTGTTGTTGCCGCAATGACTGTCAAATTAAAGGCAGCGCAGACGTTATAGATTTTTCCTTCGACAATAAACCCCCAGGTGACCACATATTGAATTGGATTGCAAATTAGCAGCATTGCAGGTCACTGTTGGTAACAAACAAGCATCTCTGACTCTGACCAAAAAAATACATGTAATCAATAGGTACATACTATTAAAATGAAATCTAGCACAATAAATGCATTGGTTGGTGGCAGATGACTTCTATACTTTACTTTGTAGCAGTGTGTTTGTGCAGCATTTGTTAGGATGAGCCCCTGGCTGTAGTGTCTAGTGTGTGATACCTGTTTTACTCTGCCTACTCTTAGGATAAGCACCTACCTCACAGTAATGAAATATCAACATAAATAAAATATACTGGTCTGTTCTTAAGAATGCTACAGTTTTACTATTTCAATAACAAAAGATTTTTTACAAAACAAATGCTAATTAATGAAGTCATTATAATGAACTAAGTGCAAAATTCTCTTAAGATTACTATAATGCTAATTCAAAGTGTAAATATTTACTTCTATATGACTACATACCCTCGATTTTATCATGGGTACTAAATATGTAATATGAAGTGTTGAATAATTATAATGGTGGAAACTATGTGAAAGAGTTGTAATATAGAAACTGGTTGCAGGTATGAAATAAAACCCAGAAGTTATGTAATTTTTATTTATTCAATTTCAACATCTTCCCTCATTAGTACGTCATTTTAAAATTGAGCCAGTGGTGTTATATGAGTTTGGTGCGGAGCCCATCCTAAATTCATGGATTTCATTAGATTTTTCCTCTTATCAGCAGTCTCATGTGATAGATCATTTTCTTGAATATGTTCTCCAAAATATGACTTAGCTTGCTTAATTTAATATGTTCCAAGACTGATTAAAATTAAATTGAATATTTTCATTCTGGGGAACATTCAAGTGTGGAATTTGAGCATCAATATGTACAAAGATGGCTTCTAATGCCCTATTTAAAATAGATTGACCACCAGGTTGGTTGGTCGCTTACTGCAGCTAGCAGTGTAAGTTATAAGATTTCTTTTGAAATAGGACAGGTAATTAGAGGACTTTTGTAAGTAAAATTTTAGTAACCTCTAATAAAACAATGGAATTGTTTGAATCAGACCCAAAGAGTATAACGTATAGTTAGATTTATACTGGACAGGTTTTCCCTGCTTATATGGGCTATACCTAAATGTAAAGGTGCATATTGATTTTTGAAGCAATAACACTTTTTTATATAAGTAAACATGAGTTTTTGAAATGTATACCCGAAAAGCAATTCTGCAAAGGGATTCCTTAGCCCATAGTCTGACTTAATATAAACCTAAGGCCTTTTTAGGCTTTGAAAAAACCTCACCTAATTGAGTTAAGCAAGAGAATAATAAAACAAATTGTGTGACTTAAACCTGTCCAGTATTTACATACTATATTTGTGGAATTTTCTATATTTTCAAATTCAATTAGTTTCTGTTCTTTGATTTTATTGTTAGTAAGTCAAGCATGAATTATTTGGTGTTAACAATACAGTGAACTTATATTACCGTAAAAATGCAAAATCATATTGACTCATGTGATTTTCACAGACTCTGGCATTACTCTACGAATATTTTACAATCCCCGAGGATCTTCTTTCTTAAATATAATGGTACCATTCGACATTCCAAATTATAGCACTCTGGTACAAAAAGAATGAGAAGTTGTATCAGGAGTGCGACTGTAACCTGGAAGTATAACATTTTGTTGTTCAATTCTTGGGTCTGGTTACTTCGTACGTTCAAATTACGAGAAAACTTAGTCCAGTTAGTAAGCCAATATTTAAATCACATGTAAAATCAAGAACCTGAGCATAGCTGTAGAAAATAAAAGATACTATTTTGTGAAAGGAAGGAAGGTTCTTCTTCTTGTTTTAATTATGGCAATGTGTCGTCGTTGCCAACAACAATTCTGCCAGACAAGTGTCTTAACCAAACATGTGTTTACGCGAATTACAGAGTGTTTAAGGTATAATCCACTTCTATGATAACTTGGGTTCGCATGCAGGTGTCACATTAACCTGGAAAAAACACATGTTATTTAGGTTTTGTTAGGGTTTTAATGTGGAAAGTTTTAAATTTATTAGTTGATGTCAGATAAAGTAGGACGTCACAATTTTATATTATTACATTCAATATATTTAATAAGTAGATTAATAATGTCAGTTGAGTAAAAGGTTAATAAATTAGCAAAATTAATAGGAAGCGGAACATTCAATTTCAGTAGGGAATCATACATATCAAAGTTCCCTTTATATCTAACACATTCGAAAAAAATGTGATCTAAATTGCCTTCCGCTAAGCCACATTCACAAAAAGGGTTATCCCGTACTTTAATTTTGTGGAGAAAGACAGGAGTACAGCAGTGACCCAGACGCAGCCTACACAGCACAGACACTGCTGACTTTGATAGTTTCTTATATTTGTAAAACCAGGGCCGAGAGCTTACATGAGGTTGATTGTTATAATAATAAGTTCCCTTGGATTTGCTGGATACATCCCAATAATGTTGCCATTCTGATTCTAGGTTTAACTTAGGAATGTTAATGATGTCATGTGTCTGCAGTGAGTAGTGTTTTTTGCTTACTGGTAAGCTCTCCGATGCAGCTGCCTTAGCAGCGAAATCAGCACACTCATTACCCGAGATACCGGTGTGGCTTGGTATCCATACTAACTCCACCAACAAGCCCTTACTGTAACAGTCTGTTAGGCAGGTCCTAATGTCTAATAATATGTTACTTTGGAGTTTGCATTTGAATGGGTTTTTTTGAATAGCCTTAAGTGCACTCAGGGAATCTGTGAAAATAACCGCCTTATTAATATTGTAAGCTTCTATGAATAGACAAGCTTCTAGGATGCCAATACATTCCCCTGTGAATACTGAGGATTCTGGAGGGCTAATGAAGTGAAGAAATGTGTTGTAATTTTGAAAGTACACAGCTATACCAACAGGACCCCGAGGTGCTAATTTAGAAGCATCTGTGTAGAATTTGGCATAGTCGCTCCAGTTTCCAGCTACCAAGCTCCTAAACATAGGGGCGGCGAGAGGGGAGTTTTTGGCCAGACCAATATCCATGTGTATGGTAGGGTTGAAAATAAGTGCAGGGTACTTCACATCAAAGACTGGCAGGCGCACATGGCTCGCAACTTCAGAACGGATATTTAACAGTTTATGTAAACTTAAAACCGTAGGGGGCTTATCTTTGTGACGCCAGTAGGTATTACTGGGTGTATAGCACAGGTCATGAAGTGCCTGAAGCTTTTGTCGCAGAACATGAGAGGAGAAAGTAAGAACCCGGAATACAAATCTGTCGGAGAGGAACTGTCGTCTCAGTCTCAGGGGCGGGTCGCAGCATTCCACTTGCAGTGCGTTAATAGGGGTAGATTTCATACAACCACTGATTATTCTAAGACATTTTGACTGGATTTTGTCCAGTGCTGACAGGGAAGTTTTGTTACAGGGCTCTAACAGGAATGTGCCATAATCTATAACACTGCGAACCAGTGCATTGTACAGGATTTTCAGTGTATATGGGTGTGCACCCCACCATACTCCCGCCAGTGATTGTAAGATAGGGATAACTCTTTCGCACTTTCCAATCAAGTGATCAATATGATAACTGCCAGAGAGCTTAGAGTCTAAGAACACACCCAAGAACTTTGCATGACTATTGACCGGAATTGACTGTCCCTCCACCTGTACATTCACAGATGGTGGGTTTCGTTTACGAGAAAACACCACCACAGAGCTCTTGGGGGCTGAGAGACTAAGGCCGTGATCACTCATCCAGTCACTCAAGGAATTCAATGAGATCTCCAATGATGATGCACTATCGGTCACTGACTCCCCAGTCACATACAGTGCCAGATCATCAGCATATTGTAGGATATGGCAGTCACGATTTAGAGAAAGGTTCAAGTCATGGGTGTAAACGTTATATAGAATTGGGCTCAGAACAGAACCCTGTGGTAAGCCTCTATGAATGGTTCTAGAGCCAAACTCCTCCCCAGGGATCCTTATTTTGATAGCACGCGATAGGAACAGGTTGCTTATGCAGTTAATTATTCTCTCGCTAATTCTCAGCTGTTGCAGCTTTTGCCTGAGGATTGGGAGTATAACATTGTCGTATGCTGCTGATACATCCAAAAAAGCAGCCACGACAGACTCATTCTTGGAAAAACAGGTTCTAATATCTGTAATAAGAACTGCAACACTGTCAATTGTACTCAAGCCCTTGCGGAAACCAAACTGACTTTTGGGAAGGTGGCCATTGCGTTCCAAGTACCATTCCAAACGGTTCTTTATCAGGTGTTCTAACGTCTTGGCCAAAACTGAGGAAAGTGCAATAGGTCGGATACCACTTGGATCACTGGGGTTCTTGCCTGGTTTAAGCAGGGGCATGATGATCTGTTCCCGCCAATCCACAGGGATAAATCCATTGACAAAACAGGTATTTAGCAACTTCAATAGATAGGCCCTACCGTGAGGGCCTAGATTAACCAAGAAAGAGTAGGGAAATCCGTCACCGCCGGGCGCCGAATCATGCACATGAGACAACACAATATTTAATTCATCCATTGAGAAAGCTTCATTCAGCTCGGAATTGACTTTAGGATTGGAATTTGAGTAATTTGTAGGTATTTCATTGAAATTGGGTGCATAGCATGGCGCAATTATCTTAAAGAATTGTTCGGCTGTTTCATATGGGATAGTGGATGTGGTTTTAGGGTAATAACTGTTCCTATATCGGTTGATCTGACGCCAAACCACTGAAGGAGGAGTGGTGGGGGATAGCGATGTACAAAACTTTTGCCAACCTAAGCGTTTTTTCTTTTTTAAGAGCCTTTTGGTTTTGGCTGAGATATGTCGATATTCAATTAGGTTTTTCACTGTCATGGATTGGTTGTAGGTCTTCTCTGCTCTTTTCCTTTCTCTAATGATTTGGGTGCATTCTTCGTCCCACCAAGGTGGGGAAGGTATTCTGTTACAGGATGTTTTTTTGAGAGGGAAACATGAATCAGCTGTTGTTGAAATAAAATTATAAAATGCAGTAAGATAGGTCTCTGCTAGCTTGAGTTCCTCACTGTTGGAAAACTGAATTTTGTCAATGGATGGCAAGAGCTTAGAGTTTAGTTCTGACTGGCTTTTGTAGTTGTTCCAGTCAGGGTTCGACAGGCGATATTTTAGAAGTGGAGGAGTCGGCCTGTCTGGCATGTTTTGCTGTGGCATGCGAACTATAATGGGGAAGTGGTCACTACCATATGTTATGTTATCTAAGTCCCAAACCAGTTGGCTAACAATATTACAGGATGCGAATGTAATATCTACTGGGCTGGCATTCTGGTTAGGGAGGACTCTACGAGTGGATCTACCATCATTTAGGATGCATAGATTTAAATCGTCCAGTATATCCGTTAATCCAGAACCAAATTGGTCACAGTGGGCAGAACCCCAACGGTAATGGTGGCAGTTAAAGTCACCCATTACAATAATAGGGCTTGGGATTGTAGAGAAAATATTATTTAATGTAGGTAAGTAATCTACATGGGGGTGGGCAATATACACACTTACGTATGTAATACCTTCAACTTGACAGGCAACCATGTTGATATCATCCCCTCTGTAATTTGTGTTGATAGGCAGTAGGACTGCCTTCCTGTTGACCAGCAGGGCAGCTCCACCATAGCCATCAGACCTATCATGTCGGTATACAATATAGTTGGGAACATTAAAGATGAGAGAGGGGACAAGCCAACTTTCAGAGATAGCTACCACTAATGGGTTATGTTTGTTCAATAGATATATCAGATCTTGCTTCTTGTGAGATATACTCCTAATATTCCACTGCAGTAATGTCAGTGGGAGCATTTTTTAATTTGTGTAATAGTGGAATAAGTTTCTGGGCAACGAAGTCGGGTGCAGAGTTGTGGGAGAACATAAAAGTATTTATTACAGATAGGATTGGTTCAATGACTTCACCGGGAAGGGTTATATTGGGGGTTTGGGACAAAGTATTATTAGTAAGAGCACAACCATTATTTGTAGGAGAGAATGAGTAATTGCTTGTGAGATCAGCATGAGCTCTCTTGTCATAACCCTGTGGCAGAGAGACATGTGGTTTGGGCCGCGTATATATCGTTTTTTTATAACCTCTAGAAAATGAAGGGACTGACATTTCAGGGATCGGTTTTTGAGGTTGGGAAACAGGTATAGGGGTTTTCAATGCATCGGAAAATGGTTTATTAAAATTAATGGTTGGAATCATTCTGCTTGCTTCAAAATATGAAACAGATTTTTCGGCCATAATTATTTTGATTGACCTCTGTCTATTGTATTCAGGACATGCCTTGCTGTCAGCAAAATGATTCCCTGAACACAGAATACAAGAACCACATTCGGTTGGAACATCACATCCCGCACCGGGGTGTTCCATTCCACATTTGTAGCAACGGGTTTTAGATCTGCATATATTTTTTGTGTGGCCATAACGGCAACAATTGTAACATTGCACCGTTGGATATATGTACTGTTGGACAGAGAAAGACGAAAAACAACAAAAAACTTTTTTGGGAAGCACCTGTCCGTCAAATGTCAGTACGACTGTGGAGGTTGGTTTCCAATCTGGTACATTATCTATATAAACTTTCCTGTTAAGTCGCCTAACTTTAATAACCTGACCGCAACCTGAGGGAGTTTTAATGAGCTGGGCCAGTTCCTCTTCTGACATATCCGTGGGCACATCCCTAATAAGTCCAACTCGTGTTACATTGTAAGATGGAATGGATGCAACATATTTGTTTTTAGCAAGTGCACTATTAGTAAGAAAGGCATTGGCATCCTGTGGAGATTTAAATTCTACCGACACTCGGTTGCGCCCTACTTTTTTAATTCCCTCCTGCAGAATATTTTTAATATTATTAGACATTAGGAATATGCCAAACTTGATGGGATGCAAATATGTTCCAGACGTCTCCTCATCCATTCGGTTAACGTGTACAATGTAAGGTGGCAGGTCGACCGCTGAATACTTCTGTCTACCCACACTGCTTTTCGGTTGCTTCGAAGGCCGAGAGTCGTCAGAAACCATTGGTCTTTTTCGGCTGTTAGGCGTGAAATCTGTATCCATTATTACCGCGTTTTCTATTTCCGTACACTGGGCTAGCGGAAGGGTGCAGACAGAACTGAGTAAATCCTCGCCTGGATCCGGAGGATCCGGTGGTTTGTTTTTACTCATATCTTAATAGATGTTAGTAAAATAGAGATATTACCTTTACCACAGGACAAACACAGAAAGACACAGTAAGTATATCACAAAAGACAAAATATAAAAGCAAATATTATTAGATTTAAGCGACAAAAAATTTCCGACACATGTGACAGCTAGGAACACCGCATCGAGAATGGGAAGGAAGGTTACACACATGAACACAAACAATAAACAAAACAAAAGTCAAAACGACAGCTACAGTGTCATTGACATATTGACAATGACATCCTTTTAATTGCCAGTAAAAAAAACTAAATGTGGCCATGCTAAAGAACCAATAAAAAAAAACATTTTTAATTTTTTTCTCCTAAATGCAGGCCTTAATATTTTTAATATTCATGGATAAACATCCTTCTCATAAAGTTCTATTTCCGTCATAAATTTTTAAACTGGTTAAAAAAGGTTCAGAATAAAATTCCACGTTCCATACAAAAAGTTGACATGTCCTTTTAAGTAACTGTTGTTCTTATATTTTTGAAGAGTTTCAAGGTGATCATTGCTTGGTATCGACTTCAATAAAAAACTGTGACGTCGTAAGTAGTCTTATATTATTATTATTATTATTTATGACTTTTTTATCAACATCTAGGATAAAATGTATGCTGAAAAAGTATAAGGATCCTGTGGGATACCAACAACTAATAAAAATCAGAAATCAAATCAATAGTCTGTTCCCCGAGAGCTGATAAAAATTATGATTACGTATCGGAGCGCTTACTGTGTTTCGTTAACTGAAAATATAAATTTGTCCCCCCCCTCCTCATCGAAACATTATACCTATAGCATTACCTTGCATGCCCTATACCAATAAACATTATACTTATAGCCTATGACTGAAAATATATATTTATTTTAGTCGATCAGCTAAACAGCAAGTAAAATTGCTGTATTTGACACAAAAACTTTTTAAAGCATTTTAATTATAATTAGTGGGCCTCGCTTTGCACTAATTTAAGAAACCCTGTCTTCATTGTATTTTTATCAACTCTAGCCGAACAGGGTATAGTTATAAAAATACAATTTATACATTTCAATCATTCACTCACGACGACCCAAATAGTTACTCATTCTTTGTGTCACATCACTAGGGACATTCATTCTTTGTGGTGGGGCGATTGCGTAGATACACGTTAATTTGTCGATGTGTGTGTGTTTCTTCATTGTAGGGTAATATTTTCATAGTGTGTGTTCGTAAACATAAGAACAACGTCTTTGTAAGTGTATTCTACATTTTCGTAGTGTGCGTGCGTGTTTACCTCGCCTCCCGCGAAAAGTGGCAGAAAAATTTACACTGCGATTTGTTGCGTACCGCATCCATAGGTTAAATGATCTAAGGTGTACAACGAAAGTTCCCTAGTGGATATCGATAAATCACAACACGTCACTGTGCATTACCCGACTAATTTTAGTAGCCTTAGTTACCGGACTTTCCCCAAAAGAAATCAGTAACTTCGTAAATTGGCTCGTTAATTCTGTCATTGAACCCACAGATAATATAAGACTATCAAAGAAGCGTTCCAGATAAGCGCCGTTTTCAACATTTTTAGACTAGTTTCGTGTGTTCCACATCAACACTTTTGCTACGAAAACTTAGCATCAAATACCCAGCCCCCCCTAGCATGAACATCAAAAAGAGGATATGATAAAGCATTTTATCACGATGAACCGTCAAAATACTTAGATACAACCGCTATTTTGAAATTTTGTTGAAACAGCGAGCATATCCAAGCCGGTGACGTTATTTTGATAAGATACGATGTGATAAGGAGATGAGCAAATATTTCCGCCGATCACTGTTGACATTTATGATTATTTATCGACGACGATCAAAGTGCATGATATATTGAAATAAAAACTGTTCTTGAAAAAAAAATATACTTACCTATATATATTTTCAATTCCCTGACGAAACCACAATGGTAAGAATGTTTTACAGAATTGTCGTAATGTGAATATTCCATATAATTGCATTTAAATACCTATATGAACTTACTTTTTTTAGTTACACCAAATATCGAAGTCCTTCATCAGTAGGCCCGGACACTCCATACAACGTTCGCAAATCAATTACCTATTACTACTACTTAAGCAAATGACGTTTGTACACGCGCAAATGTGTGCGTGGAATCTAGTAGGGCTGAGTTCGCGGTTATCAATCGAAATGACGCGAGAAGTGCAGCGACTGCCTTCTCCATAGCGCTATCTCTGTTATCAGCCGGCGCTCGCGTCTACTCGTTGATCGTGAAGTGTCGCCGCGCCCGAGCGATCCCGCGCGCCCTTGTTTATGTGTCAGTGATGTCTACAACGAAGTGAAGTGGGGTGGGGTATTTGAAATGAGTGCGGGGAGGTGAGTGGCCGTTCTGTATGAAGTACTATTATATCTTCTGTGATCAACACGGCGCGTTAACTATAGCAGAGAAAGTGACTAACCCTCGTCCCGTCTCGCTTCATCGTGATACGAGAGAGCGAGAAGAAACATGATATTTGTCTCTTATCCCGTTTTATCCACGGTTCGTGCTACGCCTGCTGGACACCTTTCTTCTCTCCTCTAATAAATTTTGTAAAATTACAAGGTGTCCATATAAATACTCAATTATCTGCGTACGGAGCTAAATGAAGATTTGACTCCTCGAAGCCCTAAATGCGTCAATTTGTTATAATGATAAAACCATACTCGTCGAAGTATCACAAAAATATGATGTTTCGAAAAATATAGTTTCAAAAAATATATAATTTCAAAATTCCATATAGAATATCGATGTAACATACTAGTTTTGATTTAATTGAACCAAATTAACAATTCCCTGCCTTAAAAATGTTAATAGTCCTACTTTTAAGCTTGATAATTAGAGTAGATTAAAATAAAACACTGCTTACCAATAGTGATTAATCGAACCTACGGTGACTTTCACTATAAGGCATTCAAAACATCAAACGTTAGACACTGAACGATACAGAATACCAATTAGGTGAAATATCGATGAAAATTGTCGTTCGGTGATTATCAATACAACCCTAGTGATTAACAGTGAGCCTAGTGATTTTTCGTTAGACACCGGTGTTAGTGAATACCAAAAAAGGCTTTTTGGTTAGCCACAGATAAAAAACGTCATGTTTATAGATGGTTAATAGCCATTTCCACTTGTCAGTTGAGTTAGTGAATAAGCCTGCCGCAGCCTTATTCGCTAATTTGACAGTTCGAAGTGACCAACTGTTTATAGTTGTCCACCGTCCAAAGTGGACAACCCAGCAAAACTACTAATTGCTATTCTGTAAGGCATTTGAATCACGTGGTCTATCGGTGTACAACGAAAGTTCCCTAGTGGATATCGATAAATCACAACACGTCACTGTGCATTACCCGACTAATTTTAGTAGCCTTAGTTACCGGACTTTCCCCAAAAGAAATCAGTAACTTCGTAAATTGGCTCGTTAATTCTTTCATTGAACCCACAGATAAAATAAGACTATCAAAGGAGCGTTCCAGATAAGCACCGTTTTCAACATTTTTAGACTAGTTTCGTGTGTTCCACATCAACACTTTTGCCACGAAAACTTAGCATCAAATACCCAGCCCCCCTAGCATGAACACCAAAAAGAGGATATGATAAAGCATTTTATCACGATGAACCGTCAAAATACTTAGATACAACCGCCATTTTGAAATTTTGTTGAAACAGCGAGCATATCCAAGCCGGTGACGTTACTTTGATAAGATACGATGTGATAAGGAGATGAGCAAACATTTCCGCCGATCACTGTTGAAATTTATGATTATTTATCGACGACGATCAAAGTGCATGATATATTGAAATAAAAACTGCTGTTCTTGAAAAAAATATATATACTTAACTAAGACTTACCTATACATATTTTCAATTCCCTGACGAAACCACAACGGTAAGAATGTTTTTCAGAATTGTCGTAATGTGAATATTCCATATAATTGCATTTAAATACCTATATGAACTTATTTTTTTTAGTTGCACCAAATATCGAAGTCCTTCATCAGTAGGCCCGGACACTCCATACAACGTTCGCAAATCAATTACCTATTACAACTACTTAAGCAAATGACGTTTGTACACGCGCAAATGTGTGCGTGGAATCTAGTAGGGCTGAGTGCACGGTTATCAATCGAAATGACGCGAGAAGTGCAGCGACTGCCTGTTATCGGCCGGCGCTCGCGTCTACTCGTTGAACGTGAAGTGTCGCCGCGCCCGAGCGATCCCGCGCGCCCTTGTTTATGTGTCAGTGATGTCTACAACGAAGTGCGGGGTGGGGTATTTGAAATGAGTGCGGGGAGGTGAGTGGCCGTTCTGTATGAAGTACTATTATATCTTCTGTCGCGTGAACTATAGCAGAGAAACTGACTAACCCTCGTCCCGTCTCGCTTCATCGTGATACGAGAGAGCGAGAAGAAACATGATATTTGTCTCTTATCCCGTTTTATCCACGGTTCGTGCTACGCCTGATGGACACCTTTCTTCTCTCCTCTAATAAATTTTGTAAAATTACAAAGTGTCCATATAAATACTCAATTATCTGCGTACGGAGCTAAATGAAGATTTGACTCCTCGAAGCCCTAAATGCGTCAATTTGTTATAATGATAAAATCATACTCGTCGAAGTATCACAAAAATATGATGTTTCTAAAAATATAGTTTCAAAAAATATATAATTTCAAAATTCCAAATAGAATATCGATGTAACATACTAGTTTTGATTTAATTGAACCAAATTAACAATCCACTACCTTAAAAATTTTAATAGTCCTACTTTTAAGCTTGATAATTAGAGTGGATTAAAATAAAACACTGCTTACCAATAGTGATTAATCGAACCTACGGTGACTTTCACTATAAGGCATTCAAAACGTCAAACGTTAGACACTGAACGATACAGAATACCAATTAGGTGAAATATCGATGAAAATTGTCGTTCGGTGATTATCAATACAACCCTAGTGATTAAAATACGCAAAAATCCGTACGATACTGCGGCGCAGTGTGGCATACCCCGCGGTCCGCACCGCATCACCGTCCGGGAGTGCGGTGCCGTCGCGCGCGCCGCACAATCGGGCATGTGAGTGAGTTATACTCTGCGGTTTTTGTATAGAAATTAAGATTCTTCAGTTAAAATTAAAAACCGCAGCGCCGCACACCAAAGCGGTGTCCGGTGCAATGTGTTATGCGCCTAGCTCTCTACTCAAACTAGCTCTGACTCACGCTGCTCACGACTTTGTCCGCGTTGATTCTGATTTTAAGTTTGACGTGTCTGTGTGTGTGTGTGTCTGTGGCATCGTAGCTCCCGAGCGGATGAACGGATTTTGATTGGTTTTTTTTGTTTGAAAGGTGAATTAGTCCGGAGTGTTCATAGCTATGTTTGCTGACTTTCGATCCAAAATGGCCGCCGCCACAAAATGGTGGATTACGTATTTTGGTGGTGGTTAGGTGGTATCAAATGAAAGGGCTTGACTGATAGAACACCACACACTTTGATAAATGTAACTGGTTTATTTACATTAAAATACGTCAAGTAATTAGTCATGGTCAAAGTAAAATAAAGGTACCATGAAAAGTCAGTAGACAAATAACAGAACGACACTCCGGAGTGCAATCAAAACAATGACTAGTGTGACTTGACTTGCGCCACGCTTCTATCTGAACACGTCGAAACAAGTTAGCGCGTGGTGCAGTTATACCAGGAATGTCTTAGATGTTTTACGTGAGAATAATTTCTGATTTTATTATATATCTGCATAGTTATAAACATGTTTAATAGGTACCTACCTATTAAACATGTTTATAACTATGCAGATATTTTTCATTTAGTTTTGCTCGTATGGTAGTAATTTTCTATCTCGTGCAAGTAAAAAGCACGAGATAGCAACTTACTGCCATACAAACAAAATTAGTATTTTAGAAAAAAAGCCTTTCATTTGCGATAGGGCCCAACGTGTTATAACGCTTGGGACGATATCGGGCATTTTCCTTTAATTTGCACAAAAAAAATGTGAGTTGAAATAAACATAAAATTCCTTGCTACACGCATGTGGCGTTAGTTCTACCATAGTAGATGTTTACTACTATGAAAGTTTTTATTTAGATATAGTAAGACATGTTATTCATTTGTCATAACGTGACGTTGAAAGTGTTTTTGCTTACGTTGGCCGTACAAACTTCAAAGCCACTAAAATAAGTACAGTTGAATAAAATATACTTGAGAGTTTATGAACATTTTGCATCTTTTCAGCTTTTCAAAAAAAAAAACAAATAGTAAAAAAAAAAAAATTTTTTTGTACTTATGACCTCAACTAAAACATAAAATTAAGAGGACATTGGTGTCGATTCTGAAGCACAACTTATTAAACTAAACTAATTTGACAGGATTAAAACTATTGCCATCTCTGTTTTTCTTTAAAGGATTAAAAGTGACGGCTTTATTTTTAGTGCTGTCAAATTAGTTTAGTTTAGTAAGTTGTGCTTCAGAATCGACACCATTATATGACAGTTTTCTATCTGGAGTAAACACGAGTGATGATGCCATCTCTAGGGGTTTTTGGTGGTGGTATATAGTATTCCACCAATACTCCACAAATAAGTTGGTCAAAAGGCGAGATGGAAGTAAAAACACAAAGCTGTTGTTTACGGTGTCAACGCGTACGTAGATAGGTGCAAAACCGCGAAACTAGAAGCGTGTGCCTTGCGTCGATTCAGTCTACGCACTACTGTCTGTGGCGACGTCATCGCGTTATCAATGCAACGTTAAATGCAAAAAACTGGAATACAATAGGCGCGTGTTAAGTCTGCTGTACATTGCGACAGATACTATCCCGCGACGCGATGCTATGCTTTACTCGTAATATATTAATATCACTGAATGTCCTTAATATAATTTTATGTTTTGTAATATATTAGTAATAATTTGTAAATAGTTAAGGTAAGTATAGAATAGATGTTTATATTATTATTTCTTATATATTTGTATTTTTAGTGATAAGTTGAACTTAAGTAAAATAATAATTAGTTATAATTGTAAATAATTCTAATTGCGTTAGTATTGTAAATAAATAACATATGTAAAATTAAATAAATATGTGTACGCCACAGGTTAACTTACATTGCATTTTGTAAAATACCAATAAAGATTATTTAATAGGCTTAAAATCAAGTGAGACGCAGTCGAAAAATTGCTTAGACTAAATATATTGTATAGAAAAAGTTTTTTAATCTACAAAGCAAAGTTGAAGCAAAATAATAAGTAATATTTTCTTGATATTTTTTTGTTCAATTAAATTCCACTTGAATTTCTCTTTTAATCTTATATCTGGTTAAACAATAAACAAACTCCGGAGTGAATGAATGATAAATAAAAATATGAATTAGCATCATTCACTCACGTTGTCCCAGCACTAAGCAAATGCCCGTGTCACAGATAATATAATGCTCGTGTATTGCGTTGAGCTACCATCGTACCATTGTATTTTTCTATCGTAACGGCATAAAAATTACTTCAAAATTGTAAACAAATGAAACACGGTAATGTATATTTTATACTTACATGTGATAGGAAACGCCATAATCTCGAAGATTTGAGTAGCTGGATCGCCTTTTGCAAGAGGAGACTGCACAATTAACTATTTTTTTGGAGCTCTTAGACACGAAAACGACACCAAATGGCAACGGCCGCGCGTCAACTAGTTTTATATAACGTGTATGGTCATATGGTCAGCGTAAATTGGCAGAGGGGTTCGCCCAGCCTTGCCATCTCCCGTATGAATGCTCTATGTTTTTAACAGTTATTTTTGTTGACATCGCGATGCTATCCGAACCTCAGATTAACTAAACCATGGATTCGCAATGTTATTCTATGTCCCAAATAAATTTGCGTCCAGTTCAGTCGGCCATTACAAAGCACCGTGTTTGTTGTTGTGCTAAAATATCAGTCGGTGAGCATTATTTGTGAGTGCATTTTACAGTTATACGTTTTTTATTGATTTTTTTAATGAATTCTATAAAGAAAAACATAAAAAGTGTGGAATCTTGGATGCGGCGTCACTAGTTTTTTTCCGCCATCTTAGAGCACCAACCCAAATGCTGGCACGCTTTTTTCGTAGGTATTTCATGTCTATTGGTTTCTATTGTCTAAGATCCGAACGCGCCTTAGGTACTCTGTGGTTAATACATTAAAAAAATAGGTAAATGTATGGTGTTATTTTTTTATCACCCTGGAAAATTTAAGGGACGCTTCACGACATGGTATTAGAATGATTTAAATATAAATAAAAAAAATAACCCCCCTCCTTAATTTTATATATATTTTTTTTAAAATACAAAAAATGCTGCATTAGTTGAGAACAGCATTTTTAGAGATTTTTTTATTTTTTTTTATATTTTTTTTAAATTTTTTATTTAATTTTTTTTATTTTTTATATAATATTGGATGTGTCCTGAAGCGTCCCTAAAATTTTCCAGGGTGATAAAAAAATAACCGTGTATAGTCTTACACTACAAGTCAGGGAAAATCTCAAACTCCACATTTGTAATTAAATCATAAAAAATTTAGTCTCTATTTAAAGTATAACCTGCAATTTTATACGGGACCCTCGGTGGGCGAGTCCGACTCGCACTTCCCGCTTTTAGTCTCATGAACGGCCAGCCTGACCATACCAAAGAGACACAGCAGCTATTAGCTGGATAAGTTACATAAGAAAATCTACCCTTAATTATTTATGTTATATTTCTCGTAATAAAGACATTTTAGTATTATGGATCTATTAAATACCTACATAATATAATTATCGACGTTGAAACTAGGTGAGTGATGAGCACGACATCACTGGGAGAAGAACTGACAAGCGAGAATTAGTGACGACCTACAAAATTTCGAAACATCTTGCATATACGTGTCTCTGTCTAACTTCTATTAGCAGCGCCTAATGTCAAAGTGAGTCAAATATATTAAGTTCGGTAGCTATTTTTGCTAGGTTTCTATGCTTTAGTTATTCTTCTGAGGTAAATTTCATAGATATAGAATGAAATGAAATAGATGGGCTATAAAAGCCGTCAAACATGAGGAAAAGAGATAAACTTATACACATTGCCAAAGGAAAGAAGAAGGTGGCATCATTTTTTTTGTCCTTGTTACCGTATATAGGTGAAACTGGTAGTGGGGATTGTTTATCACCAGCGTCTGGTGCTAAACAAATACGTGGAAGGAATTTGTTGTGTGAATTATAGCTTACTGTGTAATTATTTAACAGTTTAATTAGTGTAATTGTGAACTATTTGAACATTTAAATCATGGTGCACTGCTCCGTTTTAGGTTGTAATAGTGATAGTGCTAGAAAACAGGAAAATATAACCTTTCACAGGTAAGACCTAAATTGTGTCAATAAAAAGCGCCAAAACTATTTTTTAAATTATAAATACAAGTTATATTGCAATATTTTATCCTTCTACTATGGTTCTCAATCATATTATGGGATTAAACATGAAATTTCAAACTAAGTAGTAAGGTTACTGTTAACCTAACAAGCTAGGAATGTCGCCATACAATATGGCCACGTATACAGCCAACGCGTATAACATTTTGCCGGGTTATAATGATACCAGTTACGCTACGACTATTTTTCCTTGATTCGTAGGTAAATTTTTACGTGAAAGTGAACTCACATATTAGTTTCTGTTACATTAATATTGACATATTTAAGTATAAAATTTTGAGCATTTTAGATAACAAAGGTAATTCTTTTGAAGTGAGACTTTCCATTTGCTTGTTTGTCTGTATTTAACAGATTTCCTTCGGAGATAACTACTCGAAAACAGTTGGGTTAAAGCTACTGGTCGATTGAATTGGCAGCCAACCAAGCATACCCGAATGTGTTCTAAGCATTTTGAACAACAGTGGATTCAGAAAAACAAAAAAGGCACTTTTCTTAGGAGTGGTGCTATTCCTAAACTTTTTTTACAGGTCAGTAACTTATACATATTATATCTACAAGATACATACCCTATCAAGCCAAAACCTAAATTTATTTTTCACAAACCCGAAAACAGTTGGGTTAAAGCTACTGGTCGATTGAATTGGCAGCCAACCAAGTATACCCGAATGTGTTCTAAGCATTTTGAACAACAGTGGATTCAGAAAAACAAAAAAGGCACTTTTCTTAGGAGTGGTGCTATTCCTAAACTTTTTTTACAGGTCAGTAACTTATACATATTATATCTACAAGATACATACCCTATCAAGCCAAAACCTAAATTTATTTTTCACAAACCCAACTCTTTTTATGGGGGATTTCGAAATTTATTTTACAGTTTTGGATTAACATGGGTAGGGTAGGTACCAAATCCTTTTCTACTATTTTGATATGGCCAAACATATTATTAATGGTTTGATTTTGGTCATTTTCTATTAATATAACAAGTCTGACCATTAGTACAGATACAGTTTAAAAATTTATTAATTAATATTTTTAATGTTTACAAAATTAGAACCTGCTTTTATTTTTAACCTGTATACATATTGTTTCAGGTCGCATCAGTGTTGGATTTCGGTTCAAATTTGAATACGCCCCGAAAGAGAAAAATGCGGCTTCAAATGCTGGGTTTGAAACAATCAGCGAGGTCATCAAATAAAAAACTACGGCCAGTGCGTCAATCGCTTAGACGATTGGGAAAAAAAGTAGTCACACTTGAAAATGTGTAAAGTGATTTGAAGTGTAAGTTAATGATGCAAAATTAGTAGTTGGACATTTTAGATACTGTAGGAGGAACCAATAGAGATTTTCTGAAAAGATTTTTAGGAGTTGACAAAAGAAAGTATTCTGAACCTTTAAGGAAATTCGCCACCCATTCACCCAGCCCAAGTGAATTTTTACCTGTATTGTAGTGAATTTTATCTCTGTAAGCCGAAGTCCTTTATTCGATGACAATAACGGTGCTATTGAAATCTAATTTTAGAAAATGTTTATTTAAAATTTAATATTATACATTTTCTAAATCTTCACAAATATTTAGTAAATGTGTAAATATTGGATTTTAAATAAACTGCAGAGATAAAGAAAAAACAATGATTATTGCCCGCTGTATTCTTAATCGAGCGACGATCTTCGCAAGGTACTTAGCTGGCAAAAGCTGGAAGCGGTTGGTCGCGGATCGTGCTTAGTGGCGAGCACTTGGAGAGGCCTATGTCCAGCAGTGGACGCGTGTGGATGATGATGATGATTCCTAACATTTTTTCTTATATTTGCAAAGATGTTTACATAATAGCTTAAATAAATAATTAAGTAAAATATTTTAAAAGAAATATACTCGAGTAAATCCGAAAAGTGTAGTTTTATTTAAAAGTGTAAATAACTTTAGACTGCTGCGAAGGTTGAATGAAGAATTCAATAAAAAAAATCGCAACTTCCTCCCACTTTTATTTTTTGAGACATATTATTGAGCAAGGGGCGCTCATTAAAATGTCTCAAAAAAATACGTAGATCAATCAACCCTACTTTATGTTAGTAGTGGTAAAAGCCACTATAAACATAAAGTAGGGTAAAACTTAAAGCAACACTGGTATACCCATCTACTTTAGGCAGGTATGACGTCATCTATGTCTGTCCCTTACGGGTATACGGTCACGTCCTATCTATTCATTCTTTATCTAAGGTAAATTTCATTCTTTATCTTTTTTTTTTCTCCCTGTTAGGGGAAGGCAAAGGAAACTTAGTCCATACAGCCTAGTCTTTAGTATTTGGATTATATTAATAATATCTCGTTTTGAAATTAATTATGATTACATTTGTTACTTTTCCTTTTTTTTTTTTTTTTAATATTCATACATTATTATTATTATTTTTTTTATATTATATTTGTTTTTTTTTTGCCCCTTTTGATGAGGAACCTATAATTACTAGTAGTGGTGGGTCGGTACGCGTTTCTGCAATACCGAAATTATGTATTGGTTTAGTTTGTAATAACGGTTTTTGAAACTATTTATTTTAATAACTAGTTATTGAATGGGTATCGGGTATCGCAAGTGTCGACAGAGGGCTCGGTTTCGGTTCGAAGGAAAATCATGTTTTATTGATTATATGATTTTACTCGGCAACTATCTATTGACGTGACTGAGTATTGGGTGTTCGATAGTAACCACCAGTATTATTTTTAATATATGAAAATGAACTTTCCTTCATACTTTGACCAGGCTTAGGACTGGCTGCCAGGTGGCAGGCGTATTTAAATTAAAAGTTCATTTGATTTTATGTACATTGTTATTCTGTACATATCTACAATATTTACACTTCACTATAAACCTATTTTATATTTCACACGTTTTTATTTACACTATGTTACGAAGTTTTGTATTTACAATTTGGCGCGAATAGTTTGCCGTCGGTTCCGTCAGCCTGGCGCCTAGTATCGGCTCTCTCTCACTCGGGTACCACGTTGCGAGCGACAGCAAGTGAACCGTCCGTTCCACACAATAAATAGTTACTCCCGATAAATAGTTTCTGAAGAAGTCAATACATAGTTTTCGGTATTGCTGCTAATAAATAGTTTCAATAACTGTTTACGGTTTATAACGCCCATAACTAATTACTAGTAGTAAACAAACTGAAAACAACTCATAAAAAGTTACTTTCATTTTATTTGCTTTGAATTTGAAACTATAACCATAAGAATAACTAACAATACGAGTATTATTAGTTATTCCTATGCTATAACACCCAAAAATAAAAATTGTCGCTAAAACATCCGTCAATTGTGTTTGACGTATCAATCAAATCAAACCAATCCAAAAAACATGGAAACATAAACTTCAACGAACTTGCCAAAAGAAAATTTTATAAACTTTCAGTTAACTTTTACAAAACTTAATAAGATTTTATCAAAAATAAATTTACACAAGATGAAGAAAAAATGGATGCTAAAAGTCGCGAAAACCAAATCTATAAACAACGCCTAAATTTCTCGAACATTGTTCATAATGAATTTATACAAGGGAAGATAAGTTTCAGTATTCATGAGAAGGGATTGCACACTCCGCGGAACTGACTCACTTGAACCATACAAACGACTGAGCTCATCCAATAGCACAAGGCGCTGACTGCTATAAGATGAACAGGAGAATATGATGTGAGCTATCGTCTGTTCTTCATGGGAAGAACAGAAATTACACGTACTACTATTAATAATATTTAACCTTGAAAGATGAAAATTGAGGCGGCAATGACCAAAGCGAAGGCGATTTATACACGAATAAAACTTTCTACATATGTACATGGAGCTACGACAAAACCACGGGTTATAGTTAATTGGTACGTTAAGTGAAGCGTACCATAATACTTTATTTTCGACTTCATTTACATTAATTCTGTGATTATTATATTTTTCTACTAATCTTTGCGTTAAAAGAGGAGTACAATCTGTAAAAGGTAATGACACACTTGTCTCTACTTGAGCCATTGAATCAGGAAGAGTACAAATACGTTTAGCCAAAAAGTCAGCCTTTTCATTTCCATAGATTCCCACATGAGATGGAACCCACACAAAAATTATGTTTATTTTGTATTTATTAACAATTTCAAAATAAAGTTCTTTAATAGTATGAATTATGTAATTTGTTGAAGCTTTTAGTTTACTATTTTGTAGATTTTTTAAAACGCTCATACTATCACTTACAATAACCCAGTGCACACATTCTTGTTTGTGATTATTTATGTGTCTCAAAGCTCCCAATATAGCAACAGCTTCAGCTGTAAAAATGGAGGCATGACAGTTGATTTTTTTGCTTAACCCAGTTTTTGCACCTGCATCGAATAGAGCAAAGGACACATTCGTGTCAGTCTTTGAACCATCTGTATACAAGAACTTATAATGTGAATACTCTGCAAACATGCAATATGCATCCTCTTTTGTCTTAATATTGTCTTTTATTATTATTTTTATTGCAGGAAATTTGCTGGAATATGAACCTTCATAACAAGGAAGAATAAATGATCTATGTACATTCAAGGAATCTAAATAAGTAATAAATGAAGTGAAATTCTGAAGAAGATAAAAAGATCCAGTCTGGGAAGAAGAAAGAGATGAAGAACAAGACATCAAGTTGGACAAAAGATGATGATTTTTTAAACTGTACATTTTAGATATAAATCTTTCTTTTAAGTACATAAATCTAATTTTTATTGGAGGTAAATTACATTACTGTTTGTACTTTTAAAAGCTCCAGTGATCAATCTCATAGATTTATTCTGAATTTTCTCTAAAATATCAGTAAGTTTAAGATCAGCAGCAAAGCATAAAAAGCCATACTCAAAGTGACTACGAACAATTGATTTAAATAGAAGCAACAATATTTTTGGATCTGCTCCCCAATTCGTTGATGTAAGGGATTTTAAAATGTTGTATGCTTTATTAGCTTTAGTTGAAACTTCTTGAATGTACTTTTTCCAAGAAAGATTGCTAGTAAATATGATGCCTAAAAATTTTGCTTCCAGTGACGTGGGTATAGCAATACCATTATAATAGATAGGTGTCATGTTGAATGTTCTCTTACCAAATACAACTAATTTTGATTTAGAGGGATTGATTTGAAGATTTAAATAATTGAAATAGGATTTTAACTTTTTTAAAGAGTTATTAATTGCATTTGATGCTATAGCTAAATTATCGCCAGATATATACACAACCAGGTCATCAGCAAACTGTAGATTTTTGACATCACTTCCCAAAATCAAATTTAAACGCCTTATATACAGTGTAAATAACAAAGGTGATAAGATTCCACCTTGACAAACTCCAGTATATGACAATCTAGGACCAATCAAACTATTATCATGCTTAACATAAATTTTCCTTCCTAACAAAAAATTGTTAAGCCAATTTATTATTTTATGGGGGATACCAATCAATAGTAGTTCTTCACAGAGCACATTAATATTAACACTGTTAAATGCACCTGCTACATCAAAAAATACAGCCAAAAGGAATTTTTTATTCTTTATAGAATTATGAATATCTAAATGAAGTTGACTAATGCTCTCCCGAGCTGATATTCCTTTTCTAAAACCAAACTGATTTGATGGCAACAATTTGTTCTGTTCAATATAAAACTCTAACCTTTGTTTTAAAAGTTGCTCAAATATTTTTCCTATGCAAGATGTTAATGCAATAGGACGGTAAGAGTCAGGGATACCTTTTGGTTTATTAGGTTTCAAAATTGGACCCAAACAATCAGTTTTCCAGCTGTCAGGTATTATGTTGTGGGCCCAAAGATAATTTAAAATATTGAGAAATATATTAAAGCAGTGAGAGTTCAACTTTTTAATCAAGGCGTAAGAGATTCCATCAAGACCAGTAGCTGTATCTTTATGTGACATAACTGCAGATTTTAACTCTTCTAGTGAGAATGGTTGCAAAAAGTAATTCGAACTTGAATTTGTCTGATTACTGCTGTATGATACATTATCATAATTATTAGCAAAATCTGGAGAATATTTTTGAAGAAAATCCAAAACCCAATTGTTATCACTAGTACTGTTGCATGAAATATATGACTTGTTGAATTTACGCATATATTTCCAAATTAAAGATATAGGTGTGGTGCGGTTAAAGGAGTTGCATAAAGTGGCCCAACTATTAGCTCTTTCTGTTTTTAAAGTTCGTTTTTTTACAGCCTGCAATCTCTTGAATTCTATAAATTTGCTGTCAGATGGGTTGTGCTTAAAATTGATGTAAGCCATTTTACTCTGATAAACTGCATCAGAACACTTTTGATTCCACCATGGTAATGGTGATCTCCTATGATTCAGAGTGCGACGAGGAGAGGATATTTGAGATGCATTATTTCGTTTATTATAGGGTGAAGGAATACAGCTTTCAGTGGCAGATATAATATATTTACAAAATGCACTGTATGCTTCTAGTGGTGAGTAATCATCATATTTAAAATTAGATAATAAGGACTGTACAGTATTTACATATTTATTCCAATCTATTAACTTATATTTAGGAGAATGTGGCAAGGGCTTGCTATTCGATTGAAATCTATGTTCATGTATATCATTACTCACTAGAACCTTTATGATAACAGGTAGATGATAGCTACCAAGAGGATCATCGTGTACTGACCAATCACATGAAAGGGCTAATGATGAAGAAACAATTGATAAGTCAAGAGCATTAGCACGCCATGACATGGATCCAACAGTGGTTACTTGTCCATCGTTTAACAAAACTAATTCGTTATCCACGACTTCTAAAATATCTCTACCACGAGGAGAATCAGAATTACAACCCCATGAAGTATGATGGGCGTTGAAATCACCCCCAATCACCATTGGAGGGGGGATGGAGTTAACTAAGTTATCAAATTTACTTTTATCAAACCTAGAACCGGAGTATGTTGGGCAATAACAACTAATAATGCTAATATCTTTATTATTGTAAGTTATACGTACACAAATGTTTTGTATTGAGTCATCAAAATAAGTTGTAATTTTTTTGTAATCAATAGAGTTGTGAATCAAAATTGCAACACCATTGTGGTTGTTACCACAGTCGTTCCTTTCTATTTTGTATTGTTTTATATTAAGAGTTTGAGTAGGCGTCAACCAAGTTTCAGACAAAAGAGCTACATGTATTTTGTGTTCAAATAAGAAGTGTTCTAACATTAATCTATTGCAGAGTATACTTTGGGCGTTACAATGAATAATATTAAGTGTAATATCCATTATGAAGAAGGACTAAATATCTTTTCTAAAGTATTATTTAATGAGACACGAATAGTATTTGAGTTTATAGGCGTTTTTTGATCTTTGTTATTTATAATAATTTGTGTTATAGCATTTGCCAGTAAATTAATAAAGCGGTCAGATTTCGTCAAATTTTTCATCTGGGTTTCAAAATGTTTTGCGTTTAATTGTGGGAAAGCTTTCTTCGTTTAACAAGTCCGAATATTTTGCTGTACGTGATTTAATTCTATTTTCTTCAGTTTTTTGTTTTTTAATTGGGCATTGATTCGAAATTGCTATGTGATCGCCACCACAGTTGGCGCATTTAGCATTATTAGGCGCTATTTTGCAAGATTTGAAATTGTGGTTTTCAGTGCAAATCGAACATATTTCTGAATTTCGACAAAATTTGGCAATGTGACCAAACTTCATACACCGTAAACACTGTTTGACTGGAGGAACGTATACGCTTACCTCGTGCCTCCAAGAGTCCAGGTATACATACTGTGGCAATTCTGTCGATGCGAACGTGACTGCGACTGTCGGAGTTGGCTGGAACGAGACTGCACCATCCTCATTACGTACACGACGCATGAAGCGCCTCACCTGAATTATATTCCTTGAACTTCCAATAAGAGTCGATATATTCTTATTCGATAAGTCAATTGGTACTGACGTTATAACACCAGTGACCTCGGTGTCACTAGCTGGAATCGTTGCTTTCAAGGAAAGCTCTTCCAGCAATTTCTTATTTTGTAAGAAAACATTTGCATTGTTGGATAAGTCAAATGTAATACCAATCTTAAACTTATTGATAGATTTTAGGTGGAGTATGCCAGTAACGCAATGCTTGCGTATGGCATGTGACAGAGCTAGCCTATCTTTGTCATTAAATTGGCGCTCGTCTTTGTGTGATGCGAAAACAATAAATTCTGACTTTGCAGTATTCTCGGGGTACTTCCTAGTATATCCTGGGACTTTATAAATCTCATATTTTCTGCTGTTACTGTTTTCAGCAGCCTCCGAGTCTGAAGAAGATTCTCCAGGAGACGAGCACTTGTCTGGTGGGGGTTCTTTTTTTCGCTTCTTAGTAGCTCCCATATTTAACTAAAACTACACTATACTATTTATATTTACAATTAAGATGATATATATACAGTTACAACTATTATAATAAAATGAAATACGAAATTAATATGTTTTACAGAAAGTATAAAATTTGGGCGCCTTTCACGTTCAAAGTTCCCGCCGAAGACCTCATTCTATATCTATGGTAAGGACTTCGGCGGGAACTTTGAACGTGAAAGGCGCCCAAATTTTATACTTTCTGTAAAACATTTTCATTTCGTATTTCATTTTATTATAATAGTTGTAACTGTATATATATCATCTTAATTGTAAATATAAATAGTATAGTGTACAGTTTTAGTTAAATATGGGGGCTACTAAAAAGCGAAAAAAAGAACCCCCACCAGACAAGTGCTCGTCTCCTGGAGAATCTTCTTCAGACTCGGAGGCTGCTGAAAACAATAACAGCAGAAAATATGAGATTTATAAAGTCCCAGGATATACTAGGAAGTACCCCGAGAATACTGCAAAGTCAGAATTTATTGTTTTCGCATCACACAAAGATGAGCGCCAATTTAATGACAAAGATAGGCTAGCTCTGTCACATGCCATACGCAAGCATTGCGTTACTGGCATACTCCACCTAAAATCTATCAATAAGTTTAAGATAGGTATTACATTTGACTTATCCAACAATGCAAATGTTTTCTTACAAAATAAGAAATTGCTGGAAGAGCTTTCCTTGAAAGCAACGATTCCAGCTAGTGACACCGAGGTCACTGGTGTTATAACGTCAGTACCAATTGACTTATCGAACAAGAATATATCGACTCTTATTGGAAGTTCAAGAAATATAATTCAGGTGAGGCGCTTCATGCGTCGTGTACATAATGAGGATGGTGCAGTCTCGTTCCAGCCAATTCCGACAGTTGCAGTCACGTTCGCATCGACAGAATTGCCACAGTATGTATACCTGGACTCTTGGAGGCACGAGGTAAGCGTATACGTTCCTCCAGTCAAACAGTGTTTACGGTGTATGAAGTTTGGTCACATTGCCAAATTTTGTCGAAATTCAGAAATATGTTCGATTTGCACTGAAAACCACAATTTCAAATCTTGCAAAATAGCGCCTAATAATGCTAAATGCGCCAACTGTGGTGGCGATCACATAGCAATTTCGAATCAATGCCCAATTAAAAAACAAAAAACTGAAGAAAATAGAATTAAATCACGTACAGCAAAATATTCGGACTTGTTAAACGAAAAAGCTTTCCCACAATTAAACGCAAAACATTTTGAAACCCAGATGAAAAATTTGACGAAATCTGACCGCTTTATTAATTTACTGGCAAATGCTATAACACAAATTATTATAAATAACAAAGATCAAAAAACGCCTATAAACTCAAATACTATTCGTGTCTCATTAAATAATACTTTAGAAAAGATATTTAGTCCTTCTTCATAATGGATATTACACTTAATATTATTCATTGGAACGCCCAAAGTATACTCTGCAATAGATTAATGTTAGAACACTTCTTATTTGAACACAAAATACATGTAGCTCTTTTGTCTGAAACTTGGTTGAAGCCTACTCAAACTCTTAATATAAAACAATACAAAATAGAAAGGAACGACTGTGGTAACAACCACAATGGTGTTGCAATTTTGATTCACAACTCTATTGATTACAAAAAAAATACAACTTATTTTGATGACTCAATGCAAAACATTTGTGTACGTATAACTTACAATAATAAAGATATTAGCATTATTAGTTGTTATTGCCCAACATACTCCGGTTCTAGGTTTGATAAAAGTAAATTTGATAACTTAGTTAACTCCATCCCCCCTCCAATGGTGATTGGGGGTGATTTCAACGCCCATCATACTTCATTGGGTTGTAATTCTGATTCTCCTCGTGGTAGTGATATTTTAGAAGTCGTGGATAATAACGAATTAGTTTTGTTAAACGATGGACAAGTAACCACTGTTGGATCCATGTCATGGCGTGCTAATGCTCTTGACTTATCAATTGTTTCTTCATCATTAGCCCTTTCATGTGATTGGTCAGTTCACGATGATCCTCTTGGTAGCTATCATCTACCTGTTATCATAAAGGTTCTAGTGAGTAATGATATACATGAACATAGATTTCAATCGAATAGCAAGCCCTTGCCACATTCTCCTAAATATAAGTTAATAGATTGGAATAAATATGTAAATACTGTACAGTCCTTATTATCTAATTTTAAATATGATGATTACTCACCACTAGAAGCATACAGTGCATTTTGTAAATATATTATATCTGCCACTGAAAGCTGTATTCCTTCACCCTATAATAAACGAAATAATGCATCTCAAATATCCTCTCCTCGTCGCACTCTGAATCATAGGAGATCACCATTACCATGGTGGAATCAAAAGTGTTCTGATGCAGTTTATCAGAGTAAAATGGCTTACATCAATTTTAAGCACAACCCATCTGACAGCAACTTTATAGAGTTCAAGAGATTGCAGGCTGTAAAAAAACGAACTTTAAAAACAGAAAGAGCTAATAGTTGGGCCACTTTATGCAACTCCTTTAACCGCACCACACCTATATCTTTAATTTGGAAATATATGCGTAAATTCAACAAGTCATATATTTCATGCAACAGTACTAGTGATAACAATTGGGTTTTGGATTTTCTTCAAAAATATTCTCCAGATTTTGTTAATAATTATGATAATGTATGCAGCAGTAATCAGACAAATTCAAGTTCGAATTACTTTTTGCAACCATTCTCACTAGAAGAGTTAAAATCTGCAGTTATGTCACGTAAAGATACAGCTACTGGTCTTGATGGAATCTCTTACGCCTTGATTAAAAAGTTGAACTCTCACTGCTTTAATATATTTCTCAATATTTTAAATTATCTTTAGGCCCACAACATAATACCTGACAGCTGGAAAACTGATTGTTTGGTTCCAATTTTGAAACCTAATAAACCAAAAGGTATCCCTGACTCTTACCGTCCTATTGCATTAACATCTTGCATAGGAAAAATATTTGAGCAACTTTTAAAACAAAGGTTAGAGTTTTATATTGAACAGAAGAAATTGTTGCCATCAAATCAGTTTGGTTTTAGAAAAGGAATATCAGCTCGAGAGAGCATTAGTCAACTTCATTTAGATATTCATAATTCTATAAAGAATAAAAAAATCCTTTTGGCTGTATTTTTTGATGTAGCAGGTGCATTTAACAGTGTTAATATTAATGTGCTCTGTAAAGAACTACTATTGATTGGTAAGTGATGTCAAAAATCTACAGTTTGCTGATGACCTGGTTGTGTATATATCTGGCGATAATTTAGCTATAGCATCAAATGCAATTAACAACTCTTTAAAAAAGTTAAAATCCTATTTCAATTATTTAAATCTTCAAATCAATCCCTCTAAATCAAAATTAGTTGTATTTGGTAAGAGAACATTCAACATGACACCTATCTATTATAATGGTATTGCTATACCCACGTCACTGGAAGCAAAATTTTTAGGCATCATATTTACTAGCAATCTTTCTTGGAAAAAGTACATTCAAGAAGTTTCAACTAAAGCTAATAAAGCATACAACATTTTAAAATCCCTTACATCAACGAATTGGGGAGCAGATCCAAAAATATTGTTGCTTCTATTTAAATCAATTGTTCGTAGTCACTTTGAGTATGGCTTTTTATGCTTTGCTGCTGATCTTAAACTTACTGATATTTTAGAGAAAATTCAGAATAAATCTATGAGATTGATCACTGGAGCTTTTAAAAGTACAAACAGTAATGTAATTTACCTCCAATAAAAATTAGATTTATGTACTTAAAAGAAAGATTTATATCTAAAATGTACAGTTTAAAAAATCATCATCTTTTGTCCAACTTGATGTCTTGTTCTTCATCTCTTTCTTCTTCCCAGACTGGATCTTTTTATCTTCTTCAGAATTTCACTTCATTCATTACTTATTTAGATTCCTTGAATGTACATAGATCATCTATTCTTCCTTGTTATGAAGGTTCATATTCCAGCAAATTTCCTGCAATAAAAATAATAATAAAAGACAATATTAAGACAAAAGAGGATGCATATTGCATGTTTGCAGAGTATTCACATTATAAGTTCTTGTATACAGATGGCTCAAAGACTGACACGAATGTGTCCTTTGCTCTATTCGATGCAGGTGCAAAAACTGGGTTAAGCAAAAAAATCAACTGTCATGCCTCCATTTTTACAGCTGAAGCTGTTGCTATATTGGGGGCTTTGAGACACATAAATAATCACAAACAAGAATGTGTGCACTGGGTTATTGTAAGTGATAGTATGAGCGTTTTAAAAAATTTACAAAATAGTAAACTAAAAGCTTCAACAAATTACATAATTCATACTATTAAAGAACTTTATTTTGAAATTGTTAATAAATACAAAATAAACATAGTTTTTGTGTGGGTTCCATCTCATGTGGGAATCTATGGAACTGAAAAGGCTGACTTTTTGGCTAAACGTATTTGTACTCTTCCTGATTCAATGGCTCAAGTAGAGACAAGTGTGTCATTACCTTTTACAGATTGTACTCCTCTTTTAACGCAAAGATTAGTAGAAAAATATAATAATCACAGAATTAATGTAAATGAAGTCGAAAATAAAGGATTATGGTACGCTTCACTTAACGTACCAATTAACTATAACCCGTGGTTTTGTCGTAGCTCCATGTACATATGTAGAAAGTTTTATTCGTGTATAAATCGCCTTCGCTTTGGTCATTGCCGCCTCAATTTCCATCTTTCAAGGTTAAATATTATTAATAGTAGTACGTGTAATTTTTGTTCTTCCCATGAAGAACAGACGATAGCTCACATCATATTCTCCTGTTCATCTTATAGCATTCAGCGCCTTGTGCTATTGGATGAGCTCAGTCGTTTGTATGGTTCAAGTGAGTCAGTTCCGCGGAGTGTGCAATCCCTTCTCATGAATACTGAAACTTATCTTCCCTTCTATAAATTCATTATGAACACTGTTCGAGAAATTTAGGCGTTGTTTATAGATTTGGTTTTCGCGACTTTTAGCGTCCATTTTTTCCTCATCTTATGTAAATTTATTTTTGATAAAATCTTATTAAGTTTTGTAAAAGTTAACTGAAAGTTTATAAAATTTTCTTTTGGCAAGTTCGTTGAAAGTTATGTTTCCATGTTTTTTGGATTGGTTTGATTTGATTGATACGTCAAAAACAATTGACGGATGTTTTAGCGACAATTTTTATTTATGGGTGTTATAGCATAAGAATAACTAATAGTACTCGTATTGTTAGTTATTCTTATGGTTATAGTTTCAAATTCAAAGCAAATAAAATGAAAGTAACTTTTTATGAGTTGTTTTCAGTTTGTTTAGTACTAGTAATTTTAAGTTCTTCATCAAAAGGGGTAAAAAAAAAAAACAAATATAATATAAAAAAAAATTAATAAAAATAATGTATGAATATTAAAAAAAAAAAGGAAAAGTAACAAATGTAATAATAATTAATTTCAAAACGAGATATTATTAATATAATCCAAATACTAAAGACTAGGCTGTATGGACTAAGTTTCCTTTGCCTTCCCCTAACAGGGAGAAAAAAAAAATTATAAAAATAATGTATGAATATTAAAAAAAAAAGGAAAAGTAACAAATGTAATAATAATTAATTTCAAAACGAGATATAATTAATATAATCCAAATACTAAAGACTAGGCTGTATGGACTAAGTTTCCTTTGCCTTCCCCTAACAGGGAGAAAAAAAAAAATTTTATGGTAAATGTCTTAGATAAAGAATGAAATATCTATGGTAAATGTCAATGGCCGTGTTCCGTTTCGCGATTATAGTGACCATCAGCACTGTGAGCGCACTAACAGGCGGCCCGTTTCGCGACAACAGCGTTTACGTTGGATGTGATGACGTCATTGATTGCGTCACAAACAACGTTTACAGTGGCCGCATTCACCAGAACACATCGATGAGTCATCGATTGCGAATTTTCTTCTGAATGCACACAAAAATGCGATGACTGACAGCGATTGACAACAATTGGACGCCATTTTTTCCATCGCATTTCATTTTCGATTAGTATCAGCGATTAGTGATTAGTTTTACTGTTGTTTGTCAAATTTGAATTGAATTTTAATAGTTTTTTTATTTTAATAGAAATTCTTTGTGATTTATATGCTTCTTATATACTCAGTGCTTGTGTTGACACAGGTAGTTTTCGGTTTTCATTTAAAAAAAACCAAAACAAACATTAAAGTAGGTAACCTAAATAAAACCCAAAACCACATAAAGACATCACAGAACAGTGTCTATAAAAATATGCGTTCAGCAGAATGCATCGAAACTGGTAATCGGTCACGTGATCGATGACTTAGCGATGTGTTCTGGTGAATGCGGCCAGTGCTCAGGCCGAATTCCTCAGCACCGTGAGTCAAATGTTATTGTCGAGTTGACAGTTTGCTTTGGTTCGCTAATTCGATAGTTGAAAATTACTTTTTAATTGAATTGAAGGCAAAAATTATCCTAATATCCTGAAAATTGAATTAAATGTAAGGAAAAAATGACGACATTAGAATTACCAGTTTTTGTTGAAGAAGAAAACAAAGTAGTTTACCTCAAACTGTCTCCTGAAGACGCTAAAAGAGCAGAAAATGGTAAAAGATAGGTACAAGGCAATGAAAAACTGCTAAATCTTAAATATCACAGAAAACATTTGAAATTTCGAGTTAAATTCTTTTTGAGGTTATGTTTGTAAATGTTTAATGTTACTGAAATAACATAAATATATTGTTTGCGTGCCAGAGTATGGCGAAATGTGAGAGCGAATACCTATGTAATCAAACAGCCATTGTACCACTTTCTATGCAAATAAAATGAAATGAATTTGAATTTGTTTTGATATTATTGACGTAAGCGCGCTCACGATCGTTCCGAGACCATTATCGCGTCTATTGATTTGGTCGGGGCTACGTTCCAAAACATCACCCGGAGTGAGTAGGTGGTGGGGGGAGAGTGGCCGGTTAGGGTGGTCGGAGTGTTGGTTGTTTTAGAACGGCAAGAGTGTTGTCTGCTTTGTTTACATAACCAAATATACAAAAATAAGAAAATATATGATTCATCAGCGCGTTCGTTCGCTTTAATGCATGGATTACATTCCTCTGTTTCATCTACGAAAATGCTAAAACCAACAGAATATGAATTCTGTTAAATCGCGGCCTAACCTAGCTTCAGCGGAAATGAAGGCCAATTTTACAATCGTGTCACTTACGATACCTATAGTCTTTGGAATTTAAAATCAACTTATTGTCGACGTTACGAAGCGCATCCTCGCTCTCCGAGATGCACAAATTGTGTGTGAATATGAAATCTTTGTAATCACAATCACACACAACTTTAAAATCCACACAATTTCCCGCCAAATCCAATCGAGTGAAATTACACCTTGCTATATTATGCGGGTGAGATTCTACTCGATCGAGTGCACTCCGTTGCGTTTTAGGACACGCCACTCCAACACTCTCGAGTGCACCCGAAATGTTTTAGGACATACTTCGGGTGACCGAGTGCACTCGGGTGATGTTTTGGAACGTAGCCCCGGGCGTGAGCAGTCCGAGTACCTACTGTGGCCGTGTTCCGTTTCGCGATAATAGTGACCATCAGCACTGTGAGCGCGCTAACAGGCGGCCCGTTTCGCGACAACAGCGTTCACGTTGGATGTGATGACGTCATTGATTGCGTCACAAACAACGTTTACAGTGCTCAGGCGGAATTCGTCAGCACCGTGAGTCAAATGTCATTGTCGAGTTGACATTTTGTTTTGGTTTGCTAATTCGATTGTTGAAAATTACTCTGTATTTGAATTGAAGGCAAAAATAAGCCAAATATCCTAAAAATTGAATTAAATATAAGGAAAAAATGACGACATTAGAATTACGAGTTTTTGTTGAAGAAGAAAACAAAGTAGTTTACCTCAAACTGTCTCCTGAAGACGCTAAAAGAGCAGAAAATGGTAAAAGATAGGTACAAGGCAATGAAAAACTGCTAAAGCTTGAATATCACAGAAAACAATTGAAATTACGAGTTAAATTCTTTTTGAGGTTATGTTTGTTTTGATATTATTGACATAAGCGCGCTCACGGTCGTTCCGAGACGATAGCATGCCATTGGCATCATTATCGCGTCTATTGATTCGGTACGGGCGTGAGCAGTCTGAGTACTGTGAGTAGTGTAATCTCGAAACGGAACAGGGCCATGTCGGCTCGGCACCTTGGCAGACAGAAACGTCAGTTTTCGCGTTTTTTATTGTTTTGCAAATAAAATTTACTTTTACAAAGAACGAATAAGATGTTGATAGTCTTGTATTTTTTTTACACTATTTTAATGATAATGTCGATTGCCGTCCTTTTTGTAGTTCCTAGTGAATAATTTTAATTTAATTAAGTGAAGTTCTATTAATTTTGATCTTTTTGATATCATTGGAATGTCCACTTGTTGTGGTAGCGAAATTATTTACAATTCAGTAGTGAGTGAAATACTAGCAAGTAATGTTGAAATACTTTTAAATGTATTCGATATTCTTGCAAAATATTGGCTTTTGCTCGGAATAATTTCAATCATTACAATTGTAGTGTTTATTTACTGCAAGTAAGATTTTAATTTATAGTAAAAATTATAGTAATTGTATTGAACAAGTGCACCTGTTTAGTGCTGATTCAAACATCGTTGGAGCTTTGGTTCTGCCAGGTAATTTTTCATCTAATCCCATCATTATATGGATATATTGCCTCCCTTTATTCCTCGCCCTATAAATGTCGTCTCTTTTAGCTATGTTAAATTAACCCATTATTAAAATCCTTTGTAAATATATCTACACTTGCAACATCAAACTATAATCATACTGTGCTTTCTGTATGTTTTACCTCTATGTTCTATCTTGTGACATTTTGTTTTGTCCCTTTTTTATGTAACCCAGAACAAATTTATTGACACATTTGGCCACATTGAAACTAATAAACTCTAAAAACAGTCTTTTACCCAAAACTGGAGATTGGCAGTAATGGTTGTCGACCATGACCGATTGCCATAACATTTAAAGAAGAAGAATCTTTTATAATAGCACTAGTACTCAACTGTTCTATAATTTTGCATACCACTGAATAGACATTATACATAAATTTTTTTTCATTCTTCATAATGATCTTTAATATCAAGCAAAGCCTGCAATTTAAAAAAAATTAAAACGTTGCCCTACACTAGGATTTTCTCCTGTGTCGTGGGTGCAGTTACAAACATAGAATATCACATGCACATATGCCCAGATCGGAACAAATTTCTGTAGACCATACAAAATATTTGTCCCATACAGGAATCGAACCCACGACCCATTGTGCGGTAGGCGATGGTGGATGAAAAGGAAGGGATTTAGATTAGCAACCCACAATTTTTTTTATTTTTTATTGCAGAAAGTTGGCAAACAAGCAAACTGCCCACCTGATGGTAAGTGGTAACAGTCACCTATAATACATGTGGCTCTTGTGAGATTCGCAGCAAAACTGCAACCCCCACAAGAACCACAGTGTACGTTGCCAACTTGTGACACAAGATATAAAGTCACAGTACCCAGTAATTTCACTGCCATATCTTACCCTTCAAACTGGAACACAGCAATGCAAGCACTGCTGCTTTGCGGCAGAAATAGGAAAGACGGAGACACCTAAGCAGACGACCCTGGTACAGAGTCTCCCTCCAGATTTGGGGGTGGGAGAGGAGGGGGCTAGGGCCTCTGCTTTCCCCCCTCCCCCCACCCCCCAATGTGAGCCATGAATTAAGTTGGCTGTTTTTATAAAAAGTTTGGCTCACATTTAGATTAACAACCCATGATTTGCTGGTTTATCATTGGAAAGACAATTTTTTTAAGCACATTTGTGAAGTTTTACATTTCGAAAACTTATAGTTTATTTGTAATAATTAATGAAAGTTTGTTTTGTATGAAAAATATAGATTATGTTTCTTCTTTCTGGTATTTAACAGCAATATCTCTTTAGATTTCACCTTTTTTTAACTGATTTCAAAAAAGAAGGAGGTTACCAGTTCGATGCATATGAGTTTTTTTGTGTATGTTACGCGCTTGGTGGCGCATTGGCGCGTGCGCTCAGCGAACAATTGCTAAGGTTAAGCAATGTTCGCTGTGGTCAGTCCTAGGATGGGTGACCAAAATAAGAAACAGCTCAAGCTCCTCCGTGCTTTGGAAGGCATGTTAAACAGTGGGTCCTGTGCCTGATCTTCCCCCGGTTGTGTCGGTTAACCGTCCCATCGGACTAGGCGAGTGAAGGAACAGAGAGTGCACTTGCGTTTGCGCAGTCACTTCTGCACTATAATATCTACTGCGCAGATGGCTAGTCTCTGTGGAGATTGGCCGCCGTGACCGAATATCGGTTAGGAGGACATTATTATGTTACGCGCTTATGCCGCCAATTGTGGACCGATTTTCTAAACTCTTTTTGTATTAGTTAGAATATACTGCTACGGTAGTCCCATCTAAAGTCAGGATCTGATAATGGGATCCCAGGAAAATCGAGGCAAACCCTTAAATTTTATAGTTACACTCTAAAGTCAGGATCTGATAATGGGATCCCAGGAAAATCGAGGCAAACCCTTAAATTTTATAGTTACACCCAATGTGTTCCATATTTCTTCCGAAGTTATTCAGGTATTTACGTCTGGTTGTCATGTACCGAGATGATGATTTAAGTATCCTTAACTTTAGAGGTTTTTTTTTATACAGGCACTATTGACCCTTTTTTAAATGCAATAGGTAAGTATTGACACTTTGTTGTATACTTCATGCATAATATCAGTGTCAATACATAATAAACTGCATGCTTAAAATAATAATTATTATAATAATTTATTTAATTTTAAGCTATATAACGAGGCTTACTATATATTAGCTACTATATACATTATGAGGTACTTATTTAATATGTTTGTTACAATATTATGGCTTATAATAATTCAGACAAATGATAGTTCCCTGACTTTCATGCTAGGTCAGACCTGTGTTACAAAAGTCAGTGGTAAGTGGTAAACACAATAACATTTTAACAAACTCATACAAAGACAAGTGAGATAGTGATGATGCGACTTAACTAGAAGTAAGTCTAAGAAGTAGTATACAAATATATCTAATTTATTAATATACTAGCTGTGCCCGCGAACTACGTTTCGCCATCAAATTACTTAACACAGTGTTTAGTTTTTTCCTCCATTTTATTCCATAATGATTCAACTTTATTCTGCCTTTCTTGAGCATCGGCCATTTCGAAATTAGGACAATTTTCGTAGATTCGTAATGTTTTCTAACAGTCCACAAAATTAAATACATTACATATTACTATAAACACTAAGTATAATTATTGTTTTAGAGACATTATTGATATTAATAAATTCTTCTTCAGTAGAAAGAACTACACAGTTGCAAGAATAATCTTTATTGTATTCATGTTTCGAATTAAAATAAACAATTGTTAATAAATTAGAACTGTATACGAATAAAGTTTAGATTTTATAATGGGTGTTGGTAACACCAACAAAATATATTTTTTGGATATGACAACTTGGCCAATTTTGACTGGTCGTACAGTAAGCTCCTTGTCAAGCTATACTGTTTGACCTTTGAACCGTTCTTATGTCGCTCGTAATACTGGCGGTTTTCGTAGAGTTAATGTATAGCATGAATGGGGGGGTTACTGTACAAATACGTTTTCCGTATTCGATATACGATCACGGAATACAGACACGGAGTTTCATGAACGTAGCGCAGACGTTCGTTTCTTCTCATTCGGAATTTCTACCATTCTACCTAAACGTACGTACAGAACGTGTTCCGTTCGTAATAAAAACGAACGTGTGCGGTAGTCAATGAGTATTTTGTATAGATTTGATGCATTCGGATGCCCGCATTCAGAAAACGAATGCGAAAAAACGTATTTACGCGGTTAGCCTTAAAATGTATTGAGACTTCCGTTTTTGTAACGTGTACTGTGCGATATAGTGTTGCTGGCATAGTTCGGTTAGCAAACTCGCCATGATGACTAACATCCAACACACAAACTTGGAGTTATCGTTAGTTAGTTCACGATCGTTGCATTATCACGGTCTCGAATGACACTAAACACAGGTAACATCTAACATCGAACATCCAATAGGCCCCAAAGCGGTTCTCAAACTTTTTTAGTGACGGAACCCTTTTGGAAAGCTAAATACTTGACGGAACCCTCAAATAAAACAATAGTTTTTAAAAGTGTATTCTTTATTAATAAGCATAATAAAAGTATGACCAGAGAGGGTGTTTTGATTTTTCTACATTATTGCGGAACCCTTATAGGGGTATTGTGGAGCCCTAGGGTTCCGCGGAACACACTTAGAGCATGGCTGCTCTAGGTACCCTTCAGGGCCTACTTTCATTTAATACCCCTATTGCTGGGTTTGAAAAGCAACTGTTATCCGTCTTTTTTGAGCGGCGGCCATGTTGAATTTACGTCAATGTTGTTACGTTCATAGTGCTCTACTGATCAAGGCCTTTCATTTGATACCCATATTGCTGGGCTTAGAAACGAACTTTTATCAGTTTTTTTTTGAGCAGCGGCCATATTGAATTTTGTGCTATTTTCCTAGGTTCATATTGCTCTACTCTTCATGGCCTTTCATTTGATATCTATATTGCTAGGTTTGGAAACGAACTTTTATCCACCTTTTTTGAGCGGTGGCCATGTCGAATTTACGTCAATATTGTTAGGTCCATAGTGCTCTACTCTTGAAGACCTTTCATTTGATACCTATATTGCTAGATTAGAAAACGAACTTTTATCCACCTTTATTGAGCGGCGGCCATGTTGAATTTATTTATGTGTTGCTAGGTTCATAGTGCTCTACTCCAGGGTTTCTTAAACTTTTTGCAGTCACGGACCCCTTTCATAATTTAAACAATTCCACGGACCCTGTTTAACCATATTTTTGGAAATGAAGAACACCTTATTTATATTAATAAAAAAATTATTTTATTGATCCTTGCATTACACTTAGGTACTACTAAGCTAATGAGAAGGGTGCAGCTGTTTGGCCTCAATGAGAACGTTAAATTGTGGGATTGTCTTATACAAGGCAAGACTCATGTCATGTTTACGTCGAGTTTACTACACAATGTTTACAGACTGACCTACTGCGGACCACTGATACACATGCTACGGACCCCTAAGGGGTCCGTGGACCACACTTTAAGAAACCCTGCTCTACTCATCAAGGCCTTTCATTTGATACCCATATTGCTGGGTTTGGAAACGAACTATTATCCATTTTTTGAGCGGCGCGCGGCCATGTTGAATTTATAGCAATTTTCCTAAGTTCATAATGCTCTACTCTTTTAGGCTTTTCATTTGATACCCATATTGCTAGGTTCGAAAACGAACTTTTATCAATTTTTTGAGCGGCGGCCATGTTTAATTTAGGTCGATTTTGCTAGGTTCCTAATGCTCTACTCTTCAAGGCCTTTCATTTGATACCCATATTGCTAGGTTTGGAAACGAACTATTATTCTTCTTTTTAGAGCGGCGGCTATGTTGAATTTATGTCAATGTTGCTAAGTTCATAGTGCTCTACTCATCAGGGCCTTTCATTTGATACCCATATTGCTGGGTTTGAAAACGAACTTTTATCCTTTTTTTTTTGAGCGGCGGCCATGTTGAATTTAAGTCGATTTTCCTAGGTACTTAATGCTCTACTCTTCAAGGCCTTTCATTTGATACCCATATTGCTAGGCTTGGAAACTAACTTTTATCCACCTTTTTTGAGCGGCGGCCATGTTAAATTTATGTCAATGTTGCTAGGTTCATAGTGCTCTACTCTTCAAGGCCTTTCATTTGATACCCATATTGCTAGGTTTGGAAACTAACTTTATTCCACCTTTTTTGAGCGGCGGCCATGTTGAATTTATGTCAATGTTGCTAGGTTCATAGTGCTCTACTCATCAATGCCTTTCATTTGATACCCATATTGCTAGGCTTGGAAACTAACTTTTATCCACCTTTTTTGAGCGGCGGCCATGTTAAATTTATGTCAATGTTGCTAGGTTCATAGAGCTCTACTCTTCAAGGCCTTTCATTTGATACCCATATTGCTAGGTTTGGAAACTAACTTTATTCCACCTTTTTTGAGCGGCGGCCATGTTGAATTTATGTCAATGTTGCTAGGTTGAAGAACATTGCAGTCAGATATTTTTTTTAATTATCAATAATAATCTATTACTTTTAATAGTTTTAAATGGATGAAAGAGTTTGATTCCTTAGTCCTAATGTAAAAACATATAACACCTTTCAAAATACCTTGGAAAGAGTACTTCATTTTTCAACATTTCAAATATTTCAAAAATTGTACCGATTTTGTGAAAATTAGTCAAGAATTAAACCAATCTACAAATTTTATGGTCACTCGATAAGTATTATCATATTATACATTGGTTGTATGGCTTGATCTTTTTGCCTTACCACCACGGTACGACATAAGAAAATGACAATTTGGTTGGCGAAATCCAGTTGGGCACAGCCATTAACAGAAAATATTAAATTTTATTTGTACTATGTGAAACAATTCATTCCTGCCTTTCAATTTTCGAAATCCAATTACCTAAGAGCAGGCTGTATGGCGTAGTTCCATTGCCTTTCCTTCGTGGAAGAAAATACCTTCTCTCTGTACTATGTGACAGACTTGTCAAAATAATTTCACGTGCGCCATGTTGTTTTTCTACCTAAAGCCAATTCGAAAATTTTATATGGTATTTTTTCACTAAAAATAAAAAGTGAATTTAAACAAACGAAATTATGCCTAAATGTTCTTCCGGAAAATTCTAAGCATTGTGGTGTAAGCCATATCAAATTCTGTCCAGTAGTTTCGGAGATCTTTCCGGACAAACAGACAAACAAACAAACAAACAAACAAACAAACAATTTTTTTAAAAACTATTCTATCGTGTTCTGCTAATGATTTTAAGGCGACCTGTGTATTTTTTTTCTTAATATTTCGCAATTACAGATTTTTGTATCCCTACGATTTTATTATATATAGAGATAGAGATAAATTTATTGTGTCACAATGTTTGTAATCGAACTCCTCCGAAATGGCTTGACTGATTTTTAACCGACTTCAAAAAAGGAGGAGGTTCTCAATTCGATGCGTGTTTTTTTTTTTGTGTGTATGTAAAGAAGGAGGTTACCAGTTCGATGCATATGTGTTTTTTTTGTGTATGTTACGCGCTTGGTGGCGCATTGGCGCGTGCGCTCAGCGAACGATTGCTAAGGTTAAGCAACGTTCGCTGTGGTCAGTCCTAGGATGGGTGACCAAAATAAGAAACAGCTCAAGCTCCTCAGTGCTTCGGAAGGCACGTTAAACATTGGGTCTTGCGCCTGATCTCACCCCGATCGTGTCGGCTAACCGTCCCATCTTACTAGGCGAGTGAAGGAACTGAGAGTGCACTTGCGTTTGTGCGGTCACTTGTGCACTATAATATCTCCTGTGCAGATGGCTAGTCTCGGTTGAGATTGGCCGCCGTGACTGAATATCGGCTAGGAGAACATTATGTGCGTGCGTGGGTGCGTGCGTGCGTGCGTGCGTGCGTGCGTGCGTGCGTACGTGCGTGCGTGCGTCTTACATTTATTAAATTTATGTATCTTTAAATTTATATCAACAGCTTAGCAAAGGTGCCCTGCGAGAATAGAACTCTCGATAAACAAAATTTGACAGCTAAGATCGACATACTCGACAAAAATCCATAAATTTGACAGATATTACTAAGGAGTGAAAAGGACAGATGCTTTTGTCGATCGACAATCGACAAGTCCATGCTCGTAGGGCTGGTTCTACAAGGGATCAGTGAGTATGGAGGTTTCTGTCGAAGCTTTGAAGGATCGTTACACTGTTGGGGAGGAGTAGATTGTTGCCGCAAAATTGTCCTAAAAATAAAAATCTGTCTCACAGTTAGTGCACTGGTGGATTCATACAATTGAGTGATTGGAAATCTAAACGGTTTTCTGCACATGACCTTAAGTAGTACTCTTTGGGCTTGTTCTGACATTATGAGTGTTGATTTTGAAGTACCTCCCCATATAGGGATGTAATATGAAAGGAGTGATTCACAGTGCTGTTTATATAGTCTTCAGAACTGCGAGATCAGCCGAATTACGTAACCTCTTGAAGAGAGTGATTAGTCAAATGCTTGAACTTGGTTGTGCCAGTCGAGGCAATTGGGATGATGACTGAATTCTAATTTTTACGTCTCGTCATTAAATATGAAAATACCGTGGAAAAAGATGCAGTCCTGTGAAATTAGAATTGAAATCGGCTTAGAAATACATTAGATACAAGCATTTTAAGTTGTCAATTTGAAGGCGATTAGACAGAGAGATCCGACATCAACCGTGACGTCACTGTTGAGTACGGCCATATAAACTGCATGTAAATTGCCGTTTTGCTAGAAAGAGATGGAGAAAAATCTTTAATGCCTTATATCTTGGTTGTTTTTATAGTTATTCGAAAACCGATTTTTTCCTTCTGTTTACTATATGAATGAGCTTCTATTTAAGCAAAAATTTTTTTTTAGTCATCTAGCCGATTATCCACTAAGTATCTGACAGATGCAACTTTGGTGAGGATAGGGCAGTCACATAAGCACGCGACATATCGTCACATTCATGGGCTTTTACGTTTTAGTGTATACACAGTTATGTGGTAGATATTAAGTTCATACACCGAAATACATGGAACAGTAAAAATCTATAGGTACATTACCAAGTGCACTGTCGGCTAGGAAAGGATGCGTGTGTGTATGTCTGTGGTGTGGTGTGTGTGTGCATGAGTATGTGAGATGAGGGTGTGTATGGGTGTATGTATGTATAGGTAAACGATAATGAAGGGATGAAATAGGGGTTGCGAATTTGTATGTTTTTTTTTTTAAATTAGCAACGATTTTGAAAAACTTGAGGTTCATGCTCTTAAAAACATTTCATTGAACACATGTTTCATGGTTTATTGGAATTCACCCCCTTAGGGTGCAAAATAGGGGTTGAAAGTTTCTATGGACATTATTTAATATTTATTTATTTATTTAATCTTTATCGTACATAAAACAAAAGATGTACAAAAGGCGGACTTAATGCCTGAGGCATTCTCTACCATTCAACCAGTAAAAATGTGGGAGAAATTGTAGACGGTGTACGAATTAAAGTCGAAAACGACATAAGTAGGTAAGTACTCTGAAACGGCTCGACCGATTCTTACGAAATTCTCTGTGTGTATTTGAATAGATCCAAGGAAGGTTTAAACGTACAGTTAGACCCGGTAGGTGGCGCTGTAATCGGGCGGGACAACGTCCGCCGGGCCCACAAGTAGAATATAAATATTAAAAAATATATAAAACTACATATATGATATATAATAAATATATATAAATAATGCTAATATTATGTCGAAATACTGTCAAATAAAACTAAACAGATTCCAAAAAGTCTTCGTATCTGACGTTTGAATGATGCCTTACTACACGCCGATCTATAGTTAGGGGGTAAGCTATTCGACAAGCGTATAGCTGAAAGTGTGAAGGAGTCCGAAGCGAACCCGGATCTATGAGTTGGAAACTCAAGTGTGAGTTTTGCAGCAGAACGTAAGTTGAGTGCATGAGTACTACCAAGCGCTTGAAATTTACTCTTTAAGTAATCAGGAGTATTTGGATCGTAAACAATGCTGAAAAGCTGGGAAGCGACTCTCAGGTTCCTTCGCAAACGGATAGGCAACCATTTGAGTTTATCACGAAAGAAGAAAATGTGGTCATATTTCCGCAGACCGAAAATAAAACGAATACAGTTGTTGAGCATTCGATCCAGCTTGTCTAGAAGGTCTTGGTTGCAACACACATCAGCATAATCGATTAAAGGGAGGACTAGGGATTGGACGAGAAGAACTTTGGTGCTAGGAGGAAGGAAATTCTTAAGCCTGTACAATGAGCGCAGAGATCCTCTAACTTTATTACAAATGCTGTTGATGTAAGCATTCCAAGATAATGAACTGTCCATTAACAAACCAAGGTTTTTAACAACCGGTTCAAAAGGGATTGCTACACCATTAAATTGGACAGGAACGCATGAAGTCAAGTCGATCTTCGCAAGTTGCCTCGAACTACCAATAATGATCGCCTGGCATTTGCTAGAGTTGACTCCATAATTATTAGACCAATCCAAAATTTTGGCCAAGTTGTGGTTAATAACTGAAATGGCATTATTAACTTCCGTCGCTGAGGTACTGTATTAAAGCTGAAGATCGTCAGCATAAAATCTGCTCCAATTTCTATGATATTTATTATTCGAGCTCCTAAATATAAATAACAGTCTTCTATATAATAGGCTACAAAATTATTTTACGGGAAAATATAAAATTCCCACGGACAATAATAACGCGGGCGAAGCCGCGAGCGGAAAGCTAGTAATGTTATACCGCTCCAGCCTGTGGGTTAAAAATTTGGGATTGCTAATGATAGTTTGTTGAGCTTGCGTCCGCATAGTCGCCGTGTTTTTACACTACGTTCGCTTTATCGGTTTAAATATTTTTACGTAGGTACTAAAACGAAAATTATACTCTAACCAAAGCCTGCTCAAAGTCCTCAAAGCCTCCTCGTTTAGAGACACTGCGCTTCGTCCATGAAATGATCTTCCCTGCTACGTCCGTGCGTTTCCAAGTAAACTGACATTCTAGCTAGAGGCTGGTTCGTGAGCACTATCTGAAATCACTACTTTAATTTCGAATGATAAATCGAGCAAAAATTGTATGTATCTATATATATTTATATGTGTACGTATGTATTCCATTTTGTAGTTAGAGCTTTTTAATTTCATATTTTCTTTGTTTGCGACAAACACAATTCTAGTTATAACTTGCCGTTCGATTATCTGGTAGAGAATGCCTAGTTGCATTAAGTTCGCCCGTTGTACTTAATTCTACTGCAAAAAACATTGAAATAATGAAATAAGGGTGGCTCTCCCCAGATATTTTTGAATGTTGAGTTTTATTAAAGCGAAACGTAGTCCGCGGGCACAGTTAGTATACATAATTATTATAGTAGTTATTTGTATATCGGGTATGTACGTTATAGTTATAACATTAAGGTAGGAACTAGTAGTAAATATCAATTGCTCTTTGGACCTTTAAACCTTTAATTGTGAGGCTATGAGAGAAAGATAATAAAAATGTAGTTCTTTTCTTGTTAGTGATTAAAGTTGTTGATAGTAGTAGGTTGGGCGGAGGTTTGGATACCGGTCGCACGCCGAACGAAAGTGAGCGCAGTCGGGTGAGTGGCGTAAGTCTGTCTATCACGCTACGCTAATATTACCTCATTGAGCAGCCCGACCGTATTCACTTTCTTATAAGCAGAAAGCGTTAAGTGTGTGACATTCATGTTTCTTTCAAACCTACTAAAACATTTGAAAACATCTCTATGGCATCATAAAGTGAATGAAATGGACACAATGACAAAGTACTACTTACCCGGCAAAGGTAAACTAATTAACATTATTTTGATAGAAATCTGCAGCCTAAAGTTTTAATACATAATCGTTTTATATGTATTTATTTTACTGCGGTAGGCTTATTAAACAGATTTAATATCCATTCTTTAGGTAACATAACTAACATATACGACACTATTTTAGAGGAGTAGGTTAGGTAGGGTAGTTAACTGGGAAGGCTACCCTCGGCTATCTCCTTCTACACCAGAAGCAGCTTCTCAGTTTCCTTCTGCGAGATATTTCAATATTTATTTCAATGTTTATTGGGCTGTGATAGAATTTATAAGGTTTTGAAATAAAAATGGTCTTTCATTTGGTAATTTAGAGATGTATATTTGGAATAACAAAATCCGTTGCTAAGCAATATCTATACAAAGAGTAAAGCAACCAATAGATGGGATTACCTACATACATGACAATGTACTAAGGCTTTACAACACCCCCACTTAATCCCAAAGCACTGGTACAAAAAACATGCTTAGCACGGGCAAGGCTCTAACTCTCTTACATAGTGGTACCTTAAATTAATATGTTTTGACCGTTTCCCTACTGATGCACTATAAACTAACTTATTTGCACTTTGACTGTCACTATAAATTGTTATAGTGCCAGCCTGACCTAAAAGTTCGCTAAATAAGCCTTTAACGGAAACTACTTCCTTAGCAGCTTCACAAATTGCAATATATTCTGCTTCTGCAGTACTTAAGGCCACAGAGCGCTGTTTAAGCGCTTGCCAAGAAATAGCTGCACCAGTAAAAGATAACGCATAGCCAGTAAAGGAATGCCCATCCAAATTACTCCCCCAATCGGCATCAGTATAGGCTTGCAAAGGCTTGCCTGTCTTAACGTAAGTTAGACAATAATTAACACTACCTTTCAAATACCTAAGAACTCTTTTAAGAGCCGCCATATGAGTACTATATTACAGTTATTAAACTGACTTAAATAACTAATAGCAAACGAGATATCTGGCCTTGTAGCACAAGATACATAAGAGAGCCTACGATCTCCTGATATAATGTATTACTAGCCTTGTCTCCCTTTTCTAGTTTAAGATTACACTCCATCGGAGTTCCTACGAGATTACAATCCTGCATGCCATATTTTTCTAATAACCTGTTAATATAATTGCTTTGATTTAGAAAAAATTTGCCATTATCTCTATCTCTAGAAACGTGAATTCCTAAACAATCTCTGACATCTCCCAAGTCCTTAATTTTAAATTTCTCATTTATACTACTTATTAAGGCTTGACTATCTTCTACCCTTTCAGAGAAAATGTAAAAATCGTCGACATACAACGCAAGGGCAATAAAATGAGATGACGTTTTATTTAAATATACACACTGGTCATACTTTGATGGTGCGTAACCTATCTAAAAGATGCAAGTGTATCTTTTCATTCCAACACCTTGGACTTTGTTTTAGCCCATACAATGACTTTATTAACTTGCACACTTTCCTTTCCTCGCCCTTTTTACAAACAACTCTGGTTGTTCCATATAAATGGTTTCCTTAAGATCTCCGTTGAGAAAAGCAGTCGTGACATCTATATGCTTGATCTCAAGATTTTTCTCCACTGCCAAACCTAGCAATAATCTTATGGATGACATCTTAACAACCGGTGCAAAAGTTTCAAAGTAATCTTGGCCATATAATTGTGAATAGCTCTTTGCTACTAAGCGAGCTTTGTAACGCTGTACATTACCCTCAGCGCCCCTTTTTAACTTGAAGACCCATTTGCACTTAACAATATTTTGATCAGTGCGGTCCACAACAGTCCAAGTCTCGTTGTCAATTAAGGAATTATATTCCTCTTGCATGGCTTTTAGCCAGAGGTCTTTATCTCCTCTACTTAATGCATCCTCAACTGAACAAGGATCATTACAACTTATGGACATAAAATTATAAACCATGTCCTTATCAACTTTAGGCTGCCTATCTCTCAAAGGATAGCGCCTCTCGGCAGCTGGACTGTTTACATCAGCTGACATACGAGCATTACAGATACTATCATCTGTAAAATCTCCAAGAACAGTTGGTAGAGCAGGTATATTAACTCCAGAAATATCTACACTATTATTATTACAGTATTATTAGGCTCACCATCAACATCACCCACACTCTCAGTCACATCATCACTAACACTATTATGATCTGGCTGACTTGGCGACAAAGAACTAACTTCGAAGGGTAAGGGAACAGTGTTTGACTCTACGCTACTCTCATTCACACACAAATCAAACTTCCCTTCAATGAAAGTGGCATCTCTAGAAACAATAACTCGTTTCGGAGAGCTAACGCTTTCGACAAACTTATACCCCTTCTGAGTCTCACTATAACCTACCATAAACATAGACCTGGTCCTAGCATCAAACTTCTTTTTATTTACTTTTACTAGAACTTCTGCCCTACTACCGAAAATTCTAAGATGTGAAATATCCACCGTTTTACCTGACCATACTTCTTCTGGCACTTTATCCTTAAGAGCCATTGTGGGGCACCTATTCGTAATATATGTGGCAGCTAACCATGCCTCTCCCCACCACCTTTTATCAAGCCCTGCATCTTGAAGCATGCATCTGGCCTTCTCCGTAATGGTTCTAATAGTGCGCTCTGCAACACCGTTTTGTTACGGTGTATGAGCACAACTTGTTTGATGTAGGATACCACACCTACGCACTTCATCCTGAAAACTTTTATTTAAGAATTCCGTGCCGTTATCACTACGAATATACTTTATTTTCCTATTGGTTTGGTTTTCAACTAAAGTTTTGAAGTCTAATTTATCAAAAACTTCTACCTTAGACTTTAGTATGTAACAAAATACCTTCCTGCTGTAGTCATCAACTAAGACCAAAGCATATTTGGCACCTGACTATGATGGAACCTCCATCGGACCTGCCAAATCCATGTGGACCAAACCTAAAAGCTCAGCTGCTCGATGTGCTTTCTTTTTCGGAAACTTTTGCACATACTGTTTACCTTTGCAATACGCAACACATGGCATTTGTACATCTTCGTCTGTATAATTGTAACCTGCAACTAAAGATTTTAGCTTACACATCTGGTTACGATGCAAATGGCCTAGCCTCCTATGCCACAAATTAGCCGCGGCATGTGCTACAGGGCCAGATTCACCCACTACAGACATTACCATATTATCTATACTATCCAATATATACAGACCATTCTTCAAAGTACCTACGAATATGGGCTTAGCGCTAATATTTACAACGTTATGGTCATACACTTTACATTGTTTGTTATCAAACACTACAAATTTATTATGTTCGGTGATCTTTCGCACAGACATCATGTTAGTAATGACCTCTGGTAAATGCATAACATTTTCAACTGTCACTTTGACGGTGCCATTACTGCTACAGGTATTTATAACAGCATTGCCGCTGAGCTTTGAAGTAAGCTTACAGTTATTAGCAGTAGTGACATCCTCAGATATATTATTTTTAACATTACATAACCGATTTTTGTCATTTGTCATGTGCGTTGTTGCGCCAGAATCAATTACCCAACAATTACCTTTAATATTTTGTAAGCAAGTTACCACTACATTATCAGCAGCAACTGACGCAACCTGTGTCTTATTCTTAGAGCAAGAGGACTTAAATAATTTGCATTGCCATTTAAAGTGCCCTTTTTTCTTACAAAAATGACAAAGCACGTCCTTTTTAACCTTACCGCTAGTACTGACACTCATTACCGTATCAGAACCACTTGGTTGACGTTCTTGCCGACGCTGATCTTCCTTCAGTAAAGCAGCCATTACCGTGCTAGTCGAAACTGGATTACCTGAATGCTCGAGGGTCATAACTAACGGATTGTACTCGTCCGGTAGTCCAGCCAGCATTATAATTCCAATAAATTCGTCGTCTAACCCTGCTTTAATCGAAACCAATGCTTGCTGTGTGCCTTGGATTTTACTGCAATATGCTTCCATACTCGAGTAGTTGTCATATTTTATTCTGAACAACTTACGCAATAACCCAAGCCTACGGGTCAAACCACTATCAGCATATGCATTTTGGAGGCAGTCCCAAGTCTCCTTTGCTGTTTCGGCATTCATTATAAGCGGGTATATACATTCCGAACACATAAGACATATTTTAGACCTAGTTTTGGCATCCCGATTTTTGTCCTCTGCACTTACGGACTCCATAGTAAGACAATCCACCAAATCACACTCCGTTAACAGCATCCTCATGGCAAACGACCATGTCGCATAGTTTGCCTGGCCAGTCAATTTCGTGAATGTTGGCGACTGCATCTTGGAGTGCCTACTTTTAGACCACAATTATATATTTACAAATATTTACAATGACAATGTACTGGGCCCATAACCTGATAGAATTTATAAGGTTTTGAAATAAAAATGGTCTTTCATTTGGTAATTTAGAGATGTATATTTGGAATAACAAAATCCGTTGCTAAGCAATAGCAATATCTATACAAAGAGTAAAGCAACCAATAGATGGGATTACCTACATACATGACAATGTACTAAGGCTTTACAACAGGCTGACTACAACTTTCCGAGGTGCAAATGTTCCTGTGGCAGATAGCTTGTACTTCTAGTGCTCAGGGGCTGCATTAGCTGATCCCGCCATCTTCTTTTTTCGATCGAGAATCTAGACGGACGGCTGGTTACCACCCTCACCTGGTTGATATTCCCGCTGGTCGCACAAAGAGCTACTCGTCTTCTTTTATAGTGCGCACAGCCAAGGTGTGGAATTCTCTGCCGGCGTCTATATTCCCAAGCTCATACAACCCGGAAATCTTCAAAGCAAGGGTGAATAGGCATTTTCTGGGCAAACTCGTCCCACCGTAGATGTCATCCTTGCCTCAAGGCTGGATTGGGATCAAGAGTAAGCCCATTCTAAGTAAAAAAAAGAGATGATGTCTTCACAGAAGAAGGCAACAGATCACCATGTTGTCACGCTAGCTGAAATATTTCTTACTATGTGGATCAGTACGTCTAGTATGAGTTTTGATAGTTTCTGATTCGAACGATCGAATAGTTTTGTTTCCATACATTTCACACCAGCGCCTCTATCGGAAACTATAATGAACTAGAATTGACAGTATGAGTTACAAAGTAATAAACTACTCGATCAATAAGTACGTATTCGAATAGTGTGGCAGTATGAGTTACATGTTTGACATTTGTTTAACAGTTTACTCGAAAACTATTGTAGTTTAGGTTCTCACCTTACATTTTTATATGAGTTTGGTACATAAATACGTTTTTTTTGTGTTTCTAACACTAAAGTTATGTCTGCACGGTGGTACTTTGCATGAAGGGCCATGCAAGACGAAATAGCGCACGAAGAGAGCTGTGACAATCATTTTTAAGCCGTATCTCCGATACACACTTTACTCAGCGCTTAAATCACCATTCCTTAAAAAAGTGTTAATAAATACACATACTTTTACCGAGATTTTAATTTCTATTTTCATTCCTAAAGTGTTTAACACAATTTATTATTATCATTAAAATAAATTGCGACTGACTTGTTTGCGACATTATAAAATATTATTATTATATAATTTACAACAAATAAAAACTTTAATGTTTTTCTTTCATTCAACTCGCTTTAAAATAATAAAAACGGCTAAGAAAACGTCACAGTGACAGAATCGCGTGTCTCTTTCCATTCACATGTGTGTAAGAGAGATATAAATATATAATGTGAAGTTCGTCTAATCGAGTAAAACTAACTCGCTATCGTTTAAACGTGAATTCGAAACGAGCAACTCATACTACCGTTTACATCCTAAACTGACAGTTTGGCGAGCTAACGAAAACTATTGTAGTTTACTCGTTTTAAAAACTCGTACTAGACGTACAGCACGACGACGGCACCGTATCAGTAGCGTTTACGATGTAAACGGTAGTATGAGTTGCTCGTTTCGAATTCACGTTTAAACGACAGCGAGTTTGTTTTACTCGATTAGACGAACTTCACATTATATATTTATATCTCTCTTACACACATATGAATGGAAAGAGACACGCGATTCTGTCACTGTGACGTTTTCTTAGCCGTTTTTATTATTTTTAAAGCGAGTTGAATGAAAGAAAAACATTAAAGTTTTTGTTTGTTGTAAATTATATTATTTTATAATGTCGCGGACAAGTCAGTCGCAATTTATTTTAATGATAGAGTTTATGGAAAGGTAAAAAATAAATTGTGTTAAACACTTTAGGAATGAAAATAAAATTAAAAATCTCGGTTAAATTATGTGTATTTTTTAACACTTTTATATGGAATGGTGATTTATGGCGGTAGCACTGAGTAAAGTGTGTGTCGGAGATGCGGCAAATGATTGTCGCAGCAGAATTCTTCCGTCTCTCTTCATGCGCTTTGCATGGCCCTCCATGCAAAGTACCACCGTGTAGACGTAATTTTAATGTTTAGAAACACAAAAAAACGTATTTATGTACCAAACTCACATAAAAATGTAAGGTGAGAACCTAAACTACGATAGTTTTCGAGTAAACTGTCCAACAAATGTCAAACATGTAACTCATACTGCCACAAACTCAAAAACTATACGAATACGTATTTATTGATCGAGTAGTTTATTACTTTGTAACTCATACTGTCAATTCTAGTTCATTATAGTTTCCGATAGAGGCGCTGGTGTGAAATGTATGGAAACAAAACTATTCGATCGTTCGAATCCAAAACTATCAAAACTCGTACTAGACGTACAGGATGACTGATGAGTACATTACAGCTAAGATGAAATGTCTGCTTATATGGTTGGAAAAGGAACGGTTGGAAAAAGTCACGAAAACTTCATTCAATTATGACAACAAAAATTATAGCATCGATCTAAAAGGTTCGTTAAGATTTGACCGCTATTTTTGTCTTGTAAATCAAAATTGATAAAAATAGTTCTACTCGTTCCAATCAGCGTCAATATTACGATAGGCAAAGACAGTTTTGAAGAAAAGACAGGGTGATGAATTTGTCATTTACAATTTGTATAAATGTCAATTTGTCTCAATCAATGTATGTATTGATGTTTATAAGGTTCTGATGAAGTTAGGCATATAACTTTTATGGCTAGTCATTGTAGCTTTTTAAAGAATATTAAGAATTGAATGTGTTTTTATTTTAGTGCTCTATCAAAGGTGTTAAAGATTGTGTTCACTATCATTCGTGGAAAGTTTGGTTAGAGTTTAACTGTTGTGTGATTAAAATTCTGGAAGTAGTCTTTCTTTCCTAACATTGTGCTTATCTCTTTCTCATTTTATTTCCTTAATTTATTTGGTATTTTCTGATACTTAGTGTAATGAAGGTAATATGTTAATTATTATATAGCGGGTAGCTGTACACTTAGCATCTCTCAGTACGGGGCTTATTCCAGTTTTCACCAAATAAAGTAAAACTAAAATCCACAGACTTATTCTTTTACATACTAAAATCTATGAAGACGTTTTAGTGCAACTGGGTGTAAGAATGTCCTTTTCGAAATTTGAAAATATAAGAAAATAAACATCAAACGACTTAATTGTCCAAGATTTTCGTAGGTTTTTGTATATCTTTGTCTCCACAACCACAAATATACATATAACGAGAGATCTTTCTGAAAAAGATATATAGTATTGAGGATAACGAAATCAGCAAATATTTTAAAATGTTGTCAACAAATTTAATTGTATAACAATTGACAACATATATTTCTGGTCATAAATTGGCAACAAAAAACTATTCAGATGGAACACTTGTTTCGTGATATCAGTCGCAGTAAAACTTCATTTTTTTGTTTTAAATTATTCAGTAATTTATATTATGTCGTTTTATTATGTAAACGTGAACGAACCGAACGTATAAAAAGATTTATGAAAATACAATTCCCCCTGTCGTTGCGAATAAATATGCGCAAGATTTGTTTGACTGCTTTTAGGTCATCCAATAAATAAAACATTAAAGCCATTATCATGTAGGACCGTTGGTTGACAGTGTTGATAGAAGAATGACAGACGGCTAGGATAATGGAATATTTTGCACTCGGGGAATGGCTAACGCCGATCCCGAGTGTGTCTCTACGGAGGTAGAAGTTGCTCTGGAGGGTGGTTTAGCCAGGTATGGGGTTACCCAGGTAACCCGAGTCCAATGGCATATCCTTGGGGCGGCTTTGTCAGCTTTCAGCCCCTTGTTGAATCGTAAAGAGATTCCCCCGCCTCAAAAAAAAAAAAAGTATAATGGAATATTTTAGTTAATTTAGTCACATCATATTCTATTTGTGTTCTTTTTTTATCATAAGCTTACTAACTTAGCTTATTATTACTTGGGTCGTAACCAATAATGGAGTTGAACCGACGATGAAATGGAAAAAGACATTACGATCTTATAGTATTTTGAAAAACAAAAGTTTCAATATTGTTTAAACCTTGCTCTAACAATTAGCGGTCATGATTATGACCCTTGCAATCGTTCTCCGTAATTCGATTTTTATTTCCTCAAAATAAAAAATAAGTGTCTTTATTATTTCATTATTAATTTAAAAACTGTTTGATATAAATTTTTATTAAATTTGAGATTTATGAAAGTTACAGACATATTTAACCAAATAAAAAATGCCTGTCATGTCACTAGGAAAATTCATTACGCTAAATAATCGATAAATAAAAAATAAACCCATTTTTCATGATAAGGTAAATTATGTTGTGGCTTTATGTTGAGTACCCATATCGTTACATGATATGATTAGGGAGGCAGTCGAGCGACTAACCAACAGCCATATAAATCATCTGTTTTATATTCAACATTAATATTAACATTGTAACAGACAAAGTGCGTCACATCACTGATATTTTACTTACAGAATCGAGTTTATGAACGCAGCCTGATTTTCATCGATTCCCTTTAAAAATTCATTGTATTTACAATGAGAGTCGCTTTATGTGATATGTTGGTGCACTTGAAGTTTAAACTATATCTTTTCGTCATATTTCGTGAATTGGCATGCAGAATTACAAAACTGTTATCTACAACAAAAAAATTGTAGACAGAAAAAGAAATAAATAAACGCAATAACTAAAAAAAGAATGTCGAAAAATGGGGCTGTTCCCAGTAGTCTTACCGAGTAGCCTTACCAGTAGTACTACTGGGAATTTCTTTCCCAATAGACTTACTAGTAAGGGCTTGGTAAGAAAATTATAAATAATTATTATCATGTTGACGTAATTTTCAAGGTCAGTGATATGATATTTTTTAAAATGATCGCTTTTTTATTGTTCTAACACTATAATAATTAATATACCTAATAAGTTTATACGTCACACCTAAAATTTTATTATTTAAAATAAATACATATACATAAAATACAACTAATACATTGTCTTTATCGTATCAAGGTGGTATACGCTGGTAGTAGTATAGTAGTAAATAAACAGCCCTGCGAGCATGGACCTCTCGATAAACAAAATTTGACAGCTAAGATCGACATATTCGACAAAAATCGATAAATTTGACAGATATTCCTAAGGAGTGAAAAGGACAGATGCTTTTGTCGATCGACAAGTCCATGCTCGCAGGGCGGGTTCGGTTATTTAGCTTGGACTAAAATACGTACAGTAGGCCAAATTTCGTTGTGTGGAGTTTATTCCGGGCAAACATTGTGACGCAAGATTTTTATATGCCTACTGGCTGTGCCCGCGACTTCGTCCGCGTGAAATAGTAACTTTTGTCAGCATTTTGATTTTTGTAGGCAATTTTTTTGTACCCGATATACACTCATAGTAATTTAGTAAAAACTTGTTATTTTGACATTACAAACAGATACTTCAATTTTATTTATTTGTATAGATAATACTAGTTGTGCCCGCGAACAACGTTTCGCCATAATAATTGTCAAAAAAATAGCCTTATCACTTGTGTGTGTGTCTGTCTGTGTGTGTGTGTCTGTCTGTGGCACCTGTGTTGAGTGCGGGTTTTTAAATCGAAAGCCTTGTTCATCGCAGTGGTTCTTAGGTATGTTTTATGAAAATCGGATTAGCAGTTCAAGAGCTACAAGCACTTTGCCAAGACGAGATAGCTATTTTTTGTTAGCTGCGTTTTGGATCAATTGGTATCTATTAGAATTAATTAGAAATTTGACAAGAATGAAATAAAAAATAAAATTAAAATTAAAAAAAACCCCCGACCCGACCCAAAAATATCACTCTAAAAAGTATAAAAATAATCTTTTCTTAGCTCCTTTTATAACTTGATTAAAAGTACCTATTTATATTTTTAAGATGAGAATCACCGCGTCGGGGGACCGTAGGTATAATTTGAAACCGTTTAATAATATAATAATTGATAGATGATTGATTAAATTTCCTTCTTCATAATGTATAGCGGTCCCCGTCGCGGCGATTCTCATCTTAAAAATATAAATAGGAACATTTAATTAAGTTATAAAAGGAGCTAAAAAACGACAATTTTTATACTTTTTAGTGATTTTTTGGGATGGGGGTTTTGTAACATTTTTAATTTTTTATGTAAGTATGTTCATTGATTACTCCGCCGTTTGTGGATCGATTTTCAATTTTTTTTTTAATCAAAAGAGTATACCCCCGAGGTGTTCCCATTGTCACCATGTTACGATCTGATGTTGGGATCCCATGAAAATCGAGGGAAACCCTTGAATTTCATAGGCACGTCCAACGTGTTTTATGTTTCTTCTTAAGATATTCAGGTATTTGCGTCTGTTAGTCGTCATGTCATGCTACTGAGCTGCTGATGGAAGGTTTCTGATAGGTTAGGAGTTCGAGAACAATTCTTTTGAAACTGTTTAGAGCGAAAGACGTTTTATTACAGGTTATTTTGGTGTACTACAAATAGTTAACCAATATTTTAATACTAAAATTGTTATTAATGACTTGAAATGTATTTTGTTGTGTTTGCATAATTGTTCGATTTGTTGTCCGTTGTCTTTTTTATATTTTTTAAAATCACTATTGTTTGTTCGAATTTATAGTAGAAAGGTGTCGGTGGCTACTCACATACCAGCCACAGGGGCAATCTAGGGTGTAAAAGTGGGGATGACCCTTAATTGGCACAAAATCGTGATGAGAGAAACGTGAACGTGATGTGTATAGGCAAGCAGGCAATTTCCTAGATTGGCCCTGCGGCAGGGCGACAGGGGCGCGAGACCACTCTTGCGCCCTAGATTTTCCCTGCGCCCTGCACGTTGCCGCGTGTGTAGCGCGATCGGGGCAATTTCTGTACCAATATTTTGATTTTTCAATAATATTGGAGCCATTTTCAACGCGTGTGCTTACTTCAACTTTAATTTGAACACTGACTTGCAGGCAAGTGTGTAGAGACAACCCGATTTTGCCACAGCCGCCTTGCGCCCTAGATCGCCCCTTTGGCAGGTATGTGAGTAAGTAGCCAGCCCGTTTTAGTTGAGTAAGTATAAGCGCAATTTAGTCAGGCTCTTCGATTCGGCGGGGCCCCCACCAGCTAGGTTTGTTTACACGGCGCGTCAAGCCGGCAGGCGGCACGCACTCCGCAGACGGCAAGCACGGGCGACGCGGCGTACGTACCGCTACCGCGCCAGTCGGATCGCCCAATCCATCGATAATCATCATTCATAAGTGATTCCCGCCGAAGCACTGTGGCCTCCGATAACGACTTGCCGGTTTCCACAAAAAAAAACTAGAGCTATTATAGCCCCTGCCGCTCTTCACTTCAGACATTAGATCATAATCACAGAAATAAGTCGTGCAACAGGTGTGCTAAGGACCCTCGTCGAATCAATCGTAAGTGGCTTTTTTTATTTTTTCTCTGTAATTAGAGAACTCTCTGAAGACTTTCGTAAATACTCGAAACACCATCGTATATTTTAACATGTTTTGTTCAGTCTTGTTGGTATTTTAAGTGTTGGAGGTCGAAACTTTTGTGTCAATGGCGTTCCTTTTTTAAACAAACCGGTTAGGATGTTTTGAGGCTGGTGGTGGATGGTGTAATAAAATTAACATATCGGCGCCGGGATCGCGGCACGTTACTACAATGCATACTTTATTTTGTTTTTTTTGTAACAATGAAATTTTATCTTTAAACTGCAATAGGTATCTTTATTTTTTACAATATAATAATTTCAAGATATTTATTTTGTTTATCGGTTTGACAAATGTCGTTTATAGGACGTAGGTACTACATATTTATCTTGAAGCTAACGCTTCTGCAGTAAGACACTTGTAACCACTTGCACTTGCTATTTGCTTGTCAACACAACTTGTTTACACAGTGTTTAGTTGGAACTTGGAACATACATCCTTATCTTAGGGGTATCTACGATAGATAATTTGCGTCCGTCCGTCCGTTAATATTAAATACACGAAAATAAGTCAAATTTGTTTATCTATTCTTATAATTTTAACCGCCTCCGCGGTCTAGTGGTTTAGTTAGACCACCATTTGTCGATCAGGAGGTCCGGGGTTCGAATCTCTATGGGGCAGAGACTTTTATGCTCGGTTTGATTGGCCAGTTGTTATGTTACCTCTTTATTGAGAACTTAAATTTAATTAATGATTAGTGGGCCCGGCGGACGTTGTCCCGCCCGATTACAGCCCCACCTACCGGGTCCAACTTTACGTTTAAACCTTCCCTGGACCTATTCAAACACCCACAGAGAATTTCGTAAGAATCTGTCGAGCCGTTCCGGAGTTTTTGCGAGACAAACACACAGCGTTTCATTTTTATATATAAGAAGAAGAAGACTAGTGGGCCCGGCAGACGTTGTCCTGCCCGATTCCAGCGCCACCTACCGGGTCCAACTTTACGTTTAAACCTTCCTTGGACTTATTCGAATACACACAGAAAATATCGTAAGAATCGGTCGAGCCGTTTCAGAGTCTTTACGAGACAAATACACAGCGTTTCATTTTTATATATAAGAAGAAGAAGAAGAAGAAGAAAAAGAAGAAGAAGAAGAAGAAGAAGAAGAAGAAGAAGAAGAAGAAGAAGAAGAAGAAGAAGAAAGAAGAAGAAGATTAAAGATAAGGCAACAGTATTTTTATCGATTTGTTTCTGTTTCCTGCTAATACTGATTTGTTAGTGGTTCGACTTGCCTGACGAGAAATTTATTTATAAAAGTTATTTTTTTCGTGGCAATAGTAGGCACCTTAGTTAAAATAAACTAAAAATGCCCGATTTAACTCCACCAGAGATTATTAGCGTGGATGAAATGCGAAGAAATGATCAAACCTGAGAGACACCGTTGTGTATATCGGTCCAACTTTGCACTCGAACATCGCCTTTGGGACATAAACCAATGGGGGCGGGTACTTTTCACTGATGAGTGTAGAGTGCTCTTAAACCTGATCGATGGAAGGCAGAGAATATAGAGACTTAACGGAGAACCTCTCTTTGAACCTAATTTTGAAAAAACATATGTGGCATATGGGGGTGTGGGGAGACTCTGTTATGGTGTGGGGAGGGATAACTCTCGAAGCTCGTACGGAGTTAGTGATGGTCGATGGAGGGAATAACTGCTGGTAGGTACATCAGAGATATTTTAGAAGTACACTGTTGTGCCATTTGCTCCCTATAATATGACGGCTTTATCCTGATGCAGAAGAATGCTCGGGCTCAAGTATATCTTAACCAAGGGGGTATAACAGTGATACAATGGCCAGTAAGATCCCCGGATATGAATCCTACAGAGCATGTTTGGGACTTGTTAAAGAAAAGCGTGAAATCCAGAATGTCACCCCCCAGCAACCTGAGAGAACTGCAAAACGCATTACACTCATCAAGAGTGGCAAAGCTTGTCCCAAGATACAATGAATAACATAATTCGCAGCATACCCGAAGGATGGAAACGTTAGTTAGCGCACGAGGGAAAATACACGTTATTAGTCTTTTATTTATTTAATGTTAAAATCTTAGTAATCTTTAATTAGCAACATTGCGTTTCTACAGACAAAAGAAAAAAAGCGTATTTGTTAATTTTGGTTTTTTAAAATAAAATTTAAATAAAATTCCTAAAAGTCGCCGTTAAAAAAATGATTATCAGTTTGTTACTTCATGCCTGATGTTTACGTTATTATTTCAATATTCTGCCTTTTTTAATGTTACGCTAATTGTGCCGGTGTGCGTAGTTTTATTTCCATTGTTATTCTTCTCTCTCTAAGTAGTAACGTACAAAAATTACGTTTATTTTACTAACAACAGGTGGTTGTGCGTTTTTAAATTGGATGCAGTAAAAATACGAATAACATATAATCGTTAAACATCGTTTAACAAAATTGAACCACATTTAATCGTTCTTATTGCAGCTTAGGCAGCTCATTTTATCCCGCAGATAGGTATGTCCTTTGCACACGACCTCCAGACATTTGACCTTTTCTCCTCAGGACTTGTATTGAATTGTTCATATGATCGATTATCTTAGACTGTTAATAACGTAGCATTTTAATCCCTTTGTGATTAAAAAAATTATTGTTTAACCGTAATCCTCTTTTCTTGATTCACCCAGGTGGGAAGCCGGTTTAGTGGAAATATATATATTTTTTTTGTCTTCATACCGCACTTTTGCCCTTGTCAAGATTACTCTCATAAAAAGGGAAGTCTCTATATCGTCTATATCAATCTATCCTAAGTATCGAAATCAAAATCTGTTTTTATGCGCGTAATAGTAATCAGAGGAGAGTAATTATGGCATTTTAATTTAAGTGTTGATGCCATACACACAGAGGAAAATTGTATATTTGGTTGTGGGAGGTGACATAGGCTTAGGTATAAGTTTTGGATTGCAGGGGGGATTTATTATTATTAAGCTTTATTTGTTTTCCTTACATATAGTTTTTATCTATTTTTTAAGTTTACTTAAATAATTGTTAGTACTGTTAGATCTTGTGCTTAAAATAAAGTTAGTATTGTTAGGTGTAAGGGCCGCCTTTTGCGGTGAAAGCCTCCTCCAAACTGTTCCAGGTGCGATCTTTTGCGAGTCTAGGCCATAAATTTCCAGCTGTTTGCACAAGATCATCACTCCATCTTTTGAACGGTCGACCTCTCTTTCTTTTTCTGTATATTGGATACCAGTTTGTAGTGACATGGGACCATCTCTCATCCGTTGCTCTCTGGATATGTCCTGTCCATTTCCATTTCAGTGTTAGTACCTGCTTGACCGCACCTCTGGCTTTAGTCTTTTGTCTTATCAACGTACTTTTGACCCTATCTTTCAATTTGATGTTCATGTAGCTTCGTTCTATCCCTCTTTGACAGCTTCTTATTTTATTTAGGAGTGATTTTTCGAGAGCCCAGGTTTAGCATGCGTAGGTTAGAACTGGTGTTAGGCAATGGGGCAGGGGTCCTTTCAAAATTTCTTTCATACTCCAGTATTTACTCCATGTATTCTTCACTCTTCGGTCGATTTCTCTTTCTGTTCAGGATTTTGTTCTTTCTGTGCAGGGGCAGATTAAAACTTCAATTTGCCTAGTGTATCCTGAGGGGCAATCGCACTATTTACGAACGTTTGAACCAAAACCAAAACGTTACCGTTCCCATATGTTTTGACATCTGACTGCTGTCAAGGTGTTGTCAAAATGTATAGGAACGGAAACGTTTCTGATTTGGTTGAAACGTTCGTAAATAGTGCGATTGCCCCTCTGATATAAAGCCTGCTTCTTTAACATAGCATGCTATTTTCTCCACATGATTGACGCTAACAATATAGTCAATACAACATTATGTTGTTTATTAACATCCCATCTCAAAGAGTTAATTTTTGTGGAAGGGTGTTATTTAAGTTAGCATTAAATCAATGAAATTTTCATCTTACATAAAATTAACAGTGCTTAAAAAATTTCTTGTTATCTATTTACTATCTATCACCACTTTAAACTATGCTAAATGTTAATTTAAATTAACATGTTTAATTCCACCACTAATACCTACTTTAAGCTCTAACACAGTCAGACTAAATGGATTTCAGTGAACAGTATAAAATTTAAATTATATTTTAAGTGCTTTTTTATTCGCACGGAGGCACAGGTACTAACCAATTATTAGTTTTGACAAAACATTTGTGTCGTTTTTTTGTCAAAATAACATGTTTTGTTGCCTAGTATATTATTGTAGTATAATTTTTTAATAACATTCCATCACTTCGTCGCACTACAAAATAAGGTTTAAGGGTTTAGCCTACATCTGCATTATTTAATATTCTTATTAATTCATGTTTAATAATATTAGATTTGATTCTTATTACGGAATCCAAAATGTGCTCATACGTACTAGATATCATAAAATTTCGTAATCACTGACGAATTGGGCTAAAACAACACCTGGTGCATATTTTTATGAGGTCGATTGGACTGACCATATGTTTCATATTCTCTTGGACGTAATCCAAAGTAACCCTTAATTAGGCATCGTGTTGGCGACTGTACAAGGTCGTGGGAATTTAATCGTGCGCATTATTATGCAGTGGTAAAATTCATGTAATTAACCTGTCGTCTATTGGTTATGCTCATTTCTCTTCTCATAGCTTACTAGTTTAATTAACACTATTGGCAGGACACGTCGTAGTGCCATCGCATCTAAGCACACCCTAGAGCCTGATGCGTTAGACCCTCTTCCTGCTCCACTGTTTAGAGGAGACGTGCCTGAAAGATGGCTGAAACCGGCCCCTTGATTGCGCAACGAGAAACTATCGCGATCGCTTTTGACAGTCAAAGTACATCCATTACTTTTTGAAAACAGACAGTTGCCACAGTCTTGCATTGACGCCGCAATGACTAGTAATTTCAAGACGATCGTGAAAGTTTTTTTCTAAGACAGTAACCCCCCTGATTTCTTTGGAGAGGAAGTCGCAGAGCTTTCCTGACACAGATAAAGTACCAACCTGCATTGATGTTCAAATCTTAAATAATATTGTAACACACTAGGGTCTTTGCTTATCTTAATTTCAGTGAGTAAATGTATTTATTTTGTTTTTAAAAAAATCAAAGAGGCTTAATGTACTCGTATGTATACGTTTGTTTTACGCGGATGGTTCTAGCTAGCGTGTCAAGTGAGATAACCCTGACAACCTTATCGGTTATTGACCGATGCTCCATGCCATTAGCTATCTGGCATTAAATTATTCTATAATAATACAAATACAATATCTTTAGAATACTTTGACTGATATTTTTACAAAAAATAACATATTATGCTACAAGTGCTTATACATTCATTTTCTATATTAGCACATGAAGCTTTTGTAAAATTAATATAAATATATGACGATCTCATTGGGACTCCTATTATATGTGTTAAAAGCCTAATAAAACAATACTGTAATGGAAATTTTACAGAAAAATCAGAACAGCAGTCTAACAAGTGCGTATATACTTATAGGTGTGTTTATGTTGAAATTTGATTAAGGGGGCATAGTCAGTCCACTAGCGCTGCCATTTGTTTTTTATTAATTATGACGAATTAAAGACGTTTCTACAAAAAATAGCACAGTCAGGAACTCAATTATTTGTTAATTGTTGTCTTGTAATGAGATTTCTTGCTAAATTGTAAAAATATGGGGAAATGTTAAAGTTAAAAAAAGAACAAACTTATTTAGATCAATACAAAAAGATTAGCTTTATTCAGTTAGATATTATAAGTAGTTTTTTGTTTACTTTCAAAAAACCTCATATGCAAAGCACTTAAATTAATTAAATGATAAATCTTTATAATAATTAATTAAAGTAGAAATCAGATACAAATTGGGTACTAGGTAAGAAGGGTTTTTTTCTCTTTCTTTTAACCAATAATTAGTAGCCTTCCCCGGAGCGGTTGTAAATAGATCGTACCTTCGACTAAGAGTTCTTGCGATCACGGGTCAGTAATACTGTATTAGATTTAATATATTTATTTTATTTGTACTATTCCACAGAATTCCTCCTTGTTATTCAGTAATTTTTCTTAGATCATCTAGCTGAAAAGCCAAGCAGCCGAGTCCTACGGCCTTCGGTAACTGCCCTGGAGATTCATAGCACAATGTTGGATTAAAAATATAAGTAAATATGCCTATGATCTTAGGGCCAGTGGGTCTAACACTGAGTTCTGAAGGAATCCCAGTCAAGATATTTAAATTTCATGTAATAAACTTTGCATGTAAACATTATTTTTAATAAATTGTAAATTTTTCTTATTAGTTGGTTTATAAAAAGGACACATGGAGGGGAGAACACCTATTTTGTGTACAATTATTACTATTAATAAAAAGAAAATAGCTTAATTTGTGAGTTATTTGCCAAAGTATGAAGTGAAACTTAGCATGAAATGTGTAATTGTTATTCAATATATTCATAAATCCCACTAAGATGCCGCTTACTATCAGGCTTTTTTAATGAAAAAGGGGATGTAAAAAAATCACAACTTAAGTAACGACTTTTACTCAAGTAATTACTTTGACTTGACTAATAGGTACGAGTGTTATTATTTACAATAATTCATAAATTGAATCGCCTAGGCCGGCGATTAAAAAATATTTTCCCTAAACTTTGCTCTCCAAGCTGAAAACAAACTAATATTACGAAAACCGACTTAGTACTTTTACTTTACAATTTAACTAACATAAATTTTCGCAGAAAATATAATATAAACACCTTGGTTCCTATCAATATTAATTTTCTCGTCTATCTAATAAATTATCGATTTAGGTATTTCGTACTGACAAACCCACAGAACATCTCAAACAATGGTTATAAACGGCACAGATTACCTACGAACTAAGTAAGGTAATCAAACTGCGGAAAATAAGTAAAACGGAACGGAATCCGGCAAGGGAAACCTGCGTACCACCGTTTTCATTTGAAAACTTGCACAAATTCTATTTAACACCTTTTTTTTTTTTTGAGGCGGGGGAATCTCTTTACGATTCAACAAGGGGCTGAAAGCTGACAAAGCCGCCCCAAGGATATGCCATTGGACTCGGGTTACCTGGGTAACCCCATACCTGGCTAAACCACCCTCCAGAGCAACTTCTACCTCCGTAGAGACACACTCGGGATCGGCGTTAGCCATTCCCCGAGTGGGTAATTCAATTTAACACCTAATCGCCGTAACAATACGTCAACATACGGTTATTTCGAAATTCTACAATATGCAATAACAGTCCAGTAAAATAAGCATCCAACCTAGGAATGGAAGCGAATAAGTTGTAAATTTGTAAAAACAATAATTTTGCCATTCTAAAGACATTCTAAAGACTCATATAATCTCCTGTCCGCGTCACAAGATATTCAAGGTCAAAGGTAGAAAAAATCGGTTTTCCGCATTTATCTCGAATTCTATGGACAATACATAATTTACGGTTATTATTAAACTTGTAGATTATAAAATTGTCTATAATTTTCGTTTTAAGCATTTTGTTGTATCTATAATCGTTCTCGAGGTACAGCGCGGAGAGAGCAAGCGACATCCTTCTAAAGGGTAAATTGCATACTGATTGCCTTAATTATATGATCTATAAGTTTAAGTGTATTTTATTAAATGTCTCTAAAAGTGATCAACACAAACGGTCTAAATGTAAAAAAATCAACCCACCTAAAGGGGGGCACGAGGTTTTGGGCGAAAAAAAAATCTATTTTTGTAAACTAGGCCAGGATAAACGCGAAATTTATTTTGTTTATGCACAATTTGAATCAATAAAGGCGCGTTCGGATTGCATCGAGGTAGCAAAAATAACTGTTAAAAATGACAAAATTGACACAAGGAGCGTTCGGTTAGAAGAAATGTGAACAAAAGTTGCATTTTTATCTGTTTACGTCAACCGTTCGTATAGCTGAAAAAATGTCAAAAATGGCATTGTGAACGGCCAATTTCGCCCCAGCTATCGAAGAGGGTCAAAAGTGGCAGTTTTTGACATTTAAGATTTTTGACGTTTACTAAACGTAAAATTTTTGACACGATTGAATAAGTTTTAACGAAATAAATTTTATTTTCATTATTTATGGAAAGTAATGATCGTTAATCATGAAGCGAGCTTATTACATCATAATACATCTAGAATCTGGAAACTGAAAATAAATTTAGGTTATAATAGCTTATGACTTTGACATATTGATAATGTAGCGTTCGGTTAGGGTGTGGAGCAAAAATGGCAAAAATTTCATAACCTTCTAACCGAACGCTTTACATCAACGCCAATTTTGATAATGCTAAAAACGCCACCACAGGCTACCCGAACACGCCTTATAGACCGATAGCGCTAGGCTTTTTTGATGTCATAAGTTTCAAAAATTCTAAAGTTGTTTATTTTTTGCATGTCGATGCAGTCGTACCTATGAAGCTTATTATTGCGTTTTGTGTCACATCTGGTACTTGCATTTTCAGTAATTCAATGATTTGTGATTGATTATTTATATTCAAATTAAAACTGGCAAAATTTATTTAAAGTTTAAAATAATTATGGTACCATATCTAGGAGAGCCTGCGGAGTGTGCAAACCCAGTTTGTGTCATCTTCATCCAGAGCAAACTGACATTGGGTCAGTATGTAAGTACACTGCGAAAAAAAAATTACAATTGATGAAATAACTATTTCCTAACTCAGATCCCTTACATATGCCTATTTTATAAATTTGTACCAAGTTGGATCATGCAATTTTAAGATTTTTAATTATTTTCCTTTTTCAAGCTATAAACGCTTAAATTTTTTTTTACAATAATTAGAGTTTACACATTCAATATCATAATTGCATGAAAAATCGACATTGTAAATTTGTGTCATTTTCATGCACGATAAACATAGAAATGAATAAAACACACACTAGGTACTTATTCGTTGCGGTCGAAGTGGGCCGACGCGCAACGCGGGCAGGCGCGGCGGCGGGTGATGCCCGCGCCCGCCGCACTGTTCACCTTCGTTCGGTTGGTACTTGGTACGATTTCTTCTATGCGAAGCGCTTATAAATAAATTAAATACTTATTATCATATTAAGTATCAATTGACTTTTATATCCGCAACGTAATGAACAAATGTGTACCTTCCTATAGACGCATCCTTGTCGCAAAACAAGCACTTGTTTTGGAAGTCGAAGTCGCTGATTTATTCTAATACTTTTTCCGAATCTTTCTTATTTCCGCTTCAATACATTTCGGATTATTATATGTATTTCGGCAAGTTTTGTGGAGTTTTATTTCAGCACGGCCCTTAAAACAATCTGCTTTTCCGTCATCCCTAACAATGCTCGATTCCACAAACTTTAATAGTCCCCTTTCTTTGACGATTACCGTATTAATGTCTAGTATTAGACCACATATAACACATTTATTTTCATTCTCCATTTTAGTCTGCAAAATGTTCAAACTCAGAATAACTCACGCACTTGTTTGTTGCAACTTTACTTGCAATTGCAAAGATCGAATGTAAACAAACAGCACGTGCCTCGCGCGCGTATGATTGGCCGGTGGACCGGTGCCTGCCCCCCACGCCTGTGCGCTTCCCCGCGCTCGCCCTTAGCGCAAAGAAGTCTGGTATTTTTTAAAATAAAAAGATTTCGTGGATAAAAACAACACAAATTATGAATAGGGTCTTGTTACAAAATAATAATTGGAAACACGTAAACTCTAATAACTTGCATTTTATTTTGAGGATTTTACAGGGTGTTGTAGTAAAATAATAAAATATCTATACACGCCGTGGATGAATTTGACACAAAATATTTTAAACAACAGATACTAGTATTCTAAAACGCATATCATCTATTTTACCTATTGTAATATTCTTTAAGAGGTAGTTGTGCGACATGTTAGCCACTGTTTAAAAATTAAGATTCTCGTGGACAGAGATGACACAAAATGCCTATGCACATCAGTTACTACTTCGTTATTACCATGAAAGTTAAATTTTCATCTCTAATTTTATTTTCGACCAATACTGATTGAAAAGACAAATACCTAAATTTCTACCTATGCAAGTACCTAGAATGACACAAAATAATTTATTAGGTTGGGCAAACGGTCTGGAAACTATATGCGAAAAACAAACAACTTTAATATTTTTGGAACTTAAAAACCTAGCGCTACGGGTCTATTAAGATACTAGCTAATGTCACTAACGTAACGTAAAATGACGTTGACGTTGACAATAGGGATGATGACTGAATTCTAATTTTCACGTCTCGTCATAAAATATTAAAATACCGTAGAAAAAGATACAATTCTGTGAAATTAGAATTAAAATCGGCTTAGAAATACATTAGATACAAGCATTTTAAGTTGTTAATTTGGAAGCGATTAGACAGAGAGATCCAACATCAACCGTGACGTCATTGTTTAGTACGGCCATATAAACTCCATGTAAATTGCCGTTTTGCTAGAAAGAGATGGAGAAAAATCTTGAATACCTTATATCTTGGTTGTTTTTTTAGTTATTCGAGAACCGATTTTTTCTTTCAGTTTATTATATGAATGAGCTTCTATTAAAGCAAAAAAGAATTTTTAGTCATCTAGCCTATTGACATTGACACTGCGGAAACCAAAGTGTTTTTGCAAAATTAGTGTTTAATGAAATTTTATGAAAAACCGGTGTTACAGTCTGGAGAAATCAAATAAGAAATCAGTATTTATTAAGAAATATTCTTTTTATTTACAACGCGTAATGTATTATTTACAAGGGCCGCTGTCTTTTGTCGCCACTAGCGGCGAGCCGCTGAATCACGCAGAGACGGACGATATCCGTAGCGCGCGAGCGTGCATTACATTGCGAAGATGCAGTTGTTTTTGAACACCTAAAAATAAATTTCGTTTCTCATTAAAAAAAAATTATGTATATAAGTTAATTTTAATAGTCTGAATGCGTAGACGCGGGCTTCGTTATGGGTCTTTTTACACCGTGTATATAACACGTTTATGCGAAAAATGTAGCAAATCCGTGCTTTTATCTGGAACGCGCCTGTTGTCTCGAGGTTTTTCTCACATCACACCGTGGCGTAACCTTCTCCGATTGGCGTTTACAGTCACGTGATACTGGGCATTATTGTAAACATTTTTATAAGCTTTTATTTACTTTCACCTGTCCGGTGTCTGTAATGAAATCTTGCAAGTTAAATTTGACCCACTTCCCGGTCCCCGATTGAGCTGAAATTTTGCATGCATATGTATATCGCGTGACAATGCAATATTATGATGATATGGAGATGATCTAGTGCTGGAGCTGGAAGGTGGTCATAGGAACACCGTAATAAAACGACATAACCCTATCGAGTTTTAGCTGGTTTGATTCGTATTGACGAGTACTAAAAGCTTGTATTAAAAATATTTTTTTTTAATATATTTTTTTTAATTTCACCTGTCCGGTGTCAGAAATGAAATCTTGCAAGTTAAATTAGACCCACTTCCTGGTTTCTGATTGAACTCAAATTTTGCATGTATATGTATATCGCGTGACAATGCAATATTATAATGATATGGAGCTAATGCTGGAGCTGGAAGGTGGCCATAGGAACTCCGCAATAAAATGACACAACCCCATGGAGTTTGGGCTCCTTTGATTCGTATTAACGAGTACTAAAAGCTTGTATATAAAATAGGTTTTTTATAATTTTATTTTTAATTAATTTATTACCCAAATTTACACTTACAAAATATGATTTTCAGTATTCTACTATTAACTTCTATGGTATAAACATAGCTTTTTATTTATTTGCGATACATGTAACCATCCCTATTCTGTGGTGGCAGCCATCTTGGATTTACAGTGATACTGAGTAGTTGTAGAACTATTTGTCCATTTGGAGTTGGAGCAGGCAAAGGTAGATCAATCTATTCTGCCCCTTTTACCCGTGGTCCCACTGCTATGATCCACAGTGGTTCCACGGGTAATGTTTGAGGTCAAAGGAGTCACTAAAACATTAGAAACGTCAAACAAGATGATTGTTAAGTACGGCAGTGAAATTACTTCACGACGAATACAACTACCGACCAAACTGTAGTGACCGTGAACTAAATGCCTTAACTACCGGATGCAAAATGGAATAAAGGAAAAAGTATCAGTTGTAACTGATATCTGTTACTCGACCTACATCTATGGCCTCGTTAAGGCGAAATCGCAATGTAATTTCGCGAGGTAAATTTTTTTTGGAACACTTTTACTTTGGCACTGGGCGCACGGCCCAGCAGCAATGAATGGACTTTTTCGGCGATGACACAAATTTCTCTTTCAATACCAACTAGCTGTCCCAACACAATACAATGCGTGCAATTTAATAGTGATATACAAACGAATCATAAATATATCTCAGAATAACAGCAGAACACTAGCGTCAATTATGGAACAGTTAAAAAAGTTAACTACATATTATGTGTTCAATTCATGATTACGTTAAAAATAATGGCAACATTCTTATGAATAAGTGTCAAAAGCGCTTGGGAAATTAAAACAATGAACTTATCGTTTTAGTTGTTGAAATGAAATCGCTGGCTAACACGCATAACACTAATTTCCACCCTACATTCGTTACAATTTAAATAATATGCAATGCAACACCCACAGAATATGCCCAAGCTGACGTCAGTCTCCGCCCATCTATTTTTCCGCAAAAATTTTCGCAACACGGATGGCATTGCCATGTAAATCTACAGACGCACGCGGCGACTGTATAACATCACTTTCTACTTCGAACGCAATCATATTTATCAAACTTGCCTTTTTTCATAAGTAATATCTGACAGCCGGAATATTTTTCATATCTTTATATTACGATGACCGAAGTTCATTCGAATTAATTAGCAATGTTTTTTACTGAAATGGCATTAATTATGGCCGCATGCTACAGCACGACTTAAAGGCAACGCGTTAGAATATGAAAGGAGTTCTGTTAGTAAATATATTGTTCCGACGAAGTTGTCGAGAGCGAAACTAATACAAACTAGACACTTGGATTACTTTCATCTCCTGAGCCAGCCGAAAGTAAACTTTTACTTTCGGTACAACCTGCATTATTTGAGAATCGTTTCTTATCTACGTAAAATTGATATTTTAAACGATGCATATCGTAATTTAGCTTGCTTATAATTATCTATCATCTATTTTTATCACATTTCTTTGATTCGTTTAATGACGCTTGTTTGGACTACAAATTCACTCTCGTCATATTTAAGTAACACATAGCAATTTAGTTGAACACTTTACTAGATTTGAATATACTATTTATTATTTTCCGTATTTTCAAAGCTAATATAATTAGTTAAAAGTGTATTATAAAGAATTTGTAGGACTCTCCAACACGCGCTAAATTGTAAAACCACGTTTCTTGTAAAATGCTTACATTAATTTTATCTATCTATTTAAAATCAACCCACATTGACGACGTTTTGGACATACTATGGAGCATGATCATATGTTTTTTTTACTTTATTTAACACTGCTTAAACTTAAATAAAAATGATATAATCTCTATCTATACTAATATCATAAAGAGGAAAGATTTGTGTTTTTGAATTTTTGTATTTTTGTTTATTTGTATTGAATAGGCTCTGAAACTAGTGGACCGATTTGAAAAATTCTTTCACTAATAGAATGCTACAATAACACTGAGTAACATAGGCTATATAATATTTTCCCACGGGACGACGAAGATAACGCGGGCTATGCTGCGAGCGGAAAGCTAGTCTATATAAATAAAAATCAACGTATGTACTATATGTATGTTGTCCTCTATGCGTTCCGAAACCATTCATCAGATTGTAATGAAACTTTGGTAGGGTGTTCTGGGGACGCCCAGGGGGTTCCTAGCAATGGCATTTACGACAAACAAAAATGGCATTTACGAGGCATTGCAACGCATGCCGGGTACAGCTAGTCCTTACATATTATAAAACAAAGTCCCCCGCCGTGTCTGTCTGTTTGTCTGTTCGCGATGAACTCAAAAACTACTGCACCGATTTTCAAGCGGTTCTCACCACTCGATAGCGTGATTCTCGAGGAAGGTTTTAGTATATAATTTGTTAAGTTTTTGTATTTGTTTCTGTGTACATTAACGATATTTGTTGAAGATGTCGGGAAAAAATAAATTAAGGCGAAACGTAAGAGTTCGCGGGCACAGCTACTATAGTATAAAATAAAGTCGCTCCCGCTGTCTGTACGCTTAGATCTTTTAAACTCAACGGATTTTAATGCAGGTTTTCAGCAATAGATAGAGTGATTCAAGAGAAAAGTTTATATGTATAACGAACTATCCGCCCCGACTCCGCACTGGTAATAGTTTAAAATATCCACACGGGCGGATCGCTAGTATATTTAGAGCATCTAAGTTAGTATAAGATAAATTAACAGTGCAAATTTCGTCAAGTTACAATCAACAAAGACATTATCTTCGCTTTTTTCCCGTGCAGTTTATACTAATATTCTGTTGCTCTCAATCTTTCATTGTTACGTTTACGCATAGAAAAAAGTATAGATAGATATCATATATGAATACCTCTATGCATGTGAGAGAAACCAGATCTCGCTCAAAGAACTGGCAACTAAGTAACATTCACATAATTAAACTAAGAATGGACAAGACCAGTTTAAGGTGGCCGAGCGATGGAATAAATTGTCTTAGTTTTGTTTATCGGCATGAGAAGTTCAGAAGCATTTTGCAAAACATTTAAACTTGATGGCTTTAAATCAAATGGTAGAATGCAGTTCGGGACGCGAAACTAATATTTTGATATGATATTGTTCGCACAAAGTAATAAAAGTAAAAAGAAATATAATATAATAGAAAAACCCGTGAACTTTTTATGTTAATAAATATTGTCTATAACTCTACGACATTCCACTGCCAGGATGCCCTGACTAGACTGAAATAGACCCGAATAGAATACTCAGAATTACCTCAACAATCTGTGATAACCTGTCTTTTCTTAAAACAGTAATGGTTGTACGTTCACTTCACTAACAAATTGAAAGTAATAGGTAGCAGATTTTAAGTCACACAATAAGAGAGCAGGCAACATGCTGTACCACTCCACACGTCCTGACATGAAGGAATTGACCGATAATACCACTCTGGCCAGCTGGGCAGTGCTTAACTCGGATCTGAAGACATTTAGGAATTTACCTATAACACCACTATAGCCAGCTGGGCTGGAGTACCCGGCCTTTTTTTCAGGGGGAAATGCGTAACCGCACCGTACTCGCCGTTGGCTAGACGGCGAGCGTGTGTGGAGCTCTCCCGGCAGAGTTTTAGTGGGCGTGTGTGGAGCTCTCCCGGCAGCGGGGGGTTTTAGTGGGTAGGCCTAGCAGCCTACCCACTAAAACCCCCCGGTGTTCTCCCTGCCCATATGGGCGCGCATAGTAAGGTTCACACTGCGACACCACTACCAACGCGTCCGGGCAAGCCCGACCAGTAAGTGGTCGGGCTATGTCCAAGGGGGGATTGCCCGGAGGGCACAAGGGCGTTTCCTCCCGACGGGCGGACCCGGTGCAGGTAGTGACCGAAGCATCCATTCCCGGTCAGTACCTGCACAATGCGGAATGTGAGGCTGCCCTGCCGGCGCCCAACGGCCCAACCCACTCCTCTGGAGTACCCAGCCTGGCGACCCCAGCGCTATGTATTAGTCCACATAATGGAACCCTCACGCTGGCCGATATCGTGAGAAAGTTTCGCGTTATAGATAATCCTGCCTTAAAAAAGGCGGTTTTTAAACGATTTTATTGAGCTTGCCCTATTTGTTGTGGTTTTTCTTGAATCAAATTTAGTAATAAAATTTTATCCCCTTTCTGTTGACCGATTTATCTCAAATTTCGTACACAGTACACACCGATTAACCTCACACTTTTACTTCTCATGAGAGTACACTTTTGTGTGTTGTATGGTGTACATTGGGCTCCTATTCAAGCTATACATTTACACTACGAAAGCCGCCACTATTGCAACATAAGAACGGTCCAAAGGTCCAACAGAATAACCCCTTTTATCCGTGGTGGTTACATAGTTACTGGTAGTGTTACCGTTAGTGGTAGTTACTTGTTAACAACAATGAAATCATTATTGTTTATAAGTCCTTTTTGACCTCAATTATTCATGCACTTTTCATGCATTTTCACTATTTCTGTGCGTATTTTGCGTAGAGTTGAATTTTAAAACGTTAACGAATAAAACTCTCACTGAACATTATCAGGGTCATTTGCGTTAAAAATAATAGAACTGACATTGAACTTGTCGGGGAAATGCCGGCAACGATTGCCAGTGAACCTCGATAACCCCGATAGCGGTCGGAGACTGTACAGTTTTGACATTTTTGAAAATGTTGTATTTCATCAATAAACGTTAAACTTTGGCTTTTGCTATACAAATGTCTTGTCTTATAAATGACTGTTCTAGCCTTATCATTTATATCTGATTTTATCATCATTCTTCTCGTTTTTCCCTTTTAATTGATCAGTTGTAGTAGCTGCTGGAAATCATCATAAGTACCTACCAACGACAGATCAGTTGTTGCTGAGTGTAACCGGCTGCTCCGATTTGGCCATCAGCATCACTCTGCCCTCATTTTTTATGCTGCGCACTTTCGCTCTTTGTATTATCTTTTAATCAATCATCTCGATTTATCTCTCAGTTTTTAACCGACTTCGAAAAAGGAGGAGGTTCTATGTTCGGTTGTATCTATTTTTTTTATGTATGTTCACCGATTACTCCGCCATTTGTGGACCGATTTTCAAATTTCTTTTTGCAATCGAGAGAGTATACTCCCGAGGTGGTCCCATTGTCACCATGTTACGGTCTGATTTTGAGATCCCATGAAAATCAACGAAATCCTTGAATTTCATAGGCACGTCCAACGTGTTTTATGTTTCTTCTTAAGGTATTCAGGTATTTGCGTCTGGTGGTCATTATGTCATGTTACTGAGCTGATGATGGAAGGTTTCTGGCAGATTAGGAGTTCGGGAAAAATTCTTTCGAAATTGTTTAGAGCGAAAGACTTTTTATTTTTACTTATTCTGGTGTTTGCCTTGGTTCAAATTATAATTATGCATTAACTAAAAAGATAGGAAAAAATTTTTTTTACAAAAAAATAACACCGACTTCAAAAACACCAAAAGTCATAAATAATATAAAAATACATACAGCATCGCAGTTTTATATTGAAGTCGGTCAGTTTTATTTTTTTGTATTTTTTTTTAAATAGTATACCTAAATTAACAGTATTCAGCAATCGTTAGTGCTATCGATTATCTTACTCGTACATTAAAATTTGCCTTTTCAAAAATCAATATACTTATTTGATCAGGTGATTACTAGCTACGTGAAGTTACGTTTTCGTGACTTACAAACAACTAACTGGGTCATTGACATCAATAATAACTATATTATTTTTATAACCTTTTATTGAACCGTTTACGTCAGTACTTATACCAATTGATAGAAAGTTTTTATGGTATGATTACTAGGCATAAATGAAAAACTGTTCATTCTATTGAAAATTCTATATGTAGACCAGAGGGCCTATTACCGATCTCATGGTTTTGCAAATGATATCATATGATATCATAGTGCAAAACGAAAAATACGATTTCCGGTCAGATTTTTGATCATTTGTTCATTATTTAATGATGACATCATTGAAATTATGCCATAGTGATGATATCATTGGAGATCGGTAATACGAAATGCAGCATTTCATGACTTCTTTTTCTCAAATTTATACCATGTCATACGATGAAAGATCCATAATTGGCCTGCTGATCTTCATAAGCTAAATATTGTTTAGATAATAGAAAAGGTGTTTTTTTTGTGATTTCTACGCTGCCCATGCTAGGACCACAACATAGCACACTTAAATTGATACATAAATTAACCAACTTTTTTATTTTGTATTGGATTGCATATTATTGTGATTGCCTTGGTAATGTATCATGATAACTTATGTATTGAACGCAATAAATTGTGTAAAAAGTGAAACTAGTTATAAAAGGATATTCAAAGGTTTCGATTGTTCAATTTCAAAATACGAATTTACCCAAGCAACTGCATTAACTGTCGTAGGTATAAAACATAAGCAGAGTATATGCCTCTTTCTAATTCTTATATCCAAACTCCACGATAATAACTTTTTTAAACCATGTTAATTAAATACTTTTACTAAACTTGTAATTGTTAGTATTAAAACATATTTTTATCAGGTAACTTTAAATTTCGTTGACTTTTTTATAAATATAAGTTAATGCAAACGTTTATTAATGTGTATTTTAACAATGGATTTCAATTAACTAGCTTTCCGTTCGCGGCTTCGCCCGCGTTATTTTTGTTTTCCCGTAGGAAAATTACCCTATGTCCTTCCCTGGTCTCAAACTATCCCTATACCAACTTTCATCAAAATCGGTTCAGTGGTTTCGAAGCCTATTCAATACAAACAAACAATCAAATCTTTCCTCTTTATTATATTAGTATAGACTATCCAGATAGTTGAGTTCAGTAAGTGTGATGAGTTGATATGTCCGTGTTTTCGGCAAAATTAATTAAATTATTATATTTTGCAACATCATAATTTATATACTTACTATGTGTTTGTATGTGTAAGTGTCATAGTTCTTCATCGGTGTTTCCGGTCAGATTAATTTTATAATAAAGGACTATTGCAGTAATTGAATTATTATTTCACCGAACTCCCATGTGTAAGTGAGGTGAGTTCCTATGTTGATGTTTTCGCCCTGACTAACTGTTAAACTTTATTACAAGCTTACTATTTCGTGCAACATCATTATTTATTTTCTATGAACTGTTCTTGAATTCTGCTTATTGCATGGGTGTTTCGTTAAAGTATGTTAATAATTCGTTTGAATTGATATTGCCTTCCAATGTGACATCTGTTTCATCATTGGGCTTGTTAAACGATCACAGGGTAGCGTTTCGTTTCTTCATTTACACGTTCCACTTTGTCCAATAAGCGGAGGTGAGCAGTGTCAAACTGGCAGTACTAGAACTCATAGTTGGCGACCTTGTCTTATACAACTACTCCACATTGATGTGTAGTTTTCCATTAGAGGTTATGTATAGTGATGTATTTTCCTTATTTCAATATTATTCAGAAACTTTCTCGCAACTTTCTGCTGTTTACTGCGCCTCTATTCGGCGTTCGCTGTATAAAGTGAAAAATGGTATGACAAGCTAATTTAAATAGTTGCGCATCTATAGCCTCCTGCGTATTTTCGTGGCTATTGCTGACATTAAATTCACGAATACATTGATCATTTCGTATTAACCAAAATAACGCAAATAAGAATTTGCCCCTTATAAGCAAATAAGAATTTGCGACTTTTTACAAATGCTGCGAAATGGCGAAGTTCTAAATATATCAAGATCTTCGTATAACCGGATTTTTAGCTATGCCATGTTTTCAATTTGCTTTACGTTATTCAGTACACTGAATAACTATTATTGATAGAGCATACGTAAATAGAAATTCTTAACAATATTCGTGACTGTGTTGTCGTTCATGACTTTGAAGTAGGGTAGTGTTTGGCGATAAGTTGGAAGCTGCAGGCTTATCTCGGAGCGCAAGTCGTCGGTCGCCGTAGGGCGTCCCTTGTCATGACTTAGTTTATGTCGGCACACCTCTCAGAACATTAATTTTATAACGTGTTTTGTTTTGTGCGATTTTGTATTATAAATTGACTTTCGTATTTTTTATAATGTATTATCTTCGTTTTTATTATTGTCTTCACATAAGAAGAGTTTATTTATTAACTTAATTAGTCTATTGAAAAATATTGTCTTTTAAAAGTGTTTCTCTATATAGAAGTTGGGCTCTACTTCATTGTAATTATCATTATTATATCGTATATTACTGCTTTACACCTATTTACATTTTAAAATATTATTTCTTTAGAACTGTATTATGGTATATGGTCAATCCGCAAATCTACATTGGTTTCAAACACTGAACAAGTGTACTACTCTTATCGACTACGATATAAATCATTCGGCTCAACGACATTTAGCAGCAGCTGTTGAGAATTAATACATGTATTAACTTGAATTTGATTTGCAAATATAGTTTGCAATGTGCTATATTATGCAGGTGAGTTTGTTAATTAAATTATACTAATAGAGACGTAGTGTTCGTTAGGTTGCTGTTCGAATGGTACAACCGCTCCAATAATAATATATGTTTCTCCAGGATTTTGAACTCTGTGAGAGGTTTCTACTTGATCGTCTTCGGTTTGCATTATATCTTAGCCATACACTTCTAACTGTTAGGAAAGTGTCATGCGTGTATAGCAATAGGTATTATAAGTATTTACAGGTCGTGAGCCAAAGAATAGGATTTAGGTACGTTGGTACTAAATCAGTTTTGATTCCCGAATGCACTGGAGTATATCACTCTTTTGCTTTGCATAAACTTCGTCATCATCACAGCATCATCATCACAACTTCATCATCTACACCATTGAATTTCTTCGCAGATGTATGCAGGTTGCTTCACGATGTTTTCCTTCACCGTAGAAATGTACATATGAAATTCGAAAAATGAAAATACACATTGGTACATGGCAGGATCAAACCACGGACCTTCCGATTAGAAGGCCAGTGCCTAAACTTAATGCATTAACTTACATATACATAAACACATAATTGTCGCTGTAAAGATGTGTCTCTTCCTTGGGCGGGATCACTATAGCCAGCTATCACATCAAAAAAAAATCTTGATAAATATGTTTTGAATACGTCAATATTTGTACTTCCTGTTTAATGGTACAAAGTGTAGATTATAATGAAAATTTTCATAAGCAAATGACCCTTTGCGTATAGTGTTGTAGTTACCTGATCTTAAAGATTGTTGGTTCACAAATCGTTCATACAGTATTGAAATGATTTGAAACTTGAACCAAGGAATTCTAAAAATAGTGTTAGGACATTAAATGTAAATTCTGAATGCTAATTATGGCTCTATTAGGGCATTCCCTTTTACTTAGTGAATGGTGGTACTACTTATTACTTGTACATCTATACCGATAAATTTTTTTGATTATCCATCAGTCGGGATAGTTGAGATAAAATTTATTAATGAATAATATTGATTGTGTCTGATGCACATTGTCTGACAATCCTACGTCCATCAAAAGAGTCGCCATTCTGCTGATCAAATTCTATGCATGCTCAATAGGATTAATACCACACGATTGTCGAAGCTGTCTAGGACAACGATATTATGTTGGCGGAAATAGTTCGTTTATGACCCTACAGTATATGAGCGAGCACTGTCCTGCATGAACATGAATTCCTTAACCGTTTGTTACCGGAGCGGAGCAGCAACAGGTTCCACCACTGCATGGAAGTATTTTCGTCAGTCTTGGTGACCCGTATAAAAACGAGGTCAGTTCTTCCGTTCGCGAAGTCATGGTTGTTACATCTATTGATAAGAAGGAACATCCTGAGGACACCGTCGCCCTTGACGAAGCTCTGAACTCAAACGCGTTTTATTTTTGAATCAGGATGGGAAACAAACCGCGATTTGTAATAAAAAAAACAGCCCCTTGATCGCCGGATCATCGTACGTGACTACGTGGCCAGAAGCTTGGATACGCAACGGGCCTACGAGACTAAACTAAATTCCTCACAGCTTGGGTGCTAACGTCTTGGTGATGAGAGCGTAACCTTAGTACGAGTTGACGAGCACTAGTCTTAGGCTCTATTTTGGCTGTTTTGTAAAAATAGATCTTGTCGCTCGTTGATTACTAAATATCTCTCACTCGGGATGCCAGCCACCCTATTATAGCGTTTCTGTCTTTTCGGATTATCGATTGGAAAGAATAAACGGCTGAAGTAATATCACGTCACGAATGCCCGGCTTCGAGTACAGCCGCAACACGTAATATTTATCACAGCAATTTTCTCTTAGTTTTTTAAACGGTTTTATTTAGCTTGCCCCGTTCGTTGTTGGGTCAAATTTAATTATTAAAAAACAATCACAAAACCCTTAGCAGCGTTTTACAGCCAATATACGCAATTTGAGTGTTATGAATTAAATTGAGATCAATTTTTATCACATATTTATTTACTTTATACAAAAAAGTTCACTTTATTGATTGATTCTTTGACGTTGAAACAAAAAAAAAAATAGAGCTGTTAGGTCCAATTTCACCAATATTTAAACAGGCGATTAGTTAATTAACAATCAAGTTTTTGACATTTTACTCATACAATAAGTGTCAGAAACGGTTGTTAGTTAACCTCCCCTTTAAATGTTGGTGAAATTCGGTCTTAGTCTTTTAAAATTATTAGATTTTCATCATTGTTGACTTCTGGAAATATGATACAAATTGAATATAATTGTTTAAATGATGTCGATATTCACTTTATTTATTAGTATGTGTTAACTAATGTTATAAATAAAAATCGTGTATTTCTTTTCCCTTTCTTCGTGTCGCAACAGCGCAATGTACCGGAGAGTGACACGGGTATTCTATTTCAGAATTCTTCTGAGTGTTATAAACAATAATTTGCAGCTGGCGTTTTAAATTAAGTTCGACACAGTCAGGATAGTTAATTTAACCGGTTTATTCTATCGATACTGGGTCTTGATAATTTTATATTAGAATTTGCATGGTTTCCTGGTTTTATCAAGACATTACATTACAGCAGTAGATATTTAAGATCTAAATTCCATTCTAATTTCTGTAAGTGCAATACTAGATTCAATACAGGAACTAAAGTTTGTTTACATTAAATTTCAAGCAAGTTCTTGAGCCTGCTGTTTTTATTTTTTAATCAAGTTATAAAAGTGCGGTGCGGTACATATTGAAAAAAATGTACGCGCATGTTAACGTTTTAAAGTTTGATATTTTGTTTACATCGGCACAAGCATTGTTCACTCCTGAATGTTGAATACAAAAATGCACCTTACGGTGTCAATTCGTGTTTATATCGGAGACTAATCTTGAATGCGCAGTGTAATAGGCAACAGGTATATGCTCACTTACCTTGACCGCGCTTGTTGTCCTCTCACTTAGCTATAGAGTGATCAAGCAAGATGTCATGATGGGTGTGTTTTCCCGCAAGTCGTGCTCTATGAAAACTAATATCCCTTCGTTACGAATTACAAACTTAATTACTAGTTAAACAATAAGTTATGTACGCCGAAAATTTATAACTTTTTTGTATACTTATGTTTCATTTTGTGAATTATAGTAAAATTTTAAAGGTTTAGTTTCTTAGAACCAGCATTATGCGTGTAAAGCGTATTAAAATACATACAGATATGTATTTTCTTATTTGTATGAACTTTCGTCTTGATTGTAACATCATTGTTCCTACTCGTACTATTTTTGATGTCTTTATCGCATCGCCTACAGAAAACTATCCGATATCAATCTGTTATTTGTATAGTTCGTGGATAATATTCATATTACATAAACTTTATCTGTCTAATTTTGTTGTAATTCAAATTTACATCACGACATTCATACAATGACCGCACTACAAGAAATTTCAGCACTAATGTAATTTGTACCAATAAATTGTCTGCGTCGTCTGTCGTTTGATTCATTGCCGTTAAATCGTGTTAGGAGATAAAATAAATCCTCAATTGTTGTCCTCCGTGCTCGCTCAGATTGCATTGAGAGTGGGTTCGTCTGCTGATGGCCATTGTCGACCAGTAACGATCGTACATTCTCTGTCTCTGTCAACAAGCATTACATAATATTTTATTAAAGTGAAACTACTTTTTTTTACATCGTCACAATTTTTTACGTCTATCTATCGCATGTCGCATTACAAAAAAACATGAGATCTTTAATTTCACAGCTTAGTATATGACAGGATTGGTTCTGTGCGTTAGAGCTTTGACTTTAAATCCGAGTGCCAGTTGTTCAATCCCAGTGTAGAGCATCACATTTTTGTTTTTTTTTTATTTACGATCTTTTTATGATAGACAACTATATAATATAATGTAAGTGCCACCTCGGGTTTAGTCTCTCTCGAGCGTAACTTTTATTTCACGCGATCAAACTTAGGATGCATAATTTTATTACGTTTTTTGTGTAATTATTGGGAGAGAAATTGTACTTTTGCGATTGTTCGTAGAATTGTATCTTAATATAGTTTATCTATATCCACGAAATAATATTTCAAACTTGCTAACACTTGTAGTAATTTATGGAACGGTTGCATAATGGGGGACGTATTAAAAACACGAGTGTGTGCTTACAGTATTGCTTACAGTATTGTAAACGGTTTTATTTAGCTTGTTAATAGAATCACACGAGTCTTTTAATTCATAGTTATGTCCAATTTCATACACTACTTTACCTAATCTCATTAATTGGTATTGAATCTACTCGATACAAGGTCGCAATGTAAGAAGAGTATGTAGTTTTCTCAACTTTGCTGGTAGTAGATTGTGAGTCATGTGATGTCCGTCGTCGCATCTAAAATTTCAGGTAGAGTCTAAAGGACATTGCTCTGCGTCCATACATTGTTCGCTTCAATACCAACAGCAGTAAAAAAATGCTTTTCGTATAATTAGACATTAGTAAATACTGTACGTCCACATCAATTACTGCGGACAAGCTTCGAAATCGAATTATATGAAAATGAATCGGATTTTGAGGTTAGTTGAAGTAACACTTTGTTTCGTAAGAGCAATTCACATACTCCATACCTATTCAATTATTAAAATAATAATTATTGCAATCAATCAAAGAACATTATTATAGCCACGTAGTAAATAACAAGAAATCTCGAAATTAAAAAGCAAGTCAAAAACAACGAACTACAAGCGACAGCGCGTGGGTAGTCCATTGACGTATGTTTCAATTTAATTTACGTTGTAAATTGTGAAAGAAGTTATGAAAAACATAATTTACACAAGTAAATGTGTAAGAAGTTGATGGAAACTCCATGCATTCCGAACCATAATGTTAAATTTCCAACTTTTTGGCTTTAACCTGTATCGTAATCACACAATACCTACCTATTTTCTTTGTGAAAAAGTGGTATTATTATTATTCGTATGGCTTAATGTCGTTCACAAATTCAAAATAAAATTAAATAAATAATCACACACAATAAAAAATTATAATAATATTCGCTCCTTTAACTGCTGAATCCATGGGATAGCGTCATTTCCAAGGGAGAACAGGTCCGTTAGGTAGGCTGCCGTGGTATTTTTTAAGGGGGCACTCTCGGACCGTGTGTTCCACACTCTGGACATCTGCTCCACACTCGCACCTTGGTGAATTCCTCCACCCGCACATGTACAAGAAGGCATTACTCCGCCCGCATCCAGTCCGTATTCTGTTTATTTGACACCATTCTCTTCTTGGGAGTCTAAATCCAGGAGGTTTTAATAGGGGATTAATTACAACTCCCATGGCAGCAGGTGGTTCTACGTTCCATTGCTGCATCCACTTCGTAGACGTGTTGAAATCGCCGTTTACGAGTTCCCTTGCGGTTTGGTATGGTGGACGTCGCGATTTCAAGCGATGGGGTGGAAGATCGCAAAACTCTTCGTGAATTGGGAGGTTGGCGTTTCCGTAAATCTTCCGGCTCTCTCGCAAGAGCATTTGTTGCCTTCTAAGATGGGGTGGAGGTATGTGACTTAAGACGGGAAGCCACTCAAGGGGGGTACTTTTGATGGTTCCAGATATGCATCTCATGGTCTGGTTCAGCTGGTCATCTACATGCGTCACATGTGCACTGTTTAACCATACTGGAGCGCAGTATTCGGCCGTAGAATACACTAGGCTAAGACCGGTTGTGCGGAGCACATCAGCGTTTGCTCCCCAGGTGGTGCCCGCTAGTTTGTGCAAGATGTTGTTTCGAGTCTGAAGCTTCTTGCGGAGTCTGTCTATATGTGGTGCATACGTAAGGCTTCGGTCGAGGGTCACGCCCAGGTACTTCGGAGTGGGGTTATATTGCAGTCTGGCACCAGCAAACTTAACATCGGGCTCGTATTTTGCCATTTGGTTAGTCAGGTGAAACGTGGTTACCTCAGTTTTAGTGGTGTTCGGTACGAGTCTCCATTTCTCAAAGTACTTGTTTAGAATACTTAAGTCGTTGTTAAGGATACTTTCGGATGGTTCGAAGGTTTCGTGTTGGGAAGCTATTGCTATGTCATCAGCATACATAAATTTGCGACTTTGTGTTTCAGGTATGTCATGTAGGTAGAGATTGAAAAGTAATGGAGCCAGAACCGACCCCTGTGGCAATCCGCTGTTCAGCTTCCCAGTACGACTGTAAACTTGCGATTCCCAAGCATGGTATTTAACAGCTCAGTTATTCTTCTGCATGGCACCACTCTCATGAGTTTATATATTAGTCCCTGTCGCCAGACCGTGTCATATGTCGCTGACAGGTCAATCAAAACAGCCACCGCCTTAAGCTTCCTTTGGAAACCTGCTTCGATGTGCGTTGTGAGAGACAATACCTGGTCAGTACAATCACAACCATCACGGAAACCAGCTTGCTCTGCTGGGACTATCCCATCTATGAAAGGCAGAATACGGTTGAAGATTAATCTCTCTAATAGTTTGTACACGCAGCTCAAAAGAGCGATAGGGCGATAGCTTTTAGGATCGTCTTTTGGCTTATGGGGTGTCAGTATTGCAATGATCTTAGCTTTGTTGAAGTCACGAGGCAGTCTGTTGCGTAATAAGATGTCTGTACAGAATTCCCGCAGCCATTTTCGGCTTTTCGGGCCTAGATGCTTCAAGAACTCGTTATAGACTCCATCGAAACCAGCAGCTTTGTTCAGTGGAAGTAGTTTCAAGGCGCGGTCAGTTTCATCTTGCGAAAATTCTCGTGAGAGGTGTTCGTCAATTGATAGCGATGCTTTAATTTGTTTAGCATGCTTTTTAATCGCCTGTGTTTCGCTTTTTAAACCTTTGACTCGGGACACCTCCACTATTCTGTTTGCAATCGCGTTAGCCAGCGAGGTAGATCCATCGCGAGGAGTTGCTCCGATCTTGCCTGTCAGCTTGTTAAGTACTCTCCAAGCTTTTCTGCTTGAAGTCTTAAAATCCATCGACTCCACGGTGTAAAGCCACTTATTTCGTCGCCCTTCACTGAGTGATTTTAAGAGTTCTTCACCTATTTCGTGGTTACCAGAGCGTTTGTACTCCTCATATAGCTTTTCGCTCTCTTTCGACCAGCAGGGGATGAACGATTTTCGATAACCTCGGGGCATGTTCTTTTTTGCTGTTGCTATAATAAGCTTAGTTAATCTCTTGTAGTTTTCGGCACGAGGAGGTATCCATCTTATGGCGGCATCCATATCTGCGCTAAACTTGACCCAGTTTGCTTTGTGGAAATTCCATCTTGGTAAGGGCATGGAGTTCGAAAGTGGGATCTTAATACCAACCTTCATGAGAACTGGTCGGTGCTGGCTGTTTGGAAAGTCTGGGAGAATCCTGCGTGTGGCTTGTAGCGAGGTGTTATTGATATCGCAGGTGGTAAATGTCAAGTCCGGGTTGTAATCCCGTTTCCATCTTGCGGATCTAAAAGATCCTCTATCCTTTGCATTAAATAACAGGTGTAGGTTGTTGTTTTCCGCCCACTGCACAAGATATTCACCATTTGCGTCATTTGAGTTATATCGCCAGGTCGTATGGTGACTGTTAAAGTCGCCAGCATATAAGCATGGGTGTGGGAAAGCAGGAATATTGGCAGTCCACGAGGAGTTCGGCGGTTTGTACACATTTACGATAGTTAGGTTTTTCATTGTTATTGCAGAAGCATAGACATCCGGACCACAATGGCAGGATTCCACAGCGACAGGTTTTATGTTATCCTTAACATATGTGGCGATACCATATTGCGCGTGATTGATTGCGTGCGTGAGGTAGTATCCTGGGATAGTGCCACGTTTAAGCAGATCCTGTTCATCCTTGGCGTGGGTTTCTTGTAAAAGGAGTACGTCTATATCATTTTCAAATAATATCTTACTAACTACTTCGCACTTTGCTAAACTTATACCTTTTATGTTCAGTTGGCAGATTCGGGTAATTAGTCCTATATCTTTAGTCAGATGGCTCTCCGAGGAGGGCAAATCGCATTGAGGCATTTTGAGTAGGTAGGTAATTAATTTATCAGTAAGATTCTATGAACGACGTAGTGCTGTGAGGTCGCATTAAAGCAACAGTACAGCAGCCAATTGTTTGTTGTTCGTTTAGCGCCACCCGGGGGATACGTGCAGGGTACTGGCGGCAATTCCTGCGGACGTGAACAACTTCATCCCCCAAAAAGTGGTATAATTTTTATATACCACTGTCTGTATAATCCCACAGTATAATATAGTTTATGAAGTACTCGTATGTCAATATAAACTCGTATCAATTGAATTTTATAATTGGAATATTAAGATATGCAAATAGATAAAAATGTGTATTCCAATTGACTTTTGAGACTCGTGATTGTAATTTATTAAGGTTGCGTGTGCCCAGGTATATATAAATATTTTATCTAACCATTATAATATCACGAGTATAGATGCAGGTTGCACGCGTGCAATCTAAGACATTAAAAGGATTTTTTTAAATAAGACAATGTAGGTACTGTTAACACCTAATAGCAGGACGCTGGTTATTCCAAAGGCAAAATAAAAATTACAGCGAACGATTAGTTAAATTGGTGTGTGGAAACTTTAAACTGCCAGAAACTTTGTGGATAAAATGTACGCGTATTATTTGCTCTGTCATTCACAGGCATCCGTTAATGTACTTGAAAAATGTGAAATTACTTCTTATCTTAGTTTTTTGTGCATTTAGAATTCTTAGAACACAGATAGCAAGCGCTACACTGGTGACTCCATACTCTTAATCTTGGAATGCAGTCGCCGCTGCAGTTATCGGTGGTCGTGAAAGAAATGGGGCATTTTTCGTGTCACGCTGCCCTACTGCTATTTTAAGAGTTCGATGTCTTTGTGTCATTAATAAACATGTCTATGCAATAGTTTTGCTTGGGGAACTGGTCGGTAGCGCAATGAGCGTCGTCGGCGGCCGGTGTCGGCGCTGGTCATCGGCCCCGGTTGGTCAGTTTCGCAAGTCCAGTTAACCGTATGAGTCGCTCGCATTAATATTCTGCTGTTGTTGTTATCGCGAACTTCATGCGTCTGTGTCCTTTGCTTTATAGGATCTTTAATTGGGCTCGTCAGAGCTCTACATTACAATCTTACGTTGACGCTACTTGTAAATTTTTCCAATTTCCTTCTTTTCTTAGTTTTGTGGCGATTGGTCATAAAATTTTTATTTTGTAGTATTGTATGTGTATGATTCCCGTATGGAAATTGCATTTTGTTGTTGATCTTTAAATGGTTGGTCTTATAATGCCTTAGGAATTCATGTTAATAGCTTTAATTTACATCTTGTATGGGGATTCGTAACTGACAAATTATAATTTATGACTGGTTCAAAATATTTAATTGAGTTATTATTGGAAATATCTTAATAATTTTACAAAGCATAAACTATTCTTATCTGCATTGTCTAACAAACTGAAATCGATAGACCAAAAAAATCCCCTTACGGACAAAGGAATTCCGACGTGCCGAGGCGTGAGGGCTTCCTTAGAGGATTGCAAAGCGCAGACGTCTCTCATCGTGCATGCGTGTCTTACAAAAAATGGATAGACGACCAATAAAAACCCTGTGTGGGGAGAAGTCGAGCGAGGGGCGGGTGAAGCGGGTGCATTGCGCTGCGCCTGCACCGGCAATTGCACGTTGCAGTCTCTGTTCGCCGCGTCGGGTGTGCGCACGCAGCCTCCGATCAACCCTTGTTTCGATCGACGATCTTCGTTGAGAACTGCTCACGTTTCATTGAAAAATTATGCGCACGCGTCTACTCCCGTACACAAGTGACTTTCCTAAATCTTGCGACTATTGATTTCGTATGGGTTTCGTTATACGGGAACCAAAACGGCGATAGAGCTTCGCGTGATCGCTTTCCGCTCTGTAGATCGGACGTATAGTAATTGCACTAACAGTTACATTACATTATGACGTGAGTTGACTCAATTGCTGTAGTAACAGTGAAATAGCAATCATTCGCATAGTGTTAAGCTAATTAACTGTCTGTTGTTGCAGGGCGAGTGCGGTTACACAAGTATCCGCGGGTGGCGAGACGGGTCCTGCGGGCCCTCCGGCCGAGGACGCCGCTATGAAAGGTGTTGAAGCTACACCCGAAGAGCAAGAAAGATTGGCCACAGGAAACAACAATGGTTCGCTCGACTGCAAAATACCGACTTCGCAAGCGGCCGGCCCACGCTCCGCTTTCCATTCGACGCGAGTGTTCATGCTTGTGTTTTTGTCCGGATGGGTTCTCCAGGGCATGTTTCTCACATATTTTGTGAGTGTGACAACTACGATAGAGAAATTATTTAAAGTGGAATCGAAGACTACTGGTATGCTTTTGGCGGCGACGGAGATTGGACAAATATGTACAGCACTATTTTTAACTTACCTGGCTGGGCGTGGTCACAGACCTCGCTGGATAGCGTGCATGATGCTCGTGCTGGCTGTAGGGGTGGTAGGGTGCGTACTGCCCCATATGCTGTACGGCACGCGACTTCTTGACGTACACTTGGACGCCCACCGCGGAGGAGCCGCGCCAGTCTGCCACACTGATGGCGTCAATATCACGCACTGCGATCCTACTCAAATCAATAGTACGAAAGACCGATCATCGATTACGGCAGTCGTCATTCCGTGGCTTTTTATTTGCCTGCTCGTGGTGGGCGTGGGACAGACGGGTATCGCCACGCTTGGAATCCCGTACGTCGACGACAATGTCGGCAGCAGACAATCGCCTCTCTACATGGGTGAGTAACATTTATTGCCACAGCTCATTGGCCGCTCCTAATATTCTACGAATCGTAGTTGATGCATTAGTTTACAGTGTTCATACACATGTTTTGAATCAAAACTTGATTTCATACATTTGTCACTTTCAAAATAAAAGTTCATAAATCCCACTATGCTGCCTACTGCTTTGTCCGCTGAACGCCGAAGCTTACGAAATTTAATTCAGTAGAGCGTGTACTCTTATTAAAACAATATCGATTACATGTAGGTGTGTGATTAAATGACCAGTGAGCACGCTCATTATGCGGAGAAAGTTAACCTGTCACTTGGAATTACGCCTTGTTGTGGGTAAAATCGTAAAGTAGGTATGCTGACTTAAGAAAAAAGATCGCTCTAAGCTTCAACTGGTTTTGATTTAAGACAGGTAAATGGAGTCAAAACATGAGTTACAAAAAATTACAATACCTATTTGGCACCCCAGCCAAATATAAAATACTAGCTTTTGCCCGCGGCTTCGCTCGCGTAAAATTCGGGGTAACACCGAAGATTTAAAAAAAAAATAAGGCAGGTATTTTTCCTTGGTAACAAAGAGTCTATGTACCGATTTTTAGCTTCCTACCTTGAAAACTGCAAAAAGTCCCATATAAAATTTCACCCCCTCTTTTAAGGTATGTTGGGGGCAGATTTCCAAAAAAAAGATGCACGATTTTTTTGTTAGTCACAAATAGTTCGCATACCAATTTTTAGCTTTCTACCTTGAAAATTGCGGAATGCCCAATACAAAGCGGGGGGTTAGAAAGAGACAAAAAGTAGCCTATGTCACTCTTCATCCGTTCAACTATCTCTACTTAAAAAATCACTTCAATCCGTCGCTCCGTTTTGCCGTGAAAGAGGGACAAACAAACACACACACACACACTCTTTCCCATTTATAATATTAGTATGGATAGAGTTACGTTAGATTTGTCTAATGAAGCAGTGCACTATTGAAAAACTATTTAGTACACTAGACCTAATGCTTTCATTGTAAAAACCAATAACTTTGTAGTAAGTTTTCTATGATAATAATTCACTTATGATCACAATCATATCAATATTGTTGAGATTTTCATGGGATCTTTAGTAATTCTGCTGAAATATACACAAGAGGAAAGAACTTTGACAATTGATAGACTTGTTTTGTTTTGATATAACATGGTCGGCATTGTTGGAGTGCGCTATTTCAGTTTCTATAAATTTAAGTACAATAATAGCAGGCATGTTTGCCTCAATGTTTTGAGTTTCATTGCATTGTTGTACGCAAAGCTTTTGTAAAACAAACAATAAATCAGTTCAAAACCAGTTTTGTTCGGGAACATAATACTTATTACGAAAATGTATTTGGGATACGTTTCATTCTTCTGTATGATCTCATTATAGAACTGCATTGACATTACTCATAGGTTTTACTGAGATGCATCGCGTGGCATTCGTGTGCTGGATGCAATGGCTATTTCAGCATGCGTCTGCGCATGTGTGTCAGTGGGGCGGGATGTCTCGTCGACGTGACAATTTCAGCTCGTTGTCTGTATTGCCGCACCGCTCAGTTCCTTACTGTGCCCTAATTCCGAGTGGTTTCATTTTGCTGTCATCCACCTTACTGCCACGCAATAACGATTTGCCCTCGCATGCATCATGGACTGTTTCGTGTGTTTCCACGTGATTTGTGATTCGTCAATAAATGTCTACGTCTGTAATAACAAATAATGCATGCAACTTGTGTTTTTTAAAGTATTTAATGTTTATTTTGTCATTTTCTATTGGGTCTTTCGTTTGGATTTTAATTATGACTATTTCTATAAAATAAAATATTCGAAGATCGGATATGTTCTTGATATTATTTAGAAAATTGTTTTTAACTATAATGTCGGACTAAGAGTCTTTAACTGTCTAGTAATTCAAATTGTTAGTTTACAAACTGAAAGAAACATATTATTTTAATGAAATATAATCATCTAACGTTGACATTTATCCTTTTATATTTCTAAGTTCGCGCTACTTTTATAAATAAATTTATTTTCTCCAGATATTTGCTTACCTATTTATAGCGTTTAAAATTTCCTTGTTCAAATGAGTTCTCTAGAAGCTCGCTGTGTATCAGAATTATATGGGTTAATAGGACACATTTTATTTGTGTAGTAACAGACTATAGCGATGGTTTGCAGAGCGTTGTTTTATGATTTATCGTATTTATCTATAAACTCTGTACCAAGTAATATATTTGGTGAGTCTGTATTTTGTAATCAGTTCCTGATTGTGGAACAGGTATTATCTAGTTTGAAAATTATACAATTTAATATTAAATCTGAGAAAAGACTCTTTGAATAAACTTCAGATTTGTTTTGTTTATATTTGGCTCATCATTTGGATGGGGAGTTTGACAACTAGTGCATTAGATGATAGGGCTTAAATTTGTTTTAGGACAAACCCTAAGGTCATGCCACCTAGGATCACAAAACCAAAATTTTTATTTAAAGTCAATATTTATATGGTTTATAGTTACTCGTTGAACTGGATTTTCGATGCTGAGTATGGAAATACTGATACTTACACCCTCAGACTTAGATCATGCAACTAGGGTTTCAAAACAGAATTCTTCTTATCTGAGGTTTCGCAGCCTTTCTGAGAGTCGTCACCCACTCGCTTAAAAACAGTTATATAGGGGATTTTCTACGTTTGACTTTCACCTGTGTTAATCTGAATTCGTTTTTTTTATAATTTAGAAGATACGGTTAGAATAGTATTTTAGAAAGTGTGCGAAATGTGAGCATGTTCTTATATAACTTTTTTAATTATGGCATACTTTCGCATTGTGACGTAGAATTGTTTTTGCTGTTGTTTGACATAGGTCAGTTCCGTTACGACATAATTTGCAACACCGCCGTGGATTAGATTACATGTCTGAGATTAGATATGAACTTACATGCAGTATGCACGAATTAGTCGCTTTGCTTTTAAGATATAAAATTATGAACTGATGAAAAGTGGAGTCCAAGGATTGCTCGAAATTATTATGATTAAATTTGCGTGGTTGGATGGCACCTATATACTCGACCATAAAGATCTTTACTATGATTTCCGTAATAACAATAGAATATGGTAATCGTTGTCAGTTAGATGAGATAACCAGTAGCCGGCCATCTTAACTTTTTTAATTACGCGTGACGCAGACTGTAAGCTTCCTTTAAAAAAAAGGCCAAGTGTAAAATATGGAAGAACTAATAAAAAATATTTTACAAATAATAAAAACCGACTTCAAAAACACTGAAATAATATAAGAATAGGTACAGACAACATCACACTTCTATATTAAAGTCGGTGCTAAACGATGATCTCCTAGAAAGTCTTAAAATTTGTCACCGACTTCAATATGTTCTCTGTACCTATTCTAATATTATTTTTGACTTTTTATTGTTTTTGAAGTCGGTTTTTATATTTTGTAAAATATTTTCTATTTTTAACTTTTTAATGAATGATATCTTTTTAGTGAAAGAAACCCTAATTTAGCCTAGCGTTTCCCTTGATTTTTATGGGATCCCATATTCAGATCTTTGGTGACCTTGGGACCACCCCAGAAGTATACTCTATCAAATACAAAAATAATTTTGAAAATCGGTCCACAATTGGCGGAGTAGTCGCGTAACATACCTACACACAAAACACGTTGGACACACCTGAAAATTTAAGGGTTTTCCTCGATTTTCATGGGATCCCATCATCAGATCCTAACTTTGGTGACCATGGGACCACCGTTGGAGTATACTCTATCGAATACAAAAAGAATTTTGAAAATCGGTCCACAATTCATTTGCGGCGTAATCGCGTAACATACACAAAAAAACATACGCATTGAATTGAGAACCTCCTCCTTTTTTGAAGTCGGTTAAAAAAGAGAATCTTTGTTAACAGTCTATAATATCAGCCAGCACAGTCTGCAGGCGTAGCACGGGCTGCCAAGACTGGACTCGAGTCACGCATTATCTCACAATTTTAGTGACATAATCTCTTTGTCTTAAAGAGCACGGTGGCGCGTATTTAGTGTGACTGACGTGACAAATTTTCTTGACGCTCGTCTAGGAACACTTGTGACTGAGTTTTATCACAAATTTCTTGGCGTGCCTGTGCGCCAACTGCTGTTGTTGTAGCAAGGGTTGAAATACTTTAAAAGATATAGTAGCGCTAGCGGTCGGAGAGCAAAAAAAAATGTGATAAAACTCAGTCACACGTGTCCCTTGACGAGCGTCAAGAAATTTTTATCACGTAAGTCCCACTTATATTAACACGCGCCACCATGCTACTCTTTAAGACAGAGATTATGTCACTGAAATTGTGAGATAATGCGTGACTCGAGTCCAGTCTTAGCAGCCCGTGCTACGCCTGCTGTAGATCTGTTTGTATACTTAGTTATTTTAATCAAATCGTCAAGTTGCTTATTTGATTTATTTATTAAACCAGGCTCATAGCTAATACAAATACAACTAAATAGAAAATATTACGTAAAAAAGGTATAGATTCGTTTTTAATAATAACTAACTACTATAGTAACTAATTGAAAATAGAGCCTAAGCACACATCAATTGCGCCCTTGCAAACTTATTTTCGTCGCTGTGATAAAAAAGTCACGTGCGTGTGTTATGTGTGTGTTAAAATTATTACCGCTACTATCCATTTTTTATGATTGTCAATGACGATTGCCACCTTATTTACCCATCCGACGTATCTAGAAGGTTATCGTCTCCTATCTTCACATTGCTTTTCATTTTGCAAATATACACATTAACATTATCTACATATGAATAAAAACATTGTTTGTGAATGTTAATCTAATTGGTAAATTTTTTCGAAATTAATAAAATCAAAACCCATAATGGGTGTTGCTGCTTGACCCAACGGGGAATATCAATAATTTTCTTTAATGGTACTAAAGATACAATGTTGTATCACTTGTACCCTCAATGGTACAAGTCAATGGTACTACTGATACAAAGGCATATTTACGGACCAGTATGAGGGATTACAATTTGAGGAAGTTGAATAAGTGTTTAAGAATGACGAAATCTAGTAAAACGTGCCATAATATAATAAATTTGGACGAATTTAGGGTCAATAATGATCATAGTGGCATGACCTTTGGGTTTGGCACTGGGTACTAAAATTAGTGTTTCTATATTCAGCGCCGAAAGACAAGTTCTACGAGGTACAGCCATATTGAAATTTGTACGGAATTTAGGCTCAGGGACCCTAGTAGTAATATGACTCTAGGTGTAGGTTTAGTGTGCGACTATGAGCTTTTTTCTACTAAGCATCAAAAATCGAATTTAACGAGTTACTATAAATCATATTTGAAGATCAAAATTAGGGTTTTTAGCTTTAGGTTGCATTACCCTAAAATGTCCAAAATGGACAAAACTAGAGGTTCGCTATAGTTGTCGGGTCACCTGGCTGGCCCAGGGATCATATTTTGATGGAACGATGTTGAATGTTTTGTAAAAATGTAGAGGTTGTATTAGGTACTGTAAACTTAACAAACTTTCAACTTTAATTGAAAAAAGTGAGAATCTGTTGCTGTAAAAAAAACCGTTTTCACATTCACTAAAATTAACCACTGCAAAAGCCAAATAAGAATTGGCGCGTTTTTTTTGTTTTACTATGAATTATTTTTTTTATTTTCATCGATTTTTTAATTTGATATTATTAACAGTTAAATAAATTTGATATTTTTTCAATGTTCGTAGTTTTTAATTTATGATTTCGTCATTATTAATATCTAGATAATCTAGACAGTGTTGATGAGGGTACTATATTTTTACGATGTGGGGGTTTTCAAATTTTTTATGTTGTTTCCAAATTGTTAGCCATGGAAAGGAAAAAAATAATTTGGACGGTGATGTTTTATTCTTATACCAAAATGTCATCAGCTTATTACAATGTAAGAATATCACAATATATGCTTAAATTATAATATTCATCGCCCGAATTCAATGCTGTAATGTAACCATTCGTTCAGTTTTTATCATCGACCAATTTTATTTCGGCTGGACAGTCAAGAACAATGTTAACGATCCATCGAAACCGGTGAACACATTTTGCAGTAAGCAGGTAGGTACTAAGTTAAAAGTTGCACGGACCGCTGGCTGGCCGTTTTGAAAAACGACTCGGCCCCGGTTATTATTTATTGCAAAAGCGCATGATGGTAATAGGACGTTATATTTTATCTTTCTCGGAGCATCAAGCACGCGAAGCGAACGCGCGTTGTGAGTTTTTTGGCGATGTATGCGGTTGGATTCTCGGAAATATTACATTTGGGTTTGGGATTGAGACCTAAGTGCGTGACTGTGATTGTTTTTCGGCCGTTCACCTCAAATCCGTTCACCAAAAAAATATGTCTTTCCGCTAATGAAACGCGTTCTTGTCATCTTAAACTTACGATGCTTATGATTTTCTTTTGCGTAAGTCTAGCTACCAAACGTTAACATTGTTTTCTTAAGAGTTAGGTGGTAGTTTTTGTTGTTTACCCAAAGTCAATATCCTCGCTACATATTAGCTTTAACAGATTTCTGAGTGCAGTTTTTTGTATTGTGGTTTTCACACCGATGCAGTGGCAGCGCGGTTATAGCCAATAGTGGTAATTCTTCATGAGATAATTTGTCGTCTTCAGTTCGACGACCCTCAATTAGCCGTTGAGCCCTACTCCTATTGAGATAAACGACAGCAACCCATTCTGTGTACGGGCACAATTTTAATTTGCATAATGGCTGGCTCGACTGTTTGTGCTCATTAATATTTACTGTGATTGACTGGACCATAGTGAATTGGCTTTCCATCAACAATTTAGATCATTTTGTCAAGTTAACTAGTTCACTTACGAGTAATGCACATAGCATTATCGTTATTATAGTTATAGCATTATTGTGAGAGCAATGTAGCAACACGATTTGTATTTTTTTACTCCTTTGTTATAATGTCGCTGTTTATGCGATTCTAATTGATGGTTCAAGAAAAACGATAAATGCAGGGTCGTAAATCAGAGGTATACCTTATCTTGATTTCGTTACTATATAATTTCAATTTCCAACTGTCTTAGGTCATACGAGCTTTAAAGAAACATTGCAGTGTCATTAGTTTAAAATTACTTGTTATGCTGTATTTTTGAAAAATAATGTTATGCTTTAATGATGGTTCAATTTTTCCATAGCTATAACCATCGGCATCAGAGTGATTGGACCGGCTCTTGGCTTTCTGCTCGGGGCCCTTTGCACCAGGGTCTACGTGGATCCCCTCTCGGACCCAGGATACTCATCCGATGACCCGAAATGGGTTGGAGCATGGTGGCTTGGTGAGTACAATTACCGCGGATGTTTTAAGTGAATTTTCGCCAAAAATGAGATGTCTCATTATTTTGTGAAAATAAATAAAATAAATAAATAATATAATTATTAAAATAAGTAAAAAAACTCAAGTGTAAAAAAAAAATATTGAATATTCGACCTTTACAAGCAATTATTGATGTCAAACAAAAGCAAAATATACGAGTACTACTCTGACAAGAAAGTACCGGGAAAAGACCAATAATACACAAAATGCTAGTTATTCATACAAATTTATTTTATCGCCTTCAAAGTACTTATGCTTTTTCAGAAACGATACACGTACGCTAACGAATAAACATTTTAAACGCTTTTTCCGGTTCTAAGTCCTTGCATACAACTTCAAATTTTATTGTAGAAACGTAGGTATACATTACACACAGGCCTCTAATAGTAGATTAGTAGCTAAGGGCTGTAAGGCATCAATTGCAGCCCGAGATAATTAGGCGCACGAGCGCAGCGAGGGCGCCTATATTTCGAGGGTGCAATTGGTGCTTACACCCGAGCTAACTACTCTGCTTTACATCTCGATTGTGAGGTAAGTAGATCCTTATTACCCCCAAATAGGGCTTGTAGGTGACCAATAAGCGCTCTAGGGTAATAATGTAGCTTGGAAAGCCCTAGGGCGGTAAGTAATTTAAAAAAAAACACTTCACTATTTCAAAAAGTTCGTGTACATCTAACCATCATACTGGCAATAAATTACTTACAGCCCTAGGGCTTTTCTAGCTACATTATTACCTTAGGGCGCTAATTGGTCACCTACAAGCCCCATTTGGGGGTAATAAGGACCTACTTACCGAACATGAGAGATGTAAAAGAATTATTAATTTCTTTCGAGACTGATATTTGGTAAAGCTAACATGGTCTTTTGTCTAGTATTAACTGAAAGAATATCACTATTTTTACGAGTTTTTAAAGTATACAAGTCTTGTTGTATCAACATCTGTATCCGCATATGAATCTTGGACCTCTCATTGGCATTGGAAGGGAACTATTTGAAACTTTGATATCAAACGAGAAATAAACCTTTATGTAGCTAACGGCAAGTGTTTCGAAATATTATGAATGATACAAAATTTACCAACACAATTTAATATATTTAAATAAAATATGATGCCGTGTGGGTCGTATAAAAAAGCTCACTAGCGCCGTTAAAGGGGCTGAAGCTGTCGTCGTCGTCACCATAGACCGAAAGCGGCCATCCCCCGTAGCATGACCACCAAAACACGATATTTTAAAGCGATTTAATCGAATTGTCAAAATCCGAAAAAAAAAACGTATTGTATTTTGACAGTTCACCGCAATAGATCGCTTTATCATATCGTGTTTTGACGGTCATTTTACGAGGGCCTGATTACTATGCCATGTAATCCTTGTTTCTACCAGTGGAGCTTAGAGCATGGAGTAATCATTGTTGGCACATATTTATTTTGAATATTTATTTTATGTTTTATATCTATTTTATCTCCGTTTTTATCAGCCATCATTCTAGTGTTTACTTTGATTCGTTTCGATTGTGTATATGACTTTCGCAAACTTCATTTATACTTACCTATTAATCCTACTCCATTTAAGACCAATATCAATGAATATTCATTCGTCACGTTATTAATCTCCACGTGGAATAAATTTTATTTATTTGTTGTTCATATTGGGTTATTGGGTTAATTGAATTAGATAAAATTGAAGGTCATGATAAATAAATGGATAGTTAAGTACCCTATTCCTTTTGGTTTGTTGTCAATACGGTATCTATTAGAGTATCTATTAGACTTTGTGTTTTTTATACAAGAAAGTTTGTAAATAAGCAGGCTGCCCACGTGATGATAAGCGGCTACATTCCCCTAATTAATAGTACATGTATTGGCACAATCACTTAGTAATATCGGCGAAAGGTAATACGACTTATGGAACATTTATCGAAGATTTATCGTTGATAAGATGTCTTGTCTTGTGATTGTTCTTTTGACTGCTCCGGACACCTCTATCAGTGAACTGTAGTACACTACATTAGATTATTTATAATAAACCACTTTGATATAATTGCAACATCAGCATTGTCGCCTTATTATTGTGTCATCGAAAAAGTTTTGTATCCTTATGTATAAATTGAGGAAAAAATGTGATTATTAATTTCTGCATATTATAATATTGATGCCGGTGTCGTTCTCCGGGCCCGTATGTGTATCTTTTGCTGCAGCATCGTTTGTGCCAATTCGTCAATTGTAAGAGCTGCACAACCGCGGCTCGTGCGATAATGTCTGCTATTTTAACTACACTTCTAATATATACATAATACTATGAGCACTTCTAACCCGGTTTTATTCGTTTAGCTCTAGAGTTTACCTTCAAGGCTTAATGAATATGATTATGTTTGTGACTTGTTGTTTCCACTTCTCCAGCTTCGGCGTATGTCAATAATATATTAATGAATGTGTTAGGAGAATATTTTTCTTTCGTTTTTTTTTTCAATGAAATCTAAAGCATGCCTATAGGCAAGTATAAAGTTACCTAGGCAACTTTACATTCTATCGCGGAACTAACATCTATACCGTTAGGAAGACGCTTGCGCAGATTCGCGCGCAAAATCCACGAAGAAAGCATGCGCGTGACTTAAGTATCAATTGAATGAGTGCGTATCCACCGTCCCAAAGCTGACTGACCTCTGTTAAAAATCCTTATTGCCTACGCTTTAAGGATGTCAATCCCATTGTTGTTAATTTCAAACGCTTCTACCTACACGCATTTGTACCGTGTGGAAAATTGCTACAAACGTGTCTTGACTAGCGATAAAGCGGATTCGCAAACACTCACTGAATGATTCTAAATATTTCCTTATTGTTCAGCTCCTAAGCTGATGAATGGAGTCCAGAATGCTAATGAACCATTTCATAAATTCCTGCGTTTCGCATGCTTCTGTACATTGTATGTTGTCGGTATCTAATACTACATTGAATACGGGGCTACAAGGTTCCGTAGGCCACTGTAATTTACCCAAAATGAATTTCTTGAATGTGTACTTGCTGCTTGCATAGGCATGCGTATCTATACTCAATTACGCTATTACGCTTGTTGATGTGGATTAAATTTTATGCTGGATCGCTTATGTGTTTTTGTAATTTTGCAATTCACATTGGTAACCAGACGTGAGCTCTAATTCTGTTATTGCTTTCGTACTCATAGACAAAATGTCGTATGCCTTGTGATTGATGTAAAGAGATTTAGTAAAAATTACCTATACAAAAAGAGTGAAAAGATTGCGAGAGATGCGTCTTTGATAGGTAGCCATTTCCTCACCTTTGCGACAGCGTTTTTCCACAGCGTGTCACACTTACAGCCCGGCCAGGCACTGGCGACGGCGGCGCTAGCACGGCATAGGCAAGTGGTATACTACCTATAATACTTACTTACATATTACTATGAATGCCGTGGGACAACGAAAATATGACAATAATTTTATACAACTCTGTTTTGTTGGGCATTGCAAGGCTGCTGCAATGCAGTGAAAAAACCACATTGGAAACGTTTTAAGGGATGTTCGTCGCCTATATATATTTCTGCCATATTTATTTAAATATTTTTTTCGGTGCGGTTGCAAATCACGATGACTTCTGTCGTCATGATATTTTGGTGCGCTCTTTAAACCTGCAATGTCGTGCTCGATTCCAATTCAGAGCGTTTTATAGCATTACATTATAATCGCCGTGCTCGAGTGCACACAGGCATGTAGATATTATATCTCGCCTCTGATTGCGGAGCGTAGGATATTAGATCTTGGATTGACGAGTTGCAATTATCATTCGGCTTTCGCTTTTTTCGCGAAGTATGGGCAGTCCGTCACGCTGTGCCGGCATACGCTCTAAATTACACAAGGCGTTACATCACGGCGCGTCACAACTAAAATAAGCGCTCTATCTACCGGTCACGGCCAAGGCTGCGCGCTTGCCGACAATTATGCCGTCGTCGGTGCCCGTAATGAGGATTTAGTGGGTGGACACGCGACCGTCGTCGTGCCGTCTTACTCACTTTTACTTTTAAACCGGTTCCAGATTGACCCCCGTCTTTTGGTGGCTGTGTCACAAATGTCACCGGGTTCAGTCTGGCTTCTCTGTGCCTTGAATGAAACATAATGAATCGCGAGGTTACGTCACGCGTAATATCACTCTTTGAGAGAGTAAATTCCTCTACCGATATAGCAAGTGAGGCAAATGTTATTTTAAATTGTATCGCAGGCAGAGTGTCTAGCGAACGCCCTTGACTGAGCGTCGACCGGACGACCTTGTAACCATACAAACGATTTCTGTTTGAATACACACATATTCGAGTTGTTTACGTTTGATACACAGAAGTCCCTTCGATGTGCTCATTAAATGATAACATTTATTCATATTTATGTTAGATGTCACAATACCAATGTTGCAGCAATCATGTTTGGACTAGTTATGATAGCGTTACGATTACAACCAGTGAAACGTTGTTTAGAAAAATATTGAAAGCGATAGTTGCTTAGAAAAATAAAAACAGTGACAAACAACTAAGTATCTGTATGTACTGTATATTTTTTAGCAAAGAATTTATAATTTTACCACTTTCCGAAATTTCATACACACAGTTCAAACGGTTATTAACGTCCAAAATTCGTCATTTTTAATTAGAGCATTAAATGCTCTAAGCATTTTTATGACTGACTGACATAGATCAAATACCTAACCCATTTCCAGATGACCTATAATAGATAGTTCAGATTTGGTATTCAGCTAGTGTATACAAAGATAAAAATCAGAAAACATTAATTCTGAGCTTTAAAAAATTTTCAAATCATTCGATTTTATTAGGATACACTTAGCGCCCTTCAAAATTATAAGAGCAAAAATTCATTCTTTCTCCTTCGCAGGACAGAAAGGTTATTTTTATAGGTACATTAATTTTACAAGGACCATAGATCATTTTTGAATTATAATAATAAATTTATTTACGAAAAGTTATGATATCTCACAAAAACATAACATGCGAAAATGGAAGCCTTTTTTTTGAGGCGGGGGAATCTCTTTACGATTCAACAAGGGGCTGAAAGCTGACAAGGCCGCCCCAAGGATATGCCATTGGACTCGGGTATAAACCCCATACCTGTCTAAACCACCCTCCAGAGCAACTTCTACCTCCGTAGAGACACACTCGGGATCGGCGTTAGCCATTCCTCGAGTGCGCCCCCCTGGAAAGTGGGCCTGACGCAAGCGCCAGGGCTTGCCTCTACGGGGGGGGGGGGGGGGGGGTGGTCGACAAGTGCCATAATTCGACCACCCAGACGGGCAGGCCAGGGGTAGAAAAGTGCGTGCAGAAGGAGGCGACAGCCTCCCAAGCCGTTGTGCTGGTCAGCATCTCGCGTGCGACGCTGGCCAGCGCGACGGGCGCACCCCTACCTAGGCCCAGCGCGAGGGCTAATGCTTTGCACTGGGGTCACCAGGCCAGGCACTCCGAGAGGGTGTGGTCGGCCGTGTCGTCGGGAGCGCCGCAGTGGTGGCACTGCGGCGTCTCCTCCCTCCGTACGACATGGTGCAGATAATGGCCGAAGCAGCCGTGCCCGGTCATCATCTGCACCATCCGGTAGGTGAGGCTGCCCTGCCGGCGCCCAACTCACTCCTCCAACACTGGACGAACGGCCTCGATCGTCCAGTGGCCGGCAGCTGGGTGGGCGAGCGTCTCGGCCCACTGGCGGAGGGCCTCTCTTTGCGCCAGGAGCCTTGTGCGTGCCACCTCCTGCAGAAGGGGGCGCTCCCCCCGACTCTTCGCTGCCGCCCGATGTCGGTGCACGGCCGCAAGGACGCGTGCCTTGACATCCCACGGAGGCGAGCCCGCTAGAACGCAGGCCGCCCCGTGAGAGACCGTGCGCTAGGCCCGCACGGCCCGGGTAGCAATGACCTTCTGCGGCCTGCGCAGGAGGGCCACCGTTCGGGGGGCGAGACGCTCCGCCCAAATCGGGGCTCCGTACAGCGCCATCGACTTTATCACTGTCTGATAAAGTCGACGGCTCGCTGCGCCCGGTCCTCCCACGTTGGGTAGGACCCGTCCGAGGGCTGCCGCGCAGACAGCCTTGGGGCGAGGAGCTTAAAGTGCTCCTCGAAACGAAAATGGAAGCCTAGTTTAACTTTGTGATATGGTGTTGTTGTCGTCTTCGCCGACAAAAGAATATAATTGTGATCTAAATGGGTGCCAAGTTTTTTGCCAAGTTTTTAAATTTATTTATAAGAATTATTTACAAAAAGCAAATAACGATGATCTATCGACCTCAATATTTGACTTGGCTAGTTTTCACGTGCTATATAGTCATCACAACTTATTCTTTTTAAACGTTTGTTGTTGTTGTTGGGTCTCTAGTACTCCCTTTCTGTTGACTGATTGGTCTGAAGTTTGGTACACCCTATGACTTCTGATGACAATACAATTAAGTACTTATGTATGTTCAGTACATGGACATAATTATTAAGTCCATGGTTCAGTATCATTGTAAATCCAAGATGACAGCCACCTCAAAATGGCGGATTACATTTTTTCAACTCCAAAAATTAGGGTATAAAATGAAAGGACTTAACTAGTAGAAGTACATCTTTTAAAAAATCGGCCAAGTGCAATTTGGATTCGCGCAACGAGGGTTCCGAACATTCTTAACTATGTTTTTAGATTTTATCCTTAACATGTTCCATAAGATCTGACTTCTTGCCATATTTCATGATTGTAGGTCAACGGGAAGTGCCCCCCTTGGCGATAGATAGCCCGACCGACGTCGGGCTAGCCCGGACGCGTGAGTAGTGGTGTCGCATTTTGGACCCTACCACACGCGTCCTAAAGGGCAGGGAGAATACCGAGGGGGTTTAGTGGGTAGGCCTGGCACTCTGCCGGGTGAACCCCACACACGCTCGCCGTCTAGCCAACGGTGGGTACGGTGCAGTTGCGCATTTCCACGCGAGAAAAAAAAAGGTCAACGGGAAGTGCTCTATAGGTGTAGTTTTTACCGAATGGAGAGTCTGTACCATTGTCGCCTGCTTGGAAACCTCCGTCTTAACTACTTCTGCCGCAAAGCAGCAGTGGGTGCATTGCTGTGTTCCGGTTTAAAGGGGTACTACTGGGTACCGTGACTTCATATATTATCATGTCACATGTTGCCAACGTACACTGTGGTCTTATGGGGGTTGCACATTTGCTGCTAATCTCACAAGAAGGTTGTGAGATTAGCAGCGAAGGCTTGTTTGCCAACTTCACATGGGAAGTTGGCAAACAAACTTTCACATGGGAATCAAAAAAAGGTTTTTTTGATTCCCATGTGAAATAGCAATATTTGCGAAAATATGCGACATAAACGGTCATATCTTTCGATTGTGTTGACCTACAAGTATGATTGTTTCACAGCTGAAAGAAACAGTAAACCCGAGTATTTCATATACATTTCAGTTTGATATCCCTACGCGTTCCATAGAAAAAAGGGTTTTGACAGAGACAGACAGACAGACAGACAGACGGACAACGCAGTGATAAGGGTTTCGATTTTCCTCTAAAAACTATAAGAGAAGACACGTTAATACTTATGTGATTTGGCAAGATGGGTCAATAGCATTGAAATAACAAAAAATATTTAGTAAATTGATAGTATTTTTTTAAAACAAGTTTTTATTTAAATGCTCTATTAACATGAAAATATACTTTTAAACTAAAAAACCCATCTTTTTACATTGTACATTTTTTATTTTAATGTAAAAGCTTAACGCGACATTTACCTGTGTAGATAAACAAGAATACAATACTTAACTATTTAGCTTGATCTTGATATTCCATACTTACTTATAAATAAAAAAAAAGTTTTTATGAAAAAGATAAATCTTAGTTTTTTATATTGTTATAAATTATAGGTTTTAGGTTTTGTTGATAATTTTATATTGTTAGGTTCTATTCTTCTGTCGTGGAAGTGTTCGTCAGAGTTTCCATGACCTTGTCCGGCAGCGACGCGGCCCTCCTCGGCGTGTCCTCTTCTGATGAGGAGGACACGGCGATGATGGACGTGCTCGCGCCAAGGCGTATGTGAGGGTCATCGGTGGGTTTTAGTTGGTAGGCCGCGGTTCCTGGTTGGCACTCTGCCCCCAGGGGCCGCGGAGAGTCCGACATAACCCCGCGCCTTTCCAAGTGCGGGGTATGCGTAATGCATTTCCCACCGTAAAAAAAAAGGTTCTATTCTTCTAAATATTTGCTTTTCTGGTAAAACACTAGATAGGTCAAATATTGAGGTTCAATACATCATAAGTTATTTTCTATGTACATTTTGGACAAGTGGACATTTTGGTAAATAGATGTTTAAAGTATGTCTGATGGGAAAAGGGTATAAGGGTTCACAGTTCACATTTCAGGAAATGGTCATAGTATGGACTAGTTTTAACTCTTAAGCGATTAACAATTTTAGCATAACATGTAGTAGGTACCTAGGTATACAAAAAATTAAGTCTCGCCTAGATTAGATTCGTTGCGCTTCTTGGCGCTATCTCGAGCATGAAGTTTAAGATAACTGGTTATTATTAGTGTTGAAACAGTGTTTAGAAAAAGTTTTGTTTTAACACAAGCCGGTTTTATAACGCCGTGTTATTTTACATTATTTTTTTATGTTTTATTTTTCACATACGATAGGGAAGCTCTTGGCCTTCTTCTCACTGATGGTGTGACGATAACAACGAAAGCTGAAGCGAGCTTCACCTGGACTCCTTAACAACAATACTATCAACATTGTTATTCTGGCGACAAACTATGGTAAGACGGTGGTAGTTAGCCAGGTGAACTCAGAAGCCCTACCACCAACAAAACTGAGCAGAAGAACTTCTGCCTCCATGGGGAATCGAGCCCCGGACCTCCCGATTAACACTCAGTCAAGTGGTCTAAACCACTAGACCACAGTATTTTAGAATATTTTTAAATGATAATCCTACTAGTTTGCGTTTATTCATTTTTCATGTTTTTTCCTAAAGTTAAGTTCATTTCATAAATGGGTGAAAGATATCACGCAATTCCTGAGTATCTAGATGAAACGTATCTGTTACAGGTATGGTCTTCATCGCTGGCTTTATCGTGATGCTGTCGAGTCTGATGTTCTTCTTCCCGCGTCAGATCAAGCAGGAGCTGGCGTTGCCGCCGCCTAAGAAAAACAAAGAGAAGAGCGAACCCTTTTTCAAAGGTACAATTTTTGTAAAGGAATTACAAACAACGCAAGATATCATTTTTCAGTTCCCTTACAGATAGCTTTTTTAAGTTAATACATATCTTGATAATTTCTGTTCAATACGAAGTGCGCTCTTCCGGCAGTGCCAATTCGCAGTTAGATATTCCCATTTCTCGATCATTACGGTCCTAAATTTTGTTCTTATTAATATTAAAGCGATTCTTCGCAGCTTGCTTTGTAGTGTGTTGGCAACAGTCTGATGTTTTATTAATACGTGCAATTGCATGAATTTATTATCTTGTTTATTATTTTTTGTTACAATGTTGGTAACATCACGTAGTTAGTTACGCAACCAGTTTAATGTTGTAAATTAAGTTTGAAGGGTTTTAGAAATGCACACTGTTGAGAGTAATTTATGGCACTACATACATCTAAATACACACAATTTTTATGAACCAAAGATTTTTATTTATTATAAGATTATTGGGAAATTACTGGGTACTGTGACTTTACATATTGTGTCACAAGTTGGCAACGTACACTGCGGTTCTTGTGGGGGTTGCAGTTTTGCTGCGAATCTCACAAGAGCCACATGTATTATAGGTGACTGTTACCACTTACCATCAGGTGGGAAGTTTGCTTGATTGCCAACTTTCTGCAATAAAAAAATAATAATTATGAACTAGTTTTCCGCCCCGTAGCTTTGCCCGCGGTTATTTCGTTTTTCTCGTGGGAACTACTTCCCGTGGGAATTCAATATATTCCCGCAGTCCCGTAGGGAAACTCTGTACCAGGGTCGTGTGCATGGGTACCTCCGTCTTACCTATTTCTACCACAAAGCAGCAGTGCTTGCATTGCTGTGTTCCGGTGTGAAAGGTAAGATATGGCACTGAAATTACTGGGTACCGTGACTTTACATCTGATGTCACAAGTTGGCAACGTATACTGTGGTTCTTATGGAGCTTGCAGTTTAACTGCGAATCGCACAGGAATCACATGTATTATAGGTGACTGTTACTACTTACCATCAGGTGGGCAGTTTGCTTGTTTGCCAACTTAGTAGCAAAAAGAAAAGTAAAAAAATGTTCAAACAATGAAGCAACAGCTTTTAAAAAAGTCCTGTTGAAATACGAGATAGATATACTCAAACAAAACAACCACTTTTTCACATTTGAATTGAGGGGAACTTTTAAAAACGCTTAAACACATTATTCATTCTATTTATCAGATTTAATACAAATGATACATTTCATTCTTCTAGCATCATAAATGACGGTCTTCCAGACTAACCTTAATACGTACTGTTAACTTTATTTTACATATTTTTCAAGCATGTTTTAAATTTGTTGTTGTTGTGTTGATGTGTGAGGTGAGGTCGCCACAACTCGTCGGGGGATGCTGTGGCTTCTCTTGTGCTGGTGCCGTAACTGTGAGATTATGGGTCCGCAGTATGCAATGCAAGTGACTCCAGTCGCCACTGTTGCATTTGGCAAACAAGTCGTATGCTTGTTTGTCGATGCCACCAAGCCAACAAGCATATAACTTGTTTGCTAATGCCACGTATGTTGTAAATTAAAAAACAAACAATGTCTGTTAACTTTCAGACTTCTTCGCTACGATTAAGCGTCAGCTCACGAATGACATCCTGATGTGGCGCACGGCTAGCTCGGTTCTCCACCTGATGCCCATCAGCGGCGTGTACAGCTTCCTGCCCAAGTACCTGGAGAAGCAGTTCCGGCTGCAGACGCACGACGCCAACCTTGTCTCGGGTGAGGTACTATCGTAGACTGAGCTCGGTAGATTCCGAGCAGAAGGCAGTCGATATTTTATAAACTAACTTTGTTTCCTACAATGTTTGGACATAAGAAGGATAAATGCAACAAGAAGTCCTAGAAACTGCCGGCACTGTTGCTTGTATAGACCTGCCGTTGAAGATGGCTGCGGCTGATATTATGATACTGTCTCCAAATAAGTACACTAGTGATTTGTTTGAAAGAAACACCATTAGTATGTTCAGTGCAACCCTCGCACACTTCTTACTTACCTTTCTTGATTGCTTGGTTTACAGTATTTATTTATTTTACAATAGTATAATATCATTCACATAAATCTTTATGATGGCTTTCAGTTGTTTGTTAAAACGCCACTCACACTTTCGGGTCTCCGTCGTCCAACTAGTACGTTTTTTTGCACACGACACTATTTTGGTCAATTAAGAAGTCGCAAACAGGACGGTGAGCTGCCAATTCGGGCACTTTTGACTCGCCACACTCCCTTGTGTTATTGCGTTGATGTTTTGAAAATAACATTTAAAAGGTAATATTGAAAACAATCAAAACTTTTAAGATGATTGTCTGTTTATGACTCCTAAATGTTATGTTGAAATATTAAACACCGAGGCCTCGTGACTGAAAAAACAGTTCAATAGGTGTTTTGGTCATCGTTAATCGTATATCTCCGTGAAAATTCGTAAAATGATTTACACGAAAACACTCACGAGACGCGTTATGGTAATCACAGATAGACCTAGCGAAATTCTTGTTGTAGCTATCACGGTAGATATGACTACTACGCGTGGTACCATTGAATAAAGCTTGACGTGTATAGAACCATATTATACAATAGCTTTGCTTAATAGTTATTTCTTAATCCTTGATAGTTCTTTATAAAGAACTATCAAGGATTAAGAATACGTGTGTCGCCGCTTCATTTCCACCTGTACATTCCTTAGAGCCTACTAAGGGAATTTGCCGCAATTGACAACATTCCATTTTTGCTTAGGTACAAAATTCAGAAACCATTTTTTTTGCATTGTTATCACAATATAACAACTGTTTGGATAATTTTTATACAATAATTTTAAAGATATTTCGAATAAAACTTCAGAGTATGAAGTGTTGGGCTGAAAATCTGGGAAAGGCCTTTGCCATTCCTAAAAAATTGTTTTCAAATGCTAAAATCATTGGTTATCTGTGGCTAATATTCCAATGTCATTCACGGTTCGTTCCAGATAAGAATTACAACTTTTGGGGGCTAACATCTGACTTTAACCGCGTTTTGCGTATCTTTTAAGAAATGATAACATTTTTAGCTGCACTACTTGTTACATATGAAATGGTAGGAACTGATACTAGTCCAAATATATTATATAATTGCAAATAATTACAAATTGTACAAATCAGAATCGGCTAAAACTATCAATCTTTCAATTTATTTTTAAATCATTAGTAAAACCTTTTTAAGAGGGCACAGTACCTACTACTAGTGCCGCCATTCGTTTTTTATTAATTATGATATCCGAATTATTGCTAAAAGTGGCCATTTTAAGCAATAATTTGGATTATGATTATTCCTATACATTTAATCTATGCCTGAATAGCTGAAATAATCTGAAATATCTGTATTGAGTAGTTGACTGATCTATTTTTTGTAGAAACGTCTTTAATTTCTCATAATTAATAAAAACGAATGGCGGCGCTAGTAGTAGGTACTGTGGCCCCGTTAAACTAATGAAAAAAGGTTTCATATGTCAAAGAAAGCTGTCAAAAAGTGGTATTAGAGGACCTATCTTATAGCCTTGGATGCCAACTTTTCGTGGCAAAAACGTTTAAGTGAAACACCCAAAACCAGCACGAAAAGTTAACACCAAAAGCTACCAAATGAAATGTGTTGGTGCTAAAAATGTTGAAAATGTTGCAAGTCCGTGTTTATCTGGAACGTGCCTACCGCACGTTTAACGTTTGTCACGAAAAAATGTCAGTTTTTTTTTATGGACCCTAGGCAAACCCAATTGACAGTATTATGCCCAACTCTACTTTTGTGAAATAGCCAAGTTTTCAAAAATTATTTGTATAGGTAAAACAAAAAAAATACGGGTCTCTTTATTTTATAATTTCTTTCGTGTAAGCTAAAAAAATTAAGGGGTCAACAATTTTAAATGTTGTCAATTACACCTCTGCGAAGAGATTGAAACTCAGAACAAAATCCTACAATCCTACACCACCTATCTGGCCAGTGTGATGTATTCCTAATTACTTCTCATCTAAGGATAGACTCGTGCCCAGCAGTGGAATGTACATAGGCTGTGTTAAAGTTAAATTGCAGATTTGCGTGCATTCACAAGTACCTATGATAAAATTAAATATATACTTTGGTGAACGTGTTCTAATTCATCGGTATATTATTTCAGGCATGGGCGGTATTCTGGTGATGGGATTGGGCATCATTACATCGGGTGTTGTGATTTTGAAAGTGGTACCAACCGCTCGGCAAGTGGCGGCCTGGACAGCTGCAACCGCAGCTATATACAGCGTTGGTATGTGGAATTGCAGGTGTTTTATAAGCATTAATGAGTAAATGAGTGCTTTTATGAGTAAATTTCCGGCTCGAAGGACCAACAAAAATTGCTAAATTTAAATATCTATAATATATAAAATTATTTGAAAATGTGTGTCAAATCAAATGCACCAATGATTTCTAATTAGATTATTAGAGAGTAGCGCATTATAATGGTTATTTGAAGTGTAGTATGGATTTTTAGTTTCCAAATATATTTCAAAATTATTTCTAAACTACAATAGTTTTTCGTTTGTTGTAACCAGTAGATTAAAATCTTACTAAAATCCTGTATACCAATATACAGGATTTTAGCTAAGAGTTCTATTGAATGCCTCTTATTGATTTACTTGACAATTTTGATCACTTTACAGCGGTCGTGGTCACTATGACGAGACGTGGTAATTAGGTGCCATAGCAAGGTTAAGGGCATCCTATTCTAACAGGACTGTTGTGTTCTACGTTCCTTTATACTTGCATCTCAATTGGGTAAATAATTCAGAAGGGAAACAGTAAATCGCAGTTGAATAAGGTAGAGGAGAGGATAGGCTAGCTAGTCGATCTGCTAAGTGATACTGACGTCCAAATATGGGGATGGTTAAATACATCATTACTACATACTTACTAGCTAGCAAGATGCCTCGTTTAAAATGTCCCATATAACTGAAATATATCCTCACTGATATTATCAAGTTTTATCTACCTACATAATGAAGATAAAATTTTATTCAGCAATATATTTATAATAGCAGTACCCATTGATTTACTACCAAACGTAGATAACGCATGAACGTTCGATAAAGTGGGCCGGTGAAGAACTGCCCAATCGAGACTCGTACAGTTCTTTTCCATTAGCTGTCGGAAAGTCCACATGCCGAAGTGCTCATTCAAAAGTTGTGGTAAAGATAGCCAGAAACGGCAGAAAAAAGATGGGATTTCATATTTTGCGGGATAAGCAATTTTGAGCATTATGTTTGAGAATATAAAGTTGATATTTTCTTGTAGCAGTTACTAAAACGTCAATTTTAAAATGTTTGATCTGTGGCTAAGTATGAAATGATGTAACTTCACACGGTTGTACTTAAATAGTTGCCGTAATAATGTAGCATAAGGTTGAATTCGATAAATACGGTACTTTCGTTATGGTAATTTTAATTCGGGCGTGCATATTTAACTATATATCAGCGAGTACAAATGTATAGTCGATTAGGTGACAGATTTCAAGCGCGTTTTTGTAGGTACTGCTCTATCTACGTTTGGTAATAAATCAATGGCAGTACCGATTAAAATTGTTCTAGTTTTCATTAATCCGTGCTGGCTGATAAATTCTGGTGTCCATACTTGCGCGGTGCGGGTGCAATGGATTTTTTTTCTGTTAAGTTAATCAGTTGTACTACTCTCAGTATAATTACCCTCACGCCTACTATTAAAGTTTAAAGACTTATATTGATTGACGTATCTTACTAGGCATGGTGATGCTGATGTTCGTGAGTTGTCCCGAGGAGAGCTACCGGTTGTTGGGGACGCCGGATAACATCTCTATGTCGTGTAGTGCGGGCTGCCATTGCGACGGCGTGTCCTTTAGCCCCGTCTGTGGGCAGGTAAGCATGTATTGTTGCCAGAATTTGAGACATTTCCTCCGCCATTTCTGAGGAAAGTTAATATAGACAAAAATTTATAAGAAAATGTAATTTCATTACTTCTCTAAAGATGATACGTTAGTTGCACGAATTCTTTTTATCAACTCAAAAATGTCCTGAATGGGGGTAGTCTTAGATTATTGTAAAAAGAGCTTTTTATCAAGTCATATTTGAAAAACTACTTGCTATAAACAAAGTAACTGGGGCAGCACAAAAGATCCTCAGCCCCTCCCCCCATCATAAGATAAGATGATATAGTTTGAAAAAAGATATTTACCTGGCAATAAGAGGTCACGATTACGTTCCCAGGTTTTATTCAATAAGGTTGTTTTCTAACATTTTAAACTTTCGCGTTTAGACCCTACATAATTAACTAAGTCAAGGTTGTTTTTCGTTTAGGACTCGTTCACGTACCTGTCACCGTGCCAGGCGGGGTGTCGACAGAGCGAGCAACTCGACAACAACACGTGGCTATACACCAACTGCTCGTGCATTGACGGCGGCATATTGTCCGACCGTGCGCAACAAAGGTAATAAATGCTTAGAGAGCTTTCAGACTGACACACTTTACAGACGTTTTGAGCGTATATGGCCGTTTCCGCATACACGCTTGCACACGCGCTTCATTTTACCTGCATGGGTTTATTCCGACGTGTACGTTCGAACCGGTGGTGCTGGCGTGTGTCAGTAGCAATATGAAATCCGAAAAAGTACTGTTTACGTTTCTTATTCGAAATACGAGCATATTTGCGCGTCAACGGTCACACGTGTTTTGTGAAGCGCAACGGACGCGCCTATAGATAGGCACGCATAAAAAATGCAAAATGGGCAAAACTAGAATCATCTAGAAATCCTATCATCCAGTGAAAACCCGAAGCTTGGACGTGGCCCAGAGGCTGAGATCTCGATGAAACGGAGAGACAGACAGATGGACGGACGGAAAGATGGAATGACGGACATCAGCAGCTTGTATCCAACAATCTTGCATGTTTGCTTGATTGTTTGCTTGCTTGCATGAGCGTGCGTGTAGGGGTGCAGCCGATTTGCAGAGGGGGGGGGGGGGGGGTCTGGTATGGAGAAGCGAAAATAGTCGAAACGTTTTCTGTTAAATGATTATAAAGTTTTCGATCTTATGATAGGTAACCCGCTGGATGTGGGAAGCGCTTGGCCGATCGGTATGGAGATTCTTGGGGAGGCATATATCCAACAGTGAGCGTCTCTTGCCTGAAATGATGACATGAAAATTAAAGTATTCCTTTGTTTTATCGACGATCGACACTTGATCTCTATCGTAGTGTAACCACGAAGAATACGGTCTTCCTCTTGGTTACACCAGTGTAACGTGTGCACGGTGATATAACTACGAGGAATTCACCGTTTTTTGCGGTTTTTCTGTTAATGGAGGTACTTCTATTTCGATTAACGCATGTGCATGTTTTACAATTGTGCATGGCTTACTTTTTTGATCCACGAAGGCTAGGCGGATAGATAGGTAAAGTCTAATAATAATATGAATGTTTTGACTGTAGATTCGCCCGGTACAATTTGAACGAGACGGGCATCGCCGACAACGAGTGGACCATAGGCGGATTGGCAGTTAGCGGCGAGTGCGGTGCGCCTTGTACCAAGATATACCTGTTCGTGGCGATATTCGCCGCCGTGATGTTTGTGCACGCTAGTGGTGAAGTGGGCGCTGTGTTGCTCATAATACGTTGTACTGACAAGCGCGGTAAGTGTCAATAACTTGCCTTCTGTTAAGCTGTACTGTATACTCAAGTGTTCGTTGTGCCAAGATGTACCCCTTGCAGACGATATTAGTAGACGACAGTAAAACTTACTCCTATCGCAAGATGCAACTAATGCAGGTTACGGTAATTGCTCATCGTCAGTCAGTTGGCTATGTATGCTGTAGGTGGTCGGGTGGCAGAAGGCGGGTTATTTTGACTAGCCCCATGTTACCCCGAGTGGAACAGGGGCCTTTGGTTTTCCTCGTCTGTGGAGCACCTAGTGTCCGGGATGCTAATCCCTTGGCGTTGGCCCGGTCAGCACTGCCAACTGGCCGGGCTGTCCAGGGGGTAGTCTGTTGACTTGGGTCAGCCAGATCCCTGGTCATACCACGATTAGACTGACGCAACACTCCGAAATTTTTTAGCGATTAGCGGGGGAGTCCCACATTACCACAAGAAATAGCCCCCTATCTCTTGTGGTAGATCTAAAATCTTTGTTTACCGGTTCAAAAAAAAGGTGGCCGTTTATGCTTGTTTGCCACCTATGTAGTAAAAATAATTTGATTTTTCAAAACCATACGGATCTTTATTTTGATTTTAAACCATTGGTTCTTAAACTTTTAGTGATGAGGGACCATTTCACAATATATCTGTCTAGCCACAGACCACTAACTTTTTGGACCAATATACAAGGTTATTTTTTAGTTACTAAAAAAATGTTCTGTGCTTGTTCAGACAAGCAAACTGAACAACTTTCACTATGCGACCAACTTTGAAATCGCAAAAAGAAATCAGCTGTTCCATATACATCTAGGTTCAGTGAATGTTGAATATTTGTATGGAACTGCTGATTTCTTTTTGTGATTTCAAAGTTGGTCCCATAGTGAAAGTTGTTCAGTTTGCTTGTCTGAACAAGCACACAAAATTTTTATAGTAACTAAAAAATAGACTTGTATATCAATACTATTTTACCTATACTATTTTAAGATGGCTTCGCGGACCATTACGGGTGCTAACGGGGACCACCGTTTAAGAACCACCGTTTCAAACAGTCGCTCATGCGATTAATCGTGTTGTTTGCTCGACTGATCGTGTTGTTCGGTCGCCGGCAGACAAGGCGATGGCGATGGGCGTGATCCAGTTCGCGATCGGCGTGTTCGGCAACGTGCCGTGCCCCATAGTGTTCGGCGCCGCCGTGGACGCGGCATGCCGGCTGCGCGACCTCGTCTGCGGGCTGCCCGCCGCCTGCGCTTCCTACGACGCGGACGCCCTGCGGCACCTCTTCCTTGGTGAGGCGGATACCACATAGCACCGGACACCGCTCCGGTGTGCGGTGCTGCGGTTTTTAATTTTGTCTGAAGAATTTTAATTTGTATACAAAAACCGCAGGGTATGACACACTCACACCGCATCTCCGTGCGGTTGTGCGGTGCGACGGTACCGCACTCCCGGACGGTGATGCGGTGCGGTCCGCGGGGTATGCCACACTGTGCCGCAGTATCGTACGGATTTTTGCATAGAAAGGACGTGCATACGCGTAATAGATCTCGACATAGATAATGCGGTCATGCGGGGCGTCGTGCACCGCAGTTCCGGACGGAGATACGGAGCAAACTGTACGGTGGCACGGTTCCGTGTCCCCGCAGCCGCATGCGGATTCCGTCCCTCCGTACACCGCAGCGGGATGCGGCGGCAATGTGTTATACGCCTGAGTGTGTGCGTGAGTGTGCGTGTGCGTGCGTGCGTGCGTGCGTGTGTGTATGTGTATAAAATATGTCTAATACATTTTGAACTGATTAACTTAGTGCCTTGTTAGTTGTTACAACAATGTTCTACTGTACGTTTAAGGCTGAGACCACACGTATACGTGCCAAGCTTAGAGATAAGCTAGGAGTAACGCTTGTGTACAAGATACATAAATGGTCACATTCAAAGCGCCTAGCTTGGTGACACATAATTCACTTTCGCGCCGCTGTTGATGGGAACAGAACAAATTATGTCGCTCTCTAAAAAGAAGTTAAAGTTAATTGAAAACTCAGTTCCTAAATCGAATGATAGTTTTATTCATACCTACGTATGAAGCAGAATACGTTTGTTTTGTTAGTATAAGTACGTTTTTATGGTGTTTATTTGATGGGTTTCGAAGTCGTTCTCTTTGGAAAACCGCGGTAATTAAAAATTCTTTCATTGTCACTAGGCGACTAACAAAGATAACCAACACGTTCGTTCGCGTAGCGCCTCGCTTGGTGATTAACCAGGCAGGCAGTGTGGCCGGCTGCTATAGTAGGCAATACGGATGCTCACTAAGTCACTAAGCGGGTCGCTCGGCTCTTAGCACTAAGCGAGGCTCTTTGTAGTGTGGCCTTAGTCTTAGCAAATGACAGCGACGAATATCGTAATGGATTTAGTATGTATGTACATTTTTAGTAATCGTTAAAAAATCTAGTTAATGTGTCAATTAAATAAAGCCTTTAAGAAACAAGAGAGACAAATTCGCACCAATTCAAAAAACAACAATATTATTATCATTTTTTAACCGTCTCCTGCCGGTTGTTTATCGGGAGGTCCGGGATTAAATTCCCCATGGGGACAAAAAAAAATCTGCTCGGTTTGGTTGGTGGTAGGGCTTCTTAGCCCGCCTGGCTAGCTACCACCGTCTTACCTAAGCTTGTCATCATAATTACAATGTTAATAGCATTGTCCTAAAGTTGTCATATTTTACAATGTTAAATTGTTCTCCAGTTGTTGGGATGTCACTTACCATCAGTTGAGATGAAGGCCAGGAGCTTTTTTTTATATAATATGACAGGGAGTCATATGTGAAAAAAAAGCATACGGGACATTACATTTCTCAACGTTGGACAATGAGTGCGGTCCATAATTTGATATCAGCACTCGTGTGCGCTATTTGCACGCAAACAGTCGGTCCAAAATTGCTCATGTGCGCATTTGTAAGCGGTATGACGTAATCGATAACGTCACCGATTGATGCTGACAGAAAAGAGGTAGTGCGCTGTCTCCAGAACTGTCAATGTTAAAGTTCCACGGAGATTTATTTGTATTTTAGTTTGTTCGATTTGTTTCATCAGATTATCTACAATAAGTACAGAATTGCTCTGTAAATATACTGGAGGCACAGAGACACAATACATGTCCCCTCCATTTTTTATTATCAAATAACATCGATTGTCACCTTGACAGACACACAGATTGTACGAGTAAGTTCGGTCCAAAATTGATCTGAGTGCTTACGTCCGTGAGGAGTGCTAACGATTTGAACGAGTTGTTAGCATGCATGCAAACGTTTGCACTGTTATCTGATTATGAACCGCACCCAATGTGAGCTGACGGCTTACCATTTAGCCTATGGATATGGTACGCAACAAATCGTAGTATACATTTTTCTGCCTCATTTTGCGGGAGGCGAGGTAAACACGCATGGCACACTACGAAAATCTAGCATTCAATTACAGATACGCACACTATGAAAATATTACCTCACTATAAAGAAACGAAGAAACACAAACATCGACAAATCAACGTGTATCTACGCAATCGCCCGCAAATCATGCCCGTGAACTGTGTTGAGCTACCAACGTACCATTGTATTTTTCTATCGTAACGGCATAAAAATTACTTCAATATTTGTACTTAAATAAAACACGTTTATGTATATTTTATACTTACAATGTGATAGGAAACGGCATAGTCTTGAAGATTCGAGTTACTGGATAGCCTTTTGCAAGATAAAACTGCACAATTAACCATTTTTACGAGCTCTTACTTGCGATACGAAACGACACCTAATGGCGGCGGCCGCGCGTCAACTAGTTTTTTATAACTAACGTGTATGGTCATAGGGTCAACGTAAATTGGCATAACAGGGGTTCGCCCAGCCTCGCCATCTCCCGTCTGAATGCTCTAAGGCTGACGGCCATTTTCGCTCGCAGGTCTGTCGGCGGCGCTCATGTTCCTGGCGTTCATAATGGACGTGCTGGTGTGGAGCAAGGCGGGCCGCATCGACATGAACCCGGGCGAGCCGCGGCCGGCGTTACTGTCGCCCACCGAGAGCGGCGGCCGCGACACCGAGAACGGACCCGCCGCGCTCGTGCCGGACACGCAGCTCTGACGCATCCCCACCGCGTACGAGTCGCACGTCTGACCGAGCCAACGTGACGTGCGCTCGCGTCAATGAACGCGCGCGCGCAACGAACGGGCGAGATCCTTGGACGTATCCTTTTCGATTTAGCATTTGTTTTTGTTATACTTTTTATTATTATTCGAAATTGGAATCCTTCTTGGAGCGAGCGCGAAATGATTTATGTATATTGTTTAAACGATATCTGTGATATTGATGTGGAAAAAAATCAGTTTCGTATCTATTAAAAACATTTTCTCTAGCATGGAAAATAATATTTTTTTTTTAGATTTTTATATTTTTTTACAATAATTCAATGTTTACAGTATACAAACATTGTATGCGTTACGCGTAAATGTTATAGAAAGTTTGTCATGTAATTTTTTATTTAGTTTTTTTTTAATTATTATCATTTTCAATAGTAACATGAAAACATTTTATGAATATCTTTTTTTCCGAGTTTTCAATGGATATGGTCGAAAAAAAAACATTTATATATTAATATCATAGATAATGATATAACAAAACAAAAAATGTCGTTCTCGCTCTAAAAGGTTGCTGATTTTTAATAATAGAAAAAAAAACAAATTAAAAACAATCATCAACATCAGAAGGACATAATCGCCGCTCTTTCTGGGGATTTCCAAGCAAAAAGCTTTATTGACGTGACCAGTGTTGTGTATGGTGTGCAAGGGGTGTGTACAAGAAACTTGGGCTGTATTCACTGCAGTTCTGTAGGTGATACTAAGGGGAATGAAAGGAAGAATTCGACTTTGTAAAGTAGGGTGCAGTCACGGAGAAAACATAATGAGGAGGTGGCCTTCGGAATGGAGTCCTTTACAGGTCAATGTTGTCCTGACGAAACACATTAACATTCTTAGATACTCAGTACTAGACGCGCGGAAATCAGATCGATTTTAATAAACGTGCTGTACGTATTACTAATTGTTGTAAATACACGCTCGAAAGAAATAATGTCATCGATAAGAAATTATCTTATAACATTCGTAAGTACTTCAAATATGGCTTATTTATTTTTCACTAGAAGCAATTCTTATGGAACAATCGACCCTTATTTCAGTTCGCCATGGCGCCATCTAGCATTAGAATACGGAAAACTTGCATGCGTCAAACATTTTCTCTTTGTGTTTCTTTCGCGAGTGCTGAGGCGCGTTCAGGGCCTTCGCGCGAAGTACAACTTTTCGCTCTAACCCCGTTCAATGCCTTCGAGTGTGACAACCGGGTGAAACAACCGGCCCGTTCAAGACCTTTGAGTGTCGGCGCGAGTTACAACCGAACAACTATCGAATTTGATGGTTGTAAAACGCTCTGACGTTTATGACTGAAATACTCTTACGTGATTGGATGATATTGGCGGCCATATTCTATAATGTCATCTACTAGAAAGAGAGAGAAATAAAAAATAATGTGAAAGAGGGAGATAAAAGATTTGGTTGCTGCAACGCGTTCAACGCCTTTGAGCGAGTTAAAAAACAACCGGACAACTACACCCAGAGGCTCTGAACGCGCCTCTGTAGAGGAACCCATCACAGGGTCGTATTCAATCTATTTCGCAGGGGTGTTAAGAAAAATTATGGCACGTTTATACACAGTTCTAAGATAACGGTGCTGTTGTAAAAATTACTACGACCATCGCTTAGGTATAATGTTTAAAGGTATTCAAGAGGGAAATGAAGTAGGATCCATTTACAGAATGTAATGTATGAAAATGATAGAAGAAGCGAAAGATAATGTTGTTTGGCCCGCCTGCGAAATGATTGCTTGAAATTTTTAATGTAACAGTAAGAAATTGAAAGCCCTGTCTCCCGCACCCCTTGCACCTTGCGTAAGAGCGGCTCTAGTTAAACACTATCATGCGATATTCGTCAACTGCGGATTAAAGTAAGAGCTGATAAGGAATCCTTATTAGTTTCGGTACCATGTGTATGGTGTAAAGAAAAATTGTAAGCTCTAGGAATTGGACGTAAAGTAAATCAATTTTTTAGAAAAATTTTGTAACTTGTTGTTACTTGTTATTTTTTTTACTAACTGCAAACAATCCAGTGCTCTCGGTTTAGTTCAAGTATTGAAATAGACAAAATATATTCGTTTGACTGTGATAAAAACTTCTGCGCAATTCAATGTGTAACATTAAGAAGTTGCCAGCTCTTATTGAGTGCTAAGTAGGAATATGGTTAAATGAAGTCGTAACTTATACAATTTGAGTTATATTTTAACAAATAGTCTGACTTACAATTTTCACTTTTAATCCAAATACAAAATACTTATCTACTTACAGCGATTTTAACTAACCAGTGTTTCGTACCTTTTTATTGTCAACGAATGCGCATTATTATGTATCAAATGAATTTTGCATTTTCTATTTTGAAATTACATATTTTAATATAGATGCTAGTTATGCTTGATCGAAAGTATATCTTGCTCAATTATATCTACATTTTATTTTTTGTCGCCAAAATAACATATTATTATACTTGTTTAATATATTTAAAAACAGTCCGTCTAGCCTTTTATGTATATAATATGGTTATTCTTATAAGAAAATGTTGATCATACAGTTAAGATAGGATGATATTCAACATCACTACTGTATAAATAAACAATGATTATAAACATCACAATAATTATACATAATAATCGTTATTTTATACACAATCACATTTTGGGACTGAGTTTATTAATAAGCTGGTGTAGACTGTTTGAATAATGTTATTAATTTTTTTTCATACCATTTGTTCAATTATATCATAGCAATTCTGTGCAATACATATTGTTATAATTTAATTTTCTTAATATAATTGTCGATTAATTTGAATGATTTACTACTTATATTTTATATGCTACTGATGTTATTTGTATCAATATAATCTATTCAACAGTGTATACCCAGCGCTTTCGTTTTTATTATTGCGAATTACATGGCTAGTGATTAGATATTATTTTAATATACTAGTTTGTTTTTTTACAAAATATTTTTAACCTGTAAATATTTTAGATTAATAAAATAAATATATAATAAATATAACAATCGTATACACGGTGTTTCATAATAACCAATAAATAATCAATGCGTTATCTAAAACTAATTATTAAATTGTGTTTACCCGTAATGTCATTCAACTCAAAATTTTCATGTAAATCATAGACATGATGATGATACTATGATATACATGAAAATTTTGGGTTGAAGGACATTACGTGTAAACACATTTTAATAATTAGTTTTAGATAACGCATTGATTATTTATTGGTTATTATGAAACACCGTGTATAGCATAAATTGTTAGGAATATTTTCTAGGCCAATGGTTTGTTATGTCTGTGGCAATGATTTTCATGTTTTTATTACTATTTGTGATTGCCATAATATATCTTTAGTTTGCAGTTGCAATGATTGATAAAGTAACCAGTTATTTAGTTAGATACTGAGTTGAATTATGTTCTATAGAATTAGAAGGCTGGGTCTTGTGTAAAACTTTTATTTCTCAATTACTATCAATATTGTGACAGTAAATTGTATTTACCTCAAATTATACATTAAATTATATATTTTATTATAATTAAATGTGATTTTACAATTATATTATCAAATGTTTTGCCTTATTTAATTGATGGAATTATATTAAAATGTACTTTATATCTTTATTAGTAGATAATAAAATTTTATAAGTTGAGTAGATAAAATTAATATTTTATTATAGTTTACATTTTTAAAACATATTGGCTTATATCAAACCAGCGTTTATGGTGGCATATAGAGAAATATTTTAGTAAGTGGATTGCATGTGTCGTCTTATTGAGTGTCTTAAATTTATCAAAATTTTATTAGATGAATCGAATTGGTTTTATACACATTTTTCTTTGGAGAGAATAAATATTATGCATTATCGATAAGTAATATAAACACTGAGCTGTGCCCATTTAGTGACCAAATCATTGCAGGAAAAGTAATGCCAGTTGTAGTGTAAGTATATGCGTTTATTCCACTTGGAGTCATACGTTGTTTTTATTTTATAAAATTTAATTCGTGCAATATGGTCATGCGTTTCGTCTGGTGCGATGTGTGTATGTGTTAGAGAAGGATTAGTTTTACAAGCAGATATGGTTTTAGGTTGCGGTTCTACTTATACTAAGCGAAGCTATGGTGCTAAGGATGTGACACAAGTGTTGGACGGGTTATTTACATCATTAAGATTGCTTTATTTCCAAAGCTTATATTAGCATAGCCCTATTAGAACAGAGTTCAATAAAGAAAAAAAATCCAATCCAACTTAAGTGCTAAGAATGAGTGCTAAGGACGCCAGCTAGCTTTGTACAGAGTAGAGCTGGTAGTACGATTCAGAGATGCATCACGCATAGCTCGTGTTGCGCATCTACGTAACTGCTACGCTGTACTGTAAAAGCTATGTTGTAGCTTAGCTCTAGTGCAGGGGTCTCCAAACTACGGCCCGCGGGCCAAATCCGGCCCGCCAGTGCCGTTAATCCGGCCCGCGACAGCTTAAGTAATTAATTGAAATGCAAAAAGCGTATGTTTGCTTAGGTCACGCAATCTGAGATTCGTCTAGAAATATAGTTAAGGGCACAAAAGATAAAACTGTTTTGGCCCTTGGAGCATACTGAAGTAAACATTATGGCTCTAAAGGCTTCAAAGTTTGGAGACCCCTGCTCTAGTGGAACAGTGGGCCTACACAAAAGCCACACACTTATTTTTCCGCAGAAAAATGTATGGTGATGAGATGAGCTGCGGAAAAAAATGCGTGAAGTTGTCGCATTTTAGGGTACGTTTGAAAACGAGTATTTCTCACTCGGGGTAGAGTGAATTTCTCCCGATAGTGTTCGAGAACTACCCGAGTGAAACCGAGGGTAGCCGATCAATTACTCCGCTCGTATTTCTGAACGCTTTCGTGAAGTGAAAGTAAACGCAGGCTTAGAATGGTCTAAGAAACGCGGCGTAATTTTCGCCTGACTTGAATTTCTCGCGGCCCCCATTCAGCGTAAAATTTTACCTGACATTGACAGTTGACTGTTCTGTGATCTGTGGCTAGCTTATACTATGTTTAAGTCAAAGTTAAAGTTTACAAATGTTAATTAAAACTTTGTGCAGTTGTAAAATAAAGCAAGTTCGCGTTGCAAACACAAGAACTCTTCTTTTCGTTTTTAACTGACAGAACCCGTTTGAAAACTCGTGAATTGCGAAAATCACTCGCTTTCTCACAATATATCTATAATTTTCTTTTTACCGAGTGAAAACCTCACGGGTTTTCAAACGGCCCCTTAATGTCATTTCAAACATTTTCTCTGCGGAACGACTGCGCAAAAATAAGCGTGTGACTTTTGTCTAGGCCCAGAAATTATGTAGCTTCGTACCGTAGCTACCTCGCAAAAATCTAGTGGAACCGTGCCCATTAATAAATAAATTGTAAATGAAAGCTTAATAGTTGCCATAAAAAGTCAAAAGATACCTCAAGATTCATTAAAAGTTGTAATTGTAAAATGCAATGAAAGATAATTGTTTTGTAGTTATGTGTTTGTATGAAAATCTTTAGGAGCGTCGGTGGCGCTGTGAACTCGGCACTCGCCTTCCAATCGGCAGGTCCGGGGTTCAAGACCGAAATGTATCATGTGTTTTTCGTTTCCGAATTTCATATGTACTTACATTTGTCTGACGCTCCTACGGCGCAGGAAAACATCTTAAGGCAATCTGCATACATCTGCGAAGAAATTCAATGGTGTATGTGAAGTCGACCAATCCGCACTGGATCAGCGTGGTTGACTAAGGCCTAATCACCCATTTTTTTATAGAGGGAAGATACTTTTTTTACGGTATTCAACAAGGGACTTGAGCTGGCCACTCCAAGGATATGTCGGACTCGGGTAGAAGACCCAATACCGGCTAAAAACCCTCTAGATACTTCTACCTCCGTAGAGACACAATCGGGATCGGCATTAGCCATTCCCCGATTGTAGGCCTAATCACCCTAACATAGGGTAGGTTCGAGCCATGTTCGAGCCCCTCGGTGGGGGCGTATATGAGCTGTAAAGATGATGAAAATCTTTTAATATCCACAACAATGTACGATATTGTCTATTTCAAAGAATTTGACTTTTTATGATGATTTATAAAGTATGAACAATTATATTTAATCGATTGATCATGCTGACATATACATATAAACATCGAATATGGGTGGGAGCAATTATCGAAACGTTAAGATTTCTAACACGGATAGTGCATTAAATCTGTGCAATGTTTTTTATATCTTCATTCATTTATAAATATATTTCTTGAATTTACATTAAACACTTGCTATATACTAAACTAATTGAATTTTTAGGTAATATATTTTTACACTTTTTTTCTTAAACGTAATGTTAAACCCTTGTAATTTTGTATGTTTTTATACACGGTTTATTATTGATATGTTATGTTTTCTAGTGTGAAAATAACGTTATGAATTGATGCAAAATCAAATATCCTACATAATAATAAAAAAAAAATTAAGGATTGCCTCGGGGAAAGGCGGTAGTTGCATATTGTTGTTTGTTGCCGTACGCTTACGGAGCTTCTAGAAAATTCTTCGAGTAATAGTGAACACAATTTACTAGTCTGCATTTTAGTTGTTATAATGTATACCTCTGGTTAGATGTAAATCCAAGTGATCATTACGATTAACGGGTTGACGGAGCTTATTGTAGCCTGCGAAGAGATATTTTGATATTATTGTGGTATTACAAATATTGTGTTGTTTTTCAACATAAAGTATATGATTCATTATATTTTTCTGAGAGTAAACAGCCTCAGTGCCTATTTTTAATAGGCTAATCTTTATGCGCGAGGTTGGGATCCGTACCTCAAAAGGAAAAAAAGGAACCCCTATAGGATCACTTTGTTGTCCATCCGTCCGTCTGTCTGTCTGTTAAAATCCGTTATCTCGGGCGTCGAGTTTAAATTAAACCCATATACTCGGGTCTACACTTCCTTGAAGCTGTAAAAATCAAACATTTAAGTTAACGTAAAAAGAAGGCACGGCGGTTTATGCCCCAAAAACGTATATTTCGACACTCAAGGGAATCAAAATTAAAGGGGTACCACCTCGTTGACCTAGAATCGTAAAATTTGGCAAGGCAAATTTAGAAGCAAGGTCTTATAGAAAAGCTGGAAATATGTACATGTTAGGAAGTTATTGAAGTGTGTAGGGTACCCTCGGTAAGGGAGTCCAAATTCCACTTGGTCGGTTTTCTTATAGTATACAATCTATCTATAGTAAATAAATATTATAAGTAAACACGTTGGAGTTGCTCTCTTTTTCTATCTTCTCGAACTCGCATTGTTTAATGAGGCGGCTAATTGACACAACCGCAACCAAAGTTCATCGCATACGCTGCGTACGAATTCGCTCGTCGCCAACACTCCTATAACGAGGCGTGGTTATATGATATCGACTGAAAAATAGAGAATTTCAATATCAATAGAAATCAAGCGGTAGACGCCAGGCTAATATTTAAAAAACGTGATCCGTGGATGGGCGAGTAGGACCCGAGAACCTTGCTTGACTTAGGCAATTCTAACGTTTGGCGCTCATATCATTGCGCTTACAATTACCCCGTCTATTAATATCACAATAATATTAAAATCATATTCATTAAGGTAATGAGTAGGTATGCCCTATGCATAGATCGGTAGACGATTTTTACAACATATTTGAATAAAATAATATTAGTATATCGTGTATTTTAAAAGTTTGTGTAATTGTCTCTACATTATATGGCATCATTGTTAATATTATAGGAAATTGTAATATTTTCAATATATCTATTGTATTTGAATGGAAGCCCAATTATTTTTTAAGTCATCAAACCCAATTGTACCCATAAGTTTAGAGATAAAAATAAGATAAAAAAACTTAAAACCTAACAAGCGAACTTGTTTATGTAATTATGGGATTTCAATTGAAATTCGCTTATCGAATAACTGACTGTTACATACGTCGAGTATGCAGTGTATACCAAAATGCATCTATTATTAAATAGTACTAAATGTCTAGGAGGTAAGGTTCGTTATTGTGTCGTGGATATGTCGCAGGATAATTGGATAAGCGGGAAGTTTCGTTATAATTCCAGAGCGATTGCATTGCCTCACACATTGCCATTGTAGAAAGATTTTTATTATTGTGCGAGTCAATTAGTACCATCACACAAAAGACCACAGCTTGATTTGCTCTCTTTTGTGTGAGTGGGATTAGTCAGGGGATCCACTTGTCAGTGTGCCTATGCTTAGGTAACAGGCAGTCGATAACATCTATAGGCTACAATAATCGATTAATATGAGTTGGGCCGTTTGTACTTTATCCAGAGGTCAAGTGAGGGGTGTCTGTGATCCAATGGCTACCACGGGATAAGGCTTATCTCGTCAAAGCCAATCACGTAGCTTCCGCTCAATTGGAGGCCATTTGTGATCGGAATGCCCAGTTGGTGTTGGTGTTATAAATACAAAATATTCAGGAGCATTGCAAATATGTACCTGGTTTGGGTCAGTTGCAAAATTTGGGAGCTGGTCATGCGCTGATTGACAAGTGTTTTTAACCGACTTCGAAAAAGGAAAAGATTCTATTTCTTATAAAAGTTTATAAATTCGACTTTCTTCTCACGTCGATAATAATTGGTTCCGCTAACTATTCGACAATATACTTTTGTAACCTTGCTTGAATTGAATGAAGTTTTAAAATGATTTTGAAAACAGTTCGGATGATAACAAAAATCTTTCTTAATGCAAGTACTGTTGCAAAAAATACGATTTCTGTCATACTGCAGTAAAGTGTCGCCGGATATAATATGTTTGTTATAGAGTAATATTTTATATGTGAAATGATTTTAAATTAGATCCATTGTGTATTATTTCATCAATCAGTGTGTTATACTTGCATGTGCAATCCATAATGTTGAATTTATCTACAATATTAGTCAAGCACTGTTTATTATTGTATGGCGCTGTTTTATATCTACGTATATTTTAGGAACAATGTAAATTGTTACAGTGGCGGTGGCCACATATTTTTTAATTATTTGTAAATAAAAAGATATTGTGGATATTTGAGTTTTATTTTTAATTTTTCTGCTGTGATTGTTTTCTTGAGATCTGCTTTCATCGACAGAAACATAAAGTCATCCCTTTATAGGGGTTTAACAAAGAAACAGTAACAAACAACATGCAAGATTGAGATACAAAATATATTTTGCAAGTGTAGGTATAGGTCCTAAAATGCGGTGCTCCAGCTGGATGCAACCACCACAACCATCACTTCAACCCATATACGTCCTACACCTTTCGGAACAGGAAGCTGAATTGTCATAAAGTTGTAATCCCAAAATATATAATTAAACAATGACAAACAAATACCATGGTGGTTCAACATTCTGCAAATTCAACATTTTGCAACATTCTGTGAATTCTTTTCGGAAAGGGTCCCACACCCACTGCTGGTCCATGGCGGGGAGGATCTGGCCTACAACACCATCCTGGCCACTCTGGTTGAAAGCATGGGAGAATAGTATGTAATGGGAAAATAAACGAAACTGAAAGTAGATCTAGCTGACAGACTAATCCTGCGCAATAACTTCGATGCTGTGGTGTACACCAAGAATCGCATTGGATTTCTCTATTTCTGTAGGACCTACTAAAATTCGCTACACTATGAGTAATAAGAAAGAATAACCGAGCTATATCATAAAACTTCTTATACCTAATAATCAATTAAGAGTAGGTAAGTATTAGATTATTGTTGAAAAATTTGATAAAAATGAGATCTGAATAATATTTTACGTTTTATTGCAGGACAATATAAGTACAATACGTATTAATGCATATGTAATCTATGCTAGCTAGTGTAATGAAATTCCTCAAATGGTACACTAATAGTAGTACATAGTTTTTTTGTGCCACCAGTTCTATGTAATGACAAAAATATAAGAGGTATAAAATAAAGCAATAACAAAATTACTTTGCAGGTATTTTTATTTATTACCAATAATATAAAGCACATCTAGTAAATTATTTTTCATTTATTCCGCCTACTTATTTTGAAAATTTATTAATACTTACCCACTCTGACTCTTTGTTACCTAAAAAATGGTAAGTCGGCCGGCGCTAATTAACAAGTTTAGTGAACTTCTGTAAAAAATGCAAAGCAAAATCTGGGAAGAAACGTTTTCACAGAGTTTTCCTCTAACTTTTGTCGATACCTATTTTGAGAAGAATAAGATTGGAAGTCCCGTAATGTTGACGACTTTTTGTTAACTCGTTTGTATTGTTAATTTAAAGCGTAACGGATGGTGATGCTTACATAGTTAGTTTGTTTGTTGTATTTAATTTTGGTGGTTCCGTAGATCCTCACCTACAATATAAAATAGTAGGGGCATGAATCCTATACTAAGGGGAGCAAACTTGACACAAATTGTAAGTTCTACTCGACGACTGATTCTGTTACCTACCTACTTCACAGATAATATTATACTGATTTATGTCTCCACGGCCGGATTTACACATTTTACGCCTAGGACTCGACGAAATTTTTTGCCGCCGGACACCCCCCCCCCCCCCTCTCAATTAAAAACTCTCAGATTTGTTTAAGCCTAAGATAAGCGTTTATAAAAAAAACTAAGAGATTACAAACTATTAAAAACTTTGTTTAGAAACCTACCTATATCAGTATATTCTGATCACCGAACGAGTGATCCGTTCGGTATAACCAATATACGCAATTTATATATCGTACGACATTTTTCCTCACACTTGTGAGGACAAAATACCAAATAAACTGAATTTTTCGATTAAATAACACAATTCATTGTTAATCTGTAGATAAACTAAATAATGGTATGAAAATAATCATTTGAAAAATAATTGAAGTTCGTGGATGTCTTTTGTGTTACCTCTAGCTTTTAAAAAATATAGTAGGTACATTACTGCCGCGGCCGGCGAGTGCAATATTGCCGGACTCTGTGATGCGTCTCTGTCGTGTCGGCTGTAACACACGCGTGTTTTATGAACTGCTTTATGTATCTAAAAACGGTGAAATTAGATCCATTTTACGAGCAAGTGTGTTGAAAAAATTTTATACTATTAGTGATTTTAATTTCTAATAATATTATTCTCGAGGTTTCAATTCTATTAGATGCTGATTGGTATGCACCTATCTATCATTATTACTCTTAATATGTTTTTTTCAGTGAGGAAGCTACAAACTGCAATTACCACTGGCTTCGGTTGTAATCGATTGTTAAACGGTTTAACAGTTGAACGGGTTGAGATGGGGTTGAGCCACACATAATAATTATCATACTACAGTTAACAGTTGAAGTAAACCTACTGTCGAACTAAACCTCGTGCCACGTGCCCTTGACTACCTAACGCAGACATTTTATTCATGAACCCATAATCAGTTTTATTGCATGTCCCATTAGTCTCATCTCTGTTGCGAAACCAAAAATCTTTTGGCACGACCCAAAGAACCCTAAATTGATTTTTTATTTTTGCAGATACCGCATCGACGAAGCGATCAAAGTAATGTTGAGTCACGTGTAGCATTGTAAAAAGTATGATTGTGAATTTGCGATGTTGGCGTAAATAATCCGGGATGATTGGGCGAATATCGGTTGGGTGCTATAAAGCCGCGGGTGCGCTTCGTTGGGACACAGTCGAGCCAGCCGCCAACATGTCCAGATCGATCAGCTTTGCAGCCTTCGCAATCCTGCTTCTGGTTGCCGCCTGTATTGCTGCACCAGGTATTTGGAATTATGTTGTCTTGTGTTCATAGTTTGTGATTGAGATTGAAGTAGTAAGACACTGTACCATCTATTTAAATATCCAGACATTTTACCCGCCTTGATTCAAAGTCATGTCTCAAAAGCAACGGAAGTGAGTTAAATGTTTTATTTGTATCTTTCGATATTCCATTGTGTGCTGTGCCTGTAAGCGAACAAAAAGGGCATTAGTAGATGAGAGTCCATTTTTAATTACGAGACATGAGCAAATCCACAGTCATTCAGCAGTTTAGTGGTCAAAATAAAAAAGAACTAATGTTGCAGGATTTAATCAAGCAATTGCCGACGGTATACCATTGTTTATCACCCCATTATATTCAGATTACCGTAAAATTATTCAAGATGATTGTTTGAAACTCTGGCAAAAATATTTTAACAAAAGGTCACTGGAAAAAGGCATGTGCTATAAAACGATACAACCCTGCATACCAGCAAAAGGCACTTGGATTGATCATTGTAAATTAAATCGGCAATACTTAGAATATTCTAAGCGGCAATATTATGACAGCAACGAGGCTGTGCTCCAGGCACATTCCATCGAACAAATTTGAATATCTCTTGAAAAAAGTTCCATCTCCCGTGACGTAATAGAAGATGTTCAACATATTACAATGGAGTGTGTCCGTAGTGTGGATTTGCGGTGCTATATAAAATAGCAAGGGGGTATATTATGACGTCTTAATTCCAGGCAGTTTTCTGAATTGTTATAATGCCATTACTTTCTCTTTGTATAATTAGTAAAAGAGAGGCACTGATAGCAATTCAGAAAACTGGCTGGAATTAAGATGTCAGGTTCGTCTGAGCAGCTCAGGCTCCTCAGACCAACAAATAGGTACATGTTATGTAATATGTACAAAATTTATGTATACCATTATTTGTTCTTCTTTATGTTATACTTTGTTTGTTTTAAATAGGGTGTCATTATCGCTCAGCGATAAAACCCTTAAATAAAGATTTAAAAAAGGATTAGTTAATGTAGGAAACCGCAATGCAACATAAGTTTTTTTTGCCACGAATATTTTATATTTATACTAGCTGTGCCCGCGAATTTCGTTTCGCCTTACGATAGATTTCCCGTCATATTTTTCCCGTGGTGTTTCCCGTCATATTTTTCCCGTGGGAAATATAGCCTATGTTACTCACGGAGGATGTAGCTTTCTAATGGTGAAAGAATTTTTAAAATCGGCAGTTATCGAATTTTCCCATAGGAAAGCAATATTTTCCCGCGGTAAAAATTATAATATAGCCTATAACCATCAGGGACAATGTAGCATTCTAATGGTAAAAGAGTTTCTCAATTCGAACCAGTAGTTTCCGAGATTTGCGCTTACCAACACATTTTGCGATTCATTTTTATATAAAAGATATTAACGAAACCACATAAAAGAATCAAGTAAGTAACATTAATTATTTTACTTTGAAATACTATAAGTAAGGAGTAATTTATTATCTGCACTTTAAATAAAGTGATTTTCTCTATATAAAATAAGTAAAAAAGAAAAAAAAATTGATGTGCAGGTACTTTATTGTTTTTAGACTCATTAATATTCCACAGTTAATTAAAAATCTTGTGTCGCAGTGTTTGATATCGAACTGCTCCGAAACGGCTTGACCAATTTTTTTTTGTGTGTATTTGGTAGTTCCGACGATTAGGTCGTAGGCTATCTTTTATATCCCTAGGTGATAAGAGGGGCCCATTCGAGAACTTTTTTAGACAATTTTTTTTAATAATTTGGCATCAAGAAATAATTATAACCCAAAATTTTTACCCTTCTACCACCAACCCCCATTTTTTAAATAGCGATAGGTATTAGCATTTTTACTGGCGAAACGTAGTTCGCGAGCATAGCTAGTAAGCTATAAAAAGGGAACTTGAATTAAAATTCGGGTACTTGTAACTATAGAATATTAATTTTGCTTATCTACAACTCTATTGCATATCTCGAAGAACTGTATAATACGCGTATTATCTGTTATTCAATCAATCGTAACATTCAGCCCACGTTTGGCTGCCAGAGCTAATCACAGTAAATGTCCACCGCGTTCCTGATTTTGGAATCACGCAGATTTACAGCATTTTCAAAATGTTTAGCATCATCATGTTTCATTAGCTTTTGGCGCTAGCAGGGCTAGCATCGTATGTTAACGTAATTTAAACAATATCTGGATTTTTTAGGTCAGGTTCCTTTTGTGAAAAATAGCGATGTTAAAAATGTTAACATATTTTCTTAAAAGAAACGCAAAACATGGTTATAATTTGATGCTAGCGTGAAAAAGTGGTGACGCTTAAATGGAAAACCGGGATTGTTATTTTGATTGTATCCTAGGCGAGCGTAGCCGGCGGCACTACGACGGCGGTTTGGGCGGCTACGGGGGCGGCGGCGGCGGCGGCGGTGGCGGCGGCTTCGGCGGCTATGGCCGGCACCGGCCCGGCGGCCACGGCTTCGAAGGCCTGCCCTTCGGCGGCGGCGGCTCCAACTCCTACTCCAAGTCCTCTGCCACCGCTAGCTCCTCCTCCGGCAGCTTCGGACATGGCCGATAAGGTGAGTGGCTTCGTCGCCATCATTATTTCAGATAAGCCCACTACAGCCAAAAATTCCAAGCCCTTCGGTTTGCTTTAGCACTCCCGCGACATTTACTATATTATTATACTTTCGTTCATTCACTTTCGTTCCAACATTTTTGCACGGGTGGCAAATAAATTCTAATCGACAGCCATTTTTAATCATTTGACTCACTGAGAGCAAATTGGTAGCAAGATTTGGAACATATAAAACATTTCTGACCTTGATTTTTGATGTCTTGTTATTGTTTGGCACTTTAATGTTGACACTTCCACATCCTTCCACTTCCAATTGTTTGTTGTCTGCAGTCATAATTAAGTGTATGGATGCTGGAAATAAGCATATTTCATTTTTAGTCAGATTTTTTTAATTGGATCTTTCATATTTTAGTAGAGCAATGTGGTCTTTGTGTCATACTTATACTCTAAAACAGCAGGAATTGTAAATAAATACTGGGATTGGTTTTGAAATTTTTTTTATGTTAGTTAGAGTTATTTCAGTCACCGCTCAGTAATCTGCAACAGTACCTTTTAAAAAAATATGCTTAAAAAGTTAATAGAAACACCAGTGCAAACTAAATGTTATTCTTGTAAAAAACTTCCTAATCATAATTAGGTTTACTTTAGTACTCGTATCTGTCGGAACCATTCCATTGAAAAAATAACATTATGTATTTAAAAACATTATTAACGGCCGACGCACCTTGCAGTGGGGCTGAACACTAATACTCACTAAAACAAAAATGCATTTTTAGTACCTTAACGAAGTGGTGGACGGAGCGCTAATTTTTAATTTGCATTTGAACTCTAACATTTTAATACGATGATGCTATATCGACTTTAATTTTTGTTTCAGGCTGAACACCGAATTTTGATTCAAAACACGATAATGGCGCTAAAAGGAGTCCGCAATCCAACGGCAATGTGATATTTAATTAATTATAGGAGTAGATTTTAATGTATGGTTACCTAATTTTAGAAGTACAATAAATATTGTCCACAATTCCCACATGTGTTTATTTCTTTTTTGGGGTGGGGCAGAAATTTCTAAATGCTTTTTTGGTACTTATAAGTAAAAAAGGAATGTTTTCGAATAGAGTCTGGGTGAGGTAGAAGTACCCGAGGTGGGGCAAAGATGCCCCACCTCGGGTACGCCTATGGTATCAATATTCTGCCTGACCAGCGTGATGTATAAAGCCCGGGGTTGAAATGATGATGGTTATCAATATCGCTACATGATGCTTTTCGGTGATGCTGGTCGGATTCCAAATATTACTAAAAACTTTACCCCACTACACAAAAAAATCATAAAAAATAAAAACCGACCTCAAAACTCATAGGGGGTTTGAACACAAAAAATTGAAAATATGAAAATAATATAAGAATTAAACTTTGAAAAAACATGAAACACGTTGGACGTACCTATAAAATTAAAAACAGATTTGGGCAAAATATTTACAATTTTTTCAGTGATGAAAATGAAAAATAAAGGCTGAATAGCTGGCCGGCCACAGAAGAAAAAAATACAAAATAGGCCGGCAAGCGGCAATCATTTGTTTTTTCGAGTTGTAGAGTTTTGTATCTATACTTTCGTATAGCAGAGATTTGTATTATCATAATGAGTTCAACTGATTCAGACATGGACAGACTGGACTCGAGTCACGCATTATCTCACAATTTCATTGACATAATCTCTATGTCTTAAAGAGTAGCGCGTATTTATTTAGTGTGGCTGACGTGACAAATTTTCTTGACGTCAAAGAACACGTGTGACAGAAATTTCTTGGCGTGTCTGTGCGCCGACTGCTGTGGTTGTAGCAAGGGCTTTAATACTTTAGAAGATGTAGCAGCAGTCGAAGAGAAAAAAAAATTGTGATAAAATTTAGTCACACGAGTCCCTTGACGAGTGTCAAGAAATTTTTATCACGTCAGTCCCACTTAATACGCGCCACCGTGCTACTCTTTAAGACATAGAGATTATGTCAATGAAATTGTAAGATAATGCGTGACTCGAGTCCAATCTTGGCAGTCCGTGCTCTGATTCTATAAGAGAAGAGGCTAAAGCAGAAGTTGTTGATTTATCTTCTAATATATAAAATTCTCGTGTCACAGTGTTTGTTACCGAACTCCTCCGAAACGGCTTGACCGATTTTTATGAAATTTTTTGTGAATATTGAATAGGTCTGAGAATAGGTCGTAAACTATTTTTTATTATGGCGAAACGTAGTTCGCCGGCACAGCTAGTCTAATATATAAAATTCTCCTGTCACAGTGTTTGTTAAAGACAAGGATTAAAGACAAGGAGAGTTCAATTCTCCAGCTCATATACGTCTCCACCGAGGGGTTGGTAGAAGATAAACAAGAAAACAGCAGTAAAAAACAAAATGTGATGCTCCACTCTGGGATTGAACCACTACTGACACTCGGATTTAAAGTCGAAGCTCTAACGCACAGGACCAATCCTGTCATATGCGAAGCTGTGAAATTAAGGACCTCATGTTTTTTTGTAATGCGACATGCGATAGATGGACGTAAAATTTTGTGGCGGTGTAAAAAAGTTTCACTTTAAAAAGTGAAAAGTAGTCTCGAGTTAATAACAATCTTATATATAAAAATGAAACGCTGTGTGTTTGTCTCGCAAAAACTCTGAAACGGCTCGACCGATTCTTACGAAATTTTCGGTGTGTATTTGAATAGATCCAAGGAAGGTTTAAACGCACAGTTGGACCCGGTAGGTGGCCCTGTAATCAGGCGGGACAACGTCCGCCGGGCCCACTAGTTACTTATAATTTTAGAACATCATGACACACCTATAACATTACCCAGCTAACTTTACGAACGGAATGTATTTTAAAAATTAACAGGGAATCTTTTACCTTTTTTACACATCACAAAGAAGCTCTTGGCATTCATATCAACTGATTGGAAGTGACGATAAGGCCGAAGGTGGAAACAAGCTTCATTTGGACTCCCCACTAACTGAGAGGTACACTGATGGTAAGTGACAATAAGGCAGGAGATGAAAGCAAGTTTCACATGGATTTCTCAACAACTTAGGGACTGGCTATCTTACCTCTAATTCTTTGAGCACAAAAAAATTATTTACACTGTAATTAGGGCGACAAACTTAGGTAAAATGGTCAGGTCAAATCAGGCGGGCTCAGATGCTCTACCGCCAACCACTGCACCCATTATGGAGAATTGAACTCTCCTTGTCTTTAATCGAATAATCCAACGGAGACTGTAATACAAATTTCACTTGTATGTATATTTATAAAACAGCTTCGAAAATATCATCTTCTAATGAAAGGACATTGCTCTGCGTCCATATATTGCTCGCCCCAATACATTTTAATACACAAAAGACTGAACAATACTAAACAACAAACCAACATAAAATAGAAGTTGCATTTTAATACACAAAAGACTGAACAATACTAAACAACAAACCAACATAAATAAAAACATTTATAAGTCCTGTTCAAATTGTCTGCCATTGTTACGTATGCACGCACGCAGCCTACGGCGTACCTCACTCACTGTCACACGCGTTGAAAGTGATGTCTTAATGACTTCAGCAGCTGATACGATCCTCGCCCTCAAATCTTCAATGGAAGTCGCAGGTGTGGGGTAGACTAGATCTTTCATGTGACACCAAAGATAATAGTCACAGGGCGTCAAATCAGGACTTCTCGCCGGCCATGGAGTCGGGCCACCTCTACCGATCCATCTTAGTGGATAATTTTCATCCAGCCACTGTCATACAATCAATTTGTCATTGTAAATGGTGTAGTTTAAAAAAAAATATGGTAACAAGTTGGAAAAAATCTCAATAATTTTAAAACCGTCGAAGCTCGATAACCAACTGTTTTTGACCCCTGGTTAATTGGGCTTTTTTTGTTGCTTATGACCTGTACTATAACCCCTTTCAAGGAATACGTCGACTTTTCCTATCACTTTTCCTTTGCAATGAGTGTTATGAAATATGCATATAATTATGACGTAAATCAAATCATTGTTGGTCATGAGGCTATTTTCGACATTGTCCTCATCATCTTCAGAAAGAGCCAAAAATATGTCTCGATTCTATTTTCGATTCTGTATTCGAGCTTGAAGTAAATCACATCGTGAATTTCGAGTCATCGTACCTTTCTTTTTTAATATTTAGGTAATTCGTGTTTGTTAGTTTGTAGATATTGTTTTCATTATTCATGTAACGAAACGGCCAAGCTACATATTTTGATTAAAGTGTAGAGTTTGTGAAGTACGGGTTTAGACTAGAGAGGCGTGTAGCGTGTAGAGGCTCTACATGAGGTCTCGTCTTGGCCACATTTTGCATGAAAAAGTTTTTGGTCGGATTTAACTTTTTGTTTAATCCGACTTATACTTATTTAAGTTGCTTGTAATATTTTTTATATTTTGTTCATTTTGTGCCCGGATATTGTCTTCAGGCGTAATCAGCAATAATAAGTAATGGAACCAGTAGCCAAAACCATTATTTCCAATTCCTACAATCCAATCCAATCCAATTCCTGCACGTATAAGGAAAAATCCTGTTCAGTAGTGGGATGTTGAATTGATTTAATTAATAATAAAATATTCACATAATAATTAATGCGTTTAATAAGTGATACTGCTTTAAACTATTATACAATAATAAATATCCTATATAACAATCATCATAATATGTATATTATAAGAGGCTAATTTTCTTCTTCTGCGTAAAAGAGGTGGCTGAGGCGGACGCAGTGGCGGTTGCACTGGAGAAGGACCTTTCTTCTCCCTCTGATTCTCCTTCCTCGTTCGATTCTAGCGCTGCTCTCTTGTACGCAATTTCGCGACTTTCGCTAGAAATTGATATGGAAGTTAGCGTTAGTTTTTTAGAAATGCTAATAAAATCGGCCATCTTGAATATGAAATGCTGGCAGGACACTTCTTAATCTTATACGTTAGATTTAAAGTAGCATTACATTTTTAAATCTTGAGACAAATTTTCGGATAAATGTTGTATTTATAGCGGTTGTGATCAGGAGAAAATGATAATTCTTAAATTCAGAGAAATTGCTTCAAAAGGGACTGGCTTGTGTTTTCGTTTAACGATTGCTCTTCGAACTGAGCTATAAAATTCAAGATTAGCTACATTTAAAAAATGCAAACACTTTTAAGTAGTTTCTAATACAAAGTACTAAAATGAATAGTGGTTGTTGATCGCGACTACACATACATCAGTTACTTTTTCCATTATTTGTTTGCTGTGTTGCCGTATTATTTAACTAAAGGGCACAAATGCTCATAATAATTAGGGCTCACTGTTTACCGATCCTAATAGGAAATTCTCAATATTTTTTAATGAAAAAGAATCATAATATCTATTGTGCAGTTTTACTTTAATCGTAAAATGCTTGAGGATTCAAGGAATCATGAAAAAAAATAATTATGTTTATATAGTGATATAAAGCTACTTTCTCAAAGTTATCAAATATTTCATATATCAGTTTCAAAGTAAACAAGGCATTCGAATTGACGTTTTCAAAAGCTAGATACCTTTGTTACCTTTTCTCGCTGCTGTCATTGCTTTCGGCGTTCTCATTCTCATGGCTGACATTGGCTTCGTGGTCATTGTTCACACGGCCGAACCCCCTGCCAAGGCGGCCGGCGCTGAAACCACGCTTGACGCGGGTCTCTGAGATTTATAAGAAAATTATCAACATTGTTGTATGGGCCATGAGTGTTAATAAAAAAACTGAGCGGACGTAAAGACGACTCCATTAAAATATTGCAATAAAATTTATTTATTAAGATATTAAAAAAAATCTTAATTATCTACATCTTACACCTACTAAGGTGAAAGAAAGGTAACAAAAATTCTGAGAAAGTGAGAATTGCACAAAAGAAAAATAAAACATCTGATCCTAATTTTTTTATGAAGTTGCGTCGGAGTGGACCGTAAAATTATATACCTAGGTACGAATATGAAACTATGTTAAAGTCTAGGCAGTATTTTTTTACCATCAGCAGACACAAATCCAACTAACAGCACAGCTATGACGATTGCTGCTCTCAGCATTGTGACTGGACTGTAGACCATTTGTCCCAGTGGGCAGTTAAATAGGTCGCCACAGGATGGGTACGCTGTGTCAAATTAGAAGATCGAGTGTCACGGCTGGTAGTGTGTTGGTGACACGCCATGATGTGCGAGGTCATCTGTACCGCATATCCGGGTCCACAGTTACGAGTCCTTGACTTTGACTAGGTAGATCAACAATTTGGTATAACGCAATGGGAATGGTCGTTAAAATGTCTGTATTGTATACTATTCATTTTCAATCCGACTCATATTATTTCCGCTCTGTATACAGTAGGCAAACAATTGGAATGACAATTATATTTTATTGTCGTAGTCATTCTATATTTGACAGCGTCTCATCTCCTCACAATTTTCAGTACGTATTGGGAGGCTGTGCCGTTTTGGCACTGGCAGCATGCCGCAATGGACCGGGAATGAAAAGATACAGAACCAGGGGAATTAAGCGGTTAAAATAGTAAGTAAGTAAGTTATACATTAGAATACGGTTGCGATGCCCTAAGAAAGGTTTTTTGTTACTTTGTGGTTTCGAATAAGGGGGTCATCATGTTGCAATGTGTCAAAGATTTCTAATATCAGCATGACAGAGCTATCATGAATATCTGAGTGCGAAAGTATTATACTAAACATATTCTGGCAAATAAGTTTAATATTACTCTCGCTACAGTTAAGAATCATTGTATCTTTTTAAGATTTCAATTTACCGAATCAATTTTAAGGTTGATACAGGACAGGCATGAGATAACAATATTTGCAATATTTAAAAAATTTCAAGTAAGTGTTCGAGAAAAGTTCACTTGTTTAATGCGATACGAATAACTCGTAACTTAATAAAGGGAAAGCACCCAATGTCAAAGAGCATCACACTACTACTGAACCGATTTAGATGAAATTTGGTATAAATTCAAAAAATTCAAAAATCTTAATTCAACATAGGCCTTTACAGGCACTTATTAACGTCAAAACAAAGCAAAACATTCTAATTTAAAGGAAACATATTAACCTTGTATGTGCATACATCCTGAATATAATCAGGATGTCTGCAAATACAAGTAGGAATGAAAAAAAAGTTGATTCTACACCTGTTCGGAAATTGGGAGGCCTTCTCGAGAAGAACAGGCAAGAAACTCGAAAGGTCAAATTTTTTATCTCCTCTTTTAAATCGTCATTTACAATTTTGGTTTTGTTACAAAGTCATGGAAAGTTATAAAATACATTCAGTAAGTATGCTTACATACACATAAAATGTAAGAAAAATATGATAAGCTAAACACTAAGCATTATACAATAAATTATGTTGTTACCAAACATGACATCTGATTACTTAGTCTAGCTAATTCCATATCGTGTGGTCACTTAAATAATCACTCACCTTGTAATAACCTTTGTTCATAAGAGTCTTTTTAATGTGAACTTTAAATTTATGAATTGGTAAATCGGTGATACTTTGTGGAAGCTTATTATAAAAAGCTACGCACCTCCCTGGAAATTCGTCACTAGCAAGCTTATTTTTATTTATTGTATAATATAAACTATTATGGAAATCGCTATTTTTATCGAATGTAGCATAATGCTTGTGTACATAAACTAAATTGTCATAAATATACTGACCGGCTAAAGTTAAGATATTAATTTCTTTGAACAATTCTCTAAGTGTGTCCCTAGCCCGTAAATTATAAATGGCGCGAATTCCTCTCTTCTGTAACACAAAAATTCTTTCAATATGAGCCACCGAACCCCATAACAACAATCCATATGACATAATACTATGAAAATAACTAAAATAGATTAATCTTAACATTAGTTAAAAGCCTGATTTTCTTTACTGCGTACGCCGCCGAACTTAGTTTGCCAGCCAAGGATTCAATATGTGGGTCCCATTGTAACTGTGAATCTAAAGTAATGCCTAAAAATTTCGTGTTATTTACAAGGTCAACTACATCCTTATTCATATTTAAGTGGGTATAAATCTGCCTTAGATTTGGCAAAGAGAATTTAATGCATTTCGTTTTCTTAGAATTCAATGACAAATTATTAGTTGTAAACCAGAACAGAGGGCCTATTACTGATCTCATGGTTTTGCAAATGATATCATATGATATCATAGTGCAAGATGAAAAATACGATTTCCGGTCAGATTTTTGATCGTTTGCTCATTATTTAATGATGACATCATTAAAATTATGCCATAGTGATGATATCATTGGCGATCGGTAATACGAAATGCAGCATTTCATGACTTCTTTTTCTCAAATTTATACCATGTCATACGATGAAAGATCCATAATTGGCCTGCAGAACTCTAGAGAGAGCATTATATTATATAGTCATATAGACATAGTTTGAGTCCCAGAAAAGGACATAGGATAACTTTTATAGCAGAAATCACCTCTTAAGGTGGAGGAAAGGGGGGTGGAAGTCTGTATGGGGAATCAATAACCGCTGAACCGATTTTGATGAAATTTGGTATGGAGATAGTTTGAGTTTTGTTGTAAAGGAAATCAATAAAAAAGGATTTCCACGCGGAAGAAGTCGCGGGCAAAAGCTAGTAATGTAAAAATATTGTCCTCGTGGACCTTATGTTTTTTGGGGTTATGCTTATTTTAAGATGGGATCTACATATTGATAAATTCCATCATATGCTATATATCCTTCCATTTTGTGCAAAATCATGGAGAGGATCCTAAATATCCAGCTGATCCATTACCTGGAAGGTCACTCGTTACTTAATGACCGACAGTATGGATTTCATCCTAAACGGTCAACAGGTGACCTTCTAGCGTTCCTTTTGCACAGATGGGGTGAATCTATCGATAAGTGCGGCGAATCGGTGGCTATTAGTCTCGACATCGCCAAAGCTTTTGATAGAGTCTGGCACAAGGCTCTTCTTTCCAAGCTTCCGGCATACGGATTACCCGCGCAGTTCTGTACGTGGATTGCCAGCTTCCTCCACGAGCGTAGAATTCGCGTTGTCGTTGACGGCTGCGCTTCGCGGTTCGTGGCAGTGGAGCTGGAGCTGGAACGCTGGAGTTCCGCAAGGCTCCGTTCTATCCCCAACATTGTTTCTTCTGCACATCAATGACATGCTTTCCTTGGGAGCTATACATTGCTATGCAGACGACAGTACAGTGCATGGGGGATATCACGGAAGCTCAGGGGTTGCTCGTGGTGATATTGGTAGGGAGAGGCAGAATCTTATCATTGAGCTCAACAGGACGCTGGACCTCGTCTCTGAATGGGGCTCCAACAATCTTGTTGAGTTCAATGCTAAGAAAACACAGGTGTGCGCGTTTTCGGCGAAAAGGTCACCTTTCCTCCCCCTTCCTTCTCTTCAGGGCACAACCCTTCACACACAGAGCAACATCACCTTGCTCGGAATGAACATTCGCTGCGATCTGAACCCCAGAGACTACATCGAATCCGTCATAACTACTGCCTCACGGAAACTCGGTGTCCTGAACAAGGTGCGTAGGTATTTTGCGCCGGACCAACTATGCTTGTTATATAAAACTCAGGTTAGGTCTTGCGTGGAATATTGCTCGCACCTTTAGGACGGCTCCGCTCAGTACCTGCTCGATGCTCTGGACAGATTGCAGCGTCGCGCTATTCGCATTATTGGCGATGTAGAGGTAACTTACACCCTCGAGCCTCTACAACTTCGTCGTGACATCGCCTCTCTTAGCGCCTTTTACCGAATGTTCCATGGGGAATGCTCTGAGGAGCTCTTTAACCTTATCCCTCCCTCTCCATTCCTTAACAGAAACACGCGTAAGGGCGAGTCATCCGTACACTGTGTCCTCCTTTTCACACCGTACCAAGAAATTCCAAGATTTCTTCTTCTGTCGTTCATCCCACACTTGGAATTCTCTACCTACGCACGTGTTTCCTCCATCCTACAACATGGGTTCCTTCAAAAGAGGCGTCAAAAAGCATCTTTTGGGCCGGCAAGGGGCGGGCAGGTAGGATAGTGGATGTCGTCCCTACCTGTCAACTCATTTGGGCCTCTTTCACCGCTTAACATCAGGCGGGAGGAGGTCATTTGCCGGGTCATACATAAAAAAATAAAAAAAATTGTCGAAGACTTAGCTCCGCAGCTTACGCCATATAGAAAAAAAAACATCAGCTGACTGTGAGACTTGTATACTTTTCTTACTTTCTTAGTGTGCTGTAATAGTGGGGAAATGCTGGCGACCAACATTCAGACCGTTTTTGTGTTGCAGAAGTGAGCTATTCGAGCAATTAATAAATGTAAAATATGAAAAACCCGGCCAGCATCGAAGGTTCCGTATAAACTTATCTTATATAAGTCCTGACTATATGTACATATTACGGTTTTCAGATTATCTTCAACATATGCTATAAGACCTTTTATGATTTCATGATTCTAGGTCAACTGGTAGTACCTACACTATAGGTTTTGGTCCCCCTGGCCCTGTGAAATAGCAAAATTATTGCGACATGAACGGTCATATTTTTGGATCGCATTGACTTACAAGTATGACTTTTTTACGGCGGAAAGAGACCGTAGACCCGAGTCTTTGCTATAAATTTCACTTTGGTATCTCTACGCTATCTCGAAAAATAGAGTCTTGACATGCAGACAGACTGACAGTAAAGTGTTAAGGATTTGACTTACGAAATCCAAAAAAAATGTGAAAATTTACGCCCATGAGTGGTGCACTCATGCGCTCATTAATATTTGTTTTAAATTTAAATATCTACTCTAATTACTCCATTTTTACGACGTGGAATACTGTTGCGTACTGAACGTACCAATCGATGGCTAGTCGACAGGTGTGTGTGGGACTCTTCCCGCAGAGTGCGGGGCATACCCACTAAATCAACCACGACGTCCAACTCATTTCTTGTCGAGGCGACCCAGGGACTCACAAAATCTAATTCTCCGGACTACCCCGGGGCTCAAATTACTCCTACAGGCTTTTCTATAGCTTAATAAAATCTTAATATAATTTGTACTTGTCATATTGGTAATAAATTTTTCAACACACTTGCTAGTAAAATGGATCTAATTTTACCGGTTTTAGATACATTAAGCTGCTCATAAAACACGCATGTATTATAGCTGAGACACACATCACAGAGTCCGGCAATGCTGCATTTGCCGGCCGCGCCAATAATGTACTATATTTTTAAAAGCGAGAGGTAATATAAAAGACATCAACGAACGACATGAGTTTTCAAATGATTATTTTCATACCATTATTTCGTTTGTCTACAAATTAACAATGATTTGTGTTATTTAATCAAAAAATTCAGTTTAGTTGGTATTTTTACTCACTCACAAGTGTGTTAAAAGCGTCGTACGATATACGTGCGTATACTCGTATTGGTTATACACACGGCTCTATTACGCCGTCGCCTTCTGCTCGGACTGAAATTCCGCTGAATTCGTGAGTTATAACCAACATACCGCACTTATATCGTTCATTTTTCAGTATGAACTCTATGTACAAAAATTTCGACTTCTTCCAATGTAATGTCGCGATAAAATAAAAAAAAATTAAGTATGCTAAATACTTGATAATCAGGATAAAATATAAAAAAAAATATCTATAAAATAATGGGTAAGTATCATGGCCAAAATCGACTTTAAAAAAATAATTTTTCCTCTATTTTTCTGAAAAAATCAATATTTAAAAAACAATGCCCTAATGCTGGTGTTGCTGGAGATGTTCTCTTATTATTAACTAGATTTACCTTACGCAGGTTCGACCGCGTTGTTTTTGTTTTCCCCTGGGAATTTTATATTTTCCCGTAGGAAAAATAATTTTGTAGCCTATGCTAATCAGGCATAGTGTAGCATTCTAACGGTGAAATAATTTTTTGAAATCGGTCCAGTAGTTTTTGAGTTTATTTGTTACATACATACAAATCATTCCTCTTTATAATAATTTAGTGTAGACAAAGAAATGTTTTTAATAGCTCCTAACAAGCATGTTCTTGGTTAACTTAAGCTCTAAACGCGCACAGTGTGCGTACCGAGCTTGGGCTCTTGAGTTAGAGTGTGGGATTTTCATTGATTTACTACCTGTAGTAAATCAATGGGGATTTTTTTTTATTTTGAAGTTAGTATGATAAAGTATAATAATATAACAAATTATAAAACTAAATAGTATTGTGGGCATATTTTTGAAAAAAAATTGAATTTTTTAGAAAACATGAATAAAATAATGATTTATTATTTAAAAAAGCAAGTTGTTGGTCACGATAGCCATTATTTTATAGATATTTTTTTATTTAATCCTAATTGTCAAGTATTTAGCATTTTTTTTATTTCACCGCGATTAACCCACTTTATTTAGAGTAGACTTTATTGTACATAGAGTCTATACTGAAAAATTTAAACTTAAGTAAGTCAATAAAAACTTAATATCGACAAAAATAACGTTTAAAAAATTATAATTTTATAAACTTTATTTTTGTCGATAATTTTTGGTCTAATTTCACCCTCTTTCTGGATTAAACTTTATCTAGGACCACACTGTATACTAGTTGGTGTATGTGGCTAAATCTATACTAAATATACCAAGGAGAAAGTCCTAATATAGGTAGTTATGATTGAAGAGAAGGTATTGGTGTTGTTGACGATATCATTCATAATCCTCATTCTGGCTATGCATAGTTATACAAGATTAATTTTAAAACATCTGCAACCTCGCAGGAATAGATAGCTAACATCATTAACTACAACGTTTGTTTTACGAGTTTTAAGATAACTCAATAAATTGAACAAAAATCAATTTTTTAGTTTTCATTGTACTGTCGTGACATTGATAAGTCTATGTAAAGTGCGGAAGATTTTGGCACACAAGAACGTGGCACGCGCGCGCATCAAAGCCGCCCACTGCCGGCCGTAGAAAAGTAGGTGTAAGTTGAAAGATGTTAGCGACGCCCCGCCTCCATACAGCGTAATTCGCACAAGTTTGTTTACGTAATTCTGGTGATGCGCGTAGAGTTACAAACATTGTAGAGGTATATTAAATTAATATTTATTTTTGTATGAAAGTAAAATCTAACAATATATCAAAAGTCGTAGAACAAACGTGATTTATGATGTTAGCTAGGTATCTAATCCTGCGAGGTTGCAGGTGTTTTACAATTAATCCTGTATATTCAGCTACAGGACTATAGAAAATCTCACAAAGTGTTTTGTTTGCGGATGATATATCCCTGCTTGTCCCATGTAAAACTAACTTAAATATAAAAGAAAATCTAAACTCTATACTTACCAAAATAGTAGACTGGATGAATAAACACAACCTAGAAATAAATTTCCATAAAACTAAATTAATGACCTTTCATCCACACCAAAAGGCATCTATAAATATAAATTTCACTTTTGAAGGAATACAGTTACAAGTAGTAAATGAGTTCAACCTACTTGGACTACTAATAGACAACAATTTAAATTGGAAACCACATATAAAGAGAGTGAGGGCAAAATTGTCTAGTTTCTCATACGCCTTACGCGAAGTCAAAAAAACCACAGATTTTTCTACTGCTTTGGTCACCTATTACGCTTATGCATATTCATGGCTCACTTATGGCGTAATCTTATGGGGAAATAGCACGGACGCACTAACAGTTTTCACTTTACAGAAAAAATTGATTAGAATATTGGTAAACATAGAACAAACAGATACCTGTAAACCACATTTCCAAGAACAAAAACTTTTAACTTTTCCTTCCATCTATATACTAGAAACATGTAAATTTGTTCGAAAACATCCGGAATTTTATACAGAACGAGAGAATATACAAACAAGATATCTACTTAGACATAAAAATAAATTAAACTTGCCAGATTCCCGACTGAAAATGCACTCATCCGGTCCTTTAGTCATGTCCATAAAAATATATAATAAGCTACCAGAATATATAAAAAATCACAATAGACTCAATACATTTATTAATGAACTAAAACATTTTTTAATTAACAAAAGTTATTACAGTATAAAAGAATATCTTGATGATAAATCCTAACTATACTAAATAACACCCAAAAGTAAAATTATAACACCCTAGTCACAAATATCTTTTAGACATAAGTATATATCAAATAGTAAATAAATAAATAATAGAAATGAAATCAATAAGATTATTTGAGAAAATGTAAACAAAAATTTCTGTGATGTATCAATTTTTATTTAATTTGTGTTTTAAATTTATTGTTGTTTGATTTTTAATAATAATCTTAAGTTCTAAAAGCTACATAAAAATAATGATAATTAATATAATAGACAAATTTACATTTTAAGAAATAAATAAAAATAAAGAATTCAGTATAATCCGCCTAAAAGTACTTAATATTTTTATAATCGTAATGACAAAAAGAAAAAATATATATATACTCGTACAAACTCGTACTCGTACAACTCGACAAAAAGAAAAAAATATTATATAGCACTCGTCCTCTCTTCTATTAATTTGTGTTGTGCCCGCCAGGGTCCATAATTGTTTCTAATCATTCAATTACCATCTAAATGTACTTATGGAACGCAATAAAAATATTGAGTATTGAGTATTGAGTATCTCAGTATAACAATATGAACAGTGGGTGCTCGCGTGGAGGAGAGGAGCTCGGTGGCATATTAGTTCGAAAGCTTTAGTTTCTATATTGAAAAGAAAGCGGCCATCGCCATGGTTGGATCCTGGATGGGTGACCAAAACTTTGTGATCTCGAGTTACCCCGTGCTTCGGGTGGTATTATGATCCATACTGTTTATATGTTTCTCTCACAAAGAAGGGCCTGTGCCCAGTAATTGGACGTATATAGGCAGTGATGATGACGATGACAGTCCGACGTAATAACTTTCTAAGCCTTTCGCCTCATGTCCCATTATTATTTTTTATATATATATACATGGCATATTACGAATAAAATAAAACAGCAATACGATTCAGGTTCAACATGGTGATATAATTAGAACAGTCTAGGACTACAAAACGTACTTATGTAGTTACATTTTATCTAAAATAATATTAATTAACGTGATTCTTTCTTTGGTACATTACAACTAAATGGATTCTTTGCAGATATTTTTAACATGTGCAAAGAATCACGCTAATAATGATTTTCATCGTTTTAATGACTGACGAATGAGGACCCGGAATGAAAGTTAATCTCTCATTACAAAATTATGCAGGCGCTCTAAAACTATAAGAAAATATTCCAATTAAAAGCCTTAGTGCGAACGCACACTATCGACTATCGGTGACCGATTTTTTGAGGGTGGAAAATGAAACATATGGAATTCTATATTGCAACGCACATGATCTACAAAAAATCGGCCACCGACAAAGTGATAAATGTATAAGACAAAGAAAAGAAAAATCGGGTCTATTTATTGGGCCTACAAAAAGTCGGTCGTGTGCGTTTGCGGTTATGCTAAACCTTCGGTTTTACACTTTTTTCTGTTTAACAGTTGTATAAAGTAACGGCTTAAACATGATACTGTCTCTGTCTAACTTAATGCCAAAAATGAACAATTATAAATGAAACAATAAATGAAACAGCGTCATATTTAAGCTACGCCCAACTGTAGATGCTTTGTTTCCTGTTAATCTAGATGGTATTGTTGTTCTTCTATAATCAATGACTGATAAAAAACCAACAATCGAAGTTGTTCTTGCAAAAATCTTACTTTGAAGGGGGGCTTGAGTATCTTAGAAACATGATGAGTGATAAACGCGTCTAGAATGTAATTCAATCTTCCTATCTTGATTTCAAAGGAATAACAAAAATGAAAAGAGGGTTTCAAATATATTTAACTGTTCAACATTTAAAATAAACTCAACTACGGTATTCATTATGAATAGTTTCGAAACTAATAACAGTAAAGTATTGCTTACTTATCTTAAGAAAAACAAGATTATTTTTGCTACAGATAAGAAATGTTTGTATTTAAATTACTCAATAAATCGTTTGGAATTATAAAAAAACCGTTTTCGTGGCTAATGACCTTTGTCACCATGCCCTTTGCCCTTTCCGTCATCGTGGCCCCCGCCCCCGCCTTGTCCTTTGTCGCCGTCGTGCCCTGCTTCTCCGTGGCCATCTCCACCCCCATGGCTTGCACCTCCAGAGTGACCCTTGTCGCCTTCGTGGCCTTTGTCACAGCCACCACCACAGCCTCCCTTTCCACCACCTTTATCACCTGTTTGTTTAAGTTCAGGTTTATTATTGCCTTAAATGTTTAATTTTTTTAAATTTAATTAGGAAAGCTCGTGGCTTTCATTAGATCACCTGGTAGTTATTGTCATAAAGGCTTGAAGATGAATATTGTTTATTAATGCTACTACTATTGTACTTTCATGGCTTATCGCTAATCTGATTTTGATTTTTAGAATTAAGACTTTTGTATGCCAAGAAAAAACGTAGGCTACATAATTTGTTTTGGCAAAATTTAAACTTGAAAGGCCTTCAGATGATAGGTGTTTTAAGTTAACAAAACTAGAATAACTTTTTTCGTTGCGAACTCTTTTAATACCGGTATGGTAACCGTTTAATTTTGCTTTTTCACTAATTGTTTAATTAAGAATTTAATACACGGGCTCACATAAGGTTTGTCTTGTAATGGAGATTTTAGGAGATTTTTATGTTTTGGAAGAGAGAAATTGAAAAGATGAGGGACACAACATAGTAATGAAGTCCCCACAAGGAGCCAGTGGCAAAGCTCTATTGCGGATTTGTGGGTATAGACGATTCAGTTCTTTTATTTATCCTATACGATTTAAATAAGCCAATTGATTCCATTTCGCAGTTTTCCATGTGGCGAATTGAGTGTTTCAGTTAAGTTAAGTACTGAAATATTCAATCGAATTTAATTAGTTTTCTAAACTGTTTTAACAGATTTTGTCGATTAAATCGACTTTTGTTTAGTTTTTCTAAAAATAACAAATAATACTCACTTGCTTCTACGAGCATCAGAAGGACTGTGACAATCAGCACAAACACTGTTAGATTTCGCATTCTGATTCTGCTCAGATTAAATAATTAAGTACTACTGGCAAAATTTACGTGCAGACCACTATTTATATCACAAACGGTCAGCTAATTACTTTGACAACTTTGCACTTTTCTTGGAAAATCTATTTGATCTGTAATGTAATTAAAATATAGATAAACATTCAATTTACTTAATCGTTTTTTCATTTAATAAAATCTGTCGATTCGTTACATGTCGAATGAACTTGAAGTCGCTTAAGGAAAATCTTATTAATGTCCAAAAATAAAACCTTTACATTACTAAGAATCCTACGAATTCCTTGTTAGGCAGTAAGTATTCGTCATTTGAACTGCAACACGTTTAATTGACGACTAGCTATGTGCTTTACTTTATACGTGTATAATTTTAAAAATAGATGTTTAGAAATCCTAAACATGTTAAAGCCCATTGTGTTTTACAAACAATCAGTATTTGGCTAAAAGGTGGCAGACTTTTTACAGAAAGAGAATCACCATGGAAATGATGCTGTTCCTAATTAGGTATCTTTTTTGTTTTCCAGGCAACTAGTGTGTTGCCTGAAAAACAAAAAAGATACATCCATCGCTTTTATATGCTTGTGATCATTTCTTTGAATTCATCTCATTTTGAAAGATGGGAAAAATTTTTTTGGTTGCAATACTTTTTTCTATCGCACAGATTTTAACAGGTCATTATCTTTCGATGATCTCCTAAGTCTTAAAATTTGGTAACGATTTCAATATAGAAGTGTGATGTTGTCTGTACCTATTCTTATATTATTATTAATTTTGCAGTGTTTTAGAAGTCGGTATTTATTTTTTGTAAAATATTTTTTTTTGTGAAGGAGTACTCTTGAGTACGATGGTGTACTGAAAACGTGAATCATGTTGGACAAACCCATTAAATTTAGGGATTTCCTCGATTTTCATGGGAACCCCATAATCAGATTCTGACTTTGGTGACCTTGGTAACGACCTTAGGAGTATACTCTATCGAATTCAAAAAGAATTTTGAAAATCGGTCCACATTGGCGGCGTAATCGCGTACTAACATACACACCTTTTTCGAAGTCGGTTAAAAATACGCATCGAATTGAGAACCTCCTCCTTTTTTGAAGTCGGTTAAAAACAAAAGAAAACTAACACAATTTAACACATGCATAACTAAAGAAATATTCTGAAAATAAATCTATTACAAAACACATAGAAAACATATAGCATATTAATACATCACTACCGATTCGCCTCATTGATAGAATAATTTGACGGGGATAAACCCTTCAGAAAATCTTTAAGCTTCGGGCCATGCACGCTTTTAGTTAAGATGTCCGCTACCATCTTATCAGTTGACATGTACCTTATCTCAACTTTATCAGTCAGTACACACTCACGAATAAAATTATATTTTAAGTCTATGTCTATGCATCATTTTCTTTCATTTCTTTCTTACCTGCTATTTTATGCGCCGACTGATTGTCATTATAAATTATAAACTACTACGGCCTTACTATCCACGGTCATCAAACTGTTCATTAACTGCGTAAATAAAGAGCTTCCTTTGAAGCCCGACTCAGTCCTACATATTCAGCTTCTGTGGAGAAGGATAAAGATACAGTTGCTTGTTTCCTGCTCTCACACGACACAATATTTTTATATATGAAAATCAGTCCTGTAAAAGATGTCGTATTGAGTGCGCCATCCCAGTCTGCATCGACGTAACCACCTAAATCTAAATCTCCTGACTTCCGAAAAGTAAAGCAAAGATTTCACGTACCTTTTAAATACCTTAAGACCCTTAAAGTGCAATTCATCATAACACGAAATGTACACTAACCACGTGTGATATATCCGGTTTTCTTTTTCACAATTCCCAAATATAAAGAAATCGTCAACGTATATAACAACAATCAACCTTATTGTTGTTTTTAAGCTGCTTCTGATACAAACACGGTTCTATTTTGGATTGTATAAAGCCTAAATTCAACATTTCTTTATCTAATTCATTGAACCAAGCATTCGAGGCTTGTTTTAATCCATACAAAAGCCGCTGTTTCTTACATACTTTGGTTTCTTGACCTTTGGCGACTGCTCCTTTTGGTTGAAGCATGCAAACGTCCTCTTTTATACTAGCATATAAAAAGGCAGTGGTGACATCCCATTGGTCAATAAACCAACCGTATTCGACAGCAAGTAAAAATTTCAATCGTAAAGTCGAACTTCTCAGTGCTTACCCGTGTCACTACCTTTGGTACCACTGGTAGTACTACGCGTAATTTTTTTGCCCGTGGTACTACTCACGTGTCCGGTAGTACTACGGGTGATTAATTTTGCCCGTAGTACTACTTATTACTTTTGACAATAAAAGAACACCATGTTTTTTAACCGACTTTACAAAAAGAGGGACTTTATCATTTAGATTGTATGTATGTCTAGCTACCGGAGAATATGTCTTTGTATAATCTACACCACATACCTGCGTCAATCCCTTTGCTACTAGTCTGGCATTATACTTAGTTACCTTGCCGTCACTGTCTTTCTTGATGTTGAACACCCATTCACACTGAATTGACTTCGTATCAGCTGGTAGATCCAGTAGTGTCCACTTCTGTTTCTCTTTCAGGGACATTAGCTCATCATCTATCGCTTTTCGCTATAAGTTACTATCGGGCCCCGTCCAAGCTTCCTTAATAGTTAATGGATCGCCGTCAAGATTACTTTCCTTGACATACGTAGCGTTGCATCCGTACCGATCAACTTCTCTGCGTTCTCTTGCAGGGTACCTTCTTTCAGGTAGTTCTGGTATTGCCACCTCTTGTTCAGGGCACACCTCATCAGGTACTTGCTTAACTACTTTAGGTTCAGGTAGTATCTCCTCAGGTAATTCCATGTTTTAATCTACGGCATCACGGAATGAATCATCGTAAGCCACCGAGAATTCTGGTCCATTTCTTAATCCGCTCGGTAAACTGGATGGAGTTTAATCATCTGTACTCAGTTTTATGACGGTCTCCAACATCGACTTCTGCATGTTTTCTTTTTGAACAAAAACATTTTCTAAAAATTTTACATCTCTCGCAGTTTTCACTTCACCCGTCTTTGGATTCATCTAATGAAAATCATCGGTTCCGTCTTCATGTCCAGTTTACATCTCTTTTGTTTCAGTATCAGTCTATAAGCCAAACAACCAAAGATTTTCAGATGACTGACATCTACATCTTTTCCAGTCCAAAGCTTTTCTGGTACAGCATTATTCAAAGCTTTTGTGGGGCTTCTGTTCTTTAAATATACCAGAGTGTTTACAGCCTCCGCCCAATACTTCTTGCTCAGGTTCGATTCTGACAGTAATGTTCTCGTCTTTCCTATAATAGTGCGGTTAGATCTCTCTGCCACGGAATTTTGTTCTGGCGTATAAGGTACAGTCGTCTGGTGTTTTATTTCTGCGGACTTAAGAAAGGATTTAAAATTGCCATTACAGAATTCTCAACCATTGTCAGGTCTAATGCATTTTATGCATTTACTCGTCTTGTTCTTGACTTCCGCCTTATTTTCAAGAAACTTATCGAATTTTTACTTTTATTCTTTAAAAAGTAAACATGAGTCTACCTCGAACCTCCGGTCGATGGTTCCTCGACTGGTCCGCAAACTTCACTGTTAACGGTTTGTAACATCTCTTCCGCTCTCGTACCTTTGTTTTTAAAGGGACTTTTGCATGTCTTTCCTTCAATACACATTTCACACTTCATTGCGCTTTCCATCGTTTTTATTTCAACATGTAATTTCGACTTAATTGAGCTAATCTTTTGTGCCAAACGTGAGAAATAATTTCCCTTTGTTTTGATACTGTCACATTTAACTGTTGTAATAAAAATATAATATAAATGTCTGTCAATCTCAGACTAAGCAAACCAAAGGACATGAAATACCAATAAAAAAGCGTGGCAATAATGTATGGTGGTGCTCTTAGATGACGGAAGAATTAGGGACGCCGCAGTCAACATTCCACACCTTAGATCATTTAACCCACGCGTATGATGTTTTTCTTTATACAATTTATTAAAAAATCTATGAAAAACATGGTACTGTAAAACGCACTCATAAACAACGCTCGCTGACTGATATATTAGCACAACAACACGGTGCATTGTAATGGCGGACTGGGCGCAAAGGACAACGTCGATTTGTGACCGGTAATGTACAAGAATAAAATTATTACTGTTTTAATTTAAAATTGAAATAAATAATTTTAACACATAGATATTACAGAATTGCACGTTATGTAATCGAAAATAGGTATTTTTAAAATTATTGTGTTGACTACTGACGTAAAATACTACTCAATGATTTAATAAAATAAAATATTGTTTTCGAACTAAATTCGATAATGTTTTAAAATACAATAATGACATTGAAATTCGAGTCTGCTGCAAAATCACGTCAGGTGCTTAGTAGTTGACCGCATCAATACATCAAAATTAAAAAATCTGGCGATAGATTGCAGTGATTTACATACTACCTTTTAAAAATATAATAAACCAACCTTTTATAAAATCAATGGGTGGTTTAGAATCCGAATAAGGGGCAAACGCCAAAAATTTCGTTTTAAATATATTTAATGTCATGTACAAGAAGAACAGTATCACCTGCGTAGGTAATGACAATAAAACCTTACAATTTGGAAGAGAGGTGAGGTGTGACAAATCGTTTATATAGATCAAGAATAGGGTAGGTCTAAGAACTCTACCTTCAGGAACGCCACAGTAAATTTGTTCCTCTCGACTCTTAAATCCATCTATAAGAACGCACTGCATCCGCTTATATAGGTAACTGCGAAAAAGATCCAGAACAATCCTCCTAACACCTATGCGCTCAAGCTTAGAAAGAAGAACGGGAACAGAGACAGTATCAAACGCTTTACACAGATCAAGAAAAATGTCAACAGTATTTAATTTGTTGTCAAAATTCATTGCTACCGTATCTGATAGTTGCAAGACGGCGTCTTCAGCGGACTTGCCAGCACGAAAACCGAATTGATTAGGAGAAAGTACATACATTATTATCTCGTAGAAAAGTAACTAATCTAGAATTAAGAATTTTTCGAAGATTTTATTTTTAGGTCTATAGTTTGACAAATTGTCTCTGTCACCGCCCTTAAATATAGGGTGCATGATAGCTATTTTTAATGAGCGTGGGAATACGCCGGATGACGTAGCGAGATTGAAAAGGTGTTTGAGGGGAGGAATTAGGACCTCACTAGCAGACTTTACTACTAACGTAGGAATACCATCCCAACCTACAGCACAATTGTTTTTGAGATTGCTTATTATGTGTTTAATCTCACTATCATCAACACTTAGAAGACCCATTGAGTTTGGATTCAGGCAAGGTAAAAATACAGAAAATGCAGTTAGTGACTTAGTTGATCATGTGGTAAACAAAATTGAATCTAAAAGAAAATGTATTGGTATTTTCTTGGATTTGGCCAAAGTGTTCGATACTGTTTCGGTCCCCAAACTTATCAAAAAGCTTAACAAGATTGGCATCTGAGGTGAAGTTTCAAAAATATACGAGGATTTTCTAATGGATCGCAAACAACAAGTTAAAATTAGGGATTATGTCAGTCCAGAGATATCAGTGACTTTTGGTGTACCGCAAGGTAGTATTCTCGGTCCGAGCCTTTTCTTAATATATATTAATGATTTATGCCAGCAAAATATATCAAATTGTAAAATATTTTCGTACGCAGATGATACTGCCTTGATATTTGATGGGCCTACTTGGGACGAAGCCAAGTGTGCTGCTGAACATGGACTACGTAAAGTTAGTATTTAGCTAGCCTCAAATTTTCTTACTTTAAACATTTCCAAAACAAAGTTCCTGCAATTTTCCTTGGTTATGTCAATAAAAAATGAAGTAACTCTACTAAGGTGCATGAGCTTAAGTATCTTGGTGTTATCATCGATGATAAAATTTGTTGGCGAAATCATATTGAGTCTACTAAATTACGTATCAGGAAACTTATATGGGCCTTTTGTAGACTTAGACATATCACTGATTTCGAGTCTTTAAAAACTATTTATTACGCGTTAGCACAGTCTCTCTTGAGTTATTGTATTGAAGTATGGGGTGGAGCCTGTTAGTCTTATATGATACACCTAGAGAGAGCACGGAGAGCTTTATTAAAGGCAATGACATTCAAAATAATTAGGTATCCTACTAGAAGTCTTTATGAAGAATCTAGTGTTTTAACTGTCAGGCAATTATATATACTTAATTTAATAATAAATACGCACTGTAATTCCCTACTCAAGAGTGTCGAGGTGACGGATAAGCTAAGGAACAGAAATATTTGTGTAGTTCCTATTGTACGCACAGTCTCCGCTAGACATCAAAAGAAGTGGTTGTCTGCATTTCTCTATAATAAATTAAATTATAAAATAAATATATACTCATTATCACGTTATGAAGTAAAGTTGAAAATAAAGAGTCGATATAAAGACTCTTGATTATAATCAGACAGAAAGCCTCTTGACAAATAGAGATTAACATTCACAGCTAACTTAATTATCCACATCTCGTTACAATTTGATGCACATCATTTTTCTCACATGCAATTGCACACGCTCTCTCTCACACACACACACACACATACTCACCTATACACACACATACATACACACACACACACACTTGTGTTCATACTGGTTCATACCATTTATTCACATTATCATTTACTACATAAAACAATTTAATCGATATTTAATATTGCAAAGAATTCATCGTTTGTCAGTGCTAAACGTGCTAATACACGTGTCAAATAATTTATGGTCTTTTATTTGGACGAGTAGTCTACACATTTAAGTAAAACTACACTTTTCGGATTTACGCTCAGCTTGCGTGGTCATCCTGTGACCACGAATGCTGTAAAGCGTTCGAAACGTTCGCCGGGCTAAATAATTACACTGTTTTGAAACTAAATATACGCGAGTAAATCTCAGTAGTAAAATTTTTAGATAATTTACTTTTCTGAACCTTTGTGTGATTCAGCTCTCGTTTTATAAGCTTGTTTATATAAAGCTTGTGCGCATTTGCATGGCAAAGATATGGTAGTAAAGGGCAGGCGACAACAGTTCCAGTACAAATCGCGTTATAGTAACTACTTTCCGTGTTTTGCATGTAATGATATTATAATAAAATATCATTGGTGTCATGTTTGACGACACGTTTAGCGCAGAGGTCGAGTGATCACCTACTGCGCAACGGGTCGCGGGTTCGATTCCCGTAAGGGACAAATGTTTTGTATGGCTTACAGAAATTTGTTCCGGTCTGGGCGTATGTGCATGTGATATTCTATGTTTGTAACTGCACCCACGACACAGGAGAAAATCCTAGTGTGGGGCGACGTTTTTTTAAAGAGAAGAGAAGAGAAGAGATTTATGTGATTTGTCAAGTATATTGTAAAAATTTGTGTTATGTCCAATAGTGGGCACCTCGAGCTGAAATGACGATGATGATGAAAAATTAGGTGTTCAAAGTAAATGGATTGTTTCGAAAAAAGCATTTGCCAAGGATGCGAGATAGAGAAAAATAAAAAATGATTTAAAAATACTGTTTTTTATTAAAACATATGTTCTTTGTACAGAGCGATGGAAATATACATAAAATTAGTTTATATCACATTGAGCTTTTGGATTATCACTTTTTACTGGTTCCTGGCACATGTCGAACTCGAAGTATTAGCGTCTGGAACGGAAAAGGAAATAGTTATTTATATTTATAGGCACCATATTGATTGTTGGAGGTTAAAATTTTAAGACTTGCTGTCGATTGGGCACTTGCAGTCAAATATTCCATTAGAATTGTCTGCTGGATCTTTAAACCAATCAAATGCGCAATAAAAATTTTTTTTTAGATAATCTTTGTCTCTAAATATCATCATGATCTATCTCATAATAAAATCGTTAATTCTAAAATGTGCAGCATTCAAATGACGAAAGAATTATAAAATTGATTTGGCAGTTTAGTTTTATAGTTTATCGAATGAATGAAATACGTACAAACAAACCATTCCTCTTTAAAATACTTATAACACAAAAAGTGGTGTGTTCAGTGATAATATTAGTCCCTTACCCGTATCCTTTGTGGCCATAGCCGCCGGCTCCTGAGTGAGCACTGGCACTAGCGCTGGCGCTGCTGCCGGCAAAACCACCACCGTGTCCGCCGCCGCCGAAGCCACCTTGACCACCGTGTCCACCGTGTCCGCCGCCGCCGAAACCACCTTGACCACCGTGTCCACCGCCTAGACCACCGCCGCCACCGAGGCCGCCACCACCGCCGTGGCCACCGCCGAGACCGCCACCGCCGCCGTGACCGCCGCCGAGGCCGCCGCCAAGACCGCCGCCGTTTCCACCGCCGAGACCGCCGCCGTGTCCGCCGCCGAGGCCGCCACTGTGTCCGCCGCCGCCGCCGAGGCCACCACCCCCGCCATGTCCGCCGCCAAGGCCACCGCCGCCGCCGTGGCCACCTCCGAAGCCACCGCCTCCACCGCCGCCACCACCGCCGCCGCCAAAGCCACCGCCACCATGAGAGCCACCGCCGTAGCCTGCAAATTTAAGTTATCCTGTTGACGCATGAAATTGTACGTGCGATCCCAGTTTGGTGGAGTAGAGCCGCACACACGTCTTTTAATTAGTCACTGGTAGATAAGGTAGGTATGCAATCAGCGATATTAGCATTCCATTCTGTCACAAAATATAAGGTGAACGTGGGCACTAACAATTTTCACCACTGGACTGGTACTAAATTGATAGGGAGCGCTAGGATCATTGATTGTCCAGGCGAGCAGGTGGTAACAAGTGATTCGTAATCTCAGAAAAAATAAAATATGATATTATAAAAATGACCGAAGACTTAAAAATAAGATTCACTTTGATATTTGATTTAAGTATTATAAGTGTTCACACAAAAAGTAAATAAGAAATCTGAAAATATATTTTATAACATTAATTTATTTAAAGTTTTAAAATAACCTTTTTAAATATTTTCTGTAGAAGTGCAATTGAATTGTGACAAGAAAATCAACCTAAAATTTTAATTATTATTTATTTTCCTGTTATATGTTTACCTGGAGCTGCGTAGACGCAGGCAATAAGGCCTAGGGCCAGAACGGGTATTACTAATCGCACCATTTTGCCGACTGTAGCTTAGCCTCATGCCCCCTGGCTTATATACCGGTCCAACTTATGTCATAACTTCATAATAAACCATATTGGTTAGCCTCTTCAGTTTTTGTAGCGGCTGAACTTTTTGTGCGAAATTACTCAGTTACTACTCGTAACATCATATTCTTATAATTCTGCCACTGTAATTAGAGCTTCGAGGAATTATCATAGACCTATTTATTGTTAAAATGTATACCCGACTGCAAGGAAAGGGTTATGCTTTTCGCGCGTATCTTGTATGTTTTATATGTGATGTTCTTTATTCATTTCCTCGTCATTTTGTGATTGATTTCAGTAATAGCTTAATAGCATTGTATGGCTATTGTGCGTGTATCGCTATTAAGAATTGAATTTTCCAAAAATTTTGATAATACATATTTAATGGATATTTGGATGTTATCAGTATTTTACCTACATAAGCACATTTATCTTTAGTAAAAACAGTAATTTGTTACCTGGCTCATATAATCTGACTGAGAGTCTTTTGAAGGTGAGAGTGGACAGGTAGCATTTCTTTTACCATTCTTACCATCATTTATACCATATTTTACCATCAAACCCCACCAATTTCACCAATGCCGTGAGAATCTTCTTTAGGTACATAGTATAAAACAAAGTCGCTTCCGCTGTCTGTACGCTTAAATCTTTTACACTACGCAACGGATTTTAATGCAGTATTCAGCAATAGATAGAGTGATTCAAGAGGAATGTTTATATGTATTACTAGCGATCCACCCTGGCTTCAACGGGTAATAGTATAATAAAAATTATCTACACTGGCAAAGTCGCGGGCTAGAGTCGCATTGCTGTGTCCCGGCTTGAAGGGTAAGTTATTGAGTGCTGTGGTGGCTTGACATCTTATATCACATGTTGGCATCGTACATTGGGATTCTAGTAGCGGTTGTATATTTACAACTCTTACAGGAAATATATGTACTATAGGTGACTATATTGGTTGCTTGTTTGTTTGCCATCTGTGCTGTATAAAATAACCGGACAAGTAGGAGTTGACTCGCATGTGGTGGATTCCGTACGTTGATTATCCAAATTCCATATTTTGTTATGCTACAATTCGGTGTTAGGGTCACAGAAATACATATGTGTATAATATTTAAACATTCTAGCTTGTATTTTCGCAGCAAATTGGTTGTAACATTACAGTAGTAAATGAAGCTCATGTACAAGTATTGAGAAATTTCCTAAGTTACTATAAATTATTTATTACCTATAGGTTTTCTTGAAAACTATAAGGAAACAACTAATATAAGTACTCTTTTAAAATTTTTGGGTTAATTAGTTTCGGAGATAAGTGGGGATGATCAAATTAAAATTATAACAAAATTAATTGAGATTCCCCACCTAAAGAAATTTTGTTTCATACGTCACAAATTTCAATCTACGTTGTAAATTTAAATTAAATAATTTGATACATTAAACGTTTTTAAAAATTGCCTCGCTAGTAAGCCAAGCGGTTGTTATTTTCTTAATGAGCAAAGTGACTAGCTTGTTTATCGCGATAACATCGCCGAAGGAATCATGCTCACGAAGACATCGCCGAGCACTTGTTTTAGAATGAGGCTGTTTAGAATTTATCGTAATTTTAATCCATATATTTAGAAATAAATTATAACACTATAAATCGTCTTTTTTATACATACAAGGTGTTTGGTAACCTAAGCCGAAACCTAAGTAATGGCGTTATTGAAAATTCGAAATTGTAAAATTTATTTTCTGATTCCCCATACTAACACTATTTTCATAGACCCAACTAATTGTATTGGGGATTTTAACCTTAATTTAACAATTTGGAATATTCAATGACGCCATTTCTTTTATATGATTTCGATAATAGGGTAGGATTCGGCTTGATAGGGTATGAACCAAACACGTTATATTATAAAAAATCCTTTTTTTAAAAGCCAATAATTTTAATGACCAATTACACAAAGTCTTGCAAAAGTTTCAACTAGAGACATCTAATGTTACGCTGTCTAACAGATAAAGGTTGCTAAATTTAGTATGCTTCGCTGATATCTTGTTATAGCGGACTTTATTTGCCTGATATCTCTATTTGAGACCTCAATGAATTCAAAAGTCTGTAGGTTAATCCTCATAGGCTACCAAGAACTTTGCTAGCAAGCTGTAAAACAGGCCCCAAGTGTCGCATTTGTTTAACAACACTTGTGGCAAACAAGCAAATTAATTGTGCGTTGCCAACCCAAAAAAACTGTGCGTGTTTGCCTTCTCTCCAATGAGCTCACAACTCAGTTTTTATAGGTTATCTACGAACACTCAAGTTGAAACAAAAGCTCCATGTTTATAATTTTCAACATTTCTGGGGAAATCCTTAATGTCTTAAACTAAAGTTGATATTGTAAATTCATTGTTTTTTGTGTCCGCTTTTTATCTGAGTTCGAGGTAGTGTAACAATAACACGTTGCGCGGATGAAAGAATCTTTAAGTATAGAAGAAAAAAAAACAGTTCTTCGAAACACATTTTATTTTAGTCACGATATTTCCTTAACCTCCAAAGTTGCATTTTTGATGATGAGACTTATTAAGATATAATTATAGCTGTAAGAGCAAAGAGCATTCCATATTTCCATCAATAAAAACCTACTAATCAAAAATCTTTCATTTTTTGCGTTTTATATAATAATTTATCTATACTAAAATTATAAAAAGGAAAGATATGATTGTTTGTTTGTTTGTATTGAATATGCTTCGAAACTACTGAACCTATTTTGATGAAAGTTGTTATAGGGATAGTTCGAGACCAGGGGAAGGACCCGCGAGCGGAAAGCTAGTAGGTAGACAATAACGAGGAAATATACTACGAAGAAAAGTATAACCGAATAAATAAAACAATAATAAAGCATCGGTGGCGCTTTAGAGCGTCGGTGGCGCTGTAGAGCGTCGGTGGCGCTGTGGCCTCAGCACTGGACTGTGCTCCGAGTAGAATCGGGAGGCCCGCGATCGATCCTGCCATGTACCAATGTGTTTTTCGGTTTCACGAATTTCAAATGTACATTTATCTGACGCTCCTACTGTGAAGGAAAACATCGTGAGGAAACCTTCATTCACCTGCGAAGTAATTCAAAGGTGTATATTTCTTCCACGTACGTGCAGACTCTGGAACGAGCTCCCAGCTGCGGTGTTTCCTGAGCGCTACGATATGTCCAACTTCAAACGCGGTTCAAAAAGAGCACTTCTCTCTAGGTAGGCAGCAACTGAGCCTGGCATTGCAGATGTCCATATGAGCGGTGGTTACCACTTACCATCAGGTGGGCCACTTGCTCGTCTGCCACCTTTAGCAATAAAAAAAAGGTGTATGTGAAGTCAACCAATCCGCACTGGGCCAGCGTGGTTTGACTAAGGCCTAATCGCCCTAACTTGCTAGGGTAGTCTCGTGCCCCTCGGTGGGGACGTATAAGCTGTGATGATGAAATAGAACTAACATGCAAACAATTATATCGCTTTTTACCATTGACACTCGACAAAGGGCTCGCGATTCTTCAAAAACAGTGAATTAAATGCTCTTTGTTTCATTGAGTGAATAAAAAAAATAAATTTGGATATACAGATCATAGTAAGAAAAAAGGAAAAAGTGCAAAGAGGTTGCAAACTCTCGCTATAAAACCAAAAGTGCTTGCATTGCTGTGTTCCGGTTTGAAGGGTAAGATATGGCATTGAAATACTGGGTTCCGTGACTTTACTTCTTAAGTCACAAATTGGCAACGTACACTGTGGTTCTTGTGGGGGTTGCAATTTCGCATACATGCAGCATGCATGCAAGCATGCAGTCATGCAGCATGCATGCAGACATGCAGAATGCATGCAGGCACGCAAGCTGGCATGCAAGCAGGCATGCAGCATGCAAGACTTCTGCCATAGCTCCGGCACTGCGGGGTTCTGGCGGTCCTACGCATGCTAATCGTCGCAGATGGCTTTCACTCACCACCGCAGCCTCGGTTTGATGGCCGGCTTCGCCGGCCAGCCTCAGCCGCGGCGGCTTGCTCATAGCCTCCTCATCATGCGGGCCGCCTCACCCCTCTGTGCCTTCGCGGTTCTGAATAACACTCTAGGAGTAGGGCAGACAAGACTACGTGAAGTCGGGGTTGACTGAGTCGGTTTTAAATAGCACTAGTTTTTCTAATAATTAGTAATCCTCGTATGGAGAAAAATACATTTCGGATTATGTCAAAGAAGATTTATGGATACCTACTCCCAGTTATTATTCTTTATACAACTATGTTCTTAGTGAGTTATGCATAGTTTAATTATGTCAAACAAAATTATGGATTATAACAGTTATGCGTAGTAAAATTATGCGTTTTAAAGTATGCTTAATAAAATTATGGCAAACCAAATTATACCTTACAAGGATTATGATTTTTAATATTATGCCTTTCGACAATTCTGCATTATAATGTTTATACCTATTGATATGTTATGCCAATATTATTATGCTTTTTGATTTGTATGCCATATGATGTATGCCAATCGAAATTATGACAATTAACAGTATGCGTTTCAAAGTGTCACCTTCTTTTATGTATTACCCAAAATAAAATTTGATTCATAATAACAGAGTAATTATTTTCTCGCAGTCAATGATAAAAAAATAGAGTACTTAACACGTGAAAAAAAATTAATCTCGGCTCTTGTATCCCTTGATCCGCTCAGGATTCTAATACGTCAATGATTCTAGAATCCTTCTCTCCTCTCGGGATACAACTTAGTGCCTCGAAAAGAATTCACCTTTTTTACTTGTTGGGTAATCTACTATTATATGCACAGTAAATACCGTAGGAAATATTTATGTAGTTCAAAAAAATTAAGAAAACCTCACCTACTTCATTAATTACACGAAGAGAAAGCTTACAAAATCCATAAAATGTATGTATTGTTGTATAAAATTAGTCATGGATCTAACTGCAACAATTTTTTATTATATTTTCAGCTAAATTATTACAAAAAGAATATCCAAATGGCCAATCTAATTAAAACTTCAGTCTCCTATTTAAATTAAATTTGATGATATATCACACACAAAATTGCCCTTGAGACATCAAACATACAGTGCCTAACTCATACAAACTGAGACTTAATAACAAGGAAGGCAAATGTATGTTTCTTAACGCATTTGTGTGATGTTATTTCTTTACTTATTGGCGTGGTCGATACGTACGATCCAAAAACAACAAAAAACTCGCCAAGTTTGTGCTCGGATTAAGCTTAGATAAGTTTGTGCGAAACCATAGGAACGGTGTTCCTAACTATGTATATACATAGTTTACGGTTTACAGATTTTTTCCTTAACATATGCTATAAGATCTTGCTTCATGACTTAATGATTCTAGCTAATGTGAAGTAGCAGTATAGGCTTTGTACATACATAGTTTACGGTTTTCAGATTTTTTCCTTAACATCTATACAAATAAATAAAATTGAAGTGTCTGTTTGTAATGTCAAAATAACAAGTTTTTACTTAATGGGTATGAATGTATATCGGGTACCAATAACAAAAACACAATTTAAAAAATTTTGTCTGTCTGTCTGTCTGTTTGTTCTGCTAATCTCTGGAACGGCTGGACCGATTTTGACGGGATTTTCACTAATAGATAGCTAATTATATAAGGTATAACATAGGCTACTTTTTACCAAGAGTTACTACTACTTGCGGACGAAGTCGCGGGCACAGCTAGTATGCTATAAGATTAATCATTAAGGCATGAATTTAATGATTCTAGCTAATGGGAAGTAGCAGTATAGGCTTCGATTCCCTTGTGAAATCGCAAAAATTGCGAAAACATGCAACATAAAAGGTCACATCTTTTGATCGTGTTGACTTATATGTATGATTTTTTCACAGGTGATGAAAGAGACCGTGGACCCAAGAATTCGATATAAACAGTTTGATATCTCTACGCGTAGGAAATAGGGTCTTGAGCTCTTGACAGACAGACGGCCAAACGGACAGAAGATGAGACGGACAACACAGTGATCCTATAAGGATTCCTTTTTTGAGGTACGGAACCCTAAAATAAAACTTAGTAGGAATTCAATTCAGAAATAGGCTAGATGAATATTGCTTTAATAGAAGCTCATTCATATAATAAACAGAGAGAAAAATCGGTTTTCGAATAACTATAAACACAACCAAGATATAGGTAAGGTATTAAATAATTTCTCCATCTCTTTATAGGTAGCAAAACGGCAATTTACATGGAGTTTATATGGCCGTACTAAACAATGACGTCACGGTTGTTATCGGATCTCTCTGTCTAATCGATTCCAAATTAACAGTTTAAAATACTTGTATCTCACGTATTTCTAAGCCGATTGCATCTTTTTCTACGGTATTTTAATATTTAATGACGAGACATGAAAATTAGAATTCACTCATCATCCCAATTGCGATCTTGAACTTGGAGGCGAATTCACTGGAACACCGAAAAAGTTTTTTCATACCACCTGCTCGACAATGTTTAATTATAACCCCCTTGACTTCAACATAAAGTAAGCCAAATCCTATGGGATATTATGTTGTACGAAACTCACAAGGGAGTAGTGTTTTAAATTTGGAACATAAAATTCGTATGATTTAGCATAGATGCTAGCTTAGGAAGGCAAAGGTTCTACGCCCATACAGCAGTAGCGTGCATCCACTAGAGAAAAATATAGACATTCTACCTGTGTAAATAATGTTATTATAAAATCTTAATACATAATTTCTTTACCAAAATTATAAATTATTTACCTACATAATACTGCAAGCTAAAATAAACAAAAACACCACTTTATTTTTTATTGATAACATACTTTTTATGCTGAAAGCGCCATCATTTGACGGCCACCACTAATTATTATCGATAAAAACTAATAAAAAGCAGAGTAAAGCAAGAACACTAACGCTGCCGGCGGATAGACCCTCTCGACGCATAATGACCAATAGACAGCGTACTAAATGCTTTCATTTGGAAAAATTACGCGGCATATTTAAAAATAAAGAATGTTTCTACAATTTGTGCCATAATGTGCACCTCGGAACACAGAAACCTCTTTCTGTGTTCTGTGATGTGCACCAACGGTATTCCGTTGTACGAGTATATTGATTTCATAGCTAAAACTTTGCCACCAACGCCATTATGTATTTCAAAATTGTAATATCTTGTTGCTAAATTCTTTTCTTCTTCCTTAGAAGTAAAAGAAGTAATATAGAAGCACTTGCAGCAGCAAAAACTGTACTTGTTTCGGCCTCCATTTTTAACAGATATGAATAGATAGGATCATAGATAGGATAGTGTGTTAAATACAATCATAGCATCAAGTATTATCATATTTCTAGGATGATATCTAAGTGAAAAGTAAGATCCTATCCTATTTATATTATAGTGTAATATGGCCCTAGTAAAATGTGTTTTGTGGCATCAATACAGTCTTTTTAGAAGTCTATTCAGTGTAGGTATTATTAATAATATGGTATTATTTTTATTTGGGGTCAATAGGTTGTCGACTATTTTGAGATTTATTTCGATAGTTGTGTATAATAATTAATTGGTGTTATAAAAGCAACTAGGCCACGAAGTTGAGAAATACAAGAAATTAATTTGATAACATTTTATTGTTAACAATTTAAGACTGTGAAGTGCCAATTCATGGCTCGAGTACGCACTTTCAAAAATGCAGTTTGTTGCACATCACTTAGAGTTGAAAGTCCGCGGCAAGTGCCTACATTTCTTATTGAAATATTGTTTCGGGCGATAACTGTTTTAACCCGCTTCACCTTTACGAAATTAGACAGTGTTGGTCTCATTAGATTCAGTATACCTTAATCTATGTTTGTACGTTTTGATTTTTTTGTAATTCAGAATAATTTAGTCAAAAAAGATAAAAATGCTCAAGGTAGTTTTTAAGTCTAAAATATGGATATTTAGATGCTAATAATTTATATTCTGAGCAATATTACTTCAAAATCAAAACGTACTTACAAACCTAGATCGTCGTTATATCTACAACATTTCCAAAAATTATGAAAATTGGACTATGTAAAGAGGGAGAAAAGCGATATCGCTTTTTGTATTAAAATTTACAGCTTCACAATCCTCTTAACATTTGTCCCGCGTGCAGTGCGTGCTACTATAGGTCATTAACGGGGTCCAGCAGCTAATCGTATTGTATCGTAAATCGATGGTTAGACTAAGTTCATACTTGGTATATTATAAGTAATTAATATTTTTAAAGATTTTATAATGTTTTAAGCTTAAAACTTACGATAAAATTATTGCGTGACGTGTTCGTGCTTGAGAATAACAAACCTTTTTTTTGTATTTTATGGTTTTCATGATAATGTGATAATTTTAACCATAGTTATAGTGATAATGATTATGTAACAGTGTTTATGATGACAATTACCATCTAATTGGTTAAAGAGCCCTGAGTTTTTATTGTCTCGCAGATGGTATGAAAAGTATTGATATGGTAAAGTAAGTATGGTATTCACCTCTGGAGTAAAGCAGTGTCGTCTTAGGCGACTTGAACCCCTCGCTTCTCTTAGGACTCTACATACGAGTAACTCCCTCGCTTCGCTCAGTAGTTAAATTTTAACTCCCTCGCTACGCTCTAGAGTCCCTTGTTGCGCTCGGGGTTCAATATGGCGCCCGTGACGGACGTTAGACTCTGCTTTAATCCCTCGGTGCATAATCTACTATTATGCCTGCTGTTATTAGTTGGCTTCTTAATCCATATGCACACCATCATGCTGGCCAGTTTTGTTTCCAGTTTTCTATATTTTCGCCATATTTGAGGTAAGCTACCTTAAGTTGGGCTTTTAAAACATCCACGGGATGAAAAAGAGTGGCGACTTATATATATTATAATATAAATCGGTTGCCACACGGACTAGATCATAAATATAAATATAGATAATTAATAAGCACTAGCATATCTAGTGACTTGAGTTAGCTTCCGCGATCATGACTGATAGTCTTTGACTAGTCAAACCGCTGTTACTAATTGCATCAAGTATACACGACCATATAATGTAATGTAAATACTAGACACAAGACATTTTTTATTTAACAAAGTTTTACAGATTGCCCACCTGGTGGTAGGTAAGTGGTTACAGTCATCTTAGTACTTACACCTAATTCCTTACAACTCTGCAATATCTACTTAAAAGAACCATAATTCGCGTTGCCAATAAAATATAGAAGTCTAGCTTTCCGCTCGTGGCGTCGCCCGCGTTATTATTGTTTTCCCGTGGGAATTATCCTATTTTCCCGTAGGAAAATAATTTTGTAGCCTATTTAAGCCAGGATAATAAATTCATTATTATCCGGGCATTAATATTCATATTATAAATTCATTATTAATAAATTCATTCATAGAAATTAGAGCAGATTTTAAATATTTCCATAGAAACTTTCAACCCCTATTTTGCACCCTAAGGGGGTGAATTCCAATAAACCATGAATCACGTGTTCAATTAACTATTTTTTAGAGCATGAATCTCAAGTTTTATCAAAATCGTTGCTAATTTAAAGATTTTTCCATACAAACTTGCAACCCCTATTTCATCCCTTTAGTTATTTTTTTTTAAAGTCCTTCTTAGTGTGCGTCTGCATTTTGAATTAAAACAACTGTCCAAATTTCAAGTTTCTGGCCAGTTGCACCAAATTTACGTTTTACGATTTCGTAAAAGCAACAATAAAAATATGTAAGAATTGCACCATAATCTAGTTTCATTTAATCCTTTACGTTTAAAAAGGTTAAATCATATATTTAGTAGTGAAACGACCCATTTTTTTTAGGTACTAGTGGGCCCGGCAGACGTTCTCCTGCCCGATTACAGCGCCACCTACCGGGTCCAATTAAATTACGTATAAACCTTCCTTGAACCGATTCAAATACACACAGAAAGAAGAATGGCACACCCAGGGTCGCATAAAATATCAAGTGAAAGTCGATGAAATTCTATGCATTATATTAGACAATTATAATTGTTCATTTCCTATAAATATGGTTTGTTTGTAAAACGGGAATAATGAGAAAATCGAAAAAATAAAACTTGTATCAAAACTCAACCACACATGCAATAACGAAATGCAAAGGTAAAGTATAAAGAAATAAGTTGCCACCTTAAATAATTAAATAAATATATTGTTTAAAATATTTATAAGATTGAACTATTTAATTCGTTTTTTTAAGTTTTATGGAAACAAATATCAAGATTATGCCTATTACTTCGGTCGGTGTGATAACATCGTTTGGCTGTTTGTCCATGAACCAAACCCTTACATTACAACAATCATACATCATGTGGATAGGGTTCCTACCCACCCTATGTTTTGTTGTCAATTGTCATCTGTACATACCTTTTTATATGATTTCGGCTGTGTAGGTAACTAAATACCTATATTTACCAATTTTTCAAATCAATTCTAGTATTAAATCATACTCGTATATTATCTGTATGTAACTTCACTGATATTTGTAGGTTATACTTATTGCAGCATAACACGAAAACCCCATTTTAAAAAAATATGCTGCAATTACCTTTTTTTTAATTGGACTTAGACCTATCTTTTAAGGGTATTTTCATTAAGATACATAACTCCTAAGTGCGACACTGAAAATACACGGGGTTCTGCCATTCTTCTTTCGTAAGAATCTGTCGAGCCGTTTCAGAGTTTTTGCGAGACAAACACACAGCGTTTCATTTTTATATATAAGAAAGATTAAGTTATAACTTTTTACGAAATCGTAAAACGTAAAACTTGGTGCAACCGGCTGTTAGTGTGTCGATACTAGTACTACAACTTTTCTGTGGTACCACCGAACGTTCGAAATTTGCTCTTTAATTAATAAGGATCATTCGGTTTGTAAATAATGCTCAAAAGCATTTAAATATATAAAATTAAAGACAAAGCTAACAGATATTCAAGCCAGAGAGGTTACTTATCTAATTGCAGCTTGTCTGGTTGCTCTTTTAGATGACTCGGGAGCGCGACCCCGGCTTCTCGAGCCTTCGGTGTCGTTTACCTCTTGTCTCCGCGGTGTCGGTGTCCTTCTCCTTCCCCCTCTCTCCCATTGCAGTTGTGGTAAGGCTCGGTACTAAATAGGATTACCTACTTAATGCCGGGACTGTGCGGGTTGGTACCACCACTCTACATATTTAGGGCGTGAAGCAGTCTTGCGTTTCGATTAAAGGACAGCGACAGCCGCTCCTCCATGCCCCCTTCCCGTCCCTCATGTGGTGTGGAGTTTCTGTGAACTGTGGAACTAGCGGAGTAATAGGTCTCAGTGAGTTCGTTGCGCGTGAAGAGTTGGCGCGCGGTACAGGGAGACCTGGTGGAAATGGTTACCGTCGGCCACCTGAACTTAGGAATATCCTGCCTGAGAGGCTGTCCTGTACAACTGGCGAAAATCCCGTCGTGCAGTCATCGTGTCGGAGTAGGAGACCGGAGTGGATTCCGATGGCTGCATGCGGGGGGTTACTGGGAGCCCTTCCGAGCCGCGTGTCAACTCTTCACACAACCCGCGCTCCCATTGTGTACTACGCTCAGCCCTTTCTTTGTTTACTCTACCTCACATTTAATGCCTTCCCCATAATGCTCAACAATTTATGAAGGTTAACAAAAAGAAGAAGCAAGCTCCTACGGCGGACACCCAATCCACATTTACAATGGATTTTTGCAACATCAGGGGTCTACACAGTAATCTCGATGTCATCCACCATCACCTAGAGACGGCTCAGCCTGCCTTGCTCTTTTTAACGGAGACGCAAATATGCTTCCCTTATGATGTTTCGTACCTGAAATTGGAACACACATTCCTACGCAAAGCCGGGGTGGGCAATAGTGCAGTTTGGCGGTATGAGTCAGCAGACTGGGATTGACTCCGAGAATTCTTCGGATCTTATCCCTATAAGCAGCTCTGCTTCGCCGCTGAAGATCCCGATAGTTGCGCAGATTGCGTCACTGAGACGGTGCTGATGCGAATGGAAGTATTCATTTCCAACGCCAAAATACTGTTGGCGGTCGCAGTCGTCCCGGGAACAACAATACCTGCAGGAAGCAATATGCGTACATCGCCTGGGACAATGTCAGGAAAAGTTGGGATCCTGGCGTGACGGAGAAGAAGCGACAGTACAACGCTGCTTCTAGATCCAACAAGAAGGCTATTGCTGAAGTCAAGGCGGAACACGTCGCCGGGATTGGCAACTAGCTACTAGGAAGCTATCCCAGTGGGAGTCGTGCTTTTTGGTCGCTGGCCGAAGCTGCGCAACGTAATTTCTGCCAGGCCAGTCTCCCACCACTGCGTGTAGCTTATAGCGGCCTGGCCCACAGTGCAAAAGAGCAGACCAATCTTTCTCTTTGCCTCTTTGCCTCCAACTTGACATTGGACGATGGGGAAGCCACACCACCCACCATCCTTCAGTGTGAAAGTTCTTTGCCTGAAATCCACATTACACAACGTGCGGTCAGGAGCTGACCCCCGTACTAACGCGTCTTTATCGCCTCTCCTATCAGAACAACAGGGTTTCATCTTCGTGGAAGATTGCTCACGTGCACCCAATTCCCAAAAAAGGGTGACCGATCGGACTCATCAAATTACAATAGCCAATAGCGATTTGCATTATGGAGCAGGTCATCAACTCCCGCCTTCTACGGTACCTGGAAGAGCACCAGTTGATTAGCGACCGACAATACGGCTTCCATCATGGCCGTTAAGCTGGTGATCTTTTAGTTTACCTGACACACCGTTTGGCTGAAACTCTGGAGGGCAAAGGTGAGGCTCTCGCTGTTGGACTGGATATCGCTAAGGTGTTTGATGGGGTCAGCTTCTTGGATGGTAGGAGCATTAAAGTCGTCATCGACGGCTGCTGCTCCGAAACCATCCCATAAATGCTGGCGTTCCACAAGGTTCGGTGCTCTTCCCAACCCTGTTAATTCTGCATACCAATGACATGCTGTCCATTGAGAACATACATTGTTATGCGAATGAAAGTACGGGTGATGTTCGGTACACCGACCACCAGTATGTCCCTCGGAGTTCGTTGCATGAAAGGCGGTTGCAACTTGTGTCTGAAGTCGAAGACTCTTTAGGGCAAGTCTCCGAATGGAAGTCTCCGAAGGGAGCAAAGAACTTAGTCAAGTTCAACCCCACGAAGACACAAGTGTGCACGTTCACTGCGAAGAAGGACTCATTTATCTTAGTGCCTCAGTTCTAAGGAGTAACTCTTCGTATGGTATGTCCGATAGTATTGGGATCCTCAGTGTGGAAATTTCTGCTAAAGTGCAGTTTAGGAGTCATTTGGAGGACAAAGCCAAATTGGCAAGCAAAAAGCTGGGCGTCCTGAACAGAGCAAAGCAGTACTTCACTCCAAGCCAGCGGCTAATGCTTTATAAAACACAAATTCGGCTGCATATGGAGTTCTGCTCGCACCTCTGGGCAGGAGCTCCCAAATATCAGGTAGGCAGTGACTGAATTGTGTCCCTGGCATTGCAGATGTCCATGAGCGGTGGTTACCACTTAACATCAGGTGGACCACTGGATTGTCTGCCACCGTCAGCAATAAAAAAAAGATAACTGATATAAAATCACAAAACCTTATTTTTATACGAATCTATAATGATGTTTTTAAGTTGCATTAATCCTTTATATTAATAAAAATGTGAAAGTGAGTATTATAGACAAAATCTCTGCTATATTATTCTGCATAGGTACCCAATGGCGGACAGGTCGAAAATGCCATATGACATTATACTCAGATTTCTAATTCAAAAATATTTTTGTAAACAAAGTACTGTCACAATGCTATTAAATTTTACAATGCTATTAAAAATCGACAAATGTTATTAACACCTGGCAGTGTTGAAAGCTCCGTAAAATAAAATCTACTATGAAACCGTCAAGTAATAATAACTTCATGTAAAATAAACATTTATCTAAAATCGATAATTCAAAATATTATCTTCAATAAAACGTATTAATTGAAGGGCTCAAAGAATTTACTGATAGGTTTTCTGACAGAAATGCTCCCTAACCATGAGCGCCCATATCAACATTAAAACCGCGCTGAGAGCGGGATGGCGCCATACACAGCAAGAGCGGTGTCTCTCTTTCAATATTGTTTTAACCTTGCTATAAGCGATCATGGTAGGGCCCCTGGTTATGTTTCTATTACATGAATATTTTTTTAAAATGGTCACACCTTTGTTTACAAAAATATTTTTGAATTAGAAATCAGAGTTTTGTACGTATATTTTTGAAATTGTGCAAAAAAAATGTAAATAAATAAATAAATTCAAATATACATACTTATGAAAAAATCGTAAGGGTACAAAAACTGTGAATGCGAGATAATAAATAGGTACATACATATAAATGCACAGAGGGGCATATTTTTTTTATTTTTTTAACATGTTATATTCTACTTAATTAAAATAAAATAAGTGGAGATAGTTAACTATCTCCACTTAAATTATAATTATGTCAAAAGACATAATAAAAAAAAGAAATAATAAAGACATATTAAAAAATATTGTCAAGTGTAAAGATATTATTAATACTTTGAATAGCTGGAGCCTCGATTATTACGGAAAAAGACCTAGAATATGATCATAAGATTGGTGAGGTCATTTCAATAACTAGCCGACTTGTTTGACTGCTTTTTGTTACCTTTTTTACCGATTGATACCGTCTGATAGTGTAAGGTTACGAGCGATGTAAACACACGTAATACCTAATGTAAGAGTGGTTGAAACATTTTTTCAAACGCTCAATATCTAAGAAATCGTTCGCAAAAAATTATGCTTGAGGTTCGGTTTTTTATCTCATTCCCATCGAGTGTTTGCATGGCATCGCGTAGAAGATTCTATTAGTGATACATATAAAAATTTATTCAATTAATACGTACAAAAATTATAAAGTGTACTGAGGAGATAATTGTTTTCGATGCTCCGTACGTCCGAATAAAAATCAGAACCCATATGGGATCTATACAAGTTTATTTTTTAGTTATGACAAAACTTTTGTGTGTTTTTTCAGACAAGCAAACTTAACAACTTTCACTATGGAACCAACTTCGAAATCGCAAAAAAAACAGCTGTTCCATACAAATGTTCAACATTCACTGAACCTAAATGTATGGAACAGCTGATTTTTTTTGCGATTTCAAAGTTGGTGCCATAGTGAAAGTTGTTCAGTTTGCTTGTCTGAATAAGCACACAAAATTTTTGTCATAACTAAAAAATAACCTTGTATAGTTGCTTATTTATTTCAAGCTGTGTGGTAAAATGAGTTTACAAAATGAGATTAACTTTTAGGGTGAAAATAACCTTATAAAACGTTCTTTTAACTATACCCAAATATTGACATCAAATATTTTAGCTCTAGCTTGTGATTCTTGAGGACGTTAAATAAATATTTTAAAATATAAATTGTTTTTCTAGTCGCTTCGGTAGGTATAGGTCTGATTTTCAGCAAAGGTGCGACATCGTCTTGTTGTTTTTTTTTGTTTTGCGACTACGTGACTAATAAAGTAAAGTTTTAAAAACTAGGCTACAAAATAAAAAAAACTCAAAACTTGGGAAAAGTGCGATCATTTTTGTCCGGTTTCAGTCAGAAAAAAATCATAGAAAACTAAATAAAATAAGGGATATGATTTTGGGGCTATATTTAAAAAATACTGAAGGTATCACTGATGACTTATTACATAATCTATAAACTTTAATTCTATAACCTATATAACATATAATATAAAAATTTACGAGTATTTACGTCCGGGGTTATCTCTTTCACAACTAACGGAAATCTACTCCCTGTTATGGTAGTAAATAACCCTTGGTGTCTTGTTGTAAATAGGTAATTTCTAATATTCCAAAAATACGTCCTCAGCGTCTTTTCGCAACGCGACTCAGTCGCTTTGATAGTGACATCCACAGAACACAGAAATACCCTTTTTCTGAGTTCTGTGGTGACATCCATAGAAATGCCTACGCCTATGTAGCTAAGGTCTCTCTATCAGTTTAGGAAAAGTAAGGCTCTTATTAATAAACTTTAGGTAGTTTCGTGGTTTAAGCCTCGGTTTTGCCGATTCCTGCTACTGTCTCTGTCCATCTTACAAAAATTAACATAATCTAGGGAAAAAAATGACAAACATAGATTAGCCAAGCCAGGCTTAATATTTCTTATTAATACGAAATTATTACAGTGAAATTATTACAGTAAGAAATTATTAATACAAAATTGTTAATTGGGAAATAAATAATATTTATTTAATCTTTATCGTACATAAAACAAAAGATGTACAAAAGGCGGATTTAATGCCTGAGGCATTCTCTACCAGTCAACCAGTATAAAGTGGGAGAAATTGTAGACTTATCTTCATCATCAAACTCCTAGGCAATTGCCTAAGAATTCAATGCTGTAAACAATTCACAATAAAGTTGTAAACATTAAAATAAGTCATCATTGAGAACATCCTTAGGGATGTCGTTCATAATACTGGGAATTAATAACTTTTTTGTTCGACGCCCGTATAGTAGTAACAAGTATGAGGCACAACAAGTTTTTCATCTAAACCACTGCGCGTGTTACAGGTATGTATTGCTACTTGCTTATACTCACTACTCCTATCAGTGCCGGATTTATTATTTTTTATGAGTGTAGGCCACTTCATTTCCGCCGCCCCATATGCTTTTCTAAAATAATAATTTTCCGTTTATAGTAAGGAAGGCACAAATCTACCTGAGCAGTTGTCTGAAGTTGCCTGAGGAGCGGGTTGAAAGTTATACTTTTCAGCCATAAGGAGAATCGTTTTCAACTGACGCTGTCAAATTATCAAAATTTTCACATTTTTATTAAACCACGTGCCATCTTATATAGCCACTCAATTACAGCGTGGTGTAAAATTGAAATAACATAAAGTTAAATATTAATGAAAATATATTTTTTTAATGATTTTATAATAATTTACATTCAACTATTTCTTTAAAATAACTTTTGTAACCAGATGTGGATAAGTATGTTTATTTTTACCGTGGATAGCTATAATTGGCTTACAAAATGTAATAAATGTGGTATATTAGCAATTGTAAAATGCTGTTGTTATCCCTAATAAAGAAAATAAATAAAATAAAATAAATTTTGGTTAAATATTTAGCATTTTTTCAATGATGAACATGAAAAATAATGGCTGAATTGTTGTCCGGCCACAGAAAAAAAAACAAAATAAGCGGGAAAGCGGCAATCCGATCTTCATAAATTTTTTCGAGTTGTAGTTTTGTTTACTCTTCCGTATAGCAGAGATTTGTATTAACACAATGAGTTCATCTAATTCAGATATGGATTTAACGCCTGGTTTTATAAGAGAATTGGCTAAAGTAGGGTAGAAGTTGCTGATTCATGTAAAATAAAATTCACTCATTTTTTATTTAACTAAGACATGTTTTGTTTTTAATTTCCTTGTATTCTTTGTTGTTATATTTAGTGCCTCGAACTATTGGCGCCTTCGCAACGCTCGTTCGCTAAACCCTGTCTCGGGGCTAAATATGTTACTTTCACCCGTAGGGTAATAATGTACTGGGGATTGCCCTGGTGTTCCCGAGCAATCCCCCCTTGGCGATAGCCCGACCAGTTAGTCGAGCTTGCCCGCGCGCGTTGGTACTTGTGTCGCATTGTGGACCTTACCACAGTTTAACAATGTATATATTGTTAAACTGTGACCTAACCATGCGCGCCCATAAGGGCAGGGAGAACACCGGGGAGTTTTAGCGGGTAGGCCTGGCACTTTGCCGGGAGAGCCCCACACACGCCCGCCGTCTATCCAACGGCGGGTACGGTGTGGTTACGCATTTCCCCCCGAAAAAAAAGGGTAACAATGTACTATGTATTGTTCTTGACTAACTTTCAAACTTTTGTGTTGCATTATCAATATAAATATATAAACGGGAATTAACACGATAAACACGATAGGTATGTAAATACCTCGTGTTTATCGTTTTAATTCCCGTTTATATATTTATATTGTTCTTGAGTTATACCTTTAAGCTGCCGTCAGATAGAAAGCGTGGCTGGGCGGGATGTGATGTGTGGCACGCCAATGCTCCGCCGAGCCGTTTTTACCTTCGATTGTTCGATTCTCGAACTGTGGGGCTAGCACGCAGGAGAATCGAAAATCGAATCGAAATCCGAATCGAGAGTTTGTATGGCAATTTTATTAGCGCCACGGCGGCGGTGAGTAGCAGAACTAATAAAATTTCCATACAAACTCGTTCGATTTCGATTCGATTTTCGATTCTCCTGCGTGCTAGCCCCACTGAGTACAAGTTTTCTTAAAATCTATATATGCAGTTTTTCTTGTTATTAAAATCGATGACATGGTTCCCAAAAACAAATCTTTGTATGTTTTATAGTTACAGATTTGCCCATACTAACCGATCTAAATGTGCCACTCTGTATATAGGTACTAGCTGTGCCCGCGAACTATGATTCGCCGCAATTCTCAAAAAAAAATCTGGAGAGGGTCAGTTATCACCTAGGGGTATAAAAATAGCCTACGATCTATTCTCAGATCTAATTATACACGAAAAATTTCATAATAATCGGTCAATCCGTTAGGAAGAGTTCGATAATAAACACGAGATTTTATATCGGCGTTTCATAATAACCAATAAATAATCAATTCTTTATCGAAAACTAATTATTAAATTGTGTTTACCCGTAATGTCATTCAACACAAAATTTTCATGTAAATCATATGATATACATGAAAATTTTGGGTTGAATGACATTACGTGTAAACACATTTTCATAATTAGTTTTAGATAACGCATTGATTATTTATTGGTTATTATGAAACACCGTGTTTGATAATTTGTATGGGGGACGTCAGACAAAAACCGCCAAGCTGAGCTTAAGAGTCTTTTGAAATGCCAAACAAAACAACGCGCTTACAAATAATTTATTTACATCAATAACAATGTTTCAGTAAGAAATAATTATAATAAGAATTCTTATATGCAAAAATCACAAGTATGGCCTTTGGAACAATCACAAAACTATACATCTTTTATAAAACAATTTGTTATTTACCGTAACTGCCAGCACTAGCCGATGCTGAGGCTTTGGCAGCCGCGTATGCTCCACTATGTCCACCGTATCCACCAGATCCCCCGCAACCAACCGTACAACCACTTCCACCATGCCCCCCGCTTCCGCCTCCTAATCCACCGCCGTATCCCCCTCCTGCCCCACTACCGAAACCTCCCCCTTGTCCACTGCCTGCACCGAGTCCTCCCGAAATACCACCTCCGTGTCCACCAGAATGGCCTACATGTCCACCTTTACCGTCTCCAGAGGTTCCGCTGGTTAGTCCGCCACCGCCATTTAAAAGTTGACCACTGTAGCCACCACCGGCGCCACCTCCAAAGCCACCGCCAAGCCCACCCCCTGCTCCTCCAGCCCCACCAGATCCACCGTGCCCGCCTCCTAGGCCACCTCCACCAGCTTCACCAATGCCCCCTCCTATTCCTCCGCCGCCACCATAACCTCCTCCACCTCCTACTCCTCCTCCATGGCCTCCTCCAAGGCTTCCTCCAGCCCCAAGCCCTCCCCCTCCTCCAAGTCCTCCAGCACCACCATGACCAGCAGATATACTGGAGGCACCTCCAAGTCCTCCGCTACCACTCAGACTACCACCGGCACCATATCCTGCACCCCTACTGCCACCTCCGCCGTACCCACCGCCGCCACTAAAGCCACCTCCTCCGCCATAGCCACCTTGTCCACTGTTGCCTGTATTTAAGCCACCAGAATGTCCTCCACCTCCTCCGAAGCTCCCAGAGCCCCCACCGAGGCCACCCCCTCCGCCATATCCTCCGCCGCCAGAGCTGCCTCCACCCCCGCTATAGCCTCCGCCACCTCCATATCCTCCTTTGCCACCGCCGAGAGTACCGGTGAAGGCGAATCCACCAGATTTTCCATCATCAGACTGAGTGCTGACGAATTTTCCATTGCCTGCCGCGGCTCCGCGGGCTAGGGAGCTAAATCCTTCGTGAACTTTGCCAAGGATGTTGCTGACCCCTTCGCGTATGGAGTCGAGGCCGCTGAAGTCACCGCCCCCGCCGCCACCGCCACCGCCACCGCCGAAGCCGTAGCCACCGCCCCCTCCCCCACCGTAGCCTCCTCCGCCGCCGCCGCCGCTATGATCACCACCACCACCGTAGCCTCGGCGGACTCTTACTGAAAGTTAAGAGAATTCTAAGTCTTTTCGTATATAAACATTTTTTTACTTAAATAAGCGTATATTCTTGAACTCAGGTCACTATGCGAATAAAATATATTTACAAATAATGGTAACCTATCCTTTTTTCAAGATAAATACGGTTTAAAGTTTAAAAAGGTTAAGATATTTATTTGATAACAGCTAAAATTAATCATCATTACCATTATGGTAGCTCAAATCAAATTCTAAATTCTTTTTAATATTTTGTAAGTTTACCTGTGCCATTGCCGAAGCTTAATGCTAGGCAAAAAACAATGCCTAACACCGTGTGCTTCATTCTGGTGTCGAGTCGAACTGATTACAATTTAATATTAGCATCCTTTTATATGTAATGATTTGTATATAGAATTATTGTGGTGTATACGTGTCTTTAAGTATCATCACGAGTTGGTCAGCGAGTACCTGGGAAACAATAAGTTTTTATGTTCTGATTCTCAGCAAATTGTAGCCGACACGTCACTTAAGGTTTTTTGGAGCAGCGTCAGGAGTAGGATGGCCACTAATTCTGTTTTATTTTATTCTACTTAATATATTTGGTTAAGGAATGAATAATGAATATTACGAAGGAAATTATCATCTAGTCTTACCCGAGTGCCCTTGGTAAAAGTTATTTTAGCTTAAGGGCGACATGACGACAACAATCAAAAATACGCTTAGCGGAAAATGCGTTTTTAAACATAATTCTGTTTTTGTTAAGGTACCTAATGACAACAACAAAGCGATTGATAGACATTGATAGACACTTTTATAAAACCAATTTCACAATTTACAAATCGGTTAGTACAATATAATAATATCTTTAACAGTAAATTTACTGTTAAAAATATTGTAACCGATTTGTAAATTGTGAAATTGATTTTATAAAAGTGTCAACTTCAACATAAACTCAGAAGTATAAGGTCTTTTTACCGCCATTTCTTTTTTATCGTTTAATCAACATTTTCCTATTTGATGGGGAAAATTGACTAATGTCTTAAAAATGCTAGCACCTACTTCCATTAGACAGAAAAATTACAGTCTAACCAAATATTTAAAGAAACAATATCTGGTGCCTGAATATTTGTACGGAATCTTTTTATTATTTGGTCATACTAGAGCTTGTACCTTCCATCTAAACTCGGTTTGGCCTTGATGTTTATTTTAATGATCTATTACTTTGAATTATGAAGTTTCAATTATTGTTTAAGTAATAAGAACTATTACGACAGGAATTAATTGTTTTTCATTTACAAAGTATGGTAAAACGTAAGTATACAAAGTATACCAAGTGTGTCATGATTTTCTAAAATTATAAGTAATTGTCATCAAAATAATGTCCTTAATCGGAGGTGTTCCAATCAAATAAATCAATACTATTAATGCAACTTAGATAGGAAATGGCAACATAAAATACATTATGACATGAGGTAAGTTTTTTTGTTCCTTGTTTTATCTTGCGATGAGTGTGGTGACTTTAAGCAGATAAGTTGTGGGCTATAAGGCATGTGGAGAAGACTCCCATTGGAGACATTCTTTTAGTGCGACAACTTATCTTAGTTGCACAGTGGAGCTATTTTTGAATTACGTATGCGACTTCGAAATCACCGATGTGACTAATAATCACCGATTTTCAATAATTCTTATTTTTGAATATCACTTATGTGACTACCTTAGTCACGGATGTGATTTCATTACGAGTGCCCTCACCCACTCGTAAACAAGTCATAACTCTGGAAACGTTTTCTGTGTTTTGTTTAGAGAACATATTGACAAGTTTAAAGTTGATGTGTGTTGATTTTGAGTTGGATTTAAAAAAATTTATTTTCTCAAATAAGTAAAAAAATAAGTTTGAAATCTTTTAAATTTGTGTCTAACTTAGACCACTATTTTCTTATATTTTGGTTTAGTTGCAATGACTTTTTAGCCGTATAATAAACGGCTACATTCTGCATGGAACCAAAACCCTTACGCATGTGTGTACTTTATCTATGTTGGCAGCTTTGCGTTCGACTTTAAAAAATAGGATGTTTAGGAATTCGTGACCTCAAAGTCATCGCTGCTGACTATTTAGTCAGCGGTGATTTCTAAATCGCATACGCAGTTCAAAAATAGGTCTCCTGGGGCCCTATTTTTGAATCATTCTTCCGGCATCGAGCGCTGATCAGTGTTCGACTTCTACTTATTTTCGTTTTGTTTTCGGTGAAAATCAAACAATATTGATCTTCGTCGTAATATTCTACTGATTTTCATCGCAAGAGAAACGAAAATCAATAGGAATCGAGCACAGAAACTTGAAAGGTCTCTGGACCCTTTGCCAATTTTCTCTTTATGCCTACTTTTCGAAAAATTAGTACAAACATTCTTATTATGGGTAATTTTTCATATATTTATATCATTACTACTTATTACTACTTATCTATTATTTTCGCCAGCTTTTGTATATTTTTCTACCTTTGTTCCTTTTTTGCCCACTTTAATCAAATAATGCATCAAAAGACTCATTTTGCCATCTTTCGGACAGTATGAAACAAAAGTGAAAGAAAAATCTACTTATTTATTTTTTCTTTTGCATTTGCATTTCTAGAATGTTTTTGCATTTTATCCACGATTTATACATTTTTTACAATAATTTCTAGAAAAATATTAGGACAATTCAAAACCAGCTATAAGCAGGAGTATTAATTGCCATAGACGACAAAAAAAAATAAAGCGATCATGAGATTTTAAGAGAAGCAATATATCTCACAGTCGTTTTAATTTTGATGAGTGGAGATTGATCAGGGAAGAGTTTATTTGCCACAATTTGTTGTCTCTCATTTCCTTCATATACCTATGAGGCAACGAGAATTACCTACAGGATTTTTTTTTATTTACCTTGCCCTACGTTACCCACAACGATTTTTTATAAACAACTAGTGGGCCCGGCAGACGTTGTCCTGCTCGATTACAGCGCCACCTACTGGGTCCAACTGTACTTTTAAACCTTTCCTGGACCTATTTAAATACACACAGAATATTGGGTAAGAATCTGTCGAGCCGTTTCAGAGTTTTTGTGAGACTAACACACACAAACTATATAGAGATACTACCTAACACACAGCACAGCGTTTGATTTTTATATATAGATCTATTGGTAGAAACTAGAACAGCACCACAAACAGCACAGAAAATACAGAAGATAACTTTGAAATAATTGTCATAATAATGACATCGAGAAAATTATAAAAAAATATCAGTTAAAGAGGTCATATAATATGTTAAAAATTTCATATGTCACTGTAATGAAAACAGATATTATGTTAAAATAAACCACTTTTGTTAAAAACTGTACAAATTGATGGCGATATGGAATATTATTATATGAACAATATATTTTTTGGCAAAGTGAAATAGATAATAAGAAATAGTTTTAAAGTTGGCTAACTGGGAAAGTCGGCGATTTGGAACTATTAGTATGAACATATAAAAAAATACTCAAAATAGGAGTGTTTTTATTAAATATTTAAAAAGTAGGTAAACCGTGAAAGTTGGCAAAGGGTTCAGAGACCCTTGAAAAGCGCTCGATGCCGGATGAATGATTCAAAAATAGAAACCCTGCACTTGGATTTTTCGCCTCTTTAGGCGTTTCAAAGTGTCAGGAATTGTGAGCTGTACAGCCAAGGGATTAGGGTGATACTTCAGTCGTGTTTTGTATCCCAAAGCATGTGATCGGATTTCATCTTTTACTGTTGCGATCTGTAGGTATTCATGAATCTCCACATTTCTGATGAACCATGGTGTGTTGGCAAGGTGTTTAAGTATTGAGTCTTCAGCTCTTTGTATTATGCTTATATTTGAGTCGCAGGCCGATCCATATGTCCAAATTGGCTTCAATATTGTATTTTAGATGAGGAGCTTGTTATCAACTGATAGCTTTGAGTTCCTACCAATAAGCCAGTAGAGCCCCCGGTACCTGAAGATAAGTTCATCTCTCTTGGTCTCTATAATGTTTTCTCCAAGTCAGTCTACGATCTAAGTGCATTCAAAGATACTTAACGGATTCTCTGTGTGGTAGCTGTTGACCTCCTAGATGCACAGGGGGACAGTCTTCTCTTCTTAGTGTAAAGGATATGTGTAAGGATTTTGATGAACTTGCAGTGACTCTCCATTTGTCCAGTCAGTTTTGTACTTCATCAAGACTGTTTTGAAATATTTGCAAAGCTTCTATGTGGTTTCTATTACTTACTAGTATTGCTGTGTCGTCTGCGAATGTACCAACTGTAACTTCAGAATTGTTCGGAAGATCTGACGTAAAGATTGTGTACAGAACCGGGCCAAGGACCGAACCCTGGGGTACCCCTGCATTGACGTCATAGAATTTTGATGTACTATCGTCTTCACGTATTTGGAATATTCTGTTTGGTAGATAGGATTCCAAAATGCAATAGAATGTATGTGGTAATTTTGATTTTATTTTATACAGTAGACCTCTATGCCATACCCTATCGAAAGCTTGTTGAATGTCCAGAAATGCAGCTGAGCAATATTTTTTCTGTTCTTATAGTTTGGCAAACTCTGTGAACTTGTTCTATTATTGAGTGCTGTTGGCGAAATCCAAATTGGTGTTCTGGAACTACTGAACGTTCCTTAAGATCGTATAGTAGTCTCTTAAGGAATATTTATTCGAATACTTTAAACAACACCTGGTAATAGACTTATAGGCCTGTATGAAGTTATGTTGTTAATTGGCTTGCCTGGCTTTTGTACACCTTCCATGGTGCCGGATAGTAACCAATCCTGATCATAGCATTGAAGAGGGTTGTTATGTAAACGAGAGCTTTTCGGGGTAGTTCTACCAACACTTTTTTGTCTATCAAATCGAAGCCTGGTGCTTTATTGTTGTTAAGGTTTTTGATTACTCTGTACACTTCCTGCGGTGTAGTCGTCTTTATTGGAAAATCCAATTGAAAATCCTGACTGAGAACCTCATCCACGTCAGAGTCACTGACGCCAGGTTTTCTGTCACTGGGTGTGAATATTTTAGCCAGATGTTCTGCAAATGCGTCGGCTTTTTCTTGGCTTGTTTGAGCCCAGGTGTCACCAATTAATTTAAGTGGAGGTTTGTGAATTGTTGGCCGGTCTAAACCCTTGCATGCTCTCCATAATGAGTAGTTGGTAACGCTCGTAGCAGTTAGCGATTTTATGTGTTCCTCGGTCGTTGTGTTTACAGCGTTGGCGATTAGTGCTTTCAATTTCTTGGTATACTTATTCAGGGCAGTTTTTTCTGCAGGGTGGCGAGTGGTATGCCATACTCTGCAAAGTCTTCGTTTTTCTAGGATATGAAGTTTGATATCATACGGTAATGGTTTATGATTAGTGTTCATATCATGGATCTCCGGTGTGCACTTCCAGCAACTTTCTTGAATGATAGTCATTAAGTTTTTGGTGGCAATTTCAACTTCCTGTGCTGTTTTTAGTGATATTTTGAGCTTCAGGTTTTTATCTATTAGATCTCTGACTGAATCTCAGTCTGTTCTTCCATTATATAGTGTTGGTCGATTAACTCGCTTTAGAACTGTAGTACTAATGGTGAGGAATACTGGAGTGTGATCTGAGGATCCATCTTGACATGGTTCTATTTTGAAAAAGAATCGAGAGAGACCTTTTACTACAAAAAAGTCAACAACATCCGGGAGCCTATGGGGGTCAGTCCGTCAAATAGTTGGTTCCGAAATCGCAATTGATTTGAGATCAAGTCGATCTAGACTTTTTTTGAGTTCTCTGCCTCGTGCTGTTGTTAGGCTTGAGCCCCAGTGCACGTGCTTAGCGTTCCAATCTCCACCCGCTATAAAGCGTGCACCAAGGGTTTCCAGATACTGGGAGAACAGAGTTTCGGTTATTCTATGTCTAGGAGGATAGTAGAGGGCCGACACATTACAATTATCATTTTGTCCTCAACCATCACAGTTGTTGCTTGTATATGTTCTTTCTTGTATTGTGGTAACTCGCAATGCTTAATTGAGGACTTAATGATCACTGCACTTCCTCCGTGAGCAGAGCCATCAGGGTAGTTTGTACTGTAGATGTTATAGTTTTTTTAGTTAATGAAACTGTTGACAGTAAAATGCGTTTCTGATATGAGCATGATATCAATTTTATGAAGATTTAGCAAGATTTCAAGTTCCAGTTTGTTGGGAGGTAATCCATTTATGTTCCATGTTGATATTTTTAAAGAAGTCATTTTGGCAATTTATTGACGAAGGAAGTAATGAGGCTTATTAAGGCATTTATTTGTTGTATGATTAGGTCAAACTGCTCTGTTTGTTTTATTAGCAATCGTTAGGTAGTTGGTAAGGACATATTGTTTACTGTGGTACTTGTTCCGAGTTCTTCCATCTTATTGCTTTGAGGTATCAGTACATCTGCATATAATTCATTGTGTGGTTTATTATCTTGTTCAGTTGTATAGGCTTTATCTTTGTTGGGTTCCTGTTGTGGTGTCTTGTTTTTAATTTTTAAAGGCATGTGCTTTAAGGATTTTCTTTCGAGTATTTCCTTGTAGACTTCACATCCCTTATAATAAGCCGGATGTGGCCCTAGGCATAGTGCACATGTGGCGGGGATGCTACGATCCGTTTTAGGACCCTCTGAGGTTTTATGTGATTTCGCACACTTGACGCAACGGTAGGGTCTCAAGCAATAGTTTTTTGGGTGGCCATATTGTTGGCATCTTTGGCACTGTACCATGGTCTATTTCTTCCTGGGATCCTCTATTGTAATAGACTAATGATAAATTGTCTTTATTTGCTTTACACCCTTGTTTTTAGGGCTAGGGATCAAGTTTACGAAAAAGGTTGAAGTTGGCAGTTTGTTAGGTCCATATTTGGCATTGATTATCTCACCAGTGATAGTGTTGCCTGTATTTTCTATGGCATCTTTAATTGATGAATGTGGTGTTGTGTGATGCAGGTAGAAACCTGCTATTCTATAGAGGTCCTGCTCCTGCTCTGCTCTGCTCTATAGAAAATTACTATTCTATAGTCTCTGATCCTTGCGGTTGAATGTGTGGCCTATCAGTCCACTTTCACATACTACACTGATGAGATTTTTGTAGGTGTTAATGTCTTCGCTAACAATTCGCAGCTGATTTCTGTTCACTATTTTGTATGTGAATTTAGATCTTTCTGCCATTGTCTCTAATAATTCTGTTAATTTATGTATATTCTCAATACCATACAAAACAATTGAAGGAGGTTTGGTCGGCCTTTTTTCTTTGGGTTGAGGATTGTCTTCACCCATACAGTCTGCCGCTAGCAGGCTTTATCTATTTGTGGTTTTAATTATATTATAAAACATTGAGGTAGGTAATGAAAATATTGTTAGAAGAGGGAAGTTTATGATCAAAGCAACTGACATGAGCTAGAGGTAACGCACATTCTGATTGCTACAGCCGAAGTGGTGATACCTCAGAAGAATAACTAAAGCAGGTGATACGACGTAGAAGGCCAGCTATGCGATTCTCTAAAGTTACCAGCACAGACTACATAGAGATACTACGTGTTAACAGCCTAGAGTTCGACGCTGTATCAGCGCTGTAATATAATTTAGAATTCACTAATATTGCTTGACAACCGTTGGTGATACTAGCGCTTTGAAGACGAGCACGGTGTGAACCAGTCACGAACCCAGTACTAAAAGTTTAACGTGTTTCTTTATGTTTTGGTAAAACAGCGTCGAGCTGGACGACGCACAGCCTGGCTTGCAGCCACGATTTCTAGTGTCAAATCAAAAGCTACAAATTTTAAGTCGAGTTGTGTGTTTTGCGAAATTATTTTGAGTTTTCATGGGAAATACTTCAATCATAAAAAAAACAATGTGTGCTTAGATTATCAATCATGTTATTCTTGCTCGAAGAAGTGAAGTAAAGAGATGTTAACACTTTCATGGACACCCCGTCTATAGGCGTAAAACAAGTTAATAATGTCGTGGCATCACGTCGATCGACGTTTTAGCGAATTGCACAAAAAACGCTACTCCGTCGTCAGACGGACGTTTTGATTGCATTCGAAGGGAGAGGACGATATTGTGTCACGACATGTATTAAGATGGCAAGCAGTGACCTATGAATGTTTGCAACATCAGGGTGTGCTATAATTATTTAATTGTATATCTAGCAATGTGTAGCGATCTGAAAATAATATAAGTGATTTCGAGTGTTTGCTATTAATATAGGGAGAAATTAACATGAAACTTAGCTACTTAAATAAATAACAATAGTCTGTTAGTTAAAACTCTTTATTTCATTTACTAAATTCTGCATGGCTTGGTGACTTCGTCTTAGCCAAGCCTCACTCGTGTTTTATAATGCAGTCACAGCATAGTGTTGTGATTTAAAATAATTATTGTTTGATTTGTATTCAATTGTGGTTTATTTTCTTTATTAGTTTAAACTTTTAATAAATAATAATGTTAATCATAAGTTAATCATGCGGTTTACTAAGAAAATACACAAATCTGTTTAGCTTCTACCGTTCTTAAATACTATTCCAACAATAATTGTTAATATGGTTACTTAAAGAACATTTTGTTTTGATACTTTTCTATTTAAAAATGTAAGGTTTATTTGTATTCAGGCATTTTAATCTAACCATTTTAGTCTAACACTTCCTGTTTAAGTAATAACAATGTAGCGTTTTAAAAGATAATATGAATATGGCTGGACTTCCGATTGGTTTGTGTCGGTAAATGCAGGCGGACGTACCGACAAGCTGGCGACTAAAATCATAATGTTATTGCTTACCAATTTCTGGATAACATGCGTCGATAAAGGCGCTGATGATGAAAATCTTACTATTAGTTACCGACATCAATTCGGCATGTGTCGACAAAGGCGTAGAGACCTTTGCCGACACAATGTGGAGCGGGTGAATATAAAATACACAGCCAACCAGTCGGCAGACCAGTCGATATTTGCTGTTAGTTGTGAAGAATAGTCTCTACAGTGTATTCCTGCTGCTACCTACTTGAATTGTGGCTCCAATAAATAACAGAAGCGACTCCAGTGTTTTATTCATCAAAACTTAGAAGTGCGAGACGCCCGCAAGAATGCAAAAATTAAGGTATGAGAATTCAGTTACTCTCAGTGAAAGATTTAAGCGCTACATAGACTTAGTTAATATTAAAGTGGTGTAATTACAGATACTCATTTTTTTCCCCTATGAACTCCAGTTAGATAGATACCTGTTGTGTAGTATGTTTGGTTGGGACTACTCTCCAATAGCGTGCTGCATGATTAGGCCATCGACAAGTACAGAATTAAAGTGGTATAGTTACAGATACTCATTTTTCCTCCTATGAACTCCAGTTAGATAGATACCTGTTGTGTGATATGTTTGGTTGAGGCTACTCTCCAATAGCGTGCTGCATAATTAGGCCATCGATAAGTACAGAATTAAAGTGGTGTAGTTACAGATACTCATTTTTTCCCCTATGAATTCCAGTTAGATAGATACCTGTTGTGTAGTATGTTTGGTTGGGGCTATTCTCCAATAGCGTGCTGCATGATTAGGCCATCGACAAGTACAGAATTAAAGTGGTGTAGTTACATATACTCATTTTTTCCCCTATGAACTCCAGTTAGGTAGATACCTGTTGTGTAGTATGTTTGGTTGGGGCTATTCTCCAATAGCGTGCTGCATGATTAGGCCATCGATAAGTACAGAATTAAAGTGCTGTAGTTACAGATACTCATTTTTTTCCCCTATGAACTCCAGTTAGATAGATACCTGTTGTGTAGTATGTTTGGTTGGGGCTATTCTCCAATAGCGTGCTGCATGATTAGGCCATCGACAAGTACAGAATTAAAGTGGTATAGTTACAGATACTCATTTTTCCTCCTATGAACTCCAGTTAGATAGATACCTGTTGTGTGGTATGTTTGGTTGGGGCTTCTCTCCAATAGCGTGCTGCATGATTAGGCCATCGACAAGTACAGAATTAAAGTGGTGTAGTTACAGATACTCATTTTTTCCCCAATGAATTCCAGTTAGATAGATACCTGTTGTGTAGTATATTTGGTTGGGGCTATTCTCCAATAGCGTGCTGCATGATTAGGCCATCGACAAGTACAGAATTAAAGTGGTGTAGTTACAGATACTCATTTTTTCCCCTATGAACTCCAGTTAGGTAGATACCTGTTGTGTAGTATGTTTGGTTGGGGCTATTCTCCAATAGCGTGCTGCATGATTAGGCCATCGATAAGTACAGAATTAAAGTGCTGTAGTTACAGATACTCATTTTTTTCCCCTATGAACTCCAGTTAGATAGATACCTGTTGTGTAGTATGTTTGGTTGGGACTACTCTCCAATAGCGTGCTGCATGATTAGGCCATCGACAAGTACAGAATTAAAGTGGTGTAGTTACAGATACTCATTTTTCCTCCTATGAACTCCAGTTAGATAGATACCTGTTGTGTGGTATGTTTGGTTGGGGCTACTCTCCAATAGCTTGCTGCATGATTAGGTCGTCGACAAGTACAGAAATTCATTATTGGTCATAAAAAGTATCGTGTAGTAAGGTTGATCGGGTCTACTCTCTGATACTACACTGCACGAATTGCACGATACGTCTCTTCTATAAAGACAAAAAGGACACCATGTCAAGAAAGTTATTGCCTTGTAGGGTATTTACTCTTCAATGTAACGCCTTTACCTTTAAGCCTAAGAAATTTAACACGATTCTGAAAACTAGGTACTTAGTCTTCTTAAAAAAATTTCATAAAGATCGGTCAAGCCGTTTCGGAGGAGTTTGGTAACAAACACTGTGACACGAGAATTTTATATATTAGACTAGGTGTGCTGGCGAACTACGTTTCGCCATACTAAAAAATAGTTTACGACCTATTCTCACACCTACCGAACATACACAAAAAAATTCATAAAGATCGGTCATTCGGTAACAAACACTGTGACACGAGAATTTTATATTTAAGATAATGTCATAATTAAAATCATTTAAATGACCAGAGTCTGAAGTAAATTAGATTCACATTAACGATAGATACAAACATATGGATAATAATGTTTGAATGTAGATACTCAGCCTACATTTTATAAATAGTAATTTTGTTTCTTTCTAAGATGCCTTTAAAATTTATTAACAAAAGTCAATTGCGTTTTTCATATTCAATTAATTTAGAGGTGGGGTTATTTAAACGCATGAAACATTACTGTGCATATACGAGTACCTATATATCGATTTATTATTAAATTTTCGAGCGCCACATAATAAACGTATATCACTGAAAAAACTAATTAACTAAACTAGTTGAGTTAAATAAAGATTAGCAAAACTTTGTTAACTTTTAAATTAATTTCATTTATGTTTAGATCACCTGGCTTGTTACAATTTACAAAATCATTTCAGTTATTTAATTTTGGTTATGAACTTCTAAAGTGTTTGTTATTTACTGTCAAATTCGACTTCGGTACCTTGTAACATAACAGTACTTTGCTATAATTGAACAAACTTAGAGTATTTTCTAACATACAGTTGGTTAAACTTTAATTAAGCTTTTACATAATTATTGTGCTATTTATTACCATAGCTAAAAATTGTTTACAACTGAATAGTATTGTTTAAGATCGTGTTGCAAAGTTGCTATAAACAAATTAAATATTTGATTGAAACCAACTAGTATTAATAATGTTGATTACAACAATGTTTTTGTAAGCCAGAACAAAATAGTTTTGTCAGAGGTAATAAAAGTGATGTTGCGTGTAACAAAAAAAAATTGTAATTTCCCGCCCGAACTTGCATCAAACATGACACGCAGGAACATAATGTTCATTTCGCTTTACCGGCCTTGCGGTTCGCACTAAGCAAGTGGCATTTAGTGGTAACTTTGTGATATTTTTCAAAAATAGAGAAGAATCATGGTACACATGAAGAGTCAAAACTGTATGGTGATGCCGTATTCATGAATGCAGCCCCCCCGAAGCAAACGAACCTGCGGAAAAAAATTCCTACTAACTGAGGTTGTAGGGCTTGGAACTGACTATTTCAAATTTTTGGATGGTGAGTGAACAGAACAAAACTTTTTTGATTTTATAAGAAAATGTTTGTCCGTTTTTCGTACAGTTGTGCGACTAATGTGTACACAGCTATTCACTTACTTCAATTACCAATTCCGAATTGTCATTTTGAACACAATATCATACTGCTATAATAAACTCTGCCATAATAAAACTCACGTTGCCATTGCTATTTCAGCGAGTAGTTTTATGTGTAATACACTCAGTAGTATATCACAATGACAGTTCGGAGTTCAGAGTTCGGAGCAACCGAAGGTAGCGAATAAGGGAGCTGGTGTTTATGCCCCAGTAATATTTTTCTTTCATTTGCTTCTTATTTTAATGCAGTTATTTTGCAGAGTCTTATGAAGAGCTACTGGACTATGCCGCTTCGACGATTTCGAATAATAATTGTACAAGTCACTAGTCGAATTGACCACGATCTACAATGCCACCACGCTGGTAGCATTGCCAGCTGCAGTTCCAACAATATTTTGGACAAGGGTACCAAAAGAGGATGGCGCCTAGTGTTGAGGCGTAGTTATTTATAGTTCTGTGATTATTTCTTTTGTTGATCAATATACTTAAAAGTTTTCTGTAATTAATTAATTTGTTAATTAATGAATGCTCACTTATTTGAACAAATCAATTTAGTTTTTAATTTGTCCCAAGTTTGTAGTCGAAATTAATATATGAGGAGTTTCAACAGCGCTTGCCTTTCTTGCTGAAAATTCTCATATTATTAGTTTTGGCTACAAGCTATAAACCTGTAGGAAAAAACCGCTATAGTAACCTAAAAGTAATGTAACTATTAACTGATAAGTTCAGTTACAGATTACATAACAGTGATGATGTAAATAATCTGAAACTCTAGCTATATTTTAATCACAAGTTTGGTCATGATTACAATATATTATTGATGCTATACTAATCTGAGAATCTAGTTATAATTAATCGAAAGTTTAGTAACAGATAGCAAAATAGTTTAGTTATGATAACAGTTTAGTGATGCTAATATTGAAGAAACAGTTATTTATAACAAAACAGTTTCGTAAATGGTAAACATAGATGTGGTCTATTCTTACTTAAAAGTTTTGTTATTAATACACTTATATTAGTATTTTACTCGAAACACTTTGGTACCTTATGGTTTATATATTTGGTGGAAAGTAATTATTTTTGTTTGGCTATAGATAACATAACTGTTTTTACAAAACTGAATTTGGTTACTAGTAACATTAGTTGTGAAGTCACTATTTTTATGTAATAGGTTACTCAAATGTTTGTTATTTGTTACTAAAAATTTCTTTCATAGTACGTTTATTATGTGGCGCTCGAAAATATTTACTAATAGCTCGAGCAAAATAATAGAGCTGACAGTTGGACATCATCTGGAGTGTTTTTCTATTGTTTTATAGAATAAGAGGTAAGAGAATATAGCGGTGGAGTTGATTTTGAATAAAGGGCTGCTTGCTCAGTAGTTTCTTACGTATTTTTTTTTTCAAAATAGGTCACCTGCGCTTATTCAGATATTATTTGGTTTATATTATTTTTTATATTACATTTTTGAGAAACAATTCCAAAGTTAGGTAACGCAGTACTGTTATACAGCTAATTGTGGTTAAGGGTCGATTAATCGCATCTAGTGCTATAGGTAATGTAGATAGAACACTCTAGTAATTTTTAATTATGCTAAGCAATTTAAAGAAATAATAGCATAGGATATTCAGCGTTAAGCTGTATCTATAGATGAAGTGTTTACCAAAGTTATACAAGACAACGCTGTACTTTGTAGAGATCTGCTGACTCGGTTGCTCTTATTTGCATCTTTTGTTTAACTGTACAACTTATAATAAGTACAAAACTTGAATAAATATAAATAATTTAAAGCAAAATTTATTAAGCTTATAGTAATAAAATTAAAAAATATAATCATTCAGCATAATGCAGTTAAGTCAGCAGTAATGCAAATTTATTGAAGCTTATGACTTTACAATTATTAGGTTTGTGTGTTGCCTGGACATTATGCAAAATGTCCAATTCCTTTGATCAGGAGCCGCATTTTTGAAACAATGGAATTCAAATTCGCATTCGAAATCGTAAGATTCGCATATGAATTTCAAAATTCGCTATTTTTGAACATTCATTCCGTGAATTCTGCAACGAGTGGTCCTACCCAGTCGTTTTTGATTTCTACTAGTAGAATATACGCAACGTATATACTTTTCGTTTTACTTGCGATTCATCGCTGGTTTTTTAAATTAATGAATTATTGCCATAACGTTGCGTACCGGATTCTTTCTAATATGGAATTTCCTTTAAATGACAATACGAAATTCCAGTGATTCAAAAATCTTTAAAATTGGAAACAGTAGAAAATAATTTCGCACGTGATTTGTATTCCTGTTCGAATTCAAGATTCATTTCTAATGATTCAAAAAAATATTTTACAAAAAATAAAAACCGACTTCAAAAACACTGAAAAGTTAAAAATAATATAAGAATAGGTACAGACATCACACTTCTATATTGAAGTCGGTGCCAAACGATGATCTCCTAGAAAGTCTTAAAATTTGGCACCGACTTCAATATAGAAGTGTGATGTCTGTACCTATTCTTATATTATTTTTAACTTTTCAGTGTTTTTGAAGTCGGTTTTTATTTTTTGTAAAATATTTTATATTTTTAACTTTTTAGTGAATGACTTTGGTGACCACCTACAATCACCACCTAGGGGACCACCCTAGGAGTATACTCTATCGAATACAAAAAAAAATTTGAAAATCGGTCCACAATTGGCGAAGTAATCGCGTAACATACACACAAAACACGTTGGAAACACCTTAAAATTTAATATTTTTCCTCGATTTTCATGGCATCCCATCATCAGATCCTGACTTTGGTGACCATGGGACCACCTTTGGAGTATACTCTATCGAACACAAAAATAATTTTGAAAATCGTTTCACAACTGGTGGCGTAATCGCGTAACATACACACAAAAAAAAACACGCATCGAATTGAGAACCTCCTCCTTTTTTTTAAAGTCGGTTATAAATACGTCTCCAGATGTCAAAATTGTCGACGTGTGGGCCTCAGTGAAGCCGATTATAAATTTACAAAACACTGACTATTTCTAGGCTTGGCAATGGTCATAGTTTTGTAGTTTATATTGATTTTGATAGCGAATGCATCTTAAAACTTATGAAGTAGAAACTGTTGTTAAAATAAGAACTCTATATGGCCAATTCTACAAACTTCAGTTTTTAACTGAGCAGAATTTCACTGAGCTTTCTTTTGTCACTGTCGTAAAAGATAACTGTTGTTTTATAAAGTCACAAGTGACATCCCTTCAATAAAAAAAAAATAACTGTTACTTCGTCTACAAATGTGCAGAACATAGGTTTAGTGGAAGTTTCTGTAGACAGCCCTACCTCCTCTGGCTCTTATGACTAACAAGGATAAGTTTAACAAATCATATATTAGGTATATAAGAAAAATTGTTCCCCGTCATGTACACTTTCGAATTTGTCGATCCAATGATTCAGGTCATTTAGGTATAAAAAGAAAAACTTTTGAGAAGGTTCAGAACCATTTGTGGTTCCTAAAATGAAAAAAAGATTTGTCAAAGTTATGATCAATCGTCTTTAAAATGCGCCAAGAATAAAATCGGGCTACCTGTATCCTATTCGAAAAGTAGATATTCCCTATTATACTATACACCTTGGTCCATTCACCAAGAGCAAGGAAGGGAATGCCTACATTTTGACTATACTTAGTTGACGGTTTAAGTATATGTTTGCAAAAGTCGTAAAAAGTACGAAAACTACGGCATCGAAGGCTTTGATTGCTATTAAGTCAAAAGATGAGCTTTTAAATAAATTTTATGGAGATAGGCTGATCTTCAAATCATCCTTGAGAAAATAGATTATCACATCCAAACAAGTAAAATAAACAAAAAACTTCGTATGATGCAAACAGGGCCGTCACTGCAGTCTATAAATAAGGTGATTACCTATGTGAATATTCAACAAATATTCACATAAAGGCAATAGTAAAAAAAACTTATCAAAATTCATTGGGTCATATAAAATTTTTGAATCGCTACGTAATTACGAGATATAAAAACGTATAGATATAACATTGGTAATATTCTAGGATTAAAAAAACAAAAGTTCTTTGGGAGTGTCATTGCAGCAGACAGTTGCCTACCCAGGATAAACTTGGTGTAACTTTATACTTCAAAGAATAATCCAGTAAATCCAGCTGTAAATACGAGGATGATATTTTTATCGCAACGCTGCAAGGACAAACACAAACTCCATGATACTTATGTTAAAATATTTATTAACTGAATTTTAAAATTCATGATTTGGAATGTTGTGATTTTTGGTGTGCACCGGGAGGTTGACCCACACCGGGAGGATGGCCGAATGTTGTGATTTAAAATAATAATTGTTTGATTTGTATTCAATTGTGGTTTATTTTCTTTATTAGTTTAAACTTTTAATAAATAATAATGTTAATCATAAGTTAATCATGCGGTTTACTAAGAAAATACACAAATCTGTTTAGCTTCTACCGTTCTTAAATACTATTCCAAAAATAATTGTCAATATGGTTACTTAAAGAACATTTTGTTTTGATACTTTTCTATTTAAAAATGTAAGGTTAATTTGTATTCAGGCATTTTATTCTAATCATTTTAGTCTAACACTTCCTGTTTAAGTATTAACAATGTAGCGTTTTAAAAGACAGTATGAATATGGCTGGACTTCCGATTGGTTTGTGTCGGTAAATGCAGGTGGACGTACCGACAAGCTGGCGACTAAAATCATAATGTTATTGCTTACCAATTTCCGGATAACATGCGTCGATAAAGGCGCTGATGATGAAAATCTTACTATTAGTTACCGACATCAATTCGGCATGTCGACAAAGGCGTAGAGCACGTTGCCGACACAATGTGGAGCGGGTGAATATAAAATACACCGCCAACCAGTCGGCAGATCAGTCGGCAGACCACCATTTGCTGTTAGTTGTGAAGAATAGTCTCAACAGTGTATTCCTGCTGTTATCTACTTGAATTGTGGCTCCAATAAATAACAGAAGCGACTCCAGTGTTTTATTCATCAAAATAGGTTTATTTAATAGAAATATGTTGGTATAATTTTTGTCGAAAGATAATATAAAAAAATAGTAATTTTAATAAAGAAAAATAAAGTATGTAGGTACAGCGTTTTGTACAGCGAACAACATATCAAGCTATAGACTGGCACTATCAATACCGATGCTATTACGAGCGACACGAGGGTGGTCTAAGAGTCTTTATTTTTTATTATTATTGGTGAAGACTGATTTATGTTTTGTTATAATAGCACTCCAAAGCACGCTGGCTGTGCTGTCTGAGACCACCAGAGACGTCGGTTAGACCAGCAGCGCATTTAGATCCTTACTCAAAATGTATAAACGCCGCATTTAATTTTACAGACAATCCTCTTATAGTATATTACTCGATTAGGTGCGTCGTGATGTGTTCCTCACCGCTCGGCCTATGCTGCAGCAGGTGTGCTGGAAGAATTCCTCATCACGCCATCCAAAGGACACCGCCGCCAACTACATGGCATGAGCAAAGTGGCCGGATACAACGTGGCAGTGCTGCCAGCATTTTGGAAACGTTGCTCACAAACAGCGGCGAATGATTAGTTTTGTTTAGGTTAGTGTAAGTTTTTTTAGGATAGGTATATTTTTAATGTTATTTTACAGACAATATAAAGTCTAAGAGAGTATAAAGTCGTCTAGGAGCTGGCGGTTCAACTAATTTTCATAAAGATAGGAAGTTTTTAATTAATATCGAATAGATCATGTCGATATTTCAGGGTCAAGAAGTCGAACTATTCAGTTTCCTACTATCAACGCAGAATCGAATGCTGTTATCCTTCTTGGTAACCATTACCACCGGGCTCGCCCACGGTGAGCGTGAAGGTCGAATAACACCCATCTCAAGCATCTTGTCGATCTCCTCGTTTAGGATCCCAAGCTCGACGGGCGACAAAGGGTAGTAACGCTGACCGAAGGTCAGTTAGTTTTCACCCTGGCCAGGTCGTTTGGCGTCGAAATTTCCAGCGTGGAACAACAGACGAACAGAGAGGTGGCAAATTTGCACCTCGTTTTATTCAATGCCGAGTAGTCAGGCGGGTTTCCCCGCAGGTGTATGAGTTGGCTGAAGCGGATTCGCCGCATGTTGGTATATACCACGTCAAGGATATATTAAAAAAAAAAATATTGTTCATTTTTCTAAATTCTAAAAGACGCGTCTGTCCGTTGTATTAAATTTTCGCATACTTGGTTAGGTTGTTCCTTTTACTTTTAGGCTTGAGGTGCTTATCTTTGATTTCATTTCTGTTCGACTGTGAAAACCAAAGTCGATTTCGTCATTTACATCATTTTCGTCCTGGTTACGTGGTTTCCTTATGTTTCCATTGCGATATTCAATTTCAAAAAAAGTTGTCCTTTACCGTATAGAATTGTTAAAAGGTTTGTTTATTTTCACTTTAAGTGAATAGTTTTTTTTAATTTGTGTTAACCTTTTTTTATTTTTCTTAAAGATTTACTTTTCCTGATGTTTAGGTGGCGAATGTTTTTTGAGGCATGAATGGAATTCGTTTCTTATGTATGGCTAAGTTTTTCGCCGGTGTTTGCGTTCCTTTGTCTTTTGTATTCTTTAGGGCGTTCTCTTGTTTAAGTGGGGGGATCACTGTAGCGTTAAAGCCGCTACATGGCAAGTCTGCTATATTCTTTTTAGTTTGTTGTTCTGACCTTTTTTGTTCGCTGTCTTACCGTTGACATAGGAGCTTGCGACGGATGACAGATAAAAGATATTGAGAGATTTAGCACAAACTATATAGAGATGAGATTTAGTGGGTTTTCAGATTTTTCGTTGGAAAACTAATTATTTTGTTGAGAGAATTTAAGGATTTTTGTGAAAGAAATTAATGAAATTGTGTTAATTTTACTACCGAAAGTCTATGCCGCCTGCGTTTTGGAGCACTAAGGTCGCACTACGTAAATCTTTTACCCTTGGATAGGGGTAAGTAGTTCTATTGAAGATTTGGATAGGCTCGTTTGGGTTTACGTTTAATGTTTATGCTTGAATTGTTTGGTTTCAGTTTTTAGTTTGGGGCGGTACTAGAGTCCGTGAGCGGAGAAGGAAGTATGCCATGTGATGAGTCAATTTTGACAACAGCAGTACATATACAAACATCACCACAGGTCAGGCCTTTAACCATTATACCTTGTTCCTGCTCCCCTACATTCTGAATCCACGTTAGACATAAAATTACCAAGATTGTAAGTCCAGTTCATGATCACCTTGAGGTCTACCCAGAGTTAGTCATATAAGGTAGTTATTTAAGCTACGGATCTAAGTAAGTAGCTTTGTCTGTTCTATCTAGTAAGTTAATTTATTCCTATAGGAGCAGAATTACTTTCAATTTTGATGTGTCAGCGGTATATGTTCTATTTTAGTTAAATGTACATTGTATTTATGTAAGACCTAAAAATTTGTACTTTCTTTAGCTCTAAATTACATAGTCATATGTATGTACAATAGCCATTGAGCTTAGGAAAAGCAGCATGCTTGTTTAACGCTTCTCCAACTGCTAAGTTAATAACGAACTGTAAGTGAATCTATTAACTCCTTGATTTATTTTTTCCCTCATGTATTTTTTTAAAATGTTTATAAGTATACATATTTTTTATTTGTCTAAATTATTAAAGTTTCTCATTGGCATTTCTTGGTTCTTTTTTTTGAATCAACAAATTCTCCGTATTTCTCCTGCTGTCCAATCCCAGGGGTTCGTTACAGATTTCTACTCGTAATAGAGTTTTTGTAACATTTTACTGTTGCCTCATGATGGAATCCATATCACTACGAAAGCTGTCAAGTCTGTCGTCTGAATCGAGCGCGAACATTCAACCCTCCGATGGGAGATCTGCCATCTGCAAGGCTTGAGTACCATAGAAGACCATTCTCTTTTGTAGGGTTGGATTATTTCGGCCCAGTGCAGGTAACAATTGGCCGACGGAAGGAAAAGAGATATGTGGCTCTTTACACATGCCTGGTCGTGAGAGCTATTCATCTGGAAATAGTTCACTCTCTATCTGCTGATTCTGCGATTATGAGTCTGCGAAGGTTCATCGCTCGTCGTGGTACTCCCAGTGAAATTTACTCAGATAATGGGACAGCTTTCGTGGGCGCTAATAGAGAATTGAAGTGCCTGTATGAGCTTACTGACTTCGCCGCTAATGAGCGAATTAAATGGAAGTTTATACCACCCTCAGCGCCATTTATGGGGGGTGTATGGGAACGTTTGGTACGGAGTGTGAAGGTGGCTCTTAATACAACATTAAAAGAACGAGCGCCAAGGGATGAAGTTCTGAAAACGTTACTGAGCGAAGCAGAGTTCTTAGTAAATTCACGTCCCCTGACACATGTTCCTGCAGATCCAGACTCACCTGAAAGCTTGACACCGTTCCATTTCCTTATTGGCAGCTCATCTGGTCGCTCTATCCCAGTTTCCGTAACAGACGATGTCTTCTCTTCTCGAAAATTGGAAAATTGCAGTACGCTTAAGCGATTTATTTTGGACCCGATGGCTAAAAGAATACCTTTCAAATTTATTACCACGGAGGTCGAATACTGGTTGTATAAAACCTAACATTAAAGTTGGAGACGTTATCCTCATAGCCGATGGCAATTTACCCCGTGGAACTTGGCCGCGAGGTCGTGTACTCGCCTTGTTTCCTGGACGAGACAAAATTGTCAGAGTTGCGGACATACAAACGTCAGCCGGAATTTTAAGGCGGCCGTTAAAAAAGTTAGTGCCGATTTGTTAGGTGGGTATTTAAACTTTATTAGGTATTATTTTCGTTTTTTTTGTTTGTAAAGGGGATAAGGTCAGTGCATCTAAAATGAATATAGTTTTTATCTTTTAGATTGTTAGGGGTGCTCAATATTTTTTGTCAGTTCACCTATAATGAATATTGTTTTTATATTTAAGTTTGTCAGGGGTACTCAATATTTTAATTCCTGTCTACATTATAGAAATATTTATTTTATTTCCCGTTTTTCAAAATAAATTCTTTTCTTTTTTTGTGTGTGGATGATGTGCATAACACACCTTTTTTGTATAAATTGTCATTGTTTGAAATAAGCTTACTTATATGACTTCTTTTTCTGACATATTAATTGTAACTTGACATTTCATTACTAAATTATTTTTGTATCAGTTTTTCTTTGTTGTTAATAAATTATTATATTCTATCCTAAAAACCCTGTTTCCATTGTTCCTCATCATCATACCAGCATAAATACAGTCCACATTCACATGTTACACGTGCTAAATCTCTTCCAAAGCACGATATTCAGCAGAATATGAACCTGCATTAAGCAGCTAGTATATGCAGTTACCATAAGGAAAGGAAACAAATATGTATATTAATCTATTCAATTCTTGGTAAATGAACAGAAGGAGCAGGTACTAGTCACGATACTGATAAATACCATATTATTAATTGCAGGTTAGCGCATCCGCATTGTATAGTCAATGGCAAATAAGTTGAGTCAAAATGATGAGTTTTCTTCATTCGATTGAGGAAAATTAATTTTTGAAGTTACGGCTGCATGTTCATCAATCCTTTACCTTACTGCTTACTAACATATTTTGTCTTTCTGCTTTGACATTTTAAAAATCATTTATGTATTATTTCTTCCCTGTAGTAAAGCAATGTATGTATAAGCACAGTTTAACAATCATACAGTTACGAAATGAACGTGTTTGCGCAGAGCAACGGCGGGGAACTCACGGAGAAGCGGGTGGCGCGGTCCGTGGCCTACAAACTCGCCGAGTTTGTTTACTCGAACGCTGAGGGTTGAAAGAAACGACAGTGTGTGACTGTGTGATACGCGAGCGAAATTTGCATTGGTTTTTCACGTGAATTGTTTATTACATTATTTATAATGGTGCACACTTGTTCTGTATACGGATGTTTCTCGACCGCAAAATACAATAAGGAATTAAGATTCCACAGATTTCCCCGCGACGCGAGGTATATTTATTCCTATAAAATCTTATTATTACTTAACCAAATTGGTATCGTCTAGTACTATTATTTATTTTGTTTACACTATTTATAGCCGTCGTATAGTGATATTATACCAGTAAAAAGGTTAAAGCATAACTTCAAAACTTAAAAAGTTATAATCTGCATCTATGCACTATGAGAGTTTAGTGCAATAATAATAAATACTTCCTAGTTAATTCTCAACTATATTTTAATAAACTCTAGAATAAATGTGTCGCTGCTACCTACCTTCCCGTGGATGTCGAAAAAAACGACTTAAATAGTTTAGTGTAATTTAAAATATAGTTTATAGTTAATTCTGAACTATGAATCAACTCTATAATACATGTATCGCCGCTACCTAGGTATCTTCCCGTGGATGTCGTAAGAGACGACAAAAAAGTTTAATGCATATTTTTTACTTTGTAGACATTTTTATACCTTTAAAATATGGCGAACTTAGGTAGGTATTCGATGTCTGTACTTTAATTCACCTACGAGCACCGATCACCTACCTGACCTGACATAGGTACCTAACATACCCAACATATTATGTAAATGTAGTTAGGTATATGGGTACCTACTTCCTGTAAATAAATTACATTATAATCATTTAAATTATTTTTCTTTTTTGACAACCCTTACACATTTTCGAGTGACAGCGTAAGTTCCCACGCTGCCGGCGGCATCGTCCAACATCAAACGCGTTTCTAAACTGTATGATTGTTAAACTGTGGTATAAGTAACATAACATTACTAGAGTCCTGTCCAAATCAGATAAAACAACCTCACGTCTTGTTTCTTAGGGTTAAAGTATAAGTCGCATAAGCTTTTAGGGTATTCTTATTATGCTATTGACGGCACACTGAGAAAACAGAGGGCCAAACAAGACCGACCCGTGGTACAACTGTTTTGTTCAACTGGTTGTACAAAGGGGAAGTAAATATACCGATTGTACAACTGGTTGAACATTCATTTTATTATTAATATTTACGACCCGTAGTACAACTGTGAAAAATGTCCTACTCGTTTGTCCAACTGTTCTATCACGGGGAAGTAAAATGATCTATCGTCCAACTAATCCGGTCATATTTTTTTGACATTATCATGCCATATTACTATACCTTACAAGGCCACATTTAGCATAGGGGCCATGTGGGCCCAGGCCCATAGCGGCAAATTTTTAGGGGCGACAAAGCGATAGAGAAAAAACTGGAAATTGGAATATATAATAGATTGTATGATAAGAGAGCAAAGTAGTATTTTTAAGGCGAGGGCGCTACTTTGAACCACGAGCGAAGCAAAGGAGGAATTCGAACGTATATCGCCCGAGGTAAAAATAATTTGCTCTCGAGTTATAGGTACAGACAACATCACACTTTTATATTGAAGTTTGGCACCGACTACAATATAGAAGTGTGATGTTGTCTGTACCTAGTTTTATATTATTTATATCATTTTAGTATTTTTGAAAACGGTTTTTATTTTTTTCACTCTTCATGTTTGTAATATAGCTCCAATGTAAAGCTGATGTACTGTTCTTTCGTTTTAAAGCCCTAAACGTGGTGAGTGTTAAAGGAAAGTTTTTTTAACTCCACAATTAAGTATTGTATTTTTCTAAAGATCAAACACATGTTTGTAAACAAACTGCAAATTAACCTGAGCCTGAAACCTGAGCAAATGATAAAAAAGAAAATAGTATACGTATATTGTAAACTCAATGTAACCTAGGGCACTTATATAGAGTCTTTTAATTGGAAGGCAGGAGGGGGGAGGGCTAAGCAAAAATAACAGTAATAAGCATAGTAATTTGTCCATCTAGTAACTGTATTTGTATGTGTCTAATGTAAACATCAGTCATTACATATTGTGTCCTTCTTATTGTGCCAATATTTCGCTTCGCAAATTTTAATATATCATGTCTTCTCTAATGACAAATATGTGACAAGTGTCAAAATAAATGTAAAATAATTTTAAATCAACATCATGAATAGCCTCTTGGCTCGTTATACCTGGTTAGTTGGTTCAAGGATAAATTTACATACCTTAAATACAACCAGTTGTACCACCGATAATTTGTTTTCCAGGATTGGATCAGGGGTAAACGTACTCCCCCTTGGTACAACTGGTTGTACAATCGGTATATTTACTTCCCCATTGTACAACCAGTTGGACATAACAGTTGTACCATGGGTCGGTCACCCAAACAAGATCCATTTTCTCTTGTTTGGCGTGTTTTTGATTGAATCGATATATTGATAGAAGATGCAAAAAAGCGGCTTGGTCATTTTAACTTTGTGAAGTTTAATTAAATCAATGCCCTTTCATCTTATTAGATACAATCAGATTTATATTTGTTTCTTCAAATTTCTTGACTGAATTATACATTATACATATTCAAATCTACTATATGATCTGATAATTGGAACAATACTGTAGATTTATTGATTTTATTGCATGGAAATGGTTCATTCAATTAATTCATATTTACTTTAAATATTAGCTAAATATTTCAAATTACCAAAATATAATTTATTGGATCAATAATTTACCATGATTACCTTGAATAAGATACTTAGTTAATACACCTATGTCACTTTTTTTATATCTAATATTAAAACAATCGGTTCGACATAGTTGAGGCAATCATTTTATTAGGTTCGATTCTAAGTCAAGACATGGTTCTTACAACGAAACTCAGATGCTTATGACAATATTTTTTTGTTAGTTGATATATTCATTAGCTTTATTTGACACAAATAATTACTCGTTTGATTCAAACAAAAGTCTCCGCTCCTTATTTAGCCTAGACGTGCTGTCCAGTGCAAAAAAATGTGGTGCCAATTAGCACCACCTCGCTTAGTGGATCGCGGGCGAATGTGATACGTAGCCGATATGCCGTGAAGATTGTGTTGCTAATTTGGCAAGACATATTTAAAATCTTTAGTGTGACGTGACAATAAAACACTGTTGTGGTGTACCTTGCAGCAAAATCACTGTAAGGTTTTAACAGGCTTTAAACGGCACTAATATAACTTTTGCTTGGGCATCAGGAGAAAAATCATGATAGTTATTTGTAATACAAATCCAAGAAACTCACTAAGAAAAAACGAAAAGTTAGTATAAAAAAAATCATTTCTTTATTCAACCAAATGATTAATTGTTTCGCTGAGGAATAAAAAACCATAAAATGTTGTTATTGTTTTTTACTCGTATATTTTGCTCCTTGTAATCCCATTATATTAACTACTACAGACATTTCATTACAATGGAATTCAAATAGGTAGACAGATACAACAAAATCATCATATCCGGCTCTAGCGGGTTACTTCCAGCAGTACACACACATACACAGTGTACGAATGGGACAAAAAATGCCATCCTTACTTAATGTACAAATGCTACTAATTTTTCTCAGTTGTTCGAACACCTGGCAGAAGTAGCTTTTGTACACACTATGTAAGTATGAACTTTTTGTCCTTTGTACAGTGTGTGTGTACTGTGTACTGCTGGGTGGGAGTAACCGCTGGTGCCGTATATGATCTGTGACGACTGTACTGTATATGTCTACCTATTTAAATGTGTTCTCACCCAGTGATAAAACTGAATAAGATGAATTATTTCTTAGAACAAAGAAAACCTATTTAAAACAACTATGTTTGTTATTCATTATAATATAGCTAGTTATTATCTACAAATATTACGATATTTAAAGTAAACAACCCTTGAATTTAAACCAAACAATATTTAAATCAATAAACATGTTTGTTGAAGTAAATAAGAAATGATATTAAATGCAAACAAGTTGATATGATTGAACTGAACACATACTCGTACAAGCAAACAAGATCTGTGTAGTTCCATCGAATAAGATCTTTGCAAGCTCAAATGGGTTCAAGATGCTTGTTCGAGATTATCAAAATCTTGATTGAATCAACAATTTTTTTTGCAGTAGTTAGGAGTAAGTAGTAAACTCTTAAGATTATATTTGATGGCAATAAAAAATAATATCAGTTCTTGTGGATTGAGAGGCCGGGCTATCACTACAAGAAATTTGAAGTGCCTATATAGCTTTCAAAACCTATATAGCTCTTAAACAATTTATTCATTTTAGATTTCTGCTCTACTCAAAGATCCAACAGCCAATCACCTTTCGCAAACACTGACTTATGTCAAGGATAGCTGTCAACTTAGTACTACGGTGAACTACTCGGTAAGACTACTGGGAATTCCCAGTAGCCCATTAATTCTACATTTTCTAGCTAAGATGTACTTGCGTGAGCTTTAGTTTTTCGAAAACAGAATCTCAATAGTAGATTATGCACCAAGGGATTAAAGCAGTGTCTAACGTCACGGGCGCCATATTGAACCCCGAGCGTAACGAGGGACTCTAGAGTTAAAATTTAACTCCTGAGCGAAGCGAGGGAGTTATGTAGAGTCCTAAAGTGAAGCGAGGGGTTCAAGTCGCCTAAGACGAAGACACTGCTTTAATCCAGAGGTGAATACTCTACTTTTCATACCATCTGCGAGACAATAAAAACTCAGGGCTCTATAACCAATTACTTAGGTGGTAGTTTTCATCATGAACTAAAAATCACTATAGATATTATTAAGAAAACCATAAAATAAAATAAAAAATATTTTTCTCAAGCACGAACACGTTACGTTATCTTAAATAAAGCTTAAAACATTACAAAAACTTCAAACCATATTTAATAATAATATAACAAGTATGAACTTAGTCTACCCATCGATTTGCAATACTATACGAAAGCTGCTGGACCCAGTCAATGACCTTTAGTAGCACGCAGGGCGAATGTTAATTTGTTAACAATAAAATGGTATCAAATAAATTTCTTTTATTTTTCAACTTTGTTGTACCTATTTTCTTTTGAAACAGCAATTAATAACTATACACAACTGTCGAAATAAATCTCAAATAGTCGACAACCTATTGACCCCAAATAAAAAAAGTTGAAGCATCTGGACATTTACTTACGTTTTTTAACTTTACTTATCAATAAAACACTGAATATACTTTTAAAACGACTGTATTATTGATGCCACAATACATATTCCACTAAGCACTTTATTAACGTAAGCAACAAGATATTACAATTTTGAAATACGTAGTAACTATTAAGTAATCTGTGGTAATGGCGTTGGCGGCAAAGTTTTAGCTATGAAAACAATACAACGGCATACTGTTGGTGCAAATTATGGAAGAATTTGTAGAAACATTATTTATTTTTAAATATGCCGCTTAATTTTTCCAAATGCTGTTTATCCGCCGGCAGCGTTAGTGTTCTTGCTTTACTCTGCTTTTTATTCTTTTTTATCGATAGTTAATGGTGGCCGTCAAAAGATGGCGCTTTTTGCATAAAAAGTATTTTATCAATAAAAAATAAAGTGAAATTTAAATGTTTATTTTAGCTTGCAGTATTATGTAGATAAATATTTTAGAATTTTGGTAAAGAAATTATGTATTTAGATTTTATAAAAACATTATTTACACAGGTAGAATGTCTTTGTCTACAGTGGATGCACGCTACTGCTGTATGGGCGTAGAAACTTTGCCTTCCTAAGCTAGCATCTATGCTTAATTTTCATACGAATTTTATGTTCCATATTTAAAACACTTTAATCCCTTGGGAGTTTCATACAAAATTATATCCCTTGGGATATAATGTCTTGCTTTACGTTGAAGTTAAGGGGGATCTAATTGAGCATTGTCGAGCAGGTGGTATGAAAATATCTTTATTCAATATAGACCTTTACAAACACCTTTGACGTACCTAACCATGATTAAGATGCACGCAAATAGAATTAAAAAAATATTAAACAAAAAATGTATGTGTTTTTGAAGTCAGTTTTTATTTTTTGGTAAATATTTTTTTGTTTGTATCTTATAAGTGAATTTCATTATCAATTCGGCTCATGACTACCAGACGCAAACACCCGAATAGCTTCAGAAAAAACATGAAACACGTTGGTCGCGTCTATTAAATTTAAGGGTTTCCCTCGATTTTCGTTGGATCCTAGCATCAGATCCTGACATCCTGACCCTTTCAAATAATAATTTAAAAAAAGAGTTTTTCAAATCGGTAAAAATGGCAGAATTATGAGGTAACAAACATAAAAAAAGAATTGATAACCTCCTCCTTTTTGTGAAGTCGGTTAATGAAAAAAGGTGATGCTAAAACCGTTCGGAAATTGGAAGAGCATTCTCGAGAAAAACAGGCAAGAGATTCGGAAGATCAAATTTTTGTCTATCTTACCATTTATATGTCTGTCATTGAAGGATAATAATGGAATACCTAGAAATTAGTGAGATGAGAAATAGGTGTGGAGTGAAAGAAGATGTACTTAGTGATAAAGATCAAGTTAAGGAATGCTGAGATGTTTTGAATATATGAAAAAGATAGATGAAAGACAGCCGATGAAAGTATGGTGAATAGGCGAATGTGCATGTAGGATAGATACGGACGACCAAGGAGTATTTTACTAAAATAAAATCAATGGGTGATATACTGAAGATAGGCCTAGTCAAAAGTACTGTTTAACTAGTGGAATAACAGGAGATCTAATCTGTTTCTCCGAAACGAACTTTCGTCAACAAACGAAGATCAAACGAAATTTCGCAACTGTCTCTACTCTATTTCATTATCGAATACACACAATAATTTCGTTTCCATAGACGACTTTCGTGAACGAATGGAATGAGACCATCGCCGTAAATTGGGGTGAATATTGTGAAACAAATAAGTTTGCGGGGTCAATAGAGTGAAACAAAATATGAGGAACGAATGGAGTACCATGGAGACCATTGTCGTAAAATGGGGTGGAAAGGGTAAAGGGTTTCCGGGGTCAATAGAGTGAAACGAAAACTTTTTCCTTTCTTCGATATATACGATATATGTATATATGATTTTCTCGTTAATTTGTGAGAAAATAGTAAATTATTAATGGATGATCTCAAACATTTTTGTCGAAATGAAAACAATCACGATTTCTTGAAATTTGCCTTTGTATAAAATAGAAGGTGAATAGAATAGAAGTTCCATTAGTGGTTTAGCAATTTTTTCGACTGATTTTTTTATGGTCCGCTATCGCGACACATTTCTTATATTATTATAGGAATGTTTCAGTCGCAGTTACATTTTGTGTTGTGTTGTTCGTTATCAAGTAAGCATTCTAATTTCTAAATTGTAAGAAAGAATGTTATTGGTACTTATCAATAGGTATATTTTGAGCTTTTATGTAAACAATATTGATGATTACTGATTTTAGCTTAAAATGAAAAGCTCCGTCACCCCATAGCAAATCGATGCTCCTCTTAATTATTGAGTGCAATCTATCTTCTTGTTTCTTAATAATATATAAAATTCTCGTGTCACCACAGTGTTTGTTACCAAACTCCTCCGAAACGGCTTGACCGATCTTTATGATTTTTTTTGTGAATGTTCGGTACCTAGGTCTGAGAATAGGTTGTAAACTATTTTTTTATTATGACGAAACGTAGTTCGCCGGAACAGCTAGTATCTATATATATAAAAGGAGATGTTCCCATCTATAGACGCACGCACATCCGTAACCGCTAATGGTATAAACGTGAAATTTGGACAGTTGTTTTAGTTCAAAATGTGGACGCATACTAAGAAGGGATTTAAAAAAAAATTACCCTAAAGGGATGAAAAAGAGGTTGCAAGTTTGTATGGAAAAATCTTTAAATTAGCAACGATTTTGATAAAACTTGAGAATCATGCTCTTAAAAACATCTTATTGAATACGTGTTTCATAGTTTATTGGAATTCACCCCTTTAGCGTGCAAAATAGGGGTTAAAAGTTTCTATGGAAAATATTTAAAATCTGCTCCAATTTCTATGAAATTTATTATCCGAGCTCCTAAATATAAATAACAATCTTCTATATAGGCAACATAATTATTTTTCCAACGGGAAAATGTAAAATTTCCACGCGAATAACGCGGGCGAAGCTGCGAGCGGAAACCTAGTTTTGTATTAATTCCCCAGTCGGGAATCGACACTAAAGAAGGCTTGCGAACGAAATCCGACCTTATATTTGAAATGACCGTTTACATTTGAAAATATAAAAAATAAATAAAGTTGAATGTATAGAATTTACTCCAAAAAAATAGTGAGTTTTAAAGACCGGAGTGAAGAGATATTTGCATTAAAATTACCGAACCACACTTTCGTAATTCATTACATTCAGAAACGGCCAAGTGCGTGTCGGGCTACGCGCAGTGTTGGGTTCCGTAGTTAACTTTGAGTTCACACTCACACATCACAACACATTGCTATTAAATTAGGCATTATTATTATTATTGAAGCTGCAATGATGTTATATTTCCTTAACTTCACGTGGTTCGTAAATTTATATTCAGTACTAATATTTTATAAGTTGGTCGTCCAAAACTTTTTAGTTTAGCAGATAGCGGGGCGGGGGGGGGGGGGGGGAGACACTTTCTTCTAACAAAAATTTGCACTTTAAAACCAAATATTTCAGAAACGGATCCCGAAATAGAAAAATGGTGTTCTAAACCTTAAATTATTTTTTAAAGACCTATTCAACAATACCTCAGACAATGGGTTAGTCGAGAAAAAGATGTACTCCCACCCACCTTAGCATTTTGTGAGGTTAGCACCACACATGATAATTCTTTTTCATCATCATCATCATCTCAGCCGCACGACGCCCACTGCTGGGCATAGGCCTCCCCCATGGATCTCCACAACGATCGGTTCTGCGCTGCCCGCATCCAGCGGCTTCCCGCGACCTTTGCCAGATCGTCGGTCCACCTGGTCGGGGGCCTACCCACTGAGCGTCGTCCGGATCGTGGTCGCCACTCAAGAACCGTTCGGCCCCAACGGCCATCGGTCCTTCTAGCTATGTGTCCCGCCCACTGCCACTTCAGCTGAGCAATCCTTCGAGCAATGTCGGTTACTTTAGTTCTCCTGCGGATCTCCTCATTTCGGATCCGATCACGCAGGGAGACCCCAAGCATTGCTCTCTCCATTACCCGCTGAGCGACCTTGAGCTTTCGGACGAGACCCATAGTGAATGGCCACGTTTCGCTTCCGTAGGTCATCACTGGCAACACACACTGGTCAAAGACTTTCGTCTTGAGACACTGAGGTAATTTGGACGCGAAGATTTTTCGTAACTTCCCGAAAACTGCCCATCCGAGCTGGATTCGACGAGAGATCTCTTTCTCGAAGTTGGACTTACCTAACTGGACTATCTGTCCCAGGTATACGTAGTTGTCTACAACTTCAAGTGTAGTGTTCCCAATATTAACTGGAGTGGGTACAACATGGGCATTCGACATGATTTTTGTCTTATCCATGTTCATTTTAAGACCCACTCTTTGGGAAGCACTACTGAGATCTCCGAGCATGGTGTTCAGGTCTTCCAAGGTCTCAGCCATTAGAACTACATCATCGGCAAAACGGAGGTGTGTTAGGTACTCGCCATTGATGTTAATGCCGTATCCTTTCCAATCCAGAAGCTTGAAAATATCCTCCAATGCAGCGGTAAAGAGTTTTGGAGAGATAACGTCTTCCTGCCTTACACCTCGCTGCAATTGGATGGGATTAGAGCTCTGGTTCTGGAGTCAAACCGACATAGTGGCATTTCCGTATAGGTACCTTAGCACCTCTATGTACCTGTAGTCCACTTGGCACCTTTGGAGAGACTGCAGCACCGCCCATGTCTCAATCGAGTCGAAGGCTTTCTCATAGTCCACAAACGCCAAGCAAAGTGGCAGATTATACTCCTCGGTCTTCTGTATAACCTGCCGCAGCGTATGGATGTGGTCTATGGTACTATAGCCTTTTCGGAAACCGGCTTGTTCGGGAGGTTGGAAGTCGTCAAACCTGCGAGCGAGACGATTCGTAATGACTCTCGAAAACAACTTATAAACATGACTCAGGAGTGAGATTGGCCTATAGTTCTTCAAGAGTGTTTTATCACCCTTTTTGAAGAACAAGATGACCCCACTCTCGCTCCATGCTTTAGGCGTTCTGCCCTCGAGGATAACGGAATTAAAGAGCTTCTGGAGGACTTTAAGTATCGGCTTACCGCCCGCTCTCAGAAGCTCTGTAGTGATTCCGTCATCACCCGCCGCCTTGTTGTTTTTTAGTTGTTTGAGAGCCATACTAATCTCGTACAGGCTGACGTCCGGAATATCTTCGGTATAGTGTCGGGTAAGCTTGGCTCTGGGGTCTCTAGCCTCGCTTTCAACAGGTGCTTGCGTGGAATATAACTGTCCATAGAAACTCTCGATCTCCCTTAGGATCTCAGGCTTCGACGAAATGAGGCTACCGTCGTCAACCTTCAGCTGCGTCAGTTGACTTTGCCCAATAGACAGATATCTCGCAAATACTTTGGAGCCTTTATTTAGCTCGATAGCCTCTTCAATACGAACCGTATTGAATCGGCGAAGGTCGCATGTCAGTGACTTTGATATCTGCCTATTAAGCTGCCGGTAACGACTAGCATCCGTTGAATTCTGCCTCATTTCGTGTCTCCGATCCATAAGTTGGAGCGTTTTGTCGGAGAGTTTCTTTATTCTGGGACGGCGGGTTTTAAAGAACTTAGACCCTACCGTACGGACAGTATCCACCACCATGTTGTTTAGATCGTCCACATTTAAGCTGTTCTCAAGGGCTTCGAAGCGGTTCTGGAGCTCGAGTTGAAACCATTCGGGGTATAATTCTTTTTATTAATAAATACAGTCTGATGTTACCTAAATGTATAATGTAAACTGACACATCTATTTGTAATGGAAGTTGAGCTCAAAAGTTTGCTTTGAGGTCATACCAAATTACAGCTTTCTAGTACTAATAGTCTTTGAGTAAAATCGCGGACAGACAGACAGACAAGGCGAAACTATAAGGGTTCCTTGTTTACTACGGAACCCTAAAAACTACTGAAATCTTGATCGTATAGCAGAGATTCCTTTGCTTTCTAGCTACATCAATATTGATGAAATTCATTCATTTATAAATTTTGATTTGTTTTGTATGTTTGTGTTCGTTTTTGTTTGCTGGGTTATTATTTTCTTGAGTTTTGTGGTTTAAGTTTTGGATTTTTCCACGACTTTGCACTTGTTTATTGGACTCTTGATTCTTGTTGCCTTTACGTTTACTTTCGCATGCCCTTTGGACGTCGCTGTTATTTTATCCTATTTTTATCGATTTTTTTTCATTAATATTATCATTTTTACTAGGTTCATATTTTGAGGCCATTTTAAATTAACAGTGCCAATACAACTACATTACTAAAAATACCTACTAATATTTGGGTGCAAAATTGCAGCTAATAAAATGAAGAAATCACTTTTCTTAATGATCAAAACTAATTTTATAGATAATATCTACTACTATCTATTTGATCAAACTGGTACATACAGGTGCACTAAGAAGATAATTAAAGAACAATAATGCTTACAATTTACACGACGGCACACACAATGAATTCCCAACCTCAAAACATTTAATGCGATATCAACAATGAATAATTTTTAAGCTCCTACTTTTTCAGAGTACTAACAATTAACTTTTTTGTTAGTCCAAAGTTGTTCTATAGATATCAGTAAGCTTCATTGGTGAACGCGACCTTTAAACGCAGGTCTGAAAATACATGAGAGTTTGCCAACCTTCTTTAAATTATTTCCGTGGCAACGCAGTAAAAGTATACCAGCAGCAATTTCACATTAACTTACTTAAAAACTCACAATTACGATTATTAAAAGGTAACACTTTTGTGTTCGTTAACTTGAGGTTAAAATTCCGAAAAATAAACTGTCAAATTCAATTCTTCGTAAACGTTGGAATTTTCGTAAACTAGAGTAGGTTTAGCGAATAGGTATATCTGTCAAACTACTTTCGGTCGAACGAATATTCGAATCGAAGAGAACCGTGGTAGAAAACATGCAGAATTTCATTCGAAATTTCGTTTTTCGTAGAAATAGAGTAGACCTCCAGTTCCTCCTCTTGCTCTCTGCCTAGCTCCATTGGAAAAAGCCGATATCAAAAATATATGCAAAAACTAAATACAAATCATCGGACTTTCTAATAATTAATACGGATAAATGCATTTTAACTCTCCCTCTAGATTCCCTCTAGATTTAAGATTTTCCAGTAAATCTCTTGGCACCAATTGTAGTGTGAAAATCTATATTATTTTACTAGCTGTGCCCGCGAACTACGTTTTGCCTTCTAAAAGACTTCAACGCCTTCTTAGTTATAATAGTTTTCCGTTTTAGAAACATTTTTCATTGATTCTCCTCTCCTATTGGTCGTAGCGTGATATCGCATAGCCTAAAGCCTTCCTCGATAAATGGACTATCTAACACAAAAATAATTTTTTCAATTCGGACCAGCCCTCCTAGCACGTCCACCAAAACACGATATGATAAAGCGGTTTATCGCGGTGAACTGTCAAAATACAATAGGGTTTCGTATTATTTTGACAGTTCACCGCGATAAATCGCTTTATCATATCGTGTTTTGGTGGACGTGCTACGGGGGCAGTAGTTCCAAAGATTATCACCTTCAACCAAACAAACTCTTCAGCTTTATAATATTAGTAAGTAAGTATAGATCGGGTATTTACGGAGCTTCGCTTATTTCAACTTTTAACTTTTTTCACCAAATCAAAGTATATAAATTGCTATCTCATGCGTCACGTTTCATTTAGGCTAGTTTTCAATCAAATACAAAAAAGACAAATTAGACGAAATGTTTCCTAGTAGTGGAATATAACAGTGAATTTGGCGATAGCGGTCTCTATACTACTATTGATGTATTTTATCTTCTAAAAATTTAAGGATTGCCCCGATTTCCTTTGGATCCCATCATCATCAGATCCTGACTAAAATCAGTCCTCAATTGATGGTCATTCTCTTTTGAAGTCAGGATAGACTTTTTGAAGTGCTGTCTATAAAGAAACGAACACATTTTATTTTGAAAATACTTTGATTATTTTCGTTTTTACTTTTTTGTTTTCGTGAATTTTTTTTGACTGTCGAATGGCAGTATTACAGTTATACAGGCTGAATTTCAACAGTTTTTTTCAGTCATTTCGGCGGATTATTTTATAATGTTTTTAAATTTAAACTTTGATTTATTGTCGTTTTTGAAATTCTTACTAATCTTACTAATATCATAAATGCGAAAGTGAGTTTGTTTGATTGTTTGTTACGCTTTCACTCCCAAATCACTAAACCGATCTAAAAAATATTTTACCGATAGATTATCAGTATTTTTTAAAATTAGAGATCTGCACGATATCTAAGGGAGCGAAACCGCGTTCTATCTAAAAACTGGTTTTAACTGTAACATTTACATAAATAAAAAACATATTGAACTTTGTTCGCTCAACATCCCTAATTGCAAAGATATCTCCTTCACCGATGCTACTGCCCTGCCTTTTGCCTTCGATAACTAGAAAGCATGCATTTGTTTGATTAATAAGTCCATGCTGGAAAGACACTGTTTATTTTGCACAAGTTGGTTTTATATTGTGTCACGTTGGCTAAGAACTAATTTATTGACATAATGTCATAATGTTCAAAAATCCAACTTCATGACATTTTCTATGAGACACAATTCAGCTGCCAAAAAACCTTGCTATAGTTGCACATTCGACCTTCACCCATGTAACGCATTAGCTAATTGCTCATGTCCTACAATAAATAAGACCGAAACTGTAAAATACCTAGGTATTCTTCATTCTAGGTATCCATAGTAAATTATCCTTCCATCCTCATATTAATCAAACGGCTATTAGAATTCGCAAATTAATGCATATTTTCAAAAACCTACGTAGTGTTGCTGAACCAAATTAAGTAAGGTCTGTTTACGTCGCACTATGTCAAACACTCCTCATCTACTGCATCACATCATGGGGAGGCTCGGCGGAAACGCATATGTTCCGTCTAGAACGAGCACAAAAAGCAATTCTCAAAGTGAGTACATCCCTTCCATACCGTTTTCCAACCAATGATCTGTACCAATATTGCCAAGTCTTGACCGTCCGTCAATTATTTATTTTGTACACAATTCTTAAACAGCACCAATACACAAGTCACGCCCCCTTTTCACATTCCCACCGTAACCATCTTGTTGCCACCACTACGCCTTTTAAAACCTATACGCCAAAAACTTTTGCTGCTTTCTTGGTCCATAATATTTGAACAATAAATTCAAATAAATCTTTTAGAGAAACTTTTGCTTGTAAATTATAAATAACGCAAACGGCTCTTTTTTGAGGTACAAAAAGTACTTTTTATTCTAGCAGCCGATCCCCACAGTATTATTCCATAGGCCATGGCACTGAAAATAACTAAAGTAAATCTTGCCGTTTCAACATCAGTAAGTCGTCCTATTATTTTTAACTGCATATCTATATGGTTACCGAAACATAACCTTTATTACTACTATTTGTGTCTGGTCTAAATGAGTAAATTTGGCCTTAACAATATACACTGTTTTGATTTTGTCCTGTGGAGTCAGCTTTTTAAAAATGAAGATAATTTTCTTATTTGTCCACAAAGGGACTCGATATGATCATACCACCTCAGCATGCGATTGTGCTTTCCAGCTCAAGTCCTTCCACAGACAACAAGGACAGTGTCATCGGCATAATAATAAATGCGAAAATTTTCGAGGGACAGTTGACAAACCTCATTGACATACAAGGAAGTGTAATGAGTGGGTCTGACGATGCAACCATGTGGAACACCGCACCAGATAGAGACCTCTTCGCTCTAATAAGAATCTATTTGAATACATTGTTTTCGGTTCGATACACAGATCAATGTGTCAGATGTTATTTTTGGCATTTTGAATAAGTATTATGATCATGTACCATATCATGGACCTACAAAAAATATTTTTTTCAGATCCGTGGATCATATCAAATAAAAACTTACATGAGTTAATTGCTTAACTAATTTATTTGAACTTATACTAAATATATATATAACTTGATTTCAACATAAATTATTAATAGCGGCGTCTATGACTTAAGTACGTAATAATTATTAACAACGTGTATATGGCGCGATGGTTCAAATAATTCTTTATTTACAAGATCACTTAATAGCTCGGAATATAGCAACATTTTATACATTTTTTTGAAACGGCAGTGTTAAGTTAACATACAAAGATACATCTAGAATGTAAATTAAGACATCGTAGATTAATTCACGGTTGCATTTTGAATTCGGGTCTGGGTGCTCCATATGCTGTCGCGTGGCTAGTTGCTACACCTCCGCGTCCAGTACTGTACGCATTAGCGACAGCGGTAGCCCCACCAGGCATGCCGTTCGATGACCTACCTCCCCAACCTAAGAACATTGGGAAGAATGCACCAGTTGGCATTTTAGGAGGGTAAGCATCATCATCTTCTTCTTCATCGTCAACGGGCTTCTTAACCTGTTTCTTTTTTGAAACTCTCTTTTTGGGCTTCTGAACTACTTCATCTACTTCTTCTACTTCTGGTTCACTGAGCTCTGGCACAGCTGTCGCTCGAGCAGTTGTGGGAATAAGATCAGTTTTTTCGGTGGGTTCGGAGAGATCTGTTGGCTCTGTGACTGATGGCTTTACTGGTGCTTGGGGGAAGTATACTTCGTTCTGTTGCGGGTAAAAGTTCTCCTCTTGCGGAGTTTGACGGCGTCTGTCGGAGTAATAGTACTGGCTAGAGGGCGTTTGTGGCAGTTGGTATTGTTCTTCTGGCTGCTTGAACATGAAGGATGCCATACCGCCTCCGACCGAGCGTTGGTTGTAGTGCGGATCGAAGTATCGGCTCAATACCATGCCTCCTCGGCTGCTGTCACTTGACCCGTATGACACTGTAACAAGAGGATTATATGTATTATTATTGAAATAATATTATCAGATTTTTTCTGATTGTGATTCAAGATTCATACTTATATTAGATATTAGAAAAATAATAAGTAAACTAACAAAACGTTAAAATATTTTATAAAAGAAATATTTTTAATTCTGACAATAACAATGTTCCCATTTGTCTCAAAAATTTGTTAATCCCAGTTTATATTTTGCCATATGAGTTCAAAATGTAAGAGTTTATATGTTCGACTGTATCTATTATTTAATATGTGTGTTCACTGATTTCTTCGCCAATATTGTGAACCGGTTTTCGAAATTGTTTTTCGAAACCGGTTCACAAGATTATACTATTTGCTCTATGATGCTACTACCACTAAGTCAAAACTGATGTTGAGTTCAGGTAAATACAGGGAAATTCTAAAGTTGAAAAACTTACGACGTGGTTAATGTTTATACTAAAGTGATTCAGGTATTGACTTTATGATGATGACTATCAGACACAAATACCTGAGTAAACTTGCTGAACTGATTATAGAAGATTTTTCGAGAATTAGTAGTTAGGGGATAGTTCTTAAATATAATGGGCACGGACAAATCCGTAGTTGTTAACTTCTTAAAATTTAGATGTTAGGGAATCGCTAATTCTCTTAGTACAGTTCTAGTACACTTCTAGCTCGTATTATTTCACGTTATTTTGGTGTTTATTTCGGGTCAAATTCTATAGATAGTGAATTCACTAAAGGGATAAAAATATAAAAAAATATCGGATTTTATTTTTTGCAAAATGTTTTTAATTTGAAGAGAAAAAATACTAAAAAGACAAAATTGACATTAAATACAAACAATCCTCACATTTTTAAAATGAATGATCCACTGGAAAGCGATAAATATAATACTGTATTTTATTTGCACGAGTACTACACACTTACATCGGATAACATATAACTACACTTTTCGGATTTACTCGCGTATATTTAGTTTTAAAACATTTTGATTATTTAGCCCGATGTTTCGAACGCTTTATTTTATAGCATTTGTGGTCACGGGATGACTGCAACTGATGGGTGTCATAGAGTAACATCAGATTTATTATTTTAGTACCTATTCTATTATTTAAGCAGTCTGTGGACAGGCTTGGGATTTGATTATTTCAGCGTTAAATACGTAAGAAAAAGAAATCAGTGAAAAATTTGGCAGCGACAATTAAACAGTTTTACAATTGAATCTGAAAATTGTTAGAATTTTTTTATCTGATTGCTATTTAATTATTCAGACAACGGCCCAAACCATACGTAATTCGAAAAACTATATTAAAATAATTTGATTGTATAAAGGTTCTTAAATGTTTTTTTAAGAAACAAATATTTTTAATTAGTAAAAAAATAACACTATTTTACTTACAAGAATCGAAGTTGTTTCCATAGTACGGATAGTATCCAGGGTATGCCAATGTCTGTGACAGCGCACACGCCAAGGTCACCAGGCAGAATGCAAGTTTCATGTTTGGATAACACTCAAAATCTTATGAGAGGGTGTTGTAAGTTTCACTGCCGTGGTTCTAATGTAGGAGTTGGTGGTGACCAGCTTTATATAGTTCAGTCTGTCTGGACTAATTGGGATGCGGCGCACGCAGCTAGGCTTGTGCCCGCGCACGTCGAGACCGTCATTTTACTCTTCGACAGTGTTCTCCAACCGTTAGAGACGCAGATCCTAGAGATCGGGCGATGCTCTACACGTCTCTCCGGGGTGGACCGTTCAACTTTGTTTATAGTACCTCAAACTCACATTTTATTAGCATCGAAATTTGAAAGACGCTTGTGAATATAAATTAGTTAGAGTAAGTGGGCATTAACTCTTCGCTATTTTGAAATTTGACTTCATTTTGGATAGATTGCAAAAATTGTGTTAGGTTAGTTTTTCAATTTTTATACGTATGTATTGCTTCCCGAGAAGACTTTTCCCTGTTAAAACCTAAGGCGGTTGCAGTCAGGTTTGGCAAGTACGGAGGATGTCAGGTGTATTCAATTTGTAGGTCCTGGTGTTAAAATTGTTTGTCTAGCAATGTCTTGGGTTATTATGAAGCTGTAGTGGTGAAGATCGGGCGGTGAGTCGGCGCTGTCTCGTTGCGAGTTTCGCCATCTTTGTTCTAAGTTCCATAATGTAGACATGTTTGACCAGATCTGAGGAAACTGTAGTGCATTACTTCATAAGGTGAGCACCAAAACATTTTCTATCAATTTTATATGGGTAAGTTTCTTTTTAACCGACTTCAAAAAAGGAGGAGGTTCTCAATTCGATGCGTATGTTTTTTTTAACCGACTATAAAAAAGGAGGAGGTTCTCAATTCGATGCGTACCTATGTTTTGTGTGTATGTTACGCGATTACGCCGCCAATTGTGGACCGTTTTTTAAAATTCTTTTTGTATTCGATAGAGTATACTCCAAGGGTGGCCCCATGGTCACCAAAGGCGGGATTTGATGATGGGATCCCATGAAAATCGAGAGAAACCCTAATTTAATACCAGCTCACCAAAGGTGAGCTTGTATTATATTAGGGTTTCTTTCAATTAAAAGATTTCATTCACTAAAAAGTTAAAAGTAAAAAATATTTTACAAAAATAAAAACGACTTCAAAAACACTGAAAAGTTAAAAATAATACAGACAATATCACACTTCTATATTGAAGTCGGTGACAAATTTTAAGACTTTCTAGGAGATCATCGTTTGGCACTGACTTCAATATAGAAGTGTGATATTGTCTGTATTATTTTTAACTTTTCAGTGTTTTTGAAGTCGGTTTTTATTTTTTGTAAAATACTTTTTAATTGGGTTTTATTGCAGCGTTTGACCTGTAGTCAGCCATTGCGTTGTTTATTAATTGTTATTATGGCGACAAACATACGCAAATTGGTAATGCTCGATAGATGATCTTACTAGCCCTATCTAGCATCAATCAAGCCGACCAGGAAAATGTCTACTCCAACAGAAATCGTATACTGCAACTTCTGATATGAACCAGGTGCAATCTGAACAACTAGTTCTACACGGCACGGCAATAAATCCCTATTTCCGTTTCTATCAAGCCTATGCCGCGATGTTATAGATATTTTACCTGTTTAATGCTCAGACTGCTTGCAGACAATGTTTTTATGAGAACAATAAAAAATGATGGCGTATTGAAATGCAAACGTGCGAGGGTGTATGCAGCGCTTGTCTGCTCGCCGCATAAATGGATCATACGCGGAATGTCAAGCAGCTTCATTCATGACGATTTATAAAACCACCCATATTGACCACTAAGAGATTGAACGCCTTCTCAGAAACGATACGATTATGTTTACGTGCTGTAGCTACTATTACTATGCACTTATCAAGTGTTATCCTTATCAAGCCCAGGTGGTTGAGGATTCATAATAATATTTATTTTGGTATAGTCAAGGGCGGATCCAGTTTTGGCGCCAGGGGGGGGGGGGGGGGTCAAATAGTTGTGGTCAAGTCACAAGGAGTTATAATTTAATTTTGATAATAATAGATCTTAGATCATTTAACCTGAATGCTCTAAGTAATAGATACATGTAAAAAGTAGGTATTTTATTAATGTACTAGCTGTTGACCGCGACTTCGTCTGCTTAGCACTATTAAGCACTTATATTGGAATTTCAAGTTTTTAAACTTGGTACTTTATTAAATTTTATGAAAATAACAGTTGATTGAAGTAAGTTTAGTCGTTCCGAATGAGGATAGGTCTTGCTAGACGTTAATTGAAACAAAGCGCGCGCAAGTGTCACACGAAATGTCACATCAGGTGAAAGGTGGCGGTGGGGCGGTAAAATTCAAATTTTATATGCGTTCGTTCCCGAATAATGCGTTTGCCATCATACAAAGAATTATATTAAATTAATTAAAATAATATTGAACGTACTTCCATAAAATCTATATTGTGACAAATAATATATAAAAACATTATGTATAACAATTTTAATTAGTGGGTCCTGGACCCAGCCCAGGGTCATGACCCCCATGACCCTCCCCCTGGATCCGCCCTTGGGTATAGTCTACATTAATTGTTAGTGACATTAAAAAACTTAAAGTTATGTTAGTACATATTACACAATACAAAAAATTGACAGTTTATTTTATTTATTTTGCAGCTAGGTTTGGGAGCGTGACGTGGATAGTAGTCCAGTGATTCAAAAATGGCCCATCAAACCGCGTACTCGCCGCCATAAAGATGCACTTCGTTTGCGCATCAGACCCCCTAGACAAATGCCACACGCTAACTTTTCTCAGAAAAAATGTATGGAGTGGAGATGGCATTAGCTGTGGAAAAAATATCGTGAGGTTGTCGTAAGCTAATGTCATTTCCATACATTTTTTCTGCGAAACGACTGCAGAAAAGTTAGCGTGTGGCATTTGTCTAGGGCCTCAGAGCATAAAAATCGTCAGTGCTCGCTTCCACCAACATCCCAGATTCATTGCAGTATGGCGGCAGCCCCATCAACGCTCTGAAAGCATTATTATATTGGACGCGCAAGTCGCTGCAGGCCTTTTTAGGGTTCCGTAGCCAAATGGCAAAAAACGGAACCCTTATAGATTCGTCATGTCTGTCTGTCTGTCCGTCCGTATGTCTGTCACAGCCACTTTTCTCCGAAACCATAAGAACTACACTGTTGAAACTTGGTAAGTAGATGTATTCTGTGAACCGCATTAAGATTTTCACACAAAAATAGAAAAAAAAGCAATAAATTTTGGGGGTTCTCCATACATACTGCCCGCTTTACAATATTGCTTTGGTGGCTATACCAGTACGAGTACATAGGAAATTTTACGACTTTTCTAGGTATAGTCGTCCTACCCACCGTTCACCCTTATATTATTTTTAACTTTCAAAAAAACTGAAAGTTAAAAATAACAAAAGAATAGGTACCTACAGACAACATTTTTATATTGAAGTCGGTGCTAGGACTTTCTAGGAGATCATCGTTTGGCACCGATTTCAATATAACAATGTGATGTTGTCGGTATACCTATTCTTATATTATTTTAGACTTTTCAGTGTTTTTGAAGTCGGTTTTTATTTTCTGTAAAAAAATATTTTTATCTTTTTAGTGGTATTAAATTCACTAAAAAGATAATTGAAGTATACGACAAAGTGTTAATACGTACCTATTGTATTTAAATAAAATATATTTTATTAAAAAAATAAAAAAAAGCAAGAAACACGTTTGACGTTCCTATAAAATTTTAGGGGTTCCCTCGATTTTCATGAGATCCCATCATTAGATCCTGACTTTAGTGACCTTGGCACCACTTGGACCGATTTTCTAAATTCTTTTTGTATCGAATACAAAAAGAATTTAGAAAATCGGTCCACAATTGGCGGAGTAATCGCGTAACATACACACAAAACACGTAGAACACACCTAAAAATTTTAGGTTTTTCCTTAATTTTTATGGGATCCCATCAGTAAACCCCGACTTCGGTGGCCTTGGAACTACCCCAGGAGTATACTCTATCGAATACAAAAAGAAATTTGTAAATCGGTCCACAATTGGCGGCGTAATCGCGTAACATACACACAAAAAAAACATACGCATCGAATTGAGAATCTCCTCCTTTTTTGAAATCGGTTAAAAAGGGTCAATACGTGCCTGTTGTATTTAAAAAACCTCTAACTCCTAAAAGTTAAGGATTCTTCCATCATCAGCTTGGTTCATGACTACCAGACGTAAATACCCGAATAGTTTCGTATGAAACATGAAACTCGTTGGACGTACCTATAAAATTTAAGGGTTTCCCTTGATTTTCCCAGGGATCCCATCATCAAGTCCTGATTTTGGTGACAATGGGACAGCCGCAGTAGTATACTCTATCGAATAAAAAAAAAAAAAGAAAATCAGTCTACAAATTGGCGGCGTAATCGCGTAACATACACACAAAAAAATATACGCATCGAATTTTTTCAGGTCTCCTTTTTTGAAGTCGGTAAAAAACCCAAAATGTACTAAAATAGAGGCATGTCCTTTTATCTAGTAAAAAATAAGTGTTCAAGGGAGGGGATCATTGTGGAACGGACGAACGGATGGAAAAGTACATAAGCTTTAGCAATGTTTGGGTCACGCCAAAAATTGACTTCACGAAAACTAAAATGTTAAAAATAATGTTAGAATTACAACATAGCATTTTTGTATTGAACAACGTACACAATTTTTAACTCACTTCACACACTCCAGTAGATGATGTGACGAATTCTTTGTATATCTAGGACTATTGTTTCTAAAGGTACTAATTATGAATTATTCTTTCGAGAGTTAGCTCTTAAATGTTATGGAATTGTATTTTTCATTATCATTTCATCTTCGTCTTTCTTTATCGCATCACACTTGAAATAATACAACTACAGGTCAATACATGCCCTTCCTTGAAGAACCTTCCATTAAAACAGCCCAGCAATATGACATGTTGACTAATTTCCTTGATAGCTTTAGAAAAAACATGAAGCTTGCTGTGCATTCCTATAGTATCACAGAATTTACCTGGAATCCCAACATCAGGTTCTAGAAATAGGACCACCGCGGCAGTATATTCTTTAGAATAGAACAACAATTTCCAAAATAGGTTCAAAATTAGAACGAACAAACATAAAAAGGATACATCAAATCAATCGATCGAACCTCATCGAAGTCGGTTAAAAATTAGCCGCACTTGCGAGTACAGGATTTAAAGCAAAGAAATTGGAAGTACTTAGTCAAATACATAAAATTAATCATAACGATATTTAGAAAACAGTACAAGTTGCAAATTTTATTTTAAGCTGAATTAAGCCCTAAATAAAATAATAAGATCGTGTTCGAGCAGATTTAGAATACATAGACAAAACGAAACACTAATCCGTTTGGCCACAGTTATGTAGTAGACCAATTAAATCCACAGCTGAGGAGAGACCCAAACCCAGCAGTAGGACGTTTATGGGTTAAGATGATAATGATAAAGTGACGTTATACAGTTACGATACAAAAAATGGTTGTAATTTACAATTCGTTTAGCCATCCTTCATTTGCTATAGATTAATTCTGGAAACTGTCTGATTTCGAATTAAGTTTATCAGTGATTCGACCATATTCGGTTATTTTGCATTTTAGTCACGCGATGTATATTTGGGGACACAGGCAGGTCTAATCTGATAGCTGATACCATCTGTCAGGTGCGTGCTACCACTTACTCCGCTAGCATCGACGATCATCGGGGAATAGGACTGTGATGGTGTTATTAAATTGATCGAAAGTCATCATCTGATATTTCTCAATTCAATTTCTGGTACCTACTTTTTGTGCGAATGAAAAGTTGTAATCGGTTAGTATTATTCTTTTTAAATTTTGTACAGGACTGTAAAAACAGCTATCGAGTAAATAGAAATAATTCCTACGTACGACTTAGTACAGTCACATAATTTTAATGTTTAGCAGATTAAATATATATTTTTTTATTTTGTCGTTAAAACAAATGAGCTCAATTAAGCACAATAAACTGTAAAAAATATCAGTTGTTCGTGTATTGGCAATATACGACTAAAAACAAACAATCGTCAACCAGCTAAACATTTCAATTCTTTGACTGTAAAATAGAGCGACAGATACAATAAATGAGGCAGCGTGCGTAGCATAATTACAAATCACTGACACATCCCAGGTGATAATTATATCCGCAAAAACCGGGATCGTTCTGCAACGATATACAGATAACGACATCAAAGGAGGTGTGGAGGTCTGTTGTATCTGAGATGGTGATGATGATGATTTATGTTGACTATTAACGAGTGCTTTCAATAACCCTATCTTGAGTATCAGTAATAGATAGACGTATTTTAGTAGTTAGTTGCTAAATGTATTGTTTTATCTCTAAATCCTTATTTGTAAAATATACAATATGTATGGGTGGGTATAAGATAAGATAAGCTCACCCAATTCTAGAAGAACAAAAGAAGGCCTAGAAAAATTGACAATTCAAAACCGATAACGAAGTTCGATAAGAACAAAATGTATGAGATTGACATATGATATGGTATCGCTAAGTAATGTGGCGAATCTATCAAAGTCATCGATATGTAACTTGGTAGACAAATTAATTCGCAACGAATCGATGAAGTAGTGAATTGGTTTTTCGTAACTTTCATATACTACTCAAAAGAACTCATTTTTTGATTAATATGAAATGAAAATATTAATTTCAATCATTGATTAAATCAACCATTTTTTGCCTTTTCTCAGTTTTGCGTACTTAGATAACCAATAGGTATTTTGTTTTCTCACAGAAAGAACAATTCGACACAGCAATCGCTAGTCCTTACGTTGGAATTTATTTTGGTTGGAAGTTATCTCAGAATCGATGACGAATTTAGTTTTCGTTTCGCTATGAAATGATTGCCACTTGTCTAAGCCCCCAGGCGGCCTGGACAAAGTAGCATTCGCGTTCGTTTCGCTTACGTTATTTGTTCTGTATCGAACGGCAATGTATGATGTGGAAACATTCCCATACATTGTTCTTTTCGATCTTCGTTATCGTTTTTAAATTGTTACTTGTCTAGGCCCCCTGAACAGCGATCTAGCAGCTATAGCAGTATGATCTTGTGATTATTCTCTGGTACTAGTTCTATATAAAGATATAGTCCCCATCGTATGTAGTACACGGAACCATGCATAAACAATTAAACAGATTCTAAATAAAGTTAATTTGTATAATATACCAATACCTTATAGGTATGTGTAAGATATGGCAATTTTTACCTCGACATCCCTCGGTGGCGTGAATGCGAGAACGCATATCATATGGGAGAATGTGCAGTATGTTCGCGCGGCCTAGGTGCCTGTATTTACGGGCCTTTTTTTTCTCAGGGAGAAATGCGTCACCGCACCATACCAGCCGTTTGTATTTACGGGCCTAGGCCAAATATGAAGTTTCTCACAAGTGAAGTTTTCAGTATGACATGAAATAAGTTTTGTTTCAGGTCTATGGACATTGACTGGGATCACATCTGTAGTAGAAATCACAATAGCAAAAGTTTTCAAGCTTCGACAAATATAATCAGTACGTCCTACCTGTCGTGACTTCGGTGGTGCCAAAACGTGGACGAAGGGGTTGGTCCACAAGCTTGGAGTTTCTCTGTGGGATAAAATTCAAAATGAAGATATACGATACAGAAACAAAGTCACCGACATATCTCAGAAAATAAGCAAGCTGATATAGCAATGGGTTGGCCACATTTGTTACAGAAGCGTTGGAGCCGGCGGCGGCTGGGACGGCATGGACGAGAAAAGCCAAAGATCGGGCTGAGTAGTGGTGCACCTTGGGGGAGTCTTATGTCCAGCAGTGGACTGTGGCTGAGGATGACAAAATTATTTTGTTCTGTAATGATATGTCTATTGTGGTGAATAGCACAGTCACAGTATAGTTTGTGTGTCTTATAAAACGATTCGTTGTAGGGAATCGGTAGTTCTTGTTTGATGCTAGCTGTTCTGATGTATGATGCGTGTTAATTAATTGACTGTGTATGTTATCTGTTTGGATGAAACTTGTTGAAAATTGAGGATTGGCATTATAACATTACATCGAATTTCTGTTGTGTGTTAAAAATAAGATATAATCAAAGTTAGTATAAATAATGGGTCGGATTAAGAAACAAGTCGCCTGATTTGACGAAACTGAGTGTGTAAGGGGTTCAAGAAAGCTCATCTAAGACCCCAAAACAATTTTGGCTGCCGGAAATACGTCTAAATATTTTTAAATCATTTTCAAAATTTGTATGTAATGTACTGTAAATTCGTGAAACGAAACGTAATTTCGCTACTTTTTTAGTCTAAAACCTGGAAAAACCTTATGTGGCAAAAACAACTTCACTGGAAATAGGTTAGAAATTCGAGGTTTACGATATATACATTTTAAAAAAATCATATCGTCTAAGAAACCAGTGTTTTTCAAACGTGTGGTTCGCGGTCGTTAGGGGGGTTGCGAAACCCCTATTAGTTGCTGGAAAAACTACTTCATTAAAAGAAAAACAATAAGTTTAATAATGTTTATCAAGAAAAAATGTAAACTAAAGGACATAATCATTTGTATCAAATTTACAAAAAAAAAATCATGAAATCTCTTCCATCTTAAACATTTAACAAAAAAATTAAAACAAAAGACATGAGTACTCCTAATGCTAAGGTTGCGCTTGTTTTTCATTAATCAATTTCTCCCATCGTGGATCCGTTTTTTTACATTGAGAAATAAATCGTTTTCTAAATTTAATTATCCGATGGAGAAAGCAATGCGTCCAACAAGCCTGTTCTTTCAGTTTAGCAATAAATTCACTGTTCGCTCTAGCCATGGCTTTTGCTCCGTCACTACAGATGGCAATGCATTTCTTTTACCAATCTATATTCATATTTATATTTTCAAATTTTTGAAGTCACGTTGAAAGTGAAGAAAAAGATTAATAAATGTGAGCAACCTCTATGTCGAAAATAATTGAGATAAGTACGAGTGGTGGACGGTTCTCTATTTTGTCTCATAATTTTTTTTACTATAATCTAACATGTCATAATGTTTTTTGACATAATCATCATATGTCCGAATGATAAGCACCCCTAACTTAATTTCTCATAATGTCACTTGCCCGAAAACCCAAATCTCTAAATATAATATGACCTATTTTTTTTTGCTATAAATATCACAATCTATAATATTTAAAATTTCTAAAAACCTTTTCTATAATAGTCATAAGTCCTAACGTAATATCTAATAATATAACGTGCCCTAAAATCGAAATACCACAAATATAAAGTTTTTTCATTATATAATATGTATTACCAAATCCATGCATACGTTTAAAAACAGTCACTTGATGTCATGCAAGCAAGCATGCAGCATGCAAGCAAGCATGCAGCAAGCAAGCAAGCATGCAAGCAAGCATGCAGCATGCAAGCAAGCTTAAAGCATGCCAACAAGCAGCATGCAGCATGCATGGCTTCTGTCACGGCTACGGCGCTGCGGGGCTCCGGCGGTCCCACGCGACCTTATCGACCTTATTGTTGAAAACCACCTGCTCCTCAGCTCGCGGGCCGCCTCGCCCCTCCGCGCCTACGCGGGTTTAAATAACACTATAGGGGTAGGGCAGACAAGACTACGTGGTGTCGGTTTTACAGCGATATATTTTTGTCACTGAATTTGAAAACGTAGCGGTTGTTAAGGTTCATAAGACAACATTTTAATTCAATTTATTATTATTGATAGTAAGTCTAAGCTTTATGATATTGATAACATAACCAAGATAAATCAACTTTTAAACATGTTTTAGGACTAACAAAATTATTATAAACCATCATTCGGACTAACAATATTATACAATATAACACTTAGGACATGTGACTTTATAGCAAGTAAAATTAGGATATCTTATTATTATAGCATCCGATATTATGACACAAAAGCATTAGAACTAAAGACGATTAGGTAATATACAATTTCGTATACCCGAACATTATGGAAAGTGATGATTATAGCAAGCGTTTTCGGGATTATGATTTTCGGACGATCGATATTCGGAGAAGAAAGGGAATACCGTGGTGGACCACGGGAAAATTTGATTTCCGATAGTCCACCTAAGTGGACCAAGGGCAAAAATGTGTTCCTAAATGGTACAACTGGGTGAACCAAAGGAAGTTTTTTTTCCCGTGGTACACATAGGTGGACTATGCAGGTGAATCACGGGCAATAACCCAAAATTTCATGATATAGCTTTAATTGTAATTTTAATCCCTTCACAAATAAGTTGGCGGTGGACTCTTTTTTAAGTATAACTATAGATAATATTGGTGGCACTCACTGTATGATCTCAACCATCCAAACTGACATTCTGATGTAGACAGCGCGTCGACAAAAATCTATGTCGAAATTTTATGTGTTCTTTTAAAATTTATCAATGATTTCTCGATATTCGAAATATATGTTTTCTTACTGTCACATCCCTATACTCGTTGATTCTGTTGCCCAGCAGTCAAATTTGCGAGTTTGCACGTATGAAAATGTATAACCACGAATTTATGCCGGAAGCATCTTATATTGGCCATTAGTATGGTCGGCGGGACCGCCTGATTCATACTCGACTGCTAACTACACCGAACACCTGTATTTTTCTCATGTTCCCGACATATTAGTAGTCCAGATAAGCCTCTAGTATAAATACGTTTATATATTTAAAATAACATTAAAATGAACGAATGGTAGGGCTTGATGATTTTGACATGAAAGGCTTATGTTTCAATTAAATTATCATTTCGTTTATATATTTTCATAAACCATTTTGTTTGAGAATAGTTCATCATTATTATACTATAATATATGGACTTGTTATAGTTAAAACATGAGCATTAATTTGTTTGACGTCGATACAGCAACTCAGTTTTGCAATACAATTGTATAAATTTTACACAATTGGAAAAAACACTGTAGAACACTTAATTGCATTTGCATATCTATCTATCTATACTTGTGGGGGTAGCTGTGGGCGACGAGAGGCGACCCTCAGCAAGCCACTGCGACCTGTACAGATCTATTGTGGCTGACCCCTCCTCAAAGGTCTCCAAATAGGCCTGTAGCGTTAAAATAGCCGATGACCTTTTTTGGAGACAGAGCCTTTGCTTCATGAGGTGGCAAACTAGGTCCTCCCAGAGCTCGGCTCCTTGTGTGGATGAGAGCATAGCATTCACAGAGGATGTGAGAAGGTGTCTCGTCATCCTCACCACAGAATCTGCACGTGGGGGCATTTGCTAATCCCATTCTGTGCAGATGTTTGTTGAGTTTACAGTGGCCAGTTAAGGCTCTAGTGAGAACCTTTAGTTGGCCTCTGCTCAGTTGGAGGTTACGCATTGCGACCCTGGGTGAAAATTCCCTAATGAGCATTTTTGAGTGCAAAAGCCCTGAACTCTGTGCCCACTGGAGACGGGCTTGTGTTTGTACCCAATCCCTAAGGGCTCTCTTTTTTGTCACCCTCGAAATGCCACATGCTGGTTCTGGTCCTATAAGAACGTTTTCGGAGCCAGTCCTCGCTAGTTCATCGGCAATTTCATTGCCTCGGATGTTGGAGTGACCTGGAACCCAGCCAATCATAACCGAGTTCCTGGTCGCCAAATCATTCAAGGCCTTCGAACACTCTAAGGTGATTTTGGACTTGAACTCCACGGCAGCCAGGGCCTTTAAGGCAGCCTGGCTGTCCGACAGAATAAGAATGTTTTTACCTTCGCTCGACCGGTTTGCGTAAACGCAGTCGATGATGGCATACATTTCTGCCTGAAAAACGGTGGCATGTGCACCCAGGCTCGTAGTCCTCCTGGATTTCGTGCTACCTCCGTAGACACCTGCACCTGAACGGCCATCTTTTCTGGAGCCGTCAGTGTACCAAATCTGGTTGGCTTTCCTAAAGGGCTCAGGGATTTGCATATCCCAATCTTCCCTGTTAGGAATCGTAACTTTGTAGTTCCTCCTGAACTCCAAAGTTTCATGCATGGCATCAGCTGGCATTGCCATTATAGGATTTACCAAGAGGCTGCTATGTAGTTTCCTCATGGTCTGGGATTTCCAACTCGATTTGCCTCCCTCTACCGCTCTGAGCATGGCCATCCTTGCCTCCCCCTGAATGAACAGGTGGAGCGGTGGGAGGTTCAGGATAGCCTCCAGAGCAAGGGTGGGAGAAGACGAGAAGGCCCCCGTGATCATCAAGCAGGCGCATCTTTGCAGGCTTTCGAGGGCCTTATTTGTGGTCCCTATTGCCGTTTGCTTAAACCAAGCTATACACCCGTAGCTAACCATAGGTCTTACCACAGCGGTGTAAAGCCATAGTAGGTAGCTTGGTTTCAGTCCCCACCGGGAACAGGCCAGCTTACGGCAAATTCCGAGCGCTGCTTTGGCCTTCTTGATTATGTTCTGTATATGTGTACACCAATTCATCCTATGGTCCAAGAGAACCCCAAGGTATTTGGCATTTTGTGAAAATTCAATAGTCCTTCCAAAGAGCTTAGGAGGCTTAAGGCCGTCTAGATTCCTCCTCCTAGTGAAAGGGACTATAACGGTTTTGCCGGCGTTTACAGACAGCCCCACCTGGCAGCACCATTGTTCGATCTTCTTGAGAGCGAGTTGCATGAGACCTGATATAGTTGAAGGACATTTCCCCACTATGTGGACCACCAGGTCATCTGCGTAGCCTTGAGTGGGAAGGTACGCCATGTTTAACTCCCGGATTAGGCAGTCAACAACCAGACACCACAGTAATGGTGACAGCACTCCACCCTGGGGGCACCCCCTAGTCACCCTGGCGATTATAGTGCAGTCCAACAGTGTGGTTTTCACAGTTCTTGTTGATAGCATTGCCCTTATCCAGGAGATTACTAATTGGTCGATGCCTCGGTTTTGTAGACATCGCACAATCACTTCTGTTGAGGTGTTGTCAAAGGCACCTTCAACATCCAGAAAGGCACACAAGGCTATTTCTTTGTTTTCCAGCGCCTGTTCGAGTCTATCGGTCAATTCGATAAGGGCAGTTTCCGTAGACTTACCTTTCTGGTAGGCGTGTTGCCTAGGATGTAAGGGATCACCTGCCAGGTGCGTATCCCTTACATAAAAATTAATCACCTTCTCCATGGTTTTCAACAGAAAGGAGGTAAGGCTGATTGGTCTGTAGGACTTAGGTTGGGACTTGTCCTTATCCCCTCCTTTGGGGATGAATATAACCCTGACCCTTGTCCACAGACTAGGGAGGTATCCCCACGCTAGACTAGCCCTGAGGATCCTCACTAAAACTGGGAGTAGGATATTTTTACCCTGTTGTAGTAGGGCTGGGAAAATACCATCCTCACCCCGGGGGTGAGGATGGTATTTTCCCAGCTTGTATGGCTTGTCTTGTATGGCTTAAAGCTATCAATAGCCCAAGCTACCATTTGAGGGCCTACTATTTGTGAGGCTTTTCTCCAGTCCTCCGCCTTTGGCCTTAGCCTAGGCAGCTGATTGGATTCCTCTGATGATTCTACTACCCTCGAATCTGGAAAGTGCACTTTCGCTAGGAGTTCCAAGGTCTCCTTTGCGTTGCACGTAAAGGTCCCGTCTGGTTTCCTGAGTAGACCTATATGGGACGGAGGCGCTTTGGATAAGATCTTATGTATCCTTGCGGCATGGGCTGTGCTATTTATCATTTCACAAAACCTACCCCAAGATCGTCTTTTCGCTCTCCTTAGTTCTTTGTTGAACCCTGTAAGGGTACTGGAATAGGCTTCCCAGTTGCCATCAGTTTTCGCTTTATTAAAGCGCGAGCGGGCTTTTTGCCTCAGGAATTGCAATTTGCCGCTCCACCAGGGTACTTTACGATTGCTCTCTCTGGTGGTGTGGGGGCAGTTATTTTCGTAGGCACTTAGGATGCCCGCGGTCACTGCCCCTGCCGCTAATTCTAACTGTTCTACTGTTTTAACGGCTTGTATCGTCTCCAAGCTTTGTTTCAGGCTTTCGCGGTAGCTCTCCCAGTTAGTAAGCCTAGGATTGCGATAGGATTCGATTTGTGTGTCAGACTTAACTGCTATGTCGAATCTGATGTACCTATGGTCAGATAGTGAAGCATCTTCGGAGACGTGCCATCCCCGAATGTGGTTCACTAACTGCGACGTACAGAGGGTGATATCCAGGACCTCGCTTCGGGCTGACGTGATGAAAGTGGGACTATGTCCTTCATTTAGCACCGTCAAGTTCCTAGATAGCAGAAAATCATGCAGAAACTCACCTCTTGGGTTCGTATTGCTACTACCCCATGATGTGTGATGCGAGTTTGAGTCGCAACCGAGGAGCAAGCCCACGTTGTGCTCCTCGCAGTACTCCACTAGTCCTGCCAGCTGCACCGACGGGTCCGTCTCTTCTCCCGGCATGTAGACAGAGCAGGCTACCATCTTCCTATCCTGCATTCCAGGGAGTACAACATAGGCAGCGACTAAGTCATCTGTGCACAGATAAGGTATAGGTAAGAATTTCACATTTTTATTAAACGCTATACATGCTCTTGGCCTCACTCCCCCGGCATTGTACAAAATACTACCTAGGGAGTTCAGCCCAAGAACCGCGCTTCCACTTATCCACGGTTCTTGTATGAATGCCATACAGTACCTTGCATCGCTCCATTTCTTCGTTAGGGCAGCTGTTGCCGCCTTCGAATGGTGCAGGTTTATTTGTATAGCTTTCTGCATTTTAGGATGGGATGGGATGGAAGTTGGAAGGGATGTGGGAGCGAGGGTTATACAAAATTAAATGGGGAAAAGCGATTGTGCAGGAAAAACTAGGACTAAACTTTGTTAGGAACTTACTTGGGTGGGAGTAGTGGGAAGGAATTGAGGGGATTTGCGGCGGCCTTTCTGGAGGAGTGTTCGCGGGCTAAGGATGGCAGTTGAACTGGCCGTACCCGACAGTGCGCCCCCCCTCTGTGACCCCCTTTCCCTCTCTGGCTATTGGACCTAGGGGCACCACCATGTCCGCCCCTTGGTCGCCCATTGGGTGGCCCTCCGCGTCCTGGTAGGCCGCTGTGGGCTACTTGTGCCCATTGACCCTTGCCGTTGGACGTGGAGGGTTGCGGGCCAGCCGTCCCGCTGGGAGTGGGAGGAACATTGGAGGGAAGGTTCCGAGACCCTGCATTTGCATACTATACATACTCTAACCTTATTCTATAACCTTAATTTTTACCGTATATCCATCTTTTTATTTAAGTTTATTTATTTTATTTATTTAATATTTTGATAACCTAATAGTTTTATAACAACAACTACATCTTGAAATAATATACTATTGAAAAATTAAATCCCAATTAAAGTAGGTCAATGTGAGATGATTTCCATTCTAAAGTATGATATTTGACCTTTACTTGGAAATATTTGATATGTAGGACCCGTTTCAAGCTTTGAACGGTAACAAAGCCGAAAAGGATTTAGAGTTTTCGCGAATTATGAGCCCCGGCGACTTGTGCTTACAAATGAGAGCTTGGAAGCTTCCGCGAAATGCTTAGTGCACTTTGCATGTAGCAGTGGCCGAGATATACAGACGAACGAACGGCATGTAGATTTTTAAATATGCAGATTTAAGATAAGATAATACGTTTATAGCTGTAATGTATAATCCGGCCGGAACGTACTGATTTGTAATATAACAATTAATAAGTACAACGTTGTTTGCTCCCGCGAGACCACAGTTGTGTACCTTGGATGCCGCATCGACCGCCAACTGCGCATGGTGCCCTAGGTTGACCACATAGTCAACCAGGCCAAGATGGCCGTTCGAAATCAGTTTCAGGTCTACAAGTGCTACGTTCGTTCGCGGCTCACCTATGCTGCCCCAGCGTGGTATGCCTTGTGCTCCCCGACCCAGCGTTCCAGACTGCAGGTGGTCCAGAACGTCTCTCTCTGTGTCGTGACGAACGCGGAGCGCTACGTCAGCAATGACGCCATCGCCCGGGACGTTCGGATGCCGACGGTGGAGCAGTTCGTCGCCCGTCTGGCGCGTCAAATGTTCGACAGCGCCGACAACCTCCACCTCCATAATATTGCTTCCTACCTATGTCCCCAGGCCTCCAAACTCTTCCGGACGAGCGCTGCCTCGCGACCTTCTGTCGCCCAGGGCGGAGAGAGACCGTGACTCATCACCGTCACTACCACCATCACCATCCGCTGCCGGGTCTCCCCCGGCAGCGTGCTCGTCGCTGACGACGCCACCACCTGACCAGACCTCGTGTCGCTTACGGCTTGTAGTCTGCCGCGGGACCCCACCGCTCGCGCGCGTGACTCGCCTAAGCGACACCACTACCGGACTTGACACCACCACCCCATGAAGACCAATGGCTACCCATAATCTATAAAAAAAAACTTTTCAGTATTTTTGAAGTCGGCTTTTTTTTTGAAAAAAAAATTCTTATGAAATATTTTTTGTGAAATTAATACAAGCTCACCTTCGGTGATCTGATAATATAGAATTGCTTGAATTAGAAAATATTAGGAATTAGAAGCAATCGTTTATTATGAATTGCTTGTGATAGTATGTTTAGTCTCGAAACAAAGTGCATTTGTTTTCCCTCATAAGTAAAACGTGTAATAATGTAAATAAGATGTTAACTATGATCTTTAATAAAATTAGTAAACAATAATTAATCAACAGAGCGAAAAAAATAACACTGCTGTATTTATTGAACACAGATATTATTTGTTAGAAGAAAGCAGTAAAAAATATAAGTAACTCACGACTTGTCGACACCCTAAAATCAATGTTAGCATGTAAATAAACAGCACAGGGATGATAGGAATACCAGCTAATACACGTTCCTCCTTAATACTCATGGAAACGAAAACGTACGGAGATTACATTTCTAAACAACTGAAAAAATGATAATACTAGATGTGCCCGCGAACTACTTTCGCCATAATAATTGTCAAAAAAACACCTTTATCTTAGTAGTACAAAAAAAATAGTTTACGGCCTGAAAAGTCGGTCAAGCTGTTCCGGAGGAGTTTGGTTACAAACACTGTGTCACGAGAATTTTATATATTTTATATCTATACTATAATATTATAAAGCTGAAGAGTTTGTTTGTTTGGTTGAACGCGCTAATCTCTCAAACTACTGGTCCGAATTGAAAAATTATTTTTGTGTTGGATAGTCCATTGATCGAGGAAGGTTTTAGGTTATGTAATATCACGCTACGACCAATAAGGAGAGGAGAATGATTGAAAAATGTTGCAAAAACGGGAAAAAAATATTATGGCGAAACGTAGTTCGCGTGCACAGCTAGTTAAAGATAAATTAGGTACCTATATAAATCGATAATAAAACCATCAGGTGCACAAAATAACTGTAAATTTACATACTCGCAGTTATGTTAATTTACAATTATTTTGTACACCTGAAAACATGATTAAGAGTGCACATAAATGTGTGAATATAATGAATATCAATTAGTTGCGCGCACACGTCTCATAAATATTCAAAAGTTAAAATGCACATCCAAAACAAAAGACGTTCGGTATGCTAATGGCAAACAAGTATGAGCAAGGCATTGTTTACGAAGCACTTCCAATAACATGCGAAAGCTCATGACGTGGTAGTTGCACCCTCAGACTTGAGCCCATTGAATTTGTATCACCTTGACGTCAACGTAAGGTGACCACGGTGTCATTGATGACAGGGCAAAATAAAAGCCCTTCAGAATGGTTTTCATCCGCTACCGCATTCTGGTAGTCGTTGAGACCATCGGGTATTAATTAGGCGATCCGGGGTTCGATTCCATGGGGACAAAAAAACATCTGCTCGGTTTGGTGCGTGGTAGGCCTTTTGTGCCCGCCTGGCTAGCTATCACAGTCTTACCAAAGATTGTCGCCATAATAACAATGATTTATAGTATTATTTTATTCCAACAATTAGAGGTACGGTGGCGATGTCCTTAGTCGTTGAGGAGTGCAGGTGAAGCTCGCTTCCACCTTCGGCCATATCGTCACTTACAACTTCGAGAGAGATATAGTTACGACATGAACAGCGAACGCATTTATATATAGTTGTGCATTTCTCACACGCTCTCCGTTCTCTCACATGCACCTCCTTCAGATTCGATCATCCTGGTGAATCTAATCGGATGGCAGGGTGGAAGATATTCTTTCAGAAGTGCTTTTGTATTTGGACGGACATTTATGCATTAAATTATCTATTGTGCAAACAGACTCTACTGAGTTTTGAGGCCGTGACGTCAATGAGGATTATTGTCTGTTCAAGATTGTTTAAATAGTTTGCCAATAACGGCTATAGAAGCTTTTACATGTATCCATTTTGCTATCTCGTGGATTGTATTTGTATTTATTTACATTTTATTTATCTCACATGTATTTATTCAGAACGGAGGGTGGCCACAAGGGCTTTCATCTGGTGGCTACCCTAAGTTCTCGAAGTCGCCCATTTTCCTGTTCATTGTGCCGGTCTTGCAGCGCGCATGCATCAAATACGTGCCTAAGTTCATGATCGGCAGTATTTTGATTTGTTAGATCGCTACTTGTATTGCATTCTGGACTTTTATCCTTATTTGATTTTACTATACAACGTAAATCCGACGTTTTAAGGATAATTTTCTGTTACAATAAAATAAACTAGGACTGATTTGTCAGTCGTCATAAACTGTTATTTCAAGAACAATTACAATTGTGGTATAGATTTCTGTGAAACTTTTCAATTCGATATTTAAACTGCAGATAAAGCATATGCATAAAGAGAACGGTCACAGCATAATCGCTGGCAAAGAGACTTGTCTAAAAGAATCTATACGGTACATTTATATTTAGCACAAAAGAGATGGTACTGCAAATTTCTACGATTCAGTTATTTGATAGTTGAAATTCAATGGTTAAAAAATAAACTTTTGCATTATATAGGTCGAGCCTTGGTATTGTAGAGTCCTTACCATTACCAATGTGGTCAGCTCAAATGGATAGTTCGAAAAATAAGTATGTCCATCAGTATTGTCAGCTGATATATTGTTATATATTCTGAAAGTTCAATATCCGAATTCTGCAGAGACGAAATCAAAAGCTCATTCATAATGTAGAAGAATGCGTCATGGCAGCCCATGTTGATCGATGAGTGATGTGATGGCACACTGACGCACTCGACTGCTTATGTCACCGGCACGTGCCGAACAATACTTGGATTTTTCTCTCGTAACCACTACCCAATTTTGATGATGGGCACATCCAGGGCACATGAGAATATCTGTCAACTTAACTAGCATTTCATACCAAGTAATCAATGAGTTTTGATTAAGTTGTTTTCAGGTAATGATTTTAATCAATACAGAGAAAATTTAGATACATACATACCTAATTATTTGGTTATAATAATTTATATACAAGGAAATCCTTATCCAATGTTTTTGCTTCCACTTCAGTAAGTGTAGGTATTTGTTGCTATAATGTTAAAGTTCTCATTCAACTTAAATAAACATTTTCATAAGATGCTGGAGGATTTTGTTTTGTTGTAGCATAGCGTAAAGTACAAAAATTTACAACGGATATCGATTAATATTCGTTTTTCGTACTTCTTTTTTTAATTTATGGCATTTTCGATACACGATCGGTTAAGATGCAAGACGTACGGCGTAGTTTTTATTGTTCACACATGAAATAAATTTGGGCAGGAATAGCCGCAAATAGCGGTAGAATATAAATCCATAAAGGTCGTAGGATTTAAAATAGTTATCATTGTTAGTTCCATGTTATAAATCGCGATCAGAACAATAGGTACCTACGTTTGTTGCAAATAAATGATGATTTTAGGATGTTTTTACGAGGATGTTATATGTATTTTAGGGTATAGTATGTTAATTAGACTAACAAGTTTGAATAAGAAGCGCAGAATGTGTGTGGTCTTTATTTAAATATATGGATTTAGGCATCTACGAGTTTGTTGAGAGTTCGTATTTTAACTAAGTAGATATGTTGAAACACCCATCGTATTGTAAAGTGAAAAATGAATAAAGAAAAATATCGTAAAATCCCACCCGATTTCCGATGAAGTGTAGAGTTCACTTTTTCTTCCAGATCTTGAATATGTTGAGGATGTATGCACATGAAATGACTGATGTTTAACGCTTTATGTTTTCGTTTTAAGCAAAGACATTATAAGAGATAGACCGACAATACGCGCGGCCTCTAAGAAACCCCCTTCAACCACAACAGCGGTCAGGCGGCCGCTACCATACTGTATTTGTACTGCATTCGACTGTCGAGCGCGCGTCAATAGACCGATAGCGCTAGGCTTTTTTGATGTCATAAGTTTCAATAATTCTAAAGTTGTTTATTTCTTGCATGTGGATGCAGTCATACCTATGAAGCTTATTATTTCATTTTGTGCCACATCTGGTACTTGCATTTTCAGTAATTCGATGATTTGTGTTTGATTATTTTTATTCAAATTAAAACTGGCAAAATTTATTTTAAGTTTAAAATAATTATGGTACCATATCTAGGAGAGCCCGCGGAGTGTGCAAACCCAGTTTGTGTCATCTTCATCCAGAGCAAACTGACATAGAGTCAGTATTTAAGTACACTACGAAAAAAAAATTACAGTTAATGAAATAACTATTTTCTATCTCAGATCACTTACATATGCCTATTTAATAAATTTGTGCCAAGTTGGATCACGCAATTTTAAGATTATTAATTATTTTCCTTTTCCAAGCTATAAACGCTTCAAAAAAATATTACAATAATTAGAGTTTACACATTTAATATCATAAATGCATGAAAAGTCGTCATTGTAAATTTGTGTCATTTTCATGCACGATAAACATAGAATGAATAAAACACAAAAACAATGGTTACGGTCAAAGCGGGTCGACGCGCGGCGCGACGCGGGCGAGCGGCGGCGGGTGACGCTCGCCGTACGCACTGTTCACCTTCGTTTGGTAATCACAGCTAATTCCATTCAGCCGTTAAAGCGTGATTGATTAACAAACATACAAACACACGCGTAGCACTAGGAATGCTTCATGCTAGCTTCATAATGTTAAATCTCAGAATAACGCACGCACTCGTTTGTCGCAACTTGGAAAGATCGAAAGTGCTTAAACAATCAGCTCAGCACGTGCCACGCGCGCGTGTGACTGGCCGGTGCCCGCCGCCCACGCCTGCGCGCTTCCCCGCGCTCGGCGTTCGTGCAAAGAAGTCTGGTATTTTTTTGAAATAAAAGGATTTCGTGGATGAAAACAACACAAATTATGAATAGTGTTTTGTTACAAAATAATAATTAGAAACACGTGAACTCTAATAACTTGCATTTTATTTTGAGTATTTTACAGGGTGTTGTAGTAAAATAATAAAATATCTATACATCTCGTGGATGAATTTGACACAAAATAGTTTAAACAACAGATACTAGTATTCTAAAACGCATAACACCTATTTTACCAATTGTAATATTCTTTCAGAGCTAGTTGGGCGTCATGTTAGCAACTGGTTAAAAATTAAGATTCTCGTGGACAGAGATGACACAAAATGCCTATGCACATCAGATACTACTTCGTTATTATGATGAAAGTAAAATTTTCATCTCTAATTTTGTTTTCATCCAATACTGATTGAAACGACAAATACCTAAATTTCTACCTATGCAAGTACCTAGAATGACACAAAATATTTTTTTAGGTTGGGCAAATGGTCTGTAAACTATATGCGAAAAACAAACAACTTTAATATTTTTGAAACTTAAAAACCTAGCGCTACGGGTCTACAAGTTATAAAAATACTTAAACATGCCCAAATAACTTCGTTTTGTAGTGTAAAAAACGAACAGTAATAAAAACTAAATCACATTGTAACATTATTTATTACCGATGAGTCTTAATTATGCTTATTTATTTAGCTATTATCATATCAAAATTGGTTGAAGGGGACTTCATACATTTCGTTTGCATTGTTGGTCTACTCTTATAATGTCTTTGGTTTTAAGTATAATATTGCAGCAGAGCCACATTTTCAGTGGAGGCGCTACAGTGTTTTGTGTGTACATGATCATAATTATGTGAATATATTCAAAACTCTTACTGGACACACAAATTTAAAGTAGGTTGTGTATGTGTGATATCAATAAGAGCAAACAAACGGAAGTTCCTCAAGATGGTAATCGGATCCAGTAACATGGATTGCTGCCAATACTACAATGAATATAAAATGTCGAGTACGGTCTGTAAGCTTTTACCAGTGTACTACGCTAAGTTCATAGATACAAAGATACGTTAATAATGAAGTCCCTCGCTGCTTTGAAGCTTTTATTGGTTTGAGTTGATCTCAGAAACTTGGCTGTGCGCAAATTTTCATACAGCTTCCACTAATTAAAAGAAGGATTATGTATGAAAAACTAGCTAAAATTTGTGGAAAAAAGTGATATTTTTATATCTGTAAAATATAATTCTGTGGCTACCTTGGCGTGCGCTGAATAAATGTAAAACAAAAATAGTGTGTGGTGGAATCTCATGTAGTTTACACACTACACTCCCACGATACTGTGAATACACGTTCTAGTTCTACATACATACAAGTCCTAGTCATCACATCATCATCACAGCTCATAGACGTCCCCACCGAGGGGCTCGAGCCTACCCTATGTTAAGGTGATTAGACCTTAGTCAATCAGGCAGGCGAAGGCGGGTATTCGCACAAGCGATGCCCGTCTAATGACTCTGCCGTGGAGGCCTGCGTGCACGGTTGGCCCCGTGCCGTAAGGGATTGCACTTGTTCTCGGGCAATCCCCCTTTGGCGATAGCCCGAACAGTTGGTCGGGCGCGTGGGTAGTGGAATCGCTGTGTGGACCATACCCAGCGCGCCCATAAGGGCAGGGAGAGCACCGAGGGGTTTTAGTGGGTAGGCCTGGCACTCTGCCAGGAGAGCCCCACACACGCTTGCCGTCTAGCCAATGGCGGGTACGGTGCGGTTACGCGTTTCCCCCCGAAAAAAAGGTCTTAGTCAACCACGCTAGCCCAGTGCGGATTGGTCGACCTCACATACACCATTGAATTTCTTCACAGATTGCAGGTTACCTCACGATGTTTTCCTTCACCGTAGGAGCGATAGACAAATGTACATATGAAATTTGAAAAACGAAATACACATTGGTACATAGCGGTCTCGAATCCCGGACCTCTCAACTGGAAGGCAAGTGCCGAGTCCACAGCGCCACCGACTATAATATCTGAGTATAATTTTTGTAAAGTTTCGCGAGGGGCTAGTCCACAGCTAAGGTCACTCAGCGAGCTATGCGACGGGTTATGCTTGTGGTTTTTTGGAGGATCGCATCCAGAACCAGGTGATCCGGCAAAGAACTAAAGCTACCGACATAGCTCACCGCATTAGCACATTGAAGTGGCAATGGGCTGGCCACATCTGTCGCAGAGCCAACTACCGGTGGTGTAAGCGGGTTTTAGAGTGGTGATCACGTCTTGGCAAACATAGTGTTGACGCTCTCCGGCAAGATGGAGCGACGATATACGTAAAGTGGCTGGTGGTGGTTAGACGAGGTTGACCGAAGACAGGGATGAGTGGTGTGCCTTGGGAGAGGCCTATGTCTCCCAGCCTCGGAACAACGACATGCCGAAGCTCAACAAGGACCCGCACCAACCCGACCAAAGGGGTAACGGCACAAGGCGCAACGCGCCATGACCCGCGAGCGGGTCCCAAGGCGACAGTCAACCCCATCTTCAAAAAGAAGGGGAGGTGACGCCCCACATGGACACGTGAAGTGGCCCGCCGGGTTAAACCCGGCCACACCACGCCCCCTCCACGGGGCAGCTGTCAGACTCTTAGCCCGTGGCAGAAAATCTTCCGGGTTGCCCAGGGTGCACCACGAGGAGGTGGTCTGACATCGCACCCCCACAAATTTTGAACCCCTACAAGGATACCAATGTTCGTTGTCAACTTATGACATAAGATGTCAAATCACAGTAACCAATTATTTCATAAATTAATTATAATTTATTATTAATATTATAATTAATATGCAGGAAGTGGAAACATATCTTTATTACAACAAGATAGATATTTTGCTTATCTCTGAAACACATTTAACTGAGCAGAAAACTGTACTTATCAATGGATATTCTATATATGCCACTAACCATCCAGATGGAACAGCACATGGCGGCACAGCAGTTATCATAAAAAATAATATCCAACATCACCTTCTCCCTGAATATAGACAACACCACATCCAAGCCACTACTGTAAGCATCAGTGATTGGCAAGGACCACTCATCATCGCATCCATTTACTGCCCGCCTAAACACAAAATAAAAGAAACACATTTTCTTGGTTTTTTCCAAACGCTAGGCAACAGATTCATAGTAGGAGGAAACTGGAATTCGAAGCATACTTTCAGGGGCTCAAGACTAACCACTACAAGAGGTCGAGTATTGAAAAATTGTATTGACAAAAATCACTATGCTGTAGCCACAACGGGTGAATCAACCTATTGGCTAACTGACCCCAAGAGGATCTATCTATCTATCTGGAGTTCGAGGGGATACTAGGGGCGACGGAGGGGCGTCCCCCAGTGGGCCACTGCGACCTGTACAGATCTATTGTGGCCAGCCCCTCTATTTTAAAGGTCTCCAAATAGGCCCGCGGCGTTGAAAAAGCCAATAACCTTCTTTGGAGACAGAGCCTTTGCATCATGTGGTGGCAGACTAGGTCCACCCAGAGCTCGGCTCCTTGTGTGGATGAGAGCATGACATTCACAAAGAATGTGAAATGGTGTTTCTTCATCCTCACCACAAAATCTGCACGTGGGAACATTAGTCAGGCCCATTCTATGCAGATGTTTGTTGAGTTTGCAGTGACCAGTTAGGGCTCTAGTGAGCGCCTTTAATTGGCCCCTGCTTAGTTGGAGGTTTTGTATTGCAACTCCGGGTGAAAATTCCCTAATGAGCAATTTCGAGTGCAGTAGTCCAGGGGAATGGGCCCACTGGAGTCGGGCTTGTGTTTGTACCCAATCTCTGAGGACTCTCTTTTTAATCCCCCTCGAAATGCCACAAGCTGGTTCTGGTCCTATGAGAGCGCTTTCGGAACCAGCCCTCGCCAGTTCGTCGGCAATTTCATTGCCTCGGATATTGGAGTGGCCTGGAACCCAGCCAATCATTACCGAGTTCCTGGTCCCCAATTCATTCAAGGCTTTCGTGCACTCTAAGGTGATTTTGGACTTGAATTCTACAGCATCAAGCGCTTTTAGAGCAGCTTGGCTGTCTGACAGGATGAGGATGTTCTTACCCTCATTCGACATGTTTGCGTGAACGCAGTCGATAATGGCATACATTTCTGCCTGGAATACGGTGGCATATGCGCCCAGGCACGTGGTTCTCCTGGATTTCGCACTACCTCCGAAGACACCTGCACCTGACTGGCCCTCTTTTCTAGAGCCATCAGTGTACCATGTCTGGTTAGCTTTCCTAAAGGGCTCAGGGACTTGCTTGTCCCATTCATCCCTATTAGGAATCATGACCTTGTAGTTCTTCTTGAACTCCAAAGTTTCAATCATGGCATCGGCTGGCATTGCCATGACAGGATTAACCATTAGGCTGCCCTGTAGCTTCCTCATGGTTTGGGATTTCCATCTCGATCTGCCTCCCCCCACAGCTCGGAGCATTGCCATCCTAGCCTCCCCCTGTATGAACAGGTGGAGTGGTGGGAGGTTCAGGATAGCCTCCATTGCAAGGATGGGAGAAGATGAGATAGCCCCCGTAATCATCAAGCAGGCACATCTTTGCAGGCTTTTCAGGGCCTTTATGGTGGTCCCTACTGCAGTCTGCTTAAACCAAGCTATACACCCGTAGCTAACCATAGGTCTTACCACAGCGGTGTAAAGCCAGAGAAGGTGACTAGGTTTCAGTCCTCACCTGGAGCTGGTTAGCCTACGGCAGATACCTAGCGCTGCTTTGGCCTTCTTGATAATGTTGCCTATATGTATACCCCAGTTAAGTCTTTGATCCAGGTGGATCCCAAGGTATTTGGCATTCTGAGAGAATTCAATAGTTCTTCCAAACAGTTTAGGAGGCTTGAGGCCGTCTAAATTCCTCCTCCTAGTGAAAGGAACTATTATGGTTTTGCTGGCGTTCACCCCAAGAGGATACCCGACCTACTTGATTTCTTTGTTACAAATGGTATTGGTAACCTGTACATCGACATCGAATCTAGCCTTGATGGAACATCGGACCATACACCAGTAATCTGTACGATGAGCACTGATATAATTAACAAAACACAAAAAGAAGCACTATACAATAACAAGACAGACTGGAGTATGTTCCGGGATTATATCAATACAAATGTAAACCTTTGTGTTCCACTGAAAACTGAGGAGGACATTGATAATGTTACTGGCTTACTCACAAACCTAATTCAAGACGCCTCATGGCGTTCAACTCCATACTTGAATTATTGCCAGAATAGTAACAAGTACCCTAAAATAGTTTTGGAAAAAATTACAGAAAAACTCTGATTGCGACGCCAGTGGCAGACTAGAAGATGCGGTGCAGATAAAGCATTACTTAACCGCGCACAGAAAGATCTAAAAAAACTACTAAGTGACATTAAACATGAAACACTTCAGGATAGAATTGAGTCCCTGTCTAGTACAAAATGTGATGACTATTCACTTTGGAAGTTTACAAGATCTTACCAGAGACCAAATCACTTGTTGCCTCCACTAAGAAATGAGAATAATTGGGTGCGAACTAACAAAGACAAAGCTGAACTCTTTGCCAATTTTTTGGGTAATGTATTTAAACTTGATGAGCCAGAGTACATAGATAAAGAAACAAAACAAGTTATCGAAAGCGAACAAATGTCATTACCACTTAAGCCTTTTCCCCTAAAGAAATCAAGAGAAGCATCCAAAAACTGATAAGAAAGAAAGCTCCGGGCTTTGACCTTATCACTGCCGAAATTCTGCAACAACTGCCTAAGAAAGGTATAATGCTAATAACAGCACTTTTTAATGCAATATTAAGATTACAGTATTTCCCTGCCCTCTGGAAAGTCTCAGTAATACACATGTTTGCTAAGCCAGGGAAGCCTCCAAATGAAGTGACCTCATATCGCCATATAAGCCTGCTTCCAATAATCTCTAAGTTGTTTGAGAAATTCTTTCTATCAAGAATAATTCCAATACTAAGTGAGAGTAAGGTTATACCTGATCATCAGTTCGGCTTTCGAGCAGAGCATTCTACAATAGAACAGGTACACAGAGTAGCACACAAAATAAGACAATTATTAGAGAAAAGAGAATACTGTTCAGCAGTTTTTCTTGATGTTCAACAGGCCTTTGACAAAGTCTGGCACAAGGGTCTCTTGTTTAAATTGAGGAAGATATTACCAGATACAGTTAATATGATTCTAAAATCATACCTCCAAGACAGAATATTTCAGGTGAAAGTAAACGACGAGGTCTCAGCATTCCGAGATATAGAAGCTGGAGTACCACAAGGATCAGTACTGGCACCAATCCTGTATACCATCTACACAGCTAACCTACTCCAGTCTGACCACAAAGTAACTGCTACATATGCAGATGATACAGCAATACTTACCAGCAATTCTGACCCAACTAAAGCCTCTGAACAGCTTCAGGAACACCTAGATAAAATAGATTTATGGCTGAAAAAGTGGAAGATCAAAGCAAGTGCTACAAAGTCTTATCAAATCACATTTACTTTGCGACGAGAAAACTGCCCTACAGTTCAAACGGATGGCATAAGACTACCACACAAAGACAGCGACAAACATCTTGGACTACATCTGGATAGAAAACTAACTTGGAGAGAACATATTAAAACAAAAAGAGACCAGGCCAATTTAAAAATGAAAAACATGCTATGGCTGATAGGAAGACAATCTAAGTTGAGTTTGGAGAATAAACTTCTGATCTACAAGGCGGTACTAAAACCTGTTTGGTCATACGGGATCCAACTGTGGGGTTCTGCGAGTCACTCGAATATTGAAATTCTACAGCGGTTTCAAAATTGTACTTTGAAAATTATATCCAATGCACCCTGGTTTATACGCAACAATGAAGTGCATGAATATTTAAATATGCCAACGATAAGGGAGGAGATAGAAAAGTTCTGCATTTCTTACAAAAGCAGACTCAACAAGCATACTAATGCCCTTGCACATAAATTTGCTGATAACAGTGAGAGTACATACCGACGAAAACGCTCCCGCTTAGCGTCAATATAGAACGGCATACCATAGGAGTGCTTGTTCTCTAAAATATAGTTTACTGTAACTAATCTGATAAAAGCCTTGCGGCTGATGGCAGATATTGTAACTTAATAAAAAAAAATATTATAAATAATCACTACCCTGTTTACCCTTCTGACCGGAACACAGCAATGCATGCGCCGCTGCATGGCGGCAGAAATAGGTAAGATAGGATATCCATGCAGATGACTCTGGTACAGATTCTCCCACATATAATACTCTACTACTGCCGCGCTTAAGAAAAACGTATTAATTAAGTCTGTACTAACTGTAGACGAGTGATGCGTTTTTGGTAAATAAAATATTAGTTGATATCTAAGTTAAATGCGTTTATATAAACTGAAATAGCGGGTTTTAATAAAAATATTGAAATGGTCTCTATGGGTTTGGCGGACTGTTGTTCTTTATATTATTATTTCAAAGGATTTGATAATTCATAACAGCCTTTGTAGCCAAATTCTTATAATAAAACAGAAAACAATCGAAATACAATACATCAATAAAAAAATAATAATAGACAAAACATAGAAAATATAAAAAGTATAAAAGGTTGGCACAGTCGTGCACATGCTCCCTCTTTTTAAAGAGCAACAATCTTTTTTGCGGGCCGCCTCATGGTCCCAGCGGAGGTCCTAATGTCTACGACCCTGATCGTGCCATCCCTTCCGGGGTAGATTGCCGCTACAACACCTCGTGGCCAGGTACCTCTTGGTAAGTCGCCGTCTGCAACGAGTACAGGATCGCCAGGCTTGAGGTCAACTGGGGAGCCTTGAACTCGTCGTGGTGCCAGCAGTGATAAGTACTCCCTAATCCAACGTCGCCAGAAATGGTCCATTAGTCTCAGAGCCTTACGCCAGCCGGCTCTGCTGCAAAGATCGGAGTCTGTTAGCTGGGCTGGTATCGGACGACCTATGGACTGTAGATCCATAGGTCGCTGGTTCAGATCCGGCTCGAAGGACCACTATTTGGCGGACTGTTGTTTTTTATATTATTATTTCAAAGGATTTGATAATTCAAAACAGCCTTTGTAGCCAAATTCGTATAATAAAACAGAAAACAATCGAAATACAATACATCAATCAAAAAATAATAATAGACAAAACATAGAAAATATAAAAAGTATAAAAGGTTGGCACAGTCGTGCACAATGGGAAAGTTATAGAGCTCGTTTTCCTGATTTCAAATGTATGTACTCAGTAAATGTATTCCGCAAAGCTCGAACATACTGCGCTCTTCGTAAGCGCGGTAAACTAGGTATCGGTTGTTTTGTTGCATGCTAACCATCCAGCTTTTTAGCATATTATTATCGATCTAGAATTTGAATATGTTAAAATGAAACCTATGTCCAAATAAATAATTAAATATTGTCTGCAAGAAGCTTTTATTTGCTCGTTGCTCTTACGAAATTGAAAAGTAATTTACGCACGCCACATTTCGCGTGCGATCCGAATATTTTATACGCTTTTCGAACACGATGCAAGGAGACCAGCTTTGCGGCAGCTTTACACTTCACTTTTACGACTCGGAGACTACTTCGAAAAATAATTGGCATTGACAACCCGTGCATAGGAATCTATCAGTTTTCCTAGAAGCGATTTTCGGTGCCTGCGAAGTATCGCTGTAACGGCGCAAGCTCATCCCACACCCGTGCGCGATTGTATTCAAATACTGCAATACTGCCTAAAAAACTATAACTACAGCGTGTTCCAAATCATTAAGCAGACTCTACAAAGCTCTTTAAATAAATTCGTATGTTGTAGTAAGTATGTTTTATTGTATTAAGCTTCTTGCAATAATGGCCATAATGGGGGTATATGTTTTGTCTATTATTATTTTATATCTTTTCAAAAATTGTTCTTTGCTCCCTTGGTAAACAATCAACTACATACTATTGTAACATTGACAATTTTCAAATTAAGTTAACCCTGTATTTAATACTTATTTTCGTTATGTGTCAATGGGTAAGCAGGCTTTGTGAATGCATTCAATTCTTCTCTAGACGACATCTTCTGGATGACACAGCTCTGTACAGAAAGCATGGTTTCCCATTTATCGTTAAATATTCCAAAAGTAATGCTTCTAGTAATAAATAAACAGTCCTATTTGAAATACTTACAAGTGAACAGATATTTTTATCGTTGACTTTATTTCTATCGCTCGTTTAGTTAATATAACTCACGAAGTTGTCATTATGAGCTGATTGATACGATTAAAACAACACTTTATTTTTGAGAACACATAAGTATACACAACATATTTATAGATATCCAGCTGCCCACAGGAGAAAAGTAGAATAGCCTATTTTTTTAAATTTCAAACGATTCTTTATATACTTATATTAATAAAGATTGATATTATTATGAGTACCTAATACCTATATACTATTACCGTGCTATTATCTAGTTTTATACGTAATTTGCGTAATACTTTTTTGAGATAATTGAAAAAAACAAATTATCATACAAGAATAAAGACTGATTATAAATATTATATTTTTGAATTTAAATTTAAATTTGAATTTGAACATTGTGCGAAAGGGACATTGTGTGAAAGGGACATTTTGCAGCTTTTAGACATTTTGCGAAGTGGACATTCTGCTTCTAAGCGATACCACCGCTTTCGTATTTCGCTATAAGTTCGCTACGGTTAATGTAGTCAACCCGAGGGTTAATTCTATCAACTGACAAGCAACAGCTGAACCGAAACTGCCCTGCGAGCATGGACTTGTTGATCGACATATATTAATCGACAAAAGTATCTGTCCTTTTCACTCCTTAAGAATATCTGTCAAATTTATCGATTTTTGTCGAGTATATCGATCTTAGCTATCACATTTTGTTTATCGAGAGTTCCATGCTCGCAAGGCTGTATTGTTACGCTCGACCAATCAAATCGCCACATACTACAATTATCACGTCATCGAACATTTAAAAGACAGTCCATGCACTCTGATTGGTAGAACTTAACGGTTAAGCTTTAGTCGGGCTGTGGCACGGTAATACACGGTGTTTTATAATAACCAATAAATAATCAATGCGTTATCTAAAACTAATTATTAAAATGTGTTTACACGTAATGTCATTCAACCCAAAATTTTTATGTATATCTCATCATCATGTCTATGATTTACATGAAAATTTTGGGTTGAATGAAATTACGGGTAAACACAAGTTAATAATTAGTTTTAGATAACGCATTGATTATTTATTGGTTATTATGAAACACCGCGTATATTACCGTGGCTGTGGACTATAGAAGAATTGGCCCTCACAGAACGTAACACCTCTGGTGTTGAGTTTCATAAGCTGAATGAATAATCTCAAGCGTACATGGGCCATATTTATTTACTTAGGCAACCTCCTCTTTTTTTCTACTCTGTAAAATCCTAATGAGCTCCACTCCAGCTACTTTTCTTACGCATAGGAACATACTTAACTGACTTTAATTAGGGTGTGGTTGTAGCTAATGTAAAGCTACATCTAGAAAAAAAGAACCGAACGATATTATAATTTAAGAGGTAAAGGGGAGATATACTCGTATGTTAACAAATAGCTAAAAAACATAGTATTAAAGTGATATGAATTAAAGGACTTAAATTGAATAGGGAAAGTTTGTTAAACTTATAAACAACTATTTAAAAACTGAATATGAAAGTCAAGCCTCGTCAGGGAAAAAGAGAGTCTGAAATGTGGTCAACAGTAGCCAGTGACGGCAGGCCCGACCGAAGACCTGTAGATACGGGCAGCATCCAGCAGGGTGTTATGTTTTCCGTGCTAGCAGTAAAGGGGGCAGCAGCTTAAGCAGAAGGCAGTGGCGCGGTCTTTTAACCGTATTCTTGGTCTGGTGATTAGACCACCGCGTTTTGATCCGGAGGTTTAGGGTTCGTTTCCCCATTAGAGCAGAAGTTTTCTGATTAATTTAGCTAATGGTAGGGCTTCTGAGCCCGTCTGGCTAACTATCACCGTCTTACCTAAGTTTGTCGCCATAATTATAATGTTAATAATTTTGCTGTGTTCTGACAATTAGCGGTATGATAACCAGTACCTCAATTCTTGACGATTCCAGGTGAAGCTCGTTTCCATCTTCAGCCATATCCTCACTTACTGTCAGGCTTAGATGAAGGCTTACCTATTACAAGTAAATCAAAAAAAGTCGTGCGCTAGATACGCGAAGTATACGGTCACGTAGGAAAGTTTGATCATTTTCTTAAAGAGCTGGTGGTAGACTGTCCTTCTTGGTGACCCTGCCTGTATTTAGTGTAGCCTTAACAATAAACAAAATATTTTAACAGAAGCTTAGATTAGAATAAAATGCATCAAATATTGTCAAACGAAAGCATTGACACAGTAATAGTATAATTATATACTCGTACTATTACCATACTCGTACCAATACCAAACAATGTTATTTTAATAAAGAAATAAACTCGAATATTAACAATTCAAAAAAACTTTGGAATAACCTAAAAAATACAGTTTTACAAAATAGCACAAAGGAACAAATTACCTCCATCTTTTAATGATCCAGACCAAATAAACTCACATTTTCTAAACATTCCCGGGGCAATTTCAGTGTCCATATCACAACTTGCTTACCTAGAGTATCACAGATATTCTTCTGCTACTTTCTCATTACACACTGTTTCAGAGGATGAAGTTCTAAAGGCCATAAGGGGACTATAATCAAATGCTTTGGGTTCCGATGGAGTGAATCTGGACATGTTATTACTGTCACTGCCACAGTCATTAGGCACAATCACCACTCTAGTCAACAAATCAATAACTGAGGGTATTTTTCCCGAAAGCTGGAAAACTGCAATCGTGAACCCCTTCCTAAAATCAATCTATGGCTATGCAGGATCTGAGACCCATTAGTCTATTGTCTTGTGTTTCAAAGATCTTGGAGAGAATAGTGTGCAATCAGTTTACTGAGTACCTTGAGACTGCTGGAATACTACCTAGTCTTCAAGCAGTTGGAATACTACCTAGTCTTCAGTCTTCGCGCATTTGATTCGATAAACATTACACTTTTACTTTCCAAGTTGAGATACTATGGAGTGGACAACAAAGCCGTTAAATGGTTTGATAGCTATCTATCTCAAAGACATCAAATTGTTGAAATAACGGTAAATGGAAGGAAACAGCGTTCCGGCCCTCAACCTGTTCCCAGAGGTGTTCCCCAGGGTTCATGCTTGGACCAATATTGTATATTTTGTATAGTGGTGATATTACCCAAGCCATAACGCATTGCAATTATCATTTATATGCAGATGATATGCAGCTTTACCTGCCGTTTTTACCATCAGATAGTGCAACTGCAGTAACTAAGATCAATAATGACCTTGCATGTATAAATGATTGGTGTGTATCAAACAGTCTTACATTGAACCCTGCAAAATCCAAGTTGACATCGGTTGACTGGTAGAGAATGCCTCGTTGCATTAAGTCCGCCCTTTGTACCTTTATAGTGCAATAAAGATTAAATAAATAAATAAATAAAAAATATTGTTCGGAACTAAAAATAACCTAAACAGACTACACAGTACTGGTGTCTCAGTTAATTTACATAATGGGACTAAAATACAACAAGTAGAAACCATCAAAAATCTTGGAATCATCTTCGATAGTCACTTAAAGTTTGAAAGTCATGTCACTGAGTGTGTTCGCAACTGCTTTTATCGGCTTAAAATACTGTATAACATACGAGACTATTTGAGTAAGCCACTTCGAATGAGGCTGTGCGAGTCATTGATTTTGTCGAGGCTGAACTACTGTGACACAGTCTATGGCCCATGCCTCTTGGCAAGAACAGCGAAACTTATACAGCGAGTGCAGAATGCATGTGCACGATTCTGTTTCCATATCACATGTCACTCCATTTCATAATGCTGCTAAATTGTTGAGGATGGAGGCTCGTAGAAAGCTGCACCTTGCAACTATGATGTTCGGTATAGTTCATTCGAAGAGGCCCAAATATTTGTATAATAAGCTGATGTGGGCTCAGTCGCACTGCAGATACCAGAGGAGGGCTTGTGCTCCTGCTCCTGTACTGATATCTCCCAAATATCGCACGACTGCTTTCCGTGGGTCATTTAAGTTTGCCGCCTCACGCTGCTGGAATGACGTTCCACCACCGCTATGAGACCTAAAAAGCAAGAATGGTTTCAAAAATCATTACAAGCGATTGCTCTTGGAACAACAGAAAAGCACGGAAAATATTCGCTTACCATTTCACGATTTTATTTCATGCTAGCTAGTCTCTTTTCTGATGCAGCTGAGTCGGGCATATGGCCGAATATATTGATATTTTGTACAATAATAATTGCATTTGCAGTTGCCACAGGCTCCAAATGTCGCAGTTTGTATTGTTTGTTGTAATACTCCTTTTTTTATCCACATTACTATTGTGTAGTTTTACCAATTTATTAATTATCCTTAATTAATAGTTCAAATGATTGTACATTTTATTAGAATAGGTATAATATTGTTGAGTGTCAAGTTTTTATACCTGAGGCAGAACTCTACATGCTTTATGTTTTTTAGATTTAGAATTGTCATTGTGTGACATCTATCTATTGTGAAATTCCTTTTATGTTGTTTTGTTTGCGTCTTTGTAAATACCTATTACTTTGAATATACATATTAGTCAACTTTTTATGTGCATCATTTTACCGATCTCGGACTTCATATTCAATCATACAATTATACAACATGGTAGCAGAGTTTACGGATTGAGTAAAATATGGAAAATATTTGAAGTAGTGCAGCGGGTGACGCGAGTGCTCCGCATGCTACACAAGGATCTAGTGGGTTATACATGGGTATAGAGAAGCTTGATGATGCATCGAACTATGCAATATGGAAGGTACAAGTGGAACTTTACCTAGTCACTGAAGATCTTTGGGATTATATAGAAGAGACGCCATCGAATGCTGCTGATCTTAAAATTGACAGAAAGGTACGAGCAAAAGTACTGCTTCTAGTGAAGCCGAACTGTTTGGTGCATGTTAAAAAAGCAACCACTGCTAAGGAGACGTGGAATGCTTTGAGAGATGCATTTGAAGATCGTGGTGTTAACAATAGATGCCGATTACTAGGACGGCTTGTTAGTCAAAGGCTTAGTATGTACAACAGTCCAAGGGATTATGTCACAGAAATAATGTCATTAGCCAACCAGCTGGCGGACATGGGAAAGGAAGTTGACGATGAGCTGCTGGCTGCACTCATGTTGCAGGGACCGGGAGAACAGTACGAGTCAATGAGAATGGCTATTGAAAATAGCAATATAACGATATCAACCGATTACGTTAAAACAAAATTGTTACAAATAGAAGTTTCTTCGTCTATGGATTCGTCGCAAAATGCTTTGAGTGCTTTAAGGAAGAAAAGCAGTAACAAAGCAAAGGAAAAAGACAGAAGAAAGACAGCTATTAAGAAAATAGAATGCTATGTTTGTGGAGAAGGACATAAAGTCCGTTTTTGTCCCAAGAAGCATAACTGTCAAGCTCACACTACATATGCGGCACTTCATACCTATAATACTGCTTCGCAAGAGTGGATTTTGGATTCCGGAGCGTCATTTCATATGACAAATAGGAAAGATTGGCTAAATAATTTTGTCAAGTTAAAAGAGCCAGTTCAAATATCCTGCGCGAATGGGAATAGGGTGGAAGGTGAAGGTCGAGGTGACGTCTGTTCAGAGGATTTGGATGTAAGTGTGAAAGGAGCTGTCTACGTTCCGAAGTTAGCTGCGAATCTATTAAGTGTAAATATGTTAGTGAAACGTGATTTTGTGGTAGTTTTTTCGAAAAGAGGTTGTGAGTTGTACAAAGCTGAGAAATGTCAGGTATATGGTAAGGTAGAGTTGGTATGTAAGGAAGAGAAAGGGATTTATGTAGTGAAACCCGCATCTAATCATCATATGTTTTCAGCTCTAAAGACTAACGCCGATGATGAATTCCAACTATGGCACCGCAGACTTGGACATTTGGGACTTGTCAACATGAAAATACTACGTGACAAACTAGCCAAAGGTATAAGTTTCAAGGAACTTAACGCAGTACAATGTGAGTCGTGCTTAAAAGGTAAGCAACCTACATTACCTTTTCCGAAACAAAAGAGTACGCGTGCTACTGACATTCTTGAACTAGTACACAGCGATGTTTGTGGTCCAATGGAAACTACTTCATTTACAGGGTACAGATATTTTCTAACATTCATTGACGATAAATCGAGAAAAACGTTTGTTTATTTTTTGCGAAACAAAAGTGAGGTTTACTCCAAGTTGGTTGAGTTTAAGACGCTTGCCGAAAATCAGACTGGTAAAAAGCTTAAGACGCTTCGAACTGATAATGCAACTGATTACGTCAATGAACGTGTAAATACTTTTTTGCGGAATAATGGTATTGTTCACCAGCTAACTGTGGAATATACACCGCAACAAAATGGCGTGAGTGAGAGGGCAAATCGTTCAATTGTAGAACGAGCTAGAAGTATGCTTGAAGAAGCGAAACTTAGCAAGAGATATTGGGCTGAAGCGGTCAATACGTCGGTTTATTTGAAAAATAGATGTCCTACGCGAGCTGTAAAAGGAAAGACACCTGAAGAAATATGGTCGAAGAAAAAAGTAGATCTTAGTCATTTGAAAATTTTTGGTTGCCGCGCGTTTATGCATGTTCCAAAACAGAAACGGAAGAAGTTTGATGCAAAGAGCAAAGAACTGCTGTTTGTTGGTTATTGCGAAACAACAAAAGGCTATCGACTTATAGATCCCGTGACGCACAAACTACATAAAGCAAGAGATGTTGTTTTCTTTGAAAATCAATTCAGAGTTCATGCAAACGACACTAATGATGTTGTCGAAGTAGTACCATTAGTTCATAGTTGTGAGAAACCAATAATGATCCGAGAAGATAATGCTACAACTGAGAATCAATGTGTGCAACAACAAGAACTGTGTAGAGAAAATGATCAATTTTTCGACTGTCAAGATGTTTCCGACCAGCAATGCGATGAAAACATAGTTGAAGAGGAAGGTTCAACTAGGGAAGTGGAAGTTCCTGAATCAGAGGTACAAGAGCGTTCTGTACCAATATTGGAAATCACTATTATGGAAAGAAGATATCCACTTCGAGAGAGGAAACCTAAAAGCTATGAAGATTATATTCTCTATTATGCAGAAGAGGATATGATGGATGATCCAATAACCATTGAAGAAGCTATGTCTAGGCCTGATAAAAATAAGTGGATAAAAGCTATTCAAGAACAACTTGATGCTTTAAAGAAAAACCAAACTTGGGAGTTAGTAGAAAAAGCGTCCAGCTTTGTTGATTCTAAATGGATATTTAAAATCAAAAAAGAGCCGGGGAAGATAAGATATAAAGCAAGACTTGTAGCCAGAGGTTTTACGCAAATAAAAGGATTGAACTACAATAAAACTTTTGCACCAGTAGTACGTCACAGTACTCTAAGACTACTCTTAGCTCTAGCTGTCGAGAATAATCTGAAAGTAGATCAGATGGATGTTGTTACCACGTTCTTGAATGGAGACTTAAATGAGAAAGTTTACATAAAACAACCTGAAGGTTTTGAAGAACATGGAAAAAGGAAACATGTCTGTCTACTGAAAAAGGCTCTTTATGGTCTAAAGCAGTCCTCCAGGGCATGGTATGAGAAACTTAACAAAGTTTTGGTGGAAATGGGTTTCAAGAGATGCGAAACAGAACCTTGTGTCTATACTAGAAAGAAACCAAATTGTATGATGTTTATTGCAATTTATGTTGATGACATTCTCATTTTCTGGAATGATGAAAAGGAGAGATTGTTCGTAAAGAAGGAGCTTCAGAAGAGGTTCGAAATGAAAGACATAGGTGAAGTTAATTTGTTTCTGGCAATGAAAATTAAGTGCCAGCAGGACTCAATTAGTCTCAACCAAACAGAGTATCTTGAAAAAGTGCTAAAGAAGTTTGGAATGAGTGACTGCAAAAGTGTGAAGACTCCTGTTGAAAGTGGAATTAAACTTGTGAAGCTAGACGAGAAGCATATTCCATCAAGTGAACTGCCATACCGAGAGCTTATTGGATCTTTGATGTATCTAGCTGTGTGCTCACGACCGGACATTGCATTTGCAGTCAGCTATTTAAGTCAATTCAATAGTTGCTACGATGAAACACATTGGGCAGCTGCAAAACGTGTGCTTCGGTATTTAAATGGGACCAGAGAAGTTAAATTAACATTCAAAAAGACAGAAAATAATAAGCTAGTTGGTTACGTGGATGTAGATCACGCCGGTGACGTGTGTGATAGAAAATCATACACTGGCTTCGTGTTTACATATGGAGGAGCGCTTATATCATGGGAAAGTCGTAAACTATCGACAGTAGCACTTTCAAGCGCTGAGGCCGAATATGTGGCACTTTCGGAGGGATGTAGAGAGTCAGCTTTCTTAACTGCTCTTCTAGAAGAGTTGACTGGGATTCATGAAGTTGTAGAATTGTTCAGCGACAGTCAGTCTGCAATTCAAATAGCCAAAAATCCAATACATCATTAAAGAACCAAACATATTGATGTGAGGCATCATTATATAAGAGAAAAGGTAAGAATGGGTCTGGTACAATTGAAGTATTTGCCAACAAGTGAGATGCCTGCAGATGTGCTTACAAAAGGGCTTTGTAGAGAGAAGCATGAAAGGTGTATAAAAGAGTTTCTGGTTTTAGGAGGAATTTAACTGGCTCTTCTGTCTCAGTTAAGAAGGAGTGTTGAGTGTCAAGGTTTTATACCTGGGGCAGAACTCTACATGCTTTATGTTTTTTAGATTTAGAATTGTCATTGTGTGACATCTATCTATTGTGAAATTCCTTTTATGTTGTTTTGTTTGCGTCTTTGTAAATACCTATTACTTTGAATATACATATTAGTCAACTTTTTATGTGCATAATTTTACCGATCTCGGACTTCATATTCAATCACACAATTATACAAGAAATATAGATCTCTGGTTAATTTTTGGTTGTAATGTGATTGTAATCACAAATTATTGATATGTGTAAATCTAATTTCACAGATTACCTATTTATGTGTAAGCTACAGACTAGTGACTGTGATTTGGGGGGCGTTCGGTAGCATGCGTTTTTGCCCTACGCCGTTCATGTATGGCAATTTTATTAGTTCTGCTACTCACCGCCGTGGCGCTAATAAAATTGCCATTAAAACTCCTCGATTCGGATTTCGTTTCGATTTTCGATTCTCCTGCGTGCTAGCCCCCCAGAGACTATCAGCTGAGTGAAATCGAGGGTGACCGAACGATTCACCTAGCCCGTTCAGAAATGTGACTGTTTTTAAGTGTGAAAACAAAATGTTTTTGAGCGTACCCTTAAGAAGTAATTTTGTATAATTGTCTAGGTACGTTGATTTTTGTTTTTTAACCGATTTCTAAAAAGGAGGAGGTTATCAATTCGGTTGTATTTTGTTTTAATGTTTTTAACCTCATATCTCCGTCATTTTTAAACCGATTTCCAAAATTCTTTTTGTATTCGATAGAGTATACTGCAAGGGTGGTCCCATGGTCCCAAAGTCAGGATCTGATGATGGGATCCCATAGAAAATCGAGGAAAACCTTTCACTAAAAAGATTTCATTCACTAATAAGTTAAAAATAAATTTTTCTTTACAAAAAATAAAACCGACTTCAAAAACACTGAAAACTTAAAAATAATATGAGAATAGGTACAGACAACATCACACTTTTATATTGAAGTCGGTGACAAATTTTAACACTTTCTAGGAGATCATCGTTTGGCGCCGACTTCAATATAGAAGTGTGATGTTGTCTGTACCTATTCTTATATTATTTTTAAGTTTTCAGTGTTTTTGAATTCGGTTTAATTTTTTTTATTTTCTTACTTTTAGTCTTCTTTAAAGTTTGTATGTCATGGTTTTTCGTCTCGGGCGTCGCTGCCATGGAAGCAATTATGTAACCAAAATGACATAATAAGAGATATGTTTGCTTCCATGGTAACGGCATTGGTCATGCCTGAAAATCAGCGCATTTCGCGTTTTAACGCAAGAGCAATTAGCTGAGGCATTGTCCTTTTTGGACTGCACTATCTGTATAATTCTTGCATAAATATTTATGTGTTGTGTACGTGCATCCAAATAAAGCATTCTTTCTTTCAATTTCTTTCATGGAATATTTAAAAACTGCCGAAAAAATGCAATTAAGGTAAATTGCAATCAAAATAAAGAAAAATGCAAAATAGAGTAAGCACTATGCAGAGATAACTACAAATTTGTGAAAATTACAATCATTCGTTAAATATTTACATCGCAATCACAAACTGACAGTTCGACAGTTGATAGGATACATAATTCATAGTGAATGTATAGATATCGCCATACACCCTGTGTCTGTCGTGGCGCAGTATTCACTGCGCGTGCGCTTCTCATTGTTATGTGCCGTACGCAGGCTTGTCTATGAATGTTATTAAGCGAGTACACTTTTAATCTGCGGCTCAATAAAGGCCGAGCAAAAACTTTGTGATTTATGGCTTTTTGGGTCTTTTCTTCGGTTGATCGGTCACTACAGACTGGGGGGCTACCGCCTAACTCATAGCGATCACTCGCTATCGCCTTCGTGACATTAGAATAATAGTTTTTATGTCATCTGTGACATTAAAGCCATTGTTCTAATGTCATGTTAACGATAGCGAGTGCTCGCTTTGAGTTAGGCGGTACGGCCGCTGGTCTACACTTTGATCATATTTGCACAATTGAAAGAAAGATTGATCAAACCTGTGGCAATACTTTTTGATTTTTTTTTCTAATCGTTTCATTTTACAATATGTAGGTAGGTATTTCATTACTTTTACACGAAACTCAATATTTAAATCTCAAATACCAAGTGTAGCAGGCGTGGAACCTTTAGACACGGTAACAGTATTATTCTATACTAGCTGTGCTCGCGACTTCGTCCGCCTGGAATAGTAACTTACTTTTATTGAAGTTGATAAAAAGTAGCCTATGTTATACCTTATGTAATTAGCTATCTGTTAGTGAAAGTCTCGTCAAAATCGGTCCAGCCGTTCCGACAGACAGACAATTTTTTTTTAAATTGTGTTTTTGTTATTGGTACCCGATATACATTCGTACCCATTTAGTAAAAACTTGTTATTTTAACATTACAAACAGACACTTCAATATTATTTATTTGTATGTATATGTACGTATAGATTATAACGTGGTATAGAGGTTAGAGTAGTAACCTTAATCTATAATGTGAACTGGCACATCTACTTGTAATGGAAGTTGAGCTCAAAATTTTGCTTTGAGTTTGTAAGTTTGTAATAACTTTGCAATAAAACAGGGAGAAAAAATTAGCCCTTGCTGGTTTTCTTGCTGGTTCTTTCTAGTACAAGGTCTCCCACCGTAGACGTGTAAACCATTGGCGTAGCTTCTTTGACGTGTAAAATTGATTATGTAATAATCTAATTTGAATAAACGGTATTGAATTTGAAAAGTTGAATTTGAATTATACCTACAGAATGCTTAGTTAAAAGAAGTCTCGACATGCGAACAAGTATTTTTACCCTCATGGATTATGAGGTTTATCTGTTGTATGTGATTATGACTGAGTAAATACGTGTAGGTATGACAGAGTAATCTTAAGTGTCTTACCCACAGAACACAGAAAGAGGTGTGTTCTGTGGTCTTACCTATGACAAAATATGAAAAACATGACTAACTTTTAGGCTACGCCAGATGAATTAGGGCTTTTCAGACCCAGGATCATCTCCAATATAGACAAGTTGGACGGACGACGTGGTTGGTATGCTCTTACCGGAGTGGCCCATGTTGGTCAGATGTATACCGCTCGCATCGACCAACACGGGTCATTTCCAAATTCTCATGTAATTAGAGTAAGTAACCAACCAACCAAATAGTCACCTACCATAACAAATGTAAAAATGGAAACAATAAAGAAAGAAAAAAGAAGTGGGTTTGCTCTTCACTCTGCGGAGAGAGTCCCACACACGTCTATCGGCTAGCCACCGGTAGGTATGGTGCGTGACAGCATTCCACCACCACCTCAAAAAAGGCTAGCTTACAATCTGACGAAAAAGTTGACGATTGAGCTTCCAGTGTGAAAAAATGATGTAGAATTCTAGTAAACAAAAAACACAATAACAGTACCTACAGAATATTGATCAATTGCCACCAAGGCCACCAAGCCGTTTTTCTGTGATCAATCCTAAATTAGAAATTGACTTTAATGGTAAAATTCCATATTGACTATATACCGTAATTTTCAACGAGAGTGATATGGCTTTTTTATAGAGAGAAAATTAAGCATTTTATATTCTAACAAAATAACAAGCTAGATTTTCAATAAATGATCCATGTTGAAAACACAGCTCTCGTTGCATAGTAACGGTTAGGTATTATTTATTTTCTTCGTAATGTTCTAATGATTTTCATTGCAAACTAAACGCAAAATCAATAGAATTCGAGTACAAGCGACGCTCGACGAGCGCAGGATGCCAGATGAATCATTTAAAAATGGTGTCCCTGGTACCCTTCAATGGCGGACTTTTTGAGCAAAAGAAGTGAAAAAAGAAATTGAAACAGAGACACTGATGGGCTCAGAAGAATAGAGCTGATGTGTATGCAGATGACAGCACAGTTGTGGAGAAGTATACTTCCGGCCCACATACCAAAAATGCGGAAATTGAGGCATTGAGAGAAGGCATGGTTGAGCGTATGAATAAAGCTTTAAAAGCTGTTTCCGACTGGGGTGACGAAAATCTTGTCCAATTCAACGCTAACAAAACACCGGCTTGCCTTTTCTCCGCCAAAAAGAGTCAGTTCCCAACGTCTCCAACTTTCAGAAATGTAAGTATACCTCTGTAAGACCGTCTTGAGCTGCTGGGACTCACATTAACCTCAAAACTCAACTTTGGGCCTTACCTCGATTCTAAGGTTAAACTGGCTGGTAAAAAGCTGGGCATCCTCAATAAGGTTAAGCGGTACTTCTAACCAGGGCAGTTGCTTCATTTATATCAAGCACAAGTCCAATCATGTATAGAGTACTGCTGCCACCTCTTCGATGGATCGGCTAAGTATCAGCTAGAAGCTTTGGAGGCGGTGGACCGCCGACTGTGAGGTTAATCCGAGACGAGAAACTAGTTGCCAAGAAACTGCTTAGTCTCGAGCATCGCCGTAAAGTGTCATGTCTGTCCATATTTTATAGACTGCATTTCGGTGAGTGTGCGCAAGAGCTTCACGACCTTATTCCACCCTCTCCTTTCCATTACAGGACGAGCAGAAGGTCAGCTCATTACCACCCGTTGCAGATCGAAATTCTTAAAATCCGTACACAACGTTTTAGGTTCAGTTTTCTGGTGCATACTGCACAGGAGTGGAACTCTCTGCCGCCTTCCTTGTTTCCTGAGAGCTATAATCTTGGGGTTTTCAAGGCTAGAGTGAATAGATATTATCTAGATCTACGTGATTCATCTTCGACCACACCGTCGCTTACCATCAGGCGAGTTGGTGGTCAAACGTAGACCTATTACGAATAAAAAAAAACACTGCTATTGCAGCGCAAAACGCCATCTCGCTTCCACAGTGGTTTTAATAACACAACGGTGTTAAGTTAAGACATGCGAATTAGAATCTGAGCCACGATAAACATCAGAATAACTTAAAATAAAACGTCCCTCGCTCTAAACAGTTTTGAAGAATTATTCCCGAACTCTTAATGTACTAGAAATCTTCCATCATCAGCTCAGTAACACGACATGATAACTACCAGACGCAAATACCTGAATATCTTAAGAAAAAACATGAAACACGTTGGATGTGTCTTTGAAATTTAAGGGTTTCCCTCGATATGCCTGGGATTCCATCATCAGGTCATGACATGGTGACAATGGGACTACCTCAGGAGTGTACTCTTTGGATTACAAAAAGAATTTTGAAAATCGGCCTACAAATGGCGGAGTAATCGGTGAACATACATAAAAAAAAAGAAATTCATACAGTCAAACATAGAACCTCCTCCTTTTTTGAAGTCGGTTAAAAATAGAGCCTGACATTTCGACCTGGCATTTCGACCCTGAGCAATCAAATAGCAATTTTAGTCCTAGGAGATAGAGGAAATCGAAGAAAACAAAGGTCCAAGCAGCCATGTCATTAGTAATTTGTTCAATTTCTTCAGATTTAATGTTTTGTATTTTTATTTGTTATTAATTATAACTGTCTTATTTTCTAGTTTTTTAACCGACTTCGAAAAAGGAGGAGGTTCTATGTTCGGCTGTATCTATTTTTTTATGTATGTTCACCGATTACTCCGCCATTTGTAGACCGATTTTCAAAATTCTTTTTGTAATCGAAAGAGTATACTCCCGAGGTGATCCCATTGTCACCATGTCATGATCTAATGATGGTAAACCAGGAAAATCGAGGGAAACCCTTGAATTTCATAGGCACATCCAACGTGTTTCATGTTTTTGCTGAAGATATTCAGGTATTTACATCTGGTAGTTATCATATCATGTTACTAAGCTGATGATGGAAGGTTTCTGGTAGGTTAGGAGATAGGGAGAACACCGGTGGGTTTTAGTGGGTAGGCCTGGCGGGAGAGTCCCACACACGCTCGCTGCTTAGCTAACGGCGGGTACGGTGCGGTTACGCATTTCCCCCCGAGAAAAAAAAGGAGATCGGTAATAATTCTTTCAGTAGCTTGTTTAGAGCAAAAGACGTTTTATTTTAAGTTATCTGTTGTTTGCCTTAGCTCAAATTCTAAAACACATGTATTATAAACTAAAAAGATTGGAAAAAAAATACAAAAAATAAAACCGACTTCAAAAACACCAAAAAGTAATAAATAATATAAGAATACATACAAAATCACAGTTTTATATTGAAGTCGGTGCCAAGCAATGATCACTTGAAAGGTCTTGAAAAATGAAAAGAAAAATTAATATAGTTATGTACTTAAAATTTGGCACCAACTTCAAAACTGTGATTTTGTATGTATTCTTATATTTTTATGACTTTTTGATGTTTTTGAAGTCGGTTTTATTTTTTTGTAACATTTTTTAAGACTAACAAATCATCCCACCAAGGTCTGTCCTTTTTTTTCGAGGGGAAAGCGTGTCCGCACCGTACCCGCCGTTGGCTAGACGACGAGCGTGTGTGGTGCTCTCCTGGTAGAGTGCCGGGCCTACCCACTAAACCCCACGGTGTTCTCCCTGCCCTTATGGACGCACGTGATAGTGTCCACCACACTGCGGTCTGCGACTGCCACTATCATACTCAGGACTGTCCTAGTCCTGAAAGTAACTCATAGAAAGCAGGATTTTTTTTCAGTCTATCAATACCCTTAATGAATAATATTACAATCACAAATAATAATTTTTGATGTCTCTTAAATAAAATATGATTTTAAAGACACAGCGCCTGACCGTATAGTGACTAAGATAACATATTTACTTCAATGCGCCGATGTAGTACGCATTGACGCATACGGCGCATTATGGCTTCTTTGATGAGTGTAATAATTAAAACTAAATTAATAAAACCGCTGTCTTATACGTATTTTATAAAATAAATATTTTAATACGACAGTGTAATATGTTCTAGCTAATGGTCTAGATTATTTTAACCCAAAATGTGCAATGTGACTTATATGCCCCTGTATATTTGCCGAGTGCAATATAGCTTGGAAGTGATATCTATCAATAAGGTTTTTGGATAGGCTCCTCCACATAGTTGAATTATCAATTACTTTATTTTGTTTTATTTCCTTAATATATATATGGTGCTCTAAAAAGTTGTGATGATATAATATAGACGTTTAAATGGCGACAATTGGCAATGTGCGACGAAATCTTTCAGACCATCAAAGTGAACCGCAAAAAAATCAACTACTTAGTGAACTTTAGTATGAAACAGTTCAGAAGTTGCTCGATCGGAATCGCATCCAAAGTTGGTATTGACACGTTTCACGGACGCATTTATTTATTTATTAAGACTTTATGTACAATTATTGTCGTACAGAAGCGGACTTAATGCCTGAGGCATTTTCAATATAACTTGAGTAGATTCAAATGGGTAGTGCTCTATTTTCTTTTCTAAGTGATAGCGATATCAATTCTACTTTATTACTTTATTTCTGAGGTAAAATCACTCGGAGCTCAGTAAAAACTTTCCAGTAAGGAGTTGCATTTCTTTGTGTGATTTTTTTTTCATCACTGCTCTAATTTCGATATCTCTCCGGTCCTCAAACCTTCGTAAGGACTTCGACTAATGTTTTTTTGTTACAATTTTCCAGTATTTATATTTTACGTAAGAAATTATTATTTACGTAAATATTGGTAGTTAAAATAGCACCACATAAATTTTCGCTACAAGGTAATAAATCTATGTCTCATTAGATCTAGATAGTGTCTCCTAGATTTATTGATATTGTCATCAAGTAGCATTAAGAGACGATTAAGGTTTTTGTGTACAATGGTTTTTTACATAATAACATACGCTGTGGACATAGTTTAGGCGTAAATGTATGCAATAATATTTTATAGATAAAAAATTGTTCATTTGTTATCGAGTATCTTTAAATTGATTTTTATATTTTTTAGACCTACTCGTACATAATTCAGAAGTAGTAGTAATGACTATCTGAGTTATCTTGAAACTTATATTCTTGTGATTGTTATAGTTTAATTTATAAAACACAAGAAGCAGGGATTCTATGACCTGCCCCCCAACCATGATCGCCTAAAACAATATTTAAACCGGGCTGAGAGCGAGATGGCGCTATACGCAACAAGAGCGGTGTCTCTATTTCAATATTGTTTTAACCTTGCTATAAGCGATCATGGTAACTGGAGAGCTATTTTTGAATTACGTATGCGACTTCGAAATCACTGATGTGACTAATAATCACCGATTTTCAATAATTCTTATTTTTGAATATCACTTATGTGACTACCTTAGTCACGGATGTGATTTCATTACGAGTGCCCTCACCCACTCGTAAACAAGTCATACATAACTGAGGAAACGTTATCTGTGTTTTGTTTAGAGAACATATTGACAAGTTTGAAGTTGATGTGTGTTGATTTTGAGTTGGAGTTAAAATTTGTCAAATAAGTAAATATACACGGTTATTTTTTATCACCCTGGAAAATTTAAGGGACGCTTTACGACATGGTATTAGAATGATTTAAATATAAATAAAAAAAAATAACACACTTATTTTTTTTTTATAAAAAAATGCTGCACTAGTTGAGAGCAGCATTTTTAGAGATTTTTTTTTTTTATACCTATATTTTATTTTTTTTTCATTTTTTTTATATAATATTGGATGTGTCCTGAAGCGTCCCTAACATTTTCCAGGGTGATAAAAAAATAACCGTGTATAAGTTTAAAATCTTTTAAATTTGTGTCACAAACAAACACAAACTTACATCAGTATTTTCTTATATTTTGGCCTAGTTGCAATGAATTTTTAGCCGTATAATAACCGGTATATACCGAAAACCGAAACCTTACGTATGTGTGTACTTTATCTATGTTGGCAGCTCTGCGTTCGACTTTCAAAAATAGGATGTTTGGGAATTCGTGACTTCAAAGTCATCGCTGACTATTTAGTCAGCGGTGATTTCTAAATCGCATACATACGTAATTCAAAAATAGGTCTCGGTTGTAATCAAATTAGCTAAAAAAATGTTCGCTTTATCCGTCGACGGGCGAAGTAATCTGACAAAATATTGAATTTACAGAATACAAAGAAGAGGCCGATGTTATGTCATCAGATTGTAATCGAACCATCTGGGCAAAAAAGTTGATGTCATCTAGAAAATCGGAAGAAGTAATTGGATAAATTTTTGGTATTCTCGTTAGAATCCCCATACGTCGCAGTCGTTCCGATTGTTGCAGTCAATAGATGAAAAAACCGGCCAAGTTGAAATCGGGCACCGTTTCCTACAAACTCATCTAAGTATACAAGGTGTTTTATACATACTTATTTTTTGGAAGTGGGGAAAATGCATTTTCACCTGCTCCATAATGTTTAATTATAACCCTCTTAACTTCAACGTAAAGCAAAACATTGTATCCCCAGGGATATAATGTTGTATGAAACTCCCAAGGGATTAAAGTGTTTTAAATTTGGAACATAAAATTCGTATGAAAATTTAGCATAGATGCTAGCTTAGGAAGGCAAAGGTTCTACGCCCATACAGCAGTAGTGTGGTGACCTCCTTGCGTCTATGACACCGCATTCCACCTCATTGCATAAATGTGCTCAGTGGCAAGGAATGTCACCCTTTTAAATATAGAAAGAGAACATTCTAGAAGTATTGACATATAAAAGACGATCACCAGGAGTATCTGACACACTACATTGCGGCATTGCACATTGTAACATTGTAACTTGAGATATCGTAAAGAGAGTTGAGAAATAGAACAGATTGAAATATATCTAAATGGTTTAAATTAACGTCCCAAGTTCCCAACGATCCCGGAGCGCGCGTAGGGCGCTACATGGTGGAGGCACCGGGTATTATTTGGAACTACATATATTGAACTGCGTATATTGAAGAAGAAGCAAAGAAGTCATCATGGAGCGATTCGATGGATTATCTGGTGATGTGCACGATTTTTTTAATCAATTTGATGTTGTAGCTGCGGTGAACAAATTCGACGCAGGGGCGAAGAAGCTTGTATTGGGGGCTTATTTAGAGGGTCCAGCGCTATTATTTTATAAATCGATGTTGTCAGACACAATTGCATTTTTAGATTTACGGAAGGAAATCAGTGATGAATTTGCTCCAACTACGAACCCGATCGCCAATTTTTTTGCACGGAAACAGGGTCACGAGGAAGATGCATTAACTTTTTTTTATTCTCTAGAAAACCTCGCATCGAAAGCCGGACCTGCGATTGATGAAGCGTGTTTTATTCAACATTTTATAAAAAATTGTGAATTTTATCTAAAAAACAAATTAGCCCCACAGATATATGCGACGAAGGCTGAACTGAAAAAGGTGTTGAAACAGCTAAAAGATGTGTATAGTGATGGTATTGTTGACTCTACGGCACAAGAAGGGAAACTCGTTGAACGTGAGGCCTGGTGGTTACGTGGCTACTGTACCACCCGCTATGCATATGCGAGGGGGAGCAGGCGACGACAGGTTTCGAGTACAGCCAACTGGACGTACTGTCGGACCTACTGTGTCAATTCCTCCTCACTCCCAACCACATTACTCCCAGACCCGTTACAATTTTAGACCCCGACCACAATCTACGAGAGGAAATGCAGCCGGGGATAATACAAATGTGCGTGCTGGCTGGAGGCCAGATGCACCTAAACAAGTAGAGGCGTTTGATGTGATTCAAGGGACTGTCCAACCCCCATCACAGCAAGAAGAAACCCCTCAAAAACGTGAGTTCGTTCCGTTTATACGTGTAATGTGTCGCGATAAAAAAATATGTTCTTTGATTGATACGGGCGCATCAGTCTCGGTTATATCAAAGTCCGTGGCGGATATGTTTGAAGGAATAATTGACGCCGGCGTTTTGCATCTGAAGGCAATCAATGGTGTGAACTTGTGTGGGAGGGAAAATGGAATTGAATATCATAATAGAAAATTTCTTATTTGTTCATAGTTTTTATGTCGTAAGTGATATAAATCAAGACATGATCTTGGGACAAGATTTCTTGTATCAAAATGATGTATTGTTCGATTTTACGCATGGTCAAGTGCAGATAAAAAATATGGTTTGTAAGTTTATGTCAAAGTCAGAAGTTGTGAGAATTGAAAACAACATTGAGGTCGTACAGCCAGCAAATAAAATTTTATCGAAAAGTGATTATTTGTATCTTGTAATTTAGTGTCGGAAGATGATAAATGTACATTTAAATCATCTGTCGCAGACGAAAGAATAGAATTTAATGCGTTTAAAGGCTTAGCTCTTAATGAGTGCAATGAATTAAATAATTTACATATGAATCGGTCATGTTTTGCATTTAATAAAAATGAGCGTGGCAAATGTAATTTAACAAAAGTAAAAATAGACACTATCGATAAAGTTCAGGTTCATAGGGCACCGTATAGAGTGTCTAGTGAACAATGTAAAATAATGTTTGAACAAGAAAAAGAAACGTTAAAAAATAATATATTTCGTAATTGTCGGAGTTCGTACGCTTCACCAGTGGTGTTGGTCAAAAACCTGGTAATACGTGGAGATTTTGCGTTACAAAATATTCCCCATATTTTATTGTCTTTGCTAGGGAACCAGTAATACCTTCTGATGTGAATTTAAGTCACAATATGCAAACATTAAATTTAGTACAAAGACAATGTAGGCATAGGATTTGTATAGATAAAGTGAGACATAATTTATATAAAGCGCGTTTGAAACAAAAACATATATATGATATAAAAGCATGTCCCGTGAGTTATAATCGAGGAGAATTAGTGTTATTATACTGTCCAAAAAGAGTTACTGGAGTTAGCAATAAATTAAGTCGCCAATGCAAAGGTCCATATAAAATTGTGCGATGCCTTGATAATAACAATCATATGATAAAGAAGCTGAGTACTTCTCAAAAACTATTAATAATAATAATAATAATAAACTCTTTATTGTACAAAAATTGTATGACAATGGGATACAAATGTAAAAAAAAAAATATATGTACAAATAGGCGGCCTTATTGCTAAAAAGCAATCTCTTCCAGGCAACCTTAAGACAGGGAAATAAGAAAAAGGACAATCAAGGGGAAGGGTGCAGAAATAGGAATAAATATTGCTTATGTGATAGGAAAGGAACACAAATAACAGTATAGCGGTTAAGGATTTGTGGATAGGAAGTGACTACGAACTAAAGATTTGAAAGAATCTAGCGTACGAGCTCTCTTAATACTCTCAGGGAGGGAGTTCCATAGCCGGACGGCTTGAGAAGGAAACGAGTACGTCAGAAATTGAGTCGTGCGAGGCGGAATGTCCAGGAATAAAATGTAATTAGATCGCAAATTACGACTCGACGAAGTGGACCGAAAAGAGAAATGGGACTTAAGATAAGGTGGAGACATTGGATGAAACAGAATATTGTACAGAAGGGACAAGACATGTAAGTCTCTACGTTGTCGGATTCGAAGCCATTTGAGTTGAGAGCGATAGTAAGAAACATGATCAAATTTTCGTAAGTTAAAAATATATCTAATGGCCACATTTTGCAGACGCTCCAGCTTGTCGAGAAGCTCCTCAGACAGATCCACCCAGGCACAATCAGCATAATCGAGAAGAGAAAGCAGAAGTGATTGTGCTAGTTCTATTTTAGTACTAATCGGGAGAAAATTACGAAACCTGTTGAGTGAACCATAAGCAGCGAAGAGCTTCTTGCGAACAGCTTCGACTTGCGGTCGCCAAGATAAGCACTGATCAAAAACTAAACCTAAATTTTTAACACATTTGCTAAAAGGAACAATAATACCGCCAAATACTACCGCTGGCAACAAACTGTAATCAGTCCTTGAAACAAAATACGGACTGCCAATCATAATTGTTTGAGATTTTGTAGGATTAATGATAAGTCCATATGATTTACTCCAGTTGTCAATCAATTTGAGATCGCTGTTAGTTTCAGCGATAGCATGCGAGAGATTTGATAATGTTGCTTGCGTGTAGATCTGCAAATCATCAGCATACAAGTGATAGAGACACGAAAGTGAATGTGTAATGGAATTAATGAATATAGAGAATAGAAGTGGAGACAATATATTAGTATTAGTTCATGTAAATAGATTGAAACTGTTTAGATTAAGTATATTTAAAAAATATACATATTGAATGAACCATTCGTAAAATTAAAATTTATAGAAGTTAGAATTAAGATGTTAGAAAGAACAGTTTCATTTTGTAATTATATGTTATAATGATTACCTATACGAATTTTCTCACTTAGTCTATAAAAATAAAACAATGTTTTGCTTAGTTATTTTAATTAATGGTTGTTCTGTCAATAAGATTTGATAGTCTTAATAAGGTCGGCAATTCCTGTTGTTGTAAACTTATATTGTAGTTGTATTTGTTCTGTATTGATGCTTTGTAACTTGTTTCATGGTTCTTGAGATGCTGATTACTCGTTCAACTAAGACTGGAGGTGATCACTGAGGAGAGTAGACAAACGGTCCATTCATACTGGCACAAATCATCAGGAAAGCTGAAAAAAGAAAAACGTTTAGCTAGGGTCTTTGTCATCACACTAAAAATAAATGTTATTATTATAATATGATAGGAGATAGGAGATAGGCTTGCGAGTTGTCATTTCGTAGAAAAACTATGTAGTGGTACCAGGTCCAGTTATCCCATAGGGAATGGATGTCAGATTTTGGTGTCTGACAGGTATCATGCAGGGTTAGTTGAGAAGAATAAAGGTGGGTTTGGTGAGGTTGGTATGATTTAAATTGTGACTTGATGGTAAAGTTTAAAATATTTCGCAGTTTTACTGTCAGTTTTCTTTGTAGAATTTAAAGGCCCTGTGTCCATAACATGCATTATAACACAAACAAAATAATGTAAGATTTTTGTTGTGCATATAAAGTATGAATGGTATCGTACGTTTTAATTCTACGTAATGAAAACAATTACGTACATCATTGTCTTCTCTGATGTGATCCTCTCATCAGGCAATTTGCTACTTGTTGAATCCAGAAATGAGAGATTTCTATTAGTTTTATTGTGCTTCTCACAAAGATGTTCTGTTTTATTAATTAGAGTAATTTAATTCAATTAATTTTGTGATGGCGTAAGTCAGATTTGACAAATCATAGGTCACAGACTAATTATAGAACAAGTTTCATAGACTATACCTTATGTAAGATGATTTTTGTTCTATGGCTAGGAAAGGAAAAGGAGTTAGGTATTATACGGCCTGAGTCTTGAATGATGAATTTTAAATTAATATTAAAAAGGGCGTATAATAATTAGCAAATATATACATGGCGTGTATTTTCTTTTTATCTGGGTTTTTGAAAGTATGGGGTTTTTCCAACCATAATCTTTTTCATGGATCAGGTTGTAAGAGCCAGTCTAGTAGCAAAGACCGTCATGTCAATTGTAAAACTTTCCCAGATAGGCAGGTAGTTAAGTAGTAGAATGTTTAGTGAACTTTTGGGTGAACGTCAGGATGGCACATGTAGTGCCTTAAATCTCGATGAAATATATTTTGAACAATGGTACCTAAACTGTACTAAATAGTACCTATACACAGATAAACTGTACCTTAATCCTTTGAATGTAAATTAAAAATTCTCCTACACCTGCCATTCTGCGTCAGGCTGGCCGATGCATTGTCATAACACGTTTATAGCTACAACTATCATTCTGGAACCTATGCCAATTAACTGTACCTAAATAGTACCTAGTGAAATATACAACACATAATAAAAATATCATTGGGATTCGTAGGCAAATAAATTTTAAAATTTTGCTTCTATGAGTAATGGTAAGTAATACGTCTGTTTGCTTCTAAGAACACCGGGATAACAACTTCACTGACAAATAATTCATTGTTAATAATGTTAGCGTACGGAATCTGTTCCTTATATTAAACATTTATTATTTTTGTTTAATTGAAATCCCAAATACAGTGAAACCAGCTTAATACGATTTCCCGCATAATACGCCATATTACACTATGACTTAACGCAATTTAAAAGTACCAAATACAATAACTTTCCTAAATAAATAAAAAATATACATAATCTGAAATAAAAATCAATGTTTGTCCTTTATGCGTTCTGAAACCATTAATGAGATTGTGATGAAACTTTGATATCGTGATCCTGGCACAATTTTTTTTATGTAGCATTGCAATGCATGCTGAGTGCAGCTTATAATATATAAATACTTAATTTGTTAATTTCAGTATAATGAGTCTTATTTTCCCTATTCCACAGATTCCCGCTTTAAACAAATTATGCTCAAGCTACGTCCGTATGATATTATTATCGTCTTAACCGGGTTTTACTGAATAAAAAAAATCAGTTTCATGTCATTTTAATTTCTGATAAACATTTATAAGTATGTAAATAATTACAGAAACTTAGCAAATATGCCTAAGCAAAGAAATCATAGTTTTGCTCATCAACTTGTAGATTTTTATATTCATGATCAGCGTGAAAAGTATGTAAGGGTAGTAAGATTATTTATTTTTTCTACTCCAGCATTGTAAAATGCCACAATATTAAAAATATACACTTTTCGTAAATTTTAAAAATATACGCGTATGAGTTAAGTAGTTTATAACATAATATAAATAAATAAAAAATATACATAATCTGAAATAAAAATCATTGATTATAAATAAAAATCAATGTTTGTCCTTTATGCGTTCTGAAACCATTGATGAGATTGTGATGAAACTTTGATATCGTGATCCTGGCACAATTTTTTTTTATGTAGCATTGCAATGCATGCTGAGTGCAGCTTATAATATATAAATACTTAATTTGTTAATTTCAGTATAATGAGTCTTATTTTCCCTATTCCACAGATTCCCGCTTTAAACAAATTATGCTCAAGCTACGTCCGTATGATATTATTATCGTCTTAACCGGGTTTTACTGAATAAAAAAAATCAGTTTCATGTCATTTTAATTTCTGATAAACATTTATAAGTATGTAAATAATTACAGAAACTTAGCAAATATGCCTAAGCAAAGAAATCATAGTTTTGCTCATCAACTTGTAGATTTTTATATTCATGATCAGCGTGAAAAGTATGTAAGGGTAGTAAGATTATTTATTTTTTCTACTCCAGCATTGTAAAATGCCACAATATTAAAAATATACACTTTTCGTAAATTTAAAAAATATACGCGTATGAGTTAAGTAGTTTATAACATAATAATTATGTTATTAGCTAACTCATAGGTGTTATCTTACAGTAGGACCAAGATCTTTGTGGTACGAAGATGCCATTGACATGACAGGAGGGCGCTGCATGTTTTTCCTTAAAAAAAGCTACAACCTCTCTGGCACTACTAAGAATAACTTTCGGCATGCTCTTAATTTAAATTACAAAAATCACAGCAAAATTGGCAAAAATTGGCACACAAAATTCTGTATTCATTTTTTTGTGAATTCTAGTGATATTGCATTATGTGTGGTATATATTTCACTAGGTACTATTTAGGTACAGTTAATTGGCATAGGTTCCAGAATGATAGTTGTAGCTATAAACGTGTTATGACAATGCATCGGCCAGCCTGACGTCAGAATGGCAGGTGTAGGAGAATTTTTAATTTACATTCAAAGGATTAAGGTACAGTTTATCTGTGTATAGGTACTATTTAGTACAGTTTAGGTACCATTGTTCAAAATATATTTCATCGAGATTTAAGGCACTACATGTGCCATCCTGACGTTCACAACTTTTGGTGATTAGTAAAAAAATATTTATCTTTTAAATAAATATTTTTTTTAGCGGTACGGGGGGAATGTGGTGACCTCCTTGCGTCTATGACACCGCATTCCACCTCATTGCATAAATGTGCTCAGTGGCAAGGAATGTCACCCTTTTAAATATAGAATGAGAACATTCTAGAAGTATTGACATATAAAAGACGATCACCAGGAGTATCTGACACACTACATTGCGGTATTGCACATTGTAACATTGTAACTTGAGATATCGTAAAGAGAGTTGAGAAATAGAACAGATTGAAATTTATCTAAATGGTTTAAATTAACGTCCCAAGTTCCCAACGATCCCGGAGCGCGCGTAGGGCGCTACAGTAGCGTGCATCCACTAGAGACAAATAGACATTCTACCTGTGTCAATAATGTTTTTATAAAATCTTATACCAAAATTATAAAATATTTACCTACATAATACTGCAAGCTAAAATATACAATTACATTTCACTTTATTTTTTATTGAATATTATTTTATAATTTTATAAATTTTAGTTTATAGCGCGGTCGCTGGTCGCACAAATGTAAGGGATGTGACCGAAAGAAGTCGTGAGTCTCTCTTCTGCCTGAATGTGAGATTTAGCGTAAAATACATATATATTTTTTTGATAATCAACGTATTGGAGAAGAAGAGTGATTGTGTATTCAAAATTCGTCGCTACAAGGACTAAGATTTTTTTTTTGTACAAACCTGCTCTCTGGGTCCATGTATTGATCGGTAGTATTGGTTTGCAATATAAAACGAGTATCGATTTGGAAAAGGAATACTAATTGGCATGGCGCTATTTATACGAAAGATGGCGCCATATTAATTATCCCGTATTCCAAGTGTTTTGGCAGTGTGTCCATCGATAAATACCCACGGTCGGACAGACGGACAGCTTTATCGTTGGTGCAGTCGTCTTCGATAATAATGCAAGACGTTAATGCGTAACTGATCGGCAGTATTATGTAATGTCGGCAGAATTTAAATCATGGAAGTATTTTTTGGGATCACTGCGCACTGCCAGACTGAGTTAAGAAAAACTCTATTTCCGCAAAGCTCTACAACGAGTTCCGTTACAGGTATATCTATTTTTGATAATGCTGCTCTTTATCTTTGTCAACGATAAATAGTTTTAGAGCATGGAGAGTGGAAGTAAGTTATGTGAAAGAGAATCTTATTTTTCAAAAACTATAATATTTGTTTTATCTTATCTTATCTTAGAAGTGGGGTGGCCCAAGTTATAAGCCTTCGCACTTCGACCCACTCTGGATCTATTGTGCTTCCCCGTGTGTTAGTCCCTAATGCCATCGCCACCATCGGTCCAGTTCATCGTGGCCATGACCTTGATAATGTCCTTTGGTGGCATGGCCCTGTAATCTTCCGGTTTTGGATAACCAATCCCCGTCAGCATTTGCCTCCTGCAGGCTAGAGCATCGCAATGGCACAGCAAATGTTCCATGCTTTCCTTTTTTATCCTTGCAGGCCCTGCAGATTTTGGAACTAGCAAGTCCCATCCTGGTTAGCATTATCCTAGTGGCAAAATGTCCGGTGAGAGCACCGAGCATTAGGCGGGTCTGGGATCTACTAGAGCTCAATGTAAATTTGAGCCAGTTGTCCATGCCCATAAAGAGCTTGGCGTGTTTCATTCCATTCTGTTTGGCCCATTCTTCCTGGTGCCTCCTTTGAGATTGAGCTCTTAGGCCTGTACTGACTGCTTTTGCGGTGATTCCGACAAACGGTTCCGGCCCTACAAATTGTGTTTCCGATCCCTTTCTTGCCAGGCAGTCAGCCTTTTCGTTACCATCGAAACCCTTATGGCCTGGAATCCAGACTAGCTGTACAGTGTTGTCTTTACCTAGTTTGTTTAGTGCTTCAATTGTGTTAATCACTAGTTTGGATTCCACCTGGTGGTGCCCAAGGTAGACACCACCACGTCGGCGATTCACCGACTTATATGCTTGCGGATTTTTGTACCCTACTACCAGCTCATAGAAAACATTGGTATTACTTACCTTGGATCCGATTGGTCTCCGTATGTAGCCGGTGGACTTCCTGAGCTAGCTCGAAGGAAGTCGCGGCTCCTGAAGTTCTGCTGTCTGACCGAACCGGATGGTACACTTGCCTATTAGGCCACCACGGCTCACACACGCGACGATAACACAAAGCGGGCACTCTTTTGCACAACACAAAGCGGGCTTTCGCACCCCGATATTAGGTGCGCCGCGCAAATCACTATAATGCTTAAATATTGTGTATTATATTTTATGGATGCCCGGACATCATTATAACCTAATTCAATGTCATGACATTTCGACTCAACTCGACTGACATGTCACATGCGGCCGGCCGCCAAAAAGGCTCTCACTGCACAGACCACAATGCAGTGTTGCCACTCGCTCTTCCTCGAGCGTGAACACCACCTTATATGACAGAAGCGCTTTGAGAGTCGCTAGGCTGTCACTGAGAATATAGATGTTAAGGCCTTTGCGACCTTTGTCTAGATTCTCCTGTGCACAGACAAGGATGGCGTATGTTTCAGCTTGAAACACAGTAGCCAGCTTGCCCATGCCGATTGAAATCTCAGTTTTATTGCAGTATATTCCTGCTCCTGTACCAGATTTCATCTTTGATCCGTCTGTGTACCAAATCATGCTGTTTCCCTGGGGGGGATCCAGCCCCTTATCCCATTCCTCCCTTGTTGGGATGTGTACTTGGAAGAGTCGCCTAAATACGTATTTAGGTATCATTCTGTCGCTGGTCATTTCCAGCAACAGATGCTCTTCTTCAGCCTTAAATGCCGTGTGTCTTGATAGAGGCCTGTTCACGCTCCATAGGCCCAAAGTTCTGAGCCTGTAGAGTGCTCTCATAGCCTCTATTCGTATGGCGCTGTGCAGTGGCTCAAGATCTAAAAATCTCTCCAGGGCCGCCGAAGGAGTTGTTTTGAAGGCCCCCGTTATAACCATGCAGGCTAGTCTTTGGAATCTATTTAGTACTTCCCTGCATGTGACCAGATTTGTTCTTGGCCACCAGACAATACTACCATAAGTTATGCCCGGTAGTATCATTATATTATAAATCCAGTAGAGTATCTTGGGTTTGAGACTCCAGGTTTTACCAAAAGTAGATCGACACATGTTAAAAGTCCTTATGGATTTATCAATAGTGAGGTCTACATGTTCCTTCCACGTAAGTCCTTTATCTAGGGTAACTCCTAGGTATTTGACTTTTGTGGACCATGATATCTCATTGCCGTAGAGTTTTAAATGTCTCATGTTATTGAGTTTCCTCTTTCTTGTGAACGGTATGATCACTGTTTTTTTCGGATTGATGCTAAGGCGTGTCCCCTTGCACCAGTCTTCGACCTTTAGTAGCGCCCCCTGCATTAAGCTGGCTACCACACTTGGCACCTTGCCATTAACCATAATGACTATGTCATCAGCATAACCCACCGTGTTCAGTGGGCCTTTGTTCAGTTCTTCGATCAATGGGTCAATCACTAAGCACCACAGTATCGGAGAGAGAACTCCTCCCTGTGGGCAACCTTTTTTTGTCATGATGCTCATTGTATCGCCTAATATGCTTGCAGATATAACTCTGCTCTCTAACATACAATTTATCCATCTTATAATGGTGTCATTGATGCCATGCTTTCTTGCCGCTCTGCTAATGGACTCAAATGTAGTTTTGTCAAAGGCACCCACTACATCGAGAAAGGTGCCTAAGCATACTTCCCTTGAATCCAATGCCTTTTCGATCCTGCTAACAACATAGTGTAAGGCAGTCTCAGTTGACTTGCCTGCTTGATAGGCACATTGCATTGCATGTAGGGGCCGTTTTCTAAGCGGGCCGTCCCGGATAAATCTGTCGATGAGTTTCTCCATCGATTTCAGTAGAAAAGATGAGAGACTTATCGGCCTAAATGCCTTTGGCTGTATAGTCAGCTTTGCCCGGTTTCGGTATAAAGCTTACGTTTATATGTGTCCACGCTACTGGTATGTAGCCAAATGCTATGCATGCTCTGAAGAGCCTGCATAGAATGGGGACAAGTACAGATTCTCCTTGTTGTAGTAACGCGGGATAAATCCCATCAGGGCCAGGTGATTTGTAAGGTTGAAAACTTTGTATTGCCCATCGGACCCTTTCTTCTGTTACTACCTTTTTTGCAGACGTCCAGTTGTCTTTCGTGGTTTGGGTTCCCAACTTTTCCCTATGAATCTGTTGGTCTGCACTAGAGTTAATATCAAATACGTTAATATTTGTTTTACTTTATAATATCATATACGTTATTTAAGTAACAGCTTTTTCGTGCGGCAGTGAGCCTTCTTACCGGGAGGTCCGAGGTTGGATCTTGCCATGAATGTGTTTTTCGTTTTTCGCTCTTACAGTGAAGGAAAACATCTGCATGTAAAGGTATATGTGATGGTATTTTATTTACGCATCTTCATCATGCAACAAAGATTTTTTTGCAGCTGGCATTAATATATGTCACCTTAAATTTAAAATCTGTATATGCATATGATGTAGTTTATTTTTAAGTTAATCCGTGCGGTAACGGATTTTAGAATATTCGTATCGCTTCATTCCATTCCGAAGATATCGTAAGAACCGAACCACAGCCAAAAAGGATGTTCTACAGGAAGGAAACAAAACGATAAGTGATCTCACTCGATTATTTCTAAACTATATAACATAAAAAACTGATTACTTACCCTGAAAGTATTTCACGAGCTCTATAAATGGTATCAATAACAAATCTATGTAGGTATAAAAATTTCAAATCATGATGTTTGTCCGGGATAAACCCCGAAACGACTTGACCAATTTTGAGGAAATTCGATAATTTAATCCAACTTAAAAGACACTTAGGATAGTTTTTATCTGGATTACAAACAACTTAATTAGCAACAATAAATATTGAGGACAAGTTTTGATTGTTGCTAATTAAGTTGTTTGTAAATATTGTAACACCGTTTTTTCTTAAAATTGCATAAAACACTAATTTTGCAAAAACACTTTGGTTTCACTGTAGTTTTAACACAAATTTCACAACTAAAATCACAATTACATTAACTTTGTCAATTAATTTCACAATATCAATGTCAAGTGTCAACGTCAACGTCGTTTCACGTCACGTCAGTGACATTTGCAATTATCTTTGGTCATTATTCACTTTTTGCATAAACAAAATAAATCTCGCGTTTATCCTGGCCTTATTTACAAAGATAGTTTTTTTTCGCCCAAAATCCCGTGCTTCCATTTAGGTGGGTTGATTTTCTCAAAATTCGGAATTTGACATTTAGACCGTTTGTTTCGATCATTTCTATAGACATATTTTAATAAAATACAAATAAGCTTATAGATCATATAATTATAGTTTCGTCGAATAGAATTTGGGAAGCATTCACAGTTTGTTTATGGTTAATTTTTTCATTACGTTTCGTTTTTCAACCAAGCTTATAACTTGGGCTGGAAATACTTATAGCATATTGTAGAATTCCGATAGATCCGTACGTTGACTTGACACATCATGACACACATGCTATGAAATGAATTTGGTTTTAGGGAAGGTTCCGTCGCCAATACGACGCTTAACATTCGGTGAACGGACCTCGATTCTAGTATGCGCGTAGATGGAACGCGCCCATTTTTCACCTTAGTCTTTGAACGCGTCTATCGTCTGTGTTATGATTTGTCTGTGAGACATCGACTGAAGAAATTTGTTATTGATTCGAAGATCATAAAGTATTTAAATTAATTTCAGCGAAGAAAATCCATAGCTTGAAGAGTAAAGCTAAGAAAAAAAATACTATATTTACTCGCCGGCACGCGATTCATTAAATTAAATGGATTTATTGTATCAATAAGTGCAAAAAATCAATAAGGGCAGTTCCAGGAGGCCGTAGGGCTCCGCTGCAACTAACCTACCTAATAACCTAATATCAAGGAGGAATTCTGTGGAATTACACAAATAATATTAGAAACAGAGAATAAGTTAAGAAACTGGAATATCATAGCTCTGACCCGTGATTGCAAGATTTAGCATAGAAGGTACGCTCTACTAACAACCGCTCCGGGGAAAGCTACTAATTTAAAAAAAATGAAACCTATAACTATTTGTTCGTGTACTTTATTGCCCCTCATTTTGTAGTTTTGTACCCAATTTGTACCTGATTTTTACCTGCCGAGATTGATCAAACAAACCTGAACCATCCTGCCCTTGGCTTGTATTAATTAAACATTTAGTTAAGTGCTTTGCATTGAGGGATTTTGTTAACTTCAGTAACATTATGCATAAGTGAATTACAACCATGTACCTACCAGAATAAAGCTTTTCATTTTGTATCGGACTAAAGGAATAAGTTTGTTTTTTTTTCTTTCAACTAAGATTTCCCAATATTTCAACAATTCAGCAGGAAAAAGCACTACAATTTGGCGCCCGAATATACAGCAGGTTTTGTGGCATTATATGGCCCATTATTCTGGTCAAATGCTCAGATAGTGTTGATCCATCTCGGTATGTATCTTTAATAATTTTCTTTTTTTTAACGTTGTGTGTTAGTTAAGCTAAAACTCAAAAACGGCTCGACCGATTCTTACGAAATGTTATGTGTATTTGAATAGGTCCAGGGAAGGTTTAAAAGTACAACTGGACCCAGTAGGTGGCGCTGGAATCGGACAGGAGAACGTCTGCCGGTCTCACTAGTTATAAGATAAATAAGAATTCTATGCAGGTTTGGTTCAGATAGGTATAAATAAAAAACAAATTTTAGTTACATTTGCAAAGGTGAATATATTTTAAGATTTTTTGTTCATAGTTTGAGTATATAACATAAATAATATTGTAAAATTAACTTATCATATAGAATAGAGCGTAGTATATTTTTACAAAAATGGAACAAAGACCAATTAGTTTTAATTTACTTAACAAAGATGAACTAGAATATGAGGTGAAAATCAGGGGTTCGAAACCAGCTGACACGGTGATGGCTCTGAGAGCACAGATCCGTACTCTCAATAAAGATCTGCCTTCTGATGAAATACTGACTTGTGATCTTGATGTCAATATTGAATTAAAAGTAATTCAAAAGAAATTAGATGATCTTGAGAAACTCATCACAAGTACTTCAAGTAAGCTGTCATCACTTAAGATGATAAATAGAATTCAAACTCTTGCACACCACTTATTCCACAGAATTGGTCGCTTGTCTTCATCGGAGTATGATGATAATCTTACTTCTTTAATTACTTCTCTGAATAATAAATTAGATAGCATTCTTGTAAAAATAGATAATATTTGTCATAATTTTAAAAGTAGCTTGGCACCTGAACAACCTATTGAGCACTCCACTGCAACTACACACAATACAGCTAATGATTGCTCCGTGCATAAACTGAATATACGCTTCAATGGCAAGACATGCATTAAAGCTTTCTTACAACGCCTCGAGGAATTATGCTTGTCTCGTGGCCTTTCAGATTCAAAGCTTTTCTGTTCTGCGGCGGAACTTTTTACTGATGAAGCGCTGTGCTGGTATCGAGGAGTAAAGTCAGACGTTCACAATTGGTCTGAGCTGAAGACCTTGCTTCTCGAGGAATATCTTCCATCTGATTATGACCATCGCTTGATGCAGGAAATTAGGAGTCGTACTCAGGGCCCCGATGAAAGCATTGTGAATTATCTCAGTATAATGCAAAATTATTTTACTCGATTATCAAAACCAATCTCTGATGATGATAAATTGAACATAGTCATGTTTAATATTAGACCATTTTATACTACTCAGCTTGCCCTAGCCCCAGTGGAATCTTGGACTGATCTAAAGAAAAAATGTAGGTTGTTAGAAGGTGCAAAGGAGCGATCGGTGCATTTCAGTGAACCTCCTAGGGTCACCACATCTTCTCTGGCTCCCGATTTGTGTTATAAAAGTAGTAATAGTAGTAGCAGCACTAGCAAGACGTCACCAAAAGTCTCTTCAATACAGCCAGTGAATAATACACAAAATAATCTTTTTTGTGTCCGCTGTCGGAAAAATGGCCACAGCTTGAGGTATTGCAAGGCGCCTTGGGTACTTATTTGTTATCGTTGTGGAGAAAAGGGCTTCAATGCAAATAATTGTCCAAAGTGCACTTCTTCAAAACCTTCAACCGCAGAGATTCCAAAAAACGCCAAGCAGTGAACCGATGGCATAAAACAGTATATTTTTATAATAAACATTGTAATTCTGAACAATCAAGGCAGAAATACAATAAATTCTATAATAATGTAAATAAAGCTAGTAACATACATATGCATAAAGGTAAGGTTACATCGGTTCACGCTACTACTAACGCCACCTATAATGATACCAGAGCTTATCTGAAGATTAATATTTTTGGCTTGGAATTCAGAGGATTACTGGATTCAGGATCACAGATCTCCATTGTGGGAGGGCAAGCATACAAATATTTTAAAGATTTCGCTACTTTACATAAGTCTGAGGACTTAGACTTTATAAAAACTGCAAATGGTTCTACTTCACGAGTAACTGGGTATTTATTTTTACCAGTATCGATAGAGAATAAAACTCGTGTTATTAAATTTTACGTCGTCCCTGGAGTTGCTACAGAGTTGTTATTTGGCTTAAATTTCTGGAAGGAATTTAATATTGCGCCAGATATTTTATCATTGTTAGAAGATAGCGGACATTTATATAAAAATAATAATCAGGTGTACACAGTTATGTCAGGCAGCCGTGCTTTACACGATTTTGAAACTTTATCTAAGCTTGAGCGTAGGCTGGTCAATGACGTCATAAAGCAATTTGATGACATTTCCGCAGAAAAGAAAGGCCTAGGTAGGACACACTTAGTGAGTCATAAAATTGATACCGGTGACCATCCACCTATTAAACAACGGTATTATGTAGTCTCACCCGCAAAACTGGCAGAATTAAATAAACACCTAGACCAAATGCTGAAGGATGATGTTGTGGAGCCTAGCGGAAGTGCATGGAACAACCCCGTTACTTTAGCGGTTAAATCAGATGGGTCATCACGTTTCTGCTTGGACAGCCGAAAACTTAACGCCATATCAAAGCATGACGCTTACCCTATGCCTTATATTAGCCATATTCTGGACCAGCTCAAAAACGCTAAGTACTTATCTTCTATTGACCTTAAGTCTTCATATTACCAAGTTCCTTTGGACTCTATTGAGTCCAGAGAGAAAACTGCTTTTACTATTCCCTGCAGAGGCTTGTTTCACTTTAAGGTCATGTGCTTTGGACTTACTGCAGCTCCAGCTACGCAGCAGCGGTTGATGGACCGCCTCTTTGGGCCCGAGTTTGACAATAAGGTGTTCGTATATGTTGATGATTTAATTTTACTTACTCCTGAAGGCCCAACGGCCTTCCAGGATCACCTCCAGCTCCTACGTAGGGTAAAGGAGAGACTTAAACTAGCCAACCTTACTGTCAACATGGGTAAATGCCAGTTCTTCAGGAGACAGCTGAAATTCTTGGGTCATGTGGTTGACGAATATGGTCTGCGCACGGATCCTGACAAAATTAAGGCTATAGTAGACTTTCCTATTCCCACCTGCAGGAAAGACGTCAAACGTTTCTTGGGAACTGCATCTTATTATAGGCGTTTCATAAAAAATTTTAGTCATAGAGCTGGTCCCCTTAATGCTCTTACTTCTACCCGTAAGAGCGCGCCCCCTTTCAAATGGACGACCGAGGCAGACGAGGCGTTCAACGACCTAAAACTCGCACTGTCTACTTCTCCGGTTCTGGTATGTCCTGACTTCTCGAAAGATTTTGCGGTCCACTGTGACGCTTCTGATTTCGGGTTAGGAGGTACCTTAACCCAGGTTGTAGATGGACAAGAACATCCTGTTGCGTACTGTAGCCGTTCACTAACACCCGCTGAACGTAACTATTCCGCTACAGAGCGAGAGGCATTGGCCGTGGTACATGTCGTTGAACACTTCCGCCCTTACCTTGAAGGTGGTCGACAATTTAAAATTATTACCGATCATGCTAGTCTAAAGTGGTTTTTAAACCTTAAGAATCCGACAGGTCGACTAGCGCGTTGGGGGTGTAGGCTATCGCCTTATAATTTCATTATTGAGCATCGTAGTGGATCTCAAAACGTCGTACCGGATGCACTATCACGTTCTGTACCAGTGGCAGCCGTAGACGCATTTACTTCCAGCGATGCTTGGTATAACAATATATTAAAACGTTGCACGGATAGGCCGCGCGCGTGTCCCAATTTTCAAATTATTGATGGTAGGCTTTTTAGATTTACAAAAAGCACTAACAAACTCTGTGGTGACTACCAGTGGAAAGAGGTTGTACCAAAGGAGCTTAGGGAGGATATTATTACAAGTAACCATTCTGAACCAATTGCTGCGCACTTAGGCGTTGCAAAAACATATAAAAGATTAAAATTACGGTATTTTTGGCCCGGTATGCATAAAGATACCGAGAAATTTATTAAAAATTGTGCCACTTGCAACTCATATAAACATAGCTCACTAGCGCCACCTGGCTTTATGGGGGAACCCAAGGTCTGCTGTCGACCATTCCAGTGCATCAGCATTGATCTAGTTGGTCCACTGCCGATGTCTCGACAGCAAAACACCTTTTTACTAGTAGTTGTGTGTTGTTTTACAAAATATTGTTTATTATTTCCTTTACGGCGTGCAACGGGCAAAGTTATAGCGCAAAGGTTAGAAGACCATGTATTTCTGGTTCACGGATTACCACAGACTGTGATGTCTGATAATGGCTCGCAATTTATAAGTCATGAGGTTCAGGCATTATATGAAAAATACAATATTCCGCAAGTACATTTGGGTCCAGTATATTGTCCACAAGTTAATACGGTGGAACGTTATAACCGCACAATAATCACTGCAGTTTCCTCGTTTGTGGAGAACGATCATAGAACGTGGGATATTAACATACATAAAATACAATTTGCCATGAACACCTCAGTAAATGAGTCTACTTCTTATACTCCTTTCATGCTAGTACACGGTAGGGAAGCTGTAACTGATGGTAGTATTTACCGTGATTTTGTAGATCTCCAAGAGTTGGTTGTGGTACCACGCGATACTCATGCGTCTAATAGTGGCCACCTCGGTGATATTTTCATCAAAGTCCGAGAGTCATTGCGTAAGGCCCATGAAAGGAATATAAAATACTATAACAACAAACGCAGAGATATATCTTTTAATGTCGGTGATTTTGTGTGGAAGCGTACGTACAAGCAGAGTTCTGCTAATAAATATTTTACTGCTAAACTTGCCCCTAAATATGAACGTTGTAAAATTATACGTAAGCTTTCTCGCCTCGTCTATGAGCTCGAAGACGAGAACGGAAAATACATAGGAAAGTGGCACATAAAAGATTTTAAAAATTTAGATACTTCGACTGACTAAAGTACGTACCTAGTAACATAATACATACTTAATTTTAATTTTTATACTCTTATGAAAATGGCCATATTTTTATAAGCATTTAACAATTAGGCACCGCGGGTGCGGCGGTCACAGAATACCCACCCCGCCATTCTTCCTGGCGTCTCGTAGAACCCGAGTGTAGGATAACGCGCCATATAACATCTGGCGGCGTTTTTGCATGTGTCTGTCCCTGTCGTTTTTTATTGATTTGCCTTGATACTTAAGTTTCCATATACCTAACATCTTCAAAATTGATATTACCATTACATAAGTACATAAAGATCTAAAACACAAATATTATACGTGTCTTAGTTCATACCATTATAAATATATTATTACTACCATTATATAAAATGGATATTACTTCTTTAGTATCTGATACCAGAATTAAGGAACAAGTATGTACTTATTATAACTGTTATGTGGTTAGATAGATGCATTTAGCACAAGATCACAAATATAAACGTGTCTTGTTCATTATTTTTATATGTATTCTACTCTAATCAACAAAATTAATTTTGAATTCCTCACAGGAGCGGTTTGCAACTCTAGAAATAAGCCTTTGCTATATTCTTATAATGGAGGAAGTTACATCTAGCTGGAAACGTAGGAAAATCAATATCGACGATCAGGGGCAACGACACCATGCAACTCATTTTTTTTATTATTTCCTTTTTATTGTTTTTTTTTCTACTTATTATTTGACGATTAGAGTCAAAATGTCTGTAATAACGACATCTACCGGTGGTTGTTGACATTACTTGCTATACACTGTTAGTGTCAAGATATACTTATTTAACAACGCCATCTCGGCGTCAGTCCTGACACTACAGTTTTTTTTTATTACTTTCTTATATTTGATGGGCATAGGATATAATGCTTTTTGCCTATTTATCACAGCCATATAGGTGCTAGCAGAAGTGGTTTCGCTAGATTTTGCCACCTTATTGGTGAATATTTTTTTTACAACCATGTAGGTGCTAGCAGCAGTAGTTTCGCGCTAGATTTTGTCACCTTATTGGTGAATGTTGTTTTTTATTACAATCTTTAACATACCATATTAATGGATTTACGTAGATTTGAGGTGCATGCGTGTTAAATATTCTTTATTTACACACGTTTATATTTAAAGCTTCATTTTTTATATAATACAAATAAAAAAACTTATAAAAAAAAAAATAACGTTAGGCGTAATTGGGTACAGAGTTTATCACGAATGAATAGTTTTTAAGTACCTAATTGATTCTATTTATGATAATTCTGTTTGATTGGTTAGGGGGTTGAGGCTGACGGGGCGTCAGACGAATTCCCTACGTGAATTCTATCGTGGTTGGGGGGATACTGTAACACCGTTTTTTCTTAAAATTGCATAAAACACTAATTTTGCAAAAACACTTTGGTTTCACTGTAGTTTTAACACAAATTTCACAACTAAAATCACAATTACATTAACTTTGTCAATTAATTTCACAATATCAATGTCAAGTGTCAACGTCAACGTCGTTTCACGTCACGTCAGTGACATTTGCAATTATCTTTGGTCATTATTCACTTTTTGCATAAACAAAATAAATCTCGCGTTTATCCTGGCCTTATTTACAAAGATAGTTTTTTTTCGCCCAAAATCCCGTGCTTCCATTTAGGTGGGTTGATTTTCTCAAAATTCGGAATTTGACATTTAGACCGTTTGTTTCGATCATTTCTATAGACATATTTTAATAAAATACAAATAAGCTTATAGATCATATAATTATAGTTTCGTCGAATAGAATTTGGGAAGCATTCACAGTTTGTTTATGGTTAATTTTTTCATTACGTTTCGTTTTTCAACCAAGCTTATAACTTGGGCTGGAAATACTTATAGCATATTGTAGAATTCCGATAGATCCGTACGTTGACTTGACACATCATGACACACATGCTATGAAATGAATTTGGTTTTAGGGAAGGTTCCGTCGCCAATACGACGCTTAACATTCGGTGAACGGACCTCGATTCTAGTATGCGCGTAGATGGAACGCGCCCATTTTTCACCTTAGTCTTTGAACGCGTCTATCGTCTGTGTTATGATTTGTCTGTGAGACATCGACTGAAGAAATTTGTTATTGATTCGAAGATCATAAAGTATTTAAATTAATTTCAGCGAAGAAAATCCATAGCTTGAAGAGTAAAGCTAAGAAAAAAAATACTATATTTACTCGCCGGCACGCGATTCATTAAATTAAATGGATTTATTGTATCAATAAGTGCAAAAAATCAATAAGGGCAGTTCCAGGAGGCCGTAGGGCTCCGCTGCAACTAACCTACCTAATAACCTAATATCAAGGAGGAATTCTGTGGAATTACACAAATAATATTAGAAACAGAGAATAAGTTAAGAAACTGGAATATCATAGCTCTGACCCGTGATTGCAAGATTTAGCATAGAAGGTACGCTCTACTAACAACCGCTCCGGGGAAAGCTACTAATTTAAAAAAAATGAAACCTATAACTATTTGTTCGTGTACTTTATTGCCCCTCATTTTGTAGTTTTGTACCCAATTTGTACCTGATTTTTACCTGCCGAGATTGATCAAACAAACCTGAACCATCCTGCCCTTGGCTTGTATTAATTAAACATTTAGTTAAGTGCTTTGCATTGAGGGATTTTGTTAACTTCAGTAACATTATGCATAAGTGAATTACAACCATGTACCTACCAGAATAAAGCTTTTCATTTTGTATCGGACTAAAGGAATAAGTTTGTTTTTTTTTCTTTCAACTAAGATTTCCCAATATTTCAACAATTCAGCAGGAAAAAGCACTACAATATTTGTGAGTTCCATAAGCTTCAAACAGATGGCGGTGTGAGTTTTTTTAACGACATAATGTAGTATAACTATTAAGCAATGCAATGAGTAGTTTTTAAAATAAACTGGATCTCTTCGAAAAATCGACGTTTCCAGCTTCCATACATTTATATGGCGGCACAGCACTCATATTAAAAGTTTGTCATAAATAATTTTAAATTAGAACGCGGTTCAAGTGCTTATCCTTTATTTAAATACTTTTCTGAACAGTATTTTTTAATATTGTTCGAAATACCGACCTCGCCTCTTCGACCGCCTGATACAATATGGTATCTCGTCGCTATATTAAATGTATAGAAGCAGGGAACATCGATGTTTTGGATAAATCCAGTTATTTAATAAACCATTATTGATTGCATTTGATAGAGCTCGTGAAGCACGTTCAGGATCTGCAATCAGTGTTCCGATATTTTATATAGTTTTGACAAATTGAGTGAGATCAGTTATTGTTTCCAGCATGTATAATAAGAACCGAACCACAGCTAAATCGGTGACCGTTGATCGCCGTGGCGCATGACAGGCCGTGCAACGATTTTGGTTGTCGCAGACCCGATGCGCGGCGTCGGTCGCTCGCTTCGCAAGTTCCGTTGCCGGCATCTATAGTCAGGGGGTAAGAAGAAAGGGATAACTCCAGCCAAAACCCTACAGTACCCCGCTTGGCCAGCGCAACGTAGTAGGGCACTTTCTCTTCATTTAAGGAGAGACCTCTACGGCTAACCGAAACTTGCCCGCTTACAATGGGCTTCTAAGGCCTCGTTTACGGAGACGCGGGGCGTTGCGCGGCGCGGCCCGCACAGAATTCAAACATATGGCGTTGTATGAGTGCGTTTACGGAAAAGCGATTTTACACGCCTTTGCTTGAAATGGCGCGTTTTTTACGGCCGAGCCCGCGGATGGCACCGCCGCGTCCGTCAGTGTTCCCGTCTCGCATCTCTATGAACAACATCGTATATTGCCATATGTTTGTGTTTACGCGTGCGATTATGAGTGCCGCTTCACGCACCGCCCTACCGTAAACAGAAAAAACGTCTCACGCGCCGCGACGCCCCGCGTCTCCGTAAACGAGGCCTAACACGTTAACGCGAACAGCGTATATATACTCGTACATCAAATTTTTATGAATGTGGTGAAGCACAACGTATTATAACGTTTAGCTAATAAGTGGTGTATTGGTTGAGCATAACGTAATTAGCACGGCGCCTGTTCATACTAATCTCTATAAGTTCGTTTGCTGTACGACAACGCATCAAACTCACAAAATTGTTGTGCTACAAGTCAACGCTTCGAAATTTTTTTCTATCTTTAAAGACTCTATGCACTGGTAGTTATTGCCTCCTTGTAGACGCACAGCATGAGTATACGTCGTTCAGCGCAGGTCGCGTCATACCTATGTTTAGTCGACCTGTGCGATCCGCGGGGAAAAAGCGCCGCGCCCCGTAGAAATATAAACTGTCTCTTTATTATTAATTAAAATTTAATTTTTTTATAAAAAAGTAAAAATAATATTAAAAGACGAGAAGACCCTATAGAGTTTAATAAATAAGTTTAATTTAAATTTTATATAAAATTTATTATTTCATTAAATTATTTTATTTTATTCACGTCAGTGCTTTATAACATAGAACTACTCACGTGCTCTTAGCAGACCGCACTGGCAGACCGTCTCTGGGCGTCGATCCTGTTTGTATGAGAAAAAATATGTGCGGCATCGAGTTCAGATAATAGCATGTTCACGTGAACGTGTTAAGAAGGCTCACATCATACAGAGGGCCATTTCGAGGTTTGTTTAAGTGATCGGATCAAAAATGATGAATTGGTTAAATTGGACTTGAAATTGGATTGGGTGAAGATGAACCGATCGACCTAGAAATCCTTACGGGAGGCTATCTCCAATATTTCTAGGCTGAAATTTTAATAACTCTATCTGAAGGTTGTCTAGGAAAGATTGCCTATGGCGATAAGGCAGCCTTTTTGCTGTCTGTGTATGTCTGTCATAGTTTGTGTTATGAAGTAAACAATATACAGTGTTTCTATCTATATAAATCAAAAACATTAAAGTAATCTTCAAACGGGAGTGTAATTATACTTTTGAACGTATTTTTAAACACATAAAAATAATCATATTAAATTATCTATTTATATACAAATAAGCTTATAATTACTTTTAATGGAAATTAAATAAGATGTTATGACGTTAGTCGGATACATGTATGCATTTTGAAACAATATTAACATATTTATTTATATTATACATATCAGTTGAATACTTTTTAAAGTAATGTTATTTATATGTAATCATTTTTGAAAATACATTCACTTTCATTTACAGGACATATGGCACGAAATATAGTGGCTTTATGTGTACAACGTCGCAACTTTTATTGTCAGGGAGAACAGGTTAAATAATTACTTCAATTGATATTGAAAAGTGAGTTAATTGCTGTTCTTCATAAGCGAGACCCTGGCGCCGTCCTGGAGGCTGGTCTTTGTGTCGGTGCGCGCCTGCCGGCCTGGGGCAGCGCTCCTCACCTGTAGGACAGACTCTACTACCACTTCTTCGACGAAAGGCTGTTGATCTACATCTGAAATAAAAATGAAAAAATACTACTGTAATATTTAAAATACACTCTACTTTATCATTATCACCTCAGGCTCAGTAATGGACGAATTGAGCCATTTCTCACCATGTTAGATGGTCGAGCGACAAAGGTCGACCATCTAACCAGTAGGGTTACTCTTGACCATTTCCGATGGATCGTTATTGGGATTGTGATTTTTCATACGCTTGAGTAACAACACTAGCGCCAAATTGGATCTGTATTTTGAGAAAATTTAATAATACTGAGTTTGGTTCACCCAAAATCCGTACAATACGGTGTCAATTTTGAGCCAATGCGCTAAAATAAGCGTACGAAAAATCACAATCTCAATGCCGATCGATAGTAACCCTACAGGTCGTCAGTAAATCGCTATGGTATACAGCCACCAGGTGAGACTGGCTTGTGTCCCGTAAGGTTTCATACGGAACCCCTTACTAATCTTTTTTTAAGACGGGATTATCTGTTACAAAACAAGGTGCTAAGTTGACTAGGCCGTTAACTTGGCTATGCCGTAGGAGTCCGGTCCACTAGCGGTTGTTCTGCTAGTGTCCCCACACCCGGCTTGACCTCCTCCGGAAGAAACATCCTCTAGTAGTCTCATGAGAAAACCTCGACATCCTGAGCGTACTCCGAAGGATAATTCATCGAAAGTGTACAATCCGCAACTATTTTGGTTCTAGAGTATAAGGGTAAATTCATTCTCTGCTGATGGCGAGCGGTGCGATGGTAGTAACAGTAAGTGGCTGTGGGCATAATGACAAACAGTTCCGCATTATTCCGCTTGTGTAACGGAGGCTGTCCCGAGAGAATACACAGAGAGGTAAAACCTCTTCTAAAACTAAGAGGCTCAATGCCGCTTGTGAATAGGTATAAGATAAGATTATTAACGAGTGTTATTGTTCGTTTTTGTACCTCGTCAAAAGTGCAAGTTAGTATCATACATCTGCCCATATATGGCAGCAGTACTCAATGTAGAGTCTGACTTACGAATTATGGGGAATATGGCTGAAGGTAACTGAGACACTCTTATAACAAATATCCACGAAGTACTGCAAAAATTTAAATCAAATATAAAAATACCTTTGAGAAAAGATTATTGTAATAATAATACAATAATAATTATTGTGTATTGTAAAGACGCAGTTTATTATAAATGTCGGTACTTCAGATAGAAGAAAGATGTCCTGAATTGGAAATGTAAAATAAGAAAAAGATTTTTATCGACTCTAATTTGAATAAAGATTGTTTTATTTTGATTGACTTGTAAAAGACTGTTAGAGAAATACAACCTAGCTCGAATCAACACAACCTTTAAGGATTATTGAGCACTGCCAACTTGTTTTACAAGTGACGTGCACGGGACTGTATTCACGTGAGATGTTGACACCAAGGACTCCAAACTCTCCCAAACTCGCTCCAAACTCTCCCAAAGTTGACTAGGCCGTTAACTTGGCTATGCCGTAGGAGTCCGGTCCACTAGCGGTTGTTCTGCTAGTGTCCCCACACCCGGCTTGACCTCCTCCGGAAGAAACATCCTCTAGTAGTCTCATGAGAAAACCTCGACATCCTGAGCGTACTCCGAAGGATAATTCATCGAAAGTGTACAATCCGCAACTATTTTGGTTCTAGAGTATAAGGGTAAATTCATTCTCTGCTGATGGCGAGCGGTGCGATGGTAGTAACAGTAAGTGGCTGTGGGCATAATGACAAACAGTTCCGCATTATTCCGCTTGTGTAACGGAGGCTGTCCCGAGAGAATACACAGAGAGGTAAAACCTCTTCTAAAACTAAGAGGCTCAATGCCGCTTGTGAATAGGTATAAGATAAGATTATTAACGAGTGTTATTGTTCGTTTTTGTACCTCGTCAAAAGTGCAAGTTAGTATCATACATCTGCCCATATATGGCAGCAGTACTCAATGTAGAGTCTGACTTACGAATTATGGGGAATATGGCTGAAGGTAACTGAGACACTCTTATAACAAATATCCACGAAGTACTGCAAAAATTTAAATCAAATATAAAAATACCTTTGAGAAAAGATTATTGTAATAATAATACAATAATAATTATTGTGTATTGTAAAGACGCAGTTTATTATAAATGTCGGTACTTCAGATAGAAGAAAGATGTCCTGAATTGGAAATGTAAAATAAGAAAAAGATTTTTATCGACTCTAATTTGAATAAAGATTGTTTTATTTTGATTGACTTGTAAAAGACTGTTAGAGAAATACAACCTAGCTCGAATCAACACAACCTTTAAGGATTATTGAGCACTGCCAACTTGTTTTACAAGTGACGTGCACGGGACTGTATTCACGTGAGATGTTGACACCAAGGACTCCAAACTCTCCCAAACTCGCTATGGTAAGGGGTGTATTGCGGAACCGTGAAACCACAACAAATAGTTTTTAGCAGTGATGAAGCCTTGGTGATGTTAAATAGAGGTAAAGTCTTCCCCATTCGGACCCTCTTATTACACAGCTCTCGATTATAGGCGCGAGTTATTCGCGGCTTTCTTGCAAGAAAAACCGAGAAGGAAAGGGATGTTATGTAACAGGCATCTGCAATAAATGCCATAGCTGCGCTCCGTAGCAATAAATGCCATCATTAGATACCTTATCATTGATGTGCAAAAACAGAGTTGGAGATAGCACTTAAACCAGATGTGCAACATTAATGTGCATGCTATCAGATCAACCGCCAACGACGACGATTGCGATGCAGCTCCCGGATTAAAAAATGGTCACATCAAATATTGTTCGAAGGCCTTTACAATATAATGCTATTGCAAATTGTTCTTTTGTATAGAGTTACTGCACAGTACAACAATTTACAAAATATCTTTGTCCCACCAACCACCACCCATGGCCATAGCAAGATCTCGGTTATACCGCAAGAAATACGCGTGGAACCTTCGACTTTACTCTGACGCGGGCAAGTCTCTACAAATTCTTTCCCTCCATCCACTCCCTATTCTAACTTCTTTACGAGGCCGGTGCGAGCTCCATGTCACGACCAATCTCATCCCCCCTGACCAACTCCGCATCTTGTGCTATTAGTACGCGAACTCTTGCAGCCGTCTGAAGTTCACCTCTGAACTAATATTCCGTCTCTCACGCAGATCGTCATACAGCGGTCATTCCCAAAGAACGCGAACGTTCCTCTCGTTATTCACAGAATCACACATACTCCTCGATACATAAGTTACAAAATATATGGGAAAAGATCAGGAGGAAATATGAAAATAACTGAAGAAAGTATTAAACAAATACTCTTCTTGATGAAAGTATTAAACAAATTTTAGAAACAAAAATCAATATTTTCAAAGACCATTCATCAAAACTATCTATTTTAAATTCTCATGTCGCATACACCATTCTTAAGTTTTGCCTATTTGTTCCAAAATTCACATACATTATACGGTCTAGCCCTGTTTGGAAATCTCCTGATCTTTTAGAAGAAATCGATACCTGCCTCAAAAATGTTTTCGAAAAAATATTTAACTTAAATATGCCTTTCTCTGCCTGGACACAAGCTACCCTTCCAATAAGACTTGGCGGTATCGGTATTAGAAAAATCTCTAGTGTAGCTCTCCCAGCTTTCCTGTCCTCTGTACACAGCGTTTCAACATTATGCCACAAAATAATTAATATTGACCCTTCTTCAATTGATAGTTTCAAAGAGGCTCGGGAAACTTGGATTTCCCTCTGCCCTAGCGCTGACGTCCCAATGGAACCACATATCCAAAAACGTTGGGACTCTCCGCTGGCAGAGGCTACACAAGAGAACTTATTAACAAATAGCGCAAGTGATCGTGACAGAGCACGCCTTCTAGCTGTTTCGGAAAAGGAATCCAATCACTGGCTACACGTTATTCCATCTAAAACTTAGGAACACTACTAGACGATCATAGTTTCCGAATCGCAGTTGGTCTTCGTCTTGGATCTCCGATCTGCTTCCCACACTCCTGTCCCTGCGGAGGTGATGTAGATTGTTTCGGACACCATGGCCTCTCCTGCCGATTCAACGCAGCTAGGCTGCCGCGGCACAATTCCCTAAACGACATTATCAAAAGGTCTCTAGCCACCATCGACATTCCAAGTGTTCTTGAACCACCTGGAATTGTCCGCGATGATGGAAAGAGACCTGATGGTTTGACCCTAATACCCTGGGAGCGCGGCCTCTCGCTTATTTGGGACGCCACATGTGTGGATACTCTTGCTGCTTCTCACCTCAATGTCACTTCGTCGAGAGCAGGAGCTGCGGCAGACAAAGCTGAACATGCCAAGCGACGCAAATACGAAATTTTATCCAGTAATTACATATTTGCGCCGCTTGGATTTGAAACTCTTGGACCGTGGGGTCCATCTGCCAAAAAGTTCATTAATACAATCAAACCCAAAATCATTGCATCAACTGGTGACAAGAGGGTTGGGTCTTTCCTCGCCCAAAAAATCAGCATCACGATTCAGCGAGGCAATGCAGCCAGTATTCTTGCCACCATGAGCCCCGGTTGTGGCCTCTTCGACCACCCTCCTGGACCCTTTATACCCATCCATTTTTAATTCTAGAACTAAACTTTATTTGTGTTCAATGGAATATTATCTATACAAGTAAAAGTTGTTTATATTAGGAGTGTACCTATTTATTAACTGCACTGAAGAAATATGTACCTCAGTAATATGTGACTCATTTATTAAAATCATGGCTGACTCATGTGGCCTTTCAAACGGTCGACGTTTTCGTAAACAGTATTAATCATTTGCCTGTATTTGAACTCATTTTTAATGAGCGGCTCTTTGACCACGCTCGAGGCGCGACCTTGGTTGACACATACTCGAACATTAATTATTTATTGTGGTGACAATGTGGTTAGTTTATCTTTGATTCTCAGAACCACGATTACGTGTTATTCTTTGTAAATATTTATATTATTACATACATGAGAGCTTGTTGTATCTGCGGTAGGAGTAGGTAAGCATAAACACCAGTCCACGTTAATTGGCGTTATTAAAGTACTTTTTGATTTCGTTTAAAGCATGTATAGTAGAACAAAAATATTTAAATTGAAGCATTTATTCACAATCCCAGGATGTATTTCCTTTTAAAGATTATGATTTCCAAATATTAAAAAGAAAAATAATACATAATCAATATACATAACAAGTAAGTTGTCATTTCATCGGATCTTTTTTAATTAAAGTTGTTTTGATAAAATGAATGGGTCATTGTCGGTGTCGGTCGTCAAAGTGAAAATGAATCTTGTTGTTTTATGACACAAATTTTACTTTAATCCAACGGAACCGCTTTGTTGGAAAACGTTATTTCCCACCTCCTTACTTAAACCGCCCCGCATATTTAAAAATTTTACTCTGAGACATAATATCCTCCCAAAACGATTTAAAAATGTGTAAATTGATATGTAAATTACGAACAAACAAACTTAGCACACACTTAGTTTTTGCAAATGTAATATATAAGAATCTCGTGTTAGAGTGTTTGATATCGAACTCCTCCGAAACGGCTGGACCGACTTTTCAGAAGTTTTTTGGCTATATTTAGGGGTCGTTGCTCGTAGTCTCACTGCTTTGCCCCACTGGGACCACAAGGAAATGTGGTTCCTCGTGGTCCCACCAGCTAATGAGACCACGCGGAATACTATTTCTCGTTCCCCATTGATCCATTTTTAATATCCTCTATTTGCCTATAGCCAACTGATAATTTGGCCTCAAGAAAGTATAATATAATACCGACGGCAATGATATTAAAATAGATAGAAAAGGAGGCAAAGTTCTACTGCACAATGGATTTTATTACTATAAACATAGAACTTATGCTAACAAATATACAATTAAGAATTGTTGCAATAAAAAAATACGGAAATCGGCCTCTCTATTTAGGGTAGGTGGAGGGAGCGTAGGTCAGAGTGTGTATGTATAGCATAATAAAATAAGTAGGTAATAAGAGTTTTTAGCATAATTCCTTGTGACCAAATTATTTGACAAATCAGTTCGGCTATAGGCAAATAGAGGATATTATAAATGGGTCTACGGGGAACGATAAATAGTATTGCGCAAGATCTCATTGGCCGGTGGGACCACGAGGAACCACATTTCCTCGTCGTCTCAACAGTGAGGCAAAGTAGTGGGGCCACGAATAACGACCCATACTTGGTGGGTCTGAGAATAGGTCGTAGGCTATTTTTTATACCCTTAGGTGATAAGGGTGGCCCTCTTCAGAAATTTTTGAGTGTTAAGCCTTATTAAAGCGAAACGTAGTTCGCGGGCACAGCTCGTTTTATTATCAAAATTATTACATATTGACTTGCGAAATATTTCTCGCATGCCACTGACTCTACTGATATGTAGAGCGTTTGTATCCGAGGTGTTAGTATACGTAGTAGTTTGTAACCGGTTCGTTGCAACATAGCTAAATTCTAGCTTTCTTAACATTTATGTCCTGCTTCAGAGGTTTAGATGACCACGAATATTTTTTTTATATAAGACAAATATTGTTATTATTTAGATACCGGTACATAATTAATATAAAGTTTGTAGAAGTTAAGTGCTTTGTGCTACGTGCAGGCGTACCTAACTGATTGTTCGTGGATTGTGGGAAATCGAACCATGGGGTTTTTGTACCCATATCATGGCTATTATGGGATGGGGAAGACATCAAGAAAATCTGTTACCTTCGGCTCAATTTCTACAACATATGAATAATCGGGCACAAAATTGAAAATGAAAGCATTGGAATGGAAATAACACAGTACCTATATTATATGTAGAGACAAATCAAGTGATTTTACTTTCGAGTATTTCATAAAAGTCAAAGTTAGTCAAAATGTCTGTAACCTATTTCGAAAAAACTACTGAATTACTTGTGATTAATATGGATATGTAGGGAGCCCAATTATATAATTAAAGACAAAGTCTTCCTTTTATTCGGAAGTTACCACTGAACTGCGCCCTACGTGGATAGAGGTAGAGCTATTGTTTAAAAAAATCGTGCCATTTAGTTACCATCGTTCCCCAGCTGAAGGTTGGATCGGGCCGGCGCCGGTGCAGCCAGGCTGGCGGCCAGGAGCAGAGACAGCAGTAAACAGACGCGCATCGTCACGCCGCGCTGGTGCCACTGCGCGGCCGCTCCAAGTGTTCTCTGTCACTGCGACGGGTCATCCTACTCGTTTAGTACACCAATTACGAAACAATCGCTTCTTTGATTCATATTAGTCAGTATGTTGTGTATCGCAGTAATAAATATGATTAATGTGACAGTTTATGGTCGTTTGATATAATTATGTTCTACGCAATGAACATGTTTAGTGACTTTGATTACGCCTTTTGTTCACGCTTGCAAACTCGAGGACAGAAGCTTAACTTTTTTTACGAGGTGGACGCTATTGTGCATGGAGCGCATCGTCGGTGTGGATGATGTCTCGATATTTTTTATTTCATAATACAAACAAAAATTGTTATAAATATTATCAAACCTTAAAAGTTTTATCTATAGGTATGGGAAAAATAAAAAAAAAACAATCAAAGTAATCTTTTTTCAATTTACATATGTCTTTCTTGATTAATGGCTCTTTTAAATTGTATTTTTTTAAACTGCTTCGGTCTCGCATTACGTTTGTTATCAATAATGATAATATATCATTTCTTATTGATTAACTTGCAACTTCATATATGTACCGACTACTGTTCATACTTATAATCTGCAGGTTTTACAATGCATTTTTAAACTAAATTTATTTAAAGTAGAATGACCCTCCGAAGTTGCATAAGCTAGTGGTGTGGGTGGGGCATTACGAATGCACTTATGTTACGACTTGAATAAATTAAAGCAATCGCGGTCAACTATAGATAGTATCTAGTATGTTCTACTGTAGTATTATATCACGCTAATACTATTCTTTTTCTGTAAAACGTAGTGATAATCTTCTCTCTGCCTTCTTGTATTGTGTGTTTGATATCAAAGTTGACGATTGATAATTGGATATTAACCGATATAAATAAAATTGTACCTTGTCAATCAAATGTCTCAATTAGAGATAAGTTTATATGAAATGATATTTACTTATGTTTTAGAATTATTGTCTATCTACATAGTTAATATTTTCACAGTAAGTTTTTAATGCTGGAGATCCATACTAAAGGACAATGTCGAAAATCGCCCCATGACCAACAAAGATTTGATTTACGTCATAATTATATGCATAATTTATAACACTCATAACAAATATATGTTTTCGACGGACAAATCAAAAATATATAAAAGTACTTTCAGAAACAAAACCAAATGAAGTAAAATAAACGAATGGTTATTGTTACCTTTGCTCGACTGAATAGAATTGAGTCGATTTTGTGTAGGTATGGACATTTATTTATTTGTATAAATTATGTTTTTCATAACTTCTTTCACAATTTACAACGAAAATTAAGTTAAAACATACATCAATTGACTACTCACGCGCTGCCGCTTGTTAGTTCATTGTGTTTTTGACTTGCTTTATAATTTAGAGAATTTTTGTTCTTTACTAAGTGGCTATGTCGTGACGTTTATGTTAAATACAAATATTAAGGGTACGTGTAACTGTAAAACATAACGTCTAGACATAAGTTAGCCGTATACAGATCACCGTTAGATATGACCTCACTCAATACAAACTCATACTATGAAGGTGTAAGCACCCCAGGCTAACCTTCCATTCATACTCAATATAAGTAAAGGTGCAAGCCCAACATGGCTCACCTTAACCGATCGCCCTGCCCACTTGCTCTTGTGTAAGTACCTCAGACTCTAGGGAGCCACGAATGGCGCTGGAGCCGAGCTTCAGCCTTCGCCCCACTGGGCACGACTAATACGGTTCTCTCGGGAGCCACTAGTGGCGCAGACGTCGAGACGTCTGACTTGTCTCCACTGAGAACGACCGCAACGGGACCACTGTCCCTATATGGACCTCCACACACACCCCTACAGTCCACCCAAACCACCATAAGCCTTCATTAAGGCTTCGTGCCCAAACACCAAGAGCCCGGCAAAGCGATTTACACTGACACGGAAAATTGATTATCATATCTAACGGTTGCTGCTCAACAGAGTAATTAATACATGTTAATCTACTCACCTGGGCAGCCAACATAACCGCAGCAGGCTAGCCATGAACGAATCTTGGCTCCTGCTTGCGGTAAAACTATTCTCACTCCTTTTCCGCGCCTTATTCACAGTGCTTCGCAAGCACATCCGATCACTATGATGTTCAGAACCGAATTGAACAAGTTACAAGAGCAAGCCACATGTCTGCCTTATAGGCAAAGCAGGATAACATTATTAAAATACCGACACGGTACAATACCATTATTACCACTGAGTCGACACAACGCTATTTATACTGATAAAGGAATTGGGATTGCTGCTGGTAGTATCGGTAACATCAATAATTCGCATAATTAGATTCATAATTTATTTATTACCCATAACAATATTAGAACCATAATCATTGTATCAATTTATTCATTTCGTTTCTTACCGGTAGTAGTCAGAGTATTCGCGGAACTCCGCGACACTCCCGACGGCAAAAGAGAAGAAGTTTGTAGTACAGTAAATGACGAGCCCATTGAGCATTTTTTTTTCATGCTCGAGGCTGCCTTCCTTCTGGCCCTCACAATATGGGTCTTCCTATCATTAACTTCTGCTATATCTGATGAGTCATCCACACGTGTTATAGTAGTAGACAAACTTCTGCCGGTCTCTTCAAACAGCCTCCGCCATGCTTGATACATAACTGAAGAGATCAAAAATTGTTTTAATGCTTAACGTGTAGGCGACACCAGCTCAGTATTCCGTTTATATCCATTCATTTTCTTAACGAAATCAAGCTCTGAATGGGAAGTTTTTTTTTTTCTTCAACATATCACCAGTTGGTCAGATGAAGACAAGTTACATCCCTATACATTAGTCCTATACATTCATTTCAAGTTTCTTTTCCATGGCCTGCACCAGGAAGAATTAAATTGGAAACATCTTTAACTTCTCCTACTATATACTTATCTTACTAACTCATTCTTGTACTCTATGCATTGTGGGCAATTCACCAACTTTATATTCTTCACTAGATAACCAGATCTCCTCCAGTAGGACCTCCCCAAACAAAAGAAAGTTGATGTGGTCAAAAATCTCTGTCCCAATATAAGACGTTCGTTTCAAATTTAATTCGGAAAAAAATATTTTTATAAAAAAAAACTATAATTAACATAACTTTTAGTTATGTAATTTAATATCTTTCACTTGTCTTAATGGTAATAGGGTAACAGCCACCACTGCTAATTTAACAGTACCAACTATCTATCTATAATCTATAAATATTTATCTTGATTTTTTTTCTAAATATATTTGACATAATGTGCACTGTATAGGTTGCTGAGGTCTCAGAACAATAATCTGAGGCTGAGGTATAGGTACAATTTGTTTATAATAACCATGGATAGGTACATCTAACCACTGTTAAGCATTTCTAGATGTTCAAAAATAGAAATCATTTTGAGTTACCTATCTTTCTAGGAGTTCCTTATAGGGACCATGTGTAGAAATCATTTTAACACATATTATTTTATGTAACCTAAAAAAGATATTCATTCCAAAGAACTATAAGACTTTTTTTTTGTGAGTTTGCACTTTCCTTAAAAATCTAAATACGTCGAGAAACGAGCAAATCAAAACAAGAAGAAATCCTGACCCAAACGGTTCGGAAGTCGCGTCCTCAGCATAACCGTGTCAAAGCCCTGATCAATGTGGTCACCGAAGACCCACCAGTCCGGGCGAAATCTCGACTTTTGCCATTTTAACTTTGTAAACCCAGACACTTAACTTTGTCAAGCCCAAACAGACTTTATTCATTGCTAACCACGAATTGTATGCTACAAATTCGCACAGTCCACACAAGCCCCCACGAGGGGGCTCGAGTCCATCCCAACACAGGGCGTCCAGGTCTCACTCAACCACGCCGGGCCAGCGCGGGTCGGTCGACCCCACATACAACCCCGAATCTCCTCGCAGAAGCACGCAGGCTCCCTACCGCAGGAGCGTCGGATGCACATACGAAAATCGAAAAGGCGAAGAAAATAAAACACTGTCACATGGCAGGATCGAACCCCGGATCCCCCGACCAGAAGGCCAGCGCCGAGTCCACAGCGCCACCAATGCCCAACACATCAATTCAATTCCACTATAAATTACGAACGTGGCATTTGTTACTTATTATTGTCATAAGATTTACACAAAACACATATTGTATCAGTAAGAAAACGCTTAAAATTATTGAAATGGCAGTCCATAAATCAACAAGTCATCCTCAGCACATTAACAGTTTAACAATGTATATTGTTAAACTGTGTCACATTTTAGTGGGATACCTACTATGGTCACAAATATAGTAACATCTGTGACCCCTCGTCCTTCATACCCACATCCATTATGATGCCAATTTATTATGCCTTGGTGTTACCAAATCTTTGGGTACAGAAGAATCAATCCGACCTGCGTCGGGCGGTATACCATGTATATGCCAGGATAGATAACAGTACATACAAAAGTTTCACCCCTTTGATCTCCGAAAAAGTCGACACTTTAAATAACTATCTTTGAGCATCGAGCCGAATCACACCCCAATACCACGCGTTAGCGTATGTTATTCGTACTCTTACAGCCTCACGTCGCTACCAGCTTCGAACGATAGGCTTGTTGCTGATGGTTAACAATTAAGCGCGCGAAACGCCACCACTCACTGTAAGTATGCACCGTACTATTATTTATTCTGTGCCAATACCAAGAGCGCGGCAGCACCGCCGCCTTTGCACTCTCAGTGTGCGCGGAACGGTAGGCACCTAGGCCTTACCGTGATCGCTCATAGCTACGCTAAAACAAAACTAAAACAGAGACGCAGCTCATGAACTACGTGTTTTTAATTAAGGGGATTAAGTTCCATGACAATGGGAACTAATTATATAGTTATGACATTGCTAATATATTGAAAACAATGTCAAGTATCTTCAGCATTATAATTATTATCAATAAAATATGAAATTTCGCCTTTATCTTTTATTATATGATAATGCAATATAAAAGTTATCATTACTACTAATCAACTTATCAATTAACATTTCTGCTGGATCATCATCAGCTTAAAAGTCTACTTCGCAGTTCATTACTTCATATTTAGACCATTAGGTTTACATGAAGCAAAAAATATTACCAATTAACATACTCGTACATTAATGGTAACATTGTGAGTGTAACCTTAATCATAGGCAGCAACTACACATAGGAAAATTAACAACAAAATACTAGAAGCAAACATTCAAATCATTTTAAATTCAAACTATAACACTATTTTTAATCCATCAAACATGCTTACTTGTAGCATCATTCGTACACTGTGAAAGATGCTGTGTTCCGATGGTTATTCTAAATTTGAATTTACAATAAGAATGTATGAAGAAATGATGAATGGTGAAGCCAATTGCTTATTCATACTTACAAGGCATGTGGATTTGATTTTTTGTATAGCAATGGTTCCCATCCTTTTCATTTCCAGGGACCTTTATGTACCTACAAAAAAACTCAATAAATTTTAAAGAATATTATTGTAAATAACTTAATAGTGTCGTGCCATTCATCTTTTACACATATTTGTAGGACTAATATTATTGCTCGAAGCAACCAGCAAATTATTATTATATTCTCAGTCGATTCGAACCTTGTTCTGAGATTCCAGAGAGACCCACAAAGATCTGCTCCGAGGAGTAGGTAAGTTTGCATTTGCGGACCACTTTTCTCCACTGGCTGGGCTGGGAACCATTGGTATAAAGAAATAATATTTGACTGCCTATGTAACAAATCATTTATAAAGCCTTTGAATTCACAATTCATTTCTTTGCCAATTAATTGTTACAGACTACACAATTCACATTTTAAAAAAAAAGACTAGCGTTTGACTCTATTGCCAATGCTACGATTAATTACTTACCATTAAAAATTAGCAAAGTTTGATATTTTATATACCTGTTAATTCTAATTTATTGTAAATTAGCACTCTTCCTTTCTTCAGTATCTGTCTACAGGCACCTACAGATGAAATTGCTCTATTGCTATAATTCTGCTTTTACAATGCAAATCAATTTTCAATGCAATTGACCCATATAAACTATAGGTATAGAGATTGTCTTCAGCAATGTAACCGTTTATTTAATAGCCGCTATTCCATCTAGCTGTTTGTTAGAGATCTTGTTCACTTTATTTCATCAGATCAGAGGAAGTATCTTTAATTTTGGCTTTTTTAGTTTAGAATCAAGCATACTTTCTATACACGTTGTAAAAAACTTTTGCACCAAAGTGGTCTGGTACTTAATTCCATGACAAGCGAGCGAGTTACAATACAAACAGAGCCTTTTTTTTTAGTAATTGAAATATACGATTAATTTGACCATTAGGTTACAGTCTTAGGTCCGCAGATCAAATACTACTAGCGGAGCTTAGGCCACAATTTGATATTTTTTCCAACACACTTGCTCGTAAAGTGAATCTAATTTTACCGGTTTTTTTTATACACAAGGCAGCTCATAAACACGCGTGTATGATTTGTGTTATTTAATCAAGAAACTCAGTCTTTATTTATTTTTCCTCACAAGCGTGCTGAAAAGCGTCGCACAACACACGCGCGTACACTGGTTACCCACACTGGGCGCTATTACGCCCCGTGAGTTACAACCAACACACCGCACATATATATATTATACTAAAAATTTACTATTATAAAAATTTGTCGATACCACTGACTGGTACGCATAAGCGATTTGATCATTATTAAGCAAAGACCTTTGTGTATCGCGGATGTATACCAACGAAATAAAAAACAATTATTACTACACAAGTTCCCGTTGAAAAGGTGGTAATAAAACTTGTGTAAAGGAACGTTAGAAACATTAATAAAATTTACCGAAATATTAAAACATATCGGCACTAACTTTATCCACAAAATATTGAAACGCGTTTTAGAACACACAGCATTTTTTTTAAACGTAGGAATTCAAAGAACACCTTTGAATAAAGGACACAAGAACGTAATTCCGTAACTGTATAAAACAAAATATAAACAAAGACACATTTAACACAAATAAAGGAAGGTAGATACACATAGGAGTAAGGCAGACTGATAATTAATTTTATTTGATTGCTTCGGGTAGCCCGTTTAATATCCGAACCATAGTAATCAATGATTACTGGACTCATTACAAAATTTGCATATTCAGATAATAGGTAGGTAAGTTATAAAGAACCTCGTAAGTAAACGTTAACGAAATAATTCTTGTAATATTACTCCAACCTCACAAATAACACGTGGGCGAATGTTACTCCAATCACCGGGAAAATAATAATCCAACATAACCTGTCGGGATTCTCGTAATTCAAGCCTTTTGTATACTCGAATTATCCCAGCACCTCCACCAAATTATGTCGTGACGTTTATGTTAAATACAAATATTAAGGGTACGTGTAACTGTAAAACATAACGTCTAGACATAAGTTAACCGTATACAGATCACCGTTAGATATGACCTCACTCAATATAAACTCATACTATGAAGGTGTAAGCACCCCAGGCTAACCTTCCATTCATACTCAATATAAGTAAAGGTGCAAGCCCAACATGGCTCACCTTAACCGATCGCCCTGCCCACTTGCTCTTGTGTAAGTACCTCAGACTCTAGGGAGCCACGAATGGCGCTGGAGCCGAGCTTCAGCCTTCGCCCCACTGGGCACGACTAATACGGTTCTCTCGGGAGCCACTAGTGGCGCAGACGTCGAGACGTCTGACTTGTCCCCACTGAGAACGACCGCAACGGGACCACTGTCCCTATATGGACCTCCACACACACCCCTACAGTCCACCCAAACCACCATAAGCCTTCATTAAGGCTTCGTGCCCAAACACCAAGAGCCCGGCAAAGCGATTTACACTGACACGGAAAATTGATTATCATATCTAACGGTTGCTGCTCAACAGAGTAATTAATACATGTTAATCTACTCACCTGGGCAGCCAACATAACCGCAGCAGGCTAGCCATGAACGAATCTTGGCTCCTGCTTGCGGTAAAACTATTCTCACTCCTTTTCCGCGCCTTATTCACAGTGCTTCGCAAGCACATCCGATCACTATGATGTTCAGAACCGAATTGAACAAGTTACAAGAGCAAGCCACATGTCTGCCTTATAGGCAAAGCAGGATAACATTATTAAAATACCGACACGGTACAATACCATTATTACCACTGAGTCGACACAACGCTATTTATACTGATAAAGGAATTGGGATTGCTGCTGGTAGTATCGGTAACATCAATAATTCGCATAATTAGATTCATAATTTATTTATTACCCATAACAATATTAGAACCATAATCATTGTATCAATTTATTCATTTCGTTTCTTACCGGTAGTAGTCAGAGTATTCGCGGAACTCCGCGACAGGCTATAATAACGTTCTTTGATGATTGCAATAATTATTATTTTAATAATTGTATAGGTATGGACTATGTGTATTGCTTTAACGTAATAAAGTGTTACTTCAACTAACCTCAAAATCTTGATTCATTTTGATGTATAATTTGATTTCGAAGCTTGTCCGTAGTAATTGATGTGGACGTACAGTATTTACTAATGTCCAATTATACGAAAAGCATTTTTTCACTGCTGTTGGTATTGGGGCGAACAATGTATGGAGGCAGAGCAATGTCCTTTAAATAAGAACCTAAAAAGATAGAAGGGTTAATTTGCTATTGGAGCATTCCAAGATGAAACTATAGGTAAGTGTACTTTATACAGCTGAACCAGCATAACAGTTTGCACGGGCGTTTAACTTTGACATCAGCCCCCGTAGCACGTCCACCAAAACACGATATGATAAAGTGATATATCGCGGTGAACTGTCAAAATACGACGAAACCCTATTGTATTTTGAAAGTTCACCGCGATAAACCGCTTTATCATATCGTGTTTTGGTGGACGTGCTAGGGGGGCTGGGCTGCTACTCTGTTTCTCCGAAACGAACTTTCGTCAACGAACGAAGATCAAAAGAAATTTCGAAAGTGTCGCTACTCTATTTCAGTTTCGAATACACACAATAATTTCGTTTCCATAGATAACTTTCGTGAACAAATGAAGAACGAATGGAATGAGACCATTGCCGTAAAGTTGGGTGAGTAGAGTGAAACAAATAAGCTTCCGGGGTCAGTAGAGTGAAACAAAATATGAGCAACCAATAGAGTGAGACCATTGCCGTAAAATGGGGTGGATAGGGTTAAAGGTTTCAGCCCCCCTAGCACGTCCACCAAAACACGATATGATAAAGCAGTTTATCGTGGTGAACTGTCAAAATACAATAGGTTTTCGTCGTATTTTGACAGTTCGCCATGATAGATTGCTTTATCATATCGTGTTTTGATGGACGTGCTAGGGGGGCAGGGGTTAATAGAGTGAAACGGAAACTTTTTGCCTTTCTTCGATAAATGCTATTTTCTCGTTAATTTGTTAGAAAATAGTTAATTATTTTTGGATAGTCTCAAACATTTTTGTCAAAATGAAAACAATCACGATTTCTTGGAAATTGAGTTTGTATTATAAAATAGAAGCTGAATAAAAGTTCCATTTTAAGTGGTTTAGCAATGTTTTCGATTAATTTTTATGTGTCCGCTATCGCGACACATTTCTTAAAGGAATGTTTCAGTCTATTACATTGTGTGTTGTGTTGTTTGTTTGTAAGTTAAGCATTCAAAATTGTAAGTAAGAATCTTTTTGGTACTTATCAATAGTACTTATCAATATTTTGAGCTTTTATGTAAATAATATTGATGTTACTGATTTTAGCTTAAAATAACAAGTTCCGTTACCCCGTAGCAAATCGATGCTCTTCTTAATTATCAATTTTAATTCTCAAATAATATTCAACTGAGTGCAATTTTGTATAAAATTCCAAGTCGGGAATCGACGCTAAATTTGAGTTAGTTCCGAGGCAACGTCGGGTCTTTCTACGCTCTTTACAATCCTCACGCAAAACAGCTTCAAGCAAAAAACTCACAATTACGAATATTAAAAGGTAACACTTTTGTGTTCGTTAATTTTATGTTAAAATTCCGAAAAATAAACTGTCAAATTCAATTCTTCTTTTCGAACTTTCGCAAATATAGAGTAGGTTTGGAGAATATATCTGTCAAACTATTTGCTGTCGTACGAATATTATTCGAATCGAAGAGGACCGTCGTAGGAAACATGCGTTTCGTTCGAAGTTTCGTTTTTCGTAGAAATAGAGTAGACCCCCTCTCTTATATGTCTTTTTAAAGGATCGCTTTCGACTTGATCAAGCTACGCAGCAAATCACAAATATTTAGTTACAATCAAACATTAATCGAGGAGTTGGACGTGTGCTGAATGACAATTAGGAGCAGCATAAAAAATTGTGTTGAACTTAAAATATACGCACTTGTTGTTTTGATTGACAATGATGAACTGGTTTGCGTTAGATTAATCTATAGATAGTGAAAAATATGTGCCACCGTTCCTTACGAAGGATAGGCATTTTAAATATTCGACATTTTTATGGATAAGGAAAATTTTAAAATCTAACCAGCAATGTGGAATTTTATTTCCATTTCGTTTGCTGTAAGTAAGTATAATTTATAGCGACTTATTTGTATAACATCAAGTTGTGCATTTATTTCTCATATCAACAATCTGAATGACGATGACATAGTTGATTGGTTTCGCCAATAAATGGTTCGATTCCGAGATATCAACAGTAATTAATAACCATGGACTTAATTTAATATCTGATTGTATTGTAATTTGTGATAAATAAAGCTTTAGGTAATTGACTGTCAATGTCATTTATTGACATGATTCGACATCATTTTGATATGGTGTGAAAAAAATTGAGCAATCCTCGCTCTGAGAACATTAAAGCTAGGCTATCATTATGTCACAGTATTTGCTGTACCATTATCGTAGTAGCATTCATTCCCATCCTGTTTCTGTAATTTGTTGGTATAATAATAAAGTCAAACAATTTAGTCTGTGGAATGTTATCGAATACAAATTAATTACCTATGTCATTTCATTTTCATTTATATTAGGTGCGATCCAGATAAGCACGAATTTGCAACTTTTTCAACATTTGCATACATCTGTGAAGAAATCCAAAGGTGTATGTGACGTCGACCAATCCGCATTGGGCCAGCAAACTGGTTGTTTAGGCCTTAACTAAACACCTTAACTTGGGGTAGGCTCGAACCCATCGATTGGGACGTATATGAGCTGTGATGATGATCAAAAAGTAGTGATTTATCTGCAACGCACATATTAGGCAATTTGTAGTTTTGTTTTTGTAGTGATTATTTGACGAAATTACCAACTATGGAAAATTCGCTGTTGGGGAACTCGAACATATTCATAAAATCTCCTAATCATCTTTCAATTTTCCTATCATGGATTTCTTGTTCTCTATAACTAAAAAAATTAAAAATCCCTCGCGACATGGTAATAGATATAGAAAACGAAAATTGATAAGTATAAAGCCTCTTGTTTGCACCTGAATAGCTCCAAGAGTAATATCTCTACTAAAAACGTCAAAAAGAGATAAATTTTCTATATTTCACTAGCTGTGCCCGCGAACTTCGTTTCGCCTTACGATAGATTTCCCGTCATATTTTTCCCGTGGGAAATATAGCCTATGTTACTCACGAAGGATGTAGCTTTCTAATGGTGAAGAATTTTTAAAATCGGCCCAGTAGTTATCGAATTTTCCCATAGGAAAGAAAAATTATAATATAGCCTATAACCATCAGGGACAATGTAGCATTCTAATGGTAAAAGAGTTTCTCAATTCGTACATTTTGCCATTCATTTTTATATACAGGTTGTCCCAAAAAATAGTGTCAAGCGAAAGTCCAGAGTTAGAGCACCTCTTGGAGTACCCGAATCACCCCCATGTATGTTCCGCGATTATTCGTAGTTTTAGAGTAATAATTTTTTTTCTGACTTTTTGAAAATTTCGATCTAAAGAACTTAAAAATTTTTAATAAAAAAAAGTTGAACATATTTTAATGTTTTTCTTTATGCCACTGAATTATCTTTAGTGCTTCTTTTATGTCTAAAATAATCAGCTTCGTAACTTTAGTGGAAATATAGAAAACAGTAGTGTAAATTCAAAATTTGAATGTTAGTGAATAATTACTTAAAAATTCATCTTTAAATTAAAAATCTAAACAGGCGAATTCATGGTTTCTAAGTATGTGTAAAAACTTCTCTAGACTCTCTGCTTTCATAATAATTTTTAAAAAAAGTACTTAATAGGGCTACTTTGGCTTAAATCGGCCATCAAAGACAGCAAGGTGAAAATTTCATAAAACTCGACTTCTGAATAATTTTTTTTTTAAATTCCAATTATTTATTAATAAACCAAAAATGATTGTAGAAAAGCTAAAAATTTATTATTTGAAGGTCAAAAATAACTGTTCCTGCTGCTATCTTTAATAACCTTTGAAGGTTTATTATAACTTAATAAATGAAACAAAACATTATTTTTAAAGTATTTATTATTCGATCGCTTAAAGAAAGTTTTCAAAATGACGACCTTCGTGCTCAATAAATATTCTACATCGTCTAAAAAAGTATTCTTTTAAATGTATAAATGCAATTCTGTTGTTTTTTATTGTTTCTTCCGCTTGTCTTAATTTTGTTCTTAACACTGTGACGTTTGTAATGTCCTTGGCGTATACTAATTCCTTGTAGTATCCCCAGACGAAAAAATCTATGGGGTTCAAGTCGGGGGACCGTGGCGGCCACGCAATGGGCCCTCCACGACCGATCCATCTGCCTGGAAATGTTTCAGACAAATGTTGTCTAACATTTCTAGCAAAATGGCATGGAGCGCCGTCGTTTTGAAAAATTATATTTCTCCGCGTTAATAGGTCTACATCTTCTAATAAGACGCCGAGATCACGTCGTAGAAATTGCAAGTAGGCCTCGCTGTTCAGTCGGTCCGGTAGTTCGAACGGACCAATCAGCTGTCCGTTTAGGATGCCTGACCACAAATTGATACTAAATTGTTCTTGGAAATTAGATTCCCTTGTGAGGTGTGGATTTTCAATACTACCACGAATGGTAGTTATGCGCATTAAACACCCCACATCGCTTAAAATGTGATTCATCAGTCCATAGAATATTTTTAAAGAAATTTTCGTTTTCAGCTTGTCTCCTTAACATTTCCTGACAAAATGCCACCCTTCTCGGGTAGTCTGCGGGCTTGAGCTGCTGAACTTTCTGGATGTGATATGGGTGAAAACGCTCTTGATGAAGTATTCGATGTGCTTGTGATTTCGGAATTCCGATTCGACGTTCTATTGTTCTTACACTAACTGATGGATCTCTCACCACTTCTTCGACCACTGATTGGACAGTATCTGGGTCACTCATTTCAGATGGGCGCCCCGATCTTCTACGTCAAAATCCCGTATTCACACAAAACCAAATCGTAATCGCACTCAAGGTCCGTAAAGAAAGCAAAGTTCGTCAAATAATCACAAATGAGCGTATCGTACGTAAGGCGCAAACAAAAGCAGGCAAACGACTGGCGCCAGAACACAATAGGCGCTCGGCTCGGACTACACCCCCCGCCTCATCCCCTTGTCACAAAGAATAACATTCCTCAGTTACAGTTATCCATTTTGCCAATGAGAGTGAGAGAGATAGCAATAATGCGGTCTCTTTCATATCCTCTCACTCGGGCAATTTTTTAGCAGGTAAGTACTGCGTTACATCCAACACTACAACCGATGTGATCCGCGAGAAAAATATTTAAATATGGGTTTCATGTAGTAAATTTTTGCTAAATTGTAATTAATCTGAACCTTAGAAATTATAAAAAGACCAGATATTTTTTTTTATCATCTGATAGGAATTTGGTAAATTTAATGAAATTTTCACCTCGCTGTCTTTGATGGCCGATTTAAGCCAAAGTAGCCCTATTAAGTACTTCTTTTTTTAAATGATTATGAAAGCAGAGAGTCTAGAGAAGTTTTTACACATACTTAGAAACCATGAATTCGCCTTTTTAGATTTTTAATTTAAAGATGAATTTTTAAGTAATTATTCACTAACATTCAAGTTTTGACTTTACACTACTGTTTTATAAATTTCCACTAAAGTTACGAAACTGATTATTTTAGACATAAAAGAAGCACTAAAGATGATTCAGTGGCAAAAAGAAAAACATTAAAATATGTTCTACTTTTTTTTATTTAAATTTTTTAAGTTCTTTAGATCAAAATTTTCATAAAGTCAGAAAAAAATTATTACTCGAAAACTACGAATAATCGCGGAACATTCATGGGGGTGATTCGGGTACTCCAAGAGGTGCTCTAACTCTGGACTTACGCTTGACACTATTTTTTGGGACACTCTGTATAAGATTACCGCCGTGTTAAGCTAATGGAGATATTATCCACTTCTAATGTCATTTAGAGAGATGAAAAAAATTGTCCTTTGCGGCCATGCTAGACATAGAGGAGAAACTTATTTTATCTCTTGTCAAGCAGACATAAGTGATGGAGAGAGATATTTTCAAAGTCCCGTGCTAGGCCCGCAGGCCTAGTCCAGCTTAGACAAAGAGACCCATAACTGTCTAGTAGTAGACATAATAATATTACCTATAGATGTATGAGTGGCAAAACTATTATGTAAAAATATCTAGGACATTGAAAATGTAAACCGAAAAAAAAAATGAAATTAATAAAAAGAATAGCAATTTATTATATAATAATAATATTATAAATCAATTTATTACCATAAATATAGTTATCTCCAATGATTAAAAATGGGATGGAACAATTTCGGATAAAGCCATGTGGCTAAATCATTATTCATTTTTCTGATTCCAGGAAACACGCTGTTTACGAACCACGGTTTGATTGGTTCAAAGTTTCTAGATTTTTCGATGAAATGTGGAAGTGGTTGTATAGGGAGATTTTGTATTAGTGAATGACTTGAGCTCAAGCTTAACGGTAGTGGGGGAACTCCAAGTCCAATCGGGTCCAATAACCCAAATTTGGTACCAGTTTGAATCTTTGGAAAGAAGTTCTTTGCTTCATCGTTTAACAATCCTGTAGCTGTGCGGATCCCAGGAAAGAATTGAACACCTCCAATGCTTGAGACTCTACCATTGCGAGATGTTATTCCTGCGATGCTTGCCACACCGAACAAATTGTTTTTTGATTCCTCTGTTTGTTGAATTTCATAAGACTCCGAAACTGCACTTGTATCATCTAGAAAAAAACGATGTTTTATGTTGTATTTTATTAACACATGATCAAGTGACTCGTCTGCTAGCTTCAGCTTTATTTAAATAACCAACTGATTTCATAGTATCTTAATTCTCAAATCAAGATACTATGAAATACAAATAACAATAGCCCTTTTCCTAAGGGAGACCCCCTTAGGAAAAGGGCTATTTGAATTTGTTACACTTCATAATCCTATTATCACATGTGTGCCAAACTTCGAAACCTTCACACTCAACTACACTGACCTTCAAAAGTAAGTACCACACTTTTAAAATTGCAATAACTTTTAAAGTAGGCAAAATATATTTTCAAAATGAAAAGTATTAAAAAGACTAATGTACAAAAAACTATAACTTCCGAGAAACCTGACGAAATGAGCTGAAAATGTTTTTTGTTTGCATTCTTTATCTTTTGTAGTTTAGGGAAAAATTTAATTTTAAAAGTGTAGTACTTACTAATACTTTTGAAGGTCAGTGTATTTTCGGATTATTAACCAACATTTAAAATATTTAAATATTTATTAGCTATACGGGTTTTGCCCGCTTGTATGACTATTGAACATAATGTAACAAAGAGAAAAAAGGTTTGGCTTTTTTGTACTAAATATATGTATATTTAATACCTTTGCAAGAAATCTCTAACAGGATTGTGAACAGCAAGAGGAGTCGACCGAATGCAAACGCCATGCTGGCAAAAGTATGAAATGAAATTTTTAACGAACATTCCTTTATATATTCAATTTTAAATGGCAAGTATCTGCTAATAGCCGCAGAAACGGTTCTTAATATACATTTGCGGAGAGTGGCAGACGAAGTGAAGCGCCTGGGTATCTCTTTAGCCTATAATTTCCTCAAGATTATTATTTTAATACCGGCCATTATCATCAAACATTGGTTCAACTGCGGTTATTGTCATCGAGCTACATTAATGATATAACGCAATTTATGTATATTTTGTGTTACCGGAAATGTATGAAATTTAGGAATTGTATATAATTCCTAGGAAATGTATACTATTTCGAAGCTATTTAGGAAATTTATAAAATATTGTTTTAAATATTATTTAATACATACATATCCTGGGAAATGTATACATTTCCTAGCAGCTTCGAGCAAGGGGTGCGGGGGGGCACAGCCCCCATGCTCGGGGGGGTCGGGGGGCGATAGCCCACTGCAAGGAAAAATAAAGAGGAGTTATAGGATTAAACTGTAGGTTAGGTTAGATATTGTAACCATACAGAGCGGAGCATCAAACTGCTTGAAAAAGAAATTCATTGGCTTAAGTTACTTCCTTCACAAATTCTTGATTTAAGCTGGCAGCAAAATATAATACTTCACTTCTCATGCTCAAAAATTACCTACGTCAATATAGCCTTACGGAGTGGGACTAAAATTACCACTTTAGCCCCTGGGGAGTAAAAAGTTATCGTAAAAGTAATCGGTTTTTTATTTGCTAATATATACTCAGTCGGTCCTTAAATTCTGTCACAAGTATAATTTATCATAAAATCAAAACTATTCAATACTTTTTTAAATATTTTTTTTATATGAATGGTTAGTTTTAAGGATTATTAAAAATTAAAATCATTCAAAATGTCCACCGACACTATTCACACAGGCCCCTCATCTCCGTGGCCAGTCATCGATTGCAGCACGAACCATATCCATGTCTATTCCAGCCACTGCTTTCCTCAATGATGACTTCAGGCTGTCCAAATTTTTATGGTGCCTCGAGCAGACCTTTTCCTCCAAAACTTGTCAAATTTTGTAATCCAAAAGATTGAGGTCAGGGCTAGAAGAGGGCCAATCTTCGTGCTTAATAAAATCGATATTCTGGCGCTCAAACCACAACTGTGTGGTTTTAGCCTTGTGTGCCGGCGCAGAGTCTTGCTGGAACACCCAAGGTCGCTCTCGAAACAGCGTCTGAGACAGATCTTTCACAATAGTATTTAAAACAGTGTCTTGGTAGACTTTTGCGCTGGTTTTGACACCTTTTTCGCAAAAATGCACTTCAGTTGGGCCAAAGTATGAGACTCCCAACCAAACCATCACTGACGCCGGATGATGACCATGTTGGACTCGGGGGATGGCATTTCCAGCTTCTGCAGAGCTTGTAGCATAAACCTTGTCATTTTGCTTGTTGTACTTCTCTTCAATATCAAAAATTTTTTCGTCAGTAAACAGGATATCACGATGCTTGTTATTACCGTACCGCTTCAACAACACTTGAGATCTTTTCACCCTCAGTAAGTGACCGCTTTTTTTTCTGTAAGCTCGTAATCCTAGGTCTTCATTTAAAACTTTTTTATTGTCTTTCTCCTCAAGTTCATTTGAAACACCATCAGTTTTTGTTTACGGACAGGATTTCTTGCAATGCGCGCCTTGATTGCTTTGATAATTGCTGGAGTCCGAACAGAACGTGGTCTGCCGGTTCTTATCTTGTCATCCACACTTGAGTGTTCATTGTACCTGTTAATAGTCCGATAAACAAACCTCTGCGTGATATTCAAATTTTGGAGCAACTTGAATATTGTGGTTGGCGAGTTCCCACAACTAAATGACGGGCAAAGCGAATGATTCTAAAATGAAAGAATCAGTTCTAAAATCTATGGCTACTGTCACAGATTTAAAAACCGACTAAATATGGGCGCCGGCAGGGAGGTGCAAGGGGTGCACCCTCTTGCACCTTCCTATCAGGAATGAAAATGCATAGAAAAAAAAATATATTTTTCATTCCTCATGCTCGGAAAGGAGTGTTTCCTTGATCTGAGTATTGGGAGGAAAACGCTAGTTCCCACCAGCGGGCGGGAAATTCTCATACTATTTACTTCCCTCCTTAGGGCGGAAAGTAAAATTTTAAAAATAGAACTGAATTAGGTTACGTACATACAATCTTTGGTACAATGATAATAAAAGTATTTGGCTGAATGGCCAGTAACAGGTAACGCGGTGTGTTCCAAATTTAAAAATACCTGTGAAAAAGATAATTTTGGCGGGAGGGGAATCTGTTACGCTGTACCGAAATCTTGATTGTGTGATTTAGGTATTTAAGAAAAACAATGAATTCAAGCGATTCTGAAATTTCGGCTCCAGATTCAGTCACAAACGAAGCAAATACAATACTCGAAATTTTTTTGCCAAAAATTTCAAAGGAATAGTAGATTGCTTTATAAGGGTGGAAAGGAATCAATCCCTACGAGGTTGTTAGACGCCCGAGCGCAGCGAGGGCGGCTATAGTCCGAGTAGGGTTTGATTCCTTTTACCCGTGTGTAGCACTCTACTTTTCATTTCGAATGCAAGGAAAATAAAAAATAGCTTTTCTAATAAAATTTATTAATAAAAATACTCCTAACATGACATATTGACATCGTGTTTTACACTTAGTGTACTTTTAAGCATTGAATATCTGCTCCATAGCGTAGACGCCTGCACTTTATGAGATAGTTCATTAAAGTATATAAGAAATACATTTTCAGAAAATGATTTTATATTCCTTACATCTCGCCACTTCATAAAGTCGGAATATGTATTTAAATATCTTTCCTTTGAAATTTTTGGCAAAAAAAATTCGAGTATTGTATTTGCTTCGTTCGTGACTGAATCTGGAGCCGAAATTTCAGAATCGCTTGAATTCATTGTTTTTCTTAAATACCTAAATCACACAATCAAGATTTCGGTACAGCGTAACAGATTCCCCTCCCGCCAAAATTATCTTTTTCACAGGTATTTTTAAATTTGGAACACATCGCGTTACCTGTTACTGGCCATTCAGCCAAATACTTTTATTATCATTGTACCAAAGATTGTATGTACGTAACCTAATTCAGTTCTATTTTTAAAATTTTACTTTCCGCCCTAAGGAGGGAAGTAAATAGTATGAGAATTTCCCGCCCGCTGGTGGGAACTAGAGTTTTCCTCCCAATACTCAGATCAAGGAAACGCTCCTTTCCGAGCATGAGGAATGAAAAGATATTTAAATACATATTCCGACTTTATGAAGTGGCGAGATGCAAGGAATATAAAATCATTTTCTGAAAATGTATTTCTTATATACTTTAATGAACTATCTCATAAAGTGCAGGCGTCTACGCTATGGAGCAGATATTCAATGCTTAAAAGTACACTAAGTGTAAAACACGATGTCGATATGTCATGTTAGGAGTATTTTTATTAATAAATTTTATTAGAAAAGCTATTTTTTATTTTCCTTGCATTCGAAATGAAAAGTAGAGTGCTACACACGGGTAAAAGGAATCAAACCCTACTCGGACTATAGCCGCCCTCGCTGCGCTCGGGCGTCTAACAACCTCGTAGGGATTGATTCCTTTCCACCCTTATAAAGCAATCTACTATTTCACTACTCATACCCGGAAAGTGGGTCTGAAGTTGCCTGAGGAGCGGGTTGAAAGTAATACTTTTCAGCCCTAGGGAGAATTGCTTTCAACTGACAGCTGTAAAATTATAAAAACGAAACTAGTTCTATTTTCATATTTCTATTAAACCATGTTCCAACTTGCTATACATCACTCAATTACAGCGCGGTGTAAAATTGAAATAACAAAGTTTAGGTCAAATTAAAGCATATATTTCTTTAAATAACTATTTTCTTTAACATACCATACATTTGGGCAAAATATTTACCATTTTTTCAATTATGAAAATAAAAAATAATGACTGAATAGCTGGCCGGCCAGAAAAAAAAAACAAAATAAGCGGGAAAGCGGCAATCCGGTCTTCATTTGTTTTTTCGAGATTATTCTTCCGTATAGCAGAGATTTATAATAACACAATGAGTTATTCTGATTCAGCTATGGATTTAACGCCTGATTTCATAAGAGAAGAGGCTAAAGTAGAAGTTGTTGATTTATCTTAATATATAAAATTCTCGTGTCACAGTGTTTGTTCTCGAACTTCCCCGAAACAGCATGACCGATTTTTTTTTGTGTATGCTTGGTAGGTTTGAGGCTAGGTCGTTGACTTTTTTTTATACCTCTGTTGCTGATATTTTTTTTGACAATTATTATGGCGAAACGTAGTTCGCAGGCACAGCTAGTGTAAAATAAAATTCACTAATTTATTCTTGAAAAGCATAGTGATTACCTCGGGTTAAAGACTTATTTAGTCCCTCGAACTATTCTTTCACCCTTGGGGTAACAATGTACTATTTCCCCCGTCTACACCAGCGGGAGGGTAATGTTTTTCCAGTGTATGTATGTATGCGTGTGTATGTAAGAACATTTGGATAGCATGCGCTACAGGCTAAAGGGCTTGACGGATTTCAGAAAAGGACGTGTCGTTAAATTCGTGAAGACCGTGGATATAACTTAGGCTTAGTAGAATACACCCTACTTAAGTATATTTTCGATGAGAGAAATATATTTAACCAAATTCCCGCGTGATTTGAATTTCATATTGCTTTTATTCCCATACTATATACATTTATATTGGGTTAATAGTATGTGTAGATGCAGATGCACCTCCCTGAATATAATCCTGGCGGTGTCCATGCGGCCAAGTGCGTGTCAGACCACGCCCAATGTAGGGCTCTGTACTATTATTATTATTAAGCCTGTTATGGTTTTATTTTCCATAATTTCACATGATACGTTAATCTAAATTTACTACCTGTTTAAGTTAAGCAACCACTTTATCTAACTAATTTTCAATCGAATTTGTTCGAAATTTTCCTTCACAAAGTACATTTTATTAGTTGTTTGACTATAACTCTTTAATTTGTAAACCCTACTTAGCTGTGCTAGATTTCCTTTTAATTTCGTGGTAAATACTAAATACGTAAATACTTTAATACTGGTAAATACGTAAATACTTAAATTTTTCACGTTCTCATAAACAACCATTTTTGGTTGACAAGGGTTGACAAATTGACACTTGACTCTAATAAAAATTAACACTTTCATAGTCAATATTTACAAACGGATCGACGAAAAGAAAAATGGTTCACACACCCACAATATTTTTGACAGACTCAATCCACCAATAACCTACACCAGGGATAGACGAGAAAAAAATTCATCACCACTTTACACACATTCTTTAAAATTTTATTTTAACACTTCGTCAGCGTGATCAATATATATAACCATGCCAAACTACAGCTTTCAAGTACTAAGAGTGTCTGAGCCCAACAGCGGACAGACAGACAGACGACGGATAGACGGACATGGCGGAACTTTAACATTCTTATTACAAAACATGGTCTAAACTTAGTCCTGGTTTAACTTTAAACCAGGATTAAGTTGATGTATATTAACAAGACGCTTTAGACTAGGTTCAGTCCAGGTTTTGCCATAAGATCGTAAGGGTTCCTTGTTGACTACGGAACCCTAAAAAGGCACTAGATAAAAAATGCTCTCGTGTGAAACATACAATGTTTCACCTTAACTAGCGAGAAGACAAGATTGAAGGTATGACAGCAATTGTTAAAATAGTTAAAAATGTTATTAATTGCAAACTCAAAGCAATAATAACTTATTATGATTACTGTGCTCGATGGTTAAAACACTTCATATAAATTATGGAATTATAAAATATACTGGCAATAAACATGAAAAATATGTAGATTCTTTGGCCTGGTACATCTATCCCTACCCTGGTATTATGTAGTAATTAGCCTCTCAAATAAAATAGTTATAAAATATTAAAAAACAAAACCTTTCTAGAATTTTATTGTATAGAAGCGATTATTATTCGCGAAAAATATGTTAAAAAGACGGTGCGAGAATGGTAAAAAGTGTTATTTTCAGATGAAACCAAATAAACATGGTAAAAACCAAATAGCTCAGATGTTGCTGACTGTATGGCCCTACAGCGGGACTTGTGTACTGTTGTGGAGTGGTGTGCTAGCAATAGGATGTTCTTAAATCTGGATAAGTGTCTTGTCATTTCATTTGGAACCAGCAAACATAAGATAACTTTCGATTACACAATCGCTGGTGCTATCCTGCAACGTAAACAGATTGTAAAAGATCTAGGTGTATATTTTGATGAGAAAATCTCTTTTCACTATCACTATCAATATATAATAAACAAATGCTCCCAATTACTAGGATTTATTTCTCGTGCAACACAAGGCTTCAAAAGCCCAAATGCGTATATTTATCTGTATTGTTCTTTAGTGAGAAGCACTCTTGAGTATGGGTCGGTGATCTGGTCACCATTCTATGAAGTGCATAATAATAGAATCGAAAGGGTGCAAAAAAAGTTCCTAAATATTCTCAAATACAGATTTAATCTTGATCGCGAATACAGATCTTACGCTAAAAAGCTTGATCATTTCCATTTATCTTCATTAAGCCGGCTTTTGACTATAGGATGTAATATATATTACATGTTCAGCTATATATTACATCCCGGGTGTGCTCTTCTCACTATCAGATATATTTTTTAGAATAGTTCAGCTTCTATGATTCCTACATCAGAACGTCTTTTATCGAAACGGTTGACCTCTCGTTATTAAATGGATAATATGGAAATTGTTTTGCTAGATACTTTCGATAGTTCATCAGACGAAGATGATGCAGTATTCGATTTACATGTCTCATTATTAAGAAAAAATTACAATAAACGTCGATTCTGGATATCGAATCATATTAGACTAAGAAAATATTATAGTGAATTTCTTATTACGTTTCTCCATGCAGCCTTAATTTCATTCATTTTATACTCTTCACGATTAGTCGCCCATAAACAAGGATAATTCCTAACTCTTTCTATAAAATGTTCCATTATAGGGATAAATAGGTAAATACGTGGTAAATATGTAAAGAAAAGATTGCGAACCAAAATACCCAAAAATCATAATACGCGGACAGTTAGGTACGTGCGCATGACCGTCACGATTCGAAATGAGGGCGAGGCAGGGGTAGAGGTGCGGTGTGCGGGAACGTGAGGTAAAATATATACCGCCTATAGCCTTCAAATATAGCTCGGTCGGGCGAAAAAATATTTATAGTTTGGGGTGTAATATATATTATAGCACAGTGAAAACGGTCTCGTCAAAAAGTATGGCAAGCGATAAAATATTATATCTCAAAATGTAATATATATTACATTACATCCCATAGTCAAAAGCCGGCTTTAGTATCACGTCGAAAACGCAATGAATTACTTATCCTATTCAAAATTCTACATTTCCACCTAGACTGTCCTACTCTTCTATCACTGCTTACTTTGACACCGCGTTTACACATTCGCGCGAATCGCGAGGCGAATAACGAACTAGCTGTTTACACATGCGTGTTCGTTATTCGCCTCGCTATTCGCCTAGCAATTCGCCTCGAGATTCGCGCGAAATAGCGCGTTTACACATTCGCGCGAATCGCGAGGCGAATAACGAACACGCATGTGTAAACAGTAAGTTCGCTATTCGCCTCGCCATTCGCCTCGCGATTCGTGAGTTCGCGTCGGGAGCGGTTTTTTGGACGCGAATCAAAGGGCACGAATGGCGAACACGAACTTACTGTTTACACATTCGCATGCATTTAGTTGACTGCTAGCGCCCGACCCAACCGAACGTGTAGACAAATTAGAGTGGAGTAAAGTGCGAATTTTAGAATTCCTAGAACTTTATTATAGAGAAGAGCTCATTTGGAACCCAAAACATCGCAATCATAATTACACATAAAAAATATTTTACAAAAAATAAAAACTGACTTCAAAAACACTGAAAAGTTAAAAATAATATAAGAAATAAGTCCAGACAACATCACACTTCTATATTGAAGTCGGTACCAAACGATATCTCCTCGAAAGTCTTAAAATTTGTCACCGACTTCAATATAGACGTGTGATGTTGTCTGTACCTATTCTTATATTATTTTAAACTTTTCAGCGTTTTTGAAGTCGGTTTTTATTTTTTGTAAAATATTTTTTATTTTTAACTTTTTAGTGAATGAAATCTGTTTTAGTAAAAACAAAAACCCTAATTTAATACCAGCTCATCAATGAGCTGGTATTTCATTAGTGAGCTGGTATTTCATTAGCGTTTCCATCGATTTTCATGGGATCCCATTATCAGAGAATACAAAAATAATGTTGAAAATCAGTCCACAATTGGCGGCGTAATCGCATAACATACACACAAAAAAAACATTCGCATCGAATTAAGAACCTCCTCCCTTTTTGAAGTCGGTTAAAAATAAAAACCGACTTCAAAAACACTGAAAAGGTAAAAATAATATAAGAATAGGTACTGACAACATCACACTTCTATTTTGAAGTCGGTGTCAATTTTAAGACTTTATAAGAGATCATCGTTTCGTACCGACTTCAATATCATCATCATCATCACAGCCCATATACGTCCCCACCGAGGGGCTCGAGCCTACCCTATATTAGGGTGATTAGGCCTTAGTCAACCACGCTGGCCCAGTGCGGATTGGTCGACTTCACATACATCATTGAATTTCTTCGCAGATGTATGCAGGTTGCCTCACGATGTTTTCCTTCACCGTACGAGCGTCAGACAAATGTACATATGAAATTCGAAACGAAAAACACATTGGTACATGGCGGGTCTCGAACCCCGACCCCCCGATTGGAAGGCAAGTGCCGAGTCCACTGCGCCACCGACGCTCTGTCGCGCGCTGTATATGCAAGTATGTATGTGTATATATAAACACATTCATACACATTACTTACATAACACTTACACACACACACATATACAATATGTATATGTGAGTGTTATGTGCGTGTATGTATGTTTTTTTCTTAATATCATATTATTTGAATATAACAATTATTGTCATTTATTACATTTATTTTCTTATGCCGTCATTTACTTTCTCTCCTTAGCCTAATGGTTGACTGGTAGAGAGCGATGTTTATCGCTAAGTCCGCCATATGTTTGTAACATTAAAGCTTAAATTATTAAAAACTAAAATGTAGCACGCATGCCGCCATTATTTTCACGTCCTCCGTGTTCGTGTGCTAATATCAAAATGAATCACCCGCGAATGTGTGAACAGTAGTTCGCGGTGGCACTCGTAGGTACGAATGTTTCGTCGAATGACGAGGCGAATAGCGAACACGAATGTGTAAACGCCACACGAATGTTTCGTCGAATGTTTCGTCGAATGTTTCGTCGAATATTTCGTCGAATGTTTCGTCGAATGGCGAACACGCATGTGTAAATGCGACATTACACCGCGTTTACACATTCGCGCGAATCGCGAGGCGAATAACGAACTAGCTGTTTACACATGCGTGTTCGTTATTCGCCTCGCTATTCGCCTAGCAATTCGCCTCGAGATTCGCGCGAAATAGCGCGTTTACACATTCGCGCGAATCGCGAGGCGAATAACGAACACGCATGTGTAAACAGTAAGTTCGCTATTCGCCTCGCCATTCGCCTCGCGATTCGTGAGTTCGCGTCGGGAGCGGTTTTTTGGACGCGAATCAAAGGGCACGAATGGTGAACACGAACTTACTGTTTACACATTCGCATGCATTTAGTTGACTGCTAGCGCCCGACCCAACCGAACGTGTAGACAAATTAGAGTGGAGTAAAGTGCGAATTTTAGAATTCCTAGAACTTTATTATAGAGAAGAGCTCATTTGGAACCCAAAACATCGCAATCATAATTACACATAAAAAATATTTTACAAAAAATAAAAACTGACTTCAAAAACACTGAAAAGTTAAAAATAATATAAGAAATAAGTCCAGACAACATCACACTTCTATATTGAAGTCGGTACCAAACGATATCTCCTCGAAAGTCTTAAAATTTGTCACCGACTTCAATATAGACGTGTGATGTTGTCTGTACCTATTCTTATATTATTTTAAACTTTTCAGCGTTTTTGAAGTCGGTTTTTATTTTTTGTAAAATATTTTTTATTTTTAACTTTTTAGTGAATGAAATCTTTTTAGTAAAAACAAAAACCCTAATTTAATACCAGCTCATCAGTGAGCTGGTATTTCATTAGCGTTTCTATCGATTTTCATGGGATCCCATTATCAGAGAATACAAAAAGAATGTTGAAAATCAGTCCACAATTGGCGGCGTAATCGCATAACATACACACAAAAAAAACATTCGCATCGCATTAAGAACCTCCTCCCTTTTTGAAGTCGGTTAAAAATAAAAACCGACTTCAAAAACACTGAAAAGGTAAAAATAATATAAGAATAGGTACTGACAACATCACACTTCTATTTTGAAGTCGGTGTCAATTTTAAGACTTTATGAGAGATCATCGTTTCGTACCGACTTCAATATCATCATCATCATCACAGCCCATATACGTCCCCACCGAGGGGCTCGAGCCTACCCTATATTAGGGTGATTAGGCCTTAGTCAACCACGCTGGCCCAGTGCGGATTGGTCGACTTCACATACATCATTGAATTTCTTCGCAGATGTATGCAGGTTGCCTCACGATGTTTTCCTTCACCGTACGAGCGTCAGACAAATGTACATATGAAATTCGAAACGAAAAACACATTGGTACATGGCGGGTCTCGAACCCCGACCCCCCGATTGGAAGGCAAGTGCCGAGTCCACTGCGCCACCGACGCTCTGTCGCGCGCTGTATATGCAAGTATGTATGTGTATATATAAACACATTCATACACATTACTTACATAACACTTACACACACACACATATACAATATGTATATGTGAGTGTTATGTGCGTGTATGTATGTTTTTTTCTTAATATCATATTATTTGAATATAACAATTATTGTCATTTATTACATTTATTTTCTTATGCCGTCATTTACTTTCTCTCCTTAGCCTAATGGTTGACTGGTAGAGAGCGATGTTTATCGCTAAGTCCGCCATATGTTTGTAACATTAAAGCTTAAATTATTAAAAACTAAAATGTAGCACGCATGCCGCCATTATTTTCACGTCCTCCGTGTTCGTGTGCTAATATCAAAATGAATCACCCGCGAATGTGTGAACAGTAGTTCGCGGTGGCACTCGTAGGTACGAATGTTTCGTCGAATGACGAGGCGAATAGCGAACACGAATGTGTAAACGCCACACGAATGTTTCGTCGAATGTTTCGTCGAATGTTTCGTCGAATATTTCGTCGAATGTTTCGTCGAATGGCGAACACGCATGTGTAAATGCGACATTAGAACCAGGTTTAGATCTCGTAATCCTACAACGAATATATTTGTTCTCCAGACATACATTAATAACACTTCATATTACAATCCAGAATGTGTCGACTATACAATGACACTGTAGCGGAGCATTCTTCACTGGACATATTTAATAGCGGTTTTCCTGAATTTAAGAGACATATAACTAAAATCTTTGTGTGATTCAATTGTTGTTTTTCTTTTTCATTTACAAAAGCTTACACTAACAATATTACTAAGAACTAAGTCATGATAATGTTTCTATCATGGAGATAATTAGCGTATTTAACGCTTAATCTATGGTTTCTTTCTGTGCAATTTGTTTACATGACTATCCCATAGTTAAAGTTATAAGTGTAAATCATTATGTATACACATAGTTTAGAGCATCAGTCTAGTTCTAAGTTAAACCTTAATGTATTGTTATTTAATGACTGTTACTTGTTTTGTGTGCCTTTATTAATTAATAATAAAAAAATTTCAGATAATAAAAAACACTATATTAGACGTCCAATAAACCTTGCTTTCGATTATTAATACACAAGAAGCACGTTAGTCAAGTACGGTTGTGAAAATATTAATGTATAGGGATGTTTTCTGGAGTTACGATGAATCAATTTTAATACAAAAACATCTTGGAGCAGAAAATGATTCTCTACATTGACGAGCATTTGCCTGTGACTTGACTTTCAGTGACTCTAAGCACAGCACAGATCACTACTAAGTCTGTGGCACAGGGCTAATAGTGTCAAATGTTTTGTTAAGGAACAGCGTATTTCCGTCTTAGACTGGCCTATAAATAGTTTGGTCTTAAACCCGATAGGTAATCTGTGGTATACCGTCAAAAAGAAAGTCTCAAAAAAACGTAACTCGAACTTTACGAAGATTTTATAGAGCACTAGTTTTTGCCCGCGACACATGACGCGCCATGTTACGCGTGTAGTTTGTACGATTACGAATCACCAAAAGAGAGAATCACTCCAGATATACTAGAAAAACAAAGGGTCTACCTATATTATATCAAAACAATCCTCGACATACATTAACTGCTCTTTCAAAAAAGAAGGAAATAAATCTTAGTTTAATTTTAGCATTGCGACGTGGAACCATTATGTAAACAAACCCACGGCATTTTTTTCTGGACTCAGTGCGTCCTGTTGTATCTCATGCTTCTAGCTCCAGTAGTTTGGGCTCTATGTTGATACCTCAGTCAGTCACTCACCAAAACCTTTAAAAAAACAGACAGTTGGAACTTATAATTCCTCGATGGACTCAATTCCGAGAAATGTCTGAAAATGCTTGAATCAATGCCACGTCGTTGGAGATTCCATCATTGACAATGGCAACATCCGAGCATTAGTATCAGAGAAATGCGAGAACAAACATACATATTTTGATATATCGATGAAATTTTCTATACTGATTTGGAAATTATTATCTCCTAAATTACTTTGAAAACCTCATAGATTTATTTTCACTACGTGAATACTATATGTATAGTTTCAACAAACAGAAAAATGTTATGATGGTGATAGGGAGGAAGAGGAGAACGTAATAGTACATTGTTACCCATGGGGTGAAAGTTACTTATTTAGTCCCGAGACGAGGTTTGGCGCCCGAGCTTAGCGAGGGCGCCTAGATAGTTCGAGGAACTAAATAAGTCTTTAACCCAAGGTAAAGAAAAAATGAGTGATTTTTATTTTACATAAATCAACAACTTCTGCTTTAGCCTCTTCTTTTATGAAATCCATATATGAATCAGATGAACTCCGTATGTTATACAAATCTATACGATAGTATATGATATAAATAAAACTCTACAACTCGAAAAAATAAACGAAGATCGGATTGCCGCTTAGCCGCCAATTCTATTTTTTTGTGGCCGGCCAGCTTTACAGACATTATTTATAATTATTTTCCGTTGAAAAAATGGTAAATATTTTCCCCAAATCTGTGTTATTTTAAAGAAATAGTTGAAAATAAATTATGATAAAGTCATTTAAAAATTTATATTCCTTAATACTTTAACTTTATGTTATTTAAATTTTACATCACAGAAATGTAAAATAGAAATAGTTTTTCGTTTATAATTTAACAGCTGTCAGTTGAAAGCGATTCTCCCTAGGGCTGAAAAGTATTACTTTCACCCCGCTCCTCATTCAACTTCAGATCTACTTTCAGAGTATGAGTAATGATAAACTAATAAAAAAACTATATAACGGTGTCAAAAAATCGTTTTTACCTGCACACAATTGGCTTATTACCAACACATAAGAGTGACCGGTTTTATCTTTGCAAAATCAATTTGATGGTGTACCGTTAGCAAAAAAGCGAATAAAAACTACTTACATGTTTATACAAACACTGTTTTTATTCAATTGAATCTTACAGTACTTGCGAGTGGATGGGTCACAGGTCAAATCGTGGTGAGTGATGCCATTGACTTCGTTTGTGAACTAAATAGGTTCAACTTTTTAGCTCGAATACTCTTACAACTATGAACTTGTTAAGCTTCGTAATATTTTTATTCATAGTGCTTAGTTATATATTATAAAACGTAAACTGGACCCTTACCACCACCTTTATACACGGTTCTTTATCATCCCGGATAATTTAAGGCGCGCTTCTGAACACGGTAGTAGAATGATTTAAACATTAATACAAAATAATAGGCGAGTTAAATTTTTTATTTATCTGGAGTGTAACAAAAATTACTGTGTATAAGCGATTTAAATTCCATTCAGATCAGTATAAGTTCCTAAACTGCGTCGTAATATATCATGTCATCATAGTCTTAAACAAAAAATTTTCGGTCAAAAATATATTATAATTTCCGAATGAGGCGTGGAATAATCTATACAATTTATATTCTAAAAAGAGATGAGATTTGTTTTTTTTTGGAATGTTTGAATTTTGTTTGTTTGTTTGTGTGTAATGAATAAGCTCAAAAAGCTTTAAAAACTGTCACCAATACAATGCTACATTATAATGTAGAGATAATATTATCACTGAGTAACATTGGCTATACATAGGCTACTTTTTATCCCAAATTTTAATAAGTTCCATGGGGACCGAGATGAAATCGCGGGCAGCCGCAGCTTAATATTTGTGGAATGCACAGCAGGATGCAGCAGGAAGCAGGACGAGATAGCAACATTAATCCGTGTCTTTAGGAGGAATTGGCTTACCGCACCACGCCGAACACTAGGACATGACTCGGACAGACAGTTGGTGTTCGCTGTATTCAAACTCCGTCACCACATAAACTATAACTATGAAAAAAATATTATTTAATAAATTTGTGAGCACTCATGAACATATACATATTAATGTTCTCTGTTGTTGACCTAAAGACGTTTAATTCAAATAATTTCTCGGCTTTCAATGACATTAACAGCTATGTGGTAGATTAGTACAATATAGTCTCAAAACTACGTCAGGCGTTTGAATAGCAAAATGTTAAAGTCTGCAGATACAACAATATATAAAGAGCACTATGAGTATTCCTGAATGTACGCACAACCTATCTTCTCTGGAGTACTGAACTAGGAGATTCTAGTGGAAAGAGTCATCCTGAACAATAGGATGGTAAATAGTATTTTTGATAGCCTTTAATAATTAACTACCAACCATAATATGTTACAGTAGGTATGTCTATGTCGTGTAGTTTTTATACAATTAGTTATTATATGAATTATTCAAGGTTAAAATGACCGCCTACGTATTGTAGAGGTTGAGCTACCACGGTACCACCATCCAAGTTTTTCTGTATGATTTATTTGGTGGTAGGGCTTTCGAAGCCGCCTGGCTAACCTAATTTTATGTGTGTTTAGTGCCATAATAATAATGTTAATAACATTATTGTATTCCTCGGTTGTTGAGGCGTCCGGTACATCTCGCTTCAATCCTTGACCTCACCTGATGGCAGGTAATATCGTCACCATCGTCAGATGAGATAAAAGTCAAGAGCATCCCTGTTGTATGTAATAGTACATTGTTACCCCAGGGGTGAAAGTAACTTATTTAGTCCCGAGACGGTGTTTGGCGTACGAGCGTAGCGAGGGCACCAATAGTTCGAGGGACTAAATAAGTCTTTAACCCGAGGTAAACACTATATTTTTCATTACGAATACAAAGAAAGTAAAAATAAAACAATGAATTTAGCTAAAGAAAAATGTGTAAATTTTATTTTACATAAATCAACAAATTCTGCTTTACCCCGCTTTCTCTTATAAAATCAGGCGTACCTGAATCAGATGAACTCATTGTATTATTTATTTACACAATGTAATACACATATAATTAACAGTTAATACAAATCTCTGCTATACAGAAGTATTACCAAAACTCTACAAATGGTAAAAACAAATGAAGATCGTATTGCCGCTTTCCCGCTTATTTTGTTTTTTTTTTCTGTGGCCGGCCAGCTATTCAGCCATTATTTTTCATTTTCATAATTTAAAAATAGGGAAATATTTTGCCCAAATCTATTTTATTTTAAAGAAATAGTTAAAATTAACTTATAATAAAGTAATTTAAAAAATATATTCTTTAAATACTTAACATTATGTTATTTCAATTTTACACCGCGCTGTAATTGACTGGCTGTATAGAAAGTCGGAACATGGTACAATAAAAATGTGAAAAAAGAACAAGTTCCTTTTTTAAAATTTGACAGCAGCTGTTAGTTGAAAGTATTACTTTCAACCCGCTCCTCGGGCAACTTCAGACCTACTTTCAGAGTATGAGTAATGAAAAATATAAATTATTGATATTGTACAGGGTGTCCCAGAAGCCGGCGTCAAGCCGAAAGCAGGCGGTAGACTAACTCATATATTAGGTTGGGGAAAAAGTCTTTTCGCATTATAGTATGTATAAACTTGTAATAAAATCTCTTTGGCTATACTATTTGTATCTGGGTGGTTTTGGTATCATTGAAAGTTTAAATTTTAAAGAACATAATTCCAAATTCAAATTAGGAAAATGTGTGATTTTCATTTGTTTTTCGTACCGCCAAGATGAGTGAATCTAATGAAGAAATTCTATACATTTTAAAATTTTACTACAAAAAAGGTAAAAATGCAACGCAAGCCGCGAAAAAAATTTGCGATGTTTATGGACCTAGTGCAGTGTCTGTGAGAGTAGCACAAATTTGGTTTAAGCGTTTTCAATCCGGAAATTTTGATGTCAAAGATGCACGTCGCTCTGATCGCCCTATTACAGATAAAATGGATGCCATTTTTGAAAAAGTGGAGCAAGATCGGCGTGTCAGTAGTTACGACGTAGCTGAAGAACTGGGAATTGACCACAAAACAGTTTTGGCGCATTTGAAAAAAACTGGGTACACAAAAAAGCTCGACATTTGGGTACCTCACGAGCTCACTGAAAGAAACCTAATGAACCGTGTACTCATTTGTGATTCTTTATTACGACGTAATGAAACCGAACCATTTTTGAAGAAGCTGATAACTGGTGATGAAAAGTGGATCACGTACGACAAGAACGTGCGAAAAAGGTCGTGGTCAAAGGCCGGTCAGGCTTCACAGACTGTGGCGAAACCCGGGTTAACTCGCAACAAGGTGATGCTGTGTGTGTGGTGGGATTGGAAGGGCATTATTCATTATGAGCTGTTACCACCAGGCAGGACCATCGATTCTGAACTCTACTGCGAACAACTGATGAGATTAAAGCAAGAAGTTGAGAGAAAGCGGCCGGAATTAATCAACAGAAGGGGTGTGGTTTTTCATTATGATAACGCTAGACCTCACACATCTTTAGCCACTCAGCAAAAATTAAGAGAGTTTGGCTGGGAGGTGTTAATGCATCCGCCGTATAGTCCTGACCTTGCACCTTCAGATTTCCACCTTTTTCGGTCTCTTCAGAATTCTTTAGGCAGTGTCAGGTTAACATCACGAGAGGACTGCCAAAACCACTTGTCGCGGTATTTTGACCAGAAGTCCCAAAATTTCTATAGCAATGGGATCATGTCCCTACCTACAAGATGGCAAAAAGTTATCGAACAAAATGGTACCTACATACTTTAGTTAAATGTAAATAAACTATATTAAAAAATGTTTTGAATTTTCTTAAAAAATGCGAAGAAACTTTTTCCCCAACCTATTATGTTATCAGAAAAATATATAAAAAAAATCTAAGTCACCTATTTAAAAAAAAATCTAACATTTAAAAAAATCGATATAATTTATATCCTGTGACGGTTTTTTCACTCTTGTTGCTACAAATCTTGACTTTTCTAAACATTTCTTTTGTTTTGTAATCCTGAATAATGTTTCTGTATACTCTAATCTAAAATTTAAAGTCAGCTGCTCCAAATTAGAAGAATATGCCATTTTTATCTAAATTAAATATTCAAAATTAATTTTTCGCATAGATTTAACAAGCTATACTGAAAAAAAAATGTACTATGCGAGTTTGGCAAAGGACAAAAGGACAAAAGGATCACAAAGGAGATTCAGTCTAAATGTGTGGATGGGTATAATATCAAATAACTTGATAGGGCCGTACTTCCTGCCCGATAATTTAAATGGCGAGACATATGAAAATTTTTTGAGGGAGGAGTTATCCTCTCTAATGCAAGACTTGCCTCTTGCATTGAGACAAGGCATGTTTTTTCAACATGATGGCTGCCCAGCTCACTACAGAAGGAGTGTTCGAGCGTGGTTGGACGATTTCCCAAATTTCCCAAACCGATGGATTGGGAGAGGCGGACCCATAGCATGGCCAGCGAGGAGCCCCGGTCTAACACCGATGGATTTTTATGTGTGGGGTCATATGAAAAGCCTGGTATACGACCAAATGACACCGATCGCAAATATCGACATTTTAAGACAAAAAATAATTGATGCGGCTGAGGAAATGAGGCGGGGCTTGCGAACTTCTGTCGTGAAAAGTAATTTACGAAAAAGAATGAGAATTTGTGTAAGAAATAGGGGTGGCCATGTCGAACATGAATTATAAAAATATTATTGCTATGATTTTTTGTTTTATTTGCGTTTTGTCGATGTTTTTACCTCAAAACAAAAATGTAGCACTGCTACAATAATTGTTATTTGGTCAATGTCTTGCCGATTTAATAACAAGTATTATACCTTTTTGAAGAGCTAAAAAGACGTAGAAGTTTTTCGTCAAATTATTTGCAGAATAAGTTCCATAAACTTTTTAATGGGAAAAGCACTTCAAAGTTAAAAAAACTAAATAAAAATTCTTTGATAGTAACCTTTGTCGAGCAGTTTTTTGAAATGTTAGTAGTATATCCACATTTTTTTTATTTTTGTTTATTAATTGACATGTCTACTAAGTAGATACATTAAAAAAATGAACCTTAGGGACTCTAATCACGAAAAATCGACTAAAAAGGCAAAAAAATAGTATTTCTAAAAAAATCCTTAATGTACAATATCTCCTTAACGGTTAAGTTTCGGACACCATATTATAGAATCAAATTCATCAGAAATGACCTAAATAATAACGTCCTTCAATATTCAGTAACCCTGTATACTTGAATATGCACGCCCGAATGAAAATTACCATAAAGTACCGTTTTTATCGAATTCCACCTTATTCTTCATTATTACGGTAACTTTTTTAAGTATAACCGTGGGAAGTTACATCATTTCATACCTAGCCACAGATCAAGCGACGTTTTAGTAATTGCTACAAGAAAATATCAACTTTATACTCTCAAACATAATGCTTGAAATTGCTTATCGCGTTGTCGCTCCAACGCATGAATGATATAACCATTGATTTACTACCAAACGTAGATAGAGCGCTTCATACGAAAACGCGCTTGAAATCTGTCACCTAATCGACTAAACATTTGTACTCGCTTATATATACTTGAATATGCACGCCCGAATAAATATTACCATAAAGAAAATACCGTATTTATCGAATTCGACCTTATTCTGCATTATTACAGCAACTATTTTAAGTACAACCGTGGAAAGTTACATCATTTCATACCTAGCCACAGATCAAACGACGGTTTAGTAATTGCTACAAGAAAATATCAACTTTTTACTCTCAAACATAATGCTTGAAATTGCTTATCGCGTTGTCGCTCCAACGCATGAATGAGATAACACATCGTGATACGACGCCCGTGCGAGTGAAACGATTGTGATGTACTGACACTGACGCAAAGCGACATGTTTATGATTAAAATAATTGTTTTTGATTGGTTTTTAAGTATAAATCGAATATTTGAATACATGATGAGATGTGTAATGAGTTTACTTACGCAAAATATGAAATCCCATCTTTTTTCTGCCGTTTCTGGCTATTGTTACCACAGCTTTTGAATGCGAACTTCGGCATGTTTACGTGCCGACAGCTAATCACTCACTATGGAAAGGAACTGCACGAGTCGCGATTGGGCAGTTCTTCACCGGCCCACTTTTCCGTCGTTCATGCGTTATCTACGTTTGGTAGTAAATCAATGGATATAACACATCGTGATACGACGCCCGTGCGAGCGAGACGATTGTGATGTACTGACACTGACGCGAAGCGACATGTTTATGATTAAAATAATTATTTTTGATTGGTTTTTTACCTATAAATCGAATATTTGAATACGTGATAAGATGTGTAATGAGTTTACTTACGCAAAATATGAAATCCCGTCTTTTTTCTGCCGTTTCTTGCTATTGTTACCACAACTTTTGAATGCGCACTTCGGCATGTTTACGTGCCGACAGCTAATCACACACTATGGAAAGGAACTGCACGAGTCGCGATTGGGCAGTTCTTCACCGGCCCACATTACGATCGTTCATGCGTTATCTACGTTTGGTAGTAAATCAATGTAAAAATGGCATATTTTTCTAATTTGGAGCAGCTGGCTTTAAATTTTAGATTAGAGTATACAGAAACATTATTCAGGATTACAAAACAAAAGAAAATGTTTAGAAAAGTCAAGAATTGTAGCAAAAACAGTGAAAAAACCGTCACAGGGTGTAAATTTTATCCATTTTTTTTAATGCTAGATTTTTTTTTAAATAGGTGACTTAGATTTTTTTAAATATTTTTCTGATAAAATATATGAGTTAGTCTATCACCTGCTTTCGGCTTGACGTCGGCTTCTGTGACACCCTGTATAAATGAACAGAAAGACACGAAAACATAAAAGAACCTTTTATTGAGAAGGTTGTGCTATATAAGTGTTAAATAGATATATATTTTTGCTTTGAACCAAAACTGTTTTTTATTACCAATTTACATTGTAAAGGATCTTTTTAACACACTTGCTCGTAAAGTGGGTCTTATTACCTTGCATTTAGACCCGTTATTCAGTATATTAAACACGAGTGCTTTTCACTTTACATAATCTCCACAAGTGCGGTAATCTTAACACGACAAATTCTAATTTGTTCAAGATTGCAAAGTAAATGTATGTCCAGAACGCATTCTTAAATTAGTCGCTTAATACTTTTTTTTTAACACGACTTTATGCGGCTGTCAATTGCAAACAAATGAACAGCCTACTACTGGTTACTTAAATATTAAATTAACAACGACATTTAAACACAAACATTTAAAAACAATAATTAATAACTATAACTAAAATAAATTATTAAAAATTCACACGAACTTGTTTTTTAAAAACTAAAATATTCGGTTTATTTAGTTTTGAATTTTGGCTGTTTGGCCCTTTTCGGTTGTATGAAGAGTTTAGCCATGCCCGGGCAGCGCGCGAAAAAAAAAGGCGCGCGGCATTTTCCGCTATTGAAATTTCTTGCCTTTTTGTTGTAATTGATAATTGATTGTCTACAAATAAGTCGAGTCCAAGTGAAGAAGAATCCATATTATTAACTCCGCCGGAAATAATTATGGAGGCGCAAAGCGCGAGTAATAGCTTGTTGCCGCCAAAGTCAAAGGATAAATACTTGGCAGCATACGATACTTTCATGCAGTGGAAGATTGATAAAAAAACGTAGTCATTTTCAGAAAAATATTAATACCACAAGATCTTTTATTTTCCTCACAAGTGTGTTGAAAAACGTCGTATGATACACGCGCGCATTGGTCATTACGTACTCTGCTTACTTGTCGCGCTCGCCTGCGGCTCGCGCACAATATCGCCTCGTACGCAATAGCCGACATGGCGCGCTCGTATCATAATAGTACATTATGATACAAGCGCGTGACAATGCAAGGTAATAAGACCCACTTTACGAGCAAGTGTGTTGAAATGTACTATTATAACATCTAACGAGACCCAAACCATTCTCACTTGCTTGCGGTACACCCCATCGACTTGGCCAGGGTAGTAAAGGGCTTTGCTATCCCTCCCGGGATATGCTGCGCCCTGTTGTGGGTGGTGTACTTAACTAAGATGATGATCGCATAGGAACATCAATATGCCTTGAAAATACCGTTCGTTGTCGGTTAACTTGTACGAGAACAAAAAACCAATCGCAAATCGTTAATCGATTTATGATTGAACTTACAGACGATGACGGCATTCTGTTTGTTTCGTACTTTGCTAATGTTCATGTACGTTTTAATGATAGATCGAGTTCAGTGACCTAGCTGAAATTATATGGCAACATTGTAGTCACTATATATACCGGTGAAAAGACTATCCGGCCTCATTTCTCAGCCTGCTAAGAAACTAAAACTGAATTAGTAACCATGAAAAATACATTGGAAAATGTTTTTTTCTTTATTTTACTCATTGTATGTAGTGTAGTTAAAGCTGTTCCTATAATTTTAAAAGGTAATTTTACAAAATCAATTAGCTCAACCTCTTTCTTCTCACATCGATTAGTGTAAAACGCCTGTGCCGGTCGTGAGTCGTGATCGGTTTGGATGGGGAATTTTGCTCTAGACTGTCTAAAACCACCCGTCCTATAGGACCCTGAGTGTAGAACGAGTGCCCAACTCTGCAATTAGTGTTTTTACTATGTAGCCGAAGGTTTATTATTAAGCTTTAGGTTAAGCGGATCGAAACATTTTGAGTTTTGTCAGGATTGATACATGCATTAGTGCGATAGGCCGCCTGAGTTATGTAACCTGTCAAACAAAATTTATTTTCTTATCCATTAATGTGTGTTTTTTATTTCAGAGTCATCGCCGTCTGGTGAAGCTATCGTTGCAATATCAACATCTGATCCAGACTTCAAAAAGTATTTAAATTTTGCCATCCCAAGTGATCCGACCCGCGAAAAGGTAGTGGAACAGAATGATCCGGCAGGAGTGATCGGAAGGAGTTTTAGCATAGTCTCCCCAGGCGGGGCTGCAGCTGGAACCGGTAGAGGCTTTGTCTCCACTTCAGCGTTCAATCCATTTCTGCTACCGTTATTTTTTAACCCAATCAATTTTGAAGGGATCGGACTAAATAGTTTTGCTGCGCTAAATAATTTGTTCAAAGGAATTGATGGCGTTTACGATCGAGGCTTTGGTGGAAACGGCGAAGTGAAAACAGTTTCAGCTGTCAACGACAATGGGCATGTATATGGTAATGTTAAAACTATTACGTTCGACAACAGACCTCCGGCATCTAGTAATTAATTTAGAAGTTATAAGTATGTGTAATTTGATAAAAGTGCTTAAACTAAATTTGACTAAAAGTGCTTAAACTAATTTGGACATAGGTCATTATGATGAAATACAATATTTTTATGACACTTTTTATTGTTTTCTTTTTACAATATTAAATAAAACTATCGAAGGCAATGAGACAAGTATCAGTCATCTCGTGGTCTTCTCAAGTATTTGTTTCATCGATGAGGTAGTCAGTTAGTAGTATCCAGTGTTCACCGCGTGTGACTGAGCAGCTTGGATGCCGGGACCATCAATACTGCTGGCTCCGCTGTGCTGCATAGCACCTCCGCGCTGTTGAACCGTCTGTGCAGTACTGGCGTGGTAACCATTCACATTCTGAGCGGCGGACACTGCAGCACCATATTCGGATAGCCCATTACGAGATTGCGCCGAAGAGACAGCCGAGTTGTAGTCCCCAGAGTTCTCGGCAACAGAAACCGCTGATCCATATTCTAAGCCGTTGTTTGAATTCGCTGAAGCTAGAGCTGATTCGTATCCGAGGCCGTTGAAACTCTGGGCGGACGATTGTGCCGATTGGTAGCGGGCGGGACTTGCTTTCAATTGATAGTTGCCGTCCATCGTTTGAGCGGAGGATGAGGCGGATCCGTAGTTTCCAAAGTTTTGGGCAGATGAGACTGCAGAGCCGTAGGTGTTGCGGCCGACATTATATGTAGGGTGGTATGCGAGGGGGCGGTAGGGTGCAGCGTTGGCTACCCCCACGCCACGACCGAAGGCACTGCCTCCACTCGTGCCGCTCATGCCGGCGCCGTAGGCCTCAGCTTCTCCAGCGGAGAAAGATGAACCGATCCCAGTGGAGTGCGCGATGCCTCCGATATTGCTACTAAATCCGCTGCCGAAGCCGAACGCTACGTTTGGCGAGCGGCCGATTCTGAAGACTGGTACATAGCCGCTGGTACCTGTAATGGAAATGATAGTATCTGTTAGTCGCGTAATAAGAGATATATGACAAACATTTACAAAAATACACTTCAATTTATAAACTATGTAATTTCTTTCAAGCCAAAACTTAAATGATTATAAAAAATACGAAAAACTATATTATTATGCTTTCATGTGCATAAAAAAAAAATTATATTATTATATGCTGTTTGTAGTTTGTTGTGTATATCGAAAAAGTTAAGTTTGCCGATGAAAAAACTTACCGGCAACCCAAACAGGCACAGCGTGAGCAACAGATACTAGAGTGACGAGTGCTAATAACTTGGCAGCCATTTCGAATGCAACTGTATCGACTGGGAGATAGGATGCTGCCTTTCGCTGTCGGATGTGGATAAGTGTGATTCATTTCTTCCGTCTTATATACTTAAAACTACATTCCCCCACTTGCAAGCTGACTGGGTCACCATAGTTATCGGAATGGTATTGGCACAAATCAATAAAAATGTATAGCAGGTTACGGTACCTAATTTGATGAGTTCGTACTCACGATAAGCTTAGTAAATTGTTATAATAATTAATTGAGCAGTCATGCTTCTAAGGCGTATATATTTATGCTTAACTAGCATTTATCCAACTACTTCGTTCGTGTTGATATCAAACTAAGGCTGATAGCAATCTGCTAAAACTGTCAATCCAATTTAACAGTTTTATAAAAATACAATCTGTGCCTACCAAATATACACAAAAAATATATAAAAATTAATGAAGCCGTTTCGGAGGAGTTCAATAACAAACACTGTGACACGAGATTTTTATATAGTAGACTATACTATAGCTGTGCCCGCGAACTACGTTTCGCCATAATAATTGTCAAAAAAAAACCTTGTCATCTAGGTGTATAAAAAATAGTTTACGGCCTATTCTCAGACCTACCGAAATACAAAAAAATTACATTAAAAAACCTTTTTAAAAACAAGCTTTTATTTAAATGCGCTAAAAGAAAAAATAAACTTTTACTTACTTATAACGTTATTTCACATTTGACACAATTTATATGACATAAAAACTTATCGCGAGATTTACTTGTGTGTATTAACTTAAAAGTACTTAAAAGAGTTCTTTTAAGTACCCTCTCGTATTTACTTAGTTGGAAAATTGTAATGTATAAAATTATTCACACCAAATTATTTAATTTACTTGTTTATCTACAAAAGTAAATCTCGCGACAAGATTTTATGTCATATAAATTGTGTCAAATGTGAAATAACGTTATAAGTAAGTAAAAGTTTTAGTGTAAAAGTTTATTTTTCTTTTTAAAAAAGGTTTTTTTACATTTATTTTTTTTTTACTTTTTAGTTATTCAACGCATAATTGTTTCAAGGTTTCCGGAACAAACTAACGAGCGCGATATGGACAGGACAACTACAGGTCGAACCAAAAATACTCCTACCTATGAAAAGTACACAAAATATAGGTACGTTTCGTAGTCCCCTGTTTTCTCCACTAAAAGTAGACCGAATTAATTACGTTTTGCATTAAAATTGGGGAAGGCTTTGGCTGTGTTTCTGTTTTAGGTTTCCGTATGTCCGAATAAAAAAACGGAACTCTTATAGGATCACTCGTGTTTCCGTCTGTCTGTCGGTCACAGTCAATTATCTCCAAATCTACTAGACCAATTAAGTAAGTTGAAATTTGGTACACATATCAATTTCTGTGACCGAAACGCAGAGGTGTGACGTGAATAGATGAAATCTGTATATTGGAGGTCATTTTTGGGAAGGTGGAAAATTAAAAAAAAATATTGAAAACTGCATCGTGTGACCACCGTGTGACATATCAAATGAAAGGTCTTGTTGTGAAGACCTTATATGTATTTTTTTTTGTAATTTTAAAATAAATAGTTTCCAAGTTAATCAAGAAAATAGACGATTTTTATTTCTTTTTTTTATAAAAACGTCGCCCCACACTAGGATTTTCTCCTGAGTCGTGAGTGCAGTTACAAATATAGAATATCATATGCACATACGCCCAGACCGGAACAAATTTTTGTACCGTACGGGAATCGAACCCGCGACCCGAAAATTGGCCATTAATTATCTCCGAAACTACGGAACCTAAACTTTTGAAAAAAATACAGAAATTAATTTTCTACTTATAGATTATAGGAAAACCTATAAGAAGTCCATTATATTAAAATAACATGGTAAATCACTCAATATTGTGCGTACCAACTTACATTTGCAGGTGGAGTGTGTGGGAGAACATATTTTTCAACTATAATGTTAATTTATCTAGTCAATGGTAGGTACGGAACCCTTCGTGCGCGCACATGGCCGGTTTTTTTTCATATAATCTTGTCTTTGTTTGCTGGATGTTTGAATATAGCAAAACATAAGGAAAACATTTTTAAGGGCTAAATCTCTTAATAATTAACTTAATAAAAAAGGAAAACATAGGACCATGCCAATAGAGGCAATTGTTTTTTTTTATTGCAATTAATTTGGCAAACAAGCAAACTGCCCACCTGATGGTAAGTGGTAACAGTCAATTATAATACATGTGGTTCCTGTGAGATTCGCAGCAAAACTGCAACCCCCACAAGAACCACAGTGTACGTTTCCAACTTGTGACTTAAGGCGCATAGTGCTCCCAATGACCTTGCGTCGATCGTCCCGCACTGATTACATAGGAGTGAGTGAGTGAGAGTGAGGGGAATATTCAAGCAAACCTTTACGCGTAAGATGAATTATTTAAATAAAAAATTAATAAAGGCGAATAAGAAAAATCTAAAAAGACCATCCCCTAGAATATTGTTCACTTTATTTATTGAAATCGAAAGTATGTGATTTAACCTAATATTTACGAAGCGATTAGGTTTATAGTTTTAAAATCGAGGCATGTTTGGGTCACATTTTAACCAAGTTTTAATTAATTTATCAAAAAATTAAAAAGACCATCCTCTAAAGAATGCGTTGAATAATAACATATCTTTTTTAAAGATTATTTTATTCAATATTTATGAAGAGAACCGGTTTTTTCTGCACTGCAGTGATTTTTTATGATTGACGTTACTATGCGCCTTAAGATGTAAAGTCACGGTACCCAGTACTTTCAGTGCAATATCTTACCCTTCGAACCGGAACACAGCAATGCAAGCACTGCTGCTTTGCGGCAGAAATAGGTGAGACGGAGGTACCCATGCACACGACCCTGGTACAGAGTCTCCCTCCGGTTTTTTTTAAATAAATAAATAAAAATAAATAAATAAATAAAATTTTATTTTAGTAACATATAAGTAACATTTTACAACATTACAGTCAAGACAAGATTAAATATAGGAAACGTATAATCGTGAGCCTGAACTAGGATTAACCTGTGTTTCAGGCAAACAAACACCTACTATAAAAAAAACGGAAAATCAAATGCAGAATCAATAACATTAACAATAGCTACAAAAGTATTATTATTATGGACACACACAACACACACCAGAAATCAAACAATACAAATTACTTATCTACTACTAATAATTTTTCTGTATCTTCATACGACATATTTTGGAGAGCTTCTTGGAGAAGTCTCTTAGTTTTATAATTGGTACAACTATATATACTCAGTTTAGCGTTTACTCTGTTATATAGAAATGGGCCCAAAAACACGTAAAATCTGTGCAGAAAAGTATGTTTAGTTCCTATATTTTGGCAGCAAACAATATCTTTACGTCTTTTGTTAGTAATTTCAGTGCTAAAAGTAAGTGAAGAGTGCTGTTTGAGAATAGTGCTGATAATAAATAATTGTCTTACAGTTAATACTTCACAGTTCTTATATAAGAGGTGCGTAGGGTAAATAAAGGTGCGAAATGTAGATACCTTTAGTACTGCTCTTTGTGCCCTCTCAACCGTTATTAAAAGCGTTTTAGCAGTGCCACCCCATGACGTAATGCAATAAGTAATAATAGATTGACATAATGAAAGGTAAACTTGTCTCACTAGCTTAAAATCTGCGATGTCACGAAGTTTTTTAAAAACAAATATTAATTTGCGGATTCTATTACATAAAGCATCAATATGATATTTAAATGTGAGGTGTTCATCTATTATAACACCCAGGTATTTTAATTTGTCAGTGATTCTAATATTTGGACATTTACACATATTATGATCCTTACAGTAGTGAGCATAAAGATTTTGATGAGTTAGTGCAGTCTTATATTTACGAAAAGAAAAATGTATATATTTAGTTTTATCAGCATTCAACGTTAGTAAATGATTCTGAAGCCAATTGTTTACAATATTAAAACCTTGCTGCGGTAGTGGTAGTCGCAGTGTGGACCTTACCATGTGCGCCCATAAGGTCATGGAGAACACCGGGGGGTTTTAGTGGGTCGGCCTGGCACTCTGCCGGGCCAGCCCCACACACGCCCGCCGTCCAGCCAACGGCGGGAACGGTACGATTACGCATTTCCCCCCGAAAAAAAAGGCTGTTCATTTGTTTCCAATTGGCAGCCGCATTAAGTCGTGTTAAAAAAAGTATTAAGCGACTAATTTAAGAATGCGTACTGGACATACATTTACTTTGCAATCTTGAACAAATTAGAATTTGTCGTGTTAAGATTACCGCACTTGTGTGATTATGTAAAGTGAAAAGCACTCGTGTTTAATATACTGAATAACGGGTCTAAATACAAGGTAATAAGACCCACTTTACGAGCAAGTGTGTTGAAAAATAACACCATGACAAACAATATAAAATTTGAAAGTAGAATAGATAATAACTATTACAACGGTGGCAACGGTTAAAATATCACCGCGTCATAAAGAGCAACTATTGCCATTATCTAGGAAATACCTACGTTGGTATGGAAAAACGGCCCGCACGATTTCTTCTTAGTTATGGAGGATACTCGTCTACACAACGGTTGTCTACACCTTGTGGCCTAGACAAGTGGCAATCGTTATACCGGGTGATCAATCTAAATGGGTCAGTAGGGAGGAGTCAGAAACAATGAGAGATAGCGAAATCTGTTGTTAGGAACCATGGCGACGATTATAGGTTTAATAATAATAGCATTGTCAATTTTTATAACTGTCATATAACCGGGAAACGAACCTGGTAAAAATTCTTTGAGTAATCGCATGCAGTATTTGTTTGTATAAAGACCAAATTTTGCTATGAAATATCGTGTAATTATTAGATTGAAATGCCCACTATTTAAATAATTTGCAAAATGTCGTCATAGTTCATCAATATGAATCATTTATTTGAAGAGATATTATAATTTAATAAGAACACATTCGTTCAGAATTAAATTATAACACATTCGTTCAGCAGGTGAGCCAAATTTTCTTATTCTATTCTATTCTTCTATTCTATTCTATTCTTCTTAAAAAATACTGTAATAATTATCATTTTTTTTAGTTTATTTTTTTATTTATTTAAAAAGTTACATTAAAAATGTGTTCCTTGTGACTTATAATTCACGTCATCAACATCAAAAATAACAACTAAAAAACTTGCGAGATTTATAACATTGTTTACAAAGATTTTGACCAGGTTCGATTGCTGGTTATGTATAAGAGTAAAAAAAAATGAAATGCCATTATTATTATTATTAAATCTAAAATCGACACCATGGTTCCTAAGAACAGATTTCGCTATCTCTCATAGTTTTTGACTTCTCCCTACTGACTCATTTGGATTGATCACCTGTATAGCGAAACGATAACTCGGAGATAGGTAACGAAAACTAATTCCTAGCCAACATAACAGTATTGTAGCGATCGCTGCGTCGAATTGTTCTTTCTATAAGAAAAGCAAAATATTGATTATCTACTCAAAACAAAATAACGGCCAGCGTATTTTTATATTCCAATAAAAAACGATTAAATGATACATTTTCATTTCATTTTTAATGAAAAATTAGTTATTCTGAGTAAGTAGTAGGTATATGAAAGTAACGAAAAAACTATTCGCTTTCTCATCGATTCGTTGCGAACATTGGCTACCAAATTTACATTTCGATGTTCTTGTTCGATTTGCCACGTGATTTAGCGATAGCATATGTCAATTCCATACATTTTGTTCTTATCGAACTTCGTTACCGTTTTTGAATTGTCACTTTGTCTAGTCCCCCTTATTACCATAGCAAACGGTATATGATTTTTATTCCTTACATAATTACTATTTCTGAATACTGTAGTAGTAGTAGTAGAACTATTTGCGTATTTGGAGTGGGCAAAGGTAGTATACCATACAACCAAAATCTAAATACTATTAATTTTTAGAAAAGATATCAGATAACATCTTGCACCAGCATCAAGGAGTTTTTAAACAATGTATAACTGGAGGTTCACTACATGATTCGATTCAAACTAAAAATTACTTAAAATGTCACACTAATTAGGAAACTACTTTAAACAAAAGTAAAAACGGACTGAAAGGGATTTTGTATAGTGTGGCTTATTTACACAGTTATCATTTTAAAATGACTTTTTTATTACGTCATTATTAAGGAAATACAATATAGCACTCCTATTGTCAAACTTTTATTGTCATTTCGCTCATTATTTCGAACTTTTCATTCCTTTTTCACACAACAGGGAAACTCTTGGCATTTAATTATAATTATAACCTAATTAATGTACCATGGTACCATGATCGCTTATAGCAAGGCTAAAACAATATTGTAACAGAGACACCGCTTTCTTTCTTTCTTTCTTTTATTTATTTGCATTGTCATCGTAACTAAAGGTGTTTATTACTAAATTTCACCTCAATTGGACACTGGCAAGTAGGTCAAATTTAACTTGCAAGATTAAAACCAAACAAATAAATAAATTAATAAATAAATAAACAAGGCAAGTTTTAATAAAAGCTTGTAATAATACGATGGTCGCTTTTCAATGAATTACAAAATTGCATTAAATTAGCTAAAGTTGAAGATAGATATTTGAATTACTATCTAGGTTCCTAAAGTATTCCGTGTACCTACGTACAGTCCATTGATCCTATTTTGTAACGTTAGGGCGCGATCAGGGTAAGATCTGAGAAATATATGCTAACACGAAACTAGTAGGTAGTCATGAGCGAGCATAAAAAAAATTATTACATCTAAATTATAATAAATAATTCCTACGGTGACACTTTGAAACGCATACTGTTAATTGTCATAATTTCGATTGGCATACATCATATGACATAAAAATCAAAAAGCATAATAATATTTGGCATAATATATCAATAGGCATAAATAGTATAATGCAGAATTGTCGAAAGGCATAATATTAAAAATCATAATCTTTGAAAGGTATAATCTGGTGTGCCATAATTATAATTTCACTACGCATAACTGTTATCATCCATAATTTTGTTTGACATAATTTAAATATGCATAACTCACTAAAGACATAGTTTTATAAAGAATAATAACTGTAAATAGGTATCCATAAATCTTCTTTGACATAATCCGGAATGTATTTTTTTCCATACGAGGATACTAATTTAAAAAAAACTAGTGCTTTTTAAAACCGACTTAGTCAACCCCGACTCCGACTCCAGTCTTGTCTGCTCTACCCCTAGAGTGTTATTCAGAACCGCGAAGGCACGGAGGGGTGAGGCGGCCCGCATGCTGAGAAGCAGGTGGCTATGAGCGAGCCGCCGCGGCTGAGGCTGGCCGGCGAAGTCGGTCATCAAGCCGAGGCTGCGGTGGTGAGCGAAAGCCATCTGCGACGATTAGCATGCATGGGACCGCCAGAACCCCGCAGTGCCGGACCTATGGCAGAAGTCTTGCATGCTGCATGCCTGCTTGCATGCCAACTTGCGTACCTGCATGCATTCTGCATGTCTGCATGCATGCTGCATGCCGGCTGCATGCATGCTGCATGTCTGCATGTATGCAAAATGATATACCTTATCAATGTTATTACGTCATTTCTTAACATCGTAAATAAGAGCTTTTTATTTAGTATTTTTAAACTATTTCTTAATAAATAAGGTTAATAGTTTTAAACATAAGACAATAAATTTAACCTGTTATGCATAGCAATTGTTTGCTTTTTGAAAATATGGTGAATGAGTTCGCTATGGATTTATGGATTTTGTCAGTTATGCTTTTCAAATAGATGTCTTTTGAATATTATGCCTTTTAAATATTATGGCAAACATAAATTATGCCTTTGTTACTTATGCTTATTTAAATTATGCCTTTTCATGGTTATGCCTTACATATTTCGGCCTTATAATATTATGCGTTATGAAGTTATGATATGGCAAGTGAAGATTATGGCAATTAACATTATGCATTTTTAGTTTATGACGAAAAACTTTATGCGTTTATCACGAAAAACGTTATAGTTCTTGATCTCTGCTATATAAAGTTTAAAAGCACACTTTCTACTAATTCATACGAGTATACTCATAAATCTCAAAGCTCTTGGTCTGACCGCGCTCTTAATCTTGAGTTTGAGAGGTTCATTGTAGTTTGATGATTATAGTGTATTAATAAATTCAATAGTCGATGTTTGGATATTTTGGTATATGTAACAAATAATTATATGTAATGTTACTGAAATTATAGCAGTAATTCTGTACATTGCAGAAACTTTTCAACTAATAAGTAACTATCGATAAGAAAACAAGGAAACTATCGGTCTATTATATTCTTTTAAAAGGGCATGGTTTTGAATTAAATAATGTATTACCAAAACAATAAATAACCTTATATTTAAACACTGAACAGATCTGACTTGATAACAATAAGGATAATGGCTTAAATTGCGTGTCTCTCGCAAATACGTTTAACGGGTGAATATGTTGAAGCCGTCGCTTTTCTGTGTCAAAATTATTATCTTAACGCGTTTAGTCCTAATAATGTTTAGTGAGAGATACGCAAATTACCCAAAGACTAAAAATAATTAATAAAGATTAATTAGAACTAGTTATGTTTTCTTTCGACAGAGCGATACGATTCATTTGAGTACTCTTCATCTGGATTCTGGCTATAGTTTTGTTCTCCGCCATAATTATTAGGTCCCGACGGTCCGGCATAGCTCTCCTGCTCCGGCTCACCCTGCTCAGGCCTGTTGCCTTGCTCTTCATTCTCGTCATAATACGGACCGAAAGGAGGATTTTGGAATCCGTAACCCCCATTTTGTCCAGGACCATAGTAGTTACCGTTAAATTGGTTGTTGTATGGCCCGTTGAAGCCCGGACCGAATCCTTGGTTAGGGTAGCCACCGTAGTATCCTGGACGGAAACCTTGGTTTGGGTGGTACCCTTGGTAAGGGTATCCGGGGTTACCGTTGGGGTTGCCACCGTTAAATTGGTAGTTATACGGATATTGGCCGTGATTGTAACCTCCTCCGGCTCCGTTGGCTGAGGACTGCGACTGACTGATGCCAATTTGTATCGGGGATGGACCAGGGTAGCCGCCTTGGAAGCCGGGATAGCCTCCGCCGAATCCTCCACCAATCCCCTGGCAGATTCCGTATTTGAAACACAGCTTCTTCCGCCGTATATGGCGACGTTCGCGAGCGATGCCGCCGACCGCTCCAATCTGCGCGTCTGCAATCGACAAAAAAAATCTAACAAAAGCTCTCATTACGGCCAATTACCTAACGGTGTAATATGGTATCGTCAATGTTATCGATCGGAAATAAATTATTGGTTTAAAATTACTACCTTCAGTGGCCGCGCCCAAGACCGTGGCGGCGAGCGCAAAAAATATTAATAACAGTTTCAATTTCAAAGATGCCATGTCGGCAGTTAATCCGTGGCTGCGTGTGTTGATATTTTTTGCGGGTCAAAACGGTTTTATAGGTCGCCACGCGAAGCTGCGAGGCCATCCCCACTTAGATTTAATTCTATTCTTCATTCGGTCCCACGGAAGTTATTGAGAATTCGTAAACAATTCCTTTAAGTAGATTAATTCGTAAACAATTTTGCATGCTTTTTACGTGGCTGATTACAATTATAGCTACCTTTAAATTCTCAGCTGGTGATAAGGAAATTATTATCATTCGTTTCGTTTGTTTACCGTGGTTACAGTAGGCTCCTTATCAAGCTATACCTACTGTTTGAGCTTTAGACTGTTCTTATATCGCTCATGATAGTGGCGGTTTTCGTAGTGTTAATGTATGGCTTGAATGGGAGGTTACTGTACATACCATGAGATGTATGTAAATAAAGAATGCTGAAAGTCGAAGCACCTAAAACCGTTACAGGCTTCACACCTTTCAATGTGATTATAATCACATAAAACATCATTAAACGTTTTAAAAATACTATTTTTTCATTGATTTTCATGAGGTATTTTAAGAGACATTTTCCCATTGCTGTAAATAAAAACAACAGTGATTGAGTGATAGTAAAAAAAAAGCGTCGATGGCGTTGTGCATAAGGCCGTCGGCGTCGCCTACCAATCGCCACATACCAATGTGTTTTAAAATTTTGAATTCATATGTACGTTTATTCGACGCTTTTACTGTGAAGGAAAACATCGTGGGGAAACCTGCACACACATGTGAAGAAAGAATTTCTTTACAGGTTGTGTGTAAAGTCGACCAACCCGCACTGGGCCAGTGTGATTGACTAAGGCCTAATCGCTCTAGTTTAGGGTAGGCTCGAGCCCCTCCGTGGGGACGTATATGAGCTGTTGATAATGGCCAGTAATTTGGCATTATACAAATTTCACTCAGCACATGACCTCAGATGCTTAGTAGTCAGATCATTTATAATAATAGGAAACATAAAACTATCAACAATTTATGGGGGGAGCATTTTTGAGTCTTAAATACTATATGTATCCAATAGGTACAAATTGAAGGACCTTAAACAAGATTATAGTGCCTTCGAGAACAATACTATCACAATCGTCATCTAAAGCGGAAATGCGAAATGTGGTTTCCTATTTCCTTGGGTTTACCATTTTGCATAACTAATTAGCGAACATTTTACCATGAGTGGAGTTAGCAAGGCTTCGCGTGGGCGGTGGGCGATCTGCGTCAATATATTGATATTTAACCAGATTTTGTAAATAGTTTTCGTCCTAGCAATATATTTCGTAATTTTACCAGAAACACAATTATGAAATAGTGTTAAGAATATGGTACACGACCAAAATTAAAATAAATTTTCAACTTCGTAAATGAAGTTAATGACCTAATTTATAATCTCAAATTATTTAATAATAAATTTCAGAATGTATAATTTCATTAAATTTCATTTCATTTAATTTCATTAAAGTGTCAATGTCTGTACTACAACCCCTAACCAGATCATACTTGCGACACGTTCTAGCTAAGTACGAGTATTATATTGTGTATTGTTCCAAATTCCAAAAGCATTGATAACATCAATGAAAAAATCCGATAAACTGGTGCCTAACTTCAAAATTCTGGATAAGAGCAACCTTCCCCTCCTAGGGTCCCCTATTTTTGTCGAATCTTTTTCAAAGTATATTCAAAATTCGATTTCAAAATTCCAAAGTCACTCTTATCGATTACTCGAAATCAACCCACATAACTCATTATAAATACTTATATTTTGCTTATTTGCATCTTAATTGACACTAGCTGTGCCCGCGACTTCGTTCACGTGGATGTCGGAAAATTATAACAAATGTACATTTTTTCCCGTTTTTGCACCATTTTTCATTGATTCTCAGGTCCTATTAGTGATGTTTTATAGAGATCGACGCATTTCACCAAAAACGCAAATGACCATTTGGTATTTTGCGTATTTAAAAAAATATTTTCGTAAATGACTAAATCTGCAGAAGGCCGTAAACGCATAAGACCATTTAATAATAATAATAAATAATAAAATATTTATTTGCAAGAATACAGTTATAAACAAGATCTTATACTATTTTGAAGTACATTGTATTCAACCAGTAAGCTGGTGTGCAAATTTTTCACATGTTATTTTACATTACCTACTGTCATGTTTCCCATTATTTTCATTTGTACATATAAAATTATTTTAGTCAATATTATATTAAGTCAGTTATACATTATTATAAATTACACATTATTAAAACAGATTATTAAATTAAAATTACATTTTTTGCTTGTAGTCCAGGTATTCTTTAACAGAGTAAAAACAATGTTCCAATAACCACTGATTTAGCTTAAATTTAAATATTTTATAGTCATTTATTCCTTTAATATTATTTGGGAGATTATTAAACAGCACAATACTCATATTATAAACATTTATCTTGTATAATTGTTTGCAACTAAGAGGGTTATATAAATTGTTCATGGTTTTTAACCTTGTTTGTCGTAAAGTTACATCTACGTACTTTTTCCAGTATTCCGGATGAGAATGAACAAATAAGCACACATCCCTTATATATAAGGACTAGCTGTGCCCGCGAACTACGTTTCGCCATCAAAATGCTTAACACAGTGTTTAGTTTTTCCTCCATTTTATTCCATAGTGATTCAACTTTATTCTGCCTTTCTTGAGCAGCGGCCATTTCGAAATTAGGACCATTTTCGTAGGTTCGTAATGCTCTAGGTACTCTTCAGGGCCTACTTTCATTTAATACCCATATTGCTGGGTTTGAAGAGAAACTTTTATCCGCCTTTTTTGAGCAACGGCCATGTTGAATTTACGTCAATGTTGCTACGTTCATAGTGCTCCACTGATCAAGGCCTTTCATTTGATACTTGATTGCTGGGTTTGGAAACGAACTTTTATCCGTTTTTTTGAGCGGCGGCCATATTGAATTTTGTGCGATTTTCATCATTGTGCGAGGTTCATAGTGCTCTACTCTTCAAGGCCTTTCATTTAATACCTATATTGCTAGGTTTGGAAACGAACTTTAATCCACCTTTTTTGAGCGGTGGCCATGTCGAATTTACGTCAATATTGCTAGGTCCATAGTACTCTTCTCTACTCATCAAGACCTTTCATTTGATACCCATATTGCTGGGTTTGGAAATGAACTTTTATCCACCTTTTTTGAGCAGCGGCTATGTTAAATTTATGTCAATGTTGCTAGGTTCATAGTGCTCTACTCATCAAGGACTTTCATTTGACACCCATATTGCTAGGTTTGAAAACAAACTTTTATCCTTTTTTTGAGCGGCGGCCATATTGAATTTAGGTTGATTTTTCTAGGTTCCTAATGCTCTACTTTTTGAGGCCTTTTATTTGATACCCATATTGCTAGGTTTGGAAACGAATTTTTATCCACCTTTTTTGAGCAGCAGCTATGTTGAATTTATGTCAATGTTGCTAGGTTCATAGTGCTCTACTCTTCAAGGCCTTTCATTTGATACCCATATTGCTGGGTTAGAAAACAAACATTTATCCATTTTCTTGAGCGGCGGCCATGTTTAATTTAGGGCAATTTTCCTAAGTTCATAATGGTCTACTCTTTGAGGCTTTTCATTTGATACCCATATTGCTAGGTTTGGAAACTGATTTTTATCCACCTTTTTTGAGCAGCGGCTATGTTGAATTTATGTCAATGTTGCTAGGTTCATAGTGCTCTGGCGATAAGGGGCATTCGCACAAGCGATGCCCGTCTAATGACCCTGCCGTGGAGGCCTGCGTGCACGGTTGGCCCCGTGCACGCCGCCGTAAGGCCCTCGGTCTGGGGATTGCCCTGGTGTTCTAGGGCAATCCCCCCTTGGCGATAGCCCGACCAGTTGGTCGGGCTTGCCCGGGCGCGTGGGTAGTGGAGTCGCAGTGTGGACCTTACCTAGCGCGCCCATTAGGGCAGGGAGAACACCGGGGGGTTTTAGTGGGTAGGCCTGGTATTCTGCCAGGAGAGCCCCACACACGCCCGCCGTCTAGCCCACGGCGGGTACGGTGCGGTTACGCATTACCCCCGAGAAAAAAAAAAAGGTTCATAGTGCTCTACTCATCAAGGCCTTTCGTTTGACACCCACCCACATTGCTGGGTTTGAAATCGAACTTTTACCCTTGTTTTAACGGCGACCATGTTGAATTTAGGTCGATTGTCTAGCACCTAATGCTCTACTCTTCAAGGCCTTTCATTTGATACCCATATTGCTAGGTTTGGAAACTAACTTTTATCCACCTTTTTTGAGCGGCGGCCATATTGAATTTATGTCAATGTTGCTAAGTTCATAGTGCTCTACTCATCAAAGCCTTTCATTTGATAGCCATATTGCTGGGTTTGAAAACAAACTTTTATCTGTTTTTTTGAGCGGTGGTCATGTTTAATTTGGGGTAATTTTCTTAAGTTCATAATGCTCTACTCTTTGAGGCCTTTCAGTTGATACCCATATTGCTAGGTTTAGAAACGAATTTTTATCCACCTTTTTTGACAGCGGCTATGTTGAATTTATGTCAATGTTGCTAGGTTCACAGTGCTCTACTCATCAAGGCCTTTCATTTGATACCCATATTGCTGGGTTTGAAAAAGAACTTTTATCCTTTTTTTTTTGAGCGGCGGCCATGTTGAATTTAGGTCAATTTTCCTAGGTACCTAATGCTCTACTCTTCAAGGCCTTTCATTTGATACCCATATTGCTGGGTTTGAAAACAAACTTTTATATATTTTTTTGAGCGGTGACCATGTTTAATTTAGGGTAATTTTTCTAAGTTCATAATGTTCTACTCTTTGAGACCTTTCAGTTGATACCCATATTGCTAGGTTTGGAAACGAATTTTTATCCACCTTTTTTGAGCAACGGCTATGTTAAATTTATGTCAATGTTGCTAGGTACATAGTATTCTACTCATCAACTTTAAATGATCTAAGCTCATCAAGGCGTTTCATATTTTGATATCCATATTGCTGGGTTGGGAAACGAACTTTATCGGCAGTCATGTCGAATTAAGTCAACGTGGCTAGGTTCAATGTGTTCTACTATTTAGGTCCTTCGTTCGATATCCATGTTCCTTGGGTGGATCCAAAAAATATGATCCGCCATTTTACACATTAGGATCAAGAGTCCCGTCGCGTCCCTCTACGCGTAACCCAGAATCATTGCAGTGGGATATTTTTTTTATTATCAATATTCATCTCATCATCATCATCATCACAGCTCACATACGTCCCCACCGAGGGGTTCGAGCCTACCCTATGTTAGGGTGATTAGGCCTTAGTCAACCACGCTGGCCCAGTGCGGATTGGTCGACTTCACATACATCATTGAATTTCTTCGCAGATGTATGCAGGTTGCCTCACGATGTTTTCCTTCACCGTAAGAGCGTCAGACAAATGTACATATGAAATTCGAAACGAAAAACACATTGGTACATGGCGGGTCTCGAACCCCGACCTCCCGATTGGAAGGCAAGTGCCGAGTCCACAGCGCCACCGACGCTCATAATGTTCTACTACAAGAATATTCATCTATTACATATATGTATAATAGTTTTAAATGGATGAAAGAGTTTGATTCCTTAGTCATAATGTAAAAACATATAACAACCAACCCCTTTACCCTTGAAAAGGATATCTTCACTTTTCAACATTTCACAAATTGGACCTTTTTTGTGAAAATTAGTCAAGAATTAAACCAACCTACAAATTTTATTGTGACGTGATATTGTCTTAAAAAATCTTTATACATTGGTTTTATGGCTTGATCCTTTTGCCTTACCACCACGGTACGACATAAGAAAAAGACAATTTAAACTTCTAAACTTCTTAGTTGGCGCAATCCAGATGGGCACAGCCATTAACAGAAAATATTAAATTTTTCTTTGCACTATGTGACAGACTTGTCAAAATAATTTCACGTGCGCCATGTTGATTTTCTACATAAACATTGTTCGAAAATTTTATATGGTATTTTTCAAACTATTTATTTAAAATGAACTATTTCAACCCCATTGCACCCCATCCAGGGATTATGGTATGTGGTGTTGAAATCGATGTTATTTTCGTAATCTACGACCCGAAAAACCATTAAAACGGCATCAATGTCGATTTTGAAATTTTATCAGTTTAACACCCCATCTCACCCCGTTTGGGGATGAATTTCAATAAAATACGAAACACGTCCTCCATTAATTCTGTTAAAGAAAGTTTATGCAAAATTTGAAGTAGATTCGAGAACGGAATCACGATGACCCATACAAACTTTTCCCCCCATTTTCAACCCCTTAGGGGTAGAATTTCGGAAATTCCTTTCTTAACGGACGCCTACATCATACAAAGAACACACCCTCCAAGTTTCAAGTCTCTACGATCAGCGGTTTAGGCTGTGCGTTGATCCATCAGTCAGTCAGTCAGTCAGTCATTCAGGACAAAGCATTTTATAGGTATAGATGATAGAGGGAGTATAGCTAGTTTTTTAAATAGTGGTTTGCAACTGTCATCGTTTTTAAGATTATAGATGGCACGTATGCATTTCTTTTGTACCCTGAATGCTCTAATGAAATCCACAGAGTTACCCCATAGAATTAGACCATAACTTAGTACCGATGACACATAGCCATGATAAGCTATCAAAGCGGCTTCTTCAGATACCGTTTGCCTTAGCTTTTTTAAGGCAAAAATAAAGCGATTCAGCCTTCCACAAATTTGGTCTATATGCTCTTTCCAATTAAGGTTTTTATCTAAAACAATACCAAGAAACCTATGTGTGCAAACTGGATCCACTGTATTATTCTCAACTATAATTTTTATTGGTAAAGGGTGCGAGTTGTATGAACTAAATTGGATATATTTAGTCTTATTTATATTTATGTGCAAATCATTGCTGTTCATCCAACTTATTACGTCTTTCAGTGCTGTATTGATATCTAACTGGAAACTTTCTTTCGACTTACATTTGATTATTAAAGTAGTATCATCAGCAAATAGAATTGACTCATGACCTGTAGCTCTTGGTAAATCATTAATGTACAGTAAGAAAAGAAGTGGTCCCAGTACACTTCCCTGAGGTACTCCTCTAGTACTGATCCTAAACTCAGATCGAAAATTTTGCTTTATAAGAATGTTATGCGACTCAATTATTTTTGAAACCTCCGTACATTGTCGTCTATTGCATGCAAAACTCTCGATCCACTCCAGTGCTCTACCCCTTATACCATAAACATGGAGTTTACGTAGCAGCTTTGAATGATTTACACAATCAAACGCCTTACTCATATCAAGAAAAATAGATATCACAGGAGTTCCATTATTTATACTTTCAGTTACGACCCGCAAAAGATTAAAACAAGCTAGTGTCGTTGAGCTATTTCTACGAAAACCATACTGTCGTGGGTGTAATATGTTATATTTTAATAAGAACTCATTTATTCTAGTTAGCATGGCCTTTTCAAAGATTTTTGACAAGATTGGAACTAGAGTAATAGGCCTGTAGTTGTTTAGGTCGAACTTATCCCCTTTTTTATATAAAGGCTTAACTACCGATAATTTTAGCCTTTCTGGGAAAATGCCTTCCTCAAATGACTGATTTATCAAAAGTGCGAGAACAGAACTTAGACAAGGAGCAGTTAGCTTTATCATCTGTGTAATCATGCTGTCATAGCCAGAAGATTTACAATTTTTCAAGGACATGATAATGTTATAAATTTCTTTCTCATTCACTGGTCGTAAAAAGATTGTATTTACATTAGTAATGTCAGTTAAAGTAGAATTGAATGTCATATTATTACAATGGATATTGCTTGCAGAGCTTGACATATTAATAAAATAATCATTAAAAAGATAGCAAATGTCATGAGGATTAGAATAATAATTATCTTGATATTTAATTTCATTAATTTCATTGTTCAGCGGATTATCAGAAGCGATAGATGAAATGATTTTCCATGTAGCTTTACATTTATTTTCATTTTTTTGTATGTAATGATTGCTATTTACCCGTTGTGACGTTTGTATACATTTCTTTAAGATATAGTGATATCTTTTAAAATTTGATCGATGGACATGCTTCGTTGTTTTGTCATTTTTATATTTTAAATAAAGTACACGTTTAGTTCTACATAACTTCTTTAAACCATTTGTAAGCCATTTAATTGTCTTTGGTCGATTATTTCTTTTTACTTTAATAATTGGGAAGCATAGATTATAGAAAAGGCAAATTAAGTCATAAAAATTATCAAAAGCATTGCAAAAATTAGATGCACATTGTACTTCTGAAAAAGAAAGTGCTGATATACTGTTATAAAACTTTTGTATATTTTCATTGCTATAATCACGTCTATGTTCAAACCATGTAGAATAAGCTAACTTTTTTTCCATTTTTATAGCAAGTGTTTGGCTAGTTTCATGATCAGAGAGTCCAAGATAATGAATCATAGGTTCAACCGACTTAATATTGCTAGCAATTTGATCTAAACATGAGTTCATTCTGGTGGGGGCGAGTATGTGTGGTTTAATATTATAATTATCTAAGGTACCTAACAAGTCTTTTGTTCCAGGAGTTTGCTTCAAAATGTCAATATTCCAATCACCACATAGTAATATTTTCTTGTTTTTATATTTTGAGGTGAGATAAAATAACAATTCGTCTAACTTGTGTACAAAAATACCTATGTGTGATTTAGTTTGTTCTGGGATTCTATATATATTTATCACAACAAGTCCCAAGCCTAGGACCTCTATACCACAGCACTCAAAATAATATTTAGTTGCAATATCAGAAACAAACTTTATAGACTTATATTCAAAGGTTTTCTTGATTAAAATACATGTACCACCTCTTTTTTGATCTCGGCAGTATGATGCTACTAATTTATAGTTATTTAATCTTATATTAGCCTCTGACCCCTGTTTTACGAATGTTTCACTGAGACAAACTATGTCAATCTCCTTGCCATTGTCATAAAAATTTCCAAGAGTTACGTCAAGCAAGTCTAGTTTGCTACAAAGCCCGCCTATGTTTTGATTAAAAACAATTAATTTATTAGAACTACCAAAATTTTTACGAGAAAAATAATAATTGTTGCTATTAAAGTGAGAGGCGTCGAAAAAAAATTTTTTTTAATGTGCCTTCATCTTTTGGTTCCGCCTGGTCGAATGAATTAGAAGTATTATAACTGTGATATTCTAAAAGGGTTTTCATCACTTCATTTACATCCCTTAATACTAATTTCTATTAATAGTGCCAAAACGCTCCTTTAAAAACATATTATTATGAATGACCAAATAAGCGAAAAGTCAAAAGTGCAAAAGACTAATGTGTTAAACTTAAAAGTTAGACCACGTGACTCCTTAAAAACTTCAACATTAAGGAGGACCTGATCATCACCAACACACTCGAAAGCGAAACGGCAAAAGAGCTGTCGGACGAAGTCACGAGTCTTCTAGGGGCGGTCGCAAAGGAGAAAATTAGAACGATTGTCTCGGTCCGGATCAATGGGGCGAGATTTTCAAAGCGCCTTTTAGTGGATGAGCTCTCCTGGTTTATTTGGAGCTCTAGTAGTAGCCTCACTAGTGCTAACCAAAGTTAAGTCATAAGTTTTATGATTTATAAATGCTATAGACATACTTAGTTAAGTAAATAGGCTTATATTTAACTTATCACCAGATATAGTACAATATAAGTAACAGTCAAAAATAGTAAATGATCACCAAAGTTTTTACATTTTGCTATCCTATTAAAGCAAATGACTCCAAACAAATCATTGTTAACCTAAAATAGTTAATAAACACTAAACTATTAACCACTTTATAATTTAAAATGACATGCAAATATTTAACATCTCGTTATCCTATTAAAGTGAATTACGCTAGGTAAATTATTATTTACCCAAACATAGTAAATAAACTCCTAAAGTTTGACCCTTTACTATTGTAAAATGTTTACTAAAGTCTGAGCTTTTTATGTCTCTAAATTGATTAACCACTACAAAAAAAATCTTGGGCGTTTATATAACCAAATGCCTATGTTAACGGAAATGTACGTAATCTAGGAATTGTATACAATTCCGTAATTCCTAAAATCGCCCGGAAATGTGTGAAATAAATTATATTAGACATTTTCCTAGGAAATCTATACATTTCCTAAATAGCAATCGGAAATGTAATTACCTAACCTACAGTTTAATCCTATAAGTTATTTTTATTTTTCCTTCCGTCCACCGACCCCCCCGAGCCCCCCTGGCTGCGCCCCCTTGCACCCCTTGCTCGAAGCTGCTCTTTGGGATTTCATCCATAGGTATTTCGTCTATTCGGGATTTTGTCCATTTGATTTTAATGGAGACTTTTATTAAGATAATATGAAGATATTATATTTTTCGGTATGATTGTTATCTGATTGTCTCAACGAGTGCCTTTATAAAAATTATTATTCTCATTTTAACAACGTGTTTTATTGCAGAAAAAAAACATTCTTAAGAAGAATTAGTCTTCTGTAATAATTTTATGGCAATCATAGTGGTAAATCTGAAGGCAGAAATAGCGCATTAATTTACTCGCTAAGATTTGGTGATCATTTACTACATTTGGTCTTTGAATACAATTTTAAGTGCAGTCATGACTAAAACATCTAGAACTATTGTAATTTTAGACTTTATTTTTTTGGTGTTACGTATTTATTTTTGGTAAAAGAGCTTAGGGTATGAAATTATTTTTTGGTGGTTATTATATTTAATCCCAAGTAAATAGTTAAAAATGCATATTGGCTGAATTTGTATTTCTTTGATTTGTTGCAGAATTAGGAACTTCTTCTTCTGAATCCATTGTAAAAAATAATTCAAACAATTTATATAAAACGACGTTTTCATTGACAATTGACACTAACAAATATCGTAGAACGGCCCATGTTCTTTCTTATAAAGTAGTCTTCTCAAGTACAACCTGTTTGAACAAATATAAAGTTAAGTATGACGTTTTAATTTACCACAGTATAAATCATAATATATTACACTAATAACTCGCCAAACTAACAAGTGTACCTACACTAGGGTACTAATGAGTTTTAGTTAATCGCGTACCTATTGCAGTTTTGGTCAATTGCGTACTACTTCACTTTTGGTCAATCGCGTTCTATAACCTTCCTCGATAAATGGACTATCTAACACTAAAATAATTTTTCAATTTGAATTAGTAGTTCCTGAGGTTAGCGCGTTCAACCAAACAAACAAACTCTTCAGCTTTATAATATTAGTAAGTATATTAGATATAAGTTTATGATACTAACATTGCCGCAGCTTCTCCCGCGTTATTATCGTCTTCCCCGTGACAATAAAAATTATCTAACTGATGGTGAAAACCGCATGAAAATTGGAAATTCAGAATATTTAATGCTTAAACGAACTTACCTGAAGTGAAGTTCTATCATAATTATACTAGGCTTCGTCCGGAGAGATTAGCTGTGCCCGCGACTTCGTTCGCGTAGCATGATGTTATATAGCCTTCCTCGATAAATGGACTATCAAACACAAAAATATTTTTTCAATTTGAATCAGTAGTTCCTGAGATTAGCGCGTTCAACCAAACAAACAAACAAACTCTTCAGCTTTATAATATGATTAATTATAAGTATTAGAGATATTATAGATTGTTATTTTATAAGCGATAAAATCTACAACTTTTTTTTCTTTCTGTACCTACTGTGCGTCAAGCCGACTGAATGTGACTGACAGCGAAATGTAGTACTGTTTAATTTTTAAATAAAAGTATTTTTACTAAAAATTTAAGTTAACTTGTAAACATTGGGGCCTAGGGGCCGAGCACAAAAAAAACATGAAAGCCGTAACCCAAAAATCAATGTTTCCATGTTGACAAGAGAGCCAGGTGCTTTTCTCGTTCAAAAAATCGGTATAGCGATCCGGAGAGGTAATGCAGCCAGCATTCTTGGCACCATGGCAACAGCCCACAACCTCCCCGACCCCCTTTCCCTCCCCACCATATCTCCACTTTAATTAACTTCTAAGTTTCCTTCTCTTTCTTCTCCTTTATTATTTCAATTAGCCTTATTTTTAATTTAATTTGATTCTCAAAGCAATGTAATAGAATATTGAACTTAAAAAAACTTAAATAAAACAATTGTAATGAATTAATTTAAATCTTATCATAAATTCCATAAATCAGTTAATAATAATTAACAGTTTATCAAGATTATAGTCCTATAGAAAGTTCCACTTTTGATCACATTCAAAGGGAACCTTGTCGATCCGTACCTCTTGTTGGCGTCCTTTGTCAGTTTTTTCAAAGTAAGTATTTTTCATACATTTGCGAGACCCTCTCATACTCCATTTTGCTGAGTAATTATTATGTATCCTGTCTCCCCTCAGTTTTTCTGTTTATTTTATTGAATATGTTTTTTCTTGTTTCTCCAAGTAAATAGAAAAAATAGAATAAAATAAATATTTTCTATTCTATTCTATTCTATTCTAAATAGCCTTTCATTCATTTGTACTACAAAAAAAAGCCGCTATTGGTACGTGCAACATAATAGGGCGGTGTCCAAGGATAACATGTACGGTCTTATTACAAAACCTGGTCTAAGCCTGGTCTAAAGTTAGACTTGGTTTAAACCTAGTGCGCTTTCTCTTGTGTCAATACACATAGATAGAGACAGCGTCAACTTAGTCCTGGCTTAAACCAGAACTAAGTTTAGACCATGTTTTGTAAAGTCTAGCGTGTTGCCATGTGTAGATACAGTTATGTTTCAAATGCGCGTCAACTTTCAATCATCACGACAGTCAATACGGGATGGACTGCTTAATGAACCCACTTGTTATTGGCAGTACTCTCTGCCTTTTGAGTAAACTTACACTCAGCAATGAGATAAGCAAATAACGGATAAATGTTATTGCGTTTGAGCTGTCTGTTGTACCTGTAATCGCTTTAATCATATTAGGTCCTTACCTATGAAATTAGCGTTTTGCCGTACTGGCCACTTTGATCTCAAATATCTCCTTTATGGTTAGGAATTCCAAATTCAAATTTATAAAGCTATTTACTTATAATTCACTTGTTTTTTCCTGAATTGTTTTTTTTTGCGTCACTCAGTTTACAAAATGGCAAACTTGAAATATCGCGTTATTTACGAGTACGAGTTCCACCGTGACACCAGTGCTGCAGAAACGGCTCGAAGGATTAATTATGTGTATGGCGACGGTGCCGCAAAAGAAAACACTGTGCGTTCCTGATTTCAACGTTTTCGTTCTGTAAATTTCGACCTGCAGAACAAACCCCGTGGACTGCCCGTTGATAATGAAGAATTGAAGGCTATTGTGGAAGTGGATTCATCGCAAACCACTTTCGAGTTAGCTGCAGGCTGCGGTGTTAGTGATAAAATTGTTTTAATCCACTTCACTTCACTTCTTGGTTAAGTGGCAATCGGTCGTTTTACACAACCATTACTGCCAAACTCGAGTTTATGGATAAGACACTGTTTCTGAGTTTGCTTTTGTTAACAAAGGCGAAAAGTGTGCTATGGTTTTGTTTTGGGTCACCTAAAAATGGACAAAACATGACAATGACATTGACAACACAACAATGTAGCAGCACAAATAAAAACATTTAATAAAATACAGTTTATAGTTTAATGTTGTTAGTAGATATATATTTACAGAGGAGCTTTAAATCAGGATAATTTGTTTCAGGAAGGAGTGATTTCATATTTATAGGGAGGGGGATGGTGGAAGGTAATAAGTCATTTAGAGATATAGGATTTAGAGAACAGTTGAATAAAATGTGGTCAGTTGAACCTTCTTCAGTGCCACAGTCACAGATTGGGGAATTTCTTACATGAATTTTAAAAAGATGGAGTAGAGTACATGTGTGGCCTAACCTCAATCTAGTGATTGTAGATATGGTTTTTTGTTAGCGTCATGAATTCGAGAAAACCAATGGTTTAATTGGGATTGTGGGTTGAATGTCGCTATAGTATTTCCCCTTAATTTGTTTTGATTTCTCATAACTGTTGGCCCAATCCTTCATAATATCTCCTTTAGCTAAAGAGCAGAGATCAGATAAATATATTTTAGAATGGTCATTACAGCCTCTTGAAGCAAATTGGGAAGGTGAAAAACTTGAAAGGTGGGTACCTCACGAATTGAGTGAAGCAAATCAACAAGCGCGCGTTGACTCCTGCTTTGCATTACTCAACCGGCACAATAATGAAGGGATTTTAAATCAAAACATTACTTGTGATGAAAAGTGGGTCCTGTACGATAATCGGAAGCGCTCATCGCAATGGCTGAACCCTGCGGAACCAGCCAAACCATGCCCCAAGCGAAAATTGACTCCAAAAAGTTGAAAACAAAACAATTGATTAAAAAGTCCAAAATAATTGAGGAAAAAACAAGTGAATTATAATTTTCGAAACACAAATAAGTACATGAGTAAATAGCTGTATAAATTTGAATTTGGACTTCCTAACCACAGAGGAGATATTTGAGATCAAAGTGGCCAGTACGGCAAAACGCCAATTTCATATCATAATGCATTTCTAATATTTTTGCAAAAGATATCCAGAAAGGGCTAGAACCTTATTCATCGCTCTTATCAGTAGGTGCACAAGGCTTGCCTAGTATGCTAAAATGGGTTTAGTAGTTGGACAAGATATGGACTAATGTATAATGGTCAGAATTATTGTTATCGAGAAGTTTTTCATGCCTAGTATGAAGATATTGTTCCTCATGCGTCAGGAGATATTGTTCCTGCGCTCCGCGACACAACCAACTGTAATTCCATAACCCACGGTACACCTACTAAAACGAGTTTTAAAATGGAGACTTTTTAAATGAGCGACAATGTGACATGAGCGTGAAAATTATTATCGAATAATAGAACAAAATTAATTTCTACTTATAAATGATATCTGTTCAGCTTGAATCTACACCACTTAGTGATGGGCATTTAATAAAAGTTGTATCGATCTGCTTCCTCTCATACTAGCACATATTTTGGAACTTTTTATTTAAAATTCTAACCGAACCATGGAAACAAATCCAGACATTGGTAGAAGACTTATAATTGGCGACTATAGCTTGCTTGAGTAACCTAACATTACATATAATTCATGCGATAAAAAACTTTTTAACAAAAAATTGAACCGCCGAAAAAACTAAAAAGCAAAAACACTGAAAAGTTAAAAATAATATAAGAATAGGTACAGACAACATCACACTTCTATATTGAAGTCGGTGCCAAACGAGAAAGTGTTCACCGACTTCAATATAGAAGTGTGATGTTGTCTGTGATGTGTCTTTTTGTGACTTTCATCTATTAATTTATTTTACAATCAGTGAGTGAATCATCAATCACCCCCCCCCCCCCCCCCGTGTTTGTACCTTTAGAATTGGAATTGTTTTTTCAAATTTATATGGAACCACCCTCGGGGTATACCCATTCCAATAAAAACAGAATTATCAAAATCGGATCACTCTGTAAAAAGAATTGCGTGGTCATTGATCACAATTAGTGAGTAAATCAACAATAATTTCCTGTTTTCCTACCCTTAGGTTAGGAATTTCTATTTCAAATTTAAATGGGACCACCCTCAGGGTATACCCTTTCCAATAAAAAAAGAATCATCAAAATCCGAGTTTTCTGTAAAAAGTTATGCGTGATCATACATTAAAAAAAATACGCGTCGAATTGTGTACCTCCTCCGTTTTTTCGTCGGTAAAAAAAGGGCTTTTACTCTAGTGGTAAATTGCCTCAGAGGAGTTGCTCGAATTTATGGCTTTGCATATTTAATCAGTACAATAATATGTTTGAACAATAAAGATTCTGGACTTAGTGCTTAGCACTACGAATATATCAAACTACGGACTTGAATACAATGAGTTACATGAGTTACATCCACCTTTTCAGTTCATGGTGCCTTGGATTACTCCTTACTAATTACAAGTTTGATTTTTTAACACGAGCAAAAATCACAGTTCCATTCAAATTTAGTCCGAATACTTTTTTGATCAGATACTTATATTGCATTGGATTACTCCTTACTAATTACAAGTTAGATTTTTTAACAGCTGAAAGAGACCGTAGACGAGTAAATATTTTATATAAATTTTAGGTTGATGTCTCTACCCGCTCCCGACAAAAAGGTCTTGACAGACAGACGGACAAATGGACAGTCTGACAGACAAAGATGACAAAGTGATCCTATAGGGGTTCTGTATTTTCCTTCTGAGGAACGGAATAGTTTAAATGATACTTTTCCAGCTGCAATGACCCTTGGCGATAAAACTGCATCACGAGGAACTCAAATCTGTAACCTTTTCGCTTGATATTTTGCATCTGTGTTTTACAAGACTACACAGACGGACCTCAAGAGTTTGGAGGCATTAATCCCTGGATTCCCTGGTCTAGATAGCAGTGCAACCCTGAACTTGGCAATATCCACTAATGTTCCGGAGCTAGCCCGGGCGCGTGGGTAGTTGTATCGCATTGTGGACCCTACCACACGCGCCCATAAGGGCATAGGGAGAAAACCGAAGGGGATTAGTGGGTAGGCCCGGCACTGTGCCGGTAGCCAACGGCGAGTACGATGTAGTCACGCATTCCCCTCGAAAAAGGGTCTATAATGCATTAAAAAGACATTTATAAAGAAGCAGGAGAAAATTGGCTACCATCAGTCTTTGTGACAAGATGCGCTCACGGCTCACGCCTATGCATACCCACTGTCTTGTATATTTCAATAAATCCTTAAGTATGGATAATGGGTAGTTTCCCAACACAACAGAAAATATCTTCAATCTTGCCCTTACATAAAGAACGTTCTAACAAAATTAATTCTTATAAGCCAATTTATATTCTTCCTACTTTTGCCCAGGTTTCTTACCATTTCTTACCCTTCTAACCGGAACACATCAATTCAAGCACTGCTGCTTTGCGGCAGAAAGATAATACGGAGGTGCCCATGCAAGCAGACGACCCTGGTACAGAGTCACCCTCCTAGTATTAAGCAGTATTATTGACAAAAGCATGAAATGAAATGAAACAACCACACATCATTTAAAAATATTTTTTACTAATAAACTTTGGCCAAATATAAAATATTTACACTTGTGTAATTTGTCGATTTTTAAGTACTTCATTTGCCGTAGCTACCAGCACTTGAGCTAGATTGGGCGGAGCCCGGTCCTCTATTGATGGAGATGCTCTTGGCAATGCTGATGGCGGCAGGGCCATCGGGCCGAGGTCTGCCGTAACCACCGAATAGTCGCGGCCGGTTCCCGTAGCCACCGCCAAAGCCTCCGCCGTATCCACCGCCCGGCCTGCCGCCGTAACCACCGCCCGGCCCGCCGCCGTAGCCACCACCCGGCCCGCCGCCGTAGCCACCACCTAGCCCACCGCCGTAGCCACCGCCTAGACTACCCCCGTAGCCACCACCCAACCCACCACCGAACCCGGGCCGCCCGAATCCTGGTGCACCACCAAACGCCCCGGCTTGAGCGTTCGCGCTCGCTTGACTGAAACCTCCAAACTGCGGTGATCGGGCTACTCGTGTCGCTAAAAAGAAATTTAAATTTTTCAACATTCATATAAGCATACCTACGTTCATATTAGTTGGTAACTATAAAGTGCCTTCATCAAAATACATGTATTGATTACATCAAAGCTTATGTTCGCTAAAAAACGCCAAGCGTGAACTAATGAAGATAGGCATGTTAAACTTGGCCAGCAGGATCCGTAAAATATAGGATCAGTAAAATAGCGAATAGGGACTATAGTTTTTGCTAGAAACATGAACTTACTTTAGTTTTATGATAATACTATACTCATTTCCGAAGGAGATAAAAACGTAACACAATCCTACATCAACCCGTCTTGCCAGCGGCAATGTAGCGCTCAGCTGTCAAATAGGAAAGCCTAACATTGATTGGCATAGCACATTATAGACCTCACATAGACGAAAACTAAAAATTTTACGATATTGCTTCTTACATACATTAGATTAGCTGTTATTTAAAAAAGTTAATGCAGAATAAGTTGTGGCAAAGAGTTACCCCCTTTGTAGTTATTTCAAGGGGTTAAAAGTTTGTATGGAACCGCGTTATTTTTAAATCTAGAACATGAAATTTTGTATTTTAGCTAATAAAAAAATGAGTAAGTATCTTGTTTTGTGTTTTTTAAAAAGGTAAAATTAAAGTTTTTTTATTTGAATATCACACTAAAACTACAAACGTATTTTAACAGGACTAAGTATATAAAAGGTTGCTTTAAAATTTTAAAGCTTACTTTAAAATTCAATTGTTTTTACTCCGGTAAAATATAGAATTTTCAATGGAAAAACTAAGTAATTCTGACGAAGCTGTGAGCGAATTTCTCACATTCTTACACAACTTACTATACTACATTCAAAATTCGAAATCGATTTAAAAAAGTTATCGTAATTAATTACTCGATGCGATCAACTAAACTCACGCACAAGTCCAGAAATAGCCAAATATGTAGGTACAGCGAAACAGAGATTTAAATCTGTGCAGCGAACTAAATCTAGTAACTAATAAATAAAGAAAACCCTACAAATAAGTCGAAATTCACTCACCTCCTTCGGCTGTAGTATAATCCAGTACAGCCAAAACGGTTAGACCGAGTACTATCAATGCACGAGCCATTGTTGGTGGGTGAGCTAAATCTAATGACAAATCTTACTCATACAATCGACAATATATATAGCAACGTGCGCGGACAATCCTACTTTGCGCTATGTGCGAATTTTTTAATCAAATAAAGTGAAAACCGATCGACTATTAACAAGACGCGTTTCCTTGTTTTTGAACGAAATATTAAGTTTAATACGTAATTCGCGAGCAGTGTTAAATTGTGTTTGTCACATCTTTATATGACTTCAGCGCTTGAAATGGGTATTATTCCTATTTTTTACATTAAAGCAAATTATCATTTAATTATCTTAATTGATATGCCTTTGATTATTACTTTCTGGGGCGGAAAATTCCATTTTGGGGCGTACCGGAAGACCTAGCGCTGGTAGGCCCCCTAAGAGAAATTCTCACTATATTGTGGAAGTTGAATTGGGGTTACAATGTATTTCATAATATGCCTATCTGAGATATTTTCATGACTATCTTGGACTTAAGCGATGGCTGTTTATCTAATGCAAGCCGTCAACAATGGCAACGGAAGGCGTTGAATTTCAGCCGGCAATACTTACATATCAACCGGGTGTCTAACTTTAAGGACTTGATTTATGTAAAGAAAATATATTTATGTAAAACTAGCTGACCCGGCCACGCGTTGCAATGGCTTAGTACGTTGGATCAATGTTATATGAAACTTCCTAATCAAATTCATATTCACTAATCATGACAAAATCGTTTTTATACAAAACGGTACTCAACAATATACTATATTTAATAATATAACACAATACTCGTAATATGTTTTTTTTATTAATATAAATATATATAACGTGGAACAGACTGCCGCTTAAACACCTTTAAAGACTGGATTCCGCTTGAGTGTCTCCACTGAAGCTCGTGCTATAACGTTCGCGCTTTAAACGATGTGTAGGTAAGTACACTGTATAACAATGTCAGAGTTTGTAATAATTCTAGATAATAAAATCTTTAATCGCCATAAATCGGTTTTTCTTGCTGGTTATCATGCGTTTTATTTAAGCCTTTTTAACACGAAATGCTAGCATCAAATATCCATTACCCATGCTAATAGATGGGTCCTCTGATACCACTTTTTGACAGCTTTCAAATTTGACATTTGGAATCTTTTTTTCATTAATCAAAGAGGATTTTCAGCGGATTTAAAAAATTCATTGAAAGATATTTATAGTATTAGACAATTCTGATTTATATTATTAGAAAATTTTAAGTGGCTGGACCTCAGAATAACAACTAAAGCATAGAAGGAACATTAAAATAAGAATTCATTATGTGTTATTTGTCTCTTTCTATCATACAGCACAAAATTGTGTAAGTGTAAGAGATAAGTAATATTTGTCTATTTGGCAGATCACAAGGTGGTCACAAGATGATTGTGATTTGGTTAAAAATTGGTTAAAATTTAATACGGCTAAATTCTATAGTACCTTGTCTCAAAGATAGACCATCCGAGTTTGAACTCTTTCAATTGTTCGTATAATCTTTGTTTGTGCGTCCCGTGGCTAGAAATATTTTGGTGATATTTTATTAATATTTAAGTGATTAGAATGCAAGAATCTTTAGGTATTTACAAATAGAGTGAGTTTGTGCACTCTATAGCACAATGTCTTGTTTAGTTTTGGTCTGCAAATTTTATTCGTCGCGAAAGGAAAATAGTCAAAATATATTGACTTTAAATCGGTATGTTTTCTCATATTTTTACTTGAATGTGAGTTAATAAGTCAATATAAATACATATGAAATATCGCTGAATCATTTTGTAGAAAAACAATACGTAATATTAACTTTTATGTTTTAGCGATTATTAGAAAATTACTATGAGGTTATCTTGATCATGCGTAGTGTTGTAAAATTTGGTCGATATTCTTATTTTACAGATTTTCTAAAGACGATGTATAAAAAACTATTCGATAAAGTGTATTGGCAGATTTGGCAGACGAAAGTGGAGTCCAAAAAAGCAGTCTCATTTGCTCCAGACATTTTCCACCAGATTAATTTGTATGGTAAAACTATGAAATAAAGGCGTCAAGACGTAAGTCAAGTTATTTAATAAAAGGAAATCATTAAATTAAAATATTATTTATGAAAATTAAAATGTATTTAATTTTTTAAATATTTCTTTTAGAAATCCTTGACACAGCAGATACCAAAAGAAACCAGTTTAGAAGATTTTTTCTAAGAATTAAAATATTAGTGAAAGAACTGGAAAGAGTCAAAAAGATCAAATATCAAAACGCTGCTTTCGGAAAATTAACACCTCTAAAACTCTAAATAAACACGGCCGCACATCAGGTGTAATAAGTCAATCGAAAAATATCTTAAGAATAAATTATGGCCAATTTTTAATGTGTTTAGTTTAATTTCCAGGCATATGTACAAATAGGAGTTTTAGCTTTTACGAATATATCCGAAGTACAAGATGCATGAGGGTTAAATTTTCGAGTAAATTAAATATGAGATTAACCTCAAGTACATACCTAAGAGCGAACAAATAAATTTATAATTATAAATCTCTGCAATGGAAAAATTACAACAGTAAAGATAGGTAATAGGAAACACCCGTAATTTTAATAGTTCAATTTTTAGGGTTCCGTTCCTCAAAAAGAAAAACGGAACGATTATAGGATCACTTTATTGTACGTTTGTCTGCCAAGACCTATTATCTTGGAAACGCGTGAAAGTATCGAGTTTAAATCAATATCATATAAGTACTCAGCTCCCGTAGCACGTCCACCAAAACACGATATGATAAAGCGATTTATCGCGGTAAACTATCAAAATACGACGAAACCCTATTGTATTTTGACAGTTCACCGTGATAAATCACTTTATCATATCGTGTTTTGGTGGACGTGCTAGGGGGGCAGGTCTACAGTCCCTCGAGGTTGTGAAAAAATTAAACTTCTAAGTTAACGTAAAAATTACTAATTACCTACCCATTGAATTTGTGAATCTCTTAAATGGAAAAATTCCATCAATCTAGCCAACGGGAGATACTGGTAATTGTAATAGCGCTATTTTTGTTTAAGTACGCCAGATTTTTCAATTCTCAGATAGGTAGGACTGAAAAGGGAATAATTTAGAAATATTTTTTATTCATTTACTATCAACTTTTTAAAGCTATTCTTGAGTATTTTGTCGTCACAGACGTTTAAATTAGTCATCATAAGCACCAAAAACCCTTACATCCCCCAAAAACCCCTTTACTCGTTTTTTTTTAAGCATGTCAACGTCCGCTTTTAGTCTTGACTGGCTGACCATACCAAAGGGCACAGCAGCTTTTAACAGGATAAGTTTCATAAGAAAATGTATCCTTTATGATTTATGTTGTATTTCTCGTAATAAAAACATTTTAGTATTAAGAATATATTTAATTCATAACATATCGACGTTGAAACTAGGCGAGTCATGAGAAAAACATCACTAGCAGAAACAGAAATTAGTGACCACCTACGAATTTTCGAAACATCTTACATAATACCTGTCTCTTTCTAACTAATTATAGTCTGCCTAATGTCAAAGTGAGTCAAATATATTGAATTCAGTTGCTATTTTAGCAAGGTTTCTATGCTTTAGTTGTTATTCTGAGGGCTGGACTAAGTAGGTGAGGTGTCAAAATTCAGCACAAAAAATCAGTACCTTCCATTTCATTTGTAACAAATAACAATTAGCGCCGCTAAAAATGTCAACATTTCTTATAAGAAACGCAAAACGAGTCTAACATCAGATGTTAGCCTCAGAAAGTAGCAGTGCTTATCTGGAACGCAGGGCTTGTTTCACGTGTAAATGACATATTTCACAAGTTAAAGTCAATTTTCACAACAAAAAAATATTAAATAGGTAACCAAAGTTCTGTTGATTTTTCTACAGTAGATTTGTATAGATAGAGTCTGGCTAATGAAAGTTGAACCCAGCAAAACGCGAGAAATTTTAAAAAATTGGGGACGGCAATACTAACTATAGTAGGAAAAAACGAAGTTGATACTTTTTTATTAAATATTAACGTTTAGTTTCAATGAACTTCCAGCACTGAAAAATAGTATTTGGATTTAATTAAAATTAAAAATTAATTAATTTCTGTCATATTTGGACAGAAATTAAGAATAAATATTATGAAATGTTGAAAACTAAGACTTAAGTCAATTGGTACATAAAGTTGTTAAGAATGAAAGTACATTTAAAAAATATTTTATTTTACTCACTTTAATAAAAATCAATTTCCAAAAACTCAACACCTTCATCTAAGCAGGTGCGTTTGTGCTTGACACACGTTTAAAAACAACAACGTTGACACAAAGTATCAAAATCGCCATGGTCAACTAAACGTGTGCGTATGGATTGAGGAGCCACATCACGAAATTAATCGAAATCCCGCCCAGATTTAGTAGCAAATTAGATAATTTTGTAGGGGAAATCCTGGAATTTGTAGCAACACACATCAAGAGTTACATCAATTTAAAGGTGGCTCCTCAATTCAAACATCTGGATTGAGGAGCCACCTAGAACTCGGAAACTATTATATGTACATTTTTGAAAATTTAGTATCATTTAGTAGTAATTTTGTTTGGAACCTACAAAAAATTTGGTTCGGATACTGCTGAAACTCGAGAAGATACAATACAAAATGTGTGGCTCCTTAGTCCATACACGTACAAAACTTGTCAACGTGAATTTCCACGAAACTAATTGAGCAATTTTATTTTGGAGTGCATGATCATTTAGTAGTAATTTTGCTAGAATTTGTAGTATAGAAATAATGTTGGAGGACTTAGTGAAATTAAAAATATAAAGCAATATATGTGGCTCCTCAATCCAGACGTTTTGCATATAAATGATTGACTGTATCATCGCGAAATCACAATGGAATCAAAAGCTTGGGGCGCCAACATTTAGTAGAAATTTCTACTAAATAACTACGTACAATTTATCAGTGTACATATTAAGGATCTGAAGAAAAACACACTTTCCGATATTCCATAGGAAATTGCTGTTAAGGGTGACCATAATATTAATGAAATCAGGATAACTGTTTCATGTTTATTTATTTTAACATCAGTCATATAAAAATAACATTGATTTCGCTATAATTAATTAGTGACATTATAGCACTTTTCTTAATATTCTGAAATGAAAGTATTCAACATTGAGCTCATCAAAAACTCAGAAGAATTTAGTTTATCATTGTTATGACAGCGCTGACATCTGTTGTGGTTTTTTTTGCAACTTTCTCATTCTTTGTGAGCAAAGGTTCACCGCCATACAGCCTACCCTTTGCTCCGAGTTGATATAATCATGTAAACATTTTAGGTGAACTAAAATAGATTGTATCCGGTTTTTATGTATAGAATAGAACAGAATATTCACTTAGTTAATAATAATTTTATGCCTTCCCTTTGCTCCGAGTTGATATAATCATGAAAATATTTTAGGTGAACTAAAGTAGATTGTATCCGGTTTTTATGTATAGAATAGAACAGAATATTTACTTAGTTATTAATAATTTTATTCTTAAATGAACAAAACCTTCAATTTGGTTTCTTTCTGTGAACAATCTTGTTGGCTAATGTTGAGTCCGTGGATAGGATGTTATTGTCTTGATCATCTGTGGAATTAGTGCCGCGGTATAGATTTACAAGAAATAGCGTCTTATCGAGTAGGCGGTTATCAAAAGTGCATTAATGTGCTTTAAAAACTTCTCATTAAAAGATTTATTTTATTTTCCTTTTCTCGTCAAGGTGGCAAATCGGCCCAGAGGCTCTAGACAAATGCCACACGCTAACTTTTCCGCAGTCGTTCCACAGAAAAAATGTATGGAAATGACATTAGCTTACGACAACCTCACGCTATTTTTTCCGCAGCTAATGTCATCTTCATACATTTTTTCTGAGGAACGACTGCGGAAAAGTTAGCGTGTAGCATTTGTCTAGGGGGTCTGATACTTAATTAATTCCAGCTACATATACTATGCTTGGAGTATTTTACCTATACATATGTCGCCATTCGATTAGTGTATCGATAGTATTTCCGGTGGTTGAGTTGTGACCCATCTCTCAACCCCACTTTCTCTTTGCAATAATGACTCTTCATGATGAAGTAGGATAAATCTGGTCTTTTCCCGTTTTATGGCATGGAAGAGCAGCCGCTCGAAAACGAGATGGACTTAATATTTTGATACTTATCATCACAGCTCATATACGTCCCCACCGAGGGACAAGGATGGCTTAGCTAGTTAGGGCGATTATGCCTTAGTCAAACCTCGCCCGCCCAGTGCGGATTGGTTGACTTCACAAAACCTTTGAACTACTTCGCAGGTGGTTGCAGGTGTCCTCACGATGTTTTCCTTCACCGTACGAGCGTCAGATAAATATACATATAAAATTCATGAAATGAAAAACACATTTGTACATGGCAGGATCGATCGCAGGTCTCCCGATTCTCCTCGGAGCACAGTCCAGTGCCAAGGCCAAAAGTATCAGAAGAATCAGAGCGTCGATGACCCTGAGCCACCGACGCTCTGATACTTTGATACTTCTTAAAATATAAAACCTATGGAGAACATGGTAATTCGTAATTTTTATCGCAATTGTACTGTGTCGTAGGTCCGCTATTACGTGACCACGTTCTAACAATTGTTATGTTGTGTTAGAGTTTTTCTCCTTTGTTTCATTTGCCACATTATAACCGCTGCTTGGGAGGCTTCGGACACCTATTTATGACGTTTCCTTTGGATTTGGATGGCGTATTATGAAATGTCTACAGCTTTCACACTAAGTACTGATATAAATAAACATTTTCGTTTAATAAATAAAATGCATTTTATTTTATAGTCATTGACATGTATGCCAGTGAACAAAATTCAAAAAAAAATTCAAAATTGTTTATTTACTTTCACAAACAGTTTAGTTAGTAGTAATAATGTCGGAGTCTCCTTTTAAGCAAAGATTATGCCTGTATCAGGAGGCTCCGCTCTTCCATATCATGTTGTGATACAAGGTTAAGGTAAGTGAGTAAATACAATTTTAAATAACAATATTCTACGAAGTTTATCTCTGTGTGAGTGTTTGAGTGTGTGTATGGTGTGTGTGTGTATGTGTGTATGTAAGTGCGTGCGCGTGTTTGTGTGTGCGTGTGTATGTGTGTTAAAGATTAGTTTTAAGTTAGCCCTGCGAAACTGCCTTGGGATCGCGATCTATAGCAGATTCCGATCACAAAGCACATCAACTGAAGCTTAAGCCGGGGGTTGTAGGAATTGTTCACATGTTTCATAATTGAGTTGTTTCAGCCAAGTAAGTACAGTAAATTTACAGTCATGTAGTGTCTTTGTGTATATTTGTAGTTCTTTGTTCAATTTGTTGTACAGATAAATTGATCTTCTCTTGTGCTGTGTCCAACAATCGAACTACTGTGTCGAACAACGTTTCGCCATAATAATTAAAAAACACCTTTATTACATAGGGTTCTAAAAAATTGTTTACGACCTATTCTCAGGCTTTACCGAATATACACAAAGAAAATCATAAAAATCGGTCAAGCCGCTTCGGAGGAGATATTAAAGGAAAGAAGATAAGCATAGTATGCTGGTCTGTGGTGGGCACCCACCTATGTCAGTGTAAGTGAGACTCCAACTGTGAAGATTGCTATTGCAGCCATCGCTATATGTGCAGTGTATGGTAAAAAAGAGCTTTCATTATAGAAATAGGATATACATATAAAAGTGAACTGAAAAGAAAAGAAATTAAAAAAAATGAACGATGACTCGGTAACGCAGACTGGCTGATCCATTCACCACGGCTCGATGGCAAGTAAAAACTTGCCTTCCTGCCCATCCCAAGCGTATCCCAATACCTGCACACGCAAAAACCTTCAAAGATAACAGACAACATAATATCCGTGGCGGAGTACTGTATCTGAATCGACACGGAAGAATTGAAATGAAATGAAATAAAAAATCGCCTTTTCCATTTAACCCTATATAATGTATAATGGGCAATCTTAATCTGTTTTCATCAAATCACCGTAAACGAACGGAGTGAGATTTGCGGCGCTAGAGCGCAGCGAAGCGTAGCTCAAATCTCACTCCGTTCGTTTTCGGTGTTTTGATGAAAATTGTTTTAGAATGCCCAATATACACCTACTATTAGTACCTGTTACGCAAAAGCTATACCTAAAGTTTGCCTGTGTAGGTAGTTGGTTCTTAACCTATAAAATAACGTTTTACTTGTTTCTTTTTTTTTTTTCATAATAAGTAATACTTAGCGCGTGAAGTATCTCCCTCTTCAACATTATGGTACACAATAGGTATAACAACGTCGGTAAGCCAAAATGTCGAATGTTTTGCCAAAAATACGGCTATTATGCTATGTGGATAGATATAACATAATAGCATATATTAATACACATTATAATTCCTCAGTTGCTGTGGAGTCCAGATAAAGCTCGCTGCCACCTTCGGTTTTATCATTACTTACCATCAGGTGAGATGAAGGCCGAGAACTTGCCTGTTGTATGTAAACAAAAATAATAATTTGTTTTTTTTTGTTTGTCCTAGATTTTAGTCTCGTTATGGTCACCCTTAACAGCAATTTCTTATGGAATATCGGAAAGTGTGTTTTTCTTCAGATCCTTAATATGTACACTGATAAATTGTACGTAGTTATTTAGTAGAAATTTCTACTAAATGTTGGCGCCCCAAGCTTTTGATTCCATTGTGATTTCGCGATGATACAGTCAATCATTTATATGCAAAACGTCTGGATTGAGGAGCCACATATATTGCTTTATATTTTTAATTTCACTAAGTCCTCCAACATTATTTCTATACTACAAATTCTAGCAAAATTACTACTAAATGATCATGCACTCCAAAATAAAATTGCTCAATTAGTTTCGTGGAAATTCACGTTGACAAGTTTTGTACGTGTATGGACTGAGGAGCCACACATTTTGTATTGTATCTTCTCGAGTTTCAGCAGTATCCGAACCAAATTTTTTGTAGGTTCCAAACAAAATTACTACTAAATGATACTAAATTTTCAAAAATGTACATATAATAGTTTCCGAGTTCTAGGTGGCTCCTCAATCCAGATGTTTGAATTGAGGAGCCACCTTTAAATTGATGTAACTCTTGATGTGTGTTGCTACAAATTCCAGGATTTCGCCTACAAAATTATCTAATTTGCTACTAAATCTGGGCGGGATTTCGATTAATTTCGTGATGTGGCTCCTCAATCCATACGCACACAACTAAACTACAAAGGGGCATTTTATCAGTGTTGCAACTTGAAAAAATGTCAGGTTCAGCTTTCATTAACCAGACTCTACCGATGCTATTGCAGCGGTGCATTGTGGATACCATCTTGTGGCATACACAACATACACAAAATTTTCTCAAAAGCTTTAAATATTATGATGTTAGTGATTTATTTTTTGTCTGCAGATACGAAGACTTACACCTAGAAATAAACGTTGTCACCTGTATCGCCAAGAATGCCAGAAGAATATATCGCCAGGCTGGGGAATACATGTTTTGATTTATGAAGATATACAAGGTGTTTGGTCAATACCCTATTAAGCCGAAACCCACCCATGCATTGTCATGTAAAAGATATGGCGTCATTGAGTGTGATTAACTTCTTTTATTTTTTGGTATACACCGTGTTTGGTCAATAACCTATTTAAGCCGAAACCTACCCATAGTCATATAAAAAATTTTTATATGACTATGGGTAGGTTTCGGCTTAAATAGGTTATTGACCAAACACAAAAATTATGGCGTCATTGAAAATTCGAAAGTGTAAAATTAATTTTGTAATTCCCGATACTACTTTTTTATCACAGAGTCACCTATGAGTAATTATAGAGGATTTCAAAATTAATTTTACAGTTTCGAATTTTCAATGACGCCATAATTTTTATATGACTATGGGTAGGTTTCGGCTTAAATAGGTTATTGACCAAACACGGTGTATACCAAAATAAAAGAAATTAATCACAAATCTGAGGGTTGTTTGACATTACATAGTGGCTCTACTTTTTGACATACTTGGTCATCAATGGTCGGATATTTTATCAATGTTTTAGAACCCATAAATACCAAATCATAATATATCTAGGATCAGAGATCCTAATGGCTTTACCGCAGAACTCAATGTGTTCCGTGGACATGACTCTAGGTATAGGGCTTAAGGTGCTTATAGGCTTATTCCAAGATGGGTTAAACTAGTGTTTACACTCTATAATCTACTGAAAATACCGACGTCTCTAGGAGATTGCTCCAGCCAGGCGGTTGCATGGTGGGCAGCCTTATTATTTTCATTACGGGCCTCCTCATTAACTTTCCGTTACTCAATCTTACGTCTACTATTCTTACTCGTCCATCCTTCCCCGGGTGGACCTCATCAATCATACCTCTCGGCCATACATTCCTAGGAAAACCTGGATCTACTAAAATAACTAAATCACCCTTTTTTATTTGAGGGCCTTCTGCGTGCCATGTTTGACGCGAGACTAACACTGGCAAAAACTCTCTGAGCCAGCGGGACCAAAATAAATCCGTAAGGCGTTGCGCTACTCGCCACCGACGCCTGAGGTATAGGTATAGGTCGCTGTCATCGAACGAACCTTGTACCGGTAAGTTAGACGAAAACCCTAAGAAAAAATGATTGGGCGTAAGCGCCTCATCGGACCGATGATCAACTGAAACATGTGACAGTGGCCTACTGTTTATAATATTCTCCACTTCTGCAAGCAATGTCGAAAGAACCTGATCACAGGGAGCCCTCTCTTTCAAAATGACTTTAAGAGAGGATTTCACACTTCTAATAAGCCTCTCCCAAGCTCCGCCCATGTGCGGGCTAGCAGGAGCAATAAATTTCCAATCGACCCCCTTGACAAGAGCTGCCGACTTTAGTACTTCGACCGGTATAGACTTGATTGACTTTCTTAGCTCAGCATCTGCTCCTCTTAAATTCGTACCGTTGTCGGAAACGATTATTCTCGGCCATCCTCTGCGAGCTGCCATCCGTCGAAGCGCCATTATCAGGGAATCTGTAGACAGAGACGGAACAATCTCAATGTGGACTGCCCTGACAACCAGACACGTGAACAACACGCCGTACCGATGCTCCCTCCTGCGACCGACCGTCACTTCTACCGGACCGAATAAATCTACTCCACAGCTTGTGAATGGCCTCTCGTGGTGCAAAAATCGCGTCTCTGGCAGGTACCTGTGGGATGGCCTTCCTAATCCGACAGAACAAACATTTCGATGCGACATTTCTCACTGTGGGCCTCAAATTCAGCACCCAATACCGCTGTCGTAACTCGTTGACAACGAGTTCGTTGTAGCCGTGCGCCATCATCCTATGGTAGTGCTGAACTATCAACCTAGTAACAATATGCTTGCCGGCTATAATAACAGGACGTTTCACGGATGCATCGACGTTTTACGCCGCGTCAATCCGACCTCCAACACGAAGCAGACTTCGCTCGTCGATCACAGGAGTTAAGATAAGTAAACGACTGTTTTTATTTAGCGGCTTATTTATTTTTAGCAACTCTATCTCCTCTGCGAATGAATCATACTGGGCCTGGCGTATGATCATCTCTTCGGCTTGCTGCAACAAGCTGACATCAATCCCGTGCGGTCTCTTTAAACATCTATTTACAAACACTAAAACATAAACAGTACTGTACAGCAAACGTAACCAAGATGAGAACCTCTCTGCATCTGGAACAGGTAAATTATATTGTGATCGCTGAATAACATAAATCTGCTCTAATTTATTATCACTAACCTCTTCTTTTATTTCAGGTTCCCGCGGCCAGTAATTGCGCTCCGAATACAGGAACTCGGGACCTCGAAACCAATCGCAATCACTACGTAGCTCGTAGTCCATCCTCTTTGTAGCCACGTCCGCAATATTCAACTTAGTGGGAACATAATTCCATTGATCTACTGTAGATAAACTATCTATTTCAGCCAACCTGTGAGAAATAAAAACTTTATACTTTTTTGTCTGATTACGTATCCAATGTAGGACTGTCGTCGAGTCCGACCAGAAGAACGTGTTGTCTGGTTGAATCCGGTGCTCATTTTTAATAGTCTCAGCCAAACGACACGTCAACAACGCACTTTGAAGCTCGAGCCTGGGAATCGTGACTTGCTTCAGAGGGGCTACTCTGCTTTTGCCCGCGATCATCGTCACCAACAAACGACCATCGTGACATAGCTTCGGGCTACAGCCACGTACACGGCGGGAGAAGCGTCACAAAAGACGTGGAGTTCTAACGATGGCTTGGTGTGACCGCTCTGCACCTGTAACTCTGAACGAAAATACCACCTGGGAATTCGAATTTCTTTGATCGTATGTAGGTGTCTCACCCACTCGCCGAACAAAATGAATAGATCGGCAGATACTTCCTGATCCCAGTCGATATTTTGACGCCAACACTCCTGTATCAACAACCTCGCTTTGACTGTAAACGGAGCCAAAAAACCGTGAACATCAAATATCGACATAACGATACTTAACAGCTGTCGCTTAGTAGGCTTCTTTTCTAAGTTTAAAAACTCAACAGGAATGCGCGACAGAGACACATTAAACCCAAACGAATCTGTTCCGGGATACCACAATAAACCCAGCGTCCTCTCAGCTTGACTATCGAGACTCAACTTCACAGTCTCGTCCTTCACAATCTCTTTTTCTATGGCAATCAATACTATAGCGTTATTACTCGTCCAATTGTGCATATTGAACCCACCGTGTTGGTTGATCTCTGCAATATCTCGTGCCATCTTGATGGCGGTGTCTGCGTCCGGGAAGCTGTCAATGAAATCATCCATATACTGACTGTGACGGATCGCTGCTACCGCTTCTGGCATCGACTGCTCAAAACGCCTCGGGTTCAAAGTCTGGTTCACGTACTGCGCAACAAAAGGAGAGCAATTAGCACCAAAAATGAGCGATGTCATCAAATAAGTTTTAAGTTCTTGGTTGTCATCTCGCCAGAGAAACCTGAGTGCGTGTTGATCTTCTTGCCTAATTTGAATACAAAGAAACATATCAACAATGTCTCCCATGAGACCTACAGGGTTCTCGCGAAATCTCATCATTATCCCTAGCAACGACTGCAGCATGTCTGGCCCCTGCAACAAGAAATCGTTTAAACACAACCCGTTTGACTTAGCAGCTGCGTCGAATACTAATCGAAGCTTTTTCTTGTTGGGGTTGTCTACACCAAAATGGGGCAGATACCAGACGCGCCCGCTATCTTCTTCACCGACGGATAACTCACGGGCAAAACCATTAGTAAATAAATTATCGACTCTACCTTTGTACCTAGCTGCATATTCTTCATTAGCTTTCATCTTTCGCTCAACACCTAAAAGCCTTTTACGCGCATGACAGGAAGATTCAGGCATCACCACATCATCCTGTTTCCAGGGTAAGCCAACCGTCCACCGACCGTCAATCAGCGTCGATTTCTCCTCCAAAATGCTGACGGCTCGCTGCTCGTCGAGGTTCTGACGAGGTTGTCGTAGTATGCCTATAGCGTCGATAGCGAAAGAACGTCTGATCTCTTCGTGTAAAATAAGGTCCGCGGGCTCCCGTTCGGCACACTTGCATTCGGTCTCAGGCACACTCAAGTTAACTTCAACATTCGCCTCACTATTAACTAACATGCAGTGATTTATCGACCCTTCCTCACTACATCCGGGAATAAGGCGACCAGTACCGTTTATAGTAGAGAACCGGCCATGCAGGCACCAACCGAGAAATGTGCGCGTCAGATAAGATCTATACTTTTCTATAGGAATACATTGAATAGGTAAAATCAAGACGGTAACAGGAACGATCTTCAGGGCGACTCTATCTCGATGATTCTAAAAATCTTGATTCTCGTCATCGCTGTCCTTCTCTGCTTTTTCCTTTGATTTCACCCAGTGAAGCAGACGGTAATGTGGCTGACCACACTCCTCGACCTCGCAGTCGGTTGCTGGACAGAGTATTGACTCGTCGTGTCGAGAACCGAGGCACTTATAGCACAATCTGTTAATTCGCACGTATCGCCAGCGACCTCTCTTCAAGGCGCTTTTAAAACGCTTGCATCTATCGAGTGCATGGTAAGTACCTCGACAAAACTTGCATTTCTTATTTACAGTTGTCATCCGCAGTGTACAATACGACAGCATTCTGAGGTTTCCGCTCCTCGTATCTCCTCTTTTGAGCCTGGCTGTAGACACAACTCACTCCGGCCGCGGCTGATTTCGACGCTTCATGATGAAGAAAATCAGACAGCAACTCCAACTTCGAGCTCTCGCTGTCACGTCGCTCGTACAAGAAATCAGTCTACCTTGTAATTAAAGCAGTCGGCAGCTTAGACACTATGATATTTACCAATTCAGGGCTTCGCAGATAGTCGTAGTGTTTGATAGCTTTCGCCGCTGCAACGTATAGTTTTTAACATGATGGCAAAATTCACGATCTCATTGTGATAGTTAGGGAGCTTCTTCAACTGAAACAGTATCTTTGACATGATGTTTTCCGCTCGACCGAACCGTAACTCGAGTGTCTCTATGACGTTCGCAGGCGATGAACCACCGATGAGTAAAGACGAGACACAGTCTTTCGCTTCGCCTCTTAGACACTTACGAAGTCGCCATAGATTTTCGGTGTCCGAATACTTGCATAGCTGCGTCGACTCGCCGTAAGCTTGCTTAAACTGTAGCCACTCCATTGGATCCCCGTAGTAGACCGGCAAGTCTTTCGATGTGGCTAATCGAGTCAGGATCTCAGTGTTTACCTGAGATGACGATGCTACGACGGCGGTCTGGATTGCTTCGGCTAGCTTTTCTACTATATTATATGGTTGACTAGACTGAGTCGCAATCGGCATCTCTAGCGGTCGTGGTAGAGGCTCGGCTACGCTAGGCAAAGATCTACGCTCTTCTTGCTCTAGGTCTTTACGTACGACGTTCTCATTTTAAAGTGAATTTGAGAGCCAATGTGTTAAATGGCCAATGTTACCTTATGGTCTCGATCACTGGACGATGCTGGCAGTGACTCCTCATCATCCTTCTGGGAGCACTCTTCTAACTGCGCCAGTTCCATAGCTAGCTTCTTCTTGATCAGCTCTTTCCTGCGCTCCGCCATTTCGGTCTCAATCGCGGCTTCTGCTTGGGCAGCTTCGAACTCCAATTGACGTCGGCGTATTATTGTCGCTGAACTGCTTCGACTTTTGTGTGTCCGTGAGGTTGTGGTATGCGTAGGTTTCGTTCTTAACCTCCTCCACTAGAGGTTTCGGTGTCTGAACCTGATCGTTCGCGGCGGCGGTAGCTTCTTGTTCAATCGCTCGAGCCGCAGCTCGTGTCATAATAGAATAAGACGACATGGTGCAAATTACCTTTCTGGTTCACAGGTTTTAGAGTACCAACCGCATCGACGAAATATGATCCGGCGCGTATGGGCCAAAATGTAGATGATAAGGGTTAGGTCGCTGTAGAAAATATCACGTTCAGACGAAATATTCGCTAGTTGGAAGGAAAAAACACTTCTGATTTTTTGCATTTATTGACAAACCTGACACACTTCAAATATGACAACTATAAAACACATATCTGTTTAAAACGTTTAAAATTATAAGAACAAAATTAAATCTGATTAGGAATGAAATAGTTTCGATATATTCTAACGAACAACACAGGGTATTTAGATGGGTTGGGAAAACTATCAGTTTTATTGGTACGTGCAACGTCCAACGTCCAACGTAGTCATGAACCGAGCTGATGATGAAAGAATCCTAAATTTTTAAGGGGTCAGAGGTTAGTTTTGTAAATACAATAGGCACCTATTGACTATCTCAAGCTACTTACACCTATTCGGTAATTCAAAGTAAAGGTAAAGTCCAAGTTGTCACTTTGACAGACAGCAAAAGGATATTAGCCCAGGATAACTTGTTCCTCAGAAGAATAATCTCTATTAATTCTGTGGAAGAATAACTTTGTTCACAGTAGTTTGTGCTCAGGATTACCTACCTACCTAAATAACAGCTAAAGATAATATATATCAAATTACATCAACTAATAAGTATTAAAGTTATACCATCATCGTGAATCATCTGTTAGACAATATCGATTAATAAGGAATATTTTATAGAAGCTCAGTGAAACTATTAAACCAATTAAAGATTTCACTGAAGATAGATTGAAATAATGGTTCCAGTTGAAGAGGAGTCAAAAAAAACTAGCCGGAGCAAATTTCAGCGCCATGTGAATGTTCTTATATGGAAGTGTATTCTGCAAAGGCAGTAAGTTTTTTTTAGATGATAGGTACCTTTATTGTGTGTGTATACAAGGTATTCAGTAAATACTGATCTAGTGGTGGATAGATTAGATCATGATCTACAAGAAATACTTACATACACGTACACGGCTTCAGCAAATTTTTCTTTAAAGCTGGTATACACGGGTAGAGTAAACGGTATAGTAGCACAGTAGAGTACTAACTGTCTTACTAACTATACCAATGTAAACAGTATTGGTAGAGTAGAGTATGAGTAGAGTACTAAAATATAGAAGAGTAGAGTAACTAGTACCGCGGATAAGCTACTCTACCACTTGCCTTCCCCCACCCAGGCGCCCACTCTACCCTACACTGAAAAAAATGGTCGCTTATCAAGTTGACATTTTGGTTGATTGAGTAAAATATAATAAAATTAATCATCAACATTTTTAAAACTACAAACCACAAATGATTTATGTAAATCAATTTGAAATGATTGAGCGCTTATTATGTAAAACATATTCAAAACAATAAACTTTCTTATTTAATTTTGGTGACGTCACCTTTGTAAACATTTATAATTGTTAATTCTAATAAGATAAAATGATTAATCATTTCAAGCTTTGCGACTTGCCAAAAAAGTGATCAAGTTCTTAATAAAATCCACAAAAATCATAGTGACATCCAAAAAGTAATCTTATTACGGCTAACCAACTATACTTTATTACTGTTATCATGCACCTTTGTGCGCTCGTATATAAATAAGTTGCATGAATGAAGGTAACAAATTCTTGCTACATATTATCAATTTTTTTTCAGTGTACCGGATACTCAGGCTCCACGACCAATGTAAACACGTAGTAGAGTAAAAGTTATTAAAAATCGTTTGCGTATGTTTTGGTTTTGTCAAGCTTAGGTATTTATTTACTAATTACTCTATACTAAAAAATGTGAATTTACGTGTAGACATTTACTCTACTAAAACTAGTACAGTACTTGGAATTAGTAGAGTAGTACGCTAGTTGAATCTACCTTTTACTCTACCCGTGTACACCAAGCTTAAAAGATATTCTAAAAAAGCTCATGATGTAAATTTCTTATTTTTAAAAATAAAAACAGACTTCAAAACCACTTAATAGTCAAAAAGTATATAAACAGTACACACAACATCACTTTTTCATTTTGAAGTTAGTGACAAATTTTAAGACCTTCTAGAATAGATCATCGCTTGCGCTTGAGATGATTCGGTGGCGCTGTGGACTCAGCACTGGCTTTCTAATCGAGAGTTCCATCCTGCCATGTACCAATGTGGTTTTCGTTTTTCGAATTTAATACATTTGCCGGCGCTCCTACGGTGAAGGAATACATCGTGAGGCAACCTGCATGCATCTGCGAAAAAATTCAAAGGTGTATGTGAAGTCAACTAATACGCACTGGGTCAGCGTGGTTGACTAAGGCCTAAACACCCTACCTTGGGTAGGCACGAGCCCCTCAGTGAAAACGTATATGAGCTGTGATGTTGAAGTGTTTTTGAAGTCGGTTTTTATTTTTTGTAACAAACTTTTATTATACATTTTTATCTTTTTTGTGAATTTAATACCAGCTTTTTTATTGCAACTAAGTTGGCAGACAATCAAACTGCCCAGCTGATGGTAAGTGGTAACAGTCACCTATAATATATATGGAATAACGGTACATTACAGTACCCAGTAATTTCACTGCCATATCTTCCCCCTCAAACTGGAACACAGCAATGCAAGCACTGTTGCTTTGCGGCAGAAATAGGTAAGACGGTGGCACCCAAGCAGGCGACCCTGGTATAGGCATGGGTAATATCGGATTTTCGCTGTATTGTATCGTATCTATATATCGGTTTTGAATATCAGATATTGAAACTATATATTTCAATATCTATATATTGGTCGGAATCTATGGTACTCTGAAACCTAGATATACCACACAATGTCACATCGTACACATATTTTTAAATATTTCGGTTTTGTGAATAAATGTAGTAAGTATGTCGTTTTGAATGATATCTATGAAATTCGACTGTCGACACTGAGATTTTACGTTGCAAAACATAAGGTCTAAAATAATTTGACATTCATTGAAAGATTATAGGTAATAAATAGTTTCAGAACACTTGAGTCAAAGTAATACCATACTTTTTTGCAAATAATTAACTTCAGATTAAACCTTATTTTGTTGCTAATGGTATCGATTCTGGCATGATTCTCTAAACCTAAAACTAAATTTGACAACAGTCTCTCCTTGTCATTTTGTATAGAGTATGACAAGGATAGACTGTTGTCAAATTTAGTTTTAGGTTTAGAGAATCATGCCAGAATCGACACCAATAACTTTCAAACTAAAACGATACGCTCATTCGTTCTGCCAACATAATAATATTTCTCGCTCGCTCATTTATACATTGTTAAACTGTGGCTCAGTCGTATCTATGTTTTCAGTCAGATTTCCGTGTATCATAGATTTTTGGGTATATGCGCGTATTGTTTATTACTTGGTTATTAGCCGGTCGGTGAAGTCGTGCGATATCCAATATATAGTTTGTGCGCCGAGCCATATATAGATATTAGATATTGTGCCGGTACATAGATATTGTATCTGTATACGATTTGTATCGCCCACTCCTACCCTGGTACAGAGTCTCTCTCCGTTAAACACCTCAGCTCACCGAAGTAACTTGAAACAATAAAATTATAGGTTAATACGTGCCTATTGTATTTAAAAAACTAACCTCTAACTCCTGAAAGTTAGGGACCCTTCCATCATCAGCTCGGCTCAAACTCCCAGACGCAAATACTAATAAAATTAATCATCATCATTATCATCACAGCCCATACACGTCCCCACCGAGGGGTTCGAGCCTACCCTATGTTAGGGTGATTAGGCCTTAATCAACCACGCTGGCCCAGTGCGGATTGGTCGACTTCACATACACCATTGAATTTCTTCGCAGATGTATGCAGGTTGCCTCACGATGTTTTCCTTCACCGTAGGAGCGCCAGACAAATGTACATATGAAATTCGAAACGAAAAACACATTGGTACATGGCGGGTCTCGAACCCCGACCTCCCGATTGGAAGGCAAGTGCCGAGTCCACTGCGCCACCGACGCTCTTTAATAAAATTAATAGCTTCAGTAAAAACATGAAACACGTTGGACGTTGGAAAATTATCTAATACAACAAGAAATTTACAAATCGGTCCACAATTGGCGGAGTAACATACAAAAAAAACACGACGAATTAAAAACCTCCTCCGTTTTCAAAGTCGGCAAAAAATGGGGTCAATAAAACTAACTGAAGTCACATTTTTCCAGAAACTTAATTTTCGAATATTGCTTAGGTGATTAGTCCATCGGTCGCATTAGTAGTGGAGTCGCACTGTGGACCAGTCAATTTAAAATGCACTTCTCCTACATAACGTAATAGAAGTAAATAAAGTCTACCTATATCAAAATTACAGTTTTGAGTTGGCAGCCAGAGATAGTAAATAGGGGGCTGCAATGTGACTATAAGGTAAGTGTAGAAGAGGATTATATCTGTTTCAACTACAGAGAAGCTGGCCTGTCATGTATCGAAAATGTAGATATGCCAGTAGTAGTTAACCAGGCGGCCTTAAAAACCCAACCAGACACCTATTTACTCGCCACCAATACGCTGCCAAAGGTACTGGATCCCGCTATTGAGCTCTGCTTAGTCCTATTATGTGCAGGAATAAAAGTTGCTTAGTGTCTCGCGATCTTTAGTAAGATGAAGAAACTTCTGTCTGTAGGCCTATCGATAGAAGTATAAACACCTTTGCCCTACCTCTCTCAACTTTGATTAGATCAGATTAGATTCGAAATAACGTGAACGATCGACCACCCACGTCTTGTACCTCATTGTGACAAACTAAATGATAGATAGTATACTAGAAGTAGAAAGAAGAGGCCAATGAAAGTGGATCAAGAGATACATAAGAGAACAAAATCCATTCCACTGGTATATACTTGCATACCTACAGCTTATAAAGGCTCTACTTAAAAGAAAACTGCGAGACATATTATGTACTATTTCTTTTCACGTTTTATTATTTCTAACGTAACCTTTTGATTATAATCAAAAGGTATGCCTTATCGAAATCAAATAATATTATACTACATAAGATAATAGATTTTATTATTAAAGATTGCCATTTCACAATACGTATAGTTAGAGATTTAATAAAACCGCTTAAAGCTTTTTGGAATCAGGATGGATTGCACGCATGAATCTTGCAGAGCTCTTATACTCAAAGTAGCAGTGCCTCTGTTGCTGTATTCTGGTTGAACGGTAAGACAGCCTGTGAAAGTTTTGGATACTGATACTTGTACATTTTATATCACAAGTTAGCAAGTGGAGATTGCGTATCTGCAGATCTTATGGGAAACAAGTACGTACACTATATGTGCCTGTAACCATTTACCATCAGGTCGACATTGTGCCTGTTTGCCAACTTTATTTTAAAGCTTTTATAAAAAAGCATGGGTGTATTTCGGTTGAGATGATTATGATGATAATATGAATAATTTCAGACGACGATGGCGGCTGCTGCTTGTGGAGACGTTATTCGCGATGACCTTCCTGATAATTGCGGTGCTCATAGCAAAGCCTGTGTTCCTGACTCCTCTACAAACGGAACCAGAGCCTCCGCTGAAGTCGGCGGACCTTCTGGCTTCGCTTCAGCGCAACACCATAGTGGGATACGCTCCAGCTGACCCTCCCTACTCAAATATCATAAATAAAACAGCTGAGCTCTTAAAAACAGGTCAGTAGCTAGCAATTATGTAACCTTAACTGCAATGAGTGTTGTTGATTTGGGTCATCTAAGTTGCTCCCTGGCTAGCTACCGCTGTCTCACTCTGTTGCGGCCGTTATGTTAAATAACTAAAAAACATAACATTAGCTAGTCCTTCACAATTTCACATAAACCACTTACATAGAATATTTAATTTTTGTATATTCATGATCAAAACCACTTGTTTGGCTGCCTATGAAAAATCATTACGTTTTTCTTAAAGTAAACAGCAAGAGGTCATTGTCATGGTTGCGGTCGCGAGCTTTGCGATGCCATGGTTCACTGTACGGTAAATAAACATGTTTGACCTTCGGTCAAATTAAATACGTTGTCTTGTTGAATCCTCTTACTGTTTTCTCTTAGTAGTTAAAAAACATTATTTTTGCTTACACCCTACAAACAAATATAGGTTCGTTATTACGGTTTCATATATATATATTTTCTTCAATTGCTATTGAAACAATACGACTATATTTTATAACAACATTAGGTCGTCCTTAATGTTATTTCAAAACTACGACCAATTTATCGTGGACCCCACATCAAGGGGCTCTACATAATACAGGCCAATTTTTTGATGCACCCTTCTGATTAAGGCGCATAGTAACGTCAATCATAAAAAATCACTGCAGGAAAAACCGGTTCTCTCCATAAATATTGAATAAAAAATCTTTAAAAAAGATATGTTATTATTCAACGCATTCCTTAGAGGATGGTCTTTTTAATTTTTTGATAAATTAATTAAAACTTGGTTAAAATGTGACCCAAACATGCCTCGATTTTAAAACTAAAAACCTAATCGCTTCGTAAATATTAGGTTAAATCACATACTTTCGATTTCAATAAATAAAGTGAACAATATTCTAGGGGATGGTCTTTTTAGATTTTTCTTATTCGCCTTTATTAATTTTTTATTTAAATAATTCATCTTACGCGTAAAGGTTTGCTTGAATATTCCCCTCACTCTCACTCACTCACTCCTATGTAATCAGTGCGGGACGATCGACGCAAGGTCATTGGGAGCACTATGCGCCTTAACGGACAAATCACTTGCGGTCTCGTCGCGGTCGATATACAAAATCCCTGTTGATGAATCCATATACAAATCCCCAGATTTTTACTTATTACGAGATTTTAGCAAACGGATCTCTCCAAAAAATGAGGTTCCATCGGTTACTAAAATAATAGGTAGAATCTTATGGCCAATTTCACCAACCTTAGCTTAGGAAATTCCTAAGATATATGTTGTCACTTTTAGTCTTTAATGAAAAGAATGTGAGACAGCATGCCACCTAAGAGTATTCTAAGCTAAACCAATTTTGGTGAAAATAGTCTTCTAAAATAAAAACTTTACTAAAATTTTTTCAATGTCATATTTTTTAAAATATGCATTTTTCTTCCGTACTAGGACAAATTGAACTCCAGAGAACGTAAAATTTATTAAATTTAACACCATCGAAAAAATTATATCAGGTTTACTTTAATAAAAATATCCTGAAATACAGAAGATTCACTTGTGCCAATCGACTGTGTATCAAAAGCGCATAATATTGTTATCATATCTTTCTTATCTGGTAGATATAATCTCTGGAGCTACCGAAGAAGATCTCAACAAAATTTTGTACAGCCGAGCAAAGAGGACACCTTTGGATAGCCCAGTTCTTTGGGTTATTTGGAAACCTAAGGTACAATACTTTATAATTTGCATGTTCTATAAATAATGTCACGAACGAAAGCGTTATACCCGTAGTGGTAACGTAAATAACGCCCCATACCATCGGTTGCGTTACAATATACTCGTATTTATTGCAGTGTTTTTCAATCTGGGGTCGCGACCCCTTAGCCCTACTGGGGAGCCTTACCACAATAATACATTGTGGCCTTACACGGGGGGGTTGCTGGCAGAAGTCAAGGTTCTACACTATATTAAAGTCACAATTTCGGTAAGGTAAACATAGGTTTATTTATTACAACTTTGTCTGTCTAATGCGCCAAGGGGGTCGCCAGAATTTTTCAGACTGTAAAGAGGTCGCGTATTGAAAATGATTGAAAAACACTGCTATAGTCTGCTATACAATACAGTGCCTAGTGCGAGTTTTATCGAGCTCTACTCGATCGTACGCATCAAACGAATGTATGGAATTAGAGCAGCGCCATCTAGTAGCCGCTATGGAATGAGACAGCTTCATCTAGTGACTACTAGATGGCACTGCTCTAATTCCATACAAATTCGCGTTTACGCATTCGATGCGTGAGATCGAGTAAAGCTCGATAAAACTCGCACTCCGCACAAACACACAATTCCATATTTAAATAAATCACACCGCTTTCACATAGACTGCAGATGAAACATTTATAGGTAAGTACATAAGTTATCAGTAAACAAGTCAAAACATTTAAATAATAGAAGAAAAAAAATGAATAATAAAAGAAGTTTGAAGCATTGATTATTTCCATTGAGGTAACCACATGTTAAGTTAAGGCTAAAACTATAAGGTTTTAAAGGCATGATTTAGATACATGCAAGTATGTTTTTGTAAAAGCATTGCTAGAATGCAAGTTATAGTTCCAAGTCATTTCTTTTTCTCTTTATATTAGGTAGGTATAGTCGACCAAAAAAGTAGTCTGGTCCCTTTAGGTTGAAATTCAGTTTTGCGTAATAAAACAACACAGTTGATTTTCCTTCGCAATTTCGTACTGACAGTTACTAAGGGTTACCTTGACGATGTTTTCTTTAAACGCGAAGTAGGGTAGATTAGCCTGTTTTCGACCAATTAGTGGAGTTGCCAACTTTGGGAATAAAAATATGTGTGTTCTGACATGTATTTTGTATCAAAATAAATTGTGGTAACTCCTCATATAGTCTATTTTTAATAATTATATATTTTATAATAGTCAAATTAACAGTTTTTTTTATTATTAAATCCAAGCGTCAAATTGCCGATTTTACCAGTTTTCGACCAAAAATTCTAGTTTTCGTCCATCTGTTGACCAGTTTTCGACCAATTAATTAAGAAAGATTTTTATGAATAAAAGTATGATAGAATATATATATATTTTTTAATAAAAATACTAAAATAATCAGCTTTTAATATTTATTAAGGCTGTGTCTATTTAAACCCGGGTCCTAATCATCATCATCGACCTACACTCGTCCACTGCTGGACATATGTCTCCCCTAATGCACGCCACCGCTCCCGATTTTCGGCTACTCTCATCCAGCCCACTCCAGCCAGCCTACATATATCGTCATCCCATCTTGTCGCAGGGCGTCCCACACTACGTTTACCGAGTCGCGGTCTCCACTCAAGCACCTTACGACTCCAACGGCCGTCAGTTCTGCGGCTCATTAGGCCAGCCCACTGCCATTTCAGTTTACTAATTCGGTGGGCTATGTCGGTGACTTTGGTTCTCTGACGGATCACATCATTTCTGATACGGTCTTTCAGAGATACTCCGAGTATAGCCCTTTCCATAGCACGTTTAGTGACTTTAAATTGGTGGACTAGTCGATCCGTGAGTATCCACGTCTCGGCACTGTATGTCATGACTGGGAGGACGCACTGGTCGAAGACTTTCGACTTAAGACATTGAGAAATGGGTGACGAGAAGACATGTCGAAGCTTACGAAATGCTGCCCAGCCCAGCCGAATTCTTCTGTTGGCTTCCCTCTCGAAGTTGTTTCTGCCTAGTTGAAGAGTTTGCCCTAGGTACACATATTCCTGTACAACTTCGAGAGATACTCCATTTACTACAACCTGTCCCAGATCAACGAGCTCGTTGAACATGACCTTGGTTTTATCCAAGTTTATCCAGAGACCGATGCGTTCGGAAGACTCAACCAGGCTTTTCACCATCTCTTGTAAGTCTTGCAGAGTTTCAGCCATAATGACGATATCGTCCGCGAATCGTAAGTGTGAGATGCACTCGCCGTTTATATTAATGCCACGTCCTGTCCAGTTGAGCGTTCCGAATACATCCTGCAGCGCAGCGGAGAAAAGAGTTCACGTCACAGAAGGATAGGCTCAGTTTGACCATTCTGGACAACGACGAACATATATCGCCAATCAACTTGGCACCTCTGCAAAGACTCTAGAACAGACCAGGTCTCGACGCAGTCAAAAGCTTTCTCATAGCCCACAAATGTCATGCACAGGGGTTGGTTATACTCATTGGTCTTCTGTATAACCTGCCTTACTGTGTGAATGTGGTCTATGGTGATATAACTCCGTCGGAACCCGGCCTGCTCCGGAGGTTGCTTCGTCAAGTCTTCGTGTAAGACGGTTCGAGACGACTCTTGAAAACAACTTATAGACATGGCTCATGAGTGAAATTAGTCGATAGTTCTTCAACAAAGTCTTGTCGCCCTTCTTGAAGAACAATACGCCTAAAATCCATGTGCCATGCCTTAGGAGTTCTCCCGGAGAAAAGAATAGAATTAAATATACGCTGGAGCTCCTTCATTATCGGCTTGCCAGCAGCTTTCAGAAGCTCCGTTGTGACTCCATCCTCCTCCGGGGCTTTTCCATTTTTAAGTTGCCCAAGAGCCTTCTCGATTTCGTCTAGGCTGATGTCTGGGAGATCCTTCGTTGCATGGCGGGTTAAGGTGGCTCTTGGATCCTTCTCATCCGGCGCGGGACGGGGTGAGTGCGACGCGTATAGCTGACTGTAGAAGGTGCTAGTGCTAACTTCGGAAAAAATCTCCGATTTCGAAGCGACGATTTCTCCGTTTGCTTTGGTCAACTTCGTCAACGGGTCCTAATCGGACGTCTATTTATTCCTAATCAAATTCGAAGTATGAAAACATGCAGTTTTAATTCAGATTCATGTGGTCACAATATCTAACCTTTTTTTAAGGAGGGGTAATCTCTTTACGATTCGACAAGGGACTGAAAAGCTGACAAGGCCGCCCCAAGGATATGCCATTGGACTCGGGTATTAACCCCATACCTGACTAAACCACCCTCCAGCAACTTTTAACTCCATAGAGGCACAATCAGGATCGGCGTTAGCCATTCCCCGAGTTCGCCCACTGCAGCCTGGCACGACGGTGAGCCAGCATCACTGACCCAAGCGCAGGGCCTTAATCTACGGAGGGGTCGCCAAGTGCAATAATGCCCCAGACGGGCAGGCCAGGGGTAGAAAAGTAATGTCTCCCAACCGGTTGTCGGCCGGCCGGGTCATTTCATCCCCAGCTTGCTTGAATATTACTAATTATATTTTAATATTTTTACTATGAATTTCTAATTAGAATGTATAATAATATTTATGAAATAGCTTTAATTAACTTTAAACTTTAACTAACCAAAAAACGGTCGATAATTGGAATAATTTTACACTATAAGTAGGTACCCAATTTTCGACCAACATGACTTTTCGAATTTTCGAAGTATTTATTTAAAAAGTAAACACAATCTAAAATTTATTTTGATTAAGAAGTGGGATTAAGAAGTGGGAGTTAATTAGAATTAATTCAAATAGTTTTGAATAATTAATTCAATTCTTTTGATTTTAGCTAAACGAAAAAAGGCAGTCGGAAACTGGGATGATTATACCATATTTCTAATTTTCGACCAACAACATTGTTTGTCATATTTAGTTTATATTAACAAAGTAAAATAATGGACGAAAATTGGCCATTAGATAATATATATAAATAAAGCTCACATTATCAAATTAGATTTAATATCTTTCCATACATTTTAAAACAACATAGAAATCTTATTTGTAGGTGCCTTACCTATTTTTCGACCACCCGGTCGAAAACTGAATTTTTTGAGTAAAGCGTGTACCCTTTCTTGACCACCTCATTTTATGAATTTGGTCATGAAATTTACGTTAAAATCTAATTAATCCACACAATAAAGGTCATAAACTAGCTGCACAAACAATAAACAATCCAATTTTACTTAAGATTAATTAAAAACTTTCCGTACAAGTAGTGGCACCTTACTATTTTTTTCTTAATATTCAACGCATGTGACGCTCTCCGCTGCTAACCTCAGACAAATAATTGGTTAGTTTTCGCAGCTTTCGTTCAATTCTTCTAGTTTGTGTGTGTGGGGGGGAACAATGTATTCAGGTTGCTACTTGTTTATGTTTTGGTGATGCAAGTATACCAATATTACTATTTTTGATCATTTAACAAGGGAGGACCGTTAAATGGTCGAAAATAGGCAGTGGTCGGGAAACAGGCGCATCTACCCTATAATCAAAATAGTGGTAAATCATTTTCTTGGTCGTGAATTATTACATTACTTGAAAATTATAATTATGTAACTGTTAGCAATAGTGATGATTCTACGTATGTTCGGGGGGTAGTAACAACACCTTAAGGGCGGACTCTATGAACGACTTTATGGACAAAAATACCCCATGAGGGGTCAGTGAATCACCCCCTCCAAGATAGAGAAATTTTAAAGAAATTCTTGGACTTCTTTACCTTTGTCCAGTAAAATACTAAATTATGGGTTTTAGGCATCATACAAACATAATTTTAACGTTTTCTAATGGGTAATAACATAAGCTACTAAAATAAAAATACGAAGTAACAGAACTTAATATGCAGAATAACAATTCAAACACACATTTGTAGATAAACTCAAAGGTTAACTCAGACATACAATATAGTACATTGTTACCCCAGGGGTGAAAGTAACTTATTTAGTCCCGAGACGGAGTAACGCTAATAGTTCGAGGGACCAAAAAGTCTTTAACCCGAAGTGAACACTTGTGCTTTTCATTATGAATACAAGGAAAGTAAAAAAAACATCAATTAGTTAAAGAAAAATGAGTGCCTGCGAACTATTTCGCTATAATAATTTGGTATAAAAAATAGTCTACGACCTATCCTCAGACCTACCAAAATACATAAAAAAATTAATAAAAATCGGTCAAGCCGTTTCGGGGGAGTTCGATAACAAACACTGTGACACGAGAATTTTATATATTAAGACTAGCTGACCGTATGCAACTTTGTTTGCATTATAACTAACTATTCCCGTAGGAAAACTTTTCCCGTCAGATTTTTCCCTTAGGAAAATTACCCTATGTCCTTCCCCTGGTCTCGAACTATCCCTATACCACATACCAACTTTCATCAAAATCGGTTCAGTAGTTTCGAAGCCTATTCAATACAAACACACAAACAATCAAATCTTTCCTCTTTATAATATTAGTATTGAATATAGATACGAGTAAATCAACAACTTCTAATCAGGCGTTAAATCCATATCTGAATCAGATGAACTAATTGTGTTATTATAACTCTGTGTTATACGGAAGTATAAACAAAACTCTACAACTCGAAAAAACAAATGAAGATCGGATTGCCGCTTTCCCGCTTAATTTCTTTTTTTTCTGGCTGGCCAGCTATTCAGCCATTATTTTTCATTATCATAATTGAAATATTTTGCCCAAATCTAAAATATGTTAAAGAAATAGTTAAAAGTAAATTATAATATACTTAGTCATTTAAAAAATATATTCTTTATTTATCTTTATGTTATTTCAATTTTACACCGCGCTGTAATTGAGTGGCTGTATAGCAAGTTGGAACATTGTTCAATAGAAATATGAAAATAGAACTAGTTTCTTTTTATAATTGGCAGTTGCCAGTTGAAAGCAATTCTCCCTAGGGCTGAAAAGTATTACTTTCAACCCGCTCCTCAGGCAACTTTTCGAGTATGAGTTGAGTACAGACCCACTTTTCGAGTATGAGTAATGAAAAAATATACAGGGTATCCCTAAAACAACGGATAAACCTGTAGCTGTAGATGGACTTTATCATGGCCTCCCTTACCAGAAATTTTGACCTTTGTGAAAATATCACGGTTTCAGAGATATTTTCCAAATGAGAAAATTTAAGTCTTTGTTTTTGATAGCTGAACTATCGCTTGCGAAATGGAAAAAAACGAAATCGAAAAACCTCTCAATTAATAGAAATGGTACTATAAAAACTAATCAAATTTGGAAATTTTCGAAAAATTCAAAAACAATCAATATCTCTGAAACCGTGATATTTTCACTAAGGTCAAAATTTGTGGTAAGGGAGGCCATGATGAAGTGCATCTATAGTTAAAGGTTTATCCATTGTTTTAGGGACATCCTGTATGTTAGGGACCTAGTTCAGGTAGGAAGTTAGAATAACCAAAAATTTCGTAACAAAAACATCATTTTTTAGTTTTATCATTTAATTACCTACTTAGGTACCCAAAACGTATTGCATTTAAATTGTTTTGTTATTTTAGTAGTTTATCTTATTATTAGAAAAGAATATTAGAAAAAGTTAAAATTATGTCGATGTCGCATTTACACATGCGTGTTCGCCATTCGACGAAACATTCGACGAAATATTCGACGAAACATTCGACGAAACATTCGACGAAACATTCGTGTGGCGTTTACACATTCGTGTTCGCTATTCGCCTCGTCATTCGACGAAACATTCGTATACGAGTGCCACCGCGAACTACTGTTCACACATTCGCGGGTGATTCATTTTGATATTAGCACACGAACACGGAGGACGTGAAAATAATGGCGGCATGCGTGCTACATTTTAGTTTTTAATAATTTAAGCTTTAATGTTACAAACGGTTTGTACATATGGCGGACTTAGCGATAAACATCGCTCTCTACCAGTCAACCATTAGGCTAAGGAGAGAAAGTAAATGACGGCATAAGAAAATAAATGTAATAAATGACAATAATTGTTATATTCAAATAATATGATATTAAGAAAAAAACATACATACACGCACATAACACTCACATATACTTAGTGTATATGTGTGTGTGTGTGTAAGTGTTATGTAAGTAATGTGTATGAATGTGTTTATATATACACATACATACTTGCATATACAGCGCGCGACAGAGCGTCGGTGGCGCAGTGGACTCGGCACTTGCCTTCCAATCGGGGGGTCGGGGTTCGAGACCCGCCATGTACCAATGTGTTTTTCGTTTCGAATTTCATATGTACATTTGTCTGACGCTCGTACGGTGAAGGAAAACATCGTGAGGCAACCTGCATACATCTGCGAAGAAATTCAATGATGTATGTGAAGTCGACCAATCCGCACTGGGCCAGCGTGGTTGACTAAGGCCTAATCACCCTAATATAGGGTAGGCTCGAGCCCCTCGGTGGGGACGTATATGGGCTGTGATGATGATGATGATATTGAAGTCGGTACGGAACGATGATCTCTCATAAAGTCTTAAAATTGACACCGACTTCAAAATAGAAGTGTGATGTTGTCAGTACCTATTCTTATATTATTTTTACCTTTTCAGTGTTTTTGAAGTCGGTTTTTATTTTTAACCGACTTCAAAAAGGGAGGAGGTTCTTAATGCGATGCGAATGTTTTTTTGTGTGTATGTTATGCGATTACGCCGCCAATTGTGGACTGATTTTCAACATTCTTTTTGTATTCTCTGATAATGGGATCCCATGAAAATCGATAGAAACGCTAATGAAATACCAGCTCACTGATGAGCTGGTATTAAATTAGGGTTTTTGTTTTTACTAAAAAGATTTCATTCACTAAAAAGTTAAAAATAAAAAATATTTTACAAAAAATAAAAACCGACTTCAAAAACGCTGAAAAGTTTAAAATAATATAAGAATAGGTACAGACAACATCACACTTCTATATTGAAGTCGGTGACAAATTTTAAGACTTTCGAGGAGATATCGTTTGGCACCGACTTCAATATAGAAGTGTGATGTTGTCTGTACCTATTTCTTATATTATTTTTAACTTTTCAGTGTTTTTGAAGTCGGTTTTTATTTTTTGTATAATATTTTTTATGTGTAATTATGATTGCGATGTTTTGGGTTCCAAATGAGCTCTTCTCTATAATAAAGTTCTAGGAATTCTAAAATTCGCACTTTACTCCACTCTAATTTGTCTACACGTTCGGTTGGGTCGGGCGCTAGCAGTCAACTAAATGCATGCGAATGTGTAAACAGTAAGTTCGTGTTCGCCATTCGTACCCTTTGATTCGCGTCCAAAAAACCGCTCCCGACACGAACTCACGAATCGCGAGGCGAATGGCGAGGCGAATAGCGAACTTACTGTTTACACATGCGTGTTCGTTATTCGCCTCGCGATTCGCGCGAATGTGTAAACGCGCTATTTCGCGCGAATCTCGAGGCGAATTGCTAGGCGAATAACGAACACGCATGTGTAAACAGCTAGTTCGTTATTCGCCTCGCTATTCGCCTCGCGATTCGCGCGAATGTGTAAACGCGGTGATGCCTAATACCCATAATTTATGTATTTTACTGGACAAAGGGATAGAAGTCGAACTCTTTCATTCACTTAGCACTATCTTGGATGTGGTGAGGTACCGACCCCCCCTATGGGGTGTCTTTGTCTATAAAGTCGTCCATAGAATCCACCCATAAGGTCTCATTCATTACTACCTCCCCCCGGACATAAAATATCAGACTGTCCAGCTGTTATGACAGTTAGAGATAAATAATATTTTGCGTGCTGTGAACTTGTGTATGTCTTGTGTGTTCGTGCGCCCCTAATAAAAAATAGTAACAAAATAATCGAATAATGTTTGTGTTGCTAAAGGAACATAACATGTGGAAGTTCAGCATACGCAGCACTGAACGCGCGCAGTACGCAGCGGGTTTGGGGAATGCGCGCGCGCACACGGGACGGCCAAACCTATACCTGCGCGCCGGCTTCCTGGCCGTGCAGGCCGCCGTCAGCCAGGCAATCATAGAGCACTCCGGTCGGCCGACGCCGCGATTTGAGGTACATACATTGAAATTTTATCGTCATTAAAATGCCCAAAATAACAATACTTATATCCAAAACATGCTCAATCAAAACTTCAATTCAAGATAATAAAAAAATCCAACTTATTTAACAGTTCATATCGATATATCGTTTTATTATATCGTGTTGCGGTGGTCATGCTAGGGGGCAGGTTTAACACTGACAGGCCCACAGAACACAGAAAGAGGTTCTGTGTTCTGTGGACAGGCAGGCAGCAAAAGCATACTCACTCCACAGAGTACTTTATGTACACCTACTTGTAGACTCATCCCAAGACTTTGAACGGCTAGCCGATTGACTACTTTTAATATTGCTTTATTAATATGTTATATATAATTTTAATATTGCTTTATTGATATATATAGTATATTTCTTCCAAAGGTCTTAAATTTAATCATTAGTAAGAATGCTAGTAGTAAACAGCCCTACTTATATAGTTCCCTTTCCTTCTATACTAAGTAGTTATAAAATCCTAGTGTGGGGCGACGTTTTTTAAAAAAAAAAAAATGTCATTTAGCACATTTTATGAAGTCACATTGATGTTTCCTTGTTTGTAAGTTTGTCCCCCGTTTTCTTATACATCCTCTTTTACCGGAGGAAGACTCTGTACCAGGGTCGTGTGCATGGGTACCTCCGTCTTACCTATTTCTGCCGCAAAGCAGCAGTGCTTGCATTGCTGTGTTCCGGTTTGAAGGGTAAGATATGGCACTGAAATTACTGGGTACCGTGACTTTACATCTTAAGTCACAAGTTGGCAACGTACACTGTGGTTCTTGTGGGGGTTGCAGTTTTGCTGCGAAACTCACAGGAGTCACATGTATTATAGGTGACTGTTACTACTTACCATCAGGTGGTATTATATTAGGGTTTCTTTCACTAAAAAGATTTCATTCACTAAAAAGTTAAAATTAAAATATATTTTACAAAATAATAAAACCCGAGTTCAAAAACACTGAAAAGTTATAAATAATATAAGAATAGGTACAGACATCACACTTCTATATTGAAGTCGGTGCCAAACGATGATCTCCTAGAAAGTCTTAAAATTTGGCACCGACTTCAATATGGAAGTGTGATGTCTGTACCTATTCTTATATTATTTTTAACTTTTTAGTGTTTTTGAAGTCGGTTTTTATTTTTTGTAAAATATTTTTTATTTTTAACTTTTTAGTGAAAGAAACCCTAATTTAATACCAGCTCGGTCGATCCACAACTGGCGGCGTAAACGCGTAACATACACACAAAAAAAAACATACGCATCAAATTGAGAACCTCCTCCTGTTTTGAAGTCGGTTAAAAAGTAATTAAATCGATCTATTTTTCGCAGAGAAAACAGGAGACTATGAAACGTATATTTTGTGTAGGTACTTTTCATAGATATTTTCGGTCCCAGCTGCAGTTGTCCCTATCGCGCTCAGTTCAGTTGTTTGGACACAGCGCGACAGCAATACATTTTACAAATACCTATTTTTGAATTCTCTCGACCTTGGTGTTTCCTCTTAACGTACCTATAAAATTTAAGGGTTTTCACCGATTTTCATGGGATCCCATCATTTGATCCTGACTTTGGTGACCTTAGGACCACACCAGGAGTATGCTCTATCGAATACAAAAAGAATTTTGAAAATCGGTCCACAATTGGCGGAGTAATCGCGTAACATACACACAAAACATGTTGGACACACCTAAAAATTTAAGGTTTTTCCTCGTTTTTATGCATCATCTGACCCTGACTTTGGTGACCTTGGGACCACCCCAAAATTATACTTAATCGAATACAAAAAGAATTTTGAAAATCGATCCACAATTGGCGGTTTAATCGCGTAACATACACACAAAACACGTTGGGCACACCTAAAAATTTAAAGGTTTTCCTCGATTTTTATAAGATCCCATCATCAGATCCTAACTTTGGTGACTATGGGACCACCCTTGGAGTATACTCTATCGAATACAAAAAGAATTTTGAAAATCGGTCCACAATTGGCGGCGTAACCGCGTAACATACACACAAAAAAAACATACGCATCGAATTGAGAACCTCCTCCTTTTTTAACCGACTTCAAAAAGGAGGAGGTTCTCAATTCGATGCCTATGTTTTTTTTGTATTTGATAGAGTATACTCCTGGGGTGGTCCCAAGGTCATCAAAGTCAGGATCTGATCATGGGATTCCATGAAAATCGAGGGAAACGCTAATTTAATACCAGCTCACCTTCGGTGATTCGGCTCGGTGAAATTTGGGTTTCTTTCACTAAAAATATTTTATTCACTAAAAAGTTAAAAATAAAAAATATTTTACAAAAAACTAAAAAACGACTTCAAAACACTAAAAAGTTTAAAATAATATAAGAATAGGTACAGACAACATCACACTTCCATATTGAAGTCGGTGACAAATTTTAACACTTTCTAGGAGATCATCGTTTGGCACCGACTTCAATATAGAAGTTTGATGTTGTCTGTACCTATTCTTATATTATTTTTAACTTTTCAGTGTTTTTGAAGTCGGTTTTTATTTTTTGAAACTATTTTTTATTGAAGTCGGTTAATAAAAATAGATTAAGAAGTCTGAGGTTTTGCGTAAGATATTCAATGAACACGTTGTGTACTTACCATATTACTATTAGGTACAGTCTTGGTACAGTATACTATAACGTCTCCTCGTTTTAAATTACAGTATTTACTCGTCCATTTATGGACTGGCAGATTTTTTCGTGATTTCTGAGTTGGTCTCACTCAATGTGAAGTTTGTTCAGTTTAATCTCTAAACAACCTCTTTAAATATCATCACAACTTTTTGGAATACCATAATCATGACATAAACAGTTACAGAATGAACAAATCTAATGGCATACTATACTTGTTCTGTATTCTGTGCCACTAATCGGAAGGAGAGACAATATAGTAGCATAGACGATAGTAGGTAATTGTCCTAAATATTGATGCTATCAAATAACGGGTCCTTACAAAGATAAATACTGCATTCAGAATCAAAGGGTATGTAAAATAAACATCAACTATTTTTAACCGACTTCGAAAAAGATTAAAAAATTAAAAATTTTCGACTGTAACTTTTTTATGTATGTTCACTGATTACTCCGCCATTTGTGGACAGATTTTCAAAAATCATTTTGTAATCGAAGGAGTACACTCCCGAGATGGTCCCATTGTCACCATGTCCTGATCTAATGATAGAATCCCAGGCACATCAAGGCAAACCCTTAAATTTCATAGGCACGTCCGATGTGTATTTGCATCTTGTAGTCATCATGTCATATTACTGAGCTGATGATGGAAAGTTTCTGAAAGATAAGGAGTTTTTTTTTATGTTTATTTAAAACTCCACAGACTCGTGGTCCGTGCCTTTGGAATTCTTGGGTACAATATTAGGTGATCGATGTATAATATGTGTATACACGGTGTTTCATAATGTAACCATATAAATATATATAAACGTTTTGAAATATATATATAATATACTTATATATTTTAAAACGCTTACTACTACTCTTCACTTAATCTAGGGTGTTGCGCATTTACAATGTTATATATTAATGTAAGTATATTGGTTGCTTATACAGAATGTAACTGAACACCCCAATAACATTTAAGAGTATGTATCTATCAGAAGTAGAGATTCTGTAGGAAAAATATTAGGGCTAGCAAACCTACTTTTTTTCCCATACAAACTAAATAAATTATTTTTTGGTATTAAGTGCCGACAGCTCTACGTAAGCGTACGAGGAATACTACGCTCACGTCATACAAACTAAATAAATTGTTGTTTGGTATTAATTGCCGACAGCCCTACGTAAGCGCACGAGGAACACAACCTCAGAAGAATAACTAAAGCATAGAAACCTAGCAAAAATAGCTACTGAACTTAATATATTTGACTCACTTTGACATTAGGCGCTGCTAATAGAAGTTAGACAGAGACACGTATATACAAGATGTTTCGAAATTTTGTAGGTCGTCACTAATTTTCGCTTGTCAGTTCTTCTCCCAGTGATGTCGTGCTCATCACTCACCTAGTTTCAACGTCGATAATTATATTATGTAGGTATTTAAAAGATCCCTAATACTAAAATGTCTTTATTACGAAAAATATAACATAAATAATTAAGGGTAGATTTTCTTATGTAACTTATCCAGCTAATAGCTGCTGTGTCTCTTTGGTATGCGAGTCGGACTCGCCCACCGAGGGTCCCGTATAAAATTGTAGGTTATACTTTAAATAGAGACAAAAAAATTTATTATTTAATTACAAATGTGGAGTTTGAGATTTTCCCTGACTTGTAGTGTAAGACTATATAACTTCACAAATTTCATAGTTCTAGCTAGAACAACGAAAAGTACCCTATACATTTTGATGCCCGTGAGAATGTCGAAATATACGTTTTTGGCGATATAAACGGCCGTACCTTTTTTTGTTAACTTAGAAGTTTGATTTTTTCACATCTTCAAGGGACTAGAACTTGTTAGTGTAGAACTGAGTAATTATGTGGTTTTAATTTCAACTCGATACCTTCACGCGTTTCCAAGATAGTCTTGACAGACAAACGGACAATAAAGTGATCCTATAATTGTTCAGTGTTTCTTTTGAGGTACGGAACCCTAAAATTTGGACTATTTAAGTAACGGGTATTTCCCGTTATCTAAAATGTTGGAATTTTTCTATTGCAGAGATTCACAAATTCTATGGGAAGGAAATCGAAGACACACTGCTTTTATTTCATCGCTTAGATTTAATTCATTTTTATCGCATCGCTTAGAGGTACTTGAGGTTAATCTCATATTTCATTTACTTACCCGAAAATTTAACCCTCATGGATTTTGAACCTTGGATAAATTCGTGAATGCTAAAACTACTATTTGTACATATGCTTGGAAATTAAACTAAAAACATTAACATTTGACCATAATTTATTGTTAAGACATTTTTCGATAGATTTATTACGCTTGATGTGCGGCCGGGCTTAGAATGTAAATTTTCCGAAGGCGGCGTTTTGATATTTTACCTTTTTGACTCTTTCAAGTTCTTTTCTTGATCTAATATTTTAATTCTTAGAAAAAAATCATCTGAACTGGTTGTTCTTGGCATCCGTGTCAAGGATTCCTTAAAGAAATAGTTAAGAAATTAAATACGTTTTTATTTTCATAAATAATATTTTAGTTTAAAGATTTCCTTTTATTAAATAACTTGACTTACGTCATGACACGTCTCCATTTCATAGTTTTACTACTAAGTACATACAAAATTAATCTGATGGAAAATATCTGGAGCAAAGACTATGCTTTCTTGGACTCCAATTTCGTCTGATAATACACTTTATCCATATGTTTTTTATACATTGTCTGTAAGGAATCTGTAAAATAAAAATATCGACAAAATTTTACAACACTACGCATGATCAAGAAAGCCTCAAAGTAATTTTCTAAAAATCGCTAAAACATAAAAGTGAAGTTAATATTACGTATTGTTTTTCTACAAAATGATTCAGCGATATTTCATATGTATATAAGTGTACTTATTAGCTCACATTCAAGTAACAATATGAGAAAACATGCCAATTTAAGGTCAATAAATTTTGATTATTTTCCTTTCGCGACGAATGAGACTTGCAGCCCCAAACTACACAAGACATTGTGTTACGGAGTGCACAAACACACACTATTTGTAAATACCTAAAGAAATCTTGCTTTCTAATCACTTAAATATTAATAAAATATCATCAAAATATTACTAGCCACGGGACGCACAAACAAATATTATACGAACCATTCAAATAGTTCAAACTCGGATGGTCTATCTTCGATACAAGGTACTATAGAATTTAGCCGTGTTATATATTTTTAACCAATTTCAATTTTTAACCAAAATGACAATTCAATCAATTCATCTAGTGACCACCTTGTGATATGCCAAAAGACAAATATTACTCATCTCTTACACTTACACAGTTTTGTGCCGTATGATAGAAAGAGACAAATAACACATAATGAATTCTTATTTTAATGTTCCTTCCTTCTATGCTTTAGTTGTTATTCTGAGAACACAACGCTCACGTCTGTCACCTGACGTGTCATTTTGTGTTAAAATTTCTTTTGTGTTAAGAGCTGATTATGGTTGTCACTTGAAAGTTTTTGCTTTTAGTTTAAAATCAAATAATTCTAAAAGTATTGGGGTTCCAGGTCTCAGACAAGCACCGAAGGTCCATTTAGTATCTTATCTAACTTATATGCCCCTTAAATGTTATTAGGGTGTTCAGTTACACCCGGTATAAAAATCTATATATTATATTACTATATTCTTACATGCATTATTATACTATTCTATAACTATACATACGAGTATAATACTATTTATTCCAATATTATCAAAAATTATATCTATTTTACAATCTACTGATAATACAAGTTCCGGATGGGGTTGGGGTGGGGTTCGCGATGATATCTTTATTGATAGCTGATTGGGAGATAAGGAGTTTGGGAATAATTATTTTAATGTATTTTATGTTATTCTGGTGTTTGCCTTGGCTAGGGTTACCATCCATGTCAGGGAGGATGAGCGGTCAGGCGTGATCAGGCGTTTTGTGTATCTTGTTGAGGATACACAAATCGCCTGATTTTTCGGAAAAATGCCTGTCTTATGATTGGAGTATGTATTTGAGCATAGGCGTAGGCATAACTTTCCGATGGGGGGGGGACCAGATTAAACTTTAATTTGCCTAGTGTATACCTACTGATGCTTGGAAGGAAAAGTTTATTCTATCTGTATGTTGATATTTAATGGGGTGTGTGTTCTTACCTACGCCAATGTATTTGAGCTATTGACACCCGCGAAATTCAAAAATGTCTGTACCAGCATAGCGCCGGCCGCACACCTGTCTAAATCGTAAAATGCCTGTCAAATGCGGCGAACGCCTGTCAGATGATAACCCTAGCCTTGGCTCAAATTCTAATACGCATGTATTAACATATTAACAGTTATGTTAATACGTTAGTTATCGAAAAAAAAATAGAATTTTATTTTTTAATAAAATACGAAAGAAAATAAAAAAGAATGATGACCTTAAAAAATATAAGAACTCTTAAAAGAAGTCTTAAAAAATATAAGAACAAATTAAGCAATGCACTGTGTTTCATAATAACCAATAAATAATCAATGCGTTATCTAAAACTAATTATTAAATTGTGTTTACCCGTAATGTCATTCAACCCAAAATTTTCATGTATATCATGTATCATCATCATGTCAGATTTACATGAAAATTTTGGGTTGAATGACATTACGGGTAAACACAATTTAATAATTAGTTTTAGATAACGCATTGATTATTTATTGGTTATTATGAAACAACGTGTATAGTTGCTTAAAATTTGGCACCAACCTTAATATAAAACTATGTAGGTATTCTTATATTGTTTATGACTTTTTGGTGTTTTTGAAGTCTGTTTAATTTTTTTTGTTATTTTTTATATCGTGACGATCGACAGAATGACGTAAGACACAAATATGAAAATAAAATATTTTACTAAATACCTAAGCCAATCTTCTAATGAAGTAATAAACTTATCTTTGTAATAAATATAATGCTGGTATATTCCATATAAAAATATTCCTGTTTAATAAAATAAAACAAAAACAAAATAATAAAGTTGCCGAAACCCGGGATTGAACCGGGGACCTTTAGATCTTCAGTCTAACGCTCTCCCAACTGAGCTATTTCGGCCGATGATAGGATGATGAATTACTGATATAAGTAATTAAATCATTATCTAGAGGACGAATTTCAATAAATCACAGCAGTTGAAACGTATACATACATTTGATACACTTGACCAATCACAGTGCACTTGTCTTTTCAAGTGTTCGATGACTTGATAATAATAATATGGCTATCTGATTGATAGAGCCAAGGACAAAGATGATCTAGAACGCAACGGTTCAGTTTCCTACATTTCAGATGGAGCTTATCGAACTGATCCTTTGCTTAGTTATTATTATGTACATATACTGTAGTGTCATATATATATATATATGTATATAATATATTAGTCTTAAAATATATTTTTGAAAGTTAATTTATTTAAAGTAGGTACCGGCTCACATTTCCAACATTCTTAATATAATAATTTTGCACAAATATATGTATGTTATAATATGTTGCAGTGCAGTCAATAAGGAAAACATTTTACGTGTGCTCTCTGTATTCATATAGTATAAAAGTAGATTCAATGATTTTTATTTTCAATTGCTTAGGTTAGTCTCGTATCTATGCCAGTGTCTCCTCTAATGCAAGAAAATCAAGTCCGAAGGACGCTTACTGGCATCCTGTTGTGTCTGACGCTTGCCCTAATTCCTCCAGTCATGGAAACACAGGCTCTGGTTGTCAATGAGTCTGTTAATCGATTTAAGGTAACTATTTCTCAATTCCCATATTTTCATTTAATAACTTACTTATGGCAATCACAACGTGAATTATTTTTGCTATTTATATCAACCAGGCATATTAAACTTTAACGGAGAACCTCACATTTTCCTTATGGACCAACTTTGTATGTATGTAATATGTACAACTAGTTGTGTCATCAAGAATATTTTACAAAATTCGTTCTCATAGGCACAACTAAATATATTAGTTCTTAGATACACAAACACAACCAAGTACAGTGTAAAATAGATGATAGCATTGATAATCATGTGATAGTAATGCATGTATCTTGACCGGAACCAAGGTGTAATATCCTGAACGGGTACGACTGAAAATCAGCGCTGCATCGTTACGATGCAGCATCTTGGCTGAGTCGTAGCCTTTTCACTGCCGAAACACCACTATCTTAAGTTTATTTAAGCTATCTTAAGTTTGTTTTATGCTAGTTTTAATTAATTAATGAAGAACACTGATGTGTAAAGCAGTGAATAAATGTTTTTTCTTTCTTCTTTCTTTCTTTACAGTCGCTTGTCATTTGCGCTATGGAAACCGGCATTATTACAACACGTAGTCTGGATTTTGCCGTGTGTAAAATAAATATACAACACAGCTTAAACAATATGGTTATCATCATTTTAGCCAAAAGATGCCCACTGTTGGACATAGGCCTTCGCCAAGGGTCCCCAAGCTGATTGGTCCTGTGCTTCTCGCGACCTTACCAATATCATCGCTCCACCTTGTGTGGAGCCTACCAATTCAATTCAATTTTTAGGTTAAATGGCTTCTGTCAGGTTTGACAAACAAGGAGCCTACCAACGCTGCGTCTCCCGATACGCGGCCGCCACTCAAGGACCATTTTGCCCCAACGGCCGTCAATCTTGTCCACTGCCACTGTAGGTTCGCAATTTTTTGGGCTATGTCGGTGACTTCTTCTACGGATCTTATTATTTTTGATTAGATCACCCAAAGAAAATCCGACCATGGCCCTCCATTGCCTTTTAAATCTTGAATATGCTTTGTAGCTTATTCTCGAATGCAACTCAGCTGAGCTGGATTCATCGATTGACCTCTTTTCCCAAGTTGCATTCACCGAGTTAGAGTAATTGCCCCGGGTAAATAATATATTCGTCAAAAAACTTCCAATGTAAAGCCTCCAAACTTAATACGGCAATTTCATATAAAAACCCCTATTATTAATAAAACGTAATCTTATATACCAATAATAGAAGACAAAGTATTACACGTGTGTTTTTTATATTCTATTGTCTTTTGCATTCTCTATTCATCCGTATACTTACTTGCTTGCTTCTTACGTAATACAATGCTTTGCTAGGCGCTTATAATTTATCATCACGAAAATCTTTTAGGTCGTCCAGAAATATATTGTGACATTACATTGCAGCGAGCACTCCGTATCCGGGGCGTGGACTATTCCACGGTGTATATAGCGTGGCTGACGTACGCCTACATGACAGCCTTCCCCGTCTGCCTCCTGTCCGCCATCGCCCTGATCCTTATCTTCCGTTGGATACACCTGGTCTTCGCTTTCCTCGTCCTACTTGCTTACGTGTCTGTCATGATCACTTTCGCCCTGATCATGGCTATGTTCCATAGCACAGGTATGTTTAACTATTAATAGTTAGCTAAAAATAAACAGGAATGCCATCAAAATAAAAATGTGTACCGAAACCTTTCCAATATTCAGACTTTTAATCGCCTCGGTGTTCTAGTGGTTGGGACCACCCGGTATTGATCTGAAGGGGTTCGATTCCCCATGCGGGCAGAAGTATTTGCTTGGTTTGGTTGGATGTACGGCTTCTGAGCCCACTTGGCTAGCTACCAACGTCTTACCTAAGTTTGTCACCATAACAATAATGTTAAAAACATTGTTGTGCTCCGACAATTAAAGGTAAAATAGCCAGTTCCTCAGTTATTAGGGAGTTCAGGTCAAGCTCGTTACCATCTTCGGTCTTATTGCCATTTACTATCAGGTCAGGTATCAGAGGCCAAGAGCTCCCAATAACAAAATTCTTAACTCATGTGTTAACCACTTCCGTGGTGTAGTAGTTAAACCATCCGTTATTGATCTGGTGGTCCGGGGTCGATTCCCAATGGGAGCAGAAGTTTTTCTGCTTGGTTTGGTCGTCTGCTTGGGTACCTCCGTCTTACCTACTTATTTCTGCCGCAAAGCAGCAGTGCTTGCATTGCTGTGTTCCGGTTTGAAGGGTAATAAGATATGGCGGTGAAATTACTGGGTAACGTGACATCTGATGTCACAAGTTGGCAACGTACACTGAGGTTCTTGTGGGGGTTGCAGTTTTGCTGCGAAGCTCACAAGAGCCACAGGTATTAAAGGTGACTATTACCACTTACCATCGGTTGGGCAGTTTGCCTGTTTACTAACTTAGTTGCCATAAAAAAGGACTTCTGAGCACGCTCACTAACTACTGACTAGCTCAGACAATTAGAGATAAGATAATAGCCAGTTCCTCAATTGTTGAGGAGTCCAGGTGAAGCTCGCTTCCATCTTCGGCCATCACTTCACTTCATGTATGATGAAGGCCAAAAAGCTTCTTTTTCTACTTCTTTTGTGTATAAAAACATGTTAGTTTTCAGCTAAAAAACCCTTTATTAACTCCAAACCATGTAAAATTTCTGTTCAACAACTGCACAGAGTAAACAATAAATCTATTCAACAACTGCATAGAATAAACGAAATCTGATGTACACTATTTGTATCACTATGTGATTCTTGGTTTTTTTTTTTAAATATAATTATATCACCACAGACTCGTGGTCCGTGCCCTTTTAAGGCTGTATTTTCGTTTTGATCTTTTTTTTTTTTTAACTTAATAAGTCCGACTACTCTACTCTATATCTAGGGTGAGTTGCGCATCACCTAAAGTGTAACTATCCTACATGTTTATATATAATACACACACGCTTATACATCATATATATATTTATACTCATACATACCTATTATATTCCTATTACATTGTATACTTACATATTACAGATTTTTGTTATTATTTATATTATGTTTTAACATACATTAATTATATATTACATTATATTTTAACATTAAAATATATTATATATGTTGTATTTTTATTATTATTAATTTGTTTGTACAGCCGGCTCAAAAAGTAGACAAACATTTTAGTTCCATGTCACATGGAACTAAAATGTTTGTGATTCTTGGTTGTGGCATGGCACATGTTAGATATTCTACGGTGCATATGCATTCCCCCTTGCAAAATATGCGTTCAATGAGTGGTTCTATATTTTTATATATTTCAAGTTTGGATCGCGTGCCTGTGGAGCGTGCTGTTTACACTGCTGAAGACGTTCCTCGCAGAGTTGGTGGTGCACTACGGGTACGACGCTGTGCACGCCGCCGTTACCTTCCTGCTGCACCTCGCGCTGCCGCCTTTGGGGCTGGTGCACGCGCTCAATGAGTTCGCCATGCTGCAAACTGGACGTAAGAATTACAATGTTAATTGTGGAATATCTGGCGTGCTACCGTAATTTTACCCAAGTCTCTAACAATGATGGTTTGGAACAGAATCTACATTTATTGTTGAGTATCATATTAGAAGAACTTAGACGCTTAACTCGAGCATCAAGTTAATAGTAAATAGTTATAAATTGAAACATTTTTCTTGACTGAAAACGTTTTGATGGCTTGAGCGGTTCGCTATGATAAATGAGAATTTCGGAAATATGGCATTAAAGATAAAATAGGTAACTTCAAAGTTTCAGGAGGTGCTTCTCAAGCGAGCAAGCCGTCGTTATTCTATACAGTGGTATCGTGGACCTTGCTTAATATGTTCTATTTCGCTTTGCTGATGATACTTCAACGCACTTTAAGAGACAGAGCTATTGGTGGAGAGGTTTCTTGGAAATCGATATTTTTTAAGAAAATAGAGGTTTGTGAAATAAATTATGAGGCGAGGTTTTTCTTAGCGTGAGTACGTCTTTGGTGTTTATTTCTTTATTAAACCAACTTAAACTTTTGATAATATTTTTTAAATTATTTCATCATTAGTAAAACTACAGTAAGTAGGAAACTACGTCTGGTCTGGACAAAGTGAGACGTAAGATATTTTTTGTATTGGTTATTTTAATTTCTAGGATGTAAATAAACTTCGACCAATTATGACACCCACTGGAATTGAAAGACGAAATCTGCAGGAGGTCGATGAATTAGTAGCGAAAGCTATAAGCTTTCGAAGTGTATCTAAGGTACCTACTTATTACCTACTTATTACTTTTCTCGTTAAATAAATTAAATGAACATTTAATTTACCATATTAGTATGAAATAAATAGATACATTTGTTGCAATGCTTACCTACATTAATCTAATCATATCATTATTTGTACATAGTTACCTACCTATACCTTCTACCTTCTATTCCAGAGCATAATGGGCGTTCCTATATTAAAGGATGTTAATTTGGATATTTACCGTGGAGAATTCACTATGATGTTCGCAAAACGAGTTCAGGAAAGGCTGATTATTGCTATGGAAGATTTACTAACAGGTCTTACCTATATACAAAGAGTGTAGTTTGCAATGTATTATTAGAATATCATTATATTTAGATTTATTCATTAATATGTGCGAATTCTGAGTTTAAAAATATCAAAAAACTAGAACTTAGTCACTTTTTATTTTTAGTTCTTTCTGTACTAGTCTTATTTGTAAAGAAAATGTCGAAGCATTTAAGACGCTCGTCCTTTTTATCTTTTATGTTTTGTAAGCAATATTGAGCGTTTTTTCCTAAAGAGGCCTATTTGGAGCGACCTAAGAATTAAGGACTGCCCTGACCTCCGATCTGAGTGGCTAAAACAATGGGAGAATGCGTGTGTCTGTCACCCCAGTCAATCAGCAAGGTTTTAGGGACCGGAGTGGGGTGTGGTCTGCCGTCAACCGAATTCGTACGGGTGTAGCCAAGTGCTATTACCACATACACAAATGGGGTATCGCGGCTGCGGGCACTCAACACAAACTGTTCAGCACAGTGTGGAGGATTGCCCCTTGGCCAAATTTGACGGCGGATTGGAGTGCCTATGCCTTCTGACTCCAGAGGCTAGCTAGACTGTGGCTGGCCCAAGTTAAAGTTAGATTCTAGACATTTTGGTATAGATCGCAAGAGTGTAACACCATACGATGATGATTGTATACAAATTAGCTTGGGAATACAGAAATTAGGTAATGATTGCGAAAGCCATGATGTTAAGTCATTCTTAACTTTTCCGCGACTATTAAGTATCTTGCACACCACACTCTGGGTTCTTAAGACTTATTTCTCAAACTGTTATTATTCCAGGCGTAACTTACCCCGACGAAGGCTCTATATCAGTGCTGGGTCATATTAGTGGGCCCGAGTACAACTTCATGACGACCCCTCAGATGATGGGCTACTGCCACCATCTGAAAGTGCTTGTGGATGACCTAACTGTGGAAGAGCACCTCGTTTTGTTTACTGAGGTAATTTCATGTACCTTTTTGTTTAGAGTTTGTACTCCGAATGTGATGGTTTCTTTTAGGACAGGATTGTTGGAATTAATATTATCTTAGTTCAATATTTTTAAGCTATGCGGATATGTTTTAGACAAAAATAACGTAATGTTGACTGAATGTAAAAATTTTGCAGATCTCGCTCTGGAATGAATCAAAACAATATCTGACCGAGTACCAGCACATTAGACTGAAGAGATTACTTAGGGAATGCGACTTGGACACAGTCCGCCGTGCTCATGTGGGGAATTTGGGAACTTACTATCGTACGCAACTTTGCTGGGCCCTAGCTCTGTTATTAGAACCAAGGGTACGTTCATCTTACCTACAATGTACGGTAATTGTACCTACATATAGACACAATTCAAAGTATGCAAACATTAGACTACTCTTTACAAGTTATAATTGTCTACTATGTTGTATTGATAACTATTAAACACATAATTTTGCTCAAAAGAATATAACTTACAAAATTTTGTTCACTTTACAGATTATATTCATCCCAGATTTAACAGATAAGCCCACATATGTAAGAGTAATTAAAGATAAGATAATGGTAAATACCATTTTTTGGTAAAACATCTAGAATTCTTTTAATGGTCGTCATACTGATAGCAAATCGTCCACAATTTTAGAATTATAAGAGGCACATGAGTATTATGATGATGTCCTACTCCACTATCCAAATGGAGTGCTCGGACAGAGTATTCATATTCTACAGCAAAATGTTGGTTTTTGGTGGCACGCCCGCTTACTTGTTTTTTAAGTATGGTGAGTATAGTAATTAATTGTCTCTTCAAGTAAAATAACAACAAACACGCACTTTTCCGTATAGGTACAAAGAAATACAAATGTCCAAATTTTATGGGGCTTACCTAATGCAACAAGAACCGATGTTGACCCAAATCTACCCTTTTTATGTGAGACTCGTGCCAAGTTATGAGTGAGACGTGTATTTGAGGTGATGATGATTACAGGGGCCTTATCATAATAGTTTCGAACATGGGTAAAATAATCTCGTTCTCAGTGCGGTTTTTAAGCTGCCACGGTTGGGGGGCAGCGGGGCGATTCTCTAAGTGACAGCCTTGAGTTTGTCGCTGTGACAGCGCTGTATGGTATTACCAATCAGTGAACAAAGTAATACAGCGCTGTCACGGTGACAAACTTAAGGCTGTCACTTTAGAGAATCGCCCCGCAGGTCGCGATTACCGCGTTCGGGTAAGCTTTCGTAGCGGCACGACAGCAGACGGCGAAAATATTTCGGAGCTGCTGAAGAGAGCGTCACAAGCGGGCGCAACCATTCGAGCACATCTCGGTTCGCTGCTTGTGCTGCGGTTACCCGTTAGCCCCACCGCCGCCGTTGACGCCTTCGTGAGGGATCTGTACGACGACGCCGCTAGATACGGCGTTTCCTCCATCAACATCAGTCTGCCGGACACTGAAGAAGCTTGTAAAAGGTATGTATATCCAATCAACGCAATCGCTGCTATCTCCAGTATTGTAAATGATCACGCCGTCACCTCGATCAACCAACGTCAACCTACAAACACAGTAAATGATTTTGAGGTACATACACAGTCATGGAATTTGATTATTTAACAGATAAAAAAGATTTTTCACATTTTCATAAATATTATAAAAACAAATGAGTGCTATGGAATACAACAAAATGTAAATTAAGTTCGTTTATTGGTATAATACGACCATTGACCTATAAACAAAAGGTCAATGTCTATGACTAAATACAAATAATCGTCAACCTGCTAAATATTAAAATACTCTGGCTGTGGCTGTGCATCCCGCAAGCCTCTCTGCGGATCCTAATAAGGAAGGAACCTACTCACCGCTTTACATAGTGGTACCTACCTCAGCTTACCTAATGTAAGATGCTAGATATGAAGGAAGTTCGTAAGAGATTCCTCCCTACTTAAGAATGCATAAAGAAGTAAAAGGTTACATGAATACAGAATTTAAAGAATAAAATAGTGATAACACATTTTTTCAGTTGACCAATCCGCATTGGGCCAGCGTGATTGACTAAGGCCTAGACACCCTAACTTAGGGTAGGCTCGAGCCCCTCGGTGGTGACGTATATGAGCTGTGATGATGAACACATTTTTTGCGATTAACTTAAATCCTTCATATGTATTAAACTAATTAAATGTAAAAAATTTCAGGGCTATAAGTGAAGCTAGGGCTGCGAATTTTCAATCCGATATATATTCCCTCAATGTCTGCATGGATGCATTAAAAAGGATTGCCGGCAAGTATCTTTGTTTAGGCACAGATTATGGTCAAATATCTAACAAGAATCTCGAGATGCGGATTACGAAAGAAAAAATGGACAGGCAGAGGGCTCGAACTCATCTTTACAGATGGTTGTGTGAATAATCTTAATCATGTTCTTCATTTTCCCATAAATTTTTCTAGAACCACGTGCATGGAAACGAAAGCAAACTTATGGTCTGAATTTGATCAGTCTGAAAGCGATAACATGGAAGTTTATTTCCTTTTATTTGTACTTCAAGTGGTGTTTTGTTATTATGGTAAGTCATTCAATACGTATTCATATAATAAGTATCTTTTTTAATAACCATATTATAAAGTAGCATAAATATATAATAGATGATCGCAGCAGCCGTGTCAGGAATTTTCATCGGGGTTTCCTTGACCAATACACTGTTATACTTAGCAAGTGATCATAATACATGGAAGTTACTTCAGGGAGAGGTAATTATTAAATTTATATATATTCCTATTCAATTTCGTCGTGCCTACTCTTATAACCTTCCAAGCTTATATTTTTAGATCCTTACTGTTGAAGCATTAAAAATTAAAACTACGCTCATAGTTCGAACTGACAATACAAGCGATGCCAGATCCGTTGCAAACGCGTAGGAGATGTTATTAAACTAAAACTACTGTACATACATCAAGATAAATAATAAGTATCGGATAACATCGGAAACAATCGTCTCACTTATCAAAGACAAATGACAAATAGTAGTTTGACCCTAAAATTTCTTTACAATCAAAAGAGCAGCTCTATATCAAATTCAATAATATACTGCCTAGGTGTGTCGGTCATCTTCGGAAACACAAAGTTAGCTTATACCCATTATTTATCTTGATGAACTGTACTTACCTACATTTCTTAGTTATAATATTATCTGTGGTTTAATTAAGTAGATTTTGCATATTTCAATAAACTTAAATAAAGTGACCGGTGGTGGTGTCTAAACTTTTTCACCAAGTCCTCAATTTTTTCAAAGCATTTATTTCACAGTGTTCATTGTTTTTCTTTCTATTTGCCGGATTGTTTTATCGGTCGCTTTAATAGAGTTTATGGACTTTGCATTTTTTATAATTAATGTTTAGAATATTTAGTAGCTAATTTGTGTTTTGCATGTATTTCTGTAAAAAATTGTGTCTATAAAGATATTAAAAAAATTAGACTAGTTAGACATTGGAATGATAGTAAATAATAATATTATTATAAATCTTTTAGGTATGTCTTGTCTGAAACGAAAGCTATAGATAATGAAGTTAAATCAATGACTTACACAGCGTTGTCGCATACAGAGGTCTGTAATAAATGTTAATGCTTCAGTAGGAGAGTATATTAAATGATATATATATTTTATATTTCAGAGAATCAGTGACTTTACTATAGGTGGCTGTGGCACCGCGGCAAAACGTCAGGGAAGCTTAGCCTAAAGGAGCCCCGGATTGAGACCCATGTGCAATTCAGTGCCTTGTTTTGTATCAATTTTGTATTCAATTAGGTACCTAATTTAAGTGACCCACCCAACCACCCAATCCATTTTAGACCCATCGTACGCCTAATGACACCACTGGTAGGTAGTATGGTGGATATAAAAGTTAAACAATACTAACCGTGACCAAACTATTAAGTAATCTGTACCGTGACCGTGATGAATTTATATCATGTGTCATTAGGTTAGTAGTTAATAAGAAACTGCAATATTATGTACCAATTAAATGTACATTGGTGGATACATTTGTATGAAATCAAGCTAATTTAAAAAAATATATTTAAAGAAAATATTTTTTCCAAAACTTTATTTTTTGTTTACTTGTGATTTTAACCCTAGCTGTTCATTGGTCTACTAGAGGGGTACGGTGGATCTGAAGTGCACTCAATCCAAAACTTGCCTAGGGCCCCAAAATGATGTAGTTATGCCACTGCCAAAACAATTCTGTCGAACGGGATTGCAAAGTAACAAATGGCAATTTCTATTGACAACATGACAATTGGAATTTTCAAGACACCACCAATATTGTTTGCAGAGCTTGACGGAGTACCTAGTGACCCGTGCTATAGATTCCCCGCAGCAATATGTCTACATGTATGCGTACGGACTGGATGTATTTAGTGACAGCGACGGTGATCTTAAGGTACAAAGTCAAACAATTTAATTTAATTTGGCAATCAATAATTGTTGATGTTAATTGACAATTAACCATCATGGCTCTTTTTTTAACCAAGCAGTCCACGGCCAACATACGAAAAAGAGTATAATCTTTTTATTTTTCTTTAAAATAATTCATAAATATATTTTTGCACTATATAATGTCATAAGCAACAGCGTATTTTTGGTCCAATTTTAGGACCAAAAACTAAAAAAAAATAAAATAAAACCGACTTCAAAAACACCAAAAAGTCATAAATAATTTTAAAATACATACAACATCACAGTTTTATATTGAAGTCGGTGCCAAAGTAACTAAGTAGGTATATTAATTGTTCTTTTTATTTTTTAAGACTTTCCAGCAGGCCTATTCGCTAACTACGGTTGGTAACTAGAACTGTCATTAATTTTTGAATGACATTTTATATGCATTATTAGTTAAGTGATCTTTTGTCTTACGGCAGCGTTCATGATAGCAGTAATGGATGATAAGTTCCTTTCAAAAATGACAGTACTAGTTAGCAACCGAAGTTAGAGAATAGGCCTGCGGGTGATCATTGCTTGGCGTCGACTTTTATATAAAACTGTGATGTTGTATGTATTCTAAAATTATTAATGACTTTTTGGTGTTTTTGAAGTCGGTTTAATTTTTTTGTAAAAAAAAATTTTTTTATCTTTTTGGGATGACAATGGGACCACATCGGGAGTATACTCTTTCGATTACAAAAAGAATTTTGAAAATCGGTCTACAAATGACGGAGTAATCAGTCGAACATAGAACCTCCTCCTTTTTCGAAGTCGGTTAAAAATACGCTGTTGGTTAACTTACATCAAATAAAATTTTACACTGTCACGGTGAATGCCTTCAAAAATAAAGCATACATATATCGATGACAGCAGTTGCTTGTTTATTCCATCATTTCCTTTTAAACATCGATTAATATATCATTTTGTGACTTCTAAAACATAGTAAACACATTTTTTTTCGCATAAATTTACATATCACTTTGCTTTTTATACATGTCTTGCCTTCGTATTAAAGAATCTGTTGAAACCTTGCATCTAGCAAACACTGAAGAACTTTGTAAATCAAATTGTTAGTGTCAACCTACCTACATTGTAACCCGGAAAAGCAATAAAATTTAAAAAAAACTTTCAACTATTTTCATCATCATCATCTTCTATTCTTTAGATCCATGCACTATACAGCCCGCTGAACCACGATGACGGTGCTGCCGCGCGATCTCTCGCTCGCGCCTATATGGCCGTCCTGCGATATTATACGGGAGCGCTTGATGCCACCATACAAATCATAGATGACCCACTTTCCCTCGATTTAACACCAGTAAGCGATAATAAGATAATTTATTTTTATATGAATTAACAACGTTCATGAAATAGAAGAGCCCCCTAGACAAATGCCACACGCTAACTTATCTGCAGTCGTTCCGCAGATATAAAATGTATAGAAATGGCATAGCTTGCGACAACCTCACGCTATTTTTTTCGCAGCTAATGTCATCATACATTTTTTCTGCGGAATGGCTGTAGAAAAGTTAGCGTATGGCATTTGGCTAGGAGGTCAGATCGTCTTCTTGCTTCTTGGTATTTGAAACGGAAACAATTTCATTCCAGTGGATGGGGCTTGCAGGAAAGCCGTCGCTTTTGATTCAATTTTTACTAGTTTTGTCTGTATCTCACATAACACTACTGCCATCTATGGAGCATGGGCTCATAAGACATGTACAGGTTGTATGTTTACTTCTCATTATATGACAGCTATGTAGACTCGATTCTTTCATGGTTTATCGATTTTAACAAAAACTTTGTTAGTTAAATGCGCTACAAAAATAGATTTTCTCTAAATTGTGTTGAGAAATAGATTATTATTAGATCTTATTATAGTATCGTTAACTATGTCTAAAATTGGTATAAATGATGAAATGTACTACCTAATACATTAAAAAGATAATTAATAAATAGAGCAAAATTACTGTTTATTTGGGTATGTTATCAAAATCACTTGCATTGTGTTATTTTATTTTATACTCAATGTAAACTTTCTCATTTCTTTATCTTCTTTGCAGTGTCAAGCTATGAATTTCTCTCCCGCGCGCTACTGGTTTTCATTGTTTTTCTGTGATCTAATATTGCTATGGTTTTTGGCTTTGATTATAACCATTGCCATGTTTTGTATTGTTTACTTCACTGTACCTACGATAACTGTTACATTTTCTGATATCGGTAAAACTTTTATTTCATTATTATTAATGAGATATACTTTTATCAGTTTATTCTTGATGAGTCACTTTTGTTTTCTTGTTTCAAGTTATCGTTCCGTCTATGATGGCGATTTATGCACTGGGCTGCATACCTCAAGCTTATCTTTTCAGTATTGGACCACGACCAGCACTTAACTTTATGACATTTGTTATCGTCAATGTAGTGTTTGGTACTTATATGATTTTCCTAGAATATTTACAGCTCAATATTTTGAAATATTTAATCTTTAACTAACTGCAAATAATGTGTTTTAGGAGAAACAACGATATTAGCAAAACTGTTCTATGGAAATGCACTCCATTACGCATTGTACTTCATGAGACTTTCACCCCAATTTAATATGGCATATGGATATATCAAGATCGTACACACATTCCTGTACAATAGCGAATGTGTGCTGTTCAAAACTAAAGAGCTTTGTTCATCCAAGATCCTACATAAATGTTGTGGTAAGATTTAAATATTGAGTAAACAATGTACCTAAAATAAAAAGTTGTCTTATTAGTAATTATAGTTTGAGGTTTAAACATGGAATAGCCGTTTGAACTTTCTGTCCACTTTTAATTAAAACATATATACAAACACGCACACACACACACACATACATACGCGCGCGCACGCACGCACACACACATATTCATTATTGCATGTACATGTAAAAAGCATTTATATTTATAATATTTATAGCAAAAAACACTAGTTATAATATTTAAAATAGTGTAGGTACGAGCACTAAATCGTGGCATTATGTAAAATCATTAGTCCGAGGGTGAGGGCCTGGCGATCTGTCACAGTCGTCACACAGGGATTACCCTAGTATTGACACCACAACACCAGTCTCTCACAAGGGTACTTACTGTAATTTAATTATCATTCATTGTGTACCTTATTATTATGTATACTTACTTACCTTTGTAATGAGAAAATAATAAAACATTATTAAATTAAAATGGTGACTGCATGGTGTAAAATTTTTAAGTAAAACCTTTTTCGCACAATGACTACAACGTTGTAAATATGTAATTCGATTGTTTGACTTTCAACTATTTTATCATTCGGCTTTGAAGTAAATATGGATAGATACTTTGGAAATAAAAGTAATTTTTGAATACGAGTTCCGACGTGGAACTAACGCACCTGAAACATTTCGGAATATTAATGCTGTGTTTGAAGAGGATACGGCGCATATCAGGTGCTTACATTCATAGTGAAAGCGCAGGTGGAATTGTAGCCTAAAAGCCATTGACGGTTATATACGTGGTGAATGGCCTAAGCTAATATCAGTTTCACCAATAAGTCAGCGAAATATGAAAAAGTTATAACGCCAATGAGAAATTTTTTCATATTCACCGCTACCATTCAAGTCATTTGATCAGACAATGCCATCCAACTGTAATAGGTATTTGTGGCCAAAGCCTTGGTATATTAAATTATTATTTCTTAGAATTCGTACTGCTGCAGCAGCTTCACTGTATTTCCCCCTCATTGAATCTGTGGGTGCGGGAAATTTACCTCTCCTACCAGGCAGTATAGAATCACGAGAACACATTCAGACATTCAGAGTAAACGAGCAGTAGCCGCGCCCACACCCGCACCCAACCTGCAATATGAATGCAGAATGTCTAATAAGTGCGTAGTTCTCTGTCGAACCATATGATTTTAAATCATATAACCTGTATATCTAATTATTTATACAGCACGAAATGTTTGCAAAATGCATCACATTTGACGTACATATATTTTGCTTGTACGTGTAGTCAATATTTTGTCTAATCTTCTGTGTGTGTACTTTTTTCTAGCTCAGTAGAGCGCTACCATTGACATATACTAAACATTTTTCACAGCAAAGTGTGGTATTTTACAAGAGTGCTTTTCAAGAAAGAGCTATTTTACTGCAGCACCGGGAGTGTTGGTTGAAATGTTCTCTATCCTATTGACGAGTCTTCTGTTCATGATGCTCCTTCTGTTCTGGGAATACAGGATTTTACAAGGAATTTGGATAATAGTATGTTCGAAAGTAACGACTATGTCCAAACAACAGGCTGGAGCACAGCAGGCAACTGGAGTTGTGAGGGAGCGAGTAGAAGTTACTGACAAATTGAAAGAATTGTCTTGCAAGCAAAGTAAAGTATCTGTTATTTTTAGTTTATATTATTATGCCTTTCAACTCCGGAAGCAAAACCCTAAAAATCATAATGAACATTTGGGGTTCAAAATAGCTTTATTCGCAGAATACCAGATTCTCAAAATACCAGATTCTCATTTCACCATAAATACAGTTGAAAACACTAAAAATAAAACAAATAATACATATGTTGGATTCTACATAATAATATGTATTATTTGTTTTATTAAGGAGTTTGGAGTCAAGTGGTAAAATGGAATCTATTTTATACAGGCTGTCTCAAGACTATGCGTCATAAAGAGAAAGTAGCTTAAATATTATAGATAGGATATTTGGCTGAAAGGAGACTTTGTTTTATTTTTAATAGTATGTAATACTGCATTCAAAGATTTTCGAAAAATTACTTACTTCGTCTGGGAATCGAACCGAGACAAAACAAATTATTCCTCTTAAGAAACAGTCATGTAAATAAAAGAAACAGCTTGAAATTTGTCATTAAAATTTAAAAAATATTTATTGATGACGTTCGTAACTTGTAAATGTAATATTTATAAAAGGGCGGACGTTTGTTTAATTTAAAATCAGTGACGAATATCTTCTAAAGTATAGCTCACAGAATGTCGAAATTTAGGAAATGTAAGGTACATAAATAGTTTTTTACTCCTAATCATAGCTAGCTAGACACTATAAAAACTTCATTCAATTAAAAGCTGTCGAGGTAAAAAATAAATTTTATTTATTTTCTTTAGGTACAAAATAAGGTCTTTATGAAAAAAACAAGTTCTTTACTTCGCTTTTATACGACAGTTACATTGTCAATTCTACTTATATTCACACCTACGAAAGATAATAAGTATAATAACTTCATGTAAATACCTACCATCATATAAATAAATGTTAATAATATTTTGATTTCGACTGTCCAAAATCTCCTTTTTTGCGAATCTAGTATTAAGGAAAATCTGCTATTTTGAGAATCTGGTATTTTGACAATGTGGTATTTTGAGAATCTGATATTCTGCGAATAAAGCTCAAAATATGCCGTCAACATCGACCAACACCATGTCATTTTTGTCGGAGCTCCGGATGACCACATCCTGGAAGTCGCTATAAAATTAATTTAGCTATTATGTATTAGCAATGCCCATGTCACTTTATCATAAAGCAAATCACAAATTATTATGTAAAAGTAAATATTAAATTATTGCAAGATGCCACAACCACTATCGACAAACAACTATGTATAGAAACAAAATCGAGCAAATTAACTTCGGTGGATGAGATACACAGAACACAGAAAGAGATAGAAGAACTCCATTCTGTGTTCTAGAAGAGCACTCTTAAATTGATGTATACGTAGGATTTGTAGGATTTAAAGTCCCTTTAAAATAAGACAAATATTATACTTGAAACATGATCCGTAAATGTGTATCGGTTACAGGAGAAAAAGTGGCCACTTTTGGAGAATATCTCTTGTCAGATGACATATCAGTTAAAAAAGCTGGGCTTTACCATCTGAAGAACATAAATTTTGGCGTTGGGAAAGGCGAAGTCTTAGGTTTGTCTTGTGTAAAACCTAACGACAGAGCAATGTTATGCGAGGTTTTGGCTGGGTACAAGATGCCTAGTAGCGGCGAACTCTGGTGTATGTCCAAGTGGAAATTGAAGTCTCAACCTAATAAGGTATTCCCTTCTAAGAGTATTCCATTAGTAATTACGACACTATTCTAAACTGTAAATTATATTTTTAAAGATAATGATTACAAAGCACGTTGTGTAACCAAATTCAGTACAGACCTTTACAGTCTTATATATGTATAGATAGATAGACGTCAGACAGAATAGGTATATTATTTTAAATAATCAATCAAGAAACAATTAACTTATTTAATCCTTATATGTACATATAATTATAATTGCAAATACAAGTAGAAGAGAATGAAAAAATTAATCTTCATTACTCATACTCGGAAAGTAGGTCTGAAGTTGCCTAAGGAGCAGGTTGAAAGTAATACTCTTTAGCCCGCATGCAGCTTTTTTTTGTGTGTGTTGCACGATTACGCAGCCAATTGTGGACCGAATTTTTAAAATTCTTTTTGAATTCGGTAGAGTATACTCCTGCAGTGGTGTCATTGTCGCCAAAGTCAGGATCTGATGATGAAATCCCAGGAAAATCGAGGGGAAACCCTTAAATTTGATAGGTACATTTTTTGTATTTTTTTTTCAATTTACTTGTATCTACGATAGATAACAAAAATACGTTCGGGTGTCTGAGGTTTTTCACTATTTAAATAACATGTTGTATATAATAGCTAAAATATTAAGTTTATAACAAAGGCCCATATTGTTAAGTTTCTCGGGAAAAACACCCTGCCCCTTGATGTCAGTATAATGTGCTCCTTCTCTCTAGTATTGCCGACACGTATCGGTAAGTTTCGGAAAAAACACCCTGCCACCCTGGTTGACAGTGCAATGTGCTCTAGCCTTGTTGGCTGTGCTGCGGGGAGTCCCATGGAAAAATATTGCTAAAGAGATACAGAACTACGTCGAAGCATTGGGTAACTGAATCAGATAATTATAACTTTATATTTATAAATATCAATAGAATAAATAAATTAAAATAATAAGATTTAATTGTGAGGGATAGACGTTGAATCAAAAAAAAATTTTTTTTTCAAACTTTTCTTCGTTGCATAAGTAGTGTGAATGAGTGCACCGAAGCTACTACATAGTTACATACATGATTTAGAAAATCAAATCTGAGCTGTCGAGTAGCTTATTCATTCTATAATCGATCTTTTCTCAAACATTAGGTATACCTTTTTTTACATACGACAGGGAAGCTCTTTGCCTTCATCTCACCTGATGGTAAGTGACGATAAGACCAAAGGTGGAAACGATGGACTCCTCATCAACTGATGAACTGGCTATTTTACCTCTTTTAATTGTCGGAACAAAATTCTATCAATATTGTTTTGTTATTATGACCACATACATAAGTAAGACGGTGGTAGCTAGCCAGACACGTATGCCCTATACCACCAACCATGGGGAATCGAACCCCGAGCCTTCCGATTGACACGATGGTCGACACCACTAGGCAATGGAGGCGGCAAGCCAGCTACCTACTCTTTTCCCGAAGACACTTTCGCTTTTGTTCCTACGAGTATATAATATCAATTTCTCGTTGTAGCTGATCCCAGCTGATCCACAAAAAAACCTGTGGAAAATAGATTGTTTCTCTGAACTGAACTCTGGACATTATAGCGGCATACTCGCCGCTATAATGTCCAGAGTTTGTCGGCTAAGTTTCAGAGTTTGTCGCTTGCGAGTTTCAGAGATATGTGTGCCGTGTGACTCAGCTGGGGTAATGTTACCCCAGCTGAGCCACACGGAGCTCGAAAACGAAAAGACATAGCGAAAATCTGTTTGCTGATACAGATAGACGGCAGTTTGTCGAAGTTTGTCGGACAAGTTTCAGTGTACATCGGGCTCGCGTTTAATGGGGTTGTGTGGCTCAGCGATGGGGTAACGTTACCCCAGCTGAGCCACACGGATCTCGAAAACTCTCAATTCTCGAAAACTCAAAGAAAATCAATTTACTACTGTGTCATGAAATGTAAAAAGTGACCGTGTTTATCGGGGACTTGGTGTATTCTCGTCTTTCGCCCTGCGCTCTCAAAATGCGAAGGAAAGTCGCCCGAATTTACGGGTGATGATAGGTAAGTACCACGGGAATCACACCAAAGACGATGTCGGTCCGCTTTTGTAAAGGTAACGCAAAATCTATTACAATCGCTATTAATTTTATAGTCAATGTAGAATATCACTCTTCTTGAGAACACCGTTATGAGTACACTCGGCGTCAAAAAAATCGCACCTCTAAGAAAATCACTTTCAAATGTCATTAACTTTTGATATGCAGATGCAGTCACATTTATTATGATTTTATTTAAAAGGTTACTAAAATGAACTTAATAAAAAACATTACTTTTCATTATCAAATAAAACCTAAAGCAACAAATATAATGTCACAAAAATTTCTTGCAAATTTTGCTACCCGGGAGAGTCGTTAGTTGCGCTTTCTTTGTGGGTATAAAAAGGTCAACACGGGGCTAATGTGGGTCATTCGCTATTCAACCGTTGAAGAGGACACATCTGTACATTTTACTAAAGAAAAAAACACCTGGAAGATGGATACCACAGCTGATGAGGAAGCTCAAGTGGTTGCACTACTGCAATTAGGGATGCGGCAGTGTGATATCGCCCGGCAACTGAATCTGAGCCGTTTTTCGGTTCGAAGATTATACCAGCGCTTTTTAGAGACCGGTGGCTATATCCGGAGACATGGGTCCGGTAGACGTCGCTGCACTTCGGAAAGAGACGACCGGTTCGTTGTGTCGTACTCTTTGAGAAATCGCTTCTCAAACGCTGTTCAGTTCCAACAGCAGCTCCAGGCAGCTCGCAGACGCACCGTGAGCGTCTCTACGATTAGAAGAAGACTGAAGGAGAAGAAGATAGCAGCCCACAGAGCTGCTACAGGTCCAAAATTGACTGCAGCGCACCGGCGAGCCCGCTTACAGTTTGCTCATGACCACGTCGATTGGACCCTTGAGCAGTGGGGAGCTGTTCTCTTCTCAGACGAGACGCGAGTGTGTCTTTTCTGCAACGACCGACGGAGAAGGGTATACCGGAGGCAGGGTAAACGTTTCGCCCAAGCCTGCATCCAGGAGACGGTGGAATATGGAGGCGAATCCTGCATGTTCTGGGGTGGTATGTCGGCTGCCGGCAAAACCGACCTTGTCTGCGTCTCCCGGACGGGAGGTGCTCGCGGACAAGGGTCGCTGACTGCTCGCCGCTATGTCACAGAGATCCTGGAATTTTTTGGCGAGGGGTTCACATTAATGCACGACATCGCTCGCGCTCACTGCAGCCATCGTGAGCGACTTTCTGCGGAGGTCCCAAATTTCTGTGATGCAGTAGCCAGCGAAAAGCCCGGTTCTGAATACGATAGAGCACCTCTGGGACCATCTTAAACGGAAGGTTCGATCTCGTGATCCAGCTTCTTCGACTCTACAGGAACTCCAAGACGCGGTAATTGAGGAATGGGATCTTGTCCCTCAAGAAGAGCTCCTGAAGTTGTTGAGGTCCATGAAGGACCGCATGGAAGCCGTCATCAGGGCAAGGGGGGTAATACTAGATTTTATGTTAACTTTAAGACACTTATTGTACATTTTTTTGTAAATCATCGATTGTTATTTAGGACTTAATTAAGGATTTTTATTATTTTTTTCATTTTAATGTATTTAAAAATGTATTCAAAATTTATTTTGTATCATTATAATTAAACAAAAGTTTAAATTTAATTGTTTTTTGATACTCCTTTTTGTTACCTTTCTAATGATACCCAACACTATCCTCTAAATAAGGTTTAGGAATTTTTGAACAAGATTTTTAAAAGGTGCGTTTTTTTTTTGACGCCGAGTGTATTATAATGACGTTGTAAAACATGTGAAATTGTATGCGATGGTAAAAGATGTTGAGTTACAATAAAGGACCAGCCCCCCTAGACAAATGCATGAAAATGACACTAGCCTGTGACAACCTCACGCTATTTTTACCGCAGCTAATGTCATCTCCCTACATTTTTTCCGCGGAAAGACTGCGGAAAAAAGTTAGCGTGTGGCATTTGTCTAGGGGGGCAGGTTCTTTAAGTTATGCAGCTTAAGTACACACAGACCTTGTTAGCTGCGCAAAAACGCCGCTGCGAAACCTCCTGCTCAATGAGCAGCAGCGCGTGCAGTTCGCTGCCGCTGTGGTCGGCGCGCCCACCGTTCTGGTCTTGGACGAGTGCATCGCTTCCCAGAGGCAACTAATCAAGAGGGCCATGTACTCAATTTTGTACACGCTGAAGAAACGAGGCCACGCCATCTTCCTTAGCGGTAGTAGGTAGGTTAAACAAAATGTTTTCTTAATATTAGGCAGGTATGATTTTTTTCTAACTAGGCGCCATCTACAGCTACACACGTAACTGTATGCCTGGCAAATTTTCCGGTACAATTGAACAGTAAATCGAAAAATGGTGAGTTTAATAGGCGTGCGTGTCAACGAAACTAAAATAGTGGAAGTGCGATAGCTACTTTCACATTACTATGGCAACCGTCGTCGTCGCCAAATTCTTTTATCATGATCATCACAGTTCACAAACGTCACAGCACAGCTCATATACCTACACAGCACAGCTCATGTATAGAGAGGTTTATGCTTGCCCTGAGTTAGGCCTTAGTTTACTACGCTGGCCCAGTCGAATTGGTGATTAGAAAAACTTATACCAAAACCACAGATAATATAACACCCAATAAGATATTCCACCACGCCACTGTTCAAGTATTGCTTGTTGCACATACCTATACTTATAGCACGCGCGACAGGCCTGACAACTATAAGAATCAAATGGTAGCAGACGACGAGTGTAAAATACATGTCACCACTCTCTCTTCACGTGGCTGTCGTAGTGGAGTTTACTCCCCCTGCGAAGAGTATGGAAAACTCGAAACATACCTACAGTGTATGGCCTACACCAATATGTCTGGCCAGCGTGATGTTACTCCTAGACCAATTCCTTTTAAGTGCGACGTTAGTATTTTTGTGGAAATGAGTAACAAACAGTACATGTGCAAATTGAGACAGAATCGTGCGGAGAGAAAACCATCGCCGTCGTAAGAGTAAGCCATTTTCATCTTCATCATCATTATCATTCTTGCGAATTTGCAATATAGGCACATGGACCTACAAAAAAATAAGGACGTAGTGTGGCATTACACAAATGTGAAGCATGCAAGGTAAGACAATTTCATGTGTTTGTACCAAGACCAACACAACCTACACTCACACAGATGTACCAGGTAAGACAAAAAGCTGTCAATTTTCAACGAGCAAGACACACAAATGTGCTGTCATTTGCATGCTTCACTCTTGATTCAACAACGCCAACGCTCCGTCCGTCTTTTTTTCAGGTCCGTGTATAGGCACCATATTTTGGAGTAGAAGATTAGGAAGAATACAGAAATTGGGATTTCATATGAAAGCCTTTGATGTAACGTTAGTTCGCTTTTTAATCGACTTAACAAAAAGGAGGAGGTATTCAATTCGATTGGATGTTCTTTTTTTGTTTGTTACCTCATACTATGTCATCATCGATTTGGATTTGCAAAATTCCTTTTTTATCTAAGAGGGTATACTTATACTTCCCGATTGCGATTGCTCCCATTGTCACCCATAAATTTTATAGACACGTACAACGTGTTTCATGTTTTTTTTGAAGCTATTCGTGTATTTGCGTCTGGTAGTTATGAGCCGAGCTGATGGTGGAAGGATTTTTGACTCTTATGAGTAAGTAGATGTAAGTTTTTATTACTAAATACAATAGGCTTTTTGAGTATGCGTTCCCCCAGCAGGAAATTGACCTTTTTTTTTTCGGGGGGAAATGCGTAATCGCACCGTACCCGCCGTTGGGGAAATTATGTCCTAGGCTAAATTAAGTTTCATGAATAATTAGAGCGTAATTTGCTATAAATGTGCGCGAAATAAAAAATTTGTGCGCATTTCCGTTTTGGAAAAAAATGAGAAAAACGAATCCTGCTGGGGTAACGTTTTTCCAGCAGGAAGATTCTAAATGAATTATCCGAGAGATAAATAATTTATATGGGCGGATAGCTTATATTTGTGCATAAATGTGCGCCAAAAATGAAACTTGTGCGTGTTCGGGTTTTACAGATATTTCGTTTCCTGCTGGGATAACGTTTTGCTGAAACTTGTTTCTGCAAAACCATCGAATGTGCGCCCATTGAATAGAGATACATGAGTAGCTTTTAATTTGTGCCTATTTGTGACATAATTTGATTTTCAAAAATGTTTACAGTTTAGGAGTAATCGCGTATTGAAGAAAACTCAAAAAAAAATTATAGCGCTTAAATGAGAAAACATAAAAGCTCACTGAAAACGGTATTTGATTGGTCTTCTTGTTCCGATCAAAAATAAAAAGTTTCATGAATCTGGGAATACGCGTTTTTAAATAATATAACTTTAACTTTAATTGGTTATAACGTCATTTCAAACCCAAAATGTATGAAACTGATTAAAGCCAAGTTAAATGGGTATGAATAAAAAATTAGTGCATGTTTTAAAATATATATCATGAAAATTTCAGCACCATATATTTAATATTAAAGTAAATATAAACAAAAAACCGAAACATGGGCTAACTTTATGGTTATCCGACTAAATTCGAATGACAACCAAAAAGCGACGGTTACATACATATTGATAACCTTCTTAATTTTACACACGAAACAATTGCGTCTGGGTACACTCGGCTGTTTTGAAAAGTTAATTTAGGCCTTTTATTTTTACATACATATACTAACTAGCTCCACTTCAAAATTAAACAATTTTTACTAAAAAAAATGTCAAAAAATAAGCACTTCTACTTTAACCTAATAATTTAATGTGTGTTTATATATCATTTGGATAGATATTATTAAAATTATATAAACCTCTTAGTGGAAATAGATATAATTATTTTTCTCTCTCTTTTCTTCTATATAAAAATTAATCGCCGTTGGTTAGTCTCGCAAAATCTCTAAAATGGCTCAAACTATTCATATGAAGTTTATTGTATGTGTTTCAATAGGTCCAGGTAAGGGAAGGTTATTCGGACCCGATAGGTGGCGCTGTAATTGGGCAGGAAACTTCTACCGGGTCCACTAGACATACTATAAAAATTGTTAAGTTATAGAAATAGTACAGAAACCAACAATGTTTGCACCAATTTATATGAAACATAAGAACTGAAACAGCAAAATTGTTTTCTGAATTAAATCAATCGGTGGCGCTAGTTGAGGTATGGTTGATAGTGCCGATCTCCTTTTTTACCTATATACCTACTAAGAGAGCGTTGGACCACTATCTCGCCTAATGGTAAGCGCCAATGTAGCACGCTCTCCTAGATAGTGCCTGTTCACTCCAAATTTGAAGGATCCTAGATTATAATTTTGAAACTTGACAATGGTATTTTTTTTTGACAATTTATTTTAGAATCCATTAAAGGTTAAATTATTTTACACAGCTTTTAACTAGCTTAAAAATCTCATGATAGAGCGGAATACATTATTCAAATAATTGGCTGATGTATAACCTAAATAACATTTTACATAATCCATTCCGCAAGAATTTTAAGGGTATTCTACCACAATATGGTAATGAAATATAATACAAGGGTCTACCCTGCCCAGTAAACTATATTTTTTTTTAATTTATCACAATCCTTAAGGTTTATCTGCCGGGCCCAAATTTATTTAATTTTATTATTAAGATACTCACTTAAGAATATTTTATTAATTAAAATTGAACCATTTAGGATAGCTTATCTTATGATAAAAGCACGACAGATTATTTTGTACTATTACAACCTCCTTGTACGTATTATAGCCATGAATAATACATTAATTATAATAAACTCAAAAACACAATTGCGGATTTACGTTATAAACGCGACTGTACCGTCAACAACTTTTGTTTAATACTGTCAAGAATAGAATGTCATCATTATGTATGAAATCGTCGCTTTTTGGCGGTCATTCGGATTTAGTCGGATAACCATAAACTTAGCCCATATTTTGGCTTTTTGTTTATATCTACTTTATTATTAAATATATGAAGTTGAAATTTTCATGATATATATTTTGGAACATGCACTAATTTTTGATTCATACCCATTTAACTTGACTTTAATCAGTTTCATGCAGTATGAGTTTGAAATGACGTTATACTCAATTAAAGTTAAAGTTATATTATTTAAAAACACGTATTCCCAGATTCATGAAACTTTTTATTTTTGATCTGAACAATAAGACCAATCAAATACCGTTTTCAGTAAGCTTTTATGTTTTCTCATTTAAGCGCTATAATTTTTTTTCGAGTTTTCTTCAATACGCGATTACTCCTAAATTGTAAACATTTTTGAAAATCAAATTATGTCACAAATAGGCACAAATTAAAAGCTACTCATGTATCTCTATTCAATGGGCGCACATTCGATGGTTTTGCAGAAACAAGTTTCAGCAAAACGTTATCCCAGCAGGAAACGAAATATCTGTAAAACCCGAACACGCACAAATTTCATTTTTGGCGCACATTTATGCACAAATATAAGCTATCCGCCCATATAAATTATTTATCTCTCGGATAATTCGTTTAGAATCTTCCTGCTGGAAAAACGTTACCCCAGCAGGATTCGTTTTTCTCATTTTTTTCCAAAACGGAAACGCGCACAAATTTTTTATTTCGCGCACGTTTATAGCAAATTACGCTCTAATTATTCATGAAACTTAATTTAGCCTAGGACACAATTTTCTGCTGGGGGAACGCACACGCTTTTTGACCCTCAGTTGTATTCTTTCAACTACGCACGGGGGAACGCACACGCTTTTTGACCCTCAGTTGTATTCTTTCAACTAACAACGATGTAGTCACAAAAAATAAAAACCGACAAGTCAAAAATAATATACATCAACATCATATTTTTATATTTTGAAGTCGGTGCCAAGTTTTAACTCATGAGCGCCTGATCATCGATTATCCGCACCGATTTTAAAATATATTCAAGATATTATTCTTGCCCTTTATTGTGTTTTAGTCAGATGTTTTTATATTAATTACGATTTTGGGCCGTCGATAGGCGTTTTTAAAAACTACAATAATTACTCTGTCTAATTTAATTACTAAAAATACATTAAAATATCTTATAGCCTAGCTTAAACTAGTGATCAGCGATTGATCTGTCCGTTCGCCACCGCGATTGGAGCGTAAAGACAACTGCGCTGGTCCTCTGGTCTGGTCATCTTTGTAAGCGGTTGCGACATACTTAGGGACAAATCAGAGGGTTCTTGGGATATATTTTTTTATTTTATTAACCTATATTGTCCCACTGCTGGGCAAAGGTCTCCCTTAACCCACTCCACAGATCACGATCCCTAGCATTCTCCGGCCATTGTGGTAGAAAAGCATCCAGGTCGTCACGCCAACGCTTTCTGGGCCTGCCCCGACGTCGACATCCGTCTCGGGGTTGCCATTGCGTGACTACTGGAGCTACTGGACTCTTGGGATATACGTATTTATAATTATGTGGTAGGGTGCTAATTAGGGTTGCCAGACTTTTTTTCGGACTATAAGGGACAAATTCTCAAATGCGCCAAAAATACGGGATTTGAGTTTTTTATCCGGGACAAACAAGAACTCTATTTAGTGACATTTTTTAACTTCTGTTGTTGATATTATTCCAAAGATCCACATATTTTTATTTGTTTTACCATACTTATAAAAATTAGTACAATTATAATCGTAATTAAAAACGATTATCATCTCGCTTTTTATTCAATTAGTGGTACATTTATTTCATACTCAGTCACCTGTCTCAAAACAATATCGATCGATTTCATAATAAAAACAGAGCACGATTCAAATACGGGACAGAGTTAGTCCCGCCGGGACATTTCGAACTATGCTCAAAATACGGGACGACTGGCAACAGTAAGTGCTAATGCACTCGTAACACATTGAACCTTTCTGTTTTGCCTTCCATCCCATGAATTCCCCGAATAGGAACTTATGTCATTGCACACACCTCTGCCATAATGATTTTATTGTTTTTATATATATTTTGTTTTTATTGTAATTTAAAAACAAGCGCAGGATATAGGTGCTTATGCCTTTATACATTCTACAATAATTTCGTGTGCTGCTTATGTAGATAACTAACATATTAATCTATGTATGCCCAACAGCGTCGAGGCGCACTTGCCAATAACGAATCGGATAGCAATATTGGTGAACGGGCGTATCGTCGACATCGACCACGTGGACACGCTGGTAGAACGCCACAGCCAGAGTGGCTACACTGTGGTGGTTCACCTGAAGGATGATGTCAACGTTAACAGAATGTTCGCAGATCATTTCAAGGAGTTCGTCATCAACGACACCACAGAGGTGAGATATTTCAATTAAGAGGGTGTGAGAGTCAGATGGTTGAACGGCGAATACAAACACTATGGATGGACTAGTAAAATACCCATCTGTTAGATATAGAACCTAACCAGCAGCAGATTGCTAGGAGTATAATATCAAAATCCCAATAAGTCCCGATAATGTTGTGTATCACCCACTTGTTTTTTTTAAGTTTGTGCAGATCACTATGGCTCAGTACAAATGACACACTATGGCTCAGTACACCCCCCCCCCCCCCCCCCTGTTATGTATTTAGTTTTATCACGCAAAATACACAATCATATATTATAGGTATGTATTTCTACTCACAGGTTTTAGTTAACGTTCAAGTACTAGACAACGATCTCAGTTGGCCGATGGTTTTTGAGAAAATGGAGAAATTGCAAGCTCAAAATCTTCAAGTCTACTCATATATCGTGTCCGCAGTGCCCATTGACTATATATACAATAATATCGTAAAGAATGAGTACAGCTTAGAACGCGTCCCTGGGCTTACTTCATCGCTTTTCCCAAATAAATTCTTCTCTTCAAAGCCTATAACCATGCCAAAACCAGAGGTTCTGAACCGACTTAGAACGTTTGAAAAGAAATATGATATAACCAAGCTAGAAGAATTACCATGGTCGGTAGTATTTAATAGGTAATATTATACTAGAGAAATACTTTTAAGTAATAATAAATATAAATAAAGTTTGTTAACATTATGACTACTTACTTTCATCCACATCAACACCAATAACTTACAAGATACTTACAAGATATAGATATTTATGATAAGATACTTATAAGATATAGGTACTTACAAAAAAAAATCACCGGGGGATTACTCTCTGTCACACCAGTGTGACACAGAAGATTTTTTTTCCTGACAGTCACACTACCTTTTTTTTTTTGTGTGGGGGGAAAATGCATTGGCGCATTCCTCGTGGTCGAGCCAAACCACGAGGATATGTGGGACTCCCCAGACCGTACACGGCCCGGGCCTACCCACTAAAAACCCCCCCAAGCAGCTCTCCGTCCGTCACAAGACAGGGGGAAGGGGACAACAGCCAGGCCTTATTCCCGCTGACCCCCTGCCTGTGACACGTCCGTTGCCGGACTCCCCATCTGGCTCTGCTACTTTGTGGAGCGGCACAGAATTGCGCCGCTCTACACCCCGAAATTGGTTTTTTATTGTGGTTGTCTTCCACGCGGTCCGACGCTCAGTGCGCCGGGCCCCCGGCCCACTCAGTGCGGGTAACGGGTTGCCCGACGGCAGATCCCACTGGATCCACCGCCGCGCGGGTGAGCCGAAGCTCGGGGAAATCCCCAACGGGCGCGAAGCGCCACGGCGAGGAGCTCGCCCTCGTCCTCCCTACCGCCAGAGGTAGCCGCCGGAATCGGCTTCCAGCGAGAGCCACACCTCTTCTTAACATAAGAAGAGGGGACTTCGCCCTTCTCCGCATGAAGCGGGTGGCCACACGAAGTGGCCCGCCGGGCTAAGCCCGGCCATCTCACGTCCCCCCCTCCATGGGGGTCCTCTCGTCAGACTATTAGCCCGCGGCAAAGAATCTGCCGGGTTGCCCAGGGTGCACCGCAAGGAGGTTGTCTGACATCGCACCCCAACAGTCACACTACCTGGCGTAGCCTGGTGTGACAGACAGTAACTAATAGAATTATTAAGTCTAAGCGTCACACTATTTACTCGTATGATTAAACAAAAATAATAGTTCAAACAAATTATTATATATTACTCAAACAAAACGGAAAATATTATTAAAAGTCTTAACGTAAGTATGCTATTTATGGTAGGAGTCCAGACGAGTTCGTTAAAATAACGTGTTAATGACCAAACGCAAACCCTCAGACACCCCAAGTTATGTCTATTATAAAAGAATGTAAATAATAATTATTAAATTTTCGCCGATTATTTATGAAGATTTTTCCATATTTTTAACAGACTAAAAAAAGAGGAGGTTGTCAATTCGACGCGTATGTTTATTATTTTGTGTGTATGCTACGCGATTACGCCGCCAATTGTAGACCGAATTTTAAAATTATTTCTGTATTCGATAGAGTATACTCCTGGGGTGGTCCCATTGTCACCAAAGTCACGATCTGATAATGGGATCCTAAGAAAATCGAGGGAAACCCTTAAATGTTATAGGTATGTCCAACGTGTTTCATATTTGTTTCCAGGCTATTCAAGTCTGGTAGTCATGAACCGCGCTGATGATGGAAGGATCCTTAACTTTAGCGAGTTAGAGGTTTTTTTAAATACAACAGGCACGTATTGGCATTTTGTCTAATACTTCAACCATCGATACGATACGATGATCTCCTAGAAACTCAAAATTTGGCAATATAGAAATGTGATATATGTACCTATTTTGAGAGACGATAACTTAGCATTCCGTGGATTCACCGTGCGGGTGCCGGGTCCATTATTTTTAACTTTTCAGTGTTGTTGAAGTCACTTTTTATTTATGTTTTGTTGCATTTCTTGCAACTCTAGCCGTTCGCCTGCAAGTATGATATTGCTGCTTCCCGAAAAAATCTTCATAAAAACTGTAGCTGTAATTGTGTAAAAGACGCATTTCATTATTGATTATAAAATAAATATCGAAATGTTTTCTCGGGGTTAATAATTCTCGCAGAAATGTAAAGTGCTCCCGTAATACCATAAGATGTTTTGCAAGGTAAAGTTATAACCTTCTGATGATTGCTCTTGTAAAAGCATTTGCTTGAAATGATCGTGTATGGAAATCCGGAGTGTCTTGGAATCATCGAATTTGAGAAACTACCTTAGAGTAGGAGCGGCTGAGTTTCACTTTCTGTTGAGTTACTTCTTTATTTTTTTATACAAATAAGTTGGCAATAAAGCAGGACGCCCGCCTAATGGTAAACGGCTATACCTAGTGGTTCCTGACAGATTTGCAAATCTGTAATAGATACATGACCTACAAGTACATGACGACTCTGGTACTGATTCTCCGTCTGGTAAAAAGAAAGATTATTCAAAAGGACGACACAGTTCTTAGATTAGAAATAGTAACAGCACAGGAAAAAAATTAGTAGTAACGCTAAGATTCGCAATCATTGCGCATGTCTGCTCACTTTAGTTGCCGTGCGCAGGTTGCAGACTGGTCGATCTAACTTACTCCTATCCATCCACTCACTCTCTCGTGTGATGTCACACACGAGACACTCGCTCTCTTGTGTGATATCACACGAGAGAGTGAGTGGTTCCATCTCATTTTTTATAGAATTTTTAACGCTCCTCCTAAGTGGAGGGTCAGAGACGTGAACGTTTAATGAAGGTGGACATTCCGGTTAGTGGACGTTTAGGGAAACCCACGTGATGAACTGACTGGAACTAACGGTAATAGGATCTAACGGGCTGAAAGGGGTTGAATAAGTTAACAATACTTGTCCTTGTCGTCAGAATATAATAGTGTGATTGTGAGGAATAAAATTCTTCTCTGTCACACTGGAATGACTGTCAGGAAAAAAATTCTTGTGTCACACTGGTGTGACAGAGAGTAATCCCCCATTTCACCGAAGGCTTCAAACTGGCGTCTACCGTACGGTACTATGCATAAGCTTGATTCGTAGAAAAATGTTCTTAGGCTTACCTCTTTCTGTGTTCTGTGGGCTTACTCATGGCTAAAATGTGGCATCATACTATGGGGTAACCACAGAACACAGAAAGATCTCATTCTGTGTTCTGTGGAGGTAACAGTGTGAATTGGCATGAACTATTTATATTGCAGAAAAAATACATGAGAATTCTAGCAAATATAGATCACTAACCAATATACCTACATATGCATACCTACAAAATTTCAGCTCATTCGGAAACTGGGAATGGGCTGTACATTGTACATGTCCTGTCCAGTTGCTAATCCGTCCACCTGAGAATCTGTCCACTTGCTACCTGCAGAGGGGTCAAATGTATCTGATTTTATCTTGCAAGATTTAATTACGGGACAGGTAAAAGTAAATAAAAGCTTGTAAAAAATAGTTCATATCATATGGCAGTTAAAATTTTTAATACTTAAATTAGATCTAGACATAAAAAAATGAAAATAAATTGACATCATTTAATACATAATTCATTATTTTTTTAATTTAAAACATGTTTTTATTCCGCAAATGAATTCTTAAGACAAAATAACTAACATAATAAAAAAATAACTTATTGTTCGAGTAGGTAAATAAATAACTACCTACCTAATTACATTACATAATTCTATTTTATTGACATGACTTTTTTTGATAATTTATAATTGTGACATCTGTGATACTGACATTAGTTTTAATTGTAAATTGACATTATGACGTGTGACTGAGTTTTACATCAGTTCCTTGGCGTACTAGTGCTCTGACTGTTGTGGTTGTAGCAAGGGCTTTAATACTTTGGATGTAGCAGCAATCGGAGCACAGGCACGTCTAGAAATTTGTAATAAAAGTCAGTCACACGTGTCCCTTGACAAGCGTCAAGAATTTTTTTATAACGTCAGTCACACTATATTCACGCCGCCCCGTGCTACTCTTTAAGACAGAGATTAAGTCACTAAAATTGTGAGATACTGCGTGACTCAATTCCAGTCTTGGAAGCCCGTGCTCCGCATGCAGGTGACGTAGGTATAGTATGAAAGTAAAACGAGCTTCGCCAGGCTATTTACAATAGGTACAAAAGCATGTCTTAAACGCCTAGCAAAACTTGAATAGCAAACCTGAAGTTGAACAAGAAAATTGGTTTAGATGAAATAATGTTTAACAGAGAACAATCATTATACTTTACGGCGCCGATAAAGCATCAATGAATCAAATCGAAATAATACATTCCGTGATAATGGCAGGTACTGCGTCATTTCTAGCCAAATATTCTGTTTTTCTTTGAATTTCGTATTAAGGTCTACATTTACTGCTCTGATACACAATGCAATTCCTACAATTGGCGGTGGTTCTGTTGCGAAGCAGAGCTCTAGGGATAGGGTTGCCAGATGTCCAGTATTTTACGGGTTACCCCGTTTTTCAGGCTATAACACAGAAACCCGTAATTGCGAAAATGAAATACGGGGTAAACAAAGCTGACACAATAAAAGCGGAATAATAAGTTAAATATTTTAATGCTTCCACCTATAACATAGTTATATGCTTCCATTTTAGAAAATGAAGATCTTTTCAAGGCCGCTTCCTCGAACAACAGATATAATTTCAAAAAATTAATTTAATACCTTTCTAAAACTGTTGTTTTATCTTACTGCCTCCCGTAAAATATAATCATAGCCTGTATTTTAAACACCAGTAACCCTTAAATCAATAAGTGGCAGATGGCAACTCTATCTGGAGACCAGGCATCAAACCAAGATTTTTTATGGAGGGCCCGAAAAATTAGTGAGTATTGTATGGTGTGTGTGTGTGTTGTTCCTAAGACACCCGAGGTGCACAGGGCCTCCACAAGATCCCGCCACGCCTTCCTATCCGCTGCGACTAATGCTGCAACTAAAAGGACGAATTTTGGATCTCCTTTCGCCCCGAAAGAAGAAGGGAGGTGAATCTGTATAACCTTTCAAAACATACTGATGTAACGATAAAACATAGGTTGAGTATATGCTTATTTTATGCACTTCCCACTCTTTTTAGTACACGGATACACTTAAATCTATGCTTTCAAATGGCCTGCTACAAATTGTTATTTTAGTAATAAGGGCCTTTTATTATTGTAATTGATATCTGCTCATTATTCAATGGTTTCTTTTGCAATAAAGTATATTTCACTAATTCCAACTAAAACCATATAGTTCAGTTAGCCAGAAGCTTGAACATTATGTTATATAATTACTGGGTTTTATAAGTAAAATTGGGGTTATACTAAAAGTTCATACCTAAATTAATTAGGTAAATTATATATTTTCTATGATTTTATTATAAATGTATAGTTTTCCAATTTTTTCCCGTACTTGTAGTATAAGGCAATGGAAAGTACCCTATGATTCTCTTTATGTAAAAATATATGTTTCTTGTGGCATGAATGGCTCTATCATTTTTTAAAGTTTACTTAAAAGTTTGATTTTTTCACAGCTCCAAGGGACTGTTGAGCCGAGTTTTAATTTGAACTGGATACCTCCACACGTTCCCAAGATAAAGGGCCTTGACAGACAGACAAACAAGCAACAAAGTAATCCTATGCAGGTTCCGTTTTTTCCTTTTGAGGTATGGAACCCTAAAAAACCCTATCTTAGTGAGTTTTAATTTCCTAATGGAGTGTAGTGTGAGACCTATGCAACTCAGCTGTAGATCCCCTGGCATGTGCCATCATGTTTTCTATTCTGTTGGTGGTTTCCCTAACCATAGAAAATTCTGACAAATCAGGCAAATCCAGTACAATATGAGCAGAGAGACGTTTGTAAACAGAATTATTATCTTTTTTATTACGCCTAGCCTCCTCATATTTTAATTGTTGCTTTAAAAATATTGATTGCTTCAACATTTCTTGTATGTTCTTGAAGCTGGTGGCTGCACCATCCATTGATTTCACAGCACTGTAAAAGAAATTTATGAGGCATTAGTATATTAAGAAAATAAGCAGCAACAGGTGACTTGTCACCACATGATTGGTTTCTATGTATTTCTATTAATCACTTTCCATAACTAGCAACATATGGCCTCCACTAAATTATACACAGAGACATATTTTAATATGCTGACTAAGTTGGAATGCATGCTTATACAGTTTAGTGTTATGGACTCTGGACAGCAATGTCTGTGACAGTCTACTTATTAAGCCAGCATAAAGACTGGGAGGTAATTCGGAATATTATGTGCTGAAAACTGTATTTAGATTAAGTAAAGGGGGATCATAGAACACTATTATTTTGTATTATATGCAGGATTATTTTAAAGGCTTAAAAATTATTTTGTAAAATTGTAGGTGAATTATGTTGGGGAATGTAGGTAAGGTAGGATAAAATGTGAAATAAATTTGTTGCAGGGGCTACTATTTTATAATTTAATTGGATTAGTTACTCTGTTTTGTCTTGTTTCCGCACATGTCGGCTGTCATAATGTCAAAATAAGACAAAACATGGAATAATTAAAGTTATATCTCGCGTAACACATGCTTGGTTAAGTCACTTGTCTGGCAGAATTGTTGTTGGCAACAATGACACATTGCCATAATTAAAAAAACAACTAAACCGAGGATAATCCAAGTAGTAAATTTTTTATTAATAAGATGGTTATTGATTACTTTCTAGAGCATTTTCTTTTAGAAAAGTTTATATCTGAAACACAACTATCTTTATCATTGATTGTTGAAATGATAGTTTATTTTATGAAAGAAAATACTTTTTATTATTTTTCTTATTCACCTCAAAGCATATTCCACATCATAACATCTTCCTTGAAGCTCATGTTGAAGCTTCGTAACTTCAACTCTCCTTTCAACCATTGGAGGTAATGCTTTTCTTACATGCTCTTGCAACCTGAATAGTGCCAGAGATGGTTCATTGGCAACTATATGCATATTCTCAGATATTCTTTCAGCAGCTAAAATATAAAACAAAATGAAATACCTACAAACCTATGCAATATAAACTGTTAAGAAACTAAATTGAAAAGATAATTTTGTTTTTGAAAATCTTCATAAAGCTAACATCCATTAAACAGCAAAATGCCCAGTATTATCGAAGTATATGCGTAAGTATATATTTACCTTTTTTTGCTTTTGTCTCCAAATCTTGATCACCTTGATAGACGAAGGCCATAATATACCGTGTATTAACTAAGTTAAGTTAATTTATTGATGGCAATGGTTTTTTTACAAAAACATTTTGCCAGCATCACGTCAGCTTTTTAGAATTGTAAAAATTTCGACCAGGGCACAGACTTATTAGAGATACTACGTATCAGACTGCCGACTGCCCTACAAAGATTATTTACCGTAGTACCAGGAATTATTAGTGTTGTATGACGTTTGTTCTTTTTTAATTCATCTCTAGCTAAGCGGCAAAGGAAGTGGGAGGATATACAGCCAAAAATTTTCTACTGCGTATCTTGTAAGCTTATAAGCCAGTTATTTTTTATTTCATATTATTTCAAACTTACTAAGGAAATTAAATAAAAACCAAGATAATTTATAATAATAATACAACTTTATTTCAGACCATACAAGAGTCCATACATTTTATATGTTAGTAACAATTTAAGTACTTATAAACTAATTGTTAGTAAGACCTATCAACAAACCTACCCAATGTTTTTGTATAGGGCAGTCCAACCTATCAGCAATGACCTTTAGAATGCTATTCGAACTACTACGTAGCCTTTGTAGTAATGATGCCACCTTTTTGCGATTGATAGCTGGGAAGCCATCCGTACGAGCTTCGGCGAACATCCCTGAAGCACTACATCGCCATGGCAGCCGCAACAGCATCCTAAAGCCATTGTTGTACTGTACACGTAAAGCGTTATAGGCCCGCCGCGTATATTCTACCCACAGGCCACTCGAGTAAAAGGACTGACAAAAACTTATTTATTTTTTTATCATATTTTTGTAGTCATTTGTGCATTAATGGTAAATTCCAATTTATCAAACTAAATACCGATTTTATTTCTTGTGTTTACAGTGCTCAGATTTTATTTCTTGTACCAATTCACAATCGTAAATTTTGTAACCAGAGAAAATGATCTAGGATAATGTTTTTGTGTGTTTGGCACAGTCAATAAAATCAACTAAATACTTGGACTTTATTAGCTCTTTTATATTTTGGCATATGTTTTTTTTTCATGAGCTTTTCTTTCCAGGTGTTCATTTGATTCAGTAATTACTGTGCCGAAACACTTTACTGCACCTTCGAGTGAGTAGTGCAAGCAATTTTTTCCTTGTAAAAAACTTCTGTTGGTCATGTTTATTTCCTCGTTTGTAGTGAGGCAATTTTTGGAGGAGCTGCAATTATTTTTCAATTTCATTAATACTTTTCGCACTACCCACCCAAATGTGTGGGCCTGTGAGTGCACACATACTCGTACTCGATGGGCCTGTTGCAAGATATATTCTGTATTGAGATAACCAAGCATGACATCATCAGTGTTATTGAATAATGTCTGTAGCTTTATGCAAAATGTTGTTACAGTCTGTAAAGTAATTACTTTCATCTTCACAATTAAATTTCTTAAAGAAATTTTATAATTCTAGTTGTTAATAATGACTTAAAGGTGCAGTTGAGACTGTGGCAATTTGGGTTATTATTTCTATAATTGTATACCCGCAACTGACTTAAATTCTCAATTGGACCTGAATTTAAATCTCTTAGCTGCATTATTTTTATTCCTTCTTTTTTTAAAAAAACTGCTACAGCCTCTAGTAACTTTTTAATGTTGTAATAGAATTTTTCAAAATGGGCACTGACTTTTCGTTTTCTGCGGAATGCACATACATATTTTTTTGTAATTATTTTATGGCTTCATCCCAGAATACATGATGAGATGAGGTTATGGTGTAGTAACAGCTGTCCGTAGAGGCTTCCCTTAGCTTCTTTGCAATAAATTGCTATCCCACTCAAACTGTCAAATAGTTGATCAAAAAGTAAAACTGTTTTTGCAGTTTTTTTAGGGTTACTTACTGCATCCATCAGTTTTCCATCAGCATAGTTAGAGCTGAAAAAATAAGACATTAAGCGTCAAAAAAACCTTTTTCTTTTTGTAAATCGTTCTCCTATTGTTATGGGGTAGTCTACACATTGTAAGATTATACATTTAGCTAATGTCTGTGATCTGGGTGATTGTGTAATCATTATACTAAGATGAAATCAGCGAAAGGGTAATACATCAAATACTTTGGTTCACATCCATACTTGAACTACAATTCTTGTGTTTCTTTAATCTATATACACGGCGTTTCAAAATAACCAATAAATAATCAATTCTTTATCGAAAACTCATTATTACATGTTTTACACGTTTGTAATTTAACCTAAAATTTTCATGAAAATCATAGTATCATCATCATCATCATGTCTATAATTTACATGAAAATTTTGGGTTTAATGACATTACGCGAAACACATTTTAATAATGAGTTTTCGATAAAGAATTGATTATTTTGAAACACCATGTATTAAATTATACTATGATTAAATGTATGGTTATTTTTTTATCACCCTGGAAAATTTTAGGAACGCTTCAGGAGACATCCAATATTATATAAAAAAAAATTAAAAAAATATTTTAAAAAATAAAAAAATCTCTAAAAATGCTGCTCTCAACAAGTGCAGCATTTTTTGTATATTTAAAAAAAATAATATAAAATTAAGTAAGTAAGTTATTTTTTTATTCATATTTAAATCATTCTAATACCATGTCGTGAAGCGTCCCTTAAATTTTCCAGGGTGATAAAAAAATAACCGTGTATAAAAGAAGGTGTTCCCATCTATAGACGCACGCACAGCCGTAACCGCTAATGGTAGAAACGGGTATTTTGGACAGTTGTTTTAATTAAAATGTGGACGCACACTAAGAAAGAATTTAAAAAAAAATTACCATAAAGGGATGAAATAGGGGTTGCAAGTTTGTATGGAAAAATCTTAAAATTAGCAACGATTTTGATAAAACTTGAGATTCATGTTCTTAAAAATATTTCATTGAACACGTGTTTCGTGGTTTATGGGAATTCACCCCCTGAGGGTGCAAAATAGGGGTTGAAAGTTTCTATGGAAAATTTTTAAAATCTGCTCCAATTTCTATGAAATTTATTCATCATCATCATCATCATCACAGCTCATATACGTCCCCACCGAGGGGTTCGAGCCTACCCTATGTTAGGGTGATTATTCCTTCACCGTAGTAGCGTCGGACAAATGTACATATGAAATTCGAAATGAAAAACACAGTGGTACATGGCGGGTCTCGAACCCCGACCTCCCGATTGGAAGGCAAGTGCCGAGTACACAGCGCCACCGACGCTGAAATTTATTATCCCGGCTTAAATAGGCTACAAAATTATTTTTCCTATGGGAAAATATAAAATTCCCACGGGAAAACAATAATAACGCGGGCGAAGCCGCGAGCGGAAAGCTACTAATATAATACTTACAAAATTTTGAACTGTATGATAATGCTGCCAGGTACTGCTATACTTTCACACAATGCTTCACCTAAAAACAAAATATTAATGTTAATCGAATTCAAATATAATATTGAAGTGAAACCATACTAGGATAGCAAAATTTAAATAAATAGAAAGAAAGAGGAACATACCTTCATTTTCTTTATCTTTTCAGGAACAACATGTTGTTTGTTTGTGTAGTTATCTAAACTCTGTGTGACTGCAGTCTGTTTGATACACAACAATATCATTCCATTTTGATATTTTTCCATCCATTTTCATATTTTTATTGAGGAAGTTATTTCTTAACCCTTTAATTAGGTGATATGGGTTATAAACAATATTTAAATATGCACTTACTGTAACAGTGTCATCTGAAATTGTAAATTAATATTATACATTTATAATATGTGTAGAGTTAACATCAATAAAATCAGGCATTTAGAAAAATTACATCACAATTTAATAATTTGATAATCCACAACAGCAGCAATTACCTCCTTAAAAATAAATATTTTTTTTATTCTATGCCTGTGGTAGTGTCTTCATAGTAATAGAAAGCAATTGGTTGCTGCCATCTATATATGGCCCCTCTCAACATAAGAACGACAGAGTGTTCAACAAATTGCTGTTTCTTTTCATTGACATCCAAACAATGGAGTCCCTCTTTTTATCATAAGTCAGTTTCATCTGCATTCTGCAACCTGAAAATAAGTTCAATTGTAATTGTTTCTTTTCTTTTAATAAATCAACCTAGATAATGTGGCATATTTAAAGCTTTAAAGAATTAGCTTTTTTTCTTTTATTCTACAGTAAGCTCACTATTGATAAATACATATCAAAATGAATAAAGTTTACCTTGGCATAGCAAGATAAAGGTTGAAAAGTTGTTATAATTAGCATTTTCAAAGAAAATGCCAAGTGACAAATATAATAAGATAAATAAAAGTTGTTCAATATACATAGTTGAAATTTTGGTTGGATCAGATAAGTAGGTACTAGGTAGCATAATGGAAATGGAGTCAATACACGAACTCAGTTTGTTGAAGCCAAAGCCAAATTTTTCTTGTGTTGATTTCTTGGTTTATTTTACATTTTTAAATTTTTATTGTATTAATTACTTATTTATAATTTGTCACAGAATTTTATTTGGCATTTTTTAACAGTGAAAAGTTCAAAAATATAGGATTTACCTCTTTTGTCAGCACTTCAAAAACTTGAGGACAGCTTCCAGTTTGGATGTTGAGTTTTGACACCATTTTATTTAATGTTATCCTGGACGGTAGAAAAATATTATCTGCAGAAATTTAAAGCCTTATGGCCACATACCTGAAAAAAAGATGGACAGAGCGTTGTTGAATCACGAGTGAAGCATGCAAATGACAGCACATTTGTATGTGTGTGTGTCTTGTTCATTGAAAAATGACAGCTTTTTGTCTTACCTGGTACATCTGTGTGAGTGTAGGTTGTGTACTAACACAAAAGCAATCAAGTTTTCTTGCAAAGAAAATTGATAGCCTTTTTTGCTTTTGGTGCTAAGGTAAATTTGCATTTCAGTCATCTTCTTTGCATATGTGTTGGTCAGCAAGAAGTTTTTATTACCTGAAGATTCAATAGGTTTCAAATACTGATAAGTTTCTAGTACATTTGGACTGGAGCAATGGTTTCTGAAACAATTAATAATCATGTTAAAAATTATTGATAAGAAGTTATTTCCTAAAATAGTTAATTGAAAAGATGAATTGTAACATGCTCGAGTAATTTTTTTTTAAACTATAAATGGAATACAAATAACTGGAACTGTTACCAACAAATCATTGGACTAGTTAACTGCAACTGATAGAATAATAATTCTTTCCTGTGGCTAATGTGATTTCCATACATTATTTCCTGCAGAATGCTTACTAAAAATCCAACATATTGCTGCTTTTTATTAGCAGACAGATTACAATTACAAAAAACAGCATTTTTCTGCATGAAAAGTAATGACTAATACTATACATTTTCGGAGTGCTGATCTTTAGATCCGAATGCAGTTTTTTTGGAGACTCTATCCAGCATATAGGAAGTTTGTTTTGTTCTATACTGTTGTCAAAAATTACCTAACTGAAAAAAATATTCAGCAACTAACAAACTAAAGAGCCATAGTGAATCTTTGGAGATTCAACACACCTTATCGCGACAATGTTTAGAGGTTAATTTAAGTTAAAATGAAAGAGGTATGTAGTAATTTTAACGTTAATACTAGGGCAAACTACGGTTGCTTCTACTTTTCTAATAAATGTAGACTTACCGCTATTATGTCGAGAAAGTACTCCACTTATAATCTCGTCCTCAGTAAACAAAGAAGGGTAAGCAACGCCCGTAAGACATGATTTTGCGAAGAATCGTCTTTCAAAGTGCTTTTGGCAAACGAAAGCTATCAAAGTTGTTCTTGGAGCAATTCCTTCAAATCATTCCGGGTTCAGACACTAACAGTACTCGTAGTATCACCATAAATTACGTAAAATTACGAGAAACAATTGTAAACTCAATTCAAAGTGAAGTTATGCACAAGGTAGGTACCTAACAAGAAACAAACATAAAAACAAATATGGTCGACCGGAAGGAAATCCGGAATCGATCCTGTCATGTAAATTAAAAAAAAGAAACGTCATATAACACTAAAACAAAATGGCGCTACGGTTATAATTCCGTTGTATGAAGATTGTCTGCCATGGACCAGGGGCACAAATTATTCTCCAGCCTGAAACAAAGGGAAAATTCGACGGAATTCTGACATTCTGACAGATATTCTATGGATATCATCCATAGACAAATCAGATATCAATAACCTTTTCTGCTTAGAATGATTTAATAATTTACTAACAAAAAATATGAAACTGAATTAGATCAAGTAATGACACTGTAAATAGTGTTTGTTTTGTGCACTCAATGCACACTAGCTAGAATGTAAAATTTTAAATGGTTAAACAGAGTAAAACAATATATTTCTCAAATAAAAATATTTATTAATTATCATCACATATCATCATTGTCGTCATCATCATCAACTCGGATTATAAAAGAATCACACACTATCCAGCAGATCATTATGAGGGCACATTTTATCCTCTTCTTTAATAATAATTGGTTTATGCATTCTTGCCATTTTTCAGCTGTGATATTATATGCCCTCTAATATTAATTGTTTCACTTTGCGCAACTCGTACCGCGGTGCATGACGCGGCGTAAATAGTTTTTTAATTTTAGATTTGACATCTTGTTATATTTCTTAGAAGAAGCAAAAATTTTACAAACGAAAAGATTTTTCTAAAAAAGGTTGGCAGCCTATGGATTATTGAACAGGGATCCCAGTAATAGAAAAATAATTTCCTTGACAATTATTGTAACTTCAATAATAAGACATTAAACAATGTAATTACCATTTTAAAATTATCAGTAATTTTTTAAGTCTTAGTTTTTTTTTAATTGAAACCTTAAATTCTATAAAGGTTTATTTTTTAAATTGCTAAAATGCTCTCCCTTTTAAGGAAGAGTTTTTCAATGTTGGCAACACTTCTGAAATGTCAGAATTCCGTCGAATTATAAAGCTGATCGCACCTCAGACTAAGGAAAAAGTCTGAGGATCGCACGCGCTGAAGGCGCCGAACGCGCTACATTTTTGAAATTTCTTGTATGAAATTATATGAAACCTCGTACGGCCGCACCGTACGCGCCGAATATCAAAAATGCGGTAGGTGTTCGGGTATTGAAGGACAAATGCAGAGGCGCGTTCAGAGCCTTCGCGCGAAGTACAACTTTTCGCTCTAACCCCGTTCAATGCCCCGTTCATGATCTGGGCGTATGTGCATGTGATGTGATATTCTGTGTTTGTAACTGCACTCAAGACATAGGAGAAGATTCAAGTGTGGGGCGACGTCTTTCAAAAAAATGTTTTTATTTAAACATTATAAAGGACATGTCCTCTTTTGGGCTAAGAATATAATTATTTATTAATCAACATGTTTCAGGTATTATTGTAAAGAGTACTCAAAAATCTAGGGTTTAGAATAAAATTTAGGTTTTTTTAGGCCTGCAAATTCAAAAAAACAGCAATTTTCTGATTGACTTTCATAGTATGTAAAACAAAGCGATTTTTGTATGGAAACCAATGACAAGTTACTGAAACGTGTCACAAACGAATAAATAAGTAACAAAAGCGCAGAAACGATGTGATAGTGAGTGACTTTCTGACTAAAATTCACATAAATTACATTTTTAATGTTTTATCAAGATTTACGAAAAACATGGCTGTATGAACTTAGCTCCCTTTGCCTTCTCTTGCAGAAGTGACAGCGTCAAAAAAAGCCTCGTTTAATTTTGTGATTATAAATGATCGTGATCGCTTATAATTTAGGCAATCACAATACATCACAATACTTTTTATTAAGAAGTGCACAAACTTGTGTTGTTATCGCAATGACTGTCAAATTAAAGGCAGCAGACGTTATAGATTTTTCCTTCGACAATAAACCCCCAGGTGACCACATATTGAATTGGATTGCAAATTAGCAGCATTGCAGGTCACTGCTGGTAACAAACAAGCATCTCTGACTCTGACCAAAAAAATGATACATGTAATCAATAGGTCCATGCTATTAAAATGAAATCTAGTACAATAAATGCATTGGTTGGTGGCAGATGACTTCTATACTTTACTTTGTAGCAGTGTGTTTGTGCAGCATTTGTTAGGATGAGCCCCTGGCTGTAGTGTCTAGTGTGTGATACCTGTTTTACTCTGCCTACTCTTAGGATAAGCACCTACCTCACAGTAATAAAATATCAACAAATAAAATATACTGGTCTGTTCTTAAGAATGCTACAGTTTTACTATTTCAATAACAAAAGATTTTTTACAAAACAAATGCTAATTAATGAAGTCATTATAATGAACTAAGTGCAAAATTCTCTAAGATTACTATAATGCTAATTCAAAGTGTAAATATTTACTTCTATATGACTACATACCCTCGATTTTATCATGGGTACTAAATATGTAATATGAAGTGTTGAATAATTATAATAGTGGAAACTATGTGAAAGAGTTGTAATATAGAAACTGGTTGCAGGTATGAAATAAAACCCAGAAATTATGTAATTTTTATTTATTTAATTTCAACATCTTCCCTCATTAGTACGTCATTTCAAAATTGAGCCAGTGGTGTTATATGAGTTTGGTGCGGAGCCCATCCTATATTCATGGATTTCATTTGATTTTTCCTCTTATCAGCAGTCTCATGTGATGGATCATTTTCTTGAATATGTTCCCCAAAATATGACTTAGCTTGCTTATTTAATATGTTCAAAGACTGATTAAAATTAAATTGAATATTTTCATTCTGAGGAACATTCAAGTGTGGAATTTAAGCATCAATATGTACAAAAATGGCTTCTAATGCCCTATTTAAAATAGATTGACCACCAGGTTGGTTGGTCGCTTACTGCAGCTAGCAGTGTAAGTTATAAGATTTCTTTTAAAATAGGTAATTAGAGGACTTTTGTAAGTAAAATTTTAGTAACCTCTAATAAAACAATGGAATTGTTTGAATCAGACCCAAAGAGTATAACGTATAGTTAGATTTCTACTGGACAGGTTTTCCCTGCTTATATGGGCTATACCTAAATGTAAAGGTGCATATTGATTTTTGAAGCAATAACACTTTTTTATATAAGTAAACATGAGTTTTTGAAATGCATACCCGAGAAGCAATTCTGCAAAGGGATTCCTTAGCCCATAGTCTGACTTAATATAAACCTAAGGCCTTTTTAGGCTTTGAACAAACCTCACCTAATTGAATTAAGCAAGAGAACAATAAAACAAATTGTGTGACTGTTAAACCTGTCCAGTATTTACATACTATATCTATGGAATTATTTTTTATTTTCAAATTCAATTAGTTTCTGTTCTTTGATTTTATTGTTAGTAAGTCAAGCATGAATTATTTGGTGTAAACAATACAGTGAACTTATATTACCGTAAACATGCAAAATCATATTGACTCATGTGATTTTCAGACTCTGGCATTACTTTACGAATATTTTACAATCCCCGAGGATCCTTCTTTCTTAAATATAATGGTACCCTTCGACATTCCAAATTATAGCACTCTGGTACAAAAAAAATGAGAAGTTGTATCAGGAGTGCGACTGTAACCTGCAGGCTGCAGGCTGATCACGTAACTCTGTTGCTAACAATTCTCGATTGAAATCAATGAAATTGTTTCTTTCAAGTGACTTTTGCGATCATCTATGGATGATTTGACAGGTTCAGTTGCTAACATTGTGCGATTGCAATTGAAACCGAAATTTGACCTATCGATAGAAATTTTTCGTATGAAACACCGATTATGTAAGGTTGTTGCAATCAAAGTGACAGCTCCTATTAGCAACAATTTTCATTGCAATTGAAACAATTAGAAAGCTGTTTCTATTGACTTCTATGCAGTTTCTAATTATCAAAAATGTGGTTAAATTGTGATAAATTGTATTCAACCTTTGTTATTTCTTATTCTCCTACCTTCTATACTTTTCCTTCTACTGTTTTGTGCAATAAAAAGTATTATATTATTATTCTGTGATCAAAACCTTAAAATGTAAGTATCGGAAATAAATATAACGTTATTTTCTATATTTGTATATTAAGAACAAACTTTCAAGTAAATAAATACAACTCAATTGCAGCAACAAAGGCTGGCGCAATTTTGTGGAGATACATGGAGGAGGAAAGGCGTAAAAGAGAGCTGAGTAGCTGACTGAAAATCAGTTGGTTGGCGTCCCACGAAGGACAGCAGCAATCCTCTAGTACTACCGCAGAGGGAGTTGTGGCGAAGTTCCACTTCACTAAAGAATCTTTTGGTGATTTGGTGAGCTATATCGCGATATAATGCCACTTCTGCGAGTTCCCAAAAGAAGCCCTATAATTCGCGATAAGCTTCGTCGTTAGTTAGAGTCGTCTTTATCCATCTCTAGGTACCTACTTAAAACACCGACATAATTTGTTTTGTTTCATTTTTGTGTAGGTCCTTGCAGCCTTGAGTTTCCTTAGACGTGATTCATATCTTTTTCCACAACAAGTCAGACAGAGTTATGTACTAATTCACTATATAGAAGATGTTACAAACAAACACCATAAACTCAGCATCAATTTTAGGGAAATAGATTGAGAGGTACAAAGGCAAAGAAAGGAGACAATAATGACAGAGTCAGTTAACTATTGTTCATAGAAGGTACCTACCTACATATCAATTTAATGTACCTATATGTATAGGTATGCAATTGCCACCAAAAAATATGTATTTTTCTACATAAATAACTAAATAAAAGGATAGATAAACTAGAAACAGGATTAAAGTTTCAAAAATGTTTTTTTATTATGAATTTAAATAGGTAAGTCCCGACCATTTAAATAAATCCTTTTCTTCTAGTTTTATGAACATGATGGAAATGTCTGAAACAATTGGGTGCATAAGGGACCCATATTGCAATTATTCAGCCAGCAGCGGTCCACAAGAAGGCATAATAAATTATTCCTCATCAATGTCTAAGTTGTAAGTTTTTTTTTACAATTTGGTAAGCTTTCATAAAAGATTAAGGTAATAAATTGAAGATTAAGAAAAAACACCAAAATAGTTTCATCATATTTATTCAATTTCTTAGGGGTTGTAACCTATCCAGTAACATCAACATTAATACAGTACATTTGTTGTGTAGGTCCTTGCAGCCTTGAGTTTCCTTAGACGTGATTCATATCTTTTTCCACAACAAGTCAGACAGAGTTATGTACTATTTCACTATATAGAAGATGTTACAAACAAACACCTTAAACTCAGCATCAATTTTAGGGAAATAGATTGAGAGGTACAAAGGCAAAGAAAGGAGACAATAATGACAGAGTCAGTTAACTATTGTTCATAGAAGGTACCTACCTACATATCAATTTAATGTACCTATATGTATAGGTATGCAATTGCCACCAAAAAATATGTATTTTTCTACATAAATAACTAAATAAAAGGATAGATAAACTAGAAACAGGATTAAAGTTTCAAAAATGTTTTTTTATTATGAATTTAAATAGGTAAGTCCCAACCATTTAAATATATCCTTTTCTTCTAGTTTTATGAACATGATGGAAATGTCTGAAACAATTGGGTGCATAAGGGACCCATATTGCAATTATTCAGCCAGCAGCGGTCCACAAGAAGGCATAATAAATTATTCCTCATCAATGTCTAAGTTGTAAGTTTTTTTTTACAATTTGGTAAGCTTTCATAAAAGATTAAGGTAATAAATTAAAGATTAAGAAAAAACACCAAAATAGTTTCATCATATTTATTCAATTTCTTAGGGGTTGTAACCTATCCAGTAACATCAACATTAATACAGTACATTTGTTTCAGATATGTAATATGTTTTTAAATATAATGCACAAAGTTGCTTCATATGGGGAGAAGCTCATGAAAGTTTTATTTGGGAACAAAGCAAGGAGAAAACATTCATGAAACACATTCTGTGTCAGAACAGAGAGAGATGCTGGCTATTGGGTATGTAAATGTGACAAATGAAGACAGAAGTGAAAGTGAGACGGCAATAAGTGACTGATGTTATTGTTTGTTTTACTCAAAGCCTGTGACTACAGTTTCACCTTTGGACCGTTTGTTGTTGGCTGTAAAAATAAATAGATGACAAAGGTCTTTAATTAAAAGAGAAGCAAACATTTAAAGCAAATTTAATTGTTACTATTACCATAAATAATATAACATCTATATGTATAAAAATCACAAATAAAATGCAAATATTTTTATAAATTTATGGAATGTTGATATAACAATAAATTTATTTGTTAAAATTGTTGAGTGAAAATTTGACAAGATTATTTTCTAAAACGTCAAGGTCCCAAAAATTTCTTATTCAAGCTGCACAAGCTGTTGCAGACATCCTAATATGGCTTGGTCTATTGCTCCCAAACCAGCAATCTCTTCAAACAGTCGCTCTTTGACCACGATACGCCACTTTGATAGTTTGGGTGCAACCGGCGGCAGCGAGGGGGTCGCCTAGATCTGGAGAAAAAACATTAATTTTTACTATAAGAGTGCGAAATAGAAGACGGCAGTTGTAGACGCCTGCGCATAAAATTTAATAATTTACTTTCAAAATCAAAATACATATTGTGGGGGTTATTTGGAAACAAAGTAGATTCTGGGTGGCTCTGGAAAGTATAACACACATTCTTTATTGTAAAATAGGGGTCACTGTCTATAGATTTTATTTAGAATAAAAAAAAACTTTTAAAACTATGTAATTAAACTTTTGGAATACTTGACATGAGGCAATGAGTTTTATTAAAAATTGTCAGTGTACCAACCTTGTCCAGCAGAAGATGCTGTCTTGGCAGGAAAACATCTGCTGATATTCCATTCAACAAACTCCTGACATTACATTTCTTCGCTCTCCAACAAAGTGTCCACATTCAAATAATCCAGCCCAATCTCCATTCCTATTAAAAAAAAATAGAATAACATTAGAAATACAAAAATATAGCTTATTTGCCAATAGAGTTATATACATTTATATACTAATAATATTAAAACTCAACAATGGTGTCGATTCAGACACACAACTTAATTAAACTAAACTAATTTGACAGGTCTAAAAATAAAGCCGTCACTTTTAATCCTTTGGAGAAAAAGAAAGATTGCAATAGTTTTAATCCTGTCAAATTAGTTTAGTTAAGTTGTGTGTCTGAATCGACATCAATTTATATTTAAACTCGAACAACCAATTAGTTTCTATAAAATATTCATTACAATAAACATCAAATGCATACAATGAAAACATGAAGCATGAGCTGTAGACTGGAGCTGTGGCTAGATTGTAGTTTCCCAGTTTCAGGTTTAGGTGCATAATGACAGAAACGTGAAATAATTTGAATATTGATTTATATTTAAAAAAAACTTAAAATTACCATGTTTTTAAGATTCACAATTCATACATGGGAAATTTTTGATAAATATATCAATCTACAATCAAATGTTTGTTGTTTTTCACTTTTATATGTGTCAATTTGCTTATAATGGTGGAATATAATGTAAACCACAAGCCCACTACACAATAAATCATAGTACACACACATGAGTTTAAAACATTAACCTATAACATGTTAGAATGTTGGAAATTAGGTTAAAAGTAGGATTCATTCACCCTGAAAATTTCAGGTTGGTCGGAAATTGGTCGAAATTTAAGTTGCAGGAATACACCCAGACACAAACAAGAAAGTGGCAATAAAACGTGTTAAAAGTATGTAAGCCCTCTGTGAATATATATTTGAATAACAACAACAATACATACATATTTGAGAAGCAAAACCAAATGGACAATAGCTCAGACACACACAACACAATTTTCCTAACAGTTTCATAGATGAAAGAAGCAGAAACTACTTACTCGTTTCCAATTTACTGGAGTTTTAACAACACTCCCACCAATGGCATTGAGTCGGTGGGCCAGCTCCTCCCAAGTCTTCTTGGTTTTTTGCTGAGCAAATATTGTCTTAGGGTTTTGGCCTGTTTGCTTTGGCAAACTTTATCAGCATTTCAAGCTGCCGGTGCCAAACATGGCGAGCCTACAAACAATGCAAGTTAATCTTTGAGATGTGAATGATTAGTTGACACAACAAAAAATGTACAAAATAGTACACTTACTTTTACTGTATTGCTGCTGTAGTAGATTTTAATAAAAATGTAAAAAATAAAGGTCCAAATCAAGTAATTTAATGACAGATGCAATTTCAAAACAATAATGTGTACTAAAACACTGCTTTTTTTTTTTTTTTTTTTTTTTTTGTTTATCCCATTTGGGAAAGGCAAAGGCGTCAACCATACAGCCTAGTCTGTATGCAATAAACTATTGTTATTCATTCTTCTTTTGAATTCACAAATCGCCAAACGTAGAGGTTACATATTCATAAATTGCTTCAAAGCATTTTTCAATGGAAAGAAGTTTTTGTAAAGAGCGCGGTAGATCTTGCTGGTGTTTCATTATTTTTGAAATTTCTTCTAATAAAATGTTTCTTTGCACTTTTGCAGGGCAAAAGTTGGACATTCGTAAAAAAGGTGATGCAGAGATTGAGGTAAGGTGGTGTTGCACCAGTTGCACGATGGGGAAGAAGTCATGCCTAGCCGGTACAAATGGTCATTGAATCGACCGTGCCCAATTCGCAAACGGCAAATAATAGTAAAAAATCTTCTGTTTATGTAATTGTGTCTATTGAACCAGGGTTGTTTTATTTTATTATTTATTTCTCGATACCACTTCCCTTTTATGAGCAAAGTACTATTCCAGTGTTCTTCCCATAGTTTCAATATTTCTTTCTTGATTAGAGCTGTACAATCAGTATATGAAATTGATATGTTTTTTATAGGTACGTCTAGAGTGTTCATAGTTTTGGCCAGTTTATCTACTTCCTCGTTTCCATATACACCGATATGAGCTGGAGTCCAAAATAATATAATGTCTATTTGATAATTTATTTTTAAATGATGTATCTGATCTCGGATATTATATATTAAATGATTTGTGACTGATGAAAAGGAAGGATTTCTCAAAGCCATCAACACACTCATGCTGTCAGTAATAATAATCCATTTTTTGTATTGGCTGAACTGTTGAATGTAGTTAAGAGCTACAATTATAGCATTCGCCTCAGCAGAAAATATGCTGGCATTTTGGCACATTTTAAAACTATGTCCAGTTTTACTACCTGCATCATACATAGCTACTGCAACACTTACATTCGTCTTTGAACCATCTGTATAAATTGATCGATAATCATTATAAGCCTGTAGACTTTCGTAAACATCATATTTATCTTTAAAATCTTTATGTAGGACAATATGAATGTCACAGAATTTACTAGCATATGAGCCACTATAACAATGTAAAGTAGTACTACAAAATATATTACATTGTTCTTTTAAACTTATAAAATGTGAGAAATTCTTTGAAAGAAAAGTGTTAGTGGAACATACATTTAATTTATTTAAAAGATCATTATTCGAACGTGATAAGAGTTTAAAAAGAAATTTAAGTTTTAAAAATTCAAAGCGAATAACCATTGGTGGTAAATGACATTCGACCTGCATAGAATTTATTGGGGAAGTGTTCATAGCACCTAGTATTAATCGTAAGTTCTTATTCTGTATTTTATCAATAATATCTATGTATTTTGGATCGGAAGCGTAACAAAAGAAAGCATACTCAAAATGACTTCTGACCAAAGCTTTATAAAGCATTAACACAATTTTAGGATCAGCACCCCATTTCAATCCAGTAACGGACCTAATTACATTAGTGGCTTTTAAAGCTCTGCTCACCAAGCAATCAACATATAAATCCCACGTAAGATTTTCGTGAAAAATAACACCCAAGAATTTAACTGAATTATCAATAGGCAAAGTATGATTGCTGTATGTAATATTAATTAGAGGTAGAGAACTGTATTTTGGGCAAAATATTACAACTTTACTTTTTAAAAGGCTAACATTTAAATCAAGTTCTGAGAAGTAATCTGCCAGCTTCACTAGATTATTATTTAATGTTAATTGAATATCTAATACATTAGTACCTTTACAATAAATGACAAGGTCATCAGCAAACTGAAGATTGTTGACTAAATTATTATTAAGAATGGAATTTAGTTTTCTTATATACAAAATATACAGAATAGGACTCAAGATGCCTCCTTGACATACACCTTTGCTCGAAAATCTAGGGCCTAAAAATTTATTATCTATTTTGACATACACTTTTCTATCCGTGAGAAAAGCATATATCCAATAAGCAATTTTTACAGGTAAGAAAGATAATAGAGATTCAAACAAAATACCATGATTAACGTTATTAAATGCACCTTCTATATCAAAAAACACTGCTATTGTATACTCCATATTCTTTTGAGCTGTAGTGACGTCCAAAAAAAAATGTGCTAAGCTTTCTTGAGCCGAAAGTCCACGCCTAAACCCAAACTGGTTTAAAGGTAAAATTGAGTTCTTTTCTATGAAGAATTCCAATCTTTGTTTGATTAGCTGTTCAAATAATTTACCAGCACAAGACGTTAAAGCGATAGGACGATAAGAATCGGGATGAGATGCAATTTTTCCAGGTTTTAAAATAGGAACCAAGCAGTCCATTTTCCAATTAGGAGGAATTGTGCAATCTTGCCATAAAATATTATAAATTTGTAAAAGCTTATAAAGATTGTCAGTGTTAAGTAGCTGAAACATCTTGTACGATAAACTATCTAATCCACAAGCAGTGTTTTTTCTAGATTTCAGAGCTGCAGTTAATTCGTCAAAAGAAAATGGATCAGTGAGGAATGACTGATTATCTGGTAAACTATTGTCCTTCACAATTGGCCTGTTATTTTGCACAAAGTCAGGCGTGTATTTACGTAAAAAATCACTGACCCACGAAAAATCACTATTTTGCTTTTTATATGTTTTATGTGTAAGTTTTCTCATGTTACCCCATACTACTGAAACTGGTGTCAATCGATTTAATTTTGTACAGAATTCTATCCAACTACTTAGTCTTTCTCTCTTAATGGTAAGTTTTTTAGCAGCTTGTAATCTTTTGAAATTAATATATTTTTCTTGAGAAGGATTATTCTTAAAATCAAGATAGGCTTGCTTGCTTTCCTGGACAGCTTTAGCGCAATTACTATTCCACCAAGGAACTGTTCGATATTTTGATTTTAAGTTTTGAGTAGCAATGTTACGTGATTCGGACCGAGAGGTACGAGAGGGACTTGACTTTTGTGCAGCTGTCAAAATGATTTGACAAAAAGAGTTGTATGAATCTATTGGATTACTAATAGGGTTACATTGAAAATTATCTAAATCCTTATTAACAATTGAAGAATACAACTTCCAATCAACTAATCTATGATTAATGCGATTGTTAAAATCATTTTCATCCTGAAAATTGTTTTGAGAGTTAAAACATTGTGAACTACTATTGAATGTAATCTTAGTAAATGTTGGCAGATGATAACTGCCCAATGGATCGTCGTGTACTGACCATTCGCAGCGAAGAGCTAATGAAGGAGATACCATAGTCAAGTCCAAACCATTGGGTCTCCAAGAATGAGAACCGACAGTTGTGACCTGACCATCATTCAACAGGACTAAATTGCATTCATCTAAACACTCAAGAATATCCTTACCTCTGGAATCCGATAACGGACATCCCCAAATTGAGTGATGAGCATTGAAGTCACCAGCTATAATCGTCGGCCTATGGAGAGAATTCAAGAAATGTTTAAACTTATTTTTAGAGAAACTGGGAATACAATTTGTTGGACAATATATACTGGCTATTGAAATAGTGTTCTGATTTAGTTCTAAATGTATTACAATTGTTTGAAGAGAGTTGTCAAAATAAGATGTTACTTTTTGATATTTTAATGATGTATGGATTAAAATAGCAACACCATTATGCTTGTTGCCACAGTCATTACGTTCAATATGATAACCTTTGATTTTAAACTGCTTCTGAGGCTTTAGCCATGTTTCACATATAATTGGACATGGTTACGCAAACTAGAACCATCCCACAATATGTCACTTTTGAGATAATTAGACTTATAGTTCAAACGAGTGAAGAATAGTGTAGGTTACTTTTTTGAAAAAAAAAACTTTTCAGATTTGTGTATAGCATTGATGACGATGTAAGGAAAATAAATTACTTTCATTTTGCATAAGTAATATATTTCATTTTCAATTAAATGTCAGTTGGTTCTTTATTGCAAAATACCATTTTGTGGGTTAGTTCTCTACTAAAAAATGTATTAGTTTTAAATATTACACAATTAGTAGATATAAAAACTACAAAAATGTTGTTTTATAATAAAAGTTTAATAAAATAATTAAATAATAAAATTTTAAGAGAAGGGCATGGTGTAATCTTTCACTATTACAACACCAATGGTTACTTACCCATTGGTGTTGCAAAAAAACTATTATTATAATATGAAATAATAACTTATACTAGTTAATATAAAATCGTTGTTAATAAAATTATTGTTATTCATGACACAACATCATCATCTTCTTCCAATACAAAATCAACGTCACCAGAAAACCCATCAATATCATCTACAATGTTCTCATCTCCTGTTATATTCTTGTAAAAACTTTGCGCATCTTCTGGTATGAGATGCAATAAACTTTTTAAATCATTGAATTTTGCTTCAGGGATAGGTTTTCCGCTCGGCCAAAGAAGTCCCATTAATTCTTTGGTTAAGGGAGTAGTATTGTTGCCTCGCAAGTTTCTTTTTAAATTTACTTCCATGTAATCGTCACTTAAGTTGCATCTCATAAAAATTGAATAGAGCTCTTCTTTTTTTAACATAATTTCTTTCGTATTTAGCCAAGATACTTTGGATCCATCAGTAGCTTTTTTTCTATTTATTATTTTTTTCTCCAAATTAGCAGACGACAAAAAATCTTCTTTTAACATCCTGTGGACAATCATTGGCTTGTTTTTTTTACAGGTCTTCATAATCTGTATATAGTCATTTGCAGTATATAGCCTTTGCTGCAATTTCAAGGCACATTCGATTCTACCAAAGTCTGTGTCATTGGGTAAGAAACTATGTCCAGACTCTAAGAATCGAAGGTTGATTTGTTTGAGTGTAGGATGGTCCTGCAGTAGAGCTTTTAACATCAAAGTCAATTTGATATTTCTATTTTGACCTCCGCACGAGTCACTCCAAAGTATTAACTGTTTAACACTGTTGCCAAGTTTTTGCATTGCATGTTTAATTAGACAGGAGCCCACTTCTTGAGCACCCCTACCCGCTTCTCCTTCAACCCAAACGTTACAGTAAGCTTGGTCATCACTCCCTGAGTGGACGCCTAAATTATACACCCAAAGCTGTCTTTTATAAAAAACGACATTGGTAGGTATTCGCGGAAGGGGTAAAGTTTTTTGAAGATCGAACGTGATTGTTTCGATCGACTGATCTTCTTTGGCTAATTTCATGTCATTTTTTAGCTGTTTTTGCAAACACTGAGCTTTTTCTAAATGTTTTTTATGATTTTCTTCTACTGATTTTTTTTTCTTCTTCTGAAGCATATCTTTTTTTACTAGCATAGTAGTCACATTTGTTGCATGTATCTTTTTTCAAATGTTTGGTGCGAAGGTTAAACTTTGTTACAAACACTTGCTTAACTTTTGCATAAGAAATAAGTTTCTGTCCAGCCGATTTCGCTTCGTTGCTGTAGAGTTCATAAATTTTTGGCAGCGTCATATCGGACCTCAAAAACTTTGTGTCATTACAATTTTCTCGCCGATAGTGGGAGACATACGTAGGCAGTTTCTTAATAACGTTTACGAGAAACTCTTCGCTTTCAGAAGCTGCCTTATTAGCTCCGGCTTGTTTACCACGCCCATCTTTTATGCAACCATCAAAACGTCTTTTGCATAGAGACGTATTTACCCTTTTGGATGATGTATGAAGAGTTTTTAAAAACATGTTCTTGCAAACAAGTATATCCTTCAAATAATATTCCCTAGTAAATGTCTTTTTCTTTGAATTATCTGTACTACCAGTAACTTATGAACGTTTTACAGGTTTTTCTTTTACGCAAGCTGCTAAGAACATATTCTGGGCGTCATAAGAACCCAAGGCGTAAAATTTTTCAAATTCAGCTAATCTCTTCTCCTTAGAAATAATTGCTTGACATTTTTTTGGACAGTTACAGTTATAATCTATAAATGGCTTGGGATCAATATTTTGCTTTTTAGAGTTAACATAGGATAAATTTGTGTATTTCCTTTTTTTCCTTTCTTCTCGAGTGTAACCGCCATATTCACGTTTTCTGCCTTTTTTTGGTCTACCCCCTGATGGTCTAGTGTTCTCAGGAGTGTTTTCTTGCGAAATGTTGAATTGGCTAGGAACCAGAATTCTATTGTCATTCGATGTTGTACAGGCTTCGTTTTCTGAATTAATTAATGATAATGATATTTCTGAACTACTACCATTAGCCCTACTATTGTTATCATTACAAACAAAATCGGGATCTCGTACTGAGTCGTCGCTATTAAAGTCATTATAAAGAATTTCTGTTCTGTCGGAAGAAACTAGAGAAGCAGATGGCTGGTGTTCATCAATATTAAATTGGTTGGGAATTGGGCAGTCAGTTTCAGAGATTAATATATTAAATATTTGTGTTGTCTTTGGTGACATTTGACGCAAAGGAGACGATTGAGGGTCCTGAGGTTCTTGAGATTTTAAAAGCTTGCCATTACTGGAAGGAGCACCCATGCATTGCATATCAAATGTTCCTGTAAATGATTTGCTAAGCGGTCTTGGTGTTAAAGGAGAATAAGGTGGAGGTTCAATACTTATTTCCCCTGCATTTTCATTGGTGTTAGTAGACGTGGTATCCATGCTTTTTTTTTCAAACATCCATGCAGGTAAATTAAGTGGTCTAGGAGTTAACGGGGAATAAGGTGGTGGTTCTATACTTTTTTCTCCAGGATCCCCATGAAAATCAGGAATTGAACCTTCAGCGCTCAACATGCTAGAAATAAGCGGCTCGGTACTTTTCTCACTGGTAACCTTATGAGACAGATCTTCAAGGGCGCATAATTTAGTATCAGCAACGGGCAAAGCTGCAGAGGAAAAATGTTACCTCTCAATATTTCAAGCATAGCAAACTATTTTTTATTATTATTTATAGCATTTTATATTCATTGTTATTATAGTATTAATCTATCAAACATGCTTGATAGATTAATACAATAATAACAATTTATAACAGATACAATATAAGTTTTTAATTGGACCCACCGGCGCACTAGTGGCGCTTGACGGTCTAAGCGCCTTTTATTATAATTTCTAATTATTTCCATCACCAAAAAATGTTACATTTTCATTTGTGATTTTGAATCAACATTTTAAGTTCACTAAAATTGTGCCCTGTGCTTTAATTAAGTACAGACGGCCAAAAATTTAGTACCATGTCATACCAACTATATTAAGTATCAGTAATAGTCGCCTCCATAGAATAAACGCAATTCTTGGTGTGACACAGTACTTAAGTGTTAAGCTACTTCTGAGACCGACCGTACATTAAAAAGTAATCACCTACCTGATGATGGTGATATTATTTTTGTTAGACTGCTTTCCCGAGATTCCTCTATAATATCTGAAATAGAATTGTACAAAATAAATATTTTTTAAGATAGCAGCAACCCCTTTTAGCCCCAATGTACTACTTGTCGAAATTCGCCGAGCTGTATGATAAGTCATTTGTCTCAAATTATTACTTCATGTATTAATATGTACCACACTCAACGCTGACCGTCACTCGTAAGTATTTCCCTTATTAATAACCATTGTATACGCATTTTGTATAATATATGTATTGTTCACAGTATTTTATCTCTTTTGTTCGAATTCAATCATTCGAACAAATATGACAAAACACTAACTACCTACTTAACTATACAAGGCGTAGACAACGATAAATAACAATAAAATGTTCCCTAATCACTAACAACTATATTTTTTATTAAGATACAAATTTGAAAATCAACGTCTTTTTAAGGTTATAAAAACTTTATAAAATAAAAATAATATTACTTACCGCCATTGTTTTCATCCGATTCCTCCAAACTTTTATTTAGACAAGCACTAAGCAGTGCTCTTGTTCGAGTACTCACAACTTTTTTAAACATTTTAAAATATTCAGAAATAAAGCACCGCACAGTAGAATGAAAATGTAACGAATGTGACAGAGTTACCAACTACTTCGTGTTGCCATTATCATCACCTTAGTCGTTTTTAGAAGATATTGGTGCTTCAAGCGCTCGTTCCTACATATATAATAATAAAATTTAACTAATTTAATAATAATATTAATTGATTAACTGAAAAAATAATTAAAAGTTTATCTGAAAAGAACTAAGCATCTTGGATTCTCATTAGCTACTATATTTAATAACAGCAAACTGGAACTAAACGACATGGTTCTTTTTAGCAAAATAAAACGGCATCAAATTATTACTTTTTGTTGTGTTAACGAGAACCATGTGGTTTGGTTCCAGTTTGCATAATGGAAATGCTGGAGATCTACAGGTGCCATGTAGCATGGTTCCATTTAGCATATCTAATAAGCTCTGTATTTGAAACTAAGCAGCATGGTTCTTGTTTGTTTATAGGGAAGTTAGATATCAAGGGTTGGTACCCCAGGTGACAACTTATATTTTTGTATCGAGTCGGAATAGTGCCCAGGATCTTTATTGAGCATGGCAACAATGCCATGAGGATTGCAACTATCTAAGTAACTCGTTTTCACACGAGTTGTGGGTTGGTTCTGGTTTGCGTAACTGCGTCCAATTGCGATATGAATAAAATGGTCATAAAGAAATTTCGTAAAAATAAGTTGATTGCTTAATAAGCTTTGAGCATTCCACTGTACGATATTCAATTGATTGGGGGTGAATTGTGGGGATTTGATTGCTTACCAAAAGTATTTTTTAAGACCTCTAAAACACTTTTAGAATTTATAGAAGTATTTTGAGTATTATGCAAAGAAACACATTTAGTTATGGTTTCAACTAATAATGAGAGACACTTGCTGTCAGTATTGAGCAGTGTAAACAAATCCACATTATTTTTTGTCTTACTTTCTAATTTGGGAAAATTTAAAGGATTTGTAATATCTGCATAAGAAGCAGGCTTATATTTATTTCTATTTTCAATGATTTTCTGTTTTTTAACTGGGCATATTGGAGACACACTAGTATGATTGCCATCACAATGAATGCAAGTAGCTTTTTCGATAGAAACTGTACAAGTCTTATAGTTATGATTTTCTTTACATATACTACATTTTTCAGAATTTTTACAATATTTTGCCAAATGTCCGTATCTCAAACATTTGTAACATTGCTTAACTGGTGGTATATATTGAGACACATCATGTCTCCAACCACCAATATCTATATGATTTGGCAAAATGGAAGTGGCAAATGTCACTATTACTGTAGTTGTAGGTTGTAATATAAAACCCTCAGTCACATTTATTTTTTTCATTATTCTTTTTATTGTTATTATTTTTTTTGTACTTGTTATCATAGTAAATATTCTCTTGTTTGATATAATGGTAGGTACATTTCTTATAACTCCGGACACCTCAGTTGTAGCAGCAGGAATACTGGCTTTGAATTTGTATTCTTTCAAGAAGGTATTATTATTTAAAAAGGCATTCGCCAAGTCTGGTTTTTCAAAATAAATACCTATCTTAAACTTATTGATATTTCTTAAAAATTTGACGCCTTTGTTAAAGCGCTTTAAACAAGTTGACAAAGAAAGAAGATCTCTTGTTCCAATTGGTTTTTGGATGTCTGATGACTCAACAAAAACCACAAATTCAGTGCCGCTAATTTCTTCCGGATATCTGCGTATATAGTCAGTAACATAATAAGGCTTGTACCTATCTGCATTGCTTATTTCTTCATCACTGTCCGAAGAGGACATATCCGTTTCTACCAACCTTACCTCATCTGTCTCCCTATCTGCATCACCAGACTCCGGTTCATCCTCCTTTTTTTTTCTTTTTCTCGAACTCCGCTTCCCCATATCTGCTTATAATATTATTTAATGCCTATATGTTATATACCTCTTTTGTTTGTGTTTTATTAAGTAACTGACTACAATTAAAAAATTACAAATAAAATATTTTAAAGAGCCCGCCTTTACTATGTGAAGTTCCCGCGCTTTTCCTAAAACACTGCTAAATTTAATATTATTACAGACTAATTAGAGATACATGTTTCCCCATATGACAAAGTACGCACCACAAACTATAAACAACCGACTGTATGTGACTTTCTAAATCAGTCGGACTATCCACATTTCGCGGCAACTTCACGTCAGTGTTTTATCGATAGCAATTGCAACAAAACTTTCGGAATACCCTTACGTGATCGCACTTCATCGATTGAAATTTTTCTCTGTTAGCAACAAAACTTTGATTGCAACAATTTCAATCAAAGTTACATAATCAGCCTGCTGGAAGTATAACATTTTGTTGTTCAATTCTTAGGTCTGGTTACTTCGTACGTTCAAATTACGAGAAAACTTAGTCCAGTTAGCAAGCCAATATTTAAATCACATGTAAAATCAAGAACCTTAGCATAGCTGTAGAAAATAAAAGATACTATTTTGTGAAAGGAAGGAAGGTTACACACACACACAAACAATAAATAAAAGTCAAAATGACAGCTATAGTGGCATTGACAATGACATCCTTTTAATTGCTAGTAAAAAAAAACTAAATGTGGCCCTGCTAAAGAAACAATAAAAAAAACATTTTTTATTTTTTTCTCCTAAATGCAGGCCTTAATATTTTTAATATTCATGGATAAACATCCTTCTCAAAAAGTTCTATTTCCGTCATAAATTTTTAAACTGGTTAAAAAAGGTTCAGAATAAAATTCCACGTTCCATACGAAGAAGTGGACATGTCCTAAAATAACGTTTTACAAAAGGATTGAACCACATATCCCATCAAGCCGAAACCTATCAATGTTAACATAATCATATTCTCCCGTTCTCCCCATACATTTTTTCACAGACCCAACCCAACTATTTGTATGATGGAGTTAAAAAAAGAGTGTAGGCAATACTAAAAATTTGTTTATGGCGCGTACGGCGCGTGCGGCCATATGTGCGAGGCCATCAGAAAATGCGGCTGGTGCAGCGCGTTTGGCGCGTGCGGCGTGGGCATAATTGTGCGATCACTTAAATCAGACTATAACAACTCTACAGGCGCGTTCGGATAGCATCACGATGTCAAAAATAACTGTTAATAATGACAAAATTGACACAAGCGTTTCGGTTAGAAGAAATGTGAACAAAAGTTGCATTTTTCTGTTTACGTCAACCGTTCGGATAGCTGAAAAAATGTCAAAAATGGCATTGTGAACTGCCAATCTCGCCCCGGCTCTCGAAGAGGGTCAAAAGTGGAAGTTTTTGACATTTAAGAGTTTTGACGTTTACTAAACGTAAAATTTTTGACACGATTGAACAAGTTTTATCGAATTAAATTTTATTTTCATTATTTATGGAAATTAATGTCATAATACATCTTACGTCATAATACATCCAGAATCTGGAAACTGAAAATAAATTTAGGTTATAATAGCTTATGACATTGACATATTGATAATGTAGCGTTCGGTTAGTGTTCGGTTACATATTCATTCATACACAATATACCTACATAAAAATGAACCACAAAAAAAAAACAATTCTCATGAAATAAATACTTAATTAATCTTAATATTCGTAACATAGTCCTGTATTGTTGCGATCCTCTGAATAAGGAAACAAATTCAAAGGCGCGTTCAGAGCCTTCGCGCGAAGTATAACTTTTCGCTCTAACCCCGTTCAATGCCTTCGAGCGTGACAACGGTGAAACAACCGGCTCGTTCAAGACCTTAGAGTGTCGGCGCGAGATACAACCGAACAACCATCGAATTTGATGGTTGTCAAACACTCTGACGTTTATTACTGAAATACTCTTACGTGATTGGATGATATTGGCGGTCATATTCTATAATGTCATCCACTAGAAAGAGAGAGAAATAAAAAATCATGTGAAAGAGAGAGATAAAAGATTTGGTTGCTGCAATCCGTTCAACGCCCCTGAGCGAGTTAAAAAACAACCGGACAACTACACCCAGGAGGCTCTGAGGCGCGTTCAGGGCCTTCGCGCGAAGTACAACTTTTCGCTCTAACCCCGTTCAATGCCTTCGAGCGTGACAACCGGGTGAAACAACCGGCCCGTTCAAGACCTTTGAGTGTCGGCGCGAGTTACAACCGAACAACCATCGAATTTGATGGTTGTAAAACGCTCTGACGTTTATGACTGAAATACCCTTACGTGATTGGATGATATTGGCGGCCATATTCTATAATGTCATCTACTAGAAAGAGAGAGAAATAAAAAAATCATGTGAAAGAGGGAGATAAAAGATTTGGTTGCTGCAACGCGTTCAACGCCTTTGAGCGAGTTAAAAAACAACCGGACAACTACACCCAGAGGCTCTGAACGCGCCTCTGAACGCGCCTCAGAGTTTTTACTCTGATTATGGAGGGAATTCTGACATTTCAGAAGTGTTGCGAACATTGAAAAACTCTTTCTAAAAAGGGAGCGCATTTAAGCAAATTAAAAATAAACCTTTATAGAATTTAAGGTTTCAATTAGAAAAACTAAGACTTAAAAAACTACTGATAATTTTTAAATGGTAATTACATTGTTTAATTTCATATTATTGAAGTTACAATAATTGTCAAGGAAATTATTTTTCTATTATTGGGATCCCTGTTCAATAATCCATAGGCTGCCAACCTTTTTTAGAAAAACTTGTTCGTTATATGAGCCAATATAACAAGTGGTCAAATCTAAAATTAAAAAGCTATTTACACCGCGTCATGCACCGCAGACCGCGGTCCGAGTTGCGCAAATTGAAGCAATTAATATTAGAGGGCATATAATATCACAGCTGAAAAATAAAAACCGACTTCAAAAACACTGAAAAGTTAAAAATAATATAAGAATAGGTACAGACAACATCACACTTCTATATTGAAGTCGGTGCCAAACGATGATCTCCTAGAAAGTCTTAGACTTCAATAGAAGTGTGATGTGGTCTGTACCTATTCTTATATTATTTTTAACTTTTCAGTGTTTTTGAAGTCGGTTTTTGTCTCGATTTTCATGGGATCCCATCATCAGATCCTGACTTTGGTGACCATGGGACCACCCTTGGAGTATACTCTATCAAATACAAAAGAATAATATTAAATACTACAAAGAATATAATACCTTATTTAATTTGGGTTTCTTTCACTAAAAAGATTTTAGTCACTAAAAATTTAAGAATAAAAAATATTTTACAAAAAATAACAACCGATTTCAAAAACACTGAAATGTTAAAAATAATATAAGAATAGGTACAGCCAACATCACACTTCTATATTGAAGTCGGTGCCAAACGATGATCTCCTAAAAAGTCTTAAAATTTGTCACCGACTTCAATAGAAGTGTGTCAGTGTTTTTGAAGTCGGTTGTTATTTTTTGTAATATATTTTTTATTCTTAACTTTTTAGTGACTAAAATCTTTTTAGTGAAAGAAACCCTAATTAAATACCCAAATTAAATAAGGTATTATATTCTTTGTAGTATTTAATATTATTCTTTTGTATTTGATAGAGTATACTCCAAGGGTGGTCCGATGGTCACCAAAGTCAGGATCTGATGATGGGATCCCATGAAAATCGAGGAAAACTCATAAATTTTAAGGTGTGTCCAACGTGTTTTGTGTGTATGTTACGCGATTACACCGCCAATTGTCGACCGATTTTCAAAATTCTTTTTGTATTCGATAGAGTATACTCCAAGGGTGGTGCCATGGCCACCAAAGTCAAAATCTGATGGGATCCCATGAAAATCGAGGAAAACCCTTAAATTTTAAGGTGTGTCCTACGTGTTTTGTTTGTATGTTACGCGATTACTCCGCCAATTACTCTCGCGCCCGCTCCGCTGCCTTCTTCTGCAAGATCACATCCTCGCAGAATAACCCAACCCACAGTTTTCAGTTTTATCCTACAAGTTATTTTTCAATTCTCTGTTGTCGGGTCCCAATAGCAATCGCGTCTATTTGGACCCCGTGTCCAAATAGCTATTCCGCCCCGGCTGAAAATACATACGGCCCGTTCCAGATAAGCATTTTTAGCCATAAATACCAACATTTTTAGCATCTCTGCGTTTCATTAGCCGGTGATGCTAGTTTTTCTTGCTGGTTGTCATGCGTTTCATTTAAGCATTTTTAACACCAAATGCCAGCATCAAATACCCATGTTAATAGATGGGTCCTCTGATACCACTTTTTGACAGCTTTCAAATTTGACATTTGCAATCTTTTTTCATGAATCAAAAAGGATTTTCAGCGGATTTAAAAAAAATATTGAAAGATATTTATAGTATTAGACAATTCTGATTTATATTATTAAAAATTTTAAGTGACTGGACTAAGTAGGTGAGGTGTCAAAATTCAGCACGAAAAATCAGTACCTTGCGTTTCATTTGTAACAATTAGCGCGGCTAAAAATGTCAACATTTCTTATAAGAAACGCAAAACGAGGCTAACATCAGATGTTAGCCTCAGAAAGTAGCAGTGCTTTATCTGGAACGCAGGGATAATCTCTCGGTGTTCTCTCGGTTCGTCTGTGCTCAAAACGCTCAAAACTCCTTGGACATTACGTGGGCCGTGGTCCGAAATACGCCAACATTACCAACATTTTGCATGTTTGCACCATTGATTGGTTTGCACGCTATATCGGTGCCAATTGTGCATAATAGCTCAATTTGAACCACGGGGGTGGACATTACAATATGCTCAAATCAAAACCCAAAAACGTGCCAAAAATTCAAAAATGTAATTTGTTTCGTTGGTCACATTTTACAATTTTATATACCCACCAACAATAATTATCAATAATTATCTACTTGCCTGAAATCGCCTGTGATTAAAATTTGTTTTCATAGCATTATGCCTAAATTAAATAATAATAATATGTGTTATCTCTTTGTGTATGTCTGTGTATGTGTTCGTAAATCATTGCCTGCTAATTAATTCTACTCAGCAGTTCAAATTCCTATTTAATTGAATGAAATATCAAAAATTAAGCTAATAAAGGTTTTTTTGGTTATGGCTTATTGTAATTGATCCATTTCTGCATATTAAAAATATGCACGATCCAAAACTGTCCCACAACCGCACGGAAGATAAGATTATCACAAATCCACAATAATCGCATCGTAAAGCCGACCAAGGCAAGGACTGTGACGAGTGACGAGTATATTTTGTTCACATTCTGTATATTTGTGTAATGTTTGAGTAACCTATTGTATTAATATCTCGGTTACGTAGCACGGTAACATTTTTTGTTGCCTAAATGGTATGAATGTTATTTATTTAATTCATTATTTTTATTTATTATGTTCTAAATATTATCTATTCATATTGTTTTTTCAGGAAAACAAACTTTTTGATCAGTTTTTGGGTATACTGTTAAACTTCATGTTTCCCATTAAAATGTTGCTTAGAACATATTCATTGAGTATTCTCATGATTGATATAGTGTGGGTGGTGCTAAATGCCATTTATGCAGTAATGCAGGCTGCATTTGAACTATTTAGACCTCCACTAGTGAAAGCTGTTAGGTTAGAAACTGCTTTGGTAAGTATGTGTTAATGTTTCTATGTAGCTTAAAATTAAAAACCAAAACAATATATGTTTTTGTCTATAATTTTAAAACTATTACCATATTAGCTATATATTAATGATAATAAAAAAATAGAAGTTCATAGGATATCACATAAGTCATAAGTCATAAACAATCCTGGTTAATCTCTACAATCTTTTGATTAAACTCTAAAAGGAGGTCAGGAAAAGGTATTAGGTCAGGAAGATTTATATTCATATTCTCAAAAAGTATAAATCTTAAATGTTACTACTTATTTTTTCTGAGTGGGAGAGCAGTTATGCTACAGTGTAGTAGGGTTCTTGGAAATCAACCCTCATCCAGTTGTGCAAGTTTATGAGAAAGGTACAGCTGGTGTGGGCAGTATTTGGGAAATTAATGAGTCTTTATGCTGCGACACCGCAATTTATGAAGGCAAAAATCTTTAGTCAGTGCTTCCTTCCTATCATGACATAGGGAACCGAAAGGTCGACAATCACAGTAGAGTTTATCCATAAATTTAAAATCATTGAGAGTGTCAGGATATGCTCAGAGTCACTCTGAGTGATCATATCTGAATCAAGGTGATCCAACAGGGAACAAATGTAATAATTAAACCTTTATATATGCTAGAGACATAGCCCTCTGTATAAGTAAAATGAAGTGACAGTGGGCTGGCTACAGTAACTACAGTTCTGAAAATGCTTGGGGCTAATGGGTTCTTGAGTTGAGACTGCGTATCGGCTAATGTTACTGTGGTATCTCTTCATATTTTAGTACATTCAAGTTATGAAAGCTCCCTTGACAGGTTGAATTTTTCCGTTTCATGCATACTAGTTTCCGTGATTAAAAATATTATGTTTTCAAAATATAATTTATCTCTAGGTTATTTTTATCAAAAATGCAATAATTCACATTAAATAAAAACAAGAGTATCAGTCTAGTTAAATAAAATTATAATTCTGAAAAATATTTGTTTCAAGTTTACAAATAAAATATTTGTGTAAAGTATAAGTTCCAATTCACAACTCAAATAAATAATAATAATTTTTTTAACATAATATTTTTAATCACAAACTAGTATGCATGAAACGGAAAAGTTCGACCTGTCAGGCAACCTTCTTGTCTTGAATATACTATAGGTAGATCTACAACGAAAACCCTATTGAGTGTAGTTACGGATAATGTTCAGTGATATCACTGATTACATAATTATACTACAACAGCTGATGCTCAACCCCATACTAACCAACCTGCAAGTCTGCAACAGGAAACTATCCTTTATATCTTCTGCCATCTAGTGTCAGATTTTTTTAATGTTACATATTGACGTAGTAAATACGCACTTGGTGTACTTTTGCAGCAGATTGAATATATTGTATACCATTATTTTATTTAAAGAAATTATTGAGTTTGCTTCACAAAATATTTCTTTTTCATTTATATAAATGCATTGAGTAGTTATGATTTTATTTCTACAAAGCTCATCATAATTTTATATCCTATTGGTACTCCATGGTGGTATATGGTCCTTATTCTATTTAACAGCCAAGGCCCTTGCTGCTGTAGAGTTTAAGTCCAAAATCACCCTAGAGTGTATAAGGCTTTGAACGAATTGGGGGGACCAAGAACTCTGTAAGATTGGCTGGGTCCCAGGTCACTCTAATATCTGACATGATGAAATTGCCAACTAAATGGTGAGGGCTGGCTCCGAGAACGTTCTTGTCGGATCAGAACTAGCATGTGGCATTTTGAGGGGCACTAAAAAGAGGGAGCTAAATTAATGGCTAATGCCCAGGATTTTTGCACTTGCAAATGCTCATTAAGGAATATTCACATGGAGTTGCAATGCAAAACTACCACCTAAGCAGCAGCCAACTAAGGCTATTTATAAGAGCCTTAACTAGTCACTGCAAACTCAACAAACATTGCACAGGATGGGCTTGACCAATGTCCCCTTGTGCAGATTTCGTGGTGATGATGACGAAACACCAATTCACATTCTCTGTGAGTGCTATGCTCTCAACCTAGAGCTGAGCTCTAGGTTGTCTTAGTTTGCCACCTTACAATGCCCTGAGCATTGTAAGGTGGCAAACTAGGAAAACTAGAACTTTGTTTTCAAAGAAAAGGTAATGGCTACTTTACTGCTGCAAGCCTAATTGGAGACCTTTATAAGAGTCTATAGGAGATATATATGTTGGTTTGGCCACTATAGATCTGTATAGGTCACAGAGGCCCCCCTCACAGTTAGAATAACTAAAAACATGTTCCAGGTCATTGGATCAGGAAGAGGAGTTGGCAGAGAAATTGCGATTCAGTTGGCCAGTCTGGGCGCTATAGTAATTTGTGTTGATAAAAACAAAAATAACAATCAAGACACTGTAGATATGATAAAAAAGCAAGGTGGCTCCGCTGCTTGTTACAATTGTGACATTACCACCAAGGACAATGTTGAGAAATTAGCTGAAAAACTTAAAGTTGATTTGGGATTTGTCAGCATGCTGTTCTACTGTTGTGGTATACCAAGCCCAAGGTCATTACTAACACAACCACCTCTTGATATTCATGAGACATTAGATTTAACCTTAACTTCATACTTTTGGGTAAGTTCTTAAATTGAAATACAATATTATTTTTAACTGATTTCAAAAAAAGGAGGTTATAATATATTTGATCCGTATGTTGTTTTTTTTTTGGTGTGTATGTTACGCGATTACGCCGCCAATTGTGGCCCGATTTCCAAAATTCCGTTTGTATTCGATAGAGTACCTATACTCCTGGGGTAGTCCCAAGGTCACCAAAGTCAGGATTTGATGATGGGATCCCATGAAAATCGAGGGAAACTCTTAAATTTTATAGGTATGTCCAACGTGTTTTGTATGTATGTTACGCGATTACTCCGGCAATTGTGAACAGATTTTCAAAATTCTTTTTGTATTCGATAGAGTATACTCCTGGGGTGGTCCCAAGGTCACCAAAGTCAGGATCTGATGATGGGATCCCATGAAAATCAAGGGAAACCCTTAAATTTTATATGTTCGTCCAATGTTTCATTTTTTTCGAAGCTATTCACGTATTTGGTAGTCATGAACCAAGCTGATGATTGGAGGATCCTTAACTTTCGGACTTGACCTGACCTGACTTTTGAAATTTTAAGAGTTTCTAGGAGATCATCGTTTGGCACTGACTTCAATATAGAACTGTGATGTTGTCTGTATCTATTCTTATATTATTTTTAACTTTTCAGTGTTTTTGAAGTCGGTTTGTAAAATATTTTTTTACACATTATGAAAGAGAAGCTCTTGAAGTTTATCGCACCTGATGGTAAGTGACGATAAGGCCAATGGTGGAAGTGAGTTTCACCTGTACTACTCGGCAACTGAGAGCTCTTTTACCTCTAATTATCGCAATAAAACAATGCTATCAATATTGTTGTTATGGCGATAAACTTAGGTAAGACCAGGCAGTCTGAGAAGTGCACGGTCTTTCTGAGGGGTTGTCCTGGTGTACAACCGCAGGGTATGGTGCATTGCGGTTAAAGAAAATTTATTATTCTCACTAAGAATTACACATTCACTTACATGAGAACTTAATTAAAATAAGTGTTTTAATTACATTACATTGCGAGCGTTATAATAGTATGAAGGTAAATCTATACAAACAAAATATTGGTATCAATTCAGACACACAACTTAATTTAACTAAACTAATTTGACAGGATTAAAAATATCGCCATCTTTCTTTTTCTCTATAGGATTAAAAGTGGCAGCTTTAAAGTTGTGTGTCTGAATCGACACCATTAACTGACAAAAAAAACTAACTAAGAGAGGGTAGGTATTGTACAAAAATATCACCGAATCACCGTCATGCCAAGCCAACAGAAAGACCAAGATCAACACCGACTAGAAGCGACAGTGTGGCGTAGTTCATTATATATATTATTGTTCGTCTATGATAATATATTAGCAAAGTTGCGGGCCCAGCTAGTTGATTTATATATTATATAAATCAACTAGCTGGGCCCGCAACTTTGCTTGTGAATAGCCTTCCTTGATAAATGGGGGGTCCACTCAAAGAATTTTCCAATTCATACCATTGTCAAAGAATTTTTCAATTCGTACCAGTAGTTGCTAGGATATTAAACTCTTTCTACTCTTCAGCTTTAAAATATTAGTATTGATTTGTTATGATGAGTAAGAGTATGCTCTATTATAGTTACTTCGAGCACTGTTTTGCCATCACTTCCACTTTCTTTTTTAACAAATCAAATAGGTCAGTAATACTGGCAAGCTTAAATGTTGTTTATAATTTTTAAACTTGTCAGTATTCAATTTTAATTTCCAGTTTTTTATATGCATATCTTTTTTCCGACTCCCTATACTTAATGATTAAATGCGGGTAATAATCTAAGTGAAAAGCAAACAATCGATTGTCCCTAGTACCTAAGTGTTTAAAGGTCATGTGAGATTGTGGTCAAAGCTATTGTAAATTAAAAAAAATGCCTGAGTAATCAATTGTAAGTTTTAACAATAAAATATATCAATTTACAGTTAATTGACCAGTTTATGCCCGATATGAAAACGAAGAACCATGGACACATTGTAGCTCTAACATCTGTTGCTGGCCTTAGCTACCTCAAGGACCAAATGCCTCTAAGTGTGGCCCAATTTGCAGTACAAGGCCTCGCTGAGTCTTTAATGGAAGACCTCAGAATTAACAAGATAGATGGTGTTCATGTTACTCTTGTACATATATATCCGTTTATTATCAGCGACGAAAACACAGATTTAAGGCTCAGGTAACCCTTTTTTAATATTATAATTGCTAAACAATGGTAGGATAAATATGTATCAGGGTATAGAACAGGACTAGACGTCCTAGTACCACCCATGGTTATTTGAACCTCGTGGCTTATTATGACTTCTTTTTTTGGCATAATGCAGCAGTTTTTAATGTGTACTTTCTCCCAAATATAGACAACGCCAGAGCAACGATTCCGGTGCGAGCTCTTATCCTCACCCGATTCTCTTCCTCCCTGACCTGTGACCTGCGGTCCTACCGCCCAACTCATAGCGATGGCGGTAGCGAGCCACTCGCTATCGTTTTAATTTCAAGGAGTTTGCTGTGAATAAAATAGCCTTAGAGCCTAATGGCCTTACAAATAAAAACTTATACCGAGGATAATCCTCGGAATAATTTATTCTGTGTTTTGTCTTGTTTTAGCACATGTCAGATGTAATATGTCAAAATAAGACAAAACACGGAATAACTATTCCGAGGTTATTCCGAGGTATAAGTTTTTTATTTGTAAGGCCGTAATAGTTACACATAGTATATACAGTGTGTCCCCGGATAAGGTGCACAAACGAAAATGGGTGAAACTAGACTACAATTTATCGATAAAAAGAAAAAAAAAATAAATTGTAGTTAATATTGATTTTTTTATTCTCTTTTTAAGAACTTTTGTGTTTGTAAAATTGTAACATTGTAACCACTGCGTGGATTTTGTTCAAATAAAAACAATAATAATGCCAAAAGATGAACACTGTATGGTAAATAAAAAAAAGTACAAAGCAGTCAATAGGGAGAAAAACATTTTTTTTCACTAATTTTAAACATAAACGTTAAATTTTGAGTAAATGTTTATTTTTACCAAATAATGCCCCCTTTAACAATTTCTTTTTATTACCTCTTATTAATCCAGATCTTATAACCTTTTCAACAAAAAAAATCAACATTCTGTCTCTAATACATGCTTAGCTACGAGGCTTTAATTGAGGGGCCTGCTAACGCGCCGTCCCCTGGCGCCCGCGCCGCTGCCTTTTTGTCAACCGCTGAGGTAGCTTTTCTTAAATTGGAATTTAGTTAAACACATTTAAGCATTTTTAAACTTAAGCTAAGCTTTTTCAGTGTAAATGAAATTGATTAAAACAAGAAAAACAAATCACAATAATTATTTATTACAAAGAATCTAAAAAACACTTTTTATTAAATTAATGCAAAATAGCCACCACGCTGTTGCAAGCACATCATTGCACACGTAAGGAAATCTGTTGCGTTGCCCCGCGGACCATGTCGGGGTCATTTTTGATATTTTCCGCACATTGGACAATGCGTTCGTGAAGTTCGGCCTCCGTATTAACGGTAGTGCTGTACACCCATTGTTTCATCACACCCCCATAAAAATTAATCCAGTGGTGTCATGTCAGGTGAGCGTGCTGGCTATCCCACAGGTCCTCCTCGACCTATCCAGCGATTGGGGTAGGTTTGATTCAGAAGCAGTGGATTGCAGTCACGAATTCACGATAATTTGAGTGCTGCTTTAAGTGTCTACTACGCGTTTAAATGAACGCGGTTTCAAAGTAAATGTATAGCAGGCGTATTAATGCGTTTTAACTCCGCTCCGAACACCGGACGCTTTAAATCTATCATTATTATAAACTGGTCGTACAGCGGTGCATTATCCCACCAAAACACCATTATTCGAGGTGGGGCTCGCTAACATCCGCGGGCTCCATTCTAACTTCTTAGCTGTCCACCACCATCTCGAGACAGCCCGTCCAGCAATGCTGTTTTTGACGGAGACGCAAATTATCTGCCCGGTCGATACAGGCTACCTTAATTACCCCGGCTACGCTCTTGAGGAGTCCTTCAAGGCGAAGGCTGGTGTTTGCTTGTTCGTCCGGGCGGACGTTTGCTGTCGTCGCCTGCGCTGTTTGGAAGAACCTTCCTTTTCCATCCTTGCGGTACACGTCGATTTTGGCACTCATTGCCGTGTCTACGTCTGCGTCTACCGTTCCCGTCGTGGTGACCTGGAGACAACTCGACTTTTTGAACACCTAAGTCGGGTGGCAGATGACGCGCAGGAGCGATTTCCTTCCGCCGAGCTGGTGTTTTTAGGGGACTTCAATGCTCACCACGAGTTGTGGTTAAGTTCCTCTAAAACTGACCATGCGGGTAGGACTGCCCACGCATTCGCTCTCACGCACGACCTGACACAATTGGTCACCCAGCACACCAGGGTACCAGATATTATCGGTCAAGCGCCTTCTTTATTGGACCTTCTGCTGACAAATCGCCCTGACGGATATCAGGTGGTGATTCGAGCTCCACTAGGATCTTCGGATCACTGCCTGGTATCCGTCTCAGTGCCTCAGGCGTCGCGACCGTCGCCTGTGGTTGCAGCACGCCGTCTGTGGCACTATGCATCAGCAGATTGGGACGGTATGCGGGATTATTACGCATCTGTCCCTTGGTGGCAGCGCTGTTTCAATGGGATGGATCCGGACTCCTGCGCTACCTCTGTTGCTGACGAGATCATACTAGGAATGGAATATTATATTCCGCATTCCAATCTCGTCAGTAGAGGCAGACGTAACCTCTGGTTCAATCGCGAGTGCGTCTCTGCTGTTGAAAACAAACAGCTGGCTTACCGCGCTTGGATCAGAGGCCGAGCTTCTAGGGATCCCAATACTAGCCTACTGAAAACAGCCTACAATAATGCCACCAAGTTGTGTAAGAGGGCTTACATTAGAGCGGATGCTCAGCGCATTGCACAAGTGGGCCAGGAACTGCTTGCGCACCCTACGGGTAGCCGTTCTTTCTGGCGCCTGGCCAAAGCTGTGCAATCAAACTTCTGCCAACCCTCGCTGCCACCGCTGAGACATGCCGATAGCTCACTTGCTCATCAGCCGCAGGAGAAAGCCGACCTCCTGGCAAAACTCTTCGCGGCTCATTCCCGTGTCGATGATTGTGGTGCACAACCTCCGAAACAGTCCCATTGTGGCAGCACCATGCCCGATATCCGTATCAGACAGCGTGATGTGCGGGCGGAGCTCCAGTCGATCGATACTCGAAAAGCAAGTGGACCAGACGGCATTCCTGCGATTGTTCTTAAGAAGTGTGCAGCGGAGTTGACTCCGGTCCTAACGCGTCTATACCGTCTGTCGTTCTCTGCTGGTTGTGTGCCGGAATCTTGGAAAGAGGCCAATGTCCAGCCGGTTCCCAAAAAGGGAGATGGTTCTCATCCGGCTAACTATCGTCCTATAGCCGTCACTTCCATTTTGTGCAAAATCATGGAGAGGATCCTAAATACCCAGCTGATCCGTTACCTGGAAGGTCACTCGTTACTTAATAACCGACAGTATGGATTTCGTCCTAAACGGTCAACAGGTGACCTAGCGTTCCTTTTGCACAGATGGGGTGAATCTATCGATAAGCGCGGTGAATCGGTGGCTATTAGTCTCGACATCGCCAAAGCTTTTGATAGAGTCTGGCACAAGGCTCTTCTTTCCAAGCTTCCGGCATACGGATTACCCGCGCAGTTCTGTACGTGGATTGCCAGCTTCCTACACGAGCGTAGAATTCGCGTTGTCGTTGACGGCTGCGCTTCGCAGTTCGTGGCAGTGAACGCTGGAGTTCTGCAAGGGTCCGTTCTATCCCCAACATTGTTTCTTCTGCATATCAATGACATGCTTTCCTTGGGCATATCAATGACATGCTTTCCATATCAATGACATGCTATGCAGACGACAGTACAGTGCATGGGCGATATCACGGAAGCTCAGGGGCTGCTCGTGGTGATATTGGTAGGGAGAGGCAGAATCTTATCATTGAGCTCAACAGGACGCTGGACCTCGTCTCCGAATGGGGCTCCAACAATCTTGTTGAGTTCAATACTAAGAAAATACAGGTGTGCGCGTTTTCGGCGAAAAGGTCACCTTTCCTCCCCCTTCCTTCTCTTCAGGGCACAACCCTTCACACACAGAGCAACATCACCTTGCTCGGAATGAACATTCGCTGCGATCTGAACCCCAGAGACTACATCGAATCCGTCATAACTACTGCCTCACGGAAACTCGGTGTCCTGAACAAGGTGCGTAGGTATTTTGCGCCGGACCAACTATGTTTGTTGTATAAAACTCAGGTTAGGTCTTGCGTGGAATATTGCTCTTACCTTTGGGACGGCTCTGCTCAGTACCTGCTCGATGCTCTGGACAGATTGCAGCGTCGCGCTATTCGCGTTATTGGCGATGTAGAGGTAACTAACACCCTCGAGCCTCTACAACTTCGTCGTGACATCGCCTCTCTTAGCGCCTTTTACCGAATGTTCCATGGGGAAGTCATCCGTACACTGTGCCCTCCTTTTCACACCGTACCTAGAAATTCCAAGAATCTTTATTCTGTCGTTCATCCCACACTTGGAATTCTCTACCTGCGCACGTGTTTCCTCCATCCTACAACATGGGTTTCTTCAAAAGAGGCGTGAAAAAGCATCTTTTGGGCCGGCAAGGGGCGGGCAGGTAGGATAGTGGATGTCGTCCCTACTCTACCTGTCAACTCACTTGGGCCTCTTTCACCGCTTAACATCAGGCGGGAGGTCATTTGCCGGGTCATACATAAAAAAAAATCTATTATTAAATCTATCACGCCATGTATTGTCAACGACACCACTTGGACGGCACCAAATTGTTTACACCAATTAAGGTAATTAAGGTAATTTTGCATTAATAATAAACAACTTATAACGATAAATGTATAAGCTTAGTATTAGAACTTCATTGCGGTTGGTGTTGTGGTAACCAAAACAATGTAAACGACAACCCTGTGGTGTCGTTTTGTAGTGTCGTTGACAATACGCCATTATATGATATGAAATTGATCGTTTTATACTATTGTATGAGTAGGGATATCGCTTACCGACACAGTGCGGTGTAAGGTTACGTTCATGTCAATAATGACATTGTCAAAGTCAACGTTGACGTATCGTCGTTTGTGAAAACGTTCAATCTTTTCGAGCGTCTCATAGCACTTGTGGAACAATAGGGTATTACTTCTTGAGGTCGTAATGAACCTGTATAAATTTTATTTTAATTTTGTAAAACCGAAAAAAAAAAAAAATAACTTTACTCGCCATAATCTTACATAAATTATAAAGGTAAGCAATTAATTTAACTTAGAAAGTTGACTATGGTGGGCTGGCACCTGAAATAGGACGAATCCTGAAACACAGGCGCACAGCCCTCCACCCCATTACAAGTACAAAAACACAGGTTAAATCAATTTTTAGTACAATAGAATACCTAGGTCCTCTTTTCTACTTAAGTGTGAGTGTGAATGGGTGCATGGGTGTATGTGTATGTGTGTGTAATTGTGTGTGAGCGTGTGTGTGTGTGTGGGTAAGTGTGTGCCTGTGTGAGTGTGCTCTCGTGTGTGTATGTGACACACACAGAGAGAGAGTATATGTGTGTATGGGTATGTGTATTTTTTAGAATGAATTTTTATTTTAACTTAAAAATGTTTTCTGTTTCATCATAATTAAGGCTAGTCAAAATACGTTTAAGTACTGTTTTTAGGCCATTTTTGCTTAATTTTATTATATTGTTTTTGTTATTATTGTTCATTAATATACCGGTACAAGGATGGGCTCATATAAGGTATTTGACGTCTTGCAAACATTGTGTTAAAGTCTGGAACTGGAGTACGGCAACGCCGTTTGCCTTTGGGCAACTCATTTGGTTTTATATTTTTATGGTACCGAAGAACCGAGTTGAAAATAAACAATTGTCTAATAGTTAGCAGTTGTGTTTCCTCGTACAGCTTTTTTGTTGGATACCTTCTAGGCTTAAAGCACATAACCTTAATCACTGCCCGTTGTGCTCTTTCCAATATCAAGAGAAAGGAAGCCGCAGCACCACCCCAAACGGTGACACAGTAAGTCAAGAGAGATTGCCAAAGAGCAAAGTAGATTTTAGTTATAAGTTCAGGGTCAGAGGAATCTCTAAGGTTCCTGAAAATAAGGAGTTTCCTGATTCTTTTGCTTAGCGCCACTATTTGCGGTTGCCAGTTTAGGTTCTTGTTAACTATTATTCCCAGATATTTATGGTTGTCAGTTTGTATTAGGATTTCACAATTACATTCACTTTCCGAGTCACAATAAGAAGAATGCGCTTTGATTGTGAAATCATTACGCGGATTTGAAGCACCAGAGATTCTAAAGCAAATATATTTTGTTTTTTGAATATTAATGGTAAGGAGATTATCGTCTAACCACTTAATGATCTTCTTGAGACCATTCTCTGCAGATTGTTCAAATAATGGCCATCTTTAGTTTTTGAAAATTAATGCCGTATCATCGGCAAAGGACAAAACACTTCCATTGTAAACTGTCATGCTACAGAGTTCATTGACGTAGGCCAAGAAAAGAGTGGGACCAAGAGTACTTCCCTGAGGGATTCCATAAGTAATTGGTGAATTAGTGCTACAGAAATTACCCACTCTAATCAGCTGGCTCCTATCCGTCAAATAGTCGGTTAGCCATTCCAATGGAGGTCCACGTATTCCCATATTCTTAAGTTTAGACAAGAGTAGCGGTATGGAGACAGTATCAAACGCTTTTTTGAGATATAAAAATATACCAACACATCTATCCCCTATATCTAATGATTTTGTAACTAATTCCGACAATTTTGCCACAGCATCTTCAGTGTTTCTGCCTGATCGAAAACCGTATTGGGTATCAGCTAATACATCTCTACATTCAAAATATTTTATAAGTCTGTTGTTAAAAGCCTTTTTAATAATTTTACTTATTGTACTTAGCAACGATATTGGTCTGTAGTTCGATACTGAATCCACCCCGCCACCCTTTTAAATGGGGATGACAACAGCTTTTTTAAAAATGGTCGGAAATGTTCCAGTTGAGAAGCTCAAATTACATGTGTGCAATCATAGTACACAAAACGGCGTGTGAGTTTTTAAGAACCTTAGTCGGGATACAATCGATTCCTGGTGCACTCTTGCTTTTAAGATTGAGAATAATTTTGTCGAATTCTATATAATCTGTGGGAAAAAGGCTCATGGAGCTGTAACTTTTGGAAGAAACTGTTTTTAGTGCTAATTCGGAGGGATTCGTTTTCGTTCTCATCAGTATATCCGAAGCTAGATTTTCATTAATGGTTGTAAAATATCGGTTAACAATATCAAGAGAACCTTGTGGTGATGCTATCAATTTCAGCAGAGGTGAAGCATTTACGCATTGGTTTTGACGTTGCATAGCTCCTTAACAGTTTCCCATGTGGCTTTATTGTTTTTATAGTTTCTGTTAAATTTATCTTTATAATTATTTTTCAGAGCTTTGGCAGTTTGGTTACATGCGTTTCGATATTTAATGTATTGGTTTTTAATATCAATGTTGTTAGGGTTCATTTTTGTTTTTTTTTATGCAGTTTGTCTCTAGTTTTAAAGCATTTAATAATATTGGGAGTTATCCAAGGTTTTAGTGGTCGTTTTCTTTTGCTTAGCATTATTATTGACGTGTGTTTTATGATGATTTCCTGCAATATTTCAGTCAACGTTAATGTGGCTTTATTGGAATCTTCAATAGATAAGAATGGTTTCCAGTCATACGATTTGATCGCTTCCTCTATGGCCTCATATCCTATTCTAGTTCTCGTGAAGTATTCACAAATAGGTGATGCTGATGCAAGAGAACTCGAAAGAAACAAAAATATAGGATCATGGTCAGTTATGTCGGTTTTTAGGACAAAACATTGACAGTTTGCGACTATTTTGCACATAAAATGGTCTAGGCATGTACGTCCGTGAGTCGGCGTATCAATAACATTATGTAGGCCATGTGATCCTATAATTTCCATGTACTCTCTGACAATTGCACAGTTCGTATCTAAGGTGTCGATATTTATGTCTCCTGTAAGAATTATATTACGTGTTTTAGTAGTGGTCAAAAGTGTATCCAATGAGTCTAAAAATATGTGTGGATTTTGAAGGCATAGGGACGGTAGATTCCGAATAAGGTCATATTGTCTATCTTTGCTCTTAGGCAATTGGCTTCATCCAATTCCATTTCTTGCACAGTAGCTTTAATTCTGTTATTTATATACATTATGACACCATCGTTTTGGTTAAAACTGCGCTTGGTAAAGTACATATTATAGCCATCAATCAGTGGTGGAGTCGAGGCCTCATTGCACCAACATCCGAGAGAACGATTATATCTACGTTTGTTCTCAAACTTGTAGCATAAATTAATAGGTTATCGAAATTTTTATTGACACTTCTGATATTAGCTGACATAATATTTAGTTTATTTTGGTTCTTTGCTTTGATCATATCGAGTTCAGGAACAAGGGAATTTGGATCATCAATGACCTTACAACGTATGGGGCACGACTTCTCGATATCGTCACTCAATTGTTGACTATTCATAATTGAAATTTAAAAAAAATGTAATGGTTTCTAGATGAGATATGAAATTCTCGTTGACTTAGGTCTTATTTAAATATATGTTCTTAAAAGCCCTATGTAATAAAATTAGAATAGCGATATTGATGTATTAAAATTGAGAAAATGTTTTTTAAGCATGATAATTTTTATTTGTTTATCCATATTTGTATTAATTCTCTGTGTGTTATTGGAAGTGTATGTGTTTGTGTAAATAGTGTTGAAGTTAATTATTGACTTATGTATGGTTGTGTAAGTCATGTATGTGTAAATATTTAGATAATGTGTGTTTGTGTAAGTTGTGTGTTTGTTAATATTTGTATCATGTGTATTTGTGTTTGACTGATGACTTAAAAACAATGTTTTATTTATGATTTTGAATTTTCGCGCGGAAACGCTAGCCGCCATGCTGCTTCGATTCGTGACGTCACTCCGTTAGTAAACAAGCAATAGACCAGGTACGACCAACATAGGTATTACTTTCTGTGAGAATGACTCTGCGAAAGACCAAGTAAAAAGATTTTTGAAAATAATGCCTTATAATCTATATCATTGGTGACTTGTGTCTGAATGCAAGAATACGAGTTTAAAAACGCCACAAAAATTGTGGGTCCATATGTTATCAAAATGAGAAACACTTGATTGAAACTTGCCAGAAGAGATCCAAAATCATTAACAAGGCAAGGCAAAACAAAGACATGGCTGTATTTCTGCGAAGACCATTTTGGTGTAATATGCCTTATAAATGGTAAACTAACGATAGAATAATTAAAAGAAACTTTATGTTAATATTACAAAACAAATTGCATATTTTGTAATGTATTTATAGCTATGCTATGTACCTATGATATATTGACTTACCGTTCTCCATTATGTAATTTTAATAAAATAAAGTATAAAAGTCCCACAAACGTGAAATTTTAAATAACACAGAGCACGACAAAATCATTATCAAGTTTATTTACTATCCGAGTGACGTCACGTCGGAACTCAATATGCCGAATGGCGTTTTTGACATTTGAAGAACAGATTAAAAAATAAGATATTTAAAATCCAATTATTTAATTTATATTGCATTTTTATGAATAAATATCGGCATTTCTCGATTAATTTTTATGAAATCTACCATAAACATACATATTTATATTTCTTCTTACATGGTGTGAAATACCCTATTGTGAACAAAAACCGGTAAAACCGTTTTTACATTATATTTTACATCACTATAGAAATCACATCTCAAATACAAGTGTTGCCAAATGCCAATATATTTTTAGTGCTGCCAGCGTGTTTTTCTTATATCTACCATCGTGGATGTGTTCATACGAGTTCCCATGACCTTGTCAAGCAGCGGCGCGTCCCTTCTCGGCGTGTCCTCCTCAGATGGGAAGGACGCCGCGATAATGGACGTGCTCGCGCCAAGGCGTATGTGAGGGACATCTGTGGGTTTTAGTCGGTAGGCCGCGGTTCCTGGCTGGCACTCTGCTCTGGGGCCGCGGAGAGTACGACATAACCCCGCGCCTTCCCAAGCGCGGAGTATGCATTAAGCATTTCCCACCATAAAAAAAAAAAAAAAATGTGACCTTTTCTCCCACTATATCTGTGAACTTTCTAACCCCTATGAATCAAATCTGCCCCTATGCATTTTTTATATAACTCAATATTTGTTTTTAATTGGTAGGAAAACAAGATAAAGGTTGCACTTTAACATTTTTCTAAGTTTCCTGCAATAACATTGCCAAACATAGAGGTATCATTTTTTTATCTACAAGGATCACCTGCACGGCAGAACAATCCTTAATACCAAAGGCGTTATCTACCAGTCAGACTTTGGGTGGTGCAGAGAAAAGGAGGTAGATGTTGTAGTACTTAAATAGTAAAATAGGACTGGTCATCTGGTAGATAAATATGCAGTTATTGCACTATCAAAGTTAAGTCTTAGTCACTATTCAGTGTATGGTGTGTGTGAGATGACGGCAAGATATTTCGGTACGTTTTCTCTTGGGGATTAGATATTCCGGCTAGCTGATTTTGTAATTTATTTTGTTAAATGTATGTGTATCTGTAAATTTCTATATTTGACTATCCAAGTATCAATCAGATATTGTTGCAGAATACCCAGCTATTTTGGTACAATAACATCATCACAAGCTGCCACATCAATTTTGGAGAGTGTACGACGGAATTACCCAGAGGCTTCAGTACCAAAGCACCTGCTGTACCTCGGTCACCTTCTGCGAGTTTTGCCTAGGAAGGCGACTGTTCTCATCAGGGATTTGCTAGACACCGGAGTAGACTTTGCATAATGATGAACAAAACTATTGGCTTTAAAGAAATGTGTTTACCTCCATTTTGTAAAATGGTACGAGAGGATAAATTAATCAGAGATTGAAACTGTGTGTTTAAATTTTCAAAGATTTACATTGTACTCGTTTATGAATTTTGAAGATATATTCCATTTATTCAAAGACCTTAGAGGCTTTTAGAACTTAGGTCTGTGATGAGTGCTGCCTTACAAATGTTTTACAAAAACTCATCCACATGTAAAGACATAAGTTTTTTTGATGCCTGTGGAATCTAATGAAATTGAATACTGAACTATTCTCATATTGAGTCAATCAATTATGTTCACTTTTTCCTGTTATTGGCAAGGCTTATTTAGCGTCTTAAAAGTCTTTAAAAGTCTGTCTTGATTCATTTTTGGGAAAACACTACTTAAGATATATTTTAATGCAGTAAATTTTTATTCCAGTATTTCTGTTCACTTATGAAGACACCAGTGAGCTCGTTTTGTGGCACGCAATAAAGCAATAAAAATCCAAATTAGCAGAAATATACATTTTTTTTTGTTAAATTACTTTACTTTGGCTATAGGCAGGGAAAAAGACTCCTAAGGTGGCCAATTAGCTTAATGATTTGATGATGATAATGATGGCAATGATGATTTCTCTTTAGTTTTAAATTCATCCTAAAATAGTTAATGTTTGGAGACTGAGTAAATAAGAGGTCTATACTTGGGTTTAGAAATAATCAAATATGTTTCACAAGGAGTAAAAAGAAACAAAATTTCTTCAAACTCAATATATATATTTTTAAATGTTTGCCATTAAGTAGAAAATTAATTGTTTTGAAATAATGTAATATAGTTAGTTTTGAAATAGTTTAAGGCGCTTTGCATTCTGGCAAAATACTATGCTGAAAGCACTTTCAGCATAATATTTTCCGGTCCCACACTGAGCCGAGTGTTCAATGGTGAGTGTGGCACTGGTAATTTATTTAAGAAATTGTTCGGGCGAGGACAGATCACGAAATCCACTTTGCACAGGAGTTGACTATCGCATTGCAATACGGTTAATTATTACATAGCTTTATGTCGTTCCCCAGGCTAATTGACGAAAACATTATTAATTAGTTTAAAATTGATTTATGCAATTCTGGAATGTTTATTAAAAATCTAGGTTATTGTGTGAGAACAGTAAAAAACCTGTCCTTTTTGTAAAAACACGTCATTGTCATTGATATGATTTTTTTTTCAAAATATATGGAAGTTCTTTTTTGTTTAGGACTTTTTTCCAGAGCTAGCAAGCTATTTTTCAATAGTCTTTTCAGTTGTTGTGTTTTTCTCATGTGATTATTTTCAGTGTACAGTATTTTTTGTAGTAGAATTTTACATCATCTCTTCACACTCCAAGACTCAAACATTAATTTTTGTCAGATTTCGTGAAATGGCTTGGCCTTAATTCACCGTGTATGTCCACAAGCAATAAGACTTTTGGAAACATGTTCAATAAAAAAAAATAAACAAGACTGTTTGTAGCCGTGATTAACATTTAAAAGTTTTAAATCAATGTGATATTTTCAGTTTCATACAGGGTGTAAAAAGACCGGTACCGAAGCCGAAATCCACGTATTGCCCCTATTATCACTATAGTTTTTGTCTTCTAGACCATGGTTGTGAAACTAATAGTTGCCGAGATATTCAAGGTTAAAGTTTAAAAATTTTTTAGAGATTTTTATACAAAACTGTTCGAAATGTATTTTGGTAATTTTCGTCCAAAGAAACATCTACGAAAAAATCAGTATTTCTTAACAAAATTTATGACAAAAGGAATCTCTTGCGCGGGAAACTCGTCTTGCTTTATGCCGGCTCCAAACTATCGTCCAACACTCCAACATTGACTCCAACATCGTCCAACTCACGATCGATCAAACAGACTCTTCACACATCAATAGGCCACTAGCCAACCTTATTCACTATGGAGGACGTTGAACTGATAGGTGCTATAGCGCTATACCTAATAAGTGCATATAATAATTTTTTACAAGTGTATAGCCGACGTAAAACAAAAAAACCACGGCGGAAACGAAGATGGTGGATGCAAGCAAGCAAGCAAGCATCGTGTAGGGCTATTTTATCTTAGTGACGACGATGCTTCGGATTCCATAGCACCGGTTCGCCTTCATATAACTCCAAAAACAAAAGTACGGTGTCATTACTCCACTCAGTCATGCTAAAGTTTAATCGCAAATTAATTTTTAACGAGAGCTCTGCGTGTCAGATCTGTCTGCCTGGCTCGAGTAAACAGACAACACTGATGTGTGGAGGGTATGTTCGTGCGAGTTCGCAAACTCCTTTGATCTGGGTACAATTTACCGCCATCGGACCGATCGCGAGCCAACACGAACCAACACCATCCAACATACACGAACTATCTCTCTACACGTGGAAGGTTGGACGAACAGTTGGAGTGTTGGACGAATGTTTGGAGCCGGCATTACACGCACTCACACTCACTCTCTAACACCGACGCGATATGCGCGACTGGACGCGCAAGCCAGGCGCGGGCACGCGTTACATTGCGTAGTATTTATTGTCGTTGTTTTTTTAAGCCTAAAAATTAATTTCATTTCACTTCATTGATTTTTTACAAGCTTTTATTTAACCTGCAATGTATGTAAGTATGTATGTTCGGGTGGAATCTTGCAACACAATTTTGAAGCAGATATCTTTAACCGATTGAGCTGAAATTTTGTATACACGTTCAGTTTGGATGACAATGCATGGTTGACTGTGTGACGTCATTTTAAATCCAAGATGGCGGCATACCCAAGATGGCGGATCAATTATTTTTAATGCACCCCTACAATATGGGTATCAAATAAAAGGTCTTGCTAAGAGTAACTCGAAAAATAATTTGACGTCACTATTTATCCAATATGGCGGACTTCTAAAGCTTGAAAATCAATTCTGAAGTAGATATCTTTAACATTGAGCTCAAATTTTGTATACACACAGTTTGGATGAAAATGCACGGTTAACTGTGTGACGTCATTCTAAATCCAAGATGGCTGCATACCCAAGATGGCGGACCAATTATTTTTAATGCACTCCTACAATATGGGTATCAAATAAAAGGTCTTGCTAAGAATAACTTGAAAAATTAAGTGATGTCACTATTAATTCAATATGTCGTACTTCTAAAGCTAAAAATCAATTTTGAAGTAGATATCTTAAACTGATTGAGTTGAAATTCTGTATAGACGTTCCGGCAAACGACCTTACAACAATAATGCGTTGAATGAGATGAACAGACTGAGAAACGTGTCCAGTGATAACTAAAAAGTAAAAAATAAATTAAATGTAAAAAATCCTTTTTAAAAACAAGCTTTTATTTAAATGCGCTAAAAAAATTAATAAACTTTTACACTAAAACTTTTACTTATAACGTCATTTCACATTTGACACAATTTATATGACATAAAAGCTTGTCGCGAGATTTACTTTTGTATATAAACAAGTAAATTAAATAATTTGATGTGAATAATTTTATACATTACAATTTTTAAAGTAAATACGAGTAGGTAGGTACTTAAAAGTACTCTTTTAAGTACTTTTAAGTTAAGTACTACACACAAGTAAATCTCGCGACAAGCTTTTATGTCATATAAATTGTGTCAAATGTGAAATGACGTTATAAGTAAAAGTTTTAGTGTAAAAGTTTATTAATTCTTTTTAGCGCATTTTAATAAAAGCTTGTTTTTAAAAAGGTTTTTTTACATTTAATTTTCGTTATATTGCTTTATTTAATAGTCTGAATGCGTAGACGCGGGCTTCGGTATACGTCTTTTTACACCCTGTATACTTATGTATAAAAAATCATTTTTGCTCAATTCTGCCAAAAAGTTCATATAAATAGCTATTAAGATTTAATGTTAACACATATATAATATATATAATTAAATTTATTGTTTGTAGCCGTTAGTATTTCATTTTTACTAACAAGAGTAAACCTAGTGCTTAAGCGAATGCCCGCCTTCTGCCTATCCGTCTGCGGCGGAGGGGAGCAGCCTGAGGATCTATCTCCCGCTCCCTATCCGCAGCCTTCTGCGAGACGACATCTTCGCAGAAGGAGGCGACAGCCCTCCATTCCGCTTCGCCGCGGAGCATGGCCACGACCATGTTATAAGCTCACACGGCCCGGGTTGCTATAACCCTCTGCGGACGTCGCAGGAGGCCCACCGTTCGGGGGTAGAGGCACTCTGTTCATACCGGGGCTCCGTAGAGTGCCATTGACCGTATCACCCCGTGATACAGTCGACGGCACGCCAATCCTGGCTCCCACGTTAGGGAGGACCTGTCCGAGTGTGGCTGCGGTGGCAGACAGCCGTGGAATAAGGAACTTGAATTGAAATGCTTTTGATTATATTTATGTCCTGTTTCATCAGCAAGAAATCCTTCAGTAGAGAAGTAACGTCTGAGATCAATGTTACGGGTGGTAGGTAACCTATTTAAATACTTTGCAACAGACGAAGGTAATTTGTTCGGTTGTTGTTTGATTGTATTGATAATGTCCAGGATGTCCTTTTTCTTCTTTCCTTCGCCTTTACGAGTACGGTTGATACATTATTGAATTAGTTCAAATAAAATTGTTTTCGTGGTATCTACCTCCACCTCCACATCAGTAAAATGCGATTCACAGATTTGTAGTAGACTGATTTCAACAATTGTATCACTTTTACATTGTACAAAAGACAAAAGCTTATTGCATGGTTCTCTATTTTGTCTCATTAATTTTTTTATCCATAATCTAACGTGTCATAATGTTTTTTGACATAATCATCCATCATATGTTCGAAAGAATTGTATCCTTGAAGCGTTGGTATAGTGGGATGCTTGCTGGCTTAGTAAGCATCCCACTATACCAACGCTTCAAGGATACAATTCTTGTGTATCAAATTTTCAAAATCAAAATGAGGGCGTTGTCGCGTATATAAGACAGGACTTGCCATATACCTTAGAAATTCCCAACATAAGTGATGCATGTAGTTTAATTCTTAAGTTCTCTAACAACTTAGCAATTATAGGACTGTATCGTTCACCGTCACATAGACATGTAGATAATTTTGTTGATTCCTTGGATGTTGTTCTTAAGTCTTTGACTGCATTTAAAAATGTGGCCATAATTGGTGATGTCAATATTAATATTCACCCCGACGGAATTAACGATAGTTCTGAAACTTATTTGAATACACTTGCATCTCATGCCATGCTTCCCGCTCATTTATTTCCTACAAGAATACAAAGCTGTATCGACCATGTAATATTGAAAACTAAATCCCATGCTGTGACTTTGGTTCTTGATTCTTATATCACTGACCATGCCCCCATTGTTTTTAGTTGTGATTTTAACTTGAACGTTAGTAAATGCAAAAAATTTAAAAATAGCACAAACATTGATGCGCGTATTGAGAAATTAAAAAAAACTGATTTTACAGAAATTTTATCATGCAATGATCCTGAACTGGCAGCAGCACTTCTCATTGATATTGTTTCTAACGTGGTCAAGACTCATACGAATACTGTGTATTTTCCAAGCAGGAGGAAAATAATTAAGCCGTGGATTACACCAGGTCTATTAAGGGCCCATGGCGCGAAAAATAGCAAAAAGGCCGTCGGCGTTTTTGATATTTTACGTTAACGTTCCAGTTAACTGACCGGGAAAAAATAAATTTAAATTCTTAAATTATGTGTTTACACAATCACCGTCACTATTTTTCAATTTTACATACCATTTCGTTAAAAAATAGCATCCATTTTACTTAAAATTTAGGTTACACCCACATACCGTTCTCGTGATTTTTAGCTTCATTAATTAACCCTATTATATTTTAGTTTAACAAATATATAGAACAAAGGTAAGCATAACACTGACACCGTGGTTTTTTTTAAAATTATCGTACATTGATTTTTATATGAATTTTTTAACATACATTTATCGATTTTCTTACAAATACTTGGCTCGGGCACGTCGAAATTCAGTGTGCAATCAAGACTCGAAGTGAGAGCACGTCGCTTTGAGCTAGCTCCCGGTTACGTAATTATTTGTGTATGTATACGACGCGAAGTCCTACGGAGTAATCGGAGAAGTTGTTAACTAACAATTTTATTATTTGTGGCTGCCGGCCGGGCCGTACGAAAAACCTTCAACCTTTTTACAAGCTTTTATTTATCTTTTGCATGTTCGGGTCTAATCTTGCGAGTTAAATTTGACTCACTTCCCGGTTTCCGATTAAGCTGAAATTTTGCATGCATATGTATAAATATATTATGATGACGACATGGAGCTGATCTGATGTTGGAGCTGAAAGGTGGCCATAGGAACTCCGCAATAAAACGACATAGCCCCATCGAGTTTGAGCTCGTTTGATTCGTATTGACGAGAACTTTGATCCTATATGCTAACCAGGGTCTGATAATGGATCTGGAAGGTTGCCATAGGAACTCCGCAATCAAACAATGCAACCCCATCGAGTTACATGGAACAGTGACATGGAACTAAAATGTTTGTCTACTTTTTGAGCCGGCTGTACAAACAAAATTAATAATAATAAAAATACAACATATATAATATATTTTAATGTTAAAATATAATATATAATGTAATATATAATTAATGTATGTTAAAACATAATATAAATAATAACAAAAATCTGTAATATGTAAAGTATACAATGTAATAGGAATATAATAGGTATGTATGAGCATAAATATATATATGATGTATAAGCGTGTGTGTATTATATATAAACATGTAGGATAGTTACACTTTAGGTGATGCGCAACTCACCCTAGATATAGAGTAGAGTAGTCGGACTTATTAAGTTTAAAAAAGAAAAAGATCAAAACGAAAATACAGCCTTAAAAGGGCACGGACCACGAGTCTGTGGTGATATAATTATATTATAAAAAAAAAAACCCCATCGAGTTTAGGCTCGTTTGATTCGTATTGACGAGTACTTTGATCCTATATGGTAACCAGGGTCTGATGCTGGATCTGGAAGGTGGCCATAGGAACTCCGCAATCAAACAACGCAACCCCATCGAGTTTGGGCTTGTTTGATTCGTGTTGACGAATACTTTGATCCTATATGGTAACCAGGGTCTGATGCTGGAACTGGAAGGTTGCCATAGGAACTCCGCAATCAAACAATTCAAGCCCATCGAGTTTGGGCTCGTTTGATTCGTATTGACGAGTACTTTGGTCCTATATGGTAACCAGGGTCTGATGCTGGAGCTGGAAGATAGCCAAAGGAACTCCGCAATAAAACAACACAATCCCATCGAGTTTGGGCTTGTTTGATTCGTATTGACGAGTACTTTGGTCCTACATGGTAACCAGGGTTTGATGCTGGAGCTGGAAGATAGCCAAAGGAACTCCGCAATAAAACAACACAATCCCATCGAGTTTGGGCTTGTTTGATTCGTATTGACGAGTACTTTAGTCCTACATGGTAACCAGGGTCTGATGCTGGAGCTGGAAGGTAGCCAAAGGAACTCCGCAATAAAACGACACAATCCCATCGAGTTTGGGCTTGTTTGATTCGTATTGACGAGTACTTTGGTCCTATGTGGTAACCAGGGTCTGATACTGGAACTGGAAGCTGGCCATAGGAACTCCGCAATAAAACGACACAACCCCATCAAGTTTGGGTTTGTTTGATTCGTATTAAGGAGTACTTTGGTCCTACATGGTAACCAGGGTCTGATGCTGGAGCTGGAAGGTAACCATAGGAACTCCGCAATAAAACGACGCAATCCCATCGAGTTTGGGCTCGTTTGATTCGTATTGACGAGTACTTTGGTCCTATGTGGTAACCAGGGTCTGATGCTGGAGCTGGAAGGTGGCCATAGGAACTCCGCAATCAAACAATTCAACCCCATCGAGTTTGGGCTCGTTTGATTCGTATTGACGAGTACTTTGGTCCTATATGGTAACCAGGGTCTGATGCTGGAGCTGGAAGATAGCCAAAGGAACTCCGCAATAAAACAACACAATCCCATCGAGTTTGGGCTTGTTTGATTCATCTTGACGAGTACTTTGGTCCTATGTGGTAACCAGGGTCTGATACTGGAACTGGAAGCTGGCCATAGGAACTCCGCAATAAAACGACACAACCCCATCAAGTTTGGGTTGGTTTGATTCGTATTGACGAGTACTTTGGTCCTACATGGTAACCAGGGTCTGATGCTGCAGCTGGAAGGTAACCATAGGAACTCCGCAATAAAACGACACAATCCCATCGAGTTTGGGCTCGTTTGATTTGTCTTGACGAGTACTTTGGTCCTATATGGTAACCAGGGTGTGATGCTGGAACTGGAAGGTGGCCATAGGAACTCCGCAATAAAACGACACAAGCCCATCGAGTTTTGGGCTCGTTTTTTTCGTAATGACAAGTACTTTGGTCGAGTTTCGTAATGGCGGCCATGCGGTTACAAAATGATAAAATATAAAATAATAGTAAAAAGATTTAAAAAAAAATCGCCCCACACTAGGATTTTATTTTAAAGCCCTAATAAGACGAAAATAAATTTTAATTTATTACATGATACAGGGTTTGTACCAAACTCCTCCGAAATGGCTTGATCGATCTTTATGAAATTTTTTGTGTACATTCGGTAGGTCTGAAAATAGGTCGTAAACTATTTTTTATTATGGCGAAACGTAAGTTCGCCGTTATTATGGCGAAACGTAGTTCGCCGGCACAGCTAGTCTTATATATAAAATTCTCGTGTCACAGTGTTTGTTACCAAACTCCTCCGAAACGGCTTGACTGATCTTTATAAAATTCCATATCCATCCAGCCTTATATATTATAGACTAGCTGTGCCGGCGAACTATAATACTATAATACGTTTCGCCATAATAACGGCGAACTTACGTTTCGCCATAAAAAAAAATTGTTTACGACCTATTCTCAGACCTACTAAATATACACAAATAAATTCATAAAGATCGGTCAAGCCGTTTCGGAGGAGTTTGGTACAAACACTGTATCATGTAATAAATTAAAATTTATTTTCGTCTTATTAGGGCTTTAAAATAAAATCCTAGTGTGGGGCGACTTTTTTTTTAATCTTTTTACTATTATTTTATATTTTATCATTTTGTAACCGCATGGCCGCCATTACGAAACTCGACCAAAGTACTTGTCATTACGAAACAAACGAGCCCAAAACTCGATGGGCTTGTGTCGTTTTATTGCGGAGTTCTTATGGCCACCTTCCAGTTCCAGCATCACACCCTGGTTACTATTTAAGATCAAAGTACTCGTCAATACGAATCCAAACGAGCCCAAACTAGATAGGGTTGTGTCGTTTTATTGCGGAGTTCCTATGGCCACCTTCCAGCTCCAGCATCAGACCCTGGTTACCATATAGGACCAAAGTCCTCGTCATTACGAATCAAACGAGCCCAAACTCGATAGGGTTATGTCCTTTTATTGCGGAGGTCCTATGGCCACCTTCCAGCTCCAGCATCAGACCCTGGTTACCATATAGAACCAAAGTCCTCGTCATTACGAATCAAACGAGCCCAAACTCGATAGGGTTATGTCGTTTTATTGCGGAGGTCCTATGGCCACCTTCCAGCTCCAGCATCAGACCCTGGTTACCATATAGGACCAAAGTACTCGTCATCACGAATCAAACGAGCCCAAACTCGATAGGGTTATGTCGTTTTATTGCGGAGGTCCTATGGCCACCTTCCAGCTCCAGCATCAGACCCTGGTTACCATATAGGACCAAAGAACTCGTCATCACGAATCAAACGAGCCCAAACTCGATAGGGTTATGTCGTTTTATTGCGGAGGTCCTATGGCCACATTCCAGCTCCAGTATCAGACCCTGGTTTTCATATATAGGACCAAAGTACTCGTCAATACGAATCAAATGAGCACAAACTCAATGGGGTTGTGTCGTTTTATTGCGGAGTTCCTATGGCCACCTTCCAGCTCCAGCATCAGACCCTGGTTACCATATAGAACCAAAGTCCTCGTCATTACGAATCAAACGAACCCAAACTCGATAGGGTTATGTCGTTTTATTGCAGAGGTCCTATGACCACCTTCCAACTCCAGCATCAGACCCTGGTTACCATATAGGACCAAAGTACTCGTCATTACGAATCAAACGAGCCCAAACTCGATAGGGTTATGTCCTTTTATTGCGGAGGTCCTATGGCCACCTCCCAGCTCCAGCATCAGACCCTGGTTAACAAATAGGACCAAAGTACTCGTCAATATGAATCAAACGAGCCCAAACTCGATGGGGTTGCGTCGTTTTATTACGGAGTTCCTATGGCCACCGTCCAGTTCCTTCATCAGATCAGCTCCATGTTATCATAACATTGCATTGTCACGATATACATATTATTATGTGCAAAATTTCAGCCTAATCGAAAACCGAGAAGTGGTTAAATCTACATACATACATACAGTGCAAGCTAAATAAAAGCTTGTAAAAATAAAAGTTGATCATACACATCCCTGTATTAACTATAGTATAACACAGTAAATAATAAACACCTATTAAATTCAAAATTAACATCTACGATATTTTGCTAGGCGGCCGTACCGATTGCGCGACCGAGTGCGCTTGTGTGCGTGAGCGACGCACACAAACAGAGACTAGAGAAATTTACCTAAACTAGCTCGGGCTCGCGCGGATGGTGGGCCCTTAAGATGCATAAGGAATCGTGACAAACTATTTATAAATTTAAAGAAAAATCCAGACAATCAAAATTTAACTATAACATATAAAAGATACAAAAACTTTTTAAATAATTTAATTAAAAAAGTTAAACAAGAATTTGAACGTGCTGAATTACAAAAAGCAAATAAAAATCCTAAAGCTACTTGGACTCTAGTAAAAAAAATTGGCAATATCAATAAAAACCAAGAATCTAGTAGCAAGTTGCTGTTTGGATCTGGAAACAATGCACTGTCCCAAATTGATGTAGTAAACAAGTATTTTGCAAATGTTGGGAAAAACTTAGCTTCAAAATTAGTACTAACACCTGATTCAACCAATAATGCTGAGCATTTAATACTGCAATCAGGTTATGTCTCGCCATTAAATTCTATGTCTTTTCTAGTCATAGATCACGATGAAGTTGATACTATTATAAAGAATCTTAAATCTACCTCTGCAATAGGTTGGGATGGAATTCCCACAATTTTAATAAAATCTGCAAAAGAGATTTTAAGTCCAATACTAGTTCATGTATTTAATTTGTGTGTTTCATCTGGTGTATTTCCCAGTGTGTTCAAAAAAGCTCTGGTACATCCCATATATAAAGGAGGCGATGGTAAATGTGTTAGTAATTATAGACCAATTTCTGTTTTGTCTGTCTTATCCAAAATTCTTGAAAAAATTATTAACAAAAGATTAATACGATATTTAAATGATAATGACATTATTGCTTACAATCAATATGGTTTTAGAAGAAATAGATCTACTGAAGATGCGGTTATAGATCTAACAGAAAGTATTGTAAAGGATTTAAATCTAAAAAATAAAACCATTGGAGTGTTCTTGGACTTGTCAAAAGCTTTTGACACTGTTTCTGTTCCTCTTCTGCTTAAGAAACTCTCAGACATAGGAATTCGTGGAATTGTTTTAGACATGTTTAAAAGTTATCTCAGTAACCGTAAACAGTGTGTTGTTATTGATGGTGTTGTCAGCGGGGATATATCTCTTAGTTTCGGAGTTCCACAAGGTAGTGTCCTTGGACCTACCCTTTTTAATATATACATAAATAATCTGTGTAAGCTAAGTATACCAAACTGCAAAATTGTAGTATATGCTGATGATACGGCTCTATTAATTAATGGAAATAGTTGGTCTGAAGCTCGCGCAAAAGCCGAGTTTGCTTTGGGTGTTATTGTGAAATGGCTCTCTTCTAATCTGTTGACTATAAATTGTGACAAAACTAAATTTATTACCTTTGCGTCAAAACCTTCATTGCTCCCTTCATTTGATGAAATTATAACTCATACACATGAAGAGTGTGAAATTTGTAACTGCCCAAAAATTATTAAAACACAGAATATTAAATATCTTGGGGTCTGGATAGATAGTGTCCTGTCTTGGAAAGAGCACATTAAATTTACCACTGGTAGGGTCCGTAAGCTTATCTACGTATTTAAAAGCCTTAGAGGCATAGCTGATCTTACTCTTCTAAAGACTGTATACTTCTCTTTGGTCCAATCTGTTATTTTACTGTATTTCTGTCTGGGGTGGAGCAGGGAAATCTTGTATAATATACCTGGAAAGAGCCCAGAGAGCGATTTTAAAAGTAATAACATTTAAACCTATGCTATATCCCACGTCAGCACTATATTCTCTTGTTGGAGTGCTAACTGTCAGACAGCTTTATATTTTACAAGTAATACTACGTAAACATTCGCAGCTTCCCTATGATCCCAGTAATTGCTCAAATAGGAGACGTCGGCATGACATTGTGTGTAAGCTGGAAATATGTAGGCTTGCCATATCAAAGCAGCACTTTTATTTCACTGCACCATCCCTCTACAATAAAGTTAATAAGTTGCTTAACATTTTTCCTGTGAATAAAAGGGCATGCAAAAACCTTGTCACAAAATGGCTTAGTACTCTTACCTATGAGGCCACAGAAAGCTTTCTGAAAGTAACACCATAAGCGATATATTCGCACAAATTCTCTTAAGCACTCGATATAAACGCACGCACACACATTCACATACACACACACACACACACATTGTACACTTTCTCACACATCGGTCTTTTTTTTATATAAAAGTATTTATTATTATATAAAATGTTGAGTTTATATAGATAATTTTATATCATTATTACCTAATTGTAACAGTGGTATTTAGTAACTAGTTTGTAATCAATGGAGGTGGGCGCTAATGGCTGCGACACAGTTTTAAACTAAAGCGGTCATTATCGCACAATGTTATACTTTGTACATTTGTTATACAGTTCTAAATAAATATTATTATTATTATTATTAATGATAAGCACCCCTAACTTAATTTCTCATAATACTTGCCCGAAAACCGAAATCTCTAAATATAATATGACCTAATTTTTTTTGCCATAAATATCACAATCTATAATATTTAAAATTCATAAAAAACTTTTCTATAATAGTCATAAGTCCTAACGTAATATCTCATAATATAACGTGCCCTAAAATCTAAATACCACAAATATGCAGCATGCAAGCAAGCTTAAAACATGCAAGCAAGCAGCATGAAGCATGCATGGCTTCTGTCACGGCTCCGGCACTGCGGGGCTCCGGCGGTCCCACGCGACCTTATCGTCGCAGATGGTTTTCGCCCACCACCGCAGCTTCAGCTTGCTGGCACCAGCCTCAGCCGCGGCAGCGGTCGTTAAAACCACCTGCTCCTCAGCTCGCGGGCCGCCTCGCCCCTCCGCGCCTACGCGGGTTTGAATTACACTCTAGGGGTAGGGCAGACAAGACTACATGGTGTCGGTTTTACAGCGATATTCATTTCTGTCACTGAATTTTAAAACGTAACGGTTGTTAAGGTTTATACGACAACATTTTAATTTTAAAAGAACCCCGGATGTACTCATTCCGAATCATGTCTAGGCGTGTGACTCCGCCGGCCCACCGCAGCATTTTCATCTCATTAACATGCAATCGGTTCTCTTGAGCCTTGTTGGTGGTCCAGCATTCGGTGCCATACAGCATGGCAGGTCTTACTACCGTTTTGGAGATTTTGCCTTTTGTTCTAATAGGAATCTTGGGGTCGCCCAGTACTCCCGACAGCGATCTCCATTTAAGCCAGGCGGCGTTTATACGATGGGTGACATCTGCGTCGACACATGCGTCTTTTGCTATTGTGGAACCTAGGTATTTGAATTTCGTGACTTGTGGAAGCGGGACGTTGTCTATATGGATATTATTATTTATTGCAGCAGTTCCACCAAAGTCACATTCAAGTTCCACCAAAGTTTCTAGTTCCAAAAGCCATTTATTGAACGTCGCCTGTAGTTGAGGGGCATTTGTGACAGTTAAGGCGATGTCATCCGCGTAGAGCAAACACCACGGTGTTGGGTCCTGTATGTCACGCGTTATGTAGTCCATTACTAGATTGAAAGTAGGGGGCTCAGTGCTGACCCCTGGTGCACACCTACTTTGACTTCAAATGGGTGGTTTATACCCGCAGGGCTTTTTATTTGAGTTGTGACGTTCCTGTACATGTCTTGGACTACAGTAACATACGCCTCGGGTATATTTTGAGCGCGCAGGGACTGCCAGACTAGTTTTCTAGGGACTCTGTCGAAGGCCTTTTCGAGATCAATAAACAGAAGGTACAAATTTTCTTTCTTCAGTCGGTATTTTTCTGTAAGGAATCTCAAAGTGTGCACAGCATCACTGGTAGCCTTCCCAGCGGTGAAGCCGCATTGGTTTTCGGTAATATCTGTTTGTTGATTTATACGATTTCCTATTACTCGCTCCCAAATCTTGAGCGTGTGGGAGGTCAGTTTTATGGCACGGTAGTTGTTACACGCGGCTATATTACCTTTGCCTTTGTAGATCGGTGTTAGAAAGCTCGATCTCCACGCATCAGGACTCCCACCCTCGACGATGACATCGTTAAATAGGTTAGAAAGCCATACCACTCCAGTGTCACCTAACTTTTTCCATATGTCAGCCGGGATATTATCCGGCCCCAGAGCTTTATAGTTTTTCATTTCCATGACAGCCCTTCGAACTTCGTCTAATTGTATACAAATGGTAGGGCCTTGGGTTAGGGTCATATAATGTAGTTCATCACTGGGAAACTCTTCGTTAAGCAAGCTGTTGTAGTACTCCTCCCAACGCTTGTTGATATCATCGTCGTCTGTCAAAAGCTGTCCATCGCTGTTTTTAATATATTTATTAAGTTTTGTGTCCTGTGTTGCTCTGTTTCTGCATTTAGCGATTTTATAAATTTCTGACTCGTTTGTCGCTTTTTCTAACATGTCGTAGAAGTTCTGTCTGGAGGCAACTCTGGCTTGAGCCACTGCTCGCTTAGCGATAGCTTTTGCATCCTGGTAGTTAGACTTATCTTCATTAGACTTACTTGCTTGCCAGATTTTAGACTTGTCTTTCTTGGTTTTTAAAATGTCCTCAACTGCACTGTCCCACCATTCGGTGTCTCTAGTGGTGCTTACACCGCCTTTAGAAACTCCTAGGTTTTGCTCTGCGCTTTCTTGACATTTCTTTGCAAAGTCATCCCATCTGGTATTGACTGCTTTTTCTGTCTGCATATCGGATTTAAGGTAAGTCTCAAGTTCGGCAATAAAGGCTTCGCCTTTAGTGCTATTAAGCTGCCTCCATTTGATGCGTTTAGTTTTATCTATTTTGAATTTAATGGGTTACTGAAGATCAAACACGGCGACAAGAAGACGGTGCTGTGCAGTGAGCGCCTCACCTGGTATGATTTTACAATCTTTGACATTTCTTAAGCTCTCATTCCTGGATAGGATGAAATCTATTTGCGACTGATGTTGTGCCGATTTGTATGATATAAGATGCTCTTGTTTCTTCTTGAAGCAAGTGTTAATGATCCTCAGTCCGTGATTCGAGGCAAAATCTAAGATCTCTTCACCCTGCGAATTAAGTGTACCATATCTATACCCTCCTCTGTGTGTGCTTCATTGTGGATGTCGCTGGTTTCTCCCACATGTCCATTTAGGTCACCACCGATATACACGGTTATTTTTTTATCACCCTGGAAAATTTAAGGGTCGCTTCACGACATGGTATTAAAATGATTTAAATATAAATAAAAAAATAACTCAATTAATTTTATATTATTTTTTTTTTAAATACAAAAAATGTTGCACAAGTTGAGAGAAGCATTTTTAGAGATTTTTTAATTTTTTAATATTAAAAAAAAAAAAGATTTCATTTTTTTATTTTTTATATAAAAATGGATGTGTCCTAAAGCGTCCCTAAAATTTTCCAGGGTGATAAAAAAATAACCGTGTATAAGGTTTCCTCTCTAGGTATACTTTGCATCAGGTCATCAAAGTCCTCCCAGAAGGTTTTCTTTTCAATAGCCGAGCACCCCGTCTGTGGGGCATACGCGGAGGTGACGTTCATAACGGGCTGGTTGTCTAAAGCTAGTTTGATACATATGAGGCGGTCGCTTTTTCTGTCCACGTTGATGATTCTCTCTTTCATGACGTTATCAAGTGCTATAGCCACTCCATTCCTTTTATTGTCTTTGCCATGGTATATGAGCTTAAAGCCTTATGTATTTGTATGTATAGTATAGTGTATGTATTATTTTATATTTATAGTTTATAATATATTATGTATTATTTTATATTTATAATTTATAGTTTATAATATTGTTCTTTAATTTAGTACCTAGTCATATTCTTTTTTTTACATCTACCTCAAAATGCCTTGGGCATTAAGTCCGCCTTGTACACCAATGTACTTAAGAATAATAATAATAATAAAAAGCCATGTCCTATGTCCCGGGACTTGGAGCCCTTCCACCACGTTTCTTAGATGCAACATATGTTTATGTTCCTCTTAGAAAGTATGTTACTAAGCTCAGTGCTTCGTCCTGTCATGGAGCCAATATTCCATATTCCCATGCGTATTCTCCTAGATGTAAATTGCTGGCTATTGCCTTTGTCTCTAGCGTCGCTTGTGGGGTACGCTCTAGCATTTTTCTTCTTTCGCATGGTATTCGCATCTGTCGCATTTGAGGCCTCGTCGTCGCTTGAGGGGGACGCCCTAGTAGTTATCGCTCTCTGTTTATTTCGTACTGCCATGAGGAGGGGTTGTATTGGCTGTTAATTTTACGGCCGGTTGCCACCTGACGCCAAGCCTTCGTCTTCACAAGACGTTAGCGCCGCCGTTGACCCTGGGTGGGATCATCCGCCGCCATCTCTACTGCGTATTCCGGCCTAGCACGCAGCACACCCATGGCCCCTACTCTGAGAGGCCCTTTGGGCGGGGGTTTTATAACGGAGTAGTTCCTGTCTCCGGCCTTGTGGTCCGCGGGAGGTATTTTATTTCCCTCCTACCCTCCGAGAAGCTGACGCCCCTCGGCGAGTGTTCCCCTATCCGCCACCTGGCGACGCGGTCTCTAGGGAATTAGGCTACCCCGAGACCTTTATTGGTTATTTAATATATATAGTTATTTATTTATTGGTTATTAAATAACTAAGAAAAACGTCAGTATGAAATAAGCAATGTTCTTAAAAATCCATACAAAACGGCAATTTCATACTTTAACTCCTAATATAAAACCATCTTATAACACCCATAAACATTATAATGTAAATAGAAGGTATTATTTTATTGTGCACAAGTGCTTAATAACCATAAAAATGTTAGGTATACCTACTTAGCCCAAAACAAAGTAGTAAAAGAGTGATAATACTAATTGACAACCCTGGCAGATAACTAAGTTAAAATAGCAAGCGAGGTAATAAATTGAGAATTAAAAATGCAAATAGGTACTTATAGTTTATTTGACTTTTCATTTCGTTTAATAGTTTTCTTCGATACCGTTTTCTTTCTAGTTTTTTTCCGGTAGTAATTTGACTATTTTACTATTCATTTTTATTATTTAATTAATAAAAATCTTAGAGGAGCACAAGTAACAGCGACAAATTATGACGTTTAAAATGGCGGTCGAAACATCAAACTGTGTTGTGATTGGTCGAAATGGATATGGCGCGGTTTGTTTTAATGATCCGTGTGGACATGGCCTTTGAACTAAATGTAGAAGTAAGGCCTCGTTTACGGAGACGCGGGGCGTTGCGCGGCGCGGCCCGCTCAGAATTCAAACATATGGCGTATGAGTGCGTTTACGGAGAAGCGATTTTACACGCCTTTGCTTGAAATGGCGCGTTTTTTACGGCCGAGCCCGCGGATGGCACCGCCGCGTCCGTCGGTGTTCCCGTCTCGCATCTCTATGAACAACATCGTATATATGTTTGTGTTTACGCGTGCGATTATGAGTGCCGCTTCACGCGCCGCCCCACCGTAAACAGAAAAAACGTCTGACGCGCCGCGAGACCCCACGCCACACGCGCCGTGCAACGCCCCGCGTCTCCGTAAACGGCCTCCGTAAAGGCCTTTACGGTTGGATTTGTAGCGTCTTAGGGCGGATTTGGACCCGTTTGAATTGACTGACGTTTTCAATATGATTTCATCTTTTCATATGTCATTAGATCTCAAAATCAATAGTGAGGTGGAGATGGCCATGTTTGAAATTTAACGACTCAAATTAACAATATAAGAATAGGTACAGACAATGTCACACTTCTATATGGCTTGGCTATACGCGTGGCTATCGTACGGCATTATACTATGGGGGAATAGCACGAACGTACAAAATATCTTTCTAAAACAAAAAAAATGCATCCGAATCCTATCCAACATCGATATTACGTGTAGCTGCAAACCGTACTTTAAGAAATATAATATTTTAACTTTAACTTCACTATACATATTCGAACTGTGCAAATTTGTTAAAAAATACCAACATTTTTTTACAAAAATAGGCGAGGTACAGAGACGGTATCCTTCGAGATACGCAAATAATTTAATACTTCCACCATCAAGATTGAAAATGCATAGCTCGAGTCCATATGTTATGGCAATTAAAATATTTAACAAACTTCCTCACAATTTGAAAAACGAAACTGACGATAAAAAGTTTTTTAGAACTCTTAAACAATTGTTGACAGAAAAAGCATACTATAGTCTAAATATCTACTTAAATGATAAACTATGACAAACATTGCCATTTATTTTATTTTATTTTGTTTAATTTAATTGCTCACTTATAAAATTTGACATTCTTTTAGTACCATTGACATCAAAACAAAGTAAAATAATTCATAAATTATTAATAATGATACCTATTAAATATATCTACATAAATGATAAACTATGACATTGACATTTATTTAATTTAATTGCTTTCTATAAAATTTAAAATTCTATTAGTACCATTGACATCAAAACAAAGTAAAATAGTTTATAAATTATTAATAATGATACCTATTAAATATTTTTTGACCAAATACTTATATTAAATAAATAACATATAGACATTACAAATACATTCTTATGATATAATAAATTACTAACACTAAGAAATTAATTAAAGATAGCCTACGTGACTTGTACCTAATTCACACTGAAAGGGAAAAATACAAGAACATTTTGTTTAGATTATGAAAAATCTACCCTCTCCTCAGCTCATCATTTATATTGCTGTGCCCATCAGGGTCCATAATTGTGCCTATACTATAACTACTTAAGAACCCATGTAAAAATTATGGTATGCAATAAAACATTTGAATTTGAATTTGAATTTGAATATATTGAAGTCGATGCCAAACTTTATAGGAGATTATCGTTTGGCACCGACTTCAATATGGAAGTGTGATGTTGTCTGTACCTATTCATATAGGTATTATTTTTAACTTTTCAGTGTTTTTGAAGTCTGTTTTTATTTTTTGTAAGATATTTTTTTGAATCGTAATGCTGCGTACACACCGGCCCAACGAACGCCAACGTTTTCTGGGTTTCGCTAGCACTCGTCGTTGGTCCTGTGTGGACGGCATAGCTAACGTCAACGATCGTTCGTTGGCGTGTACCGGCGCGACGCCGGCGATCCGAAGTGTGGCGGTAACATCAAAGGAATCGAAGAATTTGATAGAAATCAGTGTGGACGGCCGCCGAAGGCCAACGAACGAACGGTCAATTCAAGTCAATTGAAGCGAGAGAGCGTAGCGCGCAGACGTCATTATTACTATTGTCACGGACACTAACCTTTTTTGTATATTATTTTATTGCTCATCTTATATTTTAAAGTGACAGATGTCAAAATGTCTTTTTGTTAATTAAAACAAACCGAACTGGAACACTGTTCATTCGACGGACGGTCTGCAAGGATAGGTACTTCGTGTAATTACCAAGGAAGGATTGGAAGAACATTGGCTGTTCTACATAGGAAGCACCCGCATCGAACGAGTACTTATTAACCAAAACATATGTATCGACGAGTCTCAATTTAAGGAAAGTCTGTCAGGTATTCGGTAGGCTTCTGCCTTCAAGTAAGTGACTGGCGTTATTTTATTAGTTTTCCTTTTTTCCTCTATATTTCACACATTTGCTCTATCCGTTTCGGTTTATAATGCCTTCGGATAACGAAAGTTTAGACAGTGGGAGTACAGTTGTAGAGAGTAATTTACTCAAAGAATTAAAAAAGAAAAGAGGTATCGAAAAGGGCAAGTTAACTTTATTCAAAAAATATTTATCAAAGCTAGACGTTAGTTCGCTAACAATAGAGCAATGTTTAGACCTTGAGTTGCGTACTGAGAGGTTAAGTACAGTTTTCGAACGGTTTGAAAAGGCTCAAGATAATATTGAGATATTGTGTACTAGTTTATATGATGAGGTGTGTGAGCGAGAGACCTTTGAAAACTTTTACTATGAATCTATTTCTATGGCAAAAGGTTATCTAAAGCAGCACACTGCCGCTTTATCTAATTCAACCCAAAGTAACACACATGATACTCAACTGGAATCGTTTAACTCTATAAAATTCCCAGATATTTCTTAACCGTCCTTTTATGGCGACATAACGCAGTGGATTGAGTTTAGGGACTCTTTTGAGGTTCTTGTAAATCAAAGTAACTTAAAATCCATACAAAAATTTAAATATCTTCGTAGCTGTTTGAAAGACAGTGCGCTAGAAGTTATCAGTTCATTAGAGTATTCTGAAGATAATTATTTGATAGCTTGGCAGCTTTTATGCGAACGCTATAACAATCCGAAGGTTCTCGTTTATAACCATTTGAGAGCTCTTTTTAATGTCGATATGATTGCCACTAATGCCTTGTCTTTACGAAACTTAGCTGACAATATTTCTAAGCACTTACGAACTCTAAAATCACTCAATGTTTCTGTAGAGAACTGGGATATATTAGTTATATATTTTTTGTCGTCTAAACTCGAACTACCAATGCAGCGAAAATGGGAAGAAAAAATTAACTCTCGTGAACTACCAACTATACAGGAATTCAAATCTTTTCTACGAGCTCAAGCCGACCTGCATGAGACGCTTAGCCAGGCCAGACCAGACTCTCGCGGAACGCAGCTTGTAAGTTCATCGCGAAAGGCCTTGCTATCCACGGTCTCTCCGGGTCCTAATACTAAGGTAGCCTTTAATAATAATATACACCATAATCAATGTCCTAACTGTAAAGAATGTCATTATATTAACCAATGCCCTAAATTTTTAGCCCTGAATGCTCAGTTACGATTTCGAGTAGTAAAAAAGTTAGGCTTATGCGTAAATTGTTTAGGCTCTAATCATATTCTACCAAATTGTAGGGCTACTCGCTGTCGCACATGTAAGGGAAAACATCACACCTTACTACACATGACTCAAAATGAAGCCACACAACAATTGTCGACAATGTACACACCAGAGTCTACTCAGACTTCTATCGAACATCAGTCTGTTAATTTGCTTACCAATCAAGAATCAATGAATACTACTTTGAGTACTATTGATAACAACTTACCAATACATTATAAAAATATAATTTTATCTACGGCACGTATAAACGTATTAGATTCTGATAACCAATTACATACAATGCGAGCTTTATTGGATTCAGGCTCACAGTCGAATTATATTAGCGAAAACGCGTTCAAGAAGTTAAAATTACCGACACGGAAACTAGACGTAAAGGTCGTAGGGTTTAACAAAAATATAACCAATATTAGTCAGTTATGTCATTTAACTATAAACTATGAATAACTCTTTTTCCACCAATATATCTTGTTATATTGTCCCTACCATATGTAGTTTGCCTTTATGTTTACCAATCTCACTTAACATTCCAAAAAGGTATAACCTAGCTGATATCTCTTTCTATGAGGGAGGTGAGATTGATATTATTATTGGTGCTGAGCTATTTTATCAGCTTCTTTGCATTGGTCAATATCGTTTAGGCAGCGGATTACCGATTCTACAAAAAACTCAATTAGGTTGGGTAGTTTCAGGCTGTGTATCGGTTGCAAATATCCCTCCAAGGATAACATGCAACGCTGTAGTAAATAATATATTGAATGAAAATGACAGTTGTCGTATGAAACCGAAATTTCTTGATGATATTGACAATTGTGAGATTTCTTTTTCCGAACATAAAAGAGCTTCTGATGGTAATTTTGTTGTAACAATTCCCTTGAAGGAGCCTGTCACGTCGCTTGGTTCATCTCGACCTATAGTATTAAAACGATTTAAAGCTCTAGAAGCAAAATTTGAAAAGGACCCTTCATTTAAACAAAAATATGTAGATTATATGAGAGAGTTTAAGGAATCAGGCCACATGATTGTCAGAAATTCGTCCACACCTTGTAATTATTTACCACACCACGCGGTTGTGAATCCTCATAAAATTACTACTTCGGTTAGAGTGGTGATTGATGCGTCTTTTAAAACCGGCACGGGCAGGTCTCTAAATGATATTCAATACAAGGGTACAATAAACCAAGATAGCTTAGAAAATATACTACTTCGTTTTAGGAGGTATAAATTTATTATAAGTGCTGATATAGAGAAAATGTATCGGAGAATATTTATTAACCCAGCACAACAAGATTTACAGTGCATTTTATGGCGCGAAAATCCTACGGAACCGTTACTGACATATAATTTAACCACACTTAGCTTTGGTTTGAAATGTGCTCCCTACCTAGCCACTCGCTGTTTGCAACAGTTATCGGAAGACAATAAGCATCTATTTCCGTCTGCGTCTGCGGCTATAAGTACTGATTTTTATATGGACGATTTGCTACATGGAAGCGACATTGAATTGCAATTAGTAGAGACATCTCTACAAATCGATAAGATTTTACAGGATTCGAATTTTCACTTACGTAAGTGGAATTCTCATTCACGCACCGTGTTAGATAATATTATGTTCGCTAAAAATATTTCTACACATTCCAATGATACTAATTTGACTTCACTAGTACCCGATACGTTAAAGGTATTAGGGCTTGTATGGTCAAATGACAATGACACTATGCAATACACTTTCCAAGTAGAGCCAGGATCGCCACAGTTAACCAAGAGAAGGATTTTATCTATAGCCTCTGCGATTTTCGATCCTTTAGGTTTATTAGGTCCTGTAATAGTTATAGCGAAATGTTTTATACAACGTTTGTGGAAAATTAAAACCAATTGGGATGAAATTTTACCAATTGAATTACGCCAGGAATGGTTAACATTTTATAATAAATTAAGCTCACTCAAATCAATAATTATACCACGGCATGTCTTGATCGATGACTATGTTATATTTGAATTGCATGGGTTTTGTGACAGCTCATTGACAGCATATGGAGCAGCTATATATGTCCGGTCTATTAATAGTAATGGCGATATTCTTGTTTATTTATTTTATGCGAAATCTAGAGTTGCTCGAAATGAGACAATACCTAAGTTAGAATTACGAGCCTGTTTGTTATTAGCAACATTATATGACAAAGTGATAAATGCTTTTAAAGGAGATAATATTCCTAACAAATATTTTTGGTCTGACTCAAGTGTAGCACTGGCTTGGATAAATTCACAATCCGAAAAACTTACAACATTTGTTAAAAATAGAGTATGTGAAATTAAAAAGTTTACCGATAAAGGATTGGCACTGGGTTTCCTCTGGTGACAACCCAGCGGATTTATTGTCACGCGGATTACCCGCAGATAAGTTGTCTGCTTGTACCCTCTGGTGGCAGGGACCTTCGTGGTTATCAAAACCTATCTCTGAATGGCCTTTACGGCAGCGGAATTCAGATGGTATTCCTCCATTTTGTAATGAAGAGTCAAACGGGACTTGTTGTTATATTTCTTTAAATATTTCTAATGAAAATTTTGTCTTAACTCTATTTGAACGTTATTCGCGACTTAAAAAATTAAATCGATGTTTTGCGTATGTATTAAGGTTCATTTATAATTGTAAAAATCCGAACAATAAACGTGTGAATTCATTGTCAGTTCAAGAGTTAAATGACGCATTGAATAAATTAATTAAATTTGCCCAAATTCAGACGTATTCCAAGGAGTATAATTTACTTAATAGTAATAAACAGATTTCTAACTCGTCAAATTTATCTTGTATGAATCCTATAATGGTCGACGGTCTTATTCGAGTAGGGGGTCGATTAAGTCATTCAAATTTCAATTATGATAAAATTCACCCTGTTATTCTACCTCCTAAACATCCACTTACTGACCTGATTGCAGTGGATTTCCATGGGCGTTTGTTACACGCCGGCCCGCAGTTATTATTATCTTCATTTCGGGAACATTATTGGCCAATTCACGGTAAACAATTAGTGAACAAAATTGTCCATAGGTGTGTGACTTGCTTCAGGGCTAAACCTAGGGTAGATACACCAATGATGGGTAACTTACTGTAGTGTAGCAACACTATAATGTAATATATGTGCATCTTAGTCTGTGTTGTAATTATAGATATTTCGTCTGTTCTGTAAAAATGGTCAATAAAAGGTTCAATGATTACAAGTGAATATTCATTTATTACATTCTAATCCGATACACAACAAAGTGGCGACGAGAATAAACGGAAAAATGGCGTTCTTGGGAAATGTGGAGTACGATGGAAAAGAAAATTTTGCGATTTACATTGAAAGGTTTGAGATCTTTTTGGATTGCAACGACATTAAAAGCGAAAAAAGAAAATCGGTGTTTTTGACGGTGATTGGAGCTGAATTATATGCTTTATTGCAAAATTTATGTGTTCCAATGAGCCCAACACAAAAAACCTATGAAGAGTTAAAACAAATATTAATTGACCATCTCGAACCAAAAAACTCCATTATAACCGAAAGATACAAATTTAACCAGAGATCACAAAATATCAATGAAAATATTGCTGATTACATCACAGCGTTGAAAAAGTTGTCAATGCATTGCAATTATGGTGATAAATTAAATGATATGTTACGGGATAGATTCATTTCGGGACTTCGTGACACAAAGATAAAACTACGTATTCTCAATGAACAGGAGGCAGGAATGACACTAGATAAAGCTGTTCAAATGGCATTGGCATCAGAAAATACAGAAAGGAACCTAAGGGAAATGGGAGATTCAGAGAGAGAGTTACATAAAATGGATAGAAGATATGGACAAAGAATGGACAGAGGATATGGACAAGGAAGGAAAGAGTACAAGCCACAAAATACAGAGAGCACATACAACAATAAAGGGAAGCAGATAACAGGACATTATAAAAAGGAAGACAGAAAACAGGACAGAGTACAAGCACAGGATATGGATAGTAGGCGAGGTCTTAAGCAACAGGAGAGAACAGTAAAATGTAGTTGTTGCGGGAAACAAGGACACTGGAAGCAAACGTGTTGGTATCGAGATAGAAAATGTAATCAGTGCGGGAAGATTGGTCATTTACAGTATGTGTGTAATAATTCTATGAACAAAAGACAACATTATATTTTTAATGAAAATAGTAACAAGGAAATTGTACAAGATATTCAAAATTTATTTGTAATGGATACACCAAAACCTTTACCATTTATGGTAAAGTTATGTGTTTCTGATAAGTATCTCAATATGGAGATTGATACAGGATCAGCGGTAAGTGCAATTAATTTAGATTTATATAAAAACATGTTTAGTCATATACCAATGCAGAAGTGTAATTTAACTTTAAAATCATATACCGATACTCCAATATGCCCAGTGGGATATATTGAAATAATACTAAAGTATAAAGGAAATAGTCACAACTTACCATTGTATATTTTTGATAAAGGCGGTCCTCCATTAGTAGGTAGAGACTGGTTACAAAATATAGATCTATTATCTTTTCATTCAATGGAACTTAATGTTACTAATTTAAAGGCTTTTTTAAAAGAGAAATACCCTGAAGTTTTTAGCTCTGAAATAGGTACATATACAGGGGAAAAAATTAAATTATGTTTAAAAGAGGATTCCAACCCTAAATATTATAAAGCAAGACCACTACCATATTCAATGAAGGAGTTGGTCGAGAAGGAGATTAACAGGTTAGTAAAAGAAAATATTTTAACCCCAGTCAAGTCAGCTGATTGGGCAACCCCAGTGGTACCAGTTCTAAAAGATAATGGGACGTTAAGATTGTGTGGTGACTTTAAAGTTACTATAAATCCGTACTTAGAAGAAAATAAACATCCTTTACCACGTATTGAAGACTTATTTGTCAACTTAAAAAAGGGTCAGAAATTTACAAAAATAGATTTAGCTCATGCATACCAACAATGTTTACTCTCTGATGACTCTAAAAAGCTTGTTGTGATTAATACACACTTAGGATTATTTGCATATAATCGCTTACCATTTGGTATTAAGACAGCACCAAATATTTTTCAAAGTATAATGGATAAATTGTTTAAAAAATTAGAAAACAAGGGTATAGCTATTTTCTTAGACGATATCGTGATTACTGGGAAAAACGACCAGGATCATATTAATAATGTGATTGAAGTGATTTCCATTTTAAAAGAAGTAGGTCTAACAGTAAAATTAGAGAAATGTATTTTTATGGCTCCGAGTATATGTTACTTAGGTTATCAACTGTCTTCGGAAGGTTTACAACCGGATGAACGTAAAGTAGAAGCTATTTTAAAAGCACCTGAACCACGAAATATAACAGAACTTAAATCTTTTCTTGGAATGGTCAATTACTATTTAAAATTTTTACCAAATGCGTCAACAGTACTATCTCCTTTATATAACTTAACAAAGAAAGATGTAGTATATAACTTTAACGTAAATTGTAAAAAAGCTTTTAAGTGTATTAAGGACATGATGGCATCTTCTCAATTGTTAGCACACTATGACCCTGAGGCAGAACTATATTTAGCTTGTGATGCTAGTGCTTATGGCCTGGGTGCAGTTTTATCTCAAAAGATAAATAATAAAGAAAGACCAATAGCTTTTACATCCCGTACATTAAATGATGCGGAGAAACACTATAGCCAAATTGATAAAGAGGCTTTAGCTTTAGTCTTTGGTGTGTCAAAATTCAACCAATATTTGTGGGGAAAAAAGTTTACCTTAATAACAGATTCTAAGCCTCTAATTAGTATTTTTGGTCCTAAAAAAGGAATTCCAGTATTAGCTGCTGGTAGACTGCAACGTTACTCTTTATTATTGTCAGGTTACAATTACAATATAATTTATGTAAAGTCAGAAAATAATAATGCAGATTGTCTTTCACGGTTGCCATTACAAAGAGTAAACAATACAAATATTCCAGATTATTCATATTTAAATTTTATTACTGATAATAGCTATTTGCCATTAGATTATAAAAGGATTAGGAAAGAAACAATGTTGGATCCGTTATTAAAAACAGTATTAGATTATATATATAAAGGATGGCCTAAAAACGTTGAAAATATTTTACAACCTTTTTTTAATAAGAGAGAACAGTTAACAGTAGAACAAGGAATAATTATGTATGGACATAGAGTAGTGATTCCAAGTAATTTAATTAAATCAATATTAAAAGAATTGCATTCCACTCATTTAGGTGTAGTTAAAATGAAGTCTATAGCAAGATCTTATTTCTGGTGGGTTTCTTTAGATAAAGATATAGAGATGTTGTCAAATAGTTGCAGTGCTTGTTTACAACAGAGACAAAGCCCTGAAAAAGTTTCTTTACACATGTGGGAATATCCTAAAACAGTTTGGTCAAGATTACACATTGATTATTTAGGTCCCTGTTTTGGAAGAATGTATTTAGTATTGCAATGTGCTTATTCTAAATGGATAGAGGTAGTCGAAGTAAAATCCACCGCAGCATCTTATGCAATATCAGCATTACAAAAAATATTTGCTACATTTGGATTCCCAGAAATAATATGTAGTGACAATGGTCCTCCTTTTCATTCATCTGAATTTCAAAGTTATATGAGATTGTGTGGAATTAAGCAAGTATTTTCACCAGCTTATCATCCGCAAACTAATGGTTGTGCAGAAAGTGCAGTGAAAATTATTAAAAATTGTATTAAAAAAGCAGTGCATGATAAGCAAAATGTAGAATCAAGTATTTATAATTATTTAATGTACTATAGAAATGCTCAACATAACACAACTGGTGAAACACCTGCTCAACTCATGTTTAAGAGAAATTTACGTTTAAAGTTTGATTTGTTAAAACCTAACCTACAATCTACAGTGCAGAATAAACAAGATAGGCAAAAGTTTTATGCTGGGGGAAATGAGGCAAAGCAGTTTAATGTTGGACAAAATGTATTAGTAAGATCATACAGAAATAATGTCAAGTGGTTAGAAGCAATAGTGTTAAGACAATTAGGTCCTGTTACTTATTTAGTAAAGTTAGCAGATTCTGGTATTATTTGGAAAAGACATGTTGAACAAATGATGTTGTTTGAAAGCATGTATCACGATGAAGATGATAAGGTACCTGAAAAAATAAGATTAAATATTAGTAATGAACATGTAAATGAAAACCTTAAATTAAATGATGAAAACTTACCTGTACTAAATGAAAATGTAACTGCAAAAGCTGATCAAACTGATTGTGTAATGATTAATGATAGTGTTAAAAATGAATGTAATGATATGATTAATTTAGAAAAAGATAATATAAATGTGAATAATGTACCCGTTTTAAACCCCTCTAAAAGAGCGAGCTTTGAATCAGTAAATGTTAATGAAAGGCGTTCTTCTAAAAGAGTAATTAAGAAACCAGTGAAGCTCAATCTTTAAGAGGAGGAAAGTGTAGTGTAGCAACACTATAATGTAATATATGTGCATCTTAGTCTGTGTTGTAATTATAGATATTTCGTCTGTTCTGTAAAAATGGTCAATAAAAGGTTCAATGATTACAAGTGAATATTCATTTATTACATTCTAATCCGATACACAACACTTACCTCAGACGAGAGTAAACCCGTCACCTCCCTTTCATTTTACAAGTGTTGATTATGCGGGGTTTTTTAATATCCGAGACCGGAGGGGGCGAGGTTACAAGGTATCTAAGTGTTATATTGCTATATTTATATGCTTATCAACCAAGGCAGTTCATGTAGAGTTAGTTTCTGGCTTGGATACGAATAGTTTTCTCTTAGCTTTTAGGCGATTTATATCTCGGCGCGGGAAACCTAGGGAAATGTTGAGTGATAATGGTACCACATTCCACGGGGCTAATAGTGAAATAACCGAACTATATGACTATCTCAGACTCAACTCTAATGAATTAGTAACCGCTCACGCTAATGAAGGGATACTTTGGAAATTTTAACCAGCTTATGCACCTCATATGGGTGGATTACATGAAGCTGCAGTAAAATCGTGTAAGTTTCATCTTAAAAGAGTTTTAGGTAATGCTTTATTGACCTACGAGGAATTTTCCACTATTTTAGCTCAAATAGAAGCAACACTAAATTCTCGCCCGTTATGTCCTATTCCGAACTCGAACGACGACGAGATATTTTATTTAACGCCAGGCCACTTCTTGTTAGGTAAGACTCCTATTGCCATGCCTGATTATGACTATACAGAAGTGCCACCGAATCGACTTACCCATTACCAGCAATTACAACAACTTCAACAAGATTTTTGGAGACGCTGGTCGAGGGATTACATCGGACTTTTGCAGACCCGCACTAAATGGAAACAATCCAAAGGGCAAGGCCTTCAAAATGGCACCGTGGTACTGCTGAAGGAAGATCGGCTGCCTCCGAATTTATGGCGACTAGGACGTATCGTAAACTGCTGCCCCGGCACTGACGGAGTCACGAGAGTAATAGACGTTCGTACCTCGAAAGGGATTGTCAAGCGAGCATTCAGCAAAATTTGTCCTCTACCCATCTAGGCGCCGCAGCATGTCACGGACACTAACCTTTTTTGTATATTATTTTATTGCTCATCTTATATTTTAAAGTGACAGATGTCAAAATGTCTTTTTGTTAATTAAAACGAACCGAACTGGAACAGTCGAGTCTTCTTTATTTCTATTTTTAACCAATTCCACGATATTATGGAAACAACTATATTATTATCATTTATTGTTATTACTGACTTCATATTTTGTAATATCTGTGATAGAAATCTAGTTTATACAATATTATTTTATGTTTAACTATGACTATTCACACAAATTTTGATATAAATAACTTTTATAATGATCTGATTTTAAAATTCCCATCTCCGCTTTTGTTGAATTTTTCCTGTCCTTGCTATTTCGTTATGATACATAAAACTAGCGATTATAATTATTTCGTCGTTCTCCATGATCAAAATTGTGAATGCAAGCCGGAATCAGGCGCCAACGATCGTTTGCTCGATCACAAAATGTATTTGCAAAAACCTTCGAAGGCCAACGAGCGTACGGTAGCCAACGCTGAATATCCTTTGTTGGCGTTCGTTAAGAGGATTGTGAAGTAATCGTGCGCGGCGCGAGTAGGTATTTTATAAAATGCTATCTGGCCCCCGATTCTCAAGCCATAGACATAATGTCGAATTCGACATATGTCGAAATTAAATGGCGGATGTCGAATATTTCACAGTTTCCGTATTCTCAAAATGTCACGATAGAGAAATGTCTATGCCTAGTGGTAGATAGCAATCGACATTTTTTTCATATCATAGAGATTTTTAGTAGAGATGCAAAGTATTAGAGATATGTCGAATTAGAGATATCTCTAAAAAACTGAGAATCGGGCCCCTGTTTCACACCGCTCGGCCTCTCGTCTGGCGTTTACACCACAAATACAACAAGCGCAAATTCTCACACACATCGAAAGCAGCGCGCGACTCCTCGGCGCGAGAACTCGAGATCATTATTTTACCGTTTGTAATGTTTTGCGTTGCTTAGGTATTCCTGCCCCCCTAGACAAGATGCCTTTCGATAATCGCAAACGCAATCGCTAAATGGATAATGTATGAGATTTGACAATTGCGCTCGAAAGCTAAACGAGGGCTTATGTCAAATCGCATACATTTTCCTTCTAGCGATTGCGTTAGCGATTATCGAAAGGCATCTTGTCTAGGGGGTCTGACTGCCTTTCCGCTCGCAACTTTGCCTTCGTTATTTTCGTTTTTCGTGAGGGAATTTTGTTTTCCCGTATGAAAAATTATTTTATAACCTTATATTACTCAGTGATAATGTAGCATTCTATTAGTCAAACATTTTTTTAAATCAGCCTAGTAGTTTTTAAAAATAAAAAATATAATAAATAAAAATAGCTTTATTTCTAAAAATCATTTTAACAATAATTACGCCGAGACTTCCCAGTGAGCTAGTTTTTGAGTTTATTCATTACAAACAAAAATACAAATCTTCTTTCTTTATAATATTTTAGTAGATAAGTTTTGTAAATTATTTCAGTATTCCTTTGATAGTGTAGGCACTTACTTGGTATCCCTACCAAGTCCTACTTTATAGGACTGAGCTCTTATTTGTTATGAAAGTACCTATTTATCGTACATTTACCTGTCTAAAGAAAATGACTTTTTGTAAGATGAGTATTATACTGAATTAAAATTATTTTCATTTGAGATGTGAATCAATAATGGATCCTTTTATGAAAAAAATAAACACTAAACATAAAATGACATTAAGGGTCTGTTTCACAATCAATAAGTAAGTTTTGAATAGCTTACTTGACAGATTCTTTGACATATTTTTCATATAACAACCGTCAAATCATCTGTCAAGTAAGCTATTCAATACTTACTTTTCGATTGTGAAACAAGCCCGCTCGTGAGATGGGCAGGAAAAAACATGTGGTTTAAATCCCCTACATCATTCCCACCATCACACAAGTTATCATTAACAATATTATACCTAATCTAAAAAGATGTTGCGGAGTGCAAACATGTCCTAATCGCATTCTTATTATGATTGAAATTACTTTTTTAAAAAATTTAAATTTATGAAACCAAGGCTTAGATGGTATACAAGATTGTATACGTTTATAAGATAGACATTTATTACTGTTCAACCACAAATCCTGCCATGCGTTACTTAATTGAGTTTTGTGCAAAGAAAGGAGATCATGAACATAGTTCTTATATGGGAACATATCACCACAACTCACAGCTTCCTTGGCCAGTCTGTCAGCAATCTCGTTTCCAGGAATTTAATAATGACCTGCATTCAATGATAATTGGGGTACTCATGCATGATTTAAAAGGAAATTTCTGTAAAGCTTGTAAAGTACTTTTTGAGTCAGAAAAAATAACACTCTTTTTAAGTTTCATCAACACTATATATTCGAGGGATTTCAACAAACCAAAACATTCCCCAGTGACTAAGGAAGTTTCAGGTGGCAATTTAATTTTTTGAACAATTTTAAATTGTTGATCATATACTCCTACTCCTACCATGCTCACCGGTGTATGCTTAGATGCATCGCAATAAATAAAATGGTAGTCAGGCCAATGCTGATCAATAATAAAATAAAGGTCATTTTTAGAAGCCAACTCTTTTGTGGATATATTTAAATCGAGAAATATTTTCGGAAAAATTGTCAATGCATTGTAATTAGTACAAAACAGTAGCAAGTACTGTGACCTATGTGTAGGAGCTTGAAGAGAAAGATTTTTTTTAAAACTCACAATTTAACAGGGAAGTGATTTATGTGTCTAATATGAAGATTTTTCAATCTTTTTAACAAAGTCTGCAATTTTAAATATAAGGGATGTTTAGAAAATTGTAAAGACCGATAGAGAAATCGATCACTCAAAAACTGCCGTCGTAAATATAAAGGTGGTTCTACGCATTCAACTCGCAGTGCATATATTGGACTTGATTTCATTGCACCGGTAACTATACGGGGAGCTTTAGATTGAATTCCATCTAGTTTATTTGAACCAACTGTACTACATGGTTCTAACAGAAAGCTTCCGTAATCAATGACTGATCTAATAAGAGCGTTATAGATAAGTTTTAATGTTAATGGATGAGATCCCCACCAAACTCCTGAGAGACATCGGAGAATATTTAGAGAGCGTTCACATTTGGCTGCAATACTATTACAGTGTGCTAGGCTAGAGAGATTAGCATCGAAGGTTACACCTAAGAATTTTATTTCATTTTTAACAGGCATGAGTTGATACTTATAATAAACAGATATGGGAGGAGTAACACGAGCTCTGGAGAACAGAACCACAGAACTCTTAGATACTGATAACTCAAGACAATTGTTGTCTAACCATATGTTAAGATGCTTTAATGCATTGGTTAGTGCAATAGCTAATGACTCAAATGATCGACCTACAACATATAGCACTAAATCATCTCCGTATTGGAGAATATTTGCACAAGAAATAGAATTTTGTAAGTTAAAAGTATAAATGTTATATAACAATGGGCTTAAAACAGAACCTTGTGGGAGACCCTTAAATACTACTCTAGATTTCTGATTATTATCTGTCAAACTTATTTTAAAATGTCTTTCGAAAAGAAAATTTATTATAAAATTACATAACATTGGAGGTACATCTAAAAGCAGAAGTTTACGGTGTAGAATACCTATATTTACATTATCTTATGCAGCATTTATATCCAGGAAAGCTGCTAATAAAGATTCATTGCAAGTAAAAGATAATCTAATATCTGTTGTGAAAATTGCTAAACTATCCATGGTGCTTCTGCCTTTTCTAAAACCGAACTGTGTAGAAGATAATAAGCCCTTACTTTCGAGAAACCACTCGAGTCTATTTTTAACTAAATGTTCGGCAATTTTGGCAACAACAGATGCAAGAGCGATGGGTCTATATGAACTAGCTTCAGATGAAGGTTTTTGAGGTTTCAAAATCGGAATTATTTCGTAACATTTCCATGAAGAAGGAATATTACCGGATACCATGACGGAGTTAATAATCTGTAAATAATGAAGTAAGGAACTGTCACTTAAATGTGAGAAGAAAGAATAAGGTATACCATCATTGCCTGGGGCAGTCTTTAACATAAGAAAGGACACATTTCAGTTCATAAAGGCTGAAAGGACAATTTATGTCACTAGTCTCAGAATCATGAGTGGTATGCTTTGGCAATAAAGGAAGTTGAAATGGAACATTAGGCGGAGCTAACTTGTCTAGAAAATCATCTGCAATATTATTATCAATGCATCGGGGCGATTATTCATTAAAAGCTGATCTAAATCGGCGTATATTACGCCAGACAACTGATGGGGGTGTATCCGGAGATAGTGAGAGACAGAATCTCCTCAAACCTTTCCACTTTTTCAGCTTTAATAATTTACGTGTTTCTTTCATTATATTAGTAAGAATATCAAAATGTTCATTTGTTGAATTTTCTTTATATTCTTTCTCAGCTTTTTTCTTTTTTTCACAGCCTGGGAGCATTCTTCATCCCACCAAGGGGCTCAAGGGATTCGATGTGAAAAAATATTTTTTAAAGGAAACACTTTATCAGCTGCTTCTAATAATAAAGAAGCAAAAGAGTCTGCAGTCAAAGAATGATTGGAAGAATGTTCAGTGATAAGTTTTTCTACTTGTTCTTTGTACTTATCCCAATTACCATTAGTGAGTTTATATTTTAATCTAGGTGCCTTTTTCTTATATGACTTATTATTAAAAAAAGGAAAATTAATCAATATGGGAAAATGATCACTACCATATGAAGATGACAGAATGTCTCGCGTGAGATAGAAGAAGGTGAGGAAGATGATAAAGAAGGTGAGCATATGGACAGATGTGGGACACTTACACTTTCATGAGGGGGAGTACGGCGTGTGGGTTCACCAGTATTCATGATACACAAATTATTATCATCAATAATTTGCAAAATTCTACCACCATAATGATTGGAATTTCCACTACCTCATGTTTGATGTTGAGCATTAAAATCTCCCATCAAAATCATAGGCTTAGGAAGCTGAGAGATAATAGCCTGTACTTCATCAAAAACAGAAGAGGAGGGATGAGGAATATATATTAATACAAAACAAATATTGTTAATTTTGATAGCAATGATAGAAAAATCAGGGCTGTGTTCTGGAACAGGAATGTGTGAAAAATATAATGGATTTTTTATTAAAATGGCAACACCACCGTAACTATCAGATCGATCTTCTATAAGGCATAATAATTTATTTTAAAATTGAAACCAGGCCGAAGCCAAGTTTCTTGTAATGATATTAAAAAAGGATTATATTTATTTATCAAATAATATAAATCAGTTTTCTTATTGTTAATGCTTCGACAATTCCACTGTATTATTATGGACTGTTGATCCATAATTAGGATTAATAAAGTTATGTTCAAGCAACAAATTAGAGGCAACGTTGGACGGTTCAGAGATGTTTGTTTGTGTCAAGGCATTTATGTAGATAACTTAGCAAGTGAATTATTATTACCATATCCACCACCTGTTGAAGATAGTGGGATATCATAATCTTTAATTAAAGAATTATGAACTATTTTATCATATCCCTTGTCAAGCCTTCTGGGTGATCTAGTCTTAAATACAGTTTTTTATATTAATGATTTATCATATCATTTTTATTTTTTTTCAGTCATATGTTAAAAAAAAAATAGAAGATAGAACATCAGCATAAAACTTAGTGACAGGAGGATGCATTTTTAGGGCTTCTGCATATGAAACACAGCTTATTGCCATTGTTTCTTTTATACATTTTTGGCGATAATATTCCGGGCATTTTCGACTAGTTGCATAGTGTGACCCTGAACACAGACAGCATACAACATCATCATCATCAAGACTACAACTATCGCCTGAGTGACCATTTCCACATTTGAAGCAGCGAGGTGTAGACCTACACTGACTTTTAATATGTCCATACCATTGATTTACTACCAAACGTAGATAGAGCGCTTCATACAAAAACGCTCTTGAAATCTGTGGGGGATTACTCTCTGTCACACCATTTTGTCACACCAGTGTGACACAGGAGAATTTTTTTCCTGACAGTCACACTACCTGGCTTAGCCTGGTGTGACAAGCAGTAATTAAGACTAAGAGTCACACTATTTACTCGTATGATTAAACAAAAATAATAGTACAAACAAATCATTATATATTACTCAAACAAAACGGAAAATATTATTAAGTCTTAACGTAAGTAAACTATTTAACGTAGTCTTGGTCCGTGACGTAGTCCAGACGAGTTCGTTCCCTCAGACACTCCAACTTATTTTTATTATAAAAGAATGTAAATAATTATTATTAAATTTTCGCCGATTATTTATGAAGATTTTTCCATATTTTTAACTGACTTCAAAAAAGCAGGAGGTTAACAATTCGATGCGTATGTTTATTATTTTGTGTGTATGCTACGCGATTATGCCGCTAATTCTGTATTCGATAGAGTATACTCCTGGGGTGGTGGGGAAACCCATAAATTTTATAGGTATGTCCAACGTGTTTTATGTTTCTTCCCAGACTATTCAAGTATTTACGTCTGGTAGTTATGAACCGCGCTGATGATGGAAGGATCCTTAACTTTGAGGAGTTCGAGGGTTTTTAAAATACAACAGGCACGTATTGGCACTTTGTCTAATACTTCAACTATCGATACGATACGATGATCTCCTAGAAAGTCAAAATTTGGCACTGACTTCAATATAGAAATGTGATATTGTCTGTACCTATTTTGAGAGACGATAACTTAGCATTCCATGGATTCACCGTGCGGGTGCCGAGTCCATTATTTTTAACTTTTCAGTGTTTTTGAAGTCACTTTTTTCTTTTGTTTCGTTGCATTTCTTGCAAATTTGAAACTCTAGCTAGTCGTTCGCCTGCAAGTATGATATTGCCGCTTCCCGAAAAAATCTTCATAAAAACTGTAGCTGTAGTTGTATAAAAGACGCATTTCATTATTAATTATAAAACCGCCCTTATTCATTTCTAAATGTTTTCTCGGGGTTGATAATTCTCCCAGAAATATAAACTGCTCCCGTAATACCATAAGATGTTTTGCAAGGTAAAGTTAAAACCTTCTGATGATTTCTCTCGTAAAAGCATTTGCTTGAAATGATCGTGTATGGAAATCCGGAATATCTTGGAACCATCGAATTTGAGAACTACCTTTGAGTAGGAGCGGCTGAGTTTCACTTTCTGTTGAGTTACTAAGCAGGATGCCACCTAATGGTAAGTGGCTATACCTAGTGGTTCTTGAAAGACTTGCATATCTATTACCCCTACAAGTAGGTACATGACGACTCTGGTACTGTTTCTCCCTCTGGTAAAAAGAAAGGTTATTCAAAAGGACGACACGGTTTTTAGAAATAGTATCAGTAGGTACAGGAAAAAAATTGGTAGTAACGCTAAGATTCGCCATCGTGGCGCATGTCTGCTCACTTTAGCTGCCGTGCGCAGGTTGCAGACTGGACGATCTAACTTACTCTTAATGAAATCGATCCACTCACTCTCTCGTGTGATGTCACACAATTTTTATAGAATTTTTAACGGTCCACCTAAGTGTAGGGTCCAGAGACGTGAACGTTCAAAGAAGGTGGACATTCCGGTTAGTGAACGCTTAGGGAAACCCACGTGTTGAACTGACTGGAACTAACGGTAATAGGATCTAACGGGTCCAAAGGGGTTGAATAAGTTAACAATACTTGTCCTTGTCGTCAAAATGTGATAGTGTGACTGTGAGGAATAAAATTCTTCTCTGTCACACTGGTGTGACTGTCAGGACAAAAATTCTTCTGTGTCATACTGGTGTGACAGAATGGTGTGACAGAGAGTAATCCCCCAAATCTGTCACCTATTCGACTATACATTTTTGTACTCACTGATATATACTTGAATATGCACGCCCGAATGAAAATTACTATAAAGAAAGTACCGTATTTATGGAATTCAACCTTATTCTGCATTATTACGGCAACTATTTCAAGTACAACATCATTTCATACCTAGCCACAGATCAAACGACATTTTAGTAATTGCTACAAGAAAATATCAACTTTATAATCTCAAACATAATGCTTGAAATTGATTATCGCGTTGTCGCTCCAACGCATGAATGAAATAACACATCGTGATACGATGCCCGTACGAGCGAGACGATTGTAATGTACTGACACTGACGCGAAGCGACATATTTATAATTAAAATAATTGTTTTTGATTGGTTTTTACGTATAAAATCGAATATTTGAATACATGATAAGATGTGTAATGAGTTTACTCACGCAAAATATGAAATCCCGTCTTTTTTCTGCCGTTTCTGGCTATTGTTACCACAACTTTTGAATGCGCCCTTCGGCATGTTTACGTGCCGACAGCTAATCACTCACTATGGAAAGGAACTGCACCAGTCGCGATTGAGCAGTTCTTCACCGGCCCACTTTTCGATCGTTCATGCTCTATCTACGTTTGGTAGTAAATCAATGGTCCATACCTGCAACAGTTGAAGCACTGTATGGTTGGGTAAATATATAAGTCGACTGGTAGAGAATTAAAACACAAAAAGACTCTCTTAGGTAAAATTTGTCCGTCAAATGTAATTACAACGGTTTCAACTGGAATAAAACTACTCTTTCCATCTACAATATTTTTTTTATTTATCCTCCTCACTTTAAAAATGTTACCACATCCCATTTGTACAGTAATGCTACTTAAAAGGTCTTCTTCAGACCAGTCAACAGGGACTCCTCGCACAACCCCCATTCTGGTAACGTTAGATATAGGAATAAAAGCTTTATAATTATTATTTTTTAATGTTTCATTCTTGAGAAATGAGTTGGCATCTTCAAATGTACAAAATGACAATGTTATTCTATTTCTACCTATTCTTTTTAAACTACCATTAACTATTATGTTTTTAAAGGAGTGCTTTTTCAAAAACTGGCCAAAAGACACTGGATGAATTGTGATATTTAGTGTGTAAATACTTTTAGTGTATAAATTTAGTGTGTAATACTTCAAAAATGCTTGTAATTTTTAAACATGTATAATAAAAGGAGAAGCATCACTTTGTTCATAACAGTTTCTGCCAATGGAGGGTCGTATATCATTATTACTAATGAAGTTTTGTGATGTAGGAGACTTAACTTCAATTTCTACATTTTTGCAGGTAGTGAAATTAGTATTTTCCTGACTGATTTCACAAAGACAATCTAAGTCCTGGTTCGCTGAGGAATGCCGATGTCTCCTTTTTCGCTTATCACAATGCTTGCACACTCTGCGAGCTGAAGTTCCTTTACGCTTATTGACTGTAGAAGCATTTTCAGAACAGTCAGTTTCTAAAAAAAGAACCTTCCGTCTCCATTCCCGAACAATCAATAGTCACAGTGTTAGACACCTGGGGGCCTGTGCCCCCAGGGTCTTCTGGATCGAACATAAACTTAGTCAATGAAAGAGGACTTTCCAAATAACAGAAGAAAAATTTACACTTTACAATTAAAATAAATAAATATGAATATACAACTAAAATACAACTATAAAATGATCACTTATCTGACCCTAATTACATAAAATTATTTATATTGTTCAAGATCGCCAGAAAAATCACCCGCCTAATTTGACGTTTCCCGCGCTTTTTCCATCAATATTTTATTTTGTCAATTTGTTTTGTTGAAGGATGAGGTCATTGAGATAATGAGCCACTGAGCACATTTGCTTAAGGTTGAAAGATAAGGTGCGTTCCGAACGGACTTATTAATTTATTAAGTCCATGGTTCCGAACTTCCGAATGAGCTTATAACCACAGACGTATAAAGGGAAGCACACTAAACGTATCGTTCAAAAAGCGTGACCACTTTACCACATGTATACATTGCTCACACACAAACTATATTAATTTAATTTTATTGTAATTTCTGAAGTTTTATTATATGATACGTTAGAACACTTCGGGAACAGCATTTTACCACTGTTCTTGTCCGATTAGCAGTTATTTTTATTTATAATTACAAAACAAGACAATTCCATTAATCATCATCACTTTGCTGGCGCTGACATCTGATGATAGCCTCGTTATGCGTTTCTTTTAAGAAATGTTGATATTTTTAGCCGCGCTAATTGTTACAAATGAAACGGTATGAACTGATTTTTCGTGCTGAATTTTGACGTCTCACCTACTTAGTCCAGTAGGTACTTAATATTTCAAATAATATAAATCAAAATTGGCGAAAACTATTAATATCATTCAATTTAATAATGAAATCCACTAAAAAATCTTTATGATTCATGAAAAAAGTATCCAAATGTCAAATTTGAAGCTGTCGAAAAATGGTATCGGAGGAGCTATCTATTATCATGGGTATTTGATGTTAACTTTTCGTGGCAAAAATGTTTATGTGGAACATACGAAACCAGCACGAAATGTTAACACCAAAGCCAAATGAAACGCGTTGATACTAAAAATGTTGCAAATCCGTGTTTATGTTACAATGTCACGTCACGACGCCATTTGTCTCATACTCAGAATAACAACTAATGTTATTCTGAGGTCTCATAATTCGACAAAGCTGGCGTCCACTTGGCGTCTGCCACGGCTTCGGAAATGTTTAATGTGTGCGCATGGAATTATTACTCAAACAGGAATGAGCTCTTGCTTAAAAAAGCGTGCCGAGCGAGAGATAAATAACTGTACCGTTTGTCTCTTTCGTAAATTTGTGACCACAAATTCTACAAAATAGGGATTTTTTCTTAAAAACAATAAATTCAACCTGAAAGAGGCTTTTGAAAATCATAATATGCTTAATAATCACGATTGTTAAGGAAGAGATCGCTTTTAGCGACAAGGTCGCCCTTTGTACAATTAGTGTTAAGTGTATTATTTATACGTTGACTTTAAGCTGGTTGGTGTTGTACAACAAAGAAATATTATATTCTATTCTATTATTTCAAAATGGGTTGCGCAAAAGAATTTTATATCTGCTTTTCAATACAAGATAGGTTAATATAATAATTATTTAAAAAATAATGAATGTCAATGATTGTCTTTCAATAGATGGGTCTTTCCAATCGGTATATTATGTTGAACCCACCGCCACATAACAGATAATCAAATATGTCAACTTGTCAAAAATGAGTCAACACTAAAATCTCTCTGTGATATTTAAATACATACCTAGTAAAAGAATAAGTAATATTTTAAGAAGAAAAGAATTAAAAACATCAGTGTGAGTCGAATTGTTTCAACAATATTTAAAACTTTTGTGGTTTCGCCAATATCTTGTACAGAATTTTAATGCCAATTCTTTTTTCTAATAACTTAACATCGCATCGTGTAAGCTAAACAATAAATACCTAATATAAATTACTTTTATTAAAAAAATGTTAAAAATTGCGGTAATATTTATGTTAGGTACATACCGTGTTGTCACCCTACTACAATGACAACGAAAATTACTGACATTGACAAAGAATCGTTATTGCAATATAACATTTTTTGAATACTACCACTAGAATATTTCCTAGACTTAAAATCATAGTGTTATAATTATTAATAGTAGGCTAACATGATAATTTCATTTATTTATTGTTATAATTATTACAAAAAAAATCAATTTAGGTATTTTGGGCGTTAAAAGTAATAAAAATAAACAATTATAAAAATCTTCATCTACCAATAGTTGTTTCATAACGACTAAATTATAAAATATACAGCAGTAGCACTGTGGGAAAGGGATAAAAGGTACAGTTATTGCTATCTCTCTCGGCACACTTTTGCACTTTTAAATATTTAGTCTTTATTCACATAGAAATAAAGTCCAAATTTGAACAACAATATTTTGAAGAGCTCATTCCTGTTTGAGTAATAATTCCATATGTGTGCGTTAGTATCGCCATAGACGAAAAACAGAAATAGCGATATGTCACTTTGAAGTGAAAGTAAAAAATGATATCCCTACATTACTTAGGACAAATGTGTGAGTAAAATTATGTTAAGTCTAATTCCCTTTATACGTCCTACGGGTTTATGTTTATACAGGGTTAGAGCACCTCTTGGAGTACCCGAATCACCCCCATGTATGTTCCGCGATTATTCGTAGTTTTTCTGACTTTTTGAAAATTTCGATCTAAAGAACTTAAAATTTTTTTATAAAAAAAAGTTGAACATATTTTAATGTTTTTCTTTATGCCACTGAATTATCTTTAGTGCTTCTTTTATGTCTAAAATAACTTCGTAACTTTAGTGGAAATTTAGAAAACAGTAGTGTAAAGTCAAAATTTGAATGTTAGTGAATAATTACTTAAAAATTCATCTTTAAATTAAAAATCTAAACAGGCGAATTCATGGTTTCTAAGTATGTGTAAAAACTTCTCTAGACTCTCTGCTTTCATAATAATTAAAAAAAAAGTACTTAATAGGGCTACTTTGGCTTAAATCGGCCATCAAAGACAGCAAGGTGAAAATTTCATAAAACTCGACTTCTGAATATTTTTTTTTTAAATTCCAATTATTTATCAATAAACCAAAAATGATTGTAGTTAATTTATTATTTGAAGGTTAAAAATAACTGTTCCTGCTGCCATCTTTAATAACCTTTGAAGGTTTATTATAACTTAATAAATGAAACAAAACATTATTTTCAAAGTATTTATTATTCGATCGCTTAAAGAAAGTTTCCAAAATGACGACCTTCGTGCTCAATACATATTCTACATCGTCTAAAAAAGTTTTCTTTTAAATTTATAAATGCAATTCTGTTGTTTTTTATTGTTTCTTCCGCTTGTCTTAATTTTGTTCTTAACACTGTGACGTTTGTAATGTCCTTGGCGTATACTAATTCCTTGTAGTATCCCCAGACGAAAAAATCTATGGGGTTCAAGTCGGGGGACCGTGGCGGCCACGCAATGGGCCCTCCACGACCGATCCATCTGCCTGGAAATGTTTCAGACAAATGTTGTCTAACATTTCTAGCAAAATTGCATGGAGCGCCGTCGTTTTGAAAAATCATATTTCTCCGCGTTAATAGGTCTACATCTTCTAATAAGACGCCGAGATCACGTCGTAGAAATTGCAAGTAGGCCTCGCTGTTCAGTCGGTCCGGTAGTTCGAACGGACCAATCAGCTGTCCGTTTAGGATGCCTGACCACAAATTTATACTAAATTGTTCTTGGAAATTAGATTCCCTTGTGAGGTGTGGATTTTCAATACTCCACGAATGGTAGTTATGCGCATTAAACACCCCACATCGCTTAAAATGTGATTCATCAGTCCATAGAATATTTTTAAAGAAATTTTCGTTTGCAGCTTGTCTCCGTAACATTTCCTGACAAAATGCCACCCTTCTCGGGTAGTCTGCGGGCTTGAGCTGCTGGACTTTCTGGATGTGATATGGGTGAAAACGCTCTTGATGAAGTATTCGATGTGCTTGTGATTTCGGAATTCCGATTCGACGTTCTATTGTTCTTACACTAACTGATGGATCTCTCACCACTTCTTCGACCACTGATTGGACAGTATCTGGGTCACTCATTTCAGATGGGCGCCCCGATCTTCTACCTGGTAGGCGTCCTTCCATGTAAGAGTTATGTACTCTTAAAATCATGCGATGATCAGGCCAAGTTTCAGGCTGAGGTCCACTTCCATTTTGTACTTGCTGCCGGAACAACCTGGCTGCTTCAGAAGCATTTCCTCTTGCATATCCATAAAAGTAATGCATAAGAGCATATTCTTGCGATGAAAAAGACATCACAAAATGAAGAGCTTGAATAGTCCGTTAAGAATGCCAAATTTGTCAAAACCCCGTATTCACACAAAACCAAATCGTAATCGCACTCAAGGTCCGTAAAGAAAGCAAAGTTCGTCAAATAATCACAAATGAGCGTATCGTACGTAAGGCGCAAACAAAAGCAGGCAAACGACTGGCGCCAGAACACAATAGGCGCTCGGACTACACCCCCCGCGTCACAAAGAATAGCATTCCTCAGTTACAGTTATCCATTTCGCCAATGAGAGTGAGAGAGATAGCAATAATGCGGTCTCTTTCATATCCTCTCACTCGGGCAATTTTTTAGCAGGTAAGTACTGCGTTACATCCAACACTACAACCGATGTGATCCGCGAGAAAAATATTTAAATATGGGTTTCATGTAGTTAATTTTTGCTAAATTGTAATTAATCTGAACCTTAGAAATTATAAAAAGACCAGATATTTTTTTTTATCATCTGATAGGAATTTGGTAAATTTTATGAAATTTTCACCTCGCTGTCGTTGATGGCCGATTTAAGCCAAAGTAGCCCTATTAAGTACTTCTTTTTTTAAATGATTATGAAAGCAGAGAGTCTAGAGAAGTTTTTACACATACTTAGAAACCATGAATTCGCCTGTTTAGATTTTTAATTTAAAGATGAATTTTTAAGTAATTATTCACTAACATTCAAATTTTGACTTTACACTACTGTTTTCTAAATTTCCACTAAAGTTACGAAGCTGATTATTTTAGACATAAAAGAAGCACTAAAGATAATTCAGTGGCAAAAAGAAAAACATTAAAATATGTTCTACTTTTTTTTATTTCAAATTTTTAAGTTCTTTGGATCAAAATTTTCAAAAAGTCAGAAAAAAAATTATTACTCGAAAACTACGAATCATCGCGGAACATACATGGGGGTGATTCGGGTACTCCAAGAGGTGCTCTAACTCTGGACTTACGCTTGACACTATTTTTTGGGACAGTTAATACATTTAAAATACATTTTTATCTATTTTTTTTTTTTATTTAATTATTAATATTTATGTTTTATCTTAATTAACAATATAATTGTAACTAAGTACTAAAAAAATATTTTTATTTTCCTATTCATTTAAGGCAAAAGAATCAATTTGGGCAAAATTAAAAATTCTACCTCATTTGTTATTTGGATTTGTATTTTTCATTACCAAAATGGCGGATTTTAGAAAGGTTTTAATCGGGATGATTTTAGTCGCCGCTAAAAATAGTCAGTTTAGAAAGGATGTTTATAGGTACAAATCTCACGTCTGGAATAGCGTTTGGACGGTTAAAGCTAAGTTAAATTTACCGTCTAAAATAAGAAACGTCAGATTCAAATTAGCAATGTCAGTTGAATTTGACTGTTACCGTAGAATAGGATAGAATAGGTTTAGCGGCACCGAAATAAAATTAGGCAATTTAGCGGCCCATCAGAATTGAGTCCAATATTGTGTTGATATTTTACTTCGCCGCTAAACTATGATCACTCAAAGCTTAAAATGCTCTTTTCTCAATATGACATATTCTGCACTTATTCGGTTCTGCCAGAATACCCTCGTAATATTGTTTGTGTGTGAGTAATGTTTACACAGAAGGAACATTATAGCTCAATCCACACATTTCCGGGCCGTGTCCGGGACGTGCCCGGGACGTGGACGGGACGTGTTCCGTCAGTGGCTTGAAAAAATATCATTGCGTACTTTTTATATTAGGTCCTTACCTATGAAATTGGAGTTTTGCCGTACTGGCCACTTTGATCTCAAATATCTCCTCTAACCAAAAACGCACAGTGTTTTCTTTTGCAGCACCATCGCCATACACATTAATCCTTCGAACCGTTTCTGCAGCACTGGTGCCACGGTGGAACTCGTACTCGTAATCGTAAATAACGCGATATTTCAAGTTTTCCATTTTGTAAACGAGTGACGCAAGAAAAGAACACAATTGAGGAAATAACAAGTGAATTATAATTTTCGAAACACAAATACATGAGTAAATAGCTGTATAAATTTGAATTTGGAATTCCTAACCATACTATGGCGTTATTTATGATTACGAGTACGAGTTCCACCGTGGCACCAGTGCTGCAGAAACGGCTCGAAGGATTAATGATGTGTATGGCGACGGTGCTGCAAAAGAAAACACTGTGCGTTTTTGGTTCCAACGTTTTCATTCTGCAATTTCGACCTGCAGAACAAACCCCGTAAACGGCCGGAGACCAAAGCTGATAATGAAGAATTGAAGGCTATTGTGGTAGCGGATCCATCGCAAACCACGTCCGATTTAGCTGCAGGCTGCGGTGTTAGTGATAAAACTGTTTTAATCCACTTGAAGCAAATTGGGAAGGTGAAAAAGCTTGAATGGTGGGAACCTCACGAATTGAGTGAAGCAAATTAACAAACACGCGTTGACTGCTGCGTTGCATTACTCAACTGGCACAATAATGAAGGGATTTTAAATCGAATCATTATTTGTGATGAAAAGTGGGTCCTGTACGATAATCGGAAGCGCTCATCGCAATGGCTGAGCCCTGCCGAACCAGCCAAACCATGCCCCAAGCGAAAATTGACTCCAAAAATTTACTTGTGAGCGTTTGGTGGACTAGTGCTGGTGTCGTTCACTACAGCTTTCTTAAATCTACGACGATTACGGCAGATGCCTATTGTCAGCAACTGCAAAACCATAATGGAAAAGCTAGCTGCTAAACAACCGAGGCTGGTCAATCGTTCTAGGCCACTTGCGGCCACTGCTGCTTCATGATAACGCTCACAGAACACAGAAAGAGGTTAGAAAGGCAATCATGCACCGTTTGTACGGGAACCGCTGTCGCCAGTTTTGCTCCCACTTCTTTTCCTTGCACCGCCCATGCAAAGTCGCGCGAAATCGGGCTGAACCAATCACAACGCTCACTGGGCTCCTCATTCACAGAAATTCACTGACGTCCAGAGCCGCGTGTACAAATAACATTATTTTAGTGATTGACACCGATTAATAGCTATCGATATTAAATATTGCCAGCAATTTAACCATTTGAAATATTTAGAAAACCAAAAGATAATTATTACTTTCATTATACGTTTATAATTAATAATATTCAAGTAATATTTTGTTTCTATGGAACAAAATTAAAGCTTTTTAGCTCAAAAATGTTGTAGGTTAGACGTAAAATAAAAGAAAAACTATAATACTATAATGCACCGGTCTGAAAGCATAAACTAGAATGGATAATCTGACAAACGGACGTGCGGTAGTTTAGTTGTTAGGATATTTTAGTTGGATGGAGAAGTAAATATTTGTAAAGTAAATATTTACCTGTAAATTTGTTTTTTAAAGTACTCAAATCTTCATGTCTTGCATGGCCACCTACCTATGCTAAAATAGTAATATAAATATTATGGTGATATTAAAAATTCTAAGTTGTAAAATTTGTTTAGAATTTGCCCATAATTTTTTTACTAATCGAACAAATTGTATCGTGAAAATTGAAATTAATTTTACAATTTTAATCTTTGATTACATCGCTGTACTTATATGAATAGGATGTTAGAAAGGGTAGGTGTTAGCTTCGCCAAACATTCTGTATTATCGATAAGTAATAATTATTATTATGGCATTTTAAGTGACAAATAATATGTTATTTTTACTTTATACAAATATTTAAAAATATACATTTATCGATAAAATGTAATGCGTGCGTTTTTTGATTAGCACGGCACTATCCCTTGTACTGCGACTACTGCGTTAATGCTCATTAAGCCAAATGCGTCACTACCGAAAGCAGTGTACTACATTACGCGCTCTAAGTAATATGGCAAAAATCGCGGGCGTACATTGCCGGTAATGTATATTTTTTAGAAAAATATTATGTAACTTATCGTTATGATCAGTTTTGGTGGATTTTGACATTATGATCTATGGAATATGGTCATTATGATTAATTTACTACTTACCGATGAAAAGAAATTCCTTCTTTAGCTACACTTGACACCTGACTTCTTGTTTTACAAGTAATTATAGCACAAGAAGGCATTTTTTTATATTTATAGCGCCGCGCTTCACGATACACTCACTGTAGTTGTCCGTCAGTGATTAAACAACGCGTTCGCGTTACGGGGCCACAAGTATGAGCATTTAGTCATAGTTGTGGCTACGCGTGCCTCGCCCACATAGCCCTTCTAACCTCTTTCTGTGTTCTGTGATAACGCTAGACCACACACTGCACAACAGACGGCTACCAAATTAGAGGAGCTTTAATTGGAATGTCTAAGACATCCACCGTACTCTCCGGACCTTGCTCCAACAGATTGTCATTTTTTTCGAAATTTGGATAATTTTTTGAAAGGGAAAAAATTCAACTCCGATGGGCAGTCCAAACCGCCTTCAAAGAATTTATTGATTCCCGTCCGAATGGTTTTTTTAGTAAAGGGATCGTTGAACTACCTATGAGATGGCAAAAGTGCATAGATAGCAATGGTACATACTTTGATTGAATAAAAATATTATATAAAAAAAATCGACTTTATGTTCCTCCCATACAATGTAACACCGTTTTTTCTTAAAATTTCATAAAACACTAATTTTGCAAAAACACTTTGCTTTCACTGTAGTTTTAACGCAAATTTCCCAACTAAAATCGTAATTACAATAACTTTGTCAAGGAATTTCACAATGTCAATGTCAAGTGTCAACGTCAACGTCGTTTCACGTCACGTCAGTGACATTTGCAATTATCTTTGGTCATTATTCAATTTTTGCATAAACAAAATAAATCTCGCGTTTATCCTGGCCTTATTTACAAAGATAGTTTTTTTTCGCCCAAAATCCCGTGCTTCCATTTAGGTGGGTTGATTTTCTCAAAATTCGGAATTTGACATTTAGACCGTTTGTTTCGATCATTTCTATAGACATATTTTAATGAAATACACTTAAGCTTATAGATCATATAATTATAGTTTCGTCGAATAGAATTTGGGAAGCATTCACAGTTTGTTTATGGTTAATTTTTTCATTACGTTTCGTTTTTCAACCAAGCTTATAACTTGGGCTGGAAATACTTATAGCATATTGTAGAATTCCGATAGATCCGTACGTTGACTTGACACATCATGACACACATGCTATGAAATGAATTTGGTTTTAGGGAAGGTTCCGTCGCCAATACGACGCTTAACATTCGGTGAACGGACCTCGATTCTAGTATGCGCGTAGATGGAACGCGCCCATTTTTCACCTTAGTCTTTGAACGCGTCTATCGTCTATGTTATGATTTGTCTGTGAGACATCGACTGAAGAAATTTGTTATTGATTCGAAGATCATAAAGTATTTAAATTAATTTCAGCGAAGAAAATCCATAGGTATTTCTCTCGTTTTCCGTGTGAATTTAATTTGAAAAGAATTTACAAAATTCAGTTCTTTTTGTTTTCAGCTTGAAGAGTAAAGCTAAGAAAAAAATACTATATTTACTCGCCGGCACGCGATTTATTAAATTAAATGGATTTATTGTCTCAATAAGTGCAAAAAATCAATAAGGTATCTAATTAACTTATTATATTTCATGATTTAAAACAGATTTTGTTAATTTTATTTTTATTTGTGGGTAAATTGATTATTAAATCAAACATGTTACATTTCCAAAATTCGCCTTTTCCATCCCCTATTTCATTAAAAAAACCTGATAGTGAGCGGCATCTTAGTGGGATTAAGGCATATATTGAGTAACACTTGCGAATTTCCTGTTAAATTCCAAATTTTTACAATATTAAGTTTCACATCCTTCTTTGGCAAATAACTCACAAATTAAGCTGTTTTCTTTTTATTAATAGCAGTAATTATACACAAAATAGGTGCTCTCCCCTCCATATGTCCTTTTTATTAACTAACCAATAAGACAATTTGTCAATTTATTAAAAATTATGTTTTAGAATTCATTTGCTATGTTTATTACATGAAGTGCAAATGTATTGACTGGGATTCCTTCAGAACTCAGTGTTAGACCCACTGACCCTAAGATCATAGGCATATCTAATTCTATTTTTAACCTAACACTGTGCTATGAATCTCCAGGGCAGTTACCGGAGGCCGTAGGGCTCCGCTGCTTGACCTTACAGCTAGAAACCATAACGAACTAACCTAACACAAGGAGGAATTCTGTGGAATTGTACATATATAGAGAGAATAATCTAAGGAATTGGAATATTATATCTCTGACCCGTGATCGCGGAAACTTAGCATCTAGCAGAAGGTACGCTCTACTAACAACCGCTCCGGGGAAGGCTACTAATCTCTTTTATAAAAAAAAGGAAACCTATAACTATTTGTTCGTGTACTTTATTGCCCCTCTTTTTGTAGTTTTGTACCTAATTTGTACCTGATTTTTACCTGCCGAGATTGATCAAACAGACCTGAACCATCCTGCCCTTGGCTTGTATTAATTAAACATTATGTTAAGTGCTTTGCATTGAGGGATTTTGTGTACTTCAGTAACATATGCATATGTGTATTATAATTATGTACCTACAACAATAAAGCTTTTCATTTTGTATCGGACTAAAGGAATAAGTTTGTTTTTTTTCTTTCAACTAAGATTTCCCAATATTTCAACAATTCAGTGAGAAAAAGCACGACAATTTGGCGCCCGAATATACAGCAGGTTTTGTGGCATTTTATGGCCCATTATTCTGGTCAAATGCTCAGATAGTGTTGATCCATCTCGGTATGTATCTTTAATAAAATTTTTTTTATCGTTGTGTGTTAGTTAAGCTAAAACTCAAAAACGGCTCGACCGATTCTTACAAAATGTTATGTGTATTTGAATAGGTCCAGGGAAGGCTTAAAAGTACAACTGGACCCAGTAGGTGGCGCCGTAATCGGACAGGAGAACGTCTGCCGGTCTCACTAGTTAACTACACTTTAGTTATAAGATAAATAACAAGAATTCTATGCAGGTTTGGTTCAGATAGGTATAAATAAAAACAAATTTTAGTTACATTTGCAAAGGTGAATATATTTTAAGATTTTTTGTTCATAGTTTGAGTATATAACATAAATAATATTGTAAAATTAACTTCTCATATAGAATAGAGCGTAGCGTAGTATATTTTTACAAAAATGGAGCAAAGACCAATTAGTTTTAATTTACTTAACAAAGATGAACTAGAATATGAGGTGAAGATCAGGGGTTCGAAACCAGCTGACACGGTGATGGCTCTGAGAGCACAGATCCGTACTCTCAATAAAGATCTGCCTTCTGATGAAATACTGACTTGTGATCTTGATGTCAATATTGAATTAAAAGTAATTCAAAAGAAATTAGATGATCTTGAGAAACTTATCACAAGTACTTCAAGTAAACCGTCATCACTTAAGGTGTTAAATAGAATTCAAACTCTTGCACACCACTTATTCCACAGAATTGGTCGCTTGTCTTTATCGGAGTATGATGATAATAATCTTACTTCTTTAATTACTTCTCTGAATAATAGATTAGATAGCATTCTTGTTAAAATAGATAATATTTGTCATAATTTTAAAAGTAGCTTGGCACCTGAACAACCTATTGAGCACTCCACTGCAACTACACACAACACAGCTAATGATTGCTCCGTGCATAAACTAAATTTACGCTTCAATGGCAAGACATGCATTAAAGCTTTCTTACAACGCCTCGAGGAATTATGCTTGTCTCGTGGCCTTTCAGATTCAAAGCTTTTCTGTTCTGCGGCTGAACTTTTTACTGATGAAGCGCTGTGCTGGTATCGAGGAGTAAAGTCGGACGTTCACAATTGGTCTGAGCTGAAGACCTTGCTTCTCGAGGAATATCTTCCATCTGATTATGACCATCGCTTGATGCAGGAAATTAGAAGTCGTACTCAGGGCCCCGATGAAAGCATTGTGAATTATCTCAGCATTATGCAAAATTATTTTTCTCGATTATCAAAACCAATCTCTGATGATGATAAATTGAACATTATCATGTTTAATATAAGACCTTTTTATACTACTCAGCTTGCTCTAGCCCCAGTGGAATCTTGGACTGATTTAAAGAAAAAATGTAGGTTATTAGAAGGTGCAAAGGAGCGATCGGTGCATTTCAGTGAACCTCCTAGGGTCACCACTTCTTCTCTGGCTCCCGATTTGTGTTACAAAAATACTAGTGGTAATAGTAGTAGCAAGGCTCCACCAAAAGTCTCTTCAATTCAGCCAGTGAATAATACACAAAATAATCTTTTTTGTGTCCGCTGTCGTAAAAATGGCCACAGCTTGAGGTATTGCAAGGCGCCTTGGGTACTTATTTGTTATCGTTGTGGAGAAAAGGGGTTCAATGCAAATAATTGTCCAAAGTGCACTTCTTCAAAACCTTCAACCGCAGAGATTCCAAAAAACGCCAAGCAGTGAACCGATGGCATAAGACAGTATATTTTTATAATAAACATTGTAATTCTGAACAATCAAGGCAGAAATACAATGAATTCTATAATAATGTAAATAAAGCTAGTAACATACATACGCATAAAGGTAAGGTTACATCGGTTCACGCTACTACTAACGCCACCTATAATGATACCAGAGCTTATCTGAAGATTAATATTTTTGGCTTGGAATTCAGAGGATTACTGGATTCAGGATCACAGATCTCCATTGTGGGAGGGCAAGCATACAAATATTTTAAAGATTTCGCTACTTTACATAAGTCTGAGGACTTTGACTTTATAAAAACTGCAAATGGTTCTACTTCACGAGTAACTGGGTATTTATTTTTACCAGTATCGATAGAGAATAAAACTCGTGTTATTAAATTTTACGCCGTCCCTGGAGTTGCTACAGAGTTGTTATTTGGCTTAAATTTCTGGAAGGAATTTAATATTGCGCCAGATATTTTATCATTGTTAGAGGATAGCGGACATTTATATAAAAATAATAATCAGGTGTACACAGTTATGTCAGGCAGCCGTGCTTTACATGATTTTGAAACTTTATCTAAGCTTGAGCGTAGGCTGGTCAATGACGTCATAAAGCAATTTGATGACATTTCCGCAGAAAAGATAGGCCTAGGTAGGACACACTTAGTGAGCCATAAAATTGATACCGGTGACCACCCACCTATTAAACAACGGTATTATGTAGTCTCACCCGCTAAACTGGCAGAATTAAATAAACACCTAGACCAAATGCTGAAGGATGATGTTGTGGAGCCTAGCGGCAGTGCATGGAACAACCCCGTTACTTTGGCGGTTAAATCAGATGGGTCATCACGTTTCTGCTTGGACAGCCGAAAACTTAACGCCATATCAAAGCATGACGCTTACCCTATGCCTTATATTAGCCATATTCTAGACCAGCTCAAAAACGCTAAGTACTTATCTTCTATTGACCTTAAGTCTTCATATTATCAAGTTCCTTTGGACTCTATTGAGTCCAGAGAGAAAACTGCTTTTACTATTCCCTGCAGAGGCTTGTTTCACTTTAAGGTCATGTGCTTTGGACTTACTGCAGCTCCAGCTACGCAGCAGCGGTTGATGGACCGCCTCTTTGGGCCCGAGTTTGACAATAAGGTGTTCGTATATGTTGATGATTTAATTTTACTTACTCCTGAAGGCCCAACGGCCTTCCAGGATCACCTCCAGCTCCTACGTAGGGTAAAGGAGAGACTTAAACTAGCCAACCTTACTGTCAACATGGGTAAATGCCAGTTCTTCAGGAGACAGCTGAAATTCTTGGGTCATGTGGTTGACGAATATGGTCTGCGCACGGATCCTGACAAAATTAAGGCTATAGTAGACTTTCCTATTCCCACCTGCAGGAAAGACGTCAAACGTTTCTTGGGAACTGCATCTTATTATAGGCGTTTCATAAAAAATTTTAGTCATAGAGCTGGTCCCCTTAATGCTCTTACTTCTACCCGTAAGAGCGCGCCCCCTTTCAAATGGACGACCGAGGCAGACGAGGCGTTCAACGACCTAAAACTCGCACTGTCTACTTCTCCGGTTCTGGTATGTCCTGACTTCTCGAAAGATTTTGCTGTCCACTGTGACGCTTCTGATTTCGGGTTAGGAGGTACCTTAACCCAGGTTGTAGATGGACAAGAACATCCTGTTGCGTACTGTAGCCGTTCACTAACACCCGCTGAACGTAACTATTCCGCTACAGAGCGAGAGGCATTGGCCGTGGTACATGTCGTTGAACACTTCCGCCCTTACCTTGAAGGTGGTCGACAATTTAAAATTATTACCGATCATGCTAGTCTAAAGTGGTTTTTAAACCTTAAGAATCCGACAGGACGACTAGCGCGTTGGGGGTGTAGGCTATCGCCTTATAATTTCATTATTGAGCATCGTAGTGGATCTCAAAACGTCGTACCGGATGCACTATCACGTTCTGTACCAGTGGCAGCCGTAGACGCATTTACTTCCAGCGATGCTTGGTATAACAATATATTAAAACGTTGCACGGATAGGCCGCGCGCGTGTCCTAATTTTCAAATTATTGATGGTAGGCTTTTTAGATTTACAAAAAGCACTAACAAACTCTGTGGTGACTACCAGTGGAAAGAGGTTGTACCAAAGGAGCTTAGGGAGGATATTATTAAAAGTAACCATTCTGAACCAATTGCTGCGCACTTAGGCGTCGCAAAAACATATAAAAGATTAAAATTACGGTATTTTTGGCCCGGTATGCATAAAGATACCGAGGAATTTATTAAAAATTGTGCCACTTGCAACTCATATAAACATAGCTCACTAGCGCCACCTGGCTTTATGGGGGAACCCAAGGTCTGCTGTCGACCATTCCAGTGCATCAGCATTGATCTGGTTGGTCCACTGCCGATGTCTCGACAGCAAAACACCTTTTTACTAGTAGTTGTGTGTTGTTTTACAAAATATTGTTTATTATTTCCTATACGGCGTGCAACGGGCAAAGTTATAGCGCAAAGGTTAGAAGACCATGTATTTCTGGTTCACGGAATACCACAGACTGTGATGTCTGATAATGGCTCGCAATTTATAAGTCATGAGGTTCAGGCATTATATGAAAAATACAATATTCCGCAAGTACATTTGGGTCCAGTATATTGTCCACAAGTTAATACGGTGGAACGTTATAACCGCACAATAATCACAGCAGTTTCCTCGTTTGTTGAGAACGATCATAGAACGTGGGATATTAACATACATAAAATACAATTTGCCATGAACACCTCAGTAAATGAGTCTACTTCTTATACTCCTTTCATGCTAGTACACGGTAGGGAAGCTGTCACAGATGGTAGTATTTACCGTGGTTTCGAAGATCTCCAAGAGTTGGTTGTGGTACCACGCGATACTCATGCGTCTAATATTGGCCACCTCGGTGATATTTTCATCAAAGTCCGAGAGTCATTGCGTAAGGCCCATGAAAGGAATATAAAATACTATAACAACAAACGCAGAGATATCTCTTTTAATGTTGGTGATTTTGTGTGGAAGCGTACGTACAAGCAGAGTTCTGCTAATAAATATTTTACTGCTAAACTTGCCCCTAAATATGAACGTTGTAAAATTATACGTAAGCTTTCTCGCCTCGTCTATGAGCTCGAAGACGAGAACGGAAAATACATAGGAAAGTGGCACATAAAAGATTTTAAAAATTTAGATACTTCGAGTGACTAAATTACATACCTAGTAACATAATACCTACTTAATTTTCATTTTTATACTCTTATGAAAATAGCCATATTCTTATAAGCATTTAAACTATTTATGCACCGCGGGTGCGGCGGTCACAGAATATCCACCCCGCCATTCTTCCTGGCGTCTCGTAGAACCCGAGTGTAGGATAACGGGCCATATAACATCTGGCGGCGTTTTTGCATGTGTCTGTCCCTGTCGTTTTTTATTGATTTGCCTTGATACTTAAGTTTCCATATACCTAACATCTTCAAAATTGATATTACCATTACATAAGTACATTAAGATCTAAAACACAAATATTGTACGTGTCTTAGTTCATGATAATAAATAAATAAATATATCATTACTACCATTACATATATAAAATGGATATTACTTCTTTAGTATCTGATACCAGAATTAAAGAACAAGTATGTACTTAGTATAACTGTTATGTGGTTAGATAGATGCATTTAGCACAAGATCACAAATATAAACGTGTCTTGTTCATTATTTTTTATATGTATTCTACTCTAATCAACAAAATTAATTTTGAATTCCTCACAGGAGCGGTTTGCAACTCTAGAAATAAGCCTTTGCTATATTCTTATAATGGAGGAAGTTACATCTAGCTGGAAACATAGGAAAATCAATATCGACGATCAGGGGCAACGACACATGCGACTCATTTTTTATTATTTCCTTTTTTATTGTTTTTTTTACTTATTATTTGACGATTAGAGTCAAAATGTCTGTAATAGCGACATCTACCGGTGGTTGTTGACATTACATGCTATACTCTGTTAGTGTCAAGATATACTTATTTAACAACGCCATCTCGGCGTCAGTCCTGACACTACAGTTTTTTCTTTATTACTTACTTATATTTGATGGGCATAGGATATAATGCCTTTTACCTATTTATCACAGCCATATAGGTGCTAGCAGAAGTGGTTTCGCTAGATTTTGCCACCTTATGGGTGAATATTTTTTTTAAAACCATGTAGGTGCTAGCAGCAGTAGTTTCGCGCTAGATTTTGTCACCTTATTGGTGAATGTTGTTTTTTATTACAATCTTTAACATACCATATTAATGGATTTACGTAGATTTAAGGTACATGCATGTTAAATATTCTTTATTTACACACGTTTATATTTAAAGCTTTATTTTTTATATAATACAAATAAATAAACTTATAAAAAAAATAACGTTAGGCGTAATTGGGTACAGAGTTTATCACGAATGAATAGTTTTTAAGTACCTAATTGATTCTATTTATGATAATTCTGTTTGATTGGTTAGGGTTTTGAGGCTGACGGGGCGTCAGACGAATTCCCTACTTGAATTCTATCGTGGTTGGGGGGATACTGTAACACCGTTTTTTCTTAAAATTTCATAAAACACTAATTTTGCAAAAACACTTTGCTTTCACTGTAGTTTTAACGCAAATTTCCCAACTAAAATCGTAATTACAATAACTTTGTCAAGGAATTTCACAATGTCAATGTCAAGTGTCAACGTCAACGTCGTTTCACGTCACGTCAGTGACATTTGCAATTATCTTTGGTCATTATTCAATTTTTGCATAAACAAAATAAATCTCGCGTTTATCCTGGCCTTATTTACAAAGATAGTTTTTTTTCGCCCAAAATCCCGTGCTTCCATTTAGGTGGGTTGATTTTCTCAAAATTCGGAATTTGACATTTAGACCGTTTGTTTCGATCATTTCTATAGACATATTTTAATGAAATACACTTAAGCTTATAGATCATATAATTATAGTTTCGTCGAATAGAATTTGGGAAGCATTCACAGTTTGTTTATGGTTAATTTTTTCATTACGTTTCGTTTTTCAACCAAGCTTATAACTTGGGCTGGAAATACTTATAGCATATTGTAGAATTCCGATAGATCCGTACGTTGACTTGACACATCATGACACACATGCTATGAAATGAATTTGGTTTTAGGGAAGGTTCCGTCGCCAATACGACGCTTAACATTCGGTGAACGGACCTCGATTCTAGTATGCGCGTAGATGGAACGCGCCCATTTTTCACCTTAGTCTTTGAACGCGTCTATCGTCTATGTTATGATTTGTCTGTGAGACATCGACTGAAGAAATTTGTTATTGATTCGAAGATCATAAAGTATTTAAATTAATTTCAGCGAAGAAAATCCATAGGTATTTCTCTCGTTTTCCGTGTGAATTTAATTTGAAAAGAATTTACAAAATTCAGTTCTTTTTGTTTTCAGCTTGAAGAGTAAAGCTAAGAAAAAAATACTATATTTACTCGCCGGCACGCGATTTATTAAATTAAATGGATTTATTGTCTCAATAAGTGCAAAAAATCAATAAGGTATCTAATTAACTTATTATATTTCATGATTTAAAACAGATTTTGTTAATTTTATTTTTATTTGTGGGTAAATTGATTATTAAATCAAACATGTTACATTTCCAAAATTCGCCTTTTCCATCCCCTATTTCATTAAAAAAACCTGATAGTGAGCGGCATCTTAGTGGGATTAAGGCATATATTGAGTAACACTTGCGAATTTCCTGTTAAATTCCAAATTTTTACAATATTAAGTTTCACATCCTTCTTTGGCAAATAACTCACAAATTAAGCTGTTTTCTTTTTATTAATAGCAGTAATTATACACAAAATAGGTGCTCTCCCCTCCATATGTCCTTTTTATTAACTAACCAATAAGACAATTTGTCAATTTATTAAAAATTATGTTTTAGAATTCATTTGCTATGTTTATTACATGAAGTGCAAATGTATTGACTGGGATTCCTTCAGAACTCAGTGTTAGACCCACTGACCCTAAGATCATAGGCATATCTAATTCTATTTTTAACCTAACACTGTGCTATGAATCTCCAGGGCAGTTACCGGAGGCCGTAGGGCTCCGCTGCTTGACCTTACAGCTAGAAACCATAACGAACTAACCTAACACAAGGAGGAATTCTGTGGAATTGTACATATATAGAGAGAATAATCTAAGGAATTGGAATATTATATCTCTGACCCGTGATCGCGGAAACTTAGCATCTAGCAGAAGGTACGCTCTACTAACAACCGCTCCGGGGAAGGCTACTAATCTCTTTTATAAAAAAAAGGAAACCTATAACTATTTGTTCGTGTACTTTATTGCCCCTCTTTTTGTAGTTTTGTACCTAATTTGTACCTGATTTTTACCTGCCGAGATTGATCAAACAGACCTGAACCATCCTGCCCTTGGCTTGTATTAATTAAACATTATGTTAAGTGCTTTGCATTGAGGGATTTTGTGTACTTCAGTAACATATGCATATGTGTATTATAATTATGTACCTACAACAATAAAGCTTTTCATTTTGTATCGGACTAAAGGAATAAGTTTGTTTTTTTTCTTTCAACTAAGATTTCCCAATATTTCAACAATTCAGTGAGAAAAAGCACGACAACAAAACGCCAATTTCATATGTAATTAGTACCTAATATTTCTCTTAATAAAAACATTTTAGTATTAGGGATCTATTTAATACCTACAAAATATTATTATCGACGTTGAAACTAGGTGAGTGATGAGCACGACATCATTGGGAGAAATGAAATTAGTGACAACCTACAAAATTTCAAAACATCTTGCATATAAGTGTCTCTGTCTCTTCTATTAGCAGCGCCTAATGTCAAAGTGAGTCAAATATATTGAGTTCAGTAGCTATTTTAGCTAGGTTTCTATGCTTTAGTTATTGTTCTGAGTGTTAACATGTGGTAAAATTGCCACGCATATTCAAATTTGATAGATACGTACGCTTAGTCTGTTTCCCTTTATACGTCTGTGATTCGTTCGACCGACACGACTTTTAGCGCGCTGATATCGATATCATCGCCATTCGGAACGCACCAATGGTTGAAATGTTGGTTTGACATTGACAGACAGAAGCAGAAGCACAGTAGCGCCGCCAGTCGCCACCGCCAATAACTTGTGTTAAAATTTGTTGAATGGAGCTATCTACAAATTTGTTTCCATCAGTGTTTTATGCTTTTTTAAACGTGAACTTTTTTATTTAATATAAATTGTGTGATTGTTATATAGTGCTATAGTTTTATAGAAGAGTTCCAGATAAATTCTGTAGGTGCGACGTTGTTAAAACGTAAGTTTTCACACTTTCTGACACGATTAGTACACCGATCAATACTATTGTCATTCTTTAATTCAATAACAAACAAGAAATAATAAATTCGCCGGTTTGTAGTCGATATGAAATATATTCGATTGGGCCAAATTTTATAGTTCAGGGAACATCATTGTATACGTGTAATGTATAGATTTTTTTTACAATTTAAATCCTGTTTGTTACTTTCTCTGACATTAGGTAATATGCAATTGTCGCGAACTTTTTTGTGAGCTTGGACCCATTATTGAAGATATGAATAAAGTGTATATAAATAAAATCATCGATATCATATAACTACCTCAATAAATTGAACATTTGGCTCAAACTCGATGCACTGACAGAAACTCTCCAAAAGCACCAAATTGACTTGTATGTTTATATTTCCATGGATATAAAACTTAAATGTAACTAGTCTTATTTCTAAATATTTTAATCGTTTTAGTAACAGTAGCAAGATTTTTTAAATATTTTATCTTGTATAAAATATTATGATTATAAATTAAACTTTGGAGATTAGTCATAGTATAGATTAAGACAGTGTCTTTCTATAGGCAAGGTCTTTCTATAGGCATTTCAATAGGTCAGTCTTAGGCAAGAGAAAATATATTAGTAGATTGAACTGTCTGAAGTCAACATAAAACTTCTATAAAGCAATTAACTTGATTAGGAGTAATTTATTTAAATACAAATAAATTAATTAGAACCTGTACCTATAACTTGAATATTAACGGAGACACTAAAAATTTCGAGTTTTAGAGTTTTCAACATATATAGAGAATTTTAATTTGGATGGATTTTTATTCAACTTGTAGAGCTCATTTAAACTTATTTGGAGAAAGTAAATAAATACATTTTTTGCTTTAGAGATTTCCATTGTTATTTATTTATTTATTTGTTAAGTACACTTACAATTTATACAGTTTTACAATAGTCTCGCAAAACTTATTAATAAGTTTGACTGCGAGTACATAGTCACGTTCAGAATGTAAACGTTGTTCTCTATCTATGGCATTGTCTAACTAAAGTATAAAGAGCACAAAAATTCATGTTCTTCTGTGTTCTTGGTTTGCTCTATGAAATTCTGTAAAGTATTCGAAGTTGTTCTTACTTCTTTGATGGAAACCAATAGAGCACATATTGTATTATTGAAGTCAAGAAATTAATAATAATAATAACTACCCAAAATGAAACACCTGACACCAATATTTATCTTTTCTTTGAATTGTTAATCCTATTTATTGTATACTCCCAAATTGTTTTTTAAGAAACAATGGTGTATCATCATCACAGCTCATATAGGTCCCCACCGAAGGGCACAAGCCTACCCTAACTAGTTAGGGCGATTAGGCCTTAGTCAAATCACGCTGGCCCAGTGCGAATTGGTTGACTTCAAATACACCTTTGAATTACTTTGCAGGTGTATGCAGGTTTCCTCACGATGTTTTCCTTCACAGTAGGAGTGTCAGATAAATGTACATATATGAAATTCGTGAAATAAAAACACATTGGTACATGGCAGGATCGATCGTGGGCCTACCGATTCTACTCGAGGCACAGTTCAGTGCCGAGGCCACAGCACCATAGACGCATTGAGATGTCGAGATTGTCAAATAAAATATTGCTATGTTTGATATGGAGGTCCAATTTAATTTTTCGAGTTATAGAAGAAAAACTTTATCAAAAAGGCTTGTAGGGACTCACTGACTATTTGGACTATCTGAGGGTTAAGATTTCGAGTAATGGAGGTTTTGCAGCTTGAAAGAAGGGGAACAAAATGTTTTCAAGCTTGGGAGTTGGTCCATAAAGCCTCTTATTTTGAGTCTTTCTATGAATCAACAGATTGGTTTAAGGTAAATTATTCTGTATGTATTCCAAGTAGGTAGGTAGGAGGTAGTCTATTTAAATTCTAAAGAATATATTTCGCTACCGCTAGTCTCATAGAAATCATTAATTTCTAGATAGTTAAGTACATTTAATGCTACCCGTAAAGAGATGATCTCTAGTAAATTTTGCCCAAAAAAATATTATTTTAATTGACAAATTAGTGAGCCATGAAAAGAAATGGGACTATAGGCTTAAGATAAACAATAAATACATGGAGATGGGAGCGTCGGTAGCACTGAGGACTTGGCATTGGCCTTCTAATCAGGAGGTCTTTGGTTTGATCTTGCCATGTACCAATGTGTTTATCATTTTTCGAATTTCATATAATCAATGCATTATCTAAAACTAATTATTAAATTGTGTTTACCCGTAATGTCATTCAACCCAAAATGTTCATGTAAATCATAGACATGATGATGATACTATGATATACATTAAAATTTGGGTTGAATGACATTATGTGTAAACATATTTTAATAATTAGTTTTAGATAACGCATTGATTATTTATTGGTTATTATGAAACACCATGTATACATTTGCCAAGTGCATATACTGTGAAGGAGGAAAACATTGTGAGATAACCTGTATATGTCTTAATGAAACAAAATAATTCTATTTAACCCAAACTATATTTTACATTGTTTATATTCTGACAGAGTGTCAATAATTTAAGCTAAAGTCATATAGACATCAACAAATCTGATGACCATTAAAACCTATGACACAAAGGTTTCAACACATCTGCAATGAAATTCAAAGGTGTATGTGAAGTCGACTAATCTGGGCCTTGTGGTTGTCTAAGGCCTTATCACCCTAACATAGGTTAGGCGCGCCCCTCGGTGGGGACGTATATGAGCTGTGATGAGACACAGAGACTATCTTAGCCTTTGCAGACGACCTTGCAGTACTAACACAGAGCCCTAAACAGTGTCAACAGTGAGTCAGTGATGTAGATGAGTTTTGTAAATGGACACAGGAGTCTCTTTGTAGGCGAGACATGAAATACACCCTAATACATGCAGTTGTACAATTGCCGAAACAGTACCTTTTAAATTTCTTGGACGAAAGATTAATAGAGACACACACCATCCTTGGATAGTGTTGTTGATCCCTTTATAACAGACTTAGATGGGGTAGATCAGCAACCAATAGCGAATGTGAAAAAGGCTTGGAGAATATACAACTACTATTAAACTTTACGTCTCATCTGGCCTTTCCTAGTATACTATATCCATTGATTTACTACCAAACGTAGATAGAGCGCTTCATACAAAAACGCGCTTGAAATCTGTCACCTAATCGACTATACATTTGTACTCGCTGATATATACTTGAATATGCACGCCCGAATTAAAATTACCATAAAGAAAGTAACGTATTTATCGAATTCAACCTTATTCTGCATTATTACGGCAACTATTTTAAGTACAACCGTGGGAAGTTACATCATTTCATACCTAGACAAACCAGAGCCAGATCAAACGACGTTTTAGTAATTGCTACAAGAAAACATCAACTTTATACTCTCAAACATAATGCTTGAAATTGCTTATCGCGTTGTCGCTTCAACGCATGAATGAGATAACACATCATGATACGACGCCCGTGCGAGCGAGACGATTGTGGTGTACTGACACTGACGCGAAGCGACATGTTTATGCTTAAAATAATTGTTTTTGATTGGTTTTTACGTATAAATCGAATATTTGAATACATGATAAGATGTGTAATGAGTTTACTCACGCAAAATATGAAATCCCGTCTTTTTTCTGCCGTTTCTGGCTATTGTTACCACAACTTTTGAATGCGCACTTCGGCATGTTTACGTGCCGACAGCTAATCACTCACTATGGAAAAGAACTGCACGAGTCGCGATTAAGCAGTTCTTCACCGGCCCACTTTTCGATCGTTCATGCGTTATCTACGTTCGGTAGTAAATCAATGACTATATCAGTAAAACCCTCTCAGGGCTACCAAAATGAATGTCTTGGCAAAATATAAACAGCTAGAATTAAGACTTATTCCATAATCAGTTTATGGTAGGTGCACAAACTAACAGAGCTGGTTTAGGCTGAAAAGGAAAAGAGGAAACCAAACCTGTAATTAAATCATACAATAAGACCAAGACCATAAATATGATTGCAAGTGATGAACCTACAAATGCAAAACGATTGGCTTAACATCGGTGAATTTTGCATCTCAATAGCATTAAACAGGCACTCTTTGCTGTACAACTGGTCCCCAGCATTGCTAAAATTCTACCTCAATGCATTCCAGATGACATTACTAAACCAAAGCAATATGGTAAGATAAGGCAAAGCATCTGAAAGAAAGTGTTTATATGTACTGAGGCCACAGGCACAGCCTGACATCTGTAAGAGGATGTAAGGTGCTTCTGGATAGGGGTTATTATTCATACGTGAAGCGGTCAGTCTTTCAGTTGCCAGAGCCAAAAAAGGATTGACTACAAATAAAAGGAATATTTGTCTTATGCTCCTATGGTGAAGTAAATCATCGTGAGGCAACCTGCATACATCTGCGTAGAAATTCTAAGGTATATGTGAAGTCGACCAATCTGCAGTGTTTGACTAAGGCCTAAACACCCTAACTTAGGGTAGGCTCGAGCCCCTCAGTGGGGACGTATATGAGCTGTTTTGATGAAAAGGAATATCAAATTTGTAAAGTAGGGTTCAGTTAAAAAGTCGAGAAATAAGCCTTACTCCAATATTGGACTAGCATCGGATTGGACCCTCATGATGGACAAGTATGAATTTTAAAATCCAAGAGGATCTTTGCCTTTCATCATCCACACCAAACATATTCGTATTCTCAAAAGAATTAAAACATATAATACTCATAGAACTCACTGTCCCGTGGGAAACTAACATCCCCGACGACGACGAAAAACAATTTACTTATATGTAACGCGCACGCACACGTATTTTGAAAATCGCGCACCGCGTTAGGGCGCTTGCGCACTTATACGCATTCGGTTCGTGTTCGATTCGTGAAAAAACCGAACGGGAAATTTACTTCCAAGCGTTTGCGCACGTGTTTGAGACGGTTGTGCGATAAATGTCAAGACCAAGGATGGAGATGACAAACATCAAATTGAATAAACACCAAATAGAAATAATAGCCTGCACTCTATTAGACAAACTCGCAAAATATAATAAAGAAACATCAAACATGGGTGTGCAAGAAAAATATAACTGACTAGAGAGATCAATCAAATCCTCCATAAATCAACTGCCTCGCAACAAAAAGTATACTAATGACTGGATGTCATTGCGAACAATTAACCTTCTAGAAGAAAGAAACAAATTAATTATTAATAAGGAGACTGAGCAACGTAGAAAAGAGCTTACAAAGATCAACAAAGAAATAACAGAAAGTCTTAGAAGAGACAAAAAGGAAAGAAGAAGAGAAACAATAGAGAAACATATCAAACAAACGGGTGGAATCCGAAATGCGTAAAAAGAACTTACCAACACAAAAGATTGGATTGTAAAGATAAATAACAAGAGTGGGATTGAGAAGGGTGGTAGAAAAGACATTTTAGAAATAGCTACATCATATTACAGAAATTTACAGGCATTAACTCCGCCTTTGTACCAATATTATGTACATAAAGTATAAATAAATAAATAAATAAATAAACCTGTATGAAAACACCACCATATGTGGAAAAGAAGTTGAATTGTTAGAAATTTGCTACATTCCTGAGATCTTAGCAGATGAAGTTGGGAAAGCTATAGATACACAAGGAAAAGATAAAGCCCCAGGACCAGATGGTATTCCTAATGAAATCTTGAAAATAACAAAGTTAGCCATAATACCTATTCTCGTGGACATTTTCAATGAAATCCTTATTACCGAAACAATCCCATGTCAATAAACCAAATCTAATATAGTTCTAATGTTTTAAAAAGGCGACAAATTTGACATCGGGAATTATAGGCCCATTAGCATGATGTCCAACTTCTATAAAATATTTGCTAAAATAATACTTAGGAGAATAGAGAGGAAACTAGATGATCAACAGGCGGAAGAACAAACAGGATTCAGAAAAGATTATTCTGCAGGCCAATTATGGATCTTACATCGTATGACATGGTATAAATTTGAGAAAAAGAAGTCATGAAATGCTGCATTTCGTATTACCGATCTCCAATGATATCATCACTATGGCATAATTTCAATGATATCATCATTAAATAATGAACAAATGATTAAAAATCTGACCGGAAATCGTATTTTTCGTTTTGCACTATGATGTCATATGATATCATTTGCAAAACCATGAGATCGGTAATAGGCCCTCTGGTCTAGACCACATCCATGTAGTACGTAAGGCAAATTCTGGAAAAGTGCTGAACACCAACTTACTTACTACAAAGCTTATATTGACTATAGCAAAGCATTTGACTCATTAATCCATGAGAAAATCTGAGAATCGCTGAGAGTAGGGAGCGGAAAACCTGTTCATTTGCTTAAGCTGATCGAAAGGGTAACCCGTTCGCATGGTAACCCAGTGGGCTCGCTAAGTCGTTCAACAGGTTTCCCAACAATAACGATAACCCGAAAAATTTACCGCCTATCTAATCTTAAATGTTTCCAGTTTTTATGCGCTAACCGCTTACTGTTCGGGTTAGGGTAACCCTTTCCCCCGTGCATACTGCATACCGAGCGATTGTAGTAGCACTGCGGGCGCAATAGCGCCGGAGTTCGGTTGCAAACCATGGGCATAAAGTGTGTTTAGTCATTAAATGTTACTAACCTTTTATGCGGTGCGAAAGCAATCTACACGCGATATACGTAAGGTCTAAAATAACTTGCACAAATTAATCAGCGCTTAGAACGGTAACCCATTTGGGGTATTTGATATCGGTAAGCCATTTAAAAACTTACCGTAAGGCAAAGGGTTTGAAAACCTAGCGTTGCAAAATAGCCGATCAAAACCTTAAGGTTACCGGATCCAGTCCCTGGCTGAGAGACCAAGGCATAGAACACAAATACATAAGAATTATTAGAAATGTCTACAGACAAAGTTCAGCATGTATTCAATCAGAAAAAACAGGCCATTCATTCAACATTCAAAAGGGGGTAAGGCAAGGTGACCCAATTTCTCCAAAACTCCTGTCCTAGAAATGATCTTCAGAAATCTTAAATAGGAAAAACTTAGGATAAGAAAAAATGGGCAGTCACTAACTTACTTAAGATTTGCAGACGATAGCGTGGTATTCCCTAAATCGTCAGAAGAGCTAAAAAGAATGATGACTGAATTGTCGCCTGAAAGTGAAAAGGCAGGATTACAAATGAACCTAGAAAAAACAAAAGTAATGAGAAATATGATATTTATGTGAATGGAAATCAAATAAGGTATGTAGAGGTTAGGTCTTGCGTGGAATATTGCTCGCACCTTTGGGACGGCTCCGCTCAGTACCTCCTCGATGCTCTGGACAGATTGCAGCGTCGCGCTTTTCGAATAATTGGCGATGTAGAGGCAACTAACACCCTCGAGCCTCTACAACTTCGTCGTGACATCGCCTCTCTTAGCGCCTTTTACCGAATGTTCCATGGGGAATGCTCTGAGGAGCTCTTTAACCTTATCCCTCCCTCTCCATTCCTTAACAGAAACACGCGTAAGGGCCTTCGGAGTCATCCTTACACTGTATCTTCCTTTTCACACCGTACCAAGAAATTCCAAGATTCCTTCTTCTGTCGTTCATCCCACACTTGGAATTCTCTACCTGCGCACGTGTTTCCTCCATCCTACAACATGGGTTCCTTCAAAAGAGGTGTGAAAAAGCATCTTTTAGGCCGGCAAGGGGCGGGCAGGTAGGATAGTGGATGTCGTCCCTACTCTATCTGACAACTCATTTGGGCCTTTTTCACCGCTTAACATCAGGCGGGAGGAGGTCATTTGCCGGGCCTTACATAAAAAAAAAGAGGAATATGTCTACCTGGGACAGTTGATGGCACCAAAGGATACAATGAAAAAGGAAATTGAGAGAAAAATAGCAAAGAGTTGGAACTGGGCTCTGAAGGAGGTCATGAAAGATAAAAACCAACAAATATCGACTAAGAGCAAACTGTTCAACACTTGTGTGTTACCTGTTTATCTGTTTAGCCGATAGAATAGAAAGCAGATATATCAGGACCAAGACCAAAGTTCACGATGTAACACTAAAAATCAAAAGATTAAAATGGAAATGGTCTGGACATATAATGAGAGGACAGGATAAATGGAGTAGAAGAATAACTGAGTGATACCCGAGGGATGGACAAAGAAAGAAAGGAAGACCACAGAAAAGATGGGATGAAAATAAGTAGCAAGTAAGAAAAGTAGCAGGATTTACATGGAGTAGAGTGGCTAGGGATAGAAAAGAATGGAAAAGGTTGGAGGAGGCCTTTGCAAGATGGCAAACAGACATACAAAGCAAACGGCAAATACATGAATACTAATAACAATAATAAAAAAAAACAACAAATTAAATTTAAAATATTTATTCTATGAAATTAATGAATTGTAAATTAATATTATTTGAATTATTTAAATATTATTTGAATTTGAACCGAACGGGAAATTTACGTCCTAGCGTTTGCGCCATTGATTTACTACCAAATGTAGATAGAGCTGTTCATACAAAAACACGCTTGAAATCTGTCATCTAATCGACTATACATTTTGTACTCGCTGATATATAGTTGAATATGCATACCCGAATTAAAATTACCATAAAGAAAGTACCGTATTTATCGAAATTCAACCTTATTCTGCATTATTACGGTAACTATTTTAAGTACAACCGTGGAAAGTTAGGCACGTAACACATTGCACCGGACACCGCTCCGGTGTGCGGTGCTGCGGTTTTTAATTTTGACTGAAGAATCTTAATTTGTATACAACAACCGCAGGGTATATATAACACACTCACACCGCATGCCCGTGCGGTTGTGCGGCGCGCGCGACGGCACCGCACTCCTGGACGGTGATGCGGTGCGGTCCGCGGGGTATGCCACATTGTGCCGCAGTATAGACATGGGCTGGATTAGCTAATTTCCGTACCTAATTCACCTGTTCCTAATATTTTCAAACACCTAATCCAAATACCTGTTCCTAATATTTATTCAGTTCCACCAAAAATATTCGGAATAGGGAATGTATTAGTTTAGTACTCGTAATAGGTCCTAATATTTATTAGGTACCGGCATAAATATTCGGAATAGGGAATGTATTAGTATCGTAATAGGTCTTAATATTTATTCAGTATTGGCATAAATATTCGGATTAGGGAATGTATTGGAATAGTAATAGGTCCTATTATTTAATTTCATTCTTGATTCAAGTTTAATATTTTTTACCGTTTTTTTTGTGAGTATATTACGTGATTACTCCGCCCATTGTGGACCGATTTTCAAAATTCTTTTTGTGTTCGATAGAGTATAGTCCTGGGGTGGTTCCATTGTCACCAAAGTCAGGATCTGATGATGGGATCCCAGGAAAATCGAGGGAAACCCTTAAATTTCATAGGTACGTCCAACGTGTTTCATGTTTTTTCGAAGCTATATTCAGGTATTTGCGTCTGGTAGTCATGAAATGAGCTGATGATGGAAGGATCCTTGACTTTTAGGAGTTAGAGGTTAGTTTTTTAAATACAATAGGCACATTTTGATGCTAAATTGCATTCTTTCAAGTTACTTCGGTGAGCTGGTATTAAAAATGTTACAAAAAAATAAAACCGACTTCAAAAAGACTTCAATTTGGCAGCGACTTTATAATAAAAAGGTGATGGTGTGCATTCTTATATAATTTTTGACTTTTAAGTGTTTTTGAAGTCGAATTTTTTTTTGTATTTTGTAAAAAGATTTTATGATTTTGTTAAACTGAACAAGAGATTCGCTGTATTTTCTAAGCAAAAAATAGTTATGGTATTTTATCTTAGATGACATTTGAAACTTAATAATTAGACGTAAAGTGTTTACAGGACCTATAGTTTGACAGATTGATACTTCACGATTAAAAAACATGGTATACGAATACCTAATCCTAGGTGGCATGGATTAGGTACGTACTGGTAACGAAAAATACCTAATCCACGTACCTAATCACATATTTATGCCTCAAGTCTACCGCAGTATCGTACGGATTTTTGCGTAGAAAGGACGTGCATACGCGTAATAGATCGCGACATAGATAATGCGGTGATGCTGGGCGTCGTGCACCGCAGCTCCGGACGGTGATACGGAGCAAACCGTACGGTGGCACGGTTCCGTGCCGCCGCAGCCGCATGCGGTTTTCGTCCCTCCTTCCTTAAGCGCCTTACATCGTTTCATACCTAGCCACAGATCAAACATTTTAAAATTGACGTTTTAGTAATTGCTACAAGAAAATATCAACTTTATACTCTCAGACATAATGCTCGATATTGCTTATCGCGTTGTCGTTACAACGCATGAATGAGACAACACATCGTGATACGACGGACGCCGGGTAATAAATGACATATTGTCAAAATGTGTAAGGGGCCAGATGGTAAGAGTGTCAAAATGTACAAAATCCTTATGACAAAATGCCCAAATGTCAGAATGTTCACATGACGAAATACGCTGAAGGCAAAATGACCAAGATACTTAATGCCATAGAGCCAGATAGCACAAGTGACAAAATGTTCACTTGACCAAATACGTTGAAGTCAAAATGACCAATTGCTAATGTGCATATGTCTATACACACTCATAACTATATGTGTAAAAAACCGCTTTAATCCAAAATCAACCGATTTAAAACCATGTGAAAAAGGTCTTAAATGAATTGAAGTCATACCTAACACTCGCCAATTCTTACTCTAATATTATAAATGCGTGAAGAGTAGTAGTTAGTGGGTTGGAGGTTCGAGCCCCTTTTTTTCGAGGGGAATGCGTCCAAGCTCCCGCAGGGGCAAGGGTGTCTGAGACTCTGCAGCGAGCGACTATCCACTAAACCCCTCGATATGCCCTTTTTGGCGCCTGAGGCAGCCACGTCCGAAGGACGCGCCGCTGCCGAACGAGGTCGTGGGAACCCTTTCGGACAATTCCATTACCTCGTCTGCGGCACCTGCCCACCAATGGCGGGCCCCTCACGCCCTCTCCAAGATGGAGATGGAGAGGAGTTACCGGGGCATACTCCGGGTGGTAATTTTTTACTGTGGTTTTCTTTCACGTGGCCCGACGCTGAGTGCGCCAGGCCCCCGGCCCCGCTCAGTGCGGGGTAACGGGCTTGCCCGACGGCAGACCCCACTGGATCCACCGCCGCGCACACGAGCCGAAGCTCAGCGGCGCCAAAGCGCCGACCCACCGCAAAAAAGGTGGCCCGCCAAGTAGCACTCGGCCATCCCACGCCCCCTTCATGGGGGTCGCACAAGTGTGCCGGAGCCACACGGTGATCGGGTCAGCCTCAGGCTTTGGAACAACGACATGCTGAAGCTCAACAAGGACCCGCACCAACCCGACCAAAGGAGCAACGGCACAAGGCGCAACGCGCCATGACCCGCGATCAGGTTCCGGCGACACACAACCCCATCTTAAAAAAGAAGGAGAGGTGACGCCCCACATGGCCACATGAAGTAGCCCGCCGGGTTAAACCCGGCCACACCACGGGGCAGCTGTCAGACTTTTAAACTGCGGCAGAAAATCTGCCGGGTTGCCCAGGGTGCACCAGGAGGAGGTGGTCTGACATCGCACCCCGAGATTCGAGCCTCTGGTCTGGGAACTCCGACCTCTGTGATTCACATTTCTCATGTGCAAGCTCAAAAAATTTGACAGCTAAGATCGACATACTCGACAAAAATCGATAAATTTGACAGATATTCCTAAGGAGTGAAAAGGACAGATGCTTTTGTCGATCGATATAATGTCGATCGACAAGTCCATGCTCGCAGGGCAGAAACGTTTCCGTTCCCATACATTTTGACAACACCTTGACAGCTGTCAGATGTCAATCATATGGGAACGGTAACGTTTTGGTTTTGGTTCAAACGTTCGTAAATAGTGCGATTGCCCCTTAGTTCTTCACTCGCCCACTTTTCGAACATTCATGTGTTATCTACTACGTTTGGTAGTAAATCAATGGTTTGCGCATTTATCCGTTTTCGTCGTGTTTGAGACGGTTGTGCGATAAACGTCAAGATGACGGGATCACTTCCTGTTTTTAAAAACCCACTGCAATTTAGTACTCTTTTGGTACTATTTAATACCAAACATAATACTTTTGGTACCTGCTTAGTTTAGACAAAATCCGGTTTTGATTATCAAACTGACGGGATCATGCCCTTTTTTTCTTGGGAGGGGGGACAATGCATTTACGCATTCCTCGTGGTCGAGCCAAACCACGAGGATATGTGGGACTCCCCCGACCGTACACGGCCCAGGCCTACCCACTAAAAACCCCCCAGCAGCTCCTCCGTCCGTCACAAGACGGGAAAGGGGACAACAGCCAGGCCTTATTCCCGCTGACCCCCTACCTGTGACATGTCTGTTGCCGGACTCTCCACCTGGCTTAGCTACTTTGTGGAGCGGCACAGAATTGCGCCGCTCTACACCCCGGTTGGTTTTTCATTGTGGTTGTCTTCCACGCGGTCCGATGCTCAGTGCGCCGAACCCCCGGCCCGCTCAGTGCGGGTAACGGGTTGCCCGACGGCAGACCCCACTGAATCCACCGCCGCGCGGGTGAGCCGAAGCTCAGTGAAAATCCCCAGAAGGTGCAAAGCACCATGGTGATAAGAATCGCCTCACCTCTGCCACCAACAAAGGTAGACGCCGACATCGGCTTCCAGCGAAAGCCACACCTCTTCTTAAGACAAGAAGAGGGGACTTCGCCCTTCGCCGCATAAAGCGGGTGGCCACACGAATTGGCCCGCCAGGTTGAACCCGGCTATCCCACGCCTCCCCTCCATGGGGGTCCTCTCGTCAGACTATTAGCCCGCGGCAGAGAATCTGCCGGGTTGCCCAGAGTGCACCACAAGGAGGTTGTCTGACATCGCACCCCACGGGATCATGCCCTAACATTACAGTTACTATTTCATGTAATAAATTAAACTACAATTCAAAACCTCCAGAAAATAAAAGCAGTTTCTTATAAAATCCAATATTTAAATTCTGATGACACAAAAAATTTATGAAAAGAGAACATTAAATGTATGAAATATAAAAAAAAACAGACCAGTACAAATAGGCGACCTTATATCAATCTTGGGACAAAGGAAAGAGACAGCATATTCAATAAGAAAATGGGTGCAGAACTCTGACTAAGGAAAGTTTGTTATATCGTCGCTCGGCATTCATTACCGCGAATTAGGAGGGAGTTGTGCTGAAAAAGCGGACACATGTATGCAATTGCAAACCAGACTTCACGAAAAATAAAATTGCAATTAGTTTATCAGATTTACAAAATAAGGTAACAAAAAGTGATAAACCTGTTCCACAACTGTACGACAAAACTATTATTCAAAATTTCGATTTCATGTGCTAACAAAAGACGAAGAATTCACATCTTAAATGATGATAATATCAGGCACATTTTTATCAGCTCATTACAGGAGAAATAAATGTTGGGTACGCATTAGAAAAATTGCGTTAATTACACGCGTGCAAGTTTTACATATTTCTTATATTAGTTCTATAAATGAGTACTAAGTATAATCAATTACTTAATTTTATATTTAATGCTATATTTTATTTTTGGTTTTCAGAGTAAAGTATAGTAAAAAAATATTTGCCGGTAGTTCTACCGGCCGAGGCGGTAGTAACACGGTTATGAGGATTGTGAAGTAATCGTGCGCGGCGCGAGTAGGTATTTTCTAAAATGCTATCTTTTTCACACCGCTCGGCCTCCCGTCTGGCGTTTACACCACAAATACAACACGCGCAAATTCTCACGCACACTACGACAGCAGCGCGCGACTCCTCGGCGCGAAAACTCGAGATCATTATTTTACCGTTTGTAATGTTTTGCGTTGCTTAGGTATTCCTGACTGCTTTTCCGCTCGCAATTTTGCCTTCGTTATTTTCGTTTTTCGTGAGGGAGTTTTGTTTTCTCGTTTGAAAAATTATTTTATAACCTTATATCACTCGGTGATAATGTAGCCATTCTATTCATTTCTCAAGTAACAACATTTTACATATGAACCAATTTGGTTTTACCAAAGGTCGTTGCACTACTGATGCCGGTGTTGCACTTCTGAAACACATTTTTGCTGCTTGGGAGTGTAAACAAGATGTAATTGGTATATTTTGTGACCTATCAAAAGCTTTTGATTGCGTTGGTCACCAAACTCTTTTAAATAAACTCAAACATTATGGTGTCTCTGAAGAAGCAATGAGACTTATTGAGTCTTATTTATCCAATAGGGTTCAGAAAGTTGTTATTAACAAAACTGAGTCTGTTGGTGCACCTATAGTTATGGGCGTGCCACAAGGATCGATATTGGGACCCTTGCTTTTCTTAATTTATATTAATGACCTCCCACACTTCACTAAGAATCTGTGCGATACAGTACTATTTGCAGATGATACTTCTTTAATATTTAAGGTTGACAGAGGAAATGGCAATACTGACGTTGTAAATAGTACTCTCTCTAAAGTATTGCATTGGTTCACTATAAATAATTTATCTTTAAATTCACGTAAAACTAAATGTATTAAATTCTCATTGCCAAATGTAAGAAAAGTGGATACCATAGTGGAAATGAATAATGAAATTGTTGAATTCATCGACTTTACTAAATTTTTGGGTATAACACTAGATTCTAGATTGCAGTGGGATCCACATATTGAGTCCTTGGCTAACAAACTTAGTTCTGCAGCATATGCAGTTAAAAAAATAAGACAACTTACTGATGTTGAAACGGCAAGATTGATTTACTTTAGTTATTTTCATAGTGTCATGTCATATGGAATACTACTGTGGGGATCGGCTGCTAGTATTGAAAGTATTTTTGTACTTCAAAAAAGAGCGGTTCGCGCTATTTATAATTTACGAGCAAGAGATTCTTTAAGGGACTTATTTAGAGAAATTAATATATTGACTTTAGCAGGACAGTACATTTATGAAAATTTGATTTATGTCTATAAGAATTATAATACATTTGAAACCAATTTCCAAATTCATCATCTAAACACAAGATACAAAAATAAACTTGCCGTTCCAACATTCAGGCTTCAAAAAACTAGAGGCTCGTTTATGGGGAAATGTATAACCTTTTATAATAAGCTTCCACAAAGTCTTACCGACTTGCCTTTTCATAAGTTTAAAGCGCATGTAAAAAAGACTCTTATGAGTAAAGGATATTATAAAGTCAACGATTATTTGAATGATGCCAATGCCTGGTGTTAATTTTTCAGATAATGAATCGTCTTGTTATGTATAAACATTTGTTTAAACAAAAATTATTTTTGGTAATAAGTAGTAAGAAGAGAACTGACACATCTAATCTTGTAATGGAAGTTGAGCTCAAACTTCTGCTGTGAGGTCAGCTTCCAATTGACGACTCTGTAACAATACAGGGAGAAAAAAATAGCCCTTGCTGGTTTTCTTGCTGGTTCTTTCCAGTACAAGGTCTCCCGCCGTAGACTTGTGAACCAATGGCGTAGCTGCTTTGACGTTCAAAAGAGATTGTAACAATCCAATTTGAATAAAAGATATTGAATTTGAATTTGAATTTGAATTTATTAGTCAATTTTTTTTTTAAATCAGCCTAGTAGTTTTTAAAAATAAAAAATATAATAAATAAAAATAGCTTTATTTCTAAAAATCATTTTAACAATAATTACGCCGAGACTTCCCAGTGAGCTAGTTTTTGAGTTTATTCATTACAAACGAAAATACAAATCATCAATTATTTCAGTATTCCTTTGAAATTTATAGTGTATGCACTTACTTGGTATCCCTACCAAGTCCTACTTTATAGGACTGAGCTGTTATTTGTTATGAAAGTACCAATCTATCGTACATTTACCTGTCTAAAGAAAATGACTTTTTGTAAGATGAGTGTTATACTGAATTAAAATGATTTTCATTTGAGATGTGAATCAATAATGGATCCTTTTATGAAAGAAATAAACACAACATAAAATGACATTAAGGGTCTGTTTCACAATCAATAAGTAAGTTTTGAATAGCTTACTTGACAGATTCTTTGACATATTTTTCATATAACAACCGTCAAATCATTTGTCAAATAAGTAAGCTATTCAATACTTACTTTTCGATTGTGAAACAAGCCCTTACAATTGTTTAAACAAGAACAGACCTCTTGTTAACTTAAAAATAAATAACAAAAAATCTATTATTTTAGATAGATAAATTAATACTTTTACATATAAACTAAATAGGAGCAGGGATTTAAAAAATATAAAGTAATAATTATGCATCAAATAAAAAATACCTCTCATTTTTATACACTAATCTTGGGTAGTTATACTAATAGTCTTAGAATTCTAATTTTTACCACCTCCGTGATCTAGTGGTTGAGGCCACCGGATGTTGATCGGGAGGTCCGTCCGGCGGGGTTCAATTCGTCGGGTTCGTCCGGACTACAAAAACACTGAAAAGTTAGAAATAATATAAGAATAGGTACAGACAACATCACACATCATTATTGAAGACGGTGCCAAATTTTAAGACTTTCTAGGAGATCATCGTTTGGCACCGACTTCAATATAGAAATGTAATGTTTTCTGTACCTATTCTTACACTATTTTTAACTTTTCAGTGTTTTTGAAGTCAGTTTTTATTTTTTGCAAAATATTTTTTTGTTTAACTTTTCAGTGAAAGAAACCCTAATTAAATTAGGGTATCCCTCGATTTTCATAGGATCCCATCATCAGAACCTGACTTTGGTGACCTAGGGACCACCCTAGGAGTATACTCTACCGAATACAAAAAGAATTTTGAAAATCGGTCCACAATTGGCGGAGTAATCGCGTAACATACACACAAAACGGTTGACACGGTTAGCGCAGAGGTCGAGCGATCGCCTACTGCGCAACAGGTCGCGGGTTCGATTCCCGCACGGGACAGATGTTTTATATGGCCTACAGAAATTTGTTCCGGTCTGGGCGTATGTGCATGTGATATTCTATGTTTGTAACTGCACCCACGACAGAGGAGAAAATCCTAGTGTGGGGCGACGTTTTTATAAGATTAAAACACGTTGGACGCACCTAAAAATTTAAGGATTTCCCTCCATTTTTATGGGATCCCATCATCAGATCCTAACTTTGGTAACCGTGGGACCACCATTGGAGTATAATCTTGAGAATACAAAAAGAATTTTGAAAATCGGTCTGCAATTGGCGGCGTAATCGCGTAACATACGCATTGAATTGAGAAACTTCTTTTTTGAAGTCGGTTAAAAAATACGAAGCGAAAACCGTACGAAGGGTGCCTTCTTCCCATATATGCCTACCCTGCCTACCCTACATACTCGTATATTATTTAGGTACTTTGTCGTTTGTATTTTTTATACAATCGTAGATTCCATAACGCGAGTAAAACCTTAGAGCCCAGCTTTAGAGGAATAAAATTCAAATAAAATAATATTAAAAATAACGCTACTTGCATAGTCTATTACACGTTTTTAGCTGCTCCATCTTCATACATTGCATAACAAATACCTATCACAAGAAACAAAATACGAATTTATTTTGAGTTGGGTTTCTTTATGGCACATATTTATTATAACAAACAACTACTTACATTACATACTTACATTTTTTTCCTTTTTGGTTTTGGGAATTTACAGTAAAGTTAACAGGCTACAGGCTGCTAACCCTTAAATAAGGAAATTTGTATTGAAATAAAATATTTAAAATAAAACACTAAAGTCAATAAACGTATTCAAAAAGATATTTACTTTTTCATGTATAAGGTATTTGTGAAGATTAATAGTTCCGACTTGAGTAATAACTTTCACTATTGATCGATATATCGATATTACTTTCTCCTCCCTAGGCGACAATAACTACGATAACATTATGTCACATCACTATCACTACATTGTACCCCTGCCCCCGACCCGTATCGTGCGATAGAGAGAGTTGCAAGAAATGGTCGAAATTGCCTACAATTCCTGTTTGAAATATTGTTTCGGGCGATAACTGTTTTACCCCCCTAAACCTTTATGAAATTAGACGCTTTTGGTGTCATTAGATTAGTTATTAGATGCTAATAACTTATATTCTGAGCAATATTTCTTCAAAATCAAAACGTACAAACCTAGTTTTTCATTATATCTACAAGATTTCCAAAAATTATGAAAATTGGACTATGTTTAGAGGGAGAAAAGCGTTATCGCTTTTTGTATGAAAATTTACAGCTTCACAATCCTCTTAAATGAATTTCCCGTTTTACTACCGGTAGTAAGACTTGGTAGTAACAAGGGTAATAAACGAAAAAAAATCAATTTTCTTTAATTATGTTTTCGGTAGTAGAATTTAGACTTTATCTACAAGACTTATTAGATTTTATCAAATGGTGATAATAATAATACTTTTAACAATAATCTGACAATTATTATATTTTATATGAACTGTAAATCGGTGTTTTTTGCCTCTCCTGAAAAGTTACCATATTTGACATTCGCGGTTATGAATGCCGAGCGACGATATGGGAAAAGAATTACGAGCAAGAGCAAAAATTCCAGCTTAATTAATTGATATTTAACTAAGCTGTAGGCGTTTTAACATTCCACTAATAACATATGTTTTCTAGTATAAATTGATATTTTATATAAAAAAACCATTAAGCAATGTATTATAAATACATACATATATTAAACGTTACTAACAACTTCATCAAATAAAATAAATAAATGATGGACACATTAACTTACATGAATATACGAGTAGTTACCAAATGATCCTCGAGAAAATCACAAACTTTGTAAAGATCTTGTTTCTTACAAATACTAAAACTTATTTATTCCTAATTAGAAATCGTGACAATAGTGCAAGATGCTTATTTAACGTAATATTTCTACTGTTCTATTCTACACTACGAGTGTCAAGTTGGGTAAATCATGAACAGAGGTCAGAATTAGGTAGTTATTTATGTACTTGCATCGAAATGTTTATATTTATATGGATGGATCTTCCCAGGATTTTTAATGGACAATCCCGTGTGGCCATCAATATAACAACATACAATTTTTATTAGTATTTACATTTAACTTTAAATATTAACAGGTGTAGAGTCTACTTTTTTATTTCATTCCTACTTGTATTTGCAGACATCTTGATTATATTCAGGATGTATGCACATACAAGGTTTCCTTTAAATTAGAATGTTTTGCTCTGTTTTGACGTCAGTGGCATTTACAGGCATGTAAAGGCCTATGTTGAATAAAGATTTTTGAATATGATTAATTCACAATACAAATAATTCATACTATCTTAAGCAAATTCTCATGCTTATACTTTGCCTTTTTTATAAATACGAGCAAATACGTTTGCTTCTAGACTCGTGAGGTTTTGCTTATTCAAACGGCCCATCAGAATAATTTTCCTTGTCCTATTCATTTAAAGTACCACTAAGATTTAGTGTTCGCTTCCGACATTACTGTATAACTTTTATGAGAATTGAAGTATATAACCATTAGCTTTTCAATATTTTCTGGCTGCAATGGATTTCTCCGAACGTCTTAAATCCATTTATACATCGAAAAAGATCGCTCTACGTCAACTGAGGTGAGGTTAGCAAATTTATACACTCCCTACTCCTCGTCTTTAATACAAGAATAATTTTTTTCTGCTATATTTCTGATAGTGTCCAAATCAGGAATTTTATTCATGACTTTTTCATTTTACCTTCTAAACTCTCGCGATTTGCCCATCTTTGGGATGTGCAAATCGCTAATCTCACTACATCTAATATTTCAAATGATTTCATTAGAGAAAGATCGGGTTTCTTAAGTGCTGTCAAAGCTGTTGGTATAATTGCAAAATTTTCGTAAATACGAGACAAGTCATCCTTTATGTTGTCATTATTATTAAAAATGTTTAAAGTGTTCTCTATTGATTTTGCCTCTTGACAATTCAGCACAGATAATACAGACTTTATTTCATTAAATTGCTTAGCGTAATAGAATGCTGAATCAAGCCAAGTACCCCGTCTAGTAATTACAGGTGTAGCAAAGGTAAATCCGGACACATTTCTTTAAAGATTTTAATTCTTTTTGGTGCCTTCAAAAAAACTTTTTTCGAATTTAAGGGTTTTCTTTTCTATTCTGCCCCGCAACAAGATTTAGAGCATGGGCTTAACATGTAAAATGAAACATTTTTGGAAAAGTTGATTTCAACATTCTATCAGCTGATATCATGTATGCCACACTGTCTGTACATAACATTCTAACATTATCTACTTTGCTCACAAATGAACTTTCCCATATATTTTTTAAAGAATCTTGAACCAATTGTGATATAGTTGTTCCATTTACAGTATCTAGCATTTTACATACCGCTAAGTAAGGCCGATGGCACCTACTAGGTTTTAATAGTCTCACCAACAAATGTACGACAGCTCTTCCTAAGAAATCCGTAGTTTCGTATTTTCGTAGTTTCGTAAAAGCCATAGTTTTTTATCTACAATCTTACTTTGTATCTCTTGTACTTTGATTTTAAAAAGCTGATCCAGGTAAACTTTTCTCAATAAGGAGTCACTAGGTAGTTTCATATTTTTGAAATTGCAACACATGTACTTTTGAAAAAATGTAAACGTATTTTTTGAGTATGACTTCGTAAAGTCACAGAAAAGGAATGCGACTGAAAATCATAATTAAAAAAATCAAAGAAAGAATAGTCAAATTGTGCAGAATTCATTCGTAAACAATTTTTGAAATCTTCTGGCTCTAACGAACATAAAATGTTTATATTGCACAGTTTATTTCTTAAAAGTAGATATTCTTTACTCCAACATTTTAAAGTGAAACTTTTTTTACAAGCAACGCCTCAAATTTTTTCGTCCATCTATTGCATGTCGCATTACACAAAAACATGAGATCTTTAATTTCACAACTTCATAGTTCAGGATTGGTACGAGTATATTCTATGCGTTAGATATTCGACTTTAAATCTGTGTGACAGTGGTTCGATCCTAGTGCAGAGCGTTATTTTTTTCATAAATTTGTTTTTATTGCTTTTTTGTTAATTTTATTATTATTTTTGTTTTTTATTAATTATTTTTTTATTTATAATTTTCATTTTAGAAGACCAAAATTGTAATGTTTGGTATCAAATTGTACCAAATGAGTTCTAAATTGCAGTGAGTTTTTAAAAACAGGAAGTGATCCCGTCATCTCGACGTTCATCGCACAACCGTCTCAAACACGAATCGAATACGGTTCAGTGCGCAAACGCTAGGACGTAAATTTCCCGTTCAGTTTTTTCAGGTATCGAACACGAACCGAATACGTATAAGTGCGCAAGCGCCCTTAGGGCGATCGGGTAACCACGATCGCACAATATCGGGACCCTAATGGCCTAAAAGCGATTAGACCTCCCTTGTTAGGGCCCTTTCTGAAAATCGTCAGTTCGGTCGCGCACCGCGCCGATCGTCGCTCGTGTCGGTCGCTAATCGTCAGTTGCTGTGGCTTGGCCCTGAGAGACGGAATAAATCAACGAACTCGCTCACACGACGCATCGCAAAAATTATAATTTTTTAATTATGATGTTGACTCGCTATCCTCTTCTGTGACCTTACGACGTCATACTTAAAAAATACGTTCAGTACGTTTGATAATTGTCAAATGAATAGTCTTTCTCTCGCCCTAAACTATGAAAGAGAAACCACAGAACACCGAAAGCTGTGTTCTGTCTGTTATGCTACGGCTACACCTGCATTCATGTTAGTGTATGCGCCTGTGCCCACATGCGCGTTTCTTAGCACGTATAAAAATTACTCCATTAACGTTTGGCTACACCTGCGGAGTACTGCCGCGAAAGTTATTTTCACATGAAATAGTGCGCTAACAAATTGTTTTTTCTTTGTTTTAATTATCCCTGCTTGGGGAAAAGCAAAGGGAATAAGGCCCATACAACCATTTTCTTTGTTATTTAAATAATTATATAAAAAATGGGCATCAAGCATTTAAATGTCATAAGGGAATGATTTTCTTTTCATCTAGTCGCCATTTCCCTTGATGTGGAGGGGTACCAAGGTGGATCGCCAGCAACGCACAGTTGTGTCTAAGTAATTACCTCCCATTCGGCACCAAATGGTACACTAACGTCTGTATACCTAGTTTTGTGGAAATTGAGAAAATGAGGAATATTAATTAAGAAATCAAATCAAAATCAATCAAATTATCCAATCTTTCATTATTTGGTATTTCTCACACTCCATTATTTGTCAATTTTTTACGAAAATTTGGTTTATCTCAGAAAAAAAAGCCAAAACTGAGTTATTCATGCAGGCGCGAAGCCGTAGCCGGAAAGCTATTATTAGGTACGGTCGCGGACAGAAAATGTTTACCACCTTAAGGATCACAATTGCATGCACACATTTAGGTCACAAGTTCTAAATGTCTAATTCATAATAATTTGATGGACCATAGATTAACTTTTTTCTAATGATATGACAACCAATCGCTCTAGGAGATGGACTGACTACTATCAAGGTTTGATATATTAAAAAAAAACTTCGCCCCACACTAGGATTTTCTCCTGTATCGTGGGTGCAATTACAAGAATAAATCTCACATGCACATACGCCCAGACCGGGACGAATTTCTGTAGGCCATACAAAATATCTGTCCCGTGCGGGAATCGAACCCGCGACCCGTTGCGCAGTAGGCGATGACTAACCGTGTCGTCAAAAAAATATAGAAAACTTTTTTGAAAAAACTAGGTAATATTTAAGTTTTTTAACTAAGAATATGAAGAAATAATAAAATGGAAACTTTAAAAATCTTTATTTAATATCTAGTATAACCTTTCTCCGCAGCTATGACGGCACGTAGCACAGTGTGATCAGGAGCATGAGGGTTTCTTTTATTTTGATAGTGCCAGCGTTGAACCAAAAGCCCCCATACATTTTCAATAGGGTTTAAATCAGCAAACCGAGCGGGCCATTGAATGGGATGAATGTCACGGTGCAGGTTCAGCCACGCCATAGCACGGGCCATGTGTATCCTTGCATTATCTTGAACGTAAGTAATGTGTGGGAATTCTGATGCAGGATACACTACGCGCACAGTAGGCAGCATCACTTCTACCTAAATTGACATATATTTCTGGCAGTACCTAGCCAGTTCTCCAACGCTCTCCGACGCCGTCGAGGCTCATCGACCTGACATCGTTTTGAGGCACGATATGAGCTTCATCATACCGATTTCTATTATAACGCCATAAAGTTAATCTTCCGATTTGACTTGATTTAAAAGTTTTTTCATCGGTAAATATAGTATTCTAACAAGTAAAAATCGAGATGTTATCGCGCAGAGTTAAGCCGGGCTGTTTTGTGGTGAGGTTTCAGCTCCACTTTAACAGCATGGTGTCTGTGTAGTCCAGCACTGTGCAAAACTCGTCCGCTCGTCCGAGCACTCACATCATTTTTTTTTTCTCTAGCCTATACTGTCCCACTGCTGAGCAAAGGCCTCCTCCAAATCCCTCGACAAAATCCCTCGACAAAATCTTGTCTCGAGCCACATGCCACCAATCTTCGTGGAAATTTTTTAAGTCATCCCGCCAGCGCTTTCATCATTTATAGCAGCAAAATAACTAGTTGGTGTGAAACCGTTCTTTTCGTAACGACGAATCATTTCTGTAATCAGTAAAATTTTGCTCTTGTCCAAAAGACGTTCAATAATTTTTGCTAAATGTCATGTCAACAAATAAAGAAATGAGTTTCATAATCAAAAAGTGATAAATAATTCTCTTTGTCATTCTCGATGCGTCATTTTGCATAATAACTTTTAAAAGGTAATAAGTAACTTGATATGACATTTTAGACTTAAGTGAAAAAAGTATGTAAAAGAATCTAATTTCAAAACTGGTAAACATTTTCTGACCGCGACCGTACATATTCATAAACAGTTTCATTTTTTTTGAAGGGGGTAAAAACGCATTTTTACGCACTGTCCCGCACCGGAGGACATTCGGTGCGGGGGTGTGGGACTCACCCATGAAGCCCCGTTGGGAATTCTTTCCGTATGTGCTTTAAGCGTGCCACGTGTGTGGCCTCGGCCTAAGAGATGGATAAAAAATCAAACAAATAGAATCAAAAAATCGACATCATACAGTGTTCCCAGGCGGTCACCCATCCAAGTACTGACCACGTCCGACATTGCTTAACTTTGGTGATCGGACGAGAACCGGTTATTTTCAACGTGGTATGGACGTTGACGACTCGCATGCTGAATTTATGAAACTTGCTTATTGGTCATTAAGGTTTTACAATCAATCATAGATTTCCAAAATAGCGAATTAGCGACGTCAACAAAATAACAATATTTTGTAATATCATCTTTACTTACATAGTATGAAACAAAATCGCTCCCGCTGTCTGTACGCTTAGATCTTTTATTGACAAAGATTTTTAGTTTATGCTAAATAATAATATAGTAACCTATATTGATTTTCAATCATTCAAATCCCAACATTACAACGGTGGTATGGTTAAGTCCCACCCTACTCGCAGGGGTATGACCAAGGGTATGGTGGGTCCGGACTTCCGGAGTGATAAATAGCAATGAGAGATAGAATATCAGCAAAAAAGTGACATCAACATTCACACAACTCTTTTTTCAATGTTCCTAATAGTTGACTGGTAAAATGAATGTTTGTGCACCATAGTCCATACTTTTGCTGGACGAACATTCATGTTGTGCTCCAATCTAGGCGTCTTCTGCAACACTTGGTAATTTTGTGTGATGGTTCGATGTTTACATAGAAAAGCAGTGTCAGTTTCCTGAATGACAGATGTTTGCTTATAGAAATAAAACCTCCAGATGATAATAAAACAATTCATTTGTAATTCATTACATAGAGCCGTGTTTCTTATTACTAAGTACTAATCGACAACACCATATTAATTGTAATGACCAATGACAAAAATATGATTTAAAAACAAATAATGAACATAAATAATTTTTAACTACTTATACAAAAGAAAATAGTCGATTTTATACATGGTAGGTTTTAATAGAATATGACAGATTATCTAATATCTTTCAAATATTTCCATTTTCTTACAATATTTGGTTTATTCAATGTTCAGGTCCTTTTCATCTTCATGTAGCTTTCAAGTTAAATGAGCAGAAGATAGTCTGTAAATAAAACGAATCCTTTAAATATAGCCTCTTTCTGTCCACCTTGACATTTCCTAGTGTAGGTAGTTTATTCAAATACATACTATTATTTTTGACACAAAACAGGGAAGCTGAAAGCGAGCTTCATCTGGATTTCTCAACAATTGGGTAACATGTTTATTTTACACCTAATTGTTTAAACACAACATTGTTATTTTGGCGAGAAAGATAAGACAGAGGTAGTCAGCCAGGTGAGCTCAGAAGCTCTACCACCAACCAAACCAAGCAGAAAAAGATCTGCCCCATAGGGAATCAAACCCTGGACCTTGAGATCAATAATAATAATAATAATATTATTAACCAAACAGTTACATTTCCATCACTTAAGCCTATAAATTAATGCTATTCTACATATTTAACAGCGTAGCATCTGTTGCTAAACTAGGTAAGAACCTGTATTTCAGCATACAGCGCCTCTTGCCTCGGAATAGTTAAGTTACATTAATTATAAGCTACAATTTTTATGATTATCGAAATGTATAAATAAATAGGAGTAGTTCTATTGTCGATATTCTCTAGTTATTGCATAACACTCCTTAACTGTAGTAACTATTATTTTTATATTGGTAAAGCAGTAATTATTTGAAAACTATATTTTTTTTGGAATGATTCATATAATTAAGTCCTTAAACCTCTGTGTGTGTAAAATGTGAGTGTGTGTTTGTATGTGAGAGGGTGTGTAATGTGTATTTTAATTTAAATGGATTCCATAAAATATACTATAATTATTGTAGTTAGAAAAAGTATATAATAGGGAGTAAAATTAATTTTAATACCAGGTGGTCTCAACCACTAGACCATGGAGGCGGTAAAAGTATTCATTTTGTATATCTTTCTGTCACATCTAACAAAGAAGTTTCACCGTTCTAGTCTCCTTAACTTATTGAGCCCATAGTATTACAGAATAATACAAAGTTGTGTAAATTTCAAAGCATTGGTGGCACTGTGGACTTGGCACTGGTCTTCTTGTCGGGAGGTCTGTGGTGCAATCCTGTCATGTACCAATGTATTTTTCGTTTTCGAATTTCATATGTACATAATTTATCTAACGCTCATACGGTGAAGGAAAATACTGTGAGGCTACCTGCGCACATCTGGAAAGAAATTCAAAGGTGTATGTGAAGTCGACCAATCCACACTGGGCCAGTGTGGTTGACTAAGATCTAAACACCCAAATTTAGGGTAGGCTTGAGGGACGTATATGAGCTGTGATGATGATGATAATTTTATTATACAAGTTATAAACATTTTACTTAGCAAGTGACTGTCATTGTCATGAATGTCAATCTATGATTAAGAGGTGATAATCATTAAGATCGACAAAAGGTACTATTTTGTAAAATAAATCTATTTTATGACTAGGTATTGCATATCTGTAATAATTCTAATGTCATAGTATTACTTATATAAGGTATTTAATTACCCTATTAACAATTTACACTTTTAAATAATTGTTCAAGAGAAATTATATCACATGTATTTCTCTTTGACTCGCTTGGGTTTGTGTTCTTATATTTTAAATATTAAATAATTTATTATTTACATTTAAATGACAATTATTAACAATAATTATTTACTTACTACAGCATAAGCAACTTTCATATTCAATGCATTCTGTTTAATATGTGAGTAGTTAACTTCCAATTTCTCCAATATCACTGTAAGCTGTACAATTTCTTTGGTGAGGAAACAGTTCATGTAAGTATTTAATATCTTTTTCCCATTTGGATAAATTGTTAAATCTGAAAAAAATATAACATCATGTTAATTGAGTTCTGTACTAAACAACATTTCAAAATATAGGTAAAAACCCAAAAGTAGTTGCATAAGTCAGAATCACAGAAATAAACAATATCTATGGGATGGCCAACAGTCAACATAGACTTAAATGGAACCCAAAATGTTTAATAAATTGTTAATATTGGCATTTAACAAGAAGCAATATTGAATCAGTCATTTATGAGAGAATTGAGAAGAATAATAAGTAGAGACTATATTTGTATACAATCAGACAAAACGACCATAAATACGAGCTACGAAGTAGTACTTACCTCTTAATATTGTAAAGTGCAGTTGACTGGGAACATCAATTTATTCTCAAAAAAATAAATTGCTTGAGTTTGTCCATGTTTATGATTATGGAAAAGAAAGGAATAAGTAGAAGTACTGACTGTCTTCATTTCGAAGTGGCAGAATATATTTTGTCTTAGCACTTTTTCACAAGAAGTTATTGTATTATTGCGCACTAATTATATTACATTTTTGAATAACTTTTCACATTTCAACCACAAAGTAATAAATCACTAAATTGAATCTTGAGGTACCTATTATAATATTGTATTGAATGAATTCAACAATATTAATATGGCCGACCGACGACAACCGACCTGACCTTGAGCATTTCCCACAAATTATGATGATCGATCAGCTACTATTGGCTGATCATCAGCCAATAGTAGGCTAGTTAACGGCGCATGTGTAGCCAACACAGATTACCGCGGGATTTGAATCGCTAAAATCCTTTGATGTGCCAAAAAAACCGCCACCCGAGTTATCGCCAAATGTCCATCGTCATTAGTAATGCCACATGTCAATTGAACGCTAAGTTGTTGGCCACATCTGCGTAGTGTCAAAATTATGTCGTATAATAACGCGTATGGAGGCAGGTGTAGCCAAAGCATAAGAGAAACCTTGTCATTCGAAATCGCGTCGCAAATTTTCTACGTCACTATTTTGCAATTTTGTATCCCATCTGATCCATTGATTTACTACCAAACGTTTGGTAGTAAATCAATGATCTGATCCCATCGACTTCCACATTGTGCTTTGGCCGTTGTTATAGTATAAAAATTTCACAGTAGGCTGACTCGGGCCCCCTGCGAGTGATAAACATGACTCGTGCCTATTTTTATCGTATTTTTTTACCTGTGTGTGTGCGATGAACCGTAGGCACTGGCGCGCACGCATACAAACCGCGCTCGGTGTGAATTATGTAAGAAGTCCGCCTACTATAGGGTGGTGCAGAAAAAGGAAATACGGTAGATATAGCGAGAAATGGAACAGCTGATAAAGAAAAACAAATTACATATAACATAAAATTCTACTACATAAATAAGATAAATAAAATAACCAAATATACATAAAATGCCTACATGATAATCGCAGTGAATTGATTGCCGATGCATAAAAGAATCAGTTTTGTTCCTCAAAATGCCTTCGCAATTTATTTTTGAAGCTAAGTAAACCACATACTATGGGTAGGATGTGGTTTACTTTAATAATTATGACTTAGCAGCTACTACAATAGTATCATATTTTTTGATTGCGTTTTCATTTTTAAGGGGTTTGATTATTATTGTTTCATTATTAAATTTCAGTCAAGAATTCGATTAGTTTAAAAGGTTTCCAAAGAAATAATAAAATATAGACATTTAAATATATATCGTTTTATGATAATTTGACTTATATTTTGAAGCTTTTCACTTCCAGCTTTGATTAATTACTCCTTAATGACAGAAGGCATTAGCGGTCCGTAATTTATTGTTAATTCGATGGGAAAAGCCTACCTTTTCGTGATTATTTTTTACTTTCTATTTGCTTATTTTCTTGTCATGTTGAATGTTAAAAACATTTTTTACCTTACTTATCTAATCCAATGCTTCTATCTATATGTCGTTGAAGGAAAGCTATTATTTTTGTAAAATTCAATTATGTAAAAGATATAAACGTACATTATGCTCCTGATTTTGTGAAAAGGTAGGTGAAAAGGTGCAATATTCTTCTCTGACGCGTTCACAGGTTGGCTGGAAGAGATCTCTCTAAGAGATAAGTCCACCCTTGCTCACTATTGTTTCTGTTTATTGTTTTGTACTATTTGTCTTATGCAATAAAGAGTATAATAATAAAAAAAGATAGGTACAGTTCGCATTACCATTCACGAAATCCCGCTAGCCACGGCAAAAGTGGTGTCAATTACGAACACGTTCGTACTTACTCATCATCAGATTTCACATTATAATGATTGAATAAAATGTATAGTAATTTTGTTAGTAGAAATGTGTTTACGTTGTTGCTAGTAATTAAGGTCACCAGAGCAGTGGTTAGTCCCTGTAATGGGTGGTTATTGTCAGTACCCTACGCCGGTACTGGTGGTGTGGGTTTTTGGTTTGGAAACTTGAACGTGAGTAAGTATGAAGGCTCTCCCAATTTCCGAACAGGTGTAGAGTCAACTTTTTTTTTCATTTAACTTGTATTTGCACACATCTTAATAATGGTTGGGATGTTTGTACGTACAAGGATTAAATAATAATTAGTTAATTAGATTCTTGGTTGAGGTTAGGTTAGGTTATTTTGTTGACGTCAATAAGTGCCTGTAAAGGTCTATATTGAATAAAGATTTTTGAGTTTGAGTTTGTCGGTGATTACTTTATGTTCTTAACTTTTAGTGACGAGGGACCATTTCACAAATATCTGTCTAGCCACTATACATACAGTATATGAATAGAGAGTTGTTTGTTATGACTATAATATTATTTTTCGAATGGCTTCGCGGATCACTTCGGCTACTTCCAGCGACCACCAGTGGTCCTTAGACCACCGGTTAAGAACCACTGCTCCATAAAAACCAATTAACATCTTGTGAGCTGTACGTCAAAAATATTTTACAAATAATAAAAACCGACTTCAAAAACACTGAAAAGTTAAAAATAATATGAGAATAGGTACAGATATCATACTTCTATATTGAAGTCGGTGCCAAACGATGATCTCCTAGAAAGTCTTAAAATTTGGCACCGACTTCAATATAGAAGTGTGATGTCTGTACCTATTCTTATATTATTTTTAACTTTTCAGTGTTTTTGAAGTCGGTTTTTATTTTTTGTAAAATATTTTTTATTTTTAACTTTATAGTGAAAGAAACCCTAATTTAATACCCAGCTATTCTCTCCTTCATTCGCCTTCCCTCGATTTTCATGGGATCCCATCATCAAATCCTGACTTTGGTGACCTTGGGACCACCCTAGGAGTATACTCTATCGAATACAAAAAAAAAAATTGAAAATCGGTCCGCAATTGGCGGAGTAATCGCGTAACATACACACAAAACACGTTGGAAACACCTTAAAATTTAAGGGTTTTCCTCGATTTTCATGGGATCCCATCATCAGATCCTGACTTTGGTGACCATGGGACCACCCTTGGAATATACTCTATCGAACACAAAAAGAATTTTGAAAATCGGTCCACAACTGGCGGTGTAATCGCGTAACATACACACAAAAAAAAACATACGCATCGAATTGAGAACCTCCTTCTTTTTTGAAGTCGGTTAAAATAGGAACAAATTGACTGCAATCAAAGCTCCATCTTCCTATAATAAGATTGCAATCTATCACTATTAATAATTTACTGGAAATACTGTTTCGTTCGATGCAATACTGAAGTTGTCAGTGACAAAGGGCAGATTGGTCGAGAGATAGTGAAAAAAAAAACAAGCACGATAATATATTATCACGTTACAGCAACATGGGCTTGTTTTCCAACTCTCTACAAACTTTTCCTACTTACATAACTATCCTGTCTACACGTTGAATAGCGAGTATGAACTTAAGATTTCTATAACTAGCTAGATACGATAATGTAGAATCTAAATTATTTGACTTTTCAGAACACACACATTTTAAACTAAGGGCGCATGTTCTGGTATAAATAATTATAATACCAGTTTAGGTGTAACTGTAATGTTTCAACGCGACATTTTTTAGTATGAGGTGTTTCTGATACCATAGAGGACAATGGCGAAATAATTAAGTTATTTATTTGGCGTCTTAAAATGTCTATATTACGAATTAACATATTATCACACCATAAGATTTTACAGATTCTTATCTAATCCTGACTGACTAAGAAAGGAAAAAAAAACTAAAATTAGGTACTGTTTGTTAAGAAACAGCATGAAAACAGCTATTTGTTGTTTTTAAATATCAGATTTTTTTTCTGCGGCTTCGACTCATGACTTTTAGTCAAGTAGGGTTATTGAAGTGTGTCTATTCGGACCAGGGCACTGTGGGACATCCATAGGTCATAAATCTTAAAAACCTGCTTTCTTGTTTTACATTTTATTCCTTGTCGTTACATTGGATAGTTGCGGTACCTTCTGAAACTATAAATAGGTCAGTAATTAGAGTGCGCCTTCATTATCTATTGTGCATTCAAAGAGAGCGCATCGCCAATCGTAAATACTGTTATCAGTGAGTCATTAAAAAGCGTGACGTCATTTGTTGTCATTGCGGGACCTGTGAGTGCTGTGTGAGTTTTTTCTGAAATGGATATCCAAGAACAGGGTATGTAATAATTAATATTTTTATTTTAATTGTATCTTAGTATATATTTTCTTTAGTATGTCATTGCTACGAGGCGACTTTTCTTGGAGTATTATATTTTAATATTCAAAGTTTGAATAAACTTTTAAATATGTTCCCACTCGCTCCGACTATGGAGGTATATTGCACCATAATCTTTAGACTTTCTTATCTTAGGAAAATTAAAACTTGGCTGCCCTTATCTGCCCTTTTGGCGATGACAAGGATGCTACGGTTGCCAGATTATCTCGTAGCATTTGCTACGAAATTAGTTTATTTAGTCTTAGTGCTTTGTGTAGGTTTTGTGACTGAATTTTAACCGTTTTTTTTTGTTTTAGGTAATTTATATATATGCTCGTTTTCAAGAATGCATATTCTTGAAATATGGCTAACTGTCAATACCGATAATGACTCGGAAAAGTGTCGTCAAGTCCTACAAAGTTTGTTGACTACTCTGAACGACGATGCTGAGAACATTGATATTCATTATTTAGAGAAAATTGTTAATAATTTATGTAAAGCTATTGCTCGATTCTGGAAAAAATGTAATAGGGATAAAACCAAGCTTTTATATAAGAATTCCGATTGGTTTAATGTTATTGAAAAAATTCAACTTGTGAAAAACAATAAGCAATGTACTCCGTCTGAAACGTCGCCGTGTCATTCACGTGGTCGTCCTCGAAAACCTTTTACGCAATGTAGTAAAAGGACTAAACGTCGGAGAGTAGCTGATTTGTCAAAGTCTGATGATTCTACTGTGAGTGCATTGCTTGATGTTTCAGACTGTTCATTCGATTCGTGTATATCTAGAGTTAGCACTGATGATGTCTTGTCACTTGTGACTGATGCTCAGTTGACAAAACATCAGTATTTATTAATTAAAAACTTTGTTAATAGTAAGATTTCTCCTAATGTATTACCATGTTACTAACAAATTAGTAAAGCGAAACAGAGATGTTACCCTTCTAATATAACTGTTTCCGAGTCTTCAGCTGAAGTTGAATTACAAAGTCTTTTTGATCACACAGCTTCTCGAATCCTTGAATCTCAAAAAGAGGTCTTAGATCAGATTCCTGATGATTGTTTGTCTAATATCTCTTTACTTGGGAAATGGGGATTCGATGGCAGCACTGGACATAGTGAATACAAACAATTTTTTTCAGATTCAACTTTAGAAGATAGTAGTTTGTTTGTAACATCTTATGTACCCCTTCAAATTATTGTAAAATTAGCTGAAGATAATTGTAAAATTTTATGGAAAAATCCTCGACCCTCTTCCACTAGGTACTGCCGTCCTATTCGATTTCAATTTTTGAAAGAAAGCACAGCAGTGTCTTTGCAAGAGGAAGCTTATTTTAAGGATAAAATTGAAAGTTTGCAACCTACTTTTATTCAGATCGACAATCGTGAATTGGTCGTTTCTCATAAGTTGCAGCTTTCAATGGTAGATGGTAAAATTTGTAGTGCTTTAAGTGAAACATCTACAAGTAGATGTTATATATGTAATGCTACCCCTAAAGAGATGAATAAAATAGACGAATGTTTACAAAAACCTGTAATAGAGAGTAGATACCAATTTGGATTATCACCACTACATTCTTGGATACGTTTCTTCGAATATTTTATTCATCTTTCATATAGATTAGACATAAAAAAATGGCAAGTTAGGCTAGATAGTGATAAACAATTGTTATCAAATAAAAAACAATATGTACAGTCCCAGTTTAGGGAACGATTAGGTTTAATAGTTGACAAGCCGCGTAGTGGTGGAAGCGGGACGTCTAACGACGGAAACACGGCCAGGAAGTTTTTTTTGGAATCAGCTGTATCTGCTGAAATTACAGGTTTGAATAAGGATCTCATAGATCGTTGTTGTGTAATATTACAAACGTTATCTTCTGGACATAAAATTAATGAATGCAAGTTTAAAGACTATGCATTACAAACAGCATACAGCCTGGTCGAGGAATATCCGTGGTATAGTCTTCCTGCTTCTGTCCACAAGGTGCTCGTACATGGATCAGATATTATAAGTTATGCATTGTTATCTATAGGAGAACTTTCCGAAGAAGCTGCTGAAGCGACAAATAAGTATATCAAAATTTATAGACGAAGTCACACTCGAAAAATGTCACGTGAAGTTACCAATCAAGATTTAATACAACGACTATTATTACATTCAGATCCTTATATTACAAGTCTTCGGAAACTTCCCCCTAAAAAGAAAAATACTCTGTCACAAAGTGTAATAGAATTGTTACATGTTTAATATTGTTAGAATAAGAATAATTTATTTGTATTTTGTTAGTTGTTTTGTTTTTTTTGTATTTAATTAATTTTAATTTATTTATTTCTATTATTTTATTATAATTAAATAATGTTATCAATGTTTTGACTCTTATTTTATTTAAAATATATGTTTTACATTCCAATTTTTAAGTGTTTGTTCATGATAAATTTAGGTAAAAGTATGTTATTGTTTATATTTGTTTTTTACTGAAGTAAACGTTTTTTATTCCGTAAATACATGTACTTCTTTCATTTTAATGTTCCTAAAACACTTTTACAACTATAAGTCACTAAAATAATACAATGTATTGATAGTAACAGGACTTTAACTATTTATGACCGCCCTTGTATGGAGCGTGTCCCTCTGTGCAGGGGGGTGATTTTGTAACCCATCGGCAATCGGCCATCGTATAGATTTGATAATTCTGTTCTACTAAATTTTAAAACGTTTAACATTTTTTAACGTCGTCGTTCGAGCGGTTTGGTCATATTAGTCGAATGAATCAACCAATGCCAGAAGCCAGTGAACATAATTCCGCTTTTTAGGGTTCCGTAGCCAAATGACCAAAAACGGAACCCTTATAGATTCGTCATGTCTGTCTGTCTGTCCGTCCGTATGTCACAGCCACTTTTTCCGAAACTATAAGAACTATACTGTTGAAACTTGGTAAGTAGATGTATTCTGTGAACCGCATTAAGATTTTCACACAAAAATAGAAAAAAAGCAATAAATTTTGGGGGTTCCCCATACTTAGGACTGAAACTGAAAAAAAATTTTTTCATCAAACCCATCTATGGGTTTGGATAGGTCTTCAAAAATGATATTGAGGTTTCTAATATCATTTTTTTCTAAACTAGAATAGTTTGTGCGAGAGACACTTCCAAAGTGGTAAAATGTGTGTCCCCCCCTGTAACTTCTAAAATAAGAGAATGATAAAACAAAAAAAAATATATGATGTAGGTACATTACCATGCAAACTTCCACCGAAAATCGGTTTGAACGAGATCTAGTAAGTAGTTTTTTAAATATGTTATAAATCGTACGCAACCCTTCACGGGCGAGTCCGACTCGCACTTGGCCGGTTTTTTTTTATTAAGTCATCTAGTTTGGTAACGATTGCCGATCAATCGATGTGTTACAAAATCACCACCCCGGGTCCTAATAGAAGTCGATTGCTATTCGGTCGATGGATTCGGACAAAAAAAACAGACGAGTACAAATAGGCGGCCTTATTGCCAAAAATCAATCTCTTCCAGGCAACCTTGGGACAAGGACTAGGAAAAATTTGTATGGAGGTTCGCCATTGTCCTTTAGTTTTACTAAACCTTTATGGCATTTTCATTTGAATCTGGAAATAAGTACTGCAAGTTTTCACTGCACCCTTAGTGCAATAAATCGCTGGTCAATTTTTTCCTATAACATGCTTCATTGAATCTGCTTTTGGATAGACAAAATGAAATGCTTTTGAAGCCTGAACTGTAGCATATAACTCTCTAGGGCAATAATTGAATGGCAAAGGCACTCTCTCTGAAAAGGTTTAGAGTGGCGCAGGTGTACGTCGGGCCGCGATCGTTTTCCAAACTGCGGTTTTTCCGTCGTTAAATTTGAATAAGCCATTATTCGTCCGGACGATTTTCTTATTATTGTACGTCTGCTGCCTTCGCGTTGGATCTGCGCCTGAAAGTTTGTTATGGACCCTTTAAACTGAGCGAGGAGCCGAATGGCAACTTGCAGCGTTTTTCACTTGTTTGCTATTGGATTACTCTTTTTTGCAGAGAACTTACGACTAGCTTTTATATTTGTATCATTCTGGTTGATGTAGAGCTCAACATAAATAATTTTAGGAAAATTATTGTATATGTATGGTTGAGGAATCAAAATGTAGCCGTTCTATTACCGTCGATTCTAATCAGGTAAATTCCTAAATCGGGAAGTATCCCTATTGTGCAAAAATTAAAACCAGTCTTCAAAAACACTTAAAAGTCAGATATATATTTGAGGGAACATCATCGTCATCATCACAGCTCATATACGTCCCTACCGAGGGGTTCGAGCCTACCCTATGTTAGGGTGATTAGGCCTTAGTCAACCACGCTGGCCCAGTGCGGATTGGTCGACTTCACATACACCATTGAATTTCTTCGCAGATGTATGCAGGTTGCCTCCCGATGTTTTCCTTCACCGTAGGAGCGTCGGACAAATGTACATATGAAATTCAAAACGAAAAACACAGTGGTACATGGCGGGTCTCGAACCCCGACCTCCCGATTGGAAGGCAAGTGCCGAGTCCACAGCGCCACCGACGCTTCAAGGGGAACACACATCACATTTTTATTTTGATGTCGGTGCCAAATGTTAAATACTATGCTAAGCGCGGAAAAATGTAATTTTTACCATTTTGCGTTTTTACCATTTTGCTCTTTATCGATAAAATTTACCATTGTGCGCTTTTGATGTTTTGCTCTTTTACCATTTTGCTCCCTTACCATTGCGCTCCTTTACCATTTTACGATCGGCTATCATTTTGCTCTTTGACCATTCCGCGCCAAAGGAAAAATGTGGTGTGTAATGAGCGTCATATTATTCTTGACGTTTAAGTGTTTTTGAAGTCTGTTTTTAATTATTTTTTTAATTTTTAGTTTTTAGTGAGTTTTATCATTCCAGCTCACCGAAGTAACTTTATTTTATTTGAAACAAACAGTTATACATTAAGAGTTTACATTACTGAAAGAATTTAAAAATACAACTCAAGGTAAATACGTGCTTTTTGTATTTAAAAACTAACTTCTAACCTAACCTCTAACTCTAAAAGTTAAAAATCCTTCCATCATCAGCTCGGCTCATAACTACCAGACGCAAATACCTGAATAGCTTTTGAAAAAACATGAAACGCGTTGGACATGCCTATAAAATTTCCCTTGATTTTCCTGGGATCCCATCACCAGATCGAAAACAAAAAGAATTGTGAAAATTGGTCCACAATTAGCAGAGTAATTGCGTAACAAACCTATATCTACACACAAAAAAAAAAACGACGAATTGAGAACCTCCTCTTTTTTTTGAAGTCGGTGAAAAATAGAAATGATGCGTAACAAAAATAGTTTAACATAAAATAACTTGTAATGTGTGATAGTAATTAGACTTGTGCTATAGTATATGCAGTGCACACTTTATCGCGGCATTTCTCCAGCTGACCTATTTAAACCGTGTTTTATCTCTTAGACGCACTATTCTGGTAATTAAAATCTCAGGGAAGCCTTCTGGAGTAATTACGGACATAAATTCAGTTTAACGGACTCAAGATTTGCGCGACATTATTTTCATAGAGATAGCGAATTTGTACTCGCAGGTGCGCGACCATAGTTTCAAAGGCCATCCCAATTTTCCATACAAACCTCGGCCTGATGTTGCAAGAAATGAAATTTGATCTATAATTACAACTTATTATTAAGATTCATTCACCCAATTTTTACCCTTTTCAGCAATAGCAAATAGGTTTATAGAAAGAATTAAATTCTCTAGCAACACAAAGGCAAAAATTTAATATTCAGTATTCCAGATCCAGGTTAAGGAGTACTTTGTGCAATTTCGAGCAGTAGTTTCGTGTATGAGCAGATGTCGTTGAAAATTTTTATCAGAAAATCAAACAAAAACATCTAGGTACTAAACACACAAGTATGATAGCGAATGAAATTGACATTGAAATTTGGTTAAATGACACATTTTGTAGAGATGCCATGATGTTTTCTCAACAATCGATAACAGTATTAGGAATATCTGTCAATTTTACCTGTAGGAAAAATTTTCTCCTACGCAGATGACACTGCAATACTTTTTACGGGTAAAACATGGGATTGTGTCAAAAAACTTTCTGAAAGTGGCTTAGTCAGAGTCGTAGATTGGCTTGATAATAATCTTTTAACCCTCAACACCAAAAAAACTAACTATGTCTGCGAACCCACAACCGGCTAACTTCCAAATTAAAATTCATAAATGTAATAACTTGAACTGTTCCTGTACTATAATAGACAAAGTAAATCAAACGAAGTACTTAGGAGTAGTACTTGATCAAAGGCTTTCTCGGCACATGCACACTGAACAAATCTTAAATAGAATTCAGAAATTAATGTGGACTTTTAAAATACTTCGCCATGTAGCTTCTGAGACACTGCTGAACCAAATCTCTTTGACACTGGCTCAGTCGGTTGTTAGTTACTGCTTGCCAATCTGGGGTGGAAGAAATAAAGCAAAATTCTTGGAATTAGAGAGGGCTCAACGTTCGTTGCTCAAAGTCATGTACTTTAAACCATATAGGTTTCCCATATTACTAGTCATATTCTTTACGTATCAACTGATTTAATGTTTAAATTAACCATTTAAGTTACTTTAAACCTAATTAATGCGGAAACTGCATCAATTCATACGATCAAATAGAAAGAAAATGCTAAAAGATTGATTAAAATAGTATTTTCTATCTGATCAGTATGAATTGATGCAGTTTCTGCATAAATTAGGTTTAAAGTAAATTAAATTGTTAATTTAAACATTAAATTAGTTGATACTAACATAAAAAGTAGAAAATATTTAACATAGCGTTGTTATACTTACGTAAAATATAACATTTAACATTTTTCGGTTGTTTGAGATTACTACATACTTATTTTAGATTTTTTTAAGAAGTGAAGGTTTTTGTACTCTTCCTTTAGGGTTGATATTTTAATATTCTTTGAAATAAATATGAAACAATGTAAGTTCGTGCTTATTCTGGCTGAGAACGCTCTTAAGTAACTTATTGCTTTGTCGTTTGTCTTTATTGGTGTGGTGTACTTGTATCAAGGGCGTTTTTTCTGCTTCGTTTTAAAACCGTTTTCATTTCATAAACTCACCACATGTATCGTGCATTTGCATGAAGATAAAAGTGTAATTGTGAATAAATAATTGTTTTGAGTTGATTGTAGCTTAGATTTATTCATCGTATCTTTAAACATAAATCTTCTATCCTAGTATCAAAGATATTATGAAAGTTTGTTTGGACGCATATAAATATACATATATTAATAGTTTTAAAACCATTAAAACTGACTCATCGGGTCATATATTAAATTTGGAAAATATTATCAAACCTCTAAGTAAGCTCGATTTCTAATTTTTCCACAGAATAAATAATAGTACTAAAGTACAGAAGGATCACTCTCGAAGAAAAGCCAAGTTTAGGTATGAAAATTTACCTACTCTTGCTTTTTCTTTCTATTTCTACTCAAGATCCGCGCAATAAGGAATATGAATCCATTTTGGTGCTAATATTGAAACTCAAGAGTATGGACGGTATCCCAATTGTAAAGATGAATTCGCGAGCAGATGCTATTCTAATGGTTTTGATCTGCAGGCCTATGGATCTTTCATCGAATGAAATGGTATAATTTTGAGAAAAGGAAGCCATGAAACGCTTCATTTGGTATTACCGATCTCCAATGATATCATCACTATGGCATAATTTTAATGAGGTTATCATGATATAATGAACGAATGATCAAAAATCTGACGGTAAATCTTATGACAGGTTTTGCACTATGATTTCATTATGATATCATATGACAACCATGAGCTCCAGGTCATAGGCCAGCTGCACAGAGGGACACGCTCCATACAAGGGCGGTCATAAATAGTTAAAGTCCTGTTACTATCAATACATTGTATTATTTTAGTGACTTATAGTTGTAAAAGTGTTTTAGGAACATTAAAATGAAAGAAGTACATGTATTTACGGAATAAAAAACGTTTACTTCAGTAAAAAACAAATATAAACAATAACATACTTTTACCTAAATTTATCATGAACAAACACTTAAAAATTGGAATGTAAAACATATATTTTAAATAAAATAAGAGTCAAAACATTGATAACATTATTTAATTATAATAAAATAATAGAAATAAATAAATTAAAATTAATTAAATACAAAAAAAAACAAAACAACTAACAAAATACAAATAAATTATTCTTATTCTAACAATATTAAACATGTAACAATTCTATTACACTTTGTGACAGAGTATTTTTCTTTTTAGGGGGAAGTTTCCGAAGACTTGTAATATAAGAATCTGAATGTAATAATAGTCGTTGTATTAAATCTTGATTGGTAACTTCACGTGACATTTTTCGAGTGTGACTTCGTCTATAAATTTTGATATACTTATTTGTCGCTTCAGCAGCTTCTTCGGAAAGTTCTCCTATAGATAACAATGCATAACTTATAATATCTGATCCATGTACGAGCACCTTGTGGACAGAAGCAGGAAGACTATACCACGGATATTCCTCGACCAGGCTGTATGCTGTTTGTAATGCATAGTCTTTAAACTTGCATTCATTAATTTTATGTCCAGAAGATAACGTTTGTAATATTACACAACAACGATCTATGAGATCCTTATTCAAACCTGTAATTTCAGCAGATACAGCTGATTCCAAAAAAAACTTCCTGGCCGTGTTTCCGTCGTTAGACGTCCCGCTTCCACCACTACGCGGCTTGTCAACTATTAAACCTAATCGTTCCCTAAACTGGTACTGTACATATTGTTTTTTATTTGATAACAATTGTTTATCACTATCTAGCCTAACTTGCCATTTTTTTATGTCTAATCTATATGAAAGATGAATAAAATATTCGAAGAAACGTATCCAAGAATGTAGTGGTGATAATCCAAATTGGTATCTACTCTCTATTACAGGTTTTTGTAAACATTCGTCTATTTTATTCATCTCTTTAGGGGTAGCATTACATATATAACATCTACTTGTAGATGTTTCACTTAAAGCACTACAAATTTTACCATCTACCATTGAAAGCTGCAACTTATGAGAAACGACCAATTCACGATTGTCGATCTGAATAAAAGTAGGTTGCAAACTTTCAATTTTATCCTTAAAATAAGCTTCCTCTTGCAAAGACACTGCTGTGCTTTCTTTCAAAAATTGAAATCGAATAGGACGGCAGTACCTAGTGGAAGAGGGTCGAGGATTTTTCCATAAAATTTTACAATTATCTTCAGCTAATTTTACAATAATTTGAAGGGGTACATAAGATGTTACAAACAAACCACTATCTTCTAAAGTTGAATCTGAAAAAAATTGTTTGTATTCACTATGTCCAGTGCTGCCATCGAATCCCCATTTCCCAAGTAAAGAGATATTAGACAAACAATCATCAGGAATCTGATCTAAGACCTCTTTTTGAGATTCAAGGATTCGAGAAGCTGTGTGATCAAAAAGACTTTGTAATTCAACTTCAGCTGAAGACTCGGAAACAGTTATATTAGAAGGGTAACATCTCTGTTTCGCTTTACTAATTTGTTGGTAACATGGTAATACATTAGGAGAAATCTTACTATTAACAAAGTTTTTAATTAATAAATACTGATGTTTTGTCAACTGAGCATCAGTCACAAGTGACAAGACATCATCAGTGCTAACTCTAGATATACACGAATCGAATGAACAGTCTGAAACATCAAGCAATGCACTCACAGTAGAATCATCAGACTTTGACAAATCAGCTACTCTCCGACGTTTAGTCCTTTTACTACATTGCGTAAAAGGTTTTCGAGGACGACCACGTGAATGACACGGCGACGTTTCAGACGGAGTACATTGCTTATTGTTTTTCACAAGTTGAATTTTTTCAATAACATTAAACCAATCGGAATTCTTATATAAAAGCTTGGTTTTATCCCTATTACATTTTTTCCAGAATCGAGCAATAGCTTTACATAAATTATTAACAATTTTCTCTAAATAATGAATATCAATGTTCTCAGCATCGTCGTTCAGAGTAGTCAACAAACTTTGTAGGACTTGACGACACTTTTCCGAGTCATTATCGGTATTGACAGTTAGCCATATTTCAAGAATATGCATTCTTGAAAACGAGCATATATATAAATTACCTAAAACAAAAAAAAACGGTTAAAATTCAGTCACAAAACCTACACAAAGCACTAAGACTAAATAAACTAATTTCGTAGCAAATGCTACGAGATAATCTGGCAACCGTAGCACCCTTGTCATCGCCAAAAGGGCAGATAAGGGCAGCCAAGTTTTAATTTTCCTAAGATAAGAAAGTCTAAAGATTATGGTGCAATATACCTCCATAGTCGGAGCGAGTGGGAACATATTTAAAAGTTTATTCAAACTTTGAATATTTTATTAAAATATAATACTCCAAGAAAAGTCGCCTCGTAGCAATGACATACTAAAGAAAATATATACTAAGATACAATTAAAATAAAAATATTAATTATTACATACCCTGTTCTTGGATATCCATTTCAGAAAAAACTCACACAGCACTCACAGGTCCCGCAATGACAACAAATGACGTCACGCTTTTTAATGACTCACTGATAACAGTATTTACGATTGGCGATGCGCTCTCTTTGAATGCACAATAGATAATGAAGGCGCACTCTAATTACTGACCTATTTATAGTTTCAGAAGGTACCGCAACTATCCAATGTAACGACAAGGAATAAAATGTAAAACAAGAAAGCAGGTTTTTAAGATTTATGACCTATGGATGTCCCACAGTGAGCTGGTCCGATTAATTGAGTTTTCTCGATTCTGGATTATCCACAGTGGTGTTTCAGATACGTAGTCGCTACCCAAACGCCTTAAGGCCTGGCATACAATACGGTACAATGCCTTTACATTTTACATAAACTACGGGTATTGACATTTTAGTTACAATATAATTACCTTACTGAATAAACCTAGTTACCAACCGACCATAGTTTTAGTAACGAGTTGTTTCAAATTCTGTGGCGTGCTCGCCCGCTCCACCGCATGCGCTCGCCGCAACGCAAGTTCGGTGTAACTTTGATTGGATATACTGTAGTCGAGATAGTAACGTAAACACCTGTCTGTAACTCAAACCACACGTCGCTACTACGGTTTTTAGGGACAGATTTTTTACTTCACATAATTCTTACTAAACGTCATACATATCAGTAGCAGTGCATAATTATACAAAATAATACATAATATAACGTGCGTCATGTGTAGATTGTGTAGTGCTGTTTTAGGTGTTTCATTTGTTACTCCCATAACTGTTGTAAGTGTAGTTATAAATATCAGCAGGCCTATTACCGATCTCATGGTTTTCAAATGATATCATAGTGCAAAACGAAAACTACGATTTTCGGTCAAATTTTTGATCATTCGTTCATATTATCATGATGACATCATTGACATTATACTATAGAGATGATATAAATACGCGCCACCGTGCTACTCTTCAAGACATAGAGATTTTGTTACTGAAATTGTGAGATAATGCGTGACTCGAGTCCAGTCTTGGCAGCCCGGGCTACGCCTGCTGCATGCAACATGCAACTTGATATGTGTGGTCACAATATCTAACCTAACCTTCAGTTATATCCTTTTTTTCTCAAGCCGCTCCCATCCGCCGCAGACGGATAGGCAGGCGAAGACGGGCATTCGCACAAGCGATGCCCGTCTAATGACCCTGCCGTGGAGGCCTGCGTGCACGGTTGGCCCCGTGCATGCCGCCGTAAGGCCCTCCGTCTGGGGATTGCCCTGGTGTTCTCGGGCAATCCCCCCTTGGCGATAGCCCGACCAATTGGTCGGGCTTGCCCGGGCGCGTGGGTAGTGGAGTCGCACTGTGGACCTTACCTAGCGCGCCCATAAGGGCAGGGAGAACACCGGGGGGTTTTAGTGGGTAGGCCTGGTATTCTGCCAGGAGAGCCCCACACACGCCCGCCGTCTAGCCCACGGCGGGTACGGTGCGGTTACGCATTTCCTCCCGAGAAAAAAAAACCTTCAGTTATATTCTATAATTACGTATGGTAATTAAATCATCAAATGAAATAAGTTCAAAAGTGAAGAAGTCACTTACCTAACTAACAAAGTAAAATACTTATTACCTAAGTAAGTAAAATAGTAAAAAAATATTTCGTAAAAGTTGCCAATAGCGAACATCGTTGAAACGTAGTTCGGTAAAATAGTAGGTACGTATATCAAATGATATTTCGATGGTGTAATGATATGGCGAACCGTGTAACTTTGTAACACTCGTGTGTTTTACTATGTGTACACAGTAAAGACATCGGTCAATCGTTTTTGGTGAAATATAATTCGGACAAGTACTCGGTTCCCTCACTACGATAACTTGCTCCTATCGAATTAGTGTTTTATTGAGCTTTCAAGTATAACCTACCCCTTGATTGTGTAACAAATATATCAAGTTTGCCAGTCAAAGTGCATCTATTACTATTTTTTATCAGACAGTCGACACAGAATTTTGTATTGTCGCCGCAACGACTAGTTATTTCAAGGCGATAGTGATTGATTTTTTCTTAGACAATAACCCGCCTGTTCCTATTAGCGTTATACTGCAAAAAATATGTTTCTCCGCGTTAGAATTGATTCATTTTTGTTATAATATTTATAATATCTCTACACCAATTTTAGGAAAGAATCTGTAAGGTATGTTTCAAAGTAATTTATTATTTTTATAAAGAAATCCAACCTATTTCAAGTCAGGAAATCACAAAACCTCTCTTTTATAGCGGATATTACCGAACCAAAATAAGATAAGGAAGACATTTGTCATGCACGGGCAAAATCTTTTCCTGTTACTTGCTTTCTCGTCATTATTTAAAATGAGACAAGAAAATGGATTATGGCGAGTAACTGGGAATATTTTGAGATGAGCCATAGTCGTGTCTGAGACATTACATAATTTAGTTAATGATCTCTTAATATTAAGAGACACGGATACAAGGAGACGGTTGAAGCGGGTGCTTCCCCTCTGCCTGTCCATCAACCTTTATGTCTGTGGTGGAATAGGTTATTGTTGAGGACGTCAGCAATGTAACCGTATGTCGTGTGCGATTGTTTGTTTCTATTACAATGTTGTATTAGGCTGACCCACCTAATCTTCTATGTCCCAATTTGCAAAGCCCACTGTTCGTTCCTTCGTTATAAATTGTTTCGGGAAACATCCACAAGATTAATAGTTATGAAGCTCTTGACGCGCGTTAAGTGAAAATCGTTCTGAAGTTCTCTTGTAAATTAAGCTGAATTTCCGCCGGGTGATTTTTTGTGCTGTTGCCATATTTCTTTTTGGCTTCATCGCTTTCGAGGCGAATGTTTTACAACCCCCATTGACGGCGTGCTCTAAACGAGGCAACATCATCGTTCGGTATTCATTTTAAAGTCGTTTAGGCCGCAGCAGAAATTGCTCGGGCGCAGAACGACGCTCAAAGCCTTTATGTTTTCCGGACAACGGGACTTGAAGAACTGTTCCCATAAATTATTCCGATAAGTTGGTATTCAACTGTAATTAAGATGTTATTTCATTCTGTGAATAACGATCTCAACTTGGTGTATGAACGAACGAAATAATGAACTCGATAAATCGATTATGAAACGCCAGATAGAATTTTATTTACCAATTACATTTTTAACAATATTATTTGAATTCCTGAATCTGTTCAAAGTTTGTGTACCTAAGTATTATAAAACTTTCGTAGTAATACTTTACCTAGTTTTTGTATAATATAACTAAAGTGACGAGCGGGAATGTCTGACGTCAAGACAAACCTTTTCGGGTTTAGTTATTGTCATTAAATACTTTGTAAGTACATTTTATTAACAATAAATTAAAAAAAAATACATATGCTCTGTGTACTTGTAGTATGATTCCATTATAAACGAGTGGCAGCAATAGAACGAAAGATTTATCTAGTCTGTGATTCCAACCTACTTCAGAATCAAAAACTGCTCGCATCACTTCTCCTTTCTTCTTTAGCATCCTATTCCTATCATCATTACTTCGGTCTGCTGCTAAATCTAGGCCATTACCAATCTGAGTAGGTAAGGTACTCCACTGGTATTCCACATGTTTCGGACACGTTACAAAGCCATTATACTCTATAATTGAAGACTATTAATAATAAGTCGAAAAAATTTCTTACGCAGCTTAAGTAGCGCAGGTTGTTGCCGGATAAAGGAGCGAAACTGGAAATAGAAAGTAATTGTTAAGAAATATGAGAGCAGGTGGCGTCGGTGGAAGGCTGCCATGATAAATAATGATAATAAACCTTTATAGAAGTTCAAATAATTTAACACGTCTCTTTGAGTCGTTCTGTATTTGTTGTTTTTATTTAAAAAACGTCGCCCCACGCTAGGATTTTTCTCCTGTGTCGTGGGTACAGTTGCAAACAGAATCACACATGCACATACGCCCAGACTGGACAGTCTGGTTTTATATTCATTGCTTTTGAATGAATATAATGTTATAATGAATGTATGTATTTTATTATAACATTCTACGAACACGTTTAGATAGTCTTTAAAGTTATGATTCCTATACTTTAAAGTTTTGATTATAATATTCCCGTGTTAAACGAATCTTATACAGGTTAGGTATTTTATTTTGTTTGTGCAACAACTTTGTACAAGAAATTACATACTTCAAATTATTTAAAATTTGCAGTTTTTAAATGCCTATGTTTATTTCTTTCCCCTTGTTCGCCGTTTTGAATAGTAAGGGGTTTTATTTACACTGCTCACGTATAATAAACATTTTAATCAAATAAGTGATTGTCCTATTCGCATCGGGGATCCATTTTGAATACAAAATGAGGGAACGCGAAGATTTTGGTCACGTATCTTTATAATGTACCTGCTGTGTGTTCAGTCTCGGGAAATGTAAGACGTTTGTGTTGTGATCAAACATGCTTCACTGTACCGACTAGGTACGGCACATTTATTTCGCTACTTATCCTACGGTATGTATCACCCTTATCATAGATCTTGCTTCATAAAAAATTAGATCTTCCGAGTTCGTGCCTGTTTTCCCAGTGAAAGTTGAGCCTAGGCTTATTTTTTTGTTGTTTTTTTTTTTGTGGTGATCTAATTTAAAGATGGCGAAATTATTTAGATAATATTTTACTATGGTTTTCTTTACGCTTAATTGTTATTGTAGTTGATAAGTGCCTGCAAAGGTCAATGCTGAATATAGATTTCCCTCATGCCTTTGCTGCTGCCCCGTTTGCCTGTGCAGACCAGTGGGTCTAGACAAAAGCTACGCGCTTATTTTTCAGCAGTCATTTCGCAGAGAAAAGGTATGGAAATGACATTAGAATTTGACAACCTCACGCTATGTTACTCGCAGCTAATGTTATCTCCATACATTTTTTCTGCGGAGCGACTGCGAAAAATTGGCTTGCGTGTGGCTTTTGTCTAGGCCCACTGTCCTGTTGGTTAGGTTTAAAACGTTTTATTTAGCTTACTCTGTTTGTTGTTGTTGTTGTTGTTGAGGAGCATCGGTGGCGCTGTGGACTCGGCACTTGCCTTCCAATCGGGAGGTCGGGGGTTCAAGATCACCATGTACGCTCGGCCAAAAAATTGGTTTACCTACCTAAGGTTAAAATTCAATTTCATGTCATAATACAACACAGTTTACTTTCCTTTGCATTAAAATACTGACAGCTGCCAAGACAACCTTAAAGATATTTTGTGGATACGCAAAATTTTGTGAAAACTGGTACACCACTTTCTTGGCCCACCGTACCAATGTGTTTTTCGTTTTTCGAATTTCATATGTACCTACATTTGTTTGACGCTACGATGAAGGAAAACATAGTGAGGCAACTTGCATACATCTGCGAAAAAATTCAAAAGTGTATGTGAAGTCGACCAATCAGCACTGGGCCAGCTGATTGATTGACAAAAAAATTGATTGACTCGAGCCTTTTTTTTTACGAGGTGAATGCGTTTGCGCACCGTCCAAGCCCCCGCAGGGGCAAGGGTGTGTGGGACTCCGCAGGGAGCGACTACCCACTAAACCCCTCGATATGCCCTCTTTGGCGCCACGTCCAAAGGACGCGCCGCTGCCGAACGAGGTCGTGGGAACCCTTACAGACCGACCATAACCCCGTCTGCGGCACCTGCCCACCAATGGCGGGCCCCTCACGCCCTCTCCAAGATGGAGATGAGTTCCCGGGGCATACTCCGGGTGGTAATTTTTTACTGTGGTTTTCTTCCACGCGGCCCGACGCTCAGTGCGCCAGGCCCCCGGCCCCGCTCAGTGCGGGGTAACGGGCTTGCCCGACGGCAGACCCCACTGGATTCATCGCCGCGCACACGAGCCGAAGCTCAGCGGCGCCAAAGCGCCAACCCACCGCAAAAAGCGGCCACGGTGGCCACACGAGGTGGCCCGCCGAGTAGCACTCGGCCATCCCACGCCCCCCTCATGGGGGCCGCACAAGTGTGCTGAAGCCACACGTTGATCGGGTCAGCCTCAGTCCTTGGAACAACGACACGCCGGAGCTCTACGAGTCTCCCAGCCTCAGAACAACGACATGCCGAAGCTCAACAAGGACCTGCACCAACCTGATCAAAGGGGCAACGGCACACGGCGCAACGCGCCATGACCCGCGAGCGGGTCCCCAGGCGACACACAACCCCATCTTCAAAAAGAAGGGGAGGTGACGCCCCACATGGCCACGTGAAGTGGCCCGCCGGGTTAAACCCGGCCACACCACGCCCCCTCCACGGGGCAGCTGTCAGACTCTTAGCCCGCGGCAGAAAATCTGCCGGGTTGCCCAGGGTGCACCACGAGGAGGTGTTCTGACATCGCACCCTGATTGACTCGAGCCTACCCTAACTTAGGGTAGGCTCGAGTCCTTCGATGGGGACGTATATATGAACTTTTATGGTGGATTGTTGTTGTTGAGTCTTTAGTCATTAAAATTTTACTTGATCATTGACCGATTGATCTATAGTTTGGTACTTGGTACATACCTTTAATTCTGATGACAATACAATAATACTACAAAATGGCGGTTCACATTTTTTCAACCCCTTGTATTAAGTAAAAGGGCTTGACTAGTAGAATCATCATCATCATCATCACAGCTCATATACGTCCCCACCGAGGGGTTCGAGCCTACCCAATGTTAGGGTGATTAGGCCTTAGTCAACCACGCTGGCCCAGTGCGGATTGGTCGACTTCACATACATCATTGAATTTCTTCGCAGATGTATGCAGGTTGCCTCACGATGTTTTCCTTCACCGTAGGAGCGTCAGACAAATGTACATATGAAATTCGAAACGAAAAAACACATTGGTACATGGCGGGTCTCGAACCCCGACCCCCCGATTGGAAGGCAAGTGCCGAAACCACAACGCCACCGACTAGTAGAATACAGTAGGTAAATCATAAATAAAACTTTATAATAAAAATACGTTGAAACATTAACCGTTTTGTTGGAAAAAAAAAACGATGATGTAGATAACGCACTAAAAGCTAAAAAATAATTACGTTGTTCCTAGGTACCAGTCATCACACTACTCTCCTCATCAATCTAGAGCATTGATCAGTCGTAAAAATAAAATCGAGGAGCGTACGGTAACCTGAGTAAATATGTAAATAGCATTTATAATGATATGAGCGGTCGACTGTTAATAGAAATTTCACGCGCCTCCCGATTTGTACAGGCACTTCGCCCGGTACGTTTCAACCCTAAGCAATCCAGCAGGACGTGGGCGATTGTTTTCTTTGCCTCCACGCTCGCCCTGCTTAGAGGGTTGTCCGTGATACCTTTAATCCTTCCAGCACGGTATTACCGTGCTTCCAGTGTCTATGTGTGTCTTCCTGCTCTGTCAGCTCTATGTGGATTCTGTATTTTTTGTCAAAAGGAAGACAGATTTTATTCTACCACATGCTGCATTCACAAGTGGAGTGTCGATCCATACCTTCGATAGGTAGGTTTTTATGATAACTTATGATAATGTGCCCGTGTTCTCACCACACGTTTAGAATTCAAGTGGGAAATGGCACGCTCCACATGCCAGTCTTATCATAATCTAAATGAATTAGAACTAACTTGTTAGATGTCACGTTATTTCAAATGGAGGTTGAACGTTTTCCAAAGTTGCAAATCCCCAGACGATCAATTTGTGTTCGAAACGACAATTGACGTTTGCAACGTTTTCGTGTTAAGAAGTTCATTGGAATGATGAAAGACCATACAATTCAGTATTTTTGTATTAATAAATAAATATAAAAAATGTGTGAAACCCGTTATTCAAAAATCGTACTGATGCACACACTTAAAAGATAATGATTTCTTTAAATAATCTATTAAAACTGTTTGTGTTCCAGCCCATTAATATGCAATTCACAAAATGCAATTCAAAAGTTTAACTTTTTTGTTGCCATATTGCAATCATATATTTTCTAATAAAGTAATGCAGCCCATCTCATGTTGATGATTCTTTAAATATTTTGTAGTTACGTAAAGAGTAGACCAATAGTTGTATTCTTTCTGCCTAATTCGGCTGATTAATGATTAATTACCGAAATAGAGGAGCCTTCTCTATTTCTACTTAGATATAAAATTAAGATAACTTAACAGTTTATTGTTTAGTGCCGACTCAAAATGAGTTCATTATATAAAAATAGTCAAGACTGCTTTTTTGTTCAAAAATAATGATGGTACCTATTCTATCCTTAATGGCGTTCGAACACTTTTATATGAGTTTGAAACTTAATAATTGGACGTAAAGTGTAGTTTTGCCTACTTAGTATAGTTTGACAGATAGATATTTCACGATAAACGATCATGGAATACGAAACCTAATTCAAAGTGGCGGGGATTAGATACGTAGACTGGTAACGAAAAATACCTAATCCACATACATATTTTTTATGCCTCAAGTTTAGTCAATAGGTTTATTTATTTATTGCTTTTTAGTTTCGTTTTCGTCGGTTTACTTTTAGAATATCTGTGAAATATGAAATCGAAATAATGGCCATTTTGATACGCAAATATGTATTCACATCAAAGTAAAGAACTTATGAATATTGATAAATAAATGAAGCCCCATCTTTGTATGTTATGTAATTAATTTACTTAGTTTTCGACGTATCTCTTTCGCGCTCCATTGTATAGGTATACAGGTTCTAATGGTGTTTAATCAAATGCGTTTATCCAGCGCGAAAGAGGCTAAGTGGGTTATTCCTTGTGTTCCGTGGGCTGACGTCGTATTAATCATCCCATCCTGAGTGCTAAACCTTGTTGACGGTGATGCCCAGATGAAATGCCCTCAGCGCTATTATTGCCCGAGAGGTTTATTTGAGGAATTTTAAAAGTTCAGGCTGTGGATAAAAGAGGGTCAATAAACTAGTATAATTTCTAAATCCCTTATTATATTTTATCAGTAGTGTTAAGAATAATGGAGGAAAAAGGGAAAATCTCAAAAGGTTTCTCCTGTCGTTCAAATGCTACTTAAAGCGCAGTTGTATAATTTCTAAATCCCTTATTACATTTATCCATAGTAGTTAGGATAATGGATGAAAAAGTGAAAATCTCAAAGCGTCTCATTACAATACGTGTTCTACGTTTTAGTCTTTGCTTGAACTTGAAGCTGTCTCTATCTACTCAAGTGAAAGACTATAGACTACTCTTAATTACTCAAGTGAAAGGACAGTAGGTTTAAACCAAGACTAAGTATAGACCAGATTTTGTAATACGGTCGGACAGTCTTATTACATGACAGTTAAAGTATAGTTTAAACGATTTTTTCGTTTTGAGACCGATACAGTTTCTCCTCTCGTTCAAATGGTATTTAAGTATGATATTGTGTTATTATGTAGACGGAATCATCTAGAGTTCAGTTTTCTAAGCTTCTTACTTAAAGCAATTTCATCTCAAAGTAATTAACTATACTTACAACTATACATTACACCAAATAGGTATTATACACTTCTGGACACATCTATTGGCCCACCTTGCATTTTCAGTTTCGTTTAGTCCTAGCAAAAATTTTATATTAGGTCGAGCAAAAAGTTTTTATGCAGTTTTGAACCTGGCACATTCATAATTATATTCAATAGTCTTTTTTTGAATTTCGAACACAGAATTTAAAGAAACAAAAGACAATTTGGAGCCTGTTCGTTGATATCAAACAATCGAATACTAAAAAAACCTGATTTTATTGGTTTACTTGGATTTAATTCTTGAAAGTGTGATTTTTCTCTTTGGTTTTGCAACAAACATTACTTATTCTTAACATTAAGGTGAGGTTCTATCAATAATCTATGGATACTTCGCCTGAAGTTGCAGCCCAAGCTGTGGCACTTATCCAAGCCGGACACAGCCAAAGAAATGTGAGTGCTCAACTTAATTTAAGTCGATCTGCGGTCCGAAATGTTTATCGGAGGTACCTAGAGATTGGCGGCTTTGTTCGTCGCCAAGGAAGGCCACGATCTCGGGTCACAACTGAAAGGCAGGATCTATTCATCGTGACGACCAGCTTGAGAAATCGTCACCTTACCTCCATTGAGATACAAAACCAACTTCGCGACTTCCACGGAGTATCTGTGAGCGCTCGAACTGTTCGGAGAAGGTTAAAAGAACGCGATATGGTACCACACAAGCCAGCTAATGGCCCCAAACTAACGCGAGCCCACCGAACAGCGCGTCTTCATTTCTCGCGCACTCATTTAAATTGGACTCAGCAGCATTGGAGCTGTGTACTCTTTTCTGATGAGTGTAAAATTGCGTTACATGGCAATGATGGAAGGAAGAAGGTCTACCGACGTAAGGGAGAGCGTTTTGCACAATGCTGCTTTGAAGAGAGGGTTGCTTATGGCGGTGGCTCATGGACTGTCTGGGGCGGTATATCCGCGAGCGGCAAAACTCAACTTGAGGTTGTTACGGGACCACGGCTGCCATCATTAAATGCTGAAAGGTACATTCGTGAGTGCTTAGAACCTCACGTGATGCCATACGTGGACCATGTGGGCCCAAATTTCCTTTTTATGCATGATAATGCAAGAGCCCATACGGCCGGCATCGTCAGGGAATATCTTCGGGATGTGAACATCATAGTTATGGACTGGCCAGCCAGAAGCCCAGACATGAACCCGATTGAGCACATGTGGGACGAGCTAAAAAGACGTGTTAGGGCTCGTCAGCCAGTTGCCCAGACGATGCAGGAGTTGAAAACTGCCATAGAAGAGGAATGGGAGATGATCCCTCAAAATTTCATAGAGCGGTTGATAAACTCTATGCCTAATCGTATGAGAGCTGTCGTAGATGCCAATGGAGGCAACACTCGTTATTAAATTAAACCTTTATTTGATAAAACATGTTTTTTATTCAAAAATCAACTGCCTTCATCAAGGCGCATACCCGACTTGTTAGGCGTAGCTCCATGTCGTGTGGTATTCTGAATTCAAATTTAAAACAATACGATCGAAAAAGATAGTAATATGTATCAGGTTTAAAACTGCATCAATAGTTTTTGTTCAATCTAGCAATTATATTTAGGTAGGGGCCATCGAAACCTAAACTCTAAGGTGGGCCAATAGATGTGTCCAGAAGTGTATTTTGTCTCATGTAACATCTATAAGTCCTCAGTAATGGGCGGCTAATTGCGGCAATGCTTATTGTCACAATCAGCATGATTTCAGCAGCACTCCGAGCTGCTACTGAGAATGTTCTACTCAAAACACACAACCTTTTACCTGGCTCGGGGATTAACCTGTGGCCTTGTGTACCTCATATACCAACGAAGCAGTATTACTCATTCATTCAGTCATTTCATCTTATTAATGCTATAACACGTATATGTTTTTCTACCTCCTAATAGAATAATGAGTCTGAAAACTTTTAGTTTCTTTCTCAAATGATTTCGTCTTGAAAACAAAACAAAAAGTATCGAATGGAAAATACAACCTTGTTAAGGTATAACAGTTGTTCCTGGAGCAGATGTGAATTCATTGAAGTTGCCATTTATCTTTCCGAACGCTTTTGATATTTGTGCGGTGTCCGCTACCGCTCAACAATGCTCGTTAATGGGATTAACGTTCAATTCCCATTTCTATAATCTAATGGGGTTTCGCTAAACGTCGTTAATTTCGAGGCTGGCATTCAATGCCCAAGCGATTGGCACCCGTTTACAAAACGAAGATTTACCGAACAAAACAGATGGTTGAATGGATGGCTGCGTTTTGGGCCTTTTGTGCTCGGGCAGTGCGACTTCTGAATAAAATCCACTTCTCTATAAAGATACACGGTTTTGTTGTGGATTCTATTAGCCGGTGTTAATTTGGACGACTGTGATTGATGGCTGTCATGATTCATATTTATGCATGTCATGTCGCGCTGCTTTAGACCTCGCAACGCCGCAATGTTGTCGACGTTGTGAATGGCAAATCGAGTCTATTTAAGACACATTAAAAAAAACGTTTTGTATGAACCCCCATGAAATTGCTAACATTTTATTGCGAATTATTATTGGACCTGTTTGTTATATATAAAAAAAAACATATAATCTATTGTTTTTTATTACTCAAATTTCAAATAAATACTAAGATTAATGATTCTTGATGTTTAGAACTTACGATGTTGAAAAACATCGTGAGGCATTCTGCATACATCTGTGAAGAAATTAAAAACTAATCATGTGTATTATATTTAACATTGAAATTTTAATTAAGATAACAGACGCTTAGAACTTACTTAAATTACACTAATGTTTAGAACTCGATGCGACCTAATAGGTGTTCTTAGGGAATTTTCGTAAGGGGCAGTGGACTGTTTAAGTAGGTAACTGGTCTATTCAAGATTTTCAATCAAACTCGAAGCTTAGGTACTCTAGTTAACGTAAGGAAACAACAAGGTACAATGAATTTGATATTATTAATTCAATAAATGTAAAATGAATTTGAGTTTGATCCGTAATTCGATTGAATTTGAAATATGTCTCTAACAGTACAATTTTCGCAAACGTCGAAGGAACGTTTTGCGTTTTGTTTCAGCATGCTAACAATCTACGTTTAGTTTTATAAAAATACATACAAAAATGATGAAAAATAATAAAAATATAAACAAGAATATTAATTCGAAATATTCGGAAATATTATTCTGAACATAGTAAAATGTAACAATATTATGTTTCCTAAGCAAGTCCTAGTGTTAATAGGCACTCACTGCTCGTAATCTACTAATGAAACGTGGCACAATTTTCACTCCATTTGACTGTCGCGCGCGGAAGCTTTCGATACAATTTGTCAAGTATATTGCGCTACGTAGTCAAAAAGGACTTGGTTAGCCATTTTAAGATTAAAGTGTGTAATGGTTTGGTATGATTGGTGGCGATAAACGTCAAATGGGTGTATAAAAGTTAAAATTACACTATATAATTATATAACATTGTGTTATTGGTATCATCAGCTCAATTCTGACTGTAACCATGATGATGGTAAGTTTCATGCATCATGTTTGGTTATCGTGCATCTTGTTCGGCACAATACTCAATTTTGATCTAAGTACTTTCATAGAATGATTCCGTTTAACCGAAGCGCTGCCTGATACCATTGTATTTATACAATCAGTCAATTGGTAGCAATCACCTCACGTTGCTCACCTACCGAGGCAGTTTATCTCAATTTTGCCAATAAATATATTTTCTGTATTCGTGGCGAAGTCATTCGCGCATTGTCTAGCGCCGCCCGCCTTAGCGGTTCGCCCCTCTGTGTGAATGAACCGTCTATTACGCTCATCCACCGACCCTACGTATATTTGTTTACATATTTTATTATTATGGCTTTATTCTTAGCTCAATAGACAGAGATACTGTTACGTTACCGTGCGTCGCCATAACGCTAGTGTAAGTCGAGACGTGATATAATTGTTGCTATTATTGCTTGCTCTTGGAGTAAACTGATTGATTGGGGATAGTTTTTTTAGTAGTGTTTTTATTTTATTGTATCGTATTCGAATCTTAATCAACTATTTTTTCCAGAATTTCTTTTCACTCAAAACTTGCCTTTCACTCAACACTTTTTCTTTTGATACTGATAATATACTCTTACAAACAACTTTGTACACCTTAATGTTGGCTTTGTGCTATCGAAAAATTTAAAGGTTTACATTGTAAGGTGCTCTTTCGAAACTAAACCTATCAATTTTCTTCAACATTTAAAAATATAGTCGGCGACAAATAGTCTACTCAAAGCTCACCGAGTCATCTATCTGTTGACTCTATCTCCGCGATGAAATCTTATTTCGTCACCCGCGAGCTCTATAACTCAATTGCGTGGGTTCACCGGCACCGGCTAGGTGACATGTACTTGCACTGCTCGCAAACTCTCGGCAATAAGTTCTGGGCCACAAAAATAACGGGTCAGCAACAAAAACCGCAATATCTTTTAAAATATTGAAGCTAGCGTTGTGAAATAAAAATTAAAAAGAGTTCCATACAGTTCAAATTTGGTTCGGGTTGGAGAAGACGCAGGTTCGAATTTTGTCCGAGGCGAAATTTCTTTTTGTATTATTCATTTTTCAATACATATTATATTTACAATTTTTCAAGACAATGTAAATTTTCAAGTATAAAATTTGCGTCCGCAATATTTTAACTAATTCTTATGAAATCTGTAAAGATTTTCAAATTGGATGGTTGATTGCGGTCGGCCCTACTTTATTGATAGTTCAATTCAATTTCTTTATTGCCAACCAAGTGAATAAATTGATTTTAAAGCTAGGTTAGGTACGTCCTTAGGAACTTGGTCGCCTTTAACAGGCACCGCAATAATTTATCGTAATGAATGAAATGGATTAAATGCAATGAATACAAAATTAGCACACTATTACACAACAAAACATTTATATAAAATTGTGATTATGCGAAAAATTCATTTAATGTATATAAGCATCTTTGTATTAAAATTTTAGTTTTTTACTAAATGTGACATAAATCGATTTTTGTCACATCTATTAATAATATTAGCTCCTTAACTATGAAATTTACTCATGTATTCGAAAATTATAATTCACTTTCTTTTTCCTCAATTGTTTTTTTCTTTGCGTCACTCAGTTTACAAAATGGAAAACTTGAAATATCGCGTTATTTACGAGTACGAGTTCCACCGTGGCACCAGTGCTGCAGAAACGGCTCGAAGGATTAATGATGTGTATGGCGACTGTGCCGCAAAAGAAAAAACTGTGTGTTTTTGTTTTTCGTTTTCGTTCTGGAAATTTTGACCTGCAGAACAAGCCCCGTGGACGGCCGGAGACCAATGTTGATAATGAAGAATTTAAGGCTATTGTGGAAGCGGATCCATTGCAAACCACGTCTGAGTTAGCTGCAGGCTGCGGTGTTAGTGATAAAAACTGTTTTAATCCACTTGAAGCAAATTGGTAAGGTGAAAAAGCTTGAAAGGTGGGTACCTCACGAATTGAGTGAAGCAAATCAACAAAAGCGCGTTGACTGCTGCGTTGCATTACTCAACCGGCACAATAATGAAGGGATTTTAAATCGAATCATTACTTGTGTATTAAAAAAGGTAGTATTAAAAAAGGCGTCGATGGCGTAGTGCGTAAGGCTGTCGCCTTCCAATCGGGAGGTAGCGGTTCGAACCCCGCCACGTACCAATGTGTTTTCAAATTTTGAATTCATATGTACGTTTATTCGACGCTTTTACGGTGAAGGAAAACATCGTGAGGAAACCTGCACACACCTGTGAAGAAAGAATTTCTTTACAGGTTGTGTGTGAAGTCGACCAACCCGCACTTGGTCAGCGTGGTTGACTAAGGCCTAATCGCCCTAGTTTAGGGTAGGCTCGAGCCCCTCGGTGGGGACGTATATGAGCTGTTGATGGATTACTTGTGATGAAAATTGGGTCCTGTACGATAATCGGAAGCGCTCACCGTAATGGCTGAACCCTGCCGAACCAGCCAAACCATGCCCCAAGCGAAAATTGACTCCAAAAAGGTGGAAACAAAATAATTGATGGAAAAGTCCAAAATAATTGAGGAGAAAACGAGTGAATTATAATTTTCGAAACACAAATAAAAGGGAATAAATTTTAATTTGGAATTCCTAACCATAGAGGAGATACTTGAAATCAAAGTGGCCAGGCCACGGCTAAGGACCTAATATAATAAATGTACTAACATTTACCGGGTAACCTCCAGCTATTATCAGCCTTATGACGTCCAGCCGACCAGAACTAAGCTAATTAAAGGTTTAAATATTTTCTGAATTTAATCCCCGACGTCCCGACGACCTGAGATTGATATTAAATCGAAGTAATTATCTCTGATTGAGATATTTATAAGCTTCTTTCAATAGAAATAATACGTTGAGTTTAATTAGTTGCGATATTATAATATTTCTAATTCTAAAGAACGGCTGTTATTCGCTCCTCCACCTCTCATGGGAGTGGTCAATGCCGAGATGTGAGCGTATTATAGATAAGACTAGCTGTGCCCGCGACTTCGTCCGCGTGGAATAGTAACTTTTGTTGAAGTTGATTAAAAGTAGCCTATGGTATATCTTATATAATTAAGTATCTATTAGTGAAAGTCCCGTCAAAATCGATCCAGCCGTTCCGGAGATTAGCGGGAACAAACAGACAGACAGACAGACAAAAAAAACTAAATTGTGTTTTTGTTATTTGTACCTGTGAATGTATAATTCATTCCCATTTAGTAAAAACTTGTTATTTTGACATTACAAACAGACACTTCAATTTTATTCATTTGTATAGATATAGATGATGACACAATTCAAGACTGACCGCTGTATGATACATTTTTCTATACGTCATCAAAACAAGTCATCTATTACTTTTACTTATTGAAGTTTGTTTAAATTAACCCGGCGCCAATGACGTAAAAATAATTACGAGACCGATGACACCGGGTCATCATGACTCAATTTTTATCAATAATTGTTACACGAAATTTAGAAAGTTACTTTAATGTTAAAAACTGTTTATCTAAAAAGGGTTCTTTACTTAGGTAGTAAAATAAAAATAATGCTTATGAATTTTATAACTCAATTTTTTTAAGCTTTCTCGATAACACATGCAAAATAGACGTTGAAAACGTAACATATTAACATTTTTGATATTTGGTAAATAATTCTTAGTAGTAATAGAAATTAATAATCTTACAGATTAAAAGGGAGATCAAACAAACTTTTTAAAATTAAAATAATAAGGAATCAATCTTCTTCTTCATCATTCCGAGCCATGGAACTGCTGCAGTTATTGCAGAATGAAATCAAATGCTCTGGGTATACGTAAATGTCGTATATACGAGTATGACAAGTATAAGATGTTTTTTGTCCTTTTTAGACGAAAATATTTGACATCTCTTTGGAGTTCCTTAAATTTTATTTATTTGTATAGATGATGACACAAGTCAAGACTTTGACCGCTGTATGATCCATTTTTCTATACGGCATTAAAACAAGTCATCTATTACTTTTACTTATTGAAGTTTGTTTAAATTAAATGCCTCTATAAATACAAGGCAGACATAACCTTCTATTTTCTTTAACTTTTTATTTTATAACTTCTAGAACATTGGCTATTAAATTGCGTAAGTCGCAGGGGGGCAAAGATGCATTAAATCGCTTGGCGCCGGTGGTTGGGACGTTGAGAGCTTACGGGACTTGAGCGCGCAATCGCTTTGTCTCCTTTGCCTTAGCGCCGGATAAGCATGCAAACTAAGGCATAAGTATTTCGAATAGGTTTTTTCTTGTGTGACTCCTTTTAAATGTGGTGGCAATTAACGTTAATAACAGTCATTGCTTATGTTTGATTTATTATATCAAATTAGAGATTAATTAGAATAGAATACCCATTCTTGACGAACTGTGTACAAGGTGCTGGTGGTAATGCATATACAAGGTTTACGCGCAGAAAGTCCTATTCGTAGAAGGTCACAGTGTTTTAAAACGTATTATTCACAAATTGTCCTAAGTTCAACAGTTTACCCATAACGTACATGCAATTTAAATAGTAGATTGCTATACGAGAGTGGAAAGGAATTGATTCCTTTTATCCGTGTGAAGAACTCTACTTTTCATTTCGAATACAAGGAAAGTACAAAAATAGTTTTTTCAAAATATTTATTGATCAAACATGAGTATAACCTATTTAAAATGCATTGAAATCTTTGAACAAATTGTGAATTTTAATTTTTGAGTGGAATATTAATGCTGTTAGATATTGTATGTAACATTTGACTTTGTTGGATTTCTGTTAAACTAGTCTGACCCTGGTGGTTGAATAGACGGTGAAATCTATGACAGAGACTCCCTTGATGTAGTTGGTTTTGGCGAATTGGGCTGTAAATTTATGTGTTAGTTAATTTCTCAAAAATTTTTGTTTAATTTTGGTCAAAATCCTGAATGTAGCCTTCTGCGACTGTGCTGGATTTATATTCTCCAAGTCTTTTAACATTGTCAAGTTGGCTCCAAAATCGGCTAACAGTGTCGCTGACGTTCTTCTATAAGAATGCCCGGTATACTGTTCACAATTAGGTAAATTTAAATAATATGTTCCTATCTGCTTCGGCATACCTTTGATTTTATTTTTACCGATCACTTGTTCACAGAATTTTCCTTTTTGGTAGTTGAGAAAAAAGCGATCCGTTTTTATGTCATTAAGTCTGATGGTAGAGCTGATTTTTATCGCAATTTCAAGATTGGTCCCATAGTAAAAAAAAATCTATTTGCCTGTCTGAACAAGCACACAAAATCAGGTTCCTGCTTTAAAAGTAGCCCTGTATATTATATACATTGCAAAGATATTTATATGACATATTATATTTATATGTGAAAGTAACAAGAATATAACATTTAGTGTATCGAGTGAAAGTCATGATTATTAGGATAAAGCATCGCCATAAACTCTATTGGATCCAATAGTTGACTGGTAGAGAATATCATATTCCATTAAGTCCGCTAATTGTACATTATTTGTATTGTGCAATAAAGTTTTAATAAATATACTTGCAATAAAGTTGTAATAAATAAATAAATATACTTACCATAATGGTGTGCAACTTGGGAGAGTGCGCCGCGTGCAGGTAGAGTTGGCTTGATTCCCATAAGGTGTTATTTCGCATCCCTTACACCCCATATATTGAATCTTATAATAGTCCAATCCAATTAAGTGAATATCGTTGGAGTTTAACAACATGCAGTTTTGTTTGTACACAGTATGGGACTTATCAGCCAATCTAATAAATGCTGACTACCAGTATCTGATAATGTCACGTAGTCACTTTATATCAACAGGCTCATACAAGTCTGTTGATATAATGTGCAATACGCTTATTATCTTATCCGGCGTGTGTTGAGCGCCGTGCGATTTCAAGTGCTTTTTAAGGTGATCGCAGATTTCAGCGTGTTGACGCCGAATTTCCTCCAACACGACTAACAATGGAAAATTTTGGCGCATAATTTGTAGGATCAAGCCTCATGATCTGTCTGTCTAGGTAGGCAGTTACTTTTACCTGATAGAAAACCTCAACTAAATAAAAATAATGTCACGTTGCCTTTCTGTGGTTGCTGGTGCCGTCATTTTGTGTTGGCGTCGTCGTGAGCTTTGGGCTTGCACGCTGTAAGCAAAGTGACTTTGCGAGCGTACGTAGGCTTCACTTTAATCAATATACGTTCCACTGAGCATAGCTGAGAGAGCTGAGTGAACGAGGAGGAATTAGCCTTATCTTCATCACGTTGGCCAGATGGTTTAGGCGTAGTAAACTCCCTTACGGCCGGATTCAATATTCTATCTATAAGTATGTGAATAATTGACATTAGCTACATACAAAATACGTCAGTAAATAGGGTAGTTGACTCATATCAAAATTTATTAAAATATTGTTTATTTCTAACAGTATTTGGCATAAGGTTCCACAATATACCGATTTTAATAAATAACAATGAATGATTACTGTAAAATTTTAGTTTGAAAATGCTAGAAATAATCTTTTTTAATCTCACGCCGTAAACGCTTTGGTATTCTGTGGTCAGGGCCGTGACGTCACTCATATAGTAAACAAAGAAATGTTAAATTTGATTCAACAACTCGTCGATTTGCACTATTCTTTCCTAAAACTGGCAAAAAATCGTCCAAATCTCCGTTATTATATGTGTAAATATCGTAAATTGTATTTATGTATTTGTATTAATAGCAAAATCAACCATTGATGTTGGATTTGTGAGAGCAGATAGTACAAATCTTCCGAAAATCGACAGATTGATGGTCAGGAGGTTCTTTGTGTATCGCTCTAAACAATATAAGTACAGTTTCAATACTGTTATAATGAAGAAGTGTACTTGTCAAGATTGTCACGCGGCAGAAGAGAGTTGCAAACATGCATTTTTGCTGTGGTTGCACCATCACAGTGAGGAGCTATTTTGTACAGCAGTTGAATGCTATTGGATAGAATTCTATCTCTCACAAGTCAAATAAACACTAAAAGTATTTACTTCAAGAGAAATGTTGAAAAGAAAACATCAGGATCATGTGTCAAATACCAGTGTAGTACTGCAAGAATTTGTAAATGAACATAAAAAGAGAAAGATTGGCAGTTGTTCATTTGTCAAGCATGAAGAAAATTACTGGGAGGAAAAATATATATACATTCACAGACACAGATTGTGACATATTTCTTAAAAAATAAAAGACCTCTTCAATGAAGAAATAATAAAGTGCATAGAAAACTAAACCACGAATCATTAATACAGAAGTGCTCTTTAGTTCGAGCTTCGTTATAAACAATAACAGCTTCCATGTGCTATAAAGTCAGCCAGTGCATAACACATGATTTTTGGTGGGAAATCTTGCAGACACCTACGAGTATAATGAAATGTGGATAAAAGTTGAAAGATGAAGATTTGGGTTGAAATTTGCAAAATGTGACCTCATTTCTGATTAATATCCTGTAATAGTCTATTCAACAAACGGTATCCATAAAATTAGATTAATACAAAATTGTCATGCTCTTTTACTGAAGAAAATGTTAATTAACAAAGACGGAAAACTGTGAACAGTATGCTTAATTCAAGTTTAGATGCAGATGTTTTGTGCTAAAGCAAAACTTATATACTTATGTGTTGCTAGCAGTATGTAATTTTGAAAACACTCAAAAGGTGACAATATTAGCTATAATAGGTATTTGTTCTAACAATCTGTATGTCAAAAAACTTTTTGATCAAATAGTGCCATTTTGGAAACTATACTACATTTTTCCTTACAATCATATGAAAGTATTACTTCATAATAAATCACTTTACTATTATTTTGACTTTTATTACCTGCGACCTTAAGGCAATATTATATACAAATTAATAAATTTGATCTAACTCTATTCAACCTATTTGTACTTTTGGAACATATATATTTGAGTAACAATGATAAATATGAGCAACAAACCTATAAAATATTATAAATATTTTTTTAGGTGTAACGGAAAAATAAAACACATGTATTTCAAATTAAAATATTTTGATTCAACTTAAACCTTTACAAGTCATTATTGTCAAATAAACATAGAACATTTTTTTTTGTGAAGAACATAATGACTAATGTAGTACAAAAATTTATTATGTCATCTTTAGATGTTAGTTATGTATAAAGTAAAGAAAAAAAATTCTTTATATTATTTATTTAATAAGAAGGGTCTTGTAAATTAGGAAGAGCACAGGCTGACAACACAGCAATCACATTTAATATATTTGTATACGGCTTTAAAATGGATAACTTGCATATTCTTGCGTAAGCTGTTCTGAAATTTACCAGCCATGGTGGCCAGCAGGTTTAATCAGTGAAGATATAACATCTTTCAGTTTTACCAAACTGGACCTATTTACTTCTATGGTACTTTGGTATATGAATACTTGAGTTATTTTGTTGACATAATGTTGTTCTAGTTGACGGGTCACATTTTGATGTTGTGGCTGAGCATGCACTGCTTTGTATTATGTTGCACAACTTTTACTGCCTTATCAATCTTGTTGTCAAGAGAACAGGTTAGTACACATTAGTTCTCATTAAGTAACCACTGAAAGCAACAAATTTTAATTAGGTACTCAGTAAATTCAAGTAAAAGTTGTTTAGATAAATACATATATTCGTTATGAAACTTTGATATTTTTGTTTGTATTACATACTTTTTAATTAATATTCAATTACATCATTATTCAATTGGACATAAGTACATATTCTTTTCTTTGAAACATCATCTAGTGTCAGTGTATAACTTAGATTAAATCAAAAAGGCGTGAATGGTCAAGTTTTCTCTCAGTTTTCTGGTCAAGTTAAAATTTGGTTGGTCGGCTGCAGTCAGTTTTCATTCTAACTGAAAGATAAAAATTTAATTAATGATTTTAAATACAACCTAAAAACTTCTATTTTGTTTAAGTTGAAACTGAAGTACCTTCACAGATTGAGTTATTCAGTTATAGTACTTACATTAATGTGATTTTCGCAAAAATACATTTGAGTTTCAGTAGATAGTTACAGGATTTCTTTAAGCGAGTGTTAACCAAATATTTCGCATGTCTATATCACTGGGTACGTCTAATCCACAGCTTTCCTGGAGTCTTTGAAGAGGTATTTCTATATTCCTGTTTTATTGTCCCGTTCCATATACAGTTTTACTATATTTTGTGATATTTAATAGAAAGCATTGTTTTTGTGAGGTTATTTCGCCCCCGTGCTTTGTTTACTATAAGACTGACGTCATTGCCACAGATAATCAACAGACTATCATGGCTGACCGTGTTTTCGGTCCAAAATTGAAAATCTTAATTTAAAATAGATTTTTTGCACTTTTTAGCGATCGAAAAAAATAATATTCATGTGCTATGGTCTAATACAACAATTATGAACATTTTAAGCCCTACTTTAAAAAAGGGTCAACTAGCCTATTGTTAACAAACCCAGAGATAGATAGGATGTAGATACCGGTCGTTAGTAGGCGCTTACGACATCTACTGATAGAAAGAAAGTGGAGACACAAGCATTTTAAATCATCACAGCCCGAAAAATAAGACTTATGTGTTTTTGACGTAAGCTTGTTTAGAACTGAAGTAATGGGACTAAGACCATATACGAGTATTGTCTATACGTAGTCGATCAATTAAGTATTCAAAGTCCACTGTAAGGATGATGGTATACATACAGATCACATTTCAATGCTTTGTGAGTCAAGTCAAAGTGGAGTAGATATAATGTGCGAATACCTTTACCGAACAAGTCTTGTCCATATCTTTTTGTGACGCCCTCGCTGTCGGCACACGGGAATGAGGTAGAAATTGGTTGTTCAGGGAACACTTTTCACTTTTTTCTTCTTTGATTCTGAAAAAATATAGACCGTAGTAGCTTTTTTAAAGCCATACTTAGCGCCACGGACGTGGAGGCTATTGTACTATTTTTCGTTGATCTTGCCGTTTAACGTTGTTTGAAAATGTTTGTGAAACGATAAAGAGTTAAGCGAGCTTTATGATTTTGACATGGATTTGTTTATAGATTGTAGAGAATATAGCTCGCTATTCTAAACCTATTTTATGTAAAAATGTTTATGGCATGAGAACTAATCCTTATCTGCTTGCGAAAATAATAAATAGCCTCCCAAAACACATTCAAGATTTATACCTCTCAAACTATGGATCAATCAAAGATGTTAATAACTACTTTATGCTATCTGATAATCATGAACATATATTATAGCCCTGATAACCTCTGTATGTTACTTGACAGATAAAACAAATTGTTTAATACTCAGTGCACCATGAATTTGTTAAAGTGTGAAATAGTTTAATTAAAATAGACCGAACTCTAGCTGTAAATAAGCCATAAGTGGCTTTAGCAGTTAATGAATATGTAACTCTGCGATACATTTTAGAATATTTGGAACTTTAAATAAAAAAAAAATGTTTTTTCTTTTTCAAACTGGTGTCTCATGGATTTTTATTCATCAAAATAGGATTAAGCTCCATCAAACATTACGTATGCAAAAATACACCATATCACATACGCCTATGACTCAATTTAGGCCACCAACATTATAAAGGGAAAAACGAGCCGAGAGGGATACCCAGAAGAGAGGCCGTTTGTCCCTTTCTGTCATTGCCATTTGGTAAAAAATCATCAAAATTAGTAGGTTAGTTTATAAGAGGAGTGGAGTCGCATTGTGGACCCTACCACACGCGCCCTAAGGGGCAGGGAGGAGAACACCGGGGGTTTAGTGGGTATGCCCGGCACTCTGCCGGGAAAGCCCACACACACCCGCCGTCTAGCCAATGGCGGGTAAGGTACGGTCATGCATTTCCCCCCGAAAAAAAAGGTTTGTTTCTAAAATCAACTATTTTTTAAAATTCAACTATTCAGTTACTTAAAATATGGTAATCCATCAATTATTTATGGAAAGATGTTTAAAAACAAGGTTATTTAATTGAAATATTTCATATAAATAGTGTATGTTAAGTCACGTCATTATTAAGACATAATAGGCTAGATGACTAAAAATTTTTTTTCGCTTTAATAAATGCTCATTCATATAATGAACAGGAAGAAAAAATCGGTTTTCGAATAACTTTAAAAACAACCAAGATATAAGGTATTAAAGATTTTTCTCCATCTCTTTCTAGCAAAATGGCAATTTACAAGGAGTTTATAGGGCCGTACTCAAGTATGACGTCACGGTTCATGTCGGATCTCTCTGTCTAATCGCCTTCAAATTAACAACTTAAAATGCTTGTATCTAATGTATTTCTTAGCCGACCGAGGACTGCATCTTTTCCACGGTATTTTAATATTTAATGACGAGACGTAAAAATTAGAATTCAGACATCATCCCAATTAAGAGTAAATTCCTAATCAGAAAAAAATCTAAAATTCTTCTGCTAGGCCCAGGTATCAAACGGATCCCGATGTCAATGTGAATAACGAAACAAAGCGGTCATTGTCATTAGGTATAATAGAGAACATGCAATATTTTTATTTCTGCGTTTATTGTAAAGAATCCCACGTAGATCACAAGTATGTTAAATATTTAAATAATACATTTTATTGCAATAAAATGCAGTCTGAAACTAACAGTTTCAAATTTCGCGCTAAAACGGGCCTACAGTTCTGATGACGTCACTCCTGTCTGTCACTCATTCGTCGCTAACATTCAATTCAAATATCATAGGGAAATTTTCCATTAGTTTCGAATTAGTTATTTTAAATTGACTATCTATCCCTATACGATGTCAGAACAATGTAATTATTGCTCTAAAAAAAGGCGTGTGGATTCATGTTTTTTTACCAATGTGTCCATCAACTTCAAAGAAGTCTCCAAATAAATTGTTTTTAACTAGACCTTCTGATCCAAAGTTGAAAAAAATGATTGTAACACTACCTTCTTTTCGTACTTTATGCTCTTAATGAAACACAAAAGCTTAACTGTGATTTAATACTTAAACTACCGTAGAAATTTAGTTTTTCTACACTCGAAAACTCGGCACTTTAAATTTAAACAACAAGTTACTACCATGTCGACACTAACTCTTAATAGGTTTCTGGGGTCTATTTTTATAAAACTAACTACCTTTTTTACAGAAAAGTGTTAATAATATTCGTAAAAATAATGTTTACCTTTATATCTGACGGGGCATAAAACACGAGTGATGTCACTAGTCGCTGATTGGTAAATCAAGATGCGTTCCATTTCGCGTATTTTCCTTCCGCAATTTTTCATGAAAAATAGTATTAACTAAAATAAAAACGTTGTCATCGTTCTTATTTTACGTTTTTATAACATTTTAATCACAAATCGTTCATTAATATTACATTTGCATCTTCCCCATTTTAATAAATATTTTTTTCTTTTGAATCGAAAAAGAAAGTTTTTGTTTTAAATCTTGATAAATGCAGTTTTGATCGCGAATAAATTTGAAGTTAGTAGATTAATATACTCGTAGTTGAGCTTGAAACAAAACAAGTGTTGTTTTTAAGTTGTCAATAATCAAAAATTATTTATAATATACATACATAACAAATATGCATAATATACACTTAATGATTATTATTTAAATGGACGTATGAAAGCTCTTTAACACGATAAGATTTTTTTTTGATTAACAAGTGAATTGAAGTGAGAGTGTGCGGCTGTAACATATTTTAACGCTCCTCAGTTTAAAATTGTACATAAAATGTTCTTTATCAGGACGATGCGGCCGCCCCGTGAATGTAGCAACAGCCTCGCTGCTCGCGTTTGTGAATCCGGTTTGTGCGATATCTTTATGTGCGACCCCCGACATCCGTTTTCTCGGGTGTTTTTTACTCAGCGGAACTATTCCATATATTTTAAATATTCGTCTTTTACTATAAACTGGCAACCCGTCCCCTTTTAGTGTACGTACATCATCTATCGCTTTCTCTTTGAGAGTAATCGCGGCGTCCATACAAAGGCTGTGGCGATTGTTGCTTTATAGAGCGGTAATGGACATACACACGACAACACGTCCGGTCACTTAACAGTTTCATTTTTGGATGGTCCTTCTTGGTAATGGAATAATAGCATTCGTAATAATTACTTATTGCTAAAGGTCCATTAGCAATAATTAAACTAAGTCGCTAAAATAAATGATGGCGTAATAACCTCGTTCCCGCGAAATCGTTTATGTTCGCGTCCTGCTGCCATCATACAAAATTCATAATCACATCACATCGCAGCGCTGCCTGTTACTACTGTTTATTATCGTGTTAGTTTAGTTGTGTGTTATTATCTGCTTGCTAATGCTATTTTTCGTTCTATGCGAATGCGATTGAATTTGTGACGACCCGATCAGACAGCTTACGATATTAAAACTGATTTTATCAAATAGCATAGCAATAGCACGTAGTATGCTAAGACGTGAAAACTAGCATAGAAAACTAGATAAATGAATTAAAATCAGTATTAATTTTTCGTCACTAGCCCTATTGTCGCTTGTAATAGCGATGTTTTTCGTAGTTTAAGTGTTAATCTTAAAGTGTTGCCGACTGTAAACTAACTGTCAATTTAAAAGTGTCTCTATCTATCACGATTCCGTGATGTTCAGATAAATACCATCTGCACGAAAGCTTATAGCATGCAAAACAAATTAATTAAAATTATTATTAATTTCCATGACTAGCCCTAATGTCGCTCATATTAATAGCGGTGTTTTTGGTAGTTTAAGTGTTAAGCTTAAAGTGTTGCAGACTGTAAACTCACTGTTAATTTAAAAGTGTCTCTATCTACGAGTATCACGATCTCGTGAAGTTCAGAAAAATATTATCTCTCCGAAAGCTTATGCATAAACATTTAAAGCCTATCATTTCAAAGTAATAGCGGCGAGGGGTATTTTTTGCGGTGAAATTATATTTGTACTTACCCTACGAGTTATTTATTCAAGCCAAGTGGTTTCAAATACTAGACCACAACTTGGCGAATTCGGCTAAAAACCCCTTATCAACTAGGAGTATAAAAAATAGTTTACGACCTATTCTCAGACCTACCGAATATACACAAAAAATCAAGTCAACTTGTTCGGAGGAGTTCGGGTACAAACACTGTGACATGATAATTTTATATATTAGATCAGGGGTTCCCAACCTTTTACCCTATGCGCCGCACTCAACATTATGCTAAAATACTACGCCCCCCTAGGGGCCGAAATGGGCGGTCAAAATAAGAAAATTAAACAAACGATAAAAATATTAGCGTGTTTAGTTTTATTCAAAAGTAGGTAATCAACTAAGAAAAGTAAAACGTACAATTAATAAGAGCACTGTGGCTGCACTTCATTAACCAATTGGTGAATACTTGGCTTCATAGTAGTCAGTGCACAGCGAACATCATTTTCCTCAATATACTTTATACAGTTTAGTTCTGGAGCCGCTCGCTGCGCCCCCCCCTTGATTCACTCTACGCCCCCTAAGTGGGGCGCGCCTCACTGGTTGGGAAACCCTGTATTAGATAGATAAAGATGACGTACATAATGATTTCAATGAAATATAAGGCCCCGGACGTTTTCACCCGCCCGCTCGCTGACCTTTATGTTTGATACTTCATGTTTAAATATGTATAATATAACGAAGAAACCCACAAATAGCTCAAACACATGTAGTAAGTAGCTAGTAATAGAAATAGTAGTAGTAATAGAAATAGTCTCTGTGTCAATAACGTTTATATTTCTTGTTACAGAGCGCAGATACTCGGCGGATCCAATTCCGCAAAACACTCCTACGACTCGGTAAGTATAATGCTTGCCACTTGAAATGTTGATATTCGATTTATTTTCTGCAAATATTTCACCGGCCCGCAAACGGAGCTTTGTACAGTGGTATATGTGTCGTTTTTATATGGTATGGTTTTTTCTTTATTCTATTCTATATCGGCGAAATTAATAGTTACTTCCGAAGTGAAATTGCGTCTGAAGTACACAGGGGTGCAAGGGGATCATAATAACATTGTTTATATGTACACACATAAATACACACAGAGGCAATACATATTATGTTGAAGAGTAAGAAACTGCACCTAATATTAATTTGTAATAATAAAATACTTAAAATAATGTTATATTTAATATGTTTTGGACGTATGTTTAATCAATTATTACACCATTTTTATGGAATAATAACAGATTAAGGTTGCATTTTTAATGTATAAATTAATGAAAATTATTATACATTCTTTCAATACTTTTAGGCGCGGAATAGTAAAAAAGCAAAACGGTAAGCTCTTTTACCATTTTACTCCTTTACCATTTTACTCCTTTACCATTTTACTCCTTTACCATTTTACGATCGCTTACCGATTTGCTTTTTGACCATCCTGCCCCTAAAGGTTTCAATAATGTGTTTCATTTTTTCCATTTCGTATTTGCAGTTAATGCTATTATTAGAATAGCTCAATCCTCTTTAATGAGAACATAAAATCTATGTGAGTGTGCCCGGCCGTAACTAGGTCACGCCAAGCTCCGAAAGCTCGTATTTATTCAAACACGCGAAATATCGTTTGTTCCCTCTTATCTGATTGTAGAGATTATAAGTTGATTAATGTTGCGCACGAGGCTCTTTCTGAGTGAGCTATTTTTAAGAAACAACAATTCCTAAAATTATACATTTAAACAGGTTTTGTTACGCAACAAAGCAATACGCAAAATGCAGCAATCGTACTAACCTACATATAAATGAAAGGAGTATACGAGCGATACGTTTTTTTTTTGTTATTATTGCGGAAGATATTGACTAGGAAATAAATGTGTACTCGCAAAACACATATTTTAAAATTTACTTTAGATATTGTAAGTATTTACGCAGACTTTATGTCGGGGTTTACCGGGATGGAACCAATATGTGAAATCAAGCAATGAAATATCTGATCCTCAAGGAGCACCAAGATATATAACGCCAGCTTTTTCATTTATAAACTGTCAAAGTTATCTCAATATTGTAAGTATTGATTTGTGCGTGCTTCATGCATGACGGTGCCTTTCTTTACCGGACTGAAACCAGTATGTTAAATCAACCTATGAACTATCTGGTTCTCAAGGAGCATACTGTAACATCAGTATTACCATTTTTAAGCTGTCAATATAGCTCTCGAATCTCCATTTTCAGGATCTGCGGGTTGAGTCTCACGGATTCGAAAAAAGTCCGAATTAGAATTTTTTCTTGAGCGGTAGTCACAGCTCAGGAATCAGGACACTGGTTTGTCGAGTACCGTCAATTTTTTAAGGACCTCGTCGTAGATTAGTTAAAGGTTACTTACACCTTACGTCTATCGAGCAGCCAGCCACGCACCCACTGACCCGCTGTGACGTCACTACTCGAATCGTCTAGCGTTCTTGCCACTCAGTAGTACCTACCTTCCTCCAAAACAATACTTTACAACCATTTTACACCCGGTAAAATGGTTGTAAAGTATTGTTTTGTGTCGCTGTATTCTTGTTCAAGTTGTAAAAACCTCACAAACTGTTTTTGGTGTTTCTACGAAGGCTGACATTTGAAAAAGTAACTGAAGGTTATAAATAGAGGAGATCCTCTCACAGCTATATGTCATGTTTATTTTTGTGAAGGTTATTTTGACGTCAAATTTTATTGTTGCCTTTGTTAATAAATAAATGTAAGTTGTTGCATTTACATAACATTACCTACATATTCCTACTGAACTTATAGGCAAGACGTGTGTTTAATAACCGATAAGTATTCAAGTGTTAATATTGTATTTGTCTGTGTGACTCGTTTGATTTTTTTCTCGAGCGGTAGTAATTGCTCAGCCAATCGGCCAGACGGCCACCCTATTCACAACTGTCGGATCGCGGACTAAATTCAGAAAGTCACGTGCCGTCTAGTTTTGATACACCGCAATAAAATGTGATTCCGTATATCGATTTTCTTCCGACAGTTGTGAATAAGGGGGCAGACCCAAGAACACTGGATATGTCGAGCCCCGCCATTTTTTGGTGGCGTGACTAGTGTCAAGTAGTAGGATCGACTTTTCACTTCTTCTTCTTTCTATAAAATATAATAAAATAAACACCAAACTTCAAATTAACAATTGACGTCTCGACTGCTCCCCTTCACTCGATAAAATTCAAGAGACTTTCCATTTAAGAGGATTGTGAAGCTGTAAATTTTCATACAAAAAGCGATAACGTTTTCCCTCCTCTTCTACATAGTCCAATTTTCATAATTTTTGGAAATGTTGTAGATATAATGAAGCTCTAGGTTCGTACGTTTTGATTTTGAAGGAATATCGCTCAGAATATCAATTATTATCATCTAAATATCTTAGACATAAAAATTACCTCGAGTATTTTTATCTTTTTTTGACTAAATTAAACTAAATTACAAAAAAGCGGAACGTAAAAAAGCGAAATGTACAACGTACATAGATTATGGTGTACTGAATCTAATGAGACCAAAATTGTCTCATTTCGTAAAGGTAAAGAGGGGTTAAAACGTTATCGCCCAAAACAATATTTCAATAAGAATTGTACGCACTTGTATTGAACTTTCAACTCTAAGCGGTGTGCAACAAATAGCATTTTTGAACATGCCTACTCGAGCTATTAATCGTCACTTCACAGTCCTCTTAATAAATTGGTGGAGAACGACACGCCCTGTGTTCTGATTAGCTGAACTATGATTATCGCTCGAGAAAAAATCCAATCTGAACTTTTTTCTACGAATCGTGTGAGAATCAGCCCCCTGGTAATGGTCATCATCATCACCACAGCTCATATACGAGCCTACCCTATGTAAACGTGATTAGGCCTTAGTCAACCACACTGGCTCAGTGGTTGACTTCACATACACCCTTGAATTTCTTCGTAGATGTATGCAGATTGCCTCACGATGTTTTCCTTCACCGTAGCAGCATCGCCAAATGTACATATGAAATTCGAAAAACGAAAACACACTGGTACATGGCAGGATTAAACCACATACTTTTTTTTATTGCTAAACTAGGTTAGCAAACAAGCAAACTGCCCACCTGATGGTAAGTGGTAACAGTAACCTATAATACATGTGGCTCCTGTGAGATTCACAGCAAATCTGCAACCCTCACAAGAACCACATTGTACGTTGCCAACTTGTGACATTAGATGTAAAGTCACGGTACCCAGTAATTTCACTGCCCTTCAAACCGGAACACAGCAATGCAAGCTCTGCTGCTTTGCGGCATAAATAGGTTAGATGGAGGTACCCAAACAGACGACCCTGGTACAGAGTTAACTCCGGATTTAAGGGTCAGTGCCGAGTCCACAGCGCCACCGACGCTCCTCTTGAGCTGATCATGGTCATCTTCGTGAATTTGCTTCTCGCAAGAGACTGAATAAACACTTTCTCCCGCCGATTTTGCTCATCTCTCGTTCAATCGAGCACGTGCACCAAAGGTCGCGTCATATCAATTTGCCATCCGTCTTGTTGTGAGCCGGAAAGTTTGTTGAAAGAGTCTGGTAGTTCATCATGCTTTATTATCTCTAGGCTTTTTTACGAGAACTTCGACTTCTTGCCTTTTAGTATACAATGAGTTACGCGAAATCTCAATTCTTCTTCCCTGAGGGTTTCGACAACACTTTCGAGAGCCTGGTGTACCTTAACAGCATTTGCAGTATTTACGATAATATATCGGATCAGTTTTCGAAATAAAAATATAAACTTATGCGCTTAAGTAATTATCTAGAATTGGGACTTAGAAGTACATTTTAACAAGTTCCATTATATTGTATGCTAAGCTAATCTGGTACTTTGAAGAATAAATTTGTTTCAAGGTGGTTTTTAACTATTGCTATTTAAGTGACATATCGCTCATGGTTAAGAATAGTAATTAAGTGTAGGTAAACACGGTTTCCATGTTTAAATACAGCCAGTTGAAAAACGCCAAAAAAAGTTGGTGCCAGTTGAAAAACGGTGCCAGATTTCCGTCTGGCTTTATACCGAACTGGTTTCCCTTTTCCATGCAGTTGTGAGACACTCCACTTTGGTATGTTATTATAATGTATCCTGTAATCCCCTCAGTGTCTGATTATTCTATTGTTTTTTTTTCTGTATGCGCTGTGTGTGTTGTTTCTGCATGTAAATAAAAATTTTCATTCATTCATTCAAATATAAACTTTATTTTTGTGTACGTTAGTATTCTCAAATAACTTTGCTTTGTCATTATATTAATGTAGCAAACCCGACTTCTGGCAGCATTACATTTACATTGTTTCTAGTATTTGTGACAAATTCCACGCTGTACCTACGCAATACGTTAATCAGGCACAGTAGGTATAACACTCTCCTTTTTTCATCGGGGGTTAAAATTTTATTGAAATATACAAAAACCTTTCGGTGCCTTTCATGAAACAGTCTTCGTACGCTTCGAACGCATGGATGTTATCTGTTTATTCCAGTTATATAAATAGGTTGTTTTTCGTTTATATTAAAATGAGCAACCACTGAGTTTCGAGTTATTTGGTAATTTGGCCTGCTTGGTGTTGTCGGTGTTGTAGAGCTTCTGAGCTGGCTAGCAACCACCGTCTCACCTAAGTTTGTTGCCATAATGACAATGTTTATAAATAGCATTGATGTGTTTCGACAATAAGAGGTAAGATAGCTAGTTCTTCAGCTGTTGAGGAGTCCAGGTGAATCTCGCTGCCACCTTCGGCCTTATCGTCACTTGCCATCGGGTGAGATGAAGGTCAAGCGCTTCCCTGTCCTAAGATGTTGTGTAAAACATGTCCGGAATGTAGAGGAATGAAGAAGAAAACAAAGACAAAGTTTAATAATTTTAGCTCGCATTATAAGGCAAGCATCTATTACTTTGACACGTTACAAAACGTTTTTAACGGTAAACAATTAATCTCCATCACTTTGATTGAGTTTTATTTAATAGACGTAATATATTTATCATTGGCCAATATTCATTTAATTGCAAGTGTAAAATGTGATTGTGTTTATAGATATGTCAGATGACAGAGCTTATATTATTTCTACTTTGGGCCACTATGGGCGCTGCGATAAATGACATTACCCCCACCTAGTACTTCGCACCCAGCGAATACTTCCATTGTAGGCGTACTAGGCGATCTGTAAAAAAATAATCACTTCAACTATAGTCGCTTTATTGAATTTACTATGACTATTCTAAAAAAAACGAAATAGAATCCACTTTTTGGAAAACACACATTTGCAATGGAGTACGAGATTATTATGTTACTATCAAATATCTTATGCCCAAACGGACTCTCGATTATTTACAATAATAGTTTGTTGATCACTGGAGTAGATAAAACGGAGCCGAATGCAGCCGTTCATAAATTCTAGAAGTAGATGTAGAAGCTTACGAAAAAATGATAAATCAGACAAGGCCCGAGGAAAGAGGGTAATGGTAACGAGAAATAAAACGAAACTTCAGAATAACAAGAAGTATACAGACTGTTTCAAATTTTATATCTACGTCAGTAGACATGAAGAAGGCTCTACGTAGATAAATTAATCATTTTATTATTTGGCGCCGACTCAAAACTGGTTTATATGTAATAATATGTATACATTTTAAAAGTTTATGTAAATAAGCTCAATACTCGAGACTTAAAAAGGTTTATTTGTATTTGTTTTTTAGTTTTTTCGTCGGTTTTTGCTGTGACTCAAACTTGGTAACGTGGTCACCCGTCTTTCTGTCTGTCTGTTCGCTTGCCTGTCTGTCCGCTACATCGAGACCGATGCCCCTGGAACTAGAGACTTCGGGTTTTCACTAAGATGACAGGGTAGATCAGAACTCTAGGTTAGCCCATTTAGACATTTTTTCGAGGTCGAGACCCTAGGACCCATCCCAGCCATTTGGGACTGAAACCTTAATTTTCATAAATAAATTCAATAAATGGTTTGTAGCAACTCGTGAAATTGGATTTCTTATGCGGTGTATGGAAATACTGATATTAGCACCCCAATACATACACCTAGGGTCATTCCACTAGGGTCCCTGATCTTTATTTCGCCCAATTTGATATATAGCTTTGAGTACCTCGTTGAACTCGTCTTAACGCTGAGTATGAAAACACTAAATCGTGGACGTCTTTGAAGAAACCACACTCAATCCTTAGACTTAAGTTACAATTCTCAAACTATTGGGGCTTGTCACGTTTGTACAATAATGTAAATTCTAAATTAGATTTTCTTGCCCCTTGAAGTCCTAAATACGCAGTGACGTCCGCTGACACAAACTATTTCCATTTCTGAGCTGAATGGCAATTTGATTAATTGGCCGTATGGGCTTTGCAATTTCAGACATCATCTCGTAAGGAGCGAGGCTGTCTTGACCGTATTTGGATATGACTTTATTGAAATGAAATGATATGACTAATTGAGATTTTGTTCAAAGGCGCGACACACTTTGTATGTCGACGTTTACTGTAAATTAATCATTGATTGTAGGTACTCGTACATATGCAGGCGAAGGCGGGCATTCGCACAAGCGATGCCCGTCTAATGACTCTGCCGTGGAGGCCTGCGTGCACGGTTGGCCCCGTGCACGCCGCCCCGTAAGGCCCCCCGTCTGGGGATTGCCCCGGTGTTCTCGGGCAATCCCCCCTTGGCGATAGCCCGACCAGTTGGTCGGGCTTGCCCGAGCGCGTGGGTAGTAGAGTCGCAGTGTGGACCTAGCGCGCCCATAAGGGCAGGGAGAACACCGGGGGGTTTTAGTGGGTAGACCTGGCACTCTGCCGGGAGAGCCCCACGCACGCTCGCCGTCTAGCTAACGGCGGGTACGGTGCGGTTACGCATTTCCCCCCGAGAAAAAAAAGGTACTCGTACATATGACAAGCGAACCTCGGTGGCGCTGTAGACTCGGCACTAGCCTTCTAATCGGGAAGTCCGCGGCTCGATCCTGCCATGTACCAATGTGTTTTCCATTTTTCGAATTTCATCTCTACATTTATCCGACGCTCTTACGGTGAACGAAAACATTGTGAGGCAACCTGCATACAACTGCGAAGAAATTCAAAGGTGTATGTGAAGTCGACCAATCCGCACTGGGCCAGCTTGGTTGACTAACGCCTAAATACGCTAAAGTTAGTGTAGGCTCGAGCTCTTCGGTGAGCTGTGATGATGATGATGACGACATATGACAAGATTAGGTTTTATGCCTGAGGTAATTCTTAAATCGCTCGTCATTGCGGCGGTTTTCCTAAACCAAGCGAGCTTGTTGGTTTGTCTACTGTAATATATACTACGAGATTTAAAGAATAGAAAAAAAATTAGGTTGCCTTCTAATTCAAAAACTCATTCGTCCCAGTTCTAGGTTATTTGTTGTTTATCTGAAGTTTTATAGATTGTTAAAAAGATTGGATTAGCATTAGACAGTATGCTAAAGTAAAAGTTTAGAGAGCCAGGTAGTTGAGTCTATACAGGGTGGAAATAAAAAATGGGCCCTGGAGGGGAAGTACCTTAAATATTTAAATTAGCTCAATTTACTGAAAGGAAACATTCCTTTATTTTTAAAAAGAAACATAACTGCATTCACAGAATTCTCAAAAAGCTTACCCGAACCGGGAATCGAACCAACTAAAAAATAAAATAAATTATCCTCGCCATTTTATTTTACTAATCGATGCAGTCCGATGTTCACGATAAATTTTCTCAAGAAATATAGGGTCTTAGAATAAAAAAACATTATGAAATCTAACATTTCTTCAACTCTAAAATCAAATGTTTAATTTCATTATTCTTGCTCGCGATTCTTGTTGATGTGGAACGTTTCATTTGTTTACGGTGTAGCAATTTAGGGCAATTTTGAAAAAAAGCAAACTAATGAGTCATGTCCTTATCCGTTTATATATATATACATATATATATATGTGTATAAGTATTATGTATGTATATATTTACATTTATTTATATATATATAGTATTTTTCTATTAAATTTTTTTGTTGTAAGATGTTAATTATAATCGTAACGTATATTAACTATTTCTTAGAACTGTTTAGCACTATTTTCCGTCGCCGATAACCTTCACACTTCATAAGTTTCTTTGTGACATCTCTTAATAAACCTTCGAACGCCGCTTACAGAAAATTATCTCCGCCTATCTGGAGAGCGATCGGCGAATTGTAATGTACGATTTTCAAGATAGCGCTGGTCTGATTGTTTAAAATGTTTAATGATGGTAGGTATTTCGTTTTGGTGAGTGCTGGAATTGTTCTTATAGCGACGACTGTGTCTTCGAAATCATAGTAATGTGTTTGTACTGTCTACCTAGTATGTAACTATTAGGTATACCTACTCGTAAGCAAGAATTCCTATACGGCGTGAAATGTTGTGAAATGCTTGTTTTTGGAATTAATATTAATAAAGTGTGTTGTCTTCATTTACGTTTACCTCTTGACCCTCGAAAATACTGGTGCCGTTCTATTATAAATAACGTCACGCCTGTCCCCTTACTGCAATCCCGTTAAGCCGCAGCCCCGAGGAATGAAGCACGTCAAATGACTAATATCTTGTGCACAGTAGGTTGATATGATATTCTTAAAATAACAGATTGAAGCATATTGCACTTTTAAAACAATAGAATTTTTACTTATTTGTTAAAAGTTCTCTTTGTATTGTATATAATCAACATAATATAACTTTTTTAATTCCTAATCAATTTACACGAAATATGTCAAATGTCAAATTGGATGTTGATATGTAGCTATTAGTGTTCGACAGAAACTGGTTATTACGACCAAAACCGAAACCGAATTTTGGCAACGGTCTCAGTTTCGGCCGAAACCGAAACTCCCTTACAATGATCATGTTTTGAGGATAAAATAAAGAAAACGTTATTATAATCAGTCAGTTAGTATTTTTTTTCTTTTTATTTTTTTTTATTATCTTTAAATCAAATAGCTATGCAGTCTTCGATTTTTCACTTATTGATAATAAAGAACATAACAACCCCTCATTTAAAAAAAAACCATATTGATTGCGCCTTAATAATACTTAAAATAGATGAGGTGTTTATTTGAGTAGGTAGACTCTTCTTTTGGATTTCATGGCTTTTTACAAATATTAAATATAAAATTACTAATTATGTAAGATTTTACCTAATTTTTCTGACTCGAGTCGACTCAACGCATACGTTTATCATTTTCGGTGGCCGATTTTTTGTAGTTCGTGTGCGTTGCAACGTAGAACTCCATTTAAGCCTTTGCCAAAAATATCCAATTTTCTAGGCGTACCTACAATTGTAACTTGGCCATTGAAATGTTGATAACAATAGGTACTGACTGCACTCTACGAGTTAAAAACATGTGGAGCCTTTACTTCGCTATAGGGCCGAGACCTTTAAAATGCTCGGAGGATTGAGGGAATTCCATCTTTGTCTAATGAAGAGTTGTAGGATTGAGAAAATATACTCATATTATTACATAGCAGAATGTAAAAAAAATGTCAAAAAAATAACCACCATTAAAAACCGTAGAGGGAAAATGATAGGAAACCCTACACGACGATCTTATAAATCTTATAAACACTATAACACAGCGAACAATAGGAAAAGCAAGAAAGGAAGAACATTCATGCAACAAGTGAAGGAGATATTCGGCGTCGCGTTGTATCAGGAATTCCCGAAAAAGGCACAATGCAGGGACAATTGCTTCACCAGCCATAATAATACCTAAATTATGCTCTTAAATTTTCATAATACATTACTGCGTGTACTGTCTCCGCATCAACAGTAACTGTCACATCACAGCATTGTATACGTCAAAATACGCATTCGACTCACGGAGTAGCCCATCTGTTTCTATTGTTGTAAGTCCTTTATTTTAAAACGCGGTAGCTTGAGCAGCCAACGGAGTGTGGTAACTACGAGGAACTTTTACCAAGTTCCCTCTAACAATCTTGGAAGTTTATTACGGGAGGTAAAATTACACGGGCTTGAGAAGTAGACGCCTCTGTTTTATGCTCTGAAAGCGTGTTGAGCATTACCTATTAAGAAGTTGAAATGTAGCTAGGAAAATGTTTTGAATCTGGAGAATTATAGTTTTTATTTTTATGTTTTAGGGGACGCTCAAGTATTACGTAACGCAATTTTTGAAGATTTTCGACCCTCCTTCCCCCCATATAACGCGCCGAAAACTATTGCAAACTTGGAGGAACAAAATAAAAATTACGTTGAAACCGATGGAGTTATTCCCCGTAACACATAAACGAAAAGGGCTGCCAGCTTGAGAGATTTTGATTTCCCAATTTTTCATGTGTAGTTCGAACCCCCCTCCCGCCCTTGTAACAACGCATCGTGTCTAAAAAATGCAATTCATAGTGCTTAGTTGTTTAGATTTTTTAATAAAAAGTATGTATTGTCGTCTTAGATTCGTTGAGAATGCGTCGCTTTATGCAGTGATCATTATTGTAATCGCTTTTTAAGTCTTTTGACAAGATCATTAATTTTATTAGGTGCGATACATAAATAATAACTAATGCGGTCCAACGGCTGTTGTTCTGTCTCGTTATAAATAAATTTCGTTTGAATCTCGACTTTTTAACATATCCAATAAAATGGATCCCACCAAAAACATTTTCATGTCAAATGTTGCCAAGACGAGACCATATAGTTCGCACTGACAAAAAATTATCAGATGCCATGTAGCGCCAAGTTTTTAACTCTACAGCCTGGCAAAAAGAGTTTGGAGTGGTGACAGCTGGTTAGCTGGAACTAAAAACCGATTTCGGTAGAAATATTAGTTTTACAACTAGATAGTGTATTAATGAGAGTTTTGTTACTTAAATTTCCAAATGTTATTTAAAAATTACTTAACTTTTTCGAAATTGTGTCTTTATTTTCGTGTTTCTTATGCGAAACTATACTAGTGGCGCCCTCATTTTTTCCAAACTCTTCTTTGCCAAGCTGTACACGCCCTAACTATACGTTCTAACTCTACTCTTGGACTTTACAAACTCTACATTTTAGTCTAAATATGTGACTAAAGGCCGTTTCGCTACCGTCACATGGGCGTGTGGGCTGTACAACAAGTCGCCCTCGTCACCGACATCAGGGGTGACCTCTCACTGCCGGCCGTCGCACAGTGATCAATGTTTTAGATTTAGGGGGACAAAATTATTAATTACTGAAATCGTGAATTAAAGGTATATTTATAACATTAAATGGTATCGAAAAATCGTATTCATTTACATAACTTCGTGATTTATATTTTATGTATGTATATTTGTTGCATCACTTTTTATCTATCTCACACAACTTCTGGTTCTTGTAAAAGATTAAGTATGGCATATTGTCAATATGTTTTTGTTTTCAGCTACTACTCTGATGTTAGATATTACAGCATCTAAAGATATGAGACAAATCATTATAATTAATCTTCTTCTTATATTAAAAATGAAACGCTGTGTGTTTGTCTCGCAAAAACTCTGAAACGGCTGGACCGATTATAACGAAATTTTCTGTGCGTGTTTGAATAGGTCCAAGGAAGGTTTAAACGTAAAGTTGGACCCGGTAGGTGGCGCTGTAATCGCCGGGCAGGACAACGTCTGCCGGGCCCACTAGTATTAAATAAATCAATATTTCTTATTAAGGCACCATTACCTAAAAAGCACTTTTTGCCATAGAAACCGGTAATCACCGGTAAAAAAACATACTTAATATAAAAAGCTCAATTATGCTATATAATGTAATCAAAATGATGGTGTACTAATTTGTACTTTTAAACGTAATAGAGTTCAAACTATAGATTACCTTTATGTTAAGTATGACAACATCGCATTTCCGCGTTTGCGACCACATTGATACAAAAGTCAACCATAGCTGTCTCAACAAAAGGTTTATAGTTTAATGGCTTTTCCTTCATTACATACGAGGTTGTATCGCGCGTAACGTTGCGCCGATATAAGTTGGGTAACGTCGACTCTAGCGGCCATTTTGAAACTATTTTAATTAAAATTGTTGCTTTAATGAAAGTATGCATTTTGGAATCTATGTTTCTTGGACTTTTTATATTATTTTTATTCGAAGAATATAATCTGAAAGTTATGGGATATAAAAAAGAACACGTTGTATATACTATATCGAAAACAAAAAGCATTTTCAAAATCGGTCAACAATTGGCGGAGTAATCGCGTAACATACATGTTGGCAGCAGGCCGATATTTGTATTACTTAAATAAAATATAAAAATATCACTTTTTAAAAATATTTTGTTCTGTAAATATCCAAACTATAAGTGATTAATAGAAATTAAACCGAATTTAATTTCTATTAATACACAAAAAAAAACACCTACGCATTGAACTGAGAACCTCCTCCTTTTTTGAAGTCGGTTAAAAACGTAACGTTTGGTATCAAAAAGCATGTTCTCTCTGTGAATACATATTAGATTAAGTATCTACGGAACTAACCTACACTTCTCTTTAAATTGAACAGTAAACCAGCAGGGTTTCTAGCGTGTTATGTACGTATACAGTCGGCCAAAAGAGTAGTTTACCACCCCAAGGTGTCATACAACAACAGAGTTGACTTTCCTTTGCAATAATTTAACACTTATTTTGTTATACGCGAAGTTTTGTCATAACTGGTACACCACTTTCTTGGCTGACCGTACTCCAAGAAATCTGTTTTGCATTATTTTACACTAGCTAGAAGGTAATCTTTCGTATGACTATGGGTGTGGAATCCTTTTTTTGGAGGTAATTCATAACCGCACCGTACCCGCCATTGGTTAGACGGCAAGCGTGTGTGGGGCTCTCCCGGCAGAGTGCCAGGCCTACCTACTAAAATGACTATGGAACCCTATCAAAATCTTTAATATTATGAAGTATTAACTATTTAAACCCACTGACGACGTAAATTTTTAAAATATAAAAATTATGGTCCCAATCAAATACAACATGAATAAATAGCTCTATTTCATCATATTCTACGATTCTATGCTATTAGTTGAACATGGCAGAAAAAATCTCCATAATAGAACGATAAAAATATACAGTAGAACCAAAAGGAAAAAAATACGACTTGTTCAACTAAAATAACGAAATCGTAAAACATATTGGCATAGAGAGCATAAATATCCTGGTATCGATTCGATGATCTGCCAACGTTCGAAAATCACAGTTTTTTCAATAACTGGGATCATTTTTAATTATTATTATGCCTGAATAAATACCGAAGACAAACATCGTTTACCGTGAGCGTCCCAAAGCCTCAACATCGCGCTGTATCGTTTTCAAATCTAATTTTCGTGTCTTCCATTTCATTTTTCCCGCAATTTAACAGTATCCTGTCCCAATTTTGTCTTTCGTCATTGCCTGCGGTGGTTTGATAATACCTACATATTATAAGTACTTATATGTTTTAATATTGTTTTATCTGTATGTTTATATAGATGTACTAGCTGTACGTTTCGCCAGTAAAAATACTAATATCGCTATTAAAAATGGGGGTTGGTGGTAGAAGGCAGAAAATTTATGGCTATACTCGTATAAGTATTTTTGATGCCAAATCATATAAAAAACAAATAAAACAAATTGATCTAAAAGAAACAAATTCAGGAGGGCCAACCCTTTCACCTAGGGGTATAAAATTAGCCTACTACCTATTCTTAGACCTACCAAATATACACAAAAAGTCATAAAAATCGGAGGAGTTTGATAACAAACACTGTGACATGAGATTTTTATATTAGAAGTTTATGTTCATTACAACTGTTTGAATACCTTAGCGATAAAACATAATTTGTTCTACATGAGAGATAATCAGCTTTTGTAATTATTTGTTATGTATAAATGAAAAAATGATTCTCATTAAAAAGTTATACATGTATGTATACCTATATACTTATGATACAAACAGAATAATACCTCACGCTAATGACTCTGTGCATACGCACAATAAACTTCCCAGTGATGTACAAACAACGAACAAAGCCTAATTCTGATCGTGGCTATGCATTCTTACTCTTAACCAAAGTGGTTCTTTGATGTCGAGTAAAGTAGCAGTCGCACTTATTAAGGGTCTCATTAAAACACGGGGCATTGTTCTCGTCTTGATTGTGACATTTGTTTAGTAACACTTTACAAGAGAGCAGTCAGGCGTCTTCATGACTGTTTACTCCCTAGCGCCACCAAGGACATTGATCAGTGATTTATTATTTTGTAGAATTGTAAGTAATATACAGTGTGTAACTGTAACAAAAACCCTTAGAACCCTTTAAGGGGCTTGTTCAGAATCGATATACGGTCGTTTCTATCTATGTAATTTATTAAAACTCTTCAATGAAAAAAAATATTCTAATTATTAATATTTTCAAAGTAACTTAATTAAATTGATAAGATCGAAATTAAACTCCTGTTCCAAAATTTTGAGTTTTATTTAAAAGAAACTTCAATCTTGCGCTCAAGCAATATCTGTTGGTATGTAAGAATAATGTGAGTTTAATAATTAATTATTTATTTATTATAATATTATTAGTTCATTTTAAATATTGATGAGCTAATGGGTGAGATGAATAAGAGTGTTAGCGTTTCATTAATACAACGATAACGTTTTACAAAATATCGTTATTAATATGACTTTCATTTCATTTACAGAGGAAATAGGTAATAATTTAGGCATTTCCAAAAATATCAGCTATGTGCAAAATTTTAAACTAACTATAGAAATTGAATAAACACACAAAGCAAATATTGGTTTAATAACAAAAATTTCTCAAAGGTAAATAGGACTAAGATAATTTTTGCCATATATTAACTGCCAGGTATTTTTCATGTGTTTCCTACATAACATGCAACTGACAGAGATAATAGATAGATAATAAAAGCTCAAGTAACTTGGCTTTGAGAGAATACATGCGTTCTGCATTAGATTGTTCGTTGTTGTATTTCATTTCTGTTAAATTAATAACAGAACTGGTGCCAACTACACCGGGCGAAAATTGTTTCTGCAGCATTTAATTTTGTATGATACTATTAATTTCTCAGTCGGACGATGATTATGTATTCTAACTAGTAATGTGGTTCTGTTGTATGTGAGAATGCTATTCAATAGACATTTTGTACTGAATTTGTAGGTCTCGATTTCAAGTGAAAAGGAAGAAATTACGGTATTTACCATTATTTTGCAGATAGAATAATAATATTACTATAACTGAACACGTTTAAATCAGAAAGTATTTTTCGGCATACAATTACAAATTAAAACCATCAAAAATAATGATTTCATAAATTTGTACTTCTATGGGATTGCTTTTTATTTTTCTCACTTGGTACTTAATTTGATTTACCGTGCAATGGCGCTAGGTCTTCATTTCATAATAAGCCCATATTATTGTGTAGCTCTGTTGAGTTGCACAACGAATGGGCTATCTATATTTCTATATCTATGTACTATTCAATTCCGATCGCTTTTAATTTGATTGCTATTCCATTCGTCATTGCTGTAAGTATAAAAAAACAGTGATCAGCGAGTTTTGTATTAACGCCGCAATGATGATGTTTAGTTACAAAATAAAGGGGCAGGTCACAGGTAGCGAGCTTCCCCTAGTTCCGTCGACTACAGAGTATTCCAAATTCCTCAATAATAATAACTCCCAAGTTCCTAGCACGGAATGGGAATTATGGCTGAGTGCATAGTTTAATTGATGTTCCTGTGTAGTGCATGCCTCGTTCAATTTCAGCGTTGGAGCAGCCCTTATTGATCAAACAGACACCGGCACATCACAGAACGTGTCGTACCGGCTATGTTATTTGTATGTTGCTGGTGTCGATTTATTGCCTTGCTGTATTGGCGAATGTTCATTGCTGTGTAATATTTGTTTTGAGAACTCAGTGTGCGTTATCGACATTGCGATTCCTAAGCTAAAAGATCGCTGTGTTTTAGGACCATGATGCGTAAAGAAAACTATTAAACATCTCGAGCTCTTCCGTACTTCTGAAGTCTCGTAGCGTCTTGCGTCTGATCTGGTTTCGGTTATTTCGTTTAACCGTCTCATCAGACTTTAGTAAAGGAATTGACTCTGTGCATCTATACTGGCGCAGACACTTGTGCACTCCAAGGTAGGTCGTACTTGTAGATGGTTAGTCACTGTTAAGATAGGTTGCCCCGTGCCGTGTATATTAGGCACGAGGAGGATATTATTTTAGTTTTAAGTTTCTTGGTGAGCTTTGAGCTTAGAGTCTGCATAGTTAGTTTTATTATGCTGTTAGGATAAAAGCAGGCTAGCTGTGACGCCACTCGATTTTGCTGCTATACAGGGTGTCTCAAAAACAATGGATAAACCTTTAACTGTTGATAGGTTTCGTCGAGACCTCTCTAATCTCAAATTTTGACTTTAGTAAAAATATCTCGGTTTTCAAGATATTTGATAGTTTATGATTTTTTTAAAAATGCCACTTTTGGTTGGTTTTTAATGTGCCATTTTTACAAATACGGACTTTTTCTGATTCAGGTTTTTTTAACTTCTAACGGAATAGTTCAGCTATCAATAACAGTGGTTAAAATTGAGCTAGCTAATCACGAAGTGCTTGGAAAAAACAATGTTCCAAAAAAAATTAAACAAGAAATTATTTTTCTTCGTGTTTGGTCTGCTACCATGTAAAAAAAATGTATGACGCTCATCCTGCCCATTATCTTAAAAAAATGCTTAGTTATTCTAGTTTCAAAAAAGGTATGATAAACTTATGCTTAATGTATCTCTGAACTTTTATTACTGCTTGAATAGCAAATGGTATGAAAATTTTAAAAAGATTGTTTGTCGGATTAATTATTTTTCGGATTAATTTTATTCGGTTAATTTAGTTTTCCAGTATTAAGTTTATGCTTTCTTGACTTTCTGACTGGTAGAATAGCAAATAAAATGAAAATTTGAAAAAAAAAGGTTTTTTTTCCACTAATAAGCACTTAAAGCTTATTTGTAAACATTCGTTTGCGAGTCACAGAGTTGAGAAACGTGTTTTTTTTGTGGCCCCTGCCTGCCACATGTCTCATCCACTATGCGCAATCAAAAAGGAGCCCTATCATTAACAGCACATGAGTCATAAGCATTTGCAACCTTACCTGCTATCGAATTTCCTGGAAGGACTTTTTTTACCTGCGTCTGATCATTGGGTTCTTTGTTACGATTGTTAGTGTCCTTCTGAACTCCGGTTGTGACCCACGCGTGTTTTCTGTATTCGAGAGATTCGATAGTGTAAGGAACTTTGCACGTCAATAAAAGTCTAGCTGTATATAACTCTCACTGTTTACTAAAGTTACAAAATTACAACATTAAACGTAATCTTAACAATATATTGTCTTTGAACATAAAGATAATAGGTACTGCGTCTTGGAGCGCGCACTCGCTACCAATGTTCCGTTCCCAATGCCCCGCACTGACAGTCATGTTGCTATTTAACTGAATACCAAGAAATAGTATTTTAATTTCACACGGCCCATAATTACGTTAATATAAACAAAGTGTAGAAATGCTACACGTCTTGGTCGCTGTTATCAAAAGTTATAAACACATTATTGAGGCCCAGCATTAGAACAAGGTTTCCGTTGTTTCTCTACGCGCGGTCGGTACGCGATGTTCTGATTGCCAACACGGCCATGCTGCAGCGTGCCTGCCCTCAGGCACTTCCACGGACGTACCACTCCGTCGCTGATGGTTTGCAGTCTATGAAACACAATAACACATCATTTATTAAATTGATATGGTTAAAAATATTAAAACGCCTCGGTCTATCTTGACGCTCCAGATGCTAGAAAGATATGTACCTACAGATGAATAGGTAGTGATAGTTGTGGCCTTTAGTGCTTCAGCAGCCCCTTTAGTCTTAGGTGACTCTTGCAGCTAAAGGACTCAACAGTCTTGTCCCCTGGTGCATTTCGGCAGTCCCTTTAGTCTTAGGCGACTCCTGCAGCCAGAAGCAGACTCAACTACCTACTACATATTCTACCCCTGATGCATTTCGGCAGTCCCTTTAGTCTTAGGCGACCCCTGCAACCAGAAGCAAATTTAACTACCTACTACCTTTCTACCCTTGGTGCATTTCGGCAGTCCCTTTAGTCTTAGGCGACTCCTGCAACCAGAAACAGACTCAAGTACCTGTTACATATCTACCTCTGCTGCATTTCGGCAGTCCCTTTAGTCTTAGGCGACTCCTGCAACCAGAAGCAGATTCGACTATCTACTACATATTTTACCTCAGGTGTACTTAAATATCATGTTATCACACTTTTAGTATTTATTAATGCAATAGTACAACAAACCTTGCCAACACGAGCATTATTAATTCTAATATTGTACGTCGTCGTATAGATCCCAGTTATTAATATTTATCCATGGTTTCATATTTTCGGCAACGGTCTGTCCTGTATACCTTCTTGTACTCCTTTCACTACCTCTTAAATCCGCAACTTCGTAACGATCATGACCCAATACTTTCGTTATTTGAAAAGGGCCCTTGAAAATTGGTAGTAGCTTTCGGCTTTGTCCGTCATTACTTTGACTAGGAATCTTTACAAGGATTAAATCACCCTCCCGATACTTTTTAGCTTTAATACGTGTTTTGTCAAATCTTTGCTTTTGCAGTTCTGAATCCTTTATAATATTTTCGTCTACCTTTGCACGTAGCCAAGTAACATCAACAGCATTGTCTTCAACTGGTTCCGGTGTAACTAAATCGCTATCGCTCTTCAATCTGTAACCTAGTAATACTTCACTAGGTACGGCTTTGATTGTTTTATGGAATGTGCTATTAAGTGCTTGTTGTAGAGGTTTTATACATTGATCCCATTTGTTTTCAGTCACGTTCGCCCCCATTGATTTCATAGATTCCAAAATTGTCTTATTAAATCTCTCTACCTGACCATTAGATCTAGGCATTCCGGTCGCGATAGTATGAAGCCTAATATTCTTGTTCGAGCAATAACCCTTGAATGTGTTAGAAGTGAATGCAGATCCTGCATCTGCGATAATCCTTCTTGGATTGCCAAAAATCTTCGCTATATTATCCATCTCAGTTATAACACTTTTACTATCTGCCTTTTTTACCGCAGAAATAAAAACAAATTTAGTAAAGGAATCCACCACTACTAGCAAATATTTGTTGTTTTTAATAGTCTTAACAAAAGGGCCTAGGTAATCTTAAGTGTAGCGTGTGGAATGGCTGCGCATATTTTGGTAAGGGGTATAACTCACCTTCTTTGGCTCCGCCTTTAGTTTTGTAATAAATGCAATTCAAACAATTTTTTATGTACTTTGTAACAATACGACGCATTTTAGGGAACCAATAAAGGTGCGCTATTCTTTCTACCGTTTTATCTAACGCAAAGTGCCCAAGGTCGTCATGGTTACTTTTGATTACTTGCCATATACAACTCTTAGGCACTACCCAGCGACGGCCTTGGGATGTTCTTCGATATACTTTGTTACCTAAGAGCTCGTATTTATTAAATATTTCTTTATGGTTGTTAAAATCTCCCGTTTCTAGAATGTTTCTTATTTCTACTAACTTTGCATCCTGCTGTTGCACTGAATTTAACCAATCGGCCTCAGTTATGGTCAGAACTATCTCGGCTTCGGATTTCTCTCCTGATTGAAGTGGATTACGGCTTAGTGCATCAACATGTTGCATTCGCGTGCCTTCTCTATGTATAATTTCAAAAGTAAATTCCTGAGTTGAGAGTACCCATCTCGCAACTCGAGGGATAATCTCTTTCTTCGTCAAAGCAAACCTAACCGCATTACAGTCAGTAACAATTTTGAACTTATTACCTAATAAATAGAGTCTGAACTTTTGCAAAGACGCGACAATTGCTAACAACTCCAACTCGAACGAGTGGAACTTTTTTTCATCTTCAGTTGTTTGACGACTGTAGTAATGAATAGGTTTCTCACCTTCCTCAGTCATCTGCATCAAAATACCTGCGATACCCTCTCTACTAGCGTCTGTGTAAAGTATGATTTCTTTATTAGGATCAAAAATTGACAAAATACTATTTGAAGATAGCTTGGTTTTCAAAGAATGGAAAACGCTTTCGTGGTGTTTATTCCAAGTCCACGGTGCATCCTTTTTCAACAATTTCGTGAGTGGACTTGTTATCATTGCACAATTTTTGATAAATTTTCTAAAATAGCTTATAAGCCCAAGGAATTGTCTTAATTGATGTACAGTTTTAGGAATGGGAAAATCTTTGACTGCCTTCACTTTCGCTTCACTTGGCATTACACAACCTTCCTTAATATGATAACCTAGAAACTCTAGGTCGGTTTTCAGAAAATGACATTTTTTTAAATTAATGGTAAGACCATTGTCACGAAATATCTGTAAAATTTGTTCGAGCAATCGCAAATTTTCTCCTATTGTTTCGCTAATCAGTAATATATCATCTAAATATAGAATGATTTTACCAAAACGGTGATTTCCAACGACCTTGTTCATCATTTTCTGAAAACACGAGGGAGCATTTGCCAAACCGAACGGTAGTCTCAAAAACTCATAATGCCCGTCCTCGGTAATGAAGGCAGTCTTATGAGTCGAGTCATCATTCATTTTTATTTGGTAGTACCCACTTTTTAAATCTAAGCTTGTAAAGTACTTGCACCCATGTAACCTGTCAATAAGATCCTCGATTAGTGGCATTGGATATTTGTCCTTTATTGTTATTTTATTTAATGCTCTGTAATCGATACACAATCGTTTCTCTCCGTTTTTCTTATTGACAAGCAACGCTGGGCTAGCATAAGCAGAATGACTCTCACGTATTATCCCGTTCTCCAAAAGCTCCTCCACTATATCACGAATAATTTTCCTATCCGATTGACAAGTCCTGTAAGGTCTAGAGTAAACAGGTTTTGATTCAATTAAATCAATATGCATTTCATGATTATCAACTTTACCAAGTTCTTTTATATTAGATGATATACATTTTTTATATTTTGCAAATATTGTTTCCAATTTATTGTAATGGGAGTCGGTATCAAATTTATAATCATTTTCGTGAATTACCTTGCAAAAATCACGAATATGCTGATTGTAGGTAAAAGTTAATGTATTTCCCACTCGTGTATACATCAGGTCATTACGTTCGGTTACATTTCGACCAATCAAAATATCACATCCCGACAAATCACTTAAAATATACATTTCAACGTTTTCGATTACTACAAAATCTAACTTAATTTTCGTTTTTACAACTTTTGACACAGTTTTGACGTTGTCACTTGAAAAACCTTGCAATATGATTGGAGTCTCCAAAGTTGTTATTGGCAATGCATATTCCCTTGCTAATCGTTCTGTAATGAGAGAACAGCTACTCCCTGTATCAATAAAAGCTTTATGTACAAATCGGTCAATACCAATATTTTTGTGAAATTTATCAACTGAACCCGACTCGCGAACGCATTTAGATTCCTGTTTATCAACTTGTTGTTTTTTTCAGTATTAGAACTTTTTTTATGAAAGCAAATACGTTCAGAGTGTCCTCGCCTTCCACAAAACTCACACTTAACTGTACATTGTATTCGTTTGTGATTACCTCCACAATTATAGCATTCGATAGGATTACGACTTAAGAACTGACTGTTGGACTTATTGGGTATGGATGTTCCCATTTGACTTGAAATCGTAGCCGAAGGCTCAATGGTTGATAATTGCATCGGTGATAAATTTTTAGAATTAGTACCTCTGTCATGTGATACATATTGACCACTAAAATTAGGTTTTACTACCTTCGATGTTGTTAATTTATAAATGCGAGTATGCAAAAATGCAGCTAAATCGTCACATGTCTGAAAATTGCTAGCCTGAACTGATGCACTGATATTATCGTCGCCGATATTTCCTAAAATGATTGAAATTACATCATTTTCTGTGAAGTTTAGATGCAAGGAGTCAATTTTGGATCGTTGCTCGAAAAAGAATGTATATAAAGACTGATTATTATTCGGCTTTTTGTCGATAATTTCTTTAAGTAATTCAAACATATTACGTTTCACTTGAAAACTAGACAATATTTTCATTCTCCAATCCTTCCATAGCCACTTCGTCCAGTTGCAATCATTATGTAACATGGAGTCGTACCACGTTTTTGCGGAACCTTTCAATTTATTCAACGCCTGGTAACGGATCATGCTGTCATTCCATAAAAAAATTGACGAATAGGACTCTATTACATTAATCCATGACACAACGTTATCAGTTATTGGGTCGAACTCCGGAATCATATTGTGTAAAGTAATTGTACTTGTACTCACAGTTTCTGTTTGCTTTTTATGAGATACCTTCTTATGTTTCCTGGGAGGCGGGGGTGACGGTGTTCGAGTACTGCTACTATCGCTTGATGTTGACCGAGCTCGTTTTCTCTTATGCTTTCCCATGGTAACTTGATGAGAACAATCCCACTTCTGATGTAAGGAACTTTGCACGTCAATAAAAGTCTAGCTGTATATAACTCTCACTGTTTACTAAAATTACAAAATTACAACATTAAACGTAATCTTAACAATATATTGTCTTTGAACATAAAGATAATAGGTACTGCGTCTTGGAGCGCGCACTCGCTACCAATGTTCCGTTCCCAATGCCCCGCACTGACAGTCATGTTGCTATTTAACTGAATACCAAGAAATAGTATTTTAATTTCACACGGCCCATAATTACGTTAATATAAACAAAGTGTAGAAATGCTACACGTCTTGGTCGCTGTTATCAAAAGTTATAAACACATTATTGAGGCCCAGCATTAGAACAAGGTTTCCGTTGTTTCTCTACGCGCGGTCGGTACGCGATGTTCTGATTGCCAACAATAGAGCTTCGATGATTTTAAACGACATTTTGCTGTGATTTTGGACTTGACTAGCTTTGCGATTCGGATATTGCTTGTGCTGTGAAACCTATTGACAACTGGTGATCATATGGACTTGGCTAGCTTTACGATTTGGATATTGTTTGTGCTGTGAAACCTAACTGACAACCAATACATAACACTGAACATGCCTAGACATCAGTACACGTCGCACGAATATGCAAACATGCATTTCGTTTATGGCGAATGTCGAGGAAATGCTAACGCTGCTGCTCGTCTGTACGCAGAGAGGTAAGATTATTTATTTTATCTTTAATTCAATCAATCTTATTTTTTTTTAAATCACACACATTTATTGCAACTTTAGTTAAACGTATCAGGATGGGTCTTACATTATGTTATCCTTCTAAAAATAGTCACACGCCGTGTTTAATTAGATTTTAAAATTAAATGCATTAGTAAATTTAATAACGTCATTTTTTGTATTAGATACCCCAACGCACGTCACCCGGACTATCGAGTTTTTGCTCGGGTACATAATTCGTACTGCGAAGGGAGGCTTCCAGGAAGAGGCATTGGTGGTGCAGGGCCAGGAAGACCAGAAAGAAACGACGATGAAGAAGTAGTAGTCCTCGACGAAATAGAAGAAGATTCAACACGTTCTGTGCGTGGAATTGCACGTCGAACCGGCATTAATAGAAGCAAAGTGCATCGCATATTGAAAAAATACCTTTTGCACCCTTTCCATATTCAAAGGGTCCAAACTCTACAGCCTGCTGACTATCCGCGCAGGATTGCATTCTGCAGAATCATGTTAAATAAAATAAGGGAGGACCCGCAATTTTTCAATAAAATTTTATGGACGGATGAATCCTCATGCCGGAGAGATGGATATTTCAACATCCACAATCTACATAGCTGGCAAGTTCAAAACCCACATTTGATGAGGGAAGATCGGTCCCAAGTTCAATTTAAAGTTAACTTGTGGACTGGGATTATTGACGGACAGGTGATCGGGCCATATGAACTTCTAGCTACACTGAATAGTGAAATTTACCTTAATTTTTTACAAAATGATTTACCCGGCATGCTAGAAGATGTCAATTTAGAAGTGAGGCGGAGAATGTGGCTTCAAAATGATGGGTGCCCAGCTCACTACGCAATAGTAGTAAGAAATTATTTAAATCAACACTTCCCACAAAGGTGGATAGGCCGGCTCGGCCCTATTTTATGGCCGCCCAGATCGCCGGATCTAAATCCCTTGGATTTTTTTTATTGGGGATGTCTGAAAGACCTTGTCTACGCGAGGCCAGTATCCTCAATAACAGAGTTGCGTACTCGCATACAAAATGCAGCTGCACACATAAAAACGTCTGGTTACGCGCGCCGCATCAAACTTTCTTTTATAAAAAGATGTAGGGCGTGTATCAGAGCGCAAGGACGCCAATTCGAACATTTATTGTAAATTTAATAAAAAATTAAAATTTCATGTTGTTTTATTTCAAATTCTTTTTTCAAACTAAGAATTAATAACTATTCCGAAAAAAATCTTTTTAAAATTTCATACCATTTGCTATTCAAGCAGTAATAAAATTTAAGAGATACATTAAGCATAGGTTATCATACCTTTTTTGAAACTAGAATAACTAAGCATTTTTTTAAGATAATGGGCACGATGAGCGTCATACATTTTTTTTACATGGTAGCTGACCAAACACGAAGAAAAATAATTTCTTGTTTAATTTTTTTTGGAACATTGTTTTTACCAAGCACTTCGTGATTAGCTAGCTCAATTTTAACCACTGTTATTGATAGCTGAACTATTCCGTTAGAAGCTAAAAAAAACTGAATCAGAAAAAGTCCGTATTTGTAAAAATGGCACATTAAAAACCCAACCAAAAGTGGCATTTTTAAAAAAAATCATAAACTATCAAATATCTTGAAAACCGAGATATTTTTACTAAAGTCAAAATTTGAGATTAGAGAGGTCTCGACGAAACCTATCAACAGTTAAAGGTTTATCCATTGTTTCTGAGACACCCTGTATAAGGCGCTAGAAATCAGCGTTAAGACATAAAGGACCAGTTTCCTCAGAGACAGTCATGAGGTAAGGTTTTCGGTTATTCAGTGTGATTTGTGCTTAGATTCGTTTTTGGAAATGTATGTCGGTACTGACTCAATATTTGTATTATGAAACTGTTTGGTCTAGAATATTCGTAATTGTGAAACATTTAACTCCGGTGTATGTTTAAATGCTTTTTTCAACATGTTAGGCTGTAACTAATCTATAAGGGTATGCGAAGGGTATGATGTTTTTACAGTTGTTTGACCCATTTGAATTCTCACTTTATTGATTGATAACGATGATTGCTTTTTGCGGATTTTTTTATAGCAACAGCTGTAAAGCTCAATTATTATTGTTATTAAATATAAGTTTGCACTTGGTATTGATTGCCACGCCGCGACCTTCGCATAGCTAATTCAAATGCAAAGTAATAGTTTTACCGCGTTTGTGATTTGTGGAACAAGTTTGTCTAGAAAATATATGCAGTGTTAGTGGTAATGGATGTTTTGGAAATTTAAAAGAAATAACGTTTCGTTTCAGTTCTTGTTATGGCATTGTTATTCGAGAATAAGCAACTATTTTTTTTTAATCTCTGTAATTTATAGGTTAGATGGTTGTCTTTGGTCTTGTGGAAAACTTTAACGTACACATAATTCCACTCCTCTCCTAGCTCAACGAACGATATTCGTTCCAGTAACCTCCTGACGACCTTAGCAGATCTCGCCTTAAAGCCATTCTCAGCTCCAATCCCCATAATACCAAGTTTCATTCAAAATTGTTTACCGTTCACCTAGTGAGGTTATGGAATAACTTGCCGCCTAAGTATTCGTGACTATCTTTGGATTGGCTCCGAGTTGCTTAAAGCATCAATACTGCATTGACAGGTGAAGATTCATTTGGATCAGATTTCTTGTTCTCTCTTTCTGCATTTTTTATTGATAAGTATTTTTTCTCTTACTTATGAATATTCAACTTTATGTTATATAACGTATGTTTTGTTTGTTTGCCCATGTACAACAAAGAAATAAATAAAATAACTTCCAGACTATAAAGCTTCCCTGGTGCGAATAGTAAAATGTCGTAAACCTGCACAAATTGATGAATGAATTGACACAAATGAATGAATATCTTTATGAGGTCTTGCCAAGGTTGATGTTTCAGACTACTTAAGTATTGCTTATATGCGGGGATCGATGTGTGTCAAAGGCAATTTTCCAAATGTAAGTAACACCGAATCCTTATAAAAGTTGCAAATTGATTTCCAATCGAGCTGCGTGCATGGCACGGACACCAACACCGCCAGAGCGCTCGAAGGTCTCCGCACTCCGACAGTCATTCGCTATACACCGGAGCCGATCAGGCGCGTATCGTTTTACAATCGCGGAGCGGAACTGCCCTTCTATTTGGTGTCGCTCGAATATTCGTTGTGTCAAAACACGCAAGTGACAATATCGCTGACTTTTATCTGTGATGTGAGTCGTGTCGTGTTGGTGTTAACGTTTTTCAATGTAGAACTTAGATTTTGCGATTTACCCAATAAACTTCTCTCGTTTGGTGAGTTTTTTGATTTTCAACATCTGTGGTAGTTGTAAACAAGCATACGGCCCGATATGCGATTACAAGCTTATAGATGTGAGCGACCAGAGTAAGCTGACCACTCGTCCTGCCTTTGTCGGGACGTCCCGATTTTCTGCTATGAATTTGACCATGTCCGCTTAATTCAATAAAACCGGTACTTGACAATACAATGTGTTAATTTAATTTTTTTATTTTATAATTTTGCAAAATAAAACGAGGCGTGTGTAATGTTTTCATTTAAAAATTTATTGCTTATGTACCAGGTTAGGTCCCCGAATTAAACCCAGTGATAAGCGGCTTGTACTATGGACTTACTTCAGCGTTATCTCCTCAAAACCCTTACACCCTAGAACAATCTGACGATATTGACGATGATTTCTCGCTTAGATATGGTGACATCACGAGGAACCAGTTTCATCACCCGTAGGGATTCCGCCGTGAGTGCGTGACCCATATTTACTTACTGATGGTGGTCATATTGAATATAACTTATCCTACTAACAACACCGTGATTTACTCTTCAAGCCTTTTCGTATTACCATATTACTAAAGTAGAAAACAAAATGTGGTTCGCCATTTTTAAGCGGCGGTCATATTGGACAAACCAAATAAAGTTTGTGTCATGCTAAAAACTACAGCTACCCGTGTATGTAGTAATATAATTCATTACTGTTCAAATGTACGTACTCGTAACTTTTTTAATATACCTAATAATGGTTGCGTATATGTCAATGGTAATAACATATCTTCTTTGGGACGCAATATTATTATGATATGTCTGATTTTGAAGCTTCTAATGTGATAGAACCTAAATCGGTCTTTACAACATCCACAATGACTATCTTTGGCAAAACGAAAGCGTTGGTATAATGAAAATAATATTGTATATTCTCTTCTAAATGAAATATAATATTGTATATTCTCCATGCTATACAAAGGCTCCGTTTAGCAAAAATAGAAACATTTCGCTTGGAATCGCGTGTTGCGTGGGGCTAATTAGTATTTCGCTTAATCATATTGTTTGCATGTAGGCATTGTAGGCAGAGCTTAGATGGCTTGATTTTCAATAATAGGAAATGTGGGCTCCAATTTTCGTTTGCACGTAAACGTTTACGTAACGAAGTGTAATCTGTCTATGGTAATATTTGTATCAGTGACGTGTAATTGTAAACTTCTCTAATCAAAATTAAAAATCTTGAAAACACGTTAATATTCATTATTCAATATATGTATAGCTTGATAGGCACATATTAACATCGAACACTAAAAAAGCTAACTCAACGGGAAATCAATTGAACAGTTCTACTTTAAAAATAATACCTATTTTTGTTAGTTTAAGAGACTACGGTATAAAGGTAGCTTTTAGTAAATATGTACAGTCAAAATATAACGTGGTACGAGCGTTGACGGTTTCTATTGAAAAATCTTTTTTTTTTCTCGTATATTCTTGCGAATAAACTAAAATATTCATCCGATCCGATCAGTATATTGAAAAATGACATAAAATATTATGAACCTTTCATGATATTATGAACGTACGTATTTACTTCGACGTTTAGTGTGAAAACGACAAGTCGCATTTGAATTGGTACAGCGCAGGCTCGTTTGAAAACAGGCGCGCCACCCTGAGCTCTTTCATAAGCCTCGGGAGCGGATTGGCACTTTTTTGTAGTTTATTCAGTTGAGTTTGTGCTACGGAGCGCAATCCGATTGACGTGTATGATGGAGTGCGATAACTAACGCGAATGCGAATAGCAGTTGGTGTCAAGTACTATTTGAATTTGCTTTGAGTGTAGGATGTATTGCTTAGATATTTTTCATTCACTACGTCCACAGTCTGAGCTTTCAACTCTTATGATGTAGAGTGGTTATTACACCGAACATTCTCAATTTTCCCAACAGAAGAACTGGCAATCTTGTAGTCACCGGGTTGTGATCAGTCTAATTATGCGTTCCATGCGCTTTGTTTTGATCCTGTCATTATTACAGTAGCCTGCTCTTATAAGCAGTTCTTATAATTAGTTCAAAACTCTAAGCACATGGATTATACAGTGGAGAAATATCTTTTCTAGTTCTGTTATTTTAAGTTTCAAAAGCTCTGGTACTTGCCTGTTTTAGCATCCTCGTTCATAACATAAATACTTCGCGGGATGTCTTTTCCGAGTCTTATTAAATTGAAAATTATGTGCCGCCTTTGTGCTCAATCCTGTCACAGACTTGCACTTATTCTTAGAATTGCATAATAATTTATTAACTTCTACGAGTAATCAAATCACTAATTTGTGTTGTGTATGTGTGAATGTAATTTTTCATGTAATAATAATTGTCTTCTTCGCACCTGGGGTGCGAAGAATCCCCGGGCGGCGAAAACCCCCCGTCAAACGACCTTGGCCCTGGCAACGTACAACGCGCGTACACTGCGGACCGAGGAGAAGCTGCTGGAACTGGAGAGGGAACTGAGCAGGATCCGTTGGAGTATTGTAGGACTATCCGAAGTCCGAAGAGAGGGTGAGGATACGAAGGTCGTTAAATCCGGCAACCTGCTCTATTTCCGGGAGGGCGAAGAACTGTCCCAAGGTGGTGTCGGGTTTATAGTCCACAAGTCTCTCGTGAACAACGTGGTACAGATCGGAAGTGTGTCGAATAGGGTGGTGTACCTTATACTCAGTATCACCGAACGGTATTCGCTGAAGGTCATACAGGTCTACGCCCCGACCTCGACCCACCCCGACGAGGAAGTGGAAGCTATGTATGAGGATATTTCTCGGGCAAAACATGCTTCCAAGACTCACTACACCGTTGTCATGGGAGACTTCAACGCAAGGCTAGGCAAGCGGGGCGATAATGAGTTGAAAGTGGGGCAATTTGGAGCTGGAATCCGGAATTTTCGAGGTCAAATGCTAGCCGACTACATGGCGAGAAAGGGGCTCTATATGATGAACTCTTTCTTCAAAAACGGCTGCATCGAAAATGGACCTGAAAAAGTCCGAATGGCGTGACAAAAAATGAGATTGACTTCATCATGTCGACTAAGACCCGCATATTCAATGACGTCTCAGTGATCAATTCGTTTAACACGGGGAGCGATCACCGAATGTTACGAGGCGCATTGAATCTTAACATAAAAGCGGAAAGGTATCGACTGGTGAAGTCTGCGCTCCGTCCCGAAGCCATCCAGATCCAAAACCCCGAGCGCTTTCAACTCGAATTACAAAATCGCTTCGATTGCCTGGAGGACTGCACGGATGTGGACACTTATAATGACAGGGTTGTGGAAGCTGTCCTTATGGTGGGTGCAAAGTTTTGCAAACCCAGCCGTACTAAGCAACGAAGTAAGATCTCGGAGCCGACAGCTAAGCTGATGGAGGAAAGGCGTGCAATGGGTCGGCAGTCTTCTGAAGATGCTCGTCGGCGACTCAACAAACAGATCTCTAAGTGCCTGACTCGCGACATACGCCGATTTAATACGGAACGTATTAAAGAGGCCATCGAGCAGAACAAGGGCTCCAAAGTGTTCGCAAGAGATCTGTCACTCGGTCAGTCTGCTGACGAAGCTGAAGACAGAGGACGGCAGAGTCATTACATCCCTGAGCTTATGGCCGAGATCGAACGCTTCTATGGACAGCTTTACGCAACATCACAGGCACCTGTTATTCCGGCTACAGACCCTAGAGCCAAATTGACCCGGCACTACACCGAAGATATCCCGGACGTCAGCCTGTACGAGATTAGTGTGGCTCTCAAACAGCTTAAAAACAAGAAGGCACCGGGTGATGATGGAGTTACAGCCGAACTCCTAAAAGCGGGTGGACTACCAGTCCGGAAAGCGCTGCAGCGGCTATTCAACTCCGTCATACTCGAGGGCAAAACGCCTAAAGCATGGCACAGGGGCGTGGTGGCACTTTTCTTCAAAAAGGGCGACAGAGCCCAGTTGAAGAACTATAGACCCATCACGCTCCTGAGTCATGTTTATAAGCTATTCTCGAGGGTCATCACGAATCGTCTCGCACGCAGGTTCGACGACTTCCAGCCTCCCGAACAAGCCGGATTCCGAAAAGGCTATAATACCATAGACCACATCCATACGCTGCGGCAGGTTATACAGAAGACCGAGGAGTATAATCTGCCACTAAGCTTGGCGTTTGTGGACTATGAGAAAGCTTTTGATTCTGTCGAGACCTGGGCCGAACTTAGATCACTCCAGAGGTGCCAAATAGACTATCGGTACATCCAAGTGTTGCAGTCATTGTACGAAAACGCCACCATGTCAGTCCGCCTTCAGGACCAAAACTCGAAACCAGTACGACTTCAGCGGGGAGTGAGACAGGGTGACGTTATATCGCCGAAACTGTTCACAGCTGCGTTGGAGGATGTATTTAAGCTTTTGGACTGGAGGGGACTCGGCATCAACATAAACGGCGAGTATATGACTCACCTTCGTTTTGCTGATGATATCGTAGTCATGGCTGAGACCGTGGAGGATCTAGGCACAATGCTCGAAGACCTCTGTAGAGTTTCCCAACAAGTGGGTCTTAAAATGAACATGGACAAGACTAAAATAATGTCGAATTCCCGTGTAGTACCCACTCCTGTAAATGTTGGAGGCTCTACGCTGGAAGTTGTTGACGAATATGTTTACCTGGGGCAAATAGTCCAGCTCGGTAAGTCCAACTTCCAGAAAGAGGTAAATCGGCGAATCCAACTCGGCTGGGCAGCGTTCGGGAAGCTACGCAGCATATTCTCGGCCCATCTACCGCAGTGTCTCAAGACGAAAGTCTTCAATTCGTGCGTGTTGCCAGTGATGACATACGGAACTGAGACGTGGTCGTTTACAATGGGTCTCATCAGAAGGCTCAAAGTCACCCAAAGGGCAATGGAGCGGGCTATGCTCGGGGTTTCTCTACGTGATCACATCAGAAATGATGAGATCCGTAGAAGAACTAGAGTTACCGACATAGCCCAAAGAATTGCAAACCTTAAGTGGCAGTGGGCAGGACACATCGCTCGTAGGACTGACGGCCGTTGGGGCGGAAAGGTCCTCGAGTGGCGGCCGCGTACCGGGAGACGCAGTGTTGGTAGGCCCCCCACAAGATGATCTGGTGAAGGTCGCGGGAAGCCGCTGGATGCGGGAGGCGCAGGACCGATCGGTATGGAGATCCTTGGGGGAGGCCTATGTCCATCAGTGGGCGTCTATTGGCTGATATGATGATGATGATATGATGAATAATTGTCACTTTTTTACTGTTCACCAAAATTGGAGGTTAAACAGGACTGAGATTCTACTAATACGAGTATTTGACGTACGTGTCTATATAATCTCTTTATTTGGTTTTTCAATAGTTGTAAGAATTTGATTGTAGATGATTAAGTATTCAAAAAGATTTGATTGTCTAACTCATCACGACTGAGAATTTTTGGTTATAAAATTCTCGGTCGTGATGAGTGTATAATTTTTATTGCGTCTTGATAAATGACTATTGACTAAATTATATAAAGGTTGAAAGGATTTGAAATAACCTGACGTTGTCGATTTGTCTCGATGTTTTGCAACAAAGCAAGTGTGAGACCCAAAGCATATTCCAGAAAAAACCGTAACGGGTTTATAGAATACTCATGGTAATGTTTTAAATATTATTTTTTTCAAATCTACATGTAACTTAATGTAACCTTAGTATTGTAGAGATATATTAACGTGCCCTGCCACTAGTCATCCACCCTTGTACTAGGTAGGAGCTAACTGGGGTGCGATGTCAGACAACCTCCTTGTGGTGCACCCTGGGCAACCCGGCAGATTCTCTGCCGCGGGCTAATAGTCTGACGAGAGGACCCCCATATGGGGCGTGGGATGGCCGGGTTCAACCCGGCGGGCCACTTCGTGTGGCCACCCGCTGCATGCGGGGAAGGGTGAAGTCCCCTCTTCTTATGATAAGAAGAGGTGTGGCTCTCGCTGGAAGCCGATCCCGGCGGCTACCTCTGGTGGTAGTAGGGACGAGGCGAGTTTCTCGCCATGGCGCTTCGCGCCCGTTGGGGATTTCCCCGAGCTTCGGCTCACCCGCGCGGCGGTGGATCCAGTGAGATCTGCCGTCGGACAACCCGTTACCCTCACTGAGCGGGCCGGGGGCCCGGCGCACTGAGCGTCGGGCCACGTGGAAGACAACCACAGTAAAAAGCCAGTTGCGGGGTGTAGAGCGGCGCAATTCTGCGCCGCTCCACAAAGCAGCAGAGCCAGGCGGAGAGTCCGGCAACGGACATGTCACGGGCAGGGGGTCAGCGGGAATAAGGCCTGGCTGTTGTCCCCTTCCCTCTGTCTTGTGACGGACGGAGGAGCTGCTGGGGGGGTTTTTAGTGGCTAGGCCCGGGCCGGGTACGGTCTGGGGAGTCCCACATATCCTCGTGGTTTGGCTCGACCACGAGGAATGCGTAAATGCATTTTCCCCCCTCCCAAAAAAAAAAAAAGGTAGGAGCTAACTATTTATTCTTGGTAAAATATTTAAAAAAAGTGTATCTTTTCATCACTATCTTCACCAATGTCCTTTTGACTGAATACAATGCCTAGAAATATCCCAATCGAAAATAACTATTATGTCTAACTTATGCGGAGCATGATCAAAGATATCCTTGAAATTGTATCTCAATATCACCTAGTCTAAAACATTATTTTATTTAGACGTCCGTTTGTTCAAAGTGCTAAGACGTCAGTAATATTCTTCGCCTCGTTTAATATAGTGAATACATTGTTGGAGTGTTCGAGTGAAGAACGGGGGCGGTCTAATAAACTAAGTCGGCTGTAGTCATTTGTTCGTCTCTTATTAAATTCATAAGCACGAGCCTCGCGCTTTGTGTGGTGCAAGTTTAAAAATTCATCGGCAATTTCTTTACCAGTTTTATCAGAAGTTAAAATTTGAACTTAATTTTAATAAAATAATAGAAATACCTCCATGAATTGCGTTATTAATAGACATTATTAATTTAAAAAATAATAATTGGATGTTAATAATAATAAACCAAATTAAAGCTGACATCTTAAACTTTCAAATGACATATTGTTGTCAAAAATACCGCGTGTAATTTTTGTGAAATTGGTGTATGTGTGCGCAGTGAAAGGTTGAATCGATTTGGTTGCTCGCTTGAATAGTTGAAAGTTTGAAACTCGGATATTTAGACATGCTTAGTATTTAGACATGCGTTGTACTTATTTAGGCTAAATGATCTAAGACTTATTTGGAAAATGGTCTCAGTTTTTTATTGCTGTCGGTTGCAAACGAGCCAGTGGCCCACGTGATGGCAAGTGGTAACCACCGCTCATGGACATCTGCAATGTAAGGGCATAGCTCGGTTCCTGCCTACCTGGAGAGAACTGCCCTTTTCCTCGTTTAAAGTTGGACATATCGTAGTGCTTGGGAAACACCGCAGCTGGGAGTTCGTTCTGCACGTACATGAAAGAAATGAACGCTGAAACTGAACTGTGCTAAATCAGACCGATTCCAGGTGGAACTGATGAACTCTACTACGGTGGCGGGACGTGTGATGGTAAAAAGGTGGTGAAGTCACCATTGCAAACAGCTCCTCAAATCACTCCCCTCTAAAGAGCCGATAGAGCACGCAGAGAGAACCAAAAGTCTGTCCTTTGCTCCAGCGTCTCCATTGAGGCTGTGATATTGGGATAACTGACAATGCGGAATGCACGTCTTTGCAGGGAGTCAAGAGAGTCGAGCTGATATTTGGGGGTTCTTGCCCAGGGGGCGAGCAGTACTCCATATGCGGCCGAATGCATGCCTTATAAAGCATTAGCCGCTGCTGGTTAGAAGTGAAGTACTGCTTTGCTCCGTTCAGGGCGCCCACCTTTTTGCTCGTCGATTTGGTTTGACAGAAATTTCACACCGAGGATCCTAGTACCATCGGACGTACAAAGAGTAACGCCTTGGAGCTGAAGTACTACGATAAATGGGTCCTTCTTCACAATGAACGCGCACACTGGTTTCCTTGTGGGGTTGAACTTACTCATAACTATGTTCTTTGCACCCCATTCGGAGACTCGTTCTAGAGAGTATTCGACTTCAGACACAAGTTGCAACATCCTTTCATACAGCATAATTCAAAGGGGACTTTCTGGTGGTCGGTATACCGCACATCACCCGTACTGTCATTCGCATAACAATTCATGTTCTCAATAGACAACATGTCGTTAATAATATAAGTTGAATTTGAATTATACGGATTGTTATTACTTATAGTCTACGCATTAGGAATGTCACCTATGAATTTAGTTTCCTCTGTGGTGATTAACTGTTGTCTTTGCTGTTCAAAAGTAACTACTAATCGCTTCCGTGGTGTAGTAGTTAGTTATGATCTGGAGGCCCGGGATTCGATTTCTCTCAGGGGCAGATGTTTTTATTAGATTTAGAAGGGCTTCTGTACTGACCTGGGGCCTAATTCCGCTAATCTTAACGTCGTTGTCGTGCTTTAATAGCGTTTCAATAAAACTGCTTTTTTCGCATTTATACGCATTTCCTGGTGCAATTTACTCGTAACTACAATTTCTTGATAAGTCAATACTGACAAATGTTTTAGTTTTAGTTTTTAGTTCATAGGTGACATTCCTAATGCGCAACTCACATTAAAATAAGAGTAGTCGTAAGTCTTAATATAATTAAATATTATATAGAATGGATCAAAAAGAAACCTAAAAAAATGAAAAAGGCACGGACCACGAGTCTGTGGAGAGTTAACTATGTATTTAAAAAAAATGTTTTAGTTAGTAATCGGTTACCGAACAATAACTGCCTCAAAAAGCGATACTATTGAAGCATTATTGACACACCACAAATGCGTTAACGCTAGCAGAATTAGGCCCCTGGTTAGGCTGGTTAGTTGCCACCGCTTCACTTAAGTTCGTACCCATAATAACAATCTTGTTGTTGTGTTGCGACAGGCAAGATAGCGTCTGCTGTTGAGGAATCTAGGTAAAGCTCAAATCGACTTTCGGCGTCATCAGCACTTGCAGTCAGGTGAGATGAAGTGAGAAAAGAGCTTGTCTGCAATTCAAGATATAATTGTTTGATCACTTTTTAAACCCAAACAGGTTTTCCTTAGATTTGAGCGGCTTAATCACAGAAAAGTAATTGTTTCGCTTCTAATTTTAGATTATTTTTTGCACCTAAGGCGCAACTTCCGTATCATGCTAGTGTAAACCTTTATGTCAATTAAACCTTGAGTAAACCTTGAGTAAACCTTGAGAGATCTATACTGATACCTACTTGTTGATATTGATTTCAAATCAATCCGTTTGCATTGATTTCGATTCTATTTATTTCGATGATGTGGTGAAGATTCTCATAATTTCTATGATAATAAGTAAACCCTTACCGTTGATTGTTTTCATTTAAAATGTTTAATCATTTATTGATTTATCCAAATAAATGAAACCTATTGATTTAGATAGACTATTAGTTGTATTTCGATTTATACGGCGTTTAAAGAATTGTCCTGTTGGAGATGTAATGAATCCCAAAAATGTACTCGCAAAGTTGATCGCTTGACCAATATACAGTTTTGACTAGTGTGTCGTACATCGATATTCCTATTATAACTTGACATGGATAGTGAAAATACTGTATTTCTCATACTTATGTAGAGACTAAAATAACTTTAGATTTGTTAAGATTGGCTGCTCTGACCGAAAATCGATTAAAAGAGAACAGGTGGGTTATTGTCTATGAAAAAATCTATTACGATCCCTTATAATTTGACAGCCATTGGGCTGTGAACATAAGACTCTGTGCCGACTTCCTTTTATAAGGGAGAAATGGATGGACGGCGACTGTCAAATTGTAAGCGATCGCGATAGATTTTTTCTTAGACAATACCCCCCCTGGTTGTTATTATGCCACACGAAAAGATTGATAATAATAATCTAAGAGCCTATGTGTGATTTGGAACAGTAATTAAATAATGTGTAGTTCCGTCGCAGCACATAATATTGGCTCATATACTGGTGGTATTGAAGTGTTGCGTGTCACTAGATTTATTGATTGTACCAAAATACGTCAGTCGCTACAATCCTATCGTTTGCTGTCCGGACCATAAATCACGAGACTAGGCGGCCGTTTCTCGGGCCGCGATCCTTAGTTGCGACGTCGTCGTCTTCGTCGAAACTCTGACTTCATGCAAATTCATGACGGTAGCGGAACGGGCGGCGCGAAGACTTACGCTCGTCAGAATGTATCAAACATGTCGCAGACCTGAGCAAAAAATAACATTGCGTAACACACGCAATGTAAAAAAAAGCTAATTAATGTTATTTTAAACGGTCACCGCCAGGTGTGGCTAATTTCGTGGCTGCAATTAGTGGGGGGCAGGGTGAACAGTTTGGTGTGTACGTGAATTCTTCGTATCCTTTGTTGTAAATGAAAAAGAGACACCAAACGGAATAGAAAAGTTAATAAAACTGAATCAAACCAGATATGTTTTTGTGTGAGGCTAAATATACGAGTATCAAATCATGCCTGCATGATACAGTCTCGAAGACCGATCTTAATTGGTCATAAAACTGAAAATCCTATTTTCAGTGTTAAATTAAAATCCTTAAATGAAAAATTACTTAATATTTTAAGTGCTTAAAGTCAATAAAATTAAAAACTTTCGCAATGGCTAGCGATGGATGGATATGCTACTATTAATTTGGGAAAGTAAATATCTAAGTGATATCTTTGAAACGTTTGAAAAAATTTTGAAAACAATACAATAGATTTATAATGATTTCAATTTTAATTACTGCTTTATAAAAACAGTGATGAGTTCTGTGTCTATGTTAATAAAACGATATAATCGTGTTTCTCTCGAATTTCAGTCTTGACTGACTTTGCATCGTCATTATTTCAACCTAGAGGTCTACTAGTGTTACCCAAATGCAAGACCAAGACAAGACTTTGCCAGTCTTGATCTTGCATCAATACACCGGTCTTGGACAATACACCGGTCTTGGTCTTGATATTGCGCTCTCAGTCTTGGTCTTGGTCTCGGTTTTGAGTCTTGCAAGTCTTGCATCCTATAATTTTTATTATAAACCGTTTCTGTGATCTAATGGTTGAGAACACTCGGTTTAGATCTGGGGTTCGATTCCCCGCGGGGGCAGAAGGTTTTCTGGTTGATAGCTCTCACCATCTAACATAAGTTTATTACTATTATAACAAAGTTTATTTATTTACTAGCTGCCCGCCCCGATCCCGCACGGGTATACCAAAAACCTACCGCATACCTACCTATCTACATATTTTCTTTTATACAAATCTTGTCCTAACAATAACGAATACATAAAACCAAGAATCATCCAATTTGGTGCAGTCGTTCGAAAGTTATGGGCGTACATACATTTCGAAGGTCCATTTTTATTTATATAGATAACATTTATTGCATTCCATAGCCAGCTCCTCCTCAATTGTTGAGAAGGAGCAGGTGAAGCTCGCTTGCTCCTTTTGCGAGGATGTCATCACACAGAAAGAGTCTGCGGAGAGGGAGCAGGAGGAAGACCCTTAGCCGCTACCCTCGGCCGCAGACGGATGGGCAGGCGAAGGCGGGCATCGGGAATTTGTTCAAGAAATGCCCGTCTAGTCACCTTGCCCTGGAGGCATGCGTGCACGCTTGGCCCCGTGCACGCCGCTGTAAGGCTCCTCCGCCTGGGGCGTTGTCGTGGTGTTCTCGGACAACTTCATGAAAAATATATTTTATTTTATGTTACATTTTTATCACATATTTGTGAGCAAAACGCTACTTACTAAATAGTCTAAATATAATAACCAACACAATAACTTATAGTATTATAACGATACGGTTTGATGGCGATACTGGGGAACAATATCAGTATTGAAACCAAATATTCAAATCAATAACGCCCAAATCGCAGTTTTTGCAGTCTAAATCTTTTTCTTGATCAAATCTTGCAGGATCAGTCTTCGTCTTGCGAAAATGCAAGAACAAGACCAAGACTGCAAGATCATGGCCGATTTTTGGTAACATTAAAACTATACTACCTATGTCCACTAGGGTCTACAACAAGGATCTGTCCTGCTCTTCACGCATCTAGTTATAGCATGAGCACAAGAATTAACTTGCTTTCAGTTTCTACCCTATTGCTGTCTTAAAGAAATCCAAAGAAAAGCGGATGAAAAATTTCAAAACAAACCGGACCAAAAAATAAAAAGCAAAACACCATAAGTGTGGGAAACAACTTTTTATATACCTACTTTGTATTATAATCGTAGACAAGTACTATAATTTTCTGTATGTATGTCTGCTTCGACTAAATTAAAATAACGAACCCGTGAAAAATAAATATATCTAAATACGTCTAGTGCATTGATGAAACTAAGTCTCGATCTCGACCCGAGCCGCCCCTGACTGAACTAAACTAGTGTTAATCCTGGCCATTTATCTAAACGGCGTCTACAATTAAGACTGGCCACACGTCTCCCGGTCCCGGCCCGACCTTGCCCGTTGTCGACAATTTGCTGCAAACTGAGATACATCGCTATCCCGGCTCCGTTAAAAATCCTTTTACGAACCCCTGGTTAATATATTGCATTGCTTTGTATTGCCGGAATATCGAAATTTACGGCAGCGAATTTGTTGTTTAGGTGCGGTGTGGTAGGTAGGTAGGTTATTTTTCAGTGTTTCTGCTATTTGGCAAGAGTTACGGTGCAGGTGTTAGCGAAATATTGTGCTAGTTTTGTATGCTGTTGCTTTATATATCGATACTTAATTGACAAATCTTAAGACAGGAAGGACAAAACGACATGGTAAAATTAAATCACCTTTTGATTTTTGAAGCTATCGATTCTGAGTCATACTTAATTCTTTTTGAGATAAATCAATACGGATAATTTTTTATTACACCTAAGTAGCATAGTTTTTGACATAGACGACCTTTAAGAATCGCATTTCCATTACCTTGTTTTTTAATACCCTAATATTTTATAAGATAGGTAATTGTCGGCTATGGCGTAAAGGACGGCTTAAGACAAATTCAGATCTTAGATGACCTAATTTCAAACGCATGTAAATTTGTACTTTATAGAGGCTTTTGGAACGATGAACGTTTGCGAGGCTTCTATGTCAACTAACTTATATCGTATCTGTTATAATAATAAAAGAAAAGCACTTAATGATGCATTAATAGTAGTTTATGAAATAGTCACATAATAGGGGGTCTTAAAACACTAGTGTGTGTTTAAAATTCGAGGCTTGCCGAGAATTTTAATAGTACCACACGAGTGTTTTAAGACCTAATTATGTGCAATTTCATACACTACTTTATCTACACTCATGCAATCAGTGGTTACCAAAATTAAATAAAAGACATAAAATTAAAACAAAATCAAACTCATTTATTCTAATAATTATTTGCATTTTGAACAGTGCAATTGTGAAACTAATACAGAAATCTAAAACTACATACATTTATATTATTTATTATTTTAACCAATAACAGCAAAATAATGAATGAAAAATTCAGAGAAATGGCGCCAACACCAACATTATTCTACCGCGCATGCGCTGTTGCATGCGCCGCCATAGACAATGTACTGGCACAAAAGAAAATTGTGACAAAACCTCCTTGGTCGGGTTTCGTCAATCGAACTGTATTTTATTGGAATTCGAGTTACATTAAAGTACTGGTTTTGTATGGCGAACCTGTATTATAATGTAATTTGTAAAATGCCAAGGGCTTTAAGTTATGCCTTTAAAATATTAGTGTTGAGTTCTCAATATTAGAATTAGAACATGAGTGTAGATAAAATGAATTAAACGTCTCTGAGTTCGGCTGTTAAGGTCTCAAAAGTTAATGTCATTTCACGGTCATTATTTTCTTTCTGCACAGTACATTGATTTTCAATAATTATCTTAAAGTCTACGCCATCCATAAAAAGTGTAGTTATAAGAAAATAAGTTCTATAAATATATTTTTCTTGAAGTGTTATGATTATAAATAAAGGTAATTACAAAAAGAAACTGGACAAGTCGTATTTTGTTAATTCAATTTATTACCTCTATTAAAGAAAAAAGATATCTCCACATCCTGGATAAAAATTAAAAAATATTTTGGGTTTTCGCTAAAATAAATGAAAAATTTCAAGGCAAAAATTTCTGAGAGACCCAGGTTTCCTAACGAAATGGGAGAAATTTATTTGCAAAATTTCAGACCTTGGAGCTAAAAAACCCTTCCAAAATTTAAAATTCTGCGAATAATGAATTTTTTCACAATTTGGAATCGTATATTTAATGTTTTGGGAAAGTTTCAAGATAATACGAAATATTTTTAGCTCTATTTCCCAGCTAAAACGGTAAAAATTCCCACAAATTAGATCCTAAGATGAATCTGTCTGAAATCTACTGGCATAATTTCATTGAGCTGAAATTATGCCATTTTCATTGAGCTGAAGTTGTAGATTTCAGACACTTTTCTGAACCTGTAGAGGTATGTTCATGAATGGACAGGTGTATGGAACAATAAAAAAAGTATTTGGCTCTACTGCTTACATCCAAAGCGTTCAATAGGTCTTAAAAAGAAATAAACTCTTCCGATAGCTACATGTTGGTACTATTAATGCGCCAGCTCAGAGGGCCTATTACTGATCTCATGGTTTTGCAAATGATATCATAGTGCAAAACGAAAAATTCTATTTCCGGTCAGATTTTTGGTCATTTGTTCATTATTTAATGATGACATTATTGAAATTATGCCATAGTGATGATATCATTGGAGATCGGTAATACAAAATGCAGCATTTCATGATTTCTTTTTCTCAAATTTATACCATGTCATACGATGAAAGATCCATAATTGGCCTGCAGGGTTACGGGGCAAAAAGTGTTTTTAAGGTACAGGTGAAATCAGTAAGTCCGTGCTTTGGTGTGGATATTGAATGTTAACACTTCTTGGTTTTAATGAGGCATCACAAGCTATTATCGCCTTTAATATAATCTTAAAACTACCTCTTGTTATCTATTTTAGCAATTGTGTCTGAATAAAGGATATAAAGGCAGTTAAGTAATTGACAAAACACCAAGAGGAAGATTTATATCTTATAAAATGTACATAGTCGTTCGAATTGAGTCCTCTCATTTGTCGTTTCGATTTTCATTGAACAATATCTATCCACCCTTCAAGTTTGTTTCATCCAATTCTGGAGAAGTTTTTTCATTCGTCAATTTATCCGTCTCGACGGTCTTACGGTGAAGCGATATACGTTTTGTCTCACTCTCTCTATCTTACAGTCGACGAGTCGACGCAAGAAGGATGTGCTCCTACTTTATTTATTGTCTCAATAAAAATCTTTATGCAATGCTCTGGATTTGCTGGATACGTTGTAAAGTATTTAGAAACTTCTGTGTTTGGATCTTCGCCTGATTTTTATACTTTGGGCCTTCGATTTGATTTCGTTATTGGTTTCTCTTTGAATGTTCTCTGATTTGCTTTGACAATTATTGATAATTTGGTAGGCGGTGGTAGCAAATGGCTGGCGATCCTTTTTAGGGTTCCGTAGTAAACAAGGAACCCTTATAGTTTCGCCATGTCTGTCTGTCTTTCTGTCTGTCCGCGCTTTTACTCAGAGACTATTAGTACTAGAAAGCTGTAATTTGGTATGGGTATGTATATTAATCATGCCAAAAAAGTGGTGGAAAAAAACATTGAAAAAAAACCGAAACGAACCACGTGAAGTTAAGGAAATATAAAATCATTCCAGCTTTAATAATAATGCCTAATTTAATAGCAACGTATTTAGTAATCTGTGGCAACGTGTTGTGAGGTGTGAGTGTGAACTCAAAGTTGGCATTTGCAACTACGGAACCCTACACTGCGCGTGGCCCGACACGCACTTGGCCGGTTTTTACTTAAATATAGTATGAGGTTGAGGTGTTTGCTGGGTATTTTATAACAGTTTATAAATGTGTGTGTACTATTTCAAACGAGACCTTTCAGATGTTTTTGGGTTATCGTGGAAAATAAACATTAGATAATTAATTTCTGTAACGTCTTTAGTAGTGAAGTAAATTAAATAACCCGATCTTAACTAAACACTATAAAATATACGAAAAGACGTTAAAAAAGGCTGTACAAGTAGCTAAAAAAATACACTATAAGAAGAAAATAATAAATTCGGATAATAAGATAAAGACAATGTGGAGTGTTATAAATGAGCGGACAAATAAAAAACCTATAAAAGAAAAACATAACATAAAATTGCAAATAAATAACAAGCCTATAACTGAACCAAAGCAAATAGCCAATTATTTCAATGACTTTTTTGCATCTATTGGTGAAAAAGTTGGTACGAAACTTAGTAGCGTTCCTGTGCTTCATCCCATTGAGAACACATTATTTCTTAACCCAGTAGACCCATATGAAATAAATAAAATCTTAAGAAACTTAAAAAATAAGAAAAGCTATGGCGTCGATGGAATTCCACCACATTTGGTCAAATACTGCGCTGAGGAGCTGACATTACCTTTTTATAAGCTGATAAACCAATCATTTAAAGAAGGCGTCGTTCCCGATCAATTAAAACAAGCACTAATAAGACCTATACATAAAAAAAGCTCTAAAACCGACCCAAACAATTACCGTCCTATAGCCCTTTTACCAACCGCCTCTAAGATATTCGAGAAAGCTATGTGTAACCGAATTTATAATTTCTGTGAGAAGTACAAAGTATTTGATGAGTGCCAGAATGGTTTTCAAAAAAATAAATCAACGACACTTGCTGTCTTTAAATATGTCCAAGAAGCCTTAAATATAATTAACAATAAACAATACGCAGTAGGTATACTGCTTGACATGACGAAAGCCTATGATAAAGTGCAGTTTAATATACTATTAGATAAACTATATGGAATAGGAATACGTGGAGAAGCTCATAATTGGCTCGTATCATATTTAACAGGCAGACAACAAGTAGTAGAGATAGAGTTCTTCAACAGCGAAACGCGACAAATAGAACACATTAGGTCGAACACAAAGCCAATTAACGCCTCAATTCCGCAAGGAAGCGTGATTGGATGCTTATTGTTTCTCATCTACATAAATGACCTACCAAAAATTATAGAAGGGCCTTGTGTTCTGTTTGCGGATGACATCTCTTTGCTTATTTCATGCAAAAATACTTCCAACTTAAATAAAAATCTTAGCTCTATACTTAATGAAACAGTAGATTGGATGAAACAACATAATTTGGAAGTTAATTTCTCGAAAACGAAACTGTTGTCATTCCACCCTTACCAAAAGGCAACATTAAATATAGATTTTGCTTTTGAGGGATTGAAACTTGAAGTTGTAAAAGAGTTTAACTTGCTTGGCATAACCATAGATACCCACATAAATTGGAAACAACATATAAAAAACGTAAGAGCTAAAATATCAAAATTTTGCTATGCCCTTAGAGAAGTCAAGAAAACTACAGACTTATCAACTGCACTTGTCACTTACTATGCGTATGCTCATTCTTGGTTAAGCTATGGTATAATATTATGGGGAAATAGTACAGATGCACCATCTCTCTTTACCTTGCAGAAGAAACTTATCAGAATATTAGTAAATAATGACAAAACAGATACGTGTAAACCTCATTTTGTTAAACTTAAAATATTAACTTTGCCCTGTGTCTATATCTTTGAAATATGTAAATTTGTACGTAAATACCCTGGACATTATACTAAGCGGGAAAACATACAAAATAAAATAACATTGAGACACAAAAATAAATTGAATCTTCCAACTTCACGATTAAAAATGCACTCTTCGGGTCCCTTAGTCATGTCAATTAAAATATATAATAAATTACCAAAATCTCTTAAGAATGAAACTAAATACAATACATTTATCAACAAGCTTAAATTATTTTTAATAAACAAATGCTATTACAGTATCGAAGAATATTTTAATGATAAATTGTAATAAATGTAATGCAACCAATTCCTGTAAATTTGACATGCAATTTTAAATGATATATATCTATATTTGAATTTATTATTATGATGATTAATAATTAATATTACATTGATAAATATGAATACAATAATAAAATAATATAATAAATAAATACAATAATAATTTAAAATATGCCACAAAATTATCGATTTTAATGAAACATTCCAATTCTTTTTTACTGATCATATTGCTAATAATTTATTGTATAATGAGATAAGAATTTAATTGCTCATTAATATAAAAACGCTTCCTCTCTCCTACTTTAAATATGCCGTGCCCGACAGGGTCCATAATTGATCTGTAATAATATGTAAGTACCACCTGTATCGAAACATTATGGAGAGCAATAAATGATAATGATAATGATAATGATAATGAAATCTGATAGAAAAAACAAAATTAATTTTCATATATAGGCGCTATTAAACCCGAACAGAAATCATACATTGACTTATGTGCATATAATGTAGCGTCTCTAAAGAAAGACTGGCATTCAGACACGGTATACCTATCAAAAGTTCGAAAATTTTTTGACCGAATTTCATTTAATCGAAAACATTCAGCTATTTTCGTTCTGTCTTTTATTATTTCGTCGAAGTCACGTTTGCCACTGTATCAGTTGACCTTTTATCAATTCATTTTTTTCGTTACTCCGATGTTTCATTTGGTCGCAAACCTTTTTTCCCGAAGTTGTGCTCAGCTGACATAACATTTGTTCGAAGTATTATGTTACCGAAGATTTATTACACCACTGTTTTATTTGCCATAATATGTTAATTTCACCAAACGTCTTGAGCACACTATTTTTGATCCTAGTCTATGCTGTTACTTTAAGCATACAAGCAAGCCTTCAGCATGAAAGTGTAGCGGATCTTCATGGTCGATAGTCGATACAGCATAATATCGGTTTTGAAAGTGATTGGCGTTTAACAGCTCTTGACATTGTCATATTATTAATGTTTTGTTGAGTTGTAAAATAATAACATTAATTCTATATTAGCGATCTGTTTTAATTATTTGACACATTTAAACTACAAAAGCAAGCATGCAGAATAGAACATGCTGTGTATAGTCATAATGTCCGACCTAACCAACAGTTTTATCCTATGTTTAAGTTTTTTCTTGCGGGGGATTATCACCTCTGACTCCCCTAAGCAAAGCGGCTGCACCCCCTGAACCCCCTTCACGCATACAAGAAAACAAGCAAGCATGCAAGCCTGCAGCATGCAAGTATGAATGCAAGATTGCTACCATGCAAGGAAACAAGCACACATACAAGTCTGCAGCATGCAGTTTGATTTTCCGCTCGCTTCTCCCGCTCCGCTGTGTGTGGTCACAATGTCTAACCTATCCTAACCTAACCTACAGTGTTGTTATGCTATAAGTTTCATTGGCGTATCTAGTTTTTTTTTCAGGGGGGCCTGGCCCATGATTTTTGTGTAAAGTTATCAGCATTATAGTGTCCATCATAGAATTTTGAATTGGTGGCTTAACATCCTGGGGTAGGCACGAAACCATCCTAGGGTGAGCAAGGTAAGGGGGTCCCCGATTGCGCCCTCCAGGGGGCGCAATCGGGGAATGGCTAACGCCGATCCCGATTGTGTCCCTACGGAGGTAGAAGTATCTGGAGGGGTTTTAGCCAGGTATGGGGTTTATACCCGAGTCCAATGGGCGGCCTCGTCAGCTGCGGCCCCTTGTTAAATCCGTAAAAAGAAATCCCCTCCTAAAAAAAGGGCGGGCAAGGTAAGTTATAAACCTCGCAACCTAACCAACCATTAACTTAATAATTTTTGACCAAATGTTGTTTTGGTAAAGTGAAAGTATGTCAATAAATCATCTGACATTTGAAAAAAGTACAAAAGAGAATTCGGTCAATAAAAACATATTTTAAAAATCGGCGAAACGTAGTTGGGTAAATGATACAGATGTCAAATGATATTTCGATGGTTAAAAATATGGCAAACAATACATATAGTAAAAAAGACATCGGTCAAACGTATTCGGTAAAATGTAAATCTGACAAGTAAATTTTGGACAAGTAATAGGTTCCTTATTCGCACATAAATATATATGTCATAGTCAAAGGTCGACATGCAGTCTCTTCGCGGAATGACTTGTTTAGCCTAGGTTTGATCAAAGCCTTCGGGCTAACCCCGAAATAAATTCCAATTTCGGCCTTTGATTAAAGTATTTTTAGTCAAACCTAGAAGTTCCTTACTTTTCAGTCAAACGTCGAAAGTAGAATAATCTGTTTCGGGCTTTGCCTAGTCGATCCTAGAAGCGACTGGCAGACTCGGTCAAATGTCGAGTGTACTTGTAAGACATTTAAACAAGTTTATACTTGCGGTAGTTCATGCAAGCAAGTTTATGCTTTCTTTGTTAATTATTTTATCATTTCATGTTTCGACATTAAGTGTGCGGGTGTGTAAGATTAAAGATGAGTGAATCAAATAGTGGTGTTACTGAAAAAGTGGATGAGGAAGGTTTAAAAGTGAAGTTTACGGAGAAAATTCATAATTTGAGTAAAGATGTAAAGTGTTCATATACACGGTGAGTTTTTTTTTTCGGGTCAGTATGGGGAAATTCTAAACTATAAGAGATAGAGAAAAACTCTCTTAGGAACCGTGATCTGAATTTTAGATAAAATAAAAATGGTATTTAAAAACTTCTGGCAACTTTAGACCTATGGTCTCCATACAATTTTTGGTTTGTATAGTGATATACAATCGAAATAACAAAAAAAATTAAAAAAAAACCCGATATCTCCACATGTATTAAGATTTTAAAAAATTTTAATACACCTAATTTAACAAACTAATGGCCATTTTCACCAACCTCCTCGTAGCTTAGGTGAGTCTTAGGTAGCATGCTGTCACATTCTTGTCATTAAAGACAAAAAGTGACAGCATACGTCTTAGGGGCTTCCTAAGCTAAGTTATGGTTGGTGAAATCGGCCATAAGACTTTCTAATACCTAATTGAAGTTTGACTGGTCAAACCCCGATTTCATTAAATTGAGTTTTGACGTTTGCCTGACCAAATTAGTTTCTCCTGGGTTTGACGAAAATTCTTTAGTCAGAGGCCGAAAAACTTCATTAGTTTGGGTTTTGACTAAGACTTGAAGTCAGACCTGAGGATTGATTAGTCAAACCTAGGAGAGCTGGAGCTTCGAGGATTGACTTTAACATACTCGTATACACCAATTAGATATTTGTCATCCATTCGGAGTTTCAGTAATCACAATAGTACCGTTGTAATCCGGTTAACCGGTTCGGCGCGCAACCGGGTGCCAAGTGATGGCTGCCGCTGACAGCTCTTTGAGAACGCGGGATATATAAAAAACCACGATACACGCATTTGATGTAAGGTTGTCGTTCAGTCCACTGTAATATTTGTATATGGGTTAATTTCAGGTTTTATTTTCTGTCATCTTAATTATTGTAGCAAAGTAAGAAATGTCGTTAAAAGTTTTACTCTTTGGCAATTGAATTTCAGTATATTTTCGCAATACAGAGATAGGGAGATATCCTACGTAGTACTATGGATATAATGATATTTCGCAAGATTCGAAGTAAGGACGTACGTACCCACATATAAACATATCGGTCAGAATATGCTCCTTAATGGCAATGAAAAATTTAAATGACAAGTACATTTGAACTTTATGTACGAGTATGTATCACACGTATGCTTATGTATATTGTCTTGACATTTAGAATATTTAAAAAAATTGTAATTAAGACAATGAAGTATCTGTCGATTTTACAGTACCGTATTCCAATATTTAAACGCCAGCAAATAGTAATTTCTGAACTCTCGGTTGCGCGTACGCAATACTGTCGATGTGTCAAATTGTTGGTGGCTGTCGTGACACTACACGCTGCAATACAGATTTTAACTAGTGCGAAGAGTAGCTACAATTGCCACCCTGTTACACACGGAGTTATTGTATTAAGTAATGTAAGTTCAATAATTATGTAACATTATAAATATTATTATGCCAAAATAAAGTTATTCTATTCTACTTTAATGTTAGCCATTTTCAAGTACAATGCTGCTTTATCCTAGTGTACTATCGCGTTGAATACTTTATTCTCTTTATGAAATAAGGTGACATAACACCGTGACAGACAAGACAACTTGTCACATTGTGTACTTGTGGAGGGCCCTGTATATACGCGAACTCAACATGAAATTTCAAACTCCCTGAATTTATGTTGTCACATGCCGGGCCAGTTAATCCGTTTGTGTATTCAAAGGAACGCAACCAGAAGTCGAAATATTAAATATTTGCTAGCATTTCTTTATACCGGGCACCAAAGCTGGTATCGTCGTAATCCGGTTTCGTGTTTGGCGAAATTTGTATTCGGATCTACTTAGCAATAAGTAAGGGTTTTATTTTTTGTGGTTTGGTTTTACGGGCTTTTGTAAATGTTAATAGTAATGTTCTCCCTCTTTTAAAGGCTAATAATTCTTTTACGTACTTATAGATTTATTTATTTTACTTTTCTTTCATATGTGTTCCGAACAATAGCTAAACTGTCTACACTACAGTGTAGTAGAGTGTACGCATTCGTCTCTATTACGTGTCTTTAATTATCGTAATGATTGATGTTTCTAGTTCAATAAGCGTTTGGTAATCTTTGTTTTTTGATATATATTCTTGTGACAAAATAGTGGCAGTGATTATGAAGCTAATAGTCACTAGTCAGACTTTAAAAGATTACAACAACTTAACGCGTTTTCTGTGATGCTTAAAAATGCTGACAACTGCAGTGAACTGATTTAAAAAATATGTATGCAAGTTAAATAGTGTGCTCGAAACACAATACGAGTAGGTTTAGGCATTAGATAAAATCAAAAACGTACGTCTTAAAAACCTTAGTAAAACTTTACTAATAATTATGTCAAATACTAAAGAAATAGTTTCTTTTTATATATTCCCTTTTATTTCTATTTTATTTTTTTATTTCATTTTACGAAACATACTCGCGGTATTTTCTTACAATTTAGAGCAGGACAAGAATCAAGTTGTAGTTCTCTTTATAACATTGTTATTATGGCGATAAACTACGGCAAAAGAGTTGTAGCCAGCCCTTCCATCAAACTTCCATCGAACTAATAAATAACTGCAAACAATTCGAAATTATTATGATATTGAGGTTAATAATCAAGATCAAAACCATAAGTTGTACCAAATTACATACAGTAAGCCAAATTTTATCAAAATCGGTTAAGTAGTTTATCCCGGACAAACAGTGACACGAGATTTATTTTTTATTTTATTTTATTATATTAAGCTCTATTGAATTTGTAGATTATTTAAACTCATCAATGTATTTATATATATATGCTGTTGGTGTTCCTATTAAATAAGTAAATTCCAATTAACTTGAGGATTTAGTTCTAGAAATCCATATAGCCTTTCTGTTACAATTATTATTTACGTTGTCTCAAAAATCTACTTCAGTTGAAAGCACTTCAGTTGAAAGCTCCGCTTATCAAAACGAAACATAAACATCCAATAAATAAAATGATGTTCAGTGATTTGAGTTGACGAGGCGAATCCCAGACAAGCATGATTAAGTCACTGGTGTGGAATTTAATCTCGAGTCGCGTTATTTATTGTTCTAAGTAGTATTCGATGTCAATGTTGCTCGTATATTCCTGTTTTAGTGTGTTGGTAGGTTAAAATGTTAATCATGTTTCCTATTTTAACTACATCTACAGTCTAGTAGACTGTAGATTATTGATTCACACCATAGATGTGAGCTAGAGCTTAGATTAGATGCTGATAATATAAAGAGCTGAAAGTTTTAAGATAGAACATCAGAGCCCGCTTTGCTAGCTAATAGTTAACGCATTTCGCTTAAGACCCTTTTACATTGATACTGTATCACGGCAAGTTTTTTTTTGCAATTGGCAAACAAGCTGGCTGCCCACTTGATGGTAAGTGGCTACAGTAACCTATACTTAGTACTCGTGGTTCCTGTAAGTCTTCCAAATCTACATCACCTCCAAGGAGGCCAATGTACGTTGCCAACTTGTGACATAAGATGTTAAGTCAAGTACCCAGTAATTTCACTGCCTGTATTAACCCGGAACCCTTCAAACCGGAACACAGCGATGCAAGCTCCCGTGCTTGGCATTAGTAATATGTGAAATAGAGGTATCCATGCCGACGACTCCTGCAGCAGGCGTAACACGGGCTGCCAAGACGGGACTTGAGTCACGCATTATCTCACAATTTCAGTGACATAATATCTATGTCTTAAAGAGTAGCACGGCGGCGGACGGCGGCGCGTATTGAGGCGGCGTGGCGCGGCGGTCCGATAACAGCTCTCACAGTGCTAACGATTTTAATCGCCTTGTCCAAATTAAAGGGAATACTGAAAGTGCTATCAGCATGCTTACGATTTCGGTCCGACAGAACAGGTACATTCATTTTGAACCGAAAACACAATTATGGAACGTCAGACTGACAGTTCGCATAAAGTGATTTCACTCCAGCCCCCCTAGCACGTCCACCATAACACGATATGATAAAGCGGTTTATCGCGGTGAACTATCAAAATACAATGGGGTTTCGTCGTATTTTGACATTTCACCGCGATAAATTGCTTTATCATATCGTGTTTTGGTGGACGTGCTACAGGGGCAGAGCATTGGCGCCGTAAGTTCTATATGACGTTAACGATGACGTCATGTGGCTCTTCATGTCGGCTAACATTAGCGCGCTCACAACATTTCGGGACGCGTTTGAGCGTGCTAATAGTGACTCTTATTGATTTTCGGAACGCAGCCTTAGTGTGACTGACATGATAAAATTTCTTGACGCTCTTCAAGGGATACGTGTCACTGAGTCTTATCACAAATTTCTTGGCAGCCCGTGCTACGCCTGCAGGCGTAGCACGGACCGTAGACAAAACGGGACAAGAGACAAACAACATGTTTCTTCTTGCTCTCTCATATTATAAAGAAGCGAGATTAGTCACCTTCTCTTCTGCAGTGCACGAGCCGTGCTAGGCCTGCTGGTACAAAGTCTCTCTCTGGTAAAATAGTAATATGGTTGTAGTACTACGGTAAAGTAGACGGTCAGCTACAGTATCGCGATTACATTGATACTGACACATAAATACAGATAGGCACGTATTGACTCTTAGTTGATTCTTTCAAGTTACTTCGGTGAGCTGGGTTTTAAATTCACTAAACAGATAAACAAAATATGAAAAACAAAACTGACTTCGAAAACACATAAAAGTCGAAAATAGTATGTACCTTTAAGAATACTCACAATATCACATTTTTACTGAAGTCGATCTCGGATCACATTTTTATCCAAGCGACGATCTTCTAGATTGTCTTAAAATTTGGCACTGACTTCAAAATTAAAATGTGATGTTTTGTTGATGATTCCATTAACATTTGTTTTTATTTAGTTTCGTTGTCGCCGTTTAAAACAAAGCGAGACATAAAAACACATAAAAAGTTCGCCAGTACCCAGTAGGTACTTCCTTGTCAGTCACTAAAGTTGCGGCACGCTATGATGGCCGTTTTGGCAGCTGTCATCATAGTGATTAGTAGTAGTCGGAATCTAGCGCCTTTAAGCTTACCTAGAATGCCTTTAACCTTCACAACTTGAAATATGCGTGGCAACGCGTTCGGCGTGTTCTGGATATCCTCGTCAGTATTGGTGTAGAGTTTTATACCTTTCAGCCGTTCGTCACGTAACGAAATTCCTGGTGGTGCCGCACGCCGTCCGATAAATTGTATTAGTCCCATAAATCCACCCCCACCAATGCGCGCATCGGGGGGCCCGGCGGCGGTGGCGAGGCGCGGTAATAGCTGTCCTAATGAAACTTTCGCGGCGAACTTTTCTGTTGTGCCGATTGCCGGTTGACACCTTGACCCGCAATTTTCTTTGGTTCGCAATTTAACTATCAAACACGCTCGAATTTCTCCATTGTTTGAAAAAACAACTTGTTTTCAAAATATCGTGACACACATCAAGTGTTACTTTTCATATTGATGGTTTTTTTTTCGTTAGCAATAAAAATGTACGTAAATATAAAAAAGGTGCCTGGGGGACGACAATATGGTTCTCAAAAGGAAAATTATAGTAGTAAGCGTGTATGTTAAATGATGATGATTCTTTAAACGAGATGTAAGAAGCTTGCGTGTGCTTCTTTTCGTTATTAAAGTTTTAAATTGAAGTGACCAAACAAAACTTTAACAACAGAACAGTTTCATGTGTCGACATTTTTTTTACACTTGATACTTACTACTTCGTATGGACTGTAAATTATGAGTATTGGTGTACTGTTACATAAATATAAATACTGTTGTTATACCAATGCATTGGATTGATTCCAAGCAGGTTTGTGTACATAAGCACATAGGGAAATGGAAACAAATAAAACTGTCGTGAAGCGGGGATTTATGTTGATGTAAGGGATATTGCCTGCTTCTTTTCATAAGGAAAACAGCGTTATCTTTCACTGTAACATTTTTGATTGCGTACCTTTGAGACGTTGATTATGGAACGTTGCGCGATTTTAAGTATCATCTTCAACTATATTTCGAGAAAGCAATCAGAGATTTTGTAAAGGGCGTCAGAAAAAAAATACACTGATTGGAACTGTGTTGAAAAGTTCTGCCTTATAGATCGGAGGGCCATCCATTCAGCGTTTTTATTGCAAATACTAAATTGACTTTAACCCAAGGCTTTGGATTAGAGGTTTGGCTCCCAGATAGCGATTAGAAGTTAGTGCCACACGGAGAAAAAGTCTAGTATTGTTTACCAGAATATTGAAGACGTAACTAGAAAGTATAGTACTATACGTGTCAACTATTCATTTTGTAAATGATATGTTAAAAATCTAGTTTTTGATAACGTAAAGATTATGATATATTGAACATAATTTCTTATAGACCCCATGAGAAAATTTGTACTGGTAGCAAGTAATATATTAGTTCAGTTCATTTTGTGCTTTGTTAACATAACAGACCAAGATGTTAAACATACTAAAAAAATAGTTGAAATTATTATATTACTAAGTAAAGATTACCAGAAATTTAGTCATCACAACAAATATTAGGATAATAAACATCGAAAGTTTTGTAAAGATGACTTGAATATAGCAAGCACTTAATGTTATTTTGTGTTATGTCTACTTTTTTTGTTGTAGCTGCAAAATATAATATGGATTTCACAAAATGTGTTGTAATAACAACAGATTTGTGACAGTTTTTCTGGTTGACATAACCAGACATTTTTGTATCCTTTGACTTTTGGCTTTGTTGTCGTTACTTTCGTTTTTAGCTCCTGCCCCCCTAGCACGTCCACCAAAACACGATATGATAAAGCTGTTTATCGCGGTGAACTGTCAAAATACAATAGGGTTTCGTCGTATTTTGACAGTTCACCGCGATTCGCTTTATCATATCGTGTTTTGGTGGACGTCTACGGGGGCTGACTTCATGTCCTGAAAACGCATAGCTTGAGCCTTCATTCATGTGATATGGTTTTGAAGGTGCATTCAAAGCCATACCCAGCAAGTACAACTACGTTTACAAAAGTTTGCAGATGCGAAAAACAAAATGCTTTTAGAAATGTGTCTTAATTTAAATGAAACAATAAATTTATTAATCAAATATTTTGTTTTATTTTAATATAGGTGTTACATAAAAAATTAAATCATCAATAGTAATTCTTGTGAAGGTATGACAAGAAAAATTACAAAGGGTTTCTTGAAAACAAAAACAAATTAGCAACGTTTTTAGTTTGTATTACGTAATAACAGTATTTTTTCTCATTAAAATATAATGTTTCATATAATGAATGTTCAAAGATCACTTTCTGTTCATTATCAGTAATACTAATAACATAAATACCTATTTTCAATTATCGCAAACTTTGGTAAGGAATCAACATCTATATCTAACAAAATAATCATATTTCTCGTGTAATGGGTCCCTTTTACAGTAACCCAATTGCAATATTAATGAAACAAAGATGTGATATTCAATTTGTTCATTATGTTATTTTTAACGTTATCATTTACGGATTTCTTATGACCTGTTTTAATTGTGGTGCCAAAACTAAGATAGAAGAGATAAAATGTTCCGCTCACTCACATTCACACAACTTGTCACGAGAACGATCGACACACGAAATGACCGAATCAAAGCATGGTGGCGTGGGCGGCGGCGAGAGCACACGAAAATAGTTTCCGTAACAAAATATTGATTGGGTAAACAATATTTTGCTGTTCTTGTTAATATAATGTATCGTAGTTCATATCAGATTCATTACATTATTCCAAACCATTGCATAAGTTTATAAATGCTTTCTTATTGTTAGTGACAACATTATGCGTTGTAATTCGTAAAAAGGTACGGTATAGACAACAATAAATTCTAGTAGATTGTACAAATAATCAAGTCGTGTACAATACCAAGTTAAGATTGTTATTTTTACTAAGGAATTTAATAACTGGTACTTTTTAAGGTGTCTTGTAAACTAGATTTATTTACTAGATTTTTTTAGTATTCGTAATAATGCGATTATTTATTTTTATAACTAGTTCTCATAAAGGCCACAGGTTTTTGTTTTCTTTCACTAGAATATTTTTTACAAATCGTTCTGGTAGTTTAGTAAATTATTTTTTTCTCCGTGCATAAATTCTTAAAACCTCTACTCTATACTTTTAATATTATCTAAGTTTCAAAAGTCAATCTAATTGATTAGGTAAAATGTATGCATTCACCTTTAAGATTATCTAAGATTCAAAAGTCAATCTACTATTTATGCATTCCTTAATAAATATTCTAGTAGGAAATAACGAAATGAATTTATTTGATTTGAATATCTGCTCCCATTAGTCCTCAGGCATTAAAAAAAAACATGTTGATAAATCTTCTCGAAAAGGCTCTCCCAATTTCGTGTAAAGTCAATTATTTTGCCATTTAGGTACTTATATTCGGTTCATTCTTATATGTAGTTGCGGTCTTATTTGGTAATTACAACGAATAAATTATTTGTTGTTAAATGTGTATACAACGCCCTTTTTGAAGAAGTCAGTTGTACGACAGGCAACAAACTCTTAAGGCATTTTGTATCGCCTTTCAGAAATTACACTTTTTTCCTGCTACGAAAGTTGTCTAAATTTTGGAAACAGTAGAAGTCTTTCGGGGCAAGGTCAGTAGGCTAATTCACGTATTTTGTAATAGTCAAAATGTCGTTAACGTTTAGAAGTCGTCATATTGAAAAACAGTCATAAATCCGTATTCACGTGTCATTTCGATAGAACGATTACTCGATAGGATCGCAACTCGGCGATTTGTCAACTATTTAAAATTGATGTTGCCATTACAATTCTACCAAATAAATTCAAATACTTTTTGTTGACGAAAACATGCAGAAATGTTGATTATTTTGTAGAATGATGGTTTTTTATCAAAATTATAATGCACTTACATGACTTTCTGCAATAAATCTAAAAAATACGTTAAGTTCTGTCATTTTATGGCTTTATTGGAAAGAAATTCGTTGATGACCAATAAAAAATACGTATGTCAGTTTCAGTGTCATTTTCTATTATTTGCGAGTTTCGAGTTTGTTTGTATTTTGGAGAGCGTCGGTGGCGCTGTGGACTCTGCACTTGCCTTCCAATCGGGAGGTCGGGGTAAGAGATCCGCCATGTACCAATGTGTTTTTCGTTTCGAATTTCATATGTACATTTGTCTGACGCTCCTACGGTGAAGGAAAACATCGTGAGGCAACCTGCATATATCTGCGAAGAAATTCAATGGTGTCGACCAATCCGCACTGGGTCAGCGTGGTTGACTAAGGCCTAATCAGGGCCGCGATGCCCTTATGTGCGAAGTGTGCGGCGCACACAGGCGCCAAGACGCTAGGGGCGCCAGATGACGAAGCGAGCGCGGGAGGAAGATCCTCCACGACGACAAAAAATAGGGGTTTCATAGGCTTTGCACACAGGCGCTGCTGGGGGGCGGCCCTGGGCCTAATCACCCTAACATAGGGTAGGCTCGAACCCCTCGGTGGGGACATATATATGACCTGTGATGATGATGATGAGTTTCATAGCGTCAGACATATCATAAGGATCTATTGAGCTGTTCCAGGGCTCGTTTCGACGTCGGCGCCTGTCTATCTCATTCATCATCATCATCATATCAGCCAAGAGACGCCCACTGGACATAGGCCTCCCCCAAGGATCTCCATAATGATCGGTCCTGCGCCTCCCGCATCCAGCGACTTCCCGCGACCTTCACCAGATCGTTGGGCCTACCAATACTGCGTCTCCCAGTACGCGGCCGCCACTCGAGGACCTTTCCGCCCCAACGGCCGTCAGTCCTACGAGAGACGTGCCACTGGCAATTCTTTGGGCAATGTCGGTAACTCTAGTTCTTCTATGGATCTCATCATTTCTGATGTGATCACGTAGAGAAACCCCGAGAATAGCCCTCTCCATTGCCCTTTGAGTGACTTTGAGCCTTCTTATGTTCCGTATGTCATCACTGGCAACACGCACGAATTGAAGACTTTCGTCTTGAGAAACTGTGGTAGATGGGCCGTCTCTCTCATTGGCTAGGTCCAAATGTAAGAATCCTAGTCCTTAACTCATGTTTTACAGAAAAAAGCACACAAATTTAACAAATTATGAACTTCTGTTCAACGACTTAGAAATCGTTTAATTTGACGTTTAATCGCTGACATTCGATCAAAGTAAACGTCAAAATAATAGGTGAATACCGCGGAGGCAACGATCGAACTTCGATTATTGTACGTGAATACGCTTAAACGAAATCGACTTAAACAAAATCGTGCGATTAATACGTGAATACGAAAAGTGACTTCAGCGATCAAATCGTTTGCATGTCGTTGAAGTTTTATTACGTGAATTAGGCCACTGGTGAGAACGGTGGGCGATGCAAAATTTCCTACCTTACTTCTTGTAGTTTTGAGACTGTCTGTTATGCTGGTGAGGTCGAGCATTGTAATAGCGTTGATAGTGCTGTTATAGATCTATAGCCGAACTATTTGCGTTATAACACACGCATGTTTTGTGAACTGCTTTATGTATGTGAAATCGGTGAAATTATATCCATTTTGCGAGCAAGTGTGTTAAAAAATTACCCCCTTTTACCAATCAGTTTCTATTTCTTTTGTCCGAGATACCTTTTATTAATTTTAGTCACTAACATAGTATTAAGTAATTCTTGTTACTAACCCGCTATGGACTGTAAAAGGTCTGAAATAAAGAGTTATTATTATTATTGTCATGCAGGAGGCGCGGGGACGAGTGATAAACCAAGGCTGGCCGCAGATTTCCGAACTTCCCTAAAATTGTATCCAGTTCTTCACAGTACACATCCGCAGTAATGCTTGTGCCATTTGTTAAGAAGCTGCAGTGAATTACACTGTCACTAGGTATGTTTTCGTTTGGGGCATTGCTTTGCCGCGCTGAACCAGGGTTTAACCGACATGGTAATTAATCCGTTCTTTTATCGCGCTAACATCGATATCATCGCCATTCGGAACGCACCCCCACGACTCGACTGACACTGACAGAGAATGTCACGTTGACATTCACAGTTGACAGTAATAACAGTCGGTCACGTGACATATCGATAGGTTTATCGATTAAAATTAGATTTCCTTAGACATCTTATTTATCTAAAACCTCAAGACAAAACCAGAAAAAGTAAGATTGTTTTGTTCTAGTACTATTTTTGGTCTTGTAACTGTCATTAATGGATTATATGAAAATGAGTGGATTAATCAATAATCGATATTTCTGAAACGAATTGGATAGTTGCTTTGTTTTGTTTACCTTTGCGTTTTAATATTGCTTGTCAGTTAGATTCGTTTTGTTATCAATATTCACTGAAATAGTTAAATCAATTTTTCTTTCTTTACAAAAGTTAGAAATTCCTCAATTAAAGAAAAATAGGTAAACTAGTATCGTTTACATAATATCCAAAATTCAGTATCCTACATTTCATATTTTAATGGGTACCAGGCTTGCCAATCTTCTTTAATGTTTAGTTTGAATTTTGACAAGGAATTCGTAGTTTACATTGAAAAAAAAAATCGATGCTAGAAGTTGAAGCCGACCATACAATTCACACATGTGCATCACCACTTTGTGGCAAGTAGAAAAAAACATGTAATATACCCGAAAGAATTCGCGTGGCACGTATGCGTTTAGGAACTATTTAAGCATATGAATCGTACCGGAATAAGAATATTTTCCCGCTATGGAAATCCTGCAACCGTTTTCGCATCACAGTCCGTAGTCTCCGTGCCAAATGGAGTGTGACATCTAGTGCGCCAGACGGGACGTGTCGGCATCGGGGCGACGATCGACGACGATGGAAAATAGGTCGGGAAGGAACTGACGTTTCGAGGTCCCGATTATGTTATTTTGTCTTATTGTATTGTAGTGATAAACAACAGAAAAAATCAGGAATTGGATTAAGTTATGATTTTCCAATGAAAAAAATATATTATAGTTTGATTAAAGAGGGAACAATAAATGTTGTTCTTCTGTGAAGAATCTGCTATTGATACGATTAGTCTTCAACAATAAAACCCATAACTTACTGTCTCTTCATCTCACTTTTATGTAGTCTAATTGTGAAATCGTGTCATGTCAACCGCGACCAAAGTAGCCAAGTTAGTCGGTTTTGTATATACCTATAATTGTCCTCTTCAATATGTTATTGTTATACAATTGCTATAGCGGGAATGATAGACGCCTATTCTCTTTATATGTTTTGCCGATGATTGAATCCTCAATTCGTCTTTGAATGCTTCAGAATACGTAGGTACTCTGTAATGTTTGCAAATTCTATAAATTGACCCCTAAGGATAACAAGCTTGAACATTCCTTTTACAAAAGAAGATTCGAGCTGAATAGTGTTGGTTGTTATGAATCATCAGTGAGAAAAATCCCCTTCAGCCATATTGATAACTGACTGTTTGATAACTGGTTACTTAAAAAGATTTTTTTTCACTGTTTCGTAACTAGTTATATAAGGAGAAGAAAAGATTTTTCTGCATTCGTATAACTAGTGTGAGATAACCACCTTCCAAAAGAGACTTTCTTTTTCACTGTTTCATAACTAGTTATCAGAGAAGAAAATTATTTCCATTTTAGTAATTTTTGGTAACTAGTTAGTAATGAAAAAGTATGTAAATATTTTTTTTTGTAGCTGCCTTTGTTTTTGCTACAAACGGTAGCCTAGACTAGACGCCTGTCTAACGAAGTCGACATGTTTGAATCCTAGCACCGGCACCGTTGGTCGACTATTTAAAAGGTAACTCGGTGGTACAGTGGCTTTGGTGCTCAGCTTACAACTGCAAAATTTAAGCAACATCGGCCTATGTCAGGCTTAAGATAGTAACCAACCAACACCTCTCCCTCCTTCGTGCTTCGGAACGCATGGTAACAGTGGATCCTGCTCCTGTGTCTGATCATGCTCAGGGTCGTGTCGATTAACCGAAATGCGAGAAAAGAGACAAAGAAGCAACTTGAGCTTGCGCAGATTTTTGTGCACTATAATATAATACCTTTTCAGCTATATTACTATCTCACGCGCAGATGGTTATTCTCTTTTTTACATACGACAAGAAAGTCACAGAATAGATAATGGTACTCTTAAGTCGAAAGTCTCATCAGTTCGGTCATCCGTAGGACGGGAGGAAGATCCCCAAGCTGCTCCCCTCCGCCGCAGACGGATAGGCAGGCGAATTGGCACAAGCAATGCCTGTCTAGTGACCCTGTCGTAAAGGCCTGCCACAAGGGCACGGAGAACACCGCGGGATTTTAGTGGGTCGGCCTGGCACTCTGCCGGGCCAGCCCCACACACGCCCGCCGTCTAGCCAACTGCGGGTACGACGTACGGTGCGAATTAAGGTACTAATAACTGAACTACTAATCGAAGGGTTTATTACATATTTCAATTGGGATGATGACTGAATTCTAATTTTGACATCTCGACATAAAATATTAAAATAGCTTAGAAAAAGATGCAATCATGTGAAATTAGAATTAAAATCGGCTCAGAAATACATAAGATACAAGCATTTAAAACTGTTCATTTTGAAGCGATTAGACAGAGAGATCCGACATCAACCGTGACGTCATCGTTGAGTACGGCCATATAAATTCCATGTAAAATGCCGTTTTGCTAGAAAGAGATGGAGAAAAATCTTTAGTACCTTATATCTTGGTTGTTTTTATAGTTATTCGAAAACCGATTTTTTCTTTCTGTTTATTATATGAATGAGCTTCTATTAAAGCAAAAAAATTTTTTTAGTCATCTAGCCAATTAGGACAGTTATGATTCCTGTTAAGCACTTAAATATTTCTTGAAAAATGTATAAACCAAAAATGAAACAATTTTAATAAATTTTCTTCTTTGATAACCAGTTATGAAACAGTGAAAAAAAAGTCTCTTTTCGAAGCTGGTTAATTTTACATTAGTTAAGAATGTGGAAAAGTTTTCTCCTTAAATAACTAGTTACGAAACAGTGAAAAAATTTCTTCTTAAGTAACCAGTTATCAAACAATCAGTTATCAATATGGCTAAAGGGGAAAAATCAAGTAGGGTGTATGCGCCAATTACTTGATCTCTTAAAGTTAGAAAGTAAGCATCGCGAAATCGTTATAGGCCATGTTAACTGCTTACCCTCGATCGAGTGATATTTTATTTTTACAAATATGTTGACATCCGAAATGCCTAATGGTTTGGTATAAAATTTACTACCGATGTAAAAATTTTACATTAAAGGTTTTGAGTGAACCACGCCACACATAACAAGTCTGACTATCACGTCAAGCTAAGCGTGAATGTTTTTGTGACATATTTCAGTTCTTCTACATTTTTATTTCATATCTGTACATAGTTTCTGTACGCCGTAAACGCACCCCACCGTCACATCCTGTGACACACCCACCTATGGGCTGGGCTGTCTATGGGTGGCAATTGGGACTCCCAGTCCTTGGATCACCCCAACTAAGGACAAGTTGGATGTCGATGTGGTTTAGTGGGTAGACCCCGCAGTGTGGGAAGAGTCCTACACACGCCTGTCGACTAGCCATCGGTAGGTATGGAGTGCAACAGCATTCCACCTCGTTGAAAAAGGCGCGAAGCATTTTTGAACATATTACAAATTGAAATTTTTTATTCCAGTCTGCGAAATAGGCTAGTTGACCCTTTTTTAAAGTAAGGCTTAAAATGTTCATAATAGGCTAGTTGACCCTTTTTTAAAGTAGGGCTTAAAATGTTCATAATTGTTGTATTAGACCATAGCACATGAATATTATTTTTTTCGATGGCTAAAAAGTGCAAAAAATCTATTTTAAATTAAGATTTTCAATTTTGGACCGAAAACAGGGTCAGCCATGACAGTCTGTTGATTATCTGTGGTATACATCAAATGACGTCAGTCTTATAGTAAACAAAGCACCGAGGCGAAATAACCTCACAAAAACAACGACGAGTTGTTGGATCAAATTTGACATTTCTTTGTTTACTATATGAGTGACGTCACGGCCCTGACCACAGGATATCAAAGCGTTTACGGCGTAAAATAAAAAAGATTATTTCTAGCATTTTCAAATTAAAATTTTACAGTAATCATTCATTGTTATTTATTAAAATCGGTATATTGTGGAACCTTATGTCAAATACTATTAGAAATAAACAATATTTTAATCAATTCTGATATGAGTCAACTACCCTATTGTTGTATTAGACCATAGCACATGAATATTATTTTTTTCTATGGCTAAAAAGTGCAAAAAATCTATTTTAAATTAAGATTTTCAATTTTGGACCGAAAACACGGTCAGCCATGATAGTCTGTTCATTATCTGTGGCAATGACGTCAGTCTTATAGTAAACAAAGCACGGGGGCAAAATAACCTCACAAAAACAATGCTTTCTATTAAATATCACAAAATATAGTAAAACTGTATATGGAACGGGACAATAGAACAGAAATATAGAATTACCTCTTCAAAGACTCCAGGAAATCTGTGGATTAGACGTACCCAGTGATATAGACATGCGAAATATTTGGTTAACACTCGCTTAAAGAAATCCTGTAACTATGTACTGAAACTCAAATGTATTTTTGCGAAAATCACATTGATCATGATCAATCTGTGTAGGTACTTCAGTTTCAACTTAAACAAAATAGAAGTTTTTAGGTTGTATGTAAAATCAAATCTGTATGTAAAATAATTAAATTTTTATCTTTCAGTTAGAATGAAAACTGACTGCAGCCGACCAACCAAATTTTAACTTGACCAGAAAACTGAGAGAAAACTTGACCATTCACGCCTTTTTGATTTAATCTAAGTTATACACTGACACTAGATGATGTTTCAAAGAAAAGAATATGTACTTATGTCCAATTGAATAATGATGTAATTGAATATTAATTAAAAAGTATGTAATACAAACAAAAATATCAAAGTTTCATAATGAATATATTTATCTAAACAACTTTTACTTGAATTTACTGAGTACCTAATTAAAATTTGTTGCTTTCAGTGGTTACTTAATGAGAACTATTGTGTACTAACCTGTTCTCCTCTTGACAACGAGATTGATAAGGCAGTAAAAGTTGTGCAACATAATACAAGGCAGTGCATGCTCAGCCACAACATCAAAATGTGGCCCGTCAACTAGAACAACATTATGTCAACAAAATAACTCAAGTATTCATATACCAAAGCACCATAGAAGTAAATAGGTCCAGTTTGGTAAAACTGAAAGATGTTATATCTTCACTGATTAAACCTGCTGGCCACCATGGCTGGTAAATTTCAGAACAGCTTACGCAAGAATATGCAAGTTATCCATTTTAAAGCCGTATACAAATATATTAAATGTGATTGCTGTGTTGTCAGCCTGTGCTCTTCCTAATTTACAAGACCCTTCTTATTAAATAAATAATATAAAGAATTTTTTTTCCTTTACTTTATACATAACTAACATCTAAAGATGACATAATAAATTTTTGTACTACATTAGTCATTATGTTCTTCACAAAAAAAATGTTCTATGTTTATTTGACAATAATGACTTGTAAAGGTTTAAGTTGAATCAAAATATTTTAATTTGAAATACATGTGTTTTATTTTTCCGTTACACCTTAAAAGATTTATAATATTTTATAGGTTTGTTGCTCATATTTATCATTGTTACTCAAATATAGTATATGTTCCAAAAGTACAAATAGTTTGAATAGAGTTAGATCAAATTTATTAATTTGTATATATTGCCTTAAGGTTGCAGGTAATAAAAGTCAAAATAATAATAATAGTGATTTATTATGAAATAATACTTTCATATAATTTAGGAAAAATGTAGTATAGTTTCCAAAATGGCACTATTTGATCAATAAGTTTTTTGACATACAGATTGTTAGAACAAATACCTATTATAGCTAATATTGTCACCTTTTGAGTGTTTTCAACATTACATACTGCTAGCAACACAAAAGTATATAAGTTTTGCTTAAGCACAAAACATCTGCATCTATACTTGAGTTAAGCATACTGTTCACAGTTTTCCGTCTTTGATAATTAACATTTTCTTCAGTAAAAGAGCATGACAATTTTGTATTAATCTAATTTTATGGATACCGTTTGTTGAATAGACTATTACTGGGTATTAATCAGAAATGAGGTCACATTTTGCAAATTTCAACCCAAATCTTCATCTTTCAACTTTTATCCACATTTCATTATACTCGTAGGTGTCTGCAAGATTTCCCAACAAAAGAACCATCATGTGTTATGCACTGGCTGACTTTATAGCACATGGAAGCTGTTATTGTTTATAACGAAGCTCGAACTAAAGAGCACTTCTGTATTGATGATTCGTGGTTTAGTTTTCTATGCACTTTATTCTTTCTTCATTGAAGAGGTCTTTTATTTTTTAAGAAATATGTCACAATCTGTGTCTGTGAATGTATATATATTTTTCCTCCCAGTAATTTTCTTCATGCTTGACAAATGAACAACTGCCAATCTTTCTCTTTTTATGTTCATTTACAAATTCTTGCAGTACTACACTGGTATTTGACACATGATTCTGATGTTTTCTTTTCAACATTTCTCTTGAAGTAAATACTTTTAGTGTTTATTTGACTTTTGAGAGATAGAATTCTATCCAATAGCATTCAACTGCTGTACAAAATAGCTCCTCACTGTGATGGTGCAACCACACCAAAAATGCATGTTTGCAACTCTCTTCTGCCGCGTGACAATCTTGACAAGTACACTTGTAACCTGTTCTTCATTAAAACAGTATTAAACTGTACTTATATTGTTTAGAGCGATACACAAAGAATCTCCTGACCATCAATCTGTCTATTTTCGGAAGATTTGTACTATCTGCTCTCACAAATCCAACATCAATGGTTGATTTTGCTATTAATACAAATAATTTACGATATTTACAAATATAATAACGGAGACTTGGACGATTTTTTGCCAGTTTTAGGAAAGAATAGTGCAAATCGACGAGTTGTTGAATCAAATTTGACATTTCTTTGTTTACTATATGAGTGACGTTACGGCCCTGACCACAGGATATCGAAGCGTTTACGGCGTGAGATAAAAAAAGATTATTTCTAGCATTTTCAAATTAAAATTTTACAGTAATCATTCATTGTTATTTATTATTCATTGCTGTTTTCAAAGCGCCTCGACTAAATTCTGTAGGTACATACAACACGGCAGCTGGACAGCCGAAGTAGTATGTAGAGATCCGATTAAAAGCCAATTTGATCACTTTGACCGATGTGAAAGGGAAAGATGAAAACAAAACATATCAACACTAACTCATTGTGCTGTCAACAGCATATTCCTGGTCATTAAAAATAATTTAGTTTTTGTAGTCCCAATATGCTTACTTGGAATTTGGAAGCTTGAGTTATGACTGCCAAAAGCACAGTACTTAAAATTGCCTAGTACAAACTACAATTCGATTAACATAAATATTTGACATGATTCGACAGAACTGTTAATAATTGTTTTAGTTGAACGAGTACGCACAGTGAAGGTCAGGTGAGTGAGTCCCACCGAAAGCTCTCAGACCCACACTTACATTCACCAACACTAATAGATTGCTCTGAGCGAATGGTTTTCAATCCATTGTGTTTTCATTACATTTATTGTCGATTCCGGAAAGCCAAAAACCTCTTTCAACGCGTCACCGAAATGGATTGGTATGTTTTAGAATACATAAAATTATTTGTAATACATTTTATTTTAAATCATTTGAGAAGCAGAGATGACATTAAGCGATGATGATGATGAGATGATGATTAAGCGTGCGCGTAGTAAAGTATCGAACACGTGAGTTTTGTCAATGAGAGTATTATGGAGAGTTTTCGCCTACTACTCTAGGCGTAAGGCAGACAAGACTACGTGGAATTCGGGATCAACTGTATTATTTAAAAAAATATTTTACAAAAAAATAAAAACCGACTTCAAAAACACTGAAAAGTTGAAAATAATATAAGAATAGGTACAGACAACATTACACTTCTATTTTGAAGTCGGTGCCAAACGATGATCTCCTAGAAAGTCTTAAAATTTGTCACCGACTTCAATTTAGAAGTGTGATGTTGTCTGTACCTATTCTTATATTATTTTCAACTTTTCAGTGCTTTTGAAGTCGGTTTTTATTTTTTGTAAAATATTTTTAATTTTTAACTTTTTAGTGAAAGAAACCCTAATTTAAATTCACCATACCAGCCCATATCAGCATACCAGCATACCATACCAGAGCTGGTATTAAATTAGCGTTTCCCTCGATTTTCATGGGATCCCATGATCAGATCCTGACTTTGGTGACCTTGGGACCACCCTTGAAGTTTACTCTATCGAATACAAAAATAATTTTGAAAATCAGTCCACAATTGGCGGCGTAATCGCGTAACACACACACAAAAAAAAACATACGCATCGAATTGAGAACCTTCTCCTTTTTTGAAGTCGGTTAAAAAGCACATCTTTTTAAATTTATTAATTTAAACTTAGTTAAGAAACAGTTATCACAATACGTTTTCAGGCGTGATTAAGTGATGTTGGTTTAAGGATGGGGTACAATCAGTGTTTATTTTCTTTCTATAAATTTTTATTTGCTTTAATTATATACTCTACAACCCAACTTGCTTGTTGTTGTTGCTTGGAAACACAGACACACACACACGCACACATACACACGCACATACACACACACAAACTCACCCACACACACACCACGCACAAACCCACCCGCGCACACAAACACACACACACACACGCACACACGCACACACGTATACACGGTTGGTGTAGGGTTTTCTACTTCTTAGCAGAGGTAAAATTGCAGTAAATTCCCTTTACAACATACACTGGAAAAAACTGGCCAAGCGCGAGTCGGACTCGCCCATGAAGGGTTAAAAACTAAAAAATCACTTTTTTTTTGGCCTAATTTTCTGTCCAACGCGCCCGCTGTTTTTTCTATATTGTAGAGCTCGCCGAGACGCGTCTGACGACGTATCGCGTGGGACGCTCGGACGCGTGAAACGTCGAAAACCGGATTTATGACGTATTAAAAAAACTACTTACTAGATCTCGTTCAAACCAATTTTCGGTGGAAGTTTGCATGGTAATGTACATCATATATATTTTTTGTTTTGTCTTTCTCTTATTTTAGTTACAGGGGAGGGGGGGGGGGGGGGGGGGCACATTTTACCACTTTGGATGTGTCTCTCGCGCAAACTATTCAGTTTAGAAAAAAATTATATTAGAAACCTCAATATGATTTTTGAAGACCTATCCATAGATACCCCACACGTATGGGTTTGATGAAAATTGAGTTTCAGTTCTATGTATGGGGAACCCCCAAAATTTATTGCTTTTTTCTATTTTTGTGTGCAAATCTTAATGCGGTTCACAGAATACATCTACTTACCAAGTTTCAACAGTGTAGTTCTTATAGTTTCGGAGAAAAGTGGCTGTGACATACGGACGGACAGACAGACAGACAGACAGACAGACATGACGAATCTATAACGGTTCTGTTTTTTGCTATTTGGCTACGGAACCCTAAAAAGGAGCGACGACACAAATATTAAAAAAAATAATATATTACGTACTTAATAATAATAATTCAATGGAACATCATGAAATTGACCATTTCCCTCATTAAAAAATTGTCGGCTGTCTAGCTTAATAATAAGCAATTAAGTAATTTTTTTGGTGAATTGAATTTTACAAGGAAATTATTTTTCATATGATATACAACCTCCAACAAGCGCAATTTTTCCCCTCCACTTGAGTCAATAGTGCAGTTGGTGCAATTTAATGCGAAATTGGCCCAGTTGAGGGGAGATTAAGCCGAAGCAGGCTCGCCGTGCCGCATACCGGCGCGCAGCTTGCCTGTGTATAATTAATGGCAGCGAATTTACATATTATCACACGCGAAATTAAACTAATACTAGGCCTATACGATTTCACTGTGCGGAGGGTGACGACCACTTCTTACTTTGTTGAATTGTCGGACGGACCAGCCCCCCTAGACAAACGCCACCGCTAACTTTTCCGCGGTCGTTCCGCAGTAAAAATGATATGGAAATGACATTAGCCTGTGATAACCTCACGCTATTTTTTCCGCAGCTAATGTCATCTGCATACATTTTTTCTGCGGAACGACTGCAGAGAAGTTAGCGTGTGACATTTGTCTAGGGGGACAGGTATACGAGTATAGTACTGTCATTTCGCCCTATAATATTTAAGTGTTATTAAGTTACAAGTCCCTACATGCGCACGATTTTGTCTGCGTGGACCAAGAAGTCGTTTTAATCCCGGTTATAAATTATTATCTATCTGTGTTCCGAATTTCGTTTTAAACCTTTTGACTGTGGCTCTTTGCGTGATTCTAATCTAAATCACTAAATAATTAATAACACTTGTACCTATGGAGAATAATTAAAGGAAGATTTTCGTAAACTAAACAAGTTATACGCTTTTATTTTATATAGTTTTTTTCCTTTTGTGAGTCTAGCCGCATTCAGCCGCACATTTTTGTGACTCAATCCTTTTAGGATTGAGATTTTTTTTTTGTTATTTAGACATGCAGAGTTAGCTATGTCGCGAGTTAAAACTGCACGCGAAGTAAGTTAAGAAAGATATGGTGTGAGGAGCGTCCACTCGCTTGATCGTCGGTGCGCGTCGAGCGTCAGTGGCGCTGTTGACTTAGCACTGGCCTTCTAATCGGAAGGTCCGGGGTTCGATCCTGCCATTTGGCATGTCCAACGCTCTTACGGCAAAGGAAAATATCGTGACGCAAACTGCTTACATCTGCAAAGAATTTTAAAGGAGTATGTGAAGTCGACCAATCCGTACTGGGCCAGCGTGGTTAACTCATGCCCGAACACCCGAACTTAAGGTTGCTCATGCTATGAGTAGCTAATGTCAGTCTTGAAAAAAAACTGGGCGAAATCGCATAAGCAGCCAACGAAAGAGGCTAATACCCAAAGTTGAAAACGCCCGTAATAACAAGAAGACGGACAGTTACTTATAAAGCATTAATAGAGATATCCTCTAGTCTCTGTATAGTGAATAGTTTGTCATTGCTGAGCAAATAGGCAGAGAGAATGAGTGAATAAATAAACAACGTTTTTATTTACATATTTACTTGTTACATAATGTTTATTCAGGTTTATTTGTGTAACTTATTTCTTCAACTGACATCTTTTGTGTGGACTGTCAAAGGAGTTAAATAGGTGACAAAATAATAAAGTAAATGACGTTACGTCACAGTAGGCAAAATTTAAGGAATTCCGTGTCAACATTTAGCTGTGTGTATAGGTACTTTAGATAAGGGAGTGAAAGAGCGTTGTTTCTCTATACGATAGTTCCCCAGCAGTAACAACGTTACTGTTACTTAAATGTTCCCGTTTCAAAGCTTACAGGTAGATATTACAGTATCGTCTCAGTCGTTCGCCCGGGATCGATAGAAACAGCGTCTTACCACTCTAGGAACTAGGAGTAGGTACGGCGTAAGGTAATTTTGTGCGTCGTATTGGAGTTAACCGCCGTTTTTATAGTACATAAAAATGTTTATAAATAACTATTCTATGTGAAGACCTCAGACGGTGGTCTGAGTACGTAAAGCACGTTATTACATTTTTATGGAAGACTGGGGAGAATAGCGAATTTCAGAATCAATACAAATAAAACCAGGATACTTCAAAATAGAGAAACTGCTTAAAGTAGTACTATTTGTAGATGATACTTCTTTAATATTAAAGAATGACAGAGGAAACGAAAATATTGACGTTGAAGTACTCTCTCCAGAGTTCACAGTGATTGTTCACAATTAATAATTTATCATTAAACTCAAATGAAACTAAATGTATTAAGTTTTCATTGCCAAATGTAAGAAAAGTGGATACTTTTGTAGAAATCAATAATCAAATTTTTGAATTCATTGATTTTACAAAATTTTTGGGTATTTCACTAGATTCGAGATTGCAGTAGGATCCACATATTGAGTCCTTTCCTTAGCAATGAGACTTTGTATTGCGGCATATGCAGTAAAAAAATGAGACAACTTACTGATATTGAAACGGCAAGATTGATTTACTTCTTTTTACAGTGTCGTGTTATATGAAATACTATTAATAAAAATATTAATAGAAATATTTTTAGCTGCAATTATAGAAATAAATTGAGCTGTTGCCTCCGCGCGCCATCACCGCCCGTCGCCGTGTCTAGTGAAATGTTATTATTAACTTTGTTATTATGGCGACAAACATAGGTTAGACGGTGATAGTAAGCCAGGCGGACTCATAAGCCCTGTCATCAACCAAACCAAGCGGAAAAACTTGCGCTCCCATGGGGAATCGAACCTCGGGCCTCCAGATTAATACCCAGGTGGTCACTACTACTAGATCACAGAGGTGGTTCAAGGTGAATTACGACCATTGATTTACTACCAAAGGTAGATAACGCATGAACGATCGAGAAGTGGGCCGGTGAAGAACTGCTCAATCGTGACTCGTGCAGTTCCTTTCCATAGTGAGTGATTAGCTGTCGGCACGTAAACATGCCGAAGTTCGCATTCAAAAGTTGTAGTAACAATAGCCAGAAACGGCAGAAAAAAAAGGGATTTCATATTTTGCGTGAGTGAACTCATTACACATCTTATCATGTATTCAAATATTCGATTTATACGTAAAAACCAATCAAAAACAATTATTTTAATCATAAACATGTCGCTTCGCGTCAGTGTCAGTACATCACAATCGTCTCGCTCGCACGGGCGTCGTATTACGATGTGTTATCTCATTCATGCGTTGGAGCGATAAGCAATTTCAAGCATTATGTTTGAGAGTATATAAAGTTGATATTTTCTTGTAGCAATTACTAAAGCTTCGTTTGATCTGTAGCCAGGTATGAAATGATGTAACTTCCCACGGTTGTACTTAAAATAGTTGCCGTAATAATTCAGAATAAGGTTGAATTCGATAAATACGGTACTTTCTTTATGGTAATTTTCATTCGGGCGTGCATATTCAAGCGAGTACAAAAGTATAGTCGATTAGGTGACAGATTTCAAGCGCGTTTTTGTATGAAGCGCTCTATCTACGTTTGGTAGTAAATCAATGATTACGACTTAAAACCGTTTCGGTGCCGATACAAAAATCATTCATTACAATCAATAGCCAAGAAAAATATCATTATCTCTAAACGAAGGCAATCAGTCGAACGCCACGAAATTTTCGTTCCCAAAGAGACTGATTGTTTTTAACGGTTACGGGAAACGAATTTCCTTAAAGACATGTAAGGTAATTCGATCTTTCCAGATGTTTCAAAAATTTCGGAGTCTGTACTCTTTTTTGTTGATGGTTAAGACAAGTGCAATAGATATTAGTTGATGTCTAACTAACTGTATAGTCTTGCAATAACTTTTTTACGTTTGTATCGTAGAACGTATCATAAGTCAACACTTGACTACGACTTGGGGCGTATTCTGCTTGCGTTACAGCGAGGTGTTCCATGAAATCTACTCGTGCTCGGCGAATGCTTTATTGCAAGGCAATATAGTTGATAATTGGATAGTTTCTAACGTCTCTTACGCGCTGCGACCAAACTAAAACTTTACTTTTTACCAGTTTTAATCGATTTTTAGAAAACTTTGAAAATCAAACACTCGAATAATTTTTTCTTTTTTCACCTGTAATATTTTGGTTTCGGGAAAGAACACTCACTTGTAGGAAAATGTTATCTCACTTTAGTTTCTCTGGAGGATGAGGCGGAGATGTTTGGCTATAACAGCGATAACCACCAGAGGTACAAGAAAAATTTTACTTATAGAAACTTCGTTAGAGTTCATAGATTAATTTGGAAGGTTTATAGATTGGCCGACAAAACATTTCACGAAAAATACTCGTATTAAACTGTGAAAATTAAAGAAGGAATTATAACGATTGTATTAGGCAAAATTTGCCGCCGTTGCGTCGGTCGTCTCTGCTCCGCCCAGATATATTTTCATTAAGACGCGAGTTGGGGACAGTCGCTAATTTATTGCAGCGCCGTGTAGCATGGAATTTAATAAAGAAGGTGGGCCCCGTCTGCCTGGTGCTGGCGCTCGTGATCATGCGGCAATTAACCGGCTGTGTTTTGAGCTTAACCTGTTGTCCTCTAATTGTTGGTTTATTATTTTAGAAATATTTATTTTCTTTATTACTTCGGGTAAGGTTCTAGGGCTAGAGAGATGGAATCTATGTACTTAATGTACCCGTGGTATTGCAACAATTAACCGTCAGTTATGTAGATAACACCGGGGTGAGATTACAACCAGAACCTCCTAGAGGATTTCATATTTCTTTCGAGAGACGAAGAAGCTCGAAATGTCATATAATATATTTGATTTGGTCCTCATCATCAACCGGAATGAACTCGTAGACACCATTTTGTTACCTAGCTCTCTTTATCAGATATTATATGCAGCTCACAAGGGTTAGCAAGGTGGGACTTGTTTGCCGAATGCCTGCCGCCCGTGTTCATGCGACTGTTTACTCATTATTTAGTTTAATATTTTCAACCGCAAAATATCCAGTTATATAAAAAAACATATTTGTGGGTAATATAGAGTATTTCGGTACACAGAAAATAGACCAAATTTTCTGTATAAAATTTCCGATTGGCCGTAGTCAGTTTTTCAAGAATCAGCTCATAAATAAATATGGCCAGGGCTGACGCCATCTTAGAGTGAGCCGGCCGGCTGCGTGACCGGCATGTTTAGGGAGGCTTGCCTCGGCAGAATGTATATACTTAATAGTGAAAAGTTCAAGAACATGGTGTGTAGTGCAGTCATTAGCTCAGCTCTCTTTTTATTTTTCATACTGAGCATTTATGACCAATTATCCTAGCCTTGTCTCTTGTACAGTAAGCTTCTTGTCAAGCTATACTGTTTGACCTTTGGACCGTTCTTATGTCGCTCGAAATAGTGGTGGTCGTAGTGCAAATATAAAGCTTGAATAGTAGCTTACTGTACAATGCCAAGCCAACCAAAGCGTTACTTTTAACACGCTTTTTTTCGCTAAGCTTTGGCGATTAACTCACGCGCATAAACGCAACTTTGGTTGCAGTATTCTATAAAATAATAGTCTTGGAGGAAATCTACTTTTCGATTCAGGTTGCTACGCAACGATAAATGCTTCGATGCGCGGTTTATCGGTATCCTATCGGATCGTCACGATAAAATTGGCCAGCACGATGAAATGGTCTTATACAACGTGTTTGGTACATACCCGGGTCAAAACGAAATCTGCCCATTTAACATAGTCATATAAAAGTTATGGCGTCATCAAAAAATCGAATTGTAAAATAAATTTTGGAATCCTCCATATAAATAGTTGAGGTCAGAGAAAAAAAAATGTATGGAGAGTTGGAAAATTAATTTAATAATTTTGAATTTTCAAAGACGCCATAACTTTTATATGCCAAGCCAATGCATGAGTAGGTTTTGGCTTGATGGGGTATGTACCAAACACCTTGTACAACTTTTTATCTTGAGCCAGATAATTACCTATTAATATTAATTTAATACGAGTAAACTGAAAAAGTTACTGTATTAGCATACGGTGCCACGTGAAAGTAATCTATACTAATATTATAAAGCTTTTTGGTTTGTTTGTTTGGTTGAACGCGCTAATCTCAGGAACTACTGATTCAAATTAAAACATTATTTTTGTGTTAGATAGTCCATTTATAGAAGAAAGCTATACAAAATCACGCTACGACTAATAGGAGCTTAGCATCAATGAAAAATGTTGTAAAAACGGGAAAAATGTACGACATGTTGTTATTTTCCGACATAAACGCGAACGAAGTCGCGGGCACAGCTAGCCATAAATAAACAATAAATCTGTACCCACGCAGTGTTTATTTATTTTTTTGCTAAGTGCCTATGCTGGCTTTTAGTTATGTACTAAAAGTTTACATCTACAAAATATATCATGATGTAAAAAAGTTCCAATGTTTGGATTGAGGGTGTTCGATGTTAAGTGAAAAAATATTGGGCTAAAATAGCATATGCCTCGGCTCACGGTCAGTTTTATATAATCCTTGTTAGACTGAAACATATCAAGTAGCCTAGTTTTGTTGCTATTACCAATTAATAAACCAGGCCAAATAAAAATATGATAACAAAATTCTCATTCCTATATTTGCGAAAGACTTCATTCAGCAGTGGCACTCCGAAACTAAAATTAATTATCGAATTTAACGATTTCTAATTGAAACGTCGCACGGCTAATTCGATTGGTTGCCGAACTAACGGCACCATCGAATTTCCTTCGCCATTGCCATTTAAACTTATTGCTAGCGTAAGGAATCTGTGAGTGTAGAGATATAATAGTCATCTGAAAGTGTGGTTCACTTTGTTTGGCGTCGACTGCAATAGACATTTGTCATATGTGTTGTAATACGATCCATCTTACATCCTTCTGTATATGTCAATATGGACAAGAGTCCTAAGATGCCGAAATCGCATTCAACGTGATGAACAACGTTGAACACTATTGCGGCATCCTGGGACTCTTGTCTACGCATGATCTGTGCAACTGCATGAAACAACACGCTGCACGCTAAGTAACTATGGATTACTCTCGCTGTTCAGTGTTACGTCATCTCTGCCCCCCTAGCACGTCCACCAAAACACGATATGATAAAGCGGTTTATCGCGGTGAACTGTCAAAACACAATAGGTTTTCTTCGTATATTGACAGTTCACCGCGATAAATCGCTTTATCATATCGTGTTTTGGTGGACGTGCTACGGGGACTGGTATAACACTCACATGCTGCTATAATACTCAAATGTTCGGCAGGGCCATGAATCTCACCCAAGACTTAGGCGACGATAGCACAGTATGCACTTAATCTGCGCCGCTTTTGTGAAGTCTACGACTAACAAGATGCGCAGTCGACAAATGACAATTGCCATACCATGAACTTACTAATCAAACCAGTCCATGCGCCATACATACTAATGATGACTCATCAGCCGCAGACCTCAGAAGCAGCAAGCAAGGCATGAACTTGAACCTTAAGGGAACCAATATAGTCGTACCCTTGGTTTCGCGCTGTCGTCAATGGTTACCTAGTGAATACGAGACTTAATAGCAAACATAATACAATCCTGTAAAGATTTTGTATGCTAGAACTTGATCCACTGTTTGTTCAATCTGGAGCCGGGAGCACGATGAGGGTTCTTCGCAATTAATAATAAACTTCCCGACACCGACAGTTTCTCAGCGTGTGAGTGTTCGTGAATTATTATTATTAAAACTTTTAATAGCGTCTTAATTAATGTTTGCTTTTCTTTGTTACAGATTGACGCGCTCATCCCACCCAATCGAATGAAGGTGCGTGTTAGTAATTTTTCATTTACTTTCAGTATTAGGTTTACTATTATGAAAAGTAACTCTTAATTTGATTATTATTATTACACACTTTATTGCACAAATCAATTTACAGACTTAGTTAAATTACAAATAAAAATAGGCAAATGGTGGACTTATCTCTACAAGAGATTTCTTCCAGTCAACCCATGGTAGTGGAAATAATACTCTGGTGAGCGCTGTTCTTTTGCGCAAAGATAGTACATAGATAAAATATATAAATACATACATAAACACATATATACATATTTTCATTGATTCGTAATTCTAGCTTATCAGGCCAAAGAATAAACCCTGCTATGCAACGTGGTAATGTGTCAGCATTCTATAGCTCACTTTTAGTAGTATAAAAAGGACTGATTTTTCAGTCGACAGATAATTTTATCTAAGGAATAAATGTGATAGTTTGACGCGCTGTGATAGCTTTTGTATAAAAAATCTGTGAAACCGCTATATTTCCCAATCCGACCAAATTCTCAATCGTCAGATAATTACTATTAACTTTAGAATAAATATGGCGGCTTCACAGATTTTCTTTATAAAAGCTGTCATATTTATTCCTCAGATATAAGTTATCTGACTATTGAAAAATTTACCGTCTGAAGTTGGAAAAATAAGTTCGTAACTATAAATATTAAAAGTATTTTTAATTTTTTGAAATTACAACATTGAAATTAGTCCTTTTCAAGCTGTTGGGTATTTTGGTAATGAGGTCTATTTTGACTAAACCCATTTCTGTAGAACTTATAGCGCTCTAACGTTTTACGTGTTGTATATGTACAACACGTTTTCACCTGTCCAGTTTGTTGAGAGAGCTGCCGTAAATATTTGATGTTATAACTGAAATAATTTCATCGCCTCATTCGCTGAACAGACTAATGGAGCCGCCGATTATTTATTCAACTGCGCAGTTATATTGAATGAAATTGTTTTTGAGTTTGTTATGCGGGAAATGGCCCTTACGTATGCCTATGCTGTTTTCGGGAATATTAAACACTATCAAATAAAAATAAGAAATAAGAAATTCACTCTGTCACAAATTATAGTATTTACACCCACGAATATTTCTAAAAGTGATTTTTAAAGTTATGTTTCAAATTCGAAAACGATATCCAACGTAGCTGGCGTTTTATGCTGTCAATCCTTCCTATGCAAACATTTAACATCTACTTCTTTGGCTCTGGGTACAATTTTTTCTTACCAATCACATAAATAGTATGCTTAATAGTAATACTGAGATGCGCACGATAGGGATGTATATTATGGAGGAAGAAAACATCTTCTGCCGACCCTACATAAGAAGTGGGACAAGGGCAGGGTGATGATGATCTGAATATGTGAATCTGAATCCCGAATATAAATTTAGTGTTTAATTTTTGTTTTAAATTAAGTGTAAACATGAATTGGAAACTGAAAATTCAAAGAAATAATTATTCATAAGGTTGATAATCGACATCGTCACTATTAATAGGATAAAAAATGTATCGCTGGGTGCGAACTACTAGGTGGGCGTAATATAATCTGTCGCAGTGGTCATAGTGGCCAAAAATTGAAATAATATAGGCTCTGTTATTTGTCATATCTGTTATTGTCAAAGCAATCTGTTTAGACTTTACAAACCACCTAATTTTTATAAATCGCATTATTCTGCCAACAAAAATGGGTCACGGCAGTTGTTGTGTTGTAAACTGCAAGAAAGAATACTGGCAGTCTGGCAGAAATAGTAATTGCAAGTTTTATCGATTCCTAAGAGCGACTTGGAAACTTAAACAATGCAAGAATAACCTCATTTAAATCCTGTGGGTGGGTCATCTTAGGGTGTTTAGGCCTTAGTCAAACATGCTGGCCCAGTGCGGATTGGTCGACTTCACAATACACCTTTGAATTTCTTCGCAGATGTATACAGGTTGCCTTACGATGTTTTCCTTCACCGTAGGAGCGTCAGACAAATGTACATATGAAATTCGAAAAGGAAAATCACATTGGTACATGGTGGTTTCGAACCCCGGACCTCCCGATTGGAAGGCAAGTGCCGAGTCAGCGTCACAGCGCCACTGACGCATTTAATTTAAATGACCTAACATGTTTGTCCACCCAAAATACAGTATCATAGTAATTTTGTAATATAAATTAAAAGACAGTTTTCGATTTTATTATCTATACTAATATTATAAAGCTGAAGAGTTTGTTTGTTTGTTTGTTTGTTTGCTTGAACGCGCTAATCTAAGGAACTACTGATTCAAATTGAAAAATTATTTTTGTGTTGGATAGTCCATTTATCGAGGAAGGCTTTAGGCTATATAACATCACGCCACGACTAATAGGAGCTGAGCATCAATGACAAATGTTGCAAAAACCGGTAAAAAATATACGGCGAAACGTAGTTCGCTGCACAGCTAGTTTTTTATAATGTCGCGATTAAATGTCAAAGCGTTAGGGCCCTTTTACATTGCGACTTTTCGCAGCGATACAAACGCGCTTTTGACAGTCGCGCCGTTGCATCGCGATACCCGCGATGAACACGTATTTGTATCGATTTATACGCGCGTTTGTATCGATGGAAACGCCATAGATTTATATCGTTATATGCGCCCTTCCCATACATAAGGCGCTCGAAAATGTGTCAACGTTGGGATGAGTGAGCTCACTCATGCCGTCGTAGTCTGTGGCAGAAAACACCAAACGTTGGACGTCAAATGCATTTTTTCTTTTCCCTAATTTCAAGTGTAAAATGATAAAATATGCCTTCCTGTGCCTTTAGAATGTATTTTAATAACTCGAGGAATACCAACAAATCTAAGGGAATTACATTTTATGCGTAACTGCCTATTTATTAATTATTGACATCATTTCCCAAATACTTAAATCACTTACTTAATTTGGCGTCCGGTACGTGTTTGTACGAGCGAGACCTAACAATACGTGCGTGAGCGAGATCGATATACGTGTCATTGTTTTGTCGTTTAAACCAAATTAGTTTGACCCCTTGCATAATACACCGTTAGCGATTTTAGGTGTCAAAGTTTTATGGCGCGTCGCGTTGTTGTGTGAATTTGTCATGTAACGCACACAGACATAAAATGTAGTCACTTTTTGGAAGCGCAAAGCGCAATCTCTGGGAAACGCGCATGTGTAGCGCGGCTGCATCGTGTGTGCATCGAAGCAGCCGCGCGTGAGTAGCGATGCACACGCATGTTTGTATCGATTCAAACGCGGGTTTAGAGGGGGAGTTCTTGAAATGTGGAATATGACATCCAATAACAATTTAAAGAACTTTTTACTGTGATTTGTAAATTTTTTTGATGTTGACTCATAATATCCACTAATCGTTCTTTCACCTATAAATGGATGCACCCAATAATTGCGTAGTCTGCGTTTGCGTTTTTTCTTTAAAAGTAATAATTTAATACAGGTAGCGTGATTAAAACTGTTTAAAGCTAACTCATCGCGCTGTGGCTGTCGACGAAATATTGAACTTTTTGCATCGTTGCGTCTGTATTGATTCTGTATCGCGTTTATATTGATGCAGTATACTGCATCAATATAAACGCGAGTAGACTGCAGCGCGATTGTATCGTTTCTTTCTAGCTGGAAAATGTCGCAATGTACAGGGGCCCTTAGAGCCAACAAAGCTGCGGACGCTGTATAATGATTAAACTCCTCGTTTTATTAATAACTAGCTGTGCCCGCGACTTCGTCCGCGTGGAATAGTAACTTCTGTTGAAGTTTATAAAAAGTAGCCTATGTTATACCTTATATAATCTATTAGTAAAAGTTCCGTCAAAATCGGTCCAGCCGTTCCGGAGATTAGCGGGAACAAACAGACAGACAGACAGACAGACAAAAAATTTATACATTGTGTTTTTGTTATTGGTACCCGTTATATATTCATATCCATGTAGTAAAAACTTGTTATTTTGACATTACAAACAGACACTTCAATTTTATTTATTTGTATAGATAGATAAATAATAAAAGTGGAATTTTCTTTCACAACATTGTTATATCAGTATCTATCTTTTGAATTATTTTTGATAAGTTAATATTAACATTGAAATTCCTGTAAAGCAGATCGCATTATTTCGAGGAAAATGCTTTAACAGAGCAGGTGTTCGGTGATTTCCCTTGAGTGCTCTGGAACCATCGCGGACACCAATCTCAACGCCGACGAAATATCAATGACTTGTGTTTTCAAATTTTAATCTATGGATACTTTTTTGAGTTAGCTTAATCTGTGGATGCTATGTTATTTCTAATTATGCTGTCGTTGTGTTTTTCAAGTAATTGTGCCAATTCGTCTGTAATTTTGTTTGGTATTTATAGTAATAATAAAGCTAATTTATTTTCATTCCACGGTTTTTTTTTTTTATTATGGATGGCCCGGCAAATGACCTCCTCCCGCCTGATGTTAAGCGGTGAAAGAGGCCCAAATGAGTTGACAGATAGAGTAGGGACGACATCCACTCTCCTACCTGCCCGCCCCTTGCCGGCCCAAAAGATGCTTTTTCACGCCTCTTTTGAAGGAACCCATGTTGTAGGATGGGGGAAACACGTGCGCAGGTAGAGAATTCCAAGTGTGGGATGAACGACAGAAGAAGGAATCTTGGAATTTCTTGGTACGGTGTGAAAAGCAGGACACAGTGTACGGATGACTCCGAAGGCCCTTACGCGTGTTTCTGTTAAGGAATGGAGAGGGAGGGATAAGGTTAAAGAGCTCCTCAGAGCATTCCCCATGGAACATTCGGTAAAAGGCGCTAAGAGAGGCGATGTCACGACGAAGTTGTAGAGGCTCGAGGGTGTTAGTTGCCTCTACATCGCCAATTATGCGAATAGCGCGACGCTGCAATCTGTCCAGAGCATCGAGGAGGTACTGAGCGGAGCCGTCCCAAAGGTGCGAGCAATATTCCACGCAAGACCTAACCTGAGTTTTATACAACAAGCATAGTTGGTCCGGCGCAAAATACCTACGCACCTTGTTCAGGACACCGAGTTTCCGTGAGGCAGTAGTTATGACGGATTCGATGTAGTCTCTGGGGTTCAGATCGCAGCGAATGTTCATTCCGAGCAAGGTGATGTTGCTCTGTGTGTGAAGGGTTGTGCCCTGAAGAGAAGGAAGGGGGAGGAAAGGTGACCTTTTCGCCGAGAACACGCATACCTGTGTTTTCTTAGCATTGAACTCAACAAGATTGTTGGAGCCCCATTCGGAGACGAGGTCCAGCGTCCTGTTGAGCTCAATGATAAGATTCTGCCTTTCCCTACCAATATCACCACGAGCAGCCCCCGAGGTTCCGTGATATCCCCCATGCACTGTACTGTCGTCCGCATAGCAATGTATAGCTCCCAAGGAAAGCATATCATTGATATGCAGAAGAAACAATGTGGGGGATAGAACGGAGCCTTGCGGAACACCAGCGTTCACTGCCACGAACCGCGAAGCGCAGCCGTCAACGACAACGCGAATTCTACGCTCGTGGAGGAAGCTGGCAATCCACGTACAGAACTGCGCGGGTAATCCGTATGCCGGAAGCTTGGAAAGAAGAGCCTTGTGCCAGACTCTATCAAAAGCTTTGGCGATGTCGAGACTAATAGCCACCGATTCGCCGCGCTTATCGATAGATTCACCCCATTTGTGCAAAAGGAACGCTAGAAGGTCACCTGTTGACCGTTTAGGACGAAACCCATACTGTCGGTCATTAAGTAACGAGTGACCTTCCAGGTAACGGATCAGCTGTGTATTAAGGATCCTCTCCATCCACGGTTTGCTATTGATCTCCTCTGGGTAAAAGCCTATTTTGTATTGAACTATTATTAAATACTCTTTAATACTTCTTTATTTTATCATGGTCGTATTTTATCGCAGGTCATAGCATTTTTTTAAACTAGAAGCAAGAAACTGTATTTTTAATAAATAAATTAATGTGAAAAGAACTACGCCTTAAAACTTACGCCTAATATTTACTAATAAACATAGCCTACATCTATACTTATTTGATTGTTTGTTTGTTTGGTTGAACGCGCTTATCTCTGCGACTACTGGTCCGAATTGAAAAAATATTTTTGTGTTGGATACTCCATTTATCGAGAAAGGCTTTAGGCTATGTAATATCACGCTACGACCAATATAGGAGAGGAGAATCAATGAAAAATGTTGCTAAAACGGGAAAAATATAGAAGATACGAATATACGATTTTGCTGTGTTCCGGGTTAAAGGGTAAGATATGGCAGTGAAATTACTGGGTACTGTGACTTTACATTCTGCTTCTTACTACGCTTCATGTGGGGGCTGCAGATTTGCTGCGAATTTTACAAGAATCACATTTCCTATAGGTGACTGTTACCCGTTACCATCGGGTGGGCAGTATGCTTGTTTGCCAGCATAGTTGTATAAGAAAGATAATGTCAAAAGATGCCGAGCTTGTCCCCCAGGTGTGCACCTTATTTACATTCAGACGAAGTGCGAAGCGAGCACTCCTAGCTGCATCCGAGGTCCGCCGACGTATAAAACAAATTAATCAACGCCCCGCTCGTTTTATACATGGTATCTCCTTATTTGTAGATAATTGTTGGTCTCGTGATGTGGCAACGTCACACCATCGTCGCGTTTTTTCACATCGTTGATGAAAATCATGAGCACACTTGAGTATATTGCCTTTCTATCGTGAGGTCGGGGTTCGAGTCGAGACCCAACATGTACCAATGTGTTTTTCGTTTCGAATTTCATATGTACATTTGTCTGACGCCCCTACGGTGAAGGAAAATAACGTGAGGCAACCTGCATACATCTGCGAAGACATTCAATGGTGTAGGTGAAGTCGACCAATCCGCACTGGCCCAGCGTGGTTGACTAAGGCCTAATCACCCTAACATAGGGTAGGCTCGAGCCCCTCGGTGGGGACGTATATGAACTGTGATGAATAGAAGTGGATACGAGGCTTGACTACTACTATTTACACTACTTTGGCATTTAATATCATAACAGTTCTATTCAAGTTATTTCAAGTCATGCAACCATCTCAGTTTCATGATCTCTTCTCGGTCGTAAAAGAGACCAATAAAGTTTTCTTTCACTATGTAGGTATTGTATATTTCGGCCTTTGTATTTTGTATCGGAATTTGCGATGGATTGCTATGATAAAATTTTGTCTAGGAGTAATGAAAAATTTTGATACAAACAAATCATTTCAAATGAAAATGAATAGGTAATGTAATTGGATTAAATACAAACTAAGAACTCAAACGACTGTACGGATAAATCCGATTCCTCGACGAGGAATGAATAAGGATTTTCCACGCGTATTTGCTAGCGTCTAGTAAATCCATCACAACGGTTTCAAGTTAAAAAACGTTAGCTTTAGTTTCACAAAAGTTGCGGTGAGAGCTCGTAATTTGGTTGGAGTGTTGCCGCACCTAGATGAAATAAGTTCTCGGCGTTGTAGACTTTTTTATTATAACCACATTTCCTATGTAAATTATTGTTTGGATTGTTTTGTACTTTTTTAAGGGGCATGAGTGACAAACAACCACCTGATGTTTAGGAGTTGGCAACCAGAACACATGACCAGAGTCCCCTGTGCGATGCTAACGAAAACCCCACGCCGCCGTCGTCGCCCCTAGAATAATACATATTACATATCTACTAATGACAGCGTTTTCCCTCAGTAAGTTCAGCGACGACGGTACTTACGCGCAAGAATAAGGTCTTTAGTGAGATGGAAGTACGCATGCTTTTCCTGGCGTGCCCTTAGATACGAAATTTGTAATTTGCTTTAAAATAAATATAGGTAAATAAAATTAGGTAATGGAATTTAAAAGTATATTTAAAATTTCTTACACATCATCACCTGTAGTTGGTTTTATTTATTTATTTATTTATTCTTCATGTACTGTGTACAAAGGTGGACTTAATGCCATGGACATTCTCTGCCAGTCGACCTTGGGGTGGTGCAGAGAATACAAGGTAGATGTTAAAAGAAACAACATTATTCGAAACAATAAACAACTAAAAAAATACGCAAATCAATTTAAAAGTTATAATTATAATAAATGTTAACTATTTATATTAATATATAAATAAATAGTATTTAGTATAAAATATTACAATATACCAAATAAACATATATGAATATATATAAATATAGATAATATATATAAGTATATATAAATATCTATTGTTAAATAGAGAGATTGCTGGTGACTCTAGAGATAAAAATAAAGGGAAGGTTCTTTTCGAAATTCAAATTATCGATGGTCTTCTGATAGCAGCCTCCGTAGCCCCCTCTTGAATGCATACAAGCTGGGGGACATTCTAATTGCGGGAGGGAGAGTATTCCAGAAAAGAATCGACAAAGAATGAACAATGGAGAATATCAGAGTGATGAGATGGACATTTGAGCAATCGATTGAAGGACGAGCGAAGGTTTTTTTCATGGGAAGTACTCAAGTATTGAAACTGAGATTTTAAATAAGGCGGGGAATGAGGGGAATGTAGAAGAGAAAACAGAGTTGTAAGGGATCTCATCTTTCTTCGCCGTCGTATAGGCAACCATTTTAAGGTTATATTGTTCAAAATTGTATCAATAATTTAAAAAAAATTACTACCTATGTAACATTTTGGAATGCAAATAAATTGAAATTGAAAGTGACAAGAGAACCTGTTAATAAAAAGGCGGTCGTTATTTATTCATCTTATAATTTATTATACAAGGGTCCACCCACGCCAAGAGTTAAGACTTTCTTTTCAATACTACCTAAATATTGTATTAATGCGTCCAAGTTTTCGCCTATAGACCGTCTCGTTCGCTCGGCCCTTTGTGAATTGTTGAGTGCCTTCTGCCCAAGTGCCAGGAGATAGTGGTTCAGTATAAAAATTCCGTCTGAGAAGCAAAGTTCTCACCTGCTCATAACTTATTAATGTTGCCTTTCTTCCCACATTAGGACACATTCGTTGGTCTGGAGAGGTGGTGGCAGGCACATGTGGAGCCGCTAGCCGCCACATTTTTCTTGCCCTCCCCTCTGTCTGGCTACGCGACCCTATAATGAGATAGTGAGACTGTTGTAAACTAGTCGTAAACATACGGCATGTAAGTTGACACGTGCCTGTGTAGGTAATTTTGTAATGTGTACCTACATATATTCAACTTACTGCTATTTATTGAATTTAGTTACTTTACTTACGTTATATGTTTATTAAGATAAACTTCACAATTAGATGTAATAAGCAGTTGTTTTTATTCATTTCGTAATTGGAGAACATTTAGATAACATACAAGAATTTAAACGTCATAATAACTTTAAATTTTTATATTTATTACTAGCTGTGCCGGCGAACTACGTTTCGCCATAATAAAAAATACTTTACGACCTATTCTCAGACCTAACGAACGTATACAAAAAATTTCATAAAGATCGGTCGAGCCGTTTCGGAGGAGTTCGGTAACAAACACTGTGACACGAAAATTTTATATATTAGACTAGCTGTGCTGGCGAACTACGTTTCGCCGTAATAAAAAATAGTTTACGACCTATTCTCAGACCTACCGAATATACACAAAAAATTTCATAAAGATCGGTCGAGCCGTTTCGGAGGAGTTTGGTAACAAACACTTTGACACGAGAATTTTATATAATAGATAATTCTTTTAATGTTATTTAGTTGCTCATTTTTGTTGGCGAGAAACAGACAAAGATTTTTTCATAGAATGTCTCACAGTCTTTTCAGAAATTCTTTTTATTTTATTAAGTAAAGGAAGAAAGTGTTTAATTTATTTAACTAGTAAAGGTTTCATTTTAAAGGCGATTTCGTGCAACACAAGCTCACGTGTGATGGATGCAACTTAAATATTCAGAGGGTCGAGCAGTAAGCTCATTTGCCAGTGAGCCTTTCCTTTGCATGGGCAATAGTAATTAATTTTGTACATCTGTGGTACCGTGTAAGGATTTATTTTATTATGTGGTGGTGATTTTTAAAATAGTCTTGTGAGTTGAGTAAACTTTGCGACGGACTTTTTTCCCTAAGATCATTTCGTCATCAAAAATAGACACTAGCTTTTAATATACCTACTAATATAAAAGATCGTATTTTAAACCACTTTTTTTCGGTATGTGTCACCGAAGGCGTTAATTCTGTATTCGTATAATTACATCAAAAATATATCAGGTTGTTAAATTTATTTATTTCTATGTGCCGTGAAAAATACATATAACTCGTATTAACACCTTATTAGGCTCGTGGGGTATCATAAGGGTGTCATATACAAAGAAAGAAAGAAGAAAGTTTCCAGGCTTATAACTTTTTAAAATTAGAATTTATAGCGCTGCTCTTCTAAGTAGCTCCATAAACAAGTGTCACGTTCAGAATTCAGTCGCGAGAAGTGATCGGCTGTGAGCGGTTTGGGCACCAATTGCAGAAAAACAAAGACGGAATTTTCCAAGTACCATGAAAATGTATGCATGCAGTGACCATAATGATTGTAGTCTGTTAAAATTGTAGCGTAGATAGTTACATTTACATTAATTTGTGTCTTGCTTGAATTGGATATGCATGTTCAAATATGCTCGTCAATAAGATTGAAAATTATTATATTCATTTCCCATTGAATTGAATTAATTGACTATGGGGTGCTACACACCTCGCGCGACCGTTTCCGTGACTTGATGCGCGCCTGATTAAGGTAAAAAATACGCTGGAATACGAAAAACCTGGCTTACCACCGAGTGCAATGGAGTAAAACTCACAATCATGCATAATAATAAGCTGAAGCCGTTACTGCGATATTTTGTTAATATTTTGAAATGCTATATATACTCTTTATTGTACACAATTAAAACAAAAACAAAATAGTTACAATCAAATGTACAAGGGTGTTAAATTCGAAAAATGTCACGATTGAAAATAATGTCAATGAAGACAGTCTGTAAACAAATAGATACTGAATAGATACTTTATTTTAAATTTGCCTCATTACTTCAATTAAATCTGGTATAACACAGCTTGTTTCTTCTATTGATCGCAATAGATCCCACTGTTATCAACACATCAAAATTGTGTGAAAAGTTCGTTGACAGTGCGTGCGTGCGTAATACATCTAAATTGATAGTGGCGATATGTAATGTCCAGGTTTGCTCTGCAATAGAACAAATGGAATCTCTTGTACAACATTACTTACATATAACACAAAGGCTGATAAAAGTCGCACTGAATCGATCATCATACGGCCGATTAACGAGGCCTTAGCCTTATACAATATTAATTAATGCTTTTTGTCTATGCTTATGCCAAATAAAGGCGGTAGGTTTAAATTTGCTAACCAAAACCGTGTTATGTTGAGGTTCACTTTGATCTTGTGAGTTGTTTATTCTTGTGATACTTGCGGATCAATAATTATGTCAGAAAAGTTTATTACCCAATGCCTGATGGCAGATGCTTCATTTTTTAGTCTAAAATTTCGATATCTTGAAACAACTCTAGAGCCCTACGATATGAAAAGCTTTTTTTGTAGCTCCTTATTTTGAATGTGTCATGTCTTAGGTATAATTTTGTCCTGTTTGATGAACCTTATTTAGTAACGTTATCAGGTGAGTGAGTCAGAAACAGTTAACATGACTTACCTGAAAGCTCCGTAAAAGGGCCGTCAAAAAGATATTTCATCAAAATACACTGAGGCATTACTTTGTCAAGGTTATAGATTTCTTTGTTCTTTGCAAGCGGACCAATTATGTAGAGATTGTTGTGTTTCGTGGAAAACAACAATTAACTTTCATTTGAATAGTAAACATAGGCATTCAAGTCGTACTTGGACATTTATCTCAGCTCGGAATTGGAACGAGTAAAATTCAGGCAAGGTCTCTTTGCGATTAGAATTTATGAAATCTCACAAACAAAGACAATAGTCATTCGGTTGTATTCACTGAAATTCACCGCAATTAACCGCAACTCGGTTGTATTCACTGAAATTAAAGTACTTGTAACCTTCCTATAAAGTTAACAATATGTGTACACACGTACGTATTGTTAACTTTATAGGAAGGATTTGCCATATTTCTAGAGCGCTATTATTGCTTGACACGCAAGAACGAACTGTCGTGAAATAAGACTTGCTTGAAGTCTCGACTCAGGCAGTAGCCTCGAGGAGTGTAGTAATTAGAGCGTGTGTTATGGCTGTAAACGCGCAGTCACATGCCGCCTCATTCGATAAATGTCCCCGAACGAACGAGCTGTGTAATGACAATTTGTTCCAGGGCTGCGTGAGACGGGATAACTTTGTGTGATTCAAGTAATTCGACACTATACAATGTTCAGTTGGTGATAATTTATGTGCAATCAATTTGACTGCGTATATTTTTCAATGAACGCATTTATTCAATGGTTGCAGAAACTATGTACAAGTTCCTCGGCAAGGTACACCGATTCACCCGTGGCTATTGAGATTCAAAAGCATCAGAATTTCAATAGAGATAATGCACGGTTGGAGTATTCCAATTGCTTGGGAAATCCCAAGTTCGTCCACATCACGCTGCTGAAACAATAAATACCGTGAGCTTTGTTCGCGTGACACGGACCACATAAATGACGGTAGTAAAATAACGAATATGATGTTACTCTATGATATCCACCACCTTTAGTCATCTCGTTAAGGACTAGGAATACTGAAAAGCGTTCGAAACGTCGGAATAAATAGAATAAATAATTGAAATCAAATAGAGGCGAGTAAATCCGAAAAGTGTAGTTTAAAAAAAATAATGACTTACGCCTCAATGTTTAATCTCTTTTACTGGGGTTACATGCTTATTTTCTTCTCTTAGTATAAGCTTTGTTACTGTAAAACAAATACTTACATAATATTACATTATGTATATTTAGTTTTTGAGTTGATATCCCGTGATGAGATTCACATCCGTTTAATTATCTTCTTTCTAAGTTATTCTATGAAACGAGTGAGTCGTCCAATGAAATTGTAGATAGGATGATAACAAGTAAGCATGCAAGCACTTTTTGAGTTTTTTGCTAAAAATAATTAGTAAAGATGACTTCAAAATAAAAATATGATGTTGGTTATTTATCTTTTTTTAGTATTTTTCACTTTTTGTGTTTTCGAAGTCGGTTTTGATTTTTTTTTCTTCAGTATTTGATAGCACTGAGGTGTAGCAATAGGCTATTTAAAAAGTTCAATGTAATCTATTCGTCTTTTAAATATTAATTTGCAAAAAATTGCTCTATTACAAACCAAGGAAGAAAACGAACGTTTAACCACTTTTTATCTTTATACATACAATACATATCACGTTAGTTTTCTCTAGCTATTTTGAAATTATCAACTTTCGTAATAATCTCATGCAAGCTGTGTAACTAAAACAGAATTGAGTTCTCAACCCGCCTTTCTGTAGAGAAACGTAGAGAAATCGTCCTAGAATAATCGTTATCATACAAATGTGCACTTAGTGAACTTTGCTAGAACTGTGCGTTAAATGGTATCGCTTTGATAACTGTCAGCAATTTAACGGGCAACTTTCATTTGCAAGTGTCATTAATGGCTTGAGTTTTATGTTTGCTGAACTATTTTCTGTTTGTTGGCAACTTTATGGACGAGACTGACTATACCGACTAGACTATATTTTTGATTAATACATTCACATCTATACGATGCGGTGGCAAATTATAAATTAAGAAATTGTTTTCATGTTCGTTACTTGTATTTGCATACGTCATAAAAAGATTTTATTCGTTTTTTAGTAAATTATTATTATGTAAGGGTCTATATAGAATAAAGATTTTTGAGTTTGAGCGTACGTAAAAAACAGCTACAATCCTCATAGAAAATATATGAGCATAGGCATAACTTATCGTATCACGATCACCATCAAATCGAAACGGATCCATCTGTCACAGGGAAAATAACAAATGACCGATCTCTTCGAACAAGCTCATAATGTGCGAGAGGATATGATAAAACGAGCTTACCAACGTTACTATCGTTAGTTATTCCATTCATTTCCTGTATGTAAAGTTGTAGCACATAAATAAGGAACTGTACAGAATGACAGCTTGAAGATGCCGCGAATGACTATGTCAGATGTCCGCAAAATCGTAAAATCAACTGATTCTTACCATTTGTAATCTCAGAAAGGTACAGTGACCTTTGCAATTGTTTCTATTTGTATACGTTTTCAAATAGATTCATTACATTCGTAAATTGGCAACGCGGTACACATTATTGCCAGTAGATAAGTTATTGTTGGTTCAAGCACAACGCGGCACGTGTCAAAAAATCAAGGCAGAAGCGGGCATTCTACAGATGTTCGAGGCCTGAGTATTGAGCGTTGCCAAACTTAAACCACACTGCCCCATATAAACCACAGAACAGAAATAAACGCACAAATTAATGGCATCTCTTCACCGAGGTCTGCCAACATCACTTGCAGGAACAGATCATGAGGTTAGTTAGCAGCGGTCTTCTCTAAGGTCAAATCATATCCACTCTAGTCGGGTTGTAGATCTGAGAGACACTCAGAAATATATTTATTTCAATATTTTGTTTTGTGGTTTTCAGGCATTTATTTTGTAGGGTTTACCTAATTTATGTGTGTTTAATATACATAATTTATAAATAATATTTTCAGAACTTAAACTATGTTACTAGAGCTATAAAGTTGGCTTATTCTGCGCCAGTCCTTAGATTCCCGGAACCTCTAGTATAGTATACCCTTCGGCTAGAAGTCCTTCATAAAGATGTCCAACGCGAAAAGGGGAACGAACGAACGTACGACTCCAATGGCTGCATCCTCAAAATAATGTTAGCTTTCATATCAAATGTACTGTCCAACGTCCTGCGTTGTGGTGGTGTAGTGTTTCAGCTCATTGATACTTTCAAAACAACTTTTCGTGAAAGGTGCAAAGGTTAGTCCACGCAATATATAAGGACATATTTTTTAGATTTGCTGCTGCTACATAGTACTTGCTATTCTGTACGGTTACTGCTCACGTGGTTGTGGGGCGCGCAATCGATGGTGGTGGCGCCGTGCGGCCGTCGACCGGGGCTGCCGTGGCTTGCGTGTTGCGTGGCTCACGTCACGGTGGCCTCACTATACGCCCCTACTACAGTACAGCTCAACAAAAATAAAGCTTGAAAACAATTACATTATTATCTCATTCAAAGAAATTGCAATGCGTATGCAAGAAAAAAGGTAAGTAACTGTGCAAGAAAAAAAATGCATAATGTATTTGAATGAAAAAATAGTCTAAATAGTTATAATAAAATCATTTGGTACTTTTATAATAATAATAATAATAATATATTTATTTTGCGTTTGAATAATGTACACTGGAGATGGTCATAACAATTATAAAGATCATGCTTATTCAGCCATTAGTTACAGCATGCAAAATATTTTGTGACGATAAGATTAATAAGTTATACAATATCATGTCAAATTGTAATCATTATTAGAAACACCAAATTAAATAAAATGTCAGAGTTAATATTAATAAAATTACTTGTATAAAATGTCAGATTTGAATACATTAATAAATTACATTAGAAAGCATAAACATGAAAATATTGGTTTATTACTAATTGTATTAATCTGTCAATTTCGATTTCATTAAATACTTAATCATTAATCAACAATTCAAGATATGAATTATATAGTAATCACATTCAGTTACTGTTTAAAATTATAAAATTCTTGCACGGAATAAAAACAATTTTCAATAAGCCAACTATATAACGCTCTTTTAAACCTATTCCAGGGCAACACTTTTATGTTTTCAGGTATTTTATTGTAAATAGTTATACACATCCAATAACATTTTTTTTTGATTCGCGCACTGTTAGGAATGAAGACAGAAACCAATCTATCGCAATTTCTAGTATTACGTGGATAAACATCTTTAGCTTGCTTGAAATAATGCATATTTTGTCTTACAAATTTGGCAATTTCAAAGATATATAGACAGGGAAATGGTAAGATATTTAATGTAATAAATAGTGGTCTGCATGGTTCGTCAGGTGCAGAATTACATATTGCTCTTATACACTTTTTTTGAGCAATAAATACCTTATTTTTGTCGGTGCTATTTCCCCATATAATGACTCCGTATCTCAGTATTGATTCTATATAAGCGAAGTACGCTGTAAGAGCTGTACTTCTTGTCGCTACTTTGGTTAATTTATATAAAGCAAAAGAGAATCTGTTTATTTTATTGCATACTGTATCCACATGATTCTTCCAGTCTAATTTGTTGTCTATATTTACACCTAAAAATTTTGTTACATTTGTACCTATCAGTGCATAGCCATCATAATTAATTATTGTTTATGATATATTATTGTAGTTAATGAAATACGTCTTGTCAATATTAATTTGCAAATTATTGTTTCTAGTCCAATTTGTTATTGTTGTTATTGTGTTATTAATGTCATTTATATGATCATTTAATGTCAATTTACTATCTGTTGTAACTATTATTGATATGTCATCCGCGAACAGAACACATTGATGTTCGGTGATATCCGGAAAATCATTTATATACACAAGGAACAAAAGAGGGCCCAAAACAGATCCTTGTGGGACTCCAAACTTATTATATTTGAACTCTGAAGTATATTTATGAACTTCATGCTTTTTGTCATCAAATTTGGTTATTTCCACACATTGCATCCTGTTTTGCAGATAAGTTTTTATCCAGTTTAAAGCAGTGCCTCTAATGCCACAGCGCTCTAAATTTTTTAATAATTGGTTATGTGAAACAAAGTCAAACGCCTTAGACATATCAAAAAATAGGGTGGTTACATATTTTTTTCCATTTAAATGTATTAGGGTTTGATTTACCAAGTTAAAGACTGCGTGTGTGGTTGACTTTCCTTTCCGAAATCCATATTGATTTTCTTTCATTATATTATATTTGTTAAAGAACGTTGTGATTTTCTCATGCATGACTTTCTCATACACTTTGGATAATATGGGTACCAGTGTAATAGGCCGATAATTATCCAATATATATCCTGTGTAATGCACTATTATAAAGTCGAAATCCTTAGGCTGCAGAGTTTCGTTATTTTATGGATTTAGTAATTGACGATTTATCTATGAGCTACGAAATCTAACTCTCAAGTTTGACAAGATGGTTTATAGCGGTAATGTTTAAAATTCTCTTATACCTATACTTGATCTTAATCTTTGAGCGTTTCAATCCCGTGGACAGGTGGTTTAGCTTACAAAATACACACTATTCATTAACAATTTCTCTCTTAAGAGAATTGTGAAGCTGTAAATTTTTATACAAAAAGCGATAACGCTTTTCTCTCTCTTTACATAGTCCAATTTTCATAATTTTTGGAAATGTTGTACATATAATGAAGATCTAGGTTTGTACGTTTTTATTTTGAAGTAATATTGCTTAGAATATAAGTTATTAACATCTAAATATCCATATTTTAGACTTAAAAACTACCTCGAGCATTTTTATCTTTTTTGACTAAATTATACTGAATTACAAAAGAAGAACGTACAAACATAGATTAAGGTGTACTGAATCTAAAGAGACCAAAAACGTCTAGTAGAGGTTTAGGGGGGTAAAACAGTTATCGCCCGAAACAATATTTCAATATGAAAAGTAGGCACTTGCCTCGGACTTTCAACTCTTAGCGGTGTGCGACAAACTACATTTTTGAAAGCGCATACTCGAGCCATGAATTGGCACTTGATGGCACTTCACAGTCCTCTTAATTTGAATATAAATTGATTGATAATGAAATGTTTGCACGAAATCTGGACACAGTTAGGGTTTTGTGCGGGTTGCGCAGCGCACTCGCCTTTCGAATGACCATTCAAATGGGGTATGAGGGCGAAAGGTAAACTAATGGTTCTCGGTCTTTATTCACTAAGGCCGGAAATGATTGTAGTTTGTAAAAATTTATTGAATAATAAGTCTAACTTTTATTATACAAAAACGAGCGTTGCGAATAAAATTTTAAGCAACCCACGCTAGCCTCAACCCATTGCCCATTAATGGACCTTGCTCTGGAGATCCATCTGGCACAAAGCCGCTCTTTTAAAAGAGGTTTATGCCTAATCGTGCACGTGACGTTGCTAAGATGATAATAAGAACAAATGAATACCCAATAAAGAAAATGAACGGCCAATTTTTCAGTCGACAGGTGATTTTAACTGTAGAATAAATGTGAAAGTTTAAGAGATTTTCTGTATAGAAGCTATCAAATATTCCTCGGATCAATCTTATCTGACTATTGAAAAATTTATCTTAAGTAATTATATCAATAATTGTTTGGAAATAAGGCGAAATTACTACTTAATACTTAACTTATAATTACTATTATAATAGTACCTATTTAAAATTCCAATCTCCTAAACCTTATTGAAAGCAATCGGAGGCAGGTAAGTCGCTTCACTAGTAAAATAGCTATGAGGAGCATAAAATCCACCCTTTGTTCAATTCACTGAGAGGATCGGGGAACTTAGTTACGCGGGAAATTTCACCGCTACCTGGCTAGGCTATATTCCGTCTTTGAGTTACCCTCAGGCATAATACAAAAGTTTCTATTTAAAATTTTTAAAGTCGTGTACCTACATTATTTAAAAAGAGACTAGTGTTTGTTTCGCTCGCGTATTTGTGTATGAATAATATATTATTTATATTTTAGAATTTGTTTTAACAATAAACAATGTCACAGTCATAAAATGATTGCAACTAAATAAGACTCAATTAATTATAAATATTTATAGGATAAAATGTTATCTTTACGACTTTATGTATGTACAACTTTATTGCAAACGAAATAGTTACAAGAATTTTCCTTAAAAAACTAGTCCTTATAACAAAAGTCGGCCTTATTGCCAAAGTGACAATCTCTACCAGGCAACCTAACAGTAGAAGAAAGTTTAATTGGAGACATAAACGACAGGACCGTGAAATTCTAACATAATAATAGAATACATATACTACATGTTATTAGTAAATAGGTAAATATGCCTACAAAATACATATACTACATACCTATAGTACTAACGAAAGGAAAAAAAAACTAAAATTCTAGCTGCAGAAATTGTGTTTTTAGAGCTCGCTTGAAAAAAAGATTTTCAAGCGAGCTCTATAAAACACATTTTCAGACTGATTTGTTCTAAGATTTTTTGAAAATATTAATCTTGGTAGTCAATACACATAAAAGGGAAAGATTGAGCAATTTCAAAGGCAATGAAAAGAATAATAAAATAATTTAATTATAAATATAATTTGCATTTACATAGTATAAACAGTTTATTCTTTACATTTTAAATGCACTCGTATCATGTTGTTGCTCCTAAGACACCCCAGAGGTGCATAGGGCCTTCATAAGGTCCTTTGCGACTTTCTTGGCCTCACTCCAGCACAGTCCCACTGCTCGTAGCTCGCAGTCCACGCTCCGGCGCCAAGTCTGCACGGGACGATTTATTCGCCGATAGGTAATGACTGGCAAAGGTTTTACAGGTCTTCATCATTTCGTATAATCTTCGGCCAGAAAATGCGGAGGATCGACCTTAGGGCCTTATTGACGAAAACTTGCAATTTGTTCGTCAGCCCTTTCGTCACTCTACACATTTTACAGCCGAAGAGTAATACCGACTTCACAATCGAATCGAAGAGGGAGATTTTGATGCGTCGGGTGAGCACATTGGACTCCCAAACAGGTTTGATTTGGGCGAACGCAGCTTAGGCCTTCTTTATCCTACTGTCCACGTCTTCGTTCGCTCCTCCCTGGCTCGTGATCGTACTACCGAGGTACACAAACTTGGAGACGGATTCTAATGGTACAACTTCCAGCACTAATGGGTCTAAAGAGTACGACTTGACACGCATTTCCACCGTTTTGCGTTTGTTGATTCGCAGGCCCACAGTTTCAGCTTCCGATCGAAGTCTTTCGAGTTTTGATTCTAAATGGGCTTGAGGTCGGCGAAATCAATACGATGTCGTCCGCTTAGTCAAAGTCTTCAAGGTCGTTGGTACTCCATTTAATGCCTCTCGGAGTCGTGATCACATTCCTCATCACGTCATCCAGAAGAATTATAAACAGGAGCGGCGACAGAAGGCATACTTATTTAACGCCCGCAGATATGCTTATGGGCACTCCCAGCTCTTTGTCGTGAACCACCCTGCATTTGCTGCCCTCGTACAAATCACGAACAACACGAATAATGCATGTAGGTATTTCTCTGCGATTGAGACTTCACAATGCGCTCAACTTCACGGTGTCGAAAGCTTGTAGCGGTGTAGAAAATCCACGAAATTGAGGAACAATTCAGATCGCTACTCAACACATTGTTCAATAAGGATGCGTAAGGTGTTAGTATGATCAGTACAGAAGCGACCGGGGCGGAAGCCTGCCTGTTCATCTCTTAAGGTTTCGGCAACTTTAGGTGCGATGCGATTGAGCAGAATTTTTTCAAGTACCTTGACAGCGGAGGGCAACAGTGTAATGCCGCGCCAGTTGTCACACCGCGATAGATCACCCTTTTTGGAACTTTCACCAGCAGAAAAGAGAAAGTGATTAACCCTCGTCCTATCTCGCTTTATTTTTATAGTACAGAGCGAGAAGAAACATGTTATTTGTCCCTTGTCCCGTTTTGTCCACGGTCCGTGCTACGCCTGCTGGAGTCCTTGTTTCCACTCTGAGGGTACTTGTCTAACTTCCCAGATGCGGGATAGAAGGGGATGTAGTAACGAGGCAGACGTAGCAGCATCAGCCTTCAGCATATCTGGATGCTTCCGGCTCTCCAGCAGAAAGCAGCTGGAGCTTGATTTTGTGCCTATCTTCTACTGCCTGCCACAGTTCTTGGGACATCCAGTTCTCCCTTCTTCCCTTCTTCTTTAAAGTAACCTAGCACCTCCTCACCGGCTCTTGTGTAGGCTGTGCGAATGCGAACCCAATATTCTTCCATCTGCTCGTCTTCGAATTCTTCTAAAAGCTCGCTCTCTCTCTCTCTCTCTCTCTCTCTCTCTCTTTCCCTTGTCCCATTTTCATTTGGGGTCGGGCCTCCTCGTGGCGCGGCGCCAGGACATTCTGTCCTGGGTTATATGTCCTGAGTTATCGGCAGATTTTGAGCTTTCAAGTCCCTTTGTACATCGGATTGGGGATATCTTACACTTTGCGGACAGTGTGTGTATCTTCCCGTCTCATTATATGGCCATACCACCTAAGTCGTCCTTCCCTCAGTATGTTCCGTCAATGTGTACAAGTCGCGGAAGTATAAAAACTTTGATATTCATACAAAGCTATAAGAATTGCATAAGACGAATTGCACTCCACAGGTCATGTCCATGCGCGAGACAAGCTAATGTACGTTCAAGTCGTTCAATCACAGAACTCTGTCGTTGAATGTAGACACCGCGGGAGCGCTATAAATCTCTCGGCACAATGCAACATCACAGTTTAACAGGTATTCGTTAAACTTTTGTCCGGTTCGGTACAACGTGAAAGTTGAGCCTGTAGTTGGGTGGTAATTTACTGGCGCGAAACGTGCTGTTGGAAATCCTCCCTCGCCGCTTTGTTGGCGCTCTGTGGCTTGTTTTGGCGCGATTCCGCGGAGCTCTTCGATTTACGAGTACACGGTTCATTTTGCTGACAGTGACAGGTAATTTGTTACTGGCTAGAATAATTATCGGGTAATGTAAATGCGTTCACGAAGCGCATCTTTATCAGAAGTCATTGAATTGACTTATCCTTTTTATTGAATGTGCCAAATAACTTTTTTATGTAATTTACTGGTGCTTCGCGAATGACTAAGATCTCGCCGAGTTCTGGCGACCGACCTTACATACAACCAAACGGTGACTCAAATCTCAGTAGCGCTACTACCTTTTTACACAACACAACTTTGCCGTACTTTCTTTTCGCTTTTTACACTTAATATATTCTATTTCTTTCTTTTCCTTGCTAAAAATTGGGAGACATCCCGAAGTGGCTCTTCTAAAAATATTTCCTATAAAAACACAAGGGTGTCTCCGTTTCTGGCAGCGACGCACCGCTTTCACGCAGGCATTCCACGCAAAGCGGCAAAGTAGCAATGCCTGAGGGCATGGTTTTCTAATAAACAGACCTCTCACGGTGTGGCATAGCCTTCTGGGCAGCCACTGCTGAATCGTGGCTACCTACAGAGCAGCGACTGCCAGGATCGGAATGTCTTAATTTGTTGCTTGACTGTTTTGGATATTTACTGACTGGCTTCTGAGATTTAGATATTTTCCTGGCCGAAACATTAATAAAAATAGGTAGTTTTCTTTTCCCATCTTATTTATCTAAACGATGAGCGTTACAGTTAAGTTCTAAACATTGAGTCCGGATCTAACCTGGTCCATATTTCACGACGATGACCTGTTTTAGTGTACCTACCTAGTTGTGGACAAAAAGTGTCCCATATAATATTATATCAGATAGCGAAAAATTATTATGACATAGGACCCAGGCTAAATACGACGAACAAATAAAACGACAGTCTTGCAAAGACTGGGATAATTTGACGTTCATCAGAAGTGGTATGAAATGTAACTGAGCCTTTATAATTATAATTATACACATAAGAGCATTAGTTCGCTTACGGGTGTCTAAAGATACAAGGATCCTATGAAAACAAGCATCAGGCTTAAAACTTTACAAACTTAAAAACATTATCTGAAATGGAGGTGCTGAAGGGCAATATTATTAAGTCTTATAATGAGTCAGTCAATTTTTCATGTTATTTTAATGTCTTTTGTTACCAATGGCTCTATTGAAGTTTTTAAATCATCCAATACAAATCAACATATAAATTTTATTAGTTTATAATATTCCCATATGTTGTGGGTAGTTGTGTTTTGATATACAATATCAAGTGAGAATAAAATCAGTTGTTGTCTAGACGTCGGCGGTTTCATTTGTCATTCCCAAACACGACATGGTGTCAGGTGTGAAAAAGATGAATCGATTTTGAAATTTTTAAAGAAGTAGTATAGATATAGTTAAATAATAGTGTGTTTGTGACTATTGTTGTTAGCGTTGTGACCGTGAACTTGTTAAACCTGTGAGTGATATACCTATTCGTTTCTGAAGTGATTAAACGAATAGAACGATGGAACACGCACGACCACCACCGGAGCTGAACTTGGACGGTGGCCCCATCAGCAGGGCTGATGCGTGGAGGAAATGGAGACAACAATTCCTTTTGTTTACAAAAGCGTCGGGGGTACATTCTGAGTCGTCGGCAGTACAAGCGAGCTTACTTATAAATCTGATCGGCCCCGAAGGTTTTGATATTTATCAAACATTTACGTACGTCAAGCAGAGTGATCAAGAGGACGTTCAAAAGTTACTAGAAAACTTCGATGAGTACTTTGGTACAAAATTGAATATCACATTCTTGAGATACAAATTTTTTACTCGCAGTCAAGAAGACGGTGAATCTATTCAACAATACGTGACGTCATTACGATTACTGAGTAAGAACTGCGGCTTTGGAAATTTGGAAGAAGAGCTCATTAAGGACCGAATTGTTTGTGGTATACGCAGCACGACGGTGAGGGACCGTCTCCTGAGATGTGATGATCTCAACCTAGATAAGGCTGTTAAAGTATGTCAAGCCGAAGAGGTATCACAGGAAAGCGGTCGTCAGATCTGTGGAAACAGTACGGATACATCGGGCGGACGGGTCGATGCTGTGAATTGGAGAAGCCGAGGTGGTACGCGAGGCGGCACTTGGCGCGGGTCGGGCCGCGCGGCCGCTGCGCACGCCGGGCGCTCCCGCTGGGCGGACGGCGGCGGCGGCAGCGGCGGGCGAGCGGCCTCGAGCGGCGCCGGCGCGCGCGCCGCCCCGTGCACGCACTGCGGTAGGCCTGCGCGATGCCTGCCGGGACAGTGTCTCGCGCAGGATGTCACGTGCTTCGTGTGTGGTAACAGGGGACACTTCGCACGTATGTGTAAGTCGAACATTTTTAATAATAGAAACAACGTAAGACGCGTGTACGAGATTGAGCATGAATCGAACCGATCGGAATCGGACGAGTGTGAATTGTTTTATATATCTATGGTGAAAGAATCTGAAACTTGTGATAACGATTAGTATGAAGTACTATTCTGTAATAGTGGCTTTGAAAAATTTAAATTGGATACGGGAGCTGACATAAATGTGATTTCGTACGACAATTTTGTGCGCTTAGGGTTTAATAGTAATATAATAAAAAATAAAAACGTTAAATTGGAATCTTACAGTGGAGATTTAATACCTATTATGGGTGTTTGTAATTTAGAATGGGTGTATAAAAATATTGCATATAAACTGAAATTTGCTATTGCTAAAATACGATGTCAAAGCGTGCTGGGCAGGCAATCATGTCAACAATTAGGACTAGTACAAAGAGTTCACTCAGTAGATTTAGCGCGATATAATGACTTATTTTGTGGTGTTGGATGCCTTCCAGGTAAATATCGTATTATTGTAGATCCTTCAGTAAGACCTGTAATATGCTCATCTAGAAAAATTCCGCTAGGATTGCGAGACCGTTTAGCCAGTGAATTAAAGAAAATGGAAAATTTACAGATAATTAAAAAAGTTTATCATCCCACACAATGGGTTCATCCACTGGTGTTAGTTGCAAAAAAGAATAACGGCATTCGAATATGCTTAGACCCGCGAGAATTGAATCGAGCGGTGCAACGCGCGCATTTCCAATTACCAACAGTAACAGAACTAGCAACTCGTTTCCACGGAGCGCAATTCTTTTCTGTTCTTGATGCTAATTCTGGGTTTTGGGCCGTACAGCTGGATGACGATAGCGCAAACTTGTGTACGTTCGCGACGCCGTTTGGACGATACCAATTTTTGCGTTTACCGTTTGGAATAAATTGCGCTTCGGAAGTATTTCATGCTAAAATGCGTCAACTGCTGGAAGACCTGGAAGGCACCGATAGTTTCATCGACGATATAATCGTGTGGGGCCGTGATAGGTCCCAACACGATATGAGATTAAAAGCGTTGTTAGAAAGAGCAAGGTCAATTAATTTAAAATTTAACAAAGAAAAATGCAAGATAGCTGTTCAGGAAGTCACCTATTTAGGTCACATTTTTGATAAAAATGGAATGAGACCCGATAGCAACAAAGTTAGGGCGATTAAAGAGATGCCAGAACCGACCGATAGAAAAAGTTTGGAAAGATTTTTAGGGGCTGTAAATTATCTATCCAAGTTCATACCGCGCTACTCGGATATAGCCTTGCCGCTGACTTCTCTACTCAAAAAAGAAAGTACATGGCGTTGGGAGACAAGTGAGCACGCAGCTTTTCAAACGTTAGAGCAATGTATTTGTTCGGCACCGGTGCTGGCCCTGTACGATGTAACGCGACCAGCCGTGCTGTCGGTGGATGCGTCGAGCGACGCATTGGGCGCGGTATTGCTACAGGCCGGCCGCCCGGTCGAATACGCCTCGCGTACTCTCACTGATGCGCAGCGACGTTACGCACAAATTGAGAAGGAATTATTAGCGATTGTGTTTGCTTGCGAGCGGTTTCATCAATATATTTTTGGTAAAATTCGCGTAGTAGTTGAGTCAGATCACAAACCGCTCGAGAGTATATTTAAAAAGCCGTTAATGTCCGTCCCAGCGCGCTTGCAGCGTATGATGCTCAGAATACAAGGTTACGATTTAGTAGTTACCTATAAGCCCGGAAAATTTATGTATATACCTGATGCTTTATCACGGGCGCCATTACCAGAATTATATAGTGAAGAAATTCATCAAAATGTCATATATCAACTTAATATGTTTGTAAACAATTTAAATATAAGCAATAAAAAACTCACACTTGTTAAAAAAGAAACCCAAAAAGACTTAGAATTAATGCAATTAATGTGTTATATAAATAAAGGTTGGCCCCAAAACAAGAATGAGATAAGCTCAGATACAAAAAAATATTGGTACATACGAGATGAATTATTCGTGATTGACAATGTAATATTTAAAGATAAGTTAGTATTAATACCTGAATCCTTAAGATTAGAAATGTTAAAAATAGTCCATGAGGGTCATTTAGGCATAGATAGATGTAAACAGCGCGCGAGACAGGTGATGTACTGGCCGAACATGTCACGTGATATTGAGAGTTTTGTTAGGCGATGTCCTACGTGCCAGGAGTGCTCAAACACTCCCGCGAGGGAGCCCATGGTACCGGTGGATATACCACATCTGCCATGGTACAAAATCGGTTCGGACATATTCGAGTATAGAAAAAAATATTTTTTAATAGTTGTAGACTACTATTCGGGATATGTAGAAGTAGCTAATTTACCAAATATCACTTCAAATGTAGTCATAAGGAGTATGAAAGAAATTTTTTCTCGACATGGTATACCGGATACTCTCATTAGTGATAATGGTTCACAATATACTAGTCGAGAATTTAAACAATTCGCTAATGATTGGGGATTCAATCATGTAACCTCATCACCGAACTATCCTCAGTCAAACGGAAAAAGTGAACGTGCTGTTCAAACTGTTAAAAAATTATTAATAAAATGTATAAAAAGTAACGACGATTTTCAGCTAGCGTTACTTAATTTTAGAAATACACCACGCGAGGGTTTGAGCTCTCCGGCACAATTGTTAATGAGTCGTACTTTAAGATGTAAGCTTCCAGTACATCCACAATTATTAAAACCATCACTTGCAGATTCCCAACAATATAGCAAAATGATAGATAAACAAATGTATTACAAAAAATGTTACGATAAAAATTGTAAAGTAAGACCAGATATTAATGTAGGTGACCACGTCGTATGCATTAACGGAAAGGATAGAACGCGTGGTATTGTTGTTAAAAAGGCCGATACCCCGCGTTCTTATATTGTTCAAAATAATTTTGGAGTTCGGTATAGGCGAAACCGGCGGCATTTAATTAAATGTGAATCTAGAGACGTTAATACAAATGTGTCTGTTACCGACACCGGTGATGCATGCGACGACACTCCTAATAAATGTGAGAAGGACACAATGCCAGTTAATGTCACTTTCAAGGATTGCATTACCGATAGTGATAATACTACTGGCGACAACAATAGCCGCGACCCACAATCTACACATACTACAGGGAGAATGTTTACGCGCAGTATGAAAAAACTTGGGTTATAAAATAAGTTTGAGTTATTAAAAAAAAATATATATATTAATTCCATACACAGTAAATACATACATTATTATCACTAACGGAGTATTTGAACACAAACATGTTAACTAAAAAAAAAAAAAAACTATTAAGCTAAATCATTGAAAAAAAATTTAATTAATGTATTGTATGTGTGAGGTGGGTGCGTGTATTGGTGTTATCATTTTCTTTTGCATGCTTTATTGGATAGATGTTTTAGTATTTTTTTTATGGTTGGGATATTGGGAGTTTTTGTGGCTCAATATATTCTAACTTTCGTTTGAACTTTATGTATTCAGTTATTTAAAGGGGAAGATGTTGTGGGTAGTTGTGTTTTGATATACAATATCAAGTGAGAATAAAATCAGTTGTTGTCTAGACGTCGGCGGTTTCATTTGTCATTCCCAAACACGACACCATATACAAATCTGTGACTAATTCTGAATTGGGCTCGAGTCATTACGGCAAATAGCATTAAAAGCAGTCCGAGTATCATTATGCTATTTTTTTCGTTTCCGCTCGTAGAAACTCGTGTTCCAAAGCTTACTTTTTTACTAGGCGACTGTAACATTTGAAAAGACTCGCCGGGGCAGTTCATTATTATAGTGAAAACACTGCTGGAAAAACGGGAGGGACAAAAGAACATTTGGAAATTAAAAACGTACCACCTAGTAATGGAGCTCGTTTTACGGAGGAAGGAAACCCTATTAACATTTTTCTTGGCTGTATTAGCTAAGCTTTTTAATGTCGAGGAAAGCATTGGAAATATTTCCTACGCTTGGCGATGTCGATCCTTTTTTTTTATTTATAGTCTCGCTTATTCTTGATGTCGAGCATTCTTCGATTGAACTGATGATTCGAATAGAACGATCCCGACATTGCAATTCCGATTTTGATCCGAGTAGTTGTGTAGATGTTTAGCTGTAAATTATTTGCAAATACTTGTTAGCAAAGGGCGAAAATAAAAAAATGCAATTTACTATTTTGTGAGAAAGCTCGCTGTACTCAACTAATCTGATGAAAATTGAAAAACTTCGCCTAAAAAGTTTTGTTTATTGAAACCGATTTTCATTCCCAAGTTGGATCGGTAAGTCGTGAAATGAAGAAAATTCGCAAATTTTTGTCTTAAAAGGATTGGAATCAGTATTTTATTTAAATGCTAGGTTTAGATTTTAATACTTTTACGTAAAAATGTAAAACGTTTCAATGCATCGAAAATCACGTTTTCACTTCTCGTGCTCGCAAAGTTCGTCTTTATGTCGTTTATAGGATGCGTAAAATGTCTTTTTATGTTCTAGAGCATAAAGTATTTTTTTCTATTAGACAAAGATTCTTAGGCCTCGTTTACGGAGACGCGGGGCGTCGCGCGACGCGTGTGGCGTGGCGTCTCGCGGCGCGTCCGACGTTTTTTCTGTTTACGGTGGGGCGGCGCGTGAAGCGGCACTCATAATCGCACGCGTAAACACAAACATATGGTACTATACGATGTTGTTCATAGAGATGCGAGATGGGAAGCGTGGCGGCGACCGCCGCGATGGCCGCCGCGGCACCCGCGGCGCATCCTCAAGCGTGTAGCGAAGCACGCGGTGGGTATCGCTTCATCGAGAATTGTCGCTGCGTGCGCCGCCGCGATAAACGCCGCGTGAGACGCGGCGGTGCCATTCGCGGGCTCGGCCGTAAAAAACGCGCCATTTCAAGCAAAGGCGTGTAAAATCGCTTCTCCGTAAACGCACTCATACCTAAAACTAACAATCCACTGAGTCTCAAAGATCTGAGACCAATAAGCCTGCTATCTTGCATGTCCAAAATACTGGAAAGGATTGCTTGTGATCAACTCACAAAATATCTAGAAAAGAACAATATTCTGCCAGGTTCTCAGTCTGGGTTCCGTAAAGGCTACAGCACTGCCACAGCTCTTACAGATGTGGTGGATAATATTTTTACTGCCCAGGACCAGGGTTCTGTGGTTGCATTGATCCTGCTAGACTTCTCGTGAGCATATGACTCTATTAACACAAGCCTCTTACTCTCTAAGCTGAAGTTCTATGGAGTGGACAATGCAGCAGTTAAATGGTTTCATAGTTACCTCTCAGACAGACATCAATATGTAGAGATGACACGAGCCGCTGGATCCAAGGCAAGATCTCTCCCTCGTGCTGTGACACGCGGTGTCCCGCAAGGCTCCATTCTCAGTCCAATCTTATACGCCTTATGCAGTGGGGATATCACTGCATGTATAAAACATTGTAACCATCATTTATATGCTGATGATATACAACTCTACATAGCATTCAAACTATCTGAATATGCAGAGGCCATCAAAAAAATTAATGATGACTTGGCATGCATCAATGCATGGTGTAAATCAAACTGTTTGGTTCTCAATCCTGCCAAGTCAAAATTCATGCTGCTGGGTACGAGGCAAAAGCTGGATAGAGTGGATTGCAATGGGTCACCTTGGCGGATACATATAAATGGGGAGGTATTGGGTAAAGTGGATGCAGCTAGAAATCTTGGAGTATTTTTTTTCCTGACAGTCACACTACCTGGCGTAGCCTGGTGTGACAGACAGTAACTAATAGAATTATTAAAACTCAGCGTCATACTATTTACTCGTATGATTAAACAAAAATAATAGTTCAAACAAATCATTATAAATTACTCAAACAAAACGGAAAATATTATTAAAAGTCTTAACGTAACGTAAGTATACTATTTAGGGTAGTCCAGACGAGTTCGTTAAAATAACGTGTTAATGAAATAGCGCAAACCCTCAGACACCCCAACTTATGTTTATTATATAAGAATGTAAATAATTATTATTAGGTTGTAGGTAAAAAAATTAAAGATTCAAATGAGTTTTCTATTAAGTCACATTTGAATATATAATATTTTTTATTGCTACTAACTTGGCAAACAAGCATTCTGTCCACTTGATGGTAAGTGGTAACAGTCACCTTACAGTGGCTCCTGTGAGATTCGCAGTAAAAGTAGCTGCAACCCCCACAAGAACCACAGTGTACGTTGCCAACTTGTGCCATTAGATGTAAAGTCACGGTACCCAGTAATTTCACTGCCATATCTTGCCCTTCAAACCGGAACACAGCAATGCAAGCACTGCTGTTTTGCGGCAGAAATAGGTAAGACGGAGGTACCCAAGCTGGCGACCCTGGTACAGAGTCTCCCTCCGGTAAAAAGACGAAGATATGTATAAGAATACATTGAACAGCACAGTTTTATATTTAAGTCGGTGCCAAGCAATGATCACCTGGAAAGACTCAAAAAATATGAGAACAATTAATATAATCAGTTAAAACTTGGCACCAACTGCAATAAAAAACTGTGATGTTGAATGTATTCTATGATTATTTATGACTTTTTGGTGTTTTTGAAGTCGGTTTTATATTGAATATTTTTTTTTTAGATTTAATGTTCTCGCTTAATTCGAATATCGTGTTTGTTTTCGACGTCAAATGCAAGTAAAGGACTATAGTGAACAACATTTTTTGACTTTTATTTGGACTTCCAACGAATAATTAAGCTCCTATCTACGCATGACTTGCTGTTGTTGCATAAACAAGCTGCAGAGCGCAATCGAATATTTAATGAATCCATTGCCTTTTGCGACGAATAGTTGGCTGTATTTGACTACTACCGCATAAACTCTGGATCAAACGATAATAATAGTCCGAAATTAACGTTTTCATCACGTTTTGCAATTTGGATTGTGCTTGAATTATAAAGCTAAGTTGTAAGGCCAAGCATAGTCTGTAAATTCACTAAACTACTACTCGGTTTTAAACTTCTGAATGCACAAAAAAAAACTGGCGAAATATTATATTTGATAAAATTATTTTTGGAATAAGCTGCTGCAAGGATGATTTACATTGCGTTTTATACCATGCTCGATGCATGCAAATTTGTATTTAATTAGGCTTATGACAAGAATTGAGTCAACACAACTTAAAGCGTTTTTAGGAAATTCACAATCAAAATTGATATTTAAAAAATCTCATTTTACAGCGGTAGAATTAACAATTCCGACAGGAGAAATACAAAAATTCGCTCGAAGCTACGGGCGGAAAGCTAGTTGGTGATAAACTAAACATACCAGAACGGAAAGCTTTGAATATGCAGTCCCCACCTCTACGCAACTTACGGAACTGTCGCATAAACTAACCGTGAGGATCACAGTCACAACATATTCTCCCCAGAGCGTCGGCGAAAACGTATCCGCCCGTTGAAATACGGCCGACGACGACGCCGACGCACTATGTGGAGATCGAGTCGGTTTCGGGTCATAAATCTATAACTTCCATGTTTTTATAGATATACAGCTGATTTTTGTTTTAGGTAATCTGAGATAAACGTACTTTAAAATAATATACAGTCTATGCATATAAAAATATATTTAATAATTGTAAAAAAATACAAAACATGAAATATTGAAAAATTATCATAAATTTACGACTAATTTTAAACAATGTGACCTAAATGTTATAATTAATACAAAATAAACACATAAAATTACTCTTATTAATTAAATATAATAAGAAAAAGAAAATAACATAGAATTATATTATTCTACTAGCTCTACAGCTTCATCTATAAGTTCCATAGACTTTTTATTGGAAGGTTTTCTTAAACTTGTTATGTAAGGGTCTGAAGTGTACAAAAGTGTATGTAAAACGTCTTCATTTGTAGCTACTCTAGAGCATTTTCTAGCATGATGAAGTCTGAATCGTTTATAGTCTTTGTTCCTTGATTCCTGGGCATCTTCGGAGAGCTGTCCAAGAGGTAACACTGAATAATGCCGAATTACACTTTCCCCATGAATTAGGACTTTATGGACAGATGATGGCATATAATACCACATATATTTACTAACATATCGTTGTGCTGTATCGAAAGCATACTGTCCAAATTTCGTAGCATTAATTACTTTTCCGCTAGACATAACTTGAAGTAAAACATAAAATCGTTTTATCAATTCCTCATCCACACCGGTAATTTCTGCAGTGCACTGATAATTTTGAAAAAATCGTCTAGCTGTATTACCGTCATTACTGTTACCAGAACCTTGCTTAGGTTTATCTATATTTAAACCAAGTTCTTCTCTGAACCTTCTTTGTACATATGTCTTCTTTTGTTTTTTCAAATCTTTATTTTCTGTCGTTGTAGCAGACCATTTTTCAAAGCCTACATTATAAGATATATGTAAAATTAGTTCCATAAATCTAATCCAGCAATGTAAAGTCGAAAGCCCATATTGATAAGAATTTTCGTCAACAGGTTTATTTTGTACTTTTTCTAAATTGTTCATCTCTGTAGGTCTTGCACCACAAATAGTACATACAGCACCTGATGAAGTTTCTGACAAAACTTGAGCCACTTTCCCGTCAACCATTGTCAAAAATAATGTGTGTTTGATTGCAATACTTTCACCATTTTTATTGATTAAGCTTGTTGTGAGAGCGTTTCTTTGAGCTATAATTTCATTAACTACACTTCTTTTCTCTGGTGTCTCTTTTGAAAATTCTATTAAAATGGGCCTACAAAATCTTACTGATGATGGAACAGGGGTTTCCCACAAAGTTTCATTTGTATTAATATCAACAAGTTTCAGAGGTACTAATGAAGATATAAATAAATTTGTGTCAGAAATTAACTCATCCTCTTCAGTTAAGACTTGCTTGTATTCACTTTGTCCGCTTGAGCCATCACAGCCCCATTTCGAATACAGCATTAAATGTTTTTTGCCAGCTTTGTATACACCATTGATTTTCAAAATTCTTGCAATAGTGTGATCCAGCAGATCTTGCAGTTTTATTTTTGCTGTAATATTATTAATTTCTATGCTTGATCTTGGTGGTTAGCACATTCCTTTAGCTTCCTGAATTGATTTATATGACGGAAATAATACGCAGTTCTTCGCAATTAAGCAATTTCTCATGTTTTCATACTGTGCCATGTTAAGGTCCAACTCTATAAAAATACTGAGAGCTTCATCTTTAGAGTACGCTGTTAAATGTGCCGGTTCATTTAAAAGATTTTGACGTATTTCACTTTTTTTATCTATGGGTAATACTCGTAAAATTTCGACAATGAATGCTTCTTCCGTTTCCCCTTGAGATCTCAATCCTTGAAGATATGAATTCAGTATAAAATCAAGGCCACATGTTTCAAGCAACTCCTTGTTTTTTCGTCTTTGTGTTCTAGCGGAACTGTCTTCGTAGGTTTTAGAAGGGCGTCCTCGCTTCCCCGTCGATGTCGAAGGTTCAGATTCACAAGTAGGATCTTCCAGATTTACTGTGAATGTGGCATTCAACCACAGGCTATTCTGATTTAAAAAATTTTCTTTATTTCTGCCAGATTTAGTGTAGCGTTGACGAAAGTTCGTAATAAGATTTTTTTGTACACTCGCGACAATTTTAGCGATATTTGCCTCAGAAAAGTTGATAAAATTATTCCGTATATAACTTGTTAAAGCAACAACATAATTCCCGTCACTTTCAATCAAAACAAGACATAGGTCGCGTCTGGTACATTGGAATTCACTCATTGCGAGAGAGTAGGTGGTTAGATACACTTTTAATAACGACAATAACGAACGAAAAACAGTATGTAATTATTCAGTATGCAGATGCTCTATTTTATATTAAATAACTGATTTGAAACGTGTGCAAAGTATGGGAATAAAAACTATTTATCATTATGTGGTTACTCGGTTTCCTATGTGTTTTATTGATAATTTATTTTGTAGGCGAACTAAAAATGGTGAGAAATACTCGATACATTATCAAAACATAAACCGCAATTAATAATATATCACAATTGTAACCTATATCAACTAATAAAACAAATAGATTCGCCCACGTATTTTTAAGAAATTATTACTATTTCATGTTATGATAGATAGCATTATGTTGTGCAATGAAGTTGCAACTTTTTTTTTCTTCCTGTATAAAAATATTAAATTTCCTATCAAATAACATCATTTACAGACCTTCGGCAAATTTCGGCAACTGTCAAAACTCTAATTGAAAGTTTCAGATACGCAAAAATGATATGTCATGAGATAAATATTTCTAGTAAATATATTTATAAATATATAGCATATTTGTGTATACCAAAAAAAAGTATATATTATAAGCTTTCTAAAATGGTATAATACTTGTATAATTTTCATTGCTAGCTTACTAGAAAATCATCCTGAAAAAAATACAAATTATGATGTTTTCGTGATAATTTTTCAATCATCGTATTTAGATGCTCTTTACTATAAAAAAGTACTAGTTACATACATAATTTATACATAATATAGTAGATCAACTTCTTAGCTATAGTTTGAGGTATAATACAAGTACCTGCGCCGATTTTTACAAAATGTATTTATGGCCAAGCTCTCTTAGGCACCTCCACATAGTGCGACGGGGCTTTTCGTTTCGTGCCGCGCCTAATCGCTCGCTTAGTCTAAATACAGAGAACTAAAAACGTTTATATGTTTTTATACAGAACTTTGCATTTTCTTTAAAAAATGTTAAATAAACGGAAAAATAAATAAATAAAAAATTTCGTCTCGGGCGGGATTTGAACTCGCGTCTGCAACATACCGTGACGCCTTGAATAACTATATAGGCCACCGTGCTCTTACCAGCCCCGACGAAATTCTCAGCCATATTGATCTTCTTTATTCTTTGTTAAGCCAAAGTAGTCTCTCTTTATTCACTACTAGCTTTTGCCCGCGACTTCGTCCGCGTGGAAATCCTTTTTTATTTGATTCCCTTTACAAATTCTTTTGATTTTATTCATTTTTCACGTTTATTTGGTTATCTTTCTGAACAAAGTCTTGAGAAATGCGAATTCCCTACTCATGCTTTGATTTTGATAACGTTTTGTTACGGTTTTTGCTTTTATTTCACACAACTGAGCTGTAAGTTATTTTATGATTTTGTAAAAAGTACCGTCATATTTAATAAAATGCTTAATATTAATGACTAACTGATGCGTGCCCACTTCGCTGGGGGTCAAATACCTATGTTTACTTGTGATGAATTCATCTAATGTGGTTTTTTTTGTTGAACATTATATTTGCCGATGTTAAACCGTTTAGTCAGCTTACCCCGATAAATCAGTCCATCGGCCTATTTTCCTCGGAATTGATTAACAAATACTGTTGCTTCACATTAAACAAAAAAAAATCATAATCGGTTAATTAGGTCCAGAAATCACTTACTACAAACAAACTTACAAACCTTCAAAATGCAAATCCCAACTGAGGGGCTCGAAGCCTTACCCTATGTTAGGGTGATAAGGCCGTAGTCAACCACGCTGGCCCAGTGCGGATTGGTCGACTTCACATACACCATTGAATTTCTTCGCAGATGTATGCAGGTTGCCTCACGATGTTTTCCTTCACCGTAGGAGCATCAGACAAAATGTACATATGAAATTCGAAAAACAAAAACACATTTGTACATAGCGGTCTCGAACCCGGACCTCCCGATTGGAAGGCAAGTGCCGAGTCCACGCAGCGCCTCTGACGCTTCTAAAAGTTATTGGCGTAAATTAATATTATAAATTCGTAATAGTAAAATAAATTTTGTAATTCCCCGTACATTTTATTCACAGGCTCTATTTGATTTCAAAATTAATTTCACAATTTCGACTTTTCTATGACCCCAATAATATACATATATAATAACTTTTATATGACTACGTACATGAGTAGTTTTCGTATGAGTATGAGTAGTACATATATAGCGCATTTTGCTACTTTTTGTCTGTATGAGACTGCCTATAAAATATTTCTTATCGTTAATATTTTTAAAACTGACCCATGCATGTTTGATTTGTTCCTTAAACGCTGTTTTTAAAGCTACACGCTATTCAAAATGCTCATATTCCCTTAAAAACATAACATTTGCTCTATTTAGAAACATTGTTTCATACACAATTCTTCTTTTGTTTGTAAAAAAGCGCTGTCTACGAGATCGCCGTCTTCCCAAAAAGTGGATTTCATCGATAGTTCGTAGCTCATTCTTGCCGCACGCTACGGCAAACCGACAGAGTCGACAGAATAAGTTTTTCTGTCTACGTCAAACATCAGTTTTTGTACCAGGCTTTCTGAATCTTGGTTTAAATGGTAGGTATTTTTATTATTTTTATTTACTATATTTATGGAGACAATATTTTTGAAAAAAAAAATGTTTTCTTCTGTACACCTGATGATGAAAACATTTATCTTACATGAAATATAAATTTCAAAACATGGGCATGGCTTTAATAGGAAACCGTCTATGCGGGGTTCTGATCTGGACCTCCGCTCATTTACAAAGATCTAATCACAAATCGCTGTAAATTAAAACACTTTCCAGTTGCGTATCGCCCAATGATATAACTGATCGAGGATAGGGGAAGGTTTGACACGACCATTATGCGAATCTATCCCTACGCAGGCAGCGCGCGTGCGCGGCTGCCGCGCCGCTCGACGCAGTCCGCCGCCAGACCACGTCGCGTTGAGTCGCGCTGCTACGGTACCGCTACATATACACGTAGCCTCGTAGCAACGTCGTAGCACTTAGCTTAACCTTACCGCAGTGTGTCGTCCCGTGTCCTTATTTACCGTTAAAAACGATTGATTAATTTACAAGTGATCACGTGATTGTGTTTGCCAACTACACTGCCGTGTTCTCAGTGCACAAATTCAGTAATCTGTGATTATCAAAGGGACTGCCTACCTTTTGTGATGGAAGTTGAGGTTATATTGAAGTTTCATCTGCATGGATAGTTGCGTTGTCATTGTTTTCAACGTGAGTCTGTAGATTTTGACTTGCGTTTTAGATATTTCTTACGTTAACTGTAAGTACGAATGTGTGCCGTTTGGCATTGTTATATAATCTCATTTTGGTGGCTGAATGGAGAGTTACATATGGTTGAGTTTTTGATTCTTAGTTTTTCAAAAAGCCTGCTTTGTGTATTGTTTATTGCATTATTTCTTATAACTACTTTGTATTGTCCACTATCATACGATTTTAATAACTAATTTATCGTGACATAAAGTGTGATGCTATTAAATGTATGAGTCATTACTTGTTGGCCGTGTAAGTTGTTGCTCACTTGTCGTTTCTTAGCTACAGCTCATGTTATTTTTATAGATTTGCCATTTCAATTGTATGAGTTTCGTTCATACGTTACGTTCTTTGTGTTACGCATTGGCGATTAACAGTTACACAGTTTGGCAGTGCATTGTTAATAAATGTAACTCGCCAAATGTGTTCTGGAACAAAGCTATCACGTTGACTGGAGACGACACACATAGGTATATTGAGTATGTCTCCCTAAGCCAGTAGTATTGTCTGAAGCGTTGAAAACTTTATTTTTAGCTCAGCGAAGCGTTTTTTTTTCCTGTATCTTTTTTCTCAAACACGCTACCAGGTATTTGCGGTTTTGGACACATATTTTTCCACAAAATTTGTTTTCTGTTTTATGAAAACGATTAGTAGTCATATTGTCCCACGACATAAACTATTTTCAAATCATGTGATGTTTTAAGAAAAATGGGAAAGTTCTTATAATAATCATTCTATAATGTTACAGTTATTCTTTCAATATTCGGTGGTGGGTAATTGAAATTATCCAAACGTGACATATTTGATTAATAAATTAAGGATTCATGCCTCATATAGATACCTCGTGACCAGCTTTTTTGTAATTAATAGGTTTGATTCACTTTAATTTGGTCTTTTCATAGCATTAAAATAAAAGCTGATTAAATAAAAAATATTTTACAAAAAATAAAAACCGACTTCAAAAATACTGAAAAGTTAAAAATAATATAAGAATAAGTCGCTGCCAAATTTAAACATTTGGCTTCGACTTCAATATAGAAGTGTGATGTTGTTTGTACCTATTCTTATGTAATTTTTAACTTTTCAGTGTTTTTGAAGACGGTTTTTATTTTTTGTAAAATAATATTTTTATCTTTTTAGTGGATGAAATCTTTTAAGTGAACTGAGGAACCCTAAACCCAAACCCAGCGAAACCGAGCGAATTAATTTAATACCAGCTCACCATTGGTGAGCTAGTATTAAATTAAGGTTTCGCTCGATTTTCATGGGATCCCATCATCAGATCCTGACATTGGTGACCTTGGGACGACCCCAGGACTATATCGAAAACAAAGAGAATTTTGAAAATCGGTCCAGAATGTGCGGAGTAATCGCGTATCATACACACAAAACACGTTGGACACATCTAAAAATTTTAGGGATTTCCTCGATTTGTATGGGATAACATCATCAGATCCTGACTTTGGTGACCTTGGGACGACCCAAGGGCTATACTCTATCGAAAACAAAAAGAATTTTGAAGTCGGTCCACAATTGACGGCGTAATCGCGTAACATACGCACAAAAAAAACATACCTACGCATCGAATTGAGAACCTTCTCCTCTTTTTTAAAGTCGGTTAAAAATTAATATTAATTTTACCAAATGGAGACTGTTGTCTGCGCGGGTATCTCTATCTTGCCTATTTTTACCGCAAAGCGGCAGTTTTTATTTTGCGGTGTTCCGGTTTGAAGGGACTAGCAGTAAAATTACTGGAAATATCTTATGTATGTAAAATTTTATGACACAAGTTGGAATCTTACACTGTATGTCTTGAAGGTGGGCGAATCTTACAAGAGGAGGATTTTACAAGTTGGCCGGAACATTGTCGTTCAAAAAAATTAGATTCCACTTATCATGGGGTATCCGAATCAGCCCCATCTATATTTTGCGATTTTTCATAGTTTTATAGTTATGAATTCGAAAAAAGTACCTAGAAGACTGTCTCTAATTTTCTTTACGACTTAATCTTCACGAGAATTACATATAGGTATGCATAAAATAATCAGTTTCGTAACTGTGATGAAAATGTTGATCTACAGTGAAAATAAACGTTCCGTAAATTATTACTAAAATTTCTTAAATTATTACCTACTTACAATTTTAAAAACTATCGTATGTTGCGGAACATACATGGGGCTGATTCGGTACCCCCATGATACGAGGGACCAAAATTGTTTTTTTGATGTAAATGTACCGGCTAACCTGCATAGGTGCTTGTTTGGCAACTTAGCTGAAATTGGGTTTCAAGCCTAATATATAATATAGTATACTATCCTGCTATATTTGTGCTATATATAGTAGGCGAAACTATTATATTTTCTTATTATCTATTATTTCATTTCTTCTTCCAATACCAGCAACTTCTGCATTTACAGAGAGCATCTTTTCCGTTATGAAAAATATGAGATGTGCACAATCGAGCATTTAAATTAAATATAAGCAGAATTGATGGTATTTTTGTGGAATATTGGGATGTAATGAAGCATATGATAGTTTCATATTATTCTTAAGAATAAAATTTTAATGATTAAATAGTAGAATAGAAAAATTTCATTTATAAATTATGATTCGATTTTGATCTTACTATATTTCTTTTACATTTCTTGTCATTTACTATATTTTTAGAGGTAAGGAGTTTTTAAAATACTATATATGATTTAAAAAAGTCGTCAACCCTATGCATAAACACGACAGTTTGAAGTACGATCATACATATGTACTTTAAAAAAGTCAGTCATTTCAATGAAGCGTTATGAACATAACTGTGAATCATAGACCAGATATATATATACCAACCTTAGGTATTCGTGTAAAGTGCCTTTTACAAATAAAGAAGACAGAAAAAAAGGATAGTAAAAATTATCGAGAATAATATTGTTGGTGACTACTACTGAACTGACTACTGACTGACTGCCCAATGCAGATTTCGATACGATAATTACAAATTGTGTGGTGTATTTCGGACGTTTTGGACGAAACTGGACCATTATGAAATTACGGCAGAAATGACGTGTCCATTCGCCATATTTACGCGCTTGCAGGAATTTGCTAATTAGCCCGATTGCTGCCTTCCCCGGAGCGCGTTGTTAATCTGCATAATATCTCATGAGGCATGTAGCGCGATTGACCACGGGCACGGAGTGAATAAACACAAATCTATGTTGCCGCAATGAAAAGTTTTGTGCGTCACGTTCCTTTTTACATTACTCGGAGATCAATTTCTAGGAAAATTAACTTTTTGCTACAAAGTTTGGATAGTGTAGTATATATAGTGTAGTTTACGAATTCATGACGTCCCAATTTATTTCAACGCCTCTGACAGTCGACCAAATTGAATCATAACCCACGTTAAGGCCATTTTCTTATAGACATTGAAATACAACAAGGTTTAAATTCGCTTAAACATACATTACCTTGGTAACGAACCTGTAATTATTTTATTAGGCACTGACAGTCACTAACTAGGCTGTGATAAATGAACGGACAGACTCGACTATTTGTCTGTCTTTGGCATATTGCACGTTTATATAAAAAAAAATAACACGAAGTAACTCTTATGCCAAACTCAAGCCAAAGGTTTTGTGCCTTTGTGACTTCATGAATTCGTAAACCTGTGTGCAAGCAACTTTTGTTATTGGGGTTAGCAGTAGAATATGTTGGTAGAAATTCACTATGAAAAAACACTGTAAATTCAAAAACAATACTTTATTTTGTTAATTTTATTATGTTTGTTTGTAAATACCAGATGAGTAAAAGGATATTCCTCATAATAGTGTTGCATTTCTGTTTTCTGTTGGTTCGTGATTTGACGAACGCCGCTTCTCCGATTCTTCAGCATGCCGTCTAATACAGGTTCTCCCTGAGTTCCGACTGTGATATTTCCCGAATTGCTCACTGAGTACAACAATCCAAGTTCGTTCTGCTAAATTGGTCATTATACGATTTAAATGTTTACAGCGTTATTCATAAACGTTATTTAACTTTTAAGCAACACTTTAAATAATGATTAAGATTTTTTTGCATTCATAAACGCTGCTTAGACTTAAACATTTGTTTAAACAGTTATTTAAGTAGCTGTCAAATTAAACAACCGCCCGCATATGTTTAACTCGCTAATTAACAAAATGGCGGAAAAAATCTTTGTTTTGAACAGCTGTGTGAATGTTTGCTACATTTTGTGATTTGAGTTCGTGTGTTTATTAGTGTAAAAAAATGGAATATATTGACTTTGGTGACAATCTAAATGATTTCGACCAAGATCTAATTGATATAAATGAATTCCGGCAATCGCGTTCGAAAGTTTATAAACCTAGGTTGGTCCCTATGCTGGAATATGATGATTAGGAATTTAGGAAAAAGTACAGGTTTTCTAAATAAAATATGAACAAGATTGTTATTTTTGCTGACGTCTTTATTTTCAATAATAGATATTTTGCCTTTTATTAGTTGTGTAAGCAATGCCTGAAAAAATCAAAGTTAATAATTTGGGATAGGATAATACGGAAAGTACACGAAAACAGCCCATACCTTTTCTGTTTCACTCCAGTTTATTATTACTTATTTTCGTCTCCATTTTCGTTAAATTTCGAACACGCTGGGTGATAGACATTCGACTTGACACTATTTTTTAATTTAACAATGATAAGGAGTTTTCGAATACTGCCAATTGTCTACCATTTCTACCACGTAGTTTTCAATGCTTAAAAATTTAACTAGTATTTAAGTAAGCAACATTTAAGAACCGTTTATGAATACGAATTTTTTAAGCATTGCTTAATGCTTAAGTCATTGATTAGTTAAGTAATGCTTAGGACGTTGATTAACAAATTTTTATGAATAATGCTGTTAATGTTTAGAGTTTTCCTTTTTTTTGGCTACTACTTACTTACATACTGTCATAATGTTTATTTTATCTTTAAAATTATAATACTGTAGTGAAAAGAGCTAGGATTTTAAAACCAGCTTTATATAGTATAGATATGTATATCTAGTGCAGTGATAACAAAGGTTAAAATTACATAGATCTCTGACCCGAAATGACGCATTTTAATTCATATTTAAAACGTACTGAGTGTAATATACCCACAGTTCTGTGAATATACCCGATAGAGAAGCAAACCTAACTATTTTAATGATTCAAAGGAATTATCGGCAATGTGGCTTATGATTCAGTTGGTTCGACTGTACTTAATTGTTGATATGTTTTTGAGTTATTATATGTCATTCTTTTTTTCTCTGCTTATATGTTAACAATGTTCAGTGTACAAAGCGGTACTTTTCATAAAGCTTTAAATGAACTGCAAGACGCGATCTTCTTACTAGCTAAAAGTTGCCATAACATTTATGTCGTCTTAAGCTTCAAAAATTAAATGTAAAAAAAAACCTTTTTAAAAACAAGCTTTTATTTAAATGCGCTAAAAAGAATTAATAAACTTTTACACTAAAACTTTTACTTATAACGTCATTTCACATTTGACACAATTTATATGACATAAAAGCTTGTCGCGAGATTTACTTGTGTGTAGTAACTTAAAAGTACTTAAAAGAGTACTTTTAAGTACCTACTCGTATTTACTTTGAAAATTGTAATGTATAAAATTATTCACATCAAATTATTTAATTTACTTGTTTATCTACAAAAGACAAGCGACAAGCTTTTATGTCATATAAATTGTGTCAAATGTGAAATGACGTTATAAGTAAAAGTTTTAGTGTAAAAGTTTATTAATTCTTCTTAGCGCATTTAAATAAAAGCTTGTTTTTAAAAAGGTTTTTTTACATTTAATTTATTTTTTACTTTTTAGTTATCACTGGACACGTTTCTCAGTCTGTTTATCTCATTCAACGTATCATTGTTGCAAGGTCGTTTGCCGGAACGTCTATACAGAATTTCAGCTCAATCGGTTTAAGATATCTACTTCAAAATTGATTTTTAGCTTTAGAAGTACGACATATTGGATTAATAGTGACATCACTTAATTTTTCAAGTTATTCTTAGCAAGACCTTTTATTTGATACCCATATTGTAGGAGTGCATTAAAAATAATTGGTCCGCCATCTTGGGTATGCAGCCATCTTGGATTTAGTATGACGTCACACAGTTAACCGTGCATTTTCATCCAAACTGTGTGTATACAAAATTTCAGCTCAATCGGTTAAAGATATCTACTTCAAAATTGATTTTCAAGCTTTAGAAGTCCGCCATATTGGATAAATAGTGACGTCACATTATTTTTCGAGTTTCTCTTAGTAAGACCTTTTATTTGATACCCATATTGTAGGGGTGCATTAAAAATAATTGATCCGCCATCTTGGGTATGCCGCCATCTTGGATTTAAAATGACGTCACACAGTCAACCATGCATTGTCATCCAAACTGAACGTGTATACAAAATTTCAGCTCAATCGGTTAAAGATATCTGCTTCAAAATTGAGTTGCAAGATTCCACCCGAACATACATACATTGCAAGTTAAATAAAAGCTTGTAAAAATATAGCTTACAATAAATTTTAACTTGCGACTACCTGTCATGTTTATTTTGTTAAAGTACCTTGTAAAGTAAATCATAACCTAGATAATTGAGCCAGCTTTTTGATGAAGCGCATTTCTTTACAATTGATTGAAGCCGACCTTTTCACGCGTTTTGTTGCTCCTTCATTATCTCGGTGCTCATGGTATAAAAAGAGAAATTGTCCCTCGCTCACGTGTGTGTGACTCCCCTCAAAGGGGGTTTGCTAAATCAATTACTGGCGTGCGTACGTACGTCGACGTACGCACGCGGCGCGCGGTTGATGATTCGTTTATGAGATGAGGCCCGATGAAATAGCGCCAACGCCAATATCACTTTCGTAATCGCGAATTGAGATGGAACTCCAAGCCGGTATATTTGTATTTGTTGTCTTTGACAACGCCGCCGTTTTCAGTTATTAATTAGGTTGGTTAATTTTTCGCTCGCAGGCTCTCTGTTATTTTCGTTTATCTCGTGTGAATTCTGTATATTTCCTTTAAAAAAATATATTAATCTATGTTACTCTGCGATAATGTATCTTATCTTATCTTCGGGTGGGGGCGGCCCAATTAAATTTGAGCCTTCGCACTTCGACCCACCATGGATCTTTTGTGCTTCCCAAGTTTTAGTCCGTACAGCCATCGCCACCTACGGTCCAGTCTATTGTGCCCATGAGCTCAACGATGTCCTTCGGTGGTATGGCCCTGTAGTCTTCCGGTTTTGGGTATCCAATTCCCGTCAACCTTAATCTCCTGCAGGTTAGGGCATCGCAGTGGCACAGCAGGTGTTCCATGCTTTCCTCTACCTCCTTGCAGGCCCTACAGATTTTGGAACTGGTGTGTCCCATCCTGGTTAGCATGATCCTAGTGCCGAAGTGTCCGGTTAGAGCACCTAACAGTAGGCGAGTCTGGGATCTGCTTGAGCTCAGTGTAAACTTGAGCCAATTATCCATACCCATGAAGAGCTTGGCGTGAATCATTCCTTTCTGGTTGGCCCATTCTTTTTGATGCCTAATTTGCAGTTGAGTTCTTAGACCTGTACTGACTGTTTTTGGAGTGATCCCGACAAATGGTTCCGGTCCTATCAATTGTGTTTCCGATCCCTTTCTTGCCAGGTAGTCAGCCTTCTCGTTTCCGGCGAAACCCTTGTGACCTGGTATCCAAACTAGACGTACCGTATTGGTTTTACCCAATTTATTCAGTATTTCAATTGTATTAAACACTAGTTTGGATTCCACTTTGTATGACAGGAGCGCTTTGAGAGTCGCTTGACTGTCACTGAGAATGTAGATGTTTAGGCCTTTGCGACCTTTGTCTAGATTCTCCTGTGCACAAGCTAGGATAGCATATGTTTCAGCTTGAAACACAGTTGCTAGCTCACCCATGCTGATCGATATATCAGTATTGTTGCAGTGTATTCCTGCCCCTGTACCAGATTTCATTTTCGATCCATCTGTGTACCAAATCATGCTGTTTCCCCGAGGGGATGCCAGCCCCTTATCCCATTCCTCCCTTGTTGGAATGTGTACCTCAAAGAGTCGTCTAAATACATATTTGGGTAACATTCTGTCGCTGGTCATGCTCAGCAGCGGATTGTCCCCTTCAGACGCGAATGCCGTGTGTTTTGTGAGTGGCCGGTTTGCATTCCACATTCCCAAAGTTCTGAGCCTGTAGAGTGTTCTCATGGCTTCTCCTTGTACAGCACTGTGGAGTGGTTCGAGATTCAAAAATCTCTCCAAGGCCGCTGTAGGGGTAGTTTTGAAAGCCCCCGTTATAGCCATACAGGCCAGCCTTTGGAATCTACCTAGTAGTTCCCTGCATGTGACTAGTTTCGTTCTTGGCCACCAGGCAATACTGCCATATGTTATGACCGGCAGTATCATTATTTTGTAAATCCAGTAGAGTATCTTAGGTTTGAGACCCCAGGTTTTACCGAAAGTAGACCGGCACATATTGAGTATCCTTCCGGATTTTTCAACAGTGAGGTCTACATGTTCCTTCCACGTTAGTTCTTTGTCTAGGGTAACTCCTAGATATTTCACCTTTGTGGACCATGGTATCTCAGAGCCGTATAGCTTTAGATTCCTCATGTTGTTGAGCTTCCTCTTTTTTGTGAACGGTATGATCACTGTCTTTTTGGGATTGATGCTGAGACGTGTCTCTTTGCACCAGTGCTCAACCCTTTGTAGTGCCCTTTGCATCAGGCTGGCTACCACATTTGGCACCTTGCCGTTAGCTAAGATGACTATGTCATCAGCATAACCTACTGTGGTCAGTGGTCCTTTGTTCAGTTCTTCGATCAATGGATCAATCACAAGACACCAAAGTGTAGGAGACAGGACTCCTCCCTGTGGGCATCCCTTGGTGGTTGTGACGCTCATTGTATCGCCTAATACGCTCGCAGATATGACTCTGCTCTCTAGCATACAATTAATCCATCTTATTATGGTGTCATTGATGCCATGTAGTTTCGCCGCTCTGCTAATGGAATCAAATGTAGTCTTGTCAAAGGCGCCCTCCACATCCAGAAAGGCGCCCATGCACACCTCTCTTGAATCCAGTGCCTTTTCAATCCCGCTGATCACATAGTGTAGAGCAGTCTCAGTTGATTTTCCTGCTTGGTAAGCACACTGCATACCCTGTAATGGCCGCTTCCTAAGCGGTCCGTCCCGAATGTACCTGTCGATGAGTTTCTCCATCGATTTCAGTAAAAAGGATGAGAGACTTATCGGTCTAAACGCCTTTGCATGTTCGTAGTCAGCTTTGCCCGGTTTCGGTATAAAGCTTACCTTTATGTGTGTCCACACTTCTGGTATGTATCCAAATGCTATGCATGCTCTAAAGAGTCTGCATAGAATAGGAACCAGTATTGTTTCACCTTGTTGTAGTAACACGGGATATATCCCATCGGGGCCGGGTGATTTGTATGGTTGAAAGCTTCTTATTGCCCATCGGACCCTCTCCTCCGTTACTACCTTCTTAGCCGACGTCCAGTTCTCCCTTGTGGTGTGGGTTCTCGGCATTTGCCTAGGGGTCTGTTCGTCTGCATTGGAGCCAATAGGCGTAGAACCGGGAAAGTGTGCATCAAGCATAATAGCTAATATTTCGTTTCCCGTTTCCGCCAGTCTTCCATTCGCATCTCTCACTGCTATGAGTGGGTTTGCTTTGACCTTGGATATAGCTTTGCTAAGGCGCATGCCTTCTGGCATTGCTTCTATTGATTCACAGAAACCACGCCACGACCTGCGTTTAGCCTTCCTTACTTCGGTATTGTACTTAGTAAGTTTTACTGCATACTCCGAGTAATCTTGTTTGCGTTTTGCTTCGTTAAACGCTTTCCTTGTGTCCCGCCTGAGTTTAGTCAGTTCCGGTGTCCACCATTGTACCTTCTTAACTTTTGTCTCCTTCTCTGGGCAGTTGCGTGTCCAGGAGTTCATGAGACCTCTGTTGATTCGATTGGCTTCCATGTCTAATTCTGGAATTGAATTCAACCTGTTAATGGTGGTTCCTAATTCTAACTCTAGGTCCCTCCGATATGAATCCCAATTGGTATTCCTTGGATTTCTCCGTCTTATAGTACCCAACTTTATGTTAGTTCTATACGTAAAGCATATGTAGTTATGATCCGATAGTGATACTTCACCTGACACATGCCAGTTGTCAATTGATAATAACGCTTGTTTTGTCGCAACCGTGATATCAATTACCTGAGCCCTATTTTTGTTAACAAATGTGGGCGTAGTGCCTCTATTGAGTAAGAATAAAGATGAACTTACCAGATATTCCAGTAGGTCTTCACCCCGTTTATTCGTGTCTGAGCTACCCCACACAGTATGATGTGCGTTAGGTTAGGTTAGGTTAGGTAGCATTCTATTAGTAGGTTAGGTAGGTAGGTTAGGTTAGGTAGGTAGGCGATAATGTAGCATTCTATTAGTGAAATAATTTTTAAAACCGTTCCAGTTATATTTTTCATTACAAACAAATAATTATTAATGACTAGTGGGCCCGGCAGACGTTGTCCTGCCCGATTCCAGCGCCACCTACCGGGTCCAACTGTACGTTTAAACCTTCCTTGGACCTATTCAAACACCTATAGAAAATTTCCTAAGAATCTGTCAAGCTGTTTAAGAGTTTTTGCGAGACAAACACACAGCGTTTCATTTTTATAGATAAGAAGAAGATAATATATGAAGAGTTACAAGCTGTAATACTTAATTAATAATTGGGGTAGCTTATTTTAGCTCCATACCAATTTTCATCTAAATCGGTATTGAGACCCCATACAAATTTTCGCCCCCATTTTCACCCCCTTAATATATCGTTTCTGCTATGAAAACTATTCTATGTTCTTTTCCGGGACTCAAACTATCTCTATACCAAATTTCATCCAAATCGGTTCAAACATTTAAGCGTAAAGAGCTTAGAGACAGACAGACACGCTTTTACATTAATGACATTAGTATGGAATTAATTTGTCTTCCCGGTTCCTCAAAAGTGAAGAGAGTAAATACCCTTTAGTATGAATTGAACGACAGTCATGCCGGTAACGAACAACACCGCACATTGCAGCCTTGCATGCAATTAATGGTTCGTCACGCAGTCCCAAACTCTTCAGATCACCGCAAAGGGATGGGTTGGGATGAGGCCGTTGGTTAAGACTACGACCGGTAATATAGCATCTTAGCAGACAACACTTTCGGTTTCGAATCGATTACCTCGTGTGTCAGATACTTAAAACTTTTTATCTGATTTTGCGTTAACGAGGTTCTCGACAAAAGAGATAGTGTTGTCTTCCAAGAATATTATTTTCCGCTGCGTTGATCATTACGATATCAGGCTTTTTGGACAGAACTGTCCTTATAATTATTATTTAATTATTATTCTTATGATTTTTGTCAAATCAAATACGACGATTACTTCGAATACATGAATCTATCTACCCGTACCATTTTTACACTATTTAAGTTGGCTGCCTATCGCTGCGCAATATAAGTTTACTTCAACAAATAAATTAACACCATACACCGTATACGTGCACTTTATTCTGGTGGTTTTATTTTCAATTCTGTGTATACAAAATCGTGGCCAGTAGATAATTTATAAATTTAATGTCATGTGAAGATATGGAATTCGATAATAACTCCGTACAGTATCAATAAGAAAAAAACAAGTGTGCGCGTTCATTGCGAAAAAGGACCCATTTATCGTAGTGCCTCAGTTCCAGGGAGTTACTCTTCGTATGTGCGATGGTATTGGGATCCTCTGGGGACCTTTCTGCTAAAGTGCAGTTTAGGAGTCATTTAGAGAGGACAAAGCCAAATTGGCGAGCAAAAACCTGGGAAGCATTACTTCACTTCTAGCGAGCGGCTAATGCTTTATTATAAAGCACGAATTCGGTCGCTTGTGGAGTACTGCTCTCACCTCTGGGCAGGTGCCGCCAAATATTAGCTCGATCCTCTTGACTCCCTGCAGAGGCGTACATTTCGCATCGTCAGTGATCCCAATATCACGGCCACAATCTGGAGCAAAGGAGAGATTTTGGTTGTCTCTGCGTGCTCTATCTTTAAAGGAGAGTGTTCTGAAGAACTATTTGCAATGGTGCCTTCGTCACCTTTTTACCATCGTATCAGCCGCCACCACAGTAGAGTTCATTCGTATTACCTGGAACCAATCGTTTTTCGAATTTCATATGTACATTTATCAGACGCTCCTACGCCGAAGGAAAACATCCTGAGGCAACCTGCATACATCTGCGAAGAAATTCAAAGGTGTATCTGAAGTCGACCAATCCGGACTGCGCAGGTGTGGTTGGCTAAGCCCTAAACACCCTAACTTAGGGTAGGCTCGAGCCCCTCGGTGGGGACGTATGAGCTGTGATGATGATGATGATGATGATACACACTAACCGATGTTGAGTGACAACCAAAGCCTATAGGTAGATGGATTGCGACATGAGTCGCTCACTCATTGCCGACCAAAAACTGGCATAACAGTATGCTGGCGTCCTCATTAACGCGCAGGAACACAATATGACGTTATTGCTTTCGGTCTTCTGTGGAGTAGCTACTTCCCATGTCGGGATTGTCATAAGAACGATAAATTCTGTGACTTTCATTTGTTACCTACCAACATTAAAAAATTGATATCGATACATGTAACATGCATGTCATGGCACTTTCATATTTACATAATCTAATTAATTATACCCAATATAGCGGCAAAAATAAACAGACACAGAACTGCTTTAGCAATGTAAAGCATTGACACAAGTGGTATGGCTTATCTCTTACGAAATCTCTTCAAGCCAACTTGCGATTAGAAATGCAAGATAAGAGAAAATAATGCGGTATGAACCGACTTACTAAAAAATAAATTTTACAACATGATACTATACAATAAAAAATACCCAACATAATAACATAGTTTATTACGAACTATTGATTCATGAGGTAACTTAAGTTTCCACGCCATAATGTCCTTTTCACGAATATTAATTTGAATTACAGCATTTAAACCAAAGTAACCTATGTACTTATAGAATATTTCGTTTGTAGGACAGTAGCGTACTATTTACTGCGATATATACAGTAAATCGTAGGTAAAATATAAGATTGACTAAGTGATTCGTGGTAAAAGTTCGAAATGAAAAATCATCACGGAACATTTCGAACTTTTACCACGTAAAGTTGGCAAATCTGTAACTCTAACGGCCTGAACAGTATTTGACCACTTGTTGAACTGTGTATTAAAGGACGGAAGCTTTATGTGAAATTGAACTGATTACTTATATACGCACAATATAATACGGACCGACTCCGTCTTTACACGTGCAATGTTCAGACAAACTTAGAACTAATTTTCTAAGCAAATAACCAAATTGGTGTCAAAATTCGATTGTTGTGTTAGCTTACAAACTTGGTGCACAACTTGTCGTCTTTTCGAATAGTTGACTTTTCGTTCACAACTTATCAAATCAAAATCAAATCACTTTATTTGCCTTAAATAGGGTACATTGTATTGATCTTATATATTTTATGTCCTTTACCTATTTAACTATGAATAAACATATGTACATTTGTCTGACGCTCCTACGGTGAAGGAAAACATCGTGAGGCAACCTGCATACATCTGCGAAGAAATTCAATGATGTATGTGAAGTCGACCAATCCGCACTGGGCCAGCGTGGTTGACTAAGGCCTAATCACCCTAACATGGGGTAGGCTCGAACCCCTCGGTGGAGACGTATATGAGCTGCGATGATGATGATGAAACAGCATGCAAATAATATATTTTAAAATTATTAAATTTAATATTATGTCAATTCATATTTTTAATCATATTTATACAATTTCATTATAATTACAGTGTATGTCGACTTTTTATATAATTTTTATGTAAATTTCAATAAAAAAAATATTTCTTAGGCTTATGATAAATTATCGTATTTTAAGTGATTCTCTTTATATTATTCTGTTATCATTCTGTCTTGTCATGTTTTCGAGTAGGCGATTCATATTTGCTACGGAACTTTATGCATGAATGTACATACATTATTAGGTAACGGTGCGGTTATTTATTGGCGTTTTCGCCTGATCTTTTCCGATAACATCATATAAAATTCTTGTGTACTGTACGCGCTGGTACGCGGCGAAAATTGAGTTGAGAGCAATATCCATATTCATGTTCCGTGTTCGCGTCGAAACAAGAGGTGGAATGTGGAAGGAACTTATCCACTGATCATGCAATCAAATGCACCATACAATTTTACGGAATCTCTCTTTGAATCATTCGTGTTATTTTTATATTTTATTAAACGATAAATAGCCATGCTGATATATGATTTTTCCTTACTATGTGTTTAATGATAAAAGAAAAGTCAATATCGCGATTATACTACCTGTCCTTTTTGTTAAGAAAATGGATTAGAGAATAGGGGTTTTATACTTTAAAAAAACACAACCTTAGACAATATCGGGTATATTAGTACACACTCCAAAGATACCATATCTAATTTACATATTTTAATGTTTATTATGAGTTTTTGTGTAATCAGTAACATTGAAGTTTTACATTAAAATAAATGTAATAGTCCTAACCAAATAGTGCAGTCCTAACCAAAGTTTGAACTCTCGTCTTGTTCGGTGCACTTCGAGAGAACGTAACGAGACCCAAAATTTAAGATTAACTTGTCAACTATTATATACTATCGATCTCAATCAACCAATCAATTCAACTCATACTCGTCCCACAATGGGCATTGGTCTCCCCTCAAAAGACGCCATCGCGCTGGCCAGATGGCTTGGTGAAAGGTTCGTTTATATGTGAATGTGAATACGATAAACTCTCCCACTTGGCTCTCCACGAGAGAAAAGTGTGAGGTGACACGGGTATATAGTTGCAATTGTATACATATTTATTACAACATGCGGCGACAGTTTTTTTTACATTAATCGGCGTTTTGGTCTTCACAAACGGTAGGACAGTTGAAACCCATATTGTTCTAATTGTACTTACAACGTTGCTAACCGGCGACTTGGAAAAGTTCGTTCGCATCAAAAACAAATTGCATTCTCGCGCTGCGGAGAAAAAGCACTCGACCCAGTTAGATCCTGGCACGGTCGCGGCGCCGCTATTTACACCGGACGCTGCCAAAGCAAAATAGGGGAGCATGATAAACCTTTTTTAACAATATTTATGAAAGTTATCAATAGTGGTATTAAAGCTGTTCACTAGAATATCTTACAACTTTTAATAAATGATATCAATGTTATAGTCTGGTTTTCTCATATCACGTCTCTAAGTGGCTTATTTTGTGTGTTAAAAAATGCATGAGAATATTTTCGAATGTAATCACGAAAAATTTACTACCAATTTCTGCTTCACAACACTTATCTCGAATCATTTCAAGTATTCGCTGGTCCCTCCGATGCTGGTTCATCTAGTAGACAGTTATTATCAAGTAGTTGATACGGATTTAAAGAAATAAAGAAAACTATCGGCTTTTTTCATGAGATAGTAGACATCAAGCATAACAAATAAGTTGCTAAATGGTCCCATCTATCAGCAGCCATCAGCTAAAATACTTAGTTTTAATTTTTTCAAAATAACAGCATACTTAACGCATGAACCTGGAATTCAATCCTTTTAAGCATCGCCTTTAACACTCTCGATAAATAATAGATTATTAAAACAAAATAGTTGATTATTAACCAAAGGGATAAAGCAGTGTCTTATGTCACGGGTGTAGAATTGGAATCGCGAGCGTAACGAAGGAGTCTATACTTAACTCCCGAGCGCAGCAAGGGTGTTAAATAATTAAATCCTGATCGTAGCGAGGGATTTAGGACTAGATTCCTGAGTGTAGCGAGAGATTTAAGCTCACCCAAGATATGGAGTACTATATTATATATTCTGTGTCCAAGACTAAAACTGCTTTATCCCCGAGGAAATATAAGTGCTTTACTTTTCGCACTACTTGCGGGAAAAAAGAAAGAAAAGCAGCATTTATTCAAAATCATATTTATTAAATCACAAATTATTATATTACTTTTTAAAAAGTTAAGAAACTTTTGTATTTAAAATCTATACAAAAGAAGTGGCTATCTACGGACTTAAGAGGACTGTGAAGTGCCAATTCATGGCTCGAGTATGCACTTTCAAAAATGCAGTTTGTTGCACACCGCTTAGAGTTGAAAGTCCGAGGCAAGTGCCTACATTTCTTATTGAAATATTGTTTCGGGCGATAACTGTTTTACCCCCCTAAACCTATACGAAATTAGACACTTTTGGTCTCATTAGATTCAGTATACCTTAATCTATGTTTATACGTTTTGCTCTTTTTGTAATTCAGTATAATTTAGTCAAAGAAGATAAAAATGCTCGAGGTAGTTTTTAAGTCTAAAATATGGATATTAGATGCTTATAATTTATATTCTGAGCAATATTACTTCAAAATCAAAACGTAAAACCTAGATCTTCATTATATTTATAACATTTCTAAAAATTATGAAAATTGGACTATGTCAAGAGGGAGAAAAGCGTTATCGCTTTTTGTATGAAAATTTACAGCTTCACAATCCTCTTAAATCCGTTTGCTTTTTAACTCTTAAAACTAAAATCTACAAATGTTAACAACATGGTGATATTAAATTTGTTTTTTGATTTTATAATATATTTAGTGGCTCACGGATTTCAAGGTATATGTTGTCGATTCAGAAACTTTTTTTTTCGCTTAACATTATAAGATGGCTTAACATGAAGATCTATCAACATTTAGGTACTTTTTGTGTTTCAGATACAAATTAATTCTATCCTTAGGGTAAGAAGGGAATTCTGTTCAATATTCAATACCTGTTGTAGACGCTTTTAATGACTTACTTCATGTTGGGTTTACATGACACAGAAAATGTTGTTTTTGAGCAGGTGGTGCGAAAACCACCATTCAGCTTCCAATCCTAATAATATATTGGCGCCAATAGGAAAACACTTGACCCATTTAGTGGCGATGACGGCTCACAGGCGGGGTGCCCATTCATAGGGCAACAATGATAGCTTAAAGAATGGGCTAGCTGAGCACCTCGCGTCGCGTGCGGCTGACTTGTCAATTTGTATTAGATTTAGAACACAATACACGCGTGTTGCTCCAATTCTGAAATGTGGCTTAACCACAGAATATGTGTGCAAATTCTGTGGATAAATTCCTTTATGGGTTATTTTGCTATGTACGAATATAACTAAGATAAGGTTTACGCCCAACATTACCCGTATAGAGGCGGAGATAAAAACGTAAGCTCGGCCGAATTGGTTGATTATTTTGATTACCAGGGCTAGGGTAAAAATAATTTATTTTATTGAACGCTAGAAAATTTCAAGCCGGATGGTGATTTCATATGAAAATCTCAATAAATTATGACGTCAATTTCTATAGCTTTTCTGCCAATATTTTCAAACCTGTTTTTGTTCGTGAAAGAAAGCCGGTTCCAGCCCAATTATCACGTATCATCAGGTAAAGATCTCTTGATGAATACAAGCAAAGATCTCCATGATGAATACAAAAGTATCGTGTTATGTAAACTCAGTATATCATTCACTGTATAGCGATGGAGCTTGAGTCCATTGCTGGTATTTGTGCTCTTCGTTATGTCAGTTAAACACTGTTAATATGTTGACTTTGGACGGATAAAATTAAATTATGGGCAATACTGACCATTGCCGCTATGTACAATTATTCACATCTATATTATATAATAAAAATATATACCTGCCTTGCTTGATTCGCATATCTTAAGAAAAGAGCTGTCCGTGCGATGACGGTTTTAAGATATACGCACCGCTGCTTCTTTGTAATTTATTAATGCGACTTTTGTAATTTAACGCTATAACACTTCTTTAAGGAGATGGAAAACTCGAAACAAAACCCTACACCGAATCGTCTGGCCAGCAGATGTAGGATGCCAATTCTTCTTCATATAGAGATTCGTACTCAACAGGGGGACGTTTATGGGACAACGAGCGAAACAAGGCGAGATAAGTCAAAGTGACAATACGAATTCGCAAATGAATGGAAAGATAATTTATAAGAGAATAACCTAACAAAACTAGGCAAGATTAATCAAAATCACAATACGAATTCGCAAACCAATAGAATGCTAATGTAGAGAATGACCTAACGAAACTAGGCAAGATTAGTCAAAGTCACAATACGAATTCGCAAACCAATGAAATGCTAATGTAGAAAATGACATAACGAAACTAGGCGAGACTTGTCAAAATCGCAATACGAATTCGCTAACGAATGTAAAGGTAATGTAAGAAAAAGACATAACGAAACTAGGCGAGAGTCATCAAAGTCGTCATCATAGTCGCAATACAAATTCGCAAACGAATGTAAATTCAGTGTAAGAGAATGACATAACGAAACTATGCGAGAATCGTCAAAGTCACAATACCAATTTGCAAACGAGTGTAAAGGCGAATTCATAAACGAAAGAAACGAACGGTAATGTAGAGAGTAACCTAACGAAACCAGCACCCTAAACAAATGCCACACGCTAACTTTTCCACAATCTTTTCACAGAAAAAAAATGTATGAAGATGACATTATCTGCGAAAAAAATAGCGTGAGGTTGTCACAGGCTAATGTCATTTCCATATATTTTTTCTGCGGACCGACTATGAAAAAGTTAGCGTGTGACATTAGTCTAGGGGGGCTGCCGAGATAAGTCAAAATCACAATACGAATTCGCTAAGGAATGGAACGGCAATGTAGAGAATGACGTAACGAAACTAGACGAGTTGAATGTTACGTCATACGCTTCCGCTGCGTCGCGTTCGTTGCGTTACAACGCATCAAACGGCAATGTTTGGGAATGACATTGCTTTAAAGCAATGTTACAATTATGGGCTAAGTACAGAAATTGCATGATTCAAATATGATACAGACACTCACGTAACGTATAAATTTCAGATTAATTTTACGTAATACTGTTACATAACACGTACACTTATCAATTCAATAAACAAGCTTAGGGGTTGTCCATTAATCACGTGAGGCTTGAAAGGGGGGGGAGGGGTTTGATAAAAATCACGAAAATAACACAAGGGGGGAGGGGGTGGACGGGTGTAGTAAGATATCACGTGTATTTATTTTTTCGTCAAACGCGCGATTTTTTATTAAAATCTCATTTGTTATTACTTTATCATTTACTCTTTATTATCTAATATGATTAAGATATCTTAATATCATTACCAGGTGGTGAAGTGTGATGACCGCGCTTGCTGTGGAGATGTGCGGAGTTCTCTTCGATCTATTCTTTCTGAACGCTTCGTTATACCTCCTTACCCAATTTTGCAGTCGTCTAGTGGTCTATGTATTCCGAAGCCTCAAGAGCATGATGGCAAGACGTTTGCTACATTTCTTCTGCGTCGGTCTCTTGGAATCACCCCAACACATGAGGGCTTTAACAAATTGCCTTATGACCTGTATTGCCCTAGTCTGCAGAAGGATCGTCGGCAACTTTTGGAAAGGACGTGCCAGTGGTGTGGATTGTACTTCTGTACAAAGAAGAAAGTTAAGGAACATGTAAATTCATGTCACAAGCAACCTAATCCGAGCAGTATTAGTCTAGAGATGCACCATGTTCGTCCTTCACGCACCCTCACGCGACGATCGATCGGCAGATCGAAATTCTCTGCGTTGTGCGCGAAAATGATGACACTGAGTGGCTTGATGAAACCGACGTTGATCTTCAACAAAGCACAGTGCAAACAACTGACCTGCAAGATGCTTATCCAGTTGTTAGTGTTGAAGAATGTCTTGCTAATCCGTGGACCGAGGACAATATACATAATATGTTTATGTATTAGTACAATACAATACCTACATGTTTTTCGTATGATTACACTCTTCGATTATTATCATTTTTATGGCAATCAAAAAGAACTTGCAACCTAGTCTAGACATTTTTATCATGGTCCTTAATTTCAGAATAAAATAAAATTATAGTTTATACCTGTATTTAAAGGTAATATTTTGAAAATTTTAAAATTCTTTGTAGGTACTAAAAATATACGTGATGTTGGTAAGGGCCCCCCCTTACCAACATCACGTATAGGGGTAGTCTTAAACCTCACTACGTATCACCAAGGGGGAGGGGGGGCTTAAAAAATGCTAAAAAAAGATCACGTGATTAATGGACGGCCCCTTACGGGATGTAAAACTTGTTATGTAACTACACTCGCGAGCAAAAGTTTGGAATCAGTTACTTGAAATTGGTTGCGCGTTATCTTGAGTAGTTAATACTTTTTTAATAATCGTAAAAATGACATCATTTTAAAGGTTCAACTCTATACTTTTAAACTGATACCGAATTCATTAAAAACAAGCCAGTATTTATGGAGCCATTCCGCATTAAGTGAAGGTGTATCGAAAAATACGTGTTTCAATTGATTGATACGTCACGAGTTGCGACCTATTAACCCCCTATAAAAGTACCTGTTATCGGATTTTCTTTATCAGTCGACTTTTACACGTTGACCGGTACACATCTCCGCCACTTTTGACCCTTTACCTTGTACGACAATGGAGACAACACCTACAGAAGCAGCACAAATCGTAGCCCTATTGCAAGAAGGGCTCAGCCAGCGGGTTGTCGCTCGTCGGCTCCACATAAGCCAATCCTGTGTTTCGAAAGTTTATAAGCGCTTTCGGGAGACTGGTGGCTTTATCCCGAGACCAAAATCTGGACGGCGCCGGTGCACATCGGAGAGGGATGACCGTTTTATCGTGTCAACCTCTCTCCGAAATCGGCATTTGACTAGTGTCGCCGAAACTCACGGCAGCTCACCGACAAGCACGCCTTCAGTTTGCTCGCACCCATCTTGATTGGGAGGTTGAGCAATGGAGGCAAGTCCTGTTCTCCGACGAAAGCAGGATGTGTTTGCACGGTAGCGACAGAAGAGGACGGGTCTACAGGCGGCCTGGGGAGCGATTTGCACAGTGCTGTGTCGCTGAAACAGTGGCTTATGGGGGCGGCTCTTGTATGATGTGGGCCGGCATTTCCTTCGATGGTAAAACCGAGCTTGTTTTCGTGCCTGACGGGGGACGAGGAGGCGGTCTAACTTCGGACCGGTACATTTCCGATATTATCCTGGAACATGTCGTTTCCTATGAGGGATACATCGGTGATGACTTCCTCCTTATGCACGATAACGCTCGTTGTCACACTGCCCGTGTAACAACGGAATACCTCGAAGAAGTCGGTATTGCCACATTGGACTGGCCAGCGCTCAGCCCTGACTTGAATCCAATTGAGCACGTGTGGGATGAACTGAAGAGGAAGGTTCGTTCCAGAGCTCCTGCTCCTACATGTCTGAATGAGCTGAAGTCAGCGTTGATTGAGGAGTGGGAAGGTATTCCACAAGAATCAATTCAGAAGCTGATCAGGTCTATGAAGAATCGTCTTGGAGCAGTTATTAGGGCAAGGGGAGGGAACACAAAATATTGACACTTATTTTTAAAGATAAATAAATTTTTTATTTAATAATTTTTGTTGTTTTATTCATTCATTATTTTCCCTATTTCCTTGTTTTCCTACCTCCTTCACTTAATCCGGGATAACTCAACAATTACGGATATGAATTAATTTTATATCGATTTAAAGTGGACAGTTGCACCTTTAACATGATGTCATTTTTATGATTATTAAAAATTTATTTAGTAAGCAAGATCACGCGGAACTAATTTCAAGTAACTGATTCCAAACTTTTGCTCGCGAGTGTATATACTAATATACTTACTAATATTATAAAGCCGAAGAGTTTGTTTCTTTAGTTTGTTGAGCGCGCTAATCTCCGGAACTAGGAACTACTGATTCAAATTGAAAAATTGTTTTTGTGTTGGATAGTCCATTTATCGAGGAAGTCTACATACTATATTATCATAACATCACAATGTTGTTTTTTTTCGATACCATCTACTATCCACGCGAACGAAGTCGCGGGCACAGTTAGTTGTTTAATAACATGAACTGTGAAAATCTTTCTATTACTTCTTAATGCTTCAAAATTGAAAACATTCGCATATACTCGTAGCATAATTCTTGTTCAAAAGAGTATAAATATTTGGCAGGTAAACAGATATTTTTTTTCGATTACGTGTTACGTGTCTTATATATTTATAAGTAAGCAAAATAATGTTTAAAGGCTGATTTATAACAAAGAACGTGAAAATAACGTGAATCAACATTTTTATATCCACTTTAGATACGTACAGTACTTATTTTTACAAAAGAAAATATTTTATCACTTATAATTGGTTTCATTGACAGACTCTAGTTATGCCGCGAATGGACTTGGCGAAGCTAAAGGGGTCCCTGAGACTACGGAACCCTAAAGAAAATAATTGTATATTTTAGATTGAATTGATTCCGATAATGTTCTATCAGAATCAATACAATCTAAGAAAGAAAATCAAAGGTTCGTATTATTAAATGCATCTCAATCAATTTCAAAGTTGAGATTGATCTCAAGATGTATGTAGTTTAAACGTTTTATTAAATGCATCTCAATCGATTTCAAAGTTGAGATTGATCTCAAGATGTAGTTTAAACGTTTATGGAACATCTGTCAGAAACACCACCTCAAGATCCTAGCCTAAATGCTCACTTAACTGCTTCCATATTTATTACGTTTCATTAAATCAAATTTGCAGATATAAAAAAAGAGAGTAGACCAATAAAAAATATAAATTAATTGTTACGAACGCCAATAATTATTTTAACAAAGGAGCTTGATTCGTAAAACTTTGTGGTTGGGCAATAAACTTGTTCCAGGAATAGCTAAAATAGCACCCCTATTGAGTGATGAGGGCGAGAAGTTATTGAAATATTGTTGTTCTTCTATCGTCTTACTTTCATTGCTTCTTTTTAGCCGACTTCAAAAAAGGAGGAGGTTCTCAATTCAATGCGTATGTTTTTTTGTGTACATGTTACACGATAGGCTATAAATAGGAATCTTAGGCAAATGTACCTGTATATTAGTGTATTTTATTCATATATTAGGATTTTTATGTTTATTTTATATACTTGGTTACTTTTGAAGCAGGAACCAAATTTTGTGTGCTTGTTCAGACAAGCAAAATGAACAACTTTTACCTACGAGTTTTTATCAATTTTGAAATCGGGAAAAAAATCAGCTGTTCCATACATTTATATTCAGTAAATGTTGACATTTGTATCACACAACTGATTTTTTTTCGCAATTTTAACTCACTCAGTGCTATCAATAAACTTAAAAGTCAATAACAAGTCTTCTATTTGGAAATAACTTATTGTAACACCGATTTTCTAGGAAATCCTTAATCGAGTAAGCTAACAGAGATGAGTAATTGCTGTATTGATCGGCTAAATTCCCTAAACCGACGGCTTAAGATGTCTCCGTAATACCTATTTCTACGTCGTACCTGATTTATGGTAATATCTACCTATTTTAGACTAACACAGCGAGTTAGCACATTACGTGATTATTTTTTATACTTAAGAAAAAATCTACTATGGGCGGAGAGAATTACAAAATAGGTGTTTACTAAAAATAAGATTTTTTAATCCACGGCCACGTCCAACCCCAAAAGACCATAGCTGCATCGGGCTACCAGAGTGGTAGAATCTGACGCAAGGCGGACCGCCTCCTCTCCTTATTTTGCTTTTGCCGCGACTAAAGTATCTTCAGCAAACTCATTGTACCTCAAGTTCCAAAGTAGAGGGCCCAACAATGAACCCTGGGGTACATCTGGGAGCCATTCTTTTTTTCGAAAATCTTCGATATTATAGGTAGTGCGGGAAGAAATAATCAAAAACGGCTCGTAGCTCTTGGTGGAAGGGTAGCAAGCTATGAAAGTTTTATTGTTCTCATATAAGTCGTCGGTATGTTTTTTTCTCAACCCAAAATTCATGTTTCAATGCAGTATAGAATTTTCTAACGACGACGCGACGTAACAGAATGCATACTAGTTTGAATGGAACTGTCCCAGAATACAAATGACCGTCCCTGCGATTGCCGCGCGAGAATTTAGCTGGGTATGAAGGTTTGGGGTCGTGTTGCATCCCAACATCGACCGCCCAACCCCAGCGGCAACTTGTATAACCGAGTCCGTTGTCTAATTAACCGTTAGCGCAAAAATATATTGTACGGGTATTCGTTTGTGAATGTTGATTCGACGATTTGCTTTTTGTATTCAAATATTTTTTCTAATCTTTCACCGTTATAGCCCGTAGAAGGAAATGTTGAATCAAAATTTGATGTTTCTGTGTTTTGTAGTTATTTGAGCTCTGTTCCTTAGCTTGGGTTTATTTAAAAACTATAATCGACTTAAATAAATGGAATTGCCCTGAATCATAATCAAAATTGATGTCAGAATCTATGTAGCTTAATATTGTCAATAAAGTAATTTGCCAATACTGCATTAGCGATATTGGTCGGGGTAACTGGGCATTTTCCACGACCATGACGTGCTCGCTTTCGATCGACTTTATTAGGATAAAATTCTCAACCTGATTCATGGTGTTGCTGGACCAAGCAACACCATGAATCGCGGCCAACCAGCAATGCTGGTCCGCTAACCCTACGACTGAGACATTGCGATGGTGTACCGTAGTAGAGAATGCTGGGCATTTTTCGCTACCGTGCGCCCTCTTCCGATCGTTAGCGGGTCGTCGACCCCACTGCGGCTTGCTGGCCCGCGTATGAGTCACCCCGGGACTGAGACACTGCCGCGGCGAGGGCTATCCACGTCGCCTGGAACTTTATTTTTTATTTCTTTCCTTTCTTACTTGATAGGTTCGCAAATCGCAGACAAACGCTACACGATAAAATAAATAAAGAAAGTCATCGCATGGGTGGCAATGTAACCTACATTGATAACATGAAGACAACACTTTGTAATTTTCAATAATTTTTTAAATTGATTTTTGATTATACTGAATTACTAGTTCACCGGCTAAAATTAAAAAAGTATAGGCCATGCACTTCATGGATAATCGGTTTAATAAGAATCGGTTTTCTTTTAAAATGTATTTCTTATAAATAAATAGTAAAGGCAGAGCCTGATAAACATGTTACCTTTGTTCACGAAACTGGCTTAGATTATAAATACAATTTGAAACTAATTACAATCACCTTCAATCATAACTATTTGCAAATACCTACAAAAAGAACTAGGTATTTGCAATTACCTTCAATCATAAATGAAGAAAAGGAAAAGGTTTTAAGAACTTTCATCATTCTTTATATTTGCATAATAATAAAGGGTTACTTTCATTCATAAACTCATCTATTTCGTTCATAATATAAAATTAGTTATACAAAAAGAATAAAATATATAACTTTGAAATAAACATTTAGTAATATTAATTACAACCGCACAAAAATGTTACGAAGTATCGCCTTATAAGGAATATTCGTAAAGCAACCCCTGCTGCGGTGACTCGACACGATTTCTTTAATGGGGCTGAGGAATTTAGTCCGCAATGAAGTAGGTAGGTACAGTATGTGTCAGCGGGGACGCGGTGCGCCGAGCGGTCGAGTGTCGTTCACTTCACACTCGAGTGTTAATACACTTGTGTTTGAGTTGAGATTTTGAATGTATGATATAAGTAAAGATATTGTCTTAGAAAGTGCTCTGTTGAAATTGAAAATGTCAAAACTGTCGACATCACTTTCTTTGGTCGTGATATTCTGTGTTCGAAACGTTGCCGTTGGTTAGCTTTTAGAACACATGAACATAAAGATATTAAGGAAGCATTGTTTTAGCACTGCATTGTTACATTTATGGTGTTTGAACTGGCAACTTTTAAGCGGATTGCCTATTGATCCTTCTCTTCTTCTAGTGTTTTGTCCTTTGGTTACTTTTATTTTACCGTTTCTCGTTTTTTTTAAAGAAACAAGATTGCTTTATACTTTGTCTGCAATGAATGGCGATTCTGGATCCACTATATAAGTTTTATGGTAGTGATCTTAACACTTTTAACCCTTAATACACTCCAAAGAAAGTTTTCAGGCTTTAACTTTTGAAAATTAATTTTATGGCGCTGCTCTTCTAGGTAGTTTTATAAACAAGTGTTATGTTAAAAATTCAGTCGCGAGAAGCATTTGGCTGTAAGTGGTTTGCGCACCAAGGGCAGAAAAACCAAGACTGAATGCTGTAAGGCCTCTAAGTACCATGAAAATATATGCAAGTGACCATAATGATTGTAGTCTGTCAAAATTGAAGCGTAGATCAATTAATATCTACATTTACTTTGTTTCTCGTTTAAAATTTATTATTTTAAAAACTAGTTTAAAAGATATACATGTTCAAATTTCATCGCCAATAAAATTGAAAATTGATTTTTTTTCTTATATCGTATCAACTGACTGTGGGGTGCTACATACCCCGCACGACCATTTAAACACAACTTTTTAGGCGCGCCTAATTAAGGGTTAAAAGCTACATGATTATTATGTAATACAGATGTGATTTATACATGATGTAATTTTTTTCCTGTTAATACTGTTATGATTTGACTAATGAATCTATAGTGTATGCGATAGTTTTTGGTGTTGTTAATACTTATGTGAGTAATTCCTGCATATTCAGATGTGGTGGTGAGTTTGCTGTACTATTTTTTGTGTGGTTGAACTAGTGCATGTTGTGTTGTGTTAGTCAATAATCGTACAGACCGTTTTTGTGTGGTTGAACTAGTGCATGTTGTGTTGTGTTAGTCAATAATCGTACAGACCGTTTTTGTGTGGTTGAACTAGTGCATGTTGTGTTGTGTTAGTCAATAATCGTACAGACCGTTTTTGTGTGGTTGAACTAGTGCATGTTGTGTTGTGTTAGTCAATAATCGTACAGACCGTTTTTGTGTGGTTGAACTAGTGCATGTTGTGTTGTGTTAGTCAATAATCGTACAGACCGTTTTTGTGTGGTTGAACTAGTGCATGTTGTGTTGTGTTAGTCAATAATCGTACAGACCGTTTTTCCGTACAAACGTTGTCCCCTGTTTCCTCCCTTGTTTCTATTTTTACCAAAAAAATCAATGGCCGCTATAAGCATGTTCCTATCTTTTCTTTTTTTTATTAAGTTAATTTTTAAGAGATATCAACCTTCAGAAATCTAAAAAATTAGCCTGATTTTCTGCTATTTTTAAACATCCATTTGACGAGATTATATGAAAAAAGCAAAACATAGAAACACCGCCAGTCTTTCTTTAAATTATAATGCAAAAAGTAACTAAATCGGTCTAGTTTTAGCGGAGAAAACAGGGGACTACGAAACGTATATTTTGTGTACTTTCATAGGTATTTTTCGATCCGAGCTGCAGTTGTCCCTATCGCGCTCAGTGCGGTTGAATAGTTTGAATTGCAAGACAGTTGAAACTTTCACAATTATGTATGTCTGTCCCTTTTTGCTCGATATCAATAAACATTTTTTTATTTATGAAAATGTTCGATATTATAGCTAGTGAATTATAGGTGGCCCTCTCCAGAATAATCTCACTGATAAAGTCTTGACCAAATAGCTTGTAGGTCAATAAAAATCGTACTTTATTCGCCTGGTTAATTACCCTCGTATTGCGGAGGCGAGATATTCCGAAAATGTTGCATCTTGTGGTGCCTAATCCTGCTTAAGTTAACGTACTCAGGACGCGTCTATTCAAGCTTATTTTCGACTCAGTTATTGTTATGACACGAATTATCAGTAGCACCGCGGAAAGAACATACACGAAAAAGAATGTCAATAATTTATTTAATGAAACACAAATAAAACGTTAAAGTTGACACAATTATACCGTACCTGTTAGGTAAATGAAAACCAAGATTATTCCTCTGTGTTCCAAAAACACTCACAATTTTGACTTATTTGTTGCTCAAATTGTAAAACCTTTTACATCACATTTACTCTCTACACTATTTACACTTTTGACTATTTATGTTAACTTATTTAAAAACAACAAATATTGTTAAATGGATATAAAAAGTCGGTTTTGAGCTAAACAGCCCACGTTTTGCTATCAACAGCCGTCACGTCGCATTCAACGTATTGTGAGGTAGGTTTGCGTTGCAGTGCGTAGCGGACGCTATCCAACCAAACGCGAAAAAACCGTAAAGCTGCGTATCATATCTTATATACCTACGTAAAAGAGTCACGTATTCATTATTATCTATCATACGCACGTTTCAATTTAATATTACATTTCACGTCTTGCGCAAATAGATGTTTATGTCGGTCTATGTGGGTTCCGGTACAAGGTCACGATAAATCTTCACGGAGTGAAACGAGTATTTGTCGGCTGCCAATCCGTTGGTCTGTAATCCACGCGGGCCGTGTTCTGCCGCCAAATCGGTAGCAGATGGTAAGTGGAGATAGTTTGCCTTATTTTGATTCAAGTGCTGTGATTTCTTTAAAGATAAAAAGCTAAAGCAGCACTTTAATACTGATGAGTCTGTGCTGTTGGATACTAAAGTGTTCAAAGCAACAGCGCCGTTTCGGAGTTTTGGAAACTATAATAAGCTTTATATAATCTTAGTATTGTGAAGTAGTGATTGCCTTGGTTGGGGTTTTAGTTTTGGCCTTTTGGGGGCCGTTTTCTTTACCGTAAGTCGGAGCGAGCTAAATACGGTCTAAGCATTTAGCTGTAGCTTGGGGCGAAGAATGCTCTACATATTTGATAACGTAAAAAGGGTATGACAGCGGCAACTGGTCATTAATAAGGAGATTTTTATACGGGTATTATTCAATTGAAAATTAAAAAAGTTTTCCTTTTTTATAGCAAAAACCCAATTCTAATCAAAAATACTGATTGCAGAAATTATTATTTCAGCAACAATTTAAGTTGCATCGCTATTTATTTAAAAGTGCATCTTTTTTAAAACGCATATCTATTAATAGGTAGCGTACAATAAACTTATAAGTAACATATATTTTTTTAAACAGAGCTTCTTAGTGAAACACCAGCTCGTCCAATTTAGGATTTCACAAAATTAGGGTAGATAAATTGTTAGTTAATTAAAATACCTTTTTGCCCTAACCAAATTAAATAGGTAGAATTCAATTCTGGCACTCGCCACTGCCAGGCCTAAACCTAACCGAGCTATTTGGGTTCAATTAAGTTTCACTTCTTTATGTATTAGACTTCCATACATGAACCTAAAGAATTTCCATTATTACCCAAAGTTCTTTCTTGCTATTTTGTCAAAAGCTATTTCAACTTTGCGTTGTTTTACCAATTAACCACGATTAAAAAATAAGTATGATGTGCAATCATTATACATACGAGAATAGTGAACTATTTCAACATTGTCACATTGTGTTCCTTATTCCTAACGTAAAATCAATAAACTTTTAATAATGACACCTGTACAAAATCACGTAACAAATTATTATTATTATTAACCAGAGGGAGACTCGGTACCAGGATCGCCTGATGCTTGGGTACCTCCGTTTTACCTATTTCTGCCGCAAAGCAGCAATGCTTGCATTGCTGTGTTCCGGTTTGAAGGGTATGGATATGGCAGTGAAATTACTGGATACCGTGACTTTACATCTTGTCACAAGTTGGCTACGTTCACTGTGGTTACTGTTACCACCTTTACTGTTACTGTAAAGGTTACTGCACCACGTGTATGGTGACTGTTACCACTTACCACCAGGTGGGCAGAGTATGCTTGTTTGCCAACTAAGTTGTATTTATTTCTCTTGGTCACAGTGTATTGTTTTTTCTTATTTTTTTTTATCTTAACGTCTCTTGTATAAGTACGGTACTGTCTTCCTCGCTCACCAACAGGCTCCGCCAAAATACCAAGCGTTGCGATGCGATTCTGCTTCGCGACAACATTAGCTGAGGCGGGGTCCTGAATCCTGATTGACCTAATATTAATTTGTACCTATATGTTGTTACTTATGTTAACTTATGCTAAATGTTATCTATGTTTTTGTTACCTACGTGTGTAAATTACCACCTGTTCATGCTATGTATTTGTACTTTGTCTTGGGTCAATTAATGTTGCTCTCTCTCTCTCTCTCTCTCTCTTTTATGAAAAAAAACTAAAGTTGCCAAACAAGCAGGCTGCCTAACTGAGTAAGTGGTTGCAGTCGCCTATGACAGTGGTTCCTGTAACATAATTTGCAAATCTTAAACCCTACAAATACTCTTAAGGTTACCAAGTAGTGACATAAGACGTCAAGTCACTCTACCAAGTAATTTCACTGCCTGCCTTACCCTTCAAACCGGAATCAATATTCTGTTCTGTGCCGTATATCTATTCTGTGCCGGAACAGCAATGCAACCCCGCTGCTTTGCGGCACAAAGAGGTAAAATAAAGATACCCGCGCAGACAACTCAAGAACTGAGCCGCTTTTTAGTATTACGATACAACAATTACATAGTATTATTTATTATTGAGAATATGTTTAGCACTTTTAAAGAAAAGGAAATGTCAATAATTCAACGAAAACCTACACGTGGGTCGCAAGTCCTAGGCGCTCGTCCTCGTCCTCGCGCTCCATTCTTTGCAGCGCGATCGGATAAGTCCTATGACCTAATCATCAATATTATATCGAAATATGTATGTTGGAGACGCAGGTTTGGATCCTGCACGAAGTGGAATTTTTTTGTGATTGATGATTGTATTTATATTTTTTCATTACTCATACTCGAAAAGTAGGTCTTAAGTTGCCTACCATTTCTATTGAACCATGTTCCAACTTTCTATACAGCCACCGATGTAAAATTAAAATAACATAAAGTTAGTATTAATTAAAGAATATATTTTTAAATGACTTTATTATAATTTATTTTTAACTATTTTTTTAAAATAAAATTAGATTTGGGCAAAATATTTACCACTTTTTCAATGATGATAATGAAAAATAATGGCCGAATAGCTGGCTGGGCACAGAAAAAAAAATAGGCGGGAAACCGGCAATCCGATCTTCATTTGTTTTTCGAGCTGTAGAGTTTTGTTTATACTTCCATATAGCAGAGATTTGTATTAACATAATGAGTTCATCTGATTCAGATATGAATTAAACGCCTGATTTCATAAGAGATGAGACTAAAGTAGCAGTTGTTGATTTATGTGAAATAAAATTCACTCATTTTTTCTTTAGCTAATTGATGTTTTTTTCTTTCCTTATTCATAATGAAAAGCACAGTAGTTTACCTCGAGTTAAAGACTTATTTAGTCCCTCAAACTATTGTGAACGTCAGGATGGCACATGTAGTGCCTTAAATCTCGATGAAATATATTTTGAACAATGGTACCTAAACTGTACTAAATAGTACCTATACACAGATAAACTGTACCTTAATCCTTTGAATGTAAATTAAAAATTCTCCTACACCTGCCATTCTGACGTCAGGCTGGCCGATGCATTGTCATAACACGTTTATAGCTACAACTATCATTCTGGAACCTATGCCAATTAACTGTACCTAAATAGTACCTAGTGAAATATACAACACATAATAAAAATATTATTGGGATTCGTAGGCAAATAAATTTTAAAATTTTGTTTCTATGAGTAATGGTAAGTAATACGTCTGTTTGCTTCTAAGAACACCGGGATAACAATAATATGGATCAATAATATGGAGAAAATTATAAAAAATCAAGACGTTAAAATCCTGGACCTCGAAAACAAAAACTATGACCTACAGTGCAAAAATAAGAACCTCGATCTCCGGGTGACCGCCCTGGAGCAGCAGTTGAAACAAAATGAACAAAAAAACCTCAGTACATCCATAGAAATTGCCGGTTTACAAACGATCAGTGTTAAAAGTATTGATAAAACGGTGGAGATGGTGGCCACGAAGCTCAATATGAATGTGCAGGAGGTCCAGTCATTCCAACAGCTACCAGGCAAGAAAGAAAAACCCGGACCGTTGCTGGTTGAGCTAAATTCCAAGGAAACCCGTAGACAATGGTTGGATGCTGCCAAGAAGGAACGTCTTACTATAGGATCACTATTTCCAAATGCCGCTCAAGAAAGTGATAATCCCATCTATATTAGACAAGCTCTTACAAGATACACAAAAATGCTATTGTATAATACTAAACAACAGTTAAGTGAGAAATTTCAATTTATCTGGTGCAGTGACGGTCAGGTATGTGTTAGACAATCTCATAATAGTAAGATTTTTTATATTAGAACTCTGGAAGACATTAACACTGTTGAAAAACGCAATTAAATCATTATTTAACCTTTGATTGATGCTGCATAAAAAAATGGAAAATCAATCTCAAATTACAGAACTGCAAAATTGTACTACAGCTAACTCTTTTATACAGCTTATACCGCCACAAAACCAGTTAGATTTATCTTGCTTTCATATTAACATTAGATCTCTAATTAAAAATTTTAACAAATTGCTTGAAGTTGTGCACAGTTGTAAGTTTCCTTTAGACCTAATTATAATCACAGAAGCCGGTATTTCTGATAAGATTGTTAATTTATTCAATATACCTGGATATAATCTATTCTCTCAATTACGATGTAGAAAAAAAGGCGGTGGCATTATATTGTATGTAAAAAATCACTTAAAGTTTACATCTTTTGAGCAAAAAACTTTCACATTTGAATGCATAATTGGTAATTTAAAACTTCCATGTAAGCAAAATGTTAATGTTTGTGCCGTATACAAGCCGCACTCAACTAATAGAATTGTATTTATTACAGAGCTCAACAAAATCCTTTGTAATTATGACACACAACCTAATTTGCTATTAATTGGGGACACAAATATCAACTTACGATCTATAAATTCGCATACTACTGCATATTTGAATGCACTAAGCGAGCGCGGATTAGTGTGTGGCATAAATCAATATACAAGAATTGAATCTAAACTCAATATAATCACGAGATCTTGTATTGATCATATATTTACACGGTTCCGCACACTACATCCGTACTGCGCGGTGCTCGACACTGTACTGGCCGACCATCGCGCCGTGATTTTAGCGTGTACAAGTTCGAATGGAAAAAAATGCAATCCGTGTATACAGGCTGTTCCTAAGGATGTAATCAATAACAATATTTTACATGAAGAGCTTAAAAACATTGATTGGTCTCTTACAAATGACATGAATAGCCCCGACAATATTTTAAATTTTATTCATAAATCATTTCAAGATGCAAGAACATTAGCAACAACTAAAAAAAACTTTAAAAATAAGGAACTATCTTTTAGGATACCGTGGATCGACAAGAATGTTTCACAACTCTGCGAAAAACGAGATATTTTGTACAAATCCTTGAGAGAAAACCCTAATGATGCTAATTTAAGATTGCTATATAACAAAGTGCGGAACAAGGTACACAAAGTCCTTGAATATAAAAAGAATATTTATTTCATGAATAAAATACAAGAAAATTTTAAAGATACAAAGAAAGTTTATGGTATCGTAAATGAAATGATGGGCCGTGTCACCGTATCTATTGATATAGCTATTACAAAAGCTTTCGAAAATCAACGCCTTTCCGCTGAATCGATTGTTGACGGTTTTGCGAATAAATTTCATAGCATAGTTCAAAATATTATTCCAAAATGTAGTGAAAAACTCAGTAATGATTCTATAGTCAAAATTATTGATTCTAGTATATTATTTAGGAAAGCTTCTAGTGGTTCAATAAACAAAATGATTACTAAATTAAATGCGAAAAAAAGTTCCGGTCTTGACAAGATTAGAATATCCGATATCAAGCTAATATCTAGAGGTGTAGCGACGGCGGTGGCTAATTTGATTAACCGGAGTATTGAAACGGGCAGGTATCCAGATAAACTAAAACGGGGCTGTGTAAGACCCATTTATAAAAAAGGTAAACATAATGACTTTTCCAATTACCGGCCGATAACGCTCCTTTCATCAATAGATAAAATAGTAGAGAAATACATATGTGATCAAATTCATGAATTCTATAAAAAACATGACGTTATCTGCCCCAATCAATTTGGTTTCCAAAAAGGGAAGAGTACAGTTGATCTCCTATCTAATTTTACAGATTATGTTAACAAACAACTTAATGCAAAAAAACATGTGCTAGTTTTGTTTATTGATTTTTCTCGAGCTTTTGATACCCTCAATCATAACCGAATTATATCTAAGCTCGACCAATGTGGAATACGTGGCCCTCTATTAAAGTGGTGCCACGATTATCTACAGCGCCGGTCGTACGTGGTCAAAGTTAATGATACTTGCAGTAAATCCATTATATCTACGGATGGTACAGCTCAGGGATCGGTACTCGGCCCATTACATTTTTTAACATATGTTAATGACATGAGTAATTGTGTAAAACACACAACCTGCTATCAATTTGCAGACGATACCTGCATGGTTGCTGTTGATAGGGACCCATTTAAGGCGCGCGAGCTTTTACAGCGCGACTTTTGCTCGCTAATAAGGTGGTGTCATGATGCTGGCTTGGTACTAAATGCCGAAAAAACAAGTTTACTGCATATAAAATCACCGTATATAAAGTTCGACCGCTCAATTGATATAATAGCTCATAACCATACTTGTTTACATGGTAAGGGTACGTGCGGATGCCCATTGATAAAAAATGTTGAGTCACAAACATACCTAGGCTTAAAAATCGACAGCAAATTTCACTGGAATGTACACATAGAACATGTTTGCAATAAACTGCGACAATTTTTAGCTAATATTGTTATACTTAATAGACGTATACCGTTTAAAACTAAAATTATGTTATACCATTCACTGGCAGAGTCGTACATTCAGTATGGACTGTGCTGTTACGGCAAAACGTATCATACTTATCTTAAACAAATATATAAGCTGCAATTAAAAATTATAAAAACAATCGTATCCCCGAAAGTTAAATTGAGATACCAAAGTAACGAACTGGATCTATTTAAGCATTGTAAAATATTGCCGATACACACATTACTGAAATTCGAAATACTTAAAAAATACTTTTTCGATAAAAGCATTTTACGAACAATAAAGCATCCTGTATACACGCGTGCTATTGCTAAAGGTAGACTAATGACCGAGCAGGCCAGCAATGTTTACGGCGAGAGGACGGCCAGTTATATTGTGCCTAGATTTATTAACCAACTACCCACCCAATTAATTGCAAGTATTACTCCTAATAATGTTAAGTGTAAATTGAAAAAATATTTGTTGGACAGCATTAATGAATTAAATTAAGACCATCCTAATGTAGAACCCTAGCACATATTATAAACCTTTGTGGTTTCATTTGTGTTAGTTATATTGATAAGTTTTTTGTACCCTTGATTTGATAAATAAATAAAAAAAAAAAAAAACAACTTCACTGACAAATAATTCATTGTTAATAATGTTAGCGTACGGAATCTGTTCCTTATATTAAATATTTATTATTTTTGTTTAATTAAAAACCCAAATACAGTGAAACCAGCTTAATACGATTTCCCGCATAATACGCCATATTACACTATGACTTAACGCAATTTCGCTCGCTTCGCTTAAGCTCAAGCTACGTCCGTATGATATTATTATCGTCTTAATCGGGTTTTACTGAATAAAAAAAATCAGTTTCATGTCATTTTAATTTCTGATAAACATATAAGTATGTAAATAATTACAGAAACTTAGCAAATATGCCTAAGCAAAGAAATCATAGTTTTGCTTTGCTTTTTGTTGCCTCAATAACACAATATTACTGCCTTTTAGGGCCAGGAAACAAAATTCTGTATTCATTTTTTTGTAAATTTTAATGATATTGCATTATGTGTGGTATATATATCACTAGGTACTATTTAGGTACAGTTAATTGGCATAGGTTCCAGAATGATAGTTGTAGCTATAAACGTGTTATGACAATGCATCGGCCAGCCTGACGTCAGAATGGCAGGTGTAGAAGAATTTTTAATTTACATTCAAAGGATAAAGGTACAGTTTATCTGTGTATAGGTACTATTTAGTACAGTTTAGGTATCATTGTTCAAAATATATTTCATCGAGATTTAAGGCACTACATGTGCCATCCTGACGTTCACAAACTATTGGCGCCTTTCCTACACTCTCGAGACCAAATAAGTTACTTTCACCCCTAGGGTAACATTTATTTCACCTTCTTCATGAATGTATGATTAAAGCTATTGTCATTACTTGTATCTGTCAATATCATGATTATTATCTTGTTTTTTTTTCTTTTCTTATTCATAATGAAAAGCACAGTGTTTACCTCGGGTTAATGACTTATATATTCCCTCTAACTAGTGGCGTCTTCGCTACGCTCTCGAGACCAAATGAATTTCACCCCTAGAGTAGGTAACATTTATTTCACCTTCTTCCTTCGTAAATGTATGATTAAAACTTTTGTTATTACTTGTATCTGTCAATATCATGATTAATGTCTAGTTTTTTTTTATATAAAAATCTCGTTTATTGTATAATAGTATAAAAGCCCACGTTTCCAGAGCATCGAGGTTCATCACTTTATCACTACCCTAAGCGAGTAGACTTATTTACTAATTATTTATAAAATAAGTATTTCTGTATTTTTTGTCAATAAATATTTTTTTAAAGTTTTAACTGACTTCAAATATTTTGACTCGTGGATGAACGCTAATGGATGTGTTAGCTTTTCAACCGTGTCTATTTTATTTTTTTTGTACAAATTTTTGTTACTTCATATAACAAAGACTTTATGTGTCAATCAGTTAAGATTAAAATGATACTATTAAATTAATAGGGAAACCATTCCTAAAGAATTGATAGTCCTGTCTAAATAAATACTCTCCTGCCTTTGTTAAAATATATAGATGACGATTTATTATGTTGCATGTCTGTACAAAGTAACGAGGTATACGAGTATATATCAAGCTTAATTGAGTCATTTTTTTACAGGTAAGTGTCCGATGACTTCGCTACAGTAAGGTTAGCTGGTAAATATTCAGTATATTATGTCTTAAGTTTTAATGTCGCTAATCTATTCTGCTCTCTATCAGAAGGGTTACTCTTGAGCTAATTTCGATGAATCGTCATTGGGATTGTAATTTTTCATACGCTTGAGTAACAATACTAGTGCCAAATTGGATCCCTATTTTGAGAAAAATGTATAATACTGAGTTTGGTTTACCCAAAATGCGCACAATACGGGGTTAATTTGGAGCCAATGCGCAAAAATAAGCGTACGAAAAATCACAATCTCAAAGCCGATCGATCGGATTCGGTTCAAGAGTAACCCTACTGATTTGAGAAATTTTCTTTTTATGTTGTTTCTGAATATGTGATAGTATCAATTGGTAAGATTTGTGCTAGGTTTTACAAAGTACTTTCATTTCATTAATTTTAATTTTTAAAATACACTTTTCCTTGTCTTTTTAAATTTCTAAAAAATATCTTTATAAGTAAATAAAAATATGTTCGTTTTCCTTTAACTATTGAACAGGTTATAGTGAAATTTTGATAGGGTCATCTGATGACACCCGCGAAGTATTCTAGCCTAACAATCGATATAAATATAAATATCTTGATGGCTTTGCAATTTGACTTTGAACCAACTAGCGACGTTAGTTGACGTAAAACCAGTGGTCTTAATAAACTGATGATATTGGTAATGTTGTGGTAATTTAATCTAATACACTTCGTAGCACCTATACCCGTTTACATTCTACAAACGATCATTTGAGTACCTTCCCTGTAAATTAATAAGAAGCATTTTATTGGAACCGCGATATTTTGTAACAAAAGTTGAATTTGATTACGGCAGGCACATATAATAAAAAGGTCAAAGAGGGAATTGAAAATGTTCATCTCGAGGATTAAGATACATTATAGTGATAACGTATTTCATTCCTAGAAGGTTGGGCGTGAAGTTATCCCGGCAGGGCTTATCGTGACCAATTGAAAGTACCTACTCAACGCGGGTCTAGATTAGACTTGAACTTCAAATAAGATTTTCTTGGCTTCATCCATTGGCCTCTCTGCGTTAGTACTGACGTTAAGGAATCTAGTCGGCGTCTGCCGGGACGGGTATATTTCCACTTCTCGGAATAGTTTTTGTCATCTCCCATGCTGTTAGTTACACAAAACCACAACTTACTTATAGTTAGAGAACAGCTCAATAGTATTGTTATTACTGAAGATTCAGTAAGTATTTTTCAAACATTGCAATTTTGCGCAGAACGACTATTCTAAGCGCTAGAAAACAAAAACTGATTATAGCAAAATGTCATCCGTTGTAGATAAGGAAAATTTCCCCAATTTTTGAAATCTCATTAAAATTCCGCGTCATGTGTTGATGCAGGACGTGGTAACAGTCGATAAGAAACGCCGCGTAAGTAAATTTTACCATAAAGTGCTATATTTTGTTATTAATAAATGTTTGACTTATTAGAATGATTTAAAAATGAATAAAAAAAATACTCACTTAATTTTATATAAATTTTCTAAAACATCCAAAAAATGCTGCACCAGTTGAGAGCAGCATTTTTAGATTTTTTTTTTTTTATATAATAATGGATGAGTCCTGAAGCATCCCTAAAATTTTCCAGGGTGATAAAAAAATAACCGTGTATATTTTTAATACAATTTATCTACATAAATATACAAACATAAAATATCTATAACACTAAACATCACCAAAATTATTGTTTCTATTGCCAGTAAAGAAAGCCTCTTGGCAAAATTAGAAAATATGTGACTCACATTCGATTTCTGCTTTCGTACATACACAGTGCCGCATTAAGGGGCCGATACAAAGTTAAAAATATACGAGTAGTTGAGGTTCAAATCGAAAAATATTACCTTGCACATTATTATATAATCTATCAATAAAACATTGTTTTTGCTCTCAAAGCAGTATACTTTGTTTTTATAAAGCAGTATACTTTGTATTTACAAAGCAGTATACTTTGTATTTAAATACAAAGTATACTGCTTTAAGAGCAATATTAATAGCAAATTTTTCAGGTACATACAACGTGAGAGATATGAATATTTCGATCGAACGAGGTTGAATACAGTTTGATTAAAGTTCAATAGATGGATATGAAAACCAAAATAATGTCAAGTCCTCGCTATAGTATACGCAGCAGCGATATCATACCACTTTTTACTGGAATCGGTCCCGTGAATACCGGTAACTGTGCGCTGAACCTAGGTAGCTGTTTATTCGGTTATAGCGATGTAACTTCAACTTATCTCGTGCCATTAAATCGCGAAACACCGCCTTCTCTCGGAGCATCAAAGACAATGCGTCTCAGATCCCCGACGCCGTGTAAAGGGATTTCCGTCGTAATAGAAAACGAGCAGGGTGACATTGTACAGACATTTCGAAGGTCCATTTCACCGTTCTGCGACTATGGAATAAATAAGAAGAAAATAAAGAGTATATAATATTCCTTATTGTTTGTTGTGAAAGTAATTCTTATTTGAGTTGTTAAGTTTCAATCTAGTTGTTTGTTTACTGATTATAAATATTTGATTTCTTATTGTGATCCATTGACTCACCGAATTGCAATAAAACCTTTCTTTTTGCTTACCTACGCAAAAATGAAGGGAATCTTACTGAATACTAAAATACTGTGATAATTTTATGGTTATAGCATGGATGATATCGGATGTGCAACTGTGCATAAGCTAGTCGTTCGTAGGTTCACGTGTACAGCTGGCTTCAAAAGTAGATAACCATTTTAATACCATATCACACCAACTATTAACAATCCAATATAGGTGTAACCATCCATACTAATATTATAAATGGGAAAGTGTGTGTGTGTGTTTGTTTGTCTGTCTTTCACGGCAAAACGGAGCGACGGATTGAAGTGATTTTTTAAGTGGAGATATTTGAACGGATGGAGACTGACATAGGCTACTTTTTGTCTCTTTCTAACCCCCCACTACCAATCCGCATTGGGCCAGCGTGGTTGACTAAGGCCTAAAAACCCTAACATAGGGTAGGCTCGAGCCCCTCGGTGGGGACGTATATGAGCTGTGATGATGATGATGATGAACCCCCCACTTCCCTAAATGAGGGGTGAAAGTTTGTATGGAGCATTCCGCAATTTTCAAGGTAGAAAGCTAAAAATTGGTATGGAACTATTTGTGACTAACAAAAAAATCGTGCATCATTTTTTTTTTGGAAATCTGCCCCCAACCCTTTAAAAGAGGAAGTGAAATTTTATATGGGACTTTTTGCAGTTTTCAAGGTAGGAAGCATTGATTTACTACCAAACGTAGATAGAGCACTTCATACAAAAACGCGAAATCTGTCACCTAATCGACTATACATTTGTACGCTGTTAAATAGGTAGTTGAATATGCACACCCGAATTAAAATTACCATAAAGAAAGTACCGTATTTATCGAATTCAACCTTATTCTATATTATTACGGCAACTATTTGAAGTACAACCGTGTGCAGTTACATCATTTCATACCTAGCTACATTAAATTTGACGTTTTAGTAATTGCTACAAGAAAATATCAACTTTATACTCTCAAACATAATGCTCAAAATTGCTTATCGCGTTATCGCTCCAACGCATGGAAAAGAACTGCACGAGGCCCGATTGGGCAGTTCTTCACCGGCCCACTTTTCGAACGTTCATGCGTTATCTACGTTTGGTAGTAAATCAATGGTGGGAAGCTAAAAATCGGTACACAGACTCTTTGTTACCAACGAAAAATACCTGCCTTTTTTTTATCTTCGGTGTTACCCCGAATTTAACGCGAGCGAAGCCGCGGGCAAAAGCTAGTACTAAATAAAAGGAATACTTGGTGTCACATGGTAGGTACTAAATCTGCTAAAAATGTTTATCTACTTTTGAAGCCGGCTGTACAGTACATACCACATGAATATTATGTGGTAGAATTGTGTTGTAAATTCGCCAGGTTTCTCTCAAAACTGCTTATTTTTGGTCATTTTTATTTTTTGGACATTATTATGATTTGGACATTAGTAGTGCAAACCCTTATAACTTGTCCCAAATCTTTGTTGGTGGTCCCAGGAATTATATCAAAAGTGGACTTTGAATTTGCATCCGGTTATATTTGACAATAGTGTTGTCCCATTTTGCAGCAGTGTAAAGGATCTTGGCCTCTATTTAGACTCGACGCTTAACTGGCAGCCTCAGGTTACTGACATCTGTCAACAGGTGACTGGAATGTTACGGTCTCTATCTCTATACCGATTAAAGAACTTTCTACCTCCCGACACATTACGAAAATGCTTGTTCAGACCTGAATGCAGATTTACTCAACAAGTTAGACCGGCTTCTGAATAACTGCATTCGATTCGTTTACAACTTGAGAAAATATGACCACACATCTGAGCATCGGCTACGTTTGAACTGGTTGCCTATTCGGCAGCGTAGACGCGTGAGAACTTTAAATACTATTTGACAATAGTGTTGTCCCATTTTGCAGCAATGTAAAGGATCTCGGCCTCTATTTAGACTCGACGCTTAACTGGCAGCCTCAGGTTACTGACATCTGTCAACAGGTGACTGGAATGTTACGGTCTCTATCTCTATACCGATTAAAGATCTTTTTACCTCCCGCCCGACACATTACGAAAATGCTTGTTCAGACCTGAATGCAGATTTACTCAACAAGTTAGACCGGCTTCTGGATAACTGCATTCGATTCGTTTACAACTTGAGAAAATATGACCACATATCTGAGCATCGGCTACGTTTGAACTGGTTGCCTATTCGGCAGCGTAGACGCGTGAGAACTTTAAATAATCGTTTTGCCTTTCTTAACACACACAGTCATTTAATTCCCCAATTCCAGTACTTATGTACTTCCCATAATAGACATCTTCGGTCATCATTCAATTGTCTCCTTAAATGTCCATCTCATAGTTCTGCAATAATTCATTCCTCCTTTCTTGTGTTCAATCCATTCTTCTCTGGAACGCTTTGCCGATCGACTAGCAGATTAAGTTTTAAAAATAAGCTGTGCAACAGAACTGTATTTTGTAACGTCGCTTATTTGTTGGTTTTGTTAGTATTGGCACTTGTTAGTTTTGTGTCTTTGTAATATGTATTAGTTTATTTATTAAGATATATTTATGTATTAGGATTTAAAAAATCTAATTGTTTCGACATTAATTTGGTTTTATGGGTACACCTACCACATTTGCTCTCTGCACCACCTGAAGGTTAACTGGCAGAGAATGCCTCAGGCACTTAGACCATTTACCATTTACTAAATGGTTTAAGCTCAGGCATTACCTAAGTCCGCCATTGTACACCAATGTACACAAAGCATTAATAAATAAACTTGATTAGACCCAACAAGATCCACTCTTTACTATCGAAATCGATCGATCGTGCGATCTACTGATGAAAATCATAAAAATACTTCTTGAAATTTTAAATGAAACAATATTTTCAATGTTGTACAATTATGTTTTATTTTAAAAGAAATTTTAATACAAGGTGAGCAAGCAATTGATAATTACGTTGTGCAGTCTGTTCAAGATTTTTTTTACAGAAAAATATTAAGTATAGGTATAAACTTATGTGTTTTTGCCTTGTAACGCCCGACTGGGCTAAAATTACCCCTGTGGCCCTGTATCATACAGATGTTACTAAGATAGCAGCATCATATCTTGTCTTAGACTATGGCAAGGCTGGGTAACCCCTCTGCCAAAGTACGTTGGCCATATATTACACGGCCGCTGCCATTTGGTGTCGTTTCGTATCGCATGTATAAGAGTGCGAGCTATGTGGGTGACTCCAGTTCTTTTCCGGGTTTTCACATATCATTAATGTGTAGCAGAAACAAGCAACGTTGCAGTAAGAACAGATCCCTGAAGTACCCCGGCATGTATAGCCATTTGATCAGATGTGCAGCCATCAACAACTACACGAATTGATCGTTCCTTCAAATCTGAAAGCCATGCGCACAGAATAGTATTGATCCCATATAAAGAAAGCTTAGCGATAGGGCCATCATGCCAGAATCTGTCAAAAGCCTTCGAGATATCGATTGAAACAGCAAGTGCTTCGCCATGCTTCTCGAGGGCCTCGCCTAATAGGTGGTTGGCATCACTAGAAGGTCTCCAGTAGATCGGCCCTGGCGGAAGCCGTATTGCTGATCGCTTAGGAGGTCATTACGTTCCAGGTACGCAAGCAAGTGTTTGTTCAATACACGCTCCATCACTTTAAAAGGATAGAGGTGATTGCAATGGGGCGGAAGTTGACAGGGTCGGCGCGACTACCCTTTTTGGGTATCGGCTGAATATTTGCAAGCTTCCATCGTTTTGGTACGATGCCCGGTTTGAAGAGACAGGCGATAGAAGGCGTGTCAAAATGGGAGACAATTCAGCTGCACAGTTCCTCAAAACAATGGCAGGAATACCGTGGGGTCCACTAGTTTTGTTCACGTCAAGATGGCGAAGTATTTTAAGTACTTCACAAGGAGGTAGCTGAGGCGTGTACTATAACCCGCATCTAGGCGTGAATTTTAGATTTTCGTAGTGTGCCATGCGTGTTTACCTCGCCTCCCGCAAAATGTATAAGTACTGCGATATGTTCTCGAATTTATCTCCATAGGCTAAATGCTCTAAATATCTTGTAAGAAACAAAAACGTAAGTGTGCCTATTCTGTTTGCGTACCAGAATTTGTATGCTTTCGTGGATCATTAAACATTTGTTTGTATATGTATTTAGACCCAAAAAGTATTATGTATGTTTATTCTGTTTCTTTTTGAAGTTCGGCTACCTTCAGATACCGGCCCCAACTTTAATATTCCCTGTGTAACTGGGATTATCTTCCGACAGTCAGGGAACTTGAAAAAGTGCTAAAGAATCACCCCTCCATCCATTTTTAATTAAAACGCTTCGATAGCGGCGAGCGGACGAAAAAAGAGAATCGACGCGTGAACCAAAATCGAACTCTACAAAAAGTTATTATTATTTTTCCCTTTGATACTGTTTATTCGAATATATGACCGTTCACGACGGCCTCTAGGGAAGTCGCAGATGTAAGATTAAAAAAAATAACCGAAGGTCCACAGGAGGCGCGTGGGCGGGATTTACAGGGGTACCTCGCTTTTCCTGGGCATTGAGCGAGGATGAACGACTTCAGAGACTCGCGCTGCTATTCAGGATTAGAATAATCGGAGTGTGCTGTACTGTGGACGCTTATGCAATCCGTATTTATTAATATCGATAAAAGACTTTTCTTATACTAGGTACTAAACCAGTCTCTGAGAAGCAAAATATTTCCCCAGTGCGAATGAGCGCCAGTTTGGGGTGTATGGAGGATAGAGTAGGAGAGATAGAGAGGAAGCACAACTCGCTCCATTAGTTGACAGTCAAGGAGATGATGATATTAAGATGGCGGTTGCGTAGTGTGCACGTGAGAAAATGTTATTGTTGTAATCAAGAATAAAATATTTTAATAAAAGGTTTTACAAACCTAATAAAATAAGGAATTTACCTGAAGAAAAACATAATGCGTTTTGAGAAAGGAAAAGGAAAATCAAAAAAATAATACGGGTTTAAAAAATAATACCGAACAGTGTACAGTCAGCAACACGTCAAGCTTTATATTTGCTCACGAAAGCCGCCGCTCTTACGAGCGTCATCCGCTCTCACGGATTCAACAAGGGGCCGCGGCTGACGAGGCCGCCCCAAGGATATGCCATTGGACTCGGGTATAAGAAACCCTACCAAGCTAAAACCCCTCCAGATACTTCTACCTCCGTAGGGACACAATCGGGATCGGCGTTAGCCATTCCCCGATTGCGCCCCCTCAGCATGTAAAGCCTAGCGTATTGCTGTGTGTTCATGAAGCGACAATATTTTTTATTAATTAGTGACACAAAATGATAAATAATTACCTACTTTATGTAAAGAATATTGGTTTATTATATAGTTTGCCGTCTTCTAACACTTTGGCAGTAAACCAGATGCCAATGCAATCGTAACAACAATCGACTAAATATGTTACGGAAACTTGAGTCTAATTTAACTAACATGTTCTCATTGTTAAAAGCATAACACACTAGTATGTATATAAGTCTATGATGTCTATTAGTAATTTATAATGAGAGCGCAAAGCTGAGTGGCGGTATGTGGTCGTGAGTGTTTTTGTTTGAGGTGTCCACGGGAACAACAATTGAATTTTAATGAAGCTTTTCTTCCGTTGTTTATTGTGCAATTACATTACGTTGTGGTTGGATTGTGGATTTTTATGAAATTATGACTTCGCCAGGAATTTGTCGCCTACATACTCAGAAATTAAACGACAAACGTTCTGTAGGCCAAACCACATCTGACATAATTTATTACGCCCACCAGACATTGTAATTCAAAGTTTCATTTTAACATTTTAGGACGTTGACATTTTTCAACTCAAGTAGAATGTGACCAAAGGCTTGACAGCTGGCAGTCTTTGACAAGCTTTCTATTGGCGCAAGTAGTGCAAGAAAGTTATGTAGGTACCTAATCCTATCTAACGTAGGAGCATCGTAGGACTGACTTGATTCTCAAAAGCCGTGTCCAAAAGTCGTCAAGAAAATGACTTTCATCAAACTTACTCAACACAAACAAACCTGCAATGAAATCGACCCACCTCATAGGTGTCGATTTCGAAATATCGGAAGATTAGACAAACAAAAACGGTAAATACAATTTGAAAGCATACTTCGTAAGCTTTATTTTAACAAAGTATTGGTGATAATAGACTTATTTCTTCGGGAAACCCTGTTTCTCCTTTTTCCGTTATACGCAATCTCTGTGACTGTATAGAGTTTTAAAAGTTAATTGAATCAATGTTTATTCAAAAATTGATAATTCCTACAAATTTATTGACCCTTTAAATTAAGCAGATTTTCCCAAAAAAAAGGTATTTTTAAAAATTTTGTTTTTCAGTTTGTAAAATCAATAAACTTAAATCAGTCACAGTGAAAACTGGTCTAATGTAAGCTTAGGCTCTTGTTTAACAAACAGGCTTAAAAGATATTATTTATTGATGGTAGATTTTGATTTGTCGAACTCTGAACCAAAGCGTAAAGGGGGGTTAAGCGGACACATAAGTTTAGAAAAGATCCATTTAGGCTAAATAGTACATCCTGTTTACAATTCTAGCGGTATCCGTATTGTTTAACATTTTCATTAACAGCATATTTAAAGATTATGACTGTTCATTGCTATTGAAAGACAACCACAGTTGGCTAGCGATGTTGTTTGGTGGAAATGGTTTTATTTATGTGCGGCAACTTTTCAAATTGCTTTGTTATGAAGGGTCGACATTAGGGTTTTGAATTCGGTTTTTCCTTTCGCCCGTTGTGTTTCACAAAACTTTATAGCAATGAGATCGGCGTGAAGTTTGTAATTTGTTTCGAGGAGTTGTTTCAGAGACGGTATATTTGCTTATGCCATTGCGCTATTTTGGTGGAATGGTTTGGTTTTATTTTATTTTAATGATCCCTTTATTGTATTGTTGTAACGCTTATTTTTTTATTATACACCATTGACCGCTTAGATTAAGGACTGGTTCATCTATTATTTTTTATAATCTAATGATACATTTAAATTATTAATATATAACTAACTAACTAATGATATATTGAGAATAGAGCACCCATGACATTTGCTTATATTTACCAATATATTACATGTCATGTTTCGCCGCTATATTATCTGCCTTGTCCCGGCCTCGTGGTAATTTCGTACTTAAAAATAGCCAAATATGTTAGCTTTCTACTTAATGTTCGAGAACTTCAAAAACTGTCAATTTGCGCTAAATATTAGCTGAAGTTCTTAGCTGAAATCAAAAGCTTATGACGGAACGTCTGTCGACTTAGTCGACTTATCTAATATATAAAAATCTCGTGTCACAGTGTTATTGAACTCCTCCGAAACGGCTGGACCGATTTTTGAGAAAATTTTGTGTATATTTGGTAGCTCTGAGAATAGGTCGTAGGCATTTTTTTATAACCCTAAGTGGATAAGGGTGACCCTTTCCAGAATTTTTTTTCGCGGGCACAGCTGGTAATATATAAATTAATTAGGGTCAACAAAAAATATCATATAATAAGCAATGAACAGAGTATAATTATGTAGGTATACACCGTTAGCCACCAAAGGATCTTTTTTGACACATTTTACAGGATAAAAGGAGGGGCAACATATGTATATTCTATATATCACCACACGGAGGATATCACATAGTGGTACTACCAGTAGTACCAACGGTAGTACCACGGGTAAGCACTGGTAAAAGATATGTTAAATAAAATTATGTGGACACTCTACCCATTAGATACGAGATGAGAATTCGATGCGTCATCACTCGGTTATTGGCAATAAAATTTGTTGCGGACGACGACGGGAGGGCAGTAGAGCTATGGAGTACTATTATATATTCTGTGGTAGAGCCGTTGAAGTATTGCGCGCACCATTTCGCCACTAAAATTTGATATCGCGTCTTGACGCGTATATCGCACAACTCATTGCATGTTTTAGCAATAAGCGCTATTTGGTTCTCTGTCGATATTGAAAGGTTTCGGCGAGTGTATGAAATTTTTTTCCTGATAAGTTACGAGTACGTTTTTTTTTTGTTAATACAATGCAATCTTGGTTGCTTTGAAGCTCTGGTCCGATTGTGATTATTATAATTCAAGTAAAACTTTGACTGATAATGCTTATGATAGTTTATATTAAAAATTTCGCTACAAAATGATCCAAATAATGCTACCACTAGAATAAGAAGTGGTACTGTCACTCCTATCTATAATATTATAAAGCATTTACGGTTTTAAGTCTTATTCGTTTTAGCTATCTTAACGGATCGATACCAGATCTTCTTACACTTTATAGCTGTATAGCACTCACAAGTTACAGATTTGGAGGGAGCTTCGAGAGAGCTACAATGAACAAAACTGTAATAGAAACAGATAAATTCCGCAAAAACATCGCTAGCCGACTGTCATCGGTCCCACGGAGGTGATAAAAACTTTGGTTTTTTTTTCTCATTTGCCCCGGCCTGAGAGCGGAATTGATTTACGTTGGAACTTGGACATTTTCTAAATAAGGCCGTCCCTCGTGGGACACGTCTGGATCGAACTTGGAATTACTCCGGTATTTTGCCAAGGCGGGAATTTAAATTTGTTATTGTAGTGACAAAATTTATCGCAGAATGAAGTCTCTTGGCAAATTTATAGTCAGACGACATTAGTGGAAAGTTTGCAATCAGAGTTTGCGGTATTTACTTTGAGAGACTTTTTTGAAAACTCGAGAGTATTTTTTCGTTATTTATTACTGATTTGAAAGTAATTTAGTGCTGTTATGCTCAGCTTAGATCCCTGGTGACGAAATGGAATTATTTGAAGTGAAGACGTGTGCGATATTTTCTATGATCATAGAAAATATCGCGCTCTCGTTTGCTTCAAATTTCCCCGCCCGACTCCTTATGACGTGAAAAGGTAATTTATTTATTCCAAATTTCTCATTCCGCGGCTTCTCTGTATTCAGCGAAATGACAGTTATCCCGCCATTCGCCCATGTGATGTACAGATCCAAATATCAGGCTGGCGCGGCGTGAAGAGCTTACATGTGGAATATTTTTTTCGGTTTTACGATATTCGGTATAAGGGAACCTTATCTACATTCATTACGGCCCCGTTCGACGGCGCGCGCCGTTGTGCCGCCGCCGCCGCCGGCCGGTGGATTTATTGTGATCTTCGGCTGTGTGGATAGTGATAAATTTGTTGTTTAACCTATTTGTGTAAGTATGCAAATGTGATGTGCATGGGTCTGAAATGCTGCGGTAATTCAAGTACCGTTTGCTTTATTTAAAATCAAACATTAGATGAAACATTACCTACTGTTATATACTCACTACCGAATACGTCGCTTGTTAATTATCGCGTATACAATTTACGCTGCTGTTTTCTATGTAGCGTAGATTTTTGTTAATTTTGGATTAAGTGCTATTTTTGTGACTGTAGCATATCACGGAATTTTCGTTTAACCGGGTCTGTTAGATTTTAAAACCGTCTCATTCTTAAATTTTTCTTTATTCGGTTTTATTTTGATAGGAGTTCTGTTCACAACATAACATACATGGAGAATTTACGATCTTCTCTCTTTTCTTTGGATGGAAATGCTGTCCACAATATAACGTTAGTACATAAATAATTTACGATCTACTCTCATACAATAAAATTGTCTCGCCACAATCCCTTGCATCGTATAAAATCGTAATACCTAATTGAATAACGAAACGTTTATTAGTCGAAATTCACATTGTTTTGTTTCACGTGTCGATCTCTGTCCTGTCCTGTCTCTGTCCTGTCCGTTAAAGCAACACAAAACGTTTTATTGATCGTTAAATCATGAAATTCGTATACCCGATAGGTGCTTTGAATAATACAATTACTTTGTCATATTCCTACCTCCTACAACAATCAATTAATTGTTAGAGGAACTTTCTACTTTACCTTTACCTTGAAATACAAAAATGTATTAATATATATTTGGTATCTTCTTTGACCAAGAAAATATACTAAGGTTATTTCCTCATTTAGCATAATATTTTCCTACTGTGTGATATTGACAATAAGTGACTGGAAATAGATGAAAATATAAAGCTTATCATGATATAAATTGAAAACTGGTTAATAGAATTCAACTGTGAAAAGCTCATCGGGTTATTAAAACTGACAATTTTCCTTGGATAGTTGGGGTTTAAACTCAAACACGCTAGACTCAAAGCCTATAATCGAACAATGCTTAACAGTTAAAAAAAAAGCGTGTTAAAGCATAAGTATACTGTAAAGAAGCAGCAAAAAATAAACATAGAAAGCAAACACAAAAAAAATAATTTGCAACTAAAGTGTACTAATTTATGTGATCAACTGTACCTTAATTTTTTTTAGTTACAATTATATCCATAATAAAATAAAAGAACTGTTAAAATAAAAGTACAATATTATAGTCTACTTTATAAATGTGATTAACTGTAGGTACTTTATATCAAGCACAAATAAGCAAATAATACTAAAACAAAAACGCAAGGATACCTACATAGTACAAATTGCAACTACAGTGTAAACTAATATTTTTTTTTACAAACTAATGTGATCAAACAAAATGTAGGACAAAATAAAATGCAAACAAAACACAAATTAAAAAAGCGAAAATAAAATATAAAAATTTGGAACCAAAGTGTACAAATTACTTACAACAATCTTAAATAATTACAAAGTGTTACAAGTCCTGCCTAAAATTATGCTTATATCAATTATTTTTATTAAAATACAGTATTAAAGAAATAGCAAGTCATTAATTTCAAGCTATGTATGTATATTTAATTTTAACAAAGAACTGTCTTTTCAATAACACTGAATTACTTATAAATTTTTTAATGTATATATGTATTTTTTTAAATAAGTCATAAACCATTAAAACAATCTTTAATAACTTATTGATGTACACTTTAGTTACCGGCAACCAAATAAAATAACGTTTCACAAAAGCAAAAATTAAAAAACACACAACACAAACATAAAAAACTACCGGGACTAGGAAAGCAATAAAAAAAACTAGTAGGCAACCTTAAAAAAAACACGTCAGGGGCGCCAGTGTTACGGTTGGGGTAGTGAGAAGAAAAGAAAAACTACCCCTCGGTAAACAAAATTTATTTGGCGTGGTCCAAAATGCCGGTTGCATAAAAAAATGTGCTACTAGTATAACCACTTTCCAAATCCGGCGATAGTGAAGTTTTAGTACTCTCCTGGGTCTCCTGGGTGAGTCTTGGCTGCCGAAGAAGTAGAACTCGGGACTCGGCTTTGTGTAGGTATGGGCATATGCGATATTATTCACTGGAGCCAAGAAGGCAGCGTCACGCAATCGCAAGCACGAACTTTGGACCCTGGAATGCCACATAAAAATCCCAAATAGATTCCATCCATATGGAAGTTCAGAGGTCCATCATCATCTACTTGAGCATAAAGGAGGTACTACATGACAATTATGCAGTGCTGTGTGATTGACAGCAGAACGGAGTTACAAATATAAATTTATTGATTATGTTACTAAAATCTATGAGAAAAGAATTAAAGCGGTATAGTAGCAAAATATGCAATCTACATGAATTTAATATTACGACCAAATATAATTTAGGGTAATTAATTTTGAATTAAATTAACAGTTTACAAAATGAAATAATGAGTACCTTCTAATAACTAACAATATTACTTGTTCAACACTTACCAATACGTGGGTTAAACAATTAACAAAGAATGTGCACTACAACAGTCGTAATGTAGAAGAAAACTTGTAATAGGTACTTAAATTCTTAATAATTTGTTCGCGTTCGCGGAGACAACGGCTGATGTCACTGAGAAGAGTGAGCGTGTCTCTCCCAACAAATCAATTAGCGTGTGTGTCGCGACTTCGCGAGGGCCCGATGTGTCGGCGAAATGGATTAGCGCGCGGAGGGGACGAGGAACTCTCGACCGGTCCCGTAGCACCGCGCGCACGCATCGCTTGTTATTATGTTTACCGAAAGTATATTAATTTGTAAAAGTTTATAATGAAACGTTATATACGTTACAACATAACAGTTCGGTTGACCTGATTTTCTATCCAATATTGATCTACTTACAACGCTATGCTTTGAAGCCTAATGGCATTTACTGTGAGCCAGCAGGCGACATCGTACTGCTATGAGACCGGCTCATTCGCAATGAACCGCTTCGTGCCTACTCATAAAGTGTCATACATCATCCTGCAGGCTTTGATAGCATCAACAGGTCTCGTCGTCTTCGAGTACGTATACTACTTAGGTTATGCTTTTTACCGACCTCAAAAAAGGAGGTTCTATATTTGATTCTATCGATCTTTTCATATGTATCTATCACCGATGTCTCCGTCAATTGTGGAGTAATTTTCGAAATTCTTGGTTTTGTTACTTGATGACAATGGAACGCACTCAGAATCTAACGAGGGGATTCCCGGTAAATCGAAGGGAAGTCCTCAATATGTGATGAGATGACTAGCATAATGTGTTTGATGTTTTTCTAAAGCAATTCAAGTATTTTGGTCTGGTACACTGAAAAAAATTTTTAGTAACAAATAACAAACATTTGAGTAACCTATTACATAAAAATAGTGACTTCACAACTAATGTTACTAGTAGCCAAATTCAGTTTTGTAAAAACAGTTATGTTATCTATAGCCAAACAAAAATAATTACTTTCCACCAAATATATAAACCATAAGTTACCAAAGTGTTTCGAGTAAATTACTAATATAAGTGTATTAATAACAAAACTTTTAAGTAAGAATAGACCACATCTATGTTTACCATTTACGAAACTGTTTTGTTATAAATAACTGTTTCTTCAATATTAACATCACTAAACTGTTATCATAACTAAACTATTTTGCTATCTGTTACTAAACTTTCGATTAATTATAACTAGATTCTCAGATTAGTATAGCATCAATATATTGTAATCATGACCAAACTTGTGATTAAAATATAGCTAGAGTTTCAGATTATTAACAACATCACTGTTATGTAATCTGTAACTGAACTTTTCAGTTAATAGTTACATTACTTTTAGGTTACTATAGCGGTTTTTTCCTACAGGTTTATAGCTTGTAGCCAAAACTAATAATATGAGAATTTTCAGCAAGAAAGGCAAGCGCTGTTGAAACTCCTCATATATTAATTTCGACTACAAACTTGGGACAAATTAAAAACTAAATTGATTTGTTCAAATAAGTGAGCATTCATTAATTAATTACAGAAAACTTTTAAGTATATTGATCAACAAAAGAAATAATCACAGAACTATAAATAACTACGCCTCAACATTAGGCGTCATCCTCTTTTGGTACCCTTGTCCAAAATATTGTTGGAACTGCAGCTGGCAATGCTACCAGCGTGGTGGCATCGGAGATCGTGGTCAATTCGACTAGTGACTTGTACAATTATTATTCGAAATTGTCAAAGCGGCATAATCCAGTAGCTCTTCATAAGACTCTGTAAAATAAAAACATGTTTAAGTTATCTGCATTAAAATAAGAAGCAAATGAAAGAAAAATATCACTGGGGCATAAACACCAGCTCCCTTATTCGCTACCTTCGGTTGCTCCGAACTCTGAACTCCGAACTGTCATTGTGATATACTACGGAGTGTATTACACACAAAACTACTCGCTGAAATAGCAATGGCAACGTGAGTTTTGTTATGGCAGGGTTTATTATAGCAGTATGATATTGTGTTCAAAATGACAGTTCGGAATTGGTAACCGAAGTAAGTGAATAGCTGAGTACACATTAGTCGCACAACTGTATGAAAAACGGACAAACATTTTCTTATAAAAATCAAAAAAGTTTTGTTCTGTTCACTCACCATCCAAAAATTTTAAATAGTCATTTCCAAGCTCCACAACCTCAGATAGTAGGAAATTTTTTCCGCAGGTTCGTTTGCTTCGGGGGGGCTGCATTCATGTATACGGCATCACCATACAGTTTTGACTCTTCACGTGTACCATGATTCTTCTCTATTTTTGAAAAATATCACAAAGTTACCACTAAATGCCACTTGCTTTCTGCGAACTAGTGTGAACCGCAAGGCCGGTAAAGCGAACTGAACATTATGTTCCTGCGTGTCACGTCACGTTTGATGCAAGTTCGGGCGGGAAATTACATTTTTTTTTTGTTACACGCAGCATCACTTTTATTACCTCTGACAAAACTATTTTGTTCTGGCTTACAAAAACATTGTTGTATTCAACATTAATAATACTAGTTGGTTTCAATCAAATATTTAATTTGTTTATAGCAACTTTGTAACACGATCTTAAACAATACTATTCAGTTGTAAACAATTTTAGCTATGGTAATAAATAGCACAATAATTATGTAAAAGCTTAATTAAAGTTTAGCCAACTGTATGTTAGAAAATACTCTAAGTTTGTTCAATTATAGCAAAGTACTGTTATGTTACAAGGTACCGAAGTCGAATTTGACAGTAAATAACAAAACCTTTAGAAGTTCATAACCAAAAGTAAATAACTGAAATGATTTTGTAAATTGTAACAAGCCAGGTGATCTAAACATAAATGAAATTAATTTAAAAGTTAACAAAGTTTTGCTAATCTTTATTTAACTCAACTAGTTTAGTTAATTAGTTTTTTCAGTGTAGTCAGTGATCTTACGTAGCTGTGCTGATGATACAATGTTCCTTGTGAGTTATGAGTTTTAGGGAATATTTCTTTAAATATTATGGTTACGTATCGAATGTAGTTCTATTCTTACAAGTGATTCAGGTGAATTGATTGTAAAAAGTTTCACTCCTTAACATTTAGGAGTTAGGGAATAATAATTCTGTTAGTACTATTTAGAGCGTAAATAGAAATTATTTCAAGTAGGAATCTGGTATTTACGTCGAGGCAAATAATTTAAAAAAGATTTAAATAAGTTAGGTGATTAATTTTATAAAAAAACAATCATAACATTTTATACTGAAGTCGGTGCTAAACGACGATGTTCTGGAAAATATAAAAAAGATAATGAAGTTAGTGAAAAACTTACCACATACTTTTGTTTTAAATATGATTTTTGACTTTTTAGGTGTTTTTTTTTGTAATCTATTAAATTTTTTATAAGAAAAATACTTATAGAATTAATTCTACCATTATAAAATTTTGAACGTTTGCTACTTTTAGACATCACGCTGAGATTCGCTCATATGCAAATTTCTTACATAAGTACAGTACTGTGGGACAACTGTCTTTTTAGAAATTACCTAGTAAGTGTTTTATGGACATTGACTGCAAAATTGAGAGATTATGATAAGAGTTATGTAGCACATAAACGCTTTTGGCTTTAAGTAATAAGGAATGGACGGCGTAATTTTGAATTCCACGGTGACGAGGTGACTATCTCGAGCGCCTATTGAAATATCCCTGTGCTTAACAGACATCAGTGTGAGTTTGTTTCAGTGTAAATCACACGCATTAATCAAAGTCATATTCAATTACCATTTAGCGTTTAATTAGAGCTGCGCTGCGGCGCGGGCGGTAATGAGTGGACGCAGCGTGAATCATTACCGTGTGTCCCCGACTGACGGGCGGCGAGCGACCAGGGCGAATTGTAGATAGCTGTGGATAGCTGTTGTCAGCTTTCGATTAATAATTTTAGAAAAGCCTATTTATTTTTGGGTCTACCAGTTAGGTCGTTTAAAATTCGGTTATTCTCACATTCAAACGCGTGTTTAACACCACCTGATGTTAAGCGATTAGCGTAGTAATGCTTGTGACCAGCGAGAGTCGTGGCCGTTTTGCCAATCCAAAACCAAACAGACAACACGCAAGAGGTGTAGGTATAGTGACAGCGGACTTTGTTTTACAATATGTAGGTGAATATGAACAGTCTAAAATAAACTCAAGCTCAATAAAGAGGAGTAAAAGTGAATCCATTTGAACATCAAGACACATTTACTACATACATAATAATATGTAATTTTATACCTATGTGAATGAATATTAAAATTTCAGAAACGTTTTTCGGGACCTAACATCGCATCGGATAATGTGAAGTCATTTTTATTAAAATTTCAACATTTTAATCAGAATGCTAGTTAAATATAACTAAGCCTAGTTGTATTCTTGAATACCCAGGTTGATGAAATATGGGCGTGTGATACAAAATAAAGTGGAGTCGACAAAGGTATCAAGTATCTTTAAATACTACCATGCAAGCCGGCAACGTTTACCTAAGCAGCCGTTTACACGAACATTAAAGTCGTAAATACTAATTAGCCGACGGAGAAAAATCGTCGTTGTAATTAAGAACTGTGAAGAGAAATGCACTTTATTAAGGTACTCGGAGTTATAAATGTCTCAGGGTGAATAGATGTAACGAATGGACTTTTTTATTTGCGGTGCTTCAAGGACGTGCCTCGTATAAAGTGGGGTTCCCTCGATAAATTGTCGTTGGCGCCTTTAGTGTATTTTCGTGTCAGCGGAGCTTTGTCATTTGGCAGTAGGGCTGTGATTACAATACGGCTCATATACAGCGGCTTAGAGAATATCGCGAGACGTGCGTCACGCACGACTGGCCGTTTTTCAACGGCAACGGCACGGTCTGACACGGCGCCGGCGCCGACAACAACACGTCTGCTGTAAGGGAAATACAGTCATTGCATCTTTACGCATGCCCCGCGTTCACATTGCCGCCGCATCCCGCTGCGGTGTACGAAGGGATGAAATCCGCATGCGGTTGCCGGGACACGGAACCGTGCCACCGTACGGTTTGCTATCGTATCTCCGTCCAGAGCTGCGGTGCACGACGCCCCGCATCACCGCATTATCTATGTCGAGATCTTATACACGTCGTTTCTACGTAAAAATCAGTACGATACTGCGGCACAGTGTGGCATACCCGCGGACCGCACCGCGTCACCGTTCGGGAGTGCGGTACCGTCGCGCGCGCCGCACGGAGATGCGGTGTGAGTGTGTACACCCTGCGGTTTTTGTATACAAATTAAGATTCTTCAGTCAAAATCAAAAACCGCAGCACCGCACACCGGAGCGGTGTCCGGTGCAATGTAGTATCCGCCTAAGGGCATTCATGTCATGTTTATGCCCGTTACGAGGAGTGATCAGTGAATGCTGTTAACGGGTGTTATTTGTGTTGCGTTCAAATTCAATTCACAATGTAGTATTTTGAAATAAGCGAAACAACTGGTGGTTTAACAAAGTTCTAGACATAACTGACAACTTGAGATAACTAGCTTGTGGTTTAATTGTTTCTTAATACTATCCCGTATGCGAATTGACATTTTTCAAATTGGACAAATGGCGATATTTGAATATATGCCGTTGATTAGATATTCTTGAAAAATCTTCACGCATATCTCAGTTTGAAGTATCCTACCGACGACGACGCGTCTTAAAATGTACACACGACTACAGGTCAGCAGGCCTATTATGAATCTTTTATTGTATGAAATGGTATAAATTTTGAGATTAAGAATCTTCAATTAGGTATATCATTACTATGGCAATATAATTTCAATGATGTCATCATGATATAATGAACGAATGATAAAAAATCAGAGCGAAAATCTTATTTTTCGTTTTGCACTATGAATTCATAATGATATCATTTGAAACCCATGAGATCTGTAACAGGCCCACAGACTATTGAATGGGCTTGAAACCGCCCTTTTGTCGCACGTGCGTAACGTCGCAGTTTTCGTAGTTCAACTGTTATGAACTCCCTAGCTAGACGATCGAGCATAACGCAATAAGCATGCTTATCATTTTAGTCGCTACGCTAAGCACGCTATACGCTTGCAAACCATCAAGCGTTGTTCTTACTAAACGGTCGAAATTGCTTAACAAGCCCGTGAATTCACCTTCCAGGTGATAAATTCTTTGATGCATTTGAAAAAGTCAATATTAAGTAGGTAAGTGAAGATCTATTGATTATCTTCATAGGATCGTAGCATCGTTACGTAGCCTTCATAGGCATAGAATCGTAGCTGTTTGCAATCGATGAGAGCGAGTTTATACGATAAAAAAAAACTTGTCAACATCGACATGGTATACGTATACTGTGAGAGTTTACCCCGAACGCGGACTACGGCGGCGACAGCGGGCCGACTGGGTCGAGAACGTACCGTACCCCGCTCTGTGCCTATCGGGTATAATGAACTGCTTATTGGAATTATATTCTCTTCCTTCAAACGTATGGGTTACTGCCGCAATTAAATCGAAAGGTTTAACATACGAGTAGGTACATAATTGTATGAGAATTCAATATCATCGGCCGTATTCTGGAGGTTTACCGTCTGCGAATTAAAAGGAGATTTTGTGTTTACAAATATCGTATTCCATGCTTTCAAATAAAACTACACTATTCGAATTTACTCGCGTATATTTGATTTATTTAAATTATTTAGCCTCACTTTCCGAACGCTTTTCAGCATTCGTGGTCACGGGATGACTAAAGCTGGTGGGTGTCATAGAGTAACATCAGACTTATTATTTTACTACCGTCATCTCATGTATCGATATGGTCTTCTTCACGCAATAGAGCTCACGGTATTTATTGTTTTAGCAGTCTATGAACGGGCTTGGGATTATATTATTTTCATGAAAGGGTGCCAAGCAGTTGGAATACTCCAACCATTTTCTCTATTGAAATAAAGGTGTTTTTGAATCTCAATAGCCTCGCGTAGCATCGTGTTCTATGGTGAGAATCTGTTGATTATCAAGTCTTAAGTCTTAAATAATGGCTGGGTCCGTTAAGACAAGATTCACAAATTGTCGATTGTGTTTCGCTTCTTATTTACTATAAGTAAATAAGACGCGAATTAGTACTTATTTTACGTCAGCTATATCATTATGTTAGAGTGAAAGTGTAGCAATTGGTTCCCCTGTATCACCAGTAGTCGCATGTCGTTCTCATATGGCGTATGCAGTAGAAAAAATAAGACAACTTACCGTTTTTGAAACAACAACATTGGTTAACTTTAGTTATTTCCATGTGTCATACATATCGTATGGACTATTTATATGTGGATCAATTGCTAGTTAAAGAAAGTGTTTTGGTATTTCAAAAAAGAGCACATGGCGCTATTTATATTTTTGCTTAGTTAAAGAAATTTCTAAGAGATTTATTTAAAGAAATAAATATATTAACTTTAGCAGGACATTACATTTATGAAAAATTTTGTCTATACTTTTTTTAATAAACCAATTTTCAAACTCATCGTAACACAAGAAATAATAAAAATAAACTTACCGTTCCAACGCACTTAAGGCCAAAAAAACTGGAAGCTTGTTTGTGGGGAAAATGTATAACTTTTTGCAACAAAGTTCCACAAAGTGTTGCTGATTTGCCTTGTCACAAGTTTAGAGCATTTAATTCGGTAAAAAAGACTTATGAGTAAAGGTTATTTATTAAAAAGTTAATGCTTATTTGAATGATGCCAAATGCTCGGTGGTATTTATGTACGAGTATGTATTATTATTTGTTGCTATGTAAAGAAATTATATTGTGTATAACTATTACCATGTTACCAAATATTATTGTGTTTATGGTTAGTAGTAGTAACGATAAATATTTTATTGTAAATGTCGATCGTTCTGATTAATATGAGAAGTTCCTTCGCCCATTCTTCTTATCTGCTAAAAGTCGTCCTAAATGCGTAATAGGTAAAAACATTAGACAATTCAAAAGAGCTTTCTATCTAGACATATTTAACTAAAGACTATTTTGATTTTGGTTTCATAAATTTCTAGCCGGATGTTGTTTTCTATTTTCTCGGCTTACGGTGCATCGCTTTTCATATTACTCGAGTATCTATCTACACACGAGTATCTGAGTCCGCCCGGCAAAGAGTCGAGCGCCTCCAACCATGTCAAGGACACATCTGCATAAGGAGATACTTCCTCATCTTTAAACGCCCTCTTCTCTCCGCCGTGTATCGATACACAGGGGTCAGCTTGAGTACTCTTGTTTTATTGAGTATCGCATATTTAAAAAGTTAACTATGCGATACTCAATAAAACAAGAGTACTCAAGCATTTTACGTATTAGTAGAAAAAATAAATTAAAATTTATCTTTTCTTTTATCTTTTAATTAATACGTAAAATTTGCCCTAGGTAGGTACTTTTGATTTAATATTAAATTAAATAAACAAAATATTTGTAATTACTTACAAATATTTTGTTTCAAAACATTTGATGCAGAAAATAAATTTGAATCTCAAATATTTTACATTCATTGCCATTCAAATTTTTTACCACGTTTTACTTAGCTCACCTCCGTCTCTGTTTGTCAGAGAAATCTTGCAATCGAATTTTCGACCACTTCGCGACTAGTTACAGAGCTGAAAGTTTTGCTTGCTCCTGATGACAATACAATATTCAATAGGTACTAAAGCCGGTACTAAAGATGCACAGTATTTATTGTTATTTTCGGAAAAAAATCGGAAATATTGCTAATATTTTTATATTTTTCAATTGTTGCCTATTACTATACATAGGAACCAAATTGAATGCGTGATTGTCAATCACGCTAAATAGAAGGCAGTCTGTATTAAGTTCGCTTAGCATGTTTGACGGTTTTGTGTCTATTCCCCCTTTATATTACTAAAATGGTTTTAGCAGGATAGTCTATTGCGATAATGGTAGGGTAAAAACACTAAGCCCGCTGAAGTTCGTTGTAAAATGCTTGCAAAATGAGGATGAAGAAATAGCCAGATAATGAAAAAGTACAATACTTAATACATTTTATCCAGAAAGATTTTGAAAGCCAATTATTTTACAACGTCTTTGTCAACTCGCTATCGTCTCTGTTTATTTGTCCGATAAATCCTCTAGTAAATTTTTCGAACATTGAATATCTAGAGCATGATTCAGTGACAAAAAATATGAAAATATTTTAGTCAAAATTAAAAATATTTCTTCTGATATTTCCCAGTTTAGTGTCGAGCTATGTTTTGTTCGGCCCGTGGCTTTTATGTCACGAGTCCAAGGCTCCGGCCGCTTTCACCAGCTACCCGCAGCGTCTCTAATTTTGTGCAGGAACATTGCGGCGGCCGGCGGAAGAGGACTAATCTTCCCAAACAATTCGTATAGACATGCTCTATGCCAAGAAGCATATAAACGCCGCGCTCGATGGATCGTCGCCGTCAAACGGTTAAAATGAGCGACGACCAACCCAACCTAATCATTTTAAAATAAAAATGTCCCTTTATACTTCATTTTGTGAAAAGTATCCCTCGTACTTTTAGGTTTTTTGCAATCGTCCTGCTTTTTCAATTTTTACTGCGACACCTTTCTTACAGAAGCTACTTAAGCAAAACTATTCGGCGCCTTGCTGCATTCTGAGCGCGGCGTCTCAAAGGACATCTTACATATTCAAATCACGACAGTCGATTCATGGGCTTCCACAAAGGTATCAAAGAATAGACGCAGATGTCGTCGGTTCAACGGTGTTACTCAGCGGAACGTTTCTCTCGTTATTTTTAATAATTTGCGCTGTGAAGATTCATTTACGTGATTGTAATGAAATGCAAAAAAAAGATCAAAGGTATCTCACCATTATTTGTATTTTAACAACTTACTCTTCGCCCACGCCTTTACTCACCGTGAATTATTCTATTTTAGGTGTTTTTTCTTTGTTCCATTCGTGGTGGAAAATCGTATTTTTTCGAAAAACAATGCCAAATCCAAATAAAAGAGTAATTAAAATTCTAATTAACTAACATATTTGACAAATATTTGACCTAACCTAATCTAACCCAAACCATGATTATGATCTATGCAAATTGCAAATATAGTTAAAATGAAAAAAAAAGTGACTGCATCTGTTTGGAAATTATAAAAGCCCTCTCGTGAAGAACAGGCAAGAAACTCGAAGTCTTAATTTTTTGGCCAACTTTGGGGATCGAGGTCCCACAAATCCTGCCATATTCTACCTTTCTCAGTAATTGAAAGTCAAATTACTAACCCCCATATTAATTAAGTCAGATGACGATTTCTTTACACAAACCGATCCTAATTTTTACAAGCCCAAATTAATATTAAATCCAAAAATGTTTAAACAGACCATTTTTAAGGGTGAGTATAGGCTTTCACATTTCCTCGAGCTTTCCCATGTAATGTAACGTTCTTGCGAATGCTCGACGCTGTGTTCGGCGTGTTCGTGACAAATGAGCGTTTGCCTATTGATTTCTATTTTCCTGTTACTGTTCGTTGAAAATACATGAAATGTAGGACCAGAGGCCCAATTCTACTAATAAGTTACAGCCGAATCGAAACTGAACTGCTGCGACCGACCAATCAGAACGCCACATAATCACGTCATCGAACAATTGAATGGCAATATAAGCGCTCCGATTGGTCGCCGCAACGGTTCAGTTTTGATTCGGCTGTAACTTTTATTAGTAGAATTGGGCCTCAGTACTATCGCGCCTTTGCCTGATGAAATGTTACGCCCACAGAACCTCCATGTTGTGTGGTTACACCAATTAACTTTTTGGTTCGTAAATTCAGGTTGTAACAAAACTTTGCCTGTAGTACTCAAAGTTCGGTTCGTTCAACTTTGATGCATAGGGGAGTTCATTGTTGTGTTACAGGTAAATATTCAAGTCTATATACTTACCCTCAATGAAACCTACATTCGAGTAGGTATCAATCTTAAGACTTTTAATTCCATAAATGACGAATTTTACTCTTTATTAGCTAACGTCTCCTACTCATAATCTCATAGTTTACCTCTGTGCCAAATTTCATTTTCATATTATGTTAATCATTTTTGAGGTTGTGTTAGTAAATTACTTGTAACCTCAAAGATTGCGCATGCCAGGGTTACGGCAAAAACAGAAGATCACAGAACGCTGCCAATTTAAGTCTGTTTAATTCACAAATGCACAAGTTGCTCTGGCGAGCCGACAGCCAACGGGGCCGGGGACATAAGTAGTGGTGCTTTACACTGTCGGATAGTTTCAGCGGTAAAAAGTTTAAAATGGAAGTTAAGCGGACAGCGGAATTTTTGTAGCGTAAGTAACCACGAGAAAATAAGCTCACGCATGAAGGCGACAGTGTACACAGTTATATGTAAATTTACAATCACATATATAGCTAAAATGTGATGAGTTTACATTGTGGGAGTGAATTGAAAGTGTTTCAATTAAAAATATGCGAATAGGAGTAATTTTTCTATGACTTATGAACTTTTCGAAAGTGATGCAGAATAAATATACTATTCTATCGTATTTTATTAATTGACTAACACTATTTAAATGCAAGATATCACACTGACCTACCATACCAACTACATGTTCATCAAATCGACTGAAAAAGGCATATTATTATGCGCTTTCATCTACTATTAATAATAGTACCACGCATTAATTTTCTATTTAATTAAAGCGTGTCATCGGAAAAGTGTAGTTTTATTTAAATGAGTAGTACTCGTGCAAATAAAAGACAGTATTAGACGGTATTAAAGTGAAAATAATTACAAACAAAATACAGCAAAGTAAAATTAATTTCAATTAAACGCATTTACAGTAAAATAGTATTTAAATTGACTTTTTTATATATTTGAACTTCTCAAAATAAAAAGAGTATAATAGAAATATACTACTCAGGAGTATTTACTAATTTGAATTACATCTGCTTTATGGATGGGAAGTACATACAAGGCTTAAATCATAGATTATATATCTTAGTAAATTAGATTTTTAATTTAGTTATAGGTTAATTATTTTTTTTATTTTATTTGATGTTAATAAGTGCCTGTTAAGATGTATGTTGCATAAAGATTGTTGAGGAGTTTTTAAATTCTGTTAATAGCGATTCAAACGATGAGACATAAAAAAGACCTTCCGAGTTCCGTGTCTGTTCATTTCGAGAAGGCTCTCCCATTTTCCGAACAGGTATAAGGTTTTTTTTTATTTTCCACTTGTATTTGTAGACATCTTGGGATGCACACACAAGGTTATACAAATAATCGTCTAATTAGATTTAAAAAAAATGTTTTTGACGTCAACAAGGACGTGCAGCCCCCCTAGACAAGATGTCTTTCGATAATCGCTAACGCAACCGCTAAATGGACAATGTATGAGATTTGACAATTGCGCTTGAAAGCTAAGCGAGGGCTTATGTCAAATCCCATATATTTTCCTTCTAGCGATTGCGTTAGCGATTATCGAAATGTATCTTGTCTAGGGGGGCTGGTCTATCAAAGATCAGTCAACCCGGACAAAGCGTTTTATATGTTGATGACTAACAAAATATTGATTCCTGCAATTTCTCTGACGCGGGATAGTTTCTAGTAAGATTCAGCAACTTAATCACAGCTTAATCTAGGCAAAAAATTTTAAGGTATTCTCAGACATGGAAAAAGACATTTAAATGAAATAAGTCAAGTCTACCGCATCGCGGATTACCAAACTAAGATACGGTATTAGTTGTGGTACGTGTGCCAACTAATTATAAGAATGATTAATGTTAGAGTAGGAAGTGTCATTTCTGTAACTTTTAAAAAACTCAACAAGTCCATAAGCGTGCACAAGTTCATACAAGATGAAAAACCGCAAAGTTTTTAAATAAGTTTTTAAGTATTTTGTTGGGGTGTACAAGGGTGTACATACAAGGTTTAAATAATATGAAGAATGAAAAGTTTTTAATCCAGATTAACATCCATATACATATTCAATTATAATTATAGTAGGTAATGAAAGTAAATAAAATTGTAATAATAATGATTAATAATATAAAAAAATAGATTGTATCTATTTTTCAATATCTATGTTGAATAAATATGGCGATCAGACAGATTTTCTATACAATAGTTGTCAAATTATCATATTTATTCGTCAGATAAAAGTTAACTGACGATTGAAAAATCGGCCCCTAGTTAATTAGATTTTAATAAAATTAGTGGGTTATTAGATTCTTGTATTTTGTTTGACGTCAATAAGTGCCTTTAAAGGTGTATATTGAATAATAAATACTATTTAGTTTGAGTTTATATTTTAGGAAAAAATGTAGGGATAGGATTATTAAAGTAATTTGAGTATGGGGGTCTGAGGTATCCAGAGGGACAATCACACTATTTCCGAACGTTTGATCCAAAGCCAAATCGTTATTGTTGCCATGTAATTTGACATCTGACAGCTATCAAGGTGTTGTCAAAATGTATAGAAACGGAAACGTTTCTGACTTTGTTGAAACATTGTAAATAGTGCGAATGCTCCTCAGTTCAATTTGGAAAAGGGGTCTCTTGCCTAAATTACGAGTAGGTTGGAAATCCCCGCTTTAAAGGTATCATCGCCAAAAACTGTGGTATGCTTGGACTAAATAGGCTAGTCTTCTGATATTTTAGTTGTACAGAAAGTTTTCTTGAAAGTGATAAACCATTTTCTTATGATGGGACCGTAACTATAAATAAACATTACCACAAAAACGTGTAATACCCGAATATTTCCCCAGGGTGATAATATTTCATTGTTTCCGTGTCAGACAGGTGCGTTACCCGTTAACCCATATCATATCTCTGTAACTGTTATCTTTTCTGTAAAATATATAAAAAAGTAAGACAGTGACGCATGCTGGGATAAGTTTTATAGCTGACTTTTGTCGGTGACGACGTACTCGTAATTATTAAACTAGGTAAAACTCGACAATTATCATTGAGTTCCGGAGGTAAATATCTTTTTTTTTCTTTATTTCCAAACCAGGGAGGCTATCACTTAACTCATAGCGATGCACTCGCTACCATTTTAATGTCACAGGTGGCATTAGAACACTGGTTCTTAACCGGTGGTCCGTGGACCACTGGTGGTCCCTGTGGAAGCAGCCAAAGTGGTTCGCGAAGAGAAAGTATTATAGATATAACAAACAACCCTTTATTCATATATACTCTATATTGGCTTTGATTTGGTGGTCCATGGCTAGACAGGTATTTGTAAAATGGTTCCTCGTTACTAAAAGGTTAAGAACCACTGCATTAGAACCTAAGGCGGGGCAGGAACCTAGAGGTAGGGCCTCTGGAATAGTAAGTATATTCTATGTTGTGTTCTTTTTCCGGTAATGGCCTATCTTTAAACTCCACACATAGAAAGTCGAAGCCCGGAGCAAGATACATTTTTAGGGTTCAGTACCTCAAAAGGAAAAACCGGAACCCTTATCCATTAAGATCTCTCGGTTGTCCGTCTGTCTGTCAAGATCCGACCCCGTTCTCGGGAACGTGGTGAAATATGAAACTGAAATTATATCAAATAACTACTCGGGTCAGTCTCTTTTAGATGTGTGAAAAATCATATACTTGTAGAACAACGGGATCTAAAGATATGGCTGTTTATGTCGCATATTTTCGTAAATTTTGCGATTTAACAAGGGAATCAAAACCCTTGAATCATAAAATTTGGCAAGAACCTAGGTCTTATAGCACATATTGAGGTAAAAATCTGAAAACCGTAAATATGTAAGACATTGTTACGAACTTATACACGGTGTTTCAAAATAACCAATAAATAATCAATTCTTTATCGAAAACTCATTATTAAAATGGTGTTTACACGTTATGTCATTTAACCCAAAATTTTCATGTAAATCATAGTATCATCATAATGTCTATGATTTACATGTTTTCGATAAAGAATTGATTTATTTATTGGTAACTAGCTGCTCGCCCCGGCCTCGTACGGTTATAGTAAAATCCTTCTGACAATACAACAATTTATGAAACCGTAGACATAGAATAACATGAATGTCAATCTGTCAATTACGACACATTCTATATGAAAATGTTTAAATTTATAATTTTTGCTATTTTGTATTAATTTTTTTTCAATTATTTTCTTTTATACAAACCTAGTCCTGACAATAACAAACAGAACAAAATAAGAATTAACTAATTTGGTGCAGTCGTTTTGAAGTTATGCGCGTACATACATTTCGACGATTCATTTTTATTTATATAAGATAGATTTTAAAACACCGATATACTTCGGTTCGTTTTTAAAGAAACCTTCGTGCGTGACTCTGCGTGAGTCCATTTCACTCTTAGCCGGTTCTTTTTATTTTAATGCTCTGTCATTAAAATATGAAAATTATTAAAAAATTACTAGGATGGGTGTTTCAAATTCACAACGTAGAAACTTCTCTATCGGGAAAATACTAAGAAAAGAATTACAGTAAGACGAGATACCTTCTGAGCCATTAAAAATTCCAAGGCAGCGCGTAAAATCTGTTTCATATTCATTATAACCGTTAATACCCGTTCATAATCTCTCCTCTGATTTATGCGTAAAAACTGCTGGCTCTAAGTATCGCTCCCTCGGATTTTCCGTAAATACTTATATTACACGCGCACGCGAGTTTCATAGGCATTGACTGTATAATCGGTGTGTTAATTACGTCTTCGTTGTCGTAAGCCGGCTTTGTAACATTTGTACCAGGCAAACAGAGCCGCGCGCCTATCTTGTGTAGACAGCGGCGCGGCGGCGGTGGATTTCACCGAGATATTTTGCGGTCTCCACTCAGCCCCTAGCCACAAGCCACATCATAGGTGTTGTGACAAAGGTCTAAGGTAATCTAACATAGGTTTACTTGCATAACAGTATTTATTCATTGTGAAATAGGTTTTAATACCTATTTCAACAGTGTTCAAGTGAGTTTCAATTATAAATTTCCTATCTACCGATAAAAGTGTATTGAATTTCATTCCCTCAAAATATTGCCGCTGTATTCGGTGTGTGTAACTATATTGAACTATATGGTAGTACAATATTATGAAACGGGGCTTTTCGATATAAGGAAGGCTAAGCTGAAGAACGTGTTGCCTGATCGGAAGTTTTCTATCAATTGCAACCTGTTTGTTTTTAAATTGAAGGTGCATCGGCTCGGCTGCTACTGGGTACGCGCACTCAATTATTGCTTAAAATTAGGGGTTGGCGGTCAAGCGTAAATCGATTCTGATATTTGAGAAACCAGAAGAAGATTAGGCAGAAGAATGTATTATTATAACGATTTTTCTTTCTTCTTGACTCGTTCGATAAAAATTATGCAAATCCTGAAGCAGTGTTTACATTCTTCATCATATCAATAATATCACTAAATTTATACAATACTGGGCATAACAGCGGCGACTTTCGACTTTCATTAAGGTTAAGTACCACATACTCGTATATAGATTTTGAAATTCAATATTTCATCGTTGAAAATAAACACTGAAAAAAGCCGTTATAACGATGAATGAAACTGAATTTATTAAAGACGTTTTGTGATAGCTCTAAATAATAATATTTATCATGATGACGACCAAAGAATTCTCTCCTGTCCTGACTGTCGTTATTTTTCCAACTCGGCGACTTTTCACAATTGACTACAACATTATTGTTGTCTGAAAGTTATTTGCACAGGCTTAAAGCAAGATAGTCTGGGATGGTGGGAAAAATTTCAAAAACGAAATGGTCGGTACAAGGAGGTATTGTATTTTTTTTATTTATAGTGGAAGTTTAAAGAACCTGGAAAACGTAGGTTTCAACAAAGCAATGTTTGAATTGAACTAACTCCAATATCCTACCAGCAAAGTAGGCGAAATATGTACTTAACTGTCATGTTAATTCCTAATACGTCAATTAATCGTTGAAGATTCTTATGTACAGATTTGGATATTTTGTCAGATAAGTATTTCAGAACCCCTTAAACACAAATTTTCCTTGCTATTAAATAGAAGTGTAAGGTTGATTATTTCAGTTTGGAGAGTTTCTACAAAGCTTGGTGTTCTTCGGCTTATAACATAAAATTGATACCATACGATCATTTAGCAGTTTTGTGAAGTTACTAGCTTAGAAGCTTAGTTTGTCTTTACAACATGACGCCAAACTGATCGCTAAATAAGACAAAGCGTTTATCAACTGTTTAAGTTATGCAGGAGATCGTCGCTAAGTGCTTGTGCATGCCTCAGCTCTTCCCGCCGACACTCTATCTATTTGACGAGCCTTCATAATGCATGTTTCGGTAAACAAGACTTACCTTTTAGCGAGTGCTAATTAGGAGTTTCGGAATTATCCCCAATAAGCCCGTTGTATGCGACCCCCACGAAGTCTGAGATAATCCTGTGTACTTAGCTCGCTCGGAACTTTGCGGTACACGAAATAGCTTTGTCATAAACTAGAAACGTCGTCGTCAAAGTTGAAGTCTGTTCAACATTTCGTCGATATTAATTCTGTGTGATGGTGGAATTTCGTATAATAAACAAACCTCATACCACTACCGTAGCCAATGGCGGCATTGTCTGGCAATGCCCTTCCTTAAAATACCTTAGCTACAATTATATTTAATTATAGATACGCTATATGCCTACACTTCAACCGAACGTTCCGGACATATGCTGTGTTTTTAGCATACGAAACCATATTTAGTACAACCATACTTACCAGCTTTCTAGCCATCGGATTCGCTACAATAAAACATTCTCCGCGGAAACCAGTTGTGCGGTTGTGATAAAATAGGCCAGCATTGAAAGTTTCCGTTCTTCTCCAGGTCACAAAGTGAGTAATTGTAAACGTAGCTTGAATCTACGTAAAAAGTGTAGTGTTCCTCTAAATTTGTTCCTGAGTGTATAATAAAACAACGTTTGTTGGTTACGGGTCTCTCCTTAGACGATGATGAATTTGCCTACCACATCAAGCTCTGGTCCAGATGGTTTGATATAGGGTTTTGTTTTATGGCCTTGCTAATAAACATTGAATAACGTTTGAATAGTTATTCACAGGTAAGTCTCTTTTAGGCATGACTGATTCGACTATAGGATGAAAATGACAAAACACTGTGTAGATATTCAGACGTTATTCAATGTTTATTATAGTAAGGCCATAAAACAAAACTCAAATCAAATCATCTGACCAGCGTGATGTGGTGGGTTAATTCCTCCTCGTCTAAGGAGAGAGACCCGTGGGACATAAATTGGTTGAAGTGATGATGATTTATCAACCGTATTACAATGTAATAATCAACCTAATTTTTCGATTATCAGCAGAGCCTAGTGGAATTAGAGAAAGTGTACAGTTTTAAGAAACCTATATGACTGTACTGTTGATATCACTTGTAGCTATTTAGATTTGATGTCGATTCGGGGAATTCCTGACTTTTGCATTGACCTCCTGATTTATGAAATCTGTTGTTCAGGTATGATTTTTTAAGGCAAGGGCCAGTCGACGAAATCTTTACTCTTTCACAATGACCTTGTGAAAGAGTCAGTATTTAATTCCACTAGGCTCTACTGAAAATCAAATCAGCGCCATAGTTTTCCGTGACATTGACCTCTTCCTTAGGTACACTCATTACATTGATTATTTATCATTCGTTAGCGTGAAATAAATATTTTTTCTTTATTTCCGAATTGAGTATTAATTCTATCTAACAAAGCCTCTATGTATTCTATCTTCTGGACAAAAATAAACGTTTTAGGTAACCTGATATGCAGTGGCCTGCACAATCCACTTTAAGCAGGAGCACGTTCGCACAGCGGTGTGCTTATTTCAGTTATTTGCCGTTCGCAGATAATGTAAGTAAGTACCTACGCCCGTTATTTCCAAGCGCGCAGTCGTCTACGCCATGCGCTGCGCAGTACTGCGCATTCTCACCGGGTCTTCCAGTTCAAACATTTGTGTGCTCGCCCCAGCCCCGAGGCGATCTTGCCGCATTTATTGCTTCATTACAGGGTTTTAAAGCAGATAACTGCTCTTAGCGGTAGGGCTGCCCCTAAGTTCAATATAAGGCCAAAACTAAATTTGGAGTACAATATACATACAGATATCATTTATATTAACAACAATCTATATACATATTATTTTTTCATGATAAATACATCGATAAAAACCTATTAATAACGGATTCAGCTCATTTTTTGCGTTCCGTCAAGTATAATTTTTTTTGCTAAAGTCTGGAATGTCTCGCAGAGGCTAAATTTGTTTATTATGTATTCAACATACAATAATATCTACGCGATTATGATGTATCATATATTTGAAAATAACAGAAAAAATGCACAACACACACACACACCCTATCAAGCCGAAACCTATATGTACACATACTCATAGAAACCCATGTAAACATACTCATAGAAAAGTTTTGGCGTCATTGAAAATTCAAAATTATAACATTATTTCGAAATCCCCCATATAAACAGTGTCTGTAGAAAAAAATATGCATGAGGAGTTAGAAAATACGCATAGGGTATCCTTGGGGAAAGTTGTTCACTTTCACAAGTAGAGTTGTGTTATCTTTTTTTCGTAAGCGGTTGCATTACATTCTGTATAAAATCTATGTTTGTTTTATTGAAATAATTAATTATGCAATGCAATGTTTTCTTTGGTGTTTACAATAATTTATCTGTGATATAAAACAAATTAAAAAAAAGTATTAAAAATTGTGACTGCCTAGTGCGAGATTCATATCGGTCAAACTTTATTCACGATAAAGAGCGACTGTAATAAAAACCAGTAGGTAATGCATATGTGTCAACCCTAACACCTCTGGCCCCTCATTAGGTTGTGTATGCACAGGGGATATAACGAGTGTAGTTTGCTTTGCGAGGCGGCCTTTCATTTTTATTGCCTAATGTGGTTTTTGATTTCCCCTCTCCGTGTCATCGTCCCGTCGCGGGGCGAGGATAGGTAATTGCTTAATCGATGGCTTGTCGCGCCACGTGTTTACAATTACAATGCAGATGATGTTACTGTTATGTTCTTTTGTGTCATATTCAATTACATTTAAAATTATTGCAAAAAATATATTTCATGCACGTTTATGTAACATTACAGGCACCTGTTATTCAGGCCACAGACCCTATAGCCGAAATGACCTGGCACTACACCGATGACATCCCGGACGTCAGCCTGTACGAGATTAGTGTGGCTCTCAAAAGCAAGGCGCCGGGTGATGATAGAGTTACAGCTGAATTTCTAAAAGCGGGTGGACTTCCAGTCGGAGAGCGCTGCAGCGGCTATTCAACTCCGTCATACTCGGGGTCTAAAGCATGGCCTGTGCCATGCTTTAGGCGTTTTGCCCATGCTTTGGGCGTGGTGGCATTTTTCTTCAAAAAGGGCCACAGGGCCCAGTTGAAGAACTATAGATTCATTAGTCCATTACGCTTCTGAGTCATGTTTACAAGCTGTTCTCGAGGGTCATCACGAACCGTCTCGCACGCAGGTTCGACAGCTTCCAGCCTCCCGTCTGAACAAACCGGATTCCGAAAAGGCTATAGTACCATAGACCACATTCATACGCTGCGGCAGGTTATACAGAAGACCGAGGAGTATCATCTGCCATTATGCTTGGCTTTTGTGGACTATGAGAAAGCCTTTGATTCTATCGAGACCTGGGCCGTTGTTAGGTAACTCCAGAGGTGCCAAAAAGACTACCCGTACATCCAAGTGTTGCAGTCATTGTACAAAAATGCCACTATGTCAGTCCGCCTTCAGGACTGAAACCAATACGACTTCAACGAGGTGTGAGACAGAGTGACGATATATCGCCGAAACTGTTCACAGTTGCGTTGGAGGATGTATTTAAGCTTTTGGACTAGAGGGGACTCGGCATCAACATAAACGGCGAGTACATGACTCACCTTCGTTTTGCCGATGATATCGTATAGTCGTGGCTGAGACCGTGGAAGATCTAGGCACAATGCTCGAAGACCTCTGTAGAATTTCCCAACAAGTGGGTCTTAAAATGAACAAGACCAAAATCATGGTGAATTCCCGTGTAGTACCCACTCCAGTGAAGGTTGGAGGCTCTACACTGGAAGTTGTTGACGAATATGTTTACCTGGGGCAAATAGTCCAGCTCGGTAAGTACAACATCCAGATAAAGGTAAATCGACGAATCCAACTTTGCTGGGCAGCGTTCGGGAAGCTACGCAGCATATTCTCGGCCAATAATCTACCGCAGTGTCTTAAGATGAAAGTCTTCAATTCGTGCGTGTTGACAGTGGTGACGTACGGAACTGAGACGTGGCCGTTTACAATGGGTCTCATCAGAAGGCTCAATGTCACTCAAAGGGCAATGGAGAGGGCTATGCTCGGGGTTTCTCTACGCGATCGCATCAGAAATTATGAGATCCGTCGAAGAACTAGAGTCACCGACATAGCCCAAAAAATTGCAAACCTTATGTGGCAGTGAGCAGGACATATAGCTCGTAGGACTGACAGTCGTTGGGGCGGAAAGGTCTTCGAGTGGCGGCCGCGTAATGGGAGACGCAGCGTTGGTAGGCCCCCAAACGGTGGACCGACGATCTGGTGAAGGTCGCGGGAAGCCGCTGGATGCGGGGGGCGCGGGACCGATCGGTTTAGAGATCCCTGGGGGTGGCCTACTGGCCTATGTACAACAGTGGGCGTCTCTTGGCTGAAATGGTGATGATGACGATGATGACGTTTAAAATTAAGAAATTACGTGCCATTAAGTGGACTATATTGACCTACTATTGACTATGTTTCTCGATATAATAACTTTTTATTGCTTACCTGTTATGTAATTCAAATCGTTTTAAACGTTGTTTTTATCCCATCTGCAGAGCGCTGATTGGTGTGCTTGCACAGAAGTGCGAGCACAGTAGGTCGCATATCTAGAAAAGTCTTGTAGCGGACAATAATGGTTTTTGAATATAACATAATCGAGTTTGAATTAAAAACAAAAGTTCAATTCAGTATCTCCCAACCAAAGAGGTCGAACGTATGTTTAATGAAACAACGTTCTGAATTTACTCGCGTATGTTTTTGGTTTTAATAACATGATACATCCCTGGGGGACGCCTATGTCCAACAGTCACCTACCTGCCTATCAACTTCAGTAGATTCAGAAAGTTGTTTCACTAAAATACTATGCACGAGAATGCAAATAAATGACAGTTTCATTGCATTTTCATAAGAAACTGAAATGAGTTAATCCAGTCTATGGAGAAATTCCTTTACCGCCCTAAATTTGTAGATCGTTTACACGTCGTTATAGCTTCATTAAGGTTATCTTTCGCTTTGTATTTTGTACATTGCTATTTTAGTTTAATATTTTCTTACGAAATCCTTATCGAAATTAGAAATTTCTTAAGTGTTTTTTTGATCGGTACAATATTGGTAGATTAAGATACGATTAAAGTATTGTCAGTGCCTACCCAAATTAGATTACGGAGCTCTGTAATGGGTTGACGTAATGGTAAAGAGAGGATCGCGTGCTGTGCCGATGCCCGTTGCGTTGCGGCCTTGGTCGATTTAGTTAGTGCCATGTCGTCGCTGTCGTGCGTACCGATAGATATACCGATGTAATAAGCTGAATAGAAACCGAACGTCAAGGCGTTGCTCCACTGCTGCGCACGGCAATGTTGACTTAGCTTCGCTATGTATGAAAATAGTTGTGATAACGTCCATTGCAACCCACGGACATGCTACGCATGAATTAACATCATTTGATATACGCATATCTAGCCCCCTAAAACAAAAGCCACACGCATTGTTTTCCGCAATCGTTCCGCAGAAAAAATTTATGGTAGCAGTGTGTCATCGTCATCATCATCATCACAGCTCATACACGTCCCCACCGAGGGACACGAGCCTACCCTTACTAGTTAGGGCGGCCGATTAGGCCTTAGTCAAACCACGCTGGCCCAGTGCGAATTGGTTGACTTCACATACACCTTTGAATTACTTCGCAGGTGTATGCAGGTTTCCTCACGTAGTTTTCCTGCACCGTAGGAGCGTCAGATAAATATACATATGCAATTCGTGAAACGAAAAACACATTGGTACATAGCAGGATCGATCGCGGGCCTCCCGATTCTCCCGATTCGGGGCACCGTCCAGTGCCGAGGCCACAGTGCCACCGACGACCGTAGCAGTGTGTAGTGGCAGCTAATGTCATATCCATACATTTTTCTGCGGAACGACTGCGGAAAAATAAGCGCGTGGCTTTTGTCTAAGGGGTCAGTGCCCCAAGCACGAAACCATTATAGTTATGGTTAACTTAGTATTATTAGTATGAAAACTATAGCAGCGCCGCTATGGTCGTTTAAGGAACTAAATGGTATCGTAGTGGTAATGATATAGTTAACGAGAGCTAAAGTATGAGAATCGTCAGCACGAACTTACTTGTAACATGTCGTATTGTTTTATTCGACAGCTAGCTATCGGAATATCTCTCACCGAGTATTTTACAGTGAGAGAACTATCGTTACGTTACGAGCTCACGATAGTCGTACGATAGTGTTTCTAACTGCCCATGTATTATCTCAATCGTTATCGGATAGTAAGTAAATACGATTACTATACTAGAACGAGAGTGGTTCGTGCTAGGGGTCAGTTATCAGATATGTCACCCACGCAGCTCACGCTATACACGGCTGCTGCGTAGAATATGCACGTTAGCAGCGTGTGGGTCCATTTGGTCTAGCTACGTATGCCTATCTTTATACAGCAGCACATGCGTGGTTAAATAAGTGGGTCTGTCATGTATGTGTTTGTGACGTCATCGAGCTCTGCGTTCCGCTTGTTCCGTTAAGGACAGATTCTGGTTTGGGCAGATTCTTGATACGGCCGGTTTTTTTTTTGGCAGATTCGTTATAGCGTGACCGTCGCTGGCTACGAATTTAGTTAGTAGTGGAAACGTCGATCCCTGTGGTCTGACTAGCGGACGTGACGGAGCGTAAACCGCAGTGGAGCAGCGCCTTTACATTGGATTTAGTGACACCGACATCACTTTTAGTTTCACTAAAGTCGCATTGATTATTGCATTAAAAGTTGTTGCCCCTTTGCTAGGTTAATGAAAGAAAACAACTATTTATTACATTTCAACAGATTTTTGGTTTACGTGATCTAGTGAATTTTCAGACAGAATACTGAAGTACAGTGTCAGAATAATGGAGATATGCTATCTTTTTTTACTTAACACATATTTTTGTGTAGCATTCTATATCATTTCGTTTTACAGTAGAAGCTCAGCCATCGATTTTCCGCCAGCTTTTGTCAATTATTGTCGTGAATATTGCAAAATTTGTACATTGTTTCGAACAAAGTTTGTAATATGCACATGAATAATTATTATAATTATAATAGAAATATTTGTGTTCTGTTGATGTAGTGGAGATTTTTTTTGATTATGCTTAACACTAGCCAGTTACAACATACATAACAATTCTTATGACTACGCTACCTTAAAATCCTTCTTTTGCAAAATATGTGAACGTCTGAACTTTATTGCCTACTTCATATTTCTATAGTTAATAATAAAAGAATCATTGTATTATATTTATCCGTTTGTAATAATACTTGTTTTATAACTATCGGTCTGAATGAATCGAATCCAAATTTTGGACAGATGTTATTTATTGTAGTAGTAATGAAACTATATGCCCCATTTATATGCAAATAGAACGAAACGAAATAGTAATTAAAGCTGAAATACTTAATATTGCATTCGAAACACGCACAATTATTATAATGATAGGTATTAATGTACTATTATCACCCTGGAAAATTTTAGGGACGCTTCAGGACACATTCATTATTTAAAAAAAATAAAAAAGCAAACCTTTTTCATGGTTTTCAAAAGAAAAGACAATAATCTAATCGGTCTGTAGGTCTTCAGTTGGGAGCTATCTTTATCCACTCCTTTGGGAATAAATATAACCCTGACCTTAGTCCATAGACTTGGGAGGTACCCCCAAGGTCGGAGGTCAGTAGGGCCGGGAAAATGCCATCCTCGCCTGCAGTCTTATATGGCTTGATGCTATTAATAGCCCAAGCCACCCGTTGAGGGCCGACACTCAAAGAGGCTTTTCTCCAATCGTCCACTTTCGGCTTAGGCCTGGAGAGTTTTGTCAAGCTTAGCTGCTATGTCGAATCTAATGTACCTGTGGTCGGATAGTGCAGCCTCCTCCGAGACGTGCTATCCCCGAATGCGGTTCACTAAGCGCGACGTACAGAGGGTACGTCATCACTGGAGGGAGACTCTGTACCAGGGTCGTCTGCTTAGGTACCTCCGTCTTACCTATTTCTGCCGCAAAGCAGCAGTGCTTGCATTGCTGTGTTCCGGTTTGAAGGGTAAGATATGGCAGTGAAATTACTGGGTACTGTGACTTTACATCTTGTGTCACAAGTTGGCAACGTACACTGTAGTTCTTGTGGGGGTTGCAGTTTTGCTGCGAATCTCACAAGAGCCACATGTATTATAGGTGACTGTTACCACTTACCATGAGGTGGGCGGTTTGCTTGTTTGCCAACTTTCTGCAATAAAAAAAAATGTCTAGGACTTCACTACGGGCTGCCGTGATGGATGTGGGACGTTATATAGTGGTTTTCAGTGTTAAGTAAAGTGTTTTATTTAGTGCTGAATTGAATCATATCTCTGAATTGTCCGTATTTCGCGATTTTCTATTGAACAACTTTTACTATGGGACCAATCTAGAAATTGCGAATAAAAATCAGCTGCTCCATACAAACGTTCGACATCCACTAACCTTAGATGTATGGAATAGCTGATTTTATTTTCGCGATTTCAAGATTGTTCCCATAGTAGAAGTTGTTCGTTTCCTTGTCCGAACAAGCACACAAAATTTGGCTCCTACTTAAAAAGTAAGCCTGTATACAGGATTACTTTTTTATCACCCCGCAAAAGGGGAATGCCGGATTTAGGCCCAAGACTGCACATCAAATCCATATTGTCTAAAAATCATATAATATTTATTAATTATTATTTGCCTAATGGTTGGATATAATTCAATACAAATAAATAAAAAATTACTGAAACGATCGCTCTAAATTCATAGAAATTCAAAGCGGTGACGGTCACCACAGACTTGCCCTAACAAAAAATAATTATGATAACAATCGATTAGTTTCAATCGATTAATAAGGTATTATGTTAGTGTCTATCATTGATTTACTACCAAACGTTTGGTAGTAAATCAGTGGTGTCTACGTATTATATTATATTTAGCACATACCTACATATAATAATTCTCAACATAAAATGGATGTCACAATTGTACCGCGTAGCGTTCGATACTCGATTTATATACAGTACCTACTCAGTTATATAGTTTTTTTTTCCTGCCGCAAACAGGAGCTTTGTTACTACAAACGCACAACACACCAGAAGATTGAACAAAAGTTACATTGTCATTTTTTAGTAATTTGTGAGAAAATATTGGCTCTTAATGCTCCTGCTTATAAAGTCCAACAAAAATACAACAAAAAATTTTGAAACTGTCAACATTGCTTTGCGTTTTTTAAAACTCTTGTCAAAAGCTATTTATGTTACATTTGTAACATACGATATGATAGAAACTAAATAGTTACCAATAAATCTTGAGTGAGTATGAGAAAACTTAACAGTTTTTCATACAAACGTCTCGTCGGTGCAGTTTAACAGTTCGATCGTAACGATTTTTCGTAGAATCTATAAAAAGTGTACCGTAGCGACTTTAAAGGTGTTATTTTTAATTCGTCATAGCAAACTGACAGCGAAAACGATGCTTTATGACAGTAAGGCATTGTTCAATAAGAGCTCAGCATTGTAAACAACTCTCAGTTTGGTTCGTCGAATTAAAAATCATACTTTAGTCTCTAGCTAACGTAGGTAGGTAGGTAGGTAGGTAACGTATTTGTAAATGTTTAATAAATTACTTATTTTAGATAATACGCTGTTAAAATCCGTTCTATTATCATTATAATTTTTCATATGACAGAAGGAAACAAAACTATAAACTACTTATTATCCCTTTTGTAACTCAGCTCCTTTTTATGAATAGCTGTTTCTTACGATCGATTATTTATTATTTGATCGATTGATACAATTGGTACTGTTACAAGATGGCAACACCGGAAACTCAACATGTCAAAAGTTCATACTTTGCGAGTAATTGTTTTGTGTTCTTTTTTGCGATCTAACTAAGAGGAAGTATGAATAATGACTCCGACGACTCTTCTTCTTTAAACAACGACCACGGCTTGAACATGGATTCCCGTACCCATACGACAACCCTGGCAATGATCTGATTTGGCGATGGCAACGACCGGCGACCACGGCATGTCCATAGTTCGTCACATCACAACAATCAAATGGCAGATTGAATGTTTCCAGAATGCACGACATTTACTTGAAATAGCAGAAGTGTGTGATGTGGTACAATGTTGGGTTGAACCACAACAAGCAAAAAGTTAGTACAATTCATAACCTGTATTTTGATTCATTTCATAGTTGAATATTTGCAAAAAATGTTATTACATTGCACATGATAATGTTCAATAGATAGCAAACTAATAAATGTAAACTATTTTTGAAGGTATGTGTGTCAAGTGATATGTCACTCGTTTTGCACATCTGCATGGGATCAGATTCGACATCCAAGAAATCAACCAATGGAACCAGTTACCAGCCATCCCTAAGTATGCATCAGTTGCGGTCGCTCTCTTAAGGGAGAGATGACATAGATTGAGGATGGATACTCCAAGAGCAAGTTGCATAACAAATATGGTTATCCATCAGATTGCATCACATGAGGTGAGATATAGGAATACATATTAAAAAATAAGTAAGTCCTCCGCTGTATCTGAGTGTCTATCTATATGTTCATGATGATATCAAACTAGTCAATGGATTTTCATGTGGTTTTTATCATAAGCTAGATAATTTATTCTGAAAGATTTATATGTTTACATTTATAGAAAATAAATCATTTTATGGGGAAAATGAAAATAAGCAAGTGAAGATGTGGGTGGAAATCTAATTGAAAAAAATTATGTAGTGCTAAAGCACTTCTTTAGAAAAATAAACCCACTGCAACCATTTTCCATACATTCAAATTGCTATGGTGGTATGCTTTTAACACTAATTTCTTCCCACTGTATCATTTCATAATACTTATTGTATATTTTTTGCATGCTATGCATTCATTCATACACATATTTTCAAATTCAAAGCCTTTATTTGCCAACATGAAGAACTTTAGACTACATTACATTTTTTTTAGATGTGTAATAATTACATATTTTATTATATTACAATTATTTAAACAATATTGAAACTATACTTATGTACTAAAGATTTTATTTTAGAACAGTAGCTTAGTCATCAGACCATTTCTGGAGTTGTCTACCTCTCCTTCTTCCTGCACCCTGACGGGGAGTCCAATCTATTAACAATTTCGTCCATTTTGGTGTTCTTTCCCTGATCATATTTGGGTTTCAATGTCTTTCCACTTTATTATTTCCCATAAGAATATTAAGCAGTACATAATAACTGTAATTAAAAATGCTCTTTTGGTCTCATTTTGTTCTAACTCGCACAAATTGATATATTAGGTTTTTAATTTAAAAGATATTAAACCAGTAATTATTAAATGTTTTTGCATATATTTTATAACATTTTAGTACTTTTCTCATTGTTTCAGTTGCCAAGATTAGCTCACCTCTGTCATAATTGTTGGCGAAGAATTGACAGAACAGTATTACGTTGAACAGTATTACATTGAACTGAATATTGTAGAAGGTGTTTGTCAGACAACACAAGAAAGTGCAACCCCATCTAATGATATTCTGCTATACTAGTGCTCCAAGTACCCATGGACAATGTTCTTACCCTGGTTGTAATGTGTCTGATCGACATTTGTACCAACATCACTAAGTTTTTTACTTTGGAATTATAATATTATGTGCCTCCAAATTCTCAAATTGACAATTGGCAATTTTTTCAAGCAGGAAATGGTTTTCATGTCATTTTCTTTGCTCGTTAGTTGGGTAAAACAAAAAAAATAATAGGTTAAAAAGTATGGTGATTTCAAAGTCTAGTTTTTGGTAATCTAAATACATTCTGAGCTTATTTATTACATAAAATGTATTCAAAAATATAAAATAAGTGATTGCCCTTACTGAATAATGCAGTTGTATAAGTCAAAAATTGTTTTTTTTTCAAATAAAAATAATAATAACATTAAAACCCCGACTTTTTTTAAAACAATTCTTTTACCAATTAATTGTTGTATTATATACTGTTGATGCCACAAAGTTTCACATGTGTGCACTATGGGCCGAAGTTACTATGGAAATCTGTCATTCCCCTTTAAAGGACACTTCTGGACATGGTAGCAGAACGATTGAAACATTAATAAAAAAAATATCTATTATATTTTATAATATTATTATTTTTTTTAAAAATACTGCACTAGTTTAGTGCAGTATTTTTTAATATTTTATATAATAATGGATGTGTCCTGAAGCGTCCCTTAAATTTTCCCGGGTGATAAAAAGGTAGCTCTGTAAGTATATATCATCAACAATTTAGTGGATTTTAAAACCGCATGCCTAATTATTGCTTTACTTATGAAATTTTATTCCTACTGTTTGTCAATCTTAACAAGACGTGCATTGATTGTCCAACGCGTATAGATCGTGGACTACATTCAGAGCCGAGAAGGGTCACCGTCTCAACGTCTTTCAAAAGCTGACCCCAACATACCTTAACAGTATTTGGGCGAGCTCAAAGAGCTCCGATTTAAATATAAAACGACTGAGGCGACGAAACTTAACTAGATTGCGAATGATACTTTTTTTGTTCCTTTTTTGTGTTATTATTAAAAGGATTTCTATGTCGTTTGCTTCGTAACAGTGAAAGTTTTGTGATATTAAAGGACATTTAGAAAGTGATACTTAGTTTAATTTTCTTTATAGAAAAAATTTTACTCGAAATTAGTGTTGATGATGTTGCTCTGTCAAAGCAACATTTGATTTTTTTAACAAATTTCAAATGTTGAAATCTTTATGAACTTACTTAACTGCTTTTTGAAAAAATGGACCTCATATAGGTAGATAAACAAAGTCAAGTCAGAAACTTAAAGCTACGGGATATCTTCATCGATTTATCGAGGAGAGACACGCCGAGCGAGACCGGTCGAAGCGGTCCTGCCGTGCCCTGCAAAAGATGTATTGTGCCCAAAAGTAATATGTATAATGCCCGCGGGCCGCAAACCCTGCCTTCAACTAGTCATTTGTCACAACCCTGTTAGTGAAGTGGGGGATTCCATTTTTATTCTATCACAGGATAGTGCTTACTGCTTCTATTCGTCAGCGGAATAAACCTTTCTTCGGATTGTCGAATAAATCAAGTTTACCCGATTGTCATTGTTGTACTATTAAGAGGAAATCGTACAGAACGTTTTTCCATACAAACGTAGTGCCCTGTTTCCTTCCTGGATAATGGCACTAGTTGCTCTATTTTTTCCAATAACAACAATGGCCACTATATGTATGTTCCTATGTTTTCCTTTTTTATTAAGTTAATTATTAAAAGAGATTTTAACCCTTCAAAAACCAAAAAAATCGACCTAATTTTCTGCTGTATTCAAACGTCCAGCAAACAAATTGAACAAGATTATATGAAAACATAGAAACAGTAAAAGCCTTGCTTTAATTTTTTACGCAAAAAGTAATTAAATCGATCAATTTTTCGCGAAGAAAACAGGGTACTACGAAACTTTTTTTTTTATGGGATAGGGGGCAAGCGAGCAGACGTATCACCTGATGGTAAGTAATTACCGTAGCCCATGGACACCCGCAACCCCAGAGGAGTTACAAGTGCGTTGCCGGCCTTTGAGGTGGGAATACGTTCTTTTTTTGAAAGTTTGAAGGTCGTATCGGTCCGGAAATACCGCAGGCGACAATTCGTTCCAAAGTTTGACTGTGCGAGGCAGGAAACTTCGAGAGAAACGCACAGTTGTGGACTGCCAACCATCTAAGTGATGGGCATGGATTTTTTGCCGCGTGGAACGATGGCGGAAAGAGGCGGCAGGTATAAGTCCGAACAATTCCTCGGAGCATTCCCCATAATAAATACGATAGAAGATGCATAGCGAAGCGTCATCTCTACGCAGCCCCAAGGTATCAAGCCGATTTGAAATTTCCTGGCAGTCGACGATTCTAGTCGCTCTCTGTTGAATGCGGTCCAGTGGGAGAAGTTGGTATTGGGGTGCCCCAGCCCAAAGATGAGAACAGTATTCCATATGAGGCCGAACCTGCGCCTTGTAAAGCTTGAAGGCGGTGCGCCGGAGAGAAATACTGTCTCGATCTGTTGAGCACACCAAGCTTCTTAGAAGCTAATTTAGCTTTACCCTCTAAGTGGCCACGGAACTGGACTTCGCTCGATTGTCGACACCAAGGATCCCAATATTGGCTGAGGCAGTTAGGGGAATGCCCTGAAAGCGAGGACTGTACTTTTCATAGATATTTTCTCGGTCTAAATCGATCAATTTTTCGCGAAGAAAACAGGGGACTACGAAACGTATATTTTGTGTACTTTTCATAGGTGTTTTCGGTCCGAGCTGCAGTTGTCCCTATAGCGCTCAGTTCAAATGTTCGGGCACACAGCGCGACAGCAATACATTTTACAAATACCTATTTTTGAATTCTCTCAACCTTGGTGTTTCCTCTTAAGGACTGTGAAACTGTTTAAAAACAAAAAAAACAGCCAAGTGCGAGTTGAACTCGCACACCGAGGGCTCCGTTCAAACTTATCTAAGTATACATACAGGGTAACTTTTGAAGCAGGAGCCAAATTTTTTACATCTAGGTTTTTTGTTCAGATTTTTTCTTAATATGTGCATATATGGGTGTCGTAGAGTAACATCAGATTTATTATTTTACTACCGTCATCTCATACATTTATGTGGTCCGTTTCTCGTTTGTTTTAGCAGTCTGTGGATGGGCTTGGGATTTGATTGCCAAAACAATAGATACCGTGAGTTCTGTTTACGTGAAATGGACCACACAAATATATGAGATGACCGTAGTGAAATAATAAATCTGATGTTACTCTGCGACACCTACCAGCTTCAGTCGTCCCTTAACCATGAATGCTGCAAAGCGTTCGAAACGTCCGAGGGGCTAAATAATTAAAATGTTTTAAAGTTAAATATACGCGTGTAAACCCGAAAAGTGTAGTTTTATTTAAATGTGTAGTACTCGGGCCAATAAAAGACAGTATTTATTACCTTGCTTCTTGTAAAATGTTATTATTCTACGGGTCAGGTCTAGGTCAACGGAATGTTCTGATTCCCTTGTAAAATCGCAAAATTTGCAAAAATATGCGACATAAACGGTCACATCTTTTGATCGCGTTCACTTACAAGTTTGATTTTTTCACAGCTGGAAGATACCGTAGACCCGAGTATTTGATATAAATTTCACTTCGATATCTCTACGCGTATATCCGAGAAAAAGAGTCTTGACAGACAGACTAACAACAAAGTGATCCTAGAAGGTTTCCGTTCTTTCCTTTTAAGCTATGGAACCTTAAAAAGCAGACATAATTATGTAGGAAGTTTAGTTTTAAACCATTGGTATGTTTACTTATTATGAAATTGTTCTATCATGCTCACTCGACGAGCTTACGAGGTCCAAAGCTAGCATAGCATAGGGTAAAGACTGCATAGCTAGGAAGTGTGGCTATTGAATAACGAGACTGATGCTGTCAAATATTCTATTTCACCCTCAGTAGGTCCCTCCCTCCTCTTATCCTCTATCCCTACATTCTTCTTGCGAATCATTCATTGTTAAAATTAGTGTTGTAGGATTTCTTCCGTCAGCTTCTTCAGTACGCGTGCCCTTTCTTTTCCACAGCTGTAAAGGATTTAAATATTGTTCCTTTTAAAGCAGATCTCATCTGAGGAAACAGAAAACGAATAAGGCGGTTGGTTTATCACTGAGATGCCGTACTTGCCTAGAAACCGTTTTTCCGTATAGATTCTTCATCAATTCCTACAGTTTAAGCAATCGCAGTAACATTTAACTGAATATACTAACATTTAACTGTCATATCGAATTAAATTCATATTACCGATTTCGTCGATATTGTTGTCCGTTTTTGACATGGAAGGTCGATACGGGTGTGAATCATTACGTCTTATCAGCTATCTTGAAAACCTCGTACCTACTCAAAAACAAAATAATCATTAATTGCCATACGGCATTTATAAGTTTCATGTAATATTTCACAACAATTCATTGCTTTGTTTTAATTAACATCTTTCCAGCGAACCAAAAATAACTCTTGTGCAAATGAAGGTTACGTCCATATTGATTTGTCCAGAAGCGTGAGGCACTGCAATCGAAGATGAAAGCTTCACGGTAAGCAGTTACCGGTTGCTGGCGTTTGGTGCATACTAACTGAATCTTCTGTAGCGTCAATTCTCTTTATTAAAATACGCCACACCAGTTATTTATATATAAACCTTTTCTTCAGATTAGTTTAGGCCTTTAAGACAATTTTTACTCTGCAAAGCTCCCTAACCCGAAGAGTTTCTAATTTCATAACTATATCAATATCGGCGTAGATTACGGAATCGAATTAAATTAAGATTTTATACTTAACTAGCGAACCTAATGTGGGACAGTGTGGAGTGATTAATAATATTATGATTATAATTAGTCTATACTACGGGATATTTTTATCTACTTATACAAATACAAATAAATAAAATTGAAGTGTCTGTTTGTAATGTCAAAATAACAAGTTTTTACTAAATGGGTATGAATGTATATTGGGTACCAATAACAAAAACACAATTTAAATTTTTTTTGTCTGTCTGTCTGTTTGTTTCCGCTAATCTCCGGAACGGCTGGACCGATTTTGATGGGACTTTCACTAATAGATAGCTAAAATAAAAGGTATAACATATGCTACTTTTTATCAAGACCGGTCCAGCCGTTACTATTCCACGCGGACGAAGTCACGGGCACAGCTAATATACAATATTAACGGCTATTTTCTCATAAGACAGAACAAAGGTACACGGACGTACACCGTACAGCCCGCCAGGCGCCAGCCGATCTGTCCCCGCATTTTTAATCTCTTATATCTTCTAGGATATTCGTTTTAATGATATGCTGTAAAGGGGAATTTCTATCTACATGAAATGTCTACATCTATTGTATTTAATTTCTATGAATCGTTGAATTTCTCGGCTTTTCTCTACTATAATATGCATGTATTATAACATTTAAAAACATTTTTTAATCACTCTATCTATTGCTGGAAACTGCCTTAAAATCCGTTGCGTAGCTTGAAATATCTAAGCGCACAGACAGCGAGGGCGACTTTGTTTTATACTACTCGTATGTGGAGATACCTGAAATTTTCGTTTCTGTTCTATTTCTCACCGTATTTCTATGACTGGCTATTTGGGTGTGAATGCGTCACTTCCACATACAAATTAAGGTATCCGGTAAATGAAAGCGAATACACCGCATCAGATTGACTGAGCTTCGGCTATGCCTTGACAATCAGCCGAACCGGAATAATGCGTATTAGGTTACTGCGACGTTTGTTACCGGGGCTTATCTTCTCTGCCCTCTTGCACAAGTGTTTGAATTGGGTCGGATGTATTGGTTTATATAGAAGCAATAGGACCGGTTGGTGGTTCCTTTTTAACGGATTTTTACGAGAAGTGGATTAATGACTATTCTCTGGCTTCATCAGGTCTTTGGAGTTAGGTTAGGCGCGCGTTGAGAGGTAATTAGGCGCCAACAGGGTTTTCATTTAAGTCAACTGTCTCTTCTAGCTCACCCTTGTATGATCTATTACTTATGTTTGTTGCTTTATAACTCTGTCATTTATTATCCAATTTGGAATACTAACCCATTGGTCCCATTGTCACCAAAGTCAGGATCTGATGATGGAATCCCAAGAAAATCGAGGGAAACCCATAAATTTTATAGGCACGTCCAACGTGTTTTGAGCCGCGCTGATGATGAAAGGATCCTTGATTTTTATTACTTGGCGGTTAGATTTTTAAATGCAATAGGCAATACGTATCGATCCTCAATTGTATTCTTTCAAGATACTTCGGTGAGCTGCTATTAAATTCATTAAAAGATTAAAATAAAATAAAAATAAAAACCGTCTTCAAAAAGACAAAAAAGTCAAAACTTTAAAATAATAAATGTGCGATTTGTTTTTGATTTCGGTTTTTTTAATGAGTTCTCTTAATTTCCTTGCGTAATAGTCGATTCATTTAAATTCCTCTGCAGTTTTTGCGTATTAAGTTATAATAATATACGAGTATACAGTGTGTAACGAAAACCCTGTGAACTCTTTTAGGAGCATGTTCAGAATCGATATACACGGTGTTTCATAATAACCAATAAATAATTAATTCTTTATCGAAAACTAATTATTAAAATGTTTTTACACGTAATGTCATTCAAAAGGGACACCGTCACTTATACCCGGTATATATAAAAGTTATGGCTATATTGACAATTTAAAATTGTAAAATTTATTTTGAAATATCCCATATGAATAGAAAGTGGAGTGAAGCCTTGTCTGTGAAAAGTGTATGAGGAATTTGAAAATTAATTATACTATTTCAAATTTTCAATGACGCCATCATATCTTTTCTTAGATATGCCTATGGCCTAATCTTTTATAATATCGATTCTGAAGATGCTCCTAAAGGGTTCAAAGTGTTTCTTTGTTACACATTGTATACATATATTGAATAATTTAAGATCTTCATTCGATATTATATGTTTTCGAACGCTCGAGAACCGGTCCCTAAACAGGTAATTTTAAAAATTATCAGCATGAAATACATTAACGGCGTGGAGTGAAGTCTCGCCTGTTTGTGACCGCACAACGTGGCCTTTGCTTTCTTTGGACGTGACTCGGCCGTGAATGGCACCAACGTACATTTTAATTTTCTGAAAGCTTTCTAACCGCTCTGAATATTATGGTTGATGTATACATGGTTATTTTTTTATCACCCTGGAAAATTTTAGGGACGCTTCAGGACACATCCATTATTAGGTATATAAAAATTTGAAAAAAATGAAATAAAAAAAAAACTAAAAATTCTGCTCTCAACTAGCGCAACATTTTTAGATTTTTTTAAAAAAATTCATATAAAATTAAGTGAGTAATTTTTTTTATTCAGCTTTAAATCATGCTAATACCATGTCGTGAAGCGTCCCTTAAATTTTCCAGGGTGATAAAAATATAGCCGTGTATATGTAATATGTAAAACAAACATTATAATTATGTAAAAGTTGATAGAATATTTCAGAAAATATGAACATTGTTTTATATTGTCAGCTTAATTATGAGCTTGTGAAAATTGAGCCAAGCGAGGACTTATTACGACAAAAAATGACTGAATCCGTTTTCTAGAATTTACAATAGAAACAAATGCAGCTCGGACCGAAAATAATCGTACCTATAAAAAGTACACAAGATATACGTTTCGTAGTCCCCTGTTTTCTACGCTAAAACTAAACTGATTTATGCGTTTGCGATTTAATTACATAACACCCTTTTCCGTACCATTACGAATGACAGTTTATGGATCCAATTCGCCTATTTCTCGATTCTACAAGGTTATAAACAACTACAGTTACAGAGTTGATTTTAAATTTGACTCGCTTTATAGTATTCGAAAGGTTGAGATAACGATTGATTTAGAATTACGATGCAGATTATTATCATTTATTTTTATATTCTGATGAAGAACTAAAAAATAGTTAAATATCATGTCGAATTAAACTATAATTGTTTGTTACACCTAATTATAACACTAAATAGAATGTACCTAAATGTTATTATGAGAATTGATCTAAACAAACGTTGGTAAATCTAAATAAATAAATAAACATGTTGATAGTAGCCATTGATTTTTTTTTGAAAACAGCTATTACCATTTACCAGGAAGGAAACAGGGGACCAATACGTTTGTATGGAAAAACGACCCGTACGATTTCTTCTTAATCTTTGCATTGAAATGGACTGTTTAGATTAATTATTTTACACATTGGTTATAGAGAAACGGAAAAAGAAAAGTAAATGAACCATATTTTGTCACGAAAATAGAACTTTGTTTGATTAATCAAAAAGCTAGAACCTTTATACAATAACCGGTTTGATTTTTTATTATATATCTGTTAATGGAATGGTTCGTCAGTCAACGTCTTATGCAGTTAAAAAGTAAGATCTTAACATAATATAATATAAAATATATAAATAATGTGCTTAGCCATTCGCGCTTTGATCTCATTTGCTCCCTAATGATCGTAATTATCTGGAGGATGGGTAGCATTGAACGGGATAATGTAACTTCGGCTATGAAATGGGACTATTGTCGACACAGACACTTGTTGCGTATATTAATTAACGTTAGGAGAGAATATTATTATTACGACATATAATATTTATGTATCCTTATATAATTTATGTAACAGTGATATAAAGGTTATACCAATAGACGTGCATTTTTATTGCCTAGAAAATTGCACAATAACATTTTTTATTTTGTACCCCAGTTTTGCAAAAATCGTTTACAACGTGGTAAAAGTAACGTTTTAGTTCGGGCACTGATGCGCGTCAGCGACATTGGAAGCTATGCAATAAAGGGTTTTTATTATTATTAATATTGTAAAGACTTCACACTATCTGTATTCGAGAATTAATGTTATTTGATTGTACCGCAAGCATTCAGATAATTTTCGGATATTTAAGCGTGTAAATAAGAACTAACCAACGAGCCGCTCGGAATCCGGAAAACTGTGGTCGCAATCACAGTGTGGCCCAGTGGCTTTGTAATTCCGCCGCTGAAACCATTGACGTATACGGTCACATAAACGTCAATGACTGATGGCTGATTTCACCAACCATAACCTAGCTTAGGAAGCGGGTACGGTGCGGTTACGCATTTCCCCCCCAGGAAAAAAAAGGAAGCCCCTAAGACGTATGCTGTCACTTTTTGTCTTTAATGAAAAGAATGTGACAGCATGCCACCTAAGAGTACCCTAAGCTAAGAAGAGGTTGGTGAAAATGGCCACGAATCGCACGAAAATGGGTGCTACCGTATTTATGCTCACCAGTTGGCACAACTGGCGAATAAAGTCCAACTGTCAAAATTAGATTGATTTGTTTAACTACTTTGCAAATGCAAAATTATCACAAGTTTACGTTGTTCAATAAATAAAAAATAAATCATAATTAAATAAACCCACGACAATAGCCAACAATCACTTATTACCGCAAAACCCGGCTTCCACTGACATTTGGACCTCATGCAGGCTACAATAGCACCCCTCGCGTAAATAAATCTCTCGGGGTAGGCTTATTGACACTGGAGCGTATTCGGCTGTAATTCTTTTGTGAGCAGGTGGACGTACCTACCTTGTAATTATTTATAAATATGTTTTACTAGCTGTGCCCGCGAACTAAAGACTTCAACGCGTTCTTAGTTTCGTATCTTCTATATTTTTACCGTTTTAGCAACATTTTTCATTGACTCTCCTCTCCCATTGGTCGTAGCATAATATTATTTAGCCTAAAGCCTTCCTCGATAAATGGACTATCGAACACAAAAATAATTTTTCAATTCGGAACAGTTATAGTTCCAGAGATTAGCGCGTTCAACTAATCAAACGAACTCTTCAGCTTTTATGCGTTGGATTTTATACGTATTATTCAAATATACATTACAAAGCCGCATACCTAACAGTGTTACATACGCACACAGGTGATAATTTACACAGTGGACTAAAGGCGGACTTTTATGCATGAAAATTTATGGCCTCTTTTTAAGACAAACTATATGGAATAAAAAAGATAAGTCTCATCTTTAATGTATTGGTATTTTAAAAACAACCGTAGCATGGGGTATGTACGTGAACTGATTGATTGTTGCTAACGTTTCTTTCATCACAGTGCCCACCGGTATTGATCCCGCACCGTAGACATTAACGTGGGGCCGTCTAGACCGAATTGATTATCGTGTAGTAACTCATTAAAAATACAAGACCGCAAGAAAGCTGCTTGCCACAAATGAAATTTCGGTTCATCCAATCTCAAGGTGCGTTTGTGCGTCGCGGCAGATCACAAACAACCACGCTGCGTCAATAGTTATTAGGTATGTATATGGACTGGTCTATCTACCAATAAATTTAAGAGGCTGGGCATAAAGCATATCGGTCTAAGGCACTTTCTAAACGCACGCTTCACAGCTGCGCGACTTCATTGTCATATCAATAGTTCACAAACATTTGAGCTTCAAAAAATTCAAGTATTTAAATGAAAAACATAAGTGAGTATTACGAAATACATCGTTTGTCACTCGTGCTGTCTGGCTCCATGGCATTTAGTATCTTGGTGATTTTGCCTTCAGCGTATTTAATTTGGTCATGTGAACATTCCGACATTTGATTATTTTGTCACGAGAATGTTGTACATTTTGACACGGTTCCTTACACATTTTGATGTTATATCATACAGTACCCGGAGTGGATTAGAGTGCATCAGACAGTTAATTCTTTATGTAAGTATGTAATATTTAATAAATGCGTTGTATATTTGGTCATCTTGTTATCTATCATAATAGGTAGTCAAGTTCAATAATAATTATAAAAACGGGCATGTTAGCGATACATCCGCAAAATACCTACTTAATTTCGTTTTATGCTACGTCCCATTTCAAACAACATTTTAGTTGGTCGTCGGTGGAGTTTAGAAAAGAGTATTTTTTAATCTGCTTTCTGGTCCCCCTTATTCCTTCATCGTAAAAAAATGAGTAGTCATGCCAGTAATACATGCGACTGCAACTTCATGAGTCCGGTTATGAAGCCCCGTCGCGACAGACACTGTCGGGATTATGCCAGGCAGCTTCCCGCCCGCATCATTAGCGCTGAACCGAAATCGGGTTAATCAATTTGATTCTGTCACACTACGGACTGCTCTGCTCTCGCAACAATATTGATGAAATTACGTCATTTCTCTCAGAATACTTTCCTTGTATTTGCGTGTTCATAGAGATTTTCATTTTTACCACCCACTTTATCACCCTATATCGCTGCAGAAAATTCATGTGCGACGTATTCTGAATTTTTGGTCATTATCTATATCTATAGTAATATTATAAAGAGGAAAGATTTGATTGTTTGTTTGTATTTAATTGGCTTCGAAACTACTGAACTGATTTTGATGAAAGTTGGTATAGGGATAGTTCGAGACTAGGGGAATTACATAGGGTAATTTTCCTACGGAAAAATATAAAATTCCCACGGTAAAACAAAAATAACGCGGACGAAGTCGCGAGCGGAAAGCTAGTCTGGAATAAAGAGGGTCCTTATTATTTAAAAGGTATAGTCCACTCCACCGACTTTTTACTTCGTTTAATTATTATAAGGCATATTATAGCGTACAAACACAAGCGTAGTGTTTCATCCTTTAGTCAAGAGACGCCCACTGTTGGATATAGGCCGTTCCCAAGGATCTTCATATCGATCGGTCCTGCGCTTCTCGCATCCAGCGGCGTTTACTTCACCGGATCATCGGTCCATTTGTGGGGGGCCTACCAACCAACGCTGCGTCTCCCGGTACGCGGCCGCCACTCGAGGATCTTTCCGCCCTAACAGCCGTCAGTCTTACGCGTGAAATGTCCGGCCCGCCGCTGCCACTTAAGGTTCTTTTTAAGGCTCGCAACACTTTGGGCTATGACGCTGGCTCTAGTTCTCTACAGATCGCAGCATTGCTGATTGTAGTGTTTGGGCAAAGATAATGTGACTAATGTGTATCTTTACTTTCATAATTCAAAGGGACTAAAACCTTTATTATGCGGCGTACTTCGCGGCTGTAGAATTATTAGTAATACTTATGGTCTTAAACTTAGGCGTTATAGTACATGTACGATTGTACGCAAAGTAATTATTGCAAATATAAAATGTATTAGAGCAATTTGCGGCTTGGCGCCCATCAGTCTTGTAAGCCAGTATTCAAGTCAATGAACATCTTATGTATAAGCATCAAAGAGGTGACTTATAGAAGCAGAAAAATTTGTCACGCAAAATCTCAGCTATTTTATACGCGAAAAAGGTGTGTATCCCACTAAAGCTCATTTCGGACTACGCTATAAAATAAAAGTATACATATAGTTCATTACACTACAATATTACTCACCATACATTTATTAAGAACACGTTCACACTTATTGAGCGATACGTCATGCTATAAATCGCGCGTCGCTTCGTCCTTCTATTACTATTACGATTATATTGCGTAATTTGAACGGATTGCTATATAGTAATAGCTTTCTATTTTTTTATACTGTACTATATTGCAGAAAAGTCTAGCGTTGTCTGTAACAATCCTAATACGGGGATTTAAATTTTGCTGTTGACTTTGTCATAAAAAGTGCGCGATTTAAGAATAATTATTAATAGTTTTATAAGTTGAAAAAGCATTGTACATATGGTTAATTCATCATACATTCTACACTGTTCAAGAGTTTAAGATAGTCCGACAAACTGGTCGAATTATCGCCAAGGGGGGATTGCTTGAGAGAGAACACCAGGGCAATCGCAGTCGGTGGGCCTTACGGCTGCGTGCGCGGGGCCCACCGTGCATGCTGGTCTCCGTGGCAGGTCTGCAAAATTGTGTTCACACATCCACAATAATTTTTGAAGACCTATCCAACGACAGTCCACACCATAGGATGGATGACAAAAAAAACTTCCCCAATTTAAAATCCCCAAAAAAATTGTTTATTACTTTGCCGGCGTAATTCTATACCCCCGTCAAATTACAGCTATCTAGTCTTAGACTAGAAAGCTGTAATTAATAACTATTCTAAGTTTCTAGAACTAAGAGTCTCTGAACACACAGAGACAGACCTGGCGAAACAATAAGGGTTTCTTGTTGATTACGGAACTCTAAAAAACCCAACATATGACAGCTATTTTATCTAACATATTTAAAGAAAGAAAGAAAAACAAGTTTGTTGTCCAAATTAATAACTTTAAAAAATATGTATATTTAATTTTATTCTGAAGATAAGAAATATCAGAGAATTGAAAATCGGTAAATAATTTTGTTTGCAAATAAAAGGAAACGTTTTCTTAAAACTTCGAGTTACATAAACCCTTCAGCGTTTCTGTTTAAAATAAAATGTTGAATCGCATTTCGCCGCCTAAGATGTTTGTTATTCCATTTAGAGAAAGTATTCGAGATCTATCACTTTCAGCGCGTTCAGAGAGCACTGCCAATTGTCTATATAGAACTTACTCGTTTGCGAAAATACATAACATCTGTTGTTTATTCTATCACAATCCACGTATTGTTTCGTTTAGACGAAGTTTTCAATGTAAAAGATATTGATTGTTTTTCTATCTTGAACGTGAGACGCATTATGAAACGAAGAGCAAAACAAGTGTACGCCTTTTTAATAAAAAAGCGTACACGATCCGGCTGTGTCACACACATTTGCCTCCAGCAAATGTGTGTGACACAGCCGGATCGAACAGCTATAGTTTATAGTGGATGTTTGTCCACTCTACCAACAGTGACAATGACTGTTGCACGCGGGTACATTAAGTACCTACGCACGTTTTAGAGTTCGAACATGGTCATGATCTTGAAACTCCTCCGCTAGTTCTCGGTTGCGTGATGATGTGTGGCATTTATTTGTAGGTCAATGATGGCATATATTCAAATGAAATAAGTATTTGTTTGTAAACAATAGTTATTTGTTATGCATGGCTGCAAAGTTCGTTTTTGTCGCAAATGCTGAATTTGAATCCCGAGACAGCGAAGGATTCTAAGTTTGAGCGAGCGGAGCAAATAGTTCAAAAGTAGAATCCTGAGCGTAGCAAGGGATTTAAAGGCACGAGAGGCAAATAGCTTTGCAGCCGAGCGCAACACACAACTTTTCACCTCACCTCATCGAGGAAAATGTCTACTACTGTCACAGACTAAGTAGGAGACTACTGTTATAAAACAATTCAACATCGAATACAAAATGACGCAAAGGAAATTACAAAAGTTTGAAATTCGAAATTATTTTCATCATTTTTCCAAATTATTTTGCATTTTTAAATAACATGGAAGGTCACAAATATAAAATTTGTAAGTTTCTTTCTTCTTAACCCATTTTCGAGAAATCTGTAAAGATTTCTCGAAAGAGTGAAAAAAGACTACTTTGGCTTAACCAAGTACAGTAAGCTCCCATTCAAGCTATACATTTACACTACGAAAACCGCCACTATTACGAGCGACTTAAGAACGGTCCAAAGGTCAAACAGTATAGCTTGATAAGGAGCTTACTGTACAAAAGGGATCAGTACAGTTAAAAATTTCGTCACGGTCGGTAAGTGCTCGGTGGCCCAGTGGCTAAGGTGTCAACACGGTATGTTGGCGACGCAGGTTCGAGTCCCGCCCAAGACGAATTTTTTTTCTTGTATTAGATTTATTTCATCATTTTTTCAAATTATTAAAATGCAAAGTCACATACACAAAGTTTGAATTCACATTTCCAGTCTATATTCAAACGTTCGAATTTCAAATCACTTTTACCATACGCTAGCTGTTAGAAAAATAGACTTTATACCATTCCCTCTCTAAAAAGCTTACTTTATTCACTGAAAACAGTGAATAAAAAGCACTTTTAATCACTATTTTGGTGTTTGAATTTAGAACACACTGATATATTCGACCTCCATCTCAATGCTGTACAACCTACTTGCACAAAAAAATACTCTATATTAAATGTCTATTTTCGCTCAAATCTTTCTTTTTATCGTAGTCATAGTATAAAGTATAGTATGCAACTCGTGAATAAAACGGATTTATACCGAGGGCCATGAATGACTAGCGTCGCTCAGGATTCTAACAGTTGAGAAACATTATGAATCACTCCCTGCGGTCGTGATTCAAAAGTCAAAGTCAAAACTTTTTTATTCATTTAGGTACAATTTGTACACTTATGAACGTCAATTTTGATGCCATCGGTTCAAGAGTCTACCAGGAGGCCTTGTTCTGAGAAGAACCGGCAAGAAACTCAGCAAGTTTTATCCTCCCTTTACATTTGTCATAGGTTTGGAAAGAGACATAATTCACAAGTTTAAGTTTCACTTTAATAAAATAAAAGACTACTAACTCATTTATAGTAATAAAAAAATGTGTTTTATGACGTCTTCCTTCACAATGTTATTAATTTATTATATACATACACATATTAATATCTCATCTTTAAATTCAGTCGATAGAATTCTTCACTTGCTCGTGATTCTCATCTATGGCCCTCGCTTTAAATCCGTCCTTTATTCACTAGTTGCATAATATACAATTTCCACGCGGATTTCGAAGAATAAAGAAAGCCTTTCCGAGCTGCCCCCTTAGACAAAGGCCACACGCTAATTTCAGAAAAAATGTATATAGCATTGACATTAGCATGTATGTGATAACCTCACGCTATTTCTTCCGCACCTAATGTCATGTCAATACATTTTTTTCTGCGGAACGACTGCGGATAAATTAGCGTGTTGTCTAAGGGGTCTGGTGAGGTGAAAATTGTATCGTAACGGTTTCCGCAAAACATTAATGGGTTCATTCCAAATTCAAATCTCGCCTGATGGCGGGGCAACCTGCTAATCGCCGTAAGGTGTTATGATTTCTAGTGCTGCCCACTAATTTGCGCTAAGCCAGCACACTGCGAGACGGTTCTACCCCCTTTATACTCCCTCACTCTCTCCCTTTTTGGGAAATATCCTCAGCTATGGGTTTATTGTGGTCGAGATGACGAAATAAATTATGTAAGTAAACTTTATCTATAGTAAACATAAAATTTTTTACAAACTACTTTTACTACCCTCAGTCTGGCATTTTCTGTCCCAGTTGGTATCGAGTTGACGTTGCATCGGCATACGTATCGTCTTCATAAATTTATATATTCTGCTTTTATTTATGTCCCGCTGCACTGTGGGACATCCATAGGTCATAAATCTTAAAAACCTGCTTTCTTGTTTTACATTTTATTCCTTGTCGTTACATTGGATAGTTGCGGTACCTTCTGAAACTATAAATAGGTCAGTAATTAGAGTGCGCCTTCATTATCTATTGTGCATTCAAAGAGAGCGCATCGCCAATCGTAAATACTGTTATCAGTGAGTCATTAAAAAGCGTGACGTCATTTGTTGTCATTGCGGGACCTGTGAGTGCTGTGTGAGTTTTTTCTGAAATGGATATCCAAGAACAGGGTATGTAATAATTAATATTTTTATTTTAATTGTATCTTAGTATATATTTTCTTTAGTATGTCATTGCTACGAGGCGACTTTTCTTGGAGTATTATATTTTAATATTCAAAGTTTGAATAAACTTTTAAATATGTTCCCACTCGCTCCGACTATGGAGGTATATTGCACCATAATCTTTAGACTTTCTTATCTTAGGAAAATTAAAACTTGGCTGCCCTTATCTGCCCTTTTGGCGATGACAAGGGTGCTACGGTTGCCAGATTATCTCGTAGCATTTGCTACGAAATTAGTTTATTTAGTCTTAGTGCTTTGTGTAGGTTTTGTGACTGAATTTTAACCGTTTTTTTTTTGTTTTAGGTAATTTATATATATGCTCGTTTTCAAGAATGCATATTCTTGAAATATGGCTAACTGTCAATACCGATAATGACTCGGAAAAGTGTCGTCAAGTCCTACAAAGTTTGTTGACTACTCTGAACGACGATGCTGAGAACATTGATATTCATTATTTAGAGAAAATTGTTAATAATTTATGTAAAGCTATTGCTCGATTCTGGAAAAAATGTAATAGGGATAAAACCAAGCTTTTATATAAGAATTCCGATTGGTTTAATGTTATTGAAAAAATTCAACTTGTGAAAAACAATAAGCAATGTACTCCGTCTGAAACGTCGCCGTGTCATTCACGTGGTCGTCCTCGAAAACCTTTTACGTAATGTAGTAAAAGGACTAAACGTCGGAGAGTAGCTGATTTGTCAAAGTCTGATGATTCTACTGTGAGTGCATTGCTTGATGTTTCAGACTGTTCATTCGATTCGTGTATATCTAGAGTTAGCACTGATGATGTCTTGTCACTTGTGACTGATGCTCAGTTGACAAAACATCAGTATTTATTAATTAAAAACTTTGTTAATAGTAAGATTTCTCCTAATGTATTACCATGTTACCAACAAATTACTAAAGCGAAACAGAGATGTTACCCTTCTAATATAACTGTTTCCGAGTCTTCAGCTGAAGTTGAATTACAAAGTCTTTTTGATCACACAGCTTCTCGAATCCTTGAATCTCAAAAAGAGGTCTTAGATCAGATTCCTGATGATTGTTTGTCTAATATCTCTTTACTTGGGAAATGGGGATTCGATGGCAGCACTGGACATAGTGAATACAAACAATTTTTTTCAGATTCAACTTTAGAAGATAGTAGTTTGTTTGTAACATCTTATGTACCCCTTCAAATTATTGTAAAATTAGCTGAAGATAATTGTAATATAAATTGTAATTGTAATTGTAATAAAGCGACAAATAAGTATATCAAAATTTATAGACGAAGTCACACTCGAAAAATGTCACGTGAAGTTACCAATCAAGATTTAATACAACGACTATTATTACATTCAGATCCTTATATTACAAGTCTTCGGAAACTTCCCCCTAAAAAGAAAAATACTCTGTCACAAAGTGTAATAGAATTGTTACATGTTTAATATTGTTAGAATAAGAATAATTTATTTGTATTTTGTTAGTTGTTTTGTTTTTTTGTATTTAATTAATTTTAATTTATTTATTTCTATTATTTTATTATAATTAAATAATGTTATCAATGTTTTGACTCTTATTTTATTTAAAATATATGTTTTACATTCCAATTTTTAAGTGTTTGTTCATGATAAATTTAGGTAAAAGTATGTTATTGTTTATATTTGTTTTTTACTGAAGTAAACGTTTTTTATTCCGTAAATACATGTACTTCTTTCATTTTAATGTTCCTAAAACACTTTTACAACTATAAGTCACTAAAATAATACAATGTATTGATAGTAACAGGACTTTAACTATTTATGACCGCCCTTGTATGGAGCGTGTCCCTCTGTGCGCTGTGGGTTTGGAGTGGACGGACATATGTTGCAGGATACTTGGGGGACTTCCGCAACCTACTTTCTGTATTCCTATTTAAAAATAGATGCATACCGACCTTCTGTCCGTTACCTGTCTACAATCGAGAGCTTTAGTGCGGTGTAAATTCTTTCTTTGCATTAAATTAACGTGTGAGTGATCATCTATAGGTTCATCTGTATATTCTATAGGTCGTATCAAAAAGTATTAGCAACGGTTATTACTCAAAGTGTTGTTTTCTAATTATCCTTTAATTTCAAGTCGTACAATAATGTATTTACGTAATAAATTTCGTCAAATGAAAACGCTTTTTTACATATACGACATTCGTCTATGAACTTGTTCCTTAAAAGATTAAAACGAGTTCAGTGACGTCTATGCTTTTCATATTCATATAACAAGGAAAGTATTTGTCGCTATGTAGCTATATGTAGGTAAGTACTTCTGTACGTGTGTCGCGCGATATTCACATTTGTGTGTTTACGAGCGCGCCTGCTATCTCTATTGGACGAGCTTGGCAGCGTTGCCAAGTGCTAAGGCATCGCCGAAGCCAAACTGGCGAACATCCACATCGATTTCTCACCTCCACCTTTACAATTAATTACTTTTGTTTAGAGCTGTTATAGGTATGCACATAAATAGCAATAGGCACTATTGCAGTAGGTGAATGCTGTGAAATATGTATCGGCAAAACTTCTTCGAGAAGAACTTTCTTACAATATGCTGTCTTGAAATAAAAAATATTGGAAGTGAAAATTTATTTTTAATACTGGAAAGTCATTATCTTTCTTTAAAGTGGGGTAACCCCTCTAGTTAGTTATTTTTCCCCACCCCTTTGCAACAGGTACTAGGTGTTGAAAAGAATTTGAAAAATTAAAAAAATGTTTTATGTATAACTAACAAAATATATATATGGGTCTATAATAAATTACTGTTAAAAAAATATACAATATTAAGACTATTGTACTAGAGGTTATCACAATGAGTGGTGTAAGTACATCGAATGCTTGTAGGTTAGTGTACTTTTATTACTACACAAATATTTATAATCTTTCGACATAACCCCCATGCACGCATCATGTTCACGAGAGCCCAGTGCAATATTTTCAGAAGAATACAACTGATGATACATTTTGACTGGAATAGCACCTATGATTAAATTTACGTGTCCTTAAATACTAATGTATCCTTTTTTTGTCACAGGTACCAGGCAGAAGACATGCTGACGCCAGGTGTGTATCTAATAATTATATTTTCAAATTATCACAAACATAGGTGAATGTTTCCTTGAAATGTCAAGATATTATAAAACGCCAGTTCTACGAGCAAACAGAAATGTTTTCCAAGACGAACGTAAACATTTTCTCTTCGCGCCCAACACGGTTCGTTTCAAGATTGGTTAATTTCTTTTTACTAAAATATTTTATATCCAAATAACTAGACAATAAATGATAGTTGATTGATACGGGAACCAAATGAGGTTTTGAATTTACATCCAAACCTCTATCAACCAACTATTATAATAATATGTGGAACATCCTATACTTAAAATGGACTGGTTTGTTGACAGTAGGGGTGTTCATTACAGCGAAACTTCTGTACTCTCTGTCTATACACGTCGTCACGCACCTGCAAAATTATACGAATATACCGAGATATGTACTCCATTTTATTAAAATATTATGTTTTTTTTTTATGATAGATTCTGATTTATTGACGCTGTTGGCGATGCGATGCGATGAGTTGCATTCCAACAAACAATAACAAGTGGTCGCAAAAGTTAGGTACCTACGTCATCGTGTTGTAAGCACAAATAACTGTAGCGTAATGTGCATGACACACTAAAAGAGCTATTTTTACATTTTTGGTATGTAATGTTGATTTTTAATCTGGTGTCAATTACTCACTTCGATGAAAAATCAACAAGAATTAGCGAGTCATTTTTAGTGCATTTTGAAATTTTACGATTCTGTTGGGGTTCTGTACTTACGGAACCCTTATAGGATCACATTGTTGTCCGTCTCTCAAGATCCCTTTTCCCTGGAACACGTAGAGATATCAAACTAAATTTATATCAAATACTGTGCTCTGCGCGGTATCTTCTATGAAAAATCAAACGATGTCAAGTCAACGCCATCAAAAGATGTGACCGTTTATTTATGTCGCATATTTCGCAATATCACAAGGGAATCAAGATCCATACCCTCTTATTACAAAACATGTACAAAACTTATGGCCGATTTCACCAACGATAACTTATCTTAGGAAGCCCCTAAGACGTATGTTGTTACTTTTTGTCTTTAATGAAAAGAATGTGACAGCATGCCACTAAAGAGTGCCCTAAGCTAAGATGAGGTTGGTGAAAACGGCCATTAGTCTAACTAGTTTAACCAGCACTATGTTCACGCTGTCGCTATGTATATTAAAACAATTGAAAAGGCACTAAGCTTAAATCAAGACTAACTTTAGATCAGGTTTTGCAATAAGACCGATAGTCTACTTTACGTCGGCCTAGAATCGTGAAATTTGGCAAGAAACAATGTCTTACAGCACATGTAAAGAACAAAAACTGAAAACCAAAAACGTGTAATTCGGAACTTACATACGATAAGTTTGTACACTATATTATTAGATAAGTTTGTACACTTTGTGCGCGAGTCCAAAACGCACTTGGCCGTTTTTTATATTATATGTTTTTTTAGAGTGTATTAATTACACGAGTAATAAAATTTGACCATGGTATTACAAACAGATATCTTAAAATGATACCACTAACACTAAAGAATCGTTTCACAAATCCTTTGATTGGGGTATTACTTGAAATACTAATACAACTTAAGATCAACATGTACCCATAATATAGAGTAACTATCCTAACCGCCAAGGAGCCTTTCATCATCAGCACAGTTACATAAAGCGATGACAACCAAACGCACGCATAAATTGTACATTTACCCGTGTATTAACTCGTGATAAATAGTAAGAAAGAATAGGTGGTATTCTCAGACCCCTAGGTGATAAGGGTAACCTTAAGCAGATATTTTCGAGTGTTAAGCTTTATTTAATTGATACGTAGTTCACTGGCACAAGTTGGCACAGCTAGTAAGTATATAAAAAAATCAAACACATGTGTAATACGTGACTATACAATTTGTGGATGTGCAAAAATTTTTCTGGGTTCACGTCATAAGATCTTGACATGGTGACAATGGACCACCTCAGGAACAACTCTTTGGAATAGAAAAAGAATTCCGAAAAACGGTCCACAATTGGCGGAGAAATCGATGAACACACATACACGATAAACTCACATAAATAAAAAGTACTTACAAATAGAGTTGAACCTGGAACCTCCCTCGTTATAATAAATTGTAGCTGAAAGATTATAGTTATTTAAAAGCCGGTGATGTGTACAGTACAGTATTATCTGCAAGACCTGTTCCATTTTCACGTGACCTTAGTTTTATGGTGCTCAAATGTCGACGTCCCGCGCCCCTCGATATTTGCACCGTGAATTTCGCAAAGAATCCAAGAGCGGTATTTACGCCCTGCCTATACAAATACAGAAGTTGGCATTATTGGACGTCTGTAGGGACAAGGCGACAGGATAGTTGTGTACAACCTTTGAACGTATTAAACGCACGAGTGACTACAATTGAGAAGGAATTAGAACATGATGTATGTGAATATTCTTGTTGCTTACATTAAAATGGAATGGGAGTATAAATCATCATAGTGATGATTACAGACAATATTCTGCTCTTGCTATGTACCTAGCAGAATATTTTACAAAGTATTCACTTATTCAATATATTCCAGGTTAGCCTTGAAAATACAATTAAAGGTATTTTACAAGCTTTTATTTACTTTCGCCTGTCCATGTCATCATAATATTGCATTGTCACGCGATGTGCAAAATTTCAGCTCAATCGAATACCGGGAAATGAGTCAAATATAACTTGCAAGATTTCATTACAGACCGGTGTTAACTCCGCAATAAAACGACACAACCCCATCGAGTTTAATTTATTGACGAGTACCTTATTAAAAACTTGTATTTAAAAAGTTTTTTTAATAATAATTTATTTAAAGTGTTAATCCATTGAAATGATATAACACAATATCTCAACATAATGCCATGTTATTATTTTGGTACTCGTAATTAGTAAAATTGGGTTTGTTTTAATGTTATTTTAAAGTCATGAGATACGATTTGGAGGACGAAAACACCTGGTCTGGAAAAACAACAGAAATCTTTATCAGATTTCGCCGTTGTATACGCTTCTATTTTAATGAGTCATTGTATTTTTCATAAATAATTAAGATCAAATCCTTTCTGGGTGCACAGTGGTCTGTGAGCGAATAAAACCAAGATACATCCAAATCAAGTTCATTTTGGCAGCGACATATTAACGTCTTTTTTCATGGGTTTAAAGGGTCATTTTTGAGTAACTCTATATCGTGAGAGGGCGTTTTTTGCCGGTGCCATTTATTTTCGAGTTAATTATGTGGGGGAGGCGTCCACGTCCCGTCGGCCTAGGCTTAAAGCCCTCACGACGACGATGGCGCGTGATGGGACGGGAAATTTAAACAAAATTGCACATAAAAGGAAAATGCGCCTGAATATACTTCAGCTTAATGCGTTTTACGATTGTTAGAGGGCTCGACTTGCACTTTTCGCCTACTAGCAAAAATTTGTAGTCACGAAAAGGTCACGAACAAGCCAGTCAAAAGATACAGTGTTGAAAAAAAACAAATATTTTCAATATACGTAGCTTTTTGCAGTAGGTATTCCTCTTTGAAACTGAATACAAAATATTCCGAAATTTAATCATTCACAAATAAAATCAATTACATCGTGAATTGAAATTCTTATTTTAAAATCGTCACTTACGTCGTTATCACTTCGACCCGTTTCATGTTCTCTATCTAAGACGAGAAGGAATTGGCCTATTAAATCACGCTGGCTTTGCAGACGAAATGATATATGGTTGTTTCGGGATAACCCTTCATAGTGTTGCAATTGAGGCGATCTCCCTTAGTAGGTTCTGACGACATCCTATCCCTCTATTGCATCACGCTGGCCATGCAGACTGGTGCATAATTGTGTTTCGAGATTTACATTTCTTCGTAGAGTTCTAACTAAAGTAAGTCGGCTATGGATGGCATTCATCCGTCTAAAAATGGAGCGGCTACATGTCCATTGTAAAACCGACATATGCACAAACTTACGGCAAATATGTATAAAGAATAACTTTATTTTCATATTTCTCACGTTTCGATATGAAAATTACTTGTCTGTGTGAGTGTTTATTTGTATATTTTATCACATTTCCTTCCTTTCTTCTGTATTGGCTATTTGAAACTTCCGACGGTATTCAGATTGTCGACTATTTTTTGAAATTTAAGACAAGTTAGTAAAATATTTGTGTCAAATATTTAAAATGTATCGACTTAGCGCACGGGAGCAATTTTTGATATTCATAAAGAAAGCTTCGTTCACCGTTTGTAAAACGCTTTTTACGAATTACACAGTAAAAACAAAACAAAAAACACCTTGACAAAATTTCCAGTTTAATTGCCAATCTGTAAATGTAGTTGTATCTGTTTATCTACCCCATAATTTTATTCATGTCATGTTTTTTGTTACTTCTCGTGTTGCTTGACTGCTGGAAAAAAATTCGTCAGAAATATGCAGTACCTATGTACTAAATAAACAAAAGAAATTCTGTTATAAAAATGTTTTTGCCAGCTCCGATATAGAGTACTTCACCCTAATGCCAAAGCTATTACAGCAATATTCAATTTCCTGTGTTCTTCTGACCTAATGGAGCAAGTTAGTAATCATAGTGAAAGGTGCCACTTCCCGGCGAGGCCTCCTCGCTAAATGGTGTTTTAATTATTTTCGAGATGGCTTCACCATTCTTTCGAGAAATTCATGAGATATCTCGAGTCCTGCTCCCTCTAATTGGTAGAACCAACGCTGGTCCAAGAGTTCTGTCATCCTGAGAGCAATTAGCGAATATTAAGCGAAATTACTTCCTGTCACCTACAATTTAAGTTTCCATTTCCAATGCATAGAAATTGAAGAGACCCTTTTAAGCACTGAAAGGAGTTGAATTTTCTAAAAACGAATTAACCTTCAGACCTATATATTCCTTCAACATCAAAGTGTCTCCGTTCTCGCGAAACATTTTTGGGATAATTCTATTTTACAACCAAATGTAGAGTTATAACCGCTTTATGTATATTTTTTTTAATTTCACGTTTTTACTCTGGCTACGTTTGATGGGCGTAATAATATTAAATTATGGACGAAATGAATTGGACTGTTACTCTTTTGATGTCGTGAATTGAGAAACAATCTTGGTATAATTAAACTTGAAATAAAAGAGCTTGTTTTTGACTCGTTGATGTAATACAGACGATTTACCGTAATTACGAAAACAATATTATATAATGTTGTAGAATTGTTATTTTGTTACTTGAATTTAAATATATGTATTGTATGTATGTACCTACCTGTAGGTGTAGGTGTACATATAAGTGGCTCATTAGTGGCTAGATGCACACATGCTAACATTAGTCAAAATGAATGCAAAAACAATTATATATACCTACATATGGAAACACCCTTTCCGATGTCCCGGTGACTCAACACCCGTTCCGAAATGGAGAAGAATCGAGAAGACAGGGATGGAATCATGTAATCGAAATTTCGATCTCTCTTCGGCTAGCTGACACGCTCCAACTTTCGGAATCGCTTTGCTTCAGATGACAATACAATATTTACCCATTTCCGCCAACTATAAACAGTTTTGGAATCAGACACTGTAATCAGTTTGGTCCTATATGAAAGTATCTGGTTATTAACTTAAAAGTATAAATATGATTCGATAGAAAGAAATTTTAAAAACCACGCTTGAAATGAAAGAAAAGAATAAACAATATAAACTATTAAAGAAAAAACTTTTTTAATACAAGCTTTTAGTACTCGTAAATACAAATCAAACAAGCCCAAACTATGAGGGGGTTGTGTCGTTTTATTGTGGAGTTCCTATGGCCAGCTTCCAGCTCTAGCGTCAGATCAGTAGGCCAATTATGGATCATTCATCGTATGACTTGGTATAAATTTTAAGATAAAGAAGTCATAAAATGCTTCATTTCGTATTACCGATCTGCAATGATATCATCACTATGGCATAATTTCAATGATGTCATCATAAACGAAATTATCAAAAATCTGACCGAAAATCGTATTTTTCGTTTTGCACTATGATATCATATGATATCATTTGAAAACCATGAGATCGGTAATAGGCCTGCTGCTCCATGTCATCATAATATTGCATTGTCACGCAATATACACAGTGTTTCAAAATAACCAATAAATAATCAATTCTTTATCAAAAACTCATTATTAAAATGTGTTTACACGTAATGTCATTCAACCCAAAATTTTAATGTAAAACATAGACATGATGATGATACTATAATTTACATGAAAATATTGGGTTGAATGACTTACGTGTAAACACATTTTAATACTGAGTTTTCGATAAAGAATTGATTATTTATTGGTTACTTTTAAACACCGTGTATATATGCATGCAAAATTTCAGCTTAATCGGAAACCGGGAAGTGGGACAAATTTAACTTGCAAGATTTCTTTACAGACACTGGGACAAACCCCTCCAACCACCCTATGGCCCTACTAAACCAATCCTTGTTATACGGGCCGAATCATCGGGAGATGCGCGTGGAACCTACGAATCGCACTCTACCGCGCCGCAGTTATTGACTCCCTACAAATTATTTCACTCTGTCTCCGTCTGTCCCTGGGTCCCTCTCCCCTTTCGGGTCGGGCAATCACACGACATCGGGACAGGTGAAAGTAAATAAAAGCTTGTAAAAAGCAAAGTAGCAAACAGCATTTCTAATCATGTACAGTCAGCAACACGTCAAGCTTTACATTTGCATTACGAAAGCCGCCGCTATTATGAGCGACATACTCGTAAAGGCGGTCTCAAGGTTAACATGTAAAGCATAGCGTCTTGCTGTGTGTACTTTAAAAGAGTCCACCTTTTTGTGCCGTGACATATTTTTTAAATTTGTATTTACGTAATCTGATAATGCCGTCATCTCATCCACAAAACGTCTACTGGTGAAGAGAAGGGCGAACTAGGTTTCCCAGCAAGCTGATCCAGCTAGCGCCTCGGGGGCACAATTAGGATGATGACTGAATTCAAATTTTTACGTCTCGTCATTAAATATTAAAATACCGTAGAAAAAGACGCAGTACTGTGAAATTAAAATTAAAATCGGCTTAGAAATACCTTAGATACAAGCATTTTAAGTTGTTAATTTAGAAGCGATTAGACAGAGAGATCCGACATCAACTGTGACGTCATTGTTGAGTACGGCCATATTGACTCCTTGTAAATTGCCGTTTTGCTAGAAAGAGATGGAGAAAAATCTTTAATACCTTATATCTCGGTTGTTTTTATAGTTATTCGAAAACCGATTTTTTCATTATGTTTATTATATGAATGAGCTTCTATTAAAGTAAAAAATTTTGTTTTGTCATCTAGCCAATTGTTGAATTGCTCGCTTGAAATCGCATACGTCACTCGTCGTCAACACTTGCCTACCGATGACTCGGACGAGTTGGATAAGACCGCTCTCGTTGCAGCCGATCGATTGAAATACGGAGAATTTCGGATGTGGAATAAAAATCAATAGAAGTCAAGCGCTCGACGCGAGACGAATAATTTTGAAAATGGTTAGTGCGAGCTGGTGTACGGTGTAACTCCACTCCGACGCTTTTTCTCTTGATCGGCACGGTACACTGTTAGCAGGGGGAGGTTTGCCCGAGTCCCGTAAGTTTATTCGCAATCTCGCACACCCCAGTTGAACAATATGCCATATCTGTTTACAATAATCGCAGTGGGATCGATTTTCCGTTTGGCAGGCCGCGGCCGGTACAGACGGTGCCATGTTCTCGTGTTTGGTGTCGCCCGCCTCGCGTCACTTTCGCCGGCACACGCGACGCATAAAGGAGCTAGACCAAGCTAGAGCTACCTGATGCAGCTTAGACTGTTGTCGTAATCAATATTTCTGTCGTGAAATAGCAGCAATAGAATAACACGAATATCGTATCTTACCCAATAATAACTATTAAAGATTCTGTTTTAGGGGGCTTAGAGATTAATGAGTACGTAGGACTATGACTAAGCGTTTATTATTGGTAGCATCTATTTCATAACTCTTTCATCAGAAGTAACCTTATTAGTTAACGTGGTTCTACGTTCGAAAGAAAAAAACATCACCTCATCGTTGATTACTTCGTTTATTTGTTACTTATACTTCAGATGGTGGGAGAGCTGACTCTTTTTGCACCCATCGATAGTCAGCAGTTTGGTGCCAGGAGAAAATTACTAATTAAAAAAAATGTATAAATTTTATCCGACATGACAAAGTTTAGACCAGCAGGCGTAGCACGGGCTGCTAAGAAATTTGTGATAAGACTCAGTGACATGTATCCCTTGAGGAGTGTCAAGAAATTTTATCATGTCAGTCACACTAAGACTGCGTTCCGAAAATCAATAATAGTCCCTATTAGCGCGCTCAAACGCGTCCCGAAATGTTGTGAGCGCGCTAATGTTAGCCGGCATGAAGAGTCATATAGAACTTACGGCGCTAATTCTCTGGAGTGAAACCACTTTATTGCGAACTGTCAGTCTGACGTTCGATAATTGTGTTTTCGGTTTAAAATGAATGTACCAGTTCTTCCGGACCGAAATCGTAAGCATGCTGATAGCATTCTCAGTGTTCTCTTTAATTTGGACAAGGCGATTATAATCGTTAGCACTGTGAGCGCTGTTATCGGACCGCAGCCTCAATACGCGCCGCCGTGCTACTCTTCAAGACAAGATATTATATCACTGAAATTGTGAGATAATGCATGACTCAAGTCCCGTCTTGGCAGCCCGTGCTACGCCTGCTGAATGGCCATCAACAAAATATTATCTCACTGCATTTTTAGAATCGTTTATTTTAGACATATTTTGTTGGCTGTCCGACGTCCTAAAGATGGTGTAAAAAGACACCCCGCTACCCAGCTGTTTCGCTATAAGAAGTTTGTCCGATTCAGCGAAAATAAACAGCGAAACAAATACATAAACAGCGCCAACGGTCTATCTAACAGTTTATCTGCATTAATAAATCAAGCTGCTAATAATGAACGAATCGACTTGTTATTACGTCCACAGAACACAGAAAGAGGGTTCTGTGATTATGTCCATTCATTGACTTCGCCGTTGAAAACCCGAACCAATGAATCTGAAGTTCTCTTGTAAGAACTAGTAAACCTTACTTAATTAGTGACTTGCACAACTTTCCAAGCGGACATTTTATCGTCCCTCTTGATGTCACACTCGGGACCTTGTCCCGTTGTCCCTAACCTAGCGTGCTGAGTTTTGCGTTGACCTTTCCACCGATAACGAAACGCTGTCACGTATGCGTCCCTTCCACATTAAGGTTGCTCAGCTCATATCTAATTAGAAGGGCTAATTCAATCGGATTCAATGTACTGCATACTTGTGAGAATCTTCCACGGTTTGGCAAGGTTTTTGTTATTATTAGCCATGCTGGATATTTAGTTTTTCTACTCATATAATACTCATATCTTGTCGGATTGCAAGTTTCAGTCATTTATGTGTAACAATTATCATTCATTATATCATTCTATAGCTGAAAAACAATGCCGAGATTATATATTTTGTTAATAAACCATAAGTACTTCTAACAATATCTCAATTACTACGTGGTAGCAATGTAACGGAACAATTCTACACCTGTGAATTTCTTCGCAGGTGTATGCAGGTTGCCTCACGATGTTTTACTTCACCGTAGGAGCGTCGGACAAATACACATATGACATTCTAAAAACGAAAACACATTGGTGAATGGCAGGATCAAACCCCGGACCTTCTAATTAGAAGGCCAGTGCCGAGTCCACAGCGCCACTGACGCTCTTCAAAATTGTTTCACTTACATATTTATAATAATAAACTACTTTAAAAAATGTGCGTTATTTATGTTACACGTTGTATATTATAAACAGTGACACACAAAACACCATCGCGTTTCGAATGACGATAACTGACTATGCTATTCATCTATACCACAGATAATATAATATACTAATATAATATTATAAAGAGGAAAGATTTGTATTTTTGTATGTTGGTGTTGAATAGGCTCCGAAACTACTGGACCGATTTGAAAAATTCTTTCGCCATTAGAATGCTATATTATGCCTGAGTAACATAGGCTACAAAATTATTTTTAAAATATAAAATTTCCCACGGGAAAACAAAAATAACGCAGGCGAAGCTGCGAGCGGAAAGCTAGTACGAGTATACTATACTACTACTAGTATAATATTCAACCTCTAGCCGATAATTATCAAACTTATATCAATAATTTTTTAAATACTTACAATATATTTAAACAACATTATTTTATAAATAATAAAAATTATTTGATAAATAAAATACATATTATTTAATGTATATAGGTAATAAATTACTCGCTTGCAAAAGACCTATAAAACTGATCTTAGTACAATATGACTTTGCCATGTTTGTTATTTATAGGTCTTAACATTAGCTAAAAACATTACGAACATAGTACTAAAATTTACAAAATGAATACTTACATATATGTATAAACGCGGGTAAAAAGAGGGTATGGAATGAAATCTGTGTACAACTGTGTGTGCAGAGCGGGTCAGGGCGTGACCGTGGCGGCGACATGAGCGCGGCGGCGCTGCGGGCGGACGGCGCGGGCGATTCGACGCCCGGCTCCGACGTCGGCGAGCGCATCACGCGACTCTTCCCCAAGTGCCGTCCCAAGAACATGCAGCACCAACACGATAGGTGAGCCGCACTGACTGTCCGCTGACGATGACACTGTGAGAGCGCCTAAAGCTTTGTCGCCACTGTTCTTTGATATGACTTCCCCGAGAACAACTCATATGAAGGTGAACTGCATCGACAATCCGCTTTCGATGACACACGAAGAGCCCCTCAAGCCTTGTCGCGACGCGACCGAACTTAGATATTGTTCCTCCAGACGCCGACATCCCTAAATTATACAGCACTAAACAAAAGGTGAGCCCACACTGATTGTACGCTGCCGATAACACGTTAAGAGCGCCTACAGCTTTGTCATAACTGATGACAGCTATTATATGAGACATGACTTCCTCAAGAATATGCAGCAACTAACAAACATGAAGGCTAGCCGCTCTGACTGCCTACTGAGTATGTCACGCTGGGAGCGCTTCGAGCTTGATCGCAACTCATCTTAGACATGGCTTTTCCCAACTAATACGCATATTTAGCACTAAATGATAGGCGAGCTGCACTGAATGACCGCTGACGATCTCACACTGAGAGCGGTAAGGCTTTGTCACTGCGCTGATTTTAGACTCGTACGGCTTGTGCTAGAAAATCTTTAGAAACCCGCGGCAAGAAAATACAGCACCAAAACCACTTGTGTTGAGTGCTGTGAGCCGCACTAGCTACCAGCCAGGATGATTCTGTGAGCGTTCCTACTGCTTTGTCGCTTCTTATAAATGGTCCCATCTTCAAAATCCTTTCAGTGCCAGTAACTATCGTGATAAGCGTAGCTGAATACGAGTATTTCAATCACAACGATATAGTAAACACGCTTTCAACATTATTGCGCAACTGCAAAGAGGACTAGAGGTTCTAGCTGGAGATCATACACTATCAATACAATGATTGCAGAGCCGCTACTGGCTGTCTGCTGATGATGATATACAGAGAGCCAGCCCCTAAAACGTTGACGCGACTGATCTTAACTGCGGCTTTAAAAACTTACACGAACAACAAAATAATAAGCTTTATTGATTGAGCTTCTTAGATGTTAATTTAAGAATAAGCTTAGTTACAATACAATTACTCTTCGAATATATTTGTGACTAGCTTTCCGCCCGCAGCTTCGCCCGCGTTATTTTTGTTTTCCCGTAGGAAAATTACCCTATGTCCTTCCCCTGGTCTCGAACTATCCCTATACCAACTTTCATCAAAATCAGTTCAGTAGTTTCGAAGCCTATTCAATACAAACAAACAAACAATCAAATCTTTCCTCTTTATAATATTAGTATAGATGTGAGCGTTTTCATCTTCAGCTTTGTTTTGACCGACCTCTTTTTTATCACTCTCTTTGATTCGCGCTTATATAAAATATATCCAGTCAACACACATGTCATCACTAGATTACCCATCGAAATATAACTAATAAACTGTGTGAACATAACGTAATAATAATAATGTAATAGTTCTAATGTAACATTATTAAAACATTTGCGGTATAAACATACGGAGCTTAAGGAAAACAAAGGACAACGTTTATTTTTCCCAAATAAAGATGTTTTGAGTACATAAGTGCTTTGAAAATAACTGGCTCAGCTGTGGATGTTGTCGGATGACAATAGCATTACGCTTGAAAGCATTTGCAATCAGGGATCTAGCTTGGATTAAAATACAGCGGCAAAACGAACACAACTGGTGCGTCTCTACGATTGTTTTCTATTTATCTTGGAACTTTATGAACGACCCTCAGAACAGTAGAATCAACAGATTAAGCGACACTACAGAAAAACATTATACATAGGATACAACTTAAACGTGGTTTATTGGTGTATTTCTTCGACGCTACTGTATATTTCAAGAGCATCAACGGATGATTAACAATAAATTAATAAAAGTTTAGTGTTGCTACCAATCAAACAAAAAGGAAATATGCTTATAGGTATATCAAATTAACCGAGGCAATGATTTTTCTTCAATCGATTCTTTATTAATTCAAATTCAAATTCAAATTCAAAATTGTCACTTGCGGATTAATCACATTTCCAAAGACGTAAATTGGGCGTTCAGTTCAAAGATTTGAAAGAAATTTTTGTTTCAATTCTGATTTTTGTTATAATAGATAATTGTCATAATATTTGCTTGTCTATAGTATGTTGCTTAAATGCTAGTTGCTAGCTAATAAGTTTTGTAGTTACTGTAGTTTTTCGAGGCGACTATTGTGCCCCAATTATAACTTTCTGCTTTTAAGTAGTATTTTTATAATATTTCCTTAGTTGAAGCCAGCAAAACATTTGTGAATAACTTCATTAATGCACTTTATAGCAATTCGTTCACGGATGATTTTTAAAATTTTAGTGGAGTATATATAAACGAACGTACACATACTACAAATGCCCCCCCCCTCCCCTCACCCTCTCTAGTTTTCACGTAGTAATTCCTAAATATAGTTTAAAATTTTTTGCAAACAGAAAGTAAAAAAAATAATTTGGCTCATATTTGTCCTTATTAAATGGCGCTTGCGCGCTGGATGTATTTCTGTCTAATAAATTACATTCTATTTTAGTTAACTACACTAAAATAGAATGTAATTTATTAGACATTTTACCTACTACAATTCATTTTATTATTAATTGATTGTTTTTAAATAAAGACCTGAATGTTTGACACTTTATTTGTTGCGAGTTACTCTAATTAAATGACTTGCTGGAAAGTTGTGTAAAAAATTCAAATTTAATGACCCATGGCCTCTTCATTAATATTGTAGACACAAACTTGGCACATAATTAATTATGTAAGCAACAAAGTTCGCGTCAAGTTTTTCAATATGAACTTATGGGCAATACAAAAATGTCCGATGATACAAAGTTTGGCAAGTTTGAAGGAATTTAAAAGAAATGGAGCTATCCCTACGAATATTGTCGGGACCCTGAGCATGATCGGGGCGTAACGCTTTCTTTAACCTCATTTTTGACGTTGTCTTCATTATAATATGTATACTTAACTACTCCCTGTCTTGTCTGGATATTAATATGCGCAGAAAACTTTTTAAGTTACTCGTATTATTGAATTGTAAATTATATAAAATGCAGACAATTTTGTACTGGTATTTCAATTTATAGTAAAAATGTATTTTTGTGTCTTGTTTCGCTATTCTTTGTCTTCATTCCGTATTGTATTCTTGTTCATAAGTGGATTTGTAATATATATAGTTCTTCAATAAATTTAATTAATTGCACTTCTTTTTATGTGCCTCACTCAGTCGTCGGCGTCGTTTAAATCATTAGGTTACTTGCACATAAGTGCTACGGTACTACATGTAGCATCGTCGTAGCATTCCGTAGTAGAGTTCCGTAGCAAGCTGGTACCGCTGAAGCTGTACTAGCGGACAGTTTTTTTTCTGGCCGTATACTTTTGATAAATACAATGTTGTAATAGTAGGACATGGAGAGCTTATAATATGATCGAATGCACGAGAACCATAAGGTGTAACTATCTTTGACGACTTTGTATTCGTATCATCAGTGTCCGTTGTTTTATTTCCTTTCCTGCGGTGGATTATTATGTCAACCACGTAAGGAACAAAAAGGCCAGTTATTACTGGAGAGTCACACCGGTTGACTCTATCAATCGTAATAATTATTAAAAATTCATTTAGCGGGCTACAATCCCAGCTCTGGTAAGTTACAACGCAAATATACAGGATTACATTTTTATCATCCCGAAAAATTTAAGTGACGCTTTAGGACACGGTAGTAGAATGATTTAAATTTTATAAAAAAAAATAACTCACCGATTTAATTTTATATAAATTTTCTAAAATATCCAAAAAATACTGCACTTGCTTAGTGCAGTATGTTTTAAGATTTTTTTTGCGTTGACTTACAAATTTGCTATTTGCACAGCTGAAGGAGACCGTAGATCCAAGTTATTTGATATAAATTTCAGTTTGATATATCTACGCGTCCCTGAGAAAAGGGTCTTGATCGACAGACTGACAGACGGATGACGATGTAATCCTAGAAGGTTTTCGATTTTTCTTTTCGAGGTACCCAAAAAACGCGTATAAATCCCGGCGCCATTTCATAGTCCGTGTTTTGCACATCGATGAAATTGTATAATATGATAAAATAAAAGAATAATATATATTCCGTTAATATTTTTTCCTAAAGAATAAATTCATGAACAAATTCATTGTGGAAGTGGATTTTTTTTATACGAGGTAGGCATCACGTTTATTAGGGCCAGCCCCACACACGCCCGCCGTCTAGCCAACGGCGGGTACGGTGCGGTTGCGCATTTATTATTATAATAAAAAAAAAATATAAAAAAAAAGGCATCACGTTTATTATTATAATAATGAGCCCGACTAGAGAAGTAGCTACCACACTGTCGGTCGTGAGAGTTTTGTGTTACTGTGAGTGAGTGCGATCGCCTAAGTAAACTTCTGCAATACTCAATTAATGTGTGTCAATAACCCTTTAACTTCTGCATCTGTCTACTTAGCTCTGTACTCGTATGTTCAATTGTCCACAAAATGTTTTAAAAAATGTCATAAATTCGCCTTATTCAATACTTCTACGTTACGGATGGCAACTCGATTAAAAATTTATTCTTCAATTAGGTTGTGTTACGTTGGAACTTAAGAAGGATGTTATTACAAATATGTAATTTAACCGGTGATACTTCATTTACCTCACCGCTTTTATTATATTCAACGTGTATCTACAGATGATAGTATAAATATCGTTTGTATATTGCACGAATGCTACAAACAAGCTACAAACAAATCTACTCAGGCAAGGTTTTGAACACAATATATTATTTTTATACTCTGCGTAATAAGCATTGCGTTATATTGCCTGTTGCAGATTGAACTCGGGGCTGGAGGGGCGGGAGAACAATGTCAACAACTCCTCGGACGAGGAGCGAGGGGACGGCCAGCTGGTCATACTCAACTCTAAGGGCGGCTCTTACAAGCTCCGGGATTCCAGGTGCGGTTTACTTGTGCATTATACTAATTTACCAAAATAGGAAGCTTTTGCCCTTCATGTCGCCTGGTGATAAGTATGTGTATTAATGTTGCAGATGCAAGCGAACTTTGATCTTGGTTTTGTCAACCTCAAAAAACTGGTTATCTAGACATGCGGCAGCGCGTCCTGCCAAGTTCAATAAAACAGGATCTGGCGACGCGACATAGTAGCCGTGTGTAATATTACACGAACCATTTTGAGCTACTTTTGACCCCCTCAACTTAAAATCTATTTAACCTACATACATGAAACTTAGCACATTTATTAAAGCCATTAGCTTGTCTAGAATCCAAAATTTCATAAATGTACGCTCTAACAGTTATTGATATATTAACGTTTAAATACAGGTACTTTTATGTCTGACTCACTGACTTATAGATAAAAACCTAATTCCTCGTCCTTATCTCTATACCTAAGTTCATTAAAATTGGTTCGGTATTTAAGGGGGGTTAAAAAAGATTAAGAGTAGAATACCCTAGGGTATGTTTAACTTCTAACGCAGTGATAGTTTCCAAAATGCCAGGAACAGTGTTATCAGTAGAAAGTAAAAACCTTGATATTCCTTGTCATCGTCATAATTTTTGTCTTCAACTTTTAAGTATCATGAGCTTGGACTTGATGAAAAAGCAAAGGGCTTTGAGTTATTATATTGTTAAAGTAAATTGTTGGGTTAAATTATTTTTTTGGGATAAATTAAATGTTTTTTCCACAGCTCCGATTCAAAGAATGTTTATTAAATTTGGACGAGTTGTTTTGAAGTTTACCTCCATCGTTTAAACTTACAAACATCTCTTTTACAAGATTGTAATTACTTCTCAATAAATAAAAATTAATGACCCATTCCTTCCAATACTAACTATACTTAACCCTTTAATTGTAATATTTTTTAAAGAGATTCGTCGAGAAGTTACGGCATAGATTTTTGTATAACAATTAACCGTTAATTTGTGAAATTAGGACTGACCTTTTGTGAATATAAAATCTGATTAGACTATAAATTATTCCATATTGTTATGACAGAAGCCGCACAGCAATTTACAAAAGATTAAATTTTATGTACTTACCGGGTTGTTGAATAATTCTACTTATTGCGGGTAGCTACGGTTAGTATCCTAAAATCCAGAACATTTGAAACATTTAAGATAATGATATCGCACTGTCAATATTTGACATTTTCATTCACAATTTCAAAGTTCTGTTCAGAGCATAGCATGGGTAAGCTAAGCTGAGGAGTGAGTGCACTCCAAGAGTCAAAATGTATGTGATGTGCTAAAATTGTAACTCTAACCCTCTGAAGACACCTCTATATTTTTTTATCTCATCCACTTGGAGCTTTGATCGAAATATTCGATCACGTCAGCTCTGTTGTACCTTAATCCAATTAATTTACAATTCCAACTTAAGATTTGGACTTACAAAATTAATAATTACTTAATCAGACATAGAAGATAGATAGTTAACTAATCGTCTAACAGCCTGTCTATAATTATAATAAAACCCATATGTGACTAAACCGTTGCATTCCATTAATATAAATTAATTTCATCATTAAAAATCCGCACAATCTGGAGACTATTAATTTCCTTAAATAATAAAACATATTTAATGGAATAAGACCAGACCTTAACCTATACTCTTATAATGTGTTTTCTATTGGGACAAATTTTAAAGAACCAGGGGTCCCGGTGTTTTTCCGATTGTCACTTTTTGTAGCATATTCTTTTTCATACTTACTAGTGCTTTTTTATATTTCTTTTATATGTTTGCGTTATATTAATATTTTTGTTATAAACATATACCTTTGTAATGCCTACATGAGCTGCAACCCACTGTAAGATAATTATCTTATTACTATTTTGATAAAAAATTTATTGACATAAGATGCTATTATATAAATATAATTAAATGATCAAACGAACTTACCTGAAGTGAAGTTCAGTTCGATTTTGATTATCCTGTCTTCGCCGAAGAGATTTATTTCTTGACCATGTAGTGAGAATTTTGAAGTAAGAATACAACAGATTTTTTAATGTAAATATTACATTTTTGTTGGAATTTCTGTTAATGTGTTTGAGATTTTGAAGTTTAGGTAGAACTATTGTTCTAATGTCACGAAAGCGATAGCGAGTGATCGTTATGAGTTAGGTGCTAGCCCCCTGGTATAGTATTAGACTATTGAGCGATTTGAGAATGAAACAATTAATCTTGAAAAATTGAGTAATAATTTAGACATGTTGTTAGCTGGACAAAGGACGCAAACAATTTCTCTAATAAAAATACAAAATATTAAGAAAGCATATGAAGATCGAGTAATTATAACAATTACAATTTTAATTAAAACATCTGCAATTGGCAAAGCTCAACCGGTTTTAAATCTACATTTTTCCATTAACGTTCCGGTATTTGTCCAGCATCAGTTGTATTAAGATATATTGCTGTGTCATCTTCAATTCGCTCAGATTCAGAAGATTACCTGATCCTTACACATAAGAAACCACGTAGACCTGCTTCATTTCAAACCATTGGGCGCTGAATAAAGCAGATCATGTGCGATAGTTGCATTGACACCTCAATATTCGGAGCGAGCGAGACACGCATCAACATCAGCGGCGTCTCGTGCTGGTCTCAACATCGATGTAATTAGAAAGACCGCAGGATGGTCGGAAAGATCAGCTGTATTTGCTGATTTTTATAGCAGACCGGTAATTAGTTCTGGAACCAATTTTATTGAATCTTTGTCACAATTATAATTATTATTCAGTACTTAAAATAATACTTTTATGGGGAAATGTATATCTTTTTACAACAAAGTTCCACAGAGTGTTACTGACTTACCTTTACATAAGTTTAAAGCGCATGTAAAAAGACTCTAATGAGTAAAGGATATTATAAAGTCAATGATTATCTGAATGATGTCAATGCTTGGTCTTAATTGTAGACTTAATTTATAGATTTAAATGTATAATGTACACTGACACATCTAATCTTGTAATGGAAGTTGAACACAATCTTTTACTTTGGGTTCTGCTTTTATTGTCGCAACGTTGATTTTATACTCTCTGAACATCTACATGGTCAAGGAATAAATCTCGGAGGACGAAGACAAGATAATTAAATGATCAAACGAATTTACCTGAAGTGAAGTTCGATCTTGATTATCCTGTCTTCGCCGAAGAGATTTAAGGTCCCTCCCTCCTTGAATCTAATCCCCCTAAATATCAATGTTGCTCTATTTCTCTAAAAAGAATGAGGTCGGCACTGCGGAGACTTGCAGGTGTGATTAAACGGAGGAAGATATAGTGGTTTTCTTTCTCTGACTTTAAAACTTGTGCGATAGGGTTAGCGTGTAGCAGGGCTACTGCATGGTCAAGGAATAAATCTCGGAGGATGAAGACAGGATAATTGATAGAATCATTAAATATAACTTTTTAATGATCCATCACCTTTTTGGACATACTTGATAAAACAAAACTCTTTCAAAATATTTTATTGTAAGTCTCCATACATTGTAATTGTTATTGTGATGAGTAAATAAACAAATTATTATTATTATTATTATCTACTAAAAGCTCTGGACATGAGATATCACATATACAGTATTATACAGGCAATAGTACTGGATTAATATATCAATGAAATTGTAAATGGAGGAATGAAAAATGAAAATAAAACGGAATAAGAAATACATAAACCTATGTTGACTAAAATATACGTATTACGAATTTCATATGAGAGACAAAATGGATAATCTATTTAAAACTTATTCTAGTTTATTTTTATATGTTTTCTTTCACTCGTGTTACCAGGATTATAGAAATAGCGGGAGGTCGCGAGATTTACTCGCAGAGCCGCGCCAAGGCAGTGCGCAAGCTGCGACACAACAACACGCACAAACACAACATGAGGAACAAAGTGCGCTTGCTTAGCAAAGACACGGTGGACTACGCCACTGAAAATTTTACTAATGAGGTGTGTTTCGCTTTTTCGGTGTAAAAAGTGTGACAAACATTTTTTTCTTCTTTTTACTGGATGAGATTCAAAATAAATAAAAAAAATAAATGTTTCGGATAACTTATGTTTGCGGTAACTTCCACTAATGAAAATGTGTAATATATTTACAAACCGTCTCATAAGAATGAACACTGACCTGATCGTAATGTTTATATTTTCAGTTACCAGTGCACAGAATAAACAGTGAACCGAAAAAAATGGTGTCACGCCACACGTCACCGTCATACACGAACGGAGACAGAGAGCCGCCCATCGATTCAAACACTATGGGCATCCCCAAAAACAGCTCGCCCATCCTGGACCCGCACAAAAAAAACGACGTCAGCACTAAGAGCAGTCCCATTGCCGTTGTGGCCGATGGTGAGGTCGTTGTCTTCGACGACAACGACGATTGGAAAGGTAATTCTATTTATTTAATATATTAAAAATGTCTTTTTGATGTTCACGGCTTTTCCGTATTACTAGCTAATGTAAATGCTGTTGATAACTCTCGAGCGCAAATCGTCTAAGCTAACTTTTATTTTTTACCTACAATAATACTATTTTTATATTGTGTGTGCGTCACTGATCTAATGTTGTGTAGGCACGAAATGGCTTATAATTATCTTTTTTTAACTCAAGGGCGATAACTTGTTGAGTTTTTATATTTAAATGTGTCGCTTACAAGCAATTTGTCATTGTTCGTTACTTTTGTTTTTACCTTTGCTTAGCCCACTCTCAGCTTCTGTTTAATACTTGGCAGCGCCTCATTGTTTCTCGACTTGATCAATTTATGGAACTCCGTCGCAGTTTGCATAGAAATCGGTCTTCCTCCCTATAGACAATGAAAAAATACTTCTATTGTGTGTTCCCAAATTGGTGCCGAGTCGAGTTACGATGCCGCGCTCGCTAATTTCATTTTCAACCTCTGTCCCTCCCTTCCAATGACCATTGTTATTCACAAAATATTTTTTTCTTTTTCTTTTATTTTCAGTGATATTGAATTCTGTGTCTCTAGGTTTGAGGACGGAACCCGACGCTAGTGACGATGAAATAGACATGAGTGTTAAGAGGACTATAGAAAATATAAAAAACGGTGATAGTGATATGTTGAACAATAAGAGTGAACTTAGCTGTGATGGGCGAAGTGAGTCGACGCCATCCAGAGAGGACGCGAGGCTGAGCGATGCCAGCCCCTCTGGGGTCTGGTTATCTGGTGATGAGGATAAAATCAGGGTGACTAGGGTGATAGGGGAATTGCCTATAGCTGAATACGAGGGCTCGCCGAGAAGATACGGAGTTTCCACTCAAAAATCCACAAATAGATCGCCGAGGCCCGGTTTTCCACAGGTAAGCTAAGCTCTCGCACTGTGCCTCTAACATGTTAATCTCTTACACATTGATATTGTTATGTGGCTAACCTACATGTAACGAGAAAAAAAATTATAAAACATGCCCTACTCAATGCCCTTATCGTATTAGTAATTTGCGAACAACACGGAGTTTTGGAAATTAATACGTTCTCAACCACGATGTAATTAAAGAATAGATAATGTTCTCTCACTCGCATATTTTATTATACTTCTTAGTTGGCAAACAAGCATATTGCCCACCTGATGGTAAATGATAACAGTCACCTATAGTACATGTAGCTCCTGTGAGATTCGCAGCAAATCTGCAACCCCCACAAGGACCACAGTGTACGTTGCCAACTTATGACATAAGATGTAAAGTCAGGGCACCTAGTAATTTCACTGTCATATCTTACTCTTCAAACCGGAACACAGCAATGCAAGCACTGCTACTTTGTGGCAGAAATAGGTAAGACGGAGGTACCCAAGCAGGCGACCCTTACAGAGTATCCCTCCGGTAAAACGGTGATGATATAGATTTGCCATTCTATACTACTAGAGCTACTCACTCAATGAGCCGACAATTCCCATCTTAACTCTTAGTGTAGTGTATTAACGTACAATGTTAAATCTTCCAGAGAGTAGTGACAGAGAGTAGAGACGTGACCCCGCCGTCGGGCTCGGCGGCGTTCGACTACCTGTACGAGTTCTCGGAGACGAGAAAGGTGCTAGAGGAGTTCTTCAGGTGTCCAGGCATCGGCGGGCACCAGCAGCTCAACAGTAATGATGAGGTCGTTAATTTCCAGGTAAGCCTGTCTAGTTTTAGCCAAGCATTCCCACGTCTACCCAAACTAGTTTTTGGAAGAGGTTCAAATTGTTTTATTTTTCTTTAGAATTTTGACATTTTCTGTCTTGTTGACTTTAATTTCTATCGAATTATTGATTTGACTTTACGCATGTAATTTTCCATGTTAAACTGATTATACTTTTTATATTACCTTTTCATCTCCTGTTTTATTTTTGGACACATCTACACATTTGTATTTCGTCATCGTCACATTCTGCGGTCACGGAACACTAGTGCTGGGCTAAAACTAGATGTGAGCTACACTACGACTTTTTACCGTAATATTTTATACGTATACATTTTACGGCAAAAGTTGGTTGTCAAAATATTAACGATAGCTTATTTATTTATCTTTAATTCAAGGCACTTCTTACCTTTCAACTTACCTGATGGTAAGACATGATAAAGTTCTGATAGATAACAGGCTTATAACAGGTGATTAACTGACAGGTCTTTAGATACCTGGAGGATCACGACTTGATCAGCGACTGTCAATACTCGTTACGGTCGCAAGATATTTTAGTGTATCTTACACACCGCTAGGCGCTTGCACTTGAGGGACAACCTGGATATATTCTTCTTTTCGTTTTATTGGGTCTAGCGCAAATGTCTACTAAAGTAGCTGTAAGCATGTGGACTACCTGAGGGATTGTGCAAATGAGTTGCTAGCTTCCTATCTGGCAGGCTTTAGATCTGTTACTAATTGCAGCTCCTCTGATACCCAATTGATGCTGACGCTCCGAAAGTATCGGTGAAACTCCGAAGCGGAACTCCGAAGATTCGGCGCTGTCTCCGACGCTGTTTTTGCTGTATATCAATGACTTACTGTCGATTGATAGAATTTATTGTTATGCGGATGACAGTGGTATTGGAGTCGCCTGTTATCCGGGGCATGTGAAAATCTCTCAGAATATGCTTAACAGCTGGAGGTGAAAATCAAAAGCAGTTCCGCTAGAGTTTCTGAGTGGGGAAGACTACATCAAAATATCGATCAGCATTGGGATCCTTGGTGTGAACATCTCCAATGACCTTAAGTTTCGCGGTCATTTAAAAAATATGGTCCAACTGGCTTCCAAATAGCTTAATGTGCTCAAGAGATCAAAGAATACCTCTTTGATTCACGCTGGTCCAAAGACATACTCTAAAAGTCCCAAGTACAACCACATATGGAGTACTACTGTTATATGTGGGCGGAAACACTAAAGTACCAGTGTGGACTATTTGACGCGGTTCATAGAGTTGCGGGAAGCGTCGGTGGCGCTGTGTGACTCGGCAATTGCCTTCCTATAGAGAGGTCCGGGGTTCGAGAACGCCATGTACCAATGTGTTTTTCGTTTTTCGAATTTCATATGTACATTTGTCTGACGCTCCAACGGTGAATGAAAACATCGTGAGACAACCTGCATACATCTGCCAAGAAATTCAAAGGTGTTTATGAAGTCGACCAATCCGCACTGGGCCAGCGTGGTTGACTAAGGCCTAATTACCCTCACATAGGGTAGGCTCGAGCCCCTCGGTGGGGACGTATACGAGCTGTGATGATGATGATAGACTTGCGGTGCATATTGTCAGAGTCTCCAGTGTTATAGACGACATAACCAACAACCCTTAAGTGTGACAAGCGACTTTGCCCAATTATGCGTGTTTAACTGTTCGTACAACAGGATGTGTACAACTCGTGCGGTTAAAGAATGGGATTAGAAATGGCGGCGCATGTATTCAATTCTCGCTCGCACACTATTTCCGTCTATACTCACACTCGTGGGTACCGGCTCGATGAGCCGCCATTTCTAATCCCATTCTTTAACCGCACGGGTTGTACTGAAGATTTGTTCGATGTAATGCCAATGCAACGGCCACGTTTTATTAGGGACCCGCTTGCCATCGCAAAGGGGCTCATGCTCACATCTAAGATCCAAAATGGTTACGTACTGTAAGGTTTTTGATACATGTTTTATGCGAACACTCAGGTTGAACACATAAGGTTCTTCAAAATGTATGTGAAGAGGTACACGTGTTCAAGGTCGGCAACGTGCGAGCTATGCCAATAGTGTTGCAAGCGTCCATCAGATGTGGTGATCGCTTACCATCAGGCGACTCACATTCATCTTGCCACCTCTGTAGTATAAAAAAGGTAGAAGCGAGCTTTATCTGGTCTCTTCATCCACACAGGGTAATATTGCCAGCTACAGCATATTGAGAAATAGACTAAGAGCTCCTGCAGATCTGCGGCGACAGCTGTCGCGCGACGTCGCGCGACCGCACGCTAGCTATCGCGTGACCGCCGGCGATCGCCCGCCGGCTGTCGCGTGACCGCCGGCGATCGCCCGCCGGCTGTCGCGCGACCGCCGGCGACTGCTCGCGACTCCCGATCTCAAGACCCTATTCCGCAGTGTGAGGCGTATAGACTGAGGGACAGGACGTATTTCTTTTCGCAAAAATGAACGACATCGACACCGATTTATTAATTGCTTCAATAAAAAAATATGAATGTTTATGGAATTATAAATGTAAAGAACACAGCAACAAAACCACTAAGAATGGTGCATGGATGTCAATATGTGCGGAAGTTTTTATATAATAATTTTGTTCTTATATTTTTAAGACTTTTTAGGTGATCATTGCTTGGCACCGACTTCAACATATAAAACTATGATGTTGCATGTATTCTTATACAATTATTAATGAATTATTGGTGTTTTTGAAGTTGGTTTCATTTTTCTGTAAACATTTTTTTAACCATTTTAGTTAAGTAAATACATACGTAATTTGAGCCAAGGAAAACATCAAAATTCCAATCAGCTTAGTAAAAAGAAATACTCCTTCCTCAAAATCCATTTTTGAAAACTTAGCTCCCATACTACAATCATTAGAAAACGAACTACTATACTGGTATCGGTGCCGGTCGCGAGCTGTCGCCGGCGGTCGCGCGACAACGCGCGACGTCGCGCGTCTGCGGTCGGAGTCGACGCGCGACGTCGCGCGGCAGCAGTCGGCGACTGCGCGCGACGTCTCGCGACAGCTCGCGACAGCTCGCGACAGCTGTCGTCGCAGATCTGTAAGAGCTCTGAAAATGATGACTCGTGATATTTTATCCAGTTTGCGCTAATTTTGTTATAACTTTAACAGGATCTGGACTACGAGCTAAGGCGGCAGACACAGGACTACCCACCCGAAAACGGTCTGGAACCTGGTAGTGATTCTGAATGGCCGCACCCAATAGACGCTTTAGATTCGCCAGAAAAGGACCATAACCACAGCAACTTCCTGGGGCTTCAGGTGAGTCGTTGACAACCTTAACTTGTCACGGTAAGACTATGAGCTAGGGCGGCACATGGATTAGGATGCTCTAGAATGATGTTACCATCATCATCATCATCACAGCTCATATACGTCCCCACCGAGGGGCACGAGCCTACCCTCACTTATTATGTTAGGGCGATTAGGTCTTAGTCAAACCACGCTGGCCCAGTGCGGATTGGTCTACTTCACATACACCTTTGAATTACTTCGCAGGTGTATGCAGGTTTCCTCACGCTATTTTCTTTCACCGTAGGAGTATCAGATAATTGTACATATGAAATTCGTGAAACGAAAAACACGTTGGTATATGGCAGGTACATGGCAGGATCGATAGCGGGCCTCCCGATTGCCCGATGGTGTAATGCCTAGTAGAAATACGAAGTATGCTAATGAAACCTTAATGTAGCCAAAGAACGACAGTCACAATTATATCAACTTATAGATCTAAAACTTAATGAACAGTAATGAAGAATTATGATATGATTTTTTTTCTAGCAATATAAACTTTACAATTACATATTGTCACAAATCACACCTTGAGACATCCATCTTAGAATAAAATGAAATGATTTACATCTGATGTCACAAGTGGGCAACGTACACTGTGGTTCTTGTGGGTGTTGCAGTTTTACTGCGAATCTCACAGGAGCCACATGTTTATGTGACTGTTACCACTTACTATCAGGTGGGCAGTTTGCTTGTTTGACAACTTAGTAGCAATGAAAAAAAAATTAACGTAAATACTAAAAACTCTTTAGTTAGACGGTATTTGGATTTATTTAATGAAGATATACTACAGGTTGAGTTAAACCAAATTGCATTGGTTTTTCTCTACCTATAGAGAAGTATTATACAGGTTGACAGGAAAAGTCGACGTATTCCTTGAAAGGGGTTATAGTACAGGTCATAAGCAACAAAAAAAGCCCAATTAACCAGGGGTCAAAAACAGTTGTTTATCGAGCTACGACGGTTTTAAAATTTTTGAGATTTTTTCCGACTTGTTACCAAATTTTTTTTTTAAACTACACCATTTACAATGACAAATTGATTAATTGCGGAAAGCTAAAAAATGGGCAGTTAATTTAAATTAAAATTGTTGTCAAAAACTTACATTTTGGAAATCAGAGGTCTTTATTGACAATTAAGTCAATTATTAAAAACATTTTTAGAAAAATTAGTAAAGACAAAAATTATTAAGAAATAATTTTTTAACTAAATCTAATTATTTAAGTTCAAAAATAAAAAACAGTAATAATAAAATTAAAATGACATGAAATATTATAAATAATGAAACTGGAAAAGCGAAAACTACTAATAATCAATATTGTTTGAATATTGACGGTAAGAAGGTAACAGTTGACACAGAAGTAGCTGCAGAATTTGAAAAGTTCTTTACTGACATTCCAGTCTCAATCACAAAGTCATTGGATTCCTCCCCCGCTATTGCTGAATCTATAATGAAAGATCATGTTGAAGCTTGTGATGATAAATTCAAATTTGTACACATTAGTGGAATGGATATAATAAAATCATTTAAAACTTTGAATATGAAGAAAACTGCGGATCTGTGGGGCAATTCCGTTGATGTTACTAAATCCGTAATTGAAACAATAGCTCCAATACTTGCTAACATTTATAATTATTGCATTGACTGTGGTGTATTTCCTGATCTAATGAAGCTGAGTAAAATTATTCCTTTACATAAATGTGGTAGCACATCAGACCCCAGTAATTTTAGACCTATCTCTGTGCTACCTACCTTTAGCAAAATTTTTGAAAAAATAATATTGGAGCAAATGCAAAGTTATTTTAATAGGAATAATCTTCTACACTCTAAACAATTTGGTTTTAGGAGGGGTCGCTCAACAACCGATGCTGGTGTTGAGTTAATACAACATATATTTGAAGCCTGGGAAGACTCACACGATGCGTTAGGCATTTTTTGTGATTTGTCTAAGGCATTTGATTGCGTTTATCACGAAACCTTGATCAGAAAATTACACCACTATGGGTTTCGTGATACTGCACTGGATCTTCTACTCTCTTATTTAAGTGGAAGGATTCAAAAAGTAGACGTCAATGGAAAAAGGTCTCAAGGTTCCGAGGTTAAAATGGGAGTTCCGCAGGGTTCGATTCTTGGTCCTTTTCTATTTCTTATATATGTCAATGACCTCCCTGATTTTGTACAGGACAGGCACGAGATAGTGTTATTTGCAGATGATACTTCACTTTTATTTAAAATTAAAAGAGGATTGCAAATGAATGACGATGTAAATAATTCTATCTCAAGAATTGTTCATTGGTTTAATGTAAACAACCTGTCACTTAATGAAGGGAAAACAAAATGTATAAAATTTGTTTTACCCAATGTAAAAGAGGTTCACACCACTGTAAAAATAAAGGATATAGGTGTTGACCTCAAGGACACCACAGTATTTCTTGGGATCACATTTGATTCTAAGCTGCAATGGGGCCCACATATACATAAATCGTCAAAGAGACTTAGTTCTGCAGCTCACGCTGTATGGAAAATACGTCAGATGACTGATGTTGATACAGCAAGATTTGTATATTTTTCTTACTTTTATAGTTTGATGTCATATGGCATTTTGTTGTGGGGAAATGCTGCCGACATTCAGATCGTTTTTGTGCTCCAGAAAAGGGCTATTCGAGCCATTTATAACCTTAAAATGAGAGATTCTTTGCGAGACAAGTTTAAAGAAATTGGTATTATGATAGCGTCGCAATATATTTATGAGAATCTAATATATGTTCGTAAAAACATTCATTTGTTTTGTAAAAATAGTGATATTCGTTTAGTTAATACTAGACAAAGGAATATGTTAGCTTTACCAAATACCAGGCTCCAAAAAATCAATAATTCTTTTAGAGGCCTGTGTATACGTTTCTACAATAAAATCCCAAGTTGTATACAAGAACTCAGCTTAAACAAATTTAAAGTTGCAATCAAAGATGTACTTATTAAAAAAGCATATTATAAAGTGTCTGATTACATGACGGACAAAAAAGCTTGGGTTTGAAATCTCATTTCTAATATTTAACAATGTACTGCGTTTTGTTTCAAAGAAACATTCAGTGAGAGCAATTTATAAGCTAACCTCACGCACTTCTCTCAGAAATAGCTTATATAATGTGAATTAACACATCTCTTCTTGTAATGGAAGTTGAGCTCAAACTTTTGCATTGAGGTCAGCTTCCAATTGACGACCCTGTAACAAAATCAAAATTGTAAATGACGATTTAAAAGAGGAGATAAAAAATTTAGACCTTTCGAGTTTCTTGCCTGTTCTTCTCGAGAAGGCTCTCCCAATTTCCGAACAGGTGTAGAGTCAACTTTTTTTTTTCATTCCTACTTGTATTTGCAGACATCTTGAGTATATTCAGGATATATGCACATAGAAGGTTAATATGATTTTATTAAATTAGATTGTTTTGCTTTGTTTTGACGTCAATAAGTGTCTGTAAAGGCCTATGTTGAATAAAGATTTTTGAATTTGAATTTGAATTAATTTTTTTTCTTTCTGAAAATCGACGTCAATTATGGAAAGGCCTATGTTGAATAAAGATTTTTGAATTTGAATTTGAATTAATTTTTTTTCTTTCTGAAAATCGACGTCAATTATGGAAAAAAAAATGTATAACAGTTGGCGTAAAAACTACTAAAATAACTTGCTGGTTTCATAAGCTTTTAAAAAAGATAAAAATATTATTTACTTTTATTAGTAGTTTTTACAGAAATTAGCAAAAAGTTGCGCTGTAGGTCAAAATTCATAATTTCATCTTTGAATAAAAATTGTATGGAAAAGGCAAAAGTACGAAGTAGAAATAAAGGAAATTGCATTTTAATACACAAAAGACTGAAAAATACTAAACAACAAACCAACATAAATAAAAACATTTATAAGTCCTGTTCAAATTGTCTGCCATTGTTACGTATGCACGCACGCAGCCTACGGCGTACCTCACTCACTGTCACACGCGTTGAAAGTGATGTCTTAATGACTTCAGCAGCTGATACGATCCTCGCCCTCAAATCTTCAATGGAAGTCGCAGGTGTGGGGTAGACTAGATCTTTCATGTGACCCCAAAGATAATAGTCACAGGGTGTCAAATCAGGACTTGTCGCCGGCCATGGAGTCGGGCCACCTCTACCGATCCATCTTAGTGGATAATTTTCATCCAGCCACTGTCGTACACCACGGTAAAAGTGAGCTGGGCATCCATCATGCTGGTATACCATATATTTCTTCTTGTAGCTAGTGGAACATCTACCAAAAGCGTGTTCACTTCCTCTCTAAAAAAAGTTTCGTATGTTGTGCCATTCAGGTTTTGGGGCAGAAAGAAAGGTCCAATTAAATTATCGTGTACAATCCCCATCCACACATTTAGTGAGAATCTTCTCTGGTGAGCCCTTTCTTTACTTTTTCTTGGGTTTTGACCTTTAGGGGCCCAAAAGTGAATATTGTGGAAGTTTGTGATGCCATCGCGATCGAACGTAGATTCGTCGGTCCACAGGATTTTCTTTAGATAATCTGGATCGTCAATCTGAGCATTGATTAAAAATCTGCAAAAATCAATTCTTCTCACCGGATCACCTTCTTCAATGTCTTGAACTGGTGTGTAATGGAATGGATACAGTTGTGCTGTACGCGATGCGGCAAACCAGGCTCTCCATTGTGATATGCCATGTATTTTTGCCACTTGCCTTGTGGACGCCGTAGGATCTGCTCTGAAACTCCGAATAATTTCATCATCGTCCTCGTCAACACCAACATTACCAACGAGCGGTCTACCAAGATCGCGTTGTCGTCGTTGAACTCAGCCCGTTTCTCGAATGCGCTGATAGGATGCACCACCACCACCACCACCACCACCACCAGCACAAACACGCTCACGTGAGGCAAACGGCGATCAGGAAATCTGATTTGGTACTCTCTTTGTGCTTCAGCGGCGTTACCATTACAAAAACCATAATAAAACAAGATATCTGCGTATTCTTCGTTTTCGAAAGCAGCCATTTCAAAATAGCGTATCGGTTTATTGGTTATCAAAAGTTTGTCCGTAATCTCAAAAGTAGGTTCAAACTTAACAAACAATTTCAATCAGGAAAACAAATGAATGATGTCGTCGAAACATTCGTAATCCTAATCAATCATGTTCCAAAACGTCCAAAACCTATGCAACCTCTGTGGTTAGGTCAATCCAAAGAGGTTACAGCTTATAATGACGTTCTGCCATGATTTCTTTTAAGTTGCATGGAAATTATCTAAATAAACCATTGCCTTAGACAATTTTGAACAGAACTTGTAGTATTATTTTGTAATTTAGTATTTTTCATTCTTTTATCTATTAGAAGCAATTTCCTTTATTTCTACTTCGTACTTTTGTCTTAACAAGTCGGAAAAAATCTCAAAAATTTTAAAACCGTCGTAGCTCGATAACCAACTGTTTTTGACCCCTGGTTAATTGGCCTTTTTTTGTTGCTTATGACCTGTACTATAACCCCTTTCAAGGAATACGTCGACTTTTCCTGTCACCCTGTATAAAACTAAAAGAAACAAAGTTGCTAACAAGTGGTCTCTGCGCAGACGCAGGCAACAAGAGGTCCTCGGTACGCGGAGCCCAATGTGTCAGCGCTCCGAGTGAGCGCACCGTACAGCGGGTCGACGTCGCCGGCGGCGTGTCGGGACCCGTCGGCCGTCGTCGGCTCGCGTCGGAAGCCCGCTCTCTCCGACGACTCCACCGACACCGGCAGCGACCTCTCGCTCATGTTTATGGAGAGCGATCTGCACGTCATGGGTGAGTGTATGTATGTATGTATAGTATAGTCATCCATCACCGACATATATATATATACAAGGTTAATTTTGAAGCAGGAACCAAATTTTATGTGCTTGTTCTGACCAGGCACCGGACCGATTACCATTATAGCCGGTGTGCCCGCCCTTTTTTATTAACGTTGGGAAATGTATTACGCATACCTCGCGTTTGAGAAGACGCAAGGTTATGTCGGACTCTCCGCTGCCACTGGGATAGTGTGTTACACAGCGGCAGTGGCCTACCGACTAAAACCCAACGATGCCCCCTCACAAATGCCTTGGCGCGAGCACGTCCATCACCGCCGCATCCTCTCCATCATTAGATGAGGAGGGTACGTCGAGGAGGGACGTGCCACTACTTGACAAGGTCATGGGAACTCTATCGAATACTTCCACGACCACGTCGGCGTCTGCTCGCCTATGGCGAGCAGACGCCTCTCGACCTCACTCTCCCAAAATAGGAAGGCTGAATATCCCCCGAAGCATCCGGGGGGTCAACTACTGGCGGCGACCTGTGCAATGCAGAGTCCGGGTTTCCCGGACCTGGACCCTGCTGGTTGCCGTCAGGAGGTAAAAGGCGTGCGTAAGTCCGCCGTCTCCGCCCTGTTCTTCTGCGACGGCATGGAGCGGCCAAGGGGTCATCCTCCCTAGCCCTCTCCGCCGTCTCCTTCGGCGTCATAACTTCGACACAGAAAGAGTTTACCACACCCCACGCGTACTCTCCCTTCAGCATGGCGCTAACCACGTTCTGGAGGGAAAAGTCCTCGCCAACGACGGCGGCCAACTCCCGGCGCTGTGAGGACAAAGCGGGGCACACCTCTAAAGTGTGCTGCATGGTGTCCTCGCTTGCGCCACAGTGGTGGCACTCTGGGGTCATTTCTCGCCCAATGCGGTGCAAATAGCGGCCAAAAGAACCATGGCCGCTTAGGATTTGCACCAAGTGGTATGAGAGCGACCCATGGTGCCTGTTCGCCCATGTGGTGAGGAAGGGGTTTATGGCCTCCAAGGTCCTGGTCAAAATAGCAGAAATCGAGGCCGAACCCCTTGTAGTGGGTTTTCTTGCTAAATTGAAGAAATATAGGGAAAAAGTTGAAAGAAAAAAAACAAACATTCCTTTAGTCCGATACAAAATGAAAAGCTTTATTCCTGTAGGTACATATAATTCACTTATGCATATGTTACTGAAGTAAGCAAAATTTCTCAATGCAAAGTACTTAAATTAACTAGATGTCAAGTCTATACAAGCCAAGGGCAGGATGGTTCAGGTTTGTTTGATTAATCTCGGTAGGTAAAAATCAGGTACAAATTGGGTACAAAACTATAAAATGAGGGGCAATAAAGTACACCAACAAATAGTTATAGGTTCCTTTTTTTAAAAAATTAGTAGCCTTCCCCGGAGCGGTTGTTAGTAGATCGTACCTTCGATGCTAAGTTTCTGCGATCACGGGTCAGAGATACAATATTCCAGTTCCTTAGAGTTTATGTATTATATTTGGACAATTCCACAGAATTCCTCCTTGATATCAGGTTATTTTGTTATATTTTCTAGCTGAAAAGCCAAGCAGCGGAGCCCTACGGCCTCCGGTAACTGCCCTGAAGATTCATAGCACAGTGTTAGGTTAAAAAATATAATTAAATATGCCTATGATCTTAGGGTCAGTGGGTCTAACACTGAGTTCTGAAGGAATCCCAGTCAATACATTTGAATTTCATGTAATAAACATAGCAAATGAATTCCAAACATAATTTTTAATAAATTGACAAATTGTCTTAATAGTTGATTTATAAAAAGGACACATGCAGGGGAGAGCACATATTTTATGTATAATTATTGCTATTAATAGAAAGAAAACAGCTTAATTTGTGAGTTATTTGCCAAAGTATGATGTGAAACTCAATATAGTGAAAATCTAGAATTTATCATGAAATGTGTAATTGTTATTCAATACATTCATTAATCCCATTAAAATGCCGCTTACTATCAGGTTTTTTTAATGAAATAGGGGATGTAAAAGGCGAATTTTGAAAATATAATGTATTTGAAAACAAGCCTACCCACTAATAAAAAATTAACAAAATCTGTTTTAAATCATGAAATATTATAAGGAATATAATTAATACCTTAATGTGGGCGGAGTATTATCTATTGATAGAATTTATTTATCCAGTTTATGTAATAAATCGCGTGCCGGCGATTAAATATATAATTTCCCTGAGATTTTGCTCGCCAAACTGAAAACAAAAGTAACTGACTTATGAAATCTCACTGTAGCTTTGAAAATTAAATGCACACGGAAAACGGGAAAAATACCTATGGATTTTATTCGCAGAAACTTTTTAGTTCGCAAATCAATAACAAATTATTTCGGTCGATGTCTCACAGACTAGGTATCCAGTTCCGAGATCATTGCATAGACGCGTTCACAGACTACGGTGAGATAGGGCGCGTTCCATTTAAGCGCAGATTTGCATTTATGCAGATACTAGAACCGAGGTCCGTTTGCCGAATGTTAAGCGTCGTATTGGCGACGAAACCAAATTCATTTCATAACACTCGTAAGATTCTTAACTTGTTTCAAGATGTGTCAAGTCAACATACGGATCTTTCGAAATTCTAGAATATGCAATAAGTATTTCCAGCTAAGGTTATAAGTTTGGTTGAAAAACAAAACGTAATGTAAAATTAACCATAAACAAACTGTGAATGCTTTCCAAATTCTATTCGACGAAACCATAATTATATGATCTGTAGCTTTAAGTGTATTTTATTATAATATGTCTTTAAAAATGATCAAAACAAACGGTCTAAATGTCAAATTCCGAATTTTGAGAAAATCAACCCACCTAAAGGGAAGCACGGGATTTTGGGCGAAAAAAAACTATCTTTGTAAATAAGGCCAGGATAAACGCGAGATTTATTTTGTTTATGCAAAAATTTATAATGACCAAAGATAATTGCAAATGTCATTGACGTGACGTGAAACGACGTTCTCAAACACGCTCGGAAATGTAGGCATTATTGTAGTAAAAAGAAGACACAAAGTTTGTAATTCTTGGCTCATGCATTACTTTACCGGCCTAGGCCAGGAAAGTAAGTATGAAAATTCATTTTTGGCCGCTGCTCCAATTTTTTTTAAATTTATCTATAACTTGAATTATGTAACTTGCCATACAGCCAATTGCTACCACATTATAAAAAATGCACTCTTCGAGCATATACAACGTGTCTTATATCTCCCCATAAAAATTATAATATTTAATTTTATTTAAACTATCAAAAGTGCCAACCTTTTTTTTTGAGGCAGGGGAATCTCTACGATTCAACAAGGGGCTGAAAGCTGACAAGGCCGCCCCAAGGATATGCCATTGGATTTGGGTATAAACCCCATACCTGGCTAAACCACCCTCCAGAGCAACTTCTACCTCCGTAGAGACACACTGGGTATCGGAGTTAGCCATTCCCCGAGTGCAATCAAAAGTGCCAACCTAAAACTGTTCTAATTAAAACTGAATTTTTTTAAAAATTTGACAATAAATTGGATTGATTAAAGTTGACACATTCTTTTCGGTTAAATGAATATAATAATTTTATGGGGAGTTATTATGAGACACGTTGTAAGTATTATCAATATGACAATAATTTTATTAAAATGTTGATATGAAATCACACGAAAATATGCTTAATTTTCGTTGCGAGAGAAAAAAGTCTTAATCTGCAGTATTACATTTTTTGCGTAAAATATGATTGGGCTGTATGGGCTTTGTTTCCTTTGCACTAATTAAAAATTAAAAAGTATTACTAAACGCTAGGCAATTAATTGCTTGATTTGTTTTTTTATTCATATTATACTCATTTGTTTCCAATTCAATTCAATTCATAATCTTTTATGCATACCATAATGTGTAAAATAGGTGGTTCACAAAAAATAAGATCACTATGGACCCGCTGGGCACGCAATCGTTGAACAAGAGAGAGGAAGCTTATTATTATGTACCTACTATTGTCTTATTACAGATCATAAATCTAAATTATACGAAGATCACGGCAATTATAAATATTTGAATAAATAGACAACATTAAACTTTTTCGTTCTTTTATTCATATATTATACTAATTTGTTTCCAATATTACGTCTTTCATTATTTCCTCACATTTATTGAGAAAAGCACTATACATACCTCGGCGGGAATGGGATTGCCGGACTCGGCTTCGCGGAAGCTCGGCCTTGAAAGCTTTCTCGTCCGGCAATGCCTAACTTCCCGGCCTCTGCAGTAATGTACTATTTCCAGCGCATTCTATGCAAGTGGACAATAGCCGCATCGGAGTGACCCAGTTGCCCGTAGTCGAGGACGGTCTGTCGTCGGGCCACGGCTCCGACACTGACAACAATAACCAGGTTACTCTTCGTTTTGCTTCATTGCTTCATTTACTGTTCGCTATTGCTGTTATCTTACGCTGTTTTTTCTGGTTGCAGAATCACACGGTGATTATTGAGGAGATAATAGAGAACGGTACCAGTGCTGATACCCATGCGCCGCTCTCGGATGCCGATTTACATTCATTGGATCCGCTAGGTGAATATGCATTCGAAAATTTAATATTTTTATGTTACGGACGGTCTAAATTTTAGTAACAGAATGTTTATATTTGATGGGTTATATTTACCTCTTCTTTGCAAGCCAACTATGCATGTTAATAATCAAAAAATAGTTGTGTAACTAAAAAACAAATACAGATAGAATAAGCTAGCTTTTCCTTCCAAGCATCAGTATACACTAGGCAAATTAAAGTTTTAATCTGGACCCCACCCATCGGAAAGTTATACCTACGCCTATACTCAAATACATACTCTAATCATGAGACAGGCATTTTTCCGTAAATCCAGGCGTTTTGTGTATCCTCAACAGGCATCCTCCCTGACATGGATGGTAACCCTATCCCCAAGCGCGTTCGAACGCTACTTACGACTTAGGAGGGTACGCGAAAACGCAAATAACTGTGATAAAAACTCGAAGAGTGTTTAACAGCCAAAAACCAAAATCATTCGGGTGTTTTCACACCCATATAGCCTTTAAGGGTAAACCTGAGAATGTTTTTTTTTTGTCAGCATCGTGCGGCGAAGTGCCGCCGCCGCCGCCGGCGCCGGCGCCTCATCGACCGACAGAGGGCAACGCGCACGTGACGCACGTGACGCACACGCCGCACACGCCGCACGCCGTGCATACGCCACACGTGACGCACGCGACGCACGTCAGCCACTCGCCTCACGCCGCGCACGCCTCGCCGACGCCTCACCACCACCACTCCACACACCACGACGACGTATTCCCACCTAGGTGAGTGACCTGTGTTTAAACTGAAACTATTTATATAAAGACCGGCCAGCTATTATATTTTTATTTTTCTAATAACCACCATAATACAATGACCGTTGCTTTCACGTGCTCGACTCTGTTGAGAACCCCGTACTCCGAGCTGTCGAAACTCCACAGATAAAATATACAATAATTTCCATATAGCTACTAACTCGGTTTAAATACAGACTGTTGGGTCTAAAGCTCACTCACACTTAAATAGTAAATATTATTTCAGAAAAAGGCCGTCTTCAGCGCAAAGCAACGACTCCGTCGAAATAAAACAAGCAAGTGGCGATGAAGGTAATTAGAAATTCGTTTTTATTGAAAATAGACATTGTTTCATTGTTCTTCAGCGTATGACTTATAATCTCCCTCTACTTCAATGCATTCCTCACATCTTTAAAAAGAGCTTGTATTCCACAAAAAAATAAGATGGATCTTTGGAGTCAAAATGCTCGTTCACGGCAGCTTTAATTTCTTCATCATCCCCAAATCTTCGTCCCCGAAGGACTTTTTTCAAACTTTATAAGAGAAAGATGTCGCTGGAAGCCAGTTTCTCGAAGGGCTTGCCTCGTTATTCGCGCCGTATGGTCTGGCACATTGTCTTGCAAAAATAAAATTCCTGTACTGATTTTTCCTCTTCTTTTTGCCGCAATATGATTGCGTACTTTTTTTAAAAGTGCTGCATAATACGCGGCGATCATTGTAGTTTTTTTGGGAAGATAGTCAATGAGTAAAATTCCTTCCGAATCCCGAAGTAGCGGCCATGAGTTTCGAAGTTAACTTTTCGACCTTAAACTTCATTGGCGGCTTCTCTCCTTTTTCTATCCACTGCATTGATTCTTGTTTTGATTCTGTATCATATTGTCGAATCCACATTTCATCCACGGTGGCAATACGGTTACAAATTTCGTCTAAATTGTCCTTGCACAAGTCGATAAACTCCATAGAAGTTTCAACTCGACGCTGTTTATCGAGCGGCGTGAGCATTTTTGGAACCCAACGTGCACTAATTTTATTATGCAAATGATTGCGTAAGATATCTTCAATTCATTCCTTGCTGATGTCCAACTCTTCTGCTATCTATCACATTTTTATTCGACGGTCCTCCAGTACAATTTTCTTTGCTTTGGCGATGTTTGGTCGCCCTGTGTAGGCGGTGTTTGGTTGCCCCGGGCGGGGGGCATCTTCCAATGACTTTCGACCTTGCTGGAATAGTCTTGCCCAACGTTTGACTGTGGCAGACGATGGTTCAGATTCTGGATAAACTGCAGACATTTCTTCAAAAATCCTCTTTGCCGTTTTTTCCTTTTTACGAGGAATTTCGTGTAATGCAGCGATGACTCAGACATGTTGATGTTTATAGATCGATTGCTCGGACTATAATGATCATTATTAGACAAAACCTTCCTTGTTATATTGATTTAAGTAAGTACCTAAAAGTATCTTAGGCTCAGAACTCTTCAGCCGCCAACTCGTATATTCTTCGCATGGCATAGAGCTACAGTATTTCATTTTATTCATAGTTGAACAGAATGGTATAGATATTGTACATCAAAATTTCGTATCACTATAATAAGGAATATACTTACACAGTTTCTTTAACAGAAAACTGGGTATATTCCTTATTATATAAATAAATGTGTTATTTTCAGATGAAGCTGATACCGATCTAGAAACAGACAGGCTACTGGGTCAGCAAAGAACTGACGATCAAGGCTTCTTTGACGACAAAGTGAGTAATTTATGTTTTTGGTTGTGTTTTACTAAACTTCCCATTTTTTGTCTTCTTCTGGAACTCGCCATAAATCTACCTAAATTTTGTTTCCATTATTAGTTTAATTTATTTAATATCAATTTGCGTACATACTGATTTATAGTTGTCCCAAAGCGCCAGTATGCTTAGGTTATAAATACTTGTCAAATAATATCAAATGGCAGAATATATGATGTCAATACAAGAGTCCAAGTCCATTATAATTTTGTAAAAAAGTGATTAAAAAATAATTATGTCTGATACTACACATAAATCGTCTCTTATCAAAATCGCAATGCATATTCGTAAACGAATGGAATAAGCTAGCTAGAGCCGCAGCTGTTATTAGAAGAAATCAAATATATTCTTTTAATTTATGCAGTGATTGTTGTGAGCATTGGGAAAGAAAAATTTTATGACAGACAAATTACATTGTGTTAAAACCTTTTTAAAGTTGTTACCTTATGTTGATTGATTCCTTGAATTATTTAGAGGGCGCAATCCAAAATATTTTGTACTATTACATTTAATTGTATTGGGAAGTATATATATCGACTTAACCATTTACCTTGATTGGGAAATCTATCTTACAATAACACAAAGTCTGGACCAGTGAAGTAAATTTTATATCTTGTTCAAGATTTTTTATTAAACTATCGCGACAATACTTTATATCCTATTAAAGATCGTTTCATAATAAAGCGACGCAAATTGTACAACCTGTACCTACTGCTATAAGTATGTTAATGACAGTCGATTAAAATAATTTCTTAACCACACAAGTAAGTAGTTGTAGTTGAGTCAATGTCTCGCCGAAGCGTGACGCAATCGCCAGCTGCGCCCGCGCGCGCACTGAACACTTCGTTTAGTTGGGGCTAGAGATAAGCGAGTGCTGCGCGTGCGTCGCCTTCGCGACCTTGCTCTCCTATTGTGTTTTATCAAAGATTATATTGTGATCGCGCAGACTACAGATGACGTATTCTGCCTATGTTTAGTGTACGCCTGGTGAAACATGTGATTTGTATATATTTTCATTACGTTTAATTAGTGTTAATATGCGATCTGGAAACGAATAGACAAATTATAATGCGATGTGTATTAGTAAATATTTTGAATGATATTTAACGAAATATCATTCAAAATATTTACCCCACGAAGACACAAGTGTGCGCATTCACTGCGAAGAAGGACCCATTTATCGTAGTGCCTCAGTTCCAAGGAGTTACTCTTCGTATGTCCGATGGTATTGGGATCCTCGGTGTGGAAATTTCTACTAAAGTGCAGTTTGGGAGTCATTTGGAGGACAAAGCCAAATTGGCGAGCAAAAAGCTGGGCGTCCTGAACAGAGCCAAGCGGTACTTCACTCCAAGCCAGTGGCTAATGCTCTATAAAGCACAAATTCGGCCGCATATGGAGTACTGTTCGCACCTCTGGGCGGGAGCTCCCAAATATCAGCTCGACCCTCTTGACTCCCTGCAAAGGCGTGCATTCCGCATCGTCGGTGATCCCAATATCACGGCCTCAATGGAGACGCTGGAGCAAAGGAGAGACTTTGGTTCTCTCTGCGTGCTCTATCGGCTCTTTAACGGAGAGTGCTCTGAGGAACTGTTTGCAATGGTGCCCTCTTCACCTTTTTACCATCGCACCACCCGCCATCGCAGTAGAGTTCATCCATATTACCTGGAACCAATCTCGTCTAGTACAGTTCGGTTTCAGCGTTCATTCCTTCCACGTACGTGTAGGCTCTGGAACGAACTCCCAGCTGCGGTGTTTCCTCAGCGCTACGATATGTCCTTCTTCAAACGAGGCTTTAGAAGAGCATTTCTCTCCAGGTAGGCAGTGACAGAACTGTGCCCCTGGCATTGCAGATGTCCATGAGCGGTTGTTACCACTTAACATCAGGTGGGCCACTGGCTCGTCTGCCACCGTTAGCAATAAAAAAAAAAAAAAAAAAAAGAAATATACTTCTCATAAAGAGATTAAAGTACATCTCATTGTTTTATAAATTATTTGCAATCTGTTTTATACATACTTGCATTTTTTTTAAAGTATCAAAAAAATCGATTACTGTATCTAATCATGAAAAAATGTTATAAACCTATATACGGTTTATTTCATACCAATATACATAGAATGTAATTAAATGACGTCATATTTGGAAACGAATAGTTTCCATAACAAAAGAAATACAAAATACGAAAATACAAAAAAGTTCAATTGTGATTATAAAATTAATCAATGAGTCGACACTAATAATTACTGAAAATATGTTTAAAACATTAGAAATGCGTTCTCGACTCACATAATACATATAAATTAAGCTATAATACATATAAATTTTTACTCTATGACGGAACACTTGTTTATGTTATCGCGAACAGCAGCCGGTGCGATCGGAACGGCCAGCCAGTAGGCGACCGTGCGTCTCGTAATGTTCGGTTCGGTTTGTTTGCACTCGGCTTAGATAAGTTCGAAACTTATCTAAGTCGCGCTAATACCGTGCGATAACATCATTTGCATACTGTATAGCTCGGACAATGCGGATTCAGTCGATGGATACAGGATAAGTCTTTAAAATGTGCGAAGAAGAACGCATACCGTGTTTGGATGCGTGCAAAAGTGAAAAGTGTGATGATTCTAACGACCGTGGAACCGAGTCGTCGATCGTGAGTGCTGGCGAACAGAGTTCAGTTGAAACTAATGTGATTAAAACCTTAAATGATGATTCAAAGGTCGTAGACAGTGTTGTTGAGATAGACTCAATTAGTGTTAAACTAGAAGATGAGACATCCAATAATGAGGATAATGCTGGTGTGATGAGAAAAAAGGTTGGGTTATATATTGTTATCGACTATTTATAATAAATTAATATAATTGCCGATACAATATTTTATAAATATTATGTGTATTCAACGCCATAAGCATTTCTTAGGTCCAGAATTTAGTTTAAAAAATGTTTGCCCTGTGCAAATCTGACCTAAAGCGTCCATAGGCTATGGTAACTGCTTATCGTAAGGTGGACCGTAAGCTTGTTTGCCACGTTGTATAAAGACACGGTAATAGTATATACAGTGGACTGACTTCATAGAAACGTTCCAAACACGCGCTATGCCTACGTGCCTCGATCGGGATCGCAATCGGATCGCATCAACAAGGGCAGTCACGAATGCAGTTCGCCGCAGGACATAAGCCCGAACCAAACGGAACACACGGCCGGTCGCGGTCGGTGTGTAATGGCTGGTTTACACGGGCTTAGTAGCTAAGTGCTTAGTACTTATCACTAATACTAAGTCCCAATGTGTAAACTGTGAGATTAGTGCTTAGTATTAGTGTTTGTAAATAGTGCACGTGAATAGAAATCGATCTTATTTACTAAGCGACAAGTCGATACCTGACCGCGTGTTGTTGCTTGCTGACCTCGTGTAAACAGCTCGACAAGTGAGTTAGTGACAAGCTGTAAAGGGAAGCGAAAACACGTGTTTGTTTGTTGACATATTTTTGTTTTAACTTTTTCAAATAAAATATCAAATTCTGCCGTTGACATTCTCATAGTTACTCTATATTCTCCTGGATGTTTGGTTGCTTGCTCTTTTAATAGAAGAGCAGAATGGCCCCGTTCATCTCTCCGCAGTAACCACTGTCTTGTCCACAAATGTTTTTTTTAATGCTCGTCTTTCAAGCTCTTCGATCATGTTTGAAATAATTATTTTTGAATAATGTTTAAATATACTGCTCAAAATCAGGCGGCGTCGTTCCATTTCGAATGTCTGGTCACTAATACCTTCTACTAGCTTCAACGTGTAAACGGTTACTTCTTACTTGTACTATGCAGGTTACTACTTGTCATTAGTAACTAATTACAAGTACTAAGCCCGTGTAAACCAGCCATTAGTGAGCGTAATATTAACGTAATCATGGAAGCGAGCAGCCCTATCGCGGGTCAACGCACCAAACGATGCCGAGCAGCCGTAGGTACAACATTTCAAAGAGGGGCCGAGTCGACATACTGTATATTCTTTTACCGTGATAAAGATATCACCGTCGCCTGTACAAGTGCTAACGTCATCCCTTATTGCAGGGGTGGCGCAAGCCGAAATCTCGTACAGTAATGCCAGCGGCCGCGCGTTCGCCGCCACACGCCCTAGACGCTACCCCCGCTACGGCTGTGCCACCCCTAGCGGTTGCGTCGCCGACTGACGACTCACTGCACAACGGCAAGGTGAGATTGTTTAACGATACCACTGATTGTCGATGGTCCTGATGACACTGACAGCTGTGTGGAGGCCTACGTAGTCACATTATTTACCCCACACCAATTGAACTAGTTTGATTGGAACATCAACCCTATTCAACCCGAAAACGTGTTTTCATTACTCATACTCTGACTGAAAGTAAGTCTGAAGTTGCCTGAGAAGCGGGTTGAAAGTAATACTTTTCAGCCCTAGGGGGAATCACTTTCAACTGACAGCAGCTGTCAAATTTTTAAAAAGAAACTAGTTCTATTTGACATTTCTATTAAAACATGTTTCGACGTTCTATACAGCCACTCAATTACAGCACGGTGTAAAATTGAAATAACATAATGTTGTATTAAAAGAATATATTTTTTAAATGACTAGAATAATTCACTTTCAACTATTTCTTTAAAATAGATTTGGGCAAAATATTAACCATTTTTTGAAATGATGAATATGAAAATAATGGCTGTATAGCTGGCCGGCCACAAAACAAAAACAAAATAAGCAGGAAAGCGGCAATCCGATCTTTATTTGTTTTTCGAGTTTTAGAGTTTTGTATAGCAGAGATTTCATACATAAGAGAAGAGGCAAAAGCAGAAGATGTTGATTTATTATATTGAAATTCACTCATATGTTCTTTAGCTGATTCATTTTTTATTTTTACTTTCCTTGTATTCGTAACGAAAAGCACAGTGTTTACCTCGGGTTAAAGACTTATTTACCCCTGGGGTAATAATGTACTATTAATCTACAGCGTGTTAAAATAGTCACAATAATGTTTTATTTCTCTTACAGGACAAAGATGGAAAAAAGAAGAGCAAAAACAAAGAAGGTGAGTAATTTAATTACACTATGTCTTATTTTTATTTCTTATTGGACAAAATAATTAGTCTGAGTAGCTTATCAATACGCAATCGTAATTATTTGTTACATTTCATTTCTATGCTTCCTCTGGAATGCGTGGCTTCTGGTAAGTTAATATTGATTCTGTTTAGGTATGTGTATTTAAATATCTGTTCGTTAATTGATATTTAAAAGCATCTTTGATAGTTTTAGCAAGAATTAGAAATTAATTTCGTATCCTGACCAGTAATAATGAGGCGGCACTGGCATGTTAGTAAACTGTTTCTTAATCTGCAACCTGTTCGCATTTCCGACACAGAGTGAAATCGGGGTTTTCCTTCAATTTCACAATTGCACAGCCCTTTCTACTTAATATAGATGCACTCTATAGCTTTAGTTAAATCTATTAGTGTTAGATAGTAGTGGTATTATAATATCTTTTCTTTTTACTGACAAGTATACTGCGAATCAATGCCAATCAAATAGAAAAGCTTTTCGGAGGAAGCGTTTAATATTACTTTTATTTATATGTAAATGTCGTCTCTAAACGTGGATTTTTTCATCCAAAATATATTCCTGTTCAATTTCAATAACATGTTATTTGCATACACCTTTCTACTTAATTTCAAAATTACACCTTTCTACTCAATTAAGAAAATGTAGATTATAAAATGTATAATTTCATAATTTTTACTATTTACCTATATTTATTCTATATAATATATTTATTCTATGTAAGGTCATCCGCGTACAACAAAGAAGGGCTGACAAATTTCCAATTAAGGCATTAATAATCTCCTATAAGTCCTCTCCTATAATTCTTTTTCTTGTTGCGTTGTCGTTAGCAGAATTAGGACCCTGGCCCCCATACACTTGACCGTGTTATGATGAAGTAGGTAATAACACCTTAAACTTTCAGCCGATAACTGGTTAGATGGCTTATGGCTGGATGATGGATTAAGAATGTATGCACACGATTTGTTTCAGACCTGACCCCGTCAGTTCTGATTGAGGGAGTGTTGTTCCGCGCGCGGTACCTCGGCTCCACTCAACTCGCGTGCGAGGGCCAACCCACCAAAGCTACTAGGATGCTCCAGGCGGAAGAAGCAGTCTCCAGGATCAAGGTATTTTTAAACAGCACACAAAAACAATGATCAAAAACTGATTTGCAATAAGCGTCAACTATGCCGGATTACATCTGGTGTTAACGATTGAAAATGGTGACCGTTGTAAAAAGTAGGTATTTGAAAAGAAAATTTGATCCTATATTTAAATTAAAATGAGAAGAGATTGTTATACCGCTATAGTTACTTTGTGTATACGAATTAAGCTTCACAGTTATTTATTCTCTTTTACGGTCTTATTACAAAATATGGTCTAAACCTGGTCTAAACATAGTCTTGGATTAAACCTGGTGCTCTTTCACTTATGTTTAAACGACTAGATAGAGTTTTAACCAAGACTAAACTGGGACCATGTTTTGTAATAAAACGTTTTAAAGTTGGACTTTTTTTTAAAGTTTTTATTTAAAAAATGAGTTTTTTTTTATAATGGCGTGGTTTTCAAACGTAAGCACATTTGAAATATCGTTCTAAAAGCGAACATGTTACCATAACAATATAACGAGTAAATGTCGTAGTTGAAAGTTGCTGCTACTTTAAATTTTCCGTAGAGCTGATTTTTCAGTATTATATAACTATTTCAAATATAAGTTGTCATAATTTCGCTTTTATTGTTCATATAATAAATATTTCATTATTTTCGAACCATTGAAAAACAAACCGTTTTTGCTCGTGTAACATGTAACTGAGTTTTTCTGTTGATTCGACCGAATTGGCGGATGACTAAACCGGCGGACGTGATTCGCTCGCGCCCTTTGCATGTACTAACTTATATGGTCTTGCTCTAACTGATGCAACTAGTTAGGCACGTCCATAAAAATCCGTTTTTGCAACGCAAGCGAGTTGCACCGCGAATCCCTTGCCTCTATTAGCTTTATAACGTATCTGTTGATAAAAAATAGGTAATGATTTTACATATCTATACTAATATTATAAAAGCTCAAGAGTTTGTTTGTTTGTTTGTTTGAACGCGCTAATCTCTGGAACTACTGGTTCGAATTGAAAAAATATTTTTGTGTTGGATAGTCCATTTATCGAGGAAGGCTTTAAGCTATATAACATCACGATATTGTTATTTTTGGATATCCACGCGAACGAAGTCGCGGGCACTGCTAGTTTCTTATAAACAACTCTATGTTATAATGAATGCTTTAGTCGGCAACAGTATTTTATTTTGGACTGGTAACTTTCAACTACGAATCCGGCTATATGATTATTAAATATATTTTTGTTACATATTTACATGCGGTAGTTACTGAACCAACAACAAACAACTGTTTTAATATTTGTATTTTATACTGATTGCATTGTTTTTTTATTAACCTCCTACCTCGTAATAACTTGTAGCTTGGGACTGACAATTATTTAAATTAATTATTTGATAGTGATATTGTAATTCTTAACATGCATTCTCATAATATAAATACACAAGTTAAAGGCAATCTACACTGCCAGTGTGAATCGGTAAATGTAAACTATTATCCTATTATGTAGATAATTGGAAAGAGCATGAAATTACTTATTTTACTACCAATCTGCCCACAAAACCTAAAACTTAAAACTGTATTGTCTCACTGTGTTTAACTCTAAACGCGTTCAAACATGTTCCGTCCTGTTAACATTAAACAGGTTAATGAATGACAAAGGCGTAATAATTGCTAAAACACTTTTAGCCTTAATCGTTTTTAGTGAGTGTTATGCAAGTCGCTCTTAAAGTGCATGGTTGTTGTCCTAACGACCTTATAGTCATTATAACCTCATATAATAAATTATAAGGTGATAATTACTAAAAGAACAAAAGTTTATTTAATGTACAAAATATTGTTTAAAGCTGAACGCACATAATTATGTCCGCGTGCACATACGTCATTATAATGCGGCGCGTTCGGCGCGTGCTGATATGTGCGATCAGCTTTAGTATCCCCTTGGACAGGAAACTTTCGTTGAAATCATTAAGAACATCAATATTGAAGATTATTTCTAAGCTAACTTCTTTCATAGTCTGTACTTAATATCTTTATTTGAACTTCCTTTTCAATACGTAATTCTGGCCATATACTAATTTTTCGGTTTGCATTAGTCTTTAGGCGTCTATATTTGAATTTCCAATCACACTGGCTGGAGTGAAATACAGTCTGCCTAGAACGTAATAACAACACTAATTAGGTTCATTTTGCTTTATGCGGAAGTAATTTAATGTCCAGACTGTGCTCAACTGATTTTCCCGTTTTTGAGTAATAATAACACACGTTTCTGGGTTCCTACTGTAGCATCTATCTATCCTTTTCTGAACACGCAAAACTCTTAATGTTAATGAAATAAAACGTTTGCGTCTGTGTGTAATTTCATGCTCATTAGGAATAGTGTTTTGAGAATGCTAGAGATATATCCTCTTTACCTTATTTCCTTTGTATAACCTCAAACTTAATGACTTCTGATGTAAGCTAGTTATAGTTAATATACATAAAGCATCTTGGGACTTATTTGCAAGTTTGACGAGTTTCGTATTGTTCAAACGTTTAAAGCTCTCTGGGCACTTGCCTATTGGGCCATAAACTTTGGAACCTGATCATGCCAGCTCGCGACTAAAATGTAGCTCTTATCTACTTGGCACTAGAGTATTCTTTTCAGTGTGCTCCTCACCCCTCGACCCGACCCAGGAAGATTGTCGGATCCCGTACTGGCCGGCTAGCCTCCTCTGGACTTGTTTGTGCTTTCTATTCCGCTTGACGCTATGCTTGTATGTACCATTATGTTAGCCACTTGTAGTTCGAAGGTAAGGCAGTGACCCTGTGCTGTCCGAATACTTGAAAATATTCAGCATGTTGAGTATACGGTATTGTACTTAGGACTATTACGAGGCGTCTAGGAGCGAATAGATTTAATTGTGTACGTAACACTCATTAAATTAATACTATTGTAGTTAGTATGGAATTTGCCTATTTACGAAGAACGCTTTTTTAAATGTTTGCTAGAGAAAATTATCGAGGGTTATTGTGAATTTAGCAGATATTTTACAAAGTTATCGAGGCAAAATTTATTGTAATTTTGAAGCAACCCATTGGCGAATCTGGTCTTCCTTCAGCTTTGCAAAGGGTTCTTCGTAAACGATCGCTGTAAAAAGGGAAAAAAAGTTATAATATCGATCTGTTCAAGCCTTTTTATTTATATTTTCCACGCACTTCTTCATGTCCGCACCTCGTAGCATGAACATGACCCGATTCACACCGGCCGATGTGGCCCGCCCCTAACTGACGAACGGTACGCTTTACACAAAACTAGAACGGACTGAACCCTATTACGATAGATATAAAGTAAAATATCGTTAGGTCTGCTTTCATACTGACCGTGGAGGGATTCGCTCGCCCGCTTCTCACATACCATTGTCGAGTGTTTATTCGAGTTGTTTTGCTTGCTTTTGCGTTTGCGCAATCAGGAATCGCCGGTGAAAAAAAAGTTTGTTTAACTTTATTGCTTGCCGCTTGGTTGGTACCTATCTATGATGCTTCCTCAATTTGACAGCATGTAGTATTTGGTCTGCCTAATTAACTAAAATGGAAGGTTTTGAATCAGGTCGCTCGTGATTATTCACCATATTATGCTGAGCCTAACACTGCTTTCTAACTAATTTGAAATGAAATCAATGCGGTCGAGTTGTTCTTGAACTTTTGTATGTAACAGCAGATTTTTACCAAATCACAGTTTGTTGCTGGGCTTGATCAACTTCTAAAAATATTAACACAACTTTTTAGAACCCCTTTTTTATCTCGAATTCAAATGCATGGTTACACTAGCACAAGTCTACATTTTGGAAACATAAATGACAATTCAGGAAACAAACCATTAACACAAATTACGAAATGAATGATAACCTTGCAAAAAAAAATAACAGTGGCACGACCAAACGACAATCGGCCAAACAAATGACAGTCAGGCAGACAAACATCAAGCAGACCAAAGACATTCGGACAGGCAATTGACAATCGCGCAGATAAAAAACAACCGCGTTATGAACAAACGAGAATCGAATGTAATGTACAGTGTAATGTACAGTACAATTGTACAGAATAAAATTTATTTATTTAGACGCGCTTGTCATTATTTAGCAGAAAATAAAATACGCATGTATGTAATTTATACTAAGGAGAGACGCTCCCTATACATTACAGTGTTACACAAAAGAGTTGGCCTTTTATATAACAAAATACAACTGAACCACGATGAATTGATCATGATTTTAAATTACTTATTTTTGTTATTTGGAATTAGTTGAACCTGAAATTATATTATTCATCAAACAATATTTAGTTGCCACAGACTACCTAAATGGAAAAAGCTCCCATATGTGGAGCAAGTGCTGCCAAGAATTAAAAACTTAGTTCCAGAATAAGTCATTTCCTACTGTTTTGTCACATTGTACATGAGCAAACTAACGGGAATAATTTCGTAGCAAACTAAAAAAACAGAGATTGCGCAAACAATTTAAAGACGCGAAAACAAACACCAATCACGGGATCTATTAATTTAATGTCGAGCAAACAAACCGAAATCGTGCATCCAAATAACAAGCACGAGTACAATAATTACGGTGTTACTATAAAACATCATGATAAAGACGGTGCTGTCAATATCTACTTTTTAAATACAAATAATAAAACAGCGTCATGTTTTAACCGTGACCAACTTAAAGCAAAGTTAAACAAAGTTTAACAACAAACAAACAGAATGATAATCGCGCAAAATAAACAACAATCGCGCAACCAAAAAGTCGACAATCGCGTCACGTGAAAACGACCGCGGTATGTGAGGAGCGCGCGCGCGGCGAAACTAGGCGAGGAGGTTAGCCGGCGTGTGTCGCGCAGTGGGCCGGCAGCGGCGCCGTGGCCGGCACCGCAACCGGCAACGGAACCGGCTCGGGAACCGGAACCGGCGCCGGCGGGCCGTACTCGGGCGTGTACGCCGCGCCGGCCGCCGTGTTCCGGCTCGCGTTCCTGGGCTCGGTCGAGGTGGACGAGGACGCGCGCCGCCGCAAGCGCCGCCCCAAAAAGCACATGGTCGAGGAGGCCGTCACTAAGATCAAGGTTCCGAACGCAGTCGCCCTAAGGCTCGTAATAAGGCACGTTCGGATAGCATCGCGCTGTCAAAAATAACTGTTAAAAATGACAAAATTGACACAAGGAGAGCGTGCGGTCAGAAGAAATGTGAACAAAAGTTGCATTTTTATCTGTTTACGTCAACCGTTCGGATAGCTGAAAAAATGGCAAAAATGGCATTGTGAACTGCCAATTTCGCCCTAGCTCTCGAAGAGGGTCAAAAGTGGAAGTTTTTGACATTTAAGAGTTTTGACGTTTACTAAACGTAAAATTTTTGACACGATTGAATTAGTTTTAACGAAATAAATTTTATTTTCATTATTTATGGAAATTAATGATCGTTATTCATTATAATACATCCAAAACCTGGAAACTGAAAATAAATTTAGGTTATAATAACTTATAACATTGACATATTGATAATGTAGCGTTCGGTTAGGGTGTGGAGCAAAAATTGCAAAAAATTAATAACCGTCTAACCGAACGCTTTCCATCAACGCCAATTTTGATACATAATGCTAAAAACGCCACCACAGGCTACCCGAACGCGCCTATAATAGTCGCATCTCAAGTCAGAGCTCGATCTTGAGTAGCAGTTTTGACGTTTAATGTATGGCACATCTGTCAAAAAGAACAGCTCAAGATGGATCTCATACTTGGGATACGACTATTTATACGGGCCTAAAGTGTCAACGGCCATTTTCAATGTTTGTCGCCAGCGACAGATATAGGTCTACTGCCAGTTAATTGCTTTGATATTTTTGGTATAAATATTATTAGGAAATGACAATAGGCTAGATGAATGAAAAAAAATTATTGCCTTAATAGAAGCTCATTCAGATTCAGAACAGAAAGAAAAAATCGATTTTCGGATCAATAAAAAACAACCAAGATATAAAGTGTTAAAGATTTTTCTCCATCTCTTTCTAGCAAAACGGCAATTTACATGGAGTTTATATGGCCGTACTCAACAATCACGTCAGGGTTGATGTCAGATCTCTCTGTCTAATCGCTTCCAAATTAACGGCTTAAAATGCTTGTATCTAATGTATTTCTAAACAGATTTTAATTGTCATTTCACGTTATTGCATTTTTTCTACGGTATTTTAATATTTTATGACGAGACGTGAAAATTAGAATTCAGTCATCAGCCCTATTGTCTAGCACCCAATCAAAGATCTATCTTAAACTGAGGATGGATTATTGGAAGTGAAATAAAATTAAATGAAATATAATTTATTTGGAAATTGTAAAAATAACTAGTAACATATTATATGCAAACACTGAACTTATTATGTCCAAAATGGAGGTGGTATGACCACTTCCATTTTGGACATAATAAGTTCAGTCATAATTAGATGATTAGGCTGTTAATTAGGCGACAGCGACCAACTTGACGATGGCGATGACGGCGCGGTCAGCGACGCTAGTGACTTCGAATCTTTTGAGTTACGGCGACAAAGTAACATGGCCAAGTAATCTGGCGTCTGGAGTCACCAGCGTCGAGGTCAAGTTAGTTTTTCGCGTTGCTGGTCACGCTGCCTTCACCACTGGTCCGTCCGTCACTGTAACGTGGTTGGCAGCTTTAGCGTCTAAAATTAAAATATTAAGAATTTACATAAAAATGATGATTTTAATAAGCCATTAATATTTAAGAATTAAATGTTGAACGTATCTAAAAATAATAAATCTATCTGGTTGCTAATTGGCTTTCGTAGACTGTGTTCTCGAACTTATTTAGATCAACAGCTGAACTGTTCTTGTTGATTCAAATATTCGATTAATAATTAAATTTTGTTAAAGTATATCCGATAGGGGCTGATTTATTGTATATATAATTTAATATTTATGAATAATTTTTTTATGAATGTTATTTTGTTATTCTAGGGAATGGATATGGGAATGACAAACCTAGGCAAAATTTGTAAATAAACTAACATTCAGCTTCTTCACTAGCATATTTTTACGTTTTCCTAACACAATAATTAAACGAATTTATTTTCCCCCTCCCGCTGTCTCGGATATTCAGGCTTTGGTAAGTTCCATCTTAAAATATTAAATTGCTTTAAAAATCAATTTATATTATTCAAAAGGGATAATGTTTTATATAAGTAAAATCATAATATATACCTATTTTATCTTTTCCCTGTGTTTTTCAATTACTCTCAAAGTGACTTAATGTATTTTTTAATTAAGGTCACTATTACGTGAAGGGTTAACAAATACTTTTTTGGTGACGCTTCATTAAAAAAAATACAATATTTTAGGCACCCGAGGGCGAGAATCAGCCAAGCACAGAGGTGGACCTGTTTATATCCACGGAGAAGATAATGGTGCTGAACACAGAGCTAAAGGAGATAATGATGGATCACGCCCTGCGCACCATCTCGTACATCGCGGACATCGGCGACCTCGTGGTGCTGATGGCACGGCGGCGGTTCGTGCCGCATGAGACTGACTCCGACCAGCCCAAGTTGAATCGGACGCCCAAGATGATATGTCACGTTTTCGAAAGCGAGGAGGTGAGTGGGAAATAGGGTGTCGGTATTTGTAAGGGCTTATAACGGGTGTTAAAAGACCGAATACGAAGCCGATCCACGTATTGCACCCACCGTCAATGTCGTTTTTGTCTTCTAGACCATACCTGGAAAATTGATTGTTACGAAGATTCACTTAAACCTTGAATAGGTTAAAATTACATTTTTTTCGGGGTATTTATACTTAACAGCTTGGAACATCTCTGTTAATTTTCGTTCAAAGAAACATATCAACAAATAAGAGTTTTTAATGTTTAACAAAAGACTGCGTCCGTTGTAAATACATTACGTGTACGTAATGTATTTACAACGGACGCAGACTTTTGTCGCCGCGAGCCGCTGTGGGGCACGCACACACGCGCTTGACATTATGTAGTATTTTTTCCAAAAAGTAAATTACGTTTCCCATAAATATTTTTTTGTTAGATGATTTGATGATCGAACGGTCTGAATGCGTAGACACCGGCTTCCACAACGGTCTTTTTACACTGTGTATATGTATCCATCGTGTCTGCTGCGGATAAGAGCAGTAAAAATGTGTATACGAATAGATTTTAGTCACACCTAAATATAAAATAATAAATTTTAACATTTTAACAATTAAAATAAATTTGGCGCGGTTGTATACGTAGAAAAAAAAAACAATTCTTGCGTAGACCCGGCGAATTTTCTTGGCGTGTTTCCTCCGAAAGAGGTGAAAGAGCCGAATGTATCGAGTAGCTTAATGTTTCCGAAAAATCGATTCAGTGTGAATATATGTACTAATCACACTAAAAAAATAATGAACATTATTCTTGATTTTTACGCAATGCTTAATCTGTAATCATTCACATTAAGGAGAGCACTGTGTTTATTCAAATGTTAAGATGAGCCAAGCAATAAAAGAATTCGTTAATGTGCGTTTAACGTATGTACCGTTGTCGTAGCTTCATTATCATATTATCTCATGTGTGTCTTAGCGATAATGGCGCACTGTGTTAGTTGTTTTCACGCCATACTTTCGCGTTTTCAGTTATCGTGACGGTAAACTAGGAACTTTTTACGATTCTTTTTTTGTAAATAGCATATTGATACATCTAATGGTACTACGGAAAACAAACGATGTTATCTTATGCTGGGCAGTTGTAAAAAAATGAAGATTATTAAATAGACTCGAAAAATAACAGTAATTAAATGACCTTTGTTTGTCATGAAACATGGTTTTCAGTTGAAGAAACTTTGGACTACCCTAAAAATGTGTATAAAGAATGTATGCTATTTCCACTACTTATAAGTAAGGATTTCTATCTGCATGTATCAAGGTAGGTTAAGTGTTAATAATTATTAAATACAAAATATATGTTAATCTATCTTTTAAGTTTCAAATAAATGCCTATGATATCTTCTCTAAAAAGTAATTTAAAATTCAAAGTTCTGTAGAGTAATAATTATTTTGTATACGATCGGCTGGTAATAAAATTTTTTGATTTGGAATATTTACGCATTCTAGAAATTACGTGAAATCCTAGATTAAAATTGAAAATTTAGAAATTTTTTTAATCGATTTCATTTCTGTAGAACACTTGTTTACTCTTTAAATCTTATTCAAATTGATCGGCAATGGTATAGTGATTCTAATTTCCGCTCCAAGTGGAATAAACAAATCCTAGTGTTATTTTATTGATGCTATAATTTGCCGCTGGTGTTGCCACTCAAGAGCATGGAAAATCACAATATCAATACCGATCGACCACAAAATGTGTAGGTATATACGCCTCGTCTCAACACGTACTTATACAAAAAAAAACCAACCTCACATTTCAGGCACAGTTCATAGCGCAATCCATAGGCCAGGCGTTCCAAGTGGCGTATATGGAATTCCTGAAGGCCAACGGCATCGAGGACCACAGCTTTGTGAAGGAGATGGACTACCAGGAGGTGCTGAACAGCCAGGAGATATTCGGTGACGAGCTCCAAATGTTCGCGAAGAAGGAGCTACAGAAGGAGGTGGTGGTGCCGAAAACCAAGGGGGAGATTCTGGGCGTTGTCGTGGTGGAGTCCGGTTGGGGGTCGATGTTGCCCACCGTGGTCATAGCGAATCTCGCCCCAGCCGGCGCGGCCGCCAGGTGCGGACAGCTAAACATAGGTACGTACATTATTCTGAATTTTAATACCGTACCAATATTTACAGCTATTTCTGCTGTTTCTGACAATAATAATTATGTCTCTAAATCTTTTGGGTGAGACCACTTGATTCTCATTCATCAGTGTAGTGTTTTGACAGTAAGATGTTGTTACCTTCAATAATAGTCAAAACCTACAGTGAACCTTGAAGCACTGACTATATTAGGAACAGCGCTGGTTGGGATATGTAGGTGATGTAGATAATATTTATTAGAGCATTTGGGAGGAGGGGGTATGCGCAAACGCACCATACCCGCCCTTGGCTGGACGGCGGGCGTGTGTGGGCAATTTTACATATATTGCAAATACTATTGTATTAGTAAAAAACTACCTAATTTAAAAAAATGTTCTTATGTATAACTTAAGGGAAATGTAGGTCTGCTTATAGAAATATTGCTTAAAACGATGTATTTTTGTTTGACTGTTCGTTTCTTAATTAATAAATGACTAAATCACTTGTAGGCGATCAAATAATAGCGATCAACGGCGTAAGCCTGGTGGGGCTGCCGCTGTCCACGTGCCAGACGTACATCAAGAACTCGAAGAACCAGACGGTGGTGAAGCTGACCGTGGTGCCGTGCGCGCCCGTCGTCGAGGTCAAGATCAAGAGGCCCGACACCAAGTACCAGCTCGGGTTCAGCGTGCAGAACGGCGTGGTGAGCGTTTAGATTAGACACACAGTTTGAACAAAATCTAACCGCTAATGGTAGATACGTGAAATTTGGACAGTTGTTTTATTTCATAATGCGGACACTAAGAAGGGATTTTAAAAAATGTTAACCCTAAACGGATGAAATAGGGGTTGCAAGTTTGTATGGAAAAATCTTTAAATTAGCAACGATTGTGACAAAACTTGACATTCATGCTCTTAGAAATATTTCATTGAACACGTGTTTCATGGTTTATTGAAATTCACCCCCTTAGGGTGCAAAATAGGGGTTAAAAGTTCCTATGGAAAATATTTAAAATCTGCTCCAATTTCTATGAAATTTATTATCCGGGCTTAAATAGGCTACAAAATTATTTTTCCTACGGGAAAATATAAATTCCCACGGGAAAACAATAATAACGTGGGCGAAGCCGCGAGCGGAAAGCTAGTAGATACATATTCGGGAAATACGTCACGAAGAGAGGTTGAAATCGAGGTCAAAACAAGCATCGTCTTGTTCAGCGTGCAGAGTAGTTAATAGTAGTACCCTAACCGATATTGACGACGATATTTGGAGTTGCGGTGGTCAGTCTCAACACGCATTTACCACACTAGGAAACGTAAATGTACACTTTCTGTTCCTTCACCGAGGCACTGCCCACCGCTTAACGTGCCTCACTCACGTGGTCTATAATAGATGGATGTCTATTATAGACCACGTGAGTGAGGCACGTTACATATCGAGGCTAACGTTACATATTTTATCAATCATTACTCACCACTACGCCACCACACTCTCCTATTTACGTCGAAAATAACGGCACACTCCAATTAGTCATGTTCATTCCAAGCATTATAACGTATATATAACTTGGTTTTTGGTGATGGCTGTTGTGGCTATAACTTGTTTTTTTTTCCTACCTAAATGAGATGGCCGGTTTCCTCTCTACAGATATGCAGTTTACTCCGCGGCGGCATCGCCGAGCGAGGCGGCGTACGGGTGGGGCACCGCATCATCGAGATCAACGCGCAGAGCGTCGTGGCCGTGCCGCACGAGCGTATTGTCAACCTGCTGGCCACCTCCGTCGGCGAGGTAACGCATCGTCCACCTCCATCGGTAGGGTAACGCATCGTCCACCTCCGTATGCAAGGTAACGTGTTGTCGACCTACGTCGGCGAGGTAACGCATCGTCTACCTCCGTCGTCTGGGTATCGCGTAGTGCATCTCCGTCGGTGAGGTAACGCATCATTCACGTCCGTTGGCGAAATAACGCATCGTCCATCTCCGTCGGTGAGGTAACGCATCATTCACGTCCATTGACTCCATCTCCGCCAGTGAGGTAACGCATCGTCCGCTTCCATCGTCTAGGTCGTTAACGGGTCGTTTATCTCCATCGGGGAGGTGACGCATCATTCACGTCCATTGACGAAGTAACGCATCGTCCATCGTCTAGGTCGTTAACGGGTCGTACATCTCCATCGGGGAGGTGACGCATCATTCACGTCCATTGACTCCATCTCCGCCAGTGAGGTAACGCATCGTCCGCTTCCATCGTCTAGGTCGTTAACGGGTCGTTTATCTCCATCGGGGAGGTGACGCATCATTCACGTCCATTGACGAAGTAACGCATCGTCCACCTCCATCGGTAGGGTAACGCATCATTCACCTGTGTATGCTAGCTAACGCGTCGTTCATCTACTTCGGTGAGGTAACGCATCGTCAGCTTCTATCGTCTAGGTAACGCGTCGTTCACCTCCGTGGGTGAAGTAACGCATCCTTCACATCCGTTGGTGAAGTAACGCATCGTCCACCTCCTTCAGTCAGGTAACGCATCGTCCTCCTCCCTCGGCGAAGTAACGCATCGTCCACGTCTATCGGCTAGCTAACTCGTCGTCCATTTTCGTCGGCCAGCTAACGCGTCGCCAATCTACGTCGGTGAGGTAATGCATCGTCCGCTTTCATCGTCTAGGTAACGCGTCGTCCATCTCCGTCGGTGAAGTAACGCGTCGTCCACCTACGACGGTGAGGTAACGCATCGTTCCGCCTCCGTAGGCGAGGTAACGCATAGTTCCACTTCCGTCGCTTAGGCAACGCGTCGTCCACCTCCGTCGGCTAGATAACGCGTTGCCTACCTTCATCGGTGAAGTGATGCATTATCCACTTCCGTCGGTGGGGTAATGCATCGTTCACCTCCATCAGCAAGGTAACGCGTCGTCCATTAACATTCGCTAGGTAACGCGTCGTCCACCCTGCATAACGTATCTACAATTCGACACAGGAAGCCGCTCAGTACAAATTTTTGTTCACCCGTCAGGATCTCAATCAATTAACGAAACGGAACTTTTTACGCAGCGATTTTTACTATTGATAATGGAAAGGGAAATGTGTAATATTTCTGCCGCAAAGCAGCAATGCTTGCATTGCTGTGTTCCGGTTTGATGGGTAAGATATGGCAGGGAAATTACTGGGTACCGTGACTTTACATCTGACGTCACAAGTTGGCAACGTACAATGTGGTTCTTGTGAGGGTTGCAGATTTTCTGCGAATCTGACAAGAGCCACGTGTTTTATGGGTGACTGTTACCACTTAACATCAGGTGGGCAGTTTGCTTGTTTGCCAATTTAGAAGCAATAAAAAAAATCATGGACTTTTAAGTATGTCGTAACGAAAAAATTATTTAAGTATGTCGTTAAGCTCGATTGTCAGTAGGTATTTTAATGAAAATAAATTGAGTGATTTTTGCAGATCCTGATGAAGACGATGCCGACATCGATGTTCCGGCTGCTGACGGGGCAGGAGAATCCGGTGTTCATATAAGCGTCCGCCGCGCCGCCACAAGTGCCTGCTTACGACTGACCGCCGACCTTGTGTCCCATCTAACGTGAGCATTGCTTTAACGGTACCTATCACCAAAAATAAAAGGGAATCACGAAGCATAAATATATTACTTATTATATATATATGTAAAAAAAAAACAAAAAGAATAATAATTTGTTATAAATAATGAAGATTTAATAACATTTTGTTAATGCATTACCGGAAGGAAGGTGGTTATGGGAACTAACTAAGTGAATTGGAATATAGCAGTGACAGACGTTGTTTGCGTAAAAGAAATAGAATGACTCGTGTCCGGCATACATTTTTTTTAAAGGAATAATCGAAATATGAAATTTTTATTGATGTCTCCCTACAAGTTTGAATCTAGTCCGCAGATTTGGCTTCAAAGTTTGGATAAAACAATAAATGGTTTCAAAAGGCGATAGGTAATTATAGAAGCTTTACATTACAGTAGTCCACGCTTGCAAAATTATATGATAATAAGCTGAGCAAGATGATGAGTATTGTGATAAAAACTTGCTATAGAACAAAATGGAACAAATAAGACGCTTTGAATTCGCCATACATTATAAAAATTGATAGATAGACAGATAAACACTTTATTTACTACTTTAACATCACACACACCCTAGAACTAAACTTATTTTAGTAACAACATAAATACAAATCATATATTGTAACCTATGGGTTTAATCTAATCACACAATTTGTGTGTGCTGCCTAAGTGCTAAAGGGTCATGCATGGCTTAGCGGTAGTTTATGTCTACGTACTATCAAGTACACTGGCACCTTACCAGTCCTACGTCGAAAGTCGCTTGCACACTGCACGATGACAATCGCGTCAGACCACGCCCCGCTCCATTCTATACCAATAGTAAAGCGTAAAGCAGACTGATACCAAGAGCGATTTGAATGAAACCAGAAGTCTGTCTATGATTGGCCGTAGTAGATCGTAGTAAAAATACGTAGCCAATCAGGGATAGGTATGGGTCGTGTGGGCGTGTCCGATGCGATCCGCTTTCAAATGAATATTTCTACAAAGTGGTAAGGCACGAGAGACCTCGATAGTACATCGCAGGACATAGACAAAACGCTGTTATTCTGTCACAACCAGAGGGCTTTGTGCTCATAGTATTAAAACAATGTCTTATAAAAGAAAAAGAAAATTATTTTAAATCTTACAACATACTTTAATTTTTAATATAAAAAATCTGTGTTGAGGAATTTATATAGGTAAAAGCTTTGTTCACAAAATTGTGCTTAAAGATAATTAAGATCTCTGGCTCAGTCAATGTTTACTAAAGTTATAGATATATTTTAAAACTAGGTGTGGTGTACATATTATATTCGACTGTCAGGACTGTGCTTCTATATAGCAAAGTCTGCCACTTCTTTATAGCAGAAATTGCTTACTTTTATTATTTTATTCTTCTTTTATGCAAATAAGTCATAATAAGATACTATGAATACAAAATATTTTTATTCCCTTTACAGTTTACAATCGTAAGATACGTTAGATATGACACAAGGATCGGATATTAGAAACATCACACAATAATATTTGCAGAACACTTAATTGATACTGTATTAGGGGGTGTAGGATTTGGACCAGTAAAACTCCCTTGCATATAATTGATGAAACCTGATTTTGAATACTGATCCCATCTTGATTTCTTTGTTTATGTTTTTATTTTGTCCATATTGATTTATCTTGATCTTACTTTGGGATGTATAAAGATATGAATGAACTATTCAAAGTTTAAAGTAAACAATAAAAATATGTGCACAATACTTTGAAAACAATTCACAAAATAAGTATATTATGATATAAATATCAATAAACTCTGTATAATTTTCTTCATTTCATCTCAACAAACGTTTCTACAGCTTGGCAAAAAGGGAAGAAATAATTGGGGAGGGGTGAGGGGCACCTTCAGCAGAAGAGCTTGTGTCAAATGGCAACACTATATTTGGCACGATATTTGGTATGAAGAATTTGGAGGTGTTACCATTTTAAATAAATTTAGTTTTATTTCTTGACTCTTTTGCCAAGCTTTAAATGATTAAGTGTTCTACAACATTGATTGTGTATGTAAATTTTACGCCCGTCACTCCGCGCTGCGTGCACACTGCGTTTTGTATTGTAGGCTCTGATATTATGTAACTCTATATTGGTACTAAAAATAATAGGTGTTTCAAATCCAACATCAAGTTTGGTATGCTGTATTTCATGATAGTACTTACAGACATGTATTCAACTAAACGCTGAGTGATCTACTAACGCGAAAATGAGAGCAATGCGTCTCTTTTAAAATCGTTCATTATCTTTTATCTGCAACGGCTGCCAAATGAAAAATATAAATTGTCTAATTTTGCTAAGGCCGTACCTATTGAGCTGCAAAAACAAAAACAAAGGAGACTGAAAATTTTATAACTGTTAACTTTTTAAACGCATCCCATTCGACATCCCATTCGGCAAGGAAAAATTGACACGCTCAGTTTTCGAACAGATGAAGGATAAGACGTTGTCTAGTTGAAGACATGTCTGTGAGGTGTTCTATAAGTATAATGTATGTATATAAATAAATGTTAAGCGAAGAATACTAGTGTAACACATATGAAGAACTTCGATAAGATTTTAATTTAACAGATATTTTGTATTATCGGACAATTTTCTGTATCATACAATTAACGGCAATCCGTTCAAATCAGTATTTGAACTGACTCTTTCTCTACTGATATTTAAAAAATTTTTAGATATTACAGATATGGGGTACATGGGTCTCTACCTCTCTACCCCCGTAGATCCATTTTTGGTTGGAAGATATAAAAAGGCAAGTGGCCTAATGTCGACGTGTGTACGCGCAAGCGAGAACGGAGACGAACATTTATTAGCTTAGCTGAGAAAAATACTCAAAACTACAACTAAGTTTGTGATGTCAAGTTTTTGAATGCTTAAAATGCTTAAGGTAAGTGATAAGCTGTATTCTCTCTAACGCTTCGCGCTCTTGTATTTGTTAGTGCTAACGTACGCGAAATACGTACAACAAATACAAATGCGCGCAGCTCTCATGACAATGTGTATACATACTCCATTATTGTATGTATGTAAGAATGGATTTATATCAAACACACTCATATCTGCTTAGATAGTATTTATTATACGAATGATAAATCTGTTTTTTATCGTCGTATTCAGTTTCCTATGTGAAAATGCTGATGTACATTTTAAAAGTTTACTAATCTGTAGCTTTGTGACAGATGACACACATTAGACTTGGCATAGACAAATTTGATTTTTACGAGAATCTGGCATGGTTCCTTACACCTTTGAGCACTAAATAATGTTAGTATGCGAAAATATATACAGGGTGTAACTGAATAACCCAATAACATTTAAGGGTATGTATCCACCAGAAGTAGAGATTTTGTAGGAAAAATATTAGGGCTAACAAACCTACTTTATTTCCCATACAAACTAAATAAATTATTTTTTGATATTAGGTGCCGACAACCCTACGTAACCATACGAGGAATACTATACTACGCTCACGTCATACAAACTAAATTAATTATTTTTTGGTATTAAGTGCCGACAGCTCTACATAAGCGTACGAGGAATTCTACGCACACGTCTGTCACGTGTCATTTTGTGTTTAAATATCTTTTGTGTTAAGAGCTGATTATGGTTGTCATTTTAAAGTTTTTGCTTTCAGTTTAAAATCAAATAACTCTGAAAGTATTGGAATTCCAGGTCTCAGACAAGCACAGAAGGTCCATTTAGTATCTAACTTATATGCCCCTTAAATGTTATTGGGGTGTTCAGTTACACCCGGTATAATAGTTTATGTTAATGTCGTGCAGTATGGATACGGCTACCATAGGTCTTAATATAGTAAAGAAATATTCAAATTCTATTGAAACGGATATGGAAAGGAAACCCTTTTACGTAAAACGTCATTAAAAAGTTATTGATGTCGAATTATTTCCTCAACTCCTGTAGGCGCGAGATTTGTACTTTCAACTTTAACCAATTTATCGAAAGTTTGATATATCATATTGTCAATCTAACACGAGAAGGTGTTATTGCGGTTGTCCGAGTTATAATAACTTCACAGTTTCTCAGAATAATCACCGGACCTTACTGAATAAGTAAATAGCTTGAAAGTTTTGTGAAAGTGTCAGTGACACGTGACCAACATCGCAAGAATAAGCGTTTAACAATATGCACTCTGTTATGTAGTGCATAAGTTGCTATTTCTGGACTTACAGAGTGACACTTAAAAGCTCGAACGTTTATTCGCATCTCAGACGTGTGAAATGCAGAGTCTGGTGTGCCGAAACTGTCTCATGTTTTTTTTATTAACTTCTTTTCTCAATAAGCTCTCCCACAATGAGTGTTTCTTATACTACACAATAGAAAAACTAATACTGGATGTAATAATATTATTATGTAGTTTGTTTGTGTTGTCAGGCCAAAATATAACTAATACGCCACGTTCATGTACATGATATTGCCATTTTAGGATGTATATTTTTTATATTATTTTCTAGTTGCGTCGATAACGGATCATTCCAGATTGAATTTAATTAATGTATAATGTTTTAAGTGAAACATATATTTATTTAGTTTTATATGTTGTTTTTATTGTTGTGAATTTAATTGATCCGTTATATTTTTTATTGTTTCAAAAGTATTCATTTATACTTGAATTTCACATTTATTGTTTCCGTCATATTTGCACCATAGTTTCAACCATTTCATGCGGTCGGAACGTGTTTTGCGAAACGACACGAAAGGGTAGTTGAATAAAATGTATGAATGATATTAAGTGCTAAACAAAAGAAAGTAATCAATTTTAATTCTACCCTTGCGTGTGGTTTTGTGGGATCATTTCCAGAGGTAAAATGTATAGCTTAGATAGAATGTCGCGAAGGTCTTGAGATCTGGCAACACTTTTCTCGTGCGTTTTTTCACGCTGCGACAGAACCGCGACGATTTCAAGGCCTTTCCATGGTGATTTAAAATGAATTGACTAGACGATATAGGAACATAATAAATGATGAAAAAAAAATTGCATTATTTCGTGTAGCGTTTCGGAAGATATATCATATTTTGTAAATTTTATAGTGTCGCTATAGCATTATACTATGTAACCTATATTGTATGTATGTCCTGTGTTCTTTGCTAAGCTTAGCGCTCTGGGGACGAGTTTTTCTATAGTTATCGTTTGTGTTTTGAACTCACATCAATGTACGTATCTATCCGCTTCGAGATATTAACAGTTTACTATCTGACATTCCCTTGTATGAATATGTTGCAGCCCAATTTAATGTCCTATTGTATCGGCGTCCTTTTCTCTAAAGAGACTGTCACTTTCTATAAAATGTTAAATAGTACTATTTTCGAAATTGAAAAATTGTATAGTTGCTTGATGTAAGTACTTTTATGAACTCTCCCTGTGTTTGGAGCCCGCCTCCACCCTATTATCATACACCATCAAGTGATAAGAACATCTTCCCGTTATTTATAGATAAATAAAAGTAAATCTTATAAACGACAGAAGGGTCACATCTCGATGAAGTCTTGAACAGCACTTTAAGCCACATGCGTCCCTCTTCTGAGAGACTCTCCTCAAACAAGGATTAATTGGCCTTCTACATCATTGAGTTTATCATCGCTTCAGAAATGAGGCGACGCGACGACACGGTATTCTAAATTAGTCACAGTAAAGAAAAAGTGTTACTGAAAATCAAACTTTATATAAATTTTTATTGTCAGATGGAGTAGAACCAGGGAACCAAACCACCGAAATTATTGTTATTTATGTTAAGTAAAAGGATTTGATGCTATCTTCATCTTTGTAGCTCAAGTATTATTCGTTGCAAGTTATAATCCAATGAGTTTATTAGTCATAACAAGAAAACTGATAAAAGTGAAGTTTATTTATAAGAGTGCATAACAAGTTAAAATGAATAACTCAAGTGCGTCACACCTACGTAAAAAATACATTGTAATTGCCAAATAACAATGTTAATTATTTTAACTTTAAAATGCTGCCTCTGCGTTAGCTTTAATAGTGCCATCAGAATGCGATCTCAAATAATGATTTGCGGAAGTCACCTAGCTATACTACTGTTATCAATTTTTTAAAAGGATATAAAAAAAATCACTTATAATGCAAACTGAAATATTGTTTCGAATAGAAATTAGACAGCTTTTTTAATTACATGCTATAATTTCTTTATTTAAATATTTTTTGACAAGGACGCCGATCTCTCACCAGTACCGTTTGTAATTAGTTATATTATAAGAATACAGTCTGAAATGTAATTTTATATTGCTAGTTGTTGTGAATAAGATTTATTTACATTGAGAAACACAGATAATAATAGCCTTTATTGTGAAAGCTGGTATATTGTAGGTACACTGTAACATGTGAAATAACTATTGTTGTTCTCATTTCTAAGAGTATTATTCTAGTCTGCATTAAAGTTAAGAATAAACTGAACAAACTGTTTTCTTGTTTTAATTGTCTATCGACACATCATTAGCATAACATGGCTTTATAAGTACAATTTCTTTGCCTTATGATCACATATACACGTCAAATAGTTTATGAACGTTTGAAAGAATTATTTACTTTGGACGCACTTTTTTGTGTCCGTTGAAAAATGACAATATTTGCTTAGGTACAAAGATTCAGAAACCATTCGAGAATTTTGTATTGTAATCACAGTAAACATAATGTTGATTTTTTAAATATAATATTTTAATGATATTTCGAAAATACTTCAGAGTACGAGGTGTTGGGCTGAATATCTGGGATAGGCCTTTGCCTTTCAAAATTTTAAGGCGATCGTGATAGATTTTTCCCATATCCCATATTTTCTTACACAATAACCACACTGATTTAAACCGCGTTTACATTAGAATTATGGTTCTAATGTCACCTGTGTCATTAAAACGATAGCGAGTGCATCGCTATAAAAAAGCGCCCTTCGGAGCATAATGTACAATACGCAAAATGTGCAACACGCAGAATGAGCACCACACGCAAAATGAGCAAAACGCAAAATGTACGAGACGGGCCTAAGGCCTTATTCACGGCGACGATGACGACACAAGACAAAGGGTTTTATTTTCATGTTTGTTCTCCGTTTTATTTAATGGGAGCGTCTGTGTGCTCTTGAGTATGAGTAAGTATACCTCTGCTTTACCTCGAAAGGGATTACAAACATAATTAAGGATGAAAATGAAAATTATTTATATTTTGTAAATATTTGGAAAGGGATCTGTGTGTCTGAGACCGTAATTTTGTTTACTTAAATATACGGTCTGAGGTATTTAGCTAAGTTTTAGCGTTTGGTTATGATAAGAATTGATTTTTAGTTTTTTTTTGTTGAAAACAGGGCGGACAACGAATCAAACTTTATTTAACTTTAAGCTAAAATTTTTTTTGTTAAGTTGGTACATAAGGTAAAAATTTATTCAATAAATTTGTTTTTGAAGTTAATTCGGGTTTTGTATATCCAAGGGTTGTGAATTGGAACTGTGCCAACTGCCGAGAGGATGTGAACACAGCTCCTCTTGTACATTTTGCGTTTTGCTCATTTTGCGTGTGGTGCTCATTCTGCGTGTTGCACATTCTGCGTATTTGTACATTTTGCGTTTTGCTCATTTTGCGTGTCGTGCACATTTTGCGTATTGTACATTATGCTCCGAAGGGAAAAAGTCTGGATGGTGTGACAATAATTTTTTTTTTACAAAAAATTGAACCGACTTCAAAAACACTGAAAACTTAAAAATAGAACCGTTTTCCCCCCGAAGGGTAGAAAACTAATATTTAGGTTTCAGCCGTAGCTCGACCCACTGTGAGATTAACGCTTTGAATTTTACCTGTTTGCAGTGTGCATCTACCCTATATACAATTATTCACCTAACATTTTCAATGAGGGTATGTAAGTAAGTGCGGGTGCCATCGCCGACTAGCTTTTCTCTTCAGTACTTTTCTCACACGCCGGCTAGAGCAGCAAATTTAGTGGGTCGAGCTACGGCTGAAACCTAAATATTCGTTTTCTACCCTTCGGGGGGAAAACGGTTCTATTTAGGTGTTCGAGCCTTCGCTCGACCCACTGTGAGATGTGTTTACAATCTGCCGGCGATGGCTAGACGTACTGTGAAATTGTACAAATCGTTTTTCAATGAAAAACAAAGTGACTTTACAAAGTAAATTATTTTAGTAAATTTTTTAAGGAACAATATGACTACTATTTAATTCAAGATATGCTTATTTGCTTATATGTACAATCAAGGATTTAGGTATAACAATTAAATCAGAACAAATGACTGAGTTTAGTTAAATAGAGCTTGAGGATTGCCAATAGTCCACTCATTTTTGCCCATGTACGAGTATGTACACTTTGAAGTGTACATGTGTACCAAAATGTAGAGAAAAATTCGAGAATTCCGAAAATTCCTTTTTTATTGAGATAAAACTAGGTAATAAATAAATAAGTGTTAATTACTCGATACGAACTTGAGTTGATTGAGTATTCAATTGCGTTTAGCTTCGACTTCTGCAAAACTTGTAGTAAAAAAAATATATTTTTAGTTTATTTCTGCTTACGTACTGATGTATCGTGCATTTAAATCAAAAACATAACTTAATGGGATTACAACCATCAAAGTAAAAAAAAAAAAGAAATTGTAACTTGCAATTCATCTGTCTCTACGCAAGTAACAAAACGCTACAAAATGTCAAAATACGATCTATGGTGCACAAATGTTAGTGCCACAAACTCTTTGAATGGACGATTCAAAAGGGACTTCAAGTTAGTAAGAAACGACTTTAGTAACAAACAATGCCGCTACCTATCTAACGATGGACTTTGGGACTGCAGGGGCTATAATAAATGCTTTCCATATTCCCAATCAAAGCCCAACTAGAAAAGACAAAGAGCATCTTTTATGAATATTGAAGCATCATATTATTGTATTGTGTGTGATACACTCTTCAATGTTTTAGTCTTCGACGGACTATTCGGTTAAGGACAGATTCTTGATACGAGAGATTCACTCATAAGATGCTTCCGATTCGAGTTCCATTTCAACCAGAAAATAAAGTAAGATACCTTATCTGAGACAGTACCTTATCTGAGAGTTCTTACAACTCTCAGGTAGGGTAGTACCACGGTCTATTATAGTATCGTCCGTTTCCATCGTATAAAGTACATATCAACATTTTCATTCAAATTAGTTTACGTAAACTCGCGCGCCTCCCTGGACGTGTACTCATTCAACATAATCATAGTATCTGCAGTATTAATATAGCACTTAACAATAGCAATAAAAATCTCATAATTTCATTTACTGATACCTGTCAAATTGGAATTGTTTAACAGGTTTTTGAGTATCAAAGATTAATTGTTACAGATAAAATGACGTATTTTCTTTTAAACAAAAAAGATTAGTGTATGTACCTCGCGGTACATCGATTAGGCAGATTGAGCCGACGTCCTTTCAAAATAATGTCAGAGAAAAAAAAAATTGTAGATCAACAATTTTCCCTTTATCCATCTAGATCAAGGTTGCTGTTTATTCAGTTTTCAGAGAAAGGTAACTGCAGCTCTACAGCTGCCGGGTGAAGCGGTGATTCCCGCTTTTTTGAATAAAGATTGAAATTAACATGCAATGACGCTTCGCGAGGGTGGTTTCACTTTCCCCCTGGTAGATACGAATAAATTTGTTATGCTTCTACGTCTTGATTTGCTTACTGGTATAGGTATATATGTTTATTCACCCAAAATACTAAATTTAGCCTTTCGTCCCTAATAATATTAAGCATCCAACCAGATTTCCTAAATTTTGATGAATCAGACTTGGAACCAAATTTCGGCCATAGTATAATAATAATCATCATTCGATACGAATGTCTTGAGATGTATGACAAAAAGAGTCAACTCGTGAATGCGTCTACCTGAACACAGGAGGATAAATGCAGCCACATAGCGTGACACTTAGTATATGTTGTTTCTATTGATATCAAATGAGTAATTATTTAATTTGTGTAAAAAAATACAACTAAGACGTTCACTTCTTTCGGGGTCAGCAAAAGTGGCCACTACTGGTTTATGAATTATGAACTGCTATGTTTTTGTAATAATATGTGTATGATTATGAACCAAAAAAATATATAGGGCAATATCATTTGACTTGGGATTATCAGCTATTGGCAGTTGTTACTCTGGGCGCCCCATTCCACCGTTCCGAAGTAGGAAATAGGTCTTTAGGATTCGATTGACGCCATGACGATTTGAAGAGATTCCGCTTCTCGCTTGACTATGACTGCACTGCATGGGATGTAGTTGAGAGGACAAAAAGTAATCAAGCCATTTGATAGATTGTATCGTTGTAACAAAATGGGTCTATCTTCACGGGACTACTTACAGTCCGTGACTACTTACGAAAAAAATTCTGAAAAGTTTTGACAACCTTCAATTGCTTCACATTTTAACATTTTATTTATTTCTGATGTCATATCCTTCGTGATAGAGCAAGACAATTAATTGCATGTATCCAAACCAAAATTTTTTAATTTTATGAGGGTACGAGTATATGTACTCGCCAATTCACACTGGGCCAGCGTTGTTGACTAAGGCCTACTAATCACCCTAATATAGGGTAGGCTCGAGCCCCTCGGTAGGGACGTATATTAGTTGTGATGATGATGACATGTGAAAAGTAACTTATATCCAGATAATATGGATAATTGAGCTTTTCACACTTCAATATAATTTTTAATTTAGCTCGCCTTGAAGTCTGATTTTGCTCATGTCAAACTTCCCTGTTTTTAATTTTCCTGGCCCTGATATCGAGCAAAAGTTTGTTGGCCTTCGTGAAACTCGTTCTGATCCCAATCTTTTAACTTCTTCCACCTTGGTCTACCCTATAATGCATATTGGTAGTAGGCAGTAGTGATGGCTAAATCCTCCTTGTTCTTTCAATAAATCTGTCTGTAAAAGTTCAGAGAAAAGGTAAGTTGTAGAATTACAAAAATTGTTGTTATGCGGTTTAAAAATGTTACATCTATGTTTTTTAAATGTTTGCTCTCTTCTCGGAACAGGTATTGAAAAACTATATCTGAAGTTTTACGAAACATGGAACCAGCTGCCAGAAAGCGCTTACTAATATGGGTTTCACGTTTAAGGATGTATCTTTATAAACATCTAGAAAGTGTCTCTCCTGCGGAAGTAGGCCATCATGAGTAATTATAACACCTAAGCATTAGACTACTTTTTGTCAAGAGTTGAACGGGTTGCCATGCAGGTGTAGCTGTTGCGAGGCTACTATTGACTTTTATGGAGGTGAATACAAGGTTGGTTTCTAGATATTTTTGTACTTCAAAATAACAAAATATTTTGTCATTTTTCAGCCCCCAAACGTTGAACTTGGATTTCAGCTTAGCAAGTGATTCCTTTGTGTCTCCAAATAAAAAAAAGAAGTGTTCCTCTCGGTTATATTAGGAGGTACCAGATTCATTATATCTGCATCTGGTTCACACCCTGTATCATTCTTTCTAATAGAAGCCGTTATATCTGCTATGATCGAAGGTTGATAGCGGAATGGAGTTTGCCTTGTCAATTTTGACCTCGAGGATACGTGATTCTTCACTTTGGGAAATTAGCTCAGATTTTATCAAGGTGAAAAATCTGTATAGCCACTATCTATGAGGTGATCTTTTTCATTAAGGCGAATGGTGTTTAAACCAGAGCACAACAGAATACAATTTAACAGCTTTTATTTAATTGCCTTATATTTTTGTTTGCTCAATGATTACTTATATGTATGCGCGTCATCTTCGCTAAAGCATAAGCTAATTGAACTTTACAGATTGCAAATCGGAGCCGACATTCTTCGTCGGATGAAATCTTATCACCAAAGAGGTCTTTATGATAGACGCAGTCAACCACCCATGATCTCCAATTATCCGCATTAATATCGTCTATTTTTAGATACTTTCCATGTGGCAGAGCTACCTAGGGAGGTGGCTCCCAGTTGGCTAGGTCGCAAAGGATCGTGTGCTCCGTAATTTTTTATTGCTAGCCAGCTAATGAAGTAGGCTGCGTAGCTAGTATATTATGTGTAGGGGCAGGACCGGCCCTACCATAGGGCGAACGGAGCGGCCGCTCCAGGCGCCAAGTTGCAGGGGGCGCGTCAGTTCAAAAATTATCCTCGCTTTTTCAATATTTGAACGCAAGGGGAGCGCCATAATTGGAACTCGCATCTTAAAACTTGCCTTGAGCCGGCACTGTGTAGGGGTCGGATCATTAGCCGACGCGCAGTTCAAAAGTGACGGCTTATGACGGCTTTACAGCCGACAGTGAGGGCTGGGCAGTCGACAGTAAGGGCTGCGCAGTTGACAGTGTGGGCTGCGCAGCTGACAGTGAGGGCCGCGCAGCTGACAGTGAGGGCTGCGCAGCCGACTGTGAGGGCTGCGCAGCCGACACTATTACATGAAACGCATGCTAGAATGGTGAAGTTGTTCGACCATTCAAGTGTGGAGTCGCATGTTTGCCGTCCAGAGAGTGACCATTCGTAAAAACAAAGCAATTTGTGATACGAGTGCTAGTTTCTAAAACATGATACGTATGCTGGGATGGCGAAGTTGATTCTCCATTCATGTGTGGGGTAGCGCATCTGCCGTCCGGAGAGCGGGCATTCGCAAGAGTAAAGCACTTTGTGATACAAGTGCTAGTTCCTAAAGCATGATACGCATGCTAGGATGATGAAGTTGTTCCTCTATTCATGTGTAGAGTAGCGAGTCTGCCGTCCGGAGAGCGGGCATTCGCAAGAGGAAAGCACTTTGTGATACAAGTGCTAGTTCCTAAAACATGATACGCATGCTAGGATGATGAATTAATTCCACCATTCCTATGTGGAGTAGCGAGTCTGCCGTCCGGAGAGCGGGCATTCGCAAGAGGAAAGCACATTGCAATACAAGTGCTAGTTCCTAAAACATGACACGCATGCTAGGATGATGAAGTTGTTCCTCTATTCATGTGTGGAGTAGCGAGTCTGCCGTCCGGAGAGCGGGCATTCGCAAGAACAAAGCACTTTTTTAACTTGTACACTAAATAAAGGCAGGATCTTACCTCAAAATCTTCAACAGCTATTCTTAAATAATTTTTAAATATATATATTTCTTATATCAGCAAATAGCGCACAAAAAAACCTACTTTTTATTGAAATTAATTGTGTTACTTAATTTAAACAATATAGTTTTAACAATTTTGCACACTGCTCACGACAAAATTCAAAAACGTACTGAAGAGAAAAGCTAGTCGGCGATGGCACCCGCACTTACTTACATACCCTCATTGAAAATGTTAGGTGAATAATTGTATATAGGGTAGATGCACACTGCAAACAGGTAAAATTCAAAGCGTTAATCTCACAGTGGGTCGAGCGAAGGCTCGAACACCTAAATAATCTTCTTTTATATTGAAGTCGGCGCCAAACGATGATCTCCTAGAAAGTGTTAAAATTTGTCACCGACTTCAATATAAAAAAAAAGATTATTTTTAAGTTTTCAGTGTTTTTGAAGTCGGTTTTATTTTTCTTAAAAAAAAATTATTTTTAACTTTTTAGTGAATGAAATCTTTTTAGTGAAAGAAACCCTAATTTAATAAAATAATTAAATTAGTTCCTCGATTTTCTATGGGATCCCATCATCCGATCCTGACTTTGGTGACCATGGGACCACCCTTGCAGTATACTCTATCAAATACAACAAGAATTTTGGAAATCGGTTTAAAAATGACGGAGTTATGAGGTAACAAACATTAAAAAAATACAACCGAATTGATAACCTCCTCCTTTTTTGAAGTCGGTTAAAAAATGAGATTGAGTCATGTCGACTAAAGCTTAGATATTCAATTACGTCTCAGTGATCAAATTCAAATTCAAATTCAATATCCTTTATTCAATTGGGATTTTACAATCACTTTTGAACGTCAAAGTAGCTACGCCATTGGTTCACAAGTCTACGGCGGGAGACCTTGTACTGGAAAGAACCAGCAAGAAAACCAGCAAGGGCTATTTTTTTCTCCCTGTATTGTTACAGAGTCGTCAATTGGAAGCAGAACTCAAAAGTAAAGATTGTGTTCAACTTCCATTACAAGATTAGATGTGTAAGTCTACAATTAAAACCAAGCATTGACATCATTCAGATAATCACAGATCACCGAATAGTAAGAACCGCATTGAAATAAAGCTGAATCTTAATAAGTACTAAAGCCGAAATCCAATTTCAAAATCGCTTCGATTACCTGGAGGACTGCAGGGATGTGGACACATACTCATATATACCTAAATGACAGGGTTGTGGAAACTGTCCTTACGGTGGGTGCAAAGTTTTTCAAACCCAGATGTACTAAGCTGATGGAGGAAAGGCTTGGAATGGATCTGCAGTCTTCTGAAGATGCTAATCGGTAACTTAACAAATAGATCTTTAAGTCTCTGACTCGCGACGTACGCTGATTTAATGCAGAACGTATTAAAGAGACCATCAAGAGGAAGAAGGGCTCCAATCCCAAGAGCTCTGTCACTCGGTCAGAGTCTGCTGACGAAGCTGAAGACAGAGTACGGCAGAGTCATTACATCTCGACCTGAGTTTATGGCCGAGATCGAACACTTCTATGGACAGCTTTACGCAACATCGCAAGCACCTGTTTTTCCGGACCCAGACCCCAGACCCAAATTGACCCAGCCTTACACCGAAGATATCCCGGACGTCAGCTTGTACGACAGTGGGTGGAAAGGACAACAACTTTTAACATGAAATCAATAAATTCGAAATAAACTTTATAGATGCGTTATACAAAAATTATTCTTTTCGTATTCGTAGGTATAACAAACAAAACCTCATAAAACTTACTTTGCATGCACTTATTAAAATTGATTTTTTTAAAGAAAGTTGTACGCGACTGTACATCTATACTTACTAATATTATAAGGCTGAAGTGTTCGAATTGAAAAATAATTTTTGTGTTGGACAGTCCATTTATCGAGGAAGGCTTTAGGCTATATAACATCACGACATTGTTATTTTCGAACATCCACGCGAACGAAGTCGCACAGCTAGTAACTTCATATAGATAGACAAGGAGACCAGATGCCAAATGTTGCTTAAATAATACATTTAAAATATATCAATCACTCATCGAGGATTTACATTAATTTAAATATTAACGGTTACTGTTTCAATACTAAATTCAAATAACTATTTTACATTAACTTCTCATTGTAAGTAAGTACATAAAATATAACGAAACTCGCACATTTGGGACTCCAGGCTCCTATTTACCCAAATAAAGAATTCTTTCGTTCTTTGGATTAGGGCGTCGACAAACTCTTAATCTTTGAGAATGCATCCACAAAGTATCACCTATCTTTGTCAGTAAGCAGATTTTTGCTAGGTCGTTTCGTCTTCGAGATCCAAGTGGCCCAGCTGGGGTAACGTTTCTCCAGCTGGGCCACACATATCTCGGAAATGCGCTCAAACTGTGGAACTTGTTCGACAAACTCCGACAAACCACCGCTTCACTATTCCAGTTCCAGCAAACAGTTTTTCTCTACGTCGCTTTGTTTTCGAGATCCAGCTAGCTCAGTTGCAGCAACTTTACTGCAGGTGAGCTCAATGGTGGATCGACAAACTCTGAAACTTGTCGGACAAACTCTAACAAACTGCCGCCTATCTATATCAGCAACAGATTTTCGCTATGTCGTTTGGTTTTGGAGATCTGTGTGGCCCTGCTGCGGTAACGTTACCCCAGCCGGGCCACACATACCTCTGAAACGCGCAAACGACAAACTCTGAAACTTGCCGACATACACTGCATAGGCTTATAAAGAGGGGGGGGGGGGGGGGGGGGAGAGAGAGGAGGCTGCTGTTTCAAAATTCTATGGTGGACGCCAAACAGTGATAATTTCAAACAAAAATCAAGGACTAGATGGGTTATTTTCTATGAAAAAATCTATCACGATAGTCTTCAATTTGACAACCATTGCGCCGTCAACACAAGACTCTGCGCCGACATCCTTTTGTAAAGAAGCGATGGATGGACGGCGACTGTCAAATTGTAAGCGATCGCGATAGATTTTTTCTTAGAAAATAAACCCCCAGGCCCACCCCAAAAAAAACTCTAGATACTTACGCAAATGAAACTCTGACAAACTCTAGCTAGACATTATAGCGGCATATTCAAACAATCTATTTTTCACATTTTTTTTGTGGCCCAGCTGGGGTCAACCACACGAATGATTGATATATTGTCAAGGTGTTATTGAGGCAACATTTTGGTATCTGGTCTCCTAGTCTATCTACATGACATAATGTACAACCGGCTTCAAAAGTAGAGGAACATTTTAGTACCATATCCAACCAACTATTAACAATGCAATATAGATGTAACCATACTAAATAATAGGTATAGTTGGTGGGACATGGTACTAAATCTGCTAAAAATGCGTATCCATCTACTTTTGAAGCCGGCTGTACAATCGCCTACAATTTTTGGATTGGGGCTCGACAAACGCTGAATCTTTGAATAAAGTATCGACAAACTACCCACCTATCTATATCAGTAAACATATTTTCGCTGTCTTTTCGTTTACGAGATCCGTGAGACGCGCGACCGACACATATCTCTGAGACAAGCAACAAACTCTGAAATAAGCCGACAAACTACTGCTATAGGCGCTTAAGGCGCATAACACATTGCACCGGACACCGCTCCGGTGTGCGGCGCTGCGGTTTTTAATTTTGACCGAAGAATCTTAATTTGTATACAAAAACCGCAGGGTATAACACACTCACACCACATGCCCGTGCGGTTGTGCGGCGCGCGCGACGGCACCGCACTCCCGGACGGGGTGATGCGGTGCGGTCCGCGGGGTATGCCACACTGTGCCGCAGTATCGTACGGATTTTTGTGTAGAAAGGACGTGCATACGCGTAATAAATCTCGACATAGATAATGCGGTGATGTGATTACTCGAGCGAGCAAACAGATTTTCGCTGCGTCGTCGCTTTGTTTTGGAGATCCAGCTGGCTCAGTTGCAACATCTTTGCTGCGGGTGAGCTGTGAAACGGTAGATCGACAAACTCTGAAACTTGTCCGACAAACTGCCGCCTTTCTATATCAGTAAACAGATTTTCGCTGTCGTTCCGTTTTCGAGATCCGTCCGCTGGGACAACGTTGCCCCAGCTGGGCAACACAGCCTCCTTAAACGCGAGCCCGATGAGCACTGAAACTTGTCTGGCAAACTTCGACAAACTGCCACCTAACTATCTATATCAGCAAACATATTTTCACTATGTTTTTTCGTTTTCGAGATTCGTGTGGCCCGGTTGGTGTAACGTTACCCCAGCTGAGCCACACATATCTCTGAAACGCGCAAACGACAAACTCTGAAACTCGCTGACAAACTCTAGACATTATAGCGGCATACTCAATCTGTTTTTATTTTTTTTTGTGGTCCAGCTGGGGTCGGTCACACGGTTGGCCCCGTGCACGCCGCCGTAAGGCTCCTCCGTTTGAGAGATTGTCCTAGTGTTCTCGGAAAATCTACTTTTGGCAACAGCTCGACGACGGTCAAGCTTGCCCGGGCGCGTGGGTAGTGGTATTGCATTGTGGACCCTACCACGCGCGCCTACAAGGGCAGAGAGAACACCGGAGGTTTTAGTTATAGTGGGTATGCCTGGCACTCTTTCGGGAGAGCCCCACACACGCTCGCCGTCTAGCCAACGGCGGGTACGGTGCGGTGAAAGGGTGCGGTCACGCATTTCCCCCCTAAAAAAAGCTAAAGGTAAAATAAATGTATCAAAATAGGACTACATGAAACATGTCTTGTAGAACAATAAATTTTTAGGGATAACAGTTTTTCTTAAGAGATTTTTTTTATTAAGAGCACATTTTATGCTTATTTGTGCTTGTTACATGTTAATAACATTTTCATTCATTCAATAAGCGCCTGCATGTCATAGAAGACTGCAACCAATTCACGGCATATTTGTTTCTATTCTGTATTTCTACGCAATTACATACGACCAAGTCGCAAGTATAAACAATATAATTAATTATGGTATTGTATTTTGCCACAAAAATGTGAGAGATAATGAAGGTTTTTTTTTTATAAGTTACCCAAATATTCCTTGCTTTGTCAAATTGAGATAAGGCAAATTAAAATTTAGTTCAGAGGCTTGCTACTTCCGTAAGTTAACTGCTGAAGCAGGTATTAAAAACAGCACTTGCGGAATAATATAAATAAAATTAAATGGAGGTAGCCGTTATATCGCCGAAACTGTTCACAGCTGCGTTGGAGGACGAATTTCAGCTTTTAGACTGGAGAGGGCTCAGCATCAACATAAACGGCGAGTACATGACTTACCTTCGTTTTGCTGATGATATAGTAGTCATCGCTAAGCCTGAGACCGAAGATCTAGGCACAATGCTCGAAGACCTCTGAAGTTTCCCAACGTGTGGGTCTTAACATGAACATCGACAAGATTAAAATCATGTCGAATTCTCACGTAGTACCCACTCGTGTGAAGGTTCAAATTGTTGACAAATATGTTTACCTGGGCACTGTAATAGTATATGTATTACCGTGACCTGGGGCAAATAGTTCAGCACAGTAAGTCCAACTTCCAGGAAGAGGTACATCAACGAATCCAACTCGGCGGGGCAGTGATTGGCAACTACGCAACATATTCTCGGCCCTTCTACCACAGTGTCCGAAGACCAGTCTTCAATTCGTTGCATGTTGCCAGTGATGATGTACGAAACTGAGATGTGGCCGCTTGTAATGACTCTGATAAGAAGGCTTAATGTCACTCAAAGAGCAATGGAGGGCTATACTTGGGTTTTTTCTACATTATTGTAAATTATGAAATCTGTAGAACTGGTCACTGACATAGCCCAAACCTTGAGTGGCAGTAGGCAGGACACATAGCTATCGAGTGGTGGCCGCGTACTGGGAAACGCAGCGTTGGTAGGTCCCCCACTAGGTGGATCGACAATGCTCATGATGATGATGGGAAGCTGCTGGATGTGGGAGGCGTAGGATCGATTGGTGTGGAGATTCATGGGGAAGGCCTATGTTCAACAGTGGACATCTCTTGGTTAAAATAATGGTGAGAGGTGTGGCTGACCCCAGCTGAGCCACAAAAAAAACTCGTGTGGCTGACCCCAGCCGGGCCACAAAAAAAAAGTGTGAAAAATAGGTGTAAAGGACAACAACTTTTAACATGAAACAATGAATTCGTAATAAACTTTATGGATGCTTTATATAAAAATTATTCTTTTCAGCATATATATCTAACAAACAAAACCTCATAAAACTTACTTTGCATGCACTTATTAAAATCGATTTTTAAAGAAAGTTGTACGCGACTGTACATTACTTCATATAGATAGACAAGGAGACCAGATGCCAAATGTTGCTTAAATAATACATTTAAAAAATATCAATCACTCATCGAGGATTTACATAAATTTAAATATTAACGGTTACTGTTTCATCACTGAATTTAATTAACTATTTTACATTAACTTCTTATTGTAAGTAAGTACATAAAACATAAAAAATAACGAAACCTCGCATATTTGGGACTCCAGGCTCCTAGACTATTTACCCAAATAAAGAATTCTTTCGTTCTTTGGATTGAGGCGTCGACAAACTCTGAATCTTTGAAGAATGTATCGACAAACTACCACCTATCTTTGTCAGTAAGCAGATTTTTGCTAGGTCCTTTCGTTTTCGAGATCCAGGTGGCCCGGCTGAGGGAACGTTTCTCCAATCGGGCCACACATATCTCGGAAATGCGCATATCTCAAACTGTGGAATTTGTGCGACAAACTTCGACAAACGACCGCTTCACTATTCCAGCAAACAGTTTTTCTCTACGTCGCTTTGTTTTCGAGATCCAGCTAGCTCAGGTGCAGCAACTTTGCTGCAGGTGAGCTCTGAAATGGTGGATCGACAAACTCTGAAACTTGTCCGACAAACTCTGACAAACTGCCGCCTATCTATATCAGCAAACAGATTTTCGCTATGTGGTTTGGTTTTGGAGATCTGTGTGGCCCGGCTGGGGTAACGTATCCCCAGCCGGGCCACACAGATCTCTGAAACGCGCAGGCGACAAACTCTGAAACTTGCCGACAAACTCTAGACATTATAGCGACCTACTCAAACAATCTATTTTTCACACTTTTTTTTTGTGGCCCGGCTGGGGTCAGCCACACAAAAAACTCTGGAAAATAGATTGTTTGAGTATGCCGCTATAATGTTCAGTTTGTCGGCTAAGAGTTTGTCACTTGCGCGTTTCAGAGAATCGTGAAAATGGAAAGACAACGAAAATCTATTTGCTGATATAAGATACAGTTTGTCGGACAAGTTTCAGTGTTCATCGGGCTCATGTTTAAGAGTGCTGTGTGGTTTATAACACCCCACAAACTAATCAGTGCATCTCGGAACGATACCTCAACCGAGCGCACCCTTCCGCCCGCGCGAGCCCAACGTCAGCGCGTTTCCGTTTCCCAGTGGCCGGAGAGAGCTCAGCATGAGTCCATGCAACCGCTGCGCGCTTCGCGCTTAGTAATGATACCTACCCCAATTCTGTAATCGGTTTTACTTGTTATTTTATTAAACGTTATTAAAAACCAAGGAGAAACGTCAGTGTCTCAGTTTTCATCTTTGAGCTTTCCCTGTCCTATAGGTTCAGCTGGGGTAACGTTACCCCAGCTGAGTCACACGGATCTCAAAATTAAACGACATTACGAAAATCTGTTTGCTGATATAGATAGGCGGCAGTTTGTTAGGGCCTTATCATACTAGCGGTTGGCAAGCGGCTTCGGGGCGGGACGGGCACGTCGCGAATACGTCGCGGACGCGCAACGAACCCGCCGCGCATGCGCAGTGTAATCGTGTAAAAAATAATTAATTGATTATTTTTTATTCCTTTGCAAAACAACAAAGTAATCACGCTCTTTCAGTCGATTAATGGATAATAATAGATCCTCCCAAAATCGTCGATGCTTTCGTTTTCATCTCCTGCGTCTTCGAAGTAACAAAACCAACAGTAGTTTCCTGTTCGGAATCCATTTTGTTGCTGAGTGTACTGTACGTCGTAAACTCGCTGCGAACACGCGACGAAAACGTTGCGTATCCCGTATCCGCCACGCGTCCGCGACGTCCTCTTTGGTAGCCGCGGCGTGTTCGCGACGTATTCGCTACGCGCCCGCACCGCCCTGAAGCCGCTTGCAAACCGCTAGTATGATAAGGCCCTTAGAGTTTGTCGGACAAGTTTCAGAGTTTGTTGGACAAGTTTCAGAGTTTGTCCATCTACCGTTCCAGAGCTCGCCTGCTGCGGCTGCTGCGAAGTTGCGGCAACTGAGCCAGCTGGATCCCGAAAACAAAGCGACGGTGACGTCGAGAAAATCCGTTTGCTGGAATAGTTTGTAGAGCAAGTTCCAATTTGTCACTTGCACATTTCGGAGATATGTGTAGGTCAGCTGTAGAAACGTTACCCAAGCTAATAGGTACTGTAGCCAAATTTTGTATGCTATTAAACAAGCAAAATGAACAACTTTTACTATGGGAGTTATGGGACCAATCTCGAAATCGCGAAAAAAAAATCAGCTGTTCCATACAAATGTTCAACATCCACTGAACAGCTGATTTTTTTTTCGCGATTTCGAGTTTGGTCCCATAGTAAAAGTTGTTTATTTTGCTTGTCTAAACAACAGGGTTGATTGATTTAAATCAAATGATTTATATCATGATTTAAATCACTGATTTAAATCAAGTGATTTATTTTAAAAAATCAATGATTTAAATCAAAAATGTTTTTTTTTAGTATTAAGTAGATTTTTAAAAAACTGTAATGATATTTATTTTATACATCATAACTCGAATTCAATATCAACACAAACGATTTTTATCTTAAAACACGAACGATTTGGGGAATTCCCTGTGTTTTCTATTTAAGTACTTGATTCACGTGACGTGGGTGGGAGTGTTGTTAGTTTACATTTTTTTTGGACTGATTTCTATTAAATTTGCCAGAAATTAATAAAAGCTTACCAAATGACATTAAAAAAAATAAAAAATCATGACTTTTCCCTGAAGTTTCTAAATAAATTAAAAAAAATCAAAATAATCATGATTTTTTTGATTTACTTCTCAAAAAATCAAAAAATCTGTCAAAAACAAAAAAAATCATGATTTTTATCAACCCTGCTAAACAAGCATACAAAATTTGGCTCCTGATGGAAAAATAACCCGGTATTATCTGTGCCCCAGCTGAGCCACCTGGATCTGATCTAGAAAATGAAACGACGTAGCGAAAATCTGTTAACTGATAAAGATAGGTGGTAGTTTGTCGATACTTTATTCAAAGATTCAGTTTTTTGATGTCCCAACCCAAAATATATAGGCGATTGTACATTACTTTGCGTAGATAGACTAGGAGAGCAGATACCACATCGAGGATTTTCATCAAATGAAATAAATCGGTTACTGTTTCATCATTGAATTCGATTGACTATTTAACATTAACTTCTTATTGTAAAAAAGTATACAAAATTTAAAAATAACGAAACCTCGTGCATTTGAACTCCTAGCTCCTGGACTATTTACCCAAATAAAAAATTCTTTCTTTCTCGGATTGGGGCGTCGACAAACTCTCAAAATCTTTGAATAAAGTATCGACAAACTACCACTTATCTTCATCAATGAACAGATTTTCGCTACGTCGTTTCGTTTTATAGATCCAGGTGGCTCAGCTGGGGTAACTTTTCTACAGCTGAGCCACACATATCTCCGAAATGTGCAAGTGACAAACTCTGAAACTTGTTCGACAAACTCCAACAAACTACCTCCACACAATTCCAGCAAACAGATTTTCTCTGTCGCTTCTTTTTCGAGATCCGTGACTCAGCTGGGGTAACATTATCCCAGCTGAGCCACACGTATCTCTCTAATGTGCAAGCGACAAACTCTGAAACTTGCCGACAAATCTGGACACTATAGCGGCATACAATCTGTTTTTCACTTTTTGTGGCTCAGCTGGGGTCAGTCACACTGCTGAGAGGTAGACAGGATACTGGAGGTGAATGATGCATCATAAATTGCTATTTAACCCTCGGCATGCCTGGTTGGGTCTGAGAGACCCACCGCAGCAGTTAAACCGTTACAATTCATTGTAATTTGAATGTCGCGCGTAACCGCTCTCAGTAGCTGACCGTAGTGAACTAATTGACGCCCTCCGCCCGCTACCTCAGTCCATGGCGGGCTCCAGTAGTGATAGGACGTGTGTAAAGTGCTCTCGGGTCTCACAGACCCTACCAGGCATACGGCGTGTCGTTTTCATGTAAGTATTAATTTGTTGCTTTTTGTGATTTTGTGTCTAATTTCTCTCGTTTTTTTTTATATAATACGCTAGATTTTTAATGTTTTAATTTGGTGTATTAAAGATTTTACGAATTTGAAGGGTTTTATTTATGAAGGTCTTTATATTATTTTAAATTCAACTTATGGTATCGTATTCTATTACAGTTCAAAATGGTGAGTCACCTACAGGACAGTGACATCATTAGATTACTGCTCGAGGAGGTGGACGAAGATCATGAAGATGATATTGTATTCAACTCCAGCGACGAAGAGTCTCATGAGGTCACAGAAGAAAACCATGAAATTGATTTGGCCGCTTCGGAGGAAGACGTCATGGATGTAGACGCTGATGAGAACTCTTCAGATTCCGAAATGGACGTGCCTCTGTCAGAGTTGACTTCGCAACCATCAGGAAGAACTTACAAAGGTAAAGACGGAACTTTGTGGCACAAAATTCCAGCTAGATCAAACGTTCGAACACGTAGTGAAAACATAGTATCTGGAACACCGGGTGTCAAAGTATTAGCGAAAGATGCAAAAACTCCTTTAGAGTGTTTCAATCTTTTTGTGAGCGAGTCGATGTTGCTGGATATACTGATATACCAATGTGAGGATCCGAAGAACGAGACGTGGTCTGAACACTTCAAATGACTACGCTTATGTAGAAATTTGTATGGATGAGCTGAAGGCTGCCATTGGTCTAATTTACCTTGCGGGACTATATAAATCTGCCAGGCAGAATTTAAAAGACTTGTGGTCTAATGATGGAACTGGTATTCCTATTTTTGCCATGACAATGAGCTTGAGAAGATTCGTTTTTATTGCCAATCATTTGCGATTTGATGATGTTGATACACGTGCAGAAAGATTGTCACAGGATATGCTAGCCCCGTTCAGGAAACTGTTCGATGAATTCGTAAGCAGATGCCAACTACACTATACGCCTTTTGAAAATTTGACAATCGATGAAGAGCTTGTAGCTTTCCGTGGCCGCTGCAAATTTCGCCAATATTTGCCAAATAAACCGGCCAAATATGGAATAAAGATATTTGCGCTCGTAGATGCCAGAACATTCTACTCTCTGAATTTGGAGATTTATGCAGGCGAGCAACCAGAGGGGCCTTATAAGGTCAGCAATAAGCCACACGATGTAGTCGATCGCCTGGTCGCACCAGTTTCCCAATCAGGAAGGAATATCACGATGGACAACTGGTTTACGAGCTATCCAACATTTGAACACTTGCTAAATCATCATAAGCTAACCGCTGTCGGTACAATGAAATCAAACAAAGCTTGCATACCTGACAAATTCAAAGCAGGTAAACGAGAACTAAACTCATCACTGTTCGGATTTCAAAAAAATATGACTTTGGTATCATACGTCCCAAAACCTAAAAAAAATGTATTCATGCTGTCATCTCTCCATCATGATAAGGAAATCGATCTTCAGTCAGGCGAGAAGCAAAAACCTGCAGTTATTACATTCTATAACAAAACGAAAAGTGGTGTTGACAACGTTGATAAGCTTATTAGATCTTATAATGTATCAAGAAACTCCCGAAGATGGCCGCTCACGCTGTTCTTCTGGTTGCTGAACTCTGCAGGAATAAATGCAAAAATTATTCAATGTTCAACTACCCTGACATCAAAAAGAATCGCAGAAGTTTCATCAAAGATCTGGGTTTATCACTAATAGAATCACATCTAAAATCAAGACAGAAAAACACTCGCCTTTCTACAGATCTCCGCAAGCGAATTGCCAACCGTATTGGTCTCCAAGAAGGCCCACCTGTAAAAAAAACAGCTCCAGGTGTAAGGCGTAGATGTCACGTTTGTCCATCAAAGAAAGATCGCAAAACACAATACATCTGTGAGATGTGCAAGAGCCACGTGTGCTTAGATCATGCAATTTCCCAGTGCGAAAATTGCTTCCATAACAAAGCTCCCGAAAATGATCTCGGAAATGAAGAAGACTATTCCTGACGAATACTAATGATTGTGTAGTCATGCCAGCACCCACGCCTCTTGTAAATCCTGATGAAAATCATCCTCTATTCTATGCACTCTTGCGAGCTGGCACTGGCTTTACTACAACAAAAATTAAGAATACTAAAGAAAAATTAGATTTAAAAAATGTTGATTATACAAGCATTAATCAGGACATTCTGAATGTAGATTGGCATGAGTTATTCTCTAACTGCAAAGCAGAAGCTGTAGTATCCATTTTTTACGAAAATATATATAATATAATAAAAAAGCATGTCCCCATCAAACATATTAAATCTTCAAAATACCCTATATGGTTTTCACCTGCCTTAGTACATATTTTTAAGAATAAAAAACAGGCATGGGTAAAATGGAAGAAATATCAAAATAAAATAGATTATGAGGCGTTTTCTGTCTACAGAGCTAAATTTAAAAGAGAATCGAGTAAGTGTTTTAAATCGTACATGAATGGGGTGGAGGATAGCATACGTAGTAATGTGAAATACTTCTGGACTTATGTTAATAACATGAAAACCACATCCAATATCCCAGGCACCGTGTCTTATGGCGACATATCGGCCAGCAGTCCCGAACAAGTATGTCAACTATTTTCACAGTTTTTTGAATCGGTATTCGAAACATCTACTGTAGATGATAACTTTGACCTGGATAATATTCCTGAAATTGATGCACCTCACGACTTGCTACTTACTTCAATTAGGATCACTCAGGAGAACGTACTAAAAGAATTAAGCAGTTTAGATCTCACAAAGAGTCCAGGCATTGATAATATAACTCCTTTTTTCCTGAGATCAACTGCTAAGACTATTTGCCACCCAATCCAACTCATGTTTAATAGGTGCCTCAACGAAGGATATTTTCCAGTTACCTGGAAAACCGCACGCATAGTACCAGTTCATAAGTCTGGTGTTAAAACCAGCGTCGAAAACTATCGTCCCATATCCATTCTTCCGACTATGTCGAAGCTTTTCGAAAGACTCGTACACAATATTATTTACCCATCTTTGCATAATATAATTATCCAACAGCAACACGGATTTGTCAAGCGACGATCAACAGTCACCAATCTATTATTATATGTGTCAAACATATTTAATAGTTTGGATGCTAATAAGCAGACAGATAGCGTGTACACGGACTTTCGAAAAGCATTCGACAGAGTGGATCATAGAATACTATTGGAAAAAATTGCTTACAATGGTATAAGGGGTGACCTCTGGCGTTGGTTCAAGTCCTACATCAGTAATCGTGTGCAGATGGTTGTTGTGGACGGTCACACATCGGATCGTGTATCCGTGAGTTCTGGAGTACCCCAGGGATCTATTTTAGGTCCACTTTTATTCGTGCTCTTCATTAATGACGTTCACAAGTGCTTTCACTTTTGTGACTTTCTTTTGTACGCAGATGACCTAAAAATATTTCATGAAATTAACAACTATGACGACCATCTGCAATTTCAATCGGACCTTGACCGTTTCTCTGAATACTGTAATGACAACAAACTCAGTCTCAGCGTTGATAAGTGTAAATGCATCACATTCACAAAAAAAAGATTCAAAAGTACTTTTAATTATAAATTATCTAACATACAACTTGAAAATGTAGAACTCATTAAGGATTTAGGAATTACACTTGATACGAAATTACATCTTAACATTCACATTGATAACATCATAAGTAAAGCCTTTAAGATGTTTGGGTTTGTAATATGCGTGCTGGGGCACAATTCAGGAAACTCTCTACGTACCTGTATCTGTATCATTCGTTAATTCGACCGCAACTGGAGTACGGTGCGCCTATTTGGAACCCTTTCTATGATAAATATATCCAATCTTTAGAAAGGGTGCAGAGAAAATTCTTGCGATCTATGCAGTATCGTTGCTTCCATAGTAGGTGGCCATATTCACAACTTTGTAACAAATATAAATTATTTCTCATAAACATAGACTTAAACATAGACGACTACTGCTGGAAGCGAAAATCTTATACGATATTTGTCGCAACAAGTATGATTGTATCCCGCTGGTCAGTAGGTTATGCTATAAGGTTCCCACTAGGACTCATAGTAGATCTATGTGTCATTTATTCGAGACTAATGGGTGTCGCACTAATGCTGGTAAAAGATCGCCACTCTTTCGCCTTGTCCATTCCTTCAACAGGTTCTTCAACCACATAGATATTCTTTCGCTGCGTCCAGGACAATTTAAGCAGGAACTGCATAAAACACTTGCTGCTACGCTCGACGGCGGCAATTAGTTTAACCCTTCATTACTCATCAAAGTCTAACCTATCTCGACATAGAAAGACCTATTTCATATATATAATAATATATGACGACACATCACTAGTAATAAGTACTAAGCTAATACCTAATTATTACTTCCAGTACCTACCTACTGTAAATGAATCTCTACTGTATACCTAGACTTTATTAATTTAACTCGTGGTAAAAATTGTTGGTGTCAAAATTATGTATTTTAGTATAAGTTATGTTGTATTACTTACACATTTTGTCACTGTTTTTTACCCAAATAAATAGAAAAAAAAAAAGACTAATTATTTTAGCTTAGAATATAAGATACCATAATGCCTAATGTTCCCCAAAGTCTGATTGAGATCTCTTTTGTTCTAGTTGATTTTGCATGTTTATAAACATTAGATGTTTAATTTTATGTTAAAAAACGAATAAAATGTTTAATTAAAAATGTTATTATAAAATATTGTTGATTAGAACACATGTTTTATTTAGAACCCTAAAGAACATCTTTCATTTTATTTTAAAATCATAAATTTTACTAATTGATACCAATTTGTAGGATTTTTTTTTTCAATTTAGGGTCTCACAGACCCACCAGGCATGCCATGTAATTTTTTTCCACCAGGCATGCCGAGGGTTAAACCTATTTCATTGTTCTTTGCAATTTGATGGTGAGTCCATGGAATCCCAAGTTATATCTTAATATTTTATGTCCATTTTTGCACACTAAAAAATGTTGCCATCTTGTCATCTTATTATTGTTAGATGAATCTTATAAAACTATTTTGAATCCATTAATTATTTTGGTCATTAAGCAGCAGATGACAGTAAATAAAAGGAAAAGATAAAATTCTATGATTAATTATGTAAGTGTCGCAATCCAGTGCTGCCTTGCGACTCGAGTGTAATAGCTAACTAAAGGTCTATCCACACACATCCGAGCCGTGCCCGGGACGTAACCGAGCCGTTTCCGTGGCTAGACTGGAGATCCGGGCCACCAACTTCAATCCATACCTCTTAAGCACCATTTACGGAAACCAATATGCATTATGACTTTGTTTAAAACTGCAGAGATGCATATTGCTTCTATTAATAACTCGTCATTCATTTTATTTAATAAAACTCGGACCTGCACTGGTAATATAGGTGGACGGGCGCACGTCCCGGTGTCAGCTCGGGGACTGAAGCTCCGTCGCCGGCCCGGACGTGTGTGAACGAGTTCATATAAAAAGTATGCAATGATATTTTTTACTGGCCCGGAAATGTGTGGATTGAGCTTAATTGTAAACCCCTGCATTGTGATATTCATAGAGGAGACCATAGAAAATTATTGTGACAACTAATTCAACTAATCAGCTATAATTCAGCTAATCCAACATTAATTTTGACTATAATTTTAGATATTCTGTTAATACTTTTTGAAAACTTATTTATCTACATAAGTAAAATAATGGTTAGCTTTTGTATTTTCTGTATTTTGAAATGCTCACAAAGCCAAAATAAATTTACATAAATACAATTAATTGATAACTTTTATACAAGATGTAAATGGTACACAAAAGATTCACAGTGAACTTATAATGAATTGTAATAATTGTGAAAATAAGTTGCTTACATGTTTGCACTTACTAGTATTAGGTAAATAATTTTCCAGAAACACTAGAGATCAAATAATTATATATTAAGAAGCTTATTCCGCTCGCATCAGTGTCAACAAAATGCATATGATAACAACTTTGTGACGGTACACACTGACCTTTGTATAAAATTAACCAAACTTGTAACCATGAAATATATATACATTAAGTTTTCTGATATTTGCTATTTAATAGTAAAAAAATATGCATACCTAATTACTGTAATCAAGCTATATGTGAAGGAGTAAACAATGATCAGTCAGGATCATTGATGTGTCCGCTTCAAGACGTGTATGGGGCGAGGCTACGTACAAATGCAAGGACCTGAGCGGAGGTGGCCATAGTCACGGCCCCAATTACATTCACTAATAGTAAAAATTTATCCACAATTGTCTCTTCACAAGTTACTCGGTCTAGGATGTATAACATAACTTGCACTCTTATAATCATGATATATTGGTTAGTCGCACCTCTATTCGCGCGTGAGGAGGCACTGAGGGTTTGTGCAAGGCGGCACGGACGCTCAGTTGTCCATCGCATATCTCCGGGTCCACTCCTTGGCATTCCTAATTGCTTCTACTTCATTCACCTTCCAAAGTTCGGCCACGTCGTTCGCCAGCGGGTCGTCCGGATTCGGCGCCGATAATAACGCTTGAATAGACAGCAATACCGTACGTATTTGTAGTGCTGGGCTCCACTTATCCTTGAGGATATCCAAGCATATACGTCCCAACCGATCTATGTTCGGATGGTATATTTTAGTTATAAATCTAACCTTAGGCGCTGACATGGGGTAGTCTTCTGGGAGAAATAATTCTAATTTAAATAGTCCACCCTCAAAAGGAGAGTCTTCTGGTCCAGTGACAATTACATGGAAGTAACGCGCATTATTTTCACTGGGTACTGCGCTAATTCCAGGTACAGGCTCCTGCATCAGCCGCTGTGTCTCTTTGATTATTCTACGTGGTAAAGCTGCCATTTTAAATATGCGGTCTAGCGCAATTTGTCAAATGAGAGCAAGTAATCATATAATTACAATAAATTCCAAATTGTCTTTTCACTACACGTGTTTTTAATATTATAACAATTCGAGAGGCACGTTTTCAACAATAAAATTGTGTTCTAGCCATGTTAATATTTTAATCGCGTTACAAAAGCGAAGACTTATTTTTTTTTACTACAGAGTCATAGACAATTGGAACATAGCATAGCATAAATAACACGTGCAGTATAGAGGATTCGCTGCGTTCACATGTTTCATGTTTTGAAAGGGATATTGTAAATCGATGATCACAAGCATCGTTTCTTTTATGTCGCTTGTGGAAAAACTCAGAACAATTATTGTTCTGAGTGGAAAAAGCACAATGAAGTTATTAATATAAAGCATTGAGCTTTTTTACAGGTGTATTTTTGAGTATTAAGTACTGTCTTTCGATTTTTTATAGGCTGTGTCTGTGTTTATTCGGACTCGGGTCTCAATAGAAATGCGGCCCTACCGCCTATCTCAATGCGATATCGCTGTTGTGACATTATAACAATAGTTTTCGATAGCGAGTGATCGCTATGAGTTAGGCGGTAGCCCCCCCCCCCCCCGAGCATGAAAACATACAGTTTTATTACAGTGTCATGCTTCACTCGCTCCGCCGTGCGTAGTCGGCTATTTGACTAATTTTAAAAATGACATAATATGCATATCCACTGGAACGTCCGTGGGGACTATAGTCCCCAAAATCTCGCTCTTCTCGATCGACCTGGGTACTATGGTACCCAGTTCCCTTTGCGTAAAACCGCGCGGTGTGATAAAAAAATCGCGAAAAATAAAATATTTTCTCTATGGCTTTATTCCTTTGTCAATAGTCTCTTTCATAAGTTGACAGGTCATGTCCAATTTATTTTTAGTCTTAGATTGAAATAAATTTGTCATAGTCTGCGGTTTAACTTACTTGGCCGTATCCATACGTTTCTTACTCCATGACCGATGAGATTTATTGCGTACTTACTTAGTCTGTATTAGTATTTTCGTAGAGTGTTCTATATCAAAATAAACTAGAAGAATTGGGCTACATTATTATGTATGGTTTATGATAGTTTATAGTGTTATATTGCCACACTAAACGTTTTTTTTCAAAAAGTGAGTATTTTTGAAATTTTAAGCACTTTAGTTACTATTCTCGTCATTATTCATTCAATTATGAATCCTTATCTAATTAACTATTATAAGTTCATTCCTTATTAAATTAGCTTTCCATACGTATTTTTTATTTAATTTTAGACACAATAATTTATTTTTTGCATTTTTTTTAAATTTGAGGTCGCGCGTGCGCATCTCGCGTATATAATTACGTAATTAATCGATTTTATTATTTTTTTCTTTTTTCATTAAAAATATTACCCAAAACTATTATATATCAAAATAATCTTCAAGAATAGGGCTATAATAATATATATGGTTATTTAAAGTTTTATAAAATAGTTTTTGTGCAAAAATTTTTTTAAAAAAATCGGGTCTTCCGCGACCTTCCGAACATTTTCGCGCTTCATTCATTTAATTATTAATCCTTATCTAATTAACTGTTATAAGTTCCTTCTATATTAAATTACCTTTCCATACGTATTTTTTGTTCTCTTGTAGACAGTATATGTCACTCTCCGCAATTTTTTGAACACTCCGTACGCGCCGGGTTGAGTCATTCCGCAATGGCGGCACCTTTGATATTTGAGATATACTACTTTTTGCTTTTGAAACCCACCACGCTTCGCGTGGCAAGCGTTCCAGTGGATATTACATTTATATTTCCGGGAAATCAGACCTATTTATCTTTAGAAATCAATAATTAAATTTCTTAACTAAATTAAGCATAAACGCTGTTTCTGTAATGGCGCAAAATCTGACGTGCGTAACATTACACGCAAGTAAACAAGTTAGTTTGACACATGCAAAACAGTACTAATAATCAGTCGAGGAATCTGTGTTTACTTGGGTGTGATGTCACCAGAGCTACGTCCAATCATAGGCGTTTCCGTCATAGTTAAGGTCAGTCGGGGCAAGTGCGCCATAATTTTTTCATAGATGATTTCGATCCACAATAAAATATTTCAATAATGACTTATGATGGAACATTTATCATATTGACAACATTTGGTATTTTGAAACTGCAGCAAATGTCGATTCAATCAGATCTACTATCAATAATTTTACAATATTTTATCAAAAATTGGAAAACATGGATATAGGCGCACTTGCCCTTGGAAATGGGGCAAGTGCGTCTGTATGAAACAAAGCGCTAAAGAATTAAGTTACAAGAAAAACAATTGGTGTACTCTATAGATCATTGCCAACTAAACGCATAACTTGTTTCCTTTTTAATAATCTAGTCCTATAGGCAACAACAGCTTGCTTAATAAATTTGGGGCAAGTGCGACATAGATTTGTCATTAGGGGCGCTAAACATTTTAAAGTTATTTTTCTTATTATATTAATTCAAACTACTCTATATAAATAAAAATGTTTGCGGACAGTTTCGCTGGAATAATAGTATTTTTAATAATAAACCAAATTAGCATTTTTTTGTTACTTTTATTTATAAATAATACAAAAATGGGTAGGTAATGATTTTGATGCTTCATGTCCAGATAGGCCTGATCGGGGACCGTGAACTGCCTGACATGAAGCCTCTCTAGCTAGACCAAGAAGGGTTTTTATGAGTTTTTCTGTAGTAATTACGAGCCATCTGAAAAAAGGACATAGGTAATCATTTTAGGGCTAACTATTTATGGTAAGTACTCATCTGTGTGTGGACCTTACGGCAGTTGTCCAGCTTCTTATCGAGTGGTCAACCCAGTTCCAGTTCCAGAGCTAAGACCTATCTAGCGACACCTCACATAATGACCTCAGCAAGTAAAAAAATCATCATCGCAATTATGTACCCTTAAAAAATATTTTTCAAGATTTTACTTGACCACTTTGTCGGCGTAATTAATATGTGTATCCATGCCGAATAGCAGTTATCTAAAACTTGAATCTCTTAGTTAAGCTGCGGACGGACGGATGGACGGACCTAAATACGAGGTATCTAACTCTACCCAATGGTACTCATTCACCGTCTCCATCATGAGATCCAAAGCACTTTGGTTAGTAAGTTTTGAAAAAACATCATCTGTATCATAAAAGTTGGCGATTTCTGACTCGGGGCAAGTGCGCCATACTATCAACAATTTGGGCGCACTTACCCCACTCGACTATTTTGAGGTTAAAATTTTAAACTGTATAAAAAAATATTAATTTCACTAATTAGGAGTAAAATACTAATACAGATTTGAAGAAAAACATCAAACCTTTGTACTCACCTCTTTGGTTTGCCGCAATTTATTAAATAATTAAAGAATAATGTGGATTTGTAATATTAAGTCATCTCTGGTAACAGGTATAAATGACACTAAAACTAAAATGGCGGATATTTGAATTTAAGGTGAACAGAGCCATCTGTGAGTGTGAAGTGGAACTGTGTTTTAGTTTGTTGCATGGATGTAAGATGTCGTTAGTTGTGTAATATCTGTATTTTTCGATATTTTTATGGGTGGCGCACTTACCCCTTTGGCGCACTTGCCTGACCTTAGATTTTAAAATAATATTCGAAATTTATTTCGCTTTACCCAAAAAATATGCATAAATTATCATGAAATAAAATATAAATGCTTTTTATCTTATTCTCTAATAGGATGACCATAATTTGTAGTATATTTTCAATGTTGTCAAATAGCCTATGATGTCGATTCAGACACACAACTTAATTAAACTAATTTGACAGGTCTAAAAATAAAGACGTCACTTTTAATCCTTTAGATGATGGCGATAGTTTTAATCCTCTCAAATTAGTTTAGTTAAATTATGTTGTGTCTCTGAATCGACACCAATATCTAACCTTTTTTTTGGCGGGGTAATCTCTTCACGATTCAAAAAAGGGACTGAAAAGCTGACAAAGCCGCCCCTTGGGTATGCCATTGAACTCGGTATAAACCCCATACCTTGTCAGGTTGCTTCGCGCTGACGGAAAGTCGCGAGACTTACGAATAAAATGTTCACTTCATAATTGTAAATAAAAAGACAAAACTATCATACTCTACTTCAACAAAATCTAATTCTTTATTGTAACTAGGTATGAAAATATAATATTATTACCTTGTCTTTTCACATGTAGATCTTGTAAATAGGCACAAATTCTTGTAGCTCTTATTGATTCACGAATGTTTGTAAAGCACTAACTGATTATTTATTTGAACTTCACTTTATAAAACTCTATTATTCACAAGCGATAAATATTTGTAATATTGATTAGTCCTTTATTGTATTTGATATATTTTCTTATTATAATTGTTAGCGTCCGACATTTGATCTCAATATTGTAGCTCAATGCCTACGTGACTGACAAATGTCATATAATTAATTATTTTTCAAAAATCTTTGGTTTGACAGCTATGTAGTTGTCTATTGTTATGGCCAGTATAAAAGCGGACCAGGGTCATTAGGAAGCCAGTCTACTACCAGCTCTGGTATTGAACATAAACGGCTAAGGAGTAACTAAGCTCCTTACACCGGCTTGGAACCTAACCACCACCGCCAGGCCTTTGTGATCATATCACTTCGTGCCGGTTCCTTCACGCGTCTCCACCGCGCCTGCTACGTGTGCCTGCTGCCTACCTGACCACTCCGTCGCGCCTTCTACTGGTCCCTGCTACCGCCTATCCTGAGAAGTGCCGTTGGGGGTGCTCTGGCCCTCCTACCTGCATAACGCTGCCGCCGGGTGTTCCTGAGCCATCTGCCTACTGCGTGCCGTTCCTATGTTGCCTACCTGACCTGCGCAACCTATCCTGCCTGCTGCGTTGCCGTGCCTGCTCGTGCTCCGACTATCCAGCTGAGCTCCTACTCACCCCGCGTCCTACCCTGGCCAGGCTAGATTATATTATTCTTTTGTACATAGTTACCTTTTAGGCTAATTTAGTTAGATAAGTCCTGTCGTACCCTCCTAATATTATTCCTCCCTACCTCTGCCTTTTCTTGTTTCCGTTTTCTCTTGTAAATATACCGTGTTAACTATCTAACTTGTTTTATTTCTAGCTTCTTCCACCTTTTTTTTGTACGAAGCCTTCCGCTTCGCGACAACCTAGCTAAACCACCCTCCAGCAACTTCTACCCCTTTATAGGCACGTTCGGGATCGGCGCTAGCCATTCCCCGAACGCACCCCCTGGAGCCAGGGGGGCTACCGCCTAACTCATAGTGATCACTCGCTATCGCTCTCTGACATTAGAACAATACCTCTAATGTCATCTGTGACATTAAAACTATTGTTCTAATGTCATGATAACGATAGCGAGTGCTCGCTTTGAGTTAGGCGGTACGGCCGCTGGCCCAACGGTGAGCCAGCACTGCTGACCCAAGCGCTGGGACTACTCTACGGAGGGGTCACCAGTGCCATAATGCGTCCCCCCAGATGGGCAGGCCAGGGATGGAAACGTAATGCCGGCCGGGCCGTTTCATCCCAAGCTTGCTTAAGGGAGTTGGTGGCGCGCGTCCAGGAACGCGGGCCTCCTGCGTCGGAGCGGTACGGCGAGAGGGCCGTCCTTTCGCGCCCGCTCCTCTGCCTCCTTCTACGAGATACATCCTCGCAGAAGGAGGCGACAGCCTCCCATACCGTCGCGCCGGTCAGCGTCTTGCATACGACGCTGGCCAGCACGATGGGCACAAAATCTAACCTAACCTACAGTTTTCAGTTTGATGCTGTAAGTTTTTCCGATAACAATTTTCACTATGCGCGGCCCTACCGCCTATCTCATAGCGATTACTTGCTATCATCATCGTGATATTAGAACAATAGTTCTGGTGACATTAGAACTATTTTTTATAATAAAAAATCTCTGGATAATAACAGCCCTCTACTGTTATTTTTTTAAAGAAGTTAAATGTATTCTAGTTGTACTTTAGTGTTATAGACCACAAGACTGCTAGACGCTCTATTTATTTTAATGGTGTCAATTCTGTTGGCATTTGTTGGAATAGGCTAAACTAAATTTAGTTTTAGTGCTGTCAAATCGTGTTTTTTGTTCGAAAATTTTAACTGAAAACACAATTTCACAGCACTAAAAATAAATTTAGTTTAGTTTAATCGAATTAGTCCCAACAGAATTGCCACCAATATCGCCTCGCCTGTATGGCGCCCGTGAACGTGTCCTTTACACGTAAATTGTAACGCTTTGGCCCCACCTGCGCCTATCGTCCCGAAGCTTCGTACTATGACCCGATTCACGCAGATGTGACCAGTCATATTCGGCTATCGTCGAGAATATTCGGGCTTCGTGTGTGTTATTAGGCGTGTGGCGGTACATCAAAGGGTTTTAGCGCGCTAACTATTCACGGTTGCTTTGCGGTTGCTTTCGATTTGTTAAGACATGTGCGACGCAATGGTTTTATAATTTATAGGTATGTAGTGTCACTGTATTCCGTCTATGACGGGTGCTCAGACTAAATACACCAATGGACGCGCAATGTACTAATATGTCTCAAATAAATTTGCGTCCAGTTCAGTCCGCCATTACAAAGCACCGTGTTTATTGTTGTGTTAAAATATCAGTCAGTGAGCATTATTTCTGAGTGAATTTTACAGTTCTATGTTTTTTATTGTTTTTTTAATGAATTGTATAAAGAAAAACATAATGAGTGTGGATACTTGGATGCGACGTCCCAAGTTTATTCCGCCATCTTAGAGCACCAACACAAATTTTGGCACGCTTTTTTCGTAGTATTTCATGTCTATTGGTATCTATAGTCTAAGGACGGGTGCGATACATCTGTAGCGCTAGAGAGGCGCGTTTTCGAGCTGTCAATGTGACAACATAAAGCGACGGAAGCTTAGCTACTTGTAATGTAAATGTAAAAAGGCAAACGCAATCTCCATATAATAATTACTGTGCTGTGAAGTGTGGCTAATAAATATACATGATTAACTCCAGTAGTTGTGAGTGATTAAATAAAATACCTACCCGAAGCATAAATAAATGGGATACTAATCCCATAGGTACATCATTATGAAGCTTTGTTCATCACATAGGATCCAAAATAAGTTTTCTTATTAGAATTTGATAAATACCTACTTTATGTAATTTTCAGCACACATGTAAAAGTAAGAAATTTATTGTCCATAGCTATATATAGTAGGGTGGAGCGTCAATGTATGAAATTTTTTTAAGTTCTTTTTTTTTCAACAGCATAGCAATTAAAAGCTGCTTTGGGTATAATAAATGAAACATACAAAATTTGACCTAATTATCTTTATGTTTAGAGGTGCCCCAACACAGTTGAATTTCAGAAAAAACATTTCTTTTTTTCATATATCCATTTATTAAGGAAATCTTTCAGACATTACAAAAATACACAATTAAATTTTAAACTCCTTTTTTGTATTAAAATGAGGAATTTGTTGACGCGATAGGAGTCTGGCTCTGATGAAACCATCGCGTTTAACCTCTCCACAAACTGCACTTGACGCTTCTGTCACCAACTTGATGCAGCGCTCTACGGCTTGGGTGTGGCATGGAAACTCATTAATATTTCGACATGAGCCGAGACCATTTTTGACAATGTCTTTTAAGGTTTCATGTGACATTTTTAATGTTAAAGGTGGCTCAGTTATTCTAAAGTCTCGCCACGTAATAATGTCGGTATAATCTTTGGCATTGGAATTGAATGCAGGAACCTTAAACGTTCGAAGCCCTTGAGCATTATCTGATCTTGCTTTTATAATTCTTCGATATGCTAGTTCCCGTATAAATTCTCTGTCATCTCCGAGCATAGCAATGAGAAGATTTTCTGGATGGCCGAAGAATCCATTTCGTTGGATCACTTTGTCAATAATCATTTTCAAGTCTGAGTTCAAATAACGACTCAAACTAATTGTTTTCCACAGGTGTTTAGCTCCGTTTATGCACGAAGGATTACATTTTATTGTAAACCACATTGGACCATAAACTCTCATGACGTACGTGGCTAATACCACTAACTTTTCTTCTGGGTCAGTTTTAGTAGCATACAATCTTAGAATCCGATTAGCTGTTGTTAGCCACCTAGAATGGTTAAGGGGACCAGGTTCTATATTAGCTAAATCAGAAGAAAATATACCAGTGCTGATTGCGGTCATTATATCATAAAGATATTTTTGGTCGGTGCTCAACTTATTTCTAGTAATTTCAGGCAGTGTTTGTGTAGATATAATGGTAAATTCAACTATTGGCATTGTTTGACAATTTTGTAATTGAGATCCGATGGGTCCTGAAAAGCATTTAGGCCCTGTAGTTTTTCCATCTAAATGTAACAACAAATGTCGCAATGGCAATTCATTAGAATGCAGCTGGCAGATAAACCACTGTAAGGGTCTGTTTAGTTCCTCTTCTATCAGACGAATAATACCACCTTTGAAACCGGTATTCACTACTGTACCATCACAGCCAATAACAGCCATTTCACTCAGTTCCATCGACTTAGATTTCAAATGTGTTATGATAGCATCTTTAATACCTTTAGCAGTCCCCAATTCACAAGTAACGTGCCCGAAATAGTCGCTTCCTGGTTCCGATACAATCACATAATGCTCTTCCATCTGCCGTTTTCTATAAAATTTCTCTTCCTTCTGAATACGAATCAAAGTCTTATCCTTTCTTCCATCAAAATACATTCCGCGGAGGATTTTATTGCGATCGGCTTCTTGTAAGTTTAATCTGAGTTTGGTTCTCTCTCGGCGCAACTTTGAACGATCAATGACGCCACTGGGGTTATTTGATGAAATAATGCCAACATCCTTTAAGACAGAAGAAGCTATAATGGCTGCGGCTCTGTCAGAGACTCCAGTACGATCGCAGGCTAGGGCTAATGATGGTAAATCTAACTTCTTTTTTTTCTGAAGCGGCGAAACAATTTGTTTCCGAAAAGGTTCCGGATTTTCATGGTCAGAACTAGAAGATGGATGGATTAAACTATCGCATGAGCTGCTGCTTACGTTTGGTAAGTAATCAGTTAAAGAACGAGAACAACAAGGTTTGTCAACATTATCTATTTCTCTGTTACGCAACAAATTTGTTTCTTTTCTTTCTTGTTTTTTCTTATTCTTAATAGTTGCGGCCACATCCACACCACCTATCATCATTTTTCTTGTTGTTCTTTGGTCGAGTAAAAAGCTTATTTCTTCCTTGGGAACACGGCTTGTTTTTACACAATTACAATTTGAGGTAAGTTTGCATTTACAGCTGCAAATGTCAAACAGACTATGGGACGCGGTTATAAATGTATTGATCTTTTCTTGATACTTTTTGTTAGATTGACGGCCTTGATATGGTTTTATTAAGTTTCTATATTTGTCGTGGTAGGAACGTATAAGTTGCAGAATTCTTTTTCGACTCACAGTTGGCAGCGACGCTTTTTGCCATATTTCTAAAATTTCGCCAGCCAATTTTTCAGATATTTCATGAACCGTAGGCTCTTTTACTGTCTTGTCAGGCATAATTCATGCTTGATGAATAAATAATACTTCATAACGTCGTTGTAAGTAGGTAACTGGGATACAGGAAGTTTTTCCGGCAAACCAAACACAGGACAGCTTGTCTTTTGCCTTGTTTTCATTTGAGACATTGTTCTGTAATCAAGAACAAAAAATACGCTTTTAACGTACAACAATAATTAATTGAATTACAAATGTAAATGAGGAAAAATACTACTTACAACAGGTATCGATTTCAGCCGTTAAATTGAAAGCTCCAACCAAGTGAACTGCACTACGCGCGCGAGGTGAGGTGACTAAATGTCATTTGATTGATGTTCGAGTGCGGACGAGCGAAGTGTGAATTCCCCTCCCCCGCACCCCGCTCCCTACGGACTCAAAAACGATGTTTCAAGGTTATTTTTATCTAGTTTACACTAACAAAGCATTGCTCAAAATGTTCACAGAAAAAATCTTTACATGAGTGTTTTCATGAATTTTTCGAAACTTCTTAATGTTGGGGGCACCTCTAACCATAACCTGAGGTAACCAATTTTTTTATATGTTCATTAGGACGCAAGGGAGCAACTTTTCACAGGTATTCCGAAGCAATTTTAAAAAAATAAAAAAATCGCTCCACCCTAATATATAGTCTAGAAATGATTTCGGCCATCTTGGATTATTGGACGATAGTTCGTGCAAAATGAAGCCGCTAATGTGAACACAGCATATACGCGATAACTATTAACGTACGAAGTTTCGGCACGAATTGATTCGGGACGATAGTCGCAGGTGGGGCCGAAGTAAAAAAGATATCGTCGTGAACGCTACCAAATGCCGTCAAACAACTCGCAAACATCTAGGTATGACGATATCGTCTGTGTTTACACAGAAACTGAAAATGTAAATAGACAGTTTTTCATTGTTCTTCTATTTTCAGTAAGACATGAACAGAGGGGCAATCGCACTAATTACTAACGTTTTAACCAATACCAAATCGTTACCGGTCCCATATAATTTGACAAGTCAAGTAACTGTTGTCAAGGTGTTGTCAAAATGTATGGGAACCTCAGATGGGAACGGTAACGTTTGCACAGACTAAGTAGGAGATACTACGTATAACGTTTCTGTGATTTGGTTGAAACGTTGTAAATAGTGCGATTGCCCTTGAACTTGTTACAATTTTCTTCTTGATATAAATTTTTGGAATTTTGACATAAATAACAACTAAGGAGGCAAAACCCTACCCTAATTCTTATAAAAAATTAATTAATTAACAATGCAACAGAATGCAACAGATACTTACTAATCGCCAAATCTGACAGGATAGATTGTCTTAGGGTAGGTAGATGCCCAATCCCTTGTTGAATCGCAACCAGATTCCCTTAAAAAAGTAGATGCCCAGCAGGCCTATCCTCTAACGTCAGTTAGCTAACTAGAACTGTCATTTTTGAAAGGAACTTCATATCTATTACTGCTATCATGAACGCCGCCGTAAGTAACACTAACATCAATAAACCAGCGACGACGAAACTCTATTGTATTTTGACAGTTCACCGCGATAAACCGCTTTATCATATCGTGTTTTGGTTGACGTGCTAGGGGGGCAGGGGGGCTATCGCCCAACTCATAGCGATCACTCGCTATCGCTTTCGTGACATTAGAACAATAGTTCTAATGTCATCTGTGACATTAAAACTATTGTTCTAATGTCATGATAACGATAGCGAGTGTTCGCTTTGAGTTAGGCGGTACGGCCGCAGTAATGGATATAGTGTCTTTCAAAAATTACAGTTCTAGTTACCAACCAATCATATGTGAATGACCTTTATTGTCATATCAATAGCGGTGCTCTCAGAGGTAAAATAAAAGTGAATGCACTGTAGTTTTGTTTACTGACAATAGAGTAAGCTCTTTGTCAAGCTATACTGTTTGCTCATTGGACCGTTATTATGTCGCTCGTAATAGTGTAAATGTAAAGCTTGAATGGGAGCTTACTGTTATGTACCTTACCTTATCTACAGTAAGCAAAACTACCTGACGGCAGATTACGTGTTACATACAATAATGGTATATCGTGCCCAACTCACAAACATCTAGGTATGTAGGTAGGTATCATCTAGGTATATAGGTATCTACGTAGGTATGTAACTCATAACATCTAAACACAATAAAGTTATGAACCGCTTTAAAACTATGTTCCGATATGAAACTATATCCACAAAGAGATATAAGTAATTAAATCACGGGCTTAACACGTTCACAGATTCTTCTCACATTCCGTGTGAGTTTTGTTAACTCTTTTGTCAGCCTCTCGACTAGTTAGAAATTTTTGCAGTTTTTCATAACAACCGACACATTTTCTATTCTTCGAACCCTTTTCGAAGTGGTGTTGAACATCGCTTTTTAATTCAATTTTTTTACGGCAACGCTTAAGGTAGTCATGAGCATGCATGTGTTCCTTCGACTCTATGAACAACATTTGCCGCGTGCAGTTGTATTGTATTGTATTATACTTTGCATCCCTCCGAAGATGATTACCATAGTTTACATGCAGCAGTACGTAGTATGGTGCCGTTCTCGGGGACCTTTCATTAGGCATAATGTTGTTTGTCATAAAGACGCTTGGCTTAAATCACTAAGCATAATAATCGAAAAGCATAACATTAACGTCACATAATTATTTCATTGCATAATTTGGATAAGGCACAATTATCCAAAGGCATAATTTTATGAAGCATAATTAATGAAATTCCTAATTTCTTATGACATAATATTGGTAGTCCTAAAATGTTTTGCCATAATTTTAAGTGTCATAATTAATGATATCTCTAATATTTTAGGGGCATTTATTTATAATTATTTTAAAGGATATAATGTTTACTCTGTTTTACTTAACTTTTTATAATAACATTTCATATACATATAATTTTATTCAAATATGATACTCGAATCTTCTATATTTTCATTTGATATAGTTTTTGCATAGTATATAATATATTGATTTTTTTATTTGAAAAAGTAATTCATTCATGCTACTAGTGACAGAAACGAATCGATGCAAAACCGACTCCACGTAGTCTTGTTTGTCCTACCCCTAGAGTGTTATTCAAACCCGCGTAGGCGCGGAGGGGCGAGGCGGCCCGCGAGCTGAGGAGCAGGTGGTTTCAACGCTCGTCGCCGCGGCTGAGGATGGCCGGCGAAGCCGGCCAGCAATCCGAAGCTGCTGAAGTGGGACCGCCGCACAGAGGGACACGCTCCATACAAGGGCGGTCATAAATAGTTAAAGTCCTGTTACTATCAATACATTGTATTATTTTAGTGACTTATAGTTGTAAAAGTGTTTTAGGAACATTAAAATGAAAGAAGTACATGTATTTACGGAATAAAAAACGTTTACTTCAGTAAAAAACAAATATAAACAATAACATACTTTTACCTAAATTTATCATGAACAAACACTTAAAAATTGGAATGTAAAACATATATTTTAAATAAAATAAGAGTCAAAACATTGATAACATTATTTAATTATAATAAAATAATAGAAATAAATAAATTAAAATTAATTAAATACAAAAAAAAACAAAACAACTAACAAAATACAAATAAATTATTCTTATTCTAACAATATTAAACATGTAACAATTCTATTACACTTTGTGACAGAGTATTTTTCTTTTTAGGGGGAAGTTTCCGAAGACTTGTAATATAAGGATCTGAATGTAATAATAGTCGTTGTATTAAATCTTGATTGGTAACTTCACGTGACATTTTTCGAGTGTGACTTCGTCTATAAATTTTGATATACTTATTTGTCGCTTCAGCAGCTTCTTCGGAAAGTTCTCCTATAGATAACAATGCATAACTTATAATATCTGATCCATGTACGAGCACCTTGTGGACAGAAGCAGGAAGACTATACCACGGATATTCCTCGACCAGGCTGTATGCTGTTTGTAATGCATAGTCTTTAAACTTGCATTCATTAATTTTATGTCCAGAAGATAACGTTTGTAATATTACACAACAACGATCTATGAGATCCTTATTCAAACCTGTAATTTCAGCAGATACAGCTGATTCCAAAAAAAACTTCCTGGCCGTGTTTCCGTCGTTAGACGTCCCGCTTCCACCACTACGCGGCTTGTCAACTATTAAACCTAATCGTTCCCTAAACTGGGACTGTACATATTGTTTTTTATTTGATAACAATTGTTTATCACTATCTAGCCTAACTTGCCATTTTTTTATGTCTAATCTATATGAAAGATGAATAAAATATTCGAAGAAACGTATCCAAGAATGTAGTGGTGATAATCCAAATTGGTATCTACTCTCTATTACAGGTTTTTGTAAACATTCGTCTATTTTATTCATCTCTTTAGGGGTAGCATTACATATATAACATCTACTTGTAGATGTTTCACTTAAAGTACTACAAATTTTACCATCTACTATTGAAAGCTGCAACTTATGAGAAACGACCAATTCACGATTGTCGATCTGAATAAAAGTAGGTTGCAAACTTTCAATTTTATCCTTAAAATAAGCTTCCTCTTGCAAAGACACTGCTGTGCTTTCTTTCAAAAATTGAAATCGAATAGGACGGCAGTACCTAGTGGAAGAGGGTCGAGGATTTTTCCATAAAATTTTACAATTATCTTCAGCTAATTTTACAATAATTTGAAGGGGTACATAAGATGTTACAAACAAACTACTATCTTCTAAAGTTGAATCTGAAAAAAATTGTTTGTATTCACTATGTCCAGTGCTGCCATCGAATCCCCATTTCCCAAGTAAAGAGATATTAGACAAACAATCATCAGGAATCTGATCTAAGACCTCTTTTTGAGATTCAAGGATTCGAGAAGCTGTGTGATCAAAAAGACTTTGTAATTCAACTTCAGCTGAAGACTCGGAAATAGTTATATTAGAAGGGTAACATCTCTGTTTCGCTTTAGTAATTTGTTGGTAACATGGTAATACATTAGGAGAAATCTTACTATTAACAAAGTTTTTAATTAATAAATACTGATGTTTTGTCAACTGAGCATCAGTCACAAGTGACAAGACATCATCAGTGCTAACTCTAGATATACACGAATCGAATGAACAGTCTGAAACATCAAGCAATGCACTCACAGTAGAATCATCAGACTTTGACAAATCAGCTACTCTCCGACGTTTAGTCCTTTTACTACATTGCGTAAAAGGTTTTCGAGGACGACCACGTGAATGACACGGCGACGTTTCAGACGGAGTACATTGCTTATTGTTTTTCACAAGTTGAATTTTTTCAATAACATTAAACCAATCGGAATTCTTATATAAAAGCTTGGTTTTATCCCTATTACATTTTTTCCAGAATCGAGCAATAGCTTTACATAAATTATTAACAATTTTCTCTAAATAATGAATATCAATGTTCTCAGCATCGTCGTTCAGAGTAGTCAACAAACTTTGTAGGACTTGACGACACTTTTCCGAGTCATTATCGGTATTGACAGTTAGCCATATTTCAAGAATATGCATTCTTGAAAACGAGCATATATATAAATTACCTAAAACAAAAAAAAAACGGTTAAAATTCAGTCACAAAACCTACACAAAGCACTAAGACTAAATAAACTAATTTCGTAGCAAATGCTACGAGATAATCTGGCAACCGTAGCACCCTTGTCATCGCCAAAAGGGCAGATAAGGGCAGCCAAGTTTTAATTTTCCTAAGATAAGAAAGTCTAAAGATTATGGTGCAATATACCTCCATAGTCGGAGCGAGTGGGAACATATTTAAAAGTTTATTCAAACTTTGAATATTAAAATATAATACTCCAAGAAAAGTCGCCTCGTAGCAATGACATACTAAAGAAAATATATACTAAGATACAGTTAAAATAAAAATATTAATTATTACATATCCTGTTCTTGGATATCCATTTCAGAAAAAACTCACACAGCACTCACAGGTCCCGCAATGACAACAAATGACGTCACGCTTTTTAATGACTCACTGATAACAGTATTTACGATTGGCGATGCGCTCTCTTTGAATGCACAATAGATAATGAAGGCGCACTCTAATTACTGACCTATTTATAGTTTCAGAAGGTACCGCAACTATCCAATGTAACGACAAGGAATAAAATGTAAAACAAGAAAGCAGGTTTTTAAGATTTATGACCTATGGATGTCCCACAGTGCGCCGGAGCCCCGCAGCGTCGGAGCCGTGAAAGAAACCATGCATGTGCATGCTTGCTTGCGTGGTACATGCTTGCTTGCATTGTGCATACTTGCTTGCATGTTGCATGTTTGCTTGCATGTTGCATGCTTGCTTGCATGTTGTATGCATGCTTGCATGCATACTGCATGATACATTGCTGCATGCTTGCTTGCATGTTGCATGCATGCTTGCTTGCATGTTGCATGCATACTGCATGATACATTGCTGCATGCTTGCGCGCAAGTTTATGCCTAAAGAAATTCTGCGTAATCGTATTGTTCGTTGTGATTAATATGTTAAACATTATTTATGCTTTGAAAAATTATGCGTCAAGTTGTTCTGTGTTTCGAGTTTATGGGTTTTAATACTTATGACAAATGATTTTCTGCCACACAATATTAAGCCGGCTTTTGACTATGGGATATAATGTAATATACACGGTTATTTTTTTATCACCCTGGAAAATTTAAGGGACGCTTCACGACATGGTATTAGAATGATTTAAATATAAATAAAAAAAATAACCCCCCTCCTTAATTTTATATTAATTTTTTAAAAAATACAAAAAATGCTACACTAGTTGTGAGCAGCATTTTTTGAGATTTTTTTATTTTTTTTAAATATTTTTTTATATTTTTTATTTCATTTTTTTTATTTTTTATAAAATTTTCCAGGGTGATAAAAAAATAACCGTGTATATTACATTTTGAGATATAATATTTTATCGCTTGCCATACTTTTTTACGAGACCGTTCTCACTGTGCTATAATATATATTACACCCCAAACTGTAAATATTTTTTCGCCCGACCGAGCTATATTTGAAGGCGATTTATGCGGTATATATTTTACCTCACGTTCCCGCACACCGCACCTCTGCCCCTGCCTCGCCTTCATTTCGAATCGTGACGGTCATGCGCACGTACTTACATAGCTGTCCGCGTGTTATGATTTTTGGGTATTTTGGTTCGCAATCTTTTCTTTACGTATTTACCACGTATTTACCTATTTACGTATTTATCTCTATAATGGAACATTTTATAGAAAGTGTTAGGAAATATCCTTGTTTACGACTAATCTTGAAGAGTATAAAATGAATGAAATTAAGGATGCTGCATGGAGAAACGTAATAAGAAATTCACTATAATCTTTTCTTAAGGCCTTACTAATAACCATTGTATACGCCTAATTTAGTTAAACAGTGTTTTGTCACGTTCACTCGAATGACATTTCAAATTCGAACAAAAGAGACAAAACACTACTTAACTATACAAGGTTTATACAATGGTTATTAGTAAGGCCTTTAGTCTATTAAGATTCGATATCCAGAATCGACGTTTATTGTATTTTTTCTAAATAATGAGACATGTAAATCAAATACTGCATCATCTTCGTCTGATGAACTATCGAAAGTATCTAGCAAAACAATTTCCATATTATCCATTTAATAACGAGAGGTCAACCGTTTCAATAAAAGACGTTATGATGTAAGGATCATAGAAGCTGAACTATTCTAAAAAATATATCTGATAGTGAGAACAGCAAACCCGGGATGTAATATATAGCTGAACATGTAATATATATTACATCCTATAGTCAAAAGCCGGCTTTATGCTTATTACCATTCTGCTTCCTGATTATTATGCGTCTTGACGATTATTTCAATCGAAATTATGGAATATGATTTTATGACAATAATTTTTATGCCTAGAAATAGAGAACCGCCGTTCTCATATCATACTGTTTAAAGATATAAATACAAAAAAAAAGTTTTGTCTACCTCACTCTAGCCACACCTCGGTCGCTTGGTCGGCCTGTGAACGCCATTACGTTTTTTCGTACGGTTCGAGTCACACGTCATGGGTTGTAAAAGCGCTCCAGATCGCATAATAGTTATGGATTATGGATAAATCATAAAGTTAGAACAAAAAGTGAACAAGAAAAATTACGGCGTCAGTATTACTGTAGGATTTTAACCGAAAGTGCAAATGAATCCCGAAATTAGTCACATTGTGTTTTCGATGATAATAATTTGGAAATCAATAGTAAGTACATTACGCTGCTATACTTAACTGTTAAAAACAATTTGTTTATGTAAAACTAAAGTGGCGATGGCGCCTTATAGCGCCGACGCCGGCCGCGCCGCCATCGCCACGAACGTTTTTTAATGTTTCACTAAATGACAGTTCGCTAAAATGTTAGCATTTACATTTTGCTAAATGCAAAATTGTTAACTGTGCTTGTTTTATTCAACATACTTACCTAAACATATTATGTATGATATATAAATTATTAGACAATAATACGTGAATCGTGTTTTAAGTCCTGTACCTACTGGAACTCTTATAAGTTAAACGTAAATCGTGTGGGTTTGTTTACTTAACGTAAACTGTGTTGGCATCTGTTTTTCTCCTAATTTCGCGTAAATCGTGTTGTAAAAGTTGCCGCTTTAAAAGGTAAGTAGGTACAGTAAGCCCCTTATCAAGCTATACTGTTTGACCTTTGGACCGTTCTTATGTCGCTCGTAATAGTGGCGGTTTTCGTAGTGTAAATGTATAGCTTGAATGGGAGCTTACTGTACTACCTACTCCACGTATATCGTGTTCGAGCGTTGACAGTACCTACTGTAAATTAATGGTACTATGTAATTAACAGACAATCTAATATTAGATAATTATGGAACCTGATGTGGTTTCTTGCAATAAATGACAATACTCCACGTATAGCGTGTGTGTGCACACGTTATGCAATAATCCCTTATTGCATAAATTAGCTCCACGTATAGCGTGTTCGAGCACTGACAGAAGTATTCTACAGACAAATTTATATTGGATACTTATGGAACCTGATGTGGTTCCTTGCAATAAATAACATACCTATACTCCACGTAAAGCGTGTTTGAGTGATTATTACATAAGTAAGCTCCATGTATATCGTGTTCGAGCGCTGACAGAAGTATTCTAAATGAATACAGACAAACTAATATTGGAACGTGATGTGGTTATTCATAATAAATGTCTGAACGTGTAAGTATCAATTGATTTATATATTGTTACGCGCCACACCGCCTCAGCCAATGGCAAGCCAGCCGAAGCCAGCCAATCAGAGCCAAGCACGTGCAGCCATGTGCCAGCCAGCCCAAGCCAGCTAATCAGAGCCAAGCACGTGCAGCCATGTGCCAGCCAGCCCAAGCCAGCCAATCAGAGCCAAGCCAAGCTAGCGCCTTACTACCGGAGAAACTATAAAATGCCGCGCCATCTCATATTTAGATCACTTCTCTGTTTTACTGTTTCTAAGACGGAACTCTGCCCGATTGTAAATCGAAATTAAATGAGTGTGATTCTGCAACGTCTACTTTTTATTTTATCCCGTTACATATCAGAAGTGGGAAAAATATTTTAAAAAAACCCTAAAACGTAGTTGCGTCGAGTGTAGGCCGCCTGGTCCGTCCGCACGAATGGGGCAAATCTCCGCGTGAAGATTCATCCGAGACAACTAGTGAAAACGAAGACAAAGTTTCGCCACCAGCCTCGCCTTCAGCTCGAAAAATCCTACGTAAGCTTTTGAAATCAGAGGTACAAAGGCCATGAGTTCCTTAAATTACGAAATACCCTCCGTCACTACAAGAAAAGAACCCCGTGCAGCCTTGCTGATCCCCGAGTTCGACCCGGATAGCGAAGAGTGTACTACTGCGACAGCTCAAAAAAAAATTGATCAACTTGGCGAAATTCATATGGATGGTGCGAAAACACGAAGTCGTTTCATCTGCAAGATAGATTAAGGAGGTCAGGCAAGAAGATGGTACAACCGGCTGGATGAATACGATTACTCTTGGGAAGACTGGAAGCAAATGTTGATACGTGCATTTCCCAGACATCGCAAATATGGATTCGATGACCAAATATTATCAGGACAAAGTCGCCATGTGTTTTCGGTGTAAGTTGTCAGACAGCGCAGTTGTCTCATGCATCGTTCGTGGTCTACCACCACCAGCACAAGCGAATGCGAGAGCATATCATTGCGAGCGACCCGAAGAATTATACGATGGCTTCCTATGTGTGATGGATGACTACCAGCCACCATCAATTTGGATTGGAACAAGCCCGTCAAGTAAAGATGTCGTCAGCCGACAAGGAAACAAAAAAAAATGTCTGCCTCGTTAGCAAGAAGCAGGGCGAAGTGCTGAGCAGAGCCACCAGCTGCACTACTACACCGCCTTCGGAGGTTCAGGTTAGCCCACATTATTTTATTGCACTACCTTTGTAGCCAAAATAATCTATTGCACACTAGCCAAGCCAATATTAGCACAATCGGGGCATCAAACATATTGTAACAACTTCAATTATAACTATCTAAACTAAGTAATTAAAAAAACTACATAAATTGTTATGTATTAAGATTTCTGAACGCAATCTTGTTATGTATGTAGAATATTTTGGAACGCAACTTTTAGGATGGCGTCTTGTTGCATCATCCTCTCTCTTGATTTATTGCGTGTTAACTGTAATTCATTTTAAGTTTATTTAATTAAAAGCATATTTTGATTGCAATGTGTGTTTAATTAACAGTACAAAACACATTATTTGGCGACGAGATAAATTGGAACGTCGAGATGGCCTCGACAGGTACAGTAACGTTTAAAATTTTTTCCGAGGGGGATGATATTAATGTATTTTTAGAAAGGCTGGAGCAACAATTCAATGCTTCGGAGGTCACAGAGGAGGATAAGCAAATTTCCATTTTATTGATTTCATTATCAGAAAGTGTGTATAAAACTCTTAAAACTATTTTTTATCCAAATCCGTTGAAAGATAAGAGTTTAAAAGAATTGCAAGAAGCATTGAAAGTCCGGTACGAAAAAAGAATCTCACATTTCAGAAGGCGTATAAAGTTTGACAAAATGTGTCAAAGTGAAGGAAAAAATTGCAATAATTGGTACCAGCGTGTCAGGGAGACAGCAGCTGAGTGTGAATTTACAACCACTCTTGAGGAAAGGGTGAAGGATAAATTTGTTACAGGGATGCAACCAGGTTGTATACAGGAACGCCTGTGTGAAGAGCCACTTACAAAAACGGCAACAGAACTTTTGGACATTGCTCTAAACAAGGAGGCAACATTAATGGAAAAATCAATAAATGTAAACAAGGTGTTTAAGAATGCAGTTTCAAACAAAAACTTGAAGGACAACAGACCTAATATGATGCAGAAGAAATTTCAAAATGAAAATAAGCAAAGCGAATTAAAGTGTGTTCATTGCGGAAAGCCTAATCATGTTTTTGCAAAATGTAAATATAAGCAATACCGTTGTAAAATATGTAAAAAAATTGGACACTTAGCATTAGTATGTAAAAGTAAGCAAACTCATAGTGTTAATGTTTGTGTTGACAGTGATAATTTAGACATTTTTGTTACGGAAACAAAATTTAGCAATGTTAACTATGTAAGTCCATTTTTAATTCATTGTCATATAAATTCAAAAGAAATTCCATTTGAAATTGATACAGGAGCTGCTATGTCCTGTATACCAGAGTCAATTTATTTAAAGGACCTTAGTCAATATACTTTGCAAGAAACGGAAACTGAATTGAAAACATATAATGGTCAGGTATTAAAACCTGTTGGTAAGATCATTGTTCCTGTAAGTATACAAAATATAAAGCCACAGAATTGTTCTTTCTTAATAGTAAAAGAGGGATGTAGAAGTTTGTTTGGCAGAGACTTAATTGAAAAATTTAAATTAAACATTTCAAACTTCATTTCATTAAATTCTATAAGTGTACAGAATCAAAATTTAGAACAATTATTACATGAATATGATGATGTTTTTAAAAATAGCTTAGGGGTAATAAGGGGAGAAGAGGTGAGATTGGAGTTAATTAATGAAGAGGTAAGGCCAATTTTACATAAACCATCTCCTGTTCCTCACGCTTTTAAAAATAGTGTTGATATTGAGTTACAAAAATTGGAAAAAGAAGGTGTTATAACTAAAATTGAAAATTCGAAATGGGGAACACCCTTAGTCCCTGTAGTAAAAGAAAATGGTAAGATTAGATTGTGTGCAAATTACAATTAATAAATATTTAAAAGATTTTAATCATCCTTTGCCTCGTATTGAGGATATTTTTTCAGCACTTCAGGGTGGCCAGAAATTCACAAAGCTAGATTTGAAAAATGCATTCAACCAATTATTAGTGGATAATGATACTGGGGAGCTTTTGGCATGGTCAACACCCAAAGGTATTTTTAAATTAAATAGACTTCCTTATGGTACAAAGCCTGCAAGCGCAATTTTTCAAGCAAAGTTAGAAAAAGTACTCTTAGGTGCTAAAGGAGTAGTTAATTTCATCGATGACGTATTAGTGACAGGACCTAATGACCAGGTCCACCTGCAAAACTTAAGGGAGGTTCTGCAGCGTTTTAAAAATATTGGTATAGCATTAAACAAGTCGAAGTGTTCATTTTTCCAAGACGAAATTAGATATCTAGGCCATATAATTTCAAAAGATGGTTTGAAGAAAGATAAGTCAAAAGTGGATGCAATTGTTAAGGCACCTGCTCCTAAAAATTTGTCTGAGGTAAGATCTTGGTTAGGAATGGTTAACTATTACTCGAAATTTATTCCACAGTTTGCAACTAAATTGAAACCGTTATATGAATTGTTACAAAAAGATTCTCATTTTCATTGGTCAAAACAATGTCAGGAAAGTTTTAATATAATTAAGAAAGATTTAATTTCTGACAATGTTTTAACACATTTTAATAGGGATTTACCTTTAAAGTTAGCGTGTGATGCTTCACAAAGTGGTATTGGTGCAGTTTTAAGTCATACAATGCCTGATGGTTCAGAAAAACCAATTAGTTTTATATCTAGAGTGTATTCAAAGGCTGAAAAAGGTTACTCTATGATCCATAAAGAAGCATTAGCCATTTACTGGGCAGTTAAAAAGTTTTATCAATATTTAGTTGGTACTAAGTTTGAGTTGCATTCTGACCACAAACCATTACAAGCTTTATTTGGGGAGAACAAAAGTTTACCTCAAATGGCTGCGGGCAGACTGCAAAGATGGTCATTATATTTAGCAGGATTTGATTATGTTTTTAAGCACATTAAAGGCACTGAAAATGTTAAGGCGGATTGCATGTCCAGATTGCCAATAAATTATATTAATAATTTTTCAAGTCATAAAAGGGAATTTGATTACATAAATTTAGTTGAAAATTTGAACATAATTGATTTACATTTAATAAGGTCTGAGACTAGGAAAGATTCCATTTTAAGCACAGTATTTAATATGATCAGATATGGTTTTCCTGATTATGTAGAGAATAATGTTTTAAAGCCATTTTTGCATAAAAAAAATGAATTGTACATAGATCAAGGTGTAATAATGTGGGGATACAGAGTTCTTATTCCGAAGAAATTACAAAATAATTTGTTAAAAGAGTTGCATGCTACTCATGAGGGCATAGTCAAAATGAAAAATAATGCACGGTCATACTTTTGGTGGCCAAATCTAGACAAGGACATTGAAAATTTTGTGAAGTGTTGTGATATTTGTATGTCAATGCGTCCTGAACCACCTAAATCCATAGTTATGTCATGGCCTAAAACAAAATCACCATATGAACGTATACATGCTGATTTTTTAGGACCTATAAATGGTAAAAATATTTTATTAATAATTGACACTTTTACTAAATGGCCAGAGGCATTTGTCATGAAAGGTTTAGATTCTCAGAGTACTATAGAAAAATTTAGAGAGTGTTTTTGTAGATTCGGATTGCCTAAAATAGTAGTTACTGATAATGCAGCAGTATTTTGTTCTAAAGAATTTTCACAATTTTTAAGTAAGAATGGGGTCAAGCATGAAACCTCTCCACCGTTTCACCCAGCCACAAATGGCTTTGCAGAAAATACAGTTAGAAGTTTCAAGTATGGTTTAATAAAAGCCCTGAAAGACAAAAATAATGTAAGTGTATCGTTTGAAACATTAATGAATCGTTACTTATTTCATTACAGAAATTCAATTCATATTGCTACAGAATTAACACCATCACAATTAATGTTTCAAAGGAAACTTAGAACTAGATTAGATTTATTGTGTAATAAGGAGGATAAAAATGAAACAATTCTGAAAGGAAGTAGGGACATAAAATTTAAAGAAGGGGAGATAGTTTACTGTAGAGATTATAGAAATCCAAACAAGAAACAATTTGTAAAGTGTGTTATTGATGAAGTCTTGGGACAAAGAACATATTTATGTAAAGTAATGAATGAAAATATAATATGGAAAAGACATGTTGATCAAATTATTGGTTCTTTGCCTCAAAACTTGTTAAATGATAATGACAGATTTAATGAAGATATTGTTAATCGTTGTAATCACAAAAATTATAGTAAAGAGCAAAGTGTATCTGATTTTGGAAGTAACATGCATAGTAAATTTGATGATTGTTCTAGAGATACATTAATTCCTAGTAGTAGTGATGTTCAAAAGCAAATTATGTTTAATCCATTGCCTGTTTCTAACCATAATAGTAATTGTAGTAATGGAAGTGAGAATTTAAATTCAAGTTTATCTAGTGTAAACAATCAGGAAAAAGGCAATGACTCTGAAGTTTCTGAACAAAGTTCTAAAGTTGTTAATTCAAATGCTAAAGAAATTCGCCCCAAAAGATTAATTAAACCTCCGCAACGGCTCAACCTTTAGGGGGGAGTATTGTTATGTATTAAGATTTCTGAACGCAATCTTGTTATGTATGTAGAATATTTTGGAACGCAACTTTTAGGATGGCGTCTTGTTGCATCATCCTCTCTCTTGATTTATTGCGTGTTAACTGTAATTCATTTTAAGTTTATTTAATTAAAAGCATATTTTGATTGCAATGTGTGTTTAATTAACAGTACAAAACACATTATAAATAATAATAAATAACAATACTAAAATGCGACGAGTAAAACCACGCGTCACTATATGTTTCGTAATTTACCGTTAGCCGCGTTGGCCCGCTTGGTTGAGAGCTACGAGGCGAGGTGCGTCGCCACTGCACTTGAGACATCGTTCTGAGTGGATGCTAAAAATTATCTTGTGCAAATTCTTACGAATAACTTCTTATTATAGTTTTCTATAGTCTACATTGTAAATATTTTATAAACAATTAAACAAGTGTTGTGTTCCCCGTATTGGGGTTCATGTATCTACCTGACGGACCTTCACTCCTGTGGGAGTGAAAGGTGGTCGATGAGCTTCTAAGCCTATTTACCTACCTGCCCTGGTTGCTGTGCTGCCCTGCCTTCGTCCTCTCTACGAGCCTTCCACCGCCGTGCTCCGGAACGCTACTGCTGGCCAGGATAGTGGTATTTTATTGTAAAGTGCGGGAACTAAATTTAGTGTGTGGACTTACGACCCTAGAGACTTGTTGTAATACCGTTCTTTTAATTTTCATACCTGAAACCTTTTATTAAATTTTGTATTTCACTAGAATTAGTCTTTGCTTCATTCAACCTATAGTTACTAAGAATAACTGTCACAATGGCGCCCAACGTGGGGCCCTAGAGACTTGTTGTAATACCGTTCTTTTAATTTTCATACCTGAAACCTTTTATTAAATTTTGTATTTCACTAGAATTAGTCTTTGCTTCATTCAACCTATAGTTACTAAGAATAACTGTTACAATGTACGTCCCTGTTACGCTAGTACTTTGGCTTCGTCAAGTAATATTAAGAACATTGACGAACTGAAAACACTCTGTCGTAATTACGAGAATATACAGACACGCTTAACTCAATTTCACGAACCACCAAAAATTTTTTCTAATACCGTTGCACCGGAGTTTGCCCATAAACCTAATTCATTAAATCCTAATAACTTAAATAAATCTTACTCTAATTATTCTAAACCTTATAATAACTATAAATCTTACCAGAATTATACAAATAACAAATCAAACAATATAAAGGAATTACCTGTTGCAACTGTATCGTCAACTGAAGCAAAAACCTCTAATGGACCTTTTTGTCCGAGATGTAGATCTGACACCCATTCTCTGAGGCAATGTACTAAGCCACGGTTTTTGATATGTTTTAAGTGCGGAAAGGAAGGCTTTCGTTATCCTGAATGCCCAGAGTGTAACCGTTGTAATCGTGAAGCAAAAAACGAATGAACAAGGATCGTCGAGACTGCATTGTGATGAATAACAGTTTTAATACAACTGAATGGAACAACTGGCTGGAGTTTGTTTCCAAATTTTTCTCATCCTATACCGTCTCCTCAATCCGTGATAGTAAGTACTCTAGACCTTTCATGTCTGTAAACATTGTAGATCATAATATACTGGGTTTGCTTGACACCGGGTCTTCGGTATCAATATTGGGCAACTCTTCACATGAAAAATTTAAGAACTCAAAAATTGAAAGTTGCGACAATGAAGAGTTCATTGCAGCTGGTGGTCAAAAATTAAAACCAATAGGAATATTAAAACTACCTATATCTTTTAAAAATAAATTAAACATTATTTCTTTTTACATTGTCCCTGAAATCCAGAATTCTTTGACACTTGGAATGGATTTTTGGAGAATATTTGATATATTTCCAAAACATATGGACGCAGTTGAACTCGTTGATAACACAGACCTGTCTGAAGTAGAAACAGCATCTAATACACATATATGTTCATATGATCATTTAAGTGAAGACCAAAAATTAACAGCTGATTCTATTATTCAGGAATTTCGTGAAATTTCCTACGAGGAACGAGGATTAGGTCGGACCTCGCTCATTACTCACGCTATTGATACTGGTGATGCTGCCCCCATACGTCAACGATACTATAGAATGTCCCCTGAAAAGCAACGAATCTTGTCTGAACAACTTGACGAAATGCTTCAGGAGGATGTCGTTGAAACATGTGAGAGTCCCTGGTCTTCACCAGTTCTGCTGACACCTAAAAAGAATGGTGAATTCAGATTCTGTTTGGACAGTAGGAAATTAAACGCTATAACTAAAAAAAAAACCATATAGTTTACCTTATATATCCGATATTTTGGATAACTTACGAGACGCTAAATACTTAACTAGTCTAGATCTATCAAAAAGCTTCTGGCAGATATTAATAAGAGAGCAGGACCGTTGTAAGACAGCATTTTATATTCCGTCTAGAGGAACATTTCAGTTCAAATCTATGCCGTTCGGTCTTACTAACGCTCCTGCTACTCAACAAAGACTTGTAGATATTCTGTTTTATGGCCCAGAATTCGAACATATGGTATTTGTATTTGTCGATGACATTATTATTATATCCCCTACCTTCGAAAAACACATATCCTTACTTAAACGCGTTCTGGAGAGACTCAAATATGCAAATTTAACTATAAACTTCAAAAAAAGTCAATTCTTTAGGAAACAACTTAATTATCTGGGATATGTCGTGGACTCCAATGGATTACATGCTGATCCTAAGAAAGTTGAAGCTGTATTAGAATATAAGACCCCAACAAATAGAAAGGAAGTTAGACGTTTCCTGGGTACAGCGTCCTGGTATCGTAGGTTTATTCCTAATTTTATTTCTGTGTCAGCTCCGTTAAATAAACTTACATCGCAAGGAAAAAAGGCTTCCCCATTTTTCTGGTCTCCGGAAGCTGACAACGCCTTCAAAAAGCTCAAAGAATGCCTGGCATCTACACCTATCTTGGCATGCCCCGATTTTTCTAAGCCATTTGAAGTCCACACAGACGCTAGTGACTTCGGTATAGGCGCTGTACTTACGCAACACTTAGACGGCGAAGAAAAAGTCATAGCATATATGAGCAAAAGCCTATGTAGTCAGGAACGCAATTATAGCGCTACTGAAAGAGAGGCAACTGCTATTGAGCACTGGCGCTGTTACCTTGAGAACGGGCAAAAGTTCGTTGTTTATACGGACCATGCATCTTTAAAATGGTTTATTAATCTAAACAATCCTACTGGTCGTCTAGCTCGCTGGAGTGTACGTCTATCTGCCTATAATTTCGACATAAAGCATCGTCGTGGTGCAGATAATGTCGTTCCCGACAGCCTATCACGGTCTGTTGCCATAACTGCAATTAGCACAAATTGTGATAACACAGCGCCACCATCTACTAACGATACGTGGTATCTAAATACTTATAATGGCTGTCAAAAAAATCCAAATTCTTTTCTAAATTATAGAGTACAAGATAACATACTATATCGTTACGTCAAGAGCTTAAATCCACTCACTAGAGAATTTGAGTGGAAAGAAGTAGTTCCTTCTGAACATCGTGATGATATAATATCAAAAAACCACTCTGAGCCTTTATCTGGACATTTTGGTACTTTTAAAACGTATAGACGTCTTTGTTTAAAATACTTTTGGCCTGGCATGCACAAAGATGTCAGTAAATATATATTTAATTGTGACATATGCAGTGCTCATAAGCATTCTAATCATCCAACACTGGGTTTGATGGGTCGCCCTAAACAATGTACGAGACCATTTCAGATGATTAGCATAGACCTAATGGGTCCACTACCAGTATCTCGTAAGCAGAATTCCTATATATTTGTTGTAACATGCTGTTTCTCTAAATATTGCTTATTGTTTCCCATTCGACGTGCTACTTCCGAAAAAATCGCTGGCTTGCTAGAGGAGAACGTATTCCTCGTGCACGGAATTCCAAGTACTGTTCTTATGGACAATGGCAAGCAATTCACTAGTAATATTTTTAAAAATTTACTTAATCGTTATAAAATTCCCAATGTTCTATATACCCCTAAATATACCCCTCAGGTTAATACTGTTGAGAGATTCAATAAAACAATAATAGTCGCCGTCTCTTCTTTCATCGCAGACGATCACAGATTATGGGATGTCAATCTACCGAAAATTCAATTTACTTTAAACAGTTCTGTCAATGAAGTAACTGGTTTCACACCATCCTTTCTAGTATATGGCCGTGAATTGGTAAGCTGTGGATTTCATTACGTTAATTCCGAAACAAATAACGATCTGGTGTTTTTGCCTCGTGATGAGTACGCGGAGAATCTAGGAACCTTGCATAAAATTTTTGATAAAGTCCAATTAGCGTTGTTGAAAGCACACTCTAGAAATTGTACTAGTTACAACCTACGTCGTAAAAATATGGAGTTCAATGTTGGAGACGTTGTTTGGAAACGAACATATTATCTAAGTGATAAAGATAATCGTTTTTCAAAAAAATTAGCTCCTAAATTCATTAAATGTCGCATTGTTGCAAAAAAATCACCTTTAGTTTGTGAGCTTGAAGACTGTAATGGTAATAATTTAGGAAATTGGCATATAAAAGATCTAAAACAAAAAGTAATGTCTGAACAATAAAAACAAACGTAATATTTTTTTATTATATTGAAAGACATCCAAAAATTTATCAAAGTAGCGGATTTTATTCAGGAAAAATCCTAACCTAAAAGGGGGGGTATGTAACAACTTCAATTATAACTATCTAAACTAATTAAAAAAACTACATAAATAATAATAAATAACAATACTAAAATGCGACGAGTAAAACCACGCGTCACTATATGTTTCGTAATTTACCGTTAGCCGCGTTGGCCCGCTTGGTTGAGAGCTACGAGGCGAGGTGCGTCGCCACTGCGCTTGAGACATCGTTCTGAGTGGATGCTAAAAATTATCTTGTGCAAATTCTAACGAATACCTACTTATTATAGTTTTCTATAGTCTACATTGTAAATATTTTATAAACAATTAAACAAGTGTTGTGTTCCCCGTATTGGGGTTCATGTATCTACCTGACGGAACTTCACTCCTGTGGGAGTGAAAGGTGGTCGATGAGCTTCTAAGCCTATTTACCTACCTGCCCTGGTTGCTGTGCTGCCCTGCCTTCGTCCTCTCTACGAGCCTTCTACCGCCGTGCTCCGGAACGCTACTGCTGGCCAGGATAGTGGTATTTTATTGTAAAGTGCGGGAACTAAATTTAGTGTGTGGACTTACGACCCTAGAGACTTGTTGTAATACCGTTCTTTTAATTTTCATACCTGAAACCTTTTATTAAATTTTGTATTTTACTAGAATTAGTCTTTGCTTCATTCAACCTATAGTTACTAAGAATAACTGTCACAATATTGAATAAAAACCGATTATGATTATTTGATTGCTTTACTAATCAATTTCCCTGACTATTTTGCGAGTAAAACACAAGACAAGATAAATCTGTACATCGTATGTACAGATTTATTAAACATAAAAATAAAGTGAACAGCCTATATACCGTCAACCTTACAGCTTGTCGCACAGTCAGTAGTTAGGTAGATCCAAAGTGTCTGAATTGCTAGACGCAGGTATAGAGTTCAAGAATCTGAATCATGTTTTGCTTCTCCCGTAATTCGTGAAAAAAAAGAACGGCGATAGTAGACTTTGTGTTGACCCTTGTCTAATATCGATGATTAGTTCTCCAAATTAGCCGTTAAGAATGTCTTTACGAGTCTTAATTTGGCACAAAGTTACCATCAGGTCAAAATCGACCCTGCAGATAACCACAAAACAGCCTTTATAACGCCACATTGGTATTTGAATATACGCGTGTTCCGTTTGGCTTAGATAACGCACCGTCTGTTGTTATACGAATAATGAATAAGGTTGTAGATTCAATACGAAATTCCAATCACAAAAGGCGGTAGTTCAAAAACCCACAATGACTTTCCCGATAAATATGAAATTTTAGCATTCTTAGACAATTTGTTGCTACCCTCTTTTGATGTTCAGTCAAGTTTAGATATTTTACAAAAAGTTCTTCATAAATGAAGATCGTAAAATTTAAAGTGAAATGTAAGTGTTCATTTTTATAAAACAAAATTACATACTTAGGACATGAGATATCTTCGAATGGCATTCAACCAGGTGAATCAAAATTGTTAGCAGTGTCACAGTTTCCTACCTCTAGTAGTGTTCATGAAATACGTCAATTTATAGGGCTATGTAGCTACTTCCGTAAATTTATTAAAAGTTTCGCAATTTAATTGCTCGTCCTTTAACAGATTTAACAAAGAAAAACGCAGTTATGGAAATGGGGCACTGAACAAGTCGATAGTTTTCAACAATTAAAACTGTGTTTGTGTACAAGGCCAATACTGGCTTTATATGACCCTGTATTACCAACTGAGATTCACACCGATGCATGCAAATCCGGTATCGCAGGTATTTTTTTTACAAAAACAAACTGATAATTCCCCTAGGCCTGTCATGTATTTCAGTAGGGCAACGAGTAAAGAAGAAAGTATATACCACAGTTACGAGCTTGAAACGCTTGCCGTAGTACACATAGATTTGTGTAGGTTCAGAGTGTATTATAGTAGGGATACATGTTAAAATGGTAACTGACTGTACTGCCGTTCGCGCCACCCTTACTAAACGTGACATTATCCCACGTATTGCTAGGTGCTGGCTGTCAATACAAGATTTTGACATGAGTGTACAATATGGCCCGGGGAAAAAAATTAACACGTAGACGCGTTGAGTAGAAATCCCGTCGATACTATTAATGTCAACCGCCTTGAAGTGTCAGACGGGTTCTATACATTCCAGTACCAGGATGAAAAGTTAAGGCGTATCATTGTTCAGCTTAAAGATAGCTCAGCTGCCCCTGATATAAACAACAACTATGTGCTCTCAGATGATAGACTCTATAGGAAGACATTGTATGGTAATCGCCTCGTAGTGTCTGCATTGATCAGATAGACTAGTTCAGATGCACCACAATGATATAAGTCATGTAGACTTTCAAAAATGTATAGATTTAATAAAGAGGGAGTAAATGGTACATTGTTCCCTATTCCGAAACCCACAGAACCCATGGTCATGGTTCATGTCGACCATATGCCCCTTTCGTAGAACAGCAAAAGGTTATCAATATATGTTGGTTATTACAGACTAGCTTCTGCCCGCGACTTCGTCTGCGTGGACTTCAATTTTGAACAATTTTTAATTTTCTTTCGGGAACTACTTAAGGAATCGGGATAAAAGGTAGCCTATGTCACGTTCTTTTCCATGTCAAAGGCTACATGCATGCCAAATTTCATCCAAATCCGTTCAGCCGTTTTTGAATGATTGAGTAACAAACATCCAAATATCCAAACATCCACACTTTCACCTTTACAATATTAGTAGGAAGTAGGATAATTTCTCTAAATTTGTTATTGCTGAGCCCACCCACGGTTAATTTAGTAAAAAACACTTTAAAAAATATTAAGTTTATTTGGTTACCCTTATCAACTTGTCAGTGATCATGGCAAAGCTTTTACCAGCAGATATTTAAAAAAAAATTCAACTGACAAGTAATTTAAGTACATTTTGACATCTGTTGCATGTCCACGAGTCAATGGTTAAGTGGAACCGGATCTTACTGAATGCGTTACGTGCGATTGATCCTAGCCAGACTTCTAATAATTGGGCCAATAGCTTACCTGACATTATTTGGGGTGTTAATAATACTGTAAATGAAAGTACAACATAGTCGTATAGCCCTATGATTTGATGTTATGAAAGTAATAATAAATCTGTTGAAATCAGGCGTAATAATAGATCTAGTGCGCATTAAAATTAGAAAGCCATAAGATGAAGCGTAACTTTGATAAAAAAAAAAGGAAAACGAATAGTCGAATTTACAGAAAGGGAGATTTAGTTCTTTGGCGGCAAGCACCCACAAGTAGTGTAACAAGAGTGAGCCAGCTTAGTAGCTTGATGATATTTACTCTGGCTCATATATCATTACTAAGGTGTGGGTAATGACATATACAGAATCCTGAGTATCAAGGGGTTCCAAGGCTACAAGGCCTTTACTAGGCTGGTTTCATCGGACTCTTGAGGCCCTATCACAGAATCACAGTACCTTATATCATACAGTGCCAGTAGCTCTGATGACCAGCTTGAAACCGAAGATCTCATTGACCTACTTAAAAGCTAACCACGTGTTTTTCCATTGCGGGAGCAATGATTGTTTCAGGACGGCCGACTGTTACGCGCCACACCGCCTCAGCCAATCGCAAGCCAGCTGAAGCCAGCCAATCAGAGCCACGCACGTGCAGCCATGTGCCAGCCAGCCCAAGCCAGCCAATCAGAGCCAAGCACGTGCAGCCATGTGCCAGCCAGCCCAAGCCAGCCAATCAGAGCCAAGCCAAGCTAGCGCCTTACTACCGGAGAAACTATAAAATGCCGCGCCATCTCATATTTAGATCACTTCTCTGTTTTACTGTTTCTAAGACGGAACTCTGCCCGATTGTAAATCGAAATTAAATCAGTGTGATTCTGCAACGTCTACTTTTTATTTTATCCCGTTACAATATTCTTAAACAAAACAAAATCAATTGGCAACATTCTTTTCAGTTGTGGAGAAAGTCCTTCATCTATTACTCACTAAAATTAAAGATGTTCCAAGTTCCAAGTTTGGAATTAAGAACGACAGCTACCGATAGTCGACCGAAGCTAAAGGCACTTACCAGTAGAGGTCGAACATCGGCAGCTTGTCTTGTGACTCAAGGGGGGCTCCGCAAGCAGCAGCCGCAGATATGTGAACAACGACGTCCGCATCGAGGGGGATCAATGCGGATACAGCTCTAGCTCTGGCTTCGATGCACCACCACTGGTACCTACGTCCAGCCAACCAGTACGTATGTACCAGCCAGCGTCAAAGTGGGAAGGTGGTACCTATTTCCATTACTAATGACCGTACAATTTTGTCTAGGACCAAAGGTTACAGATTTCCTTTTAAGAAAAACCTCTTACAACAAGGTTTACCACAAAATAAGTGGTGTACACAAAAAGAAACTAAACTGAAATTATTGACGAGTGCATTTTCGAACTAGTTCAATGTGGTTTTATTTCATCTTGCAGTCCATACAACGACCAAATATTTTTCTCCAATTTTAATCCGAATGGTAGACACAGATTTATATAAAGCTTAAAGTTTAAATAAATACATTGATGTTCAACACTTAAAATGGGATATTACCGTACAGTATTTAACATAATAATAAAGTGATTATATGGCTACAACTTTTAGTGTGTGCTTACTTTTTAGTGTCAATAGATATAGAAGATGGAAAAATATCAAAATTCTAGTGACTTTCGATTTTATTTGAACTTAACGTTCTTCTGTTTGATTTGTGTACAATCGTGTACACAGCATTTTCAAAACCCGTATGCTAGATAGATGATTTTCGCTCGTATCATATCACTTCGAACTATTGATCTGTGTATCGACAATGTCACTGCCACAACAAACTTTTTAGAATTATTGGGATTCTTAATAAACTGGTACATAAGTTAAACCATAGTGAAATTTTTAGGATTTGTATTTTATACAATAAACATTAAATTGTCTTTACCTAAGGAAAAGAAATTACGAATAAAAGAAAAGGCTGTTCAACTTCTTAAAACTGAAAAATACATTCTATTTCCAGTTAACATTCTATTTCCTCTATTTTGTCTCATTACTAAATAACTCCAAAAATTAAACTCGACAAAACCGAAGGCATTGTTGTTGTCTCATACTGGTCATGACAGCCGTGGCCCCCGTCTATAAAATTATTTATTTATTTATTTAATACATTATGTAAATAGAATACCTTAATGCGGGCTTAATGCCATTAGGCATTTTTGCCAGTCCACTTAAGAGTAGAAGGGACTATCAAGGTAGATGCACAACATAAGTATTACAAGCATTTTGATACTATAAAAATTATGAATTAATAAATTGTTGCGCCGATTCGCGATTTTCTATTGAACACCCACCCCACAAACGTAACAGTATTATAAAAATTACTGTTGCACAAATCATTACATTTGAGTAGAATAAATTAATGCTTTATTTTTATTTCGAAGCTCACTCGTTCCACGCGAGCCTTTCCCGGAAGACGCATTTTTGAAACAATCGAATTCAAAATCGTAAGTTTCGAATGCATATTTCCAAATAAACTAATTTTTGAATATTTATTCCGTCAATTTTGCCATTTCCACTCCTTTTTGATTTCTAATACTAGAATATACGTAACAAAAATGTTTCGTTTTATTGCGATTCATCGCTGAGTTTTTTAAATTAGTAATTTATATACGTAAATGGTTATTGCCATATTATTGCGTACCGGCTTTTATTTTTTTATTTTTGTGTGAAACGGTATCTTATGTAGAACTTGTTTTTAATGACATCACTGAATTCTAGTGATTCAAAATTTTTTTTAAAATTGGGAACAGTAGAAAATAATTTAAATATTATTCGTGTTCGAATTTAATATTCACTTCTAATGATTTAAAAACAGCGAGATTATTCAGCAAGCTATGATAAAGTCAGGTGCTTCAAATATCTCTTTAGATTAACTTAGGTATGGCTTCGCTTACAAGTAAGATTGGCATTGAATCAATATACTTAACTCTTCTTTCATGACTTTTGGGAGTTTTGTCAAGCTAATAATAAAAATAGTGTGACACAATGACTCAGTTAATTCATTTTATTTTTTCAATTGGAAGTTTGTCAAGTACGTTGATTGCGGAAAGGTCAGCATTATCGCTGCGGTTAGATACATTGGTATCAACTATTTATATAGTTATCAGTTTCTTTCAAAAGGAGCTAATAAGCTAAAACCTCCCATACCAAAATATAATCTTACGTGGAGCTCTATTTTTGTTCTTAATTGGTTAAAATTGATAAAAAATTAAGTATTTTTTACCCCTATGAAAATATAAGCTTGCGTGATTTATCTTTTAAATGCCATTATTCGCTATAGCTTCGGATGACCGAATGCAAACTGTGTTTAATAAAATAATTGACAATGAATGTATATTTATAAAAATAGTTGCCTGAATAAAATACTAGACCTGGAAACCTACCAAATACTAGACTACCCTATGTCCGGCATAAGCTTTACAAGCGTACCTACCTATTATATAAATTTAAATAAAATTTCGAATTTTTGTAAAAATGTGTCTTCTGAAAATTTGTTATCAGTTTAAAAACCAACGCTTGCATATTGCGTGAAAACTACCATCTAGAAAAACGGAGCGGACACAAATTTATTCTGCGCGTCGAAGAAATTTGTCTTCACTCAGCACACGGCATGCGACAACTTGGTCGTGCGCACATTTCAGCAGGCCTATTATGGATCTTTCATTGTTTGACATGGTATAAATTTTGAGATAAGAAAGTCATGAAATGCTTCATTTGGTACTACTAATCTCCAATGATATCATCACTATGGCATAATTTAAATGATGTTATAACGATATAATGAACGAAATCAAAACGAACGAACAAAACGATCAAAAATCTGACCGAAAATCTTATTTTTCGATTTGCACTAGGATTTTATAATGATATCAAATCATTTGAAAACCATGAGATCGGTAATAGACCTGCAGGAGTCAAACTACAAATGGTTCGTTATGCTGCACTGGAGTCACACTTCTAATGTTTCCTAAAATATAATAATTGAGAATATGACGTTTTTGCGAACTCTATATTATAAGCATAAATACATGTAATTCATGTTGACTACTATCACGTTCATTGTTATCATATTAATTAAAGTATGTATGTAATTGTTTTAAAACACAACGTTATACATAAGTGATGGATCAAATCAAATTTTTTATAAAGCTCTAAACATCTGCATGTAAACTATGGTAATCATCTTCGGAGGGATGCAAAGTATAATTAAGAATTGAACGAACTTACCTTGTGAAGTTCGATTCCAATTATACAAGCATCACGTAGAAGATGATTACCATACTCCCACCCAACCCAGTTTCAATACGTTCTCTGAGTACCCATATTTGAAAAATTTGATTTCAATGGACTCTAAAATTAATGGCGTTCACAGGCCGACCAAGCGACCGAGGTGTGGCGAGAGTGAGGTAGACAAAACTTTTTTTTTCTTAATTGTAGTGGGCTCCCTTTTCCTCGTTTAAACTCATATTTGGTCCATTATGCGTGAGAAGTGGCCAGTTATTCTAACCAGCCCAACTCCTTCCAGAAGCACAGAAGTTTCCTCGGACTTTCACAGGCTTCAAGGAGTGACCTTAGGTTACCAAGGATTTCTGTCCGTTGTGTAGCTACTCCCGTGCAATTCAGGATTACATGGGCAGCTGATTCTTTAGCATCCAGACATCCTCTGCACAAAGGAGTGTCAGTTACGCCTAAAAAGTGTAGATGTTTGTTTAGTGTGTTGTGTCCTGTTAGAGAGCCTACCACTATTCTTAGTTCAGGTCGGTTTAGGTAGAGCAGTCTGAAGGTCAGTCGCGGTGTTAGTGCAGATATCGCTTCCTCAGACTGTCTACATCGCGTCTACGGCCGTAGTTTGGAGACCCCTCCCTTAGACCGTGCCGCACGGGTGAAACAACCGACCCGTACTTCAAGACGTTAGAGTGCCAGAGCGAGTGACAACCGAACAACCACCGAATAATGGTTGTAGAACGTTCTGAGGTTTATTACTGAAATACTCTTATATGATTAGATGATTTTGGGGCCTTTATATCTATTGCGTCACTGCTAGAAAAAGAGAGAAATAAAAAAAATATATGAAAGAGTGGGATTAAAGACATTATAACTGCAATGCGTTCAATACCTCAGAGTGAGCTAGAAAACAACCGAACAACTACACTCCAAGAAGACTCCAAGGCTTTGAACGCGCTCCTGGGTTGTGTGGTTCATAGAGAATAAATGAAAGAATAATTTTCACGGTGGCGGTACAACTGTGACTTTACTGATCTATGTGAATCAGCCTTTATTTATCATATCGTGTTTTAGTGGGCAGGGCAGGTCATGCCTTGAAGCAGGTATACCTAATAAAATCATTTAAATAATACAATCCTTATATTCCCACGACAGCACACGTAGGGCATAGTATGGCCCGCCAGTATATTCAAAAGCCTTTAACTGTAACACAGTCTTACCTTACGCCAGTCTATAAAATTGGCATACGAGCCATAATTAATTGTCAATAACATGCTTCATGTTGCCGGAATAATAGCCTATCGGCTAACGGTCTCCGACCGCGGAACTAATGACTTACTAGCATAGTTCCTAAGTAAACTTGTACAATAACAATCATAAAAATTAAGAATTATTTTATAATTTGTAAGAACTTTGGTTTTTAACCGTCTTCAAAGAGGTATGTTCGACTGTTTCTATTATGTATGTTTACCGATTTCACCGCTAATTGGGAACTCATTTTAATAGTTATTTGTTATACATGAGTGCAAAGTTGTTTTTTAACCGCGTGCTCAACTTTGATGACCGAGCAAGCGAAGGATTCTAAAATTGAATCTCGAGCGCAGTGAGTGATTCAAAAATTAGAATCCTGAGCGTTAGCGAGGGAATCAAAGGAGCACAAGGTGAAAAATCTTTGCACTCGAGTGCAACACGTAACTTTTCATCCCCCCTCAGCGAGGAAATGAATAAATGCAAAATAAAACATTTACAATCACACGATACTTTTATTTCAGTTTAGGTACATATTTACTACAACATTAAAATAAACTTCTTCGTCGCTGGAATCACTCATTTTCGTTTTTTTTTTACTTGTTTTCAAGTTTCTTATTTATAACAATACGACGTCAAAACAAAATGGCGCGCGCAAAGCGAATTAAAAACAAAGGTAAAGGAGGTTCAGAGTCTGAGTTTTTAACAAATTTAAAAAAAGTTGTATGATATATTCGGCACCATGGCGATGGAAGTAAATAGGTTTAATGATGTTTTGAAATCACATACATAGTGCACGCGATGTTCTAAATTCAAATTTACTTTAACCTCAAGCTGATAAAAACGGCTTTGGCGGTCAGATATCGAATAGCAAAAATACTCTTTCCGAGATGGAGGGATGAAAAAGTTATTTTTGTAACTCGAAGAGTATACTTCCGAAGTGGTCCCATTGTCACCAAGTCAAGACCTGGTCATGGGATTCCACAAAAAGTGCGAGACAATCCTTGAATTTCATAGGCACGTCCAACGTGTTTTAAATATTTTTTGAAGCTATTCAGGTATTTGCGCCTGATAGATTCAGAAATCTCAAGATTCTGATTCTTCTATGATGCTGAGCTGGTTATGGAACTATCCTTGACTTTTAAGAGTTAGGAATTTGTTCTGGTCTTAAGAGGTATATATTGACTTACTTAATTGTATTCTTCCAAGTTGCATGGACGAGCTGGTGACGGGAGTATACCTAATACCTTAAAAGTTAGGAGCTAGGCAGCAATTATTTTAATGTTTAGATCGTAATTCGTAGTAATAAATTCTTTTAAGTAATTGAGATGCTTATCAGGTTCGCGTGATTTGTATGGAGGTATGAGCACTGGAAAACTATTATTTATACTTTTTAAGTGAGTCCGGTTATTAATTCGACGGGCCAAACGAACAAAGACGTAAAAATTTTTACATAACTTTTAATATTATCGCAGATTTGCAATCTAGAGGTGCAAATACATCGTACAATATTTTTTCTACAAATTTAATGCTGTTATTTTTTGAGTTATTAGAGTAGACATCTTTATCCTTCCAAAAAAATATTATCTTTATAACGCCGAATATAATCGTAACGAAATTTTATGCCATTAATTTATTTCAATTATTTGAAGAATACTGGTGTTAGAATATATTACGTCTTTATTCGTGTACAATTTTTCCTATGACTATTATGTACTAAGGGTTTTCCACTTTATTCTTACCAGTTTAATAACTTTTCATAAGGGTAAAAAACTTTACAGGTTTATCTTAATTACATCATAAACGCACTGCACGTTTGCATTCTTTGGTTATTACTGAATAACATGAAGTGAACTTTTACAGACAGATAAAGAAGTAGTCCTAAAAATATGAACCTCATACCGTTTATATGTCGCAGTGAAATTATTTTGTAAAATTATTTTGCTCTGAAACGAACAGACCCAGCGTCGGCACATACCTACTAAGGCTTTCAATCTCGATACATTTGCGAGTCCCGGGACTAAAAAATCGAGACTCGGTCCAGTCTCGAAATTCCCGGGGAAAACAAGAGTTTCGAGACTCTTTAAATAAAAAAGATTTTTATTCAAAGACTAGGTATTGCAGCATTTAAAACAACATTATAATAGTTTTAATCATATCATAACAAGTAAACTTAAAAATTATGAGTATTGTTTTTTATGTTTTATTTGAGCACGTAAAATTATATGGTATCATATGTTTTTTTAGAGAGAGGATTTTATTTTTCAAAAAATAACTTGCATTAGACCAAGCCCCCTGCTTCTCTACACTAGTAGGGGGCTAGCCAATTAAATGGAGAGAGAGGGACTCTATGTAATGAACTCTTTTTTCAAAAAACGGCTGCATCGAAAGTGGGCTAGGAAAAGTCCGGATGGCGTGGCAAAAAATGATATTGACGTCATCATGTCCATTACGACTCAGACAGATATTCAATGATGTTTCACTGATCAATTCGTTCAACACGGGGAGCGATCACCTGCAATGGTAAGTAGGCACATTGAATCTTAACATAAAAACCGAAAGGTATCGACTGGTCTACGCTCCGCCCCGAAGCCATCCAGATCCAAAACCCCGAGTGCTTTCAATTCGAATTGCAAAATCGCTTCGATTACCTAGAGGACTGCATGGATGTGGACACATTTAATGACAGGGTTGTAGAAACTGTCCTTACGGAGAGTGCAATGTTTTAAAAACCTAGACCTAGTAAGCAAAGAAATAAGATCTTGGAGCCGACAGTTCACCTGATGGAAGAAAGGCGTGGAATGGATCTGCAGTCTTCTAAAGATGCTCGTCGGCGACTCAACAAACAGATCTTTATGTCTCTGACTCACGACATACGCCGATTTAATATGAAACGTATTAATTGGCCATCGAGCGGAACAATGGCTCCAAAGTGTTCACAAGAGATCTGTCACTTGGTCAGAGTCCGCTGACAAAGCTGAAGACAGAGAACAGCAGAGTCATTACATCGCGACCTGAGCTTAGACACTTCTATGGACAGCTTTACGCAACATCGCTATTAACTGTTATTCAGACCACAGACCCTAGCGCCTGGCCTTACACCGAAGACATCTCGCACGAGTCTGTCTGTAGGAGATATTGTAGTCATGGCTGAGACCGTGGAAGATCTAGGCGCAATGCTCGAAGACCTTTGTAGAGTTTCTCAAAAAGTGGGTCTGGATAAGACTAAAATTATGTCGAATTCCCAAGTAGTACCCACTATTGTGAATGTTGGAGGCTCTACACTGAAAGTTGCTAACGAATATGTTTAGCTGGGGCAAATCGACTAGCTCGGAGATCCCTGATTGAGGCCTATGTCCAACAGTGGGCGTCTCTTTGCTGAAATGATGATGATGATGAACCGTTACTGACTGATCTATTAACACACAGCTAAAAGGCAGACATGCGTTTGAAATTGAACAGCTTGCATAGGTGACTGGATTGTTAAAGAAAAATGTTTAATTTTGAGTGATTGTTTCAAATTTATATATTTTGCATTTTGAATATAATGAGATTTTGGGATATAAGACATTTGTGGGTACTGAGTAATTATTTTGATTAATGTGCAACGAATTATTCGTTATTATTTTATTGTCTCAGATAATTCAAAACATTGGTTTCAGACTGACAATAGCTAAAAAAGTAAAAGTAAAAGTATTACAGGAATAGTCATAACCGAACGAACGTCATATGAACGAACCGCATACTTTCTCGGTGTAGATGATAGATAGATAGATAGATCGTTTATTTAGACGCAAAAACACACACATAGCACACAATATAAAAATCAACAATTATTAAGAACAATAACAAAAATTGAGTAGAATGTACGTACATGTGTGCTGCAGTGTATAAAAGGGTCAAGGCTCAGTTGGGATTTTTGCCCTAAAAGGACAAAACACTGATTTTCAGCCATCACCATAAGGAGAGAGACGAGGGCTAGGCATGAAATTGTAATACATCAGAATTACAAGAAAGAGCGAGTACTACAAGTTGAAGACGACGAAGAAAAGTAATTTTAAAATTCAGAAGTGTGGTAAATACTACTAAAAATAAACCTAAAAAGTGTAAACCAGAAATTAAATAAATAATAGTAATTGTCAATAATTATAAGAGTACAATAATAATATATAACCAATAATAATAAAATAATACTATACCCAGGTCCTATTATAAGCAGCAACTCCGTTCCTATAATATTAAATTCAGCTTTTGACGCTCGAATAGATAAAGTTTTAATTTATTTTTAAACGATATCCTACATATATGATTCCTTATAGGCGGCGGTGGATCATTCCAACATTTAGTTGCCTGAAATCGAAAACTACCTCTAAGGCGCATAACACATTGCACCGGACACCGCTCCGGTGTGCGGCGCTGCGGTTTTTAATTTTGACTGAAGAATCTTAATTTGTATACAAAAACCGCAGGGTATAACACACTCACACCGCATGGCCGTGCGGTTGTGCGGCGCGCGCGACGGCACCGCACTCCCGGACGGTGACGCGGTGCGGTCCGCGGGGTATGCCACACTGCGCCGCAGTATCGTACGGATTTTTGCGTAGAAAGGACGTGCACACGCGTAATAGATTTCGACATATTAATGCGGTGATGCGGTGCGTCGTGCATCGTAGCTCCGGACGGTGATACGGAGCAAACCGTACGGTGGCACGGTTCCGTGCCGCCGCAGTCGCATGCGGTTTTCGTCCCACCGTACACCGCAACGGGATGCGGCGGCAATGTGTTAAGCGCCTAAGGCGCATAACACATTGCACCGGATACCGCTCCGGTGTGCGGCGCTGCGGTTTTTAATTTTGACTGAAGAATCTTAATTTGTATACAAAAACCGCAGGGTATAACACACTCACACCGCATGCCCGTGCGGTTGTGCGGCGCGCGCGACGGCACCGCACTCCCGGACGGTGATGCGGTGCGGTCCGCGGGGTATGCCACACTGAGCCGCAGTATCGTACGGATTTTTGCGTAGAAAGGACGTGCATACGCGTAATAGATCTAGACATAGATAATGCGGCGATGCAGGGCGTCGTGCACCGCAGCTCCGGACGGTGATACGGAGCTAACCGTACGGTGGCACGGTTCCGTGCCGCCGCAGCCGCATGCGGTTTTCGTCCCTCCGTACACCGCAGCGGTGTCCGGTGCAATGTGTTATGCGCCCTACGGTTCGATGGGTATGCCCCGCAAGGAGATTCCGCGCAAGTCTAGGGCCATATCTGATAGATGCGGATGTAAACACGAGTTTTTTAAAGAGGTATTCGGGTTTCTGATATTTTATAACATCAAACACAAGGCATAACAAGTGCAGGCGTCTTCGTATTTCCATCCGCAATATACAGGCATCATGTTGACATCGTCAATGAAAATCAAAGTTTACAACCTGCTTATACAGGCTTAATTTCTGTACCTTAGCCTTTGTACAAAGACTTAATTAGTCTATGTAATTCGGAGGCTATTCCTGTTCAATATCAGGACATTATAAGAAACTGAAACCCAATAATCAACCTGATGGTGATAAAGCATTTCTTCAAATAAACCAGATCAAGATGATACAGAACACTGATTAATAATTAACGAATATAGTTTTTTTAATATTTTTTGGAAATTTCTGTTTAATTCGTTGTTATACTTCATATAAATATTTACTTACTATTAAAAATGTTTAGAATTTTAAGTTTAACAATTTAATTTGAAATATATGAATAGTTTAATTTCAAGGTTACTATTAGTCAAGAAGATATATAAAAATCATGGTTGTGATTATTGGAATTATTTGGTTATTATGTTGTTGATTAATTATTAAAAGCTCAATTGTCTACTTGTAGTTTTTATTATCTTTTTTTTAGTTAGAATATCATACTTTTTCAGTTCCTCTGTATTGAAATACTTTTGTACACAAAAAGGTAATAAGATTCAATTACAATGACTAAGTTGACATATTTATAGACGAATAAAGACGTAATAGATCAATACTTTTATATCGATTAGTGAAAACATGGCGTACACAATCATACAAAAAAAAACGTAGAATGAATGTTCGCTGAACAAAAATATAAGATAGTTTTTTAATTATTTTTTAACACCCTTGCTCGTTTTGCCCTTGCTTGCTTGCTGATGTAATTCCACCGGTTTTAAATATGTAAAGCGGGTCATAAAAAACGCGTTTGTTACCAAAGCAAATAGTTAAGTTATAGTCCATACAAATTCCATAACAGTATTATTTGCCATTTCAAATATGGAACTGATCGCCGCCGCACGACTCCAGCTAGTGAGCAGCGCGCTGTTGCTATTCAAATTTCGAACTAATCGCCGCGCGGCGCCTGTCAGTAGGCAGCGCTAGCGCGCTGTTAAAATGGCGGGAAAGCAACAGTGTGCATTCACCATGAAGCAAATACTTTGTATTTGCTTCATGGCATTCACAGATTGAGTTTATTTAAAATAAAAAAAAAACAGTTTATTCGGTAATTTAAAAACTTGGCTGCATGCTTTAGCGTCTTTGCCAACATTTTCACGCAGCCACGGCAGAAAATAATTCTCGCGCCATTTTTCTCAAATTTTCTTTTCTTTGTATTTGTATTGTGAATATCTAAAAATGACAACTTTCAATAATGAAGATGAGCAATATATTACTTCAACTCCACCGGATATACTAACAGAAGCGCGAACCGCATGCGACAGCTTGCTGCCGTCAATATCCAAGGACAGATACATAACCAAGTATGAAAATTTCTTGAAGTGGAAAAACATGAAAAATGCCAAGTCATTTTCCGAAAATGTAGTTTTGGCGTATTTTAATGAACTAGCTAGTAAATATAAACCTAGCTCGTTGTGGACAACATATTCTATGCTGAAAAGTACCCTCAAGATGAAAAATGGTGTCGATATTATTTTATATTCAAATCTCATAGCATTTTTAAAGAGACGCTCTGATGGTTTTATAAAGAAAAAATCTAAGGTACTGTCATCAAATGACGTCGAAAAATGTTTTTTTTTCTGTTTCCTCGCAAATGTGTTAAAAAACGTCGTACGATATACGTGCGTATTGGTTATAACATCTTAACGCACTAATATCGTAATGTACTATAACTAAAAATGGGTATTTGTTGTATTCTCATTTACACTCATCTTAAAGTTTTTATTTTTCTATATCCAATTATATAAAATACATTACGGTTGGTTAAAAATAATAGAAATTACAGACATAATTCCGCTTTATTCGTTTGGGCCGTCGAATTGATAATGGAAAGTGCAATTCCTTAACAATTCGGCTTTCATGATTATGGGAATTATTTTAGTACCGAATCGAATTTTACTTGCAAGATTTGATCCCAAATCAACATACATTCATTGCAAGTTAAATAAAAGCCTGTGATAAAAACAGTGTCATCGTCAATGATTACACAAACGTGTTTTACCTGTGTCGTTAAAAACCTTCTCAAAAACAGTAGAATCTCACAAATAACATTAGAATACCACAGAAATTTGCGATTTATTTTCATCTTTTTTTCATTCAGTATTTGAGTCTGCGGAACGATCAGCGAACTGGCAGTCTAGTCAAAGCTCGTGCTAAGCAGACAACTCTGTGCAAATTTCAGATATACACATTGAATTATGCTCTATAAAAAAAGCACTTATAGCCTTAGATCCTGCCAAGGGTCCCGGACCTGATGGTTTATCTGTCCATTTCTTAAGGTCCACAGCCAATGCCCTGGCGTGCCCCCTTTATATACTTTATAACAAGTGTCTGCGTGTAACAACATTAGATATTCTATTACACTTTTAAGATTTTCCAAGAGATCATCGCATGGCATTGACTTTAATATATAAATGTGATGTTATGTGTATTATTATATTTCATCATCATCATCACCATCACAGCCCATACTCGTTCCCACCGAGGGGTTTGAGCCTACCCTAAGTTAGGGTGTTTAGGCCTTAGTCTTAACCACGCTGGCCCAGTGCGGATTAATTACATTTACTTACAGCTTTGTATTGTTATATTTATTTTTGACTATTTAGTGTTTTTGAAGTCGGTTTTTATTTATTGTTAAATATTTTTTACGTCGAGAAATGCGTGTATTACTTCACCTCGCGTTTGGGAAAATGCGAGGTTTTGTTGGACTCTCCGCTGCCACTGCAAGCAGAGTGCGACCTGGTGGCCGCGGCCTACCGACTAAAATCCCCTCACCCTCTATAGCGCGAGCACGTTCACTACCCACCACCGCATCCTCCCCATAATCAGTATAGGAGGAACGCATCTCATTTCACGAACTCGTCGGCGTCTACTCGCACCGACTTGAGTTCCTATCACAGTTCACTCTTTCTTCAGATCATAAGGCATTTGAACTGCAATTTTGTTTGGTAACTACAAAAAAATACAAACTACGCTCATTAAAGTATTTAATACTCGTTTATAGACTCGTTTAAACCCTAATATGAAAGGTGGAGAGAAAGTCGGGCGCTCTGACGACCACGTGCTCGAAGTCCATGAAAGAGAGCCTGCCATCGCCGTCCACATCCGCCTCATCCAGCACGCTGGCTACGATCTCTTCGCGCTCCTGCGCGTGCAGCTCATCCCTAGTCAGCAGCCGCGTCGCCTCCAGCAGGTCCCCGCGCCCTATGTACATGTCGTCGTCTAGGTCGTAGATGCGGAACGCGTACCTATTAAAAATGGCCGCATGTAATACAGTAAACAACATGCATGTTAGAGGTAAAACTTCTCATAAAGAAGATAAGAAATTAAGATCTCAAAATAGAAACAACTACACATAAGTTGCTAAAATACCACAACAAATTTGTGCTCAGCTTTTGAAAAAATGTGGTAAAACTAAAACTTATAAATCTTTTACATTAATGAGTTTCACCCAAGAGAATTGTATTTCGAGTGTATTCTGTGGTGATTGCAAACATGATATAATAAAATTGATAGTACTGAACACAAAGTTAAGAAATCCTGAGAAATATTTATGGCCAATTTCACCAACCATGTCTTAGCTTAGAATACTCTTAGGTGGCGTGCTGTCACGTTCTTTTCATTAGAGAGAAAAACGTTTTAACAAAAAATTGAACCGCCGAAAAAACTAAAAAGCAAAAACACTGAAAAGTTAAAAATAATATAAGAATAGGTACAGACAACATCACACTTCTATATTGAAGTCGGTGACAAATTTTAACACTTCCCAGTAGATCATCGTTGGGCACCCACTTCAATATAGTAGAAGTGTGATGTTGTCTGTACCTATTCTTATATTATTTTTAACTTTTCAGTGTTTTTCTTTTTAGCTTTTCGGCGGTTCAATTTTTTGTTAAAAAGTTTTTATTTTATTTTTTTTTGTGACTTTCATCTATTAATTTTACAATCAGTGAGTGAATCATAAATTATCCCCCGTTTTTGTACCTTTAAAGTTGGAATTGTTTTTTCAAAATTAATTGGGAACACCCTCGGGGTATACCCTTAATTTATTCTTATACAACCTAAGTTGCCATACAAATATACTGCATACCAGATGGTAGGTGGCTTCAGTCAGTATGCGTCGCCAACTTGTGATATGTTTGTCACAGTACCCAGTCTTACCCTTAAACCGGAACACGGGAATACAAGAATGGCTGCTTTGCGGAAAAATTAAGGAAGAAGTATCCACGCAGACGATTCAAGTACTGAGTAAACCTAGTACGATTTGAAAATTTTAAAAATATTTTCGCTGTATCTCCCTCTAATTCGGAGCACAACAAAGTTGTTAATATTATTGCAATATTGAATTCTTCATATAAGGGTGATTAATTTTTTGATACTTGCCAAGCTTTTATATCCCTGGGCGCAGCCTCGCTGAAAACGGACATCATGTCAAGAAAGTCCTCGAAGGTCAGGTTCCCGGAGCCGTCATGTGAGAATACCTCACAAATGCGTCTTTTGAATGGGTTTTCCTAAAAAGTTGACGAATAATAACAATAATTGTTTATTACCAAAATTACAGTATTAATATTTAAATTATAGGTCGAACTAAGTGTATTACGATATCATGCGCCTCAAAATTTATCCAATGTAACAAAATGTAGACAATTAACAGTTCGATCAGAATAACTAGCATCGATCCTGGATGATCACAAGTTTAGCAGGGGAAGTGAATTAGGACCGAAGTCCCACGCACACCCATATTTGTACTAATACTTCTATCTATATCTATATTATATAAAGCTCGATTATAGCGATAAAGCTGTATTTATTACAGCTTTACCGACCGATTAGAGTTTTATTACATTTTTCTTTGTTTTCTATTTCACTTCTCTAAACTTTTTACTATTAATTTTTATTTATTGTATAACTTTGACCTTGATTGTCCCTACTCTAAATCTTGACCCTATGTAGTTCAGGCCCACATTTTATTGAATTCTATTTTAAGTTATTAATTTTGTCAGAATTTGATGTTATATTATATTTTATTTAAATAAAGAATTTGATTCCTCAATATTCTAAGCAATTCCGAGATTGCTAGCGCATTTATAGTGTGTAGTTTTTTTTTACTCTCGACATAGACTCGTACGAGTAGTAGGTGCTTTTTTGTACTGTTTTATATCGTAACAATAAACTTAATGACTAGGTACCTACTCTTCACTTATAATACTGAATAATTTCTGGATTTAGACATTGGGGGTACTTTTATAATAGAATCGTAGAGTACCTACTCGTACCTGTGAAGTACTACGTTAGCACGCACTTTTACGATGTAAATTTATGCAAAAATATTGATATAATAATTTTTTTTATAGAGCAATCACAATTTATTTTAGCGGCGCTAACATATTTAGAAATTAGGCAATTGCTTGACAGCAGCGTGTAAATGAGCTTTTGTTATAAATATTGCTCTTGCTATGCTTGTTTGTCATCAACGATCAGTTGTTTGTATCATGATATGACTTCAAAATCCAAACTCGGCCCGGAATAAAGAACTTATCTAGGCACTTTTTGACGTCTAACACAAATAGGTATACAATACAGATTTAACGAGAGTACCTATATTAGATAATGTTTCAAATATTTAATCTTTTTATGTGCATTTACCCTAAACATACATAAACAAACAAAAGAATTAAAGGAGAGCCTTCACGAGAAAAACAGGCAAGAAACTCAGAAAATAAATTTTGCCTCTTTAAAATCGCAATTCAACATAATATCGGTATTTTACATAAAAATGACCTTTAATTCGGGCAGCTTTTCTATTTCTTCGACCGGAACAGCTATCGTGTGTGCCTGGTTTTCCGTCATCCGTTTAGGAACCAAATCGGGGTTGACCTCTCTGAAGCGCTTGAATACTCTGCAAAGAAGTCATTTTAGCTTTTTAATTTGAGGTTGGTACAAGAAACTATTAACTGTTCGCTTTTGGCTTTGATTATATACATGTCTAGATGGAGCGTTGCGCTGCAGTCGGATCAAAAAAAAAACAGGCCAGGTTTTAAGTCTTCGTGTGCGTCACGCACACAAGTACGCGTAGCAACGATTGTTTTACATGCGCGCTACGTCACTTCAGTGATAGCTCCCCGAATATTTCCCATAGAAGTATTGTAAAAAAGTGTGTTTCGACTTTAAAGAAGAATGTTTTTTTTTCTACACATATTGAAATAAATGTTATTTATTTTATATTTAAAATTCTATTTATGGGGCCGTCGCGCAATATGAATATTTTCTGCGTTGTGGGTGCATTTACAAATTATACAATACACATAAACCTAGACCCGAACCAGCTACTAGTGGATTACACAAATATTTGCTCCGCGTGGGAAACGAACCCGTGACCCACGGCGCCGGCGGCGTAGCAATCGGAATCGTCACCCGCGACGTAGCAGTCGGATGGCCCAATCACAGCACCAAACGTAACATACTTTTTAGATTACTTATTTTGAACCAAAACTCAAAAATCCAATTAACTAAGATATTTAACAATTAATTAAGTCAATTATATACGACTCATATTCTGAACCTAACCTGCTGTTGAGGGGAAGCGCCCTCCTGTCCCACTTTGCTACACAAAGTGAAAACTGGACTATAAGTTCCATATAAAAATCAAAATGTAGTATGAAAAAAGTCAAACTTGCACTTAACCATTTTTTGATAAGTCCATCTCATGCGTGTCCTTATTAGTTGAGAGGTATTAGGGGGTCAAAATTTTCGTTATTTTTTAGCTCCGATGCACCGTTTCCGAGATATAAACATTTTTGTAAATATTTTTCTTGAAATTATACCGAGTTGAAATTCCTTATATAACTAAATTACTTTAACAGTCGGCAATATTTAGTCCTGGTCCTATGCTAGATACGGTGAAATTTTTTAAGTGCTGCACTCCCTTTGCTACACAAGGGAAAAAAAACCTTCCGTACGATAAACACACATGGAAAAGTCTACTTTTTGAGTAAATGTATTTAAAAATATGTTCTAAGACATCATTGACTATGGTTATAAATATAATATTAGGTCCTTACATATGAAATTGGTGTTTTGTATGGAAGGATCATAAAGTCGATTTTTTTAATATAATATATTTATTCAATCAAAGTATGTACTATTGCTATCTATGCACTTTTGCCATCTCATAGGTAGTTCATCGATCCCTTTACTAAAAAAACTATTCGGAAGGGAATCAATAAATTCTTTGAAGGCGGTTTGGACTGCCCCATCGGAGTTGAATTTTTTCCCTGTCAAGAAGTTATCCAAATTTCGAAAAAAATGGTAATCTGTTGGAGCAAGGTCCGGAGAGTACGGTGGATGTCTTAGACATTCCAATTGAAGCTCCTCTAATTTGGTAGCCGTCTGTTGTGCAGTGTGTGGTCTAGCGTTATCATGAAGCAGCAAGTGGCTTAGCGCGATTGATCAGCCTCGGTTGTTTAGCAGCTAGCTTTTCCATCATGGTTTGCAGGACAATAGACATCTGCCGTAATCGTCTGACCAGATTTAAGAAAGCTGTAGTGAACGACACCAGCACTAGTCTACCAAACGCTCACAAGTAACTTTTTTGGAGTCAATTTTCGCTTGGGGCATGATTTGGCTGGTTCGCCAGGGTTCAGCCATTGCGATGAGCGGCGCCGACTATCGTACAGGACGTCAGGACCCACTTTTCATTACAAGTAATGATTCGATTTAAAATCACATTATATAAGATAAAGACTTTATTAACATATCAATCAAAGGAAAGTGTAGAGTTGACCTCATGTTCAAATAGTTTTATTGTCTAAATAATCATACATAACAAAATCTATCTCTGAGAGAAGTGCGACTAAGCAGTCCATATTTCAGACCAAAGAAATCGAACTTTATTATATTATAAAAATGGTACGAATAAATTTGCGGCTAGTCTGCCATTACAAACAGCCTATTGTTGTGGTAAATAGTCAGTGAGCGTTGTTTGTGAGTGCATATTACAGTTCTATGTTTGTCATTGATTTTTTAAATAAACTGTATACTTTAATAAAAACATCAAAAGAATAATCTAACATCTAAGAGCATCACCATACATTATTGTAGTTATTTCATGTCTTTGATATCTTTGGTCTGAGGTCCATATAGAAAATAACAATAAATTCACCGCATTTTAAATTCGACCGATGAGTAATTTAATATTGTATGTAGCACATCAGTAGACAGCACGGTTTAACGTTTTCATAATACTTCAACTGTACATTGATAGAGGGCTGCCTCCATTTATGACGCGGTGATATTTTAACCTATGTCACCGTTGTAATAGTTATTATCTGTTCTACTTTCAAATTTTATATTGTTTGTCATGATGTTATTTTTCAACACACTTGCTCGTAAAGTGGGTCTTATTACCTTGCATTTAGACCCGTTATTCAGTATATTAAACACGAGTGCTTTTCACTTTACATAATCACACAAGTGCGGTAATCTTAACACGACAAATTCTAATTTGTTCAAGATTGCAAAGTAAATGTATTAGGTTGGGGAAAAAGTCTTTTCGCATTATAGTATGTATAAACTTGTAATAAAATCTCTTTGGCTATACTATTTGTATCTGGCTGGTTTTGGTATCCTTGAAAGTTTAAATTTTAAAGAACATAATTCCAAATTCAAATTAGGAAAATGTGTGATTTTCATTTGTTTTTCGTACCGCCAAGATGAGTGAATCTAATGAAGAAATTCGATACATTTTAAAATTTTACTACAAAAAAGGTAAAAATGCAACGCAAGCCGCGAAAAAAATTTGCTATGTTTATGGACCTAGTGCAGTGTCTGTGAGAGTAGCACAAATTTGGTTTAAGCGTTTTCAATCCGGAAATTTTGATGTCAAAGATGCACGTCGCTCTGGTCGCCCTACTACAGATAAAATGGATGCCATTTTTGAAAAAGTGGAGCAAGATCGGCATGTCAGTAGTTACGACGTAGCTGAAGAACTGGGAATTGACCACAAAACAGATTTGGCGCATTTGAAAAAAACTGGGTACACAAAAAAGCTCGACATTTGGGTACCACGAGCTCACTGAAAGAAACCTAATGAACCGTGTACTCATTTGTGATTCTTTATTACGACGTAATGAAACCGAACCATTTTTGAAGAAGCTGATAACTGATGATGAAAAGTGGATCACGTACGACAAGAACGTGCGAAAAAGGTCGTGGTCAAAGGCCGGTCAGGCTTCACAGACTGTGGCGAAACCCGGGTTAACTCGCAACAAGGTGATGCTGTGTGTGTGGTGGGATTGGAAGGGCATTATTCATTATGAGCTGTTACCACCAGGCAGGACCATCGATTCTGAACTCTACTGCGAACAACTGATGAGATTAAAGCAAGAACTTGAGAGAAAGCGGCCGGAATTAATCAACAGAAGGGGTGTGGTTTTTCATCATGATAACGCTAGACCTCACACATCTTTAGCCACTCAGCAAAAATTAAGAGAGTTTGGCTGGGAGGTGTTAATGCATCCGCCGTATAGTCCTGACCTTGCACCTTCAGATTTCCACCTGTTTCGGTCTCTTCAGAATTCTTTAGGCAGTGTCAGGTTAACATCACGAGAGGACTGCCAAAACCACTTGTCGCGGTATTTTGACCAGAAGTCCCAAAATTTCTATAGCAATGGGATCATGTCCCTACCTACAAGATGGCAAAAAGTTATCGAACAAAATGGTACCTACATACTTTAGTTAAATGTAAATAAACTATATTAAAAAATGTATTGAATTTTCTTAAAAAATGCGAAGAAACTTTTTCCCCAACCTATTATGTCCAGTACGCATTCTTAAATTAGTCGCTTAATACTTTTTTTTTAACACGACTTTATGCGGCTGCCAATTGGAAACAAATGAACAGCCTTTTTTTTTCGGGGGGAAATGCGTAATTTTACCGTACCCGCCGTTGGCTGGACGGCGGGCGTGTGTGGGGCTGGCCCGGCAGAGTGCCAGGCCGACCCATTAAAACCCCCCGGTGTTCGCCATGCCCTTATGGGCGCGCATGGTAAGGTCCACACTGCGACTATCACTACCAGCGCGCCCGGGCAAGCCCGACCAGGGGTAGGGCTATCGCCAAGGGGAGATTGCTCGAGAACACCAGGGCAATCCCCAGACGGAGGGCCTTGCGGCGGCGTGCACGGGGCCGACCGTGCACGCAGGCCTCTACGGCAGGGTCATTAGACGGGCATCGCTTGTGCAAATGCCCGCCTTGGCCTGCCTGTCCGTCTGCGGCGGATTGGAGCGGCTTGAGGATCATTCTCCCGCTCCCTTTCCGCGGCCTCCTTCTGCGAGATGACGTCCTCGCAAAAGGAGGCGACAGCCCAACATTCCGCCTCGCCGCGGAGCATGGCCACGATCATGCTCGGCAGCGAGAGGTTTCCGCCTCCCAGCGCAGCGTTGAGTTCGCTGCGCTGGCGTCGCCTTGCCGGTCACACCAACAGGGTGTGCTCGGCAGTGTCGTCGGGAGCGTCGCAGTGATGACACTGCGGCGTTTCCTCCCGACGCGCGACCCGGTGCAGGTAGTGACCAAAACAACCATGTCCGGTCAGTACCTGCACCAACAAATGAACAGCCTACTACTGGTTACTTAAATATTAAATTAACAACGACTAGCTATAACTAAAATAAATTATTAAAAATTCACACACTTGTTTTTTAAAAACTAAAATATTCGGTTTATTTGTTTTGAATGTTGGCTGTTTGGCCCTCTTTTATTGGCTGTATGAAGAGTTTAGCTATGCCCGGGCAGCGCGCGAAAAAAAAGGCGCGCGCTTTTTTCCCGCTATTGAAATTTTTTGCCTTTTTGTTGTAATTGATAATTGATTATCTACAAATATGTCGAGCCCAAGTGAAGAAGAATCCATATTATTAACTTCGCCGGAAATAATTATGGAGACGCAAAGCGCGAGTAATAGTTCGATGCCGCCAAAGTCAAAGGATAAATACTTGGCGGCATACGATACTTTCATGCAGTGGAAGATTGATAAAAAAGCGCAGTAAATGACTGCGCTTTTTTATCAATTCAGAAAAATATTAATACCACAAGAGCTTTTATTTTCCTCACAAGTGTGTTGAAAAACGTCGTATGACACACGCGCGCATTGGTCATTACGTACTCTGCTTTCTTGTCGCGTTCGCCTGCGGCTCGCGCACAATATCGCCTCGTACGCAATAACCAACATAGCGCGCGTATCATAATGTACTATTGTACACAAACAACTGGCTTGAAAGAGAAAAAGAGGGAATATAATTTTAGATTAAAAAGTTTAACCTTAACAGCTGTCAAATCAAGTGGTATTAAATGTGTTACCTATCTCCTTCTTCTTCTGTTATAAAAAAATGTTTGGGATAAACTCCGAAACTACTTACTGATTTATTGATGAAATTTGACTTACTAATTATTTGTTTGTTTTTAAAGTTTTATCTCCATTACTGACGTCAATATTTATTATTGCCTTAGACCATTTAGTACTAAATGGTCTAAGATTATTGCGAATTAATTGTTTGTTAATTACTTAAGCTTTAAACAGATGGCAGTGTGAGTTAATTTACCAACACAACAAAGTTGGGAAGCCTACCAATAGATGGCGTTGTATTTCGAATTCTTTAAGCTACAGTCTATTCCACGTTATATTATGTATCTTCTCATATATAAAAATCTCGTGTCACAATCGAACTCTTCCGAAACAGCTTGACTGATTTTTATGATATTTTTTGTGTATATTTGGTAGGTCTGGGCATAGGTCGTACGCTATTTTTTAACCGACTTCAAAAAAGGAGGAGGTTCTCAATTCGATGCGTATGTTTTTTTTTGTGTTTGTTACGCGATTACGCCGCCAATTGTAGACCGATTTTAAAAATTATTTTTGTATTCGATAGAGTGTACTCCTGGGGTGGTCCAAAGTCAGGATCTAATGATGGGATTCTATGAAAATCTAGGGAAACACTTAAATATAATACCTATAACAGTTACGAACGTACGAAATAAGGTCGAACGTGTTTCATGTTTTTTCCGAAGTTATTCACGTATTAATTGCGTCTGGTAGCGATGAACCGAGCTGATGGTGGAAGGATCCTTAACTTTTGGACTTAACCCGACCTGACCTGACTTGGTCACATTATTTTGTTCATTACAAACGTATTACTTTATTTTGTTACTTACTGGTTACTTACTATTTGGTTACTTTATTTTGTTAATTACAAATCTTAAAAAATAACAAGAAGACCATTGAATTCGAAAAACTATGTAGGTGGTACCTACCCTACACCTACCTAACCTATTTAATTACACTTGTAAAAAGAGGTGTGTAGGGACGCATTGTGGGGCCACATTAATTTTCCTTATTATTTATATAAGTAGCTCTTAACTTACTGTGTTAAATGAACTGTGTGTGTTTACTGTGTTAAATAAACTGCATACGTAGGTAGTTCAAGTGTCACGTTCCTCAAACTTGAAACGTGCACTGTTAATTAAGTCTACAGACCTAAATTGATCACGTGTTCGACTGGCCTGTGTACAGTCAGAAATAGAATACTTACTAGATGCCAAGAGATGATTTGCACTGACAAGCTATAAACACAGTCAAACTAACCTATGTAATGTGTCACCCATCGTCTTAACCACAACGAACGAAGCTTAACTTAATCAATCATCTATCTACTAGTCAAATACCTGCTGATAAATCAAGAAAACGTGGTTATAAAAATTGCACTTCAATAAAGTCGTAAAATATTTCTTCATCGATTAGATTTTCGCGTGGTTACGTATCTTGTTTCATCATCACAGCCCATATACGTCCCCACCGAGGGGCTCGAGCCTACCCTATATTAGGGTGATTAGGCCTTAGTCAACCACGCTGGCCCAGTGCGGATTGGTCGACTTCACATACATCATTGAATTTCTTCGCAGATGTATGCAGGTTGCCTCACGATGTTTTCCTTCACCGTAGGAGCGTCAGACAAATGTACATATGAAATTCGAAACGAAAAACACATTGGTACATGGCGGGTCTCGAACCCCGACCCCCCGATTGGAAGGCAAGTGCCGAGTCCACTGCGCCACCGACGCTCTCACGTATGGATCTAAACGGGTGGGAGCTGAAACGTATCTTGTTTGATTTATAAGAATAGGCATTAAATCTCTTGGGTGTTTCCTTACAAGGCCCTGCCAGAATACCAGCGCCTTCGCTACTTGTTTGTAGCGAAAGCATATGCTGAGGCTCGGACCTTTTTGGCCTCGCACAATATTTGCACCACATTATTCTTTCTTTTCTGTGTATTTTTAATTTATTGTGTGGCCAAAATAAATTATTTTTCTTTCTTTCTTTCTTTCTTTCATTACGTTTTAAAGCAAATGCTAATACAGTTAATATGGCTAAATGTACATCGAGTTTAATATTAGAAGTCCTACGCCCGTGCTCATGCTGAGTCACGTGCCTTCTATGTAAGCGCACCATGTTATCTGCTCAGGATAATTTACGGCTTTGGCAGTACGGCAAAGACTACACATTTTTATTATTCCTGGATATTTATTTCATTAATTTTGTACGTTTTTTTCCATTAACGATGTTTAATCTACACTAATATTATAAAGAGCAGATTTGTATTTTTGTATGTTTGTATTAAATAGGCTCCGAAACTACTGGACCTATTTGAAAAATTCATTCACCATTAGAATGCTACATTATCTTTGACTAATATTGGCTATTTTTTCTACGGGAAAATATAAAATTCCATCGGAAAAACAAAAATAGCGCGGGCGATGTCGCGAGCGGAATTGGTACAATAAATTGGTATATTAATCAGACTGTCCGCCTGATGGTAAGTGACCACAGTCAGTAACTATATTAGAACATATTACACTATTCAATTTGTAGAAATACTAAATAGGAACGATCTAATTAGAAAGTCGAAAAAGAGTGATCACACTACACTAAATTAAATCCTAAATCGGACAAGAGGTTTGCAATGTTAGTGGATTTTCCACTAGTTTTGGTGTTTTGGAACCCCTAGTTGGTGGGCAAAATTCGTTTCTGGTGGCTAGTGGTTTTTTAATGGGCATCAAAAGTCTAAAATATAAAAATATGAACCTCATCTAATGAACTACTACTAGTCTGTCATTCCGAAATGTCACACCCGAGATTTCGCCAAATACGCGCTATAAGGAACGGACCATTATTTTCTTCAAATTAATGTTTTTTGAAATAAAAACTTGCCAACAATAAATACTAATTGTGTGTTTACACATTCATTTTTATGTATAAAAAGTAAATTTTTGTGAGCAAAACTTTTTGAGTTAAACGTTTTTAGCTGGTTAAACACTCCTTCAACTTCGTTGTTAGACCATGGCAAGGAAATAATGGAAAAGAATGAAATTTAACAAGGAATTGCAATACAAGAATATAATAGTTTATGCATAAAAGTCCTAAAAATGAGTTTTGTTTGTTTAAGAATAGAGCCAAAAAAGAGCTATGGAGCTAAACACGTTTTAAAACTAGCACATTGTTAAAAGAATCAAATTCAAATTCAAAAATCTTTATATACTCAAGATGTCTGCAAATACAAGGAGGAATAAAAAGTTATTTAAATCTTTAAAGAATAGTTAAATCTTTAAAAAGTTATTTTAAAGATAAATTTAGCTCTAAAAGAGCGAAGTTGGCAACACTGTATCTGTAAATTGTAGACAATTTAGGAAGTAGGGCGGATGGAACCCTCTTTGCTTCCTAAATCGTATCCAATCTATTTTAACTGCGATTACACCTTCCTGTTTCCTAATTAGGATCTCTACAAATTGAAGAGTGTAATAAGCTCATAAGCAATATTACTGGGACCACAGCGCACGTTGAAATCAAAATTCAAAAATTTAAACATTACATTTAGCCGTAAAAATAAATAGGTTTGATCGAGAGAGAGATTCGGAGCTAGCTTAGAGCCTCATGCTCTGTAATAGTACATTATGATACGAGCGCGCTATGTCGGTTATTGCATACGAGGCGATATTGTGCGCGAGCCGCAGGCGAGCGCGACAAGAAAGCAGAGTAGGTACGTAATGACCAATGCGCGCGTGTATCATACGACGTTTTTCAACACACTTGTGAGGAAAATAAAAGATCTTGTGGTATTTTCTGAAAATGACTGCGCTTTTTTATCAATCTTCCACTGCATGAAAGTATCGTATGCCGCCAAGTATTTATCCTTTGACTTTGGCGGCAACAAACTATTACTCGCGCTTTGCGCCTCCATAATTAATTCCGGCGGAGTTAATAATATGGATTCTTCTTCACTTGGACTCGACATATTTGTAGATAATCAATTATCAATTACAACAAAAAAGCAAAAAAATTTCAATAGCGGGAAAATGCCGCGCGCCTTTTTTTTCGTTGTTAATTTAATATTTAAGTAACCAGTAGTAGGCTGTTCATTTGTTTCCAATTGGCAGCCGCATAAAGTAGTGTTAAAAAAAAGTATTAAGCGACTAATTTAAGAATGCGTACTGGACATACATTTACTTTGCAATCTTGAACAAATTAGAATTTGTCGTGTTAAGATTACCGCACTTGTGGGATTATGTAAAGTGAAAAGCACTCGTGTTTAATATACTAAATAACGGGTCTAAATGCAAGGTAATAAGACCCACTTTACGAGCAAGTGTGTTGAAAAGGTACTTTTAACCTGTCAGGCACCAACCAGTCGAATGCGACCCGTGTGGATTTACGCTATGTAATAGTGAAAATTACCCTCACAAAAGGATATTTATAAATTAATACATTTCTTTTTACAAAATGAAAAATATACTATTCATCCCCCCATCTCGGAAAGAGTATTTTTGCTATTCGATATCTGACCGCCAAAGCCATTTTTATCCGCTTGAGGTTAAAGTAAATTTGAATTAAGAACATCGCGTGCAACTAGGTATGTGATTTTAAAACACTTCCATCTCCATGGTGCCGAATTTATCATACAACTTTTTTAAATTTGTAAAAAACTCAGACTGAACCTCCTTGGTGTACTTTTGTTTTTGATTTGCTTTGCGCGCGCCATTAATACATTTCATATAATACATATAAACATATAAATTAATACATTTCTTTTTACAAAATGAAAAATATACTATTCATCCCCCCATCTCGGAAAGAGTATTTTTGCTATTCGATATCTGACCGCCAAAGCCATTTTTATCCGCTTGAGGTTAAAGTAAATTTGAATTAAGAACATCGCGTGCAACTAGGTATGTGATTTTAAAACACTTCCATCTCCATGGTGCCGAATTTATCATACAACTTTTTTAAATTTGTAAAAAACTCAGACTGAACCTCCTTGGTGTACTTTTGTTTTTGATTTGCTTTGCGCGCGCCATTTTGTTTTGAAGTCGTATTGTTATAAATAAAAAACTTGAAAAACAAGTAAAAAAAAAACGAATTTTAATGTTGTAGTAAATATGTACCTAAACTGAAATAAAAGTATCTTGTGATTGTTTTATTTTGCATTACATAATATTAATATTTTGTTAGGTATACATAATATTAATATTTTTCTGTAATACTTACCTATCATAATGTTGTAGTAAATATGTACCTAAACTGAAATAAAAGTATCTTGTAATTGTAAATGTTTTATTTTGCATTTAGTCATTTCCTCGCTGAGGGGGGATGAAAAGTAACGTGTTGCACTCGAGTGCAAAGATTTTTCACCTTGTGCTCTTTTGATTCCCTCGCTAACGCTCAGGATTCTAATTTTAGAATCCTTCTCTTGCTCAGTTATCAAAGTTGAGCACGCGGTTAAAAAGCAACTTTGCACTCATGTATAACAAAGAATTATTTCATCCCCCCATCTCGGTAAGAATATTTTTGCTATTCGATATCTGACGGCCAAAGCCGTTTTTATCCGCTTGAGGTTAAAGTAAATTTGAAATTAGAACATCACGTGCACTATGTATGTGATTTCAAAACATCATTAAACCTATTTACTTCCATCTCCATGGTGCCGAATTTATCATACAACTTTTTAAAAATTTGTTAAGAACTCAGATTCTGAACCTCCTTGGTGTACTTTTGTCATTAATTTGTTTTGCGCGCGCTATTTTGTTTTCACGTCGTATTGTTATAAATAAGAAACTTGAAAACAAGTAAAAAAAAACGAATTTTAATGTTGTAGTAAATATGTACCTAAACTGAAATAAAAGTATCTTGTGATTGTTTTATTTTGCATTTAATCATTTCCTCGCTGATTTGGGATGAAAAGTTACGTGTTGCACTCGAGTGCAAAGATTTTTCACCTTGTGCTCTTTTGATGTCCTCGCTAACGCTCAGGATTCTAATTTTAGAATCCTTCGCTTGCTCGGTCATCAAAGTTGAGCACGCGGTTAAAAAGCAACTTTGCACTCATGTATAACAAATAACTATTGGTTCTGAAATAGAAATTTTTTTTTGTGAAAAAAAATTTACTGAGGGTATTTTTAAAAAAAAATCATAGCGTGACGTCACACCGGATGACACAATAATACGTCACTGTTTTCACAAACGATCACAACATGTAGAATGTCCTTTGTGAAGATAATGATTTTATCTAGTCCGGGTATTATAGTGCAAACGCTTTACACCTCCTATACAATCTATTGACTGAGAATCCCTTTCAAAATCAAAACAAATGGTAAAACAGGAAACGTATAATAATGACGATAAAGGTGAATGAAATAAAACACTAAATAAGAAGTTCAGCTCGTTTGTCGAAGCTCCATCCCATTGTGGAGGACTGATCTAATCAACCACAATAAGTATTACGCGGCATATACGAGTTAACGTACAATATTATAATATAACTTATTTTCATAGTTGCTAGTTGGGAGTTTAATTAGTGATATATAAACAGAGAATCGAGCTCTGCCCGGGATTAAGTTAACCTTTCCGTTGCTTAAATTAATATTTAGACTTGTCTGTCTAATAGGAATTTAATTCCCGTCATTCAGATCAACTCGTGACGTCTTATGAAAGTATATTGCGAAATAAGTATTTGTTTATTATAAAAAGAGTAACAAACATATTCTGGGTTTTCATTGGTACCACAGCTAATAAATAATACTACAGTACTGGTACTAATTAATCGTCCAGGAAAAGAGGTTGGCTTCTCATTATCGAATCGATATGTTTTACAAAATTTTACAACAGTTGTAAAGATGTAATTTTCTGTGGAAGTAGGTAATACTTATCAAAAACGACAAATCTTTAGTCATTATGATAAACAGACGAATCAAAGGAAGAATTATTTTTTCTTCTTCCCCACAACAGTCCTTTTCCATGAAGATACGTTTCGCCAATGAATCTCAGAAGCCAATAATCCAGGGAGTGAGTCACTGGCAAATCCGCTTAAGCGGCCTAACGCCCTGCACGAACGGGCGATAATCTTAAACGGGCCGCTACTTTTGACGGCTTCTGTCATCTTATTACATATTTTTATGTACCTCTACGTAAGTATGTACAAAATGTATTAGATTATTTTCATGATTCAGCGTGCACTACTGTGCAGAGCAGGGTTGCCAGGTGTCAAGATTTGAGCGGGTAGGGAATGCAAATCTCGCGAGATTGGGGCTCAAGCGAGATCCCGATCCAAGATTTATGAATAACAATACTGCGAGATCTCGCCAATTTCGAGATCTCGCGAGATTAGCAGTTTGGTGTGTTTTTTTTTGCAAATAATCACAATATTTGAATAAATTAGGAAAAAAATAATAAATATTAGAAGTATTTTGATAAATATTTATTTTCACGAATTTTTTCAATAGACTTTTATGCATCAAACATTGTTTGACCTATTTGTCTATAATTTTTTAATAAACTTCTAAGTTTAGCGCACGACGACACGTTTAGCGCAGAGGTCGAGTGATCACCTACTGCGCAACGGGTCGCGGGTTCGATTCCCGTACGGGACAAATGTTTTGTATGGCCTACAGAAATTTGTTCCGGTCTGGGCGTATGTGCATGTGATATTCTATGTTTGTAACTGCACCCACGACACAGGAGAAAATCCTAGTGTGGGGCGACGTTTTTAAAAAAAAGAAAGAAAGAAAGAAGTAGTAAACTTTGACATACGTATCTATCAAATAACAAATGAAAGAAACAACCAGTCTTCTCTTCTAATATCAAACAAAAATCTTTTAGTAATAAAACAGTTCTTTTATAACAAACAAAACAACAAGAAGTAAAAAAAAATAAACTTATTATCTAAGTTGAGTTGATTATTAAACTACTCAGTAGATCCATTAGATATTACAGATTAATTAACAACATATACCAATTAGTCGACTATTTTATGTTCAAGTGCAATCTCATTAAACTCGCGAGATCTCGCCTTTTTTTCGTCCGAGATCAATCTCGCTATAAAAAGGCCGAGATCTCGCGAGAACGAGATTCCCTAAGCGGGACGTCCCGATTTTGAGAGGTATATGGACACGTCCCGCTTTCACCATGAACGGGATGCAAAATGTCCCGATGTTTAATCAGATCACATATTATTTTCAATTTTCTATGATGATGATGATTAGTCCGACCGGTTTCGGTCATGGCGACCACTTCGACTCCTAGCCGGTTATTTGGCGCTCATGCGCCCGAAGATGACTTATGTAGCCTATCTTCGCGGCGAAACTCCGTGCACATTGCGGGCACGTAAGTACGCCGTTTTCGTAACGGTATGTTATGGCAGCAGGTGGGCGAGCCTTTAGCTGGTCGCGTTTAGGGTTGCCATCTCGCCAAACCTAATAGCCGGACAGACCAGCCAGTTTGGCCGGACATGACCAGCCAGTTTGGCCGGACATTTGGGTAGAGAGGCCGGACACCCTACATTATTAAGGGATTTCGTCTCAGTATTAATAGGTACAACAAAAAAAAATGAATGAATTGAAAAAGCTTGATTTTACACCTACAATCAAGCTTTTTTGATTATTATCATAAATCTTGTTAAATTCTAGTGAAATAATAAATAAAATCGAATGCCAAATCAGTCTTAGGTACCTATGTACTTTATTATTAAACAGTCAAATAGTCATCAGTCAAAATTAAATTCTAGATACTTAAACATTGAACAATACCAACAGAGCGCAGGGGGCGGGCGACGGGCGGCACTTGGCCCTCCGCTAGGAGTAATTATGTTCTGTGCTTCGGCCTGCGTGAGCGACCGACAGTCGACTCTCGTCGCCTGCGCTCGGCCACGCTCGGCGCTCGCTCGTTTGCGAAATGTAAAAAGCCTAACAAAAGCCGGACGGGCCGGACGCAGTCAAATTTGGCCGGACAAGAGGTCAAAAAGCCTAACCCTGTCCGGCTTTATCCGGACGCCTGGCAACGCTAGTCGCGTTTGGTATCAAGGTCAGTTTTACGCTGATCCTCGAACTCACGAACGTTGCTGTTTGCCAACCTGCGCCATTCTGGCCGCTGTGCTGCCAGACGCTCCCATTGAGAGGGCTCTATATTGCATCTTTTCATATGTCGTTTTTGGACATCCTTGAACCGGAGGAGTTGTCCGCCCTGCTTTCGCTTGCCCTCCTCCAGTTCAGAGTAGAATATGCGCTTCGCCGATCTATTCTCTACCATACGTGATACGTGACCGCACCACCGAAGCTGCCGACGCATTAAAGCAGTGACTAAATACTATCAGCAGTGACTGAATTATCTTTTTCTAACTTTTTTATGGTAAAACCTATTTTTTTTTACTTTCAAGTCGGAAAGTGAAAATCCCGATTTTGAATAGCTTCTGCTCCGAAATTCCGCTTTCTAAATCCGTATCAAGCATATTTTTTTTACTGTCCCTACTTGAAACTGAAAGTGATAATCCCAATTTTTACTACAAGCTTCTCTCCAGAAATTTCGATTTTCAGACCTGGCAACCCTAGTGCAGAGCATCATTCCGTAGGAAAATATATATTCAAATCATAAATAACATGATTTACAATAAATTGTAACCACCTCCGTGGTCGAGTATCTGGAGGCCCGAGGTTCGATACTCGGCGCAGAAATTTTTCTGCTTGGTTTCCTAGTTGGCGATAGCGCTTTTGAGTCCGCCTGGCTTGCTATCACAGTTTTACCCAAGTTGTTGCCAAAATAATAATCTTCTTATATATAAAAATGAAACGCTGTGTGTTAGTCTCGCAGAAACTCTGAAACGGCTCGACAGATTTTTACGAAATTTACTGTGTGTGTTTTAATAGGTCCGGGGAAGGTTTATACGTACAGTTGACGCGGTAAGAGGCGCTGTAATCGGGCAGGACAACATCTACCGGGCCCACTAGTAAGATATAAATAACATTCTCGTGTTCCGATAATCAGAGGTAAGATAGTAAGTTTCTCAGTTTTGAGGAGTCTTGGTGATGTTCGCTTCTATCTTTGGCACTATCGTTCGTTGCTAACTATCATCTCATATGAAGGCCGCGAACTATCCTGATTTGTGTAAAAAATACATAATATTTTTAGTATGGTACTCACCGGAGAATTTCTTTCCTTGTAAAAAAAGTACAGTCCTGGTGAAAACCGTACGTTGATATGAATGACATAAATTTTATTTAAATACAAATTTAACTTATCCTAAATTTAAACAATCTCTATTTGATTTAACTTTAAATTTGATATTTTGTTCGTAATAGGGCACAAAATAAAATTGATTCTTAGCTCTCTATTTATTGAATGATAGCACCAATAAATATTGGCTGTCTATAATAAAGGACATTACTCTGCGTCCATACATTGTTCGCCCCAACACCAACAGCAGTGAAAAAATGCTTTTCGTACCTATAATTTAGACATTAGTGAATACTGTACGTCCACATCAATTACTACGGACAAGCTTCGAAATCGACTTATATATCAAAATGAATCAGATTTTGAGGTTTAACACTTTATTTCGTTAGAGCAATATACATAGTCCATGTCTATAAAATTATGAAAATAATAATCATTGCAATCAATCAAAGAACGTTATTATAGCCACGTAGTAAAGAACGTAGTCAAAACACAACAAACTAACAAGTGAGAGCGCATCAGTAGTCAATTGACGTGTATTAACGTTTTAAATTATCAAAGAAGTTATGAGAAACGTAATTTATACACATATAAAAATTGTCCATACCTACATAAAATCGACTCAATACCATTCAATCAAGCAAAGGTAACAATAAAACAATAACCATTCGTTTATTTTACTTCATTTGGATTTGTTTCTGAAAGTACTTTTAAATATTTTTGATTTGTCCGTCGAATACATACTTATATTTGTAACTAGCTGTGCCCGCGAACTACGTTTCGCCATCAAAATACTTAACACAGTGTTTAGTTTTTTCCTCCATTTTATTCCATAATGATTCAACTTTATTCTGCCTTTCTTGAGCATCGGCCATTTCGAAATTAGGACAATTTTCGTAGGTTCGTAATGTTTTTTTTTCTAACAGTCCACAAAATTTAATACATTACATATTACAACACTAAGTATTATTATTGTTTTACAGACATTATTGATATTAATAAATTCTTCTTCAGTAGAAAGAACTACACAGTTGCAAGAATAATCTTTATCGTATTCATGTTTCGAATTAAAATAAACAATTGTTAATAAATTAGAACTGTATACGAATAAAGTTTAGATTTTATAATGGGTGTTGGTAACAATAACAAAATATATTTTTTGGATATGACAACTTGGCCAATTTTGACTGGTCGTACAGTAAGCTCCTTGTCAAGCTATACTGTTTGACCTTTGAACCGTTCTTATGTCGCTCGTAATACTGGCGGTTTTCGTAGAGTTAATGTATAGCATGAATGGGGGGGTTACTGTACAAATACGTTTTCCGTATTCGATATCCGATCACGGAATACAGACACGGAGTTTCGTGAACGTAGCGCAGACGTTCGTTTCTTCTCATTCGGGATTTCTACCATTCTACCTAAACGTACGTACAGAACGTGTTCCGTTTGTAATAAAAACGAACGTGTGCGGCGGTTAATGAGTATTTTGTATAGATTTGATGCATTCGGATGCCCGCATTCAGAAAACGAATGCGAAAAAACGTATTTATGCGGTTAGCCTTAAAATGTATTGAGACTTCCGTTTTTGTAACGCGTACTGTGCGATATACTGTTGCTGGCATAGTTCGATTAGCAAACTCGCCGTGATGACTAACATCCAACACACAAACTTGGAGTTATCGTTAGTTAGTTTACGATCGTTGCATTATCACGGTCTCGAAGGACACTAAACACAGGTAACATCTAACATCGAACATCCAATAGGCCCCGAAGCGGTTCTCAAACTTTTTTGTTGACGGAACCCTTTTGGAAAGCGAAATACTTGACGGAACCCTAAAATAAAACAATAGTTTTTAAAAGTGTATTCTTTATTAATAAGCATAATAAAAGTACGACCAGAGAGGGTGTTTTGATTTTTCTAAATTATTGCGGAACCCTTATAGGGGTATTGTGGAGCCCTAGGGTTCCGTGGAACACACTTAGAGCATGGCTGCTCTAGGTACCCTTCAGGGCCTACTTTCATTTAATACCCCTATTGCTGGGTTTGAAAAACAACTGTAATCCGTCTTTTTTGAGCGGCGGCCATGTTGAATTTACGTCAATGTTGCTACGTTCATAGTGCTCTACTGATCAAGGCCTTTCATTTGATACCCATATTGCTGGGCTTAGAAACGAACTTTTATCAGTTTTTTTTTGAGCAGCGGCCATATTGAATGTTGTGCTATTTTTCTAGGTTCATAGTGCTCTACTCTTCAAGGCCTTTCATTTGATACCTATATTGCTAGGTTTGGAAACGAACTTTTATCCACCTTTTTTGAGCGGTGGCCATGTCGAATTTACGTCAATATTGCTAGGTCCATATTGCTCTACTCTTGAAGACCTTTCATTTGATACCTATATTGCTAGATTAGAAAACGAACTTTTATCCACCTTTATTGAGCGGCGGCCATGTTGAGTTTATTTATGTGTTGCTAGATTCATAGTGCTCTACTCATCAAGGCTTTTCATTTGGTATCCACATTGCTCGGTTTGAAAACGAACATTTATCCTTTTTTTGAGCGACGGCCATGTTGAATTTAGGTAGATTTTCGTAGGTACCTAATGCTCTACTCTTCAAGGCCTTTCATTTGATACCCATATTGCTAGGTTTGGAAACTAACTTTTATCCACTTTTTTGAGTGGCGGCCATGTTGAATTTATGTAAATGTTGTTAGGTTCATAGTGCTCTACTTATCAAGGCCTTTCATTTGAGACCCATATTGCTGGGTTTGGAAACAAACTATTATCCATTTTTTGAGCGGCGGCCATGTTGAATTTATACCCATTTGCCTAAGTTCATAATGCTCTACTGTTTTAGGCTTTTCATTTGATACCCATATTGCTAGGTTTGGAAACGAACTTTAACCCTTTTTTTTGAGCGGCGGCCATGTTGAATTTAGGTCGATTTTGCTAGGTTCCTAATGCTCTACTCTTCAAGGCCTTTCATTTGATACCCATATTGCTAGGTTTGGAAACGAACTTTTATCTATCTTTTTTGAGCGGCGGCCATGTTGAATTTATGTCAATGTTGCTAGGTTCATAGTGTTCTACTTATCAAAGCCTTTTATTTGATAACCATATTGCTGGGTTTGAAAACGAAGTTTTAGCCATTTTCTGAGCGGCGGCCATGTTTAATTTAGGGCAATTTTCCTTAGTTCATAATGCTCTACTCTTTTAGGCCTTTCGGTTGATACCCATATTGCTAGGTTTGGAAACGAACTATTATTCTTCCTTTTAGAGCGGCGGCTATGTTGAATTTATGTCAATGTTGCTAGGTTCATAGTGCTCTACTCATCAATGCATTTTATTTGATACCCATATTGCTAGGTTTGGAAACTAACTTTTATCCACCTGTTTTGAGCGGCGGCCATGTTGAATTTAAGTCAATGTTGCTAGGTTCATAGTGCTCTACTCATCAAGGCCTTTCATTTGATATGCATATCGCTGGGTTTGGAAACGAACTTTATCGGCAGTCATGTCAAATTAAGTCAACGTGGCTAGGTTCAATGTGTTCTACTCTTTAGGTTCTTCGTTCGATATCCATGTTCCTTGGTTGGATCCAAAAAAATGTGATCCGACATTTTAGACATTAGGATCCCGTCCCGTCCCTCTACGCGTAACCCAGAACATTGCAGTCAGATATTTTTTTTAATTATCAATATTAATCTATTACTTTTAATAGTTTTAAATGGATGAAAGAGTTTGATTCCTTAGTCCTTAGTAATGTAAAAACATAATAACACCTTTCAAAATACCTTGAAAAGAGTATCTTCATTTTTCAACATTTTAAATATTTCAAAAATTGTACCGATTTTGTGAAAATTAGTCAAGAATTAAACCAATCTACAAATTTTATGGTCACTCGATAAGTATTATCATAAAAAATGCTTTATACATTGGTTGTATGGCTTGATCTTTTTGCCTTACCACCACGGTACGACATAAGAAAAAGACAATTTTGTTGGCGAAATCCAGTTGGGTACAGCCATTAACAGAAAATATTAAATTTTATTTGTACTATGTGAAACACTTCATTCCTGGCTTTCAATTTTCGAAATCCAAACACTTAAGATCAGGCTGTATGGCGTAGTTCCATTGCCTTTCCTTCGTGGAAGAAAATACCTTCTCTCTGTACTATGTGACAGACTTGTCAAAATAATTTCACGTGCGCCATGTTGTTTTTCTACCTAAAGCCAATTCGAAAATTTTATATGGTATTTTTTCACTAAAAATAAAAAGTGAATTTAAACAAACGAAATTATGCCTAAATGTTCTTCCGGAAAATTCTAAGCATTGTGGTGTAAGCCATATCAAATTCTGTCTAGTAGTTTCGGAGATCTTTCCGGACAAACAGACAAACAAACAAACAAACCAACAAACAAACAATTTTTTTAAAAACTATTCTATCGTGTTCTGGTAATGATTTTAAGGCGACCTGTGTATTTTTTTTCTTAATATTTCGCAATTACAGATTTTTGTACCCCTACGATTTTATTATATATATATAGAGAAGAGATATAGAGATGAGTGTTATAAAATATGCATATAATTATGATGTAAATCAAATCTTTGTTGGTCATGGGCGATTTTCGACATTGTCCTTTGATGAATTAATACCAGAAATATTCAAAATACTGATTTGTAAGTTTTCTTTATGGAATCTTTGCAAATTTTACGATATCTTTAAAAATGTCTAAATTGGCTATTGATATGTAGTTATTTACAGCGAATAAGCTCTACTTTGACTTAACTAAGCAAAAAAAGATCAAAGCCGCATTGAGTTATAATGTAATGCAAAACAGTCGAAGTTTCGCGTTGGTTTGATAAGTCCTAAGCGGCCTAGTGGTTATAGGTTCAACATGCTGCGTTAGTATGTTGAAGACGCGTGTTCAAATCCTGCCTGTAGGCTTACTCTCGAACCAATTCCGACTGATAGACATTGGGATTGTGTTTTTTCGTACGCTTGAGTAGCAACACTAGCGCAAAATTGGTTTCGTATCTTGTGAAAATTATATAATACTGAGTTTGGTGCACTCAGAATCCGCTCAATACGGGTCCAAATGGGCGCCAATGTGGCAATATCAGCGTACGAAAAATCACAATCTCAATGTTGATCGATCGAAATTAGTTCAAGAGTAAGCCTACTGAGGTGTAGTTTTCCTTCTGCAAATTTTATTTATAAAATTTCTTTGACATTTTTGTAAAACAAATTGTTAACTCACATACTCGTACATAACGTATTGGCTGCGTAAAGTAAACGACAACATAAGAGCTGAGAAGTTTCTGTAGCCTGTAGAAACATATAATTTTGTAATTTGCATAAGAAATTGAAGGAATTCTTACTACTCTTAATTCCATTATAAATTTAAGAAGTCTCTACCTATCTTATCGATTCTAAGTTAACTGAAATTATTTCAAATCCCCTGTTTACAAATATCTGGAGGCGATGCTCTTGCATTATATTATGTGTTTTAATTTCATAGAGGAAGCATTGATAGAAAAGTGTTCGATATAGTAATTATCTAGAAAAATTAAAGTAAAGGGAACCATTGTTCAAAAATTTATAAGAACTGCGTGGTAGAGTCTCCTTTAATTTATAATGTCTTCAAATAGAAGTTACTATGATAGCGATCGCAATAAAAGCTTAATTTACTGAATGACCTTTGTCAAGATGCAATGGCCATTTTGAAGTACTGCTCGCTCCTTATCAAAATATAGTTCAAAGTGTAAAACAAAGGTTGCCAGCAGTGCTTTTCATCTAAGCAGAAAAGTTAATACATTAAGATAAGGTTTTCGTCAGATTTATTAACTTCTGTTTTGCATTTCAACATTTTGGACGATTAAGGTGATTCTCGAGGCGTCACGGGTTCTCAAATACTTATTTCGTAAATAAGTTTATTGGGCGTTAAATCTTTGACGTCAATATATCTATTTGGTGATTTTGTAACTCGTCGGTTTAATAACTTATCGAATTTAATAACTTTAATAATTTAATAACTTGATGAATACAGATGGAATTATGTTCATCGAGAACGTATTCAATAATACAAAACATTGTTTCGCACTTAACTTCATCATCATCTTCATCATTTTAGCCAAGAGACGCCCACTGTTGGACATAGGCCTCCCCAAGAAATAACTTATCGAAAGTTTATTAATGGTACGTATTGAAGTACCAAAGCCTAATGCAAAACACATTGTACCTGATAGTCCTCTAGCTGCTGCTCGGTGAATGTAACCACTTTGTTCCCCATCGTGCGTTACGGGTACGAGCCAGCCTGTTGCTGTGGGCGCCGCAAAACACTGTCTGCCCTAGCCCGGATTAGGGCGTGACAAGTTTATGCCAAACAACATCTAGACACGGCATAATGATTTTCGGTCGTGATATTTGAATTCATTAACTACTAGGTTCTAGGTACCTATTCAAATAAAATTTTGTGTGGAGCGCTAAGCGACCGAAGATGACTATGATGAAATACAATAGTGAAATAATTGTTGATTTATTATTAAGCGTATTAAAATGCCGTTATTACGAATAGACACATTATAAATTCATAACGGTTTTTAGACTTTAATTTAGTTCGAATTTAGGGATTAAATTGTTAAGAAACTGACTTTTTTGCATACATATGCTACTACAGATGTGTAAAAGGTAGGAAAACTTGTTGTATTTAAAAAGTCATGGTTTTTTTATTTTGACTTTGATTCTTTCCTTAAGCCTTAGTAGTTATCAAAAGGTGAGTATTAATAAGTTCGCTTTCTATATACCTTACCCTTCAGAAATACAATAAAACAGCAATATTTTGAATAGAAATGACAATAACTCTCTTGACCTCATTCAAGCTTAATTCTTTATTTATTTTATTTACTCACTTTATTGCATAATTATTACAGTTTTATGTCTAACATTGGATTGTTGGCAAACGGTGGAATTATCTTTACAAGAGATTTCTTTCAGTCAACCCACTGTAGTTGAAATAATACAATGGTGAGCTTTGTTCGCTTGCGCAGATGTATAGATAACTAGCTTTTGCCCGCAACTTCGTCCGCGTGGAAATCTTTTTTATTGATTACCTTTAGAAATTCCTCCCCCCTCTTTTTACACCCTTATGGAATGATTTCGGGGATAAAAACTATTATTTATCCTTCCCCACAACTCAAACTATCTCCATACCAAATTTCATCTAAATCGGTTCAGCGGTTATTGATTCCCCATACAAACTTCCACCCCTCTTTTCTCCCCCTTAAGGGGTGATTTCTGCGATAAAAGCTATCTTATGTCCTTTCCCGGGACTCCAACTATGTCTGTACCAAATTTCATCTAAGTCGGTTCAGTAGTTTTGGCGTGAAAGCGCGACAGACAGACAGACAGAGTTACTTTCGCATTTATAATATTAGTATGGATTACTCAGACTAAAATATAATGTATATAATTATATTTATAGATATAATACATATATAAAAAATCTAACTACACATTAATATACAAATAAATATATGTATATATACACGGTGTTTCATAATAACCAATAAATAATCAATTCTTTATCGAAAACAAATTATTAAAATGTGTTTACACGTAATGTCATTCAACTCAAAATTTTCATGTATATCATAGTTTCATCATCATGTCTATGATTTACAGGAAAATTTTGGCCCCAGGTAGGCAATTTGCTTGTTTGCCAACTTTTTGCAACAAAAAAAAAAAAATAGTTTTATAAGGTAGAAAATATTGAAACCGCTTGAGATATTGGAAAGAATAGTGCATTCGTCTACAGATTACAATAATATGTTCAGACCATGACAGGTTACAATCAATAATAAGTACCAGGTTTTTAACCCTGTCCGTGTATGGTATGACCGTATTATCATACAAGTCACAAAAGGGACTGATTGTGAACTTAATTTTGCCTTCAACCTGCTGCACTGCCAATAATCATGGCCCGAGATTTATAAAGACTAACAATGATACCAAATGATTTAGACCAATTTTTTATTACATCAAGATCTACATTTAATATAGCTTCCGTCACATTAAAAGTATCAAAGTGTTGGTACAACTGGAGGTCATCAGCGTAAAGGTGGAAAGAGGAGGAGATAACAGACGTAATATTTCTAAAGAAAGTATAATATCAAAAGTAGCTTCAATGCTTTCCATTCTCAAATAGCAAGCAAACTAAATAAGAATACAAAAAAATAACGTGCAATTGCCACGGTGATTGCAGATTTATGGAGAGTTCTTAATGCTTAGGCAAAGGAAACTGTGACTATTACTTAGCTTAGAATTCTTACAGTAGATCGTTCTAATATCAAGCAGTTACTAAATTATAGAATGAAAATTGTTACTTAAGCAATTACTTTTACTTAAGTAATGACTTTTGCTTGTTTATAAATACTAGTGTTTAGACACTCAAATTTTAAACTAGAATTTCTTTATTTCTAGACTATCGTATCAGCTTGAGAGATGACATACCTATGCCTGGCGCACTTCCAGCGTACCGGGGGATCGGCTACGGGGGTATGTGGGGATTGCACCCACTAAAAACCCGACAGCGTCCTGCAACCGCGTAGTCCAGGGGAGCCTTCTGGGAGTCCGAATGGAATCGTCCAGAGCTCGACCCCAGATACGGTTAGCTACCTTCTGGGCAGCTACGTCTTTGAGTAGAGGGTAGACTCGAAGCCTCCCTCATATCACCGCTAGAAAGGCATACGGAAACGCACGCCGCCTCCCCGGAAGAGAGATGACAGACCTTTTTTTTTTTTTTTTTGGGAGGGGGGAAAATGCATTTACGCATTCCTCGTGGTCGAGCCAAACCACGAGGATATGTGGGACTCCCCAGACCGTACCCGGCCCGGGCCTACCCACTAAAAACCCCCCCAGCAGCTCCTCCGTCCGTCACAAGACAGAGGGAAGGGGACAACAGCCAGGCCTTATTCCCGCTGACCCCCTGCCCGTGACATGTCCGTTGCCGGACTCTCCACCTGGCTCTGCTGCTTTGTGGAGCGGCGCAGAATTGCGCCGCTCTACACCCCGCAACTGGTTTTTTACTGTGGTTGTCTTCCACGCGGCCCGACGCTCAGTGCGCCGGGCCCCCGGCCCGCTCAGTGCGGGTAACGGGTTGCCCGACGGCAGATCCCATAGGATCCACCGCCGCGCGGGTGAGCCGAAGCTCGGGGAAATCCCCAACGGGCGCGAAGCGCCATGGCGAGAAACTCGCCTCGTCCCTACTACCACCAGAGGTAGCCGCCGGGATCGGCTTCCAGCGAGAGCCACACCTCTTCTTATCATAAGAAGAGGGGACTTCGCCCTTCCCCGCATGAAGCGGGTGGCCACACGAAGTGGCCCGCCGGGTTGAACCCGGCCATCCCACGCCCCATATGGGGGTCCTCTCGTCAGACTATTAGCCCGCGGCAGAGAATCTGCCGGGTTGCCCAGGGTGCACCACAAGGAGGTTGTCTGACATCGCACCCCAGAGATGACAGACCTAAATTAACAATCGCGAAGTGGACATGTTTTCATACAGATTACCATTATTATTTTATATTATTTTTTAGCTTTTCTTATAATTTTCCCTATTTGTTTTCTTTTTAAATTACCCCGGTATTAAAATAAGCAAAAGGGAGAAAAATCATATCGGTCAAGCCGTATTTAAGTTTTCGTTTACCTAACGAACGGCGATTTTATAGAGACTTACGATAACCTATACCTAACGTCGTCAGTCTTTTAAGGAATTCAGAGTCTTTAAACTAATAGGCATAACAATATTTGGATCAGCCATTGTCCTTTAGTTGTAGCCCGGCTATATGATATTGATATTTGAATGTGCTAGTTCTGGGACGAGTTGCAAGTATGTCAGGGCATGCACAGGCTAGAATGGCAGATTTATTACCGAAAAAAATAACAGGCTGCTAATTGCGTAATGGCAATGCGGTCAATAATTGAATTAAACAATTGGTCACTGTGTCCAACAAGCGTTGACGTGCATTTTAGTTCGTCAGGTGCTCGCACGTGGCGCTGCCGTAGCCCAATCGGAATCCGATTTATAAGCAATAATTGTACAATCGCAGCAATTGCGACAGTCTCTAAAGATCGGTAATAAGCCTGCCTGTAGTTAATCCTAAATACACACACGTAGCTTGCTCCGTAGAAGACACGACCGACAGTGACCACCACAACATGTAAGCTTATCTACGTTATTATTATAACGAGGAAAGATTTGTATGTATGTATGTAACAAATAAACTCAAAAACTACTGAATCGATTTCAAAAATTCTTTCACCGTTAGAATTCTACATTATCCCTGAATCACATAGGTTACAAAATTCTTTTTCCTACGGGAAAATATAAAATTCCCACGGGAAAAGAAAAACAACGCGGGCGAAACTGCGTAGAGCTAGTGTCTCTATATAAAACAAAAGAACAATGAAACTAAATCTTTCTTCTTTTGCGATTGTGTAATCAGCGTCTTTTTTTTTTTATTAATTATTCAATAAAGGTACAATACATTAATTATATCAATTAATTGCCAAACTGTTAAAACAGTTTGTTGGCAAATTACAAGCTCAAATATAGAGTTTGCTTATACCTACCTAATCTATTTCCTATAGTATAATACTATATGTTATTTATTATATACTATCTATTTATGTTACTGTAAATGGTATGCGACAAAAAAAATGTACTTTGGATTACGATTAGCTCACAGTTACCGTAGAGCTAAACAAAGCTTTTTTTAATTTACATTTTATAACTGGCCTACTAAATTTGGTTTCTTGCCTTAACACATCATACATATTAAATATTTTTGGAACTAGATACTTAGTTGTTCTTTTTCCATAATAGTTAACAGCTTTTGGCTGCACTAATTTGCCAAGACCTTGTCGCCTACTATTATAATTATATGTTATTTTCACTTTAATATCATCAGTATAGTACTGCTCAAGGGCCAACAAATATTTAAATTTACTATGTACTGGAAGCACTTTGCAAATTCCAAAATTATTTTTCATAATCCCCTTTACAGTCATCTTTAGTTTTCTTGTCAACTAAGTATTTTAGTAATCTCATCTGTATTTTCTTAATGTCATTTAAATAAGTTGAGAAGGTACGTCCGTATGCACTGAGCCGATAGCTAATCAGTGATTCTGCAAGAGCATAATAAACAGTATATAAAGTTTTTTTACTAAGTAAAGTTTTCAAGTTATAAAACTTACCCAACACTATTCTAAGCTTATTGCACAGTTTATCAATATGTAACCTCCAACTAAATTTTTGATCAACAGTAAGGCCGAGATACCTCTAATGGAGAACAATTACAATTTGCCTTACTGTTATGTAGGCATTCATATGTATGACCCAATATCACCAATTCCTGCCTATGGATTTTTTTGCAGCTCTATTGTAAGGTGAGCATATATGCATGCACTTTGTCTTAGAAAAATTAATTATTATTCCGTTGTCATGTGCCCACTTTATTATATTCTCAAAGTCACTCTGTATGTTTAATTGTACTTCATATATATCTTTCGCAGAATACAGTAAACACATGTCATCGGCATACATATATGCTCTACACTTTTTTAATACATTAGCGACACTATTCACATGCATTATGTAACTTACTGGGCCATACACAGAGCCAGTTGGTACCCCTAAACTCACAGCAGCTTCTGCTCCTGCTACCCCGCTGACAGCTGTGCGGATTGTTCTGTTGGTTAGGTAATTTTTAAACCACTCATTAGTGGGCCCTCTTATACCACACTCCTGCATTGCTTGTAATAGCACATCATGGTCTAATGTGTCAAATGCCTTTTTGTAATCAACAAACACCACCATAACCTGTTCACCATTATTTAGACTACTATTAACATCATCCGTGAAGCTTGTCAGCGCGGTGACAGTACTGCGCCCCCGCCTAAACCCATGCTGTGTGTTTGATAATATATTATATTTCTCTAGAAATTCACTGATTTGTTGTACAAGTACTTTTTCCACTATTTTGTCTATAACTGAGAGTATTGCAATGGGTCTATAATTTGTGTAATCTTTATGACCACCAGACTTATAAATAGGTCGTATAATAGACTTTTTTAATTCATCAGGATACATATTTTTTGTGATACACATATTAATAAAAAGTGTCAACAAAGGACTTATTTGTTTCTTTACATACTTAAGATCCTGTGGTCTTATCATATCTAACCCTGGGGCTTTTCTGATTGACAACTTATCAATATATTTCTCTATAACATGTGAGGAAACCTTTTTGAATCTAAAACTGACATCGCTTTCATAAACATATGTGTTTCTGCTTAAAAATTTTCTATTACAAATATGCTTTATGTCCTGTATTTCGTTACTAAATATTTTTGTGAATCTATTACAGATATCGTATGTATTTTCTTGCTGACCTAAATATTTAATAATTATACTATCTAGACTTAACTTAGTCCTACCCAACCACGAGTTTACGCAAGCCCAAATTTTCCGACAATCCCCCCGACAATTAGTTATTTGCTCCCTTCTATAATTATTTTTAGCAGAGTTTATAAGTTTATTTACAGTATTCCTAAATTTAGTATATTCTAGTCTTTTATTCATATTTTTTGGCGATGATTTCCACAATCGAAACAAATGGTCTCGTTTAAAAATTAATTTATATAACTTATTATTAATCCATGGTTGCCTTATTCTTCTATTACTTACCGTTATTGTAATTTTACTTTCCTCATAAATTCTGCCAAAAACTTCACACAAAGTTTCATATAAAAGCAAAGGACACGTAATTAACTGAAGTTGCTTCCAATCATACTTATCTATCTTTTCTCTAACTAATTTATCACATAATACTTGTTTTGTATTTGCACATATTTTGTTTACATTGCCGCACGCTCCCTTCATTTCAAATGTCACTCCTATGAAATAGTGATCCGAAATACAACTCTCGAACAAAAACGCGAATGCACGCTAGAGATGGGCGGTGGAAAGATTCCAATTGGGAAAATTTCCGGAATTTTTCCAAATCGGGAATAAACCCGGCATTTACGAGGGAAAAAACCCAAATGATGGGTTTTTTCATTATTTGTTAAGGTGTGAGCTCTGTTGTGGAAGTGGCTGCCGCCATCCCTCCCGTGTCGAACGCGGAATTCGACACGGTGAGGAAACGGTTCCGGCGCAAAAAAAAGGCGCCGGGGCCGGACGGTGTCCCAAATAGGGTTCTGGCCCTCGCCCTGGGACACCTCGAAGAGCGGTTCCGGGCGGTGCTCGATATGTGCATCGCCTCGGGCCGCTTCCCCAGGCGGTGGAAGGTGGGCAGGCTCTGCCTCCTAAGGAAGGAGAGCCGCCCGGCGGATTCCCCGTCTGGTTACCGGCCGGTGGTGCTGCTCGACGAGGCAGGGAAGTTCCTAGAAAAAATTCTGGCTTCCCGCATCGTCGAGCACCTGGAGGACCGGGGGCCGGACTTGGCAGTCAACCAATTCGGCTTCCGCACCGGTCGGTCCACGATGGACGCGGTGGCCCTACTCAAGAGGTGGACTGAGGAGGCCACAGCTCGTGGGGAGACTGTTGTTGCGGTGTCTCTTGACATCCGCAACGCCTTTAACAGCCTGCCCTACGAGTGCATTAAGGAGGCACTCCGTTTCCACCGGGTGCCTCCGTACCTCCGCGCCCTCGTGGAGGACTACCTAGAAGGCAGGTCAGTTCTCTACGAGGGCCCGGACGGTCGCGTCCATTCGTGGGCAATGGCGGCAGGTGTACCCCAGGGTTCCGTACTGGGTCCTCTACTATGGAACCTGGGGTACAACTGGGTCCTGCGTGGCAACCTCCTTCCACGATTGGAGGTCGTCTGCTTCGCCGATGACACGCTGGTCGCGGCGAAAGCGAAAACGGGAGAGGAAGCGGCCCACCTTGCGTCGGTCGGCACCTCCTTGGTTGTCCGACGCATCCGCCTCCTGGGTCTGGACGTGGCCCTCGAAAAAACGAGGGCAATGATATTCCACGCCCCCCGTCGCAGGATCCCATCGGGGCTCCGCGTCCGAGTGGAGGGGGTCCATATACCGGTTGAGGCGCATTTTAAGTACCTCGGCCTGGTTTTGGATTCCCGATGGAGCTTCGAGGAGCATTTTAAGCTCCTCGCTCCACGGCTGTGCGCCGCCGGAGCCGCACTCGGGCGGGTCCTCCCCAACGTAGGAGGACCAGGATCGGCTTGCCGTCGGCTGTATCACGGGGTAATACGGTCGATGGCACTCTATGGAGCCCCGATATGGGCGGAGTGCCTCTCCCCCCGTACGGTGGCCCTTCTGAGACGTCCACAGAGGGTCATAGCAACCCGGGCCGTGCGAGCCTATCGCACGGTCAGCCACGGCGCGGCCTGCGTTCTTGCGGGCCAAACGCCGTGGGATGTTGATGCACGCGTACACTCGGGGGTGTATCGGCATCGGGTTGCTGTACGAGAACGGGGGGACGATCTGCTCCACAGGAGGTGGAGCGAGTTCGTACCCTGGCGCAGAGGGAGGCTCTGCGCCAGTGGGGTGAGGCACTCGTCTCCCCAGCTGCTGGCCACCGGACGATCGAGGCGATTCGTCCGGTTTTGGAGGAGTGGGTTGGGCGCCGGCAGGGCAGCCTAACATTCCGCATGGTGCAGGTACTTACCGGGCATGGCTGCTTCGGTCACTACCTGCACCGGGTCGCCCGTCGGGAGGAAACGCCGCAGTGTCACCACTGCGACGCTCCCGACGACACTGCCGAGCACACACTATTGGTGTGCCCGGCTTGGCGACGCCAGCGCAGTGAACTCAACGCTGCGCTGGGAGGCGGAAACCTCTCGCTGCCGAGCATGGTCGTGGCCATGCTCCGTGGCGAGGCGGAATGGGAGGCTGTCGCCTCCTTCTGTGAGGACGTAATCTCGCAGAAGGAGGCCGCGGAGAGGGAGCGGGAGGCAGACCCTCAAGCCGCTCCCATCCGCCGCAGACGGATAGGCAGGCGAAGACGGGCATTCGCAGAAGCGATGCCCGTCTAATGACCCTGCCGTGGAGGCCTGCGTGCACGGTTGGCCCCGTGCACGCCGCCGTAAGGCCCTCCGTCTGGGGATTACCCTGGTGTTCTCGGGCAATCCCCCCTTGGCGATAGCCCGACCAATTGGTCGGGCTTGCCCGGGCGCGTGGGTAGTGGAGTCGCACTGTGGACCTTACCTAGCGCGCCCATAAGGGCAGGGAGAACACCGGGGGGTTTTAGTGGGTAGGCCTGGTATTCTGCCAGGAGAGCCCCACACACGCCCGCCGTCTAGCCCACGGCGGGTACGGTGCGGTTACGCATTTCCCCCCGAGAAAAAAAAAAAAAAAAAAAAGGTGTGAGCTCTGTTATGTTATTGTTCATTTATTTATATGATTTGTATCAACTTTCAAAATTATTCCTATGGTTTTAACATTTAGCAGTCTAATATTGTAACGGAATAACTAATTTTTTATGTAACTACTAAGCAAACTTGAAACAATTTGCAACTTGCACTTAGATATGGCTTAATTAATTTATTGATCTGCCCCCTTTATTTGCTAACTTCGGTTGCCCACTCCAAACTGTTATTTTGTAAGGATGTGGATATCTTTGCTATGGAACCCTTTTTTTGGTATGGGGGAATCTCTTTACGATTCAACAAGGGACTAAAAAGCTGACAAAGCCGCCCCTTGGATATGCCATTGGACTCGGGTATAAACCCCATACCTGGCTAAACCACCCCCCAGCAACTTCTACCCCCAAAGAGGCACGATCGGGATCGGCGCCAGCCATTCCACAAGCGCACCGTTGCGCCTGGAGACAGGCGCAACGGTAAGTCAGCATTACTCCCCCAAGCGCTGGTACTACTCTACGCAGGGGTCGCCAAGTGCCATGATTATATCCTCGCAGAAGGAGGCGACAGCCTCCCACGCCGTCGCGCTGGTCAGCATCTCGCATACGATGCTGGCCAGCGCGACGGGCGCACCCCTACAGCCCAGCGCGAGGGCTAGTGCGTCGCGCTGGAGTTGCTAGGCCGGGCACTCCGAATTTTGCCGTGGAGGCCTGCGTGCACGGTTGGCCTCGTGTACGCCGCCGTAAGGCCCTCCGTCTGGGGATTGCCCTGGTGTTCTCGGGCAATCCCCCCTTGGCGATAGCCCGACCCAGGGGGTTTAGTGGGTAGGCCTGGCACTCTGCCGGGAGAGCCCCACACAAGCTCGTCGTCTAGCCAACGGCGAGTCCCCCCACGTTGGGGAGGGCCCGTCCGAGGGCTGCCGCGGCGGCAGACAGCCTTGGGGCGAGGAGCTTAAAATGCTCCTCGAAACCCCATCGGGGATCCAGTACCAAACCGAGATTTCATCGAGCTCTCGATCTAGACTTGGACACCTTCATCCCCGGACACGGAGTTCCGCCGATGGTCTGCGGCGACGCGGCCGCCTGAACGTCAAGGCCGTCGTTTTGTCATCGGCCACGTCCAGCTCGAGGAGACGGATGTGCCGGACACACAGAAAAGGCACTCCGTGGAAACGGAGTGCCTCCTCTATGCATTCGTGGGGGAGGCTGTTGATTGCGTTGCGGATGTCTAGTGACATTGCAACGACAACCTCCCCTGCCGACGTGCCCCCCTCAGTCCACCTCTTGAGCTCTTGAGATGGGCCACGGCGTCTACGGTGGACCGGCCGTTGCTGAAACCGAACTGGCACTCGGCCAAGTCCAGTCCCAGGCCAAATGCTCGACGAGCCGGGATGCGAGAATTTTCTCAAGAATCTTCCCGGCCTCGTCGAGCAGCACCACCGGCCTGTACCCCGACGGGGCATCGGCGGGGCAGTTCGGCTTCCGAGCAAGGCAGGATTCCAGCACAGGGGGAAACGGCCCGAGGCGATGCTAGTAGTGAGCAGCGCCCGGAACCGCACCTACAGGGCGCCCAGTGCCAGGCACAGGACCCTCGCTGGCACCCCGTCCGGTCCTGACGCCCTCCCCTTCCCCTTGCGACGGAACCGCTCTCTCACCGCGTCGAACTCCAGGTTGACACGGGAGGGCCCGCTTCCTCCACGTCCAGGGAGGCGCTGGGGGCGACCATCCTCGGGGGCTCAAAGGGTCCAGGGTCGGTAAAAGCGACCCTAGGACCCTCTGCACGAGCCCCTCGTCCATCCGGTGTATCGGGGGAGCACCGTCTTGATACGTCCTCACCAGACGGTACGGCCGTCCCCAAGGGTCGGAATCGAGGAGCTCTATAAACGAGTTCCACGACTCCGAAACGGCCCTCAAGATCTCTGTCTTGACGGCCTTGTTCGCCTCCCTGTACGCCCGATGCAGATAGTGTCCTCTTTGTCGGGCGTTCACTGCATCGCAGGTAGGCGCGCCTTTGCTATGGTACCTAGCGTTCACATGACAGTTATGCAAAAGCCAAAGCGGAAATAATTTGTTTATTGATTTCTATATTGTTTTAAAAAACGCTACTTGCGACTTCTTTGTCTCTCGCTCAAACCTTTACCCCGGCAAGATCAAATGAATCTTTGTTCTCGTACGACACGAGCGTGGAAGTATTTATGGCTTAGAACAAAAGCTTTGTACGAATTTTTAAAGATTATTATATTAAAATTACAGAAGTAAAAAAAATCGCAAACTCAAAAGTAAAATAGCAAATAGTAATCTCCACGTAGTTAAAGAATGAGATTTAAAACTACAGCGTAGCGTGCATGTGCATATTGCTTAGAAATAGTGTTACTTAGATTATTGATAGGTCATGGCATCAGCGCAAAGACCTATCAATAATCTCAGTGGTGTTATTACTCTGACCGTATTGAGAACATTTATTGTATTTTTTATTCTTTATTTGCATTTTATGTTTTAAATCATATTGTTACTATTAGATATGCGCGTATCTAATGAAAAAACCCGAATATTTACCCGATTTGGGAATTTTCCGGGAATAAACCCGGGAATTTTCCCACATTTGGGTTTTTACCGGGTAGAATCCCATCTCCACGCTAGTCCCGTCTCGTTCTAACCCATAGATGATCGATGCATGACGACTCGAGCCTACCTGCTACGATCGCTTCGCGTGTTATCTCTGTAGTTGGTATTGCTGACTGCAGGCCATATCCACACAGGGTGTTTTTGTATCTCGTAATAGTTCTGCTCATTTTATCATTTAATAAGTCAATGTTTGTATCACCCACAATTATCGTATTTTCACGCGCAGGTATTTTTTGCAATATGTTATTAAGATCATCAATAAAAAATAGCGCATTTTTATTTGGTGTTGCTATGTTGCTGGAAATATTACAAACTTAACTTTGAAATTGTCATTTCTATTAGATAATGAAGTCTGTAAAGCAGAGTGGGCGCTGTTAGCCGCCGCCGCCGCCGCACCCTGTCCGCGCTCTATGCTCATTGCTGTTATTTATCACCCCCATTATTAATTGTGGACAGAAACAAAGGTTATTTTTAAAACCTCACGTTTATGTACATCCGGGGGTTGGATATAAAATAGAAACAACAATGGGCATTTTTTATTAGACTGCATAATAAAATTAAAATATTTCTATTGTAATTCTCAAAAATAAACAAATATTAAACTGTATTGTGTATGCGGAAAGGATATGGAATTGCTTATCATTTACTTATGTCATTAATATTTATGTTTAATAAATGGTGGAGTTTCATAATGTCAAAAATACTATACTTTACTAATGCGATAAATTCAATATGGAAATAAAGAAGTTCTATAAAATTTTAATAATCCTAGGTGATCCAGCAACGCGTTACTGTGGCTCACAGTAATTACAGTATGTTCTTTGTATATTAGTCCATTTCTTTGTTGTTTGCTCAGAATCAGATATGTTAGATGTCTGTGGACATTTCATTGGTTTACGTATTATGGATTCGTTAGTTTTTGTTTGTACGAAAGAAATTAAATGAATTACTGTCGTATCAATGTTATACTAAACATCCTAGTGGAATAGACTGTAGCATAAAAAAATGATACACAATGCCATCTACTGGATGGTTACCTAACATAACCGAGTGTTGTGCTGTGTCGATTAGTTTATCGCCATCTAATAATTAATATTGAGGTCAATAATCGTGATAAAAACTATCCTATGTTTTAAGTTAGACCAAGTTATACACAGTAAGCCAAATTTTATTAAAATCAGTTAAGTAATACTTTTTTATTTGACTTTTGATTTGATTTGGATTTTTTTTTATTTACTTACTACATTAAACATTTAAATAAAACTACACTTTTTTTTGGATTTACTTGCGTATATTTAGTTTTTAAACTTTTTAATTATTTAGCTCGACGACGACGGTTCGACCGCTTTATGCTGTAAAGAGTTCGGAACGTCGATTGATTGAATGTTATAAATAATTATGATTGTTGTTTCATTTGGAGTTGTTTTTATGAGCTGTGGTGGTTTTATTTTGATTAGCTGTTACATCGCCATGACTATATCACGTGAAGATATCGGATTAAGAAGCCTTTTTTAAGACGAAACACCAAGGTCGAGAGAATTCAAAAATAGGTATTTGTATAGTACATTGTTACCCCAGGGGTGAAAGTAACTTATTTAGTCCCTCGACCTATTGGTGCCCTCGCCACGCTCGGGCGCCAAACAACGTCTCGGGACTATACACGGTTATTTTTTTATCACCCTGGAAAATTTAAGGGACGCTTCACGGCATGGTATTAGAATAATTTAAATATAAATTAAAAAAATAACCCCCCTCCTTAATTTTATATTAATTTTTAAAAAAATACAAAAAATGCTGCACTAGTTGAGAGCAGCATTTTTAGAGATTTTTTTATTTTTTTTAATATTTTTTTAAATTTTTAATTTCATTTTTTTTATTTTTTATATAATATTGGATGTGTCCTGAGGCATCCCTAAAATTTTCCAGGGTGATAAAAAAATAACCGTGTATAAGACTTTAACCCGAGGTTAACATTGTGCTTTTCATTACGAATACAAGGAAAGTATAAATAAAAAATGAATCAGCTAAAGCAAAAAACGTGTAAATTTTATTTTACACAAATCAACAACTTCTGCTTTAGCCCTTTCTCTTATAAAATCGAGCGTTAACTCCATACCTGAATTAGATGTGAACTCATTGTGTTAATTATTAACACGATGTTATACAAATATAATTAACAGTTAATACAAATCTCTGCTATAGGGAAGTATTAACAAAACTCTACAAATGGAAAAAACAAATATCGCATTGCCGCTTTCCCGCTTATTTTGTTTTTTTTTCTGTGGCTGGCCAGCTATTCAGCTATTATTTTTCAATTTCATCATTAAAAAAATAGAAATAGAAATTTTAAACAAATAGTTGAAAGTAAATTATAATAAAGTCATTTAGAAATTATATTCTTTAAATACTTAACATTATGTAATTTCAATTTACACCGCGCTGTAATTGAGTGGCTGTATGGGAAAATAGAACTAGTTGCTTTTTTAAAATTTGAAAGCAGCTGTCAGTTGAAAGTAATTCTTCCTAGGGCTGAAAAGTATTACTTTCAACCCGCTCCTCAGGCAACTGCAGACCTACTTTCAGAGTATGAGTAATGAAAAATTTATTGCTGTCACGTTGTGTGTCCGAACAACTGAACTGAGCGCGATAGGGACAACTGCAGCTGGGACCGAAAATACCTATGAAAAGTACACAAAATATACGTTTCGAAGTCCCCTGTTTTCTCCGCGAAAAATTGACCGATTTAATTAGTTTTTACGTTAAAAATTAAAGCAAGGCTTTTTCTGTGTTCCTATGTTTTGCTTTTTTCATATAATCTTCTTCAATTTGTTTGCTGGACGTTTGAATAGGTACAGCAGAATTATTATGGGTCGATTTTTAGGTTTTTGAAGGTTTAAAATCTCTTATAATAATCAACTTAATAAAAAAAAAAGGAAAACATAGGAACATGCTTATAGTGGCCATTGATTTTATTGGAAAAAATAGAGCAACTAGTGCCATTATCCAGGAAGGAAACAGGGGACTACGTTTGTATCGAAAAACGGACTGTAAGATTTCCTCTTAATAAAGTTGAACTTTAATTTTAATATATAATAATTATCTTTCAATATTTAAACAATTATCAATTTAATCAACATTTTCAAAGTTTGTCGATTATGAACAAAGAAATCTCCCCTTTTTATGAATGAGTAGAACATATGCAACGTGTTTGGTACATACATATCCTATTAAGCCGTAACCTGTATGTACCAAACACCTTGTAGGTATAGATGGACATTTTCATGATCAAGAAAACGAGCAAGCTGAAGTATTTAAATAATATAGTAAGCTTTGTTTAACTTTCTTTAAATGCTTTCATATGTATGTAGTATTCTTGACAATGACAGGCAGGAGATAGTTCCACAAATTTATTATCTTTGATTCATAGCTCTAGCGCTAGGCCCATCCCGAGCATTCTCGCATGCATTCACTCTCCGAGGGGAAGTTGTTGCTGACGGGCGGCGATGGCACGGCGGGGCAGTGCTGCGACCACCTGATCTCGAAGCATTTGCTGGTAGCCCAGTCAAATACATACCTGGAAGGATTTGTGTTATGTAGGTAGATCCTGTTAGGAGAATCGTGGCAAAAAGTGTACTAACTCAAGGGATTTCCCATGACATCCGTTTTTCTGTTGTTTTCTGTAAATTCAAAGGATTGATCAAATAGGTAAAAAATGCAAATGTGCTATATTGTATTGCAAAATTAAAAATATACATCTCATGCAGGCCGAGATCGGGAATCTAAAGGCGTAGAGGGTATTACTCCTCTGGGTATTAGCACCAAGGAGGGGTCGCCAGTATAGTATCTTGTCGAAATATATATGTCATCTCTTCGAAACATAGTCACCCGGATGGTCTACCTCCAACCTATCCAACCAAATAGGAAAATTGAAGTCGGTCCAAGAAGGTCCGAAATAAGTAGGCAAAAGGTAAATCCTCTGCGAAATCCTTTTGCGAAAACATCATACCGTAGAAAAGACAGCGGAGCGGGCCCCTTACCGCTCCTCTCCGGCGCCGACATCAAGGTAAGGGAGTATCAACATCATGGTAAGGGAAAACCCTTACTTTGTTGTCGACGCCGGAGAGGAGCGGTAAGGGCCCGCTGCGCTGTTTTTCTGCTGTCTCTAAATTAGACAGATTGTCAATGGCCGCATTCCCAAACGCAGTCAAATACAATTTATTCCTAAAATAGGTAAAAAAATTTGCTGACATTTAAAATGAAAGTAATTTTACCGTACTTCATGCGGCCACTTGTTACGGACCGACCATTCTATGAGACAATGTTTCTCCTTCGGCTTCTGTTTACATTTCTCAGAGTCCACTGAAAGCAAGAAAAGAAAAGGATGATAGTTTTGTCAAACGTTTATTTCGTATCAATAGGAAAGCTGATAATGTTTCTGTCCCTCTGTCTGATTACAAAAAAAAACATGCGAAGTTTTTCTGTTTTAACCGACTTCAAAAAAGGAGGAGGTTCTCAATGCGATGCGTATGTTTTTTTTGTGTGTATGTTACGCGATTACGCCGCCAATTGTGGACCGATTTTCAATTTTTTTTTGTATTCGATAGAGTAAACTCCAAGGGTGGTCCCATGGTCACCAAAGAGGATCTGATGATGGGATCCCATGAAAATCGAGGAAAATCCTTAAATTTTGGTGTGTCCAACGTGTTTTGTGTGTATGTTACGCGATTTCTTCGCCAATTGTGGACCGATTTTCAATTTTTTTGTATTCAATAGAGTATACTCCTGGGGTGGTCCCAAGGTCACCAAAGTCAGGATCTGATTATAGGGTTCCATAAAAATCGAGGGAAACGCTAATTTAATTATTCAATCAGGGTTTCTTTCACTAAAAAGTTAAAAATAAAAAATATTTTACAAAAAATAAAAACCGACTTCAAAAACACTGAAAAGTTAAAAATAATATAAGAATAGGTACAGACAACATCACACTTCTATATTGAAGTCGGTGCCAAATTTTAAGACTTAAATGTCGCATGACGCTACATGCAGGTAGGTAATTCTTTTACTAACTTGCAACGTAGCGAGCCCTTACTAAATAATTTTATTCCGCTTTAATTCAGTAGTTTCTTGGTATTTTGCCTAAACAAAAAAACTAATAAGATTTCGATTTTTCTAATTTTTTCTGCCCTTAACTATATTTCTAGGCTAGTCGCAGAGTGCGCGACCTAAGCAAAAATATGCTTTTTTTGCATTTCAATTACTAATGCTGTCACGGGCCGGATTGATGGCACTGGCGGGCAGGATTTTGCCCGCGGGCCGTAGTTTGAAGACCCTTGAATTAAACGAACAAAGAAGGAGGCTAGGACTAGAACAAGAGCATTCTTCCTTGATCTTTTAGTGTAAACGAAAGTTCGTTTTGAGCATTTACACTAATAGGTCAACGATCAAGAATGAGAACCAGCCCCCGTAGCACGTCCACCAAAACACGATATGATAAAGCGATTTAACGCGGTGAACTGTCAAAATACGGTGAAACCCTATTGTATTTTGACAATTCACCGCGATAAACCGCTTTATCATATCGTGTTTTGGTGGGCGTGCTAGGGGGGCAAGAACAAAAATTCTTCTCAAATTTCTCAATCTTGCTCAATTGCGTTAATTCTGAAGTTAGTTGTGTTTCGTTATATGTCCGACTCAGACCGCAATTATTTAACAATAGTATTACAGCATTTATTATTTTGTCTCAAATATGTACTTAAGAGGAAATTGTACGGGTCGTTTTTTCCATATAAACGTAGTCCTTTCTGGATAATGGTAATTACTGTTCTGTTTTTTCCAACAAAATAAATGACCACTATTAGCATGTTCCTATGTTTTCTTTCTTTTATTAAGTTATTTATTAAAAGGTTTATATCTCAACTTTCAGAAAAGTGAAAAATTTACCTGATTTTTTGCTATATTCAAACATCTAGCAAACAAATTTGACGAGATTATATAAAAAAACAAAACATAGAAACACAGCCAAAGCCTTTCTTTAATTTTTAACGCAAAAAGTAATTAAAACTAGACAGTTTTAGCGGAGAAAACAGGATACTATTAAAACGTATATTTTGTGTCCTTGTTATAGGTATTTTCGGTCCGAGCTGCATTTGTCTCTGTCGCGCTCAGAACGATTGTCCCGGCACACAGCATTACATTTACAAATTTAAATCCATAAGTTCAATCGCTAGAACATAAGATGCTCTAGTGCCGCTTACGTCAAGCGGACGAGCATTCCTAGAATATTCCAGAGAATCTATAAGAACGCAGACAGAACAACGAAAGTATACTTAATAGAGTGGGGATAGAATGAGCATCCACTCGTCTGATATAAATCGTTTTTTTGATTGCGGGCTGACATGAATAAGAAAACAAAAGGAAAAGTAAGGCAATCGGAGATACTAACGAAGAATTCGAGTGCCTACATTAAAAGTACATCGCGATGATTCCAAATTGAATGGGTCGCTAAGACAGGAATGACGCGAACAACTTTAACAAATTCACAATGAATGCAGGCAGAACGCAAATCCTACTCCTGTTGGGGTCTTTGATTGGCCACTTTGGCTCTAATCGCATGTTAATAAAAATGGGTTTGAGTAACACAGAGACCTACAGGGTCTTCAAAGAGGAAAAGGAGAGTATGGAACACATAATTGTGCACTGGGATTCTCTAGCTAGCAGGAGAATGAGTCTCTGCGGCATCGGATATTCAAAACCCGAAGAATCCAGGACTGGGGTAGACCCGTGGATAGACCTGGACCAATTGTGAGACATACCTATGAGTGAACTTAATTGATCCATAAATGGTCATATCCTGGGGCAGCACAAAATATCTTCAGGGGTCGAAGTGCAGGGCCCCATTATACGCTAAGATCGCTTTGATAACTGTCATATACAGCTAGACAGGCTAGAATGGGAAAGCTTCTAAAAACTGCATTCAAGCAACTTTAGGGCGCGGTCAGAACAACAGCTATAGTTAAAAGATATGAACTAGCATATAGTGCGCATATAGTAGCATATAGTAAAATATAGTGTGACTATTATCTAGGCGCGGTCAAATTGACAATTGTGCTCTATGAGCTAAGAACAATAAATCAAACTAGCTGAGCTACGTAGATATGTCGATACGTTATAAAATAATGGTATATAGTTGTAGAACTAGAGAATAATTTCTACACTGGCGAATAACTTCTACTTGCTCGGCTTCATAACCTAGCTATCAGTTACTTACATTATAAGAGCGGTTATCTTCAATATTTCAACCAGCTGAACTAATTTATTATTTTATCACATCTTAGTAGCTTGTTGCATGACCAAAAAACTAGTCACTTATTATGTTGTCATCTCACTCATAAAAATAGAATACTTAGTATTAAGCTATCAAAAAGTGTACGGACCCCAATGTTTGTCGTGAATAACGATGAATAACCGGACTAGAGCATGATAAAGCTTGGGAAACGTTGCTAGAGGCTACGGTAATTCCTTAACACCAGGGCGAGAGGTATATTTTAGCCCTCATGTTGTGTAAAAAAGTAAAAATAAAATCTTTGGGCACAGCAAATGTGTGGTGTCTTATATTGTATAAGTTGGATTTAATGTAGATATACTCACACGCATCCAAATAAGGTAATAAGACGAAAACTATGAAGATATTACTCCAGCACTTGAACATTTCGCTTCTCTTGATAAAAGGTTATCACTTTAACCGCTAGACGTATGCGCAATGATTTATTTTTTATTATAATTTGATTTAAATATGCACATGGAAAAGGAAATTATACAGTTAAATTTTACTCATATAAAAATTTAATATATCGCGGTGATATTCAACGCTATCGAACAAATTTAATGGGTCACAGCGTTTGTAGATATATGTATATGTAGATGTATTCTGGTTTTTGTATACCTACTGTACAAATATATGAATTTCAAGAGATAATGATAGTTCGTCAATTAAATTTGATATAATGCAACAATAGATCAAAAAAAATCTACGCAGTATAAATATTTTATCAAATGATTTATTTGTTATACTAATGTCAAATAGATAATGCTGGTAGGTAAGTATCATACGTATAAGTATCATAAGTATGTTATACTTATGTCAAATAGATAATGCTGGTAGTATAAGAGATAACGAGAACTTCTCGTTATCCCTTTGGTACCTTCCGATTCTACTCGGAGTACAGTCCAGTGCCGAGGCCACAGCGCCACCGACGCTTTTCCGTCTTGCATTGCATCACAGAAAATCAAAAACATCCGTATAGTGAATTTAAAAAAGGACGGGTTGCATCCCTGCCACTATTAGCCAGTCCAGCATTTACACGAAAATGTTGATTTTGGCCCAAGATACGTCTTGTTTATGTAGATTTTAAGAAATAATCTAGAATTCTTGAAATAAAAAACTATGGATGGATGAAACAAAATTTACAAGAAACATAGGATTAACAATGGAATGGACAAACTGCAGAATTTGCATGAATATTTGCATGAATATTGAATTTATTATTTACTAGCAAGAGATTCTCTAAGAGATTTATTTAGAAAAAATAATATATTGACTTTCGCAGGACAGTATATTCATGAAAATTTGATTTATGTCTTTAAAAATTTATATTAAAGGCAAGCAGACAATACACTCAAGTCATTATAACGTTATATAATTAATAACTTTATTCCAAAACAACTTTAAAAATTATAATTTATTTGAAACCAATTTCCAAATCCACAATTTAAAACACAAGAAATAAAAATAAACTTGCCGTTCCAACATACAGACTTCAAAAAACTAGAGGCTCGTTTATGGGAAATAATGTGTAACGTGTTACAACAAAGTTCCACAAAGTGTTACTGATTTGCCTTTTCTGAAGTTTAAAGCGCATTTAACACGTTCAATGCGGGCCCACATATCCCAAACTTACCAGGGAAGCGACATGAGCTCTATGATTCTCACGTTCAATTTTACTATGGTGCGTGAAGAACAATATTTGTCCACATTAGTACCTAACTGAATTTAAAGGTCAATAACTCTGTGAAATTTTAAGAAATTTTCATGATTTAACTTTTATAATCTTGTAAATATATTTAAGTTTCTACAGCATGAATCGTTCTTAGTTTTGTTATGTATTTACATAGATATAAGAAATATTGTACCACTCTGATTTCATGAGAATCATTTTGCCATGCCGCACTACGTTGGTAAAGCCAGTATTAAGCAGTAGTGATGGGAAAAAATAAAAAATAAAACATCGACTATAAGAATCAACAAGAGCAGTTTTATTTGCCATAATATTTAGTATTAATAAATAGAATTGGGTCTCACTGCAATTCAATATAACCACTACCTTTGAGGAAATTTTCATAATAAGTAATTTGTAAATTAATCATTAAAAAAAATATTTTTGTCATCTAAAAACAGTGACATAAAAAGCTTAGTTTCCCTTTTCATTTATTCCTTGCTATATTATAGCAATTAAAGTATATTGCTTTACCACACTCTTCATAGAACGTGCGGTTGGTTGTGCGGACACTGTGCATCACTATGTCTGACTGGCCAGCAGGGCACGTCTGCATTATGTGCGGCATGAGGTGCGAGGGCATGACCATAAAGTTGCCACGCCGCACGCAACGGTAAATAATTAACTTGTGTGCATCATGAATATTATTTTCCCATGCCCATTTTTCACAATTTTTTGTTATATTTGAACACACATAAACAAATGTCTATTTGTCTCTTTTTTACTCACGATATCACCTATAAAAATTTCCCCCGCACCACGGTGAGAAACACGTTTTTCTCCGTCGCACCGTGATTAAGTCGAGGATGGCTCTATACTGTACATGACGCATAGATAGTGTTAATACTCTTATGAGTAAAGGTTATTATAAAGTCAACGATTATTTGAATAATGCCAATGCTTGTAGTGTGAATTAGTAGTCATTTTTCGTTAAAACGTAAAGAATTGTAGTTGTGTATACTATTTATGTAAAAATATTGCTGTGTATGGTAACGATATAATATTTATTGTAAATGTTGTTACTTCTAATAAAGCTCATAAGTTTCTTGCGCCCATTCTTCTTATCAGTAAAAGATGTCCTAATTTGGATGATTCAAAAGAACTTTCTAACAAGTAATATTTGAATACAGAATAAAAAAATAGACCCACTAAAATGCACACCTTCCAAATCCAGTTTTCAGTCAATGTTTGGGCAGCATAGACGATATTTCAATCGGCTCAATTATTTTACCAACGACGTTGAACGCCGAAAGATTTTTAGTTAGTAGCACTAAGAGACGATTTGCCGCCTCTATTGAAAGATGTTCTTCTGGCCCCAAGACGAACGTATGTTTTTACAAATGAAGGAAGCTCTGCTCTTAATGGGCGAAATGTAAGTACGAGTAATTTCTTGAACGAAAATTACCCAAACAAATAGATTGATCGGGAATGCCAGTGGGCTGGCCAGTATATACGTTCGTTTGACTTATTACCCCTGGACTATTTTCTGTGGGTGTCATGAAACAAGGAGTGTACAGAACCACCGTAATCACCGAGGTCGAATTATAAGATCGCATTATTATGTGCTAACGAAATCAACATTGACCCAGGGATGTTGCGTAGAGCCACCAGTCAAAGTGGTCTTCATGCTACAATGTGCTTTCAGCAACGTGGAGGCCATTTTGGACAATTGATGCATTATTTTAGCAAATTTTATTTTGTGAAATGTGTACCTAATGTACTTATAAGTTTATTAAAATTTTATTAAGAAAAGAAATGTCTTCAAAATGTTTAATAGCTCCTAACAAGTATATTCTGGGCGATGATGAAATTATGGGTTAACTTTCAAAGCTCGAAACGAGCGAAGTTCTTGAGTAAGAGTGTAGTTAAAAATATTTTGAAAGTAGTATGATAAAGAATAATAATAAATCAAAAAATTGTATTCTTAAGTGGGCATATTTTCGAAAAGTTTGGATGTTTCATAAAAATAGTTTAAAAAATGATTTATTTTAAAAAAAGCTAAAATTTTGATCCTTGAGTTAATAATTTTTTCTCACGTCAATTACACTATATGATGTCATTTGGCTGCAGGTTTCTATAAGGTAAATAAAAGAAAAGAAAACATTTACTGACCACAAGCACACATACAGGAAAATACAGTTTAACATAACTACCAATAAGGACCCACCCTCAGCATAAGCTGCTATTCAGGGTGGTGATTCTGTAACTCATCCATTGATCGACAATCGTTATCAGACTGGATGACTTAATGAAAAAAAGTGGAATTACGTTCATTAGCTATAAGTATTGGTTGATTTATTCAAGAAATATACCAAGACCACTCATGTGACGACGTTACACAATGTTAAACATATAAAAAATCAGTTTCAATCAAACAGAATTATTAAATCTATACGATGGCCGATTGCCGATTTGTTGCAAAATCACCCACCTGGTCGGGCCTAAGTGGGGGAAAAGATAAAACAATTAACAGAAAATCATACAAAATATACATAATAATAATAAATACATAAGATACATTCAACAGTGACATCGAAACAAAACAAGAAAAATACAAAACAATGCACACAAAGATCATATTTATATGTATTTAATTTTTAATACAACAATGTTATAGGTACCTATAATACAACGGTCGTAAATCAATTAGTCTTACATACCCGGTTTTCCATTTAAGCATTACCAGTCTTTCACACTGTTTACATCAAATGTCAATTATGTACGGTAAAGGTACTTCGTTCGGGCTGCTTATTGGAACGATTAAAACTGTGCCTTTCTGAAAATTGATTATTCCCTTTTTTGATTCGTGTTTTATTGTTCATAATATGTATGTTTAATACAAATCGAGCGTCGTCGGTGCGCTGTGGACTCGGCACGGCACTAGCCTTCTAATCGGGAGGTCCGCCGGGGTCGTCGGTGCGCTGTGGACTCGGCACGGCACTAGCCTTCTAATCGGGAGGTCCGGGGTCGTCGGTGCGCTGTGGACTCGGCACGGCACTAGCCTTCTCATCGGGAGGTCCGGGGTCGTCGATGCGCTCTGGACTCGGCACGGCACTAGCCTTCTAATCGGGAGGTCTGTGGTTCGATCTTGCCATGCAAAACACTTTGGTACAAAGTGTTTTTCGTTTTTCGAATTTCACATGTACATTTGTCCGACGCTCTTACGGTCAAGGAAAACATCGTGACGCAACCTGTATACCTGCGAAGAAATTCAAAGATGTTTGTGATGTCGACCAATCCATACTGGGCCAGCGTGGTTGGCTATAAGGTCTAAACATACTAACTTCTAAGTTAGGGTGTTCGATGATAATGATACCAATACAAATCTACCTACCGTGGCACTGGTTGACTCAATGCCTCTGACTCAATTGATTCCTGTCCCGTAGTATCAGGTTTCTCAGATTATGGACGTGTCGCAGGAAGGGTGCCTTAGTGAGTATGCTCCACCTTTTTAAGGGAGAGTCCTACGGCCTGTTGACTGGCTATTGGCAGGAGAGGTTTGCAACGGAATTTCATCTCGTATAAGCCCGTTGCCTTAATAATCTAAATGATAAGGAAAATTGGTTTGCGCTTTAATCGCAACAAACAAACAAGCTATGCTATTTTCACATGTACATGCATTTAGTAGGTACGGACTTTCTCAACACACGGTGTCTTGTTAATTCTAATGAACTATCTAACATGCTATGTTCCTGCAACTTCGGTAGCACGGTGCGCCATAGTTTAAAAGCATACGCGACCAAAGTTTGCTACTATCAGTTCTCAGTTTCGACGAACTTCTCAGCAACAAGATTGTTCTAATAATAATCTGTGGTTATTTATATTGAAGTGTTTGTTCAACTTTATTGGAAGGTATTCAAGAACCATTAATTGATCATTTCTAATATTAACTATATTTAGATTAGTTTTAGCAACCGCTTTATCAATTCTCAGGTTTTGTTATCTATGTATAACATCAAAGCCATTATCTTAAACCAAGTTTCTCTATCTCCCAAAGTATGTTATAAATGTTTTTTTTTTAAATAATATTTTGATTTTCCCTCTCTGACCCGTTTGAAATCATACCGTACAAATATATCACATAATAAATTGGTAATGAAACTCACACTCTAACACTACTTATTGACGGTAGGATAATCTATTCTGTATCAAAATAATCTCTGTATTGCTTCGTTGCATAATTAAAGAGGAAACTTCACCATTTGCTTACAAAAACAAAATACTTTTGGTATTATTTCGTTTTACTTCCGAGCTTGAGAAAAAAAGTAGAAAAAAGAACCCCGCCGCGACAGTGCAACACTGCCGTGACCAGGATTCGAACCTGGGTTACTACGGCCACAACGTAGGGTCCTAACCACTAGACGATCACGGCTATCGGGGCTTGTGATTTAAACGGTGAAAACAGAGCTGCATTCTAACCAAATACATACAAACAAATTGAGAAGTCGCGTTTCGTTTAACTAGAGTACAATATACACTGTCTCTTTAATTTGGCCATGTTTAACAGAAACTGGGCCACTTTTTGCCTAGTCCGAACATTGATTACGTACCGTGTAATTTGAATAGCCGAGTTGAAGCGTGCGACGGTAAGAACAAATAAAAAATATAAAGATATTTCACAATGTACTCTGGATGGTGTTTTCTTAGTTTACTAGAAGGAAGTTTCATTTCATCTGATTGTATATATCAAAGCCCAAGACCAGGGCCTTATTCTGCTAGCGTTAACGCATTTGTGGCGTCTCAATAACTTTTCAATAGCATCACTTTTTTAAACAGTTATTGCTGATTAACCGATTACTAATTAACACATTTGTCACTATTGACCTATCAAGATATGGTCGTATGAATAAATTGCACCACGAAATGCGTATGAAAGCGACGAAAACAGTTTTATTGAAACGCTATCGAGACACGATAACGACGTTAAGATTAGCGGAATTAGGCCCCAGGCCGGAAGCGAGCTAGTAAAACAGAGGAACTAGCTATCTTATCTTTTTAAGGAAAAAATTTACACCGGGTGCATCATCATCGACCTACACTCGTCCACTGCTGGACATAGGTCTCCCCTAATGCACGCCACCACTCCCGATCTTCGGCTATACTCATCCAGCCTACGTATGTCGTCATCCCATCTTGTCGCAGGGCGTCCCACACTACGTTTTCCGAGTCGCGGTCTCCACTCAAGCACCTTACGACTCCAATGGCCGTCAGTTCTGCGGCTCGTGTGGCCAGCCTACTGCCACTTCAGTTTACTAATTCGGTGGGCTATGTCGGTGACTTTAGTTCTCTGTCGGATCACATCATTTCTGATACGGTCTTTCAGAGATACTCAGAGCATAGCCGGCCGAAAATTATTGCTTTAATTTACTGTTAGCCCCAAGCAGTGTGATATAAACAATAGAGTATAAACAAAAACATGAAAATGAATAGATTTTTTTTCACAAAAAAATAAAACCGACTTAAAAATACCAAGGAGTCATATATAATATAAGAATACATAAAACATCACAGTTTTATATTGAAGCTGGTGCCAAATTTTCAGTATAACTATATTACTTAATTGTTATTTTCATTTTTTAAGACTTCCCAGGTGATCATAGCTTGGCAGCGACTTTAAGGGAACTTTAAGGGAAAATATAAAATTCCCACGGGAAAACAATAATAACGCGGGCAAAGCTGCGAGCGGAAAGCTAGTTTACTTATAAGTAGGTACACCAAAGAAATATTTGTTCGTTTGCAATTGATAAAGTCGCAACTTAAAATCAATATAGGTAATTCATTCAATCTATGAATATAAGAAGGCTTTATTTTTAACCGACTTCCAAAAAGGAGGAGGTTCTATGTTCGACTATATCTATTTTCTTTTTTTTATGTATGTTCACCGATTACTCCGCCATTTGTGGGTCGATTTTCAAAATTCTATTTTCATACCACCTGCACGACAATGCTCAATTATAACCCCCTTAACTTCAACGTAAAGCAAGACATTATCTCCCAAGGGATATAATGTTGTATTAAACTCCCAAGGGAGTAAAGTGTTTTAAATTTGGAATATAAAATTCGTATGAAAATTTAGCATAGATGCTAGCTTAGGAAGGCAAAGGTTCTACGCCCATACAGCGTGGCGTGTATCTACTAGAGACAAATAGCCATTTTACCCTGAGCCTGTGTAAATAATGTTTTTATAAAATCTAACTACATAATCTCTTTACCAAAATTATAAATATTTACCTACATAATAGTGCAAACTAAAATAAACGAATGCTTTTCGTTGGATCTCAGTTTTCGATCCCATTTTTAAGATATTAACGATAGGTCCCAATTGTTATTTCCGTTGAATCCCATGTTATATATAAAAACATGTGTACCTTTCCGAAGAAAAGTGATTTACCTTTATATAATATTTAAAAAGCTAAGTACGTTCAGCCCACTGAGTAAAAATTATTGAATTAATGAAATAAAAGAAGGAACACGAATGAATTCATACTTTATTTGCTCACAAGGACATAGGTCCATGAAGAAGTTTCATTTTTTGTCTCGTTTCTTTGTATATTGATGAGCATCATTTAAAAGAAATGTACCACTTTTTCTATCTATAAAATTCAAATCTATTGATGAAGAAGTAGATAGGAGTTGATCACTTATAGTGCCTACTTTGTGATTTGATTAAGTTTTAAACAAAATAACTACAGTCACTGCAACTTATAACAATTTTATGCACTTTATGCAATGATATCGCGTATAAAAAGATAGACGCAATGACAAAGAGGACAGCAATATCATAGTTGGTCAGTCAATATAAAATATTATATCCTCATTTTATTATAAACCATTTTGTTGATAAAAGTACTCGCATTAAAACTTTTTAAGCATTTGGGATCTAACGCAAATAGTTTTTGGGATTCAACGAAAATAAAACGTAATTCTTTTGCATTTTTTAAAAGATGGGATCCAACGGAAATACATAATAATGTTTTGTGGGATCCAAAGCCAAAAAAATAAAACTGGGATTCAAAAGTGGGCTCCAACGAAAATATATGAAATAAACAATAACACTTCACTTTATTTTTTATTGATTAAATACTTTTTATGCTAAAAGCGCCATCTTTTGACGGCCACCATAAATTATCGATACAAACGAATAAAAAGCAGAGTAAACACTATCGGCGCCTTCCAGATAAGCATTTTTAGCCATAAATATCAACATTTTAGCATCTCTGCGTTTCATTAGCGGTGATGCTAGTTTTTCTTGCTGGTTGTCATGCGTTTCATTTAAGCATTTTTAACACGAAATGCTAGCATCAAATACCCATATTAGTAGATGGGTCAACTGAAACCACTTTTTGACAGCTTTCAAATTTGACATTTGGAATATTTTTTCATGAATCAAAGAGGATTTTCAGCGGATTTAAAAAAATAATTGAAGGATATTTATAGTATTAGCCAATTCTGATTTATATTATTAGAGTGGCTGGACTAAGTAGTTGAGGTATAACTGACTAGGATACTGCTACTTTCTGAGGCTAACATCTGATGTTAGCCTCAGAAAGTAGCAGTGCTTTATATGGAACGCAGGGTATAACCAACTAAAAGCTTTCATTTGGAAAAAATATGCGGCATAATTATTTAAATATAAACAATGTTTCTACAATTTGTTCCATAATGTGCACCAACTGTATTCCGTTGTATATTGTTTTCATCGCTAAAATTTTGCCACCAACGCCATTATGTATCTATTTCAAAATTGGAATGTCTTGTTGCTTACGTTAATTAAGTGCTTAGTGCAATGTATTTTGTGGCATCAATACAGTCTTTTTAGAAGTCCACTCAGTGTATTATTGATAAAGTTAAAAAACGTGAGAAAATGTCCAGGTGCTTCAGCTTTTTTAATTTTTTTTTGGGGTCAATAGGCTGTCGACTATTTGAGATTTATTTTGACAGTTGTGTATAGTAATTAATTGGTGTTATAAAAGTAAATATATCACAAAGTTGAGAAATAAAAGAAAATTTGATAACATTTTATTGTTAACAAATTAGCATTCGTCTTGCGTGCTACTAAAGGTAATTGACAGGGTCCAGCAGCTGATCGTATCGTATTGTAAATCGATGGAGACTAAGATCATACTTATTATTAGGTATATTATATTATAATTAATATGTTTTAAGTTTTTACTTAAGATAAAATTATTGCGTGACGTGTATGTGCTTGATAATAACAAATCTTTTTTTTTATTTAATGGTTTTTATGATAATGTGATAATTTTAACCATAGTTATAGTGATAATGATAATGTGACAGTGTTTATGATGAAAATTATCACATAAGTAATTGGTTATAGAGCCCTGAGTTTTTATTGTCTCGTAGATGGTATGAAAAGTATTCACCTCTGGAATAAAGCAGTGTCTTCGTCTTAGGCGACTTGAACCCCTCGCTTCACTTATAACTCTACATAACTAAAATTTTAAGCGTGCAAGCGGCGAAATAGTACTAAAACTACCTACCTTTTTTTTTATTTTTGTCTTCGCTCTAAAATTGTGCTTTATGCCCGGTACATTAGAAAGTGGACTACCTGGTTAATATAATAAATTTCTTCGGATGCAACGTCTCGTATAATTATGGTCAAACATCACAAAGGTAAGTTTGTTTAACCATTAATTATAAAGAGGAAAGATTTGATTGTTTGTTTGTTCGTTTGTATTGAATAGGCTTCGAAACTACTGAACCGATTTTATTGAAAGTTGGTATAGGGATAGTTCGAGACCAGAGGAAGGCCATAGGGTAATTTTCCTACGGGAAAAAATTGACGGGAAAAGTTAGTTATAATGCAAACAAAGTTGCATACGGTAATATTATAAAGTTTATAAAAAAGTTTTGATTATTCTGCTAAAATGTCAATGATGTATATTAGTCGATTATTGATAGTTTTTAACAATAATTTATACTACTTAGTTGAAGTTTGTGTCAAGTCATTAATGCATTCGGTAAAGTTAGATTTATACGGTTATCTTTAAGATTTAGAAGCAATGTTTATTGACGCGACGATTAGAATCTATCGATCATATTAATATTTATTTATGATGTTATTTTCTATTTTTATTACTAAAGCTACAATTGTATTGTATCAATGATAGGTCTCCTACGATACTGGCATAGCCTAGTGTAGGGATCAAACAGATAACTTAATGTGTTGTAAACCTAATGTGGAAATAAATTATTATTATTATTATATTTCGTAGGTTCTATTTCTATTTCAAGCAGGTGATATTTTTCAATATCTTTGAATGCAGTCTGATATGTTCTTAAAATCAAAATGAAATCTTCCCTCAGTAAAACTTTTACTTTTCGTCCTGATGGCATCGCCGTGGTATGGTCCTGTATACAGGGAGTAACTGAACACCCCAATAACATTTCAGGGGCATTAGAGTTAGATACTAAATGGACCTTCGGTGCTTGTCTGAGACCTGGAACCCCAATACTATCAGAGTTATTTGATTTTAAACTGAAAGCAAAAACTTTCAAGTGACAACCATAATCAGCTCTGAACACAAAAGAAATTTAAACACATAATGACACGTGACAGACGTGAGCGTAGTATTCCTCGTACGCTTACTTAGGGCTGTCGGCACTTAATACCAAAAAATAATTTATTTAGTTTGTATGAAAAAAAGTAGGTTTATTAGCCCTAATATTTTTCCTACAGAATCTCTACTTCTGATGGATACATACCCTTAAATGTTATTGGGGTGTTCAGTTACACCCGGGAATCCCAGGATATGAGGCATGCATACTTAATGCAATAAGCATCTAAAGATAAGCAATATTTGCAATATCTATTCTGCATAGGGTAAAATTACAATTTGTATGAGTTGTATTTTAAATTATTCCAAAATTTTAATTATGTATATTATGGAGTTTGGACTAGGGTCGCCTGCTTGGGTACCTCCGTGTTACCTTACCTATTTCTGCCGCAAAGCAGCAGTGCTTGAATTGTTATGTTCCGGCTTGAAGGGCAGTTCATATGGTTCATATGGCAGTGAAAATACTGGGTACTGTAACATCACATCTTATGTCACAAGTTGGCAACGTACACAGTGGTTCTTGTGAGGGTCGCAGATTTGTTGCGAATCTCACAAGAACTACATGTACTATATGCCACTGTTACCACTTACCATCAGATTGGCAGTATGCTTGATTGCCAACTTAGTTGTATTAAAAAAAACTTTTACGTGAGATTTGTTATTAACAAATGATATAGATTAAAATTATGAAAAAAAGAGCCCCGCCGCGACAGTGCAACACTGCCGTGACCAGGATTCGAACCTGGGTTACTACGGCCACAACGTAGGGTCCTAACCACTAGACGATCACGGCTACCGGAGCGTTATCAGCCCCCCTAGACAAGACGCATTTCGATAATCGCTAACGCAATCGCTATAAGGAAAATGTATGCGATTTGACATAAGCCCTCGCTTAGCTTTCGAGCGCAATTGTCAAATCTCATACATTGTCCATTTTGTGATTACGTTAGCGATTATCGAAAGACATCTTGTCTAAGGGGGCTGATCTCTCAAAAATGTCGCTCGCCTTGCCGTTAAAGTATAGATAACTTTCACTGTATCAGCTCAGCGAATGCGCAACAGTACAATAAAATTATAGTTCGCCGATACTAGCTCTTTGTAGCGGCAACTTTGTTGTTCATTTTATTGTGTTTGCCTAGGGAGCAAATAGTTCAGCCTATAGCAAATTCATTGAAATCAAAAAATAAGTGTGGAATAGCTAATTACGATATAAATGGAACAAGTAAGAACCGATTAGAAAATTTGCCTTGGGGTGGATACTACCCATTCATGCTGATGAAAAATGTTCAATAAAAATGTGAAGTCTAAAAATCGATAGGTTGACAAGTACTTAACTAAGGAACTTTCATTATATTAGTTTAAATCAAAACAACCAAGAATCTATTTTAACAAATCCATGATTTTAACTAATTATTTAATCCTTGTATGTACACCCATCCCAACCATTATTAACATATACAAATACAAGTAAATTGTAAAAAAAGTTGACTCTACCTGTTCGGAAATTGGGAGAGCCCTCTCGAGAAGAACAGGCAAGAAACTCGGAAGGTCTTGTATTTTTTGTCTCCTCTTTTAAATTGCCAATATTACAAATATTATATTTTAATTTTATAAAAATAATATAGAAATGCCTATCGGAGTAAGTGGAACAGTTACTCAAATGAATGACATTTATCCAATAATTTTATTACAGAGTGTTGATACACTTTGAAGGTCAATTATAATTTTTTTGTCAATCCCAAGCATGGATTTGACAATTAAGTTCATGATCCCAAGCAGTTTTATCTGTCATAAATAATCAGACACAATAAAATATGCTTATTTCATAAGTACGCCCTTGAATGTAACTTTAAATTTATTCAAGCCGAGTGCTTTAATATTATTTGGGATTTTATTGTAGAAACGTACACAAAGGCCTTTAAAAGAATCATATATTTTTTGGACCTATTATTTGGTAACGCTAATATATTCTTTTCCCTAGTATTTAGTGAATGAGCATCACTGTTTTGGTTGTTTGTCTGTTAAGACTCTTTTTCTCCTGAACGCGTAGAGATATCAAACTAAAATTTATACTTTATATCAAGTACGGTCTACGGTAAGTCTACGGTGTTTTTCAGCTGTTAAAAAATCATAATTGTAAGTTAATAAGATGAAAAGTTTCATATGACTGTTGATATCACATATATTTGCAAATTTTGCGATTACATAAGGAAATTTATTACTTACCTATTTCTGACGCAAAGCAGCAGTGCTTGCATTACTGTGTTCCGGTTTGAAGGGTAAGATATGGCATTGAAATTACTGGGTACCGTGACTTTACATCTGCTAACACAAGTTGGCAACGTACACTGTCGTTCTTGTGGGGTTTGCAGTTTTGCTGCGAATCTCACAGGAGCTACATGTATTATAGGTGACAGTTAGCAGTTACCATCAGGTGAGCAGTTTGCTAGTTTGTCAACTTAGTTGCAATAAAAAAAATCAAAAAGTATGGGGTACTTCCCGTTGACCTGGAATTATGGAATTTAGCAAGAAGCAAGGTCTTATAGCACATGTCAAAGAAAAATCTTAAAAGCGTTAATATGTACATATTAACGCTTTTCAGATTTTAGTTACGAGATTTAGATTTAGATTTTAGTTAAAGGAAGGATTGTACGGATCCCTCCTATTGCGAGTTATATTATTCTTATATTATTTTTGACTGTTTAGTATTTTTCAATTCTGTTTGTAAATGTTTTTTACCCCTGAATACAAAATGCTCTAACTAATCATTATAAATTTCATTTTGAATTAAAAGGTATAATTAGTTTATTTTCATTTATTCATGATAATCCATGTTTTAGAATTGAGGTTTTAACCGCTGTTGAATGGACTAAAATGATTTTTATTGTTTCCTTGAATCGTGTATAATTTTTTTATTTGGTGTTTGCGTTTTTAAATTTTAATAATTTTTTTTTCAATCATCATGTAAATTGGTTTAGGATATCTCACTAAGAATATTTAAAACTTGAATAACTGCGGTAAAAATTTACAACAAAATCTGTAGCAAATTTAAAAATTGAATTAATAATAATTAGTTTATTAGCAAATACCGTAAAGCCATGCACCTAATTTAAATTCGTGATTATAATATTACCTACTGTAAATGATAATCAGCAAAACTACTTAGCTTAAATTAGTTTGCAAACGAACTCGAATAAAACAGAAATTCATTTACGTCAGGCTCTATAAAAACAAACTTATTACACACATACTATAATGCAACTTATTTTATATTCATGAATACTGTTCGAAGCGGGATAAATTTTTTCTTTAATGCTATCCCAATGGGCTATTACGAATTCAAAATAAAAAGAAAATTCTATTTTCGTTAGAAGATATTCTTACTATTAAGCTTTTTCAGAATGATGAGCCGTATCTAACGTACTTTCGTACCAATTTTACGGCTGGATAATTTAATAATATTTTCATGCTTCATACTCGGAAAGTAGTTTTTTTTACATTTTTCATCGATGCTCAGCTCCTATTAGTCGTAGCGTTATATTATATAGCCTATAGCCTTCCTCGATAAATGGACTATCCAACACAAAAATAATTTTTCATTTTGAATCAGTAGTTCCTGAGATTAGCGCGTTCAACCAAACAAACAAACACTCTTCAGCTTTATAATACTCGTACGTATTAGTATTGATTTTCGCAAGCTTTGCAATTTCAGGAGGGAATCAAAACTTATAGGGTACTTTCCGTTGACCTAGAATCGTGAAATTTGCCAAGAAGCAAGATTTTATAGCACATGCTAAGGAAAAAATGAAAACCGTAAATATGTACGTACATAGTCAAGAACTAATAATATACTCGGATAGGTTTGTACGGAACCCCCGGCGTGCGAGTACAATCCGTATTTGGCCGGGTTTTTAAATAATGAAATTATGTTATAGTTCTATTTTGACGTGCGAAAAAAAGTATTATTTTACTGAGAATATAATGTTGAAATATAGATTAGTTTTACATGTAAATACTGTGGCGTCGGTGGCGCTGTGGACTCAGCACCGACATTCTAATTGGGAGGTCTGGGGTTCGAACCTGCCATGTACCAATGTGTTCTTTTTTTCGAATTTCAAATGTACATTTATCCTACGCTCCTATACGGTGAACGAAAACATCGCGAAGCAACCTGCATACATCTGCGAAGAAATTCTAAGATGTATATGAAGCCGACCAATCCGCACTGGGCCGGAGTGGTTGACTAATGCCTAAACACCCTTACTAGTGTATATGCTCGAGCCCCTCGGTGGGGACATAATTATGAGCTGTGGTGATAATATAACATATTGAACTGCGGGATAATAATTTACTCAGGAACCAAGGGTCACTAACGGTACATCGAGATTGCTGTTGAAGGGGGTCATGTGACACGGCCCATGCAGGATGACTGATGTTGTTAACACGCTCTGCCGGCGAGGGCGCCACCAGCACCAGAACACGATGAACACTAGATCCTCCACGGTCTCAGCAATGATTTCAATATCATCAGCAAAACGAAGGTGAGTCATGTACTCACCGTTTATGTTGATGCCGAGTTCCCTCCAGTCCAAAAGCTTAAATACATCCTCCAACGCAGCTGTGAAAAGTTTTGGCGATATAAGTAACGTCGCCCTGTCTCGCAGAGTACGTAGTCGTACTGGTTTCGAGTTTTGGTCCTGAAGGCGGACTGACATGGTGGCGTTTTCGTATAGCACTTGGATGTACTGATGGTCTATTTGGCACCTCTGGAGTGATCTAAGCACGACCCACGTCTCAACAGAATAAAAGGCTTTCTCATAGTCCACAAACGCCAAGCATAGTGGCAGATTATACTCTTTGGTCTTTTGTATAACCTGCCGCAGAGTATGGATGTGGTCTATGGTACTATAACCTTTTCGGAATCGGGCTTGTTCGGGAGGTTGGAAGTTTTCAAGCCTGCGTGCGAGACGATTCGTGATGACCCTCGAGAACAGCTTATATATATGACTTAGGATCGTGATGGGTCTATGGTTCTTCAACTGGGCCCTATCGCCCTTTTTGAAGAAGAGTGCCACCACGCCCCTGTGCCATGTTTTGCCCTCGATTATGACGGAGTTGAATAGCCGCTGCAGCGCCTTCCGGACTGGTAGTCCTCCCGCTTTAAGAACTTTGACTGTAAGTCCATCATCACCCGGCGCCTTGTTGTTTTTAAGCTGTTTGAGAGCTACACTAATCTCGTACAGGCTGACTCCGGAATGTCTTCGGTGTCAAATAAAACCTGGCCAATTTGGCTCTAGTCTGTGGCCTGAATAACAGGTGCCTGTGATGTTGAGTAAAGCTGTCCATAGAAATGTTCGGTCTCGGCCATAAGCTCAATAGTCTAATCTCGAACCAATTCCGATCGATCGACATTGGGATTGTAATTTTTCGTACACATATTTAGCAGGCTCGAGCCCCTCGGTGGGGACGTATATGAGCTGTGATGATGATGATGATATTTAGCAGCACTGACAAATTGGATACGTATCTTAAACAAATTGAATAGCACTGAGTTTGGTTCACTCAAAATCTACGCAATGCGGGCCGAATTTGGCGCCAATGTGGAAACTCTAGCGTTCGAAAAATCACAATCTCAATGTCGATCGACTGGAATTGGTTTAGGAGTAAGCCTACTGGTCGGGATGTTTTGACTCTGCCGTCCTCTGTCTTCAGCTTCGTCAGCAGACTGACCGAGTGACAGATCTCTTGTGAACACTTCATCATCATATCTATAGTGATTTTGTATATATTGCATGTCGGTGTGACGGTGTGCCCTCACAACCAAACTGAGCGCGATAGAGACAACTACACCTCAGACCGAAAATACCTATGAAAGTACACAAAATATACGTGTCGTAGACCGCTGTTTTCTCCGCTAAAACAAGACCGGTTTAATTACTTTTGCATAAAAAATTTAAAAAAGGCTTTGGCTGTGTTTCTTTGTTTTGCTTTTTTATTTAATATCATCAAATTTGTTTGCTGGATATTTGAATACTTATAGCAAAAAATTAGACCTCTTTTTAAGTTTTTGAAGTTCGGTTAAATATTTAATAATTAACATTGATTTCTTTGAAAATAAAAATAAAGCAACTATTGCTATTATCCAGAAAGTAAACAAAGTTTGTATGGAAAAGCGACCCTCATGAGTTCCTCCTAATAATACTATCCTAACTACTAAACTTTTGGCTTAATTTCATTTCTGACGCAGTGTTTAGCAAAATTTTCCCTGCTGGGTGATTTCCGCGGTCTTTATTGTAACATCCATCCAGGGGATTCTAGCAGACGAACTCAAATTTTGTAATGTTTTTAGCAAAAGTAAAGGTCCATTATCTGACGAATATTTATATGACATTAAAATTCGCATGGACATAAATGTTTGTGTAATTTACTTTAACGATTTCATTAATACGACGTACATTCCAGGCAGGACATATTTCCGAAGAGGCACCATTTTACTAAATTCAACAAGTTTGTTCATAACAGCGCTCGGAGTGGCTTTGAAATCATCAGCGTTTAAAATTTCAAAGTACCTATGTAAGATCATTAGCTATGCTCCGACGTTTTCGTTACCTTCGTCGCCTCAGTAAATTTACTAAACCGCATAATATCTCGGCATTGAGCGGGGAAATTCGCACGCCATATACGTAATTGCATAAATTTCAAAGAAGATACTTCGTTACATGCCCATCAAAATGTCGAAGGAGCGAGCATGGATTACGCAACTTAGGCACAGCTTAGAGGGAAGACGACCTCTTTTATCATTATAATTTCTTTGGCTACGTATAAGTTTGCTTTTCGCATTATGTTGATTCGTGTTTTCATCTACGTACTTTTACAGAAAGATATAAAACCACTTTGGAATGATCAACGAAATTGATGTAATAAAGCTGAATTTCAAGCACTCTTGTGTAGGTTCGTTTTATCCTTTAGATTGTAAGAGGATGAATTGAGGCTTATCAAGAAACTCTTGAAGCTCGCGCTTATCTATGGATTTGACATCAAATAAAATCAGCCAAAAGGAAGGGCCATTATAACAAATTAAAAATGATGTGTGTATACATAATCGTAGGTACATACATGTAGTCAAAATAAAGTTGAGATAAGATAACGTCAAGTTGTAACTGTTAAAACTGTTTGAGGAGTATTTTGGAAACGGGTGGTAAATTATACATTAAAATTTTGAAAATTATATTTTACCGTGACAGGTAGTTGTTATGTTATGCGTTTAAATTAATTTATTTGTCTTTCATATCAAAATAAAAGTACCATTTTATTGAGTCAACATGACAAGTGTCATTTTTTATTTTTTCCTTTCACCATTGACAAAATAGTTACACGTTAAGATAGATACAAAACCAATAATAGAACATCTCCCCTGTTAAAAAAAATGAAACAAATTCTACATCAGCAAAACATGAAAATAGAAAACTAACACTAAGTAAAACCAAAACGATCAGGCGGACGACTCACACGTCCTGATAAAGTTATTACAAACCCTTGAGAATCTCTTTGCACTAAGGGCCGGCTATTAGATTCGTCAAGTGGCCTACTAGTAGATTCTACAATTGGCACTTCATCATTAACATTATTTGATACCCCAGTATCATCCTGTATATAAAATGGAACAAATGCTAATGGTTTGATAAATATCCTATTTCTACCAAATTGCACACCATTTGAAGTAATTCTATAAGTTCTCTTATCTAACTGGCATAATATTTCACCTCTTCTCCATTGTTTACCAACTTTAAAAATCACTTTTTCACCTATTACCAACGGCCTTAGATCTTTCTTATTCCTATCAAAATAAATCTTACTTTTGACTTGTCTTTTCTCAAAATCAGATCTTAAATTTTTAAAAATTCTTGGTTTTAAACACTTTAAAGACAATGGCAGAATACCTCTCAGTTTTCTGTTGCAAAAAATCTCAGCAGGTGATGGAATTTCATGAGAAATTGGAGTGTTTCTAAATTCTAACATGACCTTGTAGGGATTCGATCCCTCATATAATGCTTTCTTAAGTAATCTTTTTATAGTCTGAATAGTCCTTTCCACCATTCCATTTGATTGTGGATATTCAGGACTAGAAAATTTGTGTTCAACATTCCACTCCTTACAAAATGAAGCAAACTTTTCACTTGAAAATTGTGGACCACCATCACTCATAAATACCTCTGGAATACCATTACGACTAAAAACATGCATCATGTTGTTAATTACAGCTTCACTAGTTGTACTCGATAATAATGAAAGTTCAGGAAATTTGGAAAAATAGTCTACTAACAATAGATATGTTTTTCCATTCAATTCAAATAAATCGCCTGCAATTTTTTGCCAAGTATAATTTGGAATTTCATGAGGTATTAAAGTTTCCTGTTTATTATTATTACTGTAAATTCGACACGTCTCACAAGAGGATACCATATTTTGAATGTCATTACACATACCAGGCCAATAAATACAATCTCGAGCTCTTAATAATGTTTTTGTTACACTTAAATGAGGAAAATGTAAACGCTGTAACATCTCCTTTCTTAACTTACATGGAATTACAATACTATTTCCTTTAAATAAAATATCAGATTTAAATGTCAAATCATTTCTAACTGACCAATATTTTCTTACTTTCTCTGGCAACAAGTTTCTATGTGATGGCCAACCATCAGCAACATATTTTTTAAGCATTATTAATTCATCATCCTGAACACAACATTCCTTAATATTATTCATTTGCGATTGCGATGCATTAATGTTATTTACGATAAATTCTATCTGAGCTTCAATTTCATCACTATCTAAATCAATTTCTTTAGAATCAGTATCATCAAATGATCTGGACAAAGTATCTGCCAAATATAATTCTTGACCACGCTTGTAAATTAGCTCAAAATTATACTTTTGCAATTTTAACAACATTCGCTGTATTCGAGCAGTACATGAATTTAATGATTTTTTAACAATACATATCAACGGAGCATGGTCTGTTTCAATTAATACCTTCCTACCATATATAAACTGATTAAACTTTTAGCAGCCAAATAAAATCGCAAGTAACTCTTTTTCAATCTGAGCGTATCTCTGTTGACATTCATTTAAAGCTTTAGAAGCATAAGCTACAGGAAGATTATTTTGCAAAAGAACTGCTCCGAGACCATCCTTTGAGGCATCTACAGAAAGTTTAACCGGAAGTGATTCATTAAAAAACTGAAGAACAGGTCCTGAAGCTAACCTTTTTTTTAAATCCTGAAATATTTGTTCATGACTTTGTAACCAACAAAATTCTACATTTTTCCTTAATAGACTCCTTAAAGGAGAACTCAAATTAGCAAAATTTGGAATGAATTTCGAAACGTAATTGACAACACCTAGAAATCTTTCTAATTCTTTTCTATCCTTTGGACTTTTCATTACCACTATTGATTTTATCTTTTCTTCATCTAATTTTAAACCCTCTTTACTGATAATATGACCTAAATATTTAACTTTCTCTAAATTAAATTTACATTTATCTTTATTTAATTTAATATTTTCTTGACGTAATCTTTCCAAAACTTGTCTTAATCTTTTATCATGTTCGGCTTGATCTATTCCCCATATCAAAATGTCATCGATAAATACTTCGGTACCTTCTAAATTTTCTAAGATCTCATGCATTTTTTGCTGAAATACTTCACTAGCACTACATAAACCAAACGACATTCTTAAAAATTTATACCTACCAAACGGGGTGTTGAAGCAACATAAGTCAGAAGAATTTTCCGTTAATTTTACGTTCCAAAATCCATTCTTAACGTCAAGAGTACTAAAAACAGCAGCCCCTGTTAACTTACTAGCTATTTCATCAAATGTTGGTAGGTTAAAGTGTTGTCTCATAATAACTTGGTTAAGATCTTTAGGATCTATGCACAATCTCAAGTCACCATTTGGTTTATAAACAATTACCAAGGAATTCACCCACTCAGTAGGATGAGAAACTTTCACTATAACATTTTGTTTTTCCATCTCTTTAAGTTTTTCTTTTAAACGTGGGAGTACAGCTAAAGGAACTTTTCTACAAGCGTGTATTACAGGCACAGAATTATCTTTAATTTTAATATTATACTCTCCTTTCATACACTCTAAGCCTTCAAACATATCTTTAAAATCATTCATAATATCTACTTTATTCACCAGCTTAACTAATTGCATTTCTATTACACTTCATTACACTTCATTCACCAGCTTAACTAATTGCATTTCTATAGCTGACCTCAAACCAAGTATGTTCGAGTATCGTCCAGATACAACATAAAAACTGAGATTATATATTCTGTCATTATATTTACATAAAAGAGAACATCTCCCTAAGCATGGAATACACTCACCAGTATAAGTGGTTAGCTTGGCCTTAACAGGTATCAAATTATTCTTGTCCAAACCTATAGAAAATAATACATTATCCGACAAAATATTAGCTTGAGCCCCAGTATCCACTTTAACCTGCAATAGACAATTATCAATTCCTAATGTTATAGACCAGTCACGAATATTATTAATTGAATTTACTAAAATTGCACCTAGGAATAATGAGTCTATTTCATTTGATGCGCCACCATCCACCATAATCTCTCTAACGCTTCTGCATTTCGTAGAAAAGTGATTCTTCTTGCCACACTTATTGCAATTTTTTCCAAAAGCTGGACATTTGTATTTATCATGTGAATAGCCGCAATTATTGCAAATAAATATTTTGCTTTCATATGATTTTGCTGACACAGAATAATTTTTTGAATTCTGACCTGGCAAATTACTGGCTGTATGAAATGAAGTATTTTGTCTGCTTTGATTCACGTTGTCAATTTGTGACGAAAAGCTTTGAGAAGCGGAATTAACAACAAAAGAAGATGACATTGCCTCCATCTGCTGCTTCGTTCGTTGAGAAGTACAACATATTTCCAGCGCCGTGCTCAATGTCAGTTTTTTCGTACGAAGAAGACGATCTTTGACGGCTATATCTGAGATTCCACATACCAGTCTATCCTTGATCAAACTTTCAGTTAAAGATCCAAACTCACAAGAAGCGCTAAGGTCACGCAATTCCATTACATAATTCTCATAAGTTTCATTTTCTTTTTGATTGCGAGTGAAAAATAAAAACCGTTCATATGTCACATTTTTTTCAGGACAGAAATGGTCATCAAATTTTTGTAAAATAATATTGAAATCATTTTTATCAGAATCTCCTTCAAAGCAATAATGTATTAAATAACCTTATAGCGCGATCACCTATTGCGCTTAGTAGTAGAGCAGTTTTAATGTCAGAATCAACATTACAGTTACCTGAGGCCCGTAGATATATTTGAAATTTTTGCTTAAAAAACATCCAATTGTCAGCTAAACTTCCTTCCCAAGATAAAGGTAAAGGAAGGTTTATATGCGGCAAACGCGCCGACATCACATTCTTTTCTTCAGCTGCTTCGGCCATTCGCGAAGCTTGAGACATCTTGATTTCAACTATATGTTTTTCACGGAAATAATTATTTCACTATTTCGACATCGAATTCTACATCACAATTATGTATCCTACCGACTGCGCCATGTTATGTTATGCGTTTAAATTAATTTATTTGTCTTTCATATCAAAATAAAAGTACCATTTTATTGAGTCAACATGACAAGTGTCATTTTTTATTTTTTCCTTTCACCATTGACAAAATAGTTACAAGTTAAGATAGATACAAAACCAATAATAGAACAGTAGTGAAGCCCTACAAGTGGTTCTCTATTTTGTCTCATAATTTTTTTATCCATAATCTAACGTGTCATAATGTTTTTTGACATAATCATCATATGTCCGAATGATAAGCACCCCTAACTTAATTTCTCATAATATCACTTGCCCGAAAACCGAAATCTCTAAATATAATATGACCTAATTTTTTTGCTATAAATATCACAATACATAATATTTAAAATTCCTAAAAACCTTTTCTATAATAGTCATAAGTCCTAACGTAATATCTCATAATATAACGTGCCCTAAAATCGAAATACCACAAATATAAAGTTCTTTCATTATTTGTACGAGTATTACCAAATCCATGCATACGTTTAAAAACAGTTACTTGATGTCATGCAAGCAAGCATGCAGCATGCAAGCAAGCATGCAAGCAAGCAGCATGCAGCATGCATGGCTTCTGTCACGGCTCCGGCGCTGCGAGGCACCGGCGGTCCCACGCGACCTTATCGTCGCAGATGGTTTTCGCCCACCACCGCAGCTTCGGCTTGCTGGCCGGCCGCGCCGGCCAGCCTCAGCCGCGGCGGCGGTCGTTAAAACTACCTGCTCCTCAGCTCGCGGGCCGCCTCGCCCCTGCGCGCCTACGCGAGTTTAAATAACACTCTAGGGGTAGGGAAGACAAGACTACGTGGTGTCGGTTTTACAGCGATATATTTCTGTCATTGAATTTGAAAACGTAACGGTTGTTAAGGTTCATAAGACAACATTTTAATTCAATTTGTTATTATTGATAGTAAGTCTAAGCTTTATAATATTGATAACATAACCAAGATAAATCAACTTTTAAACATGTTTTAGGACTAAGAAAATTATTATAAACCATCATTCGGACTAACAATATTACACAATATAACACTTAGGACACGTGACTTTATAGCAAGTAAAATTAGGATATTTTATTATTATAGCATCCGAAATTATGACACAAAAGCATTAGAATTAAAGACGATTAGGTAATATACAATTTCGTATACCCGAATATTATGGAAAGTGATGATTATAGCAAGCGTTTTCGGGATTATGATTTTCGGACGATCGATATTCGGAGAAGAAAGGGACTACCCCTACAAGTATGTCAATCAATGCACGTTGCCAACTAGAGATATAAGATGGCAAGTCACTGTAGGTACCCAGTAATTTCACTATGCCTGTCACCTTACCCATCAAACCGGAACACACCAATGCTAGCATCGCTACGTGACGGCTAGGTAAGATAGAGGTAACACTATTAATGCAGACGACTTTGTTACAGAGTCTCCCTTTAAAAAAATCATTTATTTCCTTCACGATAGCTAATGGTAGTTTATACAATGTAATATAAAACGTATCACATTAAACAATTGCTGGCCATCGTGAGAGAGCAGAATCTGTACTAGGAATCCCTGTGTTACCTTTGGTATAAATGAGTCTCTTGTTTTTTTTAGCCAGGACGTTGGAACGACAATTTATATTAATTTTATGGTGAATTTAGAAATTGGTATCAGATATATTATTAAACTTTTTATATCCATAGACGGTACGGTGTATATAATTTTTGCTGTGGTGAGTGAGCGTACGAAACAAGCCCAGTAGATCGTTCTAACACTGATTTATTCTCAAAAGAGCATCTCTACATAGTTTGTAGAAATGCGCTTAGCATATTTGCAACATTGCAAATTGTTTAAATGAGACATTATTTATTGCTACATTTTACGGGTCATTGGCATGCTGACTATGATTATTGTACGGTACTCCGCTTATAAATCAAATTCTCTTTGTACTGTCCTGCTAAAGTCAAGATATTAATTTCTCTAAATGAATCTCTTAGAGAATTTCTTGCTCGAAAATTATATAATCATTATACAGCAAAGGCAAATTACCAAGCAAGTGCGTAGCAATTGCGTGAGTAGATAAGAGTGTGGGTAGGAAGGGCAACATCGCGGCAACGCTAGGAGCAAAGTGATGGGCAGCGCAAGGGGCAGTGTGGCGACGCAGAAACAGACTACGTGGCATAATGTTGTTTATTTACATATTTAAGTAAATAAACAAGATATTAATAAAAGCTTAAAATAGCTTCAGAAATGACAAAACCAATATAATAATTTTGTTTATTACCATAAATAAAAACCTTATAACTACGAGTATGTATAATACGCGCATCACCTTGTAAGTTTTTTAAATGCTGTTCCATCAGAATATTTATTATTTATTCTATACAGTAGCTCTCTTTTTTCGGTAAGCGATTGACAAGAGGCGGGAAGCGCATGGGACGGGGGTTGGGCTTGGGACTTACATCATTGATTTACTACCAAACGTAGATAACGCATGAACAATCGAAAAGTAGGCCGGTGAAGAACTGCTCAATCGCGAATCGTGCAGTTCCTTTCCATAGTGAGTGATTAGCTGTCGGCATGTAAACATGCCGAAGTGCGCATTAAAAAGTTGTGGTAATAATAGCCAGAAACGGCAGAAAAAAGACGAGATTTCATATTTTGCGTGAGTAAAGTCATTACACATCTTATCATGTATTCAAATATTCGATTTATACGTAAAACCCAATCAAAAACAATTATTTTAATCATAAACATGTCGCTTCGCGTCAGTGTCAGTACATCACAATCGTCTCGCTCGCACGGGCGTCGTATCACAATGTGTTATCTCATTCATGCGTTGGAGCGACAACGCGATAAGCAATTTCAAGCATTATGTTTGAGAGTATAAAGTTGATATTTTCTTGTAGCAATTACTAAAGCGTCGTTTGATCTGTGGCTAGATATGAAATGATGTAACTTCCCACGGTTGTACTTGAAATATTTGCCGTAATAATGCAGAATAAGGTTGAATTCGATAAATACGATACTTTCTTTATGGTAATTTTCATTCGGGCGTGTATATTCAAGTATATATCAGCGAGTACCAATGTATAGTCGATTAGGTGACAGATTTCAAGCGCGTTTTTGTATGAAGCGCTCTATCTACGTTTGGTAGTAAATCAATGACTTAATCGTCAAATGGCGAGTGTGAATCTCGCTACTGCGCGTGAGTTGGGATCTTCCGGCTTTACTTCTTTTTATTGTCGTCAACTCGCTGATCGTGAAAATTTGACCTATTTATGTATGTACAATCAGCTACAAAATTTTTAAACGTACGTTTTTTATATGTGACTTTGCATTTTCTTTATAAATGCTAAATAAATTGATAAATCAATAAATAAAAAATTGCGGGATTTGAACCCGCGTCTCCAATATACCGTGTTGGTGCTTTGACCATTTGGCCACCGAGTTCTTACCAGTCCCGACGAAATTCTCAGCTGTGTTGATTTTATTTATTCCTTGTTAAGCCAAAGTAGTCTTTATTCACTGTTAATAACTACGTATCAACATCCAATTGAGAAATATTTACAGATTTCTTGAAAACTGTTTAAGAGTAAAGCAAAGTTTGAAAAAGATTTTCACTCTAGATTCAAAAAAGAGTGTGACCAATCATTAATCATGGGAAAACCCCTTTATGGTTTATGCCTCCCTGGTCCCCAAATTCCCAAGATATATATAGATTATTTCCAAGATATATATATATAGATTAAAAATATAGATAATACCGGGTTTCGTTAGTAAATGGTAGATCATCTGTCTAATCAAACTGACCATCCCTTTTTTACCCAGTTAAATGATTTTATATCTACCGCAGTGGGAGCGAAGCCTGCTTGCGATTATGTAAGACTCACCTCGCAAATTGAGGTATAACCACCAATAATACTGTCGGGTTCCGTCAAGTCTCATTCCCGACACCCAAAAGGAACTTTTCGCAATCAATGACCAAAAAGCGCTGTTATTCTGACAGGGACAAAAAAAAATGTGTACTGCAAAGTCAGCGCAGATAACTAAAAACAATATAATAAAATAAAACATAATAAGGAAATAAAAGATATAAATAAACAAAATTTGGAGAGAAGAAAAAAATTAATGACCAAAATGAAAATTGAAAAACGCGCCAATTGTCTTGGCCGAATGGCACAAGACGCCAGCCCTCGCTTGCCTATGGTCAGCCAAGCTGTCATTACCAATATCCATGCGATACTAAAAAACCTAAAATTTTAAATATCATAGTAGAACGAAATATCACTTTTTTACTAGTTGTAGTAGTTATTATTATATTCGTAGATAATCCCGCTGGATGCGGGCAGCACAGCACCGATCGTTGTGGAGATCCATGGGGGAGGCCTAAGCCCAGCAGTGGGCGTCGTGCGGCTGAGATGATGATGATGATGATGAGATAATCTCATCTAATTTATACAGACTTACTAATTCGGTTTCGTAAAACATGTGGAGTTAAATGTAACTTAGATTTGCTCGCGAGTTTAGATTTTACGTTTCCAGGCCACGCCATTGCTTATCCAGTAATTAGAACAAAGGTTACCTGGAACAGTTTGTCGGGTTATCGCCAACCAGACATTAAACTTTAGCTGTCAGTGCTTTTTAATGGAGCCGCCGCGTTGAAAACTCCACTTTACAGTCGTAATACTCCCAGCCATTAACATAGCACTATAAAATGCTAATACTCTTTCGTTTTAAGGTATGAGTACAGTCTAAAGTAACTACGCGCACCTTTCGTAGGATAATTTACCTGACCTCAATTTTAAAGCATTTAAGGGGCTCTAAATTACTGTAAGGTATCATTTACTGATGGGTGGGAACTTGTCAAGTCTAAACTGACGACATTCACGATGGCAATAAAACGAGTTTAAGTGTTTCATACACTTTATTGCTTCACGGATATTATTCTCCATAAAATCTCAAACAACCGCGATTATAACTACGAAACGAGTGGCGCACCGAGCGGCCGCCCGTAGACTATACGAGGCACTGAGAGACAGGAATCACAGATTGACAGAGCTTAGAAGATAGGAATCAATAGAGAAAGCTAGAGGGAGGCGGGCGCGGGGAGGGCGCGGGTCTCGCGAGCCGCGGGTGGAACGCGCCGAGCGCCGCCTCGTTCGTAGACGACGGCCGTTCTTCGCGCACCCGCAGCTGGGGTAGCCTCCACGCTGCACACGCCGACGTGAGCGCGTGTCTGTTCAACACCCAATACGCCACAGCGTTCAGCGCTGAATGTGCATAACCTAACAGTAGCGCGTATTGAGCTAGCACCGCCGGTGCATGCAGCCCGAACGCGCTGGATATGACGATAGCTGCGTGTGGACACCAGCACGCGGCAAAGGTGGCGGCGATAGCCATCAGGACGTTGCCGAGGCGTCGTCTCGAACGGAGCGTCGACGTCTGCGGTTGGGGGCCGAGGAGGCTCGGCTGGAGCTTCTTGGACCTGACGTCACCGACGTCGACGGCATCGCGGCGGCGACCGACGCCGGCAACGATAATGACGTGAGTTGGGCGGCGCATGAGCGGCACGGGCAGCGGCAGCTCGCCGTGTGCCGCGCGCGCCGTTAGTGACAGAGCTGTCAACTTGACGCGCACGGCCCAGTGGCAGCGCGCTACGGCCGCTGCCGGTACACAATATGTGATCACCGCATGCGCGGCGGCCAGTGGTGGGCACGTCGTGCACGTGGTCACTACTGCCGCGCCACCTGTGTGGATACATTAACTTAATTAGCTAAGATGTATTTATTGGCGAGTTAACTGATAAAATATCAAAACTTAAATAGCCCCAAAAGATAAAAAGAAGTTTTTACCATTGATACTCGCCAAAGGGCTCGCGATTCTTCAAAAACAGTGAATAAAACGCTTTTTGATTCACTAAGTGAATAAAAAAAAAACTGAATTAGGAACATGCGCGAATATACGGATTACAGTAAGAAAAAAGGAAAACGTGCAAAGAGGTTGCACACTCGCGCTATAAAAACATACTAAAAACCACGAAAACGTAATAACTAAGTTTCAAAAACTGTTCTAAATTTTACAATTAATTTGTAGTTCTTTTGTTTTCTATTGTTCTTTTATGTACTACTAATAATAAAATTTGATTCATGTAAAATTCTCGCAGTCAAAGTAAAAAGTAGAGTCCTAATGCGTGAAAAAAAATTCACGCCGGCTCTTGTATCCCTTGCTCCGCTCAGGATTCTTTTCTAGAATCCTTCGCTACTCTCGGGATACAACTTAGTGCCTCGAAAAGAATTCATCTTTTTTCACTTGTTGGGTAATCTAATATTATAAAATTCCCCCTCTAAAAAGCTTATTTTATTCACCGAAAACAGTGAATAAAAATAACTTTTAATCACTGTTTTGGTGTTTGAATTTAGAACACACCAATATATTACACCTCCATCTCACTGCTATACAACCTCCTTGCACAAAAAATATACGATACAAACTCCTTGTGCAATGAATACTCGACTTACAAACTTCTTGTGCAAATAACTCCCCGAGATTTGATTGGTCGACATTTTTACAAGGAATTTGGCATTACAATAAAATTACTCTTAATTTTAGTAATTGTTCCAATTTTAATGTGCGAGTTAATTAATTTAACCTTCCTTTTTCTTCATTTAATGTCTATTTTCGCTTAAAACTTTGTTTTTCTCTTAGTCATGGTATAAAGTATAGGTAGTAGGTACTTATGCAAGTCTTGAATAAAACGGATTTATATTTATATTCACTCATATCGCTCAGGATTCTAACACGTAAATCACTATCTATGGTCGTGATTCAGTCATTAGAATCCTTTACTTGCTCCTATAATTCATTTATGGCCCTCGCTTTAAATCCGTCCTTTATTCACTAGTTGCAGAATATACTATTTCTTTTCATAATATACCGCTTTGACAAAGACAAACCGACAATCAACTAGTATAATAGTTAGTATTTAGAGAGAAAGAAAATAAATAAAGGAAATGTGATACCTAATAAGAGTGCCGTGAGCCACACTGCGGCCACAGAAAGCGCGGGTCGGGCGCAGAGCGCGCCGCGGCCTCGCCGCACCGCGCCGCACCGGTCCGCCGCAATCGCAACTAGCGACAACGTACTCGCTGCCACCGGAAACGACTGTTGGCGTCAATTATTATGTATCGATTACTGTTAAGTATAGTGAGCTTTTGATGACTTTTTCGTTCCACGAATTTCATATGTACATTTATCTGACGCTCCTACGGTGAAGGAAAACAACGTGAGGTAACCTACATAAACCTGCGAAGTAATTCAAAGGTGTATGTGAAGTCAACGCGTGGTTTGACTAAGGCCAGATTCTCTGTTGTTCAGGAGGTAAAGCTCGCGTCCATCATCGGCTTTAACATCACCTATCATCAGGTGACTTAAAGGCCAAGAGCTTTCTGGCAAATTTTTATTCCGAAATTCCCACGGGATCCGTAACTTAGTGAGTAAAATCGCACCCACAAATATTGTAGTCCACTGAACTGTCGAACTATGGTAGTGCGGGTATAACGGATGAAGTCATTGATTTACTACCAAACGTTTGGTAGTACCTAAATCAGTGGATGATCACGACATTCATGTCATGATTTAAATCATCAAATCAATCATCAATCAAATCATATCAGTCACAATGATGAGTAAACTAGTTAAACTGCCACTGCATCATACTTACCAGTTACCACATATTATTGCTATAATGTGACTGTGTATAGCCATTTGTCATGAAGTGGGTAGTCTGCTTATTTGCCATGTCTTATTCTAATGCCTTTAATTTGTTCTGGGTTTGTTTTGTAAGTTACCTAGATTCTACAGACAAAGCCGCCTTAAACTATTTTATAGCGAAAAGCACAGAATAAGACCAACTGGCAATTCTCAAAGTTGTTACATTCAAACTTATTTTCATTTAAAAAATGTTGCTTTATGACTTCTCTGTTGTTTTAAGTCTTAAGTAACTGTTTTAAAAGCGAATGTTCCCCTTTAAATAACCTGAAACGAAAACATTTAAGTCGGTACATGGACAGGTAACTAAATTGTAACAATATTGTTACCAATCTGTAATTATTATTATTAGTAAATAAATATTACAATTTAACTTTAACGAAAACCATTTGCTCGAATTTGGAATTTGACCCTGGAGCTTGGCACGTTTCTGGACTCTACCTAACCTAAAATAATGAAATAGGTATATTTAAACACTGTAACATCTTACCCATTCATGAACTATTTAGTTACTTGCTCTTAAAAGATAACTTTTTTATTGAATCTTATAGGAATAAAATTGAACATCCTGTATACACTCGAGCAGTTGCTCAAAGCCGGTTAATAACTCCCAGCGCAAACAACATGTACGGCGAGAGGACAGCTAGCTACCTGGTTCCGCGACTTATTAATAGCCTACCAATAGATTATATAAAAACAATTAATGAAAAAAACATTAAAATTAAATTAAAATCATTTTTCCTAACCAAATTTTGAAACATTTTATATAGATCAGTATAGATACCTTTAATTGAAACATAACTACCCATTTTTATTGAGTCACCTATTTGTAATTAAATATTTCTACTTATCTACATTAACGTATGCCGTTGAAATCATTGTTTTTGTTATTGATGTATGTAAACTCTTACAGCTCTTTACAAACCTTTGTGGTTTTTTTGATGTTGTAAAAAGTAACATTGTAAAATAAGTATTTATTGGATAAATAAATATATAAAAAAAACCTAGAGGTAGGGTAATTTGACTATTATGATTATGACAAGGAGAAAATTAATTCTTATATTGTATATGTAATGTTATATATGTAATTAATATAATTCTTTAGGAAAGGCCCACATTATAAAGCAATACTAAGATATACCACAGATTACATAATACTAGTAATATACCGTAGTATACGTATCATATTCTTTATCAAACTGGAGATCGCTGTAGCATCGTGCCGCCGGAATTCATTAAGTATTGAAAATTCCCTTGATAAAAGCTCGCAAACGTAGCGGAAAGTTGGCTCATCAATCAACTGTATTGTGCTCGTCACCACGACGGCTGCGGGATGAGGACCGAATTATCTGACTGAGTCAGTCGTAGTTAGAAATGTGGATTAATAAATACCATTCCGAAATTAATTCTCCAACCATTTCTTGGCACTGCAATGTAAGCAAATCTGGATAGCGTAGCGAAATACCGCCGGCGATCAACCCATCTTATGTCCGAAAGTTTTCAGCCACAGTTTGTCTTAGCACTTCCCGAGGGGTTCAAGAGGTAGAACTTATGTCGTTTATTTAATAAAAATTGACGTCGTGCATCTTAAGTACTTTTTATTATTTCCTTAGATCGACCTTCCAAAGATGGAAACCACTGGGAAATCAAGAATGAAATACTTACCCAGAAAATCATCAAAAATCAGAAGTCAAGAATTAAAATATATGTAGAAGCCAGTGTTTTTATTTACTCTCAATGGTATCAGTTATCACGAGAAATTACTGTCTGTAGAAATAACCAAAACATTACGATTCTTTAGCAAGCAATGACTGAACAGTGAACACTTATGAACTCAAGTCGACTGAAGTCAAATTAGCTTCATTTGGATTTAATTTTATTAATTAGCAATATACTTATAAATGTGTTTTTCGTTTCGAATTTCATATGTACATTTGTCTGATGCTCCTACGGTGAAGGAAAACATCGTAAGGCAACCTGCATACATTTGCGATGAGATTCAATGGTGTATGCGAAGTTGACCAATCCGCACTGGGCCAGCGCCTAATCGGCAGTCTCGAGCCCCTCGGTGGGGACGTATATGAGCTGTGATGATGATGATGATACTTGTTCTACCATGGATTCAAGACGAAAGTCATCGTCTTGAATTCGTGCGTGTTGCCAGTGATGACGTACGGAACTGAGACGTGATCGCTTACAATAGGTCTCATAAGAAGGCTCAAAGGGCAATGGAGAGGGTTGTGCTCGGGGTTTCTCTACGTGATCTGATCACATCAGAAATAATGAGATCCGTAGAAGAACTAAAGTTTCCGACATAGCCTAAAGAATTGAAAACCTTAAGTGGCAGTGGGCAGGACACATCGCTCGTAGGACTGACGGCCGTTGGGACGGAAAGGTACCCCAAGGTGGACCGACCAGATGGTGAAGGTCGCGGGAAGCCGCTGGATGCGGGAGGCGCAGGAACGATCGGTATAGACAAAGACATTATAAGAGATAGACCGACAATACGCGCGGCCTCTAAGAAACCCCCTTCAACCACAACAGCGGTCAGGCGGCCGCTACCATACTGTATTTGTACTGCATTCGACTGTCGAGCGCGCGTCAAGTTATAAAAATACTTAAACATGCCCAAATAACTTCGTTTTGTAGTGTAAAAAACGAACAGTAATAAAAACTAAATCACATTGTAACATTATTTATTACCGATGAGTCTTAATTATGCTTATTTATTTAGCTATTATCATATCAAAATTGGTTGAAGGGGACTTCATGCATTTCGTTTGCATTGTTGGTCTACTCTTATAATGTCTTTGGGTATAGAGATCGTTGGGGGAGGCCTATGTCCGACAGTGGGTGTCTCTTGGCTGAAATGATGCCGTGGATGTGAGCTCTGTGTAGGAGTGTTTCATGCATGGTTTTGGCAGGATACTATATTGACATCGTAAGATCTCCATATGTCATTGTTACCTCGATATAAAATGTGACGTGACACGAAAATTGGTGCAAGCGCGCAGCGCGTGAAGCTGCCAGCGGCGCGCTGGCGGCGCACACGAGGAGGTCGGCGGCGCACGAGCTCAACAGCTGGGGCGTCCGCAGCCGCGCCGCACCACCCGACGCTAGCGCCACCATCAGACTTATGTTACCTGGTTGAGGTCGTCACAAATTGGTGAGTAAGCAAGACGGATGATGCTCACATCAGAGAGGGGTACGCAAATAATGATAATAGGAAGAAGGGCCAGGGAGGTGTTTTCGGACAAAGGAAATATGACATTAGTTTCAATAAGCTTTTAATTTTTTTTTAGAGAAGTTATGAAATAGTAGATTGTTAACCGAGGTTCGAAAGAAGCAATTCCCGAAGTGTTTAGACTATAGTCCGAGTAGGAATCGATTCTTTTACCCGTGTTAAACACTCTACTTTTCATTTCGAATATGAGGAAAATAAAACTAGTTGTTTATCTAAACTATTTATTGATAATATATATATATATAATATATCTTTCTTTTGAGATTTCTGGCAAAAGATTTTCGATAACACAATTTGACTCGTCTTTAATCGAAACTGGTGTCAACATTTCAGAATCGCTTGAACTCATTTTTAATATTCTTAGCATAAAAGATTATTACCTATTTTTTTGAATTCCGTCACAGATACTTAATAGATTAGTGTCCCCGTGTCCCGCCAATTTATGTCGACTTTTTAAATTTTAAATATGGAACTCACCGCGTAATTGTTGCGGCTTATTCCCATTGATTTACTACCAAAGGTAGATAACGCATGAACGTTCGAAAAGTGGGCCGGTGAAGAACTGCCCAATCGCGACTCGTGCAGTTTTTTTCCATAGTAAGTGATTAGCTGTCGACACGTCAACATGCCGAAGTGCTCATTCAAAAGTTGTGGTAACAATAGCCAGGAACGGCAGAAAAAAGACAGGATTTCATATTTTGCGTGAGTAAACTCATTACACATCTTATTATCATGTATTATAATATTCGATTTATACGTAAAAACCAATCAAAAACAATTATTTTAATCATAAACATGTCGCTTCCCGTCAGATTCAGTACATCACAATCGTCTCGCTCGCACGGGCGTCGTATCATGATGTGTTGTCTCATACATGCGTTGGAGCGACAACGCGATAAGGAATTTCGAGCATTATGTTTGTTAGTATAAAGTTGATATTTTCTTGTAGCAATTACTAATACTTACGTGAATTTTAAAATGTTTGATCTGTGGCTAGGTATAGAATGATGTAACTTCCCACGGTTGTTCTTAAAATAGTTGCCGTAATAAAGCAGAATAAGGTTGAATTTCGATAAATACGGTTGGTAATTTTAATTCGAGCGTGCATATTCAACTCTATATCAGCGAGTACAAATGTATAGTCTATTAGGTGACAGATTTCAAGCGCGTTTTTGTATGAACTGCTCTATCTACGTTTGGTAGTAAATCAATGCTTATTCCGCTCAAAGAAGTTTGCGCTAAGTTCACACTGGCTGTTTAGAAACTCACATGGCCGCAGCATTTTTTTAAATGTTTTTTTTACATAAAACTCTTTACAGCTGACAGCAGTTCTATTTTAAAGTTCATTCCGGCCCTTAGGTGGGAAGTAATTTGTATGAGTTTTTCCCTCCCTATGGAGGGAAGCAGCATTTTCCACCCAATAATCAGATCAAAAAAACACTACTTTCCGAATATGAGAAATGAAAAAGTTATTTACTCTACATTAAGTATTTATTTCATATGTTTTACTGACTGGCAAGAGAGTACGTACCTACAATGCCAACTATGGAGATGAGCACGTACAGAGCGATGAGTGCGGCGAGTGCGTGTGAATCGCCGTGTGCGCCGCGTTGGAGCGCGCCATCCGTGCTCACGTTACCATACATCACGCTGCATTCTTCTGTGCTGAAATAGGAAAAAAATATTTTAAAGATGAGGGTGTCTGGCAATTTTTACTTTGTCTTACAACTGGACAAGTATAATTACAAAGGCACAATATTATATTTCGCTTTGTCTTCAGGGATCCATCAACTTAGTGTGATATGAAAAAGATTCATATCACACTATTTTGATATTAATCATTTATTTTGAAGATTTTTCATTTTACTTCTATTTTCATATATTTCTGAATATTGTACATCACGTTTATTTTATTTTTATTAGTTTTTGTATGTTTTTTTTTTATCCTTAACGTTGTTTGAATAATGTTTAGATAATTTAAAATAGGTACTGTTTTATCTTGACTAGACTAGATATTTTTCAGCTTGCGATTGACTAACTTTTATAGCTCGCTAGTGTATTGTAATAAAATTTCAAAACAACTATACAGTTTTTCAGTCTTCGACTGGCCCTCACTCCTCACGCGTTAGAAGTTCACGAGCTACGAGTATCTCATAAAAAGAAAATGACGGGATCACGATTGTGATTGGATTTAACACCCAGTCTAGACGCCGGTATCGGTGCTGCGTGGACAGTTTTATATTCTTTTGAACTTTATTGACAGCTCTCGCTGTAGAATGTTTGTATACTCGAATAAAAAAGGCAGATAACCTTTATGTACATGTACAGCCCCCGCAGCATGACCACTAAAACACGATATGATAATGACTTCCATACAATTTTCAACCCCCCCCCCTTTCACCCTCTTGAGTGTGTAAAATCCGTTCTTAGCCAACATGTCTTATTCATAAACTAGGTACCTACTTGCCAAATTTGCATGTTCAGATGTCGAATAGTTTTGAGTGACTTTTCGAGTATGGACTGATTTGATCTTGTTTTTTATTAATTTCTATTCTTTAAACAGTTACAAAACATTAAATATATCACAATAGGTACCTTTACTTAAGTATTTTAATTCAAAGAAAATGTTATATTGTAATTGTTGCGAAACAGAAGAGATGTTATGAATGCCGATTAGATCAAATTTTGCGAAAATTTTCTCAGAAAACATTTCAATGTTATTAAAAAATAGAAATCAAAAGTCAACAATTCTATCTTTGTCGAATGCTGACAATCTAATTCAAAGGTAAGCTTTGTAGGATTTTTAATATCACCGAGGATTTTGTTCCATGGAGCGGAGACTGTCTGTCAATTACAAGCCAAATTAGATTGGCTCGGAGGCTTCGGAGGCTTAAACCAATACCTTAAGTGGATAAAACTCCGTGTTTATATTGTCAATCATCATATTAAATTTTTGAAAAATTTTGCTTGTTTCATACCTATGTTATTATTTATATGCACGTATTTATTTTAAGTTAAAACTTATGGAAACAATGCCATAATTTTATATATAAAGCCATAAAGATATCTGAACTTCTCAATAAGTTAATTGCATTTTTTAAATTTATACGATCTGTGTTTAGCTTTAAAAAGTTTAGGAACAAGAGTTTATACTAAAACGGTCACTTCAATCATAAGTCAAAACGCAAAACTTAACAAACGCAATCAAGAATTTCGGTTTAATAAAAGTTCATGTATATGTAGCAAAGAGTTATAATTTATGTGATTTTCAAAAGTTTTTGGTGACTCTAGCTGGGGTAAAAGCTATTTCTATTCTTTTAAACAAACTATGACTTAACCATAAAGATGGGAAACTATTTAACTATAGTGGGATAAACATCAAAAAATACCTACAAATTATAATAAAAAAACAAAGCCCCACCGCGAAAGTACTACACTGCCGTGACCAGGATTCGAACCTGGGTTACTACGGCCACAACGTAGGGTCCTAACCACTAGACGATCACGGCTACCGGGGCTGTCACTCTGCTGGTAAAATAACCGACCGTATAATAGACGTTGGTGTAACGCTGAAGAATTGCGGAGCTCGTCAGTACTGAGGGGGTTATTCGTACAAGAGCACTTCTAGCTTCAGTCATATTATATGAAACTAGAGCACTTTCTACGCCTCCGGCTGGAGGCGAGATTGCGTTGGCGATTGACGTAGTAATTAATAGTGCAATGCATATATATCATGCAATAGATAGGTATATAGATACATGAGTAATAGAAAAATTATTTGCAGAACGGATAGAATAATGAAATAGGAAAAAACCGGCTAAGTGCGAGTCGGATTCGTACAGTAGAGATGGTACGGAACCGTTGTACAAAGAAAATTATTTGATTATTATTTAAAAACTTTAAAAAAAAACAAGAAAGGCGCTATAAAAATATGTACGTTATGATTTGCAAAATATCCATTTTGAAATTCGCCATGTATAGAGAAAGATTTGCTTTACATAACCTACTATAAATACAAAGTGTTAAAGTTTACAACTTTCAACTTATCAAATAATAAAAAAAGGAAAATTTTGAATGCCCATTAAAGAATTTATCCCCAATCAATTAATATTTATCAGCTACATAATTTTAACATATCAAATATACATACTGAATGATTGTATACATGAGACTTATTTCAATGCAAAGCATAAATAGCTTTTGACAAGTGCTTGAAAAATCTGACTGCCGACTTAAAAATATCTTATTTTAATCTTATTTTAATATTTTAACCTTATTTTAATCTTATTTTGCTGTGCAATCGGTATTTTGATTAAGATTAGATTTTTTATGTAAAAATAAGATTTTGTGATTTTAAGTTAATAGGTACCTACCCTAATAATAAAAGTAAAAATGAATATAATGTAAACACAAAAATAATAAGGTAGATAAAAGAGCATTTGGGATTGAAAAAGAGTAGGTGCCTTTTATTGTTCATATGATTAATTTATTCAATACAGCCACCGAAATGTTAATCGGAGTATAAAATTAATTCATCACATAAACCTTAACAGGCACTTAGTGACGCAGGAGTAGAGATATTAGGAAAGGACTTAGAAGAGTTTAAGACAAAAGACATAAAAATAAATTTTATTGTCAACACCTTTTATTTCATGACATTATGTGTGTGTAAGTCTGTAGTTTACGTGTTCCAAAAAAGTCGACTGAATATTATGTACTTAGGTACATTTAAGAGAGCGTCGGTGGCGCTGTGGACTTGGCACTTGCCTTCCAATCGGGAGGTCGGGGTTCGAGACCCGCCTTGTACCAATGTGTTTTTCGTTTCGAATTTCATATGTACATTTGTCTGACGCTCTTACGGTGAAGGAAAACATCGTGAGGCAACCTGCATACATCTGCGAAGAAATTCAATGATGTATGTGAAGTTGACCAATCCGCACTGGGCCAGCGTGGTTGACTAAGGCCTAATCACCCTAACATAGGGTAGGCTCGAACCCCTCGGTGGGGACGTATGTGAGCTGTGATGATGATGATGAGGTAGATTTGCTAACTTACTTAATTAAATTGTCATTGCAGTCGCTCCACTTTACAAATGAGTCGACAGAACACCTGTTTTTTAAAAATTGAGTAGGTACATTCATCATTATCATCATCATATCAGCCATATTGAACTACTTTTGTTTCCCGTATCATTATTTCAGACGCCCACTGTTAGATATATGCCTCCCCCAAGGATCTCCATACCGATCGGGCCTACGCCTCCCGCATCCAGCAGCATCCCGCGACCTTCACCAGATCATCGGTCCACCTTGTGAGGGGCCCTCCAACACTGCGTCTCCCGGTACGCAGCCGCCACTCGAGGACCTTTCCGCCCCAATGGCCGTCAGTCCTACGAGCGATGTGTCCTGCCCACTGCCACTTAAGGTTTGCAATTCTTTGGGCTATGTCGGTAACTCAATAGTTCTTCTACGGATCTTATAATTTTCGATGTGATCACGTAGAGAAACCCCAAACATAGCCCTCTCCATTGCCCTTTGAGCGACTTTGAGCCTTCTTATGAGACCCATTGTAAGCGGCCACGTCTCAATTCCGTATGACATCACTGGCAACACGGCAAGGCGAATTGAAGACTTTCGTCTTGAGACACTGCGGCAGATGGGCCGAGAATATGCTGCGTAGCTTCCCGAACGCTGCCCAGCCGAGTTGGATTCGTCGATTTACCTCTTTCTGGAAGTTGGACTTACTGAGCTGGACTATTTGCCCCAGGTAAACATATTCATCAACAACTTCCAGCGTAGAGCCTCTAACATTCACAGGAGTGGGTACTATACGGGAACTCGACATTATTTTAGTATTGTCCATGTTCATTTTAAGACCCACTTGTTGGGAAACTACAGAGCTCTTCGAGTATTGTGCCTAGATTCTCCACGGACTCAGCCATGACTACAATATCATCAGCAAAACGAAGGTGAGTCATGGACTCGCCGTTTATGTTGATGCCGAGTCCCTTCCAGTCTAAAAGCTTAAATACATCCTCCAACGCAGCTGTGAAGTTTCGGCGATATAATGTCACTCTGTCTCACACCGCGCTGAAGGTATATTCAATGAGCACAAAAAAATTGGTCCTGTATGATGACTTCTATCAAATTCTTCTATCTGATGAAATTATGAAAAATAAATTATTTGGTCAGTCTATCCGCTTAGATACCTATATTCGATTTCCGTGTACATTTATTACGTTATTTTAAGTTAAGGTTAATTACGACCTCATAGTTCATTTAATTCATACATGTGCCCGCGAACCACGTTTCGCCATAATAAATTTTACGCAATAATAAATATGGAATATGGAGGTCAATAATCGAAATAAAAACTCCTTTCTTTACATAAAACATGCGTAAGCTAAATTTCATCAAAATCGTTTAAGTAGTTTCGGAGTTTATTCCGGACAAACTTCGTGACGAGAACTTTTATATATATGTTACAGCGAAAGTAATAAATCCGGAAATTATACATAGTATCCAGCCATTATAATAATATCTACTCAAATTAGACAAAGTGATAATTGACACAGAATTAATCACATTAACCAGCTATTTTATATAATATCTTTGAAGACTTGGACAAAGTAATAAAACACAAGAACACTTGGAAAAAGTATAGGTGAAGATTAATGCAATTTTATTTCAATTTGCCTATATGTGTACTTTTAATGTCACAGGTGACATTTGAGCTATTGTTCTAATGTCACGAAAGTGATAGCGAGTGATCGCTATGAGTTAGGCCTACGGCAGCTGATAGCCAGTCTAGGAGGTCACAAACTAGTTAACCTGGTCACCACTAGGCTAGATTTTTAATAAGTTTCGCATATTATAACGTCGTCGTCCGAGCGGTCTTGGCATATTTGATCGCCGATCAATCGATGAATTACAAAATCACCACCCTGATTTGATTTTTAAGATCACGGTGATTTGATACATTTTTGCTCAATTGAGTAAAGTGTACCTACTGATGCAAGTGACGTAGCATCTAAACAAAAAAAAAGATTTTCTAAAGAAGAAGTATAATATGTGAATGAGACAATGTGCGAATGGGAATTTCAGCGTTTCCACTGTGACATTCTGCGAATGAGACGGTATGTGCGTAAACCATCTTTAATAGTAATATCTCAATGTTGGACCTCACTTTGATAAGGTGCCCTCGTGAGCTTAAAATCCAAGCTTGTTGTAATCTAGTCTAATCATTACGAAGAGCAAAATTAAAGTCGGAGATTTTAAAATTTCTTCTTACAATATGTAATAGACTACAAACAGACGCTTTTTTTTACACAATATTTCCTCTTCCACAACATTTTCTCTTCAGTTATTCCAGTCCAATCCTTTACTCATTCCAAGTAATGTGAACTCTTCCAACGGATTGACTTATGAAATAAGACGTTCCATCTCAGTGTTTACCCATCTACTTAAGAAATTTGCTACATAAACAAAGTTGTTTCAGTTGTAAAATTGTAGCTGAAGCATTCCTATATTCGCACAAATGGACGTCTGTTAAATAATAAAAATACTTTGTTTTGTTTTACTGTGCTTACAATTGCACTTTACTCTGACGAGGAAATATGCTCACGTTATCTTTTATGTATTTTATAGATGTTGCACTTTAAATTGTTTATCCAGCTGTGGTCTGTAAAATTTTAACATGCTCAATTTCAATATAAGGCAATAAAATTGTAATTTTGTAATTTTACTTTCGGTTTTGGTACATAAGCACGTTGGAAAGCAGAAGTTAAAAATCGGTACAAGAGCAGGAATAGGGTCAAGGAAGAGGTGGACCAATTTATAATATGCCGCAATGATGATTTAAGCAGCTCAGGTGAATCAGATATGGGTATTGAATATTTGGAAATTGATTTTTATTACAGTGAATAAAATAAAATATTTTTATAAAATATTTTTGATTCTTAACAAATAATGTTTCAATAACCAATTCACTTTAGTCTTAGTTTTCAAAATTTCATAATATTTTTTAACCGACTTCAAAAAAGGAGGAGGTTCTCAATTCGATGCGTATGTTTTTTTTGTGTGTATGTTACGCGATTACGCCGCCAATTGTGGATCGATTTTCAAAATAAATTCTTTTTGTATTCGATAGAGTATACTCCAAGGGTGGTCCCATGGTCACCAAAGTCAGGATTTGATGACGGGATCCCATGAAAATCGAGGAAAACCCTTAAATTTTAAGGTGTGTCCAACGTGTTTTGTTTGTATGTTACGCGATTACTCCGCCAATTGTGGACCGATTTTCAAAATTCTTTATGTATTCGATAGAGTATACTAAAAACATCTAAAAAGATTACATTTACTAAAAAGTTACAAATAAAAAAAATATTTTACAAAAATTAAAAACCGACTTCAAAAAAGTTAAAAATAATATAAGAATAGGCACAGACAACATCACACTTTTATATTGAAGTCGGTGACAAATTTTAAGATTTTCTAGGGAATCATCGTTTGGCACCGACTTCGATATAAGTGTGATGTTGTCTGTGCCTATTCTTATATTATTTTTAAATTTTTTGAAGTCAGTTTTTACTTTTTGTAAAATAATTTTTTCTACTATATATATGTAGTATTGCCTTCCTCGATTTTTTCAAATTTCCTGGGTTTTGCTAGGTTCAGCTTTCATTAGCCAGACTCTAATGAGCACATAACGTACTAGATGAGTTTGTTTGGAAGTAGGGTTTCTGAGTCCGCTTAGCTTGCTACTATTATTACCTATATTTGGCGCCACAATAAAAACGATACTAAATATTTTTGTGTTTTGACTTTTGATAACCAGAATAGATAGTTCCTTATTAGTTGAGGAATCCAAGTGAAACTCGCTTCTTTTTTCGGCCTTAGCGTCATTTCAACAAGTGAGAAGAAGGACAAGATTACCTGTCGCTTTTAAAAAAATCTATATTACACTTACCACACTACATACTCCCCTCCGCTACATCTACCAAATAAACAAGACATTTATAAGTAAAACAAGCATTAGGAGATGATATTCTCGTTGTTTGCGAGATTAATCGAATTAAAAGCACTTGAAAATTAATTATAAATTTTCGGAGCTTGAATAATCAATTGATCCATAAGGGCATAAAAATTTCATTTGTCTTATTAACCGAAAAGTGTGTATTTCGAAAATTTCGTGGTGCGATTAACCTTCCTATACCCGCGCATTGGTCTGTGAGACCGACGAAACACTTTTTTCAACATATTTCTTTTCTCAAAAACGCTGGCGAGTTGAGGTTTTTGCTAGCTGCCGGATTTGTTATTAGCATCATTTTAGTGCACAACGTTCATTTGTGCATGATGCACGTGACCGACGCGAGTATAGGCGTAACTTTTGGTGTAAGTATAAAATTATACATTATCACTTGCTTAGTGTTTTTTTGAGTGATTTGTTGTGATGTGTATTTTGACCAATTTTATTCATTATAAGTTAGACTTTACATCAAAATTGGGCGAAGAGCAAATCAAACGACTGTCCGAGGAAAAATGTTCTGACTCTGATTATGATGACGAGAATGACAGTAATGTGGAAGATTTTGCTGAGAGATGGGAAGAAACATACGATGCCGAGCAAGAGGGCGATGAAGAAGAAGCTGACGAAGAAGTGTAAGGTTTTGTCAAAGGCCCAGAGAGATTTACATCGCAAGGGATGGACGGAAAAGATGGAACAAGACTCCTACCTCCAAAATGTGCGACGTTACTCTAGGAACGAATAGATGGCCCATGGTAGTTTTATATAGTCTGAGGTAGGTAGCACACCTACGTAATATAAATACGTAGCTACATAATGCAAATCAACCCTAGCAAGAAAATTAGTCGCAGGATCTTTCTTGACGTTTTGTCCTACAATCTTCTCAACTTACAACTCCAACGTCGAGTTCTCAGCACATCCTTGCCTAGAGCAATCAAACTGAGGCTCGCCAAAATATGTCGATTGGATGGTTCCGAGACTGCGGCAAAATCTAATAATAATAATATTGGTCGCTGTGGATACTGTTCCTCAAAAAAAGACTGTAAAATGCGCTACAACTGTGTCAACTGCAAAATTCACTTTTGTTTGGAACGTGCTATTATGCCCTGACTGTTATGGTAAGGCTAATAACTAATTCTTATGATTAAAATTAAAATGTCGATTGATAAGTATTTTCAATATTTAAAAGGTATTTTTTTTGTTTTTTTTTATGCAAAATGTTTTTGTAGTACCTAAGAAAAACATTTTGAAGGCTGTTTTATGAAAGACTGATAGACAGTTGAATAATTAATAATAAAGTTCTTGCATACCACTATGTTTTTTATTATATCCTATAATTTTAAAATGAAATAATATCTATGTAGGTTTTCTTAGAAAAAGATTATGAAACAGGACTCCAAATATGTGTTACAAAAATTGGCGCGGGTATACGAAGGTTAATGAAACTATGTCGCCATTCTACTTTTAAAAAAGCGATTAAGAGATCGATGATTCAAATATGAACGGTGATTCAAACATTAATTACTAAATTCACCTAACTAACTAAATTACTACATACACGTCCCCACCGAGGGGCACGAGTCTACCCTAACTAGTTAGGGCGATTAGCCCTAAAAAGGTGAGAAAGGTGTATGTGAAGTCAATCAATCCGCACTGCGCCAGCGTGGTTTACTAAGGCCTAAACACCCTAACTTAGAGTAGGCTCGAGCCCCTCGTGAGGACGAATATGAGCTGATGATGAGTGTCATTTAGGTATTACCTATCTCCTATGTATATCATATAAACGAGACGAATAAACTAATTTTTTCATATTACCGGTAATATCTTCACACTTCTTAATATTATGAGTTTAAGAGTAGAGTTTCCTTTGCGACTAGTTCCTGTCTAATATGGATACACTCTGTGAAAAACATTCTGTGAACACGTATCGAATAAATGTCAACATTACATCTATTTTATACATTTCAAAAATATTACGTTGAAACCAACTGTAAATATTAAACTGTAAGTGATGATGACCATGAATAATAGTACAGTATACCGTCCAACATGAATTATGAAGCAAAGTTATGACTAGGTACACCGAGCAATATATTTTAATATCTACCGTGATCATCAAGAAGTCCATTTAATTAATACGCTTAAATAAACAATCGTGAGTCTCATCAATCAGAGCGTTAAGATAAAGGCGGCAAACGGCGTGACGCTTGTTAATTGTGCGCATTTCGACCAAACGAAATTCAATTGAAAATTCCAACTGAAAAAAAATTGAATACAAATCGTAGTTGTATAATCTAATCTCGAATTATTCTAGGTACTGTTTTCCCAATTGCTTATTTGTAGTTTATTTTGCTGACGACACTTTGAATTGCTGTCTGGTCTGAAGAATGGGCATGCAAAAAAAATGGATGTAGGTAGTACTTTCACTTTTGGAGTCTTGTAAAGCTCGACCCGACGGCGGTTCGCACGATGTAATTAAAGGGGGCTTAGATAAAGACAATTCAAAAACGATAACGAACAAAATGAGAATAATTCCACTTCAGGAATCATTCTCATACATTGCCATTCAATAAAGAATGTTCCCGTAACGTCTAGGCCTTCAAGGCAAAGTTCGAAAAATGTTGTTCACGGGGCTCATACACAAACCAATTGCATTATAAACATTCTATTTCGAATATACTTACTGTAAAATTTTTAAAAACATAGTTATTTGTTATACCTACATGAGTGCAAAGTTGCTTTTTAACCGCGTGCTCAACTTTGATGACCGAGCCAGCGAAGGATTCTAAAATTAGTGCAACACGTAACTTTTCATCCCCCCTCAGTGAGGAAATGACTAAATGCAAAATAAAACATTTACAATCACTAAGATACTTTTATTTTCAGTTTAGGTACATATTTACTACAACCTTATGATAGGTAAGTATTACAGAAAAATATTTATATTATGTATAACAAATACTACGTTTTTTTTACTTGTTTTCAAGTGTCTTATTTATAACAATACGACGTCAAAACCAAATAGCGCGCGCAAAGCAAATTAAAAACAAAAGTAGATACACCAAGGAGGTTCAGAGTCTGAGTTTTTAACAAATTTAAAAAAAGTTGTATGATAAATTCGGCATCATGGAGATGGAAGTAAATAGGTTTAATGATGTTTTGAAATCACACATCTAGTGCACGCGATGTTCTAAATTCAAATTTACTTTAACCTCAAGCGGATAAAAACGGCCTTGGCGGTCAGATATCGAATAGCAAAAATTCTCTTACCGAGATGGGGGGATGAAAAAGTAATTGTTTCTACAACCTTTTCACCATGTATAGGAACAGCAATACTTCTTTTCAATAATCGTATTTTATAATACTACAAAGGGTGACGTATTTGCTGATTAATATGTATTACTTTTCCACCTAGACATGCACTTAGAGTTTTGTTTTCTTCCCATTGTGACTGTATTTTATGTGTTGGGATACAGTAAATGTAACTCATTCTAGGTAGGTACTATTGGGGCTTGTTACTGTCCGTATTGTTCCTAGAATGGTTTTCAAATAAAATATATAAAGCTCGTTTTAGATTATTATAAAGCGACGTCGAGAATGTTCGTGCTCATAATTATAACAAATTTTAATCCTTTTTGATTTTTTTATGGTACAAAATTTTTATGACATTCCATTCTTGGCCCAAGCTTCACAATATTTGCGTGGGAAGCATTAATTTTATTCATTTGTTTCGAACAAGCTAAAAGTCTCGAAGGATTTGAACAAATTTTTAACAGAAAACTCAGAGATTGGAAATTCCATTTTATTTCATAAAGTAATATATTTTGCTTAACATTTTATTTTAAAAATGCTTCGCACTTGGTTTTAAACGATGTGTCTGAAATCCTATGTCAAAGTTAATAATACAGTATAGATCAAGAGAGACGATAACTTAGCATTCCATGGATTCACCGTGCGGGTGCCGGGTCCATCGCGTTGCAGAGAAAAGAGCCAAGAGCAGTGCCTGGGGCTTACGACCCAGGTGCAGGTTTAAGTAGCTACTTTACAATGCATCAACATTCACCTTCACCACTCCGGCTCTGCCTAACCATATTTGATACGATTCCGTCAGTGCCGCCTTTGTTACGCGGTTTAATATTGAGCTCACGGACGTTCTCGATAAGCCTAGATCTTTTTGCAATGTGTATAAGTATTTTTCCGGAATACCTCTCGCGCCTACTTCTACCGCATATAAGTGAACAAAATAACCGTTTTTTGTGACGGCGTTGGTAAGATCGTAGTATCTATTCAATTTAAAATGTGTGGTCTTTGGGAATGTTATTCCCACGGCACGGTGAGTTCGATAAGTAGCACGCGCTTATAAATAGCATACGTAATTACTCACAATTTGTATTACTTTTGATGTCAGGCCTTTTATATTAAAAAAACCTAATATATAGTACTTAAACATATCGAACAATAAGTTTTCATATGTTACGCCCGAACCTAAATCAACAATCTTGGAGCATGTGTAAAAGCAATATTTCTGTAATAATATCACAGATGAAGGGTTAGTCAATCATAGGTTGAGTGGAATAACAGAATTGGTAATTTTATTACGTCTAATCGTGAACGATAATAATTGAGCAAGAGTTCAGAATTGCAAAAGACGGTGTACCTAACCTACCATTGCCCTTTGGTAGGCCAATGCGGCAAACAGAATAATAATAATTATGGTACATTTAATTTCATTAGAACTCGTGTATATATCGGTATATTTTACTACGAGATCATAAAGGTGATATTATAACATAATCATCGTGTTAGCCGAAATTCGATTATAGCTGGCCATTATATGACATTTAGGACATCTCCAACCACGCATGCTAGCTTCATCTTCAGCTTTGCATCTCCAGCTTGATCTGTTGGTCGATGGGTGCATTGCGGGCAAGTGAGATTACTTTATGAAATCATAGTTATCAGAAAAGAAGATAAGAAGTAATAGGCTAGCATGGTGTAGATTAGTAGAACGCTTATGGATATGAAGGTGGACGAAATCAATGGTAAAAATAAAATTAAAAATATTTAAAAACTCCCGACCCAAAAAATTACTCTAAAAGTGTAAAAATAATCTTTTTTTAGCTCCTTTTATAACTTGATTAAAAGTACTTACCTATTTATATTTTTAAGATGAGAATCGCCGCTATATATTATGAAGAAGTAAAATTAATCAATCATCTATCAATTACTACGTTTAATGAACGGTATTCCTACGCCTAAACTTAGTTTCGTCATATTATACTTGATTGAGGTAAGAATTTAGCGCTCCCCCGACGCGGTGATTCTCATCTCATAATTAGATAAGTACTTTTAATCAAGTTATAAAAGGAGCTAAAAATATTATTTTTACATTTTTTAGATTGATTTTTGAGTCGGGGGTTTTTTAAAATGTTTAATTTATTTTTGTATTTCATTCTTTTCAAATTTCTAATAAATTTTAATAGATACCAATTGATTCAAAACGCAGCTCATAAAAAATAGCAACCTCGTCTTGGCAAAGTGCTTGTAGCTCTTGAACTGCAAATCCGATTTTCATAAAACACACCTAAGAACCACCGAGATGAACATGGCTTTAGATTTAAAAAAAACCGCACTCAAATCGGTTCATTAATTCAGGAGCTACGGTGCCACAGACAGACACACACAGTCAGACACACAGACAGACAGGTCAAACTCACCCCTCTTTTTGCGTCGGGGCTTAAAAATAGTATGGAAGAATTACGTGAAGGATATTCATGCAAAGAATGTAAGTATGATAATGATATGGAAGTAGGAAACGTGTTGCTGTATATTATGTTTGACACTTCAGTTAGATTCGAGTGAAGCTATCCAATACGGACGATGTAAAAAGCGCAGTTAGCGCACAAACGACGGTCAAACAAAATTGATTGCGGTCCACCCGCGCCCAGTAACCTTGTTTCACAAATCGAATCTGCCCACTGTCTTCCCTCATCGCCAACGAAATCCTCTTACTGTTACTGGAAAAGAAAGAAAATCGCGAAGTAGAAACGGCACGTGTAGTTTTGTGCGATACAGGACGCTTTAAATGCTAAGCTATTTATCCGTCCATATAAATCGTCTACATAGGTCAGTGGTTCTTAGCCTTTTAGTGACCATTTTAGAAATATCTGTCTAGCCATGAACCACCAACTCTAGACCAATATACATCCTCGGTTTAGTTATTCCGTGTTTTGTCTTAGGCTACAGCCACACCGCAGGTGGCACGCTTAGCGGCAAGAGGTTAGTTGGTCGCTTCCATGACTCATCCCAGTGAACCAACACACTGCACGCTATGCGCGCGGCCCCACCGCTCGCTTGGTGGGACGCTGGCGCTGGCGCCTCGATAGCGGCTTAACGGACGCGTCGGTTATTTGCTTAGATTACTAGGATGCATTGTGAAGGAATTGATTGATAATAGCCCGCTGTTTATAAAAACGAGCCATTGTGAACACTTTCCCATACGTTAATACGTAAACAATTTATGTGTGTTAATAAATTGTGGCAAGAAGTAACCAATATTTTACAATTGTTTTACAGTGATGTTATTATTATGTTTTACTTTTTTTGTATAAAATTTCAAATTGTCATTTAGTAGATGTCGACATATTGATATCACGTACTCAACATGTTCGATTACCTCGAAATTAAGAAGCAATTTTTTAGAAAAATTTAAAAGAGAAACCATTTACTACTAACTAAGCAGATTTGCATTTGCTACTAACTAACTACTAAGCAGATTTGCATCAGTAGATCCAAATGCACCAAGTGTCACTGGCTAACCCCAGGACTCCTTCGATGTATCCGGCATCGTGATCGGCTGCACTCTTTGGCTAAGCGATTTCCTGACGATCCTATTGCGGTGATCTCTTACAAGAGGTACAGAAACTTCTGCAATGGTCTTCTGAGAAAAGTGAAGACTCAAAATAACGCTGAAGAAATTGAACATGCGAAGGCCAATCCGAAGATGCTCTGGAATTCAATCAAATCAATATGCCACTTCAAGACAAAGAAAAAGAGCTGTTCCGAGCAGCTTTTGTCTGTTCATGATCCCAAGGCTTCGCTGAACGCATGCAACACATATTTTTCTTCGGTGGGTGAGAGACTAGCTAAAGACATACTCAAACGAACTGATCAAACAGAAGAGAGCTTAGCAAGCAAGGTGATATCAGACAAAAGTCCGGCAAAGTCGTTGTTCCTCTCTCCCACTGATCACATAGAACTGAGAGGCCTTATTAGGGCACTGAGGATCGATGGCTCCCCGGGTCTTGACGGTCTTACTAATGGGCTTATTAAGAGAATTGCTGAAGTAGTATTGACACCACTTACACATATTTTCAACCTTAGTCTATCCTCGGGCGTTTTTCCTGCTTCGTGGAAACTGGCTTCCATTACCCCAATACACAAAAAAGGTGCAGCGAATGTCCCTAGTAACTTACGCATATCACTTCTAAATGTTTTGTCGAAACTCCTGGAAAAACTGGTAAACAAACGCTTGGTTAACTATTTAGAAGCCCAACAGTTATTGTCGGATAATCAATTCGGATTTCGACGAGGAAGATCTACTGAGGACCTTACTTCCTCTCTTATCGATGATGGGCATAAACCACTAACAGTCTTTCTGGATCTCGCTAAGGCCTTTGACACAGTCTCGATTGCCATCCTCTTGAAGAAATTAGAATGTGTGGGTGTTCGGGGCATCACTTTGGCGTGGCTTAGAAGCTATCTCTCAGGGAGACGCCAATTGACACGCATTAACGGACTCGCAAGTGATGATCTTCCCGTTCACTTTGGCGTGCCTCAAGGTAGCATTCTTGGGCCAACCCTATTCATAATTTATATGAATGACTTACACAGGCTTAAAATTCCTTCATCCAAGATAACGTGTTACGCTGACGACACGGCAGTAACTTTCTGGGGCCGCGATTGGAAAGACGTCAGGGTGGTAGCGGAGGATGGCATGCGAGTGGTCGCCGGCTGGCTGGAACGGAATCTGCTCACCTTAAATATTGATAAAACTAAATATTTGCTTCCATAAAACTGCATCGTCTGCCCCTCAGCATGATCTGGGAATCCGGATGCACACATGTTCAGCAATTCCTCTTCCCTCAAACTGCGCGTGCAGCTCGATAGACCGAACTACGCAAATTAAATACTTAGGCCTGACTCTTGACGAGAGACTAACTTTTAAACATCACATCACTGACGTGGCGGCTAGGGTTCGGAGGCTTGTGGGAGTAATGCGGATACTTAGAAACTGTACCAACCTAGCCACGATGAAAACTGTTTATTATGCGATCGGTCAGTCAATCATCTCTTACTGCATTGGGATCTGGGAAGGAGCGGCGAAGACGTTCATGATTGACTTGGAAAGAGCCCAACGAGCACTTCTCAAGATAATAATTGAAAAAGCCTATAAGATATCCGACAAATAGTCTATATAGTGATATAAAAGTACTTCGTGTGCGACAACTATATATTGTGCGGGCCTGTTTATCTGCCTACAAGTCCGTTGATTCCGACACCATGAGGAAGCTGGGTAACAAACGTGTGTTCAAACTCCCTATGCCCACTGTGAATAATTTCTTTGCAAAAAGATTTGCAAGATACTATCACCGAGCCATTTTCAACGAGGTAGCATCTCGCTGCTACCTTAGAGATTGCTCCTTGAGGGGGATCAGGGAAAAGGTAGTTGACTTGCTGTCAACGTACGACTACAATCTCACAGAGTCTCTTTTGCATTAAGCTGTTTGCATTAAACTGTAATACTTAACTCATTAATGCAGCAGCAGAAAACACATATTTCTCGTAACATGCACACACTTGCACTCTTCAACTGAAACACGCACTCATACATACATACACAAACACACACACATACGCGCACACACACACACACACACATAAACAGACACAAACACACATAAACAGACACACACACACAATCGCAGTCTACCATCCTCATAAAATTCCGAATAGTAATAGTTATTTGGTTTCCCAAGAGACAGGCATGGCCTAGTTTGGGAACTTCTGGTACTTATGATTGATCATACTCTTTCACACTATGTACAAAAATTGATTGTAGAAAGGAAATGTATCCTATTTCTGTATGTTAATAAAAACCTTATTATTGCGCAATTAATTTTTATTTCTTCCCGGTCCCTCGACAAATCGAATCGAGGAGATCACCCATCGGCAGAGGAGGCCAGACGGTCGAGGGTCAGGGCGACAAAGAGAGGAATCGGCGGACAATCCTAGCGTTATCGAGCAATACCGCACGTTGAAGCCTCACTATCAAGGGTCCGTCACACAGTCCCAATCTCTTTAGATGGTCATGAAGAGAATTTGGGACGAGGCCGTTAGTTGAGACTACGATTGGTATGATCTCAGTGGACGCCACCCGCCACATGTCGGTAACCTCGTGTGCCAGGTTCAGGTACTTAATCTTCTTATCTGATTCAGCCTTCACGAGGTTCTCGTCAAAAGGAATGGTGACGTCCACTAAGAACACACGCGATTCCGCCCGGTCCATCAACACGATATCAGGCTTGTTGGCGGGAACTGTCCTATCCGTAATGATGGACCGGTCGCAGTATAATCGAGCGCGGTCGTTTTCGAGCACTGGCTCCGGCGAGTACTTGTAGTACGGTACCTTCTCACCTATGAGTCCATATTTGGAAGCTAACTCAAGATGGAGTATTTTGGCTGCTTGGTTATGTCTGTGCAAATATTCAGTATTAGCCAGTACAGGACAACCGGAAGTTATATGCCTGAGTGGCTCTCCCGGTTGGAGACAGGCTCTACATATGTCCTCTGTCCCATCCTTAAGGATATACTTCCGGTAATTACGGGTCATAACGACCTGGTCCTGTATTGCACAGGCAAAACCTTCGGTTTCCCCAAAGATGTCTCCAATACACAGCCAATGCACGGAGGCCTTTGGGTCCATGTGGCGTTCATGTAGCGCCTTGAAGAAACTACCGTGCAACTCCCTCTCCTTCCAAACGGCCTCCCGGTCAACGGTACAAAGTACTGCCGGTTCTCGCCATTGCTCGGTAGCCAAGGAGAGAGGGGTTAGTCCTATGTCACACTCTTTGACAGCTTCATGCAATCCACTGCTCTCAGATTTCGTCAGGAAGTAATTACGGAGATTGTATATCTGATGGTTGTGCATGGTTTTCGCACTGAGCAATCCGCGGCCACCATTCTTCCGTGGTATATACAATCTCATCACTGACGATCTCGGGTGGTGCATTCTATGGTGTGTCAAAGTTGTGCGGTCTTTCCTATCCAGGGCATCTAATTCGGTCTGAGAACATCTGAGCACACCAAAGGTGTAGATTAGGACAGGCATGACCCAGCCGTTAAATGCCTTGATTTTGTTAGCGCCTGACAAATAGCTTTTCAGCACCTTAGTCAGACGTCCAAGGAAAGCTTCTGTTACAGACTGTTTCACGATCGCCACATTCACACCTATGTTCTGTGACATGCCCAGATACCGGCACGTTTCAGTCTCGGAGAGGGTTCGCATGCCAACCCCTAAAGAGCCGACAGCTGTCGGCCGCACTTGCCCTCTATCCACATGGACGACCGCACACTTGTCCAAGACAAACTCCATACCGACGGAGCTGCTGAAATCCTCAGTGATTTTCAGCAGCTCCGTCAGTCTCTGGTCATTAGGGGCAAACAACTTGAGGTCGTCCATATAGAATAGGTGAGAAACTTTTTGTCCTCCCCTCCGAAACTGAAAGCCTACCCCTGTCTTCTCCAACAAAGTACTCAGTGGATTAAGGGACAGGCAGAACCATAGTGGACTCAGACAATCACCCTGGAATATACCCCTCTCGATCCTTATTCGGTCTTCGGTAGCCGACAACCGCATCCCGGATAGATTTAGCTGTGTACTCCACTGCTCCATGCAGGTCTCGAGAAAGTGTCGGACTGTATCATGAATCTTGTACAGTCCGAGGACTCTCTTCAACCATGTATGGGGGATCGAGTCAAAAGCTTTTCTATAATCTATCCAGGCTGCGGAGAAATTACGCCGATTACGTTTGACCAGCTGGCCAACAACCGAATCGATCAGGAGGAGCTCCTTTGCACCGCGGCTACCGCCCCTACATCCATTCTGGGTTTCCGCCATTATGTGGTTATGCTCGATGTGTGCGTCGATTTTAGCCTTCAGAATGGATGTCAATGTCTTGTATGTTGTACATAAACACGTAATGGGGCGGTATTGAGACGGATCCGCGGCATTTGCTGTTTTTGGAGCTAAATGAGTGACCCCCGTAGTTAAGAAGTTTGGGAGACTTCGCTGTTCAAGTGCATCCTGAAATTGGCGGGCCAGGATTGCGTGGCACGAGCGGAACCCTTTCAGCCAATAGTGGTGCAGTCCATCACTTCCTGGAGTTTTCCAGTGCGGAGCTTTCTGGACTGCAAGACGCACGTCTTCTACCGTAATGGTGATAGGTTTCATCGGTTCGATCGTTGCACACGCTTCCTCAATAGACGCCATCCATTCGCCCTCTGAATGCTCCACAGGCTGCGACCATATGTTTCGCGTCAGTGTCTGCGTCGCTAGGTCTTTGGTCTGTGGAGGGTTCAGCCTGTGTCTCTCATTTACGGTAGAACTTCTTCTGGTCACTCCCGAAGAGACGATTCTGGTGATATCTTGCCACTCTCTCCGAGTATCGCCGAATTCGACTTCCCCAAGCAGCGATTTTCTGCTTCAGGTCATCGATGCGTTCCGACACTTTTCGTATCAGTGCGGGATCTCCGAGACTGACCTGTGTTCCCGCCATTGCCCGGTGGACGAAACGCATCACTCGCGGTCTTGTGTTACCTGACCTGAAGCTGATGAGTTTGCCGATGAGGACTCTGGTCTCAGTAATACGTTTCTCAATCCTTCTGCACCACGCTGGGGTACTGCTCCGTAGATCATTAGGGTTCCCCTCCACTCTCCTAGCGGAAACCCCAATGCCGACGAATCTGCAGACCGCCATTGCGGCACTAAATAGGATTGAGTTGGTATCACCGAGACTACCACTTTCTTCCAAATGTGGAAGAAGCAACTGGCTTATTGCCTCAATGACGACCCGGTTTCGACTGCTCAGGGGTATTCTCGGGATTTTCGGCCTCTCTTCAAGTGGAAGTTCACGGAATTCGAGAATCGCCTCTTCAAGAATTCTCCTGATTCGCTCTAAGTCCTGGGTGACTGTGTTGTCCACTACATCCGAATCGGCAGGAGCTTGTCCAGGGTTGACCAATAAAGCATGTGGGTCACAGATAGTGCTACGCCTAGTGCTGCTTCTCCTAGTAGTACTATTATGCCTTTCACTTGGTCTTCTATTGTCAGGACTAGTAGACGACACAGCCTCGAGTCGTAGTCGACCGAGTTCAGTGGGAGTGAAAAGTTCCCTCCTTAGAATAAACCGAACTCGATCAGCCAGATTTTGCGCAGTGACGGATAGCGACGGCTCTAGGTCTTGAAAAGCTGCTAGCAGTCTTGCCCGATAGCCCGTTCCCCCGATGCCCGTCTCCGTCGCCCTGTAGTACGCTCGCATGATATTTTGATTTTGTGATTGAGTCCACTTCATGCGGCGTACTATTCCACCAGTGGCGGGGACCGATTGCTGAGCCTGTGAGAGCCCTGCCGGACCCAAGCCGACGGGTGGTGATGGTGGAGTGGGCCGGCATGGTGGTCGTGCCGGCCGTCGAGTTTGGCTGGCTCGCATTCTGCTCGACACGGTGCCAGCTCCGGGCGAGCCCTGGCGACCCCCAGGAAGCGGCCCTAAGCGCATTTCACTTTGTCCAACCATCATAGTACAATAGGCTATATACATCAGGGGGCGCCCATATCCCTGATGAGTCCGTTGTACAAAACTTGCACCCAAAGTGAGGGCTGTTGTAGTTAAAGCACGGATCAACACTTTACGCCAATAGTTCCACTTTGAGTGCTGACTGATTGCACTGATGGAGCAGCTCCTGTCACTTAAACTGCTTCACCAGTGGGCGATGGGGCCGTCACATCCCTACGCCTTATTATTATTATTATTATTAACTATTATTATTACCTTATTATTATTATTATTAACTAACAAAATATATGTCTTATAATACACTTTAGATCACCAGGCGCGCGCTGCCAGTGTGGCTCTATCTATCGAAGCATTTTGACCGCTAAGCCTGCCTCCTAGCCAACCTCTAAGCCTGCCACTTCCGGTGTGGCCTTTGCCTTATTTTGTCATATGACATCCGATATGTGCGCAGCGGAAATAAGACAAAATACGGAGTAACTAATCCAAGGATAATCCAAGGAGAAATTTTTTATTAATAAGGCCGTATATGAATAAACGGTTGTCTGTTATATCTATACTTAATATTATTTTTTGGATAGCTTCGCGGACCACTTCGGCTATTTCCAGGGACCACCAGTGGTCCGTGGACCACCGGCTATGAAACACTGGTATAGGTAATGGTTTTGTAGAAAAACTTGAGCCTGATATAATTAAAGATATATCAAGTCATAAAATCACATATCGGTGGAAGAGGAGTTCTAATAAAAAAAATAAAGCACAAAGTTTTTGCATTCAATAAGTATCTACATCTCCGACGTGTACATCTGATCGCTTGGTCCGTTAGACCAAAGCTGAAGAAAACAGATTCTTTTTTAAGCTAAATCGTGTCTCAAAGGACCTCTTAACTACTAATTAATCCCGAATTCAATATTGGATGCCTACTTGAGACATTATTGAGTTTTGCTCTTCCTTTTGTATCGAGTAATTTTAAATGGGATTCGGGAAAATGGATTCGAAAATTAGGTACATTTTATAGCTATCTCTATAGATAGGTAGGTCGGGTGGGTACTGATTTTAATTAACTGAAGCAAAGTCAATTATTCAATTAAGGTAAGTTTCATGAATGATAAATCTTGCCTTGTCTTGAAGGATAATAGCAAATTGTGTCGCCTTATTTAATTTGAACAGTGTAACAGTTTGTAAAATATAATACGGGTATCAGAAGTTTAGTATTGCAGAGGGTAATGCGCATGTTGCATTTGTTTCACTGAGCATTTAGTAGCTAATTTTAAAACCTCCCAGACCTAATGTAATTCAGCGCGCTAACATCATTATTCCAATTCCAAGAAAAAAAGCCTTTTCTGGCTATGATACAAAGGTGCAAAAGGTGCAAAGGTGGCTATGATAAAAATTACTACTTAGATACGATATAAAAAATAGATACACCTTTTAAAGAGTTTTCATAGGTATATATTATGCGCCTTTCTGTTTGTGGGTGCAAGTCAGGTAAGTACCATATCATGATATCATCATCATCGGTTTGTTGTGTAGCAGTAAAATGAGCTTAAAAGTAGTAATTTATAATTTAAAAAACAGGTATATTTCTAGAATTATACTGCAAATTGAAATAGTGCTGTGGACCGGCTTATTAAAAGGAAGGTCAAAAAGGAAAGTTTTAGATTAACGGATTAAAAACAAATTAACTGAATAGTTTAGGATTTCTCGGACAAAACTTTAAGAGAACATGGGATCCTTAGCCTTTGTCGTAGAGATCGTGCCGCTCTCTAAAGCTAACTTACCGGTCACTAACAAGTTACAAACTCAATTAAACTTAAAACGATGTTAATTTCGCTGCTATTATTATTTCGTGAGAAATCAAAGGCTTTTGGCTACTGAAGTTGTTGTAAGGCTATAATTTTAACATATAAATATTGTGAATTTTGTTAAGAACTTAAATTACTTCAGCAGAATTCAGGAATATTTACTAATTGTTAAATAATATTACGGGTCAATTTGGGACAGTAGACTTAATTCACCTGGACTAATTCACCTAGGGTAATAAGGTGAACTATTTAGTAGACTTCCTGTTTCTTTTTTTTTCGTGTAGGGTATTTAAGTACACTGCTTAGTTGACTTAATTCACCTTCCTTTAAAAATAGTTTTGTAATAGAAAATATTTAATACTCGAACTATCATTAAAGGTCGAGTATTAAATATTTACACAACTTCTCTAAGTAAAGACCCACACTAATGTCTTCATGTCAGTGTAACAACTCCATTACAATTGAGCTGGTTTGTGTGCAGGAAGAAAACTGCTTTCTGCAATGATTTTCGATCAAGCCGCCATCAACAGCAATTGAGTTTGAGATATTATATTTCACAAGTTTTTGTGTGGATACAAGTGCACCACCTATCCATTCACATATATTTTGCTCAACGTGCCTATCGATAAAGAAATAATACGTGTGACAACTTATCAAAGGCTGATGTTATTTCCTATACATTATTTATTTGCGCACAGCTGAATTCTAATGCTAAAAGAAGGTTCTTACTCGTGCGATATGAAGAGTAACATTCTAGAGATTAATCAAACTGAAATTCAAATAGAACATAAACCTTAACAGGTGTTTAATTACGACAAGCATAAATAAATCATTAAAAAAACCTTTTTAAAAACAAGCTTTTTTTTAAATGCCCTTAAAAGAAAAAATAAAGTTTTACACTAAAACTTTTACTTACAACGTTATTTCACATTTGACACTATTTATATGACATAAAAGCTTGTCGCGAGATTTACTTGTGTGTAGTAACAGTTCTCAATTGGCATGGGCAAGCTGGCTACTGTGTTTCAAGCTGAAACATACTCCATTCTTGTCTGTGCACAGGAGAATCTAGACAAAGGTCGCAAAGGTGTTAACTTAACATCTTGACTTAACATTATCTACATTCTTAGTGACAGCCAAGCGACTCTCAAAGCGCTTCTGTAATACAAGGTGGAATCCAAACTAGTGATGAACACAATTGAAGCACTTAACAAACTAGGTAAAGACAACACTGTACGTCTAGTCTGGATTCCAGGCCATAAGGGCTTCGATGGTAACGAAAAGCTGACTGTCTGGCAAGAAAGGGATCGGAAACACAATTTGTAGCGCCGAAACCGTTTGTCGGAATTACCGCAAAAACAGTTAGTCCTAAGAGCTCAATCACAAAAGAGGCACCAGGAAGAATGGGCCAAACAGAATGGAATTAAGCACGCCAAGCTCTTTATGGGCATGGACAATTGGCTCAAATTTACATTGAGCTCTAGTAGATCCCAGACCCGCCTAATGCTCGGTGCTCTCACCGGACATTTTGGCACTAGGATCATGCCAACCAGGATGGGACTTGCCAGTTTCAAAGTCTGCAGGGCCTGCAAGGACAAAGAGGACAGCATGGAACATTTGCTGTGCCATTGCGACGCTCTAGCCTGCAGGAGGCTAATGCTGACGGGGATTGGTTATCCAAAACCGGAAGATTACAGGATCATTCCACCAAAGGACATCATCAAGGTCATGGGCACGATGAACTGGACCGTAGGTGGTGATGGCTTTAGGGACTAACATATGGGGAAGCACAATAGATCCAGAGTGGGTCGAAGTGCGAAGGCTTACTACTTGGGCCACTCCACTTCTAAGATAAGATAACTTAAAAGTACTTAGTAAAAGAGCACTTCTAAGTACCTACGCGTATTTACTTAGTTTGAAAATTCTAATGGATGAAATTATTCACATCAAATTATTTAATTTACTTGTCTATCTACAAAAGTAAATCTCGCGACAAGCTTTTATGTCATACTAGTGGGCCCGGCAGACGTTGTCCTGCCCGATTCAAGCGCCACCTACCGGGTTCAAATTTACGTTTAAACCTTCCTTGAGCCTATTCAAACACCCAGAAAATTTCGTAAGAATCTGTCGAACCGTTTCACAGTTTTTGCGAGCCAAACACACAGCGTTTCATTTTTATATACAGGGTGTCCCAAAAAATAGTGTCAAGCGAAAGTCCAGAGTTAGAGCACCTCTTGGAGTACCTGAATCACCCCCATGTATGTTCCGCGATTATTCGTAGTTTTAGTAATAATTTTTTTTCTGACTTTTTGAAAATTTCGATCTAAAGAACTTAAAAATTTTTAATAAAAAAAGGTTGAACATATTTTAATGTTTTTCTTTATGCCACTGAATTATCTTTAGTGCTTCTTTTATGTCTAAAATAATCAGCTTCGTAACTTTAGTGGAAATTTAGAAAACAGTAGTGTAAAGTCAAAATTTGAATGTTAGTGAATAATTACTTAAAAATTCATCTTTAAATTAAAAATCTAAACAGGCAAATTCATGGTTTCTAAGTATGTGTAAAAACTTCCCTAGACTTTCTGCTTTCATAATAATTTAAAAAAAAAGTACTTAATAGGGCTACTTTGGCTTAAATCGGCCATCAAAGACAGCAAGGTGAAAATTTCATAAAACTCGACTTCTGAATAATTTTTTTTTTAATTCCAATTATTTATTAATAAACCAAAAATGATTGTAGAAAAGCTAAAAATTTATTATTTGAAGGTCAAAAATAACTGTTCCTGCTGCCATCTTTAATAACCTTTGAAGGTTTATTATAACTTAATAAATGAAACAAAACATTATTTTCAAAGTATTTATTATTCGATCGCTTAAAGAAAGTTTTCAAAATGACGACCTTCGTGCTCAATACATATTCTACATCGTCTAAAAAAGTTTTCTTTTAAATTTATAAATGCAATTCTTCAGTTTTTTATTGTTTCTTCCGCTTGTCTTAATTTTGTTCTTAACACTGTGACGTTTGTAATGTCCTTGGCGTATACTAATTCCTTGTAGTATCCCCAGACGAAAAAATCTATGGGGTTCAAGTCGGGGGACCGTGGCGGCCACGCAATGGGCCCTCCACGACCGATCCATCTGCCTGGAAATGTTTCAGACAAATGTTGTCTAACATTTCTAGCAAAATGGCATGGAGCGCCGTCGTTTTGAAAAATCATATTTCTCCGCGTTAATAGGTCTACATCTTCTAATAAGACGCCGAGATCACGTCGTAGAAATTGCAAGTAGGCCTCGCTGTTTAGTCGGTCCGGTAGTTCGAACGGACCAATCAGCTGTCCGTTTAGGATGCCTGACCACAAATTGATACTAAATTGTTCTTGGAAATTAGATTCCCTTGTGAGGTGTGGATTTTCAATACTCCACGAATGGTAGTTATGCGCATTAAACACCCCACATCGCTTAAAATGTGATTCATCAGTCCATAGAATATTTTTAAAGAAATTTTCGTTTTCAGCTTGTCTCCGTAACATTTCCTGACAAAATGCCACCCTTCTCGGGTAGTCTGCGGGCTTGAGCTGCTGAACTTTCTGGATGTGATATGGGTGAAAACGCTCTTGATTAAGTATTCGATGTGCTTGTGATTTCGGAATTCCGATTCGACGTTCTATTGTTCTTACACTAACTGATGGATCTCTCACCACTTCTTCGACCACTGATTGGACAGTATCTGGGGCACTCATTTCAGATGGGCGCCCCGATCTTCTACCTGGTAGGCGTCCTTCCATGTAAGAGTTATGTACTCTTAAAATCATGCGATGATCAGGCCAAGTTTCAGGCTGAGGTCCACCTCCATTTTGTACTTTTTGCCGGAACAACCTGGCTGCTTCAGAAGCATTTCCTCTTGCATATCCATAAAAGTAATGCATAAGAGCATATTCTTGCGATGAAAAAGACATCACAAAATGAAGAGCTTGAAAAGTCCGTTAAGAATGCCAAATTTGTCAAAATCCCGTATTCACACAAAACCAAATCGTAATCGCACTCAAGGTCCGTAAAGAAAGCAAAGTTCGTCAAATCACAAATGAGCGTATCGTACGTAAGGCGCCAACAAAAGCAGGCAAACGACTGGCGCCAGAATACAATAGTTTAGTTACAATTTGTCACAAAGAATAGCATTCCTCAGTTACAGTTATCCATTTCGCCAATGAGAGTGAGCGAGATAGCAATAATGCGGTCTCTTTCATATCCTCTCACTCGGGCAATTTTTTAGCAGGTAAGTACTGCGTTACATCCAACACTACAACCAATGTGATCCGCGAGAAAAATATTTAAATATGGGTTTCATGTAGTTAATTTTTGCTAAATTGTAATTAATCTGAACCTTAGAAATTATAAAAAGACCAGATATTTTTTTTTATCATCTGATAGGAATTTGGTAAATTTTATGTAAATTTCACCTCGCTGTCTTTGATGGCCGATTTAAGCCAAAGTAGCCCTATTAAGTACTTCTTTTTTTAAATGATTATGAAAGCAGAGAGTCTAGAGAAGTTTTTACACATACTTAGAAACCATGAATTCGCCTGTTTAGATTTTTAATTTAAAGATGAATTTTTAAGTAATTATTCACTAACATTCAAATTTTGACTTTACACTACTGTTTTCTAAATTTCCACTAAAGTTACGAAGCTGATTATTTTAGACATAAAAGAAGCACTAAAGATGATTCAGTGGCAAAAAGAAAAACATTAAAATATGTTCTACTTTTTTTTATTTAAAATTTTTAAGTTCTTTGGATCAAAATTTTCAAAAAGTCAGAAAAAAAATTATTACTCGAAAACTACGAATAATCGCGGAACATACATGAGGGTGATTCGGGTACTCCAAGAGATGCACTAACTCTGGACTTACGCTTGACACTATTTTTTGGGACACCCTGTATAAGAAGATAAGAAATGTGAAATGACGTTATACTTAAGTAAAAGCTTTAGTGTAAAAGTTATTTTTTATTTTTAACGCATTTAAATAAAATATTGTTTTTAAAAAGGTGTTTTTACATTAATTTTTTTTTACTTTTTAGTTATCACTGGACACGTTTCTCAGTCTGTTCATCTCATTCAACGCATCATTGTTGCAAGGTCGTTTGCCGTTTAACTTAGAACAGTCTAGCTCTTCAATAAGAAGACCTTCTAATGATTTTACCTTTTTTTTTTTTTTTTTTTTTTGGGAGGGGGAAAATGCGTTTACGCATCCTCTGTGGTCGAGCCAAACCACAAGGGTATGTGGGACTCCCAGGACCGGTGGGCCCAGGCCTACCCACTAAAAACCCCCAGCAGCTCCTCCGTCCGTCACAGGACAGGGGGAAGGGGACAACAGCGAGGCCTTGTTCCCGCTGACCCCCTGACCGTGAATGGTCCGTTGCCGGACTCGCGCTACGCCAAAAGGCGCGTGGCTCCGCTGCTTTGTCAGCGGCGCAGATGGTGTGCGCCGCTCTTCGCCCCAAAACGTCCCGGCACTAAGTGCCTTGGAGCTGGGATCTATTTCTTACGCGGGGCACTTCCCTCCCGCGGCCTCCTCTTCCTGGAGGATGGGGGTCTCAACGACGTCCTCGGTGACCTCCATCTCCGCCTCCGCTCTTGAGGTCCCGGGCTGCGGTCTTGGCGCCGCCCTCCTCCTCCTTCTGCTCATGGGCGTCTTGGGGGCAGAACATGTCTTACCCCCAAGGCGGTGATCCGCCGGCTTTCCAGCCGCCGTACACAAGGGGCATTTGGGCTTCGACGAACACGTCGAAGCCCTGTGCCCGGCATCTCCACACCGATAGCACAGCGTGCTACGGTCTTCCTCCGCCCTGCAGTCTGCTCTCAGGTGTCCAGTTTCAAGGCACCTGAAGCACCGCATTTCTGGGGGCAGGAGAAGTTTCGCCTTAGCCGCGGACCAGCCGACCAGCAGCCTCTTAGATGAGGTGATCCTTTTGGCCGCCTCCGCAGGGCAGCACACCCACGCCGTCCCCATCGTATACCGGCCTTGGCGGATCTCCCCAACCCGGACTACGTCGACTTCGCACTCGCCGGCCTTGGCAAGTGCCGCCTTTAATTCTTCGGGCTGAACGGATTCGTCCAACCCGGAGACCAGGATCTCCGCCGTCTTTATGGGTACGGTAACCCTTGCAATATTCGCGTCCACCACTTTTTTAAGGGCGCCGGCCAGATCCACCGCACTCGCCTCCTTATCGTCGCCGGAGATGAGGAGTACGGCTGCCCCAGTCAAAGACCTGCGGAACTGGACTCCCTCAATGTCCAGCTCCGCGAGGTTTATTTTGGCTCTGGCAGCCGCAATCACCTCAGCGTACGTGTGGCCCTTCTGCTCGGCGCTTGGCTGCAGTGAAAGCACTACTGCAGCCGTCTTCGGTGCACGCAATTTGGGCTGCCGAGGGGGTCGTATCTTCTTTTTGGCCGGTGGCGGAGGCTGCTTCGGCGTGGTATTAGCTGCCGGTCTGCCAACCTCTCTGGCTCTGCTCCGTTTACCGCGCCGCACAACCGTTGTCCAGGCCTCCTCCGCAATGGGTGGGGCCGGTGGCAATGGGCGTATTTCCTTTACTGCGGAGTTCTCCGCAGCGGGTTTTCTCCTTCGCGGTGGTTTGCGCCTATTCGGGGGAGCCGCTTTCTCGAGCGCAGAGGGGGCGCTGTGTGTCGTGGACTTCCGGACTGCGGGCGCACCGTGAATCTCCGTTTCTACGATGGCCATGGTGGCCTCGGTCCTTCTTTCGTGGTTTAGGGAGGGGCGAAGGCGCGGCGGCGGGTTGAGCCTAGGCTCTAAACCCTCGAACCTGGCGTTAAGTCGAGCAACCATGCGCCCCATCAACCTACTTTCTAGCTCCTCGATGTTAGGAGGAGCTAGAGTCCTGTCCGTACTTGGAGCTGGAGGGGGAGGTGGTGGTCTGTTCTCCAGAAGGTCTTTCATTTTCGCCTCCAGCTCTGTAATTTTCTCTCTCTGGACCTTGAGTTCGCCTTCGAGTCGGGAATTCGCCTGCTGCAGGCGCGAAGTCTCTTCTGAGACAGTGCGCGCCGCAAGCAATTTGGCGTCCTCCCGAAGGCTCTTAACCGCCTGTTTTAGCTTTTGTATGAAGGTCCCCTTTAGATTTGAGGACCTTGCTGCGACATACTCTATCACATGGAAAGCGCGACCCATGCGCTCGGTGACAGTGAGCGTTGGGTCGTCGCTTCCACTCTCCTCAAGAGGAGACAACACCTCAGCCACTGCTCTTGTTGCGGTTGGTGTGCGCCTCGTGTTTATGGGGTCCATGGGCATCTCGAGGAGCTCCTTTTCGGCCTGGAGTTGTAGCTCCAGGCGCTCCATTCTGAGATACTCAGCCTTCGCCTTGGCGAGCCCCACGTATTCGCCAGTGGTTGGCGGGCGGCCTCTCCCTCGTTTCCCTTTAGGTTTCGGGGTTAAACGGGAAGGCAGCGGAACATCTTCGAACGAAAGATCGTCGCTGCCTTCCTCCCCGTCTCCAACTTCCTCGCGGCCCCTCTTTCGACGAGCGGAACGGGTGTTCATGCCGCTGTCCGTACTCATCACGGATGACGCTTCGGAAAAGCAATCCGATTCCCCTGATATCACAAACACATCCGGAGCGTCATAATCAAGCATGAGCTCGGATATGCCGATCTTCCTTCTCCCTCCTTTACGTCCGGTCGCATTTTTACCCCTCGACGACCCGGGAACCGCCGTCGGGGGTTGACTCTCTCCTGCCGCCTCGGTTGCATTGGTGGAATTTCCACCAGCCGGCCCGGATACCGGTGGTGGCCCGCTCTCAACGGGTTCGCATTCAGTGGGAAGGTTGGAACTTGGTAGAGCCAGCCCCAGATACGTCTGGCTGCCCGCAGCCGCCTTGCGCGGTCCTACGGGGGGGACTGATACCCCCTGGGGACGTTTTTCGTTTTTGCCAAGATCCATATGATGCATTTTGGGATGCACTCCCTTTCTCCGCTTGGGACTGGTCTCCCACCAGCCATTCACCCCCTCGGCACGGAGACGCCACCTTGGGGTTGGGGTAATTTTTATTGTGGTTGTCTTCCACGCGGCCCGACGCTCAGTGCGCCGGACCCCCGGCCCGCTCAGTGCGGGTAACGGGTTGCCCGACGGCAGACCCCACTGGATCCACCGCCGCGCGAGTGAGCCGACGCTCGGGGTGATCCCCTTCAGGCGCGGAACGCCATGGCAAGAAAACTCACCACAACCCTGCTACCACAGAAGGCAGCAGCCGAAAACCGGCTTCCGGCGAAAGCCACACCTCTTCTTACCACAAGAAGAGGGGGCTTCGCCCTGCACCGCATGAAGCGGTTGGCCACCCGAAGTGGCCCGCCGGGTTGAACCCGGCCATCCCACGCCCCCCCCCCCCCACTCCATGGGGGGCCTCTCGTCAGACTCTTAGCCCGCGGCAGAAAATCTGCCGGGTTGTCCAGAGTGCACCACGAGGAGGTGTTCTGACATCGCACCCCCTAATGATTTTACCTTACTTAAGGCCACGTATGCTCGACCAGCAGCGAAGAGCTTTGAGTCTATTTCAAGTTATTCTTAGCATGACCTTTTATTTGATACCCATATTGTAGGAGTGCATTAAAAATAATTGGTCCACCAACTTGGGTATGCCGCCATCTTGGATTTAGAATGACGTCACATAGGGTGCGGTTCATAATCAGATATCAGTGCAAACGTTTGCATGCATGCAAACAACCAGCGGCCGTACCGCCTAACTCATAGCGATCACTCGCTATCGATGTCGTGACATTAGAACAATAATTTTAACGTCACAAGTGACATTTGAGCTATTGTTCTATTGTCACGAAGGCGAGCAATTTTGGACCGATTGTTTGCGTGCAAATAGCGCACACGAGCGCTGATATCAAATTATGAACCGCACTCATAGCCAACCATGCATTGTCATTCAAACTGAACGTGTATACAAAACTTCAGCTCAATTGAGTTGCAAGATTTCACCCGAACATACTTACATTGCAAGTAAAATAAAAGCTTGTAAAATTAAAATAGCCTCTATTCAAATTTGACTTGACAGAAAGCTCTTTTGAATTATCCAATTTTTTTCCCATCAACCGTTCAGGACATCTTTTAGCTAATAAGAAAATTTTAGCTAAATTCTCTTCTACTAAAATATCGAACTAAATAATTTTTGTATATACATATAAATTCGGAAGAATCATTTGGAATTTGGAAGGGTAGAAGTGCGTGATTAGGCATTTGATTACTCAGAAAGATAGAATAATATTGAATTGTTTATGGGACGCCAACAATGAAGGAGGTAAACTGGGGGTGAAATGGAGATGTAAATTTATTTGGGACATCCGCCATTTCTTTTTCAGAACTATGAAAATGCAATGACACCATTTTTTTCTTTTTTGAGAGAACAGGTAAAAAATGTGGTCACGCGAACGATAGCAATTAATAATTATTGAGGCTAGAAGCATATGCATATCAACTATATGTATTATATACAATTATCGTGTCACAGTGTTTGTAATTAAACTCCTACGGTTGACCGGTTTGACCGAGTCTTATCAAATTTTTTGAGTATATTTGGTACTAGCTGTGCCCGCGACTTCGTCCGCGTGAAATATTAACGGCTGGACCGATCTTGATAAAAAGTTATACCTTAAAAAGCCTATGTTACACCTTATATAATTAGCTATCTATTAGTAAAAATCCCGTCAAAATCGGTCCAGCCGTTCCGGAGATTAGCGGGAACAAACAGACAGACAGACAATTTTTTTTAAATTGTGTTTTTGTTATTGGTACCCTATATACATTCATACCCATTTAGTAAAAACTTGTTATTTTGACAGTACAAACATACACTTTTATTTGTATAGATGTCTGAGAATAGGTCGTAGTGTCAGAATTTTGTTGGACTATTATTATGGCGAAACGTAGTTTGTGGCTAGTTATTGTATAAATAGATGTTATAACAATACTTTCCATAATTGAAAATATTATGTTTTAAAAATTTTACATTTCTTTACATTATTTTTATCAAAACTGCAATAATTAATTGCACGCCAAAGAATCAGAGCAAATTTTAATCATTGATTCACTCAAATTCAAAAAGAATAAAAAGTTCACACTTCACATGAGCTTTCAGTCGCTTTCGTAGAGAGCAGGTTCTGCGGTGATTTTGTAACTCACCGATTGATCGGCAATCGTTTACAAACTGGATAACTTAATGAAAAAAACCGGCCAAGCGCGAGTCGGACTCGCCCATGAAGGGTTCCGTAGGATTTATGACGTATTATTAGAAGTTTGATGAAAAAAAATTTGAGTTTCAGTTCTATGTACTATCTATGTATGTGTTCAGTTCTACCCCCAAAATTTATTGCTTTTTTCTATTTTTGTGTAAAAATCTTAGTGCGGTTCACAGAATACATCTACTTATCAAGTTCAACAGTTTCAACAGTGTAGTTCTTATAGTTTCGGAGAAAAGTGTCTGTGCAACATACGAACGGACAGACAGACAGACATGACGAATCTATAAGGGTTCCGTTTTTTGCCATTTGGGTACGGAACCCTAAAAAGCGGAATCATGTTCATTAGCTATATGTATTAGTTCATTTATACAACAAATATACCAAGATCACTCAGATGACGACGTTGCAGAATGTTAGACATATTAAAAATCAGTTTTAATCAAACAGAATTACCAAATCTATGCGATGGCCGATTGCCAATGAGTTACTAAATTACCCACCTGATCTAAAAACATTAATTACTACTATTGATATCAATTTCATATTAACATAAAAGTAACCATAACACAGTTAAATAGGAAAAATTGTATGTAGTTACAAAGCTACTGGTTATTTCTATATGAAATGTCGCATCATCGCTGACCATACATTGAGTTCACGTGGATCCCCTAGGCGATCGGGCTAGGGGATCCTGGTGGACTTTCTCTAAATTATTGAGTCTGGATGTATGACAAGTCAAACGGTTCCTTAATAAGGCCAACATTCACTATGGACAATTTTTTAAATTCATAACATAAGGGGTAAAATGAGAGATGAAAGTTTGTATGGACGCGTAAAGTTTCTTTAAGTGCATCTGTTTTAAAGTTTAGACTCTTTTAATTGAGAGTAATATGGCATTCCCACGGGAAGAAAGCTATAAAGCTTAGTTAAATCCCAACTTACGGTGCTTACGATATACAGACATAATGTCTATGTCTACAAACAGTCAAGCATAAAATTATATCGAGCTAGTAGTAACAAATAATGATGAAATATTGAACTACATTGACTTCTAATAAAACTATCGATGAAGAAGTTAATACAACACGTGTGTAATCGATCACTTTATTATTATTTGATGACGGAAATTAGACGGGTCCATTGAATTGATCTAGCTCTATTGTTGCCCGCCGTCGATATAATAATATTTTGGAGCATTTTCTTCCTTCACGAGTTGACTGAGTACATATACGAGTAGTATTGGAAAACGTAAGCCGATTGGGTCAGGATTATTTAGTGTTGGCAAACGTCTAATAAAGTTCACTGTTTTTATGTAGTGTTTGTTGGAAATTCGGTGAAATATGAACATTGCTTGTTTCTGGGTAAATACTGGAAGACTTGTTTATTCATGTACCCTAGCTATGAGTACTTCAAATAACTACGCTTTTTGTGCTGCTGTAGAAATCGTAGTGAATAAGATAATCCTTTTTTACCGTATTCCTAGTGGTAATCCTATGCAAAAGAGAAAAAAACTGTCCAAATTGTATTTTAGAATGGCGTGAAAAGTACATATTAGATCTATATTTATTTATTAAATTGGTTAATGTTTTGGTTTTGTGATTTAACTATCAACAATCATTAACAAAAAAAGTGCGATTTAAATATTAGTATATATATTACCTTGCAATAAAGCAATGCCGTGCACGAGTAGATTTCCCGGGAAACCTCGCCTTAAACCTGTTCATATGAGCAAAATTCCTTTTTTTAGAAATGCAAATTGTTCATATTTGATGTATTCAACATTAATTGACATAATATTAAGAAGACAATGAAATTGCAATAAAAATAAATAGGCCTAATAAAAGTGGAAGTCATATTTCCCGCTCCCGAAAAATACGTGCTCAACAAAATACATTATTATTTACGAAGTCCGTCGATGCCTGAGATTCGCAGATATTTTTCTCAGCGTGTCGCCGTAACTAACTTGCCAAGTTATTAGGAAAGTGTAACTCAATGTGGACACTGTCCATCGACATTTCTTTTGAGAGAAATCACGCTTTCATTAAGGAACCCGGTCCGATTGTAATAGGACAAGGCTCAGCGACTCTCCTTTCGAATAAAAAACATTGTCACCTAATGTAATCTTGGTGGAGTAAGTATATTGGGGCTAAATTATTATGACACTGTGTTATATGTGATATGGGATCGGGCCCCAAATACAATCTGACGGGACCCAAGCCAACCTCACCTGCACGCGGTGCATCCTGTTATCTAACTGATGAGGCTCTGGGGCTCCCCACCAACCCGCACTGAGCCAACGTGGTGGGAGACGGCCCAAACCTAAAATGACGAATATTAAACAAAGGCCCCGAGTGCCCGGCGGTCCCGGAGGCCGTGCCGACGGTGAACGACATCGACTTGAAGAATACCTGAAGATCCTGCACGATCAGCGGCGAAGATCCCCCGTCAAAAGATCTTGGCTCTGGCAACATATAACGCGCGCACTCAGCGGACCGAGGAGAAGCTGCTGGAACAGGAGAAAGAATTGAGCAGGATTCGTTGGAGTATTGTGGGACTATCCGAAGACCGAAGAGAGAGTGAGGACACGATGGTCCTTGTATCCGGCAACCTGCTCTATTTCCGGAAGGGAGAAGACCTGTCCCAAGGTAGTTTCGGATTTAACGTCCACAGGTTTCTCGCGAACAACGTGGTACAGATCGGAACTGTATCGAACCTTATACTCAGAAAATTACTAAACGGTAATCGCTGAAGGTCATATAGTTATACGCCCCGACCTCGATACACCCCGATGAGGAAGTGGAAGCTATGTATGAGGACATTTCTCGGGCAATACATGCTTCCAGGACTCACTACACCGTTGTCATGGGAGACTTCAACGCAAGACTAGGCGGCGCTGCGATAATGAGTTGAAAGTGGGGCAATTTGGAGCTGTAATCCGGAATAACCGTGGGCAAATGCTAGCCGATTACATGGAGAGAGAGGGACTCTATATGATGAACTCTTTCTTTAAAAAACGGCTGCATCGAAAGTAGACCTGGAAAAGTCCGAATGGCGTGACCAAAAATGACATTGACTTCATCATATTCAATCAAATGACGTCTCAGTGATCAATGCGTACAACACGGGAAGCGATCACCGAATGGTGAGAGGCGTATTAAATCTCAACGTCAAAGCGTATCGACTGATGAAGTCTATGCTCCGCCCTGAAGTCATCCAGAACCAAAACCCCGAGCGCTTTCAACTCGAATTGCAAAATCGCTTCGATTGCTTGTAGGAATGCACGGATGTGGACACATATTACTGACTCGCGACATACGCCGATTTATTACGGAACGTATATAAGAGGACATCGAGCGGAACAAGGGCTCCAAAGTGTTCGCAAGAGATCTGTCACTCGACCAGAGTCAGAGACGGCAGAGTCGTTTCGTCCCACCCTGAGCTTATGGTTGAGATCGAATGCTTCTATGGACAGCTTTATACAACATCTAAAGCATGGCACAGGGCACTTTTCTTCAAAAGGGGCGACAGGACCCAGTTGAAGAACTACAGACCCATCACGCTCCTGAGTCAAGTATACAAGCTATTCTCGAAAGTCATTACAAATGGTCTCGCGCGCAGGTTTCACGACTTCCAGCCTCCGGAACAAGCCGGATTCCGTAAAGGCTATAGTACCATAGACCACATTCATACGCTGCGGCAGGCTATATAGAAGACCGAGGAGTATAATCTGCCATAGTGGCAGATTATACTCCTCGGTCTTCTATATAGGCTTGGCGTTTGTAGACTATGAAAAAGACTTTGATTCTGTCGAGACCTGGGCTGTGCTCAGGTCACTCCAGAGGTGTCAAATGAACTACCGGTACATCCAAGTGATGCAGTCATTGTATGAAAACGCCGCTATGTCAGTCCGCCTTCAGGACCTAAACTCGAAACCAATATGCCTTCAGCGAGATGTGAGACAGGGTGACGTAATATCGCCGAAACTGTTCACAGCTGCGTTGGAGGATGTATTTAAGCTTTTGGACTGGTGAGGAACCGGCATCAACATAAACGGCGAGTACATGACTCACCTTCGTTTTGGCGATGATATCGTAGTCATGGCTGAGACCGTGGAAGATCTAGGCACAATGCTTGAAGACCTCTGTAGAGTTTCCCAACAAGTGAGTCTTAAAATGAACATGGACAAGACCAAAATCATGGTAAAGTCCCATGTAGTACCCACTCTTGTGAAGGGCGGAGGCTCTACACTGGAAGTTGTTGACGAATAATGGGGCTAATAGTCCGGCTCGGTAAGTCCAACTTCCAGAAAGAGATAAATCGACGAATCCAACTTGGCTGGGCGGCGTTTGCGAAGCTACGCAGCATATTCTCGGTCATTCTACCGCAGTGTCTTAAGACGAAAGTCTTTAATTCGTGCGTGTTGCCAGTGATGACGTACGGAACTGAGACTTGGCCGTTTACAATGGGTCTCATCAGAAAGCTCAATATCACTCAAAGGGCAATGGAGAGGGCTATGCTCGGGTTTCTCTACGCAATTGTATCAGAAATAAAGAGATCCGTAGAAGAACTAGGGTCACCGACATAGCCCAAAGAACTGCATACCTTAAGTGGCAGTGGGTAGGACACATATCTCGCAGGACTGACGGCCGTTGGGGCGGAAAGGTTCTCGAGTGGCGGCCACGTACTGGGGGGAGACGCAAGTCCACAAGGTGGACCGACGATGGTGAAGGTCGCGGGAAGCCGCTGGATGCGTGAGGCGCAGGACCGATCAGTTTGGAGATCCTTGGGGGGAGGCCTATATCCAACAGTAGCCGTCTTTTGGCTGAAATAATGATACGGGAAACAAAAATAGTTCAATATGGGTAGCTCTATCAAATCACTAAAGCTTTTTGTATGAATACCCTATGCCTACCGTGTATGGAAAAATTAGCAACAAAAATACAAACGTCACTTATATAAGACTAAAACTTATAACTGGCAGAAATTTTTTCATTAACAACGTCTAAATGCACTCATTTTTAATGTAAATAGAACAGTTTACTCGAAGGAAGCTTAATAGAGAAAGATTACTACAATTAAAAGACTTGTCCACTGCTACACTAAAGAACCTTGGTCCTTCTTTCAAACTTCAACAAATCATATTCGTAAACAGGACGTTTCCTAAATGTTACGAAAAATTAAGAAAAAAAAGCGACCGCAACGTCACCTATAGTCTCGAGAATACACAATTCTTTTTTATACAACTAAGTTGGCAAACAAGCAAACTGCCCATCTGATGGTAAGTGGTAATTGGGATGATGACTGAATTCAAATTTTTACGTCTCGTCATTAAATATTAAAATACAGCGGAAAAAGACGCAGTCCTGTGAAATTAGAATTAAAATCGGCTTAGAAATACATTAGATACAAGCATTTTAAGTTGTTAATTTGAAGGCGATTAGACAGAGAGATCCGACATCAACCGTTATGTCATTGTTGAGTACGGCCATATAAACTCCTTGTAATTTGCCGTTTTACTAGAAAGAGATGAAGAAAAATCTTTAATACCTTATATCTTGGTTGTTTTTTTAGTTATTCGAAAACCGATTTTTTCTTTCTGTTTATTATATGAATGAGCTGCTATTAAAGCAAAAATTTTTTTTTAGTCATCTAGCCAATTGTCATCTATAGTACATGTGGTTCTTAAGAGATTCGCAGCAAATCTGCAACCCCCACAAGAACCTGCCTGTGTACATTGCCGACTTTTGGCATAATATGTAAAGTAACGGTACTCAGTAATTTTAATGCCGTTCTGGATTGTAGGTACTGTAATATAGTAGTAAAATAAACTCAATATTAGATACAATAATCACCTACGGGAATATAAATAAAAAATTTTACAAATAACAAAATTGTACTGTTAACTTACCTATAATTTCAATATGCTAATTTTCCAAAGTTGCATTTTTTTAAAATATTTTTTTACTTATAATAACTTACAGAGCATAATATAAACAAAGAAATAGTAATATAAGCTTTTGGACTGGAGAGGACATAGCATCAACATAAAGAGCGAGTACTTGATTCACCTTTGTTTTCCTGACGATATCGTTGTCATGGCCGAGACCGTGGAAGACTAGGCACAAAGCTCTATACGAGTAGTTTCCCAAAAAGTGGATCTTAAAATGAACATGGACAGGACTAAAATAATGTCGAATTCCTATGTAGTACCCGCTCCTATAAAGGTTGGAGGCTCTACACTGGAAGATATTGACGAATATTTTTACCCGAGGTAATTACTCCAGCTCGGTGAATTCAATTTAGAGCAAGAGGTCAATCGACGAATCGCTCAATCGACGAATCGGACCATATTCGGGTTTTCTTTAAGTGATCTAATCAGAAATAATGAGATCCCTAGAATAAGACTAGGAACTAAAATAAGTCACCGATATAGCGAAAAAAAGGTGAACGTATAGTGGCATTGGGCAGGACTGAAGGCTGTTGGGGCGAAATGGTCCTCGAGTGTTAGTCGCGTATCGGATGACGCAGTCACGCATCCACACAAGGTGGAGCGGTGATCTGGTGAAGATCGCGAGAAGCGCAGGACCCATAGGTTAGGAGATCCTTGACTAAAATGATGATAGCCATAATGTTCAAACTGTGTTGTACCTATATTGATTTTACACAAGGCAACAAGCAAACATACATGTTGTAATAGTACCAGTTTTCATGGTGCAAATGACAAGCTTGGTGTGGTGTCAACTGTACTTACTTGTGTATACGGGAAATAATATTGTTTGACAATTATTTTGTTGTGCCTATGGGAAAGTTTTCCTAATGGCACAACTAGTTGTGCATACATATTTAGTCCATTAGGAAGACGCGGTATGAACGACATGAATATTGTGCTTGTGACCGAAATAGATAGTACCTACCTATACATTTTTTATGTGAGGATCGTTTTGGCAAAAAAGTACGGCGCCTTAATAAATTATCTTCGTTATAATAAATTACATTTAATAACTACCTATTGTAAGTTATAAATATTTACTAGAGAACCGTTACCAAAGTGCATAACAGAATTTTTCTTGTTTAATTTTAATAGGAATCAAGTACCAGAAAATAGGGTAAAATTATGAGATATAACAGCAAAATAAAAAACATACGAATATAGGTAAGAAAAAAATAAGAGTCCCGCCGCGACAGTGCAACACTGCCGTGACCAGGATTCGAACCTGGGTTACTACGGCCACAACGTAGGGTCCTAACCACTAGACGATCACGGCTACTGGGGCTGTTGACAGTTTTATTGAAATAACCAATCCAGTTCGAAAGTAATTTGTAATAGGCGCAACCGCCGATTTGATTCGGTAGCGAGATGAGATAACAAAATCACATGATTACTATTTCTACTCATTGATGTTATGCTGTAACATCAACATACCTAATATGGATACATTCATGGTATGTGTGTATAGTATATTTCCCACTCCCGAGGTTGCCTGGAAGAGATCGCTGATGATAATAATAATAATGAGTTTTATAAATATTATTATTCAAAGTTTAATTTGATTTCGATCGGGCTCATTGACCTTGAAGTTAAAAAAAACCGACTTCAAAAACACTGAAAAGTTAAAAATAATATAAGAATAGGTACAGACAACATCATACTTCTATATTGAAGTTTTTCTTTTCTTTTCAGTGTTTTTGAAGTCGGTTTTTATTTTATGTAAAATATTTTTTATTTTTAACTTTTTAGTTAAAGAAACTCGATTTTCAAGAGATCCCACAATTAGATCCTGACTTTAGTGACCTTGGTACCACCCTTGGAGTATACTCTATCGAATATAAAAATAATTTTAAAAATCGGTCCACAATTGGCGGCGTAATCGCGTAACATACACACACAAAAAACATAGGCATCGAATTGAGAACCTTCTCCTTTTTTGAAGTCGGTTAAAAATCCAAAGTATTGGTAGACAGACACTGTGGTAACTGGGGCTGTAACATGTTGCAAGTAATATTGAACTGCACGCAATTGACCTTCATCTGCTTCACTTGGCCAGTGTGATAGAAAAAAATATTTAACTAATATTTATTACCGACTTCAAAAACACAATAAAGTCAAAAATAGTATAAGAAAAGTAATATCACATTTTTTTTTAAGTCAGTGCCTTTAATCTCATGATCATCGATCATCCGCACTGACGTCGGTTTTTGTTTTTTGTTAAATATTTTTTTATTTTAATATTTTCAGTGAATTTAATACCAGTTCACTGAAGTTCCTTGAAAGAATACAATCATGGGTCAATACGTGCATTTATAAACTTATTTCTAGTTCCAACAAGTCAAGGATCCTTCCACCATCAGCTCGTTTCATGAGTACTAGACGCAAATACCTGAATAACTTCAGAAAAAAACATGAAACGCATTGGACGTGCCTATAAAATTAAAGGGATCCACTCGATTTTCCTGGGATCCCATCATCAGATCCCGACTTTGGTGAAAATGGGACCAGTCGGGAAGTAAACCCTCTCAAAAAAAGGAATTGTCTAAATCGGTTAATAACGAGTTATGAGGTAACAAATATAAAAAAGAAATAACCACCTCCATTTTGTGGAGTCGGTTATAATTGTATCAAATCCCTTAAGAGGAGATCTATGCCTACCAATGGGCGTATTATAACCGAGACGTGGTGGTAAAATTTAAAAATAAACACAAAAAATCTCTTAAAATTTATGATGATAAAAAATAGTGCCCCGCCGCGACAGTGCATCACTGCCGTGACCAGGATTCGAACCTGGGTTACTACGGCCACAACGTAGGGTCCTAACCACTAGACGATCACGGCTATCGGGGCTGTTGATAATATGACAAATTTTTGTATCGGTTTAAATTAGACTGGCTCAATGTTCCTTTCACTTGTTCGTGGTTCAATGAGCACGTGAAACAAGAATTAAAAGTGTTTGGTACTATCGATCTTAGTGGCAAACAGACAACAACAGACGCTCGCGATTGTCTCTTGCGCATTGTCAATAGAAATTCCATGTTTTTTTATTGCAGATAAGTTGGCAAACAAGCAAACTGCCCACCTGATGGTAAGTGGTAACAGTCACATGTGGCTCCTGTGAGATTCGCAGCAAAACTGCAACCCCCACAAGAACCACAGTGTACGTTGCCAACTTGTGACTTAGGATGTAAAGTAACGGAACCCAGTAATATCAATGCCATATCTTACACTTCAAACCGGAACACAGCAATGCAAGCACTGCTGCTTTGCGGAAGAAATAGATAAGACGGAGGTATCCAAACCCACGACCCTGGTACAGAGCCTCCCTGCATTAGAGAGTGGACAGGCATTACATCCGTCGAACAATTGTGTGCGTATGGATTGAGGAGCCACATCACGAAATCAATCGAAATTCCCGCCCAGATTTAGTAGCAAATTAGATAATTTTGTAGGCGAAATCCTGGAATTTGTAGCAACACACATCAAGAGTTACATCAATTTAAAGGTGGCTCCTCAATTCAAACATCTGGTTTGAGGAGCCACCTAGAACTCGGAAACTATTATATGTACATTTTTGAAAATTTAGTATCATTTAGTAGTAATTTTGTCTGGAACCTACAAAAAAATTGGTTCGGATACGGCTGAAACTCGAGAAGATACAATACAAAATGTGTGGCTCCTCAAAACTTGTTAACGTGAATTTCCACGAAACTAATTGAGCAATTTTATTTTGGATTGCATGATCATTTAGTAGTAATTTTGCTAGAATTTGTAGTATAGAAATAATGTTGGAGGACTTAGTGAAATTAAAAATATAAAGCAATATATGTGGCTCCTCAATCCAGACGTTTTGCATATAAATGATTGACTGTATCTTCGCGAAATCACAATGGAATCAAAAGCTTGGGGCGCCAACATTTAGTAGAAATTTCTACTAAATAACTACATACAATTTATCAGTGTACATATTAAGGATCTGAAAAAAAAACACACTTTCCGATATTCCATAGGAAATTGCTGTTAAGGGTGACCATAATATTAATGAAATCAGGGTAACTGTTTCATGTTTATTTCTTTTAACATCAGTCATATAAAAATAACATTGATTTCGCTATAATTAATTAGTGACATTATAGCACTTTTCTTAATATTCTGAAATGAAAGTATTCAACATTGAACTCATCAAAAACATTCGTTTTATTCTCAGAAGAATTTTTTTTATTTTTTTTTATTAAAGCTTTGGCTATAAGGCCATTAGCTTAATTATATAACAAAATATAAAAAGTCAACAAACAGAAAAAACACACACTAAACAGAAATAGAAAAAATAAAAACAAAAAGGACAAAGAAATTATTAAAAATAATAATAATAATAAAAAATCTCAAATATCAATAGTGTTACTTAATAATTATCATAGCGGAAAGTAATAAGCAACTGGTGCAATTTACCTAAACAAACTTATATTATTATACATTTCATAAAGGGCCAAATGTACTGGAGTAAAAGTCATAAATGTTACTATATAGTTCCCTAACCCTAAGCAAACCCTGTACATTCAGCGGAAAATCTTTTAATTTTATAGTGTCTTTACAATTACAGATAAAAAGCAGTCGTTTAATATTAAAATACATACAGTTAAAAAATAAATGCTGAAGATCACAGTTTTCATTTTCACAATATTTACAATTAGAATTATGACTTAATCTGAGACGGTGAAGATGAGATGGAAATTTACAATGACCTATTCTTAATCTACTTAAACTAGATGTGAAATTTCTGTTTAAAAAACCAGATTTATCAAACCAAGCTTTAGTACTTGGTACAAGGACAATCTCTGCATGCCATTTGCCTTTAAAGAATTTTATTTATCATTGTTATGACAGCGCTGGCCGCTGACATCTGTTGTAGTTTTTTTTGTGCAACTTTCTCATTCTTTGTGAGCAAAGGTTCACCGCCATACAGTCTACCCTTTGCTCCGAGTTGATATAATCATGTAAACATTTTAGGTGAACTAAAATAGATTGTATCCGGTTTTTATGTATAGAATAGAACAGAATATTCACTTAGTTAATAATAATTTTATGCCTTCCCTTTGCTCCGAGTTGATATAATCATGTAAATATTTTAGGTGAACTAAAATATATTGTATCCGGTTTTTATGTATTATATTTACTTAGTTAATAATAATTTTATTCTTAAATGAACAAAACCTTCAGTTTGGTTTCTTTCTGTGAACAATCTTGTTGGCTAATGTTGAGTCCGCGGATAGGATATTATTGTCTTGATCATCTGTGGAATTAGTGCTGCGGTATAGATTTACAAGAAATAGCGTCTTATCAAGTAGGCGGTTATCAAAAGTGCATTCATGTGCTTTAAAAACTTCTCATTAAATGATTTTTTTTTATTTTCCTTTTCTCGTCAAGGTGGCAAATCGGCCCCTGATACTTAATTAATTCCAGCTACATATACTATGCTTGGAGTATTTTACCTATACATATGTCGTCATTTGATTATTGTTTCGATAGTATTTCCGGTGGTTGAGTTGTGACCCATCTCTCAACCCCACTTTCTCTTTGCAATAATGACCTCTTCATGATGAAGTAGGATAAATCTGGTCTTTTCCCGTTTTATGGCATAGAATAGCAGCCGCTCGAAAATGAGATGGACTTAATATTTTGATACTTATCATCACAGCTCATATACGTCCCCACCGAGGGACACGAGCCATCCTTAGCTAGTTAGGGCGATTAGGCCTTAGTCAAACCTCGCTCGCCCAGTGCGGATTGGTTGACTTCACAAAACCTTTGAACTACTTCGCAGGTGGTTGCAGGTGTCCTCACGATGTTTTCCTTCACCGTAGGAGCGTCAGATAAATGTACATGTGAAATTCATGAAATGAAAAACACATTGGTACATGGCAGGATCGATCGCGGGCCTCCCGATTCTCCTCGGAGAACAGTCCAGTGCCAAGGCCAAAAGTATCAGAAGTATCAGAGCGTCGATGGCCCTGAGCCACCGACGCTCTGATACTTTGATACTTCTTAAAATATAAAACCTATGGAGAACGTGGTAAGTCGTAATTTTCATCGCAATTGTACTGTGTCGTAGGTCCGCTATTACGTGACCACGTTCTAACAATTGTTATGTTGTGTTAGAGTTTTTCTCCTTTGTTTCATTTGCCACATTATAACCGCTGCTTGGGAGGCTTCGGACACCTATTTATGACGTTTCCTTTGGATTTGGACGGCGTATTATGAAATGTCTACAGCTTTCACACTAAGTACTGATATAAATAAACATTTTCGTTTAATAAATAAAATGCGTTTTATTTTATAGTCAGTGACATGTATGCCAGTGAACAACGTTTCGCCATAATAATTAAAAAACACCTTTATTACATAGGGTTCTAAAAAATTGTTTATGACATATTCTCAGGCTTTACCGAATATACGCAAAAAAAATCAAAAAAATCGGTCAATCCGCTTCGGAGGAGATATTAAAGGAAAGAAGATAAGCATAGTATGCTGGTCTGTGGTAGGCACCCACCTATGTCAGTGTAAGTGAGACCCCAACTGTGAAGATTGCTATTGCAGCCATCGATATATGTGCAGTGTATGGTAAAAAAGAGCTTTCATTATAGAAATAGGATATAAGAATGAAAAAAAAAATGAACGACGACTCGGTAACGCAGACTGGCTGATCCTTTCACCACGGCTCGATGGCAAGTAAAAACTTGCTTTCCTGCCCATCCCAAGCGTATCCCAATACCTGCACACTAGGGCATGCAATATCGCAAGGTTCTCAATTCCGGAACTGAGTTCCAATACTGAAGATCTGATTCCGGAATTCCGGAACTGGTTCCGGAATTTGTAACATTCATTTATTTTTTTCAAATTAAATAAGATTTATAATTATATCAGTCTTTTGTATAACATTTTGTAACAAAACAAACATATTTGGTCATCTTTCTCTCTAATTACTCTAATTAAACAGCTTAAACCGTAAAATCAACTAGGCTTATTTATCACACAATACGAATTTGACATTAGCATTATGAATACCAACCGTACCAAGCAAAGAATAAGATCTCAGAGCCGACAATTAAGCTAATGGAGGAAAGACGTGGAACGGGTCTGCAGTCTTCTAAAGATGCGCGTCGGCGACTCAACAAACAGATCTCGAAGTCCCTGACTCGTGTCATACGCCGATTTAATACGAAACGTATTAAAGAAGCCATCGAGTGGAACAAGGGGTCCAAAGTGTTCGCAAGAGACCTGACACTCGGTCAGTCTGCTGACGAAGCTGAAGACACAGGACGGCAGAGTCGTTACGTCCCGACCTGATGTTATGGCTGAGATCGAACGCTTCTATGGACAGCTTTACCTAACATCGCAGGCACCTGTCATTCAGGCCACAGATCCTAGAGCCAAATTGATCCGGCATTACACCGAAGACATTCCGGACGTCAGCCTGTACGAGATTAGTGTGGCTCTCAAACAGCTCAAAAACAACAAGACGCCGGGTGATGATGAAGTTACAGATGAGCTTTTGAAAGCGGGTGGACTACCAGTCCGGAAAGCGCTGCAGAGGCTATTAAACTTCATCATACTCCAGGGCAAAACGTCTAAAACATGGCACAGGGGCGTGGTGACACTTTTCTTTAAAAAAGGGCGACAGGGCCCTGTTGAAGAACTACAGACCCATGACGCTCTTGAGTAATGTATATAACCTGTTCTCAAGAGTCATCACGAATCGCCTCGCGTGCAGGTTTGACGATTTCCAGCCTCCCGAACAAGTTCCGTAAAGGTTATAAGTAGACCACATTCATACGCTGCGGCAGTTTATACAGAAGACCGAGGAGTATAATCTGCCACTATGCTTGGCGTTTATGGACTATAAGAAAGTCTTTTGAGCGCTCCATATTCCCGCGAGAATCTCGCGAGAACGCGAGAACAACACAAGAAGCGTGAATGTGGATCCGATTCGCATATTCTTCGCAGGTTCTCGCGATGTTCTCCGACTTTTGTCGGTTTTTTGGCGCGAGACAAAGGCGCGAGAACAGACGAGAACTTGTATCGACTCCACACTCGCATGTTTCTCAGTATTAGCCACTCCTACCTAGTCGTCGATGAGAACAGTTGTGCGTATTTTTTATACTGCATCAACATAAGCGGGATTTGGACGAACGAACTTGAATTGACATTCCTAGAATATTTTCAAGCGGAATCTATTTTATGGAATACAAATTTAATAGATTATAAAAATAAATTAAAGAACCACGATGCATACTTATAATATGCAAATGCGCATAGCAGTAAGCTTGTCGCAGCAGTTCTGCGTCCATCGTCGTCGAGCGCAAGAACTATATTGAGAACCTTGTACCTTCTCGCGAGAATCTCGCGAGAAGTGTGTACCCAAGAAGTTCTTGCCGAGTTTCTCGTCGAGATTCTTGCCGAGAATCTCGCGTGAATGTGGAGCGCTCTTTTGATTCTGTCGAGAACTGGGCTGTGCATATGTCACTCCCAGAGGTGTCAAATAGACTACCGGTACATCCAACTTCCAGAAAGAGGTAAATCGTCGAATCCAACTCGGCTGGGCAGCGTTCGGTAAGCTACTCAGCATATTCTCGGCCAATCTACTGCAGTGTCTACGTGCGGAACTGAAACGTGGCCGTTTACAATGGGTCTCATCAGAAGGCAATGGAGAGGGCTACCCTCCGTATTTCTCACTTGCAATCGACGATCGCATCAGAAATTAACAGATCCGTAGAAGAACTAGAGTCATCGATATAGCCCAAAGAATTGCAAACCTTAAGTGGCAGTGGGCAGGACACATAGTTCGCAGCACTGACGGCTGTTGGGGCGGGATGGTCCTCGAGTGGCGACCGCGTGCCGGGAGGCGCAGCGTTGGTAGGCTTCCCACAAGGTGGACCGACGATTTGGTGAAGGTCGCGAGAAGCCGCTGGATGAGGGAGGCGCAGGACCGATTGGTTTGGAGATCCCTGGGGTAGTTCTTTGTCTCCTCTGTTATCATACATAGCTTTTTCTAATTTGACAAAGCCTGCGAGGTCGAAATTAGTCGAGAGATTCTTACAGATTTTATTACATACATAATAATATGAATATCGGAATTGCGATATTACTCATCTTAATTCCGGAGTTGAAATATTAGAAAAATTGTTACGGAATTCCGGATTTACGAAATTCCGGAATTCCGGAATGCATGCCCTACTGCACACGCGAAAACCTTCAAAGCTACAGACAACATAATATCCGTGGCGGAGTACTGTATCTGAATCGACACGGAAGAATTGAAATGAAATGAAATAAAAAATCCCCTTTTCCATTTAACCCTATATAATGTATAATGGGCAATCTTAAACTGTTTTCATTAAATCACCGTAAACGAACGGAGTGAGATTTGCGGAACTAGAGCGCAGCGAAGCGTAGCTCAAATCTCACTCCGTTCGTTTTCGGTGTTTTGATGAAAACTGTTTTAGAATGCCCAATATACATCTACTATTAGTACCTGTTACTCAAAAGCTATACCTAAAGTTTGCCTCATATTGGGCATTCTAAAACAGTTTTCATCAAAACACCGAAAACGAACGGAGTGAGATTTGCGGAACTAGAGCGCAGCGAAGCGTAGCTCAAATCTCACTCCGTTCGTTTTCGGTGTTTTGATGAAAACTGTTTTAGAATGCCCAATATACATCTACTATTAGTACCTGTTACTCAAAAGCTATACCAAAATTTTTGCCTGTGTAGTGAAAGGAAAAACTCCAATAGCAAGAATAACGACTTTATTTTCACTTAATTTTGACACGAATGTTCTAACCGACATTAGAAATACATAAATTCATTTACCTCTTATTCAAACAACTGCTTATACTTCTGACTGATACACTCTTGATGGTTGTTCTCCACAATGTTCACTGCAGGACACTTTGCTAGCGACTGGCCATGCCATGATTTAGATTTAAGTCAACAGTTCCGAATACCGCCATTAACGTAATTGGTCGAAGGCTACACCAATCGTGAGCCCCGACCAATAGCGAACATTCAGTGTTGCCATTAGGTAAAAATAATAGAATTTGGCTTGAAACTGTCAATGTTACCATTAATAATATAAAAGTAATTCTTCTTGTAATATGAACGCTAACAGCTCGGCCATCCTGCGCAAAGCGAGTCCCTTCGCGACCCATCAATAAATTTTTATTATGACAGTATTATGGTTATATTATATACAGCAATCTAATAATTCAGTTACGGGTAATCGTTATTACAACATTAATAAAAACAGGTATATTGTATATAGGTGTACTATGCTACTATGATTACTTTATTTAATTATTTATTACAACACTAACATTTCTAGTATTATTTGTAATTACACAAACTACATTACTTACTAATACAAATACGGGAATCTCATGATTAGGAGTAATTAAAATTATATTATGAAAACAATTCTAAAAACAAATACGTATATATATTGTATGTGTGTAGGTACTATACTATGCTACTATGATTACATTATTTATTTATTACAAAACATTAATATTTCTACTATTATTTGTACACAAGCTACATTATTTACCTACTAATTTGGGAGCAGTTTTAATTATATTTATTTATTAGTTAAAAGTAATATCGTTACACTCGTTTAATAAGCTATTTTTATCAAACACTTGTAGTAACTTTGTTATTAATTATTGAATATAATAATGTAACACATTAGCTACTTTTTAGTGAAATGGATACACATTTAATCGGTTTCATTTCCTCCATCCTCAGATTCTGAACTATCTAGCTTTCTTTGAAATGAAAGCCATGGTTTGATTTTATCTATGGCAATTACGTTTTCGTAGTGACGTTGACCAGGTTTGCGCGTTAGCGGAGTATCTTCTATTAAAAAGCGGTCGTTAGGTAGAACTTTTACAATACGGTAAGGACCTTGAAATTTTACTGCTAATTTTTTAGACTGACCATCGCTGCGAACATCTCTTTTGATACTTACTAAATCCCCTTTTTCAAATATTTGATTAACTCTACGAGTAGCATCATAACGACTTTTATCCTTAATTTGTTGTTCCGTTATACGCCTACCTGCTTCAGCCCGTGCTTCTTCTAAAGGTACCGTAGTAGATTCCCTAGTATCATCCATAACATCGCTTAGAATGTTCTCGGTACTATTATGTATGTTAAAACCAAAGAGAAGTTCCGATGGGGTTTTGCCCGTAGTTTTATGAACGGTTGTATTTATACCTATTTGTATATTTAAAACATGGTCGTCCCAATTTTTGTCATCTTTATCATTAGCTTTAGATGCAAGAGCATTAAGAATAGTCCTGTTGAATCGTTCACACTGACCATTCGCCCTAGGAGTTGCCACAGCATTAAAGATGTGTTTTATGCCCATTGACTTTACAAAACCGCGGAAACTTTTGCTCGTAAACGATGTTCCTTGGTCTGTTATGAGTCTAGTGGGTGCCCCAAAGTAAGTAATATGTTCTCGGATAGCTCGAATTGTGGTAGAACTTTTGGTGTTTTTTACAGGTTTAATATTAACGTATTTGGTAAATCCATCGACAATAACTAATATATAACAATTTCCTTTCTTACTGCGAACAAATGGACCCAAATGGTCAGCGTGAATTGTATGGAAAGGAATTTCTGGTTTAGGAATTGAGTGTAATTCGCCATATTGCTTACCCGTCACACCTTTATTATGAGCGCATTCCAAACAAGATTTTACGTATTTCTTTATAAATTTTCTCATTTTGGGGAACCAGTAAACTTGTCGTATGCGTGAAAAAGTTTTATCAAAACCAAAATGGCCTAGGTCATCATGGTTGATTTTGACGATTTGCCATCTTACACCTTTCGGTACAACCCATCGTAAGTCATTATCTTCTTTACCGACTATGCGATAAACCCTCCCATTCTTTAGCTTATAGTTTTTGACTATATCTACAACTTGCTCAGACTTAGGATCAGACAATATATCCTTAATTCGCAATATATCATCGTCGCTGCTCTGTACTGTCGTTATCCAATTATCTGATCCAACTGTAAGTACATCTAACACGTGTGTTTCTTCTTTAGCCTCATCTACCGGATTTCTGCTTAAAGCGTCGACATGCGACATCCGGTTACCAGGCCGATACTCAATTTCACAGTCGAATTCTTGAAATTGGACCCACCAACGTGCGATGCGAGGTAAGAGGTCTCTTTTGGATAACGTGGTACGTAGGGCGTTACAATCCGTCAATATTTTAAAGGGAATACCTAATAAGTAAACACGAAATCTATTAAGAGATGAAACCACAGCTAAAGTTTCCAATTCAAATGAATGGAACTTTTGCTCGTCGGGGGTGGTTTTTCTACTATAATATGAAACGGGCCTAAGCAAACCGTCATCGCCCTTTTGGAGTAAGATTCCGCCTATACCAAGTTTACTGGCATCAGTGTGAATTTCGGTTTCTCTTTTCGGGTCATAAAGTGCAAGTAACGGTCTCTGAACTAAGTTTGATTTTACAGTTTCAAATGCTTTATTTTGTTCGGATCCCCATTTCCAAATGGCGTTCTTCCGTAGGAGATCCGTCAAAGGTCTCGCGATTGTTGCAAATCCCCTGACGAACCTCCTAAAGAAGCTTGCCAATCCAATGAATTGTTGTAATTCGCGCTGATTTTTAGGTACGTTAAATTTTGCGACCGCGTCAGTCTTTTTCTTACCTGGCTTTATGCCGTTTGCGCTTATTTCAAATCCTAAAAATTCAAGAGTATCCATGAAAAAATTACATTTAGACAGTTTGAGAGTGAGCCCTCCACATCGTAGTAGGGTAAGCACTTCTTCCAGCCTATTCAGTCCTTCGTCAAAAGAACGTGCTGGGATAAGAATGTCATCCATGTAAACAAGGGCATATTTGATCTTTGCGTCAGATAAAATCTTATTAATTGTCCTTTGAAACACGGATGGAGCATTCACTAGACCAAAAGGCATTCGTGTGTATTGATATTGGCCATCTGGTGTCACAAAAGCGGTTTTGTCTTGAGAGTTCTTTTCAATGGGAATTTGGTAGTAACCAGATGCCAAATCAAGTGAAATAAAAAGCTTATTACCCGCGAGTTGATCAAGCTGATCGTCCACAAGAGGAAGAGGGTAATGATCTTTCTTTGTTCGCTTATTTAAGGCCCTATAGTCTACGCATAACCGTCTTTCGCCACTTTTCTTTTTAACTAAAACTATTGGGCTTGCATAAGGAGATGAGGATTCACAAACAATCCCAGCGTCCATCATTTCCTGAACCATTTCCCTAACTAAATTTCGTTCACTGTAAGACAAACGATATGGTCTGTATACTACTGGTTCAGTATCGTTGAGTTCTATAACCATCTCGCCAGCGGTGGTGTAACCGAGATCCTTTAAGCCAAACGAAAAACAGTCTTTAAATTTTGATACTAAAGTTTGAAGTCTAAATTTCTGATCATCAGTAATTGTATCACCACATTGTAGGGCATCATCGGAGTGATTATGGTCTAAAGAAACAGAACAAACATTCATCTCGTTTATGACTGATAAAGCTCGAGTAAGCAAAGAGCACTTTTTAAAAGTAATTGAATTCGCAGACATATTATGCACAACAATTCCACCAAAACCGTTGTGCAGCTTATATCCGCCGGGGAGCAAGTAGTGCTCATTACCATTAGTACCTCTAACCGTACCATTAACATATATTGCCCCTGTGAAACTAGTACGCGAGTTAACGTTAATCACGCCAAGTTGCCTCGGGGGGATCGTAGTGTCCTTTTGAACCATTAAAAAGATCTTAGGATCCAAAGCTCTTTCAAAAATTATTTGATCAGGAGTTTTGGTGATAATGATGTTAGGTTTCTCTGTGAATGTGTGTCCTAACAATACAGGGTATTTTAAAGCGTCATCATTTACTATGAGAATTTCCAGGTCCTCTTTTAAACCTTGAACCGTAACAGTGACCCTACACTTACCTAAAGGTTGTACATGATGGCCACCAATGCCTCTTAAAATAGGTAGCTGGACTTGGCTGGGATTTAGTTTCAAGCGTTTAGCTTCAGAATCCCTAATTAATGTACATTGACTGCCTAAATCAACTTGACAAGTGATTGGAGAGTCGTTAACTTCTATTTCTAGAACATATTTTAAATGAGACTCACTTAACTGGTCTACTAATGATACTTCTTTTATAGTTTTATCGTTAGATTGTTCGTTATTTTGAATACTATTTTTATACTGTTTTGACCTGCAATATAAATCTAAATGTCCCGTTTTATTGCATGACTTACATTTTGTGGGGGGCTTATTACACCTAAAACTCTTATGCCCCTCTTCATTACAGTTATGACATTTTATATTTATACCTATTTTCTTGGTTTGATCTCCTTTGATTCGAGTATTAGCAATAGACGAGGATTTCCTATCCTGCCCAGCTTCTCTGGTACTTGGTTTAACTGTTTTAAAATATCCGAGTACGTCTTCAGGTTCACGAAATCTAGCTGCCTGCGCACCTATTCTAACCGCCCTGTCCTCTACTCCATGTAATATACAATCAACCGCTTTTCGACCTTTGATACCGCACCTATTCAAGAGATTTATTTTTGTGTAATAATATTGTTCCAGCGATTCACCGTAACGCACACGCTTGGCCAACATTTCATTTAATAATTCTGCATAATCTTGTCTGTGAGGAAACGACTCTATAAGCTTTCTTTTCCATTCTGTCCACGTATAAAGCACAGAACTCAATCCCTGATACCATAGCTTAGCGATGCCGGTTAATTTAGGAAGTGCAAAGTGGATTATTTCGCGTTCATCCCAACCATATATTTCGGCACACTCTTCGACTTTAGTTAGCCAAGTAATTATGGTTTGTTCCTTAGACATAGGATCGAATTCGGGGACGACATTTGTTAAAGAAAGCTTAGAAGTCGATGACCCCTTTACGTTACTTAATATATCTAAGAATTTATTTAGTATGTTACACGCAGAGTCAGGTAATTCGTTAGTTGATGCTAACGGTATTCTATCATGCGAGGGAGAACGAGTTCGTCTTCGCTTGAATAATGGTTTAGTGGGAGTTTCAACCCTATCGCTACTGCTATTACTACTACTTCTACGATGACGATGTCGTTCTCTCCTGAGTACAAATTCTTCATCATCGGTTGTGTATGTATATCTTCGACGTTTGGTAATGTATTCTTTACTACGTCGTGAAGCCTCGAGTGATGGTGCATTATTATTAATTAAGTGACTTGAATTATTCGGCAATTTAGAATGATGCCGTGTTACAAGTAAGCGCTTGCGGACTTGCCTGTCACTGACCAGACTCCCATCCGCTCCCTCGCTCCTCTGAATTAAACACCGCTGCGGAGTCTGCCCTGCCTGGTCCTCGTTACTGGGACCAGCGCTGATTGGCTCACCCTCCACGTGATTGCGGTTTGCGTTACCACCCACAATCGGGGAGTCCATTACTGAAAAATTTATTTCATTAACCCTTGTTAGCCTGTAGTTTACTGTAATGTTAAAGTTATGTGTAAGGGTCATTAAATTAGATTATTTAATTTTACTCCCTCAGTTATATATATTGAATGATACAATATAACTAAGGACGTCGTAGTAACCACAGTGAAAGAAATTAACTACTATTAGGAAGTCCGAAATAAAGATGACGACATGTGGCGTCACTTAATTTATTAGAACGGTTCACACCGTACAGTTGGAGAACACAAACTGTAATGCCAACGCCTCCTTTTTTTACCCATGCGGAAGCCACTGCTTCGGACACCGGCACGTTTTTACATCCAACGTTCGGACACACAGACTAAGTAGAAATGTATCACGGAGTAATAAAATTCGATACTAATCTATGGTTCCACGTGTTCACATTTAAAAGTCGGATCGTGAATGGCAGACTTTGTCAACTACATTTACATTTATTTGGTTTGGTAACACTAAAAATAGATGAGTAATGAAGTTAGATGTAGTATTTTGTCTGTGTTGTAGTTAGTGATGCATTTTCGTTATAATCATTTCAAATTCAAATTAATAAGCAATAAGGATTTTTAGTAATCAACGTAACACAAAACGAACATGAATTCATAGTGTAACTAACACTACATATAATATAATCTTAACAGCTGAAAATTACTAAGTAATTTAATATACACTGTCTATAATATCAAGCGTTTCGAAAAGTCATATCACATCAAGATTAATGTCTGAAGAAAAACTAACTTAAGTACACGTGTTCAGTAAAATTAACCTCACTTTGTTGAGGCAATTGCTGTTTAAACGTTAATCAGTGGATAAATTTCATTAACAGCGTATAACTTAAGGTGAAGGGTATGCATGCCCTACTAAAATTATGTAGACAAGCATAAAATACACTGGTTAAACTGAGTACACACATTACTGTTAGATACAAATATTACATACTAGACTAATAGGTACACTTGGTCATTTAACTTATGGAAGCATAATGTCTCCAGAGAGTAGCCCTGGCAAGACATACGCATGCATAATCAGATGACTTTAATGAACATTACATCTCCAGAGTGTAGCCCCGGCAAGATGAAATGCGCACCAAAAGCTCCGTGTTAATATATGAACAAATTTAAGTTACAGTTTTTAACTAATACGTGGAATGTATTCGTATAGTCTATACGAGCATCATACCTCCAGAGTGTAGCCCTGGCAAGGCGAATGCATGCATAGCCAAGAAACGGTTCAAATATAACACCTCCAGAGTGTAGCCCTGGCAAGGTGTAATATTTTCTATATAAATGGGATGTTAATATTCTAAGCATGCAAACGCAGGGTAGTAGAATCAATATGAGTACACCATCTCCAGAGTGTAGCCCTGGCAAGATGGAGTACATGTCCTAACAGATAAATTATAAATATTTAGTTAGGGAGTTTTTCTTTTCATATTTATTTGTTAAAAACTGTTATAACCGAATGAGAGAAAAAAAATCGTGGGCTTGGATAACGGATGAATTTTACGATAGATGCTAAAATTGAACCTTTTAATTGCTTGTATTAGTTACCATATCCGTTATCCCACTTCTGAATTGAAAGGAAAAACTCCAATAGCAAGAATAACGACTTTATTTTCACTTAATTTTGACACGAATGTTCTAACCGACATTAGAAATACATAAATTCATTTACCTCTTATTCAAACAACTGCTTATACTTCTGACGGATACACTCTTGATGGTTGTTCTCCACAATGTTCACTGCAGGACACTTTGCTAGCGACTGGCCATGCCATGATTTAGATTTAAGTCAACAGTTCCGAATACCGCCATTAACGTAATTGGTCGAAGGCTACACCAATCGTGAGCCCCGACCAATAGCGAACATTCAGTGTTGCCATTAGGTAAAAATAATAGAATTTGGCTTGAAACTGTCAATGTTACCATTAATAATATAAAAGTAATTCTTCTTGTAATATGAACGCTAACAGTAGGTAGTTGGTTCTTAACCTATGAAATAATGTTTTACTTGCGTTTCTTAATTTTTTTTCAAAATAAGTAATACTTAACGCGTGAAGTATCTCCCTCTTCAACATTATGGTACACAATAGGTATAACAACGTCGGTAAGACAAAATGTCGAATGTTTTGCCAAAAATACGGCTATTATGCTATGTGGATAGATATAACATAATAGCATCTATTAATACACATTATAATTCCTCAGTTGCTGTGGAGTCCAGATAAAGCTCGCTCCCACCTTCGGTTTTATCATTACTTACCATCAGGTGAGATGAAGGCCAAGAACTTGCCTGTTGTATGTAAACAAAAATAAAAATTTGTTTTTTTTTTGTTTGTCCTTGATTTGTCTCGTTATGGTCACCCTTAACAGCAATTTCCTATGGAATATCGGAAAGTGTGTTTTTCTTCAGATCCTTAATATGTACACTGATAAATTGTATGTAGTTATTTAGTAGAAATTTCTACTAAATGTTGGCGCCCCAAGCTTTTGATTCCATTGTGATTTCGCGAAGATACAGTCAATCATTTATATGCAAAACGTCTGGATTGAGGAGCCACATATATTGCTTTATATTTTTAATTTCACTAAGTCCTCCAACATTATTTCTATACTACAAATTCTAGCAAAATTACTACTAAATGATCATGCACTCCAAAATAAAATTGCTCAATTAGTTTCGTGGAAATTCACGTTGACAAGTTTTGTACGTGTATGGACTGAGGAGCCACACATTTTGTATTGTATCTTCTCGAGTTTCAGCCGTATCCGAACCAATTTATTTGTAGGTTCCAGACAAAATGACTACTAAATGATACTAAATTTTCAAAAATGTACATATAATAGTTTCCGAGTTGTAGGTGACTCCTCAATCCAGATGTTTGAATTGAGGAGCCACCTTAAATTGATGTAACTCTTGATGTGTGTTGCTACAAATTCCAGGATTTCGCCTACTAAATTATCTTATTTGCTACTAAATCTGGGCGGGAATTTCGATTGATTTCGTGATGTGGCTCCTCAATCCATACGCACACGAACAATTGTTTCGGCTAGCCATTGACAAAAAGGAGTAGCTGACGGTCAACCTTCAAGCTTGAAAAGGCACTGAAATAAGAAGGACGATTTTTTGCAAACCATAGCCACCGATTTCTAAGAGAACCACTCTAGGTCGTAAAGATCCTACGTATTACATAATATTTCAGGTATTCCCCAAACACAAACCACAAATGCCTGAGATGCGAAGAGTTACGGTATGCCTCAATGAGACAACGTATTTTGGCAATTGACAAATCATTTGATGGGCAAAAAATTGTACGGAGTTCTCTGCTCATGTCAACACGTTGGCCTGTATTTTCCTATACATATCAGTTTCTTTTTCACTAAGCCTTTCAATCGATCTTTGATGCTGGCGCTGGGCATATCGCTCAATAAGTCTCATCCGCCGCCGCTCCGATGGGCCGTTTGCCGCTCGACTGAAGCTGCCCATCCATCCATGGTGATTGCTCACAAATTGTGATTTTCTTATCATTTTTTTATTGATTATATAATTTCAGTTTCTTCTCTTAAGACGGACAGAGAAAAACTTAAAGCCAATTTCACTAACCTTGTCTTAGCTTAAGACAATCCTAAGTAGGATGCTGTCACTACTTGTCTTTAAAGAAATGAATGTGACAGCATGCTACTTAAGATAGTCCTAAGCTAAGATGTAAATAGTGATCCACAAATATCTAGAAAAGAAATTAATAGCAATTTGGCAGGTCTGTTTAATTAATATTTTACCTATTTAATGATAGTATAAAAATAAACCGTTTTCGTTTTCTAATTTACTTACTTATTCCTAACAAAATAAAAACAAAAATTAATCAATTATTTGAAATAGACATAAAAGAAAATAAAAAAGTTTAAGAAATGTCTGAATTAAATTTATACTGCCGAAGCAGGTATGACTATGACTATGTATTTGCAAACTATCCGTGATTATAAACTGCGTTTTAGGTCCCGAGCCTGCCGTATACATGTACCGGGGTACAACATGCTACAGTGTGCATTGATTAGTATTGATATAAGACGATGTCAACAAGGTCTTAGGTCTGAGCTAAGGCAAAATCTATATCATAAATTTTGTTTTAAAAAAAGTGTTGTTTGACAGCCTCTGATTTTTTGAATTTACTTGTGAAAACTAACCGTTTGTCGCAAGTCTCATAAAATTACTTTAAGTTTTACCCTAGACCGTAGGATTAAAAATGTTTAATTAGGCCAAGTATACAAGGTGTTTGGTACATACATATATACCCTATCAAGCCAAAACCTACCCATGTCAACATAGTTATATTAATATGCAAGTTATATAAGTTTATATCAGAGCTACTATGTAATTAATGCACATTATCCCATTTTGAACTTCGATACATAGGTTTTTTGCATGTAGACCTAGTCTTGTCATAATTTAAAACTATTCAGCAAAATTGTGTATGATAGGCAAAACAAAATCATCATCATCATCTCAGCCGCACGACGCTCAAACTGCTGGGTTTAGGCCTCCACAGCGATCGGTCCTGTGCTGCCCGCATTCAGCGGCTTCCCTCGACCTTTGCCAGATCGTCGCTCCAGCTGGTCGGGGGCCTACCCACTTAGCGTCATCCGCTTCGTGATCGCCACTCAAGAACCGTTCGGCCCCAACGGCCATCGGCTCTTCTCGCTTTGTGTCCCGCCCACTGCCACTTCAGCTGAGCAATCCTTTGAGCAATGTCGGTAACTTTAGTTCTCCTGCCTGAGGATCTCCTCATTTCGGATCCGATCACGCAGGGAAACAAAATTATATTACGCTTAAATTAATATGGTTGAGGAATCCACATAAATGCTTTCATATTGTTTTGTTTTCGACTGATGAAATAAAGGCAAAGCACTGCCCTGTGAAAAAAGGCCAAATAATTTCCTTTTTAAGCGACAATTTCCTTAACTGATATAAATCGCTCATCCCATCGAAAGCTTTTAGTTGACCCAAGTTTATTGGATTCGTTATCTAATTTACAATCACGGCTCGGTGCTTACGAGCTCCTCGCGATGATTTATTTATAGAACTGCCTGCGTGGTCTATTGGTCGAGATCACCGTATTCTGATCTTGAGGTTCGGCTTTCCATTCCCCACTAGGCAGAACTTTTTCTGCATGGTTTGGTTGGTGGTCTGGGTCAGGTCTGGTCAGGGTCGCGTGGTGGTAGGGCTTCTGAGCCCGCCTGGCTAGCTACCACCGTCTTACCTAAGTTTGTCGTCGTTTTAACAATGTTGATAAGGTGGTTGTATTCCGACAAATAGAGGTTAGATAGTGTTAGTTGTTCTTTCGCCTAAGGTTAAGGAATTAAAATAAAGTACACAAGAATCTGTCTCGATGCTAAGCAGCAGTTTATTCTTTGTTCACAAAATCTTCTATACTACCTTATCATAATAAAATCATCAGGTGTAACCCAAAGTTAATGTTATGTCAAAACTTGTACACACCTATTGTTGAAATATAGTACTTAGAGACTACACTTTATTGGAGAAGTTATAAAGAGAAAGTGCATCTGAGCATAAGGCCCTTAGCTACGGGTCGCTTTATGTTGGTTCGTGATTGTGATCAGAATCTCCCGATTAATAATAAAGAAAATTCTACAAGGGTAAATCACTTCATCTTGAGCGATGGCAGCCTGGAGAGAAACCAGAACGGAGACGGTCCAGGCGTCCACCGGACAATAGAGCCACTAACCTGTAGATCCCACGGTGTAGTTATACAAACGTTTTCTTTGAATGATCTTAAATGATCGGTTGATTGTATAAGGTAGAAAAGTTCTACCGTTATTCAAGTTTTTAAGCTCGAAGACATTCCATGATTGGTTAAGAACATTCAATGTGATGTGAAACGATGTCAAACGATGGAAGACTATTTAAACCAAACTTTGGTAAAACAAAACAAAATATCCCATCTGAAAGGAGAGAACATCGAAGAAAGAACAATCGCCAAATCTTTGGAAATTTCAAACTTTACTCACTGCGGAAGCTGTTACTAGGTTTATTCATTCGCTGATCTGCTCCCTTTATAATTTCCGCAGCTCCGCTCCCTCAACCATCCCTTAAAAGGAGCACATGGGTTAAAAAAAAAGGTTTGACTCCCAAAATGGTCGAAAAATTGTAAATCGAATGAAAATAAATCCTACAAGGGTTGATCCACTTACCGAGGAAATCCTTTTTGAATTTTCTCAATTTAAAATAATGTTTTAGCACATGATTACTGTTGATTCTTTTAATATGTCAAACTGCTATTAGTTGTCGCTCACAAGAAGCCCTTTTCCTCAGAACAATCACTACGTCAGAATCAATTTTCATTTGACATTATAATGTATCTGCCATATTGTTTTAATTTAAAATTTTATGGCTCGGAGTGCAAGGCATTTCGCCGTGCAGTCAACATCGAACCCAATGAGTGTTGCTAGCTAGCGGAACAATATTATTAAAAAAAAAACTGGAACGGCAAATTTTGCAACGTTACAATAGACAGTTCCTCGGTTGCTGCGGTGTCCAAATGAAGCTCGCTTTCATCTCAGGCGTTATAGTCACTTACCAACAGGGTCGCGAGAATGTTGACGTTTTTCTGACTTGTATACCTCTAATTTTTGATTTAAGATAGAGCTAGAGCATTAATATTTTGTTTTACATTACCTTGATGCATAGATATCCAAGTAAATATCGATTTTAAACCGTCTTCGAAAAAGGAGGAGGTTCTATGTTCGGCTGTATCTATTTTTTTTACCGACGATGGCATTTGCATCGACGGCAATATAACCCTGTGATGTTGTATGTATTCTTATGTATTATTTATGACTTTATTTTTTTCGTAAAAATGTTGGTTATTTCATTCATCAATCAATATCAATTAGCCACAGAATACAGAAAGAGGTATTAGCCATTATAATTAAATAGTCCTCATAATTGATATTCAGTCACGGTGACCAATCACAACAGAGACAACCAATCTATACGGGAAATGTTAATACAAGGTGGAAAAGAAAGACCGTGGTTGGAGGAAAAGTACCCTTAATATTGATGATAGCAAATTTTACTGAAAGGAAACATTCCCTTATTTTCAAAAAATAATTAAAAATGCATTTAAATATTTAAAAAAATCAACTGCTTGAGCCGGGAATCGAACCGGTGAAATGTGAAAAAAAAACATTCTGTATTTTATGATACCAACCGAAAGAGTCATTAATAAGGATCAATTTGTTTTAAACAACATAGTATTTTAAATTAAAGAAAGACCAAGATTTTTTTAAAATTGTAAACCTTACTCACTATCTAAAGAAAATAGTTCACTTAAGTTATGAATTTGCTCAAAATGAGACCCACTTTCATGTATGCAGACGTATTCTTCGACTGAATTCGCATGTGCGTGTGGTGTGAGAGCTCTTTTTTTAAAAGTTATAATATTTTTACGAAATCAAGGAAGAATTTAGGAAATAATTGTGAAAACAACATGGTGAAGATAAAAAAATTGTGAAATCAATAGGGAGAAAGTTCTGGTCGATTAACTGGAACACTCACTCTGCCAACCAGAGAAAATACGTAACTCCGGTCTCAAAATATTTTCGATATAAATGTTCAACATTTTTATGTGGAATAATTGTGTTGAATTTGTGAAACCTATTCACAAATATTCAAAAGATTTTAACGGTTTATAAGGATTTGGCAAAGGTTTATTTGGAACACTCAGTTCTCTTATGGTGCAGACGGAGTGTTCCTAAACTTATCAACTTTGGCTAAATAAATCGTTAATATTCTTACTCTGTTTTACGAGTATAACGCAGAGTCAATTTGTGAAACAAAAACCTTAACGTAAAACATAATAGTTAGAGAATAAATGAAAAAAAAACTTTCTTTTCAACATCCCGTGCGAGAGCTCCGTATTTTAGATTTTATTAACATAACCTGAACTTAAATACAAACGGAGGCAAAATCAGAAATTGTGAAAATGTTGTCACTAAAGTTTTGACACGTTTTTTATTTCTGAGATTGTTTAATTTAAACAATAATCAACATTATTACATTTCTATGTGAGAAATTTGTTTAGGGTGACCATGCATACTGGGTTCTGGAAGTTAATAAGTTAGGTTCAAAAAAAGACAGTGTGTAAATATATAAAAAATAAAAGTGTGTAATTTAATCATCTGGCACAATGTGGATATTCCCCTTCATGAACATTAGTATGTTGAAGTTCTCGTCTGAGAGTGAGGCTCGTTTCGGTGTTAAAATATCTTTGCCGGTGGAAAAAAGACGTTCAACTGCAGCGCTCGAGGGTATAGCAGTATTATATTTAATATAAGTAAACAGATTTATAAATATCTGTTCCTCGAGGAATGCCGCATCATTAAAAGAGTTTAGATTTCGTGTCTAGCCACATTTTGACGAGAGATTGAGCTTTAGCCTTTAATGATTTGAGGCTCTTAGGTTTTTTTTTGCACTGAGTAACAGAATTAAAAAAGTCTTCCTCATCATTGTCATTGTTTCTCATTGCTGCCTCCGTCACTGAAACTGTCCCTGTCCTTTGAACTTTCTGAAGCTTCTTGGCGTAACGCCTCCTCTACCTTATTTTCCAATCATTTAAAAAAATGTGTCCGACAAAAAAATGGTCACCCTATGCATTTCTCGCTTAGAAATGTAATAAAGTTGATTATTGTTAAAATTAAACAAGCTCTGAAATAAAAAATGAGTCAAAATTTTAGTGACAACATTTTCACAATTTCTGATGTGGCCTCCGTTTGTATTTAAGTTCGGGTTATGTAAATAATATCTAAAATACGGAGCTCTCGCACGGGATGTTGTAAAGAAAGTATATTTTTAATTTTATCTCTAACTATTATGTTTTACGTCAAGGTTTTTGTTTCACAAATTGACTCTGCGTTATACTCGTAAAACAGAGTAAGAATATTAACGATTGATTTAGCCAAAGTTAGTAAGTTTTGGAACACTCCGTCTGCACCAAAGAGAACTGAGTGTTCCAAATAAACCTTTGCCAAATCCTTATAAACCGTTAAAATCTTTTGAATATTTGTGAATAGGTTTCACAAATTCAACACAATTATTCCACATAAAAATGTTGAACATTTATATCGAATATATTTTGAGACCGGAGTTACGTATTTTCTCTGGTTGGCAGAGTGAGTGTTCCAGTTAATCGACCAGAACTTTCTCCCTATTGATTTCACAATTTTTTTATCTTCACCATGTTGTTTTCACAATTATTTCCTAAATTCTTCCTTGATTTCGTAAAAATATTATAACTTTAAAAAAAAGAGCTCTCACACCACACGCACATGAATTCGCTACGTGTCGCCTTTTATAACAAGTTGATTAAATATTTAAAATATTAGTTAAACTTTTCTGTAAATGGAACTCGATATAAAAGGCGACACCGGTTCGATTCCCGGCTCAAGCAGTTAATTTTTCAAAAATATTTAAATGTAGTTTTAATTGTTTTTGAAAATAAAGGAATGTTTCCTTTCAGTAAAATTTGCCATCATCAATATTAAGGGTACTTTTCCTCCAACCATGGTCTTTTTCTTGAGGGGCCTTACACTTTGACCCCTGAGGATCTTTTGTGCTGCCCAATTCCCTTTGTTTATTAGTTGCTATCACGATTTAGACGTGACTCGTTTTTGTCCTGTGAGCTAGAGGATCGCAGTGGAACAAATTGTGTTCTCCGCTTTCTCTTTGCAAACCCTGAGGGCCTATTACCGATCTCATGGTTTTGCAAATGATATCATATGATATCATAGTGCAAGACGAAAAATACGACTTCCGGTCAGATTGTTGATCATTTGTTCATTATTTAATGATGACATCATGGAAATCATACCATAGTGATGATATCATTGGATTTTCAAATTTATACCATGTCATACGATGAAAGATCTATAATTCGCCTGCTGGTCTTACAATGATTGCTTATAGCAAGGTTAAAACAATATTGAAACAGAGACATCGCTCTTGCTACGTATCGTGTCATTCTGCTCTCAGTGCAGTTTTAATATTGTTTTGGGCTATCATGGTTAAGGAGCTGGTGTCTGTCTTACATTGCCCAAAATAAGCAATTGTTAGCTGAGCGCACACGCCACTGCATTACCGAGACCATCGTGCTCCGACGACTCGTCGATCGATTAATTACCCATTTAGTTTCTACACAAAGGAGTTACTTAATTGCACGAGATACTATTCGTAGTCTTTTTCAAGCTCAGTTCTGCATAATATAACATTGTAACACGCATAAATTTCGCTAGTGGGTACGTGTTTCTGGATAACAAGCCCTCCTCTATATCAAAGATATGCCTGATTGTAATTTCAAGCAGTGGTGTGGCGCTTAGGTGTCGATATACCAAGAGCAAATATGAGCAGCCTCATTTATTTACAAACTGTATTACTTAATGAATTGTATAACAAAATCGAATAAAGATTTTACATTTTAGTTAGGACTTTACTCCTATAATAACTTTATCACAGGTTTTATCCTAGTATTGAAATCTTAAGTGAGTAAGAATCATCGAGCTAGCAATCTTCAAATCGTTATAAGTCCTAAATGGTTAATAGAACTGAAAAATTATAAGAGAAACTAAAGATGATTATCAAATAACCATAACATACCTATGAACGTGGACTCTATGGCATCTGGTGGAAACCATATTCGAATCCTGCCCGAGATTATTTTTTCTTATATTGATGTTATTTAAGAGAACAAACTAATGGTACTTTGCCATTGGTAAAGGTTACCGATAGATGGCGCCCCACTGGCGACAGCCATTGACGTAACCGTCGCAGTTGTTTCGTAATGTGTCGCAGACGCAGGTCCGACGTTTTCAGTTAGGCCTTCACGGCCTCTAAAATGCCATCCGTAGGAGGCGGAGAGGTTCCGAGGAGAAATTTAACCGGGTATGGGATAGTCAGCTGAAAAGTCGTTGGTCGACCAGAATTCTGCGGCATATCCAAGTGGGCAATGTAGTAAGTCTAGCCCGTAGCTTCTTCCGTAGACGTGACCTGTGTTTGTACCTTGTATACGTGCTCTAAAAAGGAAACTGTTAATTCCTTTTCTTATTATTTACAATCGTATTCTGTTGTGAATCGTATTTTCAAAGGAACGACCAAAGATATCAAAATGCACAATTGTGTTGCCTGCTTGACTTCATATAGCATTGGGGTCAACTTCGAGATTGAGGTTGATCCGTCATTCCGTTCTGTCTTGAGCCAGAATAAAGTTTCGATTCTGAACTGAGTGCATATAATTTGTATTTTTTACTGTAAAAAGAGAAAACTTTATTAAAACGAGTAATTTTTATTGTTTAAACATGTTATTTACTTGATATGTTTGAACCCAACCTTTGAGCAATATCATAGAAAGCCCGTGTAATGTCGGCGCCATCCGTCGTTGGCCTCAACGCTTCTTGTCCAACGTGTCGATCGAGAAATTTGTGTTGGTCAACTTTGGCGCGAGCATTCGGAGTTGGCCGTCATAAGGAATAGGCACAAAGTTCGCAATCCGTCTAAACATGGCGCGAATATTAGTCTTGCAGAACACGTGGTGAGTTTGAACGAAAAACCTATTGTTGTATCATTTACAGTTTATGCAGCTAAGTAAATCGTGATTTTTTCTGGACAATGAACAATATTGAACGCGATTCAAAATCAATGTAATTTTTAGGGACAACGGCACTCAGTTTTTGGCGAGGCTTAAACCTCACCATGTTAGACTGAATAACTGTGGCATGTGTCGAAGATTATTCCCAGGCATGAATACGGTCTAGTTACGCGAGTCTACACCCGAATCGTGGTTTAACCCGATTACTATCTGATTAGGGCACCATTCAAGCGGTAACTAGACTCGACACTTGCTGTAAGTTATTCATATGACGTAGATCGTTTGCGTTTGCTTATTTAATTTTCAATCTGTTTCATTCTGTTGCTGGATTGAACCATTTGCGATAGTAAAATACACGTGCGTAGATAATAAGAAGATATTTGTGTAACTAGGAAGGTATTGTTAATGGATACCACTCTACTAGTACGAGTATTAAGGAGCAGTAAGGAATTAAACGTTTATGATTCGGAAGCCCACAAGTGTTTTAGTGTTCATAGGCTAATCTAATATTGGGCTCATCCAACCCAATAAAAAAGAAAAATCCTCACTAGAACTATATGGATTTGGCCAATGGATCTTCTGAGATTGTGTGATGGTAACCGAATCGGTTACAATCCCACATAACACCAGCCCCTGTAGCACGTCCACCAAAACACGATATGGTAAAGCGATTTATCGCGGTGAACTGTCAAAATACGACGAAACCCTATTGTATTTTGACAGTTCACCGCGATAAACCGCTTTGTCATATCGTGTTTTGGTGGACGTGCTAGGGGGGCAGGCATGCAAGCCGTATGCATTTGCCACCAAACTGTCTAAAAGTAACAAAAGTCCTGCAATACAGATTTTAACTAAAGAAATAATTACACAAATATTAAATATGATCACAAACGCTTCTCGGGAGACGTGGTATCGCAGTCACGTCATTGGACCGTTATCAGTATCGTGGCCCAAAAGCATGTTTAATCAGTGCGGGGGCCAGATAATCTTCCCTCTTAATTAGTATACGAATTGGGAGTTTAATTAAATACCCCGATTTTGATTTTGTAGATAGCACCTGCGGCCCGTCGATGCAAATTGAACGTTACGATTGAGATATACGGTACGTTTTTGTCAAAGCAAACGGCACGTAATTGAATTGGATAAGACAATTCCATGGAATATTTGATTGTATGGATATATTGAATGAACGATGATTTATTTTTTTACATTCACGTACTTAAGTAAAATAATTAACAAACTACAGAGACTATTGGTTTTTTCTCGCCTGTCTGCAGTCATTTAATTTTATTTTACAGCTTAGAGCACAAAATATAATATTTTTAAAGTTCTCAATATTTTAGATTTACTTTAATAACATTGAAAATTATTTATAAAATTAATTTCATTATTAATAATAAATGTCTTCGTGTCTTTGTATAAATAATATAATCTTTATTTTTAAAAATAATTATTTTTATATAAACCTACCGTATACTTATCTCTTATTCATGAATCAGAAAGATTTTTTTTATTAACCGTAATGGTGATTTTTATTTTAAAAACTTATACAGGATAAAATTCACTTCAATTGATCATTATGTACTGTCACTTCGGCAAGAAGATCAATACATAGGTAAAAAGTCGACCAATCAAAAGACGCAAAATAGCTCAAAAAATCACATTCAAATAGGTATTTCAATTTATAAATAATCCCAAACCGATAGAAAGGGTATAGGGAAAAACTGACTAATGTAAACTGTTGACGGTGAATTCGAGTTGATTTCGTTACCTCCATTAACAGCCCCATCGGTTGATTCGAGTGTCCCTGTTTATTTATTTAGGTTAGAGCTATTTGAATTTGAAATCACGCCGCCTTAGACACTCTGGCGAAGTAACAAAGCCTCCAAATCCGGCTCTCGGCCCGTGTATAAATTAAATCCACATCGAGCACTTTTAAGTGTTGCTTAGATAAATACTTAGCGCCACGCAGAATAATACATATAGGTACTGATACAACAATATCTTCCAATTATACTTACAAAACTGCTGATAATATTGATGATTCTTTACAGGAGAGATCAGTATCGCTAATATAGTCGATTTATGTGAAATAATATTTTACTTTTGTCTTTAAACATAATTATTACTTATTATGTACGTCGTCAAAGTTAAATAACTGCGCAGTGCAATAAGTAATATGTAATAAATAACGCACAAAAACAAGTTCAGAGCTGTGTAAACTGACACAGTGTTATGTTGATTTAGCTTTCAGCAACTCAATTTGCAGTTAGCATTAGATTTAATGTTAGTTGCTTGTTTGTTAGTTAATTTAATCACTAAACAGCCTTTCAGAAACCAGGGCGTTAATCTTGCCACGTGGTTTTAGTTTTTCAAGTTAAAAAAGCAAACGGATTTAAGCACACAGAGCCATTTCTTCTGTAAAGTTTTTAATACAGAAGTTTCGTGACTTTTTCAATTAATATAATAATTTATAATTTAATTTTAAATTTATAATAATTTAATAATATCAATGATTTAATATTAAATTAATATAAGATTTGGTATAAATGCTGTATTTTTCTTGCGTATTTGTTTCTATTTGCTCGCAGGTAGTGCGAAAAGTAGAGAATAATCCTCGGAGATAAAGCAGTCTTAGTCCTGGGTGAGCTTAAATCAATCGCTACACTCAGGACTCTAGTTTTAAATTCTTCTCTACGCTCAGGATTTAATTATTTTACACTCTTGCTGCGCTTGGGATTTAAGTAGAGACACCTTCGTTGCGCTCTCGATTTACGGATATAGAGCCCGTGACATAAGACACTGCTTTATACCCTAGGTTAGTATTCTACTACTATTAACCGTTCTATGTTTGACTGTATCTATTTTTTATGTATGTTCACCGATTACTTCACCATTTGTGGGCTAGTTTCAAAAATTATTTTTATCATCGAAACAGTATACTCCTGAGGTAGTCCCGTTGTCACCAAGTCATGATCTGCTGATGAGATCTTCAATATAAAAATGAGATGTTTAAGTATGTATTCTTATATTGCTTTCGAATTATCGTTGTAAAATATGTTATTCTATTCGAAAAGTGTCGCTTTGTTCCTCTGTAAGTGGGAGTAAAGTAGCTCTTTTCTGTTAAGAACTTTTGAGCGGGTGGGAATGAGATTTGAATTTCGAACATGACTGTATCATTCATAGAAATCGAACGCAAGTTGTATGAATTACACATTGACGTATATGACCGTCAATGGAATTACTGGCTGGTATGTACGTGTTGGCTGCACGGCGGCAGCCCCCGAGGTAACTGAAAAAAAAAAACAAAAGCACACGAATTAAGTCTCTGTTCTTGTAATCAGTACCTACATACTTTGTTGTATTTTGCAAAAATAATGAGATTTACGTCGAGTTATGAAAGTGACAATGTCCGTTATGAAAGGGAATATGTCCTGAAACAAAAACGATTACTTATATTCACGTCTTTTTAGGGTTTCGTAGTAAACAAGGAACCCTTATAGTTTCGCCATGTCTGTCTGTCTGTCTGTCCGCGGTTTTACTCAAAGACTATTAGCATTAGAAAACTGTAATTTGGTATGGGCATGTATATTAATCATGCCAAAAAAGTGGTAGAAAAAAATATTGAAAAAAATTTTTTTTTAGGGTAGCTCCCATACAAATAAAGTGGGAGTATTTTTTTTTCTCGAGTAACCCATCGTGTAAAGAACTATTCAACAATACCCCATTGTTAAATAGTTCTTTAAAAAATAATGTAAGGTTCAGAACACCATTTTTCGATTTAGGGATCCGTTTCTGAAATATTTGCAAATTTTTGTTAGAGGTAAGTGTCCTCCCCTCTATCTGCAAAACGATTATTGGACACGTGAAAAAAATTACAACAGTAGTATAATAACGAAGTTTAAAGGATAACTATCAGAGTTGAGTACTAAGTACAAACTAAAAAGTTATAGACGACCAACTTATAAAATGTACTCGAAAAAGTAAAATTTCATTGAAAATTAGTACTGTAGCAACAGACTCAATACTGTAAGTTGATGGTATGAACGTGCTGACAGAGATGGCGCCACTACAATTGTATTGGACCACAGAGATGGCATTGTTGTTAATTATAACGCGATTACATTATGTGTTAATCAGATGCATAATTAATGCTCGAAGGCCATTGTTTGAATATTCTTCCTTGGAGCTTATCCTATGCTGACGACTTCCCGGCTCACTTGAAAACTCCTTGCGATAGATATCTGGCTGATGCGAACGGTTCCTGGTCCATCAGCAATTCAGCATTTTCAGCAACGTTGTGAAGTGTGTGTGTGTAGTTGTGTACACTGCGCGTGGCCCGACACGCACTTGGCCGGTTTTTTAAAATAAATATATTCATTAATTACATATACATAACACCGTCTCTTATTTATTTTCCCATAGAAAGGGGATGAAAAGTAGAGTATATGACTCGAAAGCAAATTATTTTTACCTCGGGCGATGTACTTTGAATCCCTCGCTGCGCTCAGGATTCTACGATAGAATCGCTCGTTACGCTCGGCATTCTATTATATGTAGAATCCTTCGCTTCGCTCGTGGTTCAAAGTAGCGCCGTCGCCGTTATAATTTCACTTTGCTGTCTTATCATACAATCTACTATTAAGACAATAACTTGTAAAAGGAGTACTCAATACTTAGCTTTCCGTCCCAAGACCGATTTCAATAAATGAAATATAGAGAAATTCCAGCGTCATCGGAAAAAATACTTCGTTCCAGTTCTCCAGTATCTGTGATGAATAATTTTGAGCAACTCTGAACTTGGTGTCAACCTGAAGTCGGGCACCTCTCGAGTAATTTAGGGTCCCGGGCCGGCGATAACTACGTATACTAATATCGGCAGCCAACCTGTATCGTCCACAAACTAACTTCTACCCCGCAATCTTTTTTTTTATTGCAGAAAATTGGCAAACAAGCAAACTGCCCACCTGATGGTAAGTGGTAACAGTCACCTATAATACATGCGGCTCTTATGAGATTCGCAGCAAAACTGCAACCCCCACAAGAACCACAGTGTACGTTGCCAACTTGTGACACCAGATGTAAAGTCACAGTACCCAGTAATTCCACTGCCATATCTTACCCTTCAAACCGGAACACAGCAATGCAAGCACTGCTGCATTGCGGCAGAAATAGGTAAGACGGAGGTATCTAAGCAGACGACCCTGGTACAGAGTCTCCCTCCAGTATCTTTTTCAAGGCTCTTCTTTAAGTTCACACTTGACGCCTAACGATTACGCAAGTAGGCATTTCGGATTGAATGTAAGCTTTGATGTCGAGATATTCCAAAAAATATGCTAATACAAAAAGCATGCTAAATGACACTTTCAAATTAATAATGTATTAAAGAGTATTTCCTGCGTCTTCATATCATTTGTTTTTGTTTAAAAATACCAGCTTACACGTATCTAATACATTCACATGCAAATGTGAAGAAAGATTCAATAAAGACAGTGCCTCTATTTAAGTGTCTCAATTTAGGCGGGAGTCACGTGCCACTGCAGGTCACGTCACACCACAACGCACATATGCTCATAAAGTCAGCCTCAATGCCAAACTGCTAAATGAATTAAAGTATCTAAAGGGTAGAGAGGTTTCTTTTTTTTCTCTTTTATTTGTACACGAATTCTGTGAAGAAGCACTTTAGCATCTTATACATATTTAACTCCAATATAAATTTAACGTAGTGTTTACTACAAAGAACCTTTGTGGTTGGCAAAATCGGGATTAAAGCAGTCATAGTAGTCAACGTCAATTTTTGATTATATAATTTGAAAAACATAAGAAAATGTAAAATAATAATTAGTATTACAAATCGGGGAATCATGCCTGGCCTAATAAATATTAAATAGCATTCTAAGCCCAGAAGAAAAAATATTTTATATGGAGAAATGACAAAATACAAGTTCCACGGCTTAAACGCTAAGCGTTGAAACCACATTGAATAATAGGTAAAAAGAGTTTCAAATAATAATATTTTTTTTACTTACAAATATTGAAGATACAGAATACGGGAGGCAACAAACTTTTCAAATAACATTTTAACTGTCTCTCGGATATGTATGTAGAAGTTTACCTGACAAGAAGTTATTCAAATTTTGGTATAAGTAGAAGTCTGTCAGCGCGTGGTCTGGGGCCTAACCATGATCGCTTATAACGATTAAAACAATACTGAAACAGAGACTTCAAAAAAAAAACCGACCAAGCGCGAGTCGGACTCGCCCATGAAGGGTTCCGTAGGATTTATGACGTATTAAAAAAACTACTTACTAGATCTCGTTCAAAACAATTTTCGGTGGAAGTTTGCATGGTAATGTATGAAGTTACGGGGGGGAGGGGGGGACACACATTGTACCACTTTCGACGTGTCTCTCGCGCAAACTATTCAGTTTAAAAAAAATGATATTAGAAACCTCAATATTATTTTTGAAGACCTAATTTTGAGTTTCAGGTCTATGTATGGGGAACCCCTAAAATTTATTGCTTTTTTCTATTTTTGTATAAAAATCTTAATGCGGTTCACAGAATACATCTATTTACCAAGTTTCAACAGTGTAGTTCTTAGAGTTTCGGAGAAAAGTGGCTGTGACATATTTTTGAGATCGGGAATTTTAACCGACTTTTTAACTAACTTCAAAAAAAAAAGTTACAAATAAAAAATATTTTACAAAAAATAAAAACCGACTTCAAAAAAGTTAAAAATAATATAAGAATAGGCACAGACAACATCCACTTCTATATTGAAGTGACAAATTTTAAGATTTTCTAGGGGATCATCGTTTGGGGTGCGATGTCAGAACACCTCCTCGTGGTGCACCCTGGGCAACCCGGCAGATTTTCTGCCGCGGGCTAAGAGTCTGACAGCTGCCCCGTGGAGGGGGCGTGGTGTGGCCGGGTTTAACCCGGCGGGCCACTTCACGTGGCCATGTGGGGCGTCACCTCCCCTTCTTTTTGAAAATGGGGTTGTGTGTCGCCTGGGGACCCGCTCGCGGGTCATGGCGCATTGCGCCTTGTGCCGTTGCCCCTTTGATCGGGTTGGTGCGGGTCCTTGTTGAGCTTCGGCATGTCGTTGTTCCGAGTCGGTGCAAGCTCGTTGAGCTTCGGCGTGTCGTTGTTCCAAGGACTGAGGCTGACCCGATCAACGTGTGGCTTCGGCACACTTGTGCGGCCCCCATGAGAGGGGCGTGGGATGGCCGAGTGCTACTCGGCGGGCCACCTCGTGTGGCCACCGTGGCCGCTTTTTGCGGTGGGTCGGCGCTTTGGCGCCGCTGAGCTTCGGCTCGTGTGCGCGGCGGTGGATCCAGTGGGGTCTGCCGTCGGGCAAGCCCGTTACCCCGCACTGAGCGGGGCCGGGGGCCTGGCGCACTGAGCGTCGGGCCGCGTGGAAGAAAACCACAGTAAAAAATTACCACCCGGAGTATGCCCCGGGAACTCATCTCCATCTTGGAGAGGGCGTGAGGGGCCCGCCATTGGTGGGCAGGTGCCGCGGACGGGGTTATGGTCGGTCTGTAAGGGTTCCCACGACCTCGTTCGGCAGCGGCGCGTCCTTTGGACGTGGCTGCGCTAGGCGCCAAAGAGGGCATATCGAGGGGTTTAGTGGGTAGTCGCTCGCTGCGGAGTCCCACACACCCTTGCCCCTGCGGGGGCATGGACGGTGCGCAAACGCATTCCCCTCGTAAAAAAAAAAAAAAAAAAAAAGGGGATCATCGTTTGGCACCAACTTCGATATACTGGGTGTCCTAATAGAAAATAGAACGCGAATACGCGAAGGCAAGCGGTGTGCGTGCGGGCGCTGTGCACCGCCGCACTCCCCAACGGGCGACATAGCGCGACGCGATTGTCGCGCGAATGTCAGTTAGGACCAAGGAGCAGTGTCGCCAAGGCCTTGAGTCAAAAGTTACGTTTCGTTTCCAGAAAAGTCACATTTTTGTTGCAAAAGTCACATTTTTGCAAATTTGTTAGAAAATAGACAAGTCTAAAAAGTCACGAAAGTCACAAACATGTCCCAGAAGAGGGCTAAAAGTCACAAAAGATGTGACTTTTGTGACCATTTGGCAACACTGCCAAGGAGCTTGTTAGGACACCTATTATAGTCGATTTCAATATGTTTGATGGCGCGATCGTTCGAACTAAGTTCGTGCGAATAGAATTTCAAATATTTCAGTCGCGCGACCGCGTCGTGCGATTGTCAGTTAGGACACCTATTCGAGTTCAATATGTTTGATCGCGCATTCGTATACGAGTAAAATTCGCGCGAACCTACGATTATTGCGCATTCGCGTTCTATTAGGACGACGCCATAGAATGTGATGTTGTCTGTTCTACTTATATTATTTTTAACTTTTTTAAAGTCGGTTTTTATTTTTTGTAAAATAATTTTGATAGTCCTCTTTAACGCCAGGCTATAGTTTACGAAGTCAATAAATATCTAGCCGGTTATTGTGTTAAAGCAATAAAAAAACAATACTTAAAAACATTACAGCCAAATCAAGCATTACAAGTCAACTTATAATTGAACAAAATCTCAAAGAGCCTCTTCCTGCTCTTTTTTTCACAAACAGGACCAACAAAAAAGGTGGCACCCAAAAGTTTTCCTGCCGAAACACTTGTTAGGCGGAAAAATCTACCAACATAGAAACAACTCGCGAAGCTCGAGACGCGAATTTCCACGGCGAAATTGTGTTCAAACTTTAAGTTTAGAATTTTTATTAGGCAATATTTTGATGGTGATAAAATGAAACTGTGCGTGTGACTGACTGATCTATAAGCAATTTCAGTAACTTAACTTTAACTTGTAATAATGAACCACATTGTTTTCTAATACGCTAATTTGTTATGAAACTTAGCTTATATGCTAAGCTGACTAGACTGCCCGTTTGAATACGCTGTCGGACTGCAATCTACCTGCATGATGGGTTATCCACTAGCTTCTCGATATCCACCTGAAACACCCTCCGGAACCTCTTCATGCCCTATGAAGGGTCTATACGAGATCAGGAAGGTCCAATTCACCGAATTAACCCCTCTGAGACAGGCCCAACAAGCTGGGGCTTCACCTAATGAGGGTGACATCGTTAAGCTTGTCTGTGATCCCCCCGACGGGCAAATAGGTTAGGGCCACATCTTCCAGCAGGTGGTCAGGGCTTACTTTAAACAGCTTAAGGGCTCTTAGCTCTGTCAAAATAAAATTCCGCGTGCACTAGACGAGCAATCGCTCGATTTTTAACCAAATCAGAAACGTTTCCATTCCAGTTCATTTTGACAACACCTTGAAACCTGTTAAATGTCTAAATATTTTTTTTTTCGAACTGGTTTGGTTTTGACGAACTTTTTTGTTCGTAAATAGTGCGATTGCCCCTCGGTTGTTGTTCGAACGTGTATGACGATTGACGATCGATGTGTAAAAGAAATAGAAACATTTCCTTTTGTTAAAATTTATGTCGTATAGAATACTAAGACAAGGGTTAAAAGTTTCCCCTAGATTGATTTTATTTCACTGGTTAGTATTATATATAAAGTACTTAATTTCTAATAATAACAAAATTACAGACATTTATTGATTACGATAGGTATTCGCTTTACAAGGGGCATTATATAATATTTGTCAATTGTATATAAATTTTAAATCGACGTACATTGCTTTCTAGTTTTTGCTATCGTTTCCTGGAGCACGCGAGTATTGGGCATGTATTGTGAGGCGTTATAATAGCTGTAGCTGTCGCGATAGCACACTCCGTTTAAGACAGTATTAAACTTATGTGGTTGATAAATATGCAATTAAAAAAAGGAGTAGCACCTAATGAAAGATGGTAGATAACGATTTCTGATGTGCAGAAACACAATACGTCTATAATATTGTTAACTTGTGGTCTTCTGTGAAGTAGCGGTACGTCTTTGTAACAAGTAGTTTTCAAATTAGTGCAAGTAAATTTAAATTCTGTGCCGCGACGAATCTAAGAGTATATGTGTCGCCGCTTTCATGCTTTTCGAGGATGTCCTTGGAATTTCACTAAGATGAAACATCTGCATGGAGACAGAAAACTCGAAAACAAAATACCTTACTTACACCAACTGTCTGGCCATCGAGATTAGGTAGAACAATTCTTGGAGTTCCGTGCCGGACGTGCCACTGTTCACCCCGTGTCCACCCCAGTACGGAGAGCGCCGCAAATTTTGCAATAGCAAATTTCGGAATTTCACTTTTAACTTTGGTTCTGTTTGTTTTTTCTTTTTCGTTGTTTTATAGTTAAATAGGTTATTTTTTTTTATAGTTCTTTGTTTTGGTTGTAGATTTTTAAACTTGTATTTTCTATTTTTAATTGTGAATTTTATGCCTTTTGGCCCCTAAAAGCCAAAATAGCAATTTCTTGTTTTTCTTGAATAACTTTTTTCCATTTTTGTTTTTTGTTTTTCTGTTTCTGCAGAAAAATTGTAGATTTTTTTCTCTTTTGTGTAGTATAGGTGGCATCTTGCCTGATTTTTTGTTAATATTTTATTTTTTAGTTTTTCACTTTTGTATTTTGCGTGAGTGCGTCGTTTTTGTTTTTTCTGTTTATCTCGAGATCTACGAGTTGTAGGGCTTTTGGGTCTTCTGCAACTTTGTAGGTCTCCCTTAGACGCAACTTTTGACACCACTTGTGGCGTCCTGGTTGCTCTGCAAGTGGGTCAAATTTTGAGTCGGGGAATTTTTGTGCCGAAAATTGGGCTTCCCTACATCACCTCGGTGTTGTAGGTGGCACATTTTTGGGTCCAAGAATTCGTGCTTTGAGTAGGTTTTTCATTGTTTTTATTTCCTTGTAAGCATTTTTTAGGTAGTTGTAAGGTATTTCATAGGTTTATGTGAATGTAAATATTGTATTTATTATTGTGTTTTTTAGGATTTTAACTTCGACGATTTCGTCGTTTGTGCTGTCACCCATATACCTCTGGTTAGGGGGAAGTCGTCGAGGTAGAAATTTGTAGGTTAAGTTTCTGATCTTTTCTTTCGTTTTTTCCTTGTTGTTTGTTGCAGAAATACTTTTGAGACTGTTTTCGCCTACAAACTCGTTGCTGGGCTGGGCCCAAAATTGGAGTATGTCCGAGACGGACATGTTATCCGAAACGGACACTGCTACTGAGGGGGGTCCCATTAGGGACCCGGTAAAACGCGTGTTCCCGGTGGAATCCGGGAGGAAGAAGAGAAACGCGGGGGTGGTATCCCCCGTATTATCAATGAAGAGTGTCGATGGGAGTGCCTCCCACCAAAATGTCGACAGCACGCCTGTAACTCGCCCTGCATATAGGGAAATAGAGCGCCTGAAGCAGGTTGTTGCGAGGAAGCGGTCGAACCTAGGCCGCTTCTTTCAGGATCCGTTAGTCACGGACCTGGACGCAACAACCGAGGCGGAGGAGGTAACCGCGCCTTATGCCCTGAAGGTTCCCCGAACCCGTAGAGGTAGGGGAGGTTTATCACACGGTGTAGGGCTCTCCCAGGCCAGACGGGAGCTCCAGCAGCCGGAGTTCGATACCGGCTCCGAGTCAGAGTGCGAAACGGAGCTGGAGAAGGTAGCAGCCCCCTTCAAAAAGGGGAAGGGCAAGGGAAAGCGCTCCCCTGAGCCCACTGCTGATATTTTGTGCGGCAAAGCGGAAGAGAGCGCAAAGACGCTCGTGGAGATGACACGCAAGTCCCGGAATCTAAAAGGGACGACCATGAAAGAAATTAAGGACGCCTCCGACTCGCTCGTCGAAATCGTCCGGACACTGGCGTCCAGAAATACCTCGGAGGAGGTACGTCGGCTCCAAGCTGACAACAAGCGCCTCCGGAGTCAAGTGGACGGTCTAATGGGCGAAATGAAGGCCCTTCGACGGGCCTTCTCAGAGCGGGGAACCGAACGCCCTAGGAGCCGTAGAGCGGTGGCCACTACTACGGTTATGGAAAACGTCGAGTCGGATGCTATTGCCTCCGACGACGAAATGGAGGTAGAGCTTCCGGAAGTGGTACTGCCAGGAAACTCAGCCGACTGAGGCCGCAGCCGCCGCACCTGCTGTAGGAATCTCCAGGGGGGAGTTTCTAGAGAGCATGGAGTTCCTGCAGCGAGAGCTCCTGGCTCAAGTGGGTTTAATGGTTTCAGCCCGCCTTGAAGGCCTGGAGGTGGATGGGCGGCTTATGCCGGCCCAGGTTCAGAGGCCACCTCTGGCAACAGACCGCGCAAGTCAGCCGCAGTCACAGCCTCTGCAGCAGCGAACAGTGACAGCCGCAACGGGCAATACTACTCTTGCCGCGCCGGCTAATATGCCAAAAGCGGCAAGAGTGGTCAAGAGGAGGACTGCGCTCCCAACACCTGCAGCGGTCCCCTCCTCGTCAGAGGTCACGGCACCGGCCGAGGGCTCTTGGTCCGTGGTCGTGCGACGCGGCCGCAAGAAACCAGTCACAGACGGGACGTTGCCCAAGAAGGCCGGAGCCTCCGGGGCAACTGCGACGCAGGGAGCGCCGAAGCTGCCTAAGGCGCCACGCTCCCTAGCGGTGGTGGTGGCCCTCAAACCAGAGGCGGTGGCAAAGGGCCTCACTTATGGTGAGGCAATTGCTAAGGCTAAAGCTTCCGTCAGCCTTGGCGCCCTCGGAATCGGACCCGCCAAATTTCGGACGGGGATAACTGGGGCTCGAATTATCGAGCTTCCGAAGGAGACATCCCCGTCCCAAGCTGATTCGCTGGCGGAGAAGCTGAGTGAGGCCCTAGGGGACGCGGCGAAGGTTACGCGTCCCGTCAAAACGGCGGACATCCGGGTCATCGGCCTCGACGACTCGGTGTCCGCCGAAGAGCTAGGCCAGGTCTTGGCACAGGCCGGTGGCTGCCCGGCCCACCACATAAAGGTGGGCCGCGTGCATACGGGGGTGCGGGGTGTTGGGGCGGCCTTCGCCTCTGTGCCGGTAGAGGCGGCAAAACGTCTGGCCGAGGCCGGGCGTATCGAAGTTGGATGGAGTTCTGCCTCCATCCAACTGCTGGAGCAGAAGCCAATGCGCTGCTTCAGATGCATGGGCATGGGCCACCCCATCCAGCGGTGCCCTTCCGCCAAGGATCGCAGCGGGCTGCGTTTCCGCTGCGGGTCTGAGGGCCACAAGGCGGTGGATTGCATGGCGGCGTTGAACTGCGCCGTCTGTGCAGACGCCAAGAGGCCGTCACACCACCGTATGGGGGGGATTAATTGTAACCCCCCTCAGGTTAGAGGCCGTTTGGCCCCAGCTAAGGTGACCGTGGCCCCACGGAGCCCGGCACCACCTGCACCATCGTCAGCACCGGCCGCCACCGTGGCCCAGGAGGAGCCCATGGAAACCACCAATGCCTAGTGGTCCCATAAAGCTCCTCCAGGCGAATATTAACTACTGCGCCGCGGCACAGGACCTCTTGTGTCAGACCGCGTCGGAGTGGGGAGTGGATTTGGCGATTGTATCGGAGCCGTATTACGCTCCGCCGCAATCGCCCAACTGGTTGGTGGCGGTGGATGGCTCCGCCGCCTTAATGCGGGTGGCGCGTGGCACAGCCCCCTCTCTCATTTTAAGAGAGAGGGGTACTGGTTACGTGGCCGCCATGTGGGGGGGAATGTTGGTCGTGTCTACCTACTTCTCCCCCAATCGCAGCCGGGCGGACTTCGCCGTCTTCCTGGCTGCGTTAGAAAGGGTCGTCCGGAGGACGGCCCCGGTACCGGTGCTGATCGCGGGGGACCTCAACGCGTGGTCTACAGCGTGGGGGTCCTCAAGAACCAGTCCGAGGGGTGGAGATTTGGAGTCCTGGGTTTTGTCCCTGGGGCTCCAGATCTTAAATAGGGGCTCCACCTCTACCTGCGTCCGGGTGCAAGGTACGTCCATAGTGGACGTGACCTTTGCTACGCCCTCACTCGCCCGTCGAATTAACGACTGGCGAGTAGAGGAAGAAGTGGAGACCCTGTCGGACCATTTATATGTCCGATATGAGGTCTCCACGGCATCCCAAGGAGCCCTGAGCCACAGGGGCTCCGCTGTGAGCGCCTTTCCAAGGTGGGCGCTCACCAAGCTCCGCCCGGATGTGGCGGAGGAGGCGGCGATGGTGCGGGCGTGGGCAGAAGTGCCGCCCCACCTCGCCGGGGATGTTGACGGCATGGCGGAGCTCTTTGCAGATGATATGAAGGTCGTCTGCCAAGCCGCCATGCCAAGGGCGCAGGCCTGCCCCGAAAGGAGGCAGGTATACTGGTGGACGCAGGAGATAGCTGATCTACGTACCACGAGTATGAGGGCCAGGCGCGCCTACGTGCGCTGTCGTAGGCGCGCCAGAACTACACCCGACGAGGAAGCTGAGCTTCGTCGGGTGTATGCGACAGCCAAGAAAGCCCTGCGGAATGAAATCTGCAGGGCCAAGGAGGAGTCCAGGGAGCGGTTCATCCAGCTCCTGGACGATGATCCGTGGGGGCGTCCCTACCGGATGGTAAGGGGGAAGTTTAAAGCTTCCGCTCCCCTCACCTCTGCTATGGACAGGGGGCTGCTGGACCGGGTGCTGGGAACTCTGTTCCCTGACCCTGGCCCGTTCCAACCCCCTAGAATGGTCCCCCCGGACAGTCCTCCGGAAGAAGTGGCTGTCGCCATCCCTCCCGTGTCGAAAGTGGAATTCGACACGGTGAGGGATAGGTTCCGGCGCAAAAAGAAGGCGCCGGGACCGGACGGTGTCCCAAGCTGGGTTCTGGCCCTAGCCCTGGGACATCTTGAGGAGCGGTTCCGGGCGGTGCTAGACTTGAGCATCGCCTCGGGCCGCTTCCCCAGTCGATGGAAGGTGGGCAGGCTCTGCCTATTGAGAAAGGAGAGCCGCCCTGCGGATTCCCCGACTGGGTACCGGCCGGTGGTGCTGCTCGACGAGGCTGGGAAGTTCCTTGAAAAAATTCTGGCTTCCCGCATCGTCGATCACCTGGAGGACCGGGGGCCGGACTTGGCGAATAACCAGTTCGGCTTCCGCACCGGCCGGTCTACGTTGGACGCGGTGGCTCTCCTCAAGAGGTGGACTGAGGAGGCCACAGCACGTGGGGAGGCTGTTGTTGCGGTATCTCTCGATATCCGCAACGCTTTCAACAGCCTGCCCCAAGAGTGTATAAAGGAGGCACTCCACTTCCACCGGGTGCCTCCGTACCTCTGCGCTCTCGTGGAGGATTACCTGCAAGGCAGGTCCATCCTCTACGAGGGGCCAGATGGGCGCGTCCATACGTGGACAATGGCGGCAGGTGTGCCCCAAGGTTCCGTACTAGGTCCTCTGTTATGGAACCTGGGGTACAACTGGGTCCTGCGAGGCGACCTTCTGCCACGAACGAAGGTCGTCTGCTTCGCCGACGACACGCTCGTCGCGGCGAGAGCGAAAACGGGGGAGGAGGCGGCCCACCTTGCGTCGATCGGCACCTCACTAGTCGTCCGACGCATCCGCCTCCTGGGCCTGGACGTGGCCCTCGACAAAACGAGGGCCATGAGTTTCATGAGTTTCCACGCCCCCCGTCGCAGGAACCCACCGGGGCTCCGAGTACGAGTGGAGGGGGTCCGGATACCCGTCGAGGCGCATCTCAAGTACCTCGGCTTGGTTCTGGACCCCCGATGGAGTTTCGAGGAGCACTTCAAGCTCCTCACTCCACGGTTGTGTGCTGCCGCAGCCGCACTCGGACGGGTCCTCTCTAACGTGGGAGGGCCAGGATCGGCATGCCGTCGACTGTATCACGGGGTGATACGGTCGATGGCACTCTACGGAGCCCCGGTATGGGCGGAGTGCCTCTCCCCCCGAACGGTGGCCCTCTTGCGACGTCCGCAGAGGGTCATAGCAACCCGGGCCGTGCGAGCTTATCACACGATCAGCCACGGCGCGGCTTGCGTTCTTGCGGGCCAAACGCCGTGGGATGTCGATGCACGCGTCCATGCGGAGGTGTATCGACATCGGGTTGCTGTAAGAGAGCGGGGGGGACGATCCGCTCCTGAGGAAGTGGAGCGGGTTCGTACCCAGGCGCAGAGGGAGGCTCTGCGTCGATGGGGCGAGGCACTCGCCTTCCCAGCTGCCGGCCACCGGACGATAGAAGCAATACGTCCGGTGTTGGAGGAGTGGGTAGGGCGCCGGCAGGGCAGTCTCTCATTCCGTATGGTGCAGGTACTGACCGGACATGGTTGTTTTGGTCACTACCTGCACCGGGTCGCACGTCGGGAGGAAACGCCGCAGTGTCATCACTGCGACGCTCCCGACGACACTACCGAGCACACCCTGTTGGTGTGCCCGGCCTGGCGACGCCAGCGCAGTGAACTCAACGCTGCGCTGGGAGGCGGAGACCTCTCGCTACCGAGCATGGTCGTGGCCATGCTCCGCGGCGAGGCGGAATGGGGGGCTGTGGCCTCCTTTTGCGAAGACGTCATCTTGCAGAAGGAGGCCGCGGAGAGGGAGAATGATCCTCAAGCCGCTCCCATCCGCCGTAGACGGACAGGCAGGCGAAGGCGGGCATTCGCTCAAGCGATGCCCGTCTAATGACCCTGCCGTAGAGGCCTGCGTGCACGGTTGGCCCCGTGCATGCCGCCGTAAGGCCCTCCGTCTGGGGATTGCCCTGGTGTTCTCGGGCAATCCCCCCTTGGCGATAGCCCGACCATCTTGGTCGGGCTTGCCCGGACGCGCTGGTAGTGGTAGTCGCAGTGTGGACCTTACCATACGCGCCCATAAGGGCAGGGAGAACACCGGGGGGTTTTAGTGGGTCGGCCTGGCATTCTGCCGGGCCAGCCCCACACACGCCCGCCGCACTATGTGGAGGTGCCTAAGAGAGCTTGGCCATAAATACATTTTGTAAAAATCGGCGCAGGTACTTGTATTATACCTCAAACTATAGCTAAGAAGTTGATCTACTATATTATGTATAAATTATGTATGTAACTAGTACTTTTTTATAGTAAAGAGCATCTAAATACGATGATTGAAAAATTATCACGAAAACATCATAATTTGTATTTTTTTCAGGATGATTTTCTAGTAAGCTAGCAATGAAAATTATACAAGTATTATACCATTTTAGAAAGCTTATAATATATACTTTTTTTTTGGTATACACAAATATGCTATATATTTATAAATATATTTACTAGAAATATGTATCTCATGACATATCATTTTTGCGTATCTGAAACTTTCAATTAGAGTTTTGACAGTTGCCGAAATTTGCCGAAGGTCTGTAAATGATGTTATTTGATAGGAAATTTAATATTTTTATACAGGAAGAAAAAAAAAGTTGCAACTTCATTGCACAACATAATGCTATCTATCATAACATGAAATAGTAATAATTTCTTAAAAATACGTGGGCGAATCTATTTGTTTTATTAGTTGATATAGGTTACACTTGTGATATATTATTAATTGCGGTTTATGTTTTGATAATGTATCGAGTATTTCTCACCATTTTTAGTTCGCCTACAAAATAAATTATCAATAAAACACATAGGAAACCGAGTAACCACATAATGATAAATAGTTTTTATTCCCATACTTTGCACACGTTTCAAATCAGTTATTTAATATAAAATAGAGCATCTGCATACTGAATAATTACATACTGTTTTTCGTTCGTTATTGTCGTTATTAAAAGTGTATCTAACCACCTACTCTCTCGCAATGAGTGAATTCCAATGTACCAGACGCGACCTATGTCTTGTTTTGATTGAAAGTGACGGGAATTATGTTGTTGCTTTAACAAGTTATATACGGAATAATTTTATCAACTTTTCTGAGGCAAATATCGCTAAAATTGTCGCGAGTGTACAAAAAAATCTTATTACGAACTTTCGTCAACGCTACACTAAATCTGGCAGAAATAAAGAAAAATTTTTAAATCAGAATAGCCTGTGGTTGAATGCCACATTCACAGTAAATCTGGAAGATCCTACTTGTGAATCTGAACCTTCGACATCGACGGGGAAGCGAGGACGCCCTTCTAAAACCTACGAAGACAGTTCCGATAGAACACAAAGACGAAAAAACAAGGAGTTGCTTGAAACATGTGGCCTTGATTTTATACTGAATTCATATCTTCAAGGATTGAGATCTCAAGGGGAAACGGAAGAAGCATTCATTGTCGAAATTTTACGAGTATTACCCATAGATAAAAAAAGTGAAATACGTCAAAATCTTTAAAATGAACCGGCACATTTATCAGCGTACTCTAAAGATGAAGCTCTCAGTATTTTTATAGAGTTGGACCTTAACATGGCACAGTATGAAAACATGAGAAATTGCTTAATTGCGAAGAACTGCGTATTATTTCCGTCATATAAATCAATTCAGGAAGCTAAAGGAATGTGCTACCCACCAAGATCAAGCATAGAAATTAATAATATTACAGCAAAAATAAAACTGCAAGATCTGCTGGATCACACTATTGCAAGAATTTTGAAAATCAATGGTGTATACAAAGCTGGCAAAAAACATTTAATGCTGTATTCGAAATGGGGCTGTGATGACTCAAGCGGACAAAGTGAATACAAGCAAGTCTTAACTGAAGAGGATGAGTTAATTTCTGACACAAATTTATTTATATCTTCATTAGTACCTCTGAAACTTGTTGATATTAATACAAATGAAACTTTGTGGGAAAACCCTGTTCCATCATCAGTAAGATTTTGTAGGCCCATTTTAATAGAATTTTCAAAAGAGACACCAGAGAAAACTACAAGTGTAGTTAATGAAATTATAGCTCAAAGAAACGCTCTCACAACAAGCTTAATCAATAAAAATGGTGAAAGTATTGAAAGAAAGAAAGAAAGAAAGAAAGAAATATTTTATTTGGCCACAAAAAATACAGATAGAAATACATATAACACACAAAAAACATTACAAAATAATAAAATGACGGCTGTTCGAGGCCAAAAAGGTCCATGCCTCAGCTAATGCTATTGACGACGGAGCCGCAATAGCGCTGGTTTTCAGGCAGAACCTCTGTTTGTGGCCATGTAAGTGATATGCATATTTAATATAGTACATATCACCCCCATGGCCGCGACGTACGGAACATCACATCACAAAAAGAAGAAAGAAAAAGAGAATCATAATTTTTGCCAATAAAAATAAAAAAAATAAAAAAACAAAACAAAAAAAAAATGGGCACCACTAAGACTTGAAAACAACAATCAACATCCCTTTATACGTCTGTGGAGCACGACATACCCGGTTTTGCGCTAACATCAAATGTTAACCATGTTTTGCGTTTATTGGAAAAAAATAGCGTGGTCAAAAATGTTAATTTTTAACCGCGTCATTCCTCACAAAGGCAATCTAAACCAAAAATCAAGACATTGTTTAAATGAAACGCAATGATGCTAAAAAAGTTGAAAATGCTGCAAATCCGCGCTTAGGTGAAACGCGCTTATAGTATCTCTAATTAGTCTGTGGAGTACTATTTTCTTTGCCTGAGAAACAAGTACGTAGTATCTCTACTTAGTCTGTGCTGTAATAAGTAAACAAACTTATTTTATTGTACCCAATCATGTGCGAATTAAATAAAATATTAACTTAAACATAAACATCTTAACAATTATAATATCATTTTATCCAATAATGTGGCTTTTTTTAATACTAAATACAACAAATACACGAATATCTTACAAATTAACCTATCCTATAAAACAAGACAATTTCTAAATTACGAAGTACAAAACACCGAGGACAGTGCAATTTCGCCGTTGTTGCCGGCACTTAGCTGCATCATTCAGGAAAGGCATAGTAAAAGAATTATGCGAAAAACAGTATTGCAATCAAACACACATTATTTTTGACAATGGTTGACGGGAAAGTGGCTCAAGTTTTGTCAGAAACTTCATCAGGTGCTGTATGTACTATTTGTGGTGCAAGACCTACAGAGACGAACAATTTAGAAAAAGTACAAAATAAACCTGTTGACGAAAATTCTTATCAATATGGGCTTTCGACTTTACATTGCTGGATTAGATTTATGGAACTAATTTTACATATATCTTATAATGTAGGCTTTGAAAAATGGTCTGCTACAACGACAGAAAATAAAGATTTGAAAAAACAAAAGAAGACATATGTACAAAGAAGGTTCAGAGAAGAACTTGGTTTAAATATAGATAAACCTAAGCAAGGTTCTGGTAACAGTAATGACGGTAATACAGCTAGACGATTTTTTCAAAATTATCAGTGCACTGCAGAAATTACCGGTGTGGATGAGGAATTGATAAAACGATTTTATGTTTTACTTCAAGTTATGTCTAGCGGAAAAGTAATTAATGCTACGAAATTTGGACAGTATGCTTTCGATACAGCACAACGATATGTTAGTAAATATATGTGGTATTATATGCCATCATCTGTCCATAAAGTCCTAATTCATGGGGAAAGTGTAATTCGGCATTATTCAGTGTTACCTCTTGGACAGCTCTCCGAAGATGCCCAGGAATCAAGGAACAAACACTATAAACGATTCAGACTTCATCATGCTAGAAAATGCTCTAGAGTAGCTACAAATGAAGACGTTTTACATACACTTTTGTACACTTCAGACCCTTACATAACAAGTTTAAGAAAACCTTCCAATAAAAAGTCTATGGAACTTATAGATGAAGCTGTAGAGCTAGTAGAATAATATAATTCTATGTTATTTTCTTTTTCTTATTATATTTAATTAATAAGAGTAATTTTATGTGTTTATTTTGTATTAATTATAACATTTAGGTAACATTGTTTAAAATTAGTCGTAAATTTATGATAATTTTTCAATATTTCATGTTTTGTATTTTTTTACAATTATTAAATATATTTTTATATGCATAGACTGTATATTATTTTAAAGTACGTTTATCTCAGATTACCTAAAAAAAAATCAGCTGTATATCTATAAAAACATGGAAGTTATAGATTTATGACCCGAAACCGACTCGATCTCCACATAGTGCGCCGCCTAGCCAACGGCGGGTACGGTGCGGTTGCGCATTTCCCCCCGAAAAAAAAAAAAAAAAAGGTAGAACAATTCTTTCTTGTACTTGATATAACCCGCGCTAAAGAACACACCATGATGATCTTCATTTATTATCATTATATAGGTATGAGATTGCTTAGCATACACGAACTTAATGAAAAATACAAACATCACATTACCAGAGAGCAGGAACATTACTTTGATAGATAAATCTTGAGCTTTTGCCAAAAACAAACTTCCGTAAACAATGGCGATGAAATAAAAGTAGAATACAAAAGATAAATAATACGAGAAACTGAAAATAAAAATGTAAAGATAAACATGAGAGGATGGGAGGGGGTTTTTGGAGGGTTCTGTGATTCAAAATCATGGGGGTTCTGACCCCTGGACCTTAATATTCTAAGTCGCATTCCGCCTTTGAAATTGCTTTGGAGCCTTTATCAGACAACGTTTCCCCAACATTAAAGATAGACATTTCCTTTAATAAATAAAATAATAACTATTTTGTTTAAAACTGCCTCTTCAAACCGCCTTTCAGTACTTTGAGTATAGATAGATAGATAGATATAAGTTTAGTATAGTCGAGCTATACTTGTAACGGTCGCCATAATTGAATCCATTAGCGAAATGATTTTTTTAATAACAAAGCTATAAAAATAATAATATATATCTTACGAAGTTACACTTCGAATATAATTCATAAAATTGAAAGCAGAACTAAATTGCTTTCACTTGGCAAAAATGTTGAAAACTTAAATTAAAATGTATCAAACTAATAAGAAAACAATATCTCCACAACTTTTTATTGCCAAAGTTTGTCTTTGAACTTTCTAGACGTTTAAAAATCCAATTGCTTTCCTCGTTAAATCAAATAAGAAATTGTGTCTCGCATCGAAGGTAAATGAATATATTGTTGTTTAAGTTAAGAGATTATTATTACCCTTATTTTCCCTCAAGGGTAAGATTTGTTCTAAGTATTTTTTTTCATTTGGCCGCTTGACTATCTGATTCAGATAGGCGATTATTAAAACAATCTTTGAGTGTTGTTCGATTTTTTTAACACGAAAATGAAGTATTTCAAAAAATAATTCATTCCATCGGTTACAAGTAGTTTCTCTCCAGGTGGCATTATCGTGAGATGCCATATACATAAATGTTTAATTTGAAAGTAAAATTCTTAAACAACATCAATACCCATACTACAAACAATGCACACACTTTTTTGAGTTTAGTAGATTTGAACTGAATCAAGTTATATAATACTTTTTACAGATTCAGTACACAATAGAAATATGTACACCGGAAGTCACGCAAAATTCTCTCAGTATAGCGAGTGAATTTTGGAGGATTTCCATCAAAATACCTGGAGTGTTTCAATAATCTTTGTCGCGAACACTGCCAGCCCTTCTGAGCCGAATAAGCTCCGGCATTAATGTGATGAATGAATGGAACTCAGCCCAATGGACCTAATATCTGTCCGCGTAAAGCAGGATCTGAGATTAAATTTCTTACACCTACATACCTACACCGATATAAATTATATGTTCCGTAGACATTGGATGTGAGAGGACAAGACATGGGCGATCTATCTTCTACTAAGGTACTATCTTCTGCTGAGCTTAAAGTACAGTTTTTCAAAAGTTATTATTTATAAAGTGAAACCTACCATTAAAACAATGAAAAAGAATTCTTAACCATAAATCATAAATAGCCCTAAACAAGATAATACAACTCAATCTACCTTAGTGAAAATTACACATTTGATCACAAATTAATGAAAATTTCAATGAATATAATAGAAAGTATTACACTTGGTTTCCGATAAACAGATCATCCGCGAGCTAAATAAAGTCTGTCGACCCTGAAAGAAGTTACATATAAAACAAAGAAGTATATTATGACTGTGAACATCAAACTTTTATCTCATCTACTCACTTCCTTGTCTGATATTACTGTTCATTCTTTGTCGACCTTGCGTCGAGTACGTATCAAGTTTTTCTTATACTTCATAATAAAACTTCAACTTATATTTATTTTATACTAGCATTAACCCGCGGCTTTGCTTGCGTTCATAGGAACCTGTAATTAAAAAAATACAGCCTATATTACTCGCTGATAATGTAGCTTTCTATTTGGGCGTTTAGGTGTGAAAGCGTAACAAACAAACAAAAAACTCGCTTTCGCATTATATTAGTTAAGATTATTATTATTATTATTTTGATATTAAAACTTATTATTTTAAAAATACAAAATGCAATATAATAATGATATATGAAGTCAATAGAAGTCACAGATCAATATATGTAGCAAGCCAATAGAAGTTAATCAAAGCAAGAAAAGATTGTCAATGTTTTTAACCGACTTCAAAAAAGGAGGAGGTTATCAATTCGGTTGTTTTTTTTTATGTTTGTTACCTCATAACTCCGTCATTTTTAAACCGATTTCCAAAATTCTTTTTGTATTTGATAGAGTATACTGCAAGGGTGGTCCCATGGATCTGATGATGGGATCCCATAGAAAATAGAGGAAAACACTAAATTAGGGTTTCTTTAACTGAAAAGATTGCATTCACTAAAAAGTTAAAATTAAAAAAATATTTACAAAAAATAAAACCGACTTCAAAAACACTAAAAACTTAAAAATAATATAAGAATAGGTACAGACAACATCACACTTCTATATTGAAGTCGGTGACAAATTTTAACACTTTCTAGGAGATCATCGTTTGGCGCCGACTTCAATATAGAAGTGTGATGTTGTCTGTACCTATTCTTATATTATTTTTAAGTTTTTAGTGTTTTTGAAGTCAGTTTTATTTTTTGTAAAAAAAAATTTAAGTAGCTAATTTAGAAAACAATGGATTGTCTAATCCAATAAGACTTAAAATAATCAGTGTCTTTATATGGGGCATTTTGGGTACTTACATGCATCGTGTAATCTCTTCTAGTCGTCTTCTTACGGTCGTAATATTATATTGATTTTCAACGAAAAGGAAACTATAAATCAATTGGAATCGAGACCGCGATAGTCTAGCGTTCGACGACATCCAACAAGTGATTTAAATACGCAATTTTGAATTGCACGTTTGAAATTGCGTACGATGCTTGCGATTTCACTCGACATTGACGACACGGTTAGCGCAGAGGTCGAGTGATCGCCTACTACGCAACGGGTCGCGGGTTCGATTCCCGTACGGGACAAATATTTCGTATGGCCTACAGAAATTTGTTTCAGTCTAGGCGATATATGCATGTGAGATTCTATGTTTGTAACTGCACCCACGACACAGGAGAAAAATCCTAGTGTGGGCGACTTTAAAAAAAAACATTAAAACTCACTTAGAGAGGCTGTCGTTCGTTGTAGTTGATCGATTGAAAAATAGAGAATTTTTATATCAAACAAAAATCAATAGAAAACAAGAGCGCTCTACGCCAGACAAACGATTCTAAAATGTTGCCCGCATTTGAACCACATATTTGTTTGTTCCAGCTTCTTGCACCGTGTATAACCATTGATCGACTGATGCTCACTGAGCTTTTATCTCTATAAAGCAAGCTTAACATATAAATAAATGCTTGTTATTTTATCTCAATATTCTTTAACCTCTGAGTCCGGCATGGTTGGTGGCGCTGTGGCCTCGGCACTGGACTGTGCCCCGAGTAGAATCGGGACGCCCGCGATCGATCCTGCCATGTACCAATGTATTTTTCGTTTCACGGATTTCATATGTACATTTATCTGACGCTCCAATGGTGAAGAAAAAATTGTGAGGAAACCTGCATACACCGGCGCAGTAATTCCAAAGTGTATATGAAGTCAACCAATTCGCACTGGTGGGCCAGCGTGGTTTGACTAAGGCATAATCGCCCTTACATAATTAGTTAGGGTAGGCTCGTGCCCCTCGGGGGGGACGTATATGAGCTGTGATGATAATGATGATGATGCTCTGGGGCTGAGCTGTGATATATCCCAGCTTGCCGTATTTGTGTAGACAGTTTATTAGAATATACTAATCTCTATTCTCTATATATAATAAAATCGTAGGGGTACAAAAATCTGTAATTGCGAAACATTAAGAAAAAAAATACACAGGTCGCCTTAAAATCATTAGCAGAACACGATAGAATAGTTTTTAAAAAAATTGTTTGTTTGTTGGTTTGTTTGTTTGTTTGTTTGTTTGTTTGTTTGTTTGTTTGTCTGTTTGTCCGGAAAGATCTCCGAAACTACTGGACAGAATTTGATATGACTTACACCACAATGCTTAGAATTTTCCGGAAGAACATTTAGGCATAATTTCGTTTTTTTAAATTCACTTTTTATTTTTAGTGAAAAAATACCATATAAAATTTTCGAATTGGCTTTAGGTAGAAAAACAACATGGCGCACGTGAAATTATTTTGACAAGTCTGTCACATAGTACAGAGAGAAGGTATTTTCTTCCACGAAGGAAAGGCAATGGAACTACGCCATACAGCCTGATCTTAAGTAATTGGATTTCGAAAATTAAGGCAGGAATGAAGTGTTTTACATAGTACAAATAAAATTTAATATTTTCTGTTAATGGCTGTGCCCAACTGGATTTCGCCAACCAAATTGTCTTTTTCTTATGTCGTACCGTGGTGGTAAGGCAAAAAGATCAAGCCATACAACCAATGTATAAAGCATTTTTTATGATAATACTTATCGAGTGACCATAAAATTAGTAGATTGGTTTAATTATTGACTAATTTTCACAAAATCGGTACAATTTTTGAAATATTTAAAATGTTGAAAAATGAAGATACTCTTTTCAAGGTATTTTGAAAGGTGTTATATGTTTTTACATTAGGACTAAGGAATCAAACTCTTTCATCCATTTAAAACTATTAAAAGTAATAGATTAATATTGATAATTAAAAAAAATATCTGACTGCAATGTTCTGGGTTACGCGTAGAGGGACGGGACGGGACTCTTGATCCTAATGTCTAAAATGACGGATCACATTTTTTTGATCCACCCAAGGAACATGGATATCGAACGAAGAACCTAAAGAGTAGAACACATTGAACCTAGCCACGTTGACTTAATTTGACATGACTGCCGATAAAGTTCGTTTCCAAACCCAGCGATATGCATATCAAATGAAAGGCCTTGATGAGTAGAGCACTATGAACATAGGAAAATCGCCCTAAATTTAACATGGCCGCCGCTCAAATAAAACGGATAAAAGTTCGTTTCCAAACCCAGCAATATGGGTATCAAATGAAAGGCATTGATGAGTAGAGCACTATGAACCTAGCAACATTGACATAAATTCAACATGGCCGCCGCTCAAAAAAGGTGGATAAAAGTTAGTTTCCAAACCTAGCAATATGGGTATCAAATGAAAGGCATTGATGAGTAGAGCACTATGAACCTAGCAACATTGACATAAATTGAACATGGTCGCCGCTCAAAAAAGGTGGATAAAAGTTAGTTTCCAAACCTAGCAATATGGGTATCAAATGAAAGGCCTTGAAGAGTAGAGCATTAGGTACCTAGGAATATCGACCTAAATTCAAAATGGCCGCCGCTCAAAAAAAAGGATAAAAGTTCGTTTTCAAACCAAGCAATATGGGTATCAAATGAAAGGCCCTGATGAGTAGAGCACTATGAACCTAGCAACATTGATATAAATTCAACATAGCCGCCCCGCTCTAAAAAGAAGAATAATAGTTCGTTTCCAAACCTATCAATATGGGTATCAACTGAAAGGCCTAAAAGAGTAGAGCATTATGAACTAAGGAAAATTGTCCTAAATTAAACATGGCCGCCGCTCAAAAAATGCATAAAAGTTCGTTTTCAAACCCAGCAATATGGGTATCAAATGAAAGGCCTTGAAGAGTAGAGCATTAGGAACCTGGCAAAATAGACCTAAATTCAACATGGCCGCCGCTCAAAAAAAAAGGATAAAAGTTCGTTTCCAAACCTAGCAATATGGGTATCAAATGAAAAGCCTAAAAGAGTAGAGCATTATGAACTTAGGAAAATTGCTATAAATTCAACATGGCCGCCGCTCAAAATATGGATAATAGTTCGTTTCCAAACCCAGCAATATGGGTCTCAAATGAAAGGCCTTGATGAGTAGAGCACTATGAACCTAGCAACATTTACATAAATTCAACATGGCCGCCACTCAAAAAAGGTGGATAAAAGTTAGTTTCCAAGCCTAGCAATATGGGTATCAAATGAAAGGACTTGAAGAGTAGAGCATTAGGTACCTACGAAAATCTACCTTAATTCAACATGGCCGCCGCTCAAAAAAAGGATAAATGTTCGTTTTCAAACCGAGCAATGTGGGTACCAAATGAAAGGCCTTGATGAGTAGAGCACTATGAACCTAGCAACACATAAATAAATTCAACATGGCCGCCGCTCAATAAAGGTGGATAAAAGTTCGTTTTCTAATCTAGCAATATAGGTATCAAATGAAAGGTCTTCAAGAGTAGAGTACTATGGACCTAGCAATATTGACGTAACTTCGACATGGCCACCGCTCAAAAAAGGTGGATAAAAGTTCGTTTCCAAATCTAGCAATATAGGTATCAAATGAAAGGCCTTGAAGAGTAGAGCACTATGAACCTAGGAAAATAGCACAAAATTCAATATAGCCGCTGCTCAAAAAAAAATCTGATGAAAGCCCAGCAATATGGGTATCATATGAAAGGCCTTGATCAGTAGAGCACTATGAACGTAGCAACATTGACGTAAATTCAATATGGCCGCCGCTCAAAAAAGACGGATAACAGTTGCTTTTCAAACCCAGCAATAGGGGTATTAAATGAAAGTAGGCCCTGAAGGGTACCTAGAGCAGCCATGCTCTAAGTGTGTTCCGCGGAACCCTAGGGCTCCACACTACCCCTATAAGGGGTTCCGCAATAATTTAGAAAAATCAAAACACCCTCTCTGGTCGTACCTTCATTATGCTTATTAATAAAGAATACACTTTTAAAAACTATTGTTTTATTTTAGAGTTCCGTCAAGTATTTCGCTTTCAAAAAGGGTTCCGTCACCAAAAAAGTTTGAGAACCGCTTGGGGGCCTATTGGATGTTCGATGTTAGATGTTACCTGTGTTTAGTGTACTTCGAGACCGTGATAATGCAACGATCGTGAACTAACTAACGATAACTCTATGTTTGTGTGTTGGATGTTAGTCATCACGGCGAGTTTGCTAACCGAACTATGCCAGCAACACTATATCGCACAGTACACGTTACAAAAACGGAAGTCTCAATACATTTTAAGGCTAACCGCATAAATACGTTTTTTCGCATTCGTTTTCTGAATGCGGGCATCCGAATGCATCAAATCTATACAAAATACTCATTGACTGCCGCACACGTTCGTTTTTATTACGAACGGAACACGTTCTGTACGTACGTTTAGGTAGAATGGTAGAAATCCCGAATGAGAAGAAACGAACGTCTGCGCTACGTTCACGAAACTCCGTGTCTGTATTCCGTGATCGGATATCGAATACGGAAAACGTATTTGTACAGTAACCCCCCCATTCATGCTATACATTAACTCTACGAAAACCGCCAGTATTACGAGCGACATAAGAACGGTTCAAAGGTCAAACAGTATAGCTTGACAAGGAGCTTACTGTACGACCAGTCAAAATTGGCCAAGTTGTCATATCCAAAAAATATATTTTGTTGGTGTTACCAACACCCATTATAAAATCTAAACTTTATTCGTATACAGTTCTAATTTATTAACAATTGTTTATTTTAATTTGAAACATGAATACGATAAAGATTATTCTTGCAACTGTGTAGTTCTTTCTACTGAAGAAGAATTTATTAATATCAATAATGTCTCTAAAACAATAATAATACTTAGTGTTTATAGTAATATATAATGTATTTTTCAACACACTTCCTCATAAAGTGGCTCTAATCCCATGGCAATTAGGCACATAATAACACCTATAATCAAACTGTGACTTTTTCATTACTATTATTCACGAGTGAGTAATAGTTTTTTTTAAATATTATTGGTTGAGTTACGCTTACACTTGCGCTAAAATGCTATCCGCGAAAAGCCCAAAAAAAAGAAACCTCATTTTTTAGTCTATGGCCGATGCGCGCGCATAGGCAAACTGATAAATTTTTCCCGCCATTACGAAATTTATTAGTCTATGGCCGATGCGCGCGCATAGGAAAACTGATTAATTTTTCCCGCCATTACGAAACATTTTTCACAACTCGTCTCGTTTTCTCTTTTGAAGTTATTTAGTTAGTTATTAATTAAGATGTCTGCAAATACAATTTATGAAGAAAATGATTTATGTTGTACACCGCCCGATATAAGATGTGAAGCCCAGAACGTTATGGAAAGTTTACTACCAGAAAACTCAAAGGAAAAATATCTATTAGCGTACCAAAATTTCATACAATGGCAGAACAACAAGAATACGCAGTCTTTTTCAGAAAATGTGTTCATGGCGTACTTTAAAGAATTATCTTCTAAGTACAAACCTAGCTCTTTGTGGTGTATTTACTCAATGTTAAAAAGTACAGTCCGAACAAAGAATGGAGTGGACTTAAAAACATACTCGAATTTGTCAGCTTATCTAAAGAGACTATCTGATGGATTTAGAAGCAAAAAATCAAAGGTTTTATCATCTGATGATATTGAAAAATTTATTAAAGATGCTCCAGATAACCAATATTTGGCTACAAAGGTTAGTTAAATTAATTTTAATTAAATATTTAATAGCAGCTTGTGTTGTGTGTTGACCTTAATTATTGTTTCTTTTGTTTCAGGTTGCTTTAATATTTGGTGTAACTGGTGCCTGTAGGATACAAGAATTAACAAATATAACTGTAAAAGATATAGAGAACCATGGCCAGATGCTTTTAGTGAAGATACCTATCACGAAAAATAAAATACCTAGGTCATTCACCATACACGGTCCATTCTATGATATTGTTAAGAAGTATGAAAGTTTGCGTTCGCCAAAAACAAAAAATGACCGTTTCTTTCTAAATTACCAGAATGGTAAATGTACCTGTCAGCCTATAGGTATAAACAAATTTGGTTCTATGCCTAAGAAATCGCTAAGTTTTTGGGTTTAGTAGATGCTGAGAGCTACACTGGACATAGTTTCAGAAGAACTTCAGCTACATTGCTGGCATATTCAGGAGCTGATATAATGACTTTGAAGCGACATGGCGGGTGGCGATCTAGCAATGTAGCAGAATCATACGTAGAAGATTCCATACAAAACAAGAAGGAAATTTGTGCAAAAATCACAAAAAGAATTAAACTTGATTCTGAGACGCATCCTACTGGCGAAATACCAAGTACGTCCAATGATTGGATTTCACCTACCTACACGAATAATGAACCATCACAAATAACAATAGAACATGAAAGTATTTCAATAAATAATCTATCCGATGAGACCGCTATGTCATCAAAAATAGTTAATTATAATTTTACTAACTGCACATTTACTAATTGTTTCTCTAAGTAAACTTTTTATCTACTATGTAAAATGGTTTTTTATTTAAGTATTGTTTTATTCAGAAGTGTGTTGAAAAACGTTGTATGATACACGTGTGTATTGATGGTTACCGTCCTCGGCTTCTTAAGACCCTCGCCTGACGGCTCGGGCCTCAATGCGCCTCAGCGGTAATCACCAACATTACACACTTGTACCATAATGTACTATAATTTTGTGGACTGTTAGAAAAAGAGCATTACGAACCTACTAAAATTGTCCTAATTTCGAAACGGCCGATACTCAAGAAAGGCAGAATAAAGTTGAATCATTATGGAATAAAATGGAGGAAAAAACTGAACACTGTGTTAACTATTTTGATGGCGAAACGTAGTTCGCGGGCACAGCTAGTAATAAATAAAAATGAGTTTTAAACTTAGAATTGAATTTCTCTAAACGAAAATACAATAGGACTTGTGACTTGAAATTAAGCTTTTATGTCTTTGTTCGATGTAGCACAGATTTTAGATCGGACAGATTCGTAATTCAGTATCATGTTTAATAGGTAAAAAATAAAAACCAAATTAAAGTACTGAGTAGTATTCCAAGACTAGATAAGGGACAAATTAAACAAAAACAGCTTTAAAAAGGGTGGGATAATATAAACGGGATTTAAAAATAAGCCGTACACTGAACTCATACTATCGCTTCTGCATCACGACTGAAATGTGTTGTCATTTCCTTTCTTCCTTTCTTTCGTCAAAGACGAATAAAGGTGTTGAACGCAATTCTACTTTTGCAAACAGGTGGAAAACTTGAGATGAAGCCCTGACTCCGGCCGCCGGAAGCAAGAATGCGATTTGATACTTTGATACAAAATAAAACATTAGGTACGTTCCGCGACGTTTACAAATTTAGAATATGTGTCGTCAGTGTCTTCCTTCCCTTAGATGGTCAAAGAGCTGACTAAAGGATAAACGCAATTTTACCTCTGCATAGAGATGGAAAACTTGAAACAAAACCCTAACATGTCTGGATAGCGAGATGTAGTAGAACCCATGCCCTGTGGTGTGAAGTACGTTAATGTTTCTGGTTAAAAAAGTTATTAAGTTTTATTTAGGAATGTTGGAAACTTTTTGCAAACCAATGTAATGCTGTTGTTTGTACCCAATCGAAGATTTTTGTAGATAATTGTTGACGGACGCTTGAATTATTTGACGCCGTGTTTCTAGGTGAAGTGTTATCATGCAAATTTGAAGTTGGCTCTATTAAGAATTGGTTGGAATGGGAAAAATACATAACCAATTTCTGTATGATACAACATTAAATTGAGTATAGGAAGATCGTGTATATTTGTAACACTTTCTAGTCGCTATACTATGAAATAATATCACCATCACCGCAGCTCATATAAGTCCCTACCAAGGGACTCGAGCCTACCCTATGTTAGGGTATTTAATATTAATTTCTATTAATTGCATAATAATCCACTTCATTTCATACATTGTAATATGGGGCATTTATATATTTACCGTTTTGAAAGACTATTCAAAACTTCGGTTGAGCGAAAATAGATTCTTTTGCCTCTCTACAAATGTAAAATTAACAACATATGAAACAATTACAATTTAAATTTACCTAAAAATAGCACGCTTAGTGCTATCATTTGCATTTTGGGTTTGCACTTTCAATCTCAATTTCCTTACTTGCGCTTTAAGTCTATATGAATATATTTAAATAATTGATAATACCTGCATAATCTACCACACAAACGTGTCATTCAACCTTGGATTAATATATTACGGTTATAAATAATCAAAGATGATGCGCGCAGACCCTTTTTAAGCTGTTAATGCTTCTTATTGTGTGGCCAACGTATAAAACCACCATCGTGGCCTGCCCTCGTGAGATACTGCTTAATGTCCCCTTACGAAGTATGGAGTAGCTCAGGATAATTTGATTATTCATCCATCAGTAGCCAGGGGGAGGATTTCTCTTATGCCTTAGCCAAAATTGTTCCTCTAGTACGAGTAATTTTTTTTTCATATACGCTAAAACTTCGCGCGAGTGTTTATCACACTCCTACTTTGTGTCGCGCACATCGCGAGCGATTTATTTTATTACAAGAATAACCGAGAAAGCAGAAAAACCTACGGGAATGCTTCGGAAACGCTGTGACTAAACAGACAGGGTCTGCATATTTTTCATTGGTTTAGTGTGCGACATTTATAGTGGTATTGAGTGAAGTATGTATTAAACATGTAAAATGAAACGAAATATGCTCCGTTTGAACACTCTCAGTTAGATTACTCTGACCCTTTGAGCGCACTTCTGATATGCGGTTACCGTTGCCTATAGACGCTTGTGACTAGAGCCCGATGACCTAAAACCACAGGTCGCCAGCACAAGAGGAAACGTCCTTCGCATGACGTTATTAGCTGCGGTCCTGGAGTAGACCAACTTCCCCAAGCGTGCTGCTCATTAGAGGGACAAGCTCTTAAAACGCGTACAATTGCTAAACTAGAACTTGTGTTCTAGCTTAGCTTTCCGTATAAGAACGTAAGTGAATGTATTTGTGATTGTAGAAACAATACTATATTTAACTTTATTTATACAGCTAAATGATAATTTGATGGTTTATAAACGCAGAATGTGTTGTATATATAACGGCCTAAGTCCAAAGTATGACTACTGCTTGTGTTGAATAAGGAGTGATGAGTGAGCAGGAGTGAGTGGGAAGATAGTAGATGTTGTGGTTTTCTTTTCCAAGCTACAAAAACAAATTCTCTCTCCATCCCCCATTGAATCAAATGGTAACCGGCTACCTGTTTATCGGCGAAATTTAGTTCGCTGCGCTTTACAGTCTATAAAGAGCCTATTATAGGATTTGCAGCATCCATCAGGCTAATAGCGGGGCGCAGTAGCATGAAATCCGCTTGATGTTCCATTTAAAACGAAAACTGCATGTTGGTTAGCTCTCCCCATATCGAAACACTGCACACATTTGAAGCTAATGAGAGATTTGTCGAATAACGTGTATTGGAGTTTCAAAATTATTTCCTTTAATGCCCATATACAGTCAGATAAACCCAAATTACAGTGACTCGTATCGAATTATTAGGATTTGTGTATTCAATTTTTTCATCAATTTTTAAATAATAAGCTTATTGTTATCTCCAACAATCTTATAAATAAAAGTCACGTAATATTACATTGTAACGATTTCTTTTAGGTGTAAACAATAAGCATTTTCCGAATTAGTTCTCAAACATACTCATGCATCACGCTACAGTAAAAAAACGTAAACGTTGTTCCGTAGTTGCAAATGCCAACTTTGAGTTCACACTCATACCTCATAACACGTTGCTATTAAATTAGGCATTATTATTATTGTGAAAGCTGCAATGATTTTATATTTCCTTAACTTCACGTAGTTCCTAAATTTATATTCAGTACTAATTTAAACAATGAAATTTTACTTTTGCGAGTACATTTTATAAGTTTGTCGTCTTCGTTATATATACTACTGTTGTAATTTTTTTCACGTGTCCATTATATAACCGTTTAGCAGATAGAGGGGGGGGGGGGACATTTACCTCTAACAAAAATTTGCAAACCAAATATTTCAAAAACGGATCTCTAAATCGAAAAATGGTGTTCTGAATCTTACATTATTTTTTTAAAGACCTATTCAACAATACTCCACACGATGGGTTAGTCGAGAAAAAAAATTACTCCCACTTTACTTGTATGGGAGCTGCCCTAAAAAAAACTTTTTTTTTTTTTTCTAACAATTTTTTGGTATTATTATTTTATTATTATTAATACCACATCACAAATTAACTTTGTTTCACACATCCACCTACATACGAACTAGGAAATAACGGTTCAGCATCGGTTCAGCTATAGCTATTAGTAGAATTAGCCCTCAGTAGCGGGTACAAGACTGAGACGGTGTACTTACTAATTCACCTCACCTTGTACTCCGGGTCATTTGAAATACGATTAAAATACATGAAACGATATATATACAGTTAAAAAGTAGAGATGGTAATATCCAAACGAAACAAGGTCTATAATTTGAGAATTTAATGAAGGCTTAAATCATTAAAATGATAATGTACATTTGCTACCTTTATATTTCTAACCGCCCTAATATTGTTGTTGATTATATATTTAACGACGAAAGGTCGTAGTGTTGTTTGCGCCGCCTCCCTCCACAAGGGGAACCGAGGGATCTGGTGCGAACAGCGCAGAAATGAATAGTTCATAAATCCTTAATGGAGGCTATGTCCATCAATAGGCGTCTCTGCTGAAATGATGAAATCGGGTCAGATTAAACGGATATTACTCTATTTATCATCCCTAAATTATACCGAAGATACCATCTCATATTTATAAATCGAACCGCTATAGTTATTAAATTATCACGCTCAACGTTTCAGATTCGGATTTCGGGCCTAACCACGGCGAATAGATATAAAGACCCTTAGGAAGTTTTGCTCATCCCTAAGCGAAAGAGCAGATAAAACATTAAAATTTGAGTTTATGATCTTAATAGGTAATTATTCTAGCTCAAATATTAAAGTTCGAAACAACTTTGTTAATTTTACGCAGTTTCATTGAAATTTTATAGATGCGTCAAAGTTTTGATATAGAATCAGATAATTAAATTGTATTAATTCTCCTGGTTCACTTGATATGTCTGTTGGAGGACAAATATATTCTAAAGTCTTGAACAAATTTATTATAAGTAAAAGAAACCGTGACTCAGCTCTAAAAACACGACTCAAACCACTGAATAATTATTTATCTGTTATGTAGTAGTCAACATTTTCTTTAATAACTTAATAATCATTTTTGATTTGAACTAGAAATTGGCGAGAGTTTATAAAGAATTTGAATATTTTAATGCAACATTTTTTGAAACTATTTATACTCTACAGGACTATTTATTGAGTTCTTAATTAGAAAACAAACTAAATAAAACATTGATATCCAAACTAATATTATAAATCCGAAAGTGAGTTTGTTTGTTACGTTTTTACGCCTAAACCACTAAACCGATTTTAAAAATTCTTTCAACATCAGAAAGCTAGATCATCAATGAGTAACATAGGCGGTATTTTTTTAATATGACATCTCTATCAATGCGAACGAAGCCGTGGGTAAGAGCTAGTCTAAAATAAATTTAAATATACAATTCACATATAACAGGCTAACATGACATATCTCCCATCAAACAAACCAGTATATACATTAATATGAAGTTACTTAGCAAGTGTGATTGTGCTCGTGAGCGCGATTCGGAACGCGGCTGTCTGAGAGGTGCGAATCGTATGGTGATGCTGATATTTTTTAATACTTTTTTATTATAGTACCATGTACTAGCCGCATATACACTTACCTGCAATGAAATCGACCCCCTTTACGCTTTGGTTCAGAGCGCGACAAATCAAAATCTACCATAAAGAAATAATATCTTTTAACCCTGTTTGTTAAACAAGAGCCTAAGCTTACATTAGACCAGTTTTTACTGTGACAGATTTAGGTTTATTGTTTTTACAAACTGAAAACTAAAATTTTGAAAACTACCTAAAAAATTTTGGGAAAATCAGCTCAATTTAAAGGGTCCATAAAACTGTAGAAATAATGATTTTTTGACAAGAGATTGCGTATAACGTTAAAATGAGAAACGGGGTTTTCCGGAGAAGTAAGTCTATTGTCAGCAACACTTCTTTTATCAATGTTTAGAGTATATTAAAATATAGCTTATTAAGTATACTTTCAAACTTTATTTAGAGTTTTTGTTTGTTTAATCTTATTTTTTATTTATCAATATTTATGAATCGAAACCTATGAGGTCGGTGGATTTTATTGCAGTTAAGTGTATTTAGAACGTAACAGAGCAGTGCTTAAGAACATACTACCCACTTCTCTAATATTGCATGCATGAATCTGACTATGTGAGTGAAATGCATGTAGTAGGGAAGAAGACCTGTCTAGTCGTTTTATAGCATGACAGGTCTTCTTCCCTACATTAGATAATACAACTGAAAAATATATAAGTATTTAATATTTATTTAACACATAATATGACATTTTAATAGTTTCTTAACATTTCGTATATCTGGCTTAATTATAGAGCAAAAGTAACTAAATTGATCTTGACTTTTTATTTTTTTTAAATACCAGTCATAGATTTAATCAGTTTTCAGAATTGGGCCTAAGATGTTATAAAATATTAAATTATTACATTTGCGGGGGCTTCCATTCCGAGATTCCGAAATCTCGAAATGAATATCGGTATATTTTTAGCGATATATCAGTTCCGCAACTGGTGATTAATCTCGTAATAGCACAACTCAAACGAGAGTTAAAATACTTATAATTAAATCTTATTTTTCAAATAAAATTTATTTAACAAAATGGACTTCTATTTCCGGAACTAGTTCTGGAATTGCGATACTAAACAAAAACTCGCAGTTCCGAAACAAGTTCCGGAATTCTAAGTTAGGTACTTCTCCAGTTTCCAAAACAAGCTCCGGAACTGGCGACCTTCCGAGACTGGATGCCCTAGACAAATCTGAGCGCAGATATCAGTATTCTCTCAAATATATCAACACATGTTTAATGCTATAATAAATATGGAAGTTCACTTTTAATTAAAATGGATTACTAAATATGTTGCTAAGCTAGAGAAAAAGTGGTCCAATTTGGTAAAGTAATTCTTTATTTTTCAAGTGTCTGAATACGGAGAAATTCTCGGATAAATGCCGAGGAAAATATAAAAAATACATTATTTCCAAGCTGTGCCATGAGTCCACTACATCAAACACGTGAATCGAAAACAAAAGCTTTTGTTAGAACGAATTCTGTCGGGAGAGCAGCTAGTGTGCTTATGGCATGTGTTGGAATAAACAATCACCTAACCAACTCGTGAACTTCTTTTTCTTTTGATTTTTAAATGTTCTACTCGCACCGAAGCTCCTCATATACGAGTAGCTTTGGTGCGCTACGACAATCCATAACGCTTACGTTTCTGCTACGGAGTTCGTCACGTCCAGTAGCAGCGAATTATGAAAATGTCATTATACAAGTTCAGTCGCCGACAAAACGCGTTTTTAACAGGTCCTGTCAGATTCTTATGTATATGGAATATCCAAAAAGCAGTTATTGAAAATGAAATCAAATTATATTAGGCATAAGGATATAGGGATGGTAAAATCTCCCCCGAACGGTGGCCCTCTTGCGACGTCCGCAGAGGGTCATAGCAACCCGGGTCGTGCGAGCTTATCGCACGGTCAGCCACGGCGCGGCCTGCGTTCTTACGGGCCAAACGTCGTGGGATGTCGATGCACGCGTCCATGCGGAGGTGTCTCGACATCGGGTTGCTGTAAGAGAACGGGGGGGACGATCCGCTCCTGAGGAAGTGGAGAGGGTTCGTACCCAGGCGCAGAGGGAGGCTCTGCGTCGATGGGGCGAGGCACTCGCCTTCCCAGCTGCCGGCCATCGGACGATAGAAGCAATACGTCCGGTGTTGGAGGAGTGGGTAGGGCGCCGGCAGGGCAGTCTCTCATTCCGTATGGTGCAGGTACTGACCGGACATGGTTGTAATGGGGGGGGGCTGTGGCCTCCTTTTGCGAAGACGTCATCTTGCAGAAGGAGGCCGCGGAGAGGGAGCGGGAGAATGATCCTCAAGCCGCTCCCATCCGCCGTAGACGGACAGGCAGGCGAAGGCGAGCATTCGCTCAAGCGATGCCCGTCTAATGACCCTGCCGTGGAGGCCTGCGTGCACGGTTGGCCCCGTGCATGCCGCCGTAAGGCCCTCCGTCTGGGGATTGCCCTGGTGTTCTCGGGCAATCCCCCCTTGGCGATAGCCCGACCATCTTGGTCGGGCTTGCCCGGGCGCGCTGGTAGTGGTAGTCGCAGTGTGGACCTTACCATGCGCGCCCATAAGGGTAGGGAGAACACCGGGGGGTTTTAGTGGGTCGGCCTGGCATTCTGCCGGGCCAGCCCCACACACGCCCGCCGTCTAGCCAACGGCGGGTACGGTGCGGTTGCGCAATTTCCCCCGAAAAAAAAAAAAAAGGGATGGTAAAATCTCTGAAACCTTTCGTGTCATTAATGAAGATCTCTTGTCATTGAAATCGTGGGCCCATTCATTTGCACTCAAAGTCAATCCGAACTAGTCGCAAGCCATGATTATTGGTAGCCAGGGGCTGTATGGCAAAATCAATTTTAATTTAATTCCATAGATTTGCATTGATGGTCTTGATTTGCCGTACGCAAATAAGAATAAAAATCTAGGTGTCATTATTGATAATACGCTATCTTGGACGGCTCATGTGAATGAAATAGGTCGTCGACTGCATTTCTCTTATCATTCTCTCAAGCGACGACAGTTTTTCCTGCCTTTCAAAACAAAAATTATGCTTGCACAATCTCGACTACGCTGACGTGTGTTACTTGGATGTGACTAAAGCATTGCTCGACAAACTAGAAAGACTTCAGAATTTGACAATCCGTTTTTATTTTTGGTCTCAGGAAGTTTGATCATGTGTCTTATTATCGATCACAACTAAAATGACTGCCAGTCCGACTCCGCAGATATATGCACATCCTTGTCCTCACCTATAAAATCCTGTATGATCCGAATTTTCCTGAATATTTACGTTCACGATTTAATCACTTACCTCCATATTCCCGCCCTATTTTCTATTTTCACTCGTTTACCGTCCCTGCAGCTCAGGTGGGTGATTTTGCAACTCATCGGCAATCGGCCATCGTATAGATTTGATAATTCTGTTTGATTAAAACTGATTTTCAATATATCTAACATTCTGTAAAGTCGTCGTCTGAATGATCTGGGTTGAATACATCAACCAATACTTACAGGCTTACAGCTAATGAACATAATCCTACTTTTCTTCATTAAGTCACCCAGTTTGATAACAATTGCCGATCAATCGATGAGTTGTAACTCACCACCCTGATGTGGAAAAGATTGCCAGCTGCTGTCCGGGAAGCACGTCAGTTGGTATTTTCAAACATAAGCAGAAAGAGCACTTATTAACTGACTCTCATAGTATCTATGTGTGTGTTTGTAAAATATATTATTTATTTCTTATGTTTATATTGGTTTTGGTGCACAATTTATATTTTATTTTGTTCGCGCAATTCGAGTTTTAATACACCTGCTAGGGTTGGCTGGTAGAAAATTCTTATAGAGATAAGCTCACCCTTGTACAATGTTCTTCTCTAATACCTTTCAAAAACGCATTCTCTCTGCGTTTGAACGGTATGTAAATTCATATTATATTTAATGATTTTTTCGTATTTACCATTAATAACATCGCTACATCACTCAGAATTATTATAACTTAACCATATATCTTATCTCGAAACTACTACAGGCACGGTACGCGAGTCAAAGGGAAATTATTTACTGACGTAATTTTCCAATAAAAATCGAAATTTTTAAATCACTGATCTTTGGGCAAATCTCAACCTACTTACTCGGGTAGGACACACCCGATGTGACATCAATCAATCAGGACTCACTGTTACGCACATATATCCGCGTAGCACGCGCACGCGCCGCAGGTGCCGAACGCGCCGCATTTTTGGAATTCGTTGTATGAAATTATATGAAACCTCGCACACTTGGCCGCAACGTACGCACCGAATTACGGCGGCGCGTGCGGATATGTGCGATCAGCTTAGCGCGTCTTCGATAGCATGGCATAGCTCGATTTATTATAACTGATCACAAATGTTGCCGAATTTCAACAGTCATAAGTCATAACACTAAGCGGTGTCACTGACCTCCACTTTTTTATATCGCTGCAGGGAAAAAAGTGTAAAAAAATAAAAATCGACTAGCCAGACCCAGATTTTTCATTGTGCAAATTGAATCCAACTCAATCTAAGAATCTGTCTCATTTGAATTTAATAAATTGAAAAATCTTTGCTTGAAAATAATATTCGCAATTCAGCCAGGATTTCTACGTTATTTTTAATTAAATGTCGTTTTCTCGTTTCCGTGCGCACTGTATAGAAATATTACAGAATAAAATTACAGATATTTCAATTATCCAATTGCTTCTTCTTCTTATTTAATTAGTGGCAATTGGTCGTAGAGGATAACAACCATTACTGCCAGTGTCAAGTGGAGACTATCCAATTGTTTTTTTATGTTTATAACTTCATAACTCTGTCTAAATTCTTTTTTGTTTGATTCATACTTTTTGATTAGTCCCATTGTCACCAAAGTCAGGATCTGGTGATGGGATCCCTGTGAAATCAAGGAAAACCCTTATTCATGTTTGTTACCTCATAACTCTGACACTTATTAAGCTATTTGATTTTTTTGAGATACTACTTACTACTTCCCGATTGGTGCCATGCATTGTCGCCAAAGTCAGGATCTGATGATGAGATCACAGGAAAATCGAGGGAAAGCCTTAAATTTTAAATACACGTTCAACGTGTTTCATGTTTTTTTCTAAAGGTATACAGGTATTTGCGTCCGGTAATCACGAGCCGAGCTGATGATGAAATATCTTGGAATTTCAGGAGTTGGAGGTTACTTTTTTAAATATAATAGGCACGTATTGGCCCTCAGTTGTATTCTTTCAAGTTACTTCGTTGAGCTGGTATTAAATTCACTAAAAAGTTGAAAATAAAATGAATATTTCACAAAAAATAAAAAAAGATCAAAAATAATGTGAGAATACTAACATCACATTTTTTTATTTTAAAGTCGCTCCTTTTTAATATTAGACTTCTATTCTACCTTTACAAATAACACAACAAAATTTTACGAATATAATATAACCATAACAAGAAAGTTCGATAAATTGATATTAATCATTTAATGTTTACTCTATATTAACAAATATTTTATTGAATCGAACTTCCAAAAAGGTTGTACACAATACAAAATCACCTCATGGTATGCCTCAACAACAAACTTGCACAATAGCTCTTTATTCTCTCGGCTAATAGAACACGCTGCCGATTGAACTCAATAACAACGACGTGTCCATTGTTTTCTGTTTATATACATATATTTGAAGCAATATCTAATCATAACCACCATTCATCACAATATTTTGTATGGAGAGCAAACTTGAAAGTCAAACGACTCTGTTTGTTCCACGCAAAAAACGATACATTTTCAGTTATACATGAATGAATTTCCAATGTGAATACAGCTGCCGTACACCTGCTGTTGACAGCCAATCAGAAAACGGACCCCAATTTTCTTGTATTCATTTTTTTCCATTTGACTTCTAACATTTCCTTATAACCAATTGCTTTAAAGTGCTCAATTGGAACGATAAAGCTACGTGAATGATTCGTCTTCTCCATCAATAATGAACCTTCCATATAATTATTTTAATCACATGGTTTAATCACATATATATTCGGTCAACAAGAATAATAAAACAATGGTGAAAAATACAGATACACGTATAATGATTTATAACGTGTTAATTAAATTGCGCACAACCTGAATATAATGCGTTCAGAATCGAGAGTAAAGCGATTCCACTAATTAAAGAGATAATACGAGTATCTTAGATTTTAATTTTAATTAAATTTATTAATTACGCCGCCTTTTAAATTAGCTGTGTCGCCTTTACCTCTTATCGGTGGAGCGACGGCTCTCTATTGCTAGGCATAAAAATTATTGTCATAAAATCATATTCCACAATTTCGATTGAAATAATCGCCAAGAAGCAGAATGGTAATAAGCATAATATTGTGTGGCAGAAAATCATTTGTCATAAGTATTAAAACCCATAAACTCAAATTACAGAACAACTTAACGCATAATTTTTCAAAGCATAAATATGCATTAATCACAACGAACAATACGATTACGCAGAATTTCTCTAGGCGTAAACTTGCACGCAAGCATGCAGCAATGTAAGCAAACTGCAGTATGCATGCAAGCATGCAAGCAAGCATGCAACATGCAAGCAAGTATGCACAGTGCAAGCAAGCATGAACCACGCAAGCAATTCATTATTTTACTAGTATCATCTCATATATTTATGTGGTCCGTTTCATGCAAACAGATCTCACGGTATGTATTGTTTTAGCAGTCTGTGGACGTGCTTGGGAGATGATTGATGATTTTCATGATCAGTCAGTTGGAATAAGAATATACAAGAATATGGAACCATAAAGCTCAATATTTAATTTATTAATTAACATAATTTTCTTATAATAAACTAGCATTCCGCTCGCGACTTCGCCCGCGTTATTTTTGTTTTCCCGTGGGATTTTTTCCCCTTTAAAAGTTCCAAAAAAAAGTCCGCGACAGCATAATGTCTATCTTTTAAGGTTAGCTCACTATAACCTTTTTTATGCTAACCTTTGTTCTAAAATAATGCATTATCTGCGAAGGTGTTTTAATAAACATGATATTAATCCTTATCCAAATAAATACGTTATTCATCACAAGTATTTAATTTAAAACAAAATTGCCCTTTACGTCATTCGATTTAAATGAATATCTTAAGAGATATCGCAGTTTTAAAATAACATCACAGCAAAATAATGATCGAGTACTGCGCGCACAATGTGCAAAGCCGTCGCGGTCGGGCAGTCATGGGGGGGAAGGGCGGTGGCCCCAGTTAGCTATCTACTTCTGCCGGAAGAAAACAAAACTAAAAATAAAGTGTACGCAGAAGTACTTTAAAATAACATTAGTTTAGTTTTTTTGAGAATAACCTAAAATCTACATGATATAAGATTATAAGACCCAGTACTTACTCACCTATCTATATAAACAAAGTCGCGGGTTAAAGTTAGCGTTAGCCCAAAGTAACTATTCCACGCGGACGAAGTCGCGGGCGGAAGCTATTCAATAATATAATCAAAGTAACAAAGCGTACTATTTCTTGAAAAAATAAGACCGAAAAAAGTGCTTCTCCATGCAGGTATCTGACAAATCACTTGCACGAAGGCACACCCCGGACACTCCATACAACGTTCGCAAATCAATTACCTATTACTACTACTAAAGCAAATGACGTTTGTACACGCGCAAATGTGTGCGTGGAATCTAGTAGGGCTGAGTGCGCGGTTATCAATCAAAATGTCGCGAGAAGTGCAGCGACTGCCTTCTCTTTTACCCGCATAGCGCTATCTTTGTTACCGGCCGGCGCTTGCGTCTACTCAATAAACGTCAAGTGTCGCCGCGCCCGAGCGATCGCGCGCGCCCTTGTTCATGTGTCAGTGGTGTCATGTGGGGTGAGGTATTTGAAATGAGTGCGAGGAGGAGAGTGGCCGTTCTGTACGTAGTACTATTATCTATTCTGTGACGAAGGCAAAAGTAGTTCGAATCGGCAGCGTAAGTTACTTTCGAAATTTAACTCTCGACTAGCTTCCGCCCGCGACTTCGTCGGCGTGGAATAGTTACTTTGGGCTAACGCTAACTTTAACCCGCGACTTTGTTTATAGATATAGATAGGTGAGTAAGTACTGGGTCTTATAATCTTATATCATGTAGATTGTAGGTTATTCTCAAAAAACTAAACTAATGTTATTTTAAAGTACTTCTGCGTACACTTTATTTTTAGTTTTGTTTTCTTCCGGCAGAAGTAGATAGCAAACTGGGGCCACCGCCCTTCCCCCCATGACTGCCCGACCGCGACGGCTTTGCACATTGTGCTCGCAGTACTCGATCATTATTTTGCTGTGATGTTATTTTAAAACTGCGATATCTCTTAAGATATTCATTTAAATCGAATAATGTAAAGGGCAATTTTGTTTTAAATTAAATACTTGTGATGAATAACGTATTTATTTGGATAAGGATTAATATCATGTTTATTAAAACACCTTCGCAAATAATGCATTATTTTAGAACAAATTTGGTTAGCATAAAAAAGGTTATAGTGAGCTAACCTTAAAAGATAGACATATGCTGTCGCGGACTTTTTTTTAGAACTTTTCATCATCATCATCACAGTCCATATACGTCCCCACCGAGGGGCTCGAGCCTACCCTATGTTAGGGTGATTAGGCCTTAGTCAACCACGCTGGCCCAGTGCGGATTGGTCGACTTCACATACATCATTGAATTTCTTCGCAGATGTATGCAGGTTGCCTCACGATGTTTTCCTTCACCGTAGGAGCGTCAGACAAATGTACATATGAAATTCGAAACGAAAAACACATTGGTACATGGCGGGTCTCGAACACCGACCCCCCGATTGGAAGGCAAGTGCCGAGTCCATTGCGCCACCGACGCTCCATTTTATTAGAACTTTTAAAGGGGACCAATTCTGTCGTACATGATTTTTGCGAAACTCTAACCGTTTACGCAGCGCACGCAGTGGAAGCTCTCAATAGGGAAAAAAATCCCCCGATTTTGAAACATTCTTCATTAGTGCTCCGCTCCTATTAGCCTTAGCGTGATGATATATAGCCTATAACCTGCCTCGATAAATGGGCTATCTAACACTGAAAGAATTTTTCAAATCGGACCAGTAGTTCCTGAGATTAGCGCGTTCAAGCAAACAAACAAACAAACAAACTCTTCAGCTTTATAATATTAGTATAGATTAGATTGGGGAAAATAAAACAGTCGGATTAGACCGAGCTTCTTTTTTTTATCTTTTATTATCAAGCTATACACCATGGTTAAGCCAGCTAAACAAGCCGAGCTTCTTTTATTAAAAAGATTTGCAAGTTATTTTGGATGAAATGCAGCTACTGTATGAAATGGCCTCGTGATTTTCGTAACGGACGATCGCGTAGCCATTGTTCGGAATATACGCGATCCTCCAGGGGGCTGCGCAGTCGACGTGTGAAGAGCTGATACAGTCCCGTGGTGAACATGTGTGCACTTTCGAGTTTAGTGCTCGTACAGACAGCATGGTGCTGGCGAGCATTGACGCAACATATGCTGAACACGTTTATGGACTTCAGTTAGTGGAGTGAACGGACAGCATGGTACTGGCGAGCGTCGTCGTCACGTCGCAGCACGTGGTGAACACGTGTTCAGTATTCTATTGAAGTGCTCGTGCGAACGGCATGGTGCTGGCTGACAAACGGTGGCACAAATCAGGGGAGCGCAATTACCGGCGTAGAATTCTGTGCTGTGATGTAACTGTAGCGTTCAATATGACAGAATGATGAATGATGATGACTTTGGCGAAACGTCGCCAAAAGCGCTTCGAGGGCCCCAAGTAGCACAGTTTGACTATCACAATCATTCTGTGAGCAACGGTTCGTTGGGTGGTCCGCTCGTCGGATGCAACGCATGCATCGCTCTGACCTGTGATATGCCTTGCAGCAACTTTAGCTTGTTTTAGTTAAGCAGCCCCGAGCGTTCATTTGTACACCCTAGTGTTATCGCCATTGGCACTTGATGGGCTCCATGTTGCTTTAAGTTGCTCTGCTCTAGTTGCTTAGTTACTGACTAGTGAAGTTAGCCCATAGACCAGGTAGTCCGTTTGTCAGACGAAGCGCGTGGGTCTGTGTGCTGGGCATGACCAGCAGGCGTATATTTACATACTACGGTTAGTAACTAGAACCGTTATTTTTGAAAGAATCTTTATACATAATATCCATTACTAGTTTAGTGATTATATGTATTACGGTAGCGTTCATAATAACAGTAATGGATATTAAGATTCATTCAAAAATGAAAATTCTAGTTAGCAACCGAAGTTAGAAAATAGGCCCGCTGAGCATTAGGTCATAATTAAGATGACGAGAGTCCAGAGCTTGTTGTGACTCAGCTCACCTCCTCGAAGGAGTACAAGCTGAAGAGTATAAAGGCTTATGGTTTGATTTGAAGATACGCCTCTTATTTTCTGTTATGTTTTGAATGACGAGTGTATAAATTAATCGAGAGATGATGATTGAATTAATTGAAAGGTGAAGAAAATAACTTGTAGTGATGTTATGTTTTATTACAAAGTGACTAATGTGACTATGAACTGAAGAAATTGTTTTGAGATTCAAGTCGGGACAAGAAGTAAGGTAGAGATTGACTATGCAATTGAGAACTTTGGTGGAATCTGAAATATTGCGTCTGCAGAAGGTCGAAATATGTCGAAGTCGACACTCTATTCGGAGAGGCCATATTAGGTTTTAGGAGGCTAAATGTGAGGGTTCTAGCTTTTGCTACATACGGTGGTAGAAATTAGTAGGTAGCGTTAAGACCAAATCACTCAGAGACTGTCGTGTGGTACGGTTCTCGGATATTCGTGATTTATGGCTAGAATCGTGTTTGGTCATGTCGTGTTGCTTATTAATTTTGTTATTATGAAACAGTACAAAAAACTAAGATACCTATAGGGGGTCGATTCGATTGATGAACGTAAAATTAACCTTTACTTTCGACCAATAGGCAGTGGCCTTGGATCAGTCAGATTTGTATCATTTTAGCGTATCAGGGCGCCTTAGACAAAGTTTTAATTCAAAAACGATAACAAAGTGCGTTAAGAACAAAATATATGGGAATGATTCCACATCAAGAATCATTCTCATACATTGCCGTTCGATACAGAACGTATACCAACGTAAATGAAACAAATTCAAAGTCAAAAATCAATATAGACCTTTTGTTATCTTGTTATTAAAAAACATCGCCCCACACTAGGATTTTCTCCTGTGTCGTGGGTGCAGTTACAAACATAGAATATCACATGCACATACGCCCAGACTGGAACAAACTGTAGGCCATACAAAATATTTGTCCCGTGCGAGAATCGAACCCGCGACCCGTTGCGCAGTAGGCGATCACTCGACCTCTGCGCTAACCGTGTCGTCTAACCTTTACGGGCACTTATTGTATTGTCGTCAAACAAATTACAATAATCTAATCAAAGAACAAATTAAATAAAAATATAACACACTAAGAAAAGCAATGTATTAATTTAAACCTTGTTATGTACATACACCCCATTTTCCCAAAAAAGGTGACTCTACACCTGTTTGGAAATTGGGAAAGCTTTCTCGAGAAGAATAGGCAAGAAACTCGAAAGGTCTATTGTTTTTGTCACCTCTTTTTAATTTCGAACGCTAATGTTATTTTCAAATTCTCGATGACGTGTTTCGTCTGTGGTGTTTTTAATAAATAAACCCTTACATTATTGTTTTTATACTCGTACATTTCCTTTAATAATTGCAACGTTACCGACTTTATTATTCTTCGTGGCGTTGCTGTCTCATCTTAGCTGTCAGCTGTCATATTCCCGAAACAGCAATCGCATCGTTCATCATTGAGCTGACAACGCAATACGTTACTTCTCACTTTATCTAAAGATTTGCTAGGTCAATGAAAGTTATTTTCCGCGGTAAATCTTCTTATTATTTCTGTCCATCTGTCATTTTGCTTCATTTCTATATACTTCAAAGCTTCAAAAATAAATTGCGAAGGCATTTCGAGGAACAAAATTTCTGACTCTTTTAGGCGTCGGTAATCAACACATCGGTCGGTGCGTCGGTGGCGCAGTGGACTCGGCACTTGCCTTCCAATCGGGGGGTCGGGGTTCGAGACCCGCCATGTACCAATGTGTTTTTCGTTTCGAATTTCATATGTACATTTGTCTGACGCTCCTACGGTGAAGGAAAACATCGTGAGGCAACCTTGTCAGGTTGCTTCGCGCTGACGGAAAGTCGCGAGACTTACGAATAAAATGTTCACTTCATAAATGTAAATAAAAGACAAAACTCTCATACTCTACATTTAAGTCTACTAATTCTTTATTGTAACTAGGTAGGAAAATATAATATTATTACCTTGTCTTTTCACATGTCGATCTTGTAAATATGCACAAATTCTTGTAACACTTTTGATTCACGAATGTTTGTAAAGCACTAACTGATTATTTATTTGAACTTCACTTTGTATAACGCTATTATTCACAAGCGATAAATATTTGTAATACATATTTATTAGTCCTTTATTGTATTTTTCTATATTTTCTTATTATAATTGTTAGCGTCCGACATTTGATCTCAATATTGTAGCTCAATGCCTACGTGACTGACAAATGTCATATAATTATTTTATTGTTCAAAAATCTTTCGCTTGACAGCTATATAGTTGTCTATTGTTATGGCCAGTATAAAAGCGGACCAGGGTCATTAGGAAGCCAGTCTACTACCAGCTCTGGTAGAGAATACAAACAGCTTAAGGAGTATCTAAGCTCCTGTGCTAGTTTTGGACTGGTCTACCACCAGCCATCGTAAAGAAGAGTTGCTGCTCAAGTACGTAGGGGACAACTGGCCGCCTAAAGTCGAGTGCCCTACACGCCCACTTGGACTGCGTGTCTCCGTCTGCTACGGATTCTCGAGCCTCGCCTGCATACTGCTGCCGTCGGGGTGTTCCTGAGCCAGCCTACGTGTCTGCTGAGCTGCCTATCAGTCCGCTGAGCCACCTACGTGACCGCTGAGCTGCCTACCAGTCCGCTGCTGAGCTGACTACCTGTCCGGCTGAGCTGCCATTCGCTCCCACGTCCTACCCTGGCCAGGCTAGATCTTGTTATATTTAGTTGTACATAGTTTTACCTTTTAGGCTAATTTAGTTATATAAGTCCTGTCGTGCCCTCCTAATATTATTCCTCCCTACCTCTGCCTTTTCTTGTTTCCGTTTTCTCTTGTAAATATACCGTGTTAATTATCTAACTTGTTTTCTTTTAGCTTCCTCCTCTCTTTTTTTGTACGAAGCCTTCCGCTTCGCGACAGTTTGGCGCCCAACTCTAAAGAACCCTTCTCAAAATTTTAAATTAAACTTGCACAAGTTGGCTTCACTTTTAGTACTACATTTCGGCATTTACCTTTGGCATATTTCTTTTTCGGTCTTTTAATTTATCTTTTTAACTTTTCCTTCCTAGCCCTTTATTAACTTTATTTAGGATGGCACGGCCTATTAATTTTATTTTATTGAATAAGGCGGAATTAGAGTATGAGGTTTCGGTTCGTTTTGAAACACCCGCGGATAACGTTGTTTCACTAAGGCGGCAAATTCTCCCACTGTCCGAGAAATTTTCTCCCTCGGATATCTTAGACTCCGTTTTTCCGATTGATGTTGATTTAACTCAGATCTCTGACACAATCTCCTACTTATCTCGTAAAATTACAGACCTTGAATCTGGCCAATTTAAATATGTAAAAAAAATTGAAAGTTATCTTAACCATTTGCATTTTCGATTCGAAAGAATCGACATAACCGATGACCATGACTTACACGACTCAAACTTGACTGAGAGATTCAACGACTTAAAATCTCAATATGGACTGCTAGAACAACGCTATTACTCTGTGATGACATCTGAGACTGACAATTCTACTCAGCCTCTTAATACTCCACAAAATATTTATCCTATTACATCTTCGTAACAAAATTTTACTTTGCCTTTGCAAATTAATAATAATTACCTTCAAGATATTAAAAAGATAACATACGACGGGAATTCTTGTCCTAGATCTTTCTTGTTAAAAATCAACGAATTCACTATTGCACGCAATATTGATAAAGAGATTTTGTTGAATTTGGCATATGATATCTTTACGGATAACGCTCTCTATTGGTTTCGATTCCAAAAAACTCGAAATCCAAATATAACTTGGGGTCAACTCTCAGAATTGTTGATTAAAGATTTCAGTAATTTCGATTACGACTATAAACTCTTAGAAGCTATTAAGGCTCGAACTCAAGGCAAGACGGAGCCTATTATTGTCTATGTGTCAATAATGTTTGAAATGTTTTCAAGGCTTACGAAAAAATTATCAGAGGAAGAAAAACTGGAAATCCTCCTCCGTAATATTCGTCCTTGCTATTCAGTTTTTGTTGCTTTAAAAGATATAAATTCAATTGATTCTCTTATTGCTGCTTGTCAAAACTATGAGCGTTATATTGACCGTAATAGGAATTTTAAAGAACCTGAACCTAATAACATTATTCCTGAGTTTTCTTATAAACCTAAAAATGCTAATTTTAATTTTTTACCTAAGCCAGAGTTTGTGCAATTGTCCAAACCTTCCGGGTTTACTCCTCAAGTAAAACCAAGTAATTTTAAATCACCAAATAATAAACCTGACTCTAGTACTCAAAATACACACTTTGGTACTAGCAAAAATTTTGCCACTCATGCCTTAACTTCTAAATTTCAACCCAATTTATTTTGTGATCGATGTCGGTTTAACGGTCACTCTTTGAGCGCTTGTGATAAGCCTCACTATTTAATTTGTTTTAAATGTGGCCTTAAAGGTTTCAAAGCTCTGGACTGTCCCAAATGTAAACAAAATTCTACTCCCTATACTTTTACTCAGCCAAAAAACTAGTAACCGACTTGGATAAAGCCTCACAATATTTTGATTTAGATGATTGGAAAAATTGGCTCAAAACACTAAAACACTTTTTCCAAAGTTATAAAACGTCTTCTGTATATTATAACAATGAAAAAGATTTTAATAGAGCTTTCATTAACGTTTCGATTTCTGACGTCAGTTTTACCGCACTACTTGATAGCGGGAGTTCGATTACAATTCTTGGGAACAATTCCCACCTAAAAATTTTAGACCTTGGTTTTTCTTTATCCTAGTCGGACTTTATTTCCGTAAATACTGCAAGTAAGCAGTCTATTAAATCAATCGGTTATTTTATTTTACCTTTTAATTTTAATAACCAAACTAAACTTATAAAAGCTTATGTATTTCCTGATATTTATCCATCTATGATTCTTGGTGTCGATTTTTGGCGAGAATTCAACTTAGTTCCAAAACTTTTATCTTCTGCTTTTACTTTAGATGAAACATCTCGTAATATAAACACTATTGAAAAACAAATCTTGCCTTACGAGAACCTTACTTCTCAGCAAAAAACTATTGCTGATAATATAATTTCTCGTTTTAGAGATATCTCTTTTGAAGCTGGAGGTCAACTTGGTCACACTGACTTAATTTGCCATCGAATAGACACTGGTGATTCCTTACCAATAAAACAGAGATGCTATCGACTCTCCCCAGAGAAGCAAAAAGCTCTCGTGGAAGAGGTGGATAAAATGATAGAGCTCAATGTTATTGAAAAATGTGAAAGCCCTTGGCTATTGCCTGTCTTAATAACTCCAAAAAAGAATGGTGAATGGAGATTTTGTGTAGATAGTAGGAAACTTAACTCAGTCACCCGTAAGGATGCCTATAGTCTACCTTTTGTCAATGAAATTCTTGACCATTTCAATAACGCAAAATTTTTGACAAGTATTGACATTGCTAAGGCTTTCTGGGAAATTCCCCTACACCCTGACGATCGCGATAAGACCGCTTTCTATGTTCCTGGTAGAGGAATGTACAGATTTGTCGTCATGCCCTTTGGTCTCACTAACGCTCCTGCTACTCAGCAGAGACTCATGGACATTTTATTCACTCCGGAGTTCGATAATAAGGTGTTTTGTTACCTAGATGACATTATAATTGTCAGTTTGACATTTGAAGAGCATATCTCATTGCTCGTTAAAGTTCTTGAAAAACTAACACTAGCTAAACTTACGATTAACTTTGAAAAGAGCCAATTCTTTAAAAAAGAGCTTAAATACCTAGGCTACATTGTAGATGAAAATGGTCTACGTGCCGACCCTAGCAAAATCCAGGCTATAATAGATTTTCCAACTCCTAGTTCTCGCAAAGAACTTCGAAAATTCTTAGGAACATGCAGCTGGTTTCGCAGATTCATTCCTAACTTTAGCACAATTGCTACTCCTCTTAACAAATTAACTTCTTGTGGAAAAAACGCTCCTAAATTTTCTTGGAATTCGGAGGCAAACGCCTCATTCTTAAAACTAAAAGAACATTTAGTCACTACTCCAATTTTAGCTTATCCTGATTTGATAAACCATTTTCTGTACACTGTGATGCATCCAATTCTGGAATCGGTGCCATGCTTACTCAAATTCGTGATGACAAGGAAGTTGTCATAGCTTACATGAGTAAATCTCTTAATAAAAATGAGAGAAATTACTCTACTACTGAAAGAGAAACATTAGCTGTCATTACTGCTTTGGAACATTGGCGTTGCTATCTCGATAATGGAAAACCTTTTACTGTCTATACTGATCATGCCGCTTTAAAATGGTTTTTGAGCTTAAGCAACCCTTCTGGTAGATTAGCACGATGGTCTCTCCGTCTTTCATGTTTTAATTTGACACTTAAACATAAGAAGGGCAAGGACAATCTGGTCCCTGACCTTTTATCCCGCTCTAAACCAGATGAGATCATGAATCATAATGTGGCACCAATCTCCGATACACCAATCTCTTCTGATTTAGAACAGTACAATAAATTATTGTATAACTGTCGTAATGATCCTACTAGTTTTCCGAATTACGTAATTAAAAACAATAAATTATTTCGATGCACTTATACTCCACACTCCTTAACTGAAGACTTCATTTGGAAAGAAGTTCCGACTCCAGATAGACGAGAAACCTTAATTAGCAACGCTCATGGTTCCTCTACCGATCCATATATGGGAATCTTTAAAACATATAAAAAAATTTCTTTGTTTTATTATTGGTCCGGAATGTTTAAAGAAATTGCAAAATTTGTTTCTAATTGTGAAAAATGTTTGTCCTACAAACATACAAATCATTCACCGTATGGCCCAATGGGCAAACCTAAAATTTGTTCTAGACCTTTTCAATGTATTTCTTTAGACTTAATGGGTCCACTTCCTATGACTAGAAGAAGAAACCAATATATTCTTGTCATAAATTGTCTTTTCACAAAATATACCATGATTTTTCCATTGAAACGTGCAATAACGTCTAATATCATAAGCAATCTCGAAAATTATGTTTTCCTAGTCAATGGGGTACCACAAACTATAATAATGGACAACGGTCCTCAATTCCAATCGCATGAATTCAATACTTTCCTTAAACGCTATAAAATACCGCACATTTCTTTTACACCGCATTACTGTCCGCAAGTCAATACCACAGAGAGATATAATAAAACTATTATAACCGCTCTCGCATCTCTTGTTGGTGATGATCATAGGTCGTGGGATATCCACCTACCTAAAGTTCAATCCGTAATGAACAGCTCCGTAAATTCTGTCACCGGTTTTACTCCAAATTTTCTTGTTTATGGCCGTGAACTTATAACTTGTGGCTCCATATACTCACAGGGCTATAATGTAGATGAAATGACTTTCCTACCTCGTGACATATACGCTAGTAATATAGGTCTCTTGTCTTCAATTTTTGATAAAGTTCAAGTTTCTCTTCATATAGCCCACACTAAAAACTTAAATCGGTATAACTTAAGACACTCATTTAAAGAATTTAATGTAGGCGATATGGTATGGCGTAAAAATTACACTTTAAGTAACGCTGGTGCATACTATAGTGCTAAACTAGCACCAAAATATCTAAAATGTAAAGTGGTGGAGAAACTTTAGCCACTAGTTTACATACTAGAGGATTCTTTTGGATGTCGTGGCAAATGGCACGTCAAGGATTTTAAAACCTAAAATTTTTTTCACCTTTTTTTTTTATTATGTATTTCACTTTTATTATTCACTTCACTTTTATTTTTTTTATTTCACTGAATATTTTTTTCTTTCTTTCGTTTACGTTGTAAATAATTCCATATTAATTTCAACATATAGTTATGGAAGTACTTACATCGTGACAGTTTGGCACTTCCATTCTTTTTATCGTCCATGGTAGGTCGGGACAATTTTTTTTCCCATGTTTTTATTCCACGCTGCTTGTATGTATTTAGGTATTAGGTGGGTATTAGGTATACACTCTGACCATAACCATAAATACTTACAAACACTGTCGATACTGTTAAGCACTTTATGTTTTCTTTTTATTCACTTTTTTTTCAATTTGTTTAATAAATGTATGAAAAATATTTTTATAATATATAATTCATGTAAATATTGTTCATACACTTCATTTCGCCACATACACATTGAATCCAACTTTCGTGACTGAATTTTGGCCATATCAGTCCGATATATTTTTATTGTTTGCACATCTTTTATAACTGACGACGTGGACGACTGACAATATGTTTTGTACGATGACGTTCACTTATACTGGTGCTCTTTCATGACCTCAGTCAAAAACTTTTGACTAGAGACCTTCTCTAAACATGTCTTTAAACTTGAGCTTAGAGAAAACCTCTTCTTTAGTCATGTTACCTTTTGAAGACACTAACTGGTCTTCACATTTTTGAGTCACCAAAAAGTGACTTAAATGCGTTTAGTTTAAATATTTATTCATCGGGTCTTAAGAAATGGAGCGGATGACAACTCCTCAAAAATAAGCCGTATTGTCATGTATAATTTCGGGATACTTTCTTTGGAGTTTGTGTCATAGGCGGTGAACCCTACTCCTTCTTTTGCTAGACATGTATGATTGCGAGACGTATGAATTTATATTTCGAAAGGGAAGATCGTATCCAATTCAACCTCAAAATTTTCTCCGAGGCGAAAATTTTTCTGGGGCGGTGGGAAAATGTCAGGTTGCTTCGCGCTGACGGAAAGTCGCGAGACTTACGAATAAAATGTTCACTTCATAAATGTAAATAAAAGACAAAACTCTCATACTCTACATTTAAGTCTACTAATTCTTTATTGTAACTAGGTAGGAAAATATAATATTATTACCTTGTCTTTTCACATGTCGATCTTGTAAATATGCACAAATTCTTGTAACACTTTTGATTCACGAATGTTTGTAAAGCACTAACTGATTATTTATTTGAACTTCACTTTGTATAACGCTATTATTCACAAGCGATAAATATTTGTAATACATATTTATTAGTCCTTTATTGTATTTTTCTATATTTTCTTATTATAATTGTTAGCGTCCGACATTTGATCTCAATATTGTAGCTCAATGCCTACGTGACTGACAAATGTCATATAATTATTTTATTGTTCAAAAATCTTTCGCTTGACAGCTATATAGTTGTCTATTGTTATGGCCAGTATAAAAGCGGACCAGGGTCATTAGGAAGCCAGTCTACTACCAGCTCTGGTAGAGAATACAAACAGCTTAAGGAGTATCTAAGCTCCTGTGCTAGTTTTGGACTGGTCTACCACCAGCCATCGTAAAGAAGAGTTGCTGCTCAAGTACGTAGGGGACAACTGGCCGCCTAAAGTCGAGTGCCCTACACGCCCACTTGGACTACGTGTCTCCGTCTGCTACGGATTCTCGAGCCTCGCCTGCATACTGCTGCCGTCGGGGTGTTCCTGAGCCCGCCTACGTGTCTGCTGAGCTGCCTACCAGTCCGCTGAGCCACCTACGTGACCGCTGAGCTGCCTACCAGTCCGCTGCTGAGCTGACTACCTGTCCGGCTGAGCTGCCATTCGCTCCCACGTCCTACCCTGGCCAGGCTAGATCTTGTTATATTTAGTTGTACATAGTTTTACCTTTTAGGCTAATTTAGTTATATAAGTCCTGTCGTGCCCTCCTAATATTATTCCTCCCTACCTCTGCCTTTTCTTGTTTCCGTTTTCTCTTGTAAATATACCGTGTTAATTATCTAACTTGTTTTCTTTTAGCTTCCTCCTCTCTTTTTTTGTACGAAGCCTTCCGCTTCGCGACAACCTGCATACATCTGCGAAGAAATTCAATGATGTATGTGAAGTCGACCAATCCGCACTGGGCCAGCGTGGTTGACTAAGGCCTAATCACCCTAATATAGGGTAGGCTCGAGCCCCTCGGTGGGGACGTATATGGGCTGTGATGATGATGATGATGATGAATCAACACATTGCGATTATTACGTAGGCAATTTAGATATAATATCAGTTTATTTTAATTATTTTATTTGTGTAGTAGAATTTTATGTTATACTAGCTGTGCCCGCGACTTCGTCCGCGTGGAATAGTAACGGCTGAACCGATCTTGATAAAAAGTACCCTATGTTATACTTTATATAATTAGCTATCTATTAGTGAAAGTTCCATCGAAATCGGTCCAGATTAGCGGGAACAAATTTTTTAAATTGTGTTTTTGTTGTTGGTACCCGATATACATTCATACCCATTTAGTAAAAACTTGTAATTTTGACATTACAAACAGAAACTTCAATTTTATTTATTTGTATAGATATAGATGTATCAATTATGATATTCTTAATCAACTGTTCCAATTCTTGGTGCGTCTATCGCATTTCCTTGTTCTGCACTACCCTAAGGTTGAATGGAAAGAAATGCCCCAGATATTAATTCTGCTTTTGTACCAAAATAAATTTATATGCATTAACTAATAAGTCAACATACAAGGTCGTCTCGTTTCGATATATTCCGATTAAAGTAAAGAAAAACAGTTTTCGTGTAAGAAAATTCCTTTCTTTAAAAATTCCTTTTCATAAGTACAGTTAAATTTAAATTAATGTACAAATCCAAAGTGATACAAAAGTTAACATGTATATACTTACATGCTAAGCTCTCGCAGATTCCAGATATATATCCAGACTATCGGTTCCAGAATAACGTTGGTCTCAATGCATCGGTTCAGGTAGGTACTTTTACACTAAAATTTAAAGTATCTCCTCAACGAGAACAAGAACTGAGGAACGGAACTGGTTGTCTTACCTCTAATTGTTGAACCACAACAATGTTGTTAAAATTGTTATTATGATGATAAATTTCTGCCCCCATGGGGAAACGAACTTCGGACCTCCAGATCCATCCCAGGTGGTCTCAACCACAAAACCACAGAGGCCATTATTTTGGACGCAGTACGTAGAGTAAAATATCTAACCCGTTTTTTTTCTATTGCAATTTGCAACATCATTTGACATAAGTATGCCATTGTTTTGATAAACGACATATTTTTTTTAAACAGCTCCAAAGCTGTCTTTAGAGAAAGAATTGCATCTGCAAAATTAGATTAAACGAACGAACCAAATACCGAACTTTATGTATCGAATATACATACAGATATAAAATAACGTGATGAACTCCGAAAAATACGATTGAGTACTGGCACATTGTATACTTTTAAAAAACGCGTCTGTGAGGGTTCAACATCTCAAAACGGCCTACGGCAAATCATAATTTACTGCGGCGGCCCTCGACTCAATCAGTGCCGATAAGATGCCGAGTCATTGGGGCTATAATGCTAAAAGGATCTGCATGGACGTATGGACGAAAAGAGGTCCCAGCATGACGGCTCGGCTTATTAATGGTGCTTTTCTTAATTTATAGTCGTAAATTGTCGTAAATGTACCCAACACTTTTTATGCAGAAAAATCAAAGATATTTTTTGTTCATTTCTACTCAAGAAAATTAATTGATGATTGACAGATTTAATAATTATTTTATTGCACATGAAACATACGTATATAGGGCTTATAACATAGGAACACAATTAAAAATAGACGGCTTTACTACAGGTATCTAGCAACATCTACAGGGCAATCGTAGGTTTGAGGAAAGTTTGTAACATGTACGAAATGGAATAGTACTAAATATACGTCCCAAGTGACGAAAACGTGATTTAAAATAAATACGAGGGTGGATTAAAAAGTTCGCGGCCTCACACATAATATATTAGAATATGCTTCAACTGCTTGGAACCCAATGTACAAAATTTATATTGATGACATAGACAAGATACAAAGAAAATTTTTGAGGCTATACGTTTTGCTATACGTTCCGTAAATGCTTTACTGATTATATTGTACCGTCGTTACTGAATCGTCGTAATGAGAGAGATCAAATACTGCTCTACAAGATTGTCAATAACCATGTTGATTGCTCCTTTCTCTTGGGAAATATTTATTTGAAGTGTCCACGCTTGAATTCTCGACAGAATATTTTATTTCATGTACCTTTTTGTAAAACAAAATTTGCTCGTAATGTTTTTTGTATCGCTCGTGTTATTTTTATAACTGTAAATTAGATAATAGTAACTTAGATATATTTCACGAAAAAATTGTTTGTTGTAGATATAAAATTAAAAAAGTGTAAATGTTGTTTGAATCGATGTAGTGGCTTATTTAGTTAATTGATCTTATTTTAGTGGCGACTGTTATTGTACTTAATCTAATTATTGTAAGTTATAATCTTATAGTGGAAACTTAACTGATATGTGTATTATGGTAACGTTATTCTAGTTGTAAAAAATAAAATAAATAGGTACCTACTCACTTTATTTTTATTTTTCTACTGTCATGATGTTGACTTCTTATCTGGTTGTTGTTTGTGGTTTTTAAATTATAACAAGATAAATGAGTACAAGTGTAGTTTTTTTTGAAAATTGAGAAAATTGAGCAAGGTGAAGTTATTAAATACTTGATAAAAAAAATTTACACCGAAAGAGGCTCACGAAGACATGGAAACAACATTAGAGGAATCTGCTCCGTCGTATACTATGGTAAAAAAGGTGAGTTGCCGAATTCAAACGAGGAGGAGAGAACATCGAGGACGACCCTCACTCTGGAAGGCTGTAGGCCTTCCAGAGTGAGGGTACTTGTACTTATTTTGTGGATGGGGATAGCGTTGCCATCCGTCCCGATAAAGCCGGACAGTGATAGGCTTTCTGACCTCTTGTCCGGCCAAATTTGACTGCGTCCGGCCAGTCCGGCTTTTGTTAGGCTTTTTAATACTTACTTTCGTTGAATCAACTCAATCAATCACTTTAGTCAGTAGCGAACGTACGAGCGAGGCGAGATTGGCTGACTCGCTCGCAACTGTGTGTTTCATTCATTATTTCTTTTGTCAATAATCCTTTTCTTAACGTCCGGTTTTGGTATTCAAAAGTCTGGCGTTTAAATATGTGATTTCTTCGATATTTTTGTCAATTATAAAAAAATTTCTTAATGTCCTGCTTTGGGACCCAAAAGTCGAAAAAAAGTTCAAAAGTCCGGCTTTTTGATTTTTAGAGATGGCAACGCTAGATGGGGATGTAGCAGCTTCGTGTGGAAATTTTCAAAAATCCTTCTTTAGTGCCCACTAAGGAAGGATAAGGACGAGACCCTGTACCGAATTTTATGTTTCTAGCTCCAGCAGCTTGGGCTCTACTTGGATATCTCAGTCAGTCGATCAGTCCGTCACCAAAGCTTTTTATGAACAATTGATCTCTTATATCCAGACAACCGGTGGTCACATGACACAAGCCCTACTTCTTTTTTTTTTCTTTTATTGAGGAACAAACAGTTTCACATAGTATAGAATGATAAGAGATAAGCTTAATGCCAAAATAAACCTATAGTTCCCTATATTTATATGTAGGTATCAAAAATCGTTGATCGGCAAACAACAAAAAAAACATTTAAGAAGAAAAATATGAATTATTTAAAAATAATTTTGAATTTTTATGCTCCTCCCATGAAAGATCCCTTCGTTCTGCCTTTAATGGTCTTCTCAAATGTCCCTCTCATAAATCTGATATCGTACATTCTTCTTTCCTTGTCCAGTCGACCCTTCTTTGGAACGGACTCCCTCTTGATGTCAGAAAGTCCACCAGTAAATCTGGTTTTAAAAACAATTTACGAAAGCTTCACCACACAAATCATTAGGTTACGACTATTTAACTATGACTGCTGATAATCGTCATACATCGGTGAATTCATGAGGAATATATTATATTTATATATAATATGTATATTAATTTATTTTTGTTATAATATGTATGTATTAGTATCTTATGCATTTTGTAGGCTATATCAAGTTTACTTTTGATCTTGTTAGTGTTAGAATAATAAGATAGATATATTCATATATATATATATATGAATATATCTCTTTGTTTAATGTTAAATTAATGTAAAACCAGTATTTTTATTTTTTATAATAGTACATCTACTTCTTTTTCTCTGCATCACCCAAAGATTGACTGGTAGAAAATGCCTCTGGCATTAAGTCCGCCTATGTACACAAATTGTACTGAAAGTATTAAATAAATAAATAAATAAATGAATGTAAGTAGCTCATAATGTGTCGAGCGGTGCGCATCAGTCTGGCGCCGCGCGCCGCCAGGACACAGCGGTACGCTGCGCCCGAGTACAAATGTGCCTAGTTTGCTAGATATAAACTAAACTTAACTATTTATTTACAAAAACACAAAGTTAGAGTACAATAATACTTTACAGTGATAACCACCATAAGCACGGACAGATATCGGTAAGTAGGCATTTACACATTTTACACAAAAACGCACTTAATGGTAATGATGCAGAAAAGTAACGTCTGTATGTTCCATTGTTACAGAGAAAAACCTATGATTTAAGAATTATGTTCTCAAGATGGTCATGTACTGCCTCGAATTCTGATAATCAAGTGCTTGTTGGAGAAAACACTAGGTATGTTTTAATAAAATTATATAATTTTTAATTTTTAATAATATGTAGGTATGTATTATACATATTATTTATGTACCATACAAATATTTATTGCAAAAATTATATATCTTTATATCTATAATTCATTGGCACAGGAATCGCGGCAGCCATGTAACGTGGATTATCATACAATTTGGAACAATAAAGAAAAATACTATACGAGATGACCAATACACAAATCACATGGTTCATTTGACTCTTCATTTGTTCATACTTCTGCATGGATGTTGTCGCTCTGGCAGTTAAGTATTAGGTACCTATCTCAGAAGAATAACTAAAGCACTTTAGTTATTGTTCTGAGGGTACCTATATGGTTTCGATTGACGTTTGTTGACATAATGTTTTCTGTCAAAATTAAGACAAAATTATCCATTCAGTTTGGTGGCGTTTTACTGATTTGATTTGTTAAATAGACGTATTTATGTTATTTATAGGTTTTTGGGTGTTAAATTAGTAAGTATAAAAATACGAAGAGATAAGACGGTGATAGCTAGCCAGGCGGGCTCAGAAGCCCTACCACCTTAAAACCTACCCCAAACCAAGCTGCGCAGATAAAAGTCTACCCACACATGGAATCGAACCCCGGACCTGCCGATCAACACCTAATGGTTTCAACCACTAGACCACGGAGGCGGTTACGGAGGCGAATACAATCTATACAGCCTAAAACATTGGGATAGTTATTCTAAAAAATCTGCTTTCAGTTTGCATTGCCCCTCATTATGTGTCAAAGAACCAAAATATTTTACTGAAATGATAGCTTCTGAGACTCCTTTTACTGTCCTGTTGCAAGTGGCAACGCTTATACCACCAATGTCAGCCACTGCGAATAAGGGGTAAATAAGCATCAGTAACAGCTAAACTTATAAATAAATTTTCCATATTGTAAGTATTAAAGCAAACTCGCCACACTAGCAGAAAGTAACCCCAAAATAACTGTCACTTAGCGCTCGGGAGTGGAATAGTAAGCCTCTATATTAAAGGGATCCCTTACGGTACTAGGCGTCCCCTAAGTGCTGGTGAAAACCAAATTTCTACTAAGTGTCACGAGGGGTGGCTGAAAAGTTCTGACCTAAGGTACTTGTAGGGAATTATAGTGGACTGTAGCTGGATAATATGATATTAATAAATATCAAAGAATATGGTTTTAACTAGGACTATGTATTCATGTCCAACTCGTCACTGAGGTAATAAAAAAACATTGAGTATCAAAAGCACCATAGACATATGCATAAAATTATAAAAGTAGAGAAGGTACTTCTCATAACTAGTTGAGTGGCATCTAGTTTCTAATCTATATAAGGAAAGTTTTGTCTAATTAGGATAATTATAGTCCGAGCAATCGATCTGTAAACATCAACATGTCTGAGTCATTGCTGCATTACACGAAATTGGAACATCGTGCCGTCATAAAATTCCTCGTAAAAAAGGAAAGAACGGCATGTTGCAGTATTGAACTTTTTCTATATCTATGCTTTTGGCACCTTGTCAGATTTGAAAATGTGGACGAAATAAAAAGACGTGTTGATTTAAAAATATAATTTTATTGTCCTTAATAACAATTTAAAACGAAGTGTTTCGTGAAAAAATCAGTTCCCCACAGGTTATGGGCTTATGGGTTAAAAATTAACACATAACAAAATAATATAAAAACATATAAATATAAAGAAAAAACATTTGATGAAAAGCTGGATGCTCAGGGTCAAGCTTTAATAATATCAACCATCGATAGGAAGCATCTGCAATACATTCTAACGTGTGAAACTACGGCACAAATGTATAAAACCTTGTGTGATATATATGATGGACAAGAATCACGAAACAAATGCAGTACGATGCAAGACTTCTTCAACTACAAATATCAAGGGCAGAATATGACAGAGTTTCTTTCTGAAATGGATAGCATAACTTATCGTTTATCCAAATTAGGGAGTACCATCGAAGAAGATATGATAATGTCAAAAATACTGTCAGCTCTTCCTAAGACCTACAATAGTTTTATTACTGCGTGGGAATCTTCTAGCGACAAAACACTGCCTAACCTAAAGAACCGTTTACTGTTAGAAGAAAATAGAAAGAACAGCCAACCTTCAACTTCGTCAATAGCATTCAAAGCTAATACAGCCATACAATGCTTAAAGTGTAATAAGAAGGGGCATAAAGCAAAAGACTGCAGATCAAAACAATGTAGTATTTGCAAAAAGTACAACCATCCAGAAGAGAAATGTTTCTTCAAAGATGCTAATAAAAACAAACACAAAAAAACTGGCAGAGTTGCTTTCTTATCATGCTGTGATGACAGTACAAACTTCAATCAACTTGATTTCATCGTGGATTCCGGATGTTCAGCGCATATGACCAATAATCTTGAAAATATAAAAAACTTTAGAAGTAAAGAGTCAGAAATTTGCATAGCCAAAAGTGAAGCCAAAATATTGTCAAAGGGTGTCGGGACAGTCGAAGGCGATCTATGCGTACTGAAAAATACGCTATATGTACCAGAGTTATCACAAAACCGAATGTCAGTCAATGAGATAACAAACAATGGTGGATCTGTGTTATTCTCAAAGGACACTGTTAAGATATGTAAAGAAGACCTAACTTTGTTTGGAAAGAAAAATGAATCTGGTTTATATACAGTAAAATTAAACCAGAACAATAAATTGGCTATGTGTGCAGAAGAAAACTGGCATATTAAAAAGGGGCATCCAGGAAAGAAAACAATTAAAATTTTACAGAAGATGGCTGATGGCATCTCATCTGATGAACTAAACAAAAATGAAGATGAATTATGTGAAGTATGTATCATGGCGAAACAAACTAGAAAACCATTTAACACAGAAAGAACTAGAGCAATACAACCTCTAGAAATACTACATACTGATGTTTGCTACGTTGAACAAACAACGTGGGATGGAATGAGATACATAGTTACAGTTTTGGACGACTACACTCACTTCACAAAAGTATACCTGATGAAAAGTAAATGGGAAGTTCCTGATATAATCAAACAATACATATATGAATCTGAAAGAGAATTAGACTTGAAAGTGAAGAAGGTGCGATGTGACAACGGTGGCGAATACACTGAAAAAGAATTTAAAACCTGGTGTCAACGAAGAGGTATTAAATTAGACTATACAGTCCCTCACAGTCCCGAATTAAATGGAAAAGCTGAAAGGCTCAACCGTACCTTGATCGAAAAAGCAAGAGCCTTTTTATTTCAATCAAGACTAAATAAAGAAATGTGGGGAGAGGCTGTTCTAACGGCTACGTACCTAATGAATCGCTTACCTTCAAAAACTACGAGTACTACTCCGTATGAACTATGGTATAAAAGAAAACCAAATCTGTCAAATATTAGAACATTTGGTAGCGTGGGATATGTGAAACGCTTAGGATACCTAAAGAAGCTAGAGACCAGAACCAAGAAGCAAATAATGATGGGATATGCTCCAGTTGGATACAGAATGTGGGATCCTGATCGCAGAAAAATCACAATTGAGAGAGACATCATATTTGACGAAAAAGAAATTGTTGATAACGATAAAACCTTAGCAATATTACCTCAATTTGAAAGCGAAGATGAACATCCGAACAGGCAAAAATCACATATCAGCTTACAAGAAAAAGTAGATGATAATCTTGAATACTGTGATCCTGTAAGCTCTGACACTGAAAATGATGAACAAAAAAGACAAAAAGACAAGGAACAAGATTTTGATATAGAAATATTAGAGCAAAAAAAAAACAACTGAACAAGAAAAAAATAAAGAAATGGAAGAACATACAGAAACGGAAAATAAAGAACAACAAAAGCAAATTGAACTAGCAAATAAACATAACAGAGAATAAGGAGTGAGAACTAAAAGAATTAGAAAATTGCCTGATAAATACAATGACTATGTTTTGCTTACATATGAAGAAGCAATAAATAGTAAGGAAAAAGCAAATTGGGAGAAGGCAATTCAAGCAGAAAAGAATTCATTAGAAGAAAACAAGACTTGGATCTTGGTTAACAAGGAAGAGGTGAAAGGGCACAGGATACTGTCAAACAAGTGGGTTTTCCGCATAAAAGACGATGGAACCTACAAGGCGAGGTTAGTAGTACGAGGCTGTGAGCAGAAAGGCAACCTTGATTACGATGAAATTTACAGTCCGGTCGTATGTCAAACTGCTCTCAAAACTTTATTTGCCTTAGCAGCCGCCAAAAACCATCACATATTTACTTTCGATGTAAAAACTGCTTTTCTCTATGGTGAATTGACAGAAAAAGTATTCATGAAGGTACCCAAAGGATACAATAAAATGGAAAAAGAAAAAGTATGTTTACTAAAAAAGGCCCTTTATGGACTGAAACAAGCGCCTCTTACCTGGAATAAAACCTTCACACAGACTAAGACAGATCTAGGCTTCAAAAATATTAAAAATGACAGATGTGTTTTTATAAACAAAGATAAGTCTGTCATTATCGCTCTATATGTCGATGATGGGCTAGTTATTGGACAAGACAAAGAAAATTTAAAACAGATTTTGACGCAACTTGAAAACACATTTCAAATGAAGAAAAATGAAAATCCTACAAATTATTTGGGAATGGAAATACAACATTTAGAAGAAGGTATAAAAATTACTCAGAAAATTTACATAAATAATATGTTGCAGAAATATGGGATGGAGAACGCTAAACCATCCACTATACCTAGTACTATAGATTCAGAAAAGACACAAGAAACTTCCCAGGAGAAGGTAGACTATCCATAGAGAGAAGTCGTGGGAAGCTTACTGTATCTTTCTACTAGATCAAGGCCGGACATAGCTCAAGCTGTGAACCAAGCTACTCGAAAAACTGAAAATTTCTCTAAAGATGACGTAGTTGCAGTGAGAAAAATACTGAAATACCTAGTCGGAACAAAAGATAAAGGGATATTGTTTAAGAGGAACACACCTATAAGTAGCATCCAAGCGTTTAGTGATTCTGACTATGCAGGTGATCTGACGACAAGACGGAGTACAACTGGAACTGTGTTGATGCTTGACAATGGACCTGTGTACTGGTCATCGAAAAGACAGCCTATCGTGTCACTTTCCTCGACGGAATCTGAATTCATAGCTGCCGCTGATAGTTGCAAAGACGCCATATACCTAAAATCCTTGCTGAACGAATTGGTAGACGAAAATATCAAGCTTACTCTGCACGTGGACAATCAGAGCTCCATACAGTTGATAAAAACCGGTTGTTTCAACAAAAGATCCAAGCATATCGACGTGCGTTACCATCATATTTACGAGAAGTACGTTGACGGCGAAATTGATGTCACCTACTGTCCTTCTGAGATCCAGTTGGCCGATATTATGACGAAACCTCTAAACAGAGTGAAGTTTCAAAGGCACTGTGAAAATTTAATTTTTTAAGACTATCTAATATATATATTTTATTTGTAATAACTGCAATATCAGTAATTGTTAAACTGTCATACCTAAATAGTTTTAGAGTTAGCGAATTTTTAATTTCATTGAATTAAGTAAAGGCAGTTGTAAAATTAGGAGAAGGTGTTGCAGTATTGAACTTTTTCTATATCTATGCTTTTGGCACCTTGTCAGATTTGAAAATGTGGACGAAATAAAAAGACGTGTTGATTTAAAAATATAATTTTATTGTCCTTAATAACAACTTAAAACGAAGTGTTTCGTGAAAAAATCAGTTCCCCACACGGCAAAGGAGATTTTTGAAGAAATTTCTGCAGTTTATCCAGAATCTGGACCATCGTCTGCCACTTTCAAACTTTGGGCAAGACTATTATTCCAGCAAGGTCGAGAGTCATTGGAAGATGACCCCCGCCCTGGGCGACCAAACACCACCGTCACAGACGAAAACATCGCCAAAGTGATGAAAATTGTACTGAAGGACCGTCGAATAAAAATGTGGCAGATAGCAGAAGAGTTGGGCATCAGTAAGGAATGAATTGGTGATATCTTACACAATCATTTGCACATTGTATAAAATTTGTGCACGTTGGGTTCCAAAAATGCTCACGCCGCTCGATAAGCAGTTTATGGTCGAAAAGTCGACTTCGAAACTCATGGCCACTACTTTTTGGGATTCGGAAGGAATTTTACTCATTGACTATCTTCCAAAAAAAACTATAATGAACGCCGAGTATTATGCAGCACTTATAAAAAAAGTACGCAATCTTATTGTGGAAAAAAGAAGGGGGAAAATCAGTAAAGGAATTTTGTTTTGTTTTTGCAAGACAATGCGGCAGTCCATACGGCGCGAGGCAAGCCCTTCGAGAAACTAGCTTTGATGAAGTGAATCACCCACCCTACAGTCCAGACCAGAATTAGAAAAAAGACCTTCGGGGACGACGACGATTTGGGGATGATAAAGAAATTAAAGCTGCCGTGAACGAGCATTTTGACTCCAAAGCTTCATCTTATTTTTAATGGGATATAAGCTCTTTTTAAAAGATGTGAGAAATGCGTTGAAGTAAAGGGAGATTATAAGGAAAAAAATTAAAATTAGATTTTTATCTAGCCTTTTAATATACCTTAGCCTCAGAACTTTTCAGACGTCTCCTCGCATCGTTGTTTAGGGGTTACCTAAAATTTAGGGATTGTGTGAAACTTGCCATCAGACACATTAAATTCCACCTGGACGTTCTTAAACTAAGAACGTCCAGATTTTTAATAATGTTACATTTCTTATACTGAGTTTGTTATCGAACTCCTCCGAAACGGCTTCACCATTTTTTATAATATTTTTAACCAAATTCAAAAAAGGAGGAGGTTCTCAATTAGATGCGTATGTTTTTTTGTTTCTATGTTACGCGATTACGCCGCCGATTGTGAACCGATTTTCAAAATTCTTTTTGTATTCGATAGATAAACCCCTGGGATGGTCCCAAAGTCACCAAATTCAAGGTTAGATGATGGGTTCCCATACAAATCGAGGAAAACTCTTAAATTTTTAGGTGTGTCCAACGTGTTTTGTGTGTATATATACTCTTTATTGCAAAAAAACACACATGGGGAAACACAAGTAAAAAACAGAAGATGCAATGGTGGACTTATCTCTAAAGAGACACCAAGATAAAATAAACATAATTATTGATATTTAAAAGATAAATATATACATAGGTATATATAAACTAATATATATTATATATATAATACAATACATAATATAATATATATACATACACCATAGATATATATTCATATATAACTAAATAAATAAAAATGAAATGATGATGATAACAAATTAGGTTCATACTTTAAGCTCCGAAAGAAAGTGCTGCTTCAGTTTACGCCGAAATGACTCCACTGAAGAGCATAGATGTAAAGTACCCGGTAAATGATTCCACAGTTGGGTGGCACGAAAGGAAAAGGAGTGGAGAAGGAAGTTGGTGTTGCATATGGGGAGATCGAGCTTTCTAGTATAGTTGGAGCGCATAGGACGAGAGGGAAGAGGTAACAAGTTGAAACGGGAACTGAGATAAGGCGGGGCATTGGGATCTCTGAGGATTTTAAATAGTGTTGTAAGGATGTATGTTAAGCGATTACTCCGCCAATTTTTGTATTTCATAGAGTATACTCCTAGGGTGGTCCCAAGGTCACCAAAGTCAGGACCTAATGATGGGATCCCATGAAAATCGAGGGAAACCCTTAAATGACTTGATCTGACCTTGGACTTGAATTTAATACCAGCTTTTTAAGACATCATCGTTTGGCACCGATTTCAATATAGAAGTATGATGTTGTCTGTACCTATTCTTACATTATTTTAACTTTTCAGTGTTTTTGAAGTTTAAATTTTTTGTAAAATATTTTTTTTTCGGTATATTTGGTAGGTCTGAGAATAGGTCATAAGTTATTTTTTATACCCCTTGGTGATGAGGAGCCACCCTTATCACTTTTTTTTGGGGGGAAATGCGTGACCGCACCTTACCCGCCGACGGCTAGACGGCGGGCGGCGTAACCCGGCAGACTGCTAGGCCTACCCACTAAAACCCCCCAGTGTTCTCCCTGCCCTTATGGGCGCGCTAGGTAAGGTCCACTCTGCGACTCCACTACCCACGCGCCCGGGGAACCCGACCACCCGGTCGGGCTATCGCCAAGGGGGGATCGCCGGAGGACACCAGGACAATCCCCAGACGGAGGGCCTTACGGCGTCGTGCTCGGGGCCAACCCTGCACGCAGGCCTTCACGACAGGGTCACTATATAGCTGAGGAGTATAGACGGGCCATAGATGGGCATTAAAAAATAGTACAGATTTTTCTTTGACAATTATTATGACGACACGTAGTTCGCGGGAACAGCTAGTAATATTATATTATCTATTATTTGATCCCACAAATGCCAAAACATATATAGTCTTTGATCTTTGAATCTGACATTTGATTTAAAATTATTATCTTTTTTCAAAGAAAATAATAATGAAATTACATTAAAAGCACCATAAATTATTTAAGATTGTTGTCTGTAACAATAATACGCTAAACCATGGCGTAGGAATGAGGTTAAACAAAAGAAAATACTTTATTCCATTTGAATCCAAGGAAAATATTGTGAAGGAACTGTGTTCGCCCGGGGACATTCCATTCATGAGCTAGGTACGTATTTATACTGTCGTCAGCAGAAGGAACATAGTTACTTGAATACGATTGAGAAAACAAAAAGCTCAATTCAGGCATTAAATTTAATACGCGGAATATGTTATTAAACCATTTTTTCCTTAGGAACTGTGTTATGAAAAGATCTATTTAAAAAAACATCCGAAAAAGGATATCTTAAATGTTTTATACCAGATACAAGACCACCATAATATTTATCCCTATCCCTACCTAGCACCTATTTCAAAACAAAATCTCTCAAAGGACAAGTGTAGACAATTAGGACAGGATTATAAAACGTAAAGTCATTTTTGGTTATACCTAACCACTACCCAACGCTGGAGTCTGATTAAAAAATGACACGATGTAAAGCGAAAACAGGGACGTTTGTAAATTGTGTATTATCGATTTCAAAAATAATACATACATGTTACTATCACAAATCCCTTCTTTTTTTTTTCTTGCATTTAATGTTGTTTAATTGATCATGTTTTTATTTTTGATGCAATCGTATATTTTTGGGGTTCCGTAATAAACAAGGAACCCTTATAGTTTCGCCATGTATGTCTGTCTGTCTATCCGCGCTTTTACTCAGAGACTATTAGTACTAGAAAGCTGGAATTTGGTATGGGTATGTATATTAATCATGCCAAAAAAGTGGTGGAAAAAACTTTTTTTTAGGGTAGCTCCCATACAAGTAAAGTGGGAGTATTTTTTTTTCTCAACTAACCCATCGTGTGGGTTATTGTTGAATAGGTCTTTAAAAAATAATGTTAGGGTCAGAACACTATTTTTCGATTTAGGGATCCGTTTCAGAAATATTTGGTAGATTTGCAAATTTTTGATAGAGGTAAGTGTCCCCCCCCCCCCTCTATCTGGTAAACATAACCGTTTACCAGATAGAGGGGGGGGGGGGGAAATATGGACACGTGAAAAAAATTGCAACAGTAGTATTATAACGAAGTTTAAAGGAAAACTATCAGAGTTGAGTACTAAATACAAACTAAAAAGTTATAGACGACTAACTTATAAAAGTACTCGGAAAAGTAAAATGTATATTTTTTATACACTGACCTTCAAAAGTAAGTACCACACTTTTAAAATTGCAATAACTTTTAAAGTAGGCAAAATATATTTTCAAAATAAAAAGTATTAAAAAGACTAATGTATAAAAGACTATAACTTCCGAGAAACCTGACGAAATGAGCTGAAAATGTTTTTTGTTTGATTCCTTTATCTTTTGTAGTTTACGGAAAAATTTAATTTTAAAAGTGTACTACTTACTTTTGAAGGTCAGTGTAGTTAAAAAAACTATAACTAAACCTTTTCCAGGTAAGTATGTTATGGTGCTACGCTTGATAATGCAGGGGTATGTTTTAATTTATAATAACTATGTATAGCTAGCGAGAGCTGCGAATATTCTAGCGTGCCGACTATTGCATCACACATTATTCATAATGTCGTCGCTGCGCACACAAAAATCGCTATTTGTTTTTAGAACTCTTTACAGGAGAGAAAAAACGTTTCATCTTTACGGAAAATATTGCACTCATAACGTATAGCATATCATTAGACGCGTTACCTTTTATATACTTAATATTATTCGAATATTTGTATAATATAACTGTATAATTAGTTTTGTCTAAAATCGACAAATTTGTGTAAATTTTCAGAAATCACTACGTGTGTTAAGTGCTTATTGCTGATTTAGTTTCCCTTCCCCTCCAAACATTTTATGCAATTTATTGACATTTAGTTTACGGTATATTTCTTGAATAAAATATGTTTAGGCTTAAATGAAAACGATCACGATTTATCTACTTATTAAAATGGTTTCATTTAATAAATCTAGACTTCCTGATTCCTACTGAAAATTAGGCTACAGACAGAAAATTCACACTAAAAAGAACAAAAGACAAGTAATATTGTAATAGAGTGTTTCACTAACTGGATTGTGTCGTGTGTTATTGTTTTGTATATTTATTTTTGTGGCGTGGAAGCAATGTAAGTCATGTATACGTCAATGTATGTGTAAATGTTATGTAAGTTAAACACCCCCAGTTACTCATTTTTCATGACCATCGTTACATCCCTTTAAGAACATTTACCGAACACAAGAAAAGCATTTACCGATAACCTATGTCACTGAGTGTTAGTCAAACTCAAAGCCTTCATCCCCAACCAAATAGTAGAGAGATTTAGTGATATAAGGGTAAGGGACAAATTAAATGTCTAATGCACTGATACAGGTGAACTGAGGTCGTAATTAGGATTTCGAGCTTTGGATATCAACTGGAATCCAAATTTCCCGAATTTATAGGCTTATTGATAAATTCTAGTACGAGGTTTATTTCAATATATAATCATCCAAATATAGACTAGTTGATATAGATTTATGGCATTATACGAAAATACTGCAATAGTTCTTAATATCTTCGTCGATTGACGTAGTATAGCTAACAAAGAGCTATGAGCAAATTCTAAAGTTAAGATTCGTCAATGCGTGAATTCATATCATAAAAGTATTTCTATAGTTTTCTCAAAAAATCTTATACAACAATAAAATTACGAATAACATAAATCCTAGTTCAAAAATGTGTCAATTAGCCTAAGTTGTCCGATAAACTAGATGTCGACCTCATGGACTCGTCCTTGTTACGCTTGCACAAATTGTCATCCACTAATAAAAATCAGATAGCATTGTCAGAGCGTCTGTGTAGCGTTCTACAGGACACTGAGCTCGGATGCGCCTGACACGAAACTATGTGAACAAGTTCGTACAAGTCGGACGTTACAAATTCATCCCTGACAGCAGGGACAGGGGTCCGGAAATATGTGGAGAGTGGCTTTTCATATTTATTATTTTTTGAGGTAGCTTGTTGTTATGCCTTTACATAATGTGAACATAAATTATATTGTTTTGTTTATATGTACTCTTGTTTTATCAATAAATCAATAAAATTAACGTAAGCATCGGTTTGATTGCTACTTCCATTCTCATCTGCAAAGACGCTTTAGTTTAGCCAACGTTTATTCCAGAATTCCAAAGCGCTCAACCTTGTAATATCGCGGATTTCTTATATCCGCTACAAAATCACGGGCAAAGCGTTTAGCAAAAAGGTATCACCCTAAAGAATAGCGTAAGCTATAAATAAGCCCTTTGAGGCTGCTGTTGCCGGTCGTATTTGGATTTTCGACTCGGGTCCAAGCCGGAATCGACATGATTGTAAAGGAAAAGGTGCGAGAGCAAAAAAATAAACAAAAAAGTTGAGCAGTTCTTTTTCGAACCTTTCCCGGTTGTCATTCGAATATTAGAAAGGAAAATTAAAAATGGCACTGAATAATCTGGAATAAATTTTTCGAAGCGTAAGCAGCACCGAGATCTTAACGTTGTTAACTGGTATTTAAGACCTTTATATACACTCGCGAGCAAAAGTTTGGAATCAGTTACTTGAAATTGGTTGCGCGTTATCTTGAGTAGTTAATACTTTTTTTATAATCGTAAAAATGACATCATTTTAAAGGTTCAACTCTTTACTGTTAAACTGATACCGAATTCATTAAAAATAAGCCAGTATTTATGGAGCCATTCCGCATTAAGTGAAGGTGTATCGAAAAAGACGTGTTTCAATTGTTTGATACGTCACGAGTTGCGACCTATTGACCCCCTATAAAAGCACCTGTTATCGGATTTTCTTTATCAGTCGACTTTCACACGTTGACCGGTACACATCTCCGCCACTTTTGACCCTTTACCTTGTACGAAAATGGAGACAACACCTACAGAAGCAGCACAAATCGTAGCCCTATTGCAAGAAGGGCTCAGCCAGCGGGTTGTCGCTCGTCGGCTCCACATAAGCCAATCCTGTGTTTCGAAAGTTTATAAGCGCTTTCGGGAGACTGGTGGCTTTATCCCGAGACCAAGATCTGGACGGCGCCGGTGCACATCGGAGAGGGATGACCGTTTCATCGTGTCAACCTCTCTCCGAAATCGGCATTTCACGTCCAACAGGAGCTCCGAGATGTTCGTGGGGTAGCAGCCAGCGAGTGGACAGTTCATCGACGACTCAAGCAAGCGAATCTGACTCCAAAAAGGCCTGCCTCAGGCCCGAAACTCACGGCAGCTCACCGACAAGCACGCCTTCAATTTGCTCGCACCCATCTTGATTGGAAGGTTGAGCAATGGAGGCAAGTCCTGTTCTCCGACGAAAGCAGGATGTATTTGCACGGTAGCGACAGAAGAGGACGGGTCTACAGGCGGCCTGGGGAGCGATTTGCACAGTGCTGTGTCGCTGAAACAGTGGCTTATGGGGGCGGCTCTTGTATGATGTGGGCCGGCATTTCCTTCGATGGTAAAACCGAGCTTGTTTTCGTGCCTGGCGGGGGACGAGGAGGCGGTCTAACTTCGGACCGGTACATTTCCGATATTCTCCTGGAACATGTCGTTCCCTATGCGGGATACATCGGTGATGACTTCCTCCTTATGCACGATAACGCTCGTTGTCACACTGCCCGTGTAACAACGGAATACCTCGAAGAAGTCGGTATTGCCACATTGGACTGGCCAGCGCTCAGCCCTGACTTGAATCCCATTGAGCACGTGTGGGATGAACTGAAGAGTAAGGTTCGTTCCAGAACTCCTGCTCCTTCATATCTGAATGAGCTGAAATCAGCGTTGATTGAGGAGTGGGAAGGTATTCCACAAGAATCAATTCAGAAGCTGATCAGGTCTATGGAGAATCGTCTTGGAGCAGTTATTAGGGCGAGGGGAGGGAACACAAAATACTTATTTTTAAAGATAAATAAAATTTTTATTTAATAATTTTTGTTGTTTTATTCATTCATTATTTTTCCCTATTTCCTTGTTTTCCTACCTCCTTCACTTAATCCGGGATAACTCCACAATTACGGGCTCGATATGAATTAATTTTATATCAATTTAAAGTGGACAGTTGCACCTTTAACATGATGTCATTTTTATGATTATTAAAAATTTATTTAGTAAGCAAGATCACGCGGAACCAATTTCAAGTCACTGATTTTGCTCGCGAGTGTAATATTGCGAAAGCAATTCGATCGATACCTTATTAAATAAGGTATCGATCGAATTGCTTTCCCAAAATTCTAGGTAACTATTTGGTCTGAATGCAATTTGATTTTAATTGAAAGCTTTATCACCTCGCACCTCTGAGCAGGGGCCCTCAAATATCAGCTCGACCCTCTTGCATCCCTGTAAGCAAAGGCGTGCATTCCGCATTGTCGGTGAACCGCCTCAATGGAGACGTTGATTCTCTCTGCGTGCTCTATTGACTTTTCAACGGAAAGTGCTCTGAGGAACTGTTTGCATTAGTGCCTCGTCACCTTTCTACCATCGCACCACCCTCCACCCCAGCAGAGTTCATCCGTACCACCTGGAACCGATCTGCTTGGTTTCAGCGTTCATTTCTCTCAGGTACGTGCTGAAACTGGAACGAACTCTCAGCTGCGGCTGTTACCTGAGCGCTACGATATGTCCAACTTCAAACGAGGCTTAAAAAGATTACTTCTCTCCAGCTAGGCAGTAGTCTTGTATAGTACATGTAAGATGTACGAATAGGTAACGTGGGTAACGTGGGCACTGTATTAAACAAACGTTACCGAGCGCGAACTCTTAATCGTACCTAATCGTACATGTATACAACACTGCCAAAGCGTTAAGGGTTAACGATTGATGAGGTACGAGTAAGCGAGGTAACGTGCCCTGCAGTGTGTTCAACGCTGGTAGATGACTCAGGACACAAAAATTTGAACGTATTTAGTATGGAGCCGAGACTTAGAATATTTTCGACGGTTTTTGTAAGTAATTTCAACCTTGTATAATTTCAAGAAAAATAGTTACAAAAATGCTTAAATATCTCGAAAAAGGCCAACGGAGCTATAAAATAACGTCAGTTTTGATCCCCTAACACTCCTAAACTAATTAGGATACACATAATGGACTTATCACAAAATGGTCAAGTGTGAGTTTGACTTTTTTTCATACAAAATTTAGATTTTGATATTAAGTTTAGTCCAGATTCCACCTTGTGTATCAAATAGGGTGCGAATTTTAATTGAACTCATCCATACCTACCAAATATGTTGATTTTTTTAAGTGCTGGCTGCAATCAAAAATCAATTGAGTTTTATTTGGCTTTTTCGGAAAATTTGTTTTCGCCAATTTGAGAAAAAAGATTTGTGTGTATTTAGTCTGTAAACTATATTGCTCCGAAATTTCAATCTCCTAAAATTATGTTTCTTTCCCCATATTAATAAGCTAAATGTTTCAATCAATATTCGTACCTATTAATACGGTACTATTCATTGTACTAAAAGTGGTATAAATCTACGATACTCATATTACTAATAGCACGAATAAGCTGTACTAGTACCTTACTCGTACTGTACGATTATAGTTCAAACCCAATAATGTACGAATACGGACAAGACTGAGCTATACCCCTGACATTGCAGATGTCCATGAGCGGTGGTTAGCCATTTATCATCGAGTGGGCCACTGACTCGTCTGCCACCGACAGTAATAAAAAAATCCAAATGCGACACTCAAAGCAAAAACGCGGAGAAGTTAGACATACAATTTTTTGTCACCTCATTTGGGTCATTACCGCAGCATAAGTAATTTGTCGTTTATTAAAACCAGTCGACACAGACAGTATACACGACTCATTTTTGGGTAAACATTAGAGAAGAAAATTAGTTTTGACTGCAAACCTTGTAGTGCATGTAAAATAATGGGTAGTTCCAGCTTTCTGCGGGAGATCCCTACACACACACGTCTTAAGACATACCATGCAGCTTAATAGTATGGTACATTGATTTACTACCAACGTAGAAAATCTGTCACCTAATCGACTATACATTTCGGCGTGTTGACGTGCCGACAGCTCATCATTTGGAAAAGAACTGCACGAGTCGCGATTGGGCAGTTCTTCACCGGCCCACTTTTCGAACGTTCATGCGTCATCTACGTTTGGTAGTAAATCAATGGTATGGTACCTAAAACATACCATCTCTTATTTCACACTACTACCTTTGGCCACATTAACTTTTTGGTTATAATGATCGAATCGCGAGAGATGCCCACGGACACTCTGCCGTGCGCAATTCTTGACTACTACTTTTTTTCCTCCCATCCTTCCTCCCTATGCATGCTGTTCCCTTTTTTGTTGCAGCGCTCCCAACCACAACCCCAGACTACGTCGCGTGTCCCTTACCTCAGTTTATGCTCATCCTTTCCGACCTTCGCCTCTTTTACTATTGGTGAACGAGCTTCGTATCCATCTGAAGTTTTCCTCTAAACTGACACTCCTTGTCATTCCCACAATCACAAATACTCCTGTAGATGAGTTTCATCTCATGTAGGCTCTTAATAAAAATCTATAGCTATACATCAAGCTGTCTGAAATACATGCCATCTATAAAAAACCGGCCGAGTGCGAGTGGAGCTCGCGTGAAAAGGGTTCCGTACGATGTTACCTATTGAGTGATTTACCATGTTATTTTAATATCATGGACTTCTTATAGGTTTTTCTATAATCTATAAGTAGAAAACTAATTTCTGTATTTTTTTCAAAATTTTAGGCTCAGTAGTTTCGGAGATAAGGGGGGGGGGGGAGGGGGGGGGGGATTTTCTTCTATTTTTTTGAATAACTTGGAAACTATTTATTTTAACATAACAAAATAATACATTTAAGATCTTCACAACAAGATTTCAAGATTCATTTAATATGTCACACGATGCAGTTTTCAAAAAATTGTTTTTTTTTCACCTTCTCCCCAAAATGCCCTTCCATATACAGATTTCATCTATTCACGTCACACCTCTGCGTTTGGGTCACAGAAATTCATATGTGTACCAAATTTCAACTTAATCGGTCTAGTAGATTCAGAGATAATTGCCTGTGACTGACAGACAGACGGACACACGAGTGATCCTATAAGGGTTCCGTTTTATATTCGGACGTACCGAACCCTAAAAATGATGTGTCTCTACTATATAATCCTGAATAAAGCATTTAGTTATAATATAAGACTCATACGTATATATTTTCTAATTTTTAAAGTGACGGCTGAAAGTTTTAATAGAATTTGATAAAACTTTTATTCCAGCTGAATTTAAAACGTTTAATAAATGAAGTGAAATATTTTACATAAACTACATTTCTCATTGTACAAAAACTATTCCAGCTCCAAGGCAGCGCATTGTGTTCTGAAGAGCCTCTGATAACAATAGCGTCTAAGAAGCCACTCTCTATTGCATGTCTTTCCTCGAGTTCTCATAGAAGCACACAATGAACATAGATTATGGCCGGTAATAGTGTTTCAGATTCAGCTTTTTACACCTGCAACGAAAAAAATTGGTGTATTGGGCTTGCATTTGCAAACACTAGGTACAACACAATCAACACCAGAATTCAATTCAAATAAAACATATTGAAATAATCTCAACATATTTAAAAACTGTCTCTGTATCTGGACATTGAATATTTATGAGCAAACCTTTACCAAATACCACGGACCAATGAATATATTCGTCCATACCTTAACGAATTAAACTAAAATAAAAATAACAGAAAATAGATCGATATCTATGATTTGCAGATGATTTTTTTATATTAATATCGTAATCGTTACCAATATTAGAAATGCAAAAGTATGATTGTTTAGCAACCTTCTTTCACGTACTTCATGTAGCAACAGATATTTATTCCAGGTTCGTCGTGTTCCTGACTCGTCGTATTTCAGATTCTTTGTAATGCATACAAACAACATCACATGCTATACCTCTACACATTACGATACAATATTAATGTCATGGATGGTATCATAGTGAATTTTAAATAACATCACAATATGTTGAATTTGCGTCTGGTAGTCATCATCTTAAGGATTCTTACATTAGTCTAAACTGATGATGGAGTTTGGAGTTTTTTAATATATTATATTAGGCACCTACCAACCCTTGGTTTTATACTTTAAAGTTTTAAATACAACTTTGCAATTTATTTAAAAATGCTAAATAAATCGAAATAAAATCAACAAAGAAAAATTTCGTTTCGAGCGAGATTTGAACCCGCCGCGTCTCCAAAATACCGTGTTGACGCCTTGACCATCTAAGACTAGACCAGCGAGTTCTTACACACTCCGATGAAATTTTTAGCCTTATTGATCTCCTTTATTCTTTGATAGGCCAAAGTAGTCTTTTTTTATTATCTGTATCAACTTCGTATCAACATTTAATATAGAAATCCTTACAGATTTCTTGAAAATTGGTTAAGAATAAAGCAAACTTATACATTTTATATAGAACTTTGCAATTTCTTTAAAAATATTAATAAAGTCAACAAAGTAAAAATTTTGACTCGGGCGTGATTTGAATCCGCAAAATTTGAACGAAATTTTTCTCCTCCTCTAAGGAGGAAAAAAACTTCGTATTCTCGCAAGAGCAACTCCTTATAATAATATAACTCCTTTTAACAGTTATGAGATAGCGAAGAAAATCTTTAAATATTGTTTAGATTGTAAGTAGTATTCTTTCATGTAGGATATTTAGGTGTTTACACCAAATTCGTCTTACTTGTACAGAGGTACGTGCATTAAAAACTATCAAATGAATATAAAGCCGCAGCCTCTGTGTAATTGAATTTTGTTTATTGCAATTTCTAAAGCTTTTCAGCTATTTGCGTTTATGGTAGTCGTCATCTCATCTGTGATATGTGACTGATGATGTAACAACGCAACCTCTTTATACTTTATTTAGATTTTGGTAAGTTCTTAAGCTATTCAGGTAATCTGAATGTTATCACCTCATTTTACTGACCTAATAATGAAAGGCTTCATGTGGGTTGGAAGTCAGGGGATAGCTGAATATATATCAAGGTGCCACTTCGGCCACACCTAAAATACTTGGGTCTGGTCATCAATGGCCGCTGGGGGTTCGACGAACACTTTCGCCGCCTCGAACCCCGCCTTCTCGGCGCTGCCGATGCACTCGGACGCCCTTTCCCTAATGTGGGGGGCCCGGGCTCCAATGTCCGGCAGTTGTATGCCGGCATTGTAAGAAGCATGGCCCTGTATGGGTCTCCTGTTTGGGCTGACGCCCTGGGGCCTCGCGCCATTGCGTGCCTTCACAGAGCCTAGCGGACTATAGCGCTGAGGGCCATACGAGGCTACAGGACCATCTCACACACGGCGGCCTGCTTGATTGCTGGAACCCCTCCGTGGGAAATAGCCGCATACGTGCTAGCAGCAACTTACCGTGTCTGCGCAGACGCAAGGGACGGTGGCCAGCGCTTGGCACCTAGAGAGAGGGCCTCCGTCTTAAAGGAGGCCACTGTGGAGGCGTTTCGCCTGTGGTTTGTGGCACAGAACACAGAAAGAGGTTAGAAAGGCAATCATGCACCGTTTGTACGGGAACCGCTGTCGCCAGTTTTGCTCCCACTTCTTTTCCTTGCACCGCCCATGCAAAGTCGCGCGAAATCGGGCTGAACCAATCACAACGCTCACTGGGCTCCTCATTCACAGAAACTCACTGACGTCCAGAGCCGCGTGTACAAATAACATTATTTTAGTGATTGACATCGATTAATAGCTATCGATATTAAATATTGCCAGCAATTTAACCATTTGAAATATTTAGAAAACCAAAAAAATAATTATTACTTTCATTATACGTTTATAATTAATAATATTCAAGTAATATTTTGTTTCTATGTAACAAAATTAAAGCTTTTTAGCTCAAAAATGTTGTAGGTTAGACGTAAAATAAAAGAAAAACTATAATACTATAATGCACCGGTCTGAAAGCATAAACTAGAATGGATAATCTGACAAACGGACGTGCGGTAGTTTAGTTGTTAGGATATTTTAGGTGGATGGAGAAGTAAATATTTGTAAAGTAAATATTTACCTGTAAATTTGTGTTTTTTAAAGTACTCTTGTGTACTTAAAGTACTATTTTAGCATAGGTAGGTGGCCATGCAAGTGTGTCTTGCATGGCCACCTACCTATGCTAAAATAGTCATATAAATATTATGGTGATATTAAAAATTCTAAGTTGTAAAATTAGTTTAGAATTTGCCCATAATTTTTTTAATAATCGAACTAATTGTATCGTGAAAATTGAAATTAATTTTACAATTTTAATCTTTGATTACATCGCCGTACTTATATGAATAGGATGTTAGAAAGGATAGGTGTTAGCTTCGCCAAAAATTCTGTATTCGAAAAGTAATAATTATTATTATGGCATTTTAAGTGAGAAATAATATGTTATTTTTACTTAATACAAATATTTTAAAATATACATTTATCGATAAAATGTAATGCGTGCGTTTTTTGATTAGCACGACACTATCCCTTGTACTGCGACTACTGCGTTAATGCTCATTAAGCCAAATGCATCACTACCGAAAGCAGTGTACTACATTACGCCCTCTAAGTGATATGGCAAAAATCGCGGGCGTACGTTGCCGGTAATGTATATTTTTTAAGAAAATATTATGTAACTTATCGTTATGATCAGTTTTGGTGGATTTTGACATTATGATCTATGGAATATGGTCATTGTGATTAATTTACTACTTACCGATGAAAAGAAATTCCTTCTTTAGCTACACTTGACACCTGACTTCTTGTTTTACAAGTAATTATAGCACAAGAAGGCATTTTTTTATATTTATAGCGCCGCGCTTCACGATACACTCACTGTAGTTGTCCGTCAGTGATTAAACAACGCGTTCGCGTTGCGGGGCCACAAGTATGAGCATTTAGTCATAGTTGTGGCTACGCGTGCCCCGCCCACATAGCCCTTCTAACCTCTTTCTGTGTTCTGTGGTTTGAGGAGCTCGACGAGTATAAGGGTTCGGCCTCGATTTCTGCTAATTTGTCCAGGACCTTGGAGGCCATAAACCCCTTCCTCACCAGGTGGGCGAACAGGCACCATGGGTCGCTCTCATACCACCTGGTGCAAATCCTAAGCAGCCATGGTTCTTTCGGCCGCTATTTGCAGCGCATTGGGCGAGAAATGACCCCAGAGTGCCACCATTGTGGCGCAAGCGAGGACACCGCGCAGCACACTTTAGAGGTATGCCCCGCTTTCTCCTCACAACGCCAGGAGTTGGCAGCGGTCGTTGGCCAGGACTTTTCCCTCCAGAACGTGGTTAGCGCCATGCTAGAGGGAGAGTATGCGTGGGGTGTGGTAAACTCTTTCTGCGTCGAAGTTATGACGCAGAGGGAGACGGCGGAAACGGCTAGGGAGGATGACCCCTTGGCCGCTCCATGCCGTCGCAGGAGAACAGGGCGGAGAAGGCGGACTTTCGCACGCCTTTTACCTCCTGACGGCAACCAGCAGGGTCCAGGTCTGGGAAACCCGGACTCCGCATTGCACAGGGTGCCGCTAGTCGTTGACCCCCCGGATGCCTCGGGGGATATTCGGCTTTTCTATTTTGGGAGAGTGAGAGGGGCTCGCCATAGGCGAGCAGACGCCGACGAGGTCGTGGAAGTAATCGATAGAGTTCCCATGACCTTGTCAGGTAGTAACACGTCCCTCCTCGACGTACCCTCCTCATCTAATGATGGAGAGGATGCGGCGGTGATGGACGTGCTCGCGCCACGGCGTTTGTGACGGGGCATCGTTGGGCTTTAGTTGGTAGGCCACTGCCGCTGGGTAACACAACATACAGTGGCAGCGGAGAGTTCGACATAGCCTCGCGTCTTCTCAAAAGCGAGGTATGCGTAATGCATTTCCTAACGTAAAAAAGGGGATAGCTGAATATAATATGGAAATATTTTGACGCGTAGTTAATATTCTTTCAAGTGCATGGTTCGGTTGAGCTGATAGTGGAAAGCTCAATTCCTTAACAATTTGGTTGTTAGGAGTATTGGGGAATAATTCTTTTAGTACGGTTTTGAGTGAAAGATGTTTTATTTAAATTATTATGACGTTTGCTTTGGGTCAAATTCTAATACGCATATCCACTAAAAAGATTGAAATGAAAAATTTTTACAAAATAGAAAACGACTTCAAAAACACTAAAAAGTAAAATTGAAGGTGCCAATAAGTTATGATCTCTTGGAAAGTCCTTAAATTTGTAAGAACTAGGTAATGTAGTTAGTTACAATTTGGTGCCGACTTTTTGCAAAATTTAAATTCATTCACCTAAAAATTCTTATTTTTCGATGATTCGTCTTTCACTCACTGCTTACTCGTACTTGTTATGCATATTTAGTTATTGCTTATGCATATTCAAAATGCAAAATTTTAATTCAATCATCCAAAAGTTCTTATTTTTCGGTGATTTATTTTTGACTTACTGATAAGTTATGCATATTCAACATACCCCAGACCACTCCGCTACGATTTTGTTTCATGGAAATTCAATAAAACATTCTCGGCGTTGACGTCGTCTGCAAAATACACAGCCGAGTGAATGTATTGCCACAGTTACTATGTACGATCTAAAGCAGTGAGGGAACTTCAAATTTGGTCGAAACTACGTACGAGTACACTCACATAGTCACCTGTCCAAAACGAGACCGAGCCTCTCTATAGTCCAGACAAAGGCCACACGCTTATCCTTCCGCAGGCATTCCGCAGGATAAAGGTGTATGACAACCACATACCTTTTATTATTTATATTGTGCATAAAACAAAAAAAAAAGAAAACAAATACACAAAAATAAAACACGTATAAAGTGTATCTAAAAGGTTTTTCTTCGATCCAACCATAACTAGGTGTATGGAGACATACATTCCGTTAAAATAGTATCGGGAATGAACGTTTTGTTTATGGTTCCAGATTAATTTTTTGTTTTTTATTTTGTTGTTACATTGGCACAACTGTTTTTATTTTGGCGCGGAGTTTCAGTTGTATTTGTTAATTATATGAAATATAAAGTGATGTTTTTAGTTAGATCATATTATCTAGTGCGTATTGCGAATTTCATGATAGACAAAAACATCGAACAAAGAGTTTATCTCAAATTTTGCATCGCCAATGGAATTTCGCGTTCGGAGTCAGTGAAAATGTTATAGAAGTACAGTGAATCGACTTTAATAAAAACACGTCGTGCTTATGAGTGGTACAAAGCGTTCAAAAGCGGTAAAGATGTGGTAAAAGATCTGCCTTGCTCTGGTAGGTCATCAAAGTCTTCAACTAAGTTAACATTATAGCAAAAGTGAATGAAATAGTGACTGAAAATCCTCATTCAAGTTTGAAAGAGATAGCCGCTGAACTTTCTGTGTCGCACGAGTTGATCTGTATTATTTTAAATAATCACTTGAGTATGAAATAAAACTGTTGTTTGGCTAGTCCCAACACACCTGAATTTTCTCCAAAAATTCAAACGCGAGTCGCTGAAAACATGCTGGAACGAGTCAATGCCGACCCAACATTCATGAAAAGCAATGTAAATGGTGACGAGACGTGGGTTTACGAGAATGACATGCAAACTACTTAGTAAACAAACTTTGAAGTGGCGCCTTCCAACTAAACTGAATCCGAAAAAACAGATCAAAAGTCAAAGTCATATTGACTGTTTTCTTTGACTATCGCATCGTGTGCACTCGGAATTCTTGCCAGAAGGTCAAACGGTAATTATAGAATATTATTTGAGCATTATGCGGCGTTTAAGAGAGCAAATTTGACGAAGGCCACATTTGTGGAAAGGAAATTCTTGGATTTTGCACCACAATAATGCGCCATCACACAAGGCCACAATTGTAAATTTTTGGCAAAAAAGTAAACAAATATCATCGAACAATCGCCTTATTCACCAGATATTGCTCCAGCGGAATTCTTTCTATTTTCTAAACTAAAATTAATTACAACTTCGTGGCATCCGTTTTCATTCGGTAAAAGGAATAATTGAGATTTCACGGCGAGAACTAAATTCAATTCCAGAAAAAGCGTTTGTTTACAAAACGTTGTGATGATTAAATTATTCGTTGGCGTAAGTGTATCGTTTCTGAAGGAGCATACTTTGAAGGCGATAAAATAAATTTAGATGAATAATTAACATTTTGTATATTATTGATCTTTTCCCGATAGTACTTTCTTGAGAGTAGTATGAATTTGCTTTTCCATATAGCTATGTTATTTTGATAAATTTTTTCTTCGGAACGACTACAAAGAAATAAGGGTAAATGAGCCCTTTGTTTAGAAAAGGTGCAGACAGCAGACGCTCCAATACTATTTGTCGCAAACACTGCGTCGAAAGAGTGGTTGCCATTTACGTTTAATTTGTGTATCCCAGACGATAAGCCAGCTGGTTAAACTCTGTTTCTTTAAAACCGAAGTTAGGAAAGTTAAACGATCACATAAATAATCAAAATTATTTTTGTAGTACCTTGTCCAATCTGAATGGGTAATTGGTTAGAATTAGATTTTTTACACTGTAAAATTCATGACTTAAGCTTTATATAAACTGGCGAGCACAAGTTTCGGGTCACTTAGAAAAACATCAATTTCTCGTAAAGTATTATAAAAAGAATAGATTTGAAAAGACAAAATATTTGTAGCGTGCAACAAGTGAAATTAAGTTTATTATAATTATTATTTCACATAATTAAGTATACCCTTTTCAGAGGCCTATGTTTCATAACTTAGGAGATATCGAAGATTTTGTGGTGACCCGGAAATTTTGCTCGTCAGTGTATTTTAAATGTAAAAGTACTCGTATTTTGAACGCGTAATTATTCATAAATAAAAAAATATTCTTTAATCATCACAGAGCTCATTTGTTTAATAGAAAAAAAACCAAAAAAATGAGAACATCACGCCAAATTGGAGCGATGGTAATATATCAAAAAACAGACCTAGCTTTCTTACTGAATTTTCCCTTATGTACTGTGAGCTTTGTAGGCTTTACAACACTAGCGCTCGCTGACAAGAGCGATTACTCTCTGGAGATTTCAATATGAGTCGCACTGCTTGGAACTAACCATCTTCTCAAGGTCTCCTACTGACGAATCGTGCTTAAATCTATGGCACTACCTAAGTAAGTAAGTGCTCTCATTTTAATCTGTAAAATTTGAAACAGATGAGAATGTTATACCGTTTGTAGTGAAAATCCGTGATTTCAGCTAGAATTTTAAAGATTAATTGTGTTAGTTAGTTAGTGTTAGTGTTTAACTGCCTGGTTAAACACTAACCTCCTTACTTTAAATATACTCAAGAGTAATTTCATTTGTTTCTCTAAATACAACAACACTCAGCCCTCTGAAACCTTGAAAATAAAGCTCCATAAAAGTAATTACCCTTCTTTATCGGATTGCTCTTGTGCTGAACTGGAAAAAGTGAACTCCACCAAATATCTGGGTGTTATGATTGACCAGCGTCTATCCTGGCACCATCACCTGGAGCTAATTATGAATCGAGTCAGAAAACTCATATGGACCTTCAAATCACTCCGGCACGTAGCTGATAAACGCCTCTTAAGCAATATATACAGGTCCTTAGCTCAATCAGTCATAACATATTGTGTACCGGTTTGGGGGGGTGCAACCAAAATAAGATTCTTAAATTTGGAAAGAGCTCAGAGATCACTCTTGAAGGTAATGTTCTTTAAACCATATAGATACCCAACTGAAAGTCTTTATTCGACAACTGGCATCTTATCTGTGAGAAAATTATATTTACTGCACATATTGCTTAGGAAACATAACTCGCTGCCTTATGACCCAAGAAAATGTAATAGGAGGAGGATATGTGACGTTGCTTCTCAACCACTGGTAAAATCAACTTTTGCGAAAAGGCAGTTCGACAGACAATCGGCCTATTTATATAATAAAGTAAACAAATATCTTAACATTCATCCTCTCCCATCTCAGAAGTGTAAACTTACCTTAGTTAAATGGTTGCTATTAAAAAGTTATGACGAAGTTGAATCTATCATTCATACTTCACTATCATAACATAGATTCCATAGACGTCATAACTATATGTTACTTTTCTGTTTTTGCTTTCGATTCCAAGACAGCGTCGTTGGGCTAACATTATTTCATTTTTGAGCAGTGACTAAACGATCATGAGACTCACACTCACATTATGCCACTGACATGAATTACGTTCATGACGAGCTGGCGCGCAGACATACACTCACTCACACACACACACACACACACACACACACACACACACTCACTCATACACACTTACACGCACGCACGCACCGACTATAGATACGTTTTTTTTATTTTTGTTTCTGTTTTATATTTAAAAAAAAATGTTTGTTACTAAGCTTAAGTCTTTTTATGCTATAGCCTGTTATGGAAGAGCGGTGCTTCCTAGCACAAGCAAATTACTTGCTTAAAAGGAAGCACCAGACACAACAAACTGTATTAGACTGTAAGTTACAAAATAAAGATTTTTGTATTTTGTATTTTTTGTATTTTTGTATTTGTATTAATCAAAAGCATAGTTCAAATTAATTTACTGTCCCGTTTTTTTATTTATTATATTTAAAATTTATATGAAGCCGAGCTTTATAGTATTAACAAAATCGTTTACATTTAATCTTCTTCTTCTTATATATAAAAATGATTTTCTTCTTCTTCTTCTTTATATATAAAAATGAAACGCTGTGTATTAGTCTTGCTAAAACTCAAAAACGGCTCGACAGATTCTTACGAAATTTTCTGTGTAACTATATTTAATTAGGTCCAGGGAAGGTTTATACGTAATTTAATTGGACCCAGTAGGTGGCACTGTAATCGGGCAGGACAACGTCAGGTACTAATATTGTCAGGTACCTAAATCAAGACATCGCTTACAATAAATGTGAAACTCATGTATGGCTCGTTTAAACAGTAATTAGAACTGTCACTATCATAGCAATGTACTGTTTGCGATCTTCGCATTACCTTGCATAACCTTGAGTTCAACATCGTTTGAGACGGCGGTGTTTGATTGTCGCCCGAATGTTGAAATCACATTGCGTAATCCGAGATGAGATGACTATATGTACCATTAATCTTTCAAGACGCATTTAAGGGTTAAGCAAGTATTACTTTCATCTTGTTCATCTTGTAGAGTCTTGAAATTAGGTATATATCCAAAAAATATCAGTACCATAAATAACCGCAAAATGGAATATAAGTTTTATCCGAATATCCTAATCAGTACAAACGTAATGTAAAAATAACAGTGTTATCTGCTAAGTCTCATTTGCAAAGGTAATAAATATAAGCTGTTGTTGTTGTTGTTATTGGGTCAAACTTAGTAAAAATAAATTTAACCCCCTACTGATGACCAAGTAATTTGAAATGGGGTCATGATCATCATCATCACAGCTTATATACGTCCCCACCGAGGAGCACGAGCCTACCCTAACTAGTTATGTTAGGGCGATTAGGTATTAGTTAAACCACGCTGGCCCAGCGCGGATTGGTTGACTTCACATACACCTTTGAATTACTTCGCAGGCGTACGCAGGATTCCTTACGATGTTTTCCTTCACCATAGGAGCGTCAGATAAATGTACATACATATGCAATGTACATAAACGTGAAACGAAAAACACATTGATACATGGCAGGATCGATCGCGGGCCTCCCGATTCTACTCGGGGCACAGTCCAGTGCCGAGACCATAGCGCCACCGACGCTCGATGAAATTGGGTACACACCTTTAATTCTGATGATAATAATATAATTGTGTGTGTTTAGTGTCTTTGTAAATTATTAATTCTTTGATGATGACTTGTGACTAGGATCTACCTCATTACTAGGTAATTAAGTAATTGCCTGAGAATCAGCAAGCCATAATACCCACGCCTCGCAGTATATTAAGTAACGTATTACTACAATAAATTAATGTCAAAACTTTATAAGTAATCTTATCCTGCATTTCATACCCACAAATATCACCGATATTCTTACTGTGTTAAAATATTTAGACCAGATATAACCGCTAACAACAATAAAATCTCTCAAAAATAGTGGGACTCCCCAACGTTACAGTTCCATCAGGTTTTTCTCAACAAGTGCTTTTTCTTTTAATTTTACCTCTTCGATATTGTCCGTAATCTTTAATATCGTCCTTATGTTACACAGAACCTACATAAATGATTATTAAGCCGAGTATCAAAGTAAAGTCTCGTGCGGTGACAAAAAAGCTGTTTTGTTTCGCTGGGAGACAGATGGGAAACGGGCTGGGAATTTGGGGCCTAATGAAAAAGATCCGACGTTCGTAAACAAAATTACATCTGTGTTTTGTTAAGAGTCCTCATTGTAGGCGGCCTGCTTAATTGAGATTGAAATCGTCTAATTAACGTGACTTTGCATTATTAAAATTAAGTAGTATATTTTTGTTTATTGCACGTTTTTTTGTAAATGTACTATGTTACTCCTTCGTTGAATTCCCAAATGATCGCATTTTGTTTTAATAAAAAAATCAAAAGGATGTACACGCAATCAAGTCATATTAAAGTTATAATATAAATGTACATGTAACAAGTCACACTTTTCATATAGACCTTGAGACCGCCATTATGTCTCGCCAAAGTAAAGTCTGACATGTTGTTGATTGTACCTATTTAGTTACAATAACCGTGACGAGACCGAGTACAGCAACTAAAGAATGAAAAAAACTGCTTACACCAATAATAGTCAAGATTTTCCATTTGATTCAGTAATGCAAGCCGGAATTGTGTCAGCTTAAAAGTTAGGATTTCCTTTGTGCCTCCGGGAGTCGTTAGGGAGGGCGTAGATAAATCACTGAGCTACCGCTGAACGAGCCTAGCGACGGGTAAATAGATGGTAAATAGTGCTTGGTGAGAATTCATTCACTGTTGTGTTCTGTGATTGGAGTAAAAAAGTCAGATATCTAAGAGCTTTTCCCCGGGCGAGCGAACGATATAGGGGCGATTTATAACTCATCGCCAATCGGCCATCGTGCGTATGGGTTAGATTTGCGTTCAGTTTGACTGAAACCTATAATATTTTATCATAGATATGTCACATGCTTACACTTCAACCGAAAACATTACCCTTCCTTGGTAGTCGGGTAAAAAGGGTTCCAGTTACAGCGAGAGCACAATATATACGCAATATCATTTGTTTTACATTCCAGTATGCTAACTCCTAAGCGTAGCCTCCCTCTACGGGACACTCGTCAGATTCTTAGCCCGCAGCAGACTTCTGCCGGGTTGCTCAAGGTGTACCACGAGAAGGTGATCTCTGAACCCTAATACAACTTGGTTGGCTACCAATCCGAAAAACGTCTGCCCTCTTTGGGGAGTCGAGTCGTGGACCTCCAGATCAGAGCCAGGACGTGATCTTAACCATTAGACTCCAGAAGAGGTATAGTGCAATGCAACCCCCACACAGACCACTGCAGTGTACTTCACTTTTTTTAGGATATGGCAACACTGCAGTGTATGTACAGTAAGCGCTACGTCAAGTTTTACATTTACTCTACGAACACCGCACCCTATTACAAGCGACATAAGAGTAGACCAAAGGTTAAACAGTTACCGTCTTATTACAAAAACAGTCGAAACTTAATTCTGGTTTAAACAGGGCTAAGTTGACGATGTCTCTATGTGTATCCATACAAGTGAAAGCGCACAAGGTTTAAACCAAGACTAACTTACTTTAGACCAGGCTTAGACCAGGTTTGGTATTTAGACCGTATAGCTCGTATAAAAGAATGCGTATTTGCCAGCAAAGCCGTGGTGGCCATTTATCCGAGGTGCTATTCCATACATAACCACAATCTGTATACTCTATGAACTGATAAACTAATTCTAATAAAAAAAATGTGATTTTAATTTTAATAGAAAATTAAAATTACTTTTTGCGTGAATTATGGGACTTCCTTTATAAATTATCCTACGTTTTAATTTAAACGGCCCATGCGCGTAGTTAATTTTTTTTAATTAGCGTTATCAACGAATCGACCAGTTTCATCTTTGGCCCAATCGCCACATTCTTACACGTTTTAATTAAAGTTCTGTTTTGTTCAGCGTCCGAAAATTCCGATGCGTTGGTTATATACCAACAAGTTGTTTTCATTCAGCCAGTTTTTCCGTTATTTGTTTCTATCAAAGAGAAACACAGCTTTGTGATTTGGGCAATAAAGTACGCTAGTAGTACGGGTGTCACGTTAATTTAAGCTATTTCTAAGGATTTCGTACAAACCGTTTCCTCATTCGGAAATCGCTAAGGTTCTCTGAAATTCAACTGGAAAACAGTTGTTTTAATTATTAAAATGGGTGAAAAATTTAGTGCTATGATCCTAACTATCTAAGCAAAGCTTTGTGTCTATAAAGAAACCCGCGGTATCACCCGCGTGTAGTTCACTTTAGGGCTATGTGTATTTGTATTAAAAACAATATAAATTTTCAATAAAAATTATATATATACTACCTAAAGCTATGTTCTTTTGTTTACATACCAAATGGACTCATTTGTCTGTGGAAATAACTAAATTATACATATTATATATTATTAAAATTTCCCTACTGCGTAGAATAAGTACTGTAAGCATGGACATGACTGTACAAATATTTTTGAGGCTTGTGTAAGTATCTGATTGCTAAATGCTGTCTGTAGGTACTTGACAAAGAATGTCTTAATTAACGATACATCTAACAACGGACGAAGGTGTTCGTATCGATACATCCAAGACGAGCTCGGTGTTGCTTATTCGCTCGGCATACGATTGCTAAAGTTAAGCAACGTAGGCCGTGATCAGACCTAATGATGGGTGACCAATAATGGAGTCCTACGCCTGTTCTCATTCCGGTTGTGTCGACCAACCATCCCATTAGAATATTGGCGTGAAGAAACAATATCTTCCGCACAGATGGCTAGTCTCTGTTGAGATTTGTCGCCGTAAATGAATATCGGTTAGGAAAAGATCCATGCATGCAAACATTAATGCATGCAATAGACAGCAATTCCTTAGAATTTGAACATTAAGTGGCACATTAACAGGGTAGGAAATAGTCTTTACGTCCTTATACCCACTCTTTTGTCTCTTTTGTTGTGGCAGCTGGTGAGACCTTCTCTGTTCTTAAGTGACAGACACCTGCTCTTGTCTTTTTTGTTATGGCGGAGGGTATTACATCCCCGGATCCCTCGTGGGGCAGACTGCGCCTACCTCTCACCGGCATCGATACCCGGTTAGGAAAACTGTATTTTATATTCAGTTGAATATTAAAGATTAAAACAAAAATCTGAAAATTTTACTAAATTTTACAATATCTGAGGAAATGTCCTTTTTTGCCCGGTCTCAAAAAGAATGTGACATAGAACGTTCATGTTCTCTAGGGAGGGCTCTATCTGTAATCGCCTAGCAAGACCACGGTAGATCCGGATTCATGCTCGAAATTGCCCCAGCTCATCATCGCCGCTTTCACCTAACCTAGTCTACCATGTTAAATTTAATTAATCCAGTAGTAACGCAACCTTGACAACAGGTTTTGCGTTGTGAGGTAACAAACATACATGTTAAAAGATGGAAGTCTCTTACAAAAATTCTTCTTGATTTTACAAAAAAGAACTCTTCAAGATATGAAAAAAATAACTGCTGACTTTATCAATAATGGGTCTTATTACTATTCATGTTTTGTAAACTTTATATGTGTGTGAACTTAAGTAGAATAAACGACTTCAGTACACAGGCCGATTACACTTTTATCTAAATCATGACTGTTTGTTAAAAAAAAATATTCCGTTAATATATTACCCTCATATATTTATAACTTAAGCCCCGTCATCACATTCGTAATACGTACATTTATTAATAAGTACTCAGCATCAACGAAATCTTTTTTGAAGTAGCTTTAATATCCGACCCTCCAGCTGGGCATGTTCCCGATTTAATAGTATTCATGGGACTGTAAGCTTATTTGGTTAGGATGGGGCTGAGTGCTTGTCGAGTTAGCGAGGTCAGGAATATGATATTAGGCCTTAAGTTTCTAAATATAAACTCACTTTACTTAATGCCCAGGCCCATAAACGTCCCAGTGCAGTGTTGGGCATGACCGATGATACGCTAGCCAGATCGGTTGGCGTAGGGTTTTGTTTTGATTATTCTACCAGAATCTCTTTGCAAACTTTTATAATTAGGTTTTGACGTCGGGGGGTCCTGAAAAGTACCTTAATTTGTCACAGCCTATGGGACGTCATCTCAGGACGTCCTTACAAAGTCAAGCAATGACGTAACATAAATGAAAGGGCATGACTTGTAAAATACAGTACACCAGGAAAAATAATATAAATAACCATGGCGGATGGCGGTCATTTATAACACACAAAATGAAAATATTATATTAAATAAATTAATAGTGTAGCGGCGAGTGGGGCGAGAATGAAAAGCGCACTCGAGTTAAGATCCTTCGAGCCTTATATATCTCAAAGTTGCACACAACACCATCCCGCTCTAACTTGCATCAGCGCCATGTCTGTTGTCACGTACGAACTAATAGTATTATGTAATTATAATAATAATAATAATACAACTTTATTTCAGACCATACTAGAGTCCATACATTTTATATGTTAGTAACAATTTAGTACTTATAAACTAATTGTTAGTAAGACCTATCAACAAACCTACCCAATATTTTTGTATAGGGCAGTCTAACCTATCAGCAATGACCTTTAGAATGCTATTCGAACTACTACGTAGCCTTTGTAGTAATGATGCCACCTTTTTGCGTATGATAGCTGGGAAGCCATCCGTACGAGCTTCGGCGAACATCCCTGAAGCACTACATCGCCACGGTAGCCGCAACAGCATCCTAAAGGCATTGTTGTACTGTACACGTAAAGCGTTACAGGTCCGTAACTGTACACGTAAAGCGTTAAGGTTAAATATTCCACCCACAGGCCACACGAGTAAAAGGATTGACAAAATGATTTAAAAAGTAATATTTTCACGTTATGAGTACATCGAGCGAACCTGCGAGCAATCATATTGCTTCGTACCGCTAACGCCCTACGCTCTCTCTCCAGATCCTCGTCATCCTTGAGGTCACTTGTTACTACATGCCCTAAATATTTAAACCTGCTTACAATTTTGAGCATTATGCCATTCAGAAGTATATACAATCTTATATTTTAATGCCCTAAAAAGTGTAAAATATACTTTAATTTATAACATGATACATTTTTTATGAAAATATAAACGTTCATCGTGCTTGTTTTATTTTATATCCACGACCAATGGATAGTGGTCAAGTAGTGGTACTATAATGGTAGTCTGTACGACGTCTAATAATGACGTATAAGCTGCTATCCTAGTATCGACGTACTGTTGACGTTATTTAGACGTCTAGATATAACGTACTATTATAGAACCTAAATTTACTTAAAAATGACGTCTATTATTAGTCATTGACGTCAGTCTGCTACCTGAGATACATCCAGAAAAAAAATGCAAAAATTTTAAAAATTTTACAATACAGACAACGCAACATTTATAATATGTATATTGAAGTAGGTGCTAAATTTTAAGACTTTCTAAGAGAGCATCTTTTGGCGCCGACTTCAATAAAATAATGTAATTTTTTATAATATATTTTTAGTGAATTTTTTACCAGCTCCCGAAGTAACTTAAAACGATAAAACAAAGGGTCAATACGTGCCAATCTGGGGGCACGGCAGTGCCCCCGCCAAGTCGAGCGTGAAGCAAACACTGCCGTACCATCCTTTTCTAGAACCATTTCGCCGCATTTTCAGGCCCCTATTTGAGAACCTCTGGATAAGACCAGAACGCAAAAATTTTGCGTCATCCAGTAAGCTATAATCACATACTTAAAATCTAAAATTTCAAGTCTGTAGGTTATTTAGTTCCGAAGTTAAGCGAAAGCAAAGTTTCGCATTTATGACACTCACTCACTCACTCATGATCATCAAAATAGAACTAGTACTTCCCATAAACTCAGAGAACTGAAATTTGATACAGCGTTAGGGTTTAATGGCCACATAAAGGGAAAACTATAAAAACTAGGATAATCGAAGATCTGGAGTACCTGGTGACCCTGATTAGAAAACACAAGAGCCCAACCAAACTATTAGAGATATCGACATACAGCCTTTACAAAAAATATTCAACTTAATATTCAACTTGGTGGGCCGCTTCCAATAAAGAAAAGAAAAAAAAGAAAAGAAAGATTTGTAATAATAAAAAAATTACCCCTAAAAAGAAAAAAACTGTGTCAAATAAGAAAATGTAATAAAATAAATCAATAAGCTCGCGTTTCTACAAAAAGAAGTGAAATCCCACCAAAAACATTCTGTAAAAAAACTAGCCAACTCTCGATGGAGCTGCTTATTTATCTCTAAAAAGTAATGAAATCTAGACAAAGTCGTGCCAAGTCTAAGGTCCCTTACTGCGATTTCTTTATTATTATAGTTAATGTTGTGTGACCTGGCCGTTGACTTGTACCCTAACGTATAAAGAATGTTCAACCGCCAAGTCACACAAGATTAACTATAATAATAAAGAAATTGCAGTAAGGAACCTTAGACTTGGCACGACTTTGTCTAGATTTCATTACTTTTTTGAGATAAACAAGCAGCTCCATCGAGACTTGGCTAGTTTTTTACAGAATGTTTTTGGTAGGATTATATTTAACGCTTAGTTAGGTGCATGGGGTGTCATACACCATAAGTCAAGTTTCCAGGCTTATAACTTTTTAAAATAAGATATTATGGCGCTGTTCTTCTAGGTAGCTTCATAAACAAGTGTTACGTTAAGAATTAAGTCGCGATAATCTGGACTGGCAAAAAAACCAGAGCTGAATACTCATAATGTACGTAGTGATGTGATTGCAGTTTTTGAAAATTATGTCGCAGATAAATAGTATTTTACATGTATTTCGTTTCTTGTTTAAAATTTATTAATTATTTAAAAACAACTTTAAAAGTTGATTAATATTCATGTTCAAATGCCGTCGCCAATAAAGTTGAAAATTGAGTTTATTTTGTATTTTATTTAATTAACTGACTGTGGGGTGCTACACACCCGAGTGACCATATACGCGACTTTTTAGGTGCACCTAATCAAGGGTTAAAGAACCTCTAACTCCTAAAAGTTAAGGACCCCTCCATCATCAGCTCGGTTAATACTACCAAACGCAAATACCTGGATAGCTTCGGCAAAAACATGAAACACATTGGACGTACCTTTAACATTTAAGGGCTTCCCCCGATTTTCCTGGGATCGTGACTTTGGTGACAATGTGACCATCGCACGAATATACTCTATCGAATACAAAAAGAATTTTGAAAATTTATCGAATCGTATGTATCGAATTGAGAGTCTCGGAGAAATGCGTTAAAAATGTTTTACAAAAAATAAAAACCGACTTCAACAACACAGAAACGTAAAAAATAATATAGGAATAGGTACAGAAAACATCACACTTCTGTATTGAAGTCGGTGCCAAACGATGATCTCCTAGAAAATCTTAAAATTTGGCAATAACTTCAATGTAGAAGTGTGATATTTTGTCTGTACCTATTCTTATATTATTTTTAACTTTTCAGTGTTTTGGAAATCGGTTTTTATTTTTTGTACAATATTTTTTATTTTTATCCCTTCAGTGAATTTAAAACAACTCATCGAAGGCGAGCTCGTAATGAATTCAGGTCCAAGGTCAGGTCAGGTCAAGTCCAAAAGTTAAGGATCCTGCCATCATAAGCTCGTTTCATGACTACCAGACGCAAATACGTTAATAGCTTCGAAAAAACATGAAACACGTTGGACGTACCTATAAAATTTATGGGTTTCCCTTGATTTTTATGAGATCCCATCACCAGATTCTGACTTTAGTGACCTTGGGACCCCAGGAATATACTCTATCGAATACAAAAAGAATTTTGAAAATCAGTCGACAATTGGCGGCGTAATTGCTTAACATACACACAATAAAAAAACAAACGTATCGAATTGATAACCTCCATCGTTTGTGAAGTCGGTTTAAAATAGGATACAACATCGACGAATATTAATATAAATTCCTTCTCAACAACATATTCTTGAATCGAAAAATTTATAATTTGGTATTTTAATTAACAGTTTATACATGATTTTCGCTTAAGTGAAAATAGTGTAACTTGTATCTTTTGGATGACCAAAAAATGTAAAACATCTTGATCTCCTCGGTGCTATACGAGGCACGTTTAGGGGCTTAGTAATGCGAATGACCTTGGATCGATCGTCCGGGGAATTTGTAAGTAAATTAAAAAGATTTAAAACAACTATAATCTCAAACATTTCTTGTAGAATTTCAAAAAATCTGCCGTCCCGAATCATAATCGGAAATCACAACCCTAACTTAACCGAATCTACAGTTCTCTTGGGCGAATGGACATTATATTATCTGACCCCAAATACCAAAGCGTCTTGCTCCTAGCTTTGAAAACAACCCATTGCACAAACAATTATCACATACGTTACCCCCTAAGTGGTAGAATTTCCATTCTTAGTGGATACTGACTTTATAAAAGGAACTTGGTGAATAATACTTCAGGTTTCTAGTTCCAATAATTTGCACTTAGTTATTATAAATTTAGTCAGTCTGGACATTTATAATTCTGTCCTGGAAATATACTTTTCATTAACCGATAAAGTAGGTATGACATTCCTGTTATTATTCTGGTTATTCGATCCTACTCCCTGTAAGAAGGAATGGAAAGAAGGCCTGATTTGGCGATTGCCCTACCTGTCAACGTCCAGGGGCCTTAACATGATCGCTTATAGCTAGGTTAAAACAATATTGAAACAGAGACACCGCTCTTGCTGCGTATAGCACCATCCCGCTCTCAGCGCGGTTTTAATATTGTTTTGAGCCATCATGGTTAGGGGGCAGGGGGTACATACAGGCAGGGGGGCAGGGGGTGCGATGTCAGACCACCTTTCTTGACCCCCCCCCCCCTCCAGTATGCCCCGGGGAATTCCTCTCCACCTCCACCTTGGAGAGGGCATGAAGGGCCTGCCATTGGTGGGCAGGTGCCACTGACGAGGTTATGGTTGCGTACATACGGGTGCCCACGATCTCATTCGGCAGCGGTGTGTCCTTTGGCGTGACTGCGCCGAGCGCCAAAGAGAGGATATCGAGGAGTTTAGTGGGTAGTCGCTCGCTGAGGAGTCCCGCACACCCTTGTCCCTGCGGGGGCTTGGATGGCGCGCAAACGCATTCCCCTCGTAAAAAAGGGGGCACATACAGCTTAAAGGCGCTGGTAAAGAAGCACTATTTAGCTAGAATTATTTATTTGTATCTTATTCCAGTAATATTTCTAAATAAAATATTTTTTATACCATTCCTCTTCTAAAAAACTTATTTTATTAACTGAAATCAGTGAAGAAAAAGTACTTTTAATCACTATTTTGGTGTTTGAATTTAGATCACACCGATATATTCGATCTCCATCTCAATGCTGTACAGCCTACATCCACAATAAATATTAAATGTCTATTTTCGCTTGAATCTTTCTTTTTCTCGCAGTCATGATATAATAGTACATTATGGTACAAGTGTGTAATGTTGGTGATTACCGCTGAGGCGCATTGAGGCCCGAGCCGTCAGGCGAGGGTCTTAAGAAGCCGAGGACGGTAACCATCAATACACACGTGTATCATACAACGTTTTTCAACACACTTCTGAATAAAACAATACTTAAATAAAAAACCATTTTACATAGTAGATAAAAAGTTTACTTAGAGAAACAATTAGTAAATGTGCAGTTAGTAAAATTATAATTAACTATTTTTGATGACATAGCGGTCTCATCAGATAGATTATTTATTGAAATACTTTCATGTTCTATTGTTATTTGTGATGGTTCATTATTCGTGTAGGTAGGTGAAATCCAATCATTGGACGTACTTGGTATTTCGCCAGTAGGATGCGTCTCAGAATCAAGTTTAATTCTTTTTGTGATTTTTGCACAAATTTCCCTCTTGTTTTGTATGGAATCTTCTACGTATGATTCTGCTACATTGCTAGATCGCCACCCGCCATGTCGCTTCAAAGTCATTATATCAGCTCCTGAATTTGCCAGCAATGTAGCTGAAGTTCTTCTGAAACTATGTCCAGTGTAGCTCTCAGCATCTACTAAACCCAAAAACTTAGCGATTTCTTTAGGCATAGAACCAAATTTGTTTATACCTATAGGCTGACAGGTACATTTACCATTCTGGTAATTTAGAAAGAAACGGTCATTTTTTGTTTTTGGCGAACGCAAACTTTCATACTTCATAACAATATCATAGAATGGACCATGTATGGTGAATGACCTAGGTATTTTATGTTTCGTGATAGGTATCTTCACTAAAAGCATCTGGCCATGGTTCTCTATATCTTTTACAGTTATATTTGTTAATTCTTGTATCCTACAGGCACCAGTTACACCAAATATTAAAGCAACCTGAAACAAAAGAAACAATAATTAAGGTCAACACACAACACAAGCTGCTATTAAATATTTAATTAAAATTAATTTAACTAACCTTTGTAGCCAAATATTGGTTATCTGGAGCATCTTTAATAAATTTTTCAATATCATCAGATGATAAAACCTTTGATTTTTTGCTTCTAAATCCATCAGATAGTCTCTTTAGATAAGCTGACAAATTCGAGTATGTTTTTAAGTCCACTCCATTCTTTGTTCGGACTGTACTTTTTAACATTGAGTAAATACACCACAAAGAGCTAGGTTTGTACTTAGAAGATAATTCTTTAAAGTACGCCATGAACACATTTTCTGAAAAAGACTGCGTATTCTTGTTGTTCTGCCATTGTATGAAATTTTGGTACGCTAATAGATATTTTTCCTTTGAGTTTTCTGGTAGTAAACTTTCCATAACGTTCTGGGCTTCACATCTTATATCGGGCGGTGTACAACATAAATCATTTTCTTCATAAATTGTATATGCAGACATCTTAATTAATAACTAACTAAATAACTTCAAAAGAGAAAACGAGACGAGTTGTGAAAAATGTTTCGTAATGGCGGGAAAAATTAATCAGTTTTCCTATGCGCGCGCATCGGCCATAGACTAATAAATTTCGTAATGGCGGGAAAAATTAATCAGTTTTCCTATGCGCGCGCATCGGCCATAGACTAAAAAATGAGGTTTCTTTTTTTTGGGCTTTTCGCGGATAGCATTTTAGCGCAAGTGTAAGCGTAACTCAACCAATAATATTTAAAAAAAAACTATTACTTACTCGTGAATAATAGTAATGAAAAGTCACAGTTTGATTATAGGTGTCATTATGTGCCTAATTGCCATGGGATTAGAGCCACTTTATGAGGAAGTGTGTTGAAAAGTATTGTATGCAACTCTTGAATAAAACGGATTTATACCTAGGGCCATGAATGACTTTGCGTCGCTCAAGATTCTAACACTTGAATCACTCCCTACGGTCATGTTTTAGTCGTTAGAATCCTTCACTTGCTCGTGATTCATTTGTGGCCCTCGCTTTCAATCCGTCGTTTATTCACTAGTTGCATAATATACTATTATTGAGATCAAAATGCTAAACGATAGACTGGGCTTTAATTTTCGTTAACGCCCTGTGCGTTGTGCCTGATCCTGATGAGTGACGGAATTATGTATCACGGAGTAGGTCAAAAAATTGTCAAACGCGATTGAAAAAACATAAATTAGATATCTGTGTTCTGTGGACTTGAAGAACAACATTATGCAAAACGAAGTCACTAAAACACCGCCTGATCTCCGCAAATGAGTTGTATGTTATACCGATAAGGCGTGATTTGGCGTACAGGGATATTGTACTTGTTTAGAATTTATGCCAGAGTTCTGCGTGAGTATTACAACGGGATACAGTTTCCGCCAGCTCAACGACTTCCGTAGCGAGGCTCTCATTGCTTTGTATTGGGGCGTAGTGATACGTATCTGGGGGCTTACTACATATGATCGCTTCAACAAAACAAAACAAAATCAAAACCCACGTTAAAGCAGGATAGCGCTACACGCCGCAATATCTAACAGCGGTAGCGATCACAAACTATCGATTGATTATGGAATAAAATACATCGATCTACTATACCCTAACTTATTATTTTATTCATATAACACCAGTTTTTTCATTCATACTTTCTTCTTGCTTTATATAGTATAGATGACTTACGCTTCACTTTTATTCTAAGGTGAGAAGCGCAACTAACTTAATTATTTATACGCAATAGATTTATTAATTAAGTCCATGTTTATACGTAATTAATTATAATGGCATACATACTTATATATTTATGTAACATTATTCTTATCTATTCATAATTACATCAACATCAATACTTTTTTTTTTGGCATGCACTATTTTTTTATTAAACAACTAGCTGTGCCCGCGAACTACGTTTTGCCATCAAAATACTTAACACAGTGTTTAGTTTTTTCCTCCATTTTATTCCATAATGATGCAACTTTATTCTACCTTTCTTGAGCATTCGAAATTAGGACAATTTTCGTAGGTTCGTAATAGATTTGTTAATTAAGTCCATGTTTATACGTAATTAATTATAATGGCATACATACTTATATATTTATGTAACATTATTCTTATCTATTCATAATTACATCAACATCAATACTTTTTTTTTGGCATGCACTGTATTTTTATTAAACAACTAGCTGTGTGTAGCAACTAGCTGCTAAAACAACAACACAACCACGGTAAATCGATCTCGCACCCACTCATAACCAGAAACTCACTCGCGCTAGTCACTAGTGTTTTGTGAAAGAAGATCTGTAAACATCAACATATTTGAGTCATCGCTGCAAATGTCTGTCAAATTCCTCGTAAAAAAGGGGAAAACGGCAAAGGAGATTTTTGAAGAAAAGTCTGCAGTTTATCCAGAAAGAAGAGGGAAAATTAGCAAAGAAATTCTGTTTTTGCAAGACAATGCGCCAGTCCATACGGCGCGAATTGCGAGGCAAGCCCTTCGAGAAACTGGCTTTGATGAAGTGAATCACCCATCCTACAGTCCAGGCCTAACTCCCAGCGACTTTTTTCTCTTGAAAAATTTGAAAAAAGACCTTCGGGGAAGAAAATTTGGGGATGATGAAGAAATTAAAGCTGTCGTGAACGAGCATTTTGACTTCAATGATTCATCTTATTTTTTTAGTGGAATACAAGCAAATTGGCTGAGAAAACCGAGTAGCTTTGCAGCAGTTACCGAGTGAACTGGTTGTAGCAATCCAATAAATTGTTTGAGAAAACCGAGTAATTTTGCAGCAGTTACCTAGTGAACCGTTAGTAGTAACTCAATAAATTGGCTGAGAAAACCGAGTAACTATGCAGCCGTTACCGAGTGAACCGGTTGTAGCAACCCAATAAATTGTTTGAGAAAACCGAGTAACTTTGCAACTGTTACCGAGTAAACCGGTTGTAGTAGCCTAATAAGTTGTTTGAGAAAACCGAGTAACTTTGCAGCAGTTACCGAGTTAACCGGTTGTAGTAACCTAGTAAAATTGGCTAAATGTAGTCGATTTTACTTTGTTGTTACTAATGAATGCTACTATGTTATCAATAAAGAAGTGTTATTAACAAATTATAACGGTTAATACTTATCAAGTAATGATAACAAAGTTGACATATTTGATTTTAGCTACAAACTTTGCAGGCGTTATATTGACAAACATGCTAGGTTATTTTCAACAGTATTTTATTTATTTTTAACCCTTACGTTTTTTCCGTGTTCTAGTTTTAAAAATGACAATACTTCCATACAACCTTTCATCCTCCCTTTCAACCCTTTTTTCGCATTAAAAAGTAGCCTATGTCCTTCTCAGGCTCTAGACTATCTGTGTACCAAATTTCATTTAAATCGGTTCAGTGGTTTTGGCGTGAAAGCGCGACAGACAGACAGAGTTACTTTCACATGTATAATATTATAGTATGGATGTAGGAGTTGCGAGGGAATTAAAAAAACAACTTGTAGGCATGCATTGAGGTAATGCTTGTAGGTGTATGCTTGCTTATTTATTTTTGAAAAGTACACTTTTCTTGAAATAATTTCTTTCGGAAATTTGGTCAGTACGAGCGTAATGATTCTTATGTCTAAATATAATTACACAATGGTTTTTAATAAAATATATTCATGTTGTGCATCATGTTCCAAATCGTGGGTCCGTCTCTCAACTGTCGTCTTCTTTGAATGCTGCAAATTAAAAATATTTTTAAAATATGGATATTATTATCCAAGTTAACATAATCATAGTACCTATTTAAATTTTTAATTTAGTTATTACTACTGAAATTATTTAATTTTACGTACAAAAAGAAAAGCATGAATTTGGAAGGCAAAGGTTCACAGTGCCCTACTCTTGGTATTCATTAAAATTAAAAACATTTCTTTAACTTTGTTTTATTATCTCTTTAAACAAATTTATATAATATCATAGAGTTTCATTCTACTTAACTTAATAGTTAGTAGCACCACTCCGACAACAAACTACCAGGATGTTCATAAATATAAGCTAGATTTTCTATTCTAACCCTGAGTTCGACCCCTTTGAACTGCCTAGTACAAGAAATGTCAAATTAAGTCAATGAAATATATTGAATTGAAAAATTCACAACTATTTCAAAATAAAACCAAGTAAAACAGATTTTTGTGCAAGGCAGTTAACGTAGCTTACAATCTTAGAGAATTACAAACACATGAGACGCGATATACATCTTGTAAGCTTAACCCAAAAATATGTACGAGAATTACTTACCGATGGAAGATAATTTCTGGAGTTTTATTATAAGATACGTTAGAACACTTCGGGGCATAGCACTTTACCATTTTTCTTGTTCGATTAGCAGTTATTTTTATATAAAATCACAAAACAAAATATTATAACACAATGTCACTACACCATTTTTGTCTTACTTTCACAAAGATAAACATGGCGTCTGCCACGGCTTCGGAAATGTTTATGTGTGCGTTAGTATCGATATAGACGAAAAACAGAAATAGCGATATATCATGTCACTTGGGAGTGAAAGTAAAAACCATATACATTACTAGTACAAATGTGTGAGTAAAATTATGTTAAGTCTGCTTTTATTTATATGTCTGTGGGCGAAATCCAGTTGGGCACAGCCATTAACAGAAAATATTAAATTTTATTTGTACTATGTGAAACACTTCATTCCTGCCTTTCAACTTTCGAAATACAAATACTTAAGATCAGGCTGTATGGCGTAGTTCCATTGCCTTTCCTTCGTGGAAGAAAATACCTTCTCTCTGCTGTACTAAAGTGCGTTTCATCAAATAGTTCCTATGCCGTCAAGTTGGCATCCCTGTCTGTCAACAGTGTCAACACGCTAAGACGTATCTCTGGGATTTTCAAGGTTTTATTCGGATTTTATAGGAAAATCATGCCTAAAACGTTAGGCGTGGGCCAGATAGAAAAGGCGCGGGCGAGGCGCACCTGTGGCGCGCCATTTAATGGAGAGATACGACATCGTTGCTTGGCGTTATCGATACCTAGAAGAAATGAGAAACAATCGCCTTCGAACTCAGCGGCCAGTTGTGTATTTAGACGAGACATACATACACGCTACATATTGTGCTGGGAAATGCTGGCAAAGCGAAACAGAAGAAGGCGTTTTATCCTCAGATTCAAAAGGACCACGGTGGATAATCGTTCACGCAGGTGGCGCCATGGGCTTTGTACCCAATACTCAGCAAATTTTTAGATCAATGTCGAAATCAGCTGATTATTATGATGAGATGAATAAGGTTAATTTTAATAAGTGGCTTAAGGAAAAATTAATACCGAATCTCCCTCCACAGTCAATAGTTGTCATGGATAATGCCTCCTACCATACTGTGCAGATTGATAAGGCACCCACAATGTCAAGCACTAAGTCAGAAATGCAGTCCTGGATCACAAATAAAGGACTTTCTTATTTACCGAATATGATAAAAGCACAGCTGTATGAAATTATAAAAGAACACAAACAGCCACCTGTATATGAAGCAGATGTGATGTTGGAAGATAATGGGCATAAAGTGGTAAGGCTTCCACCTTATCACTGTGATTTAAATCCCATTGAGCTTATATGGAGTGTATTAAAAAAACGGATTGCAGAAAAAAACGTGGGCCAAGAAGCTAATAAAATAGTACATATTACTGACGAAGCATTTGCGACAATTACGGAAGAAGAATGGAAGAAAGAATGTGAGTAATAAAAATTGAAGAAAAATATTACGCTGATGGCCCAGTTATCGATAACGAAATGGATAAGTTTATAATAGAAGTAGGCGATAATAGTGATACTTCTGATGACAGCGAAGATGAGGAAGAAATGTCAGATATAGATATGTTAGATGAACAGAACAGAACATAATTATTGTAGAAAGTCATTATTAAAATAAATTTTCGAACTTTTTACTTATTTTTTCTACTTTTTCTAGTTCCTCCCTATGTACTCTTTCTTATATTATCTGCATACGTAGAGATATAAATAACTCAAATTTCCTAATTTCGGTTAAGGCGACATACTGTTCTTTTCTTTTGTTGTTCTGCTCATATTTCAAAAATAATATATTATTTTAATCTTTTATGATCATTACTAACGTTAGGGGATTAATTTTGGGATTTAAGCCATTTGATATTTACAATTTTTCAAATAAAAATAAGTTTGGAAATAAATAACCTATAGTACGTAATCTCCCTGAGGTTAAGGTAGCACAGGAAAGGTAATATGGCAACACTTATTTCCATTACTACCAACATAACGGCATCGGACTTATTTGATGAAACGCACTTTATGTGACTGACTTTTCAAAATAATTTCACGTGCGCCTCAGAATAATCACTGTGTGCGCCATGTTGTTTTTCTACCTAAAGCATTGTGCGAAAATTTTATATGGTATTTTTTCACTAAAAATAAAAAGTGAATTTAAACAAACGAAATTATGCCTAAATGTTCTTCCGGAAAATTCTAAGCATTGTGGTGTAAGCCATATCAAATTCTGTCCAGTAGTTTCGGAGATCTTTCCGAACAAACAGACAAACAAACAAACAAACAAACAATTTTTATAAACTATTCTATCGTGTTCTGCTAATGATTTTAAGGCGACCTGTGTAGTTTTTTCTTAATATTTCGCAATTACAGATTTTTGTACCCCTACGATTTTATTATATATAGAGATAAAGTTATAAGCAATTACTTGTCGGCAATTATTTGTTTGCAAAGTGATATCATAACACTAATTTATAAAATTTCTAAAAACAATAACTCATAAATCTATTCAAATAAAAACATCTGAATAAAATATTGTATTATACTCACTATAAAGCATCGAGTTAGTCATTGCTGTGCAGTGTCCCGGCGAACTTTGTATCACCTTGCCAGAAGTGTACCGTCATTTTCCATGCAACCTTTTCATTTTTTTTTTAAACCACCCCTGTATTAAGGCAAACAAAAGACAAAAATATATATTCAAACCGGTCAAGCCGTTTTTAAATGTTAGCGAGACTAACCAAAGGCGGGCGATTTATTTTTTATATACAAAAGGGCCCGACAAACGTTGTCCTGTTGATTATCCTGTCCTTGTTTTGTTGATTACAGCGCTACCTACCGGTTCAAATTGTACATAAAAACCCTCCCTGGACCTATTCAAATACACACAGAAAATTTTTGTAAGAATCCGTCGAGCCGTTTTTGTCGTTTTAGCGAGACTAACACACAGCGATTCATTTTTATATATAAGAAGACTAGTGGTCCCGGCAGACGTTTTCCTGCCGAATTATAGCGCCATCTACCGGGTTCAAATGTACTTTTAAACCTTCCCTGTACCTATTCAAACACACAGAGAAAATTTCGTTAGAATCTGTCGGCCCGTTTCAGAGTATTTGCGAGACTAACACACAGCGTTTCATATATAAGAGAAGAAGACTAGTGGGCCCGGCAGACGTTGTCCTACCCGATTACAGCGCCACCTACCGGGTTCAATTAAATTACGTATAAACCTTCCTTGAACCTATTCAAATACATACAGAAAATTTCGTAAGAATCTGTCGAGCCGTTTCAGAGTTTTTGCGAGACAAACACACAGCGTTTCATTTTTATATATAAGAAGAAGAAGAAGACAAGAGTAGTGTGCCCAGCAGACGTTGTCGTGCCCGATTACAACGCCACCTACTGGGTTCAATTGTCCTTTTAAACCTTCCCTGGACCTAATCAAATACACACGGAAAATTTCGTAATCTGTCGAGCTGTTTTAGCGAGATTAACACACAGCGATTCTAAGAAGAAGATGATGACTAGTGGGCCCGGCAGACGTTGTCCCGTCCGATTGGAGCGCCACCTACCGACTCCATTGTAGGTATAAACCTTCCCTGGACCTAATCAAACACACAGAAAATTTCGTAAGAATCGGTCGAACTGTTTTTGGGTTTTAGTGAGACTAACACACAGCGATTTTTTTATATATATAAGAAGAGACAATAAGGAGAGATGAGATGTATGATTGTTCGCTAAGATTATGGCGGCTATTGATTCTATGTTCTATGAGATTAATAACCGATAATTGAATAGGTTTATTAACGGCAGGTACCTGATCAATCCTATGCTATTTTAGACAAAGACATTAAGTACACTCTCTCTTAAGTTCGATTTTTTGACAGGACTTAGGAATTTCACTAAAACAAAAAATAATTATGATATAGGTAGTTTTAGTAATCCGAGGTTTCCTTTACATATCAGCTTATCAAAAAACTAATCTACAAAATAAATAGAATACAAACATTTGCAATATTCTGCGTAAAACCTATGTAAAACGATATTCATAAAGCAGCACTTACCTCACCCGTCGACCGTTTGAAAGCACTGACGCGAAAGTGACATATTTTTTTATTTAATGTTGGTCACAATTTGACATATATAGTGTGGAAGCCTCGTGGAAGCCATGCAAAACTAAAAAAACATGTCAGATTTAAACTATCGCTAATGCCCGATATGGTATACCATGCAGTTAGGGGTTGTGGGTACTATTCAAAGAAATGGCATTTTCTCGTATGTAGGATATGTATGTGACTGGTACCGGTTACCGGGTGCCCGTTGTTTTATCATTTTGTTTTCGTATAATGGGACTAAAGACAATATCTATCACCAATCTAGTCAATATTATATAATGAAAATACATATTCTTTAATTAAATTCATATCACACAATCTAACCAACTACTTTAAAGTCATGGTTAAGCAGAGTCAATAATGTTGGATCTATATAATCTCTTGCAACGGTGGAGATTTCCGTAAATTATCTCCAGAACGCTCCAGACATGCCTAGCAATGTGTTGTAAACGTAGGAGATTATGAAAGCAGGGAGGCGCAATATGAAAATGGGTCCATCTAAGAGCACGGTCAATTTAAATAATAGCCACAATCACGCTTCACGAGATGAATTTCGCAACACATTTTCGAAGCCTGTTGTGATTTTGTCGAAAACAATTTTTAATCTGTGCCTCACGTTGTCAGGTGCTGTCAAAATTTAAGGCAGGAACGCCTGCGAAAAATGTTGGTTTATTAAAAAAACAACAACGGAGAGTTTCTGAATGTTTGGCGGGTTTTCATGACTAATTACAGTCAGCCTTTTATTATAACTACTCTTATACAACTAAGTTCTCAAACAAGCAGGCTGCTCACCTCGTAGTCGCCTATTAGCTCGCCGTGCAAATGAATAACCCCAATGACGCCCATGTTCGTTGCCAACATGTGACGTAAGATGACAAGTCACAATACCCAGTACCCACTACCGCAACACAGTAATGCAAGCACCACTGCTTGGCGACTGTAATAGGTAAGCTAGAGATACTCCTACCCATGCATACGACTTTGGTACAAAATCTCCCTCTGGTAAGTATTGAGCATTGATGTTTTTTTGGTGCACTGTACAATTTAATTACAGGTTTTACTTGATAAAATAAGTTATTTCTCAGTATATGACAATGTTAGAAAAAGCCGGGACAGCAGTAATATACCTATCCTATATGTGTATTCGTTTTGAATTTGTCCTACATGCAAGTGACGGGTTGACAGGCCACTATCACAACGCTTAAATTATTCTGTAGCAATATTCTGTAGCAAGGGAGTATGTGAATACGGTGCATTCTAACTAAGGCTCGTATTAATAATAACATCTCAACTATGAGATCAATCTTAAGATACTGTTTTTGTCAGATTTTCCATACATTTAACGTCAGAACTGCAGCTTAAGATCGATCTCAACTTTGAGAAGCGTTAAATTAGTACGAGCCTTAATATTTGTCGATTTCCTTAAATTATGTTATAACTAGATAGCCTCTCCTATATCTATTCTTTAACCTGAACTGTTTTTCTATTCGAAGTTTCTTTTACGCAATCCAATTTATTATACTTTAGTGAGTTATCATAGCAAAAAAAAATTACGGGTTGCACTCCGGGAGTGCCGGCAGAAGTGAAAACTTAAGTATTAACGTTGTGCGTTTTGGATATTTTGGAAAGGTTATGGTATAATTTTGCACGAATTGCTTTAATTATCAGAATAAAAGTACTATCTTTTATGTGGTAGAATACAATATTTATTTAGTGCGCTATCGTACACAAACATGACAATTTATATTACATTAAAAAGTTTATCCCTCAGAAAAATCAACTTCCTGTTGTAACTTTGTGCGTACATAATTATATAACTAGTAATAATGAATCAAAATATTTACAATTAAATTAAAAATATGATCAAAACAGACATTAATATACTACTTAAAAACGTAATTTTATAACAAATAAATAATATTTAATTTATACCAACTTACCTAATTAATATTTACAACAAAATCAAATAAAAGCACAATTTAGATTTTTCCTAACAAAGTAAATAAATTGATTAAAACTGTCTCAAGTGACGTGTGACTTCCAGTACTTTTGCCAGCCGCTATTGTTCACGGCCGGCTTACGTGGACCCCTCACCGCAACTCGACAGTTCCTGCGGCCATTTCAATTTTAATTGGTCTTACGAAGTTTCGATCAGGGTCACGTGTCCTGACGGTCACGTGTCCTGACGCGAGTTTAACATTTTTTACCCATTACAAAAAAAGTGTACAACGCCGCTAAAGAAGTTCTCACTTCAAAAATGTTACCGCTAGGTATAAAGTAAGTCTAAAATAATATGTTTTCCCAGAGTTGGTCAAAAAGGTATTGATATTAGCAGAAAAGAATCTCATTTGGACTGTGCCCAAGCTAGATAGATGTTCATTTGGATATAGGAAATTAGGGGAGGCAAAAAAATTTTCCGTCCGAGTATCTTGTCCGTTCTTATCGTAAAGGCTCTACCAAATTCTGTACAGATGTAGAGACGACTTATTTTATTTATTCACTTGTATTTGTCGACATCTGATTACGATAAGGATGCATGTGCATATGGCTACCTAATCTACTGCACATACAAAGCAATATAATTTTATAATTTAAACGTTTAAATACCTCTAATTATAATTTTGTATTTGGTTGTAACGTTAATAAGTGCTAATGGCGATGTGAGTGATAGGTAAGTATCAGAAACCTACGTTCACTAAAGATCTAAAAATTTTACAGGACGATTCTCAGGATGATCAAATTAACAGCTCGTCAGATTTTCTAGTAGACGAAACTCGACTAGGCACATCCTAAATAGGTCATTATTTACTTGCTAATACGAGTACATACATGTTTTGTAAGATAAACATATCTTTTACTATTAGGTCAGAAAAATCTATGAATATAATCGTAAATAACACGGCTTAGTAGGTGAATAGGCTAATAGTAGAGATTCAATTTGAAATCTGAAAGTTCATGATTCGCGAGCAAGTTGAAAGGGGGAAGCCAAGCTTTCCCGGCGTCGGCGGCGTGCTATACCCCGTAATTTTGTTAATTATAAGAGCCCTCCCATCCCTGGGGAATCCATTCTGATCCCGGACGACGCGAAATTGTTCACGGACGGAGCGTTGTCACTATAAAAAGTGGAACAATGACGAATTCCAATTAATTAAGTGATCAATTAACAAGTCCCAATAAACCCGTCGAAGGGGTATTTATTGCTTTTGAAACAATAAGGGAGTTGATCGATTGGCTCGAGCATAGAATATTAAAGGCGAAAGATTTTATTGCCATTAACTATATCTCCGGTTTCATCTCTTCCGTTTTCTTTGTGACTACATTAGCAAAAGTTCAAAGATTTTGAAATTATGCTCATGTTGTTGCATATTATAATATACTTAACTTAATTGATTTTCATACACAGAGAGAGAGAGACATACACACACACATACACATGAATAAGTAAATGGAGAAAAAGATGGTCCCAGCCCAATATACAGGATCTACAAAATAATGGGATAGCTGATTTAGTGAGCTACTATATGTATATCGAAACTACAACGGACTCGCAAAATAAGTTCGACGCTAATTAATTATTTTAAAAAATCTACTTATAACAAATAAATAAAATTGAAGTGTCTGTTTGTAATGTCAAAATAACAAGTTTTTACAGAATGGGTATAAATGTATATCGGGGACCAATAACAAAAACGTAATTTAAAAAAATTTTGTCTGTCTATCTGTCTGTCTGTTTGTTCCCGCTAATCTCCGAAACGGCTAGACCGATTTTGACGGGACTTTCACTAATAGATAGCTAATTATATATCGTATAACATAGGCTACTTTTTGTCAAGAGCGGTCCACCCGTTACTATTCCACGCGGACGAAGTCGCGGACACAGCTAGTATAAAATAAAAATAAAATTTATTATGCCTATCCCTCTTAAATGAAAAACAGAAACAGAGATAAGAGTCGTTGCCTACGGGCAGTACGGAGACGAAACCTTTCAAATCTTATCTATCTACTAGCTGTGCCCGCGACTTTGTCCGCGTGGAATAGTAACTTTTGGCAGCATTTTGATTTTTGTAGGCAATTTTATTTAAAGAGTTTGATAAAAAGTAGCCTATGTTATACTTTGTATAATTAGCTATCTAATAGTGAAAGTCCCGTCAAAATCGGTCCAGACGTTCCGTAGATTAGCGGGAACACGCACACAGATGGACAAACATTTTTTAAATTGTGTTTTTGTTATTGGTAAAAACTTTTAGTAAAAACTTGTTATTTTGACATTAAAATTTAATTTAAATGTATGTATAGAAGATATACATAGTTATATACTAAAAGAAGAAAGAAAGTCGATATAAATAGTTTGAATTGTGGGGAAGGATAAATAATAGTGTTTATCCCCGAAATCATTCCTTAATGGTGTAAAAAGGGCGGGGGGGGGGGGGGGGGGGGGTAACGTAAAAATAACACTCCGAACCGTGCAACATACAGGTAACATGAAATGGTTAAACAAAGGTAATGTAAAATGTTACAAAAGTTAGTAACATTCTGGCAACGCAGTCAACTGGCGCAAGCGCACGTGACATAGCTTGTTTTGTGAGACGAACGAGTAAGACGAACAAAACATTCCAACCGCATTACAGGTATTATTCAGATGGTAAAAATATCACGTAGTACTTGATATTTTAATTTGCTGGATAGTAATTTTTATTCAAATACGCTCGCAGCTTCGCCCGCGTTATTTTTATTATCCGTGGGAATTTTATATTCTCCCTTGAGAAAAATAACACCAGCTGTCCCATTCTTTTGTACACTCTGTATATAGAAATTTTTAAAAAATTAAATAAATTTGTTAATTTCTTATTGGTGGGTAATCATAAATGATAAAGTTTACATCTTTACATCAGCACTTCAACCTATAAACTTCTCACCGCGGGGCACTGGGGCCTTACCATGAGCGCTTATAACAAGGCTAAAACAATATTGAAACAGAGACACCGCTCTTGTTGCGTATAGCACCATCCCGCTTTTAGTGCGGTTTTAATATTGTTTTGGGCGATCACGGTTAGGGGGCTGGTCTCTCCACCAACTAGGAGGAATGAATCTACTACATCAACATCACGCTGGCTATATAGGTAAACGAGTTGGTGGTGTTTTGTTTCGGGTCGTTCAGCGAATAAAGTCTTCCTGATCTCGGTTGGGACCTCCATACGGGGCGGAGAGTCATCACAGAGAAGTTCAGCTGGAACTCGGAAAGCCAGTGGACACTCAAATAGGCGACTTAGTCACCTTAGCCCATCGGTACCGTAATTAGTTATCATTTCTCATATTCTAAAAGTAGGTCAGTGCTTACCTTAGTATAGAGATGAAATAGTAGATTATTGCACCGAGCCCTCGTGCCTGTTAGTCCAAATCAGGCACTCGGTGCAATAAATAAATTACTCAAGACGAGGTGTATAATTTGCTTTTCTTTCAACTATTACCTATAGGAATAGTAAATAAAAAAAACTCACGTCAAAAAATGAAAATAGAAGTTTAAGATTTTACGTATTGTACTCGTAATTTTAAGGGTAAAAGGTTTTCTATACTGTCGGCTTCATTTAAAATGTTTTCCGGAGTTAATGAGTAGCTATAGATGATTCCATTTTAATTCTTAATACGAAGCACTCAAAATAAGACAGTATCACACTTTAATGATTCCAAAAATATTGTCACGTAAAATTATTAAAGTTCCCGCTAATTTACATGTTTAAATCAGAGTTGGCAGCAATCATTTTTTTAAATTTGGAACAAGTAGGATAGAAACGAATAATACGTATATAAACTAAGAAAGTATCGATATCCGCTGGCTGAATAGATAACTATTCCACTGAGATTGGTAACTTCTTTGTGCGATTAAAAAAAAACAAAACTGTGCAATAATGAAATTTCATACATTTTTATTGCTCTAGAGCACTAAAGACTTGCTTTGTGCTCAGTTTTTAGTGTGATTATGATGAAATTAAAGCATAGTTGGAAGAAAAATTATTTATTTATTTATTGTTAAGGTCAACAATCAGAGTACATATAAATGCAATATAATTCAAGTACATCTTGGTCTTAATAATCCTATATTATAAAGGCCTTACTAATAACCATTGTATAAGCCTGATTTAGTTAAACAGTGTTTTGTCACGTTCACTCGAATGACATTTCAAATTCGAACAAAAGAGACAAAACACTGCTTAACTATATGAGTACAAGGCTTATACAATGGTTATTAGTAAGGCCTTAAGCCGATTACAGTAGGCTAACTTAATGGGTTCGACGCATTTGGCCAAAAACGCAAATGACCATTTGGCCTTTTGCGTATTAAAAAAAATATTTTCGTAAATGACCAAATCTGCAAAAGGCCAAAAACGCAAAAGACCATTTAGCCTTTTACTCCTTTAAAAAATGCGTCTATTGACCTTTTGCGTTTTTGGTCATATGCGTCGAACCCAACTTAATATGCTTAGGACAATAAGTATTTTAAATTATAATTATACAATTTGGATACAACATTTTGAATTGGAGTTTTTGCTGTGAATCGAAAAATATATCCTAGATTCACGAAGCCAAGATGAATGCACTTGCACATTGATTCGGGACGGAGAAACAGGAAAAGTTCTTGTGATAGGCTTTCTGGGGGCATCATATGGAATGGATAAGGAAGTACGACTGATAAATTTTCTGGGATTTTATGGCTCCATTAACACATCTGTGGAGGAACATCAAGTCTACGTTTTTGTCTATTACGGAAAGAGGTCATTTTTAACCGACTTCAAAAAAGGGAGAGGTTCTCAATTCGATGCGTATGTTTTTATGTGTATGTTACGCCATTAAGTCGCCAATTGTGGACCGATTTTCAATATTATTTTTGCATTCGATGGAGTATACTTTTGCGGTGGTCCCAAGGTTATCAAAGTAAGGATTTCATGGTAAGATCTCATAAAAATCGAGGAAACCCTTAAATTTTTAGGTATGTCCAACGTGGTTTGTGTGTATGTTACACGATTTCTCCGCCAATTGTAAACCGATCTTCAAAATTCTTTTTGTAGCTATTCGATAAAGTATACTCCTGGGGGTGGTTCCAAGGTTACCAAAGTCAGGATCTGATGATCCTGACCGAGGGATCCTATAAAAATCGAGGGTAACCCTAAAGGATTTAGAGGAACGGATAAAGAGGATTTAATACGAGCTGGTATTAAATTCACTAAAAAGATTTCATTCACTAAAAACATAAAAATAAAAAATATTTTACAAAAAATAAAAACCGACCTCAAAAACACTGAAAAGTAAAAATAAATTAAAAGTCAAAAATATTGAAGTCGGTGCCAAATTTTAAGACTTTCTAGGAGATCATCGTTTTGCTCCGTTATTCAGTATAGAAGTGTGATGTTGTCTGTACCTATTTTTATATAAATTTTAACTTTTCAGTGTTTTTGAAGTCGGATTTTATTTTGAATAAATCTATGAGATAAATATGGGAATATAAATATGCTAGATGTCTAGTAAATGTGCGATGAATAGATTCCATCCGCTGAGAGTGGTCATCGGTAATTGATACCGAGGACCGAAGTATATTCCAGTTGACTCCGAGCGAAAGAGTGATACACAACTAGTTTTGTAGCAGAGCAGAAATATTTTGAGTTTCTTTTAATGAAACCTGGCACCTGAGATGCTTTTTTACGACTGCATTTCCTTAAGCTACTTTTAGGTTTAGCAAAATGATATTTTTTTTAATATGAAACTAACCTTAAAATCGCGAAAAAAACAGCTGTTCCATACAAATGTTCAACATCCACTGAACCTAAATGTCTGGAACAGGTGATTTTATTTTCGCGATTTTAAAATTGGTCCCATAGTAAAAGTTGTTCATTTTGCTTGTCTGAACATGCACATAAAAGGCTCCTGCTTCAAAAGTAACCCTGTATATTTTAACATCATCAAAAGGACTTATAGTTGCATGTTTTATGCAAATGGATATATCATTGATGTATACTAAAAACAAGAACGATCCAAGATGGCTGCCTTGCGCAACTGGTTTGGCCACATAGGTACATACGTGTCAGATTCAAAACCCCTTACAACCACGGATTGTGTTATTTCATCCAAATATGACTTGGACCAGGCTAAAAGAGAGCCGTGCAACGTACTGAAATCCGTGTGTATACACTGCACAGCATTAACCTGATGTCCATGGTCTTATTCACTTGCTTATTCAGAAATAAAATTTGCCAAATCGGTGTGACCAGATAAATTCCTTCTAAATACCAATACAGTTCGCTGATAATAAAACTTTCTAAGTGACGACTAACAAGGGGGAAAGCAGAGCTTCAAAGACTTTTGATGGACACGATAAAATGGCGATAGGCCTGCAGTTTTTGATATAAGCTAGAACACAGCGATGCAAGCACTGCTGCTTGGCGGCAGAAATGGGTAAGGAGGGCGATGAGTAAGGTTCCGCGCCGACAACTAGTTATGTTATGTGCCTTTGGTAAGTTAGATTATAATGTTTTTAATAGATGTCTTTAAGATCATCATCATCATCTCATATATATACCCACCGAGGGACTCGAGCCTACCCTAAGATAGGGTGTTGGCCTTAGTCAACCACGGCACGCTGACCTTGTGCGGATTGGTTGACTTCATATACACCTTTAGATTTCTTCGCAGATGTATGCAAGTTGCCTCACGGTATTTTCCTTCGCCGTAGGAGCGTCGGACAAATGTACATAATAATAAAACACGCACATAATAATCAAAAACGAAAAAGACGCAGGATTGAACCCCGGACCTGCCTGAATGAATTAGAAGGCCAGAGGCGAGTCCACAGCGCCACCGTTGCTTCATTCACTTATTTATTCATTTCATATATTCAAAAGCTTGAGTATGTTGGATTTATAAATGAATGAATATGCATGCAGTGCGAAATCGGATGGAAGCCATTAGAGCTGCGAATGAAATTCAAAGAAGTGATCGAATTCAAGCGTAAGGAAGACGCAGATTGCTAAGTTGGAACGCGACCCCGTTTCTATGTAGGCGGCGCATGAGTATAGTGGAATGCTTTTAAGGCGGTTATTATCCTTGTCTATGAAATAAGAAATACGAACAGCTGTCGGTATAAGAGCAATTTTTATTTTAAATTGAGTCGACAAGTGAGGGTAGGTAGTTCACTATTTTTTAAACCAAAGCAAATCTTTCTAAAACGGAACGAATATTTTTATTAGTTAAGGATTTAGAGCTTTCATATTGGTAAAATTTGGTATATTTTATGCACTAAAAAGCATAATCGTATACTACTGGGATGTTCTAGAATGTTTTAAATACTTAAAGAATGTTCTAGAATGTTATAAATACTAAAATAATTTAATAAAAAATATCAGTTAGTGTATTAATTTGGTATGCAAATGATGGTACACTCAGAAAAAAAGGGTCAACACAGGCACAATAAACGCATTGTCAAAAAATTTTGAAGTGAGAACTTCTTTAGCGGCGTTGTACACTTTTTTTGTAATGGGTAAAAAATGATAAACTCGCGTCAGGATCACGTGACACTGATCGAAAATGCGTAAGACCAATTAAAATTGAAATGGCCGCAGGAACTGTCGAGGTGCGGTGAGGGGTCCACGTAAGCCGGCCGAGAACAATAGCGGCTGGCAAAAGTACTGGAAGTCACACGTCACTTGAGACAGTTTTAATCAATTTATTTACTTTGTTAGGAAAAATCTAAATTGTGCTTTTATTTGATTTTGTTGTAAATATTAATTAGGTAAGTTAGTATAAATTAAATATTATTTATTTGTTATAAAATTACGTTTTTAAGTAGTATATTAATGTCTGTTTTGATTATATTTTTAATTTAATTGTAAATATTTTGATTCATTATTACTAGTTATATAATTATGTACGCACAACGTTACAACAGGAAGTTGATTTTTCTGAGGGATAAACTTTTTAATGTAATATAAATTGTCATGTTTGTGTACAATAGCGCAATAAATAAATATTGTATTCTACCACATAAAAGATAGTACTTTTATTCTGATAATTAAAGCAATTCGTGCAAAATTATTCCATAACCATTCCAAAATATCCAAAACGCACAACGTTAATACTTAAGTTTTCACTTCTGCCGGCACTCCCGCAGTTTAACTCGTCAATTTTTTGTGCGCAAAACTAAATAGTTTGCTACTATCACAGCAAGAATATATTATTATTGTAACGTTTTTATTATATTTGTTTCGGTAACAAAGCTTGGGAAGCAATAGCACTTAACTACAAGAACGATTTTGCTTTGCTGGAGAAGCAAAAGTAATTAACTACAGAAATAGTGTTGTTGAATATGTTTAGCAACCGTTAAATTTAACTAATAAAAAAAATTAACACGTATATTCGATACATATTTTCAACCATATCGAATAAAATATTCATTCAATTCTAGTTGATTTTAACGCGAGAGTAATATTTATTGGTATAGATATAATAAACCAACTGATAAAATTATCGTATGGATAATTTCAACCATAGACCGAACTGATAAAAATATTGATCGCAACGGTGCTAAAAATATCAATATATTGTGTCTGAATAAAAATATCAACTGATATTTTCAACCATTAAAATTATCGATATTTTTATTCAACTATTAACTTTTAGGTAATAATTTTTTTCAACCATTAACGCCACCTCTACAGAAACAATGTTGCTTTGCTGGAGAAGTAAAGGAACTTAGCTATAAGAACAATATTGCTTTGCTAGGATAGCAAGTGAAAATATTGTTGTGTATACAACTTATACTCAACAATAAAAACTATTGACGGCTCTCCCCTATTTAAAGTTTTGTTGTTGCACCAACAATTTTTTTTATGAATGTATAACCAACAAATTTTATAATCTATATTTGGTGAAACGATTACCCTTATATCTAATTTTTGGCTCATTAATAGCAGCATGCTTCATGACCTTGGCCAATCTAGTCCATCATCATTATCCAGCCTATTGCTATTGGCCTAGTCCATCGGTGCGGCGGCGTTTGAAAAATATGTCAATGTTTGAAAAATATGTCAATTGTATAATCATTGTTACACAGGGTCCAAAACATTTCAGTGTCTTGAATCTCGAGTATGAAGAGCATTGTTCTTTTGTTTTCTGCAGTAATCAACTCGTACCAGAAACGGAGGAGGTATTCCGGTATTGCCGGTCACAAATAATTTTGTACATCTGTATGAATAGGTAGGTATCTTTTTGAAAACAATTCAAGTTCAGTGTGGTTCAATTTTAAAAAAATACAAGACAATTTTATAGCTTCCCTCCTCTATTTTAACAGATTTTATTCATGTTTACCATGACTACTATTTATTTTTTCATTTCTTGTTCCACCTTCTGTAACCAGTGTAATTTTCAAAAAAGTTTCTCTACCTCTGGTACCCTTTAATAAGATCCCCTGGTACCCTTTAATAAGATCACAATGTCAGATGATTCAGGTGATATATCCACTGGGCATAGACCTCCCTCAAGAAGAAAGGATTCGGGCCATCCTCCACCACGCTTACCTAGCGTGGAGTGCTGGAATCTCTTCCAAATTAAACAGCAGTTTGCATTAGCGAAGTAATTTTGAGGTGTTATGTATACCACATTCTATTCAAATCTGTTCAGACTTACACGACACACAAAGCCATTTAAATATTAAGCAGGATTAAGAGATTATACGCTGTACAACTTGAAAATTCGTTGTGGTACATCGATATTACTTTATAAAGGACAGATTCAGGCTCTGCGTAAATAGGAGCCATTCAATATTATCGAAAATAAATTCTGCGGCTCCGAGTTTCAGCTGATAACAAATGAAATCCCTTTTAGTTGTCGTCGACGAAATGAGTATCATTTGTAAATTTGGATAAGTGCTTTTCGCTGCCGTTTTTTTACAAGAATAAATGACACCTTTTTGTTTCTTGTAAAATATAAGCTAAGTTAATGTGAAATATAAGTAGGTAGTATAGTGTAGGAAGAATAGAATAGACGAGTCGTTGCTCCCTTTTTTCCCGTGGATGTTGTATGAGCCGAATTAGGGAGTTTACGGTAGTTAAACGTGAAACCCCGTCAGGCCGGCAGGAATAGTTGGCCAATTTCTCTTCGTATTAGGAAAGCCTCATATGCTCAGCAGTGGGATGTATATGGGTTGAAGTAAATGGGTAACGTTTTATGTAATAAACTATGTTTTTATTTTATTTATTTATTTTATTCAGGCAACGTATAAGCCCATATACAACGTGTTAATAAAAAGCGTAAAACCTCAGACATCCCCAAGTTATTTTTATTTCGTGAAATATTTTTTATTCATATCTTACAAATTTTAAACTCTATTTCGCGGGCCTCACAGAGGGACACGGTCCATACAAGGGCGGTCATAAATAGTTAAAGTCCTGTTACTATCAATACATTGTATTATTTTAGTGACTTATAGTTGTAAAAGTGTTTTAGGAACATTAAAATGAAAGAAGTACATGTATTTACGGAATAAAAAACGTTTACTTCAGTAAAAAAAAAATATATTCAATAACATACTTTTACCTAAATTTATCATGAACAAACACTTAAAAATTGGAATGTAAAACATATATTTTAAATAAAATAAGAGTCAAAACATTGATAACATTATTTAATTATAATAAAATAATAGAAATAAATAAATTAAAATTAATTAAATACAAAAAAAACAAAACAACTAACAAAATACAAATAAATTATTCTTATTCTAACAATATTAAACATGTAACAATTCTATTACACTTTGTGACAGAGTATTTTTCTTTTTAGGGGGAAGCTTCCGAAGACTTGTAATATAAGGATCTGAATGTAACAATAGTCGTTGTATTAAATCTTGATTGGTAACTTCACGTGACATTTTTCGAGTGTGACTTCGTCTATAAATTTTGATATACTTATTTGTCGCTTCAGCAGCTTCTTCGAAAAGTTCTCCTATAGATAACAATGCATAACTTATAATATCTGATCCATGTACGAGCACCTTGTGGACAGAAGCAGGAAGACTATACCACGGATATTCCTCGACCAGGCTGTATGCTGTTTGTAATGCATAGTCTTTAAACTTGCATTCATTAATTTTATGTCCAGAAGATAACGTTTGTAATATTACACAACAACGATCTATGAGATCCTTATTCAAACCTGTAATTTCAGCAGATACAGCTGATTCCAAAAAAAACTTCCTGGCCGTGTTTCCGTCGTTAGACGTCCCGCTTCCACCACTACGCGGCTTGTCAACTATTAAACCTAATCGTTCCCTAAACTGGGACTGTACATATTGTTTTTTATTTGATAACAATTGTTTATCACTATCTAGCCTAACTTGCCATTTTTTTATGTCTAATCTATATGAAAGATGAATAAAATATTCGAAGAAACGTATCCAAGAATGTAGTGGTGATAATCCAAATTGGTATCTACTCTCTATTACAGGTTTTTGTAAACATTCGTCTATTTTATTCATCTCTTTAGGGGTAGCATTACATATATAACATCTACTTGTAGATGTTTCACTTAAAGCACTACAAATTTTACCATCTACCATTGAAAGCTGCAACTTATGAGAAACGACCAATTCACGATTGTCGATCTGAATAAAAGTAGGTTGCAAACTTTCAATTTTATCCTTAAAATAAGCTTCCTCTTGCAAAGACACTGCTGTGCTTTCTTTCAAAAATTGAAATCGAATAGGACGGCAGTACCTAGTGGAAGAGGGTCGAGGATTTTTCCATAAAATTTTACAATTATCTTCAGCTAATTTTACAATAATTTGAAGGGGTACATAAGATGTTACAAACAAACTACTATCTTCTAAAGTTGAATCTGAAAAAAATTGTTTGTATTCACTATGTCCAGTGCTGCCATCGAATCCTCATTTCCCAAGTAAAGAGATATTAGACAAACAATCATCAGGAATCTGATCTAAGACCTCTTTTTGAGATTCAAGGATTCGAGAAGCTGTGTGATCAAAAAGACTTTGTAATTCAACTTCAGCTGAAGACTCGGAAACAGTTATATTAGAAGGGTAACATCTCTGTTTCGCTTTAGTAATTTGTTGGTAACATGGTAATACATTAGGAGAAATCTTACTATTAACAAAGTTTTTAATTAATAAATACTGATGTTTTGTCAACTGAGCATCAGTCACAAGTGACAAGACATCATCAGTGCTAACTCTAGATATACACGAATCGAATGAACAGTCTGAAACATCAAGCAATGCACTCACAGTAGAATCATTAGACTTTGACAAATCAGCTACTCTCCGACGTTTAGTCCTTTTACTACATTGCGTAAAAGGTTTTCGAGGACGACCACGTGAATGACACGGCGACGTTTCAGACGGAGTACATTGCTTATTGTTTTTCACAAGTTGAATTTTTTCAATAACATTAAACCAATCGGAATTCTTATATAAAAGCTTGGTTTTATCCCTATTACATTTTTTCCAGAATCGAGCAATAGCTTTACATAAATTATTAACAATTTTCTCTAAATAATGAATATCAATGTTCTCAGCATCGTCGTTCAGAGTAGTCAACAAACTTTGTAGGACTTGACGACACTTTTCCGAGTCATTATCGGTATTGACAGTTAGCCATATTTCAAGAATATGCATTCTTGAAAACGAGCATATATATAAATTACCTAAAACAAAAAAAAAACGGTTAAAATTCAGTCACAAAACCTACACAAAGCACTAAGACTAAATAAACTAATTTCGTAGCAAATGCTACGAGATAATCTGGCAACCGTAGCACCCTTGTCATCGCCAAAAGGGCAGATAAGGGCAGCCAAGTTTTAATTTTCCTAAGATAAGAAAGTCTAAAGATTATGGTGCAATATACCTCCATAGTCGGAGCGAGTGGGAACATATTTAAAAGTTTATTCAAACTTTGAATATTAAAATATAATACTCCAAGAAAAGTCGCCTCGTAGCAATGACATACTAAAGAAAATATATACTAAGATACAATTAAAATAAAAATATTAATTATTACATACCCTGTTCTTGGATATCCATTTCAGAAAAAACTCACACAGCACTCACAGGTCCCGCAATGACAACAAATGACGTCACGCTTTTTAATGACTCACTGATAACAGTATTTACGATTGGCGATGCGCTCTCTTTGAATGCACAATAGATAATGAAGGCGCACTCTAATTACTGACCTATTTATAGTTTCAGAAGGTACCGCAACTATCCAATGTAACGACAAGGAATAAAATGTAAAACAAGAAAGCAGGTTTTTAAGATTTATGACCTATGGATGTCCCACAGTGGCCTGCTACGAACTACGATGCTCGCACCGCGCGGCGTTGATTAAAGATGATTTAAAAAGCGGCGTGGTAGAAAAGATTTTTTGGTTAAATCTGACCCATTTTTAAATTTAGTGCACTTGATTCTTCTTTCGATTCTGAACATTCTGAACATAACGAACAAAATGAAGGTTTTTTGCAATTTCATAAACACGTTGAATACATACATACCTTACAAAACTAACATAAATAGATAATAATTATGCGGCATAAAAGAATGACCCCCAAGCGTACCTACTAATATCGTGGTACACCTTCTCACCACGTCCTTCCTTTGAGCTTTATAGCAATCTCAGCCCTCACGCGCATGTATTTTGCCTGCGATCTTATGTGAAATAAGGGTACTTCTGAAAACATCGTCGACTGCCAGGAAATTTCAAATCGGCTTGATACCTTGGCGCTGCGTAGAGATGTCGCTTCGCTATGCATCTTCTATCGTATTTATTACGGGGAATGCTCCGAGGAATTGTTCGGACTTATACCTGCCGCCTCTTTCCGCCATCGTTCCACGCGGCAAAAAATCCATGCCCATCACTTAGATGGTTGGCAGTCCACAACTGTGCGTTTCTCTCAAAGTTTCCTGCCTCGCACAGTCAAACTATGGAACGAATTATCGCCTGCGGTATTTCCGGCCCGATACGACCTTCAAACTTTCAAAAAAAGAGCGTATTCCCACCTCAAAGGCCGGCAACGCACTTGTAACTCCTCTGGGGTTGCGGGTGTCCATGGGCGACGGTAATTACTTACCATCAGGTGATACGTATGCTCGCTTGCCCCCTATCCCATAAAAAAAAAACAGAATCATAATATATTTTTTTTTACTTTTTAAATCCTAAACAAGGGAAAACGTTTTTTTGTATTTTCAAATTTTGAATCTATAATACTAGAACTAATATAAACCTACACTTATCATGCACATTACCGAGTAAACGTTTTTAACTTGTGAATTTAGAAATTTGAAAAGTTAAAAATGATCTCGCGGGAAGGTTTCTCTGAGAAAAATAGCCCACCAGAGACTTGTTATAGGACTTCGGAATTCGGACAATTTTATTCTACCCTATAAGCAATAAAACTCGAACGGAAGTTATGGTTCCGCAGTTAAAAGTCACAAAAATTTGGGTAATTAAGACAATTAAGACAACCCAAATCGTTAACATGGAAGTTTATTTTTATGGCAATATTTTGCTTTTTTAAAGCGTTGCTTCAAAATTTTTTTCGGTTGTTGTGTTCAGAATAGTTGAGGAATCTTTGTGTAAGTAGATCATTTCTTCACACTAAAAGCACAAAAATCACTCATTACGTCAGATTTCTTAAACTTGGTTTTCTTAATAAATTACTCGTCATTTTCGTAAACTGGGCCTATAAAAAAATGTCATTTCGCATATTTTGAAAGTAGGTCATTATTTACCTAAGTATAAGGCAGAAAATTTAGACCCAAGGGCCGATAAGTAATTCAAAAAAAGAGTTTCGCTATTTGTCATATGCCGACCATAGATTAAGTATTAATCATTTAAGTCCAATACAGCTATATATTAGTTATTCTGTAATCATGTACCTATATATAAAAACTATCGTTAACAATAAATAAATAAACTTGGTGAAAACTGTATGAATAGGTCATATATGGGGATTGGAGTCGCTCACGTCCGTAGGTTTTACCCTCGAGACCCTACACGTGATCCCCGGGTGGTGCTAATCGAGTGACCAACTTCTGGTGGTAGGGCCTGAAAAACCCGACTGGCTAGCGACCACCGTGCGCATGACGTAAAACCCGTCAAGTGGGCATTTTGTGTCCGCGTTTCGGGATCAGTCATCGCACAGCCAGAGCTTGAGGGGTCGTTGCTGCGATTCGTGTGGTTTGTGTGGGCTTCCGTCGACCCAGTGCCAGGTTGACTGCGTTGACCCTCCGCCCAGGAAGACCCGAAGAAACGGCTGTTCCGCTGGCCGCCCGTGGTACAGTACAGGGGCCCAAGCGGACCTAACCAGTCCGTGAGGCTGCCCCACCATGCCACGCATAATCTCGGGGTGGTCCGTCGTGCCGGTTGGTGACCGGACGGTGGGTCCCGGCGACCACTTCCGGGGGGGTTCGGGGGCCCTTTCGTGCGGAGAGTCAGCGCAAATCAGCTGTCGGCTGTTCCCTGGCGAAACAGGCCTACACACGTTAACTATGCTAATCGCTGCAACGACACCTCAATTTCACACCTCTCACTCCAACAAACATGTCAGCGCACAATATTAGGACTGGTCGTACAGCGGTGCACTATCCCACCAAAACACCACTATTCGAGGTGGGGCTCGCTAACATCCGCGGGCTCCATTCTAACCTCTTGGCTGTCCACCACCATCTCGAGACAGCCCGTCCAGCAATGCTGTTTTTGACAGAGACGCAAATTATCTGCCCGGCCGATACAAGCTACCTTAATTACCCCGGCTACGCTCTTGAGGAGTCCTTCAAGGCAAAGGCAGGTGTTTGCTTGTTCGTCCGGGCGGACGTTTGTTGTCGTCGCCTGCGCTGTTTGGAGGAACCTTCCTTTTCCCTCCTTGTGGTACACGTCGATTTTGGCACTCATTGCAGTGTCTACGTGTGCGTCTATCGTTCCCACCGTGGTGACTTGGAGACAACTCGACTTTTTGAACACCTAAGTCGGGTGGCAGATGACGCGCAGGAGCAATTTCCTTCCGCCGAGCTGGTGTTTTTAGGGGACTTCAATGCTCACCACGAGTTGTGGTTAAGTTCCTCTAAAACTGACCATGCGGGTAGGACTGCCCACGCATTCTCTCTCACGCACGACCTGACACAATTGGTTACCCAGCACACCAGGGTACCAGATATTATCGGTCAAGCGCCCTCTTTGTTGGACCTTCTGCTGACAAATCGCCCCGACGGATATCAGGTGGTGATTCGAGCTCCACTAGGATCTTCAGATCACTGCCTGGTATCCGTCTCAGTGCCTCAGGCGTCGCGACCGTCGCCTGTGGTTGCAGCACGCCGTCTGTGGCACTATGCGTCAGCAGATTGGGACGGTATGCGGGATTATTACGCGTCTGTCCCTTGGTGGCAGCGCTGTTTCAGTGGGATGGATCCGAACTCCTGCGCTGCGTCTGTTGCTGACGAGATCAGATTAGGAATGGAATATTATATTCCACATTCCAATCTCGTCAGTAGAGGGAGACGTAACCTCTGGTTCAATCGCGAGTGTGCCTCTGCTGTTGAAAACAAACAGCTAGCTTACCGCGCTTGGATCAGAGGTCGAGCTTCTAGGGATCCCAATACTAACCTACTGAAAACAGCCTATAATAATGCCACCAAGTTGTGTAAGAGGGCTTATATTAGAGCGGACGCTCAGCGCATTGCACAAGTGGGTCAGGAACTGCTAGCGCACCCTACGGGTAGCCGTTCTTTCTGGCGCCTGGCCAAAGCTGTGCAATCAAACTTCTGCCAACCCTCGCTGCCACCGCTGAGACATGCCGATGGCTCACTTGCTCATCAGCCGCAGGAGAAAGCCGACCTCCTGGCAAAACTCTTCGCGGCCCATTCCCGTATCGATGACTGTGGTGCACAACCTCCGACACTGTCCCATTGTGGCAGCACTATGCCCGATATCCGCATCAGACAGCGAGATGTGCGGGCGGAGCTACAGTCGATTGATATTCGAAAAGCAAGTGGACCAGACGGCATTCCTGCGATTGTACTTAAGAAGTGTGCAGCGGAGTTGACTCCGGTCCTGACGCGTCTATACCGTCTGTCGTTCTCTGCTGGTTGTGTGCCGAAATCTTGGAAAGAGGCCAATGTCCAGCCGGTTCCCAAAAAGGGAGATCGTTCTGATCCGGCTAACTATCGCCCTATAGCCGTCACTTCCATTTTGTGTAAAATCATGGAGAGGATCCTTAACACCCAGCTGATCCGTTACCTGGAAGGTCACTCGTTGCTTAATGACCGTCAGTATGGGTTTCGTCCTAAACGGTCAACAGGTGACCTTCTAGCGTTCCTTTTGCACAAATGGGGTGAATCTATCGATAAGCGCGGCGAGTCTGTGGCTATTAGTCTCGACATCGCCAAAGCTTTTGATAGAGTCTGGCACAAGGCTCTCCTTTCCAAGCTTCCGGCATACGGATTTCCCGCTCAGTTCTGTACGTGGATTGCCAGCTTCCTCCACGAGCGTAGAATTCGCGTTGTCGTTGACGGCTGCGCTTCGCGGTTCGTGGCAGTGAATGCTGGTGTTCCACAAGGCTCCGTTCTATCCCCAACATTGTTTCTTCTGCATATCAATGACATGCTTTCCTTGGGAAGTATACATTGCTATGCAGACGACAGTACAGTGCATGGGGGATATCACGGAAGCTCAGGGGCTGCTCGTGGCAATATTGATAGGGAGAGGCAGAATCTTATCATTGAGCTCAACAGGACGCTGGACCTCATCTCCGAATGGGGTTCCAACAATCTTGTCGAGTTCAATGCTAAGAAAACACAGGTGTGCGCGTTCTCGGCGAAAAGGTCACCTTTCCTCCCCCCTCCTTCTCTTCAGGGCACAACCCTTCACACACAGAGTAACATCACCTTGCTGGGAATGAACATTCGCTGCGATCTGAACCCCAGAGACTACATCGAATCCGTTATAACTGCTGCCTCACGGAAACTCGGTGTCCTAAACAAGGTGCGTAGGTATTTTGCGCCGGACCAACTATGCCTGTTGTATAAAACTCAGGTTAGGTCTTGCGTGGAATATTGCTCGCACCTTTGGGACGGCTCCGCTCAGTACCTCCTCGATGCTCTGGACAGATTGCAGCGTCGCGCTATTCGAATAATTGGCGATGTAGAGGCAACTAACACCCTCGAGCCTCTACAACTTCGTCGTGACATCGCCTCTCTTAGCGCCTTTTACCGAATGTTCCATGGGGAATGCTCTGAGGAGCTCTTTAACCTTATCCCTCCCTCTCCATTCCTTAACAGAAACACGCGTAAGGGCCTTCGGAGTCATCCGTACACTGTGTCCTCCTTTTCACACCGTACCAAGAAATTCCAAGATTCCTTCTTCTGTCGTTCATCCCATACTTGGAATTCTCTACCTGCGCACGTGTTTCCTCCATCCTACAACATGGGTTCCTTCAAAAGAGGTGTGAAAAAGCATCTTTTAGGCCGGCAAGGGGCGGGCAGGTAGGATAGTGGATGTCGTCCCTACTCTATCTGTCAACTCATTTGGGCCTCTTTCACCGCTTAACATCAGGCGGGAGGAGGTCATTTGCCGGGCCTTACATTAAAAAAAAAAAAAAAAATCTAATTTCTTTTTTCAAATTTATGGAAGTATTTTATTAGAAACTGATTTAACAGTCATAAATACGAGTACAATATAAATGTCACGGCATTATAGCTTAAATATTGTGCGCGAAAAAAAGGCGGAAAAGCCAATGTCATCGAACACATACATTGGTATATATTTTTGTAATATTAGTCTTGTTTTACTTTCCTCAAATTTGTAATGAAAAGAAGACCGTTTAATTCGGGTGAACATACCCATTTCAGTCTCGAACTATTGGCGCTCTCACTTCATTCGAGTGCCAAAATATCTTGACTGTAATGGGAGCTATTCAGTCCTTATGAAGCAATCAACTATTTTATAGGTATTCGAAAATGTTACAAAAAAAATGATGCATATTTCATGTGGTTTTGAGCCGACTTCAAAAAGGAGGAGGTTCTTCTCAATTCAACGCGTATGTTTTTATGTATGTACACGGATTACGCCGAGATTTCTGATCCGATTTATGTGATTTTTTTTGTTTGATGCGGAGTAGTAGTTATTTGGTTCCATAAAAATGGCCCAATTCAATTTAGCCCAGAAGTTTAAGATATTCAGGTGTTTGCATTGGCTCAAGTTCTAATACGCATGTATGTAATAAAACTAAAAAGATTGAAAAAAAATTGTTTTACGAAAAATAAAACCGACTTCAAAAACACTAAATTGTCATATACACGGTGTTTCATAATAACCAATAAATAATCAATTCTTTATCGAAAACTAATTAATAAATTGTGTTTACCCGTAATGTCATTCAACCCAAAATTTTTATGTTAATCATAGACATGATGATGATACTATGATTTACATGAAAATTTTGGGTTGAATGACATTATGTGTAAACACATTTAAATAATTAGTTTTAAATAACGCATTGATTATTTATTGGTTATTATCAAACAGCGTGTATATATGTATACAAATAATATAAGAATAGATACCACATCATAGTTTTATGTTGAAGTTGATGCCAAGTAATAATCACCTGTAAAGTCTTAAAAATATAAGAACAATAATAAATACTATAGTTAGATAAAATTTGGCACCAACTTCTATATAAAACTGTGATGTTGTATCTATTCTTATATTATTTATGACTTTTTAGTGTTTTCGAAGTCAGTTTTATTTTTTGTAGATCATTTTTTGGCATTAATGGCTTGTCACTCCGATTGGTAGCTCAACCAATAGACAAAAATAGCTATTTTCTGTTTGGCTAGTGATAGACACACGCGTGTCACTAATTAATACACAAAGTTAGCCCGAATCCTGTGGAGGGCTCCTCTGGACACTGCGGTACACAGTGACCTATTTCATGATCACGAATCTCACTCCCGAGGGAACGATGAAAGAAGCGAACTCAAGCAGCAATACGTAAATAATGTAACCCTGTATTTTTATTTCAAGATTTTTTATAGTATTAAAACCCGAAAGTTTTTTTAGTTTTCATGTATGTCATTGAAATGTTTTATTGGATTGTTAAAAAGCTTAAGGACCTGAGCCTTAAATAGTTTACTGTAGTTATCGCAAGAAATGTCGCATCTTTTCCAAGCTAAGAAAAAGAATCGATTTTCGAAAGCGCCAATAACTCCTTTTCTCGTTTATTTCTATGAAAGTTAGGCTTTTAGCAAATGGTGATAGATATCGAAGCTCTGCGCCAATCCAATACTAAATGCCCTTCAGGCAATATGCGAATACGAAACATGTGGATAGACCTTATCTCTATATATAATAAAATCGTAGGGGTACAAAAATCTGTAATTGCGAAATATTAAGAAAAAAAATACACAGGTCGCCTTAAAATCATTAGCAGAACACGATAGAATAGTTTTTAAAAAAATTGTTTGTTTGTTTGTTTGTTTGTTTGTTTGTCTGTTTGTCCGGAAAGATCTCCGAAACTACTGGACAGAATTTGATATGGCTTACACCACAATGCTTATAATTTTCCGGAAGAACATTTAGGCATAATTTCGTTTGTTTAAATTCACTTTTTATTTTTAGTGAAAAAATACCATATAAAATTTTCGAATTGGCTTTAGGTAGAAAAACAACATGGCGCACGTGAAATTATTTTAACAAGTCTGTCACATAGTACAGAGAGAAGGTATTTTCTTCCACGAAGGAAAGGCAATGGAACTACGCCATACAGCCTGATCTTAAGTAATTGGATTTCGAAAATTGAAAGGCAGGAATGAAGTGTTTCACATAGTACAAATAAAATTTAATATTTTCTGTTAATGTGCTGAGCCCAACTGGATTTCGCCAACCAAATTGTCTTTTTCTTATGTCGTACCGTGGTGGTAAGGCAAAAAGATCAGGCCATACAACCAATGTATAAAGCATTTTTTATGATAATACTTATCGAGTGACCATAAAATTTGTAGATTGGTTTAATTCTTGACTAATTTTTACAAAATCGGTACAATTTTTGAAATATTTGAAATGTTGAAAAATGAAGATACTCTTTTCAAGGTATTTTGAAAGATGTTATATGTTTTTACATTAGGACTAAGGAATCAAACTCTTTCATCCATTTAAAACTTTTAAAAGTAATACATTAATATTGATAATAAAAAAAATATCTGACTGCAATGTTCTGGGTTACGCGTAGAGGGGCGGGACGGGACTCTTGATCCTAATGTCTAAAATGATGGATCACATTTTTTGGATCCACCCAAGGAACATGGATATCGAACGAAGAACCTAAAGAGTAGAACACATTGAACCTAGCCACGTTGACTTAATTTGACATGACTGTCGATAAAGTTCGTTTCCAAACCCAGCGATATGCATATCAAATGAAAGGCCTTGATGAGTAGAGCACTATGAACATAAGAAAATCGCCCTAAATTCAACATGGCCGCCGCTCAAATAAAACGGATAAAAGTTCGTTTCCAAACCCAGCAATATGGGTATCAAATGAAAGGCATTGATGAGTAGAGCACTATGAACCTAGCAACATTGACATAAATTCAACATGGCCGCCGCTCAAAAAAGGTGGATAAAAGTTAGTTTCCAAACCTAGCAATATGGGTATCAAATGAAAGGCATTGATGAGTAGAGCACTATGAACCTAGCAACATTGACATAAATTCAACATGACCGCCGCTCAAAAAAGGTGGAATAAAGTTAGTTTCCAAACCTAGCAATATGGGTATCAAATGAAAGGCCTTGAAGAGTAGAGCACTATGAACCTAGCAACATTGACATAAATTTAACATGGCCGCCGCTCAAAAAAGGTGGATAAAAGTTAGTTTCCAAGCCTAGCAATATGGGTATCAAATGAAAGGCCTTGAAGAGTAGAGCATTGGTACCTAGGAAAATCGACCTAAATTCAACATGGCAACCGCTCAAAAAAAAAAAGGATAAAAGTTCGTTTTCAAACCCAGCAATATGGGTATCAAATGAAAGGCCCTGATGAGTAGAGCACTATGAACCTAGCAACATTGACATAAATTCAACAAAGCCGCCGCTCTAAAAAGAAGAATAATAGTTCGTTTCCAAACCTAGCAATATGGGTATCAACTGAAAGGCTGATAAAAGTTCGTTTCCAAACCTAGCAATATGGGTATCAAATGAAAGGCCTTGAAGAGTAGAGCATTAGGAACCTAGCAAAATCGACCTAAATTCAACATGGCCGCCGCTCAAAAAAAAAGGATAAAAGTTCGTTTCCAAACCTAGCAATATGGGTATCAAATGAAAAGCCTAAAAGAGTAGAGCATTATGAACTAAGGAAAATTACCCTAAATTAAACATGGCCGCCGCTCAAAAAATGGATAAAAGTTCGTTTTCAAACCCAGCAATATGGGTATCAAATAAAATGCTTTGATAAGTGCACTATGAACCTAGCAACATTGACATAAATTCAACATGGCCGCCGCTCAAAAAAGATAGATAAAAGTTCGTTTCCAAACCTAGCAATATGGGTAGCAAATGAAAGGCCTTGAAGAGTAGAGCATTAGGAACCTAGCAAAATTGACCTAAATTCAACATGGCCGCCGCTCAAAAAAAAGGATAAAAGTTCGTTTCCAAACCTAGCAATATGGGTATCAAATGAAAAGCCTAAAAGAGTAGAGCATTATGAACTTAGGAAAATTGCTATAAATTCAACATGGCCGCCGCTCAAAAAATGGATAATAGTTCGTTTCCAAACCCAGCAATATGGGTCTCAAATGAAAGGCCTTGATGAGTAGAGCACTATGAACCTAGCAACACATAAATAAATTCAACATGGCCGCCGCTCAATAAAGGTGGATAAAAGTTCGTTTTCTAATCTAGCAATATAGGTATCAAATGAAAGGTCTTCAAGAGTAGAGCACTATGGACCTAGCAATATTGACGTAAATTCGACATGGCCACCGCTCAAAAAAGGTGGATAAAAGTTCGTTTCCAAACCTAGCAATATAGGTATCAAATGAAAGGCCTTGAAGAGTAGAGCACTATGAACCTAGGAAAATAGCACAAAATTGAATATGGCCGCTGCTCAAAAAAAACTGTTTAAAGTTCGTTTCTAAGCCCAGCAATATGGGTATCAAATGAAAGGCCTTGATCAGTAGAGCACTATGAACGTAGCAACATTGACGTAAATTCAACATGGCTGCCGCTCAAAAAAGACGGATAACAGTTGCTTTTCAAACCCAGCAATAGGAGTATTAACTGAAAGTAGGCCCTGAAGTTTACCTAGAGCAGCCATGCTCTAAGTGTGTTCCGCGGAACCCTAGGGCTCCACAATACCCCTATAAGGGTTCCGCAATAATTTAGAAAAATCAAAACACCCTCTCTGGTCGTACTTTTATTATGCTTATTAATAAAGAATACACTTTTAAAAACTATTGTTTTTAAAAGTGTATTCTTTATTACGTTGTAAATACGTTTTTCGTATTCGTTTTCTGAATGCGGGCATCCGAATGCATCAAATCTATACAAAATACTCATTGACTGCCGCACACGTTCGTTTTTATTACGAACGGAACACGTTCTGTACGTACGTTTAGGTAGAATGGTAGAAATCCCGAATGAGAAGAAACGAACGTCTGCGCTACGTTCACGAAACTCCGTGTCTGTATTCCGTGATTGGATATCGAATACGGAAAACGTATTTGTACAGTAACCCCCCCATTCATGCTATACATTAACTCTACGAAAACCGCCAGTATTACGAGCGACATAAGAACGGTTCAAAGGTCAAACAGTATAGCTTGACAAGGAGCTTACTCTACGACCAGTCAAAATTGGCCAAGATGTCATATCCAAAAAATATATTTTGTTGGTAAAAATATCTAAACTTTATTCGTATACAGTTCTAATTTATTAACAATTGCTTATTTTAATTCGAAACATGAATACGATAAAGATTATTCTTGCAACTGTGTAGTTCTTTCTACTGAAGAAGAATTTTTTAATATCAATAATGTCTCTAAAACAATAATTATACTTAGTGTTTATAGTAATATGTAATGTATTTAATTTTGTGGACTGTTAGAAAAAGAGCATTACGAACCTACGAAAATTGTCCTAATTTCGAAATGGCCGATGCTCAAGAAAGGCAGAATAAAGTTGAATCATTATGGAATAAAATGGAGGAAAAAACTTAACACTGTGTTAAGTATTTTGATGACGAAACGTAGTTCGCGGGCACAGCTAGTTATTAATATAAATGTGAATATAAAGTTTTACGAGTTTTCAAGTTGGCTATTTTAACACACCTAAAAGCTGAAAATATTTGAATGTTTGAATGAAGTTGGGCAAATAAATTCATATCCTGTAACACCGTTTTTTCTTAAAATTTCATAATACACTAATTTTGCAAAAACACTTTGGTTTCACTGTAGTTTTAACACAAATTTCACAACTAAAATCATAATTACAATAACTTTGTCAATTAATTTCACAATGTCAAGTGTCAACTTCAACGTCGTTTCACGTCACGTCAGTGACATTTGCAATTATCTTTGGTCATTATTCCCTTTTTGCATAAACAAAATAAATCTCGCGTTTATCCTGGCCTTATTTACAAAGATAGTTTTTTTTCGCCCAAAATCCCGTGCTCCCCTTTAGGTGGGTTGATTTTCTCAAAATTCGGAATTTGACATTTAGACCGTTTGTTTTGATTATTTTTAGAGACATATCATAATAAAGTACACTTAAGGCTACAGATCATATAATTATGGTTTCGTCGAATAGAATTTGGAAAGCATTCACAGTTTGTTTATGGTTAATTTACATTACGTTTTGTTTCCCAACCAAACTTATAACTTTGGCTGGAAATACTTATTGCATATTGTAGAATTTCGAAAGATCCGTATGTTGACTTGACACATCATGACACACATGTTATGAAATGAATTTGGTTTTAGGGCAGGTTCCGTCGCCAATACGACGCTTAACATTCGGTGAACGAACGCGCCCATTTTTCACCCTAGTCTTTGAACGCGTCTTTCGTCTATGTTATGATCTCCAAACTGGTTAGTCTGTGAGACATCGACCGAAGGAATTTGTTATTGATTCGAAGATCATAAAGTATTTATATTCATTTCTGCGAATAAAATCAATAGGTATTTCTCCCGTTTTCCGTGTGGATTTAATTTGAAAAGCTACAGTGAGACTTCAAAAGTCAGTTCTTTTTGTTTTCAGCTTGAAGAGTAAAGCTAAGGAAAAAATACTATATTTACTCGCCGGCACGCGATTCATTAAATTTAATGGATTTATTGTATCAATAAGTGCAAAAAATCAATAAGGTATCTAATTAACTTATTATATTTCATGATTTAAAACAGATTTTGTTAATTTTATTTTTATTTGTGGGTAAATTGATTATTAAATCAAACATATTACATTTCCAAAATTCGCCTTTTTCATCCCCTATTTCATTAAAAAACCCTGATAGTAAGCGGCATCTTAGTGGGATTAAGGCATATAAAAGTAAGCGGCATCTTAGTGGGATTAAGGCATATAAATTCTAAATTTTCACAATATTAAGTTTCACATCCTTCTTTGGCAAAGAACTCACAAATTAAGCTGTTTTCTTTTTATTAATAGCAATAATTATACACAAAATAGGTGCTCTCCCCTCCATATGTCCTTTTTATTAACTAACCAATAAGGCAATTTGTCAATTTATTAAAAATTATGTTTTAGAATTCATTTGCTATGTTTATTACATGAAGTTCAAATGTATTGACTGGGATTCCTTCAGAACTCAGTGTTAGACCCACTGACCCTAAGATCATAGGCATATTTAATTATATTTTTAACCTAACACTGTGCTATGAATCTCCAGGGCAGTTACCGGAGGCCGTAGGGCTCCGCTGCTTGACCTTACAGCTAGAAACCATAACAAAATAACCTAGTATCAAGGAGGAATTCTGTGGAATTACACAAATAATATTAGAAACAGAGAATAATCTAAGAAACTGGAATTTTATATCTCTGACCCGTGATCGCAGAAACTTAGCATCGAAGGTATGATCTACTAACAACCGCTCCGGGGAAGGCTACTAATTTCTTTAGAAAAAAAAGGAAACCTATAACTATTTGTTGGTGTACTTTATTGCCCCTCATTTTGTAGTTTTGTACCCAATTTGTACCTGATTTTTACCTGCCGAGATTGATCAAACAAACCTGAACCATCCTGCCCTTGGCTTGTATTGATTAAACATTAAGTTAAGTGCTTTGCATTGAGGAATTGTGTTAACATATGCATAAGTAAATTATAATTATGTACTTACAAGAATAAAGCTTTTCATTTTGTATCGGACTAAAGGAATAAGTTTGTTTTTTTTCTTTAACTTTAAGATTTCCCTATATTTCTACAATTTAGCAAGAAAAAGCATTACAATCCATACTAATATTATAAATGCGAAAGTTAACTCTGTCTGTCCATCTGTCGCGCTTTCACGCCAAAACCACTGAACCGACTTAGATGAATTTGGTATAGACATAGTTTGAGTCCCAGGAAAGGACAAAGGATAGCTTAGCCTCTATAGGGGGAGAAAAAGGGGGTGGAAGTTTGTATGGGGAATCAATAACCGCTAAACCGATTAAGATGCAACTTGGTATGGAGATAGTTTGAGTTGTGGGGAAGGATAACGAATAGTTTTTTTCCCCGAAATCATTCCTTAAGGGTATAAAAAAGGGGGGGGGGGGGGGAGGAGGAATATGTAAAGGGAATCAATAAAAAAGGATTTCTACGCGGACGAAGTCGCGGGCAAAAACTAGTATATTATAATGCCAATTAACAAAACCCTATACTTTAATAAGTAGTGGGTAGGTAGTGGACGTATGTCTACATAAGTTAAGATTTGGTACTTATTTTAGTCAAAGTCAGTATAATTTATTCAAGTAGTATTACATAATCGCTTTTGAACGTAAATGCAGCTACGACAATGGTTCACAAGTCTAAGGCGGGAGACCTTGTACTGAAAGGAACCAGCAAGAAAACCAGCACGGGCTATATTTTTCTCCCTGTATTACAGAGGAGTCGTCAATTGAAAGCTGACCTCAAAGGAAATGTTTGAGCTCAACTTCCATTAAAAGATTAATTTGTCCTAGACGTGTCACAATAAGGTGGTCAATCGATCAATACTTCCTTTCCAAAATAAACTCATGCTTGTCTAATCCCCTATCCTCACTTTTCTTTTCTTGTTTTGGTGGACGTCATTGAACCAATTCGAGCAAAATCAAGAATACAGTATAAATATTCCGATCAAATGTAGAAAAAGTTTATGCAAATTGCCTAGGAAAGTTCACACGGCTCTCTTTATTTCACTTTCTTGCCGACTACAAGTTTCTAATGCTAAGCAAAACTTGTAAGAATTCTTTTCCTAGTTCTTTACTATTCCGAGAAACTTCTTTGGGACATTGAATTAGTTACTCAAACGAATTTACTGGTACCGTTGTATTAGGTCTGACTGACAATAGTTGTAGTAATTTAATACAGTTAGTTGTGGATTTGATATCTAGTCGAATCGATGTAAGCAATCAAAACACAAACGCCCTTAATTCAACAAAGTGATATAAAATGTAATCTTTACTTTAATATTACCTATAAATGAAAGAGTCTGTGTGTTACGCAATCACGCCTAAACTACTGAACCGATTTATGTAAAATTTGGTATAGACATAGTTTGAGTCCCAGGAATGGACATATGATAGCATTATCGAAGAAATCACCCCTTAATGGGGAGAAAAGGGGGGTGGAAGTTTGTATGGGGAATCAATAACCGCTGAACCGATTTAGATGAAATTTGGTAGAGATAGTTTGAGTTGTGGGGAAGGATAAAGAAGAGTTTTTATCCCCGAAATCATTACTTAGGGGTGTAAAAAGCACAATAATTTTAAAAAGTTAATGCCGAGGATTAATGTATACCAATAAACGATTTTTTTTTATTTTCTCCACATATTACAAATACAGATAAATGACAGTGGTACAAAAATATAAATGTAGTAAAAACAAAAAGAAATAATACAATTAAGGAAAGAACTAAAGTTCGCTCTAAACTACTGCTTCTGACACAACATCTCCGAGAAATGGCATAACCAAACTAAGCTTAACCATAAACAAGAGTTAACTCTAATATGACTCACGCTTGTTAAAATGTTTTCCGGAGCAAAGATTAAAAATTGATGAGTGAATAGAAAAACACGGTATATTTTCACAGGAACTGTCATTGTTGCCACTCTAAGGCCGGATTCAACCAAACTCGTGTAAGTTTTTACACGAGAGTAAGCGCTGCTTATTCTGAGGGTAAGCTGATTTTGCATTTTACCAACGACTAATCTAAGAATAAGGTATCTACACGCGAGTAAATAATAACACGGGCGATTTTGGCGGTGTTAAAGGTTAATCTGAGAGTATAACAGCTGTCAAAGTAGTCATTTTTCAAATTATCCTCGATTTTGTTTATTCGTAAATATTATTGAGTATTTTCAAGAATAATTCGAAGAAGATATTTATCAAAACCGCTCCACGATGGAACGTTTGAGAAATATGATAGAAGAATCCGACAGTGATGATGAATATGTGTCAAGACGTCCAAGGTGGATTAAGGATAGAGCCTATCACTTTGATGATTACTATGACGACGACTTTGCTTTAAGATTTCGTTTATCCAAGGAAGCCACTCTGTATTTGTTAGCTAAACTTGAACATAATGTTGAAATAACAGAAAACGCAAACGGGCAACCAAACATTACCTACCATTACCTACATAGAAACTACAAATTACATGTTGTCAACTTGACATTTCACTGTATTATCCTACAAAATTGAATTGTTGCGGCATTTCACGTCATGCTAGGAGAAACAATAATACATGCATTTTTGTCGGTTTATACTTTCATTCGACGTTCATTCATCAACGAAAGTATTACAATACCGAGTTTAGCGTAGCGTACAGCCTTAGGCTGGATTCAACCAAATGCGAAGTTACACGAGTATAACTATCACGGGAATAATTTTACTCATTGAATTTACTCTTGGATATCTTCGTTTGCGTTTTTCCAACGTACTCGAGGAGTACGCTAAACTCGGTATTGTAATACTTTCGTTGATGAATGAACGTCGAATGAAAGTATAAACCGACAAAAATGCATGTATTATTGTTTCTCCTAGCATGACGTGAAATGCCGCAACAATTCAATTTTGTGGGATAATACAGTGAAATGTCAAGTAGACAACATGTAATTTCTAGTTTCTATGTAGGTAATGGTAGGTAATGTTTGGTTGCCCGTTTGCGTTTTCTGTTATTTCAACATATGTTCAAGTTTAGCTAACAAATACAGAGTGGCTTCCTTGGATAAACGAAATCTTACAGCAAAGTCGTGGTCATAGTAATCATCAAAGTGATTGGCTCTATCCTTGATCCACCTTGGACGTCTTGACACATTCATCATCACTGTCGGATTCTTCTATCATATTTCTCAAACGTTCCATCGTGGAGCGGTTTTGATAAATATCTTCTTCGAATTATTCCTGAAAATACTCAATAATATTTACGAATAAACAAAATCGAGGATAATTTGAAAAGTGACTACTTTGACAGCTGTTATACTCTCAGATTAACCTTTAACACCGCCAAAATCGCCCGTGTTATTCTTTACTCGCGTGTAGATACCTTATTCTTAGATTAGTCGTTGGTAAAATGCAAAATCAGCTTACCCTTAGAATAAGCAGCGCTTACTCTCGTGTAAAAACTTACACGAGTTTGGTTGAATCCGGCCTAAGCCCTGTAAGCTCGCTGCCTATGACTATGGGTCACAATGTACGCTCGGCTGCAATAACGAACCAAAAGTCAATTTTTATGCCATTGTGTCATGGGGCTACTCTTAATTGTCAAAAGTCGATTATTGTACTGTATATAAACATTTCACCACGAGAAATAACATTTAATAAAAAACACAACGTTTATCGTTTTAATAAGCAGTATTTTAGTAACAGCAACGTAGTACTTTCACCTTAGTATCTTCATCTTACAGAAGCCATGACGCGTACCATAATGCTGGATGAGTTGTCTTACTTTAAAAAAAAAGTCAATGATATCGAGCGGGAAACAACAAAATATTCAAACATATGGTATATTTTAATAGAATTAGAATTAATACTACATGACAGTGTACCGCGAGTGACTTTTTCGCTCTTGATGTTAATCGGGGTAAAAGAAAACTTATTTTATCGCAATATGTCAATTAATAAAGAAAATACATAAGACCTCTTTTGTCAAACTTTCACGGAAACCTCTTTCTTTTTTTATAATGGGTGGTAAGTGAAAGTAGAGTTCAATTGCGAAGATAACTAATACAAGATAAAAAAAAATCTTCACCTTGCCGACCTGCAAGGTGCTTTATATGCGACATTGAAATGAGTTGCCATATTACTCAATTCACGTTGGAATAGTGGTCACAGTAAGATGGTCATAACGCAAGCCACGTAAAGTCCCTAAAAGGAAAGGAGAATGTAGGATTAATGAAAAAAGCTCTTCAGAACACTCGCAGTAGTACAGGTGATAAAACACGCTTAGAGACGCATTATCACGATGCAATTCAGGGCAATCAGCTACCTCTAAATCGCCAATAATGCATGACGAAGGATTGCACAAATGCAGCACGCTAATGGAGAGTGTTCTCTAAGGCTACCACGAAAACCACTGTGTAATATAAAAGCTTTTTTTAATGAATGACAATTCTAAACCAATTAATCGCCAGATTGAAATCAGTGGTGGTGATAAATCTATGCAGAAAACTGTAGCGGAAAACAGGCAACGCAATATACGAATTTGATCTTTTTAGAGTTCCGTACCTCGAAAGGAAGAAACGGAACCCTTATAGGATCACTTTGTTGTCCGTCCGTCCGTCCGTCTGTCTTTCTGTCTGTCAAGACCCCTTTTCTCAGGAACGCGTGGAGGTATCAAGCTGAAATTCATATCAAATACTCAGGTTTACTGTCCCTTGGAGCTGTGAAAAAATCAAACTTCTAAGCCAACGCAATCAAAAGATACAGCCGTTTATGCAGCAAATTTTCGACACTCGCAAGGGAATCAAAACCTACAGGGTAATTCCCGTCAACTTAGAATCTTGAAATTTGGTACGAAGTAACGTCTTATAGCACAGACAAAGGAAAAATTGCGAAAACCGTAACTTTTTTGTTACATCATATAACAAAAATATATGGGTGAACTTTTACTTATATACCTACAGGTTTGTACGGAACCCTCGGTGCGCGAGTCCGACTCGCACTTGGCCGGTTTTTTAGATGATTCCTCTAAATTCCTCCTCCTTCACCTCCTTTTCGAGCACAAGATTAGAAAGAATGGAGATAAAGATAAAGACGTGTGAAAGCCGTAGTAACATTCACTTTTGACAGCGACAATCTTTTTTCACACTGCCTCTATCTTTTAACACGTGTTGCAGACTCAGATTGTAAAATGTAATCGCCAACAGAGTTGCTGCGAGTATAACGCGTGCCGCCCGCATTCAAACACATTTAAATTTAGAAGCATTGTTTCTGCTCTTGTCGAAAGTTTGTGCGCTAAGTACCTACATCCCACTTCCTTTGAAAACCGCAAACGCTCATAGTAAAATTAATCAACCTAATGTGAGCTCAGCGGTGCGAGGGCAAAGTAACTAATGTTACTCAACAAACTAGTGATACATGAGTGATACGCACTCGTTAAACGGCAACATTGTTAATCTCAATGGGAATAGCTTGTACTTCGGCATCGGTTACGAGCGAGCGTGAGGTGTCAGGTGCTCTGAGAGATTGATTAAGTGACGAGGCAAAGTTCAGTCTATAAATATTTAAGGTGGAGACAAATTACTCCGATTCAATGTACATTTCGATGTTCGTTGATGAGCGTCTGTTCTACTGGCTCTCGCAAATATAGATTGTGTGAAGAATACATCAAATGCTGTTGTTGCTCGATCTACTTGGATTTATCGAGCGAATATGACAATATTAATTCACTATTATATATATTTACTTTTTAAGTTTTGTTTCATTTAACATGGTTAAAACTAATAACAAAATTCAATATTTAAAGTTTTGATTGGTATTCCAATGTAGAAAAAAAATCAGTTTAACTCTGGAAAAATTGTAATTTACGTTGTAAATATCTAATTATCGTCACTTTCGCGATATTTCACAAACACAAAAAAAGGTTCAACTACGTTAACTTTTATTATAATTATATCATTGTAATTACCACAGGTCAATGAATTGCTTAACACACTTCTTAAAGTTATGTCCTTTTGACACTATTCCGACTTCCAATCTGACATAACGCAAAACAATAGCATAAGAAGAAAAAGTTATTTATATAACGATATAATTCTATAATTTATTCTTTAAATATAAGAATATATATCTATATCAAATTAAACACAAGTAATTTAGGCTCGTATTAATAAATGCATCTCAAAGTTGAGATCGATTTGAAGATGGAGTTTTGACGTTAATTATGCGTTAATTTGATGTATGGAATATCTGTCAAAAACGAGATCTTAAGTTCAATCAAACTCATTCTTGAGATGCATTTATAAACGAGCCTTACGGCCTTACAAATAAAAAACTTATTCCTAGGAATAACCTCGGAATAGTTATTACGTGTTTTGTCTTATTTTGACATATTACATCTGACATGTGCTAAAACAAGACAAAACACAGAATAAATTATTCCGAGGACTATCCTCGGTATAAGTTTTTATTTGTAAAGCCGTTAGATTATTACCTGAATGCAAAATTCGTATATACATCAAAACGTAGTCTATATATTTTGTTATTGAAATGAAATAATAACGCACAAAGTGACAAAGTTATTTCCATATTTACAAAAAAATGTGGACGATAGATTAAAAAACCTGTCGACACAGGTCAACACGCTTCAAAGCATTCGCACTATTTAGAGATCGGAAAATTGGGGCGCCTACTAAGGTTGCTATGCAGGTGTCACGATTTGAGCGAGATGTCCCGATTTTTAGGGTATATGGACATGTCCCGATTTAACCATGATCGGTGCGTAAAAGTTTTGACCAGATCACAAATAAAAACAATTTTCCATAAAAGTGACTAAATACTTTGACTGAATTATAGTGGGATATTATTTTCTGCTTAAAATATTTGAAATGAATACATATATCACTAGGATATATGTATGGGCTCTGCTCTCTTTGCTATTCCACACGGAAGAAGGAAAAACACGCAGTTTTTATCAATTGGTGAATTAAGTTGAAATCTACTTTTTTAAGTTAACTAAAATTAAGTTTCTTTGCTGTCCCGACCTGAAAGTGATAATACCGATTTTTACAAGCTTCTACCCTGAAATTTCTCTTTCTAGGCCTGGCAACCCTAGCGCCCACACTATGCTGTCAGGGCGTATTGTCTACGTGTCAGCAAACTAACAATAGTTGACATATAACTAAGCATATCTATATGTGCCGTGGAAGTTCGTCGTCTTCTGACAATCGCGCATACAACTTGTGTTTGTTAAATTAAATTACCCGTTCTTAAACTACCCGCAATGTCGAATAAGTGCGATAACTGTAGCAAAACTATCACTAAATCTACACCAGGAGTGGAATGCAGCAAATGTGAGCGAATTGTACATCTTAGTACCAAATGTGCAGGGCTGAGCAATAAGCAAATTGCTGCATTAAAAGCCGCTACTAGCCTAGAGTGGACATGTCTTCAATGTCAAAGCGAAACACCTAGACGTAGTTCGTCCATAATAATACCAAATAATGACGATGATGACGATGAGGAAGACACTACTATCCAAATAAATTCGAAGAAATTATTAAGTGACATAAAGAAGGAGGTAGAAAAAGCCATCAAAAAGGAAATGGGAGAGTTGAATACGTCTTTGCAATTTCATAGTGCTAAACTGGATGAAGTGGTGCAGTGCGTTGAGATCTTCAAAAAAACTATCAAGACTCTGGAACGCAAAAACGTGGAGCTCACTAACAAAAATAGTAACTTAGAAATTCGCATAGGTGCTGTGGAACAAAGATTACAGGAATTGGAGCAAGAAAAGTTGAGTAGGTTCATTGAAGTCGCAAATGTTAGCACTGAAACAATGGATGAAGCAAAGCAAGTGATGGGGAATATAGCAACGAAACTCAACCAATCAAAGGATGGGATTAAAATAACAAGAAGACTACATGGAAAAAGTGACCAACCCTCAAAGATCCTAGTGGAATTGAGAGATGAGGCAACACAAGAGAACTGGATTGCAGCCGCCAAAGCAACTAAGACAATAGACTCCTCAGCATAATATACCGCGATATAAAAATAATTTAAGGCAAATATATTCAAGACTAGCTCTGCAATCGTCAAGCTCCTACTGTATGTCTATAAAAATTTATAATAAATTGCCCGAGTATATAAAAAACGAATATAATGGCAAAAAATTTATTAAAATGTTGAAGGATTTGCTACAGAAAAAAGTATACTACTCTTTAGAAGAATACCTGAATGATAAAAAGAAATAATTTTATTTTCACTGATTTAATTTGATTTATTAGAATTTTTATTCAATTTATTATTTGATATGATTTTATTTTACTCGACATAGTTTTATTTTATTTGTTTCATATCATTTTAATTTTTTGACTTTATGTTAAGGAATAAATTTATTAAGTAATTATTTGGTTTGACATATATAATAATTAAAATGACTCTAATCAATTACCGAATTCTGTATAACTTGACATTGCTTAAATATATAATAATATACATCTTTTTTTTATTTATTTTTTTACTTTAATTTTATTATTTTTCGGACATGAAATAAACTGTATAAGTGATAATTAAAATTACTACAATCAATTAGCGTATTCTATATTATTTGACTTTGAAGAAATATATTATAGTATTTTTTATTATTATTTTTCGGAGTTAATTATATGGGTAGTTATAAAAAAAAAATTGACATTTTATTATAATGATACTTTACTGGACTTAATTTATTTAATTGTATTTGATTCATCATATTTACTACACACATCATATTTACTACACTCTGACATATTTCATTTAATTAGAAGTTAAAAAATCAAAATTACCATAATCAATTACCTTATTGTATTTAACTTGACATCAAATATATATATATATTTTATTAATATGACAAAATGGTACTACTTAAAATGTTGACGCCTAATAACTCTGATATTATTTTATTTTATTAACGCCTAATTTTATTGACGAATTATAATGGAGTAATAATAATTAGTGAAAGCAAATTAATGCATCGAAAATTGAATAATGTCTGCCCTTCTCTATTCTAAATTGCAACACCTCAGCGAGGTACATATGTTTAAATACATCCAAAACATTTGTAATGCAAAAATAAATAAATAAATAAATAGTGGCAGACGTTCACCCTACACAGAACGAAAACAAAGACATAGTATACATTAGAGAAGCTATGACCAAATTAAATAAACAATTATTTTGGAATGCTAAGCAAGAGCTGAAATCCAATCAAAACTTCAAGTATGTGTGGTTCAAGAAAGGGTTTGTTCGAGCTCGCAGGGATGACAGTGAAAAACCTTTCATATTAAGAAACATGCATGACTTACTTGCCATAAGTAACAACAAATCTTTACCTTCTAACTAATCATTAGGGTCAACACCTCAATCTTAACAAACAATCTAATACCTTAATATGTGTAGTAATATATTCCTAAATAATATTAACGAACTTACAGACTGTGTGGATATAAATGATTTTTTGAGTCAAATACCTAACTGTAATATAAATCTATTATGCATGCATATCAATATAAGATCAATAATAAAAAAAATCTCAGCTCTAGAACAATGCATATTGTCCTCCAAAAAGTGTATAGATGTGTGTATATTGACTGAAGTAAATATCGCTGAGAACATTAGCTGTCTTTATAACATTAATGGCTATCAAATGTTCTCAGTATTACGAAATTCACGGCGAGGTGGTGGCATAATTGTTTATATTAACAACAAACATAAATGTAAAATTAAAAGTGTCACCGTACAACACTTTGAAAATATTTTATTGACAATAACAACACAAAACAATTACTCTGCCAGTATTTGTGCAATATACCGGCCACCAAGCTCCAGTAAGCGCCTATTTGTTGATGAACTATTAAGAACACTTACTTCACTAACTAAAAACAATGACCTATACTTACTAGGAGACATTAATTTGGATCTAAAATTAGATATTCCTATAAAGCATCAATATAATAACACCTTGCATGAATTGGGCCTTGTATGTGGGATAACAGAGCATACGAGGATCGAATTACGTAACGGGTCACTAAGTAAAACATGTATCGATCATATCTACGCTCGTTCCCGCACGCAAGACCTATACACGGCGGCGATAGGTACCACACTAGCCGACCACCGCGCTGTGATCCTTGCTTGCAACGGAGTATTAATACAGGATGCTCCAAAATACAAAACATGTTTGAATAATGTTCTTGTTAATAAACTTTTGGATCAAGTAGAATGGGAGAAAGGACGTAACATATCTTGCCCTACAAATCTCAATGAATTTATACACAAGAAGTTCATGGAATGTTATATAAAATCAAAATCACAAATAAAAATAAAAAACAATTTTTTAAGAAGCCAGAATCATTGGGTAAATAATCAAATAATCAAATCATGTTTACAAAGAGACCAATTATTTCGTAAATGGATTAAAGACACTAACAATCTACAATTAAAACTTGACTATAATAAAGCCAGAAATTACACAAACATGTTAATACAAAAAACTAAAAACAAAACACTCAAAACAGAAATTCTACATAACAAAAGTAATATAAAACACCTATGGCAAATTTTAAACCAGATTACAGGAAGAATAAAACAATCAGTTGATAACGTTATTGTTAATGCATTTAGTAATCAAGGTTATAGTGACAGAGATATAGCAAACACTTTTGCTAACACTTTTAACAACAGTGTTAAAGCTATTATACCAAATTGCTCTACACCATTATTAAATGTGAATACTTACACAAATGCTGCAAATGTTACTATGCGATTTAGACCTGCCAACTCAAAAAGTATAGAAAAAATTATCAAATCTATTAATGTAAACAAATCACCAGGAATTGATGGCATTAGAGCAATAGATATAAAAAGACTCAGTACAAAAATAAATACTCTCATAGCTGATTTAATTAACAAATGTATAACAAAGGGTTCATACCCATCTGCGTTAAAGACTGGTATTGTAAGACCTATTCATAAAAAAGGGAGTGTTACGAACTATGAAAATTACAGACCAATCACAATATTGCCCATAATCAATAAGATAACTGAGAAGTACATTGGAAAAGAAATTCATAACTTTTACAAATGTAATGATATTTTAAGCAACAAACAGTATGGTTTCCAAGCACACAAAAATACTACTCAGCTACTCACTGCGTTCACAGATAAGATAATCAACTAGACCAAAAAAGGCATGTCATGGTTGTTTTTATCGACTACAGTAAAGCCTTTGATACTTTGAGACACGACATTCTACTAAAAAGTCTACATGCTAGTGAAATCAGAGGCAATATTTTAAAATGGTGTGAAAATTATCTTAAAGATAGAACATTCACTGGTAAAGTTAATGATATGTATAGCGACCCGGTTTCTGTCACTGAAGGTACAGCACAGGGCTCTGTGTTAGGGCCACTACGCTACCTTGCTTACGTCAACAGTTTACCTAATCTAATCTCTGAATGTGAAATATTCCAATTTGCAGATGATACATGCCTCGTAGCTGAGGGCGAAAATCCGAAAGAAGCTCTCGACAAACTTCAAAGAGACTTCGATATTTTAGTTAAATGGTCACATGATGTAGGATTAGTCCTGAATGCTGGTAAAACTAAAATAATGTACGTCAGCACAAGCCAAAATAGGACCCAGTACCAACCCCGTTTAATAGCACATAGACATGATTGTCTACACCAAAATATGAACAGCACAAAGAGAATCATCTGCAACTGTGAGACTATAGACGTAGTTGATAAGCAAACCTATCTGGGGCTAGTTATTGACAGCCGATTCAATTGGAAAGTCCATATAAATCATGTTTGTGACAAACTGAGAGCAATACTTGCAAAATTTTCTATCCTCAAATGGAAAATCCCATTTCAAATACTAATTTTATTGTATAAATCATTGGTTGAATCAATAATAAGTTACGGGTTATCAAGTTACGGAAGAACATTTAAAACGCATCTTGACAAAATTTACACGCTTCAGTTACGAATCCTTAAGAAAATTGTACCCAATCACATCAAGAAACAAATCAATAATGATTATAATAAATTATTTGAATATTGTAACATCTTACCCATCCATGAAAAATTAAAACTTACCTTATTAAATGAAGAATACTTCAACAAAAATATAAAAATTATTAAGCAATTGAATCCTAATAGTATGAGAACTCGTAGCACTACAAATACAGTGTTAGTATTGCCAACCTATACGAATTTGTATGGAAAACGTAAATTAAACTACATTGTTCCTTATCTCATTAACCAGTTGCCAATTTCATTAAAGGAGCAACTCACGGTTTTGAACTTAAAATATAAATTAAAACATTATTTCCTACAAACCCTACGAACTAATTAAAAAAGGGACATAATAATAATGAAACACTTATTATAATAATAATCATATATGCATCCATTATCCATAAATAGAAAACTCCATGCTATGGGTGGGTCAACTAGCAGGGCGTAAGTAGCACCGTTGTTGGTGCTGCATTGCAGGCAAGCCTTATGCTTGTTTCCCTTTATGACATCAAATAAATATAAATTTATAATAGTATGCGTATGTTTCATACTAAACTTACACATTTAAAGTAGTTAATTGAGCATTTATCTGTGTAGGTAATTGTTTTAATTAATTGTACGTAATCAATTCATCTAATAGGTATGTAACAGTATTTATAAGTAATATAATTAATTAATTTAATTTTCATTTATAATTATATATGATTTTATGGACAAATAAGTATTTAATAAAACCAACGTTAAATAAGATCAAACTAGGGTCACACTCTGTATAACACACGTTATTGCATTTTTGTCAACAAGGAGGCAATATGCGTTGGTTCTGTGATAGCGAATGAGACAAACATATTCATTGCCTTCGGGCTTCGATCGCAGACACAACAATTGTTAATAGGGTAGATCATTTTTTTTTTGGTTACTTTACTTTATATAAAAAAATAGTACCTGTACGCATTTACTTAATGTTACAGTAATATTGAAAAAAAACATTTTTGTTATTAGCATTCATTTGTAATAAATAGTTCCATATTGTTTGAGTTTTTATGACACAGAGTGGATGTCACGGCTCTGTGGAGTGGCTGTATAATATATGGATGTATGGATAAAAGGTATGATGTCTCTGTATTTATGGGTTTATATTCATATAATAGCTGTATAAAAAAAAAAAATGTTCATAAGTTAAGAGTAGTATGGCGTATCAACCATAATTTCTAGTAATATTATTTTTTTTCTTCCCATTAATGTAAAATTTTTCCCAATTGACGACTCTGGTGCACGGTAAAACTTGCAAAAGTTTATGTTTGCACCTGTGTTAACCACCATAAGCTTAAACATGTTATTGTAATAAATAAATAAAATAAAAAATAAGTGCCATAGTGAGTTGCAACATTCAAAATTTTTGGAGCACAGAATGTTTAGATAACATTCGACAAAACTTGGGTGGTGGCTGTGTCTAGTTTTTTTTATTTAACAATGTCGTTGTAAACGAAATACTGTAAAACACGATCATACATTATAACTTATTATACATAATAGATACAAAAAAAATATTTTTAGAAAAGTATGTAAAGCCTCTGTCGATAAGATAATAATGTGTGATATATTCACACATTATTATCTTATCGACAGAGGCCATACATACTTTTCTAAAAATATTTATTTCATCGGTATAATCAGTGATAATAAAAAAAATTGTTAAGTATTTCAAAAATATAAGACCTCCTGTACGAAATGAAGTATGTTTTAATAGTTTTTCGAATTATATCGTTTAAATCTCCTAGAACATTATTACAAAGAGCTATTGTTCAGGATGTAAAAAAATAAAAGAAAGATTTGTATGATACAACCGCGGTGCTACTGAACTGAGTGAAATAGACCGCGATTCACTGAACTGTCTCGTGTGATATCTTTTAATGAAGGGAAGTTCCGACGATCATACAATAATACCGTCATTTGTGAGCCTGTTCATGCATAAAAGTGTTCCATTAAATAATCAATAACGAAGGCAGTAATGAACTCATCACTATGCATAGATTACGCCTTGTATGTGCGGTTAATCCTTGAGGCAAAATGAGTTCGGGCTAAATAATATTCATTCTCGTCTCTATTATAATATATTCAATGTGTGTGTTAGCAGTTTTATTTAAAATTTTGTTGTAGAAAAAAGCTGCGTTAGATATTTCGTCACTTTAATTAAGAACCTTATAATTTAAAAACTTAATTCCTTTTTCAGCACGTTCCTTTTATCACACGCTATAGGTTGCACTTTAATTTCTACAGCTTAAGCCGTATATTTTGCTATTGGCAAGGAAATTTAAAAATTGCCTAGCGATGACGATTACGGAAAATACATTGTACCACCGCTCCCTTTTATTCCATGCTTGTCGGAAGAGCTTGTCGGAATAGCAACAAAATTTTGCTAAGAGGTGAAAAAGTCGCAACCTCACACTAATCCGTGTGACCGACGTGATAAAGCAGGTCAAATCCTCCTGGTCTAAGAAAAAACTCGTGCTCCGCTGTGACATAATATGGCTTGAAGTGATAGTGACAAGGGGAATAACCAATACCGGGCCGATAAGGGATGATAAGGGAAACATATAACTCTGGCAAGATATGACAGTGAAATTATTGGATACTGTGACTTCACATCTTATGCCACACATTGGTAATGTTCATTGAGGTCCCTTTAGGGGTTGTATACTTGAAAATCTTTCACTCACCATCAGGTGTGCAGCCTGCTTGTTTAGCAACTTAGTTGTATAAAAAATATAGGGCCATAACCTATACGGTCTTCAAAACCTATATGGTAGCTCCCGTTGACCACGTGTCATGAAATTTGCCCCTTACTTGTATAAAATACATAACTGCCTGTTTTTTTACTCTTTAAACCGGAAGACAGCAATACACGCACTGCTGCTTGACGGCAAAAATGGGTAAGGTAGGGGGTAGCGTATATGCACAGACAACTTTTTTACTGCGTCTCCCTCTGATAAAATCTAAAGTGAATAATCGCATCACATGCACGCAAATACTTAGAGGAGGCACTTAAAACCCCCGAGTGCCACTGTATATGATCCACGGTATAGTACGGGACTACCTCCAAAATGGGGAAAGAAATGGGAATAATCGCCTATTCTGTTCTGTATTCGCTGTATATTCTCTTCTTACTTAGTTTATCAAACACTTATCTATATATTTCTTTTCATTGTGTTTGTTATCCGCGCCCTTATAAATAATTTCCTTTGTAAGCTGAAAACCTTTATCATGCCTATAGCTAGATATTTGCGGTCGAAATTACACAATGTTAGTAAAAGAGATATCGACCTTTTGAAGGCAGATAATTGAGATCTCCAAGGACCCCTTCAGATTTATCTCTAAGTTGAAAGAATCCCCGAAATTAACGCCTATTCGGCTTGATCCGATTATTGTCAGCTTTTTAATATCTTCCAAGTGGTTTTATTCGTTCGTTCGTTCGTTTTTTTATATATTCAGACAGAATTATCAGGACATTTTTGTGTTGGCTTAGAGCTTTTACATATTTATTTCTGAAAGTTTCTAAGTTGAGGGCAACAAATTTATATAAATGAAAATGAATCGTCTAAATGTATGTATGCACATAACTTTAAAGCGACTGTACCAAATTAGTTAATTTTTATTTTGTTGTAAGCATTATTGTTAGGACAAGGTATTTATAAAATAATTTGTAAAATAACCTAAATTCCTAATTTTTAAATATTACAAATATGTAAAAATTAGGAATTTAATAATTTTCATATAAAAAGTGCCGAAATTGACAGACTGACATTCAGGTTACTCCCAATCTATATTTTCTTACATTATTGTACTGTGAAGGTTTTTAGTCTACCCGTGCGAGGCCGAGACCGGCAGTTAGTTATAAATAAAATTATATTATAAACAATATTTAAAAGGCTAATTTTTTTCATTGTCAGGCAACCTTCAAAGTGAGATGAGAGTTTAAGCAGTACTTTGTAATTGTAACTTGGTACTGTTATATTATAAAAATAATGTTAAGTTAATATTCAAATAAAATTTAACAAGCAACGAGAAAATTTATTGCGCTATTGTGAGTGTCTCGTTGACTGTTGGTTGACTTATGGTCGATTTCACCAACCATTACTTAGCTTAGGTAGCCCCTAAGACGCATGCTGTCACTTTTTGTCTTTAATGAAAAGAATGTGACAGCATGCCACCTAAGAGTCCACTAAGCTAAGAAGAGGTTGGTGAAAATGGCCATTAGTGATTCCCGTGCTGGGCCCTTGTCATGACGTACAACGTACTCTACGAACCACCATTACAACAAGCGATTTTTAACACCAGCCTCCTCTACACCTTGACAGGATACATCAGGGTAAATTTGAAAAGGTATATACGAGTATACGCGGATAAATTTGCATTGATCCGCGAGCTCTTCAATCTATTTCACATTTGGTCTTTATTTCCACTTACCACCAGGTGAAATGCAGCCATTTACTAGGTCTTTTAATAATATGCTGTTGCTATTTCACAAGCTTTTATTTACTTTCACCTGTCCCCCCTGTTCACTTGTTTCTGTAACGAAATCTTGCAAGTTAAATTTGACCCACTTCCCGGCTTCCGATTGAGCTGAAATTTTGCATGCATATATATATATATAATATATTGCGTGACAATGCAATATTATAATAACATGGAGCTGATCTAATGCTGGAGCTAGAAGGTGGCTATAAGAACTCCACAGTAAAACGACACAACCCTATCGAGTTTGGACACGTTTGATTCGTATCGATGAGTACTAAAAGTTTGTATTTTCAAAAGCTTTTTTAATAATTTAGTCGCATTAAAAATTAAAATTAAATAGTTTTTTAAAAATGCGAGTAAGGAACGCGCGTGCACTCTTTTTTACTTACTCAATGTTACTTTTGCGTCGACAGAGATTTTGCTTTCGCGCTGTTCGCGTTCACGATGATATATTAAATAGGCAGGTGGTCTAGTTATGAACTTATGAATGGTAAAAACGACCAACCAAGTGCGATTTGGACTTGCGCACCGAGGGCTTTGTACAAACTTATCTAAGTATATAAGTTTCTAACTATGTACGTACATACATAGTTACGGTTTTCAGATTTTTTTTACATGAGCTCTTAGACCTTCCGATTTTTTGCCTGTTCTTCTCGTGAAGGCTCTCCCAATTTCCGAACCGGTGTAGAGTCCACTTTTTTCCTACTTGTATTTGCAGACATCTTGATTGTAATCAGAATGTATGCGCATACAAGGTTAAATAAATATGTTCCCTACCTTAAAATTAGAATATTTTCTTTGTTTTGACGTCAATAAGTGCCTGTAAAGGCCTAAACCTTGCTTCTTGCCAAATTCATGATTCTAGGTCATCCAAAAGTACCCTATTGGTTTTGATTCTTCTGTAAAATTGCAAAATATGTGACATAAGCCGTCATGTCTTTTGATTGCGTTGACTTATAAGTATGATTTTTTCTCTGAAAAAATCGTAGACCCGAATATTTGAAATTAATTTCAGTATTTGACATCTCTACAATTTCCCAAGAAAAAGGGTATTGACAGACAGTTGAACACACATACAACGAAGTGATCCTACAAGATTTATATCTATCCTTTTGAGGTACGAAACCCTAAAAATTAAAAAGTCCGTCAGTTGGATACTTGGCACGTATCTTTCACTTTGTCAAAATAACAAAAACCTACTGAGATAAAGCGAAAAAATACGTGTACGTTTTTTTTTATTATCTAACTGATTAGATGTCCATTTTTCATTCTCAACCCGCATGCTCGACGTACGTACATCGCCCGACCTTAAAAAGAACTGATCCGAAATGATAAAATACCTACCCCCGTCTAGAATCTGCAGTTTCATCTTATGCCTCTGTCGATGTGTAAAGGAGGAAAGACACACGATATCTCCATCTTACTTTTAATACCCACGAATTTAGCATTTCGTCAATCGGTTTCGACCTTTGCATTGCTTTCTGTGTGGACGACGTGGACGTATGTAGATTGTAGAAAGAGAATATTCGGAAATAATTAGAGGAAATTTCTCAGAATTTGGAACATTTGACTAGCAGTAGCATAAAATATAAAAAAATTTGGTAGTTTCGTATAAAAATGATAAAATTTATTATTTATTTTAAATCTTAATGGATATACAGATATATATTATTAAAAACAATAATATTTACTGTAAATAAAGAAATAACATTACTGGCAATATTTTCACAAGATCCAATACGGCTTTATTTTCTCAACTCGAACATAACAAAGAAAGGTGCCTCAATTTGGAACGATGGGAAACGAATGAAATTTTCTCCAGAGCCCATAGAAAATGATCACTAAAGTGGCGCAAACGTAAAGGGAATGTTATTGAATGAAAACAGACATGAAAAATGTTGATCGCAACTTTGGGAAGCAATCTAAGAGATGGACGGGATTTGATGTATTGTATTGTGAAGTAAGCGAGATATGTATTTAAAAAGTGACATTAGATTTCCATTGAAGTATTTAAAAAAGCATACTATATCATTGTAAATTTTTAAACTTTTTCTTTTTGCATAAAATTATAATATGCTTGTAATTGGTTTTATAATGCCTAATTTATCTATTGAGACTTTTCTATACTGGAAGCGAAATAAAATATATTCTGGAATGGTTTCTAAGTTATTTTTAACGAGCAGTTAACAAATTAGATTTGTTTTGTTTTTGACTATGATAATCGACTGTGTTAACTTTTGAATTGATTTGAGTTTTGAAAATATTTGTTATATTATAATTCGTATATTTTATATATATATATATATATATAAAATAAAATATATATATAAAATGCTCAAGTGGCTCCCAATTCGACTTCGTAGGAACGCTAGGATATTATGTGTACTTTTTAATATCCTTCACAATCCCAAAATACCCTCATATTTAAAAGAACGTTTTTCATATCAAAAACCTCCTGATGTCCTTTGCAGATCCCACCTCAAAACGCTTCTTAGTTTCCATTCCTGCAATACAGATTTTTACTCCCACTCCTTCACCAATCAAGCTGTCAGACTGTGGAATGCCTTGCCGTATAGTATACGCGAGTCTGTCTCCGTTGGCTCATTTAAACGTCGTGTTAAGGAGCACTACCTCTATTCATTCTGTACCAATTAAAGTATGTACTCATATTCACTATTTGTTAATTTAATTATTTTTTTTTGTAATTTATGTCGTTTTAATTATTTATGTATCTTTTTATTGTAAGTAATTTGATGTTTTGTACACTGTGTTTACCACATAAATTTAATTTAAATCACCTGTCACAGGTCTGCTGGCAGAAATTTCTTTAGGAATAAGCAGCACCTTTGTACTCGTCTTTCTTTATGTGTTATTCCTGTCCTGTCATTTTTGTGTACATAAACAATAAATAAATAAATAATAAATAGTCCATACCTATACAATTATTAAAATAATAATTATTGCAATCAATCAAAGCACGTTATTATAGCCACGTTGTAAAGAACAAGAAATCGCGAAATTATAAAGCAAGTCCAAAACACGACGAACTAACAAGCGACAGCGCGTGAGTAGTCAATTGACGAATGTTTTAATTCAATTTACGTTGTAAGATATGACAAACTTAATTTATACAAATAAATAAATGTACATACCTACATAAAATCAACTCAATTCAAAGGTTCAACTCAAAGGTAACAATAACCATTTCTATATTTTACTTCATTTGGTTTTGTTTCTAAAAGTACTTTTATATATTTTTGATTTGTCCGTCGAATACAAATATTTGTTACTAGCTGTGCCCGCGAACTACGTTTCGCCATCAAAATACTTAACACAGTGTTTAGTTTTTTCCTCCATTTTATTCCATATGATTCAACTTTATTCTGCCTTTCTTGAGCATCGGCCATTTCGAAATTAGGACAATTTTCGTAGGTTCGTAATGCTCTTTTTCTAACAGTTCACAAAATTATATACAGTACATATTACTATAAACACTAAGTATAATTATTGTTTTAGAAACATTATTGATATTAATAAATTCTTCTTCAGTAGAAAGAACTACACAGTTGCAAGAATAATCTTTATCGTATTCATGTTTCGAATTAAAATAAACAATTGTTAATAAATTAGAACTGTATACGAATAAGGTTTAGATTTTATAATGGGTGTTGGTAACACCAACAAAATATATTTTTTGGATATGACAACTTGGCCAATTTTGACTGGTCGTACAGTAAGCTCCTTGTCAAGCTATACTGTTTGACCTTTGAACCGTTCTTATGTCGCTCGTAATACTGGCGGTTTTCGTAAAGTTAATGTATAGTATGAATGGGGGGGTTACTGGACAAATACGTTTTCCATATTCGATATCCGATCACGGAATACACACACGGAGTTTCGTGAACGCAGACGTTCGTTTCTTCTCATTCGGGATTTCTACCATTCTACCTAAACGTACGTACAGAACGTGTTCCGTTCGTAATAAAAACGAACGTGTGCGGCAGTCAATGAGTATTTTGTATAGATTTGATGCATTCAGATGCCCGCATTCAGAAAACGAATGCGAAAAAACGTATTTATGCGGTTAGCCTTAAAATGTATTGAGACTTCCGTTTTTGTAACGTGTACTGTGCGATATAGTGTTGCTGGCATAGTTCGGTTATAAAAAACTCACCGTGATGACTAACATCGAACACACAAACTTGGAGTTATCGTAGTTAGTTCACGATCGTTGCATTATCACGGTCTCGAAGGACACTAAACACAGGTAACATCTAACATCGAACATCCAATAGGCCCCGAAGCGGTTCTCAAACTTTTTTGGTGACGGAACCCTTTTGGAAAGCGAAATACTTGACGGAACCCTAAAATAAAACAATAGTTTTTAAAAGTGTATTCTTTATTAATAAGCATAATAAAAGTACGACCAGAGAGGATGTTTTGATTTTTCTAAATTATTGCGGAACCCTTATAGGGGTATTGTGGAGCCCTAGGGTTCCGCGAAACACACTTAGAGCATGGCTGCTCTAGTTACCCTTCAGGGCCTACTTTCATTTAATACCCCTATTGCTGGGTTTGAAAAGCAACTGTTATCCGTCTTTTTTGAGCGGCGGCCATGTTAAATTTACGTCAATGTTGCTACGTCCATAGTGCTCTACTGATCAAGGCCTTTCATTTGATACCCATATTGCTGGACTTAGAAACGAACTTTTATCAGTTTTTTTTTTGAGCAGCGGCCATATTGAATGTTGTGCTATTTTCCTAGGTTCGTAGTGCTCTACTCTTCAAGGCCTTTCATTTGATACCTATATTGCTAGGTTTGGAAACGAACTTTTACCCACCTTTTTTGAGCGGTGGCCATGTCGAATTTACGTCAATATTGCTAGGTCCATAGTGCTCTACTCTTGAAGACCTTTCATTTGATACCTATATTGCTAGATTAGAAAACGAACTTTTATCCACCTTTATTGAGCGGCGGCCATGTTGAATTTATTTATGTGTTGCTAGGTTCATAGTGCTCTACACATCAAGGCCTTTCATTTGAGACCCATATTGCTGGGTTTGGAAACGAACTATTATCCATTTTTTGAGCGGCGGCCATGTTGAATTTATAGCAATTTTCCTAAGTTCATAATGCTCTACTCTTTTAGGCTTTTCATTTGATACCCATATTGCTAGGTTTGGAAACGAACTTTTATCCTTTTTTTTTGAGCGGCGGCCATGTTGAATTTAGGTCGATTTTGCTAGGTTCCTAATGCTCTACTCTTCAAGGCCTTTCATTTGATACCCATATTGCTAGGTTTGGAAACGAACTTTTATCTATCTTTTTTGAGCGGCGGCCATGTTGAATTTATTTCAGTGTTGCTAGGTTCATAGTGCTCTACTTTTAAAGCCTTTTATTTGATACCCATATTGCTGGGTTTGAAAACGAACTTTTATCCATTTTTTGAGCGGCGGCCATGTTTAATTTAGGGAAATTTTCCTTAGTTCATAATGCTCTACTCTTTAAGGCCTTTCAGTTGATACCCATATTGCTAGGTTTGGAAACGAACCATTATTTTTTTTTTAGAGCGGCGGCTATGTTGAATTTATGTCAATGTTGCTAGGTTCATAGTGCTCTACTCATCAGGGCCTTTCATTTGATACCCATATTGCTGGGTTTGAAAACGAACTTTTATCCTTTTTTTTGAGCGGCGGCCATGTTGAATTTAGGTCGATTTTCCTAGGTACCTAATGCTCTACTCTTCAAGGCCTTTCATTTGATACCCATATTGCTAGGCTTGGAAAATAACTTTTATCCACCTTTTTTGAGCGGCGGCCATGTTAAATTTATGTCAATGTTGCTAGGTTCACAGTGCTCTACTCTTCAAGGCCTTTCATTTGATACCCATATTGCTAGGCTTGGAAAATAACTTTTATTCACCTTTTTTGAGCGGCGGCCATGTTAAATTTATGTCAATGTTGCTAGGTTCATAGTGCTCTACTCTTCAAGGCCTTTCATTTAATACCCATATTGCAAGGTATGGAAACTAACTTTATTCCACCTTTTTTGAGCGGCGGCCATGTTGAATTTATGTCAATGTTGCTAGGTTCATAGTGCTCTACTCATCAATGCCTTTCATTTGATACCCATATTGCTAGGTTTGGAAACTAACTTTTATCCACCTTTTTTGAGCGGCGGCCATGTTGAATTTCTGTCAATGTTGCTAGGTTCATAGTGCTCTACTCATCAATGCCTTTCATTTGATACCCATATTGCTGGGTTTGGAAACGAACTTTTTTCCATTTTATTTGAGCGGCGACCGTTGAATTTAGGGCGATTTTCCTATGTTCATAGTGCTCTACTCATCAAGGCCTTTTTTTGATACGCATATCGCTGGGTTTGGAAACGAACTTTATCGGCAGTCATGTCAAATTAAGTCAACGTGGCTAGGTTCAATGTGTTCTACTCTTTAGGTTCTTCGTTCGATATCTATGTTCCTTGGGTGGATCCAAAAAAATGTGATCCGTCATTTTAGACATTAGGATCAAGAGTCCCGTCCCGTCCCTCTACGCGTAACCCAGAACATTGCAGTCAGATATTTTTTTTAATTATCAATATTAATCTATTACTTTTAATAGTTTTAAATGGATGAAAGAGTTTGATTCCTTAGTCCTAATGTAAAAACATGTAACACCTTTCAAAATACCTTGAAAAGAGTATCTTCATTTTTCAACATTTCAAATATTTCAAAAATTGTACCGATTTTGTGAAAATTAGTCAAGAATTAAACCAATCTACAAATTTTATGGTCACACGATAAGTATTATCATAAAAAATGCTTTATACATTGGTTGTATGGCTTGATCTTTTTGCCTTACCACCACGGTACGACATAAGAAAAAGACAATTTGGTTGGCGAAATCCAGTTGGGCACAGCCATTAACAGAAAATATTAAATTTTATTTGTACTATGTGAAACACTTCATTCCTGCCTTTCAATTTTCGAAATCCAATTACTTAAGATCAGGCTGTATGGCGTAGTTCCATTGCCTTTCCTTTGTGGAAGAAAATACCTTCTCTCTGTACTATGTGACAGACTTGTCAAAATAATTTCACGTGCGCCATGTTGTTTTTCTACCTAAAGCATTGTTCGAAAATTTTATATGGTATTTTTTCACTAAAAATAAAAAGTGAATTTAAACAAACGAAATTATGCCTAAATGTTCTTCCGGAAAATTCTAAGCATTGTGGTGTAAGCCATATCAAATTCTGTCCAGTAGTTTCGGAGATCTTTCCGGACAAACAGACAAACAAACAAACAAACAAACAAACAAACAAACCAACAAACAAACAATTTTTTTTAAAACTATTCTATCGTGTTCTGCTAATGATTTTAAGGCGACCTGTGTATTTTTTTTCTTAATATTTCGCAATTACAGATTTTTGTACCCCTACGATTTTATTATATATAGAGATATAGAGATGAGTGTTATAAAATATGCATATAATTATAACGTAAATCAAATCTTTGTTGGTCATGGGGCGATTTTCGACATTGTCCTTTGCTTGAGGATTACTTTTTGGTAAGAAATCGCTTTTATTCATTAGGACGCCGTTAATATCATTGCAACCCAAATTTTGCCATGCGCAAAAATCTTTATAAACAATAAATAATAGTATACAGTAAGTGAGCAAATACTTCATTTTTCAAACAAGTAAGTAGGTAATCTCTTCTGAAAATAACCCACCACATATTCTGCATTATAAGATATAATACAATCATAAAAAGTTTTAATGCGAATACGTACTTACCACACGCGGGACTCAATTCTGTTGGAAATCCTTCCCAATTGCCAAACAACTCTTCCATGACTTCCATTTACTGAACAATCGCATATCCAGTCGAACTATCAGAAACGTCGAATATTACACTATTACGCACTGGCTTTAGCATTCTAACACTACGTGGTTGATCAGGACTTTCTCTGCGACGTTTTTGAGTTGTCTCTCGCGGCGCGTCCGATCGGATCGGAACAGTTGCGTTGGGCGGGCGGCGTGCGATTTCCACAGTGACTTGACGTATACTGAACTAGGAATGTAGGATTGCTACTGGGAACCGGGAGGAAGCTTGTGTGGGATGTAAACAAACAAGACCGCCGTTCTAGTTCAGTTTAACAGTTTCAGCTGATCTTATTCTTTAACTATGTAAGCTTTGCATTGTTTCACGGTAATTAGCAATTCCTAACCGAGTGTATGGCGAGTGCTTAAACAGGGCTTTACTAATTGAGGTGGCAGCTGTGTGTTTAGTTTGTTGGGGTAATATGACTTCGTTTGGGATTAAAGATATAGACGATTGAATTGTGATGTTTTTATTGCACGTTGTTTAGATACCAACGTTATCACATTTTTTTATTATGTTTACAAGATAAAGGGCGTCTTAAATGTATTGAAAAAGAACGATGTAAGAACTTCTTATTAAATTTGAATAGATTTTTTGTCTTCACAGTTTAAAACATTTTTGGAGTTCTGCATATACTCATAGATATTTAAGTGTCAAAACAAGAAGATCGTATACTACCTGAACAATACCATTAAAATAATGCGTGAAAATGCAAGGAAGGTATTAACGTAATATGAAATTATGAAACGTTAAGAGGCTGACAACTCTGAGCTGAGCTCATCGAGCCCCACTTAAAACTTTTTAACAGAAGCTGTATAATATACCGTATTAAAAAAAATATGTTCATCTTGAAAATATTTTTGAGAATATCCATGTCCCCAAAACAAATTTTAATCAAAATTTCTCGTTAAAAATGCCAAAGACACCCATCAGAAACAGCTTTCAGAAGAAAATCCGAGCTATTTAACAAAGGTTATTTAATGATTTTCAGGGAATTCATTTGTTACACTTAGTTTTTTTTTGATAATATTGATGTTTTATATTTTCATATAAGTTACTATTTTCTTTTATTTTTTTATTTTTATTTTTTCGCTCAATTACAATAACGCACCGCGCCCGTAATCCAGTACAAATCATGATATCTCAAGGTCGTTGGCGTTACTCAGCCTCTTAATGATAAAAAAGAAATTTATTTATCTTTGCTTCCATCAAGCCAACCTACATTTATATAAGTTTGTACCATGTTTGACTTGTTTGCTTGTGTGCTATAAACTATATAATATATAAAATAACTCCCTTTATAATTCCGACAATAAAATACAAAAAAGAAACAGTTCGTAAAACGCCGTTAGGAGAAAATTGCTTCCAATCATCTGAATTCATATTGGTGGTTATAGGTGATTGATGGTGCTGCGATGGGGCCATGAGGAAATCAAATTCAGATGAGAGGTCATCTAGGATTTGAGTGTGGGCGGAGATTTATACCAGCTCTATGTTCATTACGAGAGATTGAAGTAACATAATCGAATTATGTTAGGCACGCCAGTTCTGGCCTATCTATTGTATAATGAATTTGTAAGTTGTGTACTAAATTTTTTATAGTTTTCTTAGTGTGCATATAGAAAGGGAAAAAATAAATAGCTTTGCTTATTGCAAGTTATGAGGAGTTCAGAGTAGTGCCAATCTTTACAATTGACTGCTTGCTACGACCCTGATGACTAAAATTTCGCTTTATAACCTATGTGTCAATATAAATAAATACTAAAAACAATTCAATCTGTAAAGCAAAAGCTTTTAAAAAAGTCCCGTTAAAATACGTAAAGCATTTTTTAAGTGTAATACTCAAACAAAAAACAAAATTTTAACTCTTATTTTATATTTCTAAGGGGCAAATTTTCAAAAACGCTTAAATACTATTAACCTATTTCTAATTATTAACATAAATACAAAATTTTTAATGCTTCTTGTTTCAAAAATTACGTCCTTCTTCATTCAAACTTTCAATAGCTTTTTACTCCCTTGAGGGTTGAATTTCGTAAATTCCGTTTATACAGCTGATATACGTCCTATCCGTGAACAACCTTTCTGTCAATTTCAAGTTCATAGGTCAAAGAGTTTTTTAGGATTTCGTGATTAATGAGTGAGTGAGTGACTTTTCGCTATTATATTATGAATAATGTGCCCAAGCAATGTGTTCATTCGAAAACCGTTCAGTCACTGTCCTATTGCAGTAAGAAAGTTTAACCAACTTCTGCTGGTCCTATTTTTTTTTCCAATGCAATAAAATGAACCTAACACAAAATAGAGTACAACGGCATTACCAAAATATTTTTATCAATTTCATTCATTTTTAACCGACTTCAAAAAAGGAGGAGGTTATCAATTCGACCCGTATGTTGTTTTTTTTTGTGTATGTTACGCGATTACTCCGCCAGCTGTGGACCAATTTTCAAAATTCTTTTTGTATTCGATAGAGCATACTCCTTGGGTGGTCCCAAGGTCACTAAAGTCAAACTTTGATGATGGAATCTCATGAAAATCGAGGAAAAGCCTTAAATTTTATAGGTATTTCAACGTGTTTTGTGTGTGTTACGCGATTACTCCGCTAATTGTGGACAGATTTTCATAATTAATACTTTTAGTCTTCAATAGAGTATACACCTGGGGTAGTCCTAAGGTCACCAAAGTCAGGCTGTGATGATGATGGGATCCCATGAATATCGAGGGAAACCCTTAAATTTTATAGGTACGTCCAACGTGTTTCATGTTTGTTCCGAAGTTATTCACATATTTACGTCTGGTAGTCATGAACCGAGCTGATGATGGAAGGTTCCTTAACTTTTGTACCTAACCTGACATGACATGACCTTGCAAAAGATTAAAATAAAAAATATATTACCAAAAATAAAAACCGACCTAAAAACACTGAAAAGTTAAAAATAATATAAGAATAGGTACAGACAACATCGCACTTCTACGAGAGTCGTTGCCAAATTTTAAGACTTTCTAGGAGATCATCGTTTGGCACCGACTTCAATATAGAAGTGTGATGTTGTCTGTACCTATTCTTATATAATTTTTAACTTTTCAGTGTTTTTGAAGTCGGTTTTTATTTTTTGTAATATTTTTTTTAGGATATAATAATATTTTTAGGAACAACTCACATTTAACGAAAAAATTAACAAGACATTTTTCCTGTATGCCACATACTGTCCAAGATAAAAAAAAAACAAATGTTTATATAGATACGTTGTCTACATTGAACATAAGAAATCTGAGCATGGTCAATATATCTTTAGCTAAAAACTTTTTACAAGACTTTGTCATTAGTGTCTCTCTCAAGAACTTTTAGTCATACATTACTTATATGCTCTAGCTAGAGATAAAAAGTTCATGTTTGTTTCATTTGATGTGTGTACAGCGCCGCATTTTTGGAATTCTTGTATGAAATTATATGAAACCTTGCACATTTGGCCGCACCGTACGCACCGAATTTCAAAAATACGGTAGGTGTCCGGGTATTGAAAAACGCATGTTGTTGACGTCATATAATGCGGCGCGTATGGCGCGGGCGGATAGTGCGATCAGCTTAACCTTATAACCCGAACTTTGACAGCGTGGTAGAAGACGGACCCAATCCTTTCCTCTTGTGGTAGACTTGTCCCAGTATTGAACGTAGGTTAGCTAAGATGAAGTAACTCCTTGTCTCACTTAATCTGTGTAATAAAATCCAATGAAATTGGAGCTTTTACTTCTACTAATATTGAAATTTTCATGTTATAAATTTCAACCCTCAAAATCTCTTAAGACATGTTCACAACCGCTGTAATGTGTAAGACAGAAAAACAAATGTCACATAGAAATGTAGCACAAAATTCAGAACGAGGCTACTAAATTATGTCGTTATAAGGAAAATAATACAGGAAAACCCGGCAAGAGATCCGTATCTGTATATTTTATTAGCCTTTGTAGAGTTGCTCATTTGGATATGCATAATATGTGTGTTAGTGTAACCAAAGGAAGGATAATAAACTGGTTAGTAGAATTTGAGAAATTAATCCTTCAACACTAAATTGATTGGAATGAGAGTGAAAGGTTTGCGTGTGAGGAATATCTGTGACGTGAAAGAGAAAGAGATGAAAGAGTTTTTAGGCTTTCCCACCTCTATGTTGAAACATCTAACAAACGAACTCTGTGCTTTGAAGGTCCAGGGCTCGGCATTTTTTTATACAACTAAATTGGCTAACAAGTAGCCTGCCCAACTGATAGCAATTAAGTGGCCTCAGTCGCTTATAGTGCATGTGGTTCCCGTAAGACTTGAAAATATACCACCCCCACAAAGACCCAGTGTACTTTGCCAACTTGTGATATCAAGTCAAAGTACCTAGTAATAGTACTGCCTGTTTTACTCTTCAACCCGGAACACAGTGGCAGAAATAGGTATCCATGCGGACGAGTCTAGTACAGACATGGTAATGTCGGATGGACTTCCCATGCAGGCAGAAATTTTTCTAAACATTATGGTGCTCTTACTGCTCCTGAGCCCACATAGAATGCTTCCCTAATATTGCCTATCTTCATTGCTCTAAATAAAATATCATTAGCATTTGTGTATCCTTAAATTAGAAGCCAGATGTTTCCTCTTTGTTGAGGTGTAAAAGTGAAGCTTTCCCATCTTCGACCTTCAATTTTCGATAAACCTACTCTTGAAACCATTTCCAATCGATCGACGTTGATTTTGCGATTTTCCGTACACTTGAGCTGCGGCACAAGCGCAGAATTCAGATCTGTCTTATACGGATCTTGAGTAAATTAATCTCGGTGCTATAATTGAGATCTATTTATTTTATTTTGTAATATAACTGTGGGACTAAATAATATGCTCATTTTTCATACCCTGATATCATCACTATTTAGTCTAGCTCCGTACAGTATTGCATACGGAGCCTATTTGGTGCTAGTATTGCAACTGAAGAGAACGAAAAATCACAATACCAATCAATATCTATCATTCGGAATTCGTTTCAAGTTAAACCCTACTGGTAAAATTCAGGTCAAGAGCTTTTCGACCGATTGATACAACAAAAAGAAAAGTTTGTGAGCAAGTCCGTTAATTATCGGACTTCTGCGCTGAATTCTATGCGAATCAAATTCAACTACCAATATTTTTTTTTGTTATTTGAAATCAACAGATTTTATTTGTATATAGTAAACAAAGTGGAATAATAAAATAAATTAAGACTACAATGTAGAACAATTACATTGGCTAAAAAGTCTTAAAATACTTTTAAGCTGTCTTTTATCTGTACAAGTACGAGTACTACACATTTTAAATCAAACTACACTTTTTAGATTTACTTGCGTATATTTAGCTTAAAACAATTTAATTATCCTGTCTTCGCCTCCGAGATTTATTCCTTAACCATGTAGTAGCCCTGCTACGCGCTAACCCTATCGCACAAGTTTTAAAGTCAGAGAAAGAAAACCACTATATCTTCCTCTGTCTAATCACACCTGACAAGCCTCCGCAGTACCGACCTCATTCTTGTCCGTGCGCGCGCGGCGCTCGCACGAGTGTAACAGTAATATAATTTGTGCATGAGTGTAGGTAAACTACGTAAAAAAAAAAAAAAGGTATAAATTTACGGTTATTTGCTTATTTGTTAAGTATGCCTAAACGAAAACACAGTGAACCCGAAGAAGATAGATGGCTAAGGAAGATGAAGAGATACGAAGAAAAACTGAATTCGGAAAAACGTAGGGGCTAGCCGGAGGCACATTTTGTACTCAGATGATGGCGAAAATGATGTGCAACCAGAAGAATACTTTTTTACATTCCCGTTGCATTCATCGGGAATCATTTTTATGTCCGTTGTATTCTTCGGATAATATTTTATTATGTTCTCGTTGTATTGAACGAGGAATCATTTTTATGTCCGTTGTATTCTTCGGATAATATTTTATTATGTTCTCGTTGTATTGAACGAGTAAGCGGGTGGACACCGCTCGCCTGGGCCGCCGAGTACGCGCGCGGCGCGACCACGTGCAGTAATACTGGTAATGGAAAATGTGGGTATCCTTTTTTCCCCGCTGCCTAAAAATTTCCGTTGCATTCATCGGAAATCACTTTTATGTCCGTTGTATTCTTCGGATCATATTGTTATTATGTTCTCGTTGCATTCAACGAGTGTACTTAATGGAAAATATAGGGGCTGTCCTTTTTTCCCCGCTGTTTTAAAAATTTCCGTTGCATTCATCGGAATTATTTAAAAATATTTTTTGTGTTGCCTAAATTCTCATTAAATATTTATTAGTATCTTTCACATACAAACCAATATGGTGATAACTGATGACTTACAAACCGATGTAGCGGCCAGGTTTCAAGTCCTATTGCAAAACGGTTTCCAAAAGTGACCAAAGACGAGCATTAAAAAAAAAAAAAAAAAAAACAATGTATACTATAGTACCTATGGCGAAGGGCCGAACTCTAATTCGGAAGTAAGTGCTTTGTTGGTAGACAACAGAATCAACTCGGTAAAGCACTTTCAGCACTGGGAAGGGCACAATCGTGTCTTTTAAAGAAAAATCTTAATATTCCAGATGTAGTTACGTTGAACGATGCAGACACCAATTTCATCTAAGAGTCATTTAAACTTGAAAGGCTCATCGTCCCGAACGCGACAGCAAAGCAGCGGCCAATCCTACCCTCATCGAGCCGGTGGGCCGGGACAGTCAAAGACGTCATACTAACAAGCGAATCGACGGCGAGCAGCCGCGTTCGCACCGCTGCCAGCTTGTCGCCTGCCAGCCCCGCCGCCGCTGCCGCTGGCACCGCCGAGGCACCAGCCAGTCGCGTCGCATCACAACGGTCATCGAACAATCGCGCTACCTGAGCGCGCAGCCGCAAGTACATGCCGGCCGCTTAAAATATTAATTTAGTCAATGAGTGGTGAACTATCACTAGCGATAGGTTTATATTAGACAATGTGTCCAGGATTTCATTTATTGAGGAACCTTATCAAATACCATACAGCCGTGCGCGGCGTTCTTTTTCAAAAAGTTTGTGAATAGCAATTTCTCTCGAATTAAATCATTTATTAGAAATAAAAGCTATTAGGAGATGTAACCCGACAGCAAAACAATTCGTTTATGATATCTTCGTTATTCCTAAAAGCGTGTGCTCTATATATATTAAATCTAAAAATCTGAATTCGAAGTCGAAGTAGGTATCTCATTTCAAAATGGAAGATATCAGAACGGCTACTCGATTTATGATCGAAGACTGATACGTGATTAATATTGATATTTAGGAAGCTTAATTTTTGCTGCCGATTCACAAATCAAAAAAAAAAAAAAAAAGAAAACATGTTTACGCTTTTATTTTCATGATATTTTGTACGAGTTTCTAGCACTCCCGTTTAGCCTATGTTCCGCGCGATATATTTCACAAAATATTACAGCCAGCTCTTACTCATTTAAGATCTTATGGTCTGCTATCAGTGAGATATCTATGATATGTTGTGTTTAGCAAACTCTGCTGGAGAGTACCTAGAGAACACAAAAAGAACTATTTAATGTCTGACACGATTAGGGTTAGTTATTAATTAAAAAAAAAAAAAACTAGTCTAATACCAGAAAAGCTTTGTAAATTTTTAGGTTTTATTTTAAACTCTAATAAAATAACATACAATTACCAGATTCAAGCCACAAAAATTTATTATACACATAAAAAATATATTTAAATCTAACAGAATTCGAATAAGGTTCTTTGAACGTTTTCTACGGCAGCATGTCGGCTGTAGTATATGGGTAGTATATACACACAAAATCACTAAAAGTGCTCTTCTTAGAAATACTAACAATTACGACGTTTTTATTACAATTACAGATATTTTATAATAATATGATGATCTCCATTGGTGGCAGATCAATATTCCATTGGCAGTCAATTGAATAAAAAGTCATAGGTACAATTTCGGAATTTTTACGGACGTTTCGACAGCAGGCTAGGGTGCAGCTTGTGCCAACGAAAAGACTGGTGGTTTCTGGACCAACATCGAGCGAACCAATCATATAAACTGACTGGAACTACTCGCTGTATATTGTGGGCTAATTTCATTTGCTAAAAATGTCGCTAATTGTGGTAGTCTTTTAAGTGTCGATAACACCACTGCCATATTCTATATAAATAGAATGGGGAGAGTGTAATACCAACACTTAAGTCAAGTTACTAAAATGATTTGGGACTGGTGTGAGAAAAGTAGGTATATTTATTTTCGCGTCTTATATTCGTTATTCGTTAAATATAGAAGCTAACAGTGAATCGAGAAAAATAAACTTCGACACAGAGTGGCAGTTGGGTATCAGACAACTTTTGAAAATAAAATATTTTTTTGGTGAACCATCTATTGACTTATTTGCATCTCGTCTTGCAAACATTTTTTTGGTGAACCATCTATTGACTTATTGCAAATTTCCCGCGTATACTTCATGGAAAAGGGATCCCTTTGCCTATGATATTGACGCGTTTAAACAGTAGATTAGTCGCAATTTTATTTTTACGCTTTAACACCGTTTGCACTAATTTTTAAAACTATAAACAAAATAGTTACTGAATAAGCCACCGGAATTATCGTTGTTCAACTATAGCCCTCTTAACCATGGTATCCCCTTTTCATATCCCTGGGTGTCACAGAGATTGTGATATTTCCTCCAAGAAAGATCTACTTACTTCCTTTCAGGATGGTACACCATCTGCGCCGTCACCTTTCCCTGCCAGCGTGTGTATTTTCCGGGAAAGCTTTCATGACGTGCCAGAAACAGCCTTAGATGTTGTTATCTTCGATATCACATAACACCGGGTCATAATATAATTCTAGTATAAAGTACTAAAGATATGGTGAGAATTTTGTAAAAAGAATACAACAGATTTTTTTAAATGTAAATACTACATTTTTGTTGGAATTTCTGTTAATGTGTTTTGAAATTTTGAAGTTTAGGTAGAACTATTGTTCTAATGTCACGATAGCAAGTGATCGTTATTAGTTAGGCAGTAGCCCCCTGGTATTATAGTATTAGACTATTAAACGATTTGAGAATTATACAATTAATCTTGAAAAAATGAGTAAGAAGTCAGTCATGTTATTAGCTGGACCAAGGACGCATACAATTTCTCTAACAAAAATACGAAATATTAATAAAGCATATGAAGATCGAGTAATTATAACACTTACAAATTTAATTAAAACATAAGCAATTGGCAAAGCTCAACCGGTTTTAAACTTACTTTTTTTTTATCCCTTTAATATCCCGGTATTTGTCCAGCATCAGTGGTATTAAGTTAAGATATATTGCTGTATCATCTTCAATTCGCTCAGATTCAGAACAAACCTGATCCTCACACATAAGAAACCACGTAGACCTGCTTCATCTCAACCCATTGGGCGCTGGATAAAGCAGATCATGTGCGATAGTGGCATTGACATCTTAATATTCGGAGCGAGCGAGACACGCATCAACATCAGGCGGCGTCTCGTGCTGGCCTCAACGTCGATGTAATTAGAAAGACCGCAGGATGTTCGGAAAGATCAGCTGTATTTGCTGATTTTTATAACAGACCGGTATATTAGTTCTGAAACCAATTTTATTGAATCTTTGTCACAATTATAATTATTATTAAGTACTTAAAACAATACTGTCGGTTGATTAGTTTTTTGTTCACAATATTTTGTTGTTTTGAAATTTTTGCTAGAGGCGCAAAAAAAAAAAAAAAAATTTGAAATACGTAATAATTATGTTTTGATGTTTTACTGTAATGTTGTTTATTTTTTATTGTCGCAACATTGATTTTATCTCTCTGAACATCTACATGGTTAAGGAATAAATCTCGGAGGCGAAGACAGGATAATTAAATGATCAAACGAACTTACCTGAAGTGAAGTTCGATCTTAATTATCCTGTCTTCGCCGAAGAGATTTAAGGTCCCTCCCTCCCTGAATCTTATCCCCCTATATATCAATGTTGCTCTATTTCTCTAAAAAGAATGAGGTCGGTACTGCGGAGGCTTGTCAGGTGTGATTAGACAGAGGAAGATATAGTGGTTTTCTTTCTCTGACTTTAAAACTTGTGCGATAGGGTTAGCGCGTAGCAGGGCTACTACATGGTTAAGGAATAAATCTCTTCGGCGAAGACAGGATAATTAAGATCGAACTTCACTTCAGGTAAGTTCGTTTGATCATTTAATTATTTAGCGCAACGTTTCGAACGCTTTGCAGCGTTAAATCCGAAAAGTGTAGTTTTATTAAAATACTTTCAAGCTATTTCACATTGTGCAAGTAAGCTAACCATCGATTAAAGTGATGTATTATGAAATAATGACATTCAAAATATGGAACCTCAGTCAATGAATAAGCTTAGTTGTAAATTGTGAAATGGCTCTAAATCTAAAACTGAAACTGCCAGTTGTAGTTTCTAATTATTTTTTTAGATTCATATGAACGTGAGCTCTTGCATCATTAACCGTGTCACGTGGCATCGCCGGGGCACGGTCTACATTGAATTACTTAAAACAAAAGCATTATATAGCAGGACCCGGCCTCGACTTGATATAACGTGACTCATATAACGTAAACCTTTAACATAAACTTTTACAGGCACTTTGCAATTAAAAGAACAAATATGTATACACTCATAATTCTATCTAATATTCGAAACATGTTATGAGCTTTGGGTCTATGTATAGTTTAGTAATTGAGCTTTTAATCACAATACCAAAACAAATTGAAACTTATTTAACTCCGTAAATTAATATACATGTCACGTGACAAAATTGGTGCTTCATAAATATTTGAACTGAAAACTGACAGTAGGAAGGCAACGAGGCATGAAGCTTAAAAATCTTACGAAAGCTTAATTTCTGTACTAACACAAAACAAAAACGAACTCTTTCGCTAATGCGAAAGTTGTTAACGCAAACGAACGGGCTAAGTTAAAAAAATATGAGTCATGCAACAGCGCCACATTACAGCTTATTTATGGTTTAAACCAACTTCAGCATGCAGCGAGATAGCTCGAGTAAAACTACACAAAACAATTTCATCAAAGCTGAATTTTATGTGAATCAAACAGGACTAAAAGTTTTAGTTTCGAAGTTGATTTAATTTTCAACCGACTTAAAAAAAGGAATCGTTTTCGACTGTGTCTATCATTTTATGTATGTACGAATGTTTTGATTTTTACGTAAATTGTGAATAGATTTTCAAAATTCCTGTTCTATCCCAAAGGGTATATTCCTGTTCTATTCCTAAGGTAGTCCTTGTCAGGATCTGATATTTAGATCCCAGGCTTGTCAAGGGAAACCCTAAAATTTTACAGGCATTTGCTGATAGTAATCCTTTCATGTTGTTGATCTGATGATGGAAGGTTCCTTGAGAGTTCAGAAGGAGGGGACAATTCTTTAAATATTATGGGCATACTTAGCGCATTATTTCAAGTGATTCAAGTAAAGTGATAATGGAAATTTAAACTCCTTAACAGGTAGGAAGTAGTGAATAATTATTTAAGTAACCTTTAGAGCGTTAGTAGTATTATTTCGTGGGTTTTTGATATTTCTAATGAACTTGTTGTAAAACCTAGTTCAAGTTTTAATACACATCAAATGTTCGAAAAAGTTATGTTACAAAATATAAAAACCGACTTCGAAATACCCTTACAAATGGCAAATAAAACACATACAATCAACAGTCATCAATCATGCTATTTTAAAGTCGGTGTCAAATTTTAAACTGTTTTATTTTTCTTACATTTTTAAGAATTTCCAGTAGGTTATCGCACGGCACCGACTTCAATGTAAAAGTTTGATGATTGATTGTTTCTGTTATTTTTTCAGAGATTTTTGAAGTCAGTTTCTTGTTATAAACATGTGACTTCAATACTAATAAGTCCTACATATTATTATAATGAATCATAGAGCTTCTTAATATATTATTTTAAAATTACATTTACTTCATACATGTACAGGTGTTGTAACACCGTTTTTTCTTAAAATTTCATAAAACACTAATTTTGCAAAAACACTTTGTTTTCACTGTAGTTTTAACACAAATTTCACAACTAAAATCGTAATTCAATAACTTTGTCAATGAATTTCACAATGTCAATGTCAAGTGTCAACGTCAACGTCGTTTCACGTCACGTCATTGACATTTGCAATTATCTTTGGTCATTATTCGATTTTGGCATAAACAAAATAAATCTCGCGTTTATCCTGGCCTTATTTACAAAGATAGTTTTTTTTCGCCCAAAATCCCGTGCTTCCATTTAGGTGGGTTGATTTTCTCAAAATTCGGAATTTGACATTTAGACCGTTTGTTTTGATCATTTCTATAGACATATTTTAATAAAATACGCTTAAACTTATAGATCATATAATTATAGTTTCGTCGAATAGAATTTGGAAAGCATTCACAATTTGTTTATGGTTAATTTTTCATTACGTTTTGTTTTTCAACCAAACTTATAACTTTATCTGGAAATACTTATTGCATATTGTAGAATTTCGAAAGATCCGTATGTTGACTTGACACATCTTGAAGCAAGTTAAGAGTCTTACGAGTGTCATGAAATGAATTTGGTTTTAGGAGAGGTTCCGTCGCCAATACGGCGCTTAACATTCAGCAAACGGACCTCGGCTCCGTCGCTTCCACATAAACGCAAATCTGCGCGCAAGTGGAGCGTTGGTTTAGTCTATCGTCTAGGTTATGATTAGTCTGTGAGACATCGATCGAAGTAATTTGTTATTGATTTGAAGATCATAAAGTTTTTATATATTTATATAGGTATTTCTCCCGTTTTCCGTGTGAATTTGATTTGAAAAACCACAGTGAAACTACAAAATTCAGTTCTTTTTGTTTTCAGCTTGAAGAGTAAAGCTAAGGGGAAAAATACTATATTTACTCGCCGGCACGCAATTCATTAAATTAAATGGATTTATTGTATCAATAAGTGCAAAAAATCAATAAGGTATCTAATTAACTTATTATATTTCATGATTTAAAGCAGATTTTGTTAATTTTATTTTTATTTGTGGGTAAATTGATTATTAAATCAAACATGTTACATTTCCAAAATTCGCCTTTTCCATCCCCTATTTCATTAAAAAAACCTGATAGTAAGCGGCATCTTAGTGGGATTAAGGCATATATTGAGTAACACTTGCGAATTTCCTGTTAAATTCTAAATTTTTACAATATTAAGTTTCACATCCTTCTTTGGCAAATAACTCACAAATTAAGCTGTTTTCTTTTTATTAATAGCAGTAATTATACACAAAGTAGGTGCTCTCCCCTCCATATGTCCTTTTTATTAACTAACCAATAAGACCATTTGTCAATTTATTAAAAATTACGTTTTAGAATTCATTTGCTATGTTTATTACATGAGGTTCAAATGTATTGACTGGGATTCCTTCAGAACTCAGTGTAAGACCCACTGACCCTAAGATCATAGGCATATTTAATTATATTTTTAACCTAACACTGTGCTATGAATCTCCAGGGCAGTCACCGGAGGCCGTAGGGCTCCGCTGCTTGACCTTACAGCTAGAAACCATAACAAACTAACCTAACACAAGGAGGAATTCTGTGGAATTGTACATATATAGAGAGAATAATCTAAGGAATTGGAATATTCGAATATACCGTGATCGCGGAAACTTAGCATCGAAGGTACGCTCTACTAACAACCGCTCCGGGGAAGGCTCCTAACTTCTTTAAAAAAAAAAAAAGGAAACCTATAACTATTTGTTGGTGTACTTTATTGCCCCTCATTTTGTAGTTTTGTACCCAATTAGTACCTGATTTTTACCTGCCGAGATTGATCAAACAAACCTGAACCATCCTGCCCTTGGCTTGTATTGATTAAACATTAAGTTAAGTGCTTTGCATTGAGGAATTGTGTTAACATATGCATATGTGTATTATAATTATGTACCTACAACAATAAAGCTTTTCATTTTGTATCGGACTAAAGGAATAAGTTTGTTTTTTTTTCTTTCAACTAAGATTCCCCAATATTTCAACAATTCAGCGAGAAAAAGCACTACAGTGTACAGTAATATTTAATTTTTTAACATAATATTATCCAAAATGTGTAGTACTTTTTACAAAAAAAAACAATAGTCAAGTCTAAGATGGAATTATTCATCAAAGAAGTTATTCTTCTACAAAACTCTTTCACAATGCTAAGTTTCCTAATTTGTAGTTCCTGTTTCCCGTATTGTATCACACCATTGTTTCCTCGACTGCCTTCTGTTTCCACTGCTCAATTTTAGAATACCTACTTCGAGCTGAAGTCCGCGAGAGCCCCTGAATCGCCTCGTTCAAAAATAAGCTAAACGCTTATCTACCCTCAAATCCATAATATATTTAACGAAAGACATCACACATGTTTAATTAGCTATATCTATATTCAACAGAATTAAGCTCCACATTGCATAAACTATAAAAACAGACGCATAAAACACAGCAAAAGCAATTGGAAGAGAAGAGATATTTACGTGCAATATAGTTTACGGAAAACCAATAGTGTCGCGGCAGCGTGTACATAACGGCTGATCTATAAAAAATACAATGCCATACATCTTCAGGTACATCATGCTTACAATTTAATAGGCATACATTACGCTTTTTATATCCGCTACTAGACAGACTGTCGCGTGTCTCGATGATCTTATTACTGTACATGTGTGTTAGAAATATCTCTTTACGCTAATTGATTATGTACGGGACCTGGATATAAGAGAAACCTCCATAGCTGGAACTCATCCTGAGATCCCGACACATTAGCACTGACTTACCTCTGTTAGTAGGAGATATCAAACTTCTATAATTATCTATAATTAGTTCCTCGACTTTATCGTCATAATTAATTGTCTTTAAAATTAACACAGCTAGTGTATATTACCAACGTTAATTGGAAATATCATTATAATTCATTATTGTATTCATTTCGTATCCGCAAGTATAACAGAGTAATAGTTAAATTAGTACCAGATAAAAATATACTGTATTTTTTTATTTTTCTGTAAACAATGGGGCAGAATCTTGTCTTATCATTTATATCATTGAAAAACATAGCTGATACTTCCAAAAGACAAACTAAAGAGATTTTTTGTGTGCCGTTTTTTTATAGATTCCTTTTTTATTAAGTGCATGATTAAAAGTCATTTTATATACTTTTCAATATAACTTTAGGATAAATCGAATATTTCTTATTGATAAAAAAAGTTTGCTCACACTTTGCAATTTGTTCTTTTTACATGATATCGGCATTCATACTAATTCTATAAACATTTAATATTTCTCGCAACCTCACTTTAGTATTCTCAATCATATTGTTAGTTAGATGATGTAGTGCACAAATGTATGGGCAAACACAGATACCTACACTCCATTAACCACTTTTGTTAGGCAGCGCTACAAATAAACCTATTAGCAAAGCAGTGTATTCCACACAAAGCCTTTACTGAAAACCCAAAAATATAATTAAGTTTTCAAGTCGTTGAAAAATGCAAGCTTGTTCATTTGCATGAACGGCATGAGCATTTCTCTTTGTGTTTGCGATAGCTTATTGCTTGCAATACGGTATTGTAAAAGCTTTTTAAAAGCGGATAGATATTTCTAATGAAATATCTCTCCGCTTATATAATACCTAGGACGTGGCTTCAATCTACGCATTACAAAGAAATGTGGTATTTCTCTGAAAACTTTTAATCCACTAAATTGTGTGTTTGGCGGCTAAGATTTTTTTTACGCTTCAGAACGAAGTGTATGGTGGCTGTTTAAACCTGCCTTTTTTGACGAGGGGAATGCATTTACGCACCTTCCAAGCCCCCATAGGGGCAAGGGTGTGTGGGACTCCGTAGCAGAGTGCCACGATTACCCACTCAACCCCTCGATGCCCCTCTTTGACGCCTGATGGCGCAGCTACGTCCAAGGAGGCACCATTGCTGAACCAGCTCGTGGGCGGGCACCCTTACATACAGAGATGGAGAGGAGTTCCCCGCGGCATCCCGGGGTTGGGCGTAATTTTTTAACTGTGGTTTTCTTTCACGCGTCCTGACGCTCAATGCGGGATAACGGGTTTGCCCGACAGCTTACCCCACTGAATACACCTCCGCGCACACAAGCCTCCGCCAAACTCTTCGGCATAGAACGCCACGGTGCCGCACCGCAAAAAGCGGCCACGGTGGCGACACAAGGTGGCCTGCCACGTAGCACTCGGCCATCCCACACCCCCCTCATGGGGGCCGCACAAGTGAGCCGAAGCGAAACGGTGGTCAGATCAGTCCCAGTCATCGGAACAACGATACGCTGATGCTCAACGAGTTTGCACCGACTCGGATCGACGATATGCTGAGGCTTATCAAGGTTCGTAACTTCGTACCAACTCGACCAAAGGGGTAACGACACAAGGCAAGGCGCAACGCGCCATGACCTGCGAGCGGGTACCCGCATCTTAAACGACGGGGAGAGGTGTGACTCCACATATTGGCTATATAAAGTGGCCCGCCGTAATAAGCTCGGCCACACCGCGCACCCCTCCATGGGGCAAGTGTTAACCAACGACAGAAATTCTGCCAGGTTACCCAGGGTACACCACAAGGAGGTGGTCTGTCATTGCACCCCTGTTTAGACCTTTTTTCCTCGGGGGGAAATGCGTAACCACACTGTATCCGCCGTTGGCTAGACGGCGAGCGTGTGTGGGGCTCTCCCGGCAGAGTGCCAGGCCTACTCACTAAAACCTAAAAAAAGGCCTCGCTTATGCGAATGCCCGCCTTTGCCTGTCTATCCGTGCTCCCTCTCCGCGACCTCCTTCTGCGAGACGACGTACTTGCAGAAGGAGGCGACAGCTCCCCATTCCGCCTCGCCGCGGAGTATGGCCACGACCATGCTCGGCAGCAAGAGGTCTCCACCTCCCAGCGCAGCGTTGAGTTCGCTGCGCTGGCGTCGCCAAGACCCCTGTTTAGACCTGCCTGTTTCGACTTTATTCCACCAAAATTCACAAAGGGAATGCCAACAGCTTTCTAATGGGCACTGGCCACATTTGCATTATTTAATTAACAGGTTGTATTTATTACATTACCTTAATTGAATTAATAAATAATAAATATGGGATCGAATTAAATTAGAAAAATGCAAAAAGTTTCATGATAATGAAAGAGAGGTTAAATGTTTTTAATAATATGAGTTAAGTCTCATATTCTTTAATAGTTCTTAAATGTTATGAAACTTTCACTTTCAGAATTTCAACGACCATTTGGGTACACTGAGGCAAAATCAAGGCACGATGAGTAAATGCATCTTTCAACATTAAAATTAGAACCAAACATATGCATACCTACTTATAAACAAGGTTATGCTTTAAGTTTTGCTTCCGATGGGAGTTAGGGAAAACTTTTTTAATTTTACAAGTCGTGTTTTCGAAAACCATTCGTTATTCCGTTAAGCAAACATATTTGTCAGCCGACAGCGACGTCGTAAGTCTAATGAAGCAAAAAATAGACGAGCGTGTAAACAAATCTTTTGTGTTAGTTCCGAGGGTAAATAGTAGGTAACACTCAAAAGAAAAATAAACTTGAGTTGGTAATTCAGTGGATTAAGTTCGCTAGGTTAAGCACACCGTCTCATAACTCGATGCTACAGTTATATACAAAAATGTTAGTCACTAATTTAACTTGTGTAAAATTATGTTAACAATTATTGTAATATATGTGGTTAGTTCTTTTTTCTATCGTTATACATAGGTCACACTAAAAGTTATCGGAATTGGCCACTTAACAATATTTAAAAAGTTATCACTATATTTGAAAATGAAACTCTAGCTGTAGAATACAATTTGCTTCATCTGACTGTACATTGTGGCGTGATTTTAAAAATTGCGTGATTACAATAAAATGGATTTAACTCGGGAAAATTTTCGTTGCATGTACAATTTAAGAGTAATTTGACAGCTCAGTAGAACCTTGTTCGGCTTCAATCTGCTTTTGGTGAAGAAGCACTATGCAAGAGAATTCAAATGCGGTCGTGTCAATTTCCATGATGAAATTCGTGAAGGTCAGCCGTGCACCAATGTCAACAACAAAAACATTGATTCTGTGCGCCGAATGATCGAAACAGATAGGCATGTGACCTACCATGAGATCCAGACATCTTTGGACATAGGCATGAATTAAATACAGTCAATCATACACAAACATTTCGGTGTGAGAAAGCTGTGTTCTCGATGGATCCCACACAATTTGACTGATGCCCAAAAAACGGACCGCATCACTTGGTGCTTTGCTTGCCAGATACAACGAAGGGGCTTCAAATTTTGTGTGGGCCTTAGTAACAGGTGACGAAACCTGGATAAATAGCTACGATCCCAAAGCAAAGCAGCAATCGAGAGTATGGGTCTTTCGAAATGAGCCGAAACCAACAAAAGTGGCGCGCATGAAAAGTGCCTCGAAGCGGATGATTGCTTCTTTTGTAATAAAACTTGACACGTGGCTACTGTTGCTTTAGAAAATCGTCGTACCGTGAATAGTGACAGATAGACGACCATTTGTTTACCGGAAACTATTGACAAACTCATCTTGCACCACGACAATGCAAGATCCCACACGCCCAGACAGACAAATGAGTTTTTTAAGGCGAAAAAGGTACAACTTATGAGTCATCCTGCATACAGACCTGACTTTTACCGTGTGACTTTTTTGTGTTCCCAAAAATCAAGAACCAATTACGCGATCAACCATTTTCATCGCCAGAAGAGGCTGTTGAAGAGTATGAAAAACATGCATTTGAGGTCACCACGGAGAAGTGTTTTCAAAATTGGTTCAATCATATGAAGAAGTGCATTGACGCAAAGGGAGAATATTTTGAGAAACAATAAATTCATTTTTGACCGTTAATAGTATTTTTTTTATTATTGATTCCGGAAACTTTTAGTGCGCCCCACGTATTATTCCAAAGAGAGAAAGTTATAAAAAGGTTTCTCGTTGAAATGGAGTTACAGATCATAATGATTTGATTTAGTATTAATTAAATAAAACATTGTTATATTTGTTTATATTAAATAAAAATAGGTTTTAATGATTCTACGGATCTTTGTACGTTTTTGAAAGCATGAAACTATGTAGGTGCAGTCAAAAATTTCAGTGATAAGCAGGTTGATGATTATTTGTATTGTTTGAGTCGTGTAATAAATTTTCACAGTTTGTATTTCATATCGGTAATTTGTTTCTTATAACAACAAAATCAAAAAATCGTTAATATACTACACATTAAAATTCCGTAACTATACAGTGACCATGGAGAAATGACTGTGACTAATAATTTTAGTGAGAATTCCATCCTTAATGGGGGGAAATAGTGGTTGCAAATTTGTTTTTTAAAATCAATTTTATAAATGGTCTTGGAAGAGGGACTAAAAATTAGAATATAGGCTTCAAGTTTTTATTTCTTCCCGTAAATGCTCTTCCAATTTCTGAGCAAGTATAGAGTCGAAGTTTCTTCTACTTGTATTTGCATACATCTTGATAATTGCAATATTTATGTATGTAGAATTGCACGTACAACTCCCTTCAATGTTTTCTTTTAATTTTAATTTTGTAATCCTTTTTGACGGCATTAAATGTAGTGAAAGCATAATGTTTTTTGCCAAGATTAAAATATTGCAATAATTAAAAGGATAGGACCAGACTGACTGACTGACTGACCCAAACTTAGTGAGCGAATTCTAAACACCGCATAGCATGTCCAATAGAATTCATAGAGTCTGAGCAAACATGCCACAAACTATAATACACTATAAAATATACTAAGGCAGTTCGGAAATTTCCTCCTCCCAGCCTCGCCTCCAGGATACGGGGTGAAGAGAATACAATTTTCACAGGTAATTGAAAGCAAATCCTTCACAAACCAAGCAATGTGCGATAGGTTTTCTGTCGGACGCTAACTAGGCTATACCAGCTTGAAAATAAGGTGCATTTAGGAGTGGCTACCGGGGATTGACCCAAAATGGATTATTGCCCTGACATGTTTTATTTGAACAAGTATTTGCTCAGCCCCTCGTCCGCGATTTTGGTGCATATCAGCAATAAACTGATAACAATTATTTTTATTGATTACTATTTTATTCTAACCTTTGTATTTTGATTCCGCTTTCAACTTGTTCACACTTGTTGATACTTACAAAATTTCACACTTACACCATAGCTAATGATAGTTAATGATGATTTCATTAAGACTTGTCCTATGGATGCTAGATAATATAAAAAAACAGGGACCTGAAATAATTCTTTTCTTTCAGGTATTTGTTGGATTATGGTTAATAAGGTTCTTAGAAAATAAACTCATTGTGTGGTTTTATGAAATCACGATGCAAGTGAAACTTTTTCGGATGTTGGCATTTAACTGAAAATTTATTAAGGCCATATTGGCTTTTGCTGCTTTGCCGAGCACCTTTTACTTGTCTTTACCCCTACTCCGCGGTCAACTGTAATGCGACATGCGAAAGATCACAGGTTCTTAACCCGTGGCCCATGAAAGCAGCCGAAGTGGTCCGCGAAGCCATGCGAATAATAATATTATAGATATAACAAACAACCCTTTATTCATATATACTCTATATTGGTTTAGAGTTGATGGAATTTTGATATTTGTAAAATGGTCCCTCATTACTTAAAGTTTAAGAACCACTGCGATAGATGAACGAAAAAATTTAAGGCGATGCGTGTTGGCTAGACGGCGACCAAGTGTGGGGCTCTCCCGATAGAGTGCCGGGCCTGCTAACTAAAACCCTACTCTTTAGAGGGCGTGTGGTAGGTTCGACAATGCGATATCTCTATAGAGATGTCGCATGAGATGAGAAGAGATTTCATAGCATACATTTATCATGTCTTGTCACGAGTCTCTTGCGCCTCCTCAAAATTTGCCCTACCTTCATGGTAGAAAATGATTTTTTTGCGCAAGCCAGATTCGTTTTGATTATTGTCGCATGAGAACGATTTTTGGGTGGCGTTAACCACAACTTTATTAAAATTTGATGGCTGGACCCGTGCCTGCCGCACGGAGCTCCTCGCTCGAGTATTTTCGTTTTTGCGTGGGAATTCAAAATTTTTCCGTAGGAAAAATTTCCATAGCGTGTAACTCACTGATAATAAAGCATTCTATTAGGGAAATAATTTTCGGAGATTACCCCGAACATCCAAACTCACAAACTTTACCTCTTTATAATCTATATAGGTAATATATTAGTATACCGGGTGTAAGTAAACATGCGACCCAACTGAGTCAGATGATAGAACTAGTGACACTTAACATTATTACTACATAGAAAAAAACTTTAGATTTAGACTTTTGTATTTTTTTTTCGCATTTTTCGTACAGTAGTGTGTAAACATATCACCATGAAACAATATTTTACTGTTTCAAAAATAAAAAATAAAACAAAAACATCATAAAACAATATTTTACTGTTAAATTGTTTTTTATCGAATATTGACCTTACCAATTTATTTCTTTCGGAGATCTCTTCTATACTTAACTCTGGTTACCATCTAGGATCAAAGTACTCGTCAATACGAATCAAACGAGCCCAAACTCGATGGGGTTGTGTCGTTTTATTGCAGAGTTCCTATGGCCACCTTCCAGCTCCAGCATCAGACCCTGGTTACAATAAAAGATCAAAGTACTCGTCAATACGAATCAAACGAGCCCAAACTAGATGGAGTTGTGTCGTTTTATTGCGGAGTTCCTATGGCCACCTTCCAACTCCGGCATCAGATCTTGGTTACCATATAGGATCTAATTACTCGTCAAAAAGAATCAAACGAGCCCAAACTCGATGGGGTTGTGTCGTTTTATTGCGGAGTTCCTATGGCCACCTTCCAGCTCCAGCATTAGATCAGCTCCATATCATCATAATATTGTATTGTCACGCGATATATATATGCATTCAAAATGTCAGCTCAATCGGTATTCGGAAAGAGGGTTAAAAACTCGCAAAATTTGACTCGAAATACATACATACATACAGTGCAAGCTAAATAAAAGCTTGTAAAATATAAAAATCACGCCATCTCGCGGTCTTGTCAAGTAACTCACAGAAGTCGATGCTCTTGCTTTCTTCAAAATGCTGTCGATTTCGATTTAGTTTGCCGACGCGTTAATAGATAACGCTATTTGCTCTTAAAAATCTTCGGTTTTTTAGGAACGAATGCTTTAGTATAAAGATTAATTGATTATATAAAAAAAAGTAAATAAAATCAATGTGTGGTTTTATGAAACCACTAAATATTTTCGGAAAATTTAGGGTTTCATACCCTAAATTTTCCGAAAATTACTAAATTACGTTTTTAATCTTAACTTAAATATTTTTCTTCTGGAAAGAAAAATATAAATAAAAAACCTAATTAATAAAAAAAGTAATAATAACTATATTATTAAAATAAACAAAAAAGTTATAAAAAATCAAATTATAAAAACAAACTGATGAAAAAAAATAATGTTCTATACCAGGATCAAACCACTGCCACTCGATTTAAAGTCGAAGCTCTGACGCACATGCCCAATCCTGTCCTCTATGGAATTGTGAAATTAAAGACCTCATGTTTTTTGTAATGCGACATGCGATAGATGCACGTAAAAAATTGGGGCGAAGTAAAAAAAGTTTCACTTTAAAATGGAAATAACATAACAACATTATTTCCAATCTGTACCACAACGTCAAACACTTAAATTGAGAACAAGCGCTTTTAACAGAACACATCTGACTGAACGGCCAGTATTCTTTTATTTTATATTCTCTTTTTATATATAAAAATTAATTGCCGTTCGTTAGTCTCGAAAGAAAAATAATAGGGAAAATCCTAAAGAAAGGCTAAAATATAATACGTAAATTAATAATGGTAATTTTGTATAGAAAATGAAGTTACACTTCGCCATATAATCAGCTACAATCACCATAAATATTTGGACTGACTTTGAACCCGGGACGTCTTGATTTCGTTATCAGACTAACTAACAGCAATTTTTGTCAAACAACTCGCACATTATACAAAGAAGCATTTTTACCGCGTTTGGCTATGAAATTGTGGAAGCGACTTCTAAATATTTTTTAACATAAATCTCGGGATTGGTAATATTTTTACTTACCTAAATGTAAGTAAAAATATTATATTCAATAAAGCAATCTTTATTTAGTAAATTGCGGTGACTTTCATGTGTCGCGTTTGATATCCGTAGTGTGATTCTGTAAAACCTCACTTTAAACTTCGAATCTGATTCCGCAGTGAGTTCTTAGATTGGCATTCTCAAAATTCGAATGTAGATTCGAAGTTAATCTGTGCTACAGCGCTACACTTGCGAGCGTGGCAGCGAGTGGAACTAGAGTGACCGTGAGATTTTGACATTATAAGTATGGGATGACGTATGAAGTGGCATTCCGTAAAGGGAATTCCTTTATCACTTCGAAGCTAACTTCGCACCCGAACTCGAAACAAAGTGTCAAATAAAACGTTGCTATTTTGTGAGTGAAAACAGGCAAAATTTATTATCATAGTTTAAAAATACATTTAAAATTATTTCTGAAGGTGATAAAAACTAGTATTTATTAGAATTTTATCGCTACTAACTCGTGATAATGACTATGTAAGGGTATCTTGTATCTTATGAAAGTGAGCGTGAATATCGAAGTGAGATGCGAGCTATTGTTCGAATTTTACAGAATCGACATCCTGTCCCGCACAAGTCTCGCGCCATTCTTTTGATAGGTTTTCTTTTTTTGCAACTAAGTTGGCAAACAAACAAATTGCCCACCTGATGGTAAATGGTAACAGTTACCTTATAATACATGTGGCTCTTGTGAGATTCGCAGCAAAACTGCAACCCCCACAAGAACCACAGTGTACGTTGCCAACTTGTGACATACCAGTAATTTCACTGCCATATCTTACCCTTCGAACTGGAATACAGCAATGCAAGCACTTCTGCTATACGGCAGAAATAGCTAAGACGGAAGAACCCAAGCAGACGGCCCTGGTACAGAGTCTCCCTCCCTTTTCGACCCTAGGGTAACAATATTAAGAAATATCTAAAAAGATCTGTCTTCGGACCTTTACTTGACTGATGAGGGATGACTGAAAAGCCGCTGTTTTTATTAAGTCTTTATATATATGAAGTTACCGTTTATCGAACTTATTACTTTGATCTGCAATATCTAGCGTTACGTTCGGAATTAGAAATTTAAATTTATTTCAAATTTAGACATGTGTATTTCAGTTTCGAATTTAGTGTTAACTTCTTTTCGCAGTTTTTCATTTTTCATTGACATGTGTTCACAAACAAAAACATAAATCGTATTATTTACGAATTTGAGTTCCACCTCGGCACCTGCGGACTTAAAAAGGCCGCCTCGCAGAATCATAATACGAATCATATTATGATTCATATTATGAATGGAGTGCAATTCATCACAAGCAGTTATTCTATTTGACAGCTTTGTATGAATATTTGTAAAATGGTCAACAAATTAGGCATTGCTAAAGTGTCAATTGGGACCATTTTAGAAAGAAAGAAAGAAAGAAAGAAAAATATTTATTTCATATCACATCAAACATAAGTTTCATCAAACATAAATAAATAAGGCGATGATGTGACATAAAAAAGGGGTCCCACTCAGCATATGTCAAGATACTGTACGCATCTTGACGCTGGTCTTCCGTGGAAACCACAGATTTAGAGTAGGCTAGATACCACCTGTTGCCCGGCGCAGCGTGCCCCGAGACGCCCCGAGTTTGAGCAATGCTCAAACTGACCGCGCTTCTACTTTAGTTGGCATTCTAACGTAACGTTGACGAGTCCTGTGGTTGAAAACGTAAAAATGCCAAATTGCGCAAATTGTAAACTGTAAAAACTCTTCAAAAGTAGTAAATCGTGTCAATGGAGATGTATCCTATCATCGGTAAGTAACTTTGTTTCACAAATAGCTGTAATTCATTTTAAAATCAATTATTTATGATTTGTTGTGATATTCGCGTGATACTACTGCGATAAATTCGTATTTGGGAATGTTGATATATTTATTTTACATTGCGGGTTTGGCTTTGAAAGACCACCATCGGGTGTTCTGGCCGTACGCAATGAATTTTAAACGACAGAATCACTTCAAAGTAAACAAGTTTCGTGGTACAAGGGCTTTTATCATTCGTCTGTCAAATTTTGCGATTAGTGATGTACAATGGTTACTTTCAAATCGATTCAAGCAATCGAGCCATCAATTCGGTTTAAGAACAGAATGATAATTGAGAGACCAATGAAAATGCATTTTCGAATTAAGTATAGATAGGGTATGATTGTTTTCAGTTTTCCAAGCGATCCCATTGTAAAAAATAAATGGATTGAAGCGACAGGTAATAGAAATTGGTTTCCTTCACCACACAGTACAATTTGCTCAATCCACTTCAATAAAGAGGACTACGTAATCAGCAAAAAGTTAAGACGATTATCCGGAACAGCATATCCAAAATTTTGGTGCTGAATACGACACAAAATGAAGAAGTAAGTGGATAAGTGTTATATGCTAATGACTAATGACATATACCTGCTACTGATAATTATGACATTTATTAGTAATTTTGAGATTCTATTCTATTCTTTAATGAGCCTACTTGGTCGGGTCTTTAGTCGTTTCGCACCACAAGCGATTCGGACCGCGGTGCGTATCACCCAAGTACTATTTCTGAATGAGTACATTCGCACCGCAGTGTGTATAGCGGTGTGAATCGCCCAAAGTATCTTTTGAAATGGCCCGATTCGACCCAATGCTCATTTTGTATGCCTGATAAGGGCACATACCAAAGTTCCAATTATTTACAGTCGGGAAGAAAAGTGGTAAATGGCAAAAAATAAAATTTGCGATGTAATAAAATAATTATATTTAGAAAACACAAACGTATACAACTCAAATGTGACATACTCACAGATTGAGTGCTAACCGTCATACTTTAAAAGTAATACACATTTTTCCTGATTACTAATATCTATTTTGAAGTAATAAGGTAATAGATTAAATCACAGCATTATCAACACTAGGAACTTAAAACTAACTTTTGCTTATCACAGATTATGATGTTATACAGGGTGTCCCAGAAGCCGACGTCAAGCCGAAAGCAGGCGGTAGACTAACTCATATATGTTATCAGAAAAATATAAAAAAAATCTAAGTCACCTATTTAAAAAAATCTAACATTTAAAAAAATCGATATAATGTGACGGTTTTTTATCTCTTGTTGCTACAAATCTTGACTTTTCTAAACATTTTCTTTTGTTTTGTAATCCTGAATAATGTTTATGTATACTCTAATCTAAAATTTAAAGCCAGCTGCTCCAAATTAGAAGAATATGCCATTTTTATCTAAATTAAATATTCAAAATTAATTTTTCGCATAGCTTTAACAAGTTGTACTGAAAAAAAATGTACTATGCGAGTTTGGCAAGTAACTGCAAAAGTTGGCGCATTCAATAAGGATTCCAAAATGGTATGATACTTGGTAGATAATTTCTACGATTGCAGACAATATTTTTTTTCTCCAAAAACAGGCAGTTTTGAACAAATGTTTCATAAGTACTTAAAATTTATTCTAATGTACCCATGGTTTACTTTAAGGCTGTAACTTTAACAGTCTAGTTTGAGTGAGACCGGGAGAGTCATTTTACGAAGTGTGAGAGAGACAGGTAGTAACGCTAACGTGACAGAGACGGAGAGATTCGAAGTATGAGCGAGACAGATAGTGACGCTAACGTGACAGAGACGGCGAGTCTCACATCCACTTCGTAAAATGACTATTTTACGAAGTGGAAGTGAGGCAGATAGTGACGCCAATTATTCGCTAACACACAAACAATACACATCAGTACGTTTCGCTCCTTCGCTTACTGCGCATCTTTTTGTATTCGTTCGTGTTGATTTCGTACTTACCACTTTCTGCTTCGTTTATTGGACTTGATTGCTTGTGATTTGGATTCGGACTGTTTAGTTTCTCTACCGACGACCTTTGCTTTGCTCCGGACTACTTATCGTTGATTGTGTAATTGTGTAGTGCCACCATGTCTGCGTACACGACACAAGAATACGCCAACATGCATTTAATTTATGGGGAATGTAGATGCAATGCCAACGCTGCTAGCTGCAGCGTTGGCATTGCATCTTCGACTTTATATCGACTTTATAGTGAGAGGTACCCAAATGCAGCTCGTTTTCCGGATCATCGAGTCTTTACAAATGTGCACCGATTACTCTTCTCAGAGGGCCGACTGCCGAACCTAGTACATAGTGAAAGAAGATTTCGTCCCCCTTACGAGGACGTTGTACTAGACATTGTCGAAGAAGATCGGAGTATTTCTGTACGTGGAATAGAGAGAAGCACAGGAGTACCCAAAAGTACACCCCATCGGATTTTGCAAAGAAATCACCCATATACACCCGTACCACGTACAGCGAGTACAAACTCTACTACCCCGGGACCATCGACCCCGTGTTGCTTTTTGTCAAACAATGCTACAAAAACACAGAGAAGATCCGCGATTCTTCGAAAAATTTTTGTGGTCAGATGAGTCGACATTTAAAAATGATGGTTACATGAACCTACACAACTTACACGAGTGGCATATCGAAGATCCTCATTTGATGAGGCAAGATAGATCACAATATCGATTTAAAGTGAATATGTGGACCGGAATTTTAAATGGACAAATAATAATAGGTCCTTTTGAGCTGCCAGACGCCTTGACTGGTGAAGTTTATTTACATTTTTTACAAAATGATTTACCAAATCTACTGAAAGATGTGCCACTTAACATTCTAAGAGATATGTGGTTTCAACAAGATGGTTGCCCAGCTCACTATGCCAGCACAGTAAGAGAATATCTCGATGAGGAATACCCAGGCAGATGGATAGGACGATCTGGTACTATCTCGTGGCCAGCCCGTTCCCCAGATTTAAATCCATTAGATTTCTTTTACTGGGGAGCGGTGAAAGAAAAAGTTTACGCAAAGCCAATCGAAACTGTGACTGACCTACGGCAAAGAATAATAGAAGCAAATGATTTTGTTAATAATGGAAGATTCGCCCGCTTGATAGCCCGATCTTTTTTAAGAAGATGTCGAGCCTGCATTAGAGCCGAAGGAAGACAGTTTGAACACCTGTTGTAAATCTTGACATTTAAATAAATTATGTTAAACAATTTTTGTGTATTTAATTTATTTCACTATCTGTCTCTCTCACACTTCGTAAAATGACTCTCCAGGTCTCACTCAAACTAGAATGTTAAAGTTACGGCCTTAAAGCAAACCATGGGTACATTAGAATAAATTTTAAGTACGTAAGAAAAATTTGTTCAAAACTGCCTGTTTATGGAAAAAAAAATATTGTCTGCAATCGTAGAAATTATCTACCAAGTATCATACCATTTTGGAATCCTTATTGAATGCGACAACTTTTGCAGTTACTTGCCAAACTGACATAGTAGATTTTTTTTTCATTACAGCTTGTTAAAGCTATGCGAAAAATTAATTTTGAATATTTAATTTAGATAAAAATGGCATATTCTTCTAATTTGGAGCAGCTGGCTTTAAATTTTAGATTACAGTATACAGAAACATTATTCAGGATTACAAAACAAAAGAAAATGTTTAGAAAAGTCAAGAATTGTAGCAACAACAGTGAAAAAACCGTCACAGGGTGAAAATTTTATCCATTTTGTTTAATGCTAGATTTTTTTTAAATAGGTGTCTTAGATTTTTTTTATATTTTTCTGATAACATATATGAGTTAGTCTATCACCTGCTTTCGGCTTGACGCCGGCTTCTGGGACACCTGTATATAATTGCCTTATAACTAGGTAATCGATAACAATCACGTGGCCATTTCGACAACAAACAAAAGTGGCAATTTTTTGCAATAATTCGGATTATGATTATTCCTATACATTTAAACTATGCCTGAATAGCTCAAAAATTCTGAAATATCTGTATTGAGTAGTTGACTGATCTATATTTTGTAGATACGTCTTTAATTTATCATAATTAATAAAAAACGAATGGGGGCGCTAGTAGTAGGTACTGTGCCCTCTTAAGGTCAAATAAGCTGATAAATGATTTGATTTTAATTTTTTAAAAAGTCGCCCCACAGTAGGATTTTATTCAGTGTCATGGGTGCAGTTACAAACATAGAATATCACACACCACAGAAAATCCTTTTTGAATAAATAATTATTATTGACTTACAAATTATTTTGTTACTTGTGTTATTTTGTGCCTGGTTGTACTATAAGAGATGTGAAATAAAAACATAATATCTTAAGGAATTCACCCGCCCAAAAGGAGAAGTATTTTGTTTTCCACGAGGTCCTAAGCGACCCATTGCCAAAAGTTCTTGGGCGATTCGCACCGTGGCACTGTGGGACATCCATAGGTCATAAATCTTAAAAACCTGCTTTCTTGTTTTACATTTTATTCCTTGTCGTTACATTGGATAGTTGCGGTACCTTCTGAAACTATAAATAGGTCAGTAATTAGAGTGCGCCTTCATTATCTATTGTGCATTCAAAGAGAGCGCATCGCCAATCGTAAATACTGTTATCAGTGAGTCATTAAAAAGCGTGACGTCATTTGTTGTCATTGCGGGACCTGTGAGTGCTGTGTGAGTTTTTTCTGAAATGGATATCCAAGAACAGGGTATGTAATAATTAATATTTTTATTTTAATTGTATCTTAGTATATATTTTCTTTAGTATGTCATTGCTACGAGGCGACTTTTCTTGGAGTATTATATTTTAATATTCAAAGTTTGAATAAACTTTTAAATATGTTCCCACTCGCTCCGACTATGGAGGTATATTGCACCATAATCTTTAGACTTTCTTATCTTAGGAAAATTAAAACTTGGCTGCCCTTATCTGCCCTTTTGGCGATGACAAGGGTGCTACGGTTGCCAGATTATCTCGTAGCATTTGCTACGAAATTAGTTTATTTAGTCTTAGTGCTTTGTGTAGGTTTTGTGACTGAATTTTAACCGTTTTTTTTTTGTTTTAGGTAATTTATATATATGCTCGTTTTCAAGAATGCATATTCTTGAAATATGGCTAACTGTCAATACCGATAATGACTCGGAAAAGTGTCGTCAAGTCCTACAAAGTTTGTTGACTACTCTGAACGATGCTGAGAACATTGATATTCATTATTTAGAGAAAATTGTTAATAATTTATGTAAAGCTATTGCTCGATTCTGGAAAAAATGTAATAGGGATAAAACCAAGCTTTTATGTAAGAATTCCGATTGGTTTAATGTTATTGAAAAAATTCAACTTGTGAAAAACAATAAGCAATGTACTCCGTCTGAAACGTCGCCGTGTCATTCACGTGGTCGTCCTCGAAAACCTTTTACGCAATGTAGTATATATGTATAATGTATAATGGACTAAACGTCGGAGAGTAGCTGATTTGTCAAAGTCTGATGATTCTACTGTGAGTGCATTGCTTGATGTTTCAGACTGTTCATTCGATTCGTGTATATCTAGAGTTAGCACTGATGATGTCTTGTCACTTGTGACTGATGCTCAGTTGACAAAACATCAGTATTTATTAATTAAAAACTTTGTTAATAGTAAGATTTCTCCTAATGTATTACCATGTTACCAACAAATTACTAAAGCGAAACAGAGATGTTACCCTTCTAATATAACTGTTTCCGAGTCTTCAGCTGAAGTTGAATTACAAAGTCTTTTTGATCACACAGCTTCTCGAATCCTTGAATCTCAAAAAGAGGTCTTAGATCAGATTCCTGATGATTGTTTGTCTAATATCTCTTTACTTGGGAAATGGGGATTCGATGGCAGCACTGGACATAGTGAATACAAACAATTTTTTTCAGATTCAACTTTAGAAGATAGTAGTTTGTTTGTAACATCTTATGTACCCCTTCAAATTATTGTAAAATTAGCTGAAGATAATTGTAAAATTTTATGGAAAAATCCTCGACCCTCTTCCACTAGGTACTGCCGTCCTATTCGATTTCAATTTTTGAAAGAAAGCACAGCAGTGTCTTTGCAAGAGGAAGCTTATTTTAAGGATAAAATTGAAAGTTTGCAACCTACTTTTATTCAGATCGACAATCGTGAATTGGTCGTTTCTCATAAGTTGCAGCTTTCAATGGTAGATGGTAAAATTTGTAGTGCTTTAAGTGAAACATCTACAAGTAGATGTTATATATGTAATGCTACCCCTAAAGAGATGAATAAAATAGACGAATGTTTACAAAAACCTGTAATAGAGAGTAGATACCAATTTGGATTATCACCACTACATTCTTGGATACGTTTCTTCGAATATTTTATTCATCTTTCATATAGATTAGACATAAAAAAATGGCAAGTTAGGCTAGATAGTGATAAACAATTGTTATCAAATAAAAAACAATATGTACAGTCCCAGTTTAGGGAACGATTAGGTTTAATAGTTGACAAGCCGCGTAGTGGTGGAAGCGGGACGTCTAACGACGGAAACACGGCCAGGAAGTTTTTTTTGGAATCAGCTGTATCTGCTGAAATTACAGGTTTGAATAAGGATCTCATAGATCGTTGTTGTGTAATATTACAAACGTTATCTTCTGGACATAAAATTAATGAATGCAAGTTTAAAGACTATGCATTACAAACAGCATACAGCCTGGTCGAAGAATATCCGTGGTATAGTCTTCCTGCTTCTGTCCACAAGGTGCTCGTACATGGATCAGATATTATAAGTTATGCATTGTTATCTATAGGAGAACTTTCCGAAGAAGCTGCTGAAGCGACAAATAAGTATATCAAAATTTATAGACGAAGTCACACTCGAAAAATGTCACGTGAAGTTACCAATCAAGATTTAATACAACGACTATTATTACATTCAGATCCTTATATTACAAGTCTTCGGAAACTTCCCCCTAAAAAGAAAAATACTCTGTCACAAAGTGTAATAGAATTGTTACATGTTTAATATTGTTAGAATAAGAATAATTTATTTGTATTTTGTTAGTTGTTTTGTTTTTTTTGTATTTAATTAATTTTAATTTATTTATTTCTATTATTTTATTATAATTAAATAATGTTATCAATGTTTTGACTCTTATTTTATTTAAAATATATGTTTTACATTCCAATTTTTAAGTGTTTGTTCATGATAAATTTAGGTAAAAGTATGTTATTGTTTATATTTGTTTTTTACTGAAGTAAACGTTTTTTATTCCGTAAATACATGTACTTCTTTCATTTTAATGTTCCTAAAACACTTTTACAACTATAAGTCACTAAAATAATACAATGTATTGATAGTAACAGGACTTTAACTATTTATGACCGCCCTTGTATGGAGCGTGTCCCTCCGTGCGTGGTGCGAAAGGACCCATTCAAAAAGAACTTTTGGGTGATTCACACCGCGGTTCGAACCGCTTGCGGTGCGAATCGACTAAAGACTCACTTGGTCAAGTCTGAATCAAGTGCGCTAAAAAAGAAATAATATTCTATTTTACAGAAAGTTTACCACCAACGAACAACAAATGAAAATACGTCACTTTCTGATTTAACCAGAAAAAGGAAGCTATTACAGGTAATTTAGGGATCAAACACATTTTGTTACATGCTATCAATTTTATTATAGGTACATGTGAATGTTTGTTAGTGTGTCTGTGTCTCAATGTTTGTTAATGTGTATGACGGATTTGGATGAAATTTGGCACACAGATAGTTTTTAAACGCGCATCGTCTCTCGTCGAAGTCTGTTGGCTCACTGAGCGAGCGCGGCGCATCGCGCGTTGCGATTGAAACGATTCTTTTTTGTGTGTACATCACTAAATGACTCGCGTGACGTCATAGTGAGTGGGGATACGGAGGCACGCTCGGTTCTCATACTATTTAATGAACATGTGGTATCTAGCCTACTCTAAATCTGTGGTGGAAACCTTTCCCCTAGGTAAACGCACACATCGACGTATCCATAATGCGCTGGTCCAGAACAGTCAATTGGTTTTAAAACTAATTAGGACACAATTTGGTATACACCATGATCGGACAAAAACATAGAACACACTTTATAAAAACACCCTAATATTTGAAACTATGGACAGTTAGGTGGTTAAACAAGACAAACTAACTCAGCGTAATATAAATTATAATCTAAGATGCAAGCCGTGACAATTACAAGTAACTAACAAATCAACCTAATGTAGGTACTCGTAAATAACCATGTGGACTGCTACAAACTGTTGGATTGTTGTTTTAGCAGAACATATTTTTTATAGTTATATTTAAATGCATAACGGGATGACGAGTTACTTAGTGGTGGGGGAATATTGTTCCAACATTTTGTAGCAGCGTAGCGAAAGCTACCGCGAAATGCAGCCGTGTTGTACTTGGGACATATTAATTTTATGGCATTTCTGACTGGTCGCTTAGAGAAAATTTTTAGGAATATTCATACAAAGCAGTCAAATAGAATTTGCTTAAGATGAGTTGCACTCAATTCATAATATGAATCAGAATATGATTCGTATTATGATTCTGCGATGCGGCCTTTTTAGGTCCGCAGTGCTACAGAAACAGCACGGAGAAACTACTTTTAAAGAAAGTACGGTCTGGTTTTCACGGGCGCCCAGGTTAGGGATATAATTTTCCAATCAGATGTCAGTCAGACTGGGCTAACGTCTCCTCAGCTGCTTCGAGTGATTGAAGACACACGCCTACGAAGGCACATCCCCTTCTACCTCGCCGCATACGGCGGCGGAGCGAAGTGAGAAGAGGGTCCTCTTTGCTCGCTCCGCAGCCTCCTGCAAGATAACGTCATCTCAAGAAGCGCCTTCATACGATCGCGCAGATCGCCGTCTTTCCTCAGCCAGCACAAGGCTTCCGTTATGACATAGCGCGAGATTTAGTACATCGCACTGTGGCATGATAATTATAGTAAGAAATCACGGAAGAAAATAAGAAATCACAAGAAAATGTAAAGATTTTAGAAAATTATGCTTGAAGTGGAGAGATCACTATTTAAATGCAATAATCCTTGTAAAGGATAAACTTATTAAAGATTAAGAAATCTTGCACATACATACCTGAATTTGAAACAAAAAAGGCCATGATATCTCAAAATAAATCGTAGACAAAAATAAATAATGCATGTATTAAATTTTAATATTTCTTTCAACAGCATAGGGTTATAAAAATTCGTTACTAAGGTTAGAATAGGTTAACTCCTCATGTTTATTTTATATATTGAGGATATTTTACACTAGCACTTCCTTCAAACGCTTTGTAACGAAAATATAAATATCAGCTTCCAGACGTCGATAATAGTTTTTCGATAGTAGCAAGGATGATATAAAGAAAGTAGGGATTACTTTCCGGGATCAACAATTTTGTGTAAGTGGTTTTTGTGCGAACGACTATTATGGTACTGTTACGCTCAAAGTTTTTATCGGCCATTTATTCTATTGGCTTATGTTTGAGAGGTTATAGTTAGAATTAGCATTATTTTAGTGAAAACTATGGTAAGTTTGGCATGATTTTATGATAAAATTGCTCTCCGCAAATTGTACGAGTATTCGTACCAATTCCAAAGGAACCTTGAGATTAAACGTATTCTATACATTGTTCGTGTGGTGACGACATAAGAATACATGATGTAACACCTTTACGAAGAGATAAAAAACTCTGAGCCAAACCCTACACCAGCTCATCTAGCGAAGTAAGTCTATTCCTTCTCATCTAAGGGGGTCCCCCTTAGACAAATAGTACTGGCTCGATAACATCATATCTATGCACCAAATATTTGTATGCTAATGTAATCTGATCTAAGCAAATGTAGCTGCGTCAGATCGCTGGCAATAGGTCAACCGATTGTGATCCTTGACAGTATCTTTAATCCATTGTATAGTCATCCATTCAGTACTTCCTTATTTCCTATTTAAATATAAATTTGCGTGACATTTGTATTGTTATTGGTGAACAGTAGATTTGTTTTAAGAATTTTTTAAAAGCCTAAAAAATCTGCAAGTTTTATGAGTAAGTCGCTTGTTTCTTGTTAATATTCGTTTCATCGGCCGACTTGGCTTTGCAAACGAGTTAATTTGGTAACGTTGCTATCGAAATCTATTTATAGTTATGTTGATAAATCAAAGGAATAGTAGAGTATTCAACGTGGCTACTGTTGAAGTTTGAGCAACAATTTAACTATTTGCATGCCGCAAATATGCATTGGATAAGTGGAATTGATGAAGATCTTGAATATCAGAACTTCTCAACTACTTTACATAATGTAGTTGATCTCGATTCGGATAATTAAGTAAAATATAGCGAAGGAAAGCGTGAAGTACTAGTATAACGATGAATTGCATGAAAATACGAAGAATCGTGTCATCATAACAATACATTCATAACGATTCGCGATACGGTGTGATCTTTCACAAAGTTTTACATGTATGTCACCCTGATTTCTTGCTACGACATCACTTTGATGAAATACATGCTGTATTATCTACGAGTATAGATGTATCATCAAAGGTATGCAAAAACGTAGATCACAAATGGTACTCGTAACACGTTCAAATCACACATGCAATCGCTTCGCTCTAAATACGGTGTGGAAAATCGAAATATAAATTGTTTTCCTGCTAAGACAATGTTCTGATTTCTGCATTTTCTATTCACAGATTGATACTAAAAAATTAAATATAAAAAAACCTTTTTAAAAACTAGCTTTTATTTAAATGCGCTAAAAAGAAAAAATGAACTTTTACACTAAAACTTTTACTTATAACGTTAATTCACATTTGACACAATTTATATAACATAAAAGCTTGCCGCGAGATTTACTTGAGTGTAATAATTTAAAAGTACTTAAAAGAGTACTTTTAAGTACCTACTCGTTTTTACTTATTTTGAAAATCGTAATGTATAAAATTATTTAATTTACTTGTTTATCTACAAAAGTAAATCTCGCGACAAGCTTGTATGTCATATAAATTGTGTCAAATGTGAATTAACGTTATAAGTAAAAGTTTATTTTTTCTTTTTAGCGCATTTAAATAAAAGCTAGTTTTTAAAAAGTTTTTTTTACTTACTTTATTTTTTACTTTTTAGATATCACTGGACACGTTTCTCAGTCTGTTCATCTCATTCAACGCATCATTGTTGCAAGGTCGTTTGCTGGAACGTTTATACAGAATTTCAGCTCAATCGGTTAAATATATCTACTAAATAAAAAACCAAAAAAAAAATAGATTTTTTGGTTTTTTATTTGATACCCATATTGTAGGAGTGCACTTAAAATAATTGGTCCGCATCTTGGATTTAGAATGACGTCACACAGTTTACCATGCATTTTTATCCAAACTGTGTGTGTGTATACAAAATTTCACCTCAATCGGTTAAAGATATCTACTTCAAAATTGATTTTCAAGCTTTAGAAGTCCACCATATTGGATTAATAGTGACGTCACATTATTTTTCGAGTTACTCTTAGCAAAACCTTTTATTTGATACCCATATTGTAGGGGTGCATTAAAAATAATTGGTCCGCCATCTTGGGTATGCCGCCATCTTAGATTTAGAATGACGTCACACAGTCAACCATGCATTGTCATCCAAACTCAACGTGTATACAAATTTTCCTGACTATCTACCGCTATAGTCTTATATCCTCCCTCCTTAAGTCGGTCCCTCACTGCTAAGGATCGTGGCTCCGAAGGAAACGTTGTAATAGGTTTCTCCATACGCTACGTTTTTCAGCTTGATGGAGAGCCTGAGATATCGGCATCTATCCATGTTGCCAGTTATTATGAGCTTTCCTGAGTTGTCTGTACTTCGGCGTGCTACATGACCAAAGTAACTGTAGTATTCTGTGGAAGCATATTGCAGAGAGGCGCTGCTGTGGTGCGGTCGCTTAAGCTCCTTTAGAATAGAGATGTTAGTGCGAGGGACTGTCCAAGGGATGCGAAGCATTCTACGCCAGCAATACATCTCGAAAGCGTCGATTCTTCTCCTATCCGCCGCCTTCAGAGTCCAACCCTCAGAACCGTAGGAGAAAATAGGAAAGACCAATGTGCGGATGATGTAGATTTTTGTATTCCTTCTGATGTTGTAGTCTTTCCAAATCTTGCTGAGCTGAGACATAGTCTTATAAAGTAGTATGTTATTGTAATTTATACTTTGTATAGTATATTTTATTTAAAAAAATATTAAAAAAATATTAGACATTAGGATAGCCTTTACATCACAAGAACAGGCAAGAACTCTGGAAGTCTTTTTTTACTTCCGCTTTCAAACCGCCATTAACAAAGTTGGTTTTTTAAATATATGATAATTATGAAAAGATTAAAAATGCAATTAGTATCCGGAACACCCCACATAGCACCTCCACCGTCACAGGAGCCCGTGCAATACAAGCAGTCGTCACCCCCAAGAATAACTAACTACCCGCAAGCTCCAACTAGGGTAACGAAGTGTTATAGACTGAGAGCTACTGAACCCTCCGAATAACGGTTCTCCTGTAAGGCTAGAAATTTGTTTAGTGATAAGTTGTAGCATGCTGAATACAATAACCATGACCTGGCAGGCCTCAGCCCTGCACATCACCCACTCCTATGTTTTTGAAAATGACAAAAATAGTAAAAAAACTTTGTGCTGTAAGCTTGAAATTTTAGGACGATGTAGTTTATTAACTATGAAGTCAAGGCAAAAAAATGCCAGGCGATTTTGGTGTGCACAAGTACCCGCCAGGCGAGTCCAAAAGTGTGCAGTATATGGTTGAAAATATACTTTCTCCTGTAAAGCTGAAATTAAGATATGTGTTCAATTAAGGGATCTAGAAATAGGGAATACGATGACAGGCGATTCTGGGCAGCATAGAACCTTGACAGGCGAAGGGAGAGCCGCTATGGAAGTGCGAGTAAGAGGCATATAAATTTAATAGATTTCCCTAAAATCGGGGAAAATTACCCCACGGTTCGATTTTCCTCGGCGAGCACTACAAAAGGTCACCCGGGGTTGTTAGTCAAAAAACGCCGGCAACCGCGTCAAAATCGCGATTTAATTTTTCCAAAATTGCAACATTTCACAAAATGACCGCCAGCGCCCCGGCATTATGAAATGTCAGAGTTGCGGATTTTTCCCGGTAACTGCACCATATGTGGAGTCGGTTGATGTTTTCCCCACGCCTCTAGCGCACCTGGTAGGGGGAGAGCAATTTGTGCGAAATCCGGTCGAGGAAAATGTTCAAACCTGGCGGCCAATGTTGCCAGTTGCGGAAAATAAAAATGGCAAAAAGTCATAGAGGCCCTGGAGCTCTAAAGGTACATGGGATTAAACATTTCGAAATGTAGCTATTTCGATTTTCTACTATTTGCCCCCCTCCAACAAAAAACCCCTAATAACAGTTACAAAAAAACCTAGTGCTGTTCGATTCCAAATAAAATATATTTTTCATTACTCATACTCTGAGAGCGCTTGGTCTCTTGGTCTGCAGTTGCGCGGAACGAAATCTGCAGGGCCAAAGAGGAGTCCAGGGAGTCGTTTATACGGCTCCTGGACAACGATCCGTGGGGGCGTCCGTACCGGGTGGTGAGGGGGAAATTCAAATCTTCCGCTCCCTCTACTTCCGCTATGGACAGGGGGCTGTTGGATCGGGTGTTGGGGACTCTATTCCCCGATCCCGGTCCGTTCCAGCCCCCCAGAATGGTCCCCCTGGACACTCCTCCGGTGGAGGTGGCTGCCGCCATTCCTCCCGTGTCGAACGTGGAATTCGACACGGTGAGGGACCGGTTCCGGCGCAAAAGCAAGGCGCCGGGACCGGACGGTGTCCCTAGCAAGGTTTTGGCCCTCGCCCTGGGACACCTCGAGGAGCGGTTCCGGGCGGTGCTTGACTTATGTATCGCCTCGGGCCGCTTCCCCAGTCGATGGAAAGCGGGCAGACTCTGCCTGTTGAGGAAGGGGAGTCGCCCAGCGGATTCACCGACTGGGTATCGGCCGGTGGTGCTGCTTGACGAGGCTGGGAAGTTTTTCGAGAAGATTCTCGCTTCCCGCATCGTCGAGCACCTAGAGGACCGGGGGCCGGACTTGGCTGAAAACCAGTTCGGCTTCCGCACTGGCCGGTCCACGGTGGATGCGGTGGTCCTCCTCAAGGGGTGGACTGAGGAGGCCACAGCTCGTGGGGACACTGTTGTTGCGGTGTCTCTTGACATCCGCAACGCATTCAACAGCCTGCCCCACGAGTGCATAAAGGAGGCACTCCGCTTCCACCGGGTGCCTCCGTACCTCCGCGCCCTCGTGGAGGATTACCTGCAAGGCAGGTCCATCCTCTACGAGGGGCCGGATGGGCGCGTCCACACGTGGACAATGGCGGCGGGTGTGCCCCAGGGTTCCGTACTAGGTCCTCTGTTATGGAACCTGGGGTACAACTGGGTTCTGCGAGGCGACCTTCTGCCACGAACGAAGGTCGTCTGCTTCGCCGACGTCACGCTCGTCGCGGCGAGAACAAAAACGGGCGAGGAGGCGGCCCACCTTGCATCGGTCGGCGCCTCACTGGTCGTCCGACGCATCCGCCTCCTGGGCCTGGACGTGGCCCTCGACAAAACGAGGGCCATGTTATTCCACGCCCCCCGTCGCAGGATCCCACCGGGGCTCCGCATCCGAGTGGAGAGGGTCCGTATACCGGTCGAGGCGCACGTTAAGTACCTCGGCCTGGTTCTGGACCCCCGATGGAGTTTCGAGGAGCATTTTAAGCTCCTCGCTCCACGGCTGTGCGCCGCTGCAGCCGCACTTGGACGGGTCCTCCCTAATGTGGGAGGTCCAGGATCGGCTGTCCGTCGACTGTATCACGGGGTAATACGGTCGATGGCACTCTATGGAGCCCCGGTATGGGCAGAGTGCCTCTCCTCCCGAACGGTGGCCCTCTTGCGACGTCCGCAGAGGGTCATAGCGACCCGGGCCGTGCGAGCTTATCGCACGGTCAGTCACGGCGCGGCCTGCGTTCTAGCGGGCCAAACGCCGTGGCATGTCGATGCACGCGTCCTCGCGGAGGTGTATCGACATCGGGTTGCTACTCGTGAACGGGGGGGACGATCCGCTCCACAGGAAGTGGAGCGGATTCGTACCCTGGCGCAGAGGGAGGCTCTGCGTCAGTGGGGTGTGGCACTCGCCTCCCCAGCTGCCGGCCACCGGACGATCGACGCGATCCGTCCGGTGTTGGAGGAGTGGGTTGGGCGCCGGCAGGGCAGCCTCACGTTCCGCATGGTGCAGGTACTGACCGGGCATGGCTGCTTCGGTCACTACCTGCACCGAGTCGCGCGTCGGGAGGAAACGCCGCGGTGTCACCACTGCGACGCTCCCGACGATACTGCCGAGCACACCTTGTTGGTGTGCCCGGCCTGGCGACCCCAGCGCAGCGAACTTAACGCTGCGCTGGGAGACGGAGACCTCTCGCTGCCGAGCATGGTCGTGGCCATGCTCCGCGGCGAGGCGGAATGGGAGGCTGTGGCCTCCTTCTGCGAAGAAGTAATTTCGCAGAAGGAGGCTGCGGAGAGGGAGCGGGAGGAAGATCCCCAAGCCGCTCCCCTCCGCCGCAGACGGATAGGCAGGCGAAGGCGGGCATTCGCGCAAGCAATGCCCGTCTAATGACCCTGCCGTGGAGGCCTGCGTGCATGGTTGGCCCCATGCACGCCGCCGTAAGGCCCTCCGTCTGGGGATTGCTCTGGTGTTCTCGGGCAATCCCCCCTCGGCGATAGCCCGACCGGTGGTCGGGCTTGCCCGGGCGCGCTGGTGGTGGTAGTCGCAATGTGGACCTTACCATGCGCGCCCACAAGGGCAGGGAGAACACCGGGGGGTTTTAGTGGGTCGGCCACTTCGCCGGGCCAGCCCCACACACGCCTGCCGTCTAGCCAACGGCGGGTACGGTGCGCTTACGCATTTCCCCCCGACAAAAAAAAAAAAAAAAAAGGTCTGCAGTTGCCTGAGGAACGGGTTGAAAGTAATACTTTTCAGCCCTAGGGAGAATCGTTTTCAACTGAGAGCTGTCACATTTTCACATTTTCTATTGAACCATGTTCCAACTTTCTATACAGCCATAGCCCGGTCAAAATAGACATTCAAGGTTACATTAATTCGCATAAAGCTGAAAATTGGCATGAATGTTGGGAACACTATTACAAACAATTTTGTAAAAAATCCCCATCACTAATATTTTTGCTTGTATTACCGTTCTGTAATGTATATAACGGTAATTAACATACATACATATTATGAAAAACACAACTTTTTGCATCGCTATATCTCCGAAATGGTGATTCTTAGAAAAAAAGTGTATAAACAATTTTTATACATAATTGCATGATGAATAATTTTTATCTCACCTATTTATATGATAAAACTTGCCGCTTAGCAGAAAAATGCAAAAAACCGATTTCTGCAACATTTGACCTTGAATAAATTTTAGTGCACACGTCGGATCGATGGAGATTTTTGACAAATTGTTTGTAATAGTGTTCCTAACATTCATACCAATTTTCAGCTTTATGCGAATTAATGTAACCTTACCCCTATTTTTGATGCTAATTTGACTGGGCTACCACTCAATTACAGCGCAGTGTAAAATTAGTGTTTACCTCGGGTTAAAGACTTATTTAGTCCCTCGAACTATAGACTCGCTGCGCTCGGGCGCCAAACTCCGTCTCGGGACTAAATAAGTTACTTTCACCCCTAGGGTAACAATGTACTATTTCTTCCGACAACTCATTAATTTTAATCTTAATCACCGGAAAAGTAAAACATTATTACCATGGGAAGCTGTATAAGCCGTCATAAAAAATACTACATATTATTCTGCGCATAACAAGTTAGATAGGACCGCACAAAGCCAATGCTATTAAAAAAAGAGAGGCAATTGGCTTCAATGGCGACGGTTAGCTTTTATTCTAATAATTAAATAAGTTTTTCTATATTCAGCTTCAGTTTTTTTTTTTTATATGTAGGTACCTAGTTGAAAGAGAAGCAGATAACGTGCCTCGTAAGTGAGCACCAAACATCCGCGGGCATCAATAGCTCATTTCGCTTAGTGCAACAATCTACTATTAACGTTTATTGTAAAGTACTCTTTCTTAATTATTGAAATATCACGGTACACGGAAATGCCTCGCCAAGTCGAACAAAAGAACAAAATGGTACAGCCGAACTATTCCTTTCCTGGAAGCCATTCCGAGCCATTCGGTTTAGAAAATCAGTTTCTAATAAAATACTCCCAAGAATTCGAAAAATCAGATTAGATATAAGCATAATTATTTGATTTGTTCATACAGTTTCACCAAGTTAATTTAATTATTGGTATCTATGTGTGGCTTCTCTTACTTATTAGTGGAATGGAACAGCACTAGGTTTTTTGACTGTTATTAGGGGTTTTTCGCTGGAGGGGGGCAAATAGTCGAAAATCGAAATAGCTAGATTTCGAAATATTTAAATCCCATATACCGTTAGTGCTCCAGGGCCTCTATAATGTTCTGGCAATTTTATTTTCCGCAACTGGCAACACTGGCCGCCAGGGCGGTTTGAAATTTTTCCTTGACCGGATTTCACACAAATTGCTCTCCACCTATCAGGTGCGCTAGAGGCGTGGGGAAAATATCAACCTACTCCGCATATTGTGCAGTTACCGGGAAAAATCTGAAACTCTGACACATCATAATGCCGAGGCGCTGGCGGCCGTTTTGTGAAATGTTGCAATTTTGGAAAAATTAAATCGCGATTTTGACGCGGTTACCGGCGTTTTTTGACCAACAACCCCGGGTGACCTTTTGTAGTGCTCGCCGAGGAAAATCGTACCGTGGGGTAATTTTCCCCGATTTTAGGGAAATCTATTAAATTTGCATGCTTCTTACTCGCACTTCCATAGCGGCTCTCCCTTCGCCTGTCAAGGTCTTATGCTGCCCATAATCGCCCGTCATCGTACTCCCTATTTCTAGATCCCTTACTTGAACACATATATTAATTTCAGCTTTACAGGAGAAAGTATATTTTCAACCATATACTGTACACTTTTGGACTCGCCTGGCGGGTACTTGTGCACACCAAAATCGCCTGGCATTTTTTGCCTTGACTTCATAGTTAATAAACTACATCGTCCTAAAATTTCAAGCTTACAGCACAAAGTTTTTTTTTTACTATTTTTGACATTTTCAAAAACATAGGAGTGGGTGATGTGCAGGGCTGAGGCCTGCCAGGTCATAGTTATTGTATTCAGCATGCTACAACTTATCACTAAACAAATTTCTAGCCTTACAGGAGAACCGTTATTCGGAGGGTTCAGTAGCTCTTGGACTATTACCACCTTCTTTCGTGACCTGTGCTGCGACGTCTTTTCGCATTTATGAGAGGATATTCCTCCCTTTGGCGTTCGGCTGACTATTTCAGCTAGATAACGAAATCGCAGAAGTCGACTCATATAGTGATCACTTATACAATTACTTACTTTATAATAACTTCTTCATTTCTCATACTCCGAAAATACTATTTCCTTCTTCCCAGAAAACGGTTTTCCCTATTGTCAAATTCTTAAAAAAGCAAATTCTATTTCGACATTTCTATTCAGCCATGTCGAAAATTTTCTATACATCTACCTTAATTAATTATTTAAACCTTTTGAAGAAGATTACTGCAATAAAATATTATCAATACTTTTGTAACATGACTCTATACTTATAATTCATCTTTCACTAAATAATTAATTAATTTACATAGAGTGGAACAAAATATTTACCATCTTCAATTATAAAAAATACTGGCTAGCAGATTGTTTGAAAAAAAAACATAAAAAAGGTGGGAAAGTCTTCTTCTTGTTTTGTCGAGTGCCAATTATTTACGTATCAAATGAATACGTATCAGGTTCTGTTTAACGGAAATAAAGAGCGGCGACACACGTTCACACTTTTAAGTCAGTCCGTCACTGTACGGACACTGTAACACCGTTTTTTCTTAAAATTTCATAAAACACTAATTTTGCAAAAACACTTTGGTTTCACTGTAGTTTTAACACAAATTTCACAACTAAAATCATAATTACAATAACTTTGTCAATTAATTTCACAATATCATTGTCAAGTGTCAACGTCGTTTCACGTCACGTCAGTGACATTTGCAATTATCTTTGGTCACTATTCAATTTTTGCATAAACAAAATAAATCTCGCGTTTATCCTGGCCTTATTTACAAAGATAGTTTTTTTTCGCCCAAAATCCCGTGCTTCCATTTAGGTGGGTTGATTTTCTCAAAATTCGGAATTTGACATTTAGACCGTTTGTTTTGATCATTTCTATAGACATATTTTAATAAAATACACTTAAACTTATAGATCATATAATTATAGTTTCGTCGAATAGAATTTGGAAAGCATTCACAGTTTGTTTATGGTTAATTTTTCATTACGTTTCGTTTTTCAACCAAGCTTATAACTTTGGCTGGAAATACTTATAGCATATTGTAGAATTCCGATAGATCCGTATGTTGACTTGACACATCATGACACACATGCTATGAAATGAATTTGGTTTTAGGGAAGGTTCCGTCGCCAATACGACGCTTAACATTCGGTGAACGGACCTCGATTCGACCTCGATTCTAGTATGCGCGTAGATGGAACGCGCCCATTTTTCACCTTAGTCTTTGAACGCGTCTATCGTCTATGTTATGATTAGTCTGTGAGACATCGACCGAAGTAATTTAATATTGATTTCTTGCGAAATCTTAATTTCTACATTATCTTAATTTCTGCGAAGAAAATCCGTAGGTATTTCTCTCGTTTTCCGTGTGAATTTAATTTGAAAAGCTACAGTGAATTTTCCAACGTCAGTTATTTTTGTTTTCGGCTTGAAGAGTAAAAGCTCAATCATATTTATAATCGCCGGCGCGCGATTCATTGAATTAGTTGAATAAATAAATTATATCGATAGATAATACTCCGCCCACAATAAGGTATCTAATTAACTTATTATATTTCATGATTTAAAGCAGATTTTGTTAATTTTATTTTTATTTGTGGGTAAATTGATTATTAAATCAAACATATTACATTTCCAAAATTCGCCTTTTTCATCCCCTATTTCATTAAAAAACCCGATAGTAAGCGGCATCTTAGTGGGATTAAGGCATATATTGAGTAACACTTGCGAATTTCCTGTTAAATTCTAAATTTTCACAATATTAAGTTTCACATCCTTCTTTGGCAACTAACTCACAAATTAAGCTGTTTTCTTTTTATTAATAGCAGTAATTATACACAAAATAGGTGCTCTCCCCTCCATATGTCCTTTTTATTAACTACCCAATAAGAAACATAACACTGTGCTATGAATCTCCAGGGCAGTTCCCGGAGGCCGTAGGGCTCCGCTGCAACTAACCTACCTAATAACCTAATATCAAGGAGGAATTCTGTGGAATTACACAAGTAATATTAGAAACAGAGAATAATCTAAGAGACTGGAATTTTATATCTCTGACCCGTGATCGCAGAAACTTAGCATCGAAGGTATGATCTACTAACAACCGCTCCGGGGAAGGCTACTAATTTCTTTAGAAAAAAAAGGAAACCTATAACTATTTGTTCGTGTACTTTATTGCCCCTCATTTTGTAGTTTTGTACCTGATTTTTACCTGCCGAGATTGATCAAACAAACCTGAACCATCCTGCCCTTGGCTTGTATTAATTAAACATTTAGTTAAGTGCTTTGCATTGAGGGATTTTGTTAACTTCCGTAACATTATGCATAAGTGAATTATAATTGTGTACCTACAAGAATAAAGCTTTTCATTTTGTATCGGACTAAAGGAATAAGTTTGTTTTTTTTCTTTAACTTTAAGATTTCCCTATATTTCTACAATTCAGCAAGAAAAAGCACTACAACACCAAACGCGACTTTAAATTGACCAAAGCTTATTAAGTGCGAACTCGCACGACCGACAATCGGCGACCGACGGTGGACGTTTTTGACGGTGGAAAATGAAACAGAGTTCTACGTTGCAACGCACACGAACTACAAAAGGTCGGCAAAAAAATCGACAAATTCCGGTCGACCCGATTATCGGTTAAAATGGAACCGTCGTCACCGACAAACAGTTGGTCGCTTGCGCTTGCTAAATAACTAAGGACGTGTTACAGCTCGGCGATAGATGTAGATACCAAACACCTGTCAAAACTATTAAATCTATGACGTGCACTTCTCTGATAGCGACCGACAAAGTGACAGACGTGTGCGTTGAGTGAAATCGCGCCGATTATCGGGCCTACAAAAAGTCGGTCGTGTGCGTTCGCCGTAAAACACATTTTCCCAAAAACTTTTTACTTTATTTGAGATTCTATTCTATCTTATTCAACATTTCTTTTATTTGTAAATATATTATGCTTTAATGTATAAGTCATTGGTTTGTGCTAAAAAAATTACACTGGATTAAATAAATAAATAATAATAATAATAAATACTATATTTTATTTCTTAAACTAATAATAAGATAAGTACAAAAAATATTAAAATAAGGTCACAAAAGTTCAACATTCATCGAGTAGTATCGGTATTCATCGAGATGCTTTCTCTATGTACCACCCGCAAAGTACCTAATCAACTTTATCAAGATTGGATTGCGACAGCAGCTCGTGAATATGAAATCGTACAGAATGCTAGCTTAGTAAGTATTCGCACTAACGCCGTGAGCGCAAACACTGCGAACACGTGCCCTCGAAACGAACTGGTAATTAGAATATACATCTACTCGAAACTACACCTGTATAAGGGGTCCCGAATAACATGTTACATCAAGCCAACATCGCCTGTCCCGGCGCAACCTGCACAGAACACAGAAAGAGGTTCTGTGAATGACGAAATGACGACGACTGATTGGACGAAGCTGGGGCTCGTCATCTCGCTCGTCTTTATTCGATTATTACTTATTTTCAGTTCATTTTTAATGAAAATGAAAATTATAGTAATATTCATTGCAAGATTATATTCATTTTCGTCAAAAATGAAACTTGAAATCTGTAAAAATCGAGTGCAGACGAAGCTCAACGCGAAGCTCAAGGCGAATGCCAAAAATAGGGATCCTGGCAGTTCCCATTTCATCCACACTGCGAAAATGTAGCGGGATACGGTCCAAATTCCACTGAACACGATCCTGAAAACAATATTAAACCGCGCTGAGAGCGGGATGGCTCTATACACAGCAGGAGCGGTGTCTCTGTTTCAATATTGTTTTAATCTATCACGATTGTTTTAAATTTGACAATCAATGTACATTTCCGCACTGTTTTATAACAAACTAGCTTTTGCCTGCGACTTCGTCCGCTTGGAAATCCTTTTTTATTGACCCCCTTTACAAATCCCCCCCCCCCCCTTTTTACACTCTTTATCCTTCCCCACAACTCAAACTATCTTCATACCAAATTTCACCTAAATCGGTTCAGCGGTTATTGATTCCCCATACAAACTACCACCCCCCCTTTCTCCCCCTTAAGGGGTGATTTCTGCGATAAAAGCTATCCTATGTCCGTCTTCTGGTTCTAAGCTTCCTCCCCACCAATTTTCAGCCAAATCGGTTCAGCCGTTCTTGAGTTATAAATGAGATTTTCAGATTGACGCCGTAGCGACTATTAAATTATAAGCGATCGTGATTGATGTTCAGTTACAGTGAGAAGATATCACATCGCTTGACATGCGTATTCTAAGATAAGTGTTACAAAACATTAAAGTTGTTTTACACGTTGCTCATTCAAGCGACATCAGGACTAAGTATTCATTCTGTACGCTCTCTTGATCATGTAGCGACAGTGCGCGCGCGCATACCGTTAACTGTCGCATTGCGACAGTTCAGCAGCATTTTCAAGTTTCAATGGGCTATCTTATTTAATCGATATTATCAACAGCCTCGGTAGCCGTGATCGTCTAGTGGTTAGGACCCTACGTTGTGGCCGTAGTAACCCAGGTTCGAATCCTGGTCACGGCAGTGGTGCACTGTCGCGGCGGGGCATAATTTTTTTATGACACCTTTTTGCGTGAGTTTTTTTCTTTATTTGCAATTCATCATCAGAATGTGATTTTCTTATACATTTTTTTTTGTTAAAGAACGTTTATTTTAAAAATTTAACATAATTTTGGGCATTTATTTTAATATCTGCTTTATCAGCTCATACAAAATACGCCTAGTGTGATGCAAAGATCGTGTCCTTATCTCTATGCTACGAGTATGTCTAAGGATTGGTTGGTTGGTTAACTGTAACGTTTACTTTGGATTTGTTAACTGGAGGAATTTGTACGTTTTTTGTATGGAGCTGTATATAAAAAACCTATCGCTAGTAACCAAATCCACAGATAGATTGAAAATCAAACCGGCTGTAACAGCTTCCTTAGGCAAAATCCACACGCTTATTTTGCCTCAGTTGTTCCGCAAAAAAGCAGAAAATATGTATGGAGATGACATTAGCTGCTGAAAAAATAGAGTTAGGTTGTTACAGACATAAAAAAAATGTCATTTCCATGTATTTTTTCTGCGAAACCACAGCGGAAAGATAGGCTCAGCGGTCTGTCAGATCTGCCTATTTATCTATACAAAAGCAAAGCTTAGTTACCATTAGATACACCCAAGTACGAAAAGATCGATATGGTGAAAGTTACAAAAATATGTATACTCTTACTCTACCAACTCTACCTTAATGTTAAGTCAATAAAGTCTTTCAATCAATACTAACATATTTTTGTAACTTTGACCGCATCGATTAATTTGTACTCGAGTGTACAATTTCTAACAAAAAAAGTTGAGTTACCTCGGACCAAGAATGATTGGATACAATAATTTGACAGGCTCGTGCTCTTATTATTTTTTATCTCGCTATACCGCAGCGAATCGATTGCACCGTTACAAAATACCTCCGAAGTAGATTGGCTATTTCAGCGACACTGTCAACAGCCCCGATAGCCGTGATCGTCTAGTGGTTAGGACCCTACGTTGTGGCCGTAGTAACCCAGGTTCGAATCCTGGTCACGGCAGTGATGCACTGTCGCGGCGGGGCTTATTTTTTGTAGCCTTTTTCGTATGTATCATCAGAGTGTGTTTTTCAAATACATTTTTTCTCCTGATAAAGTATGTTAAAAATTTAACATGATTATATGGTGATTCTATAAAATGTTGTTTAATTAACAATTGATGCTGTCTCTGAGCTGTCAACAAAAATATAAAAATGGACATAAAAAAACAAAAATTGAACTGTTCCGTATCCTCCTAAAGGTTATCGCTTCTCACTAACTTCAATATAAAAATCAATCCGTGATCAACATGGTATTGTTGCAGTATCGTGTTTGTTTTTAAATTGCATACTTGTTTATTGATAAATATGTTAGTAGGCAAATCATGGCCCGTCGCTTAGTCACTAGCACTGGACTTGTTATAGATAAAAGCTTATACCTTTTTAGATAAGATAACATACATATGTTTTTAAAATTCATATTACTATTCTTCTGTTAAGAAGAATATCCTTCCTTTTAAAAGACTTCAATTAAAAAAAATCTGTGAACATCCATTTGTAAGCCTTGTACCTTTTCCTTTCATAAATAAGGTGGTAAGTGTTATGATTAAACTCTGTCACGCTCCGTACTGGCTTTCTTCGTCGTTTTACAACTTCGGCTGCCGCAATCAGAATGCGAAAGTGTCCCCCTCTAGCTCCTGTCTGCCTATTTCTAACAATATTTTCTATTACCTACCTCAATTCCTTTACGTGTTCATTAATACTATTGATTTTTTTATTGGAACACCTCAGATTAATAATTATATGTAATGAAATTTGTCTTTATTAAATAAAGCTGTAATAATAAGTATTAGTCTCGGTTTATTAACAATTGTATAAAGTTTTAGAAATTACTCTTGCTTACAGTTTCCGTTGCAAGTGTGGGTGCTTGGAGCCAGTTTGATGCCTTCTTAAAACCTTGGCGTGAAACAAATATAGTGCGGTTTATACGAAACTAGTCAAATGAAAAATATCACAAGTATCGTTTTGTCTACCCACGTCGTAAAGTCGCCGTCTCTCGTAAAATGCTACCCTACTTTGAGGCACATGCACACTGACACAATTTTAAAATAAACTTTCTGTGCATTATTAAATACACTATGCCAAAGCTGTAAGAGTTATGCAATTTTCCACTAGTCATCTGATAAAGCCATGTCGAATGGTGGAAGCAAATTTTGCCCGTATTCCTCAATACTATCTATATTATAAAGCTGAAGAGTTTGTTTGTTTGATTGAACGCGCTAATCTCAGGAACCACTGATTCAAATTGAAAAAATATTCTTGTGTTGGATAGTCCATACATTGAAGAAGGCTTTAGGCTATATAACACCACGCTACGACTAATAGGAGCTGAGCATCAATGAAAAATGTTGTAAAAAAGGGAAAAAATATATGGCGAAACGTAGTTCGCGGGCACAGCTAGTAGGAGATAATTTTTAAAATATATTAATTGTTGGCAGACAACAGCATGAAATATTATCATTTTTTTTAATGATTAAAATGATAGCGTATCAAATCACAAAGCCCTGCCATACCACCGACTAAGGCAAGTAGAATAAAATATCCATACAAAAAAATAAAGGATTTCTCAACCTGGGGTTCTCAACCACGAGTAAATATTTATATGAAAATTTAAGCTTTTAGAGAGCATTCATTCACCACGTCAACATTTAATAGACAAAAATTAACGATAGCTGTAGAGCTAGCACGAACATTTGCGTCAAAGTATTCGCTGTATGCGTATCGTCATCGTAAAATATTTGTATGAAATTTGTACAGCGTCCTTACAGGGCGTACAGCCTACTTTGTAACCTCTTTCGGTGAGCATGAGAGAGAATTGTACGTACCATCAGGTCGTGGGTTAATATTTTATAATCTAGGCAAGAGCTTACCTGGAGAAGTGTATGGATATATTTTTAAAGGGCCCCTCCATACAGATGCAAGCAGACTTCAGATGTGGGAAGGATCTAATAAAATACTCAATTTAGGTACAACATGCGGTTTATTAAATAACAAAAAGTTACTTAGCTTAATCTAAGGATCGTACATTTAAGTGCAAGTAGGGAATAACCTGGTAAGTTACACCAGTGGGGGAATCATCTTCTTCATCCACAAAGGCAAAAAGCTGGTGACTGCTCCCTTCCACGGGTTCGTTAGGGGTACTTTACCGATTGTGTAAAACGATAATTTTGAAATGAATTTCTGAGTTAAAAAATATAAGAGGTATTACCTCAGGCTCAAATAATCACAAGTATGAGAATGAGTCGGATGTTAGATGTTACAAATAGTTGCCCGAAGACTCGCAAACAGCGGCAGTCCCTCCTTAATTATTGTAATTGTGGAAAGTGTAAGGAAATAGAAAAAAACTAAGGCCGAAAACCCTAAAACAAAATAACACAATGCACTGTGGGACATCCATAGGTCATAAATCTTAAAAACCTGCTTTCTTGTTTTACATTTTATTCCTTGTCGTTACATTGGATAGTTGCGGTACCTTCTGAAACTATAAATAGGTCAGTAATTAGAGTGCGCCTTCATTATCTATTGTGCATTCAAAGAGAGCGCATCGCCAATCGTAAATACTGTTATCAGTGAGTCATTAAAAAGCGTGACGTCATTTGTTGTCATTGCGGGACCTGTGAGTGCTGTGTGAGTTTTTTCTGAAATGGATATCCAAGAACAGGGTATGTAATAATTAATATTTTTATTTTAATTGTATCTTAGTATATATTTTCTTTAGTATGTCATTGCTACGAGGCGACTTTTCTTGGAGTATTATATTTTAATATTCAAAGTTTGAATAAACTTTTAAATATGTTCCCACTCGCTCCGACTATGGAGGTATATTGCACCATAATCTTTAGACTTTCTTATCTTAGGAAAATTAAAACTTGGCTGCCCTTATCTGCCCTTTTGGCGATGACAAGGGTGCTACGGTTGCCAGATTATCTCGTAGCATTTGCTACGAAATTAGTTTATTTAGTCTTAGTGCTTTGTGTAGGTTTTGTGACTGAATTTTAACCGTTTTTTTTTTGTTTTAGGTAATTTATATATATGCTCGTTTTCAAGAATGCATATTCTTGAAATATGGCTAACTGTCAATACCGATAATGACTCGGAAAAGTGTCGTCAAGTCCTACAAAGTTTGTTGACTACTCTGAACGATGCTGAGAACATTGATATTCATTATTTAGAGAAAATTGTTAATAATTTATGTAAAGCTATTGCTCGATTCTGGAAAAAATGTAATAGGGATAAAACCAAGCTTTTATGTAAGAATTCCGATTGGTTTAATGTTATTGAAAAAATTCAACTTGTGAAAAACAATAAGCAATGTACTCCGTCTGAAACGTCGCCGTGTCATTCACGTGGTCGTCCTCGAAAACCTTTTACGCAATGTAGTATATATGTATAATGTATAATGGACTAAACGTCGGAGAGTAGCTGATTTGTCAAAGTCTGATGATTCTACTGTGAGTGCATTGCTTGATGTTTCAGACTGTTCATTCGATTCGTGTATATCTAGAGTTAGCACTGATGATGTCTTGTCACTTGTGACTGATGCTCAGTTGACAAAACATCAGTATTTATTAATTAAAAACTTTGTTAATAGTAAGATTTCTCCTAATGTATTACCATGTTACCAACAAATTACTAAAGCGAAACAGAGATGTTACCCTTCTAATATAACTGTTTCCGAGTCTTCAGCTGAAGTTGAATTACAAAGTCTTTTTGATCACACAGCTTCTCGAATCCTTGAATCTCAAAAAGAGGTCTTAGATCAGATTCCTGATGATTGTTTGTCTAATATCTCTTTACTTGGGAAATGAGGATTCGATGGCAGCACTGGACATAGTGAATACAAACAATTTTTTTCAGATTCAACTTTAGAAGATAGTAGTTTGTTTGTAACATCTTATGTACCCCTTCAAATTATTGTAAAATTAGCTGAAGATAATTGTAAAATTTTATGGAAAAATCCTCGACCCTCTTCCACTAGGTACTGCCGTCCTATTCGATTTAAATTTTTGAAAGAAAGCACAGCAGTGTCTTTGCAAGAGGAAGCTTATTTTAAAGATAAAATTGAAAGTTTGCAACCTACTTTTATTCAGATCGACAATCGTGAATTGGTCCTTTCTCATAAGTTGCAGCTTTCAATGGTAGATGGTAAAATTTGTAGTGCTTTAAGTGAAACATCTACAAGTAGATGTTATATATGTAATGCTACCCCTAAAGAGATGAATAAAATAGACGAATGTTTACAAAAACCTGTAATAGAGAGTAGATACCAATTTGGATTATCACCACTACATTCTTGGATACGTTTCTTCGAATATTTTATTCATCTTTCATATAGATTAGACATAAAAAAATGGCAAGTTAGGCTAGATAGTGATAAACAATTGTTATCAAATAAAAAACAATATGTACAGTTCCAGTTTAGGGAACGATTAGGTTTAATAGTTGACAAGCCGCGTAGTGGTGGAAGCGGGACGTCTAACGACGGAAACACGGCCAGGAAGTTTTTTTTGGAATCAGCTGTATCTGCTGAAATTACAGGTTTGAATAAGGATCTCATAGATCGTTGTTGTGTAATATTACAAACGTTATCTTCTGGACATAAAATTAATGAATGCAAGTTTAAAGACTATGCATTACAAACAGCATACAGCCTGGTCGAGGAATATCCGTGGTATAGTCTTCCTGCTTCTGTCCACAAGGTGCTCGTACATGGATCAGATATTATAAGTTATGCATTGTTATCTATAGGAGAACTTTCCGAAGAAGCTGCTGAAGCGACAAATAAGTATATCAAAATTTATAGACGAAGTCACACTCGAAAAATGTCACGTGAAGTTACCAATCAAGATTTAATACGACTATTATTACATTCAGATCCTTATATTACAAGTCTTCGGAAACTTCCCCCTAAAAAGAAAAATACTCTGTCACAAAGTGTAATAGAATTGTTACATGTTTAATATTGTTAGAATAAGAATAATTTATTTGTATTTTGTTAGTTGTTTTGTTTTTTTTTGTATTTAATTAATTTTAATTTATTTATTTCTATTATTTTATTATAATTAAATAATGTTATCAATGTTTTGACTCTTATTTTATTTAAAATATATGTTTTACATTCCAATTTTTAAGTGTTTGTTCATGATAAATTTAGGTAAAAGTATGTTATTGTTTATATTTGTTTTTTACTGAAGTAAACGTTTTTAATTCCGTAAATACATGTACTTCTTTCATTTTAATGTTCCTAAAACACTTTTACAACTATAAGTCACTAAAATAATACAATGTATTGATAGTAACAGGACTTTAACTATTTATGACCGCCCTTGTATGGAGCGTGTCCCTCTGTGAATGGTTAGAACTTGGTGATGTAATGGCGGATCTACGCCATAGCAAAATTACACTGAAAACCACAACTTACCATGTTCTCCATGGGTTTTATAAACAGAAATTAAGAATTAAAGTGATCCATCCCATGATGGGTTTGGATAAAAATATTAAGGTCAGCTCATATCGAGCGACCGCTCTTCCACGCTTCAGAACGGGGAAAGGGCCAGATTTAATCGACCTCATCCTGACATTGACAAGTGACAACGTCAAAGCGAAACAACGGGGGTCAACCAAGGAATCGGGCCGCAATTCATGCATCGTTAATACTATCGATACACAGATTAACAAAACACAACAATATCCTATCCACAGACTCAACATTAGCCAAAGCAGATGTTCACTCAAAGAAATCAAATTGAATGTTTTGTCCATTTGAGAATAGAATTATTATTGACTAAGTAAGTAAGTAAATATTAACATAAAATCGGATATAATCCAGTTGCAATTATCTTGGATCACTTAAAATGTTCATATCCAGACGAAACAAGGGGAAGGCTGTATGGAGTTCCCTTTGCACGCTCATTAAATTAAAAAGTTTGTAGAAAAAAAAAACTACATCAGATGTTAGATCTGTCATAACAATGATGAATGTTATTTGAGCTAAGTATATGTTTGCAGATAATTCAACCATGTCGCATTCAGTTTAATATTATATTACATAAAATAACTGAGATAAGTTACACATTGTGAATTCACGACGCCTGATGAAACGGCAGAGTTTAATAGTGTAACAACAAAAATCTAAGCGGAATACTCGAAGTTGGCGGAATCCTTAAGGACAGCGCCACCACCCAAAGAATAGAATAGAATTTCTAAGTATATGTTTTTATTTCAGAATTAAAGAAAATTATTAAAGTGAAATTAAGAATTTGTGCTTACTAGCTAGTATTGAAAAAAAAAGTTTTACAACATGGAACTAAATTTTCGAACGCACGAACCTTTTGTGTTAAGTTTCGTAGCGTAACGTAAGCGTAACGTTGGACATTTGTATGAAAATTAAAGGCACGAAAAAGGTTTCATATAGTTTCGTCAAATTCGAAGGCTGACTTATGGAAAAAGTACGTATATTTTATGATTGTGAAGGTGCTCCGTGCTACGCACTAGCGCCATCGTATCGTGAACTCGATACGTTAACGTTACGAATCTTGAGCGCTCCACATTCACGCGAGATTCTCGGCGAGAGTCTCAGCAAGAATCTACGCGAGAAGTACGCGAGAACCTCGGCAAGAACTTCTTGGTTACACACTTCTCGCGAGATTCTCGCGAGAACGTACAAGGCAGGGTTGGCACAAAATCAGTGATTAAATCAAATGTCTTTATTTTTGTGAATAAAAATGTATTTTTATGAATATCTATTTTCCGAGTAAATCTGATATTTCATATTTCAGTGTCATTATTGTAATTCTTGATTAAAAAACTAATTTTCCAGCTTTTTGGTCCCTAGTCTGTTACGTAATTTCGAGTGAACAATGCCAAATGTAAAAAAAAACTTTCCACTGATGCTGAGGAGGCTATCGCTCCAAATAGTTGCCTCAGAACTGGGTAAATATTTAATTTTTCCTCTTCCTCTTTCGGTTCCGCAAAATAGTTGCTTACTTATTAAAATTAGGAAAGATAAAAACTAAAACATCAAAAAAATCATGATAAATTAGGATTTATTCAATAAATCATGATTAATTGGATTTTATTAAAAAATCATGATTTTTTCCAACCCTGGAACAAGGTTCTCAATATAGTTCTCGCGCCTTTGTCTCGCGCCAAAAAACCGACAAAAGTCGGAGAACTACGCGAGAACTACGCGAGAACATGCGAATCGGATCCACATTCACGGTTCTCGTGTTGTTCTCGCGTTCTCGCGAGATTCTCGCGAGAATGTGGAGCGCTTATTACAAATATTCGTGCTTGGCCTATTTTGATTTGTTGTAATCAGTAATTTGTTACTTAATACAGACCGCTGTGAACATGGTACAAAGGTTGCCTCCCTTTTTGATTACATTATGAAAGAGAGAGAATAAATATTTTTCCGCCTCATATTTCGACTGTCGGATTATTTTTCTGGACCTGCTTTAGTTATAGTGTGTCTACATGCTTACTCCAGACTGCTCTTAAGAGTGTCTTTATTACTCGAATACGACCGAGGTAACGTGGCTCGTAACGTCCGTTATCTTTACTATTTCTATGGGTTTTTTTATAGAATATTCCTCGATGGGCACTGCACTTAAGGAAGTCTTAAGCGAGTGTAACGGATGATGTGGAGTCACAACTTCTTTTCATATGACGAAAGTGTTGGAAATACGTCAGCGACAATAGCATTTTATAACCACCATTAGGTGTGCCTAGAATAGGTGTGAGACTTTGATCTAGCTTTATTCGTCAAAGAATTAAAACAGGCTAGATTTTCCAAAGTCATGCTAATACTTGGAATCAATTAATAACAATAAAATTCCAATATCGACAAGAATGTTCATTAAGTATGAAAATCTGTTTATCTGTTAGATTTATAAAGTCAAACCAAAAAAAGTTAAACGTTTTGTATTAATAAGGACTAAACTATTTCTCTACTGACCACTGTCGTTTTGTTGAGTTTTACAGTTATAATGTGGATAGTTACCAAATAGTAAAATAACAAAGCCAGACAAAATCTGACAAGAACACATCAAGTACACGCTCTGATGATAATGATGATGAAAAATTTGGCTTTCAATAATACCAAAGAAACAACAATAAAAGATACTAATGCACTGTAAAAACAAAATAAAAGAAAAATGATTGCTTGACCGCGTTATGAAATTCAGCTTTTCAGCTTGCCAATCATTATCATCATCATTTCAGCAGAGACGATCAACATTTGACATACGCCTTCCCCAATGATCCGATCAGTCCTGCGCTTCTCGCATCCAGCAGCTTTTCGCGATCTTCACCAGATTGTCGGTCCACCTTATGGGGAGTCTATCAACACAGCCGCCACTCAGAACCTTTTACTCCCCAACGGCCGTCAGTTCTGCGAGTGATGTGCCCTGTCCACTGCTACTTAAGGTTCACAATACTTTAGGCTATGTCGCTGACTTTATGTCTTCTACGGATCTCAACAATTTGAAACATATAGATTCAATCACGTAGAGAAATCCCTAACATAACCCTCTCCATTACCCTTTGAGTACCCTTAAGCATTCTATTGTAGCTGCTACGTCTTAGTTCCGTACATCATCACTGGCAACACGCACGTATCACCCGGCATCTTGTGGTTTTCGAACTGTTTGAGAGCAACACTAATGTCGTACAGGTTGGCGTCCGGGATATCTTAAGTGTAATGACAGAATGTCACGGGATGGGACAATTTGGCTCTAGGGTCTATGGATTAAATAACATGTGCTTGCTATGTTGCGTAAAACTGTCCATAGAAGTCTTCGATCACGGCCATAAGCTCATGTCGGGATAAAATGTCCTCAATATGTTTTAAAAAAATCTTTTTTTAAGAAATTAGGAAGCAAAATTTCGTTTTGCCAAAGTTTCTAAAAAATACACGCCAACATAAAGAATACGAGTGCATAATATAATATTTGTTTAAAATTAACAACACAACGTTTTTTTTTTATTAGCTGGCCGGTAAATCGTCGTTGTTTCTAATTTTTAACCGACTTTGAAAAAAGGAGGAGGTTTCTCAATCATCCGTATATTATATGTTTTTTTATGTTTTAAACACTTTCGCCACGCTTGCACAGACCCTGTGACAAATCGGTTGCGCCAATTTCAAAACACTTCCAAATTGGATTGGCTATTTCAGCGACACTGTCAACAGCCCCGATAGCCGTGATCGTCTAGTGGTTAGGACCCTACGTTGTGGCCGTAGTAACCCAGGTTCGAATCCTGGTCACGGCAGTGATGCACTGTCGCGGCGGGGCTTTATTTTTTCGTACCATTTTCGTATGCTTTTTTGCATTGTTTTTTGACTTCATTTTTTTATTATTTATACATGATGCTGTCTCTAGCTTATTACAAAAAATTTAACAGCATCATGTTTAAGCCGTGACTAACTTTAGACCACGTTTTTGGAGTCGTGGGCTAGCTTCAGTTTAAAACCACGACTCACTCTAAATAGCTGTCAGATTAGGTTTTGAAGAAGCTTGAGCTATTTTTATATTTATTTGACCGCAACCTTTCTTTCTTTCTGGAGCCAAACTAGTCTTTCAAAATGCTCGCAAAGTTTACGCTAGTCCACATTGACGTATATACATCAATACCTAGTCCATATTCGGCTTAAAATCGATTTTGATATTTTCAGCAATGGCATTACATTCATCCATGTCAAGTTTAAGTACAGTAATAGAAGCACCGACTTAATTCAATTAGTTTCATAGTAAAGACTATAACTTTGAAACCCCGTAAATATACCTATAATACAAATTAATATAATTGAAGTAACGTTACTAAAATACTGAAATATGACTGAGGCATACCTAATTCTAATTTGATCCGATGATATACTGACATCCCATTAATTTATGGTTGTTCCAAGAAACTGGATTATTGTGAGATGCTTGCTTAATTAAGTCGGTTGATAATAAATTATGAGCCTTTCATATAATAAGTTTTGTCTACAGATCTCGCAGAAAATCTTAGTAGGTAATCGTATGAAATATCACGAAAAGAAACACTTTAGTCTCATTTTCCGCGTCTGTCTTTTTTTTTAGGCACCTATACTGTTAGCCATAGATGGCTGATTATTTATAGGATAAAACGGAACTCCGTACCTCGAAAGGAAAAAACGGAACCCTTATAGGATCAGTTTGTTTTCCGTCCGACCGTCCATCCGTCTGTCTGTCTGTCTGTCAAGACCTTTTTCTCAGGAACGCGTGGAGGTATCAAGCTGAAATTTATAACAAATACTCAGGTCTTCTGTCCCTTGGAGCTGTGAAAAAATCAAACTTCTAAGAATCGTCTAAGAATCATTTTGCCATGTCGCACTACGTTGGTAAAGACAGTATTAAGCAGTAGTGATGGGAAAATTTTAAAAATAAAACATCCACTATAAGAATCAACAAGAGCAGTTTTATTTGCCCTATTGTAACGAAACCAAACCTAGCTCAATGGTCGAAGTGTCTCCATTTATTTTATCTCCATGTTTTCGTCGGGTCAATTATTTGTTCAAAGAAGTATTGTTGTAGGAATATGACAATTTAAAATAATATTTAAAACTGGGAAGGATTTGATTTTGACAGGAAGGTCACATACATTTATTGAGGGGGGAACATTACGGAATTTCGTGCAAGCCGGTTGGTCTTCGACGCGTTCTTTGATTTTGCATATTTAATTTGAATTAATTTGTGTTTGTAAAGATTTGAGAATCTCAAGATATTAGTGTTACGAGTCCGAATTTCGAATTGTGAAGACCTATAAAGATCGACATGGTTCGGTGGGCCACGGTCGGGTCACCAAACAGAGACTACGAAAGACTGTGGTTTTAACTCCCTTCGGGGAGGGCGTTGTTTGGAACATATCAGCGAGCGCAGTCACTCTTTATCAACATAGTGGCTCTAGTTCCCTGGTTTCTTTGGGAAGTGTTTAGCGGCGGGGGGACTGTCGAAGTAGACCTGTGCTCGTTTGCGCCCGTTTAGCTACGCATGGACTAAAGAAGTAAACCACGTATATAGGGCTCGTGAGCACACGGCGATCCCAACCCACCTGCTCGTGCTCGCGCTTACACGAATATAGGGAAATAGGCACACAGAGGCCCTTCTCACCTCGCTTTCTTATTCTTTTAATGTTAGTTAGGTGTCTTACAGCGCACTTCGTAAGACAACGCAACACACCACACGTTTAAATAATTGAAATGGGGTTAGTTTGTTCTTATTGAACTACACGAATAGAAGCTTATAGGTTCGGTTAGACACGATGCATCAGGTAGGAACCCTTAAACTAAAATCATTATCATAATCATCTTCATCAATGAAATTAACTATTAATTTTACTGAATCTAATCAGGTCACTCCGAAGGAAACCTGCACCGTTATTCAGATCCCTCTGTAAGAGGCCTGCATCGTTCTATCAGGTCCCTCTGTATAAGAGGCCTGCACCGATTATTCAGGTCACTACGAAGGAAACCTGCTACGCTGTATTCAGGTCCCTCTATATGAAACCTGCACCGATTATTCAGGTCACTCCAAAGGAAACCTGCTGCGCAAAATTCAGGTCCCTCTGTAAGAAACCTGCACCGATTATTCAGGTCTGAGAATATTGAGTGAATTTTGGATCATATTTTCCATTGAGTTCGACTATGAAATCCGCTCTAATAAGAGCTTGTGTTTGATGCATTATTTGTCTCGTGAGTGCATTATTTTGGCACTGTGTTGTGTTTACCTATAAAAACTTGAAGAGATGCGAAGGGATAATATTATATTGGAAACATACTGCAACGGTAACGTGTCAGAAGTTTAGGCACGTTAGTCGACTATTACTAAAAAATATTTGCTTCAGTGTCAGAAAGTTAGGCCTGGAGTTTTCCCTTCGACGACATTTCCGACACATCTTCTTTATCTACGATTCGACGAATTATTCACACAATGGATCGGTGCCGGAATCTTGAGCTCTTCACTAAAGTGATATGTGCTATTTGAAGTGATAACTCTGTGCTGTGCAAAATGGAAATTGTGATAAAGATCTCATGTAAGTTTCATCATCATTATTTCAACGTAAAGTTAATTTTACTAAGATTATAAATGTCTTAGAGATTAATCTCAAATGTATTGAGAATGTGAACTGGTAGAGTTTCTTTCGCTCCTTTCTTCTCTACTAAACTAAAGTTCTGAAAGGATGTTATTCTCAAACGTAGAGAATTTTAGTAGTTTATAAAGTATGTTGGTAGGGCGAAGTAAGGTTCATTTGGAATCTTATGGAGCCCGAGGGTTAAGGGACTACCTTCCTAAAGGCATCAAAATCCCAATGTTAGCTTCAGAAAGTAAAGACAGCGGCGGTAACATACTTAAAAATCAAAACATTTGTCTTCTTATTACTGAGATCGTAAAATTCACTCAAAAGACTCCTCCTCCTCCTCGCGTCGCTTTCCTCAATGCTGAGGGTCGTGACCCCTTCCTCGGATAACTTTGTCCCGGACTATAGCGCGCCAACGGTTCCGGTTCTCTGCCTCGTGGATGGCCTCGTGCATGTTGCGATCCAATGTAGCGCGGATTTGGTCCAACCAGCGCATTGGGCTTCGCCCTCGTGTTCTCTTCCCCTGGATTTTACCAGTGATTACCAATTTCTCAAGGTTTTCACCACTTTTGCGGGCTATGTGTCCAAAGTATTCAAGGACCCGCAGTAAGCAAATGGATGACAGTCTAGTGGTGACCTTGAGTTCCTTGAGAATTGATACATTACTTCTCTTGGCCATCCAGGGGATGCGCAACATTCTCCTCCTGCACCACATTTCAAACGCGTCGATACGCCTGCGGTCGTTTGCTCGTAGCGTCCATGTTTCCGCTCCGTACAGGAATATGGAGAATACTAATGTGCTGACCAGTTTCTGTTTGGTGATACTTTTATATTCCTGTCTTTCCATATTCCTTTAAGTGGGTTCATGGCGCTTTTGGCCATTCCGATTCTTCGTCGGACATCTGAATCGCATGAGCAGGTGTTGGAGATACTGGAGCCCAGGTAAATGAATCGGTCCACTTGTTCAAGATTTAATGTTCCAGTGAGCTCCAGTTTTCCGGTTCGGTCAACTACCATCAGTTTTGTCTTCTCCTTGTTTATTTGCAAGCCTAATTCGTCACTAATACGACTCAAAAGACTAGATTGGTGTTATGTCGTTACTATGGTAACAAGTTCAATAAGCATTTGAGGTAGAATAGACTATTTTAGGTATAGGGATAGTTTAGGCGATAGGATTTCTATATCTATCCACTTGGAAAAGATTTTGGGTTACATAAACGGTTGCAACGTAGATCCTAATGAAATCACTAGTCGATCATTGGCCAAACTTCATACAAATCAAAGCAATTTTGTGCGTTTCGTTTAAAAGCGTAAATTGTTAGTAAAACTATAAATAAAACCGTGTGTAACTCTGTGCTGTGCAAAATGGAAATTGATATAAAAGGGTTTTCTATTTAGGGTTCCGTTTAACGTTAGGTTGGATCGTTACAATATATTTAATATTAATAAATAGAATTGGGTCTCACTACAATTAAATATAGCCACTACCTTTTAGGAAATTTTCATAATAAGTAATTTGTAAATTAATCATAAAAAAATATATTATTGTTGTTAACAAAAAAAGGTGTATATATTATTGTTGTTAACAAAAAAAGGTGACATAAAATAGCTTGCTTTCTCTTTTCATTTATTCCGTGCTTTATTATAGCAATTAAGGTATATTGCTGTACCACACTCTTCATAGAACGTGCGTACCTTCTTGGTTGTGCGGACACTGTGCATCACTATGTGCGACTGGCCATCAGGGCACGTCTGCATTATGTGCGGCATGAGGTAATAATAATAAAATAATAATAAAAATCTTTATTGACACCACAAACATATTTAACACGAACATGTTAGCGTTAACATCTGCATTAGTCAAGGACTGTGTCGCAGTTGTTAGCGCCCACCTCTTACATAGACAGGCGTTTCAGACTATTTTATAAACATAATAGATAATAGTAATGCAATATTTATACAATACACAAACAGAAATAGTTGCCAATAAGGTATCTAGTGGGTGCGAGGGCATGACCATAAAGTTGCTATGCCGCACGCAACGGTAAATAATTAACTTGTGTGCATCATGGATATTATTTTCCCATGCCCATTTTTCATAATATTTTGTTATATTTGTACACACATTAACAAATGTCTATTTGTCTCTTTTTTACTCACGATATTACCTATAAAAATTCTCCCCGCACCACGGCGAGAAGACGTTTTTCTCCTTCCCATCGTGATTAAGTCAAGGATGGCTCTAAACTGTACATGACGCATGGAACGCGTTAAGGAGTATCAGAGCAATATCATGTAAAAAAATTTTTTTTAATACAGCCCCTTATATCATAATACATCTATCATCTTCTTCTTAGTCAGTATCTTCATTGCTGAAGGTCGTGTCCTTGAAGGTTGTTCATTGCCTTGTGTGTCAGAAACTTCCATGAAGTCTAATTCTCGACGTTTCTCAAGACGGTCACTATAGGGAGTCCGGTTAACGGGGCTATTTGGTCGCACCAGCATATAGGTGATCGCCCGCTAGTCTTTTGCCTTCTACCTATTCCACTACAACAAGCTTATCAAAGCTGTCATTATTCCTGCGGGCAACGTGACCGAAATAGCTTAGATTGGCCCAAAGGTCAAACAGTAAAGCTTCATAAGGAGCTTACTGTACCAATACGCAATTGCTTTATAATAGATAAGTTTGTTCTTTTGGCCGTCCACGGAATGCGGAGCATTTGTCCCCAACACCACATCTCGAAGCGTCTATTTTTTTCGTTCTGTTGCCCAGATCGTCCACGACTCTGCACCGTAGAGAAATATTAGAAAGACCAGTACCCGGACCAATCTGATTTTGGTAGCATTAGATATGTTTCAGCGTGGGCGTATGAGCGTCGGTGGCGTAGTGGACTCGGCACTTGCCTTCCAATCGGGGGGTCGGGGTTCGAGACCCGCCATGTACCAATGTGTTTTTCGTTTCGAATTTCATATGTACATTTGTCTGACGCTCCTACGGTGAAGGAAAACATCGTAAGGCAACCTGCATACATCTGTGAAGAAATTCAATGATGTATGTGAAGTCGACCAATCCGCACTGGGCCAGCGTGGTTGACTAAGGCCTAATCACCCTAATATAGGGTAGGCTCGAGCCCCTCGGTGGGGACGTATATGGGCTGTGATGATGAGATATGTTTCTATTTTGCCAGATACGCGATAGCTTGCTCATTGCAGCCTTAACCATTTGGGTCCTTATCCTTTCACATCCTCCCTGGTTAGTTAGAAGCGATCCAAGGTATACGAATTCGCTGACAAACTCGATGTCTGAGAGTTCTCCTGTTCTAGAGAGTAGACCGGGTCTCTTAACGACCATCATTTTTGTTTTTGACTTGTTAATACTTAGTCCAACCAGTCCACTCTCATACTCAATTCTACGGAACAACTCAGCCAGCTGATTCTACGAAAATGCAAAGAATGTATTGTCGTTCGCATAACTCAAGTTGCTGATTTTAAAGCTCCAGACAGAGACTCCTCCCTCCCAATCCTCTAAAACTTTCCTCATATTATATTCATATATGTTGAATATAATGGGTGACAGGATACATGCCTGCCTGACACCTTTCTGTGGTTTAAAGGAACCCGAGATAACGTCGTTAACCCTTACCATAAGCTCCCCAGTTCCCTATCCTGATACAAGTTTGTGATGAGTGATATCAGATGTTGGGGTACGCCCATAATCCGGAGAACGGTCCACAGACAGTCCCACCTAACACAATTTTTGATTAGTCTATGAAACACATGAGTACTGTTTTGTTAAATTCCCGGGATTTTTCTATAATTTGCCTCACATTCACGATTTGATCTCTAGTGCCTCGACCTATCACGAAACCGGCCTGCTCGCTTAGTATCTGCCACTGAAGGTATGACTGTAGTCGCCCATTGATGATGTTGAGCATTATCTTGCTGGCGTGAGATATTAAAGCTACGATGCGATAATTCCCGCATACTGTTGTTGACCCTTTTTTGTATATTGGGATCAATACAGACTCTTTACAATCAGTGACCCATTGACCAGTTCTCCAGATTTGATTGCAGAGGTCTATTATTTAGAGAATATTTTAACACCACGATCTCCACGATGTTTAAGTTCCCCCGCGAGGATATTGTCTCTACCTGGTGATTTCTGAGATTTTACTTTGGTAAGAGCAAAACATCGTGAGGAAACCTGCATACACCTGCGAAGTAAAGGTGTATGTGAAGTCAACCAAACCGCACTGGGCCAGCGTGGTTTGACTAAGGCCTAATCGCCCTACCGCCATAACTGGTTAGGGTAGGCTCGTGCCCCTCGGTGGGGACGTATATGAGCTGTGATGATAATGATGATGATGAAGAGCATTTCTGATTTCTATCATAATTAATATTCAGATATACGACAGTTGTACGAAAATATCAGATGTTGAGGTTTTATGTGAATGCTTCTAAGCATTACCAACAGTAGGATTAGAATTGATCTTCAACGATTTTTAAACTACGTTTTTGTATGAATCAGTCTCCTTAAGTGCAAGCCCCATGCTCAAATATATCACACACAAATCTTTCCCAAAGCCGCTCTACAGTGACATTTAGAGGGTTGTTACTCTTCTTTATCGATATTGGCATAGCTATGATATTATATTGTTTATATTATATTGTAATATAATATTTTGAGCGTCATGCTCAAAATATCACCACAGTCATCAATATTTTCTAATTGGCTATAGCAATAGGTGCCAAACGCCAAGGAATAAATCACAAAAACTTTGTGAGCACTGAAGTGAGACCGAGTGAAAGTATTTTACTGATCTCTTAACGTTATTCGGCAAATCAACAACAGCCCCGGTAGCCGTGATCGTCTAGTGGTTAGGACCCTACGTTGTGGCCGTAGTAACCCAGGTTCGAATCCTGGTCACGGCAGTGTTGCACTGTCGCGGCGGGGCTAATTTTTTTTTATTATTAAATATTACAACAATTTTTTCTGCGTTTTTTTAAATATATTGCTTTTTGAAATTATCTCGACATACCAATCGTCATCTCAGTCCCAATAAATATACACCAATGCTAAACATAGCCTCTCGACCTTCCTCAGTATTTGGACAGTCTCCCACAATGGTGGCCCGGTGTGGTTTAGTAGGAATCGCCAAATAATCCTCCAATAATTGGGAAGGTATAACTTGAACACCCTGCATTGTTAGTTTGAGCCCAATCTAACTCAGGCGGGGGACGTTCCGCGTATTTAGCACTATAGGATCCCCATTACTATGACCCTGCCATAGCTTTATCCACCTTCACTGCTTTGCGGCAGAAATAGTTAGATAAAGGGATACCCACGCAAACATACGAGTGTCCCTACTGGTTTAAAACAATCAGTTAATTATTTCTTCTATATTTTACCGTTCGCTCATAATTTGTGATTTTTTATTACATGCTGATTCAAGAACTGCCGTCAGTACAGATTTTTATTGAATGCTAATACTGGCCTATTTACTAGAAAAACGTATTGCAATTAAAATTACACTAGTACTAGGTTGACAAAAAGTCAGGCCTTGTGATAATTTTTGTAACGCTAACCGCATAAGATGAGACCTATAATCCAACGGCTGAATGAAGGGTTTACTGCAAAAAATTTAATTGGATTAAACGTGATAGAGCCCAAAATTATAAACAGCCGCCATGCGAACGAGTAATGACTTCACTGTAATCATTAATTTAAAAATAAAGGCAAAAATGAGGGGAAACAACCCGAATTAGACTCCCAGTCTCGGATTACTCAGTCAGGTCGAACTAATTATTTTGTTTAATTATTGCTTGTCAAATTTAAAGCTAAAGCTTTGAAACGTGATGCATTATTGTGTTTAATAATAATTATCCTATCATTATTCCTTTCTTACTAAAACTGGCGTTTTATATAGAAAAAAAAGTAGAACGAAAATAATAGGTAGGTAAGTATTATGAAATTATATTTAATGATTCGAAGAATGTACCATTATTGTCTATGTAGGTACTTTCACCATTTTATAGGTAGTTCGTTGACTCCATTACTTAATAAAACATATTTTACAAAAAATAAAACCGACTTCAATAACACTGAAAAGTTAAAAATAATGAGCCAAGCGATTATCTCCTAGAAAGTCTTAAAATTTGTCACCGACTTCAATATGTGTTGTCTGTTTCTATTCTTATATTATTTTTAACTTTTCATTGTTTTTGAAGTCGGTTTTTATTTTTTGTAAAATATTTTTTATTTTTAACTTTTTAGTGAATGAAATCTTTTTATATAGTGAAAGAAACCCTAATTATTAAATGAGCAATTCCCTCAATTTTCATAGGATTCCATCATCAGATCCTGACTTTGGTAACCTTAAAACCACCCCAGGAGTATACTCTATCAAATACAAAAAGAATTTTGAAAATCGGTCCACAATTGGCGGAGTAGTCGCGTAACATACACACAAAACACGTTGGACACACCTGAAAATTTAAGGGTTTTCCTCGATTTTTATGAGATTCCTTCATTAGATCCTAACTTTGATGACCATGGGACCACCCTTGGAGTATACTCTATCGAATACAAAAAGAATTTTGAAAATCGGTCTACAATTGGCGGCGTAATCGCGTAACATACACACGAAAAAAAAACATCGAATTGAGAAAGTCCTCCTTTTTTGAAGTCGGTTAAAAAGCAAGGAGCAAGGAGCGGGAAAAATGGTGGGTGTCGAAGACATTCCAATCGCAGCTCCTATAATCCTGTGTCCTGTGGTCCTGAAGGAGCAGGGGACTACAGACTACAGACTCGACCAGTCTTTCTTGTGTAACGGCTGGCTTTTCCATCATGGTTTGCAATTTATGGCAATACAGATCTTTTCTGAATTTTAAATATGATATACTAATTGAAAATATTACATGTCTATTAATAAGTAGCTGACGTTACGAACAGTATAATACGAGTATTATCAGGGGATACTTTTCGCATTAGTATAAGTGAGTGTAAAGTTGTAAATTAAAGTACAATGGTGGACATATAATTAGAAACAGTTCATAAAATCATGGAAGTTTCAAATCAAATGGCAATAGGTATATATGAAAAATATATAGATTCAATAACTAATAATAATAATGTCCTCCTAACCGATATTCGGTCACGGCGGCCAATCTCCGTGGAGACTAGCCATCTGCGCAGGAGATAATATAGTGCACAAGTGACTGCGCAAACGCAAGTGCACTCTCTGTTCCTTCACTCGCCTAGTCCGACACGACCGGGGCGAGATCAGGCGCAGGACTCACTGTTTAACGTGCCTTCCGAAGCACGGAGGAGCTTGAGATGTTTCTTATTTTTGGTCACCCATCCTAGGACTGACCACAGCGAACGTTGTTTATCTTAGCAATCGTTCGCTGAGCGCACGCGCCAATGAGCCACCAAGCTCCTCAACTAATAATAATAACCAATGCATGAATATGACGACACGGTTAGCGCAGAGATCGAGTGATCGCTCACTGCGCAACGGGTAGCGGTTTCGATTCCCGTACGGGACAAATTTTTTGTATGGCCTACAGAAATTTGTTGCGGTCTCGGCGTATGTGCATGTGATATTCTATGTTTATAACTGCACCCACGAGACGAGAAAATCCTAGAGTGGGGCGACGTTTTTTTTTAAAAAAATGACTAAACCACCTAATTAAAAATACTCATTAATTATAAAAAATAAAACCTATCTAAAATTTTAATCACAAAAATGTTTTAACTAGTTCTATTTTCTAGTACTGGCACCTAATTAGAAACACGTTCCGTTTCTACTGGTTTGACGGAAATTGAATATTAATTAAGATTATATTTTTTATTGGAAATGGGCAAAAATAAATTTTGTAACGCGTCAACTAGCCAAACAATTATTTATTAGTTCTTAAAATTCAAGAAAGTTTTTAACGCTATTGACTATAATAGAATTCGCAGAGCTATTGAAAATGTTCTTAAAACCTCGAGCGAGGAAAACATCGCCCAAAGAAGATATACTATTCGTACGTGTTGCTAAACAAGGCCTATTTAAAAGCTCCAAACAGATAAGAAATATATTTTTTCGTCTGAAACGTCTTGTCAAAACTGAAACAAACAGAAGATTAAGTAGAGAAAGTCAAATTACTTGGGAGGATTACTCGAAAGGTACCGCTTCTTACCATGTAACAGCGGGAGAAGTAATGTTTATTAGCAAAAAAAAATGTTAAATTGACAGTACGAGAATGGAAAAGTGTTATTCTCAGATAAAACGAAAATAAACATGGTGAATTGAGATGGAAAGCGTATACTATGTTTAATGATCAATCAATGCCACGACGATGCAGAGCTGTCATTAACAACAAAGGCTATGCAACTAACTAAATATTAATTATAACTAAAAGCAACCTTATCACATATAAAATTAAAGTATAAATAAAAAAAATAAAAATAAAGAGTATAAATTTTATTAATTTTCAGTGTATTTTTCTGTCGTTTCTAATTAGTTGTCCGTTATTGTTATTACGAGTAGGTACTTTAAAGTTGGGGTGCGATGTCAGACACCTCCACGTGGTGCACCCTGGGCAACCCGGCAGATTCTCTGCCGCGGGCTAATAGTCTGACGAGAGGACCCCAATGGCCAATGGAGGGCGTGGGATGGCCGGGCTTAGCCCGGCGGGCTACTTCGTGTGGCCACCCGCTTCATGCGGAGAAGGGCGAAGTCCCCTCTTCTTATGTTAAGAAGAGGTGTGGCTCTCGCTGGAAGCCGATTCCGGCGGCTACCTCTAGTGGTAGGGAGGATGAGGGCGAGCTTCTCACCGTGGCGCTTCGCGCCAGATGGGGATTTCCCCGAGCTTCGGCTCACCCGCGCGGCGGTGGATCCAGTGGGATCTGCCGTCGGGCAGCCCGTTACCCGCACTGAGCGGGCCGGGGGCCCGGCGCACTGAGCGTCGGACCGCGTGGAAGACAACCACATTAAAAAACCAATTTCGGGGTGTAGAGCGGCGCAATTCTGTGCCGCTCCACAAAGTAGCAGAGCCAGATGGGGAGTCCGGCAACGGACGTGTCACAGGCAGGGGGTCAGCGGGAATAAGGCCTGGCTGTTGTCCCCTTCCCCCTGTCTTGTGACGGACGGAGAGCTGCTGGGGGGGTTTTTAGTGGGTAGACCCGGGCCGTGTACGGTCTGGGGAGTCCCACATATCCTCGTGGTTTGGCTCGACCACGAGGAATGCGTCAATGCATTTTCCCCCTCCCAAAAAAAAAAAAGAACTTTAAAGTTGGGGTGTGATGTCAGAACACATCCTCGTGGTGCAACCCGGCAGATTTTCTGCCGCGGGCTAAGAGTCTGACAGCTGCGCCGTGGAGGGGGCGTGGTGTGGCCGGGTTTAACCCGGCGGGCCACTTCACGTGGCCATGTGGGGCGTCACCTCCCCTCCCTTTTGAAGATGGGGTTATGTGTCGCCTAGGGACCCGCTCGCGGGTAATGGCGCGTTGCGCCTTGTGCCGTTGCCCCTTTGGTCGGGTTGGTGCGGGTCCTTGTTGAGCTTCGGCATGTCGTTTCTCCGAGGCTGGGATTATATTTTATAACAATAAAAAAAATATTTTATTAATTTACACTTCTATAAATAATACATACCCAAGCAGAGAGTAAATAAGTTCCGATACTTAAAACCTAAACACAAATTGCCTAATAACGTTTGGCCTAAAACACATAACCCCTTATGACCATAATCCCGTCCGCGGCACCTGCCCACCAATGGCGGGCCCCTCACGCCCTCTCCAAGTTGGAGATAGAGAGGAGTTGCCGGGGCATACTCCGGGTGGTATTTTTTTTACTGTGGTTTTCTTCCACGCGGCCCGACGCTCAGTGCGCCAGGCCCCCGGCCCCGCTCAGTGCGGGGTAAAGGGGTTGCCCGACGGCAGACCCCACTGGATCCACCGCCGCGCACACGAGCCGAAGCTCAGCGGCACCAAAGCGCTGACCCACCGCAAAAAGCGGCCACGGTGGCCACACGAGGTGGCCCGCCAAGTAGCACTCGGCCATCCCACGCCCCTCTCATGTGGGCCGCACAAGTGTGCTTATTGCTAGTGATGCATTCTACCCTTCACAATAGGAATATGCCTAAAAATTTAATTACGATTTTATTTATAACACAACATAGAAACATTTAAAACCTTTAAAGCTAAACTAAAATAAACCAACAAAAATATATACTAATACAAACATATACAAATAGTGTTTCTCTTATACTTAACCAAACCATTTAAACCGAAAAAAGTCTTTAATGATTTACTTATCATTTTTTTAATTTGTTTAGCATTATTAAAGAAAATGCAAAGTCACATATAAAAACATTGTAAGTTTGCTTTATTCTTTACCAGTTTTCAAGAAATCTGTAAAGATTTCTAATTGGATGTTGATACGTAGTTATTAAAAATAACCTCTCGTTGATATAATAAAGACAAAAATTACTAATAATATACCTTTTTCAAACTTAAATTATTAAAAATTTCTCCTTCTTACAATTGAATTAAAAATCAAAATTATTTCTTAATCCTTAATTAATCAGAGTCAGTACTATAATGACAAATGTAGTACCTGCTGCTAAATGTAGGCCGCATATAGGACCAAAGTTTATAGTTACCTTGATATTGACCAGTTTTTTGAATATGATTCTAGACAAATTCAACAATGATATTTTTCTTTTTCTGATAAATCCAGTGTCGTATTAGTCTCCTTTTACTTTCCTTTTCCTTTCCCATTTCCTTTGCTTTTGTAGGTCTTTCCAGTGGATGGTACGACATCATGTCGCTATTACCTCTAAGTATTCCGTTTACGTTTACTTATCATCATCATCATCAACAGCTCATATACGTCCCCACCGAGGGGCTCGAGCCTACCCTAAACTAGGGTGATTAGGCCTTAGTCAACCACGCTGGCCAAGTGCGGGTTGGTCGACTTCACACACAACCTGTAAAGAAATTCTTTCTTCACAGGTGTGTGCAGGTTTCCTCACGATGTTTTCCTTCACCGTAAAAGCGTCGAATAAACGTACATATGAATTCGAAATTTGAAAACACATTGGTACGTAGCGGGGTTTCAACCGCTACCTCCCGATTGGAAGGCGACGGCCTTACGCACTACGCCATCGACGCTTTTTTACTTATAGCATCAACAATATAGAAATATTATAAAACAGCTGTTACAACATTCCCCAGAGAAATTGTGACAACTGTATGCACATTTTGACACTTAAACCGTCACAGAACCAAAGCAGAATAACCGAACCAGAAATAAATCAACGTATTATAATCTCCAACGTATAATACTATCACGCAAACACAATAAAACAATTTAGTTAACAATAAAGTTATATCGTAAAATAATTGATCAAAAAATACTTACTTTTGGTGGTGGTGGATGGCCGATTTCACCAACCATAACTTGACTTAGAAAGCCCCTAAGACGTATGCTGTCACTTTTTGTCTTTAATGAAAAGAATGTGACAGCATGCTACCTAAGAGTCACCAAAGCTAAGAAGAGGTTGGTGAAAATGGCCATTACTACATAATACACCCTACTACATAATACTACAATAAGCATATTTCGAGCGCGAAGTGCGACGCAACACTCGGGAATCACATCGGGCCCAGCAACCCGCGTGAGTCTCCCCTCGGAGTCCAAGGGGAGAGACACGCGGGTTGCTGGTATCACGTATGGTTTCGGGAATATTTGAATTGTTTCAACCATACCCCATTACAACCGTACCCAGTCTACCCTACCAGAAATCGTTATCTTATAGGAATAAGTTCACCTATTATGAATGTCTCATTTTGTGCTATATATGTATGTCCTATTTATGTATGTTTCATAGACAATAAAACGTTCAATTAATCAATCAATCAATCCATTCAGCATTGTAGTCCGTAACATAAAAGCAGTCGCTTCAGGGTATCGGTACCGGGAATGTAAGAAAATTTCACGAGCTCCTACCTGCGTCCTTTGTTTGAGGGCAAAATCACGCACGCACCTTTGTGAAGTACGAGTACACCCAGTTAAACACTCGCCTCCCTGTTCACAGGGTACACTTTAAAATTTACTCTGAAATTCTAATATTTTTGGTTGACTCCGTAATACATTTTTTATGTGAAAAGTTACGCAGTAAACCAACGCACTATAATCTGAACTTTTTAAGCTCTTTAAGCAAAATGTTGGAGGATTTTCACAAAACTGCACAATGTATATAAGGTACTTAATTGGATAAGGATTAATGCGTATTGCTTAAAATCGCTTCATTAATAAGCCATTATTTCACGTAAAAAGTAAAGGATAAGAAAGGTTATTGTGGGTTACCCCTAAGAGATAGACATATACCATCGCCGACTTTTTTGTAGACCTTTTTAAGGTGTCCAATAATATAGTACATTATTTTGATCTTTCTCGTAGGGTTCAGCCAGCGTTTGCAATGTAAGCGCAAAAAAATGTGTTTATTTACGACATCACATTAGAAACTCCTAAAATTATCAGTGTTTCTCTTCTATATTATGCATGTATTATACATATAAACCTTTTTCTTGAATCGTTCTATCTATTTAAAAAAATCGCATGAAAATCCGTTGCGTAGTTTGAAAGATCTAAGCATACATAGGGGCAGACAGACAGCGGAAAGCGACTTTGTTTTATTGATATACAGGGTGTAACTGAACACCCCAATAACATTTAAGGGTATGTATCCATCAGAAGTAGAGATTCTGTAGGAAAAAAAATTAGGCCTAACAAACCTCCTTTTTTTTCCATACAAACTAAATAAATTATTTTTTGGTATTAAGTGCCGACAGCCCTACGTAAGCGTACGAGGAATACTACGCTCACGTCATACAAACTAAATAAATTATTTTTTGGTTTTAAGTGCCGAAAGCCCTACGTAAGCGTACGAGGAATACTACGCTCACGTCTGTCACGTATCATTTTGTGTTTAAATTTCTTTTGTGTTAGGAGCTGATTATGGTTGGTACTTGAAAGTTTTTGCTTTCAGTTTAAAATCAAATAACTCTGAAAGTATTGGGGTTCTGGGTCTCAGAAAAGCACCAAAGGTCCATTTAGTATCTAACTTATATGCCCCTTAAATGTTATTGGGGTGTTCAGTTACACCCGGTATAATATACCAACCGCGGCTACCGTGACCGGAATACTAAACATAGCTACTAGTAATTGATTGAGTTTATTTGTTGTAATAAAATTTCTTAAAGATATATATTTGAAGCATTTCATTCTCAATCCATTGTTTTTAGAAAAACGATGATTTGATATTTACTACTGAGATTCACGTTTCCTGCCAATACCTCCATGTAAAAGTTTACCAATAAACTACAGTACAGACAAATAACGTATCCAAAGTCGAGCTGACTTTGGATAGTTTAAAGCACAGTCGGAAATATTGTTGATTCCTGAATTGTTTAGTAACATGAACAAACTCAACTTAATAATTCGTAACCCAATATAAATTGGATTCATTGTTCACGAGGCGGTGGTTTCCAGATCACTGAACAAATGAATAATACTGTTTGCGGATCCAATACCACTGAAACTATCAAGGCCCAACTATACATTCCAAGCCAATTATAAGCGTATTTAAGGCATACATACATTATTATAGTTCTATACATTGTGGTCTCTATACATGATATTTTTAATAAGGTCAAAGTTTATGGTAAGGGAGGCCATGATGAAGTCCATCTATAGTTACAGGTTTATCCATTGTTTTGGGACACCTTGTATATTATGTATAAAGGCGAGAAGTGTATGTGACCATATTAACTGAATTTACAAATACTTAAACCGTATGAAAAAGTAATCTCGTTTTCGGTACCGCATTTTTAATAAAAAAAAATATGACTTTTATTTACTTTATCACACTTCCTTAGTTATTTTGATTATTAATTGTCTTTATGTCTAAAGGACATGTCCTTTTTGGGCCACATGGTATGTTTTGGGCAGTTTCTGGTGAAATTGACACAGATTTTTCTAAAAACTAAAACAACCACAACCGCAAATATATCTTGTAGAATAATATTGTGTTATAGTTTAGAAGTGAATGATATATTTTTTTAATCGTGGAGAGGCTAGCACACGACTCCACCCTACCTGATGATAGTGGAAGTGGAGTCCAAATGCGAAGATAGTTTATGCAGGAGAGCGAATACAATGTAAGTCTTTTTCAAATACGGAAAGGCTCCTTAATATTGTCAACGAAAGTCGGTATTACTGGTTACTATATAATTTTATCAGCAACATTTTGTTTATGCAAACTTCTACCACCTGTTAAAATGTAAAGTGAAGAAAATGAACTTAGTTCGTGCTCCACTGAAGGCCGTGACTAAATTACACCTTGGAGCAGCTTCAATTTAATCTAGATTGCTCTTGCTAATACCTGAAAGCTTCGCACTTTGCGATGCTAAGATCTTTACAGCGGCGGTGCTAAGTTTTGTTTGCATAAAATTATCACACCGGCACTTTTTCTGAAATAAAGCGATTGAGAAGTGACCTACGCTTTGCTCTTTATAAATTCAAAATTGAACCCTGCGGAAATTTTTATCGCTATTGCGTGCAGTAACGTTCACAGAGCTGTGTCTTTTTTGGCATTACTATTTTCTTGTTAGGATCGATGAAAACCACTTTATTTTTTTTTAATAAAACGTCACCCCACACTAGGACTTTTCTCCCGTGTCGTGGGTACAGTTACAAACATAGAATATCACATGCACATATACCCAGACCGGAACAAAACCTCGGTAAGCTGGTATTTAATTAGCGTTTCCCTCGATTTTCATGGGATCCCATCATCAGATCCTGATTTTGGAACCTTGGGACCACCCTAGGAGTATACTCTATCGAATACAAAAATAATTTTAAAAATTGGTCCACAATTGGCGGAGTAATCGCGTAACATACACACAAAACATGTTGGACACACCTTCAAATTTAAGGGTTTTCCTCGATTTTCATGGGATCGCGTGGAATACGAAAAGACACTTTAATACAGTTACTCAAAAAGTAGTATATTGCAGGGGTGTTTAGCGTCCGGGATGACCACCATTACGCACTAGTGCTTTTTCTTTACCAAATGTTAAATGTCTAGAATGACACACATTTTGCTTTTTTCCTGCTTTTTTCTAGCATGCTAAGTTAAGATTGCGCTAAATAATCTGACTGGTCTACCAGATTTTGTATTGTAAAAGCATGCCTTAAAAGCAAAGCATAACAAAAAGCACGGCCGGACCTTGCTTTTTAAAACACGACAAGCAAAGCATAGCCCGCATTTGCTTTGTCACTGCTGTGTATGTACGTACGACGACATATTTGGCGCCATTTTTCTAAAATTTTCTCTGCGTGATTATTGATTGTTGTTATTTGCTTAAAAGTTAAATCTATCTTCTTCTAATATATAAAATTCTCGTGTCACAGTGTTTGTTACCGAACTCCTCCGAAACGGCTTGACCGATCTTTATGAAATTTTTTGTGTATATTCAGTAGGTCTGAGAATAGGTCGTAAACTATTTTTTATTACGGCGAAACGTAAGTTCGCCGTTATTTGTAGTGAAAATAACTATTATGGGGTGTATTATTAATATTGTTTTTGCACTGCGGTACCATACAATACTTGTAAAAGGGTTTTTTAACTTTTTCCATGATTTGTATACTTAACAATTAACTGAAATTAAGTCACGAAATAAGTATGTGGGCGCGCTAACGCTATAGTAAACGAACACGGGACCAATGACAACTAAAACCAATGACGTCTCATCAAAACGCGCGCAAAATGGTGGCGTTTGAACGGCTCAAATTTATTCGATGTTTTAAATTTCACTTTGAACAATAACTTCACTATTTTCAAGCCTATTTATATTTTTTTCTATGTTATAAAGATGTAATTGATTAGTTAATGAAATAAAAAAAAATCATGCATATTCCCTACTGAGAACCTCCTCCTTTTTTGAAGTCGCTTAAAAAGGAGAATTGATTGAAGACTGGTTAACTATCTAAGCTTGTATCTAAATAATATCTACTTCTCAATTTTAAAAAGTTTTATTAAACGAGTAGTACTTACTTAATTCACAAAAAAACAGTTTGTCTTGTTTTATATTTCAATCACCCCTCCAAATTTGACCATAGCGAATGTTGTTTGATTTCGGCGATAGTAGCAGGGAGGACGGGCTGAATCCTCATTCCTTAAAATATCTAATCAATCTTCCTTTTCTATTATAACTTCGCAGATAAGTTTCAAAGTCGTTTCTCCGGTTAAATTAATAGACTTACTGATAAAGGTTGTATAGCCGCAGTTCTTAAATTTATCAAAGTTGACGGTGTGCCAGTAACATTTAATGACTCTTTCCATCCAGGATATTAGTATTGAAAGCTATTATAGAACAAAACTTGATGATTATTTTACGTATTTTAGAATAGGTTCCTACTTATTATTACGCAAACATGCAAAAGGTAGAGGTACTGTACATTATAATCAAATTGAGAGATCGTGATATTTTAAGTTAAGAAAACAAGATGGCATCAGGTTTGGTAAAAATTTACAAACATACTATGATCAAAATGAGTATATAATATTCCAATGTAGTTTGCATACGGAAAGCGTGTTTTTTTTGTAAAACTAACTTTTGCCCGCTGCTTTACTCAGATTTAGTAAATTTTTAAATTCAAAAATCAACCTTATCTTGATTCACACAACCTTTGATTCCCTAGTTTTACCCCTTCAGGGGTGGATTTTGAGATAACGTCAAAACACGTGTTTCTTTATCTCTAAATTGTTAGCCTAAAAAAATAGACAAAATAAAAACTGACTTAAAAAAACTTAATAATTCAAAATAATATAAGAATACAGATAACATTTCTATATTAAAGTCAGTGCCAAATTTCAAGACTTTCTAGAAGAGCATCGCTTGGAACCGACTTGAATATATATTATTTTTTACTTTTAAGTGTTTTTGAAGTCGGTTTTTATTTTTTATTTTTTTTATCTTTTTAGTGGATTTAATCTCTGACCACCGAAGTTACTTGAAAGAATACGACAAAGGGTCAATACGTGTCTATTGTATTTAAAAAACGAATCTCTAACTCCTAAAAGGTAAGGCATTCTTCCATCATCAACTCGGCTCATAATGACTACCAGACGCAAACATCTGAATAGCTTCGGAAAAAACATGAAATACTTGGTACACCAAGTATTTCATGTTTTTTCCATAAAATTAAAGGTTTCCCTCGATTTTCCTAGGATCCCATACTTAGATCTTGACTTTGATGACCATGAGACCAAAACAGGAGTATACTCGATCGAATACAAAAAGAATTTTTCATACCACCTGCTCGACAATGTTTAATTAGATCCCCCTTAACTTCAACGTAAAGCAAGACATTATATCCCAAGGGATTAAAGTGTTTTAAATATGGAACATAAAAATTGTATGAAAATTTAGCATAGGTGCTAGCTTAGGAAGGCAAAGGTTCTACGCCCATACAGCAGTAGCGTGCACTATCCACTAGAGACAAAGACATTCTACCTGTGTAAATAATGTTTTTATAAAATCTAAATACATAATTTCTTTACCAAAATTATAAAATATTTATCTACATAACACTGCAAGCTAAAATAAACAATTACATTTTACTTTATTTTTTATTGATAAAATACGTTTTCATCCCCCCATCTCGGAAAGAGTATTCTTGCTATTCGATGTCTGACCGCCAAAGCCGTTTTTATCCGCTTGAGGTTAAAGTAAATTTGAATTAAGAGCATCGCGTGCGACTAGGTATGTGATTTCAAAACATCATTAAACCTATTTACTTCCATCTCCATGGTGCCGAATTTATCATACAACTTTTTTTAAATTTGTTAAAAACTCAGACTTTGAACCTTAGTGTACTTTTGTTTTTGATTTGCTTTGCGCGCGCCATTTTGTTTTGACGTCGTATTATTATAAATAAGAAACTTGAAAATAAGTAAAAAAACGTATTATTTGTTATACATAATATAAATATTTTTCTGTAATAGATACAGTACTATCATAATGGTGTAGTAAATATGTACCTAAACTGAAATAAAAGTATCTTGTGATTGTATTATGTTTTATTTTGCATTTAGTCATTTCCTCGCTGAGGGTGGATGAAAAGTTACGTGTTGCACTCGAGTGCAAAGATTTTTCACCTTGTGCTCTTTTGATTCCCTCGCTAACGCTCGGGATTCTAAATCCTTCGCTTGCTCGATCATCAAAGTTGAGCACGCGGTTAAAAAGCAACTTTGCACTCATGTATAACAAATAACTATTTAAGCAAAAAGCGCCATCTTTTGACGGCCACCATTAACTATTGATAAAAACGAATAAAAGCAGCGTAAAGCAAGACACTTAAGGCTGTCAGCCATTGATTTACTAGTAAATCAATGCTGCCAGCGGATAAACAGCATTTGGAAAAATTACGCGGCATATTTAAAAATAAAGAATGTGTCTACAATTTGTTCCATAATTTGCACCAACAGTATTCCGTTGTATTGTTTTCATAGCTAAAACTTTGCCGCCAACGCCATTACGTATTTCAAAATTGTTATATCTTGTTGCTTACGTTAATAAAGTGCTTAGTGGAATGTGTTTAGTGGCATCAATAATACAGTCTTTTTAGAAGTTGATTCAGTGTTTTATTGATAAAGTTAAAAAACGTAAGTAAATGTCCAGGTGCTTCAGCTTTTTTTTATTTGGGGTCAATAGGTTTTTAGTCAATAGACTATTTGAGATTTATTTCGACAGTTGTGTGTAGTAATTAATTGCTGTTTCAAAAGTAAATATACTTACAACAAAGTTGAAAAATAAAATAATTTTATTTGATACCATTTTATTGTTAATAAATTAATATTCGTCCTGCGTGCTATTAAAGGTCATTGACAGGGTCCAGCAGCTGATCGTATCGTATTGTAAATCGATATCTAGACTAAGTTCATACTTGTTATATTATTATTATATATGTTTTAAGTTTTTGTAATGTTTTAAGCTTTACTTAAGATATAATTACTGCGTAACGTGTTCGTGCTTGAGAAAAATAAATCTTTTTTTGTATTTTATGGTTTTCATGATAATATCATAATTTTAACCATAGTTATAGCGATAGTGATAATGATAATGTGACAGTGCTTATGATGAAAATTACCACCTAAGTAATTGGTTATAGAGCCCTGAGTTTTTATTGTCTCGCAGATGGTATGAAAAGTAGAGTATTCACCTCTGGAATAAAGCAGTGTCTTCGTCTTAGGCAACTTGAACCCCTCGCTTCACTTAGGACTCTACATAACTATTAAATTTTGTTAAATTTTGACTCCCTCGGTACGCTCGGGAGTTAACTCTAGTCCCTCGTTACGCTCGGGGTTCAATATGGCACCCGTGACGTTAGTCACTGCTTTAATCCCTTGGTGCATAATCTACTATTAAAAATCAGTCTACAATTAGCGAAGGAATCGAGTAGTATAGGTACACAAAAAAAAAGGCAAATCAAATTGGAAACCTCCTTTTTTGAAGTCGGCTAAGAACAAAGTTTCATGCTTCTAACTTCAAAAAGAATGGACTTTAATACAATCTTTTAACCCTTTTCTCACCCTCTTGAGGCTGAATTTCAAAAAATCCTTTCATATTCCTTGTCTACGAAAACGTCATAAAAACACCTGTATGAAAATTCAGCTTTAGGTCCAAGGGTATAGGCTGGGCGTTGATGAGTCAGGCCTTCGCTTTTTATATTTACTAGCCAACTAATTGAAAAGTTTTGAACAACTTTAACTATGAACTTTACTACTAGAAAAGTATATCTAAAAATTGCGAAAATAAATCAATTGTTACATATAAATGTTCAACATCCACTGAACCTAAATGGAACAGCTGATTTTTTCGCGACTACAAGATTGATCCCCTAGTAAAAGTTGTTTACTTTGCTTGTCTGAACACGCATACAAAATTTGGCTTGCTTCAAAAGTAGCCTGTATAAATAGGTGTCACATTTAGATCGCTCAGTATGGGCAAGTCTAAAACTATAAGATCTGATCTTAGGAACCATGTCACCGATTTTAGGGACAAGAAAAACTACATACATAGATTTAAAAAAAACTTGTACTCAGTTCGGAAAAATAAAACTTACATAATTTCTATTGGGATATTGTATAGATCCAATAGAAAGCAAAGCAAAACAATTCTACAAAAAAGCAGTAACTTTTCAGCCAATTCTTGCTTTTCATCGTGAGCTTTTTAATGATGAATATGTAATATGTACAATGTTTTTTAATTTATTACATGACACAATGTTTTATGATTATATAAAAGCTTGTCCCGAAATTAACATATTTTATAAAACATATATATTTTGTTCTTAGAATTACCATATCAAGATAAAGTCCAACTGTATTGTATTATTGTTTTTCTATGTAGGTAAATCTCGTGACAATCATCATCATCATGGCCCTGTCCTAATTGGCCATCGCTCGTGCGATGATGCGTTGCGATTTCATCGTGCGATGAAACTGCTCGCGCAATGAGAAAACGTATGTCCTAATTGGCCATCGCTCGTACGATGATGCGTTGCGATTTCATCGTGCGATGAAACTGTCGCGATGCGATCACTCTCGAAATGGCTCTTGACAGAGATGCACAGTTTTTGCTTTCGAGTAATATTCCTCTAATCATAAATAGTATTAAAAAAAGAAAACGTAGACCACATAATATACTCTATAAATACAGAAATAAGCGCGATGAATTTCGCAATCAGTACTTCGACGTACGGAATAACGAAGAAGATTTTTACGAATATTTGTCAATGACAACAGAAACCTTTGATTACATCTGTAATGGAATACGCAGCGATTGTAATCGTAAGGTTACAAACTTTAATAGACCCATAAGTGTGGAAGAAAGATTGGTGTTAACATTGAGGTAAGATTCTTTTATGTATTTATTTTTATTATTTGCATTTACAACGCTATATGTATTTAAAATAAATGTTTAAAATAGAAAAAGGTATTTTTTTTGTCTCGGCTCTTTCCCGGACTGGATTCGAATCTGCATCCTCGAGTAACCGGCTCGATGCTCTAAGACAATATTACAATACATTTTATTAATTGGTTGGTAATACAATTTATTGGTTTTAGACTCAGAGTTAGACGAAAATCTTTTATCTAACTTTTATCTAGTTTAAACATTAATTAGAAGTTTTTTTTTTATACTTACCTATAGTTTAATAAATGTTTTGTATAGATCAATGAGTACCTATTATAATATACATATCAAGTCTTGTGTTTGTGCCGCCTAGCCAACGGCGGGTACGGTGCGGTTACGCATTTCCCCCCGAGAAAAAAAAAAAAAAAGGTTACCTAGAGAATTAATGTACCAACTTGTTATATTAAAATAATATTTTTATTATACACGGTTATTTTTTTATCACCCTGGAAAATTTAAGGGACACTTCACGACATGGTATTATAATGATTTAAATATAAATAAAAAAATAGATAACTCACTTAATTTTATAATTTTTTTTAAATACAAAAAATGCTGCACTAGTCGAGAGCAGCATTTTTAGATTTTTTATATTTTTTTATAAAAATATTTTTTTTTATATAATAATGGATGTGTCCTGCAGCGTCCCTAAAATTTTCCAGGGTGATAAGAAAATAACCGTGTATACAAGTTTATTTTTTAATTATCACAAAAAAACTATGTGCTTGTGCAGACAAGCAAACTGAATAACTTTCACTATGGGACCAACTTTGAAAACCCCAAAAATATCAGCTGTTCCATACAAATGTTCAACATTCACTGTACCTAGATGTATGTAACAGCTGATTTTTTTTTGCGATTTCAAAGTTGGTCTTATAGTGAAAGTTATTCAGTTTGCTTGTCTGAACAAGCACACAAATTTTTTGTGATAATTTAAAAATAACCTTGTATATCTACCTATTTTACGTAAAATTAATTTAGTTACATAATAATATATGTGAATATATGTAAAAAGTGGCTATTTTAAGAAGCTTGTTGTTGCTTGATTTGCAAAACGCCCATGAGTTTATATGCATAGCTGGGCATTAACTCGTTAATCCGTTAATCGTTAATTAACGAAGTTAACATTTCTATTAACGGATTAACTTTTAAGTTAACTTTAAAAAATGTTAACGGACTCGTTAACTTCCGTTAAATTATCCTAAGTCCGTTAATTGTTAATCCAGTAGGTACCTACTATTTACCAAAAAGATACCGCACAGGCACCGCGCCGTGTCACGAAAAACGTATTCTGACAAGTACGTTCGTCTTTTTTTCACCGGCAAGAGCCTCACTCTCAGACAAGAACTTCAACATACTAATGTTCCTGAAGGGGAATATCCACATTGTGCCAGATAATTAAATTACACACTTTTATTTTTTATATAGGACAAGTGGGGCGCATTGGAACACAGGGTACAATAAAACAAAGACGATAATTGTTGTAATTTACAACAAATTCACTCAATTTTGCTTCGATCAATAAGAGCGTCTCATACGGCACATGATAGCGCAGTGCAATATGACCAGTCTTCGACAACAAAGTTTTAATGTGAAAAAAATTGTTTTGAGGGCTCCAAAGCTGTAATTTCGTTACGAAGAATTTTCGATTTCACAAGAAAAGTATCAATAAGAGGTATGCTATATTTTATTGCATGATTTTTAAATAATTTACGCATTAAATGCAGTAACATGTGCAGTGAAAAACATAACCCAACATTTTAAAGATATTTTTAAAAGATTCAGATACTGTATGGGGCGCAATGGAACGGAGTACTATGAGACAGTGTTCATTGTTGCCCCGTTATTGCATGCCCGGGATAGATTATTGGATTTTTGTTACATATTTTGAAGTAATAATGGTGAAAAGTCGTAAGAAAACGGCAGATAAGAGCTTGCATAGTAAAACGATGTGCGAGCAGCGCTGTTGAACTTGTAGGATATGGTACGAGTTAACGAACTGCTGCTGACCTAAAAATACCAAGTCCAGTAAAATTGCATCGATATGTTAAAAAAACCAAAGCAGCAGGAGATAGAGACGCAGGAATGAATATAGAGTTTTCATTTTTTTTACTTTATTAGCCTTGTTCCAATGTACCCCAGATACCGTTTCATTGTACCCCAGACCTGGTGCTCATTGAAACAGAAGAGGCGTTGAGGAAAAACGCAGTTTTTTATAGGTTAAGGTTAATTTTTTAACTTATTTTTGTTCTTAATAGGTAGATTATGGACCGTTGTTGATCGTTCTAAACAAATATAATCAAAATATAAAGCACAGTTTTTCTAAAAAATAAAAATGCTTTTTTCGTTTCATTGTACCCCACCTGTCCTTATATTTATACACTGTCTTTTTTTGAACCTAACCTATTAACTTCCAGAACCCAAAACAACAGTTTTTGTAAGCAGATCACTAACGCAACGATATAAAAAATGCAATTTTAATCACGTGTTAACGGATTCACGATTAACGTTAACTTGCGTTAAATCTTCCGAAATGTAACGTTTTAACGTTTAACGAAGTTAATTTTTTTAGTAACGGATTAACGATTATCGAAGTTAACTATTTGATTAACGGTGCCCAGCTATGTTTATATGTACTATGTAAATACCTAAATTCATTAATATAAGAATGAATTGATTAAAAATCAATATGAGATAGAAATAAAAAACTGAAACAATTTTTAACTATGTATTTGAATTGGATAAAACAAAGAAAAAATTAAATTATGTATATTGTAACTACGAGTTTGGGACGGTGGCGACATGTATGAGGACGAGGTAGTAGATGCGTGTACTGGCGAAGGTAAAATTGAAGCAGAATGTGCAGAGTAGGGAGAGGTGCAAGGGGAAGCGATCGTTTCAGCAATTTCATCCGCAATTAAATTCTGTATTTTACTTCTTAATCGCAGTTTTTGTACCGCGTTTAAATACCGAAAATTCGGAGCAAGTGATTTTAAAAATAGCATATCTTCATCATCGACTTCATTCTTTTTTTCCTTAAAAGCTTTAATTTTCTCTTCTTCAATTTTTAACATTTTGGCTTCAAATTCTGAACAAGCAGTTTGCGTTTCGATGATCTACTCGTACTATCCAAAGAGGACGTACTCGCACTCTGGCTTATTACATTGCGCTCCCAAGAAGATGTACTCACCCGCGCTCTCTGACTTATTAGATAGTGCTCTTGGATAACGGCTAATGATTCATCATCTTCATCCTCAGATACCGTATTAGGCAAAATATGGGAAGGTTCAGTTGAATTTCTTTCGTCAGGCAACTGTGAATTTTGATCTGATCTGTAACTATCGATTTCAAACTCCCAATCATTGGCAGATTGCGCGCCTTGTGATTCATCATCATTGGCGTCATAATTACTCTGAGTTGGTAGAGGCGCCATTACATCTTTTAAAAATGTCATATGATGATAATAGGTCCACTTTCCTTGATACTTCGATTCAGTTGGGCTGCCTGGATCTCCAGATCGTCGCTTACGTACCTTTTTTAATTCTTTTTGGAAGACATCCCTCAAGTTTCGCCACCTCCCTTTAACTTCATTTTCTGTAACAAAAGTAATATTACAATAGTATACCTATAAATTTATTGAATTAATTGTATTTTTTTTAATTACAGATATCTAATAACAGGAACACCTTTTCGAAAGCTGGTAGTGCCATTTCGTATTTCAAAAACAGCGATAGCAAATATTGTGGTCCAGGTTTGCAATGCAATTTGGAATAATTTTAACAATACCCATATGAAATTTCCAAACACAGAAGATTTCAAAGAAATTGCTAATTCATTTTCAAATTTAAACAAATTTCCACACTGTTGTGGCAATCTCGACGGTAAACACATTCATCTCAACAGACCGCATCTATCTGGTAGCATGTATTATAATTACAAAAATTATTACTCAATTGTTTTGTTAGCGGTCTCCGATTCACAAAATACGTTTCGAATCATAGATGTCGGGGCTTACGGGAAAGATAGTGATGGAGGTGTTCTCAGCAATTCAAATTTTTTTAAAGAACTAAGCAGTGGAAATATTCAACTACCACTTGAGGAACGACTACCACAAAGCAGTATTATCGCGCCATACGTATTTTTAGGAGATGAGGCGTTTCCACTCTAAACATTCTTAATGAGACCTTATCCAAGAAGGCAGGCATCAGGAGATGCAAGTAAATCAAGATTTAATTACAAATTATCCACTACGAGGGTAGGAATAGAATGCACATTTGGAATGGCTGCGAATAAATTTAGAATTCTTTTAAAAAGTATTGAAACATCAGTTGAAAATGCAATTAAAATTGTAAAGGCAGTTTGTATATTGCATAATATTATAGTACATATGGATGGAAAACAATCAGAAATGACCATAACAAATAGTCAAATAAACAACAGTTTGAGGAGAATTCAACGTAATACAATTAATAATGCATCAACAAGAACCGCAATTAATGTCAGACAAAAATTTACGACTTATTTTTCTAATCAATAATTATAATATTATGTTTAATTAAACATATTTCAATTAAAACTTACTTGTTTTATTCAAATTCTTTACAATAATACCCCACTCTTTCTCATTTTTCAGTCTGTTTATATAGTCTTCAGACCATTTGTTCCAAACAATCGGATGAGCACGCACTTCATTAATTAGGTCTTCTTCAAATGTCATGTTGAGTTGAACCAAACCACAGAACCAAACCGAACGACATACGAACCGAACGAATAACACAAAATAACTTGTTCACTATTAGTTTGTGCACAAAATGGCGGGCCGGCCGGTCGGTGGACGTACCCCTCCCTTGCCCCTCGCCGCTTGGTCGCGCGAGCGGCGTGAATTTTTAGGACAATCAGTATAGCTCAATTTCCCGTAGTATTACTATTCTCTTTGAGCTCAAGTATGTTTGATCGCACGAACGTCCGATTTAACAATGCGTCGATGGTCGTGCGATGAAAACTAGACAATTTGGTCGTATCGCATGATCGCGCGACCGCCAATTAGGACATTCAGTAGAATCAGTATGTTTGATCGCACGATCGCGCGAGCAGTTTCATCGCACGATGAAATCGCAACGCATCATCGCACGAGCGATGGCCAATTAGGACAGTGCCTCACCACAGCTCATATACGTCCCCACCGAGGAGCACGAGCCTACCCTGACATGTTAGGGCGATTAGGCCTTAGTCAAACAACGCTGGCCCAGTGCGGATTGATTGACTTCACATACACCTTTGAATTACTTCGCAGGTGTATGCAGGTTTCCTGATGACGTTTTTCTGCACCGTAGGAGCGTCAGATAAATGTACGTATGAAATTACGAGCGACATAAGAACGGTCCATAGGTCAAACAGTATAGCTTGATAAGGAGCACACTGTACATGGCAGGATCGATCGCGGGCCTCCCGATTCTACTCGGGGCACAGTCCAGTGCCGAGACCACAGCGCCACTGAATCTCGTGACAAGCTTATAAATTACCATAAAAAAATTGTGTCATGTAATGAATTGAAATTTATTTTCCTCTTTTTAGAGCATTTAAATGTTTTTTAACCGACTTCAAAAAAGGAGGAAGTTCTCAATTCGATGCGTATGTTTTTTTTGTGTGTATGTTACGCGATTACGCCGCCAGTTCTAGACCGATTTTCAAAATTCTTTTTGTATTCGATAGAGTATACTCCAAGGGTGGTCCCATGGTTACCAAAGTCAGGATCTGATGATGGGATCCCATGAAATTCGAGGAAAACCCTTAAATTTTAAGGTGTTTCCAACGTGTTTTGTGTGTATGTTACGCGATTACTCCGCCAATTGTGGACCGATTTTCAAAATTCTTTTTGTATTCGATAGAGTATACTCCTAAGGTGGTCACAATGTCACCGAAGTCAGGATCTGATGATGGGACATCATCAGATCTTGACTGACAAAGGAATAGAAAATGCTTCAAAAGCCTAGTTTCCTATTCCTTCAAATTAAAGCCGCCTATAACTTCACAAAAAAATGGGAGCATTTTGTAATCTATTGTTTTTATTTTATTCTTAAGCTTTATTTTTGAAAGGTTTCTTTTTCCAGACTCTTCAAAGAAACTCTTTGAAATGCAAATTTTTCTACCAACTCTTTTCATTTAAGTCTGTACCTATTATGTGTAATTTTCTAACTATTATACTCGTGCAAATGACTACAACTTTTTGCTTGTTTGACTATAAAATCTGAACATCACTTTCTTTTGCAGTAAGTACTGAAAATTTCACCTTTCCTCGTGAGAATAGGAATGAATTTAAGCTCTTGGGCGTACTAAAAATACAAGGGTAGAAATTTTGCGAACACCGTTGAAAAATTGCATTTGCTCTGGCTGCTGCACGCTGCATTAAATCTTCTAAGTGCTGCCACCGAAATAGGTTTTAGAGGGCAAATAAGTGCATATCTTACGTCAACACACGTGTTTTGCTCTTGGCAATAAGGTTGGTAGATATATATAAATGTATTCTATATAATTTACTATAAGTGCACTTCTGCGCAGAGATAGAATACTCGAAACAAAACCCTTAAATTGCATAATGTAGGTATTACCACAGTTTAACAATGCATAACTGTGGTATTACTACTGTACTAGAGCGCCTGCTCAGGTATGCCAGAATACCGTAGGACTCCGATACACTGTAGCTTATCCACTATCCCGTATACCTTCTAAACCTTTCTCAATAACCTCTCCTTTCTCAGAATTGAATCACAGATCTCGAACGGGTCTACCGTTTGAGATCTGTGATTCAATTCTGCTACTGTTACGGCAACCGAAATAGAAACATTGCGAATAGAGCCGACCAATCGTACGCGAGATTGACTTTTAAATGTTCAATGACGTGATTATGAGACGTTCTGATTGGTTAAAAGCAACGGTTTAGTTTCGTTACGTCAGAGCTTATTATATACATACAGTCATTATATTGGTAGCCCCGAACGAACCCTCTTGACTAACCCGTCTTGGCCAGCGTCATGTAGTAGGTCGATTCGTTCTCGTCTACGGAAAGGCCCCTCAGTAGAGGGACGTATTCAATATTCAAATTCAATATCGTTTATTCAGATTGAATTATTACATAATCGCTTTTGCATGTCAAAGAAGCTATGCCATTGGTTCACAAGTCTACGGCGGGAGACCTTGCACTGAAAAGAACCAGTAAGAAAACCAGCAAGGGCTATTTTTACAGAGTCATCAATTGGAAGCAGACTTCAAAGCAAAAGTTCAAGCTTAACTTCCATTACAAGATTAGATGTGTCAGTTCATATTATACACTTAAATCTGCAAATTAAGTCTACAATTAAGACCAAGCATTGTCATCATTTAGATAATCATTGACTTTATAATACCTTTTACTCATTAGAGTCTTTTACATGCACTTTAAACTTATGAAAAAGCAAGTCAGTAACACTTTGTAGAACTTTGTTATAAAAACTTGTACATTTTCCCATAAACGAGCCTCTAGTTTTTTGGAGCCTGTACGTTGAAATGGCAAGTTTATTTCTATTGCTTGTGTTTAAATGATGAATTTGAAAAATTGTTTTAAATTTTAATTTATTTTTTATAGACATTCATCATATTTTCATAAATATACTGTTCTGCTATATTTCTTTAAATAAATGTTTTAGAGAATCCCTTTCTCGTAAGTTATATATAGCACGAACTACTCTTTTTTGAACTACAAAAATAATTTCTATACTAGCAGCCGATCTCCACAGTAATAGCCCATACGAAATGAGCATGACACTGTAAAAATAACTAAAGTCAATCTTGCCGTTTCAACATTAGTTAGTTGACTTATTTTTTAACTTCAATTGCCGCAGAACTAAATCTGTTTGCCAAGGACTCAATATTTATTATGCATCCCATTGCAATCTAGAATCTAGTGTAATGCGCAAATATTAAGTAGAATCTATGAATAATTCTGACCAAGGAAAGTAGACACTGTTGTGGAAATGAATAATCCAATTATTGAATTATTCAATAATTGGATTATTCATTTCTACAACAGTGTCAACTTTCTTTACATTTGACAATGAGAATTTTATACATTTAGTTTTATTTGAGTTTAGTGATAAATAACTCATAGCGAATCAATGCAAAACTTTAGACAGAGTAAGTACTATTTACATCGTCAGTATTTCGTTTTTCTCTGTCAATCTTAAATATTAAAGAAGTATCATCTGCAAATAGTACTCTATCGCACAGATTGTTAGTAAATATAAATTAAGAAGAGCAAAGGTCCCAAAATTGATCCTTGAGGCATGCCCAGCCCATGCATTAATAAGTCTAATTGCTTTTTCAGAGACACCATACCGCTTGAGATTATTTAAAAGAGTTTGGTGACCAACGCAGTCAAAAGCCTTTACTAGGTCACAAAATATTGCCTGCATTTTGTTTACACTACCAAGCGGTAAAAGTGTAAAAAGAATAAAATCAATAAAGAAAAAAATTCGTTTCGGGCGGAAATGTATTTAAGAATTGCAACGAGTGCAACGACCTTTGGTAAAACCAAATTGATTCGTATGTAAAATGTTGTTACTTGTGAAATGATCAGTTAACTGATTAGATGTAAGTATTTATTTATTTCTTTATTCTTAAGTACATTGGTGTAGAAGGCGGACTTAATGCCAAAGGCATTTTCTGCCATTCGACCTTAGGGTGAATCTGAGAATCGTGAGGTAGATGTAAAAAATGTGACTACTAATTTGATGAACAGTATTATGAAATATAATCAAACAAACGATAAATATAAAATAATACATGCACTATACTATACATACAAATACATATTATAATATTATATAATCTATACTAATATTATAAAGCTGAAGAGTTTGCTTGTTTGTTTGTTTGCTTGAACGCGCTAATCTCAGGAACTACTGATTCAAATCGAAAAATTCTTTTTGTGTTGGATAGTCCATTTATCGAGGAAGGCTTTAGGCTATATAACATCACGCTACGACTAATAGGAGCTGAGCATCAATAACAAATGTTGCAAAAACGGGTAAAAAATATACGGCGAAACGTAGTTCGCTGGCACAGCTAGTAAATATATATTGCTGAATAGTAAGTATGATAATTGAATCTGCAGGTAATAGTACACATGGAGAAGGTAGTAATGTCCTGTGTAAGTAAGTAGTATATGGTTTGATTTTGCAGATTTAAGATTCCAGAAAATTTTTAAAATCTTAGAAGAAGGATTAATTTGGTAATAATTGCAGATGTACCATTTACTGCTGTAAAAGCCGCTCAACTATGGAAGTACTTCAACTCATGGAATCTTACACCATGCAAGTTTAATTTTAATACGAGTAAAAAGTAGCCTACCGAAACGTATATAGCTCAGTGTGAGTAATTGAGTATAAAGTATCTTTATTTATTTTATCTCTGTGTAAGTGTCTGTCGTGTTTACACATTAATTAGCTGCACTGTTCTGAATGGAAAAATTTAGCACCATTCATGTCATTTGATAACTCTTCGGCCCCTATTTCAGTCGTTGTCATAGCATCTCCCCTCACCCTGGGGCTTCAGCGGGCGAACTGAAAATGACAGTGGTGAGATTCGTAATAAAGCGTGTCGTTGCCGCGTGTTTTTTGTAGGGACATAAAGACGTCTAGAGATCTTTGATATTTGCAAGAAAAACGATGATAAAACTTGAAATGTGCCGCTTACATAAATTACTGGATAGTTAGAAACAGACGTGTTTTATATGTTATGTTAACTTCTTGTTAAATTTAAGAGAGTCCTCCGCCAGTTTTATAAGTGGCATATGTCCTCATAAAAAGAAATATGTTTCTTATTTTGAGGACATATGCCTACATATATAACATTGGACATTTCTATGATAATTCTAGCGAGATCCTTAGAGCTATGTTTTTAATATATTATTTCTATACCATCCACCCTTTTTTTGGATCATCACATATCCACAACTTAAGGGCAAAACACACTAGGATATAAGTTGTATTGTGCGTGTGTAAGTGCGTCATACCTTTGTTTACGAATTAAATCATTACAAATCATGAAATCAAATATAATGAAAACTATCGTAAATGTATATAATTATATAGGGATACATACAATTTATGCCAGACCTCTAGGGCTATTATCTAATCTATGGCTAGAGAGCCAATGGCATCAACTTATGGCGTTTGGCCACCAAACTAACTTTACCCTATAGTCTTATAAGTTTGTGTTGTGTTGTCTCTACTATAACGTGCAGGTGTGGCCTGTGTGCTAAGGAGCTAAGGAGGCCCCTGATACGCGCGACTTTAGGCCCCCGTCTGGAGATTACCCAAATGTCCATGGTAATTCTTCACAGGCGTTAAGACCCGAACCGCAGCTAACTGGGCTGTCCCGGGGTGGTACGGATAACAAGGTTTCCCATTCCCCGCGTCACCTTCATTATCATTGATTTACTACCAAACGTAGATAACGCATGAACGATCTAATAGTGGGCTGGTGAAGAACTGCTCAATCGCGACTCGTGCAGTTCCTTTCCATAGTGAGTGATTACCTGTTGGCACGTAAACATGCCGAAATGCGCATTCAAAAGTTGTGGTAACAATAGCCAGAAACGGCAGAAAAAGACGGGATTTCATATTTTGCGTGGGTAAACTCATTACACATCTTATCATGTATTCAAATATTCGATTTATACGTAAAAACCAATCAAAAACAATTATTTTAATCATAAACATGTCGCTTCGCTTCAGTGTCAGTACATCACAATCGTCTCACTCGCACGGGCGTCGTATCACGATGTGTTATCTCATTCATGCGTTGGAGCGACAATGCAATGAGCAATTTCAAGCATTATGTTTTTCGAGTGTATAAAGCTCATATTTTCTTGTAGCAATTACTAAAACGTCGTTAGATCTGTGGCTAGGTATGAAATGATGTAACTGCCCACGGTTGTACTTAAAATAATTACCGTAATAATGCAGAATAAGGTTTAATTCGATAAATACGGTACTTTCTTTATGGTAATTTTCATTCGGGCGTGCATATTCAAGTATATATCAGCGAGTACAAATGTATAGTCGATTAGGTGACAGATTTCAAGCGCGTTTTTGTATGAAGCGCTCTATCTATGTTTGGTAGTAAATCAATGTTCATTATAAACAAGATGGACATCGAGATTGGTTTAGTGGGTCGTCCGCATAATTTCGAATGACTACACACACATCTACTAGCCATCCGACACGAATGATGCGCAAAAGCATTCCATTCCACCTTGTAAACAACCATTTGGTTGGTGGCAAGGCTTCTGAACACACAGCTAGCTAAAATTTTCTCAATTTTGTCGCCACAATAACGGTATTGTGTTCCAACAATTAGGGGGTAAGATAGCCAGTTCCTCAGTTAATGAGGAGTCCTTATCGTCAGTTACCGATCACTTATGGGTCACCCCACCTCTCCGCTTTTCCTTTGTAAGCATTCACGAGATTATTAAGTTTTGAGACACAATCTGTTTAGATTATAATTTTATTATGAATATACTTAAATGAATAGAATTGAACAAAAAGTCAATAATGGCTCAAAAGTCATAGATTAACTACAATTTGAATTTAGACAATTTGAGCTTAGGTCAAAGTGATTAAAAGTTATATACATATAATATCTTGATAGTCATTTGATTAGTGTGCTTAGTCTCAGTATAAACTGTTCAAATCTTCACCTTTACAACCTAATCTTTTGATTTCATTCAACTATAATTTTTAAATAGGTAGGTACCCCACGTTTTACCCATACGAGAGGTTGACTTTTTAGTACGCGAGCGCTTCGTTGTCTAGAACCAGCGCTAAATGGACTCCTGACTGTTTAAGTGCAGTTTTCGTTACACTCCATAATTTTTATTACAATGTTATTTTATGTACTTACTTACTAGTCTAAAAATTATGATGTTCGACATACCTAACTAAAATGTCTAGCTTCGAAATAGATTTTTTTGCATTTTCTGTAATTAATCTTTAATTAGTCTGTTTATTAATAACATTAATTTTGTCTGAATTGCTGTCATATATTCATAAAGCAACTTGCAAACCTCTTTTGTTCTATATCTTTTCACTGAAGCAAGCAATTATTCGATATAAAGAACTTGCTATTGTTTTCCTAACAGGCGCTTAATACGTACACAATAAATATCGTTCGATCCACTAAGTAAATACTTTTCAGGACCGAAGGGCATACCGTTTTTCGATCCGATAAGCAGACCAAATGAGGAAATACAGAAGTTATTTCTGAATCACGCTATTTATTGAAGGCAAACGCCTCGCAGAAGAATATAGCCAAATAACATCGTGTTGTATTTTAGGCAAGCACCAGAAGTTTCATTTTCTTTATGTGAGTGACGTCAATAGAGGTCATTGGGGGTTGTCCTGTAAGTACTGTCATACTGATAGTAGAGGTCATTGGGTTAACAACGCATAGGTACCTAACTCCGATCCACGGGATTCAATACGCTACTACCTATTATAACCAACAACATTTGTGCCGTATGCTTCTTTGCAACACATAGGTACTGTAAAAATGTAATATGAAATTTCAACATTATTAGTATAGCAATAGCTTTACTTCTAACGTGCAATAGTGATTTGATCAACACAAAAGCATCTTATTTTTTGCCACAAGTGCCTTTAAATCACGAACTATTAAGTAGTCTAGATTTGAATCACGAGCGTAACGAGTGATTCTAATATGATTTCTGGGAAAAAATTGCTTTTGCTTTTGAAGAAACAAGCTTATTTGTAGGTATATCCAATTTAAATTAACCTAGCACTGCGACGTAGACAATACACATATAGGTATAAAATCAAAAGCTTTCTATTATAGAATAATTACATGACATAGGTGTCAGAGGAAAACCTCATAAATGGCTTCAGTCCTATCTAAAGGACAGGCAACAATATGTCCAGATAACATACCAAAACAACGAGACTAGTACCATAGAACAAATTCATTCTTTGTGCAAGACTATAAATTGGTCCATACCTCAAGGTAGCGTATTGGGATGCATTCTATTCATCATATACATCAACAATTTGCCTACATTGACTAGCTTTCCGTGTGTAATGTTTGCGGATGACATTTCTTTACTCTTTAAGTGCCCCAATAATGCAGTCGACAACTTACAAATAGTACAAACTTTTCAACATATTAAAACTTGGCTCGCAAAGCAAAACCTCCAAATAAATAGTTGTAAAACTAAAGCTATCCAATTCAGGCCGTACCAAAAGAAGCCTTTACAGCTGTCTACCTTAACAAGTAATATAGACATAGGGGAAGTGAACAACTTTACTTTGTTAGGGATGACTATGGATACTCATCTGTCGTGGAAATGTCACATTGAAAAGTTGACAACGAGCCTCTCGAGTTTCTTATATGCTCTCGCAATTTTAAAAGCCAACACACATTTAGAGGCTGCAAAGTCCGCCTACTACGCATATGCGCACTCAAGACTACGGTACGGTATATTGTTATGGGGCGAGAGTACTGATGCTCACCAACTGTTTGTCATGCAAAAAAAATGTATTCGTATTCTTGTTAATATAAGTAAACGTAAGAGCTGTAAACCTCACTTCATTAAACAAAAAATACTATCCCTAGCCTGCATATACATCATGGAAGTGGGTAAATTCGTGAGGAAGCATCCCGATCTCTTTACATTTGACAGTAATCCCAGACGTAAAACCTTGCTAAAATTAAGCACCACCCCAAAGCTCCAAATTTTCAAACAAAGCCCATTCTATAGAATCGTTCGTATTTATAACATGTTACCACAAGCAATAAGAAATGAGAATAATTATACAACTTTTTGTAGTAAACTAAAACAGCACCTAGTTCTAAAATGCTATTACACGGTTAAGGAGTACTTAAGTGACAAAAAGTGTAAATAAATATGACCAAATGACATAATTACCACAAAGTGACAATTAATACGCCTGATAATATGACCGCAAACAATTGACAAAGATTAAAGTATTTAAATCTAATTAAATTAATCATATAATTAAATATTGACATACCTTATTGTAATTGACTAGTAATTTGTAGTAATGGATTTATAATTGCGTTATTTTTTTTTTATTACTTATTTGTATTAATGGATTGATAATTGCGTTGTTTTATTTATATTTCACTATTGAATGTTGCATGATATGTTAGAATGATTGACCAATTTTAATTTAATTTAATTTAGTTGTAAAAACAGTAATTAATAATAATATAATAAATAACAAATAAGAGTTGATACAATTAATGGCAAAGTAATAATTATAATTTGTAACTCCGTTCGCGATCTGCTAATAATGTTGCAGTGCCCTTGCTGGGTGCATGTACTGATACTGTTTAATGTAACTTACATCTTTACACGTACATGTAAGCAATAAATAAATAAATAAATAAGGTCACTTGCTATTTTGAAAGGCAAGGTGTGCATTTCATCTAAAATATGTTTGATACAGACGTATTACATTAATTTCGTTTAATACACGCCATACAATAATGATGAAACAAAAATAACTGTTTATCACGACTTACAACTTTGCTAGTTTTAGCTCATCAGGAACTACAGGTAAGTACTAACTAGACACGCGGCAGCGTGACAAACAAGCCAAGTTCAAGCCAAAAGAACTAGCGAGCAGCACGAGTAATTTGACACGAATCACTTGGAATCCCTTTTGACCCTTTTTAACCGACTTCAAAAAAGGAGGAGGTTATCAATTCGATGCGTATGTTAATATTTTTGAGTATGTTAAGCGATTACGCTGCCAATTGAGGACCGATTTTCAAAATTCTTTTTGTAATCGATACAGTATACTCTTAGGGTGGTCTCAAGGTCACCAAAGGCAGGATCTAATGATAGGATTCCATGAAAATCGAGTGAAACCCTTAAATTTTATAGGTATGTCAAACGTGTATTGTGTGTAATGTTAAGTGAATGCTCCGCCAATTATGGACCAATTTTCAAAATTTTTTTCGTATTCGACAGAGTTTACTCCTGGGGTGGTCTCAACGTCACCAACGTCGTTGATAAAATCCTATGAGAACCGAGGGAAACCCAGGGCCGCGTCGACTCCCGGCAGCGCCTGTGTGCAAAGCCTATGAAGCGCCTATTTTTTGTCGTCGTGGAGGATCTTTTCCCGCGCTCGCTTCGTCATCTGGTGCCCCCAGCGTCTTGGCGCCTGTGTGCGCCGCACACTTCGCACACAGGGGCGGCGCGGCCCTGGGGAAACCTTAAGTTTTATAGGTACGTCCAACGTGTTTTGTGTGTATGCTACGCGATTACTCCGCCAATTGTGGACCGATTTTCAAAATAATTTTATATTCAATAGTGTATACTCCTGAGGTAGTCCCAAAGACAGGATCCGATGAAGGGATCCCATGAAAATCGAGGGAAGCCCTTAAATTTTATAGGTATATCCAACGTGTTTTGTGTGTATATGTTAAGCAAATACTCCGCCAATTGTGGACCAATTTTTAATATTCTTTTACTATTCGATAGAGGATACGCTTGGGGTGGTCTCAAGGTCACCAAAGTCAGGATCTGATGATGGAATCCTATGCAAATCTAGGGAAATCCTTAAGTTTTATATGTACGTCCAACGTGTTTTGTGTGTATGCTACGCGATTACTCCGCCAATTGTGAATTGATTTTCAAAATTCTTTTCGTATTTAATTGGGAATACTTCTGAGGTCTCAAGTCAACCAAACTCAGGAACTGATGATGGGGTCCCTTAAATTTTATAGGTATGTCCAACGTGTTTTGTATTATGTTAAGCGAAAAATCCACCAATTGTAGACTGATTTTCAAAATTCTTTTCGTATTCGATAAAGTATACTCCTGCCCCCGTAGCACGTCCACCAAAACACGATATGATAAAGCAATTTATCGCGGTGAACTGTCAAAAAACGACGATACCCTATTGTATTTTGACAGTTCACCGCCTTAAACCTAAACCGCCTTCACTAAAAAATAAAAATATAAAATATTTTACAAAAGATAAAAACCGATTTCAAAAACACTGAAAAGTTAAAAATAATACAAGAATAGGTACAGACATCATCGCACTTCTATATTGAAATCGGTGCCAAATTTTATGACTTTCTAGGAGATCATCGTTTGGCACCAACTTCAATATAGAAGGGTGATGATGTCTGTACCTATTCTTATATAATGTTTTACTTTTCAGTGTTTTCGAAGTCGGTTTTAATTTCTTGTAAAATATTTTTTATCACTCAAAATCTGTCGAAGCCCCGCAAGGAAAAGAACTTACAGGATAACACTGTACACTGGGTTACACATTGTGACCACATACAGCCAGCGGGGCGAGCGAAGCGACCGGAGCATCAAACTGCATGCTGATGATGCTTGCCTGCATACAACAGGTTTCCTTACATACTTGCTTTCTGTGTATTTCTCAGTAGTTCCGAGTCATGGGCCCGTCTACACATCAACATTTTTCTGTGAGCATTTTTGTGCCTCCGCAATACTTTGATACGCATATTAATATACATGTATCGTCAGCAAACTGTTACCTAGAGAATATTGCACATGTCGTCAACGTACAGTAAGTATACAACGTACAGTAGGTCCTAGGATTGGCCCCTGTGCTGTACCTCTGGATGTTCGAATCAAATCGCTCTGCTGGTTTGATATTTTGACAGCTGTGTAGCGGTCAGAATGATATTTTTTTATTAACTCGAGCAAGGGCCCCTGTATACCACTTCGTGACAACTTTTCATACAGCAGTTTATAATTTAGTACATCGAAGGCTTTGCCAAAAATCAATAAACAAGGTAAGTACGTACAGTTTACTATTCAAAAATAAATTAACTTCATCCGTAATTTCCCTTAGTAAGGTCGTTGTACTTTTAGCTTTTTGGAAACCAAATTGGCGGGAGTTAATTATATTATTATTTCGTAAATAAGAATTTTGTAAATAAGATTTCCGAGCATGTTCTTATTTTTCGTAAATAAGAACATGCTCGGAAATGTAGGCCAGGCATTATTGTAGTAAAAAGAAGACACAAAGTTTGTAATTCTTGGCTCATGCATTACTTTACCGGCCTAGGCCAGGAAAGTAAGTATGAAAATTCATTTTTGGCCGCTGCTCCAATGTTTTTTTAATTTATCTATAACTTGAATTATGTAACTTGTCATACAGCCAATTGCTACCACATTATAAAAAATGCACTCTTCGAGCATACATATACGTGTCTCATATTTCCCTATAAGAATTATAATATTGTATTTTATTTAAACTATCAAAAGTGCCAACCTAAAACTGTTCTAAAACTGAATTTTCATAAATTTGACAATTAAATTCGATTGATATGACAAGTTATTAAAGTTGACACATTATTTTCGGTTAAATGAATATTATAATTTTTATGGGGAGTTATTTTATATTAGACACGTTGTATATGAATATGACAACAATTTTATTATAATTTTGGTATAAAATCACACGAAAATATGCTTAATTTTTGTTGCGAGAGAAAAAAGTCATAATCTGCAGTATTACATTTTTTGCGTAAAATATGATTGGGCTGTATGGGCTTTGTTTCCTTTGCACTAATTGAAAATTAAAAAGTATTAGTATTACTAAACATCTCTATATAGTTTGTGTTACTAAATGTTAGGCTACTATAATTAATTAATTACTTGATTTGTTTTTTTCTTCATATTATACTCATTTGTTTCCTATTCAATTCAAAATCTTTATTGTATACCATAATATTGTGTAAAATAGGTGGTTCACAAAAAATAATATCATTATGGACCCGTTGGGCGGCATGCAATCGTTGAACAAGAGAGAGGAAGCTTATTATTATTAGGTACCTTATATTGTCTTATTTACAGATCATAAAGCTAAATTATACGAAGATCACGGCAATTATAAATATTTGAATAAAGAGACAACATTAAACAATATTTTAATATGAAAGGTTTTTATTTATATGGTATTATTATTACACTGAATTTTATAATTAATTCCAGTATTATGTCTTTCATTATTTTCTCGCAATTATTAAGAAAAGCACTATAATTACCTCGGCGGGAATGGGATTGCCGGACTCGTAATTATTGTCAAGGCCGAGCGTGAGCGAGGCCTTGACAATAATTACGAGCATTACTCGTCCGGCTGTCCCTAACTTCCCGGCCTCTGCAGTAATGTACTATTATTTGATTGTCCAGGAATCTTTCCATTATTTTATCAATACAAGAAAGTATTCTTATTGGTTTATATATAATTATTATAATCTGATTGTTTTTCTTTTTTATATATAGAGCGAATTAGAACAATTTTTAATATACATATTTGAATTGAATATATACCGGTTGACAGACATCTATTAATTAAATGGGTTAAAAGTGGTACTAATTTCTAAGTAAGAAAGAACAATGCCCACTCTCCATACATTTGAAAACCTGATAATCAAAGTGAATGTATAAGTATGAAATATAGTGGAAAAAATACCTATAAGCTTACAAAATAATATCCTATAGTCATTTTTACAATTTAAACGCAGGAAAATTAAAAAAATATGAATATTACTTTACAGGTTATATGATAGGTACTTTTTTTTGGTCTGGCAACACTGAAGTGATCAAATGTCTTTTCCCACAGTAAAATAATTAAATAAATTAGAATGTTTTGTTTTTGTAATAAATACCAGTAAATACCCTTGCCAATAAAGACATTAACATATTTTGAGCAATGTCAAGTGGGATTGCATGAAAATTAACTTATATTGATCATAGATTATTTGTAAATTCGTTGACGACGATCACTAGGCTACGATGAATGACGGTTGACCTACATTAACTTAAACAAAATACTTACCGTGTTTTAATTACCTAATCACCTCACTACTACAGTAAGTAGGCTTTTGATATTAGAGCGTCGACCGCAGGTACCTGCGTTCTCGACTCAGCAAACTTGTATATGATTTTATATGGTGAAATAATTTTGAAAGACGAAGGTGGTGTAAAAACACAGTAGATATAGTATGTATGTTAATATACGAAGGCTTGGCTTAATACCAATCTAGGTAGGTACTGTAATTCTAGAGAAAAGGCACTGTACTTGTGTAATACCTACCTACCAATAAGTGGGTAAGATCTAAGAAATGTTATTTCAGGGAAGAGAGTAAGTGATTTCTGCCACTCATCTTCTGACATGGGCAGTGGTGCCACTTGCCATCAAGTGAGCGACCCAGCTTGTTCCATCACTACCTGACATAAAAATATAACAATACAGTAAAAAGAAAGAAGAAAACATGCAAATGTGGAAAGCCAATTTTTTTATTCTTACCAAACATTTTGGTATTCCTATGATACAAAAAGTATAAAGATTGTTAACACTTTTACTAATAACTATAATGGAGTTTATTAGTACCTATTTAATTGATTGATTGCAGAGCGGGCTGTCAAACATCTGTCATTGTCAATTATATAAATTCGTTTTACAAATCGTTCAATTACTGCGCGACGAATTTATCAAAGGATTATACCAATATTATTTTACATTATTCTGTAGTAAGAGTTTAATATAGAAAAACATACACATCAAATACAGTGTGAAAGTATTTTAAATACGTAAAAAACAGAGGTGATTAGATATTCTTGTCAAGTGGCAGTGTGTAAAATGGAACGTAGCAAACAATGGATAGTTAAAGTGCGTTCAGAAACTGTAACTTACACTTGGAGCAAGCATATTGAAATATTAAAAAATCTTTTTTTCTGCGTTTCCTTTACCACATTGATTATTGTAATATACTTATAATTAAATTAGCTTCATTTTGACGTATAATTCATATCTATACATGATCAGGTAAAAAATGGGCATTGTTCTTTAACATCTTTAGCACGAATGCCGTCATAACCTGGGCTTTTTTATTATCACATAAGTTTTTAGAAATTCGCTTACAATTTGGTTTTCGCTCGCTTGCCCTATTCTCATTAATCTATTCATTAAGTAAGGGTATACTACAAGAATTACACTCATTTTTATACATTTCTGTCAAACTCAAGAACAAAGTTATTCACTGTTTTGTGTGGATATAATTTAAATGTCCATGTATATATTTTATCATCCTACCCTGTTTATTATTTGCCAAATCTTTCTGGTGTTATTAAAATTGTTGCCTTAAGCGCCGCTTGACGATGTATATGTTAAGTCCATTGCGCCTTTTATCGATGTTTTCTTGCGCACAGGCTAGATTTGCATACATTGCTGCTTGAAAAACGGTAGCAAGTTTGCCTATGCTGATAATAGCCTCAAAGTATTTTGAATATATTCCTGCACCTGTACCGGTGTCCATTTTGGATCCGTGTACCAAATCATGCTATTCCTTTCAGGAGTAGCTAGTCCTTTGTTCCAGACCACCCTTATTGGGATTTGTTTACTGAATGACCTCCTGTAGATGTGTCTACAAGTGTTGTGTCTCTCGTGTTCAAACAAAATCAGTCTATTTTTTAATGTCTATCTATTAAATTTACAATTTTATTGTGATTTTGTCTTTTGCTTTTCAGTTACTTTCTTTTTACTTTCGGTCACATACAATGTTCGATTTAGTTTTCATATTTTCGGAACCATCGATACCAAGAGGGAACCATATGTAACAAATTGAATTGTCACGAATCAAATACCACCATTATGATTTGAAAGCTAGCAACATTATTTCGAAAACTGACATTTGGGACTGTCAATTTACTCCGTCTAATTAAATTTTCCTACACATCTCACAAATTGGGAGAGTTTTTCTTTTTTCATTACAAATCCGAAGACTTCTATGTAATAAACAAATAGCCTTTGTTAAATGCATGTTTCATGTTAAATGCCTGAATCTAAGCTAAGAGTGATGACAATAAACTTTCTTCGTTCTTAATACTTACACATTGCAAATAATATGCAAAAGCTGTGTAAGTAATTTTAATAAAATATATTTTTTATTTAATAGGTTTGTCAACAGAAGTCACAATGTTCTTAACATAAACTACTGCCACTAAACGCGGATTTTTAATTCAAAAATATTTTTCTAAACAAAGGTGTGACCAGTTTAAAAAAATATTCATGAAATAGAAACACAACCATTTCTGTCAGAAACCTGTTAGTAAAATTCCTTGAGCCCTTCAATTAATACGTTTTATTGAAGATAATATTTTGATTTATTGATTTTAGATACATGTTTATTTTACATGAAGTTATTATTACTTGACGGTTTCATAGTAAATTTTATTTTACAGAGCTGTCAGCACTGCCAGGTGTTAATGACATTTGACGATTTTTAATAGCATTGTAAAATAGGTAGGTATGATTAAAATATTATTCAAAATTAATAATATTTTTTGTAAAATATTAGATATTAATATTTTTCTGAACGAAACTAGAAGTACGCCGGCTGCCATTTTGTTTGACTTACACGCTGAGCGCTGAGCCGTCATCGATTGGTTGTCAATTTGTCATTCAGCTTCTGATAATTGTTCTGAGTGCTCGAATATTTATTGTTCCGTGTTTGGGTTGTTTCCCGTTGTACTATAAAGTTTCTTTGTTGTGTTTTACTTTGTTATTATTGTTGTTGTAGGTACATCTCAAAACTTTGTTGTGGGACAAAGCCTCAGCCTGGTCCATTTACGGCAAAAGAGTCTATATCCATGATAAAAACGACGACGATCTGCCGTGTCGGTATCAGAAAAAGAAATGATCATGAACTGTTATAAATATACATATAAAACATGGCCTAAAACTTAGTACCGGTCTATAAAGGACTGCGAAAAGAAAACTGCAGAAAATCTTGGAATTTCAATATCACTACCATTAAGTTTTACATAATTTATTAGTAGAATATAAATTCATTCAAATCTTATAACCAGCCAAGTGATTATACTTACTGGTAAAATGTTACTCACATCTGAAACGTCAATTTAACAATGACAGTACTTTGTTTGCAAAAATATTTTTTAAATTAGAAATCCGAGTTTAGAGATATAATTTAGACATTTAATGTTGCTAAGATCTAATTATGCTACTAATTACAGACAAACACCGCATGCATTAATAAAACAGTGCATTAACTAAAAACATAATTATTTAAGATTAACATAAATATAAATTGTGGCACATCTACATCGTATGTACTCGTATTATTGTATCATAGTCTTTGAGTGTCACAAAGGTGGCAATACTTATATTTATGTCCTACGAAAGGCTGTTAGGGAATCATAAAAAATGTCTACACATATGATATATGGATATTCGGGAAGCTACGCAGCATATTCTTGGCTAATCTACCGCAGTGTCCTAAGACGAAAGTCTTCAATTCGTTCATGTTGCCAGTGATAATGTACGAAACTGAGACGTGGCCGCTTACAATGGGTCTCATCAGATCGCTCAATGTCACTCAAAGGGCAATGGAGAGGGCTATGTCACAGTTTAACAATCATATGTTCGGGGTTTCTCTACGCGAACACATCAGAAATGATGAGATCCGAAGAACTACAGTCACCGACATAGCCCAAAGAATTGCAAACCTTAAGTGGCAGTGGGCAAGACACATCGCTCGTAAGACTGACGGCCGTTGTGGGGCGGAAAGGTCCTCGAGTGGCGGTCGCGCACCGGAAGACGCAGTGTTGGTAGGCCCCCCACAAGGTGGACCGACGATCAGATGAAGGTCGCGGGAAGCTGCTGGATGTGGGAGGCGCAGCATCGGTCGGTATGGAGATCCCTGGGGGAGGCCTATGTATAACAACAGTGGACGCCTCTTGGCTAAAATGATGAGATAGATATTTATTATAATTGATAATATCAAAACATAAATATTATTACTGTATGTCTTCAGGGTATATAAAATAAATAATGTAAAATTGTCAAAACAAGGAATACTTATGTAGTCCCGTCAACTCATATCAACAAATCAGTTTGGTTTTAGACAATTTCGCTCAACATTAGATCATTTATCACAACTCGAAAACGAAATATTAACGTCTTTTGCTAATAAAAATAAGGTTATAGCAGTTGCCCTGGATTTGGAAAAGGCCTACGAAATGGTTTGGAAGCATAGAGTTCTGACTCTTCTTGAACATCTCAATGTAAAAGGAAATCTACTAGCATTTGTGAAAAACTTTTTAAGCGATAGAACTATATGTGTTAAACTAGAAAATTCTATATCTACCCCTCACTCTACAGAAAATGGGTTATCAACCGGATCAGTTCTTAGTGTTATTCTATTTTTAATATCTATTAATAATGTGCTTGATGTTATAGATAAACCAGTGAAAGGGTATTTATTTGCAGATGACCTGACCATAATTTGTAGTGGTAAAAATCTTACACTCACTCAAAAGCTTGTACAAAATACCTTAGATAAACTAAACGACTGGTGCAATCTTACCGGATTAAAATTTTCAGAAACTAAAACAAAATTCATGATTTTAACAAAGAAGAAAAATAAAGAAAAAATTAAATTAAAATTAAATAATCACACTATAAAAGAAACAACAACACTAAAGATATTAGGCTTAACGTTTGATCAAAATATTAATTGGGTAACACACATTAAAAAATTAAAGTCTGAATGCTATAATAGACTCAACGTCGTTAAAATATTATCTTCTTATAAATGAGGATCTGACAGTAGATGCATATTAAATACATATAAGGCATTAATAAGATCAAAACTTGATTATGGTTCAATTATTAAGGGCCCACCATCCGCGCGAGCCCGAGCTAGTTTAGGTAAATTTCTCTAGTCTCTGTTTGTGTGCGTCGCTCACGCACACAAGCGAACTCGGTCGCGCAATCGGCACCAATCGGTACGGCCGCCTAGCAAAATATCGTAGATGTTAATTTTGAATTTAATAGGTGTTTATTATTTACTGTGTTATACTATAGTAAATACAGGGATGTGTTTAATCAATTTTTATTTTTACAAGCTTTTATTTAGCTTGCACTGTATATATAATGTAGATTTGACCACTTCTCGGTTTTCGATTGGGCTGAAATTTTGCACATAATAATATGTATATCGTGACGTGATCGTGATGCAATATTATGATAACATGGAGCTGATCTGATGAAGGAACTGGACGGTGGCCATAGGAACTCCGTAATAAAGCGACGCAACCCCATCGAGTTTAGGCTCGTTTGATTCGGATTGACGAGTACTTTGATCCTATATGCTAACCAGGATCTGATGCTGGAGCTGAAAGGTGGCCACAGGCACTCTTCAATAAAACGACACAACCCCATCGAGTTTGGGCTCGTTTGATTCGTATTGACCAGTACTTTGGTTCTATGTGGTAACCAGGGTTTGATGCTGGAGCTGGAAGGTAGCCATAGGAACTCCGCAATAAAACGACACAACCCCATCGAGTTTAGGCTCGTTTGATTCGTATTGACGAGTACTTTGGTCCTATATGGTAACCAGGGTCTGATGCTGGAGTTGGAAGGTGACCATAGGAACTCCGCAATAAAACGACGCAACCCTATCGAGTTTGGGCTCGTTTGATTCGTAATGACGAGGACTTTGGTTCTATATGGTAACCAGGGTTTGATGCTGGAGCTGGAAGGTGGCCATAGGACCTCCGCAATAAAACGACACAACCCCATCGAGTTTGGGCTCGTTTGATTCGTATTGACGAGTACTTTGATCTTATATGGTAACCAGGGTGTGATGCTGGAACTGGAAGGTGACCATAGGAACTCCGCAATAAAACGACACAAGCCCATCGAGTTTGGGCTCGTTTGTTTCGTAATGACGAGTAATGGCGGCCATGCGGTTACAAAATGATAAAATTTAAATTAATAGTAAAAAGATTTAAAAAAAAACGTCACCCTACACTAGGATTTTATTTTAAAGCCCTAATAAGACGAAAATAAAATTTAATTTATTACATGATTCATCTAATATATAAAATTCTCGTGTCACAGTGTTTGTTACCAAACTCCTCCGAAACGGCTTGACCGATCTTTATGAATTTTTTTGTGTATATTCAGTAGGTCTGAGAATAAGTCGTAAACTATTTTTTATTATGGCGAAACGTAAGTTCGCCGTTATTATGGCGAAACGTAGTTCGCCGGCACAGCTAGTTTTTAATAAAATATAAAAGCTTGTCGCAAGATTTACCTATTTTATAAAAAACAAATATTTTTTTCATAGAATTACCAATATTTATTTATTTAAGGCTTACCAAGTAAATACATACGGGCAAGGTACTTAAACAGTTTTTTTTATGGAGGGCCTGGCAAATGACCTCCCGCCTGATGTTAAGCGGTGAAAGAGGCCCAAATGAGTTGACAGATAGAGGAGGGAGGACATCCACTATCCAACCTGCCCGCCCCTTGCCGGCCTAAAAGATGTTTTTCACACCTCTTTTGAAGGAACCCATGTTGTAGGATGGAGGAAACACGTGCGCAGGTAGAGAATTCCAAGTGTGGGATGAACGACAGAAGACTTACCGGAGGGGGACTCTGTATCCAGGTCATGTGCTTGGGTACCTCCGTCTTACCTATTTCTGTCGCAAAGCAGCAGTGCTTGCATTGCTGTGTTCCGGTTTGAAGGGTAAGATATGGCACTGAAATTACTGGGTACCGTGACTTTACATCTTAAGTCACAAGTTGGCAACGTACACTGTGGCCTTTGTGGGGGTTGCAGTTTTACTGCGAATGTCACAGGAGCCACATGTATTATAGGTGACTGTTACCACTTACCATCAGGTGGGCAGTTTGCTTTTTTGCCAACTTAGTAGCAATAAAAAAAAAGAAGAAGGAATCTTGGAATTTCTTGGTACGGTGTGAAAAGGAGGATACAGTGTAAGGATGACTCCGTAGACCCTTACTCGTTTTTCTGTTAAGGAATGGAGAGGGAGGGATAAGGTTAAAGAGCTCCTCAGAGCATTCCCCGTGGAACATTCGGTAAAAAGCGCTAAGAGAGGCGATGTCACGACGAAGTTGTAGAGGCTCGAGGGTGTTAGTTGCCTCTACATCGCCAATTATTCGAATAGCGCGACGCTGCAATCTGTCCAGAGCATCGAGGAGGTACTGAGCGGAGCCGGAGTGCGAGCAATATTCCACGCAAGACCTAACCTGAGTTTTATACAACAGGCATAGTTGGTCCGGCGCAAAATACCTACACACCTTGTTCGTGAGGCAGCAGTTATAACGGATTCGAGTTTTTCAAAAAAGGGATCATATATGCATTTAAATTTCAGGACTGCACAGCATTGTCATGTGTGTATAACAATGCTGTACAAAACGTTATTTATTACAAAAAAATAAATATAATAATCAAGTTAAATTGTTTTATTGTTTATCCTAATTCTCGGGACAAGCTTTTATATTTTTATAAGAAAATATATCTTGTATTAAATTAAAGTTTATTTTCCTCTTTTAAGGCATTATAATATAAGCTTGTTTTTAAAAAAACTTTTTTTAAACTAATTGCTCAAATAATACGAAATATTTTAATGACTACCGAGTACTTTATTGTTAGTTGTATCTACAATTATTTTATATAATATACATATAATAATTTAGTAATAAACAAATATGAAATGAATATTTTCTTGTGCTCAACGCACTTTTTAGTGCATTGAAGCCATTCGCTAGATGTAATAAAAAAATAAATTAAAGTTTATTTTCTTTTTTTAGGGTATTAAAATAAAAACTTGTTTTAAAAAATCTTTTGTGATAGCGGCCATCTTGTTTTAGTTTTTTTCATGGTGTACTGTATTTTACGAACTTTCATTTGATACCCTATATACAGGCCCATATTGTGGGGATTGTACATAAAAATAATCTGTCAATTTGTGACGGCGGCCATCTTGGATTAGATTGTCTTTCAGAATATACTATATTCTACAATTCATTCTACAATTCAAGCTCTTTCATTTGACACCTAAATTGGGGAAGGTAGCACAAAAGAAATTGATGGGTTTGCGTAAGGATATTATCTAGGCTAGGCTCAAAGTGCTCATCAAGAAAAATCATATAGGACCAAAGTACTCGTCAATACGAATCAAGCAAGCCCAAGCTCGATGGGGTTGCGTCGTTTTATTTCGGAGTTCCTTTGGCCACCTTCCAACTTCAGCATCAGACCCTGGTTACCATATAGGACCAAAGTACTCGTCAATACGAATCAAACGAGCCCAAACTCGATGGGATTGTGTCCTTTTATTGCGGAGTTCCTATGGCTACCTTCCAGCTCCAGCATCAGACCCTGGTTACCACATAGGTCCAAAGTACTCGTCAATACGAATCAAGCAAGCCCAAACTCGATGGGGTTGCGTCGTTTTATTGCGGAGTTCCTATGGCTACCTTCCAGCTCCAGCATCAGACCCTGGTTACCACATAGGTCCAAGGTACTCGTCAATACGAATCAAACGAGTCCAAACTCGATGGGGTTGCGTTGTTTGATCGCTGAGTTCTTATGGCCACCTTCCAGTTCCAGGATCAGACCCTGGTTACCATATAGGACCAAAGTACTCGTTAATACGAATCAAACGAGCCCAAACTCGTCGGGGTTCTGTCGTTTTATTGCGGAGTTCCTTTGGCTACCTTTCAGCTCCAGCATCAGACCTTGGTTACCACATAGGACCAAAGTACTCGTCAATACGAATCAAACGAGCCCAAACTCGAAGGGGTTGCGTTGTTTGATTGCGGAGTTCCTATGGCCACCTTCCAGCTCCAGCATCAGACCCTGGTTACCACATAGGTCCAAAGTACTCGTCAATACGAATCAAACGAGCCCAAACTCGATGGGGTTGTGTCCTTTTATTGCGGAGTTCCTATGGCTACCTTCCAGCTCCAGCATCAGACCCTGGTTACCACATAGGTCCAAGGTACTCGTCAATACGAATCAAACGAGTCCAAACTCGATGGGGTTGCGTTGTTTGATTGCGGAGTTCTTATGGCCACCTTCCAGTTCCAGGGTCAGACCCTGGTTACCATATAGGACCAAAGTACTCGTTAATACGAATCAAACGAGCCCAAACTCGACGGGGTTCTGTCGTTTTATTGCGGAGTTCCTTTGGCTACCTTCCAGCTCCAGCATCAGACCCTGGTTACCACATAGGACCAAAGTACTCGTCAATACGAATCAAACGAGCCCATACTCGATGGGGTTGCGTTGTTTGATTGCGGAGTTCCTATGGCCACCTTCCAGCTCCAGCATCAGACCCTGGTTACCACATAGGTCCAAAGTACTCGTCAATACGAATCAAACGAGCCCAAACTCGATGGGGTTGTGTCCTTTTATTGCGGAGTTCCTATGGGTACCTTCCAGCTCCAGCATCAGACCCTGGTTACCACATAGGTCCAAAGTACTCGTCAATATGAATCAAACGAGCCCAAACTCGATGGGGTTGCATTGTTTGATTGCGGAGTTCCTATGGCAAACTTCCAGATCCAGCATCAGACCCTGGTTACCATATAGGATCAAAGTTCTCGTCAATACGAATCAAACGAGCTCAAACTCGATGGGGCTATGTCGTTTTATTGCGGAGTTCCTATGGCCACCCTTCAGCTCCAACATCAGATCAGCTCCATGTCGTCATCATAATATATTTATACATATGCATGCAAAATTTCAGCTTAATCAGAAACCGGGAAGTGAGTCAAATTTAACTCGCAAGATTAGACCCGAACATGCAAAAGATAAATAAAAGCTTGTAAAAAGGTTGAAGGTTTGTCGTACAGCAGCCACAAATAACAAAATTGTTAGTTATCAACTTCTCCGATTACTCCGTAGGACTTCGCGTCGTATACATACACAAATAATTACGCGACCGGGAGCTAGCTCAAAGCGACGTGCTCTCACTTCGAGTCTTGATTGCACACTGAATTTCGACGCGCCCGAGCCAAGTATTTGTAAGAACATCGATAAATGTATGTTAAAAAATTCAAATAAAAATCAATGTACGATAATTTAGAAAAATACCACGGTGTCAGTGTTTTGCTTACCTTTGTTCTATATATTTGTTAAACTAAAATATAATAGGGTTAATTAATGAAGCTAAAAATCACGAACGGTATGTGGGTGTAACCTAAATTTTAAGTAAAATTGATGCTATTTTTTAACGAAATGGTATGTAAATTTGAAAAATGGTGACGGTGTTTGTGTAGACACATAATTTAAGAATTTAAATTTATTTTTTCCCGGTCAGTTAACTGGAACGTTAACGTAAAATATCAAAAACGCCAACGGCCTTTTTGCTATTTCTCGCGCCATGGGCCCTTAATGAGTCTGCATCTCCCAACATTCCCATACACAACACCTGCATTAGATTAGGTTTAGGTACCTTTAGAACTAGCCCTGTTAACAGTATGCTTGTTGAAGCGGATGAAATACCCCTAAGATTAAGAAGAAAAGAATTATGTATGTCGTTTGCTGCAAGCCATATAGCAAATAACAATGATTCCACAATAGCTAGTTCTCTTTCATCAGATATTGAATATAGCCTACGTCCCTCATTAGCCCTTCCCTTACGGTTACGAATAAAAAAATACCTGAAAGAGATTCAATTTGAACTTCCCCCTATATTTGTACGTACACAGTCAAATCAACCTCCTTGGCAAAATACTGAAATCCCAATCAACCTAGAAATAGCTAAATACCCACGCGAAACTACTCCTAACTATATTTATAAAAACTTGTTTAATGAAATAAGCGAACGATATTCAAAATTTGAACCATACTATACCGATGGCTCTGTTTCCAGGAATGGAACTGGTTGCGCCTTAGTTACGGCTAATGATAATTACATTTACAGGCTACCTAACTACTCCTCGATTTTTACTTGTGAAGCAGTAGCTATCCTGGAGTGTATAGGTAAATTAAGACTAAATACAACTTCAAAATTTTATGTCATTTACACCGATTCAAAATCTTGTCTCATGGCTATTTCTAACAGGAAAAATAATGATCCCCTTATAAACAATATCCAAAATAAATTACTATCACTAATGCGCCTTGGATACAATATAGAAATAGTTTGGATACCAAGTCACCAAGGGATCGCTGGGAACGAAAGAGCGGATAAAGAGGCTAATAAAGCAACTGAACTAGAAAATTGTAATTACCTAACAGCTAATATCAGTGACCTTAAGAAACACATTAAAGTAAGCGTCAAAAAGCTTTGGAACAGCTATTGGGTAAATGATAACACTAGTGTATTGTTTGAAATTAGGAAATCAATATTTGAAAAAAAGAATTTACAAATTGACAATAGAAGAGACCAAGTTGTAATAAATAGGTTAAGAATAGGCCACACTAATTTAACTCACATACACCTCATAACAAAAGAAAATAGGAACAAATGTACAAAATGCAATAGCGATATGACTGTAAAGCACCTTCTAATAGAATGCTTATTCTTTAATGCAGATAGACTTAAAGTAAGCCTTACTAGAAATCTAAAAAAATGTCTAGATAAGCCTCAAAATACCCTAAAGTTTTTTAAGTTAACTAGCTATTATAAAGAAATATAAATTGTACCCTACTGTGGTCGATAATGACCTTAGATGTTTGAGTGACCTTAAATAAATGAATAAAAAATTTTTTTTATTGAAATATGTTTTCTAATAGACATGTGAACTAGTTTTGAAAAGTAAAAATCTAATTAATCTGTTAGTTTAATAATAAAAAATATCAGACATATCGATATACAGATATACCGGAGCGTGGTCGAGCTACGAGCCGTGGGACTGAGCTGATGACCAAGGAAGTTGCAGCGGATAGAAAGGTGTAGCTAGACCTTGTGGGGCCTTTATATTTCTTAGGTGTCGTTTTATACCACAGTAACCGATTTTAATTGTATAGACGACAAAAAAAGCTTAGTAAATTAATGTGAAATAATAATGACGTTATATGGCTATAACTCTTATAACAAACATTTCTCGACCTTTTATGAAGCCAATAGGATCGCGTAGCTAGAGCTTGTTTAGCTTACGTAAATATTAAAAGCAACATGTCCACAGGTGCACGGCCGCTATTTGAATCGCAAAGTAGGCGGCGCCCAGATACTCTGCCGGGTATTCAAATTATTTAGTTCGCCTCATTAATTATTGTGAAAATGTGCTCCTCTTCAGAACTTCTAAAGTTTGACCCAAAATTAATATGTAGATAATATCCGTGGAGTGAGACAGAAGAAGCAATGGGAATATGGATTGAAGTGATGGGAATTATTATCAGTTCAATCCATTTTCATCCCACTGTGATCTGGTGGGTGTAGAGTTTTGTTTCGAATTTTTCATCTGCTCACTGAGTTATGTAATAGCTTACTGTAAACTAATCCATGGAAAGAAAGGATGCGGTAATGCATGTTTTCTAAATCCGTCGCTGCACGGACTCTTTGATTGAATAATTTATAACATATTTATCATGGAGTTCTTCAATCTTTGTTTCCATAGGTATACTTAAATTACTCGTAAATTATGGGCTTGTGTTTAAACGCCTACCAAAAATGCACCTATTTTGCTACCAATAAAATCCGAAACGCTTACCAAAATGGACAAATGGTCACCAAATTGTGTTTTCTAAAATATTATATAATAGATCCATTTTTTCTTTTGATTCAATGTCATAAAATATATGAACGCCTTTAAAATTCATTTAAGGCCAAATATTATACATTGTCGCTAAATAGAGATTATCAATATTTTATGTCACAAGTTTTAATTTGGTAATTTTTCTGAGCTAAAAAATTTAACGGTCGATCGATTTTTTGAAATACCAAATATTATATTGTCGTTCCCAAACATATGTCACTTGTTTATTGTTATATGAAATCGATTAAAATATGATAACAGCCAAATAGTATATTTCAGTTTCAAATATTGCTGTGAAATAAAAAAATCTAAAGTAAAATGAAAATATGTTTTATTTCCTAATAAGGCAAAATTGATGTTTAAAACTTAAAGTTATAAATATACGAATATACCTATATTCGTAGGTACTTATAACATCAATTTTTCACCGAAAAAGGAGGAGGTTTCTCAATTCGACCGTATATATGCTTTTATTTATGTTTGTTCGCGGATAGCTTCATCGTTTAAGAACCGATTTTGATGATTCTTATATTCGATAGAGGATACTCTAAGGGTGGTTCCATGTTCACCAAAGTTAGGATCTGATGATGTGATCCCATAAAAATCGAGGAAAACCCTTAAATTTTTACGTGTGTCCAACGTGTTTTGTGTATTATGTTACGCGATTACTCCGCCAATTGTTGACCGATTTTCAAAATTCTTTTTGTATTCGATAGAGTATACTTCTGTGGTGGTCTCAAAGTCAGGATCTGATGGTGGGATCCCATGAAAATCTAAAAAGACTTCATTCACTAAAAAGTTAAAAATAAAAAATATTTTACAAAAAAATAAAAACCGACATCAAAAACAATGAAAAGATAAAAGTAATATAAGAATAGGTACAGACAACATCAGACTTCTATATTGAAGTCAATGACAAATTTTAAGACTTTCTAGGAGATCATCGTTTAGCACCGACTTCAATATAGAAGTGTGATGTTGTCTGTACCTATTCTTATATTATTTTTAACTTTTCTGTCTTTTTTCAGTCGGTTTTTATTTTTTGTAAAATATTTTTTTACTTAAGGCGAGGTTAAACTTGAGGAAAGCTACTCGTGCACGGCGACTACTTTATTACTTTATTTCTTTATTAAATGAGGTATTATTCAAATTACCGTATAAATCTCTTTGGAGGATCCAAGTCCACCTTTGAGTGTCTTAGGATCCAATATTTGGAATTGATTGGTACGATAGACTCAAGTGGAACAAAAAGTGTACTAGGATCCATCAATAGATCGATCCAATGGATCCAAGTGGACGAAGGGGGTAATATAGTTGATAATTGTATAGCTTCTAAAGTCGCTTACGCGCTGTGACCGAACTCAAACGCTACTTTTATGCATTTTTATCGTTTTTTGGAAAACTGGGATACAAAATAAAAAAAATATTTTTGCAATTTTCTAGCCATAAAAATGCACGTCTGTCAGTAAAACATTAATGTCATTTATTATTTTATTTTTTGATTCACAGCTGTTTTGAAATATTGAACAGAGTATTCTTTGGATTTTTTTCTATCGAGTGAAACATTATTAATCGTGATTCTGTCTTTAATGTTTAGATAAAATGTTATATGTGAATTTACGAACTGTATGTTTTATATTTGTGGCGGTACAGTAAATCGAAATTATTCCGTAAACGGGAAGTTAGCGCCTTAAGGAATAAAGGGAAGCAATTGTAATTTTAGTCTTACATTAAAGTAATTTGGGTTCAATTTATTAATTTTGAATGTCAGTCAAACAAAGAGGATAGGTTGTTGGTAGTAATATTAATCTTTTTGTAAGACATTATTTGGTGACCATTCATTCATTTTGGGAAGCAAAAAGAATATTTGTACAAAACGTGCAATTATTCTGTTGTTTGTTTATTTATTTTGGACCATAATATCATATATTTTAGAACCCTTTTTATGAAGTCATTTTTTTTTAGTTATTTGTTTAATTTGGTACTTAGGCTTAGGTTCTTAAAAATATTTCTGGTGGCCGTTTAAATTTTACCCTAAATTATGTACTGTGAGTAATAACAAATAACGATCTTTTTTCGAATTTCTTTTACATACCTATTTATTTATAAGGATTCACCTTAAAGTAAAGCACTCATCTCATTTCACATGGACAAGGCTTGTAAAATACAATACATAAAGCGAGAAGAGCAACGAAATATTATACTCAAAAGTAAAATTCGACATTTTCATGGTAACAAGTTTCAATGATTTTAAGCAGACTATAGCATAACAGCCTTGCCCTAGCCTAGCGAGTGAGTGTGCTTACATTTTTGAATATATGACTAATTTCTCGTCGTTACATCGCACGTTACACTGGTGTAACGACGAGGTAGACACGGTATTCCTCGTGGGTACAACAAAATATTCATAGTCATGGATTCAATAACACGAATCACTTAAAATACATTGTGACCTCATGTCCTTGTTGTCTCTTCAAAATTATGCATTATTAAATTAATTTGATTAATATTTTGCCTCCAGGGTTATATATTATTTATGAATATTAGCAACCACATAGAAAAATATCAACTCATCTCAATCTAATCAGTTAGATCATACAAAATATTTGACAAGTATTTTTTTGTTTTGTCGATATAATAAAAATCTACTCAGATAAATCACTGCATAGAGGCAGGCTACGTCACTTTGTAGAAAATTTACCTTCCTATGACATCATGCGACATTTCAAATTAATCTATCGTCGCAAGTTATTTATAATAAAAAAAAGGAAAAATACGAATGCAATATTTTTAAGTGATCTGCCAGACGGTCATTTAAAAACATTGTCCGCTTCTCTAATTCGAAATTCACTTTCACATTAAAAATAATTACACCAATTATCATTTTCTCTTTGAATGATCAACTCCACTTGCTTCAAATATTACTCATGCATTGTTATACAAGGCAATTCTATAATTATATTTATAAATTTGTGTTCTTTTCAGTTTTCCTAGAGCGTAGCGTAGCAGCATTCGTAGCGATGGCGTAGCCAGTAGCGTCGTCGTAGATGGTACTTAACTCCGGTAACCTAGCTTTATGACGTCTATGAATACTCATACAGCTAGATAACCAAAGATAATTAGCCAATCTACTAATCTTCTTTTCAATTCTCTTCTCCACTTTATCTTTCACTCTTCGTTCTTCTTTTATGAACTTCTTGCTTCATATTGCTTAATAGTTGTTTTCAAAATTTTACGACCTATATCTACTACTCAGCTATCTCGAGCAAATATACTTGATAAATTTAAGGTAAAATGTGCTTACAATTCAAGCTATTCATTTACATTCCAAATAACATTGTTAAAAGTAAAAAAATCGCAGATCCAATATTAATACAATATTAATCACATAAATATATTAATATCTATTACAACTTCATACAGAAAATTTTAAAAATGAGATATCTTTGCAGCTCAATAAATTTTTAATTATCACCTATGAGAAAAATCTGATAATATTTTCTTACAAAGTCATCAATTGTAGGTACAGCTTTCCTTTAAAATAGCTTTATAAACAGTCAATAAAGACATCGTTCTTTAATCTGTGTAACAATGTGTAACTCGAATTAGTATTATAATGGGGAGTGCGCGTCATCTAGGAATACAAGTATACTATTGAAATATGTTATTCTTTAATACTTGTTCAGTATAGGTCTGTCCGAGAAATGGATCGTCGTAGTCAAAAAGAGACCTAACATTACGATGATTATCACATGAAATCCTATTTTCTCTATTCCTTTTATTCTTGTGTTTCATAACGTGGTGAACTTTAAATTCAAAGAAATCAATATTATACTTGTGAAATTGTATTTTCCTCAAAAATCAAACAACATTAAAATCAATATAGGATTAAATTAAGAATTGAATGTAATTTTAAAAGTAAGCTTTTTATTTATACTCTATTTTAACGATATCTGCAATGATGTATAAATCGGACGTTGCATGATACGTAGTTTTAACAGTAAAGTGTCAAGGTTTACTTGGGATTTAAAATGTAAAAGATATAAATGGTAATATATTATAGTTAAATTCTTCTTATTAGATAAGTGCTCGGTGACTTAACTGGTAATGGCGTCAACACGGCATGCTTAAGACGCAGGTTCGGTTCTTCTCCAAGGAAAAAATATTGTATTATTTTTAATATTGTTCAATGTGTCAAACGATAAGTACAGCTCATGGACGATATACTTCCCTTTACCATCACGAGGTGCTATATTATTCTAAAGATATAAAATCAATGCAATTTGGAGGGAATTACAACCGCCAAATTTGGCTGCATCGATTTATGCATTTTTTATTCTTTAAATAAGGAATATTATTCATGTTTATCATGGTTTATATCGTTTTTCTCCTGTCACTCTATTGCCGACATCGGGACGTTGTAAATGTCTCGATGCCACAATTTTTCACTCTTTGATTTTGTGTAAAGAAACTTATTAAAATTCCGGCACTTATGTGTAAGTTAATTAATTAGTAAGTAGTTGTTTACAATACTTTTTATTTGAATATTTTGTGAACGTAAAATATGAAATCAGTAACAGAACCAATCATTCATTATTTGACCTACCTACCCACTGCACTCACCCGTCACCATGTTTATACCATGATCGCTTTAAGCGGCAGTAAGAGCGATATAGCGTTTCATTGTGTTGTCTGCTAACTTAAAAACAGGAGTTGTCTTAACTCCTACAAAGATTTTTTTTGAAACAACGATGATAAAAAAAACTCGGTTGCATCAAATTATCTGCTTTCTTCTGTAAACTTCTTCAATTTAAAATTTAATTTAAGTATCATCTTCCATGTTGCCTTGTCCATCCTGAAATGTAACAAAAATTCGAAATTAATAATTTTGAACTAATATTGACATGAAAACAGAAACAAAATATTACGTCACACTAACAACAATCGAATCATTGATCAGACATCATGAAAAAACAATCAAATCATTGACATCATCAAATTGTTTAGTCTAATTTTAAACGATTTCTATGGCATTTTTCAAGTATTTATTGATTGAAATAATCCATAACACTACCTTATATTAATTTAATAAAACTTTAAGAGACAAAAGATAAAATTAAATTTACAGCCTGATAAGAAATTTTTTACTTTCGATTAAAACAAAACGATGGAAAAGATCATTGGAAAAATGAAAAAGGTTCCATATCGTGTTAACCAAATAGTACCTACAATAAACAGGTTTGTAACGTATGTATGCAGGTACTCTTTCGACTTGACTGTGTGGTCACCTTGCCAATGAGTTTTGTAAATATATTCGTCTCTGGTTAGTTCACGGAACTGTTTAGTTAGGCTACGGGAACTGACCAGCCTACACGGACACAGCAGGCGTCCAATACACTGAAGAAAAGACACGTAAAGGAACCACCATAAAATATCAGACGCGTTGGACGAGCCAACATTAAGCAAATAGCAACTAAATATGCAGTCAGTTAATTTTACTGAGTCACATTTGTGCAAGCAAATAAATTATTTATATTACTGCGAGTCCCCAGCCATAGCCATTGTGATTCAATGTTAGCTTGAAAGGAAAGCTTATTGTATTATGGTTGTATTACTCTTTTGAGGATGTACGCAAATTGTTCGTTGGTAAAGTACTCCCAGTGTGGAACGTCATGCCGCGGAAAGCTCAAACACTTTTTCTTTGGATTGGATTTCTCGAGTTACATAACATTAACAACACAACAACAACTGTTGATAATTTAGCTTAATTATGCATATAGGAACCTATCGAATTACAAAATTTGTTTTTCGGTTAGAAAAAAATCCAAAAAGTATGGATGTAACATGACATGAAATAAGAAAAATTATTCGTTTTCATGTCAATACTAAAAAGTAGCTAACTATCCATCTAAGCTCGGCTATTTAAATTTCGACGAGACATAAATACGTTGTTAAATAAAAAGAATGTCTTTTTGTCTAGGAAGTACCATTCCCCAGTGAAGGTATACTTTCACGTGAGACCTTTTCGGTTTGATGGATTCAATATTAATAACAAAGACTTATAATGCTGAATCGAAATGATACCTGATATATGTTTATTTATTTCCCGGGTAGACATATTACTTACAAGGTATTCCATGCGGGCGTGTGTCGTAAACTAAATAAATATCATTTTCAATATTTCATCTTATATTTATAAACTGTACCAACTCACATAATCTGCCATACAAAAAGTATAAAGATCAATATTGATACAAAATTGACTAGCCTACGTAGAGAAGGCTTATCTATAGCAAAGATCCGTCATTCGCATACTTTTTGCATTGTTAATGAATAGGTATATAATAATAATAATAATAATAGTTTATTCAGATAAATAACCATGTAACAACAACTGCTTTACTCCGCCAAACTGTATAACAGTTTGTTGGCAGATGTAGCTCCCTTTTACTTTTTAATATAATAACAATTTTTTATACCTCACATTAATTTACAATAATTGCTAGCGTGAGTTATATAAGATAATTAAGGTAGGAGCAGTCCAACTCCAATGTAGATATTAGTAGCATAATTTTAATACAGTAATAAAGTTAAGCATTAGAATTAGACCACGTCCATATCCTACACATATATAGACAGGTAACATTTATATTTTCGTTACATTGAGTGTGCTAAGTTATTTGCAAAATTTTTTAGTAGAAACTTGCATGTTTTATTTTTAAAAGATTTCTTGGTGTCACTATTATTCTTAATTGGCAATGGTATTTCATTAAAAAAATTTGGTACTAGGTATTTCCTAGTCCTTTGACCAAAGTAGTTGTTGGCAGGGGGAACTTCTAAAGTGTTGTTGTCTATTCTACAAGTTCTGGTACATTTGCAGTTTTTAAAGTCAATATTACCGTAATGTTCAAGTGCTAACACTAGTTTCACCTTATCGTGTACTGGCAGCATGTTACATTCTATAAACAACTCCTCATAATTACTACTTTTACATTTATTTTTAATATTTATTTATTTATGGCAAAACTTCCGACGAAGTCAGTAATTAGTAAAAACGACGCAGACCAATGTTTAGTCTATCTTACTTACTTTTTACATATTAAAAAACTTCGAATTTTGTCCAAGACCAAACGTTTCGATGTTATAACACATTGAACTATTGATATGGCAATGTTCGCTGGAGTAAAAGTCACCAATCACAGAACAGCGGTAGCGGTAACGACCACGCGCGGCCTTGCCTGGGAATCCGCCGCGGCAGCCATTATTGTTCTTTGTTTGGCGGTTTCATTATGACAGAGACGCTACTTGCCATTCAACATGCCATTATGGCTATTTCTAGAAATGAAGGAGGAATTTTTCGCCTTCTTTTCGAAAAAATATTTTCTCTAACGGCATATGTGCCGTGTTTGTTCTATTATAATATATTATATGTTATATGTTTAATATATTATTAAGAGTTTCATTGCTCGTTGCTCAATGGCTTTAGGCTAAACAATCTTCACCATAGTCAGGGCCTTGATAGGTAACCAAAAATGTTAAACATCCTGAGCTCAGTTACCTTCAGCACAGTAGACCTAGACAAAAGCCACACCCTTATTTTTCGCAATCTTTCCGCAGAGATAATGTATGGAATGTGACAACCTTACGCTATTTTTTCCGCAGCTAATGTCATCTCCATACATTTTTTCTGCGAAGTGACTGCGGAAAAATAAGTGTATAGCTTTTGTCTATGCACAGGCACGTTGATCATTAAGTCCTACGCTTCGAGACGCGTTTTTTAATCATCATAAGTGAATCTAGAATTCGAACACTAATACTAATCATGTGCGAAATTATTTTCGACTGTTCCCATTTTAAAGATTTTTGAATTACTCGAATGTTGTCATTTAAAAAAATTCTGTATTGGATCCGTTTCACATGACCACTCGCTGCATTAAATGAAATGGATATTCAATAATAGTGAATTTGGAAACTCGTATTCAAGTCTTACGATTTATAACGCAAATTTGATATCCATTGTTTTAAAAATGCGGTTTAAAGTCCGTCACACAGGACCATGCGAGTGAAATTAAAGAGAATGCACTTGTTTTATTACCAAATAAGATAGTTTAGTTGATAAGGATTTCATATTGCAAAAGTAATAACATACTAATGTACAGCGGATGTGTTTTCTGGATGAACTAATGAAGTTTCCGGATTTAGTATAAGCGCATGTTAAAAAACTTTAAGATAAAAGAAAAATGCAAGATTTCTAACTACCCTAAAATCTAAAATAAAAATTCCTCGCCAAGATTTATACAGGCAAATGTTAGAGAACTGTTTTTGTACGCAGTATAATAATGCATTCTATGATTTTGACTTGACGCATAATTCTATTTGTGCATATAATTCTCAGTTTGCAAGTCAATAAAGCATGTTACACAAAACATTGAACACAATCCTGGGCCATGGGGAAACTGTCAGATTTCTATGTACTCAGATATTATTATGTTACACCAAAAATGAAATAACACCAGCTACACAGAAACACTCCCGGGACGGGATTTTAGATTTGCCGGGGTCTGGTCACGAACTCACTATAATAACCACGACAGATGGACTGACTGGCACGGTCGAGGCGGCTAGACTAGTGAAATAAATGAAAGTACTGATTCTTAGAACAAGATCACCCTTTTAACATAAAGCAGTAAGAACTTTTGAAATATATCTGTAAGATTAGTTAGAAGGAAATATAAGATTTATTATGTACCGACGCCAAAATAGGAATGATATTCTTAGAATTACAAGATATTGGCATTTGATCAAATCGGTCATGATACCCTTTTCAACAAGACAGAAATCACGAAAACTATAGACACCAAACAAATACCGCTTTTTAGACATGATGAATTCGTAGATAATTATGACACGGTAATAACGAATTAGAGCAAATACAATATCAATCATACAGTAAAAGTAGCATTATTATTAGAAACAAACATGAATGTCATTTCCAACAAATAAGTTTTATTAATGTCAAGTATAAATAGACACATTAGTTTCACTTTGGCTTCTTCAATGAATTATTTACGATGTTTATGAACAAAAGCATCTTTCATGTTCTCCCTTCACTAACTTAGTTAATAGTTTTTCTAAGACTCGAAGGTGTGAGCGTGGACGGACATGTTGTCACCAACATCAAAAGTTCTTAATATACGATCACAAACTGAAGCAGGAAAGAGAAATGTTTAATTACACTAATAATGTATTAGAAAGTAAAATCGGAGTTCTGTATATTAACCAATATGGAACAAATAAAAGAAATGAACTATAGAAATCAAGTCAGAAAAGGTTATTATACTGTACATCTTTTTGATTATACCTACCTTGCCGTACCTACATGCCTGTTTGTCACGGTTGCGGTAAAAGAAATGTTAGCTTAATTGTTGAAGATGGGCATAAGCAAGATGGTGGCCACCTAACAAGAAGACAGAAAGACTCCGACTTAACCGAACAGAATCTGTTTTACTGAGACAACAAACCTCGAGCTCTGAACCAAATGATAGCTACGACCTCAATGTAAAAATCGAACGTTCCGTTACCATGTAGGAATAAGATTTAATACGAACGTATTAAATCCAAACTTTGCCGCTTTTAGTTCCACACACTTTTCATGTTAAAGATCATAGATCATAATGATGTTAATCATCGATTCGTGATGTAAATTAATGACAAACAATCAAATACACTAGCTAGTCTAACTTTTCAATTCGATAAAAGCTTCGGAAGTCTAACAGGTGCAGCATATCCGACTTATAGCGTACTGAAACCCATTTCGTAGAGAAATCTCGCAAGAATGTTCATGTAAAAAGAGCATAAAATAGAAAATCATATTACGTAGTCCCAAACGGAAATGAAATCATTCCTTCCATATGGGTACATCGACTCTGATACATGTACTTAATTGAACTACATAGTTGGACATAAGTAATAGACATATCTCACCACTTTATTCACACTAGTAAATTTAAATTCCAACAAACCATTTATTTGGCTTTAGTACAACTTTAAGTTACCTGTGTAGGGATATTTTTTTTCTATCACGTTATGATTTTATAGAAGACTAGCTGTGTCCGCGAACTAGGTGTCGCCATATATTTTTCCCATTTTTGCAACATTTTTCATTGATGCTCAGCTCCTATTAGTCGTATCGTGATGTTATATAGCCTATAGCCTTCCTCGACAAATGAACTATTCAACACAAAAATATTTTTTTAATTTGAATCAGTACTTCCTGAGATTACCGCGTTCGACCAAACAAACAATCAAACAAACTTTTCAGCTTTATAATATTAGTATAGATTTACTTAATATTCGATTAAATCGCGTAAAATAAGATTATCATCATCATAATAGCTCATATACGTCCCAACCGTTGGCTCGCGCCTACCCTAAGTTAGGGTGTTTAGGCCTTAGTCAACCACGCTGGCCCAGTGCGGATTATTATAGTTCAAGTTATTCAACGAATTCCACCCCTTGTAAACGTGCGTTGGTTTTATATTATAAAATTGCATTTGTTTTATAAGTTACAAACGGCATGACTGCCCTGCTATTTGTCAATTTTTTTCTCTGTGTACGTCTGCGCATGTCCTGAGCCCCAATGTCAACGACACCATTATGACGTGACCATTACTTGGAACATTTCTCCGTCGGCCATTACAACAAAGCGCTGTTGTTTCTCGACGCAGTCATAACATAGTTAGATTAATATTTCGGACTTCAAATAAATATTAATCAGCGAAACTGCTTTTGTTTTTGTCGAGATATCGAGTGGGTTTTGTTTTTATTCGGTTAAGGGCTTTGTTTTTAAACAGAAGGATTATATGAGTCTGCTACAGATAATATAAATAGCGCTATTGACGTTAAGATAATAATGTCGTCCTAATCAATATTCGGTCGGCGGCCAATTTCAACAGAGACTAGCCATCTGCGCAGGAGTTATTATAGTGCACAAGTGACTGCGCAAATGCAAGTGCACTCTCTGTTCCTTCACTCGCCTAGTCCTATGGGACGGTCAGCAGACACGACCGGGGCAAGATCAGGTGTAGGACTCACTGTTTAATCTGCCTTCCGAAGCACGGGGAGCTCGAGATGTTTCGTATTTTGGTCACCCATCATGCGACTGACCACAGCCAACGTTGCTTAACCTTAGCAATTGTTCGCTGAGCTCACGCGCCAATGCGCCACCAAGCTCCCACGTTCACGTTAGCGTTAAGATAGTTATTTGATAGGTGAGTTGAGTTTCTTTAGATTAATTACTTCCTGTTACTATACTTATACTTTACTATGCTTACTTTATTAAAATTAATAATTTCGGGCCTAATTTCTTCCAAATCCACCTCAAATGCTCACGAAATGAATAGAATGTGTTGAAATACAACAATAAATCTTACAAGTCCCACAATTACCGAGTTCGACGACGATACCTAAAAGCTCGTTCTCAAGATTCCGTATACACGTATCGCGGTTCGTTCACATCACGTCCAAGCAAGGCAATTCCGACGAGGAACGACAAAAACACCTTTATTCAAACGTGGCACATACTTGAATACTAATCGGATGGGTGAGCAGAATCGAATTCAAATCGATCCTTTTTGTAATCGGCCCACGCGTGCCGAAGGACGAAGTGCGTAGTTCAATCGGATCGTGACGTCCTGTTAAGGGGCTGTCTGGCCCTCTAATCTATGCATTATACGTTGAAACGTCATCATTTGGTAATAAGCGCGGAACAGTTATTTCAAGATAAATAGATGGTGTCGTGAAATTGATGGAAAAGATTTTTTCGATCACGTAAAAACTCTCTTTGCTTTTTACGAGTACTTAAGCATCGTCTCATTGTATACGTCTGAAATGCAGCGAGACAAGTGGCATTTCGAAGTACTAAGAGAACAGGTGAGGCTTTTCTTTTATTAAAAGCTGGAATGCTATTAGAATTACGCGACTAAGGGGTAATAATGGTACCTAGACAATAGTGAATTTATATTGTAAATCAAATTACAGGGGAAGCTGTATGAAGATTGCCAAGAAACTATGAAAATTATATTAGACCCAAGAAACTTATAGCCAGAAGAGGTTTCACGTTGCTGACACAAAGCAATAATCAAAGTAGGTAAATTTGTATTACTACCTACTATCTATACTAAAAATATTGCTTAAAGCTATTATTATAAGAGTGATAGTAATAGTAACTTTACATTTTGAATTAAGCCTCAACCGAAGCTCAATATATTCTTAGTAGGTACTAACCAGACCAAGTAAAATTTCTGGAAGTGTTTGAACTTAAGTAGTCTTTTAACCGCCTCCGTGGTCTAGTGGTCGAGACCGCCGGGTGTAGATCGAGAGGTCCGGGGTTCGATTCTCCATGGGGGTAGACTTTTTTTGCTCCATTTCGTTGGTGGTAGGGCTACTGAGCCCGTCTGCCTAGCTACCACCGTCTTAAGTACGTTTATCGCCATAAGAACAACTTTAATAGCATTGTTGTGTTCCGATTATTAGAGGTAAGATAGCCAGTTTCTTCTTTCGGCCTTATCATCACTTACCATCAGGTGAAATGAAGGCCAAGAGCTTGCTTGTCGTATGTAAGAAAACATCTATAGCTGACCATACTTAGGTCTGGTAAGTACAAAAAACAGACCTAAGATCAGACAATTGTCGAAATTTAAAGGCGAACGTGAGACACGAAGCACGTCGAGCGATTGGAATCCAGGCGGTCCCTATTGCAAGACGCCTATCTTGTCAAGCAATACAACCGAGTCGACCGGGCCCGGCTTGGCCTTATACGGCCAACATAATTGCCGTAGAAACCCTTGTAAATGGCTTATTCAATGCAAGAACCAGTTTCATGCCAGCACCATTTTAGGAGCGTCTGAACGACTGTGATATAAGAACTTCACCTCTCTATTTACCCGGTATTTCATACTTTAACACATTTAGCAGTGTAAAATGTTCATTGTGACGTTTTCAATCTTCAATGTATTTTTCCGTTCAATGCCTTACGGCAAGTACTTAAACATGATTAAAACAAAAATGATTTTTTTTGCTTTTAGTCTTTCAAGTATAGGTATTCAAATAAAATGAAAAAAATGTGTCGTATAATAATAGAATCCCTTTAAAACACCAAATACCTATAAAATAAAAGTAATGCTACGTTTAAATGATATCGTCCTTTTTACACAAAAGTTTAGGGTCTTTTGATCGATTTATACGCCATCACTATTTGCCAACGCAAAAGGGGCAGCTACCCACCTCGTTAGCACGTCACTCGATCGCGGACCCTCTCGTCCTAACGACCTTGCGATCAAAAGGCGTCCTTTATTTTACTTTTACACGCCTCAGATTCTATTACGTTTGTATAGTCTCAGTTTAAACAATTTGTTTTGCAAACTTTTTGTATCTTCTTATTAGCTGCGCCCACATTTCACACGAGGGTGTTGAAATGTATGTAAGAAGTTATTTTGTTTTTATGCTATGTCACAAGATTTATTCTTTTACTTCTAAAGCTTACCTTAATTTGCTACGTATGGTAGAAAAGACACTACCTTCTTTTGAAAAAATTAAAATCAAGAGGCTTTATTTTTGAACTATTTGTCTGCCGTCAAGTGTTCGTCAAGCATCGTGTTCGCTCGATTTTTACTTACCTATCTTTATTCGTATTTCATGAAATCAAAATACATTGATTTTAGATGAAAACGATGCAAAAATTACAAGAAATCGAACGAACGTTCGAAAACGACATATAATTTCGGCTACAATATTTTTCTAGGCTTACTTTTTAGGTAGAATATAATGGAGTGATATTGATGCATTGGAGTTTTGTGTACTTACCTTCATCGCAGACACTATACAGTAATCTTTTAGTAATTATTTTCCTCTGGGAAACCTAAAAACTAGTAGTTTTTAATATTTATTTTATTTGTTTTTAAGTCTACTTAAAAACAAATTATTGTTTCAATAATTAGTATGTATATTGCATACCTAAGCCACGGTAATTGTATATACCGTGCCTAAACCATTCTTATAATAAACTGCAAGAACAAAAGGTCTTTTGGAAAATAACAAAGTCAAAGCTGAGTAGAAAAATTCACCAATGTTTAGGTTTGGATTTATTAAACAACGCATGTTACTTTGTATTCTCAACTTGCTCAGTAGCAAGTAAGCATTCCTGGTAAAGTGCAGGTAACACAATCTCCGTTGCACTATTAAAAATGCAGCAGTGCAGTAATATTATCGTTCGAGCATTAACGCCTCCGATCGCGCCCATTCACAATAAAGTCATAATCGATTCATTCATTACTACGGCTAATGTAATTACTCGTATTGCTGGGAGCCAATATACATTAACATATTTGTTGCGATTTAACAACCACGGTAATTACAATTTCGGATTATTTGTATGACAACGCCAGTGTCTTTTATTAACTAGCTAACCTACTAAATTTCTGTATTTTGGGTAACTGTTAGGTCGTGCTACAGCTGTACATAACGCTGAAAGGCACAGAGAGGCAATTTTTAACTCATCATTTGATTTTGACTCATTTGATTTTATTCGTTCAACATTTTAAACCGTTGCCCGAGCGATGCTGCTATATTTGTCAAATGAATCGAATAGGTACTCCTTTCCGATGAACGTAACACCGATTTTTTCAACCAGTCATCCAATTTGATTATTTTATATTGCCGATCAATCGACGAGTCACAAAACCACCACGATCCAAAGGATGAATTTTATATAGTCATATAAACATAGAAACCCTAAAATTAAGAAGGTTCGTATCGATGCCAGTTACTTTCTTACACTTAATTGTTACAAAAAATATTGAATACCTACGCCATATTCAACTCAGCGTCTCCGAAGGACAGCTTTGTGTGATTCAAGGTTTTATTTCTGCGATGCCGAACGCTTTGTGTGCGTTCTGTAAGGAAGTACAAAAGGCATAATGGGATGAGACACAGGTGTCGCGACAAATGCGGCTGAGTGAGATCAGGCGAATGAAATCACACGTGCAAAGCGATGAATACTCGGATTTGTCTAAATCATGGCTCATTACGTATTTGTGATTTCGAGGGTAGGACGATTATCTATTTATCCCTTTCCGGAATTTCAGAAGACTGATTCAAAAGAGGTACGAATTATTCCACCAACCCAACCGTTGGTATAGTAAGGACTGAAGAAGGAATAACCCGAAATGATTGCACGTGGAGTAAGCTACTTTTTCAATGAAGAACATCCTACAGATCTAGCGCAGACGCGGTGGTGTGAGGATATTAATACAACCGCACAAAAGCTACATTGGAGTCATCAAAACTGACAGAAAACGTCGGTGGTTGAAAAAGATATGCACTATCAGGGTTGGAACAGGTAGAAATGAAGATGAGGTTGGATTATGAAGAACTTTACTTATTCCAAATTTTGATCACATGGGTGATATCACCCACTAGTGGAATATCAGTTTTTATGTGATTGAATAACTAACATGAAAGCCTAGAGGACCAAAAAGCTGTACATTGAATGATGCACAACGCACTATAATCTAAGAACTGATTACTATCTTAATTAAAAATGCCATGGAAAGGGGGCAGTTCCTTTACGGTACCAAGAGGACAAGTTGACGAAACCAGCTGTTTGACTATACCGTTAAACCATGACTAATTCACTGGTGTCGCATCTACTCGGCTAAATTTCCCTCCCAAATATCTCCGTCCTCTTGGAGAGCTTATTAGGGATTATTAAGGCGCAAAGCGCATCATTCATGATAGCTGTCCATTTACGTTATACGCGTACGAACTTTAAAACAAATTTATGATTTTTTAATTGACATGATTATGGCCTTGATTATATTGAAAAGTACCGTATCCTTTCCATATTATTATTCATTTCAAACAAATATTATACACACATGTGATCCAACTTATGCATAAGTTTTGTGTGTTGTTTAATAGCATCATATGATACCTTTAGCCATTATATGTTTTGTGGCTATGAAATAGCTTTAATGAACCATGAAAATTGAAAACCTTTTTTGCATTACGATACCAATTTCCTGTCAAAGCAACACTAAGAACTACATATCAAATTTCGATCAACGAGCAAAATCACAAATGTTAATTTAAAAAATATTTTTTTACAAAAATCGAATGCCAATCGTCTTACCTGAGAAACGCGCAGATTAAACGCCTATACACAGATAAAAAAACACAAATATGGTGCTAAGTTCACAGGTGCTGATACAAGACTGAGGGCCGAATATTGTGGCGCCGCCGCGGCCCCCGCTCGCGCTCCACGCAAGGGCGATGGAGGGGAACGCTGACGGGCCGCAAGGGCCCTAGCTGGATGTAGGGCAAGGTATCCGACAGGTGAAGCTGCATGCATCGCTACCTGCTCGGGATACCTGCGATCCGAACAAATTAATTGGCCGAAACCGACTCCTAGGGAGTCGGTGTCTACGTGGTATTTTTACATTTACATAGACGGACGTAATAATAATTGAGGTGTCTTGCGACTAAACAGGTTGAGTTGTGTCGGAATTTTTATTTGGTTGTGTTTGGCGAAATATATACAGTGGAAGATTTTGAACAATTTCAGTAGTACTAACTTAATAAGTTGGTAAAGGACAATGTCGAAAATCGCCCCATGACCAACAAAGATTTGATTTACGTCATAATTATGTGCATATTTTATAACACTCATAACAATTATATATGTTCGACGGACAAATCAAAAATATATAAAAGTACTTTTAGAAACAAAACCAAATAAAGTAAAATATAGGAATGGTTTATTGTTACCTTTGCTCGACTGAATAGAATTGAGTTGATTTCATGTAGGTATGGCCATTTATATATATCTATAAATTAAGTTTTTCATAACTTACAACGTAAATTAAATTAAAACATACGTCAATTGACTACTCACGCACTATGGCTTGTTAGTTCGTCGTGTTTTTGACTTGCTTTATAATTTCGAGATTTCTTGTTCTTTACTACGTGGCTATAGTATCGTTCTTTGATTGATTGCAATAATTATTATTTTAATAATTGTATAGGTATGGACTATTTGTATTGCTCTAACGAATTAAAGTGTTACTTCAACTAACCTCAAAATCTGATCCATTTTCATATTTAATTCGATTTCGAAGCTTGTCCGTAGTAATTGATGTGGACGTACAGTATTTACTCATGTTTAATTATACGAAAAGCATTTCTTTACTGCTGTTGGTGTTGGGGCGAACAATGTATGGACGCAGAACAATGTCCTTTAATAAATTTCTCGTTGAAACAATAATCGAATGCACTTTTCAATCAAGAAATTATATTATTATGTAATATGTTTACATGCACATCATCAGTCAACTTGAAAAAAAAATAAAAAACCGAAATATTGATGATTTGTAATTATTTTCTAATATTATGTATAAGTACTAGCTTCCCGACCCGGCTCGCACGGGTAGGTATACAAAAAAATTCAGTTTTGAGACCTTTTGACATTAAAACAATGTAATATAAATTTTGTCAGTCATTCACTTTTTACATGAACATTATTAAATTAAAATGTTTAACTTTTTCATAGGTATATTTTTTAACACAACAATAAATCCAATTTGTTGAAGTTGTTCTGAAGTTATGCGCGTACACACATTTCGGTGATTCATTTTTTTTTATATAGATTAAAAAATTTAGAAATAAATATTTATTAATAATCAACTAGCTACTGCTACTATTACTAAATTTACGAGAACTAGCAAGGTTTCAACCTTTGCCTGTAAAAATCGGACGAATATTAGTTCTTTATGTAATTTATTTATATATTTGACGTAACCATTAATAAAATGTAGGTAGAAGAGTAATAATAATAAAATTCTTTAAATTAAATTGACAATTTTGCAGGCAGAAACTAGTACAAGCATATTTTTAAAAATGTATTATTATATTTTTAAAAATGTATTATAATGTTTATTATAAGTATTATTAAGAGTAATAAACAATAACGGCTATTGATAAAAATGACTTAGTGATTTGAATCAATGCCTTATCGAACTTTTCATGTTCCCATAGTTAAGGTAATCATTGCGCCTACGTCGTTTTGTGTGAGGAGCCCGCAATATGCTTCACGAATCATTAAGCTCATTAAACAAAGAAATTGACCGTGGCAGGCATACTCATTTATCAGAGGTGCCCTAGTCAAAGAGAATGGTTCCAAATGAAATCTGAGCATATACAATTAGTACATATCTTAACATTTTACTTGTATGTTGTTTACGCGTTTGATTCGTGGTCAAAGTTGAATTCATTACATCTTGGACGCCATTCGTAGTGAAGTGGAGTTTCAAATGAATTCCTTAAAACTATCTCCTAAATTGTCTATAGAATAATATCTCTGATTGCACCGTTCATAGTAACTAAGTGATTTTTTTACAATCTTAGTAAGATCTGAGTAAGATTGTTTAAAATAGACAAAATGAATTACCTTAACAAACCCAAAGGTAGGAGCTGCGGTAAGTAAACTATCAGTTTCCCTCGAGGAAGTATGCTTTACGGTCCGACAATTTGATTACTATCACAAAATCGTCTCGCTCCGTACGTTTCAAAGACGAAACAAGTGTTTAGGAGTTGCTATTGCACAACTTTGGGCAGAGGTTTAATATTTCCTACGTAATATAGTTATTCTGCAGAGTTTCAGAAGAAACTTCAATTTCAGATGACGGTGATATTAAACTATCAATTTAGACTGTCCCAGTATTTTCATTTTTTAACCACGAGGTTGAAAAATGAAAATACTGGGATACGAATTTGGAATGAAACATTTTTCGCTTAAAACCTAGCAAAAACCGACACTACATATTTCTTTGTGACAAAAAATCTTCTAAATGGATAAATACCGTAAAAATCGCTGTTTACATTTTAGCATAGCAATATGAAAAGATTCAATGCAAATAAAAGGAATAAGAAACGGCTGTAAAATACAAAAGATAGTTAAAAAGATAATTTACAATTCAGTTTTATTACGAAATATAAAACTTTATTAACGATCGACATAAACTAAAATACTTAAGTATTTTAAAGATAAACAGAATTTGTCAGTGAAACAGGAATATATTTACGAATTCATATTTTAAGAAATTCATACATGCTGTCCGTCATAAATTCATTCATAAAATTAGTTAAAGAGCAGTTCCTACAGCAGAGATTCATCAGTCCTCGATCTTTTAATAGAATGAACAGCGCTATTAATTCAAATGGCTCATTGTTTGTCATTCCAACCCCAACTTTTGAGTGTAAAAACTGAACAAAGGGCGATCTCTTAACACTTGAACAACCGTGAGGTCTATTCCAAAACTCAGTGCGGTATAATTGGCGTCTTTGTTTAAAAGTTACATTTCATTTGAGAATTGAAGTGGGTACTTAAAAAGACAATTTCACCCCACACAAAACTGAAAATTATCCAGTAAGTAATAAGTTATCCGGTAACTAAACAAAAGCGCGAAGAAGATTTTTGCAGGTAACTTTGTTCTTAGAAACCGGGTGGGGTTAAACCAAAATTCCCTATCGAAAATTTTGTTATATTTATTTTCTATTTTTTACTGAATCTTCTTATTTATTACTAATTTTTGTCACACAAAGAATCGCCTGATTTATTATAAATATATATTATATTTTCATATCACCTATAAACTTTAACAGTTATCAGTTCCTCTGTTAATGCGAAATTTATTTCAGTATTTAATATATTATTATTAAATGCGGGACATTGTAAGTACATATTATAATGTTTTTTATTATTCTTACTTTTTTATCAAGAAATAATTTGTCCTTTCCGTATTCATAAAGGTGCTACTTCTTAATTAAAACAAACACACACGCAGCATATAATTATGTAGATTGCGTTGTAATTTGCAGATAATTTAATTAAATCAAAATGTAGGCTTTAGGAAAGGTAATAAAGACCCTCTATTGGTTTAGAAACTCGCGTGGTCAAAGGGTTTGTATTTCGAAGTCAAAACCGATTGATGTGAAATCCATAAACTAAGCCAATGGTTCGGAGCACATGAAATTAATTAAATTTACATCGTGAAGCGAATATGAGAATATTCGTTGTAAGATGTACATAATACGAGTATGTTAGCCTAATAGTATCAACGAAGCTACTTTCAATGAATCAATCGCTCATTAACACATTGCAGAATGTGAAATTATCGCGGGTAGTTAAACTACAACTGAGACAATTAATGTTTCCTTCGCCGTAGTCCACATTAATTACTAACTCTAATTAATTAAAAGTTTAAATTACTAACTAAAATTAATTAATTAAGTTACATAAGTTCTACTAATAATAAAAAAATATATGTGTGATATATCTATAATTATTCTAAGGTGTATGGTTTTATTTTAATAAAAGAAAAAATATATATTTAACCTAATATATTTACTAACATTGAACTGGAAACAATTTTTTACCGGTTTTACTAAGATTGATCCATACGAAACTAAAACAAATAACCAAAAATTTGCAAAGGATTACGATAAAATTAAAATATTTGGAGATTTTATATTTTTTACACAAAATTTAGATAATATCTTTTTATACCTACATAGCTTTGAATATGTTAAATATTTTGGTTGACCTTTCCTGTGTCCTTTTTATGGAAAAAATTAATCAAAACAACGGCATATGTCCAAATTGTTCAACAGTGTGCATCTCTAGAATAATGAACGAACCTATACAAAATCTTCTCTCGCTGTCAAACTTTATTCTCTGATCATTTATTTATTCTTGTGATTTGCAAAATTATTTCAAAACTTAAAGTAATCAGACACTTGGAATACGAAATTACTTTCGAGAGCCGATATAAAATAATAATTTCGCTTCGAGATGAAGATTAGTCACGTAAACTTGTGGAAGAGGTCGGATCCAAAGCGTGATAGCAAACACCACGTGACAATTGAAGTAAAAAGTGGTTGTGGCAATGAACTCGAAAAAATGAGAAGCCTAAATGTTTTTCTAAGATCTCGTCGATCACGACCGGCCTTTACAATGTCATCGCATTTTAACTAATCAGAACACTATGGAGGTGTTTAAAAAGTAAGGTTTTTCACTCCATTTGACAATAGGCGAACTTTAATCAAAAACTTTACAGAATTTTTAATCGACTTCAAAATGGAAGCAGGTTCTATGTTCGGCTGTATCTTTTTTTATGTATATTTACCGATTACTCCACCATTTGTGGGCCGATTTTCAAAATTCATTTTGTAATCATGTATACTCTCGAGGTGGTCCCGTTATCACCATGTAATAATCTGATGATGGAATACCTTCAAAAGTGAGGGAAACCCTTAAATTTCATAGGCACATCCAACGTATTTTATGTTTTCTTCTGAAGATATCCAGGTATTCGCATCTGATAGTCATCCTTATTATGATACTAAGCTGATAACGGAAGGTTTCTGGTAATAGGTAAGGAGTTAGGGGATAGTCTTTTCAATATAATGGGAACTTATTGACGCGTAGTTCTATTTTTCAAGTAATTCGAGTGAGCTGATAGTGGAATGTACCTACATACTTAACTACTAAGCATTTAGGTTGATAAGAGATCATGAATTGGTTTTTTTTGGTATTGTTTAGAGTGAAATACGTATTTTTAGTTATTCTCGTTTGTATGTCTTGGGCCAAATTCGAATACCCATGTATTAAATTTACTCGTATGATATAAAAATAAATACAACTTCAAATTTTTATGTTTACTGAAGTCGGTGCTAAGCAAATAACACCTGAAAAGTCATAAAAATATAACAACAATTAATGTAGTTAGTAAAAATTTGGCACCAATTTCAATGTAAAAATGTGAAGTTGTATGTATTCTTATATTATTTATGTCTTTTTGGTGTTATTGATCAAGGTAATCGTAATAATTATATACGTCCGCATTTAACCGAGATGTGTTCCTAAGTCAAATCTTGTTATTATGCGACTGAAGATAGGTGACGTAAATAAAATTTAATGTGTTATACTACTCATATTATAGATTTTAGATGCGATTGTGACCATCAAATGATCAAAGAAATTGACTGTTTTTCCATTGTCCAGTCCGGCCAGGCCCTATACCAGCGGCTATACTAGCGCCAACCATGGCAAAAATGGTGAGTGGGGAAAAAAAATGACACATATTTAAACATCATACATTTTTTGCTTCGTCGGCAGCCGGTGCCGTGAAGTTACAAGTCGAAAAATGGCCAATGAATATGCCAGAACGGAGATATCTTGAAAAAAATGCATGTAAGGCGTCTGTGAACGCCATTTGAAACTATAAAACAAATTAATAAGACTGCGCATAAAAATGTTTCCGTGAATCACTTCATAAGGAAAGATGGGATCGTCAGGTCGTGTGAACGCAGCGATCGTCGGCGATAGGCGGCGACGACGACGGCGTCGGCGCGTGACCGCACTGGCAAAGCGCCCGCGCATACCTATCATAGTGGAAGGATTGACACATCACATTGTTTTAAATAATGTACAAATTACTTACAATTTTCACAAAGTCTGTATAACAAACAAGTATCACAACTAGTAAGCCCACTCAATTGATTTTTTATAAACCCGCGCGTTGCCTATCCAAATTGCCACGAGCTTCTAACAGCTACTGCCCGAGTTTTGCCCCCTTACCATAATCGATTTAAATAGTGTTAAAACCGCGGCGAAAACAGGATTTTTACTGCAAGAGCAGTCTCTCTGTTCCAGTATTGTTTTATCCTTGTTCTAAACGATCATTTTAGAGCTCCTGATAACCTCACGCGCAAGAACTCGACATAACGTCTTTAGGCCGCGGTTATTCTGAGTTTATATACTCATATCACTCTATACTCAATACGCGTTAGTATAAAATACCCTACTTGTTTAATGTTAAGTCCCGTAGTTGATCGGTAGTCTATGCTTAGCTTATACAAAGAGTTGGTATTATACTCGTACAACTCATTGTTGTATATATTTTAATACAACAACATAGGTCTGATTCGGTAAGTTACTTGTAAAGCTTTTTTGGTCCCTGCTAACATGTAGGTAATTAGGTTCACTCAATTTTATTAGCACAAGTAAAAACTGGCGAAATAATTACCTGCCTAAACATTGTTGTGATAATAAGAATTATATTAACATGAATATTCTCTCCTCAGTGTGTATTTATTAATATAACAAAGTGGATAAATTAATTTACAAATATTGAAATTAAACCTCTCAATCGGTGAAAGGATGCGTAAGAAACAATTCCAGAAAGCCCAAATAATTATTGCATACTCCTACAAGATGTAATATTGACAGTTAAATACTCTTAAGTAGGTACTACGCTAACATAATCCTTTATTCTTTATGATTTCTTTTCGAAATTTCTACGAATATTGCTATCAGATTAAATATTACTTTTTACATTCACAATTTTGCATTTTATGGCTATTAGACATAAATTTACTCCCAGTGGTACTTTGTACGCTATAACTGGATTCTTTTTAATGGAATCGACAGTTGTATAAAAATGTTTAAATTTCTATATAATTTAATTTCTGGAGCACGAACGTAATATTCAGAAGACTTACGTTTAAAAAAATCAACATTTTATTTGTCAAAGCATATTTTATACATTCTAAATTTTAAATCGAAAATATTAGTTAATAGGTTATCTTTTTAATCCAAGTAAAAATTTTTACCATTATTATTAGAAGAGAAGGAATTTTTAAGTTAGCTGGTGCACTAGTAGCCTTTAAAATGCTAATAAAATATTCACGAACTTAACTACGTCACGATATAAAAATTACAATTCTAATTTTAATGAATTTAAAACGACAGGGACATTATGAAAACAGCATGAATCCTAATGAGACAAGTTTTAACTTTTCCGAGATCAAGCATACGAGAGAAAATGGTGACATTTTAAAAAATTATAATAGAATTGGTCCTTTATATTGTAATTGAAGATTCCGGGTTTAGGTGATCTTTGATCTTTTCGTTATTTACCATTATATGAGATGAAGATAAGGAGCTTCCTTGTTATGATTAAATAAAAAAGACGGCGTTTCTAATTTAATTTAGTCTAGTCATAAAGCAAGCCGGGTCGACCACGCTTCGCCGCGCCATCGAAGTTTCACATGTGAATTCACGGTCACTGCCTATGTAAATGGCGGACGCACCACTGACTAATTCTTGAGACTAAGACGAAAATACAGTTAGCGTAGAGAACAAAGAACCTGTGATGAATACGGCCATTGGCGGGGAGAATTGGAACTGTTGCCACATTGAATTTTGCGGCAACGTAAGTGAGCCGGTGTCTACGACCTCTTGGGAGGTTGAATAAAATTTTCCTCACATTGGAATTTAGAAAAATTCGAATAATATAACGCTACTTAGTTAAATCAGGCCCAAAAATTTACATTTAAATTTGGTATAAAATGTTCTAGTAATCAAATTTCAGAAGTGACCTTAAATTTCCTGATTTAGCGTTACTAAATTAGGAAATTTAAGGTAACTTACTGTTACTTGTCACACTCGATAAAACCATTATTCCAGTAGATTAGATTAGATTAGATTATTTATTCTTTCTTTGGAAAAAAACAATATAGTTCATGTCATAAATTATAAGTTATTCACAAAGAAATCGTCAAATAAAAAATACAATAAAAATATCAAAAACAATGTAAAACACATTTAAATAGGGTGTGTATACTCTTTTACTGAGTACAGTACTTTATCCAATAAAAGGTTCTTTAGTCGACGAGCAAAAGTAACGTCAGAGGTTTCATTTTTTATATCAGCGGGTAGTTTCTCGTACAAGGCGGGACCGATAACACGCGGGTTTTTATTCGCTAATCCTAGACGTCGGGGAACTGGCTTAAGTCGTCCAGTCTGACATGTGATTCTACCTGGGATATTAAATTTATTCTCTCAAAGTCGTCAATATTGCGCCGAATAAATAAAATAACATCATAAACATATTGGGAGTAATGTGTCAATATTTTATATTTAGGAAAAAGGTTTTTGCAAGAATGCCGTTGCTTGACACCGGCTAACGTACGGATCGCTCGTTTTTGAATAATAAGAACACGATCAGAATCTGTTGAATCACCCCATAACATTATTCCGTACGATAGCAAAGAATGGAAGTACGCATGGTATATCTGTAATAATGTTTCATTGGATACTAGAGGGCGAAGTTTGCGTAATGCAATAACTGCACTACTTAACCTCTCACACAAACTATCTACGTGAATCTTCCAGTTCAGAGTGCTGTCGATGTGAAAGCCGAGACATTTAGAATTTTGGCATATTGGCATTGGAGTTTGAAGTCGAGGTGGTAAGGACGTACTTCGAGTTGAGAAAAACATAACATTGGACTTTGTTACATTTAAAATGAAACCATTTGCAGAAAACCACTCTCGCAACCGTTTACAGGTCCCGACTATCTTAACTAGTAAGAGATAGGTATTCTACGGAACTAAAAAAAATCTTCTACTTTATTCGTTTGAATGTAAAGAAATAATCCGTTTACAGCGTTGCTTGTGAACGTTTGGAGTTTTGGAAATACCATCATAACAATTATGTTACACAAATTACACATAAATATAAAATTATGGACAAACTTTCCTAAATAATTTTGAGTAACATGTGGTATGTTACAAATATCATTAAATTAAAAAAAGCACTCTTTCCCCAAAACTATGGACACCGCGCGCACGTCTGACTTTTCCGGAGTCATTCTTGAGACGCGCTTGTTCACACGGCACAAGGCTCACACATTCACGGTCGGTGGCTATGTAAATAGGTGGCTCCAGCGCATGTCTGGGACTCACGGCACGGGGTTCTTATACGTTTTCATTAATTGAGCGTAATTTCATTTAATTAGCGAGAGTTAATTAGTGTCCGTGTCATCACGGGTCATGTACTCGAATTACTTATTCTAATATTAATTTAAATAGTCGCTTCCTATTTAAGAAAATATATAGGTAAACAAAACAGTGTCTGTCTATAGATACACGTACTATAAAATCAATACTCGTACTTGAGACAGTTACATTATATGAATTCATCAAAACCTATCTATTTTATTCAGATATCTAAAGATCACTTCTTCATTACATATTTTTTATCATGTTTCCAAATGATAAAAAATATGTAATTGTTTTATGTAAGAAGAAATATTTTGTGTTTAAGAATAAAGGTATGTGTTTCTCATTATAATTAATATGTAAATTTATGACAAAACCCTTACCTAACAACATACCTAATGTTGTATTTCTGCGCGTGAGTGAAGTCGTTTGCAGGTCTATTGGTCACAGGTGTCACATAAATATAAATTATTAATATCACAGTGGCATTAAAAATTATTATTGAGCGAAAGTATAACCATAATAATAATGTCGCCCATCAAATTTAGGAATAATATCAAATTATCATTATAAAAGTCAACAACATAATAATTATTATTATTTTCCTTAAGATGCTCGTATCTAATAAATATCAGAAAATTGTTATGCGTTGCCAATTATATACAGGCACTGTACGTAAGCGTCCCCATTTTGAAACTGGCTTTTATTGGATATTATATGTTACTCAAGAGCACGGTGGTTAATGCAGCTCGTTTAAGATATGTGATGGCGCAAGTGACGGCGTAGACACGAGCAGACTAATAGTATTTCAATTCAGTATATCTACTAAATAATATGTTTTATGATAGGTGAATACTCTGTTTATGAAATCATAGATTTGAAGTGCTTCTACAAGTAATATAAAAACAACCGAATTCAATTATATTATAAATTGCGATAAATTTCTTTTTCCTGTGTATTCATCACTACAGGTATTTGTCACAATTACTTCAATACAAACGGCCCGTATTGGCATCTCACGTTTTGTATCTCTTTTTCAAACTTTTGATGATAATATCTTAAAAATTGTCGACACATTTCTTAATATTTTATCAAAATTCTTACAATATATCATTATTCATATCAGATACGATACACAATTCCTTATAAATCGTATTACTCAAACTATACATATTATTATGTGTAAAGAGTTTAGATAAATCCTTTTTAAATATTTTAAATAGTGCCATTTTAAAAATAGGCACCTACGTAATATCAAAATTTCAATCAGTCAAATAAATGAAACTTCACATTTAAAGTAAAAATGTAACATCGATTTATCCATGATTCGAATTATTCACGAAAATGTAACATCGATTTATTCACGATTCCCTTAATGAGACCAATTTATACGTATTTGAACGATTAGAATTCCAAGCGGAATAAGGAAATCCAAGTGCTTTTTTCCAGGCTGAACACAAAAAATATTAATTACATTTTTTTTCATTAGTCCTCTCCCATGGCGAAACTTCAGTAATGGAAAATTATTTCTAGTCACGCGCCCCATATTTCATCTTACGAGACGGACTAAGGCGGTGACATTCCACAACTTTCTTAATTTGTTGCGTATACAACATGCGGAATATTTTTCTTCACTGTCGCCAAATGATCACAGCTTCATTTTTATTCCGAATGCATGGTGTAACAACAGAGAAGCCATTAACGGACAGCGCTATACTTACTCATCTCTCGGTCACGTATAGATTTTTGTATTTTATTTTAAGAAAGTAGTACATGGCTAAAAATATAACTTTGTTATATTAACTATTATAAAAAGAAAACTAGCTATATTTGATGATTTTGTCTTCAACTGCTCCTTCAAAAGCTACTTATCAAACATTCCCTCTTAAACACTTTTAATGTGACATCGAATATAGTTACAATTTTACAATAATTAAGGCGTAATTTCTATTCGAAAGTGGAATTTACAAAAAGTTTATTTATCGATTTAAAAATGATCCTTAACTGATGCCAATGTTTTGCGAGAAAAATTTGAAAAGAGATATTATATCTGTTGAAAAACATTTGCATTTGCTCTTCCACGAAAAATAAGAATGATGCCGTGGGACGTAGTAAAAAAAAGATAACTACAGGATTATAATAATGTACCGGGCTACATTTTAATAAGGAGGTTATTCTATATTCACGTTTAAAAAATATATTCTTTTGTTTTATCCTAATTCAATTAAAGGCGCCCTAAAGAGCGCGTGTGAGTCGGTATATTTACATACTAGGTAAAACGCTATAATAAGGTCGAACTACGTAGTGCAATGGAGAATATTCACTTGTGCGCTGAAAAATAAGCCTTGATATTTTGGGGATCACATTATTCATAAAATTATATAATTAAAAAAAATATAGACAATTATTTATGTAGCATATTTCAAATTTCGCCCCGTTCAAAATTAAGCTAAGTTGTTATTAATATGGGATCGAGACCCACGCCACGAATCCTAAAATATTTTTCAATTATAATTTTGAATGTTTTATTAATGAATCCCATACGTTTTTTGAATTGTCGTGACGTTACTAAATGTTACTCATATTATAAATACGAAAGTAATTGTCTGTTACATTTTCTAACTTAAGACATTATACCGTCTTCGTAAAATTTTTCCATACCTAGAGATAAATTAGACTTTGGATGAAATAAAACGGGTTTGGAAGTATCTATAACACAGGGTTAAATTTTAAGGAGTGAAATTTAAAATATCATATTCTAGAAATCATATTCTGAAATTTAAAATAAAATATAAGGACTGTTCATGATTAATATTATCAATCGTGATATTTTTTCAATAAGCAATTTTTATATTGTTATAAGTATAATATTTAAAATATATAAAGAACTACAATTTTCATTAATGCAATCTCTCTATTGTTAACAATATATTTTTTATTTAAAACAATATGACAATTTGTTATTTCACATTAGATTTCATTATTCAAATGAAACATAAAATCTTTTTAAATTTTCTTCTTTTAAAAATTATTCCTCCTAAGAGAAAATACTGAGAACAGAATAATTTAGTAACTACTAAATTAAAAAAGACCTGTAGAAGAAATGAATGAGATATTGTGAAATAGTGAAGAGTCGGTGTAATTTTGCTTGTCCCACCCGTTTACATACGGAAGACATCAACGCGCTTGTATAGATCAAACAAAACCCTTGGAAACATTGTTAAAGTACTCGTAACTACGAAAAAAATCGACCCGAAAAGTTGACATTTTTTAGTAGTTTGAGGGTATTTTTAAAAATATTTATTTTCCATCTTTATTTTACGTAAACGATTAATATAGCAAAACATTGTGCGATTCTGAATCAGAAAATCATAGAAATTTCTAGAAGAACAATTTAAAAGATATTTAGTTAGAAACAATTTCGTATAAGAATAAAATGAAATACCTACCTACCCACACATAACAAAAAATAATATATCTTTCCCGCCAGCAATTACTGCCCGATTATTAAGCGATTTAGAAACGATTTTTAGAAGCGATTTTTATACGTGTCAACGAAATTATTTCATGTAGGTATGTACATACTCGAGAATAAGACAAATAATTGAATCATCGCGGCAAGGAGACCGAGTTCGCGTCGGTCAAGGTCTGCGGTGGGCGGCCACAATCTAGCCAACGAACCCGGATACGAGAGCCTCACCTTAAAGACATTCACCTAACAAACGCAATACGACTTAAACATACTATCATTAAAGTAATTGGCGGGAAAAATTTCTTAATAGGCAACCCTAATATCACCGTGCCATTCGAAAATCGAACTATCTATCCGTTTTCCCTTTGAAACTGAGTCTTATTTGAAAGTATGAGAGTAGCGACTTACCTAAGCCATTGGAAGTGTCTAATCCAGTCGTTCTCTGGACTCTTTTTCCCCGAGTCCAATCTCCAGGGCCGTCACACACGTAAAAGCGGCTCGTATGAATCTCCCCCTAATCACAACCTTTCCAGAGCTACCCCACGCCGCTGGAAACAAACACGGTTCGGTGGTAGGATTGCGTGTCTTACGTCCGACAGCGGGAGGGATAGTCTGAAGAGTGTTGGTGAGGGCAGGAGGGTTGTTCGCGGGTCGCTCGCGCGGGCAGCACTGGGCGGCGGCGGCGCGCGACTGCCCGCGCTGCGCCGGCGCCGCGCCCCGCTCCAACCATTGGTCCCTTCGCGCCGTGGCCGCGCTGACGTCACCCGAGACCCCACTCGAATTCTCGATACTCTTTCGTATTCGGCTGCTCGGATAAAAGGGTACTGGGCCGCGTCTTCCGACGTGAACATGGACCAATGGCAAAGGTTACTGATGAATGTCGATTCGCGGCGATGCCGATATTTTTCTCTCTTGTCTCTTTGAAGAAAAGCTAAGTTTGACATCGCATACTAACGTTTAGACTAAACATTAAGTGCAGTCTAGATGAAGACTATACTAATATGATAAATCTCATAAGTTATACAAAATTTGAATCTCATTTCCTGTTTTACATACATTAATGACACAAGATATTCTAACCAGTTTTGATCACATCAAGTCTACCTTTGAACACGTTCTACGCTTATCAAGCGTTGATAAAAGTTATTCTATAAAAAAGGACCAAGCGGTCTTGACCATAACCGGTAATTGTCGTCTCGTCTGATTGGCTGCGGCGGCTGCGCTGCTATGGCAACCAAGGTAACTTCTCCGGCCTCAACCGCCGACGCCAGATATTTTAGCCCAACAGACATCTTGTTAAAGTAAATCGTCCAATACCTATATGTATTTTTAAGAGTAGGCACCTATAATAAGAAAATTCGAAATTCGTACATAAATTGTAAACTGATATGTTATTGTGTAATAAGTAGTAGGTTATTCTTACATTTCCTTTACCTTTTATGTAGGTATATCACATAAAAAACATTTTAAGAGATAACTACAACAGCTACATCATTATATGTAGGTCATTCTATACCCAAATATATGCTTATTTTAATAAGAAAAAACAGAATGGCACTAATAGCAGCATCAAATCCAAAACTGATATACCTAAGTAAATAATGAATGAATTTCAGCTATACTCACTATTAAAATAAATATTCGTTACAACGATCGAAAAAGCACAGACGACATTTTGCCGCGTTTTTGCCGGTCGAAACAAACATGGCCGAAATCTCACGACATAGTAATGGCGGTTTTCCTCGAAGCACCTCCAAACTCAACAAATAATAATTAACTATACAGAGTGGAAGCTTAGTACTAACCTAACGCTGCGGGCAAGCACAAGTACTAAGGTTTGTAATAAATTTTGTTACAGTAGTGTTTACTGGATACTTTTATGGTCTTTGGTTATGTAAATTTTATTACATAATTTAGTAGATAATGTTGCTTTGTAGATAATATTGACATGTTTTCATTTTTATTATGGTACCTTAAATCGAAAACCGTTTCGAGGATTTTCAATTTTCACCTATTCTAAATTTCTAAGCCTCAAAATATCAAAATAAAGAATTTCCTTTGCGTTTTGTATAAAAAAAGTCCTGTCATTCCTGTCCTGTCATTATTGTGTACATAAACAATAAATAAATAAATAAATAAAAAACATCACTTTCGCATAACCTTGTGAGCTTATGTGAATTCTAAAGCTTGTTGCCTGATTTAGCTATGACGAAAAAAATTTTTTTACAAAAACAAAACCGACTTCAAAAACATCAAAAAGTTATAAATAATATAATAATACAAACAACCTCACAGTTTTATATTGAAGTTGGTACCTACTTACTAAGTACTTACATTAATTGTTCTTATATTTTTTTAAGACTTACCAGGTGATCATTGCTTGGCAACTTATGATCTAACCTTGGCACTGACTTCAATATAAAACTGTGATTTTGTTTGTATTCGTAAATTATTTATGACTTGGTGTTTTTGGAATCGGTTTTAGTTTTTGTATACAAATTTGTTTTTCAAGCTTTTCAATTTATTTAAAACTAGCTGTGCCCGCGAACTACGTTTCGCCATCAAAATACTTAACACAGTGTTTAGCTTTTTCCTCCATTTTATTCCATAATGATTCAACTTTATTCTGCCTTTCTTGAGCATCGGCCATTTCGAAATTAGGACAATTTTCGTAGGTTCGTAATGCTCTTTTTCTAACAGTCCACAAAATTAAATACATTACATATTACTATAAACACTAAGTAATATTATTGTTTTAGAGACATTATTGATATTAATAAATTCTTCTTCAGTAGAAAGAACTACACAGTTGCAAGAATAATCTCTATAGTATTCATGTTTCGAATTAAAATAAACAATTGTTAATAAATTAGAACTGTATACGAATAAAGTTTAGATTTTATAATGGGTGTTGGTAACACCAACAAAATATATTTTTTGGATATGACAACTTGGCCAATTTAGACTGGTCGTACAGTAAGCTCCTTGTCGAGCTATACTGTTTGACCTTTGAACCGTTCTTATGTCGCTCGTAATACTGGCGGTTTTCGTAGAGTTAATGTATAGCATGAATGGGGGGGTTACTGTACAAATACGTTTTCCGTATTCGATATTCGATCACGGAATACAGACACGGAGTTTCGTGAACGTAGCGCAGACGTTCGTTTCTTCTCATTCGGGATTTCTACCATTCTACCTAAACGTACGTACAGAACGTGTTCCGTTCGTAATAAAAACGAACGTGTGCGGCAGTCAATGAGTATTTTATATAGATTTGATGCATTCGGATGCCCGCATTCAGAAAACGAATGCAAAAAAACGTATTTATGCGGTTAGCCTTAAAATGTATTGAGACTTCCGTTTTTGTAACGTGTACTGTGCGATATAGTGTTGCTGGCATAGTTCGGTTAGCAAACTCGCCGTGATGACTAACATCCAACACACAAACTTGGAGTTATCGTTAGTTAGTTCACGACCGTTGCATTATCACGGTCTCGAAGGACACTAAACACAGGTAACATCTAACATCGAACATCCAATAGGCCCCGAAGCGGTTCTCAAACTTTTTTGGTGACGGAACCCTTTTGGAAAGCGAAATACTTGACGGAACCCTAAAATAAAACAATAGTTTTTAAAAGTGTATTCTTTGTTAATAAGCATAATGAAAGTACGACCAGAGAGGGTGTTTTGATTTTTCTAAATTATTGCGGAACCCCTTAAAGGGGTAGTGTGGAGCCCTAGGGTTCTGCAGAACACACTTAGAGCATGGCTGCTCTAGGTACCCTTCAGGGCCTACTTTCATTTAATACCCCTATTGCTAGGTTTGGAAACTAACTTTTATCCACCTTTTTTGAGCGCCGGCCATATTGAATTTATGTCAATGTTGCTAGGTTCATAGTGCTCTTCTCATCAATGCCTTTCATTTGATACCCATATTGCTGGGTTTGGAAACGAACTTTATCGGCAGTCATGTCAAATTAAGTCAACGTGGCTAGGTTCAATGTGTTCTACTCTTTAGGTTCTTCCTTCGATATCCATGTTCCTTGGGTGGATCCAAAAAATGTAATCCGTCATTTTAGACATTAGGATCAAGAGTCCCGTCCCGTATCTCTACGCGTAACCCAGAACATTGCAGTCAGATATTTTTTTTAATTATCAATATTAATCTATTACTTTTAATAGTTATAAATGGATGAAAGAGTTTGATTCCTAAGTCCTAATGTAAAAACATATAACACCTTTCAAAATACCTTGAAAAGAGTATCTTCATTTTTCAACATTTCAAATATTTCAAAAATTGTACCGATTTTGTGAAAATTTGTCAAGAATTACACCAGTCTACAAATTTTATGGTCACTCGATAAGTATTATCATAAAAAATGCTTTATACATTGGTTGTATGGCTTGATCTTTTTGCCTTACCACCACGGTACGACATAAGAAAAAGACAATTTGGTTGGCGAAATCCAGTTGGGCACAGCCATTAACAGAAAATATTAAATTTTATTTGCACTATGTGAAACACTTCATTCCTGCCTTAATTTTCAAAATCCAATTACTTAAGATCAGGCTGTATGGCGTAGTTCCATTGCCTTTCCTTCGTGGAAGAAAATACCTTCTCTCTGTACTATGTGACAGACTTGTCAAAATAATTTCACGTGCGCCATGTTGTTTTTCTACCTAAAGCCAATTCGAAAATTTTATATGGTATTTTTTCACTAAAAATAAAAAGTGAATTTAAACAAACGAAATTATGCCTAAATGTTCTTCCGGAAAATTCTAAGCATTGTGGTGTAAGCCATATCAAATTCTGTCCAGTAGTTTCGGAGATCTTTCCGGACAAACAGACAAACAAACAAACAAACCAACAAACAAACAATTTTTTTAAAAACTATTCTATCGTGTTCTGCTAATGATTTTAAGGTGACCTGTGTATTTTTTTTCTTAATATTTCGCAATTACAGATTTTTGTACCCCTACGATTTTATTATATATAGAGATACCAAAACTTTCTCCTAAATGTAACAAAAATATAAAATTCCCACAGGAAAACAAAAATAAAGCGGACGAAGTCGCGAGCGGAAAGCTAGTGTTTTTATAAGATAAATCTCGTGACAAGGTTTAATTTTATCTTAAAACAATTTCTTTAAATTGATGAATTTTATTTAATTTTAAAAAAAATCTTTCTTTTCTTTCTTTCTTCATTTAAAGAAAAGCTTATTTTTTCTATAAGGACGATTATCACTCTTAACTAACAAAGCTAGAAGAAAAAATATATATTGAACAGCAGAGCTGTCTGCTCCGCTTAGACTTTTAAATGTAACTTCATTTTATTTAAATATCGAAATATACAGGCTAGTGTTTCATTTTAATATATTACCCATCTTAAGTATCCGTGCCACAAATAGGATAATATATATAGTCTAAAATAAATGTATTTGACTTGCTTTGATTTTCGTAGGCACAATTATGTAGAGTTAATCCTTTTTAACACCATGTAAACTATGACAGGCAATAAAGAATTTGAATTTGTTAACTCTCATAACTCATTCTGTGTGCCTCGTTCGAGTTTTACCGAGTTTCACTCGATCACATGCATCGAACACGTACATAATTAATTACACATTAAATAGAAACATAAATATCAATCCAGTTAAAATTAAATTCTGAAAAAAAATATTTGTTTAAATTTTACAAATAAAATATTTGTTTAAAGTATGTACTTGAATCGTTCCGATGCACGATTTAAATACATACTTAATTAAACAAATATTTTTTCAGAATTATAAATAATTTTATTTAACTAGACTGATATTTTTGTTTCTATTTAATGTGGAATTAATTATTGCATTTTTGATAAAAATAGCCTAAAGAGATGTTATATTTTTAAAACATAATATTTTTAATCATGGATACTAGTATGCATGAAACAGAAATCTTCGACCTGTCACAGGAATCTCTTATCCTGAAGATACTATACTACTATAGTAATAGTAGCTACTATTTAATGAGGCAGCGTTATCTAGTAGCTACTATTGAATGAGGCAGCGTTATCTACATAGTAGCTACTAGATGGCGCTACTTCAATTCCGTACAAATTCACGTTTACGCGTTCGATGCGTGTGATCGAGTGAAACTCGGTAAAACTCGCACTAGACACTCTGTGCATTTTCTTATTCACATGCCTCGAACCGCTTGCGGAGCCGGTTTGGCTCGACGCGAAACCATCGAGGTCCGCGGCAATTATTTCACGCGGCATTTTCAAAGATACCTACACGTATTCATTTTTTAAATATGTACGTCCTCGCTCTTCAGGCAGCCTCAAGCCACTGAATAACCAGTTCCTTTAAGTAAGAAAGGTTATTTTCGTTGTACAATGATTCACAACATTTCACGCTACGCTGCCCAATAGTAGAGTTATGGAAACTCGAATTACTTGCCTATATATTTCGTATAATATATAATACTCGTACTTACTTCGCGAAACAAATGAACATTATGTGTTTAATCGTTACTTCAAACTAAAAATAATTTTATGAATGAGGGGGAAATAGTTTACCCCTTAGCATAGTGGTGATCATTACTTTGCAGGAATTTCGGAAAATATATCAAACAAGGGGCGCACAAAGGATATATTGATATTGGAGATCCTACCATAAACGAACAAAAAAGATCATGTGACTTAAAGTTGTGAGGTGCGTTTTCGAGATTGAGATCCATGTAAGAGATCTTGTTAAAAAATCTTCAAAATTCCCTACCGTATCTCGAAAACCTTGCGCCGTAAGACTTTGTCATGTGATATTTTTGTGTATCTTATTGTACATACGAATTCGTTTCGTTACGAAGGTTTCGTTATGCACCGCTTTTTCCCTAATTCTTGCGTTAAAATGTCTAATACAAAAAGGTTCTAACCCCTCTGAAATGAAATTGTATTGTGAAATAAATTATTTCAGCGGACACGTCGACACGTCTCCCAGACACATCATTGAATCCGATACACATAGTAGCATCTTTCACGCGAATAAAGTTACAATTTATTGAATTTTAACTGTAGGTATTTTAAAAAATCTTGTATGATTTTATAAGTCTAAAAAACAAGGTAAAGGAGAATAAAAATGTTGGGCCCAAAATGTAATGAGTTGGGATTTGGTCCAATAATTAGCTAATATATTTTTATATCACTCACTTTTATATCACTCTCTCACCTACACAGATAAACCTTTCAGGTTTTCGTGTAAGGGTATAACTTGTGCAAAATATAGTTTGTCATATGCTATGGTCAATAAATTAAAAAATATATATATATATAAAGTACCAAAAATCTGCATAAGTTCGCAATCTGCAAGCAGAGAAATATGAAAGTGATTATTTTTGTAAGATAATCGAATATTTAAATATTTGTTTAATCGATTACTCAGTTACAGAAAGAAAACCTTTGCGCCAAGTATTAAAATAAACAAAGTAATTAAAATACACCATATATATCTACAATTCGATAAAATATAGTATTAAAGTGTATATTAAAAGTGTATATTAATTAAAAACATATGTCACTTACTGAACAACTATAGATTATCGATTTCATACCTATCGATTATAATTTGCTTGCTCTGCTTACTCGTTTCATTCATGTTTCCCGTGTTTACCACTGTGATAATATGTATGTGCTTTTCTGTTTATTTCCTGATTTCAAAAGACTGTTTCTTTGTTTTTTTTACAGATTCTGAACCTGCCTACCTTGTGCGGACCCTTGCTTTCACATTGGACACTGAAGATTGTCCGTACGTTTGTCTTGGAATTGTAATTTTGGATTTTATGGCCTTATTGTGGATTGGATATTGTCAAAACTGGATCACTGTGTCAACTAAGGGATAGCAACTAGTCACTGCAATAATATACTAGGCCGACTCTGCCGTTAAATTTTGCAACATAACCTCACTTTATTAAAACTCCAATATCTCAGCTAGTAACTATTATCTAATCTCTGTCTCAGCTTACAGGATTGTCGAAACTTACAAAATTTTCAGTGAGGTATTTATAACTTCCTTTTAATTCACACCATTTTTATCTCTTTACATACTGGGCCCAGATTGTATGGAATCGTTTCAGTCTCCTTATTAAGCCTTTTTCATAAACATATGCTTAAAATAGGCTTAATTTTTACATAAATGTTTCTTTCATTCTTACATATATTCAAAAAATACCTATAGGAAGATTAATATTACAATATACGTTAAATACTTCTAATTATTGGAAAAGCAAATGAAAATCAATTTATTTCTGTTCTGAACACATATATGTATTTTTTATTTTATCGTAAAAGCAGGAAATAAACAGCTTAGGTACCATTAAAACAGCGGTACTCTTTGTAGCTGTATATCATGCAGAAAATCGGTTACCTGGCACGACATAACATACGGCATTATGCCATACGACATAACATATTACAGGCCAACCACACGGCTTTTATGTTCAACGACTTTTTACATTTTCTGATTTAGTCATTTATCGTTACCCTATTCGCATAATTTAACCGATTAAAATAATATTATTGTCTTGTAGGGTATCTTAGAATAGCTTGTAGGGTAACATAAGAATAGTTAATAAAAATAATGTTAGGCTAATCTTAGAATTAAATTGTGATATTTAAGTAGGTAGGTAGTTATTAATAATGGATATGTTAAGTACCCTTAGAATAAGATTAGTATTAAGATACCCTCACATGTATATAATGTATAGATAGGCTCTCTTTACGGTACTGCCCGCCGCAGGGGTCTGCGCCTAGAAATTAGTTTATCTACACTCTGCCCCAGGGCAGCTGCCTCTCGCCGTGCCTGTACGCCGCCTACACCGACGACATCCCCACCCTCCAAGACCAACTCCAGGAGGGGCAGCGGGACGTGGTGTTGGCCCTGTTCGCCGACGACAGCGCCTTCTTCGCCTCGTCGCGGAAGGTGAGATTCGCCTCCGCCCGGATGCAGCAACTACTGGACCGCCTGCCAACATGGCTGGACAACTGGAGGATGGCCGTCAACGTGGGTAAGACGGCCGCCATCCTGGTCGGGTCGCAGCGCCGCATGCCACCGCCGCTGACACTCCGCGGACAGGACGTAGCTTGGCAGACCACAGTTACGTACCTAGAATGCCGCATCGACCGCCAACTGCGCATGGTGCCCCAGGTTGACCACGTAGTCAACCAGGCCAAGATGGCCCGTGGCATCCTGCGCCCGGTGTTGGCATCCCGACTACCACTGCGTACGAAACTGATGGTCTACAAGAGCTACGTTCGTACGCGGCTCACCTACGCCGCCCCAGCATGGTATGCGTTGTACTCCCCGACCCAGCGTTCCAGACTGCAGGTGGTCCAGAACGTCTCTCTCCGTGTCGTGACGAACGCGGGGCGCTACGTCAGGAATGACGTCATTGCCCGGGATGTTCGGATGCCGACGGTGGAGGAGTTCGTCGCCCGTCTGGCGCGTCGAATGTTCGACAGCGCCGACAACGGGCCCCACCTCCACCTCCACAACATTGCTCCCTCTGTTCCCAGGCCTCCAGACTCTTCCGGACGAGCGTTGCCCCGCGACTTGTTGTCGCCCAGGGCGGAGAGAGACCACGACCTACCATCGTCGTCACCACCACCATCACCAGCTGCATCCCCACGACGAGGCGACCCACCCCGGCCAAGACTCCGCTTCGTCAGCGACTTCGCTGACGACGCCACCACCTGACCAGACCTCGTGTCGCTTATGGCTTGTAGTCTGCCGCGGGACCCCACCGCTCGCGCGCGTGACTCGCCTAAGCTACACCACCACCGGACATGACACCACCATCACCCAACAAGACCAATGGCCCCCTCCTCCCCCCACCGCTCCTCCGGGCGCAGAGTAAGCCGCGGCCTGCTCGCCGGCGCTCGCTGGGCTTGGGACAAGCCCCTCTAACCTGGTGTACTTGACCGCGGAGGGCCGTGTCTCGATCCCGGAGTGGTAGCACAGGGGGGTGGCGAAGAGGGGCCCGTCACTACGTGACGGCCCGTCAACACCGGCGAGCTGTCGCTCGCCGAGAAGATGCCCGGGCAATGGGCGACAAATGCCCGAAGCCCGCACCCGCCCATGGCGGAAGAAACCCTGACTGACTGACTTATCTACACTCATGTTCTAATTCTAATATTAAGAACTCAACACTAATATTTTAAAGGCATAACTTAAAGCCCTTGGCCTTTTACAAATTACATTATAATACAGGTTCGCCATACAAAACCAGTACTTTAATGTAACTCGAATTCCAATAAAATACAGTTCGATTGACGAAGCCCGACCAAGGAGGTTTTGTCACAATTTTCTTATGTGCCAGTACATTGTCTAGGGCGGCGCGTGCAACAGCGCATGCGCGGTAGAATGTTGGTGTTGGCGCCATTTCTCTGGAGTTTTTCATTCATTAATTTTGTGTCTTTTATTTAATTTAGGTAACCACTGATTGCATGAGTGTAGATAAAGTAGTGTATGGAATTGCACATAATTAGGTCTTAAAACACTCGTGTGGTACTATTAAAATTCTCAGCAAGCCTCGAATTTTAAACACACACTAGTGTTTTAAGACCCCCTATTATGTGACTATTTCATAAACTACTAATATAAGGCGGCAGGAATCCTAATAAATAATGAACAACCAGTCAGTCTTTAATTGAAAGTCGTCCAGCAAACTACCTCCAACACTTCATCACAAAAGTCTTTTAATCGTTTTTTAAATGTTATAAAATTGATAAAACAGGGCGGCAATAGTTGGCCGATTTCACCAACCATTACTTAGCTTAGGAAGCCCCTAAGACGTATGCTGTCACTTTTTGTCTTTAATGAAAAGAATGTGACAGCATGCCACCTAAGAGTACCCTAAGCTAAGAAGAGGTTGGTGAAAATGGTCAATATCTTTTGATTTGGCAGGACGGTGCCATATTTAAAAAGTAAACAGTTTTTCATTGACGTTTTTTACCAACTGTAATAAGACGTTATTTGATACACACCCAGAACTGTTCTTTAACACTTTAGTACTATTACTTACTCTGTGGTTTGACATACTTCTCATTTCTCATATTCTAAAAGTAGGCAGTGTCTACCTAAGTATAGGGCTGGAAATTACACATCGCTACCCTAAGGCCAACAAGTAATACAAAAACAATTTTTTCAAAAAATAAAAACCGACTTCAAAAACACTGAAAGTTAAATCTATATACTAATAATATTATAAAGCTGAAGAGTTTGTTTGTTTGTTTGTTTGGTTAAACGCGCTAATCTCAGGAACTACTGATTCAAATTGAAAAATTATTTTTGTGTTGGATAGTCCTTTTATCGAGGAAGGCTTTAGGCTATATAACATCACGCTACGACTAATAGAAGCTGAGCATCAATGAAAAATGTTGCATAAACGGGAAAAAAATATATAGCGAAACGTAGTTCGCGGGCACAGCTAGTAATAAATATAACGTCACATTTCTGTATTGAAGTTGGTGCCAAATTTTAAGACTTTCGTTCATCGTTTGGCACCTACCTCAATATAGAAATGTAATGTTATCTGTACCTATTCTTATAATATGTTTAACTTTTTTGAAGTCAGTTTTTATTTTTTTGTAAAAAAAAAGTTTTTTTATTTTTTTTGTGAATATGATAATACGTGCCTATTGTATGTAAAAAAACTAACCTCTAACTCCTAAAAGTTTAAGGATCCTTCCATCATCAGCTGGGTTCACGACTACCAGACGCAAATACGTGAATAGCTTCAGAAACATACACAAAAAAAAACATATGCATCGAATTAAAAACCTGCTCCTTTTTTAAAGTCGGTTAAATAACATGAAACACGTTGGATGTATCTATAAAATTTAAGAGTTTCCCTCAATTTTCATGGGATCCCATTATCAAACCCTGACTTTATAGATAATGAGACCACCCCAGGAGTATACTCTATCGAATGCAAAAGGAATTTTGAAAATCGGTCCACAATTGGTGGAGTAATCATGTAACATACACATAAAAAAATACGCATCAAATTGAGAACCTCCTCCTTTTTGGAAGTCGGCTAAAAAAGTAAAACCTATTATTTTGGGCAAAAAATGACCACACATCAATACTAATCCACACTAATATTATAAAGAGGAAAGATTTGTATTTTTGTATGTTTGTATTGAATAGGCTCCGAAAGTACAGAACCGATTTAAAAATTCTTTCACTAATCGAATGCTACAATATCACTGAGTAACATAGGCTATAGAATATTTTCCTACGGGAAAATATGGAATTATGGAATTACGAGAAAAATAACGCAGGCGAAGCTGCGAGTGGAAAGCTAGTAATTAAATAATCTTGGTGAAAACTTTATGAACTAACCAAATATGCTTATATCTAATTTGTTTTCAATGGAAGTATTTTATTAGAAACTGGTTTAAAGTCACGAATACATATATTAAAAATTTACATAAATGCCATGACATAATAGCGCTTAATTTTTGTGCGTTTAAAAAGGCGGGAAAGCCAATATCATCGAACATAAATACTTTTGCAATATAAGCAGGGTTTTACTTCGAAAATGAAAAGTAGTGTGTTTAAAATCGGGTGAACACACCCATTTCAGTCTCGGACTATTGGTCAAAATACATTGACTGTAATGAATGCTATTCAGCCATTTAAAAAAAATCGACTATTCCGTACTTGCATCAAAAAACGACATTAATTTAACATTCTACCTAGTGAGACAATACACCATAAGACCCGATTAAATTTTAAATAGGCCTTTCGCCGGAGGAAAACACTTTTCATTTCCTTTCAAATATAAGGAATATAAAAATAAAACATGATTAGTTAAACAGAATCTGATGAATTCAAGCCATACGTTAATAATTAGTAATCAACGAAACAACTCAAGATCAAATTTCCGCTTTGCCGCCGTTTTTATGTGGCAATTTATCAGACAGTATTTTTTACCATTGAATATGGTAATATTTAACTCAACTCAATGTAAATTAAAAAATAATTTAGTAAAAAACAAATTATAAGCATAAAGTCATATGACAAATTTGTCGATGATGTTTTAACAGTATAATTTTCAATTAAAGGTGAAATATGTGTTAGCATAGAAAATTACGATATAATAATAAATAGAAATGTCTTTTTTAAAATAATTTGACAGCAGGGAAAATTGTTTTCCCGAGAGGGAAATACTGTTCTCGTCCCTCTGTGTAGGCAACTTTAAGCGTACTTTAGGAATATCCTACTAATATTATAAATGTGAAAGTGTGGATGTTTGGATGTTTGTTACTCAATCACGTAAAAACGGCTGAACGGATTTGGATGAAATTTGTCATAGATGTAGCCTTTGACATGGAAAAGAGCATAGGCTACGTTTTATCCCGATTCCTTAAGTAGTTCCCGAGGGAAAATTCTGAAGTCCACGCAGGCGAAGTCGCGAGCAGAAGCTAATAAGAAATAAATATGAAACTAGTTTTAAGTGCCTACACCATTTTCCCCAGGATACTGTCATTCGATCATGATCTGTTAACACCGCAGACTGATGTAAATATTCTCTTTCTACTACAAGAATTTTCAAAATCTGGTTATAATTACTACGGAGAAACTGGTAAACATACTAAAAAGAAATAGTTTCTGATTTTTGAAGTTACTTAAAAGGTCAAATAATATCGTACATGTATCTTCACTATTCAGCTCCTTACAAAGAAAAAATATGGGCCAAACCCTTATTTAACTTTAACGAAATCCTTTTTCATTTATTTCACATAATTCCATTGGAAATAATTGCGTGTACTTATCATTTCACACAGAAACGAAGAAGAATTTTATTGACACAAAGTAACAATTTTATTGAAATTCTCATCCTAATTATTCCCCACACGTCTTCCTTTGCAGAATAACGACACGACGAAAAGTCCAAAGAAATTCTCATAAAGAAAAAATGAATATGTTGCACGTGCTGCGGCGAATGCCAATAACAAGTTGTGGCAATTTACTCGCACTGATATAATTATTGTACGAAATATTATTCGTGTTGGTTATTTTGTAATTGCTCATAGAAGAAGTTACTTTCCCCCACAAAAGCCTCCTAAAACGAAAAAGTTTAAAACTTCCAGATGAGAACATAATCATTTGAATGTCATTCGTTGAGAAAGTTGCGGGATTTGTTACATAGCTCAATGGTCACGTCTTTGTGCGGATTGATTTGTTACATAGCTCAATGGTCACGTCTTTGTGCGGATTGATTGAAGAATTATGAATGCAAATGAGAGCTTTTCTACAAGTAGCATCTCTTTTTTGAAAATACTTGTGTTACTTTAACAATGCTTTCGCATTTGACATTTATATTTTCGATCAATTTGTTTTCCTTTTTTTTTTGGAAATTATAACATTGGGAAACAATAATCATACAATTTTACCTACTTATTATTTTTACCAGATTAAATCTAAGGAGCTTTTCTTTCAGGAGTTACTCGGTGACAGTATTACATACGCTAGAGTGCGGAAAACCTAGCTAACTACGCAGTGTTATATAATTATACTCACAACGCACAAAACCAAAATGAACACAATTTTAAAGATATTTTATGGATATTTCGAAGTGCGTGTTATACGAAAAAAAAATTAAATTTAATTCTGTATAGTCAAGTGAGATAAATATATAGTTTTCCTATTATGAACGAAACGTAGATAAAATATAAAAAAACAACGTTCACTTGTTATTATATTGAATAAATTGGTCGTTATAATTTCGATACAGGAGGCAACCCTATAGTTAAAAAAGAAAAATTTATCAATTTGTAAAAAATACTTCATTTAAAACAATTATTTTAAAACATTTCTTAATTACTTTACTTGTAGGTATATTATAATTTCTAGCCCAAATTCTTAATAACTTTTATATACAATTTTATAAATATGTATGTTCTTTCATTACCTGACAATTACAAACACAAGAATTAGCCAGAGAGGTGCAGTAATTCTGAACTGAAACGTGTACAATGTACAGCCGCCTTCAAAACTAGATAAACATTTTAGAGCATTTTAGTACCATTTTACTCCAACTATTCCTTTTATTTAGTATGGTTACACCTATATTGCATTGTTATTAGTTGGTGTGACATGGTACCTACTAAAATGTTTATCTACTTTTGAAGCCGACTGTACATACATTTTGGCAATTGATTTTTAACACAGGACACACTTGTATTATTATTTAGTGTACAAAAATAAATTTCGATTCCGGCACTCATAACATATTACGAGTATGTCATTCCAGAATAAATCTGCCAGTTTCAGAAGTATTATTAGCTTGATTTGTCAAAGTTGCAACACCACAACTTTTCTCGAATACGGTAGGTAGCTTCGAGCACTCCAAACGTTCGATTAAAGTCCAAAAGTTAGTAATTTGTCTTGGGAACATCTTCCAAATTACTTTTCCGATAGGTTGCTCGTCTTAATTGCGTTTCAGCACGAGCGTTGTTACTCGGCCTATCTACTTCCTCAACCTCAACATCGTTTGCCAAGTACTGTTGCTATAATTGTCAACCCTCTTCAAATTCATTAGGCGGCAAACTCCGGCGTCAGTCGTGTAATAAGCAATCCTAGAAAACACCTCATGTTACTGCCACGTGGTGGTAACTATAATGTATGTTGTTATACTTTTAAAAAACTGATTGATTGTTAGGTTAGAATAGCTCAGTACATCACTAGAGACGAAAAGGATTCTGAACCGACTAGTTACTTCTGTCGCAAAACAACGCTGCTTGCGCTACTATGTTCTGAAACAAGCAGTGAAAATACTGGGATTGTGACTTGATGTTCAAATCCCGCTGGTCCAATATGGGGCAGGTTAAGTCAACTCAAAAACCACGAAATAATGTATGAGATACTCAGAAATATCAGCATTAACTTCGAAACGTCAAAGTCGTGATATATCAAAACAGATTCCAGTGCCAATCAAACAAATGAGTGCCTAGAAAAACAAATGCTACATAATTGGATCGTGACGGGGCTCAGATCAGAATGGGTCAGACTAGACATGTGTCGCAGACTGCGCTCGCGGCTGCGCCGGGAACGCACGACCGAAAGTCACGACCGTCTTTACTCGTTCACGAACGAACGAACTCATTTGCTTAAAAAACTTAAGGGCTTATAATAACTAGCAACACCAATTGATTTTATTTTACTAACACTATCTACAGTGTTTGAAGCTCCTTTAATATAGGAAGTTATCAATGCGATAACCTTATTTTTTCATATTTGAATAGAAAATTCTTTTATTGTTGTCCATATTTACAGTTGACAAAAACCCTGGCCATTTTGTTTAATATAATTTCCGTAACTTTAATTTACTTTTAAAGTGTTGACTCAAACCACAAAGTAACTTTATGCTCAAACATTCAAACCAATTATGGACCAAATATAGTGTCTTACTATCTTTATTTTGCCCTAAATACTAATCAAATGAACGTGGAAATTAGTCAAGATTATGTCAATTAACACTACAATAAATAAATAATTCTTTAACCAACCACCTTTGATACTCTAAGCACCTATTCATATTTAGAATAGGTTCATAGATTGTTCCTTGACTAATTTACATAAGCAACAATCCAATTGGGGCAGCACGCCGTAGGCAGTGGCGCGAACTAGCGTGTAACAAACCACCCAATTTAATTACTTACAAAAAGTTATCAAATCACCTCGGATTTAGTTCAAAAACTCATTGTGGAGGCGGACTTTACACGGACGGAACAAAATAAGGTACCGCGCAATTGACAAGCGTACGCGAGAATGATTTTCTGTATGGATTCCGCTCGTGCTCAAGCTTGGACATGTTGGCACTTTGGCTATATACATACGATAATATGTTCAATAAAGTCATATTAAACGATATGCTTTAAAATTAATATTGAATTATTCATTAATTATATCCATAAAGTTTTTGTTTTGAATTTTCACTACACATTATTGAAATATATCGTGGGCCATGATCGCGTATAGCAATGTTAAAACAATATTGAAACAGAGATACCGCTCTTGCGTAAAGCACCACCCTACTCTTTCAGCGATAATGATTAGGGGGCAAATTAGATTCAATAGGACATCTTCGGACATACTGTATTATAAGTTGTCGATATGGAAAATATACGTTTTAGGAAGTCGTCTTTATGGGAAGTTGCTGTTATGGGAAATAGACCTTTCGGAACAGTTGTCCTCTTGACACAGTTGTCCTTTTAACACTGTTGACGTTTTGACACAGTTGTCCATATGAACCTAAACGGCTTTAAGTTCCCTGTAATTTCACTCTAATAAATAAGCAAAGTCGGATTCCATAGATAAGGTTGAGATTTTAATGGCTTTACGGTGACGATCTCTGCAATGGATTTGCAAGACGCGAAATTGACTATAAGACACCTCAGCTGCTCATTGCTCATAGATATTTCAGTAAAGGTTGTTAGACGTAAAAATGATTGATAGAGTATGCGATTGTGGAAATGACGAAAAGGATGCTTTCCACGTTTTGTTATTGATGGATGGGATACTCTGCGATAAGGAGGGACCTGTCTACTATGCGAATCTCAAACATTTAAAGGTGGGAATTCGCGCGCGCACTAGATGGTCCGGGAGGGATAGCATCAGGTGAGGATAGGAGCTCATAGCGGAAGCTATGAGCGTTAACTAGTTCAAGACTGGTATAAACGAAAAAATACTTGCAGAGGGTCATAATTACCACGATATAATATAATTTGGTCGTAATAACCACGAGGCCTAAATTGTTGTGGATGGTGGTGAGACTTCTCCATAGCAGCAGTAAACTCTTAAAAAAATCTAAACAAAGACAATAATATTGGATGTCATTAATATTCCATAACATATAATAAAACGCATAGAAAAAAATTGATAGGATCTTTCACATGGATAATTTTTAAATTACGTTATAATAACATTATATTTACATTATGTTTACTGTATTCTGCGAAAGATATATATGAAGTACAATTAAACATACAGAGTGACTTTGAGAATATAATAAAGTGGGCACATGACAACGGAATAATAATTATTTTTTCTAAGACAAAGTGCATGCATATATGCTCACCTTACAATAGAGCTGCAAAAAAAATCCATAGGCAGGAATTGGTGATATTGGGTCATACATATGAATGCCTACATAACAGTAAGGCAAATTGTAATTGTTCTCCATTAGAGTTAGCGTCCAATTTCAGGTATCTCGGCCTTACTATTGATCAAAAATTTAGTTGGAGGTTACATATTGATAAACTGTGCAATAAGCTTAGAATAGTGTTGGGTAAGTTTTATAACTTTAAAACTTTACTTAGTAAAAAAACTTTATATACTGTTTATTATGCTCTTGCAGAATCACTGATTAGCTATGGGCTCAGTGCATACGGACGTACCTTCCCAACTTATTTAAATGACATTAAAAAAATACAGATGAGATTACTAAAATACTTAGTTGACAAGAAAACTAAAGATGACTGAATTATTTGGAATTTGCAAAGTGCTTCCAGTACATAGTAAATTTAAATATTTGTTGGCCCTTGAGCAGTACTATACTGATGATATTAAAGTGAAAATAACATATACTTATAATAGTAGGCGACAAGGTCTTGGCAAATTAGTGCAGCCAAAAGCTGTTAACTATTATGGAAAAAGAACAACTAAGTATCTAGTTCCAAAAATATTTAATATGTATGATGTGTTAAGGCAAGAAACCAAATTTAGTAGGCCAGTTATAAAATGTAAATTAAAAAAAGCTTTGTTTAGCTCTACGGTAACTGTGAGCTAATCGTAATCCAAAGTACATTTTTTTTGTCGCATACCATTTACAGTAACATAAATAGATAGTATATAATAAATAACATATAGTATTATACTATAGGAAATAGATAGATTGGTAGGTATAAGCAAACTCTATATTTGAGCTTGTAATTTGCCAACAAACTGTTTTAACAGTTTGGCAATTAATTAATATAATTAATGTATTGTACCTTTATTGAATAATAAAAAAATATATATAAAGCAGAATCTAATAAATGTGTATCGGCTCTTGAAATTTTAGCATTATGTTCAAGTATTACTTATTATCATGATAAATCTATGAGTCTGAGCAATTTAGTGGTGGTCCAATACGTTCAGGTTCATATAAACAACTGGGTAAAGTTATAGTGTGTCAAAATATCGACAGTTTCAAGAGAACAACTATTCCAAAACGTCAAATTGACAACTTTATGCCAAAATATCAACAGTGTCAAGAGGACAACTTTTGCAAAAATACTGTCAGTCACAGATACCTTCATGTTATGACGTGACTGAAGTTAATAAAGATGTAAGGATTTCACCATATGATTCACTATACCCAAATAAGTGATGAATAAAGATGGAATCTTTATGCGAAAAAATAATGGAAAAATTATAAAGTATATTGTATTTTTTCACCAACTCGTCAAAACATTAAAGCTAAAATCAATACGTTCTAGTAGCCATGACTTGCGGTTCCGAGACATGGATACTGGCAGTTTCATGATTCATCCACCAACGTAAAGTCGTTAAGCAAGCTATTAGGCTATGCTTACTGTTAATATAGCATTAACAAACTATAGAATGGGCCATACTTACGGCTAATTTGAAATATCGCATTCCTCACTCCCAGCAAGATGGAACGACGACAAATGTAAAGTAACTGATGGCGTTTGGAGGAGGATGACCAAAGACCAAACTAATTAACATGAGTAGCCCATTTCCAGCAGTGGACAAAGATGAGCTGATTATAATAATGATATAATGACAAATTTTTCAGGTAATATAACTAATAATGTTCACTGTAAGCCATCAAGTGCTTGCAACGTTCTTCACATTCACAAAGTCATTGTCAGGGAAATAAATAACGAATTCATAGTCGGACATGTTAATACTACAATCGCCCACGGCTGTGCGGTGTGCCGCGCCCGTGGGCGGTTGTAGCGAGCGGCCAACGCATCTTGCATCGAGTTCATCGACCCCGCTCCTAACGACCAGCAAGAAGGTCATGTAACTTCGGCAAGTGCGAACCGGTAGACTGTGTGAACGCAACAAAAAGTTTTGATATATTCTAATCTAATCGCCTCAATTCGCTCCGTGAGCTCATGTAGGATTCCATTCTTGCCGCTACCCATTTGTTTTTGTTTAAGCAATGACAAATGAATGTTTTCTGCTGATGCAACACTTTCGAAATGAACTGTTTCAGGTAATCATTTAGATTGAGTATAAAGTGAATATAGAGGAGACTATATCTAAGAAATTTAATAAATAATCTGAGTAATTTTTTTCCTGCCTAAATCTGACTGAATCTAAATATTGAAATATTATCACCTACTTCTGTCTTCTTCAGTAAATATACATTTGCTTTTGTCATTTTATAAAAGCCGTCTTACACGTTTGTATGTTTTCTATTCAGAAAACACATTGCTGTTTTTGAATGCTACATAGAAATGGTCAGTTTTTAAATTTAATTCCTACAACCAATAATAGGTATATAGATATGCGAGGTGTGGTTACGATTTAAATTGAACGTAATATCATAAGAAATAGATACCAGTTTTAAATTTCATAATTTAAATACAAGAAATAAAAATAAAATTGCCGTTCCAATGTACAGGCTCCAAAAAAAATTGTGGCTCATTTATTGGGAAAAGTATAAGTTTTTACAACAGAGTTCCACAGAGTGTTACTGACTTACCTTTTCATAACTTTAAAGCGCATGTAAAAAGACTCTAATGAGTAAAGGATATTATAAAGTCAATTATTATCTGAATGATGTCAATGCTTGGTCCTAATTAAATGTATAATGTACACTGACACATCTAATTTTGTAATGGAAGTTGAGCTCAATCTTTTACTTTGAGTTCTGCTTCCAATTGACGACTCTGTAATAATACAGGGAGAAAAAATAGCCCTTGCTGGTTTTCTTGCTGGTTCTTTCCAGTACAAGGTCTCCCGCCGTAGACTTGTAAACCAATGGCATAGCTTATCTGACGTTCAAAAGCGATTGTAAAATCCTAATTGAATAAAGGATATTGAATTGAATTGGATAATAAATTAATGATATATAAAATGCATGTAAGTTAATTTCATTATTCCTCTTCAAAAACTTACTCAAAGTAGAGTTTCCATTCCATATTTACGAGTATATTCAGCAAGTTCTTTGTAAGTCTGTTATGCTTATGATGATTCGAACTGGCTGAAAGCCATCTTCATCGAAACATAAAATAATTTTCTTGTTTTCGATGGTAAATTGTTTCTAATTAATAGAGTTCTTGTGTCAAATATTTCATCAAATATTGATTGCATCAAATATTTCAATAGAAAAAATTGTATACAAAATATATGCGAGCATTAAACTGTTTTATTTACAAAAGTAGTCACAGTTAACGTTAGCTCTATGTGCCTATATTAAATTTAAAGTAGAAACCTTTAGTTAGTCAAAAAAATTGTGGAGGCGTTGATGAATCACCATGTCAATCATAAACCAGTCAGTCGGGATGAGCCTCTCTATCTACCTTCACTAATTGTTACATTCAATCAAACGAGTTGTTCGTCACCAATCACAGTCGTCGAGTTAGCACCATTAATTCACCTATAAAAATCATAGCGCGCATGCACCTAAACATCTTGTTTCAAGTAAATAATAATATGAAAATAAAACCTAAAAGGTAAACTTTGCGAGAACGCTTTTTATTCCCAATATTTAAATAATACCTCTCCCCAAGTCTTTGGATGAAAACTTTTGTAAACAGTTTAGGTGACACTTAATTGTTTTAGCTATAGTCACAATGTACATGATTTGTGTAAGATTCGCAATTATGCAACTCCTACGAGGACTACAGTGTTCCTACTTGTGATTGTTACAGTACCCAGTAATTTGATTGCCTATCGTATCTATCAAACCGAAAGACAGCAAAGCAAGCACTTCTACTGTGCGGCAGAAATAGATAAGATGGTTAACCCCGCAGACAACTCGGGTAAAAAATCTCCCTTTGGTTCAGTTTGAGAGGAGATGGGGTCAGATTATACTTATATCAAAAGCTACTTTTGATATAAGTATAATCTGACTGTGGAAGTTTCTCCACTTAACAAAATTTGTTGTACCCTTAATTGAGTGAGCAAAGGTCAATGCGTAGTACGAGTATATAGCTCAGTCTTAAGTCTAGACGTATACTTCTAAAACGAAGATCTATATTAATTATCTATTATAATATCTTTCAATAGAATTTGAAAATTTTAGCTCCCACTGATTGTATACTATTTTATGAATACTTACTGCTTAATATTTACATTGACAACTGAATGTTTTTATTATGACAAGATACTTATAGCCTACAAAATCTATTGAAACCTTAGAGATTGAAACAAACCACAAAAATATCTAGTTGATGAATGACAGCGCACCATAATCGGCTGCGCCACAATGAACTGACATTTGTATCTCCGAAATGTCGGTTGCAGCATTTGATAGAATGCCCCATGCAGTTCAAACAACGGTACATTGCGCGTCTTGACCTCTAAAAGCATAGCACACTGGTCTGAGTATTTGGTAGGGAGAAGTGATTTAATATTAATTTAGATACGAGTACTTTAACTACACTGACGAGCAAAAATTCCGGGTCACTTGCAAAATCTTCGATATCTCCTAGGCTATGAAACATATGGGCCTCTAAATAAATTATGTGAAATAGTAATTATAATAAAAAAGCACTTAATTCTCAAGAAAGAAAACGGTTCATATATTTTGTCTTTCAAATCTATTCCTTATGTATACTCTACGAGAAATCCAAGTAATTCCAAGTGACTCGGAATTTTTGCTCGTGAGTGTAATTCTGTCACTGAATTTTAAAACGTAACTAACAAAAATATAATAACTATTATAAACTTAAACTATTTATACCAAATTAATATTACTATAACAAAAGCTTAATCTAAATATAAAATTAAATCCAATTAAAAAAATAATAAAAAACTAATTCTTGAAGAACAAAAATTACAAAGCGCCCGTTCATATTATCACTGAACCAATTATCTTCGAATGTAAAAATACATTATTTAGGAATAAAAGCTATTTTTGACCAACTTCAAAATATTTAACAAAAAATAAAAATCGACTTCAAAAAACATTGAAAAGTCAAAAATAATATAAGAATAGGTACAGACAACATCACACTTCTATATTGAAGTCGGTGTCAAACGTTAAACTCCTAGAAAGTCTTTAAATTTGGCACCGATTTAAATATAGTAATGTGATGTCGTCTGTACAAAGTATTATTTTATTTGTCACTTTTCAGTGTTTTTGAAGTCGGTTTTAATTTTTTGTAAAAAATTTTTTTGAGTCAGTAGATGATTTCCATACAAATGTCCACCTTATTCTTTAATCTTTAAAGCGAAATATTTGGAACTTTCCAGCAATGAGTTCGAAATTCCAGCAATGATTTCTAAATGAGACACGGGGATCTTTATCTCGCCTAAGTAAAGTGAAGCTATTTATCTAGATTTCCTTTACCAGAGAAATCATATCAAAAAATTGTCGGAATAAAACAATGCCATTAATATGATTATTAAATTATAGCGGCATTAAGTTGAATTATGATAGCTAACCCTCGGAGTCAGAAGCTATACCGAACCTCCTGATCTGAACCAGGTAATCTCAACTACTAATCCACAGCAGCGGTTAAGTCTTGTTTAATTAAGTATACAACGTCTTATCAGATAGACAGATTCTGTCTGAACAAAACCAACCAATGATCCTTTTAGAAGGATCTTGATTAGCGGGAGAAAGTCATTAGCTTATGTTTAAATAGGTGGTTACTCAAACAGAACTAAATGCTGCATTATCTATCTATCTGCTACTGAAGCCTTCTCTGAGACGTTGTTAATTATTTGTTTACTAACAGTTCCTGGGAACTCTGTATGGCCTTAATGAGGTTCTACCTATTGAACGTTACAATTACTGTTAATTTCGAAGCCAATATAAAAAGAAAACTTTATTAAATGAAACTTTACAGGGGTACCTGTAAAGTTTAATTTTATAAAGTTTTTTTCTTAATGTTCTAGTGAACTATTGAGACTTATAGATGTTTCAAACAACACAGCTACTGAAAAATTCGATACAACCTTAACATACATGGCGAAATTTATTTTACAAAAAAAGAAACAAAAAATATAACCACTGCTAATGTACTGGTTAAAAAAATACCAATTAGAAAAAAATATAAATATTATATGGAAAAAAACATGTAGCTTTACATAATACGCTTATTGTGATGTGGAAAAGATACATAGCACAATAAACATGTATTGAAAAGTCTTTAACTAACCAATAAAATTCTTCTCGAAGGCTGCAAAGAAGACGTGAATCTAGCCTCGTCGATGAAATTTTTCTCCAAATCCTTACAATATTCACCATCGAGGTGATAAATCGTTTACACTCCCTCATAAGTATTCTAGTTACGAAGAGATAGTAAAAATCCTCCTGTCTATGGAATAGCATGAGAATCCTTGACTTTGAATAGTGTATGAACATGATATGGCAAATATCGCGGCGTGTGATCGTGTCTATGTCGGTCAGCGATCCCTCGTTATTGAGGGTTAGAGGAGAACAGCTACTCTCTACGCTGCAACCAAGTTTTCGAGCTTATCGTTTAGTATACAATGTTTCTGGAGCACGTACCTATAAGGAACAGAGGCCTAATTTTACAAATAAGTTACTGCCTAATCGAAACTAAGCCGTTGTGATCGACCAATCGTAGCGCGTATATTGCCATGCAACTGTTCGATGGTTGTGATAATGTGGCGTTCTGATTGGTCGATCACAACGGTTTAGTTTCGATTCAGCTGTAACTTATTAGAGGAATTTGGCCTCTGAGCAGGCTACGTAGCAGCAAACAACGATGTTGACTTCTTTTCATTGACAATGTAGAGATTTAGCTCTGGCGTGATGTCATAGATCGTTAGTGATCGCGTCAGAGCCTCTTGCGGTGAACCTCCCAATATTGACGTTGATTCATATTAAGTCGATTTATAGCATTCTCTAGAATCCCCTGTAATCTCTTAAAGAAATCCAAGATATCTTGTAGGTATAGAGTTATACGAAAAAATATAAATAAATAGCGAAAATCTACTGATAAAATGCTTATATTAATAAAAACTTTGATAAGTTAAGGCTATTACAAATTCTGAGATCATTGAAACGAGATTTATATGTACTTGGTATTGATTATGAATAAACTTCGTTCATCATCGATTCGAAATGATGATCTGAATGAGCGCATATATATTATACATCCATATTGTCTTTTTTACTAAAACTTCTTCATATTATATGATATAACGAAATAAAAATCTTGATCTCATTTTACATAATGACAATTTCACAACCGAAAATTGAACTAAATTTAATATTTATTTTGTATTACTTTCGTAGAAGTGTTTTGATTTTTACAAAATTTAGAACTTTTTATTTAAAAAGTTCTAACATTCTAATTGTGACAGAACCAATATTGTATTTGGCGATTTAAAAGAGGAGACCACAAATTTACTTGCCCAGTTTTTCTTTCTTCGTGTGAAAGCTCTCCCAATTTTCGGACAAGTGTAGAGTCAACTTTTACCTTCCTTCTTGTATTTACATCTTGATTGTGTTTGAAATGTATGTACATACAAAGTTAAACACGGTTGCTTCTAATTAGATTTTTTTGTTTTTTGACGACAATAGACGACTGTGAAAGCTATGTTGAATAAAGATTTTTGAATTTGAATTTGAGATGCTTACACAATTATTGCTCTGCAAATGGGAGGTTCAAGTGGATAGAACGACTTAATAACTTGTTAGAACATATAGTTTAAACATTATGTTAGATCACGAAGAATAATAATATGCATTGTGAATCCACTACAGCTTTCATTGTAATCGTTGCCGTAGTTAACGAACTATGGTTATTTATTTATTTTCAATTTTTTCCCGCTTGTAAATTCAATGCGAAAAGCTCCTTATCTCTGCACCTCCTGGCTCCCTGCGCTTCTATGGGCGCGTGCGCATTTTACTGACGCAAACAATTCCATCCCGATACCATATCATTCCTTATATGGAATGGAATGTCCATACGTGCTTATCTTACCAAAATACTGCGATATTTACGCACGATTCAATATCATCTGAAATGTCTGATGCTCTTAAGATTTATCCAGTTGTTGAAAATAAAGTGTTTCCAAGCTTATTCATGTACGCTCAGGCGCTTTTATTTTTCCCAGATTTAAGTTTAATTACTGTCGATAGTTGGGTATAAATACCGAAGTTTGTGATGACTCATATTATAGTGGTTTTACTGAATTGTTACGCAGCCTCCACACCTTAAATTTAATTTGCTTTATATCTTCGCTTCATTGTGGCTACTGTGTTCTTGCGCGGTCAAGAACTTGATTTAGGAACTGTTACCGCCAAAGACTGAGGTAGGTCAGTGGAATATATAGGAATTGAGCAGATAAAATGATGTTTTAAAATTATGCCAAATATGCAAGAAACTAATTTTATTTTCATATAGTAACAATATTTAATAGCCAAATAGAGCATTGCTGAGGAGTTTTTTATCAGTCCATGTCAATTGTAACTAATTTGTGCTTTAAAATTTGATACATTTCGTGTTCCATGCTCCAAAACTCGATGTACGAGTATATATAAGTTCTGCGTTAACACTTTGTTAATAGGACTACGAAGTTAACAAATTGCAAATCATATAAAATTTGACATATTTTTAAGCAATTTGACAGATAAACTAACCATGCTACCGTACCATGAATTATGTTTTAAAACTGACCATTTATCAAAAAATAAACTGGCCCGTAGTCACCGAAACGAAAAAATGCTTAAATTAAAATGATTTCATATACAACGCCAAAATTTATAATGAAAAAAGGTCGTCAGCATTGACTGTACGTCAGTCGCTAGCAGCTGATTAATGGGTGCTTACATACAACCAAACAAAAATTCCACAATTTGTTGTATAATAAACAAAATCAATAAAGAAAAAATTTCGCGGGAGTTGAACCCGCGTCTCCAACATACCATACATACAAAAAAAAATGCAAAGTTCGATATTAAATTTGTATTTTTAACCTAATTTAATTGATGCCTATTAATAACTAATAGTACTGTATTATTATGGTGACGTGCAATGTCGGAAAGGAAAGCTAAATAATTTCACAATATTACTTAGATTCAGTCGCGATAAATTTACTCCCAACGTGACTAAGCACAGCTAGTGGTCAAATGCTTACACATACATAATTTGTTCAATTACATCGAATACTTGATATATTCAGTCCACGGCAGGGTACCGCTACCGCTACTGTGCCGCATAATGTGAAACCTGGCTTTTAACTCGCGATCGGACACGAACATGTTCTACATCGAACTGAGTTGTACACATAAACTATAGTCTTGTTCAAAGTCGCCCACTGCACAGTTTGATACAAATTCATCTTTAGACGTAGACATTGATGAACATAGACATTAGAATATCTTCAAAACGTTTGAATACTTCAAACGTTTTGAACATATTCTAATGTAATTCAATTGTTAATATTCGATCGATTAAACACGACAACGAGAGGAAAAAAAAAGTATGACACAAAAATTAATTTGAACGATGTTTCAACACATTTTAATATGTTGTATTTGTTAAAAACCTGTACCAACGATCTGGTGAATTATCTAGATGGAAATAGTTATCATAGGACTGATACAAAATTCTTAAGCTTTTTATTGCCATTGGTGGCAGACGAGCCAGTGGCTCATAATCTGTGATGATAAGTGGTAAGTATGGTAAGTGGCTTATGTTCATCTTTGAGAGTATGTTAGCTAAAATGATAAGTCTAAATCTAGAGCAATCGCAAAGCCACTGTGGTCTAGGGATGAATGACTTTTTTATTCTGAAAATCGCTTCCCCCGGAAACTCGGTTGCTCAGTTTGGTTGATAGCACTTCACCTTCAAGTAATTAATCTTAATGGCTAATAGTTACCAATCTTACTTTCTTTTTTTTAATTTATACATAATACTAACTTTCCGCTCGCAGTTTCGTCCGCTGTATTTTCGTTTTCTCCGTGGGTTTTATTCCAGTGGGAATTCCATATTTTTCACATTAAAATCAATTCAAACTATACATCAAAAACTTAAAAAAAACGCTTTGAAATTTAAGAGGAAACACCAAGGTCGAGAGAATTCAAAAATAGGCATTTGTAAAATGTATTGCTGTCGCGCTGTGTGTCCGAACAACTAAACTGAACGCGATAGGGACAACTGCAGCTGTGACCGAAAATACCTATAAAAAGTACACAAAATATACGTTTCGTTGTCCCCTGTTTTCTCCGCGAAAAATTTACCGATTTAATATTTTTTGCGTTAAAAATTCAAGCAAGGCTTTCTCTCTGCTTCTATGTTTTGCTTTTTTCATATAATCTTCTTCAGTTTGTTTGCTGGACGTTTGAATACAACAGAAAATTGTTTAGGTCGATTGTTTAGGTTTTTGAAGGTTTAAAATCTCTTTTAATAATTAACTTAATAAAAAAGGAAAACATAGGCCCATGCTTATAGTGGCCATTGGTTTTATTGGAAGAAATGAAGCAACTAGTGTCATTATCATCCAGGAAGGAAACAGGGGACTACGTTTGTATGAAAAAACGGACTGTACGATTTCCTGCAGTTGTTAGTGTGATACAAAAACAAAAAAAAAAACTAAATTTTAACCCCTAATTCTTATTTCTAAGAGTGGAATTTAAAAAAGGTTTAATTACGTATTCACTCATTTCTAATTATTAACTTAAATACGTAATTTTATTCTTCTAACTTCTAAAATGACGGACTTTAAACCCCTTGAGGATTGATTTTCGTAATATAAGTTTAGCTGACATGTTGTCAAGAATTTATTCATAAACTACCTTCCTACTGTAAAAAAGGTCTCATGGTTTTCAAGATTTCGTGATTAATGAGTGACTTTGTCCTTAACCGAATAATCGCTTCAATAATTATTATATTTACATATATAGATAGAGAAGGCAAGCAACCAGAGTCATTTGCCAATTGCCGACCTAAAACTTGACACCGCAAACTAATGCCAAACAGCGTATTAATAGTTTGTGCTTGCACAGGAAAGCAAAATAATATATTTAGTTGCTTGTTTATTGCTGGTGGAGATGGTTAAGCTTCCCCAGTAACATGATAGCGATAGACGCTGTGCCCTATTTCTTAAACTCCTCTGTGATTGAAGAATCTAGTTGAGCCTCCCGTCATCAGCTTTACCTACTTACCATCGGGTAAAATAAAAGTCGAAATCTCGGTTGTGGATAAAAAAGCATCACTCAAGGTATATCTCCCTGTTCGAAAATGAAGCATATAAAGAGCCATAAAATGTTTATTCATATGTATAAAGGCTACGGACACATATGTCTGGCGCCATATAAAGCTAATCTTGTTATCTAATGTAATACACTAGTCCAGAGAAAACAAACCGTTAAACAGGTTTCTGCGAAATCCAGACCAAAACTGGTTCCGACTTTCCGAGCCGACCGCCATCGAATCGTGAACTGATTGGAGTCATTTTACCGAGTTTAACTTTTGTAGGTGGGTGAGTAATTTAAGGCGGATAGGATTCAATTTGTAAGAATTAACAGGCGTATTCCATTCGAAATAAAAACATTAGTGACGTTTTATTTGCTTAATAATATTGGTACTAGCTGTTGTGGTCCCGGTCTACGTTTCCCTTAAAGAGGATTGTGAAGCTGTTAGTTCCCATACAAAAGCGATAACGTTTCCCCCCTCCAAACATTGTCCAATTTAAACAATTTTTGTAAATGTTGTAGATATAAAAGTTATTAACATCTAAATAACTATAAAAAACTTCGTCAAGTATTTTTATTTTATTAAAATAAATAAACTGAATTAAAAAAAATAAGGAGGTACAGACCTAGGTTAAGGTGTATTGAATCTAATGAGATCTAAGAAAATTATCTCATTTCGTAAAGGTTGAGGAGGGTTAAAACGTTATCGCCCAAAACAATATTTCAGTAAGAATTATACGCACTTTATCGAACTTTCAACTCTAAGCGGTGTGCAACAAATTGCATTTTTGAACATGCTTACTCGAGCAATGAATCGGCACTTCACTGACTCAACACTGTAGTTTCTTTTTTTTGGATGCGGATTTCTCGACTTTGAAAAATCCTTCCTTATGTAAGCATAAGCAAATGAACCCCTGACGATACGTTTAGCGCAGAGGTCGAGTACCTACCTATACCTACTGCGCAACGGGTCGCGGGTTCGATTCCCGTACGGGACAAATGTTTTATGGCCTACAGAAATTTGTTCCGGTCTGGTCTGCACCCACGACACGGGAGAAAATCCTAGTGTGGGGCGAGGTTTTTTTTTTTTTAAATGTATTCGTTCTAGCTCCAGTAGTTTTGGCTCTACATTGATACTTCAGTCACTTACCACAACTTTTTATAAATACATGTTATTATTCGTCTTCATTTATCAATATTCAGTAATGTATAAAATTCATCGACAACATTCATCTTATAAGATCATAATATGGGGAATTATTGACAGTGAGAAGTAAAGATGAAACATTAAAAAGCAGTCAATAAAAATATTTAGGAAAAAATGGTATCAAACCTGCCTGAGTCAGCAGCGAGAATTTCGATAGCCTTGCCGATCACAAAGGATTATTTTTGGATCTGAGCCGCTTCTGTCTGGTCGGTCAGTTTACCGTATAGCTGTTCTAGGAAGTCCTAGGGACAGTGTGGCCACTTGCATTAAACTGACTACAAAATTAATAAATTTTCACACTATACTCGTATTATTTAAGTATTCGATTCATCGTAGTTTGTATCGAATAAAGTACTTATAACTGTCGATCAAAATATGATTGTGTGTTGTCAAAATTTGATAAGTTTACTGAAGTTGTCTTTTTTGAGCTTGCATAAATTAATATAATAAAAGTTTTTCATTGCCGGAATCGAAAGTCGCTTGGAGACTTACATGTACAAAAAATTAATTTCATATGTACATTTGTCTGACGCTCCTATGGTGAGGGAAAACATCGTGAAGTAACCTGCATACATCTGCGAAAAAATTCAAAGGTGTATTTGAAGTCGACCAATCTGAACTGGGCCAGCGTTGTTGACTAAGACCTAAGCACCCTAACTTAGGGTGGGCTCGAGCTCCTTGGTGGGGACGTATATGATCTGTTATTATGATGATGATAATAAGTCAGAAAAATCTTCATTGTAGAAAATTACACAACATTTTGTAGATTACATGTTTTTAAAACAGTCACACTAGAGCGGTCAGTTGATTTAATTTCCTTTTTTCGTCTGAACTTTTCGGCGTCTTTGTGTAACGGCCACGGTGGCCTTGCATGGCCAGAACATAGAGCGAGCACGTACTGGGTCAACGATAGACACCCAAGGACATTCAGAATGAGTTGTACCAAGTTTATGTCTTGACTCTAGGATTAGAAATATGCATGCAATAAATGTTTATATTAAACTTTGTGTATTTTTATTCAACAACCTCCATGAACATCAATCAGAGGGAGAATCAGTACCCCGCGGGTACCTCTATCTTTCCTACTTCTACCGCCAAACAACGTTGCTTGTAATGCTGTGTTCCAGTTTAAAAGGTAGAGCAGGCAGTGAAATTACTGGGTACTGCAACTGGATATCTTATGTCACAAGTTGGTAACGTACGACAAACGGCCCTTGTAGGAGTTGTAGATTTGTAGGTAAATTTCAAAGAACCAGTATGTGCAACACATGTGGCACATACTAGATAGTACATACTAAGTACATATGTGTATGTGGTACATACTAGATATTACATACTAATTGGTAATATACTAAATAGGCGACTGTAGCCACTTACCATCAGGTGGGCAGGCAGCCTACTTGTTTGCCAACTTGGTTTTATAAAAATGCTAATGGATATAGTATTTTATATAGAGTATATTATAGCCCTATAGCCAGAAGAACTGGTATTATCATGGCCTGACAGTCTTACAAAGTAAAGGAGGATACAAACTAGCAAAACAAACTTGAGAATTTCACCACTAGGCCAAATCAATTTTAACAAATTTCTCCGTTTCTCTTCTCTTTAAATATCTGAATGTTCGCTGTTGACTACGTTTACTAACAGAGCCTTTAAGCTAAATGTATTTTAAATACCTTTAAACTTAGATTTTTTATTGATTTCTGACGAACTGTTGCTAGTAAGACCCACTCACATTACAGCAAAGTATTATCAGATCGGCCTTTTCATTCGATGATAATTCCGAGCGGAAATAAACCTCATATTTTAAAAAATGTATAACAACTAATTATTATATGTCTAACACTTAAAATGCTACGTTGATCAATTTAGGTCTTCTAATACAAGTATATCATTATCGCCAAAATATTCGTGTCTGGTAAAGCTTCTCCTTATATAAATTATAAACAAATGAAGAACAACGAAACATTTACAAAAAAAACATAACTCAGTAACATTTACCAGTTATCAAGATACGAGTATATACGTGTAAGTACCTATTTAATAATATATTTCTTCGCTCGCGAGTTCAAGAACAGGGAAATGCACTCACCTCCCGCATAATGGAGATTAATCGCAGGGTCAATATTGTAGTAGTTACGCGAATAGACGACATACATCCGTCTAATTTAGCGAAGAAATTCCCAAAAGCATCTAAATTGCAGCCAAAACGTCGCTGACGGATCTCATTAACCTTTGAGGAAGACGGGACGCGCTCCTTGCCCAAGCCTTCACTATTTAATCTAATAAGCGTATTTCGCTTGAGAAGTGTATATTTTCGTTATTAAGGTCGGGACTCCTAACAAACTGAGGCAAGACGACTGAAGAGATGTGTTGTAAATAATCAATATAATTTTGTTATTTACACATCCTTTATTTGAAGAAAAATTCTAGTTGTTTTTTAAAGCAACAATAAAAAATGTTGTCTGTCTCAACATATTACCCCTAATATGTTGAGACAGGCAACATTTTTTGCAACCCTGCATCCCCATGCAGGGTTGACTGAAAAATGGGATCGGTTTACATAGACAAATCATCATTTTTTAAACAATTAATATGGCGGTTAGTAATAAAGCTTCTAATTATTCGGAAAAATGGGGGCAACTAATAATTGTAACAAATACTTGACGACCATTAGTAATCTTGACTTCGAAACCAGAGAAGAATTATAATTCTTAACCACCAGTCATCCCGTGATCGCGAATGATTTAAAGCATTCAGAACGTCGAGAAAAATATTTAAGATTGGTTACTGCTATTTTTTTTGTAATTAATAGTAGATTTTACAACAAGTGCACAAAACGAACCATCCGAGACTTTTAGCAATGTCGAGGATAAACTGATAGTAATGTGGTTTTGTGGACGAGTTATAAACTCTGCTTTTCACTTCGATTGCGAGTAAATAAAACAGTAGTATAACATAACATCTCTTTATGTCTTAAAAACATATAAAGCAAATAAAATAAAGTAAATTTAATAAAATAACAAATTCTATCTATGAACTTCTTATTCTGTTTGGCTGTATGGCTCATTTTCTTTGCCTTAATATAGATACATTTATGTATGAGTAGATACGTTAATGCACTTGTGCACAACATTCGATTATGTGCAGCCTATATCCTGCACAAATAAGCACTTTCAGAGCATGAGAAATGAAAAAAATATTTAGTACCTATATACATGACAAATTGAAAACTCTCGATATTTATTTTAAATTGATTATGGTTTTGTATTAGCACTTATTTTAGAAACTAATAACAAAGACATTATTGGTTAAATAATGTTTAATGCTGATGGCATCAATCATAAGTGACGACCTATTATTTTTAAACACGTCGATATTTGGTACACTTTTAATAACGGACCACAACTACCACAAAGTCCACAAACAACGGCTAATTTATTTGTTGAATGGGTTTATGTCCAAAAATTATAATGATACTTGACTGTGACTATGATTTATGGAATTTTATTTTTGACTACTACTTATAACGTTTTTGATTTTGTTTTTGATTAACGTTAATGACTACTGCTACTACTTTAACAGGAAGTTGTCAATTAAGTCGAAAAATAAAAACCTGCTTAAAACGAGTATGAGTGAAATACTGCAAGTACCAGTTACTATATTAATATTTCATCGTATCTAATTAAATTCATTACAGTGCTGGGCTTTATATGAGAAAGAATTTATCCACACACACAGATAACGGGATGACAACAGATAAGACCCTTTTTGCATTAACATCAGATATATTTAAATGTTTAAGTGTAGGGGTTTTGAAATAAAACCTCACGCGACGAATGCCATCCTCACCTGCACGATGTACCCTGCTGATTGACGGACGATGAATTTGGTGCCCCCAACCAACCCGCGCTGAGCCAGCGTGGTGGAAGATGATCCAAATCCCGTGTGAGTATTATAGTTGACATAATGATGATGAAGCCATATTGGAACGACAGTGCCTATTACATAATAACGCCTCTATGCTTTAATCCAATTCACAACTACCAATTTCACGGTGTTCAACTCATCAAATTCATTGTGTACAAAAGACATCAACGCGCCGAAGCTAATAGGAATTCGATCAATATTGACTCGATCAATACTTAACAATGACCATAACTGAAGGCACATTTGTTTCTTCGACACCCAGTGAAATGGCAACCAAGAGAAAATACAAAATAAGCAATGAATAAAACAACCTGAAAAGGTCACAGCAGTCTCATGGCCCGAATAGCTTGAACGAGGACAGTTCTATCTTGAGCTCGGGTTCATCTTATAAATTCGGTCGTGAACGTTCAATATCCGTACTTTCTTTGTATAATTCGTGTCTATAAGATAAAATATGTTGAATAAAATGCGAAAAGATAATGCCTTTTAAATTACACTTACGTGCAATGAAATCGACCCACCTGTAAGCTTTGGTTCAGAGCTTGACAAATCAAATTTACCATCAACAAAAATATCTTTTAACCTTGTTTGTTAAACAAGCGCCTAAGCTTGCATTAGACCGGTTTTTACTGTAACAGATTTAGGTTTATTGATTTTACAAAAATAAAAAACTATTTTTTTAAAACCTAAATTTTTTGGGATAATCAGCTCAATAGGGTCAATAAATCTGTAGGAGTAATCATTTTTGAATAAACATTGATTCAATTTACTTTTAATACTCTGCACAGTCGCAGAGATTGCGTATAATTAACCTAAAAATAAGGAACAAGGTTTTCCGAAGAAATAATTCTATTGTCAGCAATAATTCCTTTATCCATGTTTTTGTTTAGAGTATGTTAAAATAAAGCTTATAAAATATACTTTCAAATTTTATTTACAGTTTTTGTTTGTCTAATCTTATTTTTTCTATACCAATATTTCCGAATCGAAACCTATGAGGTGGACCGATTTCATTGCACTTGTGTGTATTATACTTACATTACAACATATCCTTGTATATCAAAATAATTTTTCTGAGGCCCTTATACTCGTTCGTAAGCATGTAATATAAATTAGTGTCGAGTTGGATCACGGATAATACTTGACCCCACAACTAGGGAAAAAGAAATTAATATTTAAAACGTGCTATACAGAGTGAATAAAACCAGAGCCTCCTGGAGAGCAAGCGGAATATTTAAGTTAGTTCAAAAAAGTTCAAATGAAACAATTTTGAAACTTGTTTTTAGAAATGAAAAAAAACTTAAATTATGGATTTTTCAAAAATCTCTTACCAATGATAAGAATCGAAATTGTGACATATAATAAGTAAAACATATCAATTTACAATTATATTTCATGTAATGAAGTTCATGGAACAGACAAAATAAGTTGTATGATTATTTTTTTAATATTTCAAACAATTTAATTGTCTCTTACATACCTAACCCACTTTTTTGAAATTACTACATGGCTAAGTTGTGGGTATTCAATGTGTATGTTACTCAAAGTACAGCATTAGGTACATAAGCGAACGCATAAGATAGTGCTATGTTTAATTTTTTCATTAGAATTGAACTTAGAACAATGATTTGGAGTTTTAATGTTTCAATAGAATTCGACCTTTGAGTATCCAATAGCTTTATCTACAAACAATAAAATTTGTGTAAAATGGCCCTCCTCAAGTTTTCGGGGTAGTTTTTGACACAAATATTTGTTACCATTTGGGTATCATAAAAGTACAGAATGCTTATTTTTTATATTTCACATGTTCGATTACCAGCTGTGCTTAAAGTCTTAGAAAACTTTCAATGGATTTTTATTATTTCAAGAAATAAAAATTTGTTTAGTTTTAAGCGACTTCAATATGTAAGAAACTTTCCCTATAGGAGGAATTGTTTTGACTAACCCTTTAATTTGGATTAAGTATAAAAACGCAATTAAAACTGGACATTTATTAAAAAATGACTGCAATATGTCCACATTTAATAAGCTCAAGGGACTGCGTGCCATTTGCTATTTAAGCGTGGCATATCTGCGCGTCTTCTATCTGATCTCGCTCGAATGGTCAGACAATACACACAATATATGAACTCAATAGTATCGCCGCGACTCGCAAAAGGTAACCTTGGTTTAAAAATATGTGAGTACGACCAACCTCGTCGAGTCGCGGAATCAATTTGAACTTTATGCTAAACTCATAAGGTTCTGTTCAGTTTCAACATGGCTACAGGCGGGGCCACCTTTTTATGTGTGTTTTTGTCTTGTCTTTTTTCCGGCTCGCCCTGACAGGAACGGCCGTTGAGATGCTGTGGGCATGGTGCGGTGAAGGTGCAATAATTTCGATTCCATAATAAATTTCTTTTTTCCTTTTGATTCTTTACTGTTTACTTGTTAAGTTGTATAGGTACTGGTAGATTTCGTAGATATTCAACTCCACCATTAATGTAGCTTAAAAAATATAGTGTTTTAACCGACTTCAAAAAAGGAGGAGATTCTCAATTCGGTGCGTTTGTTTTTTTTGTATGTATGTTACGCGATTACTCCGCCAATTGTGTACAGACTTTCAAAATTCTTTTTGTATTCGATAGAGATATACTCCGGCAGTAGTTTCATTGTCACCAAAATCAGGATCTCATGATGAAATTCCAGGAAAATCGAGGGAAACCCTTAATTTTTATACGTACGTCCAACGTGTTTCATATTTTATCCGAAACTATTTAGGTATTTGCGTCTGGTAGTCATAGACCTAACTGGTGATGAAAGGATCCTTATTTTAGAAGTTAGTTTTTTTAAATACAATAGGCACGCATTGACCCTTTGTCGTATTTTTTCAAGTTACTTCGGTGAGATGGTATGGTACTGAAATCACTAAAAGAAAAAAATAAAAAAAAATATAAAACTTTTGCGGTAACTTATTTTTCAACCAGACACAGATTGACAAAAACACATCGTGGAAATAGTCCATAGACAAATTAGAGTAAACTGGAAAATGCAAAATGGCGCCACCTTCGGAAAGCATAAAACTAAAACTACATAGACTTCAACATTTCCGTAACGAAGACAATAATGATATCTATAATGTAAACAACCAAAAAAATATATATTTTTCAAATACATAATTTTAACAGTGGACTGTATGAAATTTTTGTTTTTTTTTATTTTGATTGTTTTTTTTTTCAATTTCGTGTAATAAATGTTAATATGTAGTTGTATGCTTGAGCTTATATCAGCTACTAGAAACACATTCAAAAACCTCTTTTAACTCCCTAGGGACTTAAGTGGTATTTATTTCATGGGCTATAAAATCAACTCCAATTTTTGTCATCGCCAGTATATAATTAATTTACATAATTTTAAGTTCTTAATTGTCCATGTAATTGAAACATTTAACTAAGACTTTAACATAGGAACTTTTTGTCAGACATTGAGCAATTAAAATAAAAGAGGAACAGACGTTGATGTACATACCGTGACGCTAGATGTCATCAAAGTAACTATTTAAAATTAACTTTTCCATGTGATTGTGTCGTCCATGTTACTAGTATTTATAATAATGACAAAATACTGATAATATTTATGCATTAGACCAATATAACTAATTAACTATTATAAAGAATAATAACAAGCAGACACTCGAATGGTCATCATATCCTGATGCTGGTGGCGCCCCCGCCGAATGAGGATGCTCATTGCTATTCAAATATCCAATTCAATCAATTTATTGGTTTTCTTTTTTCTTTCTCTCATATCTGATTGTTACTAAATGAATGTAATTAAATAAATGAACGTGATTCTTACTCACAATTTTCACTTATTTTCTCATAGAGGGCGATAAAAAGTAGAGTGTTCACCTCGGGAGCAACACTGTTTTAAGCTCGAGTGACGTACTTTGAATCCCTCGCTGCACTCAGGATTATACGTAATAATAATCCCTCGCTGCGCTCGGGATTCTACTTTCGAATCCTTCGCTCTGCTCTGGATTCAAAAACACTCTCGCCTTAAAACAGTTCTTTGCTCTCTTGGTAAACAATCTACTAATTAAACCGGTTCGGCACTAACTTAGATTCATTGTAAATGAATAAACGCACTTCAATTCCACCTTTTATCCATTCAATTTTTCATCTAAGAAACTAGCTTATGTTTTGAGTCGCGTTAATCGGTAATGAGTACTTACAATGAACCGTTTGGCTGCTAATGACACTATGTTGGGTCGTAGCCTTTTTAGGACCATCATTCATCAAGCGGCCTCTTAAACGGAGCAACACAAAAACTGGTGCCATAGGGAATATGGATCTAAGTACCTAGTCTGTGTGCGAACCGATCGCTCAACAACGTTCGTTCCAAGTTTTTTGAATCGCTTGTTTAAAAATCGTACGCGTCGCAGGCGACTTCGCTCGACGCTAACACTTAGATGTGGGTAAGATCGGTTTTATGGCATATCAAGTCGATACGCTTGATATCGAATTTTGAAACTATATATTTTTCGAAGCACAAACTATGTCTGACACCGGCTTATATGCTTGTTGTGTTCGTGAGAATAAGGAGCATAGGTCGTTCTTTTCCACCATCACTAGCATGTGATGGTTTTAATCATAACCATCACCATACCTATGTGTAAATTATTTTGTCAAGCTTTTTATTTATATTCATGGGTTTTTTTATTTATACTTTACGTACAAGTGTGCAAAGATGGACTTAATGCCTCTACAGATCTTACTTAAGGTGGCTGTCAGATAATTATGCTAGATGCACTTTGTTAAATTTACATAAATTTAACTGTTTGTCATGACATACATACAAGGTGTTTTGTACTCGTACATACCTTTACTCGTATAATTTTATTTGTTGTTCCCTGAACTTAGTCTGATGAATGTCGAAATAAAGATAAACGATACCTAAGCGTCGGTGGCGCTATCGATCCTGCCATGTATCAATGTGTTTTTCGTTTCACGAATTTCATATGTACATTTATCTGACGCTCCTACGGTGAAGGAAAACATCGTGAGGGAACCGGCATACACCTGCGAAGTAATTCAAAGGTGTATGTGAAGTCAACCAATCCGCACTGGGACAGCGTGGTTTGACTCAGGCCTAATCGCCCTAGCATAACTAGTTAGGGTAGGCCCCTTCGGCCGGACACACCCTTTCGGAGTGCCCGACCTGGCGACCCCAGCGCGATGCACTAGCCCTCACGCTGGGCATAGGTAGGGGTGCGCCCGTCGCGCTGGCCAGCGTCGTATGCAAGATGCTGATCGGCGCGACGGCGTGGGAGGCTGTCGCCTTCTTCTGCGAGAATGTGACCTCGCAGAAGGAGGCAGCGGAGCGGGCGCGGGAGGACGACCCTCTCGCCGCACGGCTCCGGCGCAGGTGGTTGGTTAGCGAGGTGCGCGTTCTTGGACGCGCGCCACCAACTGCCTTAAGCAAGCATGGAATGAAATGGCCCGGCCGGCCGACAACTACCCGTTTGGGGGGGTCGCATTGTGGCACTTGGCGACCCCTCCAAAAAGTAGCCCCAACGCTTGGGTCAGCAGTGCTGACTAACCATTGGGCCTGTCTCCAGGGGTTGCGTTCGGGGAATGGCTAGCACCGATCCCGAACGTGCCTTTATGGGGGTAGAAGTTAATGGAGGGTGGTTTAGCCAGGTATGGGGTTTTTACCCGAGTCCAATAGCATATCCAAGGGGCGGCCTTGTCAGCTTTTTCAATCCCTTGTCGAGTCGTAAAGAGATTCCCCCGCCCAAAAAAAAGGCTCGTGCCCGTCGGTGGGGACGTATATGAGCTGTGATGATGATATCTTAAAGAACATACTGCTTTTTATTTCGAAATCGTATCTTGAAACAAAGATTGAATGTTTGGGTGGAGTATGGTTTATTTTTGTGGTTATTCATTGTAAACAGCATAGCAACATTCTGAATTTGAATTAATTTCAAACGATTTGCTCTTCTCAAGAGTCGAGGGTGGAAAGTCTAACAGAAAAACAATACCTCATTAAGGTGAAAGAGTTCCAGGCACTTCCAGGCTATAGCTAGTAAAATAAACATCTTGTAATAAGTTAAAACATTCTGTCCACCCCCTGTCCGCTCAACTCTTGTCATCTACGCACAAGGGACTTAGAAAGTCGCAATACAATTACGATGTCAGCATGTCTGCGGTCGATCACGTTAATTGGTTCGGATAATTGTGTGGATTGAGATCGGACTAATATAACGCTACATTTAACATGAGCAACTGCGATAGGAATATCGTATATAGGATAGATTAAGCGATTTTTATGTAAAGCTAAAAGATGTGCAATACATATCCTTATCATATAATCATCAAGACAAAGCTGAAGTATTACAAAGCTTAAGCTAAATAATATATTTTATGTACCTATCGATCGTTATTTCGTCGTATAATCGGTATCTATCATGGTAACGTATGAATAATTAAAGGCACCGTTTTCTGCAAAATAATTACATTTTAACAAGCGGTTCTCCAAGACTGGTACTTAACTGGTTTAAAAAATTATTACATACATTAATCACACACAGCATCAACACCTTTCCCCTTTGTAGTATTTTTGCATTATGAGTTCGCAAAGCCTGGTATTCTGCGTGGTTTTAATTCTTTGCAAGACTCCACTGCCAATCAGTAAGTCGTTAACTTAATTAAACTGATTGTTTCAAATCCCAAGTGGTGAATTGATAGAGGGCAAATTAAGTTCAATGGAGAGATTAGTTCGGCCAGCACGTTCTAGGGCGGCTCCGGTCTGCGACCCAACAGTGTCCTTGTAATAACGTGAACCCGAAGCCACATGAGTTAGTTTCAAAGCAACCAGCAAACATTACAGTATAATTTCCCCGCAGTTAATGTTATTTTACTAACTACTTTCGTAGTATAAGAAGAGTTTTAGCAACTTGGGCAAGTTTTAATAAAAGCACAGAATATGAACTTCTAATTACACCAAAAATTTTTGGAATAAGAATGGCACTTATAAATGTTCGAGAAAGTCCTGTTGCTTAATAAAATTTTCGTATTTTTAAAAAGGCACACGGGTATTATTGTACCTATACAATATTTTTTTCCTTCAAATGTATTCCCCATATAGGGGCGTTCCACAGCGATGCCACATGGAAGGAAAGTGCCTTTAATACCGTAGATAGAAAATTTTACTGAAAGAAGACTTCATTTTGATTTTAAAAAGAATCCAAACTGCATTCACAAATTTTTCATTAATCGCCTGTCTGAACCGCGAATCGATTCCGGTAAAATTAATAAAATAAAAAAAACATTGTGTTTTTATAATACCGATCGATAGAGTCTATCACAGGGAAGAAATCTCTCTAACAAACATTACCTGAAACATTTGAGGGACGACCATAAAATCTAACAGTACCTACAGTACCTAATGCATAACGAGACAAGTCAAAGGCTAAGTAATTACATAGCCAGAAAGTGTTCATTTATTATAATTCACAAAGTAAAAAATTAGAGTTAACGAAGAGACAAAAAAATATTTCTCGTTTTGTTTTTATGATGATAATGATGTAATCCTGTAATCGCTCATCAGGGACATAGGGGCTTGAAGAAGATATCTCCACTTTTGTCGTTCTTGTGCGGCAACTTCCAGGTCCTTCCAGCCGAGCGCAGTTGATGCAGCCTCTTTTTCAACTGAGCGCCTCCAGGTGATACGGGGGCGACCCGGCCTTCTTCTCCCATACGCTTGCCACGTTAACCCTTGTTTGGATAGATGTGTGTCTGGTCTTCTCAACACATGTCCAATCCAGCGCCATTTTCTCATTAGTATCTCCTTGTCCATGGGTTTTTGATCAGTCATCACCCACAGCCTTGCATTTGAGATGGTTTGTGGCCAGTAGATCCCCAGTATGCATCGTAAACATTTGTTCACGAAGACCTGTAGCTTGCTGGTTACTTCATTTTTGATAAGCCATGTCTCACATTCGTACAGGAGGGCTGACTTGACATTACAGTTGAATACTCTGATCTTTGTACGCCGAGTGATTATAGAAGACGTGCAAACAGGTTTCAATTCCGCATACGCGATTCTGGCTTTGTTGATGCGCGCCTCTACATCCGTTTTTGCTTCCCCCAGTGGGTCCACGACGCTCCCCAGGTAGGTGAAGCGCTGCACTTGTTCGACAACCTCGCCATTGACATATATAGGCGCTGCGTCAGAGGTATTTAGGCGTATGTCTTTGCTTTTATGGTCTTACGTAATTTTTATGGATTTCGACACATTTCAAAATAAATGGAAAAAAATGGCTCTAGTGAACGGTGTAAAAAAATGCAGGATGTTATTTTTTAGAACTGATGGGTTCGTTCCCAATGCAGTCAGGTGATTATTTAAGTAAATAAAACGTAGTAAATAAATAAAAACATTTGTTAGTAGGTGCATACTTCGTATTGTTCTCATCATCATTATCATTTCATCCAAGAAACGCCCACTGTATGTCATAGGCCTCCCCCAGGGATCTCCAAACCGATGGGTCCTGCGCTTCTCGTATCCAGCGGCTTCCTGTGACCTTCACCAGATCGTCGGTTCACCTTGTGGAGGACCAACGCTGCGTCTCCCGGTACCCAGTCCCCATTGGTGGCAGGTTCCAACCTTGGTTTGGTCAATCCTCCAAAAAGGCTTCTCGCTGGAAACAGGAAACCTACCAAGCCTGGGCAAATGCGGTGACGTCTCGGGATGGAAATACCAGCGCCTTAAAAAAGTAGTATAACTATGCCTCCAGATCCTTCAAAAGAGACATTGCAAGAGCGAAGTCGGAGCACATCAGTAGAATTGGCGAGAAACTAGAGCGTCTTCCTTCGGGGACTCGTGCGTTCTGGTCTCTTGCCAAAGCTATTCAGGGAAATTTCTGCACGCCATCCTTTCCACCACTGCACAAGGATAACACATCGTTAGCCCATGATGCAAAAGAGAAAGCCGATCTTTTTGGGAAACTCTTTGCCTCCAACTCGACTTTGGATGACGGGGGCCAGGAACCGCCGACCATACCGCAGTGCAAGAGCTTTATGCCAGATATTCGGTTCCACCAAAGCTCAGTGCGTCGAGCACTATTCGCCCTGGATATCCATAAGTCTAGTGGGCCCGATGGTATCCCTCCTATCGTGCTAAAGACGTGCGCTCCAGAGTTGGCACCGGTTTTAACGCGTCTATTTCGGCTCTCTTACTCATCTGGCGTAGTCCCAACTTCATGGAAGACAGCTTTAGTGCATCCGATCCCTAAGAAAGGTGAACGCTCGAATCCGTCCAACTACAGGCCGATCGCTATAACCTCTTTGTTTTCAAAGATAATGGAATCGATTATCAACCGCCAGCTTCTTCAGTACCTAGAGGATCACCAGCTGCTTAGTGACCAACAATACGGTTTTCGTAGGGGTCACTCTGCTGGTGATCTTCTAGTTTACTTGACACATCATTGGGCAGAGGCAATTGAAGCGATGGGGGAGGCACTGGCAGTAAGTTTGGACATCGCGAAGGCCTTCGATCGGGTCTGGCACAAAGCGCTTCTTTCTAAACTTCCTTCGTATGGGCTTCTCGAGAAACTATGTGGATGGGTCACCAGTTTTTTATTAGACAGAAGTATAAAGGTCTTAATTGATGGTGAATGCTCAGACTCACTGTCTATAAATGCTGGTGTCCCACAAGGATGTGTTCTATCACCTACACTATTCCTTTTGCATATTAATGATATGCTGCAAATCAGCGGCATTCATTGTTATGCAGATGACAGCACGAAAGATACCTCTTATAACGGCCATGCGAATATTTCTCGGGAAAACGTCATTGAGTGCCGGAATAAACTTGTGTCTGAAATTGATACATCATTAGAGAAAGTCTCTAACTGGGGTCGACTTAATTTAGTCCGTTTTAACCCTACAAAGACACAGGTTTGCGCGTTCACCGCCAAGAAAATGCCATTTGTCGTATCTCCTCGCTTTCAGAGCATTCCCCTATCTGTCTCAGCCAATATTGAGATCCTTGGTGTCGACATATCGAGCGAAGTCCAGTTCCGTGGCCACTTGGAGGGTAAGGCTAAATTAGCCTCTAAGAAGCTTGGTGTGCTCAATAGATCGAGAAGGTATTTCAGTCCAGCGCACCGCCTTCAGCTTTACAAGGCGCAGGTTCGGCCTCATATGGAATACTGTTCTCATCTTTGGGCAGGGGCACGACCTTCAAACTTTCAAGAAAAGAGCGTATTAAAGGCCGGCAACGCACTTGTAACTCCTCTGGGGTTGCGGGTGTCCATGGGCGACGGTAATCACTTATCATCAGGTGATACGTTTGCTCGTTTGCCCCCTATCCCATAAAAAAAAACGCGGCCGCCACTCGAGGACCTTTCTGCCTCAATGGCCGTCAGTCCTGCGAGCTATGTGTCCTGCCCATTGCCACTTAAGTTTCGCAATTCTTTGGGCTATGTCGATGAGTCTAGTTCTTGTACGGATCTCATCATTTGCGATCGCATAGAGAAACTCTAAGCATAGCCCTCTCCATTGCCCTTTGAGTGACCTTGAGCCTTCTAATGAGACCCATTATAAGCGGCCATGTTTCAGTTCCGTACGTCATCACTAGCAACACGCGCGAATTGAAGACATTCGTCTTCAGACACTGCGGTAGATGGGCCGAAAATATGCTGCGTAGCTTCCGGACCAGCCGAGTTGGATTCGTCGATTTACCTCTTTTTGGAAGTTGGACTTACCGAGCTGGACGATTTGCCCCAGGTAAACATATTTGTCAGTGGCGCTGTGAATTCGGCACTTGCCTTCCAATCGGGAGGTCGGGGTTCGAGACCGCCATGTACCAATGTGTTTTTTGTTTCGAATTTCATATGTACATTTGTCTGGCGCTCCTACGGTGAAGGAAAACATCATGAGGCAACCTGCATACATCTGCGAAGAAATTCAATGGCGTATGTGAAGTCGACCAATCCGCACTGGGCCAGCGTGGTTGACTAAGGCCTAATCGCCCTAACATAGGGTAGGCTCGAGCCCCTCGGTGGGGACGTTTATGAGCTGTGATGATGAAACATATTCGTCAACAGCTTCCAGTGTAGAGCCTCCAACACTCACAGGAGTGGGTACTACATGGAAATTCGATATAATTTTTGTCTTGTTCATGTTCATTTGAAGACCCACTTGATGGGAAACTCTACAGAGGTCTTCGAGCATTGTGCCAAGATCTTCAACAGTCTCAGTCATGACTACGATATCATCAGCAAAACGAAAATGAATCATGTACTCGCCGTTTATGTTGATTCCTCTCCAGTCCAAAAGCTACATCCTCTACATCTACATCCTCCAACGCAGCTGTGAACAGTTGCGGCGATATAACGTCGCCCTGTCTCACACCGCGCTAAAGTTTCGAGCTTTGGTCTTGAAGGCGGACTGACATGGTGGCGTTTTAGTACAGTGACTGCAATACTTGGATGTACTGATAGTCTATTTGAAGCTTCTGGAGTGACCTAAGAATGGCCAAGGTCTCAACAGAATCGAAGGCTTTCTCATAGTTCACAAACGTGAAGTGTGGTGGCACCAGGCAAATAAAAAATTGATAAATCAATTATAAAAATTTGATTTTGTCAAACACATAAAATTGTTATACTGTGAACTTGTTTCTACGTTGCAGCAGATAAAATACTTGTACCTTTTTGCCCTTTCTGATACAACGCAGAATTTATTCTAATTAGCACTCTCACCCGTCGAGTTTTCTTTAACAATGCAAAGCGATACGAATCGCTAATAATACAGCTGGGGGACAATGTAGCGTTGCATAGAAATCATAGACCACACGCGCGATGACTTCCACTCGATTTAATAAAGTTTATAATCTATGCTCTTGGAGGTTGAGACGGGGTCAAGAATGAGGTATTCTAATTTTTCAAATGTCGGGAGGACATCGACCTTTGCTAGTTCAGTTTTTTGTCGATCATTGTTCTATGGAATGAGCTTATTGGAACAAACAGCGGGGCTTCATTCTGCCAGCGGCAGCGTGTTCGCTATAAAAGTAATTGACGTCACGAATTGGTAAGATAAATTATTTTTGATTGTGACAGGCACAACGGCAGCTACTGTTTTTAATAAGCTATTCTTTTCTGTATATCGCTGTTTCTGTTCTATTTGTGCGCCACAAAGTATTAATCTATCTATCAGAATCTAAGTAGATAGATAAAATTGGCTAAACTTAAGTTCCACATTGCTGATTACGAACAACATTTTTGTGTACCAATATTACGTACAACATTTTTGTGTACCATGGCGCACGTTAATGTTGTCTAGTTGAGATTTCAAACATGTTGATGCCAATCTACAAAATATTCTGGTCAAAATTGTCCATCCCGTAAAATTCCTTAGCTAGTGAAAGCTATAGATAAGATGAAAGAATTATAACGTGATGAAAGTATCAAAGGCAAATTAGCCGGCTATATTAATTTTACGCGACTCTAAATGCTGCATTCAAATGACATTTTTCTTAATCTGACACTAAACAAGAGGCACCACAATAATACTCTCTCCTGTACTATTAGGGACTACCTGGGATTAGTACTTTATCATATTTGGGTAAACCCTCTAAGAATTCCCATTAACTGATAACAACAATCACCTATACGACATACATTTTTATAGAAATCGTGAAAATTTCCACAAATTATTCATCATTGAATCTTCAGAGAAGCAGTTTATCCGATAGTCTCTATTACCATATCTCTTTACCGCAGACATTTCTTGGACAATGAGTTATTTATATAGATTCTTCAGACGTAATTTTAATCTTTACGCTGCTGAGAACAAAGTCGAGAGTTTAGACTTCTCATTTCGTGTACTTACTAGGAGATTATAATCTTGATGCGCATTGTCCAAATGGTCTTGAGTTGCGGACTCGTGTAGTTGAACCGATGTAGATTGATCACACTTGCGTAGACCGTTTTTCTTCTTTTAAGGACCTTACGCCCTCATAGATTATACACATTCAGATTTTTAATAACTTTGAAATTTTGAATTATCTGAGTAATAGCAAAACAAGGTTATTTTTCAATCATCTTTTATTATAGTTTGTTTCACATTGGATGGGTCCTTTGCATACTGAGTTGGATTCTCAACAATAATCGAGAAAAAGTTCTATTGAATATTGATGATAATCGATTTTAATATGACTTTTTATTATTGTCTGTTGTTCAACTAAATACTAATGCTTCTAAAATACTGTCTACTTTAGTTAACGAAAAATATCAAATGCTCCCATCCTACGTAAATTGTCAGTTTCAGTAAACGCACGCATGCTGGAGCTACGTAATTTTCTCTTTTAAAAATTTTTATATTTTGGAATTTGGTAAGTCATAGTATAGATACATATTGTAAGTATTAAATCAGTGTCCTTGCAATTTGGGAGTATAGTTCAGGTCCAACATACCTTCTCAATTCAAGATAAATCAGAATGCTTGTTTGAATATTATTATTATCGTTGACTTCATAGGCGCTACGTAAACGTTATTAGTGCAGAATAATATTTTGACAAGGGTGGGCAGGGCGTGAGGCAAAATGTCAAGCTCCAAAAAGGGACGTGCGTGGACCGATCGATGTTTTATCGCATAGAAATAATGGTTTGTGCAAGAATATTCGGCATGTTTGGTGGGTAAGTAGGCAACCTTACTTTTACTGCCAATAACGTTAATATAAGTATGCTGTTTTTTTATTTTTAATCCCCATATAATTTTATTCGAATAGTAAATTTATATTTCTAACAGTAGGGTGATTAAGAACACCCTACACCCAAATATATTCTACAAATAAAAGTTATAATTATTACAAATTAAAAATCAGCTTAATAAAAGTCTTACAATGTCTGTCTAAAAATTAATCTAGAACTTAATAAGAGTATGAAAATTAAAATCGTTTTAAAATATAATGAAATCTAACATTCACTTTCTAATCAAATATCTTTAATTTTTAAGTGCAGTCACAATACTAAACATTTATCTTTGAAGCCAAATTGTAAAAAAATATTCGCAGCTTACGGAGTTTTCAAATAGGCAATGACAAAAGGTCAATCTGTTTTTAATATTATAACTAAAAATGAAAATACAAAAAAATAAGGCTAGATTTATAAATTTGGCTAATGATTCTGATTATTAGACGTCTCTCCTAATCAGACTTGCAAAACCAAAAGTAAATGTAAAAGTGTGACTGAACCGTACTTAAGACGCAGATTGACAAAACATCTCTGTAAAACACACAAAAATAGATAAGCAAACGCTTCATCACAAATTAGGAGCTTTTCATCCACGTAAGTACATCCTTGTACTGAATACCTCAATCAAATCACTCTACCTTTTAGTGGTTTGCGTTCCTGTTGTTGAGAAGGGTTTTCGGGTCCTTGGGAAAACCTTTCCGTTTATACCGTGTATTAAAAACAAGCAAATAAATAATACAATTTGACACGTAAATGGATATTTTACAAATATTGTCATATGTCTATCTATATCGGGGTAATACATATACCATTATTGTTTCCCCTTTCAATGGATATCGTTTTACAATATTTATTTTTTGAAGATAGTGTAGTTTTATATATTGCCCAAGTCGTACCCTAAGGTGTGATTCAGGAAGTCGGACTTACATAAAAATACAGAGAACAGTGTTTGAGAATTTCAAATTATAACTAGCTTCGCCCGCAGCTTTACTTGCAAAAATTTAGCTTGGTCGCTGCGTGATATAGTCAATACCCTTTCCTCGATAAACAGGCTATCCCACACTAAAAGAAATTTTCCATTTGAACCAGTAGTTCCTGATATTAGCGCTTTCAAGCAAACAAATAAACTCTTTGGGCTTATTTGTTTGCTTATAATATTAATAATAATTAATTTAATATAATAATATAGATAAACTACACTAGAGAGCAATGAATCCGGATTACATAAAGATAACTGAAAACAAGGCAACTAAGATTGCTAGAATAGTGAAATAAATTGTGGTTAATAGTAAACAATTTTACTCAATTTTATTTGTAAATGAGCTTTGATACTTTAATAAAGAGTTTTTATTTCACTTGGCTAGCAATCTTAGTTTTTTAAAATTTTTAGGTTTATTTATGCCACCCGCATTCTTTGCTATCGAGCGGAATTTAAACTGAATTTTCATCTAAAAACCTTCACTATTGTATTCAAAAAAACTATTGTATTCATTGACTGGGCGATGATTACTTACCAGGAATTCATACTGCTTTAAAAAATCAAAACACCTAGTATCGAAATACATACAACAATAAAACTCTACTAGTTTCGGTAAGGAGGATTTGAAAGTTTCATATGAAATTCACGTAGTTACAACTGCGGAGCGTCATCGACATCATCAGCCATTGCTGGTCCATTTCTAGGCCTCTCCCAAATCCTCATTTAGTCTCCTACTCCCGTTTTTCGACCTATCCATTCATTTCCTTTTCTATCGTGCAGTGGCCGATCAAAACTTTTTCCATCTTCCTTTGCGCTATACTGAATTTATAATTTGATCGCTCGCTGGGTGAGAGAGAATGTCTGTGCAATGATTTCGTCTAAATCCATAGAGACGTTTTTATATGATTGAATTTGTTCTTCAATCATATAAAATCATACATTAAAGCATAGTGTGTGCTAGGAAAGCATACTTCTCATGAACGTGCATTTTCCATTTAATTACTTTCGTAGTGGAAACAACTTGATTTTCGACTTGAAGATTAAACCATGTAGAAAACCAGCCATCAAAGTAAATAACAATAAATTGAATGCGTTGGTGGAAGCTCATCCACATTAACCTGCCAAAGAATTCGCTTCATGATTCTATTGTGAAAAAAAACCGGCCAAGTGCGTGTCGGGCCACGCGCATTGTAGGGCTCCGTAGTTACAAATGCCGACTTTGAGTTCACACTCACACCTCACAACACGTTGCTATTAAATAAGGCATTGTTATTATGATTAAAGCTGCAATGATTTCACTTAACTTCACCTGGTTCGTAAATTTATATTCAGTACTAATTTTCAATGAAATTTTACTTTTCCGAGTACATTTTATAAGTTGGTCGCCTATAACTTTTTAGTTTGTACTTAGTACTCAACTCTGATAGTTTTCCTTTAAACTTCGTTATATATACTACTGTTGTAATTTTTTCAAGTGTCCATATATAACCGTTTAGCAGTTAAAGGGGAGGAGACACTTACCTCTTACAAAATTTTGCACTTTAAAACCAAATATTTCAGGATCGGGTCCCTAAATCGAAAAATGGTATTCTGAACCGTACATTATTTTTTAAAGACATATTCAACAATACCCCACACGATGGGTTAGTCGAGAAAAAAAATGTTACTCCCACTTTACTTGTATAGGAGCTAACCCAAAAAAAATTTTTTTCGATATTTTTTGCCAGCAATTTTTTGGCATGATTAATATACATACCCATACCAAATTACAGTATTCTAGTACTAATAGTCTCTGAGTAAACCCGCGGGCAGATAGACAGACAGACAGACATGGCGAAACTATAAGGGTTCCTTGTTTACTACGGAACCCTAAAAAGTGAATTCTCTATGATAATCACAACAAAATAACACAATAGCTGACTCCAAGACCCTTACCACGATCACTTAGAGCAAAATTAAACCAATGGCGTCCTCGCAGCGAGATCGCTCCGCGATCGTCACCACACTGTCCGATTCCGAGCAACCGTTTTAACACTAGAGCACCGACAGATAGAAACTATTCGACATGATGCGTATTCGTCAGACAAGCCCCATTAGACAAAAGCCACACGCAAATTTTTCCGCAGTTGTCCCTCAGAAAAAATGTATGGACATGACATTAGCTGCGGAAAAAATAGCGTGAGGTTTGTCACAGACTAATGTCATCTCCATACATTCTGCGGAACGACAGGAAAAATAACCGTGTGACTTTTGTCTAGGCCCCCTGAGCCGTAAGCGTTGCCAGATTTTTTTTTGGCAAGTCGTGATTTTGAAACTTTTTGAGGTAAAAAAACGGGATTCTTTCGTCGAAAGCGGGACGTAGTAAAAAACGTATATAATCAGATGTTTTTAAATATTTATCTTTTTATTTGAGTTTTAAATTACGTTTATGTAACAATAGATAGCAAAAACAGCCATAGAAAATGTATTTCAATAAAAATACACTTGTCTGTGCCACCCAGCCGTGCTTTCTCAGCACGCTGCACGCACGGCAGAGTTATCCCCGAAAAGTGGAACTGAAACTGTCCCGCGCGGGACATTTAATTTTGATTTAAAAATCGGGACGTCCCGCTAAAATCGGGACATCTGGCAACGCTGTAGCCAATGTATCATTCGCGTTCGTTTCATTCGAACGTATCGAAGGGCAATGTATGGGAATGATTCCACATTACGAATCATTCTTATACAATGCCACTCGTACCAAACGATTCGCTTCCTCGTTTATCATACGAACTGCGAAGCTGTGGAATGACTTTCCTGCGTCCGTGTTTTCAAATCAATACAATTTCAAGGCAAGGGAGTTTTCAAGACAAGAGTGAACAGGCACTATTTGAGCTTGCGTACTCCACCTTAGACCACATCTTCGCTTTCCATCAGGCAAGATTGTAGTCAAACGCGCTCAAATCTACCTTAAAAACAGTTTTAGGCGAAAATTTAAAGAAAAGAGCTTACCAATCAGAACGCTCGACGTACCTTTGTGTTTTTATAATGTCACTATAATAGTTGAAAATATAATAAACCTAAATATAAATTATAATAACACTAAATATAAACCGATAAATTATAAGAAATGGAGCCTATTGACAATATACCGTGCAATTACAATTTCACTAGTTAAAATATAATCAGTATCACGGCTTTGACAGCATACCTGCGACATACACATAGATAAGTTTGTAACCCCCTTAAAAGCTAAATGCTTCTCTAAGGAAACCCCTGATGCGCGAGTCCAACTCACACTTAACCGGTTTTCAAATCTCCAGAAAAAGGCATAATTAGAAAGCACCACTCACATCAAATTACAATCAAACACAATTAACATGAAACTTTTCAATGGCTCAATAATTCCATACGCGGTGGGATTTGTCAAAATACATTAATCGCTTAAATCCACTCGCAAGCTGAATGTCTGTCAAGATTCGTGGGGTGAACGACCGCGCCCATGATTCAAGATCTGATGGTAAGGTCCGGTTGGCCAGTACTCTCTTGACGATTATTTGAGATTCCAGTTACTAATCCGATGATTCAGGTACATAAGATGTCAGTTCGCAACTATACACTTCACGGAATTTTAATGACGATATTGAAATCACGTGACATGTAATCGATACCTGCCCTCTATGATTCACACTCGCAACAGTTGCAATGATTTATATAAAGATCCCTGTCTGGTCTGGTACAGGGTTTAATGTAATTTATCACTTATGACCCGACTTTGACGTACGACCCGAGCGTACTTTTGACGATACCACTGATCGTAGTATTTTAAAGTTAGTTGATATAATGAAATATTGGTATGATTGCGAAACATATATTGTAAACAGATCAAATCTCACTTGTAAAAATACATCTTCACGTATTAAAAATAACGTATTAAATATGTCTGTAAAAAACAAGATTCAAGCAAAAGTAAACGATCCCAATGAAAATAGAGTTTGCTTTTTTTAAAACTTAACACACACCAAAAACTCACGAAGATGATGTGCGTTGCATCTGTGTACGTCACGTATAAAATGCCTGTAACTTTATATACCCAACGATAATTTTATAGATACAGACCTATTATTATGAATTTGCATATGAGCGTACATACCAAAGGTTCAAAAACGCAACGTTTGCATTGCGTTTGAGTTCGTTAGATGCACGTGTGCTGCAAAATAGTGATGTTGCACCTGTCTTATTATTTGAGGTTTCCTTCTACATGCGTCTTTTTTCCGTGAACAGCAAATCTTGGCATCCAAAATACAGTACGATAAGATATAAAAATAAAATTTTACTAAATCGTATTTTTTTTATTGTAACTATTCACCATATCTTCTTCTAATGGCAATTCTGACGGAATCAATTATGGAAATGGAATATACATTGGAGGGTATTAAACACTTACAAAAAAATAAGTTAAATAATGAAAGTTACCTAATATTTATCACGAATAAATTGCATTTTATTTCTGTTAAGGCAGTTTGATCAGTTGTGAAAAGTTATATTGTGTAGTTTCACACAGCACTACAGTCATTTCCCGGTCGTATCGTTAAACTATAAAAACTTCCACTAGTAGTATCATTAGGAGTACGAGGGATCTGAAGTGAGATTTCTGAATATGTTGTCACAGGTAATTTTGACAAGACAAAAATTCTGAAGCCGTTCATTTAACTTCATCTAATGGCAATTCTGACGGAATCATCAGCCGATTGTCTCTAGTCTCTAGACGAGTTTTCTTTCATTGTGATCTTCTACTCGTACATGTCTATATTAATTCATACATTGCACATAATAGAAAACATATTTATTTTACTAAAAGTTCAGCTACTAAAAATTCTGTCTTTTTCGTTTGTTACATAAGATGCATTCAAATCCTATCTGAGAAACATCCAAAATAAAATAATACAATGTTTTCTTTCTCCCAAGAAAGAAGCTTAGCTAGACAATTCCGTACGCTAGTCGCTTACTATTATGCTAATTTTGTTACTTACGATGCAGTCTACTCCCACGCAAATTACCACAACTTAAATTACGTGGGATGTAACTACCAGAAATCTTGTAACTTACAAATAATACAGTAAAACGAAGCTTTAAAGTCACGCTTGAATAAATTTGTTGATGTGAGACATCGTCAACTTTCAATTGGTACTTTAGTTACAATGGGCTTCAAGTCACATTGAAATTAATCGCAAATATTTTTATACACTACTTGGAAGCTCTTGGCCTTCATATCATCTAATGGTAAGTCTCAATAAGCCCTAAGATGGAAGCGATATAGAATAGAGTACCTAACTCAAATTTATAGGTATATGTTAATCCCATACATACAGATCATATACGTCCCCACCGAGGGGCTCTACTCTAAACTAGAGCGATTAGGCAAGTCAACCACGCTCGCTGGCCAAATGCGGGTTGGTCGACTTCACACACAACCTGTAAAGAAATTCTTTCTTCACAGATTTGTCCAGATTTCCAGGTACATATGAATTCAACATTTGAAAACACGCTGGTACGTGGCGGGGTTCTAACCGCTACCTCCCGATTGAAAGGTGACGGCCTAACGCACTACGCCATCGACACTCTTTTTACATCCCATACATTTTGTTCCAATCGAACTTCGTTTTCGTTTTTGAATCGTCACTTTGTCTAGGCCCCTTGGTCTTTTTTGAAGCACAATAATACTTTCTATATAATGAAAATAACTAAAGTAAATCAACCTTGCCGGTTTAACTCAGTAAGCTTTCTACATCTCACTTATATCCTCGTAGTGACCATAAGACCGAAGACGGAAGCGAAATTTACCTGGACTCCTCAACAACTGATGAACTGGCTATCTTACCTCTAATTATCGGAACACATCAATGTAATAATAACATTGTTATGTTATTATGATGACAAGCAAAGTTAAAAGGTGGTAGCTAGCTAGGCGGGTTTAGAAGCCCTACCACCAACCAAACCAAGCAGAAAATGTCTGCCCCCATGGGGAGTCAAGCCCTGGACCTCCAGATTAATACCGGGTGGTCTCAACCACTAGACTACGGAGGCGATATAAACATTATAAAAGATGCTGTGAATATCGAACACGAAAACGACATTGTAGCCTGAAATGTAAGCTACGAACACAGTCCTTTTACTTGTGTAAAGCAAAGATATAAATCCGTCTGACAAAAAGTCATTAAATATTCTGTATCCCCGTCGATTCTCATTAGATCACTATCCTTGTTTCAATAGAAAAATAGATATGAAATAACGTGTAGCCGAACCGAGAACCTTTCATATATCGACAAAATGAAGCGCGACTGCTAGATTTAATGATACCTAGATAGATAGATCGTTTATTTAGACACAAAAACACTCACATAGCACACAATATAAGAGTCAACAATCATAAAGAGTAATAACAAAATAAAGTAGAATGTCCGTACAAAGGTTCAAGGCTCAGTGGGGATTTTTGCCCTAAAAGGACAAAACACTGATTTTCAGCCATCACCATAAGGAGAGAGACGAGGACTAGGCATAAAATTGTAATACATCAGAATTACAAGAAAGAGAGAGTACTATAAGTTGAAGACGACGAAGAAAAGTAATTTTAAAATTTAGAAGTGTGGTAAATACAACTAAAAATAAACCTATAACGGTCTTATTACAAAACCTGGTTTAAACCTCTTTGTACATCTTTTGACGAATATCTCATTTATCTTATAGCAGCGAGCTATTTAGTTGAGCATGAAATCTGCTACAGTAGTCAAGGTATAAACACTGATGCATACGTAACCGGTGTAACCAAACCTTACAAACCTAACTACCTATTCTAGCATCATTTATATGACAACAAAACTAAGGTCTTATTACAAAACCTGGTTTAAACCTGGTCTAAAGTTAGTCTTGGTTTAAATGTAGTGCGCTTTCACTTGTGTCAATATACACAAAACGTCAACTTAGTCCTGGTTTAAACCAGGACTAACTTTAGTCTATGTTTTGTAATAAGACGGTTTTTGGGTCTGAAAGGCGTAAGTTGTACAATATTGCTGTTCTTATTTTTCATATTATAATATAAAACATATAACCCAAACGAATACATAACCCTATAGGCTCAAGTATTGTATTGCTGAAACAGCTTCTCGCTGCCGGTTTTAGCACTAGCATATGCACAGCCACCCGCCTAGCTCTGTACTTCCACTAACAAGAACTTGCAATAACGTTGTCCGGACCCGGATTTTCTTGTATAAAATACTGCTAGAATAGTGATGCACGTACAATGTTACTCCAAATGACTATTGCGAATGTTTATTTTCCAAAATATTCCTCAGATTCACAGATAATAGAATTAAGTATTTAACGACATCTAACCATGTGAATGGATGATCTTAAAGTCGCTAGTTGAACATATTCAATAGCAGTTTCCTTATATAGTTTCGTGGGAATATTTTAAAAGGAACATTCCAAGTACAATAGACTTTTTGCTTTTATTATATGGTCATATTTATTGAGGTAAAATTATCGTACCTATGATTCTTAGAACTTTATTTTTCGATTGAGCTGTATTATATAAAGTTAAAACATGATGAATCATACTAAAAAGATTGCCCATTGAGTCAATATTTACTTCTCACGATTAGGTTAGCACTTGGATCAAGTATAGTTCCAACCAGAATGTGAAAATTATATAATAGTGCCTCGGAGGCATTCATGTTGACATGTCTTGGTCACGATACTTTAATAAAGCTTCAGATATAACTTTGTCGAGCTATCATCTACCTACCGTCATGAGTTCCATACGCCAGTCCATATTGCTAAGTATATGATAGCGACAAGACAATAGTATTAGTAAAAAACAGATCGATATCTATCAACGGCCAATGTCCTTCTTGCTTCATGTCGAACGTTCGAGACAGCAGCTCTTAAACTGTATCATTATAATTTATATCGACCGATCTAATGCGTAGGTCGATGACACCGAGACCTGTTTGGCATCCACGCAACTTGGCTTAAGCCCGAAGGCGCTTCGGAAACACGACACATAAATATTCCAATTAGCGAATAAGCACCAGCATGGAGACTGACTTCGAACAGTATGCCGCGAGACACCTTAGATTTGGAAAATTTGAAACAAAACGCTTCGCGAAATCTGCGCAATGTAGTATTATTATCTGAAAGGACCAAAATTATATAGCTAAAAAAGTTTTAAATGGCTAAAGTCATAGAAGATTTAGTAAGAATGAATGGCTGTTTGATTACGCACCATCTTGCCTAAGAGTGATAATCATATGCTTGGTCGCAAGCTTAATGATGATGATAATAAATTTGCATCGTAACCTTAAAGAATTTTTTTATCTACGCTTCAAACATAATACGGATTTTTATAAGTCAACATGGGTCTCAGTTGTTCACCAGCCATGGTTCTTTTAATAATGTTTATATCCGATGAAGCTAAACGAAAGGAGTATTTGTATGTGAGAATGACGAGGAGGTTGTTCACGTCCTGTGGGAATATTCGCTCTATGAGGGCCTGCGTGAACGGCTTGATAGACGGGATATATGACAATAAGGAGGGATCAGATTACTATACAGAACTAATCAGTTCAGAGGAGAACTTCAGATGGCTGCAGGAGTTCATGCACCAATGGCACAAAAGACGGAGCAAATCAGAGAAGATGAGTTAGATCGAAGAATGGGCCTCGCACCGGCTCGCAGCCGAAAGGTTGGAGTGGCGAGGGATGATGGTCGAAAACAGAGAAGCACTACATAGGTAACACACGAGCATGCAACTCGTCTAATATTAAATGGCTATCATACTCTATGAATGTCTGCGATCAAAGTGATTTTCAAATTGCCGACTTCAAACACACGCCTCTGCCTAGTCTAGTAACATATGAATTTGATGTTTAAGGTTAGGTAATATTGAGTAAGTAATTAGCGCTAGTCAATTTCGACGTCAGTGCTGACCCAATATTAGCAACCTGTAATTAGTCTCATCTTTTCAAGTCAGTAGTGCTGCAGCGACAGCGCTGTCTCAGCTGCTGTAAAAACATTACAAAGTAAACATTGCAAGTCAGTTTTCGGCAACAACACTGACGCCTGTCAAAAATTGAAAACTTTTTTACGATAGCACTTCAGACGGTATAATGCCTGATGACAACTTGATAGGTCGAACATCGTTTACTGTATAATTCATATCTATCAAAAGAATAGGTTGCGATGTTGGTCATGCTATTAGACTAGTGATACCTGGAGGCGCCGCAACCCAATGAAATATAGATGTGTACCGCCTACATAGCTCTAGAACCACTATTGTACCAAACCGGTTCCGCAAGACTAGTATACTGATATGCCAATATATTTTAATCATGTATCGAGGTTCTAAATACGGATATTATCGGGCGCCTTAATTACAAACCGTTCCCCATATTTTACGAGTTCACGGCTATCTGTGATTAATTATTGTTCTCGTTTGGTTTTTTCTTATATTCTATCTCTTCCCAAGAGGATGTTGACAAAAAACGAAGCTGTTATTACTGCTTTAATTTATCTATCCGTAAATCTTCCGCAGACGACACTCCAAAGTTTCATGTTTGGTAATTTTCTAAAATAAATTTATTTATTTTTCGAACCTTATCCTTATCAATATATTATATTGGGTAGGTACTATGTCTTTCTTCTGATGTCTAATTGAGCAACTGTAGAAATAAAGTCTGTTTAATGCAATTGTTTTAGGAACTCATAACTTATCATTTTAAAAACATTCGTGCTTAGCATTAGCAGGGAACACAAAAATGTGCATAAGCAAATAAAGCGTAGATAAAGTGTTGGACCATACGCAAATAAAATTATAATTTCATCCCACCTTTATCGCAAATTCTGGCGCACGCTGTTCTTTCAGAACTTTCTAAGATTGTATCAGTAGAAAGGCGCCACCTACGTCTAAGCTAGACAGGCTAGGTTGGTGGACCTATTTTGAATCGTTCGAGACATTAAGTTGTTGTCTCCTTGTATGTCTTGATTTTACGGTTCATAGCATCGGTTCTTCCTTTACACATAATTTCCTCAGCTAAGTGAGTGTCACAACTAAGATACCCCATTTACTCTCTCAGGTACTAACTGTCAAAACTACCTTACACATAACCTCAAAGCGATTTTTGTTTACTTTCTTTATTGTTTAGTGTTTACTTTCGTGCGTGATTGCTTATTGGCATTCATGATGGATGATTTGGTTAAATTTCTTGGTTATTTAGAGAAGAGTTTAGGCATTTGACGATTTGACTGAAATCCACTGCTGTAATTCTGTGCATAAAGTAATCTCACACCTCATTTGTCCTAAGAAAAGTGTGTGGTCAGAATTGAGAGAGAAATGGCTTGTAATATAGACTTTGAGGAAATATTTTCATTAGACATAAAGTAAGGTTGAGGTGAGGTAAAGGAATTGTCTTTTTTAAGGGTGTTATACTACACTTTAAGAACATTAAGAATTGATTTTTTATACGTACAACAAAGATGTCAAATACAAACACGCGCATTGCTCTACCTGAATCATATGACAAAAGTTGAAATTAAAATTCATATTTTGCAATACCAGAGAATATTTTAAACAAGAAATGTATATCTACACTCATCCCCAATAAAACTGAAAGTTTTCAATGTTGACTCTCTTCCAGTGGTATGGTCGGTGTTGGCAACGCAACATAAAATAGCTGTCAGTGGCGCCAAACTAGCGTGAACCTCTCTGAACTACGCTGTGAACACGGCTACGTTGCTCTCTGATAAAATCTTCCTATTTCTAGTATAAAAAGTGTTTAATTAAGCAAAAATTCATATTGTACGTGTATTATCAACGAATTAAATAGTAAGTGATAAAATCCTAGTGTTTCTTTGGTGAACCACAAATCCACGCAGAAATACAGTCCACTGCCAAGCCCAACATATTTTGGTCCCTGTAACAAACCGGAACAAATTGGAGCCGGCACAAGTTTGCGCCGGGCCGAGTGCGCTTCATCTACGCCGAAGAAAAGAACCTGTGGGCCCAACAGTCGGTCCGGAGGGATATCAACAGTCATCTGTTGATATTATGATAAGAAAATCACTAGGTACTTTTAATTTGTACTATGAGATTCCGGTTAGATCAAATAGCCCAGCTATTGATAGAAGCAGTTACCATGGCCTATAGACGCTTGCGACCAGAGTAATTTTCGCGTTACCAGCCCAAACCCCACACCGCATACAAAGAGTGAAATGATCTCTTGCAACCTTACACGCAGGAACACAATGTGATACAACAATATAAGTTTAATATACTTATACAACATTATAATTTTAAAAATATGTAATTGATAAATCACACAGGATTATCTTAGTAAACAGTAATATATCTTGGTTTAAATCAACATCGCTACTGCTGTATTATGACGTTATTTGACTGCAGTCTTCGGTGAGATGAAACTAGATGCCTTTAAATAGAAAAGAATCGGGCCTCTATCGTGGTAAACAAGAACTATGTTACCTTACTGTTTTCCGACGTTGGGTAACGTAACATAGTTCTTGTTTACCGCGATATAGACCTAATTCAATTCTTGGAAAGATAGCTTTAGCTCACCTTTGGCGCCGCCTCAGTGCCCTCTGATTGAGGCCACTCGTAGCTAAGTTTCTGATTTCGAAAAAAAAATTGCAAGCATCAAGTGATCGACGCGTATTCAAAATAGGGCTCCAGACTGCCCGCGCCCTTTGAGTCACGATGCGACCCACACCGAGACCGCCGTAATGCCATGCGCGCCATCGCTGTCTGTTCGAGAAAGCGCGTACTAGATTGTTTGAAATGATGGCGAAGAGGATAACTTTAGCTATAAACGAACTTTTAAACCGTCTAACCTTTTTACGACATCGATACACGAAGCATTTGTCCTACCTGATGTTAGTACTACCGTAGCCAATATACTGCTTGCTGTACTCCCTATATGTACACCAACCAACGAGAGGTACCAGATCTCAATCAGCCAGCGTACTGTTTAACGTCCCAGACTCCTTGCCAAAGGTTGATGCCCACTGTAGGCGTATTATGGATGGAATGACGATAAAACTAAAACTGTTAAAAGGGAATCAGTGCTGACAGCATGACGGATATGCGACGAGCTAGCTAGCCCCCCACAATCACCTTCGTTCACGGTAACCGGTTATCATCATTAGAGTCGAATCATTGTAGCAAACAAGTACCTATTGTAATTTAACTTATGATATTGGAAACTAAAGTTTGTTTTATTAGAAAAGCAAAAGTTATGTATCATGGTTGATTTTTATATAATGGCGAATTCTGTTCGAGTACTTGATTATTAAATTTTTTAGTGGGTATCAGAATCATTACTTACTAAAGACCGACCGAAAGCTCTATTTCGGCCAGTTTCCACCAGTTTCGGCCCAAAAATCTATTTTCGATTAGTTTCGGTTGCAGCCATCTTCAATGATTATTTTGTTAACAATTTTATTTGTTGTTTTCATGTTATTTATGATAAGTTAACTGTGATTAAAATTAATCAACTAAATAAACACCTATAGCTGTGCTTCTGGTTTGCACGGAGAAGGTAAAAATATGGATTTGGCAGAAAATTAGTGTTGCCTTGTACTGTAATCATCTGGGCATCAACACTGAGTCGAGTCCCTTTTAAACCGCAGCACAAACATGAAATTCATATATAACGTATTTTTAAAATATGTATGTAAAATTTAATTTTGAAACATAACTTTAATTTGTAATATGTAAATGTAATAGAAGTTAATGTATTTTAATGTATTCTGTTATGCGTTTGTGTGTTGTTTGCTTTTATAAATGTATCTATCTATCTATAACTGGTTTTTAAGCTTAGTAGTTATTGGCATAGTATTTCGCTTTGCTTTTAAGATAACATAACCAAAAAGTTACATTAAATAATAATTGTGAGTAATTGTATACGGAGGACAGTTTTGATAATGAAAATTATATAATTATAATTAACAAAAACTAGTTGAAGTTAAGTAAATTACTACGAGTACAATAGAGCACACCACTCTTATACTGCCACTTCCAGATATTGAAGATAATTCTCTGGAGCTTTACAAGCTGCTTTCGAAGCGAAGTAGTAGTAGCGAAGGTGGATTGTATTTGATCACCCATTGTCGCGGGATATTGCCATACAATAGAGTATGTTTTCATGCTCTGTACATATTTTTACCATTTCACATATATTCACAATTATATAATATACTAGCTGTGCCGGCGAACTACGTTTCGCCATAATAAAAAATAGGTAAAAAATAGTTTACGACCTATTCTCAGACCTACCGAACATACACAAAAAATTTCATAAAGATCGGTCGAGCCGTTTCGGAGGAGTTCGGTAACAAACACTGTGACACGAGAATTTTATATATTAGACTAGCTGTGCCGGCGAACTACGTTTCGCCATAATAACGGCGAACTTACGTTTCGCCGTAATAAAAAATAGTTTACGACCTATTCTCAGACCTACTGAATATACACAAAAGATTTCATAAAGATCGGTCAAGCCGTTTCGGAGGAGTTTGGTAACAAACACTGTGACACGAGAATTTTATATATTAGATTTCGTACTTCATCAGTCTAGTCTTAATCATTCAATTGCAATAGCTAAGGTAGAACGGGCCCTTAAACCGTGCCCGGGCACATTCGCAACAAAAAACCGACACAATATCGCCAATGGGCGTGCGATACATCAGTTGCTCGCGATGTCAGGATTTCACTCTGTAACTGCACATTATCGTACAGGTCAAATCTGTAACCCTCTTGTCTGTTCAGAATTACAAGCGCTCATATCAAATGGCAGACAGCGCGTACGCTCAGTTATTTGTAAAGGTGACATAGTTTGATTGATCGGATATTAAGATGGAGCTTGAGGGTCAGTCGATGGAATAGTTCTAGAATAAACTTTACTGTGTTCTCTTTAACTGGAATTACTCTTTGATCTAAACAGACTGGGGAATAATCGAATATGTCCAGGATGTGTATTGAATGCGAACATAGAACCCGATTGTCGCCATAATAGATTAAATCTGGTTAATTCACTGGGTATTCCCTAGACCACTAACAATAGGTACCGTACATAAATCCATTCTGCCCGAAAAAAGAATTGAGTCAGTTAATAAGTACGAAGAAGGTGTTCCGGAAGGGTTTCTGTGTTCCGCTCCAAACTGCCGCTAGGGAATATCCCACGGGCCGCCGCTCTCAGATTTCGGCGTGTTTGGGGTTCCGCGCGATAATTTTTCTATACTACTTAGATGCCAAGCAGTAAGTATTCAGTCCATGCATAATGTTAAGCTGCTACTGTAGTCTTTGAATGCTTGCAGCTAGAGTAACTTGCTCATCGCCGTTGCAAGTACCGAGAGGCACAGCCCACAGTCTGCCCCAATTACGAGCGAGCTCTGGTGACCTCACGCCATCTCACGTACAGGAAACCCATTTTTGAATCATTAGAATTTAGAAATTAATCTTGAATTCGAACACGAATACAAATCACGTGCGAAATTATTTTCTACTATTCCCAATTTTAAATATTTTTGAATCACTCGAATTCAGTATTGTGATTAAAAACAAATGCTATATTAAAAACCGTTACACGCAGAAAAAATATAAACCGGTACGCAATAACATGGTGATAATAACTCACTAATTTAAAAAAAACAGCAATGAATCGCATGTAAAACGGAACGTACATACGAGTACGTTGCGTATATTCTACTAGTAGAAATCAAAAACGAGTGGGAAGAAGCACCCGTTGCAGAATTCACGGAATGAATATTCAAAAACAGTGAATTTGGAAATTCGTATGTGAATCTTACGATTTCGAATGCGAATTGAAATTAGCATTCATTTGATAATGATTAACATTTTTATATTTCTTTTTACAGATGTACGAAATAGTATTCAGCAGCGGCATTCAGCAGCAGATTAAAATTAGTTAAATTTTTAGTAATATATGTATCATTGTGTTAATTACATGAAATATATTCATACTCCTTCCTGCGAAAAATTCATGATTATTTAATTAAATAGCAATAACTTATTAAATAAAGGCCGTAAGAACAAAGAATCTAGTTCAAAATTTTTATTGTAAAACACTTAACATGCAGTCGTGGTCTAAGTGCTGTAGTTCAAAAATTCAAAGAAAAAATGTACGCGAGGTTAAACCACAAAGATTGTTCAGTTTGAATACTACATAATTAATACCTTTTATTTGCTAGAGATTAGAAATAAGTCATTTGCTAGATTCATTATTTATTTTAAATATACCACAGAACACAATTTGTGTTCTGAAATCCACACCATCGAACATCCCAAAGACAAAAGGATTAATCTCTTGTTAGCCGTGCTCTCCTGTCTGTCCATGCGGTCTCCTTTCTGTCCATAGATATCGTAAGAGACAACTAAGGAAGTTTACCGTAATAGGGATGAAGAAATCCAAATAAACCCCTAAACAACCCTTTCGACCAGCGTGGTGTTGTAGGCGAATTCCACATCGTTTGATTAGAAACCTGTGCCAACAGTAGAACGTAGGTATATTATATAAAACGATAGGCCTCACTCAAGAAAAGGATTAAAAGAAAAGGATTCGTTGATCAGCAAAGTACAAATGAGTTTGGCTTCGATCCCTAAATAGAGTACGCGAAATGAATATTTTCTTGAATAAAAAAATTATACCAAATTTAAGGAACCCTCGAAGAAATGTAAGAGATATAAGGCAAAGAAAGATGACGGGTGTTCACGCAGCAAGACGGGGCGCTTAACGCCACGCGCGCCTCCCGTGACGGAGTTCACATGCGCCTCGAGTCACCGCACCGGCCAATTCAAATGTACCAGAAAGTTTGAGTACTAGTATGAGTACTTAACCTCAATGTACTTACAGCCAGCTACCTCCAAAAAAATTGTGGTTTTTATCGTCCTTCTACATTGAAATAGGCAGACCAAACCTCCAACCAATCTATACAAATAAATAAAATTGAAGTGTTTGTAATGTCAAAAAAAACAAGGTTTTACTAAATGGGTATGAATGTATATCAGGTACCAATAACAAAAACACAATTTAAAAAATTTTTGTCTGTCTGTCTGTCTGTTTGTTCCCGCTAATCTCCGGAACGGCTGGACCGATTTTGACGGGACTCTCAATAATAGATAGCTAATTATATAAGGTATAACATAGGCATTTTTATCAAGATCTTAAAAAAAATTGCCTACAAAAATTAAAATGCTGCCAAAAGTTACTATTCCACGCGGACGAAGTCACGGGCACAGCTAGTTTCAAATATTACAGAAAGCTCACTACAAGTTTAAAGTACAAGCTACCTACTTAACATACTTGAAAGTGGATATATTCGAGAAATAGTTGTTTTGACCGTCCTTAATCTCAGGAATCCTCATCTCCAGGAAAACTTAAGCTCATCATGTGCACTATTTGATGTATAAAATATAGGCAATACCTAATATTATCGTTTTTCGCAAAATCTACTATTGTAAAATCAACACAGATATTGTTATCTGTGTTGATTTTACAATAGTAAACTAGTATGTATAAATCTGCTATAAATCCACCAAGATCGATTCACTAACAAAGCTTGAGGATCCACCAAAGTTCTCGCCTTTTGGCGAATAATTAAAGTGAAGATATTAACTCCATCTGCGGTCAACAGCGTAAGTTAATAAAAAAATCCTCGCCAACCCGCATTGGGTCAGCATGGTGAACGGCTCAAATTCCCCTTTCTTGCAAAGCCATACACTTAACGCAGCAACGAAAAGTCTCAAGGACCTTATTATCTCCTCAATAGTACGTAAGTACTATTAGTTATTCTGTGTCAATAGCACGAAACGAATACTGAAAAAAAAGAACTAAACCTGTAGAAGCGCCTGCTGAACATGTTTGGCGACTTGTCCAACCACCTGTTTGAAATATCGACCCACTTAGTTATGGCATTGTCCATCACTCCAGTTTCCGCTGCAATCCATTGGCACAGTTACTTCTTATGAGGACTGACAAAGTAAACTTGTGCTTCTATTATTATACTGTCGAGAAAGAAAAAAAATCACTCATAAAAGCTCTTCCTGAACTCATAAACTACACAAGGATTGTAGCAACTAATTCTCTTACTTCAATCATGTTCTGTTACTTTTTCTCGTGCATTTTTAAAGCCTGTTAAATGGTAATAATCTAAATTGACAAACATAAAATCTCTGTTATATCTCATCAAAAAGTTAGTCATTTGACATTCTGATAATGAATTGGCAAATAGGTCCGAACTGGACTTTAACCAAAAACGAATTAAGTATTGTATTAATCTTCTTAATATTATTGTATTTCGATAGTTGTAATTTCCTAAAAATTTTGTTAATTCTATCAATAGCGCTTCAATAGCTTTTTGACGATTCAACTATTTCTGCCGTGATCTGATCACAAGACACCTTTTCTAGCAGTACCTAGTCACGTCAGTCTTACTCAAAATAGTATTTAAACACCTTTTGATTCTGAATAAATATGCAGTCATGAACTTTTTCAGTGTAGGCATTGGTGAATTTTAGTTTTTCTCAAACATATGATTTTTAGATTGAATAACTAATATTTAAATCAATTATGGGCAATTCAGTCTCAATTTCATCATCGTAATCTTTTAAAACTGTTTCTATGTATTATTTAAAAAACCGAATGGATCATTATATAAAATTTCCTAAAAGATTAATTTTATTTCAACAAAGTTATTCTTATTAATTGCCTGACAGTGTATGTAGCTATTCTTGTCTGAGAATTTTGTTTCTTTGACCTCGTAATTGCTAAAAAAGGAATACAAGGGTAATGCGATGGCCAAGCTTGTGTGAAGCTCAATACATACCTCCTCAAACGAACCGGTTCTGAAATGCAAAATACTTAAGGATTTTCTTTAAAACTAACGACCCGCCCTGACTTCACACGGGAATAATTTACAAATGAAAAATGAAACAAAGCTCAAGGAAACCAAATTTGTTTTAAATTATTTGATAATAGAACAATAAAACATGACCACACAGTTTATTGAAAGCATAATACAAATTTACCTTGACAACTTTTTGATTTGGTTCTTGTAAGGTTCGCAAATATGCAACTCCTTTAAGGACCATAGGGTAGGTTGCGAACTTGTCACAGTCATGTAATTTCACTGCCTGTCCAACCAAGCAAACTGGAACACAGCAATACAAGCGCTGGCTGCTTTGCAGCTTAAATAAGTAGGTACTCGTAGCAAAGATCCTCTGGTACAGAATTTTAAAATTGAAGCCTAAAGGGTAAATGCTCTTAGCCATTTTCTGTTAAACGCGCAAAACAAAGAAAAACTACCTTCTCATTAAGACAAAAATGAGCTCAAATAAGCTAAACTGCCCGTGAGCCAATTTTCATTCAAATCACCTCATTTTAGTGGGTGTGTATGTCATTATGACAAATACACCATTACAAATACAATCCATTCCCAAAAGTTAATAAATTTTGTTCTGAAACTACATTATTAAGTAGGTACGTAAAATAACAGTTAAAAAGACGATGACAAATTACTCTGACAGTTATAGGACCGCAAAACGCAGAGCAGACAGATAGAATTAAAAATGTAACGAGTCCAACTGTTTGTAGCTAAAACTTATGTTGCAATATTCTAATTACTGTGTATCTCAATCGATCAAGGTCGCTCTAACTTTAACAAATGGTTAAACACCTACCGTCATTTGATATTTTGTCGTGAACAGAGACATAACGCCGATATCGCATCAAAATTCAATAGGAAAAATAATGCGAGAGTAAATTTATAGTCGCGATTTTGTAAAACCAATAATTTTTAGTTGCCTCACTATTCTCGCAAGCCAGTGATGTATATCCATGACTGCTCTATAAAAAGACTATCATCACACAGTCTTGAATAAACTCCGTAATTACTGTAAAATTGAAAGCTAATGTTAGACATGGTACCTTACACAATAAATCTCTAGTCACAATCTACTTCGTTAATACTCGAAATAATACAACCCGATTTTGCAAACATTACGGAGTCCATTAAATCTGTGACGACCAAGTGACAAGAAATTGCCAATTTGAAAGCTATCTTGTAACATCTCAAATTATTACTTAAACATAATTTCCCCTTATCACCTAGGGGTATAAAATTAACCTACGACCTATTCTCAGACCTACCAAATATACACAAAAATTTCATCAAAATCGGTCAAGCCAATAATAAAATAAAACAAAAATTTTATATATATTATAGAAGGATAGATTTAGATTTATTTTATTTCATTTCATCACAATTTACATAATAAAAACAATACAATGGTTTGGAAGAAATGGTTGTAAATTTTATTTATTTTAATTATTTGGTGAATCTACAGGTTTATATATTTAAGCAAATGCACAGATAGCCAACTACATAACATCAATTTAAAATTACAGTGGGTACGTACTATTCAACATCATAAATAGGCTTTTGAGTGCGAAGTCCTCTTCAGTTCTGCCATTTGCTTTCAAATTTACAGTGAAAATCGCTCACAATATCGCGGTACGAAGCTCCACTCAGTCAACGAGGTAAATCCGATTAAGGTTATTATGAAACCTTGAATGTCCTTGAGTCCGTGGTGTGTGGATTTCTGGATTAAGTATATTCGTATTAAGCTTTAAAAAGGGCGGCTACGTATTTGTTTATTGAGGTGTGATAAATCATTAAATAAATTCAAGGGCAATATTTCAATTTGTTCAGATCTTATTCCTAATTCAAACCATAACATTAGTTGAAGATTGTTTTTCTTGACAATTGTTCTCATCATCACAGCCCATATACGTCCCCACCGAGGGGCTCGAGCCTACCCTATATTAGAGTGATTAGGCCTTAGTCAACCACGCTGGCCCAGTGCGGATTGGTCGACTTCACATACATCATTGAATTTCTTCGCAGATGTATGCAGGTTGCCTCACCATGTTTTCCTTCACCGTAGGAGCGTCAGACAATTGTTCTACAGGATAAGATTACAGAATCATTCCCTTACATCACCGTTCTATTGATTTTAATGCGAATTGTGACTTTGCTCAGTGACTGTTTCCCAACCACAGCGAAAAGTACAGGTATTAAGGTCCTAACCATTGGGTTTCCGTTACAAAACAGAGCAGGTTTCTGTACGACAGTCACAGTTGACAATCAAAATGTTATGATTTGATATAAAAGTTTCAATCACAAAAATAAATCAGTGGATTTTTTTAAAATAAATTAGATCAATAATTCAGTATTTAAAATACTTACTTTTGTTCAAGAAAGCTAACAAACAAAAAGACTGTCTTCAATTAATGCTAATGAATGACCACATTCAACTATGGTACTTGTGGTTATTGTAATATTCGCAAATCTGTAACTCCTATAGGGACCACAGTGTTGCAACTTATCACGTATGATATCTAAACATAGCACAGTAAACAAAGTATTGTGAGTCTTACCAATAACCGTCATACTATACTGACTACCTAACTGAGAATATAATACTTGTTGGATATTATTAAAAAATCAATTTTTTTCTTTGCTTTGCTTTAGTTTAAATATTGATATCGATCGAAGAAAACAATAATCTTATCACAGCAACACTAATCATATACATTTACTAGCTGTGCCCGAGAACTACGTTTCGCCAGAATCACTGTCCAAAAAAATTCTGGAGAGGGTCACCCTCATTACCTAGGGGTATAAAAAATAGCCTATGACCTATTCTCAGACCTACCAAATATACACAAAACATTTTATAAAACCGGCCAAGCGCGAGTCAGACTCGCCCATGAAGGGTTCCGTAGGATTTATGACATATTAAAAAAACTACTTACTAGATCTCATTCAAACCAATTTTCGGTGGAAGTTTGTATGGTAATGTACATCATTATTATTATTATAATTTTTTTAGTTTTATCATTCTCTTATTTTAGAAGTTACAGGGGGGGACACACATTTTACCACTTTGGACGTGTCTCTCGCGCAAACTATTCAGTTTAGGAAAAAATTATATTAAAAACCTCAATATGATTTTTGAAGACCCATCCATAGATACCCCACACGTATGGGTTTGATGAAAAAAAAATTTGAGTTTCAGTTCTATGTACGGGGAACCCCCAAAATTTATAGCTTTTTTCTATTTTTGTGTGAAAATCTTAATGCGGTTCACAGAATCTTCTTACCAAGTTTCAACAGTGTAGTTCTTATAGTTTCGGAGAAAAGTGGCTGTGACATACGGACGAACAGACAGACAGACATGACGAATCTATAAGGGTTCCGTTTTTTGCCATTTGGCTACGGCACCCTAAAAATCTGTTAGCCGTTTCGGAGGAGTTCGCTAACAAACACTTGTTAGACGAGATTTTTATATATTAGACTAGCTGTGCCCGCGAACTACGTTTCGCTATGTTTCGTTAATTGACTAAAAAAAAGAAATTCTGGAGAGGGTCGCCCTTATCACCTAAGGGTATCTAGTCCTTTGGACTGCTTTAAACGTTTCCAGTCTCAGAATTGCATGTGTCTCTAGCAATGTGTCTAAGAACGCCTCATCTAAGCCGACAGACGCGTACTACTGTACACACACACACACACTCAGGAGTCTCCAACGACGAAATTTAAATCTGTTGTTCCAGCTCCACGATCCAGCGGTTTAGCTACGAGTATTTTCAACACTTGCGACCACATCAGCCACCTTGCGAAACGTCAGTTAAGAAAAAAAACTACTCCTCCCAGTTCTAATTTTACTGATTCAATAAATAGGCCTGAATGATCGATGTTGCACACCGCAACCTAAGATCAAAACCTAAACGCGTGCATCAATAACATCCCTGCACACGAACAATCGGTTGTAGTCATCGTTTTGATAAGAAAAAAGTGCGTATTTTTTTAGGTCGGCGGCGTCGTGAGATGGTAAATGGAAACGCAGGTGGGTACGGAGAGCCTAGCAACGGGGTGCGGGCGGGGGCTGGCGCGCCTACCTGCGCAGACGCTCCCAAAACGAACAAGAGGCTGCATTCCTTCGGCCGCACCCCGCGGCCCTCTCCCCATGCGTCGATCGATGCGTAGGGGTGTCAAGCGTACCCCGAATAAATGCAGACACTATTCTTTGACGATAGAATTTAATAGGTAGGTATCCGACACAACTATTTCATTTATCTAAGTCTTGAAAATGGAGTAATTGGCTGCAAACATCATTCAACCTCAAGAGCGAAGAAAATTCTACCTTTCAATTTGCAAACTAGCTCACAGATTTGAGTGAAGTAAGTAGTTCAACCTGTAATACCATAGCAAAATTGTAATATAACTTAATTAAAATACATTCAGAACGTTACTTTATTGATAGAATTAAATCAAAAGTAAGTGTTGTCGCTATGAAGTCTACCTAACAAAAAAACTGGCCAAGTGCGAATTGGACTCGCACGCCAAGGGTTCCGTACAAACTTATATACATTCTTAATTATGTAAATTTCTACAGTTTTCAGGTTTTTCCTTAACATGCTGCCTGCCAATTTTCGTGATTCTAAGTCAACGAGAAGTTCCCTATAGATTTGATTCTCTTGTGAAATACCAAAATATGCGAAAATGTACAACATAAACGGACATACGAGTATGACTTACAAGATTTTTTTTACAGCTGAAGGAGACCGTAGTCCCTAATATTTGATATATCTTTTAGCCACCTTGCGAAACGTCAGTTAAGAAAAAAGTCTACTTCTCCCAGTTCTAATTTTACCGATTCAATAAATAGGCCTGAGTGATCTATGTTGCACAACGCAACCTACAATCAAAACCTAAACGCGTGCATTAATAACATCCCTGCACATGAACAATCGATTGCAGTCATCGTTTTAGTTCGTTCACCCATTATTCAAATCAATATTTTGAGAAAACTCATTACACTCTTCAGGCTGTAGCTAGCTCAAGCTTTAATGAAATTGGTAAGCTTCCTTTAACAGAATTCTGAAAGGCAGTGCTGGATGCACACATGTTATCTACCACTTACAGCATGCACAAACATAAACGAAGCGTGATGATGAAGCGAAATGGGGGTGCTAAAACTAATTCCACTAAACATCATATAACAGCAGAAGGGAAAGATAAATAAATTGGAAATGTATTAGTTCAAACATTTTCGGAACACTCAAGCAAAACCGTAAAATCATTCAAGCCAAACTTCCATAAAAATTGTCGACCTTGAAATCGCTGACCCACTGGCAATTTTTGACGATGGACAAAGGGAAGTAGGAAATGTAATAAGTTGGGATTTGGTCTGAGAATAAGTTATACTTTATCGATTTCATTTCGATTAAAATCAGTCTCGTATTTGGTCTACGTCACTGCCGACAAGATGCGATTTTAGTGTTTTTCCGTTTATTTCCTATTTCTAACAACCACTAAGTAGGTACGTTGTTTTTACGGACTCTCAACCTCAACGGACTCAACGGACTCTCACTCTCAATCTTGTACTGTCTTTGTTTCAACATTGGACAGCGAAGATTGCCCTTACGTTTGACTTGGAATTGTTATTTTGGATTTGATCGCCGGCTTGTGTATTGGATATTGTTGAAATTATGCATCGCTGTGTGAATTGTGGCCAACTGTAGCGATCGACCAAACTAGTTATTAATTGCAATGCACTAGGGCGACAAATATAAGACGATGAAACATCATAGCTACTCCGGGGTCACATATTATCCATGACATTAAATCGAAAGACTTATTACATTTACATTTCAGTCTACACCTCTCGTAAAGAAAGGGAAACTATAGAACTGCATTGTGTAATTGTATTGTAGGTAGACGAACTATAGGCTGCTGTGCTCATGTGATGTCTATCATAGAGTACCTTAGCTGGGCTTGGTAACATACCATGATATTGTTCCCCCTGCACAAATTACTTGAAATTTTTATAGAAGTAAAATCAAATATTGTATTAAAATGGTTTTGTTTCATTTCAGAACTCCATACTTATCACCCTAAAGTCTTCATGTTGACTCATATGACTTATATCAAACATTTTCCACGAAATAAGCAATAATGTTTAGACAACATCTGCTGCACTTAAGCAGTCATCAAGCGAAACAGTTAAGGATTGCAGCATAACCTTACTATTACTAAACCTCCAATATCGCTTTTTGACTGTCTAAATTTACAAAATTTTCAAAAAGTCTTATATGTTCAAACTAAAGTTCTTATAATATGTTTGTGATTACGCGTTACAGGGAGTATTAGTCATTGTATTATTCTATTGTTTTTCCATATAGCGGCATATTTTTAATTACTATTATCCTTCCTTGCTCATAATTACATAAAAACAGGTAGTTACATACATAAGTTACATAAAAATGCGAGTTAATCTCTGCTATACAACACTAACGGGTATTATGAAATTGTAAGCCTGATTATACCATAAACAAACATAGCTAGTGACATCATATACATAATACAGTAATAATATACATACATATAATAAATAAAATATAAATATACATACATATAAATAGAATACAATTTCAGAGTAGTTGACAAAATGCTCATTAAATTTTAATTTAAACATTGTGATTGCACAGTTCTTATGTACTTCGACAATTGAGCAGCATGGATGGTGAAAGAATTAAAAAAAATCGATGTTGGAGAGTGGAAGCTCAAGTTTCTGTGAAACACAAGCACGGCCACTTAGCAAATGATGGAAAGGAAAGAGGATCGAAAATATTAAGGAAATTTACAGTTATAATGAATTTTAAATATTAAGGAAAGGATGTGCATATCTGTGCAATGTCAGATAGGAAGCCACTTGAGCTACTGATGATACAGAGAAACGTCAACATTTATTTCCTGAGACCAAAAAAAAACGAACATCCGATCCTGAAAACGTTCCAGTTTATTCCATGATTCTTCGGTCGAGAATGGGCAGAAGAATAGAGTGTGCAAGTGAGTTTAGTTTCGTATCACAGGAAACGGAATTAATTTTTATGAATGACATTAAATTGATATATTCGCAATGACATTTTTTATTTTGTAAAAGATTGTAAAGTGTTCATGTGGATGATAGAGATTTATCACAGTAACCTAAAGAATATGCATATTCTTTAAAACCATCGCTTTTGTCTGCCATTTCTATGTTAATACTAGACGGTGACGATTGGCCTTTTTTACAGACTTTATAAAGCATATTTGTTTGAATAGAAGTAATTGCACGTATAAAATATATCCCGATGTGGTCAAAAAGGGCCGCCTACCAACCCTGAGCGGTCCACATCCCTTGCATCCGACACAATGCGGACCTGTTGCGCCCGCCGCCCGCCGCCCGCCGCCCGCCGCCCGCCGGCCACTCGCACGTTGTACCCTATAAATAATTCAATAGCCGATTAATTCGTGCCCGATACCGATTCAACTGTCAATTAATGAGCGGCCGCCAGGAACACACCAGAAGGAATGCCCCTAGACCACATCTGGGATGAGTCAATCAAACACTGCGACGTAGAAATTGTATTAGCATGTAATTCAGCACAAGCGACAGAGCATGAGAAAACGTTATCATTATGATATAAATACCTTTGTATTAAGTTTTATTTCGAAAAAAAAAGCATCTTAATATAGTAAAAGGTATAATTTAAATCATATAGTAACATAAATACAATCTAGGTAAAAAAAAATATTTGTGAATCTTAATGAATGAACGCGTGATGGGTATAATCGAAGCACGGAAAACCCCTTGAAAAAAAGAGCCATAAATTTTCAAGAGCATACATATTCTTTTCCTTATATTATAAGAACGTAATATAAGTAAGTATTATTAATTATGTATTTATTCAGAATCGAAACGGTTTTCGCTTTGATCATAACGTATTTACCTATACTAAGAGGAATCCTTAATTACCTTACACTAGCCTCACTTTAACTTTTTTATAACATAGTTCGAATCAGCGAGCAGAGGACCCTAAAGAACAAATAACATTTTGTAACGTCGCTTTGCACTATTAAGAATGTCCCGACCCGAGGACTTTTAAATACTAGTTGAAATTTCACTGTTTTTTAAAAGCTTTTATTTAACTTGCAATGTATGTAAGTATGTAAGTTGTGGAATGGAATGTTTGGGTGGAATCTTGCAGATATCTTTAACCGATTGAGCTGAAATTTTGTATACACGTTCAGTTTGGATGACAATGCATGGTTGACTGTGTGACGTCATTTTAAATCCAAGATGGCGGCATACCCAAGATGGCGGATCAATTATTTTTAATGCACCCCTACAATATGGGTATCAAATAAAAGGTCTTGCTAAGAGTAACTCGAAAAATAATGTGACGTCACTATTTATCCAATATAGCGGACTTCTAAAGCTTGAAAATCAATTTTGAAGTAGATATCTTTAACATAATTTTGTATAAACACAGTTTGGATGAAAATGCACGGTTAACTGTGTGACGTCATTCTAAATCCAAGATGGCTGCATACCCAAGATGGCGGACCAATTATTTTTAATGCACTCCTACAATATGGGTATCAAATAAAAGGTCCTGCTAAGAATAACTTGAAAAATTAGGTGATGTCACTATTAATCCAATATGTCGTACTTCTAAAGCTAAAAATCAATTTTGAAGTAGATATCTTAAACCGATTGAGCTGAAATTCTGTATAGACGTTCCGGCAAACGACCTTGCAACAATGATGCGTTGAATGAGATGAACAGACTGAGAAACGTGTCCAGTGATAACTAAAAAGTAAAAAATAAATTAAATGTAAAAAAACCTTTTTAAAAACAAGCTTTTATTTAAATGCGCTAAAAAGAATTGCTTAAATATAAATCTTGTCTTTCCATTCGTTGGCTGTGCTCACACAACCACAATTATTCTAAATACTCTGCACATACTGCAATTAATAAATAAATCAATGTAAACCATGTTTTAAACGTTCAGGTTTGGTAATATTGAACACCTCTAGGCAGTCGCCAAGGATTGCCCTAGGAAAGTGCTCGCCAAATCCAACAATTCAATTCACAAAAGCATAGCGATCTAGCGTTCTTGTTGTAACACTGAATCACAACAAAGGGATTTGAAGAGAGACAATACTACTACGAGTAATACTAGTTTGGTGTGTTAAATTTTAAGGTAAAGTAAAACATGGTATGAACAAGAGTAGATGTTCACCATTTTAAAAAAATTATATGCCATTTTCTGCAGCATTAGTATCATTTTTTAACCGACTTCAAAAAAAAGGAGGTTCTCAGTTTGACCTGTATGTTTGTCCGCAATTATCTTGCGTTTGCCTAAATGGATTTTAATGCCGTTTTCAGAAAAGTGGTTGTTACATTTAGAAGAAGGTTTTGGTATTTTAAATTAACTAAAAAGATAGAATTTTTTTTTACAAAAAATAAAACCGACTTCAAGAACACCAAAAAGTCATAAATAATTAGTATTCTTAAATACAAACAACATCACAGTTTTATATTGAAGTCGGTGCCAAGCTTAGAGCATAAGATGCCAAGCAATGATCACCTGGAAAGTCTTCAGAAATATAAAAACAATAATATAATTAAACAAAAAAAAACAAAACAATAAGTAAGTACTTAGTTAAAATTTTGCACCAACTTCAATATAAAACTGTGATGTTGTTTGTATTCTTAAATTATTTCTGACTTTTTGGTGGTTTTGAGAACGGTTTTATTTTTGTAAAAAAAATTGGGGTTCTATAACTAAAAAGGAAAAAATGGAGCCCTTATCGAATCACTTTGTTGTCCACATCTGCCTGTTGAAACACTTTTTTTCATGTTTCAGCTATGAAAAATTTTACTTACCCACTCATTATTTATATTTTCATAAATCATTTGACGCTTCCACTTTCTTAATCCTATCATTTGTATGCAGACGATCTCCAAATTTATACGCAATCTCTTATAGAGTATCTTTCTACGGCAATAGCACAAACTAACTCCAACCTTACGTTTATCAGACTGGAGTAAGCGGCATGGTCTCAAGTTAATCCCAGTACAACCTAGCTTGCTACATATATTGATCTGTGGTACAACCCAAACGATCAATTATTGACAGTACCTAACTTGTTTATTGGCACTTTGGTCCCCTATCGCCAATAAGTTTCCATAGAGTCCAAATATCATACCAAAATGTAGTTAAAAACGTAGTATTTTTTATTGACAGTCGTCTTTCTTGAGACTAGTGTTGTTGAATATATTTATCAACCGTTAAAATTAACTAATAAAAAAATTATCACATATATTATATTCAATAAATATTTTTAACCATATCAAATAAAAATATTCATTAAATTTAAGTTGATTTTAACGCGAGAGTTATATTTATTCGTATAGATAAATGTAACCAACAGATAAAATTATCGTAATCAATCATTTCAATCACAAACCGAATAAATAAAAATCTTGATCGCCACGATGCTAACAAAAATATCAATATTGTATTTCAATAAAAATATTAACTGATATTTTCAACTATTAAAATTATCTGATATTTTTATTCAACTTTTAACTAATTTTTTTTTTCAACAATTAACGCCACCTCTGCTTGAGACAACTTTTCTGAAGAACGCGAAATGTCTTTGGTGTGTACGATTCATTGAAGTGCCTGAAAAATCACTTGCCGATCAAATCAAAGCACAATCCTTTCTCTTTCCATTTCCAGTCCTTTCTCTTTCCATTCTTGATTAAACTGATGCTTGCTATCTTGATCTAGGTATCAAGATAGCAAGCATCAGTTTAAACACACTACGAGTATTAAACAAAATGCAACGGTTTCAAACTGTAGCCAAATAAGGTTCAAGTTTTGGTTTGCAAAAATTTTTACAGTTAAAGTGCATCCATTACTACTTTATAAATAAAAGTTGACACAAAGTCTTGTATTGACGCCGCAATGAGTGTAAAATTAAAGGCCATCACGATAGATTTTTTTCTTAGACAATAAACTCCCGAGTTCTTGTCAAAATATCATCGACAATGCGATTATTTGTACCAAACAAATTGAATCGCAAAATACGCATAATTCAGCACGGGACTGTATTGAACTCGCCCAGCTTAAATCTGACAGGACTCGAGCTGACCTCACCTACTTCTCTGTTTTAAAGATCTTAATCATCTCGTCCACAAAACGCTTATTGCTAGACACAAACCTCCTCCATGAATTATGTTTGGGGCAGCCATCCTAGTGCAGGTTGGTGAGGAACACCCGAGCCCTGCCCATTTACAGGCCTCCACCTGTAAATGGCCAGGGTACCAGCACCACCACTAGCACGTAGCCTAAGGACCCGAAAATAAAATATTTGTGTATAAAATATCAATTTCCTAACACCTTAACTGTCAAAATGACATTTCGGTATAGTCAAACGTGTCAAGAAAATATTCTCGCGATCTTTGTAGATACTACGCATATTATTCAAAAAGCGACACCCAAATGATAAAATATGTGAGAAACTAATAAACTTTATTTTGCACGACACTATTATTACAAGATTATAATATTTTACTTCTATTATGGGCCAATATTTTACTTATACTACATTTTACTTATATTTGAAAGCAGAAAGGGTCGCCTTCCAATCTATCACGGACTTGACCGAGATCGTCCGTGATAAATGCGGCCTTCCGTGTCTCACCATTAGTGAACTCTTTTTTGGGGCATCCATTGTTAATGATCTTTGTTTTGGGATTTAACCCATAGCATTAAAGGGTGTATTATAAATGACGCGGAAACTGAGGTATCGATTTTTCAGTTAACGTTTTATCATTTTACTAACTGTTCCCTGCGGCATAGATGCATTATTTTTTTTTCAATTCTTTAACTACCAACAACTTCTTTTAAATTCCTTAATTACCAACAAAACCTTCAGGTGTAGGGTCCAACCTGTGAATATATCGCTCTCAAAACACATCCAATTAAAATGACCATGTCACAAATTTCCCAAATGGCAAAATATCCAAGCCTGCCAACAGTCCAAATTGTAAAATCTCCATGTTATTATATGTACCTAGGCTGTTATGAAAAATTAAAGTCTGATGTGTTGAAAACATTTAAGCTGCTCTTTCAAAAATACTCAGTTATAGGTCTTCGGTATATTGCTCTAAATTGTTAGAAACGGGAAAGTCACATTATTCTTTAATCATCATGATCATCAGCGGTTTAAATCAGGGTACGAGATTTCCTGTAAAACGAACTTACTAAGCCATTTAAATATTTGAAAAACAGATTCATTAACATGCCAACGTGGAAACATGTGTTCAAACGATACAAACACTGCTTATAACCTAAACTAACAAACTCAGCATCATCATGCATGTCAGTTGTAGCAGAACCTCCCACAACACGAAGGGATTAGATTACTGTCCACGCAGTCCAAGGAGACGCCTTTTTAAATTATTAAAAGTAAATCTTGAATTCGAACACGAATACTAATCATGTGCGAAATTATTTTCTACTTTTCCCAACTTTAAAAGAATTTTGAACCACTCGAATTCTGTATTGTCTTAGAAAACAAATTTTATATTAGATTCCGTTTCACGCAAAAATTAAACCCGGTACGCAATACTTTAAAAAACCAGCGAAGAATCGCACGTAACACGGAACGAATATACGAGTACGTTGCGTATAGAATATTCTACTAGTAGAAATAAAAAACGAGTGGGTTGGACCACTCATTGCAGAATTCACGGAATGAATATTTAAAAATAGAATCGAATCTTACGATTTCGAATGCGAAATAGAATTTTTCTTCCAACTATGCATTAATTTCATCATAATCACACTGAAAACTGAGCACAAAGCGAGTCTTAAGTGCTCTAGAGCAATAAAAATGTATGAAATTTCATTATTGCACAGTTTTGTTTTTTTTTAATCGCACAAAGAAATGGAATAGTTATCTATTCAGCCAGCGGATATCGATACTTTCTTAGTTTATATACGTATTATACGTTTCTATCCTACTTGTTCCAAATTTAAAAAATGATTGCTGCCAACTCTGATTTAAAAATGTAAATTAGCGGGAACTTTAATAATTTTGCGTGACAATATTTTTGGAATCGTTAAAGTGTGATACTGTCTTATTTTGAGTGCTTCGTATTAACAATTAAAATGGAATCATCTAGCGACTCATTAATTCCGGAAAACATTTTAAATGAAGTCGACAGTGTTATAGAAAAAATTTTAACCTTAAAATCGCGAGTACAATACGTAAAATCTTAAACTTCTATTTTCATTTTTTGAAAAGCAGATTATGCACCTAGCCTTAATCAATTTATTTATTATTGCACCGATTGCCTGATTTAGAGCCCGAGCGTTTGCTCGGTGCAATAATCTACTATTATTATTTCAAAAATGCGTCTCCTGAGCGGGTTAGAGAATCGCCAATACCGACTCGCGCATACATCAGCAAGGTGCTCCAGGTACGGGGTGCGATGTCAAAACACCTCCTCGTGGTGCACCCTGGGCAACCCGGCAGATTTACTGCCGCGGGCTAAGAGTCTGACAGCTGCCCCGTGGACGGGTCGTGGTGTGGCCGGGTTTGACCCGGCGGGCCACTTCACGTGGCCATGTGGGGCGACACCTCCCCTTCTTTTTGAAGATGGGGTTGTGTGTCACCTGGGGACCCGCTCGCGGGTCATGACGCGTTGCGCCTTGTGCCGTTGCCCCGTTTGGTCGGGTTGGTGCGGGTCCTTGTTGAGCTTCGGCATGTCGTTATTCCGAGGCTGGGAGACTCGTAGAGCTCCGGCGTTTTGTTGTTCCAAGGACTGAGGCTGACCCGATCACCGTGTGGCTTCGGCACACTTGTGCGGCCCCCATGAGGGGGGCGTGGGATGGCCGAGTGCTACTCGGCGGGCCACCTCGTGTGGCCACCGTGGCCGCTTTTTGCGGTGAGTCGGCGCATTGGCGCCGCTGAGCTTCGGCTCGTGTGTGCTCGTGTGTGCCCGTTACCCCGCACTGAGCGGGGCCGGGGGCCTGGCGCACTGAGCGTCGGGCCGCGTGGAAGAAAACCACAGTAAAAAAATACCACCCGGAGTAGGCCCCGGGAACTCCTCTCCATCTCCATCTTGAAGAGGGCGTGAAGGGCCCGCCATTGGTGGGCAGATGCCACGGACGGGGTTACGGTTAGTCCGTAAGGGTTCCCATGACCGCGTTCGGCAGCAGCGCGTCCTTTGGACGTGGCTGTGCCAGGCGCCAAAGAGGGCATATCGAGGGGTTTAGTGGGTAGTCGCTCGCTGCGGAGTCCCACACACCCTTGCCCCTGCGGGGGCTTGGACGGTGCGAAAATGCATTCCCCTCGTTAAAAAAAAGGGTGCTCCAGGTACAGAAGGTGAGGTTGACTTGAGTCCCATGAACTACCCGGGGCTATTAATTGGCAAATAAATGTGGCATATCCCTATTCTTTTAGATAAACATTGTGGCTTATTAATAACACGATTTCAAATCTTGTTATTAATAAACACGATTTCTTAAACTGGTAAGCGATTAGCTACTGTAAAATTAAACTTATCTGGAGCTCAGTTTAAGTCCATAAACTGTGGATTAATAAGAAGTACAAACATATTTTTTATATGCTAAAGTATTGTTTATTTGGGAAAAAGGACTTTCGTTTTGTTGTTATTAAAATCGTTAGTTGGCGATTTATTTCAATAGCAGATTTAATGAAAAGGTGTCATTATAAATTTATATTAGGTAAGTACCTAATAATCACTAAACAATATATTAAACCGATTAGCTTAATATTAACTAAACTGATGTTTGAATACAGAATAAAGCAGGATTAAAATTAATAAGTGCCAATATCTAAAAGGGTCATCTTTAATCCCGCTAAGGCCTAATTCTGGATAATATGGGTGAAGTCACGGGCAGACGACAGTACGATTCGAGTACGCTGGCTCAATACATAGAAAGACATGGCTCAGTACATAAAAAATACCCTATATAGACACACTCTTACGGCGAACGCACACGAATGACTTTTTGTAGGCCCGATTTTTCTGACCGACTCAACGCATACGTTTATCACTTTGTCGGTGGCCGACTTTTTAACCGACTTCAAAAAAGGAGGAGGTTCTCAATTCGATGCGTATGTTTTTTTGTGTGTATATTTCGCGATTACGCCGTCATCTGTGCGCTGTGGACCGATTTTCAAAATTATTTTTATATTCGATAGAGTATACTCCAAGGGTGATCCCAAGGTCACCAAATTTAGGATCTGATAATGGGATCTCATAAAAATCGAGGAAAACCCTTAAATTTTTAGGTGTGTTCAACGTGTTTTGTGTGTATGTTACGCGATTACTCCGCCAATTGTGGACCGATTTTCAAAATTATTTTTGTATTCGATAGAGTATACTCCTGAGATGGTCCAACCAAAGTCAGGATCTAATGGGGAAGATCCTATTTTTATTAATAAGGGAATATTTATTAAAATAGAGATAAAATCATTAAAAAAAATTTTTATTAGTGTTAATTTTAATAGGATAAAAAATAAAAAATTAATTGATGCGATTGATTGAGTTGTTGAAGACTTTCTAGGAGATCATCATTTGGCACCGACTTCAATATAGAAGTGTGATGTTATCTGTACCTATTCTTATATTATTTTTAATATTTCAGTGTGTTTGAAGCCGATTTTTATTTTTTGATAAATATTTTTTACAGTCACACGAACTGTAAAAAAATATTACAACGTATGTTTTTTTTTTGTTTTTTTTTACTTTTTTTATTCATACATTTTAATTACTACCAACGGAGCTCATAACAGTTAGTGATCATATTTTTTTTATTAATACTGTTACTACCAAGAACCATTTTAAATACATATATCTTTTTTCAGATCTTTTTTTTTTCTTTATAACATTCAATGATCATATTGCTTTAATTAATAATGTTATTACTAAGAACGTTTCCACGAGCAATAAGTATGCATAAAGTCGAGAATACACATAAAGTCGTTTCTGGCACTTCGCTGGCCGCTGCCGCGGCACGCTCGCTTCGCTCGCGCGGCTCTCGCGCTTGGTTCATGTTCAAACCTACGCTCGTCGCTTCGCTCCTCGCTACCTATTTTTGACCCGCCTACAGTTTCTACATCGCCAAAATATTCTGTATTGTTATATGAATATTATAGTTATTTATTCGAATGATTATGAGTTTCGATCATTAGTATAGAAAAATATATGAAAGCAAATATTAGTAAAAACTAAGTGTATGATTAATGATATTATGAATTTCAATAATTATGTTTTTAAATATGTAGTTTTTTAATTTTTTTATGAAGAATGATCATTATTGTTTTAAATGGTATGAGAAATATTTTCGGACCTCCAACGATAGGAATTAAAAAGTTATGTAAGAAAATGCGCACCCATCTAGGTTACAATGTTCCTATTTTTCTTGTATTTGCGAGATTATAAAACTAGTTCCGTCTTTATCTATCTTTGAGCATACCATGCGTCATCGAAACACGTCTTTGTCAGATTTTGTGTGAAGAAGCAACATCATCCACCCAACCTTCGCCTTTGCTAACGATTATGTCACCGGAACGTGGTTGTACTTTACTAGTGGCTAGCAACGCACAGGTAATCCTTGTGGTTGCTACTATTCAACAGCAACCAATTAACATACGTTTTGTCACTCATACTAGAAAAAAATCCGTAAGCTACCGTTTGTTCCATGGTACCATTAGATAGTACCATCAATGGTACTACGGAAAATTTTAGTTACCTACCTATGACTAGAAGAATAAATTTTCACTCACTTTTATCCCACAAACCTTTTTTAAAGACAGAATTGTCATTACTGAATTCCTTCTCTTACGAATTACTAACTAAAACATTTGTCACTATTGACTTATCGAGAAAATATAGTACGAATAAATTACACCAGAAAATGCGTATAAAAGCGACAAAAGCAGTTTTATTGAAACACTATCAAGACACGACAACGACGTTAAGATTTGCGGAATTAGACCCCAGGTTATCCACACTCTCGCGGATGTGCCTCCTGGTTCCTGGAGGCCCTTGCACGAGGCGAAGAGAGCGGGGGCTGCACAAGTGCTGCTCATCCACACTCTCTCACACGCGTAACCACGTATTTAAATCGGTCATAATATTGCCTATAGAGTTAATTAATAAAAGCGAAGGTTAGCAGGAAGAAATGAATTAATGTTTACCGATCCTCCGAAACTATTGTTTAGGCTTTGGTTGAACTTTTTACTATTTACCCCGAACTCATGGGATTATATCATGTAAATATTAGGTAATATGAAAATGAGATTTTTATAATAACTTATCAAATCTTTTTTCAATATTAAATATTATTTTATGCTATAAAAACATTTTGATAATTTTATTATAAAAAAGTGCCTTCGTGTTCTTTTATATATTATAGATTAAGCATTTTGTTTATAAATATATCTATATCTTTGTATCAGGGAGGTTGATATATTAAGTTAGTATATTTTTCACCCAAATGTCTTGTGGAAATATCTTGGCGGGTTTTTAAATACATAGGGAAAGACTTAACAAAAAGACAGGCTTCCATAATTTATGCAGGGTAATAGTAGTATACTTATGTATACTTTTTTGAAATTTGCAACTCTCTAGTTATCAAATATTGCTCAAGTTACCAACACATCTCATCTGTATCAGAAAGGCTCTTTCAGCATCAAAATTAGATTTCTTTACAATCCATATCCATACTAATATTATAAATGGGAAAGTGTGTGTGTGTGTGTGTTTGTTTGTCCGTTTTTCACGGCAAAACGGAGCGACGAATTGAAGTGATTTTTTAAGTGGATGGTTAGTAGTTAAGATAGTTGAATGGATGGAGAGTGACATAGGCTACTTTTTGTCTCTTTCTAATTCCCCACTTCCCTAAAATGGGGGGTGGAAGTTTGTATGGAGCATTTCGCAATTTTCAAGGTAGAAAGCTAAAAATTGGTATGCGTACTATTTGTGACTAACAAAAAAATCGTGCATCATTTTTTTTTTTGAAATCTGCCCCCAACCCCTTAAAAGAGGGAGTGAAATTTTATATGGGACTTTTTGCAGTTTTCAAGGTAGGAAGATAAAAATCGGTACACAGACTCTTTGTTACCAACGAAAAATACCTGCCTTATTTTTTTTTAATCTTCGGTGTTACCCCGAATTTAACGCGAGCGAAGCCGCGGGCAAAAGCTAGTATAATATAAACAAGTATGTAATCATTTATAGACGAAATGTAGCTAGTCAGAAATTATTGTCACTTTACACCACAACAACACAATGCCTAAAACCCGATTACCCGATCTCTATAAGAAACATAATACAAACAATAAGATGATATCTTGGGAATATATCGTGAAACCATTGTGTCCGCATAAGACAAATAATATGGAACGAGATAAGGAAACTTGCACGATATTAATAATGACGTTTTGTGAAACATGAAGATTTGAAAAGGAGCAGGGCTGTGTACCATTGCAATCATCACCATCACAACTCATATACGTCCCCACCGAGGGGCTCGAACCTACCCTAAGTTCGCCTTAGTCAATCACGCTGGCCCAGTGCGGATTGGTCGACTTCACATACACATTTGAATTTCTTCACAGATGTATGCAGTTTCCTTCTCGATGTTTTGCTTCAGCGGAGGAACGTGGGATAAATGTAATTATCAATCAATGTAGTAATCAAAATCATCATCATTTTAGCCAAGAGACGCCTACTGCTAAACATAGGGCTCTCCAAACCGATCGGTTCTGCGCTTCTCGACTCCAGCGGCTTCCCACGAATTTCACCACATCATCGGTCCACTTGTGGGAGGCCTACCAACGCTGCGTCTCCCTGTACGCGGCCGTCACTTGAGAATCTTTTTATTCCAACGGCAAAAGTAAATTTGATATTGTTTTATATTTTAAAAAATGCATGTGGCTGTTCGAAACCTAAATTATTGATAAGAACTTCCACTATATGACACGGAACTTAAATTTTGTGAAAATATCCTCAACCCAACCTTTAAAGGAGAACAGACGTATTGTTTTCTTGAATACTTATAAGTATGGTACTATATGGCTAACTACTACGCCAAAACTACCAATTAACGTCAAACTTGAACCGCCTCCGTAGTCATAGTTGTCCGAGTTTGATTTCCCATGGGGGTAGAAGTTTTTCTGCTTGATTTGTTTAGCTATCACCGTCTTACTTAAGTTTGTCGCCATAGTAACAATGTTGATAGCATTGTGTTGTGTTCCAACAGTTAGAGGTAGTATAGCTAGTTCCTCAGATATAGAGGAGTCCATGTAAATCTCGCCTCCATCTTCAGCCTTATCATCAGTTACTTCTTGTTTGTAAACAACGTATGTGTCCTTGAAATATTACGAAACTTCTCTTCATGTAAATCATATAAAACTTTCAAGCCGAATATATCGGGAAATATCTCACGTTGAAGAATGGCCGGCTCCTTCGCACTATAACAAACATCGCGAGGCCAAACATCCATCACATCTTCCACGGACAATATAGGACTACAAGGATTGGACCTTATTGATAGATATTATTATGCCATTACCTACTACTTAGATATAAGATTTATGCCCTAATATTTTATTATTTTTTATTGATGTAGAGAATATATATTTAATTTGTGAAGAAAATACGGAATGTTCTACCCAACTATTTGAAAGCTCTGCCAACGACCTTGGATCGATCGTCCCACACTAATCATTTGAGTGTGAGTGAGAGCGAAAGAATTTGTAAGTGAATACTCGCTCGTAGCTAAAATATTTAAATAAAAAGGAAGCGAGAATAAAACTTACTTATACGAAAAAACCATAATATTCACTATATTTATTAAATAACTAACGTTCTGTATATTTTATATTTGTGACTTTGCCTTTTCTTTTTAACCGACTTCAAAAAAGGAGGAGGCTCTATTCGTATGTTCGGCTGTATCTATTTTTTTTGTATGCTAACCGATTACTTTACCTGTGTAAGTCGATATTCAAAATCCTTTTTGTAATCAAAAGAGTCCTCCTCCTGAATGCTCCTGAGGTCCGAGGAAAATCGGGGGAAATCACTAATTCCAAAGTCCGACGTGTTCCATATTTTTTCTGAAGAAATTCAAGTTTCTGGTATCATTCTATCATGTTACTGAGCTTAATGATGAAAGGTTTCTGGTTGGTAAAGAGATAGGGGATAGTTCTTTCAATATAATTGAAAGTTATTACCTCGTAATTCTATAATTATTTCAAGTGATTTAAGTGAGCTGGTAGTGGAAATTATAACTGCTAAACAATTAAGTTGTTAGAAGTTCAGGAATAATTCATTCAATACTGTTTTAAAGCGAAGTACTCGTATGTTTTATTTAAATTATTCTGTTGCTTGCCTTGGATCGAATTGTAATACACATTTAATAGTATTTTATTTACTAAAAATACTGAAATATTTTATTTCAAAAAATAAAACCGACTTCAGAAACACCAAAACGTCAAAAATAAATATAATAAGAATACACACAACATCATATTGTTATACTGCAGGTGGTGCCAAATTTCGGGTCTATGTCTATCTCACTAGTCCCGTTGAGGTGTCCCATCACGGGACTACTACCAATATCAATTACTACGTTAGTTGTACTTATATTTTTTAAACTTTCTTGGCAACGACTATAAAAATATGATATTGTATGTTTTTTGACTTGTCAGTGTTTTTAAAGTCTGTTTCAACTTTTTATACTTAATAAAATGAACACTGAATTAATCAATACAATCCTACAATCCTGCCCGAGGTGATTTTGTCATTTTTACTGAAAAGTAAAACATGATCTAGATCACAAGGGACGAAAAGAGTATATCCCTCCCGGGAAACGATATTTCTATTCAACCATGTCGAAATTTACTATTCAGTTACATATATATTTGGCCTCTTATAGTCCTACGTTACTGCATAGACTGAGAAGTTAGGGATTGCCGGACTAGTAGAGCTTTCAATCTTTCAAACAAATGAGTATAAATGAATAAAAGAACGAATAAAGCAATTAATTATATACACGGTTATTTTTTTATCACCCTGGAAAATTTTGGGACGTTTCAGGACACATCCATTATTATATAAAAAATAAAAAAAATGAAATAAAAAGTAAAAAAATCTCAAAAAATGCTGCTCTCAACTAGTGCAGCATTTTTGGAATTTTTTAGAAAATTAATATAAAATTAAGTACCTAAGTGAATTATTTTTAAGCTATTGCATAGCTTTATCGTGGGCTTTGAGCGCGGCGACCGAATCAAAAAATTCCGTAACGAAAAAAACCTAACACCTCCCACTCCGACCGGCAGGCCTATTCGCTAACTACGTTGGTAACTAGAACTGTCATTTTTGAATGACATTTTATATCCATTACTAGTTAAGTGATCTTATGTCTTACGGCAGCGTTCATGATAGCAGTAATGGATGATAAGTTCCTTTCAAAAATGACAGTACTACAGTTAGCAACCGCAGTTAGAGAATAGGCCTGCGGCACAGCGGTGCGGCGTTGACAGCCGTGCATCGTCTAACGTCGTTTCAGTTCGGCAGAATTCGGCACGGTGTTTTGACGCGGTATTTTCCAGATATTTAGAATTTTAGAGAATATCAAGTCTCAAACTTATGTTTCTTATTTCATAAACCTATAGTTTCAATAATAAAAATTCCTGAATCACCTACATGTATTGTAAGATAATAAAAATATTTTAAACAATATTAACTTCTCATTCATTTAATAAAAGAAAAAAAATTGTTTTCTTATCGGTCACCACGCTCAAAAAGTGTAACTTGAATTAATATCAAAGAAAAAACTTGAATTAATATCAAAAAAAAAAATACTGCATAAATAAAATAAATAAATAATTATAATTGCATAAGTTGATAAAAAATGCTATAGCTTTACCGCGGCAGTCCCCGAGTGCCACTTTAAATTTTTTTTTCATATTTAAAACATTCTAATAAGTACCATGATGTGACGCCTCCCTTAAATTTTCCAGGGTGATAAAAAATAACCGTGTATATAATAGTAGTCTAGCATTTAGTAATACTAATACTTTTTTAATTTTCAATTACTGTAAAGGAAACAAGGCCCATACAGCCCAGTCATATTTTACGCAAAAAATATAATACTGTATAATAATATTATAGCTTTTTTCTCTTGCAACGAAAATTAAGCATATTTAAACATATGAGCAGCGGCCAGAAATGAATTTTCATACTTACGAAAATTAATAAAAAATAATGCATGAGCCATGAATTACAAACTTCGTGTCTTCTTTTTAATTCAATAATGCCTAGAAAGTTGTCTATGGAAACAAAATTAATGTGTGTATTCGAAAATGAAATAGAGTAGAGACACTTGCGAAATTCCGTTTGATCTTCGTTCGTTGACGAAAGTTCGTTTTGGAGAAACAGAGTGGTACCCCTGTTCCGATAACTTCAAGCGTACTTTCGGAGCATGAGGAATGAAGAAAATATTACAACCTCATCTTTATACATGTCTTAAAGAATAATCCTAAATCCTTTTTTTTTTAATTTTTGTCAAGTATTTCGAAGTACACAGTTTTCTTTTCGAGTGATTTTCTGTGATTGAGACTACCTAGAGCATTAAGTAAAAGTCAGTTTAAATCAAAATTCACATTTCCGCTAAGACGTTAAATGTTAAACAAAATGGCAGCAGTTAATTAAATAATAACATCAGCAAGTCATAAACAATAGCGTATTTCATGAGAACTCGGAGCATTCAGTTTACATTTAAACTGTGTTAATTTAGAACTAGTTACAAGCTGTTTGCTGCAGCATTTCCACAGCTACGAGCAAATAAGATGCGTAAATGCAATTAGTTTCTTTGAAAATGTGTTAGGGTGTTCACGCTTTTAGGTTTCTACAATTTTTTCGAAGCATTTTCTTGAATTGCCCTGAATTCAGTGTTCATAAATTGCAATGCTATAAGGAACAATTTGGACTCATATTGTCTGAAATGTATATAAGTATAACCTTTATTAAATAGTAATTAAATTTTAAAAAATGTTCTATACCTGGATCGAACCTCTGCCACTCAGATTTAAAGTCGAAGCTCTAACGCACATTACCAATATGTCCTATATGAAGCTGCGAAATTAAAGACCTCATGTTTTTGTGTAATGCGAGTGCGACATGCGATAGATGGACGTAAAAATACCTATGTCACTATGTAAAAAAGTTTCACTTTAAAAATACTATATTTAACGAAATGCTGCTAAAATCATCTCTAACATTCTTCCTACTATTCTCTATTTTATTAATTGTCTGAAAATATTGCTATATATAGATTAAATATCTAATGTATCCATACTAATATTATAAATGGGAAAGTGTGTGTGTGTGTTTGTTTGTCCGTCTTTCACGGCAAAACGGAGCGACGGATTGAAGTGATTTTTTAAGTAGAGATAGTTGAACGGATGGCGAGTGACATAGGCTCCTTTTTGTCTCTTTCTAACCCCCACTTCCCTAAAATGGGGGGTGGAAGTTTGTATGGAGCATTCCGTAATTTTCAAGATAGAAAGCTAAAAATTGGTATGCGAACTATTTGTGACTAACAAAAAAATCGTGCATAATTTTTTTTTTTGGAAATCTGCCCCCAACCCCTTAAAAGAGGGGGTGAAATTTTATATGGGACTTTTTGCAGTTTTCAAGGTAGGACGCTAAAAATCGGTACACAGACTCTTTGTTACCAACGAAAAATACCTGCCTTATATTTTTTTTTAATCTTCGGTGTTACCCCGAATTTAACGCGAGCGAAGCTGCGGGCAAAAACTAGTTCTTTATAACTCAATATGTAAAGCGACCTATTATTCTCAATTATAAAGTTAACAACTATAAAGTTTACAAGAAGCAATGATATAAAAAAAGAAATTTATCTGTCAATACCATAGATAATATAATACTACAGTAATACAAAATAAATATTTTCTGTGCTTTTGTTAAATATGTATATAAGCCAAGTTAAAATTCAACGCGCCCAAGAGATAATTTGATTTCGTTCCGTAAAGTTACAATAACAAGATTAATTGTTAGGAACCCTCCTACAAAGATTCTTAATTAGCATAACAAATCTACAGTAGAAAATAGACAGAATACGTATATTTCGACAAATTTTATGTCGACACCAATCATTATGTTAGTATTTTTATTTTGTTCATATACATAGAAGTAAATCGTCGCTAATCACATGAACTTATATAGTCGATTTAATTACCATGCCCGTAATTTTGATGGCAGTTTTCTTAACAGACTTAAAATATTTTTTTTTCTATAGTAGTATTAAATATTTTTTTGACATTGTATTAGTTAAGAATTTATTTTATCTGAATAAAAATTTGATTTCGCTGACATTTTTTAAATTTGTAAATTGGAAATATTAATTTTTCATTGTATGACACGGTCATACAATGAAAAATTAATATTTCCAATGGACAATCTTATTGTCTGTTGTGGGTGGTTGTGGTCTATGTTTCATCGCAGTTTGTAATGACTTTGACCCAATATACGTACCCACGTTTGATACGTAGTATCTCTATATAGTTTGTGCTTTGACCTAATATAATTTGTGCTTTGACCGTGTTGTTTTTAGACAAAATGTAAATTAATTTAAGTAATATCGATATATCTCTAATATGTAGTTCAATAAGTTTTTTAATGTTTTTGACAGCCGTTAATATCAGACTACCGCGTTGACTGAGAAGAAAATGGAAAAAAGTGAATTTTGTGTGCTCATTAAGCATTATTTTTTGCGGAAAAAATCCATTACGCAAACCAAGGCTAAGCTTGTTAAATATTATGGGGACTCTGCACCATCCATTTTCATGGTAAAAAAGTGGTTTACTAAATTCCGATGTGGCCGTACAAGCACGGAAGATGCCGAACGTTCTAGACGCCTAGTTGAGGTCTCCACATCCGAAACAATTGAAAAAATCCACGATATGGTTTTAGCCGATCGGCGATTAAAAGTGAGAGAGATTGTGGAAGCCATAGGCATCTCACATGGCTCAGTGGTTTCAATTTTGAATGATCATTTGGGTATGAGAAAGCTTTCCGCAAGATTGGTGCCGCGTTTGCTCACAATCGACCACAAACGCAACCGTGTAACAATTTCGCAGGAATGTTTGGCGTTCTTCAATCGTAATATGAACGAGTTTTTGCGCCGTTTCGTAACCGTGGACAAAACGTGGATCCACCACAACACACCGGAGACCAAACAGCAGTCAAACAGTGGGTTTCTCAGGGTGAATCAGCGCCAAAGAAGGCAAAGGTGGGTTTGTCAGCCAATAAAGTCATGGCGACTGTTTTTTGGGATGCACGCGGTATTATCCACATTGACTACCTTCAAAAAGGAAAAACAATCAATGGTGAATATTACAACAACTTACTGGGTCGATTTGATGAGGCATTGAAAAAAAAGCCACCGCACTTGGCCAATAAAAAAGTCCTTTTCCACCAGGATAATGCACGGGTGCACACATGTGCAGTTTCCAAGGCAAAAATCCATGAATTCGGCTACGAATTGCTCCCTCATCCAGCCTATTCACCCGATCTAGCCCCGTGTGACTATTTCTTGTTCCCAAACTTGAAGAAATGGCTCCAATGACGAAGTCATCTCACATACAATAATGCCTATTTTGAAGACCTCGACAAATCATATTTTTCGGAAGGGATAAAAATACTGGAGAAACGTTGGGCTAAGTGTATAGAGCTTAAAGGAGACTACGTCGAAATATAAAATAACTTTTTATCTAAAAACGTGTGTTTCATTCAAAAAGTCACGGACTTATTGACCCGCCCTTATGTACCTACCCACCTAATTTTGAATTTCGAAAGGCAGATTGTTTGATTAGTTTTAATGTTCCATCAACTGTTACTCATGTACATATAAGCATCAATAAACAATTATAATAAAACCGCCATCAAAATCAATAAAAAGTCAAAAATTGTACAAATACTCGTATATACACAACATCACATTTTTAGATTAAAGTCGGTGCCAAGCGATGATCTGGAAAGCCTTAAAATAACTAATGTAAAGATTAAACGTGGTACTGAGTTCAAAATATAAATGTGATGTTATGTTGTATTCATATGTTATTTTTGACTTTTAAGTATTTTCGAAATGGGTTTTTGTTTTTATAAAATACTTTCATGATAATTTTTTTGTGAATTTAATACCGTCACACCGAAGTTACCTGACAGAACACAACTAAGGGTTAATACGTTCCTATTATATTAAAAAAAAACTAAACTCTAGCTCCTAAAAGTCAAGAATCCTTCCGATCATCAGCTTAGCATGGTGGAACCTTGAAAGAATAACTACCAAACGTAAATACCTGATTTTTTCTTGGACTAGTTCCTCCATACAAACATACTCGTAATAGAGGTAGATAGACACAGCGTTAGTCGCCAGAGCTCATCAGTACTCCTTTATATTATCAACATGAGTATTGTATTAGGCACCATGCATTAATCTATAAGCTTCTGAAACCGCCATATATTAAATTAGTCGTACGCTAGTCTTTTAATGGAGCTCTTCACGCTGATCTTGATGAAACATGGTCGAGAGGTCCAGTTAAGGAACAAATAAAAAAATTTATAACGTCGGAATAGTTAGGTATGCATAGGTTAGTCTCTTTCTTTCTGTCATAACTGATTTGACTTTCACGAAGACAACCATATACATACATGCTTGGCCAAAAAAAGGTGAATTAAAAATAACTTCGGTAAAATATAACTTATAATTTTTTTTTGTTAAAATCTAAACAAAAACAAGCGAAATCGTTAAGGAACCCCTATTTAACACAGAGTCAATACCCGAATATAGAATAGACCAGTCCATACAAAACCAGAATTCATAGTCACCGAAGCGTTTGCGCTCATCATTTAGCACAATTAATTCCAATTACGCAGTCTCGCTGAGCGATGTGCGGCATCTTACAGACAGTTCTATACAGTTTCTCTGGACGTGACATCTCTTAACTGGTATACCTTATGTCTGGATACAAACGGTGGCTTTATTCCACGCAAAATTCCTATTTTTTCCGTTTAATGTCTTTATATTATTTCTACCAATCATTAATAAATATTAAGAGATATTATTGTTTGTAACGTTAGGCTCTGAAGCCATTGCACCTATATTCATTCATTATTGGTAAGCTACCTTATACTAAAGTAATGTAGACAGATTCGGGTAAATAGGCGTGGAAAGCTAGTATCTAAAACGGTTAATAAAAGTTGCTAACATCCATTTAACAGTAACCTGTATCCTCAAAATCATCAATCAATGAGACGATGGTTGTCTTGTCTTCAAATCATCACTCACCCACTAATTAATAATAATTAACAATAGCTATTAAATAAAATAGAGCCCGCATATTTGTATATCAAATTAATATTAATAATAATAAATTCATTTCTTTTGAATCACAATGACTATTACACCTAGTTTGCAAGATTAGGGACCTTGCCATGATCGCGTTTAGCATGGTTAGGGGGTAGTTCCGATTGAGGGATGGAACCCATACTAGGATACCCATACTAGGATAGGCTCCGGTCTCCCCCAGTTGTTTCCCCCTTTAAACTTTAAAATTAGACAACGACTAAATAAGAAAATTAATTTTAATATTATCAAGTTTTAAATAGTCCCCACAAAATAAAATAAGCAATGTAACGTGCGGAAGATGAAATATTGAGAAAAAAAATGTTCGAATTATAAGGATTTTATTTAAATTTAGGCTAACAGTTTTAGTTTTGACATAATGAAAGAGGATCCTCTTTCATTCTGTCAAAACTAAAACTGTTAGCCTAAATTCTGAATAAGGCCTTAGAAGTCGTCGATCGCCTAATTGTTTAAGACTTTTTTTCTAGCAATTCTATAGGGGTCTTTGAATAGCTTTTGAATCTAGACGAGTCATTACAAACAATAGGTACCTCAGTTTGTACTTTAGAAAAATCAGGGGCGTATTTAGGATTATGAATTTTAACACTTGCCAAAAAATAATCGCACTTCTCAAAACACTTGCAATGTTTTGCATATTACAATTATTGTACGTATATCTTATGTATTCTGAGAACTCAGTGATAAAGGATTTTGTTAATAGATTTAGTGTTATGATTTTATTAAACATTAATCGTTACGAACTCATGACATAACTTGTCAAGTCACAGTACTCAGTTATTTCGCTGCCCGTCTTCCTTAAAACTGAAATTCATTAATGCAAGTACCGCTGGATGGCAGCAGAAATAATTATGATATAGTTACCGGTGCAGACGACTCTGGTACAGTCTCCCTCTGGTATAAAGGTATAAAGTTATGCTAGTACACCTTTAATTATCTTTTTTTGTATTTTTATATAACATGGGTGAAAAATAAGCATACGAACTACTTGATATTATCCCCCCCCCCCTCTCCTTCCCCTATCTATGAAAAATGTAAAAAAATTACGAGAATATTCAGTACTCTCAGGTCTCATACTACAGCACTAAAATGTAGAAAGAATTAAACGAATTTTTTATATTTTTGTCGATTAAATACAGTACTCTCATCTCGGATCCTACTCCGCCCCTGTGCGCAGCGCAGACAGGAGAAGACAATCTCGCGTAATCTCGGCGCAGTTCGTGATCGAGCGCGCGCGTGCGGGGCGCGGCAGAGGGCGCGTGTGCGCGGGCGCAACGCAGCTCCATTACACAACGAACAAATTCAAGCAAAACGGATATAAGTAGGATACAGCCTTTATACTTGACAGATATTATAATTTAAACTTTATGTTGTACTAACTATCGGTGGTAGTTGTGCGTGGTTAATGTAAGTAGGATATGCATGGCGCCTAATATACTGGAACCCCAATAAACGTTTTCTGTTTGCCAGTATACACCTTGTGACATAACATGTCAAGTCACAGTGCCCAGTAACCACTACCTGTTTTATCCCCTAAACCGAAAACCAACAATGCAAGCACCGCTGCAAAGCGACGATTTTGCTTTGGTTGGTAGTTCGGGCGCGTGGGTAGTTGAGTCGCAGTGTGACCTTACCTAGCGCGCCCATAAGGGCAGGGAGAACACCGTGGGGTTTTAGTAGGTAGGCCTGGCACTCTGCCGAGAGAGCCCCCACACACGCTCGCCGTCTAGCCAACGGCGGGTCCGGTGCGGTTACGCATTTCCCCCCGAGAAAAAAAAAAAGGGCTTCTGTCTAACCCCCCAGTTAGCTTCCACAGTCGTCTAATTTTGTTGTGATCGTTGTGTTCCGACAATTAGGACTAAGATCCTCAGTTATTGAGAAATCCAGGTGAAGCTCGTTTCCATTATCGGCCTTATAGTCACATGCCATCAGATGAGATAGGCCAAAAAACATCCAAATGGTCCGTCTTTATAAAAGCCCAATCCGGTGCCGGGCCTAATACCGAGAAAGAGTTTATTTATACGAGATTTAGTTTTGAATTCTTCTTTGGATTAATATAATCTAAAATATTATTGTTGTACAAGTTTATCTCTATGCTAGCAAACCCTAGTAGGAACACAACATAATGGTTGCAAAGTTCTGTCAGGTGGATATGGGTACTTCCCCAGTAGGAATGCTCGTTTCTATAAAGGAATGCCTTACCTATCTTGAATTTAAAAAATAAGGCTGATGAAGCAATGTTCTGATGATTAACATTAAATCAACCTGGATTTTACGACATACTCGTAAATATGAAAGTGCAATGGAAACTCGTTCAGAACTTGTTTCACCATACATAAGTACCGAGTACGGGGCCCATAATACTGGTATAGGCTAAATGGTTCATCCGCAGAGTCAATGTACTAGCCTTAGATTCGTAGTGGGAAATATATGTTTGAGCTAACCAATAATCAATTAGAGGTCTGTTATAAAATTAGAGGTATGAAATAATTTTTAAAGTATTGTTACTTTAAAAGCCGAGTAATAATACAATAAAGAAGTCAAACAATCGTATGTTGTACATACATACATTTTTTAAAATTAAGAATATTGTAGACATATTTGGAGAAAGTTTTATTTTGATTCAAGGTGGATATAGTAGGTGCTATAAAGAATATATTTTTTTATTATTATACTGTAAATAATGGGCCGTTGGTGGTATATAACATAAACCGATTGTTTTATTTTCAAACAAAACAATAAAATATGAAAAAGTATCAAAAACATAAACATTGTATAAAAAAGAGGCATCAGTGCATCTATCAAGCACAGTGGCTATAACTTTAAAAGGGGATTTCATTTTTGAACTATTTATTGTAAAACTCCGCATTTATCCCTTTAGTGATGAAGCAAAAAATGAACGCAGTTCTGTTCTGCTTAATTTCCACCTGAAAATGGGGTGATTCTAGGAATTCATTATTTTTTTAATACGACAGGGAGGCTTTTTTTATTCTTTGAAGGATAAAATCCGAAACGAGGTTATCCGGAAAAGAACTGGAGTCACCAACATAGCTCGCAAAATAAGCAAACTGAAGTAGCAGTGGGCTGGCCACATCTGTCGAAGGACCGATGGCCGTTGGAGCAGACGTGTCCTACTCCTAGAGTGGAGACCACGAATCCGCAAACATAGTGTAGGATGTCCTGCAGCCAGGTAGACCCATGGTATACAAGAGAGGTACACAAGTACTGAAAATGCCCGATGCACTACGATGATGATTAAATCTTGATTGACTGATATTAATGAAGTGGTGACCAAGGTAAGGCAAACGCGGTGTTGGTCGCCCGAATGCATGATGGCTCAACGATATAGAAGCAATCGCGGGTTGAAAGTTGAAACCTGGACAAGATTTTATATGTAAGCCGTTATTTTATGTTCTATAAATAAACAGAAGGCTAATAGAGAAATTCACCTTTTACATTTTACAAAATACGATAGCTGTCACAAACAAAAACTATTAATCCAATTACTTTTGTCAAAACGGGTTGATTTTCTGAGAAGCATTTCTTTAACTTTCTTAACCAGAAAAAAGTTTTTGGTTTGGTCGATGCATGGACCACGTGAATGATAAAGTGCCTTCGTCGTATACATAAGTATAGGTATCGAAACCTTGTGTGAGAACATGGCTGCATAACAGGAAGAAGCTGGTTGCGAAAAAACCGACTGCTCGCACATAACCGGTCCTCCGAACTGAGCATTATAACTAGTCCACTACGTGCCCGTCGCTTTTACTTTACATATTGTTATAAGAACTTTTGATCATATCATAAAAATATATATTGGTAGGATGGATAGCTAAATGTAAAAGTAAGCTGCACTGAGACCGGCTGTCGTAACTAATACGTTCCCGACAGTAGTTACCTCAATTCTCCTAGGTTAATTCACCCAGTCGCATTAACTCGATATTATTATACTAAGCGGGAAAACTCATGACCATCTTAACTATTAGTATTAATTAGTCCACTGTTGGTTTTTTTTATATATAAAACATAGCAAACAAGCAGACCTGATGATAAATGATTACAAACCGTCGATTTAAATCTCGTGGTGTACCTACGTAAAATTTCCACATATACAATCCATACAAAGACTACGACTAATGTATAAATTACGAACTTGTGAGCTTACGACAATAGTTGTCCAGTCCCAGTACAGTATTCATTTCATTACCTTACCCTTAATCAGGAACGCAGCAACGCAAGCACCTCTGCTTTGCGGCTAAAATAGGATAAAATAGAGCTATCCGCGTAGACAACTCATTATAGTTTGTGTCTGTTTGTCTGACTCAAGTAGTGTTTAAGTTAGAAGCGAGCTTTAAATGGACTTCCTCGACCAATGTTGGATAACTTAACCTCTTAATATCAAAACACAATCACGTAATTAAGATTATTCTTACGTCGGCAAACTCAGTTGAGATAATGCTAACTAATTGGTTGGACAGATTTAGGTAAATGCCTACCATTGACCAAACTGAGACAAAAAATTTATGTCCTATAAAATATTAATTAAAAGTCTAAAACAATTTTGGTTGTTCCTGTTGATATGAAAACTATTTTGCAAAATCAATGCATTTAATTCTAAAATTAAAACAAGCACAATTAGTATAATACTATATATCAGTAAAATATAATTATATGCATGATCTCAAGAAATAGCTGAAAACATTTAAGCAAATACATCTACTTACTGAGAAAAGGAATAAAAAGATTTCTTGATTTTACAGCAGACCGAAAATGATAGCAATTGAACTGAAGTAGCCTTATTATAGTTCTTTTTAAAACTGCCAATCGGTTTAAAAATACAGCGAAAGCGATAAAAATTTTCTCGAGGCTTCGCCGCCCGATACAAAAAATAAAGTTTTTACCATCCCATGCAACTAAAGATAAATAAAATGGAATGGAAATTGGCATAAAAACTAATTTGAACATTGAATTATAATAAGATTACATGTTATAAGCGTTAAGGAATACCGGTCCATTATATTTATTCTTTGTTCGCAAATATTTTAGCAAAAGATACTAAATACGATAGAAAAGATTTTACGAAATTTAGACGAATTTGTGGTAAGAGCGTCACTGTAAAATATTTTACAAAAAATAAAAACCGACTTCAAATACAGAAAAGTTAAAAATAATGTAAGAATAGATACACACTACATCACAATTCTATATTGAAGTCGGTGCCAAACGATGATCTCCTAGAAAGTCTTAAAAAAGTCTCATTAGTCATATAAAAATAAAATTGGCACGGTTTTTTCGTGATATGGTAATTAGATCATTAGAACATATTTGCTAAGGAAACTGATGATAAAATTTCGCTAAGCATTTTTATATTTACAAAATTTTCCATTTATACTTCATTGCTGCTAAGACTGCTTTCATTTAACAAGAATACATTCTTTAGATTATGAACTTAATATATTCGGTCCAACAAATGGCACAACATCAACATGAAAAATGGCCAGAAATAAAGAAACTTTCAACTTCGAACAACAGCAATTTGCTGAGAATAATTTGTGCAGTAGTAAAAGAGTATAAGCGAACATCGAAATGCTTGCAAGCATTTCTCTTCGACGAGTAATTAAGTTTTGTGAGCTGGACAAATGGATTGTATTCCTGCAGATAAACTGTATATATTCTCTTTATGATTTTAACAAAACATATTTCTTCCGACCGCATCACACTGATCTTAGATACCAACCACCAAATAATGGAGCGGAACACAATATGATAGCTTTCATCGTCTCATCCTCAGTAGGTACGTCTATAACATAGGTCTCCCCAAGAAAGTGATGTTCAGGTAATCAAACTTTGGTAATCTTTTGTACAGCCCGAGTAAATAGCAACAAAATGTTGTTACAACCCCTAATATGTCACCACGCTGGCCTATCGCTGGTTGTTGCAACAAATAGACCTCCACGCCGGCCTATTGCAGGTTTATAACAACATTTTTGTTGGCATCTACCCAGGCTGTACAAAAGTGGTCCGGTAAATTGAATCACCAACGTAGATCCCTAAGCCTAAGGACAAGATGGATATCGTAGTTCCGTTTAATCCCGAGGCAAGATGATCCGATACTGTGCAACCATCGATTTGTATAGAGACCAACTCTGAAATTACCGTGTATATTGTCTAATACATTTGATAAATTGTCGAAGAGACTTAGTTCTGCAGCCTACGCTGTATGGAAAATACGTCAGCTGACGGATGTTGATACAGCAAGACTTGTATACTTTGCTTATTTTCATAGTGTAATGTCGTATGGCTTGTTGCTGTGGGGAAATGCTGCCGACATTCAGACTATTTTTGTGCTGCAGAAGAGGGCTATTCGAGCAATTTATAATCTTAAAATGAGAGACTCTTTGAGAGAAAAATTTAAAGAAATTGGTATTATGACTGTTCTGCGTCGCAATATATTTACGAGAATATATTTTATGTACATAAAAATATTCATTTGTTTTGTAAAAACAGTGATATTCATTCAGTAAATACTAGACAAAAGAATATGTTAGCATTACCTAATACTAGACTTAAAAAAAAATAACTCTTTTAGAGGCTTTTGTGTACGTTTCTACAACAAACTCCCAACCAATATTAAAGAACTTAGCTTAAATAAATTTAAGACTGCAGTCAGGAAAGTACTTATGAAAAAAGCATATTATAAAGTGTCTGACTATCTGACAGATAAAACTGCTTGGGATTGACAAAAAATGTATCAATTTGACGTTCATTAAGTACACTTTGTGATTGTTGGATGTATGTATTTGAGTAACTGTTCCAATCACTCCGACAGGCATTTCTATATATATTTTAATAAAACCAAAGTTATGTTTGTGAAATAATATATTATTGTAATGTTGGCAATTTAAAAGAGGAGACAAAAAAAATAGACCTTCCGAGTTTCTTGCCTGTTCTTCTCGAGAAGGCTCTCCCAATTTCCGAACAGGTGTAGAGTCAACTTTTTCTTTTTTTTTCATTTTACTTGTATTTGCATATATCTTAATTATGGTTGAGATGTATGTACATACAAGGTTTAAATAATACATAGCTTATCTTGACTTGTTGCATTTTTAAATTAATTTATTGATTAAATAGAGTTTTGTAATTTGTTGACGTCAATAAGTGCCTGTAAAGGTCTATGTTGAATAAAGATTTTTGAGTTTTGAGTTTGAGTTTGAAAATATTCCCTCGTTATATGAAATCAAAAACATCAGAGGACCAAAGTAACCGTTTATCGTACCTAGAAGAAATTCCTCCGAGTACTAAAACGTAGATAACACAATAAATTGCCACCCACGTTCAGCGGAACATGAACTGGCACGTCTTAATTGCAGATTGTCTATGCGGAGATAATTCTGTGTACCTACAGTATCAGCGCTAACTTTAATGGGCATACACTGAAATAATCTTATTATCTATTTTTTAAACCGCAAATCACGAACTCACTTTTAAATTAAATTCTTACAAAAACATTTGACTGTCTCCTCACCCCAATCATAACGCACAACCATTCCAGGAAGGTGTTCGGCTTCGGGTATGATACCTCCCTGGTCTACTGCGGATTGGTGGGTATACCAACGCCAGAGCCTTGCCCGTTCATCGACAGGATACACCGCGAGCGGGAGAGAATGGATAAGTTCCCGCATGATAACGAGTTTTAGTTGAAACACACGAGCTTTAGTTTTCTAGTGAATGAATATCCTCTATATAGATTGCATTTTACAGTTAAGTATTTTGAAAAATTTCTATTTGGCTCATGCAAGGATAAAATTAGAACAAACTTGTCATGTAGTAATAGTAGTAAATAGTACCTAGAACATAATAGGCTCATAGCTCAGCCCATTACCATAACCAGTCACTATAGTATTAACGTTAAAGGGCTGACTACGCAAATGATTATCGACAATACTTTGCTTGGGTATAACTCACGATAAGGGTCATGAGAGAGATAACAATAACGCTGTAATTTAGTAAATTAAAATATTAGATGTTGTAATAGGACCTTCCTTCTTGTTTTGCAAATAACTCGTCTCGCTGAGTTACAGAACGTCTGAAGTACCTTCGCCTTTATTGTTTGAGACGTAGGTATGATAAAATCACTTCACTGAACAGAACAAGGACTAACGGCTAAGGATATCAACATTGTGAAATTGAACTAATTAGCAAGATAGCATGTCTACAGTTACGCTGAACTAGCAATTAGAAACTTCTTCGAAATTTCAAACGTGATTCTGAATTGTAATTTAGCAGATCGATTACCTACCTGCCATTATCAGGGATAAACATATATCTAGGGTCTTTAAAGTTATACAATTTTCACGGAGGTATATACCATGACGGGCCATCAAAAACTTAGAAACAATTAAATTGCTCTCAACAAGAAGAATCTCATGAGTCGTGACTTTAACCTGCAAATTAGTTACAAAGTTAAAGATGAACTGAGACTTTACGAAATGTAAATTCTTCAACCGCAGCTATTGCTTTCTTAGGGACAGATTTGTTGCCAATGTTACCCACTGCCGTGATACTTACCAAATGCAAACTATACCAAAAGTACTGGTAAGTAGTAATGAGATAGTCATCTAATTCCGATAATATTGCCTCTGTAGATCGAGCTACCGAGAATTAATTTCATTGGATACATTGAAATGAGATGTTTTTTGGGCTCTTACATAAATTGCCATCAGATGAGTAGATATAAGGATCCTAGGTGACATAACTGTAATTTTAGATATCATTCTCGCTTACAGTCAGCCTAAATCTATTATTTTATTTGCAAAATAATCTTACAACCCTGTATGAAATTCGTATGATATAAGCAAACAAAATAAAGAGTGGTGCAGGTGAACAGGTTAGATTTTATCTTGACAATCGGTATTTGCGACAGAGGAGACCATTTTGTAACTCATCGATTAATCGGCAATCGTTATTAAACTTATGAAAAAAGCGGAATATGGATCAAATCAAACAATACCTATACATATGATTTTTTACAATATTTTACAAAGTATGTTTCTTTTACACTACTAAGTTCCTTAAATATATATATATATATATAATTCACGCGGAAATTAATCGAATCTTGGTCATTTTACTTTAATAAAATGACACAATAATCAAAATATCGCAGTACCACAGATTACATAATACTAGTGCAATACCAAAAAATTACGTGTGGTGTCGGTGAAGGGATTAAAGAATTTTACATTTTTATCAATACCGAGTTATGATATAATTAAGTTCTTTGTAGAAGAAGAAAAGAGGCATTTTATTAAAACACTGTTGACCCTAGAACAAATATGACACCATTCACTTTTAACCGACTTCAAAAAAGGAGGAGGTTCTCAATTCTATATGCGTATGTTTTTTTGTGTGTATATTACGCGATTACGCCGCCAATTGTGGACTTTCAAAATTCTTTTTGTATTCGATAGAGCATACTCCTGGGGTGGTTCCAAGGTCACCAAAGTCAAGATCTGATGATGGGATCCCATGAAAATCGAGGGAAACCCTAATGAGAGTTTCTTTTATTAGAGTTTCTTTGACTAAAAAGTTAAAAATAAAAAATATTTTACAAAAAATAAAAACCGACTTCAAAAGCACTGTAATCTTTTCAGTGTTTTTGAAGTCGGTTTTTATTTTTTGTAAAATATTTTTTTTTGCAAATTTTATAATTTGACAGATGACGAGCTTTTTTAAATGACTCATCATTGTAAGTGATATTGCACTAAAAAGACATTATTCTGAGATACTTAATATCATGAAATAACAGAAATGGGTATCATACCACTTTAGTCAGCATCAAAGACTTAAGGCAATTGGGATGATGACTGAATTCTAATTTTCACATCTCGACATAAAATATTAAAATAGCGTAGAAAAAGATGCAATCATGTGAAATTAGAATTAAAATCGGCTTAGAAATACATAAGATACAAGCATTTTAAGCTGTTAATTTTGAAGCGATTAGACAGAGAGATCCGACATCAACCGTGACGTCATCGTTGAGTACGGCCATATAAATTCCATGGAAAATGCCGTTTTGCTAGAAAGAGATGGAGAAAAATCTTTAATACCTTATATCTTGGTTGTTTTTATCGTTATTCGAAAACCGATTTTTTCTTTCTGTTTATTATAAGAATGAGCTTCTATTAAAGCAAAAAAAAATTTTTAGTCATCTAGCCAATTGTCAGATGGTTATTCAACCTTAGATAGTAACTTCTGTAATTAGTATTTTATTTCAATGGCTCTGTGCTTAATGGGTGTTGGTTCGTCAGGTCCAATCAAAACGTCAACATTTTCATTAATAACAAGCTGTACGCACACCGGTTGCCCTAACTACTTTGGAAATAAAATCAATGGCTGGCCGGTTCGAAATGAGATTCGATATTTTAATGTTAACTACCGAAATTAAGTAATAACACTTTTTGTGCCGGTAAGGTTTTTAGTTTGCTCCAGCTCTATCAAATTTAAATATTTAATCTTAACAAACTAACTTTCTTTGGCTTCTTTGCTTCGTCTTCAAAACCATGTTTCGACCATTTGTTGGTATCCGATTAAACTGAAACTTTGCATACACCTTTAATTCTGCTTACAATATAATATACAATACTCGTTATTGTAATAATTTTAATATATCCGCCGCTGCAAGATAGCGAATTACATTTTTTCAAACCCCTTAATATGGGTATCAAATAAAAGAGTACAAAACGACTAAGTTAGTAAATTCAATTTATTACACTAAATCCATTATTACATTATAGGCCCGCGGAGGCCTATTAAGGTAGACCGTTCGCAGCTATTATACTCGTATAGTTGATGGTTACAAAACTGAAAAAGCTATGTGCTGGGTTTTGAAAATAAGTTAATAATTATTGCTTAAAAGGAAAACAAACTTGAACTAAAACGAAAAAAAGGAAATGTATGTCACATTTTTCAAGAGAAAGAGGGCAACACACATAGCTCAGAGGACTGACGGCCGCAGAGGCGGAAAGATCTTCGAGTGGCCGCCGCGTACCGAAAAACACAGCATTGGTAGCCCCCCTGTAAGGTAGACTGACGATCTAATGAAAGGTCTAAATAAAGGTCACGGGAAGCGGCTGGATACAACAGTGCGCTTTTCTTAGCTGAAATGATGATGGCTCACTACACCAATCATCTGAATAAAATTTTTAATAAATCAACCTCGCTGGCTAAAATGTCTGTTTATGTATGGTTTTTTCCTCGAGTTTTAAATTTTTTCATAAAGGTTTATCTGCCGTAAACTCTTTTAGTCGACTCTGACTATGATATAAACTTACAACGAGATAGGAACAGCAGCAGCTCCGATCAATAGAACTTTCACTATAAGGAACAACACATTTTAATGACTTTTAAACATTTTCGTTCAAGTTTTACACAATAATGAATTACGAAGAAAAATAACGCCATCAATTTTAGTGCTCACAGCTAGCGGCCCTTATTTATTTGACCACATCTCGAGTTAATGACGTAATTGCGTGCGCGCAAATAGGTATAAACTGGGCCGCTAGTAAGTATGGGTTCATTTTGTAGTATGCCCGCAATTACTTACGAAACGCTCTTTGGAAAGGTTTGAGTTTGTTTGTGGTGACAAGAAGCACCGACAATCGGCTGCGACGTATTCCATTTGTCGCAAAACAGTGACAATTTCGCAATATTTATTTGTTGTTTTCGTTATGTAATTCAGAATGTCAGACGAAGTTGAATGTTTTTGTTGCAAGTGTAAGAAAATGAAAACGATTAATTACGAATAAATTCCACTTAAATATGAAAAAACCGACTTCAAAAACACTGAAAAGTTTAAAATAATATAAAAATAGGTACAGACAACATCACACTTCTATATTGAAGTTGGTGCCAAACGATGATCCCCTAGAAAGTCTTAAAATTTGTCACCGACTTCAATATAGAAGTGTGATGTTGTCTGTACCTATTCTTATATTATTTTAAACTTTTCAGTGTTTTTGAAGTCGATTTTTATTTTTTGGAAAATATTTTTTATTATTAACTTTTTAGTGAAAGGAACCCTAATTTAATACCAGCTCACATACGGTGAGCTGGTTCGCCGGAGCTGGCTGGGGTACAAGGGGTTTGAAAATAATATAAGAATAGGCACAGACAACATCACACTTCTATATTGAAGTCGGTGCCAAACGATAATCCCCTAGAAAGTCTTAAAATTTGTCACTTCTTCAATATAGAAGTGTGATGTTGTCTGTACCTATTCTTATATTATTTTAAACTTCTCAGTGTTTTTGAAGTCGGTTTTTATTTTTTGTAAGATTTTTTTTATTTTTAACTTTTTAGTGAATGAAATCTTTTTAGTGAAAGGAACCTCCTCCTTTTTTAGAAGTCGGTTAAAAAAGATGTTCGTGTACCTTTCTATTTTCTTTATCAAATCGGAAGAAGGTAAAACGAGAGAGTCGCTTCAAAGTAACGTCTATTATAAATAAACTACTATTATATAAACTTTGGGTATAAGGGATTCCGAATAACACATGCTACGGGACCTAAGTCAGCCTTGCCTTGCGTGGTGACGGCCATCTATAATTTGGTAAATAATGTAATGCCGTCAAGCCCTTTCATTTGATACCCGTTTTGAAGGAGTTGACAAAATGTAATCCACCATTTTGTGATGGCGGCCATCTTGAATTTATAATAATAATAATAATAATAAATATTTTATTGCTTTTTCTTAATGGTAGGATACAAAACTGGATTTGGAGTCTCCATTTAAGCAATTTCATGCTTGTTTTAGGCGACGCCGCTCTTCTGAAGAAAAATAACTAACATTTGCGAGAATTTCAAAAACATACAAAATTGTATTGTCATGATATGTCAATGTCTAATCGATAAACTGTGTGGAACTCACCTACTATACCAACCTCGATGTCATTCATCTGGCGTCGAGATCTCGATCTTTGTGTTCTACGATTTCAAACGATCAATGCGTAAATAGGACTGATTCTCTCTTCGACCCAAGCCCAACAGTAGGTGTACTGAGTTGATGAAAATTATATTTAGATTTATAATCATCATCATCATTAAGTATAACACAAATTTTTGCTAACTGACCACAGTCACCGCTGATTTCGCCGGTGAACGTATCAAATTAAACATAAATATTCATACACACTCAATGAAAATGTCTCGAAGAAATATATAGTCGCTGACAGGCGAAACCTGTCACTGTTGCCTGTTGCAGCTTGTCGTCGCTGACGAACACAGCCCTTAAACATCGTATTATCACTAACAAAACTTTGTAATACTGCTTAAATTTGAACTATTGATTGTAGACTATATTCAAGATTCAAAATTGGAAATTAAAATACAATGTAAGTTAACGACTGTAACGGGACCATCTGGACAATACAATGACTTAGCTTCTGGATAGCTTCACCAAAGAGACGTATTATAAGATAAAATAATGCAATTTCTTAGTGTTATAAGAACTTTATTCACTTCATTTATCAAAAAGCTATTCTGGGTCGGACCGACTAAGTATATTTAAATTAAAACTTTATCATTTAAGACTATTCTAGTTATAATGGATAAATGTCAAGAATGCCACCTTCGGCTTCTAGATGAAACAAATTATTATTATTACGGTGTATACCAAATTTCAGATCAGACGTTCAACAGGAATGGACTGACATTTTAATAACTAAATACCAATGCAACAACAAAAATAGGACAAGCTAAATAAAACCACTTAAACATGTTATTACTAAACTTGTCTTAACAACAACATCAACAACAAACAGTGCAAGCTAATTATATCCGTTTAAAAAGGTATTCAAAGCAATCAGATTATTCTTTCCTATTCCTCTTCGATTAATTACGCATAGCCTACAATCTCATCAGTCATCAAGTAAAGGGATGTGAGAACTATAATCCAAAAATCAATGAGAATATCAAATTAAATCGAATTTAATCGATTAATATATATTTTAATAATTCGTTTCAATAAACCAGATTATTGTCGAAAATCTGTCTATATCAGAAGACATATACGGTAAGGTGTATACAGAAGACATATACTGTTATGGCCCTACCCTATATCCACTAAGATTCACTGAAGAAATCTGTTAAATACGAGTACTACGTCTCTGCACGACGTCTTCAGCCAAAAGAATGAGATCGCCAGAGCTCAGCGGTCAGAGGACAAAAAGTCTGTTTAGACAAAAGCCACCATGCAAATTTCTTCGCAGACATTCTATAAGAAAATATACGGAAATGACGTTACTTTCTGCTATTTTTAAGGCTAAGGCCGTTTCCACGCTTTTTTTTCTACTAAGCGCCTGCGGAAAAGAAACAGTTTAAAAAGTATCTAATATCTAAGGGAAGAGTGGGCCTATACAAAAGCCACACGCTTATTTTTTTGTCGTTCCGCATAAAAGATGTATGGAGATGACATTAGCTGTAGAAAATACAGGGTGTAACTGAACACCCCAATAACATTTAAGGGTATGTATCCATCAGAAGTAGAGATTCTGTAGGAAAAATATTAGGGCTAACAAACCTACTTTTTTTCCCATACAAACTAAATAAATTATTATTTGGTATTAAATGCCGACAGCCCTACGTAAGCGTACGAGGAATACTACGCTCACGTCATACAAACTAAATAATTTATTATTTGGTATTAAGTGCCGAAAGCCCTACGTAAGCGTACGAGGAATACTACGCTCACGTCTGTCACGTGTCATTTTGTGTTTAAATTTCTTTTGTGTTAAGAGCTGATTATGATTGTCACTTGAAAGTTTTTGCTTTCAGTTTAAAATCAAATAACTCTGAAAGTATTGGGGTTCTAGGTCTCAGACAAGCACCGAAGGTCCATTTAGTATCTAACTTATATGCCCCTTAAATGTTATTGGGGTGTTCAGTTACACCCGGTATAGTGTGAGATGTGTGTGAGGCTATCACATTCTTATATCATTTATTCTGCGGAACGACTACGGAAAAACAAGCGTGTGGCTTTGTCTAGGCCCACAGTACCGTTATGCTGGCGGCAGCGTGAGGTTTTTGACATGAAAAAGGCTATTCGCAAAAGTTGCATTTGCTTCTGGAATAGTAGTACATTACGATATAAGTGCGCTATGGTGATTATAACTCACGAGGCGGAATTTCAGCCCGAGCTGAAGGCGAGGGCGTAATAGAGCCGAGTGTGTATAACCTATATACGCACGTATATCGTACGACGTTTTTCAACACACTTGTGTGAAAAATACTTAATTAAGTGAATTTTTGGATTTAATAACACAAATAATTGTTAATTTGTAGACAAAACTAAATGATGGTATGGAAAAAATTGTTTCAAAAATCAATGTAGTTCGTTGATATGTCTTTTATATTACCTCTAGCTTTAAAAAATACAGTACATTACTGCCGCGGCTGGAAGTGCGGATGCAAGTGATGCGTGCCTCGGCTTTAACAGGCGTGTTTTATTAGCTGCTTTATGTATCTAAAATCATTGAAATTAGATCCACTTTACGAGCAAGTTGTTGAAAAAGTACTTTTTTATTTATGTTTTGGTTCACATTGGTTGTTTACATATTTTCAAATTTCTTTCTCAGTCAAGACTGGCTGTAAGGAATTCCGAGTTATGTACAACGGAGTGGGAGACTGTCCAAACCTTAACCCATAGCATATTGCAACTAAAATAATGATCGCGATGTCAACTTTATTAACGAAATAAACTTACAGCCTTTCTTTAACCTCTCAAGCACGCAATATACCTTTTTAAATTTTATTTGCGTACACGCAACATGCTAAATATAATACCGATGACCATTGAAATAAATACCATCGTAAATAGCTCCCCAGATTTATTATAACGACCAGATACTGGCCACATTTACACAACATAATTTATAGTACATTGTGTAGGCACGTCTCCACGAACGCCGGGCTCTTGCGCGACACTAACATTTATAGTGTTGGAGATAATGGCGCCGCTTGCGTTTTGTATCGATCGGATCGGCAGTAAGCCGCGCTTAGGGTATTAGAAGTCGTGAGGAGACAGTTTTTGATACCAGGCACAGGGCTGAAACTTGACGATGTATTTTTATCTTTCAACTAGCTAGTGAACTTCGTATTCCCATGACGCATGACAGATCTAAATCAGAGGGACAAGATTCAATTTCTAAAGTGGGGCGGAGATATTAGTTTGGCTTAGTTTAGTTATTTGGGGTCCTGTCAGATGGGTTTTCCTGATGAACACCTAGGTTGGGTTAGTGGATATACTTCAGACACGGCAAAAGATATTCCCGCACACGCCTGTGCGGTGCATTCCAAACATAAAAAAGAGATTTTAAGTTCATCCCAAAGCCCTTCTCATCCAAGTTTCTCGCTATAAGACCAATGTTAAAAGCATAGTTGTACTATCTAGAAGCTAATCATGTATTTGATGATGACACCCATCATTTAACCGGAACCAAGATAAAAAACCATAACCGTTGAACAGAAAGTCACATGTTCATGATAAGACCGAAGCGAACCGAGTCAATAAAATCAGTTTCCTAAAACATCGGGTGCCTGAAGTGTGTACTCATCATTGTACCAAAATAGCGAGTACCCACCTACTTCAGTTACGTTTCGTTAAGGTATTAGACCAAATATAAGCCTTATTATTGTTTCAATAAGAAGTTAATTTGATTGATTCCGAAAAACGTCGACTCAGAAAAATAAACAGAAAGTGTAAATAGTTTACACAACCTGGTGTATGACATCGAGTTTAGGGTTGTCACTAAACAAAGTGACAAAATATGTTGTCAAACTTCCCGGGATCATGGATTCCAATATAATTATGATCATCTGTGGAAGCAATTAATTTATTAGTAACTAGCTGACTCGGTGAACTTCATATCCCCTTAATACATGACAGATCTAAATAAACAATTGCGAAATCTACCATTATTTTCCTTACAAAATACTTTAAATATTTTTTTAAGCTTTTCTTTAGGATTTTTCCTATTATTTTTGTTTTTAAGCCACCCCTGTATTAAAATGGACCAAACGGAAAAATTAATATTCAAATCGGTCAAGTCGTTTTTGAGTTTAGCGAGACTAACGAACGGCGATTCATATTATCGTTCGTTTTTATCTATACTAATATTATAAAGAGGAAAGATTTGATTGTGAATAGGCTTCGAAACTACTGGAAAAATTTGAAAAATTCTTTCACATTTCCTACATTATCTCTGATGAACATAGGCTGTAAAATTATTTTTCTCACGGGAAAATATAAATTTTCTACGGGAAAACTAAAATAACGCGGGCGAAACTGCGAACGTAAAGCTAGTATATAAGAAGAAGACCAGGGGCCTTACTATGATCGCTTATAGCAAGGTTAAAACAATATTGAAACAGAGACACCGCTCTTGCTGCGTATAGCGCCATCCCGCTCTCAGTGCGGTTTTAATATTATTTTGGGCGATCATGGTTGGGGGGTAGTATGCCCGGCAGACGTCCAATTGTACGTATAAACCTTCCCTGGACCTATTCAAACACAAAGAATTTCGTAAGAATCTGTCGAGCCGTTTAAGAGTTTTTACGAGACTTAACTCACAGCGATTTAAATTGAAATTCAATATCTTTTATTCAAATAGGATTGTAACAATCTCTTTTGCGTACTATGGAAGTTTTTTAGAGGCAAGTTAGACATCTCCTTTGTGGTAATGCATGAAGAATCAAGGTGAAGCTCGCATCCATCTTGGGCCTTATCACCACTTACCATCAGGAGACAAGAAGGTTATGAGCTATACATATTATATTTATTTTTTATTTATAATACGCAAGATGACTATTCTAGTTAAAAGATCTTTTCCTTCCTCTAAGAAAACCTAAATTTTATTACTAAATGAAGTTAGTACTACCTTGTAGGGCTTTTTCATGGTGTTCAACTTCTTTCAATAAATTCATTTCAATTATACTTTTGATGTTGTTGTTGATTATACTTTTGTTGCCAAAAATCATCATCATCAAAAAAATTTCATGATTTCCAAAATAGAAATGTTTCTTAAAATCTGGCTCTCTTTATACTGTCCTGTCAAAGTTTATATAAATATGAAAACGTTTACAAATTTTCTAATAATTTAACTTTACCAACAATCATTGATGTCTACACGTTCTACCACTGTGAAGAAAGTTCATTGTAATAAAGTCAAAGTCAAAAATCTTTAATTTACATGCACTTATTCACGTCAAATAAAATATAACATTTATTTAACCATGAATCTAATTAAAAATAAATTTAACTAAGATATTTAACAATTAATTATTAAGTCCTTGTTTATACACCCCAACCATTATAAAGATGCGTGCAAGCACAAGTAAAATAAAAAAAGTTAACTCTACATCGGTTTGGAATTTGGAAGAGAGAATAATCAAACATGTCTGCGATATGAAAGCTATAATTGCTTTCTGGTCTTTCTTTCCCGGTTGGAATTTCGTAATAGTCATTAATTCTTTCCCAAACCTCTCATAAAAAGCCACAGAACACACCTCTTTTCGTCCTTTCCTCATGGGAGGGAATGAAAATTTTATGTTAGATGTAATTTAAAGCGACCAGTTACGGTATCAGTAATAAAAGAAAGTAATTAATGACCTGCAATTACTCGAGCGACAGTTTAATTTCACCAATAAAAGCGAATTTCCATAATCATGAAAATTATATTTATTTGGATTGGACGAGCGAACCAATCGATTATGAGATATTAAAGATTAAGATCTTCTCTTTGTGCACTGAACAATGTTTACTACTACTACTAGATATTTTGTAAGACATAGTTAATAAGTAAAAAATTTATGAGCTTATATTTATGATACGACACAAAAAGTTATTTGATTTTACTGAAAAATGATTCAGTTTTTATTGAAGACACACGCAGCGACAGAGTTCATCATCGACGCCGCTGGGCAAAGCATTGCCCTCGCCAAATCCCCCGTGATTCAATCCCGAACATGGAGGTCCCCGAGGTCAAAGGGGTCAGCTGATTAACTACTGGTTAAATCTGTGTCCTAAATAGCCCAACCCTGACTCGACGCGGGAAGCACAAAATGATCAATGATTTAAAGATTTTACGTAGAATTCGGAATGCTGCGCAGTCTAAACGTATCCTTATTATATAAACGCTTACCGTCGAAGTGGCATCATATAGTCAACATACTTATATGTAAGATCACAATACGCCCATCTATGGACAAAGTCCCCTCCTGAAAGGGGGCATTTGGGCAGTCTCCCACCACGTTTACCCAGTACAGGTTTAAGGGGTCACAGGAGCCTTGTTCATTGATCGGCAAGACATTGCGAGTAAGTAAGCTTGGGTCCCAGTAGAGTGTTATTTGAAGCCCTTTACCCCTTATTTATATATATTTTAATCATACAAACGACTGGTCTTATCTAAGCTTATTCTAAAAACGTTTTGAATAACACAGATTGTTCACTATCAATTCCAGCTCCTACAGATAATCCGCGATGATGACAATGTAAATCCACAAACCACAAGTGTAACATATACTCAACATCTTTCAGCCAAAAGACGCCCATTGTTGGAATAGGCCTACCCAAAGGATCACACCGATCGGTCCTGCGCTGCTCGCAACCATTAACGCGACTTTCACCAGATCGTCGGTCCATTTGTGGGAGGCGTAACTACACTGCGTCTCCTGGTACGCGGTCTCCAATCGAGGACCCTACGGTCCCATCGGCCGTCAGCCCTCCATGTGCCTCACACTTAAGTTGCGCAATTCTTTGGGCTTTCTTTAGTGAATCGCATTGGCCACTGATATTTATGCCCGGTCCGTCAAATTAAACGAATGTTTAGTTTAGTTTTGGAAGTGTTAGAATGATATACTTCAGTTTGGTTCCACTCGTTGCAGTTTGATGAAACTAATTATAAGTGAATAATCAGTGGTGAGTAACAAAACATTTCCAAGTATATAAGAAGTACCTTGTATTGATATTTTCCTGTGTTTAACGTAATGATAATTAAAAAAAAGAAAGATAATTGTTGCATGAAATCTCCTAAACTCACCATTTTGCATAAACTTAACTAGGTTTAAGGCTAGGTAGCTTGATTTTTACCAGGTCTTAAAATAAAATGTTACTACTTTTCGTGAATCAATGTGTAACAATCAATATGTAAAATAACGAAGACATCTTCATAGCTGGTTGCCTTGGTATTAATTATCAGTTCGGCATCTCTTGATGGCTTTATGATCATTCCGTCAACAAACAATCTTTAACTCAGTACGAATATTGATGTCGGTATTATGCTCAGAAGAAACTATCCAGAATAATTATTAAGGGTACTCATATGTTGCCATTCTTAAAGTCTTGAATGCAAAATAGTTTTGCATTCAAAGATTTATTCAATTATTCGTTTCAGTATAGATTCTGGTTTGAGCTGAAAAATAAGTATTTTGAAATCTTTGGATTAGAATGAATCAAATCCTCCGTACATAATTGTACAACATTTAAAAGATTTTCAGTTTTATGAAAATTCTGTAAAATTTCTATTCTTTTACTAGCTATTTTATTATGTGAAAGCAATACCAAGTTCTCTGACTATTACTAACGAAATTAAATTTACCTGACTACGAGAAACGATAAAACAAAATAGCCTCGCCATAGATGGATGATTTCCATCACACAATTTCACCCCTGTTTGGCTAACGAGAAAATTGTGTTGTACCCGGACGTTACTAAAACAATATTGGCGATTGCTCAAGCAATAAACAAGGTTAACGAATTCTGGTTCAGAGGGAGATCGATATTTTTAAAGAGAAGCTTATTAACTGCTGCCAATGAAGTTAAATTCATAACCAGACTACAAAGGATCGAAAAAGATTCTTTTCTTTATTTATTTCACTGCACGAGTGAAATCTAATACATCAGCTTATGTCAGTACAAAACATGAGACAGCTTACGACATCGTATTCTGAAACAAAGATCCAATTAACTTGATATTTGGGAATAAGGCTAGAAGTTCGCCAGTTTCCTTTAACAGGACCAAGTTTATATTTCGTTTGTGAAAAGGAATTGTTATATGTGATAATTATTATATGTTTCTTTTATTACTTTATTTTTATTATATTTCTTTCAATGAATACGAATTAGATTATTTCTTAAGAGTCCCCGCAGACTGCAGACTTTTAATCGGCCGATAGTTTGGTCGGCTTCTTAATTTGTATGAAGATGTATGCAAGTGCGCACATTATCGCGATTAAGAATCGGCCGACTAAAAAGTTTGATGAGCTTTACAATTGTTTTTAAACTAAACTATCGGCGAACTATCGGCCGATCGCTTGATCAATATGGCCCTCTTCCCCACCCGCATACTGCCCGATTATTTTATGACTCAGCAGATAGCTTCGTTTGCTCTACCTTGGATGCATGAAAGGTCGTGCGCGTGCGTTTTGATACGTGATGGATTCGACTTCGTCGCTGCTTGTAGAAACATGTATCGAAAATTTAATTCACGAAGTTGAAAAAAGACCCGCGCACTATAAAAAAAATCTTAAAAGAGTACTCCGATGTTAATCTGAAAAAAAAACTATGGGAAAAGTCTGTGAAGCAGTTGTTTAAAACTTTCCTTGCAATAATCTATTACTGTAGATGGGATGCACCAAGTACTCTCGATTTCTCTTCTTCATCCTTTTCCTTCTTTTATTTTTATTCAAGTATAAAGCCAGAAGAATAGCTCTGGGCAAAATTCCACACGACTGATCTCTTCACCAACTCTAGCCAATGTAATCAATCGGCCGACTATTTGTTGGCTGGTCTGCGCACTCACGTCCAACCCAACTGTTTTGTTGGTCCAGTGTGAGCACTAGCTACCCAACCCGACTAAACTATCGGCCGACTATAAAGTCTGCAGTCTGCGGGGACTCGTACAATTCGTTAGGGTAATTATGTTTTAAAATTTTATAAAAAGCAAAGGATTATTTACCTGGTTTTTGAAAAGTTGCGAACAAAAACCAAAATACTTTTAGATCCCGCTGCTTTTATCCAGCTTTCATTTTCTGTATTTATTTCGATTCAGATCAATGGGGAACGGAAATTATCAGTGTTTATATCATACAAGTTTTGTTGATTTTCCTTTACTAGGTATTCGTAATATTAGAAAGAGGAAAGATTTGATTATTTGTTTGCATTGAATAGGCTCTAAAACTACTGGACCGATTTGAAAAATTATTTCACATTTAGAATCCTACATTATTTTTGATGAACATAGGTTACAAAATTATTTTTCCCAAGGGAAAATATTAAAATTCCCATGGGAAAACGTATACGCTCGCAGAATCGACCGCGTTATTTTCGTATTTGAATAAAAATTAGGATATTGCTAGGATTTGAATAAAAATTACCATCCAGCAAATTAAAAATCACTCCGTGGTATTGACCATCTGAATAATACCTGTAATATGTATGTAATGTGGTTGGAATGTTTTGTTCATCTCACAAACACATTAGGTTATGTTGGATGAAATTGCTCTTTTATTTCATTACTAGCTGTGACCGCGAACTACGTTTCGCCATCAAAATACTTAACACAGTGTTTAGTTTTTTCCTCCATTTTATTCCATAATGATTCAACTTTAGAAGCCTTTAGCCTTTCTTGAGCATCGGCCATTTCGAAATTAGGACAATTTTCGTAGGTTCGTAATGCTCTTTTTCTAACAGTCCACAAAATTAAATACATTACATATTTCTATAAACACTAAGTATTATTATTGTTTTAGAGACATTATTGATATTAATAAATTCTTCTTCAGTAGAAAGAACTACACAGTTGCAAGAATAATCTTTATCGTATTCATGTTTCGAATTAAAATAAACAATTGTTAATAAATTAGAACTGTATACGAATACGAATAAAGTTTAGATTTTATAATGGGTGTTGGTAACACCAACAAAATATATTTTTTGGATATGACAACTTGGCCAATTTTGACTGGTCGTACAGTAAGCTCCTTGTCAAGCTATACTGTTTGACCTTTGAACCGTTCTTATGTCGCTCGTAATACTGGCGGTTTTCGTAGAGCATGAACTGTACAAATACGTTTTCCGTATTCGATATCCGATCACGGAATACAGACACGGAGTTTCGTGAACGTAGCACAGACGTTCGTTTCTTCTCATTCGGGATTTCTACCATTCTACCTAAAAGTACGTACAGAACGTGTTCCGTTCGTAATAAAAACGAACGTGTGCGGCAGTCAATGAGTATTTTGTATAGATTTGATGCATTCGGATGCCCGCATTCAGAAAACGAATGCGAAAAAACGTATTTATGCGGTTAGCCTTAAAATGTATTGAGACTTCCGTTTTTGTAACGTGTACTGTGCGATATAGTGTTGCTGGCATAGTTCGGTTAGCAAACTCGCCGTGATGACTAAAATCCAACACACAAACTTGGAGTTATCATTAGTTAATTCACGATCGTTGCATTATCAAAGGTCTCGAAGGACACTAAACACAGGTAACATCTAACATCGAACATCCAATAGGCCCCGAAGCGGTTCTCAAACTTTTTTGGTGACGGTACCCTTTTGGAAAGCGAAATACTTGACGGAACCCTAAAATAAAACAATAGTTTTTAAAAGTGTATTCTTTATTAATAAGCATAATGAAAGTACGACCAGAGAGGGTGTTTTGATTTTTCTAAATTATTGCGGAACCCCTTATAGGGGTAGTGTGGAGCCCTAGGGTTCCGCGGAACACACTTAGAGCATGGCTGCTCTAGGTACCCTTCAGGGCCTACTTTCATTTAATACCCCTAAGCAACTGTTATCCGTCTTTTTTGAGCGGCGGCCATGTTGAATTTACGTCAATGTTGGTACGTTAATTCTACTGATCAAGGCCTTTCATATGATACCCATATTGCTGGGCTTAGAAACAAACTTTTACCAGTTTTTTTGAGCAGCGGCCATATTGAATTTTGTGCTATTTTCCTAGGTTCATAGTGCTCTACTCTTCAAGGCCTTTCATTTGATACCTATATTGCTAGGTTTGGAAACGAACTTTTATCCACCTTTTTTGAGCGGTGGCCATGTCGAATTTACGTCAATATTGCTAGGTCCATAGTGCTCTACTCTTGAAGACCTTTCATTTGATACCTATATTGCTAGATTAGAAAACGAACTTTTATCCACCTTTATTGAGCGGCGGCCATGTTGAATTTATTTATGTGTTGCTAGGTTCATAGTGCTCTACTCATCCAGGCCTTTCATTTGGTACCCACATTGCTCGGTTTGAAAACGAACATTTATCCTTTTTTTGAGCGGCGGCCATGTTGAATTTAGGTAGATTTTCGTAGGTACCTAATGCTCTACTCTTCTACGTTTAATTTAGGGCAATTTTCCTTAGTTCATAATGCTCTACTCTTTTAGGCCTTTCAGTTGATACCCATATTGCTAGGTTTGGAAACGAACTATTATTCTTCTTTTTAGAGCGGCGGCTATGTTGAATTTATGTCAATGTTGCTAGGTTCATAGTGCTCTACTCATCAGGGCCTTTCATTTGACACCCATATTGCTGGGTTTGAAAACGAACTTTTATCCTTTTTTTTTTTGAGCGGCGGCCATTTTGAATTTAGATCGATTTTTCTAGGTACCTAATGCTCTACTCTTCAAGGCCTTTCATTTGATACCCATATTGCTAGGCTTGGAAACTAACTTTTATCCACCTTTTTTGAGCGGCGGCCATGTTACATTTATGTCAATGTTGCTAGGTTCATAGTGCTCTACTCATCAATGCCTTTCATTTGATACCCATATTGCTAGGTTTGGAAACTAACTTTTATCCACCTTTTTTGAGCGGCGGCCATGTTGAATTTATGTCAATGTTGCTAGGTTCATAGTGCTCTACTCATCAATGCCTTTCATTTGATACCCATATTGCTGGGTTTGGAAACGAACTTTTATCCGTTTTATTTGAGCGGCGGCCATGTTGAATTTAGGGCGATTTTCCTATGTTCATAGTGCTCTACTCATCAAGGCCTTTCATTTGATATGCATATCGCTGGGTTTGGAAACGAACTTTATCGGCAGTCATGTAAAAATTAAGTCAACGTGGCTAGGTTCAATGTGTTCTACTCTTTAGGTTCTTCGTTCGATATCCATGTTCCTTGAGTGGATCCAAAAAAATATGATCCGTCATTTTAGACATTAGGATCAAGAGTCCCGTCCCGTCCCTCTACGCGTAACCCAGAACATTGCAGTCAGATATTTTTTTAATTATCAATATTGCAGTCAGATATTTTTTTTAAATATCAATATTAATCTATTTCTTTTAATAGTTTTGAATGGATGAAAGAGTTTGATTCCTTAGTCCTAATGTAAAAACATACAACACCTTTCAAAATACCTTGAAAAGAGTATCTTCATTTTTCAACATTTCAAATATTTCAAAAATTGTACCGATTTTGTGAAAATTTGTCAAGAATTAAACCAATCTACAAATTTTATGGTCATTCGATAAGTATTATCATAAAAAAATGCTTTATACATTGGTTGTATGGCTTGATTTTTTTGCCTTACCACCACGGTACGACATAAGAAAAAGACAATTTGGTTGGCGAAATCCAGTTGGGCACAGCCCAGTTAACAGAAAATATTAAATTTTATTTGTACTATGTGAAACACTTCATTCTTCGAAATCCAATTACTTAAGATCAGGCTGTATGGCATAGTTCCATTGCCTTTCCTTCGTGGAAGAAAATACCTTCTCTCTGTACTATGTGACAGACTTGTCAAAATAATTTCACGTGCGCCATGTTGTTTTTCTACCTAAAGCCAATTCGAAAATTTTATATGGTATTTTTTCACTAAAAATAAAAAGTGAATTTAAACAAACGAAATTATGCCTAAATGTTCTTCCGGAAAATTCTAAGCATTGTGGTGTAAGCCATATCAAATTCTGTCCAGTAGTTTCGGAGCTCTTTCCGGACAAACAGACAAACAAACAAACAAACCAACAAACAAACAATTTTTTTAAAAACTATTCTATCGTGTTCTGCTAATGATTTTAAGGCGACCTGTGTATTTTTTTTCTTAATATTTCGCAATTACAGATTTTTGTACCCCTACGATTTTATGATATATAGAGATATAGAGATTAAATCTACGTTTAACCTATATATTTGTAAGCCAAGTAAAATTTTATGCAATGTTTATATCAATAGGTAAACATGACACCAAAGTTCTTCAAAAATAATAAGAAATGACCACAAAATATTTAAATTAACTCGCCTTCATAAGTATCCGCAGCTGACCGTCTTGACATCTATTTGCACATTAAAGATGGTGTACTCGATTAAACAAGAGGGTGTGCGGGGCGCGGGGTGAAATCTAGGCGGTTATAAACTGATGTCCGTAATTACTCGGTATCCGTGTTTACCCCACTCTCCCCTACCTACTATTCTTATTATTTTTTATACTTTTATGGTCATTTTCGTGTTAATCCCACGACCCACAAATATGCGACCTATCCCATTATAATCTAGATGTAAGTACCTATATATCTAATCAAATTTTATTTTTGTTCGCCGTGGGTAAATATCTCTGTGTGGGTAAATGTAAAATCTCCAATGTCATTTCCTTCAATCTCAGCCAGCTTAAAATTTGCTTAATTATTTGAACTCTAAAAATATCTCTAACAGTGTCTGTCTAAATAATAAACAGGTACCGCAACCGACCTATAATTTGATTGCAATATATTGACTGATAATAACGTAATACGGCTTTAAAAAGTTCCCTATGTATATAAAGAGTCATAAAAGGCCATAGCCTTCTTTAAAACACTACTTGGCATGAGTGGTCAAAACAACCACCATTATATCTAAAAACGCCTGGCTTTGAATGCATCCTCCACTAGACAATGCATGAGTCCTGCTTAGGATTAAAAGCTTTTGTTTGAAGAACAAGTTTATTGGTTCCAACTAATCCTCCGCTGACAAGAGAGGTGCAACAAGTACCGTTTCCATCATAATAGAGGTTTAGCCTAAATAATAAAAGTTACAGATTTAAATGAACGCAGTAATGGTATAGACGATTGTTTTAAAGGGTTCGTCGACCTCTTGCCAAAAAACGGCCGGTGGTTAAGCGGGCAGACCACTTTTGTACTCTTTATGTGGACGCATGATCACGCACACTAGGGACTTAGTCAATTTAAATACAAAAATAGTGTATTTTTACAGAAACTTTGAAGCCGTTTGGCAAATTGGGATTATTCTACCTCGAATGGCACCCCTTGGGGCGGAAGGCAAAACAGAGAAGTTTTACAGAGACGTTTTTACGGCCTGTTTTAGAGAGACAGGTTAAACGACTTCGATTGGATTAGATACTGGGTAAACAGATGTTTCACATATCTTGAGCTCATGAACCGACATTATTATTTATGAAAGATAAATCCAAGATATCCAAGGATCCAAGCTATGCTCACCTGCTTATTGCACCACGTCAGCCAACGAAAGAAGCTCTGGTACTTCAATAACCCCATCAGTAACGGCCATGCCCGGAAGTCCTATTGTGACTGACGATGATAACTCGTCAGGCAGTCTGAATCCAAGCAAAAAAATGACAAACCTCAAAGTCTCAATAACCGAGACACAGAGGCAAATAATATCAATTTAAAGCGGGAGGTTCTCAGTTTACCCAGCCGCATGCCACCTATACGATATAAAAGCTTATACAGATATCAATACAAGAGTATAGCCTATGGGGTATCTCAGCAGACCGCATTCCTTGTCCTCCCCGCCCCTGCGCCGCACCTCCGCTACAAGTTACTATAAAACACCACGTTCTCTTTGCGCATTTAACACTGCCCACTCACTCTACTCTTCGAGCAATAAGGTCGAAACTCTCACATGTTTACGCTCGTCAATAGTAAAAGTGACTTTGCACTTCTGCCGGCGATCAGTGTCGTTTTTTTTATCCGCGGCGAAACCACGGAAAGGATTAATTCAAAGCGAATAAAGTGTTACGTGAAAATATCTGTACAAATATTGCGCGGTTTTAATTAATGTATCCGTATCTTCGCGTTGGTCACATGTGGACTTGTGGAGATAAACTTAGTGTAGAGCGATTTCTTTGCTTTCTTTTATTAATAAATGCAGTTTTTGGAATATTGTTGAATTAACTGCTGGTTTCCTCGCGTGACAAACAAAAATTCATTGTTAGGTTGATTATATTGTCTAATTAATACTAAAACGTTTTAATTAGATACTACGCTGAGCAACTAATAGGTATAACAGGAATTTTAGTGTAATAAAACTTGAATGCAATTAATAAAATGGTCATTATATTTGCTCGGAATGCGATGTGTGGGAAAACTCCCCACAGTTAGTACTAAGTATACAGCGTAGATTAATTATAACGAAAGTATGGTTTCAATAAAGGAAATCTCATACAATTCTTGGGATATAGCAACATTTCAATTAGACATATCGACGTTATTTTTTATTTTGCCATTATTTTAGGGATATGGTTTATCGAATCTTACACTGAAAAAAAATGGTCGCTTATCAAGTTGAAATTTTGCTTGATTAAGTAAAATTAATCATTAACATTTTTAAAACTACAAACCACAAAATATTATGAAAATCAATTTGAAATGATTGAACGCTTATTAAGTAAAACATATCCAAAGCAATAAACTTTCTTATTTAATTTTGGTGACGTCACGTTTGTAAACATTTATAATTATTAGCTCTAATAAGATAAAATGATTAATCATTTTAAGTTTTGCGACTTGGCAAAAAAGTGGTCAAGTTCTTAATAAAATCCACAAAAATCATAGTGATATCCAAAAAGTAATCTTATTACGGCCAACCAACTATACTTTATTACTGCAATCATGCACCTTTGTGCGCTCGTATATAAATAAGTTGCATGAATGAAGGTAACAAATTCTTGATACATATTATCAATTTTTTTTTCAGTGTATTGGTTGCATTATCGAATATTTTACGGAATACATATTCTATTTTAATGTGTATATTTTGGTATTCACTGACACTGATGCCTATAATTCGGTATTTTAGAGCTTTTTTGAGATGATCACAATAATCTATATAAATAAAAATCAATGTATTACTATGTTTGTTTGTCCTCTATGCGTTCCGAAACCATTCATCAGATTGTAATGAAACTTTGGTAGGGTGTTATGGGGACACACGTGAGGGTTCCTAGCAAAAAAAAGGCATTTATGTGGCATTGCAACGCATGCCGGGTACAGCTAGTAATATATAAAATAAATGTATTAAGCCCTACTCCATTTTAATAATGCATGGTAGGCAGAATTGGCTAGATGACTAAGAAAATTTTTTTGCTTTAATAGAAGCTCATTCATATAATAAACAGAAAGAAAAAATCGGTTTTCGAATAACTATAAAAACAACCGAGATATAAGGTATTAAAGATTTTTCTCCATCTCTTTCTAGCAAAACGGCAATTTACAAGGAGTCAATATGGCCGTACTCAACAATGACGTCACAGTTAATGTCGGATCTCTCTGTCTAATCGCCTTCAAATTAACAACTTAAAATGCTTGTATCTAAGGTATTTCTAAGCCGATTTTAATTCTAATTTCACAGGACTGCGTCTTTTTCTACGGTATTTTAATATTTAATGACGAGACGTAAAAATTTGAATTCAGTCATCATCCCAATTACCACTTTGGAGGTCAATATAGTTCGCGACATGAGGATCGAGATCTTAAAATATAAGAGCTCATTCACACAAGTCAAGACATTGTCACGGACACACTTTCGGACAATATACAATATACATATATCCAATAAACATATAGGTACAATTATAATTTTCGTATAGCACTTAGTCTCGCGGCGTACAGCACTAGCAGTGAAGAACCCGCGCGTAATTGGCCCGACCTACTACGAACGCCTCCCTGTGGACTTATAGGTCGACTTTCTCATCGACTGTTGGATAAAGAATTGTATTCGACCATTTTTTTAAAACTGACATAGTAAAATTAATTCAGTTATTTTAATAACATTATTTCTGTGACATTTATATTAATATTTTTTACTTTGACTTTACTATGATTATTTTTTTAGAAATATTGACATTTCAAATTTGTGCCATTTCAATTGTGTGAATTTTATATAATTATTAAATATGTAATTTTAAAATTGACATCCATTCCTTCCAAATCATTGCATTATTTTTATAATGAAAATTGTGTTAAAATTAAATAAAATAAATCTTAATCAAAATCTATTCTCCTCTACCTCTTTGCGTCAATTTTTTTGACCTCTTGGTTTAGTTTCGGATTTTATTTTCTAGTCGAGTCGAGATTGGTCGACGCTGGCCAGGATTACAATGCAGCTGCACACTCTAAGTTCGAATTCATCAGCGTCAGACCGAAATGTTAAAGGGGACTGTAAAGGCGTGACCTTATTGCGATTTACTTATTTTGCAATTTTACCAGCTTTTTCATTCTCAATACCCGGCCTTTTTACCAACTTTCAATACCTGGCAGCATTTCAGCACTTCATTTAGGCATAAGAAGCCATATTCAAATGCCAATAAAGTTTATTGGTAAATGGATTCAGTTATAACATCGAGTTTCTAGTATATTTTCAGTAACGTCGTCGTGACGGCGATGGAGTGATTGTGTGCGCATGGCCTTACAAGACCTCCGGCTGTAACGAGCGAGCTCCTCCACCGTGAGTCAGCCTGTTTACCAAATCTATTCGAGTACCCTCGAGTCCCTTGCTCGGCTTGCTCTCCAAATCGAAAAACGCTAAAAATATCATTCCAAACGTAAGAAATTCTACAAACAATATGATATTTTACAATCGAAACGTAACGTGAAAACTAGCTTGACTAAAACAATATTTGGAAGTCTTAATTTTTGATGTTTTTTTTTGCTACTTTAATTGCTTCGCTACGTCTATGGCTGATTCTGACAGTAAGTATGAATATCATTTAAAAACATACTACTCGTATCTCACAAAACTGTCGGTTTCTTGCGGTTTTTCATAAAGTAGGTGTTGAGTAAAAGCCTTGTTATGCTTAACTTTTGGTTTAGGCTTTTTGTTAAAGGTTTTGTTGTGCTTAACACTGATCAGCCTATCCGGGGAAATCCCTCCACCTAATAGAACATCCAAACAACATCACGTTGTGCTCTTGCCCATAACTGGGGCCTTACCATGATCGCTTATAGCTTATAGATTATAAAACAATATTGAAACAGAGACACCGCTCTTGCTGCGTATAGCGCCATCCTGCTCTCAGGGCGGTTTAAATATTGTTTTGAGCGATCATGGTTAGGGGGCTGACCTCAGTTCTTAGCGACAGGATGCTGTGATCATCTGCCAATACGCTTTGGTCAGTGTCTTTTAGTCTGTGACCATACTGGATAAGCTGCTGTCAAAATATTTTTTTCTCTGTTTGATTTGCGCTATTTCGGAGCTGCTGACTAAGATTTACACATACGAGGGCAACGGAATTAAAAGTAAATCGTCTAGTAAATGCAAACGAACTCATCAAAGTTAGCTCTCGAGACTCGTCTGACATGACCAGCGCTTTAAATCGGCACGCAACTTTCGGTATCAATTCACTAATGCGAAAATGATGTAACTGCCAGTATTCTTCATCCTGCAGCCGAGTAATACAGAGAAAAGCAGTATTAAAATTCTTGACTCAAATAAAGATTAAAAATAAAAATCTCATTTATTTCTTTCACAATGGCTAGACTAGGTTTACAGGCCGCAATGGGATATGAAGTTCATTGTCTAACTATTATAGTCATCGTGAGAGAGCAGAACCTGCACTAGGATTCCCTGTGTTGCAGAGTTCCGGCCCCCCCTCCGATTTACAATATACTTTACATGTTTCCTTAAATAAATTAACGTATAAAATAATATATTTTTTACTTCTCGTGCTCTGAAAGTGCTTATTTGTGCAGGATATAGGCTGCACAAAATCGAATTTTGTGCACAAGTGCATTAACGTATCTATTCATTCATAAATGTATCTATATTAAGGCAAAGAAAATGAGCCACATAGCCAAACACAATAAGAAGCTCATAGATAGAGCTTGTTTGTTACCTCACCATATTTACTCTAATTTATTTGCCTTATGTGTTTTTAAAGACATAAAGAAATGTTATGTTATACTACTGTTTCACCTCCTCGCAATCGAGGCGAAAAGCAGAGCTTACAGATCGTCCACAAAACCATTCCATCCTCGACATTACTATCAGCCCTCGCCTAAAGTCTCGGATAAAAATGATTCGTTTTGTGCACTTGCTGCAAAATCCACTATCAACTATTAGCTAACAATTAAATATGTAACAGGTATGCATAAAAAGTTAAGTATAAAATAAAACAGAAATAAATCAAAATAAAACAGTGTGTGCATGCTTGCATGCGCGTATGTATGTGTGTGTGTGTGTGTGTGCGTATTTGTGAGTATGTGTGTGTGTCTGTGTGTGTGAAGTGAGATTATTCTCATACATTCTTAAATCAAATACTTAACAGAACTATTACATGTGCAATTTCAAGAATTTACAAATAAATAAAACTGAACACTATTCGTTCATTATCATTTATTTTGTCATAAGTTATTTATCGAAATACCTTTTTGCTCACACTACTTAACTGGCACGATTTGTCAGTAATACCGTTACAACATGGTATTTAATATATACAATAAATTCATATTTATTGTTATTTGGAAGGGTAACATAATATCAAAGTTAGTTGTATGACAAAAAATCAATGGTAAGGTCACACAGATAGAGAATATTTTGAAACATATGAATATAGAATTTAAAAAAAGAACATTTACTGCATCAACGTTCACAAAACTATTTTCTCGAGGCATCTACAAAAACTATACACTTGTGTTCTCACAAGTGCTTGCATGAAGTCGGTGTACCTAACGTAAAAAGCTACACAGTGTCGAGTGGCCCTAGCACAAAAAACAGCACGTTCGAAATGTCAAGAGGCATCGCAGTTTCCAGCCCGACTAGACAGGGCGATGACCCGCGAACCGCGATTCGCCACAACCGTCCACTCGTATATCATACAAATTCATTAAACGGTGCAATGACCTTTGCTTGGTGAGTCGATCAAATCCACAGCTCTACGGTTAACATTTAACTCACAGACATTCGACTTAAATTAGGTTGACGTACTCGTTGACGTAAGTACTACCTCAAAAATAACGGGTTGTTCCCAGTAGTCTTAGCGAGTAGTCTTACCAGTAGTGCTACTGGGAATTTCCTTCAATAAATTTAAAAATAAATTTATATTGCAAACAGTGCCAGATTTCAACTAAAGGTAGGTACTGGATAGTCTGATAAAAACTGTGATAAAAAGATCTTATATGTTTTAAACTTTTCAGTAGGTCATCGCTTAACACTATTTCAGTATAAGGGCTGATGAATGTTTGTTTTAATATAATTTTACTTTTTGAGGGCGGATTTATTTAGTTGTTATTTTTATTGCAAACTTGTTAGTGAATTTATTATATATTAATTTAACCTAGGTTTTACATGTAACGTGACTTACCTAAGCACTGAATAACTAAAAATTTCTACGTGGTACTTAAACAATTATTATTCCCTAACTCCCATCTTTTAATGTGTTAAGCTTTCCATTGTCAGTTACATAAAAAAGAAATATATGTGGGTACATTCGGACGTACCGCCACGTTTTATAGAGTGGGTGAAAAAATCAAACACCTCTGAGTTAGTTTGGGTCTAACTAAACCCGCACAGTAGGTACCTAAATGAGGTAGCATTCATGTGCAAACATAGAACAATAATCACCTAGTTTTTTATCGGGCGACAGGGCTTTTGTTTTCAAGTAATAAAAAATAAAAATTGTAGACCAACAAGCAATCACCCAACTTAAACAACTCATGTTATATCACAACATCATAATTTTCCCGTCTAATAAATTTACAACTCCATATATTAGACATCAACGCGCTCACTGCGCAAGGGCAGCGATATGACATACAGACATTACACTAAAGAATTAATACGACTTAATTCGGGTGAAGTTTTCAAACTAATAATTATAGTCCTACAGACTAAGTGCGTTGTGAAAAACTATGTATCAAAGTACAGAACTTTCCTTTACAAGATGAGATTTGCGCTAATATGCTCGTTTTGGCGTAAAAGGTCAAATTTCAAGTAGAAGTATGAAGTGAAAGACAACCCCTAGCTCTTGAGCTCTGGCTCTAATCTATTTCTACATAGATGATGCACATTGTCCCATTTTATAGAATTCTATACTTCGACATGGACCAAGTAGATGACTTCGATAAATAGGTTTTCATACGGTAAGCTCTTGGTCTATAAAATATCTCCCCAAGTCACAATTTTGATGACAAGCTATTTTTATTTCTCACTAGCAACCCGAGCTTCACCAGTGTGTATTTTTTATATAAAATTTGCAAAGCCGGTATATAATCACTATCACCAAGAAACAATATTCATCTATAAAAGATATGTTTCCATTATTTATTGACACCAAATTAACATGTTTTTGCATTATATCAATTGCCTTTGCCCATAACTTCTGGGTTATGTGTATATCAAACGTCTATCTAGTAAGTTGGTTTCCCTATTCTGCTACTATAGGCAACCCTGCCCAATATGAGTCCAGTTAGGCACTGTTAAGATACGTAATCTATATCCACCACCACGGCTCATACACGTCCCCACCGAAGGGCTCGAGACTACCCTAAGTTAGGGTGTTTAGGCCTTAGTCAACCACGCTGGCCCAGCAGTGCGGATTGTTTGACTTCACATACACCTTTGAATTTCTTCGCAGATGTATGCAGTTTACCTCACGATGTTTTCCTTAGCCATAGGAGCGTCGGACAAATGTACATATGAAATTCGAAAAATGAAAAATACATTGGTACATGGCAAGATCGAACCCAAGACCTCCCGATTAGAAGGCCAGTGGCGAGTCCACAGCGCCGCCCATGCGACGCTCCCAATCCATATAAATATAATAATAGTAGGGGTAAGAATCTGTAATTGTGAAACAACCAGAAAAACGCGCCCTTTGTTTGCAGGATGCATTGATACCTCATTGACAAATTAATTTCGCAAAGAAATTTTTATTACTTTGTTATGTTGCAAAACAGACCGCGTGATATTCATATCTATCTTGAATATATATTTTCATACTACCTGCTCGACAATGTTCAATTAGATCCCCCTTAACTTCAACGTAAAGCAAGACATTATATCCCAAAGGATATAATTTTGTATGAAACTCCCAAGGGATTAAAGTGTTTTAAATATGGAACATTAAATTTGTATGAAAATTTAGCATAGATGCTAGCTTAGGAAGGCAAAGGTTCTACGCCTATACAGCAGTAGCGTTCATCCACTAGAGACAAAGACATTCTACCTGTGTAAATAATGTTTTTATAAACTCTAAATACATAATTTCTTTACCAAAATTATAACATATTTGTCTACATAACACTGCAAGCTAAAATAAACAATTATACGTATTATACGTACGTACGATAAAATACGTTTTATGCAAAAAGCGCCATCTTTTGACGGCCACCATTAACTATCGATAAAAACGAATAAAAGCAGAGTAAAGCAAGAACACTCGCTGCCAGCGGATAAACAGCATTTGGAAAAATTACGCGGCATATTTAAAAATAAAGAATGTTTCTACAATTTGTTCCATAATTTGCACCAACAGTATTCCGTTGTATTGTTTTCATAGCTAAAACTTTGCCGCCAACGCCATTACGTATTTCAAAATTGTAATATCTTGTTGCTTACGTTAATAAAGTGCTTAGTGGAATGTGTTTTGTGGCATCAATAATACAGTCTTTTTAGAAGTCTATTCAGTTTTTTATTGATAAAAAACGTATGTAGGTAAATGTCCAGGTGCTTCAGCTTTTTTTGTTTGGGGTCAATAGGTTGTCGACTATTTGAGATTTATTTCGACAGTTGTGTGTAGTAATTAATTGCTGTTTCAAAAGTAAATATACAACAAAGTTAAAAAATAAAGGAATTATATTTTATACCATTTTATTGTTAACAAATTAATATTCGTCCTGCGTGCTACAAAAGGTCATTGACAGGGTCCAGCAGCTGATCGTATCGTATTGTAAATCGATATGTAGACTAAGTTCATACTTGTTATATTATTATTAAAATTGAGAAAAATAAATCCTTTTTTTTTTTGTATTTTATGGTTTTCATGATAATATCATAATTTTAACCATAGTTATAGTGATAGTGATAATGATAATGTGACAGTGTTTAACCACCTAAGTAATTGGGTATAGAGCCCTGAGTTTTTATTGTCTCGCAGATGGTATGAAAAGTAGAGTATTCACCTCTGGAATAAAGCAGTGTCTTCGTCTTAGGCGACTTGAGCCCCTCGCTTCACTTAGGACTCTACATAACTCCCTCGCTTCGCTCAGGAGTTAAATTTTTTCTAGAGTCCCTTGTTACGCTCGGGTTTCAATATGGCGCCCGTGACGTTAGACACTACTTTAATCCCTTGGTGCATAATCTACTATTACTTTAATTTACAAAATTAATTTATATGATTAGTTAACGCCAACAAGTGAATAATTTTCATGGAGTTTTCAATTATTAAGGCGAGGATTTCCCAGATTTGCCGATCTTAGAACGTCTAGATCTGGATAATATTAGAACCCACAATTCTGAAATTCACACACCTTAAACTTGAAGTTATAATCTAGTGAACTGTGAAAGCAGAAACACGATTTACTTCATTTCACTCGATAGAAAAAAAATCCAAACATAGGTCTAAATCAAAAACTAAAACCACGATTTGAAATCGAAATATGCATAAAACAGTATTAAAGTTATACCAAAACATGTAGTTCGTTATTATCTAGTGAACTGTGAAAGCAGATTTTTTGATGTCATATAAAATATTTAGGAAAATGACGAAAATTCTATAATTTCGCTTGGTTGCAATCGCGCTCCATATAAGACAGTACTCGCCAAGTCGTCTCAGGGTATGGTCATGTCGCTTCGTGTCGCGGGCGCAAAAAAATATATTACGTGTTTCTTTACGATCGAATTTTAATTTTGCAGTTTGCGTTTATTTTGTTAACTTTCATTATTATTATAGATTAGTGTAGTAATATGGTGAATAGTGTAAATAATGGATTAGGTATTATATAGGAGAAAACTATTTTAATCCTTCTTCCTAAATTATTTTATGTGTGAAAAAATATGTTTTTCGTTCCTTTTTTCTATAAGTTATTTTATGTGTAAAAATCGCTAATAAAAGAAGTCAAAGACGAAATGTTAAATCAAATGCATACAAAAAATGCTGAAATAAAAGTGGTAAATATTTATTTCCCAAATGTTTATATTTTATTGCCGCGGCCATATAGCACAGTGCAGTGTTAATAAACCAGTATGATAATTTCTTCAAGTAAATATGCAACGATTCATAGGTTCAAAATAATGTTTCCTATAAAACTTTATTGCTGAATTCCTTTAAATACTTAATGTTACCCCCTTTATTCACAACGCCTTGCATCAAAGCTTTAGAAGGTAGAATCAACAGCACATTATACATGTAGGTAAATAATAGAGTTTTATTCGAGCCTATGTATTATATATGATTATGAACAGTAAAACAGTATTTTAGGAATCTTTTAAATTTCGTAACATTTATGGTCAAGCGTGAGTTGATTATAAAAAAGTAAAAAATAATTAACATTTTCCGTTCGATTTATGTAAAGATCACTTCATTGTATTAAAAGAAAATATCTGATCAGCGGAATTTTGTGAAACTTTATAAAATATTTGCTTTTGCCCGCTGCTTCGCCCGCATAAATGTCATAGAGATTCCACACAAACTATTCTTTTTTAGTTTTACCCCCTTAGATGGCGAATTTCTAACATACATGTCAAATTTCCGCTTTTTGTGTCCCTTTTAATTACGGCTGTGCGTAATCTGTCAGTCACTCAGTAATGAAAGTGTTTTTATATAAATACGTCGGCCCACACTAGGATTTTCAACTGTGTCGTAGGTGCAGTTTTTTTCTTTTTGAAAACGTCGCCCCACACTAAGATTTTCTCCTGTGTTGTGGGTGCAGTTACAAACATAGAATATCACATGTACATACGCCCAGACCGGAAAAAAATTCTGTAGGCCATACAAAATATTTGTCCCGTACGGGAATCGAACCCGCGACCCGTTGCGCAGTAGGCGATCATTCGACCTCTGCGCTAACCGTGTCATCAAAGTTACAAACATAGAGTATTTTACATATCACATGCACATACGCCCAGACCAGAACAAAATTCTGTATTCCATACATAATATTTGTCCCGTAACTACAAAAAAATATTTTACAAAAAATAAAAACCGACTTCAAAAACACTGAAAACTTAATAATAATATAAGAATAGGTACAGACAACATCACACTTCTGTATTGAAGTCGGCGCCAAACGATAATCTCCTAGAAAGTGTTAAAATTTGTCACCGACTTCAATATAGAAGTGTGATGTTGTCTGTACCTATTCTTATATTATTTTTAAGCTTTCAGTGTTTTTGAAGTCGGTTTTTATTTTTTGTAAAATATTTTTTATTTTTAACTTTTCAGTGAATGAAATCTTTTTAGTGAAAGAAGTGTGTTTTTAGTGTTTTCCTCGATTTTCTATGGGATCCCATCATCAGATCCTGACTTTGGTGACCATGAGACCACCCTTGCTCTATACTCTATCGAATACAAAAATTATTTTGGACATCGGTTTAAAAATGACGGAGTTATGAGTTAACAAACATAAAAAATACAACCGAATTGATAACCTTCTCCTTTTTTGAAGTCGGTTAAAAATATTTGGGAATCGAACCCGCGACCAGTTGCGTAGTAGGCGATCACTCGAACTCTGTACGCTAACCGTGTCGTCAAATGTAAAGTCATCATGGTAAAGAACGCTAGCTGTGTAGTACCTCCCGAGTTTTCGTACAGGCCTAAGGTGGTAGAATATTAATTAATATTTTAAAACCAGGTTGCTTAGAGACTAATACGGTTGCCTGATATTCATAGCGATTTGTGGCTTTCTTCTTGATAATCTTGTTTTGTACATGCACGCCCCTGTCACTCACGCAATGCAGCGTTATAAATACCTACCACTAAGTAGCGTAACTAAATCAAATCGAAATAAGTTATAGTACTTATTTATTCAGTACTGTATTAAAATACCTACATATATCTATTAAAATATTTTTCTTCAAACTACTCATTAATTTTACTCTAATCATCGGAAAAGACAACACTAAGTAATACATTACTACCCTGGAAAACGGCAGTAGTATTGTATGAAATTTCATTAATGACCCGTTCAACATAATTGCCCTGTTGTTTTTTTTCTAATTTAAAAAGAAATTACAATTCATACAAAATGTCGGCATTTTTCCAAAGAGATTTGAGTGGTTGTATAACATGTCACAAAAAATACACATGCGCAAAACAAGTTAGATAGGACCCTACAAAGCCAATTTTATTTAAAAAAGAGAAGCAATTGGCTTTAATGGCGAAGGTTAGCTTTTATTTTAATAAATTAAAAATTGTATTCGAGTGAATATTGTGCAGTGAAAGTGGTGTTTTTTGGTGCACATTCATGTTGACGGCAAGAAATAAGGGTTTTGTGGTGTACATGACAGTGAGTTTTTTTTATGGATTTTCCACTTCCGTCACCACCGTCAAGATAAGGTTTGGTTTTTTAATAAGAACAATTTGTATTTTTTTTGTCATAAATAAATAAGTTTTTCTACAGTCAACTTCAGTTTTTTATTATTTTTTAATAAGTTGAAGGAAAAGCAGATTACACACCTCGTAAGTGAGCTATTAATGCCCTCGGGTTATTAGTGCCCTCGAGCAAGTGCTCGTGCACCAAACATCCGCGGGCATTAATAAGTCACTTAGCGCTCGGTGTAACAATCTACTATATCTAAATCAAACCGAATAGCCGTCGAAGTCAAACAAAAAAATTTAACAGTGCTTTATATATGCCGCCGCGTCAGTCATATTCTTAGCTTTTGTTTTAAATACTACTTCTAGCTAATCGAGCATTTCTTGTATTCTAGTGATGCATTCTATACTGCACAAAAGAAATATGCATAAAATTTGAATTTACATTTTATTAATAACACATCATAGAAACATTTAAAACCTTTGAAATTGTGAAGAAACGGTATAATTATGATGAATCTTGAAAAAGTCTAATTATTGATAATTGCGTTACGTCTCTTTCTTATAAAATATATGTTTGTATCGGCATTATAATGGTGGACGAGTACAATGACGTCACTAGCAAATAAAAGCTTTTTAAACTTTGTTATTTTTTAAGTTATTAAAAAAATCACGTGGTTGTTTGTCAAATAAAAATACTATGTAATGTAACAATCAAAAAGTGTCCATATTTACATACAAGTAAAGATACAATAAAAAATAGCAATGAAGTCATAAAGCTGTATCTTTATTGGTTGTATTACTGTAGGTACTTACTTCAGTTTATAAATCAATACTTATTTGTAACCTAGCAAAATAGTACATTGTTACCCTAGGGGTGAAAGTAACTTATTTAGTCCCGAGACGGTGTTTGGCGCCCGAGCGTAGCGAGGGCACCAATAGTTCGAGGGACTAAATAAGTCTTTAACTCGAGGTAAACACTGTGCTTTTCATTACGAATACAAAGAAAGTAAAAATAAAACAATGGATTAGCTAAAGAAAAAACTTGTAATTTTTTTTTACATAAATCAACAACTTCTGCTTTAGCCCGCTTTCTCCTATAAAATCAGGCGTTAACTCCATACCTGAATCAGATGAACTCATTGTGTTAATTATTAACACAATATTATACAAATATAATTAACAGTTAATACAAATCTTTGCTATATGGAAGTATTAACAAAACTCTACAAATGTAAAATACAAATGAAGATCGCATTGCCGCTTTCCCGCTTATTTTGTTTTTTTTTTCTGTGGCCGGCCAGCTATTCAGCCATTATTTTGCATTTTCATAATTTAAAAAATGGTAAATATTTTGCCAAAATCTGTTATTTTAAAGAAATAGTTGAAAATACAGTATAATAAAGTCATTTAAAAATATATTCCTTAAATACTTAACATTATGTTATTTCAATTTTATACCGCGCTGTAATTGAGTGGCTGTATATAGAAAGCCGGAACATTATTCAATAAAAACGTGAAAAAAGAACTAGTTTCTATTTAAAATTTGACAGCAGCTGTCAGTTGAAAGTGATTCTCCCTAGGGCTGAAAAGTATTACTTTCAACCCGCTACTCAGGCAACTTCAGACCTACTTTCAGAGTATGAGTAATGAAAAGTATATTGCATACGATATAAAACGTCCTTGTTGTACTGTTATATTTTTACTGCGCGGCACATGATGTTGGCGCCTGTTCAGTGGCCGCGTCCGCGTAACGTCATGTACAAATGAACGGTGTGAAGTGCGGAACATATGGGCTTGCACGTGGAAATTCCTCGCCTTAATTACGAACTAAATGTCAAATTATTGCGCACAAAGTTGTTTTATTTGCCTTTGTTGATAGGTTTAGTTCGATTCGTGACTGCAAATGTCGCCGTGGCACCGTTCCCATGCGATCTCCGGCTCGTATTATAATTTATGTTCGAAATCAGCATAAACCATTTTCTAGGCACCACAGGCAAATCGTATTCAGCTAATTGCAACTATATTAATTACTACAGCAACTATAAGCAGTGGAATGCAACGTTTACGTAAGTTATGGTTCGGTTTTGGCTTATTGGTGGAATCAGCCCTGGTCAAGTCTGAGTTTACTATTTATACAGTGACAAAACGTACCTATTTTTATCTTAGTTATTTTTATCCAGGTTATTAATAAGCTATGTGTATACCACGTCTCTTCATTTTTGCGTGGCCGAGTTTCTAACATCTAATCAAATTAAACTTTTACTTTTATAATATTGGCAAAATAAAGTCATGTCTGGAAGGAGGAACTTGAGTCGAAAATTATTTTACGCAACATGCAAGAATTATTAGCTATAATACACCCTATAGGGACTAATGATATCATTATTAATTAAGACCACTGTATTATACTCACCATACCTGCGGCGAGACCTAACGTCCCCGGGGCTTTCTGGAAATGGAAATGTCTATAAGCGATAACGAAATATATTCGATATTGCCCCCAATCTAAATATTGTGGCAGCGACTCATCAGCTCATCAGCATCGCTACAGCTCGAGTCTCGATTAATGCTTTAATATTAAGCTGTAATAGTTCTTATTGATAATTACTGCACTATCCGTTTTTATTACAATACTGGGGGTGTATTTTATAATAGCGTCTTAATTTCAGGCAGTTTTCTAAATTGTTATAAGTCCATTTCTTTCTCTTTGTATAATGAGTAAAAGAAAGGCACTAACAGCAATTCAGAAAACTGAATGGCATTAAGACGTCATAAGAGTCATAACATGATACACCCCCTAGCTGTCTCAACAGATTTTATTCTATCAAAAACTCAAGTTTCTCAGGTTTTCTATTGGCACCTTTAACGTTGGCAATAATTTGATTGTTTTCCGACATTATTTTCAATGTTTCCGTCCGTCTATTTAATTATATAGATATGAAAAGCGTGATTTTCATTGTCTTTTGTGAATTATATAACAACCATAATTTTAGAAATATAAGAAATATTATCCTGATCGTGAAAGTATTTATAAATGGAAACGCTAATTGAAGGTATTATCATGCAGCGAATCCCTTTACAAATACTTTTTTGAAACCTCACAACTAACCCCCAAATAAAAGCATTTAATCAATATTCCTTGTTTTCAACAGACTTCATTTCAGTACTCGTGCTATCCTTACATACTCATCTCTCTTTATTTCCATGCTAGCTTTTGCCCGCGACTTCGTCCGCGTGGAAATCCTTTTTTATTAATTCCCCCTCCCCTCCCCCTTTTTACACCTTTAAGGAATGATTTCGGGGATAAAACTATTCTTTATCTTTCCCCACAATTCAAACTATCTCCAAACCAACATCTAAATCGGTTCAGCAGTTATTGATTCCTCATACCAACTTCCACCCCTCTTTTCTCCCTCCCTAAGAGCCAGAGCGCACTAGCGACTTTTTGTCGCCCGATAGTTGCCCGATAGTTTGATTGATTAGAAATCACATAGTCATTTTCGCCGATTTTTAATCGCTAAATGCGTGCACTTCAATATAGCTCTATAGTGTCCATACTTATTCCCTGAACGATCAAACTATCGTCCAACTAAAAGTCGCTAGTGCGCTCTGGCTCTAAGGAGTGATTTCTGCGTTAAAAGCTATCCTATGTCCTTTGCTGGGACTCAAACTATGTCTATACCAAATTTCATCTAAATTAGCTGAGTAGTTTTTTGGCGTGAAAGCGCGACAGACAGACAGACAGAGTTACTTTCGCATTTATAATATTAGTATGGATTAGAAACTGTACAAGATTTTTAGGTATATAATGATATCTGATAAAAACTAAACGCGTAATTAGTGTGTCAAAAATTTACTATTTCCTTAACATTAGTCCGGAGCAATCCGATGATAGAGTTGTGCAAACTACTTTTTTAACTTACCTTAACGACATGCGACACAGGAATAACCATAATGATACGACTATTTTGCCATCGTTTAAGAACGATCAATTTACCATTTCTCATATTTTTATTATTACAAAACGCATTAATTGACGGGATTCGACCTTTTGGGATCCTTTTATTGGAACAGCACCTGTGCCTAAAAGCGGTTCCGATGATTTCGGTGACTGGTTATTTCTGGTAAAAATAAAAGAACCAACAGTAGGTACTCAATGATTCTGAGCTTTAGTGTACAGTTTTAAGGTTTATTTCATAAAGATTGATTCAGATTTTGGTCAGTTTTTGAGGGGAGGTGAGAAGACGCCTTGTACAGAAAATCCCGAGGCAAGCAGGTAGTAAGTCCATTGTTAAACACATTCAAGACTAACGAACGTATTGAAGTATTCTTCATTTGAATAATTAGAAACAAAAATTAATTCGAAACACAATTCTTAAAAATTACTTTTATGTTTCAATTAATAAAATTAAGGAATTATAATTAAACGGTTTAAGTTATTTTTAATTACTAATTTCAATAAATTTAATTAGTATTACGTATTTCCGGGTCAGCCACCTGCTAGATATTTTTGCAACTTCTTCATTTGAGGTGGGCTGCATTTTTGTGAGACCAAACATCTTATGACAGTATAGATGTTTTAAAAATTTTATACAAACGATAAAAAAAACAGTTGATGACTGAATTATGTTATATACGTACCACACGTACTGAAACTATCATCGCAAAAACATAACGCTGTTAACGCCCCAGCATTCAATAAGTAGCACAAGCATTAGATAGACTCAGTATCCATCATCAAATAGGTAGTCGATCTTAATAAAGAGCTTATTACACTATTCAATTTGTAGAAATCCTAATTATGAATCATCTATTTAGAAAGTCGGAAGCTAGTGATCACACTACACTAAATTGAATCCAAAATTGGAGAGCAGTGTTGCCATGTTAGTGCATTTTCCACTAGTTTTAGTTGTTTGGAATCCCTTATTGGTGGGAAAAAATCTGGTGGCTAGTGTTTTTTTAAGTGGATGGTGGCATATGAACAGCGTTGGATTTCGTAGTATAATTATACTATTTGTACCATTATTTCATGATGTGTAGTATGTAGTATCGTAATGCCAGGATACTACGCAAACGTACCATAATTTAACCCTCAGCTCGATTGACAACTTTTCTTGGTTCGATCATTCTCCTTTTTATTATTTAACAAATAATCAAAGTATCTACCCTACAATATAAGTAAGTTCTGTTTTGTATGTATATGTATGGCACCATCGAAACAGCCAGCGACAAGCTCCGGCCGGGGATTCCTTGCATAGTGTTTTACTATCTCATCTCGGTTGTTCTGACAGAGTAAGACGGAAGTACTTTATGTATGTATTTATGTATTTATGTGTGTACATATCAAGCAATCATTATTTTCGTTTAGTCGGCACTCGACGGGGGGGGGTACACCACTGTTTTTTTTAAACATAGAATATCACATGCACATACGCCCAGACCGGAACAAACTTCTGTAGGCCATACAAAACATCTGTACCGTGCCGCAACCCGTCGCGCAGTAGGCGATCACTCGACCTCTGCGCTAACCGTGTCGTCATTGGATCTCTCCATTTATCCAAAACACGAAACGTAGTATAATTTTTGACAAGTAGTATATTTTTCATTTCCATAGACAAGAATTTTGTGAGGGGTCTGAATCCAACGCTGCATATGAACTAGACTTGTGGAGAGTATATCACTGAGAGGAAAAGAGACATATGTATCTTTTGGAGCTGCTGATATATATCACTCTTTTATATCACTATATCATTTATATCTTTATCTATATCATTAACTCAGTGACTCAGTGTTTCTTTAATTTATCAGTGATATAATGAATGTGTGCTCTGTGTCTAAATTTCTTAATTTAATTTTATTAACTTATTTATTATTTGGAGATTAGCATTCATAAAGAGATTTATAATTATTTTGTATTAATTTGTATTCATATTCGAATAATTTTCTTAATACTGTTATGAATATGAAAAATCAGTCACCTAATAAAATCCTGCCGATTGAAAGAGAAGAGTTACTGATTCAATGCGGTTTCAATGCTCTCGGACATGTCAGGCGACTGAAAGAGATACTGAGCTACTGATATATTTGAAACTGAAGTGATATACTGATATAATCACTCCTTGCGATATATATCTTTTGAATCAATCACTCCTGAGTTACACAACTCTAATATGAACCTCATTTAATAAACTACTAGTCTGTCATTCCGAAATGTCACACCCGAGATTCCGCCTAATAAGAGTTATAAGAAATTAAGCTTTTTTTTCTTCGAATTAATGCTTTTTGAAATAAAAACTTTCTAATTACATAATAATTGTGTGTTTACACATACATTTTTATGAATTAAAAGATATTTTTTGTGAATAAAGCTTATTTTATTAAAAAATGTTTAGCTAGCTAAACACTCCTTTAACTTCGGCGCCAGACCATGGCAATGAAGTAAATAATGGAAAAGAATGAAATTTAATTAGGAATTTGCAATACAAGAACCGAATAGTTTACGCATAACAGTCCTAATAAGTTTTTTATGTTTAAGAATATAGAACCAAAAAATAAAACGTTAATTTAGAAGTAGCACATTGTTAAAAGAGGTGACCTTAGCTCTAAAAGAGCTAAGTTGGCAACACTGTATCTAAATCGTAACGCCGTGATTACATTGTCCTAAATTGTAGACAATTTAAGAAGTAGAGCGGTTGTGACCCTCCTTACTTTCCAAATCGTATCCAATCTGTTCTAACTGCGATTACACCTTCCTGTTTCCTAATTAGGGTTTGTACAAATTAAATACCTAGTGTAATAAGCCCCTAAAAACACGCAATTTGATAGTTAGCTTTGTGTATTTTAAGTATACTTTTAAGTAGGTAACTATCACATTATAACGCGCTCATTTGGTGACAAACATTTCTCAAGCGATTAATTTTTTAAGAATACCTAGGTACCTACTTGCAATATTTTTTATGATTTAACCCTTGGCTTAGCGGCTGTATCTGTGACATGTTAATTTGCTCGAGTAAGTACGTACACGTACGGGTCTGCTGGTTCGCATCTTAAGAAGAAAGTAGGTATACCGTGAGATGACTGGCGACTCGCCCGACCGGTTATGCTTGACCCAATTATGGTCACTTATTGTAGCACCACTAAGTAATAAGTCCTTCCTCTTAAGTGCGAGCGCACACGACCGACAATCGGTGGGCGATCATTTGATCGATTTTTTGTTTGGTAACGTACACATTTATGAACGTTCCATTTTTCACCGATAATCGGGTCGGCCGGGATTCACCGATATTATTTTTTTTTAGTCAAAAAATCGGTCACCGATAGTCGATCGTATGCGTTCGCGTTAATCTATATTTACAACCTGTTACTTAACTAACAATTTTATGTAACTAATTCTCAATCGAATTTATACGAAATTTTCTTTCACCATTCACTACTTACCTACATTCTATGAGTCGGTCGACTACAAAAAATCTTTAGTTTTTAAACTCAACCCAGCTGTTATAGTTTTCCTTGTAATTTCATATATATACCTACTTCTACTTACTGTTAATTTGTCACGTATCTGTAAACAATCATTTGCAGCCTGCAGGCAGTGGGAAGGTAACATTTGACTCTTACAAAAATTAGCACTTAAAAACTTAGTTTTTCAAGGTTTTTCACAAACGAATCGCTAAATCGAAAAATTGTGCTCAGCATATTTTCCATCCATACCATGAGATAAATAATTACGACGAGAAAATTAAACCAACTTTACAATAATCGGCGTTTTAAATATACAGTGGTGGAAATATAATAAGAAACACTTAAAACGGATCTTAATTTTATACCTGTAACATAATTTGCCGTCACAGTTTTAATTTGGAAATGAAGCAACATAAAAATATCAAATGACTTACCTATAATTAATAAAAAAATCACAAACATACAACTAAACAACTACCTTTTCAATATATGTTTATAGAAACACTTAAATGGCTTTTAAAGTATTAACAATAATAGACAACTAACAGAAATATAAGTACTTACATTGAAAATTAAATTACTATAAGTAGCTGACCCAGCCACACGTTGCATTTGGCTTAATAGTTATTAATAGTACCTACGTTGGATCAATGTAATACTAAACTTACTAATGTAGTGAAATTAATATTTACCAATGGCACCGCCACCACCACCTGCGTCCTTGCGCGTTATCACACGGGATTATTTTGACACTACACAACCAACAGAAGCGTTAATTTCTATGTGACATTGTTAGCAGCGTTAGACGTTAACAAATTTTGTATCCAACTACGCAAATGTGGCCACCGTGCTTAGCTGTTATTTTTTATTGCATTCAATAAGGCGTATTATGACGTAGGCGTTAACATTAACATTTACGCAGGTGGAGCCTCAGCATAATAAAAATAAAAACGTTTTGATTAAGAACCCTTAAAGAAATCAAAACCCAACACCATCTACAGGACGGTTATCAGATCTAGATAAGCAAGTGTCATAAACTCACACCGTCATCTTTTTGACACTTATGGAACTAACAAATAATTACAAATAATATTATTTGCAATTACAAATTTTTAGCTCAATAATGAAGATTATTATCTTCATTCCGATCTATTAAGTTGGTTCAAATTACATACCTACATCAAACCAAATTTCAAAAAAAATCGGTTAAGTAGTTTCAGAATTTATCTCGGATTTCAGAGCTTTATATATTACAGATATATACTAGCTAAGCCCGCTAAAAATATTTTGAAAAAAATTCGGTGAAGCCGTTTCGGAGGAGTTCGATAACAAACACTGTAACACGAGATTTTTATATAAAACTAGTGGGTCCGACAAACGTTGTCCTGTCCGTTTCAATGGCAACAATTGTACGTATAAACCTTCCCTAAACCTATTCAAATATACACAGAAAATTTGGTAAAAATCGGTCAAGCCGTTCCCGGCAGATGTTATCCTGCCCGATTCCAGCGCCACTTACCGGGTCCAACTTTACGTTTAAACCTTCCTTGGACCTATTCAAACACACAGAAAATTTCGTAAGAATAGCTCGAGTTTTTGCGAGACTAACACACAGCGTTTTATTTTTTCATATATAACTACTACTAGTTTCATTTTTATATAAAGAAGAAGAAGAAGAAGAAAATAACGCAAAAACAAATCATTAACATTTGGAAATATTCTGCGACAACTGTTTCAGTCAAAATAAACAAATTTTTGATCACATTCTTCGACCAGTTATACAACCCGATACCAGGCCACTCAATGATGCCAATCGATATAGATTTTGCCCTAATTGAAAGACAAAAACGCGAGAAGTCACTAAAAATATACGTGAAGTTCGTAAAGGACTGCAAATTTTCAAAGAAGCTTGAAGTAGTTTATATAGAAAAATTGGGAGGAAAATTAGAGTTTTCCTCGATTTTCATGGGATCCCATCATCAGATCCTGACTTTGGTGACCTCGGGACCACCCCAGGAGTATAGCTACTCTATCAAATATTAGGTCCGCTTACATATGAAATTGGCGTTTTGCCGTACTGGCCACTTTGATCTCAAATATCTCCTCTATGGTTAGAAATTCCAAATTCACTCCAAAATACTCATGTATTTGTGTTTCGAAAATTATAATTCACTTGTTTTTTCCTCAATTGTTTTTTTTCTTCGCGTCACTCAGTTTACTAAATGGAAAACTTAAAATATCGCGTTATTTTCGAGTACGAGTTCCACCGTGGCACCAGTGCTGCAGAAACGGCTCGAAGGATTAATGATGTGTATGACGACGGTGCCGCAAAAGAAAACACAGTGCGTTTTTGGTTCCAACGTGTTCGTTCTGGAAATTTCGACCTACAGAACAAGCCCTGTAGACGGCCGGAGACCAAAGTTGATAATGAAGAATTGAAGGCTATTGTGGTAGCGGATCCATCGCAAACCACGTTCGAGTTAGCAGCAGCAAAAACTGTTTTAATCCACTTGAAGCAAATTGGGAAGGTGAAAAAGCTTGAAAGGTGGGTACCTCACGAATTGAGTGAAGCAAATCAACGAACGCGCGTTGACTGCTGCGTTGCATTACTCAACCGGCACAATAATGAAGGGATTTTAAATCGAATCATTACTTGTGATGAAAAGTGGGTCCTGTACGATACTCGGAAAAAATCAACTCCGATGGGGCAGTCCAAACCGCCTTAACAGAATTTATTAATTCCCGTCCGAATGGTTTTTTTAGTAAAGGGATCGATGAACTACCTATGAGATGGCAAAAGTGCATAGATAGCAATGGTACATACTTTGATTGAATAAATATATTTTATTTAAAAAAAACTACTTTATGTTCCTCCCATACAAAACGCCAATTTCATATGTAAGGACCTAATACAAAAAGAATTTTGAAAATCGGTCCAAAATTGGCGGAGTAATACACATACGCATAACATACACATGATACACACAAAACACGTTGGACAAACCTTATAATTTAAGGGTTTTCCTCGATTTTCATGGGATTCCATTATCAGATCCTAACTTTGGTGACCATGGGACCACCCTTGGAGTATACTCTATCGAATACAAAAATAATTTTGAAAATCGGTCTACAATTGGCGGCAAAATATAGGTTTCTCCGCAAAAATTGATCGATTTAATTTGATCGATTTAATTACTGTTTGAGGAAACACCAAGGTCGTGAGATTTCAAAAATAAGTATTTGTAAAAAGTATTGCTGTCGCGCTGTATGCCCAAACTGCTCGCTGACAACTGCAGCTGGGACCGAAAATACCTATGAAAAGTACACAAAATATACGTTTCGTACCTAGTCCCCTGTTTTCTCCGCGAAAAATTGACCGACTAAAGGCCTCTGCATACGTAACGTGCTTAGAACGTGGACGGAGCGAGGACGGCACGGAGACGGGACGTGGTGTAGAAAACCCTGACGTGGAGTTTAATGCATATGCAACGTGACAGTGACTCGTAACTAACGTGCTAGTGTTGTGAATAGGAAAGATGGACTTTTTATTTGAAGAATTGTCTATAATTGCTATTGCTTTAGATGACGAAAAAGCTATGGCTGCCAAGGGGAAAATGAGATTTTCTGTACATCCATACTAATATTATAAATGGGAAAGTGTGTGTGTGTATTTGTTTGTCCGTCTTTGGCGGCAAAACAGAGCGACGGATTGAAGTGATTTTTTAAGTGGAGATAGTTGAACGGATGGAGAGTGACATAGGCTACTTTTTGTCTCTTTCTAACCCCCCTCTTCCCTAAAATGGGGGGTGGAAGTTTGTATGGAGCATTCCGCAATTTTCAAGGTAGAAAGCTAAAAATTGTGACTAACAAAAAAATCGTGCATCATTTCTTTTTTGGAAATCTGCCCCCAACCCCTTAAAAGAGGGGTGAAATTTTATATGGGACTTTTTGCAGTTTTCAAGGTAGGAAGCTAAAAATCGGTACACAAGACTCTTTGTTACCAACGAAAAATACCTGCCTTATTTTTTTTTTTTAAATCTTCGGTGTTACCCCGAATTTAACGCGAGCGAAGTCGCGGGCAAAAGCTAGTCTTACATATCTTACAAGAAGAATTTCACTTTTTGAGCATATGTTGTCGAATCTGAATCATTATTTTTTTTGCTTAACAATATAATATAAGAAGTATTTTTTGTGTTCCAAATAGAAATTAATTTAATTACTAGGGAAAAAATGAAATTCAGTATAATATTATATCCCTGTTTTTTAGAGGCTTGAAATGAGTTACTACACATTGAGTTTACATGACCTAGAATTTATCAATCTTGAGTAGGTAGGTGCGAAAATATTATAAATAAAGTTATGAATGCAGTAAAAAATTTAAATGAAACTTATCGTTTACAGTGAGTGATGATTCGACTGCAATTTTACGCCAGAGAAAATTTTTATGCTTCGTGTCTAAATACTTTGCGTCTGCAAAATTATACAAAGCTAGATATGAACGTACACACTCGGTTAGTTTTTCGTCGTCCATTTTCAATTCTTGTGGCATCACTATATAGGTATCTGAAGCGAGCGGAGTGAGTGTGCATACGCAGCGAAACCACGGACGGGACGGGGCACGTACGGGGCGGGACGTGCTAAACATCGTCGCCGACGATATTTTTCCCTTCACGTGGGCGCCACGTTCCCGTCCCGTCCGTGCGCTCGTGCCGTATACACTATCGGATACATTTTCTATAAAACGATATTTGCAAAATTTCTCGTCCCGTTCCGTCCTAGTAAAAACACGTTACGTATGCAGAGGCCTTTAATTACGTTTTACGTTAAAAATTAAAGCAAAGCTTTTACTGTGTTTCTATGTTTAGCTTTTTTCATATAATATTGTTAAATTTTTTTGCTGGAAGTTTGAACACAACAGAAAATTAGGTCAATTTTTTAGGCTTTTGAAGGCTTAATATCTCTTTTAATAAATAACTTGATAAAAAAAGGAAAACATAGGAATATGCTTATAGTGGTCATTGATTTTATTGGAAAAATAGTGTCATTATCCAGGAAGGAAACAGGGGGGGGGGGGGGGGCTACGTTTGTATGGAAAAACGGCCTGTACGATTTCCTCTTAAAGCAAGGCTTTTTCTGTGTTATTGTTTCGCTTTTTTCATATAATCTTGCTCAATTTGTTTACAAAGCTAAGATATTATGAAAAACTAGGATATTAAAGAGTTCAGGGTAGGTAAAGCATTTAAACTCCTGAAATATTACATGCAAAATAGAAAAATGTTTGTAGAAATCAAAACGTGAAGTGAGAACAGTATGTGTGAAATGGAGTATAAATCCCAGACGGTTAGCACTACAGTTGGAGTGCCGCAAGGTTTAATTTTGGGTCCTATATTTTTTTTTTTTTTTTTTTTTTTTTATGAATGATTTAGGCCGACGTAACCATATGTGGTGTATGGCTTTTAAAGAATAAAAAAAATGAATGATTTAGTATATTATGCTTTAAATGCTGTGGTAAATGCTGTAAATTAGTCCTGTTTGCAGATGATATAAATGCTATAGTATCTAGTAATGAACTCGACACTTTAGAAGCAAATATAAATTATACCTTGGTAAAGATGAATGAATGGTTTTCATCAAATGGAATGATGGTAAATAAAAAGAAAACCAATGTCATGTTGTTCCGCACTAATGCTAGAGATAATTCTAATATAAATGTTATGCTGGATAATGAAAGAGTGCAATTAGTTGATGTCGCAATGTTCCTGGGAGTTAAGCCGTTAAGTGCCCACAACTCAAAACTAAAAAACGGACTTCGTGATTTTACGAATGGGGGCGTCCAAATAAGTTTTAGCACGATCAGAATAAACTTAGTATATTTTATGTGCGTGAGAAAGAAGCGTGAACCAATTTCAGAGCGGACTAGAAGTTTGGCGCAAACTATATCTATCTTGAACCTAAGCGCGTAGTGACAAAGACCCTCAGACTGAGGACTCCAATGGACTCGCAATATACTAAAAATGGCACGAATAAAGCGTCCAGGAGGGGCAATCGCACTATTTACAACCTTTGAACCTGATCAGAAACGCTTCCGTTCCCATACATTTTGACAACACCATGACAGCTATCAAATGTCAAAACATATGGGAACGGTAACGTTTTGATTTTGGTTAAAACGTTCGTAAATAGTGCGATTGCCCCTCAGTCCGCCATTACAAATCACCGTGTTGTTGTGCTAAAATATCAGTCAGTGAGCGTTTTTTGTGAGTGTATTTTACAGTTCTATGGTTTTCATTGTTTTTTTTTAATAAATTGTATAAAGAAAAACATAATAAGTGTGGAATATTGTATGCAGCGTCCCTAATTTTTTCCGGCATCTTAAAGCACTCATATCCTTTGGTGTCCTTAGTATGAGTGAGACCTGACTATGTTATCACCAGCGATAAATCCATCCTCAATCACGGGTTATGGTAGCAATTTCAGACCCAAAAAGGATGGTACAGGTGAGATAGATGGGTATTTGATGCTAACTCTTCGTGACAAAAATATTTAATAAAGTGGAAGTATACGAAACCAACAAGAAATGATAACACCAAAAGCTAATGAAACGTGCTAAAAATGTTGCAAGTCTTTGCTTATCTGGAACGCGCCTTAAACGTTTTTTAGTCTGTGTTAAAGTTTTGCGATTTTGTGACGTTACCTACCAATGCTATAATATTTAAAAAAAAAGATTTTGTCAGAATGTCAAAAATGAGTTTTTGAGCTAATTTGCCGAAAAATCACATTATTTCTGTATTTTTACAAACATGGGAGGTTCACAAAGCACACGTAAAGTTACTGTTGAAAATGAAAACGCCATACAAGTGTCCCAGGAAGCGCTAAATAGAATACAAGCTCAGTTGTCATCCAATGTAAAGTTACATTACATAATTTATGTCAATCTTTAAGGATTATTTTAACATAAAACCACAAAAATATCTTACCAAAGGCATTAAGAAGCTAGCCTTTAAGACTTTCAGTCAAATTATTCTATATGAAGTTTTAGGTTAAGTCAATGGTAACATTTTCGCCTTCAGCAGTAATAATTTATACTAACTCTAATTTTCATACATTCTACAGCAATCTGAACAAGGACCTCCGTCAACTCCGTATATCTCACCACCTGCAATTGAACATAAACGACAAGATAACGCAGCAGAAGAAGCATACTGGGCGCGGCGAATAGAAAATTTGAAACGAGCACACGAAAAAATTAATTCTGGCATGCAGTTGGAATATCAAAAAACATTAAATGAGGCAAACAAATTATTTGAATTAACACAAGCAGATAAAGTAGCCACAAAATTGCCTCCTTGTCAAACTGAGAAATCTAAGGTAATAGCTATGAATATGCACAATTACTATTTTATAATTGTCAGGATCACCTAAACCGTGATTTGTCGAAGCTATTACCAATACCAAAAACTGTTTTATTCACTTGGATGGAATGTTTCATTTATGTAAAAATATAGTTATAATATTGATTGAAATGAGATTAGTCATGGTCATGGCCCATGAAACTCATGTCAGAATCTTCATAAAATTATTCAAAACTATAAATTACCACATCTTCGAAATCAAAGGTGTACACATTAAAACTGGCCAATGTTTCTGTTTGCAATAAGCACTCTTAACAATTTTTTTAATGCAGTGCAATAATTTGCACTGCATTTAAAAAATTGTTAAGAGTAGGTATTATTTGCCAGCTGAGACATTGTGTTAACAGCAAAGATAGTATTACATTGGCATTGGTATAACAACAAAAACATTTGGCATTGTATTACATGAGTTACCACCCCCTTCTTATGAATTATGTGTGAGACCCCAGACAGGTGGCCAGCAGACCTATTCTCTAATTACTGTGAGTAACTAGAACTGTTATTTTTGAAAGGACCTTTATATCCATTATACTAGTTTAGTGATCTTAAGTGTTACGGCGGCGTTCACGATAGCAGTATAATAATAATAATAAAGCTTTATTTAATAAATATAATAATAAAGCTTTATATAAGATAGCAGTAATGGATGTTGTTTCTTTAAAAAATGACAGTTCTAGTTAGCAACCGAAGTTAGGCGCTTGACACATTGCCGCCGCATCCCGCTGCGGTGTACGGAGGGACGAAAACCGCATGCGGCTGCGGCGGCACGGAACCGTGCTACCATACGGTTTGCTCTGTATCACCGTCTGGAGCTGCGGCGCACGACGCACCGCATCACCACATTATCTATGTCGAGATCTATTACGCGTATGCACGACTTCTACACAAAAAACCGTACGATACTCCGGCACAGTGTGATATACCCCGCGGACCGCACCGTCCGGGAGTGCGGTGCCGTCGCGCGCGCCGCACAACCGCACGGGCATGCGGTGTGAATGTGTTATACCCTGCGGTTTTTGTATACAAATTACGATACTTCAGTCAAAATTAAAAACCGCAGCGCCGCACACCAGAGCGGTGTCCGGTGCAATGTGTTATGCGCCTTAGAGAATGGGCCTGCAGAACAGGACTTGTATCTTCTAGTCAATGGTTGGTCCCACTGGGCTATCCCCTTCACAGCTGCATAGGGTAGTTGGAAAGTGCATATGAAAGCACATCTCCATCCACAATAAGTTTACGTTACGAATATATAAGTGATTTCAATTCACACATTTTTATTATTTCAAAATTAAGGTTTCAAAACTATCACTTCACTTTTCAGGTATTAGAATGCTACAATGCAAACCCAGGCAAGACATTGACATGTTCAATGTTAGTAAATGAATTTAATGACTGTGTCTGTCGAAGCAGGGTGGCAGCAGTATCAGCATCTTCCTAAGCTTTACTGTCTTTGTAAATATTACTGAAAAAGGCGATTTACCATCGATATTGTCATTAAATTATTAACCAAATGGTTACCAGCTCTGCATGTGTAGATTTAATATTAATAATACTGTATGAATAAACTGTTACTTTAATACTGTTTGTGTTATTAAACATTTTTAAGGCAAATATTTTATGATTATGATTATTCATATACGAGGGCGATTCAACAAATATTTAGCCTACAAAAGAAAAACGAAAATTTTAAGAAAGTAGAGTTTTATTTTTCAACATAGTCTTTCAACTCAATACACTTGGCCCAGCGATGCTCAAACTTTTTAACCCGTCCAAAAAATACGATTTCCCGAGGTCTTCAAAATAGGTCTCTGTGGCGGCGATAACCTCATCATTTGACCCAAATCTTTTGCCGGCGAGTGACTTTTTCAGATTTGGGAACAAGAAGAAGTGCACAGGGAGCCAATGGAGAATACGGTGGATGGGGGAGGAATTCGTAGCGCAGTTCGACCAATTTGGCCATGACGACGGCGGAGGTGTGAGCCGGCGCGTTGTCGTGGTGAAACAGCACTTTTTTCTTTGCCAAATGGGGCCGTTTTTTTTTCAATTCGGCGTGGAATCGGCGCCATAAGTCGGAATAGTAGAGCCCCGTGATTGTTTTACCCTTCTCGAGGTAATCGATGTAGATCACCCCATGTGAGTCCCAAAAAACACTGGCCATCACCTTTCCGACCGATTGAACAGTCTTCGCCTTCTTTGGAGCACGTTCGCCGGGTAAAGTCCACTGTTTCGACTGTTCCTTGATCTCTGGTGTGTACCAGTGAACCCATGTTTCGTCGACGGTCACAAAACGACGCAAAAACTCCGCCGGATTGCGTTAAAACAGCGCCAAACATGTCGCCGATGTGGTCTCACGGTTGCGCTTGTTGTCTGGTGCGAGCAAACGCGGCACCCATCGCGCCGATAACTTTTTCATACCCAGTTCTTCGTGCAGAATATGATGCACTGTCCCTTCTGCGATGCCTACAGTCTCAGCTATCTCGCGAATCTTCAATCGCCGTTCTGCCAACACGAGGATGGAGGTGGATTTTTTTTACGTTTTCCTCCGTAGTAGCCGTTTTCGGTGCACCTGGGCGTGGCTCATCAAAAACCGACGTGCGGCCACGAGCAAACTCGTTGAACCAATTTTTGACGGTCGCCATCGAAGGAGAAGAGTCATCGTACACAGCATCCAAGCGCTCTTTGATTTCGCTGCGCGTTTTCCCTTCCAAAAACAAGAATCTGATCACTGAACGATATTGTTCTTTTTCCATTTTTGTAAAACCGACCGACACTTTCCGTATATAAAAGGTACTCTGTGACCGACACGCTCGCTTCCAAAGGCTGTCAAAACAAAACAAATGAAGGGAAAAGCTGAAAAGTAGACTTCAAAAAGTATTTACTGCATGATAGTAAAACTCTTTTGTAACAACAGCGCCATCGGGCGGCAAGGCTAAGTAATAATTGAATGCCCCTCGTATATTCTCAATTGAAAATGTATAATTATGCAAAAAGAGTGAACACAATTGTGTTTTATATAAAATGTTTTTCATTATAATTTGGAGAGGATTATCAAGATTGTTTACATTCTGCTTTACCTAAAAAGTGGTACAACTACAAATATCTGTAGTCGCGCAATTCCTAAAACCCTTACACTTACAATAAGATTAACCTCCATTTATTGTTCAGTTTCTTAATGCCTTTTTAAAAGGAAAATATGTAATAAAAATGTTGTCAAACATGACTCATATTTAAGCAAAATTATATACCTCGACTTAAAAAAGCCAAGTGAGATATCAAATCAATGGAATGGAACATGTTTCAAAGTAGGGTAATATCCATGATTAGATTCCATTCCTACATATATATTGTCTCTGCCCATTACTAGAGAAGGTAATCAATATCCATTACCATAGCAACAGTTTAACATGTTAAGCATAACTTAGCTTGGCATTCTGTAAATTGTTCCAAAAAATACATTTCACAATTTAGACATGCCAAGATGTCAACAAAAATCGGAAGGAAAACCAAGCAAAGTGCCTCTATACCCCGGGTTTCCAGAGTTGGCTAGATCAGATGTCAGCATTTATCCCTCGTACACTAAATTGGGGCTCGCCTAGTAAGTTATTAGGAAGTTTTATTTATCAATACAATTTACAAAGTTCGTAATTTAAGAGTTTCTTTTAGCCGCGTAAGATGCCGCCATAGATACCATTGGGCAAGTGTCGCCCAGCGAAAACAATTTTTGAAGGAGCTACACAGCTTTGAAAAACTACAACCAAATGCCTTAGATGGTGTGAGAGTCCACAGGGAATTTTCTCAAGGCATTCTTTCTCACAAAATACCTTCCCGAAGATATATACAGAAACTTACACCAGATACTCTAACTTCTAAACAACGAATAAGAGTGGAAGAAATAATAAGTGGAAGAGTTGTTTTTACTTAAAAATAATTCTAAATAATGAGTTTGTATTAACATTGAATATTTTCTGATTTCTTATATTAATATGTATTCCCATAAAATGTAACTTTTATATTATTTCATTCAACATCCCCATATACATAACTTTAAATTATCTAAATTAATATTGAGAGTACAAAAAAGCAAATGTTGATGATTTTCAAAACAATGTATATTACTGAAAATAAATTATTTGCATTACTGTATGGATTGTTTTGGACTGTTGATGAATAATATAGTTCTTTTATAAAGTATACTCAAATAATTTCCACTCAGGTCAGGATCAAATAAAATCAATTAAAATATAGAACAAAAATCTTTATTATAAAACCTACATTTACTCTTCTTTAAGTTTTCTCTTTTTCATCTTTTTACTTTTTTCCACATTACTTTGCAAGTAATGTGCCTCCTTTTTGGCTTGAGATATTTCAGCTCGTAATCTTTGCTTGTAAACTGCTCTTTCATAAGCAAGCCTTTCACTTAAATGAACCCACTTGAATCTTGGGATGTATTTTATGTTCCATATCATGTCATAATACCGGGACTTCTTTCGTGTTCCAATCTTTGTATTATTTAGTTTAACAGCTATCTCCTTTGCAACTTTCTTCTTTTCAAATTCCACCCATCCTTCTTTAAACTGATTGGGGATACGCTTACGTTTTTCACCAGGTTCTGAAATTGACTAAGGTGATAAGAAATTTATAGAAAAGAAACAGTGTTTTTAAAATTTGGGACTTCAATAAATTACGTATTTCAAACTTTTGGAGAAGTAGCATTTTGCTGTGTTCAAGATTTATCGCCTAACACAGGATGTGGACAAAATGTGACTATAATATTCTTTTGCATCTTTCATTTCACAGTGAATCAAGATTTAATTGGCGTTCCAACTTACAGGGTCCAAAAAACTAGGCTCATTTATAGGGAAATGTGTCAACTTTTTACAAAAAAGTTTCACATGTTACTAATTTGCCTTTTCATAAGTTTATAGCGCATGTATAAAAGACAACAAGAAATTTATAAGTAAAGGATTGTATAAGTCAACGATTATTTAAAATAATGCCAATGCCTGGTGTTGATTTGAAGGCTCTTCGTAAAGAATTGTGTTGTTGTGTATAACTATTTATGTAAACAAATATTGCTGTTTAACGACATACATTTTTGGAAATGTCGTTATTTCTGATGAAGGTGACAAGTTTCTTAGGCTCATTCTTCTTATCAGCTAAAAGATGACCTGAATGGGTGTGGGGAAAAGGACGACTCAAAACATTTCTATCAAGTCACATTTGACTATGAAATATTTTGATTGATAAATGTGTCTCTTTCGCGTTTACTGTCCACTGGACCACGGCACATGCGAAGCCTGCTAGTAAACATAACCTCAAATGTTAATACATATACTTGCTTTTATTTAGCTGTAGATAAATCCGACCAACCTCGCCAAATTGACTAAATATTTCACGAATCTTAGCTACATTCATATACGGAGGAATTGTTGATAAGTAAACTATACCGCGCTTCTTCACTTTCTTTTTGTTGTTTTCCATCTTTTCAGTGCCAGACACACTATCTAGAGTTTCACAGTCTGAACCGTTTTCAGGTACACGTTCCATTCTGATTTAATAATGCAATCATAAAAATAAAACTAACATTTACATAAAAAACTAAATATTTATAGCCAACCAACCAAAGTAACAAACACCTGATTTTTAATTCTGACAGTGACAGTCACATATTTTTTTTAATATTCGCCCTATAGGGAAGGCAAAAAGAATAGAGCTCATACAGCCTTGGCTTGGTAATTTTTTCCCTAAATAATATCTAGCTCAAGCCCAGGGTCTTAATAGAAGTCGATTGTTATTCGGACCCGGAACATGAAAACATGCAGTTTCTTCAGTTTCATGTTCCCTGTGTGTGGTCATAATATCTAACCTAACCTAGTGTTTTTAGTTTGATCTTATTAGGTTTTTTCGTTAAAAATTCACTATCTTCTTCTTCAAATGTCACCTAACATTACCACCTACATTTAAACTGTTGTTCTAATGTCAGGATAACGATAGCGAGTGACCGCTATGAGTTAGGCGGTAGCCCCCCAGCAGGCCTATTCTGTAACTTCGGTTGCTAACTAGAACTGTAATTTTTGGACGGAACTTAACATCCATTACTGCTATCATGAACGCTGCCGTAACATATAAGATCACTAAGCCAGTAATGAATATTAAAGTATCTTTCAAAAATGAAAATTCTAGTAACCAACCGTAGTTAGAAAATAGGCCTGCAGCTGATCGAGAGCTCGATGAAATATCTCGGTCTGGTACTGGATCCCCGATGGGATTTCGAGGAGCACTTTAAGCTGCGGCAGTTTAATCTTACGGCAGCACTTTAATCTTACGGCGGCAAACAGCCTTGGGGCGAGGGCCCCAAGGCTGTCTGCCGCCGTGGCAGCCCTTGGACGGGTCCTCCCAACGTGGGGGGACCGGGCGCAGTGAGCCGTCGGTTTTATCAAACCGTGATTAAGTCGATGGCGCTGTACGGAGCCCCGACGAGCTCCGACGCAGGCGGTTGGGTAGGAGGAGGCGCGTTCCTGGATGCGCGCCACCAACTCCCTTAAGCAAGCCTAGGATGAAATGGCCTGACCAGCCAACAACCGGTTGGGAGACATTACTTTTCTATCCCTGGTCTGCCCGTCCGGGGGGTCGCATTATAGCCTTTGGCGACCCCTCCGTATAGTAGTCCCAGCGCATGGGTCATCAGTGCTGGCTCACCGTTGGGACTGTCTCAAGGGGCTGCGCTCGGGGAATGGCTAGCGCCGATCCCGATCGTTCCTCTATGGGGGTGGATGTTGCTGGAGGTTAGTTTAGCCAGGTATGGGGCTTATACCCGAGTCCAATGGCATATCCAAGGGGCGGCTTTGTCAGCTTTTCAGTCCCTTGTTGAATAGTACAGATATTCCCCCTCCCTAAAAAAATAAGTTAGACATTATGACTACACATAGCGCCCACAGTGGAGCATGAAAGCCACAGCCTTAATTAAGTCATGGCTCAAAGGTCATAGCAGCCCAGCCATAAATTCCTAAAAAAATCGCAGCAGCCAACCCCACCCTGCGTTCGTAAACCATCGCTCGACGTCGGGCGATCGCCCCTGGGCTACGTTCCAAAACATCACCCGAGTGCACTCGGTCACCCGAAGTATGTCCTACAACATTTCGGGTGCACTCGAGAGTGTTGGAGTGGCGTGTCCTAAAACGCTACGGAGTGCACTCGATCGAGTAGAATCTCACCCGCATAATATAGCAAGGTGTAATTTCACTCGATTGGATTTGGCGGGAAATTGTGTGGATTTTAAAGTTGTGTGTGATTGTGATTACAAAGATTTCATATTCACACACAATTTGTGCATCTCGGAGAGCGAGGATGCGCTTCGTAACGTCGACAATAAGTTAATTTTAAATTCCAAAGACTAAAGGTATCGTAAGTGACACGATTGTAAAATTGGCCTTCATTTCCGTTGAAGCTAGGTTAGGCCGCGATTTAACAGAATTCATATTCTGTTGGTTTTAGCAATTTCGTAGATGAAACAGAGGAATGAAATCCATGCATTAAAGCGAACGGACGCGCCGATGAATTATATATTTTCTTATTTTTGTATATTTGGTTATGTAAACAAAGCAGACAACACTCTTGCCGTTCTAAAACCACCAACACTCCGACCACCCTAACCGGCCACTCTCCCCCCACCACCTACTCACTCCGGGTGATGTTTTGGAACGTAGCCCAGAGAGGATGACGCTCTTCGTCGGACGTTTTAGAACGACATCGTAAGCTATGGCAGTCAAATGTCATTTTGATGTCAAAATAACCTAAAATTTATAAATATTGCTTCAGTCAGTTTTTTTACTTGTTTTGATCAATTAGCACTTCGCCCATAGAAATAATTAAGCAAATATCCATCTCATATATAAACAATGCCATTTTCATCCATAATAATGTTTCCATTTTCTGTAACTATTTCTATTGTCTTCATATTTATGAAATTACAAAATACAGTCGAGTAATTATATATCTACGATAATACAAAATGAAATTGTTTACAAATTATTACAAAAAAGAGGACATAGCCGAATTGACGGACATGTCATCTGTCAAATAAACGTCAGGGCGATTTTCACCCACCCATTTCACGTCACGGGGCGACCGGTGCGTTGTCGAGCGAGGTTTACGAACGGCTATACATGCATGATCGTCGTGCGTTTACACCGGGTGTTTTCGAACGGCGTACGTCATCAAGCGTCGTCGGGCGACATTTACGAACGCAGGCCTGTGAAAGCTTTAGTACCATTGTGGAAGTTTTGGCGCTACCGTCGCATGTTAGCCATCTGTTTGTCCGATGACGTCATTGAATGACATCACGGATGCCATGCATAGAGTAAGGCATGCCATGTCGTTGTCACTGTCCTCTGTCTGTCTGTTATGTCAACAACTGAGTCGAATGCCGGTGATTTGCTTGTGATTTCCTCGCATTATTACTTGAGTTGAGATTCTTGTAACGCCAAAACTTCCCGTTCTGTTGTCGTGATTACCTTTAACACGTAGACGCTAAGCAGTTTACTGATACCGTGATTTTCGTGAGCTTGGACGCTAGTAGTGCCGCCCGTGAATCTTGTGCTACAAACAAGAAAAGCTTGGACGCCTTGGTACCAGTGAAAAACATTCATCATGAGTGTCCTAAAGTGCTGTGTTGGTGGTTGCAATAGTACTAATGTATCACATCGGTTGTACAATTTCCCAAAAAATGACAAATTGAGAAGTCTGTGGTTGAGCTTTATTGCACCCACAAATCCAAAACTTATCGGTTTATCATACATACAATTAAAAAGAAAACTTGTGTGCCAAAAACACTTCGACAAGGAGCAATTTAATGCAGAGAAACGACTTCGATACTCCTATCCATGTCTCATGAGTGAAAAAGAATTGAAACATGGTGTGCCTCTCAACATGGAAAGTAAGTCCAGTTATAATTTTACATTTCATTTTGCACTTAGTTATGTTTATAGAGCGTCGGTGGCGCAGTGGACTCGGCACTTGCCTTCCAATCGGGGGGTCGGGGTTCGAGACCCGCCATGTACCAATGTGTTTTTCGTTTCGAATTTCATATGTACATTTGTCTGACGCTCCTACGGTGAAGGAAAACATCGTGAGGCAACCTGCATACATCTGCGAAGAAATTCAATGATGTATGTGAAGTCGACCAAGCGTCGACTGGGCCAGCGTGGTTGACTAAGGCCTAATCACCCTAATATAGGGTAGGCTCGAGCCCCTCGGTGGGGACGTATATGGGCTGTGATGATGATGTATTTATACAAACTCTGGCCGACTTACACTAAACAACCACATAAAACTTATCCAACTTATAATATAATAAACATTGACATCTTATTGTATCGGTTATCTTATTATTATAAATCTTCAATTATTATAAATCTTTCAATTTTTTTTGCAGGTTGGAATGTTATGGGTGAACATAACTATTCCCACACACAGAGTGAAAATGCAAACATTTGCAAACATATGTGGATTTGTCCTGGTTGGGTTGCAGTGTGCATCAGAAGACATTATCTTTGTGTTTCCTAAAAATTGTAAAACGTTTACAAGCACTTAATTGGTGCAACATTATTAATAAAATATTGAAGGGACAAATTGAAAAGAAGTATGTAAATAAAATGTCCGAAGCCCATAACATTGCATACAAAAAGTATGAAACTTTTAGATTAAGAAAAAGATCAATAAAAAAGTAAAAAAATTAAAAATATTGTTTTTTTTCACCTTTTGTATACCATAAATAAAACGATAATCATATCGAATCGATATTTGTTGACATCACTAGCTGTCGATATCGATAATTCCATAAGATTCAACACATCACTATGTTTACGTCATTATTACAGAATAGAATAGCTACATGTCAAAATTTGAAATCGAATTCGACACTAGCGCCAAGACGAGAACATGGGAACTAACGGCCAATTTCACTTTCGCATCTGTAGCTTGCTACTTACGTAGTAACCATAGATATAGAATGAAATAGATGGGCTATAAAAGCCGTCAAACATGAGGAAAAGAGATAAACTTATACACATTGCCAAAGGAAAGAAGAAGATGGCATAATTTTTTTTTGTCCTTGTTACCGTATATAGGTGAAACTGGTAGTGGGGATTGTTTATCACCAGCCTCTGGTGCTAAACAAATACGCGGAAGAAATTTGTTGTGTGAATTATAGCTTACTGTGTAATTATTTAACACTTTAATTAGTGTAATTGTGAACTATTTGAACATTTAAATCATGGTGCACTGCTCCGTTTTAGGTTGTAATAGTGATAGTGCTAGAAAACAGGAAAATATAACCTTTTACAGGTAAGACCTAAATTGTGTCAATAAAAAGCTCCAAAACTATTTTTTAAATTATAAACACAAGTTATATTGCAATATTTTATCATTCTACTATGGTTCTCTATCATATTATGGGATTAAACATGAAATTTCAAACTAAGTAGTAAGGTTACTGTTAACCTAACAAGCTAGGAATGTCGCTATACAATATGGCCACGTATACAGCCAACGCGTATAACATTTTGCCGGGTTATAATGATACCAGTTACGCTACGACTATTTTTCCTTGATTCGTAGGTAATTTGTTACGTGAAAGGGAACTCACATAGTTTCTGGGTTACATTAATATTGACATATTTAAGTATAAAATTTTGAGCATTTTAGATAACAAATAATAAACAAAGTTAATTCTTTTGAAGTGAGACTTTCCATTTGCTTGTTTGTCTGTATTTAACAGATTTCCTTCGGAGATAACTACTCGAAAACAGTTGGGTTAAAGCTACTGGTCGATTGAATTGGCAGCCAACCAAGCATACCCGAATGTGTTCTAAGCATTTTAAACAACAGTGGATTCAGAAAAACAAAAAAGGCACTTTTCTTAGGAGTGGTGCTATTCCTAAACTTTTTTTACAGATCAGTAACTTATACATATTATATCTACAAGGTACATACCCTATCAAGCCAAAACCTAAATTTATTTTTCACAAACCCAACTATTTTTATGGGGGATTTCGAATTTTATTTTACAGTTTTGGATTAACATGGGTAGGGTAGGTACCAAATCCTTTTCTACTATTTTGATATGGCCAAACATATTATTAATGGTTTGATTTTGGTCATTTTCTATTAATATAACAAGTCTGACCATTAGTACAGATACAGTTTAAAAATTTATTAATTAATATTTTTAATGTTGTAAAATTAGAACCTGCTTTTATTTTTAACCTGTATACATAATTGTTTCAGGACGCATCGGTGTTGGATTTCGGTTCAAATTTGAATACGCCCCGAAAGAGAAAAATGTGGCTTCAAATGCTGGGTTTGAAACAATCAGCGAGGTCATCAAATAAAAAACTACGGCCAGTGCGTCAATCGCTTAAACGATTGGGAAAAAAAGTAGTCACACTTGAAAATGTGTAAAGTGATTTGAAGTGTAAGTTAATGATGCAAAATTAGTAGTTGGACATTTTAGATACTGTAGGAGGAACCAATAGAGATTTTCTGAAAAGATTTTTAGGAGTTGACAAAAGAAAGTATTCTGAACCTTTAAGGAAATTCGCGCTGTGCTTACACTTTTTAAGTTCAAAGGCATATGAGTTTGTACGTAAGCAACTTAATACGTGTTTACCACACCCAAAAACAGCTGGTGAGTGGCGAGGAGTAGACAGCCTCTAGAAAATGTTTGTGATTTATTAGCAATTTTGTGCCATAGCTAGTAATCTGGCTTAATCCAAATTAAATAAGTCATATCTCTACTTTGTCTGAATATTTAACAAGAACACATAGGATGTAGATATAGCTCTATGCACCGAACAAGTGTTTCTAATTAATTATATAGGTACTTGACAGAACATAATCTTCCTCAGAGATCTACAAATTGGTCTTGTCCTGCGCTATTTCCAAGTTGCCGCCAGCGGGGGCGAGGTTGGGGGTGGCAACACGGGCAACTAAGAATAACCAGCTATCTACATCGGCATCTTGCGTTCTTTGCCAGATCTTTTTTCCACATTGTGAGCAAGCTTACCAACTTTGGGCTTTTAGCACCATATTGAGTGCGGTATCAGTAGTTCAATTCTTGAACTTACCCAGCCCAAGTGAATTTTTACCTGTATTGTAGTGTATTTTATCTATGTAAGCCGAAGTCCTTTATTCAATGACAATAACGGTGCTATTGAAATATAATTTTAGAAAATGTTTATTTTAAATTTAATATTATACATTTTCTAAATCTTCACAAATATTTAGTAAATGTGTAAATATTGGATTTTAAATAAACTGCAGAGATAAAGAAAAAACAATGATTATTGCCCGCTGTATTATTAATCGAGCGACGATCTTCGCAAGGTACCTGGTATCCCAAGGTAGCTGGCAAAAGCTAGAAGCGAGTGGTCGCGGATCGTGCTCAGTGGCGAGCACTTGGAGAGGCCTATGTCCAGCAGTGGACGCGTGTGGATGATGATGATGATTCCTAATATTTTTTCTTATATTTGTAAAGATGTTTACATAATAGCTTAAATAAATAATAGTAAAATGTTTTAAAACGAAATATACTCGAGTAAATCCGAAAAGTGTAGTTTTATTTAATAGTGTAAATAACTTTAGACTGCGGCGAAGGTTGAATGAAGAATTCAATAAAAAAAATCGCAACTTCTTCCCACTTTTATTTTTTGAGACATATTATTGAGCGAGGGGCGCTCATTAAAATGTCTCAAAAAAATACGTATATTAATCAACCCTACTTTATGTTTATAGTGGTAAAAGCCACTATAAACATAAAGTAGGGTAAAACTTAAAGCAACACTGGTATACCCATCTACTTTAGGCAGGTATGACGTCATCTATGTCTGTCCCTTACGGGTATACGGTCACGTCCTATCTATTCATTCTTTATCTAAGGTAGTAACTAATACCTAATCTGTGCTTGCTACATATTATATTGATCTGTGCCTCAAGTCTAGTTTTTTTTGTGGTAATTGTGGTGTTTTTTCTTCGAATGCGAAAACAAATTCTTAACATAAATGTTAAATAAACTCCATTCTCATTGTTGAGTGCAGAATTACAGCAAAGGTCATTGATCATCAAAGGACTTTAAAAGTAGTAAAGGACTTTACAAGTTTACAACTATAAAATGGGTTGTGATGGCGGAACCATACCTCGCAGAGATGAACTAGTTAGATTGAAAAAGAAGCCTGAACAGGTATTATTTGATTAGGTACTTTTTATGTCGTGTGCTGTGTGCGAAATGTGCTTATATTTTTACTTTTCATTTTCGACAGTCACAATGCATCCATCAATGTTCTATTATGATAGTTATGGCGCAACTAAGGAGCTGATCATGGTAATTTTTCTCTTATAAACCCCACTAGCTTTCCGCTCGCGGCTTCGCCTGCGTTATTATTGTTTTCCCGTGGGAATTTTATATTTTCCCGTAGGAAAAATAATTTTGTAGCCTATTATACATATAGAAGACTGTTATTTATATTCAAGAGTTCGGATAACAAATTTCATAGAAATTAGAGCAGATTTTAAATATTTTGATTTTGAATTGAAACAACTGTCCAAATTTCACGATTACCATGAGCGGTTAGGGCTGTGCGCGCATCTATAGATGGGAACATCTTCTTTTATATATATAGATTACAGCTATATTGGGAGTCTGCAACATATGTATTAGTGTTACTTTGATTAGCAACATATGGCACATGTATGTTGACCTGTCAGCCACCAACCAGTCGCATGCGACCGGTGTGGTATTACGCTATATAATAATAAAAAATACCCTCACAAAAGGATATTTGTAAATTAATACATTTCTTTTTACAAAATGAAAAATGCACTTTGGATCTGAAATATATATATTTTTTTTTGTGAAAAAAATTTTTTGAGTGTATTTTAAAAAAAAAATCATAGCGTGACGTCACACCGGTCGCATGCGACCACCTAGAGCGGAGAAGTTAATCCAATTAAAAACTCAAACTTTCAACTAAAAACACGATTCCACCACAGCACTAAAACTAAATATAGTTTAGTCTTATCAACATTAGTGCCAACAAAATTGCCACCATTACCTTTTAATATTCTATGTTATAGTGATTACAATTAAGATTTTTTAAACAATACAGAAAGACAAAGATGCAGAGAGGTCATTCAAATGGCGTAATTGCGCTTTATCACAACAGCCATTACAAGAACCCGTAGTTGCATGTGGTCTCGGAAGACTGTACAGCAAGAGTTCTGTACTTGAAGCTTTACTAGACAAGGAAACAAAACCGGAATCTATTAATCACATCAAAAATTTGAAGGTAATGCGTTTGAATCTAGTTTTCAATGATTGATTGTAACAAATTTAAAAAATACACTTATGAGTTTTATATTTTTATGAAATTGACTTGAAATTTGAAAGAAAAAACCAAATCCATATACATGGTTATTTTTTTATCACCCTGGAATATTTTAGGGAGGCTTCACGGTATTAAATTGTTTTAAATGTAAATAAAAAAAATAACTTACTTATGATAGAATACAGCATTTTTTTTTTTTGTATAATAAAGGATGTGTCTTGAAGCGTCCCTAAAATTTGCCAGGGTGATAAAAAAATAACCGTGTATATAAAAATCTCATGTCACAATGTTTGTCCAGGATAAAATTTGCCTTATTGTATGTAATTTGGTCCAACTTAAAAGATAGGATATTTTTTATCTCCATTATTGGAGAGTTGTAACTCTCAGAATTACCCTAAGGTCAACTGGCAGAAAATGCCTACATTACTAAGTCCGCCTTGTACACAATTGTACTTAAGAATTAATAATAATAATGATAATAGTTTGCGGGCACAGTTAGTAATAATATTTATTGCATATTGTTGATTAATCTCTTGAAAAGAAATATATCTTATTTTTCTAATATTATTGTCTTAACAGGATATTAAAGATTTAAACCTGGTGAAGAATCCTGCATATGTTGCTACAGAACATGTAGATGGTGCTGTGGGTGATGGTAACGCACCCTATATTTGTCCCATCAGTGGGTTGGAGATGTCTGGAAAATTCCGCTTTGTATTTTTGTGGAGTTGTGGATGTGTTCTTGCTGAGCGTGCACTAAAGGAAGTTAAACAAAACATTTGCCACATGGTAAGTTACTTGAACACTACACTAGACACACCCATTACATACATTAGACTTTGTGAGCGGTTGCGCGGGTTACAAAGGTAGACCTTTTGTAGTTACCTTAATTTTGCTAAAAGATAGAAAATTAATAAAACTCAGTTTATAATATAAAAGTGCTTCTCTGCCACACTGTTAATTCAATTGAAGAACTTATCTCTTCCATGTATGGTGAACAAAATCAAATAACAGAACATGCTTTTACTTGTTTTAATATACATAGATACTAACAAAGACTATGTTTAGACCACAGTTTAACAATCATACAGTTACGAAACGAATGTGTTTGCGCAGAGCAATGGCGGGGAACTCACGGGGAAGCGGGCGGCGCGGTCCGTGGCCTACAAACTCGCCGAGTTTGTTTACTCGAACGCTGAGGGTTGAAGGAAACGACAGTGTGTGACTGTGTGATACGCGAGCGAAATTTGCATTGATTTTTTACGTGAATTGTTTATTACATTATTTATAATGGTGCACACTTGTTCTGTATACGGATGTTTCTCGACCGCAAAATACAATAAGGAATTAAGATATAGATTTCCCCCCGACGCGAGGTATATTTATTCCTATAATTTCTTATTATTACTTAACCAAATTGGTATCGTGATATAGCCGTTGTATAGTGATATTATAATAGTAAAAAGGTTAAAGCATAACTTCAAGATTTAAAAAGTTACAATCTGCATCTATGCACTATGAGAGTTTAGTGCAATAATAATAAATACTTCCTAGTTAATTCTCAATTATATTTGAATAAACTCTAGAACAAAAATGTGGCGCCGCTACCTACCTTCCCGTGGATGTCGAAAAAAACGACTAAAATAGTTTACCTAGTGCAATTTAAAATATAGTTTATAGTTAATTCTCAACTATGAAACTCTATAATACATGTATCGCCGCTACCGTGGATATCGTAAGAGACGACAAAAAAGTTTAATGCATTTTTTTTTACTTTGTAGACATTTTTATACCTTTAAAATATGGCGAACTTAGGTAGGTATTCGATGTCTGTACTTTAATTCACCTACGAGCACCGATCACCTACCTGACATAGCTACCTACCATATGTAAATGTAGTTAGGTATATGGGTACTTCTTGTAAATAAATTACATTATAATCGCATTTAAATTATTTTTCTTTATTGCCAACCCTTACACATTTGCGAGTGACAGCGTAAGTTCCCACGCTGCCGGCGGCATCGTCCAACATCAAACGCGTTTCTAAACTGTATGATTGTTAAACTGTGGTTTAGACCATGTTTTGTATTATAAGACGATATAAGTTTATATCATCTGATTGTAATATAAAAGGATTGATATATTAAACAAAATTATATTATTTGACATTATATAATACTAGCGGCCCACCCCGGCTTCGCACGGGTGCAATGCTGATACTAAATATACCACAGAATGTCTTTATATACAACATTCACAGCTTATTTTGTCCTGCTAATCATAAAGTGCTATGGGGCGAGCCCGGCCTTCGACGCGCTATAGGCACACGCCGCCGCCGGCCCCCCGGCCGGTACCACCGCAACCGCTATGTCCCTGCATTTTAAATCTGTAATATCTTCGCAAATATTTATTTAAATTACATGCTGTAAAGGGCCATATTGATCTATATTAAATGCACAATGTATTTAAGGTACTTAAATGGATAAAGATTAATGCTGTATTGCTTAAAATCTCTTTGTAAATCAGCCATTATTTCTTGTAAAAAGGAAAGGATAAAAAATGTTTATTGTGGGTTATCCCCAAGAGATCGCAGATTTTTTTGTAGACCTTTTTAAGGTGTACAATACCAAGGATGATATAAAGAAAGGATTGTCAATGTCTAACATTTCTAAAATTAGTTATAACCACGAGCAATAGATGGAGCGAGCTGTATCAAATCCAAAATTTGTCGATATTTCTAAAAGCAACAAAGCACACACGCTCCTAGGGTGCACAGCAGTGATTACATAGATTTATGTAGTTATACAAGAGCACGATAGATGGCGCTATATACATTTTTGACACATTCTGCCAGACATTCCCTCTCATTCGAGAACAAGGTAATTGATAACGTTCGAGAAGCAAAGTGGAGTAATTTTCGCCTGATGATTGTTCTGTGATTAGTGGCTTTCGTTTTTATGTAGAAGTTAAAGTTTGCAAATAGTAAGTAAAGCTTTGCACAGAACAGTTGTAAAATAAAGCAAGTTCGCGTTGCAAAACACAAAAACTCTTTTCTTTATTTTTGAGCTACTAAAAAACCGTATCGGGCCTCGCGCAGTGTAGGGTTCCATAGTTGCAAATGCCAACTTTGAGTTCACACTCACATCACACCTCACAACACATTGCTATTAAATTAGTAATTATTATTATGATTAAAGCTCCAATGATTTTATATTTACTTAACTTCACCTGGTTCGTAAATTTATATTCAGTACTAATTTTTCGTCTATAACTTTTTAGTTTGTACTTAATACTCAACTCTGATAGTTTTCCTTTAAACTTCGTTATACAAGTTGATTTTTTAGTTATGACAAAAATTTGGTGTGCTTGTTCAGTCAAGCAAACTGAAACACTTTCACTATGGGACCAACTTAAAAATCGCAAAAAAAAATCAGCTGTTTCATACAAATGTTCAACATTCACTGAACCTAAATGTATGAATTTTTTTTATTTTTTATATAATAATGGATATGTCCTGAAGCGTCCCTAAAATTTTCCAGGGTGATAAAAAAATAACCATGTATAACCGTTTAGCAGTTAGAGGGGGGGGACACTTACCTCTAAGAAAAATGTGCACTTTAAAACCAAATATTTCAGAAACGAATCCCTAAATCGAAAAATCGTATTCTGAACCGTACATTGTTTTTTAAAGACCTATTCAGCAATACCCCACACGATGGGTTAGTCGAGAAAAAAATGTTACTCCCACTATACTATGGTATGGTATGGTATCCACCCCAAAAAAAATTTTTTTTGGACGTGTGGATGTTTAGATGTTTGGATGTTTGTTACTCAATCACGCAAAAACGGCTGAATGGATTTGCATGAAATTTGGCATGCATGTAGCCTTTGACATGGAAAAGAACATAGGCTACCATTTATCCCGATTCCTTAAGTAGTTCCCGAGGGAAAATAGAAAATCCTACTAATATTATAAATGTGAAATTGTGGATGTTTGGATATTTGAATGTTTGTTACTCAATCACGCAAAAACGGCTGAACGAATTTGGATGAAATTTGGCATGCATGTAGCCTTTGACATGGAACAAAACATAGGCTACCTTTTATCCCGATTCCTTAAGTAGTTCCCCAGGGAAAATAGAAAATTGTTCAAAATTGAAGTCCACGCAGACGAAGTCGCGGGCAGAAGCTAGTTTCTTCTAAAAACAGTCGAAAATAAGTCCTGGGCTTCTTACAAAATACGGTGAAATTTTTCTAAGTGCTGCACTCCCTTTGCTACACCCTAACCTTTTTTCTTTTTTAGGATCAATATGGCTTGTATTAGAAATCCCAATCGATTCTCTAGAAAATAATCATACGCATCGCGTCTCGCTCTTCGATGCGTTGTTTTTTTAACTTCAAATTAAACCTTTTTTTTTTTTTTTTTTCCGAGGGGAATGTGTGACCGCACATATTATAAACAGGATAAGTGTCGCCTAGATAAGTAGATATCTAAATATTTTTCATATTAATCATAACCTGTTTAGTCGGTTAAATTGGGACATTTATGTTTCCAAACTAGCAATACAACGATTGAAATGAAAAGTTTCGTATAATTTATCTTATATCAAGGATGATATAAAGAAAGGATTGTCAATGTCTAACATTTCTAAAATTAGTTATAACCACGAGCAATAGATGGAGCGAGCTGTATCAAATCCAAAATTTGTCGATATTTCTAAAAGCAACAAAGCACACACGCTCCTAGGGTGCACAGCATTGATTACATAGATTTATGTAGTTATACAAGAGCACGATAGATGGCGCTATATACATTTTTGACACTTTCTGCCAGACATTCCCTTTCATTCGAGAACAGAAATTGATAACGTACGAGAAGCAAAGTGGAGTAATTTTCGCCTGACAGGAGTGAATTTCTCGTGGACCCCAGAAGCGACCCTTCATACCTGGTATTGACAGATGATTGTTCTGTGATTAGTGGCTTTCGTTTTTATGTAGAAGTTAAAGTTTGCAAATAGTAAGTAAATAAAGCTTTGCGCAGAACAGTTGTAAAATAAAGCAAGTTCGCGTTGCAAAACACAAAAACTCTTTTCTTTATTTTTGAGCTACTAAAAAATTTAGGAGTGGCAAAAAATAAACCCTTTCTTAACCGACTTCTGAAAAACCGTATCGGGCCACGCGCAGTGTAGAGTTCCGTAGTTGCAAATGCCAACTTTGAGTTCACACTCACATCACACCTCAACACCTTGCTATTAAATTAGTAATTATTATTATGATTAAAGCTCCAATGATTTTATATTTACTTAACTTCACCTGGTTTGTAAATTTATATTCAGTACTAATTTTTCGTCTATAACTTTTTAGTTTGTACTTAATACTCAACTCTGATAGTTTTCCTTTAAACTTCGTTATACAAGTTGATTTTTTAGTTATGACAAAAATTTGGTGTGCTTGTTCAGACAAGCAAACTGAAACACTTTCACTATGGGACCAACTTAAAAATCGCAAAAAAAATCAGCTGTTTCATACAAATGTTCAACATTCACTGAACCTTCACTGAATGTATGAAACAGCAGATTTTTTTTGCGATTTCGAAGTTGGTCCCATAGTGAAAGTTGTTCAGTTTGCTTGTCTGAATAAGCACACATTTTTGTCATAACTAAAAAATAACCTTGTATACATATACTACTGTTGTAATTTTTTTCACGTGTCCATATAAACGGTTATTTTTTTATCACCCTGGAAAATTTAAGGGATGCTTCACGACATGGTATTAGAATGATTTAAATTACCTATGAATAAAAAATAACTCCCATACTTAATTTTATATTAATTTCCCAAAAAATTCAAAGTGCTGCACTAGTTAAGAGCAGCATTTTAGAGATTTATCTAATTTTTTTCTATTTTTTTAAATTTTTATTTCATTTCTTTTACTTTTTATATAATAATGGATGTGTCCTGAAGCGTTCCTAAAAGTTTCCAGGGTGATAAAAAAATAACCGTGTATAACTGTTTAGCAGTTAGAGGGGGGGGGGACACTTACCTCTAAGAAAAAATTGCACTAACCAAATATTTCAGAAACGAATCCCTAAATCGAAAAATGGTATTCTGAACCGTACATTGTTTTTTAAAGACCTATTCAGCAATACCCCACACGATGGGTTAGTCGAGAAAAAAATGTTACTCCCACTATACTATGTATGGTAGCCACCCCAAAAAAAAAATTTTTTTTTTCAATATTTTTTGCTACCACTTTTTTGGCATGATTAATATACATTACCCATACAAAATTACAGCTTTCTAGTACTAATAGTTCCTGAGTAAAAGCGCGGACAGACAGACAGACATGACGAATCTATAAGGGTTCCTTGTTTACTACGGAACCCTAAAAAGGAGGAGGTTTCTCAATTCGACCGTATATATGCTTTTGTTATGTTTGTTCGCGGATTACTTCGTCGTTTATGAACCGATTTTGATGATTCTTTTTGTATTCGATAGAGGATACTCCAAGGGTGGTCCCATGGTTAGGATCTGATGATTGAATTCCATAAAGATCGAGGGAAACCCTTGAAGTTTTAGGTGTGTCCAACGTGTTTTGACCGATTTTCAAAATTCCTTTTGTATTCGATAGAGTAGGTATACTCCTGGGGTGGCCTCAAGATCACTATAGTCAGGATCTGATGATGGGATCTCATGAAAATCGAGGGAAATCCCAAATTTCCTTTATATTATTTTAGTGTTCTTTTCACTAAAAAGATTTCATTCACTAAAAAGTTAAAAATAAAAAATATTTTACAAAAATTAAAAACCGACTTCACAAACACTGAAAACTTAAAAATAATATAAGAATAGTTACAGACAACATCACATTTCTATATTGAAGTCGGTGACAAATTTTAAGACTTTCTGGATCATCGTTTGATACCGACTTCAATATAGAAGTGTGATGTTGTTTGTACCTATTTGTAGACTTTTCAAAGTTTTTGAAGTCGGTTTTTATTTTTTGTAAAATATTTTTCTATAGTGAAGAACGCAAAATTGTTTCTTTTGATATGCCTCATTTAATAAAAAATATAAGAAATAATGTTTTAACTCATAATATCATTAACAACAAAAATGAAGTCTTTTAAAGATATCATCAACTTATCATTTAGACAAAAATAATAAAAGTAGGTCGCTTCTAAAAATAACCGATCGGCACATAAATCCGAACGCATTCCAAAAAAAGACTAGAAGCCTTGCAACTCAGCACCTAAAAGTTTAGGTACCTACCGTGCATAGAATCAAGATAGAATTAAAATGTATCGGAGCATCGGGTATAACGAAGCTAATTTCTCCGCGTGTATTTTTTCTTTTTTTTACAGCTTAAAATACACTTTTTGTTACTTCTTTTAATATTTGTGTACATGAGATATCATTTACAATTCCTATAATATACACAGAAAGAATTTAAAAAAAAAAATTATTGAATGTAACATTATCCATTAAATTAAGCGCCATCTAGTAAAAAGTATTATAACAATCTAAGCACCGCACTGACCGCACCGTGCTTAATTGTATTCGCCATCTAGCGGGAAACCGTAGAAACCGTGTAATAGGATTAAACTTTTCGATAAAGATTAAAATTGTTCTGGCGGAATATTGTAGAATTATTTGTAATTTACTATTATTAAAACAACTTTTTATTAATTTTCAGGCATGATTCAGTATAAATTATCAACAAAATTTAAGTTAGCAACCTTATAGGTCAGCGCCATCTAGATATAAGGCGGGAATAGGACCTTTCTTATAGTTGTATGACATTGGCAGTCTATATTATTCTTCGTCTATGCTTATATGGATAAAATACTAACCAATTTTTAAATCTTTGCTGTGATAACAATGTTATTACACTTTATAATCTTTTCAGGTGTCTTGTGATACCATTCAACTGCACAAGTCATCATTATTAATTATTTTACGAGAGATACATTCGAAGCACATTGACCTTGAACACTGCGGAGCTGTCCGGCGTAGTGAGCCATTTATGACTTAGTTTTAGTTGCTTCAAATTGTGCGCGCCGATTGGGTTTCTATGCGTCATTATTCTAAGATTAAAATGTATCGGAGCATCGGGTAATAACGAAGTTAATTTCTCCGCGTGTATTTTTTCTTTTTTTTACAGCTTAAAATACACTTTTTGTTACTTGTTTTAATATTTGTGTACATGAGATATCATTTACAATTCCTATAATATACACAGAAAGAATTTAAAAAAAATTTATTATTGAATGTAACATTATCCATTAAATTAAGCGCCATCTAGTAAAAAAGTATTATAACAATCTAAGCACCGCAGTGACCGCACCGTGCTTAATTGTATTCGCCATCTAGCGCGAAACCGTAGAAACCGTGTAATAGGATTAAACTTTTTGATAAAGATTAAAATTGTTCTGGCGGAATATTGTAGAATTATTTGTAATTTACTATTATAAAAACAACTTTTTATTAATTTTCAGGCGTGATTCAGTATAAATTATCAACAAAATTTAAGTTAGCAACCTTATAGGTCAGCGCCATCTAGATATAAGGCGGGAATAGGACCTTTCTTATAGTTGTATGACATTGGCAGTCTATATTATTCTTCGTCTATGACAATACTGTAGGACATCATTTTGATCTATCTCGTAGGGTTCAGCCAGCATTAAAGCGCAAAAAATGTGTTTATTTACGACATCACAATAGAAACCTCTAAAATTATCAGTATTTCTCTACTATATAATGTATGTATTATACATATAAACCTTCCTTTTGAATCACTCTATCTATTAAAAAAAACCGCATCAAAATCCGTTGCGTAGTTTTAAAGATCTAAGCATACATACATAGGGACAGACAGATAGCGGAAAGCGACTTTGTTTTATACTATGTAGTGATGACTATTATACTATTGTTGTTAAACATTACACACTCGTATGTTTACATTCTGACTTTGGTTATTGGATTTATCTATTTTCATAATGCTTTAGTAATAATAAGTTCTAAGTATAGTATTTGGACCTATCCATGTGTTTTGTCTGCCCTGAAAAATTAACAATTTGTAACAATTGCTCGTTATACCAATAATTTTTTATCAAAATTTTCAATCTTGTTATGCCTTTTATATCCTGACACATGTGTATTTTCTGATAAAACCTAGTTGAACCGGAATCTCTTAGTCACATTGGTGGATTGTCGTTATCCCCTATAGATTACTTTACTCTTTGGGTTATGATAAGAAAACATTAACAAATGTCATTTTTTGTTTCAGTGCCAACAACCCTTCATTGATAATGATGTAGTGGTACTTAATGGTACAGAAGAAGATGTAGAGAAACATAAGGAAAACATATTGGTGCGACTTGCAAACAGAAAAAGTAGTAAAAAATCAAAAACTGAAAAAGTGGAGAAAAATGATATCAAGGTGGAGTCAGAAACAATATCACAATCACAATGTGTTTCCACTACAGAGCCATCAGCATTGCAAACACTCACTGATAGTAAACTAATAAAAACAGAACCTGAAGCTGGTCCAAGTAAGATAAAAAAAGATGTTGATACAATACCCCTTTCATTGCCAAAGTATAACCCTAATAAACAAGCACGAGGACATTTCGGTTCCAATAAGAGGGCCCATTCAAATAAGTTGATTGAGGACCCATCATACAAGAAAACGAAGAATGATTATAGTGTAGCGAAAGATCCACAATCAAGTGAAGTTTATAAATCAATATTTACTTCGCACAAAAATGACAAAGAGCAGCAGAGGGCTCATTGGATTACATACAATCCATTTTACAATTGATCTAATTTGTTGGAAAAAGGTGCATCTTTGAACCATACATATAGTATAACATTTATTTATTAATGTTTTATTTTTTGTAGTAAAGAATATATATTTAAAATGAAACAAACAGGTTTTTTTTTGTATTCTGAAGAAGATTCCTTATGGCAATAGACTTATCTGAACACAAAAATTTTGCTATAGCCTCCAAACCATGGTCATATATTATGGAGTCAAACAGTCTTGTCTAACAAGCAGGCATGTTCAATTGTTCAGTCCTCGCTGTTGTTGTAACAATTATCACAGTCTGAACTATTGTTATTACTGGGGGCGTAGCTCGTGGAACCCCCCTAGTGAGGTTGACTGTGAGGCGTCGTCACTTGTTACCCTTTTTTTGGAGGGGGAAAAATGCATTCACACATTTCTCGTGGTCGAGCCAAACCACGAGGATATGTGGGACTCCCCAGACGTACTCGGCCCGGGCCTAGCCACTAAAACTACAGCAGCTCCTCCGTCCGTCACAAGACAGGGGGAAGGGTACAGCCAGGCCTTGTTCCCGCTGACCCCCTGCCCGTGATATATGTCCGTTGCCGGACTCTCCGCCTGGCTCTGTTGATTTGTGGTTTTTTGTTGTGGTTATCTTCCACGCGGTCCGACGCTCAGTGCGCCGAACCCCCGGCCCGCTCAGTGTGGGTAACGTGTTGCCTGACGGCAGAGCCCACTGTGTCACCGCCGCACGATGAGCCGAAGCTCTGGGAAAATTCCCGGAAGGTGCAAAGCACCATGGCGATAGGAATCGCCTCACCTCTGCCACCAGCAAAGGTAGACGCCGAAATCGACTTCCAGCGAAAGTCACACACCAGAAGAGGGGACTTCGCCCGTCCTCGCATGAAGCGGGTTGCCACATAAAGTGGTTACTAACAAAATATGGGTAGGTATGTGCCCGAATTTAATGATTTTTTACCGACGAAAAAACGGAGGACTCAATTCGACGCGTATATTTTTTTTAATGTATGATCACGCATAACTTTTTACAGAGAACTCTGATTTTGATGATTCTTTTTTTATTGGAAAGGGTATACCCCGAGGGTGGTCACATTTAAATTTGAAAAAAAAAATCCTACCCTAAGGGTAGGAAAACTGGAAATTATTTTTTATTTACTTACTAATTATGATCAATGACCACGCATTACTTCGTACAGAGTGATCCGATTTTGATGATTCTTTTTTTATTGGAAAGGGTATACCCCGACGGTGGTCCCATATAAATTTGAAAAAACAATTCCAACCCTAAAGGTACAAAAACGGGGGATGATTGATGATTCACTCACTGATTGTAAAATGAATAGATGAAAGTCACAAAAAATATAAAATAAAAACTTTTTAACAAAAAATTGAACCGCCGAAAAAACTAAAAAGCGAAAACACTGAAAAGATAAAAATTATACAAGAATAGGTACAGACAACATCACACTTCTATATTAAAGTCGGTGACAAATTTTAACACTTTCTAGGAGATCATCGTTTGGCCAATTTGAGGATTGTCTACAGACCTTGGCACACATTTAGATCTCTATTCTTATGTCGGAGAAGTCGACAACCACACGCCATATTAAACATGGCTCTCATTCTCATATTTGTGTTTTTGGTAGGATAAAAATTACATCCTCCTACATACAAATTTTTATTAATATATATTTTTACCCACCTACAAAAGTTCCATCGGAACGGAATTGAAAAACCGTATTCAATTCCGTCCAGTAGTTATTCGAGAGCATAGGCGTATATAGTCCAATTCAAAGTTCAATGATGAACGCCAAAATACTGATAACTTCACACAAAATCATAGGCCGGGAAAAGAACTCTAAGTACGCCAATGTTCGAGTGTTGAGGTCACAAACATACAGATCGATGAATATTGTGGCTTCACCTGCTCATAAAAAAACCGCATTCCATTGTTTTAGATTATTATCTTAATAATCTCTTAATTATTATCTCTTAAATATTAGATTATTTAAAAAATCACTGATAAAATCACTGGTGATATACAGAATTTTTAGTTATTTTCATTTATAATTTGAAGTTTTACCTACTTATTTATAAAATGCAGGCGCGATATAATTTATGCATTTGGTTATAATAATAATAATTTTAGGCTGGGGTTCTCTAGGTATTTTATATAAAACGTATACATACACTTGACTGCTTTTGATGTTTCCCAATGTCGGAAGGTCTGGACATCGTTTATTCTATTTCAAACAAACCTACAAACCCTTTTTTCCGGGGAGAAATGCGCATCCGCACCGTACCCGCCGTTGGCTAGACGGTGAGCGTGTGTCTCCCGGCAGAGTGCCAGGCCTACCCACTAAAATCCCCCGGTGTTCTCCCTGCCCTTACGGGCACGCTAGGTAAGGTCCACACTGCGACTCCACTACCCACGCGCCCGGGCAAGCAAACCTACAAACCCTGGTGATATTTAAAAGAAACATAAGTATTTATCTTCTATTTCATCTTTTATTTAAAACGAAAACAATACAACACAAATTTATCAGTCACATTTCCTAAAGTTGTGCTTCATTCCACTATTAATACAATTTACATAATTTATTGTGTGCATTACCGCAGCAAAATGTTGTGCTTTAGAGAAGTGAGAGTATATCAAATAATTAGTTCATCATGAGGAGAAATTAGTTCATGAATAGCAAAATTTGTTCGCATTGTAGTTTTAAAGTTATTCGAGAAAAACAGATTTTGCTGGAGTAATGTTCGAAACGTTACCCTGGCAAAATCTTTTTTTATAAAATCGTTTCCATCCAGAACCAAATACATGAATAGATAGCTTTTGTTGCGTATTAAATGTTTGTGAATAGCAAAATTTGTGCATGTTGTATTTCTTAAGTTATTTAAGATTTTGCTGCGGTAACGTTTTAGGATATCCCAGATCTCGAAATCGGTTGAACATAGAAGTTTGAAAAAAATACCAATAATAGACCTTAATTTGTTTAAATTTGTTCAAGCATTAGTTTTTGATTTGCTTGATGAATACCAATGTAATTAAATGTTTTCAAAAATCAGAAAAAATGAATTTCTCAGTAAACCAGTACACTTACAATAAAATAAAAGGCTGTAACATGTACCCTTGGTACACCTATATAACGACAGTAAACTTAGATTATGTAACTTTACGCAATATGAACATAAAGAGAATTTTAAAAAGGTTTTTTTAAGTCATCGAATACGCAGCTTCCATTAAACAAGGAAACATGGCATACTATGAACAAATTAAAATGTTCCATCAATAAACAATCCTGTTAATTCCAGCTTTGAATTACGGCTATTATGAAAGTTATATCATAAATAAGATATATCAGTAATTTGTCAAAAAGCCGACCGAATTATAAAGGTTGCGTAAAAGCGACCGCATCATACATAAGGCTAACCATTTTAAATGAACGGTATAATATTGATGTTTCGTTAGTACAGTTGCGAAAAAAAGGGTATAATAAAATAATGAAACGAGAACGACATTTTTTTATTTAAAAATCAGTCTTATACAAATGATATTTTTTACTTATTAAAAATCACAGATAATTTTTATAAGGCACACATGCACACGTACGTGAATATAAAATTTTAACTTATCTTTTTATTCAGTCAACAAAAAGATCACAAAACAAAGTCACAAAAAAAACTTTTGCGTAAAATTTTCATACGGTACTGTAATGTACGGAAAAGTTTTTTGCAATTTGTGACTTTTTGAGTACTCCAACGATGGTTGATCCCATAGAAGTTTTTGATCAGTATTAGAAACAGGATCGATTGGCATCAAAAAATGTTTTTATGTAAAATTGCTATTTTCTTGCTAACTGTAATTTTTTTTGAAAATCTGTGAATGGGGATCAAAATTCCATAAAAAATAATGGATAGTCTCCTAAAACCATTTTCGTGTAGCTGCAACGGATAAGGTACTTCTCCTTACTGCCCCGCTGAAAGTTTCCACACTATACTTAAGTCATTAAATTGTATAATAATACTGTTGATTATCATGATTGCAATTTACAAAAAAGAAAACTGGTAGAAATATTTAAAAATCGGTTGTCCGAATTACTATTCTACCCGACTGTACACTACGTCACATACTACGCTACTAATTTGCGAAGTATACCCGTATGTATGGTGCGGTCGCTTTTACGTAACCTTTATAATTCGGTCGGCTTATTGACAAATTACTGATATATCTTATTTTTGATATAACTTTCATAATACCCGTAATTCAAAGCTGGAATTAACAGGATTGTTTATTGATGGAACATTTTAATTTGTTCATAGTATGCCATGTTTCCTTGTTTAATGGAAGCTGCGTATTCGATGACTTAAAAAAACCTTTTTAAAATTCTCTATATGTTCATATTGCGTAAAGTTACATAATCTAAGTTTACTGTCGTTATAAAGGTGTACCAAGGGTACATGTTACATCTAGCCTTTTATTTTATTGTAAGTGTACTGGTTTACTGAGAAATTCGTTTTTTCTGATTTTTGAAAACATTTAATTACATTGGTATTCATCAAGCAAATCAAAAACTAATGCTTGAACAAATTTAAACAAATTAAGGTCTATTATTGGTATTTTTTTCAAACTTCTATGTTCAACCGATTTCGAGATCTGGGATATCCTAAAATGTTACCGCAGCAAAATCTTAAATAACTTAAGAAATACAACATGCACAAATTTTGCTATTCACAAACATTTAATGCGCAACAAAAGCTATCTATTCATGTATTTGGTTCTGGATGAAAACGATTTTATAAAAAAAGATTTTGCCAGGGTAACGTTTCGAACATTACTCCAGCAAAATCTGTTTTTCTCGAATAACTTTAAAACTACAATGCGAACAAATTTTGCTATTCATGAACTAATTTCTCCTCATGATGAACTAATTATTTGATATACTCTCACTTCTCTAAAGCACAACATTTTGCTGCGGTAATGCACACTAATTTATTGTAACATTCTTGTCAGTGGTACTCGTGCTGTTAGTGACGAACTGTGACGTAAATATTTTTGATTTTCAGTTTTCTGAGTGGGGTTAAGTAGGGTTTTTGAAAGTCCTTATTATTTTTCCATGTAAACACATTTAATCGACAGACAATATTATTGTCAATCTAATATGGCCGCCATCACAAAGTGGCAGTTAACCTTTTTTACCCCTTTTTTTAGGAGGGAAAATCCTTCTTACGGATTCGACAAGGAGCCGACTGACGAGGCCACCTCAAGGATATGCCGGACTCGGGTAGAAGACCCCATACTCGGCTAAAAACCCTCCAGATACTTCTACCTCCGTAGACACAATCGGGATCGGCGTTAGCCATTCCCCGATTGCAACCTTTTTTTTGTAGGGGTAAACCAATAAAACTGTTTAAAAATTATATTATTTTACAAAAAAATATAATCCGTAGCTATCAAATGAATATTATGTAAATGAATAACTGAAAGATAAATTTAGTTTTATTTCAATGTTTCAAAAATTACATTAATAAGGAGGATCTAGATCATCTGCACTCTGCTTTTTGATCTGCAAATGATATACGTTTTGAGAACATATTGCAAAATTAATTACTTAAGTAGGTATACATTTTAATACGAATACCTAGTCAGAATATTCTTTATCTAGTAAAAAAAAAGCCTACAACATCCTTTTAATTTACTACAAAAACTACTACTACGACACGTGGAATGTGAAATATGATAAAAGTATTTATAGGTTGATACACTGGTCTGAAGCACCTCTTCAGATCACCGCATCTTGCTGTACGGAAGCTAAAGTAGCTTCAATGATGAGATTGAAGTCCAATTCGTTAAGACTCGCTTTTGCAGTGAGCAAGTCCAAAAACGTGTCCAGCGGGGACAGCCGCTCGCCCGTCGGGAGGGTCGCCACACCTGTGAGCATCACGGCAATGTTAGATGTTGCCAGTTAATAAATTATCATGCGTTATGTCAGAAATGAAGAGAAATTCAATTTTAAATACAGTGCGGTTTTTAGTTAGATCATATTTAGTGTGTATTGCTAATTTTATAATAGACAAAAACATAGAACAAGTTTATCTTAAAAGAGACTGGCAGGTTTCGGCCTGAAGTCCGACAGGATTGGGACTTATGAAAAAAATGTATGTTTTTCTTAGATTATATTACAGTAACAAACATCTCTGTAGAATTTGGCAAACTCGAGAAAAAAATACTTTTCATTAAACTTGATACATGTTTTGAGCTTAATCGATATATGTTTTTAAGAGATTTAAATATAAAATGTAGTCTATCGATATATTGATTAACTTATTAAGCGCGGCAACACTGATATGAAGTTTGATCAGAATGTCAAGAAATGTTTGTTATTCATGTAGGTTGCGTTTGTTGTTTTCTAAGTTCCAACTGTGCGATTGAATTTATTTTCACCACCTTGTGGAGTTCGAGATTTATTTCCTATTGTGGGATAAAAATGGGTATTTATTAATGTCTATTATTCAAAAATACTGTAGTATTATATTATCTGTGTTTATAAGTTATTATTAATTATAAGGCGAATTCGTTAATCAAACGAAAACATAACCTACAACTTATTTTCTCAAAGTTTTTGGCAAAATATTAAACTATTTTCATTTATCTTATAGATTGAACCTTGAAGAAACGTTAAAAGTTTTCATGTAGGTGATCAGGCCGAACACTCCTAATAAGAATCCCGCCAGTCTCCTTTTGCATCGCCATGGAGCTTCGTGTTGGGAGTCACTGAAAATGTTATAAAAGGCTTAAGGTGAATCGACTTTATCTAAAACACTTGCTTATGAGTAAAACAAAGCGTTCAAAAGCGGTCGAGATGTAATGGAACCTGAAAGATTTGCCTCACTCTGGTAGGCTTAGGCCATAAACGTCTTTAACTAACGTTAACGTCACAAAGGTGAAGGAAATAGTGACTAAAAATTCTCATTCAAGTTTGAGAGAGATCTGTACTATTTTAAATAATCAGTTGGGTATGAAACATTTTGGTAAGTCTTAAAAGACCTGAATTTTCTCCAAAAACTCAAACACATTATGAGTCGCTGAGGACATGCTAGAACGAATGAATGCCGACCCAACATTCATAGTTGATTTTTTTTAGTAAAATCGACTCTACTCTCGATACTGAACAAAGTAATTTCAGGTTTTGCACAATTTCATGAATGCGTCGTATAATGAAATATAATAAAGATACATACATGAAATAATAAAGATGGTGATGCTTACGCCTCGTTTTCACCAAGGTATATTACATGTATTTTACAAGTTTTATGCAATGTTTTCGTTTATTGTTTACACTCGTATACATGTATAAAACTTGTTGAATACAAAACATGTATGAAACTTGTTGTATGAAATTGTTTCTGAACTACTTGTTGTCTACATGTTTATGATGTCACGTTTTATACTTGTTGTAGCTAAACTGGTAGAATATGACACGCCAGTCCGGTAGTTTCATTAATATTTTCTACTCAATTGACTGTTCACAATGGAAAGTAAAGATGCTGAGGAACTTTACTTCATGAGTGCAGTATAGGTACTTGTATACACGGTGTTTCAAAATAACGGTTAACATTTGACATTAGCGTGAAAAATGGTGACGATTAAATGGAAAACGCGGGGTCATGATAAATATTGATGACAGGGCTACACGATCAATAAATATCGCGATACATATCAAGGAGTTGGATTTCAAAATACCTATCTAGAAAATCTGTGATCCGTATCGCGATCCATCAATATCATAGACTACACGATCAATAAATATCGCGATCCTGGATCATGGTCCAAATATCGTGATAAATATTGAACGTCTAGCATACGCCTCAGACTGCGCGGAACTGTAGCTACTTATCTTGTACCTAAGCGCGAAGTGACGGAGGCGTGATAGACGGGAGTGCATACCTTGTAGAGTTGTGTAACTCAGGAGTGATTGATTCAAAAGATATATATCTGACGCAAGGAGTGATTATATCAGTATATCACTTCAGTTTCAAATATATCAGTAGCTCAGTATCTCTTTCAGTCGCCTAACATGTCCGAGAGCATTGAAACCGCATTGAATCAGTAACTCTTCTCTTTCAATCGGCAGGATTTTATTAGGTGACTGATTTTTCATATTTCCAACAGTATTAAGAAAATTATTCGAATATGAATACAAATTAATACAAAACAATTATAAATCTCTTTATGAATGCTAATCTCCAAATAATAAATAAGTTAATAAAATTAAATTAAGAAATTTAGACACAGAGCACACATTCGTTATATCACTGATAAATTAAAGAAACACTGAGTCACTGAGTTAATGATCTAGATAAAGATATAGTGATATAAAAGAGTGATATATATCAGCAGCTCCAAAAGATACATATCTCTCTTTTCCTCTCAGTGATATACTCTCCACAAGTCTAATACCTTGAGGAGCGGGCCGGCGCCGGGTGCGGTCGTTTCGGGGCGCGGCGCCGCTGAGCAGCGTGGCGGCGTGGTCGCGCGCGCGCAGCACGAGCGCGGCGCGGTGGGACCACGCGGCCAGCGCGCGCCTCGCCCGCCCCTCGCCCACCAGCTGGATCAGACGCAGCTTGTTGCTCACCGTCTTCTTGTTGTCGTCGTCTTTCGCTGGGTCACACAATTGGAATGATGACTGAACTCTAATTCTTACGTCTCGTCATTAAATATTAAAATACCGTGGGAAAAGATGCAGTCCTGTGAAATTAGAATTAAAATCGGCTAAGAAATACATTAGATACGAGCATTTTAAGTTGTTAATTTGAAAGCGATTAGACGGAGAGATCCGACATCAACCGCGACGTCATAGTTGAGTACGGCCATATAAACTCCTTGTAAATTGCCGTTTTGCTAGAAAGAGATGGAGAAGTCTTTAATACCTTATATCTTGGTTGTTTTTATAGTTATTCGAAAACCGATTTTTCCTTTCTGTTTATTATATAAATATTAAGCAAAAAAAATTTTTTCTCATCTACCCTATTGATAATAGTGCCTACCTAGTAAGTATGGATCGCGGCACATCTTGAACTGAAATGGCTGCTGTCTGCGCAGGAGTACCTGTAAGCCCTCGCGTGTCGCACTTCGTTTGATATCCAAAAATCGTAGCATTAGGGCAGATTTAGCAATAGCAATTTAAATTTCGTAGGCAAATATTCACATAACATTTATTTTTACTATTGCACCTCCGCAGACGGCGGCCATTTTAGTTCAACTTATGTGCCGCGAATAGTACCTACAGACGTTGCACTCCTTTGATCTTGAAAAAAACAGACATTTAAAATAGCTAAACTTTGAGCATCCAAGCTGAATCTTAGCGTATGTTATTAGTAATCTGAAACCTCGCGTCGCTACGAGCTCATGCGACAGGGTTGTTGCTGATAGTCGTTCGTGCTTGTGCACGTGCACGACAATGCTTCGCAGTCGAAATATTATTTAGAGACAAAATATACGTTTTTTAAATGATGACAGGGTAGCTCTTGGCCTTCATCTCACCTGATGGTAAGTGACGAAAAGGCCGAAGATGGAAGCGAGCTTCACCTGGATTCCTCAGCAACTGAGGAACTGGCTATCTTACCTCTTATTGCCGGAACACAACAATGCTATAAACATCGTTATTATGGCGACGAAGGATGATTCATGGTACACCGGTGTCGCGACCGGGCCGGGGCGGCCGTTATACGTCCACCATGCGCCGGCAGGGCCAGTCATTCATGCTATACCGAGCAGATTGTGTATATTCTTTGCACGGCCATGTCTGTTTTTTGACATGTGTGATTTCAGCAGTCGATAGGCGTAACGCTTGAGTAAATATACAATTTTTACAACTTAAATTGTAAACTAAATGACACTTGGACTAGTATTATATGGGTTGAAATAAAAGTCTAAAATAAAATTCGTTTTGTGTTGAATAGTCCATTTATGGAGGAAGGCTATAAGACTACCTATATAACATCACGCTTCGACCAATAAGAGCAGAGCATCAATGAAAAATGTTGCAAAAACGGGAAAATGAATTCCTTTTCGAGAGCTTCCGTTGCATGCGCTACGTAAACCGTTAAAGTTCCGTAAAAATCACATATGACGGAATTGTTAAAAGTTCTAAAAAAAGTCCGCGAGAGCATAATGTCTATTTTTTTGAGTTGAGTTGAAACCTAATTCGTTCTAAAATAATGTATTAATAGTACATGATAATACAAGTGAGTAATGTTGAAAATGCGGTCGTGCCCAATGTCAGCGTCGAACGTACGACGCTGACATTGGGCACGACCGCAGCGAGTGCTTAATATTCAGCCGAGAATGTAATTTTTAACTGCTCACGAGTGTTATACGACGTTTTTCAACACCATTGCGAGTAATTAATACAAACATTGGTTCCTATTTTTTTCATATAAATAAAAGCGTGACTTTTCTTTACGAAACTATTAACTTTTGATTACCAAACTGTGCGGTAATTCGAAAAAAATGTAATGGATATTCTAAGTTGGTAATATGATAGATTATGAAACTAAAATCGGTGTAGTTACATACCAATTACGAGCAACGGTGTTGAAAAGGTTTTTTAAAAACATGATTAATTTGAATAAGGATAACTCCTTATCCATAAATAAATGAATACATTAGAAGATACCACAGTTTTAAAATAACTCCGCAACAAAATAATGATCAAGTACCACGCGCGCATTTGTGATGTGCTAGGCAGTCATGAGGGAGGAGGGTGGAAATGGAATTTATTTAAGTAGGTTTTTTCTACAAATTAACGCAAGTGACACCACAGGGCACAACTAGTCAGTTATATTTCTAAACGCATTTCTTGTGAGCGTTTAATGCAAAAGTAAATTTTTTAACATTTAAAATTTCTATTTGGTCTCCTGGTAACCCACTTGTTAGAACAGTCGATCAAGAAAGATTACATCATCGTTTAATATTAAGCGAGGTGGTTAAATGCACGCCTGGAAAGGAGAACAGTAATGAGCTTGTATCTTACATGCAATGATCGCCTTCATGACGTCAATCTGCAGCTCGAACACGTTCCGGTGCACGTACAGCACGAACGCGTAGAACGGTAACGTGCGGTACCCAAGGTACGTGAAGAAAGAACTGAACCCCTGCGGCAGGGGGAACGCGATGGACTCCGCCGCCAGGTAGTACTGCTCGAGCACTCTGAACACGATTAGCGCGTGATCGGGGTCCATTTCATCACTGAAAAAGTAAAGGTTTCATCCTTCCGTAAATGAAGTTCTACCTTCAAGCTTCCGCATTTCCACATACAGCTTAGAAATAAATTTAAATATGGAACCAAATTTATTTAATGTGGCAACATGACCGTTTCTCCGTACAAAAAGTAGTGTTGCTATTATTTGGGTCAGGGTCTTGGCGAAAAGGTGGCGCTCCAATATATTTCTTCTCTTTTGCCAAGATTACACTGTCTGTTGAACGGAGTACGTATTTCCGAGTACACTGAGAGAATGGTATGGTTAAATTTATCGAAGTCCCGACGGTTGACTTATTACTAATAGAATTTACAAGAGTAATAGTATAAATTACTAAATCTTTACTATTCAATTTACAAAACATTTTAGGTTACTGGAAAATAAAGTTTTTTCACTTTTCTTTAATAACTTTAACCATCGATTAGGTTTCATTAACTAAATATTTTAGGACGCCTGTTACCAAGAAGATTGTGTTGTGGTTTTTACGTAAATAAAAGGTTGAAATTACAAAAGCACAAAGAAGATAATACTAAATTGTTTGTTTAGTAGATAGTATCATACTCTTGTTGCATATTTCACAGTTTTAACGTTGAATTAACCTGAGAGAAATGTTGAATTTATGAGAACACAATGGTTAAAAAATGTTTCCCTTTCTACCGCAGTAATTCTTACCATAATTTTAGTTGAAATCACAGAAGAGTTAAGTTGTTTATACCAAAGTGCTATTTTAGTAGATAGTATCATACTCTTGTTGCATATTTAACAGTTTTAATGTTGAATCTACCTGAGATAATTGTTTTATTTATGACAACACAATCGTAGAAAAAAGTTTCCATTTCTACCGCAGTGAGGCGCTCAATTCTTACCATAAATTTTAGTTGAAATTACAGAAGACTTAAGTCGTTTATACCAAAGTGTTAGTTTATAGCTAGAATCATACTCTTGTGGCATATTTCACAGTTTAACGTTAAATTAATCTGTGAGAAATGTTATATTTATAAGAACACAGTGGTTGAAAAAAGTTCTACCGCAGTGAGGCGTTTTGTAGTTACTAAAAATTTTACTTGAAATCACAAAAGAGTTAAGTCGTTTATACCAAAGTGTTAGTTTAGTATGTAACATAATACTCTTGTTGTATAAATCACAGTTTTAATGTTGAATCTAACTGAGTGAATTGTTATATTTATGAGAACACATTGGTAGAAAAAAGTTCCTATTTCTACCGCAGTGAGGCGCTCAGGCTTACCATAAATTTTACTTGAAATTACAGATGAGTTAAGTCGTTTATACCAAAGTGTTAGTTTAGTAGATAGTATCATACTCTTGTAGCTTATTTGACAGTTTTAACTTTAAATTAGTCTGAGAGAAATGTTATATTTATGAGAGCGCAGTGGTTGATAAAAAGTTCTGATTTCTACCGCAGTGAGGCGTTTTGTTGTTACTAAAAATTTTAGTTGAAATCACAGAAGAGTTAGGTCATTTATACCAAAGTGTTACTTTAGTAGATAGCATAATACTCTTGTTGTATATATCACAGTTTTAATGTTGAATCTAACTAAGTGAATTGTTGTATTTATGACAACACATTGGTAGAAAAAAGTTCCTATTTATACCGCAGTGAGGCGCTCAGTGCTTACCATAAATTTTAGTTGAAATTACAGATGAGTTAAGTCGTTTATACCAAAGTGTTAGTTTAGTAGATAGTATCATACTCTTGTGGCATATTTGAAAGTTTAACGTTAAATTAATCTGTGAGAAATGTTATATTTATAAGAACACAGTAGTTGAAAAAAGTTCTACCGCAGTGCGGCGTATTGTTGTTACTAAAATTTTTAGTTGAAATCACAGAAGAGTTAGGTCATTTATACCAAAGTGTTACTTTAGTAGATAGCATAATACTCTTGTTGTATATATCACAGTTTTAATGTTGAATCTACCTGAGAGAATTGTTATATTTATGAAAACATAATGGTAGAAAAAAGTTCCCATTTCTACCGCAATGAGGCGCTCTGTTCTTACTATAAATTTTAGTTGAAATCATAGAAGAGTGGAGTTGTTTATACCAAAGTATTAGTTTAGTTAGATAGTTTGATACTCTTGTTGATATTTTACAGTTTTAACATTGCATTACTCTGAAAGAAATGTCGATAAGAATTCCGGAATACGACATGTTAAATTCTTGTTTAATATAGGTATTCAATTAATACTTACAATAACTAACAGATAAAACATAAATTACGATTTTATTTGGAGGAATTTGAATTGAAGTTGAACGACGGAAAAAATCAACTGAAAAAAAAACCGGTCAAGCGCGAGTCGGACTCGCCCATGAAGGGTTCCGAAGAATTTATGACGTATTAAAAAAACTACTTACTAGATCTCGTTCAAACCAATTTTCGGTTCAGTTGACAGGGGGGGGGGGGGGGGGACACACATGTTACCACTTTGGACGTGTCTCTCGCGCAAACTATTCAGTTTAGAAAAAAATCATATTAGAAACCTCAATATGATTTTTGAAGACCTATCCATAGATATCCCACACGTATGGGTTTGATGAAAAAAAAATGTTGAGTTTCAGTTCTACGTATGGGGATCCCCCAAAATTTATTGCTTTTTTCTATTTTTGTGTGGAAACCTTAATGCGGTTCACAGAATACATCTACTTACCAAGTTTCAACAGTGTAGTTCTTATAGTTTCGGAGAAAAGTGGCTGTGACATACGGACGGACAGACAGACAGACAAACATGACGAATCTATAAGGGTTCCGTTTTTTGCCATTTGGCTACGGAGCCCTAAAAAGTGTTTATTTATTCACGTGTTACATTATCGATTTTACATTATCACTTCACTTCTAACCTCTTTCTGCAGGCCAATTATGGATCTTTAATCGTATGACATGGTATAAATTTGAGAGAAAGAAGTCATGAAATGCTGCATTATCTCCAATGATATCATCACTATGGCATAATTTCAATGATGGCATCATTAAATAATGGACAAATGATCAAAATGATGAGATCAGTAATAAGACCCTCTGTATTCTGTGGTGGTAACGATCACTGGTTCTTGTGAGATTCGCAACTCTGCAACCGCCACAAGAACTATAGTGTATCTACATTGCTAACTTGAGACTTAAGATGTAATGTCACAGTACCCAGTCATTTTACTGTCATATCTTACTGTTCAAACACAGCAATGCAAGCACTGCTGCTTTGCGGCAGAAATTACAGTAGGTACATTTATTTGGGTATGTCTATAAAAATTATAATAAGTACCTACATTTTATATCAATTTCAAAATTCACCAATTCAAATTCACAACAAGAAATAAAAATAAACTTGTCGTTGCAACTTACCTACAGGCTTCAGAAAACTAGACGCTCGTTTTTGGTAAATGTATAAATTTTCACGACAAAGTTCCACAAAGTTTTAGGTACTGATTTGCCTTTTCATAAGTTTAAAGCGTATGTAAAAAAGACAATGTAAAAATGCAATTTTTGAGCGGGGGCCATGTTGAAATAGGGCAATGTTGCTAGTATTCATTCATAGTGTACGGCCACGCATTTCCCCTCGAAAAAAAGATTCATTCATAGTGCTCTACGCTTCAAGCTCTTTCATTTGATACCTATATTAACGTTCCTTTACCTATAGGTTACCTGGTAGAGATTGCGGCCTAGGCAATAAGGCCGCCTATTGTCAATTTATTTTACGTTTGTACAAAAATTCGACTAAGCGTCTTTTGTTATCAATAAGTATAATTATTCATTGTTTCATACATTATTACTGGGGTTCAAAATAATATTTTATAGGTACGCCCGTTTAAGTCAATGTTATCAATGTTGTTAGGTTCAAAATGCTATTCTCTTCAAGCTAAGCTCTTTTATTTGATACCCTTACTGGTGCTGGAAACTTACTATAGGTAGGTAGGTAAGTATAATAGTTCCTCCCTGGCCCTAATTCCCTAGTGGCCTGACCCTACCTAGGTTTAGGTCTTACGGTGTTAATAAATATCAGCATTTCCATACTTCGCATGAAAAAAAAATCAGTTCAACAAGTTGCTACAAAACATATTAGAAAATAAGATTTTTGAGCCTAGGTGGCATGATCTTAAGGGCTTGACTTAAAGAATTTCCAAAAAGGTGTCACTATCATCAAGTGCGAACCCGAAGTCTTTAGATGACCGCAGGAGCCGAGATCTCGATGGAACGGAGGGAGGGATGGAAACATTCGAGGTTACACCGTCAGTATTTCATCAGTCTCATCCATCAGCCTGGTATGATTGACGCCAGAATGATCGTGTAACCCAGTGACAGACGAAATACTGATAAATTTTCGCTAGTCCAGCGGAGACTGATGAAATACTGATGATGTAACCAGAGGCTTACATTTAGGTACATACACATAAATACAGTGCAAGCTAAATAAAACCTTCCTAATAAATGGCACTGGTTTTTGCACGTCCCCATGCCGTTACGTTGGACATTCCGGAATAATCTAGAAATGAAATAATAACCATTGTGATTTTGTAGATTTAACATTCTGTTTTGTAAAATCTACTAATAATTATGGTGTGACGCATGCTTCTAGGCAGTGATTGGTCGATTAGCGGGCGGTATTGGCGTGGGTGGGGTGGCCACTGGCCGGTGCGTAGTAGCGTAGCATAGCATAGCATTGCGATTTGCGTGGCCGTGGCCGCCGGCCGAGTTTATTTCATTGTGCTTTAGGTGCGGTTACAAAAATAATTTCAGTGTGATTTTGTGTCGGAGCTGCTAGAAAATTGGGGCGTATCTCCACAAATTCAAGAAGTATTCAAAGGTGAGTTCATTAAACGGAATTTTCGGCCCCTGTCTCCACGTGTCTCCATCAGAACTCATTGTGCTAATACTTAGGGCTCTAAAGTTTAGTTTAGTGGTTTGGTTCAGAGTCTAAACCAAACCACAGTTTGGTGATCAAACCAAGTTTCGCGTTCGTTTCGTAAGAACGTATCGAAGGGCATTGTATGAAAATAGTTCGTAATGTGGAATCACTCCCATACATTGTCGTTCGAATCGAACGGCTATGATATACTCAGATATACTATAACTTGAAGTGCTGTGTACAATGATATTACAATAATAAAGGTAGATGGATTATAGGTAAAGCGCTTTAATTATATACTTTATATGAAAAACGTGTCGGTTGTATTGCGGTTAAAGCGCTGCGAACGTGGCACGGCAAAACTAGACCAATATTTGTTCACTTTTGGCCATTGGCCCCCGTAGTCTCGCGTCGATCATGGTAAGAAAAGAACTGACGTGAAGTGTAAAGTAACAAACGAATGCTAGAATTTGTGAAAAATATTGACAAATTAGTATTTTGGAAATGAGACGCGAGTGCATGCGACGAGTCACGCACGGCATGGACGAGCTATTGAAATATAATATATTGTATATATTTTTTTTATATACGACAGGGAAGCTCTAGGCCTTCATCTCACCTGATGGTAAGGGGCGATAACGCCGAAGGTGGAAGCGAGTTTCACCTGGACTCCTCCACAACTGAGGAACTGGCTATCTTACCTCTAAATTGTCGGAACACAACAATGCTATTAACATTGTTATTATGATGACAAACTTAGGTAAGATGGTGGTAGGTAGCCAGGTGGGCTCAGAATCCCTACCACCAACCAAACCGAGCCGAAAAATTTCTGCTCCCAGCGGGAATCGAACCCCGGACCTCCCGATCAACACCCGGTGTCAACCACTTGACCACGCAGCCGGCTATCGATGGATATTTATTTATTTATTTATCATTTTATTTCTATATCATTGGCTGTTTATTTAGTGTTCTATATTTTTGTTGCTGTTTTTTGTGTGCAGGTACATAAATTGTTAAATAATTAAAAATCCATCTTTCAGCTTAAGGTATAGACACTGATTGCCTTGACAAAATCACGGAATCTGATATAAACCAGCTCATTCCAGCTACGAACATCAAAGACAGAATAAAATTCCGACACGGGCTGGCGGAATATAAAAAAGAAAATAATCTATGTGTAAGTAATACACACCGAAACTAAATTGAATGCTTATATTTTGTAGGTAGTTCATTATCATCATCTTAAATGTAGTTTACCTACTTATTTGTAGCTAGTAATTCTTTATTAAAGTAAGTACTTAGATTTAGTTTTAAAAACATATTTAAGTATTATGTACTATTACTATGTGTTAACGTGCTTACATATGCTTACGTTATGCTTACACATACATTAACGCGTTTAATTAGCTAATTACAACTATTAGGTACCTAAATAAAATCCGTTTCAGAGCATGCGCTGTACTTTTTTGACCATAATCTTGCTGTTTGATGTTATTTATATTCATTTTTGCATTTCATTACAGGAAACCTATTATATACCAAGCCAAAAATATAGTTAGGACAAATACACCCCTGCAAGGGAAAATAGGTTGATAGATATAATAACCAAAAAAAGAAACTGCGTAGTCTTGGGATTATAGAAAAAGGACAACAGCGCCAGCTTAAATCTCCCGATGCAAATGAGCCAGTAATTTTCAGACTCAGACAGAAGAGCAAGACAGTGAGTAATTTCATTTCATATTATTATCTTGACATCTAGCTATTTACAAATACTTAGATAAAAACTGCTGTATTTAAATAATAGTAAATTATATATAAGTGCTGTATGTTGGTTATAACTCATGAGGCGAAATTTTAGACGTTTTTTAACACACTTGTGAGGAAAAATACATTTTAATTACAAATATAACACAAATCATTGTTAATTTTTAGACAAACTAAATAATGGTATGAAAATAATAATTTGAAAAATCTATGTGGTTCGTTGAAGTCTTTTATATTACCTCTAGCTTTAAAAAAAATATAGGACATTAATGCCGAGATCGACAAGTGCAGCATTGCCGGACTCTGTGATGCGTGCCTCAGCTGTAACACACGCGTGTTTTATGAGCTGCTTTATGTATCTAAAGCCGGTGAAATTAGATCCACTTTACGAGCAAGTGTGTTCAAAATAAATATTTTAATGACGTTTATTTAATAACAAGGTCTACACTATACATAACATTATAACATAATAAATTATGTTATTTACAGTATCTCCTGAAGAATTCGAGGAACACAAAATTTGGTTAAAATTTCATAAAGAACCCCTAAATGAAAAACTCGAAAAATGGAAAAACACGTCCAACCGCCGAGTAAAAGATTTATATTCACACAATTTTAATAGTATTCTACCTAGAAGTTATTCAACAATGGCCCTCTTACAAACTCAGCGTTGTCTATAAGTTCGTAAGTTCCATGTTCTATCACTAATGTTAGTCACGAAAAATCTCCTGCAGTGCGAGCTGGAACTCTGTTGTTTAATATGTCGAGTAGATAGATAGTTATAACTTAATGAATTTAGCGAGTAGGTACCGAACTCTACTTATAAAGATAAGCTAATTTTACATAATTACATAAAACTTTCGACAATAGAGAGATTATTTACTGAGAATCAGCACGTAGCCCTTTTGCTGAATTGAGTGATCCACATCTGACTTTATCTTCTTTTCCTTACGAGTAACATTTTTTTAAATTTTGGGTTTAGCTTTGACAATTTTTCACTAAATGTACATGCATATTTAAAACAAAAATGAAAAAGGATTACTCAATACAGATACACATATGAAAGATGTGTATGCAACATTTAGTTTATAATGTTTGTGTTTTCTAAATACAGAGTTTGATAAAATAAAGACTAGATCCTGCCTTTTCCTGGTCTTAAGTTATAAGACGATAATACTATATCAATATAACGAATTTATTTGTAAACTTGACATGACTAAAAATATGATAGAAAATTTTTAATATTTCAGAATGATAGTGAAGTCACAAGATAAGACAATTGGAGAAAGGTCCAACTAGAAAAAAGATTAAGATGTCAACCGCTCATCATTCTTGTTGGTGCTACTGAATGTAAACTTCAAGAATATTATGACTCATGTGATGACATTTTACATAAGCTTGACAGTTTTTTGAAGGTATTAGATGTCTGCTTCAAAGTTTTTCACTGCCTGAATGCAGATTATCCACCGGAAGGAAACGGGGCTCTTTGCATGCTATATGTTATAACGACTTGAAAAATTGACAGTTCTAGTTTACAACCAAAGTTAGTAAATACGTCTTCTGATCACACTACGTTTGCAGCAGATCATAATTAAATAATTGACTGCAAATAAAATTAACAAATAATATGCCTTTACCGATCATTATGATCTGTTTTAAATAAAAAATTTGCTATCAACCAGTAAAAAGATACCTTAATTTTGAATAGTCGATGTCTCCTGATTTTTTTACATATTTTTATTATATTTATAGATGATTTAGTTTGTGCAATCGGCCTACAACATCTAATTGAAATACTAAAGAAAATGGGTAGGATGTTTTTTTTTCTTCTTTTTGGTAATTTGACCTTTTTATTGTGTACTTAATAAATGTAAATGTCTAAGATTTTTGTTTTATTTGTTACTTCATAGGAACCTTTAATTTATAGATTTGAATATTCATAAAAGTTAAAAGCTTAGGTTAGGGTTAAGTAAGGGTAGAATTAACCTTTTTAAAAATAACTTTTATTTGAGATCATTAAACAATCTATTGTGTTAGTAATAATGACTTAAATTACGTTAGCGCAAATACTGTATTGTGTTATTCATTATGTGTTTGTATTATCTACCAAAGTACTTTAACTGCTTTTATATTATTATAGCCTGGTGTTATTAAGACAATAAAATTCACCAGTAACTTTTGTAAAAAGGGTTTGATGGGAAATACAAAAGTTAATGGTGAATTGTATTGTAAATTACACCAAAGTCTATAAAAAAATATACAAAAGCAATTAAAGTACTTTGGTAGATAATACAAAAACTTATGGTAAATAATACGATACAGTCTTGTAAAAAATACAAAAGCTTATGGTAGAATCGACAAGAGTAGATAAATTACTTTGATAGATAATGCAAAACTTTAAAGTTGATAAAACTGTAGTTTTCTAGTATAAAATACCAAAGTTCATGGTAGAATTGACAAGAGTGATAAAATTACTTTAATAGATAACACCAAACTTAAAGTTTGATAAAGCTAAAGTTTTCTAGTAAAAAAATCTGAAGTTCATGGTAAAATTGACAAGAGTGATAAAATTACTTTAATAGATAATACAAAACTTAAAGGTTGATTAAACTAAAGTTTTCTAGTAAAAAATACCAAGTTCATGGTAGAATTCATAAGAGTAGTCAAATTACTTTGATAGATAAAACAAAACTTTAAGGTTGATAAAACTAAAGTTTTCTAGTAAAAAATACCGAAGTTAATGGTAGAATTGACAATACTAATTAAATTACTTTGATAGATAATATAACATATTAAGGTTGATAACACAAAAGTTTTTTAGGAAAAAATACCGAAGTTCATGGTAAAATTGACAAGAATAGTTAAACGATTACTTTGATAGAAAATACAAAACGTTAAGGTAGATAATACAAAATGTGTCTAGTAATAGTTACCAGTGTAAAGTGGTACTTACTCGACCGTCGCTGTTTCGTAACTTATTTACCAAACCACTTTGGTAATTAGCCAACCGTCGCTGTTTGATAAAATCAACTTAAGCCAGTGGTAGGTCCTCATTCAATCGAGAAATTTGGTAAATTTTAATAGGAATTTGGTAAATTCAACCAAACTATTTTCTCAGTGTAATACTTTTTTTTACAAACCTATGTTTTGCTCTTTATTAATTTCACAGCGACGCTGTCATAGTCGCTACAATGTATATAGGTAGCTTAGAAATTAAAACCGCATGCAGCATTTTATGGAAAAAATAAAACTGACTTTCAAAAACTGACAAACTCAAATTACTCAATAGGATATCTTTTCGTTCATCGGTTTCAAATTTTACATACGTGCAGTATGCTAGAGTTAAGAACCACAATTCAAAATTAACCGCTTAACATATCAGTGTTCTCTGTAGAGCTCAATGAATACTATTATTTTTCATACTATTTTCTAAGTCTATAAAAGCACACTCTTAAAATAGCTATAAATATAATACATTATAAAGGAAGCGAAAAAAATGTCCAGCACAAAACTTAACTTATAAAGTGAACAAGAAATTACACCAAAATTAATAAAAAATACCTTAGTCACAAAATTTGTATGTACCAACGACGACAGCAGATGATTATCTAAAAAGTGAAAGTTCTCAAACCTTGATTATGATTCACATCCAATATTTAATTGAGGAATTTGTTTGTGGTTAGCAAACAAAAAAAATTGAATAGTAAGACCAAGATTTTTGTTTCCTAACCACAATTTTCGGATCAAACCAAAATATGGATCTTAATAAGATGAAAAAAAAAACAATGATATAACAAAACAATCAATTATCCTGAGGCCTTATAAATGAAAATGATTGTGGGTAGCTTTGGGGTTTACACGGAAGCAAACAAATTCAGCAAAATAACAAAATTGAAGCCAAAACACACAATACACTGCAACTGAAAACACCAAATATATTGACGACTGCGAACAACGTAGTAAGCACCACAACATAAACTTAAGTCTTTCAGTCGAATTCCTATCGTATATTATATCACGTCATGATTCAATTCGGGGTTGTGCAAACTGAGTTACTGCAAGCATAGACGAAGAATAATATAGACTGCCAATGTCATACAACTATAAGAAAGGTCCTATTCCCGCCTTATATCTAGATGGCGCTGACCTATAAGGTTGCTAACTTAAATGTTGTTGATAATTTATACTGAATCATGCCTGAAAATTAATAAAAAGTTGTTTTAATAATAGTAAATTACAAATAATTCTACAATATTCCGCCAGAACAATTTTAATCTTTATCGAAAAGTTTAATCCTATTACACGGTTTCTACGGTTTCGCGCTAGATGGCGAATACAATTAAGCACGGTGCGGTCAGTGCGATGCTTAGATTGTTATAATACTTTTTTACTAGATGGCGCTTAATTTAATGGATAATGTTACATTCAATAATATATTTTTTTAAAAATCTTTCTGTGTATATTATAGGAATTGTAAATGATATCTCATGTACAGAAATATTAAAAGAAGTAACAAAAAGTGTATTTTAAGCTGTAAAAAAAAGAAAAAATACACGCGGAGAAATTAACTTCGTTATAGGTACCCGATGCTCCGATACATTTTAATTCTATCTTGATTCTATGCACGGTAGGTACCTAAACTTTTAGGTGCTGAGTTGCAAGGCTTCTAGTCTTTTTTTGGAATACGTTCGGATATTTGTGCCGATCGGTTATTTTTAGAAGCGACCTACTTTTATTATTTTTGTCTAAATGATAAGTTGATGATATCTTTAAAAGACTTCATTTTTGTTGTTAATGATATTATGAGTTAATGCGTTATTATTCTAAGGTTAAAACATTATTTCTTATATTTTTTATTAAATGAGGCACATCAAAAATTGAAACAATTTTGCGTTCTTCACTATAGAAAAATATTTACAAAAAATAAAAACCGACCTCAAAAACACTGAAAAGTCTACAAATAGGTACAGACAACATCACACTTCTATATTGAAGTCGGTATCAAACGATGATCCAGAAAGTCTTATAATTTGTCACCGACTTCAATATAGAAATGTGATGTTGTCTGTAACTATTCTTATATTATTTTAAACTTTTCAGTGTTTGTGAAGTCGGTTTTTATTTTTTGTAAAACTATTTTTTATTTTTAACTTTTTAGTGAATGAAATCTTTTTTGTGAAAAGAACCCTCAAATAATATAAAGGAAATTTGGGATTTCCCTCGATTTTCATGAGATCCCATCATCAGATCCTGACTTTAGTGATCTTGGGGCCACCCCAGGAGTATACCTACTCTATCGAATACAAAAGGAATTTTGAAAATCGGTCAAAACACGTTGGACACACCTAAAACTTTAAGGGTTTCCCTCGATCTTTATGGAATTCAATCATCAGATCCTAACCATGGGACCACCCTTGGAGTAGCCTCTATCGAATACAAAAAAAATCATCAAAATCGGTTCATAAACGACGAAGTTATCCGCGAACAAACATAACAAAAGCATATATACGATCGAATTGAGAAACCTCCTCCTTTTTAGGGTTCCGTAGTAAACAAGGAACCCTTATAGATTCGTCATGTCTGTCTGTCTGTCCGCGCTTTTACTCAGAAACTATTAGTACTAGAAAGCTGTAATTTTGTATGGGTAATATATATTAATCATGCCAAAAAAGTGGTATCAAAAAATATAGAAAAAAAAATTTTTTTTTGGGGTGGCTACCATACATAGTATAGTGGGAGTAACATTTTTTTCTCGACTAACCCATCGTGTGGGGTATTGCTGAATAGGTCTTTAAAAAACAATGTACGGTTCAGAATACCATTTTTCGATTTAGGGATTCGTTTCTGAAATATTTGGTTTTAAAGTGCAAATTTTTCTTAGAGGTAAGTGTCCCCCCCCCTCTAACTGCTAAACGGTTATACACGGTTATTTTTTTATCACCCTGGAAAATTTTAGGGACGCTTCAGGACACATCCATTATTATATAAAAAATAAAAAAATGAAATAAAAATTAAAAAAAATAGAAAAAAATTAGATAAATCTCTAAAATGCTGCTCTTAACTAGTGCAGCATTCTTTGATTTTTTTTGGGAAATTAATATAAAATTAAGTATGGGAGTTATTTTTTTATTCATAGGTAATTTAAACCATTCTAATACCATGTCGTGAAGCGTCCCTTAAATTTTCCAGGGTGATAAAAAAATAACCGTTTATATGGACACGTGAAAAAAATTACAACAGTAGTATATGTATACAAGGTTATTTTTTAGTTATGACAAAAATGTGTGCTTGTTCAGACAAGCAAACTGAACAACTTTCACTATGGGACAAACTTCGAAATCGCAAAAAAAAATCTGCTGTTTCATACATTTAGGTTCAGTGAATGTTGAACATTTGTATGAAACAGCTGATTTTTTTTTGCGATTTTTAAGTTGGTCCCATAGTGAAAGTGTTTCAGTTTGCTTGTCTGAACAAGCACACCAAATTTTTGTCATAACTAAAAAATCAACTTGTATAACGAAGTTTAAAGGAAAACTATCAGAGTTGAGTATTAAGTACAAACTAAAAAGTTATAGACGAAAAATTAATACTGAATATAAATTTACGAACCAGGTGAAGTTAAGTAAATATAAAATCATTGGAGCTTTAATCATAATAATAATTACTAATTTAATAGCAACGTGTTGTGAGGTGTGATGTGAGTGTGAACTCAAAGTTGGCATTTGCAACTACGGAACACTACACTGCGCGTGGCCCGATACGGTTTTTTTAGAAGTCGGTTAAAAAAGGGTTTATTTTTTGCCACTCCTAAATTTTTTAGTAGCTCAAAAATAAAGAAAAGAATTTTTGTGTTTTGCAACGCGAACTTGCTTTATTTTACAACTGTTCTGCGCAAAGCTTTACTTACTATTTGCAAACTTTAACTTCTACATAAAAACGAAAGCCACTAATCACAGAACAATCATCTGTCAATACCAGGTAAAATTTAACGCTTTCTGGGGTCCACGAGAAATTCACTCCTGTCAGGCGAAAATTACTCCACTTTGCTTCTCGAACGTTATCAATTACCTTGTTCTCGAATGAGAGGGAATGTCTGGCAGAAAGTGTCAAAAATGTATATAGCGCCATCTATCGTACTCTTGTATAACTACATAAATCTATGTAATCACTGCTGCTTTTAGAAATATCGACAAATTTTGGATTTGATACAGCTCGCTCCATCTATTGCTCGTGGTTATAACTAATTTTAGAAATGTTAGACATTGACAATCCTTTCTTTATATCATCCTTGCTGCAAGTAATCGAATAATAAACTTTGAAAATATTGAAGCGATTTGTATTTTTTTAATTTTTTACACCAAATTGATCGCTGCACATGGAAAAGTGTCATAGACTAATAATTTTACGAAATTTCACACAATTACATGGTTCTATAAAAACCTTGCCATAAAATTATGAAACATGCTAATCTTTAACCGCAACCAACCGAAGACTGTTATCGACAACGATCGCAATTCGTCCGAAAGACTTGAACCACGGCGCCTACATGAAAGTGAACCCCCTCTGCTGGTTGGAGTGCGGAGTGGCGGCGACGGCTCTAGTGATGGCGCGGCAGAGGAAGCGAGAGGCGTCGAGCTGAGCGGCCGCCCAGCGAGTGGCCACCGCGTGGACGCCGCTCTCCATGCCGCTAGCGCCGGCGCTCTCGCTCGCACCCCCGCCCCCGCCCCCGACCCCACCCGCACTACTCGATTGCATCAGGTGCACGCTCACCTCACGCAAGTTCTGTACGACACCACACACTGTTTCGAACGGTTCTCGCTGCACTGGCTATAGCTAGTACAGCATTTTCATTCTCTTACAAATACATACAACAAGTTCCTTTCCATTATTCCTTATTCCTGAATGACGACACACTCTCAATAACAAATTGTAGTGACAGTAATCAAATTACATATGACTTTGTTTGACGAAAGTACGGTGAATAGTGTTATTGTTGACAAAATAGGTTTTGTTAATTCAAAAACAGAATAGTTAAAATATTTGACACAATATTTGACACATAATTGAAGTGTAAAGTTTACGTGTAAATTTATATAATTTGTACACCTATTCTGGTAAGACATGTTGATACTAGAAGTTGTATAAGACCACAACCTGTAACACATGATCAAACAAATAAATATTTTCTTTATTTCTTTCCAACAAATATTTCCTTTTCCTTGACTGTGGAGCTTCAAAGTTTTTGCGTATCTTGCTATTAATGTTTTGTTATTAATTAACTCTTAATTACGAATGACTGGTCATCAGTTGTACGCTTAATATCCCGCTCACATCCGAGCTCTAACTCCCACTCAACTGAATCAGGTGCACGGTACATCCCCCAAAGTTCACTTATTACGAGTATTATAAGGTTTATTTATTAAATTTAAAGCTAACGTGTGCTTTTTTTAAAACAAGAAATGCTTTGGTAAAAAAGACTATATTATCCCTTTATAATAGCTTCTAACGCGTGTTGTTCAACTGCGCCATCCATCATGCCCACTTAGAGCAAATTCTGCATGCCAACCACAGACTTTTTAACACGGTTTAAATTCCAGTAACCATAGCTTAAATAGAGCTGGTAGTGTCTTATAAATAATAGCATCTTTTAAAAATATGACAACAAAAAAGTCCCAAAATTGTCGAGATGATTTAAAACTACGAGTACATGCATAAATATAGTGAGTACTAACCGCAGCGATGACGTGCTCCTGTTTGCTAGCAGTGCAAACGTCTACCTCGAAGAAAGGCAGCGCTTCTGGCGGCCGCCGGCCTGATGGTAACGATGGTCCAGCCCCGCACGGTGAGAGAGGGGTGCTGCATCGCGATAGTGCTTCCGGCTGCATACCACAGGTAATAATATATACAGATGAATACAGAGCAAATATTGGTTATAGCCTAATCAAAAATGTAATATACAGATTCTTTGCCGAAAATTATTCAAAACTTTAGTTTTGAATAATCTTCACACACAATTATCGCAAGTCAAAAGTATTTTTTAATTTTATTATGTGGAGATAGAGTTGTGAGATTGACCCGTCGAGAAGAGATGACGAGTTTGTTGGAGCTTAGTGTCGCAACTTTAGTGGACACTAAGCTCAGAGAGCCGCAATTTGGTAGCCGCACTTCAGGATAACGACGCAGCATGTACGATATCACTGATTGATTATACAGATTATGCTAGTAGTCCAGCTACTGTCCTTACCTGGAAGCAGTACAGGCTGTAGATGCAGTCCTCGCCTGATAGCAGTGCAGGCTGTAAATGCAGATCTGGCATGATAGCAGTGCAGGCTGTAGTTGTGGCCCTCACCTGGTATCAGTCAGGCTGTAGGTGCAGGCCTCACCTGGTAGTAGTGCAGGCTGTAGGTGACTCACTCGATGTTAGTACAAGCTGTGAGTACAGCCCTAGCCTGGTAGCTGAGCAGTCCTCACCTGTAAGCAGTGCAGACTGTAGGTGCCTCACCTGGTATAAATGCAGGCTGTAGGTGCAGTCCTCACCTAGTCGCAGTGCAGACTATAGTTGCAGCCCTCATCTGGTGACAATGCAGGCTGTAGATGCCCTACCCAATATAAGTACAGGGTGCCGGTGCAGCCATAACCTGGTAGCAGTGCAGCTCTCATCTGGTAGCAGTGCAGCTCTCATCTGGTAGCAGTGCAGGCTGTAGGTGTCTCATCAGGTATTAATGCAGGCTGTAGTTGGAGCCCTCACCTGGTAGCAGTGCAGGCTGTAGGTGCCTCATCCAGTATTAGTGCAGGCTGTAGGTGCAGCCCTAACGTGGTAGCAGTTAGGCTGTAGGTGCAGCTTATCTGGTAGCAGTCCAGGCTATAAGCGCAGCACCTGGTAGCACTGCAGGCTATAGGTCCCCACCTGGTAGCAGTGCAGACTGTAGCTGCCTCACACGGTTTAAATGTAGGTTGTATGTGCAGTCCCCACCCGGTAGCAGTGCAGACTGTAGCTGCCTCACCCGGTATAAATGCAGGCTGTATGTGCAGTCCCCACCTAGTCGCAGTGCAGGCTGTAGTTGCAGCCCTTATGTGGTTACAATGCAGGCTGCAGATGCCTCACCCGATATCAGTACAGGCTGCAGGTGCAGCCATAATCTGGTAGCAGTGCAGACCTCACCTAGCAACAGTGCAGGCTGTAGGTGCCTCATCCAGTATTAGTGCAGGCTGTATGTGCAGCCCTCACATGGTAGCAGTGCAGGCTGTAGGTGCCTCATCAGGTATTACTGCAGGCTGTAGGTGCAGCCCTCACGTGGTAGCAGTTAGGCTGTAGGTGCAGCTTACCTGGTAGCAGTCCAGGCTATAAGCGCAGCACCTGGTAGCACTGCAGACTGTAGCTGCCTCACACGGTTTAAATGTAGGTTGTATGTGCAGTCCCCACCCGGTAGCAGTGCAGACTGTAGCTGCCTCACCCGGTATAAATGCAGGCTGTATGTGCAGTCCCCACCTAGTCGCAGTGCAGGCTGTAGTTGCAGCCCTTATGTGGTTACAATGCAGGCTGCAGATGCCTCACCCGATATCAGTACAGGCTGCAGGTGCAGCCATAATCTGGTAGCAGTGCAGACCTCACCTAGCAACAGTGCAGGCTGTAGGTGCCTCATCCAGTATTAGTGCAGGCTGTATGTGCAGCCCTCACATGGTAGCAGTGCAGGCTGTAGGTGCCTCATCAGGTATTACTGCAGGCTGTAGGTGCAGCCCTCACGTGGTAGCAGTTAGGCTGTAGGTGCAGCTTACCTGGTAGCAGTCCAGGCTATAAGCGCAGCACCTGGTAGCACTGCAGGCTGTAGCTGCCTCACACGGTTTAAATGTAGGTTGTATGTGCAGTCCCCACCCGGTAGCAGTGCAGACTGTAGCTGCCTCACCCGGTATAAATGCAGGCTGTATGTGCAGTCCCCACCTAGTCGCAGTGCAGGCTGTAGTTGCAGCCCTTATGTGGTGACAATGCAGGCTGCAGATGCCTCACCCGATATCAGTACAGGCTGCAGGTGCAGCCATAATCTGGTAGCAGTGCAGACCTCACCTAGCAACAGTGCAGGCTGTAGGTGCCTCATCCAGTATTAGTGCAGGCTGTATGTGCAGCCCTCACATGGTAGCAGTGCAGGCTGTAGGTGCCTCATCAGGTATTACTGCAGGCTGTAGGTGCAGCCCTCACGTGGTAGCAGTTAGGCTGTAGGTGCAGCTTACCTGGTAGCAGTCCAGGCTATAAGCGCAGCACCTGGTAGCACTGCAGGCTGTAGCTGCCTCACACGGTTTAAATGTAGGTTGTATGTGCAGTCCCCACCCGGTAGCAGTGCAGACTGTAGCTGCCTCACCCGGTATAAATGCAGGCTGTATGTGCAGTCCCCACCTAGTCGCAGTGCAGGCTGTAGTTGCAGCCCTTATGTGGTGACAATGCAGGCTGCAGATGCCTCACCCGATATCAGTACAGGCTGCAGGTGCAGCCATAATCTGGTAGCAGTGCAGACCTCACCTAGCAACAGTGCAGGCTGTAGGTGCAGCTGTCACCTGGTAGCAGTCAGGCTGTAGGTGCAGCCCCTCACCTGGTAGCAGTGCAGGCTGGCCCGCAGGCGGTCGAGCACCAGCGGCGGCCGCAGCGGCGCGGGTCGCGGCGCCTGCAGCGCGGCCCACACGCGCGTCCACACGTCTTCAGCGAATTGCAGCACGCGCTGCCGCGGCGCCAGCACCACAGCCGCGCCGCCCCACAGCTGCTCCTGGCTCACTGACACCACCGTGTCGCCCACCTGCGTACGCAGTTTTTATTTCGTTTCACATTGGACACAGTCTCTAGCTCAAGTGACACTCCGGACACTCCATACAACGTTCGCAAATCAATTTCCTATTACTACTACATAAGCAAATGACGTTTGTACACGCGCAAATGTGTGCGTGGAATCTAGTAGGGTTATCGATCGAAATGACGCGAGAAGTGCAGCGACTGCCTTCTCTTTTACCCGAATAGCGCTATCTCTGTTATCGACCGGCGCTCGCGTCTACTAGGTGAACGTGAAGTCTCACCGCGCCCGAGCGAACGCGCGCACCCTTGTTTATGTGTGATGTGATGTCTACAACGGAGTGAGGGGTGGGCTGAGGTATTTGAAATGAGTGCGGGGAGGTGAGTGGCCGTTCTGTATGAAGTAATATTATATCTTCTGTGCTCAAGTAACAGCAAAGTACGCATCCAGTCGTTAACGTAAACGAGTAGCACAATTTTGATAAGTTCTATAAAATTGACCTCGTGTTATCTGTGTGTATTTTAGTTTCTATGCGCTAGCATCTTATGTGATGGAAAATGGGAAGATCATGGTTTTCTATTTCGAATTCATCTCAGTCTCCGTCTGGACACTTACAAAATTTAGGAAAACACGTTTACCTATGTCATACCAATTTTATCTAATTTTTACCTACTTCTATTATTAATACACCACACTCTTATTTGTTAATATTGCAACACAGATTACTGAAATTATGCCAACGCTAAGACTCAAACCACAGAAGATAAAATAGTACTCCGTACAGAACGGCCACTCACCTCCCCGCACTCATTTCAAATACCTCACCCCACCCCGCACTTCGTTGTAGACATCACTGACACATAAACAAGGGCGCGCGCGTTCGCTCGGACATGGCGAAACTTCACATTCACTGAGTATACGCGAGCGCCGGCCGATAACAGAGACAGCGCTATGCGGGTAAAAGAGAAGGTAGTCACTGCACTTCTCGCGTCATTTCGATGATAACCGCGCACTCAGCCCTACTAGCTTCCACGCACACATTTGCGCGTGTACAAACGTAATTTACTTAAGTAATAGTAATAGGTAATTAATTTGCGAACGTTGTATGGAGTGTCCAGGGTGTGCTCAAACTTAATATTTTTAGTAACATGTCGCACTTACTTGCCCTTACCTATCGACATTAAAACATTGTCAATGACGTCTATCCCTACGAAACAATAAGCGACCCAGATTACAAACCTTAACGTCGGTGAAGCTACATTCCAGTGTAAACGGCAGATGCGGCATCAAAGCGAGCGCGGACGCGGGTAGTGAGCGACGCGTGAGGCCGTAAGTAGCAGCCATTAGGTACTCCTGCATCACGCGCTGGAAAGCAGCCGGACCCTCACGCTGGTTCAGGCACATCCACGATATTAACTGCCACGATAGGGAAAAGCGGCAATTGATTTACTCTTAGTACAGTGTGTTGGAAAATTAACAGAACGTAATTTTTGATACAAAAAAGTGACTTTTAAGAGTTTATTATGACTGACAGCACCAATCGGCACTAGGTCAGCATGGTAGACTAAGGCCTTAACACCCTAAGTTAGGGTAGGCTCGAGCCCCTCGGTGGGGACGTGGATAAACTGTGATGGTTATGACTGATTTGATCGTAACCTTGATATTTTATTTACGAACCGTCTCATATGCCTGAACTATAACTGATACCACATTGATCTAAGAGATCTGTGATTTTGCTTCTTAGCCTGTATACGTATATACCTCTATATCCCTCAAATCATTTTTGTAATGTAAATGGTGTAATGATCATAGTTTGTTATGTCAAATGATATATGATTCTGTAGGTGGGTCTGGAAATTTTAGTATGATATATCTACAGTAATATATATGTGGGACTTAGCATTGGCCTTCTAATCGGGACTCGGCACTGGCCGTCTAATCGGGAGGTCCGGGGTTAGATCCTACCATGTATCAATGTGTAGTTCGTTTTTTGAATTTCATATGTACATTTGTCCGACGCTCCTACGGTGAAGGAAAACATCATGCGGCAACCTGCATACATCTGTAAAGAAGTTCAAAGGTGTATGGGAAGTCGACCAATCCGCACTGGGCCAGCGTGGTTGACTAAGGCCTAAACACCCTAACTTGAGGTGGGCTTAAGCCCCTCAGTGGGAATGTTTATGAGCTGTGGTGATGAATATCTATGTGTAAGTAACAACATTCAACTAAATCCATAGACATTGAGTAGGCACCTAATAAAATAGTAAATGCACTATGGTTCCTCATGTAACAATAATGCAAATTTACTGTGCTTATCCAGTATGACAAATTTGTAAAAAGTCTCAACAAATTTATCTCAACTATGACAATCGAATCATATACCTACTTAATTATATTAAAATTCTGATAGATCTCAAAAATATTCTTAAGAACGTATAATTGCAATCAATATTGAACCTAATGAATCAAAACACTGAACCTACCTCCTCAGCCAATTCAATGTTGCTCTCATGCAGTATCAAATAATGCATTATAGCCAGCTTGTTCTCTATGACCGTTCCGCTCTTGAATGTAGCCGTCAGGTCTTTCTCCGGCACGCAAAGGGTGACAACATCCAGGGTCTTCAGATCCACCATGGCGTGTGGACCCCATCCGACTAACGGCGCCAGGCTGGGCCCATCTTCATTATCCTCCATCGGCAAGACCACGTGGCAACTAGGCTCGTGGTACAAACTGATGTCGACCAGATGGGTAAACAATTTCGGGATCTTTACTAGTAAATGGTTGTCTGCAAACAATTCGAATTTCAGTTTGTTAAGCCGTATGGCCATAGCCACTCGTTTCGAGCACTGGATAAGTTCATACAATACTTGATTTTGTTTTGTCATACTCGTATATACGTCATATGCTATAGGTACCTACAGGTAGGTTATAGGTATGTCATGGTACCTACGTGGCAGGTGAATTCATTCGTTTGAGGGGATGCTATTTTAGTGCTCGTGTGTTGAGAACATGGGTTTTTGTATTGACAATGCGGAACTTTAGAGAAGGATGGTTTGATATAAGCTTTTTGTATGAAGAAACACTATATCGTGCTTGTCATTTGAACATAGCCAAATTCTTGATTCATTACATACCTCCATATAAAGTGTAGGAGGGCCGCAAAGCTTTGGCCCGCACCCAAGGCAAATCGGGGACCACGCTGTGCACCACGCACCCATGCTGCAGCAGTGTGATCGAGTACGCGAAGTTCACGCCAGAATCCTTCAGGTCAACACTGTCTTCCAACACTAGCGAAGTCATTGAGTCCTCCAGGGGCTGTGTGTTAAATTGGTAATTTCCTTGTACATTGGTTGACTGCACTCTTGAGTTGCAAAACTAGCGCCAAATTGGATCCGTATTCTGTAGGCGCTAGTATTGCAACTGAAGAGTGTGAAAAAATTGGTATTCTTCTTTAATAGTGGTAAGAGTAGGTAAACAATATGAAATGTTTACAAAGGCAATCAGGCGTACAGTTGCCGTCACGTAAGTTGGCAAGAACGGGGGATACGATCCCAAGATCGACGTCAAAATCTTGCCAAGTTAGGTGCCGGAAACTATACCTACGTCATGGTGTACCAGGTTAAAAATAGCCACATGTCGATTGACTAACTAACCATATTTTGGCCGTCCAATTACTGCCCGAACCGGTGAAAATGTTGACAGCTTGTGCTCACGCCTGTCACGCTCCGTACCTACCGTCGACGGACCATAATCACAGAATAAATAATAGTACTAAAGTACAGAAGGATCACTCTCGAATAAAAGCCAAGTTTAGGTATGAAAATTTACCTACTCTTATGACCTTCATCTGACTGCACGGGAAATTGAAATTTATTGCATGACACGAGTGTTTCTATTCCGTTACGCGTCGCTGACCCGATACCGATTGGCGATAAGAACGCAGAGTTCCCACTCACCGATATGCAGTTATCGTTACAAAAATGACCTCAATTATTACGTGCGACACGGCCAGCGTGCGAGCCGAGCGGCAAGCTTTTGCCACATACCGCCCGGTCGGTCCGCCGGCCAAACGTACCTAAACTGCGGAGTGAAATCCCCCTGCCATAATCAAAGATCAGAGGCTCTATTTTTGAATCATTCGACTGACGTCGAGCGCTCGTCAAGCGCCATCTGTACTCGACTTCTACTGATTTTCGTTTCCTTTTCGGCAAAAATCGAAATAATATTGATATACATCGTAAAATATCGTAAATATCTCGACCTGAATGCAGATCTACTCAACAAATTGGACCGTCTTCTGAATAACTGCATTAGATTGGTCTTTAATTTAAGAAAGTATGATCATGTCTCTGCTCATCGGATGCATTTGAAATGGTTACCCATACGTGAGCGTAGAAATATGAGGACTTTAACAACGCTGTATTCCCTAATTAATCGCCCGATCACCCCTAGTTATCTTAGAGATCATTTTCAGTATTTCACTACCTCCGTTCCGTCTATAATGGCCTTCTCAAATGCCCTACTCACCAGTCGGGGATCATAGACTAATCTTTATTAGTCCAATCCATCCTTTTATGGAACACTCTCCCACTGGACGTCAGGAAGTCATCTAGCAAAGTCATTTTCAAAAATAGATTGCGGAAAGTTTTCCAAGGAAAACATCTCCATCACATGGCTGAGACTTAAAACTGCTTTTTATAATGTAAGTAAGCTTGTGATGTTTTTCTTCCTTATTATATTTAGTATAGTGCATAGTTAATATTATATATAATATGTGTATATATATATGTATATATTATATAAAGCATATAATTATATTTATTTGCATGTGGATATAGGTATAATATTTATATAGGTTTCAATTTAGTTAATATTGTTCATAGCTTACATTTAATTTAATTTGTATTGGTACATCTACCTCTGAATTTTCTGCATCACCCAAAGGTTGACTGGCAGATTAAGTCAGGCATTAAGTCCGCCTTTGTACATAAACGTACATGAAGAATAAACAAATAAAAATAAATAAATAAATAAAATCTTATTGATTTTTGTCAAAAACGTATCGAAATTCAAAAGAAATCGAGCACAGACAACGTACGACGAGCGCGCGACGCCAGACGAATGACTCAAAAATAGAGGCCCATGGATGTTTACTCAACAGCAGGGGCGTAGCTACCGCCGTATTAGCCGTACCTATTATACGGGGCCTCTGACAGTGAACAAAAATTTGTCAAACTATATATCCAACATTAGGGAGTGCAAGAGCTTTTTTTTTACTTAAGGCGAGGATTTCCCAAATTTGCCGATCTTAGAACGTCTAGATCTGGATAATATTAGAACCCACAATTCTGAAATTCACACACCTTAAACTTGAAGATATAATCTAGTGAACTGTGAAGGCAGAAACACGATTTACTCCATTTCACTCGATAGAAAAAAAATCCAAACATAGGTCTAAATCAAAAACTAAAACCACGATTTGAAATCGAAATATACATAAAACAGTATAAAAGTTATACCAAAACATGTAGTTCGTTATTATCTAGTGAACTGTGAAGACATATTTTTTGATGTCATATAAAATATTTAGGAAAATGACGAAAATTCTATAATTTCGCTTGGTTGCAATCGCGCTCCATATAAGACAGTACTCGCCAAGTCGTCTCAGGGTATGGTCATGTCGCTTCGTGTCGCGGGCGCAAAAAAATATATTACGTGTTTCTTTACGATCGAATTTTAATTTTGCAGTTTGCGTTTATTTTGTTAACTTTCATTATTATTATAGATTAGTGTAGTAATATGGTGAATAGTGTAAATAATGGATTAGGTATTATAAAGGAGAAAACTATTTTAATCCTTCTTCCTAAATTATTTTATGTGTGAAAAAATATGTTTTTCGTTCTTTTTTTCTATAAGTTATTTTATGTGTAAAAATCGCTAATAAAAGAAGTCAAAGACGAAATGTTAAATCAAATGCATACAAAAAATGCTGAAAGAAAAATGGTAAATATTTATTTCCCAAATGTTTATATTTTATTGCCGCGGCCTTATAGCACAGTGCAGTGTTAATAAACCAGTATGATAATTTCTTCAAGTAAATATGCAACGATTCATAGATTCAAAATAATGTTTCCTATAAAACTTTATTGCTGAATTCCTTTAAATACTTAATGTTACCCCCTTTATGTACAACGCCTTACATCAAAGCGTTAGAAGGTAGAATCAACAGCACATTATACATGTAGGTAAATAATAGAGTTTTATTCGAGCCTATGTATTATATATGATTATGAACAGTAAAACAGTATTTTAGGAATCTTTTAAATTTCGTAACGTAATTTTATAATCAACTCACGCATGACCATAAAGGTCATGCGTGAGTTGATTATAAAAAACTAAAAAATAATTAACATAAATTTCCGTTCGATTTATGTAAAGATCACTTCATTGTATTAAAAGAAAATATCTGATCAGCGGAATTTTGTGAAACTTTATAAAATATTTGCTTTTGCCCGCTGCAAATGTCATAGAGATTCCATACAAACTATTCTTTTTTAGTTTTACCCCCCGAATTTCCAACATACATGTCAAATTTCCGCTTTTTGTGCCTTTTAATTACGGCTGTGCGTAATCTGTCAGTCACTCAGTAATGAAAGTGTTTTTATATAAATACGTCGGCCCGCACTAGGATTTTCAACTGTGTCGTAAATGCAGTTTTTTTCTTTTTGAAAACGTCGCCCCACACTAAGATTTTCTCCTGTGTTGTGGGTGCAGTTACGAACATAGAATATCACATGTACATACGCCCAGACCGGAAAAAAAATCTGTAGGCCATACAAAATATTTGTCCCGTACAGGAATCGAACCCGCGACCCGTTGCGCAGTAGGCGATCATTCGACCTCTGCGCTAACCGTGTCATCAAAGTTACAAACATAGAATTATTAAACATATAGACAACATCACACTTCTATATTGAAGTCGGCGCCGAACGATAATCTCCTAGAAAGTGTTAAAATTTGTCACCGACTTCAATATAGAAGTGTGATGTTGTCTGTACCTATTCTTATATTATTTTTAAGCTTTCAGTGTTTTTGAAGTCGTTTTTTATTTTTTGTAAAATATTTTTTTTTAACTTTTCATTGAATGAAATCTTTTTAGTGAAAGAAGTGTTTTTAGTGTTTTCCTCGATTTTCTATGGGATCCCATCATCAGATCCTGACTTTGGTGACCATGAGACCACCCTTGCTCTATACTCTATCGAATACAAAAATAATTTTGGACATCGGTTTACAAATGACGGAGTTATGAGGTAACAAACATTTAAAAAAATACAACCGAATTGATAACCTCCTCCTTTTTTGAAGTCGGTTAAAAATATTTGGGAATCGAACCCGCGACCAGTTGCGTAGTAGGCGATCACTCGAACTCTGTGCGCTAACCGTGTCGTCAAATGTAAAGTCATCATGGTAAAGAACGGCCTAAGGTGGTAGAATATTAATTAATATTTTTAAACCAGGTTGCTTAGAGACTAATACGGTTGCCTGATATTCATAGCGATTTGTGGCTTTCTTCTCGATAATCTTGTTTAGTACATGCACGATCCTGTCACTCACGCAATGCAGCGTTATAAATACCTACCACTAAGTAGCGCGCCAGCGCGCCGACCGCTGCACACACGTGTACGTGTAAAGAAATTCTTAGGTTGTGTGTGAAGTCGACCAACCCGCACTTGGCCAGCGTTGATGATGGTAGCACATCAAAAACAGGTTTGAGCTTGTTTCGAATTCATCTTAGTAGCAATAAAATAAAACACACAACATTACATTTTTAATTTGAAGTAGTTTTTGTTTTGAAGTGGTGTCGGTATTTTTGTAAAAAAAATATTTTAATTTTTTTCGTGAAATTAATAATAGCTCTCTAAGTCAACTTAAAAGAATATACCTAACTGAGAGTCAATACGTACCTTTTATATCTAAAGACTAACCCCCTAACTCCTTAAAGTTAAGGAGCCATCGTAAGCTCAGTATAGTGGAAGAATCCTTGAGATGATGTCTTTCAAACGCAAATACCTGAATAGCTTCAGAAAAAAAACAGGAAAGACGTTGGACGTGCCTATTCTCTCGATTTTCTTGGGATTCTAATACAAGATCCTGACTTGATGGCATGGAACCACTTCGGGGGTATACTTTTCTGAATACAAAAAGAATTTTGAAAATCATTTAATAAATGACGAAGCTATGAGGTATGTGTTACCTCATAACTTCGTGAAGTCAGTGAAGTCGGTTAACAAATCAAATCGAAATAAGTTATAGTACTTATTTATTCAGTAATGTATTAAAATACCTACATATATATATTAAAATATTTTTATTGACGAATAGTAAGCGAAATAAGTTATAGTACTTATTTATTCAGTACTGTATTAAAATACCTACATATATCTATTAAAATATTTTTCTTCAAACTACTCATTAATTTTACTCTAATCATCGGAAAAGGCAACACTAAGTAATACATTACTACCCTGGAAAACGGCAGTAGTATTGTATGAAATTTCATTAATGACCCGTTCAACATAATTGCCCTGTTGTTTATTTTTCTAATTTAAAAAGAAATTACAATTCAAATTCATACAAAATGTAGGCATTTTTCCAAAGAGATTTGAGTGGTTGTATAACATGTCACAAAAAATACACATGCGCAAAACAAGTTAGATAGGACCCTACAAAGCCAATTTTATTTAAAAAAGAGAGGCAATTGGCTTTTATGGCGAAGGTTAGCTTTTATTTTAATAAATTAAAAATTGTATTCGAGTGAATATTGTGCAGTGAAAGTGGTGTTTTTTGGTGCACATTCATGTTGACGGCAAGAAATAAAGGTTTTGTGGTGTACATGACAGTGAGTTTTTTTTTGTGGATTTTCCACTTCCGTCACCACCGTCAAGATAAGGTTTGGTTTTTTAATAAGAACAATTTGTATTTTTTTTGTCATAAATAAATAAGTTTTTCTACAGTCAACTTCAGTTTTTTATTATTTTTTAATAAGTTGAAGGAAAAGCAGATTACACACCTCGTAAGTGAGCTATTAATGCCCTCGGGCTATTAGTGCCCTCGAGCAAGTGCTCGTGCACCAAACATCCGCGGGCATTAATAAGTCACTTAGCGCTCGGTGTAACAATCTACTATATCTAAATCAAACCGAATAGCAGTCGAAGTCAAACAAAAAAATTTAACAGTGCTTTATATATGCCGCCGCGTCAGTCATATTCTTAGCTTTTGTTTTAAATACTACTTCTAGCTAATCGAGCATTTCTTGTATTCTAGTGATGCATTCTATACTGCACAAAAGAAATATGCATAAAATTTGAATTTACATTTTATTAATAACACATCATAGAAACATTTAAAACCTTTGAAATTGTGAAGAAACGGTCTAATTATGATGAATCTTGAAAAAGTCGCTAATTATTGATAATTGCTTTACGTCTCTTTCTGATAAAATATATGTTTGTATCGGTATTATAATGGTGGACGAGTACAATGACGTCACTAGCAAATGAAAGCTTTTTAAACTTTGTTATTTTTTAAGTTATTAAAAAAAACACGTGGTTTTTTGTCAAATAAAAATACTATGTAATGTAACAATTAAAAAGTGTCCATATTTACATACAAGTAAAGTTACAATAAAAAATAGCAATGAAGTCATAAAGCTGTATCTTTATTGGTTGTATTACTGTAGGTACTTACCTCAGTTTATAAATCAATACTTATTTGTAACCTAGCAAAAAGTATATTGCATACGATATAAAACGTCCTTGTTGTACTGTTATATTTTTACTGTGCGGCACATGATGTTGGCGCCTGTTCAGTGGCCGCGTCCGCGCTAACGTCATGTACAAATTAACGGTGTGAAGTGAGGAACATATGGGCTTGCACGTGGAAATTCCTCGCCTTAATATGGGCTTACCCTTCATCACAATCCAGCCTTGAGGTAAGGATGAGATCTATGGTGGGACGAGTTTGCCCAAAAAATGCCTGTTCACCCTTGGTCTAAAGATTTTCGGGTTGTATGAACTCGGTAATATAGATGCCGGTAGAGAATTCCACACTCTGGCCGTGCGCACTATAAAAGAAGACGTGTAGCGCTTTGTGCGACTAGCGGAAATGTCAACCGGGTGAGGATGGTAACCAGCCGTATAGATTCCTGGTGGTAAAAAGGAGAAGGCGGGATCAGCTCATGCAGTCCCTGAGCACACTCCCTGAAGTACAGCCTATAGAAGACAGATAGACAGGCGACACTGCACCAGTGAGCTAGGCTGTGAAGCTTGGTTTCATCAACTTCTTATCCCCCAAAAGTCTCTTGACTCTGCGTTCCACTGAGTCCAGCGCGGCGAGTTGGTATTTACCTGAGCCACAATCGGACTTGTGCTTTGTAAATTGTATGAAGCTGTCCTGGCGCGAAGTACCGCTTAACCTTGTTCAAAACGCCCAACTATTTTGCCGTTGTCTGCGCTTTAGACTCAATAGTGGCGCCGAAATTAAGTTTGGTAGTCAACCTCATGCCAAGAAGTTCAAGGCTATCCGCCACAGGAACAATTGCACATCGGAAAGTAGGACTCAGCCCAAAAGGACTCTTTTTTGGGCTAAAAAGAAACTTACCAGATTGTTATCGCCTCATTGAGAGACAAGACTTAAGGTCGCGTTCATACGTTCCACCAGGGCCTCTCTAGACAGGCGAACTTCTTCCCTGCTGCCGCTTACGTCGGACAAATGCCTCTCCACGACTGTGCTGTCATCCGCTTACCTAACAATGCCTGGGATCAGTAGGTCATTAATGGGCAGCAGGAAAAGAGTTGCAGAGAGGGACACCTGAGGAAGCCCGGCGTGAATGGCCATGAGGTCAGAGGAGCAGCCTTCAATGACTACTCTAATTGGCCGCTCAGGTCAGGAAGTCAGTTATCCAGCAACAGAAACCGGCTCAGCAAACTTGCATGCCATGTCGAAGGTCTGCGAGATGTCCGGCGAAACGGCCACCACCTCGCCATGTTTCTCGACGGCTTTAACCCAGTAGTGCGTGACATACACTAGAAGATCCCCTGTGGACCGCTCTCGGCGAAAGCCATACTGGCAGTCACTAAGGAGATCATTCTGCTCAAGGTATAATAGAAGCTTGCAATTAAGTACTTTTTCACAACTTTGCAGTGAATGGGGATGATGGGTATTGTTCGGTAATTGCAGGGGTCGACCCTTCTTGGGTACAGGTTCCACGTTTGCAAACTTCTAGGATTTTGGGAAAGCCTGTGTTTTTAGAGATGCGGTACAGGCGCGTCAACACGGGAGACAACTCAGGCGCGCAATTCATCAGCTCTCTCACAGGGATGCCTTGTTCATATCTAAACACTGAAGCACTTTTCAAACCTTTTTCTTGTGAATTGTGATCACCGGCATTGAAGAATCACATGAAGGCAAATTGGGAAGATTTTAAAGCCAGTAACTACTTACTACTTGAAGAGTATGACGCCAATCTGACCCCCTTGCAGCTGACTTGATCAAAACGTGCCTTTCGTAGAACCCTTTTGCAAGACTTGGTAGCAGAGTTAAAGGCGCTCTTCTTAGCACGAACCCTCCGGGACCGTAGTTGGCAGTCGCGAGATTGTACCCAACCTTGGTATGAAGGTTGTTTAAGCACATCAGCGTGAGCATTGTCCGCTTTGTACCAAGATCGGGTTTTGTGACCAAACGGGATGTCGGAGAATGGAATAAAATATCCTATTCCCTGCCGAATCACGTCAATAACCGCATTAGTCGCACAGAAAGGCTCTCAAGAAGAGAAGCACACACGCTGCTAAGGATAAGATGCAAAGAAGTGCCGCATCTCATCTCAGTCAGCTTTTATTACTTTTCGTTGTATTTTGACTATCTAACTTTCATGAAAACCCCCCATTCTTTTTTCATATTAAAATAATATAGAAATATCTTTTGCTTAAAAGTGGTCAACGAGTTCCGTATTTTGAGCTCAGTAATTATAAGGTTCATCATTTTTAACCAACTTCAAAAAAGGAGGAGGTTCTCAATTCGATGCTTATGTTTTTTTTTGTGTGTGTATGTTACGCGATTACGCCGCCAGTTGTGGACCGATTTTCAAAATTCTTTTTGTGTTCGATAGAGTATACTTCAAGGGTGGTCCCATGGTCACCAAAGTCAGGATCTGATGATGGGATTTCATGAAAATCGAGGAAAACCTTTAAATTTTAAGGTGTTTCCAACGTGATTTGTGTGTATGTTACGCGATTACGCCGCCAGTTGTGGACCGATTTTCAAAATTCTTTTTATATTCGATAGAGTATACTCCTAGAATGGTCCCAAGGTCACCAAAGTCAGGATCTGATGATGGGATCCCATGAAAATCGAGGGAAACGCTAATACGCGGGAAAGGCTAATAATTTAACACCTTCGGTGAGCTGGAGATCATCGTTTGGCACCGACTTCAATATAGAAGTGTGATGTCTGTACCTATTCTTATATTATTTTTAACTTTTCAGTGTTTTTGAAGTCGGTTTTTATTTTTTGTAAAAATTTTTTAGTGTTTTTATTATTTACCTACTATTAGATAAAATTACCTTGGAAGAATCTTCGCTACTAAGGAATCAATTGAAAAACTAAAAAAAAAACATTTCAATTTAAAATTTGCTGCTGCCTGAAATTATTTTATTGTCTAGGAAAATCGAAGATTCGAAACGAAATGTAGACTTTACTGCAGTTGTATAGAAAGGCCCCAGGAAAATATTTGATACAGGGTCCCCAAGGGCTAACGCCACTGATGAACAGAGTTACTTTACCTTGTATAAATAGTGGTGGCATATGCAAAGCACGCCCCTCTGGTCGCACAAGATCTGCAGGTCCACGCTGCAGTCGTGCACGCGCAACGGTACAGGGTCATCCTCATACGCCCCGCAAGCAGCGCCCTCACCAGAACCCGCTACGTGAGGCAGGCTCAGAGGGATATTCAACTGTTAAGGGCAACCATGAGTCAATTTAAAAATAACAGAGCTACAATCACTTTTTCTTGTTCTTGTTCTTATCACACGTGTTCTTTTCACAGTTCTTGTTTTGTATGTAAATTTTATGTAATACTAGCTGTGCCCGCGATCTACTCTTCGCCTTTATTTATTTTTTCCCGACATCTTCGACAAATATCGTTAATGTACACAGAAATAAATACAAAAACTTTACAAATTATATACTAAAACCTTCCTCGAGAATCACGCTATCGAGTGGTGAAAACCGCTTCAAAATCGGTGCAGTAGTTTTTGAGTTTATCGCGAACAGAGAGACACACAGACAGACAGACGCGGCGGGGGACTTTTTTTTATAATATGTAAGGATTTAATTTTTGACAAATAATGATGTAATTTTTGACAAATAGTAATGTTATTGTGTGAATATTTTCATAGTGTGCGTAACTGAATCCTATAGTTTCAAAATGTGACAGAAAAATGTATACTGCGCTTTGTTGCGTACCATCTCCATAGGCCAAATGCTCTAAGCAACTTAGCCAGTGCCAGATGCCACAGATTTGCCTTTATATTGTAGTGTCTTACATATAGTATACCACTACCAAAATATAGTACCACTATTTGCTTTCAAAAATTCACTACAATTAAGTCTTGCACATAACTTTTGTTTGAATAATTATAAGATTTATATTTTAGCTGTATAATTTTTCTAAATTAATAGAAAGCTGCAATACATACAACAGTCTCGTAAGGCAAGTCCGCATGGAATTGAAAGGCTGACAAAGTCGGTGTCATTTCTGATGGTGACTTCACCTCTTCACCTTCAGCAAAGCTCTGCGTTGGTGGACGATAATGAATGTAGTACAAAACCTGTAAGAATCAATGAATATAGTATAACCCAACCCCCATAGCATGACCAAAATAAGACAAAAACGTGTATTGTGTTGGTCTAGCTATGGGGGCAGAGTTACAGAGAGAATTAATTTAATTTTTACATTCTAAACATTGTGGCTTCAATTAAATAAATAAGAAAAAGTTACTAGGTTGACCAAAAAAATCACTCTGTAAACTGTATTTATTTGTCAAATAACATTGATGGCAAGCTTGAGCTTGTGACCTCTGTCACTTGAATGTTGTCGACCCAAAACATTACAACTCCAGCATAATAAAAACTGGCAAAGTGCGTGTTGGGACTAGCACACTGAAAGTTCCCTACAAACTTATCTAAGTAGACAAGTTCCCCACTACATTTTATTTCGGTTTTCAGACTATTCCTTATCATGTGCTATAAGACCTTGCACCTTGCCAAATTACCTACATGATTTTAAAAAAGAGAAAATTTGCAAGAAATAAAAATATGTGACATAAACAGTCATATTTTATGATCGCATTCACTTATAAAATTGTTTTTTTCACAGCTGAAAAAGACCATACACCTTAAGTATTTGATATAAATTTCAGTTTGATATCTGTATGCGTTCTTGAGAAAAAGGAGTCTTGACAGACAGACTTACAGACAGCGATTCTATAGGGGTTTTGTTTTTTATTTTTGAGGTACAGGACCCTAAAAATGATCCCACTATACTTAAAATCAACCTAGAAACAGCATTAGCTTAGTGACCAAATGTAGCTTAGATGTATCTTATTTACACTTGAGTACGAAATGATTGATACAATCAAAGTTGCAAAAATATGTATACATTGACTGACAGACTTTATTGACTTAAAATTAAGGTAGAGTTGGTAGAGTTAGAGAGAGAACTACCACCATATCAATCTTTTTGTACTCAAGTGTACAAGCATAGTTTTGTTTGATTACCAAGCTAAATAAAAATGCTGAAAATAACATGGTATGAATGTTACTTTTTGTGAAAGCTTTGTTTAAAATACTGTTATAATATTTATTATGGTTCTGTTCACACTAATAAATGGGCAACATCCTATGTATGTTTACCTGATTTATACAATCCCATTGTGCCCAAGAAAAGACTTTCACAATAGTTTCCGGTTCTGGGTAAATTCCATCAAAGCCCCATTTTTCAGACCCATCATCACATTCATTTAAAAACATGGGTGTTCTATAAATTTTGATACCTAAAAAAAATTAAAAATTAATTGAATAAATGACAAAGTGAATTTTCAAATAGGGTAAACAAATATCTTCATTTCATTTAATTTATGAACATATATAGATTAAGTTTTAAAGCTGTGAGCAAAGTTTCTTGTCTGATAAATTAGTGTCATATTGTACATTGCAATGAAATGCAAACCTCTTTTTAAATAGGAAGGAAATATTTAGTATTAGTATTTTTATAAAAAAAATAATATAAGGTTTCAATAATTAAATTTGTATGTGACAAACAAAGTAGCTGTTTTAACAAATACTTACATTCCAAATGCTTGAATAAAATAAAGCGGTCATTTCTAATACCCGGGCTGTACTTGTGGCTTTTCCCATAAACATATTGGACCATTGTCTGTTTTTTAGAACATTCATCTACTTCTATTGGAGTTCTGTCGCAGTCTTGTAATAAACAAATCAGAAATGGCTGGTACAGTGGGTCTTTCACATCACTGTCTTCATTTGGTAGCACCTTCACAACATACACTAAAAGGCTTTGTGTTGCATTGACAGAGGCCTGTATGATGTTCAATTTATTATCAAACGTGTGGAGTGCGGATATCGTTTTCGTTTTGTTTGTATAAATACCTATATTTAGGACATCATTGCCATCCTGATTAGTTGATACCCAGGTAAACATTTGTGAACCATCTTGTTCCTGGCCAACTAATCTCCATTCACGAGCCGTAATTTCTGAAAATGTTACACCATGTTAGTAACTTAATCACTATAATTAGAATGACTAACATATAAGGCATGTAACATTTAAAAAATAGATAAGTACTAACCTTGCTCAGATTGTGATTGTAGTATCCCACACAACTTAACTGCAATGTTCTGACATGCCATCATTACCAAAAGGTGACAATCGGTCACCGCACCTATAAAAATCACCTGCTTCTACTCCTTTATGTTAATATTTTAACAGTTATCATATCGATGTACATTGCACCATTATTGACTTTTTTATTCGTAATATGTATCAGCTGGCGCCCAGCTGTGAAGTATCCTGAAGTTAGCTGCTTATGACGTAACGCGTCCAGCTACAAATATGGCGCTTTATTTTTCGAAGTAGCCAATCAAATCCACTCGCTCATTCTAGCAACGTTCCATTTTACACACTGAAATAAAACAATAATAATGGATAAAGTCATAAATCAATTACCATAAGCATTATTTCGAGTTGTTTTGAATTGCAAGTTAGAAGTGAAAACTTAACATAATTAATTTGTACCAAGTCAGTGAATAATTAATGATTGTTTAGCAAACATTATAAATTACTTTCAATATTTTTTAAGCAATTAAAAGGTTTACGTGTCCAAAATGGTATTCATTAGTTTATTCATTAGGCTCTTCAAATGGGGACTTATTACTAATGAAATGTTATTATGTTAATCGCTTACATTACTGCGTGTAAAGGAATTCTAATTGAAGTGACAGTAGTAGGCAAACAATAACAATGAAGTTAGGCATCATTCTATTGCAGAGCACCGCAGAAGTTTTACCGCGACATTTTCGCGCGGAAAGCCGGGCGTTATCGAGCCGTGAAAAGCTTAGAAGAAATATGTGTGGTTTAAAATAATTATTATGTGTTGCGGTTTGAAGTCTTAGTTTAAATAAAAACATTTAGTGAAAATAAATCTTTGATATCTTTGTAATATTGCCAGAGAACAAGACTGTACGTCTTCAGAGCATCATAAAATTTTGTTCACTAGATTTTATTTGAAATATTGAATGATCAGGTATGTACATACTGTATATTATTATGGAGAAGGATCTTGCAAATCTATTTTATGCTTTAGAAAAAATGAATACTTAATTATTTATCTAAAACTAGGTTATACATGTTTGGTCGGCTTCAAAGGAAGCCAATTAATATGGCAATTTATTTTAGTAATGTCATGCTTTCAATGCGTTTCAATTCATTGATATTCTATTTAGGATTAATACTATTTAAATAAAGTCTTATCTAAGTGCTATTTTTATCAATATCCAAAAGTGGATGGGTCGAGAAACCCAAGCTATCGACGTGTCTAATGGCGCTGACTGAGAAATTCGCGCGCGATTATGACAGATTCGTGGCATTTTTTTCAACAGCTGATTTGCTTATTATTACATTTTGATGCTTGATAATGAATTTAGCTTTAATGTAGTGAATGTAAAAAATGTGAAAGCCCTAATTATACACATATTTAGCCTGAAAAAGTCCCTCAGAAAAAAAATCTCCCGCCAATCGGCAGGGGGGCACGCCGCAAGATTATATTCTATTGTGATATTGTTTGGCAATTATTAATTTTGAATCACAATTATTACATGCTCTAAGTGTTCTTAAAGATGTCTGGGTATATTATTATCATGTATTTTTTGTAAATGTGTCGTTTTTACAGTCGTCAAGTAACATAACCCTATTTGCAATTATAACATGACATGCGGTAATTTTAGCATAATAATACTTCAGCTGATCTAATTTATAGCTAAGTACTAGTATATACATATTATAATCTTAATGTTTTAGGCCTTGGAGTTAGGGAGCCCACAAAATTAACTTATTTGCAATGGCACAAGCTGGGTATGTAACAGCTGATATTTTGATAACAAAATTATGAAGACATTGATCAACTTTGTTTACATAGTATTTTGAACATTTGTTTTCAGTTCTTCCAGTGATGAAATTGAAAAACGCATTAATTTGAAAAGAAAAAGGAGTTCTAGTGATGATGAGGTTGGTATTGTGTCCTCATTTGTAGTTGGATACTCTTTTATTTGAATTTTATTTTTCTTTATCATATTTTAGGTTGAAAATATGCCACCAAGTAAGATATCGTCCAATCTTGAAGAAGAGTTATATGACCAACCATCACACAATGTAGTAGTGGAATCATCACCTTGTTCAAGTGATGATGAGCTCTCCAATTATGCTAATATTGAAGAACCCCAAAGTATTTTTAGTGATATTGATTATAACGCTGAAGCCTTATTGAGTCCTCAAAGTATATATGAATCGTCTAGCTGTGTTTTGAGTCCCTTGGAGAATGTTGCAAGGGGAGAGTCTACTCCTCATTCCAATAAAAGACTGTGGTATGTATTTGTTTAACAAATGGAAACTTCTGAAATGTGCTTTAAGTTTCATGACTCTTTGTGAATGCTTTTTTAAAATATTAGGAAACATAGCATATGTTCTTTTTCAGTACAAGCAAATCTGAATGCCCATCATATCCAAAACGCAAGTGTCCTTTACCAGGACTTTCATGGGCTGACCCAGTCGATGTTTGGAAGGGATTGTGTGACCGAGATGCTATATCCAAAAGCAAGAAGAGTCCGCAAATGTTTGACAAACATCCTGAATTACAACCTCGCATGAGAGCTATCCTTTTGGACTGGTTAAATGAGGTAAATGAGAACACATTACAATCATTGAATTAATAATATTGATGTTGCTATGCTATTTATAATGTAATATATCCATTGCCTAAGAAAATGGTAATGAACTTTTATTCTAAATACGCATTGTGTAATACTTATTGTTATTTTACATGCAGCGCTATCAAAGCAGAGGTAAGTTAATTATTTACTATAACATTTAGTTTCTTAACAATTATTCAATGATATATCCTAATCTTTTATTTTATATTCTTTTATAATTTGAAGACATAACTAGCAGTTTTCCTGGTAGATACATCCACATAGATCCTGATCCAGCTGGTATCTATTAGGATCCAGGATACACCTGTCTGATTAATATCTTATAATGAAAAATGTTTATAATGTTTTATTTTCAACTTTATGTAATACAAATGTGAAGATATCTCTATCTTAACTATTTCTTTTCTGCTAAGCAGCAGTTGCATTGCTGTGTTCGGGTTTAAATAGGTAGACAAGCAATGAAATTATTGAGTCCACAACTAAACATCTTATGTCACAAGTTTACACTGTGGTATTTGTAGGTGTGGTATATCTGTGTGGTTTGGAACTACATTGTGCTATAAGTGACTCTAGCTACTTACTATAGCTGAGAAGTCTGCCTGTTTGCCTACTTTGTTGTATTAAACATTTTAATAAACATTTTCTAATTTTTATGTAAAATAAACTTTTTTATATAAATTAATTTTGTGTATTGCGATCAGCCATAGAAGGGGCTAAAATCAGATCTGATGAATCTCATATAAGGTCATTGACCTCTTTTTTACCATGTTCAATGACCCCTTCAGAACCAACGCGTATTTTAATTTAGTGCTATCTTTTTTCATGCTCACTTAGCACAACTATTTATTATTTAAATCTAATTTTTTGTTTATTGTTTTGGGGTTTTAATTAGATTCTTAAAAATCATTAAAGTAATCAGTTTTCTCAATTAATATCCCATCAACTGTTATAAATTAATGCTAGTTAAAAAGGTAATTAAATAATTAATTCTAAATAATAGATTCATTATCTTTAAGTACTGGTACTTAAAATATTAAATAATCCTTTTTAGTACCCACTTTGAAATTGATCTATGTACATATATTGCGAAATGATTACCTATATAGTATAATAGCAATTTTTAAAAATCGCGATTGCAATTTTTTTCGCTCAGCATAGCACAAAAAAACGCGTTGTGATTTCAAAATTGACACGTGCTTTTTTTTTAAGCTTTCAGCAATTTACGCACCTGTGACAGGACAGCGACGTGAAGTGAAAATGAATGTTCATTTTTGATTTGAAACTACTTGATAGGGGATACTTGATAGGAATGTATAGAGCTGCGATAATTTTCATATTGTACGCGACTGGTGGTTTTACTTCTCGTAGTCTAGTTTATATAGTCATTTTCAACATCTATACAAATTGCTTTTAGGTGTAGAGTCACCTTATTTTTGAAGGCATCTTGAGTATATTCAGGACGTATGCACATACAAGGATAATGTGTTTCCTTTACATTAGAATGTTTTGCTTTGTTTTGACGTCAATAAGTGCCTGTAAAGGCCTATTTTGAATAAAGATTTTTGATTGCGGCGTCAATGCAATACTTGCTATTTTTTAAAAAGCTGTAATGGATGTACGTGATGGATGACTGTTAAATGGAATGCGATCAGGTTAGATGTCACGATAACGGAAAAGAATTTTCGTTTATGTGTGACTATGTCTAGAAACGTCATCGCCTCTAGGCCTCTATCGCCCGATTGCGCCTCCCTGCTAACTATGAGCGCTCAAAACAATATTAAAACCACAGTGAGAGCGTGATGGATGGCGCTACACGCAGCAGGAACGGTGACTCTGTTTCAATATTGTTTTAACCTTGCTTCAAGCGATCTTGGTAAGGCCCCAGGTGGGTTATGAAAAAATAGATCACGATCGCATTTTTTAGTTTGACAGCCATTGCGCCGTGAACACAAGACTCTGCGCCGACTTCCTTTTACAATGGAGTGATGGATGGACTGCGACTATCAAATTGTAAGCGATCGCGATATAACCCCCCTGACCCCAAACGGGCCCTCTGTAGGGGCGGAAAGATTCATCATCATCATCATCAACAGCTCATATACGTCCCCACCGAGGGGCTCGAGCCTACCCTAAACTAGGGCGATTAGGCCTTAGTCAACCACGCTGGCCAAGTGCGGGTTGGTCGACTTCACACACAACCTGTAAAGAAATTCTTTCTTCACAGGTGTGTGCAGGTTTCCTCACGATGTTTTCCTTCACCGTAAAAGCGTCAAATAAACGTACATATAAATTCAAAATTTGAAAAAACATTGGTACGTGGCGGGGTTCGAACCGCTACCTCCCGGTTGGAAGGCGACAGCCTTACTCACTACGCCATCGACGCTTTAAGATTACTATGCGGAAAGATTACTCCCTTTAAAAAAAGGATCATCATAGATATCCATATTTTGCGCTGCCCCGTAACCGGCCTTAGTCTGATATTGATTTGAATACATTCGATTACTTTTCAGTTTGCTCGGAATCTGTTTTGAGTGATGCTGTTGCTTTGAGTAATTTTCAGTGGACTGTGATCGCCAAAAATTGAACATATTTTTAAGTTAGTCGTCTATGACAACTTTTACACAAAAGACAATTAAAACATAGTATCTCTATAGAATAAATCAGTAATGTAATCTTTTTGTATACCTACATTTATACAATATTATATGTATACAGTAGGTACATAATTAGTTGTCTCTCTCTATACATTTCTTAGAAACTAGCAATCTGCTTTCTTTGAATATTTTTTATGTAGGATGTCTTTGTTAAAAAATCACGCGATCTATAAAAGAAGCTACCTAACATCAACGAAGTTGCTATCTAAAGCTATTGAAAACTATTTCAACTTGATATCAAATTGCGAATCTTTGCTTAGCAACTATTGTTTAAGATTTGGTGTCTGTAGTTTACCATATTAGGAACGTAGAGGCAATGGTAATGTCTATAGAGAGAGTACATATGTAATAATTTGTATTTTTCTATCCTCGGCTGGCCCCCATATTAGTATTATACCTCACGAAAACGTATTTCTATAAAGTCTCCAATTAATTCGCCCTGATTGAGTTTTCTGTTGAAAATACTAGCTTCTTTTACATCATCATTGATTAAAGTTAGAGATCTCAACTTCCATGTAGCTTCTCTCACCATGCGCGTACGATTCTATAACTTTTGTCTACAGATATGGAACCTAATGGAGCTTCAATCTTATAAAATGTTATTAACCATCAAATTATACAAAGTTATAATGTTATAAATATAGTAATATAGTAGAACGGCTCTGCCTTTAAATGAATGTAAACCTTGATGCACCTCAGTCTTTTCATTTGCGTAACGCTTAGGAGTAATTTTAACTGCATTCTTTTGGCGGATGTGAGAGAGACTCTCCCTTGGTGATTACTGATAGAACTTCTTTTACTTAGAGAAAATGTTTATCTTATCACTGAGGTATGGAATATCTCGCTGTAGCTCGATGTCGCCTCTAGTCGGGACATACTTACAAAAAAATGGCGGTGTATTGCTAGGAAACACTTTCAGCATACATTGGGAATTTTTGATGTACCTCATGCTCAGATACAAATTTTATATACTACAAGTGGTGCCATTGATTTGTTACGAGGCTTCAGCATAGAGGAGACTATGTCTCGTTATTACACACTAAAAGATTAGACAAAAAATTTACGATTTCATACTCTCCCACGAAAAATTAAGTCATACTTGCATAACTTATACATGTGTAGATGCAACTTCGTGTATGATTTAAAGGCGACAGAGAGGTGAGCTCATCTGCTCTGACTGCTCTAGTGGTATATAATATACTCCAAGCCTAGCACCTTCATGGAACAGATAAACGTTCGCCCTAGGAGAATTACTCGTAATATCGACAATCTCTTTTGTTTTGTGGTGTAGTAGTTTGATCATGCTCGTCTTGGCGTCACCAATCAGTTAATCTTTGGAGATACACTTATATTCGGGGAGGCACTAGTGGCGTTTTGGAAACACTTATTTTCAGAGACTGAAGACAAGGCTGTGGTTAGACTACCTGGTCCCGATTTGGAAGTTCCTGTGTTAATACTTGCTCAGGTTGATTGCAGAAATGACAAATGCTTCACTCTTTGCCCGTGGCAAGGTACATTACAGAATAACAATATTGTGCTCTGTTGTCGAATGTTTCGGGTAGTTCTCCCTCATGTGATGTTAAGTTCAGGGAAGCCGTTTATTGTGAACGAAATGGTAGGCTTTCACTTTACAAATATTAACAAAAGGTACGTCAGCGTAATATATGTTAGCATAGCGCCAGGGAGTCATCAAGTGAAGCTTTCTATTTTTTTTTCTGTTCTTTGAGTTTTTCCCCATTTAAGTACAGGTGTTCGAGTCAACTTTTCTTTCTTTCTTCTTTTTTGCATACATCTTTTTTATAGTTGCGGTATATGCATAATTATACAGGCTTAATGGTTACATTTTACAATTTTGGTTATTACGTTTTCATTTTATTGGACTTTTTTATTCGTTTAAGTGCCTGTAAAGATCTATGTATGTTGCATAAAGATTTATGACTTTTATTTATTTTATTAGACACATGACCGATTATAATGAACTAGGTTTTGCCCGCGACTTCGTCCGCTTGGAAATATTTTTTTTCTTGATTCCCTTTACAAATCCCCCCCCCCCCCCTTTTACACCCTTAAGGAATGATTTCGGGGATAAAAACTATTCTTTATCCTTCCCCACTACTCAAACTATCTCCATATCAAATTTCATCTAAATCGGTTCAGCGGTTATTGATTCCCCATACAAAATTCCACCCCCCTTTTCTCCCCTTTAAAGGGTGATTTCTGCGATAAAAGCTATTCTATGTCCTTTCCTGTTATTCAAAATTTCATCGAAATCGGTTCAGTACTTTTAGCGTGAAAGCGCGACAGTCAGAAAGAGTTACTTTCGCATTAATAATATTAGTATGGATTAAAAATATTATATTACTCGTAAGTTAACAGAGTCAGTAAGATCTAAATCATAATCCATTAGTATGAGCTCTTTAAAAACATAATAAGGTAAGACGCATTTAATTTTTTAATTTATTTATTTACTTAATGAATATAAAACTAAATTAATAATTATGCAAACTTAAACTAAAAATTAATGACATATTCATACTATATATCTGCCTTTAGAGTGGACTCTAGTAGTGGATTTTTCTGAGTTTTATGCAAAACTAGCTTTGCCCGCGGCTTCGCTCGCGCCAAATTCGGGGTAAGGCAACCAACCACCTTCCAGCAGCACCTTGAACTGTACTAATTATAGATGCAGAATTATTCCTGATAACTACTCCTCTCGTCTCGCCGCCCCGCCCGCTCTCGCCTAGGTACCCGATTGACGACGATCGAGATGGCATACCTAAAATGAAAAAATATATAGAACCCTTATATGGGTGATGATATTTCACGTCTGCCACGTTAGATTTTAAAATTGTTGCTGTTTTAGTAATCAGCGACTCGATAAACCACGAATACCCATGTTGATTTTCAGACTTTCTCATCCCATTTCCCTTTTTTCGGGGTTGCATTCTGTAAAAACTTAAAACACGTGTTTACTCATTTATTGATAACAGTACTAAATAGTCTGATTTTGTGGTCCTTTCTGATCCTTAGAGGGTGGTTTTTGAAAAATCCATTCTTAGTGCTTATAGCCCTTAGACCTCATAAGAAACCTACTTGTTAAATTTTGCATCTTTAGACCCGAAGGTTTGGGCTGTACGTTGATATGTGAGTCAGTTTCTTCTTTTCTATATTAAGAAGAAGATAGAAAACGATGATGGTAGTTCACGACCGCCAGGTTGGATTTAGAAATTATTGTTTTTGTAACCAGCGACCCGATAAACCATACAAAGGATACCCATAGTAATTTTCAGCCTTCGACACCCCATATCCCCCATTTAAAAGAGTGAATTCTGAAAAAAACCTAAAACAAGTGTTGACTCATTTATCGATAGGAGCATTTATTAAAATTGACTCATTTATCATAGATCCTGTGAAGCTTCGAATAAAATAGTCCAACTAATCTTGTTCCCCAATCCAAACCAGTTGATTGAGAGCCGATTTCTGTGATATCGCGGGGATGGCCCCATTTAGATACTGGCGGTCCGGTGCTTTTTGAAAGAATCGACTGGAACAGAAGTAAGGGTGTTTGCCTTGGTTTTTTGGTGTGTCGATTTTATAGATAGTCTAATTTTGTACAAATTTTAGACCTTCGTTTCAACCCCCTTTTTGCACTTGCATAAATCTCCAGCCTAAATCCAAAATTTGGAAATTCTAACTTTAAATCTGACGGACTTTCATACAAACTTTCATCCCCATTTTACCCCCTCAGGGGTGGAATTTCCAAAAAAATGTTTCTTAGTGCACCCCTACACCTCACGAGGAACCTACGTGCCAAATTTGGTATCTCTAGGCCCAGTGGTTTGGGCTGTGCGTTGATATTATCAATTTTCACACTTTGACACCCCATATCCCCCTTTTAGGGGTTGAAATTTGGAAAATCCTGAAACAGGTGTTAATTTATTTATCGATTGGAGTACTCATGTGAAGTTTCGATTAAAATAGAGCAAGTAATCTGGTTTCCCCATACAAACTTTGGAGCCCTTTTTCAACCCTTTAGAGGGTGAATTTTAAATAATCCTTTCTTAGTGCACCCCTTCACCTCATAAGGAACCTACGTGCCTAATTTGGAATCTCTAGGCACAGAGGTTTGGGCTGTGCGTTAATATGTCAGTCAGTCAGTCAGTTTCTTCTTTTATATATATAGATGTTACATATTTTGAAGTAAATATATCCAGATCTCAGTTTTCTCGCGAAATCTCATAGAGGCTAACTAGGGGATCGTAAAACTAAGGAATTCGACGCAGAATGCCCTAATTCATCAACGCGTTATGTCCTAAACGCAAAACGTCTTAAACGTAAAATGTCCTCAACTCAAAATGTCCTAAACGCAGAATGTCTTAAACGCGAAATGTCCTAAACGCAAAATGTTTTATAAAATATTATTCGTAACCTCATAATGTTCTAAACGCGAAATGTCTTATACGCAAAATGTTTGTTGTATTGTTTTTGTAAACATGTAATGCAAAAAGACCCGGGTCTTATTGCATCTACGCGCACTATATTTAATATTAAACGAGATTAGAGAAAACAGATCTGGAGCATCGAACACAAAATGAGTAATTTTGTATAAATAACAAAGGTAAAAATATTTTCTGCGTGCTTCTAATGTTTGTACAAGATTTACGTCCCGGTTGCTGACGGTAAACGCGCCTGTTTTTTTTTTATAGAACTTTACTTGACCTAAAAATAAATCCTAAAAGTTGATTGGCTTTTGTTGCTCGGTGTTGATAATGTGCCCGGAATGTCATCTTACTGTCAAATAGAATACCTAAATCTTTGACCACATTGGACCTTTGAATTGTCTGATCATCAATTTTTGGACTCGACGCAAAATGTCCTAAACGCATAATGACATACTTTCAAAATGTCTTAAACGTACAATGACTCAAACGCAAAATGACCCGTTAATTTGCTCGCCACACGCAGAACGCAAATTGACCTAAACGCAAAATGGCCTATATGATCACTTTTCGAATGAACGCTGTAGAATTAATACTTGTTACGGCCCAGCCTTTGCTCTCAGCAAGTGATTTTGTGATTTCATTCATGGATATCCAAAAAAGACTACCTACCTAATATTTCAAGAGAAACACCATCTTCCCGCGGTAAAAATTATTGTTTATTTATATCTTTGATAGTATTATTATGAAAGATACATACAAGATACTACTTAACCATCAACTCGCGGCTTAGGGGGCTTTAGGGATCCTGGTTGACTAACTCTACTTGAAACTTGTGATTTTCCTACTTTATCCCACGGGAAATAGCCTTATCTTTATTCACCTCAAGAAAAAAAAACATTTTGTTAAAATACTTTAATAATACCTGACCCTGCGGTGCTACTTACCTAGCTGGATCCTTGTAGAGAGACCCTACAACCTAGAAATGGAAACCGCTCGTCACAGGCCCTTAACATTTCGCGTTTAAGACATTCTGCGTTTAGGACATTTTGACTTGAGGACATTTTACGTTTAAGACATTTTGAGTTTAGGACATTTCGCGTTTAGGACATAACGCGTTGATGAATTAGGGCATTCTGCGTCGAGTTCCAATTTTTAACCCCTGACGCAAAGTGTTATAAGTTTGACCTGTCTCTCTGTGTGTGTGTGTCTGTCTGTAGCACCGTAGCTCCTGAATTAATGAACCGATTTGAGTGCGGTTTTTTTAATCAAAAGCCTTGTTCATCGCGGTGGTTCTTAGGTATGTTTTATAAAAATCGGATTAGCAGCTCAAGAGCTACAAGCACTTTGCCAAGACGAGGAAGCTATTTTTTATTAGCTGCTTTTCTGTCTGTGGCACCGTAGCTCCTGAATTAATGCACCGATTTGAGTGCATTTTTTTTATCGAAAGCCTTGTTCATCGCGCTGGTTCTTAGGTATGTTTTATGAAAATCGGATTAACAGTTCAAGAGCTACAAGCACTTTGCCAAGACGAGATAGCTTTTTTATTAGCTGCGTTTTGGATCAATTGGTATCTATTAGAATTAATTTGAAATGTGAAAAGAATGAAAAAAAAAAATCAAAATTAAAAAAAAACCCAAAACATCACTAATCAGTAACCTTTTTTTAGCTCCCTTCTATAACTTGATTAAGAGTACCTATTTATATTTTTAAAATGAGAATCACCGCATACTGCCAAGCAGCATCTTACCTATTTGTACCGCCAAGCAGCAGTGCTTGTATTCCCATCAGCAGGCCAATTATGGATTTTTCATCGTATGACATGGTATAAAATTGAGAAAAAGAAGTCATGAAATGCTGCATTTCGTATTACCGATCTCCAATGATAATCATCACAATGGCATAATTTCAATGATGTCATCATTAAATAATGAAAAAATGATCAAAAATCTGACCGGAAATCGTATTTTTCGTTTTGCACTATAATATCATATGATATCATTTGCAAAACCATGAGATCGGTAATAGGCCCCCAGGTCGGCAGCCTACTTATTTGCCAACTTAGCTGTATAGAAATATCTGCTAACAATGGCGTCTCTCTAGCAACTAGAGTAATGCTCCTGAACAAGAACGGTATCTAGTCCCAGATCTTCTGCCACTAGGAGAAGCTCATGGTGGCAAGTCATAGCCTTGCCAGATTTATTTGGCCGAGTGTAAATTTAGATGTAGGTAGACTAAGCCATTTTATTCTATGTGAACTCCACCATGTGTAGTTAGGCGTGCACTTTCGCCGGACAGTCACACACAGACTCCAGTTTCGTGGGTGACGGCGCTCTTTTGTCCGAAGCGGTGGCTAGTGGCACATCGCGGGGCATTCGTTTTGCACCCCCCAAGGTGTGACGCCACAGCGAGCACCGGTGAAAGATTCTTAGCGGCATTTCTTTACAGCGTTGATGCAAGCATCATCGCTGACTGCCGCTGATTGCGGGGAGCCCTAGTGACTCTTCCGAAAGACGAGCATGCAGTTGCTTAGCATTTTGTCGAGCGTCTAATTCTTGTCATCCGCAAGTTTTCGCTTATTGACAGCCGTCATTGTCTCCTTCAGCGGAGGCTTCTTGTCGTCAAGAGCCTGAATGACGAGTAATGGCGATCAACCTTCAGCTTGCTAGCCTTCTCGGAGGCCGGGCTTAACTTCGCCATAGCGCAATATACTCGTAGTCTGAATCACCACCCCAGATTTTCTCTACTAATTCGGGAATTGACACACTAAAATTAGAAAAATAAGAACCTGTTCTTTTATAAAATAATGTAGAGTCCAAAATTAAGGACGGAAACTTTTTAATAATAAAGAAACAGTATTAGATTACTGTTTTATATTTCGGATCGTGACTTAGGGCCTAGCTACACGCTACTGGCGACGTGGCGACAGGCAACATGACGGGCGACAAAATTTATCGGTCTCCTGCGAGTTTATTGCTGCCCACATATAGTGTTATATACAACGTATTAATAAAATATCGCAAAACTTCAGACACTCCAACTATAATAATTAATATTATTTATTTTACGATTTATGTACATACACACACAAGAAACAGCAACAAATAACATAGATACACACATCAAAAGTGTCTAGGGATTAAATACGTTGTAGAGTCTCACCGCAATTGTTATTATTATTTTAACTTTTTTTTTATTGTAATTGGTTCTTTTAAGTAATTTTCACTATTTGAAAAATGAGTCTTCTTTAAATTTCGGAAATATAGAAAATCAACTGTCATTCAGGATTTTCACAAAAATGTGTAATAGATAGAGTTATACCATTACAATTACTGCATCGGAAATGAAAAAAAACTGCATCAATATAGAGCTAAGACATCATTTAACATGAGAAGAGATGATGAGAGCCGTCGGAATGTTACAAGCTGGTTCCAGGCAACGTACTGTGGCTGTCGCTCTTGGCACTACACAGAGCGTTATTATACTCTAGACACGCTATCGTATCACGGGCATCGTGGCCGAGCGACATGGAGGACGATTTCGCATCACCACTCGCAGACAGGGCCGGTCCATTCAAAACACTGCTGGACGGAATCGTAACATCACCGCCATGATGTTAGCTACTAGGCTTCACAGCTCTTCAGGCTTGCTGATAAGCGACCAAACCATCCGAAACGTAAAGTCGGTCTGCGATCCCAAAGACCGCTGAGGGTTCCACCTATAGCATCCTGCAATCGTAGGGCCCGTTTGCAATGGGCTCGCTTACACAGAAATTGGGAGGAAGAAGACTGGCGTTGTGTTTGCTTTTCCGATAAATGTCGGTTCGGTGTGAGGCCAGATACAAGACGTACTCGGGTTTGGAGGACTTTGGACGTCAAGAACGTTTGAAATTTTGCCAGGAAGTTCATTCATATAGATGTGGAACAATAATGGTTTGGGGCATGGTATTTGGATCAGTGGAAAAACTGATCTCACTTGGATCAGGAGCAACCTCAATGCTCAAATTTATGCGGAGAGGATTGTTTCGTGATCATAATCTCGTTAGTGATTCATTTCAACTAATGCCCGACAATGCACGTCCACACACGGCTAGAGTCGTAACACATACTCTTTCCGATGCTAGTATCAACGTCTTGCCATGGCCTGCTCAATCGCCAGACCTCAACCCAATTGAACACGCATGGGATATGCTCCAAAGAAGAGCTCTGCTGAGTATGGATGCCGTATGCCGTACATACCCCACAACAACTTTTTGACTTGTTGGAAAGAACATGGGCGGCCATTTCTCAAAATGATTTTGATGAACTGATTTCAAGAATGCCAAATCGATGTGATTGTGTTATTTGTGTCAATGGTGGAAACACAGATTATTAATTTTTAAATCATTAACATATAAATATCCTCAATTTTGCCTTTTTTTTCATTTACTTGACGTTAACTTGGGTTAATTTTCCACAATTTGAAAAAAAATTAAAATTTCTTAATTTTTACAAAATGTGGGGATAATTTAGTAACTTAAACATATGAAATAAAGCAAAAAGCTATTCTGGAAGACTAGATTTGGTAAATATAAATTTGAAAATTTTTTATACATAAAAATATACTTAATCCCTGGACACTTTTGATGTGTGTATAGGAGACACTACAGTCGTACAAAGGTACTGCTTATTTCTTATCGAAATGTCTTCCACCAGCCCTCTCACTAATAGACCTTGCTACGAAATGGCTACGAAGTGGTAGTTCAGTGTGTAAACAAACAAACAAGTCAAAAACAAAAAAAAGATTAAATAGATCACACAAGAATACTTAAATGAATTCAAAATTAATTAAATTTAATAATATATCGATATACAATAAACTATATTATCGATAGATAATGAGCTTTCACTCACCTCAAAGTTTGACAGTCGCTTATGTTTGCCGGTAAAGAGTTCCACAGTCTAACTGCATGCAATTGCAAAGTGAAGGAGTAGGAGAAAAAGCAACTATTATGGGACGGGACGGAAAGTTGGGAGCGGATATGGGATCAGCACTTATTTTCATTATAAAAGAATTTTATAAATTAGGAAAATAAATTTGCGCTGATTATTTCCGCAGATATTTCCTTTTTTTTGTTTTGTTGCATATCTTGCTAATTTAAAACTGTGGTCGCGCGCCTTTTTTTTCGAGGGGAATGCGTGACCGCACCGTACTTGCCGTTAGCTAGGCGACGAGCGGGCTCTCCCGACAGAGTGCCAGGTCTACCTACTAAACCCCCCCGGTGCGGTGTTCTCACTATCCTTATGGGCGCGCGTGGTAGAGTCCACACTGCGACTACCACTACCAACGCGCCATGGCTATCGCCAAGGGGGTATCGCCCGAGAACCAGGGTAATCCCCAGACGGAGGCCGGCTTTACGGCGGCGTACACGGGACCAACCGTGCACGCAGGCCTCCACGGCAGGGTCAATAAACGGGCATCTCTTGTGCGAATGCCCGCCTTCGGCTGCCTATCCGTCTGCGGCGGATGGGAGCAGCTTGAGGATCATCCTCCCGCTCCCTCTTCTCGGCCTCCTGTGAGATGACGTCCTCGCAAAAGTAGGCGACAGCCCCCCATTCCGCCTCGCCGCGGAGCATGGCCACGACCATGCTCGGCAGCGAGAGGTCTCCGTCTCCGTCTCACAACGCAGCGTTGAGTTCGTTGCGCTGGCGTCGCCAGGCCGGGCACACCAACAGGATGTGCTCAGCAGTGTCGTCGGGAGCGTTGCAGTGGTGACACCGCGGCCTTTTACTCCCGACGCGCGATCCGATGCAGGTAGTGTCCGAAGCAGCCATGCCCGGTTAGTACCTGCACCATGCGCAACGAGAGGCTTCCCTGCCGGCGCCTTACACACTCCTCCAACACCGCACGTATCGCTTGGATCATCAGCAGTCGCAGCTGGGAAGGCGAGTGCCTAACCCCATCGACGCAGAGCCTCCCTCTGTACCTGCTAACGAACCCCTCCACTTCCTCAGCGGATCGTGTCCGTCCCCCCCGTTCTCTAACGTCAACACGATGTCGATACACCTCTGCATGGACGCAAGCTCGCACGGCCCGGGTTGCTAAGACCCTCTGCGGACGTTGCAAGAGGACCACCGGGCACTCCGCCCATGCTGGGGCTCTGTAGAGTGCCATCGACCGACCGACCGCGTCACCCCGTGATACAGTCAACGGCACGCCGTTACTGGCCCTCCCACATTGGGGAGATGGTCGCGCGCCTACGAGTCAATGTTTCCGCTTAGCCGTCTCGCCGCGCCGTAAAGTCGATAGAGATTAAAAAACAGCGTGGTTGAAAACATTTTTTGGATACACTCACCCAAATTTTTATAAGTATAATCAATTCTACTCTCGTTTCTGAACAAACTAATTTCAGGTTTTGCGCAATTTGATAAACATGTATAATAAATCAGATCAGGATTGCTTGTTGCATAAAAACTGAAGAGATTAGTTTACATATTTGTAAACCCTAATAACTAGTCTAATTAATAAGTCTACTACAATATTTATAAATGTTGTTTTACTGATTTGTCCGTGTTACTATTGTTTACAGGTATGCGAGGTCTACAAACTCCATAGAGAAACATTTCACCTAACAGTCGATTATGTGGACCGCTTCTTAACTTATTCAGACAACTTAAAGAAAACTAGGTTGCAACTTATAGGTAAGCTCAATTTTTTTATATTCTAACAACCTAATTTGACATAACAATTTCGACAGTAAGTCGATAGGGAAGCATAATGGTTTGTTAGACAAACCTTCAATGAGCGAAAATTTTATCTTCTATCTATATAATATATAAATAAAAATCTCGCGTCACTATGTTTCGGCGAGATAAACTCCCGAAACTACGAGTACTTTACCGGTTGTCATGAAATTTGCCTTCCTGTTTGTTATTTCTTGACGCTCGTCAAGGGACACCGACTGTTGCTACATCTTCTAAACTATTAAAGCCCTTGCTACAACTACAGCAGTCGGCGCACAGGCACGCCAAGAAATTTGTGATAAAACTCAGTCACACGTGTTCCTTGACGAGTGTAAAGAAAATTTATCACGCCAGTCACTAAATACACGCCACCGTCTACTCTTTAAGACATAGAGATTATGTCACTGAAATTGTGAGATAATGCGTGACTCGAGTCCAGTCTTGGCAGCCCGTGCAACGCCTGCTGATATGACATACTATGTCGTATCAGTTCACGATGGTGTTATGATTTTTGCATGCAGGTTGAAGCCACAGATATAAATTTAAATAGATACCGTGGTCTGAATAAGTACTTTGCGTGACAAAAGAAAGAACTACACTCCTTTTTGTTAGGTAGTTGTTTAATTTTTAGTTTGCGCTCCACCATTATCGGCATCTGCCGTCAACCGAAATTAAGAAAAATTTGTAATTGTACCAAAATTGTGGTTGAGGTGCAAAGACTCAAAAATGCATTTTAAAACGCTCTTTTGACGTCTCACACCACACTCGGCAAAGAAAAAGTAACACGCTCGTTTTTATAGGGTTAGAGTTATTGCCATAATTTATTTAGATTCATATCTGAGATTGAGGACACACGAGCGCAAATATTTCAGTGATAATCAACATACATTCAATCAATCCAAGCATTTTATGCGTGTGGCACTAAATAGTCAAAACCACCGATGCTGTCTAAAAACTTTTTTTCTAACCTGGGTTCCAAAACTTAGTGAGATCAAAGTGGTACATTTGCAGTATTGTGATTCGTGCTAAACAAAAAAGTAAAGTAAGCACAGCATGCATTCAATTTATCAATGGTTCATATTCCGCATAAATCCTGTATAAAAGCAACCCAAATTTAAATTAACGAAACTACACTCCTTTATTTAAACTCTAAGCAAAAACATAGCTAATCAACATAATTGTTTATCAGATTTTCCACCACCCATACGATCGATAACACTACGTCCCGTTTGCATATCAATTGTGATTAAACAGCCAGCTATTAAATCAGCTTCGTCAAGAAAATACACACGACTCGTTAATTACAGGTATAACGTGTTTATTTATTGCTGCGAAAGTAGAGGAGGTTTATCCGCCGAAGATCGGGGAGTTCGCGTACGTGACAGACGGAGCGTGCACCACTGAGGAGATATTAGAGCAGGAGCTGTTGATACTGCACGTCCTGTCGTGGAGTCTGACGCCAGTGACTATAAATAGCTGGCTGAATATTTACATGCAGCTGGCCAGCGAGGGGCGGAGTGCGAAGCGGCGGCTACTGGGGGAGAGTGATGTTGCGGCGAACGCTCTGCGCGGATACACGTTCGTGTTCCCGCAGTACTCGTCGCTGGAGTTCGTGGTGTGCGGACAGCTGATAGACCTGGCGGTGCTGCACGTGGACGTCAACACGTTCTCGTACAGCACGGTGGCGGCGGCGGCCATCGCGCACTGCTACTCAAAGGAGCTGGCGATGCGGGTCTCAGGTTATTATTTTGCACTTCTTCTTTTGAAATATAAGGGGGGAAAGGGAAACACTAAGTTTGATTCATACTAACGATTTCTTTTCTTGCAAAAAATCTATGGCCACTATTTAGGGATATTATATTATTATGGGGATTTATACCTACAAAGAAAGAAATATTAGACCTTCCTAGTTTCTTGCCTGTTCTTCTCGAGAATGCTCTCCCAATTTCCGAACAGGTGTAGTCTACTTTTTTATTCATTCCTACTTGTATTTGCAGACATCTTGATTATTATTTAGGATGTTAATATGTTTCCTTTAAATTAGAATGTTTTGCTCTGTGTTAACGTCATTAAGTGCCTGTAAAGGCCAATGTTGAATAAAGATTTTTGAATTTGAATTCGAAGACCCAAATTAATTGACCTGACTTCCACTGTATTCTAACAGCAAGCAAACAACGTTGAGGAGATTGTTTGAACAAACCAAAAACTAGAAAAACAGCCAAACTAATTTATAATTAAAAAAGTTATTAAATTAGTCTAGTTTTAGAAGAGGAAACAGGGGACTACGAAACGTCAATTTTCTGAACTTTTCATAGGTTTCTTCAGTCCAAGCTGCAGTTATCAATCGCATTCTGCTCAGTTGTTCGGGCACAGCGCATCAGCAATATATTTTTCATTACTCATACTCTGAAAGTAGGTCTGAAGTTGCCTGAGGAGCGGGTTGAAAGTAATACTTTTCAGCCCTAGGGAGAATCACTTTCAACTGACGGCTGCTGTCAAATTTTAAAAAAGAAACTTCTTTTTTTCACATTTTTATTGTTCCGACTTTCTATACAGCCACTCAATTACAGCGCGGTGTAAAATTTAAATAACATAATGTTAAGTATTTAAAGAATATATTTTTAAATGACTTTATTATAATTTATTTTCAACTATTTCTTTAACATAATCTTTAAAATAACATATATTTGGGCAAAATCTTTACCATTTTTTAAATTATGAAAATGAAAAATTATGGCTGAATAGCTGGCCGGCCACAGAAAAAAAAACCAAATAAGCGGGAAAACGGTAATGTGATCTTCATTTGTTTTTTCCATTTGTAGAGTTTTGTTAATATTTCCGTATAGCAGAGATTTGTATTAACTGTTAATTATATTTCTATAACATTGTGTTAATAATTAACACAATGAGTTGATGAGCCTGATTTTATAAGAGAAAGAGGGCGAAAGCAGTTGTTGTTGATTTATGTAAAATCAAATTTACACGTTTTTTCTTTAACTAAATTATTGTTTTATTTTTACTTTCCTTGTATTCGTAATGAAAAGCACAGTGTTTACCTCGGGTTAAAGACTTATTTAGTCCCTTGAACTATTGGTGCCCTCGCTACGCTCGGGCGCCAAACACCGTCTCGGGACTAAATAAGTTACTTTCACCCCTGGGGTAACAATGTACTATTACAAATACCTATTTTTGAATTGTCTCGCACTTTTTTTCTTAAATTTGAATTTTTTTTTTTATATTGTTAAAAAAGCATTAGCAATTAAGATAAGAAGCCAAATTAGAAATATAATATCTAGACATCCACAAAATGTACTCACGCATGAGCGGGAACATAGTAATAATAGTAAGTTACATAATAATTTAATCGAGCGCGGTGGCGCTGTGGCCTCGGCACTGGACTGTGCCCGGAGTAGAATCGGGAGGGCCGCGATCGATCCTGCCATGTACCAATGTGTTTTTCGTTTCACGAATTTCATATGTACATTTATCTGACGCTCCTACGGTGAAGAAAAACATCGTGAGGAAACCTGCATACACCTGCAAATTATTCAAAGGTGTATGTGAAGTCAGCCAATCCGCACTGGGCCAGGGTGGTTTGACTAAGGCCTAATCTCCCTACCTACGCCCATCGGTGGGGACGTATATGAGCTGTGATGATGATGATGATATAATAATACAAAGTATGACTATAATTATAGCAGGTCTCATCTCTTAAATTATAAATGTTAAATTTTATTAGAAGCACTTCATTTATGTCAGGCTGCTCATTACACCCATAAAATTTCACAATTATTTATATCGTCACCTAAGGATGAGCCATTATTAAGGATGAGAAGTATATTCAACGTCCTTAATATGCTGTCTCAATCCACAGGGTACAAGTGGGAGAACGTAGAGTCGTGCTACGCGTGGCTGTCGGCGTTCGCGCGCGTGGTGCGCGAATCGGGGTCCGTGAGCGTGGTGCGGGGCGGCGACGGGGAGTTCGTGCAGCACGCGGCCGACCTGCGCGACCTCTGCCCCACACTCAACTCGGACGAGAGCCACCGCGTGCAGTCACACAACGTCACCCTCGACATGTTTGTGAGTATTTCCTTTATTCACGACTAGCTGTGCTGGAATAGTAACCTTTGGCAGCGTTTTGATTTTTGTGGGCGGTTTTTTTTTAAGATCTTGATAAATAGTAGCCTATGTTGTACCTTATACAGGGTAAATTTGAGGTACCGGCAACCTCGCAGGATTAGATAGCTAACATCGTTAACTACAACGTTTGTTTTACGAGTTTGAAGATAACTCAATACAATGAACAAAAATCAATTTTCAAGTTTTTATTGCACTGTCGTGACATTGATAAGTCTATGTTTAATTTATAAACGACGACGGAAGACAACGCTACGCTCGCGCGCTGTGCGCGTAGAGTTACGAACATTCTAGTGGTATATTAAATGAATATTTATTTTTGCATGAAAGTAAAATCTAACGAATTATCAAAAGTCGTAGAACAAACGTTGTAGTTAATGATGCTAGCTATCTAATCCTGCGAGGTTGCCGGTACCTCAAAATTTACCCTGTATAATTAGCTATCAATTAGTGAAAGTCCCGTAAAAATCGGTCCAGCTGTTCCGGAGATTGGCGGGAACAAACAGACAGACAAACAGTTTAGTAAAAACTTGTTATTTTGACATTACAAACAGACACTTCAATTGTCGTTTTTTCTATAGACGACAGGAAAATCTCTTGAATTGGCAACAGCACGGAATTTAGTTTCAACATTACATGTTGTTTGTTCACTTTGCCTTACCCATTATCACCTGGAAGTAAGTCACGTTAAAGCCTAAGATTGGTTTGATTTCACCTAGTTACATTCTTCAACAATAGAGGCATTGGCTATCTTACCTTTCATTGTCAGAACACAACAATGCTTTTGTTATTATGGCAACAATCTTCGGTAGGACTATGATAGCCAGCCACGTGGGCTCAGAAGCCCGCCATCTTTTTTTAGTTTTCGGGGCGACACCTCTTGTATACCCTCCACTGAAGGGTGTTCGTTATGTTTGATCCCAACGAGAAGGTGACTCGCCGATCAACCAACTAAACCACCCCAGTTTTCATCAGCTCGCCAGGTAGGCTGGGAAGGAGGAGTTGCATGCTTGTGCAAGAAGCCCTACCACCAGCCAGTCAACAAGGTGGTATTAACCACAAGACTCACAAGAGGTGGAGGTACTTCCTCAATCAGACTGCTCATTAGAGGGATGAACATGTTGCCTGACATCTCTAATAAATACCAGTATACTGTCAATATTTTATCGTTTTAAGCCTGTGGACAAGAGGCTTGACTTAAAATTATTATTCATTAACAAACTGCATTATATTTCTTATAATAATACAGCAAGTGATAAATTAATTAACCTTGGTAAAAAGAATAAATCCAGAAGTACTCAATTTGTGCACGTTTGTGCGGTGCTGTCTTCTTTAGAATGTTTAATCAAATGGCGTTTGATAGGTGCAAATGATTAAACCCGCGCACATTAAATACCCAATGATTAAGGTTATTTTGTAATTGAAAGTAAAAGAAATCGTTAACGTTTTTCGTATAGAGAAATCGTTAATGTTTCGTATACCGACGACCTCGGGAGTGAAACAACTAAAAATAACAAATTTGTTTGCAGGATAAAGTGTATGAGCTGCTGTTAGAAGAAAGCTCAAGCAGCCAAAGCCAAAGCGACAAGGCGTCGACATCGCAAGAGCCGGAGCACGTGTACCCGCCTACACCCCCGCAGTCTGGACACAAGAGCCCCAAGACCCCCGCTACAAAGACTCCATCCACCAGGCACCTAGACGAAGGGGAAATTGAGTACACAGCTGAAGTAGAATGATCAACTTTTCAGGGTCGGTGCACGTAAACACAGTGTATTTAGCACTAGCATGGCATTTTAAGGCTCCATAGAGATAAATACAGATCACTTCATGTTACCTTAACAGTGAAATGAGGGGAATTTATCTCAAAACGTTTAAGTGAAACAAACTTAAATTAAATTTATAATGTTTTTGTCTTTTAAAAGGTGTCAATAATATTCTTTGTTTGCCGCCTCATTATGTAATTTAAAATTCATAAAGATGGCTTCCAATTTGACAATTGATATATATATCCATCACATTTAAGGCCAGCCAATCCGTAGCTTATTGTAATCTTGGTATTTTCAGGATCAAAGATTGTGGACACCGCGGGATCTCAGTATTTGCAGATCCCCAATTAAAAATGCCATAAATAGAGCTGCGTACTGCACTGCACTGTAATTGTCATTTTTAGATATCTTTGTTCCTTTGCTTATGAAAGTCGGGAAACGTTGCATGTTGTACGAGTATTTACTATCAATAAAAACATGTCGACCGACCAGCTGGCGTGGCGATGAACCACACAGTACACGAAACTTGAGCGCCAGTGCCTGTGAAAAGGAGTTTCTTTTGTCCCCACTTCCGTAACGTAATGATGCGGGATCACAGTATATTGGATGCCCTTATCACTGCGTTATAAAACAACAGTCTTCTGATGAACAAATTAACAGCTATGATGATCTAAGTCAACAGAGTTTGTCTCTATGGTAACAGTTCATGATCCATGCTAGATCTAATAATTTGTTTATAGAAACTTAGTTCAAGGCCTACAGCAGGACCTGTAAATAGGACAATGACAATAAATAAAAACTGCATTCCCAATGTAGGCGTAACCAGAATTATTTAAAATATGCATTACTGTGGGAGCACCTGAAGATATAATTTAGATTTAATAGTTAAATAGGAAGTAAGTTTTGTATATATTGTCAGAGTATTTTCTTGATTTTATTTATCTTCTCCCGTGCAGCATTATTTTACAAACCATTTTCGAAAAATTCTGGCATCTGTCATAGTTTTGTAAATAGAACAACGTGAACACAGATCTTGCCTCATGGATTTTCGAATTCCAAATGTGCTTGTTTTCAACAAGTACATTTGGAATTCTTTGCATTGATTGTTTTAGTTTATTGTCATACTGCCTATCTCTTGTATTTTAGTCGCGATGCATATGTTTTCTTTATGGTTTTAATATGCTTAACTTTTTTATAAAAATGTCATCACTTGCGTTATCGTGAATCGACCCAAGCTATTTCTTATTGTTGTTGTTTTATACCCCTGTCGCTTGTATCAAGCAAGTAATATCATAGATTGAAATCTACTAAGCCGTGTTGATCGGTGAACCTCATTTTTATTTAGCTATGTTTGCTAATTTTGTTATAGTCAACATAATCTTATTGATTATGCTTATGAAAAGATTGAAAGTTACCATTACAAACTTGTCCACCCCTGAAGATTTTTCATATAATTCGACGATGCTTGCAAATACTAATAAGTGTTAAGCTTTTTTGAGGTGCAGCTTCTAATGCTTAATGCCTTCTGACGTTACTAATTTTGACTAATAGGTATTATAACTGAATTAGAGTAAAACTGAAAATATTAGAATGTATAAAGTATTTCTTATTAGCTTGTTCAGTCAGAGACCGTAGACACAATAGAGTATTGATAATTATGTATCGCTATACGACAGACTGAGTCTATGTGCACGTCTTTTAATAGTGTTTGTATCTCGTATAACAAAACTAAGTATGAAACTGTATTGCCGCTTTCCTCGACTATACGCAATCTTTGTGTGAATTGACATAATAGCACTTCTGCTATTTTGCACTACTGACTGGTCGTCAGGGGCTCTGGTCTGTTAGGTTGCATCCACACTATAAGGTCGATCACGGTTCGTTCAGGGTCCGATCTCTGTCCGGTAAAATGTTATTATATGAAAATTCATTCATCCACTAGTATTCGACCGGAACTTGACTGTAACGGATAGTATAAATGCAAACATTGTTTTTCATTTAATAATATTTTACCAGACCGAGATCGGCGTGATCGACCTAATAGTGTGGATCCAGCCTTAACGATCAATATCCACCCCCTGGCCAAAGCTAATGGCGACGCTACTCGCGAAGCGACGCCGAGAAACGAGATCCGGACGTTAGTACATGACGCACTTCATTGCGTGACGCGTCGCCGGTCGCGAGTAGCTGTGGCTCGACCCTTATATGGTTCTCAACACATAGAAACTTATTGAGCGATGCAATCATGATACATTAGTTGGCCGTCTAGCTACTGCGATAAAGCTGCAATGCAGCATCAATGAAAACGCCATACAGTATCATACAGACGCTTAGCAGTGGTAGCTGCATGTGGTTCGTTCCCCCTCTTGCCCCGCGTCTGCATAGCAACGCAATACAGCATCGACGGGAGTGCATGTGCACACAGAAAGAGGTCTTTCTGTGTTCTGTGCGTGTGCATCACTACTCACAAGATTAATATAGAATCAATCTATTTAACAGCTGATATTTGATATCAAAATCAATTTATGGAACTGTATGAGAACGCCATACTTTGTTCAAATCTAGCTAAATCATCCTAGAAAATCATTACTTAGTGACATGGGAGTGGACGATTTGTAATTGAAACTTTAGAAAATCATTGATTTAGATAAATGGATTTTTAGGCTGAAAGTCGTAATATTACGAATAAACGTATGTATTGTTAGTTCCTTACTTGGGTTTTGGTTAAAATTAATCTCTTACGCAACTGGCTAGTTAACGAAGCAACCACTCTCGTTTCTGTTTAAACATTCCAAGTTTACTGTTGCACGTTTTGTATACATAGTGTTCTAGACATAGCCTTTGTCATCTCTTTCAATCATTGCACATTGTAAACACTTTCACTTTTTTTAAATTGTTATTCTTAATATAACTTTTATATTTAATATTGTAAATAGTTATGAAAATGCATTAGAATGTACCTAATCACACAATCATCGTTAAGCCTAAGTGAAATGAGTTGAACAATACTATCTAGCATCATACAATATCAATTTTCTATAATTATTTCCATCTATTCTTATAATCCATATAGTTTCATGTTGTAATCCTAATTGATTATTCTCATCCTTATATCTATTAAGCTATGTAAACACAATTTGTTAAAAGAAACAATTTAGATAAAATCGGTGATTTTGGTAAAAAAATTAAAATGGGGATTGCAATTGATCTAATTTTTAAGAATAAAATTATATTGAAAATTTATGATTCTACAAAACTTTACTAAATCAATTATCATAGCCACAATTTACCCGACTATAGTATTTTTGCTAAAACTAACTTAAATAAATGTTTATAAATTTTAGAAAATACATAAATTTTAGTTTAATCTTTTCGCTGTAAATATTTAATGTTAATGTAATTTATTGTGAACACATTGTTCGAGAGACTGATTATAAAACTTACCTCGAATTAATAATTTTACTGTATCATCATAAGAGGTCTAAAAAATTCCGATTTTAATTATAACCAAAGAGTCCAATTGTGAAAGTGGCATTAGCGCAAATAAATTAATCACCTTATCGAACATGCATTTAGCTAATAACACCAGTACATGTGCTTCGTAAAAGAGAAGCTACAAATATATTATTTATTGCTGTTGTATTTTTTTAATGTTTTGTAAGTGGAAAACTTTCAATGAAATTGTTATTTTGCTGAAATATTACCAGTTACACTTGAATTATTTTTACTGCGAAGTTATTAGCTATTAGTTAAAGAACCATCACAATGTATTGAAAAATGTAACAAACACGCAAGTGATATTGATGTATATATAATGAGAAATCCGAGTTCTATTTTTAATATGCCACTTTTTTATTCAAATTGTAGAGGACCTCCTAAACGATCTGGCAGCACTTGTCAAGATCATTATTAATTTATAAACTGACTTGTAATTGAGGCTAGTATATAAACTTGCCTTTAGATAAATCTTGACGTGCCAGACGATTTCTAAAGATACAGTTTTGTAAGTTTTACCGCCATTGTTTATAACAGTTATAGTCTTTTATTTGCGAAAGTAGACTGGACTGGTTTTGATGACATCATTGTAAATGGTTGTAAACGATAGAATAAACTGCCAGATTTTTCTGTTTGTTACTAGACAGTCTGTTTATATTTAAAACTATCTCACAGCTCCAGCAGCAGGCGTAGCACGGGCTGCCAAGACTGGACTCGAGTCACGCATTATCTCACAATTTCAGTGACATAATCTCTATGTCTTTAAGAGTAGTACGGTGGCGCGAATTTAGTGTGACTGACGTGATAAATTTTCTTGACGCTCGTCAAGGAACACGTGTGACTGAGTTTTATCACTTGGCGTGCCTGTGCGCCAACTGCTGTGGTTGTAGCAAGAGCTTTGATGTAGTAGCAGTCGGAGAGCAAAATAGTAGTTTATGAAATAGTCACATAATAGGGGGTCTTAAAACACTAGTGTGTGTTTAAAATTCGAGGCTTGCCGAGAATTTTAATAGTACCACACGAGTGTTTTAAGACCTAATTATGTGCAATTTCATACACTACTTTATCTACACTCATGCAATCAGTGGTTACCTAAATTAAATAAAAGACACAAAATTAAAACAAAATCAAACTCATTTATTCTAATAATTATTTGCATTTTGAACAGTGCAATTGTGAAACTAATACAGAAATCTAAAACTACATACATTTATATTATTTATTATTTTAACCAATAACAGCAAAATAATGAATGAAAAATTCAGAGAAATGGCGCCAACACCAACATTCTACCGCGCATGCGCTGTTGCACGCGCCGCCATAGACAATGTATTGGCATAAAAGAAAATTGTGACAAAACCTCCTTGGTCGGGCTTCGTCAATCGAACTGTATTTTATTGGAATTCGAGTTACATTAAAGTACTGGTTTTGTATGGCGAACCTGTATTATAATGTAATTTGTAAAAGGCCAAGGGCTTTAAGTTATTCCTTTAAAATATTAGTGTTGAGTTCATAATATTAGAATTAGAACATGAGTGTAGATAAAATTTGTTATAAAACACGTGTCTCTTGACGAGCGTCGAGAAATTTTTATCACGCCAGTCACACTACATACACGCCACCGTCTACTCTTTAGGACAGAGATTGTCACTGAAATTGTGAGATAATGCATGACTCGAGTCCAGTCTTGGCAGCCCGTGCTACGCCTGCAGGCGTTGTACGTGTACCACTCGAAATTGATAGTACCATTGCACCTTATGAGAGTAAAGAAGGCAATAAGTTGTAGATACCCAAGCTTAGGGAACAATTCCTGAGTACATAACATTTCTAGTAACATACATAGAAGTCTTTGGTGCAGATTATTACTGAAACCTCAGAACAAAGAGCAATGGCCATTATTGTCTGAATAATGATCTAAATACCAACCTCGCTTACTAATTATTTTTATTTTATTTTTACAATTTACTGTGGTTTCATTATCGTTAAGGTTGAATTAATTATATCTTTGCTGCCCTTGAGGGTGGGTAGTGCTAAATAATTATTTGACAAATAATTTACATCCACACAAATTATTACTCGTCATTTTTCCAATTAAGCGATTCTGTTCGAACTTAAGAATTTTTAATAAAGTAACTCGCATTCGTCGAGACATTTTTGTGTGAATTGATTGTAGCATTAAGGCCAATGATTACGCTTATATCGTAAGGCAAGAACAGCCTTATAAATAAGACTTAGATGTTGTTACTATTTACGGAAGTACCTATATTCATGAATGGTATCTTACTGCCCTTTTAAGAGTAAGTTATTTTATATCAATTTATAAACTACAACTAGAAGAGGTTAGTTTTCCTAATTGTATTTCGCTAATTTAAAAGTGTGTGTGATCTCATAAACAGTTCAACAGGAAGCCATAAACTTGTTGTGAATTTTGTTTTGTCACTTGTGCAATAATATGCAAGATCACATTTTTCATAATGTTTCAAAAATATAGTATTATATATAAAATAAAATATGGCGTTGATTCTGAAATGGCATTTCTTTTATTTCACAAATTAAAAAATAAACATTCACATTTAAAAAGCATCTTTATATTAGATAATATAATGCTTAAATCGCACGAAGAAGAGAACGAATGTAACATAAAAGATAATAGAAAGTAAAACAAATTAACAATGTTAAAATTAAAATTATTTTGAAGGCTGATTTACATTAGGCAAGTTACTGGCGCCAGGGCAGATTTCGTTTGTCGTCAGTGCTGATCAGATACTGGCATCGTGTAATCATTTACATTGGTTCCATGTGACAACACTGTGCTATCGCGACAGCACTACTTGACAACTGGCTAAGTGAAACAGTTTTTGGCTTCAGCACTGTTACTGACCCAAATTAAATCAGTTCACTGAGGTACTCGTTTTTGTGTAATGTTACAATTTAAAATCCTTATTCACAGTAATTACAAATTGTCAGTACGACTATGGCCGTGGATCAGGCATTCTGTAACAAAAGAAAACGATTGTATAATCTGCTTACAGAAAAATGACTTCAAAAAACAAACGTCAAAAATTATAAGAATACAAACATCACATTTTTATATTATAGCTGGTAACAAACGATGATCTAAAAAGTTTTCAGAAAAATGAAGAAAAAATTTTACTGTAAGTAGTTAAAATTTGCTTCAAAATGAATCCGATGTGTGATGATTCATATATATTTTTTAACATTTTAGTCTTTTTACTGAATTTAATACCAGCTCACCGAAGCAAATTGAAAAAATACATTTAAGGGTCAATATGGGCTAAAGGTCCTTCTCGTCAGCTCAGCATGGTGGTAGAATCCTTGAGATCCTCCTCCTTTTGTGAAGTTGGTTAAAAACGTTTGGAAAATGCAGAATATTCGCATTTCTGTCCCGCTTGCAGCAAACTTGAGGCTGGTGTTTTTTTTTTGAAGGTTCCCACAATATTTAGGAAGAGTTCACAGCAAATATCAGCAGCTGATTGTGAGTGGATGTTATGTAGTTATTATTTCTATACATTTCATGTCAGATCCCACACATTATGTTTCGAAGAGGGAAGGACTATATGCATTGATTAGTATTGACATAGATTTATGAGGGTATAAACAATTACTATTTCTATATTTGACCACATCATACATTTTTTTACCCCAGTGAACAGACTCACCAGCCAAAAACGAAACTTGGCACAAGTCTCATGTCAAGAATATCAACACTAATCAATGCATATGTACTATGCACATATACATATGTCATTGATTTACTACCAAACATAGATAGAGCGCTTCATACAAAAACGCGCTTGAAATCTGTCACCTAATCGACTATACATTTGTACTCGCTGATATATACTTGAAAATGCAGACCCGAATGAAAATTACCATAAAGAAAGTACCGTATTTATCTAATTCAACCTTATTCTGCATTATCACGGCAACTATTTTAAGTACAACCGTGGGAAGTTACATCATTTCATACCTAGCCACAGATCAGACGACGTTTTAGTAATTGCTACAAGAAAAACTCAACTCTCAAACATAATGCTTGAAATTGCTTATCGCGTTGTCGCTCCAACGCATGAATGAGATAACACATTGTGATACGACGCCCGTGCGAGCGAGACGATTGTGATGTACTGACGCGAAGCGACATGTTTATGATAAAAATAATTGTTTTTGATTAGTTTTTACGTATAAATCGAATATTTGAATACATGACAAGATGTGTAATGAGTTTACTCACGCAAAATATGAAATCCCGTCTTTTTTCTGCCGTTTCGGGCTATTGTTACCACAACTTTTGAATGCGCACTTCGGCATGTTTACGTGCCGACAGCTGATCACTCACTATCGAAAGTAACTGCACGAGTCGCGATTGAGCAGTTCTTCACCGGCCCACTTTTCGATCGTTCATGAGTTATCTACGTTTTGTAGTAAATCAATGATATGTACAATGCACATATACTATGTACCCAGATTCACGATTCGAATTCCTCTACGGGCGGTTGGGTATGGTGTACAAATTCATACCGCCTCGCAAAAGGGCACCATAGGTGAAGATTGATACTCACAGATGTATGCTGATCTGCTGGGAGGCGGTGACAGCGGACGCGTCCTGCGGCGTCAGGAATACGAACTGACGATTCGTGTTCTTCAGCGCGTGGTCGATCAGCAGCTCCATCACTATCTTGCGGTTCACGTTGTCCTGTATACAGAACATTTAGCATTAGTAGTCTTTGAGGATCAGACAATCTTCCAGTAACCCTATTGATATTATACAAGGTATATATAAGGCATTCGCTTCTAAAGAAATTGGAAACACATTCTGCTCGCGAAACTGAACTTCCCCCAAGGAATTTTATTAGTTATTCTATTTAATATACACGGTTATTTTTTATCACCCTGGAAAATTTAAGGGACGCTTCAGAATTTGCAAATATCAGAGTCTATGTTGATACCTGATCATCAGTTTGGATTTAGACAGAAACACAGCACAATTGATCAAGTCCATAGGCTCATTGAGGAAATCGCTAAAACATTTGAACTGAAAAGATATTTATAAATTGCCTAATAACTACTTTAATTTAATTAGATCCTACTTGATTGGTATTGGTAGGCACTTCTTTGTTAGTCAAGGAGGGGAAACTACAGAACTTAAAGAAGTCAAAGCAGGATTTCCGCAAGGTAGTGTTATGGGACCCACGCTGTATCTCCTCTACACTCATCATCTTTATCTAAGGATATTTTCTTTATCCTTTTTTCAAGTAGTATAAGCCAACATATTAAAAATATTGACAACTTATGTGCATTTTTTCAATGTATTGCTTTAATTATAAACTTTCGTCATTTCATTGAATAAATTTCACAGATATTGTCAGTATTTTTAAAATTATCACTGATACTACATACATTAAATGTAAATAAAATATCCTTAGATAAAGTTGATGAGTGTATACCGCAGACCTGCCGATATCTGATGATGTTGTCATGGGAACTCATGGCCTCCGACGACGCGCCAAATCTAGCAACTAATAAACTACAAAATAGTTTAAATAAAATCACGGTGTGGTTGAAAGACTGGTGCATCAAAGCGAACAAGGCCAAATCAGTTCAAGTCACATTTACGACCAGGCGACAGACTTGCCCACCAGTTACACTAAATGGCGTACAAATACCACAATCTGGGATCATGGGAGCAATACGTTTCGGGTTTCGGCTTCGGTTCCGGTCTTTTTACACCCTGTATGTCACTTTGACAAATTCGAGAGCAGATGAGCTTTTAGCTGCTTCTTGAACGAAATTATGCAAGTGCTTTTACGAATATCAACCGGCGGAGCATACCACAGTTGAGCGGCACGCACTGTAAAGGAATATCAAGTGGTTTTGGTATAACACAGGATACACCAAAACTATAGTCAACGCTCACCATAAACACATCGAACTCGTCCATGAAGTAGAAGGGCAGCTCGACGCACTCCCATAGGGCCATGATGAACGCTACGGTGGAGTAGGACCGCTCGCCGCCCGACAGCGACGACGTGGAGGCGGCGCGCCGCTGCCCGGCGGTCTCGCGGCCCGAGCACGTGATCTGCAGCGAGCCCGCCGCGTTGTCGATGTCCATGCGGCCCTGTGCCACAGAATATATAATAGTACCAGGGGGGTTTCACTCCGCAGTTTAGGCACAGAATATATAATAGTAGTTCATACAGAACGGCCACTCACTTCCCCGCACTCATTTCAAATACCTCATCCCACCCCGCACTTCGTTGTAGACATCACTGACACAAACAAGGGCGTGCGCGATCACTCGGGCGAGTAGAGGCGAGCGCCGGCCGATAACAGAGACAGCGCTATGCGGTTAAAAGAGAAGGCAGTCGTGCACTTCCCGCGTCATTTCGATTGATAACCGTGCACTCAGCCCTACTAGATTCCACGCACATATTTGCGCGTGTACAAACGTCATTTGCTTAAGTAGTAGTAATAGGTAATTGATTTGCGAACGTTGTATATGGAGTGTCCGGGGTGTGCCTGTGCAACGAACACGCCTCTCAATACGACCCTCACTCGTGCAGGTATAGCGCACTTCGATACGAGTGCGGAAATGAAAATTCCGCACGTGCATACAACGACGTTTTTTATACGTGTGCGAAAAAAATATAAAACGACGAAAGGAAATCAATGGAAAACAGTTTAATCCTTGATCGATTCGAAGGTGTAGTCCGGTTTCAAAAGAAATTATTTCAAACTTAATTCATGTATTAATAGTATTTTCGCTATAAAAAAGTCATTTCATACAAAAATTTTGTACAGAAAAATTTATTAAAAAACACCTTCATGCATTTGTAGGTTATATTTGCAGAAGGAAAACAAAAACACTAGTGCGGAAAAGAATGAACTTCCGCACGCTAAACACACATGAAAAAGTCTACTTTTTGAGCAAAATGTTTTATTTAAAGCAAGCACTCACCGAATAGCCACGGAGCGTCAGAATAGACTGAAAACAATACTGAACTCTTCGCGCAATGTAAGTTTGTACGGTGTGACAGAAGTTAAGATGTTTTGAGGAAGTATTTTGGATCTGCAACAAAAAAAACAATGACTATTTTGTATCTCAATAATAAACCAGAATTCACTCTATTTCGTTATTTTGCTTAGATATTATAGCTGCACAATATATATTCGTTATTGCCAGTTCTTTGGTTGATGACCGAAGCTCGTTTCCATCTTTGGCCTTATCGTCACTTACCATCAGGTGAGATAAGGCCAACGGCTTCAGTGTTTTTTTTTTTTTGGTTGTATATTGGCTCGCACGATTTGTGCATTTGCCACTACATGTGTTTAAAAGGTAGGGAAACGTTTCGTGGGATAAAAGGTTATGAGGATTCGGAAATTTCGAGGAAAATTAGGATCAGATATATATTTTATGTAAAAAATTATTAAAGTAATAAATATTATTTAAAAGTATACATCACATTAACAAACAAAATTAGGTTGTAAACATATAATTTAAATGTTGATATTGTTGTTCAATAAATGATTTGCTATAGCTTGGTATATGTCATATTTCAAAGACTGTAATAAGGTGGATATATTTATCGGGAGAGGAACACGTGAGGATAAAAGAGCAGACAGGAAAGAGGAGCAATCGAGAGATGGGCAGGAAAAAAACATATGGTTTAAATCCCCTACATCATTCCCACAATCACACAAGTTATCATTAACAATACCTAATCTAAAAAGATGTTGCGGAGTACAAACATGTCCCAATCGCATTCTTATAATGATTGAAGTAACTTTTTTACAAAATTTAAATTTATGAAACCAAGGCTTAGATGGTATACAAGATTGTATACGTTTATAAGATTGACACTTATTACTGTTCTGCCACAAATCCTGCCATGCGTTATCTAATTGAGTTTTGGGCAAAGAGAGGAGATCATGAACAAAGTTCTTATATGGGAACATATCACCACAACTCACAGCTTCCTTGGCCAGTCTGTCCGCAATCTCGTTCCCAGGAATATTCTTATGACTTGGGATCCAAGCCAGCATGACTTCCAAGTCTAGATCCTGACATTTTTTTAACAATGATCTGCATTCAATGATAATTGGAGTACTCATGCATGATTTAAAAGGAAATTTCTGTAAAGCTTGTAAAGCACTTTTCGAGTCAGAAAAAATAACACTCTTTTTAAGTTTCATCAAAACTATATATTCGAGGGATTTCAACAAACCGAAACATTCCCCGGTGAATACGGAAGTTTCAGGTGGCAATTTAATTTTTTGAACAATTTTAAATTGTTGATGATATACTCCTACTCCTACCGTGCTCACTGGTGTATGCTTAGATGCATCACAATAAATATAATGGTAGTCAGGCCAATGCAGATCAATAATAAAATAAAGGTCATTTTTAGATGCCAAGTCATTTTTGGATATATTTAAATCAAGAAATATTTTCGGAGAAATTGTCAATGCATTGTAATTAGTACAAAACAGTGGCAAGTACTGTGACCTATGTGTAGGAGCATGAAGAGAAAGAAATTTTTTAAAACTAACAATTAAACAAGGAAGTGATTTATGTGTCCAATATGAAGATTTTTCAATCTTTTTTAACAAAGTCTGTAATTTTAAATATAAGGGATGCTTAGAAAATTGTAAAGACCGATAGAGAAATCGATCACTCAAAAACTGCCGTCGTAAATATAAAGGTGGTTCTACGCATTCCACTTGCAATGCATTTATTGGACTTGATTTCATTGCGCCGGTAACTATGCGAAGAGCTTTAGATTGAATTCCATCTAGTTTATTTAAGCCAACTGTACTACATGGTTCTAGCAGAAAGCTTCCGTAATCAAAGACTGATCTAATAAGAGCGTTATACAAAAGTTTTAATGTTAATGGATGAGATCCCCACCAAACTCCTGAGAGATATCGGAGAATATTTAGAGAGCGTTCACATTTAGCTGCAATACTATAACAATGTGCTAGGCCAGAGAGTTTAGCATCTAAGGTTACACCTAAGAATTTTATTTCATTTTTAACAGGCATGGGTTGATGATTATAGTAAACAGATATCGGAGGAGGAAGACGAGCTCTGGAGAACAAAACCACAGAACTCTTAGATACTGATAACTCAAGACAATTGTTGTCTAACCATATGTTAAGGTGCGTTAATGCATTGGTTAGTGCAATAGCTAACGACTCAAATGATCGACCTGCAACATATAGCACTAAGTCATCAGCGTATTGGAGAATATTTGCACAAGAATTAGAATTTTGTAGGTCAAAAGTATAAATGTTGTATAACAATGGGCTTAAAACAGAACCTTGTGGGAGACCCTTAAATACTACTCTAGATTTCTGATTATTATCTGTCAAACTTATTTTAATCTGTCTTTCGAAAAGAAATTTTATTATAAAATTACATAACATTGGAGGTACATCTAAAAGCATAAGTTTACGGTGAAGAATACCTATATTTACATTATCGTATGCAGCATTTATATCCAGGAAAGCTGCTAATAAAGATTCATTGCAAGTAAAAGATAGTCTGATATCTGTTGTGAAAATTGCTAAACTATCCATGGTGCTTCTGCCTTTTCTAAAACCAAACTGTGTAGAAGATAACAGGCCCTTACTTTCAAGAAACCAGTCAAGTCTGTTTTTAACCAAATGTTCAGCAATTTTGGCAACAACAGATGCAAGAGCGATGGGTCTATATGAACTAGCTTCAGATGGAGGTTTTTGAGGTTTCAAAATCGGAATTATTTCGTAACATTTCCATGAAGAAGGAATATTACCAGATACCATGACGGAGTTAATAATCTGTAAATAATGAAGTAAGGAACTGTCACTTAAATGTGAGAAGAAAGAAAAAGGTATACCATCATCGCCTGGGGCAGAGTCTTTAACATAAGAAAGGACACCTTTCAGTTCATAAAGGCTGAAAGGACAATTTATGTCACTAGTCTCAGAATCATGAGTGTTATGCTTTGGCAATAAGGGAAGTTGTAATGGAACATAAGGCGGAGCTAACTTGTCAAGAAATTCATCTGCAATACTATTATCAATGCATCGGGGCGTTGATTCATTAAAAGCTGATCTAAATCGGCGTATATTACGCCAGACAACTGATGGTGGTGTATCCGGAGATAGTGAGAGACAGAATTTTTTCCAACCTTCCCACTTTTTCAGCTTTAATAATTTCCGTGTTTCTTTCATTATATTAGTAAGAATATCAAAATTTTCATCTGTTGAATTTTCTTTATATTCTTTCTCAGCATTTTTTCTTTTTTTCACAGCCTGGGAGCATTCTTCATCCCACCAAGGAGCTGCAGGGATTCGATGTGAAAAGTTATTTTTTAAAGGAAACACTTTATCAGCTGCTTTTAATAATAAAGAAGCAAAAGAGTCAGCAGTCAAAGAATGATTGGAAGAATGTTCAGTGATAAGTTTTTCTACTTGTTCTTTGTATGTATCCCAATTAGCATTAGTGAGTCTATATTTTAATCTAGGTGCCCTTTTCTTATATGGCTTATTATTAAAAAAAGGAAAGTTAATTAAAATGGGAAAATGATCACTACCATATGAAGATGACAGAATGTCCCACGTGAGATAGGATGATAAAGAAGGTGAGCATATGGAAAGATCTGGGACACTTACACTTTCATGAGGGGGAGTACGGCGTGTGGGTTCACCTGTATTCATGATACACAAATTATTGTCATCAATAATTTGCAAAATTCTACCACCATAATGATTGGAATTTCCACTACCCCATGTTTGATGTTGAGCATTAAAATCTCCCATCAAAATAATAGGCTTAGGAAGCTGAGAGATAATAGCCTGTACTTCATCAAAAATAGAAGAGGAGGGATGAGGAATATATATTGATACAAAACAAATATTCTTAATTTTGATAGCAATGATAGAAAAATCAGGGCTGTGTTCTGGGACAGGAATGTGTGAAAAATATAATGGATTTTTTATTAAAATGGCAACACCACCGTAACTATCAGATCGATCTTCTCTAATACAGGCATAATTATTTATTTTAAAATTGAAACCGGGCCGCAGCCAAGTTTCTTGTAATGATATTACAAAAGGATTATATTTATTTATCAAATAATATAAATCAGTTTTCTTATTGTTAATGCTTCGACAATTCCACTGTATTATTATGGACTGTTGATCCATAATTAGAATTAATAAAGTTATGTTCAAGCAATAAATTAGAGGCAACGTTGGACGGTTCAGAAATTTTTGTTTGTGACAGAACATTTAATAAGGCTACAATTAAATCTCGTGTAGATAAGTTAGCAAGTGAACTATTATTACAATATCCACCACCTGTTGAAGATAGTGGGATATCATAATCTTTAATTAAAGAATTATGAACTAATTTATCATATCCCTTGTCAAGCCTTCTGGGTGATCTAGTCTTAAATACAGTTTTTTTATATGAATGATTTAACATATCATTTTTATTTTTTTCAGTCATATGTTGAGAAGAAACTGGCATAGAAGATAGAACATCAGCATAAGACTTAGTGACAGGAGGATGCATTTTTAGGGCTTCTGCATATGAAACACAGCTTTTTGCCATTGTTTCTTTTATACATTTTTGGCGAGAATATTCCGGACATTTTCGACTAGTTGCATAGTGTGACCCTGAACACAGACAGCATACAACATCATCATCATCAAGACTACAACTATCGCCTGAGTGACCATTTCCACATTTGAAGCAGCGAGGGGTAGACCTACACTGACCTTTTATATGTCCATACCTGCAACAGTTGAAGCACTGTATAGTTGGGTAAATATATAAGTCGACTGGTAGAGAATTAAAACACAAAAAGACTCTCTTAGGTAAAATTTGTCCATCAAATGTAATCACAACGGTTTCAACTGGAATAAAATTACTCTTTCCATCTACAATATTTTTTTTATTTATCCTTCTCACTTTTAAAATGTTACCACATCCCATTGGTACAGTAATGTTATTTAAAAGGTCTTCTTCAGACCAGTCAACAGGGACTCCTCGCACAACCCCCATTCTGGTTACATTTGATATAGGAATAAAAGCTTTATAATTGTTATTTTTTAATGTTTCATTGTTGAGAAATGAGTTGGCATCTTCATATGTACAAAATGACAATGTTATTCTGTTTCTACCTATTCTTTTTAAGCTACCATTAACTATGTTTTTAAAAGAGTGCTTTTTCAAAAACTGGCCAAAAGACACTGGATGAATTGTAATATTGTCATTCGGTAGTGCTTGTATTTTTTGAACATGTATAATAAAAGGAGAAGCATCACTTTGTTCATAACAGTTTCTGCCAATAGAGGGTCGTTTATCATTATTACTAATGAAGTTTTGTGAAGGTGGTTGTGATGTAGGGGACTTAAGTTCAATTTCTACATCTTTGCAGGTTGTGAAATTGGAATTATCCTGATTGATTTCGCAAAAACAATCTAAATCCTGGTTCGCTGAGAAATGTCGATGTCTCCTTTTACGCTTGTTACATTGCTTACACACTCTGCGAGCTGAAGTTCGTTTACGCTTATTGCTTGTTGAGGCATTTTCTGAACAGTCGGTTTCTAAAAAAGAACCTTCTGTCTCCATTCCCGAGCAATCGATGGTCACAGTATTAGACACCTGGGGGCCCGTGCCCCCAGGGTCTTCTGGGTCAAACATAAACTTAGTCAATGAAAGAGGACTTACCAAATAACCGAAGAAAAAATGTACACTTTACAATTAAAATAAATAAATATGAATATATAACTAAAATACAACTATAAAATGATCACTTATCTGACCCTAATTACATAAAATTAATTATATTAATCAAGATCGCCAGAAAAATCACCCGCCTATTTTGACGTTTCCCGCGCTTTTTTCGGCTTCAGTGTTGTGTAATAAAAAAATCAATGATAATGAGCAACTTCAGACAGATATGATTCATTGCACACTTCAACTATGATGTGTTGAAGTGAGAAACAATCCTCAACTCAGCTATGAACTGATTCTGTCATATGCAGTCTTCACCTGATTAATGAAAACTTATGCTGACAGATACAGTCCTCACCTTGGGCATGAGTTACTGCAGCCAGCTGTTATCCTGTCAGTAATACAGCTGGTCCAGGGGAGTCGACACCTCACCATAGCGAAGACCTAGTCCATTCAGATTTTATCCACACCTATACAAGCTCATTGCTACTCCATTCAACCCATATCTTTACCTTTGATATGAGCTGCTTTAGGCTATAGTCTTTTTTTTACATAGCAGAGAAGCTCTTGGCTTTCGATTTATCGGCACTTACCGTCAAGTGAGATCACTTGATGGTAAGTGCCGATAAATCCGAAAGTGGAAGAGAGGTTCACCTGGACTCCTCAACAACTGAAGAACTGGCTATCTCACTTCTAATTGTCGGAACACAACAAAGCTATTTACATTGTTATTATTGCGACAAATTGAGGTAAGATGGTGGTAGCTAGCCAGGCGGCGAGCTCAGAAGACCTACAACCAAACCGAGCAGAAGCACTTCTGCCCCCTGGGGAATCGACCCGGACCTCCCGAAGCCACTAGACCACGGCGGCGGTCAAGTCAGCTGCAATCCTCACCTCAGCAATGAGCTGCTTCAGTCGCGCCAGCGCGACTTTAGTGCGGCGGTAGCGACGCTCCGCCTCTAATAGCTTCTCCGCCACCTGCGCCTTGGACAGCCCGTCGCTGCGGATTGAGCTGAGCTTCAGTTGGGTCTTCTTCAGCTCGTTCGTTACTATGGCACGATCTCTGTTAAGATAAACACCCCATTAGTATTGTTCCCATTGTTACCACATCAACGTAACCCTAGGTGCGGATAAGCTACATTATCACAAATATATATCATTCTGCATAAAAGACTTAAAGCTTCCGATTCGGAAGGAAAAGAAATGAAGAAGTTTACAATTTTTTTTATTGGCTAATATTAAAATTTATGCCAAATGTAACAAAAGTGTGACAGAATCATTAATATAATAGTTTATAGGACCTTATTTCTTTTAGAAAAAATTATTTCGCTCCGTACGACGCGACGGCTCAGAATGTGACGTCACGCGACTCTAGTTCGTTGATATTCAGCCGTTTGCAATCTAAACAGTCGCAGTGTTTTGGTTATTTCTACAGAGTATTAATAGTAATTTCTCGTGATATCTAACAACATTTAAATAATAATTACTTAATGTATTGTAAGTAAGGTTTCAAAGTCTTAGTAACAGGCTGTTATGGGGATTATTGGCTTGCTTTTGAGGATATTATGACACATTTTTTTTTATTGGATGAAAGCCTACCTAAAAGATTAAAAATTTTACATTTACATTACTTAACAGTAACCAATAAGGTAACTAACCTCGGATTCTCGACCCTGGGGCACAGCAAGAGAGCTTCTTGCGTCAGCTTGTCGATTTGAGCTTGCTTCTCTTCGAGAATGGAAAACACCTGAAAATATATGCTTAAGATAATTATTTATATTAATTTAATATAGCTGTTGTTTCTAGGTCAGTTTTATTTTGTATTTTTAACAATTTTATTACTTTATTATCACGGCTCGCGACGACGTATAGTCACGGATTATATCGCGTTTAGCACGAAAGTTTTACATTTCCTTTTTCAACTAAAACAGCCGATAATAATAATGTGGGACCTTCCGTTAAATGTATGGTTTTATCATAAGTGAGAGATTGTTCAGACTGAACAACTTTCCTTATGGGACCAAATCAGAACTGCGAAATATATTTCAGTCGAGTAAGTACTTAGTAGGTTGAATATCACTATTTCAATAAAAAATTTAATGAAAAGTTACGCAAAAGGAAACGTAGTACAAAACACCAATCCGCGAGCAGTGACGTCACTTCATATGAACTTATTATTTGATAGAGCTTAAATGCATAAGATATACAGACTAAAAAATTACCATATGGGACCCAAACCCACCTAATCTCCTAGCTAAAGAACGAGACATTGGTGCTTCCCACCAACCCACCTTATTGTTCCAGCGTGGTGGGAAAGGGCCAAACTACTTCTTCTTGGGTGATAAGTCATGTAGATTTACCTCAGAGCATATATTTCAACCGTATATTAAATTTAAAATTGAATTCTTAGGAAAAAGCACAACAGTGAGCTTTTGTAAAAAAATACTGAAATACCCCCAAATTATTCTGAAGATTAAAGACACCGATCGAAAAAGCAGCCCTTAGTTGCGTTGGAAAATTTAACTTTTCCTCTACAATAGAGTATTTATTAGAAGTGAAAATACTTATAAAGTTATAAACCTTCAGCAGTTATAATGTTGTGACTTTCAGCACTTGATCATACCGGAACCACATCCAGGGGTTTAACGTGATCGCTAAGAGCAAAATTAAATAATATTGAAAAAGAGACACCACTCTTGCCGCGAAAAGCGTCATCTCGCTCTCACTGCGGTATTAATACTGTTAAGCGAACATGGTAACGAGCGCAAGTGTATGACTATAGCACTTCTGCAGATCCCGATCGTTACGCCTTGTGCGAGCTTTCATGACGCGCACTCGGAAGAGTGTGGATCCGGCATTAATGCTGTGCAAAGAAGTATAGGTAAATGAACACCTGTGCAAGCTTCTCGCGGCCTTCTTGCAGCTTGCGGGAGCACGTCTGACGCTCGCTGGCGCCCTGGTCCAGCTTCAACTGCTCCTGGTCTATCTCCTCCTGCGTTTCATCGTTAAGATGCGCTTATGGCCAATTGCACTAACCTTGTCGTAGCTTAGGACGATCTTAAGTGGCATGCTGTCACATTCTCTTCATTAAATATAAGAAGTGACAGCATCTTCTTAGGATTGTCTTAGCTAAGAAAAGGTTGGTGAAATTAGTCATTAGTCTTGTATTTGCCGAGAAACGATAATACTAATATTAATAATGCGTAAAAGTCGACGCCAGACATAGATTCAAAGTTTTAAGACACTTTAGTGAAGGCTTTGCATATCTCGTAATTATGAACACATTTTGTCGTAATCTGCCACCTTTGTGCAACCAATTCAATTTAGGAATTTCACAGATTTCGTGAAAATTGATTAGGATATTTAAAAAAGTTACTGTATAGTATAATATTGTGCAATAAATGAGAGCCTCCAACAGATAAGCAAAAATAAAATAACATGAGTAGATATTGGTAATATGGACTTGATTCTTTTGCCTTACCACAGTAAAGATATAAAAAAATGATGTTTACGGGAGCTGATATGAAATGTGACAATGAAGTATGTAACAGATTTCACAGAAGAGTTTTACGCCCATCATGTTGTTTTACTTTATTGGGGTCGACGGTTTTTCCTTATATTTTGGATGGGGATTTCTGAGCTTTCTGTAGGAATTTTAAAAATTCTACAACGCCTATATATGCTTACTAAGCCCCAGTAACAAATTTCATACATTTGCTTCCTTCCAGCTCCAGTAGTTTGAGCTCAACGTTGATACCAGGTACCTATTTCATTGTACATACTTTCCTCAGTGTTCAAGATGTTTTACAGGTTTGGTCAGTGGCGTAACTATACCATCTGAGGCCCGAGGCAAATTATTTGGTTCCTCCCCCCCCCCCCCCTAATAAAATGGTAATGATAAGTTTGAATTTGTATATGGTCTTTTTGTTCAAAATGTTAGGTTATTTCTGAGCTCGCGGCCTCTTGCTTGCGCTGCCACCCTATAGTTACGCCACTAGGTTTGGTCAGCCGACATAGAGGCGTAACACCCGGGGTGCACGCTAAAATGCCACGTTTGGTGGCAATAATAGCCCTTCAATCCAAAACTACATTAACTTCGACAGTTTCATTAAACAAAATTACTTACGCTAAGACTTCTGCAGGTCGCCGTGGCCTTGGCGAGCCTGCCTTTGACACGCCTCGTCTCGGCCTCATTCTCATCTATCTTTTGCTTTAGGCGTGCCTCCGTGGCCATGTGTGCTTCCAGCTGTTCATTCAACGTATTCAGCTTTTCCTTGGTCACGTTGAGTTCCTCCAACTGTTTTGAAAAAGTTACTTGACAATCTTTTTTTAGATTTTTGGTGACTAAATCACGAAGCAAGAGATTATAATTTATGTAGACTTATGTAGAGCACAGTGAGAGAGTTAAAGAGGCACAAAATATTTCTTCTCTTTTATATTTGTGAATCAAGCTTTATTGATAATATAAATAAATAAATAAATATTGTATTCTTACAAATAAATATTCCTTACTTCTTCCTCGGATTCATTTATTTGAAAATATGTTTTTTCGACGCCCCATAATTACAAAGGTGTCGTCCCACACTCGTTAGTGCCAATTCGAGCAGACCGGCGAACGTGTCTCAAGTCTCTAGCGGCTCTAGAAGCAAGCTCGCGCAGATGCCACTGCTCCACTTCACGCTGAGCAGCGAGCGCGTCTCTACCGGCTCTAACAGCCCACTCGCGCTGGTGCCACTGCTCCACTTACCAGCTCAGCGGCGCATGCTAGGCAGCGAGCGCGTCTCTAGCGGCTCTAGCAGCCCGCTCGCGCTGATGCCACTGCCCCACTTACCAGCTCAGCGGCGCAGGCTGAGCAGCGAGCGCGTCTATAGCGGCTCTAGCAGCCCGCTCGCGCTGATGCCACTGCTCCACTTACCAGCTCAGCGGCGCACGCTGAGCAGCGAGCGCGTCTCTAGAGGCTCTAGCAGCCCGCTCGCGCTGATGCCACTGCCCCACTTACCAGCTCAGCGGCGCAGGCTGAGCAGCGAGCGCGTCTCTACCGGCTCTAATAGCCCACTCGCGCTGGTGCCACTGCTCCACTTACCAGCTCAGCGGCGCATGCTAGGCAGCGGGCGCGTCTCTAGCGGCTCTAGCAGCCCGCTCGCGCTGATACTACTGCCCCACTTACCAGCTCAGCGGCGCAGGCTGAGCAGCGAGCGCGTCTATAGCGGCTCTAGCAGCCCGCTCGCGCTGATGCTACTGCCCCACTTACCAGCTCAGCGGCGCAGGCTGAGCAGCGAGCGCGTCTATAGCGGCTCTAGCAGCCCGCTCGCGCTGATGCCACTGCTCCACTTACCAGCTCAGCGGCGCACGCTGAGCAGCGAGCGCGTCTCTAGAGGCTCTAGCAGCCCGCTCGCGCTGATGCCACTGCCCCACTTACCAGCTCAGCGGCGCAGGCTGAGCAGCGAGCGCGTCTCTACCGGCTCTAATAGCCCACTCGCGCTGGTGCCACTGCTCCACTTACCAGCTCAGCGGCGCATGCTAGGCAGCGGGCGCGTCTCTAGCGGCTCTAGCAGCCCGCTCGCGCTGATACTACTGCCCCACTTACCAGCTCAGCGGCGCAGGCTGAGCAGCGAGCGCGTCTATAGCGGCTCTAGCAGCCCGCTCGCGCTGATGCTACTGCCCCACTTACCAGCTCAGCGGCGCAGGCTGAGCAGCGAGCGCGTCTATAGCGGCTCTAGCAGCCCGCTCGCGCTGATGCCACTGCTCCACTTACCAGCTCAGCGGCGCACGCTGAGCAGCGAGCGCGTCTCTAGAGGCTCTAGCAGCCCGCTCGCGCTGATGCCACTGCCCCACTTACCAGCTCAGCGGCGCAGGCTGAGCAGCGAGCGCGTCTCTACCGGCTCTAATAGCCCACTCGCGCTGGTGCCACTGCTCCACTTACCAGCTCAGCGGCGCATGCTAGGCAGCGGGCGCGTCTCTAGCGGCTCTAGCAGCCCGCTCGCGCTGATACTACTGCCCCACTTACCAGCTCAGCGGCGCAGGCTGAGCAGCGAGCGCGTCTATAGCGGCTCTAGCAGCCCGCTCGCGCTGATGCCACTGCTCCACTTACCAGCTCAGCGGCGCAGGCTGAGCAGCGAGCGCGTCTCTACCGGCTCTAATAGCCCACTCGCGCTGGTGCCACTGCTCCACTTACCAGCTCAGCGGCGCATGCTAGGCAGCGGGCGCGTCTCTAGCGGCTCTAACAGCCCGCTCGCGCTGATACTACTGCCCCACTTACCAGCTCAGCGGCGCAGGCTGAGCAGCGAGAGCATCTCTAGCAGTTCGCTCGCGCTGTTGCCACTGTACTGTTTACCAGCTCAGCGGCGCTCGCTGAGTAGTGAGCGCGTCTCTATCAGTTCCAGCAGCCCGCTCGCGCTGATGCTACTGCTCCACTTACCAGATCAGCGGCGTACGCTGAGCAGCTAGAGCATCTCTAGCAGCTCCAGCAGTTCTCTCGCGCTGGTGCCACTGTACTATTTACCAGCTCAGCGGCGCTCGCTGAGTAGTGAGCGCGTCTCTATCTGCTCCAGCAGCCCGCACGCCCTGGTGCCACTATACTATTGACCAGCTCAGCAGCGCACGCTGAGCAGCGAGCGCATCTCTAGCGGCTTAAGCGAATCACTCCCGCCTATGCCGCTACCCCACTTACCAACACGGCGTGGTGAGGCGCGCGCTGAGTGGCGAGCGCGTCTCTAGCGGCTCTAGCGGCCCGCTCCCGCTGGTGCCGCTCCCCAAGCAGCGCCTGCAGCGCCCGCGCAGCATCCCGCTCGGCCTCGCGAGCGGTGCGGCTCTCCTCGCTCAGCTGCGCCTCCTCCGCCTCCTGCGCCCTGAGCGTCTCTTCCATCTCTTGTATTTCGGCTTGCAATTGCCTATGAAATAATAGTTTACGACTTGAATCTTGAAATCGAATGCAAGTAAATCCGCAACGACAACGTACGCAAAAATGGTTGAATGGTTAAACAAAAGCAATGAAGAAGTAACACTTACAATTTTCATACTTTTTTGTTATTATTTAAAGCGTCATTGTTTATGATATCATTTTTAAACGAAAAAGGTATGTTTATTGATTTCTTTAAATTTTAATTCGTTGTTTATTTATCTTTAAAATAGGTTATCACAGTGTTTTTCGTTTTTATTTGACCGTTGTGGGCGGAATACACAGTGGAGAGATTTTAAACGCTTGGCGAACTCATTTAATTGATTAGCGATAGATCGTTTCATAGGACGGCAGCGCGCATTTTACTTGCGAGCGTTTTATAAAAGAAAAAAAAGCGTTTTATAAAAAGAATTACTTGTAAAATATGGAGCGAAATCTCTATAGGACACAATTTAACATCAATAAGAAATGAACGAAGTGCGAATTTAATCAAGCATTGGGTGCGCAAGTTTGAAGGGACTGGAACCACAATGCCAATGACGTGCAATGCTTTAGCGAGTGATTGAGAATTTGAGTTCTAGGCTAAATAAATGTGAAGTGGATGGTGCGCGCGTGCAAAGGGTTGATTTCGTAAATAAAACTTTAAAACTGTTCTTTAATTTAGCATCACATTAAAAGACTTAGAATCAATTCTTGTCCTTTTTTATATACGAAAAACATTCAGAGACATCCTTTATAAAGTGTGCAGTACTTTAGAGTAATCTCTAGCGGCAGGAGGTAATGCAATGTTTGAATGTACAGAGTAATGGGCTACGTCCGAGGAATAATCTCCAAGGTTATACAATGAAAATGAGTTATACCCGCATGCGCGGGTATTGTGTTTTTCTTTGTGTGTATCTCACCGCTTGCGGTCGGCGGTGCTGGCCTGCAGGTACCGCGGGGCCCTAGCGGCGCCGCCGTAGCAGCGGTAAGCGGGCGCGGGGTAATACTCGCTGCCGTCAAGCGTCACCACGCGGGCGCAGTTCTCTGGCACGTTCTCCACCGTATCGGACAGACGCACTGCGTCATCTACCAACACAGTATGATTCAATATAGGCGATCGTCTTTAAAAAAATATACAGGTACAGTTGGATAAACATGTTTAGATTTTTAGGATGATTTATTGGGGCAATCCGATGTGAAACGAGATATACATTTAAACAGTCAACTCCGACCCAACATCTCACACCATCCACACGAGTATTGAGAGCATCGTTGACCACAGCGTGTCGATCAGGAAGTTGACCACAGCGAGGGTGTCGGCCAGGAAGGAGACCACAGCGAACGTGTCGACCAGGAAGGAGACCTATGCGGGGTCAGGCACGAGCAGCGTGTAGCTGAAGACAGCGGGTTACTGACCGTGCTCTTCCACCAGCAGCACACGCTCCACAGCGAGCGTGTCAACCAGGAAGGAGACCTATGCGGGGTCAGGCACGAGCAGCGTGTAGCTGAAGACAGCGGGTTACTGACCGTGCTCTTCCACCAGCAGCACACGCTCCACAGCGAGCGTGTCGACCAGGAAGTTGGCCACCACGGGGTCCGACACGACCAGCGCCTCGAGCGCGGCGTGGTGAGGTGCGGCGCGCACGCCTCGACCGGCCACGTCGTGCCGTCGCGACAGAAACTTGCTGCACGTTACGCCCGGCTTGCCCGCTTTGCCGTACACCTGCCGCGACAAACAAAATACTGAATTGAAGAGAGGTCAAGTTACTCGAGTGACATCGAATACAATCGCATTCAAGTGAAAAAATTAATTAAAGCTATTGAAAAGTATCGCAAAATTAACATATCACTTTATTTTCACTTTTATTCCATAGAGCATTCATTCGTAGCTTTTGCAGAAATGTTTTAAAATGATTACTTGTCTTTGATTATGGAAACTATTTTGAGGATGAAATTAACCATAAAAGGTAAAGCGAAGTATAAAATGACTTGAGTTTGTATGACACAGGATAGTCACATTATAGTGATTATGTCCCGATTGATTAGTCGGTTTATGGATTTCATAATGTTTTTCGTACGGTAATAAATACATTTAACTATACTTCCTGATGAAATAAACCAGATAATATACTCACTTTACCCATGATTTCAAATAGCTTTCTGGAATCTTCTGCTGAATTCACACAAAAAGACGTGATGGATCCGCCGATTATGTGTTCGAGGGCTCCACCCCATTTCTTGTCTTTCACTTTTATATATGATCCTGTATATGAAAATATATGAGATGTATCAGCGCCGAACTTGAATTATGGACATGAATATCTCAGGTTACAACGAACCTAGCGCGAGGGGAGGAGTGGCATTCAATAGCTCATTGAATTTTTTATCCGATGTCGCAATGTTCTGTAGATACATCTACTATGAAAGCATATTTTGGCAAGGTTTTTTCTGTTAGTAAAGCATGGCTCAAAATGTATGTTGTTCAAAATCAAGTGTATCAGTATAAGACGGTGGCCAATATTAGCTGGACCTGATATTAAATATATGATATTAAATAACCATGGGCATCATTACTTTATCTTTGTAATATATTATAGACCTAACATTATTTGAATTAGTCTAATAGCTCAATAATTCATTAAAAACTTCAGTAAATGGTGATATTCTTATTTTTCCATTTTTAGGTTGGCTGTATCTATTCACACCCGGTTCCCTATAGAAGTCGATTACTGTTCGGACCCGAGGCCTTACCGCCTATCTCATAACGATGCACTCGCTATCGTTATCGTTGTCACCTGTGACATTAGAACTATGGTTATGGTTAGCGCAGAGGTCGAGTGATCGCCTACTGCGCAACGGGTCGCGGGTTCGTTTCCCACACGGGACAGATATTTTGTATGGCCTACAGAAATTTGTCTGTCTGGGCGTATGTGCATGTGATATTCTATGTTTGTAACTGCACCCACGACACAGGAGAAAATCCTAGTGTGGGGCGACGTTTTTTTAAAATAAATCTCACAGGATGGCCCATGCAGTTTCATGCTCCACTCGCTCCGCTGTGCGTGGTCACAATATCGAACCTACAGTTTTCAGTTTGATCCTATAAGTTTTTTTTCAATAGCTATTCACTATTGGGTCCGCATAGCAATTCCGTTCTACACGGACCCGGGTCAAAAGATGCAAGAAAAATGGTAACGAGGTGGATGTTACTTAATAATGGGTTTTTGGGAGCGGAGCATGAAACATGCAGTTACATGCTCCGCTCGCTTTGCTGTATGTGGTCACAATGTCTAACTTACTTATCCCACCAACAGTTTTCAGTTTTATCCTATAATTAAATTTTCAATTACGCTTCTATCGGGTCCAAATAGCAATCGACGTCAATTAGGACCGAGGTCCGAATAGCCATCCGTGTTAGGTTAGGAGCCATTTTTTTTAAATCCTTGAGTCAACTTTGAACCACAGAGTACTTTTGGATCGATTGCAAAAAATATCAATAAAAGACACAAGAGTCATTTGATTTAGACAGTGACGTTCCTTTACACGCAAATTATCAAAAAAGAACCAAGACTATGAAATATGTATCGTTTGCTTATTATTATTCGTTTCAGCAAGTTTAAATAGTACACATTGTTATTATGTTATTTTGTTTTTTTAAGAAAAAAGAATTTTTTTTTCAATAAACGCGAAGTGAGCTGTGAAGAATGTGAAACGGAACATGACGTCATTTTCAAGATCTATCATCTATGGTCAAAATCGTTCAAAAACTATATTACGATTTCTCATTCGAGATAGTTGATTTTACGAATTGATTGTTTTCTCTGTAACTAGAAGTTCTTGAGGTTTAATAGTTATATTTTCAAAAGTATCTCATAAAAGCATATCTTTTAACATACATTTGATTTATTAGGTCTATAGTCAGGTTCGATTTGGCCATTGTTCTTTGTAACGGGGTGCTACATCTAGGAGGATACAGCACCTCAAATTAAAATTAAAAATTTAAACACGTTGCATTCCCGCCCAACCTGGCTGCATTTTTAATTTTTTATATTTGTCACAATTTAATTGTTTTCTACCCGTCACTCCATTGCTGAATCGAGACCCTATATGTCTCGATAAATAATCAATTTATATTGATTATTATTTTACCATTAACAATAGCACTTACGCAAATAGTCCCACTAAGTTGTATAAAGATACCATATAAAATGGAATTAAGTCGACATGTTCTATTTTCGTAACACCGTTTTTTCTTAAAATTTCATAAAACACTAATTTTGCAAAAACACTTTGGTTTCACTGTAGTTTTAACACAAATTTCACAACTAAAATCACAATTACATTAACTTTGTCAATTAATTTCACAATATCAATGTCAAGTGTCAACGTCAACGTCGTTTCACGTCACGTCAGTGACATTTGCAATTATCTTTGGTCATTATTCACTTTTTGCATAAACAAAATAAATCTCGCGTTTATCCTGGCCTTATTTACAAAGATAGTTTTTTTTCGCCCAAAATCCCGTGCTTCCATTTAGGTGGGTTGATTTTCTCAAAATTCGGAATTTGACATTTAGACCGTTTGTTTCGATCATTTCTATAGACATATTTTAATAAAATACACTTAAGCTTATAGATCATATAATTATAGTTTCGTCGAATAGAATTTGGGAAGCATTCACAGTTTGTTTATGGTTAATTTTTTCATTACGTTTCGTTTTTCAACCAAGCTTATAACTTGGGCTGGAAATACTTATAGCATATTGTAGAATTCCGATAGATCCGTACGTTGACTTGACACATCATGACACACATGCTATGAAATGAATTTGGTTTTAGGGAAGGTTCCGTCGCCAATACGACGCTTAACATTCGGTGAACGGACCTCGATTCTAGTATGCGCGTAGATGGAACGCGCCCATTTTTCACCTTAGTCTTTGAACGCGTCTATCGTCTATGTTATGATTTGTCTGTGAGACATCGACTGAAGAAATTTGTTATTGATTCGAAGATCATAAAGTATTTAAATTAATTTCAGCGAAGAAAATCCATAGGTATTTCTCTCGTTTTCCGTGTGAATTTAATTTGAAAAGAATTTACAAAATTCCGTTCTTTTTGTTTTCAGCTTGAAGAGTAAAGCTAAGAAAAAAATACTATATTTACTCGCCGGCACGCGATTCATTAAATTAAATGGATTTATTGTATCAATAAGTGCAAAAAATCAATAAGGTATCTAATTAACTTATTATATTTCATGATTTAAAGCAGATTTTGTTAATTTTATTTTTATTTGTGGGTAAATTGATTATTAAATCAAACATGTTACATTTCCAAAATTCGCCTTTTCCATCCCCTATTTCATTAAAAAAACCTGATAGTAAGCGGCATCTTAGTGGGATTAAGGCATATATTGAGTAACACTTGCGAATTTCCTGTTAAATTCTAAATTTTTACAATATTAAGTTTCACATCCTTCTTTGGCAAATAACTCACAAATTAAGCTGTTTTCTTTTTATTAATAGCAGTAATTATACACAAAGTAGGTGCTCTCCCCTCCATATGTCCTTTTTATTAACTAACCAATAAGACAATTTGTCAATTTATTAAAAATTATGTTTTAGAATTCATTTGCTATGCTTATTACATGAGGTTCAAATGTATTGACTGGGATTCCTTCAGAACTCAGTGTTAGACCCACTGACCCTAAGATCATAGGCATATTTAATTATATTTTTAACCTAACACTGTGCTATGAATCTCCAGGGCAGTTACCGGAGGCCGTAGGGCTCCGCTGCTTGACCTTACAGCTAGAAACCATAACAAACTAACCTAACACAAGGAGGAATTCTGTGGAATTGTACATATATAGAGAGAATAATCTAAGGAGCTGGAAAATTATATCACTGACCCGTGATCGCGGAAACTTAGCATCGAAGGTACGCTCTACTAACAACCGCTCCGGGGAAGGCTACTTATTTCTTTTAAAAAAAAAAGGAAACCTATAACTATTTGTTGGTGTACTTTATTGCCCCTCATTTTGTAGTTTTGTACCCAATTTGTACCTGATTTTTACCTGCCGAGATTGATCAAACAAACCTGAACCATCCTGCCCTTGGCTTGTATTGATTAAATATTAAGTTAAGTGCTTTGCATTGAGGAATTGTGTTAACACGTGCATAAGTAAATTATAACTATGTACCTACAACAATAAAGCTTTTCATTTTGTATCGGACTAAAGGAATAAGTTTGTTTTTTTCTTTAACTTTAAGATTCCCCTATATTTCTACAATTTAGCTAGAAAAAGCACTACACCTAACATTATTTGAATTAGTCTAATAGCTCAATAATTCATTAAAAACTTCAGTAAATGGTGATATTCTTATTTTTCCATTTTTAGGTTGGCTGTATCTATTCACACCCGGTTCCCTATAGAAGTCGATTACTGTTCGGACCCGAGGCCTTACCGCCTATCTCATAACGATGCACTCGCTATCGTTATCGTTGTCACCTGTGACATTAGAACTATGGTTATGGTTAGCGCAGAGGTCGAGTGATCGCCTACTGCGCAACGGGTCGCGGGTTCGTTTCCCACACGGGACAGATATTTTGTATGGCCTACAGAAATTTGTCTGTCTGGGCGTATGTGCATGTGATATTCTATGTTTGTAACTGCACCCACGACACAGGAGAAAATCCTAGTGTGGGGCGACGTTTTTTTAAAATAAATCTCACAGGATGGCCCATGCAGTTTCATGCTCCACTCGCTCCGCTGTGCGTGGTCACAATATCGAACCTACAGTTTTCAGTTTGATCCTATAAGTTTTTTTTCAATAGCTATTCACTATTGGGTCCGCATAGCAATTCCGTTCTACACGGACCCGGGTCAAAAGATGCAAGAAAAATGGTAACGAGGTGGATGTTACTTAATAATGGGTTTTTGGGAGCGGAGCATGAAACATGCAGTTACATGCTCCGCTCGCTTTGCTGTATGTGGTCACAATGTCTAACTTACTTATCCCACCAACAGTTTTCAGTTTTATCCTATAATTAAATTTTCAATTACGCTTCTATCGGGTCCAAATAGCAATCGACGTCAATTAGGACCGAGGTCCGAATAGCCATCCGTGTTAGGTTAGGAGCCATTTTTTTTAAATCCTTGAGTCAACTTTGAACCACAGAGTACTTTTGGATCGATTGCAAAAAATATCAATAAAAGACACAAGAGTCATTTGATTTAGACAGTGACGTTCCTTTACACGCAAATTATCAAAAAAGAACCAAGACTATGAAATATGTATCGTTTGCTTATTATTATTCGTTTCAGCAAGTTTAAATAGTACACATTGTTATTATGTTATTTTGTTTTTTTAAGAAAAAAGAATTTTTTTTTCAATAAACGCGAAGTGAGCTGTGAAGAATGTGAAACGGAACATGACGTCATTTTCAAGATCTATCATCTATGGTCAAAATCGTTCAAAAACTATATTACGATTTCTCATTCGAGATAGTTGATTTTACGAATTGATTGTTTTCTCTGTAACTAGAAGTTCTTGAGGTTTAATAGTTATATTTTCAAAAGTATCTCATAAAAGCATATCTTTTAACATACATTTGATTTATTAGGTCTATAGTCAGGTTCGATTTGGCCATTGTTCTTTGTAACGGGGTGCTACATCTAGGAGGATACAGCACCTCAAATTAAAATTAAAAATTTAAACACGTTGCATTCCCGCCCAACCTGGCTGCATTTTTAATTTTTTATATTTGTCACAATTTAATTGTTTTCTACCCGTCACTCCATTGCTGAATCGAGACCCTATATGTCTCGATAAATAATCAATTTATATTGATTATTATTTTACCATTAACAATAGCACTTACGCAAATAGTCCCACTAAGTTGTATAAAGATACCATATAAAATGGAATTAAGTCGACATGTTCTATTTTCGTTACATTAACGTACTACTTTTATTAAGTTCATATATTTTTGGTAAGTTTTTATATGTTTGGAATTCATAAATATTTACAATAGTCATTTAATTTATTGCAGGATGCCTTTTATTTATAATATTTGTGTACGTGTATTAATAAAAACAGTGACAGTACATACATTTGGTGCATCATTTTTCTGGCCCCACGTTGGGCGCCAGTGTGACATGGTGACGGGTGTACACAGGGAGTAGGTTGGGTCAGAGAAATTATAATAATAATAGCTTAGATGCTAGAATATGGTGACTAGTATAGGCGATGTGCCAAATGTATAGTTATTACGTCATAAATTCCACTTGTATTGAAAGAAAGATGTAAAGGGCTGTAACTGGGCCGGCGCTACTTAAGACATCTGGTAGCTCGGATATGGATTGTATTTCGACGACACCGTGTGTCTGACATATCGACAATAGAATGGAGTAGAAGGGATTAGGTCATGTGATTCTTCCGCAAACTCGTCAAATTGTACCTGGAGCGCGTTCAGAGCCTCGGAGTGTAGTTGTTCAGTTGTTTTTAACCTACTCTGAGGTGTTGAACGCGTTGCATTGCAGCAACAATATCTTTTATCCCACTCTTTGAAAGAAAGAGAAATTAAAAATGTCATATGAAAGAATTTCTTTCATATGAAATTTTTAATTTCTCTTTATTTCTAGCAGATGACGCAATAGATAAAGGCACCAATATTATCCAGACATATAAGGGTATTTCAGTTACAAACGTCAGAGCGTTTTACAACCATCAAATTCGATGGTTATGCAGTTGTAACTCGCTCTGATACTCTAAGGTCTTGAACGGGCCGGTTGTTTCACTCGTGCGTCACGCTCGAAGGCATTGGATGGGATTAGAGCGAAAAGTTGTACTTCGCGCGAAGGCTCTGAACGCGCCCCTGTATACATTGATCTGCCCAAAAATGGACGTCGGATCTAATATATATTCTTAGGAATTTAATGTCAGCGAATATATGTCTATCTAAATATATGTCTATTTGAATCTTATTTTCATAATAATAGTGGTTGATTTATCACCGACTGGTTCGCATTCTATTTATGCACGTTTTTAACATTTTCTCTTTTTGTTCAGACACGTTTGAGCGTGGATGTACCGTCCATTTATTAGCGATTTACCTGTGTAGTACACCGAAAGGTTAAGATTACTACGACCTACAACGATGCTGTCCCGATCGCCAAAGATAGATAGGTAGATAAATTCTTTATTTTACATTACAAAATTGGGGTTAACAAAATTCAAAATAATTATGGTACAATGGGCGGCCTTATCGCAATGAGCGATCCCTTCCAGGCAACCTTTGGATGGACTCTATTTACGGAAACGAATCCACACATGCGAGGTGCTCACCGACTGGTCCCCGGGGCGGCGCGCTGAACTCCCCCCTGGCGGCGGCCTGTTTCACCAGCCGGCACAGCTCCACCATGTTTCCGCCGTACACCGCGAGCGCGTCATGCCCACGAGACTCCACCTCGCGCAGCAGCTGCTTTAGTTGCTCTGCCACAGACAGTACACTTAAAGTGAAGTGCGACCATGGATTTCTTTCATCAACATAAAATTTATATATACGTCAAAACAGTTTACTTGAACAATTTCAAAATACGTACTAACTAATTTGAAATTATTCGTCTAACTCTACCTCACTGTATACTCAAAATTGTCTATCAATTCATGTGTTTTTGTCGCTTTGCGTTTTGTTTAAGCGTGTGAAAACTTTTTTTAATTGTAGGCCTAGCAATTGACTCCATTCCACCTGATGGTCAGTAGTAGCGAAGTTCAAGTCAGAAGATAGCAATATAGAAGAGAGAATACAGGGTAAATTTTGAGGTACCGGCAGGATTAGATAGCTAACATCATTAACTACAACGTTTGTTTTACGAGTTGCCAAAAATGTCTAATTTCGTAAAGGTTTAGGGGGGTAAAACAGTATCGCCCGAAACAACAATTTAATAAGAAATGTAGGCACTTGCCTCGGACTTTCAACTCTAAGCGGTGTGCAACAGGCTGCATCTTTGAAAGTGCTTACTCGAGCCATGAATTGGCACTTCACAGTCCTCTCAAGGGTGCGTTCACTCACTGAGTGTGTCGCGGGAGCGCTGCGCGGCGGAGGCGGCGCGGTCCCGGCGCGCGGCCACCAGCTGCAGGTGCTGCAGCGCCTGGGCGGCGTCGTGCTGCATGGTGTTGTAGCGCGCCGTCACCGCCTCCACCGCCTCCTCCGCCTCCGACGCCTCGCGCTCCAGTTCCGCGCGCTTTTGCGCCGAATGCCCGGAGCTACAAACACGGCCCTCGTCAAATACTAGCGTACACCGGGTGTAGCTGAACGCCGAAATGCTTAAAGAGCATATAGGCTAGATATTAGATGGACCCTGGATGCTTGTCTCAGATCTGGAAACCTAGTACTTTCCAAGTTAGCCGACTTTAAACTGAAAGCAACAATTTTCAAATGACAACCGTAGTCCAGCTGACAATGATATTAACACAAAAGAAATGTAAGCACTGAATGAAGAAACCAGGATACGCTGATGTAGGCTATCGACAGTAAGGATCAAAAAATCATTCATTATTTATATGTGGCCTATTATTTTATTTATACTGGCCCAATATTTTTCCAACAGAATCTCCACTTCTGATCGATACAATATGGTGTATGTATCCTTAAATATTATTTCGGTGTTCCGTTATACCCTGTATAATAATAAAACGAAAACAATCTCACTCTCTGTTAAGTATTTTTTTCATTCAAGTATATTCATCAAAGTATCTGCTCTGCAAAGTGCTAGTTAACTACGTTTTTTGATTTAAAATCAGTTGACTGTTGAGAATAACTCATCACTAATTTTGCTCCATATTTTAATTTAATCTTTTATATTATAACATAGAGCTTTATATCTGATTTACACTCGCTTCTCGTAGTAGCTCGACTCGCGGCTCGACTCACGGCTCGTCTCGCGGCTCACGCGCGAATATAAACGGGCTATTACTGGTCTAATTGACGTCAAACAGTAGAGATAAGTTGACTCTATTAGAAGACAGAAGACTAATGATAACACATTACCATAATCAAATGAAGCAGAACAACTCACTCAATGTTATTAATCTCCCGCTCTATGTCGGTGACCTTGCGCTTCTCCCGGTTGAGCAGATCTGTATGCTTGCTGGCGGTGTGTTGAGCGGCGCGCCACTCGCTCTGAGCTTTGCGCGATTCCGATTCCAACGCGCGAAGCTCCTGCTCCATGGCGGTTTTCTCCAATGTCTTTTCCTCCAATTGCGCTTTCAATGTGCTTAGAAGACAATAGTAAAGTTTTGTCAGTATAAAGTCTGTTATAGAACAATAAAAGTTATTAATGAGAAATAGGTTTTCTTGTTTGTCAATAATCATTATAGTCGCTCTTGAGTGTTACCGCATAACTTTTTCGTCATTATATTTCTTTGAATATGACAGACCGGGCGCGCCGCACGATTTTTAAATGTTGTATATTGTATTGCAAATGGGAAAAAGTTAGTTTTCTTAACTTTTATTGACAAAAGTAGATGTTAGTAGGAACATAAATAACATCCAGGGGTAGCGACCCCCCCCCGGTACGCCCATGGATCCCAACATCAACGATGAAACAACTGATGTATCACTGTTAGAACAATTCACGTCAACTCAAGAAGGTGAGGAAGAAGAAGAAATAGTAGAAGAAAAAGATGATGACAATAATAAATAAGATAACCTGAATTCTATTAAATTTTACTCTGAGATAGACAGTGGAGTAGGCCTACCTATTGGGGAAACCACATTTAAAAAATGGCGTGCACGAGCTCATAGGTGGCGTGGAAACATGCATTTATGGAGAATACAACTTAAGTAAATTTTGTAATCGCTTTTTCTCAGAAATGGTTAATGTTATGAAAAAAAGTGTAGACAATTTTTGTAGATGATTGCGTGATCTACAATTTTTGTTTGAAATATTTTTATCATAAAAGTAACCGTTTCGCTGAAAAATCCAAAAATCCCACTTTTGCGAACTTTGACCCTTAATAAAAAATTTTGCAGACATGGGATTGATGGGGACTTTTCACAATTTCATTACAATGGACACCATTGTCAATTGTCACCATTGTCATCATTCTCATTGTTGTTGTAAAATCTGAAATATAATGACCAACGTCCATGCGAATTTTCAGCTTTCTGGGAATTTATGCAAGGGTGACGGGGAAAAACAAGAGAAAAGGAAAGTAGATTGGGACCGACCTGGTTCGCCGTCGTCCTGCGTGCTGGATGGTATAGACGCTCTTCCTGATTCCCTTCCAATGTTTCTTCTCCGTATAAAATGTAGGTGATGATGCACGATACGTGAATAGAATACGCGTAGATCGCGGCTGATCGGTACTTCGACGATAGGTTCGCGTTTGGGGAGTGGAGATGCTCGACCCAAGTTACTGATCGGAAGTCCGGAAGCGAAGTGACGAGACGTCAATCAGTCCCAATAATGATAGGAATAGGGTAGGTAGGGAAATACAGTTATAATTATTTACCCTCAATATATAATGTTGATTGCGGTCCGTTCCGCGCATATTTACGCACCATACCACCCCCCAAAGAGCGGGTTGGCTCTTTAAGATGAATAAAAATTAATAAAAGTTGATGTAAATAAAGTTGATTTGATGAAATGCTAATAAAATAAATAAAAAAATAATTGTGTTGAGTTGAGTGATATAGACGATAGTTACAAGCTATGTATAAGTGGGCAAATTTTGACTACTGATCTAAGTAGAGTTCCAGAAGCCGTCCTAAGTTCGACTACTCGAACTATGCCGTCAGTGCCTGGACATAATCTGATGACACGTGCCTTACGCCACTGAAGTGGAGGAGAGTTGTCCTTAATAAGTACTAAGTCGCCAACCTGAATATCAGCAGACCTGTTGAGCCACTTTGGGCGTTGCATCAGAGTGTGCAGATATTCAGATTGCCAACGTTTCCAAAAATGCTGTGTTATTTGTTGGAGCATTTTCCAGCGCTTCAGTGGGCCAACATTGACGTCAGTCATATTTTGTTCAGGCAATGCCAAAAGCGGTTGTCCTATAATCAAATGACCGGGCGTCAAAACATCTAAGTCGTTGGGATCGCTAGTTATTGGACACAACGGCCTCGAGTTCAATGCTGCTTCTACTTTGGCAAATATGGTAGATAACTCCTCAAAAACAAGCGGACGTTCGCCGATGACTCTACATAAAATAAGTTTGGCAGACCTAACAGCGCTTTCCCACAAACCGCCCATGTGGGGACTGGCAGGAGGGTTAAGATGCCAGTTGATTTGTTGATGAACTAAATGTTGATGCATTTTACATGATGTGGTTTGTAAAAAGTTAGTGACATCCTTGATGTAATTCTTAGCCCCTACAAAGTTTGTACCACAGTCGCTGTAAATGTCAGTAGGTAGCCCTCGCCGCGACACAAATCGATCCAAGCATGCTATAAAAGCCTCAGTAGATAGCTCGGACACTGCTTCCAAGTGTACGCCCTTGGTGGTAAAACATACGAAAATGCAAAGGTATGAACGCACAGACTTTGCATTTCTCAGTCGGGATACTTTTAGGGAGAAAGGTCCGGCAAAATCAATGCCGACACGCTGAAAGGCTCGACATGACGTAACCCTGCTAGCAGGTAAGTCACCCATAAAAGGTTGAATAGATTTGGGACGCAATCGATAGCAGCGATGACACTTGAAAGCTACATGCTTGATGATCCGTCGTGCTGATAAAATCCAAAATTTTTGTTGGAGTAATGCTTGAAGTAAACTCAAGCCTGGATGAAGGTACAAACGATGATAATGATCGACGATAAGTTTAGTAACGAAATGATCTTTGGGTAATAACAAAGGATGCTTTGCGTTGTAATCAAGCTGAGATTTGACTAGCCGACCGCCTACTCGCAAAAGTCCTTGCGAGTCGATAAATGGATTAAGACGCATCAAACCACCCTTTACGCCTTTGCCTGAGCGCAATGACTCCAACGCTGTAGCAAACGCCGTAGACTGCACAGACTTGACAACAGAGTTCAAGCTATCGTTCAGTTCTGAGACAGATAAAGGTCCAGTACGACGGTGCGTTGGGTTAAGACAGTTGTGTAAGAAGCGCTTGCACCAGGCTACAACTGACTGTAACTTGGCAAACGTGCTAAACTTGTCAAAACAAAAGGTTGTAATGGGGGTGTGTGCAACAGCTGATACGAACGGAGGCGCCTTGATAGCTGGCAAGTCAGTTTCGCTAATTAATGGTATGTCGCCAGGCCATATCGAAGAAGAGTCTTCGAGCCATGGTGGTGACCACCACAATGCATGGTTGACTAACTGTGAGGGAGGAATCCCACGACTGGCGGGGTCGGCAGGATTCGCTGATGATGGAACATGCCTCCAACTAACATCGGGCATGATCATCTGTATTTGGGAAACACGGTTGCCTTCGTAGGTTTGGAGTTTATGAGGAGAGGTGCTTAACCATGATAAAACGATGCTGGAGTCAGTCCAAGCGAATAAATCGTTGATTTTAATTTTTGATTGTAAAAGATTATAAACATGCTCCATTAAACAAGCGAGCAATAGGGCACCGTTTAATTCGAGCTTTGGAATTGTAAGTTTTTGTTTTATAGGAGCTACGCGTGACTTGGCATCTACGAGCTGAACTAAGATACTGCCATCCGAGTTGACAACGCGCAGATAGATACAAGCCGCATATCCTCGTTCGGACGCATCACAGAAACCGTGTATTTGAATATCAACAGGTTGATCGGTGAGAATACGTCGCTGAATAGAAATACGATTTAAATTATGAAAGTCAGCTAAAAATGATTTCCACTCCTTTGCTAAGGCAAAGGGCAGTGGCTCATCCCAACCAGAATCGAGCAACCAAAGCTGCTGCATGAAATGTTTAGCGTAGAAAATAGTCGGCGCTAAATAACCACAGGGGTCATAAAGTTTTGCAATATCTGACAAGACACCACGCTTAGTCATGATGTTGCCCATTTCGCTGACATTATAGACGAAACAATCGGATTTAGAGTTCCATTCGATGCCCAAAATTTTATAAATATTGTTGCCATCCTCAAACCGATAGGGGGACTCGCAATGCTCTGAGGGACAAGATGACAAAAAGTCATTAGAGTTACTACACCATTTCCGAAGTTCGAACCCTCCCTGCTTGAGAATAGCAACAACATCACGCTGTAAATTGAGAGCAGAATTCACACTAGAAGCTCCACAAACTACGTCATCGACAAATGTGTCCTCTAGAAGGGTCCTAGAGGCCTCAGGATGACGCTCTGAGTTAAGATGTGCGAGCTCGTGAATGACTCGAATCGCTTGATAGGCAGAACTAGTAATGCCGTGACGGTTGTCAGTTCATATTGTTTAAGCGGTTGATCGGGAGATTCGCGCCAGAGAATTGTTTGGTAATGACGATCAGCTTCGTCAATCTTAATTTGGCGGTACATTTGTCGAATGTCGCCAGTAAATACAATGCTATGTATCCTAAATCGCAAGATGATGTCCTCTATATTTTTCTGCAATTTAGGACCAGACATGAGAATTTGATTAAGTGAAACACCAGACGAGCTAGGCGCTGATGCATCAAATACAGCACGTAATTTAGTGCTGCTGCTGTGTTCCTTGAGAACACCATGATGAGGAATAAAATATCGATCAGCAGACCATGGTTCAGAAACCTCTGACATGTGACCAGATTCTTTGTAGTCGTACATGAATGCAATATACAATTCACGCAACTTGCTATCCTTTAATAGTCGCCGTTCCAAATGAAAGAACCGCTTGAGTGCTGTGTGATAAGTATCACCTAATGGCTTGTGGTTGACTTTAAACGGTAATCGTACAGTAAATCGACCAGTGCTATCCCTAGTGTGAGTTTCTGTAAAATGCTTCTCACAAACAATGCCCTCAGGATCTTTAATTGTTTGTTTGGGTGGTTCTTCAGCTTCCCAAAACAAGCTTATGGCACGATGAAGATCAATAGTACAAGCCATAGTAGTAGAGTGGCACACTAAGTTCGATGCCGCTGGAGCTTTACCCATAATAACCCAGCCAAAGAGAGAGGAATAAGCAGTAGGCATTGAATCACCTAGACTGAACTTCCTGCCATCAAAGATCTGGTCATACAAGCCGATGCCTAATAATAAGTCAATTCGACCAGGTATATTAAAATATTTGTCTGCGAGAATCAAATTGTTGCAAGTTTCTAAAAGTGACTTATGTATGGGAACTGTTGGAAGATTACCAGTGATTCGCTTTAAAATAACAAAATCAGCAGATAACATTTGATTAGAATTATGAACAGATTTAAGTTGCGTTTGTACAGTCCCATTTGTTTGATGGTCAGATGTCATACCTAAGCCGTACAAGGAAGCAGAATGAGAGCGGGGTAGTCTAAGTTGCTGTGCTAAGTTTTCACTCATTATGCAGACTTGTGAGCCACTATCAATCAATGCACGGGCAGAGTGATAAAAACCATCAGCATCCTGTATGTGTACAATGGCAGTACCAAGCACCATGGTTGATGAACCATCAATGCCGTGCAAGGATTGAGATTGTGTTGCATTATTAGTCGCAGGTGCAACGGAAGATACAGGCACATCGTGTGGCTGCGGTATGTTTGTGTGTAGCTTTGTGTGGTGACGGCCGTGGCATATCTGACAAACACTTTTAGACATACACTTTGATATATGATGTGTGCGTAGGCAATTAAAACAAAGTTTATGTTGTTTAACAAAATTCCTTCTGTCTATAGAACTCATTGATTCAAACTGTTGACATTTGTAAATAAGATGATGTTCATTGCAGCAAGGACAAGTAATTAAATTATTGTTTGAGTGATTGCTTGAATCAACAACATTGAAAGAATTACTTGATGTTGATTTGAATGTGGAATTAGATAAGTTCTCTAGAATTCGCAGCTGATTTTCTAAAAATACAAGTAATTGCTCAAATGTTGGAATTATATTTAATCGTATTGTTGATTCAAACTTAGTTCTCATATCTATAGATAGTTTTTTTAAGATGATATGTAACAACAAAAAACACCAAGAGTTCACATCAAACTTGAGTGCGATTAGCGCTTGTGTGTTTTCTTTTATTGTATATAAAAATCTATTCAATGCTTTTGTATTTATTTGTGTTAGGTTAGGTAGGCTAAGAATCGCATCAATATGTTTATCTGCAATAATCCTAATGTTTTCATATCTTTCAGTAAGCAACCTGCATGCTATCATATAATTTTCACGTGTCACTGTGAGGTGCTTAACTAAAGATAAAGGTTCTTTATCTAGAACGCTCAACAAGTAGTGCATTTTTTCTACATTACTTAAGTGTGTATTGTCATGAATTAGGCTATTAAATATTGAGATAAAGTTAGGCCATTCGACAGAAGCACCATTGAATCGTGGCAATGATATTTTAGGCAAATGAAATTCTGTGCTTATTTTATGCTCAGAACTATCTGCCGGTTTAGAATGTGACTGCTTGTTCAAACTAGAGTATAAAACTTTAATAGAATAGAACTGTTCCTGAAACTCATTGTAACCTCGTTCCAAATCAGAACGTTTCGAATCATCAAGTGACGAATCGGACATTAATGTAGTAAATATATCATCCATTTGATCACGATGCCTTTCAATATCACTATACCTAGCCTGGAACTGCGCAAGAGTTTGATCTTTTTCGCCTAACTCACGCACTGCACTGCATCTATTAGCTATTTCATACAAATCATGCATACGCTTTTGCAAAATGTTGAAACGCACAATATACTGGCTAAGTTTTGCCATTTTGTGTTGTTTGGATTCAGAAATCGTAAAGAAATTTAATTATTTGCAACTGAAGGTAAATAAATAGAAATTCGATTTACTGATCAATTGTCAAAGTGACAAACCGACAAATGAATGACAGTTGGGAATGAACGATCCTAAGCAACTTGAGAATAGTTCGTTCATTAATGTTGCCAGCATAGAAATAAAAATGTTATTTGAATGAATGATGAATGAACGATAGAAATGTATCACCGTTATTTTTTGTAAAAAAGTTGAGGGTAAAAATTAATAACAACTGTGGATATTAGAAAATAAGATGATTTTATAGGAAAATAAGGATCTGGCTGAAGGACCAAGGGGGATGACGGGGAAAAACAAGAGAAAAGGAAAGTAGATTGGGACCGACCTGGTTCGCCGTCGTCCTGCGTGCTGGATGGTATAGACGCTCTTCCTGATTCCCTTCCAATGTTTCTTCTCCGTATAAAATGTAGGTGATGATGCACGATACGTGAATAGAATACGCGTAGATCGCGGCTGATCGGTACTTCGACGATAGGTTCGCGTTTGGGGAGTGGAGATGCTCGACCCAAGTTACTGATCGGAAGTCCGGAAGCGAAGTGACGAGACGTCAATCAGTCCCAATAATGATAGGAATAGGGTAGGTAGGGAAATACAGTTATAATTATTTACCCTCAATATATAATGTTGATTGCGGTCCGTTCCGCGCATATTTACGCACCACAAGGGTGAATTTCTAAATTGACCGGACTACTAGCAGTTTTATAAGTGTAAAAAAACTACCTGTTGCCCACGATTGTGTAGAAGTTGATTATACATACAAAGAGGTCCTGAAATAATGTACGTAACATAAAATATTAAGGTCAGGGTGGCTAATTCCGTCTAGGGGGCGTCACCGTCTGCTTCGAATTACTCTTGCCAGAACTAACCTATGCTTTTATTATGTAATGTCGGTAAAACAGGATAGTATCTTCGTTCAAATAATGTCAGATAGATGGCGTTAGTTGCCATAGATTTTGAATAAACAGCATCTGAAGTTTAGTTGAGTTTGAAAAGTGTTATGTGAGTGAGTTGTGAGAACACTTTATCAAAGGTGAATATGATATTATTCGATTTATTGTAATAAAAGACAACTATGTGTATAGTTGAAAGCATGCTTATACTATTTTTAACCGACTTCAAAAAAGGAGGAGGTTCTCAATTCGATGCGTATGTTTTTTTTTCGTGTGTATGTTACGCGATTACGCCGCCATTTGTGGACCGATTTTCAAAATTATTTTTGTATTCGATAGAGTATACTCCAAGGGTGGTCCCATGGTCACCAAAGTCAGGATCTGATGATGGGATCATGAAAATCGAGGAAAACCCATAAATTTTAAGGTGTTTCCAACGTGTTTTGTGTGTATGTTACGCGATTACTCCGCCAATTGTGGACCGATTTTCAAAATTCTTTTTGTATTCGATAGAGTAAATTTTAAAGACTTTCTAGGAGATTATCGTATGGCAATTGGCACCGACTTCAATATAGAAGTGTGATGTTGTCTGTACCTATTCTTATATTATTTTTAACTTTTCGGTGTTTTTGAAGTCGGTTTTTATTTTTTGTAAAATATTTTTTTATGTTATTGTTTTGCAATAAAACGTTTAAACAGTTAATAATCGTATCTGAAACGTTTGTAACCTCAAAATCGTGAAGAGGTGAATTCCGTCTACATTGGATGGGGCAAATTCGTCATATGCCGGATTTTCCCTAAATCTGACATTATAAACCTTTTTACCCCTGAAATTTATGTGAAACAAAACAACATACTTTCAAACCGAATGTTATTAGATTTATAGTTTACAAAATATTTTATTTTTAGTTAACCTTGGCTTAAGTTTTAATGTATCGTGCACTTATACAAAAAAAACATATCTTAATGGGATTACAACAATCAAAAGTAAAAAAGAATAATATTTTAACTTGCAAATCAACTGCCTCTGCACAAGTAACAAAACGCCACAAAATGTTAAAATACGATTTGTGGTCACGTTATACCCACTCAGGTACAATCTATAATTAATTCCATTCAAAACTGCATAGATGGCATAGCTTGTGTTAAACGCGAATGTACCCATTATGTAGAAATAAAGTCGTAAGTAACTACTCAATGCTTTAGTTTAAAATCAAATATTGTTTACGAACTAAATTCGATAACTTTTTAAAATAAAATAATGAAATTCAAGATCGAGTCTGCTGCAAAAGCTCACCCAGTGCTGATTTATTAGTTGACCGCGTCATAAAAATTCAAAAATCCGACAATAGATGGCAGTAATTTATATTGTTATATAAGGCATATGTAATCTGTGGTTATAGGGTCTAATAATACGGCGTATTTTCTTACAAATAAATAAGGATTTTTAATCGTTTTCAAATAACGATAAAAAAATAGGGTTGTTATATAATTCAGCGTATTATAGTGGATAGTCCATATAGTGTACCGGGTACATCGATTGGGCAGATTTTGGCGACCTCCTTTGACCCACTTCCCGGTTCCTGATTAAGACGATATTTTACAGGCATATGTACATCACATGATAATGCAATATTATGATGACATGGAGCTGATCTGATGCTAGAACTGGAAGGTGGCCATGGGAACTCCGCAATAAAACTACATAACCCCATCGAATTTGGGCTTGTTTGATTCGTATTGATGAGTGCTAAAAGCTTGTATTAGGAAAAGTTTTTCTACATAATTTATTACTTTCGCCTGACCGGTGTCTGTAATGAAATCTTTCAAGTTAAATTTGACGCATTTCCTGGTTTCCGATTGAGCTGAAATTTTGCATGCATATGTATATCACGTGACAATGCAATATTAGGATGATATGGAGTGATCTAATGCTAGAGCTGGAAGGTGGCCATAGGAACTGCACAATAAAATGACACAAGCCCATCGAGTTTGGGTCTGTTTGATTCGTATTGACAAGTACCAAAAGTTTGTATTTAAAAAAGTTTTTTTAAATAATTATTTTTCAATAAGTATACAATATGAGAGCGTCGGTGGCGCAGTGGACTCGGCACCTGCCTTCCAATCGGGGGGTCGGGGTTCGAGACCCGCCATGTACCAATGTGTTTTTCGTTTCGAATTTCATATGTACATTTGTTTGACGCTCCTACGGTGAAGGAAAACATCGTGAGGCAACCTGCATACATCTGCGAAGAAATTCAATAATGTATGTGAAGTCGACCAATCCGCACTGGGCCAGCGTGGTTGACTAAGGCCTAATCACCCTAATATAGGGTAGGCTCGAGCCCCTCGGTGGGGACGTTTATGGGCTGTGATGATGATGATACAATATGTACAGACTTGCAGCGAATCGATGCTAGGATCATACGGCTATGGGAGCAGAAACCATAGAGGGCAAATGCTAGTAAGTTTCCTGGAACGCGAGGGGCTTTTCTTAATGAATTCGTTCTTTAAGAAACAGCCCCAGAGGAAATGGACGTGGCAAAACCCCGATAATGTGACCAAAAATGAGATCGACTTCATCATATAGGACAAAAAGCGTGTATTCAGAGATGTCTCAGTGATCAATAGGTTTAAAACCGGAAGTGATCACCGACTCTTGAGAGGCACTCTGAATATCGATTTTAAGCTTGAACGCTCCCGATTGATGAAGTCCACGCTCCGACCAAATCTGCTCCAATCGGCCGTTGGTTCTGACGCATTTCAGCTGCAGCTGGAAAACCGATTTGCTGCCTTGGAAACCACAATCGAACTTGACATCGACAAGGAACTCGGCCAAGTGGTAGAAATCCTTCGGGACGAGGGTGTGAAATTTTGTGACTTGCGACGTAAGGGCAAAAGGTATTAGGATTTTAAATTGAAAATGCATTCAATCTTGGGTATGCATTTTATTGCAGAGCGTAGAGAGAAGAGAGAGGTTTGCAAGGACTAAATATAGATGTAAAAGCACAGATTATAAATAAACATCATAGACTGTACATCTTTAACACAGCCCCTCAATTTTAAAATTTATACAGCACTAACATTCTGAAATTGGATTACAAAAGAAAATGTTACTAATTTATGACATAGCAACTCTATTGGTTAATGACTCTATTACAATGTGTCCCCTCTATACTTTAATAGGTCTATTAGAATCTGTAACTTTATCTCTAATTTACATACTCTAATTCTATGTTACAATTAACATTTCTCTCTACTTTGTTAATCACATAAAGATATTTTTGAAACAAAGTTGTTTTATTTTTACCTAAACAGTAGTCTTAAATGAAATAAGTTGAATAGATAATGAACTTAATAACTAGTTTTAACATTTTAATGAACCAATGAACTTCTTTTCTTTAGCACAATATTATAATAAGTGGTTAAAGTACCTACTACCTATACCTAGTAGATATACAAATAATGAGTACCTGCTGAAGTACTATACTTCTATTACTAATACTTAAATTAGACTTAACTTATTACAAAAATACACATGTTTATTTATATAGTGAGACCACATCGGCGACATGTTTGGTGCTGTTTCAACGCAATCCGGCGGAGTTCTTGCGTCGTTTTGTGACCGTCGACGAAACATGGGTTCGTCGACGAGAAGACTGGTACACACCAGAGACCAAGGAACAGTCGAAACAGTGGACTTTACCCGGCGAACGTGCTCCAAAGGCGAAGACTGTTCAATCGGACGGAAAGGTGATGGCCAGTGTTTTTTTGGGACTCACAAGGTGTGATCTACATCGATTACCTCGAGAAGGGTAAAACAATCACAGGGCTCTACTATTCCGACTTATTGGGCCGATTCGACGCCGAATTGAAAAAAAACGGCCCCATTTGGCAAAGAAAAAAGTGCTGTTCCACCACGACAACGCGCCGGCTCACACCTCCGCCGTCGTCATGGCCAAATTGGTCGAATTGCGCTACGAATTGCTGCCCCATCCACCGTATTCTCCAGATTTGGCTCCCTGTGACTTCTTCTTGTTCTGAAAAAGTCACTCGCCGGCAAAAGATTTGGGTCGAATGATGAGGTCATCGCCGCCACAGAGACCTATTTTGAAGTCCTCGGGAAATCGTATTTTTGGACGGGTTAAAAAAGTTGGAGCATCGCTGGGCCAAGTGTATTGAATTGAAAGGAGACTATGTTGAAAAATAAATTTCTACTTTCTTAAAATTTTCGTTTTTCTTTTGTAGGCTAATCTCATTTCCTTTGCCCTCTCTAAAAGCTTGTCTTGCTTTGGTAAGATGTGAACCCATGCTTTTGACCCAAATACTCTAAGTTTACCCAAGTCTTTGTTACCAAACTTCTTTTTTGCTGGTGTGTAAAAATTAATGGCAGAGGATGGCCAGCGGTTTATCTGAAAGACTGCACATCCTACTGCTTCACCCCATAGTGTTTTCGGTAATCCTGTTTCAATTAGTAATGTCCTTGCTTTGTTGTATATAGTTCTATTCATTCTTTCTGCTATTCCATTTGATTGTGGGCTGTAAGGTGTAGTATGTTGTTGAATGATACCTTTATCTTTACAAAACTTGTTTATCTTTTCATTTTTAAATTCTCCTCCATTGTCGCTCCGTATTTTCTTCACTTTATTTCCTGTTTGTCTTTCTGTTCTATTTATATGCTCTATGAGTCTCTCTGTTGCTTCACTTTTAATCTTCAGTAAATATACTTCACAGAAATGGGTGTAATCGTCGATAATAGTAAGATAATATATCTCACCTTTCAATGTAGGAGTTCTCATTGGGCCAGCAATGTCTGTATGTACAACTCGCCATAATATCGGGATTGCGGTTTTGTAACCATCGGGAACGGTAACCTAGTTGACTTACCTTGCATGCAGGGCTCGCACTGTGACTTACTGTATGGGAGACGCAACATTTTCAGCTGGTTCCTTTTTGCATGACCTAGTCTTTGATGCCATGTAACATCATTTGAAATACAGCACCTTTCATAATTTATTTGTGTATCTATAATGTATAGTTTACCCTTAATTTTACCACTTATTGTTGACTTTGAATTTGTAATTGACACATAATCATTATAAAATTTTAATTATATAATTGTAAGCAATTTTCTGACTGACAACAAGTTGTATGACAACCCTGAGACTACCAACCCTTCAATTTGAATGTTACAATTTTTATATTTTAAATTTAGTTTGCCCCTTTTTGTACTTGACATATATTGACCGTTAGCAACAAATATTTTTATTTCTTTATCTAATTCCTGAACATCTGTCATATATAGTAAATATTGGTCCTTAAACAAATGGTCTGTTGCGCCTGAATCTACTACTAACTGTATAGTGTCACTATACAGTTGTATCCTCTTTGAAGTTCTCGCCCTCTGAAGTTTGCTTGACCGCTACGACAGTGATAGGCTTTTTGACCTTTCTTGACACATTTGAAACAAGCTATAAAACTTTGAGAATCTGTTTCCAGATTTGTGCTTGATTATTCTCCTTTAAGCTTCAATTCTGCATCTAACATTCGTGATTTCAAAATCAACGGTTAATTCCTTGTCCATGGTTTCTAATGTTGTTCTCACTGTGTTATAGTCATCTGGTAGTGTTAATAATAGGTGACATACTTTGTCGCTCTCGTCCAATGTCGTTCCAGTCCCTTCCAATTCGGAGATAAGTTTTTCGAAATTTAAGAAATGATCTTGAAGTTTTTCATTAGTTTTGCATTTTAGGGACAGTAATTTCTTTCGTAATTGAAGTTTATTGAATACGCTCTTCCTTTCAAATACTTCTGCTAGTTTTGATATCATTTCGTGTGCCGTTGTAAATTTTTTAACAATGTCGATAAATTTGTCTGACATACACTGCACGATGACACTTCGTGCTTTCACGTCGATTCCTTTTTCTTCTTTGGGTTCCACTCTAAGCGCTGATTGCAGGCCTTGCTCTTCTAATAATAACTGGACACGAAATTTCCAGTTTGAAAAATTTCCACCATCTTGTAACTTCGGGAATACAATGTTCGTCGACATTTTGTGTGCTGATTTTTTTTGTTATACACTTTTCCTTTTATCACTTATAGTTTTAACTTAACATCGGCTCGTCATAAATACTTTTTCTTCATTTTTCATATTTGTCGCGCAGTGGAAGCGTATTAGGATTTTAAATTGGAAATGCATTCAATCTTGGGCATGCATTTTATTGCAGAGCGTAGAGAGGAGAGAGGTTTGCATGGACTAAATATAGATGTAAAAGCACAGATTATAAATAAACATCATAGACTGTACATCTTTAACAAAAGGTCTAAACTTTCGAAAGAGACTGGGGATCTAATGGATAATGGATTCTTTTCTCCGGGAGAACTCCTAAGGCATGGCACGGGAGTTTAGTCGTATTGTTCTTCAAGAAAGGCGACAAGACTTTGTTGAAGAACTATCGACCAATTTCACTCCTGAGCCATGTCTATAAGTTGTTTTCAAGAGTCATCTCGAACCGTCTTACACGAAGACTTGACGAAGCTCAACCTCCGACGAGTTATAGCACCATAGACCACATTCACACAGTAAGGCAGGTTATACAGAAGACCAATGAGTATAACCAACCTCTGTACATGGCGTTTGTGGACTGTGAGAAAGCTTTTGACTCCGTCGAGACCTGGTCTGTTCTAGTCTTTGCAGAGGTGCCAAGTTGATTGCCGATATATCGAAGTGCTGAGATGCTTGTATGACGCTGCTTATATGTCCGTCGTTGTCCAGAATGATCAAACTGAGCCTATCCTCCTGCGACGTGGTGTGAGGCAGGGGGATGTAATATCACCGAAACTCTTCTCCGCTGCGCTGCAGGATGTATTCGGAACGCTCAGTTGGACGGGACGTGGCATTAATGTAAATGGCTAGTACATCTCACACTTACGATTCGCGGACGATCATTATGGCTGAAACCCTGCATGACTTACAAGAAATGGTGAACAGCCTGGCTGAGTCTTCCGAACGCATCGGTCTCCGGATGAACTTGGATAAAACCAAGGTCATGTTCAACGAGCTCGTTGATCCGAGACAGGTCGTAGTAAATGGAGTATCTCTCGAGGTTGTTCAAGAGTATGTGTACCTAGGGCAAACTCTTCAACTAAGCAGAAACAACTTCGAGAGGGAAGCCAATAGAAGAATTCAGCTGGGCTGGGCAGCATTTCATAAGCTTCGACATGTCTTCTCGTCACCCATTTCTCAGTGTCTTAAGTCGAAAGTCTTCGACCAGTGCGTCGTCTCAGTCATGACATGTGGTGCCGAGACGTGGACACTCACGGCTCGACTAGTCCACCAATTTAAAGTCGCTCAGCATGCTATGGGAAGGGCTATGCTCGGAGTATCTCTGAAAGACCGTATCAGAAATGATGTGATCCGACAGAGAACTAAAGTCACCGACATAGCCCACCGAATTAGTAAACTGAAGTGGCAGTGGGCTGGCCACACGAGCCGCAGAACTGACGGCCGTTGGAGTCGTAAGGTGCTTGAGTGGAGACCGCGACTCGGAAAACATAGTGTGGGACGCCCTGCGACAAGATGGGATGACGATATACGTAGGTTGGCTGGAGTGGGCTGGATGAGTGTAGCCGAAGATCGGAAGCGGTGGCGTGCATTAGGGGAGACCTATGTCCAGCAGTGGACGAGTGTAGGTCGATGATGATGATGATGATATATAGTATACTTCATACAATACTTTATAGAACTATAACTTCTGTTGTACCACTAAAAAAGTGTCTCCAATATGATGCATGTGGAGTAGACTTACTCCACATGCCTTACAGCTATAACCTATCTGCTGAAAGTCATCTGGGCTGATGGCAAGATAAAACAAAGAACAAATAGAAGTTTCATTTCTAGTCCTTTTTACCAAATTGTAGAATGATTGGCATGTAAACATAACTTTATATTTTAAAAAAATAATAAGGCATATTTAGCTCAACTACTAACATATTAGGGCTCGTATTAATAACCGCATCTCAAAGTTGAGAGCGATCTTAAGTTGCGGTGTTGACGTTTAATGTATGGAACATCTGTCAAAAACAGTATCTTAAGATCGAACTCATACTTGAGATGCAATTATTAATACGAGCCTAGGTACCAAATCGGTACCAACCAGTAACAAGTCATACTTACTCAATAGTTTCACTGTTATTTCCAAAATTTTGATTCATTTTGTCCAGTTTCTCTACAAGTGCTTCTATTTTAGCCTTTTGTTTGTCATACTGAGATTGTATCAATACAGCTTCTCGTTCAAAGTCAGCTATTTCACTCCAATAATACTCATTTTGTAACCTTTCCTTTTTAGCTTCAATTTCATCTCGCGACTGAAGCTGCTCATGGCTGGTTTTCCATTTTTTATATTCCTTTTCAAGTTCTATACAAGCCTAAATATTTGTCATAAATAAAAACAAAATTTAATTTAAATTTATATACAGGGTTATCTGTAAAACATCTGCAACCTCGCAGAATTAAATAGCTAACATCACAAACAACAATGTTTGTTCTATGACTTTTGATAATTTGTAAGACTTTACTTTCATACAAAAATAAATAGTAATTTAATATACTTACCTCTATAATGTTTGTTTTTTTTTTTAATTATTATTTTAGTAATTTAATATACCTCTATAATGTTTGTAATGCTACGTACGGCCGCACCTGCGCCTATCATCCTGAAGCTTCGTACTATGACGCGATACACGCAGATCTGACCAGTCATTATCGGCTATTGTCGCAAAATATTCGGACTGCGTGTGCGCGTGTGGCGGTACATCAAAGGGTTTTAGCGCGCTTACATATCGCGCTACGTGGTTAGACTAGCGTTGTTCATTTCGGCGGTTGCTTTCGATTTAAGACGTGTGCGACGCAATGGTTTTATAATTTATAGGTGCATCATTATGAAGGTGAGTTCATCATATGGGATCAAAAAATAGGTTTTGTTTCTTATTAGATTTTGATAAATGCTTTATGTAATTGTCAGCACACATGTAGAAGTAACAAAGTCATTGTCCATAATTAAATGTCTGGAAATGATTTCGGCCATCTTGGATTATTGCACGATAGTTCGTGTAAAATAATGAAGCCGCTAATGTGACCATAGCATATATGCGATAACTTTTTAGAGTATAAAGCGAAAACGTATGAAGCTTCGGCACGCATTACTTCGAGACGATAGTCGCAGGTGCGGCCGTAGGATAACTCTTCGCGCATCACCAGAATTAAGTAAACAAACTTGTGCGAATTACGCTGTATGGGGGCGGGGCGTCGCTAGCACCTTTGAACTTGACCTACTTTTCTACGGCCGCCAGTTGGAGGCTTTAATGCGCGCGCGTCACGCGTCCTTGTATGCCAAAATCTTCTGAGCCCTATCGATTGATCTATTATACGTACCTCTGTACAAAAAAAAGTGAGTTATCGGTACCTAGCTACCAACTAATATGTGATATTGAGTTCAGTGTAAATTTAGGAAATGTTAAAGAAAGATTCACATATTTTGGTGGTTTAGATTAGATACCTACCTAAGTATTCGTTTTTAATTGTATAATATAGCCAGTCTTAAAACTGGTAAAGTGTGAAGAGATTGTAAACTCAGTGTACCTATTGCCTTTGTTTAATGTAGCCAGTCCTATGGCTGGTAAAGTATGAAGAGATTGTGGATTCAGTGTACCTACTGCCCTTGTTTAATGTGTTAGGTCCATAAGTACTAAGTCTGAAGTTTTATCATTATTATTGGACAGCGGGCCTGTGTAGTGTCGTCTATCATCGTCGTTTATAAATGAAATATAGATGTATCAATGTCACAACAGTGCAATAAAAACTTGAACATTTATTTTTGTTCAATTTATTGAGTTATTTTAAAACTCCTAAAACAAATGTTGTAGTTAATAATGTTAGCTATCTAATCCTAGGTGTTTTACAATTAACCCTGTATAAACAAAATGGCAATTTATCAACTTCAACATGAGTATGACATAATTAAGTATGTCATAATGCTTCATATTGTCTTGCAAGTACTAATATATTTTTATATGGTTTTATTTGGTTAGACCTGGTGGGTTATTGTCTAAGAAAAAATGCATCACGGTGGCCTACAATTTGATAACCATTGCGCCGTGAACACAAGACTCTGCGCTGACATCTTTTTATAAAGGAGCGATGGATGGACGGCGGCTGTCAAATTGTAAGCGATCGCGATAGATTTTTTCTTACGACCGGTTTCAATATTCTATCTATCTGTAGATTTGCTTACTGGAGATAGAATTTTGACGTATTTTGTATGGAGCTAATGTCAAATGCCTATCGCTAGTAACCAAATCCACAGATAAATAGAATATTGAAACCGGCCATTAGACAATAACCCGCCTGTTTGTCTTGCATATTTCTATAGACCAGAAATTTGGTACACATTGGTTCTCTTAATAACTCACTTCTATTTCAGATTACATTACAATAAGAATTGTAATCTTAATTACTCACTTCTATTTCAGATTACAATACAATGACATATATTCAGTACCTATCATGTGCCAAGTGAATATTAAATATACATGATGGCCACACCACAATCACAAACAATGATTTTTGATTTATTTTACTGATATTGTGATTGTGTTGCTCCTGTAAAGGAGACTAGTCAGTCAGGCCCCATGCGGGTGAAACTAATCTCATAATTTCTGTAAAAATAAGTAAGTAATGTAAAAAGTCCATATCTTCAAATTCAGTGACTAACACATTAAAAAAGCTCATTGTTTAGTATCATGTTTTTATCAACAATCAAATTTCTATCAACAACCCCTTATATCATTATAAATACTATTTACATATTTACACAGGTCTGTCTGACTGTCTTATCAATGCTCTAGATTGTTAGCTACACCCCATAATTTTATTTTTGCATCTGATCAAAGCCCTGGAATTTTATTAATAAGTAAATATTTATATTTTTTTATCTACACTCATGTTCTAATTCTAATATTAAAAACTCAACACTAATATTTTAAAGGCATAACTTAAAGCCAAGGGCCTTTTACAAATTACATTATAATACAGGTTCGCCATACAAAACCAGTACTAGTACTAGTAACTCCAATTCCAATAAAATACAGTTCGATTGACGAAGCCCGACCAAGGAGGTTTTGTCACAATTTTCTTTTGTGCCAGTACATTGTCTATGGCGGCGCGTGCAACAGCGCATGCGCGGTAGAATGTTGGTGTTGGCGCCATTTCTCTGAATTTTTAATTCATTATTTTGCTGTTATTGGTTAAAATAATAAATAATATAAATGTATGTAGTTTTAGAGTTCTGTATTAGTTTCACAATTGCACTGTTCAAAATGCAAATAATTATTAGAATAAATGAGTTTGATTTTGTTTTAATTTTGTGTCTTTTATTTAATTTAGGTAACCACTGATTGCATGAGTGTAGATAAAGTAGTGTATGAAATTGCACATAATTAGGTCTTAAAACACTCGTGTGCTACTATTAAAATTCTCGGCAAGCCTCGAATTTTAAACACACACTAGTGTTTTAAGACCCCCTATTATGTGACTATTTCATAAACTACTATTAATAATTTCATCACCTAGCAAATTATAAGGGCTGTGAAGTGTTTAAAGTGATTTTAGCAGATAAGTTTCATTATATAACAAGTAAAGATTATCAGCTTCAGAAAATCAAGAAAACCTCTATGGAACAGAACGATGTTTCCACACCTCATCTGAAGAATGAGGATCAACGCGGTTTTTAGTTTTGAATGTAGAATTATAGTCCGTAAAAAATCCTGAACATTGGTATAATTAGTTTTTTTATACGACCAAAAATTTGTGAGTAGCTATTAAATGAATGCGCCACTCGGTTAAAAGTCGCGGTAAGAGAGCGTGACGTCATAAACCCCATGACCGGCAGCGCGCCGTTGCACTGTGGGACATCCATAGGTCATAAATCTTAAAAACCTGCTTTCTTGTTTTACATTTTATTCCTTGTCGTTACATTGGATAGTTGCGGTACCTTCTGAAACTATAAATAGGTCAGTAATTAGAGTGCGCCTTCATTATCTATTGTGCATTCAAAGAGAGCGCATCGCCAATCGTAAATACTGTTATCAGTGAGTCATTAAAAAGCGTGACGTCATTTGTTGTCATTGCGGGACCTGTGAGTGCTGTGTGAGTTTTTTCTGAAATGGATATCCAAGAACAGGGTATGTAATAATTAATATTTTTATTTTAATTGTATCTTAGTATATATTTTCTTTAGTATGTCATTGCTACGAGGCGACTTTTCTTGGAGTATTATATTTTAATATTCAAAGTTTGAATAAACTTTTAAATATGTTCCCACTCGCTCCGACTATGGAGGTATATTGCACCATAATCTTTAGACTTTCTTATCTTAGGAAAATTAAAACTTGGCTGCCCTTATCTGCCCTTTTGGCGATGACAAGGGTGCTACGGTTGCCAGATTATCTCGTAGCATTTGCTACGAAATTAGTTTATTTAGTCTTAGTGCTTTGTGTAGGTTTTGTGACTGAATTTTAACCGTTTTTTTTTTGTTTTAGGTAATTTATATATATGCTCGTTTTCAAGAATGCATATTCTTGAAATATGGCTAACTGTCAATACCGATAATGACTCGGAAAAGTGTCGTCAAGTCCTACAAAGTTTGTTGACTACTCTGAACGATGCTGAGAACATTGATATTCATTATTTAGAGAAAATTGTTAATAATTTATGTAAAGCTATTGCTCGATTCTGGAAAAAATGTAATAGGGATAAAACCAAGCTTTTATATAAGAATTCCGATTGGTTTAATGTTATTGAAAAAATTCAACTTGTGAAAAACAATAAGCAATGTACTCCGTCTGAAACGTCGCCGTGTCATTCACGTGGTCGTCCTCGAAAACCTTTTACGCAATGTAGTAAAAGGACTAAACGTCGGAGAGTAGCTGATTTGTCAAAGTCTGATGATTCTACTGTGAGTGCATTGCTTGATGTTTCAGACTGTTCATTCGAGTCGTGTATATCTAGAGTTAGCACTGATGATGTCTTGTCACTTGTGACTGATGCTCAGTTGACAAAACATCAGTATTTATTAATTAAAAACTTTATTAATAGTAAGATTTCTCCTAATGTATTACCATGTTACCAGCAAATTACTAAAGCGAAACAGAGATGTTACCCTTCTAATATAACTGTTTCCGAGTCTTCAGCTGAAGTTGAATTACAAAGTCTTTTTGATCACACAGCTTCTCGAATCCTTGAATCTCAAAAAGAGGTCTTAGATCAGATTCCTGATGATTGTTTGTCTAATATCTCTTTACTTGGGAAATGGGGATTCGATGGCAGCACTGGACATAGTGAATACAAACAATTTTTTTCAGATTCAACTTTAGAAGATAGTAGTTTGTTTGTAACATCTTATGTACCCCTTCAAATTATTGTAAAATTAGCTGAAGATAATTGTAAAATTTTATGGAAAAATCCTCGACCCTCTTCCACTAGGTACTGCCGTCCTATTCGATTTCAATTTTTGAAAGAAAGCACAGCAGTGTCTTTGCAAGAGGAAGCTTATTTTAAGGATAAAATTGAAAGTTTGCAACCTACTTTTATTCAGATCGACAATCGTGAATTGGTCGTTTCTCATAAGTTGCAGCTTTCAATGGTAGATGGTAAAATTTGTAGTGCTTTAAGTGAAACATCTACAAGTAGATGTTATATATGTAATGCTACCCCTAAAGAGATGAATAAAATAGACTAATGTTTACAAAAACCTGTAATAGAGAGTAGATACCAATTTGGATTATCACCACTACATTCTTGGATACGTTTCTTCTAATATTTTATTCATCTTTCATATAGATTAGACATAAAAAAATGGCAAGTTAGGCTAGATAGTGATAAACAATTGTTATCAAATAAAAAACAATATGTAGAGTCCCAGTTTAGGGAACGATTAGGTTTAATAGTTGACAAGCCGCGTAGTGGTGGAAGCGGGACGTCTAACGACGGAAACACGGCCAGGAAGTTTTTTTTGGAATCAGCTGTATCTGCTGAAATTACAGGTTTGAATAAGGATCTCATAGATCGTTGTTGTGTAATATTACAAACGTTATCTTCTGGACATAAAATTAATGAATGCAAGTTTAAAGACTATGCATTACAAACAGCATACAGCCTGGTCGAGGAATATCCGTGGTATAGTCTTCCTGCTTCTGTCCACAAGGTGCTCGTACATGGATCAGATATTATAAGTTATGCATTGTTATCTATAGGAGAACTTTCCGAAGAAGCTGCTGAAGCGACAAATAAGTATATCAAAATTTATAGACGAAGTCACACTCGAAAAATGTCACGTGAAATTACCAATCAAGATTTAATACAACGACTATTATTACATTCAGATCCTTATATTACAAGTCTTCGGAAACTTCCCCCTAAAAAGAAAAATACTCTGTCACAAAGTGTAATAGAATTGTTACATGTTTAATATTGTTAGAATAAGAATAATTTATTTGTATTTTGTTAGTTGTTTTGTTTTTTTTGTATTTAATTAATTTTAATTTATTTATTTCTATTATTTTATTATAATTAAATAATGTTATCAATGTTTTGACTCTTATTTTATTTAAAATATATGTTTTACATTCCAATTTTTAAGTGTTTGTTCATGATAAATTTAAGTAAAAGTATGTTATTGTTTATATTTGTTTTTTACTGAAGTAAACGTTTTTTATTCCGTAAATACATGTACTTCTTTCATTTTAATGTTCCTAAAACACTTTTACAACTATAAGTCACTAAAATAATACAATGTATTGATAGTAACAGGACTTTAACTATTTATGACCGCCCTTGTATGGAGCGTGTCCCTCCGTGCGTTGTCGTGATACTGTGCGCCCGTGCCTACGCTTAGTAATTGTTGTTTTTGACTTATTTGGCGTCCGATTGATGTTTGTTATTATGACAATCTACTACGAGTATGTCTTAATATTGCATAGTACCTAAATCACAGAACACAGAAAGAGGTTAGAAAGGCAATCATGCACCGTTTGTACGGGAACCGCTGTCGCCAGTTTTGCTCCCACTTCTTTTCCTTGCACCGCCCATGCAAAGTCGCGCGAAATCGGGCTGAACCAATCACAACGCTCACTGGGCTCCTCATTCACAGAAATTCACTGACTAGACCCGTAGCGCTAGGTTTTAAGGTTTCAAAAATATTAAAGTTGTTTGTTTTTCGCATATAGTTTCCAGACCATTTCCCCAACCTAAAAAAATATTTTGTGTCATTCTAGGTACTTGCATAGGTAGAAATTTAGGTATTTGTCGTTTCAATCAGTATTGGACGAAAACAAAATTAGAGATGAAAATTTTACTTTCATCATAATAACGAAGTAGTATCTGATGTGCATAGGCATTTTGTGTCATCTCTGTCCACGAGAATCTTAATTTTTAACCAGTGGCTAACATGACGCCCAACTAGCTTTGAAAGAATATTACAATTGGTAAAATAGGTGTTATGCGTTTTAGAATACTAGTATCTGTTGTTTAAACTATTTTGTGTCAAATTCATCCACGAGATGTATAGATATTTTATTATTTTACTACAACACCCTGTAAAATCCTCAAAATAAAATGCAAGTTATTAGAGTTCACGTGTTTCTAATTATTATTTTGTAACAAAACACTATTCATAATTTGTGTTGTTTTCATCCACGAAATCCTTTTATTTCAAAAAAATACCAGACTTCTTTGCACGAACGCCGAGCGCGGGGAAGCGCGCAGGCGTGGGCGGCGGGCACCGGCCAGTCACACCGGCCGGCGTGCTAGTAACACAAAGTATAGTACATTGCACTAGTAACACAAAGTACACGAGAAGATTAGTCTACGAGACAAAAATGACATTACGGAGTAGACAAAATGTTTCTCGAGTTCCTAGTGCTACGCGTGTGTTTGTATGTTTGTTAATCAATCACGCTTTAACGGCCGAATGGAATTAGCTGTGATTACCAAACGAAGGTGAACAGTGCGTACGGCGAGCGTCACCCGCCGCCGCTCGTCCGCGTCGCGCCGCGCGTCGACCCGCTTCGACCGTAACCATTGTTTTTGTGTTTTATTCATTCTATGTTTATCGTGCATGAAAATGACACAAATTGACAATGTCGACTTTTCATGCATTTATGATATTAAATGTGTAAACTCTAATTATTGTAATATTTTTTTGAAGCGTTTATAGCTTGGAAAAGGAAAATAATTAATAATCTTAAAATTGCGTGATCCAACTTGGCACAAATTTATTAAATAGGCATATTTAAGTGATCTGAGATAGAAAATAGTTATTTCATTAACTGTAATTTTTTTTTCGTAGTGTACTTAAATACTGATTCTATGTCAGTTTGCTCTGGATGAAGATGACACAAACTAGGTTTGCACACTCCGCAGGCTCTCCTAGATATGGTACCATAATTATTTTAAACTTAAAATAAATTTTGCCAGTTTTAATTTGAATAAAAATAATCAAACACAAATCATCGAATTACTGAAAATGCAAGTACCAGATGTGTCACAAAACGAAATAATAAGCTTCATAGGTATGACTGCATCCACATGCAAAACAACAACTTTAGAATTATTGAAACTTATGACATCAAAAAAGCCTAGCGCTATCGGTCTATGACGTCCAGAGCCGCGTGTACAAATAACATTATTTTAGTGATTGACATCGATTAATAGCTATCGATATTAAATATTGCCAGCAATTTAACCATTTGAAATATTTAGAAAACCAAAAAATAATTATTACTTTCATTATACGTTTATAATTAATAATATTCAAGTAATATTTTGTTTCTATGTAATAAAATTAAAGCTTTTTAGCTCAAAAATGTTGTAGGTTAGACGTAAAATAAAAGAAAAACTATAATACTATAATGCACCGGTCTGAAAGCATAAACTAGAATGGATAATCTGACAAACGGACGTGCGGTAGTTTAGTTGTTAGGATATTTTAGTTGGATGGAGAAGTAAATATTTGTAAAGTAAATATTTACCTGTAAATTTGTTTTTTAAAGTACTCAAATCTTCATGTCTTGCATGGCCACCTACCTATGCTAAAATAGTCATATAAATATTATGGTGATATTAAAAATTCTAAGTTGTAAAATTAGTTTAGAATTTGCCCATAATTTTTTTACTAATCGAACTAATTGTATCGTGAAAATTGAAATTAATGTTACAATTTTAATCTTTGATTACATCGCCGTACTTATATGAATAGGATTAGTCCAGTAGTGGAAGAAGTTTCAGTTATGAAATTCTTAGTTTCCAAATTTTTGATATTTTATGTAATACATATTTAAGAGTTATTTTGCAAAAAGTTAGAAAATTTTAATGGCTGCTTTAGGTAAAATTTAGGTATTTATATAATTCGTAAAAAAATCTGTGATTATTAAATTTAAGTTGAAGAAATATACAGGATCTAGTATGAAATAATGATATCATAATAATATTAAGTTTTTAGAAATTTTATGTACCTGCTTCATACCGAAACTTAAAAATGCTTATAACTTTGTCAATATAAAATTTAAGTTTCTGATATTGGGAAAACAGTAATAAAACTTACTACCGAATTTCCTTATAAAAGATTAGAAATCTAGAATTTATGCATTCTTAGTAATTCAGTTTTATTGTCATATTTGGTCTAATATTGTATTTAAGTTTTTAAAGATAATACCACTTCATCACAATAATGCTATTTATAACTACGCAAAAATTAGAAGTGTAGCATCTTTGCAAAATAAATTATAACAGATATTAAGTTATACGAATAAAGTGACCTACAAGCGAGCGCGGCACCGCGCGCAGGCACAAATAGCGCACGCACCGCTCCGCGCAACAAAAAACTATCGGATGTCCGCGTAAGCTACGTTTTAGCGTGCACAAATGCATAGGCTAGCCTCACATGGCATTGTCGGAGACGCATTTTTAAAATAATAGAATTCAAATTCGAAATCGTAATATTGGAATACAAATTCACTATTTTTGAATATTCATTACGTGCATTCTGTATCGCGTGGGTACTACTCACTCGTCACAGAATACTCGGAATGTGGGAGACTTCAAAACTACTTAACCGATTTTGAAGAAATTTGGCTGACTGCATGTAGGTAATTTGGTCCAACCTCTTATAGAAGATTAATTTTTATCTTGATTGACGTCAAATTTTATTATTGCGTTAAACCTTATTATGGCGAAACGTGGTTCGCGGGAATTTGTTTTTAATGACAACACTGAATGCGAGTGATTTAAAAATATTTTAAATTGGCAACAGTAGAAAATAATTCGCATATTCGTGTTTGAATTCCAGGTTCACTTCTAAATTATTATTCAAAAATGCGTCTCCAGAATTGGAAGCTTGATAGTAACTGTAACAAATAACATCGTCTAATGTAATCAATAATATTGATATCATTTAGATAAAAATGTACATCTGCATTGTATCTAGAGCATACAAAATCGGTCCCGGTTCCAGTTTTTTGAAAACAGAATACACCCCAAAACTGGCAGATATAATTATTATTTTCATTAGGTAGTATTAATTTCAACCATACACAAATTGAAAGCATAAGATGTTACGACAAGGAACACAAACACAACTTTTAGGGCGCTTGCGCACTCATACGTATTCGGTTCGTATTCGATTCGTGTTCGGTTTTGATCCGGTTTGGCCGGTCCTAGTGATTGTATGGACGCTTGAACACTCATACGTATTCGGTTCGTGTTCGATCCGTAAGTTCTCACTTCGAGTAATCGTGTGGGGTATCTATGGAGAGGTCTTCAAAAATCATATTGAGGATTCTAATATTATTTTTTTTCTAAACTGAATAGTTTGCGCGAGAGACACGTCCAATGTGTGTGCCCCCCCCCCCCCCCCCGTAACTTCTAAAATAAGAGAATGATAAAACTAAAAAAAATATATCATGTACATTACCATTCAAACTTCCACCGAAAATTGGTTTGAACGAGATCTAGTAAGTAGTTTTTTTAATACGTCATAAATCCTACGGAACCCTTCATGGGCGAGTCCGACTCGCGCTTGGCCGGTTTTTTAAATATAAAATGGCAATTTATACTGGAAAGCATATATTAGAAGTGGAATGTTAAAACACCTACAGCTTATTCAAATATCAATTAATTAAGCTGGAACTTTTGCTCGTAATTCCATTCCCATATTATAACAATCTTTCCTTAGTCCTAGTTTTGTACCCTTTCCCCTATTGAATATGCTGTCTTATTCTATCGGCCCAAGGTTGCCTGGAAGAAATTGCTTTTTAGCAATAAGACCTATTTGTACTGGTCTGTTTTTTTGTAAAATATTCCATACTGTTTTTGTTCCTTTTCCATTCATTTTTTTGTGCCATCAGAATTTAAATATTAGATTTTAAAAGAAACTACTATTAATTTTGGAGGTAGGTATTAAATTGTGGTTTAATCTGTTACATTAAATTCTTAGTAACTTTAATGTTAGAGCATGATTCCACCATTTTGATAATGAAAGCCGGATTTTGTCTAAGCTACGCAGGTACCTACCAAAATTATAATGTTTGGTATCAAATAGTACCAAATGAGTACTAAATTGCAGTGAGTTTTTTAAAAACAGGAACTACAGGAAGTGATCCCGCCTTCTTGACGTTTATCGCACAACCGTCTCAAACACGAATCGAATACGAATAAGTACGCAAACGTTAGGACGTAAATTTCCCGTTCGGTTTTTTCACGTATCGAACACGAACCGAATACGTAGTGCGCAAGCGCCCTTACTATGGGACTAATCTTGAAATCGTGAAAAATATCAGCTGTTCCATACAAATGTTCGACATCCACTGAACCTAGATGTACTATTTGACAGTTTCTGAATTTCTTATTTAAGAACTTTCATCATTTCGTCGGGAATCGCAATGTTTTCATCTGAATTAGTAATAATGTTACAGTATACAGTAGATAGATAATCTGCATTCCGAGGGAGGACTTGGCCGGTCGAAGAGCGTCCCCCAGCGAGCCACAGCGATCTGTACAGATCCTCTTTTTTAAGGCCTATGGTCTCTTAATAGGCTCACAGCGGTAAAGTAATCAATAACCCTCTTTGGAGACAGAGCATTCGTATTGAAGGGTGGCAAACTAGGTCCACCCAGAGCTGCCAGCGCAGCGAACTCAACGCTGCGCTGCGAGGCGGAGACCTCTCCTTCTGCAAGAAGAAGGAGGCGACAGCCCCCCATTTCGCCTCGCCGCGGAGCATGGCCACCACCATGCTCGGTAGCGAGGCGGAATGGGGGGCTGTGAGGACGTTATCTCGCAGAAGAAGGCCGCGGAGAGGAAGCGGGAGGATGATCCTCAAGCCGCTCCGCCGATCCGCTTATTTATATAAATATATATAAATAAATAAAAAAAGCATGGTACTCACAAAGTATGTGAATTGGTGGCTCATCATCCTCGCCTCAGAATCTACAATTAGTCAAGCCCATTCTGTGCAGATGTTTGTTGAGTTTATAATGACCAGTTAAGGTTCTAGTGAGTGCCCTTAGTTGGCATCTGCTTAGTTGGAGGTTTTGCATTGCAATCCTATATAGGCACTGATCCCACTGGAGACAGGCCTGTGTTTGTACCCACTTCCTGAAGACCCTGTTTTTGATCCCCCTCGAAACGCCACAAGCTGGTTTTAGTCGGATGAGAGCATTCTCAGAGCCAGCCCTCGTTAGTTCGTCGACAATTTCATTGCCTCGGATATTGGAGTGACCTGGAACGCAATCGTTACAGAGGTCCCGAATTCATTCTAGGCCTTTGTGCACTTCAAGTTGATTTTGGACTTGAATTCTACAGCAGCAAGTGCCTTTAAAGCAGCCTGGCTCTCCAACAGAATGAGAATGTTTTACTCTAACTCGAACTGTTCGCGTGAACACAGTCGATGATGGCATAATTTCTACTTGAAATATGGTGACATGTGCGCCCAAGCTCATAGTTCTCCTGTATTTCGCAATAACTCCGAAAACACATACCTAGTTAGTTTTCCTAAAGGGATCAGGGATTTCCTTATCTAATTCATCTCTGTTAGGAATCTAAACTTTGTAGTTCTTCTTGAACTCCAAAGCTTCAAGTATACTTAAGTTCTAAAGTATACCAAAGAACTCTGAAATCAGAACAGCTCTTAGTAAATGAAGAATGTTAAAGCTTCTGGCGAAGACGAAGTGGCCATCGAAGTGGTTAAGGAAGAAGGAAGGAAGGAAAAAATGAGATAGATTTCACCAGTATATTGCTGAACAAGTGTCTAGAAGAGTACCCGGTACCCTCAAGTCAGGAAGTGCACTTATCCTAGGAGACTTGCACTGCATTTGTTATAAATGAACGTTTCATCTGGCTTAATTAAAACCTAATATGGGGAAGAAACGCGTGGTTAGGGACCTTGTGAATACTTCATCATCATCATTTAAGCTAAGAGACGCTCTCTGTTGGACATACGATTGCCTCCCCGACGATCTCTAAATCGAATCGGTACTGCGTTTCTCGTATCCAGCGGTTTCTCGCAAACTTTACCAAATGTTCAGTCCCACCTTGTGAAGTGCCCACCAACGCTGTCTCCTGGCACGCGGCCGCCACTAGAGGACCTTTCCACCCCAACGGCCACTGACCACTGCTACTTAAGGCATTTGGCTTTCATTTCCTGCGGTTCCCATCATTCTGTTTTGTAAAGAAAACCCGAGCACAGCTCACTCCATTCCTCTTTGAGTGACCATAAGTCTTCTTTTGAGGTCCTTTGTAAGAGACCACGTCTCAGGTCCGTACATCATCACTGGCAGATGGCAACACGCAAGTATTGAGAGGAACAATCTAGGTAGATTGTTCGAAAATATGCTGCGTAGCTGTAGCTTTTCGAACGCTGCCCAGCCAAATTGGATTCGTCGATTAATCTCTTTCTGGAAGTTTAACTTACCGAGCTAGACTATTGCTCCAGGTAAACATATTCGTCAACAACTTTCACAGTAGAACCTCCAATATTTACAGGAGTGGGAACTACGAGTACGTGGGAATTCGACATGATTCTAGTCTTGTCCAAGTTCACTTTAAGATCGACTTTTTGGGTAACTCTAAGCAATCTAAACGATTTTGGAACTTGAGTTAGAAGCGCTCGCTTGTGAATACCTATGGGCCTTTACATCATAGAATGGAGAAAGAGATAGGGCCTTATTCGAGACATAAATATTGATGAATTGAACTGGCCTCTCCCTCTTGAGCTAATTGACTTTGGAGCACCACTCTTTCCGCCCGGGTGGTTAGGGCATAATAAGTATCCACCGTTTCCCCTCTTAGGTACAAAGGGTATAGCGATACGGTTGGCCCGCGATGGCTCCATGCTACCACAATAGGAAAATGCATATTGAATTTTTAATTCTATTAAAAATAACTTAGTTCAGTTATTTTATAACATTAAAAGCAAGAAAGTTATTAAGGTTTTAAATTACTGGTAGGACAGAGAGATCCGACATGCTGCGTGACGTCAAATGTGGAATTTTCATTTATATTGTCATTCTGTCTAGACTAGAGAATTTAATTTGCTCCTTTTGAATATTTCGTTGGCTGTTTCATTACACGAAAAGCACAAGTTAGTTATAAGATTCGATAACTGACTTCTCATCACGGCGGCTAATCTCGGCAGGGTCAAGAAATAATTTATTACTAATATGGCTCCAGATTAAATTTTACGGTCTACAAGTTTTGGTGCAAATAAATTTTTAGTCTTTCATGCAAGAGATTCTTCGCCCTGTCATTTCTCTCACCTAACTGACTGGGGGATACCAAGCGCTCGAAATCGCACGCCTTTTTACTTACTTTTCCAAGATGAAGTCCATAAATAAGACATCTCTTTTTTACCCCATATAAAAATCGTATGCTTTATTACTGATTAAGACTAATATCAGTGCAGCGACTGCAGCGCGTAGCTACTTTCCCGTTTTCGAACAATTTCGTTTTTGATTTGATTACCGCCACAAATATAAAACTTAGAGTTCTGAAATTCATATATATGACTAGCTTGCGCCCGCGACTTCGTCCGCGTGGAATAGTTACTTTGGGCTAACGCTAACTTTAACCCGCGACTTCGTTTATATAGGTGAGTGAGTAAGTACTGGGTCTTATAATCTTATATCATGTAGATTGTAGGTTATTCTCAAAAATACCGTCTAGCCAACGGCGGGTACGGTGCGGTTACGCATTTCCCCCCGAGAAAAAAAAAAGGTAATTCTCAAAAAAAAACCAAACTTATGTTATTTTAAAGTACTTCTGCGTACACTATATTTTTAGTTTTGTTTTCTTCCGGCAGAAGTAGATAGCTAACTGGGGCCTCCCTTCCCCCTCATGACTGTCCGCCGGCTTTGCATTGCACATTGTGCGCGCAGTACTCGATCATTATTTTGCTGTGATGTTATTTTAAAACTGCGATATCTCCTAAGATATTCATTTAAATCGAATGATGTAAAGGGCAATTTTGTTTTAATTTAAATACTTGTGATGAATAACGTATTTATTTGGATAAGGATTAATATCACGTTTATAAAAATACCTTCGCAAATAATGCATTATTTTAGAACAAATTTGTTTAGCATAAAAAAGGTTATAGTGAGCTAACCTTAAAAGATAGACATATGCTGTCGCGGACTTTTTTTAGAACTTTTTAAGGGGAACAATTCTGTCATACATGATTTTTGCGAAACTTTAACTGTTTACGCAGCGCACGCAGCGGAAGCTCTCAATAGGAAAAAAATCCCCCCGATTTTTAAACATTCTTCATTGGTGCTCCGCTCCTATTGGTCTTAGCGTGATGATATATAGCCTATAGCCTTCCTCGATAAATGGGCTATCTAACACTGAAAGAATTTCTCAAATCAGACCAGTAGTTCCTGAGAATTAGCGCGTTCAAGCAAACAAACATTAGTATAGAATATTTTTGAACGTATTATCTAAACATTTTTAAAGACATAAACATGATTAATAATATTTCACTCGATACAAAAATCACTCTGTCCATTATTTTAAAACAGCTGTGAATCAGAAAATATGTATATATACATAATAATATATGACTGAAAATGTAAAAACTCATTTTATAATTTTGAAATCCAGTTTTCCAAAAATTGATAAAACGTATTAAAAAGTAACGTTTTCTTTCGATCACAGCGCGTAAGCGACATTAGAAGCTATGCAATTATCAACTGTACTACCCTGCAATAAAGTAACCGTCTCGTGCGTGAGTAGATTTTCTGTAAACCTAGAAGTAATCGAGAACGGACACACGAGTAGGTACGCGGCGAGCGCGAGGCTCGCGCTGGGTTAACCTAGCCGCCTGTCCGCAATTATTACAAAATTGCGCGCTTTTATAAATTCTTTGTTTTCTTCTAAAGCCTATAACAAAATTTTCTAATTTTTTGGATTAAAGCTTTACGCGTTGGCATAGAATAGTCAACTCATCTTTAATGACTTTAATACAGTATTAGGCTCACTGCGACATAAAATGTAATTTACAAAGAAAGCTGAACCTTCATTTTTCTAATATTTTTATTACAACATTTTTATATAGTCTTACAGCGTATTCAATGAATTTTAGAAACTTAAATTCAATATCGCTAAAATAAGTAACAATTTTTACCTAACAGTATAGCAAGTATCTAAAATTTCTAAAAACTATAAAATATACAGCTGCTAACGTCTAATGGCAGATGAAATCAAAATATTGCACTTAAATTTTATATTGCTGATTTTATTAAGAGATGTTGCAAATACCTAAATAATACCTAACGCCGATGTAGAAAAGTTCTAAAAAGTTGCAAAAGTGTCTATAAACATGTCCCTGACAATATATGTCAAAATAAACAACTTTAGAATTATCATAACTTTTGCGTTAAAAACACCGTCCCACTACTGGACTAGATGTTAGAAAGGGTAGGTGTTAGCTTCGCCAAACATTCTGTATTATCGATAAGTAATAATTATTATTATGGCATTTTAAGTGACAAATAATATGTTATTTTTACTTTATACAAATATTTAAAAATATACATTTATCGATAAAATGTAATGCGTGCGTTTTTTGATTAGCACGGCACTATCCCTTGTACTGCGACTACTGCGTTAATGCTCATTAAGCCAAATGCGTCACTACCGAAAGCAGTGTACTACATTACGCGCTCTAAGTAATATGGCAAAAATCGCGGGCGTACATTGCCGGTAATGTATATTTTTTACAAAAATATTATGTAACTTATCGTTATGATCAGTTTTGGTCGATTTTGACATTATGATCTATGGAATATGGTCATTATGATTAATTTACTACTTACCGATGAAAAGAAATTCCTTCTTTAGCTACACTTGACACCAGACTTCTTGTTTTACAAGTAATTATAGCACAAGAAGGCATTTTTTATATTTATAGCGCCGCGCTTCACAATACACTCACTGTAGTTGTCCGTCAGTGATTAAACAACGCGTTCGCGTTGGGGGCCACAAGTATGAGCATTTAGTCATAGTTGTGGCTACGCGTGCCCCGCCCACATAGCCCTTCTAACCTCTTTCTGTGTTCTGTGACCTAAATATAGCAATACGTCCATGAAAAAGCCAGAGAAACTTTGTAAAAAGTGATGTTCCGTGACAAAGAGAAGAGAGATATTAAGCAACTTGTAAAATCTAGTGGGTTGTCATGTGTCTACGTACGTACTAAACTAGATCTTAACTATCACAGAACACAGAAAAGGCTAAAAAGGGATACAATATACATACATATACAACATGTTAATGTAAACGTCCGGAAAAAAAATATATGTGTAACATACAATCCACATGATGATTAAAAATACATGAGTTTTCATTCAGCTCTTTAACATAAATATTCCGCAGTTATATTTTTATCGTTTTGAATAACTTTAACAGTTCTATTAAAATATTATTACTATTTTTGCGAAAAGTATTAATATAATAATAATATTCATATAAAATAATAAGCACCGGTAGCTTGGGCCGTGTTCCACTGACAGTGGAACCCTAGATTTATGTTTTTTATAATATTTGTGTTTTTACATGTATGAATTGTAAAAACTTAAATATAAGATATTTTTTGAAAAAAAAATGTAATAATAATAACACCGAATAACTACATTGGTAGTTGTAGTTAAAAGTTTAACAACAAGGCTTTTCTAACTTATGTGTTCTGTGGTAGGTAGGTATATTATTCTACGTATTTTGGCGACATTGATTATATGAGCAGCAGCTTTCGATGTAAAATGAATGTATATAAACGACAGATCAATCCATCAACTGCATATACACAATAGATGGGCAAATCGATCCACGGCTATGTACGAGTAAGCCTGTTTCCGCCCGATGTTGTCTACATGTCAGCCTGTCCTCTTTATTAAGTACACAAAGTAAATATATACAGAGGGCCGTGAATTTCAAATAGGTATTTATGGCGCACGCAAAACTCAAGATACCAACAGCTGGTTGTACCAAAATGTGTTGTTATGATTTTGATTTCTTATTTTATCTTTTATGTAAAAAAAAAAAATCCTTTAAAATAAATCTATATTTTATTTATACCTTCTTTACTTGTAAAATAAGAAGTATGAAGAAATAGACCCCGACTAAAAAAACGAAAGTCTTTGTAAATCACATTCATTCACAACTTATTTACCAGGAGCACGTTTAAGGCAAAAACTCATGCGGACCTGATTTGGGAACTCTTGATAGATTCTGTTTAATATTAACTATCAAAATATTAATTTTCTGTGACACAATATCCTTCACTTCAACAAAAATTAAATATATTTCGTTTAATGGCTCCTAAGAAAAGAAAGAAATTTGGTGATGCGGGTGATAAAAATGGACTTATACAGGTAAAATAAAATAGCGCGAAGTTTTTTATCAAATCCACACAGAAATGAGAAATGTAAGCACTGACCTTATAGCTGCAACTCCAGTCGTCTGCTTGATGCACTTTTGATAGGGCCAACAATGAAATGGTTTAATATTCTGTTTAGCGAGGGTTTGCGGTTTAGAAGCTGGAGAGCTCGCGTAGTACACCGCGCGCAAGCGACTCAAGCGACTGTCAACGGCAATGAATTGCAAATTCTGTCGCGGGTGCTGGGCTGGAGTCGAACCGACCGCGATGCATAGAGGGCGCAGTGCGCGCACTCAAAGTAGACTCGCGAAGATGCGAACTGTCCAGCCAGCGCATTACACTCACAAGTCCATACGGAATTTGATGCAAAACAAATTAATGAAAAGCGCGCGAACAAAATTCTTAATCTAATTTTTTTTTTTTTTTATTTCTTTATTTACACATAATTAATACTTACATAAACAGGGTGTCCACTGCTAATGTTCAAAAAATTTCCCTGACTTTTCCCTGACTTTCCCTGACCATTTTTCAAAATTCCCTGACCAAATATATTAATTTTATAGAAAAATAAAATACAATACTTTTTTTTCAAAAATGTTTAGTAGTTTTTGTTGCAATTTTCAGACCAAATTGTATCTAAAATTTCTTTTTTTTATGTACCTACCTACTTACATAATTTATATATTTAGGCACAGTATTTTTACACTGTAAAAAGTACACTGGCGAAAAAATAAACCGAGCCACCCTTCACCCTTGAGGTCAAATGCAATTTCCCTCAAGTGTTTGTACCTTTGTTAAATAAAAAATGCAAAAAGGCTCTTATTGAATACTAAGATACTCGTAATAAACACAATCGCTTTTTATTAATCTTTTGAGGGTTGACTTCTTCTTCAACCTATGTCCACCCACTGGTGGGTTATAGGTCTCCTCCATTCTGCGCCATTCACTACGGGGTTGGGCTTTTCTTGTCCAGTTCTTGCCCGCTATCTTTGTTATGTCGTCTAACCAACGAGCCGGCTGTCGACCATCGTTCCTTCGTCCTGTTCTGGGGAGCCACTCCCATTCGATGATCTTATTGGTCCACCGGTTGTCGGTCCTGCGGGCCACGTGCCCTGCCCATCGCCACTTTCTACACGCAACGACACGAGCCACGTTGATCAGTTTGGTGTGCTTGCGTATCTCCGTATTCCAGATCCGTTCCCCCAGAGAAATCCAAAGCCATTTTTCTTTGCGGCATTTCCCTAACAGCATGAACAGAGATGGTTTATATCGAATCCAATGCTCATTCACGCGGATTTGCTTCAGAACGATATATCCCTGATGTTGTTGAAGATCTCGTGGTACCTTACTCAGGATGTATTTAAGATGACATATTTCTAATGTGCATGATAATGCAAGACCCTATACGCAATATTATACTCGGGGACGTTGGCATTCGTGTTGGCATGGATTGGCCAGCACGGAGCCCTGATTTGAACCCCATCGAATATCTTTGGGACGAATTAAAGCACAGGGCCTAAGATAGGGATCTGGCTTGTTTAAAACCTTATGGGTTCAGAATGGCGATAGATGAGGAATGGAACAACATTCTTCAAGATATCATTGTAAGATTGGTAAGATCAATAGGTTCACATATGCAAGCAGTTATCCAAGCTGGAGGAGCCAACACACATTACTGATACATTGATTTTTATTGTATTCTGATGTTTTTTATTGTAACTTTATGTTTCAAATGACTTTTCACTCTAGAGCAGAATAATTGTCTCAACTCCATACAATTTACTTTCAATATAAAGCCTATAAAATTAACAACATAAAGATTAACAACACAAACTATGCGCGGCAAACTCTCGAACATTGGCTCGCACGGCGACCGCGCGCTATGTGGCCGGAGTCGCCGCGCGCGACAGATCGAGCGTTGCCGCGGTCGAACGTGCCGCGCGGCGAACCGCTTCTTATCGGTTTTTGAGACCGCATCAAAGGAGCTCAAGTGGTCCGCTTACGCGCAGTTGGGACGCTGTTTTGTTTCGGGGATTTGGCTTGCGCAGCACATAGGTACTTACGTTAAACGAACGACTCATAGGTTTACAAGAATGAATCCGTCGCAGGCTCTTCGAGCTGGATCGCTTGCCGCGCGCGGCAAATGAACGTCTACCTCGGTCGAACGTTGGCTCGCGCGGATACCGCGCATAGTTTATACGCACCTTAACTATGCCACTTTTATCAAAATTATGTTCATACATTTGAAGGAAATTGCATTTGAACTCAAGGGTTAAGGGTTGCTCGGTTGATTTGTCTGCCAAAATTATGCTATAATGTGCAAACCTGGACAAAAATAATTCGATAGTCAAGATTAGGAATCATTCTACCAAAAGCATGAAGTAAACATATTCCTCATTTGACAATCACTGGGAAATTTGGGGACCAAACAGTGTAAAATCGAAATTTTTCCCTGACTTTCCAGGTAGCCTCTCGATTTCACTGACTTTCCCTGACTGCCTTGAGCTTCCCTGACTTTTCCCTGACTTTCCCTGACTTTCCAGAATGTGGACACCCTGATAAATATGTCACACTAACATCTGTAAGCAGTAGGACACAAACATGAAATAATTACACTTTGTAAGGCTCAATACACCCATAAAAGCATTCAAAACTAAAAGTAACAATAAAGTACATTAATGATTTTAAGCTATACACAATTTATTTTATAACATAGACTTTTTAGTCGAAAAATCTATTTGATAGAAAATGTAGCTTTTATGCAAAACAAACATCACAGCAAAAAGATTATAGGAATTAATCTTACACAAAAGTAAAATTTAATGGAGGTAGCTTGATAACTTCACGTTAGATATTATTATGCGCAACTACTAATAATAGGTAACGTCACACATCACGATACAGAGTAGTGATGTATTGAAGCGGCGAGCATAATTTCATCGATATAATAGGACTTAACAAATTAAGAAAAAGTCTTTTGCCAGACTTGAGATATGAGTGGATTTTTGTGATTTTCAATATTTGTATAAAATCTATGTGTAATTACTAATATAAAGTCGAATAATTTTAACAATTTTACATGATCATGTAAATTATTCAGATTTGTACGAAATTGAGTATCGAAAGCTATTTTTAATGCTTTGTTTTGTATAGTTTGTAATGATTTATAGTTTGTTTGACATGTAGTATACCATGCAGGACAGGCATAAGTAATTTTTGGACGTACTAAAGTTTTGTAAATGCGTAATTTTGTAGCTGAGCTTAGCGTACTGCGACGTCTCATCAGTGGATATAACGCGTTTAATGCATATAAGCCTTTAGTTTTATGATCTTTTACGTACTTAGTCCAATTTAGTTTTCTGTCGAATGTAGCGCCTAAGTACTTGACGGATGCTTTCCATGGAATAGTATGCTCACCTATTTGCAGGGTCCTAACCGGCAGACGGCGTTTATTCGAAAACATAATAGCTTCAGTCTTGGCCTCATTGAGTTTAAGTTTCCATTTGCAAAAGTAGGACTTCAATAAATTCAAAGAGTACTGTAGCCTACTAATAACAAGATCTTCATCATTAGATGATGCTAGTGACGCTGTATCGTCGGCAAAGCATGCCAGGCTAGTCCGTGGTTGCTTAGGCATATCATAAACAAATAATAGAAACAGGTAAGGTCCAAGTATTGACCCTTGGGGAACACCTGCGGTAATAAGTCTACTTTTTGAGTGAGTGCCACCTATATGAACCTTGAAACTACGATTTGTTAGGTATGACTGAATAATTTTTATGAGAGTAATAGGAATTTCGAGACTATAGAGCTTATGAAGAAGCCCTTGATGCCATACTGTATCAAACGCTTTTTCTATATCAAGTAAGAACATTCCGGTTGATTGTCGAAGGTTTAAGTGATGAGCTATGTGTTTTGTTACTCTAACCAATTGATGTGTAGTTGAATGAGCTTTTCTAAATCCGAACTGTACGTCCATAAGGACATGTTCAGAAACCAACAGGAGACAACTATAAATTATGGCTTCGAATAGCTTACCGAGTGCCGGCAGAAGGCTAATTGGTCGGTAACTGGTTGGACAAGACTCGTCCTTACGAGGCTTTTTAATAGGGGTAATCCCTAGCTTAGCTCCTTTCCAGGCATTTGGAAAATAGCCAATACGAAGACAACTATTCATTATTTTTGTTAAACGGACTATCGCTTTTTGCGGCAGATTTTTGAGCAGAATATTATGAATATTATCCTCACCAGGGGACTTAGTTTTAAGTTTTTCAATATGACGTGATATTTCATGAGGGCGAACCATTTTGATATGGCTAGGTTCACAGTTTTCAGTTATAATACGTATAGATTCACAAACTTTTGTTTCCAACTCGGGGTCGCACCAATCTTGAGTTAGACGCATATTTTCCGCAAAAGTATCAGCCAGTACCTCACATTGATCCAATGTGTTGTTTGTTAATGCCCTATCAGTTTTGATGAGAGGTGGAATGGTTTGCGGCTTAGTACGCAGCGTTTTGACGAGACGCCAAATATCGGATCTAGGGTTGTCAACATGATTTAGTTTTTTATTCCAAAGAGAATCAAAATAATGTTTTATTTTGACACGTATTTTGTTTTTGAGTTCATTTATTTCATATCGAATGAGCTTTTTGGAAATTCGGTCGGCACATTTATGAAGATCACGGCGAAGTCTATTACGCATCCTAATCAGCCTGAGTATATACCATGGAAGCTTAATGTCTTTCGAATTGTGACAATTGCCTTTTGGAATGCATAGGTCTCTAGCCTCGATTAGACAGTTATTTAAAGACTTAAGTTTTTCATCTATTTCTTTGGAGGTAGTGTAGACGCTAGCATCAAGTGAAATGTTATTATTTAGATGTAAGCGAAATCTTTGCCAATCTGCATCTTTAAAACGATAAAATAAGTGGGGTGGGCCAGTTACATGGATGACAATTTCCTTAATTAACAAATGGTCAAACAACTTTCTACCATGTGCGTTGTTGATACCAGGTATCCATAAATCATGATTAGCATTCAAGTCTCCCATTATGATGACGCGGTTGTCGATTGACAGTAAACTATCGAAATCAGATGTCAGAAGAGGTAGATTAGGGGACTGATATGCAGCAAAAATAGTTATTTCAGCTTTGGATAGGAATAATTTGACCCCGATAGCTTCAAGGTTCTGTGTGGTAGGTTAGGTTAGGTTAGGTCAAATCTTAATCTAATTAAATTTTCTAACGAAAAACCGTCAGACAAGTCAGATAAACGTAATTTTTAGGCCAAAATATTTGTTAACCCTTGCTTAAACTGTTGTGTTATTTATATGTTTATAAATTGATACTTTATTCCTTATGAATAAAATAGAACTAGAATATATATTGTTTCATCGGCGATGGCGAATAGTTTGTTTGTTTAGTTCCGCACGCCGCGATTTTGTGATTGGCCTCTTAACAGTAATTCAATCACAAAACAAAAAGATTTAAGTAATTTATAGGCATGATTAGAACTAGTTCGATATTCAATATCACAATGTAATATATTTAAACACATTACACCTTAATACACAAATGAAACATCTTAACTCACACTGTTGCCTGGCGGACTGAGGCGTGAGCATACAAGGAGCAGGCACGACATGGAGCCTGTGACGTCACGCGTATTCTCGGCACAAGGCTTTAACCGCCTGCACGGGTCTAGGTTTAAAACTCAATATCTCGGTGACTAATGGGCCGATTTCGATAATTCAAAAATATATACCATTTGTATGTCATAAAGAATAATGTGAATACTAATTTGAACAAGTTTGTGATAGTTGTACTGATCCTCATTATACTCAACCTCTCCATAACAAACCTAATGTGACATTATGCTGAAGCTACTAAAAAGTCTTCTACAGACCAACCGAACCTCAACAACTGGGTAGTTCTACTAAGAAATTACTTATAAAACATCAAGCTACATCAAATAGGCACCTTATTGGTGCATGGAACATTAATGGCCTCTCTCCTAACATACTAGAACTAAATTTATTCATCCAAATTAATAAAATGAACATTATACTCATTTCTGAATCACATATAAATGCTAACTTTGCCATAAATTTGTTTGGCTATTCAAATTCAAATCATCCGGATGGCAGATAGCTAGGAGGCTCTGCAATCATTATAAATAGAAACAAAACACTGTTCACTAGAGCCGTGTACAAAACCTTATTTAATGTATATATATTATCAAAAAACGCTCTGAACTTTGCATGTAAAAAAGGTAAACAAATCACTTGTGAAACATTGACATTAACTTACCTCATTTTTTCGATTCCATATGGCAATAGCTTTATTGCAGTTTTCAAGTGCTCTGTTATAGTTTGTTTCTGTTTGGTCCAAATTGGTAGCTTTTCTAAAGAGAGAGTACTTCTTTTTAGCATCAGAAGCATGAAAGCTCCTAGCATCATCCTGATTAAGAACTGATATAGGATTGTCAACCTGAATATCATGAGCCAAAATTATGGCATTTACTTCTTCAAACTTTGTTGATATTACTTCACCTAAAAATCAGATTTTAAGCTTTAAGAGAATTTGAGCATTATTGATATAGCGGTATAAGTGGTAAAAAGCTGCCAGAGAATCATTACCAATAAATTTACCTGATGCAGATTTGACTTTATAGCTTGACCCACCCGAAGCATTTATATTTCTTACTATAGTAATTGAGTCTCCATAAATATTTGGTTTGAATGCTTTTGGACTATTATTTCTTATTTTTATTTCGACGGTGGCAGAATTAGCTCCTTTTTTTATAAATGCTGGAAAACAATTTAATTAAATTTAACAACCTTGCAAGACTAGCTGACTATATAATTGGAGTGTATCAGTTTTTAAACTTACAGTGTAAATTATTGCCTCGGTTGGTGGCAGAAGCCCTACCGCCTAAGCCTACAACTAATGCTGTTAAAATAGCACTTTTGCCGCTACCATTTCGACCGACTATGAAATTAACATTACGGTTCAAATTTATTTCCAGATTCTCATGACAAAAAAAGTTTCGAACATGTATACTATGAATTGATCCATCAATTTCTTCTAATATTTCTTCTCCCATGGCTATAGCAAATAAAACACAGAACACATTTATCCAAGGCGATTTAAAATAAGTAAATATTAATGGGAAAGGTTTAAAATAAAATTGCGCCAAAAATAAATAAACAAATAGGTAGCGATGCGCCCAGACTAATAGAGAATACACATTCCTCCACAGACTACGTTGCATCTCAGACTAAGTACACCAATGGACGCGCCAATGGATGTACTAATATGTCTCAAATGCGTCCAGTTCAGTCCGCCATTACAAAGCACCGTGTTGTTGTGCTAAAATATCAGTCAGTGAGCAATATTTCTGAGTGAATTTTACAGTTCTATGTTTTTATTGATTTTTTTAATGAATTGTATAAAGAAAAAACATAATAAGTGTGGAATCTTGGACGCGGCGTCCCAAGTTTTTGCGCCATCTTAGAGCACCAACACAAATCTTGGCACGCTTTTTTCGTAGGTATTTCATGTCTATAGTCTAAGCGTTGCATTCATGTAGTATCAAAGACATTATACTAGTACCTAGACTGTGCACTATGGCGCAAAAACCGGTCCGCGTGAGAGGGCTCCCGATGGTAGTGTGTCCCTTTCTAATGAGGTGGCCATTACCAAACAGAACCCGGGACAAATTGCTTGTAAGTATCCTGATATATTGATGTTACCTAACTACGCTACCTACATCTACCTCATTTATTGTAAGTAGAAAAAAAACCAAAACATAGTATACCTACAAAATAACCTAACCTAACAAACATTTCTCTACTTATAGTACCTACAAAAAAAAATTTGGTATGTATGTCGAATGTGAGATATCCCCACATATTATTATTATTAAGTAGAACGTGATGCAATATTTTGGTCAAAAATAAAGATTTAAATTTAAATTAAAATTTATTAATTTGTTTTTACCTCAACATTACTGAACAATACAGTTTTACGTATTTTTTTTAGTAATGTAGCCTTATCTCTAACGTGCTTGAGGGTTTAAGACTTCCCGTTGCTTATAAGTCTATTGCATCCGCCACAGAGGAACTGAGTACATGGACAGCTAGTTCGCTTGCCAAAAAAATCACAAGGTTCCCTAGTCAATTTATTTTTAAATGTCAGCCCCTATTCCTCTTGCAAATCTTGCAATTTCTGTATATATGCGAACTTAACAACAGACGTCTTTGAGATATTTCCAGGCACTTCCTTTACTTTCCAAGTTCAATTTCTAGTTTTCATTCTTCGGAAATCTGCAATATAGGAAATATAACTAATATCAACAAACGTCATAGGTGCAAAGTCGAAGGACACGACAGCAACAAATTAATTTTAAAATATAAAACAATATGTTAGTGTTGGATTTTGCCCCTTTTTTACACTCTGACGGTGCCCGGTACTTTCCCAATTAATAAGACAGTCAGTGGTGTCGATTCAGACACACAACTTAATTTAACTAAACTAATTTCACAGGATTAAAACCATCGCCATCTTTCCTTTTCTTTAGAGGATTAAAAGTGACGGCTTTATTTTTAGACCTGTCAAATTATTTTAGTTTAATTAAGTTCTGTGCCTGCCCCCCTAGACAAGATGCCTTTCGATAATCGCAAACGCAATCGCTAAATGGATAATGTATGAGATTTGACAATTGCGCTCGAAAGCTAAACGAGGGCTTATGTCAAATCGCATACATTTTCCTTCTAGCGATTGCGTTAGCGATTATCGAAAGGCATCTTGTCTAGGGGGTCTGAATCGACACCATTAAGTGTTTACCTACCTACTACTACTAAATTATAAAAAAAATTCTTGATCATAAAAATTTATGGTTACCCTACAGAACATGATTGTTGTTTATACTTACCCGTGGAGAGAAAAAGGGCTACCGGGTTATGATTCATTTTTGCAACCTGTCACACAACAAGAATTCACAATTTTTCATTAAAAAAATTACACAATCGCAAATCGAAGCACGAGAATAAACCAAACAACCAAGCAAACCACGTGAGCAAACCGCCATCTTGCATTAAGTAATACCAGACCTAAACATTTAAGCACTACTCTCAGGGCCGGATTTAAAGGTCTGGAGGCCTCGGGGCAACAAAGGAGTGGAGGCCCTTTGGCCCCAAATTATTTTCCAAATAAAATGAACAATTGTTTTTAATGTAATCATGTTTATACAAAGAACTGTAGGTAAAGGTAAAACACGAAGAAAAAAATGAAAGGAAAAGTTGTTTACTAGTCTGAATTAGAATTTTTTTTCCGGAGTCTCTATTGTGGGGGCCCCTCTTTTGTGGAGGCCCCGGGGCTGTAGCCCCGGTTGCCCTCCCCTAAATCCGGCGATGAATACTCTTACTCATTACTAATTAGTTATTTTTAAAATGCAACGAATTGATTATTAATCATAGGAACTGTAGAAATATTTGAATAAGTTCCGAAGTTTATGAATGATTCATTCCGATAATACATAAAAAAGAAATATATAAAATTTTCTACCATTTCTACCAAACCGAATGATTAGTTGAGCTGGCAAGACGTCAGACAAGGACACACTACCAGCGGGAGCCCTCTCGCACGGACCGCTTTTGGCTAGCTACCGCTTATAAGGAAATAGCTACTTTATGTATATAAAAATAGATCTCATTTTAGCTAAACAAAAATTTTTGGTGCACAGTCTAGGTACTAGTATAATGTCTTTGTGTAGCATGGAATTATTACTCAAACAGGAATGAGCTCTTCAAAATATTCAAAAGACTAAACACTTGAAAGTGCAAAAGTGTACCGAGAGAGATAGCAATAACTGTACCTTTTATCCCTTTCCCACAGTGTTGCTACTGTTGTATATTTTATAATTTAGTAGTTATGAAACAACTATTGGTAGATTAAGATTTTTTATTATTGTTTATTTTAATTACTTTTAACGCCCAAAATACCTACATTGTTTTTTTTTGTAATAATTATAACATAAAATAAATTAAATTATCATGTTAGCCTACTATTAATAATTATAACACTATGATTTTAAGTCCAGGAAATATTCTAGTGGTGGTATTCAAAAAATGTTATATTGCAACAACGATTCTTTGTCAATGTCAGTAATTTTCGTTGTCATTGTAGTAGGGTGACAACACGGTATGTACCTAACATAAACATTATCGCAATTTTTAACATTTTTTAATAAAAGTAATTTATATTTGTTTTTTATTGTTTAGCTCATACGATGCGATGTTAAGATATTAGAAAAAAGAATTGGCATTAAAATTCTGTACAAGATATTGGCGAAACCACAAAAGTCTCTCATTCTTTTACTAGGTATGTATTTAAATATCACAGAGAGATTTTAGTGTTGACTCATTTTTGACAAGTTGACATATTTAATTATCTGTTATGTGGTGGTGGGTTCAACATAATATACCGATTGGAAAGACCCATCTATTGAAAGACAATCATTGACATTCATTATTTTTTAAATAATTATTATATTAATAAAACCTATCTTGTATTGAAAAGCAGATATAAAATTCTTTTGCGCAACCCATTTTGAAATAATAGAATATAATATTTCTTTGTTGTACAACACCAACCAGCTTAAAGTCAACGTATAAATAATATACTTAACACTAATTGTACAAAGGGCGACCTTGTCGCTAAAAGCGATCTGTTCTTTAACAACCGTGATTATTAAGCATGTTATGATTTTCAAAAGCATCTTTCAGGTTGAATGTTATTGTTTTTTAAGAAAAAATCCCTATTTTGTAGAATTTGTGGTTACAAATTTACGAAAGAGACAAACGGTACATTTATTTATCTCTCGCTCGGCACGCTTTTTTAAGCAAGAGCTCATTCCTGTTTGAGTAATAGTTCCGTGTTGTGCTCAGATTAACTTAACCAATGGATTCGCAATGTTATTATATGTCTCATGCCGGCTCCAAACTATCGTCCAACACTCCAAAAATCCAACATTGACACCAACATCGTCCAACTCACGATCGATCAAACAGACTCTCCACACATCAATAGGTCACTAGCCAACCTTATTCACTATGGAGGACGTTGAACTGATAGGTGCTTCTGCGCTATACCTAATGAGTGCATGTAATTATTTTTTACAAGTGTATAGCCGATGTAAAACAAAAAAAAAACCTTCCATAAACGAATATGCAAACCACGAAGGTTCATATGTCATTTATTCCAGCACCTGACACTATAGATTGCTTCTTCTTCCTAGCATGCCTGCGATATGCCGTCAATAAGGACTCCTTTTTCCTTAATTCGTCCACTGGTTTATTAAGAGACTCCGAAATCCTCAACCAAGCATCGTGTAGGGCCATTTTATTTTTGTGACGATGATGCTTCGGATTCCATAGCACCGGTTCGCCTTCATATAACTCCAAAAATAGAACCGACTTCAAAAACACTGAAAACTTAAAAATAATCTTCTTCTATATTGAAGTCGCGCCAAACGATGATCTCCTAGAAAGTGTTAAAATTTGTCACCGACTTCAATATAGAAGAAGATTATTATTAAGTTTTCAGTGTTTTAGAAGTCGGTTCTAATTTTGTAAAAAAAAAATTATTTTTAACTTTTTAGTGAATGAAATCTTTTTAGTGAAGGAAACTCTAATTTAAATCTAAATTAGTGTTTTCATCCATTTTCTATGGGATCCCATCATCCGATCCTGACTTTAGTGACCATGGGACCACCCTTGCAGTATACTCTATTACCCCATTTACACTCGCGTGCTTGCCGCGAGACGAGCCACGAGCCGAGCCACGAGACGCGAGTGTAAACACTGAGCTCGTGGCTCGGCTCGCGGCTCGTCTCGCCGCTCGCAAGGCTCGCGTCGGGAGCGGTTTTCTGGGAACGAGTCAAAGGGGCACGCGTCGTGGCTCGCGTACGCGCGAGCGCGTGTTTACACTCGCGCGCGAGCTTCATATAAAATTTATAATTTTGCTTTATTTTTTACCTATTTTTTAAAAATCTTTATATATTTCAAAGTTGGCTTTTGATTCGTAGTTATTAAGAGTGAATAAAGAATACTTTGGTTAACAGAGTACAAATGATATCAATACACTTGAATTTTCGTCGGGGCCGGTAAGACCTCGGTGGCCGAGTGGTCAAGGCGTCAACACGGTATGTTGAAGACGCGGGTTCGATCCCTTCCCGAGATTAAATTTTTCTTTATTGATTTATTCATCTTTCTTCTATTTTTAAAAAATGTACTACAGACGAAACCTTACACATTATTGAACTTTCTCAAAAGGGGCTTATAATTTGGAACCCTAAGAATAAAAAGTCATATTTAGTCAAATTATTTACGTAGTTATAGGGTATATGCTGGCTAAGCACAACGTTGATGCCGCTAATACTTCGACGACCTCCATTGCTGAAAGCTCGAAAGCATCTGAACGCATTGCGAGAGTGTAAACACCTCGACGAGCTCACGCGCTCTTCCGCGAGACACGAGCCGAGCCGCGAGCCGAGCCACGAGACGCGAGTGTAAATCAAGTATATCAAATACGTCATTTTTAAACCGATTTCCAAAAAGAATTTTGGAAATCGGTTTAAAAATGACGGAGTTATTGTAGAAGATAATGTAAACTTGATGTATGGTTCACATGTGTGACAGCCTTTATTATGTGGCCAATAGTACGTGTGCGAAGTCGCTTACAGTCTGACGTTCCTTTTTTTTTTCTGTCTTGACATTGACAATCTCTCTATCGAAATGTGCTTACCGAAGAAGCTGAAATATAATTTATTGTAATTATTGTAATCAATGTTCATTGTGATTATTCTGGACAATTTATACGTGCTGCTTTATTGGGAATAATAAACGAGACGTATACAGCAGTGCTACATTTTTATTTCGCTGCCCATGCCAGTATCTGACACCACTGCCTTAACAGGTTATGGGCCCAGGGACAAAGAGAATCCCCGAAAAGGAAAAGTAGATTACCTATCAGAAAGATTTGTAAAACGAATAACTGGTGGCAGGCAGCGGAATATTTGTGGCGGAGCGAAGGCGCCGGCTACATAGCACATTGCTTTGCGTTTTGGTGTGCTGATTCGACAAGATGTCGACAGCACGTGCTAGCGATAACTATGAAGAAAGGGTTACCCAGCAGCCTGTTATCAATGGAGGCCATGGCATGATTGTTGAGAAGCTTGGCGGCGTCGGCAACTACGCATCATGGAAATTTGTCATGAAAAATCTGCTGTTACTTGAAGGTTTGTGGGGCTGCGTTGAGGGCACTGACCCCGATATATCTAAAAATCAAAGAGCATTGGCACGAATATGTTTATCGCTAACTCCAATGATGTTTCAATACGTGCGGAGTGCGGCGACAGCAAAATGTGCTTGGGATAACCTCCAAAATACATTAGAGGACAAAGGGCTGTTCAGGCGAGTTGTTCTTCTTCGCAGACTTCATAGTACTCAGTTTGATAAGTTTTATTCCATGGCGGATTATGTAAATGAAATTATGTCCATAGTACATCAACTATCAGACATTGGACGCATTGTCGACGACAGTGAAATCGCCGAGGTCTTACTTATGGGTCTGCCTCAGGAGTATGATACAGTTGTGACGAATCTCGAGACTGCAAGTTTGGCTGGCACACTTACGAGTGAAGCGGTTCGCGCCCGACTTCTTCAGGAAGAATACCGCAAATCAAATATGAATACCACCACAGTAAATGGTGAGAATGGCTGTGCTTTTTATTCTAGCCGTAAACATGCTGATCATGCTGATCTAAAGAAGAAGCCACAGACAAAATGCCATTATTGTGGAAAACTTGGACATATGAAAGCTCGATGCTTTAAGCTGAAGCGAGACAAAAAGAAGGAGATTGACAAAATGGGGACTGCGACTGCGTTTTTGGCACGGAGTGTTGCTGCTGATTTTTATATTGATTCGGGAAGTTCATGTCACATGTGCAATCAGATGGACTTGATTACGAAATCAAAAGACTGCAACTACACGGTGTACACTGCAAATAATGAACAATTGAAATCAAACTGTGTTGGTGACATAACTTTGGAATGTGATAACATGGTAAATAGCCTTAAAAATGTTATGTATGTGCCTAAATTGTCTGCCAATTTGATTTCAGTCAGTAAGCTTGTTGATGATGGTCATAGTGTGCATTTTGATAGGAACGGTTGCTATATTTATGTAGATTGTAAAATCTCTGGAAACTGTATAGCCAAAGCATCTTGTGTTAATGGTATTTATAAATTAAAAGGTAGTGTGTGTGGGTCAGTCGGTAACTCGCAAAATAAGATGCACTCTTTGATCCTGCGTGATAGGCAGAATGCACCGAGTGCTACAGAGGCTGTTTCAGCATTGGAGTTGTGGCATTATCGACTTGGGCATCTCAGTTTGACAGGTATGTCTAGATTACAAAACCAAACAACTAACAAATTGTTTCAGACTGAAGATGGTGCACTGAAAAACTGCACTGCTTGCCTAGAGGGGAAGTTATCGGCCGTACCTTACCCGAAAGGTGAAGCCAAGCGTGCAAGTTCTCCACTTGAGCTCATACACTCAGATGTATGTGGTCCAATGCAAGAAACTAGCTGGGGAGGTGCGAGATACCTTGTAACATTTACAGACGACTTCACACGCAAAAGTTTTGGATACCTAATGAAATGTAAGTCACAAGTACTATTTTACTTTATTGAATTTAAGGCTATGGTTGAAAAACAATTAGGTGTGCCTATTAAATGCTTACGATCAGACAATGGGGGTGAATATTGTAGTATAAAGTTTGTTAACTACTTAAAGCAGGAAGGAATCATTCACCAGACCACAGTCCCTTATTCGCCTGCTCAAAATGGTGTTGCAGAACGTCTTAATAGGACGCTACTTGAAAAAGTAAGATGCATGTTGCAGCATTCTGGTCTCTGCAAGCGCTTTTGGGGGGAAGCTGTAATGACAGCGATTCACTTAAAAAATAGATGCCCCACAGCGGCTTTGGCAGGAAGTATACCGGAGGAAGTTTGGTCTGGGTCAAAAGTTGACCTCAGTCACCTTCGGGTTTTTGGCTGCAGTGCTTATGCGTTACTGCCTGAGCATTCGCGTCGCAAATTGGACGCTAAGGCGAAAGAATATATTTTTGTTGGATATAGTGGGAGTTCAAAGGGATATAGGTTGTCAGATCCTATGAATCCCAGAAAGGTGGTTGTCTGTAGGAATGTAGCATTTATTGAGGAGAGGTTTTGCAATCGTATTCATAATGTTAGTCATAATAATTATAATGAATTTATTCCTTATTTATTGAATAATGAAAAAGTCTGTGATAAAAGGAATAGTGATTTAATTTTAAATAATGATATTGATAGTAATAATTTTTATAGCAATGATATTTGTAATAATTCCAATGATGGTGATAAGTGTGAGTCAGATAATAATATTACTTCATTTTCAGAAGGAGAGTATTGTACGGGTTCGAGCAGTGAAGATGATGTCATGTCTTCTGCTGGCGAGGCCGTTGGAGGGGAAGCTGCGACTCGTCCTGTGACCGTTGCTGTTCCACCTGGCCGCCCTACCCGATCCACTCGTAATGTACCACCACCAAGGTTTGCAGATTTTGATATGTCATCTCTTTTGGTACAACACAACAATTTCTCCTTGGATGAGCCATCAACCTATGAGGAGGCTATAAAAAGCCCGAACCATAAGCAATGGGAGGACGCGATGTTAAGTGAGTACAAGTCTCTTTTAGAGAATAATGTTTGGGAGTTAGTCGACAGACCCAGTAATGTAAATATTGTTGAATGTAAATGGGTATATAAAATTAAGCATGATGCATCTGGCAAATTTGATCGATTTAAGGCTAGATTAGTTGCCAGGGGATATTCACAGTGTGAGGGTCTCGATTATAATGACACATTTTCTCCTGTAGTACGTCACTCCACTATGCGTATTTTGTTCTCAATTGCTAATAATTTAGATTTAGATATTGACCATTTGGATGTAGCGACAGCATTCCTCCATGGTGATTTGAATGAGACTATCTATATGGAACAGCCAGTTGGTTTTTGTGAAAATAATAATAAGGTTTGCTTATTGCGAAAATGTATTTATGGTCTTAAGCAAGCGAGTAGAATGTGGAATTGTAAAATACATGGCTTATTATGTGATCATGGTTTTGTACAAAGTAAATGTGAACCTTGCGTTTATATTCGCAAATCTGGGACTGATTTAGTCATCATCGCATTGTATGTAGATGACTTCTATTTATTTTATGGCCCCAATAGCTCAATTAAGAATGATATAATTACTGTTTTACAGAATAAATTTAATATTAAGAATTTGGGTCCCCTTAAGAGTTGTTTAGGGATAAATGTATTAAGAGATAAGTCAAAGGGTTTACTAAAACTTGATCAAAGTCAGTACATAAGAAAACTGTTGACTAGGTTTGGCATGAGTAATTGTAAAGCTGTATCAACACCTATGGAAGTTAATTGTAAGCTTCTAAAGTCTAGTAATGGTGAAAATTTACAAGACGAGATGTATAATTATAGGCAATTATTGGGATGCTTGATGTATCTGTCTGTATGCACGAGACCCGATATATCTTATGCTTGCAGTGTCTTAAGCCAGTTTAACAACTGCTTCGATAGAACTCATTGGTTAGCAGCGAAACGTATACTGCGTTATTTGGCTGGTACAATTCACTATAGTTTATGTTTTCATAAAAGTAGGGATTGGTCGTTGTTTGGCTATACTGACGCAGACTGGGCCAATGATTTAAATGATAGGAAGTCCTATACTGGTTATGTGGTTAAGTTAGGAAGTGATACTGTAAATTGGGAGTCTCGTAAGCAGAAGTGTGTAGCTCTTTCGAGCACTGAAGCCGAATATCTGGCGATCGGTGATGTTTGCAAAGATATTTCTTTTATCAAAAACTTGTTGTCTGAGCTCATACCTTATAGTTTGAATTGTATTATCTATAATGATAATCAGAGTGCTCAGAAACTATTACAATGTAAAGAACTCAGTCATAAAAGAACAAAACATATCGACTTGCGATATCACTATGTAAAAGACCTGATTAAGGAAAATGTTATTTGTGTTAGATACTTACCTACAGATAAAATGCTCGCAGATGTACTTACAAAACCACTGGGTAAATTAAAACATAATTGTTTTGTGGAGGCAATGAATATAAATTAATAATAGTTTTAACTACTGTCCTGTATTTATGTTTGTGTATGTTATAATTGACTTTGTGTACATTTATTGACATGTTTGTAGACTTATTTGTTTGTACACTATTTTAACACTGTGAACCATAAGGGGAAGTGTAGAAGATAATGTAAACTTGATGTATGGTTCACATGTGTGACAGCCTTTATTATGTGGCCAATAGTACGTGTGCGAAGTCGCTTACAGTCTGACGTTCCTTTTTTTTTTCTGTCTTGACATTGACAATCTCTCTATCGAAATGTGCTTACCGAAGAAGCTGAAATATAATTTATTGTAATTATTGTAATCAATGTTCATTGTGATTATTCTGGACAATTTATACGTGCTGCTTTATTGGGAATAATAAACGAGACGTATACAGCAGTGCTACATTTTTATTTCGCTGCCCATGCCAGTATCTGACACCACTGCCTTAACAGTTATGAGGTAACAAACATAAAAAAAAATACAACCGAATTGAGAACCTCCTCCTTTTTTGAAGTCGCTTAAAAAACAAGAGTACGGTGTCATTACTCCACTCAGTCATGCTAAAGTTTAATCGCAAATTAATTTATAACGGGAGCGCTGCGTGTCAGATATGTCTGCCTCGCCCGAGTAAACAGACAACACTGATGTGCAGGGTTGGATTCAGACCCTCACAAAATTATTGTCTATGGAAATGAAAAATATACTACTTGTCAAAAATTATACTACGTTCCGTTTTTTTTGGCAAAATGAGTCATGGCAAAAGCAAAATGGAGAGATTCAATCAGTGGCGTAACCCCCCCCCCCCCCCCCCCCCGGTCGAGTGCCGACTAAACGAAAAAAGAATCCCCGGCTGGAGCTTGTCGCTGGCTGTTTCGATGGTGCCATACATATACATACAGAACATAACTTACTTATATTGTAGGGTAGATACTTTGATTATTTGTTAAATAATAAAGAGGAGAATGATCGAACCAAGAAAAGTTGTCAATCGAGCTGAGGGTAAAATTATGGTACGTTCGCGTAGTATCCTGGCATTACGATACTACATACTACACATCATGAAATAATGGTACAAATAGTATAATTATACTACGAAATCCAACCCTGCTGATGTGTGGAGGGTATGTTCGTGCGAGTTGGCAAACTCCTTTGATCTGGGTACAATTTACCGCCATCGGACCGATCGCGAGCCAACACGAACCAACACCATCCAACATACACGAACTATCTCTCTACACGTGGAAGGTTGGACGAACAGTTGGAGTGTTGGACGAATGTTTGGAGCCGGCATCAAATAAATTAAAGCACCGTGTTTATTGTTGTGCTAAAATATCAGTCGGTGAGCATTATTTGTGAGTGCATTTTACAGTTATACGTTTTTTATTGATTTTTTAATGAATTTGTGGGCTACTCATATAACATAAATTTTATTATTCCCCATATATATTTATGTACACGTAAATATTTTATACAACACAACACCAATATGTTAATTATAATATAATCATATCTAAGAACCTTATTTAATAATCCATATAAGTATATCAACCAAATAACGTCATACATATAATATTATTTACTTATTAATATATATATATATATATATACATACATAAATAAATAATATCTAAATAAATAATATTAGCTATATACAGACAGACAAACAGCCTGCGCATGCAATATTAGTATTAATATAGGTGTGGCGCGAGCGCGGAGACTGGTTCGGCCGGTCAGCTGTACCGCGCCGTCCCTCACCCCCGCCTCCGCGACACTCCTAGAACTCACTCGCAACGCGGACGCGCGCCAGTCACAATCTGCTTGTTTGACGTGCAACCCGTATCGCTTGATTTCTCACGCTAATTACGCGCGACTGTAAATCGTAGCCCTAGATATAGTTCTATCACCTCTAACTATTCTTCACGTCTGTCTTTCTGCTCTGTATCGCTGTGTATGAACTTCTTGTGCTTATTTCTCCTTCTATCTATCGTGTAGTAACTGTGTTGTGCAATTAAACGTTTTGCATACAAAACATACGGCGTACGTTATTTATCGCTGTCAACAACACACACCGCACTACAACTGGTGACCCCGCTTTGAACAGTCGAGTATGAGCGACCAAGAATATTCGAACGCAAGCAACTTCGACGAACAAAAGGAAATGGAAGGCGCATCTACCGCACAATCCGCAAGTACATTTTTGCCAGAAACATTTAGAGTTGGTGTAAGAATACCACCATTTTGGCCGGAAAAACCGACAATATGGTTTTCTCAAATCGAAGGCCAGTTCGCAATGGCAAGAATTACCGATGATAGCACAAAATATTACTACGTCCTGTCGCATCTCGATCGTCAATACGCCGTGGAAGTAGAAGATATTATCACTTCACCACCGAGTACCGGCAAGTACGAGAAACTAAAAACTGAACTAATAAAACGACTTTCTACATCAAGCGAAAGAAAAGTGAAACAACTTTTGCAATCAGAAGAGCTCGGTGATCGAAAACCATCGCAATTTTTGAGGCACTTACAACACTTAGCCGGACCGAGTATACCAGAGAATTTTCTGCGCACAATTTGGACTAGCCGCCTACCCACTACTCTTCAAACAGTCGTCGCTTCACAGATGAGCTTATCACTTAATGAATTGGCTGACTTAGCTGACAGAGTACATGATATTGCACCAGCATCGCCACAAATAGCAGTAGCTAGCGCTTCAAACACACAATCGGCGTTGGAGACAATGGCGCGAAGCATTGCGGAGCTTACAAAACAAGTCAGCACTCTAACCACAGAAGTATATGACCGTTCCCGCCCCCGCCATAGAAGAAACCTTCATGAAAGACATCGGACACCCTCTAAGCGCTCACAATCCAACTATAGAAAGTTTCCTCAGTGTTGGTATCATTTCAAATTCGGGAAACAGGCAAAGAAATGCATACAACCCTGTGACTTCAAATCGGGAAACGCTCAAGGCAATCTGTAATGGCGACTGCTGATTGCCCTTCGTCGTCCACCGGTCGCCTCTTCGTGACGGACCGCAAGTCGAGGGTACAATTTTTAGTGGACACTGGAAGTGATTTATGCGTGTACCCCCGATCGGCACTACATGATCGTCGTGAGAAGACAAATTACCAACTCAGCGCGGCTAACGGTTCGACTATAAATACGTATGGTTATTTACAATTAAATATTAATTTAGGGTTACGTAGAGATTTTATATGGAAATTTGTAATAGCAGATGTAACAAAACCAATTATTGGCGTAGATTTTTTGTCTTATTATAATTTGCTTGTAGATATTCGCAATAAGCGCATTATTGATGGTACAACAAAATTAACAACCGTAGCGTGTATAGTTAATAATAACAACTCTGTTCCAAGTATAAAGGTTGTGACTGGTTTTTCGAAATATCATAACTTGCTTTCTGAATTTCCGGTAATAACCAAACCGTCAGGCGCTCCACAATTTCCACATACACCTAAACACAACACTGTACATCATATTCGTACCACCCCAGGCCCACCTGTGTCATGCTCACCCCGAAGGCTCGCTCCAGATAAGTTGAAGATTGCCAAAGCAGAGTTCGAAGCAATGTTGGTAAACGGTACTGCACGTCCATCCGAGTCACCTTGGTCGTCCCCGCTACACCTAGCCCCTAAAAAGGATAAAGGTTGGCGGCCTTGTGGAGACTACAGAATGTTGAACGCCAGAACCATACCAGATAAATACCCCATAAGGCATATCCATGACTTTTCTCATAACCTGTCTGGTTGTACTGTATTTTCTACTATTGATTTGGTAAAAGCGTATAATCAAGTACCGGTCCACGAGACGGATATAGCGAAAACTGCGATCACTACACCCTTCGGCTTATTCGAATTTCCGTGCATGACATTTGGCTTACGTAATGCGGCTCAAACTTTTCAGAGGTTTGTTGATGAAATGACCCGTGGCCTAGATTTTTGTTACCCTTATTTAGATGACTATTTAGTTTTTTCAAGGTCACATACCTTGCACGAAGATCATCTCCGTCAACTCTTCTCCAGAATGAGAGACTACGGCGTAGTGATCAACACATCTAAATGTGTCTTTGGTGCATCAGAGGTAACATTTCTAGGCTATCATATTTCTCAACAAGGAACGAAGCCTCTGGAAAGTAAAGTTCAGGCTATTAAGGATTTTCCACAGCCTAAAACGGCTAAACAACTAAGGCGTTTTTTAGGAATGATAAATTTCTATAGAAGATTCATACCACAAGCCGCAATAATTCAATCCCCTTTAAATGCCTTATTAACTGGATCTATCAAAGCCTCACAGCCTATTGTCATGGACGAGGGTGCGATAAAAGCTTTTGAGGAGTGTAAAGAAAGTCTTTGTAAGGCAGCATTATTAGCTCATCCTGACTCTAAGGCCAAACTAGGTGTTTTCACCGATGCCTCTGAAGAAGCAATAGGAGGAGTCTTACAACAACAGAAAGACGGTTATTGGCAACCTCTCGCATTTTTTTCACGCAAGTTGAGCCCTGCACAAAAAAAATATTCAACCTATGACCGAGAACTCCTTGCTATCTATGAGAATATTAAGTACTTTCGCCATTGGTTAGAAGCTACACATTTCACAATCTATACCGATCACAAACCTCTCTGTTACGCTTTTCATGAACGAAAAAGTAACTGTAGCCCCCGCCAGTATAGACATTTAGATTTTATTTCCCAATTTTCAACAGACGTACGACATATCTCAGGGAAAGATAACGTAATTGCTGATACACTTTCTCGTGTAGACGAGCTCAGTGAACCAGTGGATTTAGAGTTATTGGCTAAATCACAGAACACTGACCCAGAATTAGCCCATTATCTCAAAGAGCAATCCTCTCTGCGTATTGAAAAAATGTTAATACCTGGAAGTCGTACTGAATTGTACTGTGATATCAGTACATCGACTCCCAGACCTTTTGTACCGCAGCCCTTGCGCAAAAAAATTTTCGAGAATTTACACTCTCTTTGTCACCCCGGCGCTAATGCTAGTGCAAAACTCGTAGCACAAAGATATGTTTGGCCACAGATGAGGAAGGATTGCCGAGAGTGGTCTATGTCATGTTTAGCCTGCCAGCGCACCAAGGTAAATCGACATGTAAAGTCCCCTTTAGGTACTCTTGATTTACCTACAGCGCGATTTAAATATGTTCATTTAGACCTTATTGGGCCGTTACCTCCTTCCCGTGATTACCGTTACTGTTTGACAGTCGTCGATCGCTTCACGCGATGGGCTGAAGCTGTCCCAATAACTGATATCACCGCCGAATCTGTGGTCAAAGCGTTTCTTCTAGGATGGGTGGCTCGTTTTGGCTGTCCCACGGACGTCGTTACAGACCGTGGAAGACAATTCGAGAGTGCAACATTCCAGCAACTGTCAAAAACGTTAGGCTTCAGACACCGTAAAACAACAGCATATCACCCACAATGTAATGGGTTAGTAGAGCGATTTCATCGCCAGCTAAAGGGTGCTATTATGTGCCATGCTGATAGCAGTTGGTCTGAAGCATTACCTTTAGTATTGCTTGGTATCCGAAGTTCTTTCAAAGAAGATCTTCAGTCATCATCAGCCGAACTTGTGTATGGCGAACCTTTGAGACTGCCGGGTGAATTTTTCGGACACCACGTTGACAAATGCTCGACTGATCTGACTGACTTTTCAGCACGTATCAGAACATTTGCCAACAACTTACAACCAGTAACCACTTCGAACCACTCGGCTAAAAAAATTTTTATTTATAAAGACCTCTCTTCGTGTTCACATGTCTTTCTCCGCGAAGATGCCCTAAGAGGATCTTTACAACCAGCATATACCGGCCCACATGAAGTGGTTGACAGAGGGTCAAAAATATTTAAAATTAGAATCAAAGGCAAAGTGATCACAGTATCGGTAGACAGATTGAAACCAGCCTACATACTGTCTGATCCCGATGACAGAAGTAGTGAGTCACATGTTAAAAACTCTACTACTCCTGTTCCTGCCACTAAAACCACTCGATTTGGCCGTCATGTCAAATTCCCAGATTTTTATCGTCCTTAAACAAGGACTCTGGAAGGGGGGTGATGTGGGCTACTCATATAACATAAATTTTATTATTCCCCATATATATTTATGTACACGTAAATATTTTATACAACACAACACCAATATGTTAATTATAATATAATCATATCTAAGAACCTTATTTAATAATCCATATAAGTATATCAACCAAATAACGTCATACATATAATATTATTTACTTATTAATATATATATATATATATATACATACATAAATAAATAATATCTAAATAAATAATATTAGCTATATACAGACAGACAAACAGCCTGCGCATGCAATATTAGTATTAATATAGGTGTGGCGCGAGCGCGGAGACTGGTTCGGCCGGTCAGCTGTACCGCGCCGTCCCTCACCCCCGCCTCCGCGACACTCCTAGAACTCACTCGCAACGCGGACGCGCGCCAGTCACAATCTGCTTGTTTGACGTGCAACCCGTATCGCTTGATTTCTCACGCTAATTACGCGCGACTGTAAATCGTAGCCCTAGATATAGTTCTATCACCTCTAACTATTCTTCACGTCTGTCTTTCTGCTCTGTATCGCTGTGTATGAACTTCTTGTGCTTATTTCTCCTTCTATCTATCGTGTAGTAACTGTGTTGTGCAATTAAACGTTTTGCATACAAAACATACGGCGTACGTTATTTATCGCTGTCAACAACACACACCGCACTACAAATTCTATAAAAGAAAACATAAAAAGTGTGGAATCTTGGATGCGGCGTCCCTAGTTTTTTTCCGCCATCTTAGAGCACCAACCCAAATGTTGGCACACTTTTTTCGTAGGTATTTCATGTCTATTGGTTAATATAGTTTAAGGTGTTGTGTAGTATCAGTATGTAATATAATTTGTGATCAGTATCTATCTCAAACACATCTCAAAACGTCTCAAAACAATCACTACAGCACTTATTTATAGAATAGCATTATTCTTCTGAGGTATCTATATTAGTCTGTGCATTCATGTCATATAGGGCCGTGTTCCGTTTCGCGATTATAGTGACCATCAGCACTGTGAGCGCGCTAACAGGCGGTGGGTCGAAAGATTAATATGAGGGACATAGAGGTTTTCTTTGAAAATCGTATTTTTTTGCATGCCGATCGATAGTCCTTGAGACACTCGTACAGACATGTTATATAACATTTTTCGTCATAGTTTGGCCATAAAAAAATAATTTGTGTTTTTTTTGTATGAAACATGACCTAAAGTACTAAATATCTCCCAGGAACTGCGTGACCGTACCTTATAATGACTTAGGTTGGCATAAGTGCATTGTGTACTAACATCCTAATCTATTTTTAGCTGCTCCAAACAGCAATTTTGCCTGTTAAACAGTTCGGAAAAAAAATATTTTGACTAATCCTATTATGGGATTATAATTACTAAAAAAGCGTCGATTAGGGTACTAGGAACTAATTACGTAGTTAGTCTACATTCAGAGAATAGTGGTTCCATAAAATAATATTATAATTTTTACAAAATAACACACATTTATAAATATTTGTTTAATAGTAATTAAAATATAAATTAAATGAAAAAATGTATAACTTAGGTACAATGCTAGCTACAAGGAAGATATCGTGACAGTGACAGCAACAGTCGTGTCAAATCAATATTTATAAAATCCTACATTAATAATCCGTATTTTTACGGGTTTTTTGTTATTTTCAACAACTCTCAAAATTATTCCGTGTGTTATTACTATATTTCCTCTTCCTCGAAGATCGGTAATTTCATTATGGGTGCACTCTCACTCCCTGCCGCTGTTTGACATTAAATATACGGTTCTTCCTGCCACACAGTGAGGTAAATTATTCCTGAAGACTGATTCTTTCTACTTGAACTTGAAGATAAATATTATTCGGTTCCTGCTGCAATCCTAAAGCGAAGTTCATGATACTTGAAGATAAATGTGTATACTGAAGATATGTATACCTATGAATGTGTGCTGCTCCTTTACTCGAACAATGATCTATGTTGCTGCGGAAGGATACTTGAAAGGTGACGACGATACAAATTTCCAGTTTCCTGCTTTGCTCATCTTTACGCTTCTTCTATTGAGATCAAATCTTTTCGAGTTTTTAAATGACTAAGAGATTTTTACATATTCTGGTGCTACGTGTCTGTGTTCGTAATCTAGTACTAGTTTAATGTTTTTCTGTTTTAATTTCTGTTAGTTATTAATATCTTTTTGTTTTTTAGCCTTAATATCCTTTAGCTTTTTTAGATTACCTTTTATATTTAATTATATCACAACCAGATTTAATTAAGTGCCCACAATGTCCCGTAGACCGTTTGTTCAAAGGCCGAAGAGGCCTAAACATTCATATCACCCGCACACATATTACCCACTCCATTTCTCACTCACAACCTGTACCATTCCAAGACGAATCAAATTGAAATTCTCGCGTTGATCTCCCATCATCACTTCCATTCTACATTAATCACCTTTCATATTGTTTTAAATCGATTCCAATAGTTAAAAGGATTCCTCGGGATGCAAGATTATCCTTAGCACAGTCTCCTTCCTCCTATATTAAAAACGTCTGTAAAAATAACAATAGTCAGTCGTGGCAAGATCTTTTTCTCTATCCTTTTACTCACTTCCATGCCCCTAAATCTGCTGCAAAGCGATCCCTAACTGCTACTCTTAAAAGTAACTCTTGTAATCCGTCTATGCCTCAAGTGACCACAACTTCTAACTTAAAATATTTTAATTTAAAACGTGCAGTGGAATCGAAAGTGATGGATGGAGACTTAAAAAACGCAGCGAAAATTTTATTTTCTGATGATACCCTTGCACCGTATTCTCCCGAAACACTTGAAGGTCTCCGCAGTAAACACCCGTTCTCTAATCCTCCTTTGCTTCCAAAACCTTCTTCTTCAATTCTACATCTTCAAATCAGCATCGAGGATATTCTCTCCGCAATTAACTCTTTTCCTAACGGGTCATCTGGCGGAATCGATGGTCTAACTCCACAACACTTGAAAGATTTAGTTGGTCCTTCTGCTGGTGATGCTGGAAGAACCCTTCTCTCCGATTTGACAAACCTGTGCAACCTTCAACTTAGGGGTGAGGTCGACCCTTCTTTCCCTCATCTTCTTTTTGGTGCTCGGCTCTGCGCATTCAACAAAAAAGATGGTGGATTAAGACCAATTGCTATAGGCTCCACTTTACGCAGACTTACTTCTAAGTTGGCTTGTTCCAACATTTTTTCTGCTCTTAAATCAAAATTTCAACCTGTTCAGTTAGGTTTTGGTAGCAGAGGAGGATGTGAAGCTGCTGTTCATTCCGTTCGTACTTTTATGTCTCTTGGAAAGGCTGATATCCTCCTCGAGCTTGACGTCAAAAATGCGTTCAACACTCTAGACAGAAAAGTAATCCTGACCGAGGTCGCCACCCATCTCCCACAAATTTACTCTTTCGTTTGGCAATGCTACAATGCTCATTCAAACTTACTATATGAAAGTGATTCTATTTCCTCAGCGGTCGGTGTACAACAAGGTGATCCTCTCGGCCCTGCCCTTTTCAGTCTCGGTATTCATCCTGTGATCTCATCTTTAAAGTCTGAGCTTAATATCTGGTATCTTGATGACGGTACCCTTGGAGGTGAAGTTGATATTGGTGTCGATTCTGGCATGATTCTCTAAACCTAAAACTAAATTTGACAACAGTCTATCCTTGTCATACTCTATACAAAATGACAAGGAGAGACTGTTGTCAAATTTAGTTTTAGGTTTAGAGAATCATGCCAGAATCGATACCATTGTTAAAAGCGATTTTTTAAAATTAGTGCAAAATTTCAAAGAAATCGGTTTAGAGATAAATATTAGCAAATGTGAAATATAGAAAATGTGAAATTGAAAAACAATTAATATTAAATGATTTTTCCTTAGTAGCACCCGGTATCAAATACGTTTCTAAAGATCAGCTTAGTCTTCTTGGAGCCCCTCTTCTTGATGAAAGTATTAAACAAATTTTAGAAACTAAAATCAATATTTTCAAAGACCATTCATCTAAACTATCTATTTTAAATTCTCATGTCGCATACACCATTCTTAAGTTTTGCCTATTTGTTCCAAAATTCACATGCATTATACGGTCTAGCCCTGTTTGGAAATCTCCTGATCTTTTAGAAGAAATCGATACCTGCCTCAAAATTTTTTTCGAAAAAATATTTAATTTAAATATGCCTTTCTCTGCCTGGACACAAGCTACCCTTCCAATAAGACTTGGCGGTATCGGTATTAGAAAAATCTCTAGTGTAGCTCTCCCAGCTTTCCTGTCCTCTGTACACAGCGTTTCAACATTATGCCACAAAATATTTTTTTTTTTTTTTTTTTTTATGTAAGGCCCGGCAAATGACCTCCTCCCGCCTGATGTTAAGCGGTGAAAGAGGCCCAAATGAGTTGACAGATAGAGTAGGGACGACATCCACTATCCTACCTGCCCGCCCCTTGCCGGCCTAAAAGATGCTTTTTCACACCTCTTTTGAAGGAACCCATGTTGTAGGATGGAGGAAACACGTGCGCAGGTAGAGAATTCCAAGTGTGGGATGAACAACAGAAGAAGGAATCTTGGAATTTCTTGGTACGGTGTGAAAAGGAGGACACAGTGTACGGATGACTCCGAAGGCCCTTACGCGTGTTTCTGTTAAGGAATGGAGAGGGAGGGATAAGGTTAAAGAGCTCCTCAGAGCATTCCCCATGGAACATTCGGTAAAAGGCGCTAAGAGAGGCGATGTCACGACGAAGTTGTAGAGGCTCGAGGGTGTTAGTTGCCTCTACATCGCCAATTATTCGAATAGCGCGACGCTGCAATCTGTCCAGAGCATCGAGGAGGTACTGAGCGGAGCCGTCCCAAAGGTGCGAGCAATATTCCACGCAAGACCTAACCTGAGTTTTATACAACAGGCATAGTTGGTCCGGCGCAAAATACCTACGCACCTTGTTTAGGACACCGAGTTTCCGTGAGGCAGCAGTTATAACGGATTCGATGTAGTCTCTGGGGTTCAGATCGCAGCGAATGTTCATTCCGAGCAAGGTGATGTTACTCTGTGTGTGAAGGGTTGTGCCCTGAAGAGAAGGAGGGGGGAGGAAAGGTGACCTTTTCGCCGAGAACGCGCACACCTGTATTTTCTTAGCATTGAACTCGACAAGATTGTTGGAACCCCATTCGGAGATGAGGTCCAGCGTCCTGTTGAGCTCAATGATAAGATTCTGCCTCTCCCTATCAATATTGCCACGAGCAGCCCCTGAGCTTCCGTGATATCCCCCATGCACTGTACTGTCGTCTGCATAGCAATGTATACTTCCCAAGGAAAGCATGTCATTGATATGCAGAAGAAACAATGTTGGGGATAGAACGGAGCCTTGTGGAACACCAGCATTCACTGCCACGAACCGCGAAGCGCAGCCGTCAACGACAACGCGAATTCTACGCTCGTGGAGGAAGCTGGCAATCCACGTACAGAACTGAGCGGGCAATCCGTATGCCGGAAGCTTGGAAAGGAGAGCCTTGTGCCAGACTCTATCAAAAGCTTTGGCGATGTCGAGACTAATAGCCACAGACTCGCCGCGCTTATCGATAGATTCACCCCATTTGTGCAAAAGGAACGCTAGAAGGTCACCTGTTCACCGTTTAGGACGAAACCCATACTGACGGTCATTAAGCAACGAGTGACCTTCCAGGTAACGGATCAGCTGGGTGTTAAGGATCCTCTCCATGATTTTACACAAAATGGAAGTGACGGCTATAGGGCGATAGTTAGCCGGATCAGAACGATCTCCCTTTTTGGGAACCGGCTGGACATTGGCCTCTTTCCAAGATTTCGGCACACAACCAGCAGAGAACGACAGACGGTATAGACGCGTCAGGACCGGAGTCAACTCCGCTGCACACTTCTTAAGTACAATCGCAGGAATGCCGTCTGGTCCACTTGCTTTTCGAATATCAATCGACTGTAGCTCCGCCCGCACATCTCGCTGTCTGATGCGGATATCGGGCATAGTGCTGCCACAATTGGACAGTGTCGGAGGTTGTGCACCACAGTCATCGATACGGGAATGGGCCGCGAAGAGTTTTGCCAGGAGATCGGCTTTCTCCTGCGGCTGATGAGCAAGTGAGCCATCGGCATGTCTCAGCGGTGGCAGCGAGGGTTGGCAGAAGTTTGATTGCACAGCTTTGGCCAGGCGCCAGAAAGAACGGCTACCCGTAGGGTGCGCTAGCAGTTCCTGACCCACTTGTGCAATGCGCTGAGCATCCGCTCTAATGTAAGCCCTCTTACACAACTTGGTGGCATTATTATAGGCTGTTTTCAGTAGGTTAGTATTGGGATCCCTAGAAGCTCGATCTCTGATCCAAGCGCGGTAAGCTAGCTGTTTGTTTTCAACAGCAGAGGCACACTCGCGATTGAACCAGAGGTTACGTCTCCCTCTACTGACGAGATTGGAATGTGGAATATAATATTCCATTCCTAATCTGATCTCGTCAGCAACAGAGGTAGCGCAGGAGTTCGGATCCATCCCACTGAAACAGCGCTGCCACCAAGGGACAGACGCGTAATAATCCCGCATACCGTCCCAATCTGCTGACGCATAGTGCCACAGACGGCGTGCTGCAACCACAGGCGACGGTCGCGACGCCTGAGGCACTGAGACGGATACCAGGCAGTGATCTGAAGATCCTAGTGGAGCTCGAATCACCACCTGATATCCGTCGGGGCGATTTGTCAGCAGAAGGTCCAACAAAGAGGGCGCTTGACCGATAATATCTGGTACCCTGGTGTGCTGGGTAACCAATTGTGTCAGGTCGTGCGTGAGAGCGAATGCGTGGGCAGTCCTACCCGCATGGTCAGTTTTAGAGGAACTTAACCACAACTCGTGGTGAGCATTGAAGTCCCCTAAAAACACCAGCTCGGCGGAAGGAAATTGCTCCTGCGCGTCATCTGCCACCCGACTTAGGTGTTCAAAAAGTCGAGTTGTCTCCAAGTCACCACGGTGGGAACGATAGACGCACACGTAGACACTGCAATGAATGCCAAAATCGACGTGTACCACAAGGAGGGAAAAGGAAGGTTCCTCCAAACAGCGCAGGCGACGACAACAAACGTCCGCCCGGACGAACAAGCAAACACCTGCCTTTGCCTTGAAGGACTCCTCAAGAGCGTAGCCGGGGTAATTAAGGTAGCTTGTATCGGCCGGGCAGATAATTTGCGTCTCTGTCAAAAACAGCATTGCTGGACGGGCTGTCTCGAGATGGTGGTGGACAACCAAGAGGTTAGAATGGAGCCCGCGGATGTTAGCGAGCCCCACCTCGAATAGTGGTGTTTTGGTGGGATAGTGCACCGCTGTACGACCAGTCCTAATATTGTGCGCTGACATGTTTGTTGGAGTGAGAGGTGTGAAATTGAGGTGTCGTTGCAGCGATTAGCATAGTTAACGTGTGTAGGCCTGTTTCGCCAGGGAACAGCCGACAGCTGATTTGCGCTGACTCTCCGCACGAAAGGGCCCCCGAACCCCCCCGGAAGTGGTCGCCGGGACCCACCGTCCGGTCACCAACCGGCACGACGGACCACCCCGAGATTATGCGTGGCATGGTGGGGCAGCCTCACGGACTGGTTAGGTCCGCTTGGGCCCCTGTACTGTACCACGGGCGGCCAGCGGAACAGCCGTTTCTTCGGGTCTTCCTGGGCGGAGGGTCAACGCAGTCAACCTGGCACTGGGTCGACGGAAGCCCACACAAACCACACGAATCGCAGCAACGACCCCTCAAGCTCTGGCTGTGCGATGACTGATCCCGAAACGCGGACACAAAATGCCCACTTGACGGGTTTTACGTCATGCGCACGGTGGTCGCTAGCCAGTCGGGTTTTTCAAGCCCTACCACCAGAAGTTGGTCACTCGATTAGCACCACCCGGGGATCACGTGTAGGGTCTCGAGGGTAAAACCTACGGACGTGAGCGACTCCAATCCCCTGAATATTGACCCTTCTTCAATTGATAGTTTCAAAGAGGCTCAGCCCCTGTAGCACGTCCACCAAAACACGATATGATAATGCGATTTATCGCGGTAAACTATCAAAATATGACGAAACCCTATTGTATTTTGACAGTTCACTGTGATAAATCACTTTATCATTTTGTGTTTTGGTGGACGTGCTAGGGGGGCAGGAAACTTGGATTTCCCTCTGCCCTAGCGCTGACGTCCCAATGGAACCACATATCCAAAAACGTTGGGACTCTCCGCTGGCAGAGGCTACACAAGAGAACTTATTAACAAATAGCGCAAGTGATCGTGACAGAGCACGCCTTCTAGCTGTTTCGGAAAAGGAATCCAATCACTGGCTACACGTTATTCCATCTAAAAACTTAGGAACACTACTAGACGATCTTAGTTTCCGAATCGCAGTTAGTCTTCGTCTGGGATCTCCGATCTGCTTCCCACACTTCTGTCCCTGCGGAGGTGATGTAGATTGTTTCGGACACCATGGCCTCTCCTGCCGATTCAACGCAGGTAGGCTGCCGCGGCACAATTCCCTAAACGACATTATTAAAAGGTCTCTAGCCACCATCGACATTCCAAGTGTTCTTGAACCACCTGGAATTGCCCGCGATGATGGAAAGAGACCTGATGGTTTGACCCTAATACCCTGGGAGCGCGGCCTCTCGCTTATTTGGGACGCCACATGTGTGAATACTCTTGCTGCTTCCCACCTCAATGTCACTTCGTCGAGAGCAGGAGCTGCGGCAGACAAAGCTGAACATGCCAAGCGACGCAAATACGAAATTTTATCCAGTAATTACATATTTGCGCCGCTTGGATTTGAAACTCTTGGACCGTGGGGTCCATCTGCCAAAAAGTTCATTAATACAATCAAACCCAAAATCATTGCATCAACTGGTGACAAGAGGACTGGCTCTTTCCTCGCCCAAAAAATCAGCATCACGATTCAGCGAGGCAATGCAGCCAGTATTCTTGCCACCATGAGCCCCGGTTGTGACCTCTTCGACCACCCTCCTGGACCCTTTATACCGACAGTATTATTTGAAGTTCTTAATAATAATTATAATTGTGATTTCATATTAGAAATATACTTGTTAATGCTAGCTTAAAATATAAAAAAAACTTATCTAAAATTATAACAAAAACGAATATTAAGCAATATGTACAAAAAATACTAAGCTTAAATTCTACAGCACCAATGATTATATTAGAGCTTAAAAGAAGATTGTTCGATATACTGTTTGTTATACTTAAATAATACATAATAAATAAAACACATTTTACGTTTTTTTTATGAAGAAAGAAAACAAAACAAGTGAAATATTCAAAAAGAAATTACATACAAAACAACATCAAATGAAACTACCTAACTTATTCACTATCGCTAAAGTTATCCTGTAGTGAGTCTATGTCAATAAATCCCATTTGTTTTGGTTCGGTAGGGAGAAGCATCAGAAGTTCAATGGTTTGAGAGTCTGTTTTGCCATTCTTGGCCTTATACTTGTTAGCACTGGATCTGAGGACAAAAGAAGATTGTGCAAAATATCTTCATATGTCGCTAAACGGCTTATTTTCCGAGAATGGTCCCTTCTGAAATTTCTAAAATCTTTATTACGAGCTTCTGATGCTTCTTTCGAGAGTTTACTAATAGGAATCATACCAAAATGCTCGATTATATCGCTACCATGCATTAACAATTTATGAACACTAGATGGCATATAATACCATGGATCTTATCTTGTCTTAGAAGTGGGGTGGCCCAAGTTATAAGCCTTCGCACTTCGAACGACTCTGGATCTATTGTGCTTCCCCGTGTGTTAGTCCCTAATGCCATCGCCACCATCGGTCCAGTTCATCATGGCCATGACCTTGATGGTGTCCTTTGGTGGCATGCCCCTGTAATCTTCCGGTTTTGGATAACCAATCCCCGTCAGCATTTGCCTCCTGCAGGCTAGAGCATCGCAATGGCACAGCAAATGTTCCATGCTTTCCTCTTTATCCTCGCAGGCCCTGCAGATTTTGGAACTAGCAAGTCCCATCCTGGTTAGCATTATCCTAGTGCCAAAATGTCCGGTGAGAGCACCGAGCATTAGGCGGGTCTGGGATCTGCTAGAGCTCAATGTAAATTTGAGCCAATTGTCCATGCCCATAAAGAGCTTGGCGTGTTTCATTCCATTCTGTTTGGCCCATTCTTCCTGGTGCCTCCTTTGAGATTGAGCTCTTAGGCCTGTACTGACTGATTTTGCGGTGATTCCGACAAACGGTTCCGGCCCTACAAATTGTGTTTCCGATCCCTTTCTTGCCAGACAGTCAGCCTTTTTGTTACCATCGAAACCCTTATGGCCTGGAATCCAGACTAGACGTACAGTGTTGTCTTTACCTAGTTTGTTTAGTGCTTCAATTGTGTTAATCACTAGTTTGGATTCCACCTTGTATGACAGAAGCGCTTTGAGAGTCGCTTGGCTGTCACTGAGAATGTAGATGTTAAGGCCTTTGCGACCTTTGTCTAGATTCTTCTGTGCACATACAAGGATGGCGTATGTTTCAGCTTGAAACACAGTAGCCAGCTTGCCCATGCCGATTGAAATCTCAGTTTTATTGCAGTATATTCCTGCTCCTGTATCAGATTTCATCCTTGATCCATCTGTGTACCAAATCATGCTGTTTCCCTGGGGGGGAGCCAGCCCCTTATCCCATTCCTCCCTTGTTGGGATGTGTACTTGGAAGAGTCGCCTCAATACGTTTTTAGGTATCATTCTGTCGCTGGTTATTTCCAGCAACAGATGCTCTTCTTCAGCCTTAAATGCCGTGTGTCTTGATAGAGGCCTGTTCACGCTCCACAGGCCCAAAGTTCTGAGCCTGTAGAGTGCTCTCATAGCCTCTCTTCGTATGGCGCTGTGCAGTGGCTCAAGATCTAAAAATCTCTCAGGGCCGCCGAAGGAGTTGTTTTGAAAGCCCCCGTTATAGCCATGCAGGCTAGTCTTTGGAGTCTATTTAGTGCTTCCCTGCATCCTGCATGTGACCAGATTTGTTCTTGTCCACCAGACAATACTGCCATAAGTTATGCCCGGCAGTATCATTATATTGTAAATCCAGTAGAGTATCTTGGGTTTGAGACCCCAGGTTTTACCGAAAGTAGATCGACACATGTTAAAAGTCCTTATGGATTTATCAATAGTGAGGTCTACATGTTTCTTCCACGTAAGTCCTTTATCTAGGGTAACTCCTAGGTATTTGACTTTTGTGGACCATGATATCTCATTGCCGTAGAGTTTTAAATGTCTCATATTATTGAGTTTCCTCTTTCTTGTGAACGGTATGATCACTGTCTTTTTCGGATTGATGCTAAGGCGTGTCTCCTTGCACCAGTCTTCGACCTTTAGTAGCGCCCCCTGCATTAGGCTGGCTACCACACTTGGCACCTTGCCATTAACCATAATGACTATGTCATCAGCATAACCCACCGTGTTCAATGGGTCTTTGTTCAGTTCTTCGATCAATGGGTCAATCACTAAGCACCACAGTATCGGAGAGAGAACTCCTCCTGTGGGCAACCTTTGGTTGTCATGATGCTCATTGTATCGCCTAATATGCTTGCAGATATAACTCTGCTCTCTTACATACAATTTATCCATCTTATAATGGTGTCATTGATGCCATGCTTTCTCGTCGCTCTGCTAACAGACTCAAATGTAATTTTTTCAAAGGCACCCTCTACATCGAGAAAGGCACCTAAGCATACTTCCCTTGAATCCAGTGCCTTTTCGATCCTGCTAACAACATAGTGTAAGGCAGTCTCAATTGACTTGCCTGCTTGATAAGCACATTGCATTGCATGTAGGGGCCGTTTCCTAAGCGAGCTTCTGATGCTTCTTCCGAGAGTTTACCAATAGGAATCATACCAAAATGCTCGATTATATCGCTACCATGCATTAAGAAATTATGAACACTAGATGGCATATAATACCATGGATACAATTGTACATATAAATTGGCTGTTTCGCGACAAAATAAAGAAAAGTTTGCAATATTTATACGTTCTCCAGACGCAATCGCTTGAAGAACTACGTGGAACCTTTCTATTAAATCTTTATCCAGGCTTGTTATGCGTGCTGAAGTATCTGCATTAGAAAAAATCTTCTAGCAGTGTTTCCATCATTTGTGGTACCTGCTCCTTGCTTAACAACACCAATCAGAATGCCACATTCACTAAAATCTTCTTGAATTTGTTTTTTCTTTTCAATTAATTTTTTAGTCGGTAATATTTAAATAAAAACTGCAGATTGCGTGTTGATAATATAATAGAAATTCATATATAAGATATTAATAAAATGTCACATAAAAAGAACTATCAAAATACAAACATGTGTCAAAAGTAAGACTAGCCAGGGTGTTGTATATTAAAAACTATAATTACAAAAAAAGGTTTGGTCTAACACCTCCCCGTAATATCAACACCCTGTACATGTGTATTTTATATTTAAAATTAACAAAGCACACTATACAAATAATAATTATCACGAAACTTTAACATTACAGAAACTACACTAAACCTAAACACTTAACACATTTTAAATGCTTTATATAAGTTAAAGGTTTGGTAAGGACATCGGCGACCATACAGCCAGTAGGTATGTATTTAAAAATAATTTCATTACTGTTGATGGAATGCCGTATGAAATGATACCTTACGTCAATATGTTTGGTACGAGAATGGTGAGTATTATTTGTAGTGAGTTTAAGTGCACTTTGATTGTCGCAATGAATGGTGATTGGGTTGATATTACCAAATATTTCTGTGACTAATGACTTGAGATATATAGCCTCTTTAGTAGCATCACTAAGAGCCATATATTCAGCCTCTGTGGTTGATAGTGCGACTGTGCGTTGCTTTCTAGACTCCCAGGATATAGCAGAGCCACATGAAATAAATACATATCCGGTATACGACCTACGGTCAATTGGATTTGATCCGTAATCTGCATCGGCATAACCTATAATGTCATCATCACTGGATAGAGAGTACTTGAGCTTTTTATCCTTAGTAGCCTTTAAGTACCTTAATACACGTTTAGCAGCTCTCCAATATTTAAATAAAAACTGCAGATTGCGTTAATAATAATAATAATAATTCATATATAAGATAATAATAAAATGTCACATAAAAAGAACTATCAAAATACAAACATGTGTCAAAAGTAAGACTAGCCAGGGTGTTGTATATTAAAAACTATAATTACAAAAAAAGGTTTGGTCTAACAAGATGACAGCCCATATTGGTACATATTCGTGTTTTTGGTCTTCGTTCCACAGAATCCAAGTCGTTCATGTCTGATGGTTTTGCCTTACAAATATCATAAGCTGATTTTGATGTCTCAGACAAGTAAGAAGTAATCTTGCCATCGATCATGGTCATTAACAACAGGGGCCTTACCATGAGCTTTTATAAAACCATCCATAATCCGTGCAGTTCTTAAGCAGGCCTTAAACAGGATTGCTTAAAATCGTACTACGAGCCCTGTTTAGGTGAACGGCTTATAGATTGCTTGAGTCGTAAGGTGAACGGTTATTTGTCTCTGGTCTGCCTTAATGTTAAAACGAGATAGCGCTATACAACTGTTGTATCTGACATCTCTTTTCTTCGGAAGCATTCGAAAACCATTGAAAGATTAAATACCGGTTGAACCGGTAAAAGAAAATATCTCAACATATTTACAACTATTTGTTATTTTTGTTGTTCGTTTTGACGTTTTTTATTCTTAAAAAATGAGTTATTATATTTTATAGTTGTCTTTATTTTATTACATCTTTACTCTACATTCTCCAAGAATTTTCCAAGCTATTGATAGTGGAAGGAAATGTTCATAGCTTGTTATGAACGTACTTAACCTATGTACCTACATTAATTTATTAGAGGTGGCAGAAAATTTTAAAGAAATAAAGATCTTCGAAGTTTTGTATATAATACACCTACCCATTGTACTTTCACGATCCATTTCAAGAAAGCAGTCTTACAAGGGCATTACCATCCTTCTGAAAAACGAAAACTGAGCAAAAATCTCGATTCTGGGGAAATCCAAAAGAGAAACACCACCAAACAAAAAAGAATTTTAGACAACGACCAATCGTGTTCTAAAATACAGATGTTTTGTTTGTATTTTCTTCTTTGAACTATCGATAGAAAAGTGTGTCGGCAGTTTTTTGTGTTGATTCTTCATTGTACAAAGTGTTTGCAAGTAATTTACATCGTCGTGCTTTGTACAGCGATAAGAACTAAGAATATCTACCTATTACTTCCAGAGATTTCTCTGATTACTTCTGAATGAAATCAACTCGAATGGTATCTGGGTTCGTCAATGTTATAGATATTTTTTCGATGTTTGCATGACTTGGAAGACGTCTGGTAAAATACATATAACCAGTATATAGGTTTTAATAAGTCTGCACAGGCGAGAAGTGGAAAAAGATATGGAAAGCATTGCACAATTTATGTTTAGTAAATGAATAATAATTATGATGTTACTCTTCAACACCCACCAGCTATAGTCATCTCATTACCATGAATACTGAAAAGCAATCCATATGTGGGGCTAAATTATTGAAATGTTTAAAACCAAATAGGTATATGCAAATAAATCCAAAAAGTGTAAATTAATTTGAATGTGTAGTGCTCATGCGAATAAAAGACAGTTATTGTGAAGAAATAAATGTTTTATTATAAGTTGAAACCTGAATTTTGTTTGCTTTATTGAAGAAACTCACTCAGAGACAGCTAAATTTGAAGAAGTACCTATATTTATCATAGGATATCTGGTGAACAACCCAGAAGCGAACAACAAATTTCATTTTTGGTTGCTGCTTCATGTCTGCCACAATAGATGATCTTGCGCTGCAGTAGACGTTTGGTTAAATGCTTCTTGGATTAATCAAGATTAGCTTCATTGCATAGTGTGAATACAGAGGCGAAAATCTGGGCCAAGAAAGATTGGGAATAAACTGAAATTATTGTTTTTATTTTAAGACTAACATTGTAGAATTTTTTTGTTTCTTGTTTGATTTCATTGTTTTGAGCCTAACTTTTTATTATATTTTGGAAAAATGTTATTCGTTTTATTTTTACCAATAATAATAAAGCTTTATTATCTAGTGTATTTAAATTTTCTAAATGAGAGGATGATTTGTCCAAGTAAATGATTCGTGATTATACCCTAGATGATTTGCATAAACACATACATTGTTGTGATGTTGCAGTTAAGCATTTTTTTGCCCGAGCATTTCTCACGAGTTAATTTCTTTCTCTCAATCGATCATCAGTTGACCCTGGTGAGGTTAACTGATGATCAACAAGACTAAGCACACACCCTTGTAGGTAGCATAAGAAACCTAATAAGTGTTTATTATAAACGTCTTTATGGTGAAATGATAAATCCACTTTCAAGAATTGAAAGCTTAATTTCACTGAATGCCCTCCTTTCTGTGTCTTATTGAGTGTGAACATTATATGCTAACAACAATGTGCATAAACTTAGATCTCTCTGCAATGCACATCTGAAATATTTTTTTTTATTTAATATATATGTAAGTTTTTTTCTATGTAATATATAGAAAGCTCTCACTTCAAGTTTTATAATATTTATATCATTTCCCATAGCACAAAAATTGTTGAGAAGGTATTAATGAACCGTCATATTAATTATTTTGTAAACTGAGTTTTAACCATTTATTACTATTTTTCAACTTTATGAAGTAGTGGGTACAATAATTTTTTTTGCTACAAAATTAAATTCACATCTGCAGAAAGAAATTTTGTTTGTGGAACAAGAAGTGCCTTTTTGCCTCAAACTCACTTTCGCATTTATAATATTAGTTAGGATGGTAAGATATTATGTGTAGGTTTGGTAAAAGCTATGGAAGCATTTTGCAAAGTTAATGCTTATCCTTAATAATTTGGTGTAATGCCACCACCACTTCAACTCACCGCTGGGCACAGGTTTCTCCACAGATGAGGAGGAATGAACCTACTACACCATTATGGGAGCATAGTAGGTAAGGTAGTAAGTTCACAATTTGAATCTTATTAGCCTTTATTATACACACCTTAACTCATACACATTACATTCTTTTAGCATATTTTTGGAAACCTCATTTATTTATTATTTGCACATTGTTAATGGCATCAATTTCTTGTGATAAAACAGGAAACCTGTCTGTTGAGCAACATTTTGGGGTTCTCCAGTTGAATTTTGGTATGATCCATGTGCATAAAGATAAACAGCTGTTAAAACCCTGTAACAGAAAAGGTTGTTTTTGCTAAGCTGTGAATTAAAGGTTGCTACAAAAAATGGCCCGAAGTGACCTTTGTTTCTAAATTTTAGTAATTTGAACTTAATTTTCACTATCAGTTGAAAGTATAGTAAAAATTTCTAACCAACTCTGGAGGTAACCAAACATGGTTAGAATGAAAAATGTTACCTACATTATTCTTAACATTAGATAAAGTAGAATAAAATAAAATTGATGTAAGTAAAGGCAAGGGTTTTTAATATAATCAATAAACAACTAACATCTATCTATTATAAAGTATATTAACTAACACAAAGTTGCTCTCTCTGTTTGTACGCTTAAATCTTTAAACTACGCAAAGGATTTCAATGCAGTTTTCAGCAATAGATCACTCTATCTATTCAAGAGGAAGGTTTGTATGTAATATACATATAATATTATTAATCACTCCAAACTGCCTCACATTAGTATTTACATTGCACCCGTGCGAAGCCGGGGCGGGTCACTAGTTGCTTAATAAATTCATTTTCACAGAGTAGGTACTTTTTTATACTGAAATTAATTTTCCTCTGAATCAAAGGTAGGTATTGATTGATTGTTCTGAGGGTATCATTAGTTAGCTTCTCTCGATGTCACTTGTTTTAAATCCGTGCGGTGTTCACTCTCCAAAAATTCAAATATTTCATTATCGTCACATCACATCTCAAGCAATATCTCAACTTTCAAGAGTAATAAACACTGTGAAAACTATATAAAAATTAAAAACACTCGGCGTGACTCGGCTATTAATTATACGAAAATTAGGGAGTTAAAATTAGAGAAAAAGTCACTACAGCCGTTTGAAAACATCTTAAATAAAGTTAGTTTTAACAATTATCTTATGAAAATTCCACCAAATTGGGCTTAATCCACTTCAATCTTGTTACAGCCGCTGAAGAGCAACTTTTTAAAGATTGCTTTATTTGACATTTAGGACGTTCAAAAGCAGTTTTCAAACAGTCAAACGGGCGGTCATGGTACGAAAGTTCATACATAAAAAAAGGTGAACGGTTTCTTGACGTCATTTTAAGCAGGCCTGCAAACGCGCTGCTTTAAGCCGGTCATGGTACGGAAATAGACAGCAATACTGTTTAAGGCCTGCGATAAGAGCTCATGGTAAGGCCCCTGATGTTCTACAATAACTTTCTTGACACTTGTAAGCTGAAGGGCATCTTGAACTGGGACATGGACGATAAGTCGCCCTTCACAAAAGCCGGGGAATTGTTGTCATGCCTCGACGGAGATCCGAGGGTCATCAGCGTGGACGTCATGAAAGTGATGTTCGAGAAAGGGAAAGTGTCAGATTACACTACGAAGGGAGAGGCGAAAACCTCAACTTTTTGCTAAAACATCGAGAGCAGAGTCCACGCGACGGCCAGATGGAATGTGGCTCAGCAAGAGCTCAAAGGCAGCATGAGGAGGCAGTGCAGGAGGAAAATGATAGGCGACGTCTCCAGCCTCAAAGGCCATCCCCGACAGACGACCTCGTTAGGGGAATATGTGCTGCCTTGGGCCACGCCCATCCTCGGGGACCAAGGAGCGTGACAGCAACGACCACAGACCCCAAAAATAGAGCACCCTCGATACTCAAACCCACAAAGACCACACTGGCCGACATGGGAAGGGTGAGGCCGCCGCCAAGACTATCATCAGACCGAGACGGAGACGACCTAATCAACGCCTACCTGGAGTACGTGGAAACACTACGGGCGACGCTGCTGGTAAAACACATCACCTGCAGCAAGATACTTGAAGCATTTCAAATAAACTCCCGAGTGTTGCTGCGGGAGCTTCTAGACGAGGCGAGGGCTGTGGTCTATGACAACAACTCCGGGACGGTGGTGGCGGGGAATCACCCCATAACTGAGGGACAGATGGCGGCATACAGTGGCACGTCGGGAATGGCGCGGGTGGATCAAAAAGCGACAGAAGAAAGAGGAGCCCTCACATTCTATGCACCGATCGATGACCCAATAGTGGTGATTGCTAAGTGCACTCGCTTTATGCTGGAGAGCCGGATTCTGGAAACGGCAAAAAACGTGACCGGAACCTGGATCGTAGAGCCATGGGGTAAGTTGGCAATCAGGTGGGTGGATGGGGTGCCGGGGTGTGGGAAGACCACATGGCTCCTCATTCTTGAGGAGCCATGTGGTCTTCCCAATAAAGGAAGACTTGATCATCACCAGTACACTCGAAACGGCAAAAGAGCTGTCGGACGAAGTGACGAGTCGTCTAGGGGCGGTCGCGAAGGGGAAAATAAGAACAATTGCCTCGGTCCTGATCAATGGGGCGAGAGCTTCAAAGCGCCTTTTAGTGGACGAGGCTCTCTTGGTCCATTTTGGAGCCATAGTTATGGCATCAAGGCTGACCGGAGCAAAGGAACTGGTTCTGATGGCAGACACTAACCAGATCCCCTTCATCGACAGAAACGACCTATTCGAAATGTGTTACGAAAGTCCTGCTGCCATTGTGTCCATTACCGAAAAGCTCCTCTGTACACACCGAAGTCCGATGGATGTGGTGTACGCTCTCCAAGACATCTACGAGGGCATTTACACATCCCGGCAAGTACTGAGGTCCTTGACTTGCGGAATGGCTTCGGGAGCGAGACTGCGAAGGTGTGACTCCAATACTCTCTTCCTGACTTTCACTCAAGATGAGAAAGAAGTGCACAGGAGGGATGGATTCGGCACTGGAGCAAAGTCTAGGTTGCTCACGATCCATGACAGGGGCTAACGTACGACCACGTGGTTGTGCTCAGAGGAGCGGAACCAAAGAACCCAGTCCACGACAGTGTCCCTCACGCGGTGGTCGCCATAACAAGGCACACGGTGACTTGCACCTATTACTACCGGGAGCTGAAGGAGGATGATGCCATTAGACGCCTCATTGCCTTTTCCAGAACGGCAACGGATCACGAGGTCGTCGATTATAACATTAAAATGGCTGTCAGAGCCCAGACACGCGCAGCGACATAGGTGCGGAAAATGAACCGCCTCCACCCGAATCCCTCTAGAGGTAGTCCCATTAGCCACAACCTTAGCAAAGTTATAAGATTAAAGATTAAAATTGTATATAAGTATAGACATAGTTAATTAAATAGTTAAAATTGATATATCCATAGAGAAATAAATGTACCGAATATAATGTTTTGGGAATATGTGAATAAAAAATGTGAATAAAAAAAATATATGTGTATGTACATATATGTGTATGTATCTTTATATGTTTGATTATACACGGTTATTTTTTTATCACCCTGGAAAATTTTAGGGACGCTTTAGGACACATCCATAATTATATAAAAATAAAAAAAAATGAAATAAAAATATAAAAAAATACAAAAAAAAATAAAAAAATCTCAAAAAATGCTGCTCTCAACTAGTGCAACATTTTTTGGATTTTTAAAAAAATGTATATAAAATTAAATAAGTGAGTTATTTTTTTTATTCATATTTAAAATATTCTAATACCATGTCGTGAAGCGTCCCTAAAATTTTCCAGGGTGATAAAAAAATAACCGTGTATACATAAGAACATGTAGAATAGTTTAATTTTAGGGGATGCGCAACTCACCCTAGATATAAGAGTAGTCGGAAATACATAAGAACACAATAGCACACCCCGGACACTCCATACAACGTTCGCAAATCAATTACCTATTACTACTAATAAATCAAATGACGTTTGTACACGCGCAAATGTGTGCGTGGAATCTAGTAGGGCTGAGTGCGGTTATCAATCGAAATGACGCGAGAAGTGCAGCAACTGCCTTCTCTTTTACCCGCATAGCGCTATCTCTGTTATCGGCCGGCGCTCGCGTCTACTCGATGAACGTGAAGTGTCGCCGCGCTCGAACGATCGCGCGCACCCTTGTATATGTGTCAGTGATGTCTACAACGAAGTGCCGGGTGGGGTGAGGTATTTGAAATGAGTGCGAGGAGGTGAGTGGCCGTTCTGTACGTAGTACTATTATCTATTCTGTGACAATAGAACAATAAGAAAATGAAAATCAAAAATATTAAAAAAAAGAAAATGAAAATAACAAAGGCACCTTAGATAAAGAATGAATAGATAGGACGTGACCATATACCCGTAAGGGACAGACATAGATGACGTCATACCTGCCTAAAGTAGATGGGTATACCAGTGTTGCTTTAAGTTTTACCCTACTTTATGTTTATAGTGGCTTTTACCACTATAAACATAAAGTAGGGTTGATTGATCTACGTATTTTTTTTGAGACATTTTAATGAGCGCCCCTCGCTCAATAATATGTCTCAAAAAATAAAAGTGGGAGGAAGTTGCGATTTTTTTTATTGAATTCTTCATTCAACCTTCGCCGCAGTCTAAAGTTATTTACACTTTTAAATAAAACTACACTTTTCGGATTTACTCGAGTATATTTCGTTTTAATACATTTTACTATTATTTATTTAAGCTATTATGTATACATCTTTACAAATATAAGAAAAATTATTAGGAATCATCATCATCATCCACACGCGTCCACTGCTAGACATAGGCCTCTCCAAGTGCTCGCCACTGAGCACGATACGCGACCACTCGCTTCCAGCTTTTGCCAGCTAGGTACCTTGCGAAGATCGTCGCTCGATTAAGAATACAGCGGGCAATAATCATTGTTTTTTCTTTATCTCTGCAGTTTATTTAAAATCCAATATTTACACATTTACTAAATATTTGTGAAGATTTAGAAAATGTATAATATTAAATTTTAAATAAACATTTTCTAAAATTAGATTTCAATAGCACCGTTATTGTCATCGAATAAAGTACTTCGGCTTACAGAGATAAAATTCACTACAATACAGGTAAAAATACACTTGGGCTGGGTGAATGGGTGGCGAATTTCCTTAAAGGTTCAGAATACTTTCTTTTGTCAACTCCTAAAAATCTTTTCAGAAAATCTCTATTGGTTCCTCCTACAGTATCTATCACTTCAAATCACTTTACACATTTTCAAGTGTGACTACTTTTTGTCCCAATCGTCTAAGCGATTGACGCACTGGCCGTATTTTATTATTTGATGACCTCGCTGATTGTTTGAAACATTTGAAGCCGCATTTTTCTCTTTCGGGGCGTATTCAAATTTAAACCGAAATCCAACACCGATGCGTCCTGAAACAATATGTATACAGGTTAAAAATAAAAGGAGGTTCCCCGAAGGAAATCTGTTAAATACAGACAAACAAGCAAATGGAAAGTCTCACTTCAAAAGAATTACCTTTGTTATCTAAAATGCTCAAAATTTTATACTTAAATATGTCAATATTAATGTAACACAGAAACTAATACGTGAGTTCCCTTTTACGTAACAAATTACCTACGAATCAAGGAAAAATAGTCGTAGCGTAACTGGTATCATTATAACCCGGCAAAATGTTATACGCGTTGGCTGTATACGTGGCCATATTGTATGGCGACATTCCTAGCTTGTTAGGTTAACAATAACCTTACTACTTAGTTTGAAATTTCATGTTTAATCCCATAATATGATTGAGAACCATAGTAGAAGGATAAAATATTGCAATATAACTTGTATTTATAATTTAAAAAATAATTTTGGCGCTTTTTATTGACACAATTTAGGTCTTACCTGTAAAAGGTTATATTTTCCTGTTTTCTAGCACTATCACTATTACAAACTAAAACGGAGCAGTGCACCATGATTTAAATGTTCAAATAGTTCACAATTACACTAATTAAAGTGTTAAATAATTACACAGTAAGCTATAATTCACAGAACAAATTTCTTCCACGTATTTGTTTAGCACCAGACGCTGGTGATAAACAATCCCCACTACCCGTTTCACCTATATACGGTAACAAGGACAAAAAAAATTATGCCATCTTCTTCTTTCCTTTGGCAATGTGTATAAGTTTATCTCTTTTCCTCATGTTTGACGGCTTTTATAGCCCATCTATTTCATTCTATATCTATGAAAGGCACGGACCACGAGTCTGTGGTGATTATAACTAAAAAAAAGCTGAAGGGCATCTATCTCATCATCTATTGATTTTTTTACACTTTCGACGGATAACTGATTTTCTTTCATAAACATAATTGGTCGACAATAAAATGTTGATGAGGGTCTATCGTTTTCCCATACTGCAACACCATCACGCAATAGCCTAATAGGTACTAAACTGGCCATAAAAACACTTGAATCGTCATCATTATTATCAGTATTTTTCTGTTTATAGTTACTCTGGCCTGCAGCTCCATCAAAACCCCACTTGCTAATTAGTTTAAAATCTTCTTTATTTTCTGTAATAATTTCAACAGCTTGTAAAAGTCTGATCGCGATTAGGTTTAGTAAGGCTTGCAACTTGATAGAAGCCCCCTTATCGGTTAAAATTATGTCTTCTTTTGCTGGGTAACATTCTAATTTAGCTAGTTTTATTTTGTGATATGATGGGTACAATTCCGTTCCTTGTTCACTGGCAGATTCTCTCAAGCTAATATATTGCCACTTTGATAATTTTAGTGAAAGTAGTATAGTCAATGCTTGCATGTGAGAATATGTTGTATCTTTACTAGTCTTGCTATCTAAACAGCTCCTCACTTTTACAATGTCTTCTTGATGTTCTGTCAAATGCTTAATTATCAAACTTATTTCGTTCAAACGTTCCCACTTGTCTTCAATGATTGTATTGTAGCCGCGTTGAATTCTTCTGGAGAATAAGACTCGCTTATACGCGCTACACGTCTTCTTTTCTGCTTCGAGCTTAGTTCTTCAAACGGTTTCCTCGGAGTAAAAGAAGAAGTGGAAGTATTCTCTGTAGATGGTGGCAGATTTTCTATATTTTTCTCTATACCTGACGGTATTTCTTCTACATTTTCAATAACTGGATCAATTTGTGCTCAATATTTTCTTCATTTATAATTTGTGGCCAATTATTTGGGGTTTGTAACCAATCTCCGTTCCTTCTTAAAAATTGGGAAAATGATCGATGGGATTTTGTCCACCTACTATTAATATTAGCACAAAAACACTGGCAAAACTTTTTAATTTAACACTGTTTTCTTCCCGTCCCATTTTCTGCATAAGATGATTATATAACTTTTCACTGTCTGTCAAAGATTCTAACGTTTCCCTGAGGATTACGAATAGATCTAAATTATTTACAATGACCTCCATTGTAATCGTAAGTAATAGATCGCAAATCAAGTTTAGTGTTACTGGTAAAGTTTCACTGCACAAACTAATTTTTAGAATGAATACACCTTCATTATATAACAAAGTTCCAGGTTACTTACCCCCAACCCCTAAACCATTGTCTCTTTATTCGCATAATTATTAATATCCTAATGACCTGACATCATTATTACTTTAAAGTCATCCGATGATAACAAAAAAAGGTTTTAAAAGATTCTGATAGTAAAGAACAATGTAGGCTAACTACGTAATTAGTTCCTAGTACCCTAATCGACGTTTTTTCTTAGAATTGTAATTACAATCCCATAATAGGATTAGTCAAAATATTTTTTTTCCGAACTATTTAACAGGCAAAATTGCTGTTTGGAGCAGCTAAAAATAGATTAGGATGTTAGTACACAATGCACTTATGCCAACTTAAGTCATTATAAGGCACGGTCAAGCAGTTCCAGCCCCTGTAGCACGTCCACCAAAACACGATATGAAAAAGCGATTTATCGCGGTGAACTGTCAAAATACGACGAAACCCTATTGAATTTTGACAGTTCAACGCGATAAACCGCTTTGTCATATCGTGTTTTGGTGGACGTGCTAGGGGGGCTGGAAGATATTTAGTACTTTAGGACTTGTTTCATAAAAAAAAAACAAATTATTTTTTTATGGCCAAACTATTAGCTTTAGTGAAAAATGTTATACACGGTTATTTTTTTATCACCCTGGAAAATTTTAGGGACGCTTCAGGACACATCCAATATTACATAAAAAATAAAAAAATGAAATAAAAAAAATAAAAAAAATATAAAAAAAAATAAAAAAAATTCTAAAAATGATGCTCTCAACTAGTGCAGCATTTTAGTGCAGCAGCAAAATTAATATAAAATTAAGGAGGGGGGTTATTTTTTTTATTTATATTTAAATCATTCTAATACCATGTCGTGAAGCGTCCCTTAAATTTTCCAGGGTGATAAAAAAATAACCGTGTATAACACTGGCGGCGCGGCGTCCCTAGTTTTTTCCGCCATCCTAAAGCACCAACCCAAAATGTTGGCACGCTTTTTTCATAGGTATTTCATGTCTATTGGTATCTATAGTCTAAGGATTAGGTAAGTAGTCTGTGGATTAATAATCGTAGTTGGTGTTTTCTGCTGCTGATTAGAATTTTTCCGTGATTTTTCTTTCCAAGATAGAAGAGTGAGTGTTTTTGCAAATATTTCTATGCCAAAACTATTATTGCAACATTAAATTTGTATCCTATAATATATATATTGAAGTGCATAGCATATCACGTTTTTTTTTATTTTGACAATAAAGGTAAACAAATCCTCTGGAATATTTTGTCGTATAATAATTACGGTTATTGTTTCCTTTATTTTAAAATATGTTTGTGTGGATATGATAGTATGTCTGTTCATACTATATACAGGTTTTCTGGGGGGTAAACAACGAAAAACAGACTTACCCACTTTTGATTAAATTATGAAATTATTAAATTTCATCAATGATTATATGCTGTCAATTAAACGACGAGGATAGTACACTCTTTATATTTAATTAATTTTTACGTCGTCTAGTTACTATTTGTTGTGTTGTCTGTTATCTGGTAAGTGGTTTTTGGAAAGTCTAACACACTAACATTGATTGAAGGTTCACACAGAACCTCCCGACCGTAATTCATTATCTAATAAAAATGTTCTTCTTCTTCTTCTTCTTTTGATTATGGCAATGTGTTATCTTTTTGACAACAATTCTGCCAGCGACTTAACTTAGCATGTGTTTGGAGAAAAATATGTTCAAACCGACAGAGAGATGATCCACTTGTGTGATAAATAAGTTAACCCAAGTTAGCATGCAACCGCAACCTGAAATACAAACAAAGATGACGTCACAGTTGGATATTATTACATTTAATAAATTTAATAAGTACATATAGGACATCACATGAACCCAAAGTTAATAAATATGCAAAGTTAATAGGGAGGGGAATTTTTACATTAGTCAGTGATTCATAAACATCTAATTTACTTTTATATCTAATACATTCAAGGAAAATATGGTCTAAGGTGCCTTCCGCTAAACCACATTCACAAAGGGAGTTATCCCGAACTTTAATTTTATGGAGGAAGACAGGAGTACAGCAGTGACCCATGCGTAGTCTGCAAAGTACGGTTATTATATTTTTAGGGAGTTTTTTGTATTTAAAAAACCAAGGCCTAGACATGATAAGTGGTTGGATATTATAATAAAATCCACCTTTTGATTTGCTGGATATATCCCACATTTGTTGCCAATCTGACTCTAAAGCTGGTTTAGAAATGTTTATTAGGTCATGGGTATGCAGCAAATGGTATTTATTGCTCAGTGGCGAAGTTTCGGAAGCAGCCGCCTTGGCAGCAACGTCCGCACATTCATTACCTTGGATACCAGAATGGCTTGGTACCCATACTAGTTCCACCAATATACCCTTATTAAAACAGTTCAGTAAACATGTCCTGATGTCTATCAAAACATTAAATTGCAATTTACATTTAAAAACATTTTTCTGAATGGCTTTAAGAGCACTTAGAGAATCAGTGAAGGCAACAGCTTTTTTAAAATTATGAGCTTCTATGTACAGACAAGCCTCCAGAATGCCTATACATTCCCCTGTGAACACCGAAGACTCCGGTGGACTAATATATTGCAAGAATATGTTGGAATTTTGGAAGTAGACTGAGACCCCTACAGAGCCGTGGCGAGATAATTTTGAGGCATCTGTGTAGAATTTTGCAAAGTCATTCCAGCACTCATCAGTCAGGGTTTTAAATCTAGCACCAGCACACGGAGAGTCTTTAATTAGTCCTGTATCCAAGCGGATGCAGGGGTTGTAAATTAGGGGACCATATTTTGCGGAAAAAATTGGGGGTCGTATGTGACTGACAATTTGAGAGGAAATATTAAGAATTTTGTGAAAGCTTAAAATAAAAGGTGGTTTAGTTTTACAACGCCAATATGAATTATCTCCTGAATAACACAAATCATAAAGGGTCTGGAGTTTTGGTCGGAGAATATGGGAGGAGAAAGTTGAGATACGGAAAACAAATCGGTCGGAGAGGTATTGACGTCTCATTTTCAGAGGAGGATCACTGCATTCCACCTGCAGAGCATTAACTGGGGTAGACTTCATGCAACCACTTATTATTCTTAGGCATTGCGACTGTATTCTGTCTAATGACTGCAGGGATAGTTGATTGCAAGGCTCTAACAAGAAGGTCCCATAATCCATAACACTGCGAACCAAGGCATTATACATGATTTTCATAGAATAAGGATGGGCACCCCACCAAACACCAGCCAACGACTTTAAAATAGGGATAGTCTTCTCACATTTTTTGCGTATATGGTCAATATGTTTTTTACCCGAAAGTTTAGAGTCCAGATACACGCCAAGAAATTTGGCATAGTCATTAACTGGAATCACCTCCTGGCCCACTTGAACCAGAACTGATGGAATGGTTCTTTTCCGTGAAAACACTACAACCGAGCTTTTGGGAGCAGAGAGACTTAGACCGTGATCAGCCAGCCATTTGGACAACGAATTTAGTGATATCTCCAAGGATGCGGCACTATCAGTTATTGATTCTCCAGTGACATATAGCGCCAAATCATCGGCATATTGAAGGGAATGGCAATCAATATTTAAGGCAGAGTTTAAATTGTGTGTGTAAATATTAAATAGCATTGGACTCAAGACAGACCCTTGGGGTAAGCCTTTATAAATAATTCTAGAACCAAGTTCCTCTCCTGGGATTCTGATTCTAACAACACGAGACAGAAATAGGTTGATAATGCAGTTTATCATTCTTTCACAGATCCTCAGCTGTTGCAATTTTTGCCTGAGGATAGGAAGCCTGACATTGTCATATGCTGCAGAGACATCTAAGAATGCAGCAACAACAGATTCATTTTTAGAGAGTGCAGATCTAATATCTGTAATTAATACAGCAATGCTATCAATTGTGCTCAGTCCCTTACGGAACCCAAACTGTGTTTTAGGGAGGAGGTCATTGTGTTCTAGGAACCATTCAAGGCGGTTTTTAATTAGGTGTTCTAGGGTTTTTGTTAACACTGAAGAAAGAGCTATGGGTCTAATACCATTTGGGTCATCAATATTTTTACCAGGTTTAGGAACTGGGATGATTATTTGTTCTCTCCAGATAGGAGGAACAAATCCATTAATATAAGAAATGATGAGCAATTTTAAAAAATAGGATTTACCTTGGTTACCCAGGATAGCTAAGAAAGAATAAGGGAATCCATCGCCACCAGGTGCAGAATCATGTATAAGGGACAAAACAATATTTAACTCTTCCATTGAAAATATATCACTAAGTTCACAATTATCATTCAGATTAGGGGTAACATTATTGAAAGGGAGTTCATCACAATTTGGAACATAGTCGGGTGCTATTCTATTAAAAAAGTTTTCAGCAGCTTCATATGGGATAGCTGAAGATATTTTAGGACAAAAACTATTCCTAAACCTATTAATCTGTCGCCAGACAACAGAAGAAGGAGTAGTTGGAGATAGTGACGCACAGAACTTTGTCCAGCTTTGTCTTTTCTTCTGTTTTAAAAGTCTTTTGGTTTTAGCAAAAGTGTGACGGTATGCTATTAAGTTCTCAGTAGTCATAGATCGATTGTAGGCTTTTTCACATCTCTTCCTTTCTTTAATGGCTTGGGAACATTCATCATCCCACCAAGGAGGGGATGGGATTTTGTTGGTAGCTGCCTTTTTAATAGGAAAGCAGGATTCTGCTGTTGTCGTTAAATATTCATTAAATGAATTGAAATAGCCCTGAACCAAATCAAGATCTTCATTAGAAGTGATATAGACATTGTTAATAATTGGTAAGTTACTGAAATGTAGATCAGACTGGTCTCTGTACCTATTCCAGTCTGGGTTGGAGAGATGATATGTTAGGAGTGGAGGTAAAGATCTATCTGGCATATTATGGTGTGGGATTTGGATTACGATGGGAAAGTGATCACTACTATATGTTGAACATTCCAAGTCCCATACAAGACGACTAGCAATATTACTCGAGGAGAATGTTATGTCTACTGGGCTAACGTTCTGGTTGGGTAGTACTCTACGAGTAGATCTTCCATCATTTAATACACACATATCCAAGTCATCTAATATTTCAACCAATCCATTGGCTACCTGATCACAGGTGGAGGATCCCCATCTGTAGTGGTGGCAGTTGAAATCACCCATTACAATTGTAGGCCCAGGAACTGATTCCAGGATGTCTTTGATTGGAGGGAGGAGACTAATATGTGGGTGAGCAATATATACACTTAAGTAGGATATACCTTCTACGTGACAGGCAACTATGTTAATGTCATCACCATTGTAATTGATGTTGATAGCTGATGAAACTGCTTTCCTATTAACCAGCAAAGCAACTCCACCATAACCATCAGATCTATCATGGCGGTACACAGTATAGTTTGGTATGCTAAAGTTTAGGGATGGCACTAGCCAAGTTTCTGAAATGGCAACAACCAAGGGATTGTATTTATTAAGTAAATATGTTAAATCATGCTTTTTGTGGAATATGCTTCTAATATTCCACTGAAGTAGAGTAAGAGGGGTCATTTTTAATATTATTTAACAGGGGAACAAGTTTTTGGGCAACGAAGTCGGGTGTGGAGTGGGAAGAAAACATAAAGGAATGAATAACTGATAAAATAGATTCAATAGCATCTTCGGGAAGGGATTTATTTAGTGTCTGAGAGGTATCATTATCATTGTACCCACAGCCATTTTTAGTGGGGTTAAATGAAAAATTACTAATAAGTTGTGAGTAAGCGCGCTTATCATATCCTTGTGATAATGGCATGTGTGGTTTTGGTTGGGTGAATGTTGTTTTCCTATATCCTCTAGAGAAGGATGGCAAAGAAGCAGCAAGAGGTTTTTCCGGTTGCGCTGATGGGATAGGGGTTTTGACCGTGTCAGAAAATGTTTTACTAATAGGTGGGACCATCTTACTAGCTTCATAATAGGAGACAGATTTTTCTGCCATGGTGACTTTTATTGCCTTCTGCCTAAGATATTCAGGGCATATTTTACTGTCAGCAAAATGATTTCCTTTGCATAAAATGCAATACCCACATTCAACTGATACATCGCATCCCAGCCCAGGGTGTTCTTGGCCACATTTGTAACAACGAGTTTTAGACCTGCATTGCACTTTTGTATGTCCGTGGCGGCAACAATTAAAGCACTGAACAGTTGGATGTACATATTGCTGGACAGAAAAGGAGGTAAAACAACAAAATACCTTTTTTGGTAATATTTGGCCATCAAAGGTTAGGACGACAGTAGATGTTGGTTTCCATTCTGGAGCATTGTTTGTAATATTTTTTCGGTGTAGACGCCTAACTTTAATTACTGGTCCACAACCTGGGGGTGTTTTGATTAGTTGTGTTATCTCATCCTCCGACATATCAGTAGGAACATCCCTAATAAGACCCATACGGGTGACATTGTATGCAGGTATAGAAGCAACATATTTATTTTTTTGCAAGGTACTATTAGTTAAAAATGCATTAGCATCCTGGTGTGACTTAAATTCAACCGAAACGCGATTACGACCTACTTTTCTAATGCCTTCTTGCACAATATTTTGAATGTTGTTAGACATAAGGAACATTCCAAATTTTATGGGGTGTAAATAGGTGCCAGAGGTTTCTCCTTCCACGCGCTGTACATGAACAATGTAGGGGGAAAAGTCGACTGCAGAGTACATCTGTCTACCCACACTATTTTTCGCCTGTTTAGACGGCCGAGCGTCTTCAGGTGCAAATGAACGTTTTCTGGGATTTTGGGAAGACTCAGTCTGCATTATTAGCGAGTTCTCGATCTCGGTACATTGAGATAGCGGAAGAGTACCAATAGAAGGATAATTATCCTCGCCTGGATCCGGAGGATCCGGCGGCTTGTTAGCGCTCATATTTTTCCCGTGTTAGTATAATTAATATACAATACCTTTACTCCAGGACAAACACAAGACGACACAAACAAAAATTATCACAAAAGTAATAAGAAAAAGTTAAGTTTATGACTTTAAAAACTAATCGAACTCTAGACACACATGTGACACTAAGAACGCCAGCCTTCGAATCCAATAAAAATGTTATTTCTGAACAAATATCAATGTCTGTTCATACAAATATATCCCGTTAAGAGGAAACACCAAGGTTGAGAGAATTCAAAAATAGGTATTTGCAAAAAGTATTGCTGTCGCGCTGTGTCCGAACAACTGAACTGAGCGTGATAGGGACAACTCGGACCGAAAATACCTATGAAAACTACACAAAATATACGTTTCGTAGTCCCCTGTTTCCGCAAAAAATTGTCCGATTACTTTTGCTTTAAAAATTAAAGCAAGGCTTTTACTGTGTTTTACTGTGTTATAACAAATAAAAATAAAAACATTTTGTGAGGAATCAGCATTAAGATATATGAGACGATAACTTAGCATTCCATGGATTCACCGTGCGGGTGCCTGGTCCATCGCTTTGCAAAGAAAAGAGCCAAGAGCAGTGCCTGTGGCTTACGACCCAGGTGCTGGTTTAAGTAGCTACTTTACAATGCATCAACATTCACCTTCACCACTCCGGCTCCTCTCTCTGCCTAACCATAATTAATACGATTTCGTCAGTGCCGCCTTTGTTATGCGGTTTAATATTGAGCTCACGGACATTCTCGATAAGCCTAGATCTCAATGCTCAATATATTTATTGCAAACCATAATGTACAATGAGGTGGTAAAGTAGGTACATACTTATACAAGATTATTATGGACCCCGTCGGGCACGCAATTTGCTGTAGAAGAGAAGAGGACGCATTTTTTTTTGTAAAATGGGTATAATTACAATTTTATATTATTTTAGATAAATTTATATAATTATTACATAGCAAATTAAATATCAATACAATAATGGATTAATAATTATTTATTACTAAATTTGTTGTTTAGGAATTCTTTTATGTCATAGTAGCATTTATTAAGTAAAAATTGTTTTAATTGTTATATAAATTGTCATTATTTTCATTTAGTAATATGTCCGGTAATTTATTATAAATTTTTATTGAGGAATGAAATGTGCTTGAGGATGTAAGTTTCAGTCGGGAAGCTGGTAATATTAACTTATAGCAATGTGTATAAGGATTTTGCCGGAATACCTCATGCGCCTACTTCTACTGCATATAAGTGAACATAATAACCATTTTTTGTGATATTGTTGGTAAGATCATAGTATCTATTCAATTTAAATGTGTGGTCTTTGGGAATGTTATTTTCCGGCACGGTGAGTTCATTGATGATGACGAAAATAACAAATGGCATATACATTTATTTATGCAGAAATAAAAAAAATTACGTAAAGCACTACTTTTTCAATTTTGGTGGAGAAAAAGTCTTTTTTACAGCTGGTACAGCAGTACCTACTAGGTTCTGGCTGATTTGGCATGACGGTCAACGTCAGCTTCAGTTCTCGTGGTAATTTGGATCAGTAGACAAAAGAAAATTTTGTTTGAAACGCAACCTAAGTTGAACAATTTTGAATTACCAAATAACAAACAATTGAATTAGAGTAGAATTTCTCTGTGAAGCAAATAACTGCAATATTCTATTCCAGGTGGGGCACAGCTCCTTATGTTGGGTATTGACCTTTATCAACGCTATTAGCACGGTAATAGTATATACAGTAGACCAACTTCATAGAAACGGTCGAAATACGTGCTATGCATATGCGCCTCAATCTGGGATCGCATCTACAAGGGCACTCACGAATGCAGTCCGCCGCAGCGCATACGTACGAGCCAAACGGAGCGCGCGGTCGGTTTGTTAGTGAGCGTAATATTAACGTATTTATGAAAGCGAGCAGCCCTATCGCGGGCCAACGCACCAAGCGATGCCGAACGGCCGTAGGTATACCGACTCGCTTACCGACCGTGCGTATGCCCTGCGGCGAACTGCATTCGTAACAGCCCTTGTAGCTATGCGATCCAAGTGCGATCCAGATCGAGGCGCGTAGGCATAGCGCGTGTTTCGACGGTTTCTATGAAGTTATTCTAGTGTATATACTATTACCGTGCTATTAGTTTATTACAACATGTGACGACATGTGAAGATATTCTATTCAAAATCAAACATGAAAACTTCTTTGTGTTTTCAGAGTTCAAAATGGGTGACTCAGTAGATCAAAATGAACCACCAAAAGATGTAAGTATCTAAAATCAAAAATTATAAAGGGTTTATGAAAGGCTGATCAACGACAATATTAAATAACAAGCTGTTAAAGCGGAACGCACATTTATCCGCACGCGTCGTTCGTAGCGCATTATATGACGTCATCAGCATGCGTTTTCAATACCCAGACATCTACCGCATTTCTGAAATTTAGCGCGTACGGTGCGGCCAAATGTGCAAGGTTTCATATAATTTCATACAATGAATTCCAAAAATGCGGCGCTTGCGGCGCTGACATGTGCGTTCAGCTCGCGCCGTACACGTCGCATTTAATTACGTCATCAACATGCATGGGCGCCGCCAGGATTATTTTCAGGGAGGTCGATCTGCATCTACACATACCATTAACCAATATCAAATGATATAGATAGCCTATGTAAGCAGCCTATCTAAGCAGAGTAAGTAAAACTGGTATGTCACTAAATTTACATATAGAGGGAGCAAAAATACAGCAAGTAGACTGCCATCAACCTGGGAGTTATCTTTGATAGTTAAGTGACTATTTGAGAATCATGTGGCCGAATGAAACTAAAGCTACTATACAACATACGGGACTATTTGACTGAATCTGTGCGTATAAGGCTCTGCGAGTCCCTGATCTTATGTAAACTAAATTATTGCGACACAGTCTATGGCCCATGCCTCTTGACCAGAACAGCAAAACTTATCCAACGAGTACAAAACGCATGGAAGCTCGTAGGAGGCTGCACATTGCTACTGTAATGTTTGGGATAGTGCACACTAAGCGGCCTCAATATGTGTATAATAAGCTGGTTTGGGCTTAGACACATTTCAGCCATCAGAGGAGGGTCTGTACTCCGGTGTTTGTATCACCCAGTTATCGCACGGCCGCTTTTCGTGAATCATTTAAGTTTGCTGCCGCACACTGTTGGAAACGACATCCCACCTCCGATACGTGACCTAAAAAGCAAAAACGATTCCAAAATCCAATAGAAGCGGTTCTTATTGACACAACAAAGAACACATAGTTTTTCGCTTACCATCTTGCGCTAACATTTCATGTCATAGATAGATATTACTTCCTTTTTAAAAAATCTCCAACACTGCTGAGTCAGCGATATATATTAGTCTTAAGTTTAAACTATCTATTTCCTGTGTAGGTTTAGCAAGACTTTTTGTGAATTTTTCATCAAACCCATACGTGTGGGGGGGTATCTATGGATAGGTCTTCAAAAATTATATTGAGGTTTCTAATATCATTTTTTTCTAAACCGAATAGTTTGCGCGAGAGACACTTCCAAAGTGGTAAAATGTGTGTGTCCCCCCCCCCCCTCTAACTTCTAAAATAAGCGAATGATAAAACTAAAAAAAATATATGATGTACATTACCATGTAAACTTCCACCGAAAATTGGTTTGAACGAGATCTAGTTAGTAGTTTTTTTAATACGTCATAAATCGTACGGAACCCTTCATGGGCGAGTCCGACTCGCACTTGGCAGGTTTTTTTCTTTTTTTCATTATCATAGAATAATCCATGAATGTGGCATAGTAAAAAAAATGCTTTGAGCAGTGTTTGCTCTACAGACAGACTTTGTTTCATTCTTTGATGTTTTTTAAATTATTTTTTTGGATTATCAATCTGATTCTTTTTGTCTTATTGTACCCACTATTTTTTTTTATTAATTTGTGTCTAGCTACGCTACATAATTATAATTAAATATTTTAAGGTTGTCTCGTGCGTCGCGGTCTTGGAGGCAATACTCGTATGTACTATGTTAATTAATGCATATTGCTTCTGAGGTTGCGGCGAAGGGCCTGATAATGAGCGTTTTTGTGTGGGAGACACAATATTAAATCAAAAACTAGAACTGATTTGACACTGCTGTTAAATTAACAGGCATGTTAGTTGAATAATGATTTGATCAGCCTTTCAAAAACTGGGTGTAACACTACCTAACTACTCATGTAGGTAGTTACAAAAATAAAAAAATACAGTTTTCTTTTAAAAATGTTTTAGGGGGAGTTGAAAACAAAGACATCTCTGACTCGTATAAATCTTCCTTCTTGACAAATTTCAACTGCATAATTATGTCAAGTTGGTTTCAAAGATCTCTTGCTTTGTACTATATACATAATACACTCGCGAGCAAAAGTTTGGAATCAGTTACTTGAAATTGGTTGCGCGTTATCTTGAGTAGTTAATACTTTTTTAATTATCGTAAAAATGACATCATTTTAACTTTTAAACTGATACCGAATTCATTAAAAACAAGCCAGTATTTATGGAGCCATTCCGCATTAAGTGAAGGTGTATCGAAAAAGACGTGTTTCAATTGTTTGATACGTCACTAGTTGCGACCTATTGAGCCCCTATAAAAGCACCTGTTATCGGATTTTCTTTATCAGTCGACTTTCACACGTTGACCGGTACACATCTCCGCCACATTTGACCCTTTACCTTGTACGACAATAGAGACAACACCTACAGAAGCAGCACAAATCGTAGCCCTATTGCAAGAAGGGCTCAGCCAGCGGGTTGTCGCTCGTCGGCTCCACATAAGCCAATCCTGTGTTTCGAAAGTTTATAAGCGCTCTCGGGAGACTCGTGGCTTTATCCCGAGACCAAGATCTGGACGGCGCCGGTGCACATCGGAGAGGGATGACCGTTTTATCGTGTCAACCTCTCTCCGAAATCGGCATTTGACTGGTGTCGACGTGCAACAGGAGCTCCGAGATTTGAATAACTTTAATAATAATAATATAATAATAATAATACGTTTATTATTCTTCTCTTCAATCTTCAAAAAAAATACAGGAGATCTTATAACTAAGGTGTATCTTAGATTGTAAGAGACTGGTGGCTGAACTAAGCGTATAAAGCCTGTATCTCAGGCCACCAGAGCTCTCTCCACATGGGGTTGGAACACTTAAGATCGGCAATTGGTTTTTTTTACTGTGTGTGTTGAAGAAGTAAGGCTTAAGCTTAAAAACAAATAGAAAATGCACTTATACAAATATACAGAAAAAGAAGATAACATCATCTTTCTAGTGATATTACGGTATATAATAAAAATTGATTATACTATCTACCAAAATATAGTAGTCTTGTTCTGACTTTCTTACACATGCAGCTGCTTGTTGGGTAGCAGCCAGCGAGTGGACAGTTCGTCGACGACTCAAGCAAGCGAATCTGACTCCAAAAAGGCCTGCCACAGGCCCGAAACTCACGGCAGCTCACCGACAAGCACGTCTTCAGTTTGCTCGCACCCATCTTGATTGGGAGGTTGAGCAATGGAGGCAAGTCCTGTTCTTCGACGAAAGCAGGATGTGTTTGCACGGTAGCGACAGATGAGGACGGGTCTACAGGCGGCCTGGGGAGCGATTTGCACAGTGCTGTGTCGCTGAAACAGTGGCTTATGGGGGCGGCTCTTGTATGATGTGGGCCGGCATTTCCTTCGATGGTAAAACCGAGCTTGTTTTCGTGCCTGGCGGGGGACGAGGAGGCGGTCTAACTTCGGACCGGTACATTTCCGATATTCTCCTGGAACATGTCGTTCCCTATGCGGGATACATCGGTGATGACTTCCTCCTTATGCACGATAACGCTCGTTGTCACACTGCCCATGTAACAACGGAATACCTCGAAGAAGTCGGTATTGCCACATTGGACTGGCCAGCGCTCAGCCCTGACTTGAATCCCATTGAGCACGTGTGGGATGAACTGAAGAGGAAGGTTCGTTCCAGAACTCCTGCTCCTTCATGTCTGAATGAGCTGAAATCAGCGTTGATTGAGGAGTGGGAAGGTATTCCACAAGAATCAATTCAGAAGCTGATCAGGTCTATGAAGAATCGTCTTGGAGCAGTTATTAGGGCGAGGGGAGGGAACACAAAATATTGACACTTATTTTTAAAGATAAATAAAAATTTTATTTAATAATTTTTGTTGTTTTATTCATTCATTATTTTTCCCTATTTCCTTGTTTTCCTACCTCCTTCACTTAATCCGGGATAACTCCACAATTACGGGCTCGATATGAATTAATTTTATATCGATTTAAAGTGGACAGTTGCACCTTTAACATGATGTCATTTTTATGATTATTAAAAATTTATTTAGTAAGCAAGATTTCGCGGAACCAATTTCAAGTAACTGATTCCAAACTTTTGCTCGCGAGTGTAGATGTGTGTGCCTTTTTGTTGTACAGCCGGCTTCAAAAGTAGATAAGCATTTTCTTACCATGTCACACCAACTATTGCTTTTATTTAGTATGGTTATACCTCTACTGCATTGTTAATAGTTGGTGTGATATGGTAGTAAAATGTTTATCTACTTTTGAAGCCGGTTGTACATGCATATATCTATTAACTTTAATGACATATATTAATTAATAAGAAATAATTTTTAAATACATCTTATTTTTAGCCAAAGGAGTTAGAAAAACTTGAAGAAGCAAAACTTAAAGCCAAATTTCCAAATGCTATGTTAGGCAGAGGACCAGGAGGTCATTCAGCCTTTCTACAGAAGCGTTTGGCTAAAGGGGTAAGTTAATAATATGAATTTATTATCAACTAGCTTTTACCCGCGGCATCGCTCGCGTTAATGTCGTAGGAATCTCTATTTAAAAAAATACAGCCTATGCTACTCTCTGTTAATGTAGCTTTCGGTTTAGTGGTTTAGGTGTGAAACGTAACAAACAAACTCTCATTCATAAAATTACTTAGATTGCAATGTATCTCCTCATTAAAGTTAAGCAAATGGAAACAATTTTTAATCTTTGATTTGAACCAAAAAGCAATTATTACTCATTATGAGTTCTTATTATTCTTTAATGAAACTGACAAAATTGTAGTTATTCTATTGAACAACTGAATGTCAATCTGACAATTTTGTAAGTAAGTCACTTTTTATATGATTTTTTTTTAAAAAAAACGTCGCCCCACACTAGGGTTTTCTCCTGTGACGTGGGAGCAATTACAAACATTTATAATATGACATGTCCACGCCCAGACCGGAACAAATTTCTGTAGGCCATACAAAATATTTCTCCTGTACGGGAATCGAACCCGCGACCTGTTGCGCAGTAGGCGATCACTCGACCTCTGTGCTAACCTTGTCGTTATTTAATATATTTTTTTGTATAATTTAGCAACATATTCTTTTATAGAAATAATAAAATCTTGTCGTGACAATAACGAACACAACAACAACAAAAAAAAACAATCGGGCAATTCGGTGCAGACGTTCTGAAGTTATGTGTGTACGTGCATTTCGGGGATTTATTTTTATTTCTACTACGTCTACGCATTCAGCCTATAAAATTAACTTATATATAAAAAATAATTGGAAACGAAATTTATTTTAAGGGTTTTAAAAAACTGCAAAAAGTACAATGCAATGTAACGTGCGCCAGCGCGCTACGGATTTTGTCTCTGCGTGAGTCAGCGGCTCGTGGCGACAAAAGACAGCGACCGTTGTAAATAAATGCATTACGCGTTGTAAATGTCAATTATACACCATCACAGCCCATATACGTCCCCACCGAGGGGCTCGAGCCTACCCTATGTTAGGGTGATTAGGCCTTAGTCAACCACGCTGGCCCAGTGCGGATTGGTCGACTTCACATACATCATTGAATTTCTTCGCAGATGTATGCAGGTTGCCTCACGATGTTTTCCTTCACCGTAGGAGCGTCAGACAAATGTACATATGAAATTCGAAACGAAAAACACATTGGTACATGGCGGGTCTCGAACCCCGACCCCCCGATTGGAAGGCAAGTGCCGAGTCCACTGCGCCACCGACGCTCTCTCAATTATACAGTACAGTGTTAAATCCAAGTTGGTCCCCATCACAAAATGAAAAAAATATAAAATAAATAGTAAAAATAATACGTAGCTACTTTCCTAACCCTAAGGTTGCCTGGTAGAAATTGCTACCTTAGCAATAAGGCCGCCTATTGCCAATATAATGTGTATTGTAATGTCCTGTATATAATTGTTTAATGTGCAATAAAGTGTTTATTCATTCATTCATTCAATAATTACAAAAACAAGATTTTATTTTAATGCTGTAAAAAGAGGAAAATAAACTTAAATCTATTTACGTGACACAATTTTTAATGATAATATAAAAGTTTGTCGCGATATTTACCTATTTTTATTATATTTTTTTTTTAAAAACGTCGCCCCACACTACGATTTTCTCCTGTGTCGTGGGTGCAGTTACAAACATAGAATATCACATGTCCAGACCGAAACAAATTTCTGTAGGTCATACTAAATATTTGTCCCGTACGAGAATCGAACTCGCGACACGTTGCGCAGTACTCGCAGTAGGCGATCACTCGACCTCTGCGCTAACCGTGTCGTCATTTTATAAAAGCATATAATATTTTTTTAGGATTAGCAAAATCAAGATCAAGTTAAATAGGTATTGTTTTTCTTCATTCTCGCGACAAGCTTTTATACTTTCATAAAAAATGTGTCAGGCAATACTAGATTAATGTTTATTTTTCTCTTTTTAGAGCATTAGAATAAAAACTTGCTTTTAAAAATGTTCATTGTTATTTGTGCAAATTTAACTTAAATTCTAGTTTTTCTGCACGGTTAAATAAAGCTGGCGCCAGATATAGCCTCAAACTTTGGCACATTTAAGTGAAAGAAAAAATGACCTTTGACTTGCGCAAAATCAATTGTTTGAACTTTGAATGTTTTGATGTGCGGCAAAAGCCGACACCACATAACAAAGCACAAGAAAGTGAGTGCTTAAACTTTGCGGCACATAATCAAATGCTCATGCCACACATGACATAGTTTGATGAAAGTTTGTTATGAAGCTATGGTTGGATTTTTTTTATTATTAGCTTTGATATTCGAACAACAAGTCATCAGTCCGGCTTTGAATGGGTTCTCTTACTACTTAACAAAAGATGTTAAATTGAACATCTATCCTTCCAGCTGATAACACTGTATTTTAATTGATATTTGCAATAATCTGTCACATCAGTTGAGCTTTTCCCAAGTGATGTTCGATAAATATGCACGCAGCATTTGATTTTTGTTTATAGTATAGAATTTGATGTATCTTAAAAAATTTCAGCAAAAATTCTTTGATTCTGGAGACTATCAAATGGCAAAACAGAGACCGGGGAACCTTGCAGCCCCATTTAAGACACCAGCTGTTCCTGCCAAGTTGCCCACTGGTGACGCCATTCCAACACCTGAAACTGTGCCTGTGAGGAAAACCTCAATCATCCAACCGAAATTCCAGCCGCCGAGTCAAACGTCCTAGCTGTAATCCATTTGCTATATTTTTACTGTTTTAATATTACAAAAAGAAAATTGCTGTCTGTGGTTACGAATTATCATAAATACTAAAGTACTCTTGTCGCATGTATTGTATAGCATATTGAAATAATAATGGTGTAAAACTCTTCTTACACAGTTGAAACTTGATTTATAATCTTAGATGTTTGTTACTCAGTTTATTAATATCCAATTGCTAGAAATACAAAATAATCGTTTGTGATGATTTATTTCCTTAGCAAATTTACAATGTGCTTTAAACAAAATTATGCTACAACTATACATTTATGTGATCTCAAACAAGTGCTCAATACAGTGACCAACCTAGTGGCCTGTAGTGACCAGTTGCAAGCCTGGCGTCACGCCGTGGCAAGCCACAACCAGTTTCGTGTACAAACACGTAAAGTTTCCTCATAAGAACCTTATGGTAATAATTTGAATATGGATTATTGTTCTAAAAGTAGTATATTTATTTATACACTGGTCTCCTTATTCATATCAGCCGTTATATTGACTTTAAATCTATTACGATCGCTTTCAGTTTGGACAGACATATTCATTACTGCTTGATAAAAAAACATTCAGCTTAGTTTTTTATTGACGCTGCAATGACTATCTAATTAAAAGCAATTGTGATAGATTTTTACTCGAGACATACATAAGCGGCATTGGGCGCGGGCGAGGTGCCGGTGCCAGTGCCATATGAAAACGTGTTGTATTAAAATCAAATGCGAAAACCCCATTCATCGTTTGCCATTCACTTCTGCATCGCATCGCGCCGGCGCTTCGCCCTCACCCGACGTTGCTTATCGTCTCGTCATTGAAGAACTACCCCAATTCATATTTTAGCGGAAAATAAGCATCACGAAAAATTCGTCTTAATTCCAAATTTGTACTAAAATGTAATGGTTCTTTTCTATACTAAGTACAATTTATGAAGTGCGCGCGAATAATGGAATGGTAGATAACCGTTAACGTTTATGTAAAATTAGGCAGTTTTTCATTATTTTCAAAATTGCAATTTATATGTATTGATGGGACTTCATTGACTTACGTATGTCCCGCGCCTTAGACAATCTCTGTTACAAATGCTGGTCTGCGTACTCGAGTCTTCACTGTGTTTCTAATAATTCAATATAATCGTAATTCTAAATAGCAGTTAATACCAGAATGGGAAGAATGCATATGTTATACAATATAGGCATAATATTTTTCTAGGCACATCATTTATTTTATGTAGGTACCTAACTGATGTTTTTTCCAAAGTGAAAGCTACGTGCTGAGATTGTGTCTGGCATTTCTGTGTATATGTAAAGTTGTCATTAAATATTTCATTTTTCAGTTATTATTGATACGCGGCTATTTAAGAATTGGCTTTAGGCTTGTATTTAGTTATCAATTCGAGATACAATGATGAATGACAGTTTCACTTAATAGCTGTTCGTCATTAACCTTACTGCATCTCTTATGTTGGAATTATTAGTTATTGTCAAATTACATTGTTACGCCGTAAGTTTACAATTACTATACCAACAGAAGATATAGGGAACCTTTTGTTATTATATAGGAAACACATTTTTATATAACTTATGTGATTATTGATCTTGAAATATGTATCATTGTTCTGTTATTGTAATTTCATATCCAAAAAAATCGAATTTTTCTCACTTTCATCATTGTGTATAATTAAGTATTTCATTTAGAAAAGTGATACTGATAATTTCATGTTGTTAGTAAAGCTTAACTAAATTAAGATATGAAACAGTTCCATATTTTTGAAAGGTCCTCGTTGCTACGTAATATATCGTGCTGTGGTTTGTTTGGTTGGAAGTTACAATTATTCGCCATTAGTATACATATATGTATAATATATATATAATTATGATAAATATATGCGAACGTCCACTGATGCAACGCGGATAGAGCGAGAGCAATATTTGAATTATTATAGCTTGGTTAAATATTTTGTTTAAAAAATTACTCTTCAATCATTAACCTGTCACTTCCTGATAGTCTGATATTGTTGGTGATGGACATATTTCAAATAAGATCGCTTATGCTCTCTTTCCCCATTTCTTACAAGACCTGCAGCTGTGGCATATTCGTACAAATTGGTTTATACGTGCGGTCACAAGTGCAGTTTGTAGAGAAAGGGATTTTCCATCTGAAAGACGCGAGAAAGTGGTTAATCATTATGATAGTTGATTTTCTCTGGCAATAACATACTGACACTTCTATGGTAACTTGTACGCGAAGTTTTGTCGAAAGTGATAGACCACATTTTTTTTACCGTAACTACCTACTTCAAGATTGTAAAATTATCTAACCATGTGACATGAAAAATTGTACAAACCACAGTGAGTGTTATATGTGCACTAGTGTGATATGCGTGTGGAAGTATAAATTGTTGGAAAGAATTAGGAATTACGTAATGAATAAAATTCTTGATACAAAAGCAAAAGTTGTTTAATTTACACTTTCCTGCCTATTCAAGAAACTTAACATTAGGATTAAAAAATAATGGCACAGGTTAATAAAAACAATAACAATGAGAACTTAATGACTGTGAGTTCGCCTCCTCCATCTTTGGTTTCTTCGATTTCGAAACCCATTTGTGTCGTTTTAGATATTCCCAATAACAATCCCTCTTATTGTTATATTTGACTGCTCTCTGAAAAGCAAAAAGTACAATGTGATTTATTATTCAAGAGAACTTAGAACTTACTGAAGTTCAATATATAAAATTCGAATTTTATACATTAAAAAACCTTTACACATTATTTTAACCTGTAATAACAAATAATTCCAATCAAAGTATATACGACTCATCGATACGAACGAAACTAACAACCTTTTTATATTAGTCTGATGTGGAAGAGCTGTCTTTAGCCCGGGTTCCGACTTATCGTTTTGGCACATCAGATCTTCGCTGCGCATTATCAATGTGTATCAATTTCTACGCGAAAAGCGCGATATATTTCCGTAACATTTTGCGCCCACACTTCGATAGCAAACGGACATCAAATTACATTCAAATTCGCATTCGAAATCGTAAGATTTCCGTGAAATCTGCAACGAGTAGTTCTACGTACTCCTTTTTTGATTTCTACTAGACTAGTAGATACGCAACGTATATATGTATGGCGTGTTGCGTTTTACGTGCGTTTTATCGCCGGTTTTTAATAGGTCATTACGAACCGGTTTTTATGCTTTCTGCGTGAAACGAAAACGAATAATTATAAGAATTTATTGTTAATGACAACACTGTATTCGAGTGATTCAATAATCTGTAAAATTGAGAACAGTAGAAAACAATTTGGCACACGACTGGTATTCCAGTTCGAGTTCAAGATTCACTTCTATTGATTCAAAAGTGCGTTTCCTGGCCCCAGGCTTAGACTCCTGTTTGGCCAGTATCCTGAGCCGTAACCAAAGTGACAACGTGTTTTCCCCTGAGACGTACGTACGACGTACGTAGTACGTTTGCTTCGTCCGATTATGTATGTATGTACAACTTTATTGCAAAAAAAAATAGTTACAAGAATTTCCTAAAAAATTAGTCCTTATAACAAAGGGCGGCCTTATTGCCAAAGTGGCAATCTCTTCCAGGCAACCTAACCGTTGAAGAAAGTTTAATACGAAACAAACAACGGGACCGTAAAATTCTAACATAATAATAGAATACATATACTACATGTTATTAATAAGTAAATAAGCCTACAAAATACATATACTACATACCTATAGTACTAACGAAAGGAAAGAAGCTTAAAATTCTAGCTGCAGAAAATGTGTTTTTATTGCTCGCTTAAAAGAATCATGAGATGGTGCACGTCTTATGGTCTCAGGTAAGGAATTCCAAAGTCTAATGGCTTTAACGGTGAAGGACTTGTCTTAAAACATAGAGGAGTGAGGTGGGAGTACTAGTGTCATGTCGGTTGAGGAGCGAAGGGGTCTGGTTATTGTTGAGGAGTAGAGAAGGAAACGGGATTTGAGATAGTAAGGAGCATACGGACTGGTAAGTATAGAATGGAGAAGAGAAAGGATATGGCAATCTCTCCGACGGCTTATAGGGAGCCACTGAAGTTTGGAGCGATAGTGTGATATATGATCAAAGGAGATGTTCCAGTTTGGCCCATGTAGTTGTACAGTACATCAAAAAATCGAGAAAAAATAACTGATTCAAGATCACTTTCAAATTATTTTAAAATATGCATTGTTTTTTGGCTCATTGATAAAGAAAAGAATTGTTTTTTTCTAAATGCTCTTTGTTATGGCAACTTTATTTATCGAGAGAGTGAAGCGGTCCGAATCGTTCTTTTAGCGCAAACAATGTCTAAACACGATTTGATTTATAAACAGCATAAGACGAATTATGAATTTATCATTCGTGTAAAAATCTAATTCACCAATCATTAAAATAAGTAACTACTTTATTTTACGACGAAATATATATTATCGTTTCGACTAAAACTAAGAGTAACTGAAGATTAGGCTGTATGAACTTATATCTCTTTGCCTTCGCATAAAAACGTTTGTTGTTTGACTGGTGGTCGTGTTCCGTTTCGCGATTATAGTGACCATCAGCACTGTGAGCGCGCTAACAGACGGCCCGACGTCATTGATTGCGTCACAAACAACGTTTACAGATGCGCGTTCAGAGCCTTCGCGCGAAGTACAACTTTTCGCTCTTACCCCGTTCAATGCCTTCGAGCGTGACAACCGGGTGAAACAACCGGCCCGTTCAAGACCTTAGTGTCGGCGCGAGTTACAACCGAACAACCATCGAATTTGATGGTTGTAAAACGCTCTGACGTTTATTACTGAAATACTCTTACGTGATTGGATGATATTGGCGGCCATATTCTATAATGTCATCTACTAGAAAGAGAGAGAAACAAAAAAATCATGTGAAAGAGGGAGATAAAAGATTTGGTTGCTGCAATCCGTTTAACGCCTCTAAGCGAGTTAAAAAACAACCGGACAACTACACCCAGAGGCTCTGAACGCGCCTCAGTGCTCAGGCCGAATTCGTCAGCACCGTGAGTCAAATGTCATTGTCGAGTTGTCGTTTGTTTTGGTTCGTTAATTAGATGGTTGAAAATTACACATTATTTGAATTGTAGGCAAAAATAAGCCAAATATCCTAAAAATTGAAATTAAATATAAGGAAAAAATGACGACATTAGAATTACCAGTTTTTGTTGAAGAAGAAAACAATGTAGTTTACCTCAAACTGTCACTTGAAGACGCTAAAAGAGCAGAAAAGGGTAAAAGGTAGGTACAAGTCAATGAATAACTGCTAAAGCTTGGATATCACCGAAAACAATTGAAATTACGAGTTAAATTCTTTTTGAGGTTATGTTTGTTTTGATATTATTGACATAAGCGCGCTCACAATCGTTCCGACACGATAGCATGCCATTAGCATTATTATCGCGTCTATTGATTCGGTCCGGGCGTGAGCAGTCTGAGTACTGTGAGTAGTGTAATCTCGAAACGGAACGGGGCCCCTGTGACATTTTCCGCCATGATGGAAGTCGAGTTGTGTTGCAACCAGGGACCGGAAAACCCGTTTATTTGCTTAAGCCGTTCGAAAGGGTAAACCATTCGTAACCCAGTGGGCTCGGTAAGCCGTTCAACAGGTTTCCCAACAATAACGATAACCTGTAAAATAGGGGTTACCACCCACAACAATAATTTACCGCTTACCTAATCTTAATAAGGTTTTCAAGGTTTATGCGCTTAACCGCTTACTGTTCGGGTTAGGGTAACCCTTTCCCTAACGCACACCGAGCGATTGAAATAGCACTGCAGGCGCAATAACTCCGGAGTTCTGTCGCGACCTTCGGCATATATGCGGTGCAAAAGGAATCTACACGCGATATACGTAAGGTCTAAAATAACTTGCACAAATTTATTAGCGCGTAGAACGGTAACCCATTTGGGGGTTTTTGATATCGGTAAGCGGTAAACCGAATTAATTCAATCGAAAGGATTAATGTGTAAACCGGTAAGCCGTTTGAAAGCTTACCGTAAGGCAAAGGGTTTGAATACACAGCGTTATATAATACCCGATTAAAACCCTAAGGTTACCGGCTATAACGGTAACCGGGTCCGGTCCCTGGTTGCAACTTATAGCAATTTTCAAACAACATGAGCCCGAAAACTGTGCTATTAAATAAGAATTTAACACTTAGAAACTGATTGTTAAATTATTGCCTATATTTTAAATAACTGTACAGCTTTTTGGGCCAGGCTTCATACATTCTGGAACATCTCCTTTGCGTAGCCCAAAGATAAACCGAATACAAAGGTTCTGCAAACGCTCCAGTTTATTCAACTGAGTAACAGTTAGATCGGGATAACACGTATCAGAGTAGTCCAAAATTGGAAGAAGTAGGGACTGGGCCAGCAAGATTATCGTTTTGATCGGAAGCAAGTTTCTTAGGCGTTTAAGGGAACTATACGCAACAAACACTTTCCTGCTTACCTCTGATACTTGCTTCTGCCAGAAAAAAAGTTGTCAAAATAAACACCCAGATTCTTCACCTCTTTGCTCAGACTAATAGTGGTACCGTCAAAACGGATACTAGGTAAGGACTTGAAGTCAATTCTGGAAATATACCACGAACTCCCAATTATGATGTACTGAGTTTTTTTCGGGTCGACTATGAGACCATGACGATGGCTCCAGTCAGCAATGTGTGTCAAATCAGTGTTAATTGTGCCAATCGCCTTAGCCAAGTTATCTACTGACTCTTGAGTGTAGATCTGGAGATCGTCTGCATACAAATGATAGGATGAAGATATAGGAAGAGTAATTGAGTTTATGAAAACTGAAAAAAGAAGTGGAGATAAAACGCCACCCTGCGGCACACCAGCAGATACGAGTATATTACACTACAATGAAAAATCGTCATCGATGCGTATCCGCTGCCGTCGCCCGTACAGGTAACTTTGAAACCACTCAATAACCGGCGGAGATATGCTAAGAGAGCGTAACATAGCCAAGAGTATATCAAAGTCAACAGTGTTGAACGCATTGCTAAAATCAAGAAGCGTTAACACCGTAAGCTCCTTGTATTCCATGCCACATCGAATATCGTCAGTAATCTTAACTAGCGCAGTAGTCGTACTGTGACCGGGGCGAAAACCGGATTGGTAGGGATTTAAAAGATTATTGCAATATAGAAAATTCGCTAATTGTTCGTAAACAAGCTTTTCTAGGACTTTGGATAGGAAAAGTAATATGGAAATAGGTCGGAATTCAGAAAAGGTCTTGGGATTTGAGTTCTTAGGAAGAGGAGTTATGTAAGCTTCTTTCCAGATTGAAGGAAATACACTACAGGAAATGGAATTATTCAGGATATCGGTGATTACAGGTGTAAGGATATCAATTAACGGGACGAGCATACTACGACTAATGCAGTCACTGCCGTTGGAATTGGAGGCAATTGCGAGTATGCATTAACATCACGCACAGTAAATTGAGTAAAATGAAAAGGATTAAAAGTAGAAGTTGGAGGCGACGAAAGATTATCCAGTGTGCTTTTCTAAATATTGGCATCAATATTGTCTGAAGTGGCGAAATGTGTATTTAGTGCATTCAAATCAGTATCGGAGCAATTTGTTTTATTTTTTACCTTACCAACTCCTAATTTATTAAGAAAACGCCAAACCTTGGCAGGATTATTATTTTCAACTGATTCATGAATATGGCGTTTTTGTAAATCACGTATCATTGTATTACAGCGATTCCGAGTCTCCCTGTAGCGCTCACGGTTTTTTTTTATTAGTATGAGCGGCTATGTTTTGTCACTGCGACCTATGAGATCTATTGTGACCGCCACTATTACAGTTCTCCCACAAGCCCAGCATCTTCTAAAAAGTGCAGTATTTTCTTGGGGGAGAGGTGCTTGACCTCATCTGGTAACAGTAAGTGTTTGCCCAGATGTAGGCTGCGTTTACGCATCAGTGGTCCACAGTTTGTGAGCAAGAGCATAGGCGTCTCTTCTGCCTCGTGGCAGACCCTGCACTCTCTGCACTCACTCAACCCCATGATGGACTTGTGCTTATTAAGGCGACAGTGTCCAGTGAGGGCTCTGACCAAAGTGCGTATGTTGTTCCTGCTTAATCCTCGGATCTGTTTGCAGGTACTACGGTCATAGGCTTTTATGAGTGCCTTAGAGTGTTTAAGTCCTGGCATATGCAGCCACGCCTTGTAGGACTTGTTGTCGTAATGGGTTTCAAGCGTTAGACGGGTGAGGCTTTTGGGTATACCACAGAATGGTTCAGGACCATATTGCGTTCCTTCGGCCCCAGCCCTGGCGAGCTCATCGGCACATTCGTTGCCAGTGATTCCCGCATGCCCTGAAACCCATCTAAGTATTACTCTGTTACTGTGTCCCAGAGTGTTTAGGCGGTTCATACAGTCATCCACTAGCTTTGAGGTCACGAGGTTACTGCTCAACGCCAGTAAAGCTGCTTGACTGTCTGAGTTTATGTATATTGTGCGGTTGGCTTGGTTGATTCCAAGGTTGGTTTCCGCACATTCTGAGATGGCATAAACCTCCGCTTGGAAGATGGAGGCGAAGCTGCCCAAGCTTTGTGAGAACTTGTGCAGTGGCTGCTCTCTATATATACCAAAGCCCACTTTGGACCCCATCTTGGATCCATCGGTAAACCATACGGTGCTTCCTGTCTCATAGGTAACTTGCTCGTTTAGCCAGTCATCCCTAGAGAGAAGTTCCACTTTGTAGTTCCTATTGAAATTGCAACGTGGAGGCATGATATCAGAGTTCATGCTTAGTATTGGTGTCTCATTGACTAGGTCTAATAGAGACCTTTGTCGAAGGGACAGACATTTGAACCCGCCTTGGGCATTCATCCTGTACGCACACGCTATCGCCTCCTTGACAATAAACATGTCCAGGGGTGTGAGTCGCAGTAGCGCATTCAGGGCTGCCCCAGGCGTGGTGAAAATTGCGCCTGTAGCCATGAGACAGGCAGTTCTTTGTAGACTGCCTAACCTATTTGCAGCGGTTTTTTGTTTGGCTTTGTTGTACCACACCACTGAGCCGTACGTAATTATCGGGCGTACAATGGTTAAGTACAGCCATAGGACCGATCTGGGGCTTAGACCCCAGTTGGTCCCAACCATTCGACTGCAAGCCCCTAAGGCAATTTTTGCCTTATCTATTATGTTGGTAAGATGTGAGTTCCAAGTCAGTTTCTGGTCAAGAGTGACGCCTAGGTATTTGACCTCTGTAGAGAACTGCACATCCTTCCCGTTTAGCCGAGGCTTAACAAGCTTTTCAAGCCGTCTTCGCCTGGTAAATGGTATTATAACAGTTTTATCAGCATTCACTGAGAGGTTGTTTTCCCTACACCAGTTGTTTATGGTATTGAGGGCTTTCTGCATAATGTCAGATATTGTACTTTGGCAGAAGCCTCGTACCGTCACCACAAGGTCATCTGCGTATCCTTGGGTGTCGAAATTGAGGTCAGCCATGTTGTACAATAATTTGTCTACCGCAAGAGTCCACAGGAGGGGAGACAAGACACCTCCCTGCGGGCAGCCTCTTGTGGACAGAAGTTCAATTGATGATTTGTGTAGAGATATTTTAACTCCCCTGTTGGAGAGCATTGCCTCTACCTGGTTGTAGTCGGGTCTACATTTTTGTTTTCCAATCCCCTGACTAACATTGTTATAGGTGCGTTGTCAAATGCGCCCTCTATATCTAAAAATGCACATAGTGCAATTTCCTTGTCCTTCAGCGCTTTTTCTATACTGTCAGTCAAGCTGATGAGGGCCGTTTCGGTTGATTTGCCTCTACGGTAAGCGTGCTGGGTAGGATGAATAGGGTTTACAGTCAATACTGTTTCCCTAATGTGTATATCTATAACCTTTTCCATGACCTTCATAAGGAAGGATAAGAGGCTTATGGGCCTGTAGCACTTCGGTTGTAATCGGTCCTTCTTGCCCACCTTAGGTATAAATATGACTTTAACTGTGGTCCACCTCTCTGGAATATATCCCCAGGTCAAACTTGCCCTGAAGATTTTGACCAGATGGGGAGTGAGGACGTTTGCTCCTTCTTGCTCACGGTTCACTTCTGACGGATTTTTTTTGTAGCGAGTCTTTGCCCGTAGCTTTCTGTTCATTAGTTCACGCACCCCATCGGTAAGCCAGGGTGCAGGAGCATGCCTGATGCGTACATGCGTGAGCAGGGGCGCAAGTATCGAACAGAAACATAAGTTTGGAGTTGAAAAGTGCCACCTGTTCATCAATAGAATCTAGAAGACTTATTTCCGACTAATCGATATTTTGGGCCTCGCTGCATAACTGATCAAGGTTCATACTGCTGAAATTACGTAACATAACTGTTGAAGGTTTTGGTTTTGGAGGACGAACACGATACGTTAGATACATAAGATCATAATAGAAAAACTGATCGGCAGCGAATTGGCCATGTTGCACTACATGATCGAGAGAAGACACCATTATAAGGTCCAGGAGTGAAGGGCGATAGTTGGGAAAGTTATGAGTTGGCTTTAGTGGGAGAATGTGCATGTTGCAGGAATCAATCAAAGATTGAAGTCGTTCACGACGTCTGTTTAGCTTCAACAGGCAAGTGTTAAAGTCACCCATAACAATACTGTGATTGTATACAGAAGAATAGTTTTCAAGAAGTTGTTCAAAAGATGTGAAAAGGTCAATTTCACAAGAAGGATTGTAATAAACACCAAGGACTTTACAGTGCGCTAAGTGGACTTCAAGAAACAGATGCTCTGCCGTGTTAGCAGGCGGAGGTTGAGGAGATCTACTAATGACCGAAAAGGGGATGTGCGACCAAAGATAAATGGCTACACCGCTGTGTGGAGAGCTACCACGATCATTGCGATTAAGCGAATGAAGCGGATAATTTTCCAGTTAGATGTTATTCCGTTCGTTTTTTTTCATAATGTCCGTTAAGGCTAATTTACACTTTGTTAAGTCACAAGTAAAAACAACGTGTAAACGGCCACGCTCTTAAGTGTTAAGTGCGAGTGTGAAGTGCAGATGTGAAGTAAATTGATTAGAAGCGAGCTCTAAATTTTACTGTTAAGTAGACACCCCGCCCATCCGCGCACCCCCCGACCCGATCACACGAGCGAACGATCTTCTCCCTCCGCCTTGCAACTCACTATCAAACACTGCACACTCACGCACTAGTCCCACACACCGCACTCGTAGAACAAGAGTGCGAAGGCCCGGTCTACACAGTTTGCGATACAGGTACAGATATGTGCCTGGTCGCTTCTCCCCACCCTCCACTACCAGCGAACTCAAGCGTCCGAGCCTCAGAGGCGCGCTCCCGTTGCGGCCGCTCCCCGCACCGGCTATAACCGCCTGGTGACTCTACTCAGAGAGCGGGACACCCCCCGTGGTGATGCCTCTCTGTGCTAGAAATCCACCAGGTTAGGTAAGCCAAACGAGGCTTGAGGACCCACCAAAGTTCTCGCCTTCTTACAAATAATCAAGGTGAAGCTGTAACAGCCATCTGCGGCTAACAGCATAGGTCCTTCAAAAAATAAAGCCATCCGCGCACTCCCCGCACTCGCAGTTTCACCCGCACTAAACTGTGTAAACAGTATCGGTTTGATAAGTGCAAAGTACATTATGGACTTGCAAGAAACAAATACTATACACTGTGTAAACGCTTCCTTCGCACTTAACAATTACGCTGTGAAGTTGTCACTTCGCACTCATTTACATTTTATTACGTTTACTACTTAACAAAGGGTAAATTAGCCATTAGGCAGATTACTAAAAAATATTGCACACGTATTTTCCGTTTTTTTCGCATCTGGTCAACAACTTGCGAAGATACGATGAATTGAAATATAGCATAAGCTGGTAAGAGCCGGGGGCTCAGTGATTAAGGCGTTAACACGGTATGCTGAAGACGCGGGTTCAATTCTCTCCCAAGACAAATGTTTCTCGTGATTTATTCATTAATCAAAATGTCTAATGTTCCAGAACATTACGAACATACGAGAAAAGTTCTAGAAGGAAAACGAGAAGCAGGACAACCGCATAAAGGCCGTACGAATGACACCTCGACACAATTGACTCGAAGCGATCAAAGTGAAACAGACTAGCGGCAATAGATACGATCTATTGCGAAGGAGTGTTTTTGTGTTAAGTCTGAATGTTTCTTGTTGGAAGCTGGCATTTTAAATGCCCCAATCCGTTAAATTGGAGTCAACTTCCTTAGTTCCGGGTTTGTTACTGTGTAGGTGACCCTACGACTCGGGGCGCGAAAACGAATGTGTTTACGGGTCCGTCCTAATAACAATAAAGAGTCATCATCATCACAGCTCATAATCGACCCCACCGAGATGCACGAGCCTACCCTAACTAGTTAGGGAGATTAGGCCTCAGTCAAATCACGCTGGCCCAATACGGATTGGTGGACTTCACATACACCTTTGAATTACTTCGCAGGTGTATGCAGGTTTCCTCATGATGTTTTCCTTCACCGTAGGAGCGTCAGATAAATGTACATATACCTATAAGAGTACAAAGTGTTAATTAAAAAGAAGAATCAATTTCACAAATATAAAATATGGCTCAGATTTAATCCAAAATTAAATTTCCAACTACGCCGCTTTAACTCTTGTTTCTTTAGTTTCTTTAAGGTGGAATTCCGAGCAACGCGGCTCCGGCGTCTGTAACGCCGCCGCCTCAATAACGCCGCGTGCGAAAGAGCGATAGTATAGTAACATAAAAACTATGACATCGTGTACACACCGATACTGACGCTGCGTCACTACCTCAGCGCCATAGACAGACGATGCGGCATTAGCGACTGAGCCGCGTTTCCCTTCGCAATGTCGCAGTATCGCTCGATCCACCCGTATAGATTTAGGTTATTTGAATTTTTTTTTAATTTTAATATTTTTTTTTACAGCGGAGACGCTTCGACAGAGCCGCGGCGGCGTTCGCATTGACGCAGCGACTCTGTCGCTTTGCTGGGAATCTTTAACTCTTATCAGCGGCGCGACGGCTTGCGGCAACATCGTATTGGCAGGCGCGCGACCATAGTTTCAAATTTGCAAGAAGTAGAACAAAACAGAAAGATGGACATATCCTCGTAAATAATCCATGAGAATTTAATTTGTTATTTATTAATTTATATTTCATTAAATTAAGTCGGGGTGTCTCGAGGTTTTGCGCTATTTAATTATCATGTTGTATAACTAATAAATAATTCACTTTAGAGGCATAAGTAACAGGATGTATTGTTATAAATATAAAATAAAAAAGTATTTGTTGAATAAAAAGATAGTATAAAAATTTTACAAATATTTAATATTTGTAAAATTTTTATACTATCTTTTACCGACTTCAAAAACCCTTAACAGATAAAAATAATAGAAGAATACAGATTACATCACATTTCTATAAAGTTGGTACCAAATTCGACTTACTATGGAGATCATTGTTTGGCATTGTTCCACAATTGGCGGAATAATCGCGTAACATACTCACAAAAAAAAATCGTTTTTTAAGTGGGTTAAAAAGCAAATATAGTAGGCCTAATATACAAAATGTTTCCAAGGCGAGATTACCCGGATTCCAATGCACATAGTCTGGCGTGGCGGCTGCTCTGTACTCCTGCACCAGGTCGTCCACCACGCTGCGGGACTCGTCGAACTCCTCTAGAGACTCTTTAAACATGGGCTCCTTGCGGAACACCTCAAGGAAAGCCTCACGTTTCCTCAGCTTGTCAAATTGTTGCAAGCATCTGTCAAATAGCTGAAACAAGTTTGGTAGGTTGTATTCGTATTTAGAACTAATTTATTAATAAGTATAAGGGCCGGTCTTCATATTGCGTTGCGTCGACGTAGCGCTGTCGCTGCGTCGAAACGTGTATCGCGGGCACAGCTAGTAAAGATATAAAAAAAATGTAATCCCAATTTGGTCCATATTGGATGTAGAATTTCGACAATTAATGTCTGGCGTCCATTCTACAGAATTTAACCTCTTTGTAACCACTTATATGTCATAATTGACATTGTTTTTTTTAGAAGTAATAACAACCTAAAATTATGGAAAATTACAAAAAAATGAAAATATGCGTCTTTTTATATCTATTTTCCTTACAAACAATAAAAATTCGTTATATAGAATGAAATGTAAATTGTTACGGCCGATAACCTCTCAACAGAGGTATGATACGAACGCCAGATCTTCGGTACATCGCTTCGCATTATCACTTATAATTATTAAAAATGGAAAGTGACAATAAATAAAAGCAAAGTGAAGAAAACGTAGTACAGGTTTCGTGTGGGAAGCGCAGTGTGCACGCACGCCTTTAGATTGGCAATTTAAATGGGTTTTGAGGGGTGTGTGTGGCTGACCCCAGCTGAGCCACAAGAAAACAGTGGAAAATTGATTGTTTGAGTATGCCGCTATAATATCCAGAGTTTGTCTATCGGCTATGTTGCAGAGTTTGACACGTTTCAGAGATATGTGTGGCTCAGCTGGGGCAACGTTACCCCAGCTGCGCTACACCGATTTCGAAAACGAAAAGACATAGGGAAAATCAGAGATTTAAATCGTTAGATGCGTCTTGCGCTTCCAAAAAGTGACTACATTTTATGTCTGTATGCGTTACATGACAAATTCATACACACAACGCGACGCACCATAAAAGTTTGACCCCTAAAATCGCTAACGGCGAATTATGCAAGGGGTCAAACCTATTTGGTTTATACGACAAAACAATTACACGTATATCGATTTCGCTCACGCACATTGAAATTATTGTTCGGTTTCTTTCATACGAACACGTGCCGGACGCCAAATTAAGTAAGAAATTTATTTGGGAAATGATCGAAATAATTAATTACTTACGCATTAAATGTAAAACCCTTAGATTTAGATTTGTTGGTATTTCTTGAGTTTGTAAACACTTTCTAAAGGCACAGGAAGGCATATTTTATTCTTTTACACTTGAAATTAGGGAAAATAAAAAATATTTTACAAAAAATAAAAACCGACTTCAAAAACACTGAAAAGTTAAAAATAATATAAGAATAGGTACAGACAACATCACACTTCTACATATATTGAAGTCGGTGCCAAACGATGATCTCCTAGAAAGTCTTAAAATTTGGCACCGACTTCAATATAGAAGTGTGATGTTGTCTGTACCTATTCTTATATTATTTTTAACTTTTCAGTGTTTTTGAAGTCGGTTTTTACTTTTTGTAAAATATTTTTTTATTTTCCCTAATTTCAAGTGTAAAAGAATAAAATATACCTTCCTGTGCCTTTAGAAAGTGTTTTAAAAGTCAAGAAATACCAACAAATCTAAATCTAAGGGTATTACATTTCATGCGTAAGTAATTAATTTATTAATTAATTATATTATTACTTCTCTTTTAATAATTATAAAATATTATTAATTAATTATGTTAATTCTTATATTATTTTTAACTTTTCAGTGTTTTTGAAGTCGGTTTTTATTTTTTGTAAGATATTTTTTATTTTTAACTTTTTTGTGAATGAAATCTTTTAAGTGAAAGAAACCCTAATTAAATACCAGCTCACCGAATTTCATCCAAAGACTACGACGGAATGAGTGAGCTTACTCTTTCCAACGTTGACACATTTTATAGAGCCTTTGTATGAGAAAGGCGCATCTAACGATTTAAATCTCTGAGGAAAATCTTTTTCCTGACATAGATAGGCGGCAGTTTCTCGAAGTTTGTCGGAAAACTTTCATCGGCCTCGCGTTTAAGGGGGCTGTGTGACTCAGCTGGGGTAACGTTACCCTAGCTGAGCCACACGGATCTCGAAAACTAAACGACATAGCGAAAATCTATTTGCTGATATAGATAGGCGGCAATTTGTCAGAGTTTGTCGGACAAGTTTCAGAGTTTGTCGATCTACCGTTTCAGAGCTCACCTGCAGCAAATTTGCTGCAACTGAGCCAGCTGGATCCCGAAAACAAAGCGATGTAGAGAAAACCATTTTGCTGGAATAGTGTAGCGGTAGTTTGTCGGAGTTTGTCGAACAAGTTCTCGAGTTTTTCACTGTACACTGGCACATTTCCCGATTTTTTTTCTCGAAAACAAACTGCGACGTAGCGAAAATCTGTTTACTGATGTAGGTAGGTGGTAGTTTATTTACCGATACACAAAATCAAATAAAAACGGTTACTGTTTTATAATTGAATTCAATTGACTATTTACCACTGACATGTTATTGCAAGAAAGTATACAAAATATAAAAAAATAACGAAATCTCGTGCATTTGGGACTCCTAGTACCTTCATTGTCTGGATTGGGGCGCGGACAAACTCTAAATCTTTGAATAATGTATCGACAAACTACCACCTATCTATATTAGCAAACTAGCTGTGCTCGCTAACTACGTTTCGTCATATATTTTTCCCGTTTTTGCAACATTTTTCATTGATTGAGCTCCTATTAGTCGTAGCCTTATATTATATAGCCTATAGCCTTCCTTGATAAATGGACTATCCAACACTAAAATAATTTTTCAGTTTGAATCAGTGGTTTCTGAGATAAGCGCGTTCAACCAAAGAAACTCTTCAGCTTCTTAATATACTAGTATAGATAGATTTTCGCTACGTCGTTTTGTTTTCAAGATTTAGGTGGCTCAGTTGGGGTAACGTTTATACAGCCGAGCCACATATATCTCTGAAATATGCCAGTGACAAACTCTGGAACTTGTTCGACAAAATCCGACAAACTACCGCTACACTTTTCCAGCAGATTTTCTCTACGTCGCTTTGTTTTCGAGAACAAGCTGGTTCAGTAGCAGCAAATTTGCTGCAGGTGAGATCTGAAACGGCAGATCGACAAACTCTAACAAACTGCCACCTATCTATATCAGCAAACAGATTTTCGCTATGTCGATGTCATTTAGTTTCCGAGATCCGTGTGGCTCAGCTGGGGTAACGTTACCCCAACTGAGCCACACAGCCCCCTTAAACGCGAGCTCGATGAACATTGAAACATTTCCGACCAACTTCGACAAACTGCCGCCTATCTATATCAGCAAACAACTTTTCGCTATGTCTTTTCGTTTTCGAGATCCGTGTGGCTCAGCTGGGGTAACGTTACCCCAGCTGAGATACACATGCGGCTTATGCCGTCGGTCAGACGATGTTTCCGAGCAAAGTATACAAACTGAGAGGCAAGTGTTAGACAATAAGTTAATAAAACAAAGACTGGATTTGGTAGATTGGTCGATATTAATGACAATTAAGTGTCCAAATCAGCTGTATAGTATGTTGTGTGATATATTTAATGAAATTTATACTCAGTGTTTAGTAAGTAGACCTATTAAGAAAAAAAGATTAAAACAGCCATGGGTGAGTGAAAATCTGCTTAAAATGATAAATAAAAGAAACGAACTTTTTAGAATTTAGAAAAGAGACCCAACAAATATGAATTATAGAAAAGAATATACAAAATACAGAAATAAAGTTAACAAGTTAATTAATTTAGCTAAAAATAAACACAGAGAAAATCAGATAACAAATTGTAAAAAAGATTCAAAAAAAATATGGTCTTATATGAATGAATGGTTAGGTAGGAATAAACCAACAATAGATAATACAATTTGTAAGTATCTAGGTAAAACAGATACATTGTACAACATATGCACAAGGTTTGCTAGGACATTCACGCAGGAAATAGAAAATATAAAACATAAATGCCAGAATAGTTTTTTAAGTCGGACTTCGTATGTCAGAGAAAGCAATGTGTCATTTAAATATGTATATACTGATGCTCAAAAGATATCAAAAATTATAACATCTTTATCATGCAACAAAGCTCCGGGTTTTGATAATATAAGGGTGCAGGATTTAAAATATGTCAAGGATCAAATCAGCGCGGTCCTCGCAAACTTTGTGAATATGTGCCTAACTCAAGGAACTTATCCAGCACTATTAAAAAAGGCCTTAATCAGACCAATTTATAAGCAAGGTGATCATTTAGAATATACCAATTATAGACCCGTTGCTATACTATCAGTAATTAATAAAATCTGTGAAAAGGTGATAGTTGGACAAATAAGCAAATTTTTAGAGCAACACAATATATTGACAAATTGTCAGTTTGGTTTTAGGGAGGGAAGGAGTACGGGTGCCGCACTGGCGCAGTTCACGGATTTTATCAACTCTGAGCTGAACGAGGGTAACCAAGTCCTGGCCCTGTTTATTGATTTTAAAAAAGCGTTCGACACTCTCGGGCACGACCAGCTAGTGCAGGCCATGCACGAGTGCGGCATCCGCGGTCCGACCCTCAATTTTCTACGCTGTTATCTCCAAGGACGAACGCTCTGCACCCTTGTACAGGGGACAAAGGGGGCAGAAGCACATGTCACGCTGGGCGTGCCAACCGGCTCAGTATTTGGACCGATTGGGTTTGTCATGCACGTAAATTCTATGGTGAATGTGATACAGTGCTGTAGGGTGACTATTTACGCAGATGATACTTGTCTGCTCATATCGGGTAAAAATACTGCAATAATGAGAACACAATTACAATAGGACTTTGACAGGATTACAAAATGGGCTCACGATAATGGGATAATATTGAACACAAACAAAACTAAATGTATGCGTATATACTCACCCTACAACATAGCAGCGGAAAGAGTAGCAGTAGACGAGGTGTCTATAATAGGTCACTCGTACGAATGTTTACATACAAATAAAGAGACATGCAGCTGTCAAAGATTAGAATATATTCAAGATATAAAGTACTTAGGACTAAGCATAGACTCTAAATTTAGCTGGAAGGTCCATATCAGTCATGTGTGTAATAAACTTAGATCCCTGCTGGGCAAATTTTATAACTTAAAGGCTATTGCAAATAAAAAAATTCTGTTTACCATATATCATGCATTAGTAGAATCAACAATAAGCTATGGATTAAGTTGTTATGGACTTACTTTTAAAACTTACCTAGAAAATATTCGAAAACTACAAATTAGATTTTTAAAAATGCTTAGTAACAAAAAAACCAAAGAGAAATGTAAAAATAATTATGAAAACTTATTTATGGAATTGAAAATTATGCCTATTGAAAAAAAAGTTGATTACTTGTTAGCATTAGAATCCTACCATTCAGAAACATTTAAACATAAAACACACACAAAGATTAATACAAGAGCGAGAGCTAAAGGAAAACTAATTGAAACGACATATAAAAACTATTATGGGCTAAGGACAAGGAAATATATTATACTAAGGCTGTTTAATAAATATTGTGATCTATTATTAAATGAAGAAAAAATTAAGAATAAGGAAACATTAAAAAGAAAACTTAAGAAAACACTATTAATGTAAAATCATTTAAAACTAGAGAGTAAAAAAAAGAAATTAAATATTAGGTGTCACGTTTTACAGAAAAAGTATTATATTATTATATGTAAGTGCGTATATGTTAAGGATTAAAAGAAACCAAGAGCGCAACGCCAACAAACTACTCTGTAGTTTGGCGTATATGTAGTTTTGAAACGTGTATGTATATTGTTAAATAAGTAAATAAAAAAAAAAAAACATTATCTCCGAAACGCGCAAGCGACAATCTCTGAAACGTAGAAGTCAAACTTTGAAACTTACCCGACAAAATCTGAGCATTATACTCAAACAATCTATTTTCCAATTTTTTTTGTGGCTCAGCTGGGGTCAGACACATTTTTGAGGGCGAAAATTTGTTCACTTACCGATGAAATATTCGTGTGGTTTGCGAGCAAAAGCCCGGAGACCTTGTGCGACGCTTGCACGTAGGGCGACCGCCTCGAGAGCGCTACCTGGATGGATGCGGGGCCCCAGGGAATGAACGACGCAAGTTTACGCTCCCGTATTCGCTGTAGCGACTTGTGCACTTGTGACGGGTCGACCTCACCCTGTCAATCATGTCCATGTGTAAGGAAATTCTGTAAATTGTATGTGAACAATAAGGGGTTAACTAATATCGAAAGTACGTTATCTAATTGGATTATTCTGTTTAGGACAGATTCTGGTTTGGGCAGATTCTTGATACTTAAAATGAATTAAATTTAATCAATACCGGGTGTTACAGAACGTCGAAATCTAGACACGCAGCAGCGTGACCAGCCAAGATAAAAAGGAACTGGCAAGGTAGCAGCCGTGTGTAATATTACACAAACTCGAGCTACTTTTGACCCCTTCACAACTCAAACTGCCGCACTCAGAGACGACAATTAATTTTCGAATACACCCATATTGATCTTGACTCTTATTTCGGCGAAGTCAACAACGACGCATATTCTTAATATTGAACTTGGCTGTCATTACACATTAATGTGTTTGATGTGATAAAATTTAAGCGAGAAATAGGTTAGATATTAGATTAGATGAATCCTAGGTCTTAGTAATTTTTATTATTTTTTTATTAAAAAAAAACGTCGCCCCACACTAGGATTTTCTCCTGTGTCGTGGGTGCAGTTACAAACATAGAATATCACATGCACATACGCCCAGACCGGAACAAATTTCTGTAGGCCATACAAAACATTTTGTACCGTACGGGAATCGAACCCGCGACCCGTTGCGCAGTAGGTGATCACTCCACCTCTGCGCTAAACGTGTCGTCAATAATACTTTCCGAGTTAACTGACAGCAGACATTAGTCGAATATGAACACAAAATATACTTTTTTTAACACTGGCCCTACCGCCCAATTCACTCGCTATCGCTTTAGCTCTCTAATGTTGTGATTTCGTACCGTCTATTAAAGCAAACTCGTGAAATTAAAACAAAAGCGAGTGCCTCGCCAGCGCTATCGCACATCGCTATGAGTTAGGCGGTAGGGCCGCTGTATGTTTTAAAAGTGTGTAAGCGTGTGTTGCTTTAAAAATACTAATTTTAAAACAATTCTCTACTCTTTAAGCTCTTTCATTTGATAACCATATTACTGGGACTGAAAACAACATTTGGTACGCCATTTTTGATCGGCGGCCATTTTGAATTAAGTGCATTGTTGTTTGTTTAAATTTTGCCCAGCATTCCCGCAGGCTTATTGGTTAGTCTTATTACCGAAAAAAGCAACCAGTTGCTAATTGTAAAATACCAACGCGATCGCTACTGGCTGCGGTCGGTACAAACAATATAGCTTGCTATTAAATTAAATGCTGTTGAGAGTGGCACTAACAAAACTGATATTCAATGGAAGCGAAGTAGCAAACAGGAAACAAATTGCAAAGTGGTCGCTCGCTAGCAGCATTAGCGATTAAAATGTATGGAAACTAGCGCCACCTGTAATTGGGCGGCAACCGGTCGCAATTACGCTAACTACGATTGCTATGTTAAGGTCAATTTGTTGAATACGAAAACAAAATTTTACCTAATTACTTACTTAAAATGTGTAAAATGTCGCCACATGTCAAATACATTTTAGGGTTCTGTGAGTGTTTTCAAGTACCTAGCCAGATAAAAACTGAAATTCTTGGCATTCAATAGACATCAAAAGTTAAGATAGAGAGGACTTCTTTTCATTGACATTTTTATAATTAACATTTTGATGATATTCTATATGACATTTTAAATTTGATTTTATTACATTGCGTAATATAACTATACAGTTTGACATATTTGTTTTTACTTATACTTACTATTCTTCTTGACATTTTATTTTATACTATTGTATTAGACATTTTAAAAATATTTGACATGATTTATGAATCGAATTATTATTATTATTATTATTTTTTTTGTAACTTTTTATTTTTATATACCTATTAGCATTATTTTTTTAAATTTTCGTTACAACTGTTTTTGACGATCATTTTTACATACTTTTTGTAAACTTTGTAAAAAAAAATATAGAAAATATGTGTAAAAATGAAATAAATAAACCTAAACCTTGAAAGTTCTTTCGGATTAGCCAACAATATATTCATTTAGTTCAAAGAAATTGATCAGGAGGACAGGGTAGACTCATCCTGGGTTTAGGTGGAAGAGCAAAAGAAACATTAGAGATTGTGGTTATGAGCTTGCTGTTAAATTAAATGCTGTTGGGAGTGGCACTAACAAATTACAAAACTGATATTCAATGGAAGCGAAGTAGCATACAGGAAATTCATTCAGGTTCATTGGGCGTTGAGCATTTATTTATTTTTATTTATACATTTTTATGGAACAGCTATTTTTTTCGCGATTTCAGGATTGGTCTCATAATAAACATTGTTCAGTTTGCTTGTCTGAAAAAGCAAACAAAATTTGGCTTCTGCTAAAAAGCAACCTTGTATAGAAATGCCACAGATTAGATAAATAGTTACTACGTAAGTAATCTATCGAAAATATATTAAACTATAGTCTATTCAAGATAAGAAGGTTTCCGTGACCGGTCAGAGATTTACGTTTCATGCATACCTACTAGATTTCGTGATTAAAAATATTATGTTTTAAAAATATAACTTATCTCTTTAGGTTATTTTAATAAAAAATGTAATAATTAATTCCACATTAAATAAAAAGGAGAATATCAGTCCAGTCAAATAAAATTATAATTCTGAAAAAATATTTGTTTAAAGTTTACAAATAAAATACTTGTGTAAAGGGTTTAGTCGCACAATGCCAAATTCGCAAAATGGCAACCGAGTCGTAAATGGACAAATTTGTAAAATGGCATATTCGTAAAAGGACAAATTCGCAAAAAGACTAATTCGCAAAAGGACAAATTCTCGATATGGCAGATTTTTACCAACGCATGCGGTATCGTGAACAAGTATACGTAGGATATTATTGTGAATAAAATGCATACAAACACTGATTTTTTTTTTATTTTAACTTAAATAATCGCAGATCGTTATAATTAGGGAAAAAATAAATCAAAACCTAAAAAGTCGATTGCCATTTTGCGAATTTGGCATTGTGCGACTAAACGGTGTAAAGTGTATGTAGGTATGTGTCCGATTCACGATTCAAATACAATACTTAATTAAACAAATATTTTTTCAGAATTATAGTTTTATTTAAGTGGACTGATATTCATGTTTTTATTTAATTTGGAATTAAGTATTACATTTTTAATAAAAATAACCTAAAGAGATAAATTAAATTTTATTTAATTATTGCATTGTTGATAAAAATAAGGGAAGATGTTATATTTTTAAAACAATATATTTTTAATCATGTATGCATGAAACGGAAAACTGCGACCTGTCACCGAAACTTTCTTATCTTGAATAGACTATAGCTGTGCCCGCGAACGGGCGAACGGGAAAATGTTGCAAAAACAAAACACCATCATATTGACTACTGAAAAATAAGTATTCCAAGGAAAAAATTTATATTAAAATACATATTTTAACTGAAATACTTATTTTTAGTTTGTATGGAAGAAAGGAGTTCCAACATTTTTCCTACAGATTCTCCACTTCTGATGGATACATATCCTGTAATGTTATTTCAGTGCTCTGTAATATCCTGTATACTTTATTTTACAAAGAACCATTAAATAATAAACAGTTAAATATAGTGAATAAGCCAAAGTTAACAAAGCACAAAAGAGATCAATAGTTTAAAATTTCGTCCAGACTGATAAGTACTTGAACGCCAAATTGGTTTTGGTGTCAAGACAGTATGTTGAGGAAGTCGCCTGGTCAATCATGTATTGATTTATTTTCTTTGTGACCATACTTTACCTGAATAATGTTTAAAATAGAAATATAACAATGTTGGTTGGCTCTGTCAGGACTGAGGGAAACCATCATGTTCTTTGGCTGTAGCAATCGCTGCATTACATCCAACACTGTAGTTTTTCTTATTTTAGGTGCCTGTGAAAGGTAAATTAATTTACTTATGTGAAGAATAATATTTTTTTTTACAAAAAATATATTATCTTTCTTATCTTATAAAATATAAATCTGGAGTTTCTTACAGTGTTTAATTCATGATCTGCAGAGAGTGGAGTGTATCCTGTCATTAGAAAATGTAATCGAGGTGTTGGTATGAGTGGGGCCACCAGACTGATGAGATCATTGTTCATGTAAGAGGGATACCTGAAAATGAATGTTCTTGTTCAATTTATTGAAAAAAGCTTCTGTAGATTATCTATCAGAATACAGCAATGCAACATTATCTACTGTTGAAAATCATATTCAATTAACCTTCTTCTGTGTTAAGTCCTGTCTGTGTAAAAATAGACATCTATCTATTGTTCTTCACTTTATTATTTATCTAATAAAAATCTTGTGTCACAGTGTTTGTTATATCAAACTCCAAAAGCTTGACTGATATTTGTTTTTTTTTTGTATTTACATTATTTGATAGGTCTGAGAATATATTGTAGGCTATTTTTTTCTTCGAGGTGATAAGGGTGAACCACTCTAGATTTTATTATACCAATTATTTTTTTATGAATTTGCATCAAAAAATACTTATAACCCTAAATTTTCACCCTACCTTAATATTTCTACCACCAACCCCCACTTTTTAATAGCAATATTTGTATATTTACTGGCAAAACATAGTTCTTCAGCACAGCCAAATACTTAATAATATACTAGCTGAGCTGGCGAACTTCGTACCACCTAACAATTGCAATAGTTTTAAAAACAAATGACAGACATATTTGTAGTGAAGTGAGCCGTCAATTGTGGAAGTCTGCAGAGTTCTAAATGTAATTAAAAAATAATAATCATCTGTATATTTTTCATGAATTATTCCAATATTTAAATAGTTCTTCTGCTATTCGGGACAGAGAGGAATCCCATAAATCATTAAAATTGGTACAGCCACTCTTGAGTTATAAATAGTGTAACTAACCAGACTATGTTTTAGGTATATACATATGTCCTTTTTGATTTATATTACCTTAATGTTGCTGTGCTGGCACTCATAATGGTAGAAACAAGTGTATTGATTTGGGCAAAAGATGGATTCTGTATGTGGAGGCGGTCACTCGCAATGCGATTTAGTGCTGTATTATCCAACACCATCACACAATCAGCACTCTCTGTCAACCTCTTAAGAGTAAGAAGTGAATTGTATGGTTGAACTACTACATCACTGTAAAAATATTATAAAATAAGGTTATGATTATGCAGTAGTATGCTAGCAAATACATTTTTAATATAGCAGTCATAACAAAAATGTCAATCTTTGGTGCCAATAATTAGTTTTAACTTGAAATCTTAGGCAATTTTTTTATATTTCTTTTCTCACTGACATATGGCACAAAAATATGAACTTTTGGTGAGGTTTAGGTCACATTTGTCTCAAATTAGAGCTCATCATCACTTATGCTAAACTCATGGGGCTAGGTTTTAAAGTCCCAAGAAAGCTTGCAAATCTAGATTCAAACAGAAACTAAATCTACACCCCTCTATACAATAGTTTGGCACTTCAGCAACAGCACTGAAGTTTTCTTTCATCAGATGTATTAGCCAATTGTCACATTTGTCACTAGATTTACTAGACACTAGATTCAAATACCACTGGAGGCAATCAGATACCACGCAAGATTAATATATGTACAGCATGAATCATGTGCAGTGTGTTTTTTATGCTCTTTCAAAGCAGAAATTTCAGCCACATTATGACATCTAAAGTGAAGTGGTTACCTGCTATAAAATCATACCTTATTTCATCCAAATTAGGGAAAACACTGTATGTTTGTACTAATTTCTTTGGAAATCGATCTGATAAGTGTTCAAGAATATATGAACCCATGCCTGAACCTGTACCTCCAGCAATTGAGTGGCACAGAACAAACCCCTAAAAAGAAAGTAATTTAGGTTAAAAAAGGATGGTGAAATATTATTCATTTCTACAGTTTGATTAAAAAGCTGAACAAAAAATAAAATCAAATTCAATATTGTTTACTCAATAAAAATACAATTATAACAATGGTCACAAGTGTAAAAGTAACAAAAGCTTAAGAAGATTAATTTGCAGTAAATCATACAATATAACCATCACAAAGCACTTTCATATCTTACCTCTAAGTTGTCACTGCCATCAGCTTCTCTATTGATAATGTCAAACACTTCTTCATTTAGTTTTTCACCTTGCGCATAACCTGATGCCCAATTATTACCAGCTCCGCCTCCATGTTTTGATAAGTATACATTTTCTGGATTGTATAACTGCAAAGACGTACAATGTGGTTTGACATTACTCACATATCAAATCATAAAATCACAAACAAATTGTTGTCATAATTTTATATCATATACAAGCAAGAAATTAAGAAACATCAAAATGACAAATGCTATAAGTAAAAAAGCCACGTCGAAAGAATATAATCTCTAAGCTTGGCAGTAATGGTTGTGTTAGCAACCGATTGCCATATTTATAGAAGTGAGTGAAGTGAATATAATCTCTAAGACTCCCACCTTAGCGTATGGAGAATTCATTATAGTATGAATAACTCGGGGCTCTAAATCTAACAACACTGCTCTAGGTATATAGTGATCATCATCTGCTTGGTAAAAAAACACATCTTTACGATCGGATCCAGCAGATGCAAATTCTTCAAGTATACCTTCAGGCGATATCCCATGCTCAATACATAACTGTTTCCAAAATTCAAAACCAACTGAAACAAAGTTAATGTATGATTGATTTACACATTTTTAGAGAATCATCGCACATTTCTAAATATCCTACTTTGGTTGCCACATTGGCCAAGTTGAAGAGTTATCATTTCACTAGGCATTCTAAATTACGGATAAACCACTTATAAATATAAATAATTATATTAGGTTTATTGTTTTAAATTATCAGTTCAATCAAACCGAAACATTTAAAATTAGTAAATAAATAATGAAATGAATGAAACGTCAAACCACAGACGAACACAAGTGGTGTGTTCCGAATTGCGATAAAAGCGATAATATCGCGAATCCGACCAAATTAAATCGTCTTAAAATATAAAGGGCTATTGAATCAGTAGGTATGTTGTGACTTTGGTCGGATTCGCGATATTATCACTTTTATCGTTTTACGGAACGCAGGGAAGACAGACGAATATCCCCGTAGTCCAAATTGAGCATCGAGTTAATTGCTCAATTTAATAGCTTTAGGACCACGGAGGCTGAAGAGGCTTCTTCCAAAGACATTATACTAGTATTATTATTATACTAGTATAATGTCTTTGGCTTCTTCTACCTTCTAAAATACCAAATGGACCACACCACAGATTACAGTCATATAATAGACTTTATCGCGCGCTCATAGTGATGATGGTAACCATTTTCGTAATTTGGAACGCGGGGTACCTATCGTAGATAGATACACAACACAATCTTTTATCTGTGGGGGTACCTAGTCTGTGTAATTCTTAGTCTGTGGTTTGTGTATTGATTGAATGCATATTGAATGGCATAAAAATTTGTTTTTCCTTTCTTTCGTAAATTGTAATTTAAGTTTTGTAAATTAAATACGCATCAAACGTATAAATTTTTAATAATATATGTTATCTTCTACGTATTACTTTTAAAAATTTACAGAGTTATAAAGAACTACTTTGTTAATTTGGGTGTTGGAAACTTGATGGCCTTCAATTTAGAAAAATTTCTCAACTTGTCCACATCTACCTACATTGTATGCTCAGATGTTGTATTTGAAACTCTAAAAATATTGTCGTGGGTGTAACTTTCGACACTTACAAGGTTCTCATATGTTAGCTTCTAGTTGATTTATTTATTCGTTAGTTATGTTGTATTAATTACTTGTTAAATAAAATAAGTGTGAAAGATAAATCAGTGTCTCAATTTAATCTAAATCGTTAAAGTCAATCTATCAAAATGCCTAGAAAACTTCTCAAATTTCTCATTGTATTTGATAACACATCTTTGCTGTATTTTCCTGGTCAGTTTCTTTCTGGTAAAGTTTTGATGGAATTACAGGATGACACACCTGTATTAGGTAAGTTTGCTACAAAACAAAGAACTTCCTTATTTTATATAAAAACTAGTTTTCCATTGCTGCTTCGTCCTTATTATTTTTGTTTGTGGGAATTCTATATGCTCCCATCCTATGCAGGATTAGATAGCTAACATCATTAACTACAATGTTTGTTTTACGAGTTTTAAGATAATAAAATGAACAAAAAAAATTTTCAGTTTATTGCACTTTTGTGACATTGATAAGTCTATGTTTCATTTATAAACGATGAAGGAAGAAGACGTTACGCTCGCGCTAAGTGCGCGTAGAGTTACAAACATTCTATACTCTGTCCAAGATAGCTTGGTGATTTTGACCTATCGTTCTAGAGTTGTGAAATGTTCAGTTTGATTGAAACTAGTATGGTACTAATAAATACCTTATATACCTATTCTGTACTAGCTATTGCCTGAGTTATGATGAGCCTCTTTAGGGACTATATCAGGTCTGTCAGCTTTCGACTGCCCATACTGAAACTGTCTCAGATGTCATATTTATTTATACCTCGAATAAAGTTCCTTAAAAAAAAGATAATTTATTATTATTTGCAGGTTTGCATTTCCATGTAGTTGGTGAAGGAGTTGTTCGAGTAGGTTCAGGACGACATGAAAGACTTTTTGATAAAGAGAATTATATTGACTTTAGGATGAGACTACTTGGTGAACCAGGTATTATATTAGCTTATTTACTAGTAATTTTATACAGGATCATTTGCTTCTGAATAGAGAAACTATAATAAACACCTTAGAAAACAAATGCAACTGTACTGTTTGGGATGTATCCCAACAATATTTTCAATATTAAATGATTTTTTGTAGTCTCTTTTCATTTCTTGAATTGTTCTTATTTTCATTCTATCATACTTTATATTTTGGTTTTCTTGCAGGTCATGGCACATCAGTTCTATCACCTGGTATTCACAGCTTTCCATTTAAACTGGGTTTACCCATGGGTCTGCCGTCTACTTTTCTGGGCACTCACGGTTGGGTTCAGTATTTCTGCAAAGCAGCTCTGAGGGAGCCTAATGGGCTGACTCATAAGAACCAACAAGTGTTCTTAGTAATGAACCCTATTGATTTAAATATGGAACCACCTGTATTGTCTGTGAGTATTTTTGTGTACTAGAGTAGATATTTTGCACTTGCGTTAGCCTTGTTGCAAATTGTCATTATAGTAATTGATACTCGCAAATCCTTGAAGGCTGTGCTTATTACGCCGGCTTCCCACGGCACGTGATTTTACGGGCGCCCTCAGGCGAGCTCGCGCCGACGCGCAGTGGGAAGGGTGTCGCCCTGGCGGCGCGAGGTGGCCCGAGCTCGCCCGTACGTATCTGCTGAATGTCGGTAACTTCAAAGGCTCCAAGGCGATAGTTGCGGAGCCCACGATGCTATTTGCATTCACTGGAGCGCTCGCGGGGCCCTACTCATTTCGAAGATTAGATAGTGTGAAGAAAAAATGTCAGCTTTATTTTTTTAACGTCTTCGTCTTGGGAAAATCGTTATAAAATGTATTTCTTGTGATTTTCAAGTTATTCTGCACAAAATAATAAAAAAATGAACCACACTCGAGAATCCCAAGGCCAAAGGAATTTTTTTCAACTTTGTGACCTCATTTCCTTACGTCACGCCCAATATTGTTAGATTATCGAAATACACACTTTTCAGCATGCAATTAAAACATAAGACCTTAATCTGACGCACTCGAGTATTTCACGGTATCGATTTCTTTTACTGATCTGATTGGCTGTCCTACAAATATGCCCCTATATTAAGGCTGAGATTTGGTAGAGATAATCTTTAAGGTTCAAGGTAGGCATGGGTAATATTGGATTTTCGCTGTATTGTATCGTATCTATATATCGGTTTTGAATATCAGATATTGAAACTATATATTTCAATATCTATATATTGGTCGGAATCTACGGTACTCTGAAACCTAGATATACCACACAATGTCACATCGTACACATATTTTTAAATATTTCGGTTTTGTGAATAAATTTTGAATGATATCTATTAAACTCGACCGTCGACACTGAGAATTTACGTTGCAAAACATAAGGTCTAAAACTAATTTGACATTCATTGAAAGATTATAGGTAATAAATAAATAGTTTCAGAACACTTGAGTCAAAGTAATACCATACTTTTTTGCTAATAATTAACTTTAGATTAAACCTTATTTTGTTGCTAATAACGTTCAAACTAAAAAGATACGCTCATTCGTTCTGCCAATATAACAATATTTCTCGCTCGCTCATGTATATATTGTTAAACTGTGGCTCAGTCGTATCTATGTTTTTAGTCAGATTTCCCAGTATCATAGATTTTTTGGGTATATGCGTATTGTTTATTACTTGGTTATGGCCGGTCGGTGAAGTCGTGCGATATCCAATATATAGTTTGTTCGCCGAGCGATATATAGATATTGGATATTGTGCCGGTACATAGATATTGTATCTGTATACGATTTGTATCGCCCACTCCTAGTTCAAGGTATCCCCTATACATTAACCTGATGCGCCTTAATGACTTCAAAAATCCCCTCTTGGGCTCCCCTACTACGAGCTTGCCTGCGGCCAGGGGCGCCCGTGAAATAACGCGCCGTGGGAAGCCACGTGGCCTGAGGTGGCGCGAGCTCGGCTGTGGCTTGGGCTTGCCCGTGAAAATCGGCGCGGCCCGAGGGCGCCCGCGAAATCACAGGCCATGGGAAGCCGCCTTTACACTATTAAATTTTTATAAAATTTTATTAGGAAATCAAAAGTTGTCAGTATAGTTAGAGCAATCGAATCTGATTTAGTTCAACTGAGTGATCCCCGCTGCACTATTTCCAAAATTATCTATAATCCAATTCGCATCTGGGGCTAGGTGGCAATTCATTATACAATCATGATTAAATTAGAATTGAAAAATGCAGTGGAAATTCGCCTGACAACATGGACAATGGACAATACTACATGAAAATAAAGGAAATATGATGTTTTAGCAAAATCATGATAATAAAGGTGCTCATTTTTCTTACCTATATAATAATGTTTCTTAAACCCAACCATGAAAAAATAAGGAAGAAACATGAAAAATCATGAACTGATCCTTTTAGCTCTTCAGAAGCCCAAATCAATCAAACGTAAAATGCTTAATTATTCAAAGAGCTACGGAACCCTCCCAGTAATGGTTCTCCTGTAAGACTAGAAAATTGTTTAGTGATAAGTTATAACATGCTCAATACAATAACTATGACCTGGCAGGCCTCAGCCCCGCACATCAGCAATTCCTATAGTTTCGGAAATTTCAATAAAGTTACAAAAAAAAACTTCAGTGCTTAATTTTATAGCGATTTAGCTTATTGACTATGAAGTCAAGACAAAAAATTGCCAGGCGATTTTGGTGAGACAAGTACCGGACAGGTGAGTCAAAAGGTGATGTGCAGCATATGGTTGGTAAACATACTTTCTTTTTTTTAAATCTTTATTTATTTAGGGATTTTTATCTCATACAATACTTTATTCTGTAAAGTTAAAATTGAGGTATGTGTTTAAGTAAGGGATCTAGAAATAGGGAGCACAATGATGGTTCTGGGAAGCATAAGACCTTGACAGGCGAAAGGAGAGCCGCTATGGAAGTACGAGTAAGAGACGATAGCTTAGCATTCCATGGATTCACCGTGCGGGTGCCGGGTCCATCGCGTTGCAGAGAAAAGAGTCAAGATCAGTGCCTGGGGCTTATGACCCAGGTGCAGGTTTAAGCAGCTACTTAACAATGCATCAAGATTCACCTTCACCACCTTGGCTCCTCTTGCTGCCTAACCATATTTGATACGATTCCGTGAGTGCCGCCTTTGTTACGCGCTTTAATATTCATTATCGTAAAATTAGTCATGGTTCGATTTTCCTCGACGAACACTACGCAATAGAGATGTGTCGATCTTTACAGAAACGACTCAGTGAGTCGTTTCTTCCAAGTGATTCACTGATTCAAATCTAACAGCGCTGCAAATGAATCATTCGCTCAATTGCATCTCGGTTTCAATCGGCACGCGGCGCTCGCACGATTGAGATAGGTAAATAGTTCAGAGTCGGAGCGCTTCGGATCGCGTCGCTAATCGCATCTCGGTTTTATTCGACACGCGGCGCTTAAACGATTGACATAGGTAATTAGTTCGTAGTCGGAGCGCTTCGCGTTGCGTCAGCGATCGCCAACCGCAATCTCTCTCACTAATTCATTACTAGTGAGTGAGTGAGAGAGACGGCAACACTAGCCCAAATAAAATCGATTTTTAAATACGCCAGTTAGATCTTTAACAACTAACTGACACTCCTGTAATAAGTATGAAGGAAAATCGATTTCTATAAAAACTTCAATGGAAAAAAAATTGAGTGAATCGATTAGTGTGGATAGCACTACGGTGCCCTCTGCACTACGACTGTCATCAATCATCATTCAACTGTCATGGGACTAGTGAGAGCGTCTTGCGTACGAGAATCGTGTTTTTTATCGCGCGCTTTATGTATTAATATAATGTCCTAGTGTAATTAAATCTTGGATCGCAATAATTTTCAATTTAATAAAACAAAATACTTACACAATATTATGTACTTTACATAATTCTTAGAACAATGGCAATAAAAACGATTCATGATTATTCAGTATTTATTTCATTTATTTGCGATACTAAATCGGTTCAAAGTCACTGATGCAAATGATGCAAATGAAGCACTTTACTGATTCGAACCTTTGTACTGATCCGGATACAAATGATCCAATCTCAACAAAGATACGTTTTTTCCATCTCTACTACGCAAGATTGACGCCAGGGTTGTCTGTTGAAAAACGCCAGCAACCACTTAATATTCGCGATTCATGTTTTCCAAAATTGCAACATTTCACAAAATGGCCGCCAGCGCCGCCGCTATCATTGAGTGCGGTCCATAATTTGATATCAGCGCTCGTGTGCGCTATTTGCATGCATACAGTCGGTCCAAAATTGCTCATGTGCGCATTTGTAAGCGGTATGAGGTAATCGACGACGTCACCAATTGAAGCTGACAGTGCTAACAGAAAAGGGCAATCGCACTATTTACGAATTTGGGTTGCGTTCTGAAACAAAATTTCCTTTGTCGGGTAAAGTTACCCGATTGAAAATCGGTTTTAGAACAGGGTAAAAAGTGATTTCGCAAGGAATTCTGACATAGCATCGCGGAACGCGTTATCTGTGGATTTTCTAACCTCTCTCTCATATTATGTATTAGTATCTCTATATAGTTTGTGTATGTATCATCGCTATCTCTCGGTGGAGAATATATGTTCTATGATCACTCGCTGTCGCTATCATCTCTCTAGATTTGGAGTTAATTGCAATGTGCAAACTTGCTACAATAACTCTTTTGTATTTTTTACTCCCTATTTCTAGAGCTCCCTATACTAATACTACTCCCTCCCTTTCTAGATCCCTTAATTGAACACATACCTCAATTTCAACATTACAGGAGAAACTATATTTACAACCATATGCGGCACATGGTTTGACTTGTCTCGTCTGTCCGGTACCTGTGCTCACCCAAATCGCCTGGCAATTTTTTGTCTTGACTTCATCTTTTCTCTATCTTTAAATAGTACCGCTCACAGCCTCGCCCGCGTTATTTTTGTTTTTCCGTGGGATTTTTTTTTTCGTAGGAAAAATAATTTTGTAGCCTATGTTAATCAGGGATAATGCAGCATTATCAATTTTTTTCAATCAATTAGAAATTTTTGAGTTTGTTTGTTACATACATACATACAAACCATTCCTCTTTATAATAATAGTAAGTATAGAAGTATAGATAAAATGAAGTCGCTTCGCTTAGATCTTTTAAACTACTATACGGATTTTAATGCAGTTTTCAGCAATAGATAGAGTGATTCAAGAGGAAGGTTTATATGTATAATACATACATATTATAGTACGGAAAAGCCGAAAAATTCAAGGATTTGTAATGTGATGTCGTAACAAATATATTTTTGTGCGTTTAAATCGCAAACGTCGAATCGTCTTTGGCAGCGGTCGGCGGGTACGGGTATTATTGTATACAAATATATCCTGTAGTATGGACTAATTGTCCGTATTTACGCAAAAAGGAACCACCCAGCAAATACACACTTCTGAGATATCGAAGAATTTACAAAAACATGTGCAGCTCTGTTAGATGAAGTAAAATTACTATTTACTTTATTTGAATGTATTGATAGATTACTTATTTAAATATATGTATATAAATATGCTCCGAATACTCTTAAAACTTTCTAGATAATGAAAAAAATGTGAATGTGGTTCGTTTTAACGTTTACTAATTGATGGGTTTCTCTTATACAAAAAAGAACCACAATTGAAGCTTAAAATGAAACTATATATTTATTGTATGGTAATAAAACTTTAATTCTCAAAAAAATAATACACATAGAGAGCTATTACTATACTAGTTTTCTTAAGTAACTTGTGCTAACATTTTCCTGTTTATGCATTTATATAGGTACATGTAGGTAACGTGTTCGCTTCGGGTTCCAGGGTTATTGTTTATTTTTAAAACTTGATGGGACTCTTTTTTTACTTACACCAAGGTCGCTGCGCTTGATAGTGCTCTTAGCACTATTTTATCATTGTAGATACTCTATGACCACTTCATCTGTTGTTGTGCTGGGAAGGGCTCTTTCAGCTCCTCGTAGAAGTAGGATACCGTGTTTCTGGTTATGGCAACCACTGCGTGTGAGACACTATCGTGGACAGGGTTCTACGTTTATGCTCCTCTGAAGACAACCACGTGATCACACGTTAGTCCCTATGCTTCATGGATCGTCAGTAGTCTGCATTGTTCTCCGGTGCCGAACCCATCCCTCCCATACGCTTTTTTCTTATCTTAAGGTAAGGAAGATAATATTTTGGTCGCCCCTTCATAGTACCGCCTCCGATGCCATGCTGCATATCATGGACCTCAGTACTGTAGCGCCTTACGCGCGCTCCGGGATCGTCGGGAACTTAGGACGTTAATTTAAACCATATAGGTATAATATCAATATGTTATACTACTCAACTCTCATTACAATGTGTCACGTTTTATTCTTGGTGATCATCTGTCTAAAAGCTATTGATGCTCGTCCCTTAATCTTCCAGAATATTCTATATTTATAAGGGTAACATTCCTTGCCATCGACAATATCTACGCAATGAGGTGGATTGCGGTGACATAGACGCAAGGAGGTCACCACAGTACTTACCGTGATGTGTAAATGTTTGTACGTAGATGTTTCATAGGGCGTACACTACATCCATCGGACTTCTGTGTGTGCAGAAGAGCTATATCAGACGTAATGGCAGCAGAACTTCCGTAACGCATCTCGAACAGGCTGTCTCTGTATATGGAGGGTATCTGATTCGTATCAGTCAGTCTGAGTAGTACCTACCAATTCTAGCTTCATTCACCAAAAGGCACTTTGATGCTCCCACCTCATTGATGAGGACCGAGACAATGATTCTAATTTATCCTGTCTCGACCGTCTCAAGTTTGCTAGTGATGATCATGTCTTCCTTGAAGTTGGAAGTTGTTGAGGAGCCACGTGGTCTTCCCGCAACTCGGCACACCGGCACTTTAGTGGAAAACATCCTTAGGTATAAAAATGTATTAATATTAGATACAGATTTAATATTTCAAGTAAGAATAGATGACTAAATGTATTCAGTTACATACTCACCTTAGAATAGGAGTGAAAAGTACCTAGTCGTAAGTCTTAATATAATAATAATATATAGAATAGATCAAAAAGAAAAGATATAAATAAAAAGAGTTTGTGAAGAGTTAATTTAGTAAAAAATACCTTAGTTTTTTCTACACTGAGCTATATACGCAATGAAATAAACTGTAACTAGTCATATCATTTTGGTACCTTTGAACGATGATAGGTTTCAAAACGTTATATGCATAATGGAGTCACAGACGCGTGGTGCTATTTTTTAAAAAAAAATCTGTATTTAAATTATGAATTATTATACGCGTAACGGATCCAGAGAAACTTGGTTCCATTTAGCGTTTTAAAAGTAATTGTTAATCATAGAAATATGTGTAATGTATAATGGTTCCAAATAGGTGTGGATCTGTTTTGCATAAAATGCCCTGGTAGTAATATCGTTTGTTTGTTTGAATAATCGAGTCCTATTGTGTTGTGGATCGGTTTTGCTTTATATGTAGAGTTTATTGTCGCTGTTGGTTCTGTTCTGCTTTTAGTATACCAAGTTTCCAAGGCAAAAATCATGTGGTTCATTTTTGTATAACAAATTTTGAGCGCGTTGATTCAGTATTCTTCAAAAAAAGTAAAAATCGAAATTTGTGGTGTGGTTCCATTTTGCATAAATACGGACAATTATAATATTATTAATCACCCCACACTGCCCCATATTAGTATCTACATTGCACCCGTGCGAAACCGGGGCGGGTCGCTAGTAGTCAATAAACTAAATCGTCGGAACATTTCAAGCTTACAGCACTAAGTTTATTTTTATACTTTTATTAACATTTTCAGAAACATAGGGGCTGCTGATGTAGGAGTGCCCCTCGTTTGATGTCCAGCGTCGCGTCCTCTCTTGCGTTTTGGGTGCGAATCTTTCTTTGCCAAACCTAATTAAAGCAATGCTTGGTACCAAGACATCTTGGGAGGTCGTTAAGTCTTTCTGTGAGCAAGTTATGCTCCAGAAAGAAGACGCGGAAAGAGACCGGGAGAATGATCCCTCAGCCGAGGCCACTCGAAAGAGACGCCCAGGCGGGAGCCGGCGAGGATATGACGCGCTCCGCTTGCCATAGCAGGGGTGTGCAGATAATAGAATGGGGCTCTGTTGTCCGCGCTATTCCGCCCCGATGATGAGGAAGAGTCACGTTTGATCGCGTGATATTTCCTACCCTGAATAAGGGAAGTGAGGCTCTGGAAGCTGACCGCGGGTATGGCCGCGCGGACGACTACGAAGTTCCCGCTGCGAACACATATGTTTTTAGTGGGTACATCGGTTTATACAAGAGTCCTACATAACCGTAGCTTGGCCCCTCATTATGCTGAGGTAGCATAAAGCATTTTCCATCTTAAAAAAGAGGCTGCTGATGTGCATTGCTGAGGCCTGCCAGGTCATGGTTATTCTATTGAGCATGCTATAACTCATTACTAAACAAAATTACAGGAGAACCTTTACATGTGCTGTAAAACATTGCTTCATGCCAATTTTTCATTATTGGTTTTAAAAAATTAAATCTGTAGGTATGACCATGATTCGTATTTTATCTGCCCTAAAAATCTCTGGTGGTGTTAAATCGGACATTTTTACATTATTTCAAAAAAGGTTTTTAATGATAAAATTTTATAAAAAACTTTACCTAAGGAAATTGAAAATTTATTGAATTTCTAAATTTTAAATTGCTCCTGTGACAGCTCGAACCGCTAACAAACCAATATTAGCGGGAAATAGACTATTCAAGAATTTTTCAATTTTAATCAGTACTTAGTTCCCAAAATTAGCGCGTTCAAACAAACAAACAAACCTTTCAGCTTTATAATATTAGTATAATTTTAAATTAAAGTTTTAAATAAAAAGTTCACATAAGGGGTCACTCTTTTTTGAAATATGAAAAAGAACATTTTTTTGTGTTCAGCTAATTGTGCCGGTAGTTATCGTAAGAAATTTGTTACATTTTCACTATCCATGGAGCTATCATTTGAATCTAAAGTGGGCAGTACGTAAAAACAGCTACTTCTTATTATATTATAAGATACCAAACTCAATAAGGGATAAAACTAAGTAGTCAGAGTCAACTTTTACCAAATAAATTTTTGAAATCCAAAATAAACATTATGACATTTTTATATATCTCTCCTTCCGATAGATAACTAAAAATATAGACACATATTTTTCATTTTACATAATCAACAACTTGCGACGATATATTGAATCGAATAACATGATTGCCCGAAGGAAGCCCCCACTCCTCAATTTTAATTCACTTCATCCAAGTAAATTTATATTATTTCGATAAAGCGAAAGGCACGTGTCCATTACATACATTTTTCCACTTTATACTCAGTCATCGATGAGTATGAGAAAGGAATAAAATAGGTAGGTTATGACTAAGTATATAAAAAAGTTCTGAGAAGGGGGTGATTTCAGCAACCGCTCGAGTGCAACGTGGAGCACCGTCTAGGGGTGGGATGTGTCGGCGGAGGCTCCGTAGCCGTGAGTGTGGCGCTAGACCGCGGCGCATACGTACCCGGCGAGAGTATCGTGCTCACCGCGCACCTCGATAACAACTCGAAGACCAACATCAAGGCCATCCGGGCCGCTCTCACAGAGGTAAATATAGGCGCGTTCCATTTAAGCGCAGTTTTGCAGCATTTTTAACATTTTTAGCATCATCGCGTTTCACTTCATTCGCTTTTGACGCTAGCAGGGTTAGCATCGTATGTTAACGTAATGCCTTCCATTTTAACAATATTTTGATTTTTAGGTTTTTTAACCGCACTATTTTTCACAAAGGGAACCTCCCTTTGTGAAAAATAGTGCGGTTAAAAATGTTAACATTTCTTAGAAGAAACTCAAAACATGGTTAACATTTGATGTTATGAAAAAATGGTGACGCTTAAATAGAAAACCGGGTATAACTTCCCGATTTTTGGTATCATCGAGTCAACATGAAAGACCGAGTCTGACTAATGTGGTTGCAAATTGTGCGGCAAGATCGTGTCATAATTTATATCCACACTTGCAACAATGCAACATATTGATACTGAGGATCGTTTTCATATCAATGTTGAGATTGATCTCTTTTTTTAAAAAAGGTGGTGAAGCTCAGAAATAAGAGCTCAAATATAAATAAAATCACTCTTGTTCGCATCTAAAATATGTGTTAATGTTGCTCAACACGTCATTGCATTGCAATAATAATAAAAAATGCAATCTGCCTTACTTTATGTAACGTTTCTTTCAGTGTTATTTTCTCTATGCGTTTGAAATAGAATATTCAAAATACAATCATATTCTGTAGATATCAATGGAATAGGAGCCTAAAAGGGGTGCAGAAAAATTTAGAGGTTCTCTTTCCTTCCCCAAAGTCAGGAACAGTGAGCCAGGACTTGGAAACTTGGATTTCCGCTTATCATTACAGGATTCCAGGTGAAGTTTGCTTTCATCGTCACTTATGAGATGAAGGCCAAGAGCTTCCCTGTGATATGTAAAAAAATAATACAATTGGGATGATGACTGAATTCTAATTTTCACGTCTCGTCATAAAATATTAAAATACTGTAGAAAAAGATGCAATCATGTGAAATTAGAACTAAAATCGGCTTAGAACTACGTGAGATACAAGCATTTGAAACTGTTAATTTGGAAGCGATTAGACAGAAAGATCCGACATCAACCGTGACGTCATTGTTTAGTACGGCCATATAAACTCCATGTAAATTGGCATTTTGCTAGAAAGGGATGGGGAAAATTTTTTAATACCTTACCTTATCTTGGTTATTTTTATAGTTATTCGAGAACCGATTTTTTCTTTCTATCTATTTATTATATGAATGAGCTTCTATTGAAGCAATAATTTTGTTTCACTCATCTACCTACCCTATTGCAGACGATTCAGTACAGCGCGCACGGCAAGACGGCGGCGCGGGAGGTGCGCGAGCTGAGCGCCGTGGGGCTCGGCACGGCGCGCGCCGGCGCCCGCCAGCGCTGGCGGGAGCCGCTCTACGTGCCGCCACTGCCGCCGACCAACCTGCGCGGCTGCCACCTCATCTCCGTGCAGTACGACGTGTTTGTGAGTACCGACTACGACTACCGACCGACGTACCGACCCACTCTGCCGCCTACCAACCAACCTGCGCGGACATTAGCTCACTTCATCATACTCGTGCAAGGTGGCTCGATTTAGGTGTAGTTGGATAGGTTAAGTTAATTTTTTTAAGACCACACAGAACCAACCCGGGGCACCTCAAACACAGTTGCGGATGGGTTAATTTTTTTTATGACCACACAGAACCGACTTGGGGAACTTGAAACACAGTTGGTTAGGTTAGGAATAAGAAGCGGGAGGGGATGCATTTCGAACCGTGTTTATTACTTTAACTAACTTTGACCTGCTATTATGCATAATATCCGTTTCCGATGTCAGTTTCGGCCGAAACCGAAACTTATATAGACTTATTTAATATGCTGTATGTGTTAATTTAGTTGGTTAGTTTTCATACATAATCACAGTTTACTTTTCTTTAATAACATGAAAACAGCAAATAAAATTGGTGACAAAAATAAAATAATGTTATTAAGTATGTTATTTTGACAATTTAATGGCAATAACACACCCGATGTTAGCCAAAAGACGCACGACAAGACGAACACTGAGTTAAGGCGGGGCCGTAGGTTCGGTAAATTTTTGACCGAAACAGAAACTTCGGTCGGTTTTTAAAAGCATTTAATACTTCCTGTTATCACACCGTAAAATATAATATGTAACATCATGTATCAAAGTATAAAGGGAAAACTTTCTTTTTTTTCAGTTCATAATCGAGCCGAAAAGTATGGAGAAATCGGTGAAACTGCAATTGCCGGTACTGGTGGGGACCTACCCATTCCGCGGCGAACATGAGGAACCACCGCACTATCCCAGCACGTTGCCCGTATTCCGGCCCTGGCTGCAGCCCAGCCACTGACCGCCAAATACCGCAACACTATCCCAGCACTGCCCACGATTCGGTTGTGGTTGCAACCCAGCTATTGATCGCCGTCCACTGGCGCATTACCCCAGCACTGCCCCGAGCCGACCCTGGCTGCAACCCAGCTACCGACCACTGCCGCACTCCCCCAATTCTGCCCGCGATCCGGCCATAGCTGCAACACAGCTACTGATCGTCTCCGAGCCGGCCCTGGCTGCAACCCAGCCACGGACCACTAACCATTACCTCACTACCCAGCCACTGATCCCCGCCTACCACCACATTACCCCAGCACTGCTCCCGGCCGGCTCTAGCTGCGACCCAGCCACTGACCACCGACCACTGCCGCACTACCCCAGTTCTGCCCGCGATCTGACCATAGTTGAAATCCCGCCACAGACCGTCCACCGCCGCACTATCCCAGTAATGCCCCGAGCCAGCCCTGGCTGCAACCCGGCCACTCGACCACTGCCGCTCCACCCCAGTACTGCCTGCGATCCGGAGCTGACTGCAACCCAGCCACTGACCGCTGACCATCACCACACTACCCCAGCACGCTTGCTACGGCCCAAATACTCAAATGTGTTGTTAACACATATGAACATAGTTTAATTTTTTGAAATAGCAATAATTGTGGTCGCGTTGCTATATACTTACAGGCCAATTCAAGAAAGCGTGCATAATTTTTAATAATAATTGGCTATAGAAATTAATGACATTTTGACCCTTCTACCTGTTTTCCGCCTCAGTCTACTGCAATTAATCCGTCTTATGATTTTGTTGATTTGAATGTGTACACACTATGTTTTATTTAGTTTGTCTTATACGCGGTGTTTCATAATAACCAATAAATAATCAATTCTTTATCGAAAACTAATTATTAAAGTATTTATCCGTAATGTCATTCAACCCAAAATTTTCATGTAAATCATAGACATGATGATGATACTATGATATACATGAAAATTGTGGGTTGAATGACATTACGTGTAAACACATTTTAATAATTAGTTCTAGATAACGCATTGATTATTTATTGGTTATTATGAAACACCGTGTATACAGGTTGTAACTGAATACCCCAATAACATTTAAGGGTATGTATCCACCAGAAGTAGAGATGCTGTAGAAAAAATATTAGGGCGAACAAACCTACTTTTTTTCCCCATACAAACTAAATAAATTATTTTTTAGTATTAAGTGCCGACAACCCTACGTAAGCGTACGAGGAACACTACGCTCACGTCATACAAACTAAATATTTTTTTTTTGGTATTAAGTGCCGACAGCCTTACGTAAGCGTAGGAGGAATACTACGCTCACGTCTGTCACGTGTCATTTTGTGTTAAAATTTCTTTTCTCTTAACAGCTGATTATGGTTGTCACTTAAAAGTTTTTGCTTTCAGTTTAAAATCAAATAACTCTGAAAGTAATAGGGATTCCAGATCTCAGAGAAGCACCGAAGGTCCATTTAGTGTCTAACTTATATGCACCTTAAATATTATTGGAGTATTCAGTTACACCCGGTATATATATTATAGATAAAATAAATACATAATACAAATGGATACCAGCTTAAGAGGAAACGAAGGTCGAGGGAATTCAAAAATAGGTATTTGTAAAATCTATTGCTGTCGCGCTGTGTCCACGAAAAGTGCTGAGCTGAGTGCGATAGAGACAACTGCAGTTCGGACCGAAAATACATGAAAAGTACACAAAGATGTTTCGTAGTACCCTGATTTCCCCTCTAAAACTAAACCGATTTACCGATAATCACTTTTTGCATAAAAAAAAATACCAATCCGCACTGTGTCAGCGTGGTTGACTAAGGTCTAAACACCTTAACTTAGGGTAGGCTCGAGCCTCAATCGGGGAATGGCTAACGCCGATCCCGATTGTGTCTCTACGGAGGTAGAAGTATCTGGAGGGGTTTTAGCCAGGTATGGGGTTTTTACCCGAGTCCGGCATATCCTTGGGGTGGCCTCGTCAGTCGGCCCCTTGGCGAATCCGTAAGGATTTCCCCTCCTAAAAAAAAAGGGTAGGCTCGAGCCTCTCGGTGGGGACATTGTATATGAGCTGTTATGATGGTGATTTAAAATTAAAGAAACGCTTTGGCAGTATTTCAAAAGGGTTTGGGTAAATTTGTATGGAGGTTGGCTTGTTTTTTTTTCAACAGCGGTCACTGATTTAATTATTATTATTATTCGTGATATAGTGTTGTCGTATCGAAACATATTCGATCTTAAAGTCGTGCAGAAGACATATGCGAAGATTACTACAACCCAATTCAAAAAAGGCTATTAAAGAAAGCTTTAATCAATATGTTTACTGAAAATATAATTTTGTAGTCATGATCACTGACATCAAATGATACGATTAGTATGTCGTCAAAATATGCACAAAGTCTTTTGTCATATTCATTAATTTTTAGATTTAGGATAGGCACAGCTTAGATAAGTTTATTTTGGATTTATTTGGCCGCTATGATTGTTTATTGCATATTTCAAACAGTATATGCAATAAACTGATTGACACAATATTCTGATTGATTGAATATAAATTGGTTTTATACAATAAGTTTTTTTTAAAATATCTCTGGTTCGATGCACTTTAGACATAAATGTAGAAAACATTAGTCTTTTTTTTCCATCCACTAAAAATTTTATTACTGGCCGTTGACTTCCAAAATCATGCCACTTTTACGCAAACCCCTTTGTTTGCATACAGCAGAAAAAACCTGGCTAAGGTTTTTGAAGATTTAAATCTGCCTTAATAATTATTTTATTTGGAATATATAGAGCAACTATTGCCATTATCCAGGAAGGGAACAGGGAACTACGTTTGTATGGAAAAATGGCTCGTGTGATTTCCTCATAAGAAGTAATTGATTTGAAACGTTACAAGTTCAAACATTGTTCATAGAAAATATATAATAATCGATTTTGAATAAGTTTAAAGAATCGATTGACTGCAGAAGGGTGGCCTATTCCACTTTAACATTAAAGATATCTTTGCAATATTGGTGCAATCAATGTTATTTGTATGTAGTAGTAAAATAACAAATTATTAAAATTTAGTACAGTGAGATTCGTTTGTGTTCATAAAATGACATATCCCGCAATCATATCAATAGTTAATGTATTATGCTTATGAATGTTATTAGTGTTTCTAACGAATTTTAAGTTTTAACATAGCATAAGTAAAAAAGTAAGCTGATCCGAACTCCGTGCGCGCAATAATAGCCTCAAATGGTCAACGAGCCCGGGCCGCTCCGCGTTTTCACGTGTGAAGCGCTCTTTTTTATACCTTTACCTGGTGCTCGCGAGTTACAAACAAACCCGTCCGCGTCGGTGTGGCAACTTTAAGAGGTGATACAGCTACACAACTGTGTTTGCTCGTCTTTATCAGCCTTAATATTGTCATTGTGTGTGCGCGGCGATGCGTTGGCGCACAAACACACACCGAGCTTGGTGCAATGTATAATTTATACACATAGCCTACTTTTTACTTATACTATTGTTTTAATGTGTAAGTGTAGGTATATTAATATTTTTCAATCTGTAACACTTAAGTGCCATTTCGGAGCTAACAGAATCTCTTAATCTTTGTTGTGCTCGTGTACATGTTAATCGTTCGTGTAAACTAAATTTGAACTAACCTGTGATATATAATCCGTCCAATCTTTTAATATTGTAAGGTTTACTATAAATAAGGGTACTATATTTAAAATAAAGATATTAATTTTATACTTAGTGTTTATTTTCAATGCACTCGATTATTTCACAATTCATTAAATTACAAATCGGCCTTGACATACAGATAACAAACATTATTTAACTGAAAAATATATTTTTTAATTTGATCAAATATAAAGGTATCAATGCCATCAAAGGCATATTACGTTTAAGATCAGAATGAATACATAGCTAACGAAGAAAGGAGGACATGTCGACTACATTCCACTTTACATAGTATAATATAAAAAAGGGTTGTTATATATATAAAAATCTACACTATGTCTAGTGGGTATTCGAACATGACAAGAAATGAAATTATAACTGGAGCATGGAAAATCTTCAACATAATATGAAATTCTTACAATGCTGTTTTTCGCTAGTTTATTTACAAGCTTGTAAATCCTTGCGGCAGTCACAATAAGAACAATTGATATGGTATTTTATGACGCACCACGTGATATTCCCATACATTGCTGTTCTATTCAGCTCCGTTTGAATTCGTACTGTGACGGCTAGGGGCTTTGGCATTTACCTGTTACGTTTCGAGCACGTGTTTCAGTGCATCTCATTCGCATCTAGTGACTTGAGTGCTTTTGCATGATGCGTCCATATCCAAGTTCATACTAGTAACCACATACACCTTTGTCGCACTTTGGACGTTAGTTTGTATAAACGTTTGCCACAACGCTGGCTATACCAGAAAGGCCGTGCTACATCTAAGCGTAACGTAAGTGTTCAAAGTAATTCGTTTTGTTCCTTTCATTTTAATATTATCTACAACGGAGTTGATGTCAATTAAATGTGCGTAGTGGGTATATTTATGTCAAATAAACTTATTTAAAAAATCACATCTTTATTTGAAGTAAGGAGTAATAATTGTTTATTATTAGCTCAAATATCGAGGGCTGAATTATTATTATTATGTGATTTAATAAAGATTGGCACACGAATACATAACCTTTATATAGAAGTTTCGGTTTCAATCGAAACTTAAGACTGGGTTTCAGTCAGACATCAAATCATAAATTATATCATCGATCAGTAGAGTAGAAGGCTACATTAATAATATTATTTATTTAGCGACCCGCCTCGGCTTCGCAGTACTTTAATATGAAATATCTACTCGCATCGTTTGTGTTAGCATAATCCAAAGAATAGAAAAACTAGACCAGGCTTAATAAACCTTTATGTCTACAGGTATTTAGCACATTAGTCCATTTAAAATTATTAGGCATTGCAGGAACGAGACATTTTTAAACAAGCACAAAAAACGTCCAAGGTACGTTCGGGTGTACAAGTAACTAGTCGATGGTCAGTTAACATCGCGTGGTCTTATGCCATTTTGGAAGCAAGCGCCTGATGCAGCGCTTGCAGCTGCGCAGTCCACTTGTCGAGCGCGCCATAGCGCGCGCCGCCGCGGGATCCGCTGCCTAACTCCAATACAGAGTTCACCTGGTCGATGCGCCCGCTGATTGTGCTGCGACCAAAAAGTTTTGTCTTATTTATCTGTTAGGTATAAAAAAGCCCTTTTATCTACCACCAACCAGCAAAATAATATATTGTAACGGGATATAATAAAAAGTAGACGTTGCAGAATCACACTGATTTAATTTCGATTTACAATCGGGCAGAGTTCCGTCTTAGCAACAGTAAAACAGAGAAGTGATCTCAATATGAGATAGCGCGGCATTTTATAGTTTCTCCGGTAGTAAGGCGCTAGCTTGGCTTGGCTCTGATTGGCTGGCTTGGGCTGGCTGGCACATGGCTGCACGTGCTTGGTTCTGATTGGCTGGCTTGGGCTGGCTGGCACATGGCTGCACGTGCTTGGCTCTGATTGGCTGGCTTCGGCTGGCTTGCGATTGGCTGAGGCGGTGTGGCGCGTAACAGTCGGCCGTCCTGAAACAATCATTGCTCCCGCAATTGAAAAACACGTGGTTAGCTTTCAAGTAGGTCAATGAGATCTTCGGTTTCAAGCTGGTCATCAGAGCTACTGGCACTGTATGATATAGGTTACTGTGATTCTGTGATAGGGCCTCAAGAGTACGATGCAACCAGGCTAGTAAAGGCCTTGTAGCCTCGGAACCCCTTGATACTGAGGATTCTGTATATGTCATTCATTACCCACACCTTAGTAATGATATATGGGCCAGAGTAAATATCATCAAGCTTAGTGCTCACTCTTGTTACACTACTTGTGGGTGCTTGCCGCCAAAGAACTAAATCTCCCTTTCTGTAAATTCGACTAATTTTCCTTTTTTTTTATCGAAGTTACGCTTCATTTTATGGCTTTCTAATTTTAATCGCGCACTAGATCTATTATTACGCCTGATTTCTACCGATTCATTATTACTTTCATAACATTAAATCATAGGGCTATATGACTATGTTGTACTTTCATTTACAGTATTATTAAAACCCCAAATAATGTCAGGTAAGCTATTGGCCCAATTATTAGAAGTCCGGCTAGGATCAATCGCACGTAACGCATTTAGTAAGATCCGGTTCCACTTAACCATTGGCTCGTGGACATGCAACAGATGTCAAAATGTACTTAAATTGCTTGTCAGTTGAATTTTTTTTTAATATCTGCTGTTAAAGCTTTGCCATGATCACTGACAAGTTTATGAGGGTAACCAAACAAACTAAATATTTTTTAAAGTGTTCTTATTGTTTTTTACTGAATTTAGCGTGGATGGGCTCAGCAATAACAAATTTAGAGAAATTATCCTACTTCCTACTAATATTATAAACGTGAAAGTGTGGATGTTTGGATATTTGGATGTTTGTTACTCAATCACTCAAAAACGGCTGAACGGATTTGGATGAAATTTGGCATGCATGTAGCCTTTGACATGGAAAAGAACGTGACATAGGCTACCTTTATCTTAATTCCTTAAGTAGTTCCCGAGGGAAAATTAAAAATTGTTCAAAATTGAAGTCCACGCAGACGAAGTCGCGGGCAGAAGCTAGTCTGTAATAACCAACATATATTGATAACCTTTTGCTGTTCTACAAAAGGGGCATATGGCCGACATGAACCATGACCATGGGTTCTGTGGGTTTCGGAATAGGGAACAAAGTACCATTTACTCCCTCTTTATTAAATCTATACATTTTAGAAAGCCTACATGACTTATATCATTGTGGTGCATCTGAACTAGTCTATCTGATCACTGCAGACACCACGAGGCGATTACCATACAATGTCTTCCTATAGAGACTATCATCTGAGAGCACATAGTTGTTGTATATATCAGGGGCAGATGAGCTATCTTTAAGCTGAACAATGATACGCCTTAACTTGTCATCCTGGTACTGGACTGTATAGAACCCGTCTGACACTTCAAGGCGGTTGACATTAATAGCATCGACGGGATTTCTACTCAACGCGTCTACGTGTGAAATTTTTTCCCCAGGCCATATTGTACACTCATGTCAAAATCTTGTATTGACTGCCAGCACCTAGCAATACGTGGGATAATGTCACGTTTAGTAAGGGTGGCGCGAACGGTAGTACAGTCAGTTACCACTTTAACATGTATCCCTACTATAATACACTCTAAACCTACACATAGATTCTACTACGGCAAGCGTTTCAATCTCGTAACTGTGGTATATACTTTCTTCTTTACTCGTTGCCCTACTGAAATACATGACAGGCCTAAGGGAATTATCAGTTTGTTTTTGTAAAAAAAATACCTGCGATACCGGATTTGCATGCATCGGTGTGAATCTCAGTTGGTAATACAGGGTCATATAAAGCCAGTATTGGCCTTGTACACAAACACAGTTTTAATTGTTGAAAACTATCGACTTGTTCAGTGCCTCATTTCCATAACTGCGTTTTTCTTTGTTAAATCTGTTAAAGGGCGAGCAATTAAATTGCGAAACTTGTAATAAATTTACGGAAATAGCTACATAGCCCTATAAATTGACGTATTTCATGAACACTACTAGGGGTAGGAAACTGTGACACTGCTAACAATTTTGATTCACCTGGTTGAATGCCATTCGAAGATATCTCATGTCCTAAGTATGTAATTTTGTTTTATAAAAATGAACACTTACTTACTCACATTTCACTTTAATTTTTCCGATCTTCATTTATGAAGAACTTTTTGTAAAATATCTAAACCTGACTGAACATCAAAAGAGGGTAGCAACAAATTGTCTAAGAATGCTAAAATTTCATATTTATCGGGAAAGTCATTGTGGGTTTTTGAACTACCGCCTTTTGTGATTGGAATTTCGCATTGAATCTACAACCTTATTCATATAACAACAGACGGTGCGTTATCTAAGCCAAACGGAACACGCGTATACTTATTCAAATACCAATGTGGCGTTATAAAGGTTGTTTTGTGGTTATCTGGGTCGATTTTGACCTGATGGTAACTTTGTGCCAAATTAAGACTCGTTTAAAAGAAATTCTTAACGGCTAATTTGGAGACCTAATCATCGATATTAGGCAAGGGTCAACACAAAGTCTACTATCGCCGTTCTTTTTTTTTTACGAATTACGGGAGAAGCAAAACATGATTCAGATTCTTGAACTATACCTGCGTCTAGCAATTTAGACACTTTGGATCTAACTACTGACTGTGCTGTAAGGTTGACGGTATATAGGCTGTTCACTTGTTAACTTTATTTTTATGTTTAATAAATCTGTACATCCTAAGTCTTGTGTTTTACTCGCAAAATAGTCAGGGAAATTGATTAGTAAAGCAATCAAATAATCATAATCGGTTTTTATTCAATAGATCTGAACTGATTTCCTCTATGTTTGATGCCCCGATTGTGCTAATATTGGCTTGGCTAGTGTGCAATAGATTATTTTGGCTACAAAGGTAGTGCAATAAAATAATGTGGGCTAACCTGAACCTCCGAAGGCGGTGTAGTAGTGCAGCTGGTGGCTCTGCTCAGCACCGCCCTGCTTCTTACTAACGAGGCAGACATTTTTTGTTTCCTTGTCGGCTGACGACATCTTTACTTGACGGGCTTGTTCCAATCCAAATTGACGGTGGCTGGTAGTCATCCATCACACATAGGAAGCCTTCGTATAATTCTTCGGGTCGCTCGCAATGATATGCTCTCGCATTCGCTTGTGCTGGTGGTGGTAGACCGCGAATGATGCACGAGACAACTGCGCTGTCTGACAACTTACACCGAAAACACATGGCGACTTTGTCCTGATAATATTTGGTCATCGAATCCATATTTGCGATGTCTGGGAAATGCACGTATCAATATTTGCTTCCAGTCTTCCCAAGAGTAATCGTACTCATCCAGCCGGTTGTACCATCTTCTTGCTTGACCTCCTTAATCTATCTTGCAGATGAAACGACTTCGTGTTTTCGCACCATCCATATGAATTTCGCCAAGTTGATCAATTTTTTTTTGAGCCATGCTGTCGCAGTAGTACACTCTTCGCTATCCGGGTTGAACTCGGGGATTAGCAAGGCTGCACGTAACTACGTTTTAGGGTTTTTTTTTATATTTATCCCACTTCTGATATGTAACGGGATATAATAAAAAGTAGACGTTGCACAATCACACTGATTTAATTTCGATTTACAATCGGGCAGAGTTCCGTCTTAGCAACAGTAAAACAGAGAAGTGATCTCAATATAAGATAGCGCGGCATTTTATAGTTTCTCCGGTAGTAAGGCGCTAGCTTGGCTTGGCTCTGATTGGCTGGCTTGGGCTGGCTGGCACATGGCTGCACGTGCTTGGTTCTGATTGGCTGGCTTGGGCTGGCTGGCACATGGCTGCACGTACTTGGCTCTGATTGGCTGGCTTCGGCTGGCTTGCGATTGGCTGAGGCGGTGTGGCGCGTAACAATATTAATGTAATGTAGTGAGAAATTTGTAACAACTAATTTTTGTAACAGTTTACAAATAACTAAAATATCGGAGGCCAATTAGCATAGATACCACGGACCTGACAAATATATTTTTTTGTAGGTCTGTGATAGTCCGTCCAGAATGTATGGAGTCTGGCACATAAAGCTGTACAGTTACTAAGATATTAGGCAATAATATAACAAACATTTTCTGTTAAATTCACAACTAATAGCTCTGTTTTTTGGCTTATGTGGTTTATAAAATTACAAATTATTGCCACACAACAGACTCCATAATGGCGGAAGATGTCAAATGACGTTACAACAAAATTGTCCGTGAGTTACTATTTAGTACAGTACAATTACGTTTATGGCGGTTTTTATGAGTTCTATTTGTTTATAGTGAATGGAGCACACTACAGTCTCACTGAATATTACAAGTGTGTAAGTTAGCTGTTCCAAAAAACTATGCCTTATTATATTTTATTTGTAGATGGACTAGAATCACTTGTTTTTTTTTCTCAATTTTTTGGGATACTGTACAGCTACATGGGGCAGACTGGAACATGTCCTTAAAGCCTCAGTTACACAAGGAGAGGTTCTCGCACGCGACCGGCGATTTCTTCTAGCTAGACCAGCGTTTTCCAACCATTGAGGCGCGCCCCACTTGGGGGGCGTAGAGTGAACCAAGGGCGGGCGCAGCGAGCGGCACCAGAATTAAACTGTATAAAGTATATTGAGTAAAATGATCTTTGCTGTGCACTGACTACTATGAAGCCAAGGATTCACCAATTGGTTAATAAAGTGCAGCCACAGTGCTGTCATTAATTGTATGTTTTAGGTACTTTTCTTAGTTGATTACCTACTTTTGAATAAAACGTACTAAACACGCCAATATTTTCATCGTTTGTTTAATTTTCTTATTTTGGCTCCCCATTTCGGCCCCAAAGGGGGCGTAGTATTTTAGCATAATGTTGGGTGAGGCGCATAGGGTAAAAGGTTGGGAACCCCTGAGCTAGACAATAAATGCTCGCCTAGTGTAAACAAACTATACGAGTTTCTCTTACGAGTTTCGCCAGTCGAAAACACGACTTTTGTTCAGTCTAGAGGCGATAATCGAAGTTTTGCCATGCGATAATCGCATACGATTTTTCGCGCCGCTCGCGAGCGAAAAACTCCTTGTGTAACTGAGCCTTTATGGCAGCAATGGTGGTTGCAGCAAATATTTTTTTCTCATTTATATCGTATTCTCAAATATAATTAAGCTGTCTTTGCTTATGGTTAAATTTACTGTTAATCTGAATTTTTGTAAATTCGTTTACATAAGCCGTTGCTAAGTTATACCTTAGTAGGTATTTTAAATGTGATAGTAGGTATTTCGCGTAATTGGTATTTTGCTAACATTCATGTTGGCGTTATGCGTAGTGTTTTGCGTAGAGTTGGTTGGTATTATACGCGTTTGTGGTCTTATACGTGTAAATAAAAAAACCGTGAAGATTGGGTCTAAAATCCAAATACCAGGTAAAGACTGGACCATAGCGGGGTAAGTTCGGACTATCTTTTAAAAGCTGCTGTGACTTAAATGATGTAAAGTTTGACGTGGCGCCACGTCAAATCAAGCTTTACATATTTTTTTTTTGCACTACGGAAACCGTACCTATTACGAGCGACATAAGAGCGGTCCAAAGGGTAAACAGTATAACTTGAAGCTGAGCTTACTGTACTATAAAGTTAATGTATAAATCTTTTCAAAATGTAAAATACCTATAAATTTTAAAAGCTTGTTTGAGCCACTGTTTATCCGTTAAACCTACTCGTGAACTACGCAACATCAGTATCTCAAGCTTTAAAATTTATATTTATTTTAACATCATTATTTTACTTTCAAATTTATTTCATTTCAAGATCCAAGCTAGAGTTGTTTGCGAAAATGAAAACAACCTTCATGTAATCTATTTATCACGATTTGGTTTTTCACTAACAGTTTGCGGCCATGAACTATTTGCATGGTTGTCCAAGTCCAAACCATAAATCATTAACCTTATAAATTATTCTCTCATTATAATAAAAAACATGATGAAAAACATTATGGTTATAAATAATGATATATTATATTCTAAGTACTAATTGTTTTTTATTTTGATTAAAAGAAAGTTACAGCCCTATAAAACTAGGTATCTTTTTAAGATTCTGGTAAGAACCTTAATTCTGTGTGGTTTAATTATTCATGTAGTGTGTAAGTGTAACGCTTAGTGATATATTTTGTACATTTTCATATTATTATTGAAATGTGAGCAGATGCAAATGGATTATTATAAAGGCACCAATTTATCACAATACTCACTTATCTAGTATACAAGTTACAAGTAAGTTTTCCACTTCCTTCTCATCGATATTCAGCTCCTTTGAAATAAAAGGAATGTGAATTCTTGTGTATGGTCCAATTAATTTTATCAATACTTGAGTTCTAATATTACGAAGTAAATCTTCTATGTGCTCTCTAATAAAGGGATCATCCATTATATTATTTCTGTTATGCTTTAGAATAGACTCAAAGTCATTGATATCATTATTTTGATAAGCCATAACTAAATTAGTCATTGCTAATATCTCCGGGTCATTCTTATATGGTTTGGCTTCTTGGGAATCAAAAGGATTTATGCCAGATTTCATAAGCCTGCAAGAAAATTTGTTGCTTAAAAGAAGTATTTTAAAACAAAGAAATATTAAATTTTAATGTGTTGTGCACTTACATATTGGCTAACACTAAATATTTCAAACAGGTTGTTCGTCTTGGACTGCCAGATTCATCATAATTTTTAAATGCCTCAAAAAAGTCTGTGTGGGCCTTTTCAAATTCACCTTCTCGTAAATGCATTTTTCCACCGCATTCTATCAAAACAAATAATGACAAAAAAAATTTTTGCACTTTTTCTAGACATTTTTTGACATATTGATCATAAGCACTATGCTGGCCTGAATATAAAGTTATTTAGTTAAATGAAGATTTGAAATATTATTATGTGGAAAACAAGTTTAAATATTTACCTCTTATTACACCCATAATAAGTGGGTGGGGGATTGCCGACTTAATATGTAGAGATTGTTCATATAGCGCCTTTAACTTCTTGTTGTTTTTCTGTGCTGTGTACATTTGAATCTCTAAAGCATATATTTCTAAAAGTTGTGTGCCTTTCTTCAAGTCATCTTCCCCTTCATCTGTCTAAAACAAACACAAACAAAACAACTGTTTTCCTCACCGTTTTCTGGTCGCTCTCTGCGGCCTTAACCCGGTTAGTAAAGAATTTTACATCTCTCATGTTCGGTAAGTAGGTCCTTATTACCCCCAAATGGGGCTTGTAGGTGACCAATTAGCGCTCTAGGGTAATAATGTAGCTAGAAAAGCCCTAGGGCTGTAAGTACTTAAAATTTGAGGGGTGTTCCGTCAGTCCAGTCGTGGAGTGACCTGGGATATGAGTTACCCAAGTCACCAAATCTCCTTTGGACAGCTCGGTCAGAGCGGTACTGATTGATTCCTGTCTTTCTCTTACCTTCTTTTTATAGAGGCATGAACTTATCAATCAAATAGGACTGAGCTCCGTCAAAAATGACGTATGCAAAAATACACCATATCCCATACGTCTATTACGGAATTTAGAGCACCAAAATGATAGAGGTAAAAACGAGCGGAGAGGAATAGCCTGAACAGAGGCCGTTTGTCCCTTTCTGTCATTGCCATTTAGAACAAAAAACTTCGAAATTTGTGATTTTAGGATCGACATTAGAACGTTATTTATGGCTTTGATACTGTTATCATATCGTGAATATTTTTGTTCAAAATGGTCAGAAATTGTTATAATAAAATACTGTGGAAGTGAATCAGTGAGTAGAATTAAAATGTTTTTAAAACTAAAATACCGACATGACACAAAGGACAAACGCATTAAATAGATGAGTAAGTAAATATGTCCTAAGTCCTGATGTTATCAGTATTAATCTCAGTAATTTGTTATCAGTACAGTAAGCTCCTTATCAAGCTGTACTGATTGACCTTTGGACCGTTCTTATGTCGCTCCTAATAATGGCGGTTTTCGTAGTGTAAATGTATAGCTTGAATGGGAGCTTACTGTACCTATTTATTCTTATTTTGAGTTCGCCTTTGAATACCTACTTGACAACTTTGATGAAGTTGTTTCAATATCTTGGCTAGTTTGTTAAAATCACCTCTGTCATAATAAAGTTTCCCCAACTTCGTGTTTGTTTTGAACCAAAGCCTATCATTTTTGGCATCTTTTAAAGCTTCTAATGTTGTCTCATAAAAATCTTGCAGAAGTTCCATCTGGAAAATAAAAGTTTATAGCTGCATAACATAATAATAATTCATAATATATATAGGTATAGTAAAGATTTCATTTTTTTTTTATAAATTTTATAGAAAGCAAACTGTACAAACAGTCCTCCTAATATGACCAAGCGTCGTAAATATACAGTAAAGAATATCGTAACTATGATACCAACACCAACTTGATTTTGCAAGTATGACCGGTTTATAATTAAAACACGTGATATGTTATGCCGCATTGTAAGTATTGTTACCAATATGACAATCATAATTATGTTTTCTTCCAACTATGCTTTAATTTCATCATAATCACACAGAAAACTGAGCACAAAGCGAGTCTTTAGTGCTCTAGAACAATGAAAATGTATGAAATTTCATTATTGCACAGTTTTGTTTTTTTTAATCGCACAAAGAAGTAACCAGCGGATATCTATACTTTTTTAGTTTATATAAGTATTTTATTCGTTTCTATCCTACTTGTTCCAAATTTAAAAAATGATTGCTGCCAACTCTAATTTAAAAATGTAAATTAGCGGGAACTTTAATAATTTTTTACTAATAATTTTGACAATATTTCTGGAATCGTTAAAGTTTTATACTGTCTTATTTTGAATGCTTCGTGTGAAGAATTAAAATGGAATCATCTAGCGACTCATTAACTCCGGAAAACATTTTAAATGAAGCCGAGTGTTATAGAAAACCTTTTACCCTTAAAATCACGAGTACCATTGCTCTTTACTTGTGCACAGAGCTAAATCAAAATTTGACTCCTGTAAATAATAAAGGATACTCTGTTTTGTGTAATTTGATTTATGTGGGTAACATACATATCTTCTTTACGTTAAGTGTTAAAACCACGTACACAGATTACACACTTTATCTTACGTTAAAAATGTCAAAATTAAAATAAAAACTGAAAGAACGGCAAATTAATAATGATCGACAATAAAATAGTAGATTATTGCACCAAGCATAATAGTAGAGGGCTCTAACAGGCACGAGGGCAATAATAAATTACTTAAGGCGAGGTGCATAATCTGCTTCTCTTTCAACTATTACCTATAGGAATAGTAGATAAAAAAAACTCACGTCAAGAAATGAAAATAGAAGTTTAAGATTTTACGCATTGTAAGATTTTACGTAAGGCCAATGACGTATACGTAACAGTTTGGCAAATTAGTTTGGTTATAAACTTAGAAATGGGTCATTGGCCAGTGGAACCACGCGGAACCACATTTCCTTGTGGTCCCACCAGTGGGGAAATGTAGTGGGACCACGAGTAACAACCCTAGAAATCAAATAGTTCGAAAACAAGAGATACACGAAAGGTGGGTGACGTAGTTTCCAGTCGTAACTTCTCTACTTGGCGACCGTTTGATGTGCAGTATGTGGTCGAGCGTTATCCTAAAGGAAGGAGCAATGAGCCCGAGCAATTGACCAGTCTCGGTTGTTTAATGGTGAGCGTCTCCATCATTGTTTGCAACTTTATATATAATATACATGTCTGTAGTAATCGTCTGGTCTGGTCTCAAGAAGCTGAAGTGGATGACACAATTCTGTTCTGTGTGACACAAGCACAGGTCCACCAAACACTAACCAGAATCTTCTTTTTGGTCAGTTTTCGCTTGCGGCAAGGTTTTGCTGGTTCTTCAGGGCTAAGCCATTGTGATGGTCACTTCCTATTATCGTACACGATTCATTTCTCATCACAATTCACAATATACAAGGTGGTGGATATTGGTTGACTATACTTACATCGAAATAGAACAGTGCCCATGTTTGCGGGCATAATTAATATTATTATAATTAATACTGATTTGTTATTGTTATTTAGTATTCCATGCCAATATTAATGTATAATTTGATAAACATATGAGGTTGTTTCTATTGAAACCCTTGGCCTTCGTCTCAATTCTCACCTGATGGTAAGTGATGATAAGGTCAAAGGTGGAAGCAAGCTTCACCTGGACTCCTCAACAGCTGAGGTACTGGCTTTCTTACCTCTAATTGTCGTTATTATGGCGACAAAGTCGCCAGACGGGCTAGAAGGCCCTACCACCAACCAAACCGAGCAGAAAAATTACTGCGACCATAGGTAATAGGTAATCGAAGCTTAAGTTTAGCCTTAAGCTAGTGGTTAAAGTCTCCGGGTGGTCCTTCACCTCTGTGGTCTAGTAGATCACAGTGGCGGTTTTATCGCTTATTACGCAAAAAACTGTAAATATTTGGACATTAATTAATTTTTAAAGTCATAGCTCTTGAAGAACGCACGTACACAACGCTCTACTGCTCACTGATGATTGAATGAACGGCGATTTTGTGGCCAGATCTACGATATCAGACGAAGTTCCCTTTGATGCGTGGTCGAAAAACCGACAACTCACGGGTCGCAGGCGCTCATAAACGATAATCGGCGCTCTCTGCGTGAATTGTGCTCGCGGGTAATCGCCGGTAATCGGCGATTGTGAAGAGGCTTCACAAAATATTGATTTCAAAGTTGCCAGTATTAAGTATAGGTAATTTTATATACAAGAATGTAATAGCTGTCATTTATTAACCGATTTGGAAATTCTCTTTTTGTATGAGGGTTGCTTCCCGATTGATCCCATTGTCACCAATGTCAAGATCTAATGATGGGAACCCAGGAAAATCGAAACCGGTAAATTATATGGGCACGTCCAACATGTTTCATGTTTCTTCTGAAGCTATTCAAGTATTTGCGTCTGGTAGTCCTGAGCCGAGTTTGTAATGGAAAGATCCCTGATTTTTAACCGACTTCACAAAAGGAGGAGGTTTTCAATTCGATGCGTATGTTTTTTTTGTATGTATGTTACGCGATTACGCTGCCAATTGGGGACCGATTTTCAAAATTCTTTTTGTATTCGATAGAGTATACTTGTCGGTAGTCATAATAAGGGGAGCAAAAAATACAATTTATTTTTATTATATACAGGATTACTTTTTTTTCACCACGAAAAATGACAATGCAAGATTCTGACCCACCATTTACAGTAATATGAAATATATGAAAAAATCTATCTTTATATGATTTTTTATCTCGTACTGATTTCATTATTACTTTTTAAAACTTGCGGATTTTGAATAAATATTAAAATAATATGTACTTACCTACTATTTCCGTTGGGAGAAGAACGAAGAAATGACAAATGCGTTTTGTTATACAGTAAGCTCCCATTCAAGCTATACATTTACACTACGAAAGCCGCCTCTATTACGAGCGGCATAAGAACGGTCCAAAGGTCAATCAGTATAGCTTGATAAGGAGCTTACTGTACGACGTATAAACAATAAAATATCAATCAAGTTTTCAAAAAATATCGTTCTCTTTTTTAACATTATGGATCTTATGCGCATATCGGTTGTAAGTTATTAATGTTTATAAATAAGTTTTTAACAATTCTAGTTCCTTTAATTTTTTATGTGTATACGCATAATGAATGAAACAAACAAAGACGGTTTTGCTTTACCAATATTACTTATTTACAAGATGTCGCAAATAGGGAATATATATATGACATAGGTACCTATTCGTTAGTAACGATAGATATTTTTGTTAATCGGTATTGCAATTTTTTATTTAAGTACATTTACACTATATGAAGAGGGACGATTGGTAAGTTTGTTTGTAATGAATAAACTCAGAAACTGCTTAACCTATTAAAAAAAAAATTACCATTAGAAATGAAGTGTACCTAATATATTATTAGGTATATCTCTGATATCCCACAAGATCGGAACCTTTGTAGGAATAGGTAATCTATTGTAATAGGCTTAATAATTTATCGACAATATCGATTGATTTAACTCAACAATTAATAATGGGCTATAAGATTAATATATTTACCTACTTTAATTATCATAAAACGGACCAATAGGTACCTTGCCACTATTTATTTATTAGAATTATAAAAGCGCCTTACTATTAATTCATTGCAATTACAGTTTTCTGCACAAATGCAGTTCGAGAAACGTAAGATAATCGTTCTCGTTTTAGAATATTATAAAAAAACCGCAACATCTAGAGAATTTATAACTTTTATGTTTTAATGACCAATATTACGGCAATTAAATGTCGTTTATCGCATTCGTGTAAATCAATTTTATGGGGTGGGGCAAACTTCTATAGAACTTCTGGCATTGTCCTTTAAGGGACGCTTTAGAACACGGTAGTAGAATGAATTGGATATTAACCTTTAAGTATGGACGTGTAGCCTCACAGGCTCCGGGTGAATGTTAGTTTCTAAGTTTTGTGTACTTCCCCCCGCTCCCCACACTTGAGTAGCTCAGTAGCTTCAGTTTTAGTATCAAAACGACCAGCGAAGGAGGAAATTACGTCATTCAATGAAAAATACGTGAGTAATACTTATCTAAAAATCTTTTGGAGCCTGTCAGGCTACACGTCCATAGTTGTGTTATAAAAATATTTGTAAGCAACTTTGTTCTCTTTTTAGATTTTCTTATAAACATTGACTTATTTATGTTGTAATAGTAAAAAAAAATATTTTAGAACAGCCCCAAAAATTCCGAAAACAAAAGAAGAAGAACGGTTGTATAGAAATAGTCTTAAATCAGAGTTACAAAAACTGGTACTGAGCAGAGATCAACTTTCAATACAAAGCTACTATGACAAAATAGAAAGCTCAATAATTATTAGCCAAAAAGAAGCGTTTAAAAAATCTTTACAGCAAAAAAGAAACGACATATTTAGTGATAACACAAAGTCGTTAATCAAGAGAAGAACAGAAATATTAAAAATTAAAAACAAAACAATAGAAATAAAGAAAGAACTAACAAATCTCTTTAAAACCACAAATAGATCAATAAAGCAAGACTATAAAAGACACAGGAAAGAGGTGATAACAAGAAATATAAAACAATACAGAAGTTCAAAAAAAGCTTCCAAAGAACTGAATAGTCATAAGCAATGGATAGAAGGACTAAAAACCAAGGAAGGAGAATTTAAATCAAGACAGGACATATTACAAATTGCTACAGATTATTACAGAAATTTATATTCAAAGCAAACGCAAGACCAAGAGACAGAACTTAACGAAATATGCAATAAAAACAACACAAAAGTTAAGGATATAGAGGAAGAAGAAGTCATAAAACATATCAAAAAGTTGAAAACAGATAAAAGTCCGGGACCAGATAGTATTTGCAATGAGTTATTGAAAATAGGTCAATATGAACTAGCTCACCCACTAACAAAGCTATATAACAATATTTTAAAACATGGTGAAGTACCACATCAATGGACACATGCAGAGATAATCTTAATATACAAAAAAGGAAACCCATTAGACATTTCAAACTATCGACCTATAAGCTTACTGTGTTGTATATATAAACTGTTTGCATCAATACTACAAACCAGATTAACTCCAACAATAGACAGTAAACAACCAGTGGAACAAGCAGGTTTCCGTTCAGGCTATTCTACAACTGACCACATTCAAACTCTAGAACAAGTGATAGCAAAGTTCAAAGAATTTAACACACCTCTCTACCTTGGTTTTATTGACTACACAAAGGCATTTGATAGTGTTTCACACAAATCAATATGGAATGCACTGGAATGCTTTAATGTAGAACAACAATATATACAATTATTAAAAAACATATATAATGCTAGTACCAGCTCAGTGTGTCTGGAGTCTAAGGGAGAAAAGATATCATTGGGTAGAGGGGTGAGACAAGGAGACCCACTCTCACCAAAATTATTTATTGCCATCTTGGAACACATTTTTATGAAATTGAACTGGAAGAAGAAAGGTATCCTAATAGACAACAAATACTTGAGCCACTTAAGGTTTGCAGACGATATTGTTATATTTGCGGATAACTACATCATGTTACAAGACATGATACAACAACTCGACCAGCAGAGTAGAACAGTCGGACTGGAAATGAACGCCAATAAAACAAAAATCATGACAAACAACAAAAGATCTAAGATATATACAGAAAATACAAAGATAGAATATGTTGAAGAGTATATATATCTTGGGAAACAAGTTTCATTTAAAGATAAGAATAATGAAGAAGAAGTAGAAAGAAGGATTAATACAAGTTGGAAGCGCTTCTGGTCACAAAAGGAAATACTGAAAGGCTCATATGATATGGAAGAAAAGAAAATTATAATGGACACTTGCATACTTCCTTGTCTTACATATGGGTGTCAAACATGGACATACAGTACCAAAATAAGAAACAAAATAAACACTTGCCAAAGAGCAATGGAACGGAGCATACTGAAAATCAGAAAAATAGTCAAAATAAATAGTAAATTAATTAGAAAGAAAACTAAAGTAACAGATGCTCTAAATCAAGCTCTGAAACTAAAATGGCAATGGGCGGGTCACCTAGTAAAAGCTACAATTTGGCCGGGTCCTAAATCAGGCAAAAGGAAAGTGGGAAGACCTAGATTACGTTGGAAGGATGACTTGGAGGCAGTGGCAGGGAAAAACTGGGTAAGCGTCGCTGGAGACAGGGAGAAGTGGAAAAAGATGGAGGAGGCTTTCACCTATCAAGGGGTCCCAATATAAAAAAAAAAAGTGTGATATATTTTCATCATTGTAAAATGGGGAATATAATAAAGCTTTATTATTATTATTATTATAGTAAAAAAATAAAAGGGAGTGTGATAAAAATTTGGTTTTAATAATTTCTAGTTGATTTTACGGCTAAAAACGTAGTTGTACTTAAAATTACCCAAAATGTGCCATTATATTTTAATTTTGAATGTTTCTAAAATTATTATAAAAAAGTGGCTTATATATTCAAGTATTTTTACTATAACTAAACCATACTTTAAGTTAAATATAGTATTCAAGCTATTTAAAATAATTTTGTTAAAAGAAACACCAGTTAATATAGGAGCCTGTGAGACTACACGTCCAGGATAGTGTTATGAAAAAATGACGTCCATACTTAAAGGTTAATAAAAAAGTATCTCACCTATTTAACTTTATATTTAAAAAAAACTGCACTAGTTTAGTGCAGTAATTTAGAGATTTTTTAAATTTTTTATTTCTTATATAATAATGGATATGTTCTGAGGCGTCCATAAAATTTTCCAGGGTGATAAAAAAGGAACAATGTATTTGAAAATTTAAAAAAACATTTATAACTTTACATACATTTCTTGATGTAGATATGTAGTCCAAGATAGAATTTATAGACTTTTCAGAATGATTTCTTGTGACTGCACTTTTGATGTAAGTAAGAAGCTGCTTATATCTTGTCATCATTTCCGTGAAATTCCCCTAAAATATGTAAATAAAACAATTTTAAGTAGGTACACATCAACAATTAATCCTTATTTTAAAAAATAGTGAACAAATAAATTTCCAACTAATTTCATAAACAAAATCAATACCAAAAAATAAATCACCTCTTTTCAACCCTGTTGAAAACGCAGGAACTTATTTTTAAAATAAAATGTCAAATAAGTAATAAATTTGAATCATGTCAAAAACTTTCTACTTTTACTTCTTAAACAATATAATTTTTAAAATATCATTGTTTTATAATAACTTACAAGTTTAAAATTGATTTTTATCATTTGCTTAAGTGCTTTGAAGCCCCATTCACCTTTATCACCACCTTCTAGTTCTAGAACTTTCTGGAAGCTGAGTAAAGCCGCCTGCGGCTCATCTTCTTTCAACGCCTTGCTGTTGTAGTACTGATTCTCCAAGTCCACATCTGGTTCAGAGTTACTGTCCTCCGAGTATTCCTTCAGCAAAAATCACAACATTCTTTGTATATGATATTATGTTATCTCCTTCAAGAAGTGTAGCACAATATGGTAAATATAAACCCAACCAGCACAAAAAGGTTGCTTAAGCTATATAGCATATAATATAATATTATATATAATATTACATACAGTTAGGAAGCTGCAAGATTCAGCTACATAGCGCGCTATGCAACCCTTCTGCAGCTGCTATAAGTTCTAAGGGGGCGCCTTATAGACCCAATTTAATAGATTCAGTGGAGTTGTTATTTTCACTCCTCAAGGACCCTTTACTTCTTAAGGGTGCTTAAGTAGTGAAAAAAAAAACGGAAATTGCAGGTTGCAGCGCAAAATTGTGTTTTAATGTAACCATTGAATTTATAGTACTGGTATGAAATTTTCAGACAATTATGGCTATGGCAGCGTGCAGTAAATCAGTAAAATAGTAGAATTATATTGTAAATATATATGATTTGAGTTACGCGGCTTGTTCAGATGAAAAGCATCGTCAATTATAATTTACTGTGAAACATGTTTTGTGTTTTCGGAATGAAACAATTGGGCCCTCAATTTATTGAAGATCTTATGAAAATATAATTAATTTACAAATACATACTTAATTAAACAAATATTTTTTCAGAATTATAAATAAGTAATTATTTAACTGGATTGGTATTCTTGTTTTTATTAAAGTGGAATTAATTATTACATTTTTGATAAAAAATAACCTAAAGAGATAAGTTATATTTTTAATCACGGAAACTAGTATGCATGAAACGGAAAACACGGAACCATCTTATCTTGAATAGATTATAAATTTTGTTTAATATGTAAGTGGCCAGTTCCAGATACATAAATAGCCCACATATATTATTATTATGCTTTAATTATATTGTGCGCTGTAAACATGCATTCTGTGGCATTTGAAAATGATGATTTGCGCAATAAAAGTGCGTAGGAATTACAAGGGATGACTGAAAACAACTTAAATTGTTACCTTTCATCGGTAAGTAAAAATTAACCATTTAGTTGAAGAAACAATTAAATTATTAAAGTGTAATTTTGTCATAAAACACGGCGCCATTAGGTGCCATATTTACTGGGTTGCATGTTTCCTAAAAAAATATTTCCCTGGAAGCGTTGGTTAATCGTTACAAATCTAGTGTCACAGTATTTGTTATCGAACTCCTCCGAAACGGCCTGACCAATATTATGAAATTTTTAAAGTCATTTTTTTCACCGTCACCCCTAGATTGATACCTAAGGGTTTTTCTGGCGAAAGTTCGCGGGCACAGCTAGTTTTAATAAAAATTTAATCATGACTCAAAAATATATATTATGAATATGCAAGTCTGTCTGTGTCCTCTAAAGTTTTTAAATACAAACAGTTCCATACAACCATTTTAGGGTACCGCACGAAAGAGGCTTCTCGTTATTGTCAAAATTCTGTCATTCCTTGTGTATTTCGGTTACAGGTTGGTACAAATATTTTTATATTTATAACCATAGTCAATGATGTCTTAGAACAGGGGGCTCCCAACCTTTCACCCTATGTGCCTCACCAAACATTATGCTAAAATACTACGCCCCCTAGGGGCCGAAATGGGGAATAAAAAAAGAAAATTAAACAAAGGATAGTTTTTGATATTGGTAAGCGGTAACCCGAATTAATTCAATCGAAGGGATTAATGTGTAAACCAGTAAGCCAGTTTGAAAGCTTACCGTAACCCCTCGTTTACACCAAGAAACAAGTAAAATACTAGTTTCATACAATACTTGTAGAATACTTGTCAAAACATAATTATTTGTTTTATACATGTATCGCAACTGTCTCAAACATTCTTTCGTTCATACTGTGTTGCCAACAAGTCTCTAAACAAGTATAAACCACATCTGCGTTTACACTTAGATCTATGACATATTCAAACTAGTCTTATACATTGACAGCGTTTACACTTACAAAAAGCAATCGTGTTTTTAACAAGTTTTGTTTATTTCACTAAAATTTATGTATCATACTAATTTAAAACATGTTTTAAACTCTATCCATGCTTGTTGGATAAAGTTTTAAACTTTTACCGGACGGACCGTATTATTTTACGGGGGGAAGAGAAGAAAAAAAAAATCTAAAAAATACAAAAAATGCTGCACTAGTAGAGAGCAGCATTTTTAGATTTTTTATAAAAAAAATTTTTTATAAAAAAAAAATTTTTTAATTAAATTTTTTTTTTAATTCATTGTTTTTATTTTATTTATAATAATTGATGTGTCCTGAAGCGTCCCTAAAATTTTCCAGTGATAAAAAAATAACCGTGTAAACAAGTATACTGCACTCATGAAGTAAAGTTCCTCAGCATCTTTACTTTCCATTGTGAATAGTCAATTGAGTAGAAAATATTAATGAAACTACCGGACTGGCGTGTCAATTTCTACAAGTTTATCTACAACAAGTATAAAACGTGACATCATAAACATGTAGACAACTAGTAGTTCAGAAACAATTTCATACAAGTTGTATACATGTTTTGTATTCAACAAGTTTTATACATGTATACGAGTGTAAACAATAAACGAAAACATTGCATAAAACTTGTTAAATACATGTAATATACCTTGGTGTAAACGAGGGGTAAGGCAAAGGGTTCGAAAACCCAGTGTTATAAAATACCCGATCAAAACCCTACTTTTAATGGTCTTGTTTAAAATGGTGATCTAAGTAGGTAGGTAATTAGTTAATAATTTTATTAATATATTCGTTTGTAGGTATGCATGTATGTATTATTGTGTATTTTATAGCACTGTGATGGTATACTGGAGAGGAATAATTATTTAGGTTATGTTTCACATTCATTAGACTTGTTCTATGATAGATATTGAATACGATATATAATTAAGAAACACTAAAAAGAGTAATCCTACTTTTATATGTAAAACAAATGCGTCTGTTTCCGTTTCATTATCAAAAACTTGCGGCTTGCGGTAAGTAGTAGGCCACCTAAGTTGCAAGTTCACTTACCAAGCCATAGTCCTCCTCTTCCTCGCACATATTGTAATCATCATCATTGTCGGACATTCTTGACTCCTTTTAAGTGCGAAATTTAAAATAGCTAAAACAAATAGCAAGACTCTAAGCGTAATAAAAATAAATTTATCATTAGTACATAGCCGTATTATAATATATATCACTTGGAGATTACATTAAACTCACAGAAGAGAGATACACAAATAGATATAGATAGATTTTTACTTTTTACTACTTTTTTTTTACTCACAGACTACAAAGTAGTATTTTGACTTTTTTTTAATGGCTCCGCACGGCTTGTGTATTAGCCACAACAAAAGATTGGGAAACGTTTAAATAGGAAAAAGAACATATAAATATATTATTATGCTATATACATATATCAAAATAAACTATGTATAGGTCAAAATTTAATATTGTTTGAACATAAAAAAGAGGAAATAGATTTATGTATATTTAAGTTATTTTGAGCCATAAGAACCGGAACTGATATCGGGAAAGGAACATGAAGGGATGATAAGGATTCAAACAACATAGAGTGATCGTAAGAAGGGCAGCAAAAGATAATGTGATTTACATCTCCTACAGCAGAACCACAATCACATAAATCAGAATTAATAATTTAAAACTTAGCCAAGTGAGCAGGGGTAGAAGTGTGTCCAATCCGTAATCTTATAATGATTGATGTTGCTGTTTTACATAAAACCATACTAGTAAACCATGGCCTTATAGGAATAAGAGGTTGAATGGATTTATAGTATCTACCTTTAAGTTCTGAGCTTTTATTCCAATCTTCTTCCCAAGAAGTTCTAAGCGAAAGTTTTGCTTAGGCTGTCAGATCGCAACAGTAATTTTTATAAGGGAATGGATCTCCACAGGTAGAAGCAAGGTTAGCTAATGTATCTGCTTTTTCATTACCGGCTATATTACGATGTCCAGGAATCCACGCAAACTCTACGTGGAAACCACGAGAGAAGCATTGGTAAAGTAATTTACGGCAATCTATAAAATAGGGTGTATACAATTAGTTTTAAAAGAAAATTTACAGAGAGCTTCAAGAGCACTTTTAGAATCAGAAAATATAATCGTCTTTTTAATTTAGCTAATAGAATATTCTCTTTAAAAATACCAAAGCATTCTCAGAAGAACACTGAAGACTCAGGGGGAAGATTAACTTGTTGTATGATATTGTATTGGGTGTGATAAGTACCTACACCCACGTTAGTAGAAGGAGAAGTCTTTGACGCATCACAATACATATGATGCCAATCTTTCCAAGTGTCATGTAGTAAGGCGAAAAAACTGAACTTCACATTTTTATCACATTTCCGAATATCAGAAACGAAATAAATTAAGGGGTCAAGGATAAGAGTTTCATAGCTGCAAGAAAAAAGAGGGAGAAAATTGGATCGATGCATTGGGGCTTGAAGTGAAACAAATTTTCGAAAACTGATAATAATATATGGAAGGGATTTATGTAACTAGTATGAGGATGAATTCATTAGTTCAGATAGAAGGGAAAGCTTTGTGTAAAGAGGATGGTTTAAAGACTGAAAGGCACGGAAAATATGCACGAGATAACAAAGTACTACCATACGAGCAAAGCTAAACGCAAAAGTACCTACCTTTTAAACATGTTTATAATTATGTAGATAAATAATAAAATCAGAAATTAGTTCTTGGTATAGTAACAATTCTCACGTAAAACATCTAAGCTAAGACATTCCCCCACCCTCCCACTGCACCCCGCGCTAACTTGTTTCGACGTGTTCAGATAGAAGCGTGGCGCAAGTCAAGTCACACTAGTCATTGTTTTGATTGCAATCCGGAGTGTCGTTCTGTTATTTGTTTACTGACTTTTCATGGTACCTTTATTTTACTTTGACCATGACTAATTACTTGACGTATTTTATTGTAAATAAACCAGTTATTTATCGTAGTGTGTGGTATTCTACTAGTCAAGCCCTTTCATTTGATACCTTTATTAAGAGAATTGTGAAAAAATACGTAATCCACCATTTTGTGGTGGCGGCCATCTTGGATCGATAGTCATCAAACATAGCTAAGAACACTCCAGGGCTACGTTCCAAAACATCACCCGAGTGCACTCGGTCACCCGAAGTATGTCCTAAAACATTTCGGGTGCACTCGAGAGTGTTGGAGTGGCGTGTCCTAAAACGCTACGGAGTGCACTCGATCGAGTAGAATCTCACCCGCATAATATAGCAAGGTGTAATTTCACTCGATTGGATTTGGCGGGAAATTGTGTGGATTTTAAAGTTGTGTGTGATTGTGATTACAAAGATTTCATTATCACACACAATTTGTGCATCTCGGAGAGCGAGGATGCGCTTCGTAACGTCGACAATAAGTTAATTTTAAATTCCAAAGTCTATAGGTATCGTAAGTGACACGATTGTAAAATTGGCCTTCATTTCCGCTGAAGCTAGGTTAGGCCGCGATTAAACAGAATTCATATTCTGTTGGTTTTAGCATTTTCGTAGATGAAACAGAGGAATGTAATCCATGCATTAAAGCGAACGGACGCGCCGATGAATTATATTTTTTCTTATTTTTGTATATTTGGTTATGTAAACAAAGCAGACAACACTCTTGCCGTTCTAAAACAAGCAACACTCCGACCACCCTAACCGGCCACTCTCCCCCCACCACCTACTCACTCCGGGTGATGTTTTGGAACGTAGCCCCGACTAATTCACCTTTCAAACAAAAAAAAAACAAAATCAAAATCCGTTAATCCGCTTGGGAGCTACGATGCCACAGACACACATACACAGAAAGAGAGAGAGACACGTCAAACTTGAAATCAACGCGAACAAAGTCGTGAGCAGAGAGCTAGTTTGAGTAGAGATCTAAAGTCTGTTCCCGAGAGCTGATAAAAATTATGATTACGCATCGGAGCGCTTACTGTGTTTCTTTAACTGAAAATATACGATCACCGTTAATGAAACGCAGAGATGCTAAAAATGTTGATATTTATGGCTAAAAATGCTTATCTGACCCCCTAGACAAGATGCCTTTCGATAATCGCAAACGCAATCGCTAAATGGATAATGTATGAGATTTGACAATTGCGCTCGAAAGCTAAACGAGGGCTTATGTCAAATCGCATACATTTTCCTTCTAGCGATTGCGTTAGCGATTATCGAAAGGCATCTTGTCTAGGGGGTCTGGAACGCGCTCGTAAGTATCTATATTAGTCTGTGCCTTCCTTATGACTGTGGTCTGTGCCTTACTACGACCAATAGCATTTTGGTTGAGATAATAGCGCGGGAATTTCCTTTTTTCAAAACGGAGTTCTTTTAAAATTTCATAAACAGGTATTTTACTTTAGTCGACGTCATAAATATGTTTTCACTTTCATATTTGAAATGCTCTGAAGATGATAGTTTATTCAAATATTGATTGGCTTTGAGATATTTATACAGACAAGTTTTCCCGCTCTTGATTCCAAATAGTTCTTTGACCTATCGATTCCGATTCATGCTTTTCACTTTGCTAGTTTGCTTCAATCAATTGCAGATGTACAATTTTTTAAAATATTTAGTTTGGAACACGGTAACTTAAACATTTGCTAAGAGTAAAAATAATGAAATTTTTGTGTGTATTTTTTGACTATTAACAAAATGGCGAAATGTATTCCTTTTAATATTGTACACAAATGAATGAAATAACTTACTAAAATTCGGACCGTAAAGGTCATCGTAATGAAAATTTACCGCGTAAGCCAAGCTCAACAAGTTGGTTTCGTGTACCTACATTAGTAATCGCATCATTCAGTTCATCGCAAGAAAGACACAAAGTCATATAGAGATCTGGTGCATCAAGCATAGGAAAATAAAGATTCAATACAAGGCTCCAGTTTATAATTAACTATTTTTAAAAATAGGCTTTTTATAATAAGTGTTCAGAATGTCGGTAGTAAACGATAAGGAAAATCTCAGCAACGGAATCAACAGTGTGCACATTAAGGTATAGGTACTATAAATATGTCTGTATTTTATTTTTCTTACAGACTTAGAAATGTCTAACCATACCAAACTGCCTTCATAACCTCGAAATATATGGTTCCATAAACACTTCTTAATATTTCATAATATTTTTTGTCCAATTTCTGCAACCATATAGTGATTTGTGAACATCCTGGGTCTTGTATTGATGTACCTGTATAGCACTTTAAGCAAACCTTATCAGTTAATACAAAGAATGCTATTCAAAATAACTTAGTAATCATGTCCATTGGCTCACCTGTGTTTTATATTTACAGTCACCACAAAAGAAGAACATTCTTATTTCAAGAAACAATAATATAGTTAGAGAAGATAAAATGGATGTGGATAAAACTTCAATTGAGTCTGAATTTGATCCTCAGCTTGAACCTTTACTTAGAGAGAATCCAAGGCGTTTTGTTATTTTCCCTATACAATATCAAGACATCTGGAATATGTACAAGAAAGCTGAAGCATCTTTTTGGACTGTAGAGGAAGTTGACTTGTCTAAGGTAAATCTTCCTGCTTCCGTTAGTCTTTTGAGTAAGAATATTTGGCAAAGAGTTTTATCAGTTTTTTTTTGCCAGAAGTTGTACCATTTTTTTTGTGGAATCTACTTACAGGTTGAATTTTTTACATTGATTGAAAGTAATAATAATAATACTCTTTATTGTGCAAAAAGTACCACAAATGCATAAAGCATTAATACATAACGCCTTATTGGACTTACCACTATGAGAGATTTCTTTCAGCTAACTTGTGAATTTGTCAGAGATGTAAATGGTACAACCATTTACATCTCTGATAAATTCACGAAATTTTACAGAGCAAATTAAATTCATCACCTTTATTTAATTGTACAAAGAAAATTATTATGAATGATATATCAGTATTTATATCCTTCCTGCAGTTTTTATCTGAACAGACATTTATGGTAACTGAGTAAATTGGCCTAAATAATGATAGAATTGCTAATTATTATCTTCTCTAGGACATGAGTGACTGGGAAAATTTAAAAGACTGCGAAAGGCATTTCATCAAACATGTGTTGGCCTTCTTTGCTGCATCTGATGGAATTGTTAATGAGAATTTGGTAGAACGCTTTTCCCAAGAAGTACAAGTGACAGAGGCTAGATGTTTTTATGGATTCCAAATCGCTATGGAGAATGTGCACTCAGAAATGTACTCATTACTAATTGACACTTACATACGTGATCCCAAGGAAAGGTAAGTCCTTATATCACAAGTTTCCTAGGGAACTTCTCAGATTGGGAATAAAAAGTACCTGTATCCTTCCGTAGGGCTACTTCTATACCAAAGTATCAATTGGTTTGGCCGTGAAAGCATAACAAACAGTAAATTTCTCATTTATTATACAACATGTTTAAGAAATTGTGCAAAACTTGAAATAAGTTTGTTTATAATCAAGAGTAGGAGAAATTCCATTAATACAAAATATGGGTCAGATTCTATCTATATTTTTTTTTCTTTTTAATCACACTTCTTTAAATTTACTTACTCTTGCTTTTATGCCTTATTATTGGCGGCGGGATGGCTAAGCGGCATCATCGTTCACGCAGCCATGTGACCATAGAGCTTTAAAATTGCAAGATATACAATAAAACCAAAAAAAAGAAATATCTTCGTGAATAATCTGCAAAATTTTCATAATTTATATAATTCTGCTATATAAATAAAAATCAATGTAGGTATGTCTATATGTATGTTTGTCCTCTATGCGTTCCGAAACCATTCATCAGATTGTAATGAAACTTTGGTAGGGTGTTCTGGGGACGTCCGTGAGGGTACCGAGCAAAAAAATTGGCGTTGCAACCATGCCGGGTGCAGCTAGTTTACAATTAAAATAAGTGGGGATGTCTACTTTGTGTCTATTTTGCACTATTTTATTAAATTTGTATTATATATTGTCTCTGTTATTTAATTTAGCCATTTACTAAAATATATGAATAATGTACAAAGAGGCTATTAGAAAATATGAGAGACTAAAAGGACACTAATGGTCTATACTGAACTGAATACTGTTTTTGAAACAAAACTAATGGAATTTTGATTTTCAGGGACTTCCTGTTCAATGCTATTGAAAATTTACCTTGTATTAAGAAGAAAGCAGACTGGGCTCTACAGTGGATTGGCAGCAAAACTGCAACATTTGGGGAGCGAATTGTTGCGTTTGCTGCAGTTGAGGGGATCTTCTTTTCTGGCAGTTTTGCATCAATATTTTGGTTAAAGAAAAGAGGCCTAATGCCTGGTCTGACTTTCAGCAATGAACTGATTTCCAGAGATGAGGTATGATTTTTACCAATACTAAAGCTTTACTGCTTTTCATTGCAGTCTGCAATCAAAGTTTAATTAAGATGCCATTGTGCCAAATAAGTGTGTTGGTTATTATTTATTAATATTTGTAGCTTCAACTTTGGTAAGAAAGATAACTAAGTGGACTTAAAAGGTTAAGATCACCTAAAAAAATTTGTTCACTTTTGCAGATTTTTTTTTGAACAGGGAAGCTCTTGACCTTCATTTAACACGATGGTAGATGGAAGCATGCTTCACTTAGCCCACATATGCACTAGCGGTTGGCCGCGGTACGTTTGAGCGGTCAAACCGCTTAACGCGGTTTTATCGCGGTTACCCGCCATTTGCGGTCAGCCGCGATGAAACCGCGTCATTTATGGATCAATAAACAAAATGGACGCCGTCGAGCTAGCTTGTGTTATCTATTTTTACTCCTGGAAACAACAAAAATCCTCTAATTTCAACAATAAATTTCTCAGTGTCAAAGTTCATGGCTGCGCAACTCGTTATAAACTCATCGGTGGGCGGCTTGCCGCAAACTTAACCGCGCCAATCGATGATCTCCTAGAAAGTGTTAAAATTTGTCACCAACTTCAATATATGTAGAAGTGTGATGTTGTCTGTACCTATTCTTATATTATTTTTTAAGTTTTCAGTGTTTTTGAAGTCGGTTCTATTTTTTGTAAACAAAAATTTTTCTTTAACTTTGTAGTGAAAGAAACCCTAATTTAATACCAGCTCACCGAAGGTTAGCTAGTATTAAATTAGTGTTTTCCGCGATTTTCTATGGGATCCCATCATCAGATCCTGACTCTGGTGACCATGGGACCACCCTTGCAGTATACTCTATCAAATACAAAAAGAATTTTGGAAATCAGTTTAAAAATGATGGGAGTTATGACGTAACAAACAAAAAAAAATACAACCGAATTGATAACCTCCTCCTTTTTTGAAGTCTGTTAAAAAATATTGTGGACTAGCTTTGTGCTTGCGGCTACGCCCGCTTTATTATTGTTTTCCCGTGGGAATTTTATATTTTCCCGTAGGAAAATAATTTTGCAGAATATTATACAGGGATATTTGTAAAACACCTGCAACCTTCATAATCAACAACGTTTGTTCTACAACTTTTGATAATTCGTTAGACTTTACTTTCATACAAAAATAAATATTAATTTAATACACCTCTAGAATTGAAGAAAGAAGAATAAGAAAGATATATTTAATTGCTTGAATATGGTAACACAACTTCTTAAATTTCAATCGATCTACATCAGCCCCCCTAGCACGTCCACCAAAACACGATATGATAAAGCGGTTTATCGCGGTGAACTGTCAAAATACAATAGGATTTCGTCGTATTTTGACAGTTCAGCGCGATATATCGCTTTATCATATCGTGTTTTGGTGGACGTGCTACGGGGGCAGGCGTTTTCAACCTTTTCATATCACTGCTACACTTTTCTTTTTATAAAAGTTTCACGGCACAGCAGTACAAAAATAGCAAAGTTCGAGTCGGACTTGCGCGTGGAGGGTTATCATCTTATTATTCGTGGTTTTAACGCCCACCGCATGTTATACGAAATTTTCTGTAAGTAATTCGATTTCAATATAGTTTGCGGGGTCTAGAACAAAATGTAGGGGACATTTTGTTCTAGACCCCGCAAATCATATCGAAATTTCAGACAGAAAATTTAGTATAATAAGCGGCCGGCTTTATGCTGCTTAAGGCCGTATCACATTACGCAATATACAGCTTGCGATCTCGACACTGACTAAGAGTCTAACTAGATAGTGTAGGTACTATAAAAACGACACAATATCTTACATATTATATACACTACACTGAGTCTGATTATCGCCAGTAATGTAATATTCACTATAGTCTAATACGGCCTTTAAAATTCGCGGCACTCCTGAAAGCTTAAGCGGCACACCGGTTGAAAATCACTGATCTACATACCTACTCTGCTGAAGTAGTGAACGTGCAAATTATTTTGTCAAGTTATACAAATGATTGATTCTATCACTACTGTATCCGAAAGCATTATATGAGAATAAACTAATGCTATCTGTTTTACAATAGTCAAGAACAATAAAATTATGAAATTAACAATTTGAATATTAGTCAAAAGGTAATGTGAAAGGGAAAAAAGTCATTATAATAGCAAAATATCATAATCCACTAACTAAAAACTCTTTACGATCGGACAGATACTCTTCAACACTATAATATCTCTGTAGTTTTAAATCTCCCATAGGGAAGTTTTGAAACAAATTCTGGTAATCTATTGTATATTCTAATTGCCATATTATAAGAATTTTTAAACAATATTCAATCTTTGATATGGAGTATTATAGTTTTTTTCTACCTCTGTATGTGTAATCTTTTTTCGTTTTAAACATGTTAAAATATTTTTTTACAAATTAACATATCTCAAATAAATATAAACAAGGAAGTGGCAAAATACGAAGTGCATTCAAAAACGGTTTGCAACTTTCGAGAAAATATACGCCACGTATTGCTCTAATACATTTTTTGGGACTTTGAAGATTAACGGAATTTCCCCACAGTACGAGACCATAGCGTAATAATGATGCTAGGTAGTCTAGGTACGTATCCATGATAGGCAGATATTGCTGCTTCTTTAGATACTGTCTACCTTACTCTTTTTAGGGCACGTATAAATCTGTCCAGTTTAGTTGCTAGCATGTCAATATGGGCTTTCCAGATATATTTTCTATTTCCTCTAAGTACCTATTCATCCTAATGTTTAATATGAATATCAATAGGATTACTGTTCAATGTTTGAAAATATAAATATTTTGTTTTACTAATATTAATTTGAAGATTATTATGCTCTAACCACATTGATATACATATTATTAAAATTAGATTGGACAATATTTTCAACGTCATCAATATTCTCACTTTTAACCAGAAGTGTAGTATCGTCAGCAAATAGAATACATTTTTGTTCAATGCAAATATAAAAGTAATCCAAGGGCGCTGCCTTGCGGTACCCTCCCAGATAGCAATGGCTTGTCGTGCAAGTTTGAATCAAACTTTCTAGTTCTCATTGACAAACTTGCGTAAGTTTTGTTTTTTTCGGCAATATACAATGTTTCAATGTACTATCGAGGACACTGGCACCTTACCAGTCCTACGTCGAAAGTCGTTTGCACACTGCACGATGACAACCACGTCAGACCACGCCCCGCTTCATTCATTCACCGTTAATAAAGCGTAAAGCAGACTGACACTAAGAGCGATTTTAATGAAGCCAGATGTCTGTCTATGATTGGCCGTAGTAAATCCTAGTAAAAATACGTAGCCAATCAGGGATAGGTATGGGTCGTGTGGGCGTGTCCGATGCGATCCGCTTTCAAACGAATATTTCTACAAAGTGGTAAGGCACGAGAGACCTCGATAGTACATACAATATTGGCCCAACAAACTTTAAAATGCGACTAGTTTGTTGGGGCAATATTGTATGTACATTGCGTTAATGAAAAAACAAACATCATGCAAGCTTAAAACAAACATGATTCAAGCTTGTTATTGGGAAACTAGAAAGTTTGATTCAAACTTGCCTCAAGTTTGCTATCTGGGCTACTTTGGTTAATGCTATATTGAGAAGTGAATACTTTCTTGGTTCTGTTTACAATTCGCGTTATTTGAACACATTGCTTGCGATTTGTTAGGTAATCTCTAATCCATTGCAAAGCATTTCCCCTAATACCGTATCTCTCGAGTTAGCTCAATAAGATTTCATGACTGATAATGAAGATTATGCTGAAAATAAGCAGCTTTGTAACTTTCATGAAAGTTATGAAAATATAGGGACAAAGTTAAAAATTTACTTTTGAATGATGAATGGTAAATTATGATGGGTGAAAAATCCAACTTTAAATTAAAAACCCTAACAGGAGACTTCATGGTTCCTAATTAGGTCTAAAAATTTTGCCAGACTCTCAGCTTTCATAATCATAAAAAAAGTAGTACTCAATGCAATGAGCCTATGAAAAAACGCAAAACATACATGGGGGTGATTCGGACAGCCCAAAAGGTGCTCTATCTCTGGACTTCCGCTTGACACTATTTTTTGGGGCACCTGTATCATAAAAAGTTTTGCGTCAATATTTGTCTGGGATAAACCCCGAAACTACTTTTGATAAAAGGCTTACTTTATGTAAGTTGTTCCAACTTAAAATATAGGATAGTTTTTATCTCGATTATTGACTTGTTTTTATTGCGAATTAAATTGTAATTCTTTATTAGTTCTACAAGTTGCAAACAGATGGCGGGGCGGGTTATTTTTTTTTAAGGTTGGATAACCTACCAGTAGATGGCGTTGTGTTTCGTTTTCTTTAGGCTAGTTCACACTATTCCACGCTATAATGTTTATGTTTACGACGTATATTGTGGTATCATTATTATACTTTATTGTTCTGAATCGGTTTTGTATAAAAACGTTGTTATATTTATTGGTGATTATGAATTTGCCTTTTAGCAGTGAGAAGTTTAGTATTACATTGATCCAACATACATATCTTGTCAAAAGTGAGCTCTTTCCTTTTCTTTACGATATGTCATTAGTCATTACTTCCCAGAATTTGGTCCGTGCGACATTATTGGTTGGTGTAATAATACATACAGTAGGTTTTTTTTCCTATCCATAGGGTGCGATTTCCGGCTAGGATTTAAAAAAAATTAATGATGCATTTTAAATTTTTAATTATATTTTTAGTTTTTATGTATTTTTAACACCACTTGCTCGACAATGCCAAATTACATATCATGCAAACCTTACGTAAAGCAAGTCATTAAAGCCCTTGGCTTTAGCCGGGGTGTAATGTTGGACTGAATCTCATTATTACCCGCTGGGTTGTAATATCTTCACTTTTCATAGTTCTTATTGCAATGGCCTTAAAGTCTAATTTCGTAATAATAGATCAACTATACTATAAGGTCGGGGCCGGCTCCGCGTTGAACGTAATTTGAAAATCGAACTTTTTCTAAAATCGAGCTGGCCACGGCAAGCTGAATGGAACGGAACACATTTGAAATTAAACAAAAGCCGCGAGTATTGTAAGACGCTGCAATAATATACGTAATAACTGCAAATATTTTATAAAAATATATCAAAATAGAAGAAAAGTTCTGTTAAAATGTTGAATGATGAAACGCTGTTTTTAGTAGCCTTGCCTTTTTATTGTCTCGCAAAAGGTGAGAAAAGTAGAGTACACTCCGCGGGGATAAAGCTGTTTTTGTCTTAGGCGCGCTTGAACCCCTCAATGCGCTCAGGACTCGTCTTACTAACTCATAACACCCTCGCTGCGCTCTGGGGTTAAATCTGGAGTCCTTCGTTACGTTCAGGATTCAATATCGCGCTCGTGACATAAAACAGTGCTTTATCCCCTCGGTGTATAATCTACTATTTCGATATGTGTAATAATTTCAGATTTTGCCATCCAGGCACACTTGAAAGATACACTCAAAAATATGGATGATATTTTTCGAACTGAAGTTTTGTGTCAAGCCCCTTTGAAAGATTAATTCCAATAACAGTAACCTCCCTTTTTTATTTTCAGGGTCTCCATACTGACTTTGCTTGCCTTATGTTTAAACACTTAGTCCAAAAACCAAGCAAACAGCGGGTGATCCAAATCATCAAAGACGCTGTCGTTATTGAACAAGAGTTTCTTACTGATGCCCTGCCTGTAAGATTACTAGGAATGAACTGCGATTTAATGTCTGACTATATAGAATTTGTTGCTGATAGGTTACTTGTAGATTTGATTGACGAAAAAGTAAGTTAAAATTATTTTTTGTCAAATTTCTAATTGCATTAAGGAAGCTCCTTTACCTCACCAGACAGTGAAGCCCTACAAAGAAATATGCTCTATTTCATTATAAATGACACTTAAAACTTTGCTTGAAATCAATGGCGGGTCCAAGGGCGGATTGCCTATTTGAAGTCGTATGAAAAATAAGACTTAAAAAGACGTGTCATTGCGCTAGGTACTGACACTCGCCCAGCAACGAGTGACTGAGTCAAGAAAAATAGGAAAGTTATGTTATTTTTTGTCAAATTTCTAATTGCATTAAGGAAGATCCTTTACCTCACCAGACAGTGAAGCCCTACAAAGAAATATGCTCTATTTCATTATAAATGACACTTAAAACTTTGCTTGAAATCAATGGCGGGTCCAAGGGCGGATTGCCTATTTGAAGTCGTATGAAAAATAAGACTTAAAAAGACGTGTCATTGCGCTAGGTACTGACACTCGCCCAGCAACGAGTGACTGAGTCAAGAAAAATAGGAAAGTTATGATGTTGAATTAAAATGAAGCTCTTGGGGACAGACTAATGATTCAAAAAATGTGGCTCTTGATTTTGTTAAGGGGGCTCAGGTTTGAGTTAGGTTAGAGTAAGTGGGTCTTGACCACGATGGTCTTGACTACTATGGGAAGTAAAATGTTAAAATAAACAATGCTTTTGAGAGCCCCTTAGCCACACCCCTGGTTCCGCTTGTGCTTACAATAAAGAAAGTTCAATTCAAAAGCTACAAGTAGCAAACATAATAAATAAGATCACTATTATTTTGCCTTCTTAAAATATGATGCAATTTCTTTTATCAAAAATTACCTTTTTTTTCAGATTTACAATACAAAAAATCCATTTGACTTCATGAATCTCATCTCGTTGGAAGGTAAAACAAATTTCTTTGAGAAAAAAGTTGGTGAATATCAGAAGTGGGGAGTCATGGCGAATCCTTTGGACAATGTTTTCACACTAGATGCTGAATTTTAGAAATAAGATTAGGTTGTATTACTTTAGTAAAGATTCACACTAATTTAGGAAAAAGATTAGGGAATATTAGGCTAGTTAAAAACATTAGAGGTAACCGTTATCCCAGCAACAAACAATAATGGGCTTTACTATATTTGACTAAGTTTTATAGCTTTATATTTTTTCTAAAGTATTTAAAAAGTTGACAAAATTCCAGGAACATTTAAGGAATCGCTTCTTTCGTAATAATGTATGGTTTTTCTGTGATAATGAATAATGTTTTACTTACTTAGATACTGACCATACTGAACAGAGTGACTGTATGACATTGACATAAATTAGTATGAAAAGTTATATTTTGAAATATTATGGTCATTAGGACATCAGGAAATGGGACTGGTGAAGGGATATTTAATAATTCAACAGAGTACTATCCAGTTATCGATTTGAAAAGCGTATATTATGCACTTATTCGAATTTATAAGCATGTCAATCTTACGAGCTGCGCGTGTGGCAAAATACGCGCCTTCACGCGGTTCCGAAACGGAGCTTATACAGTCATTTAAAATGTTAGTCTGAATTGCTCTTAAAATCATCACAAATAAGTAGTTAGAACATTTTACAAAAATATACCATTTCCAAATTACAGACTATTCTGCTCATGTGAAATTTTCATATCGTCAACAGAAATTGTGCTATGGAGTGCCAATGCCATGTCCTGCATGGACTCCAGATCTGACTCTGCAAAAAATTTCTTTTGATGGCTCGGGAAACACTGTGTATGGCTAAAATGGACATCTGATAAATGTCGTAAATGAACATAAAAGAAGCCGCACTGTAACCATAGACAAGAACGCCCTAAGCAGCAATCTTTAGTGCAAACTTGAGTCTGGTAACTCAGCCCACTGAAGTCCGGCCTAGTTCTCTGTCTCTACCTACCTAATCTTACCATACCTGAAGTTCTGATGTAAAATTTTATAAGGTATATTTGGAATGTGTTCAGAACATAGCGGTTTAGCTGTTGTTTTCCATTTTGCTACTTTGTTACTAGGGAATGCAAATCTCGCGAGATTGGGGCTAAAGCGAGATCCCGCGAGTTTATGAATAACAATACTGCGAGATCTCGCGAGATTAGCAATTTGGTGTGTTTTTTTGCAAATAATTACAATATTTGAATAAATTAGGAAAAACGTAATACATATTATAAGTATTATAAGATAAACATTTATTTTCACGGCAACGGCAACGGCGAGGGTGATATGACATTCTTCGTTTTCGTGTCAATTTTATCGTATCAGCTCATAATGTCAACTTCTCAAAATGACAACCGGACGCATAATGTCCATTTCTCAAAATGTCAACTTCTTAGAATGTCAACTTCGTACAATTACAACTTCTTAGAATGTCAAATTCGCAAAATGACAACTTCTTATAATGTCAACTTCTCATAATGTCAACTTTTTATAAGATTTATTCACATAATGACAACTCTTCGTAATTTCTACTTTAACGATTAAATTAAATGAAAAACACGATCATTGCATCAGTTTACATAATTTTATCAAAATATTAGTATATATCTAATCATGTTTCACCAAAAAGTGTATGCAACATCATAAAACTTGGCAACAATATTTTTTTACTTCTTATCATATATATCTTGTTCAGTAATATTTGGTAATGTTGCATGCACTACCTACTAAAAGTAATAGTGCAGTGTCGATGCACCATAAGATATATTATTTCTAAATTGGTAGGTAGGCATTTTTTTAATTTTAATTTATTTTTGTTCTTATTTTTTAAATTTTTATCAAACGATTAACCGATAGTTTGTGATAACGCCATTTAAGCAGTAACCATAATCAATGATTCACCGTATTGCGGCGAGATGGTGCTAGAAGCAATTATAATAAAATGTGATATCATGTTTTTCATTTAATTTAATCGTGAAGAGTTGTCATTATGCCAATTAATCAAAAGTTGACATTATGAGAAGTTGTCATTTTGCGAATTTGACATTCTAAGAAGTTGTCATTGTACGAAGTTGACATTCTAAGAAGTTGACATTTTGAGAAATGGACATTATGCCGTGTGCGTCCGTTTGTCATTTTGAGAAGTTGACATAATGAGCTGATACGAATTTTATGAATCGATTTTAAATGCACATGCACAAGCCACGCGGAGATCGATCTTTGGTTTTAAGAATCTTCTTACAAAGTTTGCACTTAGCACTCAATCCATTTTCCGCTCTCAAAAAGAGTTTCCATACTTCCGACACACTCTCAGTCTTTATAAACTAAGTATATTCGCTGACATCGTGCGTTATTCCACTCGTAAATCACATAAGAAACTTTATTTTGCATAAGTAACCAAAAAAATACTCGAATGCAATTGAACTCAATCACGTTAGCTATTAGTAAACAAAACAAATGCGCGCTGATGACACTGCACGCCAACACACTCAATTTTCGACCAATCGGACGCACGAACGAATTTGAGAAACACTTCGTCCGCGACCTAAACGCACCGAACGAAACCGACAGATCGCAACTCCGTCCGTGTTTTTATGCTCAAGTGCAATCTCGTTAAACTCACAAGATCTCGCCTTTTTTTCGTCCGAGATCAATCTCGCTAAAAATCTCGCGAGAACGACTTTGCATTCCCTATTTGTTACATAATACTCTATTCGAACTTACGTATATTATTTTAAACATTTTAATTTCGACGTTTCGAACGCTTTACAACATTCGTGGTCGCGGGATGACTGAAGCGTAACATATGATTTATTATTTTACTACCGTCATCTCATATATATATACAATACAGGTTATTTTTTAGTCTATTTAGTAGTGACTGTGACGTAATTGTTAAAAAGATTTCTCACTTTTTCTTGCGATTGACTTATCGCGTTTTATATTTGTGGACTTTGAAATATTTATTTCGGAAAAAAGGCAAGCAATCATATAAAATAATATATAAAATATAAAAGCAATTTAAAAGTTAACAGTTACAAACTACAAAGGACAGTGATAAGCACATCGCTTAGTAAACAAGTTGACAGCAGAAGTATCAAGCAATGAGTATAATGGTACCAGGGTAGGCATTTGTGACAACAAAAAAAGCTAGATGAGAAAACAGTTTGAACCGAGATAAGATGGCTCTGTAAAAATTAGGTCTATTAGTATTTTAATATGATTTAGAGAATCGAGGCAACTCTGCTCTCTTACGTTTGCAACAAAGAGTATATACCTAAACACGATATGGATAGACCTTAGTTAAGATGTTATCACAGGCACAGACTGACTTTTAAGACGTCAGTGAAAAATAGTTACAATAGTTTCCAGATTATCGTTCCAGATCTTCAAGTTCTTCAAATGTTCATCTTTTAATTTTTTCGTTCTTTTTTAACAAACAAAAGCTGACGTGACGCTGGCAAAATGTTTTTGTAATAAAAACCCTTGACACTAAAGACATTAACTTAACTTAAAATGAAAATCTACGAAACTGCGTGGCACCGGAAGGTACGATTGAAGATTTCCACCCACCAAATTCCAGTCAATGCAACCTTATCCCAAAAGCCTTCTTTCACAAATTTATATATTTCACTCAGCTCAAAAATATTATTGCAGTAACGATCACATTTGAATCCTGACCAAAAAATTACCCTGTATGTCTAGGTATCTATTCGTATCTAGACACTTTACAACGTAGGTAATTCATGACAGTAACATGTGCATAATAACCTCGTTAAGTTGAAGTTACTCAAGAGCTCATCCTTTAAATTTTTCGTTTTCGTTTGTTTCAAAAAAAGCTGACGTGACGCTGGCAAAATGTTTTTGTAATAAACACCCTTGCCATTACCATTACTTACATTAACATAACCTCGTTGACATACTTTCTGTCTATCCGCTTGTCTCCAACAACTGCAAACGATGGAGATATAAGCAAAAAGTTTGGAGTGGCGAAATAATTATGTTTCTGATTCCTACTAAATGCTATAGTAGTACGTAAGACCAAAATTATCTGTGACCAGGTAATAAAGTGTTTTTATTTTTGCTTGTACATACAAACTGATGTGCTTATTTACACTATAAATTTCTTGACAGTTATGATGACTATTCTTCTGTACTTGTGTTATTTATTCCGCGGTGTAAGTCTGTCTTCAGAACGAATGAGCTTTTTATTAAAACGTATAAAGTATAAGGTTTGAGCTTAGACTTTGAAAACGCTCCTACTGTCTACATTTTGATTTTACTTATAAATTTAGAGATATTTAGGTAGATATTATGTTTAATGAAATACTTAATTATTATGTAAGTGCGTGATAGTAATTATAATTTTGATATACTTATCAACATTTTGTAATATTGTGACATTCTTTATAATAAGCAATAAAATTTAACTTGACTACATACAATTGATTTTTATTTCATAAATCTTCGGCACCGATATAGCTGTGACCTCTAAAGCGCGCCTACTTGATACAATATCAGAAACATTACGTACTACATCTCTAAGGCCCGTATTAATAAACCGCACTCAGCTCTGAGATAGAACTTGACAGCAAGCTTGAGATACTGTGTTAATTAATACACCATACTTGAGTTCACATTTGAGTAAAAAGTATCAGCTGAGTAGCGACGTATTAATAAAACGATTTCAGGACTCAAGTGCACTCTCAAGATGCTACTTAAGTGCCTGTTTTCTGAGTGTGGTCGGACCATGACTTAAGTGCGCGTTTTGGCGGTTTATTCAAATGTCATTTGGACATTGGTCATTTTACAATGGAACATTTACCCACGGCGAACAAAAATAAAATTAGGTTAGATGTATAGGTAATTACATAGATTATAATGAGATAGGGTGCATATCTGTGGGTCGTGGGATTAACACGAAAATGGCCATAAAAGTATAAAAAAAATAATAAGAATAATAGTTTTTTACTTGTTTTCTTGCAAAAATCAAAAAGATATAAAGGAAAAAAATATTTTTCGATTCATTTTTATTCTGCTGCATCCAAACACAAGGCACAGGGAGATAATAGTAGTTAAACAGATCACACAACGGATGACAAAGTGACAGATTTTCGCGCGCGGTCGTCGCATCGATCTCGCGCCCACTCATAATCAGAAACTCATATAACTGGAACATAATATGGCGACCGTCACTCAATTTGATTCAATCTAGTGGGCCAACACTATGAACGAAAAATTTTTGGATGCGTTCCGTTATATTTTTTTTATTACATACGACAGGGAAGCTCTTGGCCTTCATATCACCTCATGGTAAGTGAAGATGTGCCCGAAAGAGGAAGCGAGCTTCACCTGGACTCCTCAACAACTGAGGAACTGGCTATCTTACCTCTAATTGTCGGAGCACAACAATGCTATTAACATTGTTATTATGGCGAAAAACTTAGATAAGACGGCGCGGGCGGTAGCTAACCAGGCGGGCTCAGAAGCACTACACCGACCAAACCGAACAGAAAAACTTTTGCCCCATGGAGAATTATTAAACCCCAGACCTCCCGATCAACATCTGGACCACGGAGGCGGTTATAGTTTTTTTGTTATTTTTTTATTAAGTCTTAAAATTAAAAGTAGGTAGGTTTAAAGAGATATAATTACTATTATTCTGGCAACGCTGTCAACTGGCGCAAGCGCACGTGATATAACCCGTTTTATGTCTCTATGCGAGAGAGAGAGACAGAGGGAGAGAGGATTGAGACGAACAAAACATTCCGACCGCAATACAGGTATTATTCAGATGGTAAAAAACAAACGACGAAGTGATATTTTAATTTGCTGGATGGTAATTTTTATCAAATACTAGCTAAACGCTCGCAGCTTCGCCAGAGTTATTTTTGTTTTCCCGTGGGAATTTTATATTTTCCCCTGGGAAAAGTAATTTTGTAGCCTCTGTTCATCAGGAATAATGTAGAATTCTAAATGTGAAATAATTTTCCAAATCCGTCCAGTAGTTTCGGAGCCTATTCAATGCAAACAAACAAACAAATCTTTTCTCTTTATAATATAACGAATAGTATATAAAAATCAACGAAATACTCGCTTGATATAAACACTGATGATTTCCGTTCCGCATTGATCTGAATTGAAATAACTACAGAAAGAAAGCTGAATAAAAGCAGCAGGATCTAAAAGTATTTTGGTTTTTGTTCGCGACTTTTCAAAAACCGGGTAAAAAATGCCCAATGTCCATCACGTTTGACGACGTTTGTTGTTCCATCATCAGCTCAGTAACATGACATGATGTCTACCATACGCAAATATCTGAATATCTTAAGAAAAGACATGAAACATATTATTATTATTAACATACTTAAAAAATAAGAAAATAGATACAGTCGAACATAGAACCTCCTCCTTTTTCGAAGTCTTTTAAAAATTCGTTTACTTAAGATCCCGCTCTTAAGAGCGCGATCTTGATATTATATCTCAAGTGATACGCTGTTGATGTAGGTTTATTAATTATCGAATATCTTAAGTGCATGATCACAACTTCAGTGTGACTCGGCTGAGTTCGCACTTGAGAGCAGTCTTGAGATCGCTTTATTAATACGGGCCTAAGTGTGTACCTACTTAAGGCGCATAGTAAGGTCAAACATAAAAAATCACTGCAGAAAAAACCGGTTCTCTTCATAAATATTGAATAAAAACATCTTTAAAAAAGATATGTTATTATTCAACGCATTCTTTAGAGGATGGTCTTTTTAATTTTTTGATAAATTAATTAAAACTTGGTTAAAATGTGACCCAAACATGCCTCGATTTTAAAAGTTTAAACCTAATTGCATCGTAAATATTAGGTTAAATCATATACTTTCGATTTCAATAAATAAAGTGAACAATATTCTAGGGGATGGTCTTTTTAGATTTTTCTTATTCGCCTTAATTAATTTTTTATTGAAATAATTCATCTTACGCGTAAAAGTTTGCTTAAATATTCCCCTCACTCTCACTCACTCACATGTAATCAGTGCGGGACGATCGACGCAAGGTCATTGGGACCACTATGCGCCTTAAGAATATTTTATTTCTAATTACCTATCAGTCTAAATACAAAGTTTAATGCTTCAAAAATAAGATAAACTTCATACAAACTTTCAATTCCTATTTTACCCCTTTAGTGGTCGATTTTACAAAAATCCTTTCTTGATAAACAATTTGGGCGTTTAAATGGAATCTGCGGGCCTTTCATAATATGTTTAGCTTGAATCACTGGCGTAACTTTCTATAGGGTGGCAGGACTGGCAAAACGACCTGAGAGGGCCCCGGCCCATGAAGCCGCGAGCTCAAAAATACCCTAACATTTGTAAAAAAAAAATTGTACCTAAGTACTATTTTGTTTGTACCTACTGAAAGTCAATTAAACTGAGACATCTAAGGACCATACCATTCAAATTCAAACTAGTCATTAAGATTTCAATTCGATTTCGAAAATATTGGAATGAGTTATCTCTATGGTCATAAAACTGTTACCTAATTTTGAAGACTAATATTTAAATTCTTCGTCAATACTTAAATCAAAGTCGAAATATTATAGTCCTTAACAAAAAAAATCACACAAATAATATCGTTAATTCTGCGGTGAAAACCCCCTACAGCCTTGGTATTTTTATTTCTTCGCCATAACAATTACTGTGCACTTCATTTGTGATTTTCTGTTTCCATTGGCTACTGAAGTACTCTAAAAGTACACTTCGAGGATATCTCGTCTTTTAGCGCCTCTTCATTTATTGCGAGGTACGCTTCCTTCCGGGATAATCCATACTAATTATAAATGCGAAAGTAACTCTGTCTGTCTGTCGCGCTTTCACGCCAATACTTCTGAACCGATTTAAATTAAATTTGGTACACAGATAATCTAGAGCCTGAGAAAGGGCATAGGCTACTTTTTAATGCGAAGAAAGTGTTGAAAGGGGGCTAGAAACTGTGTGGCTGACCCCAGCCGGGCCACAAAAAAAAAGTGTGAAAAATAGATTGTTTGAGTAGGTCGCTATAATGTCTAGAGTTTGTCAGAGTTTGTCGGCAAGTTTCAGAGTTTGTTGCCTGCGCGTTTCAGAGATCTGTGTGGCCCGGCTGGGGATACGTTACCCCAGCCGGGCCACACAGATCTCGAAAACGAAACGACCTAGTGAAAATCTACCTCTACCATGAGTTGCCATCGATTGCACACTGTAGTTAACTACAGTCGCTAACGTGTTAACGCAGACGATATCGTTTTCGATACTGACCGTACCATGAGTTACTTTTGCATTTACCTGACTTCGTAACGTTAGCTCGATAGTATAGTAAACGATACAAAGGATACAGACTACCTACAGGTAATTATTTGTTGTCGTCATGTTGGTAATACGCTATAATCCGTCCTCGCAAAAAGGTAGCTCAATTCGGTTTCTTACCATATTGATAGGAAAGATTTAATTTAGTCGGCTTATACATCAACTTCAAATTATTTCATAGGTTATATTTTTAATCATTGTTTGATTACATTCACGAACACTTATTTAGTTTTATATTAAAGAATAAGTTTTTATTAAATGTAGGCCATGTATTGATTTAATAATGATATAGACAAGCGCTCCATGGTTCCAGTTAATGGCGCAAATCATAGGAATATATAGTAATTATAGTTTAATTGTAAGTATTAACATTGTTGTGGTAAACATTGTAACAATTTTCCATTAAAAATAATCATTTTATATGCTTCTATGGGTTTGTTTTTTAGTACCCATCTATTTAAAGACGTGGCTACACAAAGATACCTATTGGATTGATAATTTAAATGTAAATAGTGCAATCCGTTATAATTGAAGGATTTTCCTTTATAGCTAAATAATTTAACCAATTAATTTTTTCTTTCAGGCTTTAGATCACCATTATCTCAATTGTTCCCGAGGGCCCACAGGAAAATATGTATAATATTTGTTTAATTCAATAGAGTTGACAAATATGCTGAAAATTGATACCTGCCAAATGTAGTATTACAGGAGATATACAACTGCATAAGTGAGTGAGTGAATGAATAAAACTAAAAATGTTACTCCTTTACAGTATGAGTATTTATGATGAAGCAATTTATTTAAAACTGAAAATAAAGCTGATGACGTCTGACGTCGACCAATATTCATATAAAATACTTGAATTTTACAATATTATGATTATCTATTATGGCTTTATGTGATGTTTAATGATATGTCTGTTGTTGCAGAAGTTTAAGTTCCAAAATTTACCTGGAATTACAGTCAAGTGTCCAAACATAGAAATTACTGCACAAGAAAGAACCGGTACTACTGTTATTTATTATCATTCAATAATTATCATATTTTAGCAAACTTAATAGATGAAGAAATTTGTTTAATCGACACTATTATATTATTAAAATATATTCTATTGGTATTTTACTTGTTTTGTATGATTACAAGTCAGTAAAATTATATTGCTGCCAAAACCTTAATGACAATGAAAGTATGCAGTCGCAGCTACAAACTCACTGGATACTTTAGCAAACTGCACATTATTATGAGGTAAAATTAGGCTAAATGATCTAAGGGTAAAATACAGTGGGAAGTTAGTCTGAAAAATACATTTTGTTTGTATTATTATTTTATCATAATAACAGTAATGGTAGGGAATCAATTAAAGAATATTACTATAAATGCATTGTTGACTGAAAAACAGTGAATTATTGTGTTCACATTACGACTCTTACATGGTTTTGGGTTGGGCAATATATATCACCAACAAACCTGTTTTTTCATACCATCCACCTATTTGACATATGAATCAGAATAAATTCAAATATACAGAAGATTGTTTGTTTTATTTCATATTGTTTATATTCATTGAAAAGCTCACAGGAAGTTATATTTATTAAGCAATTTGATACTCAATCATGCCCATATTCTTTTACGTAAGGTAATAACTTCTTTTACATAAGATGTAATAGTAAAAATATAGTTTTATAGGAATGTTCATGACTGACCAGTCTCATAAAAAATGGACAATCTCCATTGAAAGATAATGTTTTTGATGCAAATTCTTAATGTTTATGTTAAATAACCAGAGGTACTAGGTCTTGTGTTATTGCAAAGCAGCAATGCTTTTCTGTTTTATATTGAAGGATACGAAATTTCAGGGTACTGTAACTACATTCATAAGATAATAACCTACACCTTGTACACTTTGGTCATTAGAAGACTATAGGTGACTATGATCATCTAGTAGACTATTTGCTTGTTTGCCAACATTCTTGTGTAAAATATGCACAAATACAACAATTCTCTAGTTCTTTATATTAGATTCAGTATGAAATATAGACCTAGAATTTTATTGAAAATTAATATTTTTTGCTTTGTCAAAACAAGGAAATCCTACTTAGGTAAATAAATTAAAGAGTGGGCTCATGTAATTTATTTATTTATGGTGTAAAAAATGTGTTAACAACATCTTTTTATTAATCTACCAATAAAAAAAATCATCAACCAATTTTTCCTTTTTAATGCAATCCAAACTATTGTGACACTGTAAAATCCAACTGCAGCTGTGGCAATAAATCAGTCCAAAAAATGAAATGCTAAAACCGAAGGTCTTGGCTGCACCATTCTGTATTATCATCAATGCCACTCAATTCGAATCATCCTCCGCCACTCATCCAAAATAAATGTAGCTGTAAAAAATAAAATCTTATAATAATATGCACCTTTTTAAGTTTTAACTGACTTCAAAAAAGGAGATAATGACTGAATCATTTTTTTTTAATATTATGTTGACTGATTACTCCGCCAATTGTGGACCGATTTTCAAAATTCTTTCTTTTAATCGATAGAGGGATCCTGAGATAATGGAAGGAAACACTTAAATTACAGAGGCACATCCAACATGTTTCATTTTTTTCTGACGATATTTAGGTAAGTAGGTACCTATTTGCATCTGATAGTCATCATATAATGTTACTGAGCTGATGATGATGAAAGGTTTCTGGTAGGTGACGAGTTTGGGAATTTTACTAAATATATTGAAATATTTTTTTTTACAAAAAAAATTAAACAGGTTCCAAAACACCAAAAGTCTTAAATACAAGAATACATACAATACTTATCACATTTTTTATTGAAGTTAGTGCCAAACTTTCCAGGTGATATTGCTTGGCACCGACTTCAATATAATAATGTGATATTGTATGTATTCTTATATTATTTATGACTTTTTGGTGTTTTTGAAGTCAGTTTTATTCTTTGTAAAAAAATTAGGTATACCTATTACCCATAGCTTTTTATTAGAGAAACAACTCTAAGAAGTTATTTAAAAAGTTATTAAGGTTTATAATATAGAAAATAAAATGCAATTCTTGACATTTGAGGGTGTATAAATGTTTTACCTCTCTACACAGTGACAATGATTTTTAACCACAATTCTTTTTCCATTTGACTGGCTGTTATATCCAGCTAATTCTTTGCTTCTTCATTGGACTTGTTGCACGCAAGTATGGATGTGGCATCAACAGTCCCATTTATGGATAATCTGCAAGAAATGTTTTGTAAATAAAATGTTATAGAATAGGTATTTTAACACTTTGATATAGACTATTTTTAATTTGTTATCAGCTTGTCAAACAATTCCTTAACTTCTAGGGATGCCTTGTAGTTTATTGAATGTGTTATTTTGCCATACATAAGGATGACATTTTGTTTTGTTATTTCCAAAAATCCAAGTTTTGCATTTACCTACTGAAGGGGTCATACGAAGACAATCTGAATTATTACCCATATATTCACTTCAGTTGTCATAAAACAGTATTATACACTTACGATAACTCTATGATCATAAAGCTATTAAGATCAAAACAAAACAGTAAGTAACTTTTTAAAAATGGTAATTTGATTTTGAGGTTACTTATATAAACTCTGTATAGCTTTCAGTTTCAAGTCTGTATTTGCTTTTAAACACCAATGCTGAAATGCTTATTTATAATACTATAATTGGCACAAATAGTTGTAATCACTCTTTTGAACTTTTTCTCACGACTGCTCCCGTATTTTAATTGTTTTCGTGTCATTGACGTATATATTATATGTATGTGTTATTATTCTTGAACTCAGCCGTGGTTGGCATATTCCATGCAAAAAAAATCACAACTTATTAACTAATTTAACTCAATAATATTATTCCAAATTTGCTTAGATTATCTATCGAATCGAGTCTCACGCTTGAAAATGTAAGTGAGTAACGTAACTAGTGTAGTTATCGTTTTGTACGTTATCGTCTATCGAGTAACTGTCAAATCATTAACTCATGGTACCGATTTCCATACAATATACACAAAACGATTGTCGATAGCGAGCGCGTTTTCGATAGGTTCGCGACCTATCGTAAACTATTGCACTCATGGTACAGTCAGCAACGAAACTTGCCGAACAAAATAACGTTACAAAAGATACTAGACACATGAATTGTACATAAGTTACTGATCATAGTTACAAACAAAATTCCATTTACATTATAAATTACCAAAAGTAGCTATACAGTATATTTCCAAAAGTAGCTGGATAGTACTCTTCCAAGAGTTGCTGGACAGTATATTTCCAAAAGTGGCCGGACATTATATTTTCAAAAGTGGCTGGACAGTAAACTTCCAAAAGTTGCTGGACGTAGTATCGTTTAAAAGTGATTTGTTAGATCATGACCGGACTAGTTTTCGAATTAAGACTGATGACAATCACTGAAATATTTGTTAACAACACGACTGAATTCAATCATTCCACCTACTTACGTCTATAACATAATTTCAAAAGTTTTTTTTAAATTTTATTTCGTAGATATCGTATTCTCAGAAATACGTATCCATATCATCATCATCTTAGTATCATCATCATGTCTACGATTTACATGAAAATGTTGGGTTGAATGACATTAGGGTAAACACAATTTAATAATTAGTTTTAGATAACGCATTGATTATTTATTGGTTATTATGAAACACCGTGTACATCTTAATAAAATTATACATTTTTCTTTATCTATGGACTATTTCACAATTTTTGCATCATTATAATTACCGACGTGATGGCGGCGGGGCTTCCGTAACGCATCTCGAACGGGTTGTCTCTGTCTATGAAGGGGATCTGATTTGTATCGGTCATTACTACCAATTCTCTTGCCCCGGTCGGCCTTGCTGCCATCATGATAGCTCAAAAATCGACTAGGAGAGCTTCGTCCACCAAAAGGCGTTTTGATGCTTCCACACCATTGATGAGGACTGAGGCAATGGTTCTTATTTTCCCCCTCACGACCGCCCCGAATCGAGTCGTCACTTTGTCCGACAGTTCTTTTGCCGTCTCGAGTGTCGCTACTGATGATCATATCTTCCTTCATTTGGAAGTTGTTGAGGAGCCACGTGGTCTTCCCGCACCCCGGCACACTGTCAACCCATCTGATTGCTAGTTTACCCCGTGGTTCGGAGATCCAAGTTCCACTCACGGATTCCGCCGGTTTTAAAATTCGGTCCTCCAGCATGAAGCGGGTGCACTTGGCAATTACCACTATTGGGTCCTCGATCGGTGCGCAGAATGTGAGTGCTCCCCTTTCCTCAGTTGCTTCATGATCCACCAGCACCATGCCTGACGTGCCACTGTACGCCGCCATCTGCTTTTTATCTATAGGGCGAGTTCTCGCCACCACAGTCCCGGTGTCGTTGTTATAGACCACCGCCCTCGCCCCGTCCAGGAGTTCTCGTAGTAACATGCGGGCATTTATCTGAAATGCCTCGAGTATCTTGCTGCAGGTGGTGTGTTTTATCTGCGGCGTCGCCCGCAGTGCCTCCAGGTACTCTAGATAGGCGTTGACTAGGTCATCTCCGTCCCGGTCAGTGACTATTCTCGATGGCGGTCTCGCGGTTATGGGTGAGGAGATCGTTCTATGTTTGGGGACCACGTCCGGTACTGTCTTACTGCCTATTCTGGAGGACGAGCGTGGCCCAGGGCAACAGATATGCCCCTGACGAGGTCGTCTGTCGGGGATTGTCTTTGTGATTGGAGGCGTCTTCTTTCGTTTGCTTCTTGCATCGCCTCCTCGTGTTGCCTTTGTGCCCGGGCTGAGCCACTTTCTGCTGGTTCATTGCGTGGAGTCTGCGAGCAGAAAGTCGAGGTTTTGGCCTCTTCCCTCGTCCACGATAATTTTGTGTTTTTGGGAGGCCTCCAATAAGGGAGTGTAATCGGACACTTTCCCTTTCTCGAGATCTACCTTCATGACATCCACGCTGATGACTCTTGGGTCTCCGTCCATGTTCAACAGCAGTTCCCCCGCTATAGTAAAGGACGACATGTCAATGTGCCAGTTCAGGAGTAGGATCGACTTATTGCTGAAACGTACAATCCGGCATTTTTGCCCTGCGAGCATCACCTCAGGCATTGCATCAAACACTTTTCTTTTAATGGTCGCCCTGGTAGTGCTGCCTTTTAGCAAGACTGCTAAGCTAGGTGATATGGCAACGTGCTTCCTTGTTCTGGACATACAGAAACCAATGCCAATCCTTTCTCCTGCACTGTCCATGAACAACGCCACAGCCCTTGTGTGGAGACCTTTTTCTCCGTCGCTCAATCACTGCATTTGCGTTATCGTTGGGGCCACGTAAGATTCCTGCGTTCGTGGCGCCATATTTACCGACTCATCATCACCCCCCTGCGCTGGTGGAGTACAGTTCTTGTTACGCTGTGTCGCCAGATCGGCTGCTATTTCTATAAACATCACTAAGGGTGGTTTTGCCTTTTTATCCATCAGTAGCGCATGGATATTCTCTTTTCTTATCACTATTTTGCCTAGTCTATGTTCTAAGTCGTGGCGGGCACTGGCAAATCTGGGACAGTCCAGAATCACGTGCCATACCGATTCAATCTCCCCGGGATCACATTCACAATATGGATTGTCCTTGAGTTTGAATTGGTACAGATATTCTGCGAACCCCCCGTGCCCCGTGAAGACTTGTATCAGACGAGGTGATGGTTTTTCTTTTCTGACCCAGCTATAGGCTTTCGCCTGATCTGGAAAGAACCATTTGGTCACTCCTCCTGTAGAGGAGGTAACGTACCTATCCTGCCATTTTCGGATCGTCTCCTCCCTTATCTTATTCTTCACGAACGACACGGGGATCTCACAGTAGTCCCGCGTTCCGTCTACCACCCGCGTTGCTTTTTTGGCTAATTCATCTGCTCTTTCGTTTCTCGCTGTGCCTACGTGTGCTCTCAGCCAGAACAGTTTGACCTCTCCACCGTTCCTTCTGATGTCTTCATGTATCCTCTGCACTAGCTGATGGCCTGCTTTGGGGTTCGTGATGATCTCTAATGAGGATCTGGAGTCACTCAGTATTGTTGCTGAGGTGACACCCTCTCTCCGGACCATCTCTATCGCCCTATGCAGAGCATACAGTTCAGACTGAAAGACCGTACAGGCGGGATCGAGACTAAATGTGTAACTGGCGTTTTCTTTTCCCTCTACCCACCATGAGACGGCGGCTCCAACCCCTTCATCAATTTTACTGCCATCTGTGTATGTTTGTGGGTCGTGGATTTTGTGCTTCCGTATGGTCTCTACGGATGTATCCTCTACACATTCATATTATATCAGCACCCGCTCGGATGGATGAGGTCTCCCAGAAAATGATGTTTCCTTCTCCAGTATACTGCCTGGTGGTAGGTGGTCTCGGTAGTCCCTTTTTTTTGTTCTATAGAAAAAAAACAGAAATACTTATAAACATTAACTCGACCTCCTATTTAAGTTTCTCAGAACGTTTCTTTTGGACCCCGGTCCGGCGACAAATTTATACACATATCAGCGGATTTATATAGTCAGTCATGTTCAGCAAATTTTGTTCACAGATCAGGCTAATTATGTAATTAAATATGTCCAGCAAGTTTTGAGTAGTATACATATCAGTGGATTTATGTAGTCAGACTTGTTCAGCAAATTTTGATATTTTACAGATCAGGCTAATTATGTACTTAAACATGTTCAGCAACTTTTGTAAAAATAATGTACATCGACTTTTGGTATTCCCAAATGTCTACAGGGATTTGTCCAACAGCCTGTTCAGATACATATGAACCTTTATAGTGTGCAGGTATTTTGAAAATTTGGATGTGTTCATGGACTTTCGTTGCTGACTGTACCGATTTTAGTTCACCGCGTTACCGCTAGGGGCGCTGTACAAAGTTCCATACAAAAATTTACGCAGTCGATATCGACTCCAAACGAATGCAAACTCATGGTAGAGCTACTGATATAGATAGGCAGTTTGTCGAAGTTTGTCGGACAAGTTTGAGTTTTCATCGGGCTCGCGTTGAAGGGGGCTGTGTGGCCCGGCTGGGGTAACGTTACCCCAGCCGGGCCACACAGATCTACCACATAGCGAAAATCTGTTTGCTGATATAGATAGGCGGCAGTTTGTCAGAGTTTGTCGATCCATCATTTCAGAGCTCTCCTGCAGCAAAGTTGCTGCAACTGAGCTAGCTGGATCTCGAAAACAAAGCGACGTAGAGAAAAACTGTTTGCTGGAATAGTGAAGCGGTAGTTTGTCGGAGTTTGTCGAACAAATTCCACAGTTTGAGACATGCGCATTTCCGAGATATGTGTGGCCCGGCTAGAGAAACGTTACCCCAGCTGGGCCACCTGGATCTCGAAAACGAAACGACCTAGCAAAAATCTGCTTACTGACAAAGATAGGTGGTAGTTTGTCGATACATTCTTCAAAGATTCAGAGTTTGTCGACGCCTCAATCCAAAGAACGAAAGAATTCTTTATTTGGGTAAATAGTCTAGGAGCCTGGAGTCCCAAATGTGCGAAGTTTCGTTATTTTTTGTTTTATGTACTTACAATAAGAAGTTAATGTAAAATAGTTAATTGAATTCAGTGATGAAACAGTAACCGCTAATATTTGAATTTTTGTAAATCCTCGATGAGCGATTGATATTTTTTTAAATGTATTATTTAAGCAACATTTGGCATCTGGTCTCCTTGTCTATCTATATGTATAAAGTAATGTACAGTCGCGTATAACTTTCTTTAAAAAAGTAAGTTTTATGAGGTTTTGTTTGTTATACACGGTGTTTCATGATAACCAATAAATAATCAATGCGTTATTTAAAACTAATTATTAAAATGGGTTTACACGTAATGTCATTCAACCCAAAATTTTCATGTATATCATAGTATCATCATCATGTCTATGATATACATGAAAATTTTGGGTTGAATGACATTACGTGTAAACACATTTTAATAATTAGTTTTAAATAACGCATTGATTATTTATTGGTTATTATGAAATACCGTGTAGGTATATGCTGAAAAGAATAATTTTTGTATAAAACATCCATAAAGTTTATTACGAATTCATTGCTTTCATGTTCAAAGCTGTTGTCCTTTCGGTGCCTGGCTCGATTTTGATTAAATAAAAACAATTAGTATAGTATTTGCACGAGTACGCGAATGAAATGCAGTAACTTTTATACTAATATTTTGATGTGTTTGTGTGACTATCATTATTAATGGATTGGAATAGATCCAACCTACTTTCAAATAAGAATTAAGCCGACGTCAAGCCGAAAGCAGGCGGTAGACTAACTCATATATGTTATCAGAAAAATATAAAAAAAATCTAACATTTAAAAAAATCGATATAATTTACACCCTGTGACGGTTTTTTCACTCTTGTTGCTACAAATCTTGACTTTTCTAAACATTTTCTTTTGTTTTGTAATCCTGAATAATGTTTCTGTATACTCTAATCTAAAATTTAAAGCCAGCTGCTCCAAATTAGAAGAATATGCCATTTTTATCTAAATTAAATATTCAAAATTAATTTTTCGCATAGCTTTAACAAGCTGTACTGAAAAAAAAATGTACTATGCGAGTTTGGCAAGTAACTGCAAAAGTTTGCGCATTCAATAAGGATTCCAAAATGGTATGATACTTGGTAGATAATTTCTACGATTGCAGACAATAATTTTTTTTCCAAAAACAGGCAGTTTTGAACAAATTTTTCTTACGTACTTAAAATTTATTCTAATGTACCCATGGTTTGCTTTAAGGCTGTAACTTTAACATTCTAGTTTGAGTGAGACCGGGAGAGTCATTTTACGAAGTGTGACAGAGACAGATAGTGACGCTAACGTGACAGAGACGGAGAGATTCGAAGTATGAGCATAAGAATAACTAATAATACGAGTATAGAAGCGAAACTCCCGGCCGTCGAGCGCTCAATGCCACGTTATTTACCTACCGTTTGATTTCCGTTGAACGGAATCGCCAGTCAAGGCGCGCACCGTGTGTTTCAGGTACCTTGTGAATGTTTTCCTATTGATTACCTGATTAAGCTTTTTATAAGAATGCGAATTTACTACGTGCTGAAGTTTAATAAGCGAAACTTCAAATCATCTACAAAAACGCCATCTTTTATAAATATCAGACATTTGTAAATATTTCTGTTGAATTGAAACATTTTAAATAAAAACGATTGAATACTTTAAAATTATTTGTATTATACCTACCCTAGATACAGATACCGTTTTATTCGTAATATTCATTACAAGTCAAAGCTAATACAATATAATGTATCGAGTTTCTAAAGTTGTCATTGTAGTGCAATTTTGAAACTCTAAGTATGGGATTTTTTTTGTCAAGTCGGGAATAATTTTTAACTTTGGTACTGCTATATATATTTTTATCGACCTTTGTCACTGTTCCATATAAAATTTAAATACAATCGACGACACGACGACTCGACGACACGGTTAGCGCAGAGGTCGAGTGATCACCTACTGTGCAACGGGTCGCGGGTTCGATTCCCGCATGGGACAGATATTTTGTATGGCCTACAGAAATTTGTTCCGGTCTGGGCGTATGTGCATGTGATATTCTATGTTTGTAACTGCACCCACGACACAGGAGAAAATGCTAGTGTGGGGCGACGTTTTTAAAAAAAGAAAAAAAATCAGTACTTGACTAAAATTATGAAACAACCGATTTTTTTTCAAGTGAAAATGTTGGTCTGATAGTAAAAAGTGAGCTTAGGTTTTATCCATTAGTACATTCATATCTTCAACTCTTGGACTATAAACGTAGGTACGATACCTAAATTACAAACCATTTTTGTACATCAAAATTCGAAACATTTTAATGATTTTGTTCTCGAAGTGTAGGTATTATGCTCAATTAATCAAAAATAGGCAGGTTCTTATAACTATGGAATCAAAAAAACTAAAAATGTGCGTACTATTGCTAAAGATAGTCGCTCGCTCGCTACACTTGAAGTACAAAATCAATAAGGTGTATGCTCAGTTTCACATTTAATGTAAAATATGCAGGTACCTATATAAAAAATATTGTAGTGGTATACGTCCATGTGGTGACCCTAGCGGCGTCCGCAGACTACTGCGGGGCGTTACAGGGGGAAGGGCGCTGTAGGTATGCAAATAGCGGCATTTGGCGCACCCACAAAGGAGATTCGCTTCTATACTGTATTAGTTATTCTTATGGTATGAGCGAGACAGATAGTGACGCTAACGTGACAGAGACGGCGAGTCTCACATCCACTTCGTAAAATGACTATTTTACGAAGTGGAAGAATACGCCAACATGCATTTAATTTATGGGGAATGTAGATGCAATGCCAACGCTGCAGCTAGACTTTATCGTGAGAGGTACCCAAATGCAGCTCGTTTTTCGGATCATCGAGTCTTTACAAATGTGCACCGATTACTGACTGCCGACTGCCGAACCAAGTACATAGTGAAAGAAGATTTCGTCCCCCTTACGAGGACGTTGTACTAGACATTGTCGAAGAAGATCGGAGTATTTCTGTACGTGGAATAGAGAGAAGCACAGGAGTACCCAAAAGTACAGCCTATCGGATTTTGCAAAGAAATCAGCTACACCCGTACCACGTACAGCAAGTACAAACTCTACTTCCCCGGGACCATCGACCCCGTGTTGCTTATTGTCAAACAATGCTACAAAAACACAGAGAAGATCCACGATTCTTCGAAAAAATTTTATGGTCAGATGAGTTGACATTTAAAAAAGATGGTTACATGAACCTACACAACTTACACGAGTGGCATATCGAAAATCCTCATTTGATGAGGCAAGATAGATCACAATATCGATTTAAAGTGAATATGTGTACCGGAATTTTAAATGGGCAAATATAATAGGTCCTTTTGAGCTGCCAGACGCCTTGACTGGTGAAGTTTATTTACATTTTTTACAAAATGATTTACCAAATCTACTGGAAGATGTGCCACTTAACATTCTAAGAGATATGTGGTTTCAACAAGATGGTTGCCCAGCTCACTATGCCAGCTCAGTATGAGAATATCTCGATGAGGAATACCCAGGCAGATGGATAGGACGATCTGGTACTATCTCGTGGCCAGCCCGTTCCCCAGATTTAAATCCATTAGATTTTACTGGGGAGCAGTGAAAGAAAAAGTTTACGCAAAGCCAATCGAAACTGTGACTGACCTTACGGCAAAGAATAATAGAAGCAAATGATTTTGTTAATAATGGAAGATTCGCCCGCTTGATAGCCCGATCTTTTTTAAGAAGATGTCGAGCCTGCTGAAGGAAGACAGTTTGAACACCTGTTGTAAATCTTGACATTTAAATAAATTATGTTAAACAATTTTTGTGTATTTAATTTATTTCACTATCTGTCTCTCTTACACTTCGTAAAATGACTCTCCAGGTCTCATTCAAACTAGAATGTTAAAGTTACGGCCTTAAAGCATACCATGGGTACATTAGAATAAATTTTAAGTACGTAAGAAAAATTTGTTCAAAACTGCCTGTTTTTGGAAAAAAAATATTGTCTCCATTTTGGAATCCTTATTGAATGCGCCAACTTTTGCAGTTACTTGCCAAACTCGTATAGTACATTTTTTTCAGTACAGCTTGTTAAAGCTATGCGAAAAATTAATTTTGAATATTTAATTTAGATAAAAATGGCATATTCTTCTAATTTGGAGCAGCTGGCTTTAAATTTTAGATTAGAGTATACAGAAACATTATTCAGGATTACAAAACAAAAGAAAATGTTTAGAAAAGTCAAGAATTGTAGCAACAACTGTGAAAAAACCGTCACAGGGTGTAAATTTTATCCATTTTTTTAACGCAATTTTTTTTTTAAATGGGTGACTTAGATTTTTTTTATATTTTTCTGATAACATATATGAGTTAGTCTATCACCTGCTTTCGGCTTGACGTCGGCTTCTGGGACACCCTGTATTAAAGTAAAAAAATTATAATGAATTTAATATGTTGCGAAAAAAATTCCATTACCTATCCATAAGATGGTTCCCCATAGGTAATCAAATTGTTCTCCGCAACATGGTGAGGTTTTTTATTTTCCTAAGTTTTTATACTTTTACCACAGATATTTTTATTGAAGTCAATTCAATTAATTCATCTCACTTTTTTAATTCACAAAAGTCCATCTCAAGAGATGTAAACCCTATAGGAACACATAGATTTTTTTTCGTTGCAATACTTATATATTTAAAGTATGTTATCAAAACAAACCAATTTTTTCTACTAGTTTAATTTCAATGTTTACTTGCGTTGATATACGGAGTGGGTGGAAAGGACAACAACTTTTAACATGAAACAATGAATTCGTAATAAACTTTATGGATGCTTTATATAAAAATTATTCTTTTCAGCATATACATCTAACAAACAAAGCCTCATAAAACTTACTTTGCATGCACTTATTAAAATCGTTTTTTTAAAGAAAGTTGTACGCGACTGTACATTACTTTATATAGATAGACAAGGAGACCAGATGCCAAATGTTGCTTAAATAATACATTAAAAAATATTAATCACTCATCGAGGATTTACATAAATTTAAATATTAACGGTTACTGTTTCATCACTGAATTCAATTAACTATTTAACATTAACTTCTTATTGTAAGTACATAAAACATAAAAAATAACGAAACTTTGCACATTTGGGACTCCAGGCTCCTAGACTATTTACCCAAATAAAGAATTCTTTCGTTCTTTGGATTGAGGCGACTACAAACTCTGAATCTTTGAAGAATGTATCGACAAACTACCACCTATCTTTGTCAGTAAGCAGATTTTTGCTAGGTCGTTTCGTTTTCGAGATCCAGGTGGCCCGGCTGGGGTAACGTTTCTCCAGCCGGGCCACACATATCTCGGAAATGCGCATGTCTCAAACTGTGGAATTTGTTCGACAAACTCCGACAAACTACCGCTTCACTATTCAGCAAACAGTTTTTCTCTATGTTGCTTTGTTTTCGAGATCCAGCTAGCTCAGTTGCAGCTACTTTGCTGCAGGTGAGCTCCGAAATGGTGGATCGACAAACTCTGAAACTTGTCCGACTAACTCTGACAAACTGCCGCCTATCTATATCAGCAAACAGATTTTCGCTATGTGGTTTGGTTTTGGAGATCTGTGTGGCCCGGCTGGGGTAACATATCCCCAGCCGTGCCACACAGATCTCTGAAACGCGCAGGCGACAAACTCTGAAACTTGCCGACAAACTCTGACAGACTCTAGACATTATAGCGACCTACTCAAATAATCTATTTTTCACATTTTTTTTTGTGGCCCGGTTGGGGTCAGCCACACCTAGAAACTTGAAACTTATTTTTAGGCTGTTGATTCGATTATAAATGAATGAAAATGGGAATATGAACAGATTTTAATGCTTATTTTACGGGTAGATCAATCTTAGTCTGGAAGGACATACAGTTTTTGTTTCAACGAAATTTGATGTTAAATTAACGTCTTGCTGATAATAACGACACGGTTAGCGCAGAGGTCGAGTGATCGCCTACTGCGCAACAGGTCGCGGGTTAGATTCCCGTACGGGACAAATATTTTGTATGGCCTACAGAAATTTGTTCGTGTGGCTGACCCCAGCCGGGCCACAAAAAAAGTGTGAAAAATAGATTGTTTGAGTATGTCGCTATAAGGTCTAAAGTTTGTCGGCATGTTTCAGAGATCTGTGTGGCCCGGCTGGGGATACGTTACCCCAGCCGGGCCACACAGATCTCGAAAACGAAACGACCTAGTGAAAATCTGTTTGCTGATTTAGATAGGCGGCAGTTTGTCGAAGTTTGTCGGACAAGTTTGAGTTTTCATCGGGCTCGCGTTTAAAGGGTCTGTGTGTAGGGAATGCAATCTCGTTCTCGCGAGATCTCGGCCTTTTTTAGCGAGATTGATCTCGGACGAAAAAAAGCAAGATCTCGCGAGGTTAATGAGATTGCACTGGAGCATAAAATAGTCTATACTTAGTCCAGTCAAATTAGACCAAAAAAGTGGCAAACCTCGGAATGGAAGCGAATAAGCTGTAAATTGGTAAAAACCTTTGTTTTGGTATTCTAAAGACTGGGACAAAAGTCTCATAATCTCGTGTCCGCGTCACAAGATATTCAAGGTCAAAGGTCAGGATAATCTGTTTTTTGTAATTATCTCAATTTCTATAGACAAAACGTCATTTGAGTTTATTATAAGTCTTTTAGACTATATAAAATTAATAAATAATATTCAAATAATAAAATTAATAAATAATATTCATAATAGTATAAATAATAACATTTTAATTAAATAATTAGCCTTAAATTACTAACTATATTCTTGGCCCCGCGTATAGGTACATAGCAGCGTTATATGCGTTATATGGTAAATAGTCTAGGGGCCTGGAGTCCCAAATGTGCGAGGTTTCGTTATTTTTTATGTACTTATTTACAATAAGAAGTTAATGTAAAATAGTGAATTGAATTTAGTGATGAAACAGTAACCGTTAATATTTAAATTTATGTAAATCCTCGATGAGTGATTGATATTTTTTAAATGTATTATTTGTTATTCAACCCAAAATTTTATGTTGCTTAAATAATACATTTAAAAAATATCAATCACTCATTGAGGATTTACATAAATTTAAATAACTTCTTATTGTAAGTACATAAAAAATAAAGAAACCTCGCACAATTGGGACTCCAGGCTCCTTTCTTTTTTGTTTTTCGCGGGGAAATGCGCAACCGCACCGTATCCACCGTTGGCTAGACGGCGAGGGTGTGTGGGGCTCACCCGGCAGACTGCCAGGCCTACCCACTAAAACCCCTCGGTGTTCTCCCTGCCCTAATGGGCGCGCTAGGTAAGGTCCACACTGCGACTCCACTACCCACGCGCCCGGGCAAACCCGACCACCCGGTCGGGCTGTCGCCAAGGGGGGATTGCCCGAGAACACTAGGACACTCCCCAGACGGAGGGCCTTATGGCGGCGTGCACGGGGCCAACCGTGCACGCAGACCACACGGCAGGGTCATCGGACAGGCATTGCTTGAGCGAATGCCCGCCTTCTGCCTATCCATCTGCGGCGGATGGAAGCGGCTTGAGGATCTACCTCCCGCTCCCTCTCCGCAGCCTCCTTCTGCGAGACGACATCTTCGCAGAAGGAGGCGACAGCCCCCCATTTCACCTCGCCGTGGAGCATGGCCACGACCATGCTCGGCAGCGAGAGGTCTCCGCCTCCCAGCGCAGCGTTAAGCTCGCTGCGCTGGGGTCGCCAGGCCGGGCAAACCAACAGGGTCTGCTCGGCAGTGTCGTCGGGAGCGTCGCAGTGATGACACTGCTGCGTTTCCTCCCGATGGGCGACCCGGTGCAGGCAATGACCCAAGCAGCCATGCCCGGTCAGTACCTGCACCATGCGGAACGTAAGGCTGCCCTGCCGGCACCCAACCCACTCCTCCAACACCGGACGAATCGAGGCGCGCTGCACCTAGAAATAGTGGACAACTTCATCTACCTGGGTTCTAACATCAGTAACGATGGCTCGTGCGAAAAGAAAGTGCGCAGGAGAATTGGCATGGGCAAAAGCGCCATGTCCCAGCTTGAAAAAATCTGGAGAGATCGCAACATTTCCGTAAAAACTAAAACCAAACTGGTACGGACTGTAGTCTTCTCGATCTTCGTATGGCGCTGAGAGGTGGATACTGAAAGCTGCAGACTGCAAACGCATTGACGCCTTTGAGATGTGGTGCTGGAGAAAGATGCTCCGTATCCCGTGGACAGCATTTCGGACTAACGCCTCCATATTGCGAGAACTCAAAATTTCCTCGCGGCTGTGTTCTGAGTGTCTACGCAGAAGCCTAGAATACTTCGGTCACATTGCAAGGAAAGACGGTGACAACCTCGAGAAGCTCATTGTGACCGGCAAAGTAGGTGGGAAAAGGCCTCGTGGACGCAGCCCAATGCGTTGGTTCGACCAGATCCGCACCGCTCTTGACTCCACAATCCACAACGCCCTCCACACAGCCGGAGACAGAAACAGATGGAAAAAGACCGAACGTGAAAAAGTGATACAGAAGGGAGGTCACGACCACTAATACTGAGGAATACGACTCAAGGAGGAGGAAGAATACTACAGAAAATACGGTATGGTATTAGAATTATTTATTTACGGTATGGTATTAGAATTGTTTCATTGGCACAAATATCACAATCAAATAGGTATTAAAATAACATTTAACAATAATTTCGAATATCTCTTATATGTCGCTGGAAAGTTAAAGTACCTACTTACTCAGCTTATTTGTTTGCACTTGTACAGGACACAAACACAACACTACTCACACAATGTGCGTGGTGACGATGTTTTCACACTTAAATGGACTCCAAAATTATTGTAAAAGTATTGTCATGATAAGAAGCTCACTATATACCGGCATATGTTCTCGCTTCAATGAAAACAGCAGAACTGAGGGAGGGGTGCAGCGTGGCCGTGCTCTAGCCCAATGTATGAGAGAGAAAGATATATGATGTTAGTTGGTGTGATTGCCGCTTCATAGCAGAGCGCTTACGTATTGTTTCCGCCATATTTTTTTTTTTATGGATGGCCCGGCAGATGACCTCCTCCCGCCTGATGTTAAGCGGTGAGAGGCCCAAATGAGTTGACAGATAAGAGTAGGGACGACATCCACTCTCCTACCTGCCCGCCCCTTGCCGGCCCAAAAGATGCTTTTTCACGCCTCTTTTGAAGGAACCCATGTTGTAGGATGGAGAAAACACGTGCGCAGGTAGAGAATTCCAAGTGTGGGATGAACGACAGAAGAAGGAATCTTGGAATTTCTTGGTACGGTGTGAAAAGGAGGACACAGTGTACGGATGACTCCGAAGGCCCTTACGCGTGTTTCTGTTAAGGAATGGAGAGGGAGGGATAAGGTTAAAGAGCTCCTCAGAGCATTCCCCATGGAACATTCGGTAAAAGGCGCTAAGAGAGGCGATGTCACGACGAAGTTGTAGAGGTTCGAGGGTGTTAGTTGCCTCTACATCGCCAATTATGCGAATAGCGCGACGCTGCAATCTGTCCAGAGCATCGAGGAGGTACTGAGCGGAGCCGTCCCAAAGGTGCGAGCAATATTCCACGCAAGACCTAACCTGAGTTTTATACAACAAGCATAGTTGGTCCGGCGCAAAATACCTACGCACCTTGTTCAGGACATCGAGTTTCCGTGAGGCAGTAGTTATGACGGATTCGATGTAGTCTCTGGGGTTCAGATCGCAGCGAATGATCATTCCGAGCAAGGTGATGTTGCTCTGTGTGTGAAGGGTTGTGCCCTGGAGAGAAGGAAGGGGGAGGAAAGGTGACCTTTTCGCCGAGAACGCGCACACCTGTGTTTTCTTAGCATTGAACTCAACAAGATTGTTGGAGCCCCATTCGGAGACGAGGTCCAGCGTCCTGTTGAGCTCAATGATAAGATTCTGCCTTTCCCTACCAATATCACCGCGAGCAGCCCCTGAGCTTCCGTGATATCCCCCATGCACTGTACTGTCATCTGCATAGCAATGTATAGCTCCCAAGGAAAGCATATCATTGATATGCAGAAGAAACAATGTGGGGGATAGAACGGAGCCTTGCGGAACTCCAGCGTTCACTGCCACGAACCGCGAAGCGCAGCCGTCAACGACAACGCGAATTCTACGCTCGTGGAGGAAGCTGGCAATCCACGTACAGAACTGCGCGAGTAATCCGTATGCCGGAAGCTTGGAAAGAAGAGCCTTGTGCCAGACTCTATCAAAAGCTTTGGCGATGTCGAGACTAATAGCCACCGATTCGCCGCGCTTATCGATAGATTCACCCCATTTGTGCAAAAGGAACGCTAGAAGGTCACCTGTTGACCGTTTAGGACGAAACCCATACTGTCGGTCATTAAGTAACGAGTGACCTTCCAGGTAACGGATCAGCTGGGTATTAAGGATCCTCTCCATGATTTTACACAAAATGGAAGTGACGGCTATAGGACGATAGTTAGCCGGATCAGAACGATCTCCCTTTTTGGGAACTGGCTGGACATTAGCCTCTTTCCAAGATTTCGGCACACAACCAGCAGAGAAAGACAGACGGTATAGACGCGTAAGGACCGGAGTCAACTCCGCTGCACACTTCTTAAGAACAATCGCAGGAATGCCGTCTGGGCCACTTGCTTTTCGAGTATCGATCGACTGGAGCTCCGCCCGCACATCACGCTGTCTGATACGGATATCGGGCATGGTGCTGCCACAATGGGACAGTTTCGGAGGTTGTGTATCACAGTCATCAGACACGGGAATGAGCCGCGAAGAGTTTTGCCAGGAGGTCGGCTTTCTCCTGCGGCTGATGAGCAAGTGAGCCATCGGCATGTCTCAGCGGTGGCAGCGAGGGTTGGCAGAAGTTTGATTGCACAGCTTTGGCCAGGCGCCAAAAAGAACGGCTACCCGTAGGGTGCGATAGCAGTTCCTGGCCCACTTGTGCAATGCGCTGAGCATCCGCTCTAATGTAAACCCTCTTACACAGCTTGGTGGCATTATTGTAGGCTGTTTTCAGTAGGCTTGTATTGGGATCCTTAGATGCTCGGCCTCTGATCCAAGCGCGGTAAGCCAGCTGTTTGTTTTCAACAGCAGAGGCGCACTCGCGATTGAACCAGAGGTTACGTCTGCCTCTACTGACGAGATTGGAATGCGGAATATAATTGTAGTGGAGCTAGGAGTGGAATAATCCTAGTGGAGCTCGAATCACCACCTGATATCCGTCAGGGCGATTTGTCAGCAGAAGGTCCAATAAAGAGGGCGCTTGACCGATAATATCTGGTACCCTGGTGTGCTGGGTGACCAATTGTGTCAGGTCGTGCGTGAGAGCGAATGCGTGGGCAGTCCTACCCGCATGGTCAGTTTTAGAGGAACTTAACCACAACTCGTGGTGAGCATTGAAGTCCCCTAAAAACACCAGCTCGGCGGAAGTAAATCGCTCCTGCGCGTCATCTGCCACCCGACTTAGATGTTCAAAAAGTCGAGTTGTCTCCAAGTCACCACGATGGGAACGGTAGACGCAGACGTAGACACGGCAATGAGTGCCAAAATCAACGTGTACCGCAAGGATGGAAAAGGAAGGTTCCTCCAAACAGCGCAGGCGACGATAGCAAACATCCGCCCGGACGAACAAGCAAACACCAGCCTTCGCCTTGAAGGACTCCTCAAGAGCGTAGCCGGGGTAATTAAGGTAGCCTGTATCGGCCGGGCAGATAATTTGCGTCTCCGTCAAAAACAGCATTGCTGGACGGGCTGTCTCGAGATGGTGGTGGACAGCTAAGAGGTTAGAATGGAGCCCGCGGATGTTAGCGAGCCCCACCTCGAATAATGGTGTTTTGGTGGGATAATGCACCGCTGTACGACCAGTCTTAATATTTTGCGCTGCCATAATTATTGGAGTGAGAGGCGTGAAACTGAGGTATCCTTGCCGCGTTTCGCATAGTTAATGTGTGTAGGCCTGTTTCGCCAGGGAACAGCCGACAGCTGATTTGCGCTGACCCTCCGCACGGAAGGGCTCCCGAACCCCCCCGGAAGTGGTCGCCGGGACCCACCGTCCGGTCACCAACCGGCACGACGGACCACTCCGAGATTATGCGTGGCATGGTGGGGCAGCCTCACGGACTGGTTAGGTCCGCTTGGGCCCCTGTACTATACCACGGGCGGCCAGCGGAACAGCCGTTTCTTCGGGTCTTCCTGGGCGGAGGGTCAACGCAGTCAACCTGGCACTGGTTCGACGGAAGCCTGCACAAACCATACGAATCGCAGCAACGACCCCTCAAGCTCTGGCTGTGCGCAGACTGATCCCGAAACGCGGAAAAAAATGGCCACTTGACGGGTTTTACATCATGCGCACGGTGGTCGCTAGCCAGTCGGGTTTTTCAAGCCCTACCACCAGAAGTTGGTCACTCGATTAGCACCACCCGGGGATCACGTGTAGGGTCTCGAGGGTAAAACCTACGGACGTGAGCGACTCCAATCTATTGTTTGAGTATGTCGCTATAATGTCTAGAGTTTGTCAGTTTGTCGGCAAGTTTCAGTTTGTCGCTTGCGCGTTTCAGAGATCTGTGTGGCCCGGCTGGGATAACGTTACCCCAGCCGGGCCACACAGCCCCCTTAAACGCGAGCCCGATGAAAACTCAAACTTGTCCGACAAACTGCCGCCTATCTATATCAGCAAACAGATTTTCACTAGGTCGCTTCGTTTTCGAGATCTGTGTGGTCCGGCTCGGGGTAACGCATCCCCAGCCGGGCCACACAGATCTCTGAAACGCGCAAGCGACAAACTGAAACTTGCCGACAAACTCTGACAAACTCTAGACATTATAGCGACATACTCAAACAATATATTTTTCACACTTTTTTTTGTGGCCGGGCTGGGGTCAGCCACACAATTTGTTCGTTCGGGTAACGTTACCCCAGCCGGGCCACACAGATCTCCAAAACTAAACGACATAGCGAAAATCTGTTTGCTGATATAGATAGGCGGCAGTTTGTCAGAGTTTGTCGATACTCACGCTCACCGCTCACCTGCAGCAAAGTTGCTGCAACTGAGCTAGCTGGATCTCGAAAACAAAGCGACATAGAGAAAAACTGTTTGCTGGAATAGTGAAGCGGTAGTTTGTCGGAGTTTGTCGAACAAATTCTACAGTTTGAGACATGCGCATTTCCGAGATATGTGTGGACCTGGATCTCGAAAACGAAACGACCTAGCAAAAATCTGCTTACTGACAAAGATAGGTGGTAGTTTGTCGATACATTCTTCAAAGAATCAGAATTATCTATATCAGCAAACAGATTTTCGCTATGTCGTTTGGTTTTGGAAATCTGTGTGGCCCGGCTGGGGTAACGTTACCCCAGCCAGGCCACACAGCCCCCTTAAACGCGAGCCCGATGAAAACTCAAACTTGTCCGATAAACTGCTGCCTATCTATATCAGCAAACAGATTTTCACTAGGTCGTTTCGTTTTCAAGATCTGTGTGGCCCGGCTGGGGTAACGTATCCCCAGCCGGGCCACACAGATCTCTGAAACGCGCAAGCGACAAACTTTGAAACTTGCCGTCAAACTCTAGACATTATAGCGACATACTCAAACAATCTATTTTTCACAGTTTTTTTTTGTGGCCCGGCTGGGGTCAGCCACACCAATATTTCTTTGTACCTAGTTAGTTTTATGACAATATTATTTAAATTATGTAGGTATATTTTACAATATTTGGCGGTCCGAGGTTCGAGCTTCGGCGGTCCGTATTCGGACCGCGGTCCGCCGGTTGCTGACCGCTGGTCTAGGCCTTCCAGCTCGTCCATCAAGTGCTGCACGCTGACCGCGCTGTCGGCCTGGAGCTGCGCTACGCTGTGCTATCGGCCATTATCAGCGCGACCAGCAAAGTAGTCATTATAGACCGCGGCAGAAATGTACTATAAATCACAAGTGAATGTTGAACATTTGTATGGAACAGCTGACTTTTTAGTAACTAAAAAATATACTTGTATTAGTAAACAGATTTTCGCTACGTTCGTTCCGTTTTCGAGATCCATGTAGCTCAGCTGGGGCAACGGTGTGGCTGACCCCAGTTGGGCCACCAAAAAAGCTGTGAAAAATAGATTGTTTGAGTATGCCGCTATAATGTCTAGAGTTTGTCGGCAAGTTTCAGAGTTTGTCGCTTGCGCGTTTCATAGATGTGTTGTTCGGCTGGGGTAACGTTACCCCAGCCGGGCCACACAGATCTCGAAAACGAAACGACCTAGTGAAAATCTGTTTGCTGATATAGGCGGCAGTTTGTCAGAGTTTGTCGAACAAGTTTCAGAGTTTGTCGATCCACCATTTCAGAGCTCACCTGCAGCAAATTTGCTGCAACTGAGCTAGCTGGATCTCGAAAACAAAGCGACGTAGAGAAAAACTGGTTTGCTGAAATAGTGAAGCGGTGGTTTGGCGAACAAGTTCCACAGTTTGAGCCTTGCGCATTTCCGAGATATGTGTGGCCCAGCTGGAGAAACGTAACCCCAGCTGGGCCACCTGGATCTCGAAACGACCTAGCAACAATCTACTTACTGACTAAAGATAGGTGGTAGTTTGTCGATACATTCTTCAAAGATGCAGAGTTTGTCGACGCCCCAATCCAAAGAACGAAAGAATTCTTTATTTAGGCAAATAGTCTAGGAGCCTGCCCCCGTAGCACATCCACCAAAACACGATATGATAAAGCGATTTATCGCGGTGAACTGTCCAAATGTGTTTTAGTGGACGTGCTAGGGGGGCTGAACGGGACTGAAACGGCTCGGCCGAGAGATACTTTTCACCCCTAGCTTGGCCGTCTGGGGGGGTCGAATTTCTCAAGATACTTGTCGACCCCCTCCGTAGAGGTAAGCCCTGGCGCGTGCGCCAGGCAACCCTCCAGGGGGCACAATCGGGGAATGGCCAACGCCGATCCCGATTGTGTCTCCACAGAGGTAGAAGTATCTAGAGGGTTTTTAGCCGGTAGTGGGTCTTCTACCCGAGTCCTGCATATCCTTGGGGTGGCCTAGTGAGCTCAATTCCCTTGTCGAATACCGTAAAGACTGTATTTTCCCTCTTGTAAAAAAAAGGGGGGGCTGGAGTCCCAACTGTGCGAGGTTGTTATTTTTTAAGTGAAACTTGCCGACAAACTCTAGACATTATAGCGGCATCCTCAAACAATCTATTTTTCACAGCTTTTTTTTGTGGCCCAGCTGGGGTCAGCCACACTTTTCGATCCGTGTGGCTCAGCTGGGGTAACGTTACCCTAACTGGTTAAAAAACTGAAGAATAGATTGTTTGAGTATGCCGCTGTAATGTCTAGAGTTTGTCGCTTGCGCGTTTCAGAGATATGTGTGGGCTATGGCTCAGCTGGGGTAACGTTACCCCAGCTGGACCACACAGATCTCGACAACGAAAAGACAGTGTAAATCTGTTTTTTTGTTATATACGAGTAGATAGGCGGCAGTTTGTCGGACATGTTTTATAGTTTGTCGATCTACCGTTTCAGAGCTCACCTGCAGCAAAATTGTTGCAACTGGGCCAGCTGGATCTCGAAAAAGCGACAGATTTTCGCTACGTCGCACAGTGATCAATTTTTAAGATTTAGGGGGACAACATTATTAATGAGGATCAACGCGGTTTTTAGTTTTAAATGTAGAATTATAGTCCGCAAAAAATCCTGAACATTGCTATAATTAGTTTTTTATACGACCAAAAATGAGTGAGTAGCGATTAAATTAATGTAAATGATTAAATGAATGGTTAAAAGTCGCGGCAAGAGAGCGTGACGTCATAAACCCCATGACTGCCAGCGGGCCGTTGTCGCGATACTGTGCGCCCGTGCCTACGCTTGGTAATTGTTGTTTTAACTTATTTGGCGTCCGATTGATGTTTGCTATTATGACAATCAACTATGTCTTAATATTGAATAGTACCTAATTATAGCAATACGTCCATGAAAAAGCCAGAGAAACTTTGTAACAAGTGATGTTCCGTGACAAAGAGAAGAGAAATGTTAAGCAAGTTGTAAAATCTGGGTTGTCATGTGTCTACGTACGTAATAAACTAGATCTTAACTATCACAGAACACAGAAAAGGCTTAAAAGGTATACAATATACATTACAACATGTAAATGTAAACGTCCGGAAAAAAAATATATGTGTAACATACAATCCACATGATGATTAAAAATACACGAGTTTTTCATTCAGCTCTTTAACACTAAATATTCCGCAGTTATATTTTTATGGTTTTGAATAACTTTAACAGTTCTATTAAAATATTATTACTATTTTTGGGAAAAGTATTAATATAATAATAATATTAATATAAAATAATAAGCACCGGTAGCTTGGGCCGTGCTCCGCTGCCAGTGGAACCCTAGATTTATGTTTATTATAATATTTGTGTTTTTACATTTTTACATGTATGAATTGTAAAAACTTAAATTTAAGAAACTTTTTGAAAAAAATGTAATAATAATAACACCAAATAACTACATTGGTAGTTGTAGTTAAAGTTTTAACAACAAGGCTTTTCTAACTTATGTGTTCTGTGGTAGGTAGGTATATTATTCTACGTATTTTGGCGACATTGATTATACGAGCAGCAGCTTTGGATGTAAAATGGATGTATAAACGACAGATCAATCCATCAACTGCATATACACAATAGAGGGGCAAATCGATACACGGCTCAACCACAAGTAGATGCAGAAGGCCGACCTTAGTTGTTGATATCGACGAGTACTTTGACCTATGCTTTTAAGTAGTGCTAAGGTTGTCGTAACACCCGAGGCTTAATCACCATGTATTAAACGTTGTCCAAGCGGGTTCACCGTTCGCAAACGAACATGGCAGTTTCATACGCAGCGGCAGCCAGGATGTCAGGAACGGGCGCTAGATGTCACGGGCTATCTTGGTCTGATTGCGTGGCTCACCATCCGCAACGAAGCGAAGAAGGCGCTTTCGACGGCGAACAGGGCTAACAATAAGTCCTGCTGCCCCTCCTGGAGCTGGGCTTGGAGGGAGAAGATGTCTTCGATGTAGGATGCGTAGAGGCACGGCGACAGGCAGCTGTCCTGGGGTATACCTGCGAGTATGGGGCGTGGCTGGAAGGTGGCCTGCTTTGTCGCGAAGCGGAAGGCTTCGTACAAAAAAAGAGAGGAGGAAGCTAAAAGAAAACAAGTTAGATAATTAACACGGTATATTTACAAGAGAAAACGGAAACAAGAAAAGGCAGAGGTAGGGAGGAATAATATTAGGAGGGCACGACAGGACTTATATAACTAAATTAGCCTAAAAGGTAACTATGTACAACAGAATAATATAATCTAGCCTGGCCAGGGTAGGACGCGGGGACGAGTAGCAGCTCCGCCGGTTAGCCGGAGCAGGAGTAGGCACGGCAACGCAGCAGGCAGGATAGGTTGCGCAGGTCAGGTAGTCAGCATAGGAGCGTCCCAACGGCACGCAGTGGGCAGACGGCTCAGGAACACCCGGCGGCAGCTGTTACGGTTGGGGTAGTGAGAAGAAAAGAAAAACTACCCCTCGGTAAACAAAATTTATTTGGCGTGGTCCAAAATGCCGGTTGCATAAAAAAATGTGCTACTAGTATAACCACTTTCCAAATCCGGCGATAGTGAAGTTTTAGTACTCTCCTGGGTCTCCTGGGTGAGTCTTGGCTGCCGAAGAAGTAGAACTCCGGACTCGGCTTTGTGTAGGTATGGGCATATGCGATATTATTCACTGGAGCCAAGAAGGCAGCGTCACGCAATCGCAAGCACGAACTTTGGACCCTGGAATGCCACATAAAAATCCAAATAGATTCCATCCATATGGAAGTTCAGAGGTCCATCATCATCTACTTGAGCATAAAGGAGGTACTACATGACAATTATGCAGTGCTGTGTGATTGACAGCAGAACGGAGTTACAAATATAAATTTATTGATTATGTTACTAAAATCTATGAGAAAAGAATTAAAGCGGTATAGTAGCAAAATATGAAATCTACATGAATTTAATATTACGACCAAATATAATTCAGGGTAATTAATTTTGAATTAAATTAACAGTTTGCAAAATGAAATAATGAGTACCTTCTAATAACTAACAATATTACTTGTTCAACACTTACCAATACGTGGGTTAAACAATTAACAAAGAATGTGCACTACAACAGTCGTAATGTAGAAGAAAACTTGTAATAGGTACTTAAATTCTTAATAATTTGTTCGCGTTCGCGGAGACAACGGCTGATGTCACTGAGAAGAGTGAGCGTGTCTCTCCCAACAAATCAATTAGCGTGTGTGTCGCGACTTCGCGAGGGCCCGATGTGTCTGCGAAATGGATTAGCGCGCGGAGGGGACGAGGAACTCCCGACCGGTCCCGTAGCACCGCGCGCACGCATCGCTTGTTATTATGTTTACCGAAAGTATATTAATTTGTAAAAGTTTATAATGAAACGTTATATACGTTACAATACCCCCGTGCGCAATGAAGGATTTTATTCCTCAATACGAATGAAATCCGCTTAAAGTTAGCAAGCATCTGCCATTACTTCCATCATCATCGTCTTTCATACATCTCGCTAACGTAAATGAATCAGCAGCTGTAATAAATTTAACTAATGCTTCTGACTCCTAAGTCACAAAATCAAAGGTTACTGGAACGGAACCGGAACAAGGTGGAAAAAACACGAAGGCTTATTTAAAGAAAAACTGGTTGACTTCAATTACTAATATTAACCAATTTGAAATCTTTGATGTGCCAGGTGCCCAGATCCTTTCCAGTCACATCCTGAAGAACATAGACTAAGGGTGACTTCTTCTCGACTATTTTAGCCTTTATAAACTTGGGAGCGAGTTTCTTAGAGAAACAGTTATCCTTATTGCTCAAAAAATATGCTCGTTTCATAACTATGTCACCAACCTTGAATTCAGCGTACTTACGACGCAAATTGTAGCGTGCTGTATTCCTATCATGCGCCTGCCATAACCTATGTTGGACGGTATCAAAGATATTGGACAAATTACCAAAATTTTCTGCATAAGGGTCGCGAGGTAAGAAGACCAGTTCACTATCTAAGTCATTGTCCAAATAATGCGAACCACATGTAACAAGTTCTCTGCCAAATACCAGAAAAGCCGGTGTAAATCCAGTAACTTCATTGACTGAGTTATTAATCCCGAACTGAATTTGAGGAATGAATAAATCCCAAGACCTATGGTCGTCATCGACATACATTGAGATACAGGTAATTATGGTTCTATTATACCTTTCGACTAAATTGACTTGCGGGGTGTACTTCGGGGTATAGTGGACGTTAGGTACATTATATTTCTTGAACAAGGCGTCAGTAAATTTGCTTGTGAACTGTGTCCCGTTATCCATGACAATTGTCTGCGGAATGCCATGAACCAAGAAAACATGATGTTCTAGAAATTTAACAATGATGTCTGAAGTGGCCTTTTTGATGGGAAATATCAAGCAAAACTTGGAGAAGCAGCATGTAACAACTAGAATATAACTGTTCCGTAATCTAGTAGTGGGAAGAGGGCCCATGAGGTCAATGGAGATGGTTTGAAACGGTCGTGAACAATGTTTAGGTCGACCCATTGTTCCTAACAACTGGTGATTTTGAGATTTATATGTTAAGCATTTGTCACATATACCTATAAATTTCACCACGTCACTGTACATACCCGGCCAGTAAAAACGTAAAGCAAGACGTTTATAAGTCTTGAATATCCCCATGTGAGCAGCGGTCACGTCGCTATGGTTCTCGGTGATAATCTTCTCACGGAATTCAAAAGGAACCACTTCTTTCCATGAGAATTCAGAAGTCAATTCGTGTTTGTTTCTTGAAAGGCGAAATAGTGTGTTATTTTTAATAAGAAAATTTGGAAAATTTGAAGGATTATTTAAGCAGCCAAAATATATTTTTTTATACCAAGTGTCTTTAGAAGTTAAGTAAGAATCAGAGGTGCTAATAGCACTAACGGGAGCGCTCCTAGATAGGGCATCGGGAATAACGTTATCAGAACCTCTCCTATGCTTCAGAACAAAGTTAAATGCTGATAATCGTACACCCCAACGTGCCAAGCGACCTGTCGGATTACTTATGGACAAGAACCATTTCAGAGCACTGTGGTCAGTGTATACAGTAAACGCTTGACCGTTTTCAATATAGCACCGCCAATATTCAAGAGCTGTTATAACGGCTAATGCCTCGCGTTCCGTTATGCTGTAATTCTTCTCGGCTGATGTAAAAGATTTACTCATATAGGCTATGGGATGCTCTTTGCTATTAATAGTTTGAGTAAGCATTGCACCCATCCCATAGCTGCTAGCATCGGTGTGTACCTCGAATGGCTTACTAAAATCTGGACAAGACAAGACAGGGGCAGAGACCAAACACTCCTTCAGCTTATTAAAAGCAGAAGCCGCTTCAGGGGTCCACTTAAAAGGAAGGGTACCCTTTCTTGTCGTTGTCAGCTTGTTCAAAGGCCCTGCCAACGTGCTAAAATTCGGAACAAAACGCCTATACCAAGTGGCAGTTCCTAAGAACCTTTTAAGTTCCTTACGACAGGTAGGTGTCGGGTAATTTAAGATGGCCTCGACTTTAGCAGAGTCTGTACGTAAACCATGGTTGTCTACAACATAGCCTAGATATTTAAGTTTTGATCTAAAAAATTCGCACTTTTCTAGATTTATTGATAAATTCGCCTGTTTCAATTTATCTAGTACACGCAAAAACAATGTCACGTGACTATTAAAGTCATTCGATACGCAGACAATATCATCCAAATAGGCAAACACGCTTTGACCTAGTTCGCAAAACAGCAAATCAACTAGTCTTTGTTGGGTTGCTGGTGCATTTGTCAGTCCAAAGGCAGTTCTTTTGAAACAAAATGTTCCCCTGTTAGGAACATAAATGGCTGTCTTCTCACGATCTTCTTTAATAATAGGTATTTGCCAAAACGCTTTGGATAAATCAATACTAGACAAATAGCGCGCGTCCCGAAGATTGTCCAAAATCTCTGATATATATGGTAGATTATCGCTTATAAGCATCGCGTTTGGTGACAGAGTTAAGTTTGCGGCTATCAAGACAAAATCTAGGTTGTCCATTTTTTTAGTAACGATGAGGACTGGGGAAGACCAGGCACTTTCACATGGCTCGATTACGTCCAAAGCCAACATCTCGTCAACCTGCTCCGCCAGTATGCGCTGCTTCTCTGGTGAAAGTCTATAATATCGTTGACGAACAGGTTTAGAATCACCGGTGTCTATATGATGAGATATGAGATGAGTAACCCCAAGACCTCTACGCTCAGTTGCAATATTCTCAAATTGCTTAATAACATTATTTGCTAACAGTTTTTGAGACTCATCTAAATTTGAGTACTCTTGAAGGAAAGTTGGAGGTTTATTATCTGGCAAAAGTTTATTTGAATTTTCTATATTATTATTTATTACAATACTATGTATATATTTAGGGCAAAGTTTAAATTTAAGCCAAAAGTCAATTCCCAAAATTAAGTTTGGTAACATATTCGGAATCACGAAAGCTTTTAAAATATGGAATTGGCCTTCAAAGTTAACAGGGAGGTTAATATAACCTATACTTGAAAGAGTTTGACCACCAGCTGCCGTAACCGAAATACGATCATCTTCAATAAGTGTTAAGCCTTCCTTCTCAAGTAGATTATATGCATCATTGCCTAGAATTGTAATAGCAGAACCGGAATCTAATAGTCCTTTTAAGGATATTCCATTGACGTGAATTAAAGCATAGGGTCTATTATCTGTATCTAATGTTTTATCGAGAATTGTATGAATGTTGTAAGATCTGAAAAATAGCTGGACTGTATTAAGCCATTGTTGCCACTCGTCTTTATCAAAGTTATTATTCATACAACTCCCATGTGCTAGTTTTTTGATGTGGTCATTTTATTTTTAAGACAATCTGGACAGTTGGGCGTCTTAACGTCTTTATGTCCACAAACAAAGCAAAATATATCGTCTTTGTTAGCCCTGCACTGCCTAAGATTATGTGAGTCAGTACGACAACGTGGGCAAAAATGTGGCTTACGATTAGAAGATTCCAATGCATGAATATAATTATTAGGAGAAGAATTGGGTTTATTATTAGGTGTGTTCATTTTATTGTTACTATTATAATATTTATTATTAGAATAATTAGGATTAGAATTATATGTGTGGGGATTGACTTTATTATTAAAGAAACAATTGTGTTTAGAATTAGAGCCACCTTCATAAACAAATTCAGGTGCTAAAGTATGCGGAGTGAGTCGTGGAGGTTCTTTAAAGTGAGAAAGACGATCCTGCACACTTTCATAGTTACGACAAAGATTTCGTAGCTCATCGATCGATTTTAATTCTGAAACTGAACACAAAATGTTCGCATAACATGGGTGAATGTTGTGGAGGATAATTTCCAATTGATCAGCTTCTGATAATTTTTTCGACAACCGTGAAAATAGTCCAGACATGATCGACAGGTAAATCACTATACTTTCTGATTCCCCTTGTGTACGAGACCTGATTTCGGAAAGCAGTCTGTAGTCGTAATCAGACTGATCGAAATCACGCTGTAATAGAGAAACTAGTTCATCCCATGTTGATACGGTGTCTCTGACACTCCTAAACCAGTGTATTGCTTGGCCAGTAAATATCTCAGTAGCATTAGTTAAAATTTTATCATATGCAATGTTCTTAGCTTTACAGTATTCGTCAATGCGCTGTATGAAAGCACGAACACAAGACTTTCCATCAAATTTAATTTTTGAAAAATCATTACGATTATTGCCCTCGCACGAGACATTAACATTGATAGGCAAAGCGGAATTAGAGACTGGCGTTTGGAGCTCGATACCGGAAATGGCTAGCGGATCTAAAGCATTATCCTTAAGCGAATTTAATTTAATTAGAGTACTTTTGTATAATTCAGCGCAAGCATTATAGTTCGGCCTCAAAACATCATCACAAGCGATACGGTTAAGCCGATGATAAAGGTGATTCATTAAGTTCCTAGTACGCAGGAGAATATTTTTATCTATTGCACCATCTAAATTCGCGTTAGCTCTTTCGAGAACATCTATAACACCTTTGAGGTGTTCTGTAGTGTCATAAGGACTAGTGAGGATGTCCTCTGATGGAAAAAGAGGACCGCATTTCGCAATTTGTTTCCGTAATTCGAGAACAGTGGGAGCAGGAGTTTCGCCTCTAATCGCCACCTCGTATTCTAATTCCGACTTTTGCAGAGACATAAATTTTACTAGATAAGCCATTACGATAAAAAAAACTCAATTTAATTGAAAAAAACGTAAAGGTGAATGTTGAACGAGTAAACAACACTAGAGTGCACTACTTAACTATACTACAGTAATAACTACTCCGTCTGTTACAAAAAATATAATTTAACTAACGTTATGGTTGCAAAGAAACTATACACGAAAAAAAAAGCGTGTTAAAGCATAAGTATACTGTAAAGAAGCAGCAAAAAATAAACATAGAAAGCAAACACAAAAAAAAAATTTGCAACTAAAGTGTACTAATTTATGTGATCAACTGTACCTTAATTTTTTTTAGTTACAATTATATCCATCATAAAATAAAAGAACTGTTAAAATAAAAGTACAATATAATAGTCTACTTTATAAATGTGATTAACTGTAGGTACTTTATATCAAGCACAAATATGCAAATAATACTAAAACAAAAACGCAAAGATACCTACATTAGTACAAATTGCAACTACAGTGTAAACTAATATTTTTTTTACAAACTAATGTGATCAAACAAAATGTAGGACAAAATAAAATGCAAACAAAACACAAATTAAAAAAGCGAAAATAAAATATAAAAATTTGGAACCAAAGTGTACAAGTGTACAAATTACTTACAACAATCTTAAATAATTACAAAGTGTTACAAGTCCTGCCTAAAATTATGCTTATATCAATTATTTTTATTAAAATACAGTATTAAAGAAATAGCAAGTCATTAATTTCAAGCTATGTATGTATATTTAATTTTAACAAAGAACTGTCTTTTCAATAACACTGAATTACTTATAAATTTTTTAATGTATATATGTATTTTTTTTTAAATAAGTCATAAACCATTAAAACAATCTTTAATAACTTATTGATGTACACTTTAGTTACCGGCAACCAAATAAAATAACGTTTCACAAAAGCAAAAATTAAAAAACACACAACACAAACATAAAAAACTACCGGGACTAGGAAAGCAATAAAAAAAACTAGTAGGCAACCTTAAAAAAACCACGTCAGGGGCGCCTGTGTTACGGTTGGGGTAGTGAGAAGAAAAGAAAAACTACCCCTCGGTAAACAAAATTTATTTGGCGTGGTCCAAAATGCCGGTTGCATAAAAAAATGTGCTACTAGTATAACCACTTTCCAAATCCGGCGATAGTGAAGTTTTAGTACTCTCCTGGGTCTCCTGGGTGAGTCTTGGCTGCCGAAGAAGTAGAACTCGGGACTCGGCTTTGTGTAGGTATGGGCATATGCGATATTATTCACTGGAGCCAAGAAGGCAGCGTCACGCAATCGCAAGCACGAACTTTGGACCCTGGAATGCCACATAAAAATCCAAATAGATTCCATCCATATGGAAGTTCAGAGGTCCATCATCATCTACTTGAGCATAAAGGAGGTACTACATGACAATTATGCAGTGCTGTGTGATTGACAGCAGAACGGAGTTACAAATATAAATTTATTGATTATGTTATTAAAATCTATGAGAAAAGAATTAAAGCGGTATAGTAGCAAAATATGAAATCTACATGAATTTAATATTACGACCAAATATAATTCAGGGTAATTAATTTTGAATTAAATTAACAGTTTGCAAAATGAAATAATGAGTACCTTCTAATAACTAACAATATTACTTGTTCAACACTTACCAATACGTGGGTTAAACAATTAACAAAGAATGTGCACTACAACAGTCGTAATGTAGAAGAAAACTTGTAATAGGTACTTAAATTCTTAATAATTTGTTCGCGTTCGCGGAGACAACGGCTGATGTCACTGAGAAGAGTGAGCGTGTCTCTCCCAACAAATCAATTAGCGTGTGTGTCGCGAAGTCGCGACTTCGCGAGGGCCCGATGTGTCGGCGAAATGGATTAGCGCGCGGAGGGGACGAGGAAATCCCGACCGGTCCCGTAGCACCGCGCGCACGCATCGCTTGTTATTATGTTTACCGAAAGTATATTAATTTGTAAAAGTTTATAATGAAACGTTATATACGTTACACAGCGTTATGCAGGTAGGAGGGCCAGAGCACCCCCAACGGCGCTCCTCAGGATAGGCGGTAGCAGGGACCAGTAGAAGGCGCGACGGAGTGGTCAGGTAGGCAGCAGGCCCACGTAGCAGGCGCGGTGGAGACGCGTGAAGGAACCGGCACGAAGTGATATGATCACGAAGGCCAGGCGGTGCTGGTTTGGTTCCAAGCCGGTGTAAGGAGCTTAGCTACTCCTTAGCCGTTAGCGTTCAATATCAGAGCTGGTAGTAGACTGGCTTCCTAATGACCCTGGTCCGCTTTTATACTGGCCATAACAATAGACAACTACATAGCTGTCAAGCGAAAGATTTTTGAACAATAAAATAATTATATGACATTTGTCAGTCACATAGGCATTGAGCTACAATATTGAGATCAAATGTCGGACGCTAACAATCATAATAAGAAAATATATTCATAGTCATGTTACCTTTTGAAGACACTAACTGGTCTTCACATTTTTGAGTCACCAAAAAGTGACTTAAATGCGTTTAGTTTAAATATTTATTCATCGGGTCTTAAGAAATGGAGCGGATGACAACTCCTCAAAAATAAGCCGTATTGTCATGTATAATTTCGGGATACTTTCTTTGGAGTTTGTGTCATAGGCGGTGAACCCTACTCCTTCTTTTGCTAGACATGTATGATTGCGAGACGTATGAATGTATATTTCGAAAGGGAAGATCGTATCCAATTCAACCTCAAAATTTTCTCCGAGGCGAAAATTTTTCTGGGGCGGTGGGAAAATATCAGGTTGCTTCGCGCTGACGGAAAGTCGCGAGACTTACGAATAAAATGTTCACTTCATAAATTTTAATAAAAGACAAAACTCTCATACTCTATACTAACTACATTTAAGCCTACTAATTCTTTATTGTAACTAGGTAGGAAAATATAATATTATTACCTTGTCTTTTTGTCGATCTTGTAAATATACACAAATTCTAGTAGCACTTATTGATTCACGAATGTTTGTAAAGCACTAACTGATTATTTATTTGAACTTCACTTTGTATAACGCTATTATTCACAAGCGATAAATATTTGTAATATTTATTAGTCCTTTATTGTATTTTTCTATATTTTCTTATTATGATTGTTAGCGTCCGACATTTGATCTCAATATTGTAGCTCAATGCCTATGTGACTGACAAATGTCATATAATTATTTTATTGTTCAAAAATCTTTCGCTTGACAGCTATGTAGTTGTCTATTGTTATGGCCAGTATAAAAGCGGACCAGGGTCATTAGGAAGCCAGTCTACTACCAGCTCTGATATTGAACGCTAACGGCTAAGGAGTAGCTAAGCTCCTTACACCGGCTTGGAACCAAACCAGCACCGCCTGGCCTTCGTGATCATATCACTTCGTGCCAGTTCCTTCACGCGTCTCCACCGCGCCTGCTACGTGGGCCTGCTGCCTACCTGACCACTCCGTCGCGCCTTCTACTGGTCCCTGCTACCGCCTATCCTGAGGAGCGCCGTTGGGGGTGCTCTGGCCCTCCTACCTGCATAACGCTGCCGCCGGGTGTTCCTGAGCCGTCTGCCTACTGCGTGCCGTTGGGACGCTCCTATGCTGACTACCTGACCTGCGCAACCTATCCTGCCTGCTGCGTTGCCGTGCCTACTCCTGCTCCGGCTAACCGGCGGAGCTGCTACTCGTCCCCGCGTCCTACCCTGGCCAGGCTAGATTATATTATTCTGTTGTACATAGATACCATTTAGGCTAATTTAGTTATATAAGTCCTGTCGTGCCCTCCTAATATTATTCCTCCCTACCTCTGCCTTTTCTTGTTTCCGTTTTCTCTTGTAAATATACCGTGTTAATTATCTAACTTGTTTTCGTTTAGCTTCCTCCTCTCTTTTTTTGTACGAAGCCTTCCGCTTCGCGACAGTTTATCACTTCGTGCCGGTTCCTTCACGCGTCTCCACCGCGCCTGCTACGTGGGCCTGCTGCCTACCTGACCACTCCGTCGCGCCTTCTACTGGTCCCTGCTACCGCCTATCCTGAGGAGCGCCGTTGGGGGTGCTCTGGCCATCCTACCTGCATAACGCTGCCGCCGGGTGTTCCTGAGCCGTCTGCCTACTGCGTGCCGTTGGGACGCTCCTATGCTGACTACCTGACCTGCGCAACCTATCCTGCCTGCTGCGTTGCCGTGCCTACTCCTGCTCCGGCTAACCGGCGGAGCTGCTACTCGTCCCCGCGTCCTACCTTGGCCAGGCTAGATTATATTATTCTGTTGTACATAGTTACCATTTAGGCTAATTTAGTTATATAAGTCCTGTCGTGCCCTCCTAATATTATTCCTCCCTACCTCTGCCTTTTCTTGTTTCCGTTTTCTCTTGTAAATATACCGTGTTAATTATCTAACTTGTTTTCTTTTAGCTTCCTCCTCTCTTTTTTTGTACGAAGCCTTCCGCTTCGCGACAGCTTGACCAAGAGAACGAAGCTCCGAAATAGCGTCAGCAGTCTCATATGAGCGGGCGACATGCTGGTGACGGCCAGCTTGTAGAGGAGACCGGGAGGCCACAAAACCCCGACGGTGTGGTTATTTAGCTTCATTACGGCTGCGAGGTGGATAATCTTTAGCAGCAGTGGCTCGAATAGCTTGGCAGCGTGAGACAGAGCGTTATGTATCGATATGTGAATCGCGCGCTATTACAAACGGGCTTGAATCATTCATTCCTAACTGCACCGAGATCGCTGTATGCGCGCGTCTATTATCGAGTAAGCCTGTTTCCGCCCGATGTAGACAGCCTGTCCTGCAGTGCGATTCACTAACAGAAACAGTCGTCATCGAGATCGTTGTCGAGCTCGATGAAGAGCTGGCTTTCTTTTCGACGAAGAGCGCAGCGCTGACGATAAACGTATTCACTAACGCCATTTAACTCGACGTCGATCTCTTGGCTGTTTAAGCTCGTCGCTGTAATAGAGTGGCGACACACGTGCATATATACAGTTCATTGTATATTGATTTGAATCAGGTTTTAATGTGTTAAAAATGTCGGAGCGACATAAAAAAACATTATTTGAACAAGAAACAAGTTCGTAAATATGGTTTAAAAATGACTTTGGTCAAATTGTGTAAAATTCATTTCGATGTTAAAATAAAATTGATACCCTTTGCCTTTTTGACAGTTAGTTAGATATAATCTCTAATCTGTGATCTCCTTGGGTATGTGTGGAGTATCTCTAATAAGTCTGTGGTATGTGTTCTGTGGTGATCTCTCTATATCATAGATATAGAATGGAATAGATGGGCTATAAAAGCCGTCAAACATGAGGAAAAGAGATAAACTTATACACATTGCCAAAGGAAAGAAGAAGACGGCATCATTTTTTTTGTCTTTGTCACCGTATATAGGTGAAACTGGTAGTGGGGATTGTTTATCACCAGCGTCTGGTCAGGCCCCCGTCACTCGCGCAATGCAGCGTTATCAATACCTACCGCTAAGTAGCGCGCCGGCGCGCCGACCGGCAGAGGGCTGCCGCACGCCGCACGCGTGTCTTTTACCCTTACTAAAATCGAATCTGTGACGCGAGCGAAATTGAAGGCGTAGCTACGATTACACTACACGTTTCCCCCGCAAAACTTATATTACTTTTTAATTTAATAAACTTGATTAACGATATTATGGTGGTTCATTACTATGAAGCTGTGGATGTAAAATATTTTTTTTTCTTTTTTAGGCCTTTTCGTTACTTACCATCATATGAGATGAAGGCCAAGAGCTTCCCAGTTGTTTGTTTAAAAAAAAATGCAAACAAGGTAGTCTGCTTGATTGCCTACTTATTTATATAAAAAATAATTATAGTCTTGATGAACCGGTCACTAGCATTTTATTTGATTTCTTATAAAAAATGTTTTTAATCCATTTTACCCCTGTTTTTAAAATTATCACAATTATTCATACGAGTCATGATATTTTAGATGGTAAAATTTAATAACCGTAAGTTAAAAGATTTAAAAATCTATAATTTTATAAAAGCAAAGCACGTTTAAGTCAAGGGCTTTCCTCGCAATTACTTTATTGCATTATTTTTTTTAAAATTATTTTATATTATATACTTATCTATATAAATAATAGCAGTTAAGTTTTACTTTGACCATTTTGTTTAATTTATGTTCTTTGTACAACCCTTAAGTTTTCGCTCGATGACGCAATCACACGGTGTACGCGGGAATCTCGATTCTCAGCGCACGCCCGTAGAGACCATTTCTTCTTGCAGCTACTTTTGTCTGTCGGTTTTGGCTATTATTATTACAGCGATTCGAGCGTTTCTATGGGAGTGATGTATCTGTTACGTAGTAACTATTATCTAATCTGTGGTCTGGTGCTAAACAAATACGTGGATGAAATTTGTTGTGTGAAGTATAGCTCACTGTGCAATTATTTAACAGTTTAATTAGTGTAATTGTGAACTATTTGAACATTTAAATCTTGGTGCACTGCTCCGCTTTAGGTTGTAATAGTTATAGTGCTAGAAAACAGGAAAATATAACCTTTACAGGTAAGACCTAAATTGTGTCAATATTAAGCGCCAAAACTATTTTTTAAATTATAAATACAAGTTATATTGCAATATTTTATCCTTCTACTATGGTTCTCAATCATATTATGGGATTAAACATGAAATTTCAAACTAATTATAAGGTTACTATTAACCTAATAAGTTAAGAATGTCGCCATTCAATAAGGTCACCTATACAACCAACGCGTATAACATTTTGCCGGGTTATAATGATACCAGTCGCTACGACAATTTTTCCTTGATTCGTAGGTAATTTGTTACGTTAAAGGGAACTCACATATTAGTTTCTGTGTTACATTAATATTGACATATTTAAGTATAAAATTTTGAGCATTTTAGATAACAAAGGTAATTCTTTTGAAGTGAAACTTTCTATTTGCTTGTTTGTCTGTATTTAACAGATTTCCTTCGGAGATAATTACTCGAAACAGTTGGGTTAAAGCTACTGGTCGATTGAATTGGCAGCCAAACAAGCATACCCGAATGTGTTCTAAGCATTTTGAACAACAGTGGATTCAGAAAAACAAAAAAGGCACTTTTCTTGGGAGTGGTGCTATTCCTAACTTTTTTTACAGGTCAGTAACTTATACATATTATATCTACAAAGTAAATACCCTATCAAGCCGAAACCTATATTTATTTTTCACAGACCCAACTATTTGTATAAGGGATTTCAAAATTAATTTTACAGTTTTGGATTAATGACACCAAATTTTTTATAAGAGTATGTTAACATGGGTAGGTACCAAATTCTTTTCTACTATTTTGAAATGGCCAAAAATATTATTAATGGTTTGATTTTGGACATTTCCTATTTACATAACAAGTCTGACCATTAGTACAGATACAGTTTACAAATTTCTTAATTATTATTTTTAATGTTGTAAAATTAGCACCTGATTTTATTTTTAACCTGTATACATATTGTTTCAGGACGCATCGTTGTTGGGTTTCGGTTCAAATTTGAATACGCCCCGAAAGAGAAAAATGCGGCTTCAAATGCTGCGTTTGAAACAATCATCGAGGACATCAAGTAAAAAACTACGGGCAGTGCGTGAATCGCTTAGACGATTGGGAAAAAAAGTAGCCAAACTTGAAAATGTGTTAAGTGATTTGAAGTGTAAGTTAATGATGCAAAATGAGCGGTTGGACATTTTAGATACTGCAGGAGAAACCAATAGAGATTTTCTGAAAATATTATTAAGTACATACATTCCCTTTTGCACCAATGCTTAGAAAAATTGTTAAATAATTTTTTTTACTCAAGAGTTTACGCATAATCACTACCCGCTTTTGATGAAATGTATTTGTAAAAAATATTTAAATACGCGAATTCATTGCTAATACGCTGTATTCGATGACAATAACGGAGTTATTGAAATCTAATTTTAGAAAATGTTTATTAAAAATGTTATATTTATACATTTTCTAAATCTTCACATATATTTATTAAATGTATAAATATTGGATTTTAAATAAATTGCAGAGGTAAAGAAAAAACAATGATATTGCCCGCTGTATTCTTAATCAAGCGTCGATCTTCGCAAGGTACCTAGCTGGCAAAAGCTGGAAGTGAGTACTCAGTGGCGAGCACTTGGAGAGGCCTATGTCCAGCAGTGGACGCGTGTGGGCTGATGATGATTCCTAATATTTTTTCTTATATTTGTAAAGATGTTTACATAATAGCTTAAATAATTAAGTAAAATGTTTTAAAACTAAATATACTCGAGTAAATCCGAAAAGTGTAGTTTTATTTAAAAGTGTAAATAACTTTAGACTGCGAAGGTTGAATGAAGAATACAATAAAAAAATTCGCAACTTCCTCCCACTTTTATTTTTTGAGACATATTGTTGGGCGAAGGGCGCTCATTAAAATGTCTCAATAAAAATACGTAGATCAACCAACCTTTTTACCACTATAAACATAAAGTAGGGTAAAACTTAAAGCAACACTGGTATACCCATCTACTTTAGGCAGGTATGACGTCATCTATGTCTGTCCCTTACGGGTATACGGTCACGTCCTATCTATTCATTCTTTATCTAAGCTCTATATCTATGCTCTCTGGGTATTATTAACAGGCGTTGAGGCGCGTTCAGAGCCTTCGCGCGAAGTACAACTTTTCGCTCTAACCCCGTTCAATGCCTTCGAGCGTGACAACCGGGTGAAACAACCGGCCCGTTCAAGACCTTTGAGTGTCGGCGCGAGTTACAACCGAACAACCATCGAATTTGATGGTTGTAAAACGCTCTGACGTTTATGACTGAAATACTCTTACGTGATTGGATGATATTGGCGGCCATATTCTATAATGTCATCTACTAGAAAGAGAGAGAAATAAAAAAATCATGTGAAAGAGGGAGATAAAAGATTTGGTTGCTGCAATCCGTTCAACGCCTTTGAGCGAGTTAAAAAACAACCGGACAACTACACCCAGAGGCGCTGAACGCGCCTCTGGAATCACCCCTATAACTAGCGGGTCGTTAGTGGAGCGGCTCGAGACAGTCTCCGCCATTTTTTTTGACGCCATTTTGCTTTTGGGTGCATGTGTGTGTGTCATGTCATTTCATCATAGAAGTAGAACGCACACATTTGCATTTCATTTTTCATTATTACATTGTTTGTTGGTTTGTTTAAATCTCTAATTTATCTTCAGATTTTATGTGTTCTAAGCATGTTTTAAGATTTTTGACACTCAATGTTCTTGATTCAATAACAGTACCTGTGTGTACGAAGGGATTCGGGAGTTTTATCGGTTTGTTTGCTTGGGATTTTCTAAACTTAATAACTTTTTGACCTTTCATTGTTTCATACTATTTCATGCTAATATATTTCAGTGGTGTGTAAGAAAAGACGGTTTCGGGGTTTGATTCCCCACGGGGTAGATTTTTTGCTTGGTTTGGTTAGTAGTACCTAGGACTTCTGAGCCCACCTGGTTAGCTACCATAATCTTACTTAAGTTTATCAGATCACCATGGTGACAGTACAACTTGTGCAGAGTACAACTTGTTACTCTGATAATCAGATATCCAGCAACTCTCTTGTGAAGAACGCTTTCATCTTTGGCCTAATAGTCATTTACCAAAATGTATGAAGTTGAACTTTCCCATACTAAAAAACAAGCGAACTTTATATGGTTATGAATCCACTAAAATATTTTACAGACCATCGGCTTCAACAGAGGTTACATTTCTGGATGCACATCAAATTTGAAATCGATAAAAACAACTTATGAACACAGAAAAACTAGTGTTATTTTGAGACACAAATACTTGAAGCTGAATATCTTGAGTTGAGTATGCAATAAATAACTTCCTCCAAGTGAAATAAATTCAGGAATACTTAAAAATCCAATAATGATAGGTGAGCAAAGTTGTGTAATATTTTTTTCATTAAATAAACAATAGTTTAAAATTAATTTAATATTATGTTTTCCATTGAATAACCTACACTATGTTGTTGTTCAAAATTAGATGTAATTTTTTTTTAGATTGAATGAAAATGAAAAACACTGTTTGTAAGGACCTGTGGTCACTTATGTATTATGTTGCATAGCACCTACGACTGGCTGCAACCGGCAGTCAGTCGTCCCCGCGCATCCATACTATAAACGCGTGCTGAAATACAGAGTTTAATCTATTAACGAGTTTCATTACCAACCCACACGCGAGGTCTGCCTATGTTGGATCCATATATCCACACTGGTGACCCGACGTTGGTAATTGGACAATAAGTGCAGTGTTACTAAATTATATAATATAAATTATAAACTATTCTAAATTATGACTTCGAGTACAAACCCACAAAATTACTTACCATCGACACCGTCCACATCGAGCTACGTGCCTCCAGTTCCAGGGCCAGAGACATCAACTGACATCATGGCGATAACAGTTTCTTCAAGAATTCCCGATTTTTGGCCAGACCAACCGCGTGTGTGGTTCATTAGGATAGAAGCGATTTTGGCACCACAAAAATTAGGCGACGACTCACGATTCGATTTGGTCGTATCGAAATTGCCGAAGGACGTTATCACACAGATCAGCGATTTCCTTGCCAATCCTCCTACATCTGGCAAATATAACGCTTTAAAAACAAAGCTATTGTCACTTTTTGAGGATTCGAAAGCCAGACAAATTGAGAAGCTTATCGGTGAAATGGATCTGGGGGATCAAAAACCCTCACAACTCTTACGCCGAATGCGAGACCTGGCTAGAGACAAAATCCCGGACGACACTCTTCGCGTGCTATGGCAAGGTCATCTACCGAACACAGTGCGTGCAGTATTGGCAGTAACAGAAACTAAGGATCTTGACAGTCTCGCTGCCGTCGCAGACAATGTGGCTGAAGCAACACGCACGAGCCAAGTAGCTGCAGTATCCAGCAACACCTCGACCTCCAACGATACAGCTCTAATAATGGCAGAGATCGCCAAACTTAGTGTCCGTATGATGAATTTAGAACGTTCACGTACCCAGCAACGAGATTTTCGCTACCGGCATCGCCGTTATCAGTCAAGGTCAGCAGGAAGATATAGGAACCAATCATCACATCGTTCTCCTAGCTCCGGAAGCTTATGCTTTTATCACCGCAAGTTCCAGGAGAAAGCACATAAGTGCGTACAGCCGTGCGCGTGGAAAAAACCATCGCCTTCGGAAAACTAATAAGCAAGGCACAGGTATCAGCGGAGATCTGTGCCATATCACCGTGTTCCCGCTTACGTATTTTAGATATAAATAGTGGTCTCCGATTCCTGGTTGACACGGGAGCAAACGTCTCCGTTCTACCAGTGAACCGAACCAAAAATCGTTCGCAGTGCTCTGATTATAAACTGTATGCGGCAAACGGCACTGAAATCAAAACGTTTGGTATTAAAACTTTAGTGTTAAATTTAAAACTTCGCAGACCGTATCGATGGGATTTTATTGTGGCCGATGTAAAACAACCCATTTTAGGTGCAGACTTTCTTAGTCACCATAAATTATTAGTGGACCTTAGTGCTCGTAAGTTAAGAGATCAAGTGACCGACCTAAATGTAATCGCGTCAATAGTAAGTCTTGCGGAGCCTTCAATTAATACGGTAAGTGACGTACATCCCTATAGCGATTTACTTTGTAAATATAAGGAGATTACTAAACCAATGTCATTCCAAGAAACTCAGTCACACGATATTTTGCACTACATTGAAACAACGGGTCCTCCGGTAAACGCCCGCGTACGTCCGTTACCGCCGGATAGATATAAAAAAGCAAAAGAAGAATTCCGTATCATGCAAGAAGCTGGAATATGCAGGCCATCAAAAAGTGCGTGGGCAAGCCCATTGCATATTGTTCCAAAGAAAAATGGGGATATTAGGCCATGCGGTGATTACCGTAAATTAAATTCTATAACAAAACCTGACAGGTACCCCATTCCGCGCCTGCATGATTTTACATACATATTATCAGGAAAAACTATATTTACAAAATTAGACATAAATAGAGCATACCACTGTATAGAAGTTAACCCAGCTGATATAGAGAAAACTGCAATAACGACCCCATTTGGACTATTTGAGTTCCCTAGAATGACGTTCGGTTTACGTAATGCAGCGCAAACCTTTCAACGTTTTATGAATCACGTGTTGCAAGGCTTAGATTTCCTGTTTAATTATATTGATGACGTCATCGTGGCCTCGGACCATGAAAATCAGCATAAACATCATTTAGAAATTATATTTCAGCGTTTTCAAAAGTTTGGAATTACTATTAACTTATCTAAGTGCAGTTTCGGTCAGTCTAAAGTAGAATTTTTAGGCCATGAAGTAAGTGAAGAAGGTATCAAACCTTTAAAAGATAAAGTAAATGCAATTTTAAATTTTCCTAAGCCAAAAAATATTCAAGAATTACGCCGATTTTTAGGCATGGTCAACTTTTACCGTGCACATTTACCTAATACAATGTCTTATCAATCAGAACTAAATAAATACCTAACAAATTCAAAAAGAAATGATAAAAGAATTATCACATGGACGGATAAAGCTGATAATGCATTCGAGCAGTGCAAAATGGCATTACAAAACGCCGCTACACTGTCTCATCCTTATCCCGATTCGACCTTGGCCTTGATGACCGACGCATCTGATAATTGCATAGGAGCAGTCTTACAACAAAAATGCGGTAACTCATGGCAACCTTTGGGTTATTATTCAAAAAAATTGTCTTCGAGTCAACAAAAATACAGTACTTATGACCGCGAATTATTAGCAATTCATTCTGGCATTAAACATTTCCGAAAATTATTTGAAGGTCGCCCTTTGACAGTTTATACAGACCACAAGCCCTTGTGCCACGCTTTCAGTAAGTCAGGAAAAGATGACAAAGAAACACCGAGACGCGCAAGACAATTACTTTTTATTAGCGAGTTTACAACCGACATACAGTATATCAGCGGCCCCGCGAACATCGTAGCCGACGCATTATCACGCGTCGAAACAATTTTTTGTCCGACTGTACTAAATTACGATCAACTTGCAGACTCGCAAGCTAAAGACGAGTACTTAATGCAACAAATTAAACATAACAGTCAAACGTACTTTAAACAAATGCCCATACCTACTTGTGATAAATATATTTACTGTCACGTTACGGAAAAGAATATTAGACCGTACTTAACACAAGAATTTAGAAAAATTGCTTTCGATACTATTCATAATTTAAGTCACCCGGGAGTAAGAACGACACGTAAATTAATAACACAAAAATTTTTCTGGCCCGAGATGAATAAAGATGTAGGCACATGGGCCAAGACATGCATAAAGTGTCAAAAGGCGAAAATAAGCCGTCACACAATATCTCAATTAGGTCACTTCCAAACCGCTAATCGCTTCGAACACATCCACGTGGATATTGTCGGGCCACTACCGACATCTCCACAAGGGTATCGATATTGTTTAACCATCATTGATAGGTTTACGCGATGGCCAGAAGCATTTCCCTTAAAAGAAATTTCAGCGGAAGTTGTCTCAAAAACAATTTTCAACGAATGGATCGCACGATACGGTTGTCCTGTAAGACTCACTAGCGATCAAGGTCGCCAATTCGAGAGTTACCTTTTCTTAGGCCTAATGAAATTATTGGGAATAAATAAAATTCGTACAACGCCATATCATCCTCAGAGCAACGGTGCAATCGAGCGCTGGCACCGATCTCTTAAAGCAGCGTTAATGGCCCGCCTTACTAACAAATCATGGGTAGATGAGTTACCAACAGCATTATTGGGGTTACGTTCGGCTTGTCGTAGTGACAGTGGAATAAGCGCAGCAGAGCTGACTTTCGGACGAACACTTCGTCTACCAGGCGAATTCTGCGAAACGTCTAAGGAATTTGAACCCTGTGACCCATCCAATATAGCCTATAAAATTCAGCTAAACTTACGTAATTTCACCCCGTGCAGCGAGTCATCACGTAATTCAAAAAAATTCTTTGTTAGTAAAGATTTACAAAAATGTAATTATGTTTTCAATAGAGATGACGCAGTTCACAAATCGTTGAAGCCACCATATGATGGTCCATTTAAAGTTGTTGAGCGTAACTCAAAAATATTCTTAATTCAACTGCCTAATCGACAGGTTCGCATTTCAATAGATAGATTGAAGCCAGCCTACGTATTAATAGAGCAAGATAACAACATTTTAAATAACAACAGTAACTTAGGCAATCCTCAACCTAGAGAAATACAGGACAATGGTATCATGCATGCTAATTCTCAGGTTGTCAACCCTGTCGTCACACGCTATGGACGAACTACTAGACCACCGGTACGCTTTACAAATAAATAAATAATTTAGTTTTCTTATTAACATTCTTTAGTAGCTAAAAAAATTAAACACATTTACTAAATAAAGACATTATTTGTAACTATATTTACATGCCTAATATTAGGTTGGGGAAAAAGTCTTTTCGCATTATAGTATGTATAAACTTGTAATAAAATCTCTTTGGCTATACTATTTGCATCTGGCTGGTTTTGGTATCATTGAAAGTTTAAATTTTAAAGAACATAATTCCAAATTCAAATTAGGAAAATGTGTGATTTTCATTTGTTTCTTACCGCCAAGATGAGTGAATCTAATGAAGAAATTCGATACATTTTAAAATTTTACTACAAAAAAGGTAAAAATGCAACGCAAGCCGCGAAAAAAATTTGCGATGTTTATGGACCTAGTGCAGTGTCTGTGAGAGTAGCACAAATTTGGTTTAAGCGTTTTCAATCCGGAAATTTTGACGTCAAAGATGCACGTCGCTCTGGTCGCCCTATTACAGATAAAATGGATGCCATTTTTGAAAAAATGGAGCAAGATCGGCATGTCAGTAGTTACGACGTAGCTGAAGAACTGGGAATTGACCACAAAACAGTTTTGGCGCATTTGAAAAAAACTGGGTACACAAAAAAGCTCGACATTTGGGTACCTCACGAGCTCACTGAAAGAAACCTAATGAACCGTGTACTCATTTGTGATTCTTTATTACGACGTAATGAAACCGAACCATTTTTGAAGAAGCTGATAACTGGTGATGAAAAGTGGATCACGTACGACAAGAACGTGCGAAAAAGGTCGTGGTCAAAGGCCGGTCAGGCTTCACAGACTGTGGCGAAACCCGGGTTAACTCGCAACAAGGTGATGCTGTGTGTGTGGTGGGATTGGAAGGGCATTATTCATTATGAGCTGTTACCACCAGGCAGGACCATCGATTCTGAACTCTACTGCGAACAACTGATGAGATTAAAGCAAGAAGTTGAGAGAAAGCGGCCGGAATTAATCAACAGAAGGGGTGAGGTTTTTCATCATGATAACGCTAGACCTCACACATCTTTAGCCACTCAGCAAAAATTAAGAGAGTTTGGCTGGGAGGTGTTAATGCATCCGCCGTATAGTCCTGACCTTGCACCTTCAGATTTCCACCTGTTTCGGTCTCTTCAGAATTCTTTAGGCAGTGTCAGGTTAACATCACGAGAGGACTGCCAAAACCACTTGTCGCGGTATTTTGACCAGAAGTCCCAAAATTTCTATAGCAATGGGATCATGTCCCTACCTACAAGATGGCAAAAAGTTATCGAACAAAATGGTACCTACATACTTTAGTTAAATGTAAATAAACTATATTAAAAAATGTTTTGAATTTTCTTAAAAAATGCGAAGAAACTTTTTCCCCAACCTATTATATACACAATACGTACAATATCAGAAACAAAATCGCAATATAGAGCTAGTATGTTAAATTAGTCAATAAAATTATAAACAATTACATTTAATTTAAGTAGGTTGTAAAATCTGCAAAGATTTTGCTATTATGCATAACTACTTATTTATGCGTCCAATACACAATTAATGCATTCAATGCAATATAATGATTTGGCAATAATATAACCAATAAATTAATTTAAAGGTGAATGCTTAATGCACAGATCATTAGCATTTAAAAGCTGCTAGAGAGCACTAGTATTTATCTCTAAAACAGTCTTCTTTGATAACATGGGTTTTAATCAAAGTAAAGAGAAGGGGAACGTAGCGTTAGCCCAAGCTCAGGCGATAACGACGAACGTCGAAAATAAAATTAACTATTTTGGCTGCGCTACTATAATAATAGTAGTGATACTAGTCATACTACTTTGTTATGGCATACGCATGAGATGCCGACAGAGTGTGAAAGGTTGGTTGCGAAAAGAAATCGCAGTGGCGTATCCAAGCGTACCAGTTGTCAAGGTAGAGAGGATGCCGATGCAGCAGCAGGCACCCCCGAGTAGTGCCGCTGCACCAACATCCGCAAATTATATGTGAAGTGTGAAAGTGAAGTGTTCGTGTAGTATGGGTGCGTCTGAAATCTTTGCGCTATAGCTATAACTATATGTATTTCGTAACTATTACTTATTTTAATCTAATTGTACCTAGCTAAAATTAATTGTTTGCAAATTTTTTTATCGTTTTACAAATTTAAAATAAAAAATAATGTATGTATTATTATTATTTATTTTTGTCAAAGTGAGTAATAATAAGCAATAACAAAAAAACTTAATAATTTAATCGTTAAAAAGTAACTTACCTTACAACTACTAATTCTTTGTATTATTCTTTGGTAGGGTAGATGCGCCTGTTTCCCGACCACTGCCTATTTTCGACCATTTAACGGTCCTCCCTTGTTAAATGATCGAAAATAGTAATATTGGTATACTTGCATCACCAAAACATAAACAAGTAGCAACCTGAATACATTGTTCCCCCCCACACACACAAACTAGAAGAATTGAACGAAAGCTGCGAAAACTAACCAATTATTTGTCTGAGGTTAGCAGCGGAGAGCGTCACATGCGTTGAATATTAAGAAAAAAATAGTAAGGTGCCACTACTTGTACGGAAAGTTTTTAATTAATCTTAAGTAAAATTGGTTTATTTATTGTTTGTGCAGCTAGTTTATGACCTTTATTGTGTGGATTAATTAGATTTTAACGTAAATTTCATGACCAAATTCATAAAATGAGGTGGTCAAGAAAGGGTACACGCTTTACTCAAAAAATTCAGTTTTCGACCGGGTGGTCGAAAAATAGGTAAGGCACCTACAAATAAGATTTCTATGTTGTTTTAAAATGTATGGAAAGATATTAAATCTAATTTGATAATGTGAGCTTTATTTACATATATTATCTAATGGCCAATTTTCGTCCATTATTTTACTTTTTTAATATAAACTAAATATGACAAACAATGTTGTTGGTCGAAAATTAGAAATATGGTATAATCATCCCAGTTTCCGACTGCCTTTTTTCGTTTAGCTAAAATCAAAAGAATTGAATTAATTATTCAAAACTATTTGAATGAATTCTAATTAACTCCCACTTCTTAATCAAAATAAATTTTAGATTGTGTTTACTTTTTAAATAAATACTTCGAAAATTCGAAAAGTCATGTTGGTCGAAAATTGGGTACCTACTTATAGTGTAAAATTATTCCAATTATCGACCGTTTTTTGGTTAGTTAAAGTTTAAAGTTAATTAAAGCTATTTCATAAATATTATTATACATTCTAATTAGAAATTCATAGTAAAAATATTAAAATATAATTAGTAATATTCAAGCAAGCTGGGGATGAAATGACCCGGCCGGCCGACAACCGGTTGGGAGACATTACTTTTCTACCCCTGGCCTGCCCGTCTGGGGCATTATTGCACTTGGCGACCCCTCCGTAGAGTAAGACCCTGCGCTTGGGTCAGTGATGCTGGCTCACCGTCGTGCCAGTCTGCAGTGGGCGCACTCGGGGAATGGCTAACGCCGATCCTGATTGTGCCTCTATGGAGTTAAAAGTTGCTGGAGGGTGGTTTAGTCAGGTATGGGGTTAATACCCGAGTCCAATGGCATATCCTTGGGGCGGCCTTGTCAGCTTTTCAGTCCCTTGTCGAATCGTAAAGAGATTATCCCTCCTTAAAAAAAAGGTTAGATATTGTGACCACATGAATCTGAATTAAAACTGCATGTTTTCATACTCCGGATTTGATTAGGAATAAATAGACGTCCGATTAGGACCCGTTGACGAAGTTGACCAAAGCAAACGGAGAAATCGTCGCTTCGAAATCGGAGATTTTTTCCGAAGTTAGCACTAGCACCTTCTACAGTCAGCTATACGCGTCGCACTCACCCCGTCCCGCGCCGGATGAGAAGGATCCAAGAGCCACCTTAACCCGCCATGCAACAAAGGATCTCCCAGACATCAGCCTAGACGAAATCGAGAAGGCTCTTGGGCAACTTAAAAATGGAAAAGCCCCGGGGGAGGATGGAGTCACAACGGAGCTTCTGAAAGCTGCTAGCAAGCCGATAATGAAGGAGCTCCAGCGTATATTTAATTCTATTCTTTTCTCCGGGAGAACTCCTAAGGCATGGCACATGGATTTTAGGCGTATTGTTCTTCAAGAAGGGCGACAAGACTTTGTTGAAGAACTATCGACTAATTTCACTCATGAGCCATGTCTATAAGTTGTTTTCAAGAGTCGTCTCGAACCGTCTTACACGAAGACTTGACGAAGCAACCTCCGGAGCAGGCCGGGTTCCGACGGAGTTAAATCACATAGACCACATTCACACAGTAAGGCAGGTTATACAGAAGACCAATGAGTATAACCAACCCCTGTGCATGGCATTTGTGGGCTATGAGAAAGCTTTTGACTCCGTCGAGACCTGGTCTGTTCTAGAGTCTTTGCAGAGGTGCCAAGTTGATTGGCGATATATGTTCGTCGTTGTCCAGAATGGTCAAACTGAGCCTATCCTTCTGTGACGTGGTGTGAGGCCGGGGGATGTAATATCACCGAAACTCTTTTCTCCGCTGCGCTGCAGGATGTATTCGGAACGCTCAACTGGACAGGACGTGGCATTAATATAAACGGCGAGTGCATCTCACACTTACGATTCGCGGACGATATCGTCATTATGGCTGAAACTCTGCAAGACTTACAAGAGATGGTGAAAAGCCTGGTTGAGTCTTCCGAACGCATCGGTCTCTGGATAAACTTGGATAAAACCAAGGTCATGTTCAACGAGCTCGTTGATCTGGGACAGGTTGTAGTAAATGGAGTATCTCTCGAAGTTGTACAGGAATATGTGTACCTAGGGCAAACTCTTCAACTAGGCAGAAACAACTTCGAGAGGGAAGCCAACAGAAGAATTCGGCTGGGCTGGGCAGCATTTCGTAAGCTTCGACATGTCTTCTCGTCACCCATTTCTCAATGTCTTAAGTCGAAAGTCTTCGACCAGTGCGTCCTCCCAGTCATGACATACAGTGCCGAGACGTGGATACTCACGGCTCGACTAGTCCACCAATTTAAAGTCACTAAGCGTGCTATGGAAAGGGCTATACTCGGAGTATCTCTGAAAGACCGTATCAGAAATGATGTGATCCGTCAGAGAACCAAAGTCACCGACATAGCCCACCGAATTAGTAAACTGAAATGGCAGTGGGCTGGCCTAATGAGCCGCAGAACTGACGGCCGTTGGAGTCGTAAGGTGCTTGAGTGGAGACCGCGACTCGGTAAACGTAGTGTGGGACGCCCTGCGACAAGATGGGATAACGATATATGTAGGCTGGCTGGAGTGGGCTGGATGAGAGTAGCCGAAGATCGGGAGCGGTGGCGTGCATTAGGGGAGACATATGTCCAGCAGTGGACGAGTGTAGGTCGATGATGATGATTAGGACCCGGGTTCAAATAGACACAGCCTTAATAAATATTAAAAGCTGATTATTTTAGTATTTTTATTAAAAAATATATATATTCTATCATACTTTTATTCATAAAAATCTTTCTTAATTAATTGGTCGAAAACTGGTCAACAGATGGACGAAAACTAGAATTTTTGGTCGAAAACTGGTAAAATCGGCAATTTGACGCTTGGATTTAATAATAAAAAAAAACTGTTAATTTGACTATTATAAAATATATAATTATTAAAAATAGACTATATGAGGAGTTACCACAATTTATTTTGATACAAAATACATGTCAGAACACACATATTTTTATTCCCAAAGTTGGCAACTCCACTAATTGGTCGAAAACAGGCTAATCTACCCTATATGTTGACTGGCGAAAATCACTTCACGTATTGTACTTGTATGTAATGAATTAAAACTGTATTCTACTTTTAAACCTTAAGATACTATGCTAAGTAGTGACTATGCATTCTTTTATCTCCTCTGTTTAATAAATAACAATGTTCAGTTCTATGTATATTAAATTTAAATACCTTTTAAATACAGAATAAATGAATTTATTTCGTTCATTATTTTGTTGCAATGTATTGGGAATAGGTAATAATTAATTTCCCACGAGAATTAATGTTATACGCCTTAGCAATAGTAAGATTAAACATTGTCAGTGCACATTCCATGTAATTCTATACGATGCACCTGGACTATTAATTACAATAACAATAGCGTGCAACGTAGCAGTTTGTCATTCGAGTAAGTATCATCTTTTTGATGACGCTACTATCGCTACGCGATAAAGTCGCACAAGTTGTAAGCAAGTTAGAATTAAATAGAACTTAATAACTTTTGAAACGTAATATTTAGTTATATGTTGTCGAATTTTTTTTTGTAGGAGAGGAATGGTGTAAGGACCTGTGGTCACTTATGTATGTTGCATAGCACCTACGACTGGCTGCAACCGGCAGTCAGTCGTCCCCGCGCATCCATACTATAAACGCGTGCTGAAATACAGAGTTTAATCTATTAACGAGTTTCATTACCAACCCACACGCGAGGTCTGCCTATGTTGGATCCATATATCCACACTGTTCTTCTCAAAAAGATTAGCAAATCTCTGCTAAAATTGATCTTCTGATGGTGCACATGTCTGGGCGCAAGGTGACTTCGGAAGCATAGAGAAGCTCGATATGTTAGAAGCTTTGGTTACTCACCATGGACCTGAATTTCATTTTATCAATTTTATTAATATGCTAAGAACATAAGCCACTGCACAAGCAATAAACAGGACATGAATAACAGAAAGTGGACTATCAAAAGGTGATTAATTTGTTTTTGACATAAATATGTTTTCTTATTAACCCCTTGTTTCTGAAAGGCTAATCAGTGATAAAATTAAATATAGTACATTCAAGATAAGAAAGTTCCCTTGACAAATCGATTTTTTCCGTTTCATGCATACTAATTTCCGTGATGAAAAATATAATTTAGCTCCTTAGGTTATTTTTATCAAAAATGCAATAATTAATTCCACATTAAATAAATACAAGAATATCAGCCTAATTAAATAAAATTATAATTCTAAAAAATATTTGTTTAAAGTTTAAAAATAAAATGTTTGTGTAAAGTATAAGTTCCGATTCACGACTCAAATAAATACTTAATTAAACAAATATTTTATCAGAATTATACATAATTATATTTAACTGGACTGATTTTAATGTGGAATTATTTGTTGCATTGTTGACAAAAATAACTGAAAAAGATGTTACATTTTTAAAACATAATATTTTTATTCACGGAAACTGGTAAGTTTGACCTGTCAGGGGAACCTTCTTATCTTGAATATGCTATAACAAGCTTAACTTCACTTCACTTCTTGGTTAAGTGGCAACCGGTCGTTTTACACAACCATTACTGCCAAACTCGAGTTTATGGATAAGACACTGTTTCTGAAGACACTGTTTCTGAGTTTGCTTTTGTTGACAACGGCCAAAAGTGTGCTATGGTTTTGTTTTGGGTCACCTAAAAATGGACAAAACATGACAATGACACTGACAACACAACAATGTAGCAGCACAAATAAAACATTTAATAAAATACAGTTTAAAGTTTAATGTTGATAAATCTTTAGTTAACTGTCAATTGATTCACTGTGTCAGTTGACAGAGCTGCCAAATTTCTTTCAAAATCTATAAGTCAAGATCAGTGTTATACTATATGCCCCTATATTAAAGAAAATATTTCAAAATTCGGTTGGGGTGAATGAAAGGGTGCGCAAGGTCCCTTTTTATGGTTGTATCGTATAGAATAGCTAAAAATAAACACTTTTTATTCTTGTCCATTTTTTCTCAAATCTTATAGTGTGCGAGTAAATCAGCTTTGAAAATCACAATGGCAGCAGGACAGAAAAATTTTGGGATGTTGCATTGCTATTATGACACCTACTTTTTATGGTTGTATAATATAGAATAGCCTAAAATAAACACCTTTTACTCTTATTCACTTTTTCTCAAGTCTTATAGTTTGCGAGTAAATCAGCTTTGAAAATTACAATGGCCGCAGGACAAGAAAAATTTTGGGATGTTGCCTTGATATTAGGACACCTAATTTTTATGGTTGTATCATATAGAATAGCTTTAAAATTAACACTTTTTATTCATGTCAATTTTCTCTCAAGTCTTATAGTTTGCGAGTAAATAAGCTTCGAAAATCACAATAGTCACGACGAAAAAAAAATGGGATGTTACGTTGCTATTATAACACCTACTTTTTATGGTTATATCAGAAAATGACTAGAACGTGATGAGCAGATCAATACACACTTGTTCACAGTGGCTTTCTATTTCTTGTGTTTAGATTATGAAATCGAAAATTGGTACCAAAGGTTTTATAATTTTTATAGACAAATCAAATTTTCATAATTAGACTGTTCAGCTTAAATCAATATATTAATTTAGTTAAAAATATTTCTTAGAGAAACCTTTGCTTGTGAATTATACATAGCACCAACTGAAGTCCAAAAATACTTTCTATACTAGCAGCCGATCCCCGCAGTAATAGCCAATTACATGACACTGAAAATAACTAAGTAAATTTATCTTGCCGTATCAACATAGTAACATGCTTGAATTGTTTTACTACATATACACCAGAACTAGGTCTGTTCGCGAAGGACTATGTTGATCCCACAAACATGCATCAAGTGTAATACCCAAAAATTTTGTAACTACAATTGATGAGTTCAACGATTTGATTGTATCCACTTTCCTTACATTTGGCCATGAGAATTTAATAAATCTAGTTTTATTTGAGTTTAGTGAACCAATTTGGAACATTTAACTCTGACACAATTATTTAAGAGAATGTGAAAGTTTGATAAACATAATTTTAAAAGCATTACAAAAGGAATGGGTATGCCATTCCTTTTAAATGCTTTTTCAAACTCTAATTAAAATCATTTATATGAATGAATATCATTAATTTATGGAAAACATTTCTTATTGACCTAACATATTCATCAAAATTAAAAACTAGATTGATTTGTTTGGTTAGATTACCTACTATAAAATTAATTGCTTTTAATGTTAACTTCTTCAAAATCTATTCAAACGTTTTAAACTATTTGCCATTGTCTGCAGAGTTCAATTCTTCAATCTGAAGTTTTGTAAATAATCAATAAAACAAAATTATTCTCAAAAACAAAGCAATGTCTTATATAATTATCTTTTTTGTATCAACAGGTGTACAGATATTGAGAAGTGAAGAGACTAAGATCAGATGGAGAGGCAGGTTATTTATTTTTACTAGGTTTTTCACTGTTTTTCATTTTAGAGTCGTCACACTTTATACAAATGCTTATTTATCTTTCCAGAATCGCAGAGTAAGCACAGCGTTGCATGGCGGAGAATTGTGGGTTCTAATAAGTTCCATTGTGTACGTTTTTGTCATATTGTATGTTAAATTCAATAAAAAGATAATCGCATTTTTTTTTTTTTTTTTTTTTTGTGATAATGGCTTTTGTCACTACGTCTGCGACAATTCCGCCAATGTCGAGTTCGAAAAAGACACGTAATGTAGGAAAATGAAGTTGACTATTTACTCAAGCCGGTTACTCGGTTGGGCTACCTGCGGACAAAGCACATAAAAATAGGCCCGTTCAAGACCTTTGAGTGTCGGCGCGAGTTACAACCGAACAACCATCGAATTTGATGGTTGTAAAACGCTCTGACGTTTATAACTGAAATACTCTTACGTGATTGGATGATATTGGCGGCCATATTCTATAATGTCATCTACTAGAAAGAGAGAGAAATAAAAAATCATGTGAAAGAGGGAGATAAGAGATTTGATTGATTTGACTGCAATCCGTTCAACGCCTTTGAGCGAGTTAAAAAACAACCGGACAACTACACCCAGAGGCTCTGAACGCGCCTCAGTAATATAATTTGTGATTATTAATGGCTATTTTTTAATTAATTTTGTGTAAAATTATAAGAAAAATGTAAGCATTGCAATGCTTATTGTCATCGTGTGTTCATTTTGTAGCATGTGAAAATACGTAGTTCCCTTGGATGTAATAGCCGACTGAGGGAGCTTATGAGCTTACGGCAATGATGTCTCCGCAAAGAAATTGACTCGTAAGAACCCTGCACGGACCCATCTCACCACCACATTTCTGTTGTGTTTAGCTCCTCGTCGGCGTCGCTTGGTTGGTTGTTCTCTGCCATCCCAGCGACATCATAATTGAAATAGCAAGCCTGCCCCCCTAGACAAGATGCCTTTCGATAATCGCAAACGCAATCGCTAAATGGATAATGTATGAGATTTGACAATTGCGCTCGAAAGCTAAACGAGGGCTTATGTCAAATCGCATACATTTTCCTTCTAGCGATTGCGTTAGCGATTATCGAAAGGCATCTTGTCTAGGGGGTCTGACCGCGAGATTTATTGCTATCAAAGAGACTCAAAGAGTGGAGAAACGCTACCGAGCAGGTCTATGAAGAATCGTCTTGGAGCAGTTATTAGGGCGAGGGGAGGGAACACAAAATATTGACACTTATTTTTAAAGATAAATAAAATTATATTTAATAATTTTTGTTGTTTTATTCATTCATTATTTTTCCCTATTTCCTTGTTTTCCTACCTCCTTCACTTAATCCGGGATAACTCCACAATTACGGGCTCGATATAAATTAATTTTATATCGATTTAAAGTGGACAGTTGCACCTTTAACATGTCATTTTTATGATTATTAAAAATTTATTTAGTAAGCAAGATCACGCGGAACCAATTTCAAGTAACTGATTCCAAACTTTTGCTCGCGAGTGTATTTAAATAAAACAAAATCTTACCACTCACTCTTTATTAAAACTTACAATTATAAATGCTGTAATAATGCAAATCAAATTCTAAAATAAGTTATTTGGATGGGTGCTATCATTTCTTATAATTACATCTACAAAGGATTTATCGTTTATTAGATAAATTTTCACACCGTCTAAATACAGTTTCTATAATAACAGTTTATATATTCTTAGTTTGATATAATACTCATAACATTTTGTATAAAGCTATATTGGTATAATAATTATTTTGTATATTTTAATTCGATATAATTTTTAGTTCTGTAATACGTAAATATACCTGATTGTGTAAAAAACTAACATTTTAATTATAAATTGATTAATAAATATTATTTGACAAGTTATTGTTGTTTTCGATAATATAATACTTCATTCAAAAGTCAGTGACAGAATCGAATCGCTGCAAAAGACCACATAGTCCGTGTCAGAAATCATGTTTGCTTGCAACTTTTTACATAATTTTACGAACAACGGCCTTACTGCTTATCTCAAAGCGATCACTCGCTGTCGCTTTCGTGACATCAGAACAATAGTTTTAATTTAACAGATCAGGTGACATTAGAACTATTGTTCTAATGTGATCATGCGCGTATGTCACAAAAGCGATAGCGAGTGATCGCTGAGATAAGCCGTAGGGCCGCAGGTGTTCTATAAAATATTAGTTGTATCATCTGAATATAACATGAAACGGTAATTTATATAAAACTATTATATAATATGTGCCCTATTTAATTCTATGACTATACTTCATCAGTGAAAGTGTGCCCAGACTTGCACAACACTTGCAGTGTAAATCGAACTTAAATCCCCCGGGATGCAAATAAATTTGAAAATCAAACGAGGCTCCGTGCATTTTTCGGCCCGTTCCAGATAAGCATTTTTAGCCATAAATATCAACATTTTAGCATCTCTGCGTTTCATTAGCCGGTGATGCTAGTTTTTCTTGCTGGTTGTCATGCGTTTCATATAAGCATTTTTGACACGAAATGCTAGCATCAAATACCCATGTTAGTAGATGGGTCCTCTGATACCACTTTTTGACAGCTTTCAAATTTGACGTTTGGAATCTTTTTTTCATGAATCAAAACGGATTTTCAGCGGATTTAAAGAATTTCTGATATTTATAGTATCAGCCAATTCTGATTTATATTATTAAAAATTTTAAGTGGCTGGACTAATTAAGTGAGGTGTCAAAATTCAGCATGAAAAATCATTACCTTGCGTTTCATTTGTAGCAATTAGCGCGGCTAAAAATGTCAACTTTTCTTATAAGAAACACAAAACGAGGCTAACATCAGATGTTAGCCTCAGAAAGTAGCAGTGCTTTATCTGGAACGCAGGGTATATGTAACAATTGAGTAGGATTTCTGTCTCACCACCAGAACATATTTTTATTGAAAATTAAAACTGAATTATAAAAAGCTTTCATTGAATTTTCAACGATTATACACGAAGATATTTCCATTTTTTTTTGTTTTGCTGCATTTCTTGCAAATTTTAAACTATGGCCGCGCGCACCTGCAAACAAGTACGGCGTTGTTGCTTAGCCGTCGCACCGTTGTCATTGCACCGCGTTAACATCCGAATATTCTTTTTTTGCGCTTACTCATTAATAAGTACTTATTACGTTGTATACACTAATGAAGGTACTCTATAAATGAGGAATTTTTAATTTGATATTATTACATTTCTCTAAAAGGCAAACAAACCAATCTTTGTAAATACATACAGCTCAATTACTAACCTCAATTTTTATTCTTAGTATTACATAAAAAAAACTACATAGTCAAAGTTAGTCACAAAGGCTAAACTATTATTTATTCCAGATGTTCTAATTTCAATATAAATTCTCGTAGAATTAGGTACTTCAAAAATAGCTTTTATTAAACATTACTTTCACGTCAAATTTCCTGATGAAAAGCAGAGTACACTCACCTGGAAAGTAAATGATCAATTGCATTCCCTTTTTTATTGACTGTTTAAACACCTTGGTAAACAATCTTCTATTAAATGTTTAATTAAGTTAGATATTATAAGAAATGATGAAATTTTATCCCACCCAGCACCCACACTATCTTCACAACACATTTAGAATTATTGCTATATATAAAAATAGGATATAGTGCTAAAAATAGTAAACTGATCATGAACAATTTTGTGACAGACTCACCCTTATAGTATTATAATAGGTTGTAGCACTGAAAAGTTAAAATCTTGCATTACAACAGACTTTATTAACAACAATGTCTTCGCTTTGTTGGAGAAGGTTTGGCTTTAGTCGTTCTCTTGCATCGCGGAATGGACTTAATTGTTTATTGACAAATAATAACTGTTATCAGGAGTGCGGAGCTATATGCATATGCATAGTAGATAAAAATGTAGAATTAATTGATCACAATACTGTATGTGCACTATGAGTCTATCCTGTAAGCATGAGCCTATATACGTAATTGCGGCCCTAGCGTTGTTTAATAAGAGATGTTACAGATAATAGTAATTGTGAAGGTGTCGTTTAGCGCTGCGCCTTGTCCTGCGCTAGGCGACGCAACACGCGGTGGCCGGAGAGGAATGTGAGTAGAGCCAGGGGCGCCAAATAGCGCACTGTCTCGAACATAGTCAGCTGCAGCCAGAACGCACCATATAACGCCAGCGAAGCTGCAACACGACGAAGTGATCAATAAGCTAAATGAATATTTTAACGTATTACTTCGGATTTGTCACTTGCTTTGTTCCCACGGGGGGACGAACATAAAAATAAATATGATCTGTCACCCTGACAGCGACGCGGGGATAGTTCGATTTTTTTCACTCATTCACGGATTCATCTGTCCCCATACCACAAACTGGAGGTAAGCTTAACCTTTTTATTCCTGTTTATCCCCAAATGAATAAGTATACAGAAGACTAATGATATTTATTTATAATCAATTTATAAAATGAAACATTATTGTTTTATATTTTTGTTTTAACCTTTCCGTATGTGAACTAAAATGATGGTCACTTGTTTGTTTATTGCGCACAGCGCCCGGCGCAAGGTCGCTGCATTATCAATGTTAGGTATAATACCTATAAGTACATCATAGTATATCGTGCCTACAAGCTAAAAATTCTTTGCCAGTTCTGGGCGTGCGGCGATGTTGAGCGCACGCGCTTAGAAATGTAGGATTTCAAAAGTGCTCGTAATATGTGGATTTAAACAAAAGAAAAATTAACCCCGACCTTTTATATTACTTTATACTATACCTGATCGGAACAGCAGTCATTATTCCCTCAAAAATAAAAGAGAAAGTTAGTCTTTTCTACTACCACAATAAGGAAAAGTTATATGAAATTCCCTTGCTAACGTGTTTTAGCGGGAGGAAACGTACTAAATTCAATTTCCAACTTGTTTGTTGTAATCGGTCACTTTCTTCCGGCGGTGAACCATCTAATATTCTTTTTCTTAAGCCGAAATTACAGTTTGATTTTTAATTCAACGGAATTCTGACAGATGTCATCCATAGACAAATCAGATATAATTAACCTTATCCGCTTAGAATTTTTTAAATATTTAAGAACAAAAAATATGAAACAGAATTAGATCAAGCAATGACATTGTAAATAGTGTTTATTTTGTGCTAAATGGAAAAACAGAGTAAAACAACATATTTCGCAAATAAAAATATTTATTAATTATCATCACTTATATCATCATTGTCGTCATCATCATCAACTCGTATTATAAAAGAATCACACACTATCCAGCAGATCATTAAGAGGGCACATTTTATCTTCTTTTTTAATAATATGGTTTATGCATTCTTGCCATTTTTCAGCTGTGATATTATAAGCCCTCTAAAAAATAACAAAAATGCTGCACTAGTTGAGAGCAGCATTTTTAGATATTTTTTTTATTTTTTTTTATTCAATAATGGATGTGTCCTGAAGCGTCCCTAAAATTTTCCAGGGTGATAAAAAAAAATTTCTCAAAAGAATGCAGGGAAATAAAACACTTTTTTTTTTCAAGTTAATGCCGTTTAAAAAATGAACTGTACATTTCAGCATAGAATAAATTGACCATAGTGTAGATAGCTTTTTAGTCTTAGCAATCTCATTAAAATATGCCAAAAATACTGTTTCGGAGAAAATGTTCATTTATTTCTTGATTTTCCAACTCATAAAATTTTCATATACCTACTTTCATGTACTTTTCTTTCGACTTCGCTGGAAGCAGATTTCCATTTCCAATTTGGCTTTTGATCTTAAATCTGGTCGAGTACAATCAATGTCCATTACTCTCTGAACCGTCGGGACTCGTTTTTAATTAGTAAATTTATATATATGTATAGGTATGTAAATAACAAGTCAAGACGAATTTTCAACTTTGCCGCCAATTTTCTATTTATTAACCGTGCCGAAAGACAAACGCATTTATGGCTATACAGCCACGTGAACGCAATTTGTACTAAGCAAAGAGTCTTACCTACTTTGGTATGTCAAGATTGATAAAAGAGATCCAATCAAAGAGTACTTAATAACGCCAGCACGCCGTTTCATACAACATTGCTGGAGCGTTGTCGTGTTCCAAATTCAAAAAACGCCCCAGCAATGGATTTTGATTTCCTTTGTCCGTAAAATCGATACTTCGCGTGTTCGTTTTTCGAAATAAAAAAAAGACAATATATCCATGCATGTTTGAGAAAACAATAACAGACCTCCGAGCGCCAGATGGAAGAGCAGCGCGGCGGGCGGCGGCCGCAGGCGGGGCCCGAGCCGCGCCCACAGCGCCAGCAGCAGCGGCAGCGGCGCCGCGCACAGCGCCGCCGCCACGTCCGACACGAGCCGCGGCGGCCGCGCCTCCGGCGACCGGAACACGTGCGCGATCTCCGCGAGCGGTCCGCCCGGCCGCGACCCGCCGACCACGCCAACCCCGCCGCCACCCGCACCTGCACCCGACGCCGACACGACCACTCAACCACAGAAGATATAATGGTACCTACTCCGTACAGAACGGCCGCTCACATCCCCGCACTCATTTCAATTACCTCACCCCACCACGCACTTCGTTGTAGACATCACTGACAATTATTAAGGTAAGACCGCACTAGACGGAACTGCACTACAGCGGACCGATGCGGCAGTACTAGATGAAGTTCGATATATCGCCACACCCCGGACACTCAATACAACGTTCGCAAATCGATTCCTATTACTACTACTTATTAAGTAGACATATAGCCGATTTCACCAACCATAACTTAGCTTAGGAAGCCCCTAAGATGTATGCTGTCACTTTTTGTCTTTAATGAAAAGAATGTGACAGCATGCCACCTATGAGTACCCTCAGCTAAGAAGAGGTTGGTGAAAATGGCCATTACTTAGAAGAAGTAGTACTTACTAGAAGTTAGTTATTAAGATTCCACGCACACATTTGCGCGTGTATAAACGTCGTTTGCTTAAGTAGTACTTAAGCAAATGACATTTGTACACGCGCAAATGTGTGCGTGGAATCTATTAGGGCTGAATGCGCGGTTATCAATCGAAATGTCGCGAGAAGTGCAGCGAGTGCCTTCTCTTTTACCCGCATAACGCTATCTCTGTTATCGGTCGGCGCTCGCGTCTACTCGGTGAACGTGAATTGTCGCCATGCCCGAGCGATCGCGCGCCTTTGTTTGTGTCAGTAATGTCTACAACGAAGTGCCGATTGGGGTGAGGTATTTGAAATGAGTGCGGGGAGATGAGTGGCCGTTCTGTACGTAGTACTAATATGTATTCTGTGCTTAAGGTAAGACCGCACTAGGCGGAACTGCACTACAGCGGGGCGACGCGGCAGTACTAGATGAAGTTCGATAAACCGCACTGAAACTGCAGCGGCGCGACAGTTTTGTCCGTTAGTCTAGTCGGTCGGCAAGAGCTAAACGCGATGGATGAAATTGATGTAGAAGTCATAGTGTCACTACTTTGCGAGAAAAAAAAACTAAGAGCATTCATGACATTCCAAAATCGTTATTTTTTCTAGCAGTAGTCATGTTGTACTGTTACTAACTAATAATATTAACTTTTCTTCATCCGCAACAAATTGCACGTTCTGCTTGTATGAAATATGAGGTGACGCGTCGCGGTCGCGCTGCTTACTGTAACGCACCTAGCGGTAACGGAACTGCGCGTCGCGACACTGCGCGACAAAGTTGACCAACTGGTCAACTTTGTCGCGCCGTGGCGCTCTCATACAATTTCATACAAAGAATATTTGGCCGTGTCACGTCGCGTCGCTCCGCTGCAGTGCAGTTGCGCCTAGTGCGGTCTTACCTTAAAAACAAGGACGCGCGCGTTCTTTGCGCGTGTACAAACATTATTTGCTTCAGTAGTAGTAATAGGTAATTGATTTGCGAACGTTATATGGAGTGTCCGGGGTGTGACTCAACGTCGGACTCGTTTCACTAACGCTACGGCGGCTCCACCTGCGTCCTTGCGCGTTATCATACACGGGACAATTTTGACACTACACCGGTGTGGCCAACGGCGTGACGTGTTAATTTCTATGCGGCATTGTTAATGGCGTTAGACGTTAATACAATGTAGATTTTGTATCAAACTTCGCAGATATGGCCACCGTGTTTAACCATTAGTTTTATTTAACACATTTAATAAGGCGTATTACGACGCAGGCGTTAACACTGACATTTACGCAGGTGGAGCCCTAGCATAGTGCAGTGATAGGTTGCCTTCCTGGATAATGGTAATTAATAGAGCATAATGTCATGAACGCTAGCGTAATGTGGCCACCACAGCGGGTAACGATTACATCCAATCGAGTTGCCGTGACGACTCAATCGTAAGCGTTGGCCTTCCTTTTTCGAATGCTATAACAACTTACTGCTTAGTATATAATAATAAAGCAACTCTTACTGATTCTGATAAGGTTTTCTATCTTTGTGGACAGCTTACTGGTACGGCATTAATTTAAATATGGGGAATTATACCCAGCAGAGCTCATAATTATAATTTTATATGTATACAACACTGAAAAAGATCAAGATGTGCGTTCCTTAGGTACTTACTGCTTATTTGGATGAAAATTTTATTTATATTTTGAATGTGTTTTGTAAATTTTTTAGTGAGTTGTTATGAGTGAGTGTTGTACAAGTCGTTTTCAATTGTAATTTGATATTGCTTTTGCAAAATGCATCTCCTTATACAGAAATTAATGTCTATAAATTAATTAAGTAATGAACGTCTCACCGGACAGAGTGGCGTCCTTGCCGAAGTTGAAGGCGACCTCGGCGAGGTCCCAGGCGATGGGGTTTGATACGGCGCTGTCGCCAAGGTACACGCTCAGCGAGTACGCGCCCGACACGTGATCCAGGTGCTTAGCGATCGCGCCCACATTCTGACGAGTTCACCACAATAATTGGGATAACGATGAAATATTAAAAAGCGAAAATATCTAACTAATTAAATAATGTACATTTTCTACTGCGTTATGATGTCGTAGTTATGTAATGTTTTTTGTCTACCTTACCATTGGCGGTCTACTCAATTTACCATTTTCTAATAGAAAACGTTCAAATTTATGTGAAAAGGAAAAATTTAATAGCTCTTTTAGAGATTAATAGCTTATATTAGATTTTTGTAAAAAATCAGGCTTTTAAATTATCAAACCATATCAACTGATGAGAAAATATATTTTAAGTTACAGGTCGCACAGCATGACTTACAAGGTCAACTTTGTAGGCTTTGGCACTATCGGGTTCTGCGACGAAGATAGCCTCCCGGTCTCCAGAGGCCAACCGAACAAACGCCTGCTGCACCCACACAACCTTGCCGTGTTGGTCATGCACTGAGAACTTCAGTGACACCCTGTCATAACATGCAACATATATATAAGCATCAATATATTAGGTCCTTAGATATGAAATTGGCGTTTTGCCGTACTAGCCACTTTGATCTCAAATATCTCCTCTATGGTTAGGAATTCCAAATTCAAATTTATACAGCTATTTACTCATGTATTTGTGTTTCGAAAATTATAATTCACTTATATATTCACTATAGTTTGAAAGAAAATACGCCGTCTTAAACCCTACAACCACAGATTACGTAAACTCAATGTCATAACAATATAAATTGTTGTTGGGTTTTTGAATTTTTATGACCCGGTCCTTGGCGGTTATTGATATGCTTTTGCCATGGGCTTTTGAAGCAGACTCGATTTTGATTTTCAATATTGTATTTAAAAAGTTATTGAATTTAGTTCGAAAACAATATTTTATTTTAAATTAAAGCATTGAGTAGTTACTTACGATTTGATTCCTACAAAATGAGTGAATTATTTATTACATTCCCATTTAACACAAGCTATGCTATCTATGCAGTTTTAGACGGAACTAATGCTAGACTGTACCCCGTGACCATAAGCAGTTGATTTATATTAGTGCACGATAAATTAAAACAATCAAAAATTAACTAAAAATAAAATTATTTCAAAAAATCTTTTTTAAATACAAGCTTTGATGATGATATACAAAGACATTATAAGAGTAGACCAACAATGCAAACGAAATGTATGAAGTCCCCTTCAACCAATTTTGATATGATAATAGCTAAATAAATAAGCATAATTAAGACTCATCGGTAATAAATAATGTTACAATGTGATTTAGTTTTTATTACTGTTCGTTTTTTACACTACAAAACGAAGTTATTTGGGCATGTTTAAGTATTTTTATAACTTGACGCGCGCTCGACAGTCGAATGCAGTACAAATACAGTATGAGTAGCGGCCGCCTGACCGCTGTTGTGGTTGAAGGGGGTTTCTTAGAGGCCGCGCGTATTGTCGGTCTATCTCTTATAATGTCTTTGATGATATACATCATAATATTGCATGCAAAATTCCAGCTCAATCGGAGACCGGGAATTGGGTCCAATTTGCAAGATTTCATTACAGACACCGGACAGGTGAAAGTAAATAAATCTTGTAATAATATGTTTCTTAACACTATAGGTGGGCTATTGTCTAAGAAAAAGCCTATCACGATCGCTTATAATTTGACAGTAATTGCGCTGTGAACATAAGACTCTGCGTCGACTTCCTTTTATAAAGGAGCGATGGATGTTCTGCGACTGTCAAATTGTAAACGATCGCAATAGATTTTTTCTTAGACAAGAACTCCCCAGGTTTTGCAAAAGTCGAAAGTAACCTCAATTGAACACTTTTGTTTTATTTTTTAACTAGTTTTATTAACCGAAAAAAAGGAAATTATATATTTTTCGGAATTTTCGAAATTTTCTCTACATTTTGGTACCCATGTACCTCAAGAGCAAAAACGTATGGAATATTAGCGACCTCCTTTGTTCGATGTTGTTGTCCATTATGAAATTCGCATTCGCGAATTCGCTCAGGTTTCTTTCCTTAGTAGTAAAAATTACTAGTGAGCTTTCATAAAACAAAATATTATTTGCAGTTTGAATTACAAACATATCTGTTTTGTCTCTGGAGACATACATCAGTTTTACACAAAAGTTATACTACAAACAAGTAACAATGCAAAAAAGTGGTAATGACGAAACGCAACATCAATAACACTAAATAATACAATAATGTCGTTGTATCAAATTGTAGATATGGGTAGGTAGATCACAAATTTTAATGTGTATCACATTTTCAATATGGCGGCTAGCTACTGAAATAATAATAATATTTTCCGAATTCCACTTTTTTTACCGCTTTGCCGCCCCTAAAAATTTGCCGCTATGGGCCCGGGCCCACTTGGTCATACATACAACTAAGTTGGGGTTTACCATAGGGGTATGGTAAAACTGAACATGATTGTATGTTATGGACTTCGCTTTATCATGTGTTTTGATGGTCGTGCTACGGGGGCTAGTCTGGCCGGTTCGGAATTCTCGTTAACCCAGCAAAATGCCAAGCAATTATTGTAGGTGGTCCTAGGATTGTAGCTAAAGTGGTTTCAACAAATTTGCATCTGATTATATTTGACAATAATATTGTCCCATTTTGCAGCAATGTAAAGGATTTTGGCCTCTATATAGACTCGACGCTTAACTGGCAGCCTCAGGTTACTAGCATCTGTCAACGGGTTACTGGAATGTTACGGTCCCTATATCGGTTAAAGAACTTTTTGCCTGATGTTAAGAAAATGCATGTTCAGACCATAAGAATAACTAATAATACGAGTATAGAAGCGAATCTCCTTTGTGGGTGCGCCAAATGCCGCTATTTGCATACCTACAGCACCCTTCCCCCTGTAACGCCCCGCAGTAGTCTGCGGACGCCGCTAGGGTCACCACATGGACGTATGGTTACCACTAGGGCATGGATACCGGTATACCGGTATACCGAAATACCGGTATACCGATAAAAAAAATTCGGTATTTTAATACCGGTATTTGAGGATAAAATACCGTTATTTCGGTATTTCAAAAAATATATATTTATTTTCGCAAGGGTGTTTAAAGACTATGCGGAACGCTCAATTTCTATGGTTCATCGTGATGTTCATACTGCTGATCAGTTTTCATATGACAATCACGAAAAATTTCGATTATGGAAAATCATCACAAAATCAACTACGCAAGACACTGCATGCATATAACTATATTTAGGTGGTATTTAATGATACTGCTTTCAGTTGTTCATCTAATGAATTACTTCTACAAATAAATTGCTGTTAGCACTCTGCATCTGCACAATACTGCAGAAACAATACGTAAGCACTCTGCTTTGAAGCGGCAATCACACCAACCAACATCATATATCTTTCTCTCTTATACATTGGGCTAGTGCACGGCCACGCTGCACCACTCCCTCAGTTTTGCTGTTTTCCAGTAAGTGTATTATCTATGCTGTTTTCATTGAAGCGAGAATATGTGCCGATATATAGTTAGCTTCTTATCATGACAATACTTTAACAATAATTTTGGAGTCCATTTAAGTGTGAAAACATCATCACCACGCACATTGTGTGAGTAGTGTTGTGTTTGTATCCTGTACAAGTGCAAACAAATAAGCTGAGTAAGTACTTTAACTTTTCAGCAACATAAGAAAGATATTCGAAATTATTGTTAAATGGTTTCTTATCATTAGAGAATACGACTGATTTTAATACCTATTTGATTGTGATATTTGTGTCAATGAAACAATATAAATAATTCTAAGACGAAACCGAATTTTCTTTAGTATTCTTCCTCCTCCTTGAGTCGTATTCCTCAATATTGGGGGTTTTGACCTGCCTTCTGTATCACTTTCTCACGTACGGTCTTTCTCCGTCTGTTTCTGTCTCCGGCTGTGTAGGGGACGTTGTGGATTGTGGAGTCAAGAGCGGTGCGGATCTGGTCGGACCAACGCATTGGGCTGCGTCCACAAGACCTTTTCCCATCAACTTTACCGGTCACGATGAGTTTCTCGAGGTTATCACCGTCTTTCCTTGCAATGTGTCCGAAGTATTCTAGGACTCTGCGTAGACACTCAGATGACAGCCGCGAGGAGATTTTGAGTTCTCGTAATATGGAGGCGTTAGCCCGAAATGCTGTCCACGGGATACGGAGCATCTTTCTCCAGCACCACATCTCAAAGTCGTCAATGCGTTTGCAGCTTTCAGTATCTACGTCTCAGCGCTATAAGAAAAGATCGAGAAGACTAGAGTCCGTACCAGTTTGGTTTTAGATTTTACGGAAATGTTGCGATCTCTGCAGATTTTTTCAAGCTGAGACATGGCGCTTTTGCCAATGCCAATTCTCCTGCGCACTTCCTTTTCGCACGGTCCATCGTTACTGATATTAGAACCCAGGTAGATGAAGTTGTATACTATTTCTAGGTCCAGCGCGCCTCGATTCGTCGTCGACGTCGACGTGATCTCGCTTAAAGAGGCTGCAGAGAGGGAGCGGGAGGAAGATCCCCAAGCTGCTCCCCTCCGCTGCAGGCGGATAGGCAGGCGAAGGCGGGCATTCGCACAAGCAATGCCCGTCTAATGACCCTGCCGTAGAGACCTGCGTGCACGGTTGGCCCCGTGCACGCCGCCGTAAGGCCCCTTCGTCTGGGAATCGCCCTGGTGTTCTCGGACAATTTCTCCTTGGCGATAGCCCGATAAAGCTGGTCGGGCTTGCCCGTACGAGCTGGTAGTGATAGTCGCAGTGTGGGCCCTACCATGCGCGCCCACAAGGGCAGGGAGAACACCAGGGGGTTTTAGTGGTCGGCCTAGCATTCTGCCGGGCCAGTCCCATACACGCCTGCCATCTAGCCAGCTGCGGTTACGATGCGATTGCGCATCTTCCCCCGGAAAAAAAGGTGCAGCGCCCCTGACTTCTAACTTCCCAGATCTATATCTACACCATGATCTTGGTTTTGGACCTGTTTATGGAAAGTTCCATCTCCTCGCTAATCCGCTCCATTCGGCCTGGAAGTACAGACATTTCCGACTCATTTGCTGCAAGGAGCGTAGTGTCATCGGCGTAGCGCAGGTTGGTGATTTTCACGCCACCAACTGTGATTCCACCCTCCCAATTCTCGCAGGTTCGTCTCATCATGTATTCACTAAAGGCGTTGAATGGAATGGGTGACGAAATACATCCCTGGCGTACTCCTTGGTGAAATTTAAAGGGTTTTGAGGTTGTTTTATCGACTTTTACGACTCCCTGGCTTGAACCATACAGGGTCCGAAGTAGAGATGATTTGGTACTCCAAGATCTTGGAGGACCTTCCATAAGCAACCCCAGTTGATATATTATTAATATTCTTAATCCATTTTGTGGTTTTTAGGGAGATGATAAATATTTTTAGTGTTTCTGCCATAAAGCGTAGAAAACTGCTTTAATCGCTCTCCCCAAACAAGACTTACCAATCGTTATTGAAATCATTTAAATAGTAGGTCATTAACAGTATTTAAAAAATACCGAAAAAATACCGAAATTTCGGTATACCGGTTTTTGAAATTTCAATACCGGTATCAATACCGGTATGAAAATCTTTCCGATATTCCATGCCCTAATTACCACTTCAATATTTTTTATATAGGTACCTCCATATTTTACATTAAATGAGAAACTGAGCATACACCGAGTCTTATTGATTTTGTACTTCAAGTGTAGCGAGCGAGCGACTATCTTTAGCAATAGTACGCACATTTTTAGTTTTTTTGATTCCGTAGTTATAAGAACCTGCCTATTTTTGATTAATTGAGATTAATCCCTACACTTAGAGAACAAAATCATTAAAATGTTTCGAATTTCGATGTACAAAAATGATTTGTAATTTAGGTATCGTACCTACGTTTATAGTCCAAGAGCTGAAGTTATGAATGTACTAATGGATAAAACCTAAGCTCACTTTTTACTATCAGACCAACATATTCACTTGAAAAAAAATCTGTTGTTTCATAATTTTAATCAAGTATTGATTGTATTTAAATTTTATATGGAACAGTGACAAAGGTCGATAAAAATATATATAGCAATACCAAAGTTTCTCATAATTCAAATTATTCCCGACTTGACAAAAAATCCCATACTTACAGAGTTTCAAAATTGCACTACAATGACAGCTTTAGAAACTCGATACATTATATTGTATTAGCTTTGACATGTAATGAATATTACGAATAAAACTGTATCTGTATCTAGGGTAGGTATAATAAAAATAATTTTAAAGTATTCAATCATTTTTATTTAAAAGGTTTCAATTCAACAGAAATATTTACAAATGTCTGATATTTATAAAAGATGGCGTTTTTGTAGATGATTTGAAGTTTCGGTTATTAAACTTCAACGCGTAGTAAATACGCATTCTTATAAAAAGCTTAATCAGGTAAAAACTTTAAATTTGGGGTTATTATGGCAATGTTTTTGCACCCATAAATGCAACAATAAGTCGGCATCGCGGCGATTAGGTAGATAGCGGCGCGCGGGAAGGATTCACGTGCGTGCGGGATGCGGTGCGCGCCTTGACTGGCGATTCCGTTCAACGGAAATCAAACGGTAGGTAAATAACGTGGCCTTGAGCGCTCGACGGCCGGGAGTTTCGCTTCTATACTCGTATTATTAGTTATTCTTATGGTTCAGACCTTGATCTTTCCCATTGTCGACTATGGTAACGTGTGCTATCTCGACCTGAATGTAGATCTTCTCCTTAAATGTTATTCCCTTTACTCAAAGAAAAACAGGCGGTATTGCTCCTACTACATACAGGGTCAAGTTCTATGTAGGAAGCAGGTTGCAAAGGGTCTTGGGAGTCCGGATTGACGAAGAATTATCTTTTCGACCGCATTACGATCTTATCACTAAGAAAAGTAATAATCTCCTAGGCTTTGTTATTAGATCAACTAAAGACTTCAAAAAAGTAGCTCTCTTAAACTCTTTTTCAGTCTAGTGAGGAGTGTATTGGAATATTGCTGCCCTATTTGGTCCCCTCATTATAAAATCCACATTGACAGGATAGAGAGGATACAGAAGCGATGTATGAGGTACGTCAGCCGAAAGTATTTGTTTGGTCGGTTGCTAAATAGCTACAGTGACAGGTTGGCCAGATTTAATCCCTATCTGTCCGTCGTAAGAGATACGATCTGCTTGGCCTTCACACAAATTTACATGCATCAATTGACTCTCCAGCACTTTTGTCATCATTGAACGTGTTAACTCAATATAGAACGCGGATCCCTAACACTTGTAAGAATGTGCAGATCTTTTAATGAGCTGGCGCGGAGTAACACGTGGGCAGCTTCGCCCGGTACAAAAGGATCGTCACTGATCTCATGAAAGGCAAGTGACTTACATTGTTTAGATTCAGGTTTAGTTTAACTTTACAAAATAATATGAATGTAATAATGTGTGTACTGTAGATAGGGCATGGATCGGTATCCATGCCCTATCTACCGGTATTTCTATCAGTATACCGAAATACCGGTATACTGATAGAAATTTTCGGTATTTTGATACCGGTATTTGAGGATAAAATACCGTTATTTCGGTATTTCAAAAACATATATTTATTTTCGCAAGGGTGTTTAAAAAGACTGCGGAACGCTCGATTTCTATGGTTCATAGTGATGTTCATACTGCTGATGTGTTTTCATATTATGACAATCACAAAAAATCTCGATTATGGAAAATCATCATAAAATCAACTACGCAAGACACTGCATGCATATAGCTAGTATTTAGGTGGTATTTAATGATACTGGTTTTAGTTGTTCGCCTAATGTATTACTTCTACAAATAAATTGCTGTCGGCACTCGTGCACGTACGGACACAATACGGCAGAAACAATACGTAAGCGCTCTGCTCTGAAGCGGCAATCACACCAACCAACATCATATATCTTTCTCTCTCATACATTGGGCTAGAGCACGGCCACGCTGCACCCCTCCCTCAGTTCTGCTGTTTTCATTGAAGCGAGAACATATGCCGGTTTATAGTGAGCTTCTTATCATGACAATACTTTAACAATAATTTTGGAGTCCATTTAAGTGTGAAAACATCGTCACCACGCACATTGTGTGAGTAGTGTTGTGTTTGTGTCCTGTACAAGTGCAAACAAATAAGTTGAGAAAGTACTTTAACTTTTCAGAGACAAAAAAAAGATATTCGAAATTATTGTTAAATGGTTTCTTATCATTTGAGAATAAGACTGATTTTAATACCTATTTGATTGTGATATTTGTGCCAATGAAACAATATAAATAATTCTAAGATCATACCGTATTTTCTTTAGTATTCTTCCTCCTCCTTGAGTCGTATTCCTCAGTATTGAGGGTCGTGACCACCTCTCAGTATCACTTTCTCACGTACGGTCTTTCTTCATCTGTTTCTGTCTCCGGCTGTGTGGAGAGCCTTGTGGATTGTGGAGTCAAGAGCTGTGCGGATTTGGTCGAACCAACGCATTGGGCTGCGTCCATGAGGCTTTTTCCCATCAGCTTTGCCGGTCACGATGAGCTTCTCGAGGTTGTTACCGTCTTTCCTTGCAATGTGACCGAAGTATTCTAGGATTCTGCGTAGACATTCAGATGACAGCCGCGAGGAGATTTTGAGTTCTCGCAATATGAAGGCGTTAGTCCGAAATGCTGTCCACGGGATACGGAGCATCTTTCTCCAGCACCACATCTCAAAGGCGTCTATGCGTTTGCGGTCTGCAGCTTTCAGCGTCCACGTCTCAGCGCCATTCGAAAAGATCGAGAAGACTAGAGTCCGTACCAGTTTGGTTTTAGTTTTTACGGAAATGTTGCGATCTCTCCAGATTTTTTCAAGCTGAGACATGGCGCTTTTGCCCATGCCAATCCTCCTGCGCACTTCCTTTTCGCACGAGCCATCGTTACTGATGTTAGAACCCAGATAGATGAAGTTATCCACTATTTCTAGATCCAGCGCGCCTCGATTCGTCCGGTGTTGGAAGAGTGGGTTGGGTGCCGGCAGGGCGGCCTCACGTTCCGCATGGTGCAGGTACTGACCGGGTATGGCTGCTTCGGTCACTACCTGCACCGGGTCACCCGTCGGGAGGAAACGCCGCGGTGTCACCACGTTGTGCCCGGCCTGGCGACCCCAGCGCAGCGAGTTTACCGCTGCGCTGAGAGGCGGAGACCTCTCGCTGCCGAGCATGGTCGTGGCCATGCTCCGCGGCGAGGTGGAATGGGAGGCTATCGCTTCCTTCTGCGAGGACGTCACCTCGGCGAAACCCTTGGCGAAAGCCCGATACAACCTGGTCGGGCTTGCCCGGACGCGCTGGTAATGGTGGTCGCAGTGTGGACCCTACCATGCGCGCCCACAAGGGCAGGGAGAACACCGGGGGGTTTTAGTGGGTCGGCCTGGCACTCTGCCGGGCCAGCCCCACACACTCCCACCGTCTAGCCAACTGCGGGTATTGTTCAATTGCGCATTTCCCGCCGGAAAAAAAAGGTCCAGCGTGCCTGTGAGTTTTAACTTCCCAGGTCTATCTACCATTATGATCTTGGTTTTGGACCTAGTTTATGGAAAGTCCCATCTCCTCTCTAATCTGCTCCATTCGGCCCAGAAGTGGAAACATTTCCAACTCATTTGCTGCAAGGAGTGTAGTGTCATCGGTGTAGCGCAGGTTGGTGATTTTCACGCCACCAACTGTGATGCCACCCCTCCCAATTCTCGCAGGTTCGTCTCATTATGTATTCTCCATAAGCGTTGAATAGAATGGGCGACAAAATACATCCCTGGCGTACTCATTGGTGAAATTTAAAAGGTTGTTTTATCGACTCTTACGACTCCCTGGCTTCAACCATACAGGGTGCGAAGTAGAGATGATTTGGTACTCCAAGTTCTTGTAGGACCCTCCATAAGCAACCCCAGTTGATATTTTATTAGCATTCTTAATCCTATTTATTTTAATAACTCATTTTGTGGTTTCTAGGGAGATGATAAATATTTTCAGTGTTTCTGCCATAAAGCGTAGAAAACTGCTTCGCCTTCCCCAAACAAGACTTAACAATCGTTATTGGAATCATTTAAATAGTAATTAACAGTATTTAAAAAATACCGAAAATATACCGAAATTTCGGTATACCGGTTTTTGAAATTTCAATACCGGTAAGAAAATCATTTCGGTATTCCATGCCCTAACTGTAGAGTTAAGATGTTAATACATTAGTCATTTTAAGTTTCTTTTTTTATACTGCACCACGTCTAGTTTATGGGTAATTTAATTTAATAACTGTAAACATGCCTTCGCAACATTATTGTCATACTGTGTACATTTATCTAGAATAACAGTCTAGTTATAAAGTACATTATATACAGTTAAGTATGATTGTAATCTATCAATATTTCTATACTAAATAAATAAATGTCCATCTCACTGTTCTGAAATAATTCATTCCTCCTTTTTTGTTCAATCCATTCTTTTCTAGAACGCTTTGCCGATGGATATCAAGAAATTGACTAGCAGGTTAAGTTTCAAAAATAAATTATAGAATCATGTGCATCAGAATTGTATTTTGTAACGTCACTTATTTGTTGGCCTTATTAGCATTGCTACTTGTTTGTTTGGTGTATTATAATATGTATTAGTTTATTTATTTAATTATATATATGTATTAGGATAATAAAAACTACATCTACCATCTTTGTTTTATGGGTACATCTACCACATTTGCTCTCTGCACTACCTGAAGGTTGACTGGTAGAGAAAGCCTCTGGCATTAAGTCCGCCATTGTACACATTGTACATAAATAATTAATAAAAATGAATATAAAAAATGTAATGCTTACTTTTGTAAATGATCTGCCTGAAGCTTATTCGCAAGCTTGCTGGGGTAAGGCACGGTGGTGACCTTTGGACTGGTGGTGCCGTCAGCATCCCCCACCCCGACTTCAGCCGACGCCAGCTTGATCTCACCCAGCACCGCCACGTTTAAGCTTGTACTCTTAGTGCCTGCGCTTAAAGCGATCTTATACAGCCCATACTGAGACTTGATCTTGCTCAGGTTTAACACGTAAGTGGTGGGTTCTTTGGGCTTTTGGGTAAGCACTTGTTTGGACAGGACCACGACGTCATCAGCGAGCCTCGTCCCCGATTGCGCCACCACGTCGTCGGCCGACAATCCTTTCACGGGCCGCCCGATCAGATCCGAGATGGTGAACTCTATACTATCCGAGTCTGATGTCACGTATTTCTTGCCTTTAAACATTATGCTGATTGGGGATGGCTAAAAGAAAAGCATTGTTTGTGATTAATTTAAAAAATTTCATAATAAATTACGATTACCCACTTCCAATAGTATAAATTCCTTTTTTTTACGAAAGAACTGTGGCGTTGTAGTGATAATAATAAGTTATTTATTTATATTTATTAATTTGGGTTTATTGATCTGGTTTATTGATCCTGATCGATCCATTCGACGTGGGGGGAGCTCTGGTGGTCTGAGATACAGGTTTTGTTAGCTTAGTTCAGCCACCAGTCTCCTACAATCTTAAACATGTACACCCTAGATTAAGATCAGCTGAACTGCATTATTATTAAGATTGTGGAGAAAATAAATTAAATATTATTATTATTATTTATTTAATGAGAATATGTCACTCAAATCGGGTCTAAGCTATATATACTATTTTATATCTTTAATAATTTCTTTGTACAGTTTGTAAACATCCTTAGTTTTCTTTGTAAGAAAAACTGTTAGTAGGCTATATAATTGTTTTAATAACTCCTAAAGGTTATAATTATCGTCCTCCTAACCGATATTCGGTCACAGCGGCCAATCTCAACAGAAATTAGCCATTTGCGCAGGAAATATTATAGTGCACAAGTGACTGCAAACGCAAGTGCACTCTCTGATCCTTTACTCGCCTAGTCCTATGGGACGGTTAGCCGACAGGACCGGGGCGAGATCAGGCGCAGGACCCAGTGTTTAATGTGCCTTTCAAAGCAAAAATGAGCTCAAGATGTTCCGTATTTTGGTCACCCATCGTAGGACTGACCACAGCCCGGTGGCCCTCTTGCGACGTCCGCAGAGGGTCTTAGCGACCCGGGCCGTGCGAGCTTATCGCACGGTCAGTCACGGCGCGGCCTACGTTCTAGCGGGCCAAACGCCGTGGCATGTCGATGCACGCATCCTCGGAGGTGTATCGACATCGGGTTGCTACTCGTGAACGGGGGGGACGATCCGCTCCACAGGAAGTGGAGCGGATTCGTACCCTGGCACGTACCAGGCTCTGCGTCAATGGGGTGTGGCACTCGCCTCCCCAGCTGCCGGCCACCGGACTATCGACGCGATCCGTCCAGTGTTGGAGGAGTGGGTTGGGCGCCGGCAGGGCAGCCTCACTTTCCGCATGGTGCAGGTACTGACCGGGCATGGCTGCTTCGGTCACTACCTGTACCGTGTCGCGCGTCGGGAGAAAACGCCGCGGTGTCACCACTGCGACGCTCCTGACGACACTGCCGAGCACACCTTGATGGTGTGCCCGGCCTGGCGACCCCAGCGCAGCGAACTTAACGCTGCGCTGGGAGACGGAGATCTCTCGCTGTCGAGCATGGTCGTAGCCATGCTCCGTGGCGAGGCGGAATAGGGGGCTGTCGCCTCCTTTTGCTTTTGGGAGCGGGAGAATGATCCTCAAGCCGCTCCCATCCGCCGTAGACGGACAGGCAGGCGAAGGCGGGCATTCGCACAAGCGATGACCGTCTAATGACCCTGCCGTGGAGGCCTGCGTGCACGGTTGACCCCGTGCACGCCGCCGTAAGGCCCTCCGTCTGGGGATTGCCCTGGTGTTCTCGGGCAATCCCCCTTGGCGATAGCCTGACCAGTTGGTCAGGCTTGCCCGGGGGCGTGGGTAGTGAAGTCGCAGTGTGGACCTTACCTAGCGCGCCCATAAGGGCAGGAAGAACACCGGGGGGTTTTAGTGGGTAGGCTTGGCACTCTGCCGAGAGCCCCACACACGCTCGCCGTCTAGCCAACGGCGGGTACGGTGCGGTTACGCATTTCCCACCGAAAAAAAAAAAAAAAAGGACTGACCACAGCCAAAGTTGCTTGACCTTAGCAATCGTTCGCTAAGCACAGGTGCCAATGCGCCACCAAGCTCCTTAAAAAAAAGGTTATAATATTACACACGTAAATACATCCATTTTACAAAACATAACCTTTTCTTTTTTCAGAATATCTATACACCGTGATTTTCAAATTACCCAAGAAACTTTTACTATGCGATCAACCTTGAAATCGTGATAAAGAAATCAGCTGTTCCATACATTTAGATTTAGTGGATGTTATACATTTGTATGGAATAGCAAATTTTTTTTACGATTCTAAGGTTGGTCCCATAGTAAAAGTTGTTCAGTTTGCTTGTCTTTCTACGATATTTAAGTTTCTTGGGTAATTCAAAAATTACGGTGAATATGTATCATTCCTAAGGTTGGTTTATTAGTATCATCATTTGTTTACGAATTTAGACTAATGTGGACGTAACTAGAAAGGGGCCGTTCAAGTATTACGTAACGCCAAAGGGGGTGTCTTGTAAAACGTTACGGTGCGTTTATTTTGCTCTCCTAACATGGCAACTCTTTTCATTTATGCTTTCCCTCTGCATTGTATGTTTCTGTTGCTTTTATGTATTCTGTGCCAGTGGTTACAGTTCCTCTTTGGTCACCTGGTCATCCGCGAGTGCGGTAGCGGCAGCCAGTAGTAGCGAGGCTCCTCGAGGCGTGAGCACGGCGCGCGCAGCTAAGTACCGTGCAAATTTCACGCGCTGCTCCTCCGTCAACGGCGCCGGCTTTCTCTGCGCCTTTGCTGACCTGCAGATGTGTATACAGTGTGTTACAAAATAACTAGTAAAAATATAATAAATTATTAGATAAGAAGCATAGTAAGCTGTCGTGTCAGGAAACCTGAGCACCGCACTTGTCATTCTGCCTACGTAGCTTAATTTTACTGAAATAGATCAATGAAAACTTTCATGAATTTTTATTTGGCAGTAAGTGATGATAAGGTTTTGAAATATTGTAAATGGCCTCTCTATAAGGAAGCATTTAACCCCCTTTCCGCTTTTTACTGGTATTTTTTGCATCACCGTGTATAACTTAAGTGATTTAAATAATACCATAACATAATCACAAAACATGTAAGCACACAGCAACACGACTTTACATGTTAACCTTGAGACGGCTCTTATGTCACTCATAATAGCGACGTCTTCCGTAATGACAACGTAAAGCTTGACCTGTTGCTGACTATACTAGTAGAAAGTTAAAAACGTTTTACTACATAGTACTATTATACAACATGTAAAGCGCCTTATTCATGATCCATTTGGCTGTAGGTACGTCCCGCCAAGGTCAGAACGACATAATAATTATCAATTGTTTGCTGGATTTGCAAGACCAATTTTTCATCTAACGAGCACCCCAAAAAAAATACATAATTTGGTTGGTAAATGGGAGCTAAATAGGAGAAAAACATTATTAATGTCACTTCTCAACTCGGCAGTAACTTTCCAGCCATATTGTTACGGATTATGTTTATTTCTTCCCTTAACAACATTTCTCTTTTTTCAGTAGATGGAACATATTACCGACCGTAATTATTGGTTTTTAAAGTTCTAGAACATTCAACACTTTTCTGTTAAAATCCAGAACTTTTGAGTAGTTTCAGGAATTTCAAGAACATTCAATGCTTTTCTGGAACTTCTCAAATATTAGCAAACATTCTGGAATGTTCAACTGTTCCCTAAACTTTCTTAGAGTCTTACGATTTCACTGGAATGTTCGAGAACCTTTAACAACATCATTCACGAAACCTACGACTCAGAGCGCGAAAACGAATGTATTTACCCATCCATTGTTTCAGTTTAAATTATTTTTTTAACTTGCTCTTTAATTTCTTTTTTCGACAATTCATATTGTGTTGTTGTTGATGTTCCAAAGACACCCCAGAGGTGCACAGGGCCTCCACAAGGTCCTGCCACGCCTTTCTCTCTGCTGCAACTTCCTAGGCACTTTGAATATATGAACCATATTTTTTGAATATTCAAATGCAACACCTAGTTTCTATGTGTGAGTTCATAAGATTTTACTTACCAAGGAACAAACTGCCATAGTGAATGTGCTGGCAGTATGCATATTTTCGTAGGAGAATACCAGAACTTCTACTACAGTCAGGGGCATTGTTGCCAGATTGAGACAGTAGAAAATGCCATATTTACCTTATAATTGTGGTGAGAAGCAAGGAGGTAACTGGCAGGCCTCCATCAAAGCTGAGCGCACGCGAATCTGTTTCATCAGCCGCCAGTGCGACGCCTTCGGCATGCGTTACCGTCCATGCTGTGCATCCCATGTGCTCACATAAAGCAAACACATATCCATAGCTGTAAACAACACAAAATATACAGTCAGCCAGAAAAGTAGTTTACCACCCTAAGGTTGAAGTTCAGTTTCATCTTATAAAACAACCCATTTGATCCATCTTTGCAATACTAGTACTGACAGGCAGGGTTGATAAAAATCGTGATTTTTTTGTTTTTGACAGATTTTTTTGATTTTTTTCAAAAAAAACATGATTTTTTTTATTTATTTGATTAATTTAATTTAATTTTGCAGCAACCAGGGTTGCTGCAAAATCATGATTTTTTTGTTTCTGACAGATTTTTTTGATTGCCAAAAAAAATTTTAAGCTAATAACACGGCCACGTCACGTCAGTTTAGGTTGCGTTCCGAAACAAAATTTCCTTTGTCGGGTAAAGTTACCCGATTGAAAATCGGTTTTGGAGTGGGGTAAAAAGTGATTTCGCTGAGAATTCTGACCTCTGTCTCATATTATGCCTCATCGCTATATCTCGGTAGAGTATTTATGTTCTATGATCACTCGCTGTCGCTATCATCTTTCTGGATTGGAGTTCATTGCAATGTGCAAACTTGCTACAATAATAATTCTTTTTCTTTTCCACATTTTACCGCGTCAAGTTAATGTCAACTGTCACTACTGTCAGTTACAGCCATGACAGAATAATTACCACCCCTGAATTTTATAGGATAAATAAATCGCTCTTTCCAAAACACCTCGATAAAAATCCTCCGAAAGTTAAAGTTATCCGTTTTGGAACGCAACCCAAGTAAATAGAAAACACAGGGAATTCCCCAAATCGTGTGTGTTAAGATAAAAATCGGTGTTGATGTGGAATTGGAGTTATGGTGTAAAGTAAATATCATTACAATTTTTAAATATCTTCCTAATACTAAAAAATCATTTTTGATTTAAATCATTGATTTTTTTTTAATAAATCACTTGATTAAAATCAGTGATTTAAATCATGATATAAATCATTTGATTTAAATCAATCAACCCTGCTGACAGGTACTACCTTGGTAGCTGTCAGTACTAGTATACCTTAACAGTATAGTCAAAGTTTTGTCTAAACTGGCACAGCACTTTTTAGCTACCTATCTTTCAACATGTATATCAATATTGTCAATTACTTTAAATTCTATTCTACCTTTGTGATTTCTTTTAGAGTGATGATATAAATTTTAGAATATAATTCAAGTGGCCTGAGTTTGAGGATAGGGGGGGTAGAATGCCTTATCGTCCTGAGGTTGGGATGAGCTCTCTCGTTTTTATGAATACTGCTTCACATAGTAAAAAGAATAGAGATAACAATAAGATTATTATTTCTATTGTTATAATAATGCTATTATTATCTTAACTGTTTCATTGACATTCTCGTTATAAATACACACAAAGAGAAGAAAATGTAAGAATTTTTGGAGACTAGTGTCTGAATAAGGCAGTTTCACCAGTGTCTCAGATTACCCATCCTCAGGCAGAATTAAATATTTTTTTATATTATATTTTATTAAAATATGTTTATTTAATTTTTAAGTTAAAGTCACCTCATACATACTTAGCAGGAGAGTCATCTTTCTTCAATAGCTGAATGAGATTTCTTAGTGCATCCTCCTTATCATAGATGGTTCCTCTCCCTAAAGCTTTCAATGAATAAACAGCATGGTAAATCTGAGGAACTGTTGCATCTTTTTTATCCAAAACCTGAACTGGTGTTTTTAAAACATCTGGTGACAATGCATTTTGACAGCCAGACAGGGCTGCAGCATTTGTGTGGTAGAAAATTTGTTCAATGTTGTTGACATCATATTTTGCATTTTTAATACTCTGCAAAAGAGAAAGTTCAGTAACTACCTTTGCTTTTATTAATTTTTATTGTTAGGTAATTGATAAAGTGATAAGACAAGAATAATGCAATTTATAAATTAACTGTTTATAGTAATGTAAGTTATAAATTAATTATTTAATTTGTTCAAATTAATTATTATTGTACTAAACAAATTCATTATAATTAAAACAAGTTTGATTTATACCTGACAAACATCTGGAATTGGCAGTTTAAGATCTTTTAATCCCTTAATAGCATAGTAAAGTGTATTAATATCTTTGCTTTTTATGCCTTCTTCCAAGATTGACTGCAAACGCTTCACATCAACAATGCCCTGTAGTATATTAGCATTGCTCAATTCCAAAGAACACACTATAAGTAGACATAATGCTGAAATACAAAACAAATTGTTTGGATGATAAAAGACAAATATAAATTTGACTTTGTTCTTTTATTAGTTCATGATCAGTATCACAATAACAGTATAATATTCATTAGGCCCTTGGCAAAAGTTTACCGCGACTTATCTAATTTCGTTTAATAACCTAGAAAAGGCCGGTATAGATATGACGTGTACTTTTCATATAAGTTAATCATGCTGAGAATCACTATCGAAGGTTGGTAAATACCAGATTTTTGTGAATTATCTTTTAGAAACACATAATGTATGATGATGTTACTATACATCATTAACATGTAATTCATATTACAATTACATACAAACTCAATAGTTTAACAAATACGTTAAAACAGTTAAAATTCGCTACCTTTGAAATTCATTGCTCAATAAAAAGCAGGTAACAAAATGTTGTTGTCGCGGATTGATTAAAAAACTTTTTGAAACTGAATTTCTGTGCTGAATTCAAAAGAAAGCATCCGGCGACTAAGCGCAGCCAAAAAACTTTGCAAAAAACACAGGCAGACTGGGCCACAAATTATATTCTGGGCAGACGTGAAGCAGACCCACAAATTATATAGCAGACCACAAGATACGCAGCAAAGAGTATGTAACACTACGTACATACGTAGTATCTCTCCTTTGTCTGTGCTACGTACGCATACTATGTACTATATAGAGATACGCAGTATCTCTATATCACAGACTAAGTAGGAGATACTACGTATCAGACTGAAATCTCCCAAGTAATTTTTATAAAGCCGGCTTTTGACTATAGGATGTAATATATATTACATGTTCAGCTATATATTACATCCCGGGTTTGCTGTTCTCACTATCAGATATATTTTTTAGAATAGTTCAGCTTCTATGATCATCATATACATCATAACGTCTTTTATTGAAACGGTTGACCTCTCGTTATTAAATGGATAATATGGAAATTGTTTTGCTAGGTACTTTCGATAGTTTATCAGACGAAGATGATGCAGTATTCGATTTACATATCTCATTATTTAGAAAAAATACAATAAACGTCGATTCTGGATATCGAATCTTAATAGACTAAAGGCCTTACTAATAACCATTGTATAAACCTTGTATAGTTAAGTAGTGTTTTGTCTCTTTTGTTTGAATTTGAAATGTCATTCGAGTGAACGTGACAAAACACTGTTTAACCAAATCAGGCGTATGAAATGGTTATTAGTAAGGCCTTAAGAAAAGATTATAGTGAATTTCTCCATGCAGCATCCTTAATTTCATTCATTTTATACTCTTCAAGATTAGTCGTAAACAAGGATATTTCCTAACACTTTCTATAAAATGTTCCATTATAGGGATAAATACGTAAATAGGTAAATACGTGGTAAATACGTAAAGAAAAGATTGCGAACCAAAATACCCAAAAATCATAACACGCGGACAGCTACGAGTATGTAAGTATGTGCGCATGACCGTCACGATTCGAAATGAAGGCGAGGCAGGGGCAGAGGTGCGGTATGCGGGAACGTGAGGTAAAATATATCGCCTTCAAATATAGCTCGGTCGGGCGAAAAAATATTTACAGTTTGGGGTGTAATATATATTATAGCACAGTGAGAACGGTCTCGTAAAAAAGTATGTCAAGCGATAAATGCAGAATACTTTTGAGAATACAATATGACAGTTCTTTTTTTTTATTGTTTTTATAGACGTGGCTACATCGAAAATAGCCTCAAATCATTTCTGTAGCTATAGGTACCTAGCTACACATACTTATATACCTATTTAGAATGTTATTGGGATATTTTGTAATCCTACATACTTCTTTGGGGATTTTATAAATAAAAAACAGTGGCATCTTCATTTATTGAATGATTTATTTTTTAGTTTCTTATTAAATTCTAAGGCGAGAGCTTGAAAATTAGGCAAATCTTGATTTTTTAATCTGATATTGTCCACACCCTTTAAAATCTTATTGATAATATTACACCAGTTATTTATTCCGAATCTTATTACAATTTTCGAAAAATACTCTGCAACTATCGCCTGATGCTCGGTACGTTTTACTAAATTAAGTGAATACTTAGACACAATATTAGCATAAATGGATTTTCTGAGATTTATACTATGAGCATTGTGTTCCAAGTATTCATTTGTCATAAAGCAACCACGAACACAACACTTATAATACATAATGAAAAAGCGTCCTAGCGCACTGTAACAACACAAACACAAAAAAAAAATAGCGTCCACGCGCACTTTCAGGGTATTGTTATCACAACAACAAGTGAAATCCTGAGATATTACTGATAAAGTGGAGAGGATAAGCAAATATTTACTTCACTCGATCGACACAGTAGCAGTAATGGCAGGCAAAATTATGTGTCAAATGACGGACGAGAGAGGGGGTGAAGAAAGAAGCGGGAGCGGAGGACAAATGTCACTTTCTTTCAAAAGTAAGTGGAGACTGTCATCTCGGTTGTCAAGGTGTAAATACGTGCAACTGAGTTTATTTCAAAATTTTTGGATATTTATCATTTTTATCGCCGTTTTTGTGTTATCTTTTGCTTATTTGTGAAGTGTTCCCGTTTGTGTAAGTTTTTTGTGCTTTTTTTTTTTACTCTAGGTGAGATCGACGACACTGGTGTCGATTCTGGCATGATTCTCTAAACCTAAAACTAAATTTGACAACAGTCTATCCTTATCATACTCTATACAAAATGACAAGGAGAGACTGTTGTCAAATTTAGTTTTAGGTTTAGAGAATCATGCCAGAATCGATACCAATGTCGTCGATCTCACCCGAACCGCCCGATCCCGGCCTGGACTCGATTCCACTATCCACTGGTGAGGACTTAAGCATAACTCCTGATGTCGGCTCCAGCTCTCGTCCTAGTCGAAAAAGATGTAATTTACAAGATTCGTCAGCAATCCCTAACAAAATTAATCCATCTGAAAATACTCCATCACAATCAATCCAACATATTTTTAAACACCCAAGCCTGACTGAAACTCGAACATATTCCAACTTGGATAAAGGTCCTTTTATAGTACATGTTTCCCGAACAGAACCTCATCCAAAGGCTGGTACAACAATCAACCCTATTCTTTTTGGTAAACTGTTAGTTAACGGTAATATTAAAAATATTGTCCAACAAGGGATTAAAAATGTGGGTAGAAATCGCATCTCAGTTCAGTTGACTACTGGTGACCATGCTAATGCCTTCATAACCAACCCAATCCTGGCTACCAAAAACTTCACTGCGATTATCCCATCCTTCAACATCACGCGTATGGGAGTCGTCCGTGGCATCCCAGCAGAGTGGTCTATGGAAGAATTTGTCCAGTATGTTGAAATACCTGAAGGTTGCGGACACATTCTCAAAGCGAGACGTTTAAACAGAAAAATTTTTAAAGATGGGGCCCCAGAGTGGATCCCAACTCGCACTGTGGTGATTACTTTTAATGGTCAAATCCTTCCATCTAAAATATTTTGTTTTTATACAGCTCTTTCAGTGGAATTATACGAACTCCCAACTATTCAATGCAATAGTTGCTGTCGATTTGGGCATGTTAAAGATCAATGTCGATCCAATCCAAGGTGTTACCGTTGCTCTAAGTCTCACCCAGGAATAGATTGCACGGTCTCTGAAGAGACAGCAACATGCCTCTACTGCTCAGGGAGGCACTTTGCTACCAACAGGTCTTGTCCAGAACATACAAGACAAAAATCTATTAAAAATACAATGTCTCAGAACAATGTGCCATATGCAGAAGCAGCTGCCCTTTTCCCACCAGTTCGGCAATCATACTCAAATTTTGTCAGGGAATCTCCACAAAACAATACTTCCTCGCCCCCCACCTTTTCCCCTATAAGTACACCACCCAGGCCTGCATACTCCCCTCTCACCCCCCGTCCCCCACAGTTACACCCATCCCCCATGCCAGTCACCCCTAAACGCCATTCACAAAATAAAGGCTATGATAAAGATACTCATAATGCAATGACAAATTATTATAACCCCCCAGAACCTAGTAATGGGGTAATGCTTAGGTCTCCTTCCTCTGTAATTAATGATTCCTCTTTAAATTATCAATCTGTCCATCACTTAGACTCTCTGCTAACTATGATTCTGAAGATTATGGACAAATTTAATGATATCTCCCCACCGCCCAACGTCGCTCATAAACTAAATCAACTTATGGACATTATTAATAAAATTCCATCTAATCCAATGGAATGCACGTAGCATTCGCCATAAAAAACATGACATCTTAGAAATGATTAATAGATTCAGGCCTGCTGTCTTTGCTATTTCTGAGACATGGCTTTCTCCTATCTCTAATTTTAGAGTTCCAGGATATGCCTGTCTCCGGGATGACAGAGATGATGGATATGCTGGAGCTGCTCTCCTAATAAATAAAAATGTCACTTTCTCACGTATTTCTCTTCCAATTATCCCTGTAGGTATTAACGCTGTTGCTGCTAAAGTCTCTAATTTAACAATTTTATCCATTTACATCCCTAATCCTAATATAATTTCTATAATATAATCTCTCTCATCTTATCTGGGGCGGACCCCATTACGACCCCCTAGCTTGTGAATTAGTTGACCTTATTGACACAATGAGTATTTGCTTGTTGAATGATGGTTCCCCAACCAGATGCACTGCCCCAAATGTTAATGTTAGTGCTGTTGACCTTTCCTTGTGTTCCACAGATCTCCTTTCCCGATCATTCTGGAGGGTTCTACCTGAATCATTTGGTAGCGATCATTATGTTATCTCCGTGACCTTGTCCTTCCCTGTACCCATGAATAGATCAGTTCCCCCGCTACTAAAATATAAACTCAGTGCTGCCAAGTGGGATTCTTTTGCGACAGACACCGATATAAATATCTTGTCTTCACCCAGAGACAATAACAACAGTCTCCAAGAGGACTATGATTTTTTCCTATCCTCTTTGGAAAAGGCAGCGATGAATAATATTCCTTTGAAAAAAGACAAAGTAGGTGCCAAAGTTTCTCCACCTTGGTGGGACTCAGAGTGCACTGAGATGCAGAAACGCCGCAAAGAGGCAGAGAGGAGGTACTGTAATGAAATGTCTATTGTAAACTTCATTTCTTTAAAAAAAATAACGGCGATGTCAAAACGTTTCTTCAAAAAAAAGAAAAAGACAGCCTGGGCTAATATCTGTGAGAATCTATCACCCCGTACTCCACCCACAATAATTTGGAAATTTATCAAACGATTTAGAGGCTGTTTTTCAGTCCAAACAGACACTAACGATGTCAGTACCTGGCTAGAAGACTTCCTACGAAAATTGGCTCCATTGGATGTACCTAATCTAGACTGCTTTCCAACTCCATATCCTACTTCAATCACCCAACATCCCTTTAACAACCCTTTTACAATGAATGAGCTTCTATCAGTTCTTGACCAATTAAAAGATTCATCCCCGGGCTTGGATGGTATCCCCTATTCCTTTATTTCTAATGCTGGGCTCTTTACCAAACGAATGTTTTTAGATCTTATAAATAGATGTTATGACTCAGGTACTGTTCCTAATTCCTGGAAAAATCAACTGATCATCCCTATACTAAAACCAGGGAAAGACCCTACCAAGGCAGAATCCTATCGCCCTATAGCTTTATCCTCCACTCTCTGTAAGATTATGGAGCACTTACTTAAAAGAAGATTGGTCTGGTACGTTGAGAGCAAAAATATCTTTAGTGCCACTCAATTCGGCTTTAGGAGTGGAATGAGTACCATGGATAACTTAGCTATTTTAACCACTGACATAAGGACTGCCCTGTCTAAAAACCATTTTGTAGTTGCAGTATTTATAGATATTTCCTCAGCTTATGACAATGTGATTCTTCCGGTACTCAGGCAGAAAATGCATCAGCTGAGTATTCCAGAGAGGCTTACACATTTTATTTGTAATTTGCTGATGGATAGATCGATTCAAGTGCGCACCCATGGTGCTCTTTCATCTCCAAGGAAAATATGGAAAGGCCTTCCGCAAGGGTCAGTCTTGAGCCCTCCCTTGTACAACATTTACACATGTGACTTAGATAAATGTGTAGATTCTTTTTGCAACATTCTACAATATGCAGATGATATTGTCTTGTACTCTGCCTCTTTCTCCTTGGAAGATGCAGCTAATAAGCTCAACCAGGCCTTATTTTATCTAAAAGACTGGCTTCATAACCATGGCCTTAACATTTCAGTTGGCAAAAGTAACACAGTAATTTTCACTAGAAAGAGATCCTATCCAAATATAGTTATTAAATATTGTGATCAGTCAATCCCAATAAGTTCCCAATTTAAATTTTTAGGAATTACTTTAGATAAAACTTTATCCTTCAAATCTCATCTCAATTATATTAAAATCAAGGTCGAAAATTCTCTTAATATATTACGTTGCTTATCAGGAGTTTGGTGGGGAGCGCATCCTCGCACCCAGAAGCTTCTTTACAATGCCATAGTTCGTAGCCTCTTTGAATATGGATCCATAATCTTGGAACCTTCAAACAAAGAAGCTTCTTTAGCTCTAGACAGGATCCAGTTTAAGGCTTTACGCATAATACTTGGTGCGATGAAATCGTCACCCACCAATGCACTTCAGGTTGAAGCAGTTGATCCTCCACTGAGTTTACGCCGAAACTTTCTTAGTGATAAGTACCTATATAAGGGTTTTCAAAATATTTATCACCCTTTGATCCCCAAGTTAAAACTCTTGTCTTCTATCATCCCCAATAATACTTACTGGTCAAATAAAGATCTCCCAAACCTAATAAGAAGTCTACATAAATTGTTAAAATATAACTTTAATTTTCACCAAATACATTTGCCCATTTTAACAACAGTTTCTTTTGATGCCCTTTTATACAAACCAAATATTATATTGGATTTAGATATTGATAAGTACTCTCCTGGAGCCAATAGTTTACTTCTAAAGAAAATTAATACTAATTGGAGTGACTGGCAGATTTTTTATACAGATGCTTCTAAGTCATGCGATGGCGTTGGTGCAGCTGTCTATTTTCCAAAATATAATGTATATTTAACTTTCAAATGTCCCTCCTTATCATCTGTATTTACTGGAGAAACGGTTGCAATATATGAGGCTATAAAATTCATTTATTCCCATAAATTCAAAAAATCTATAATTTTTTCAGATTTCCTTAGCTGCCTAAAAGCATTATCCTCCAACCTTTTCCTAAACAAAAATAGATCCCCTCTTATTTTACTAATTAAACAGCTGCTACTAGATTGCCTTGAAGTAACCTTTCTGTTGCTCTTGCCTGGATTCCTAGCCACTCAGATATAGCGGGTAACGACGCTGTAGATGCGTCTGCCAAAGATGCGGTTCTGACGGGATGCAATGATCATTACAAAGTCTATCTTTACGACCTCTGTTCACTGGCCAGAACGGACCTTATGTCTGACTGGAAAAAATGCTGCGATAAATCTAAGATCCTCAAAGGTAAATACTACAGCGACATTCAACCAAATATTCCATCTAAACCATGGTTTTCCCATTACCCGTGTGTCGACAAACGTACCACTTCGATTATAAGTAGACTAAGACTTGGCCATTCTTGTACCCCCATTCATCTTTATAAAATTCATATTCGGGACTCTCCTTTATGTGATTGTGGAACCGAGGAAGGCACTACTGACCATATTTTATTTAATTGTTCGCTAAATCCTATATCCCTGTATGATATGTTACCTCCCTTTATTCCTCGCCCCATAAATGTAAAGTCACTTTTAACCATGTTAAATTACCCCATTTTAAAAATCCTTTGTAAATATGTCTCTACTTTTAATGTTAAACTCTAACTGTACTGTGCTATATGTAATTGATATATCTGTGCTGTATGTTATTGTGACGTTCTGTTTTGTCCTTTTTGCAGGTAACCCAAAACGAATTAATTAATACTTTTGGCTATATTACATAAAGTAAACTCTAATAACAGTATTTTATCCTAAACTTGAGGTTGGCAGAAATGGTTGTGTTCACGACCGATTGCCATATCCTAAAAAAGTGAAGTGAAGTCAAAAGTAAGTGTCATGGCGGCCAGCTAAGCATAGGGTTTCCTCTTCTATGATTAGAGGCCATGCTCTATATAGTTTGCCACTGGATACAAGTCCTTTTAGCCTCAAGCAGACAGAATTCCCGTACCCTGCGTTCCAGATAAAGCACTGCTACTTTCTGAGGCTAACATCTGATGTTAGCCTCGTTTTGCGTTTCTTTTAAAAAATGTTGACATTTTTAGCCGCGCTAATTGTTACAAATGAAACGCAAGGTACTGATTTTTCGTGCTGAATTTTGACACCTCACTTAATTAGTCCAGCCACTTAAAATTTTTTATAATATAAATCAGAATTGGCTAATACTACAAATATCTTTCAATATTTTTTTAAATCCGCTGAAAATCCTTTTTGATTCATGAAAAAAAGATTCCAAATGTCAAATTTGAAAACTGTCAAAAAGTGGTATCAGAGGACCAATCTATTAGCATGGGTATTTGATGCTAGCATTTCGTGTTAAAAATGCTTAAATGAAACGCATGACAACCAGCAAGAAAAACTAGCATCACCGGCTAATGGAACGCAGAGATGCTAAAAATGTTGGTATTTATGGCTAAAAATGCTTATCTGGAGCGGGCCGGTAGTGTGCGTAGTATCCTCTTCTCTTCTTATTTTTGTTGATGGCAATTCACTCCTCTTCAACGTCTTGACATCTTAGACTATAGACACCAATAGACATGAAATACCTACGAAAAAAGCGTGCCAACATTTGGGTTGGTGCTCTAAGATGGCGGAAAAAAAACTAGGGACGCTGCATCCAAGATTCCACACTTTTTATGTTTTTCTTTATAGAATTCATTAAAAAATCAATAAAAAACGTATAACTGTAAAATGCACTCAAAAATAATGCTCACCGACTGATATTTTAGCACAACAACAAACACGGTGCTTTGTAATGGCGGACTGAACTGGACGCTTTATTTGAGACATATAATAACATTGCGAATCCATTGGTTTAGTTAATCTGAGCTTGACATACGTAGTATCTATATTAGTCTGTGGTCTTGACCGAAACACAGACATATATGTCTGTGGACCGAAATGAGCCCTGCGTTCCAGATAAGCATTTTTAGCCATAAATATCAACATTTTTAGCATCTCCGCGTTTCATTAGCCTGTGATGCTAGTTTTTCTTGCTGGTTGTCATACGTTTCATTTAAGCATTTTTAACAAGAAATTCAGCGGATTTAAAGAATTTATTGAAAGATATTTATAGTATTAGCCAATTCTGATTTATATTATTAAAAATTTTAAGTGGCTGGACTAAGTAGGTGAGGTGTCAAAATTCAGCACGAAAAAACAGTACCTTGCGTTTCATTTGAAACAATTAGCGCGGCTAAAAATGTGAACATTTATTGTTGGTGTAACTCTGAGAGGAGGGGTCTTTACAAAATAAAACTTGAGTCTTCACAGCATATTACCTTTTCTTTTATTTTTCTACACATTTAGATTTTTACTTTATATATAAACATCCCCAGTTCCAAACATTACAAAGCTATCAAAACATATATTATACTAAATTATTTAAACATTTTTTAAACAAACATTTTGCACTTTATCCCTTCAAAATCTCGGCTGATTCTCTTATAAAAACTAGTTCATCTATCTTTTCCTTTGACATATATTCAAACTAAAATCTCTTCATAAAGTTCAAAGACAAGTCATAAACTGAATTTAAACTTTTTCATATCTCTAACATCCCCTCTAAGTTTAAATTACAAACACCTTCTTAAACTCCACCTTAAAACCCATATACTACTACCATTTATAAAATATATATTAACTCAACCTATCCCCCAACAATAACAAAATTAGAAATTAATTAACCAACTATCATAGTATTAAAAACCTAGAACTAAATTTCGAATTAATTACCTAAACCACCTTAACTCTACTAATTCTATGAGAGAGTTCACAGACACATCACTGATCACTCACAATACTCTTGCTTAATCGTAAAAACTTCGTTGTGTCTAATCCTTTTGTTAAAATATCCGCAATATTGGTGTTGGTTGAACAATAGAAAATTTCTATCTGATTCTGTTCTATTTTTTCCTTGATGAAATGATATTTAACATCTATGTGTTTACTTCTTGTTGCTGATAGCAACCTTTTTTTAAAATGATTTGTACTTTTTTACTTTATTATTGTTTCGAGGTTTTTTCTTTTTCATGTATGGCTTGTCAGTCGAGTTTATGAAAATTTGTATTATTGTTTTGGTTTTCTTTAATTTCTCAATATATATCCTTTTTCCCTAAACGGAACGTCTTTTTCTGCTAAACCAGCCCCCACTAGCTCTCAGTTACTCACATTTGTGGTCCTTCGTTCGCTTTCTAAATTTTTCATCATTTTCTATATTTCGAATTTATTACATAAATTACAAAATGAAGACACGTTCTCAAACAAAGGGTGAGAGAAGCCAAACATGTACAAAAACTCCACAGCGAGTACGAGAAGTAGATAGCATGGTTCGCGAAAATGTCGTCGCGGCCGACTCTATTGTTTCAGGTTCGTCAGCTTCAACGTCTACTATCAGAGCTCGTTGTATAGCAGCTCAAGCAGAACACGCCAGGAAAGTATTTGAACTGGAGAAAAAAGGTTGCGGAAAAGGAAGCCGCAAGAGCTGAAGAACTTGAACGAGCTGCTGCAGAACGTGAACGAGCAGCATTAGAACGAGAACGTCAAGTGCTTGAACTTGAACTATCAGCTCAGTTGGCTGAGATAGAAGCAAATGATGGACGCAGCAGTCAACGTAGCGTGCGTTCATCTATTAAATACGTAAAGGGTTGGCTCAATAAATGTGTGGATAATGCAACGGAGCTTAAGGAGGTGGTTAGTCCCAGCCGTCCTGCCCTTGACAAATTACAAAGTACCATGTTTGTTGTTGTGCTAAAATATCAGTCGGTGAGCATTATTTGTGAGTGCATTTTACAGTTATACGTTTTTTATTGATTTTTAAAGAATTCTATAAAGAAAAACATAAAAAGTGTGGAATCTTGATTGCGGCGTCCCTAGTTTTTTCCGCCATCTTAGAGCACCAACCCAAATATTGGCACGCTTTTTTCGTAGGTATTTCATGTCTATTGGTATCTATAGTCTAAGCTCTGACCCCTTAGACAAAAACCACACGCTAAGTTTTTAATGAGTTTTTAATGAGCTCTTGATAAAAAAGAGTGCCGAGCGAGAGATAAATAACTGTACCGTTTGTCTCTTTCGTAAATTTGTTGACCACAAATTCTACAAAATAGGGATTTTTTCTTAATAACAATGACATTTACCCTGAAAGATGCTTTGGAAAATCATAATATGCTTAATAATCACGATTTTTAAGGAAGAGATCGCTTTTAGCGACAAGATTGCCCTATGTACAATTAGTGTTAAGTGTATTATTTATACGTTGACTTTGAGCTGGTTGGTGTTGTACAACAAAGAAATATTATATTCTATTATTTCAAAATGGGTTGCGCAAAAGAATTTTATATCTGCTTTTCAATACAAGATAAGTATTATTAATGTAAAGAAAAAACGTAATTTTCTTTGATTTGAATTTTCCCGCGCATCAAACGTCATCGAACGCGCTGACATGACAAATGAAGTTGTGAGCTTATGAGCTATGGAAAAATAACCTATAAGCATCTCGTGATTGTTATGAGAAAACAATAATTTATAATATTAAGTAATTCTATTGTTAAGGTATTCTCATTGTGATTTAGGAACTGACATTGTTAATAATAACATTAAATGTCGTTTCTTTTCTTACAGGTAAGTTTTTATAAAGTACCAAGTAAATACACACTTTTATTTCATGTAATATAAAATAACCAATAAAACTTTTCTTACAGAGAAACTCAATTGTGTTTGATTGACTGTGTCGTCCTAATCACGAAAATATTAGAAATTATCTTATATTAATATAATAATTATTTAAAAAATAATGAATGTCAATGATTGTCTTTCAATAGATGGGTCTTTCCAATCAGTATATTATGTTGAACCCTCCGCCACATAACAGATAATCAAATATGTCAACTTGTCAAAAATTAGTCAACACTAAAATCTCTCTGTGATATTTAAATACATACCTAGTAAAAGAATGTGTAATATTTTAAGAAGAAAAGAATTAAAAACATCAGTGTGAGTCGAATTGTTTTAACAATATTTAAAACTTTTGTAGTTTCGCCAATATCTTGAACATAATGTTTATGCCAATTCTTTTTTCGAATAACTTTACATCGCATCGTGTAAGCTAAATTTTAAAAATTGCGATACTATTTATTACCATGTGGTCACCCTACTACAATGACAACGAAAATTACTGACATTGACAAAGAATCGTTGTTGCAATATAACATTTTTTGAATACTACCACTAGAATATTTCCTGGACGTAAAATCATAGTGTTATAATTATTAATAGTAGGCTAAAATGATAATTTAATTTATTTTATGTTATAATTATTGCAAAAAAAACAATTTAGGTATTTTGGGCGTTAAAAGTAATTAAAATAAACAATAATCAAAAATCTTCATCTACCAATAGTTGTTTTATAACTACTAAATTATAAAATATACAACAGTAGCAACACTATGGGATAGGGATAAAAGGTACAGTTATTGCTATGTACCTCTCTCGGCATACTTTTGCACTTTCAAGTGTTTAGTCTTTATTCACATAGAAATAAAGTCCAAAGGACATGTCCACTTTTTGTATGGAACGTGGAATTTTATTCTGAACCTTTTTTAACCAGTTTAAAAATTTATGACGGAAATAGAACTTTATGAGAAGGATGTTTATCCATGAATATTAAAAATATTAAGGCCTGCATTTAGGAGAAAAAAATTAAAAATGTTTTTTTTTTAATTGTTTCTTTAGCAGGGCCACATTTAGTTTTTTTTACTGGCAATTAAAATGATGTCATTGTCAATGCCACTGTAGCTGCCGTTTTGACTTTTGTTTATTGTTTTGTTTGTGTGTATGTGTGTTACCTTCCTTCCTTTCACAAAATAGTATCTTTTATTTTCTACAGCTATGCTCAGGTTCTTGATTTTACATGTGATTTAAATATTGGCTTGCTAACTGGACTAAGTTTTCTCGTAATTTGAACGTACGAAGTAACCAGACCCAAGAATTGAACAACAAAATGTTATACTTCCAGGTTACAGTCGCACTCCTGATACAACTTCTCATTTTTTTTGTACCAGAGTGCTATAATTTGGAATGTCGAAGGGTACCATTATATTTAAGAAAGAAGATCCTCGGGGATTGTAAAATATTCGTAAAGTAATGCCAGAGTCTGTGAAAATCACATGAGTCAATATGATTTTGCATTTTTACGGTAATATAAGTTCACTGTATTGTTTACACCAAATAATTCATGCTTGACTTACTAACAATAAAATCAAAGAACAGAAACTAATTGAATTTGAAAATATAGAAAATTCCACTGATATAGTATGTAAATACTGGGCAGGTTTAACAGTCACACAATTTGTTTTATTGTTCTCTTGCTTAACTCAATTAGGTGAGGTTTGTTCAAAGCCTAAAAAGGCCTTAGGTTTATATTAAGTCAGACTATGGGCTAAGGAATCCCTTTGCAGAATTGCTTCTCGGGTATGCATTTCAAAAACTCATGTTTACTTATATAAAAAAGTGTTATTGCTTCAAAAATCAATATGCACATTTAGGTATAGCCCATATAAGCAGGGAAAACCTGTCCAGTAGAAATCCAACTATATGTTATACTCTTTGGGTCTGATTCAAACAATTCCATTGTTTTATTAGAGGTTACTAAAATTTTACTTACAAAAGTCCTCTAATTACCTATTTCAAAAGAAATCTTATAACTTACACTGCTAGCTGCAGTAAGCGACCAACCAACCTGGTGGTCACTCTATTTTAAATAGGGCATTAGAAGTCATCTTTGTACATATTGATGCTTAAATTCCACACTTGAATATGTTCCCCAGAATGAAAATATTCAATTTAATTTTAATCAGTCTTGGAACATATTAAATTAAGCAAGCTAAGTCATATTTTGTTCCCCAAAATAGTTCAGCAGTCTCATGTGATTATAACAGATAGTTATAATCACATGAGACTGCTGATGATCACAAGAGGAAAAATCAAATGAAATCCATGAATTTAGGATGGGCTCCGCACCAAACTCATATAACACCACTGGCTCAATTTTGAAATGACGTACTAATGAGGGAAGATGTTGAAATTGAATAAATAAAAATTACATAATTTCTGGGTTTTATTTCATACCTGCAACCAGTTTCTATATTACAACTCTTTCACATAGTTTCCACTATTATAATTATTCAACACTTCATATTACATATTTAGTACCCATGATAAAATCGAGGGTATGTAGTCATATAGAAGTAAATATTTACACTTTGAATTAGCATTATAGTAATCTTAGAGAATTTTGCACTTAGTTCATTATAATGACTTCATTAATTAGCATTTGTTTTGTAAAAAATCTTTTGTTATTGAAATAGTAAAACTGTAGCATTCTTAAGAACAGACCAGTATATTTTATTTATGTTGATATTTCATTACTGTGAGGTAGGTGCTTATCCTAAGAGTAGGCAGAGTAAAACAGGTATCACACACTAGACACTACAGCCAGGGGCTCATCCTAACAAATGCTGCACAAACACACTGCTACAAAGTAAAGTATAGAAGTCATCTGCCACCAACCAATGCATTTATTGTGCTAGATTTCATTTTAATAGCATGGACCTATTGATTACATGTATCATTTTTTTGGTCAGAGTCAGAGATGCTTGTTTGTTACCAGCAGTGACCTGCAATGCTGCTAATTTGCAATCCAATTCAATATGTGGTCACCTGGGGGTTTATGGTCGAAGGAAAAATCTATAACGTCTGCGCTGCCTTTAATTTGACAGTCATTGCGGCAACAACACAAGATTGTGCACTTCTTAATAAAAAGTATTGTGATTGCTTAGATTATAAGCGATCACGATCATTAGAATCACAAAATTAAACGCGGCTTTTTTGACGCTGTCACTTCTGCAAGAGAAGGCAAAGGGAGCTAAGTTCATACAGCCATGTTTTTCGTAAATCTTGACAAAACATTAAAAATGTAATTTATGTGAATTTTAGTCAGAAAGTCACTCACTATCACATCGTTTGTGCGCTTTTGTTACTTATTTATTCGTTTGTGACACGTTTCAGTAACTTGTCATTGGTTTCCATACAAAAATCGCTTTGTTTTACATACTATGAAAGTCAATCAGAAAATTGCTGTTTTTTTTAATTTGCAGGCCTAAAAACACCTAAATTTTATTCTAAACCCTAGATTTTTGAGTACTCTTTACAATAATACCTGAAACATGTTGGTTAATAAATAATTATATTCTTAGCCCAAAAGAGGACATGTTTTGAAGAGCTCATTCCTGTTTGAGTAATAATTCCATGGTTTTCCGCAGTCGTTCCACAGAAAAATGTATGGAAATGACTTTAACGTTTACGCTATTCTTTTCCAGCTAATGTCTTCTCCATACTTTTTCTGCGAAACGACTGTAGAAAAGTTAGCGTGTGGCATCTTTCTAGGAGGGCAGACCCCTTAGACCAGGGTTTCCCAACCAGTGAGGCGCGCCCCTCTTGGGGGGCATAGAGTACACCAAGGGGGGCCGCAGCGAGTGGCTCCAGAATTAAACTGTTTAAAGAATATTAAAATTGTTCATATAAACTACCGCCGCCGGTACCGCCTATGCAAATTCAGCGACACGTTGCAACCATCTTTTGAATAAAACTAAACACGCCAATATTTTCATCCTTTGTTTAATTTTCTTATTTTGACCTCTAGGGGGGCGTAGTATTTTAGCATAATCTTGGGTGAGGCGCAAAGGGCAAAATATAAACCCTATACCTGGCTAAACCCCAGGTCTTACCTCTACGGGGGAGTCGACAAGGGCAATAATTCGACCCCCCAAATGTGCAGGCCAGGGGTAGAAAAGTGTCTCCCAACCGGTTGTCGGCCGGCCGGGCCATTTCATCCCCAGCTTGCTTAGGGGAGTTGGTGGCGCGCGTCCAGGAACACGCGCCGTTTCCTACCCAAGCGCCTGCGCCGAAGCGGTGCGGCGAGAGGGTCAACCTCACGCGCCCGCTCCGCTGCTTCTTTCTGCGAGATCACATCCTCGCAGAAGGAGGCGACAGCGTCCCACGCCGTCGAGCTGATAAGCATAATTCACGTAAAACCGTTGGAGACTGCCAGCTTTGATAGGGACACTCGGAGATTGCAGAGTTTGATCGAGACAGGCATGGAGTTTGCCATGTTTGTTGCCGATAGACGCCGTAGTATACTACTCCCCAAAATATTGATACTTGATATGAGAATTTGAAGTTTTAATAGTAACTAAATATATTTATTTATACATATTAAAATTTATTAAGTATTTATATATAATATTTATTGAACTTAACAATATTGAACTCAGTCAGTAACAGCAATATATTATTAAGATTTAAAAAAAAATTAAAATGCTTGATGAAATTATTCAAATCTCGCATAGTTAGTTTTCGCATTTGAAAACTCCTTTTTTGTGTTGACATATAGACTTTACTCGAAGGTGACTAAGGGAATAACTGTAAAAAAAAGAAACAGAAAATAGATTGCTTATTATTACAATTATTTAACACTTTGACTTTCTCCTTAAGAACTTTTCAAATCGTCGAAGAGTTCCACACTCCAGCTCCATCATCAGATTAGCTCAAAAATACAAAATTATACTATTGTCATCCGAAGTACATAAACATGCATAGTTTAATTTCGAAAAGACATTTTTATGCACACAATAAAAATAATAGGTATAAACAAATAAAAATCAAAGTATCAAGACCATGCCATTTAGGCAAACATACCGCTACTTTTTAGCTACATTTTGTTTGCAGTTTTTTGGTTAAGCCGTACGTTTCCGCCTCTTGTTTGATACATTGGGCGATGCCAGACACTCCATATTTAAGGTTTTAAATGAAATTATAAGTTAAATATCACAAAATTCAACATAAAACAATAAAACCAGTAACACAACTCCAACGACTTTTGTAGATCTTGACTGCCATTTCAGTTATGAATACTGTGCTCTGATTGGTCGTTATGGATTTTGCCATCTTTGAATTGAATGGTACAGGACATTGCCGGGTTTGTTACGAAATCAAAATTTTAACCAGTATTTTGTATAGGATATTGCCCTTTGATCTAAGGATATTGCCATATTTAATTTATAATGTGTTTACCTATATAAACTACATCAACAGATTAATAACACAGTGGGGGTAATTCTGAGATTACCTGCACTAAAACTAAAACTAAAATTAAACATATAATTTTAAATTAGTTTTAGGTAATTCGTATTCTGAAACGCCGGACTCTCTTAATTTAAACTGTACTTGACAATTTCTTAAATTGAATACACAGATTATAAATACACCTAGTGCTGTAGAAAAACGGGATAATTTAGAAACATTAAAAACAGCTATATTCTACTAACTTTACTATCAGAAATTATTAATTTAAGATTTTATCGTATTTGTAAATAACAGAAAAGATTATTTATCATTCATTTTATCACAAAAGAAAAATTATTGGACATTTATTCTGCGATTGTGATGGCTTCGCGCCTATGCTATGAAATAAAAAAAATTACGTGGTAGTCTGTAGTTGTATAGATAGGTACTTCGTGACTTCCTCTGAATTTTAAAATTGCGTATTTTGTTACATTAGTAATTTTTGTTTTCTTTTCATAATAACCGCTGTTATTTATTGACAAATAATAGTAGGTAATTGCTAGGCAACAAATCTTAGATAGGCATACTTCTATCTGCATATAGAACATTAATTTCTGTTGTAAGAGTAAATACATACATACATAGCCTACCTATCATCTAAATGTCAGTACTATTAGACTACTTGGGAACAAACAAATTACAACTCACGACTTGGCAATTGATGCTATAAAAGCCTTTCCTATTGTATAATAAGTTTCCTGGTGCTGTAGGGTGTGTCAGTGGTGAAGCAACAATACCAATATGTGTACCATTTTTTTTAACGTTGGGAAATGCGTTACGCATACCTCGCGCTTGGGTAGGCGCGAGGTTATGTCGGACTCTCCGCGGCCACTGGGGGCAGAGCGCCAGCCAGAAACCGCGGCCTACCGACTAAAACCCAACGATGCCCCCTCACAAACGCCTTGGCACGAGAACGTCCATCACCGCCGCATCCTCCCCGTCATCTGACGAAGAGGATACGTCGGGGAGGGACGCCCCGTCGCCGGACAAGGCCATGGGAACCCTTTCGGACACTTCCATGACCTCGTCAGCGTCTGCTCGCCTATGGCGAGCCCCTCTCACCTCCCTAAAATGGGAAGGCCGGCGATGCTCCTGGGCATTAGGAGTATCGACGACTGGCGGTGACCTGTGCAATGCAGGACTCGGGCTTCCCGGTCCCGCGTCCCGCTGGTCACCGTCAGGAGGAAGAAGGCGGGCGAACTGCCGTCTCCTCCGCCCCGTTCTTCTGCGGCGGCAGGGATCTGCCGCTGGGTCATCTTCTCTGGCCCGTTCTGCCACCTCCTTCTGTGTGATTACCTCCACACAGAAGGAGTTTGCTGCATTCCAGGCCTCGACCAATATGTGTACCATCAACAGCTCCAAGTGTGTTTGGCATTCCATATATTTGTAGAAACCTAAATAGAAAAAGGACGGAGAATGTTAATGTATTTCTTAATAATTATTTCAAAATATTTCATTACTTTGTAAGTAGGTGCTCGCTCACTCTGCCTTGACAAGGTCCTTTTCTATTGCTGTTTTAGGAAATTAAATTTTTTTGTGGAGTTAATTTGCGCAATATTAAATCAGTGACAACAGTGACAGCTCTGCATGACCAAAGGCTGGCTAAAACCTTTAAATGTTCCGGTAAGGAGCCAATCTGTACTTCAGTGCAGTCTATAGCTTCTATCAAGTTGCGAGCGGATTGGCGAGGAAAACGAAATATTTTTCTAAAACGTTCGGGCATAGTAAATGGGTCTGATTTGTCCCTCAACTTCCTCAATTTTACTTTTTCTTCTCCTATTCTATAACATAAATAAGTCGATACTTTACAAATATATTTTAAAACTATGAGGCAGGTATTTATCTATTTTTTTTATATAAAACAAATGTTTTACCTTTCTGAAGACTCTATTAATGCCATAACAACCAATTCATCATCCATTTGGCAAGTTGCATAAAAAAATGCCTTCGGTAATGTTAGAAAATCGTTAAAAAGTAACAAGATAAATTTAGACGGCACCTAAAAGTTCACCTCCTAAAATTAGTTTGACATATTTAAAATTATAGAAAAATTAGATTTAGGAAGCATGTCAGAATACGAAAATAACATCTAACACTAAATTGAGTAGTTTAGTAACGTCACTCTTAATTTTAGAGTTAACTTGTGAGTTCTGAATACCAAACGGCGATTGACATTTCTATCTCCAATTTTATTTAGTTATAGTTTTAGGTGATCGCTTCAGAATCACCCCCAGTGTTTTTAGTTCATTTTTGACATTGAGTGGATATTGGCGCCTTTGTTATTATATGACTCATTTATTTGTGCTAAAATTACTATGAAAGTTGATTCAACCCTGCGAGCATGGACTTGTCGATTGACATATATCGATCGACAAAAGCATCTGTCTTTTTCACTCCTTAGGAATATCTGTCAAATTTATCGATTTTTGTCGAGTATGTCCTAGTATGTCGATCTTAGCTGTCAAATTTTGTTTCTCGAGAGTTCCATGCTCGCAGGGCAGTTCAGAGACACAGCTTAAATTCAATTTTTAGTTTGAGTGGCTTCTGTCAGATTTGACAATTTTGCCAATGTCGAGTAGCGAAAACACGGTTTATACGTAGTATCTCTATATAGTTTGTGGTTTAGCTTAAAAGGATCTAGCGGTAATATTTAAATATTTGGCCGGTTGAGCTACCTGTGAACAAAGCAAAACAAACATTAAATTGTTAGTAGCAACTTGAAGTTATGGTTAAAGAATTATTATGTCAATTTATTCTTGAAGGTATGTTGGGAGATGAGATATGTGAGGTGGGATGTAATAGGGGATAAATTTTTTGAGGGGTTATTTTATTACCTAGATTACTATTTTATGATTTAATTTTGTGTCTTTCAATATATTTAGAAAGTATGTTTAGAAAAGGGGTGTTAAAAATTTGTGTTAAAAGAAAATTCATATTTACAGGACGTGGAATGAAATCAGGAAGTAGGTGATATAGTGAAGTTTGTTGTCTTGGGCAGTTAAAGAAAATATAGTCCACAGTGCTTTCCTTCAAACTACATTCACATAATGGAATGGTCTCGAAAGCGAATTTTAGCCAAAAAGACTGGGGAGCATACATGTCCAAGACGTAGACGAATTATAGTTGAGGTGGTTAGTTATTTGGCAGATTTATATTTGAAGAACCATGGCTTAGCAGGGATATCCATCTGATTTAACTAAACTAATTTGACAAGATTAAAACTATCGCCATCTTTCTTTTTCTTTAAAGGATTTAAAGTGACGGCTTTATTTTTAGAGCTGTCAAATTAGTTTAGTTTAATTGAGTTGTGTGTTTAATTAAGTTGTCTGAAATTCAGACACACCGAGGCGCGTTCAGGGCCTTCGCGCGAAGTACAACTTTTCGCTCTAACCCCGTTCAATGCCTTCGAGCGTGACAACCGGGTGAAACAACCGCCCGTTCAAGACCTTTGAGTGTCGGCGCGAGTTACAACCGAACAACCATCGAATTTGATGGTTGTAAAACGCTCTGACGTTTATGACTGAAATACTCTTACGTGATTGGATGATATTGGCGGCCATATTCTATAATGTCATCTACTAGAAAGAGTGAGAAATAAAAAATCATGTGAAAGAGGGAGATAAAAGATTTGGTTGCTGCAATCCGTTCAACGCCTTTGAGCGAGTTAAAAAACAACCGGACAACTACACCCAGAGGCGCTGAACGCGCCTCAGGTGTCAATTCTGTTGGCATTAGTTGGATTAGACTAAACTAAATTTAGTTTTAGTGCTGTTAAATCGTGTTTTTTTGTTCGAGAATTTTAACTGAAAACACAATTTGACAGCACTAAAACTAAATTTAGTTTAGTTTAATCGAATTAGTGCCAACAGAATTGCCACCACAACTTAATTAAACTAAACTAATGATTACGGTCATACGGTATGACCGTAATATCGTATGAAATATCGATATATCTTATAGTACTGAAACGATATTCTGATATATCGCATATTATCGGGGTTCTTCGCTTCGTCGCCGTCGGGCATCCCTAGTGCAGCAGGTAGATGTAGCAGAATCAATAGTAATTTTAAATTTTTCGATTGCTACCTGTTATTTATTCATTCCATTTTCAACTGTTTAGATTATCGCAATGGCCGGAGCAATTGCAAAGGTTCCTACGTTAATTAATAGTACGTATTAATCTATAATCCTCTACCTTGATTAAGTTATGTAATCTGTTGATTTGATGTATTTATATAAGTGTAGTCATTTTAATTTCGTATTTTGTAACGTGTACATTACATAATTTAATTATTTTATTTCTTCTCATTAAGGTTATTTTTTATTTTTGTAGCGGCAATAGCTCAGGGCCGGCCGAAGTTTAATATCTTCATGAAGTATGCCAGAGTTGAACTGGCGCCTCCTAAACTAAGCGAGTTGCCACAAATCAGGGCTGGACTAGGCAAACTGATAACAAGCGCTAAAACTGGAGCATGGAAACAACAAACTGTAAGGCAAGCTAGCCTGAATGTCTTAGTAGGCGCAGAGGTGCTTTTCTGGTTTTATGTTGGGGAATGCATCGGCAAACGTCATTTGGTTGGTTATGATGTGTAGGTCATTCTAGATAATTGTACAGTTAGTTTGTGGAATAAATTGTAAAAAATAAAACATTGTTTGGATAGTTTGTGAAAATCGCAACTTCGTAACTTAAGCCGTGTCCGCTCCGCTTTGCAAACACGATAACATTGTAATCAAACCAATCTGCAGCTCTAATTCTCTAACAAAACATGTTAATCGTGTTAGAAAACTCGAAAACACGCAGTCTAAACCGGGTCTGGTTTTAAGGTATCCCACATACTTTAATACCTGCCATAAGACTAGAATTTTGTACCTTTTGTGAACGTTCTCCCCAAGCTGAGCTGAGCAAATAAATCTGCTGAACACCTAACAATGAACATACTCAACTCAATAAACATGTTTTAAGATATTTTGTAAAATGCCTATGCAATATGAATGACTATGCATTTATTATTGTTTTTAGAAATTATGTTTGAACATATCTACAGGTTTTATTATAGTTTAAAAACTGTTACCATTACAGGGGTACCCTAAATATTCATCATTATCATTACAGCTCATATACGTCCCCACCAAGGGGCTCGAGCCTACCCTAAGTTAGGGTGTGTAGGCCTTAGTCAACCATGCTGACCCAGTGCGTATCGGTCAACTTTACATATGCCTTTGAATTGTTTCGCAGATGTATGCAGGTTGCCTCACAATGTTTTTTTTCACAGTAGGAGTGTCAGACAAATGCATATATGAAATTCGAAAAAGGAAAAACACATTGGTACATGGCGGTCTCGAACCCCACACCTCCCAATTGGAAGGCAAGTGCCGAGTCCACACCTCACCAACGCTCCGACCCTGAATATTTAAGATAGCAAATTTTATTAAATATACCTATTGAATTTTAAGATTTTGTATAAATCACTTGTCAGATCGCAAGCAGTAAAAAAAATAACATCCTTCACATATATTGGGAATGGTTATTCAAAATAACCAGTTTCTTTTTCGTAACATAGGTAGTATCTGAAATTAAAGAAAGCCATAAGATTAAAAAATCTTAACTACTGAATAAAATAAATAGTTATTTTCTAAAATTGACAATTCCTGAAATTTATTATGCACCAAGGAAAGCTAGTATGCATGAAACGGGAAACTTCGACCTGTTACTGAAACCTTATCTTAAATAGACTATAGTTTTATTTTAATGTTTACTTACGTCGTCGATATACGGAGTCGGTGGAAAGGACAATGACAACTTTTAATATGAAAGCAATGAATTCGAAATAAACTTTATGGATGCTTTATACAAAAAATATTCTTTTCAGCATATATAACAAACAAAACCTCATAAAACTCACTTTGCATGCGCTTATTAAAATATTTTTTTTTAAAGAAAGTTGTACGCGACTGTACATTACTTCATACGAGGTGCGGTCCAAAAATTTCTGTCTGGAGAAATATGACGATTTAAAAATATAATAAAAACATGTCATTTATGCTGCTTATTCGTGTATAGTTTTGAAGTTTCTGTTGGCTGTTCCGTTTTGATTTGACGGCGTTTAGAATAATGGGAAGTCTGAAAGTTTTCGGAATGTTTAAGTTGGAATATCATTCCGTGATCAAGTTCCTGACAAAGGAACCGACCAACCGGCAGCCCGACCGATATAAAAAAAAGGTTAGATGCACAGCATGCAGCATGGATACGGAGATGCATCTCCGTCATTTTCCACCATTAAAGAATGGAGTAATCAATTTCGTTTAGGGCGGGAGTCCATTGACGACGAACCTTGCTCCTGTGGAGGCACTCACCGTGGACTGCGTCAAATTAGTGGAAGTGGAAGTTCTGAGTGATCGAAGACTGAAGACTAGGAAATAGCGGCAAGGACGGCTTTCGAAAACTTCAGTTCTTAGAATTCTCGGGTGCGCATTAGTAATTCGAATCCCGATTTTGGGGTTGAAAGGGGTTGTTTTTTATAGGGGTTAATTACCCCTTCCAAACGAGCCCCCCCTCACCGCGCGGAGACGCGTAGTTTTTGTTATATACGTGTTTGAAGTTTCGTGTAATGGAACGTTATGTATTTTAAGTTCGTGCACAGTGATTGTATATGTATATGTAGATATGTAGGTATATGTAGAAACTGTAGGCGGGTCAAAAATAGGTAGCGAGGAAGCGAAGCGACGAGCCTAGGTTTGAACATGAACCAAGTGCGCGAGCCGAGCGAGCGAAGCGAGCGTGCCGCGGGAGCGGCCCGGCGAAGCGCCAACGACTTTATGTGTATTCTCGACTTTATGCATACGAGTACTTATTGCTTGTGGAAACTGCTATTGAGGTTAGTTTTTCAAATTTCAAATGCTCATATCTCTGGAAGTATGTACACCCTGGGAGTTGGTTGGTGGGGGGGGGGACCTTATTTGTTCTCGAATAAGGTCCCATGATAGATATGATGATGATACTATGATATACATGAAAATTTTGGGTTGAATGACATTACGTAACATTAACGCATATAACATTAACGGTTAATATGAAACATTGGTTATTATGACACACCGTGTATAACAAACAAAATCTCATAAAACTTACTTTTTTAAAGAAAGTTGTACTCGACTATACATTACTTCATATAGATAGACAAGGAGACCAGATGCCAAATGTTGCTTAAATAATACATTTAAAAAATATCAATCACTCATTGAGGATTTACATAAATTTAAATATTAACGGTTATTGTTTCATCACTGAATTCAATTAACTATTTTACATTAACTTCTGATTGTAATTAAGTACATACAAAAAAACGAAACCTCGCTCATTTGGGACTCCAGGCACCTAGACTATTTACCCAAATAAAGAATTCTTTCGTTCTTTGGATTGAGGCGTCGACAAACTCTGAATCTTTGAAGAATGTATCGACAAACTACCAACTATCTTTGTCAGTAAGCAGATTTTTGCTAGGTCGTTTCGTTTTCGAGATCCAGGTGGCCCGGCTGGGGTAACGTTTCTCCAGCCGGGCCACACATATCTCGGAAATGCGCATGTCTCTAACTGTGGAATTTGTTCGGCAAACTCCGACAAAACACCGCTTCACTATTCCAGCAAACAGTTTTTGTCTACGTCTAAGCTGGGCAACACAGATCTCCAAAACCAAACGACATAGCGAAAATCTGTTTGCTGATATAGATAGGCGGCAGTTTGTCAGAGTTTGTCGATCCACCATTTCAGAGCTCACCTGCAGCAAAGTTGCTGCAACTGAGCTAGCTGGATCTCGAAAACAAAGCGACGACGTAGAGAAAAACTGTTTGCTGGAATAGTGAAGCGGTTGTTTGTCGGAGTTTGTCGAACAAATTCCACAGTTTGAGACATGTGCATTTCCGAGATATGTGTGGCCCGGCTGGAGAAACGTTACCCCAGCCCCCACCTGGATCTCGAAAACGCAACGACCTAGCAAAAATCTGCTTACTGACAAAGATAGGTGGTAGTTTGTTTGTGGCGCCTCAATCCAAAGAACGAAAGAATTCTTTATTTGGGTAAATAGTCTAGGAGCCTGGAGTCCCAAATGTGCGAGGTTTCGTTATTTTTTATGTTTTATGTACTTACAATAAGAAGTTAATTGTAAAATAGTTACTTGAATTCAGTGATGAAATAGTAACCGTTAATATTTAAATTTATGTAAATCCTCGACGAGTGATTGATATTTTGAAATGTATTATTTAAGCACCATTTGGCATCGGTCTCCTTGTCTATCTATATGAAGTAATGTACAGTCGCGTACAACTTTCTTTAAAAAAGTAAGTTTTATGAGGTTTTGTTTGTTATACACGGTGTTTCATAATAACCAATCAATAAATCAATGCGTTATCTAAAACTAATTATTAAAATGTGTTTACTCGTAATGTCATTCAACCCAAAATTTTCATGTATATCATAGTATCATCATCATGTCTATGAATTACATGAATATTTTGGGTTGAATGACATTACGGGTAAACACAATTTAATAATTAGTTTTAGACAACGCATTGATTATTTATTGGTTATTATGAAACACGGTGAATATGCTGAAAAGAATATTTTTTGTATAAAACATCCACAAAGTTTATTACGAACTCATTGCTTTCATGTTAAAAGTTGTTGTCCTTTCATGCCCCCCACGGTGAAACTTTACAACGCTTTAACTTTGGAAAGCCTGGCTCGATTTTGATTAAACAAAAACTATTAGTATAGTATTTCCACGAGTACGCGAATGAAATGCAGTAACTTTTATAGTAATATTTTTATGTGTTGGTGTGACTATCATTATTAATGGATTAGAATAGATCCAACCTACTTTCAAATAAGAATTATATTAAAGTAAAAAAATAATAATGAATTTAATATGTTGCGAAAAACTATTCCATTGCCTATCCATAAGATGGTTACCCATAGGTAATGAAATTGTTTTCCGCAACATGGTGAGGTTTTTTATTTTCCTAAGTTTTTATACTTTTACCAAAGATATTTTGATTGAAGTCAATTCAATTAATTCATCTCACTTTTTTAATTCACAAAAATCCATTTCAAGAGAGTAAAATCTATAGGAACACATAGATTTTTTTTCGATGCACCATATATTTAAAGTATGTTATCAAAACAAACCAATTTTTTGTACTAGTTTTATTTTAATGTTTACTTGCGTTGATATCCACCCAGGAAAGGACAACAACTTTTAACATAAAACAATGAATTCGTAATAAATATTATGGATGCTTTATACAAAAAATATTATTTTCAGCATATACACGGTGTTTCATAATAACCAATAAATAATCAATGCGTTATCTAAAACTAATTATTAAATTGTGTTTACCCGTAATGTCATTCAACCCAAAATTTTCATGTAATTCATAGACATGATGATGATACTATGATATACATGAAAATTTTGGCTTGAATGACATTACGAGTAAACACATTTTAATAATTAGTTTTAGATAACGCATTGATTTATTTATTGGTTATTATGAAACACCGTGTATAACAAACAAAACCTCATAAAACTTACATTTTTAAAGAAAGTTGTACGCGACTGTACATTACTTCATATAGATAGACAAGGAGACCAGATGCCAAATGTTGCTTAAATAATACATTTAAAAAATACCAATCATTCATCGAGGATTTACATAAATTTAAATATTAACGGTTACTGTTTCATCACTGAATTCAAGTAACTATTTTACGTCAACTTCTTATTGTAAGTACATAAAAAATAACAAAACCTCGCACATTTGGGACTCTAGGCTCCTAGACTATTTACCCAAATAAAGAATTCTTTCGTTCTTTGGATTGAGGCGTCGACAAACTCTGAATCTTTGAAGAATGTATCGACAAACTACCACCTATCTTTGTCAGTAAGCAGATTTTTGCTAGGTCGTTTCGTTTTCGAGATCCAGGTGGCCCGGCTGGGGTAACGTTTCTCCAGCCGGACCACACATATCTCGGAAATGCGCATGTCTCAAACTGCGGAATTTGTTCGACAAACTCCGACAAACTACCGCTTCACTATTCCAGCAAACAGTTTTTCTCTACGTCGCTTTGTTTTCGAGATCCAGCTAGCTCAGTTGCAGCAACTTTGCTGCAGGTGAGCTCTGAAATGGTAGATCGACAAACTCTGAAACTTGTCCGACAAACTCTGACAAACTGCCGCCTATCTATATCAGCAAACAGATTTTGGCTATGTCGTTTGGTTTTGGAGATATGTGTGGCCCGGCTGGGGATACGTTACCCCAGCCGGGCCGCACAGCCCCCTTAAACGCGAGCCCGATGAAAACTCAAATATGTCCGACAAACTTCGACAAACTGCCGCCTATCTATAACAGCAAACAGATTTTCACTAGGTCGTTTGGTTTTCGGGATCATAGATCTCTGAAACGCGCAGGCGACAAACTCTGACAAACTCTAGACATTATAGCGACCTACTCAAACAATCTATTTTTCACACTTTTTTTTGTAGCCCGGCTGGGGTCAGCCACACCCATAGCGCCTCTTCACAATCACCGACCACCGACGATTACCCGCGATCACGGTCCTGAAGAGTAAGGCCACTAGGATCCCCTAGGGGAGGGCTTCATCGCGTGCACGCGGGATATCATCGTCTATGATCGTCTTCTGGCGCCTTTTCACAATCGCCGATTACCGGCGGCGATCGTAGAGAAGTTCATGCAAATTGAGTTTTATTTTCCAATATAACCGTGTGTCTAAGAAAAAATCTATAGCGATCGCTTACAATTTGACAGTCGCAGTCCATCCATTACTCTTTTGTAAGAGGAAGTCGGCGCAGAGTCTTATGTTCACGGCGCAATGGCTATCAAATTATAAACGATCGTAATCGATTCTTTCTCAGACAATAACCACCGGGTTCGATTCCCGAACCGAGTACTAGTATTTTTTAAATAAATATGTATACAGTTTTTCTTGTCACTAAAATAGATGTCATGGTTACTAAAAACAGCGGCCGTACCGCCTAACTCATAGCGATCACTCGCTATCGCTGTCGTGACATTAGAACAATAGTTTTAATGTCATAGGTGACATTTGAGCTATTGTTCTAATGTCACGAAGGCTATAGCGAGTGATCGCTATAAGTTAGGCGGTAGCCCCCCTGATCATTGTGGTAGTTTTCCAATTACCGCACTAGAGAGCATTATGCGGCATAATGCTTAACGTTGAATGTTCCAACTACAGCAACACTTCGCACAATCGAGCACTCTCAAAAGCAATGTTTTCGTGTGATGCGTGCAATCGATACCAACTCAGTGACAGAAAATTAACAAGTGTTTTTTCTTTAAGTTGGCATTGATCGAAATGTTTTAGTTATATATAATCGTTAGTAATATTATTTATTGTTGAAAAATTTTTAAAGCTTTCGTTTCATTGTAGTTTTTTTGAAATAATCAAAGTTAATTCAAACTGTGTTAAAAAATTAATATAAGTATGGATGAAGGTACAAAAATTACTCAAAACAAAAAAATGGTAATGAAATAATCAAAATCCAAATTACTTAAAATAACCGTAAATAGTTTTCAACCAATTATTATGTATACCACATTATTTACACATTAATGAGGTTATTGCTAACTCTATGAATATTTCTTTTTTTCAACACTGAACTTAGCGCACTCTGCTGGTGCATTTGAAAACTAATTCACGTTCCAATTAAGCATCAGCATAATTCGGCATTGTGCGCCACTGAGTCGCATTATGCTCTGTAATTGGAAAACTACCTGTATGTCTTATGGTTACTGACTTGCCCATACTGACCGATCTAAGTGAGCCACCCTGTATAGGCTGAAAATATCAATTTTTGCATGGAGCTTAAGGAAGGTGAGCTGGTATTAAATTCACTAAAACTATATTCCTTTCACTAAAAAGATAAAAATAAAAAATATTTTAGAAATAATAAAAACAGACTTTAAAAACTGTTCACGCTCGAGGAAGAGCGAGTGGCAACATTGCATTCTAGTCTGTGCAGTGAGAGCTTTTTTGGCGGCCGGCCGCATGTCAGTTGAGTTGAGTCGAAATGTCACGACATTGAATTAGGTTAGGATGATGTCCGGGCATCCATAAAATATAATACACAGTATATAACTAGCAAATTGTATTTTGCGCGGCGCACCTAATATCGGGGTGCGAAAGCCCGCTTTGTGTTGTGCAACGGTGTCAAAATCGCGTGTGTGAGCCGTGGTGGCCTAATAGGCATTTGTAGTGCTCCGGTCTCCACCGGTGGATCCACTGCAGAACTTCAGGAGCCGCGACTTCCTTCGAGCTAGCTCAGGAAGTCCACCGGCTACGGAGGAGACGGACGGAGACAATTGGAATCGGGGTAAGCCACAATGCTTTCTATGAGCTGGTAGTAGGGTACAAAATTCAGCAATACAAGTCGGCGAAACGCCGACGTTGTGGTGTCTACCTTGGGCACCACCAAAAACACTGAAAAGTTAAAAATAATGTAAGAATAGGTACAAACAGACAACAACTTTCTAAAAATAGATCATCGTTTGGCACCGACTTCAATATAGAAGTGTGTGTGATGTACCTATTTCTCACATTGTGAGTTGAGAACTCAAAGTTGCAACTACGGAATTGCGGCATTTGCACTACGGAACTCAACACTGCGTTCCGTGATGGCTCAGGCGCTGCGGGGCTCCGGCTAGGGTTACCATCCATGTCCGGGAGGATGCCTGTTGAGGATGCACAAAACGCCAGATTTTTCGGAAAAATGCCTGTCTCATGATTGGAGTATGTATATGAGCATAGGTGTTTACGATCGAGGAAGAGCGAGTGGCAACACTGCATTATAGTCTGTGCAGTGAGAGCCTGTGGCGGCCGGCCGCATGTGACATGGATAGTGTTACATACTCTTTGCATGAGTCGAGTCGAACGTCATGACATTGAAATAGGTTAGGTTACCGGGCGGCGCGTTTTCGTTTCGAGAAATATATAATTTGTGTTTTGCGCGGCGCCCCTAATATCGGGGTGCAAGTCCGCTTGTGAAAGTGTAAATGTGGCAAAAGTTTTATCGGTGAAGTGAGTGATGGTGGCCTACTAGGCCTATGTAGTGCTCCGGTCTCCATCGTTGGATTGACAGCAGCCCTTCAGGAGCCGCGACTTCCTTCGAGCTAGCTCAGGAAGTCCACTGGCTACATACGGAGACCAAATGGAATAGGGGTAAGCCACAGTGTTTTCTAGAATCTGGTAGTCGGTTTCAAATCATTATTCGGCGAAACGCCGACGTGGTGGAGTCTACTTTGGGCACCACCAATAGGCGTGTATAGCTTTCCGATGTCTAAATCCCAAAATACCTGTCAAATGCGGCGAACGCCTGTTAGATGGTAACCCTAGCTTCGGCGGACCAACACGTGCTGATCTTCGCAGATGGCTTACCACCGCAGCTTCAGCTTATTGGCCGGCCAGCCTCAGCCGCGGCGGCTCGCTCACAGCCACCTGCTCCTGAGCCCGCGGGCCACCTCGCCCCTAGGCGGATTTGAATTACACTCTAGGGATCGGGCAGACAAGACTACGTAGAGTCAGTTTTACAACGATTCGTTTCTGTCACTAATTGCTGCTTAAAGTAATATTTGTCACTTTGTCAATAATATTTTAAATGAAAGGGTTTGCAATACTTTAGCGAATTCATCATAAAGCCAAAAGAAACCTATGCCAATAAATTTAAGTGCACTTAATGTAAGTGAAATTTAACAGTGCAAAAATATGTATTGGGCTAATGCTAAACAACAATTGTATCTACATAAAAAGTTTAGGCCAATACGGTTCGGCCAAATGTAAGGTTAGGACTATTGCTTTTAGGCGAGCTAAAGGGTTTAGTTTGTTTCAAAAATAATACACTCCCGGACACCTAAATCGAGCGGGAGCGGGTGTCCGGGAGTGTATTAGGAATATGAAGCAATAAGTTTCAGTACTATTTCAATATAATATTTATATTTACCTTAAATTATAAGTGAACTATAAAAAGTAATAAACCAGTAAAATTAATTCACAGTGGTGCACACTGTTCCATAAATCTGTAAGGATTGCAAGCACTTGTAAACTTTAGTTCTGTCTCGATATCTGGTGGACCTCTCAGCCAAAGTCTGTCTCTATAGTAACTTGCACATGAAAGAAATTCTTTTTCAGTATATCGTCCAACTCCGACGGGCACAAATGGATCTATGTGTTCAAAGCCCTGCAAAAAAAAAAAACAAATTAACAATGGTAACATTTTTTGGTTCCCTGCCTATACCTAGTTTAACTAAACGCCTAAAGGCGTTTAGTTAAACTAGGTTAACTAAACGCCTAAAGGCGTTTAGTTAAACTAGGTATATGAAGAAATCATGTGCATGTGGATTGAGTGATCCTCCCTTCAATCTTGACAAAAATTGAGGATTTAGTAAAAAAATAGTAAAAAACGTTACAGTGAATTTAAATTCATATGCACGTGAAGAAGTCATATAAATTGTTATTTAAAACAATTCAAAATTATATACGATTCATGTGGTATTGTACTGTATAGTATCTCATTTTAAATATTTACGCCCTGATTTTATTTATAAAAATCATTTTCAGATATTTCAAACAAATACTACTGAAGGACGATGACCTTTATCATTATTGACCGTATATCTAGGACGTTACGGTTTATATTAAATTGTTGTCTTGAAATGCGCTCCGCCGCGCTTCCAGCGGTGTGCGCTGGGCCAAAGTGGTAATGACATTAACAGTGACAGCCATGTGCCAGCCAATTGTTGATTGACAGAAAACAATTTTGCAAATAATAAAAGGAGAAATCGATTGTCCTTCCGACTCTTCTTTTGATAATGACAAAGCATTATCAACTGGTTCTTTCTTTATTCGTACCACAGTTAATATATTGAGAGTCTATTGGTTTCTTTGGTCTGAGTAGTGCACTGTCTACAGAATTGTCAACGTCAGTCAACACCATTTTCCCGCAGAGTTTTATTTGTTACGACGACGACACCACAATATAAAGAACGATACAGTAGCCCGACTCAGGCGTGTCTTTGAAATTTATACCTAAAGCTGAACTGGGCGCTGGGGCAGGCCCCCGTCACTCGCGCAATGCAGCGTTATAAATACCTACCGCTAAGTAGCGCGCCGGCGCTCCGACCGGCAGAGGGCCGCCGCCACGCCACCCGCCGCGCCGCACGCGAGACTTTTATTATTATCGAATCTTGTATTTTTTTTTTCATATTTTTTTTATTATATTGTTTCTTTTCGTATATTTTATTGATTTTTTATTATTATATTAATTTAGTTTTTGATTTCTTTTAGTTTTTTTCAATTATTTTTTTTATTTATAATTTTCTTTTCAGAACTAAACATGGGATTTTTATACCTAAATTGAATGATTTTCCGAAAATTTTCAGTTAAATGTTGATACGAAAAAAGTTCCACTTGCATTGTGGTTTTAAAAAACCACACAATAATTTTATTTTTTTTAACTTGATTAACAATACGGTGGTTCATTACTATGATTCATTACTATGGTTCATTACTACCGTTATTGGATGTCGTTGTTAAAAGACAAATAAATAATTTGATTTTTTTTCATAGTCGAAATTCGAAGTAATTCGAACTAATTAGATAGTAATTCGTCGCCATTGTAACAATCTTCAGTCCTCAGCCTAGTTCCTCACTTGCTGAGGAGTTCAGGTTCAGCTCACTTTCATCTTAGACGTTTTCGTCACTTATCATCGGCTAAGATGAAAGCGAACAGCTTCCCTGTTGTTTGTAAAAAAAATGGCAGCCTGCTTGATTGCCTACTTAGTTTTATAAAAAAAATATAAAGTCTCGATGAACCGGTTATTTGATTCCTTACAAAAAAAATATTCCACCTTACTCTTGTTTTTAAAAGATTGCCTATTTATCACAATTATTCATGCGATTCAGGATATTTTCGATAGTAAAATTGAATAACCGTGAGTTCAAACATGAAAAAAAAACATCGATCATGTATTTTTCATAATAATTCGTAATTTTTTTAATCGCTTGTAATTTGACAAATGAATAAAATCAATGAAGAAAAAATTTCGCCTTGGGCGGGAGGTATTAATGACGATAAAATAATATTCTATTCTCTTATTTTTTAACAAATACTATTTTAAATTTTTAAATATATGCGCACTGCCAATTTAGAAGTAGATTATGAAGAATAATGTAATGATTAACACCAATCATGTATTTTACCATATTCTTGCAAATAAAGTAAGTACTATTATTATTATCATTTTATAAAATTAAAGCACATTTGAGTCGGGAGCTTTCCTCGCAATAACTTTATTTCATTATAATCCTACGTATATTAATAAAATAATAACATTAAAGTTTTACTTTAACTATTTTGTTTATGTTCTTTGTACAACCCTTAAGTTTTCGCTCGATGACGCAATCACGTGGTGTACGCGGGAATCTCAACTCTCGGCGCGCGTTCATAGAGACCTTTTCTTCTTGCAGCGACTTTTGTCTGTCGGTTTTGGCTATTATTATTACAACGATTCGAGCGTTTCTATGGGAGTGATGTATCTGTTACGTAGTAACTATTATCTAATCTGTGGCTGGGGTTGGTACCTCGGCGAACGTATACGTACACGCCGCGCGTGAGCGGCGCGGCGTCTACGTGGAGCACAACAATCTCGGCCGGCGCGCGGCGTGACACTGCGTTGCTATGCCGTTCAGAGCATGCTTGGCGGCCGTGTAAACGACGTTTGTATGTGTGCGTGCGCCGATTCGTCCCTTTATATGGAGTCGGGCTACTGTATCGTTCTCTATATTGTGACGACACGGTTAGCGCAGAGATCGAGTGATCGCCTACTGCGCAACGGGTCACGGGTTCGATTCCCACACGGGACAAATATTCTGTTTGGCCTACAGAAATTTGTTCGGGTCTGGGCGTATGTGTATGTGATATTCTATGTTTGTACCTGCACCCACGACACAGGAGAAAATCCTAGTGCAGGGCGACGTTTTTTTAAAACGAAAAAAAAAGAAAAATTTTAGCAGCCTAAATTTCCCGCACTTTTGAAAATTGCCACCATAGTAAAAATTTATTACATTACTCAGATGTTTTGACTAAGATATATTTTAAATCTGTTGGTCGATGTTGTGCAGGGGGGACGTTCTCCGACGTTTGACGCCGAAAGAGAGGGCCTCCGCCTTGGCCACAGTGGAGGCGTTTCGCCTGTCGTTTGAGGAGCTCGAGGAGCTAACGGGTTTGGCCTCGGTCTCGGACACTCTGTCCAGGACCGTCGGGGCCATGCTCTCGTTCCTCACCACATGGGCGAACAGGCACCACGGGTCGCTCTCGTACCACTTGGTGCAAATCCTTAGCGGCCATGGTTGCTTTGGCCTCTACTTGCACCGCATCGGACGAGAAGCGACCCCCAAGTGCCACCACTGTGGCGCCCAAGAGGACACCGCGCAGCACACCTTAGCGGTGTGCCCCGCCTTCTCCTCGGAGCGCCGTAGTTGGTCGCCGTCATTGGCGATGACCTCTCCCTCCAGAACGTGGTCTGTGCCATGCTGAAGGGAGAGGGGACATGGGACGCGGTAAACTCCTTATGCGTGGACGTGATGGCGCAGGAGTCGGCGGAGAGGGCCAGGGAGGAGGATCCCATGGCCGATCCGTGCCGCCGTAGAAGGACGGGGCGGAGGAGGCGGAACTACGCCCGCCTTCTTCCTCCTGACGGCAACCAGCGGGGCCCTGGGTTGGGAAGCCCGGGCCCTGCATTGCATCGGTTGCCGCTAGTCGCTGATGCCCTGGATGCCCCGGGGATCACCGACCTCCCCCTTTTGGGGGGATGAGAGGGGCTCGCCCTAGGCGAGCAGACGCCGACGAGGTCATGGATGTGTTCATCCGAGTTCCCATGACCTTGTCAGGCAGCGACGCGGCCCTCCTCGGCGTGTCCTCTTCGTCCGATGACGAGGATGCGGCGATAATGGACGTGCTCGCGCCAAGGCGTATGTGAGGGGCATCGGTGGATTTTAGTCGGTAGGCTGCGGTTCCTGGTTGGCACTCTGCCCCCAGGGGCCGGGGAGAGTCCGACATAACCCCGCGCCCTCCCAAGCGCGGTGTATGCGTATAGTATATATATATATATATATATATATATATATATATATATATAATATAGTTAAATTACCTTTTTATATAACAAATATCTGGGAAAGTAGCTCTCTTGGTGATCATCTGGCACAGCCAATTGATCAACTGTTAGTACGATGACTCCATTATTCTAGAATAGAAAATAATATTTTATTATCCTACTTACATTAGTACATTGAAATTAAAAAAGTCTTAAAATTGTAATATTTATACCCAGTCGTTTTTTGTAAGCTCCATGAAAGAAGTAGTTAGTGTGACTTCCTCAGGTATAACCTTTTTTTTGGTTGGTGTGTTCAGCCTGGTCAGCGGGTAAAAAAAGCTGTTAAAACCATCAATCGCGACAAATGTTTTGCATCTAAAACAAAGCGTATATCATTAAATACATGCTTAATCTTTATAAATAAATTGAACTCTGGCGTAAATTATATCTCACTTTTTATTATTGGATAGCATCTTAACTTCTGAAATCAAAACATCAATGACATCACAAGCATATTTAACTCTATTTATCCCATGTTCCACTAGTTCCATCAGTGGTCTGCCAGCTTCTGTTTTCTCTCTTTTACTCCATACATATTCTTTTGAAGTAACCAACTGAAAATAATACTAATATGACAACAAAAATAAAATTAAGTATAGAAATGTGTACAAACTACAAAGGCGAATTTTACGATCGAGGTAGGTATTTCTTTCCAGTTGACCTTAGGGTGATGCAAAAGAACGAATTTAGTAGATTACTAAGACAGAGGAAATAAATAAACTTTATAAAAATCCTGACAAAATACCAGTGAGTAAATAATAATACCGAGAGAGAGACACGATAACTGAGCATTTCATGGATTCACTGTGCGGGTGCCGGACGCATCGCGTTGCAGAAAAAGGAGTAATGAACAGTTGGATTAAGGATCCAGTAGACCTAGACAAAAGTCACACGCTTATATTTCCGCAGTCGTTCCGCAGAAAATATGTATGAAAACATTAGCTGCGGAAAAAATTGCGTAAGGTTGTCACAAGCTAATGTCATTTGCATAGATTTTTGTTGCGGAACGACTGGAAAAATAAGCGTGTGGCTTTTGTCTATGCCCACTAGTGTGGAGCTACTTTACGATGCAGCAACATTCACCGCCACTACATTAGCTCCCTTTGCCTACACAATCTAATCATATTTGATACGATTACGCAAGTGCCGTTTTTGTTACGCGCATAAGTATAATAGAATAACTTTTTATTTCTTGTTTTAGCCTAACTATAAAAGCGTCTAATTTTAATTCTAACCGTTGTCGAGCAGTCCTTTTAGGCCGTTAGCAGCCTTCAGTTTTGTTAATCATTTTAATTAAATGACATGCCTTCTAACTAGATACATCAAAAAAACGGACCCTAGGAGCTCTATATAAAAAAAACTATAAAAAAGTCAAAATGAATAATAACGTCCTTTAATATTCAGTACGATTTTTTTCCCTGTAACTCTGTATAGAGATTATGAAACATTTTGGCAATACGCAGCCAGGACTTCAATATTTTTATAATAATCTATTATAAATTTAACGAAATCTATGTTTCTTATGGGCAGTTAGAATTAAAATTATTTGTAAACCTTTCAATAACTACTTGAGATGATGTACGTCACTTGTAATCATTTAACTATTTTATAAAAACATATTTTTTCTTAGAATTATCACGATATTGAAATATTGTTTGCTTATATAGTTAGGGAAGTTTTTATATTATCATAAAAAATTGACTCATGTAATACTATATTAAAGTTTATTTTCCTCTTTTAGAGCATTTAAATAAAAGCATGTTTTTAAAAATGTTTTTCACTATTAAATTATTTTTTATTATTTTAGTTATATATAATATTTAGGATATTTATTCTGTCCAGACAAAAATAATAGTATTTTATTAGAGGGTTTCGGTTCGGACTCATCCATAACATTAGTTGATACAATCTGTATTCATAAAAGCAAAGGGATAACTTTCATTACCACGTGTAAGTTAAATATATTTCTAAAACTTACATCGGCAGACTTCAGAAGTGCTTGATTCTGAGTTTTGAAATGAAGGAGCCAAGCAGCAGCATCAAGAGGCAGATCAACAAAACCTTCACGAGTCTGAGAGTTAGACATCTCTTTATGGCGAGGTAATCTTCTTAACCATTCTGAAACTGAAATTCAATTTATAATGAATGAAATTGAAGTAAACATTTTAACATTTAACTTTAAGCTAAGATTTTATCTTGCAGAAAGAGGCTACGAAGCGGGCGCGGGAAGAGGATCTTCTTGCCGCAATGCTCTACCGCAGGCGCCTGGGTGTAAGGAGGCGTGCCTTCCTAGGTGCTTTACAACTTCCTTTAGCAGCTGGAGAGAGCTAAGCCACCGTGGCTTAGCCCAGTCGGACCGCCATCTGTTTGTTTGTTTAACATCGCCCCACACTAGGATTTTCTCGTGTCGTGGGTGCAGTTACAAACATAGAATATCACGTGCACAGACGCCCAGACCGGAACAAATTTCTGTAGGCCATACAAAATATTTGTCCCGTACGGGAATAAAACCCGCGACCCGCTGCGCAGTAGGCGATCACTCGACCTCTGCGCTAACCGTGTCTATCTGACTAGAATATATGGTCTTGACCTGGTCGCCCGATTCGGGGCATCACAAACAAGTTTAAAACCGGGTGACCTCTACCGCGGGCCTACCGCCCAACTCAGCGATGCGCGATGGCGATAGCGATGCACTCGCTATCGTTTAAATTTCACGAGTTTACTATGATAGGCCATACAAAATCACAAGATTAGAGAACTAAAACGATAGCGAGTATATTAAGGGGTAGGGCCGCCGCCTATCATAGCAAACTCGTGAAATTTAAACGTATTTTGCTGAAATCCGTCAAGCCCTTTAGGCCTTTGGGCTGTAGCGCGTGCTATTGAAATGGCCTTACGTACTCCCGCTAGTGTAGTCGGGTAAAACATGTAATTTTTTCTATGTATTTTTTTTCCTGGCAGATGTCCAGTTTTTCTACCATTAGCAGTTACGGCTGTGCATGCGTCCTTTTATGATGGTATTTAGATGGGAACATCTCCTTTTATATATATAGATTATCATAACAGATATTTCTTATACCGGATCTCGTACTATCAGGTTTAATTTAAATTCAAAGTGACCAGTTGGTCAGTAACATAGGTAACGTTACACGTTAAAACGACAATTTCATATTTAAACGCCTATTATTGTCATATACTATAACTGTTTTCTAAAATACTCGATCAAAAATATAACTTACCCCATGGCACATGTATTATTAAATAACCATCCTCATTTGCATAATGTAAAAGATGTGCCATTGTAAGAGACTTGCCAGACCCCTTTTCACCGACTGATCTTTAAGCTAAGGCAAAAAATAGTGTTTCTGGATACGGGTAATAAGAATTTATTATGTTATTACAAGTTCAAGTTATTTCACAAATTACTAATGAGATTATTAGTATACATTAGGGCATGCAGTTTCATAGATTTTCAGTTTCGAAATTGTCTTATGAAATTAGGTTCATTAGTCTCGAAATGTGGAATTTCAAGGAACACCTTAGTAATGGAATATCAGACTGTGAAACTATAATGAAAGCGTTTTATAATACTTAAAAAAACCTTTATTTCATATAAAAAAATTATACCATAATTACAATGACAGTAATCACACTTTTAAACTTTTCCAAGACAATAGATTATAGCGGTAGGTAAGTGCTTATAAAAAATCAGCTACATTCTTAAGGAACGGAAAATTTCAGCAGAAAATGGGATATTGGAAAAGCTAAATCAATAAACATTTAAATCTTCAGATTAAGTTAGATAGAACCCATTTCTTGCTGAAAATGGGATCTAAGAAAAGTTGGTTACAAATGTAGCCGGCCGCAGAGAATGCCCTCTCAGCTTCGACACTGGTTGGTGGAATCGATATCAAGTAATTGTAGGCCTTATCTAAAAACTCCCCTCGCTTGTCACCATTCTGGTAGAGTGCCATTTTTTTATGGGATAGGGGGCAAACGTATCACCTGATGGTAAGTGATTACCGTCGCAACCCCAGAGGAGTTACAAGTGCGTTGCCGGCCTTTAAGGTAGGAATACGCTCTTTCCTTGAAAGTTTGAAGGTCGTATCGGTCCGGAAATACCGAAGGCGATAATTCAATCCAAAGTTTGACTGTACGAGGAAGGAAACTACGAGAAAAACGCACAGTTGTGGACTGCCAACCATCTAAGTGATGAGCATGGATTTTTGTCGCGTGGAACGATGGCGGAAAGAGGCGGCAGGCAGGTATGAGACCGAACAATTCCTCGGAGCATTCCCCGTAAGATATGCGATAGAAAATGCATAGTGAGGCGACATCTCTACGAAGCGCCAAGGTATCAAGCCGATTAGAAATTTCCTGGCAGTCGACGATTCGAGTCGCTCTCCGCTGGATGCGGTCCAGTAGAAGAAGCTGGTATTGGGGCGCCCCTGCCCAAAGATGAGAACAGTATTTCATATGAGGCCGAACCTGCGCCTTGTAAAGCTGTAGGCGGTGCGCTGGACTGAAATACCGTCTCGATCTATTGAGCACACCAAGCTTCTTAGAGGCTAATTTAGCCTTACCCTCCAAGTGGCCACGGAACTGGACTTCGCTCGATATGTCGACACCAAGGATCTCAATATTGGCTGAGGCAGATAGGGGAATGCTCTGAAAGCGAGGAGATACGACAAATGGCATTTTCTTGGCGGTGAACGCGCAAACCTGTGTCTTTGTAGGGTTAAAACGGACTAAATTAAGTCGACCCCAGTTAGAGACTTTCTCTAATGATGTATCAATTTCAGACACAAGTTTATTCCGGCACTCAATGACTTTTTCCCGAGAAATGTTCGCACGGCCGTTATAGGAGGTGTCTTTCGTGCTGTCATCTGCATAACAATGAATGCCGCTGATTTGCAGCATATCATTAATATGCAAAAGGAATAGTGTAGGTGATAGCACACATCCTTGGGGGACACCAGCATTTAAAGACAGTCAGTCTGAGCATTCACCATCAATTAAGACCTTTATGCTTATGTCTAATTAAAAACTGGTGACCCATCCACATAGTTTCTCGGGAAGTCCATACGAAGGGCCCAAGTAGCGGACCAGCCAACCGTCAAAGGCTGCCCCGCCGCCTCACGAAAAATCCCGAGGTGCGCTACCGTGCCGGTTGGCGACCGGATGAGAGGACCCGGTAGACACCTTCGGGGGGGTTCGGGCGTCCCCGCTGTCTCCAAATCAGTCCCCCTTCAGTGCTAAACTCCGTTTTTGCTGCAATCGACGCTGGAGTGGCGCCTCGTGTAACTTCTGTTCTTCCCTGCCTTACTCACTCAATCACAAATTATGAAAAAGTTTAAAAAGAGAAAAGTTAAACAGCAGCAGCACGTCCTCTCACTTAAAGTGCACCACACTAACATCCGTGGTTTGCACTCCAATATCGACCCGGTCCACCACCATCTGGAGGCCAATAAGCCGCATATGCTGTTCCTTACGGAGACGCAAATCAGATGTTCGTCAGACACGTCGTACCTTAACTACCCGGGATACAGCTTGGAGCACTGTTTCAAGCCACGCGCTGGAGTTTGTGTGTACGTACGTGATGACATCTGCAGTAAACCTTGAAAAACCCGATTTCTCGGTGCTGCGGATTTTGATGGACACAGGGGTGGAAAAAATTGTTTTCACCGCCCTGTATACATCACATAGCGGGGATCAGGAGACGACTCGGCTTTTTGTTGACTACCTCAGCACAACAGCTGACAAGGTACATGAACGGTATCCATTGGCACAGTTAGTGTTTCTGGGGGACTTTAACGCCTACCACAAGGAGTGGCTGTGTCCATACCAGAACACTGATCATTCTGGGCGAGAAGCGCGCAAGCTTGCGTTGTCGCTAAGCCTCACCCAGTTGGTCGCTGAGCCAACGAGAATACCGGATGTAGAAGGCCACACCGCCTATTGTTTGGACCTTCTGCTGTCAACAGATCCGGACAGGTTTTCCGTAGCCGTATAATCCCCTCTGGGAAGCTCCGATCACTTTCTGGTGAAATCTGTATCGACATTCTCCCCGCCTGACACTGCCCCTAGGGAAACCAGTCGGAGATGGCGATACAAGTCAGCAGATTGGGATGAGATGCGACACTTTTTTGCATCTTACCCTTGGCGTGCTTTGCATCCGAGGACCCTACGACCTGCGCTGACAACATTGTTAACGTGATACGGCAAGCTATGGAGTACTTCATTCCTTATTCTGATGTGACCACCGAACGTTTCGCCCGTCCCTGGTATAATGCCGACTGCGCAAAGGCTGATGCCCTTAAACAGTCGGCATATCAGGAATGGGCTGCCGCGCGAAGTAGAAAACTTGCCGACCTCGGAGCCAAGAAGAAAGCTTTTAATAAAGCCGCCAAGTCCTGCAAAAAAGCACAGAAGAAGGCTCGCCTCGACCACATTGGTCGTATTGGGGCCAGACTCTCATCATACCCATCGGGAAATAGAGCCTTTTGGTCCCTTGCCAAATCGGTCGAGACGAACTTCTGCCGGCCATCACTACCGCCCATTCAGAAGCCCGATGGATCACTGGCTCACACCGCTAAGGATAAGGCAAATCTATTTGCCTCTCTTTTTGCGGAAAACTCGCACCTAGACCCCACAAGCCAACCTCCACCCACATTACCGTCAAGCAGTTCCGCAATGCCGGAGATTCGCATCCACCAAAAGGAGGTTCTTCTATCGCTGAGGGGTCTGAATTGTGAACAAAGCTAGTGGCCCAGATGGAATTCCTGCGGTAGTCCTTAAAACTTGTGCTCCCGAGTTGTCTCCTGTTCTCACACGCCTATACCGTCTCTCTCTGAGCACCGGTCTAGTTCCAAGATCTTGGAAGCTTGCTAATGTGCAGCCAGTACCCAAAAAGGAAAGTCGTGCTGACCCATCAAACTACAGGCCAATAGCTATTACTTCCATTCTCTGTAAGAGTATGGAGCGTGTACTGAATGCTCGTTTTATTGGCTACCTAGAAGGTAATAACCTCCTCAGTGACCGACAGTACGGTTTTCGGCCAAGACGGTCTACCGGGGACCTTCTAGTGTATGCCACACACCTCTGGAGCGAAGCGATTGAGAAGTACGGTGAAGCTCTCGCGGTTTCACTGGACATCTCAAAGGCATTTGATAGGGCCTGGCACGACGGTATCATGGCGCAGAGGGAGGCTCTGCGTCAGTGGGGTGAGGCACTCGCCTCCCCAGCTGCCGGCCACCGGACGATCGACGCGATTCGTCCGGTGTTGGAGGAGTGGGTTGGGCGCCGGCAGGGCAGTCTCACGTTCCGCATGGTGCAGGTACTGACCGGGCATGGCTGCTTCGGTCACTACTTGCACCGGGTCGCGCGTCGGGAAGAAACGCCGCGGTGTCACCACTGCGACGCTCCCGACGACACTGCCGAGCACACCCTATTGGAGTGCCCGGCATGGCGACCCCAGCGCAGCGAGCTCTTCGCTGCGCTGGGAGTCGGAGACCTCTCGCTGCCGAGCATGGTCGTGGCCATGCTCCGCGGCGATGCGGAATGGGGGGCTGTCGCCTCCTTCTGCGAGGACGTAATCTCGCAGAAGGAGGCCGCGGAGAGGGAGCGGGAGGCAGATCCTCAAGCCGCTCCCATCCGCCGCAGACGGATAGGCAGGCGAAGGCGGGCATTTGCACAAGCGATGCCCGTCTAATGACCCTGCCATGGAGGCCTGCGTGCACGGTTGGCCCCGTGCACGCCGCCGTAAGGCCCTCCGTCTGGGGATTGCCCTGGTGTTCTCGGGCAATCCCCCCTTGGCGATAGCCCGACCACTGGGTCGGGCTTGCCCGGGCGCGTAGGTAGTGGAGTCGCAGTGTGGACCTTACCTAGCGCGCCCTTAAGGGCAGGGAGAACACCGGGGGGTTTTAGTGGGTAGGCCTGGCATGCTGCCGGGAGAGCCCCACACACGCTCGCTGTTTAGCCAACGGCGGGTACGGTGCGGTTACGCATTTCCCCCCGAGAAAAAAAAAAAAAAAAAAAAAAAAAAAAAAAGGGCCTGGCACGACGGCCTGCTTAGCAAGCTTCCTTCATATGGACTACCCCCAAACCTTTGCTCATGGATAACTGATTTCCTGAGGAACAGATCGATTCGGGTAGTCATTGATGGCTGCTCGTCTGATCCCTTGGCTATCGATGCCGGAGTACCCCAGGGATCGGTCCTCTCTGTAACACTTTTTCTGCTACACATCAACGATCTGTTGAAACCCGGTATCTTTAGGTACGCAGACGATAGCACAGTTGCAGAGAGATATATGTCCGATGCTAAGGCTGGGAAGACCGAAATTGAGCTGCTCAGAGCGAACATGGTGGAACGCGTGAACTCGACCCTGCAAAAAGTTTCGGATTGGGGGGAAGCTAACAGAGTCGAGTTCAATGCCTCCAAGACCCAGGCGTGTCTTTTCAGCTCCAAGCGGAACCCGTTCAACTTGTTTCCCACATTCCGAAATGTACCCTTGCCTTTAACGGACCATTTAAGCCTACTGGGCATCGACCTCTCACCGAACCTCAACTTTGGGCATTCTATTGAGGCTAAGGCGGCTACTGCAACTAAAAAGCTTGGCATACTCTCGAAGGTTAGGCGGTATTTCACGCCGGGGCAGCTTCTTACACTTTATCAAGCACAGGTCCGGTCGTGCATAGAATACTGCAGCCACCTTTGGGACGGCTCTGCTAAGTACCAGTTATCTGGCCTTGACTCGGTGGAGCGCCGGGCGAAGAGGTTGATCGGTGAAGACACTCTGAAAATTTCAAATTTCCAGAGTCTTGAACATCGCCGCGCAGTGGCCCGTTTATCGGTTTTTTACAGGCTACATTTCGGAGAGTGTTCCCAAGAGCTGTTTGATCTTGTTCCACCATCTCCCTTTTACTACCGAGGCACCCGGAGAACGGCAAAGACCCACCCCTACGTAGTAGAAATTCCACTGCTCCGCACGAAGCGTTTCGCTTCCACTTTTTTAATGCGTACTGTAAAGGAATGGAATTCTTTGCCGTCCTCTGTGTTCCCACCTCATTACAATCCGGGTCTTTTCAGGACTAGAGTGAGTCGGCACCTAATGAATAGGCACGCTCCACCTTAGTCCCCACCTTTGCTTACCATCAGGCAAGATGAGGACAAGTGTCTACCCACAATATATAAAAAAAAAGCGGTTTGTGCCAGACCCGATCAAAAGCCTTCGCGATGTCCAAACTTACTGCCAGTGCCTCCCCCTTCGCTTCAATTGCCTCTGCCCAATGATGTGTCAAGTAAACTAGAAGATCACCAGCAGAGCGACCCCTACGATAACCGTATTGTTGGTCACTAAGCAGCTGGTGATCCTGTAGATACTGAAGAAGCTGGCGGTTGATAATCGATTCCATTATCTTTGAAAGAGGTTATAGCGATTGGCCTGTAGTTGGACGGATTCGAGCGGTCCCCACTAAAGCTGTTTTCCATGAAGTTGGGACTTCGCCAGATGAGTAAGAGAGCCGAAATAAACGCGTTAAAACCGGTGCCAACTCTGGAGCGCACGTCTTCAGCACGATAGGAGGGATACCATCGGGCCCACTCAAAATATGGATATCCAGGGCGAATAGTGCTCGACGCACTGAGCTTTGGTAGAACCGAATATCTGGCATAAAGCTCTTGCACCGCGGTATGGTCGGCGGTTCCTGTCCCCCGACATCCAAAGTCGAGTTGGAGGCAAAGAGTTTCCCAAAAAGATCGACTTTCTCTTTTGCATCATGGGCTAACGATGTGTTATCCTTGTGCAGTGGTGGAAAGGATGGCGTGCAGAAATTTCCCTGAATAGCTTTGGCAAGAGACCCCGAAGGAAGACGCTCTAGTTTCTCGCCAATTCTACTGATGTGCTCCGACTTCGCTCTTGCAATGTCTCTTTTGAAGTATCTGGAGGCATAGTTAAACTGCTTTTTTAAAGCGCTGGTATTTCCATCCCGAGACGTCACCGCATTTGCCCAGGCTTGGTAGGTTTCCTGTTTCCAGCGAGAAGCCTTTTTGGAGGATTGACCAAACCAAGGTTGGAACCTGCCACCAATGGGCACTACTGAGGATGGAATAAAAATTTCCATACACTGCAACACCCTACAGCAACAGACTCAGCGGCGATTTTGGGATCATCCGGCGAAAAGCAAACCTGCCTCCAAGGGTAGGACGCAAAAAAGGACCGCATTCCATCCCAGTCTGCTGACTTGTAGTGTTACACACGGCGACTACGTGCAAATCGAGGTCGTTGCAAGCACGTGAGTGGCACCGTACTCCTTATAAGGCAGTGGTCCGAAGAGCCAAGAGGGGCGCCGATAAATATGAGGTAGCCATCAGGATGACAGAAGATCCAACAGTGAAGGTTCCTGGCTCTCCACATCGGGAATTCGCGTGGGCGTAGTGACCAGTTGCGTCAAGCCATATGCAAGAGCGACGGCGTGAACAGATCTCCCCGCATGATCGGTTTTGCTTGAACCGAGCCATTCGGTGTGGTGAGCGTTAAAATCGCCAAGTATCACGATCTCTGCGAGTGGGTTCTGTTGCTGCACAGAATCTGCAGCCATTTGGACGTGCTCGATGAGTCGGTCAGTTTCGGTATCACCGCTATGGGACCTATAGAGGCACGAATAGACGCGGGGATGGTCGTCGCTATCTACACGGAGCCATAAGGTGGAGAGGTCCCCACTTTCATGATGACTGAGGCGCCGAGAACAAATATCGTCTCTGACGTACACATCGGCCTTAGGTGCAAAGAGGTGTTCCAGTCCGTACCCAGGGTAGGAGAGATAAGAAGTGTCCGCCGCAGACGATATCTGCGTCTCGGTCAAAAAGATTAATAAATTAATAAATCGTTTACTATTGAGCTCAGCAACGACTTGTCAAACGAACACCTGACTGAGTTACAGGAGCAGGGAAATGACTTGTGGATGATCCGTGGGCGCTTGCAATCCCGGCATGTCAGATCTAGACAATATTACACATAAATAGTGGTGAATAAGTCACTATTAGGAAGGCAAGCAATCACCCACTATTATTGTACATGTGTTATAGTAAAGAGAACTATCGGGTGCTGCTCTCACATAATGTGTATAATATGGTACATGAATCATGCCCGGCATCTACAAGGTGTAACCCCCCAGCTTTAGGATTAGAAAATATTATTGTAATGCCAGAGGAATACGATATGATTGTTTAACTTTACATTAAACTTATTCGTATATTCACAAAAAAGTGTTTTTATTTTGTTAGAGACCTTCCCCCTCCAACATTAACTACGGATTTTGCATGACAGAACATTATTTAGTTTTTACTAATTCCTATAATCGAAAACGTCATGTTCTGTCAATCTATTTCACTTGTTCTAATTATTTCATTAATTCGAAAATGTATGAAATAATAGGATCTTTGAGCTCAAATAAAATCAAATCTAATGGTATTACAACAGAATAACCGACTTTTTCTTTTTGGCCGGCACTTTCACTTTTGGACCAAACTGGATGATGTCCTTTCGCTACTCAAGTTTAGATAAATGCGAACGCGAGGTCTGTGTTCGGAGCGAAAGATAACGCGACGCGCCGATATAGCGGGACTAGAGATGGGTCGAGGGCAAAAACAAATATGGACAAATAGGGCATAAACTTGGCATATTGGGCATAAATGAGATTACGTCCAAATAAATGCCCGATCACTGGGCAAAAACTAATAACTTTGTTTTGTGATAAATTAAGAAAGAAATTATGTTAAAATGAAACCAAATGTCATTAATTTGTAAATTTTTTTTCTCATAAAATCACAGCCATAAATAATCATAACAAGATCTTGATAATAACAAGTGAAAATTCTAATAATTTTAATAGTTATAGCTTTCTTATGTCACAAGTTGGTAACGTGCATTGGCGTCTTTGACGAGTTGTAGATTTAAAAGTCTTACAGAAACCACATGTATTATTATAGGTCACTGTAGCCACATACTATCGGCTGGGCTTGTATCCCAACCTGGATATTTGTATAAAAATTAATACAATTTAAGCTGTTGTAAATATATATCAACATAATGTATGTCTTATGCATGTTCATTTTGAGACACACTTGTTGGAAAACTCTACAGAGATCTCCGAGCATTATGCCTAGATTTTTCCACGGTCTCATAGCCATGACTGCGATATCATCAGCAAAACAAAGGTGAGTCATATACTAGCCGTTTATGTTGATGCCGAGTCCTCTCCAGTGCAAAAGTTTAAATACATCCTCCAACGCAACTGTGAACAGTTTTGGCGATAAGACGTCATTCTGTTCGTACACTTCGCTGAAGTCGTATTAATTCAAGTTTTGGTCCTGAAGGCGAACTGACATGGTGACGTTTTCATTTTATACACTTGGATGTACTGATAATCTATTTGGCACCTCTGGAGTGACCTAAATACGGCCCAAGTCTCGACAGAATCGAAGACTTTATCATAGTCCAAAATCGTCAAGCATTATGCTTGGCGTTAGTGGCAGACTATACTCCTTGGTCTTCTGTATAACATGTCGCAGCGTATGAATGTGGTTTATGCTACTATAGCCTTAGCGGAATCCGGCTTTATCCGGAGGCTGAAAGTCATCAAACCTGCGCGCAAGACGATTCGTGATGATTCTCGAGAACAGCTTGTATACATGACTCAGGAGCGTGATGGGTCCCATGTAGTTCCCACTCCTATGAAGGTTAGAGGTTCTACACTAGAAGTTGTTGACGCTACACTGGAACTTTACCTGGGGTAACCAGTAGGGTAGTCCAGCTCTTTAAGTCCAACTTCCAGAAAGTCCAGCTCGTTAAGTTAAATGTACGAATCCAACTCGGCTGGGCAGCATTCGAGTAGCTACCTACGCAGTGTATTCTATCAACCGTAATATCTCAAGATGAAAGTCTTCAATTCGTGCGTGTTGCTAGTGATGACGTACGGAACTGAGACTGGGTCGCTTACAATGGGTCTCATAAGGCTCAAGGTCACTCAAAGGGCAATGAAGAGGGCTATATGCTCGGGATTTTTCTATACGATCAAATCAGAATTAATGAAATCCGTAAAAGAACATGCAGTATATTCTATTTACCGTGATATCTTAAGACAAAAGACTTCAATTCGTTCATATTGCCAGTGATGACGTACGGAACTGAGACTTGGCCGCTTACAATGGGTCTCATAAATCTCAAGGTCACTCAAAGGGCAATGAAGAGGGCTATGCTCGGGATTTCTCTATATGATCAAATCAGAGATGATGAAATCCGTAAAAAAACTAGAGCCACCAACATAGCCCAAAGAACTGCAAACCTTAAGTGTCAGTGGACAGGGCACATGGCTCGCAGGACGGACGGCCGTTGGGGAGAAATGTCAAAATGCATCAATTACTATTTCAATCGACTTCAAAAAAAGACGAGGTTCTCAATTCGATGCCTATGTTTTTTTGTGTGTATGTTACGCGAATTCTTTTTGAATTCTTTTATAATTTCGATAGAGTATACTCCTGGAATGGTCCCATTGTCACCAAAGTCAGGATCTGATGATGGGATCCCATGAAAATCGAGGCAAACCCTTAAATTTCATAGGTACGTCCAACGTGTTTCATGTTTTTTTCCGTAGCTATACACGTATTTGCATCTGATAGTCATGAACCGAGCAAATGATGGAAGGATCCTTAACTTTTAGGATTTAGAAATTAGATATAGAATACAATTATCAAGTGAATTTAATACTAGCACACCGAAGGTGAGCTGGTATTAAATTCACCACAAAATTTCATTCACTTAAAGGGCAGAAATAAAAAAATACAAAAAAATAAAATCCAACTTCAAAAACACTGAACAGTAAAAATAATATAAGAATAGGTACAGACAACATCACATTTCTATATTGAAGTCGGTGCTAAAGGATGATCTCCTAGAAAGTCTTTTGGCAACTACTTCAATATAGAAATGTGATGTTGTCTGTACCTATTCATAAATTATTTTTACTGTTCAGTGTTTTTGAAGTCGGTTTTTATTTTTTTGTAATTTATCGGACAGTCGACATAAGAGTCTTGTATTGATTGACGCCGCAATGACTAGTAATATCAAAGCGTTCGTGAGAGATTTTTTAATAGACAATAACGCCCATGGTTGATGGTTTGGAATATCAGGCGTACCTACTAACTTAAATTGAGTTAGATTCATCTTGACTATCATCGCTGAAAAAATCTTCGATTTTAGTTTAAAAAATTATCGTTATCATTACATAATTGGATATTGTTTGACTGAGCATTGTTTTTGCTCTATATATAGCAAAATCAACTAAACATATGCTGCGTAGTTTAGAAACACTTTTTTAAGGTTTCTTGCAATTTATTATTATTTATTAGCCATAGTATATATATATTTTGTCAATAAATCTTTGATGTATAGCTATTTGAATGAAAAAGCGAATAAAACTTCTGTTAAAGTTTCTGCCCAGGAAACGGGCATTTATTCGGCGTTTACGGGCATTTATTTGGCACTTACTCAATACGCCCAATATGCCAGGGCATAAACCCATCTCCGGGACTAGACAGCCAATGTGAATTGATACTGGAATTTATTATTTTTGTTGACCGACTTCAAAAAAGGAGGAGGTCCTCACTTCGATACATAGGGTAGGCTCGAGCCCCTCAGTGGGGACGTATATGAGCTGTGATGATAATGACAGTTTATTTTTTATTCAGATTTCAGGCCAAAGGTTTTAGTCAATTCAGCTATTTTTCATAGTAAATGTGACAGTTTTTGGCTGCCCAAAAAAATGGATATAGGTATATCAATGTTTTTTATGAAGAAATCGATATATATCGTGATATATATCCATTGATATACATCCTCGCACACTGAACAGAGTGGAACACAATTCATCTTACGAAGGGTAGGCATTATGGCAAACAAAATACAAACAAAAATCCCTATTAAGCCATGGTTTCTTAAAAGTAGATCTATTGATAAATGCGCCACCAGTGTCATAATTAGATTACGCCTAGGACATAACTGTTCTCCAGTTTTCCTAGCTAAACTACACATACGGGGTAGCTCCATATGTGAATGTGGACTAGATGAAGGTACCCCGGATCACATTTTTTTTGTCCCTAAAAATAACTGTTCATTTTATAATATAATAATAATAATAATAATAAATTTATTTGCCAGAATATGGTTAGTAGGTTGTTACAGTTATATTTCCCGACATATTCTATCGAATGCTCGATGTGCAAATGTTAAAATTATTGGTTAAATTATACATTTAATATATGCAGATATTTTGTTTTTCATGAGCATGGATATCTTATTATTTTGATAGAAGCTTACATATAAATGGCTTTTACAGGGTCATAGATTTATATCATTATTTATTAGAGAGAATTGTATTGTAGTAGAAATAAAATAATAGTAATGTCAAGATGATAGTCAATAATTTTAATAGAATTGTCATAATTTGTCATTGAGATATTCATTAATAGTATAATACATTTTACTAATTAAAAGGTTATGCAGTGTTGATTTAAATTTATTATATGTCAATGTTTTTATTTTGTCTGGTATTTTATTATATATTCTAATAGCCATACAGTACGTGTTTCTTGAGTATAGTACCAATTTTTGTTGAGGAACGTATAGATCGTCAACCCTTCTACTTCTGTATGGATAATCCTTATTTTTTGGAAAGAGGTGAAAATTTTTTTTCACGAAAATAGAAATCTCCAATATGTAAAGGCAGGGTAATGGAAGTATATTAAATTTCTTAAACAGTGGTTTACAACTGTCCAAATAATCAGCACCGCAGATTGATCTCATGCTTCTTTTTTGTGCTTTAAAGGCCCTAAGCATATATACTGAATTGCCCCACACTATAAGACCATATCTCAATATTGATGAGACGTATCCGTGATAAGCAACGAGAGCGGCTTCTTGTGATACAAGCTGTCTAATTCTATTAAGAGCGAATATATATCTGTCAATTTTGTTTACTACTAGGTCAATATGAAGTTTCCAATTACATAATTCATCTATTTTAATTCCCAAGAACATTGTGTCCTTTACCATGTCCAGTTTATTATTTTTATAATTTATGTCAATATCAGCGTAGTCAATACTTTTAGCTTTAAATCGAATTAATTTAGTTTTGTCAATATTAACTTTCAGTGAATTATTGTCAAACCATTCTATAAATTTCTGGAAATTTTCGATTACTATTTTTTTTAATTCGTGTTCACTTTTACTTTTAATGATGATGGATGTGTCGTCTGCAAACAATAGACATTTCTGGTCTGTGATACTAGGTAGGTCATTAATATATAACAAAAATAATAATGGTGCCAGAACCCCTCCTTGTGGAACTCCACATCTATTAAACATATAGTCAGAGTAGTATGAGTTTTTTGTATTTCCGGTTATTTTGGTTATTTCTACACATTGTTCTCTGTCGGATAAATAGTTTTGTAACCATAACAATGCACTACCTCTTATACCATATCTCTCCAGTTTCTGTAGTAAGAGTTGGTGAGAGACAAAGTCAAAGGCCTTGCTCATATCCAAGAAAATTGCTAATGTCTTAAATCCATAATTTAAATTTTGTGTCAGTTCCTTTACTAGGTGAAAACATGCTAGAGTCGTTGAGCTGTTTTTTCTAAAACCAAACTGGGCACCTGAGAATAACTTTTGTGATGTAATAAACGAATAGATTTTGTCGTACATAACCTTCTCAAAAATTTTTGCTATGATTGGTATTAATGTAATTGGTCTATAGTTGTTCAAGTCTTCTTTCGACCCTTTTTTAAATATAGGTTTTACTATCGATTTTTTTAATTCAGACGGAAAGTGACGCTGATAACTGGTTACCAAATGAAATTCCTCGTCCAATCAATATGAACTCATTACTTTTATAGAGTCATAGATAGACTAGCTAAATATATTACAAAATTCAACATAAAACTGTAGCAGAAATAACACAATTTTTTTTATAAAGCTTCATATATTATAGATACACATAGATACTTCTTGGTAATATACTATCACTATAACTTCATTTAAAGATAAGAATAATGAAGAAGAAGTAGAAAGAAGGATTAATACAAGTTGGAAGCGCTTCTGGTCACAAAAGAAAATACTGAAAGGCTCAAATGATATGGAAGAAAAGAAAATTATAATGGACACTTGCATACTTCCTTGTCTTACATACGGTGTCAAACATGGACATACAGTACTAAAATAAGACAGAAAATAAACACTTGCCAAAGAGCAATGGAACGGAGCATACTGAAAATCAGAAAAATAGACAAAATAAATAGTAAAGTTATTAGAAAGAAAATTAAAGTAACAGATGCTCTAAATCAAGCTCTAAAACTAAAATGGTAATGGGCGGGTCACCTAGCAAGACAGAAAGATCGTAGGTGGATAATTAAAGCTACAATTTGGCCGGGTCCTAAATCAGGCAAAAGGAAAGTAGGAAGACCTAGATTACGTTGGAAGGATGACTTGGAGGCAGTGGCAGGGAAAAACTGGGTAAATGTCGCTGGAGACAGGGAGAAGTGGAAAAAGATGGAGGCGGCTTTCACACATCAAGGGGTCCCAATATAAAAAAAAAAACTGATATATTTTCATCATTGTAAAAGGGGGAATTAATAAAGCTTTATTATTATTATTTATAACTAATAACATAGACATTGAGCGGGTAGAAGTCGTCCATGACCTTGGTGTGCTTATGGATAGTAAATTACTGATGACTCAACATATTGACTCTATTGTTACTAAGGCATACCGGAATCTTGGTTTCGTTATACGCACTTGTAAGCCTTTTGGTTCGTTGATTAGTGTTCTTGTTGTGTATTATGCATACATCCATAGCATCCTAGAATACGCTAGTCCAGTCTGGTGCCCACAATACGAAGTCTACATAAACAAAATAGAACGATTACAGAAAAAAATTATTAAACACCTAGACTATAAATTTAAACATATTTCTTCTAACTATTTAAAAGGTTGCCGCGAATATAAAATTCTGACACAGAGCGCAGAGAGCTACTTGATATGTCTTTTGTATGTTCTTATTGTTGTTTTGTTTTGTATTCATATTGTTAAGCTGTGTACATTTTTTTTGGCTTCGGCTGTTAATGTACCTTTTAAAATAAAATAAAAAAAAACAAAAACCCGCCAAATGTGATGTTTACCTACTACTACCAACAATACTAACAAAATAATTTGCATTGGCCCCAGGTAACACACATTTGTGTTACCTGGGGCCAATGCAAATTATTTTGTTTGTGTCAAGTCGTTTCCTTTACTGACACTTAGAACAAAACACTTACTTATGTAATAAATAGACCCCGTTATCGGAGGTGCAATTTGGTAGTTTGACGTTTTTAGAGATAGGTAAAATAAAAATATTTATAATGACGATATCAATACTTAATGTTTTTAATTTCTCGTAATTCGTCTTCAAGCCGCTGTAATAGGAAAAGAATGTTTTAATTTATACAAATATTAAAATATATTCTAAACGAGACAATATTTATTTTTCAACTTATTGAAAAAAATGCTCGATTTAATAAATGGCGAACACGTATTATGGCGATTTGATATAGAGTATAAGGTTTTTACCAAAAAACACTAATTTCAGACTAAGATGAGTCGAAAGCGAGTAATTCGTCAATTCGTCCCAAATGCCTACGGCCCATTTGGGACGAGTTGCAGAAAATCAATATAAATAATATTTTCATTCTGCAACTCGTCCCATGTTTCTTTTTGTCTGGAACTTTAAACTTAATCAACGTTTGGTACAGTTAGTAAGACAAGATATAATTTTTTTTAAATTGTAGTATTTACTTTTATTCATAAGAAAGTTACAAAATTAAATCAATTCAATAAAGTACTAAATACCTACTTTTTCTAGGACATCAGTTTATTGTTTCATTACACAAATAACACAAGTTCAAGGGTTATTCGAAATTAATACGAATGGTAGACATATATGACTTTTGGTTATTATCTAAAGGGAAACAATGGTTATGGCGGTTACTTTTGAAGTAGGACAGACCTAGGAAAAGAAAGAAGGTGCAATAAAATCTTTTCACCAGTGATGTGTGATGGTGATTATCAGTAAGTAAACAATGGTTATGGCGGTTTCTTTTGAAGTAAATAATGACAGGACAGACCTATAAATAGTTTACCCGGCTTTAAATAATTATAATGATCGTATAATCGATCGAGTAACCGTTTACATAACGTTTTAAAGCGACCCAAAAAAAATATGACTAAAATGTCGTGTAACATTGTTTTAAAGACGTTTCGATAGGAACCAATACATAATGATCATATAATTTACTTGTGTTAACGTTTACAGAACATACTAATACGACACGGACTTATGACGACTAAAAAGTTTGGTTACTACTTTTAAGGGATTTGAAAGGAAATTAATTACTTTCACATGATTGTCTTACAATAGGCTAGATGACTAAAAATTTTTTTTTGCTTTAATAGAAGCTCATTCATATAATAAACAAAGAAAAAATCGGTTTTCAAATAACTAAGGTATGAAAGATTTTTCTTCATCTCTTTCTAGCAAAACGGCAATTTACAAGGAGTTTATATGGCCATACTCAACAATGACGTCACAGTTGATGTCGGATCTCTCTGTCTAATCGCCTTCAAATTAACAACTTAAAATGCTTGTATCTAATGTATTTCTAAGCCGATTTTAATTCTAATTTCACAGGATTGCATCTTTTTCTACTTTTATTTAATATTTTATGACGAGACGTGAAAATTAGAATACAGTCATCATCCCAATTAAAAGTCATACATCATTTGCTGTAAGTATGACTTATTTTGCTACTTGGGACATAGCTGTCATTACAATATCTGCGTTTAATCACTGCTAAAACATGTATACGTTTAATTTGGCGTACATTTGGCGTCACGCGGCATGCGCCATATTAATAAAGACAAATATAAGCTAAAATATTTATTTTACGCTAAAATAATAAGAATTTAAAAACAAATTTATGAATTACCACGTGAAAACCAGGGGGAGGGGGGGGGATCTAGAGCTAGACATATACTACTGAGGCGCGTTCAGCGCCTCTGGGTGTAGTTGTCCGGTTGTTTTTTAACTCGCTCAAAGGCGTTGAACGGATTGCAGCAACCAAATCTTTTATCTCCCTCTTTCACATGATTTTTTATTTCTCTCTCTTTCTAGTAGATGACATTATAGAATATAGAATATGAAATCACGTAAGAGTATTTCAGTCATAAACGTCAGAGCGTTTTACAACCATCAAATTCGATGGTTGTTCGGTTGTAAATCGCGCCAACTCTTGAACGGGCGGTTGTTTCACCCGGTTGTCATGCTCAAAGGCATTGAACGGGGTTAGAGCGAAAAGTTGTACTTCGCGCGAAGGCTCTGAACGCGCCTCTGGTGGTCACCGATGGGGAGGGGAGGGGGGTAAAAAATGTAAAAAGTGGGTCACGTAGTTTGGGTATGTTCCCTTATATACATTACATGTTGATATGGGAAGTTCCAAAACTCATAATAACATCATACCTGTAGTATACGCATTACTCCCGAACAAAACAAAAAAGACATACGAAATTATGCTGAGATTAATTAAGAGTCAAATCCCTGATTGGACTCCAAAGACATTTATATTAGACTATTCAAATTCAAAATCGTTTTTTCAAATTGGATTATTACATAATCACTTTTGCACGTCAAAGAAGCTACGCCAATGGTTCACAAGTCTACGGCGGGAGACCTTGTACTGGAAAGAACCAGTAAGAAAACCAGCAAGGGCTATTTTTTTTCTCCCTATATTATTACAGAGTCGTCAGCTGGAAGCTGAACTCAAAGCAAACTTTTGAGCTCAACTTCCATTACAAATAAGCTCGACTTCCATTACAAATATGAAAAGGCAAGCAATACAATCTGTTTTTTCTAATACCCCTATAAAGGGGCTGCAAATTTCATTTATCGAGATGTTTGTGGAGAAAAGTAAAAGAATAAGGACTACACAAATTGAAGCTCGTAAAAAACATGTATGAGAATGTGCTGCTCTAGCACATTTACCAAGTTATGCAGTGGACGATGGTTTCCTACATATTATCTCGTAGTCCAAATAACGAACAATTAACAAAGGTAAACGATTATTTTGTTATTTTAGGTTCATTATTTTTAAACTTACATGTATGAATGTTCATTATTACTTTGTGGGTTAATTGGTGGTGATTTAATATTTTCTTTTTATATGTATTTGACCATGGTGCGATGATTAAATATATCATAACTAATTCGTTTTTTTAAATTATTTCTACACACTTTTGCTACTGATTGTACCTTTTCTCATTTTGATAGTAACGTGGGACGAGTTGCGGAATGAATATATTATTTATTTTGATTTTCTGCAACTCGCCCAAATGGGCCATAGGCATGTGGGACGAGTTGATGAATTACTCTCGAAAGCTAGTTTGGAAAATAATAAAATATTGTATTGTTTTTTTTGTGAACTGCTATGCGAAATTGAAATTTAAAAAAAATACAATATTCATGTTTTTAGCAATGAACTTCTTGGTAAATGTACATATACAGTTTAGTTAGTGAAATATTATTATTGATAAACATTAAAAATTAAGATATACTTATACCTATTCATTTTAATCATGTCAGTTGTAAATAAACATGTTTAATTTTTGTCTAAGATTTCATTACGGTAGAGAAAAAGTATTGATATAATATTTCAAAATTATTTTTACCCATCTCTTATTTTCTTTGTCTTATTTTTATCTCCCTAATTATAGCTTGATATTATGAAGTTTTACCTACTTTGATATACCATGGTCCTACCAGTAAGTGAAATTTACGAGGCCATAGATAGACAATTCATCAGTGTTAAAAGGATACAGAGAACATATCGTACAGCAGGTTTGTCAAAATTGGATTGTTGAATGCAGTTGATTATATCAATAGCTGGTTGCCTTATCATAATTGCAGTCTCGGTGAATGTCTTTGTCTGTTTCATAAAGCTTTTGGGAAAACCTCCACTTGCAAACAATTCTTTACATTTTTCTTGTTTCAAAGTATAAAAAAGTCCAATTTGTTTTTCATTTTGGTGCATCTAAAACAAATCAATTGAAAAATTACGGTGTGGTAGTATTATAACATCGTTAGGTTAAGTTAATGTCTTTAATATAACATCGTTAGGTTAAGTTAATGTCTTTAATATAACATCGTTAATAATCCATAGAACATTACTTACAGGTGATGTTTCACTGGTCCTAAAGTTAACAGATTGTGAATATTGTCTGCTCAATTTTCTCCAATTTCGGAAAAACATTTTATTGCATCAATTAACTTTATTAGATAATTTATTCGAAACCACGTTGTCTAATACTCTTTGTGAACTAATTAAATCACAAATACAAGTTATCTAATGTACCGTACCGACAAAAATATTTAAAATAAATAAATTTTGAAATAGCCATAACCTCTCACTCAACCACAGAACAGAACACAACTATGCCAATCACTACTAAGTCTGTGACACAACTACAGACCACAGACTTATAAGCTTAGATAAAGAATGAATAGATAGGACGTGACCGTATACCCGTAAGGGACAGACATAGATGACGTCATACCTGCCTAAAGTAGATGGGTATACCAGTGTTGCTTTAAGTTTTACCCTACTTTATGTTTATAGTGGCTTTTACCACTATAAACATAAAGTAGGGTTGATTGATCTACGTATTTTTTTTGAGACATTTTAATGAGCACCCCTCGCTCAATAATATGTCTCAAAAAATAAAAGTGGGAGAAAGTTGCGATTTTTTTTATTGAATTCTTCATTCAACCTTCGCCGCAGTCTAAAGTTATTTACACTTTTAAATAAAACTACACTTTCGGATTTACTCGAGTATATTTCGTTTTAAAACATTTTACTATTATTTATTTAAGCTATTATGTAAACATCTTTACAAATATAAGAAAAAATATTAGGAATCATCATCATCATCCACACGCGTCCACTGCTAGACATAGGCCTCTCCAAGTGCTCGCCACTGAGCACGATCCGCGACCACTCGCTTCCAGCTTTTGCCAGCTAGGTACCTTGCGAAGATCGTCGCTCGATTAAGAATACAGCGGGCAATAATCATTGTTTTTTCTTTATCTCTGCAGTTTATTTAAAATCCAATATTTACACATTGACTAAATATTTGTGAAGATTTAGAAAATGTATAATATAAAATTTTAAATAAACATTTTCTAAAATTAGATTTCAATAGCACCGTTATTGTCATCGAATAAAGGACTTCGGCTTACAGAGATAAAATTCACTACAATACAGGTAAAAATTCACTTGGGCTGGGTAAGTTCAAGAATTGAACTACTGATACCGCACTCAATATGGTGCTAAAAGCCCAAAGTTGGTAAGCTTGCTCACAATGTAAAAAAAAGATCTGGCAAAGAACGCAAGATGCCGATGTAGATAGCTGGTTATTCTTAGTTGCCCGTGTTGCCACCCCCAACCTCGCCCCCGCTGGCGGCAACTTGGAAATAACGCAGGACAAGACCAATTTGTAGATCTCTGAGGAAGATTATGTTCTGTCAAGTACCTATATAATTAATTAGAAACACTTGTTCGGTGCATAGAGCTATATCTACATCCTATGTGTTCTTGTTAAATATTCAAACAAAGTAGAGATGACTAATTTCATTTGGATTAAGCCAGATTACTAGCTATGGCACAAAATTGCTAATAAATCACAAACATTTTCTAGAGGCTGTCTACTCCTCGCCACTCACCAGCTGTTTTTGGGTGTGGTAAACACGTATTAAATTGCTTACGTACAAACTCATATGCCTTTGAACTTAAAAAGTGTAAGCACAGCGCGAATTTCCTTAAAGGTTCAGAATACTTTCTTTTGTCAACTCCTAAAAATCTTTTCAGAAAATCTCTATTGGTTCCTCCTACAGTATCTAAAATGTCCAACTACTAATTTTGCATCATTAACTTACACTTCAAATCACTTTACACATTTTCAAGTGTGACTACTTTTTCCCAATCGTCTAAGCGATTGACGCACTGGCCGTAGTTTTTTATTTGATGACCGCGCTGATTGTTTCAAACCCAGCATTTAAAGCCGCATTTTTCTCTTTCGGGGCGTATTCGAATTTGAACCGAAATCCAACACCGATGCGTCCTGAAACAATATGTATACAGTTTAAAAATAAAAGCAGGTTCTAATTTTAAAACATTAAAAATATTTATTAATAAATTTTTAAACTGTATCTGTATTAATGGTCAGACTTGTTATATTAATAGAAAATGACCAAAATCAAACCATTAATAATATGTTTGGCCATATCAAAATAGTAGAAAAGGATTTGGTACCTACCCTACCCATATTAATCCAAAACTGTAAAATAAATTTCGAAATCCCCCATAAAAATAGTTGGGTTTGTGAAAAATAAATTTAGGTTTTGGCTTGATAGGGTATGCACCTTGTAGATATAATATGTATAAGTTATTGACCTGTAAAAAAAGTTTAGGAATAGCACCACTCCTAAGAAAAGTGCCTTTTTTGTTTTTCTGAATCCACTGTTGTTCAAAATGCTTAGAACACATTCGGGTATGCTTGGTTGGCTGCCAATTCAATCGACCAGTAGCTTTAACCCAACTATTTTCGAGTAGTTATCTCCGAAGGAAATCTGTTAAATACAGACAAACAAGCAAATGGAAAATCTCACTTCAAAAGAATTAACTTTGTTATCTAAAATGCTCAAAATTTTATACTTAAATATGTCAATATTAATGTAACACAGAAACTAATATGTGAGTTCCCTTTCACGTAATAAATTACCTACGAATCAAGGAAAAATAGTCGTAGCGTAACTGGTATCATTATAACCCGGCAAAATGTTATACGCGTTGGCTGTATACGTGGCCATATTGTATGGCGAACATTCCTAGCTTGTTAGGTTAACAGTAACCTTACTACTTAGTTTGAAATTTCATGTTTAATCCCATAATATGATTGAAAACCATAGTAGAATGATAAAATATTGCAATATAACTTGTATTTATAATTTAAAAAATAGTTTTGGCGCTTTTTATTGACACAATTTAGGTCTTACCTGTAAAAGGTTATATTTTCCTGTTTTCTAGCACTATCACTATTACAACCTAAAACGGAGCAGTGCACCATGATTTAAATGTTCAAATAGTTCACAATTACACTAATTAAAGTGTTAAATAATTACACAGTAAGCTATAATTCACACAACAAATTTCTTCCACGTATTTGTTTAGCACCAGACGCTGGTGATAAACAATCCCCACTACCAGTTTCACCTATATACGGTAACAAGGACAAAAAAAAATGATGCCATCTTCTTCTTTCCTTTGGCAATGTGTATAAGTTTATCTCTTTTCCTCATGTTTGACGGCTTTTATAGCCCATCTATTTCATTCTATATCTATGCTTATAAGAGATCTTAGATAAAGAATTCATTCTATATCTATGTAAGAGATACTACGTATAACACAACACAGAACAATATATTAGGGGTACGTTTGAAAACGAGTAGAGTAATATTTACTCGGGTAGAGTGAAATTCACCCGATAGCATTCGAGAACCACTCGAATGAAACCACAGACATGTCTGTGAGTGAAACCGAGGGTAACCGACCAATTACTCCGCTCGTATTTCTGAACGCTTTTGTGAATGTAAACGCAGGGTAATTGGGATGATGACTGAATTCTAATTTTTACGTCTCGTCATTAAATATAAAAATACCGTGGAAAAAGATGCACTTCTGTGAAATTAGAATTAAAATCGGCTAAGAAATACATTAAATACAAGCATTTTAAGTTGTTAATTTGAAGGCGATTAGACAGAGAGATCCGACATCAACCGTGACGTCATAGTTGAGTACGGCCATATAAACTCCTTTGTAAATTGCCGTTTTGCTAGAAAAAGATGATTGATTGATTAAACACTTTATTGTACACGAAACATACATAAACAGGACACAACAATACAAGAGACACAGTAACAATAGGCGGCCTTATTGGTAAGGTAGCAATTTCTACCAGGCAACCTAGGGGTCAAGGAAAGCTCTTGCTAAGGTAAGTGACGGGAATAGTGCTAAACAGTTCTAAGAAATAGTTAATATACGTTACGATTATAATTAACATCTAACAACAAAAAAATTTAATATCAAAATACTATATACACGGTTATTTTTTTATCACCCTGGAAAATTTAAGGGACGCTTCACGACATGGTATTAGAATGATTTAAATATAAATAAAAAAAATAACCCCCCTCCTTAATTTTATATTATTTTTTTAAAAAATACAAAAAATGCTGCACTAGTTGAGAGCAGCATTTTTAGAGATTTTTTTATTTTTTTTTATATTTTTTTAAATTTTTTTATTTCATTTTTTTTTATTTTTTATATAATATTGGATGTGTCCTGAAGCGTCCCTAAAATTTTCCAGGGTGATAAAAAAATAACCGTGTATATAAAGTCACAAAATATACATAAATGTAAATATATACATAAATAATACCTATACATATATATATATATATATACACGGTTATTTTTTTATCACCCTGGAAAATTTAAGGGACGCTTCACGACATGGTATTAGAATGATTTAAATATAAATAAAAAAAATAACCCCCCTCCTTAATTTTATATTAATTTTTTTAAAAATACAAAAAATGCTGCACTGGTTGAGAGCAGCATTTTTAGAGATTTTTTTATTTTTTTTAATATTTTTTTTTTATTTTTTATTTAATTTTTTTAATTTTTTATATAATATTGGATGTGTCCTGAAGCGTCCCTAAAATTTTCCAGGGTGATAAAAAAATAACCGTGTATACATAAAAACGGATAAGGACATGACTCATTAGTTGTTCTCCAGCTTGAGGAAATGGCTCTTAATTTTTGCCCTGAATGAATTCTGAATTGTCGCTCGTCTGATTACTTCCGGCAGTGAATTCCATAGACGAATAGCTTGCTTAGTGAATGACTTGGATGAAAAGGAGGAGCGGAAAGGGACATACAGGGATAAATTATGATCAGAACGCAAGTTACGAACGTTACTGTCCGAGCAGTATGTAAACCTTTCTTTAAGATAGGGTGGAGCATCGGGGTTAGACAGGATAGTGTATAAGAGGGAAAGGATGTGACAGTCCCTCCTACGACAGATAGGTAACCATTGAAGTTGGGAACGGTATTGGGAAATATGGTCGAAGATGCAGAAAAATCTTTAATACCTTATATCTTGGTTGTTTTTATAGTTATTCGAAAACCGATTTTTTCTTTCTGTTTATTATATGAGTGAGCTTCTATAAAGGCAATAAAATTTTTTTAGTCATCTAGCCTATTTTCGCCTGACAGGAGTGAATTTCTCCCGGCTCCCAGTCAGCGTTAAATTTTATCTGACATTGACAGTTGATTGTTTTGTGATAAGTGGCTAGCTGATTTTGTTTTTAGTCAAAATGAAAGTTTGAAAACGATAAGTAAAGCTTTGTGCAGTTGTAAAATAGAGCAAGATCGCGTTGCAAAACACAAGAACTCTTCTTTTCGTTTTTAACTGACACAATATTTATTTATTGCGCTATCGTACACAAACATGACAATTTATATTACATTAAAAAGTTTATCCTTCAGAAAAATCAACTTCCTGTTGTAACGTTGTGCGTACATAATTATATAACTAGTAATAATGAATCAAAATATTTACAATTAAATTAAAAATATGATCAAAACAGACATTAATATACTACTTAAAAACGTAATTTTATAACAAATAAATAATATTTAATTTATACTAACTTACCTAATTAATATTTACAACAAAATCAAATAAAAGCACAATTTAGATTTTTCCTAACAAAGTAAATAAATTGATTAAAACTGTCTCAAGTGACGTGTGACTTCCAGTACTTTTGCCAGCCGCTATTGTTCTCGGCCGGCTTACGTGGACCCCTCACCGCACCTCGACAGGCTCCAGACTCACGCGAGAAGTCTCGCCGAGAACTTGCGCGAGAACCGAGAAGCTATCCACACTCAGCGATCTTCTCATTTACATTCTCGGTCGTGATCCGGAATGGACGACAGTGCTACTGCCTTGGTATTGTGTGCGTTAGCACATTATAATCTCGTTAACACGAAAATTAAAAATAATATTAAGAAAAAATGGCTTAAACGATGGTGGTTATTGACAAAGTACTTTTTTATAGAAAACGTTTTGCTTACCAAAAAATGGGCTCTGTGTGAAAATATTATTTAAACTTTAACTCTGTTTCATTTTTCCACATTTTTTACTCGTATGTCTAAAATTACTGAACTATAAAGACTAACGAAATATCTCAAAACAATTAAAATCTTCGTGAATTTAAATTATTTTCTTAATATTTATCACACATTATTTTGTTAAGCACTGATAGCACAGATGAGAGACTATGTTAAATGAAAGAGTATACAATAACTGTGAAGTTATCTAAATGATACTGATAGGCATCAGACACCACAAAGTATTTTTTTTATAGAATAATTGGCACGAGATAACATGCGATCTACGCCACGGTCGCAGTCGCACTGAGAACAAACGAGAGTGTGATAGTGTTCTCTTTTCTCGCCCGAGAAACCCTTTGAAGCGGGCAAAAAAACCGACACCGATCGGAGAACAGGCGAGCCCGAGAACGAGAAGCCGAGAAACCCATCACATTCACGCTTCTCGGGTGTTCTCGGGGGTTCTCGGCGTGAGTCTGGAGGCACCTTTACGAATTTTCGATCAGGGTCACGTGTCCTGACGCGAGTTTAACATTTTTTACCCATTACAAAAAAAGTGTACAACGCCGCTAAAGAAGTTCTCACTTCAAAAATACAACCGAATTGATAACCTCCTCCTTTTTTGAAGTCGGTTAAAAAGAAGAAAAATATATGTCGTAGGATGATTTGATAAATCGAATTTTCACGAAAATCCTAGGGATTTTGCGAAAACACGGATATAATTAGACAATGATGATGACATTTCTCAATCTTACTGGAAAAATATAGAATTTTTGCAAAAACGCAAGGTGCATTAGTAATACATTTTTAAGTTAGTATAATATGACGGATTTCCGAGCAGATGATTGCGTTCATTTGCATCCATGGTTGAGGGAAGTGACCGTATGTTTAAATAAAGATTCGTTAACAATTTCTTTAAGTTTTATTTCGTAATAGAACAACACAACACGAACAAATCAATAATGTGACAACCACAAAACTAAGTATGTGAAATTGCGAGCGTACGTCTAGCACCAACGCAACGCTAATCTTTACACCAGTGTTGCCAGGTGGCCGTTTATTATATTTCCGCCATAGCTTCCAATATTAAATCATATACATTCTTGTCTGTGTTGGTTTAAGAATCAGATACATACATTTTTTCCCAGGAAAACCTATTTAGCAATCCAGTGTGTGTAAGTGTGTTCTCATTCATTTCGGTATGTTCTCACATATTTTGATTTACTGGATTTTGATGTAGTTGATATTAAATTGCACGGTAAACGGGTACTTATATTATAGCTGGCGGCCAAATTTAGACTACCTGTGAATACAATAAATCATTCAAACAGAATGAGTAGGTAAACCAGTGAGTAAGTAATGAGTAAGCAGAGAGAAAGAAAATAATACTGTCTTGAGACGAAACAGTTAGGAACCACACTTTGTTGCTTTTTACTCCTTTGAAATCCCTTCATGTTCCCTTCCCGACGTCAATTCTATTCCAGCCCTTATAGCCGAAAATAGTATTGATATTTATAAAATTATTTTATCCTTTTTATGTGTAAATAATATTAAATTGTAAGCTTGTATATATTTTAGTTATTCAGCTCCCTAACGTGATCTTTATCATGATCCTAGATTCTATTCCCATTCCGCGTACCTTATTATTCCAAACGTTTCCCAAACTTTATCATGGCTATAATGCAGAAATTGTGCGGAGCCACAAAAAAAATACTTTGTAAAAACCTATTGAAGAAATCGATTTTTTTATGGTATTGTTGTCAGACCAAAGACATTAAACTAGTACTATTATACTGGTACTAGTAGAATGTCTTTGCGTCAGATAGAGTGATCAGGCTTGTACAGCCAAATCATTAAACAAAACTAAAAATAAATGAATTATCATGTAGTTGAGGGTGGTTGAGGAAAGGTAATAGTGATATTTTGGCTTGGAAAAAAGTCTCCGAAATTCCTTTAACATTAATATTTACCTCCGAAAATCCCCCCAACGGACTTAACCCCCCAAAATTCCCTCCGACGTTGAAAAAACCCCCCGAATTTGCAGGGAATCCCCCCCATCTGGCAACACTGCTTTACACCGTTCGCTTACATTGGCACCGACCGCCACTCGCATTACCGACACCATATTACCGACATGGCAAAAAAACAAACACGTGGAGCGAATAAAAGGAAACACGTGGTTATCCACGTGGGGTACTAACGTCACTCGCAAGCCCACGCGGACTGAACAGTCCCCTCTTTAGTTTTGTTTCTTATTATTTTGATTTTACAATTATAGAAAAAATCGATAAAACACTTTTATCAGAAATTAAAGCAAAATAATTAAATCTAGGAATGATTTAACTGCGCCGTCAAATATACGTCGGCGAAAATTAAAACGGATGCTTATTTGACTACCGAGGCACAGCACGTTTCCGCCATGCCGACGGTAGGCGGTTAACACCGGTCGGTGGGCGTTACCCACAGATTAACTACTTGGTAACGCCGCGCCGGTGCGGCGGAACGCGCTCACGGAACGTCGGGACTCGAGGCGAACCACGTGCAATCCACATTGTGCCGGTTTGACGCGTGTGCGGTGCGGGTGCTCCACTTCGACAGATCGTTTGCCTCGCGTAATCTTTATATTGTTAATAATTGCTTCGAAAAATAATTAAAGTTTGTATTAGGTTATTTGCAAAGAGATTAAATTAAATACTGCCGAACACGTATCGTTTGCTGTCCTGCCTTTTAATTTACTTGGTCCCGCCATGTCTGAATCGCAAGGGAACGGTCAAGGTGCATCTTTTCCGACATCAGATGTGGGAACCGAGGTCCGAGAACGCTCTGGAGGTGAGGTAGAGACACGGGCGAACAAATTGCGAATAATGTCGATCATACGTCCGGTATCGCGAGTGCGAATCAAAGTGAAACTAGTGGTGCTGCCGAGGTTGCTGCGTTGCTGCAGTTGTTACGCGGGCTAGCTAACAGTGTCGCCGGCGGGTCTACGACGTCTGTTCCGGTGCCGATTATCAAATTCGACCCTGACGAGGCTGACGCCGACATTGAGGGCTGGTGCAACGTAAGCGAGATGATAATAAAACAAAAGTATCTCAAAGATACTGACTTATTGTTACCGCTTATGCAAGCCTTGCATGGACGAGCTGCCACATGCTTAACAAAGATTCAACCCAACTGCATGACATGGCAAAATGTAAAAACAACTCTGATCGCAAAGTTTGCAAAGCCTATGCTTAAGCAGGTTTTATTTCGAACGTGTCAATAAATTTAAAATTCAAGATAAAGAAACCGCCGCCGACGCGACGCCGCAAAGCGTCTGGCATACGATCGAGTCTATACCTAATGTTGAATTTAGTGACGAAGTGATTACTGGGTTTGCTGTGTCAGTGTTATCAAACTGTAAACAGGGCTTAAGGCGTGAATTAAACGCCCACACTATAACAACAAGAACGCAGTTATGTCGCATATTACGTGGAGTATCGCTAAAGCGTCAAAACGACGGTATTTCTACGTACATCGAAAATAAAGCCCGCGATTTAGTAATCAGCTTCCAGTTAATGCTGCCTTCAGTGGCACATGCCATCGCTGTGGCAAGATAGGGCATAAAATCATAAATTGTTCTAAACGCTTTGGTGAAAGTTCTCAGGTGTACAAGCAAAAGCCGGCAACATCAGTAGTGACACCCCCGCGCCACAGCTTAACAATCATACAGTTTAGAAACGCGTTTGATGTTGGACGATGCCGCCGGCAGCGTGGGAACTTACGCTGTCACTCGCAAATGTATAAGGGGGTGACACTTTGAAACTCATACTGTTAATTGTCATCATTTCGATTGGCATACATCATATCGCATTAAAATCAAAAAGCTTAATAATATTTGGCATAACATATCAATTGCAAACATATTGACGGTACACAAACATAAACAAATATCACAAAGTACCTTACATTAAAATAATCGTAATAACAAATCTACCATTAACTAAATATATTTACAGTAATCTACCTACAACTAAAAATGCTACGACTATAAATTACAATCTGTGGCGCGATCACTCGCAGTGCGTTCCCGTCGTCAGTACTATGCGTACGAGTTTGTTGACGCCACAATGACGAAAAACGTTATGCGTTTCAATAGGTAACCGTATAAGGGTTGGTTGTCTAAAAAGAAAAATATTTTCAATGCGATTATAATGTAATTTATTTACAAGAAGTATCCATACCTAACTACATTTACATATGCTAGGTAGCTATGTCAGGTAGGTGATCGGTGCTCGTAGGTGAATTAAAGTACAGACATCGAATACCTACCTAAGTTCGCCATATTTTAAGGGTATAAAAATGTCTACAAAGTAAAAAAAATGCAATAAACTTTTCTGTCGTCTCTTACGACATCCACGGGAAGATACCTAGGTAGCGGCGATAGGTACATGTATTATAAAGAGTTTATTCATAGTTCAGAATTATCTATAAACTATATTTTAAATTAGGACACTAAACTATTTGAGTCGTTTTTTTCGACATCCACTATACTACGGCTATAAACAGTGTATACAAAATAAATAATAGTACTAGACGATTTGGTTAAGTAATAAGTAATAAGAAATTATAGGAATAAATATACTTACCTCGCGTCGCGGGGAAATCTATGGAATCTTAATTCCTTATTGTATTTTGCGGTCGAGAAACATCCATATACAGAACAAGTGTGCACCATTATAAATAATGTAATAAACAATTTACGTACGAGGGGCATTCAATTATTACTTAGCCTCGCCGCCCGATGGCGCTGTTGTTACAAAAGAGTTTTACTATCGTGCAGTAAATACTTTTTGAAGTCTACTAAGAAGTTTTCAATCTTTTCCCTTCATTTGTTTTGTTTTGACAGCCTTTGGAAGCGAGCGTGTCGGTCGGTTTTACAAAAATGGAAAAAGAACAATATCGTTGCCATAAAATGGGATAAAAAAAAAAACAATATCGTTCAGTGATTAGATTCTCGTTTTTGGAAGGGAAAACGCGCAGCGAAATCAAAGAGCGCTTGGATGCTGTGTACGGTGACTCTTCTCCTTCGATGGCGACCGTCAAAAATTGGTTCAACGAGTTTGCTCGTGACCGCACGTCGGTTTTTGATGAGCCACGCCCAGATGCACCGAAAACGGCTACTACGGAGGTAAACGTAAAAAAAATCCACGATCTCGTGTTGGCAGACCGGCGATTGAAGATTCGCGAGATAGCTGAGACTGTAGGCATCGCAGAAAGGACAGTACATCATATTCTGCACGAAGAACTGGGTATGAAAAAGTTATCGGCGCGATGGGTGCCGCGTTTGCTCACACCAGACAACAAGCGCGACCGTGAGACCACATCGGCGACATGTTTGGCGCTGTTTCAACGCAATCCGGCGTAGTTCTTGCGTCGTTTTGTGACCGTCGACGAAACATGGGTTCACTGGTACACACCAGAGACCAAGGAACAGTCGAAACAGTGGATTTTACCCGGCGAACGTGCTCCAAAGAAGGCGAAGACTGTTCAATCGGCCGGAAAGGTGATGGCCAGTGTTTTTTGGGACTCACAAGGTGTGATCTACATCGATTAGGGTAAAACAATCACGGGGCTCTACTATTCCGACTTATTGGGCCGATTCGACGCCGTATTGAAAAAAAAACGGCCCCATTTGGCAAAGAAAAAAGTGCTGTTCCACCACGATAACGCGCCGGCTCACACCTCCGCCGTCGTCATGGCCAAATTGTTCGAATTGCGCTACGAATTGCTGCCCCATCCACCGTATTCTCTAGATTTGGCTCCCTGTGACTTCTTCTTGTTCCCAAATCTGAAAAAGTCACTCGTCGGCAAAAGATTTGGGTCGAATGATGAGGTCATCGCCGCCACAGAGACCTATTTTGAAGACCTCGGGAAATCGTATCTTTTGGACGGGTTAAAAAAGTTGGAGCATCGCTGAGTCAAGTGTATTGAATTGAAAGGAGACTATATTGAAAAATAATTCTCTACTTTCTTAAAATTTTCGTTTTTCTTTTGTAGGCTAAATATTTGTTGAATCGCCCTCGTAAAAAACCAATGCAAATTTTGCTTGCGTATCACACAGTCACACACTGTCGTTTCCTTCAACCCTCAGCGTTCGAGTAAACAAACTCGGCGAGTTTGTAGACCACGGACCGCGCCGCCCGCTTCCCCGTGAGTTCCCCGCCGTTGCTTTGCGCAAGCACGTTCGTTTCGTAACTGTATGATTGTTAAACTGTGCCCGCGCTATGAAGAGAAGCGCCGACGTGCTACGCGTGCGGAAAGCAGGGCCACATAGCCAGCCCTTGCGCCGCCGCTGCTACCCTCCGAGAAACCAACAACGCTCCTACGAAAGAGGTCAAACTTTGCGGCAAGCGGGCGGTGACTGGTGAGATACAAATTGCAGGTAGGAGTTGTCGTTGTCTATTTGACTCAGGATCTGAATATCTGAATGCTCACTGATTAAACATAGTCTTGCAAAAGCAATTAATGCCACAGTGCTAAATGACACTATAGTTTTGGTGGATATCGGTAATTCCGATATTTAATGCACTTAACAAGTAAGGTGTCTGATTAACCTTCAGGGTTTGTCCTTGAAAGTTTTGTTTTATATTGTTGATGATTCATTTTTAATCGAACCTATTCTCCTGGGACGCGATATTATTAGGGTTGCCATCCGTCCGGGTTTCCCCGGATTTGTCCTAGTTTGGAGTTGGAGGGCGTCCGGGGAGCGTCCGGGCGGGGTTTCATTTGCAGTCCGGGTTTAAAAATTTAAAGTCTTAGGCTGCTAGCGACACACGCACTGTGCCCGCACGCCGCGATCAACCGAAGAACCGAATCGCTAAATTCACCGTCTCCCTGCCCCTCCCGTCGTTGTTGCCAGTGCGCACTTCGACTTCGCTGCCCGCACTCCGCGGTGACACTGGCATTAAAACAATTTGTAACAAACTGTAATAAAATTCTGGTTTGTTAGGTACAACAGTGAAAACCACGCTGTTGGACTGCACATTAACCGCTAGGGTGACTAGGGTATGTCCCCAGGGTAGGGGGGTTTCATCACTACTGTGGTGTTTGGTCGTTGACTGGCTTATCCAGGAGTTGAACAATGCGTATCTTTTGAATTCTCTCAGAATGCCCAATACCTTGGGATCCACCTGGATCAAAGACTAAACTGGGGTATACATATAGGCGACATTACCAAGAAGGCCAAAGCAGCGCTAGGTATCTGCCGCAAGCTAACCAGCTCCAGGTGGGGACGGAAACCAAAGTCACCTACTCTGGTTTTACACCGCTGGGGTAAGACCTATGGTTAGCTACGGGTGTATAGCTTGGTTTAAGCAGACTGCAGTAGGGACCACCATAAAGGCCCTAGAAAGCCTGCAAAGATGTGCCTACTTGATGATTACGGGGGCTATCTCATCTTCTCCCATCCTTGCGATGGAGGCTATCCTGAACCTCCCACCACTCCACCTGTTCATACAGGGGAAGGCTAGGATAGCAATGCTCCGAGCTGTGGAGGGAGGCAGATCGAGATGGAAATCCCAAACCAGAGGAAGCTACAGGGCTGCCTAATAGTTAATCCTGCCATGACAATGCCAGCCGGTGCCATGATTGAAACTTTGGAGTTCAAGAAGAACTAGAAAGTCATGATTCCTAATAAGAATAAATGGGATAAACAAGTCGCTGAGCCCTTTAGGAAAGCTAATCAGATATGGTGCACTGACGGCTTCGGAGGTAGTGCGAAATCCAGGAGAACCACGTGCCTGGACGCATATGCCACTGTATTCCAGGCAGAAATGTATGAGATTATCGATTGTGTTCACGCAAACAGGTCGAATGAGGGTTAAAACATCTTCATCCTGTCGGACAGCCAAAGATGCTCCAAAAGCGCTCGATGCTGTAGAAATCAAGCCCAAGATCACCTTAGAGTGCACAAAGGCCTTGAATGAATTGGGGACCAGGAACTCGGTAACGACTGGCTGGGTTCCAGGCCACTCTAATATCCGAGGCAATGAAATTGCCGACAAACTGGCAAGGGCTGGTTCCGAGAGCGCTCTCATAGGACCAGAACCAGCTTGTGGTATTTCAAGGGGTAAAAAGAGAGTCCTCGGAGATTGAGTACAAACACAGGCCCGATTCCAGTAGGCCCAGTCCTCTGGACTACTGCACTCGAAATTGCTCATTAGGGAATTTTCACCCGGGGTCGCAATGCGAAACCTCCAACTAAGGCTCACTAGAGCCCTAACTCACAGCAAACTCAACCAACATCTGCACAGAATGGGCCTGACTAATGTTCCCACGTGCAGATTCTGTGGTGAGGATGATGAGACATTACACATCCTTTGTGAATGTCATGCTCTCATCCACACAAGGAGCTGAGCTCTGGGTGGACCTAGTCTGCCACCACATGATGCGAAGGCGCGCCGCGCCTTTGAATTTACCGACTCCCGACGGATCGGACGGGCGCCAACGGGCCACCACAAGCCTCATCGGATGTGACGGTTCCCACGGCCTGTTGGTCTGGCTTGGCACGATCTGGCCTGTGAGAAAGCACGCCGTGGGACCCCGGCTTCAGTGCTGATGGTCACTATAATCGCGAAACGGAACGCGGCCATTGTGTTTAGGGATGCAGTTTTTAAAAATATCGATATCGAATTAAGTCGATACTAATATATCGATCTAGTACGCAGATATATTGATATTTTATCGATATTTCCCCTTTTTTAAAAGCTTATTAAAATCCAATATTCCAATGTAGTTTTATAGCCTCTCTACACCATCGGCTATATAGTAGTGACCATTTGCTGTACATTACTCTGGTTTACTATAGTTTTAAGAGAGAAATTCGGAAATTTCCCTAGTAAAGTCAACATGATGGGTGACCATTCGTTGATTTCGTTGTACACACACTGTTGACTCAACAGTGTATCTCTTTGACACACACAATACTCACCACAGATTACAACAATAGACGAGTCGAGAACAGAATAAGTATTTAGACCTCAGTGCTGCCAGTAACAGCATTCTTCACGGTTTTGTGGGTTGTGGGTTTTAATTTGGGTTTTCGATATTTCGTCACAATATCGAGGTTTTTTTCGATATTGATATATCGATATCAGCGTATCGTCGATATCGATATATTTAGGCGTTGATATATCGATATTTATTGCTTTTCCGAAGCATCTCAAGGGGCCGTTCGAAAACTTGTGAAGTTTTCACTCGGTAAAAAAGAAAAGGATAGATATATTGCGAGAAAGAGAAGTTTAACTGGTTTTCAAACGCTAGTGTTTTTTGCAATTCACAAAATTCGTGAATGCTCACTGAATCGAATCATCTCGCTTACGTTGCACCAGCCCTCGATGTCGGCGTCAGCCTCGTCAGGGTCGAATTTGATAATCTGCACCGGAACAGACGTCGTAGACCCGCCGGCGACACTGTTAGCTAACCCGCGTAACAACTGCAGCAACGCAGCAACCTCGGCAGCACCACTAGTTTCACTTTGATTCGCACTCGCGATACCGGACGTATGATCGACATTATTCGCCAAGTAAATTAAAAGGCAGGACAGCAAACGATACGTGTTCGGCAGTATTTAATTTAATCTCTTTGCAAATAACCTAATACAAACTTTAATTATTTTTCGAAGCAATTATTAACAATATAAAGATTACGCGAGGCAAACGATCTGTCGAAGTGGAGCACCCGCACCGCACACGCGTCAAACCGGCACAATGTGGATTGCACGTGGTTCGCCCCGAGTCCCGACGTTCCGTGAGCGCGTTCCGCCGCACCGGCGCGGCGTTACCAAGTAGTTAATCTGTGGGTAACGCCCACCGACCGGTGTTAACCGTGCTACCGTCGGCATGGCGGAAACGTGCTGTGCCTCGGTAGTCAAATAAGCATCCGTTTTAATTTTCGCCGACGTATATTTGACGGCGCAGTTAAATCATTCCTAGATTTAATTATTTTGCTTTAATTTCTAATAAAAGTGTTTTATCGATTTTTTCTATAATTGTAAAATCAAAATAATAAGAAACAAAACTAAAGAGGGGACTGTTCAGTCCGCGTGGGCTTGCGAGCGACGTTAGTACCCCACGTGGATAACCACGTGTTTCCTTTTATTCGCTCCACGCTTAGATAAAGAATGAATAGATAGGACGTGACCGTATACCCGTAAGGGACAGACATAGATGACGTCATACCTGCCTAAAGTAGATGGGTATACCAGTGTTGCTTTAAGTTTTACCCTACTTTATGTTTATAGTGGCTTTTACCACTATAAACATAAAGTAGGGTTGATTGATCTACGTATTTTTTTTGAGACATTTTAATGAGCGCCCCTCGCTCAATAATATGTCTCAAAAAATAAAAGTGGGAGGAAGTTGCGATTTTTTTATTGAATTCTTCATTCAACCTTCGCCGCAGTCTAAAGTTATTTACACTTTTAAATAAAACTACACTTTTCGGATTTACTCGAGTATATTTCGTTTTAAAACATTTTACTATTATTTATTTAAGCTATTATGTAAACATCTTTACAAATATAAGAAAAAATATTAGGAATCATCATCATCATACACACGCGTCCACTGCTGGACATAGGCCTCTCCAAGTGCTCGCCACTGAGCACGATCCGCGACCACTCGCTTCCAGCTTTTGCCAGCTAGGTACCTTGCGAAGATCGTCGCTCGATTAAGAATACAGCGGACAATAATCATTGTTTTTTCTTTATCTCTGCAGTTTATTTAAAATCCAATATTTACACATTTACTAAATATTTGTGAAGATTTAGAAAATGTATAATATTAAATTTTGAATAAACATTTTCTAAAATTAGATTTCAATAGCACCGTTATTGTCATCGAATAAAGGACTTCGGCTTACAGAGATAAAATTCACTACAATACAGGTAAAACAGGTTCACTTGGGCTGGGTAAGTTCAAGAATTGAACTACTGATACCGCACTCAATATGGTGCTAAAAGCCCAAAGTTGGTAAGCTTGCTCACAATGTGGAAAAAAGATCTGGCAAAGAACGCAAGATGCCGATGTAGATAGCTGGTTATTCTTAGTTGCCCGTATGCCACCCCCAACCTCGCCCCCGCTGGCGGCAACTTGGAAATAGCGCAGGACAAGACCAATTTGTAGATCTCTGAGGAAGATTATGTTCTGTCAAGTACCTATATAATTAATTAGAAATTAGAAACACCTGTTCGGTGCATAGAGCTATATCTACATCCTATGTGTTCTTGTTAAATATTCGGACAAAGTAGAGATATGACTTATTTCATTTGGATTAAGCCAGATTACTATCTATGGCCCAAAATTGCTAATAAATCACAAACATTTTCTAGAGGCTGTCTACTCCTCGCCACTCACCAGCTGTTTTTGGGTATGGTAAACACGTATTAAATTGCTTACGTACAAACTCATATGCCTTTGAACTTAAAAAGTGTAAGCACAGCGCGAATTTCCTTAAAGGTTCAGAATACTTTCTTTTGTCAACTCCTAAAAATCTTTTCAGAAAATCTCTATTGGTTCCTCCTACAGTATCTAAAATGTCCAACTACTAATTTTGCATCATTAACTTACACTTCAAATCACTTTACACATTTTCAAGTGTGACTACTTTTTCCCAATCGTCTAAGCGATTGACGCACTGGCCGTAGTTTTTTATTTGATGACCTCGTTGATTGTTTCAAACCCAGCATTTGAAGCCGCATTTTTCTCTTTCGGGGCGTATTCAAATTTGAACCGAAATCCAACACCGATGCGTCCTGAAACAATATGTATACACATTGATTTACTACCAAACGTAGATAACGCATGAACGTTCGAAAAGTGGGCTGGCGAAGAACTGCCCAATCGGGCCTCGTGCAGTTCTTTTCCATGCGTTGGAGCGACAACGCGATAAGCAATTTTGAGCATTATGTTTGAAAGTATAAAGTTGATATTTTCTTGTAGCAATTACTAAAACGTCAAATTTAATGTGGCTAGGTATGAAATGATGTAACTGCACACGGTTGTACTTCAAATAGTTGCCGTAATAATAAAGAATAAGGTTGAATTCGATAAATACGGTACTTTCTTTATGGTAATTTTAATTCGGGTGTGCATATTCAACTACCTATTTAATAGCGTACAAATGTATAGTCTATTAGGTGACAGATTTCAAGCGCGTTTTTGTATGAAGTGCTCTATCTACGTTTGGTAGTAAATCAATGTGTATACAAGTTAAAAATAAAAGCAGGTTCTAATTTTACAACATTAAAAATATTAATTAATAAATTTTAAAACTGTATCTGTACTAATGGTCAGACTTGTTATATTAATAGAAAATGACCAAAATCAAACCATTAATAATATGTTTGGCCATATCAAATAGTAGAAAAGGATTTGGTACCTACCCTACCCATGTTAATCCAAAACTGTAAAATAAATTTCGAAATCACCCATAAAAATAGTTGGGTTTGTGAAAAATAAATTTAGGTTTTGGCTTGATAGGGTATGTACCTTGTAGATATAATATGTATAAGTTACTGACCTGTAAAAAAAGTTTAGGAATAGCACCACTCCTAAGAAAAGTGCCTTTTTTGATTTTCTGAATCCACTGTTGTTCAAAATGCTTAGAACACATTCGGGTATGCTTGGTTGGCTGCCAATTCAATCGACCAGTAGCTTTAACCCAACTGTTTTCGAGTAGTTATCTCCGAAGGAAATCTGTTAAATACAGACAAACAAGCAAATGGAAAGTCTCACTTCAAAAGAATTACCTTTGTTATCTAAAATGCTCAAAATTTTATACTTAAATATGTCAATATTAATGTAACACAGAAACTAATATGTGAGTTCCCTTTCACGTAACAAATTACCTACGAATCAAGGAAAAATAGTCGTAGCGTAACTGGTATCATTATAACCCGGCAAAATGTTATACGCGTTGGCTGTATACGTGGCCATATTGTATGGCGACATTCCTAGCTTGTTAGGTTAACAGTAACCTTACTACTTAGTTTGAAATTTCATGTTTAATCCCATAATATGATTGAGAACCATAGTAGAAGGATAAAATATTGCAATATAACTTGTATTTATAATTTAAAAAATAGTTTTGGCGCTTTTTATTGACATAATTTAGGTCTTACCAGTAAAAGGTTATATTTTCCTGTTTTCTAGCACTATCACTATTACAAACTAAAACGGAGCAGTGCACCATGATTTAAATGTTCAAATAGTTCACAATTACACTAATTAAGGCGACTAGAGACCTGAAATGGTGGTTTTTGGAGGCGAACTACTCTTAAACTAGCCGGTAAAAAATTATACAAAAAATATATTTTACGCTTTGATATGTGCCCTATAAACTGTACATTTGAAAAGTTTGAGGTATATTAAATAGTATGCAAAAAAAAATTTTGAAATGAGTCTGTTTCCAAATTTAATTTCCGAACTGCTCCTAAACTACAAATGATATGTTTATGGTTGTTGATAGACCTAAATGTAAATTAATTACTCTTCAAACTGTACATTTTTTATTTTAAAATAATTATTAGTTTTTACAAAAATATTTTTTTTATCACTTGCACAGCAAACCGTCGTGAACGGGCGACGAGAATCAGTGTAGCGCTGACATTCAAGGAGGAAGGCTGCGCGCTGCGCTGCCTCCATCCACTTGTTACGCGAAATCGTAAAATCGATTGCTAGGGTGCTTACACTTCTCACATGCGATGATAGTGAATACGATACGCGCTTCTTTAGTGCAAGACGTGTAATTTACTTCTTGTATGCGAAATGACGCTTTTTGTGATTATAAGAACAATTTAGTCTAAGGCAGTCTAGAAGTAAGCGAATTAGAGATCCTGAATATAATAGAATAAGCTATAAAAAAACAATAGTGACTTTACATCTGATTTCGTAATTTGGCAACGTACACTGTGGTTCTTGTGGGGGTTGTAGTTTTGCTGCGAATCTCACAGGAGCCACATGTATTATAGGTAACTGTTGCCACTTACCAACAGGTGGGCAGTTTGCTTGTTTGCTAACTTATCGCAATAAAAAAAGTTGCGTCGAAGAGAAGGCATAATCAAGACGAAAATACACCTATTGAAAAAAATCAGGAATTGAGCAATAAAGCCACTGAAGAAATAAACAAAAAACCGGCCAAGTGCGAGTCGGACTCGCCCATGAAGGGTTCCGTAGCAGCAAGTAACATAATATAAAAGTTCTTGTAGTTCGTTGTAACTTTGATCGATGCTTTAATAATAGTGTATTTTTTAAAATTCAGTTATTGATAAGTAAACATTATAATTAGGTACCTAAATGATGGGATTTTACCACTTTGGAAGTGTCTCTCGCGTTAACTATTCAGTTTAGAAAAAAATTATGTTAGAAACCTCAAATAGATACCCCAAACGTATGGGTTTGATAAAAAAAAAATTGAGTTTCAGTTCTAAGTATGGGGAACCCTTAAAATTTATTGTTTTTTTTTTTATATTTTTGTGTGAAAATCTTAATGCGGTTCACAGAATACATCTACTTAGAAAGTTTCAGCAGTATAGTTCTTATAGTTTTAGAAAAAAGTGGCTGTGACATACGGACGGGCAGACAGACAGACAGACATGACGAATCCATAAGGGTTCCGTTTTTTTCCATTTGGCTACGGAACCCTAAAAAGCGAAGGGTAGAAAACGAAGAGACAAAAAGTCACAATACCGAATTTGTTAGTCCTTTACGTGAAACGTTTTTCGGAATTTTAATATTTGTGGATAATTAAATGAATAAAGTATTTTTTTATTCTTGAATTTTTCTTTCATGGACATACAGAAAGACAGACATTTTCATTACTTTTATGAGAAAATCGTGAGTTGAGCCGAAACCTACTCGTGTTAACAAGGTCATTAAAAAATTATGGCGGCATTGAAAAATCGAAATTGTAAAATTAATTGTGAAATCCCGCATACAAATACCTATACAATTTCGAATTTTTAATGACGCCATATCTTTACATGACTACGTTAACATAGGTAGGTTTCGGGTTGATAGGGCATTGACCAAACACGGTGTATAATATAGTTCAAGCTCACGATTTTGTCATAAAACTAATGATATTTGTCTGTTTGTCTCTTTGTATGTCAATGAACACCTTGCTAAATATACATTTGACTGCCCCCTTGGCTAAGCTGGGTTCGATTCATCAGCATGACCATTTTATTATTCAAACTGACTGACTGAACAACTTGAATGAAGTTACTTTTTTCATAACTATACCTGTAACACATCAATAATGTGCTATTTTTACTCAGGATTGTATACATATAAATAAAAAAAAACAAGATAGCCTTGTATCTACATAGGTCACACTAAGTTTCCGAAATTGGTCACTTACCTAAACAATACTAGCTGTGTCCGCGAACTACGTTTCGCCATATATTTTTTTTCCGTTTTTACAAAATTTTTCATTGATGCTCAGCTCCTATTAGTCATAGCGCGATGTTGTTGATGCCTTCCTCGATAAAAGGGTTATCCAACACAAAAATATTTTTTCAATTTGAATCAGTAGTTCTTGAGATTAGCGCGTTCAACTAAACAAACACTCTTCAGTTTTATAATATTAGTAAGTATAGATTTAAAAAGTTATTACTACATTTGAAAATTGAACGATTTAGCAGAAGAATACAATTTGCTTCATTTGACTGTCAATTGTTTTCACATTGTGGCGTCATTTTAAAAATTGCGTGATTACAATAAAATGGATTATCTCGGGAAATTGGCATGATTTTTTACGATTTTATGTGTAATTTGACAGCTCAGCAGAGCGTCGCTCGGCTTCAATCTGCTTTAGGTGAAGAAGCAACATACAAGACAACTTTTAATAGCTGTTAGCAGAATTCAAACGCGTTCGGACTGGACTGGACTTCAAACTGGACACGTGACTACTGTTGCTTTAGAAAATTGTCGTACCGTGACTGGTACACGACCATTTGTTTACCGGAAATTATTTATAATCTCCGTGAAAATAAAGCTCAACGCCGTATCATCTTGCACCAAGACAATGCAAGTTCCCACACGGCCAGACAGACAAATGAGTTCTTGAAGGCGAAAAACGTACAACTTATGATGAGTCATCCTGCATACGGTCCTGGGGGCCAATCGCGCTACAGTTCTAACGGACCGCTGAGGTTCAACTCCAATCCAGTTCTAATTACAATTCAACTTTGGACAAAATTGGTAACGCGCTAATTTCTACATGAGAGTTGAACCGCAAGCGAAGCTGGATCTAATTTGGAGCTCTAGAGATAACAGAGAGAAAGAGAACAGAAAAACACTCAACATTGATAAAATCCAAACTTCAATCCAAAAAAGGAGCGCCGCATGAACTTTGTATTTTGAGAGCAGTTTCGTACCAATATCAATCGGGTTGCGTTTCAATCTCCTGTCAAAACATTACCGCGATACGAACGATCATAAAAGTTGTAGTTTAGTCGTAGTTAAATTCCAATTCAACTACATTTATTTATCGCTATTAGTCTCCTGACCTGGCACCATGTGACTTTTTTCTGTTCCCAAAAATCAAGAACCAATTACGCGATCAACGATTTTCATCACCAGAAGAGGCTGTATTTAAAAAAAAACATGTTTGACCATTAGTAGTATTTTTTATTACTGATTCCGGAAACTTTTAGTGCGCCCCACGTATTATTGCATTGCATAGTCCCAAAAAATGTAACACCGACGTACACCCTACTATTGATATTTAGATGCGAGGTAACGGCGGGTGGCGCGGCGCGAACACTAGGCCACGCCCGTACGCTCAAGGCCATTGGCGGCTATAGGGGCCTTAAAGTGTTAAATAATTACACAGTAAGCTATAATTCACAGAACAAATTTCTTCCACGTATTTATTTAGCACCATTGACGTATATAACCTAGACGCGCTGTCCGGTACAGTGAAATTCAGCAGTCAACTGGAGCCAATCGGCACCAGTTCGCTTAGTCGGTCGCGGGCGAATGAGAGAACCAGTTGATGTGCCGTGGATATTGTGTCGGTAAAACAGAGATTTACAGTTATAGTGATACAATAAAACTCCATATTTGTGTACCTGTGGATATTTCTTAAGTAATTGACATATTTTTAAGGTGAGTAATCATATATTTCTTGATGAAAACAAAAAATATGTTTCCGAAACTGCGTAATACTCTCGGCCGCCACCTTAGTATTGTCGTCTCTTTTACTCTTATGTAATATTCTGTTGGAGCGAGGACGCTACCGAGTCGCTGACATAGATTAAATTTAACAATAAAAAACAGATGTGCCAAAAGTTGTAAAAGTGATGGTATAATAATAACTCATTATGATTTATTGTTTCAGATATTGCATCGATAGTTTTAAATCTAAAATGCCTTCTTGTATTATGGTAAAATGCAAAAATTATTCGGGAAGAGCAAATGTTGCTGCAGGTGTTATATATTAGAATTTTATAAAGGGTAATAATAAAAAATATAATACTCATATAATTATTTCTAAAGCTGTTTTAATTATTATCTTGTTTATTTACTTAACTTAAAACATGTTTAATAATTTTACATCTTTATAAAATTCTAATATACAGGGTGTCTCAGAAACAATGGATAAACCTTTAACTGTTGATAGGTTTCGTCGAGACCTCTCTAATCTCAAATTTTGACTTTAGTAAAAATATCTCGGTTTTCAAGATATTTGATAGTTTATGATTTTTTTTAAAAATGCCACTTTTGGTTGGTTTTTAATGTGCCATTTTTACAAATACGGACTTTCTCTGATTCAGTTTTTTTTAGCTTCTAACGGAATAGATCAGCTATCAATAACAGTGGTTAAAATTGAGCTAGCTAATCACGAAGTGCTTGGAAAAAACAATGTTCCAAAAAAAATTAAACAAGAAATTATTTTTCTTCGTGTTTGGTCAGCTACCATGTAAAAAAAATGTATGACGCTCATCGTGCCCATTATCTTAAAAAAATGCTTAGTTATTCTAGTTTCAAAAAAGGTATAATAACCTATGCTTAATGTATCTCTTTAAATTTTATTACTGCTTGAATAGCAAATGGTATGAAATTTTAAAAAGATTTATTTCGGAATAGTTATTAATTCTTAGTTTGAATAAAGAATTTGAAATAAAACAACATGAAATTTTAATTTTTTATTAAATTTACAATAAATGTTCGAATTGGCGTCCTTGCGCTCTGATACACGCCCTACATCTTTTTATAAAAGAAAGTTTGATGCGGCGCGCGTAACCAGACGTTTTTATGTGTGCAGCTGCATTTTGTATGCGAGTACGCAACTCTGTTATTAAGGATACTGTCCTCGCGTAGACAAGGTCTTTCAGACATCCCCAATAAAAAAATCCAAGGGATTTAGATCCGGCGATCTGGGCGGTCATAAAATAGGGCCGAGCCGGCCTATCCACCTTTGTGGGAAGTGTTGATTTAAATAATTTCTTACTACTATTGCGTAGTGAGCTGGGCACCCATCATTTTGAAGCCACATTCTCCGCCTCACTTCTAAATTGACATCTTCTAGCATGCCGGGTAAATCATTTTGTAAAAAATTAAGGTAAATTTCACTATTCAGTGTAGCTGGAAGTTCATATGGCCCGATCACCTGTCCGTCAATAATCCCAGTCCACAAGTTAACTTTAAATTGAACTTGTGACCGATCTTCCCTCATCAAATGTGGGTTTTCAACTTGCCAGCTATGTAGATTGTGGATGTTGAAATATCCATCTCTCCGGCATGAGGATTCATCCGTCCATAAAATTTTATTGAAAAATTGCGGGTCCTCCCTTATTTTATTTAACATGATTCTGCAGAATGCAATCCTGCGCGGATAGTCAGCAGGCTGTAGAGTTTGGACCCTTTGAATATGGAAAGGGTGCAAAAGGTATTTTTTCAATATGCGATGCACTTTGCTTCTATTAATGCCGGTTCGACGTGCAATTCCACGCACAGAACGTGTTGAATCTTCTTCTATTTCGTCGAGGACTACTACTTCTTCATCGTCGTTTCTTTCTGGTCTTCCTGGCTCTGCACCACCAAAGCCTCCCTTCGCAGTACGAATTATGTACCCGAGCAAAAACTCGATAGTCCGGGTGACGTGCGTTGGGGTACCTAATACAAAAAATGACGTTATTAAATTTACTAATTAATTTAATTTTAAAATCTAATTAAACACGGCGTGTGACTATTTTTAGAAGGATAACATAATGTAAGACCCATCCTGATACGTTTAACTAAAGTTGCAATAAATGTGTGTGATTTAAAAAAAATAAGATTGATTGAATTAAAGAGAAAATAAATAATCTTACCTCTCTGCGTACAGACGAGCAGCAGCGTTAGCATTTCCTCGACATTCGCCATAAACGAAATGCATGTTTGCATATTCGCGCGACGTGTACTGATGTCTAGGCATGTTCAGTGTTATGTATTGGTTGTCAGTTAGGTTTCACAGCACAAACAATATCCAAATCGTAAAGCTAGCCAAGTCCATATGATCACCAGTTGTCAATAGGTTTCACAGCACAAACAATATCCGAATCGCAAAGCTAGTCAAGTCCAAAATCACAGCAAAATGTCGTTTAAAATCATCGAAGCTCTATCGAATCTCTCGAATACAGAAAACACGCGTGGGTCACAACCGGAGTTCAGAAGGACACTAACAATCGTAACAAAGAATCCAATGATTAGACGCAGGTAAAAAAAGTCCTTCCAGGAAATTCGATAGCAGGTAAGGTTGCAAATGCTTATGACTCATGTGCTGTTAATGATAAGGCTCCTTTTTGATTGCGCATAGTGGATGAGACATGTGGCAGGCAGGGGCCACAAAAAAAAAACACGTTTCTCAACTCTGTGACTCGCAAACGAATGTTTACAAATAAGCTTTAAGTGCTTATTAGTGGAAAAAAAACCTTTTTTTTTTCAAATTTTCATTTTATTTGCTATTCAACCAGTCAGAAAGTCAAGAAAGCATAAACTTAAAACTGGAAAACTAAATTAACCGAATAAAATTAATCCGAAAAATAATTAATCCGACAAACAATCTTTTTAAAATTTTCATACCATTTGCTATTCAAGCAGTAATAAAAGTTCAAAGATACATTAAGTATAAGTTTATACCTTTTTTGAAACTAGAATAACTAAGCATTTTTTTAAGATAATGGGCAGGATGAGCGTCATACATTTTTTTTACATGGTAGCAGACCAAACACGAAGAAAAATAATTTCTTGTTTAATTTTTTTTGGAACATTGTTTTTTCCAAGCACTTCGTGATTAGCTAGCTCAATTTTAACCACTGTTATTGATAGCTGAACTATTCCGTTAGAAGCTAAAAAAACCTGAATCAGAAAAAGTCCGTATTTGTAAAAATGGCACATTAAAAACCAACCAAAAGTGGCATTTTTAAAAAAAATCATAAACTATCAAATATCTTGAAAACCGAGATATTTTTACTAAAGTCAAAATTTGAGATTAGAGAGGTCTCGACGAAACCTATCAACAGTTAAAGGTTTATCCATTGTTTCTGAGACACCCTGTATAACACAGGCATAAGTTTTCATAGGTAAGTTATTTTAATACCTATACTTAACATAACTAATAGAGTTTGGTTAATTTTAACTACTTTTTAATTAAATTGTCAGTTCTATGTGTTATTCTATTTAACAAGGTAACAAATATTTTTGTTACGCTTTTTAATAAGTTGCGAATAATATAAATGAAACACAAATAACAACATTTTTGTTTCTTTTATTTTAAGATATTGTTATAAATAAATTATCATTTGAAAATAACCATACCTAAAATAGTTTATAAAGTTTTATACATTCAACGTTAATTTTCCAAGAAATATTAAATGTTATGTAATCTCTCAGAGGCAACCTCAGAAAAATAGGTAAAAATCATTTTCGACGCATCTGCGTGAACACAAGATTATTCTTTGCACTATACCCCGCTCCGAACGTCACCACACCTCACTCGGCGCCGTCCCGCGTTGGGGCACAAAATGGTAGTTTTCCAATTACAGAGCATAATGTAACAGTAATATAATTTGTGGCATAATGCGACTCAGTGGCGCACAATGCCGAATTATGCTGATGCTTAATTGGAACGTGAATTAGTTTTCAAATGCACCAGCAGAGTGCGCTAAGTTCAGTGTTGAAAAAAAGAAATATTCATAGAGTTAGCAATAACCTCACTAATGTGTAAATAATGTGGTATACATAATAATTGGTTGAAAACTATTTACGGTTATTTTAAGTAATTTGGATTTTGATTATTTCATTACCATTTATTTGTTTTGAGTAATTTTTGTACCTTCATCCATACTTATATTTATTTTTTAACACAGTTTGAATTAACTTTGATTATTTCAAAAAAACTACAATGAAACGAAAGCTTTAAAAATTTTTCAACAATAAATAATATTACTAACGATTATATATAAATAAAACATTTCGATCAATGCCAACTTAAAGAAAAAAACACTTGTTAATTTTCTGCCACTGAGTTGGTATGATTGCACGCATCACACGAAAACATTGCTTTTGAGAGTGCTCGATTGTGCGAAGTGTTGTTGTAGTTGGAACATTCAACGTTAAGCATTATGCCGCATAATGCGCTCTTGTGCTGTAATTGGAAAACTACCAATTTCTTCGCAACAGCGAATCTAGGTTATATACGTCAATGTTTAGCACCAGCCCCCCTAGCACGTCCTATATCACATATGATAAAGCGGCTTAGCGCGGTGAACTGTCAAAATACAATAGGGTTTCGTCGTATTTTGACAGTTCACCGCGATAAATCGCTTTATCATATCGTGTTTTGGTGGACGTGCTACGGGGGCAGACGCTGGTGATAAACAATCCCCACTACCAGTTTCACCTATATACGGTAACAAGGACAAAAAAAAATGATGCCATCTTCTTCTTTCCTTTGGCAATGTGTATAAGTTTATCTCTTTTCCTCATGTTTGACGGCTTTCATAGCCCATATAGTTCATTATATATCTATGGCTCCACGTGTTTGTTTTTTTGCCATGTCGGTAATATGGTGTCGGTAATGTGAGTGGCGGTCGGTGCCAATCATAGATATAGAATGAAATAGATGGGCTATAAAAGCCGTCAAACATGAGGAAAAGAGATAAACTTATACACATTGCCAAAGGAAAGAAGAAGATGGCATCATTTTTTTTTGTCCTTGTTACCGTATATAGGTGAAACTGGTAGTGGGGATTGTTTATCACCAGCGTCTGGTGCTAAACAAATACGTGGAAGAAATTTGTTCTGTGAATTATAGCTTACTGTGTAATTATTTAACACTTTAATTAGTGTAATTGTGAACTATTTGAACATTTAAATCATGGTGCACTGCTCCGTTTTAGTTTGTAATAGTGATAGTGCTAGAAAACAGGAAAATATAACCTTTTACAGGTAAGACCTAAATTGTGTCAATAAAAAGCGCCAAAACTATTTTTTAAATTATATGTCACGGTTAATTAGCTCTATGGCCTCTGTGAATTGACGTTTTTTTTTCATGATCTGACAATTTGGAAGTTTTGACAAAAAATAACAATTAGAAAATAAAAGAAATATTCTTGCAAATATCTATATTTTTATTTATCGGACATATTTACAAATTCATATAATTAATTCGACCTAAAACCTGCAACACGAAACAACTGGCGACCATGGATATGTTAAAGAAGAGTCGAACTATTGCAAGATCACACTTTACAAAGGCAAAGAATGTGTTTGAATCTAAGATGGAATCAATACCATTTCAAGTCGGTGAGGTAAAGATCGCATATGAATATCTGTCTGAGAAAGCCGAAAAACTTTTTAGCTTAGATGAATCGATCTACGAAAAGTTAGTAGCATCAGATATGTCCGCAGAAGATATAGAAGCAGAGGAGACAACTACCGAAAACTACCGATTAGACTGGCTTAGGTTGAAGAATAAGTATGATTCACATCCTTCATTTACCCAAGCGCACGCGGAGTCAAGGTATGATAGTGCATCTCTATCTACAAATGCAAATAAACGAAAATTTCAACTTCCTAAGTTAGAACTGAAAAAATTTGATGGTAATGCGAAGAATTGGCTAGCATTTTGGGGTATGTTCAAGAAGATCCATGATGATGAATCTATAGATACGGATGACAAATTCCAATATCTTGTTCAATCAATGGAACCGGGGTCTTCGGCTCGAATGTTAATAGATAGCTTTCCGTCATCTGGTGATCATTACAAAGAAGCGTTAGAGCAACTGAAGAATAGATACGCGAGAGATGAAATTCTTATTTATTTTAGAGAGCTTCTCGCCTTAGTACTAGAACAGACTAAAGGAAACACAATGCAACTATCTATACTTTATGACAGATTAAGAACTCAGCTACGCGCGTTAGAGAGTTTTGGAGTTGCAAGTGATAAATACGCTTGTATGCTTTATCCACTAGTGGAGTCTGCACTACCAACAGAGTTACTACGTATTTGGGAGAGAACGCGAAGCACCAGTAAAGACCAAAGCGAATCTTTAAACCAGTTATTAAACTTTTTAAAGACAGAAGTCGAGAGCGAAGAACTCATTGAAATATCTCCAAAGGGTTTGTTTGTCAAAGAAGAACGCTTACCAACAGCAGCTTGCCTCGTTGATACAGAGTCAAAGCGTAAACCACTAGCTACCTGTATATGGTGTGACCAAAATTCTCACGGAAGCTTAGAATGCTATAGGCCGCAGCGAATGGCATTGGAAACTAGAATGAATATAATAAAGGAGAAGAAGGCTTGCACGTTGTGTTTGAAACAAGGTCACAATGTAAAGAGATGCAAGAATAAAACCAAATGTTTCATCTGCACCAAACGCCACGCTCCTATTATATGTCCCGAAACTAGAAAACTTGTACATAAAGATCAAGAGGAGATTCTAGATGCTAGACAAAGCACTTCAAGCGCAAATCCGTCTACTAGTTTAAATTTTGAGTCTGTGTTTACAGAAGGCAGCAATAAAACCACGATGTTGCAAACTCTCATGGTGACGATTAATGGAGAACCTATAAGAGCATTTATTGACACAGGAGCACAGAAATCGTACATACGTAGAGACTTAGCCATCAAACTGAATTTATCCAAGTCTGGCACTGAAACCTTATCGCACAGTTTATTTGGCGCTGTAGAGATTAAAAAACAGAAACATGCCATATATTCATTTATTGTCAAAGGCGTTAAAGGCGAGTTTGCTCTATTAATGACAGCCTTGGACAAAGATAAAATTTGCAGTTACGTTCCTCGAATTCGAAGTACAGCTTCAATACTCAATGAGTTAGAATTAAAAAATATTGAGCTGACAGACACAGGTGACGAGAGGATCTCGATTGGGTTACTGATCGGAGCAGATTTTTCAGGACTTATTATGACAGACCAAATTATTCACCTTGCGAATGGCGTTGTAGCATTGAACACAAAATTAGGGTGGACGATTCAAGGATCATTGAAATCCGATCAAACTATTTGCTCAACATCCATGTCCAATCTTTCAGTATTAGATGTCGGTCATTTATGGGACTTAGAAACAATCGGAATAACTGATCCAGTAGAAACTAAATCAAAGATTCAATTGCAACAAGATGTCATGTACGAATTCAACCAGAGTATTCGAGTAAATGAGGACGGCAGGTATGAAGTAGCACTTCCATGGAAAGAAGGACACAGCGACTTGAAGAATAATAAAGTCTTGGCCCAGAAGCGTCTAATGTCAACAACGAAGCGACTCGAAATACTAAAAGAGCTTGGCAATTACAACAAAGTATTTTCGGAATGGCTAGAATTGGGAATCATTAAGATCGAGACAGATGAAGTAACGACTCCCGGCCACTATCTGCCCCATCACGCTGTGATTAAAGATTCCAGTTTGACCACAAGAGTGCGACCTGTATTTGATGCATCCGCGAAGGGTCCTAATGGTACGGCACTCAACGATACACTTGAAAAAGGTCAGAATTTCCTAGAAATAATACCGAAACTCATTGTTAGATTTCGTATGAACGCTATTGGCATAACGGCAGACATAAGAAAGGCATTCCTTCAAATTGCTATTCGACATGAAGACACTGCATATTTACGTTTTCTGTGGTGGCAAAATCTAGACAAAAAAAAGATCGTTACCTACAAACATTGTAGAGTTGTATTTGGCCTCACTTGCAGCCCTTTTTTGCTAGCGGCTACCATCATATACCATCTCGATCGTAGTCCTAGTGAACTCCAGAGAACTGCACAACTACTAAAAGAGTCGTTCTACGTCGATAACTGCATCCTTAGTCTTGACACTGAGGAAGAAGCGCAACGATTCATAAGAGAGGCAAAATTATTGATGGCTCAAGGAAAATTTGACTTGCGAGCGTGGGTAACAGCGCCTGCAAAATTTACTACAGGGGACAATGAAGCAACAACAATATCTGTTTTAGGAATGATTTGGGATACCACTACTGATGAATTGTATTGCAATGTTGGTTCGCTCAAAAAATTATCTGACAAAATAACTAAGCGAGAATTACTATCAGTCACCCAAAGAGTATTTGACCCGGTTGGTGTAAGCTGTCCTACAACTTTGATACCTAAACTCCTAATACAGAAGGCTTGGAAGGAAAATCGAACCTGGGACACTCCGCTGTCAGATGACTTGCAAAAGGAATTCATCAACTGGCTAAAATATATTCATCTACTGGGAGAATGTAGAATTCCTAGAAGGCTAGCGTTGTACTCACTAAAAGCATGTCAAAATTCAATTCATGTTTTCAGCGACGCAAGCAGTTCAGCATATGCCACTTGTTTATATCTTCGTTCAGTTAGCCCTGATGGTAAAGTTCACGTTCAACTCATACAGGCGAAGGCACGAGTTGCACCACCCAGAGATATGTCGATTCCCCGTCTTGAATTAATGGCAGCTCTGATCTCAACCCGGGTTTACGTAGAAGTGACAGATGCTTTACAACTTATAAACTGTAAAATTTATTTTTGGACTGACAGTACATCACAACTGCTGGAGAGTGGAATGTATTTGTCAAGAACAGAGTGCAGGAGATTCGCTCAATAACTAGCTCTGAACAATGGCATTATATACCAGGATCGTTAAATCCAGCCGACCTACCATCACGCGGCTGTAATGCTAAGACGCTGGCTGAAAGCAGATGGTGGGAGGGACCGTCATGGTTAAGATTGGAAGAAAGGAAATGGCTGAAATCGAAGGAGCTAAATGTGGAACAAGAAGAAGTTAATAGAGAAAAGAGAAAGGGAAAAGTTGTATCAGTGAATATAACAGGTGAACCTTTTTCAAACAAATTATTATATTTTGAAAAATATTCAAAGATAGTACGTTTGATAGCCTGGATTTTAAGGTTTGCTCACACTAAAAAGGCGACGATTGCTAGAATTGGATCAATTTCAGTCCAAGAGTTAACAATGGCAGAGAAAGTACTATTTAGACTGATACAGAATGAGAATTTGAAAAAATTGGAAAATCTTAAGACGTTACAAGTATGCAAGAGAGATGACGGTCTTCTAAGGGTTAAAACACGTTTAACATTAAGCGCAGAAGAGGAAGATTTCAAATACCCTATCTTGTTACCGGGAAACAATCCTATAGTTGAGAGACTTGTGGCACAAAAACATCAGATTCTGAAGCATGCTGGTATAAATATTTTGTGTTCTCACTTACGTGATAATCTATGGGTAACTGGCGTGAGAAGAGTAACTAGAAAGGTCATTACAAGATGTGTGATATGCAGACGTTTTAGAGCTAAGAGTTTGGAAGCACCATTTGCACCGTTACCATTTAACCGAATTAAAAACGCCGCCCCGTTTGAAGTTACTGGTATTGATGCCGCAGGGCCGTTCATTCTAAAGACTGGTGAAAAATGTTGGATGATTATATTTACGTGTGCAGTCTATCGTGCTATTCATTTAGAATTAGTTCAAAGTCTTATCACTGATTGTTTTCTGATGTCATTACGACGGTTTGTTGCACGGAAGGGTAGATGCCAGATAATTTACACCGATAATGGCACCAATTTTGTTGGGGCGAACAATTTACTGCAGAGTATTGATTGGACGGAGGTTCAAGACTACCCGGCAATTACACCAAGAAAATGGTATTTCAACCCTCCCTCGGCTCCTTGGTGGGGAGGATGGTGGGAGAGGCTGATCGGATTGGTGAAAGAAATCTTGCGTCGTAATTTGGGTAAAGCAACACTTAGTTATGTTGAACTAGAGACAGTACTTTGCGACTGTGAAGCTTTAATAAACTCACGTCCTCTTACGTACGTAACAGAAGGAGATTCATTACAGCCACTGACACCTGCAAGTTTTCTTAGAAATCCAAACAGTTCTGAAGTTCCTGAGATAGACCTTATAGATTCAGAGAGCCTAAATATACGTTTAAAGTATTTGCAAAAATTAAGAGATGACTTGCGATAAAGGTTTGTCAAAGAATACTTGGGCATGCTGGTGAATAAAGGCAAAGATAACGATGGGGACAGAAAATTGAAAGAAGGTGAAGTGGTACTTATACAAACTGAAGGGAAAAGAGTTACTTGGCCATTGGGACTGATTGTGGAATTATTAAAGGGCTCTGATGGGGAAAGTAGAGTGGCAAAGGTCAAAACAGCTGACGGTGTAAAAACAAGACCTATTCAGAAATTATTTCCATTGGAAGTATCCACCCATCTTTCAAACCAAGAACCATTACTAGAAACTATATCGGGAAAGGCCACCACCAGGGTTGGAAGAGTTGTGAGACCACCTCAAAGGTTTCGGATGTGAATCAGAAATTCCTTTTCTTTAGTGGGGAGTGTGTCACGGTTAATTAGCTCTATGGCCTCTGTGAATTGACGTTTTTTTTTCATGATCTGACAATTTGGAAGTTTTGACAAAAAATAACAATTAGAAAATAAAAGAAATATTCTTGCAAAAATCTATATTTTTATTTATCGGACATATTTACAAATTCATATAATTAATTCGACCTAAAACCTGCAACACGAAACATTATAGATACAAGTTATATTGCAATATTTTATCCTTCTACTATGGTTCTCAATCATATTATGGGATTAAACATGAAATTTCAAACTAAGTAGTAAGGTTATTGTTAACCTAACAAGCTAGGAATGTCGCCATACAATATGGCCACGTATACAGCCAACGCGTATAACATTTTGCCGGGTTATAATGATACCAGTTACGCTACGACTATTTTTCCTTGATTCGTAGGTAATTTGTTACGTGAAAGGGAACTCACATATTAGTTTCTGTGTTACATTAATATTGACATATTTAAGTATAAAATTTTGAGCATTTTAGATAACAAAGGTAATTCTTTTGAAGTGAGACTTTCCATTTGCTTGTTTGTCTGTATTTAACAGATTTCCTTCGGGGAACCTCCTTTTATTTTTAACCTGTATACATATTGTTTCAGGACGCATCGGTGTTGGATTTCGGTTCAAATTTGAATACGCCCCGAAAGAGAAAAATGCGGCTTCAAATGCTGGGTTTGAAACAATCAGCGAGGTCATCAAATAAAAAACTACGGCCAGTGCGTCAACCGCTTAGATGATTGGGAAAAAAAGTAGTCTAATTTTAGAAAATGTTTATTTAAAATTTAATATTATACATTTTCTAAATCTTCACAAATATTTAGTAAATGTGTAAATATTGGATTTTAAATAAACTGCAGAGATAAAGAAAAAACAATGATTATTGCCCGCTGTATTCTTAATCGAGCGACGATCTTCGCAAGGTACCTAGCTGGCAAAAGCTGGAAGCGAATGGTCGCGGATCGTGCTCAGTGGCGAGCACTTGGAGAGGCCTATGTCTAGCAGTGGACGCGTGTGGATGATGATTCCTAATATTTTTTCTTATATTTGTAAAGATGTTTACATAATAGCTTAAATAAATAATAGTAAAATGTTTTAAAACGAAATATACTCGAGTAAATCCGAAAAGTGTAGTTTTATTTAAAAGTGTAAATAACTTTAGACTGCGGCGAAGGTTGAATGAAGAATTCAATAAAAAAAATCGCAACTTCCTCCCACTTTTATTTTTTGAGACATATTATTGAGCAAGGGGCGCTCATTAAAATGTCTCAAAAAAATACGTAGATCAATCAACCCTACTTTATGTTTATAGTGGTAAAAGCCACTATAAAAATAAAGTAGGGTAAAACTTAAAGCAACACTGGTATACCCATCTACTTTAGGCAGGTATGACGTATTTTAGACATACGAGTAAAAAATGTGGAAAAATGAAACAGAGTTAAAGTTTAAATAATATTTTCACACAGAGCCCATTTTGTGGGAAGCAAAACGTTTTCTATAGAAAAGTACTTTGTCAATAACCACCATCGTTTGAGCCATTTTTTCTCAATATTATTTATAATTATTTAAATAACGCACACAATACCAAGGCAGTAGCTAGCACTGTCGTCCATTCCGGATCACGACCGAGAATGTAAATGAGAAGATCGCTGAGTGTGGATAGCTTCTCGGTTCTCGCGCAAGTTCTCGGCGAGACTTCTCGCCGAGACTTCTCGCGTGAGTCTGGAGCCGGTATAAGGTGCCAATGTAAGCGAACGGTGTAAAGACGGAGCTCAGTCTGTCTCAACACATACGGTCACTTCCCTCAACCATGGATGCAAATGAACGCAATCATCTGCTCGGAAATCCGAGCAGATGATTGCGTTCATATTATACTCATATTATACTAACTTAAAAATGTATTACTAATGCACCTTGCGTTTTTGTAAAAATTCTATATTTTTCCAGTAAGATTGAGAAATGTCATCATCATTGTCTAATTATATCCGTGTTTTCGCAAAATCCCTAGGATTTTCGCGAAAATTCGATTTATCAAATCATCGTACGACATATATTTTTCTTCTTTTTAACCGACTTCAAAAAAGGAGGAGGTTATCAATTCGGTTGTATTTTAGAAGTGAGAACTTCGTTAGCGGCGTTGTACACTTTTTTTGTAATGGGTAAAAAATGTTAAACTCGCGTCAGGACACGTGACCCTGATCGAAAATTCGTAAGACCAATTAAAATTGAAATGGCCGCAGGAACTGTCGAGGTGCGGTGAGGGGTCCACGTAAGCCGGCCGAGAACAATAGCGGCTGGCAAAAGTACTGGAAGTCACACGTCACTTGAGACAGTTTTAATCAATTTATTTACTTTGTTAGGAAAAATCTAAATTGTGCTTTTATTTGATTTTGTTGTTAATATTAATTAGGTAAGTTAGTATAAATTAAATATTATTTATTTGTTATAAAATTACGTTTTTAAGTAGTATATTAATGTCTGTTTAGATCATATTTTTAATTTAATTGTAAATATTTTGATTCATTATTACTAGTTATATAATTATGTACGCACAACGTTACAACAGGAAGTTGATTTTTCTGAAGGATAAACTTTTTAATGTAATATAAATTGTCATGTTTGTGTACGATAGCGCAATAAATAAATATTGTATTCTACCACATAAAAGATAGTACTTATGAGGTTATTACGAGGTTATTCCATAACCATTCCAAAATATCCAAAACGCACAACGTTAATACTTAAGTTTTCACTTCTGCCGGCACTCCCGGATAGGGTTACCATCCGTCCGGATTAGTCCGGGCATGTCCGGAGTTTTAGACTCTAGTCCGGACTTAGTCCGGATTTTAAAAATGTCCGGATTTTTGTAGCTTATATGGAATATAAGTGTAATAAAATTTTACTGAAAATCTATTAGATGATTAGATGATATTGGGGCCCTTATCATTTACGTCATCTGCTAGAAAAAGAAAGAAATGAAAAATTTGTGAATAGGAGGATGAAAGATATTATTGCTGCAACGCGTTAAAACCTCAGAGTGAGTTAAAAACAACCGAACAGACTCCAAGGTACTGAATGCTCTCCAGTGTTTGTATGTTTGACCAAAATGTCCGGACTTTTATTGAAAAGTCCGACTTTTTGTCAGAATTTTTCAAATTTCTAAATGGTAACCCCACTCCCGGAGTGCAACATTAACTTTTTTTTTTTATGTTTGTTACCTCATAACTCCGTCATTTTTAAACCGATTTCCAAAATTATTTTTGTATTTGATAGAGTATACTGCAAGGGTGGTCCCATGATCCCAAAGTCAGGATCGGATGATGGGATCCCATAGAAAATCGAGGAAAAAACTAATTTAATACCAGGTATTAAATTAGGGTTTCTTTCACTAAAAAGATTTCATTCACTAAAAAGGTAAAAATAATTTTTTTTTACAAAAAATAGAACCGACTTCAAACACACTGAAAACTTAAAAATAATCTTCTTCTATATTGAAGTCGGTGACAAATTAACAACAATTAACACTTTCTAGGAGATCATCGTTTGGCGCCGACTTCAATATAGAAGAAGATTATTTTTAAGTTTTCAGTGTGTTTGAAGTCGGTTCTATTTTTTGTAAAAAAAAATTTTATTGACACTGACAGCGTATGTTCTATGGTAGGCAGGCGGAAATAGCGGATGAAGTGCGATATGAAATGAGTTTGAATTATGTAGGTGTAAGCGAGATGTATGAATTTGAATGATAAGGAGAGAGCGCTTAAATGGGGCGACGTATTTTTATTTAAAAATTCTGTCCCCATTCACCCCATTATACAGTACAAAATTTTATAGTTAATGAACTATAATTTAAAGAAAAGAGATTAAAAAAATATCGATATTTGCATCATTCACATAAAAATTCATTAAGTCAGAAATTTAAAAAAAAAATTAGGTACAACTTATTTTTTGGCAACCCTAAGGAATTAAAAAAAATGGTAAACTCAAAACCGAATTTCAGAAGACAATCTTTAATGAGTATGATACGCCATACCATTACTGAAATTTCATAAATAACACAAAAATATATTTTACATCTCTCATGTTCGGTAAGTAGGTCCTTATTACCCCCAAATGGGGCTTGTAGACCAATTAGCGCTCTTGGGTAATAATGTAGCTAGAAAAGCCCTAGGCTGTAAGTAATTTATTGCCAGTATGATGGTTAGATGTACGCGAACTTATTGAAATAGTGAAGTGTTTTTTAATTACTTACCGCCCTAGGGCTTTCCAAGCTACATTACTACCCTAGACTCTAGGGCCTAGAGCGCTTATTGGTCACCTACAAGCCCTATTTGGGGGTAATAAGGACCTACTTACCTCACAATCGAGATGTAAAGCAGAGTAGTTAGCTCGGGTGTAAGCACCAATTGCACCCTCGAAATATAGGCGCCCTCGCTGCGCTCGTGCTCCTAATTATCTCGGGCTGCAATTGATGCCTTACAGCCCTTAGCTACTAATCTACTATTTCGTTTTTACAATTTATACATTATTTAACAATTAATTTAAATTGAAAATTATATCCTTTTCTGCAATCTCTGTCTTTTAAATAAACTCATAGGTTTCGCATCACCATTTCCAGAAGTACTGATTGTTCGATTTTGCCTTTCTTTAACATCACTAATGGTGATGGTATTATTCACATGCATTTCATGCCTTTTGTTAGTTGCATCATTCCGTTCTTCACCAACAGTCTGAAAGTTATTTAGTTTTTCTTTATCACAGTCATATCTCTTTTTCTTTAATATTGAAAAAGTTGTGTTGAATAAGATGTCATAAGCAAAATAGATATCAGAAGGTTTTTGTATACCAACAATTGGATTATAAGGATCAAGAGATGATGCTACTGCACTATGTTTAAAAGATATTTCTAAAGTTTCACTATCATCTTTATCCAGAAACATAACTTTTGTTTTTATTTTTGACACTGCATTTATATTTTCTTTTTGATTATACTCTTCAGAATTACTTTGTAATATAGCATCATTCAACCTGTAGGACAAAAATAGTAACCATAATTACATAACTATTGAGATTTGGTTAAATTTTTATTTAAGCAATGAATAAACATGTGCGTAAACTCGAGGATTGATTTAGAGAAATGCAATCATACATCATCATTACCATCCTAACCACAATACACTCATTACAGGGCATGGAACTTCCTAAAAAAAAAGAGGTTGTGATGTGAGCCATCTTCCACTACCTTAGCCATGTCCACTAAGCACTTTGAGCAGTTCAGGTTGGATTATTTTGAATCCTTTATATTCTAATAACAAATATTAAACTTAAACAGATAAAAACATTAAAAACGGAAACATTTAAAATTTTTCTTTTGTTTTTATCATAAAACTTTTTTGGTAAATTCAGGTTGCAGGATAAAAGGCCAAAACACAAGTTGAAAAACTTGTGGTCAAAATAATTAAAAGTTTTATTACCTGTCTATTTCGTCTTCAAGTTCATCTAGTTGCTCAATTTCATCAAGTCTCTCTTCTAAATCTTTTTCAGAGGTGCATTTACTTCTACATCCATTTTTAATATTTTGCAGTTTTTCTTCTAATTCATTCTGACGATCTAATATTTTTTGTAGTAAATCTGTATTTGATGTATTGTCTGATTTTGAAACCACACTATAATTATTTAATTGAGAAACAGACTTTGGATCTACATTTTTACTATAATATTGTTCAACATTGAAAACTGGACACTCTTTTTCATTCACTGAGTCAAGTGATTCTTTTTGTTTACTTTCAGATGTCTGTGCGCTGTTTGTTGAAATGTTTATATTTTCTAATTCTTCTTGCAATTCCAGTTCATCTAATCTATTCCATATTTCTTCATCAGGTGCTTCTTGATTCTGAGATTTATTTTTATTTTGTATTTTGTACTGTCTGACATTTTCTCTATGTTTCTCTCTCCATAGTTTGTCTTCTTCTTCATTATAAACCTCTACTATATCTTGGTCAACACAATTGTTTACAGTTTGTCTGCCATATTCTATTTGATTTTCTAGATATTCTTTTTCTTTTAATAGTATATTAATTTTAGATTGGGCATCTGAAAGAATATTATTTAGGTCATATTTGTCATGGTTTTTTTTAATTATAACTAATTGTTATTAAATATTCTTAATGTGAGGTGCTCCAATCAAATAAATCAATACTATCAAGGGAACGTTTGAGAATGAGTAATTCTTACTTGGGGTAGAGTGAATTTCACCCAATACCCAGTGAAACCGAGGGTAACTAAACTATTATTCTGCTCGCATTTCTGAAATTTTAGCCTAAAAGGAGTGAATTTCTCGCGGCCCCCAATCGGCGTTAAATTTTACCTGACATTAACAGTTGATTGTTCTGATCTATGGCTAGAAGATTTTATTTTAAGTCGATAAGTAAGGTGTAGTTATAAAATAAAGCAAATTCACATTGCGAAACACAAGAACTCTTCTCTTGGTTTTTAATTATCAGAACCCATTTGACAACTCATGAACAGTTAAACATGACTTTTCGCAATATATTTAAATTTATCCTCTTCTTTTTTACCGAGTGAAAACCTCCCGGGATTTTGGACGGCCCCTAATGTTACAAATAGTAAATAATTGAAATGGCAACATAAAATATGTTAAGGCACTGAGGTAATATAGAAATATTGTTAAGTTTGCGGGGTGGGTGTTGTATAGAAAATCACGAAACACCGACACCGAATTATGAGATAAGATTTAATTAAGCACTAATTAAGTCACTTTACTTAACACTGTAAACCGCTTTACTAATCACAGAACACTATGCACACAGAACTCTTCACTAAAAAACGCTACCAAGACGAAGATGATCGCAACAAGTCGCTTTGTATCGCTTGATCCGCTCGGTTTGCTCTCTTGAAAAGAACTGCCTGTTCGCACCTCTTTTAACCACTATGCGGAGTGGAGGTGGAGAATCCTCATGGATACCCGCACGGCCGGCCGCACGGGTTATGCCGGACTCTTACCGGCTAAACTCCACCTTATGCCTTTAACCCTAAGGTCATTAAGGCTTCATCGGATAGCGACCGCCCCTCAGGAAAGGGGCGGCCTGTTCGCATTCGACCACGTGCTTATATAGTAGGGCCGGCGAACATTCGAAGCATTCGAGAATGTTCTATTCTCGAATATTCCGTACCCAATTGAATGACATTACGGGTAAACACAATTTAATAATTAGTTTTAGATAATATTTATTGGTTATTATGAAACACCGAGTAGGACCGGTGAACATTCGAGGCATTCGAGAAAGTTCGTCATTTGACTGGTATCGACGTCCAGCAGGAGCTCAGAAATGTTCGTGGAGTAGCTGCCAGTGAGTAGACTGTTCATCGAAGACTCAAGCAAGCGAATTTGACTCCCAAAAAGGCCTGCCACAGGCCCGAAACTGACCGACAGGTTACCGACAAGCACGCCTTCAATTTGCTCGCAATATAAGTGTACAACTCCTACCGCGTGTAAGCCACTATAGAAGTATACTCCTATACGACCTAACTTGTATAAGTGCACTCTGTACGTGCTGATTTAGTATGGTAACATCACTTAGAACTTATTCAATATTACCTTTTATTCTATGTTGTTTCAATATCTCTGCCTGATTTAGTGAGCATTTGACAAAATAATCAGCACCCAAAGAAACTAATACTTCATTAGTGTGTTTCAATTCTCCTCTAAACAATATTCTACTACCAACGGGCACCATTATGGGCACAGACAATTTGTTTGAGTATACTTCAAATTGAAGATTTATCAAACTTTTATGATAATCTATCCAGAAATGTAAATTCTTTTCATTTTCAGCAATACTCTGCAAGAAATATTAAAGATCTACATTGTAAACAAACAATACGGTATAAGTACCGAATTCGATTAAATTCAATATTGTGAACCTTATTATAAATGGATGTAAGTAACTCCATATTTTTTTCAAGTTGGTCGTTACGCCAAATAACTCAAATTATATTTAATCGAATATATAAAGAACAAATAACCAAATTTAACTATAATTGTCCAACAAAATAAACCACAATACCACAATTTTTTTTTTTTTTTCTTCCTTCTGGCTTCGCACGGTTTGTGCATTTTAGCCATTTGGTAGGAAACGGTAAAAATTTGGGAAACGAGAATTTAGGAATTTACTTCGGATTTCGGAATAGGAAATGTGTTGAGGAGATCAGTAAAGTATTCTGTTTTTATTGATATATATAAAATGAACAAATAACTGATATTTGTTGATATTAAATGATAATATTATTTATGTAATATATACTATTTTATTATAATTTTATATCATTTAAAAGAATAAATGAAGAAATACATTTATAAACGCTGGTATTTTTGCCGTGTAATAGAGAAACTATACTGATCGGGAACGGAATTTTTAAGGATAAAAGGTCATTAAGGAATGTATCTCTTTGGTATTTAGGGCAAGAAAAGAAAATATGATTAATATTTCCCGTATCCAGTCCGCATCCACACATTGGACTATCAATTATCCCTAGCTTTGCAAGGTGAACAGGTGAACATGTATGACCTAATCTTAACCTAGTAATTATAGTTGTTTCTTTTTTACCTAGCCTTAGAGACCAAAACCAAGGTTTTAATGGAATATCAGTTTGTATTAAAGAGTAGAATCTACCCCTAGTTTGCTGTTCAGTATGCCATACTTCATTCCAAGCAGTTTGTAAGGATAATTTGGGAAGGGCTAATAAATCTTGACTATAATTTAAAAATGGATAAACATCACCACTGGAGACCGCCTCACTAGCTAATCTGTCCGCAGTTACATTACCTTTGATGCCTGAATGACTTGGAATCCAAACAAATTCGACTATGCAACCTCTCAAGTTACATTTATGTATTTCACTTCATAGATTAAAAATTAAAGGAGAATATGGCTTTAGTTTAAAAGGAAATTTCAACAATGACTGAAGAGAACTTTTAGAATCAGAGAAAATTACAGATTTTTTAAGTTTTAATAAATTAATGTATTCTACAGCTTTTAATAGACCTAGATTTTCACCAGAATGTACCGATGACTCGGGTGGGAGTTTTATTTTTTGAACTATATTATATTGAGAGTGATATACTCCGACACCCACACACTGCTCAGAAGACTGTTTAGAGGCATCACAGAATATGTATTGGTAGTCAAAAAATTTTGATTCTAAAATATGTGTAAAGTTGACAAGTACATTACTTTTATTACTGTCTTTTTTCAATAAATCTAAGTGAACCACTGGATTTAGCACTAAGCAATCATAGTTAACATGAAATATGGGGAGAAAAGTGGATTGATGTATAGGAGAGGTAATATCCAGGTATTTTCTATAGCTAATAAGTAGACATGGAGGTGACTTATTACTCCAATAACTCGAAGTTGATAATTGCTCGTTCACTTTATACAAGATTTTAAGAAGTGGGTGATTAGAAAATTGTAAAATACGGAATAAATATCGATCACTAAGTAATTGCCGTCTTAATTGCAAAGGAGGTTCTGAACATTCAATTTGCAAAGCGTTAGTTGGACTGGACTTCATTGCCCCTGTTATTATTCTTAGGGCTTTGTATTGCATTTTATCAAGTTTCTTAAAAGCTGTGGTATTACCAGGCTCTAAAAGAAATGTACCATAGTCTAAAACACTTCTTATTAAAGCGTTATAAATAAGTTTTAATGAATATGGATGTGCACCCCACCATACGCCAGATAAACATCTTAACATATTTAATAATCTTTCACATTTATTTACAATGTAGTCGCAATACATAGCTCCAGATAGCTTACTATCTAGTATAACTCCCAGGAATTTAATGTGATCTTTTACTGGTATGATAATGTTATTGTAGTATAACTCGATATGAGGGTGTATGCGCTTACGTGTAAAAATAACAACTACACTTTTTGATGGTGATAAGTCTAATCCATTGCTATCCATCCATATTTTTAGTTTAAGTAATGACTGTGATAGGACTAAAATTGCGTTGTTAAGTGGCTCAACACAGGTGTATAATAAAAGATCGTCAGCGTATTGTAACATTTTAACATCAATGTTATTGCATACCTCAGACTGCAAATCGTAAGTGTATATATTATATAAAATAGGACTAAGTACCGATCCTTGCGGTAAGCCTTTAGAAACAATTCTACTGAAACTACAATTTGTTAGGGAAAGATTAATGATACGATTTGATAATATTTTCATAATTAAATTGATTAATATAGGAGGTACAGATAAGACTTCAAGTTTCTTTTGTAATACATCTAAAAGCACATTGTCGTATGCAGCATTAACGTCTAAAAATACGGCTATTGTGGAAGTATTTTTTGAAAAGGATAAACGTATGTCTGAAGTAAGTATTGCTATATTATCGAGCGTAGATTTGCCTTTTCGAAAACCAAATTGGGTTTTAGATAACAGCCCTTTGCTCTCCATGAACCATTCTAACCGATTTTTTATTAAATGTTATAACTGAATTAAAGACTTCTTGGTGTAAAAACGATACTTTTAATGCCAGTTAACAATTATTTTCGTAGGTTCAAAGACAGAGCTATTTCGCATTGCCTAAAGTTGGCGCGAGAGAGCGAGCACAGACAAGCGTCTGTGTTAAAAAAAACGTGGAGAGCGATAGAGGTGGCCGCGTTCCGTATGCAGCTTTTAGCTTGTTACAAACTCCCCCTCTAGCTCAAACAAGCGTCCCGCGTTTGAGATAGTTACAGCAAGACAACACAAATAAAATCTCTACTCAACATAATCGCGGAGTCTAGCAGGCCTACCGCGCCTGCGCTTTTCCCTAACAGGTGTTACGATTGGGCCAACATAAGGTGTAAGATGCGAAGCATGGTACTTACCAATAGACCTCCCATCAGTGGCACCTTCCAGTGCGTAGGTCGTGGGACTTACCAAGTGCCTTATCTTATAGGGCCCGTCGCGTCGCGGGATGAACTTCGCCGTCTGCCCATGTCCCGTGTCATTAGGTCCTTGCGTCTTCAATAGGACTAAATCGCCTTCCTGGTAATCAGGTGGCGGGCGGCGCTTTTCGTCCGCATACTTCTTTTGCCTCGCTTGTGCCTTTTCGTGGACGTCCCGTGCGTCGATCAGCGTCGAGGAGAGCTGTCTCAAGTAGGGCGTGATGGCGGCTACCACCACGTCGCTCTCTACGATGGCGCGCATGTCAGCCACGGCGTCGGCGGGGGCGCGCAGCTCCCTGCCGAAAGTCAAATAGGCGGGTGAATATCCAGTGCTTGCGGTAACCGCAGAGTTCATTGCGAATCTCACAGCCGGTAGGTACGAATCCCACGTAGTGTGATCCTTATCCACTAGGACAGCCAGCTGCGGTTTTAGGTCGCGATTCTTCCTCTCGATCGGATTTCCTTCAGGATGATAAAATGGGGTGAGGGTCTGTTGAATGCCCATAACATGGCACGCCTGCTGCATTACTTCACTTACGAATTGCACGCCGTTATCACTAATCATGCGTCGTGCAACACCGTAACGTAAGAAGATATCTGAAACTAGCGTTTTCGCGCATCTTTCGCTAGTGGGAGACGCAATGGCGAACAGCTCCACCCATCGCGTGCAGACATCTTCTACGATGAGAACCCATTTGTTCCCAGCGGCGGTTTCTGGCAGCGGTCCAAACAAATCAACAGAAATCACCTCAAATCTCCGTGCAGTTGCGGGGGTCTGCAACAGTCCTGCGGGTTTGCGGGTATCGGCTTTGTAGCGTTGGCATGCGGTACACCCCTTGATGTAGGCGGCGACAAACGTTCTCATGCCGGGCCAGTAGTAGCGGCGCACCAGTCTCTGCAGCGTCCGTTCCACGCCAAAGTGACCGGCCGTCGGTGCGTCGTGGAAGGCGGCGAGTACTGAAGCGCGCTCATGCTCCGGAACCACCAAGCACGCGTCGTCGTCGTCTCCATCAGGTGCGTATCTGTACAATATACCGTCAGAAATTAAATACCCGCGGTCTGCCCACGGTCTCCCCCTAAACGGCGCGTCATCGTCTTCCAGGTCCTCGATGATCTTGCGAACGTCTGGGTCCTTTATTTGGTTCTCTCGAACTTCGGCTGGACTCCTACTCGGTACATCGACTACGACAGGACATAAGTAGCAATCGGCTTGCTGTTCCTGTAGGCAGGGTGGTCGTGATAGCGTATCTGCAATAACGTTACTCTTCCCAGGAACGTACTCTATGCGCAGATCGAACTCCTGCAGAGTAAGCGCCCATCGTGCGAGTCGGCCACTCGGCGACCTCGTGCTCATTAACCATCGCAAGGGCTGATGGTCAGACTTAACGACGACCGGGGCGCCCTCTATATACCCACGAAACTTGGTCACTGCCCACACCACTGCAAGGGCCTCACGCTCTGTAGTCGTGTAATTTCGTTCAGCCGAATTTAATAAGCGGCTCGCATATTCTATGGGCCGTTCGTCCTTACCTTCGCCTTGCATCAATGCAGCCCCTAGGGCGTATCCACTGCTGTCGGTGCGCAACACAAACGGCTTCGACTCATCAGCTTGCTGGAGAACCGGTGCCGTCGTCAGCAGGGTCTTGATTCGCTCGAAGGCAGCGTGTTGTTGCTCACCCCATCTCCACTCGGCACCCTTCTTCAGCAGGTCCGTCAGCGGTCGCGCCACGTCGGCGTAGCCGGGGATGAAACGCCGGAACCAACTGGAAGTCTGGAGAAAACACTTTAATTGCCTCACATTCTGTGGCGGCAACATGGCGGTGATGGCGGCGGTTTTACCTGGGTCCATATGAATCCCACCAGGTACAATCACGTGCCCAAGAAACTTGACTGACTCGCAAGCAAAACAACTTTTATCACGATTGACTCGTAAGTTAAACATCTCTAGACGGTTGAACACAGCTTCAAGATCCTTAAGGTGCGTACTAAAATCAGGCGAAATAAGGATCATATCGTCCAAATAAGCCAGTAGGGTACTGCTAGTCAGATTCAGGTCACCAGTCAAATTCAAGTTACTTTTAAACCGGTCAATCAATCTTTGAAAGGTCGCACTAGAGTTTCGAAGACCCATAGGCATGCGCTTGAATTTGAACGTGCCCAGCGGTGTGGTGAAGCTGGTCTTATCTCGATCATCGGGATGGACACATACTTGGAAATAGCCAGAGCGAAGATCAAGTGTCGTCATATATTTGCATGACTTAGCTGCATGGAGTATGTCTTCGATGCGTGGCAGTGGGTACTGATCAGGCTCGGTTACGGCATTTAGTTTGCGGTAGTCAATACAAAGACGCATACCTCCATCCTTCTTCGGTACTAAAACCACGTTGGAAGCCCACGGAGACTCACACTCTTCAATCACATCGGCAGCGAGCAGCTTGTCGATCTCGAGCTTGAGCGCCTCCTTCCTGCTCTGTGACAGCCGGTAGGGTGGCGAGGCGATGGGCTCTTGCTCATCGTTAGTTCTTATTCGATGGGTAACAAAGTCGGTGGCCGGCCCGTCCGGTGCAAACCGCTCCGTCCTGTCAAGAATAAAACTATTTATGGTCGCTCTCTGACCAGGTGATAACATACGACCTTCGTCTGGTCGCAAGGCCATCGATTCCATGGTGTGCAAGGAACTGCTAGTGGCATCCACCTCATCCACTATGAAGGGAAATACTCTATTAGAATCATCTGTAAAGCTCCATGTACCATGAGGTATGTTTAATAATATTCCTGCACTGTGGATAAAATCCCTTCCCAACAGTGTCCTAGTGTTGGCACCGGGGAAAATCAAGAAGTCAGTAGGTACTTCTCTGCCTCCAATATTAACTACAACACTAGTAATCAAAACATCCCGTACCTGACGTGTCCCATCAGCCAGACTCACTGTCCGCTGTGTCTCGGTGAGCTCGACGCCAGTATCAGCCAGTATAGCGTGGAGACCAGGGCTAGCCACAGAATGTGTCGCGCCTGTGTCAACGATCGCGATGCCCTGTCTACCTTGTATGCACAGGCTAACGGTAGGTCGTGGCTGGGTGGCACTTTCCTGCAAGGACTGAAATTCTGCCTTAGCGGGGGATTCTACAAAATTTGATTTGTTTTTGTTACACGTACCACATTTCGACCTTATAGTTCCCTGTTGGCCACAACCATAACACCTGATAACATTCTTATCAGAATCACTACTACTCTGTTTAGTAATGCGAATACGACATTCATCTACCAAATGTCCGAATGATTTACAATAAGTACAGCGGGGACGGGAACGTGAACGCTTGTTTAAACCAAGAGAAGAATTGTTGTTACTACTTACAGTTGCGGTAGGAGATAAGCGCGGCGTGACGTCATTGATATGACTACGTGTGACATCACGGTCTATACTGCATACCTCATTTAACGCCTCCTCTATCACTCTCACCCTTCTTAGCAAACTATCAATGCACTGTATACTGTCGCGTGGCACTCGTTCACGAATGTTACTATTCAATAGTCCGTAAATAATGTCTAGTTGTATGTTCGGCGCTAACTTGTATGGTAACTGCGCTAACTGGGCACGAATACGGTTAACAAAAACGTCCGCACGTTCACTGCACTGTTCTTTTGAAAAAATATCACGGAACAACTTATACGCGGGTCGCGGCGCTCCATACATGGCCCGCAGGCGGGTGAGAGCCTCCTCCCAGGTGTTGACGTCGTTCTTCACTCCTCTCCACCAAACGGCGGCCTTTCCCGTGAGTAGCATGGGCAGGCCTCGCAGCGCGTGCTCCTCGCTTACATTAGTGCACTCTTTATACACCTCGACGGCGTCAATAAACGCCTCCAGCACGTCGTGGTCAGCATCACCGTCGTATCGCGCGGTACATCGGGCGAAGTTGCCAGGAGCAGGGGTCGCAGTGGGCACGGTGTAGGTCGAAGAAGGTGTCGGCGTCGGTGCCATCATCGCGTTGCCGTCGCTGTTGGGGGCGGCGGTCGCGGGGATCGGCGAGCCGTGAAGGTTTTTCACAACCGTAGACATTAATCTTGACAATTGTTCCTCGGTGAACACGAAGGTAGTACGCTCTTCATCTTCATGAGGTGCGCGTTCATCACGCGTAGCACGCGTATGCACAGCGCCGGCCGACTTGGCGGCGGCGCCAGAGCGCGTGAGTTCATTAACCTCTCGCTGATTTTCGCTCTCCGGCATCTCGCTATCGTCACCGGGTGTTCGAGGGGTGCTCCTGGTCTTAGGCATGCTCTGGCATGTGCACAGTATTATAATTAAAGAAGGAAAAGACTCGTGTATATCGCAAATTGTATTTTAACACACTAGTGACATATTTGGAACTATCAAAATTAAAATTGCATAAAAAATATAGGTGACAGTACAAAACAAAGCGGCCAGGATTAGCCTTCTATAACACGCCCCCTTAATCCTGGATCTCATTTTTTAATTTGAGGAGACGTTTCACGAAACCTTCATGTTTAATTTTATTTAAAGCTTTAGTAAGAAGGTCGGCCAACATTAATTCAGTAGAAAGATATTTAATTTCGATTGCTTTGTTTTCTACTGTATCACGTATGAAATGGTACTTCACATCGATATGTTTCGTACGTTTATGAAACACAGGATTAGTAGCTAATTTGGCAGCAGATTGGTTATCGCAATAAATTATAAAATTTTTTGAAAAGCCTACTAATTCCTTTAATAGAGCACTAGAGTACATTGCTTCTTTGCAAGTTTCGCTCAGCGCAACATACTCCGCCTCAGTGGACGATAGTGCTACACACAATTGTTTATAACTGCCCCAAGTAACAATATTACCACCTAAAGTAATTATGTATCCTGTGTATGATTTCCTATCACTATTATTAGCCCAATCAGCGTCACTATACGCCTCTAACAAAACTGAAGACTTACACTTTTTATAAACAATACATAAATCTTTTGTACCTCGAAGATATCGTAAAATTCGTTTAGCTGCATTGTAATGTTCTATAGTAAAACAGGAATTAAACTGACTTAAATATGATACACTATAGGATATATCAGGCCTTGTAGTTACAGACAGATACATTAATGACCCTATCAATTGTTGATATGGTAGTTTAGGATCATGAGAATGACAATTTGAAAATGTCAAACCTGTCTCCATGGGTGTCGTAACTGGCTTACAATCAGACATTCCAAATTTATCGAGTAGATTATCAATAAACAGCCCCTGACTTAATTTCAACTCCTCTTTTGAACGCTCTACTTTCATGCCTAACATATTACTTACAGGTCCTAAGTCTTTTATAGTAAAATTATGTGCCAAAATATCTTTTAATTCCTTGCACAGTTCATTACTATTATAAAAAAGAAAGAAATCGTCTACGTACAGTGCAATAATCATAATTTGCTTACCAATTTGACGAATGAAGATACAGTTCTCCCTCTTGCATTGTACATAGTTAATAGACAATAGAACTTGTTTTACCTTTTCGTACCATGAACGGGATGCTTGCTTTAATCCGTATACTGCCTTTTTAAGTCGATATACTTTATGTTCTGCACCTATCTTAACGAACCCATCAGGCTGACACATGTATATTTCTTCGCTTAAATCACCATTAAGGAAGGCAGTTTTTACGTCTAAGTGATCTAGTTTTAAATCTAATTGCACAGCTAAAGAGAGTAATATTCTCAAGGATCCGTAGCGTATGACTGGAGAAAAGGTCTCATTGTAGTCAAATCCTAGTTGCTGAGTGAAACCTTTAGCAACCAAACGAGCTCTGTAGGAGGCAATCTTACCATCTTTATCTCGTTTTATTTTAAATATCCATTTATTTTTAACTATATTCTTATCTACAGGCCGTTCCACTAACTCCCATGCCTTATGTTGCTCGAACGAGTTAATTTCGTCCAACATGGCATGATGCCACCGCTCGCAATCACTTGAGGTCAATGCTTCTTTAACAGAACTTGGTTCTGAAGGTTCTGTTTCATTAGCACACAATGCTTTTGTTTTTCTTGAGCGCAAATTATATGTAGGCACATCAACGGATTCATTTGAAGCTAATGTATCACGTACAAGCGAGGTTGTTTCGTTATTCTGACAAATCTCAGATGAAGATATAACTTCTCTATTACGTAAGTTATCTGACTCAGAAAATGTTGGTATACTTGATATGTCCTGAAAATCTCATTTACATCCGTAAGTCGATTCTTTCGAGTATTCTATTTTGTCAGATTCTTCATCATTTTGGTAATTGTTATTATCACTCATATCATCAGCTACAACAGACACTGGAAAAAATATTTCTTTCTTAGATGTCAAAGTGCCTGGAAATAATGATTCATTAAATATAACATCACGACTACGAATAATATTTTTAGTGCTAAGATCGTACAACCTGTATCCATTGCTCTCAAATCCTAAAAGTATACACCGTTTGCTTTTTGCTTGCAGCTTATTACGATGACACTTTTCTATATGCACATGTGCTTCGCAGCCAAATACGCGTAAGTGATTCAAGCTTATAGATTTACCGCACCATTTTTCTTCAGGAATTTTGTGAGATAGTCGTTTTGACGGTGTCATGTTTATTAAATAGGCAGCTGTCATTACGGCTTCAGCCCAAAATTTATGGTCAAGTTTGGCAGTAAATAAAAGACATCGAACTTTTTCTAACAAAGTTCGATTCAACCGCTCTGCTGCACCATTTTGTGAAGGACAATAAGGGATAGTTACTTCATGAACTATTCCTTTTGTTTTGAAAAAATTGTTCAGTTCACGATTAACGTACTCACCACCATTATCCGACCTTATAATTTTAACTTTATCGCCAGTTTGTGTTTCAACTAGCCTTATAAAATTTTTAATGTAATCACTTACTTCGCTTTTACGCTGCAGGCAATAAACAAATACCTTTCTCGTATGGTCGTCAAGAAAAGTTAGGATGTATCTCTTACCTCCCAATGAGTTGACTGGCATTGGTCCACATAAATCAGTGTGGATCAGCTCCAACCGCTGTGAGGCCACCAATTTTGATGGCTGTTTTGGAAAGGGGAGATGCATTTGTTTACCTTTAACACACGCTTCACACAGCATATCTATATCAGAAGACTCATTAAATGTTATATCAGTAGTGCTTTTGACTAAGTTCATGTAACCTTTATTTATATGACCTAACCGTTGATGCCAGATTGCACCAGTTACGGTTGTTAAGGCCCTGGGACAGATTTGAATTTTATAAGCTCCGCCTGATTCTACAATATTAAGAGATTCGCCATTCTTACCATTAACTGTACAACTATTATTTCTAAAAATAATTTCAAACCCTTTACTAGCTAACTTAGAAACAGAAATTAAATTAACAGATAATTGAGGTACATACATGACATCCTTCAGCTCGAATAGATTTGATAACATTATGCTACCTATACCTGTACATTTAAGCACCTGTCCATTAGCAATAGTAACATGACTATCACGTTTGTCGAAATTTTGAATCAGTCCGCGTTGACTAGTCATGTGGTTTGTTGCACCAGAATCCACATAAAAATGACAATCATCTGCTTGAGAATGGAAAGCTGAAAAAACACTGTCTCCAGTTGAGAAATTAGCATGATTATTTTTCTTATTTGTGCAGTCTTTTGTCCAGTGACTCTTTTCTCGACATTTAAAACACCAAGGCTTTTTCTTCATTCCAATAGTATTATCAATTGATTTATTCCTGGACTTATTATTGGCAGTACTTTCATAACTGGCGGATGCACGTTGAAATTTGTTGCTTTTTCTATACGTGTATAAGCACTCAGTTGTAGTCGCCGTATCGACAGTCCAACGCTTATCCTGCAGGAGCTTAGTTTTAATTAGGTCGCTCGTGATTCCAACTCCAGAATGCTCTAAAGCCATAATCATCGGCTCGAAGTTGGGCGTAAGTCCCTGTAGCATGATCGCTCCTAAGAACTCATCGTCAATAGGTTTGTTCATTGCTGAAAGCTGTTGTGATAGCGAAGTAATTTCGTTAACATATCCTTCCATGTCAGAGAAATCTTCTAACTTAATGGAACACAAGTTTCGCAATAACCGTAATCGACTATTTAGCCCTTTTTCTTCATAAACCTTTTCTAAAATCTCCCAAGCATCTTTGGATGTCTTTGCATTCATTAAGTGTGAGAAACAATTACGACTTACACTCAAACAGATTTTTGATAAAGCTTTTTCATCCTTTCGCTTACGTATTTCGTTTGAGGACTTATCATCAGTCGGGTAACCAGCAATACTATGCCATAAGTTATCATGTATTAGTGTATTTCGCATTAAAAACTTCCATTCTAAATAGTTAGAACGTCCATTCAATTTCTCAAAATTAAGTATTTGACTCGTACCTGGTTTTGAATGTTCATCGCCCGACATGATTTTTCCTTATTTTGAAACACTATAGCAATTATAAAACGCCCATAACCTATTATAATTAAAGAAGGAAAAGACTCGTGTATATCGCAAATTGTATTTTAGCACACTAGTGACATATTTGGAACTATCAAAATTAAAATTGCATAAAAAATATAGGTGACAGTACAAAACAAAGCGGCCAGGATTAGCCTTCTATAACACACAGGACACGTAGAATATCACGTCGGCGAAGAATAAGGCGGGGAAAACTCGGAGGTAATGGCGGCGGTACAAATCGCACGCTCGCGAAGTCGTAATTTGTATTTTCAACACGAAATTCGTTGGCTCTTCTTTGCCGCAAGGTGGGCGCCAAATTATAACTGAATTAAAGACTTCTTGGTGTAAAAACGATACTTTTAATGCCAGTTAACAATTATTTTCGTAGGTTCAAAGACAGAGCTATTTCGCATTGCCTAAAGTTGGCGCGAGAGCGAGCACAGACAAGCGTCTGTGTTAAAAAAAACGTGGAGAGCGATAGAGGTGGCCGCGTTCCGTATGCAGCTTTTAGCTTGTTACAATGTTCCATTATTTTCATTAGGACCGAAGACAATGCAATGGGACGGTAGGAGGTAGCATTAGATGGTAATTTATTTGGCTTAAGAAATGGCAGCACTGTTTGACTTTTCCATGCTTGAGGAATTTCTCCCGAAATCATAATGGTGTTTAATAAATCCAAATAATAAATTAGAGTCTCATCACCAGAGTTACTTAAAAGCGAATACGTTATACTATCTTCACCTGGCGCAGAGTCCTTGATATCCTGCAATATTCCTTTTAATTCAGGTAACAAAAAAGGCGAAGTCAATTTACTTGATCCTTCTTGTAAACAGCAGGTGGAGATAGACTTATTGATATACTGTGGAACCCATGGAGGAGCAAGCTTATTAAGGAACTCATTGCCTAAATGATCTGGTAGAAAAGATGTATTTGTAGTGTTGAATGCACTTTTAAAACGTTTGATATTATGCCAAACTAAAGTTGGGTGAGTGTCAGGTGAAATTGAATGACAAAAGTTGCGCCAACTTTCAAACTTCTTTTTTTTAAACAATTTCCTAGTTTCAGCTGTAATTTCAGATAGATTATCATAATTAGAATTGGTCATACATGTTCTATATTTTTTCTCAGCCTCCTTTCTTTTCTTTACAGCCTCACTACACTCTTGGTCCCACAAGGGCTACGTTCCAAAACATCACCCGAGTGCACTCGATCACCCGAAGTATGTCCTAAAACATTTCGGGTGCACTCGAGAGTGTTGGAGTGGCGTGTCCTAAAACGCTACGGAGTGCACTCGATCGAGTAGAATCTCACCCGCTTAATATAGCAAGGTGTAATTTCACTCGATTGGATTTGGCGGGAAATTGTGTGGATTTTAAAGTTGTGTGTGATTGTTATTACAAAGATTTCATATTTACACACAATTTATTCATCTCGGAGAGCGAGGATGCGCTTCGTAACGTCGACAATAAGTTAATTTTAAATTCCAAAGACTATAGGTATCGTAAGTGACACGATTGTAAAATTGGCCTTCATTTCCGCTGAAGCTAGGTTAGGCCGCGATTTAACAGAATTCATATTCTGTTGGTTTTAGCATTTTCGTAGATGAAACAGAGGAATGTAATCCATGCATTAAAGCGAACGGACGCGCCGATGGATTAGATATTTTCTTATTTTTGTATATTTGGTTATGTAAACAAAGCAGACAACACTCTTGCCGTTCTAAAACAACCAACACTCCGACCACCCTAACCGGCCACTCTCCCCCCACCACCTACTCACTCCGGGTGATGTTTTGGAACGTAGCCCAGGGAGGGGATGGAATTTTCTGTGCTGCTAATTTTTTCTTTGGAAAGACGTCGTTTGCAGCCTCTATTAAAATGTTTGACAATATTTTAGCAGATTGTGCTTCAGTAACACTACCAATGGCTGGAAGACTAGTTAATTTGGATTGAACTGACAGTTTATATTTTTCCCAATCACTACTGCTTTTATCAGCGATTTTATGTTTTAAAAAGGACTTGTACTGAAAACATGATGATTTTTGGTTTGGAAATGTTATTAATATTGGATAATGGTCACTACCATACGTGGAACCAAGAGTGTTCCAAGACAATGATGCTGCTAAGGTTGGAGAGCACAAAGATAAATCAACAACACTACTATGTTCATTGGGCCTAGTACATCTAGTTCTTGCACCGGAATTTAAAATACATATATTATGCAAATCAATAATGTCTATTAGTTCTTCTCCTAAATAATTTGTTAATGAACTTCCCCATGATTGATGTTGGCAATTAAAATCACCTAAAACTAAGAAAGGTTTAGGAATTCTAGACAAAATTTGATTAACTTCACTAAGTATTGTTAGCGAAGGATGTGAAATGTATATAGAAACAATACATATTTTATTTACATTTACAGCTACAATAGAAATGCCATTATTGTGGGATGGTAAATTTACAGGGATGAATGGAACGGAATTTTGGATGAGTAGGGCCACACCACCATACCCATCAGATCTATCTTCATGTACTATGTTATAGCCATTAATTCTGAATATCTGATTTGATTTAAGCCATGTTTCGGATAGTGCAAAGACAAATGGTTCAAATTTATTAAGAAGATAAATAAGAACACTTTTTTTATTATGAATGCTACGACAGTTCCACTGTATTATTTTCGCCAAGTTGGCCATTTTTAAAAGCATGTGTAAGATTTGTCAAAACTGAAGCAGCGTTGGACTGTGGGTTTTGATTAATATGTGTAATTAGATTCAATAGGGCTGACAATATTTCTGATATTGTCATCTGTGTATTAGAGTTAACAGAAGTTTTATTAAAACCACAACCATTTGCAGGTGTAGGAATTTGAAAATCATTGACTATAGCATTATGAGCGACTGTATCATAACCATGTGTATTTGTAATTTGTGTTTTAGGCTTAATAAATATTGTTTTTTTATATGATGTGTGAGGCTGGACAGATTGTTCAGATTTTGATTGAATATTGTTGGTGGGATTAGATGAAGTAACAGCAGCATATGATTTTGTTACTTTAGGAACTATTTTTGATGCCTCTGTATATGAAGTACAATTATGAGCCATATATTGCTTTATTTCTTTTTGACGGATATATTCTGGACAATATTTGTTGGTAGCAAAGTGATTTTCTGTACACAAACAACAGACTGAATCATTCTCATCAATTTGACATGAGTCTCCTACATGATTTTGACCACACTTGAAACATCTTGGCTGAGATCTACATTGAATTTTAGTATGTCCGAAACGACAGCAGTTATAGCACTGTATGGTGGGATATATATATAAATCTACAGGCAAGGCATTGTAACACATGAATATTCTTTTAGGCAAGATTTGTCCATCAAAAGTTATTACAACGCTTTGAGACGGTTTCCATGATGGAGTACCATCTAAAAACACTTTATAATTAACCCTCCTCACTTTAATTATCTTACCACAACCAAACGGAACTGCTGTTTTCTATAATTTCTTCTGGTGTCCACTCTGCTGGAACGCCTCTTACAAGACCCATTCGAGTGACACTAAATGTTGGGATAAAAGCTTTGAAATTATAAGCATCTAAAATTTTATCTGTGATAAATGAATTTGCAGAAGAATAGTTTGAAAAGCTCATTGCTATTTTATTCCTACCTATTTGCTTCACACTTGCGTTTACAATATTTTGGAAAGAATTTTTCTTTAAAAATTTTCCAAATGTAACTGGATGCAAGGAAACGCTATCACTAGGAGTAGATTGTACCCTTTGAATATGAACGATAAACGGAGATATGTCATTTTCATTGTACAATTTACGACCTATTGGTGTGGGAACGGACTGATTCTGAGAAATATGCAAATCATTTCGAACCGCAGGATCAGGTTTTTTTAATAATTCTTTCTCTAGTGGTGTGTTTCTTAGGTGAAATTTGATCCATACAATGACAATTAGATTCAGAATTACGCGAATAATCGTTATGTTTGCGTCTTCTTTTATTGCAGTGCTTACATACCTACATGTAACCGGCTTCGTTTTAAGGATCGACCTGATGTAGAGTTATCGGTTTCCATTCCCGATTCATGTGACATGGTAGAAATAGTGACAAAGTTACCTGCCGGGGGTGCAGTGCCCCCCGGATCAGGGCTACGTTCCAAAACATCACCCGGAGTGAGTAGGTGGTGGGGGGAGAGTGGCCGGTTAGGGTGGTCGGAGTGATGGTTGTTTTAGAACGGCAAGAGTGTTGTCTGCTTTGTTTACATAACCAAATATACAAAAATAAGAAAATATATAATTCATCGGCGCGTCCATTCGCTTTAATGCATGGATTACATTCCTCTGTTTCATCTACGAAAATGATAAAACCAACAGAATATGAATTCTGTTAAATCGCGGCCTAACCTAGCTTCAGAGGAAATGAAGGCCAATTTTACAATCGTGTCACTTACGATACCTATAGTCTTTGGAATTTAAAATTAACTTATTGTCAACGTTACGAAGCGCATCCTCGCTCTCCGAGATGCACAAATTGTATGTGAATATGAAATCTTTGTAATCACAATCACACACAACTTTAAAATCCACACAATTTCCCGCCAAATCCAATCGAGTGAAATTACACCTTGCTATATTATGCGGGTGAGATTCTACTCGATCGAGTGTACTCCGTAGCGTTTTAGGACACGCCACTCCAACACTCTCGAGTGCACCCGAAATGTTTTAGGACATACTTCGGGTGACCGAGTGCACTCGGGTGATGTTTTGGAACGTAGCCCAGGAGGCTCCTCCATCACTTACAAGTACCTATATTATGAAAATTAATAACTTACCGAAATTACAGCTAACTGTCTACTAAATAATATACTAAACACTATACTATTAAAAATACACTTAAATTATACTATACTGATCACCTATTAAGATAAAAACAAATATTTAAATCAATTAATTGAAAAACGCGCCCGCCAAGTTGAACGTTTCCCGCCTTTTTTTCAAACCACAAATTAAATTACAAAACAACAAACACGCTAGCTATCCGTAGACGGAGAAAAGCTATCACCATAGACTAAGTAGGAGATACTGCGTTCCGTAAAACGATAAAAGTGATAATATCGCGAATCCCACCAAAGTCACAACATAACCTGCTGATTCAATAGCCCATATATTTTGTGACGATTTAATTTGGTCGGATTCGCGATATTATCGCTTTTATCGCAATTCGGAACACACCATACGTATGCTATCACAGACAGATCACTCACAGATTAATTGCACAAATTATAATAATTCACAGACTAGACTACCTAGAGAAACTACGTCCAAGGAAGTTTTATATGTATAAAACTTCCTTATACAGAATGTCCCAAAAACAATGGATACACCTTTAACTATAGATGGACTTCACCATGGCCTCTCTTACCACAAAATTTGACCTTAGTGAAAATATAAAGGTTTCAGAGATATTTATTGTTTTTTGAATTTTTCGAAAATTTCCAAATGCGATTAGTTTTTATAGTGCCATTTCTACAAACAGAGAGTTTTTACGATTTCGTTTTTTTCCGTTTCGCAAGCGATAGTTTGGCTATCAAAAACAAAGACTTAAATTTAACAAACTAGCGTAAAGAATTAAAACAAAATTAAAACACAGAAAATTTAAAATGAAATTAATTTTCTTTCATGTTTGATCAGCTACAGTGTAAAAAAAATGTAAGACACTCATCGTGCCCATCATCTTAAAAACTTACTTAGCTATTCTAAATTCCAAAAAGGTATCATAAGCCTAGGCATTCTGAATATTTTTAAATGCATTGCTAGTTAAATAGCAAATAGTATAAAAATTTCAGAAAACTGTTTTTGTCGTAATAATTACACTAAGGTATAAAGAGCTTAGGTATTCTGTGTTTTTAAATCTCATGGCTAACGAAAAAACGAAAAAAACTAAATTGTAAAAACTCTATTTGTAGAAATGGCACTATAAAAACTAATCGCATTTGGAAATTTTCGAAAAATTCAAATACAATAAATATCTCTGAAACCGTTATATTTTCACTAAGGTCAAAATTTGTGGTAAGAGAAGCCATGGTGAAGTCCATCTATAGTTACACGTTTATCCATTGTTTTTGGGACATTCTATATATAAAACTTCCTTGACTACGTCACAGTAATGGCACAGATAATATAATACTAGGTAGGTAGAGCTCAGACTATCCATAGTCTAAGAGGTAGAGCAATGACTTATCAAATACATCTCAATGAGGTAGAGTTAAGCCTATCTATTGCTGTCACTGTCACATCTTATCTTAGATAATGGAGAATGGTGTCAATTCTGTTGGCATTTGTTGGAATATGGTTGGAATAGACTAAACTAAATTCAGTTTTAGTGCTGTCAAATCGTGTTTTTTGTTGGAAAATTTTAACTGAAAACACAATTTGACAGCACTAAAACTAAATTTAGTTTAGTTTAATCGAATTAGTTACTGTCAACAGAATTGCCACCAATGTCCACTAATTTTGAGTATTATCTGTCAAAAATAAAAAATACATGTAAAAGAATAGGGAATATGCTCGCTTTAGTTATTTTTCTGAGGGAATATGCATAATTTTTTTTTATTTCATAAATTAATCATTTATATCGGACGGCACGTTTAGCGCAGAGGTCGAGTGATCACCTACTGCGCAACGGGTCGCGGGTTCGATTCCCGTACGGGACAAATGTTTTGTATGGCCTACAGAAATTTGTTCCGGTCTGGGCGTATGTGCATGTGATATTCTATGTTTGTAACTGCACCCTAAAGGGGGATAATCCCACCTCTAAAAGGGGGGGAAAGGGGTTCCAATTATGTGCCGGAGTATGGTGCAGATGTTTTGCATTCGTACCCTAGGCCGGTATATGGTTGAAACCCTGATACCGAGTCCACACCTCCCAGTGGTCCCCTCCGGTAACTATGGTGCATTGAGATCGGATCCAAATACTGGGCCGATAACAATGCACTATAGGCTAACGTGGCAGGTAGAGTCACCCCGAAATCTTGGCCAGAAAGGTGACTTAGGCTAAAACCCTTCTTTTAAAAATGAATTGCGCACCAAAGAAACGGCCCTCAGTCCCCGGCAGCCCCACTATCCCTGGTTCCGGCAGCGGCTACGGTAACGGTGGGGCAGAGGGTGCGAAGAATCCCCGGCAGAGATCCGGCTGCCAAAAACTGACTTTAGCTACGTTAAATACACGGACCTTGAAAGCAGACGATCGGTTGTGTGAGCTCTTAGAAGAAGTAGATAAAATTAAGTGGGACGTCATAGGGCTAGCCGAGGTGAGACGTAAGGGAGAAAGTCTAACCAAATTATCTACTGGAGACCTCTTCTATCACATAGGTAATGAAGATTCGTCTTACGGTGGCGTAGGCTTCTTAATAAATAAAAAGTGGGTTCCAGCAGTTCAAAATGTGGCATGTGTGTCTACACGAGTTTGCTACATGATATTGAAATTGAACAGTATGTACAAACTAAAGATCGTTCAAGTATACGCACCTACCTCGGACCATACAGATCAGGAAATTGAAAGTTTCTATGAAGACATAGAGAGTGCTTATAGAGATAACCCCTGCAAATACACCATAATTTTAGGCGATTTCAATGCCAAGATTGGCCCTACTTTAAACAAAGAACTAAGTGTAGGAAGGTACGGATTAGGGCAAAGAAATCAACGTGGCCAAACTCTCGTGAACTTTATGGAACGTCATAAACTCTACGCCATGAACACGTTTTTCAAGAAAAGAAAGGCAAGAAAATGGACTTGGGTTAGCCCAGACGGACGAACCACCAATGAAATAGATTATATAGTCAGCTCTGAAAGATCTATTGTAACAGACGTTTCAGTTTTATCCCATTTCAAGACTAGCAGCGATCATCGCTTAGTGAGAGCCACTCTAGTTCTTAATCTGCACATGGAGCGAAAGAAAATGATAAATACAACAAGACAGATTATAAATACCTGCAGAAAGGATTCCAAATTGAACTTAAAAATCAATTTGAAGTATTATTGGAACAGAATTTAGACGTGGACGCACTGAACGATGGTCTCTGCAAAATTATTGTGGATACCACAAAAAAACATATAGGAGGGAAAAAACTAAAGGAAACAAAATTGTCACCTCAAACGCTATCCTTGATGGAAACTAGGAGAAAAATGAACCAACAGACTCAAACAGATTTTGATCAATTGCGGAAAATAAACAAAACTATAAATAAGGCTATAAGAACAGATCTAAGGGCATTTAATACTAGAGTTATAGCGGATACTATAAAACAAAATAGAGGACCAAAAGTTTTTAGACGCAAACTTAATAAAAATGCACTAGAAATAAACAAATTGAAGGACAGTGCAGGAAATCTTGTAACAGACCGAAACCGTATCCTCGAAGTTGCACAAGAGTTTTATCAAATTCTCTACACATCAAAAGCAGCTGAACCTGATACACCTAATATCGCGGATCCAAGGGCAAAACTGACAGAGCAATATTGGGACGAAGATCTACCTCTCATAATAGAAGAAGAGATCAATTTTGCTTTGAAACAAATGAAAAAGGAAAAGGCGGCTGGTGGAGATGGCGTAAGCATTGAAATGCTGCAAGCTGGTGGTGTTCCTGTTATTAAAATTTTGATGGAACTCTTTAACAAAGTTTTGAGTAGCAACGCAACACCAACTGCGTGGAAAAAAGCATTAGTGACCATCTTGTTCAAGAAGGGAGACAAATCTTTTCTTGGAAACTATAGACCTATAAGTCTTTTGTCACAGGTTTATAAGCTTTTTGCAAAGGTCCTGTGTAATCGGTTAACTCGAGCGTTCGATGAGTTCCAGCCAGCAGAACAGGCCGGCTTCCGGGGAGGTTATTCCACCATAGACCATATCCATACTGTGAAGCAATTGATGGAGAGAGGAAGAGAGTATAATCAGCCCATGTGTTTTGCTTTCGTAGATTACGAAAAGGCTTTCGATAGCGTCGAACACTGGGCTGTGTTTCACTCTCTTCATCGTTGTGGAATTGACAAAAGGTACATTGATATCCTCCGGGAGCTATACAGCTCTGCCACCATGCGGGTCCGATTACATGAACTTACGGATCCTGTAACGCTAAACAGAGGTGTTCGTCAAGGTGATACTCTTTCACCTAAGCTCTTCACGACCGTCCTTGAAGACATTATGAAGACTATTAACTGGGTAGATAGAGGTATTAAAATCAACGGCACCTACCTGTCACATCTGAGATTCGCGGACGACCTGATCCTGATGGCAGAAAACACAACAGATCTCCAACATATGATGGAAGAGCTTAATACGGCGTCACTGCAGGTTGGCCTTAAGATGAACATGTCCAAGACCAAAATAATGACTAGTCATTCTTCCGTACCAAACATAACAGTTGGTAACTATCCAATAGAGGTAGTAAAGGACTACGTATACCTTGGACATTGGTTATCTTTTGGCCGAGAAACGCAGATGAAGGAAAATGCCAGAAGGATTCAGCTGGGTTGGGCTGCCTTTGGAAAACTAGAAGACATCCTGAGGTCACGCACGTTCCCTCAAAGCCTAAAGACCAAGGTTTTTAATCAGTGTGTTCTGCCCACGTTAACGTATGGTTCCGAGACATTATGGACGCTTACAAAAGAGGCTATGCACAAAATAAAAGTTGCACAGAGAGCCATGGAGCGCGCCATGCTCGGTATCAAGCTTCAAGACCGTATAAGAAACACTGAAATCCGAAGTCGTACCAAGGTAGCCGACGTAGGTGAAAGGATTGCAAGGCTTAAGTGGGCGTGGGCAGGTCACGTGGCGAGGCGGGATGATGGAAGGTGGACCAAGGCGGTCACGGTGTGGCGACCAAGGAACGAAAAACGCTCGGTGGGTAGACCACCGGCCCGCTGGTCAGATGATATTGTCCTGAGTGTGGGGAGACTCTGGACTAGAACAGCTCAGGACCGTAAAATTTGGCGCAAAAAAGAAGAGGCCTATACTCAGCAGTGGGTAAATGTGGGTTTAATAGATAGATAGATAGATAGAACTGCACCCACGACACAGGAGAAAATCCTATAGTGTGGGGCGACGTTTTTATAAGGAACGTTTTTATAAAGATAAAGAACATCTTTATAACATAGAAAAAATATAAATAGGTTCGAAAATGGTCAAATTATTTTTCAAAGTGAAATTTAAAACATTGAATAAAGAGTCGTTGAAACGTCACCATTTTGCGCGCGTTTACTATAGCGTTTCAGTTACTTCATACTTATTTTCAGTTTTAATTGTTATACAAGTCATGGAAGAAGTCTAAAAACCTTCTTACAAGCTGTATTTTATGGTACCGAAGTGCAAAAATACTATTATTAGTCCACCCGATATAGTTTTTTTTTGTATTCCACGCGATGTGAAAGTACGAAAAAAATAGTGAAACATGATGAGAAGTGATAATGCATCTCCATTATCGGTTATAAGTTAAGTTAATGTCTTTAGTGGCAAGGGTTTTTATTACAAAAACATTTTGCCAGCGTCACGTCAGCTTTTGTTTGTTAAAAAAGAACGAAAAATTAAAAAGATGAACATTTGAAGAATTTGAAGATCTGGAACAAAGGAAAAATATCGGTTATATTTTGTTGTGAAGATCATTTTAACGTAAGTATGCTATATTTATAAACAAAGTCTGCTCTATTTCTACGAAAAATGAAGGGATAGCGGCGAAAAAAACCACTCGAAAACATTGCTAAACCACTTAAAATGGAACTTCTGTTCACCTTCTATTTTATACAAAACTCAAATTCCAAGAAATCGTGATTGTTTTCATTTTGAAAAAAATATTTGAGATTATCCATAAATAATTTACTATTTTCTAACAAATTGACGAGAAAATTGCATATATCGAAGAAAGGAAAAGTTTCCGTTTCACTCTTTTGACCCCGAAAACCATTTGCCCCATCCACCCCATTTTGCGGCAATGATCTCACTCCATTGGTTGCTCATATTTTGTTTTACGCTATTGACCCCGGAAACTTATTTGTTTCACTCATGGAATTATTACTGAAACAGGAATGAGCTCTTGCTTAAAAAAGCGTGCCGAGCGAGAGATAAATAACTGTACCGTTTGTATCTTTCGTAAGTTTGTGACCACAAATTCTACAAAATAGGGATTTTTTTCTTACACCGCGTTTACACATTCACGCGAATCGCGAGGCGAATCGCGAGGCGAATAACGAACACGCATGTGTAAACAGTAAGTTCGCTATTCGACTCGCCCATTCGCCTCGCGATTCGTGAGTTCGCATTGGGAGCGGTTTTTTGGACGCGAATCAAAGGACACGAATGGCGAACACGAACTTACTGTTTACACATTCGCATGCATTTAGTTGACAGCTAGCGCCCGACCCAACCGAACGTGTAGAGAAAATAGAAAACTGAGCAAAAAACTCGATTCTGGCGAAATCCAAAAGGGAAACGCCACCAAGTAAAAAAGAAGAAGACAGAATAGAGTGGAGTGAAGTGCGAATTTTAGAATTCCTAGAACTTTATTATAGAGATGCTCATTGGGAACCCAAAACCATAAGAATAACTAATAATACGAGTATAGAAGCGAATCTCCTTTGTGGGTGCGCCAAATGCCGCTATTTGCATACCTACCGCGCCCTTCCCCCTGTAACGCCACGCAGTAGTCTGCGGACGCCGCTAGGGTCACCACATGGACGTATGGTTACCACTACAATATTTTTTATATAGGTACCTCCATATTTTACATTAAATGAGAAACTGAGCATACACCGAGTCTTATTGATTGAACACCGATCTATTGAATAAAACAATTAGATATACCTTTGTACTTACCTTTCTTTATCTTCAGGCAAATTGTAAAACTTTAAATTTGGGGTTATTATGGCATTGTTTTTGCACCCATAATCGCAACAATAAGTCGGCATCGCGGCGATTAGGTAGATAGCGGCGCGCAGGAAGGAATCACGTGCGTGCGGGATGCGGTGCGCGCCTTGACTGGCGATTCCGTTCAACGGAAATCAAACGGTAGGTAAATAATGTGGCCTTGAGCGCTCGACGGCCGGGAGTTTCGCTTCTATACTCGTATTATTAGTTATTCTTATGCCAAAACATCGCAATCATAATTACACAAAATAAAAACCGACTTCAAAAACACTGAAAAGGTAAAAATAAAATAAGAATAGGTACTGACAACATCACACTTCTATATTGAAGTCGGTATCAAATTTTAAGACTTTATAAGAGATCATCGTTTCGTACCGACTTCAATATACAAGTTTATTTTTTAATTACCATAAAAATTTTGTGTGCTTGTTCAGAAAAGCAAACTGAACAACTTTCACTATGGGACCAACTTTGAAATCGCAAAAAAAAATCAGCTGTTTCGTACAAATTTTCAACATTCACTGAACCTAGATGTATGGAACAGCAGATTTTTTGTTGCGATTTCAAAGTTGATCCCATAGTTAAAGTTGTTCCGTTTGCTTGTCTGAACAAGCACACAAAATTTTTTTGGTAATTAAAAAATAACCTTGTATAGAAGTGTTATGTTGTCTGTAGATACCTATTCTTATATTATTTTTAACTTTTCAGTGTTTCTGAAGTCGGTTTTTATTTTTTGTAAAATATATAAACACATTCATACACAATACTTACATAACACTTACACACTCACACATATACAATATGTATATGTGAGTGTTATGTGCGTGTATGTATGTTTTTTTCTTAATATCATATTATTTGAATATAACAATTATTGTCATTTATTACATTTATTTTCTTATGCCGTCATTTACTTTCTCTCCTTAGCCCAATGGTTAACTGGTTATTATTAAAATAAAATAGCACGCATGCCGCCTTTATTTTCACGTCCTCCATGTTCGTGTGCTAATATCAAAATGAATCACCCGCGAATGTGTGAACAGTAGTTCGCGGTGGCACTCGTATACGAATGTTTCGTCGAATGACGAGGCGAATAGCGAACACGAATGTGTAAACGCCACAACACGAATGTTTCGTCGAATATTTCGTCGAATGTTTCGTCGAATATTTCGTCGAATGTTTCGTCGAATATTTCGTCGAATGTTTCGTCGAATGGCGAACACGCATGTGTAAATGCGACATTAAAAACAATAACATTCAACCTGAAAGATGCTTTTGAAATTCATAATATGCTTAATAATCACGATTGTTAAGGAAGAGATCGCTTTTAGCGACAAGGTCGCCCTTTGTACAATTAGTGTTAAGTGTATTATTTATACGTTGACTTTAAGCTGGTTGGTGTTGTACAACAAAGAAATATTATACAGGGTGTCCCAAAAAATAGTGTCAAGCGAAAGTCCAGAGTTAGAGCACCTCTTGGAGTACCGGAATCACCCCCATGTATGTTCCGCGATTATTCGTAGTTTTAGAGTAATAATTTTTTTTCTGATTTTTTGAAAATTTCGATCTAAAGAACTTAAAAATTTTTAATAAAAAAAAGTTGAACATATTTTAATGTTTTTCTTTATGCCACTGAATTATCTTTAGTGCTTCTTTTATGTCTAAAATAATCAGCTTCGTAACTTTAGTGGAAATTTAGAAAACAGTAGTGTAAAGTCAAAATTTGAATGTTAGTGAATAATTACTTAAAAATTCATCTTTAAATTAAAAATCTAATTCATCGTTTCTAAGTATGTGTAAAAACTTCTCTAGACTCTCTGCTTTCATAATAATTTAAAAAAAAAAGTACTTAATAGGGCTACTTTGGCTTAAATCGGCCATCAAAGACAGCAAGGTGAAAATTTCATAAAACTCGACTTCAGAATAATTTTTTTTTAATTCCAATTATTTATTAATAAACCAAAAATGATTGTAGAAAAGCTAAAAATTTATTATTTGAAGGTCAAAAATAACTGTTCCTGCTGCCATCTTTAATAACCTTTGAAGGTTTATTATAACTTAATAAATGAAACAAAACATTATTTTGAAAGTATTTATTATTCGATCGCTTAAAGAAAGTTTTCAAAATGACGACCTTCGTGCTCAATACATATTCTACATCGTCTAAAAAAGTTTTCTTTTAAATTTATAAATGCAATTCTGTTGTTTTTTATTGTTTCTTCCGCTTGTCTTAATTTTGTTCTTAACACTGTGACGTTTGTAATGTCCTTGGCGTATACTAATTCCTTGTAGTATCCCCAGACGAAAAAATCTATGGGAGTCGGGGGACCGTGGCGGCCACGCAATGGGCCCTCCACGACCGATCCATCTGCCTGGAAATGTTTCAGACAAATGTTGTCTAACATTTCTAGCAAAATGGCATGGAGCGCCGTCGTTTTGAAAAATCATATTTCTCCGCGTTAATAGGTCTACATCTTCTAATAAGACGCCGAGATCACGTCGTAGAAATTGCAAGTAGGCCTCGCTGTTCAGTCGGTCCGGTAGTTCGAACGGACCAATCAGCTGTCCGTTTAGGATGCCTGACCACAAATTGATACTAAATTGTTCTTGGAAATTAGATTCCCTTCTGAGGTGTGGATTTTCAATACTCCACGAATGGTAGTTATGCGCATTAAGCACCCCACATCGCTTAAAGCCGGCTTTTGACTATGGGATATAATGTAATATATATTACATTTTGAGATATAATATTTTATCGCTTGCCATACTTTTTTACGAGACCGTTATCACTGTGCTATAATATATATTACACCCCAAACTGTAAATATTTTTTCGCCCGACCGAGCTATATTTGAAGGCGATATATTTTACCTCACGTTCCCGCACACCGCACCTCTGCCCCTGCCTCGCCTTCATTTCGAATCGTGACGGTCATGCGCACGTACTTACATAGCTGTCCGCGTGTTATGATTTTTGGGTATTTTGGTTCGCAATCTTTTCTTTACGTATTTACCACGTATTTACCTATTTACGTATTTATCCCTATAATGGAACATTTTATAGAAAGTGTTAGGTTTACGACTAATCTTGAAGAGTATAAAATGAATGAAATTAAGGATGCTGCATGGAGAAACGTAATAAGAAATTCACTATAATCTTTTCTTAAGGCCTTACTAATAACCATTGTATACGCCTGATTTAGTTAAACAGTGTTTTGTCACGTTCACTCGAATGACATTTCAAATTCGAACAAAAGAGACAAAACACTACTTAACTATACAAGGTTTATACAATGGTTATTAGTAAGGCCTTTAGTCTATTAAGATTCGATATCCAGAATCGACGTTTATTGTATTTTTTCTAAATAATGAGACATGTAAATCGAATACTGCATCATTTTCGTCTGATGAACTATCGAAAGTATCTAGCAAAACAATTTCCATATTATCCATTTAATAACGAGAGGTCAACCGTTTCAATAAAAGACGTTATGATGTAAGGATCATAGAAGCTGAACTATTCTAAAAAATATATCTGATAGTGAGAACAGCAAACCCGGGATGTAATATATAGCTGAACATGTAATATATATTACATCCTATAGTCAAAAGCCGGCTTAAAATGTGATTCATCAGTCCATAGAATATTTTTAAAGAAATTTTCGTTTTCAGCTTGTCTCCGTAACATTTCCTGACAAAATGCCACCCTTCTCGGGTAGTCTGCGGGCTTGAGCTGCTGAACTTTCTGGATGTGATATGGGTGAAAACGCTCTTGATGAAGTATTCGATGTGCTTGTGATTTCGGAATTCCGATTCGACGTTCTATTGTTCTTACACTAACTGATGGATCTCTCACCACTTCTTCGACCACTGATTGGACAGTATCTGGGTCACTCATTTCAGATGGGCGCCCCGATCTTCTACCTGGTAGGCGTCCTTCCATGTAAGAGTTATGTACTCTTAAAATCATGCGATGATCAGGCCAAGTTTCAGGCTGAGGTCCACCTCCATTTTGTACTTGCTGCCGGAACAACCTGGCTGCTTCAGAAGCATTTCCTCTTGCATATCCATAAAAGTAATGCATAAGAGCATATTCTTGCGATGAAAAAGACATCACAAAATGAAGAGCTTGAAAAGTCCGTTAAGAATGCCAAATTTGTCAAAATCCCGTATTCACACAAAACCAAATCGTAATCGCACTCAAGGTCCGTAAAGAAAGCAAAGTTCGTCAAATAATCACAAATGAGCGTATCGTACGTAAGGCGCAAACAAAAGCAGGCAATCGACTGGCGCCAGAACACAATAGGCGCTCGGACTACACCCCCCGCCTCATCCCCTTGTCACAAAGAATAGCATTCCTCAGTTACAGTTATCCATTTCGCCAATGAGAGTGAGAGAGATAGCAATAATGCGGTCTCTTTCATATCCTCTCACTCGGGCAATTTTTTAGCAGGTAAGTACTGCGTTACATCCAACACTACAACCGATGTGATCCGCGAGAAAAATATTTAAATATGGGTTTCATGTAGTTAATTTTTGCTAAATTGTAATTAATCTGAACCTTAGAAATTATAAAAAGACCAGATTTTTTTTTTTATCATCTGATAGGAATTTGGTAAATTTTATAAAATTTTCACCTCGCTGTCTTTGATGGCCGATTTAAGCCAAAGTAGCCCTATTAAGTACTTCTTTTTTTAAATGATTATGAAAGCAGAGAGTCTAGAGAAGTTTTTACACATACTTAGAAACCATGAATTCGCCTGTTTAGATTCTTAATTTAAAGATGAATTTTTAAGTAATTATTCACTAACATTCAAATTTTGACTTTACACTACTGTTTTCTAAATTTCCACTAAAGTTACGAAGCTGATTATTTTAGACATAAAAGAAGCACTAAAGATGATTCAGGTGCAAAAAGAAAAACATTAAAATATGTTCTACTTTTTTTTATTTAAAATTTTTAAGTTCTTTGGATCAAAATTTTCAAAAAGTCAGAAAAAAAAATATTACTCGAAAACTACGAATAATCGCGGAACATACATGGGGGTGATTCGGGTACTCCAAGAGCTGCTCTAACTCTGGACTTACGCTTGACACTATTTTTTGGGACACCCTGTATTGTATTCTATATTTCAAAATGGGTTGCGCAAAAGAATTTTATATCCGTTTTTCAATACAAGATAGGTTTTATTAATATAATAATTGTTTAAAAAATAATGAATGTAAATGATTGTCTTTGAATAGATGGTCTTTCCAATCGGTATATTATGTTGAACCCACCGTCACATAACAGATAATCAAATATGTCAACTTTTCAAAAATGAGTGAACACTAAAATATCTCTGTGATATTTAAATACATACCTAGTAAAAGAATGAGTAATATTTTAAGAAGAAAAGAAATAAAAACACATCAGTGTGAGTCGAACTGTTTCAACAATATTTAAAACTTTTGTGGTTTCGCCAATATCTTGAACAGAATGTTAATGCCAATTCTTTTTTCTAATAACTTAACATCTCATCGTGTAAGCTAAACAACAAATAATTAATATAAATTACTTTTATTAAAAAATTGTAAAAATTGCGATAATATTTAGGTTAGGTACATACCATGTGGTCACCCTACTACAATGACAACGAAAATTACAGACATTGACAAAGAATCGTTGTTGCAATATAACATTTTTTGAATACTACCACTAGAATATTTCCTGGACGTAAAATCATAGTGTTATAATTATTAATAGTAGGCTAACATGCCAATTTAATTTATTTTATGTTATAATTATTACAAAAAATAAACAATTTAGGTATTTTGGGCATTAAAAGTAATTAAAATAAAGAATAATGAAACATCTTCATCTACCAATAGTTGTATCATAACTACTAAATTATAAAATATACAACAGTAGCAACACTGTGGGAAAGGGATAAAAGGTGGACTTTTTGGCGGGCTTTATAGCTGAAAGGGCGCGCATTTCCAAATTAATTTTATTTAATTAGTTTCTTGTACACTTATATTGATTTTAGTACATTAAATTAGTTAATCCTACATACATATAGTGTACTGATAAAATGTCTACTGCCTCTGGGGGCGACGCCCCCGGGGTTAAAATACATCGTCCTTCAAAGAGAGTACGTGAAAGTGACGAACATTTTGAAGACACAATAAACATTGACCAGGATCTATTCAAACCATATTCAAAAATAGGATACAAAAGGGTTTTTCCTGAAAATTCCACAAATGTTGATTTTTGTGTCTACGTAGAAGGCGAAAAGTTAGGAAATAAAAACCCATTGGCAATAGCAGCTTTATTCAAAAATGAAATAAAAGGAGTCATTAATATAAGAAGAATGAATGCTAACAAAATTGCAATTACATTTTCGCAAGCAAATAATGCCAACAACTTTTTGAAAAATGAAGATTTTTTACAAAAACATGACTACAAGGCCTATATTCCTGCGAGAGCCGTTGAAAAAATTGGTGTACTCCGCTTTGTTCCGACGAATATCACCAATGAAGAGCTATTTAAGAAGCTGACCTCTTCCTTTGAAATCATCAGCGTTCGCAGATTCATGAAAAAGGTGGATGGTATGCTTAAGCCCCTTGGTTCTGTAAGTGTTACTTTTCTTACCAATGTATTACCGGATTATGTTTATCTTGACATCTTTAGATATAAAGTGCATGAATACATTCCTCCTTTATTACAATGTTATAAATGTCTAAGATTCAATCATGGTGCAAAAATTTGTAATGCAACACAGAAATGTTCTAAATGTGCCGGAGAACATCATTACACAAAATGTGAAGACATTACTATTAAATGTATAAATTGTGGAGGTCAACATCTTGCCATTTCTAGAGACTGTCCTGTCAAAAAAGCTAAAATTACAGAAAAGGCTAACAAAATTTCATACTCTAATGCAGTCCTTAAAAATAATGAACAATTGATGAAGAATTACTCTACCCAATTTCCCCCATTAGTCACATGCAAACCAACACAACCCATAAGCAACAATAATGAAAAAATTACCACAGAAAAATTTATCAATGAAGTTTTAAAAAATGATACCATTCTTAAATGTCTAATTGGTACTTTAGCAGCTCTAGGAAATGACAGCAGGAAATTGACTTCCACAATTATCAAAGAAGTTTTGACTTCAAAACTTAAAAATGGATAGTACCACTTTAAATATATGTCATTTTAATGTGCAAAGTGTTAAGAGCAAAACACCTCTACTTATTAATTTCCTTAATGAAAATCACATTGACATTTGCCTTCTTAATGAAATTTGGCTACAAGATAAACATAAATTCAAAATTCCAAATTATAATTTTATACTTCAACATGGTCCTAATGGTCATGGTGGTGTGGGCATACTTATAAAAAACTTATTTAAATACAATGTTGAACAGATACCATACTATGAATATCTGCAAACAGTTGCTATTACAATTGAAACTGACTTAGGAAGTCTGACAATTTTGTCTGCATATGCTCCACCTGGGAGAACTAACTTTAGAATCAATGCACTTAAACGGATTTTACATAATCTACCTAAGCCAATAATGCAGCAGCATTGAGTATATTGAGATCCAGTTTGTTTCTGACACAATAGTCGTGTAGTCTATCGAGGTCCGCCTGGAGAAGGTCTGAGTCATGAGAGTTGTTAACTAATTTGAAAATTTTCATGTCGTCTGCAAATAATAGGAAATCAGAGTTTATAAAACACTTGTTGATATCGTTCACAAATATAATAAATAGGAGTGGGCCGAGAATTGATCCCTGGGGAACTGCCGAGGGAATAGAAAATATAGCCGACATAAAACCATTCAATGCGACAGTTTGCGAACGACCACGAACATAAGAGGTAAACCACCTGTGGAGATCACCCTGGATGCCGGCAGTATACAACTTTTCAAGAAGGATGGAGTGGTCGATCCGGTCAAATGCTTTGCTGTAGTCAGTATAGACCGCATCGACCTGTCCCCCACCCTCCATGCCCCCCATTACTGCTTCGGTGAACGAGACCAGGTTTGTGGTGGTGGATCGACCTTTTAGGAAACCGTGCTGTTGTGGCAAAAAGGAGAGCTTTAGAGCATCGTATATTTTGACTGTTATTAGGGGTTTTTCGCTGGCAAATAGTCGAAAATCGAAATAGTTACATTTCGAAATGTTTAAACCCCAATTACCTTTAGTGCTCCAGGGCCTCTATAATTTTCTGGCAATTTTATTTTCCGCAACTGGCAACACTGGCCGCCAGGGCGGTTTGAAATTTTTCCTTGACCGGATTTCACACAAATTGCTCTCCACCTATCAGGTGCGCTAGAGGCGTGGGGAAAATATCAACCGACTCCGCATACGGTGCAGTTACCGGGAAAAATCTGAAACTGACATTTCATAATTTCTTTTTTTTTTGACGCGGTTGCCGGCATTTTTTGACTAACAACCCCGGGTGACCTTTTGTAGTGCTCGCCGAGGAAAATCGTACCATGGGGTAATTTTCCCCGATTTTAGGGAAATCTATTAAATTTATATGCTTCTTACTCACACTTCCATAGCGGCTCTCCCTTCGCCTATCAAGGCCTTATGCTGCCCAGAATCGCCTGTCATCGTACTCCCTATTTCTAGATCCCTTACTTGAACACATATCTCAATTCCAGCTTTACAGGAGAAAGTATATTTTCAACCATATACTGCACACTTTTGGACTCGCCTGGCGGGTACTTGTGCACACCAAAATCGCCTGGCATTTTCTTGCATTGACTTCATAGTTAATAAACTACATCGTCCTAAAATTTCAAGCTTAGAGCACAAAGTTTGTTTTTTACAAAGTTTGACATTTTCAAAAACACAAGAGTGGGTGATGTGCAGGGCTGAGGCCTGCCAGGTCATGGTTAGTGTATTCAGCATGCTACAACTTATCACTAAACAAATTCTTAAGCCTTACAGGAGAACCGTTATTCGGAGGGTTCAGTAGCTCTTGGATTATTACCGCCTATTCGTCACCGACAAGAAAATCGGACTCTCATTCCTGGTAGACACGGGGCAAATATATCCGTGCTACCTAGGATTAAAGGCAGCAATGCAAGTCCGCTACCATTCAAGCTGTTTGTCGCCAACAACACAGTAATTTCCACATTTGGAGAGAAAACTTTGGAGCTCGACCTCAATCTACGCCGTCCATACAAGTGGAAGTTTATAGTCGCCGATGTATCAAAACTAATTCTGATAGCCGATTTTTTGAAGCACCACAAGCTCATCGTCGACCTCCAAAACAAGAAACCAAGAAACTAATCGACAGTGTTACAAACCTCAAAATCAACGCACCCGTTCAAGCAACAAACATACCAACAATACGCAGTATCGTCATAGGGAAATCTTACCACGAGATTTTGGCCGAGTTTCCTGGAATTACAAGATTAACATCTATGAATCTCAACAGTAATATAAACGTGCAACACTACATCGAAACCGAAGGTCGTTCGGTCATTCATTGCCGAGCTCGTCCGAACCCAACTAGCAAAATATTCTTATAATACTAAGCCTTTAAGGTTATTTGCCTTATTAGAGTCATATAATGACAATGCTTTTACTAACACACCTTATAGAAGGAAATTATAAGGGAGTAGATGTAAGAAGATTTAACACTTATAATTTGACTGAGTAAAAGTTTACATAGTCAATTAATATAGTTTCTATATGATCTGTTTGCTTATAAAAGATGTGCCGACTCTATTTTTTTAGAAACTTCTGGTAGTAATAAGTTTAAAATTTTTTCAAAAGTCGTTGGAGTCATCGGGATATGAGATTGAAATTGTTTATCATCAAAGTTAGGGACTAAAGAATCAACATAATTTAATATCCTACTTGGTTTTGAACTTCTTACTTTGTTTGTTATATTCGCCAAAATTTCTACGTCGCTGCTGTCGTCGTTATCTATATTATTCACAATACTGTTAATCAATGTTTGTATTGCTCCCCCGAAAACGAATTGATGAGCAGGGTCCATTCCCCAAGCTATTTCTATTATTATTTTTATTTAGATAAACTTAATTTACTTGCTGCGTTCCTTCTGTCAAATACGATGCGTACAGTTTTAAAACCGTTCAATAAGACCGGTGATCGCTGGGCGAAAGATACACGGCGATAATCACACACAAAGTGAACGTGCAATGTCTTCGCGTTCGGAGGTTTACAAAATAATTTCTAACCATAACTTCAAGCCGCTACTAACAATTTAATGTATGCTCTGCTTTGCCCACAGGTAGCCTAACCGACCCAGCATTCTAGTATTATCGGTAAATCTTATCAACCTAAAACGATACGTAGTATCTCTATGAAGTCTGTGCTAAAACGTGTTTTCGCTACTCGACATTGGCAAAATTGTCACACCTGACAGAGGCCATACAACCTAAAAATTGAATTGAATTGAATTGACTGTGACGTCATGTGCTAAGCGGTCAAGGTGGGTCAAGCTCTATCACTATTTAGAAATTCCCAAGTTTCAAAAATTTCTAAAAAATACAGTTTCTAAATCGTTAAATTTCTTTCACTGATATTTTTTAGATTTTAGGCTTGTTTTTTATAGCTAATAAAAAAGTCACCCTCATCTTCCTCATTGAAACCTTAAATTCAAGAAAGGTTTATTTTCCCTTCATATTGAGAATTTTTCAATGTTGGCAACACTTCTCAAATGTCAGAAGAATTCCGTCGAAAATCGAAATAAATCCTATTAAAATATTTACATTTATTTTAACCATTATAGATGATGGAGGAGTGTAGATCAATTTTACACGAACTGTATGTGTTCTCAGAATGGAAACCAGAACCAGAATATATTGTAAGTACTCAAAATATTCTTGGTTTACGTGTATATTTTACAATGAATATTTCATTTTAATTTTTGTTATGATATGAAATATTTTTTCAGCAGAAGGTCGACAGTATTCTGCCTGAAAACATTTCTGCTGTCTGGCACTGGTTGAAGTTTTTTGGTCCTAAGAAAAGTCTGATTGATAGCATAACATCGTAAGTAAACATTCGCAAAATACTACACTTAAAGTATAATAATTGCAACTTTATCCATCAGTTCATAAAGGGGCTGGTTAAAAATATCTTGAGTTGTGGATGTTATAACAAATTATCAAGACCCATTCAAATAGGCGTGGGTTATTGATGGTTTTTGCATTAAATAAAGAAACCACTTTTTATAGACTAGTTGATGATGTTCTTACTTATTAATATTATAAAATTATTACAACAAGCATTAACATATAGGCTACTTATTATCATGAAAATGTAAGTAGTTCCCGCGGGTAAGTAGATTACAGTTTTTTCTTAACCTTTAAGGAGTTTGAATTGTAACACAATATTATCCTTAGGGACGTTGGCATTGGTATGGATTGGCCAGCATGGGGACCTGATTTGAACCCTATCAAATATCATTGGGATGAATTAAAGCACAGTGCCTAAGATAGGGTTCCGACTTCTTCAAAATCTTTCGCGCTCAGAATGGCGATAGAGGAAGAATGGAACAACATTCTCCAAGACATCATTGTAAGATCAATAGGTTTAAATATGCAAGCAGTTATCCAAGCTAGAGGCGGCAACACACATTACTAATACATTGATTTTTATTGTTTTCTGATGTAACTTTATTTCAAATGACTTTTCATGCTAGGATTAGAAACTCGACAAAATAATTGATTGATTTGATTTATGGATGGGGAATGTGAAGAAATAAAAGCACTTTGACTGGGTAACCAGGCGGGCGGGGCAGAGTGTCAGTGGAGTTTTTTCTGGAGGCTTGTTGCTTCTGTGGTCTTATGGAGCGCAGTGAATGCTGGGACGACCAGGCAGGCTATATTTGAATCAGAGAGGAGATGCTGCCTCGATCGTGATCCCTGGGGGTGCCCCTATAAAGCTGCCCGTAACCAGCTCAAGCACCACGGCGCCCCCATCTCAGAGAGCATGGATTCTGTTCTTCTAGAGAGGGTTGTTGGTGAATTGTTTCCCCCGGAAACTGATTTCACTCCCCCGCGAATGGCACCAACGCGAGCGGACCCCCTCGCGCAGACTGAAGGTCCGCCAATAGCAGACGGCGAATTTGCGGCTGCGGCTGTTCGCCTTAGGGCAAAAAAGACGGCCCCTGGCCCCGATGGAGTCCCAGGCAGGGTGCTGAGCCTGTGCTTTAAACACTTTGGAGACAGGCTCAGGGAGCTGTTCGACGCATGCCTGCGCGTCGGAGGGTTCCCAAAAGAATGGAGGGATGGCGCACTCTGCCTGCTGTCAAAGCCGGGCAGGCCGCCGGACTCACCGTCCGCATATCGCCCCATCGTGTTGTTGAAGAGGTTGGGAAATTATTTGAGAGGGTGATTGCTTCCCGCCTCAACCAACACCTGACGGAGATCGGTCCCAACCTCTCAGAAGTCCAATATGGCTTTCGTGTCGGCCGGTCCACAATAGACGCTTTGGCGGACCTCCGATCGCTTGTCTCGGAGGCCACATCAAGAGGCGAGTATGTGTTGGCGGTGTCTCTAGACATCGCCAACGCATTTAATAGTCTTCCATTCGGCACGGTCATGGAGGCCCTCAATTTCCATGGGGTTCCTCCGTACCTATGTCGAATTCTGGAAGACTATCTCCAGAATAGAGAGATTCTTTGCCCGAGAAGAGGAGCAATTGAGCGCCATCGTATGTCCCGCGGCGTCCCCCAGGGGTCTGTTCTTGGGCCTGTGGAACGTAGGCTACGATTGGCTATTCAGAGGTGCGCTCCCGGCGAGGTCGCGTTTGTTATGTTATGCCGACACCCTCGTCACAGTAAAGAGGTCGGGAGCTCGAAGATGTTGTTCGGCTGGCGTCAGTAACGAGCACCCTAGTCGTCAATAGAATTGCCATGCTTGGGCTACGGGTGCCTCTTTCAAAAACGGAGGCCCTCGTGTTCTATGGCCCCCGGCGTAGACCCCCTGCGGGGACTGTTCTGGTGGTGGGTGGCGAGAATGTTCCTCTGAGGTCCCATCTGAAATATCTGGGGCTTATTATTGATGGGAAATGGGGCTTCGAGGAACATTTTCGCAAATTAGAACCCAAGCTACTGGGTGCGGCAGACGCCCTGGGGCGACTCCTCCCAAACGTGGGGGGACCGAGCGCCAGCTGCCGCCAATTGTACGCGGGTATCGTTCGCAGTATGGCACTATACGGTGCGCCTGTTTGGGCCGACGCCCTCAGCGCACGAGCCATTGCCTCACTGCGCCGAGCGCAGCGAGCTATTCGCGGCTATTCTGAGGGCTATTCGCGGCTATTCTGAGGGCTATTCGCGGATACCCCACGGTGTCCCATGCGGTGGTCTGCATCCTTGCCGGCACCCCGCCATGGGAGCTGGTCGCCCACGTTTTGGCGGCGGCATACCAGCTGCGTACTGGAGGGAGGATGGTGGCCCGTGAGGTGGCAACCGCCTTGGAGGATGCGCGGAACGAAATGTTCCGCCAGTGGTATGAGGAGCTCGGGGAGATAAGCAGATCGGCCTCCGGTACTCTTACGAGGACCGTTGATGCCATGAGACCCCTCCTCACCACTTGGTCGAACAGGCGGCATGGGGCGCTGTCATACCACCTGGTACAGGTTCTAAGTGGCCACGGATCATTTGGTCACTACTTGCACCGAATAGGTAAGGAAATGGCGCCCTGGTGCCATCATTGTGACGCTGAGGACGACGACGCCCAGCACACCTTAGCGGTGTGCCCTGCTTTCGTCGAACCGCGACGCGCCCTAATAGAAATAGCCGGCGAAGACCTCTCCCTCCAAGAAGTGGTTTCGGCCATGCTGGAGAGAGAGAGTTATTGGGAGGTAGTTTTTTTTTTTAGTTTATTTAAAACTCCACAGACTCGTGGTCCGTGCCTTCTGAATTCTTGGGTACAATATTATGTGATCTATAAAACGCTTACTACTAAGTACTCTTCACTTAATCTAGGGTGAGTTGCGCATTAACAATTTTATAGTTGCCTATATAAAGATAATCTAATATTAATAAAATAATAATTATTTGCAATAAAGTGTATTATTATTATTATTATAATCTATGTATTATTATTTTAGTACGTGTATTATTTATTATACTAACTATATAATACTATTCATATGTTACAATCTACTGATAGGACTAGTTGCGGATAGGGTTCGGGATGATATATTTATTGGTGGCTGGTCTTGCACCTAGATTGCTGCCCGTGTAAGGGCTCTGAACGCCATCTTTTCATTATGGTCTTTGATCTCGTCATCCGTTGCCGTGTTGGAAGTGGCAATGAGGCGTCTTATGGCGTCGTCCTCCTTCAGTTGACGATAGAAATAAGTGCAGGACACCGTGTGCCTAGTTATGGCGACCACCGCATGAGGGACACTATCGTGGACCGGGTTGTATCTTTCAGCTCCTCTGAGCACTATGACGTATTCGTACGTTAGTCCCTGTGCTTCGTGGATCGTCAGTATTCTGGACTTATCTCCGATGCCAAACCCATTTCTCCTATGCTCTTCTTTCTCTTCTTGACTGAAGGTGAGGAAGAGGGTATTTGGGTCGCATCTTCGTTGTCTCGCTTCCGAAGCCATTCTGCATGTTAGGGACCTTAGCACTTGCCGAGATGTATAAATACCCTCGTAGATATTTTGAAGGGCGTACACCACATCCATCGGACTTCGGTGTGTGCAGAGGAGCTTTTCAGTAACTGAGGTTATGGCGGCAGGACTTCCGTAACGCATTTCGAATAGGTTATCTCTGTCGATAAAGGGAATTTGGTTTGTATCCAACATAAGTATCAATTCTTTTGCCCCGGTCAACATTGATGCCATGATGATGGCTCCAAAGTGGACCAGGAGAGCTTCATCCACCATAAGGCGTTTTGATGCTCCCGCTCCATTTATAAGGACCGAGGCAATGGTTCTTACTTTCCCTTTTGCGCTAGTTTCCAGTTTCCCTTATTGGGAGGTAGTTAACTCCTTCTGCATCAATGTCATGACACGGAAGGAAGCGGCGGAGCGGGCCCGAGAGGATGACCCCCAGGCTGATCCGTGCCGCCGTAGGAGGGTAGGACGGAGAAGGCGGCAATATGCCCAACTTCTTCCTCCTGACGGTAACCAGCGGGACCTGGGCCTGGGAAGCCCGAGTCCTGCATTGCACCGGTTACCGCCAGTCGTCGATCCCCCGGATGCCCCGGGGGATCGTCGGCCTCCCCACCCTGGGGGGGCGAGAGGGGCTCGTTCAGAGCGAGCAGACGCCGACGAGGTCGTGGAAGTATTCACCCGAGTTCCCATGACCTTGTCAGGCAGCGACGCGTCCCTTCTCGGCGTATCCTCATCAAATGAAGAGGATGCGACGATAATGGATGTGCTCGCGCCAAGGCGTATGTGAGGGACATCGGTGGGTTTTAGTCGGTAGGCCGCGGTTTTCTGGCTGGCACTCTGCCCCCAGGGGCCGCGGAGAGTCCGACATAACCTTGCGTCCTCCCAGGCGCAAGGTATGCGTAACGCATTTCCCACCGTTAAAAAAAAAGGCTATATTTGAATGAATGAACACTTTATTTGTAAATTTTACAACACACACAGAAAAAAAAAACTTATCTAATATTAAACTAAATTAATACCACTAGGTTATACACTTTATACTACTGTATACACTTACTACTACTATATTACACTTATTACTAAATAATTTATGAAATTACAATAAGTAATGACATGTGTGTTGCAGAAATACAAAAAGGCGATAGCTCAGTGACTGATTTTGCTTCAAAAGCAAAGCACTGGTATTCTGCTACAGCCCAGTGGATGAGGGTAGTGAATAAAAAAAATATTATTGAATACAAGACGAAACAGATAATATACAAAAAAAAATACAACAATTAAAACAAGTGATGCTTGTGTACCCACCAAATACAATGAATAATACTAATAAATATACATATAGAACCCTAGCCACCAGACATGTTGATCTAGGGTGCATTCACTCTACACATAGTTGATGCAACGATAGATAATTAGACATTAAAATCCGCCACCGAGTACCCATTTGGTATACCCACACGCTGCTTTTCTAAAAGAAAGGATTACATTTTTTTTTAAAAAGTAGATTTAGAAGTAATAAGTCTCAGCGGTGGGGGTATATTGTTCCAACACTTGGTAGCTAGGTAGCGGAAACTACCGGCGAACGACGTGGACTTGTGTGCGACCCTTGAATGCGAATGAGACGTAGTGAGCGAGACAGATATATTTTTAGGTATACCGTACGAGCATTACTGTAAGGAGAGCTGACACTTTGCCCTACTTTCGGCCTATTTTTTTATTTATAAAGTTTTTACTTTTATTGTCTATAGGTCCTATTTATTACATATTTAGTCTAATAGGTCTTATCGAGAGCTTTAATTTGATATATAATACATTTATGTGAACCTACAGGTTCGAAAGTTATGCCTATTTGAATGTCAGAGATTGACATTTTCTATTACAATTATAGGCTATCTAAGGCCCTTTACGTTTAGGTACCCTACCTAGATCTTCCTATCTATTGGGGTAGTGAAACACATACCGTGACCAATATTTTAATACTACATGTGGTTATGTACCTATAATATGTCTATGGCTATCGGCTTCTTTATCCTACCATACCAATAAGGTCAAAATCATTCATAATTTCACAGTTTTTTAGTGATTACAAACCGTGCAAGATATCGGAATTTCCTATTTTCCTATCTAGAGACGTCTATCTATCACTATTTAGTACATAAACACATTAAATTACAACACATAAAATTACAAATATATATAAGAGATTCAAGCCGATCTACCTATAACCTATTCATAAGACCTATTACTGCGCTAAAATGACTATAACTAATTAAAAAACATTATGTACAACTATTATATAAAACTGAAAAAAGAGGTAGCTGAACTGAATAACAAAGTACATAAACTTGAGCGCGAGGTAAGGAAAAATAATGTCATCATGCACGGTGTCGAAGAAAAGGAAAAAAATTATAATGAACTTTTAGAACTGGTTTTAACCACACTCAATGGCGCTAATAAGAGTAAGGAAACAGAAAATTGGGACAAATGGGAGATAAGCATGGTGAGAAGACTAGGGAAAATAGAAACCAATAAAAAATCAAGACCCATTCTAATAACATTCACCTTGGCCTGGTGAAAAAACGAAGTATTGCGCAATAATAAAAACCTCCCTTCAGAAATTTATGTTACAGAAGACTATCCTAAGGATATCCTGATGTTAAGGAAAGAACTGCGAATTAAGCAACAAGAAGAAATTAAAAAAGGAAAATTAGCTTTCATAAAGTACGACAAACTCATCATTAAAGAGAAAGGGGACATAAACAAGGGAAATGAAAAGCGCAAAAGGACGCCAACGAATTCGCCCACATTACTGCATAGCGAGGGAACCAGTTCAGAAGCACCAGCAAAAATAAATAAAAGAAATCCATTTGAACCTCTTAATCGTGCAAGAGCTAATTCGATTACAGAAATGTCAAGACAATGACAACACGAACACGTCAGAAACCAGAAAGGGACTACCACCAACAGTAAATGTGCATCAGAAACAGCTCACAAACCCCCAAGCCGGAATGCGGTCACCGTGGAGGATAATGACCGCCACCCTCCAACGAACAATAAACAGAAAAGTCATAAGAAACAAACTTCAAATAACAATATACACGGTTATTTTTTTATCACCCTGGAAAATTTAAGGGACGCTTCACGACATGGTATTAGAATGATTTAAATATAAATAAAAAAAATAACCCTCCTTAATTTTATATTAATTTTTTAAAAAATACAAAAAATGCTGCACTAGTTGTGCGCAGCATTTTTTGAGATTTTTTTATTTTTTTTAATATTTTTTAATATTTTTTATTTTATTTTTTTTATATTAATTATCCTTAATTTTATATTAATTTTTTAAAAAATACAAAAAATGCTGCACTAGTTGTGAGCAGCATTTTTTGAGATTTTTTTATTTTTTTTAATATTTTTTAATATTTTTTATTTTATTTTTTTTATTTTTTATATAATATTGGATGTGTCCTGAAGCGTCCCTAAAATTTTCCAGGGTGATAAAAAAATAACCGTGTATATACACGGTTATTTTTTTATCATACTGGAAAATTTTAGAGGCAGCTCGGTAGACGCTAGACGACTCATATCAATAAAAAAAAACATGTGGTTATATTTTTTAAATTTTATCCGCCAATAATATTAAATTATAGACATTGTTCTTGTTTACTACAAGATAAGGTAAGATTATGAATGAATAAAGCATTTACTACTACGGGCTTAGGAAAATGCGGCAACGTCGCATTATTAATTCAAGCAAGATCAATCTACAACTCGTTTGAAATAAGAGTTATTATTGCACTAGACACTACAATAGTGAAAGACAGAGACAGTCGACGCCGGCGCCGAGCGCCGGCGGCGGCGTTTTGTTGTTTGCTGTCGCTTGTCGGCACGAGCCGGCCGGCTTTAGTTCGCCTTTGACCCTGGCGCGTGTGAACGTATCGCGATGTCGCGCCCGCGCCTGACACGCGGCAATCGGGCGCATTCGGAATTTTAGTTTCAAGTTAACACATCTCGCGAATACACAGACCTTACTCCGGTAGACCGTAGACTTTTACTTGTGAAGTGAAATTAAGTGTTTGGTGTAAGAAAGTGAACCCACAAACGTAAGACTTGGCAGCGAAAACTGCATTTCGAGACGTTAAACACTAACCAAAGTGATATGTTGTTGTGGTCATGATAGTTTTAAACGTGCACGACTATGTATGAGTTAGAGGACTTCCTTTAAATTTAGAACTCTTTTGTTATTAGAACTAAAGTTGATTTAAATTGTTTCCTAGGTAGGTAAGTATTTAAAGTTGATTCCAATTTTTTAACTACGCCAAAACAACCTACCATAACCGTAATACCTACCTAGTACTGTTTGTTTTCTTTAAAAACTTTGTTTTGCCGGTCCTAAGTAAGCCCGAAATAAAGTAGGAAGGTGAAATTGTGATCAACTCAGTGATGACTTTGAATCGGCGACGTTGTTGCCAGTTCGCGTTCATTCAATGTTTTGCCTACAACTTCACTCAGTGTCCATACCAGTGCAGTATTTTTTGGATATTTTAGATAATAAATATCTAATCAAACAGGTGAGTAAATTTTATTATTAATGGTTAAATAATTCTTCTACCGTGTCCTGAAGCCACCCTTAAAATAACCAGGGTGATAAAAAAATAACCGTGTATATATAGCAACTTTGAACACTCTCTCTCTAAGAACTAATGAAAAATTGCATGAACTGGAAATGGCATCGGAAGATAATAAATGGGATATTATTGGATTATGCGAAATAAGAAGATTAGGAGACCAAATCGAGGAACATAAGAATTTCATTCTATATTACAAAGGCGAAACAAAATGATTGTATGGTGTGGGTTTCTTAATAAAGAAACACCTTAAGCATCACATAGTCAACATTAGAGGTATCTCTGAAAGAATAGCTGTATTGGACATTACATTCCCTGGGTCAAAAAACATATGGACTATAGTGCAAGTATATGCACCAACGGAATCTGCAGAAGATACGACCAAAGACGACTTCTACATTAGCCTTTCAGAAACCCTAGAGAACTCCCACAAACACCTTATACTTATGGGAGACTTCAACGGTAAAACTGGTGTAAAAAATCTGGGCGAAGACTCCGTAATGGGCAAATATAGGACAGGCAAAAGAAGTCCAAACGGAAAAAGAATGATCAACATGGCACTGGAAAATAATCTCATGATTATGAACAGCTGCTTCAAGAAAAAACCTTCAAAAAAGTGGACATGGGTCTCCCCGGATAATAGATATCACAATGAAATATTTATATTCTAAGTAATGAGGAAAAATTATTTAGAGATGTCCATGTTATAAGTCAATTAAACTTTAACACTAACCATCGCATGGTTAGAGCAATAGTGTCTAACAGACCACAAAAGAAATCTAGATCGAATTTTACAAACCATCACAACAAACTCGCTAAGCCAAGAATATTACAAAAAAATAAAACCCATTTAATGAACCCTATACACGAATATTACAACAAAGAAATAAATGATATGTACATGCACAAGAAAACAAAAAAGCAATCACCTATTAAAGAAAGGATAAGCGAAAAGACCAAAGAACTTATACTTAAAAGAAAAAACTTGTTCAAAGACAAGAAGGACCAAACAATTAGAAAAGAAATTACAAGAATAAGTAAAGAGATCAGCAACAGCCTAAAAAAGGGATAGAATAAAAAGACAAACTGATTGCATCAAACATCACCTATCTAAGACGGGCGGAATAAAGAAAGCACTTAAGGAACTTAGAGATACTAAAACGTGGGTACCAAAACTCATTAACAAGTACAAAAAATTGGAAATAAAGAGAGTATCAATTTTAGAAACTGCCTCTGACTATTATAACAACCTTTACTCTTTTCAACATATGACAGATGAAGCAATATATGTATACCAATATTAATAATAAGGACCTTGTACCACCAATATTAGAAGCAGAAGTTGAACATGCTGTTAGAACACAAAAGAGTGATAAGGCACCAGGACCCGACGGAATAACAAACGAAATAATGAAATGCACATTGAGAGACACATTGAAAAAGTTAACAATCCTCTACAACAAAATCTTAAATTCGGAATTCATTCCACAGCAATGGTCCACAAGTAACATAATTCTTATATACAAGAAAGGCAATAAAGACGATATTAATAATTACCGCCCAATTAGTATAATGTCCAATATTTATAAGGTCTTTTCAAAAATCATCTTAAATCGCATGACAAAGACTTTAGACTTCCAGCAACCAAAGGAACAAGCGGGTTTTAGATCGGGCTATTCCACCAAAGATCATATGCATGTCCTAAAGCAACTAATAGGAAAATGCCAAGAATATGGAATATGGATACCCATTGTACTTAGCATTTGTGGACTATAATAAAGCATTCGACTCTCTTGAACACCATCATATCTGGAGGAGCTTAGAAAATCAAGGGGTGGAACAAAAATACATTCGTATTATAAACAACATATACCAGAACAGTTCAGCACAAGTTATACTGGAATCACCAAGCGAGAGCTTCCAAATAAAAAGGGGAGTGCGGCAGGGGGATCCCCTATCACCTAAACTTTTTTCGGCGGTTTTGGAGGACGTCTTTAGGGACCTAAACTGGGAAAATATAGGAATTAACATAGACGGATTAAAATTGAATCACCTGAGATTTGCAGACGACCTAGTAATAATTGCTGATAACCCAAAAACACTACAACTAATTATAAAAGATCTAGATACAAGAAGCAAAACAGTGGGTCTTTCAATGAACAAGACAAAAACAAAATTAATGTGGTATAGAGAGGAAATTGCAATATACTTGGATGAAGAAAGAATAGAGTATGTCAAATCCTACATATATCTGGGGCAACTGATATCCTTTTCAGACCAACTAAACCTGGAAATTGAAAGAAGAGTCACAAATGCATGGAAAAGATTCTGGTCATTGAAGGACATTTTTAAAAGCAAATGCTATACTATGGCTATAAAAAGAAAATTGTTCAACTCTTGTATTTTGCCTATTCTTACCTATGGATGTCAAACGTGGGCCATTACACAAAAGTTACAGAACAAATTAAGAACTTGCGAGAGGAGTATGGAGAGGAGTATTCTGGGATACAGGAGATCAGATAGACACAGAGCCATAGACATTAGGCAAATAACGAAATTCGAGGATGTAACTAAGAAATCAAAACAAATGAAATGGCGATGGGCAGGCCATATGCTGAGGGAATCAGGGAAATGGACACGAATAATTTCTGAGCGGACACCGCGTTTGTGTACGAAAAGGAAAAGAGGTAGACAACCCAAACGATGCTCAGATGACCTTAAATCCCTGGCAGGCCCACTCTGGTTGAGAACGGCCAGAGACAGAAAATCTTGGAAGGCGTTGGAGAAGGCCTATGTGTCGACAGACACGCTGATCGCTACACCGGACTGACGTCTTTTTTAAATTATTTTGTTTTTATATATTTAATTATTTGATCAGTTAATAAAGGCTTATTATTATTATTATGTACAACTATTTTAACCATCAAATATCAAAGAGGACCTATCTACATATCGAATAAAACTGTAAAAACACATAAGCATACATACTGAAAGATACAAAAGGTAATTAAAACTAAGCTGGCTAAATTACAATCTTAATTCTACCGTGTATACAAGCTTATTCTAACGAGTGCGCGTGCACCGAGCAGTGTACCGCGTCAGCTTAGAGCATAGGTTAAATGATCTAAGCGCGTCAGTCATCCCGAACATTCTCCCGCCGCGCCGTGCAACGACTCGCCGCCGCAGTCGAGACGTTGCATTCTTCTTCAGTGAGGGTGACCGGCGTCGCTGTGATGATGACGAGCTTCTTCGTAGGTCGCCGCCTTTTGTCCCCACGTCCGCTTTTCGTACCATGTCGTCTGGTCCCGGATACATCGCCGTCACTACGCCTCGTGGCCACGTGTTGCGCGGTAGAGTGTTGTCCCCTATAAGTATCACGCCGCCTGTTTACAGCTCGGGTCCCCGTCCATAGGGCTCCCGCCGGTGTTGCAGCTCAGGAAGGTACTCGCGCAGCCATCTCGCCCAAAATATGTCAGCGAGACGCTGCGAGGCGCGCCACTGAGTGCGGCCGATGAGGTCCTTGTCGTCGAACATGCCTGGTGTGGGTGCGCGTGCTGAGCCCCCGAGTATGAAGTTGTTCGGGGTGAGCGACTCCAGGTCGTCGTGATGCACGGAGACGTTGGTGGCCGACTGTTGACTTTGTACTCGGCCTCTGCGAGAAGCGTGTGTAGGACTTCGTCTGTGGGGTGTGTTGGCTGTTCGGTGGCTGCGAGCGCGTTTTTCACTACACTGACGAGGTGCTCCCATGCTCCGCCCATGAATGGAACTCCTGGTTAAATATGTAGCGCCACTGGATCTTTTTCTTGGTGGCCTCATCTTCGGTCACGTTGTCTATTGATCTTCGTAGCTCCCGGTCCGCCCCGCGTAGGTTTGTCCCGTTGTCGGACCAGATTTCCGTAGGGCAATCGCCCTTTGCCATCATCCGGTGGAGCGCCATTACTGCGGAGTCTGTGCTGAGGGTGGCGGCTGGTTCCAGATGGACGGCTCTTGTCGTGAGACACGTGAAAATGGCCACGTATCACTTCTCTGTTCTTCTTCCGACGCAGACTGTCAGCGGTCCGAAGTAGTCCACTACGTAGCTGAACGGCCGCTTGTGGTGAGCTAATAGGCGGCACGCTGGGTGGTTTCCCGTCGACGGTCTTGGTGGAGTGTCTCTTCTTATGCGACACGGTAGGCAGGCGTGAATTATTGCTCTCGTTACTGGTCTCAGCCTCAGTATCCAGTAATGCTGTCTGCATTCGTTGATCGTTGTTTCGACGCCGGCGTGTAACAGTTGAACTCTATCCAAAGCTTCGTGCGCCTGTCGTTGCCGTCTATTATTGGCGGTGTTTTCTGTGGGGCTAGCACGCAGGAGAATCGAAAATCGAATCGAAATCCGAATCGAGGAGTTTGTATGGCAATTTTATTAGCGCCGCGGCGGTGAGTAGCAGAACTAATAAAATTGCCATACAAACTCCTCGATTCGGATTTCGATTCGATTTTCGATTCTCCTGCGTGCTAGCCCCACTGTTGTCCTTCGTTGTCGGCGAGGTCGATGCGACTGTCCAGTTCGAAGATTATGTATTTCACTCCGAATGTGTGAAGTCGACTCGTCGTTGATACAGGGTGGCCCTTTCTTAATTTTTCTATTTCTGCGGCGATGACCTCTCTTGGCTTGCTCGTACTATTAGTATCTCTGATCTTTGCAGCAGTGAGGCGTTTAGTTTTCTGTACTTTTCTTCTTGTTTCTCTGTTTTCTTTTTCGGAAACCGGGGCGAATCGTCTTTGTTCTTCTTTCACTCCGGGTCCTCTTCTGCGTTCTTTCTTGTTCTCTCGTAATATGTTCGTTCCAGCCGACAGAGTTTGATGAACTGCAATACTCTCGCGGTCGCCCGAAGTAGTCTCTCCCACTTCGAGAAGCGCGCTGCGTTCGGAATGCCTTTTTCTATTTTGCATGTTTGTTGCCGCGTGTAGTTACATTTTTCTTCTCGTCGGAGCGTGTTTTTTTTTCATTATTCTTGCTGCTTGTTGCTCCGGGTCGTCGTGTGGTCGCTTCGGTTGGATGAGGCTGTTGATGGCGAAATGTTACTTCATCATTTCTTCTATTTTGTCGTCGTGCTTCGCTGATGCGATGAAGTTGACTTGTTGCCCCATGCAGCATCCATCCGAGCGGTGTGTATAATGCGACCGGTCACGACGTCCCCAGCGTGTTTCTTCGGCTAACAACAGCTGCCAGTTGTCTTGCCCTATTAGTATCTTCGGGACTATCGCTTCCTTTGTCGCTTTATTCAACAATATCGCTTCCTTTGTCGCTTTATAACAATGTGTTGACCTCTATGTGTCAGTCAAACAAACTTATTAAATAATTGAATGATAATAATATAGTTGATAAATTCATCAAGTTTTATAGGAATAATATAATGGTTTTCAATAAAATAATAACAACCAATCAAATAAAAACATACAACATGCTCCGTGATCTTGGCTGTGGCTGAAGCTGTGACCAGTACACGTGACAAAATGGAAGTGACAGAGTCATACGGACATCTTTTGAAAAAGACTGACTTTTAATTGAATCCGTTTGTGAGATGTAACATTTATCTGTAACATAAAAAATGCAGTGTCCACACTGTTTCCTGACACTTACCATTCATTTGAAATGGCTTGACTAGTAGAATACGTACACCATAAACATTTCAACAATGACGACACGGCTAGCGCAGAGGTCGAGTGATCGCCTACCGCGCAACGGGTCGCGGGTTCGATTCCCGTACGGGACAAATATTTTGTATGGCCTACAGAAATTTGTTCCGGTCTGGGCGTATGTGCATGTGATATTCTATGTTTGTAACTGCTCCCACGACACAGGAGAAAATCCTATGTGTGGGGCGACGTATTAAAAAAAACTTGAAAATAAAAAAATTGTATTTTTTTTCTATAAAGGGTTTTATTAAAAGAAAGATAGTGATGGTGTATAAAATGTATTAAAAAGCTAAAAATTATGTAATTCCTAGGCACCAGTCATCCAGCCCAGCACACCACTCTCATCAATCTAGGGCTGGGGTCTCCAAACTACGGCCCGCCAGTGCCATCAATCCGGCCCGCGACAGCCAATCTCTTATGTTGTTACTAGCTGAGCCCGCGAACTATATTTTGCCTTAAAAGTCTAAAGAAAAACTGTAAATCTACTTTCCCGCGGGATCTACTTATTTTTCCGGAATAATAAATAGCCTATATGTTAACCCCTGTCGTAATCTGTCTACCTAAAAAATTTCATCCGAATCCATTCAGTAGTTTTTGTGTGAAAGTCTAACAAACATCCATACTCACAAACTTTCGCGTTTATAATAATTTACTAGGACTATTACTGTGATATGTTGAAGAAGAAACACAATAATAATTGAAATTAAAAAATCGGCCAAGTGCGTGTCGGGACACGCGCAGTGTAGGGTTCCGTAGTTGCAAATGCCAACTTTAAGTTCACACTCACACCTCACAACACGTTGCCACAGATTACTAAATACGTTGCTATTAAATTAGGTATTATTATTATTAAAGCTGCAATGATTTTATATTTCCATAACTTCACGTGGTTCGTAAATTTATATTCAGTACTAATTTTCAATGAAATTTTACTTTTCCGAGTACATTTTATAAGTAAGTTGTCTATAACTTTATAGTTTGTACTTAGTACTCAACTCTGATAGTTTTCCTTTAAACTTCGTTATATATACTACTGTTGTAATTTTTTTCACGTGTCCATATATAACCGTTTACCAGATAGAGGGGGGGACAGTTACATCTAACAAAAATTTGCACTTTAAAACCAAATGGTGTTCTGAACCTTACATCATTTTTTAAAGACCTATTGAACAATACCCCACATGATGGGTTAGTCGAGAAAAAAAAAATACTCCCACTTTACTTGTATGGGAGCTACCCTAAAAAAACTTTTTTCAATGTTTTTTTCCACCACTTTTTTCCAAACTGCCAAAATACCAAATTGCAGCTTTCTAGTACTAATAGTCTTTGAGTTAAAGCGCAGACAGACAGACAGACATGGCGAAACTATACAACACATTTTTAGGGTTCCTTGTTTACTACGGAACCCTAAAAATGTGTTTGCTAAAGGTCGCGCACTCTGCGACTAATCTAAAATATAGTTCATCATCATCCTAGCCTTTGTCCCATATCACTTGGGGTTGGCTCTCCGTATCATTTGGCGCCATTGCTCGCGGTTTTGCGTTATTTCAGGACTTACGCCCATCGTCTTAAGGTCATTCCTTATTGTACTCATCCAAGGGCGGCCTCTACCTCTTCTTTCCCCGGTGACTTCAGCCAAGTTTAACCTGGTTATGTGATCATCATCTCTACGCATCACGTGACCGAACCAACGCAGCCGACTCACGCATCTTTTCTGGCACGGGTGCTACCCCAAATGTCCCACGGATATATTCATTTCGTACTTTGTCCATCAGTGTTACGCCTCCGGCCCATCTTGACATTCGCATCTCTGTGCAGTGCATCTTCTGTTCTTCTTGCTTACGCATCGGTCAACATTCTGCACCATACAGAAGCGCGGGTCGGATAGCTCGCTTGTAGACGTTACCCTTAACCCGAATTGGCATCCGTGAGTCGCATAGAACTCCAGATAGCGCTCTCCACTTTTGCCAACCCGCTTTAATCCTGTTCTTAATGTCCTCCGTGATATCTGCGTCACAGGTTATTACTGATCCAAGGTATTTGAATTTGGAACAGGCACCATGGGTCGCTCTCATAACACTTGGTGCAAATCCTAAGCGGCCATGGTTCTTTTGGCCGCTATTTGCACAGCATTGGGTGAGATTAACTTGTGTACTTAATATGTAAAATAGCATGTATAATGATATGCGCACTTGAATGTTGATAGAAATTTCACGCGCTTTATGAAAGAAAATGAAATTGGTCCCCAAATAATAATATGAGACATAAATGTCGTACTTTCTACCACATATTACAATTTTAATAAAATAGATAAAGACATTGACTTGTTTAATACTTTTTTTTTTGGTAGGGGGAAAATGCTTTTAAGCATCCCTCGTGGTCGAGCCAAACCACGAGGGTATGTGGGACTCCCTGGGCCATATCGGTCCAGGCCTACCTACTAAAAACCCCCAACAGCTCCTCCGTCCATCACGAGACAGGGGAAAGGGGACAACAGTGGGGCCTTGTTCCCACTGACCCCCTGTCCGTGAGTGATCCGTTGCCGGACTCGCGTAACGCCAAAGAGACGCGTGGCTCTGCTGCATTATCGGCGGCGCAGATTTTGTGCGCCGCCCTACACCCCGACACGTCCCGGCACTACGTGCCCTGGGGCTTGGGACTATTTCTTAAGCGGGGTACATCCCCTCCCGCTACCGCCTCCTCGACTTGTTTAATACTAGCCCAACAGCAGTGCGACGAATTTTAAGCTTTTAAGTATTAGTTTTTTTTTTGGCATTTATTTTGCTAAGCGTGAAAATTTATTATTTATTTTTGTGTTGCTTATTTGATTTGTTTTTACGTTGTTAAGTAATTGTTTTGTATTTGTTATATTTTTACAGTTTTTTTGGATTTTAAAATTTTAGATTTTTATTAGTGACTATCTAGCTACTCGAAGGTTGTTTGGTAATTGGTTTTTATTTGTGAGAACCTATTATTGGCTTTCTGTTTTTATTTTTAGTTCATCTTATTAGCTGTTGGTTTTCCTCAAAAAAAAAAAAAAAAATATATGTCTCTCTTTCTTATACTACAAGCTTTAAAAAAAATTTGGGAACTGATCCAGTTCTGATTTTATCATAAGATAAAGATAATAAGATAAAACATATTTTAACAGAAGTTTGCTTTTGAATTTCCAGCCATAAAGAACGCCAACAGAAATGGCACATAGCCCTTGGAGATGAAGGAAAAGTAATAGCAGTTCTCACAGATAATATATTAGAAATAAGGACCAAAAGATCTGATTATGCTACAATTGCAGCTAGAACAACAGGTTTGGCAAACATTGCTTATACAATATAATATTATTATAACTGGTGGATTTAGAGACGCCAATATTTTTTGTTTTATTTGAAAGTTAGTCTGTCTCTTTCTTTTCCATAATATTATGAGATGATTGTCATTTAATCAACTTCAGGATTTGAATTGCCTAGTTTTCTACAATGTCTAAAATTTGTTTTTTTGGTGACAGAGACCAAGCTGTACATCGCGTAAAATTTCTCAGGCTTGACACATGTGGCTCGTACAAAATTGTCTATTTGGTAATTTGTCTTCATTTTCTTGGCAGTAATTAGTTTCATTACAACACTAAAGTAGGTTGATACTTTTATCACAATAAAGAAATTATTAAAACTAAACATTGCAATTCAGCAAAGTGGGATCACGCAATCTAACGGGATCCGGCATAATTTTAAACAACAAACCTATACGGTACTTCCCATTTACCTAGTATCATGGAATATAAATGCTACTCATGTATTTCCTCTACCCAAGTCTACAAATATTAAACAATTTTTACATAACCGTCCCATCTTCATTCTCCCATTTTTGTCCAAAATCCTTAAAGGCATTGTTTTAAATCGTCTTAATGTAACATAGAATATAAGTACTATTTTTTTCGCTAAAAGAAAAAAATATTCGACAAAACCGTCCCATCTTCATTCTCCCATTTTTGTCCAAAATCCTTAAAAGCATTGTTTTAAATCGTCACATATAGAATATAGGGAACCTGTTGTACCTAGGACAGTATTTGACATATACACGGTTATTTTTTTATCACCCTGGAAAATTTAAGGGACGCTTCACGACATGGTATTAGAATGATTTAAATATTTAAAAAATTACTCACTCACTTAATTTTATATTAATTTTCTAAAAAATCAAAAAAATACTGCACTAGTTGAGATCCGCATTTTTAGAGATTTTTTTTTTTTTTTAATTTTTTTATATTATTATGGATGTGTCCTGAAGCGTCCTTAAAATTTTCCAGGGTGATAAAAAAATAACCGTGTATATTTTTTAATCCGTATTTGCATATTTTGGAAGGTCAACTATTTGAGTATTAACATCCAAAATATCAGAAATTTAAATTTCATAATTACACGTGTTTAAGACATCTATAAATATCTATCGATGTGGAAGGCCTCATCGGCAGAACAGTGCTTCGGTGGCGAAATGCCATCGATCGTAGCATATATGCTGAGAGGGGGGACATTTTTGGCCCAAAACCGTTTTTTTTTTTCATTTTGTATTGTCTCCTTTTATTTTGTTAATACTGTACTATATATACCGGGTGTAACTGAACACCCCAATAACATTTAAGGGGCATATAAGTTAGATACTAAATGGACCTTCGGTGCTTGTCTGAGACCTGGAACCCCAATACTTTCAGAGTTATTTGATTTTAAACTGAAAGCAAAAACTTCCAAGTGACATCCATAATCAGCTCTTAACACAAAAATAAATTTAAACACAAAACGACACGTGACAGACGTGAGCGTAGTATTCCTCCTACGCTTATGTAGGGCTGTCGGCACTTAATACCAAAAAATAATTTATTTAGTTTGTATGACGTGAGCATAGTATTCCTTGTACGCTTACGTAGGGTTGTCGGCACTTAATACCAAAAAATAATTTATTTAGTTTGTATGGGGAAAAAAGTAGGTTTGTTAGCCCTAATATTTTTCCTACAGAATCTCTACTTCTGATGGATACATACCCTTAAATGTTATTGGGGTGTTCAGTTACACCCTGTATATTAATCTTAGCTCTGTAAGTTTTTTGTGCCAAATAAAATACGTGCCAAAATTCATTCATAAAAAATGGTAAATAAGGTCAAGCTACAACACACCTCATGTACCTCGGCCAGTACCACGGTGTACCTAGGACACATTGAGCATTTGGGTGTAAATCACTGATATTTAATCAAACTATTCACTTTTTTCTATTATAATCACTTAATTAGTTCAAGTGAGATATTTAAATGACAAAATCAACATAACGTTCATAATATTTTTTCACATTAGAAACAAAAGTCTTTTAGACTAGTAAGTACATAAATACAGGTACATTCAAACATATCATATATAGCAAATATACACGAGGGAACACGAGGGAATATCAGCATAGATGAAACGAAACCACAACCTGCATTAATAGCTTGATTTCATATGTATTAAATAAAACTTTAATTTCCTGCTCAAGGTTGTACTAAAAACACTGACCAAGGTACAACTGATCGACAGTGACCGAGGTACGACACTCCTTCAATGCTGTAGAAAACTGTTGAAGTTTATATCATTGTTTAAAAACTCGTTAAATCAAAGATTTGATCGCATGCTAAAGTTAAGAGACTTTTATAAAACACATAAAACAAAAAAGACTTCAAAGTATATAAAAAATAATTACTTTTTTCTGCAAAAAAAGTTTCTACTTCGAAAGCACCAAATACCGGCTTATTAACGGTAAGCAAATCCAGTAGAACCCGTTTCGTTTAAGACGATCACGCTTAATACGATTTCTCGCAAAATACGCCACTTTACGCCAGTCCCTGCAACTTGAGACATATTTTCATATATTTCTTAACGCTTAATACGATTCGTCATCCCGTTTAATACGCCACGCCCGAGCCCGAAGCAGGTTTCAGAAATAACGTGGTTGACGTCGTGTTGGAAGAAGAAGAACCCGAGATACTGCAGGGTTTTCGCCTTCGCTAGGCGACAACATCCTGAAGATGCCACGTGGAGTGGCGAAACGCGTCGAATCTAAGTATTTGCATGTTGGTGTGGTACTAATTATTGATATTCCTTTGTCGCATGCGATTGAGGGAGGGCGGGCGGTGCACCATTGGCCTGCGTAGTTAGTACCAACTATCGACATTTTTTGTCGGAAGTTTTGCTATATACCTACTCTTTAACAATTAATGATTTAAGACGCTATTTAGCTTCTTTGGATCTTTTAATTGCTAATGCATCAAAATCTTTCTGTCAAACCAAAATAAGTGATTATTTTAAATAATGTAGTAATTATAATTAATTACACTACGTACTTAATTAAATTTATAAATGTATAATTTAATACCTATATATACCAAAATTAGAACATAATACATAATAATATGCAGTACGTTTTATTTTCCCTATCCCGCATAATACGCTTTCTCGCTTAAGACGCGTTTTTGGTAGAGTCCCTGAGAAATCGTCTTAAGCGGGTTTTACTGTACTTCAACATTGGAAAGTCAGCAGTGATGGACCGCCGAGTGTCACAGACAAAAGAATTTAATAGCGCGGAAATATCTTAAAACGAGCCAATTGGTACACATAGAACCAAGGTTCAACAGGTTCGCCTACTTTTTTTTTAGCTCAACGAAAAAAATATTCGATAATGTGTTGTTCCGATATTCTGAGTGATTTGGTGAAAATCGCATCATAATCTGTCCCGTAGTTTCGTAGGAGTTTCCAGACAAACAAAGATTAAAAAAACTAATCCATCCTATTCTGCTAATTTTTTATATTTTTACTCATACCATTTTATTATGTGAGTGAGTAAATGTACAATTGCAATTGGCTATTTGAAAGTTTTTAGTAGGCTTATTTTTCTCATTAAACGGTATTTATTAATAAATACATTTTATCCAATAATTTAAAATTCGCCCGAAAAAAAACGCTCGGTCACTTGACATAAGTTAGCTGTGACGTTCTCACATTACAAAAAACAAACAGATGAACAGCTGCGGTGACGTCCTAACTCAAGTCTTCCACTTAGCCTAAAAATTGAATTTAATTGAACTCAAGTGTTGTTTTGCTATCTACACTATTATTATAAAAAGAGGAAATGTTTATATGTATGTAACGAATAAACTCAAAAACTACTGGACCGATTCCAAAAATTATTTTACCATTAGAATGCTACATTATACCTGATTAACAAAATTATTTTTCCTACGGAAAAATTATAAAATGCCCACGGGAAAACAAAAACAATATATCTACTTTAGGCAGATTCGATATAGCCAGACTCTATTTCGTGAAACCTGTCACAAGTTAAAATTGATTTAATCCAGTAAGTACTTTCCCAGAAAACAAAAAATAATAACTGCGTTATATTTATTTATTTTGTGTAATGTGACCGCACACCAGAGATAACATCATGGCCGGCCCGCGTTTTGATTTTCGTAATCTACAGACAATAAAAACTCAATTATTCAAAAACCATTTTTTAATTTATTAATAAAAAAAATTCAAGTCATGATTCACCTTTAATCTATCATATTTGCCATATAACATATATTTTATCGTAACAATGGTCAAATAGCTAATTGTGTAGTCAGTCAGTGCAGTAATGGACGCGGCGTTCATTGACAGTTGTTTAACCCCCCGTCATTCATGACCGATTGTGAAGAGGACATCTAATATAAATTTTACAATATTTGCAGTCAGCCGTGATCCTTATTGTCAGTGGCGCAAACTCGTTTGGAGCCCAGACTGCTCTTTTATTGTGCTGGCGTATGGAAATGGTGTTGTCAGCTTTTTTGATTTGACTGCATCAAATCTATTCAATATTCCTACTGTAAGTATTTTAAAATTGTGTCTACCTGCAAAGGTCTATTTTTAATACATTTTATTTGACTTTATTTGTTTCTCTCTAATTACAGGATTGCTCAAAACCGGGTGGATTAGAATGTACAGACAATACACATGCTGTTGCTGACATAATCTTTATGCCACTGAGAGTGAAGGATACAAAATGGTATTTTTTAAATTTAAAACTAGTATTGTTTATTAATTATATTCCTATATAGGACCAAAAATTGTTATTGCGTAGACAGACAATTTATTCCACGTCTCCATCACCCTCTCAGTGTTCCTTCAGGATCTTCGCTAGGGTAGTCCGTCTATCGTCATAAACATAATCATAGATATAGGTCCCAGTTGGTCAGCTCCGATGTATCAATACTAATTCGAACTGGCATTGACAAGTAATTGGCAAATCGGACCGCGGTGTTTACCGAAGTAACTCTTATCTTAACCATAGAATGAGGAAAGGATTTTTTTGGAAAAATCATTAAAAAATCCTTTTAAGTACATTTGTAATAATGAAATTTGTGGACACTAAATGATTTCTTCAGATATTATTCTGCTATTGTTCTTTACCTAAAAATTAGAAGGGAAATTGGGTGAAATGATGCTGCCAGATTTAATATTAGATATTCTTGGCGCAGCATATTTTCAGCCCATCTACCGCAGTGTCTCAAGACGTTTTTATTCGTGCGTGTTGTAGTAGTGAGTAGTGGTGATATACGGAATTGAGACGTGGCCGCTTACAATGGGCCTCATAAGAAGACCCGAAAGTCACTCAAAGGGCAATGGAGACGGCTATGCTCGGGGTCTTTACATGATCGAATCAGAAATGATGGGATCCGTAGAAGAAATAAAGAATTGCGAATCTTAAGTAGCAGTGGGCATTCATAAGACTGACGGCCGCTGGGGCGGAAAGGTTGGTAGGTCCCACATGGAGGAAGATTGTGGGAAGCCGCTGGATGCGAGAAGCTTTAGACCGATCGGGTTGAAGATTTTTGGGGAGGCCTTTGTCCAACAGTCTTGGTTAAAATGATATAATTATTATTGGCACCTGTAAGTTTATAACAGTACTAATCAATTTACGTACCTAGTCCCATTTTGTATCTCGGTACAAAAATCATGCAGCTGGCTCGCCAGTCTATTAGATCAGTCTATCCCTCTATCAGATTTTCGGCCACATATGTCAATCTCAACATAGTATTTTTTCATACAACAAAGCAAATATGTAATCAGACTGCTCCGTTGATGGTAAGTAGCTTCAGTCATCTATAGTATGTACATGTGGTTCTTGTAAATTTACAAATATGCTACTTCTACAAGGAGCACTGTAGTGCAGTACTTTGCCATTTAGTGACATAAGATATACCTTCAAACTTAAATGACTATTGAAGATAGTTGTATATTGAAGTGTCTTTGTAAATATAGGTGCACTCTCTGTTCATTTACTTGTATACTTCGATGGGTCGCTTATTCCACACGGCCAGAGCGAGATCAAGGGCTGGATCCTCATTTGGACGTGCCTTCCAAATCACGAAGGAATTCAAGATGCTTTATAATTTTGGTCACCCGTCATAGGCCACCAAATGAAACACTAAGCGAACACGCCACTGTGACACCGGGCTCCTCTTATTTAATTTATATATGACGAATACACATAAATATTTATTGTTTAAATACATTCAGATGTGACAAAATTTTGTTCAGGAACTGGGAGGTGTTAGTGATCACGTTTGACGGCAAGCTGCGTGGATACCTAGTATCACAAACAGAAGGCTTTACAATACACCACACATTTAGATTTCCTGGTGGCGTCAGCACAGTTTGCTACTGTCCATCGCATTCAACATTGTATGTAGCCGGTGTACCGCGCGTAACTTCCAAGGTACTATATATTTTTAAAGCTTATACAGTTTTTAATTGGTTTTATTTAGCTTGCCCTGCCCCCGTAGCATGAACACCGAAACACGATATGATAAAGTGATAAATCGATATGAACTGTCAAAAAATTTCAGATTTATAATGGCTACCTTAAAATTTTATCGACATTAATATAGTCATTAACAATGCCAAAAAAAAACAATATCCAAAACATACTCAAAACTTCAAGATAACTAAAAGTCTAACTTGTTTTAACAGTTTATATCGATATATCGTTTTATCATATAGTGTTTCGGTTGTCATGTTAGGGGGCTGTGTTTTTTTTTTGAGTCAAATCTTGCGAGTTACATTAGAGCCAGTTGCCAATGTTCGACTGAGCTGAAATTTGGCATACACATTTAGTTCTGACTTAGAGCATTTAGCCAATGCTCTAAGATGACAATGTAATTTAATTATGCATAATTAGTATCTTTGTAAATCCAAAATGACCGCTGCAACAAAATGGCGAAAATTTCAATTTTTGTACAATCCTCCCCAATATAGGTATCAAATGAAAGGGCTTGATTTGTAGAATATGGATTGGATTATTTTTATATTATAAAAATAATTCAAATCCAAGCAGGCCGCAGACACAAATTGGAGGATTATATATAAATTTTTTCACAACCCCCTCAATATGGATATCAAATTAAAGTTCTTGACCTGTGGAATACTGTACACTATGACCAAAATGAAAAAAAAAAGAGTTTTTTCTAAGTTAAACGGTTTTATTAAAGGTAAAGATGATAATGATGTGGGTAATGTACTAAGAGCTAAAAATAATTCAGTATACCATATGCGTAGCATATTTTTTTTATTGCTTTTGCCAATTAGTTTTGGCAAACAAGCAAACTGCCCACCTGATGGTATGGTAAACAGTCACCTATAATACATGTGGCTCCTGTGAGATTCGCAGCAAAACTGCTACCCCCACAAGAACCACAGTGTACGTTGCCAACTTGTGACATCAGAGTAAAGTCCCGGTACCCAGTAATTTCACTGCCATATCTTACCCTTCAAACCGGAACACAGCAATGCAAGCACTGCTGCTTTGCGGCAGAAATAGGTAAGACGGAGGTACGCATGCACACGGCCCTGGTACAGAGTCTCCCTCCGGCGTATTCGAGTAAAATATGTATATAGCATTTTTATAATGATACTAGCTTCCGCCCGCGACTTCGTCCGCGTGGAATAGTTACTTTGGGCTAAAGCTAACTTTAACCCGCGACTTCGTTTATATAGGTGAGTAAGTACTGGGTCTTATAATCTTATATCATGTAGATTGTAGGTTATTCTCAAAAATAACTAAACTAACGTTATTTTAAAGTACTTCTGCGTACACTATATTTTTAGTTTTGTTTTCTTCCGGCAGCAGAAGTAGATAGCTAACTGGGGCTACCGCCCTACCCCCTCATGACTGTCCGCCGGCTTTGCACATTGTGCGCGCAGTACTCGATCATTATTTTGCTGTGATGTTATTTTAAAACTGCTATATCTCCTAAAATATTCGTTTAAATCGAATTATGTAAAGGGTGATTTTGTTTTAAATGAAATACTTGTGATGAACAACGTATTTATTTGGATAAGGATTAATATCATGTTTATAAAAACAACTTCGCAAATAATGCATTATTTAAAAAAAAATTTGGTTAGCATAAAAAAGGTTATAGTGAGCTAACCTTAAAAGATAGACATATGCTGTCGCGGACTTTTTTTTTGAACTTTTAAAGGCGAACAATTCTGTCATACATGATTTTTGCGAAACTTTAACCGTTTACGCAGCGCACGCAGCAGAAGCTCTCAATAGGAAAAAAAATCCCCCGATTTTCAAACATTTTTCATTAGCGCTCCACTCCTATTGGTCTTAGCGTGATGATATATAGCCTATAGCCTTTCTCGATAAATGGGCTACCTAACACTGCACTGAAAGAATTTTCAAATCGAATCAGTAGTTCCTGAGATTAGCGCGTTCAAGCAAACAAACAAACAAACTCTTCAGCTTTATAATATTATAGTATACACTCGCGAGCAAAAGTTTGGAATCAGTTACTTGAAATTGGTTGCGCGTTATCTTGAGTAGTTAATACTTTTTTAATAATCGTAAAAATTACATCATTTTAAAGGTTTTTTTTTAAATCTTTATTTAGTTAATGAGGGTTTTTATCTATGGATATGTCACCCCCATAATTACACACAAGAACCATAATATACAATATATCTTTTACATATCTATTCTTTAAGATAATTTTAATAGCTGTGCAAAGCTTTCTGGCTTCCCTGGAGTCAGGGGAAGCGAGAATACTATTGCACCTTCCAATGTCAAAGTTTTTAATTTTTAGCGTGAGCCTCATAGGCTCAGTCCGTGGACACTCCATAATAATGTGATATACATCTTCGGTGACGTTGCATATGTTACAGTTTGGCGATGGGACTTTTTTCATAAGGAAAGCAAAACTATTTAATGGAACATGTCCGGATCTAAGCCTCAAGAGGGTTACAAGATCAGGTCTATTGTAGTTAAGGATATCAAACCATGGGAAACGAGGAAGTATTGGTTGTATAGTTTTATACCAAATACCTTTAGTTAAAGATCTTCTGTCAAAATATTCTGACCATATTCTTAAGCAGTTTTTCTTTATATTTGATAGAAGATCTGTATGTAAAGGTAACACATTATATGTATCGCCTTCTTCAATCGCTTCTTTTGCTAATCGGTCAACTTCTTCGTTTCCCTTTAAGCCAATATGCGATGGAAGCCATTGTATTTTTATATTTTTCTTTTGGGTCGTTTTGATTTCTTGTATTAATTCAATTATTATATATGCTATTGGGAAACCTCTGTAAACTCGCGTACAACGCTTTATATGTTGAATCGTGCTTCTAGAATCCGTAAATATAACAAAATTTTTGTAGTTAATACTTTTGATATATGATAATGCTTCCACTATAGCAATCATTTCGGTAAACATTATTGATATGTTCGAAGAAATAGAGAACTTAATAGAACTGTTATTTTCAAAATCTAAGAAAGCGGCGCCACTTGTATCATCTTTCTTCGATCCATCTGTAAATATTCTGTAGTAATCAGCATATTCTTCGTAGAAAATAGTGTCACATATTCTTTTTAGTTGGTGACTGTTATAATGACGTTTTGTTTTGTCCACTGTTTTAATATGAGTTTTCAAAATTTCAGATAGATCTATATTATTAACCCAAGTATTTAAAGAAAACATACCAAGTTTTGTACTAGTATACAAAGGTATTGTTTTATAACTATCGTGTGCACACACTAGTAACGGTTTAGTTTTTCTGCGCCAAAACACATTATTGCTGTAATTTGAGAGGTTATTCAATTCCTGGATAATAGTTGAATGAATGAAAGTTTTGTTTTTCAATAAAAAAAATTCTGCTAAATATTGTCTACGTACAAATAATGGTGAAATGTTTAACTCTGATTCCATTACGTGAATGGGAGTACTTTTGATAAATCCTCCAATAACACGTAGACATGCATTTTGAGCCTTGTCTAATACTGATAAGTGAGTGGCACAACTATTTCCATATAGAAAGCTAGCATAGTCAATGCGACTTCTTACAACAGAAATGTATAACTGTCTTAAATATGATTGGTGAACCCCCCAACTGGATCCAGCTAAGACTTTGAATATTTTAATAAAGTTTATTATTTTTTCCTTAGTTTCATTTATGTGTTTTCTCCATCTTAAATTTCGGTCGAGCCACAATCCCAAATATTTAACATTATCAACAACTTTAAGAGATTTATCATTTATTTTTATATCTATATTTTCTTTTCTAAATCCTTTTTTAAATATACATATTTTGCTCTTTTCTGGTGATACATCTAAGCCTATTTGTTTTAGGAAACTGACAATTTTATTTAATGCATTTTGCAAATCATTTTTGCTTTCTTGAATCGATATGGTATGCTGGTACAATACTATATCATCTGCATATTGAGATATAGAAATATTGCTTGGAATAAAATTATGCAGACCATAGGTAGCAATGTTAAATAAAAGAGGTGATAAAGGGTCTCCTTGAGCTAAGCCCTTAGAAGTGCTTCTACAAATTAATAAATTATCTGTTTGTATTTTTAAAAATCTTTCCCTTAAAAAGTTACTTAAATATCTACTTATTTTATTTCCTACTTTTAAATTGTCTAACACATTGAGTAAAAAAATATTATCTACATTATTATATGCATTTTCTATGTCTATAAAACAGCCAACCGTAGTTAGACCAGTTGAGAAACCAAGTTGAATTTTAGTGACTAGAGAACTTAAATTGTCCAAACATGATCTACATTTTCTAAAACCTGTCATTTCTTTGGGTAATATATTATTTCTCTCAACATACCATTCAAGTCTGATGTTTATTATTGAGTGGAATATTTTGCATAGACAAGACATCAAAGCTATTGGTCTCAGAGAAGAGACTTCAGTAGAGTTCCTCCCCGGCTTAGGAATTGGAACAATTAGTATATGTCTCCATTGAGAAGGGACTATACTATTGGAAAAGAAAATGTTGTATAGAGAAAGAAGTATAATTTTTACACTTTCAGGTAAATGTTTAATCATGGAGTATGAAATATCATCGGAACCAGGAGATGTATGTTTCGACTTAATACATTTAACTAGCTCCTGCATCGAGATATCAGAATCTAATTGAGAATCATAATTTGTAAATTGAGAGGGGGGAGGTATAACGGAGTCAGGAGTGAGAGATCGTAAAAGTCTCATAGAATTATGAGCATCAACATATAAGTTAGGTGAGCGATTATATCCCTTAAGCCACTTCATTTTTTGCCACATTTCAGAAGATGTTATATTTTTATTGATAGAGGAGCAGAATTCACGATAACTATTAACATTTGCTTGGCGGATGAGATCATAGGCTATTTTTATTTTATGATTTAGTATTTCTAGATTTCCAGGAGTAGGATTTCTCCTAAAGGAGGACAATGCCAATCTACGTGTAGCTACAGCCTTCGATAATTCATCATTCCAATACGGTTTAGGAGTGAATTGACTGTGTGGAATGTTATATAATTTATATTTAGGAATCGTGGCGTCAGCTACTTGGTTTAAGTGGTATATAAATTCATCATAAGCCAACTGTGGATCACTGGGTACTGTAAAAGTAGAAAACAATTCATTCGCGTAATCATGATATTTTTGCCAATTAGCCTTTTTAAAGTTCCTTTTTTGTGCTATCGGTATTCTAGGAAATGATTCAATATGGGATATTATAATAACATAGTGATCACTCCCGAGAGTTTCATTTAATACCTTCCAATCAAATTTCAGCGCGATATCGCCAGTCGCAAAGGAAATATCTGGAGTTGATGTTTGCAACACGTTATTACTTAGACGGTTCCATGTAATGTCTCCCTTATTTAGTACTATAAAATTACTATCCAATAGTGAATTATGAATTTGTCTGCCCCTAGAGTCTGTTCTACAAGACCATGTTGGATAATGGGCATTAAAATCGCCAAGTATCAGAGTTTTATTTGGAAAAGAAGAGAAAATATTATCCCAATCTTGTTGGTTTGTATTGATTCTACTAGGGCAATAGACAGCAATAATATTATCAAAAGAAAAATGGTTTGCCACTGATATTTGTAAAATTTCTATTCCAGGATTAGAAACAGAAATTGGGCGCATACACGCCTTAATAGACTTATGAACTAAAATACAAATACCTCCGTAGCCATCGGTTCTGTCTTTACGGAATATGTTATAGTCACGGATTCTAAATGTACGCTCTGGATCTAGCCATGTTTCGCAAATAGCTGCAATATGTACTTTACTTTGCCTTAAAAGTTCTTCGAGTGCTAGTGATTTTCCGATAATACTTTGAGCATTCCATTGCATTATTATCAATGGTGATGAGTTTTTATGTCCCGCCATTGATAAATTGTAAAACATATTTAACAGCTGGCCAATCTGAGATAAAATTTACAACAATAAGTATACACCACTCAACACATAACTTAATGATATTTTGAATTTTCATTTGAGTGTCCATATTTTTACAGAACAAAACTGTCTTTAGGCGTTCTATTAACTCTTTAAATGTAATTGAATTTTCTTTTTTTTCTTCATTGATATTCTGATTTTCACTTTCATATTTATAATCATTTTCTGACATCTCTGTCCACATAAATTCATTATCTTCCTGTTGTAAACTTTTAATCTTTTGTTTTCCGTTTTTTATACTCGTTTGTTTATTGTTTTGGTGTTTCTTGTTCGCCCAAACTGAGTGAGTAACTGCTTCGTTAGAAATCTCTTCAGAGTTTCGATTTATATTAGGAAATATGGTCTTATCGTTGATATTAATCTCAGAATTTATATTGTTTTTAGTTCTTTTAAAGTGTGGTAAAATAGGGGATGTCGATTGTGTGTAAATATCAAGTGCTTTTCTATAAGTGCAGTGGTGTTCAGACATAATTTCTCTTAATCGTTTTTCTTTCAAAAATACTGGACATACTTTAGCAAAAGATGGGTGTTTTCCAGCGCAATTTATACATTTAAATGTAGTAGTAGCACACGTTTCATGGTCTCCTGTGCATTTAGGGCAAACTTTTTTTTTAGATTGACATGTCTTAGAAGTGTGACCGATTCTCCAACATATATAACATTGTGACACAGGAAATACATAGCGATCAACTTTAATGCGAAGTCCGTCAACATAAACATATGAGGCAGGTATGGAACCCTTAAAACATACACGTATTGTTTCACTCGGCTGCCACGGTTTCGATTCTTTATTGATTATGCGTTTATCTAGGCGTTTTACAGAGGAAATAATTGTGGAGGGACAAGAAATATATTTCATTATTTCCTCGTCTGTTAAGTTTATGTCGACATTTGTAATAATTCCGTAGCAATAACTTAGTTCCGTTGATTTATTTATTGACCACCCTTTATCTAAAAATTCTCTGCAACATAATATTTTATTGTAACTCTCTTCATCTTCGAAATCTAAGCGTACTTTGTAAGGGTTAAGATATTTAACTCTGGATATATTTCTTATTTTGTTTTCGTTGAGTAGTCGAGCTAACGCAAACTGCTTAGGTAGAATTTCTTTCGAAGATATGTACAGCTCATATTTATTTTTCTTTTCCTCGTTATCAATAGAAACCTCTAAACTTTGCTGTATTTTTAACTTTTTTTCCCTCTTTTTAATAACTTTCCACTCCCAACAGTCACTCTCTTCACTAGATTTATCGTCACAATGAACACGTTTATTGGTTCTATTACTGTCTTCTCTGTACTCGTCCATAGGAGTTGATTTTTCGGTATATATCTCTGGATTTAAGCATTTCCCCTGATCTTCTGTAGTTCCTTGAGTGTTTATTTCACATGCATCAGTCACTGAATTCCTCTCATCATGACATATCTCCTCTTCACATATCATTTTTCATAATGTAACACAATTAACAGAAAATTATACTTGAAAAAAAAAGGTTATAGCAAACGTGTTTGAATACAATACACGACGCGCATACGCAATGTAAACAATTCTCAACGAAGCGAACGCGACCACCTCGTGGGAATGACGCCACGCGACGATTTTAAAGGTTCAACTCTTTACTTTTAAACTGATACCGTATTCATTAAAAACAAGCCAGTATTTATGGAGACATTCCGCATTAAGTGAAGGTGTATCGAAAAAGACGTGTTTCAATTGTTTGATACGTCACGACTTGCGACCTATTGACCCCCTATAAAAGCACCTGTTATCAGATTTTCTTTATCAGTCGACTTTCACACGTTGACCGGTACACATCTCCGCCACTTTTGACCCTTTACCTTGTACGACAATGGAGACAACACCTACAGAAGCAGCACAAATCGTAGCCCTATTGCAAGAAGGGCTCAGCCAGCGGGTTGTCGCTCGTCGGCTCCACATAAGCCAATCCTGTGTTTCGAAAGTTTATAAGCGCTTTCGGGAGACTGGTGGCTTTATCCCGAGACCAAGATCTGGACGGCGCCGGTGCACATCGGAGAGGGATGACCGTTTTATCGTGTCAACCTCTCTCCGAAATCGGCATTTGACTGGTGTCGTCCAACAGGAGCTCCGAGATGTTCGTGGGGTAGCAGCCAGCGAGTGGACAGTTCGTCGACGACTCAAGCAAGCGAATCTGACTCTAAAAAGGCCTGCCCGAAACTCACGGCAGCTCACCGACAAGCACGCCTTCAGTTTGCTCGCACCCATCTTGATTGGGAGGTTGAGCAATGGAGGCAAGTCCTGTTCTCCGACGAAAGCAGGATGTGTTTACACGGTAGCGACAGAAGAGGACGGGTCTACAGGTGGCCTGGGGAGCGATTTGCACAGTGCTGTGTCGCTGAAACAGTGGCTTATGGGGGCAGCTCTTGTATGATGTGGGCCGGCATTTCCTTCGATGGTAAAACCAAGCTTGTTTTCGTGCCTGGCGGGGGACGAGGAGGCGGTCTAACTTCGGACCGGTACATTTCCGATATTCTCCTGGAACATGTCGTTCCCTATGCGGGATACATCGGTGATAACGCTCGTTGTCACACTGCCCGTGTAACAACGGAATACCTCGAAGAAGTCGGTATTGCCACATTGGACTGGCCAGCGCTCAGCCCTGACTTGAATCCCATTGAGCACGTGTGGGATGAACTGAAGAGGAAGGTTCGTTCCAGAACTCCTGCTCCTTCATGTCTGAATGAGCTGAAATCAGCGTTGATTGAGGAGTGGGAAGGTATTCCACAAGAATCAATTCAGAAGCTGATCAGGTCTATGAAGAATCGTCTCGGAGCAGTTATTAGGGCGAGGGGAGGGAACACAAAATATTGACACTTATTTTTAAAGATAAATAAAATTTTTATTTAATAATTTTTGTTGTTTTATTCATTCATTATTTTTCCCTATTTCCTTGTTTTCCTACCTCCTTCACTTAATCCGGGATAACTCCACAATTACGGGCTCGATATGAATTAATTTTATATCGATTTAAAGTGGACAGTTACACCTTTAACATGATGTCATTTTTATGATTATTAAAAATTTATTTAGTAAGCAAGATCACGCGGAACCATTTTCAAGTAACTGATTCCAAACTTTTGCTCGCGAGTGTAGATGAGCACTTGAATATTGATAGAATTTTCACGTGCTTCACGATTTTACTTTAAGCCGCATAGTGGTCCCAATGACCTTGCGTCGATCGTCCCGCACTGATTACATAGGAGTGAGTGAGTGAGAGTGAGGGGAATATTTAAGCAAACCTTTACGCGTAACATGAATTATTTCAATTAAAAATTAATTAAGGCGAATAAGAAAAATCTAAAATACCATCCCCTAGAATATTGTTCACTTTATTTATTGAAATCAAGAGTATATGATTTAACCTAATATTTAAGACGCGATTAGGTTTAAAGTTTTAAAATCAAGGCATGTTTGGGTCACATTTAACCAAGTTTTAATTAATTTATCAAAAAATCAAAAAGACCATCCTCTAAAGAATGCGTTGAATAATAACATATCTTTTTTAAAGATTTTTTCATTCAATATTAATGAAAAGGACCGGTTTTTTCTACAGTGATTTTTTATGATTGACCGTACTATGCGCCTTAACGTCTGATCAATTTCCGAGATTGATGAGAATGGTGTGATGACTGGTGCCTAGGGCCTATCTTATTATTTTTTAGCTGTTTAGTACATTATCTATATCATCATTATCTTACTTTGAATAAAACCGTTGAGGTTTATTTTTAAATATTGTGCACATAACGGAAAACGATTATTTTCATTTTCATACAAACATAAAATAATATTAAAAACTAGCTGCCCGGCCCAGCTTCGCACAGATGTACTAAAAAAGTAACTCAACCATCTCACTTTTTAACCGACTTCGAAAAAAGGAGGTTACTCAATTTGACCGTATATATGCTTCTTTTTTTATGTTTGTTCGCGGATAACTTCGTCGTTTATGAACCGATTTTGATGGTTCTTTTTGTATTCGATAGAGGATACTCCAAGGGTGGTTCCATGGTCACCAAAGTTAGGATCTGATAATGGGATCCCATAAAAATCGAGGAAAACCATTAAATTTTTACGTGTGTCCAACGTGTTTTGTGTATATGTTACGCGATTACTCCCCCAATTGTTCACCAATTTTCAAAATTCTTTTTGTATTAGATAGAGTATACTCCTGGGGTGGTCTCAAGGTCACCAAAGTCAGGATCTGATAATGGGATCCCATGAAAATCGGTATGAAAATCGGCTGGTATTAAATTAGGGTTTCTTTCACTAAAAAGTTAAAAATAATTTTTTAAACAAAAATAAAAACCGACATAAGATATTTGCCACGTAGATTTTAACGAAATAAATAACGTCATTTTGTTAACCCTTGAATGTTACAGGCATTCCAGGGTCAACAAAATGACCTAATTTGTGTCGTTACAAACAAACAACAACTGACGGCTAGGGCTGCCATAGCGAAGTTTGTTTTGAAATCTTCAGAAACTAACCCAGTATATAGAATCCATAATGATATCCAAAGTAGCATTAGCTTAAGTCATAAATTACCTACATACAAAATCTCTTTTTTTTTCAGGATATAACTTCACCATTAAGTGCAGGCATAACAGCCTGGCGCATATTGAATGACGATCCATTTTATAAACTGAGTGTAGTATCTGACCAGCTAGAAGCACAATTGCAAGCAAATGGAAGGTTTCAAATCTACATGCCATTTGTTTCTTTGAAGAATTTGGTAAGTATGTATTTTTTAAATTTTAACAACTATTTGGTTTAATTGCTCCGGTGGAGAAACCCAAACTCATTCATTTAGTATCTGGCCAATGAACATTAATATTATGGCGCAAGAGTATATCACTGACATCTGAGGCTTTTGTCATCCATCTCAAAAACAATTGTTTTCGTTAGGAACCCCTGTTTGCTTAGCTCAATTAAAAATATACTTTCATAGAATTAAGATTGTTCTTGTATATAAAGCCGAAATTAGACGGCTCATTGTTGCTTTCATTTTCGATGCTTTACCGATGATTGACTGAAAATGAAATGTCTAAATTGACTTTCATCGGAATCTGCCTTCACGATGAAAACTTCCGGCTCCCGATTGTTTTCACTAGCATCTTTCATCATTCATCGGCAGTGAACGACAAGTGAAACGTCTAAACAGCGACAGCTCATTCACAGCGTCAGGCCTCTGTCACTCGATGTACTTGCGCGCGTTATTAGCCTACTCTCGTTCGCACAGACGGCGGTGCGAAATTAGTAGGCTGCCAGCAACCGTCGGATGCGCGGGCACGCACTGTTGCATTATTTGTGTTACAAATGTTACGATCGATTAATTTTCATACGAACTAATTAAGTAATTTATGCATATTGAACGTTAGTTTTATTCAAGAAAATTCCGTATGAAATAAAATTCCGGACTTATTGACAGAATCTCGAATGTTTGCACACTTCAAACCTTTAATAAGTCATCATCATTTTCCCGCAGGCTGAAAGTTCCCTCTGATGCTTTTTGTAACTATGCACGAGAACTTAAGGTGGTAACATTTTTTTCGAGGTAAAAATTTTGAACATCGTTTGGCACAGTAACCTGGCAGCAACATATTTGATCACTTACAAAAGTAAATTTCACCCCATCTTGATCTTGTTTTCTACATCAATACATGTAAAAACTGTATGTCCGATTGCGAATTTTTTCCACTATTAATTTAACAACCGGGAATTTCGCGCATGTTAAAAATTTTTAAAACATCATATTAAAAAAAAAAACATTTGTAAATATTCGATATGCTTTTTATTTTCCTAAAACACAATTGGTTGAAATATTTTTACCGTAAGATGCAACCCCAGTCCGATTGCGTTCGCTCTGACGTCACGTATTCTCGCGCAGTTGCGAAGCAATACTGACTTTACACTCAAAGCTGTAGGTGCATTTTAGAACGCGGCAAAAAAAGTAGGCTATTAACGCGTTAGGTATCGAACATTTTCTTTGGAGTAATTTATCTGTTACGTAGTAACTATTAAGTAATCTGTGACAGCGTTATTTTCTCATACTGCCGCGTCGCCACGGGCGTTGTGTTCTCGCGGGAACTCCACGAGGAATGAAATAATAGCTTTCATTAAAAGTGAACCGTCTATACAAACAACGCCATTCACTGTTCATCGTTCACTATTCATCGCAGAAATGAATCACTTTTGATGAACCGTCTAATTTCGGCTTAACATACGTTACACACATAACATACGTTACAAAAAAATAAACATTGAAAACAAAACATTTTATGCAGTTTGCTACTGCCTGTCATCGTACAAAGATGAATTAAAATGTTGAAAAAATCTATCGCCTTTTACAATCATATTTGGAAGAGCACATGCTTTTTATTCTCGTAACCAAGTTTGGGAAACGAAGAACTATAAGCAAGTAGTCGGTCAAACAGCATTCAATATGCATAAAAGCCATTTTGGCAAATAAATCTGACCGCAGCGAACAAATATGTAAGACCACAACCCAAAACCAAACAAATACCGTTACAATTTGAAATTCACTAATCACTCACTAATCAAATCACAACAAAAACACACGTTAAAATGGCGGGCACGTACTAATTAATTTATTTCATAATCCTGACCACCGAGGCTCCGCGCGACGACGACGTCTTACTTACGAAGGAAAGAGATAGAAACCGAGATAGACAACGCAGGCTGTTCCGTGATAGCTTATATTATCCGAGTTTGCCGCGAGGCGCCAGCATGAAGCAAATACAAAGAGGAGATGTTATAAGCATCTAGGTCCAGCTCCTATCACTAGAGTCCTGACGTCACGCATTTTTAGTTTTAGCTACTTAACGCCAGAGGCACTGACATCAGTCGATCTTTTTATCTGTCGGATTAGTACGTCGTACGCTCTTCCTTTATTTTAGTTTTAAATTACCTAAATACAAAATGAAATGTTGTATTCTATCGTGCAAAAGTTACACAGACGACAGAAACAAAGTGAACGAAAAAAAAATCTCTTTCCATTTGTAAGTACATTAAACAAGCATTGTTAATTTATTACTTGACGTATTGCTTCTAGAATGTTCGACGCCACATGGACGCTTCTGTCAATGTCCCGATAAAGCACAAAAGGCCCTCTAGTGGCGAGTAAAAATACTAACGAAAACGTAGGATGTATTAAGGGCGAAAACAAAACACGTGAATTAATATAAGCAGTTTTAACGATTTTTATTTTTAGATTATATTGACACAGCACCTAATAAATTATCTTTCTCCTTCGAATGTATCTTTTAACATAGATTTATTGTTTATATGAAAACATAACATCAGAAATTTTTTTTTGGGGTTTTATAGATTTCCATCGGAAATTAATTTAAGAAATACATGGCTTAAAATAAAAAGTAGCCTATGTCATACCTTATATAATTAGCTAACTATTAGTTAAAGTCCCATCAAAATCGGTCCAGCCGTTCCGGAGATTAGCGGGAACAAACAGACAGACAAAAAAATTTTAAATTGTGTTTTTGTTATTGGTACCCGATATACATTCATACCCATTTAGTAAAAACTTGTTATTTTGACATTACAAACAGACACTTAAATTTTATTTATTTGTATAGATATATAGATGTATAGATATAGATAATATAAGACCTTTCATATTATGCAGAACCTATATGCGTGTTTCCTAAGATTTCGAATTAATAATTAAGACTTAATATTCGTTTTAAGAAGAAAATTATTATAAAGATTAGTTTTGTTGTTTTACAAATTGTAAAAAAGGTAAAAAATATTATTTAAAAAATATATTTTTCTATTATTTCTTTTCCAAAAATCCCAAATTTTAGTTACTTTCACATATATTACACAAAGAAAACAAAAAGTCACAAGAAACTACAAAACTACTACTATTGCAGCTAAATAAACTGAAGTCCATTTATAAGTTTTCACAAATAATGAATGTATTGTAAATGATAGAAAATGTTATAACTAGATTATCTATTTTTAGAATGATTTATTTTATTGAATTCCTTAGTGAGGCCCTGTACTAGCACTGCTGACACCTAGTAATGTATAGCGGAACTTTTATGTTAACGTCAATAATGCTGGCATTTTAGTAATTCTACTCGCTACAAGGTGACAGTGGCGTCGCGCACCCTCCCCCCGCACCCCGATTTCCGGCTTCACTTGATTTCATACGGAAAACGCGATAGGGCACCTCCTCTTTGTATTTGCTTCATGGGCGCCAGTATGTAGTGCGAGAGAGATGGGATAATAGTAATAAATGAAATGCCCCGAAACGCAGTAGGCACGTTAGGCTAAAAACCATTGATTTACTACCAAACGTAGATAGAGCAGTTCATACAAAAACGAGCTTGAAATCTGTCACCTAAACGACTATACATTCGTACTCGCTGATATATAGTTGAATATGCACGCCCGAATTAAAATTACCATAAAGGAAGTACCGTATTTATCGAATTCAACCTTATTCTACATTATTACGACAACAATTTTAAGTACGACCGTGTGAAGTTACATCATTTCATACCTAGCCGTAGATTTTTAATTGACGTTTTAGTAATTGCTACAAGAAGATATCAACTTTATACACTCAACCATAATGCTCAGATTTGCTTATCGCGTTGTCGCTCCAAGGCATGAATGAGACAACACATCGTGATTCGACGCCCGTGCGAGCGAGACGATTGTGATGTACTGACATTGACGCCAAGCGACATGTTTATGGTGAAAATAATTGTTTTTGATTGGTTTTTACGTATTAATCGAATATTTGAATGCATGATAAGATGTGTAATGAGTTAAGTCCCGCAAAATATGAAATCCCGTCTTTTTTCTGCCGTTTCTGGCTATTGTTACCACAGCTTTTGAATGAGCAATTCGGCATGTTGACGTGCCGACAGCTAATCACTTACATGGAAAAGAACTGCACGAGTCGCGATTGGGCAGTTCTTCACCGGCCCACTTTTCGAACGTTCATGCGTTATCTGCGTTTGGTAGTAAATCAATGCTAAAAACGTTTGGCTTCCCTCACGCGATTTTCTATAGAAATCATTAATATCCGACTCGATGGCGCTGTACAGATATATGCAGTTATAAAAAGTACCATAATTCTGTTAGATGGCGCTGTTTTCTTTTAAGTTTATTTGGTGAGTTCCGGAAGGTAGGCCAATGGGAATCGGCTTTTATGGACCCTTCGCCACTGATTTACAGTAGACCGACTTCATAGAAACGGTCGAAACACGCGCTATGCCTACGCGCCTCGATCTGGGATCGCATCTACAAGGGCAGTCACGAATGCAGTTCGCCATAAGGCAAACGCACGAGCCAAACGGAGCGCGCGGTCGGTCCGTGGATTAGTGAGCGTAATATTTAACGTATTTATGGAAGCGAGCAGCCCTATATCGCGGGCCAACGCACCAAGCGATGCCGAGCGACCGTAGGTATAAAATTACAAAGAGGGGCCGAGTCGAAATACTGTATATACTATTACTCTGGTAAAGGTGAGTCAAATTACAAAAATGATGGTTGTGCAGGCGTTCGTGGTCCAAATGGCGGTGTCACCGGACAGGTCCAAGCTGGTATGCGTGCACTGTAATGGCGAAGTGTCCACCTGGAGTTTGCCATCGCTGAGAGCGTTGAAGCGACACTCTCTTATTGATCAACCGCTTCATGCGCTTCCAAACCCACTTCAAGAAGAGACAAAACTAGCGACCGCTCCTGCTACGACCTACTACCCCGCAGACGTTAACTGGTGGTCCAATGAGGTTTGTATTAATGTGATGTGATTAACGTTATACAGTGCGTCCCACGGCGATGTAACCTGTATCGAAATTAGATGAAAGAAAAAGTTTAGTTTAGTCAACCTACGCCAATGAATCAGGGCTTAGTCAAAAACTTATAAAATTACAAATAATAAAGCTTAGTCATTACAATACAAACTTTATTTATTTTTTTGTCTATGTTATATCTTAGGTCTCACCAAGTGGAATTGCCTTGAGACGCCCTGCATAAACGCTAATTATGAGTGTCATTTTTTTATTATAGTAAAGTATACATAGATAGATGAATGAATGGATTTATTACTTATTTACAAATTCAATGTTTACGTAGAATGCTGATGCTCCGAATTAACACAACATACTTTTTATTCGCAAATTTCGATAAAATCCCTGCCATTTTGCGATTTCACAGGGGAATCAAAACCTAAGGGGTACTTCCCGTTGATCTACGATCATGAAATTAGGCAAGAAGCAATGTTTTATAGCAAATATTAAGGAAAATATATGAAAACCGTAAATATGTACCTAGTAAGGAACTTAACATGTTAGGAACATACTTAGATATGTTTTTACGGAACCCTCGGTGCCCGATTCTAACTTGCACTTGGCCAGTTTTGTATTTTGCGGCGAGCTGAAAAATAGTGCAATTTAAAAGAATCAAGTAGGCCAACATTTTGCTCTATTACAATAAAGGTATTGTTATCACTGACATTTCTTTTTACCTTTTCAGGAAATAATACTCTCTCGGTTCAGTGGGTCTGTTACGATTTGCAACATACACGACATGATTAACTTGCTGGGCAAGAAACCCGAGTTCTTCCAGGGGACTCCACGCGTAAGCTATATAAACATCGTCATTTGAAGCATAACAATAATTACTGGACTAAATTATAATCATAAACGTTTTAGGTGACCCGCGCTTACGACGGTGCTTTCATGGTGTTGGAATGCGAATCTTCTGTGCTGCCTGTAAAAAAATCTCGAAGCGATGATAGTGTAAGTGAAAAAGCACGTCAAACTCAAATTTTGATTTGGTATACAGGATTAATTTTAAAACAGGAGCCAAATTTTGTGTGCTTGTTCATACAAGCAAACTGAGCAATTTCTACTATTGGACCAATTTTGAAATTGTGAAAAAAAAATTAGCTACTCAATACATTTAGATTTAGTGGATGTTGTACATTTATATGTAACAGCTGATTTTTTTGTCGCGCTTTCAAGATTAGTCCCGTAGTAAAAATGTTTCAGTTGCATGCCTGAGCAAGCGTGTATATCCGTTCAAAAGTCAGTTGGAATCGGTTAGCCCTCGTAGCATGAATACCGAAACGCGACATGATAAGACGACAAATCGATATAGAGCAATAAAATATGTTGGATATAATGGCTCCCTTGAAACTTTATCGACATTTATTACTTTATGTAAATTGTGTACAACGGCAGACTTAATAACTGAGGAATTTTCTACCAGTCGACCTTTGGATGGTGCAGAGAGCAACTGTGGTAGATGTACCAAATAAAAAATTAACAATTTTACATCGAAATCATTAAAAATATTTCAAAACTAAACTAATACATATTATTATTCCCCAACATTAACAAGTTACAACAATAATACAGTCAACAAATAAGCGACGCTATGACATACAGTTCTGATGCACATATTTCCGCAGTTTATTTTTAAAACTTAACCTGTTGATAGATTTCTTAATATCTAAAGGCAGCGGGTTCCAGAGAAGAATGGATTGTACGAAAAAGGAAGAGTGAATTATTTTAGAGCTATGAGATGGACACGTAAGAAGACAATTGGATGCTGCCCGAAGAGGTCGATTGTGAGACGTACATAAATACTGAAAATGCGGGCTTAAATACCTGGGTGTATTTATTTATTAACAATACCCAAAATAACAATAGGTACCAATATCCAAAACAAAAAAAATACTCAAAACTTCAAGACGACTGAAAAATCCAACGTTTTTCACAGTTGATATTATCGATATATCGTTTTATATCGTGTTTCGGTGGTCATGTTAGGGGAGCAGGTGTAGATGTCATATTGACGGTAGCCGCGTCGTTCGGTGGGTAGGTGGAGGGCGCGCCGGCGGAGGGCGAGGCGGGGGCGGGGGCGGGGGCGGCGGTGCCCCACGCGTGGGCGGGCCTGGTGGAGGCGCTGAAGCGCGCCGCGTTCTGGCTGACGGACCTGGAGGCGTGGGCGCCGCGGCCGCGCCCCGTCACCGTGCTGGCGCGCCGCTGCCGCCTGCTGGCGCTGCGTAGCACCACGCCCGCCGACCTCTTCACCAGGAAGGTGCGTACACGATAACACCTCATATATCTACGTCCCCACCGAGGGGCTCGACTAGGCCTTAGCACAGATTAGATAATAGTTACTACGTAAGCCTTAGTCAATCACGCTGGCCCAGTGCGGGTTGGTCGACTTCAAACACACAATGGAATTTCTTCGCAGATGTATGCAAGTTGCCTCACGATGTTTTCCTTCACCGTAGGCGAGTCAGACAAATGTATTTCATATGTATACATATGAAATTCGAAAAGCAAAAAACACATTGGTATATGGCGGTCTCGAGCCCAGACCTCCTACCTCCCGATTGGAAGGCAAGTGCCGAGTCCACAGCGCCACCGACGATCAGTAGGGTTACTCTTGAACCAAATCAAATCGATCGGCATTGAGATTGTGATTTTTAGTACGCTCATTTACCAACACTAGCGACAAAGTGGACCCGTATTTTGAGAAAATTAGATAGCACCGAGTTTGGTTCACTCAATATCACCACAATACGGTTCCAATTTGGTGCCAATGTGGAAAATCAAGCGTACAAAAAATCACAATCTCAGGCCTACAGGTCCGTACACTTGCAACCAACAAAAAATTACTAGCTGACCCGGCCACGCGGCGCTTTGGCTTAGCAGCACAGAATAGATAATAGTACTACGTACAGAAGTTGCACTCTTTTTATCTTGAAAAATACCGCCATTTTAAATAATTAAACTTCGAGCATCCAAGCTGAATCGTACCTTAACGTTGCTATATACACCTGTGAGTATGTGTTAGTCCCAAGACCGTGGCACACAGTACCCCGCTGCTTTGACACTCAGGCGCATAACACATTGCACCGGACACCGCTCCGGTGTGCGGCGCTGCGGTTTTTAATTTTGACTGAAGAATCTTAATTTGTATACAAAAACCGCAGGGTATAACACACTTACACCGCATGCCCGTGCGGTTGTGCGGCGCGCGACGGCACCGCACTCCCGGCCGGTGATGCGGTGCGGTCCGCGGGGTATGCCACACTGCGCCGCAGTATTGTACGGATTTTTGCGTAGAACGGACGTGCATACGCGTAATAGATCTCGACATAGATAATGCGGTGATGCGGTGCGTCGTGTGATCGCAGCTCCGGACGGAGATACGGAGCAAACCGTACGGTGGCACGGTTCCGTGCCGCCGCTGCCGCATGCGGATTTCGTCCCTCCGTACACCGCAGCGGGATGCGGCGGCAATGTGTTAAGTGCCTCAGTGTGCGCGGAACGGGAGGTACGTAATAAAATCAACTTTTGCACGTAGTGCTGTTTGGCGTGAGAATACGGAAAACTTGTATTGGACTCATCCCCAAAGCTTGCTTTTCGAGTAGGTACTTCCGGCTCTCAATGTTCCGCTTACCCCACATTCCTTCGGGGATGGTGAACCAGGTGTATGAGGTAGCATCTAGCCGACTCAGGTGGGCGCAGTGCTTAAAACGTTATTGAACTCCAATATTCTCATTAGATAATTCTCACTTGGGGTTGCAATGCATATCTCCCAGCTGAGTAGACGCCAATCCGACGCATTCCTTAGAGGTATGACTGGTATATGCAAGCTAACAAATATATATATAGAATGGCCTAGAATGATCCCTCCATATGTAGACACACCTACTACTAGTACTATTCCGATAATAATGACAAATAAACTGCCGTAAGAACTAAGATGAAAGTAAGAAGACTCCTGAAAGATACATATGAAAAATAAGGAGAAAAGTAAAAATGGGGAGATTTTCTCCAGACAGATGTTCTGACAAGTGTTCTTTTGACATTTAGTTCAGTATGTTTATTTATCTACAATCTGCAATGTAGGTATATCTCTGTTAATGTTCGTTTGACAGATTGAAAGTGGTCACTACAAGGAGGCGCTGACATTAGCCGAAACATACAATTTGGACAGTGATCTTGTGTACCAGCAGCAATGGCGGAAGAATCCAGTTTCTACAGAGGCTATCGATAAGTACTTGGTAATGTTTTTTTATTAATGACTTCAATAATAATAATAAAGAATCAATATGTGGTTATTTGCTAATAAAAAATCAAATAAAATTATATAACTTATTTATTCCTTATGCATTAGGGTTTTATAATCATTCTACAGTATTATATTTATCAACTTTCTTTCATAACTACGAGTACACCAAACGCATATTCATAAGTTAGTGCATTATTTAACAGAGCAAAGTGTCTAAGAAGATTTGGGCAGTACATCAGTGTGTGGACAGACTGCCTGAAACACTACCTGCCGCCAAGGAACTTCTGCAATTTGGTTTGCAACTAACAAACGAGAGAATATTATATGGTGAGCAAATAAAGAAATAAATATTATTGAATTTATTATATCGGTTGAAAATTGTTTTTCCTGTGCTGTAGAAATCAACAAAGATCGCAATGAAAGTGAGGTGAAGGATCCAGATGACATAACTCTAGAAGACCTGAACGCTTACACGAGCGAACTTCTGCGCTGCCGGCATGTCATGCTGTTTTATAAAGAGCGGTTGAGACTTTATGAAGTGAGTTACGACTATTTGACAAATAATCAATATCATTGTCCTTGTATAGTCTTGCTTCTCTCGAATGTCATTAGACCCATTAAGAGACTATCGCAATTACATTTTTGCAAAGAGCTGAAACACTCGAACCACACCCAAAAGTCGCGTGCGCTTCTCAAACTTGTGTGCATATAGGTACGTGTTAATTATTATAGAATGTTCCGGTGACTATAGAGTTGAATTGCTGCTAAGCAGTATGTTAACACTGCAAATACTGTGAGATCTTTCAGACTAGCGTAGTTTTATATGAGCATATAAGGTCATTTTCAAAGCGCGTACAGGTGCTTACAGACAGATGCACCCTTTGCCTCACGCGCAAATTGTACAAGCATTAACGCCTTTATAAGCTCGTAGATTTAATGTTTCTATGTCGGAACTCGGAACTATCCGGGGTGATAAAAAAGTAACCGTGCGTGTAAATTACGTGCTACATTAACTGCATTCTTTATTACATTTCATTTGAAGCTAACTACGATTTCTTTTCAGGCCATCCTCAAATGTGAAAAGTCTACTTACGTAAAGGATGAATATGATCGTTTGCGCAGCAATAGCATTGTGTACAGCTCTATAGAGATTGCAAAAGAGGGGCGAATAGAGGCCCTGACTTGTCTCTGGCCTAACATAAAATCTGAGGCCCTACACTTGACAGTTCTCAACAATATTCCAGAAACGATTAATCCTATAGAGTATCAACATCTACTGTCTACTAGGCAGCCGTTTCAACAATGGTTTGAGAAGAAGTCGCCCATAAAGATAAAGCCTACCGAATATGAACATGATTGGTGCCGAAAAGAAATATTTAGGTAAATCAGATTTCTTTACATATGTGAAAATAGTACATTAAATATAAAATGTCTTGCCGTGTCTTCGTTTTTTTGTAGCTTTAATTTAGACGGGTTTCACATAAAATAAATACTTATGAATAGGTCGATCTGGAGCTCGAACTGGTCGGAGGAGGCGTCAAAAGAGACTGAGGTGGAGGGGGAGGCGGGTCCCGAAGGTGGCGCAAGGGATGAGAAGGACATTGTAGATATCCCCGAGTGGTACGAGCACCGCGCACGCGAGATTGAGCAACGCAGTGGACTGGCTTCCCACGCGCTCACTGTAAGGACCCGACACACATTAGTTCTTGTAAGGTACTATCGCGCGCAGTTCCGCCTGATCACCGCTACGCTCATTTTCGTTTGCACTAGCGCTCTCTAGCCCCACCCCGTCGACCTCGAATAGACACGGAATAATGAAATAAAAGATTTTTCTTCGGCCTGCCGCCGAGCCGCCGAGGAACCCCCCAACGCCGATTAGAGAGAGTAAGAGTATTTCTTCTCTACTAGGCCAAAACTTAAGGGGGCGTAGCCCGGCGTTTCCGCACGATTCAAGCGAATAAATTTTTAAATGTTCAGGCGGAAGTGCTCGCGATAGTACCCCTTTTTTCGGTGCGGTGGCCTCGGCGCTACGCTAGCATTTACAACCTCTTGTGCGTATCACAATGAAGGCTTGATTACCTGACCTAGCTCGGTTGGGACGTGTCAAAGGAAACACCGATATCGCTAGAAACACAGTATTATGCTATAAAACTTATATTAAATCTCACGGTAAGCAGATAATGTTTTCACTATTCCCCTGAGGCTGACAGTACACCAGTAAGGTAAGGCGAAGGTTTGGAATATGGTGTACCTAGCACGGCCCGGAAACGTCTAGGCAGACGCGCTCAGATACACCAACGGAACAGGTAACGCTGTCGCAACGGCCCGGTTAAAACCTTGGCAGCGGCTGGACAATGCGGGAGAATTCAGAAATCCGACCTCGACCACGGCGGCGTACTGTAGGCACGCCGCCGTGGCACGCAAGGCACTTCCACATCCGAAAATCCGGCCACGATCGCGAAGTGCTGTTACGGGGAAGTGAAGGCAGGGGAGGTACTTGAGCCAACCTTCGTGGTTGAGAGCGCTGGCAAGAGTGCTGTCGGTTGGGATTTTTTCCCCACACGGGGGAAAGGCGGAGAATCCTAATCTATGTTTATAGATTAGGATTCTCCGCCTGCAGAAGAAGAATATCTGCACGGTCGGCCGTACAGGTTATGTCGGACTCTTACCGACTAAACTCCGCCCACTCCTCGGACCTTGCGTCCATTAAGGCTTCAACAAATGCGACCGAGTCCCTCAGAAAAATGGACGGTGCAGAGTCGGTCGGTGGCATGTTCGACTTATATCGCCGGCACGCCACTATGTAGTCCAGTAGTAGCAGTAGTAGAAGTTTCAGTTAAGAATAATTACCGTCCAATCTCTATATTAAATGCACTTGGTAAAGTTTTGGAGAAATTGATCTATACGCAGATATATCCAGTAATTATGAACGGAATTTCTAATAAACAACACGGATTTCTAAAGGGTCGGTCCACAACAACAAACTTAGCTTGTTTTACAAACTTTGTACTCAATAATATGGAAGGCGGTGGACAGGTGGATGTGGTCTACACCGATTTTGAAAAGGCTTTCGATCGTGTAGATCACTCCATTCTTGTTAACAAACTTGAGCAGCTCGGTGTGCATGGAGACTTGTTGAGGTGGATCATATCGTACCTGTCTAATCGATCACAGGCAGTGGTTGTAGGAGGGTTTCGCTCGGACTACATTATTGTTCCATCGGGTGTTCCACAAGGCTCTCACCTTGGGCCCCTCTTTTACAACACATACATTTTTGATATCTCAGACAGCATTATTGATGCCTCACATTTACTTTACGCAGATGATAAAAAGATTTTCATGCGTATCTGCTCTGTTGACGACTGAAAGCGACTACAAAGGGACCTAGATAACCTTGTTGAATATTACATTAAAAATAAAATCACTTTGAGTATAAACAAATGCAATGTTATTAGTTTTAGCCGAAAAAAGAATCCGATCAAGTTTTTATATAAATTTAATAATTCTGTCATTGAAAGGGTTGAAGTGGTAAGGGATCTTGGCATTCTTCTGGATAGTAAGTTACTTATGTCACAACACGTTGATGCGATTGTCAATAGAGCATATAGAAATTTAGGGTTCGTTTTGAGGTCTTGTAAGCCTTTTAGATCTCTTATTAGTATAAAAACTGTTTATGACGCTTATGTCCGCAGCATATTGGAATATGCTAGTCCTATATGGTGTCCACTCTATAATATATATATAGACAAAATTGAAAATATTCAAAATAAATTTATTAAACACCTAAATTATAAATTTAATAATACTTCACTACTAATTAACTATGTTGAAACTTGCCGCAATTTTAACTTATTAACCTTAGAGGAACGACGTCACTTATTGGACATGGGGTTTTTGTGGGATCTCGTTCGTGGTCGCATTGATTGTCCAGAGCTTCTAGGTGACTTGTTGTTTAACGTGCCTGGCTACCGAACTCGCCACACTGGCCTCTTTCATGTACCACTACATTGCACAAATTATGGTAGCAACTCCATATTGACACGCCTTTCTAAATTGTACAATAGCAAATTTTCGGAATTTGATATATTTCTTGATTCAAAACCTCTTTTCAAAAATAAAGTTAAGTTAGCACTTCTCTCAACCAGCAAAGATAGTAACATAACATATTAATGCTTTATAATAACTCATTTCAATATGTTTTGATTAAAATATATATTTTGTTCAAAATATCTAATGCAGAGTGTATATATATGGCTTTGTCATGCAGGCTCAAACATACCCACACACACACATATACACACACACACACACTCACACATACTATGCATACACACATCTCACTATTATTGGCACTTGCCTACTCCTATCTTTAACTTTAATAATGTTACCTTTAGCATCTTTGTTTTAGCATTTATGTTTGCGATGTTTAATGTACATTTAATTGGCTTCGGCTGTCAATGTACTTATTTAATAAATAAATAAATAAATAAATAAAGAAATTCTTAAAAGTTTCCAAATCTTTGACATTTTATCTAATACATATATGAGTTTTTTTGCAAAAAGTTAGAAAATTTTAATGGTTGCGTAAGGTAATATTTAGGTTTACTAGATTCGTAAAAAAATTGTGAATATAAAATTAGAGTAGAAGAAATATACTAGTAAGAAATAATCGAGTTTTTACATATGTGCACCGTTCACTTTTCTCAGAGGGCCAACTCCCAAACCAAGTTTGTGATGAAGGAAGTTATCCCTTACGAGGCCTGTCCTTAGAGCATTTAGACTATGGAGATGGTACGCAACAAATCGCAGTATACATTTTTCTGTCAAATTTTGCGGGAGGTGAGGTAAACACGCATGGCACAGTACGAAAATTTAGAATTCAATGACAGATATGAAAATATTACCTTAAAATAACGAAACACGCACACGTCGGGAAATTAACGTGTATCTACGCAATCGCCGGCAAATCATGCCCGTGAACTGTGTGGAGATACCAACGTACAATTGTATTTTTCTATCGTGACGGCATAAAAATTACTTCAAAATTGTACTTAAATAAAACACGTTAATGTATATTTTATACTTACATGTGATAGGAAACGCTATAGTCTTGAAGATTTGAGTTACTGGATCGCCTTTTGCAATAGGAAACTGCACAATTGACCATTTTTTACGTGCTGTTACTTGCGATATGAAACGACACCAAATGGCAGCGGCCGCGCGGCAGCTAGTTTTATATAACGTGTATGGCCATATGGCCAACGTACTTTGGCAGAGGGATTCGCCCAGCCTTGCCATCTCCTTAGGGTAAATGCTCTAAGGGCCTGTCGGCCTACCACCTCACCGGCTCACCAGTATGTATTAAATTTACAAAAAGATTTCAGAAATATCTTTTACAAAAAATAAAAACCTACGTCAAAAATAATAAAAAAATGTGTGCTTTTGACTGCTTTAGTGGTTTTTTATTTTTGTATTTTTTTATATTTCGTTATCATCCACATTGTTCTTTAACACTTATCGATACGAACACAATTCGGATGCAGCTAGTTACGCTGGCGACGGTGGGCGGCGGCGTGGAAGAGCTGGAACACATGATGTTCCACCTGCTGACACTTGACACGCTGCTCTACGACGTGAACGTTGAGGGCATAACCCTCGACCAGCTCGAGGCCAAGACGCCGCTCGAGACTTGCGCGCTTCTCATGCAAATGGTATCAACCTTTTATTTCCAGCCTCATATCGGTTGTTATACACATCAACTTGTTTTACACAATATGGGTGCAACCACGTTTAGCTCACCTGATATTGAGAGGTTATCGTGGTCGTGAACGCTTGCGACCTTCAGTTGCCTCTTTAAAATGCTACTGACAGCGTCTCTCGCGTAGTAACACAGCATGGCATGCTTTGGTTGCGGTCTTCTGGCGATTTGTGCAGGCTTTCCGGAATGTGTAGAGAGCATAATCTTGCTTGATCGCCTGTAATAGACGACGATCCGTGAATTGTTGGAACAATAGTCATAGTTGATTTGTTGAATTAATGCCATAATATATCCGAAACATTAGCTTATAATAGTAGTTTATGAAATAGTCACATAATAGGGGGTCTTAAAACACTAGTGTGTGTTTAAAATTCGAGGTTTGCCGAGAATTTTAACAGTACCACACGAGTGTTTTAAGACCTAATTATGTGCTATTTCATACACTACTTTATCTACACTCATGCAATCAGTGGTTACCTAAATTAAATAAAAGACACAAAATTAAAACAAAATCAAACTCATTTATTCTAATAATTATTTGCATTTTGAACAGTGCAACTGTGAAACTAATACAGAAATCTAAAACTACATACATTTATATTATTTATTATTTTAACCAATAACAGCAAAATAATGAATGAAAAATTCAGAGAAATGGCGCCAACACCAACATTCTACCGCGCATGCGCTGTTGCACGCGCCGCCATAGACAATGTACTGGCACAAAAGAAAATTGTGACAAAACCTCCTTGGTCGGGCTTCGTCAATCGAACTGTATTTTATTAAAATTCGAGTTACATTAAAGTACTGGTTTTGTATGGCGAACCTGTATTATAATATAATTTGTAAAAGGCCAAGGGCTTTAAGTTATGCCTTTAAAATATTAGTGTTGAGTTCTTAATATTAGAATTAGAACATGAGTGTAGATAAAATAACAATTAACATCACATTTAAAACAATGGTCCTTCTGAATTTAAATTCCTTTTATATTTTTCAAAAAGCTCATAAGAGCATGAAGGTTGTAGACTTGTTAAATTTTTTTTGACTTCACAATGTTACATATTTAAAATTCGTGTTAAGGTACATAGCCGCTCATACTAATAAAAAAAAATACACATACAAAAAGGGTGCCCTTTTTGTATGTGTATTTTTTTTTATTAGTATGAGCGGCTATGTTTTGTCACTGCGATCTATAAGATCTGTTGTGACCGCCACTATTACAGTTCTCCCAGTTTGTATGTGTAAGTAAGTATCTATCTAATGTGATTCACTAGGTAGAATGACTCTGCACAGTCCTGTTGTATAATAGAACATTTTATTATATTTGACTTGACTAACTACTGCTGCTTTGTTTTTTCTGCCTATACATAAAATGATCCTTACATAAAACTAAGCCAATTCACATTTAAAAAATAGTCTTACTAAAGTTTTACTTATTTTATGGACAACACAAGCTGGATCAAAAAAATTATCATGTCAAAGTAGTTTTCATTAAAAACAATGAATGGTTCCTAAGATAGTTTTCCTCAATTTTTTACAGTTTAGCATTTTTTCATACTGTTCCAGTTAAAAACACTATACATACAATGAATGGTCTTCATTTAAAATAACGTTATTAACGTGATGGCACTACAACGATGTTTGGAAATAGTGCATAATATTATGTATATATGTTGATAGTCAATAAAAGTTAATATTTAATGTTTTACTCCCTTTGCGCTTTAGTCAACATCGGCGACGTTCGTGTCTGATTTGAAGCAGTTTGTGATACCGTTTCTCAAACGTTACGAGAACCTCACAAAGAGCGCTGACGCTTGTCTCAATGGCCTGACCGACTACCTCGAGAGTATCAGCCGAGACGACCTCTCCGCTATTTTACTGGTAAGCTTGTTACATATGTAACGGGAATGATCACTATGTTTTTCGTGGTTTTGTACCTTGAAATAGAAAAAGGACCCTTATAGGATCACTACGTTGTCCATCTGTCTGTCTAGATGCTTTTTCTCGGGAATGCGTAGTATCCTCGGTTCTACGGCCTCACTCAGCTGTGAAATCTGACTTGTTAATCAACGCGATCGATCAAAGTTATTACTGTATATGTATATCGCATATTTGGCGATTTTACAAAGAAATCAAAATCGATTGGGTACTTTCCATTGACGTAGAATCATGTTATTTGGCAAGAAGTAATTTCTTAAGCGTGGACCAAACCAAAAGCGTCTGTATTTTAGCGTGCGCGTTGCGTAGAGTCAAACCGGCCAGTTTGTCAAATGTTCTGTGCTATAAATGCGCAGCTTTGCAACGTTGCAACTATCTGAACTGCAACATTTTTTTTAGATCACATATCATTTCTGTGAACGAAAATGGCAAACAGTGAGCACAGGTGCTAGCATTTACTCCTGAATTTTCAATATAACATTGACTTCCAATATTTTGCCATAATAGTGGGCCGATAGATAAAAACTATAAAAATGTACATTTTTATAGTGTTTATCTTTCGGCCCATATAGACACTTGTATTACCGGACTATTGTTGTCATACTTTCACATCTATTTTTGTATTTGAATACAAATCAGCGTTTTCCTACTACAAGGTATCGCACAGTGACGCACGTCTACGCGCGTAGTTGTCCGCGTTGTAACGTTGAGTAGAGAAATTGATAAATTCATGGTAGAGAGAGACATAATAGTAAAACAACATCATCAATGCATCCGGCGCGTGCGGCGATGTTAAACCGCCTCACAGTGGAAAATATAGGTCGGTATCGGATCAAAAATCTGTAACTTCATGAATTTTAGTCATATCGTGCTGAAATTTGGTACTGTATATATTTTTTGTGTTTTTTTTTGTATATCTATATATGTTATTTAGCATAGTATGAATAAGAAATGAAAAAATCACGGAAAGAAAAATTGTTAAAAATTTATTTCAAGTGAAATACAAGTTTATAATTACTAAAAAGCTTAAAACTATAATAAATTGCAACAAGCTAAGTTAAAAAAATATTTTTTGTCTCCTTTTATAATATACTAGCTTTCCGCCCGCGACTTCGTCCGCGTTATTTTTGTATTCCCGTTGGAATTTTATATTTTCCCATAGGAAAATTACCCTATGTCCTTCCCCTGGTCTCGAACTATCCCTATACCAATTTTCATCAAAATCAGTTCAGTAATTTCGAAGCCTATTCAATACAAACAAACAAACAATCAAATCTTTCCTCTGTATAATATTAGTATAGACTTACCCATTTTACAATATCGAATAAGTACCTACATTACTATTTCTTATCTCATAATTTCTAACGCAAAACGAGTGCAAATTTGATTAGATTCCTTTGTTATCACGAAATATTTAAAAATATATAATTATCCAAAAAGTGATTTTCACGCGAACAATGTCTGTGGTAAACCACAAAAGATACCGATTTTCCTATTCCGACTTTCATCAGATATGTTGTCCTATCTTCTAAAACCGCAAATAGGTATCCGCAGCTGTTTTTTTTTTTGCATCCTGTTTATCAACTGGCAACCTCAGGTAACTAACGTTTGTCAGAGGGTTACTGGAACTCTGAGATCTCTCTACCGACTGAAAAACTTTCTGCCTATTGACATCAAAAAAATGCTTGTACAGTCTTTAATTTTTCCTATAATAGACTATGGTGATGTGTGCTATTTCGACCTGAATGCAGATCTACTCAACAAACTTGACCGACTTCTAAATAACTGTATTCGATTCGTCTTTAATTTAAGAAAATATGATCATGTTTCGGCATTCCGAATGCGCTTAAAATGGTTACCTATTCGGCAGCGTAGGCAGATGAGAGCCTTAATGACTTTATACTCCTTACTTCATAACCCTAACACACCCTCCTACCCCAAGACACATTTTCAGAACTTATGTACCTCTCATAACAAAACCCTTCGTTCTGCCTTCAATGGTATTCTCATAGTTCCTCCTCATCGCTCTGATATTGTTCACTCATCCTTTTTTGTCCAATCTATTCTTTTATGGAACGCCCTCCCTCTAGAGGAGGGAGGGCGTTCCATAAAAGCAAGCAAGCTTAGCTTCAAACATAAATTGCGAAGGCATTTTGCACAACAGATTTGTTTTTTTTTAGACATTGGCAATCAAATGATTGCAATTATCTCGTTGGTCGTAGGCATTTTAGATAATATATATTAGTTTATTTTAATTATTTTATTTGTGTAGTAGAATTTTATGTTATATATAATATTCTTAATAAGCTGTTCCATTTCTCGGTATATCTACAGCATCACCCTTTTCTGCACCACCCTAAGGTTGACTGGAAGAAAATGCCACAGGCATTAAGTCCGCCTTTGTACGAACATTGTGTACTATCGCGAGCACTTCCGCCTGACCATTTAAAAATTTGTTCGCTTGAATCGTGCGGAAGCGCCGTGCTACGCCCCCTTAAGTTTTGGCCTATTAGAAAAGAAATACTCTTTCTCTCTCTAATCGGCGTTGGGGGGTTCCTCGGCGGCTCGGCGTCAGGCCGAAGAAGAATCTTTTATTTCATTATTCCATGTCTATTCGCGGTCGACGGGGTGGGGCAAGAGAGCGCTAGTGCAAACGATATTGAGCGTAGCGGTGATCAGGCGGAACTGCGCGCGATAGTACATAAAGAATAAATAAATAAATAGTTAGACTATTAATTAACATAAAAACTTGCGCGTGGGGAGATGTAGGTAACATTGAAAATAACATTCCATAAAAAAGAAAATAGGTGAGAAATAAGGAATGATATTTTAAATACTTATTTAAATATTTGTGGCCACTTTGAAAATAAAAAAGCTTGTCTTGTAATAAGCAAAAAATGACCTTTCTAAAAGTGTATAAAACTGCATATCTGTGCTAAATATTTTTAAGGACTTCAGTTGGCACCCTTCTGTTTTGTGTTTGCAGAATCGATTGGCTCGTTTTCTGATGTCGGTATAGTCACGGAATATTCAGAATCCAACCAATTGGTGTTCTTTCTTATAAATGCATCCTTAATGCGTGCCGCTTCACTCCAGCGTTTATTAAACGAAGGGATGATATTTTTTTGAATGTTACCAATAATAAAACATATTATATTGTCTTCCGAAACATGTTTTTGCTCCAAAAATGCTGATAGTGCCGCAGTTGTTTTTCCGCCTTCTATATAAGATACTATTAATTCACGTTGAGTACACTTAAAAGTAGACATTTTGAAGAATTAAAATAGCCGTACTGTACGAAAACACCACTGAAGTAGTAATGGAGACATATTTTCTCACAGCCCTTTTTATACTGTTTCAGAATGTGTGAATTATTTCTGATATCTATTTTCACACGGTAAATGACACTAAAATAATAAAAACTTAACAATATAAAATAATTAGTTGAAAAATCTTAACACAAAGTATTGATAAGCAAAGTCAAACTATGAAACCGCAATTGATAGTTATTTCCTTTCCCAGGCTAGTGTTTGATTTTATCATTTATCTTCATAAACAGCAAAATGTAGCAGCTGATTTTTTAATATGTTTTTGATGAGTAATATAACTATGAAAATAACATTAGATTCAAAGCATCGGTAAACGTCGGTAAGTGTTAAAAGCTTCGACGAAGTTGAGAAAAACTTTTTTTTCTTCTATTTGTTTTATTATTTTTTTATTATTATTTAAATATTAGAATTAAAAACCAATCATTTTTTTTATAATCTCCGATAAATGAGCTCTTCAAAAATATATAATACTTTATATCTTTCTCTTGAAGTTTCAAAACTATTCCACTTTGAAAATCTTAAATGAAGAACTCAATATTTCCCAGTTTCATAAGTTTAACTTCACTACATGAAAACAAAAACCAATCATTTTTTTAATAATCTCCGATAAATGAGCTCTTCAAAAATATATAATACTTTATATCTTTCTCTTGAAGTTTCAAAACTATTTCACTTTGAAAATCTTAAATGAAGAACTCAATATTTCCCAGTTTTATAAAAGTTTAACTTCACTACATGACAACAATTATTTTCTCCAAAAATAATATAAATTAAGCTACAGAATATTAAACTTTGACTTTCGAAACATTACATTACATTCATAAATTATCCGATTTCCATAAGTCGTAAAAATCTCTTTTAGAGATAAGTCCACCTTTGTACATGTTTCTCTTGTGTATTTGTTTTTTTTTTATTAATTTATATGCAATAAAGAGTTTATATATAAAAATGAATTTTGATATGCGTTTGTTCTACCATATTCCATAGTGCGCCTGATGCATTTACGCTCTCGATTTGTTTCTACGTGGCTCATCATCACAGCTCATATACGTCCCCACCGAGGGGCACGAGCCTACCCTACTTACTAGTTGGGGCGTAGCTATAAAAGCTAATTAAATAAATATTTTTTATGAATTTACGCAGATAATTATAAATTTATATTATTTTTGTCAGGCCCATTTTAAGACGAATTGACTACAATTCGTTTTGTAACTATTTGATAATTTAATGTGTTTTATTTATTATTCTAATGCAGAGGCTCTTTGTGACAGATGTAACATTATTAGTTGAGCTGTTTTTACTGACTTCCATAAACAAATGATAAAAAATATTATGTCACAAACAGGTGTTGCAGTCTCCAAGCGAGTTTGAACTCGACGTACGTACGCATTTAGAGTTGGCCGAGAAATGCCTCTACGCGTATACTGGCACCGAACAGTTGGACAAAGCGTGTGACTTACTTGATACAATATTGAAGGAAACGTAAGTTTCGTAATGAAGTATGAAGCAATGTAGTGTGTGTTGCCACTATTTGGTCGTAGTGATAAGATATTATAATTCATTAAAATCGTTAACAATTCCTAAGAAACGAAAAGAACGCTTTTGAAAATTGCATTTTATCTCTTTGCAAAATAGTTTGTATGTAAATCACATGGCAAACGTGCCTCACGTTAAAGTCTCAAAACTTTTTTGATCTAAATAATTTCACTCACCTGAGGCCGTACCGCCTAACTCAAAACGATCACTCGCTATCGTTATCGTGACATTAGAACAATAGTTTAATGTCATCGGTGACATTTTAACTATTGTTCTAATGTCACGAAAACGATAGCGAGTGATCGCTATGAGTTAGGCGGTAGGTGTTTGTTTAAAATAAGTTAATGCTAATTAATGCTAGTGCTCCGTTACTGAATACGTTTAAAATAACACCTGAGAACAGTGGCTACATCCTGCGGAGTTTCTTATAAAAGAATAAACTTTAGCACCACTGATAATATTCCATACCGATAAACGTCCTGTCAAAATTATTGCATTAATTCAAGTGGTGTGACTTAGGTGGAGCTCGAGCATAATAAAATTGTGTGCATATTCTTTTTTTATTGCATTTGTACACTATCTGTTGGTTGCAGTGGTGCTTTGTTTATTGGTTATGTTGCAGTGATGGCAGCATATCGGGCAGCGAACTGGTACGACGGGTGCGCGACCTGGAGCGAGTAGTGCGCGCGTGTGGGCGCCTGGGGGCGCGCGCCGCTCACACCTCGCTGGCGCAGCTGCGGGACATGCGGCGGGACCCAGCGAGGGCGCGCCGACTGCTGGCGCTGCTAACGCGCGAGCACGGCCGCAGGTACCGCTCTGGAACACCTGGTACTGACACAGCTGCTGGTACCGCACTGAAACATCTGGTACTGGTACAGCTGTAGGACATGTGGCGGGACCCAGCGAGGGTGGGCCGACTGCTGACGCGCGAGCATGGCCGCAATTACTTCACTGGAACATCTGGTACTGGTACAGCTGCGGAACATGCGGCGGGACCCAGCGAGGGCGCGCCGGCTGCTGGCGCTGCTGACCCGCGAGCACGGCCACAGGTACCGCACTGGAACACCTGGTACTGATACACCTGCAGGTATGGTACTGAAACATCTGGTACTGGTACAGCTGCGGGACATGAGGTGGGACCTAGCGAGGGCACGCCGACTTCTGGCGCTGCTGACGCACGAGCACGGCCGCAGGTACCGCACTGGAACACCTGGTACTGGTACAGCTGCAGGTACCGCACTGGGAAACCTGCTACTGGTACAGCTGCATGTACCGCACTGAAACACCTGCTACTGGTATAGCTGCGGGATATGCGGTGGGATCCAATGAGGGCGCGCCGACTGCTAACGCGCGAGCATGGCCCCAGGGGTACTGCACTGGAACATCTGGTATTGGTACAGTTGCAGGATATGCGGTGGCAACGAGAGAACTAGCACCAACTGCTGACGCGCGAGCACGACTTCAGGCACCGCACTGCAGGACATGCATCGTCGTCCGTTTATGCTGCCATATTATTGATTTATTGTTTGTTTCAGAGACAAAAAGTCGACACCACAAGAATGGGCGGAGTTACTTAAAGATATGCTTGAACTTCAGTCTACCTTGTTCACTTGCATCAGTAAAGAGGAGTGTTACGAGGTGATTATTGACTTCAGCACACTACGGACAGTTCGGCCGCCGAGAGAATGCGTTTTTGATAGCTCTTTAAGAATTAACTCCCTTAATATATGGGTGTTAAATGAACACAATGCTGCACATAATGACAAAAATTAAAAAAATTAAAAAAAAAATCTGCGCCGTCAGAAAAAAGCTACAGACTCTAGTAGTTTAAATACCTTGCGTTTGGTTTTAGATTAAAGCCATGACAAATAACACTAAAATTAGTAAAGAAAAATTAAATTGACGCTTGAAACTTCTATCAACAGTCGACCGCTCATATCATTATAAAATGATATTAATTTATACTAACGTTACACTACGCGCCACGATTTTTTTGTCTGATCAATGCCCTAGATTGATAGAAGAGTGGTGTGATGACTAGTACCTAGGTGCTACTGAATTATTTTTAAGCTTTTAGTACATTATCTACATCGTTATTATCTTTATCTCTATCTCTATCTATATATATAAAAGAAGAAACTGACTAACTAACTGATTGACTGACATATCAACGCACAGCCCAAACCACTGGGCCTAGATTCCAAATTTGGCACATAGGTTCCTTATGAGGTGAAGGGGTGCACTAAGAAAGGATTTTTTTAAATTCACCCTCTAAAGCGTTGAAAAAGGGCTCCAAAGTTTGTATGGGGAAACCAGATTACTTGCTCTATTTTAATCGAAACTTCACATGAGTACTCCAATCGATAAATAAGTTAACACCTGTTTCACGATTTTGCCATTTTCAACCCCCAAAAGGGGGATATGGGGTGTCAAAGTGTGAAAATTGATAATATCAACGCACAGCCCAAACCACTGGGTGTAGGGATTCCAAATTTGGCATGTAGGTTCCTCGTGTGTTGTAGGGGTGCACTAAGAAAGAATTTTTGGAAATTCCACCCCCGAGGGGGTAAAATGAGTCCGTCAGTTTTGAAGTTAGGATTTCCAAATTTTGGATTTAGGCTGGAGATTTATGCAAGTGCAAAAATAATGGATTTTTCAAAAACCACCCTCTACGGAGTTGAAACGGAGGTCTAAAATTTGTACAAAATTAGACTATCTATATAAACGACACACTAAAAAAACCAAGGCAAACACCCTTACTTCTGTTCCAGTCGATTCTTTCAAAAAGCACCGGACCGCCAGTGTCTAAATGGGGCCATCGCCGCGTTATCACAGAAATCGGCTCTCAATTAAGGAAGTTCCACAGTAGCGAACATAACTGAATTCACAGCCCCCTCCTTTCTGAAGTCGGTTAAAAATGCAATGCAGCCAGTGCCAGAAGGAAAAATATATGTTTTTTGTATCAAACTCACACTTCACCGTTTTTCATAAGTACTTTAGATTCCTCCGACTTATCTCTTGGGTATCACAGGGATACAAAATTTCGTTATTTTTTAAGCGCCGACGCATACGTTGGAGATATTTGTAAGATCTCTAAATTTCTCTATATAATAGGGCTCGGGATGAAAAATGATTTATTAAATATAGGTCTCGGCTACATATTACTTATTATCTTCTATCTATATCTGTATATATAAAAGAAGAAACCGACTGACTGACATATCAAAGCACAGCCTAAACCACCGGGTCTAGAGATTTAAAATTAGGCACGTAGGTTCCTTATGAGATGTACTAAGAAAGGGTTTTCCAAAATTCACGCCCTAAGGGCTTGAAATGGGGCTCCAAATTTTGTATGGGGGAACAAGATTAGTTGGACTATTTTATTCGAAGCTTCACAGGAGTACTCCTATCGATAAATGAGTCAACACTTGTTTTAGGTTTTTTTCAGAATTCACCCTTTTAAATGGGGGATATGGGATGTCAAAGGCTGAAAATTAATATGGGTATCCTTTGTATGGTTTATCGGGTCGCTGGTTACAAAAACTAACGATTTCTAAATCCAACCTAGCGTTAGTGAACTACCATCATCGTTTTCTATCTTCTTCTTAATATGGAAAAGAAGAAACTGACTCACATATTAACGTACAGCCCAAACCTTCGGGTCTAAAGATGCATAATTTAACAAGTAGGTTTCTTATGAGGTCTAAGGGCTATGAGCACTAAGAATGGATTTTTCAAAAACCTCGCTCTAAGGATTTGAAACGGAGGTCCAACATTTGTATGAGGAAACAAAATCAGACTTTATTCGAACAGATTTTATTCGAAATTTCACAGGAGTACTGTTATCAATAAATGAGTAAACAAACACGTGTTTTTAAGTTTTTATAGAATGCAACCCCTAAGGGAAATGGGATGAGAAAGTCTGAAAATCAACATGGGTATTCTTATTGTGGTTTATCGAGTCGCTGATTACGAAAAGAGCAACAATTTTAAAATCTATTGTGGCAGACGTGAAATGTCATCAGCCATATAAGGGTTCTATATATTTTTTCATTTTAGGTATGCCATCTCGATCGTCGTCAATCGGGTACCTAGGCGAACGCGGGCGACGCGGCGAGACGAGAGGAGTAGTTATCAGGAATAATTCTGCATCTATAATTAGTACAGTTCAAGGTGCTGCTGGAAGGTGGTTGCCTTACCCCGAATTTGACGCGAGCGAAGCCGCGGGCAAAAGCTAGTATATAATAAAATCGTAGGGGTACAAAAATCTGTAATTGCGAAATATTAAGAAAAAAATACACAGGCCGCCTTAAAATCATTAGCAAAACACGATAGAATAGTTTTAAAAAAAATTGTTTGGTTATTTGTTTGTCTGTTTGTCCGTAAAGATCTCCGAAACTACTGGACAGAATTTGATATTTGATAAGCACCACAATGCTTAGAATTTTCCGGAAGAACATTTAGGTATAATTTCATTTGTTTAAATTAACTTTTTATTTTTAGTGAAAAAATACCATATAAAATTTTCGAACAATGCTTATGTAAAAAATCAACATGGCGCACGTGAAATTATTTTGACAAGTCTATCACATAGTGTAAGGAGAATTTTAATCTTTTTTGTTAATGGCTGTGCCCATCTAGATTTCGCCAAGAAGTTTAGAAGTTTAAATTGTCTTTTTCTTATGTATTACCGTGGTGGTAAGGCAAAAGGATGAAGCCATACAACCAATGTATAAAGAATTTTTTATGACCATATCACGTCACAAATATAAAATTTGTAGGTTTGTTTAATTCTTGACCAATTTTCACAAAATCGGTACAATTTTTGAAATATTTGTTTCAAAACCCAGCAATATGGGTATCAAATGAAAGGCCTTGATGAGTAGAGTACTATGAACCTAGCAATATTGACGTAAATTCGACATGGCCACCGCTCAAAAAAGGTGGATTAGAGTTCGTTTCCAAACCTACCAATACGGGCATTATATGAAAGGCCCTAAAAGGAGAGCACTATGAACCTAAGAAAATCGTACAAAATTCAATATGGCCGCCGCTCAAAAAAACGGATAAAAGTTCGTTTCCAAACCCAGCAATATGGGTATCAAATGAAAGGCCTTGATCAGTAGAGCACTATGAACGTAGCAACATTGACGTAAATTCAACATGGCCGCCGCTCAAAAAAGGCGGTTAAAAGTTCCTTTTCAAACCGAGCAATATGGGTATTAAATGAAAGGCCCTGAAGTGTACCTAGAGCATTACGAACCTACGAAATATGTCCTAATTTCGAAATGGCCGCTGCTCTAGAAAGGCAGAATAAAGCTGAATCATTATGGAATAAAATGGATGAAAAAACTAAACACTGTGTTAAGCATTTTGATGGCGAAACTGAGCATAAACTCCATTGGGAGTTTTATCAGAGAAGTATATTTTTTTTTCTATTTAAGTAATATTATTTGTACTGAATAACAATAAAAAAAAAAAAGTTCGCTAACACAGCTAGTTTTCAATAATACCGTATAGCTTAAAACATTTTTTTTTACTATTTTTTGTGTTATTTGTTATAGCTTTTTTATCTAAAACCAAACGCTATGTAATCTACTTAAAATGAAGTTTAGCTACAGCCTTCATCTTTTCACGTATTAGATATACGCGACGTCGTTGCTGACGTCGGGCGATTCGAGCAGCATTAAGATTGCGGCCGAGGTACTGACTTGCTCTTCACTCGTGCCCAACACACACGCAGTGGATTACGGGCGCAGTGTACAACTTGTTTTGTTGGCCGCCAAAGAGTACTTCAACTCGGCGTCATCGCTTACTGACCCCGCATTGGATCACGCCAGGTGCGGAAATTAGTATATCGATCGCAATGTTTATTTTAGATTTAACATACAAAGAATTCGTCAATAGCAATTGCATTTGAAAGAACTGAGATGCTATAAGATTAAACGATTTTAAATTAATATATAATAGGGCAACAATTTTAAGTAACATAATAGTATGTGCAATCATAATGCAGTGAAATATCTTAATAAACAGTTTTCGACATTTATAATTTATTTTTAAGTGAAGCAAAGAGTTTATAACTCTTTTCTTCACTTAAAAATAAATTAATCGATTATTTGAATGTTTCTATCTTTTGTTAATTAATCAGTTATTTGAATGTTTCGTGTAGTATTTTAAAGTTGTCATTGGCAAATTGTAGGTGCTGTCTAACGCTGATAAAAGACGGCAATCTGGAGGTACAGCAAGAATTAGACCTGATTTCAGCGTTGCAATTACTAGACGCTTTCAAGATAAACATTCTTCCTATTCAAGGTACTCTTATTGACTATTTTTAACATATTACTATAGTTATAAACTTTAAAATATTCTACTATCGTTTGAAGAATTAACTGTTTGTTACCAGTCTAACCGTTATGAAAAGAACGGCTTAGAAATGGTTATATTATAAACATTGTTTATATTAACCCTAGTTTGAAATCAGCATTTAGCTTCAATAACCCTACAATGGAAATGTTAATGGTGTAATGTTTGCTTCAGTGCGCCTGTGTCAGATTCGCATGTCTCTGATCGAGCAGTGCCTGAAGACCGATCCGAATGCTTATATGGCTGGCAACAAGCTATTGAAATTGGCTAAATTGCTAAGGGTTTGCGGAGATGATGAGAATGCGAGGTGAGTTTAATGAAACTGATGAGCTAAACCCATGCAGCCAGCTCATTTGTACTAATAGCAATTCCCCCTTAAGCTCACATATGTAACCTCACGCCTAGGAATACAAAGCAGAGTGAGTCTTCATGATGTGCATTAAAATGAGAGAAAGTGTGCCGAATCGACGAAATACTTTTTGAACTATTTTTTTATCGAATTTGTTGTAATTTCGATAAAAGCAAACACTTCAACTAAATGTATAAAATAATGTAAAATACACTAGAATTAGCTATGGTGAATTGGTGTGAGTGCGTACGCACGATTTGGACACTACATAAAGAACAAATAAGAAAATTACGATCACGTGCATTTAGTACAGGCTGCGACGAGTCAAATCGCTGACGCGTCTTTTATACGTACTCTTGTAAGGTCACCATACATTGAACTTATGATTCGTAATTATATTTTTTTTTATTGAAATTGACTCAGAAGCCAATTCTAACCAAACTATATTCAGGACGTGAGTCATTTCTGCACATCGTATATCAATTTACATTGCATTACTGTGTTCCGGTTTGAAGGGTAAGATATGGCATTAAATTACTGCATACCGTGACTTTACATCTGATGTTACAAGTTGGTAACGTACACTGTGGTTCTTGTGGGGGTTGCAGTTTTGCTGCGAATCTCACGGGAGCCACATGTATAATAGGTGAACTGTTACCACATAGCATCAGGTGGGCAGTTTGCTTGTTTGCCAACTTTGTTGCAATAAAAAGGGGTCCCAATAGGCTAGATGAATAAACAAAATTATTGCTTTAATAGAAGCTCATTCATATAATAAACAGAAAGAAAAATCGGTTTTTGAATAACTATAAAAACAACCAAGATATAAGGTATAAAAGGTTTTTTCTCCATCTCTATCAAAACGGCAATTTACATGAAGTTCATATATGACCGTACTCAACAATGACGTCACGGTTGATGTCGGATCTCTCTGTCTAATCGCTTCCAAATTAACAACTTAAAATGCTTGTATCTAATGTATTTCCAAGCCGATTTTAAAGGTAAGACTTCACTAGGCGGAACTGCACTTCAGCGGAGCGACGAGACGCGACACGGCCAAATATTCTTTGTATGAAATTGTATCAGATAGAATGCACTACGCGGCAGCGGATCTACGCGATGCGCCACGGCGCGACAAAGTTGACCAACTATGCAAATATGCGCACGCGACGCGCAGATCCGTTGCCGCTAGGTGCGTTACAGTAAGCAGTGCGACCGCGACCTCTTATTTCATACAAGACAGAACGTGTCCGACGTGCAATTTGTTTTTGAAATGGATAAAGAAAAGTTAATTTTATTAGTTAGTAATCTATCCAAGCTATACGATTTATGAAATGAATACTACAATGTGACTACTACTAGAAAAATATAATGATTTTGGAATTCAAATTCAAATTCAAAAATCTTTATTCAACATAAGCCTTTACAGGAACTTATTAACATCGAAATATTCTAATTTAAAGGAAACACTTTAACCTTGTATGTGTTATTTTATTTACAATGTTGGTATTGTTACATAGTCATTGAAAGTTAAAAAAATACAATCGGTATGAATGTAATGAATCCATGGTCTTAGTTTTTTTTCTCGCAAAGTAGTGACACAATGACCACGTCTACATTGTATCAATTTCATCCATAGCGTTTAGCTCTTGCCGACCAACTAACGGACAAAACTGTCGCGCCGCTGCAGTTTCAGTGCGATATATCAAAATTCATCTAGCACTGCCGCGTCGCTCCGCTGCAGTGCAGTTCCGCGTAGTGCGGTCTTACATTAAATCTAATTTCACATTATTGCATCTTTTTTTATATTTTAATATTTTATGACAAGACGTGAAAATTAGAATTCAGTCGTCATCCCAATTTCATTGTCCTCATTGAATGAGTCGCACGCATCACCTGCGAAATGTTTGATGGTGAGAGATATCGCCACACCCCGGACACTCCATACAACGTTTGCAAATCAATTACCTATTACTACTACTTAAAGCAAATGACGTTTGTACACGAGTAAATGTGTGCGTGGAATCTAGTAGGGCTGAGTGCGCGGTTATCAATCGAAATGATGCGAGAAGTGCAGCGACTGCCTTCTCTTTTACCCGCATAGCGCTGTCTCTGTTATCGGCCGGCGCTCGCGTCTATTCGCCCGAGCGATCGCCCGCGTCCTTGTTTATGTGTCAGTGATGTCTACAACGAAGTGCGGGGTGGGGTGACGTATTTGAAACGAGTGCCGGGAGGTGAGTGGCCGTTCTGTATGGAGTACTGTTTAGTACATTACTGCCGCGGTCTATAATGACTGCTTTGCTGGTAGCGCTGATGATGGCCGACAGCGCAGCTCCAGGCCGACACAGCGCGGTCAGCGTGCAGCACTAGATGGACGAGCTGAGATAAAGGCCGAGACCGTAGGTCGAGTCTTTTACAGTGAGGACAGCAAGGGCTGCAATGATGGCCAAGCTGGAAGACCTAGAGCGTAGATAGGCTAGCTCGAGGCAATCATAACGTGACCAGCGAAGCAGTACTTTACTCAAAAATGCAAGTACCTAATCTAAATAAAACCAGCACGTAATTCAAATAAAAAATTTATTAATTAACTAGAAGCAAAACTTTGCCAGCCGCTCCTTGAAACAGAACGGCAAGGTCGACTTTGCTCAAACAAGGTTGTCAAAATAATGACCACATTACATGCATTTTTGAGTAATAGTACATTACTGCAGAGGCCGGGAAGTTAGGGATAGCCGGACGAGTAATGCTTTAATTACGAGTCCGGCAATCCCATTCCCGCCGAGGTATGTATAGTGCTTTTCTCAATAATTGCGAGGAAATAATGAAAAACGCAATACTGGAATTAATTATGAAATACAGTGTAATAATAATACCATATCAAATAAAAACCGTTCATATTAAAATATTGTTTAATGTCTATTTATTCAAATATTTATAATTGGGATGATGACTGAATTCTAATTTTTACGTCTAGTCATTAAATATTAAAATACCGTGACCAAAGATGCAGTCCTGTGAAATTAGAATTAAAATCGGCTTAGAAATACATTATATACAAGCATTTTAAGTTGTTAATTTGAAGGCGATTAGACAGAGAGATCCGACATCAACCGTGACGTCATTGTTGAGTACGGCCATATTTATTTATTTATTTTATTTATTATAATAAGTACAGCCACATGATACATATTAATACAATAATAGATATACATAATTTTGGAAACAATTCTGATATGCATCACAAAAACGGCGTACATAGCACTGACATGGATACAAAGGTATATGATTAAATTAAAATTATATTAAACATTAGGTCTAAATGTCCATCGCTCCCCGAGCACCTGCCAGGCTAATCGCCTGACAAGTACTCAAAGATCAAGGACCTAAACTTAGGGAAACTATTGCCGAAGACATCCAAATCTGGAATTTTCTTGCTAAAGTTGTTGTACTCAATGGAGATTCGTGCCAAAGGGGACTGAAGACCAAGATTGGTTCTAGCGAAAGGTACAGCTAAGAGTTTAACTACACGATGTCTAGGATATCTGTAAGGAACCGACAGTGATATACGATATAGAAGATCGCTGGACTGCAGAAAACCATTTAAAACTTTATATAGGAAACACATGTCCATAAACTGTCTTCTATCACGTAGGCTGATGAGTTTGAACTTTTTAAGACGCTCATCATAAGACTGACGGTGAGAGAAACCGCTACATAAAAAGGCCAGGTGTCTGGTAAATGCGCGCTGTAAGCTCTCAACTCTCTGTGAGTGTACACCATAAAAAGGACTCCAAACACAGGAAGCAAAATCGAGATGGCTGCGCACCAACGAATTGTAAAGCAGAATCTTTGTGCTCACATTCCTAAAGTCCTTCGTGTTACGCTTAATGAATCCTAGCATACTTGCAGCTTTGGTAACTGTTAAATCGATATGATTATCGAACTTAAGTCTGCTGTCAATGTGAACACCAAGATCCCGAACAACCTTCACTTCTTCAATCATTACGCCACCAATCTCGTACCTAGTGACAAGTGGTTTTATTTTCCGGGAGTATTTAATGTGGAAACATTTACTAGCGTTGAGAGACATGCAATTATCCTCACACCAGGTGACAATTCTGTTAAGGTCGTCCTGGATCAACTTGCAGTCGGCAGGAGACCTCACATGTCTATAAATCTTAAGGTCATCGGCGAACAGTGAGGCTTTACAATTTATGATATTGGAGGTGATATCATTAATAAAAATCAGAAAAAGCAAAGGACCCAAGTGTGAGCCCTGAGGGACACCTGACTGGGCATGATACCAGTTTGACTGAAAACCATTCAAAACGACGGCTTGTTGTCTACCACGTAAGTACGAGTCAAACCAGTCAAGCAATGACCCACCCAAACCTATAGCGCTAAGCTTGTTTATAAGAACTGTGTGGTTAACTTTATCGAAAGCACTACTAAAGTCGGTATAAATGGCATCAATTTCAAGTCCCTTGTCGACACTTGCGCACAGCTCTGAAACGAATGGCACCAAATTCGTTAGAACAGATCGACCTCTGGTAAAACCGTGTTGAGAGTCCGATATTATATTTCTACAAAAGTTTGAGATTACTGGGCATATCAGGGACTCAAAGAGCTTAGCAAAACATGAAAGCAGTGAGATGGGCCGATAGTTTTTGACGCAAGTATTATGGCCCTTTTTAAATACAGGGACAATACGTGCCTTCTTCCATTCTTGGGGGAAGGTGCCCTCCACAAGTGACTTGTTGAATAATATTGTTAAGGGCAGAGAAATACCAAAAATACAGTTTCTGACAAACAGGGGAGGGAAAGAATCAGGCCCGGCACCGCCCGTAACATCAAGCTTCTTAATTTCCTGAAATAAAACTCCTTGCAAATTGTCGTTATGCTAGAAAGAGATGGAGAAAAATCTTTAAGACCTTATATCTTGGTTGTTTTTATAGTTATTCGAAAACCGATTTTTTCTTTCTGTTTATTATATGAATGAGCTTCTATTAAAGAAAAAAAATGTTTTGTCATCTAGCCTATTGCCGTGATATTCGTACAATTTAGCTTTATGATCTGTAAATAAGACAATAGTAGGTACCTAATAATAATAAGCTTCCTCTCTCTTGTTCAACGATTGCGTGCCCAACGGGTCCATAATGATCTTATTTTTGTGAACCACCTATTTTACACATTATGGTATGCAATAAAGATTTTGAATTGAATTGGAAACAAATGAGTATAATATGAAAAAAAAAAACAAATCAAGCAATTAATTAATTATAGTAGCCTAGCATTTAGTAATACTAATACTTTTTAATTTTTAATTAGTGCAAAGGAAACAAAGCCCATACAGCCCAATCATATTTAACGTAAAAAATGTAATACTGCAGTTTATGACTTTTTTCTCTCGCAACGAAAATTAAGCATATTTTGGTGTGGTTTTATACCAACATTTTAATAAAATTGTTGTCATATTCATATACAACGTGTCGCATAATAACTCCCCATAAAAATATAATGTTCATTTAACCGAAGAGAATGTGTCGACTTTAATAACTTGTCATATCAATCGAATTTACTGGCACTTTTGATAGTTTAAATAAAATTAAATATTATAAATTTTATTGGGGGATTTGAGACACGTTGTATATGCTCGAAGAGTGCATTTTTTATAATGTGGTAGCAATTGGCTGTATGACAAGTTACATAATTCAAGTTATAGATAAATTAAAAAACATTGGAGCAGCGGCCAAAAATGAATTTTCATACTTACTTTCCTGGCCTAGGCCGGTAAAGTAATGCATGAGCCAAGAATTACAAACTTTGTGTCTTCTTTTTACTACATTAATGCCTACATTTCCGAGCATGTTTGAGAATAGTAGATTATACACCGAGGGGATAAAGCACTGTTTTATGGCACGAGCGCGATATTGAAACCTGAACGTAACGAAGGACTCCAGATTTAACTCCCGAGCGTAGCGAGGGTGTTATGAGTTAAGACGAGTCCTGAGCGCAGTGAGGGGTTCAAGCGCGCCCAAGACAAAAACAGCTTTATCCCCGAGGAGTGTACTCTACTTTTCTCACCTTTTGCGAGACAATAAAAAAGCAAGGCTACTAAAACAGCGTTTCGTCACTCGACATTTTAACAGAACTTTTTTTCTATTTTGATATATTTTTATAAAATCTGCAGTTAATATTACGTATGTTGTTGCAGCGTCTTACAATACTCGCGGCTTTTGTTTAATTTCAAATGTTTTCCATTCAGCTTGCCGTGGCCAGCTCGATTTTAGAAAAAGTTCGATTTTCAAATTATGTTCGACGCGGCGCCGGCCCCGGCCTTCGAGTATTAGTTGATGTTTTATTACGAAATTAGACTTTAAGGCCATTGCAATAAGAACTATGAAAAGTGAAAATATTACAACCCAGCGGGTTATAATGAGATTCAGTCCAACATTACACCCCGGCTAAAGCCAAGGGCTTTAATGACTTGCTTTACGTAAGGTTTGCATGATATGTAATTTGGCATTGTCGAGCAAGTGGTGTGAAATAGTACATTGTTACCCCAGGGGTGAAAGTAACTTATTTAGTCCGGAGACGGTGTTTGGCGTCCGAGCGTAGCGAGGGCACCAATAGTTCGAGGGACTAAATAATTCTTTAACCCGAGGTAAACACTGTGCTTTTCATTACGAATACAAGGAAAGTAAAAATAAAACAATGAATTAAGTAGCTAAAGAAAAAACGTGTAAATTTTATTTTATTTAACTATATAAATCAACAATTTCTGCTTTAGCCCGCTTTTTCATATAAAATCAGGCGTTAACTCCATATCTGAATCAGATGAACTCATTGTGTTAATTATTAACACAATGCTATACAAATATCATTAACAGTTAATACAAATCTCTGCTATACGGAAGTATTAACAAAACTCTACAAATTGAAAAAACAAATAAAGATCGCATTGTCGCTTTCCCGCTTATTTTGTTTTTTTTTCTGTTGCCGGCCAGCCATTATTTTTTAATTTCATAATTCAAAAAATGATAAATATTTTGCCAAATATATGTTATTTTAAAGAAATAGTTGAAAATAAATTTTAATAAAGTCGTTTAAAAATATATTCCTTAAATACTTAACATTTTGTTATTTCAATTTAACACCGCGCTGTAATTGAGTGGCTGTATAGAAAGTCGGAACATGGTTCAATAAAAATGTGAAAAAAGAACTAGTTTCTTTTTCATAATTTGACAGCAGCTGTTAGTTGAAAGTGACTCCCTAGGGCCGAAAAGTATTATTTTCAACCCGCTCCTCAGGCAACTCAGGCAACTTCAGACCTACTTTCAGAGTATGAGTAATTCAATAGTAGATTAGTAGCTAAGGGTTGGAAGGCATCAATTGCAGCCCGAGATAATTAGCTTGGAAAGCCCTAGGGCGGTAAGTAATTAAAAAAATCACTTCACTATTTCAAAAAGTTCGCGTACATCTAACCATCATAAATTACTTACAGCCCTAGGGCTTTTCTAGCTAGTTTATTACCCTAGAGCGCTAATTGGTCACCTACAAGACCCATTTGGGGGTAATAAGGACCTACTTACCGAACATGAGAGATGTAATAGTAGATTTTATGCCGAGTGCATAAAGCAAGTCATTATTATCCAAGAAGTCGAGGATAATAATGACTTGTGCACGAGTTATAAACTCTGCTTTTCACTTCGATTGCGAGAAAATAAAATAGTAACATAACATACTAACATTTATTTAATTAAAATTCAAAGTAAAATTAGTACAATTTTGAATGCTGAATGATATGGTTTTTCCCGGCATATTAACGGTATTCTTTTGAATTTGAGATGACATGACAGAAGATGGTATATTAAAAGATGATTGTTTAAAATTTAGTTAATTCAACAATAACTGAGAAAATTCAATACGAAAATTTCACGGCTTCTTTCCCGCTACTTTACTTTTTTAAATTTTTGTGCATGATTTTCGGGCAAATAATAAAATATATACAGCCTACTCTTAAATTATTTTGGAATATTGTTTTTTTTAGTGATGAATATGTCTTGATATTTAGTTACTTTTTCGTATTATCTTATTATAAACCAAAAATGCAAATAGGGAAGGATATATTATAAATTAGCAAGTTTTATCCGTGCACAATTTATTATGTTTGGCTGCATGGTCTAAATGGTCACTGCCTTAGTATAGATACATTTAAAAAGCTACTTTTTTGCCCTTGTGCATAAAGTTCAACTTTATGTCGCCTAGATTCTGCATAAAGTAGTACTTTTTCGAGCATGAGAAGTGAAAAATATATTGTGCGGTGTCGCGCAGGGAGGCGCTGGTGCTGGAGTGCGTGGGGTGGGCGGGCGTGCGCGCGGAGGGCGGCGGGTGGGTGGCGGCGGCGGAGGCGGCCGAGCGGCTGGCGGCGCTGCGGCAGGTGTCCGCCGCGGACCTGATGGCGTGCGTGGCCGCCGGCGCCGCGCACGCCGCGCCCGCCACGCGCCGCCTGCTGCTCGCCGCCGCCGCCGTCATGATGCCGGCCGCCACGCTGCGCCGCCCGCTGCGGGACAGGTAGGTACCCACCTTCAAGCCGGGTTTATATTCGTCTGACGTGTGGCGTTGTTTGTGATGCTCTCTGACGTGACGGCTAGCGTTCACATCTATCCCGACAAACGTTTGAGCGACAGATAACTCTTATTTTATAGCCTTAAAAGGAACAAGGACGCTATGGTGGCTGCGATTAGACCTTAAGGTGATTTATTTGCAATCTATCATATCATATTACGAAAACATGTTCCGTTTAGGGTTAAAAGGATTTGAGAAATCAAAGAAAACCAAAAAACTAATACATTAATACAATGTTTCAAAAACTCGACCTCAAAAAACAATAATAAAGTAAAAAAGTACAAATAAGTAATTCTAAAAAAGGTTGCTGTCAGCAACAACGTCTAATAAGTATAAGTTGCAATCAGCATCTCAATACTCTCTCTTTGAATTCTGGGTGGTGATTTTGTAACTCATCGATTGATTGGCAATCGTTATCAGACTGCATGACTTAATAAAGAACAGCGAAATTATGTTCATTAGCTATAAGTATTGGCTGATTTATTCATCAAATATACCAAGACTACTTAGACAACGATATTACAAAACGTTAAACATTTTAAAAATCAGTTTTAATCAAACAGAATTATCAAATCGATGCGATAGTCGATTGCCGATGAGTTACAAAATCACCCACCTGATCTTAGCGCCGAATATTTGTTGAGATGTATCGCTTTCTGAGGTCATAATTATGATGCTTTTTTGAATGAAAACAGTTGTAACTCGCGGCAAGTTGACACGTGCGCAATGTTTTTCCACGAATCGTTCGACTCCGGTTCTGATTCTTCCAAACAGTAGCTCTAATGAACTGACCCCCCTAGACAAAAGCCACATGCTTATTTTTCCGTAATGGTTCCATAGAAAAATGCGTGGAGATAATATTCCCCCTCCCCTGCCGCCCCATTCCCATCGCTCTGGGGGGTTGTTGTCTAAGATATTTATTTCACACCATTTAAGAAGTATAAATATGCATGTTTATGATAGATTTCGTAAAAATTAAGCGAGAAACGCCGATATTTATTCATAAAAATGCAATATAAATTAAATAATTCAATTTTAAATATCTTATTTTTTAATCTGTTCTTCAAATGTCAAAAACGCCTTTCGACATATTGGGTGCCGACGTGACGTCACTCGGATAGTAAACAAACTTGATAATGTTTTGTCGTGCTCTGTGTTATTTGAAATTTCCTAAGTTATTATCACGTTTTTGGGACTTATACTTTATTTTATTAAAATTACATAATGGAGGACGGTAAGTCAATATATATCATAGGTACATAGCATAGCTATAAATACATGACAAAATGTGCCATTTGTTTTGTGATATAAACAACGTTTTCTTTTAATTATTCTATAGTTAGTTTTTCATTTATAAGGGAGACAACAAAGTGGTCTTCGCAGAAATACAGTCTTGTCTTTGTGAACAATGATTTTGAATCTCTTCTGGCCAGTTTCAATCAAGTGTTTCTCATATTGATATCATTTGGCATATGAACCCACAATTTTTATATTTCTGGCGGTACAATAAATCGAAATTGTTCGAAAACGGGAAAGCAGCGAAGCCACGCTCACTTTGAATTTAAAGGAGGTGGCCATGATTTGCCCCGGAAGTCAAAACAATGCTTGAAACTTAGAATATGACACGTACAGAAGTGTTAGATTTATGAAAAATAATCTTTATTTATTATTTCATACTATTTATGCACATTATTTATGTAGAAATTTTAAAAAATATAATACTTTTAAAAATAAATAATGAAGCTGCAGAGCAGTATCAGCATGCTCGGTATGAACGTGCGCTGCGACCTAAATCCAAAGAACTACATCGAAGGCATGTTAAAAATAGCTTCGCGAATACTCGGAGTCTTGAACAAGGTGCGGCGATTCTTCATGGCTGACTAATTGTGCTTGTGGGCGCGCAACACGCATCATTGGCGATGTAGAGGTATCTAAGAACCTCGAATCTCTGCAATTGCGTCACTAAGCGCGTTCTACCGTCTTTACCACGGCCACGGCGAGTGTTCTGAAGAGCTATTTTTCTAATCCCTTCCTCTTCTTTCCTTTAAGGACTTGTCACCGTCTTACGGTGGCTACCATTCCGACACGTACAAAGAAATTTGGTAACTCATTTCTACGTCGCAGAATCAAAAAATTAAATTCCCTACCAGCACACGTGTTCCCTCCCTCTTACAATCAAGAAGCACCTTGCTGGTCGGTAAGGAGAGGATGGCTAGTGCAATGTGTATTCTTTCTCCTGCACTAGCTATCTTCGCATTTGGACTCCACTTTTACTTACCATCAGGTAGAATTTTTTTAGTCATTCGGTATTAAAAATCACTCACTATAAATCGCGCATACCACTACATTTGAATAAGAAACATGATAATTAATTAGCTAAAACAATGCCTAGTTTATTTTTTTCTGCAATATAGTTTTTTAATAGTATTTTAACACATTACATTTATTAACAGAATGGCTTTAGAACTGGAAAGCATGCAGCCAATGGGATGTTTTCTGAAGGAGGAATATGAAAATTATCGTCCACAATATTTCGACGACCAGGTGCATTCGACAGACGATGAATACGATGACGCTATAACAACGGTACGTAAAGTATTCTTCTTTTTATTCACAAAGAAACGTTTGCTTCAATGATCTAATCTTTATAAAATGTTTATACAGCCCGTTGTTGAGAAGAAAGACCTCGTCCCACCAACTGAAAAGAAGATTCCGCTCCTCAATTATCTTCTGACAACTCTACAAAACAAGTTGTCATCTGCGTAAGTAAAATAAGAAAGAGAAAAGATTTACTGTCGCATTGAGTCAAATATATTTTTATGAATTACTAAATGACGTGTCGTTTTATACTATGATTATGGAATTAGATTTTTTTTTCTATATCAAGACTTACTTCAACTAAGAATCAAAATTAATTGACGCCTCTGATTGCGGCAGTTGTTGTGACTATAGACAGAATATATAAATTTCAACATTTATTAGTGTGTTTAAATGTCAATATGATTCTTAGTTTGGGGGTAGCTACACTTAAAGTTTTGTTTTGTATTAAAAGTTTGCTCATTAGCTGTCGTAGTTAATTTAAATTAAGTAAAATTAATTTCCGAACAGGTGTAGTCAACTTTTTTTTCATTCCTACTTGTATTTGCAGATATTTTGATTATATTCAAAATGTATGCACATTCAAGGTTAATATGTTTCCTCTAAATTAGAATGTTTTGCCACGGTAATAGTATAATATAATACAGTAAGTGGACTCTGCCCCTCTTTGAAATTTTATACCAGCTACGGTGCGTGGCCCGCGATAGGGCTGCTCGCTTACCGACCGTGTGCTCCGTTTGACTCGTGCGTATGCCCTGCGGCGAACTGTATTCGTGACAGCCCTTGTAGCTATGGCATAGCTGCTATGCGATCCGAGTGCGATCCCAGATCGAGGCGCGTAGGCATAGCGCGTGTTTCCACCGTTTCTATGAAGTCATTCTACTGTATATACTAAAGCTGGCCATTCACGATCGCCCCAACAAGCCGAATGGATTAGCGCCGCGCCAAAATTGATCCATGAATGTCAAAACTGAAGCGTCTAAAAATTAAGGAAGGCTTTTTCAAAGTTCCAGGAAGCTGAGAAATCCCCATTCAAAATATAAGGAAAAAGTGACGAAACAAGTGAAGCAAAGCAATATGACGCTATGGCGGGCGAAAACTTCTGTCAAATCTGTTACATACTTTAGTATACGAGGGCGGCCCGCTGAACAGCCCATGCCGGGCAATGTTCTAGCGTGTGCTGCGCGTCGTCCTCGTCTGCCCCGCACTCGTGGCACCGCGGGGTGCTCTCCCTTCGAGCAATATTGTGCAGATACTTACCGAAGCACCCGTGCCCCGACAAGATCTGCGTGAGTCGGAAGGTCAGCACCCCGTGATGCCTCTCCGTCCAGCGCCTAAGGACAGGCCGGATTGCCTCGACGGTTCTGTGACCGGAGACCGGCTCTGCTAGGTGCCCACGCCATCGCCGGCGAACTCGACATTGCGCAGACTTACGCCAGCGCTCTACAATGTCAGGCGGCACTCGTCTCAAGCCTTCTGCCTGACGGAAGACCGCACTCTGTTGGTACACCTCGTATAAAACTGAGGCGTCCAGCTCCCATGGTGGGGTGCCCGCCATCACGCACGCTGCTTCGTGGGAAACGGTGCGATACCCTCGAATAACCCTGACGGCCATGACCCGCTGTGGACGTCTTAGCAGAGCCTTGTTTGTAGCCGACAGGGCATTGACCCATATAGGGGCACCATAAAGGGCCATTGACCGCACCAACCCCGTAAATAGGCGGCGGCATGTATCACCCGGCCCGCCGAGATTGGGCAAAAGGCGCCCAAGGGAGGCAGTTGTCCTCAGAAGTTTGGGGCCCAGCTGGCGAAAGTGAGGTGAAAACTTCCATCTCGAATCCAGCACGAGGCCCAGGTACTTAAGTGTTGAACCTACAAGTACCCGACACCCATCGAATTCAAGAGCTGCATCCGCAGGCGGTCTTCGCCTTGGACCATGAAAAAGGATAGCCTCGGTTTTACCGAGAGCTACCTGAAGCCCAAGCCTTTGGATGCGGCGGACCACTTGCATGTTCCCAACATTTGCCAAGCGGACGGCCTCGGAGAATGTAGCCGCCTGCGTGGTGACCAACGTATCGTCGACGTAACAGGTTACGTTTACGCCAGGCAACAAAACACCTCTGAGGACCCAGTCATAACCGATGTTCCACAGTAGTGGGACTGGGCAATAACCCTACCCTATTACGGATTAAGGACTTATTTGTCAACTGGCGAGTGAAAAACTCGCGGCTGCGCGCGAGTTGATACTTTGTTCACGACATTTTACAAAACATTGTTTTATTGTGCGCTATTTTGTTTTATTTTAATGCGCTATTTTGTTAAATACGTCAGATTTTCACGATCGAGCGAGTTGACGACAAAAAAATAGGTTAAATCGGAAGGTGGCAACTCACGCGCAGTCGCGAGTATAACACTCGCCAGTTGACGAATAAATCGGATTAAGGTATAGTAAGCGCCGCGACAATCTGTACTGTTTGACCTTTGATTTGGACCGCTCTTATGTCGTTCGTAATAGAGGCGGTTTTCGAACTGTCGTGGTGCCTACTGTATATGGATATAAACTATGGCCCGATATTTTTCGGGTAATCTTTCGTGTACAATTTTTAAATTTGTTGGTCACTACCTGCCTCCGTCAGCGAGGAGGAGGATGGCGAGGCGGGGTCCGAGGAGGAGCGCACCGTGCATTGCCAGGAGTTCTACCGGTCGGTCTACGAGTGGGCGAGTCCGTCGCAAGCGCACTACGCGTACTCGCGGTTCACGGAGACCAACGGCGACGACGCCGTGCCGCTCGCCGGAGTCTATGCGCCGCACTGCTTACGCCGCCCGCCTCCCTCCGACCCCGCCGACGAACAAGCAGGTAAAGATCGCGGCACATAGTTGAACTAAAATGGCTGCCGTCTGCGCAGGAGTAATCTTCTTTGACATTACGGGATAAACATTTCTTTCGTACGCTCTCACAAATTTTAACTAGTTTTCTTAATAACAAGTAATATTCAAGTCTCTAAGTGATATTGTTGGTGCAGTTATAATCAATAATTATTATAAATTTCATAAGTGAGTGTTTTCTTTATTGTGATTTTGCCAATAATTATATCAGTCGTTTAAGAAGTAAAGTTCAATCCACCCTCCTAACTATTTGTGAAGTAATTAACGGGTGCTACGCGAGAAAAGTCGTTGTGTGCTGTGCTTTCGGTCGAAATCTGCATTCGCGCGGTTATCATACCAGTGACGTGTTGCGTCGTGCGGTCATAGAGCAAATACGTCGTCAGAAAGCAACACTGGGCAGCTAAATCGAGCATCTCAGAGAATTTACCAATTTGACCTCAAAATGAGTTGTGAGGGATGCAAAATCACCATAGAAGATAATGATTGTCTAAAATGCAACAGTTGCAAATCTCGATACTGCCTAGGATGTCTAAACATAACTTCAATCAAAAAAATATCCCAGCTCACTGCGGAGCAGTTGTCGGCACTCAGATGTCCTTCCTGTATGAATGTATCCCATAGGCAAAGAAGGGATAACACGCCCATTAAGTCATCTTTAAGCCCCTGCCTTACTAAGCCAGTAGCCGATACTAATAATATGATAACTATTGAAAGTATTAGTGCGTTGTTCGACAGTAAGCTGGCTCCGACATCTGATGTTGTGATAAACCTACGCAATGTTCTGGCACAGGATGTGAAGACCATGATCTCTTCTGAAATGGAGAGAGTATTTAAAGACCTAAAAGAGGATTTTACGAGAACTACGGACTTTCTAATGGAAGAGATTAAAGAGCTAAAAAATAATGCTGCTAAACAATCTGAAACCATAAAAACACTTCAAAACGAACAGTCAACACTAAAAGAAGAAATAAGTGTAATGCGAAATCGATCCTCCGCTTATGAAAAACTCTCACGCGAAAGAAATTTCGAGATTCAAGATGTCCCGGAATCGCGTAATGAGAACACAGTATCTATGATTAAAACATTGTGTGACACTATACATTTTCCACTTCAAGACCTTGACATTCACGCATGTCGCCGCGTTGCGAAAATGGACCCCAGCTCTAAGCGACCACGTAACGTTGTAGTGACATTATCGTCACCTCGTCTTCGCGATGGATTGATCTCAGCAGCACGCCAATTTAATCGCGAGAATCGTGACGACAAATTGAATGCAACGCATGTTGGCATTGTTGGTAATACAACTCAAATATTTATCAATGAGCACCTGCTGCCTGAAACAAAACAGTTGCACACCGCCACACGAAAGTTCGCTAAAGACAAAAATTACAACTTCTGTTGGGTCAAGCATGGACAGGTTTATTTAAGAAAAAACGACACATCACAAGCGTTAGTAATAAAAAATATAGATTTTTTAAGTACGTTGAAATGAACTCTAAAATAACATTAAGTTCATGTTTTATAGAATATGTGCATATCAAAACTAGTATATACATAAAATGCTGCACCTTTTTATCTAAATTAGCTTTTATTTTTTGTCTTTTATATACTGTCGTTGTATTTTGTGAATTATCTTCACACTTAGTCTTGTATTTTCTACTGGTGATATTAATTATGAGGTATGGCTTTTGTGTTCATCGCAATCTCCATGGCATATATTTGTGGGCCTATATTCACTTTATGTCTATACAGGTTGGTATAATAATATTTATTGAGACTCAATATGTTCCATATATATGGTATGTAAATAGAATACACAACCTACTTTGTCTTATCATAATCTATTATATTTTCTTATATACTGATAAAACTAATTGGCTCAGTCTGGGACCTCGTTTAATATACTTTTTTATAGTGTTATATGTCTCGATCATGTACGAAACATATATGAAATGCTTTCTTTACAAGACATATAGCCACAAATTCTATTTGAGTCGATTTATTGCGTCTTTATTGACAACATATTCTAAAAATTATCAATATGTGAAATTATTTATGAGTTACCTGATACACTATTTAATTATTATTGAAAAACAAACACTTAGTCTAACCTACAAAATTAAAATCTATATAACAGAAGTGTCATGTCTCGGACGTAGTTATTGTTACGAATATTTTTTACTATCGATATGTAGATATCTACATGGTGAGTACAGAATGATTTGTTGGTGGTCGGTCACTGTTTCGCATAATCAGAAATCAAACGTTACCCCGCAGACCTTATATTTTTTAATAATTAAATGTAATGTAATAGCATGTAATAGTATTCGGATCCTACTTCAGTAAAATTCGATTGCACTAAAATTAAAATATACTACCAAAACACACGGGGCCTTCGCACGAAATGTTTAGATCTGTATAATAATATTCTCACTCACAATTTTGACATATTGATTTTTACAGAAACGTGGCTACAGAGCGATATTCTCGATTCTGAATTGTGTGACGATAGATATGAAGTTTTTCGTCGTGACCGAGACCTACATTACACTAGCAAAAAGACGGGCGGTGGTGTTATGATTTGTGTTCGGCGCGAGCTGTGCGCCAGTGCACACAGCGACTGGTCGAGCTCGCCCGTTGAATCGCTATGCATCTGTTTACCGGAGCGAATGCTAGGGACCCCCACCTCGTCACATGTAGCAGTGGCATATGTGCCACCTGAAGCTGCTTTGATGCCTGATAAGATTAACACCGTAAATGACAACATAGTACGCCTAATCGAACGATATCCTCGTGATCATTTTCTTTTAGTAGGTGATTTTAACTTAAGTTGCGTCGAATGGACGACATCCGATTTTCATATTTTACATACTGGATCTACTTTAATACAGAATACGGCTAGTAAATTTCTGAACGATTTGTCATTTATGGGGCTAAAACAATATAACCGAATAGTCAATAAAGACAACAACAATAAAGCATCCTGTATACACGCGTGCTATTGCTAAAGGTAGACTAATGACCGAGCAGGCCAGCAATGTTTACGGCGAGAGGACGGCCAGTTATATTGTGCCTAGATTTATTAACCAACTACCCACCCAAGTAATTGCAAGTATTACTCCTAATAATGTTAAGTGTAAATTGAAAAAATATTTGTTGGACAGCATTAATGAATTAAATTAAGACCATCCTAATGTAGAACCCTAGCACATATTATAAACCTTTGTGGTTTCATTTGTGTTAGTTATATTGATAAGTTTTAAATTTGTACCCTTGATTTGATAAATAAATTAAAAAAAAAAAAAAAAAAAAAAAAAAAAAAAATAACAGAATCTTAGATCTCTGTTTCTGTGATCTTCCTGTATTGACTAACGTTTCTCCTCCCCTTGTTCGGGAAGATCTACATCACCCTGCTTTGGTGTTGGACGTTTTAGATTTATGTTTAAAACCCTTGCAATATTCGAATAATACACCCTACTTTAATTTTAAAAGAGCAGACTATAATAACGTAAATCAATACCTAAATAACATCGAATGGGACCTATTAATTAAAGAACCTAGTATTGACCACGCTCTAGAATTATTTTATAAAATATTGAACGATTGTTTTACTTTATTTGTTCCTCAGTCCACAAGTAGCAATTCAAAACAAAAATTTCCAGTCTGGTACAGTCCAGCTCTTATTAAAATTATAAGGGAAAAAAATAAATTACACAGGCGATGGAAAAAATATTCTAACCAACGGGACTATGATGAGTACTCAATGCTACGAGCTCGACAAAAGCGCGTTCAAGATGATTGTTTTAACATTTTTAAGAATAACGCTGAGCTAAACATCAGACAAAATCCACGCTTTTTTTGGAAATATATTAAGGCTAAGAGGGGCACTTCTTCTTATCCGAATCATTTTAACTTCAATGGCAGAACACTGAATACTCATCCAGACATTTGTAACGCATTTAGTTCTTATTTTCAAAGTGTATTCCTACAATCCTCCGCCAGTGGTCAACACACTGAACTTGTTAAAGAGGGTAGTTCCACTATATCAACTATTGAAATTACAGAAGATATGGTGTTAAAACACCTGGAAAAATTAGATAAAACAAAGGGACCAGGCTCTGATGGTGTATCTTCTTATTTTCTGTGTAACTGCGCAAAAAGTCTAGCCAGACCTATTACATTACTTTTTCAACGCTCCATTCGTGAATGTATCTTTCCATACGACTGGAAAAAGGCACATATCATCCCTATCCACAAGAAAGGCTCGAAAAGTGTAATTACTAATTATCGCCCAATTTCAATTCTTAACACCCTAGGCAAGCTTCTTGAAAAAATTGTGTACCAGCAGATCTACCCTGTTATTGTATCTAGTGTACCAAATACACAGCACGGTTTTCTTAAAGGGCGCTCCACAACTTCTAATCTAGCACATTTTACCGACTTCTTACTTAACAATATGGAAGCTGGCGGCCAAGTGGATGTGATCTACACCGACTTTGGAAAGGCTTTTGATCGGGTAGACCACAGTATTCTGTTGAGCAAACTTAAGAAACTTGGTATTCATGGAGACTTACTGCGATGGGTGACTTCCTATTTGTCTAACCGTTCGCAATCAGTTGTTATTGGTGGATGGCGGTCTGATTACGTTACTGTACCTTCAGGAGTACCCCAGGGTTCGCATCTCGGTCCTCTTTTTTATAATGCCTATTTGTTTGACATAGACACCTGTTTCTCCACCGCTAACCACTTACTTTACGCGGATGACAAAAAAATATTTATGTGTATAAGATCTGTAGAGGATTGTATGAGATTACAGGATGATTTAAATAATCTTTTTACTTATTACAATAATAATAATATTAATCTTAGCATACACAAATGTAATGTCATTAGTTTCAGCAGAAAAAAGACCCCTATAAATTTTTGTTACAGGTTTGATAACATTATAATTGAGCGGGTAGAAGTCGTGCGAGACCTCGGTGTGCTTTTGGATAACAAGTTACTCATGTCCCAACATATTGATCATATTGTCAATAAAGCGTACCGTAACCTTGGTTTTGTTGTACGAACTTGTAAACCTTTTAGCTCATTAATTAGTGTCTTGATTGTATATTATGCATATGTCCGTAGCATATTGGAATATGCAAGCCCTATTTGGTGTCCTCAGTATGAGATCTATATTAACAAAATAGAGCGTATACAAAAAAAACTTACTCATCACTTATGTTACAAATTTAAGTACATCTCTAAGGACTACTTAAAAAGTTGCCGTGAATTCAAGATTCTTACACTTACAGAGCGAAGACAGTTGTTGGATATGGGTCTGTTGTGGGACATGGTGCGGGGCCATATTGACTGTCCGCATTTGTTGTCCTGCTTGTCTTTCCGCGTACCCCTGTATCGCACTCGGCACACTGAACTGTTTCATGTGCCAATGCACCATACTCGATATGGAAGTAATTCCGTCTTAACCCGTCTTCCTCGTCTTTATAACAACAATTTTTCATCAATCGACATATTTCATGAATCTAAGAAGTCCTTTAAAAATAAAATAAAATCTATCTTATTAACATCATCATAATAAGTTTAAATTTCTTATTTTTTTATTGCCTTAAAATCTAATTATTATTATTCGCTAAACAAATTTTACTTTCTAGCGGAACGTCCCAGTTTCACATGGGTAAACGATGACTTCGTTAACGTTTAGTATAATAACTGTGATAATGTAATAATGAAACATCTACTAGTGAAAGTTTTCTTTTAAATCAGCCAATAGTTTTTTAGTAGTTTTTTTTGTATATTGATCACTAATACATAGATACTGCTCTTTTTTTTTTTCAAGAAATTCATTGTTATTTCTTTCTACAGAAAAGGTTCACATGGTTAACTCACACATTTATGTATTATATATTGTGATTATATGTAATAAATGTGTACTTACTTACTATTATAGCTTGCATATCTTTCTCAATTAATATGTAAATTATAAATTAGTTTGCAAGCCTATTGCCTCATAATTGGTATTTATAGTGGATACTTAAAATTCTATTTTCTGTTTGTATAAACATAATATGTAGATAAGATAATTTAATTTTAATTTTAAAATTAATTTAAAATTAATATTAACTAGTTGATTTTCGTGATTTGCAGGAGTAAATTAGTACATGCTTTAGTTTAGAGATCGTACATGTAATGTTGTAAATGTAAATTAATTCAGCTACATCTTTATCGTGCAATTTTCTTATCCTTTAGTTATTTATCTGGTTAAGTTGTGTACATTTTTTTTGGCTATTGCTGTAAATGTACCTATTAAATAAATAAAAATAAAATAAATAAATAAAAATAAAAGTAAGCCCTCGCGCGGTGTCGCACTTTGTTTGAGATCAAAAATCGAAGCAACGAGGCAGATTTGGCAATAGCAATTTAAATTACGTAGGCAAATATTAACATAACATTTAGTTTTACTATTGCACCTTCGCAGACGGCAGCCATTTTTGTTCAACTTATGTGCCGCAATCTGTACAGTACCGAACTGGCGGAGGTGTCACCATCACTGACCAAGCAGGTGCCCCGCCCCGCAACTTAGCAAGCAGATTCTGCACTCAAACCACCAGTCGCCCGGCCTATTCGTGAATGGCTTTTGTTTAAATGCCTACTAGAAATTTACTAATTTTACTAACAATAATTTCGAAATGTCTGTCAAAATAGATAAATACGCGCAGATCATGTTTCATTAAATATTGTAAGCACCTACCAGATTTTACGACCAATTGTTATTAGAATTGTCCGCCAAAATGCTTAAATGCTCATTATAATAATGAATATTTCGTTTTCTTATTTATTGACATTGACAGTTTCCCCAATATAATTTGCAATAACTACTTACTAACAACTTACTACTAAGCTATAAACGTATTGCTTCTAAGTTATAAACCTGCGTTTTCAACATACCGTGTTTATGCCATGACCATTCGAAGGTACGTTCCGAATGAGCTTATATAGATGAGAATGCTCTGAGCGCTCGTAAGTGTAGGTATAGGCTAACTTCGTGTTTCCGAAGATGTCCGACACATCTTGGCAGTATAATGTTATAGAGCTGCTCTTGTGATTGTAAATTATTTTTTGACCAAATTACTTTTTGTCAATTGTCTTTGATAAGTTAGACGATTGTTTCCGATGTTTTCCGATGGCCATTATTTATCTTGATGTACATACTGTAACTATGGCTGGTCCCTTGTGATAACGACCTGTCAGAAATTTTACGATTTCAAATTTTTGTTCGTATAGTCGTGCAGAAATGCGCCGAGGAGCTGCTGTACAAAGACACGCCGCTAAGCGTGGCGTGCTTGCTGCAGACCACTCAGGACGTGGAGGCGACCAAGAAGATGTTGGACTCGCATAACTCTGAGACGGCGACGTGCGCGGCGCTATACGCCACTCTGATCAAGTGCAACGCTCCAGAGCTGCGCGACAACGTATACCTCACCTCGCCCGTCGTTGTGAGTCCGCTTTTTCCTGAGATTCTTAATTGCTATAGAAATATACTTTGGATACTACTGCCATATGTTGTATCAATTACTATTTTCCGAAAACCCCTTTGCACCTATGAGTAATGAAACGATCTATAAATTTTGCGACTGTGGTGTATTTCTTTAACACATAAACACATTTATTCATAAAAAAAACCTAACTTTTATAAAGCTGATTATGAGACAATAAACAAATATCTAAATAGTACAGACTGGGCATCACACTTTGCTAACTGCAAAAATGTAAACGAAATGGTAGAATGCTTCCAGGAAACTATTAAAAGTCTACTCCTCTACAACCTCATGTACCTAAGCGTTCTATTGCACGTAGTAAGTATCCCGTGTGGTATACTGGTACTCTGATAAGGCGGTTGAATGAAAAAGAAAATGTAAGGAAAAGGTACAACAAATACAAAAATCCTATGGATGCACTCGAACTTAAATTATTAAAAAAACGTTGTAAAAAACTTACTACAGAATGTTATAATACGTACATTAGAAACATTGAAGCTAACATAACGGAAACGCCAAAATTATTTTGGTCCTACATAAAATCAAAAAGAAACAAAACTAGTAGTTATCCGTCTATGTTAAGTAATGGTCATAATGTAACGAATGATGGCACTGAAATTTGTAACATGTTTGGCTCTTTTTTTTCTTCAGTACATAACATAGCTAACCAAGGGGAACTCCCTGAAGATGCTTCTATACAGCATATAAAATGCTCGGACAGTTTTTCGCATTACCAAATTGATTACAATAAACTGCGTACATTAGACGTAAACAAGGGGCCTGGTCCCGATGGTATTCCACCAATTTTTATTAAGCAATGCGCTAGAAATCTAGTAAAACCTCTGTTAGCAATATATAACACATCCCTAGATACTGGTATTTTTACGGATCAATGGAAAATAGCCAAAGTGATACCGATTCATAAAAACGAAAATAATACTTTAGTACAAAATTATAGGCCTATATCTATCCTTAATATTTTTGGCAAGATATTGGAATCTTTTGTTTGTGATGGTATGCAATTGTATTTTAAGCAATACATTACAACACATCAGCATGTTTTCGTTCGCGGTAGATCTACTACCTCTAATCTGGCATGTTTCACGGAAAAAGTCACAAATGCATTGGATGAGGGTAAATAAGTACATGTCATATATACTGATTTTAGCAAGGCATTTGATGGGGTACCTCATAATATTTTAATATCAAAATTAGCTAACTATGGGTTGACAGGTACGCTATTAAATTGGTTAAAGTCGTATTTAACAGGAAGGTCCTTTTATGTAGTAGTTAATGACTTTGAGTCATCAATATACCCCATAGGTTCCGGAGTGCCACAAGGTTCTCACCTTGCCCCAATTTTATTTAACTTATATGTCAATGACATACCAGATCCTATTAAGAACTCAAGCCCCTTTATGTATGCTGACGACTTAAAAATCTTGAAAGTATTTGACACTGTATCTGATACTGCAGCCTTACAAAATGACCTAACCGAGCTTGTGACTTGGTGTAGAATGAACGGCATGCGCCTTAACCCTAGTAAGTACATTAATTTCACTCGCAGCACTAATAGAGTTATAAAAAATGTTGGAAACCAAGTACTAACTGAAGTGGAATTAATACGCGACCTAGGTATTCTGTTAGACAAAAAACTAACGCTTGTTCCACACCTAGATCATACCATATGTAGAGCATCGAAAATACTTGGATTTGTGATCCGTAACATCAAGGCTTTCTGTAACCCAAAGACCAAAATTATTCTCTATAACAGTTTGGTAAGGAGCATGCTAGAATACGGGTCTATCATTTGGCGACCTCACTATGCTACTCACATGATGAGAATCGAAAGCATACAAAAGAGATTCTTATGGCATTTGACGTTTGCACAAGGCGAGTCTAAGAAATATAGATCCTACACAAGCAGATTAAAGCGGTACAACATGGTTAGTCTCGAACAAAGAATAGAGATATACTGGACTTGACGTTCTTATACAAATTGGTTCAAAATTTGATAGACTGTCCACAATTGTTGAGTGCTATACATTTTAGAATCCACGTAATAAAATCAACAAGTTATTGATGCCACCTCAGCGCAAAACTAATTTCGGACGGCACTCACCAATTCCACTTTGTGATCTTTACAATAAACATTGTAATGATATTGACCTTTGTGACACTATTGCAAGGGTTCGGAATACACTGACTAGTCGTCTAGGCTAAATTATAGAGTAAAATCTGTACGTAAAAATAATAAGTATATTTGCTGTAGTTTTAAGTCTCTAGTATAGAAAATTAGTGTTAAGGTACCATTGGAATTTTTTTATGTATGTTGTGTTTGTCTGTAAGAGGTTATACAATTAGATCCTTTTTATTTATTTTTAAGTTATGTAATTTTCTTTGTATTAACTGTAGTCAAACCAAAAAAAAAATCCAAAGCGCAATTTTAGGAACTAAGTAGGCAATGCGACGCTCTTAGTTCGCTAATGCTGCTGGCGTAAGCGTCCATAGATATACTCGTATATACCCAATGAGTGATAATTCGTACGGGAATGGATATGGATGTCGTATGGTTTCAGTTGGCCCGCACGACGCTGACGCAAAAGAACGCGTCGCAGGAGCAGCTGGCGCTGCTGGGCGAATGCGTGCGACGGCTTGCGGGCGCCAGCGACGCCCAGCGGCTGCGCACCGCCGGCTTCGGCGTCAGCACCGCGCTGTTCACGCACGACGCCCAGTACCGCGCCGCCGCACTGGGCCGCCTCGCCAGGTGGGCACACAGTCACACGCCTCCCCTCAGCCGGCGTTGTTAACGATCAGCACCGCGCTGTTCACGCACGACGCCCAGTACCGCGCCGCCGCACTGGGCCGCCTCGCCAGGTGGGCACACAGTCACACGCCTCCCCTCAGCCGGCGTTGTTAACGATCAGCACCGCGCTGTTCACGCACGACGCCCAGTACCGCGCCGCCACACTGGGCCGCCTCGCCAGGTGGGCACACAGTCACACGCCTCCCCTCAGCCGGCGTTGTTAACGATCTGCACCGCGCTGTTCACGCACGACGCCCAGTACCGCGCCGCCGCACTGGGCCGCCTCGCCAGGTGGGCACACAGTCACACGCCTCCCCTCAGCCGGCGTTGTTAACGATCTGCACCGCGCTGTTCACGCACGACGCCCAGTACCGCGCCCCTCAACGATGATCTTGCTGATGTTTGTTTTTATACAATTAAGTTGGCAAGTTGTAGGCTGCCCACCTAATGGTAAGTATCTACAGTCGCCTATGGACGTGTAGTTCCTGTGAGACCTGCAAATCTACAACTTCGACCTGATATTGAAATAACAAGTGTAGAAAGGCTATAGGTGCTCTGAACAAAAAATTAGACCTTATAAGGCTGGCGATTGACCAAATGGCAATGGAAAGGATTATTTAATTGACAATACTCCGAATTGACATACCTATTCAAATTCGAAATTATTATTCAAATTATTTTTTAGCCATTTCAGGCTCTTATTAATTTCAGAAACAAATAGGAAATTTGAATTAGAAGATTTTATTTATGCGTACACAATGCACTTTTACACAAGGTTAAGGTTATATCTTGCATGTGCATATAAATACTGCACATCCAACCATCCATCCCAATACGGGTATAAGGTAGAAGGATAAAAATTTCTACACCGGTTCGGAATTTAGGAAAGCCTTCACTAAATAAACAACCATGAAATTCGGAAGGTGCGTAGGGAATGTACCCACAAATAGCGGTCATAAAACCAGTTTCGCCGAAAAAACAACAACTGAGTTTATAACCATTTTAAAAAAATAAGTTCATAATTTGGTCAAAATTAGGTTTCGGTTTTATTTCATCATGACATTGATGCCACTTAGCACTTTTTATTCAACTGGCTCAAATGACCAGAATCCAGGAACCTTATAAAATATCAAAGACTTGCTGCATCTAACAGACAAGGCATGTTTTTTGTGCATATGCTCAACATTTTTCATTTTGATTTGAAACATTATCATAGCCTAGCTAGATTAATAGAAAAAATATTGCTTTAATAGACGCTCATTCATATAATAAACAGAAAGAAAAAATCGGGTTTCGAATAACTATAAAAACACCCAAGATATAATATAAGGTATTAAAGATTTTTCTCCGTCTCTTTCTAGCAAAACGGCAATTTACATGGAGTTTATATGGCCGTACTCAACAATGACGTCACGGTTGATGTCGGATCTCTCTGTCTAATCGCTCACAAATTAACAGCTTAAAATGCTTGTATCTAATGTATTCCTAACCCGATTTAAATTCTAATTTCACATGATTGCATCTTTTTCTACGGTATTTTAATATTTTATGACGAGACGTGAGAATTAGAATTCAGTTATCATCCCAGTTGAAAAAACTTCTCTTGAAGTAATGACAATTTACTTCAAGAGAAGTTTTTTAGAGGGCTTGGGCTTTAGGCCTTTCATTAACTCCGGAAAACATTTTAAATGAAGCCGACAGTGTTATAGAAAACCTTTTACCCTTAAACTCACGAGTACAATACGTAAAATCTTAAACTTCTATTTTCAATTTTTGTCGTGAGTTTTTTTTATTAGGGTTCCGTAGCCAAATGGCAAAAAACGGAACCCTTATAGATTCGTCATGTCTGTCTGTCTATCCGTCCGTATGAATAGTTCTTCAAAAATTATATTGAGGTTTCTAATATAATTTTTTTCTAAACCGAATAGTTTGCGCGAGAGATACTTCCAAAGTGGTAAAATGTGTGCCCCCCCCCCCCTCCACTGTAACTTCTAAAATAAGCGAATGATAAAACTAAAAAAAATATATGATGTACATTACCATGTAAACTTCCACACTCTAACAGGCTCTAACAGGCAGGTACTTTGTGCTCGGTGCAATAATCTACTATTGTTTCATATATTTTTAATTGTTGTTTCATTTCTAGATAAAAATCAAATCAAATCATCGAAAAATTTGGTTTTCCAATATACCTATTTCGTGACGCCTAGTCATAATAATAGTCCAAAGGAAATATAAACTTGAAATTACAGTGTATACGGATTTTTTTGATTTAATATCATTCCACTATAATGCATAGCTTAATTAAATTAAAACAAAAGAAAATATTTCGCATCTAAAAATAACATGTTTTTTTTCGATGCCTTTGAATTCGTTCAAATTATTAACAAACACGAGACAAAAATGTTAAAAAAAAAAACAAAAAAGTCTGCCGAAACCCGGGATTGAACCGGGGACCTTTAGATCTTCAGTCTAACGCTCTCCCAACTGAGCTATTTCGGCTGTAGGAAAATAAGCTAAATTGCTTATCACACTGTTTCATTGCTTTCTTTAGTAGTTTTTATGCCTTAGCTTAGAACTTTATATATTTTTTTGTGGATAATATGTTATTATGCGTTGGGTGCTAATTTATTGCTTCGGAATTGATTCCAATTATATTAATATTTTGATTGGAATCAAACTACAAGTTGATTAATAAGTTAATGTGTTTAGGCCTTAGTCAACTACGCTGACCCAGTGCGGATTGGTCGACTTCACATACACCATTGAATTTCTGTACATGGCAAGATCAAACCCCTATCCTCCCGATTATAAGACCAGTGCCGAGCCGAGTCCACAGTGCCACCGATGAAACGAACTAACAAACGATTTAATTGGCAATAATGAATATTGAGCACAATAATCGATTGATCGAACTATGCGGTCGAACTACCTGACCACAGGGTATAAAACTATCCTCTCTTTTGAGTTGGACGAAATTACATTATAATAGTTTTCCTGTTAAAATAAATAAATATAGGTATGGCAAATTTTATCAAAATTGGTTAAAAATAGTTTCGGAGTTTATCCCGGACAAACATCGTGACGTGAAATTTTTATGTATATTAGATAAATATAGTATATGTATGTATAGTATAGCGTGTTATTTTATATCCATTATATTTAGTTTAATAATAATAATAATAATAGTTTATTCAGATAAATAATCATGTAACAACAATTGCTTTACTCCGCCAAACTGTATAACAGTTTGTTGGCAGATGTAGCTCCCTTTTACTTTTTAATATAATAACAATTTTTTATACCTCACATTAATTTACAATAATTGCTAGCGTGAGTTATATAAGATAATTAAGGTAGGAGCAGTCCAACTCCAATGTAGATATTAGTAGCATAATTTTAATACAGTAATAAAGTTAAGCATTAGAATTAGACCACGTCCATATCCTACACATATATAGACAGGTAACATTTATATTTTCGTTACATTGAGTGTGCTAAATTATTTGCAAAATTTTTTAGTAGAAACATGCATGTTTTATTTTTAAAAGATTTCTTGGTGTCACTATTATTCTTGATTGGCAATAGTATTTCATTAAAAAATTTTGGTACTAGGTATTTCCTAGTCCTTTGACCAAAGTAGTTGTTGGCAGGGGGAACTTCTAAAGTGTTGTTGTCTATTCTACAAGTTCTGGTACATTTGCAGTTTTTAAAGTCGATATTACCGTAATGTTCAAGTGCTAACACTAGTTTCACCTTATCGTGTACTGGCAGCATGTTACATTCTATAAACAACTCCTCATAATTACTACTTTTACATTTATTTTTAATATTTTTATTAGTTAATAATTTCAAAAACCTTAACTGTATACATTTCAATTTGTCCAGGTAAGTTTTAAAAGTAAGACCATAGCTGGTCAAGCCATAAGACAGTAACGAGTCAACCAACGCATAGTATACAATATATAAAGTTGCCTTATCCAATATGCGGCAAAGGTAATGAAATTTCACAAGTACTGATCTTAGCTTGTCACACAGATTAGAAATATGTATTTTCCATGAGAAACTGGAGTCTACGACTAATCCCAAGTACTTGTACTCTCCCACCACCTCAATCGCATCGCATGTGCACTGCGCGTGTGCGTGCGCAAGTCCGGCGGCGCCATGCAGACAGTCATAGCTATGCCCCACAATGCGCGGTGAGCCACTCACCGCCCTGAGATACGGGGAATGGATACGCATACATTTAGTTTTATTCATATTGATTATTATGCCATTATCATGGGTCCATTTTATTATATTGTTAAAATCGAGTTGTATATTATTTTCTATTATACTTAAATCTTTATCCGCATATAACAAACACGTATCATCAGCGTACATGTATATTTTACAATTCTGTATTACATTGCACATACTGTTCACATGCATGATGTATCCAACGGGTCCGAACACGGAACCGGTCGGCACACCACAGCTAATGGGCGTAGGCTCACCACTCACGCCATCAATGACTGTCTGCAGTGTTCTGTCTGTCAAGTAAGCGCGGAGCCACCTATTCAGTGGTCCCGCGATTCCACATTCCTCCAGAGCACACAATAGTTGGTGGTGGTCCAGAGTGTCAAAAGCCTTTTTGAAGTATATGAAGACCACCACCACCTGTTTTCGTTCATTCAGACATTCATTGACGGCGTCAGTGAACTGAGTTTGTTTGACTATATTAGGCATTGATTTACTATCAAACGTAGATAGAGCGCTTCATACAAAATTGCGCTTGAAATCTGTCACCTAATCGACTATACATTTGTATTCGCTGAAATATACTTGAATATGCACGCCCGAATGAAAATTACCATAAAGAAAGTACTGAATTTATCGAATTCAACCTTATTCTGCATTATTACAGCAACTATTTTAAGTACAACCGTGGGAAGTTACATCATTTCATACCTAGCCACAGATCAAACGACGTTTTAATAATTGAAACAAGAAAATATCAACTTTATACTCTCAAACATAATGCTTGAAATTGCTTATCGCGTTGTCGCTCCAACGCATGAATGAGATAACACATCGTGATACGACGCCCGTGCGAGCGAGACGATTGTGATGTACTGACACTGACGCGAAGCGACATGTTTATGATTAAAATAATTGTTTTTGATTGGTTTTTACTTATAAAACGAATATTTGAATACATGATAAGATGTGTAGTGAGTTTAGTGACGCAAAAAATGAAATCCCGTTTTTTTTCTGCAGTTTCTGGTTATTGTTACCACAACTTTTGAATGCGCACTTCGGCATGTTTACGTGCCGACAGCTAATCAGTCACTATGGAAAGGAACTGCACGAGTCGCGATTGAGCAGTTCTTCACCGGCCCACTTTTCGTTCGTTCATGCGTTATCTACGTTTGGTAGTAAATCAATGGTATTAGGTGCATATTGCGGCATATATCTTGAACAAAAATAGCTGCCGTCTGTACAGGTGCAAACCTATTCAAGCAGATTCAAGCCTATTCAGATTTAACAACAGCAATATTGGTTTCGCAGGCAAACGTTCGCATAATATTCATTTTCAACACACTTGCTCGTAAAGTGGGTCTTATTACCTTGCATTTAAACCCGTTATTCAGTATATTAAACACGAGTGCTTTTCACTTTACATAATCGCACAACTGCGGTAATCTTAACACGACAAATTCTAATTTGTTCAAGATTGCAAAGTAAATGTATGTCCAGTAAGCATTCTTAAATTAGTCGCTTAATACTTTTTTTTTTAACACGACTTTATGCGGCTGCCAATTGGAAACAAATGAACAACCTACTACTGGTTACTTAAATATTAAATTAACAACGACATTTAAACACACATTTAAAAACAATATTTAATTACTATAACTAAAATAAATTATTAAAAATTCACACAAACTTGTTTTTTAAAAACTAAAATATTCGGTTTATTTAGTTTAGAATTTTGGCTGTTGGGCCTTTTTTGTTGGCTGTTTGAAGAGTTTAGCCATGCCCGGGCAGCGCGCGAAAAAAAAAGGCGCGCGGCATTTTCCCGCTATTGAAATTTTTTGCCTTTTTGTTGTAATTGATAATTGATTATCTACAAATATGTCGAGTCCAAGTGAAGAAGAATCCATATTATTATCTCCGCCGGAAATAATTATAGAGGCGCAAAGCGCGAGTAATAGTTTCTTGCCGCCGAAGTCAAAGGATAAATACTTGGCGGCATACGATACTTTCATGCAGTGGAAGATTGTTAAAAAGCACAGTCATTTTCAGGAAAATATTAATACCACAAGTTCTTTTATTTTCCTCACAAGTGTGTTGAAAAACGTCGTATGATACACGCGCGCATTGGTCATTACGTACTCTGCTTTCTTGTCGGCACGCGCACGATATCGCCTCGTACGCAATATCCGACATAGCGCGCTCGTATCATAATGTACTATTTTATATTTGCACCAGCATAGATGACAGCCATCTTTGTTTAACTTACATGCTGCGATCAGTATAGTCGTAGGCATTTACCTGTTCATTAGAAAAAAATGTGTCCGCGTGTTATGATTTGGTCCGTGCCTTTTAGGTCCGCGGACAAAGAGCACGTAGAGTTGGCGTGCTTCATCGGCCCCAAGTACGATATAGACCCTGTGGAAATGTACCTGCAGCACTACGAAGCCTACCCTACCAGCGCTGTGCATCCGCCAGATGATGTCATCGAACAGGATAACGCGCACCAGCGGTGAGTCCTTTATAATCTCAGCCCCCCCAGTATGACCACAGAAACACGATATGATATATCGATATAAACTGTTAAAAAAAGTTGGATTTTAGAGTTATCTTCAAGCTTTGAGTATGTTTTGGATATTGGTATCATTATTTTGTCGATAAAATTTCAAGGTAGCCATTTTATCCAATATATTTTGACAGTTCATATCGTGTTTCTTTCTTTCCTTCTTTCTTTCTTTCAAATGTTCCAGGACGCTGCCTCATAGCGGGTTGGTGGGGGACATAGTCTCGCGTGCATATTTTTCATCTTAAATATTTTAATTTATATTGCTCAACGCTTCGTACACTTTACAGCATTCACCTGGCCACGAAAGCAGTAAAACTTTCGAAACATACCTTGACCACACACAGTTGTTTGGTGGTTGAAGGTTCAGACAAAACTAATTATACTTAAGATTAAATATATTTAGTGAGTTTAATTACGGTAATTAGTTTCAATAAATGGAGAGTACTCAAACAAATAAGAGACCCAACATTTTTACTTCTCGAGTTTAAACATTTTTGTTAGTTTATACATATTACATGCAGAAACATTTCATCCAGCTTAGAATCTTTAAGACGTTTCATCGAATCTTTCTTTGTTTGATTATCTTATTATTATCAACATCATGTAATATTTAAAGAACAATGGCAGAATAATATCCGAAAGAATCATTTAGCGTCCAGAAATTCCAACATTACAAATGTGCTTAAAATGATATCTTATGATTTTTCCAAAAAACACTTAAATGTGAAAAAGTCTGAAAAAAAAGTTTCATTTTTATGTACGACAAATGACTAAAAGTTAATTATGAGTTCCTTCGACAATCACTGCGGTCCGATTTGCCGATTACCTGTCAATGCCGGTTTGAATTTGTATTGTGTTGGGAGTAGTAAGTGTTACAGATCTGTCATGTCAGCGCTATTACACGTTACAGCAAATCACTGTAACGTAGAAAATTATTATATGATGGCAATAACTTAAGTCACAGATAGCGTAAGCGCGCTCACAGTTGATTCGAGATGCGAAATATCAATTCGGACCGCATTGTCTATTTGACATTTGACCACAGACTAATTAGAGAGTGGTCCGAATTTCGCTGTTTTGTTTTGTTTGTGCGTAGCTTTGCCTACTTAAGTATTTCCTGTTGATTTTTCGTGCTTTTGAGTAACTCTTGACTGCTACTGGACTACTGAGATCTCCTATCATGACTGCTGACTACTGCTAGACAAAGGATTTCGATTCTCGATGACGTTATTTACGGTTTTAAGAAAGAACCTCTTAAAGTTTATGCGTCTATAACTTTTTTCCAGACTTCGTAGAACATTCATTCTGCTATTATTTTACTAAGGAATTAAAACTCTTTAGTTTGGGATATTGTTCATGCATGTTCACTAATCAACATATATCAACAAAAATTTGTTAGGGAGTTTGCCATTGTTCTTTAAAACATTATCATGTTATGTTTTAATATGTTTATTAAGGTGTTCGTGCCTACGCTTGAACCACACATGAGATAACACCCTTGTAACTCAGCTTCATTTATTCTTAAATCGCCAATAGCGCCATCTTTCCCGAACGATTGGTACTAACTTGCTCGCCCGGTGACAGCGCTCGGCGGCTGCCATAGCTTCAACCAGTACGTCTTTGTAACTCAGCGGGCAAACACGTGCACAAGACAGAGGGAAAAGAAAATAAAATAAATATTCAAATAAAAAGGGGTAAGTAAGTGTAATTATTCCTTTATTTGACGACTGTAATTCCGCTCAGCGCCCCTGGCCCAGCGACGAGACGCAGTCGCCTTAGTGCGCAGTCGTCATATTGCGTGTGTAACGCATGTCGTCTCGCGGTGTCGCCTTGCAAACCCACCGCGCGCTTACGACGATGCGTCGTCTCACTGGTCGACGTCGGCTTGTTAGCCGGTCGTTCTGCACGCCGACACGGCTCCGTACTGTCGTCTCGCGGTGTCGCCTCGCACACCGCGCGCACATACCGACGCGTCGTTCGTTTCACTGGTCGACGCCGGCTTGTTAGACGGTCGTTCTGCACGCCGACAGGGCTTTATACTATCGCCAGTAAGGCGGCTTATATAATGACAGCCGCTACCTCACAGGGCGGTACGGGCTGGTCGGCCTGCACGACGATATAATTTTTATGATATATTCATACATACCTTGGTCTAGTTTCATACGAAATGACAATGCTAATAAGTATTGTGTTTTTGTTTACAGATCATGGCAAGCCTGCCAGTGACATCTATGGGCGATCTAGCTCAACTCTTCCCACAAGATGAGGATGAAAAAACAATATTTAACGCGGTCATCAAGTCTGTCCAAGAGAATTATCCCGCTACATGGGTAGAGTGGAGAGTCCAGAATCACTCGTACGAAGAGCTGTTTGGTGAGGAAATTTCATCAAAGACCGATGGAAAGCTGAGGTTTGGGATACCTACAGCCGAACTAGTACGGGCGTTTAACCCCAATGCCCGGGACCTGTCTGAAAGGGCCTACAGACACATTAGGAAGGTGTTAATCTCTTGGCCATTGGGAAGAGCGTTAATTTACTCCCCACATGCAATAGTATCGAAAGTCCATGCGACCGCTTACAGTCAGTTCATTAACATTATTCGGGAACTCAGGGCACAGGGCAAGCTGACGAACAGAGAAAGGACATCCAGAATAATCTCTGAGGGAAACGTCGAACAACCTACTACTAGCACCCCAAGCTCGACAGCGTCGAAAACTCAAAACACAGGGGGGGCAGCTCATCATAGTCATTCGGGATCTGGTGGCAGTACTCCATCCACCACAGCAAAAAAAAAGAAGAAACGAAGAACGGGGGTCTTCGCCTTCGAAAAGGACCCACGAATCCATCAATCAGGGGAGTGACAACCATCTCATGGCAGAGATTTTCCATCAACAAATGGAAATGTTTAGTAAAATCATTGAAATGCAGTCGCAACAAAACGAGAACATTTCCAAGATCTATGCCTTGGCAAGTGCGTCCAAGGAGCAAGATTTGAATGAGACATTGGATTCGAATCCGGACAATACCGTTCACAATCAGGGGAGAGAGAATCCACATCTCTCACCCATTCGCTTTTTTGAGGATAGCCATTCAGTCTTAGATAACGCAGAGGAGGCAGAATCGATTCTCAGGGACGTGATGGCAAAAGCTGAGCGACGTCTAAAAGATTATCAGAAGGCTAAATGCAACGGTTTAAATGAATTTGATTTCAAGCCTAGTACAACGGAAACGGAGTCAAAATTTTCAAAAGCAGATCCAGTATTACATCAGGAGGCAGAAGTATGTCTGAGACCCAGTCTCAAACATACTTCTGCCAACAACGACGCTTGGAAGAATGTACGTTGTGCAGAAGTGCAAAAGCAATTCCAAGCAACGCCAGTTTTCTCATCACTGAAACCTAATAATCAATTTGCCGGTATAACCCCCAATTGGACGTCAGTTGGCATTCTGGAAAAAGTTGACTTAGTCTTGGGTGCCATAATTAATGGATTGTTGCAGCAGAGAAAATTTTTTGAGAAGCTAATGAATAACTTACCAGCAGAATTCAAGAAAAGAGTAGGTAAGGACTTTCTGGCGAGCGACTCTAAATTTCGTAAGAAATCAGATGACCTGCTTCAATACCGTTTCTTCCCCACTGCTCAACTCGGTTGCTCAACTCAGTAAAGTTGAGCAATGGGTAATACCCACGGCTCAACTGGTAATTGCTCAACGTGTGTGGACGAAGGAGCGAGATAATTCAGCAGAGAAGAGATACCTATAAAATAAAAAACAAAGCTCTGCATGAGATAATTCATAGCATTCCGCCCTCAGGCACTCACCTATTTCAAGAGCCAGAGTTCTCGCAGGCTGTGAAAGACCAAGGCGGTATTCATAAATTTTTTCCTTTTAAGAAACCGCGTACCACAAGGCCCTTTCAGAGGCCGGATAACAAAGAAAGAAGTGGAAACCACAAAAGAGAAACGCAAAGATTCGATGGCAAACATTTCAACTCCTCATATAACTCCTACAACAAAAAAAGTTACCCTGGTGGCAGCGCAAAGCAAGAGAGGAACGCGAAAACGCAAAACAGTAAGTGGAAAGGAGCTAAGAAGGCATGACTCAAAACCTTTCAAAGCAGGCCAACTCTTGTTACATCGGAAAAAGTGGACGTCAATAGGCGCTCCCTCTTCTATTATAAAAATCATCTCCGGTTACAGAATCCCATTTCGAATAAAGCCACTGCTAATAAAGTTGACAGATCGAAGCATATAATTCGAAACTCGAGCCTCAGAAGAAATGAAACTCGAGATAAAAAAGATGCTATACTGGGGTGCGATTCGTCTAAGCAAGCACATTACAGGGTTTCTGGCTCCAATGTTTCGGAGGAGAAAGCAAGATGGAACAAACAAAATGATTTAACCTTTTTAAGTTGAATATTGGCCATATTCAACTTAAAAAGGTTAAATCATTTTGTACATGCTCACAAATTCAGGTTACTAAATCATTATCGAATTCCAACAGTACTCACGCCAAAGGTTTTTATGGCAAAAATAGATATCTCGCAAGCCTACTATCCAATCCCGATAGTACCAACGCATTGCAGATTCTTATCTCTAGTCTACGAGGGAAAGATATACGAAATGACTTGCCTACCTTTCGGCCTGGCCAGCGCCCCATCTGCTTTTGCCAAAGTCACAAACTGGCTAGCACATTGGTTCAGGCAGTCAAAAGGTATAAACATGGTGGTATACCTCGACAACTTTCTAGTCGTTCATCCAGATCCAGACATCTTAAGACAACAAGCGGAGTTTGTGGTCTTAAAACTGGAAGAATTAGGTTGGTCGGTGAACAGAAAGAAATCCCAGTGTCTGGAATATCTCGGAATAGTTTGGAATACCAGAGACAATTTAAAAATGCTCTCGGACCTAAAGATCAAGCAGTTAATCTCTCTCGTTCAAAAGTTCTTAAGGAACAAGTTATGGAGTTGGCACGATGCAAAGGTCATGTTAGGGAAACTAAACTTTGCAACCTTTGTGGTGCCACTAGGAAGACTTCACTGCCGAAAACTGCAAATGGAAGCCAAAAAGTTACCAAAATCAAGACGACACAAACAGTTCCGAATATCAGAGGCGGGCCTCTTGGAAGTTCAGTGGTGGACAAGAAACGCCGCAAGGAAGACACCTATTCATCATCCCAACCCGACAATGTTCGTGACTACAGACGCAGCGGATTCAGGTTGGGGAGCAATAGCGAACGGTCAAAAAATGTGGGGACGTTGGAAGAATTCTCAGTCTCATTGGCACTGCAATCAAAAGGAACTTTGGGCACTGTTCGAAACTCTGAAGCGCTTAGGAACCACTCTGCAAGAGAAATCTGTAATTTGGCAGACGGACAATCGAACAGCAGCTGCGTACATACTCAAACAAGGAGGTACAAGATCCAAGAGATTACTGGAAACGACAATGAAAGTTCTCCATTTATGCCATCAGTACCACTGCAACCTGACCGCGCGCTATATTCCTGGCCCATACAACGGCCTGACCGACAGCTTGTCAAGAATCAAGAGCCTCCCAGAATGGCATTTAAAACCTCAAATCACAAAGGAGATCTTTCACCGCCTCGGAACCCCAGAAATAGACCTCTTTGCGTCTCGGTCAGCGGCTGTACCACAGTATGTGAGCGAAGATGTTTCCGACGTAAGGAGCCAATTCACGGACGCGTTCAGCATGACGTGGCATTACAATCTGGGCTGGCTATTCCCGCCTCCCGCGCTTATTCCGAGAGTCCTTCATCATCTGGCAACGTCGACGGGAGTTTACCTTCTGGAGGCCCCAAATTGGCACAAGGCATTTTGGATGCCACAAATAAAGCGCCGCGCCACCCAACCACCATGGGAAATACCGGATCTACATCTCAATTTGGTGGATCTACAGACGAACCTACCGCCAGCTCGAGTCGATCAACTCCTTTTGCAGGTCTGGAAAATACAGGCTGGTCCAATGAAATAGGAGACTGGGAAAATCAGGAAGTAGATCTGGTGCAATCTTCCTGGAGGAAATCAACCTTGAAAACATACCGACCACCTTGGCGAAGATGGGTTAACTGGGCGTCAAATAGAAGTGTCAAGATAGACGACCCCCAGCCAAAAGACCTGGCTAGGTTTCTTTGCTTCCTTTACGAAACGGTAGCTCGCACCAAAAACAATTTTAGTACATAGGTCAGTGGTGGCAACGTTCACAAATCCGAATAAGAGCTCGGTTCTGGCATCTCATCCTATCGTCACTCGCACTTTAAAAGGAATCTTATCTAAGAAACCACCGATGAAGATACCCTTGTCCTGGAAAGTTGATGACCTGACAAACTTTCTCCAGAATTACAATTTTGATAGTAAGAGTTTATTTGCTGTGGTTAGACATACGTGTGTACTGCTCTTATTAGCATCGGGTAGAAGAGTCCACGACCTCACGCTACTAAGCATAGAGAGTGAGCACTTCCAACATCAAAACAACGAGTTGATTTTTTGGCCAAAATTTGGGTCAAAGACGGACAATGCATCATATAGACAATCAGACTGGTTTTTCAAATTCAACCCTATTCCTAGACTCAATTTAATTCACTGGATTAACCAAGTAATCCTATTATCTCAGACATGACGTCGGTCGAAACAAATAGACAGTCTGTTCATTACTACTAGAGGCGAGGTAAAGGAGGCGTCCAGGGCGATAATCGCAGGTTGGATTAGGACTTTGTTTAAAGAAGCACACATAGCAGCTTCAGCAGGGAGCATTAGAGCAGGGGTAGCTACGGATAACTGGGTTCACAGGAACATGGACATTGATGAGATATTACGGAGAGGGAATTGGAGATCAAGGAACACGTTCTTTAACCACTACTTCCGTGAGGTGAAACCAACAATTCCACCCTCTTCCGTCCCCAATGTGAGCGATTGCTTTTCAGCGATTGTTTGAAATTACTTTCCTCAATTAAAATACAATAAGTAATTATTCACGTGTTCAATGAGACTGATTAAAATGAAAAAAAAAATACTTTATTGTTGTTATTGTGATCAGATAAATAGGATGGATATTTTATTTTTGAAGAGGATATTTGATTAAATTAATGAACCAGAAATGAATTGTTTCCTTTACTCATAAAAATAATTCATACTTACAGTACGCCCGGCACAACGCCGGCAGAGGCTAAACACATCTCATATGTGGTTCAAGCGTAGGCACGAACACCTAAATAGAACCGTTTTCCCCCCAAAGGGTAGAAAACGGATATTTAGGTTTCTGCCGTAGCTTGAACCACACCTGAAGGCCTTGCCGGCTAAAGTTCTATGTACTGGTTGAAGCTATGGCAGCCGCCGAGCGCTGTCACCGGGCGAGCAAGTTAGTACCAATCGTTCGAGAAAGATGGCGCATATTGGCGATTTAAGAATAAATGAAGCTGAGTTACAAGGGTGTTATCTCATATGTGGTTCAAGCTACGGCAGAAACCTAAATATCCGTTTTCTACCCTTTGGGGGGAAAACGGTTCTATTTATTTCACCCCAAAAGATATTCAATTTAGTAATACCATAAATCTAATTTACCTAATAAGTATTCTAGTTACATTGTTTGTATCGACTCCTCACTTTCCTATAAGCAGCAGACTGAGATACTTACCAAAACAGTCCCTAAACTTATCTTTATTTTTAAACGTTTGGAACTCTGCAACACAGAGAATCCTAGTGCAGGTTCTGCTCTCTCACGATGGCTAGTCAGACAATTGGGATGATGACTGAATTCTATTTTTTACGTCTCGTCAATAAATATTAAAATACCGTGGAAAAAGATGCAGTCCTGTGAAATTAGAATTAAAATCGGCTTAGAAATACATTAGATACAAACATTTTAAGTTGTTAATTTGAAGGCGATTAGACAGAGAGATCCGACATCAACCGTGATGTCATTGTTGAGTACGGCCATATAAACTCCTTGTAAATTACCGTTTTGCTAGAAAGAGATGGAGAAAAATCTTTAATACCGTATATCTTGGTTGTTTTTATAGTTATTCGAAAACCGATTTTTTTTTCTGTTTATTATATGAATGAGCTTCTATTAAAGCAAAAAAAAAATTTTTTGTCATCTAGCCAATTATCTTCATATCCCGTTACGGCCCGTAAACATAGTCTAGTCATTGCTTAGTCATTGTGAAAGAAATAAATGAAATTTTATTTATAATTTATTTATTTATTGGTTTAATTTAGGAATACCGATAAAATAATTTCAACTCACTATTTTAAAATTTTTGGATTATTTTGTTTACTACTGAAAAAAAATTCTATAACGACAATAATTGCAGTAAATTGAATGTCTCAGGTAGCTTACAATATTATGATATCTACAATAAATGTTAATTGAGTTATTTTTTTGCGGAATACATTGTTTTATGAACAAAAATTTTGTCGTACTAAATATAAACATCGTTTCGGTCTCAGATCGAAGTTTTACTACTCGCAAGAATTATAATTTTGGTAACATAACGTTACTGTGAACGTTAGATTGTTAAACAATCAGACATCATATACATCGTGAGTTTTTAGTCTCAAAGATCAAAAGCAACATGGCAGTTGTTCATTTCTTTATATATTTTTTACACCACCCCACAAATAAATTACATGTAACTTTTATGAATTGTTGTAGTATATTGGAGACCGCGTGGCCGCTAATCAAAGGCAATGATCACAAGGGACTCATCAACATGTTCACAATACTAAATGCCGTGGACGACCAGCCATTTATCTACGGGCTCAGTGCCTGCGAGCATATCAAACAACTTAAGAAGACCAGGGCTGCTTCACCAGGTATTGTATATTAACATGACAAGATACATTTTTTATAAGTTACAAATGTAGTTTGCAAGGGCGGATTTATCTCTAACAGAGATCTCTTCCAGTCAACCCATAGTGTGTGTGCTGTACCAGAATAATGTGGTAGGTAGATGTAATTATTTTTTTAATACTACAATACGAGGGGCGGCTGAAAAGTTCTGAGCCTAAGGTACTTGTAGGTACTTAAATCACTCGCAAGTAGTCACTAGTTGAGTGACAAACATCTAATTAGTATATAAGGAAAGTTTTGTCTTTCTAATTAGGATTATAGTCCGAGCAATCGATCTGTAAACATCAACATGTTCGAGTCATCGCTGCATTACACGAAATTGGAATATCGTGCCGTCATAAAATTCCTCGTAAAAAATGGAATAACGGTAAAGGAGATTTTTGAAGAAACGTCTGCAGTTTGTCCAGAATCTGGATCATCGTCTGCCATAGTCAAACTTTGGGCAAGATTATTCCAGCAAGGTCTAGAGTCATTGGAAGATGACACCCGCTCGGGGCGACCAAACACCGCCGTCACAGACGAAAACATCGGCAAAGTGAAGAAAATTGAACTGGAGGACCGTCGAATAAAAATGTGGTAGATAGCAGAAGAGTTGGGCATCAGTAAGGAACGAATTAGATATCTTTCACAATCATTTGCACATGAATAAAATTAGTGCACGTTGGGTTTCAAAAATGCTCACGCCGCTCGATAAACAGCGTTGAGTTGAAGGGAGTTCATCGACTTGTGCAAGGACAATTTGGACGAAATTTGTAACCGTATTGTCACCGTGGATGAAACGTGAATTCGACAATATGATCCAGAATCAAAACAAGAATCGATGCAGTGGATTGAAAAGGAGAGCAGCCGCCAAAGAAGTTTAAGGTCGAAATGTCGACTTCGAAACTCATGGCCACTATTTTTTGGGATTCGGAAGGAATTTTACTCATTGATTATCTTCCAAAAAAACTACAATGAACGCCGCGTATGCATGCAGTACTTATCACAAAAGTACGCAGTCTTATTGTGGAAGAAAGAAGAGGGAAGCAAAGGAATTTTGTTTTTGCAAGACAATGCGCCAGTCCATACGGTGCGAATTGCGAGGCCTTTCGAGAAACTGTCTTTGATAAAGTGGACGGGGGGGCCCATGCCCCCTCCCCCCCTATTGGGCCCCTTGCCCCTGTATCCGCCAATGTATCTGTGTATTTGTTTACTGAAGATAGAATTTTTACGTATTTCTAACCGACTTTAAAAAAAAGAGGAGGTTCTTACGTGTCGAATTGAGAACATTATGAGAACATAATAATGAGAACATAATGAGAACATTAGGTATGTGTAAACGTTACGCAATCACCTACTCCGCCGATTGTAGACCGATTTTCAGAATTCTTTTTGTATTCGATAGTGTACACTCCTGAGGTTGTCTTATTGCCACCAAAGTCTGAATCTACTCTTGAACCAATTCCGATAGATCGTCATTGGGCTTGTCACTTTTCGTACGCATGAGTATCAACACTAGCGCTAAATTGGATCCGTATTTTGAGAAAATGTAATAAAACTGAGTTTGGTTCATCCAAAATCCGCGCAATACTTACGGGGTTAATTTGGAGCCAATGCGCAAAAATAAGCGTACGAAAAATCACAATCTCAATGCCGATCGATCAGAATTGGTTCATGAGTAAACCTACTGATGATGGACGAAAATTGAGGGAAACCCTTAAATTTTATAAGCACGTGCAACGTGTTTTATGTTTTTTCCGAAGCTATTCAAGTACCTATTTGAGTCTGGTCGTTATGAGCCAAGCTTATGATTTAAGGATAGGTTAGATTTTAAAAAACAAATAGGCTCATATTGACTCTTAGTTGTATTCCTTCAAGTTATTTCGATGAGCTGGTATTAAATTAATTAAAAACATAAAAATACAAAAAATAAAAACCGACTTCAAAAACACTTAAATGTCAAAAATAATATAAGAATACACACACACACACACAACATCACATTTTTATAATGAAGTGTATGAAAGGCGTGTTTTTGAAGTCGGTTTATATTTTTAATATGAAGCTCATGTGAAATACCTATTGCTTATAAATGACTCAATCCACGAAAAGCTAGAACATTGAAACCTCCCGTTAGAGCTGACTGAAGTCGCTTTTGATCGCGTTACTAGAAATGATTTGGTAATTGATATTTCTATTTGCTTTAACCGTACATTACTTCCACCTAACAATATACTGTCGACCAGAGCTGGACTACAAGCTGATGGTGGAGGGCGGTCCGGTGGAGCGACTCCAGCAGCACGTGGTCCAGCTGCTGCGGCCGGAGAACGTTGCCCTGGTCACCAAGCTACTGCGCAGCCTGCCGCCCGTCTGTCGCCCGCCGCTGCAGCTCAACCGGCTCTACCTCGCCTGGCTCACGCACTACTTCTTCAGCGTCAGTACTATATCCTCCTTACGCTATCACAGGTCGAACGACGTAACGGGTGACACACAAGCACATGATATCTATATTGTTTAAACAGAAATTACAGTTAACAACAATATTTCGTATATAAGACAAATGTTATATTATTGCTAAAGCGGTGATTTTTGCTAGGCAACCTGTGTAAAGAGGAAAGTTAAATCATGAAACAGATTAAATTGATATTCATTGGACTATTGGAGATCACGAAACCTCCAATAAATTTAAATTGAGATGGCATGGATAATCAACTCCACAAACGGGAAACATGGGGAATTTGATATTTTTTAACCAAAGACTAACTACGACCGGAAAGATTTGATATGTTTGAACACCGAATAAAATTTATAAAACAATATACTTGTAATTCAGTATTCATATAAAATTCCTTTCCGCTTTTGAGAATTTTTTTTTTAATACAGGTTCAGTTACTTTGACAGTTTAGCTAATAGTTAATTACAATATCCTTAATTGAATTTACTTTATAATTTAGTACCTCTATTTTACTTTTTTTCTGCTGCCAAGCAGGTGTGCTTACCTTGCTGTATTCTGGTTTGAAGGGTAAGACAAACAGTGAAATTACTGGGTACTGTGACTTGACATTTTCAGTGTTACTACACAAAGTTTTTAAACACTGTCTTAAGTTAGACACTGTTTAAACATGATGCTATCACTATCTATTCTTTACGAAAAACTGAAACAGCATCATGTTTAAACAGTGTCTAACTTTAGACAGTGTTTGATTTTTTTTGTAGTAACACCGTTTATGTCACAAGTTAGCAACGTACATTGGTATCCTTGTTATATTGTAGATTTGCAAGTTTTACAGGAACCACCTGTACTCTAGCTGACTAGCCACTTACCATCAGGTGGGCAGTCTGCCTGTTTGCCAACTTAATTGAAAAAAAAAATGTTTTTTCTAGGTCCCTACTAGCGCCGCGTCCAACAAGAAGTGGATGCAGCAGTACCGCCAGTGCGCCAGCTACTTCAACAAGTTGTCCAAAGCAGACCTATTGGAGTTCGTCAACAATACGTGCTTTTCAGAGAACGCTATCGATCGGTAAGTCGAGCATTTCAAGCAATCTTGAAAAAATGTTTTGGTAATCAGAGGTGAGTGAAAGAAAGACCAACTATTTCTGCCAATGTTTTGGTATATTGTGGATTTTTGTTATCTTATTTTTTTATTTACTTAAATAACTCAATGGGGGGGGGGGGGGGTCATCTCACAAAAAAACGTTACATTGCCTTACGAATCACTACGGAGTCGCTTAAGTATAGGGGGAAGAGGGGCGCTGGTGCTGCTGTCTGTGCTGGTGAGTTGTGGGTTGGATTGTGATCTCTAATCGCAATTGTCCATAACGTTCGGTAATCACTTAGCACTCGTTTTCGGCACAGAATAGATAATAGTACTACGTACAGAACGGCCACTCACCTCCTCGCTCTCATTTCAAATACCTCACCCCACCCGGCACTTCGTTGTAGACATCACTGACACATAAAAAAGGGCGCGCGCGATCGCTTGGGCATGGCGACACTTCACGTTCATCGAGTAGACGCGAGCGCCGGCCCATAACAGAGATAGCGCTATGCGGGTAAAAGACAAGGCAGTTGCTGCACTTCTCGCGTCATTTCGATTGATAACCGCGCACTCAGCCCTACTAGATTCCACGCACACATTTCCGCGTGTACAAACATCATTTGCTTTAGTAGTAGTAATAGGTAATTGATTTGCGAACGTTGTATGGAGTGTCCGGGGTGTGTTTTCGGCCAAAAATAAATTATTTTCTTTATGTGAATTATTATACCACTGCTATATTGGTGTCGTTGTTTCAGGGTACCTGCGGGCACTCGAAGTCTGATGATCATGCAAGCTGTCGACTACTGTCAACAAGAGCAAGATAATGAATTCAAATTCAACAAGAAGTAAGATGCTATGACATTTTTAGTTTCAATTTTATTGGTAACATTGAACTTGGACAGGAAATGGCATCTCGAAGTATGGAACTAATTGCAGAGTAAAATGGATGCATTGTATAATACTGTCTAAATAACCAATTGTTTCTTAAATGTTACTAAAAGCCACGTCATATGTTATACACGAAAAAAGAAGACCAGTTTTGACTTTAATATAGATTACAAAATTATCAAAACAATACTTTGAGGTTGAGGGATAACAATTTACTCTAACTTTCATTTACATAACAACAATTTCATTTACGGCAATAAGTCCACCTTTTGTTTAAAGGCTAATGTTAAATTTACGGCTGCGGTACTACCATGGCCCCAGATTCTTTCCGCACGTCCACTGCCATCTACTGTTATCCCTTAATATGGAATTTGTATATGTGAGAATCAGCCTTGACAAACGTTTATAAGTAAAAGGGGTAAATGTTGAAACACATAACAATCTGCAATGTGAGTATCATAGATATATTCAAGCTCATGTTAATAAATGAATATGCCATCACAGAAATCGTATAATTATTTAAAATAAATTAAACTGTTTCTTCAACCAAAGAAGTAATGTGCGAGGTTCTCGTATCAACTATTTCCATCAAACATTTAGTGAAATATTTTGTCAGCTCGATGTAAGAAATCTCCAAATGGTCAAGTTATTTTGACAATTACGTGCGCGTAATACTCTGTCTGTGACTTGCAGTGAGCAGAGCTGGGTGCAAGTGGGGCAAGAGTTGACGCGGTGGGCGCGCTTCCTGGACAACTTCCATTCTGGCACTATACAGGCCATCGTCGACGGCTGCGGGTTGCCCGGCACGCAGATATGGCGGTAAATATTGTTATACAGGAATATTTTGAAGACAGTGTGGATTTTTCTTCCACGCAAACAGACAGACAATTATTGGATAATATTTAACGAATACATTTTTTTCTTGTAATTTTATTATTTTGTTTAATATAAACGAACCGTTTATGCTTGTCGCTGGCCGATCGCTCGCTACCTCCTTCCTTCAGCCGCCCGTGCAAATTACTTCCGAACGAATCAATAGTTTTCGTGAATTTACGTTGACCACTTTCTAGGTATGTATTTGTTTTACTATTGTCAGAGGATTGTTTATTTTTAATCTTAATGGTGTAATTATACAAGGTTTGGTACATACACTATTAACTCGAAACCTACCCATGTTAACATACTCCACTGGCTCAGCGACCCAAAGTGGATCTTGGCCTCCGATACGAGATGACGCCATTTCACCCGATCTTGCACAATGTTTCGCCAATCACTGGCTTGCAGCTCCCTGAGATCGGATTCCACGGCGTCGCTCCAGCAGTACCTAGGGCGTCCGATGGGACGACGGCCAGTCGGCCGACCCAGGTATGCCCTTTTCGCAGCACGATCTTCATCCATTCTTTTCAAATGACCAAGCCAGCGGAGTCTGAGCTTTTGTCTCTCCTATAATATTTGGGCAGGCCATCAGATGTTCCAATTCGGCATTCTTAAGGATTATCCAGCTGCCATCCGGTCTTTGGCGTGGCCCAAAAATTCTCCTCAAAATTTTGCGCTCCGCAACCAGGAGCTTGTTTTCTTCCTTAAGGGTCAGCGTCCAGGCTTCGCATCCGTACATTAATATAGGCCGTATGACCGTTTTGTATATGCGGATTTTGGTGTTCCTGCTTAGAAGTCTGGACGCTAGCACCTTATGCAGAGCAGCACTGCAGCGCAGAGAGTTTTGGACGCGGATGTCGATTTTCTCTTCCCGGGTGTTGTTTTCTAGGATGGTGCAGCCAAGATATTTAAATTTTGCAACCCTTTTATAAGTAATATCTCCAACATGTAGATGATGCCGCGAAATTCGTTTGTTGTTGTAGCGCTTCATTTGGAGATATTCTGTCTTCTCGTGGTTTATTCTTAAGCCGACCGTTAGAGCATCTGTTTCGAGAGATTTGGCCGCCTCTTTGACCTCACAACTAGTTCGCCCAAGTAAAGCCAAGTCATCTGCGTATCCTATTATCTTATGCTCCCCATTCAGTTGCAATCCATAGTCCAGAGCTAGGACTCTTTTCAGGATATATTCCAGAACCAAATTGAAGAGCATAGGTGACAGCGCATCCCCCTGTTTAAGGCCCGTTACCACTGTAAACTCGTCCGTGAGCTCTCCTCCAACCCGAACCTTCATCCTACTCTCACCTGTTGCCACCCTCACCATATCCACCAGCTTTTTTGGAATGTTGAAATTCCTTAGGATATTATACAAGGCGTTTCGGTCGATGCTGTCATACGCCTTGAAGAAGTCGACAAAAAGGGCATGAATGTTTTGTGCGTATTCCCACTGTTTTTCCATCAGCAGTTTTAAGGTGAAAATCTGGTCCACTGTGCTCCGGTTGGGTCTAAAGCCGCATTGATAGTCACCGAGAATCTTTTTTGTGAATGGTTCCAGTCTCTTCAGGAGTACGTATGAAAGAATCTTATAAACTGTTGGAAGCAGGACAATACCTCGGTAGTTGGTGCACTTCTTTTTGCAACCTTTTTTGTGGACCGGGCAGATGACACCCAGGTTCCACTCCATTGGCTGTTTTTCGTTTTCCCAGATCTTACTAATTAAGAGGAATAGTTGCGATTGTAATGCACCACCACCATATTTCCACAATTCCGAAGGTAGGCCATCAACTCCGGGAGCCTTATGGTTTTTGAGTTTCTTTATGGCTATCAGGACTTCTTCTAAATTCGGGGGCATCACTTCCTCGCTATTATCCCCCGTAGTGCGGGATACAGATTCCACGGCCGGTGGGCAGTTGAGTAGCTGCTGGAAATAGTCTCGCCAGTGTTTACGTATTTTCTCCTCATCTGTCACTAGATTTCCCTCATTGTCTTCAAGAAATTGGGTCGTTGGTTGGTAGCCTTTCTTGCACGAACGCACTTCCTGTAAAAAATTTCTAGACTCGTTAGCTCGTATAAATATTTCCATTTCCCGTACTATGTTGTCTAAGTGCTGTCGCTTTGATCTTCTTAAGAAATTTCTCGTTTCCAGGCTGACTTCCTTGTATTTGGGGATCCATTTCTGATCCTGCTCTGAGAGGATTCTAAGTTTCCTTCTCGCCTCTACCATCATTTCGCAGTCCTGATTCCACCACTTCCTACGTTTTCTTTTACTTTTCTTTCCCAGTACTTTGACAGCCACTGCTTTTACAGTGTTTTTTATGTTTTCCCAATTTTCATCTACGCCTTGGTCCACTATCAAAAGTTTAAAGCTGTTACCTAGTTCCAGCTGAAATTCACCTCTCATGTGTGGGTCTTTGAGATTATCAATATCAGCTTCCACTCTCCCGGTAGCTAGGCATTTCTTACGGACCTTAATTACGGTCTTCAGTTTGATTCCCAGCATATAGTGATCGCTGTCACAGTCCGCTCCTCTGAAAACTCTTACGTCTTGAATGGTTTTCTTATGGCGGTCATCAATCAGGACATGGTCGATCTGGTTGACTGTTCTTCCGTCGGGGGACTTCCAGGTGCCCTTATAGATGTTCTTATGAGGGAACATGGTGCTCTTGATCACTAATGATCTTGCTGACGCAAACGTTATAAGTCTCAAACCGTTGTCATTGGTTTTAGTATGCTTACTATGTCTTCCGATTGTAGGTATGAACACGTCCTCCCGATCTACTTGTGCATTAAAGTCGCCAATGAGTATTTTTGCATCGAAGCTTGGCAATTGATCGTATACTGCTTCCAAGTGATCGTAAAACTCGTCCTTGTCCCTTTCATCAGACATCTCTGTTGGAGCATAGGCGTTAACTACAGAAATGTTAAAGAATTTGCCCTGGATACGAAGTACAGATATTCTATCCGAAACAGCGTCAAAGTTGATCACACTCCCGATCATCTTTTTGGAGACCATGAAACCCGTCCCATGTTTGTGCTGCCCGCTTTCGCTACCGCTGTAGAAGAGGACTGTATTACTGTCAACATCACATTCTCCTTTGTAAGGCCACCTGACTTCCTGTAGGGCCGCTATTCCAATGCCGTATTTTTTCAGCTCGTTATTCACCTGATATACAGCACCAGGTCTAAAAAGAGAACGCACATTCCGTGAAGCTAATCGGAGTTCTATTAAGACTTGCCGAGTGTCGTTAGTTTTTGGATTGAATCGTATTTCATCTCTTTTCGGTTTCGTAACAAAGGTTTTTTACATGGGCGGGGAGTTAACCCGCCGCATAACCCCCAATCTGCTGGAGGACCACACCCGTCGTTGGTCAGCGAGTCCATCGGACTTAGCCGGATAGCTTAGCTAGGCTGTACTACCGACCTTTCCCCCAGCAGTTTTAAGGTGAAAATCTGGTCCACTGTGCTCCGGTTGGGTCTAAAGCCGCATTGATAGTCACCGAGAATCTTTTTTGTGAATGGTTCCAGTCTCTTCAGGAGTACGTATGAAAGAATCTTATAAACTGTTGGAAGCAGGACAATACCTCGGTAGTTGGTGCACTTCTTTTTGCAACCTTTTTTGTGGACCGGGCAGATGACACCCAGGTTCCACTCCATTGGCTGTTTTTCGTTTTCCCAGATCTTACTAATTAAGAGGAATAGTTGCGATTGTAATGCACCACCACCATATTTCCACAATTCCGAAGGTAGGCCATCAACTCCGGGAGCCTTATGGTTTTTGAGTTTCTTTATGGCTATCAGGACTTCTTCTAAATTCGGGGGCATCACTTCCTCGCTATTATCCCCCGTAGTGCGGGATACAGATTCCACGGCCGGTGGGCAGTTGAGTAGCTGCTGGAAATAGTCTCGCCAGTGTTTACGTATTTTCTCCTCATCTGTCACTAGATTTCCCTCATTGTCTTCAAGAAATTGGGTCGTTGGTTGGTAGCCTTTCTTGCACGAACGCACTTCCTGTAAAAAATTTCTAGACTCGTTAGCTCGTATAAATATTTCCATTTCCCGTACTATGTTGTCTAAGTGCTGTCGCTTTGATCTTCTTAAGAAATTTCTCGTTTCCAGGCTGACTTCCTTGTATTTGGGGATCCATTTCTGATCCTGCTCTGAGAGGATTCTAAGTTTCCTTCTCGCCTCTACCATCATTTCGCAGTCCTGATTCCACCACTTCCTACGTTTTCTTTTACTTTTCTTTCCCAGTACTTTGACAGCCACTGCTTTTACAGTGTTTTTTATGTTTTCCCAATTTTCATCTACGCCTTGGTCCACTATCAAAAGTTTAAAGCTGTTACCTAGTTCCAGCTGAAATTCACCTCTCATGTGTGGGTCTTTGAGATTATCAATATCAGCTTCCACTCTCCCGGTAGCTAGGCATTTCTTACGGACCTTAATTACGGTCTTCAGTTTGATTCCCAGCATATAGTGATCGCTGTCACAGTCCGCTCCTCTGAAAACTCTTACGTCTTGAATGGTTTTCTTATGGCGGTCATCAATCAGGACATGGTCGATCTGGTTGACTGTTCTTCCGTCGGGGGACTTCCAGGTGCCCTTATAGATGTTCTTATGAGGGAACATGGTGCTCTTGATCACTAATGATCTTGCTGACGCAAACGTTATAAGTCTCAAACCGTTGTCATTGGTTTTAGTATGCTTACTATGTCTTCCGATTGTAGGTATGAACACGTCCTCCCGATCTACTTGTGCATTAAAGTCGCCAATGAGTATTTTTGCATCGAAGCTTGGCAATTGATCGTATACTGCTTCCAAGTGATCGTAAAACTCGTCCTTGTCCCTTTCATCAGACATCTCTGTTGGAGCATAGGCGTTAACTACAGAAATGTTAAAGAATTTGCCCTGGATACGAAGTACAGATATTCTATCCGAAACAGCGTCAAAGTTGATCACACTCCCGATCATCTTTTTGGAGACCATGAAACCCGTCCCATGTTTGTGCTGCCCGCTTTCGCTACCGCTGTAGAAGAGGACTGTATTACTGTCAACATCACATTCTCCTTTGTAAGGCCACCTGACTTCCTGTAGGGCCGCTATTCCAATGCCGTATTTTTTCAGCTCGTTATTCACCTGATATACAGCACCAGGTCTAAAAAGAGAACGCACATTCCGTGAAGCTAATCGGAGTTCTATTAAGACTTGCCGAGTGTCGTTAGTTTTTGGATTGAATCGTATTTCATCTCTTTTCGGTTTCGTAACAAAGGTTTTTTACATGGGCGGGGAGTTAACCCGCCGCATAACCCCCAATCTGCTGGAGGACCACACCCGTCGTTGGTCAGCGAGTCCATCGGACTTAGCCGGATAGCTTAGCTAGGCTGTACTACCGACCTTTCCCCCATCCGCCATCCGGGGGACGCTCCTCTACGCCGTGAGGGCCGGCGCGAGAGATGTTAACATAGTCATATAAAAATAATGGCGTCATTGAAAATTTGAAATTATAAATTGTTCAATTCTTGGTAAATTTATATGGGGGTTTTCAAAATTAATTTCACTGTGCCCGCAAACTACATTTCGCTTTAATAAAGATAAACACTTAGAAATTTATTATCACCTAGAGGGCTACTTTTATTATCACCTAGGTCAAAAAATAGTCTGCGACCTATAACGACCTACCAAATATATAATAGGACAAAAAATTTCATAAAATCGGTCAAGCCGTTTCGGAGGAGTTCGATAACAAACATGCGACACGAAATATTTATATAAATTCGATGTTAACATGAGCCGGTTTTGGCTCGATAGAGTACGTGCCAAACACGTATTTTGATTTACTATGCTCAGTCTGCACGCCTGTTATGCAGAGGCCGTTGTCAGTGTAATCCATCGGCGATAGCAGTATTATCAATATTGATCGCAGTGTCACAGAATATATAATAGTATTCCATACAGAACGGCCACTCACGTCCCCGCACTCATTTCAAATACCTCATCCCACCCCGCACTTCGTTGTAGACATCACTGACACATAAACAAGGGCGCGCGCGATCGCTCGGGCGAATAGACGCGAGCGCCGGCCGATAACAGAGACAGCGCTATGCGGGTAATAGAGAAGAAAGTCGCTGCACTTCTCGCGTCATTTCGATTGATAACCGCGCACTCAGCCCTATTAGATTCTACGCCCACATTTGCGCGTGTACAATAGTACAATGTTCACCGCGGGACGAAAGGGATCGATTACTAGCGAGGGCGCCTTCGGGCCACAATACTCCCGAGCTAGGAATCGGACTTTCTTCCAAGTGCTAAATAGTGCTTTATACTACACCTGTGAGGAACATATAAGAACGTGTTTGATTGAACTTGTTTATAGAAATATATTAGTATGAAAATATTATTACATTATTTTGTATGGGTGTGTCATCTCTCTCAATATCATTTTCACTCAATTCGACATTTTAACTTTTATTACGTAATAAACTCACGTCGTAACAAAAACTACGATAAATAAATTCACAGACTTGATGAAAAATTTGGGCTTCTTTTATTTTTTTTATGATAACACAGAGATTTGAGATCATATAGCCACCTTGCAGCGCGGCAAAAGTCACCACAGGCCGTCAGTCAGTGGTGAGTGCAGGAGCGCATTCCCCCGCCTCCAGCCCGCGGAGGATCTAACAGGTTAGAAATTGAATTTAGTATAATTTTTCCTCCCGCTAAAACACGTTTTAAATGGATTTTCATATAACTTTTCCTCCCGCTTATTTAGGACGTAGAAAAGACTAACTTTCTCTTTCACTTTTGAGGGAATAATGACTGCTGTTCCGATCAGGTGTAGTACAAACGTCATTTGCGTAAGTAGTAGTAGTAATAGGTAATCGATTTGCGAACGTTGCGTTGAGTGTCCGGCGTGTGTGTGGCAGCGAGATGGAGATGAGCCACGGGGAGGCGGAGCGCGTGGTGTCGTGCGCGGCGCGGCTGGTGGGGCGGTGCGAGGTGCGCGCGGCGGCGCTGCACTCGCTGCTGCGCTGCCTGCCCGCCGACGCCACGCCGCAGGACCTGCTGCGGCGGCTGGCCACGGACGCGCTCGCCGGCAACACCTGGTGAGGCCAGCCGCACGCTACTTTTTTTTTTTTTTTTTTCATTTATAGCTCAACTAGCTTCTGCCCGCGACTTCGTCTGCGTGGACTTCAGAATTGGGTCTAAAGCTTCGCTCGTTAACAATTTTTAATCTTTCCACGGGAACTATTACATGTCCTTTTCCATAGCTTAGGTGACATGCATACCAAATTTCAAAGCTGTCTGCCCGCGGCTTAGCTCGTAGACAATTTTCAATTTTCCCTCGGGAACTACTTCAGGAATCGGGATAAAAGGTAGCCTATGTTCTTTTCCGTGTCAAAGGCTACATGCATGCCCAATTTCATCCAAATCCGTTCAGCCGTCGTTGCGTGATTGAGTAACAAACATCCAAACATCTACACTTTCACATTTATAATATGAGTAGGATATACACAAATTAAAATTTTATTTAGTAAATAAGACGCGCTTACAAAAACCTCTCATAGGTTTATACGAGGCGCGAATCTAGTCTTATTTCTCGCAAAATAAATCTATCACTACGTATCATCGTCACAGCTCATATACGTCCCCGACGAGGGGCTCCAGCCTACTTTAACTTAGGGTGATTAGGCCGTAACGGACGCGCTCGCCGGCAACAGGTGAGGCCCGGCGCCCGCATCTATCATTACATAATCATCGTCACAGCTCATATACGTCCCCGCCGAGGGGCTCGAGCCTACTTTAACTCAGGGTGTTTAGGACTTAGTCAACCACGCTGGCCCAGTGCGGATTGGTCGACTTCACATACACCTTTGAATTTCTTCGCATGCAGGTTGCCTCACGATGTTTTCCCTCAACGGATAAATGTACATAAGAAATTTGAAAAACATTGGTATATGGCGGTCTCGAATTTCAAGGCAAGTGCCGAGAGTCCACAGCGCCATCGACCGGTTTTAGTTTGTATAGAACGTGTTAATGCTGTTGCCCAAAACCTGAAATTTGTTTGTTAAGAATCGAGAGTAGAATCGGTTCCACTAATAAAAAGCATGGGTCAGAGATTTATAATCAAAAAACATTTTTCAACCACGCCGCTTTTTAAATTTAAATTTACTTAACTCTATCACCTTGGCGGTGCGCGCGTGTCGCCACGGCTAAGCGATAATAAATTTGCAAGATATGCGACAAAAGAAAAAGAAAAGGAATAATATCTTGGTTAATAATAAATCTATGAAATTTTATTGTCATAATTTACATAATTCTTTTATAATAAAAATAAATTGGATAGTTTTTGCGCTATTTTATTAAGACTTTAAATATTTCGCTTCACCACTTGTGCCATTGCGAAATCTTATTTTATTTATAGCAGTCACAGTTTTGTGTTGACTTCGTTCGAGTTACGCGACAAAGGCGCAAAACGAGAAACATTGAAAATTGTGGTGACGTGTTGTACTGTGACGTGTGTCAGTGACATTGAAACGCTGGCGTGCCGCGTGCTGATGTACCACGCGGAGGGCGTGGAGGTCCCCGCGGAGGTGGCGGAGGCGCTGTCGGAGGCGGGGGCGGGGGCGGCGCGGCTGACGGCGGCGCAGCGCGCGGCGCTACGGACGCTGGCGCCGCGACCGCGCCGAGCTGTCGCCGCCGGCAGTCCCGCCGCGCTGCTCGACGACACGCGTCAGACACTCGCCCACTGCGAGGATCTCAGCGTCACCGGTGAGTGAGAGCACCGCACGCAGACGCATTTTTTTTTATTGCAGTAAGTTGGCAAACAAGCAAACTGCCCACCTGATGGTAAGTGGTAACAGTCACCTATAATACATGTGGCTCTTGTGAGATTCGCAGCAAAACTGCAACCCCCACAAGAACCACAGTGTACGTTGCCAACTTGTGACACAAGATGTAAAGTCACAGTACCCAGTAATTTCACTGCCATATCTTACCCTTCAAACCGGAACATAGCAATGCAAGCACTGCTGCTTTGCGGCCGAAATAGGTAAGACGGAGGTACCTAAGCAGACGACCCTGGTACAGAGTCTCCCTCCAGTGCATAAAGGGAAGCAGACTAACACCCATATGCACAGTCGGTTCCTCAAGATTTCCTCCACTCGACTGTGACTCGACTCAACCTCAAGGATAAAATCGGTATGTAGAAATGACAAAACTATCCTCGACTTGAGCAAATTGCTCAGTCGAGTCGAGTGATCAACTGTCAAACTCAAGGCAGGTACGTCGCGATCTACCTTGACGTCTCCTCAAAGCTTGTTAACAGCGCTTTTCGCGTTATATTTCAGAGGCTATTTCAAGTTTTATTAGCATAGTGAATAATTTCCATGATTTTATTGACTACCTTTATGAAGACATGTACCAATATCGTCCTATAAAGCGGTATTTACGGGATGCAGCAAATTCGCTGGAATATTTTGACGATGTGGAATTCCAAATCGATTTAGAAAAGAAACAATAATAAATGTTCTCTTGCCACTTTTAAATTTAACACGTGCCAATAACCGAGGTCTTCCAATACCGCCTCTGTTGCAGCTTCTCATAGCGGTGAGATTTTATGCGGCACTCGATAGTTGAGTTAAATGACAATGTCAGACATAAACCATAAACATATTCTCTACAGTTTGCCAACATAATTATAAGAAATTTAATGACGTCATTCCTTCACTCAACCTCAAATCGACCTTACTGGAGGTTCCTCACTGGAGGGTAAAGCCGTAACTGAACATACTGATTTCAAGAGTGTTTTCAAGATTTCCTTAAGGTGACCTCGACTAAGGTCGAGTGGAGGAAATCTCGAGGAAACTACTCTGCATATGGGTGTAAACGCGTATCGTTCAAAAAGCGTGGCAACTTTACCACACATGTAAACATTACTCACTCACACACAAACAATACTATAGTCTGATTTTTAATTCGACGGAATTCTGACAGATGTCATCCATAGACAAATCTGATATAAATAACCTTTTCTGCTTAGAATTTTTTAAATATTTAATAACAAAAAATATGAAACAGAATTAGATCAAGTAATGACATTGTAAATAGTGTTTGTTTTGTGCACTCAATGCACACTAGCTAGAATGTAAATTTTTAAGTGCTAAATGATAAAACAGAGTAAAACAACATGTTAGTCAAATAAACATATTTATGAATTATCGTCACTTATATCATCATTGTCGTCATCATCATCAACTCGGATTATAAAAAAATCACACACACTATCCACCAGATCAGAAAAATAATTTCCTTGAGAATTATTGTAACTTCAATAATATGATATTAAACAATGTGATCACCATTTTAAAATCATCAGTAATTTTTGAGGTCTTCGTTTTTCTATTTGAAACCTTAAATTCCATAAAGTTTTTTTTTTTATTTTGTTAAAATGCTCTCCCTTTTTAGGAAGAGTTTTTCAATGTTGGCAACACTTCTGAAATGTCAGAATTCCCTCGAATTAAAAATCAGACTGTAATTTGATTTTATTAAAAAACATAGCACATTCACATTTGCTAAATGAAAAAAATGCAACTATAAACTAGGATTAAAACTGGTTTTGCTTGGTGATAGAAAACGCTATTAAAACGCTGTTTTCTTTACTGCCAGCTTCAACCCTTCGATGAGGACATTTAACGGGGAACGACATTCATTATATATTTATATAACTATTTGTTGTGTACATTCGGTAGAAGAAGACGTGTCTAGCGAAGTTGGTCGCGCAGCGCTGTTCCGTCGGCTTATGGACGACGGTTTGCGGCGGGAGCTCGCAGACTTGCTGCTCTGCTGGCCTCCAACATACAGGTGATTTAATATTGTAAAACAAAAATATTTACCTCTACTGGCATCGTTAAATCCTGATTATAAATTCAGAAACATGTTTCATATATGTATACATTCGTTTTTTTTTTAATGTTCAATGTTTTATTTTTGTTACGCAAATTGATAGAGACAGATTAACCATATTTGATACGTTAAGCGTATACAGGGTAATTTTTAAACCATCAACAACCTCCCAGGGGCTGATTCTAGTGCTCAGATGCAACAACTTTTTGTATGAGACCAACATTGAAATCGCAAAAAAAATCCACTTTCCCATACTAAAGTCTCGATCAGCTAACCTGGTTTGTATGGAGAAGTGGTTTTTTTTTGCGATTTCGATGTTGGTCCCATACAAAAAGTTGTTGCATCTGAGCACTAGACTCAGCTCCTGGGAGGTTGTTGTTGGTTTAAAAATTACCCTGTATAGTGAGTGTTGTGTATGATACCCCTTTTTTCCTTTTTTAAAATTTAAATATCAAAGTAACAGTGTCTGTTAATTTGTTACGCTTTTAAGCCTAAGAAGCCGAATAAATTAAAACTTAAAAAGGGTAAAACAATGTAAAATCTTAAGAAGACGCAACGAAGTTTGCGGGCACAGCTAGTCAGTAATATCTTTTTCTCAAACATACTACAACAATATAGGACCATATTTTATACAACCTTCTTTGGGATAAATCGTACTTGCAGTACTGGGCCAGACAGCGGCCACCAAATTACATTGCCGGACGCTCGACCACGCCAGATAAGAAATTGCTGGCTGCTGTCTGGCACAGTACTGCACGTACGATTTATTATGTTTGTGACTACATTTTCTTTAAAAATGGCAAATAAGTTGAAACATTAATAAATCAATACAATGAAAAAATCCCTGTGATCCGATCCCGCCCAAGACAAAATATGTGGGTTTTTTTACAAAACCCTCCACCAACTCGTGCGTCTAGCCGTCTTACGTAGTAACTATTTAGTAATCTGTGGTCTAGCGTGATGTAGCAGGCCAATTAGTGTTTTTTATAAAAGGATTTACTTTGTTGCAACGGGACAATTGAGGGTTTTAAGTATGTGTGTGTGTGTGTGCTTGTGTGTTGTTATATAATATTGGGTCTGTCTCATTAGTTCCATTGAATAGTCCTATGATTGGACAACTAGGACAATTTTTTTTCATTACACTTAAGAATGGGAAAAAGGGGGAGTTTTAGCTCGACTGGAGCCTGCCTTCAACGTAAAAGGCAACGTTTCCGCGTATGAGTGACGTCGTCATATAGTGAGATAAGATTCATTTTGTTTTGGGGAAGAAAGTACTCGTTAAAGTATTCGCCTGCCTTTAGCACACACCGTACGCCCACATACCACTTCTCTGTGAGACCAGCAGGCGTAGCACGGGTGATAAGACTCAGTGACACGTATCCCTTGAGGAGCGTCAAGAAATTTTATCATGACAGTCACACTAAGGTTGCGTTCCGAAAATCAATAAGAGTCACTATTAGCGCGCTCAAACGGGCGTCCCGAAATGTTGTCAGCGCGCTAATGTTAACCGGCATGAAGAGCCACATGACGTCATCGTTAACGTCCTATAGAACTTACAGCGCTAATGCTCTGGAGTGAAATCACTTTATGCGAACTATCAGTCTGACGTTCGATAATTGTGTTTTCGGTTCAAAATGAATGTACCTGTTCTTCCAGACCGAAATCGTAAGCATGCTGATAGCATTTTCAGTGTTCTCTTTAATTTGGACAAGGCGATTATAATCGTTAGCACTGTGAGCGCAATTCTGCTTTATTAAATGACCATTTTACGATAATTAGAGGAATTGCTAAGGATCTGCCAGGAATTCTGGAAATGAATTGCTTTCAGCAATATTGCGCAACTCGGCCTTTTTAGACCCCCTGCCCCAGCCCCGCTACGCTTACTATTTGACGGAATATAAATTTCCTACAATTTATTGATTTGTTATTTTTGCCAGTGACTCGAGGAGTTTGCATAGTATGTACCTTCATTCGCTGCTCAGCACCATCGCCGACCAAGACGACAACCTGGTGCTGATCAAGTTACTACTCAAGCATCTTGTGCTGACTGAAGAAGTAGGTGTTTTGTTTTTACTGTTTCAGAAAGATACATTTTTTATGTATGTGCATAAATAGTTCTTGATTGTTTATCAAGTTATATATGTCACCGTAAAATTGTAAATACCGTTAGATTATAATCTATCTCGCGAGATTGTAAACTATCGATAGATTGTGAACCGTAACACACTGCTTACAATTTAACGCATTATTTTTCGGTAGATTATAATCTATCGAAGTGAAACTGTTAAATCACAATCTGTCGCGCGTTAAATTGTCAACTGTCCGAAGGCTGTCCCTGATTGGTCCGTCTTACAGTAGATCGTTCTGTGTCCATAGAGTTAGGAATCAAACACAGTGTCAGTCAAATAAAATAAATGCACTTCAAGAATAGTGACATCAAGTACTAATTTATTATTTAGTAGTTAATCAATAATTCTGACATCATAATATGGTAAGAAAAATTAACGAAACAAAATCTTGACTTCTTGTAAGAGTAATAAAAATAATATGAAAGAAAAATGCACAAATAAAAATGTTCCCGTTTTAGGAACTTGTAGGCTAAGGAAACATTTTTGTTGGTGTATTTTTTTTCATATTATTTTTATTACTCTTACAATAAGTCAAGATTTTGTTTCGGTTGTTTTTTCTAATAGACAATTTTGTTACGTTTCGATTTTCATTTTTATTTTAATTAGTTTGTGTTTAATTTGCTCCGGCGAAAATTTTTTATTATTTTTTCAATCTTAATTTGTATTCGAAAAGAAAATGTTGTTACATTTCCGATTTTCATTTGGTTACACTTTTTCTTGCTATATTATGATGTCAGAAATATTATTTAACTGCTAAATAATAAATACATACTTGCTGTCACTATTCTTGAAGTGCATTTATTTTATTTGACTGACACTTGTGTTTGATTCCTAATTCTATGGACACAGAACGATCTTCTCTAAAACTGACCAATCAGGGACAGCCTTCGGACAGTTGACAATTTAACGCGCGACAGATTGTGATCTAACAGTTTCACTTCGATAGATTATAATCTACCGAAAAATAATAGTTTACAATCTCGCGAGATAGATTATAATCTAACGGTATTTGCAATTTTACGGTGACATATACACGGTGAAAAAAGACCCATTAACGTAGCCCGCGTCTACACATTCAGACCATTAAAATTAAATTATATAAAATATTGATGGGAAACGAAATTTATTTTTAGGTTTTAAAAACAACTGCTTAACGTACTCCGCAATGTAACGCGCACTCGGGCGCTACGGATATCGTCTCTGCGTGAGTCAGCGGATCGTGGCGACAAAAAGACAGCGTCCGGTCTATATACATTACGCGGTGTAAATTAAAAACTTATTTATTAACAAATACTGATTTTTTCTTTGATGTTCCTTTGGACGAAAATTAACAAATAATGTTATAAACAGTTTGATATAAAATCCCGAAACAATTATTGTCACTTTAATGCACCTTGGTAACTATTAATTTCCCAGGTATGGCCAAGAAGACAAAAATAATATTAACGATGGGTTCAATACGTGGGTTTCGACTTCATATTCGATCTTTTTACATCCGTTATACAGTCAATTGATAACATCAATTGACCCCTACATTTTTCATCTTATATGAAAGAACGTGAAAATAAAGAACCCCGTATTTTTTTTATTTTACCTATTAATATATTTTTGATACTTGGTTATTTCACAAGAGTAGAGTTGGGCATAATACTGTTAATTAATTGTGTCTACATACATAGGGCCCATAAACAAAAAAAGTTTTTTTTTTTGACAGACGTCAGACATTTGTAATAAGCGCGTTCCAGGTAAGCACGGACTTGTAACATTTTTATAAATTTTAGCACCAACGTATTTCATTAGTTTTTGGTGTTAACTTTTTGTGCTGGTTTCGCGTGTTTCACGTTAAACATTTTTGCCATGAAAGGTTAGCATCAAATATCAAGGCTTTAAGATGGTCCCTCTTATACCTCTTTTTGACAGCTCTTTTCGACATAAGAAGACTAATTTTATGAAATAAAAAGGTTATTCATATGATTAATAAATAAGCAAATAAATTGATAAAGTTTTAATCGATTCCGAAAAATCAGTCCCCATCGTTTCATTTGTAACAGTGCGGCTTAAAACAAAACGCGGTTAAAAACAGATGTTAGGACCAAAAAGTTGTAATGCTTATCTGGAACACACCGTGAATTTCATTTGAATGTTAGCCACGGATAACCAATGATGATGTTAGTATTTGAAACTAATCTTTTTTTTAGGATAGGCAAAGGCCTATCTCAGGTATTCAGCCTAACACTTGGTACTCAAGATGTTTTTTCGAAATAAGTATCTTTACTCAAAAATGCATGTAATGTGGTCATTATTTTGAGAACCTTGTTTGAGCAAAGTCGACCTTGCCGTTCTGTTTCAAGGAGCGGCCGGCAAAGTTTTTATTTAAATTACTTGCTCGTTTTATTTAGATTAGGTACTTGCATTTTTGAGTAAAGCACTATACAAGCCTTGGCCCACAATGACTGCTGCGCTGGTCATGCTATGATTGCCTCGAGCTAGCCTAGCTACTCTCTAGGCCTTCCAGCTTGGCCATCATTGCAGCCCTTGCTGTCCTCACTGTAAAGGCTGCCCATCAAGTGCTGCACGCTGAACGCGCTGTGTCGGCCTGGAGCTGTGCTACGCTGCGCTGTCGGCGATAATCAGCGGACCAGCAAAGTAGTCATTATAGACCGCGGCAGTAATGTACCATTAGTTTTTATACACCGTGTTCTTGAGGATATGCATTAATTTGGGCTTTTTATACAGACCATCAAACCAACTTTCACTGAGACCAATACTCAAATCGTGAAAAAAATACAGCTGCTTCATAGAAAAGTTCAAGACCTACTAGACCGAAATATATGGCACAATAGATTTTTTTCGTAATTTCAGAGTTGGCCCCATAGTGACATTTGTTCAACTTGATGGTCTTAGTAACAGGCCTAACTCAGGTACATGGTGTATAACATATCTAAACGACGTTTATTATAATAACAATGCAAAAATTTCGAAATGGTTTGAAAAAAATGACCTTGAAAAAAATGCCAACGAGTGATCGATGGGGGACACATTTCATTTTATGATGGTGTTCTGACCAATTCAACTTTCCAGCTCTGTGCCAATTAAGTTGTAACCTGGAATGTCAATTTGAGTCTGTAATTAACAATTTCCCGCCTTCATTTGTCAATTTAAGAATTATCTATTGGTGGCTATCATGTAAATGGGAATCCACAAATTTGCTACTGTCTTTTTTACAGGAGGTTAAGTGGTTAGCTGAAAGTGCCCCAGCGGAATCAGTCATCAGCACTATTTGGGTAATTGCACTCTGCAAACCTGAACGTAAGCTTGACGAAATTCTGCTTCACTTGTTGCGTAAACATCAGGTAAGATAATATATATTTATGAAACAATTCCCCCGCTGGGCATGTCTGTTTGTATTTTCGCGATGATCGCAATAACCACTGATCAGATTTTCATGCAGATTTCACCATTAGTTAGATAATTTATTCCGGATGATTTAAAATTCAGTTTGCTCAACCTGCGCCTGATCTCGGTTAATAGGGAACACTTTCAGACTTTTGTGATGGCAGCATCCTAGTCTCTGCTCACAAGCATCTATCTGTCTATAGGCTATCATAACGTACTATGTTAAATATGACTGCTGGATAAATAACTGCTTAGCATCAGGTGTTTCCATGTTACCGTGTGACCATACTGTATAAAAACCTGATGTCTGATTCGTATATGCCACGCGTCGACAATTAGTTTTTTTTTTTTTTTTTTTTTTTTTTAAAAAACGTCGCCCCACACTAGGATTTTCTCCTGTGTCGTGGGTGCATTTACAAACATAGAATATCACATGCACATACGCCCAAACAATTAGTTTTGTACGGGATATATCTCATTCAAGGTCCACGACCATTTTTTTTCTCGGGGGGAAATGCGTAACTGCACCGTACCCGCCGTTGGCAAGACGGCGAGCGTGTATGGGACTCTCCCGGCAGAGTGCCAGGCCTACCCACTAAAACCCCCCGGTGTTCTCCCTGCCCTTATGGGCGCGCATGGTAAGGTCCACACTGCGACTACCACTACCAGCGCGCCCGGGCAAGCCCGACCAAGATGGTCGGGCCATCGCCAAGGGGGGATTGCCCGAGAACACCAGGGCAATCCCCGGACGGAGGGCCTTACGGCGTGTACGGGGCCAACCGTGCCCGCAGGCCTCTAAGGCAGGGTCATTAGACGGGCATCACTTGTGCGAATGCCTGCTTTCGCCTGCCTATCCGTCTGCGACAGATGGGAGCGGCTTGAATATCTGCCTCCCCAAGTTTCATTCAAGGTACTACTTTTTTTCCCGTTTTTGCAACATTTTTCATTGATGCTCAGCTCCTATTAATCGTAGCGTGATGTTATAATAGCCTAAAGCCTTCCTCGATAAACGGACTATCCAACACAAAAATAATTTGAATCAGTAGTTCCTGAGATTAGCGCGTTCAACCAAACAAGCAAACAAACTCTTCAGCTTTATAATATTAAAAAAAATAGATTAAACAACATATGTATTTTAAATACCACGATTGTCGCGGTGTCATTCTGCATATTTTAAAATTACTACTGTTTGCTTTAAGGCGCGTGTAGCCTGCGTCAGTTTTATTAGATCTTACACAGAAAACATGAAATATATATTAGGTTTACACACACACACCGTAATGTTTCTATGTTTTGGTTAATGTTTCTACGTATTTTACAAAAAAGAAACAAGCGCAGGAGATACGCCCCAAATCCCCAATGTTAAAATATTCCTAATTTAAAACTCCTAATTTATGTTTCCTATTGTTACAGAATGTTATCAAAAATATTGAAATTGATGATGTAATGTTTCTATGTTTTGGTTAATGTTTCTACGTATTTTACAAAAAAGAAACAAGCGCAGGAGATACGCCCCAAATCCCCAATGTTAAAATATTCCTAATTTATTACTCCTAATTTATGTTTCCTATTGTTACAGGATGTTATCAAAAATATTGAAATTGATGGAGATCTTGTCAAACAATTACTAGACCGTGGGATGTTTTTGACATTAGTGCCTACTCCGCTCTATTCTTCTATTGTGAATTTTGTCATTTGCAAAAATTGCAGCTATGGTAATGTGTACACTGTTAAGTGGGCCACCTCGCAGCTGGTGAAAGCCAACTTTTTAGCTGAAGCGGGTCATTTGCATCTACTAGCAGCGGGCGTCCCGTCAGCTTTACGCGGTTTCTCGCAGTCTATTCAGCATTTCAAAAATATGTCTAGTCTTAATTAATGTCAATAAATTTATTATATTGTTTTATAAATTATATGTTCGTCGTATTTTAACTTATTATAAATGTCATAAATCAATGTAATAGCGAAGTTGAACATTTGCCAATAAAATGTATATCACATTTAATTATATTGTTTCTTTTTTCACACTTTGTAGTATGTGTGTACCTCCATACTTTCTTAAAAATGAGCATCTATCTGTAATCTTTAATTGACAAAGGCGACCCCTAGCGGACCACTGCAACCTGTACCGATCTATTGCGGGCAACCTTTTATTTTATAGGTCAATAGCCAAAAACCTTTTTTGCGGTAAATTAGCCAAAAACCACAAAAATAAAGACAATCAAAAGTCATCGTCTTGTTCATATTATTACTATTACCCCATGATGTGAGTCATTATCGCAGCAAGAATCATGTCAATGTTTTGCTTGCAGTAGTCGACCAGGGGGCCCAGGGACCATTACCATGATCGTCGAGAGCTAAGATAAGATTGTAACGGATACACCGCTATTGCAGCGTAAAGCGTCATCCCGCTCCGATTATGCCCATAGAAAAAAAACAGTTTTAGCCATCAAAGTAGTTTCGTTTGCACCATTAATGGTACTGGCCAATGGGGCAAATGAGACATCGGGGAATATACTCTGCGTAACCTACGCCCAGAATATTTACCTTCATTTAAGAAAACTAACTAGGAGTACCTATACTTGATTAGTCATAAAATAGTGCTCTTGAGTAGAACCCAACCATAAAAAAATCATAGTGCTCTGCTCTCAAAATAACAGAATTATAGCCTTTATTAGGTAAAAATATGCGAGGCGTAGGTTCTTCGCCTAACATACTCTTTGTTCTGGAATACCAGATTCTCAAACACGACATTCGCATGTTACCATAAGTACACCCAAGTAGCAAAATAAGTCATATAGCAAATCATGTATGACTTTTAATTGTAAGACCACTAAGTGAAAGTACCTAATTTATTTCCTTCCAAGTCCCTTAACACATTCAATGCCACCGACACGCCTGGCGTGTTCAAGCAAACCTACATCGCTATGCCACGAACACGCCACGCGTGTTCTGAATGTTTTGAAAATATTTCATAAACTAGACCAGATTTCTTGTTCAAATTATTTGTGCATAATTTTTACGAGTAAGGCTTTGTCATCTTAAAGTGGCCACTTAAAAAAACTAGTTTTTCTATTTTATGAAAAAAAAATGTATTTTGTAGTGCCGAGAACACGCTAGGCGTGTTCACTTATAAAATATACCCTTAGGTTCTCAAACTTTTTTTTGCTAAAAGGTTGTAAGAGGTTTGGCTAAAGTTGGCGGCGGCGGCGTTTTGAAGTTGAGCGGCCAGCAATAAAACTTAAATATTATAAAAGAACAGGGGCCTAATTACGCTAATATTAACGTCGTTATCGTGACTTGATAGCGTTTCAATAAAACAGCTTTTGCCGTTTTATACGCATTTCCTGGTGCAATTTATTCGTACTACAATTTCTTAGTAAATTATACTTAATAAATCAATAGTGACAAATGTTTTTGTAGTTTGTATCAATAGTGACAAATGTTTTTGTAGTTTCTAATCGATTAACCAACAACTGTCTCAAAAAGCGTTTTTTTTTCAAATTGAAGCGTTATTGACACGCCACAAATGCGTTAATGCTAGCAGATAGTCTTGTATAATACACGTACGATGTACGAATAGGTAACGTTGTCCTGCACTGTACTAAAAGAAATGTTACCAAGCGCGAACTCTTTATCGTGCCTAATCGTACTATTCGTACTTCGTATAATACACCGCCAAAGCGTTAAGCGTTAACGGTTGATGAGGTGCGCTGCAGTGTGTTCAACACTGGTAGATGACGTATGACATGCCATTTAGAGAAAAACACGGAAAACATTAGCAGCTCTTACAAAAATTTCACCGTATTTAGTATGAACTCCGGGACTTAGGACATTTTCGACTGTTTTTGTAAGGAATTTCAACCCTGCATAACTTCAAGAAAAATATTTACAAAATTCCTTATAACTCGAAAACGGTGGAGCTTAAAAATAACGAAATTTTTGACCCCCGTACAATTCCACAGCTAATGAGGACACACCAAAAAATGGTCAAGTGTGAGTTCGACTTTTTTTTCCATACTAAATTTAGATTATTAGCATAAATGAGGACACACATAATGGACTTATCAAAAATGGTCAAGTGTGAGTTTGACTTTTTTCCAAACTTAACTTTTTGATTTTTAAAATGATTTTATATGAAGCTTAGTCCAGATTCCACTTTGTGTAGCAAAGGGGTGCGAATTTTAATTGAACTCATCCATACTAAATACGTTGATTTTTTAAAGTGCTGGCTCCATACAAAAATCAGTTAAAAAAATTTCAATTTTTTTTAACTTTTTCGGAAAATTAGTCTATCTTCATTTATAACTATGATTTTCGCCAATTAAAACTATGATAATTATAAATAAATACTCATAAGACAAGACTTTAGAGGGAATTTCTTCCACAGCACCTTTGCTATAATCATTTGAGTCATTAGGATGTCATTTGAAGATGTTTAACAATCCCAAGTATCATCATCATCGTCATAATCAACAGCCCATATACTTCCCCATCGAGAGGCTTGAGTCTAACCCAAATTAGGGGCGGCGGGGGCGATCCGCCCCGGTTGAAAAAAAAAACGTACAAATTATGACAAATGTTTATCAATATTAAATCACTGACTTATAGGCAATATAATAAATAAAATAGCCTTTTATTTCAGAAACATAAATAATTACAGTTTTATTTTTATTACATAATCTAAAGTATGTCGCGTGTCTCTGAGTGTCTTAAAGCAAAGACCTCCTCCAACTCTTTCCATTGTTTTCTGTTGAGAGCCACTCTCATCCTGTACGGATCTAACTCTTAATTTATCTTTCAGTTTAATTTTCAGCATACTTCTCTCCATTGTTCGTTGGCATTTTAAGAGTTTGTCTCTCTGACGTCTTGTAAGGGACCATGTTTCACATCCATATGTTATGCATGGGAGTACACAAGTGTTGTAGGTTTTAACTTTAACATGGACTCCTAGATCTTTGCTTTGCATAATTTCTTTTAAGGACCAGTACTTTTTCCATCCATATGTAATTCTTTTGTCAATTTCTTTAGACATCTGGTCAGCAGGCGAAATTATTTGACCCAGGTACACATATTCGGAGACGTATTCGATCTGGTTTCCCTCGATTATTATGTTTACCTGTTTTGAGTTCGTCATTATTTTGGTTTTGTCTTAGTTGAGTTCAAGACCTACCTCCAGGCTTGCATTCGCTATATCCTTTATCATGGATGCTAGAATCATTGGATCTTTTTCCAGTAAAACCAGTTCGTCAGCGAATCGAAGATGATTCAGGCGCCTTCCATTTATATGTATTTAGACCAAGGTTCAACCAGTTTATTTTCCTGAATATACTTTCAAGTACAGCTGAAAATTGCTTTGGAGATAGCGGATCTCCTTGCCTGACTCCTCTATGTATTGGGAATTTTTGGCCTGTTGATTCAAGTTTTATAGACTTTTACTGTAGATGTTTTCAATTATATTTATGTAGGTTTCACTGATTCCTTGTTCTTTCAGTCTTGGCCAAATATAGGTATGCTTGAGTTTGTCGAATACTTTGGAATAATCAATGAACGCAATGTAGAGAGGCTTCTGGTATTCATTGTACTCTTAAATTACCTGCTTCACAGTATGAATGTGGTCAATAGTGCTAAAATTTTCCAATAAGGCAATGTAACCAAGTTTTTAATAAAATTACAATAATAACGTATTACTTGTTTTTTAAATTATTAACACGGAAGTTCTTTTTACGCCTTGTAACTTTATTTCGTAACTTTATGATTTGATCGGCTAGGGATTACAAAATTTAGTAATTAGTTTTATTGATGTTCTTAGCTCTAACAAGTGCTGCCATCTTAGCACTTTTCGGGCTTGAAATTTTAGCAAATTGAAGTTTAGCAAACTGAAATTAATTAAAAATTACCTCCGAGCAACAATGGTCGTCAAACAATGAGTGAGATCGAAGGATCGAACGCTTCTATGGATAGCTTTACACAACATCCCAGGCATCTGTCAATCAGGCTACATAACCTAAAGCCAAATTGATACGGCATTACACCGAAAACATCCCGGACGTCAGCCTCTACGAGATTATTGTGGCTCTCAAACAGCTCAAAAACAACAAGGCTATGTATGATGGAGTTACAGCTGAGCTTTTAAAAGCGGGTGGACTACCAGTCCGGAAAGCACTGCAGAGGCTATTTAACTCCGCCATTTTCGAGGGCAAAACGCCTAAAGCATGGCACAGGCGACGAGGCCCAGTTGAAGAACTACAGACCCATCATGCCGCTAATTTATGTATACAAGCTGTTCACGAGAGTTATCACGAAGCATCTCGCGCGCAGGTTTGACGACTTTCAGCCTCCCGAACAAGCCGGGAGTCGGGACCAGAGACCACATTCATACGCTGCGGCAGGTTATATTGAAGATCGAGGAGTATAATCTGCCACTATTCTTGGCGTTTGTGGTCCATGAGAAAGCTTTTGATTCTGTCGAGACCTGAGCTGTGCTTAGGTCACTCCAGAGGTGCATAGACTAGCCGTATATTCAAGTGTTGCAGTCATTGTACAAAAACGCCACTATGTCAGTCCGCCTTCAGGATCAAAGCTCAAAACCAATACGAATTCAGCGCGGTGTCAGACATGGTGACGTAATAATATTGCCGGAACTATTCACAGCTTCGTTGGAGGATGTATTTAATCTGGACTGAAGAGGACTCGGCATCAACATAACATGGCGAGTACATGAGTCACCTTCGTTTTATCGATTATATCGTAGTCATTGCTGAGACCGTAGGCACAATACTCGAAGACCTCTGTAGAGTTTCCCAACAGGTGGTGTTATGGACTCTTTCTTAGTCTTTTATATCTAAGTTTTATCCTTGCTATTGACAATGTCATGATTGACTTTACTTCTGATTTTGTATTAAAAATGTTTTTTGACTTCTCTTGTAATATATAACATTTTCACCGAACTCAGAGTTTTGGATATTTTTGTAAACCTTACTCAAGCAAACCAGCTCTGCCAATCCTGATATTGGTCCTTCTCAACCGACTTAAGTTTTAAGGTATAAAAATATGTGCAAAATGTTAACGAGAGCCAAAGCTCGAAGAGAAAGTTAGCTCACAGTAGAGTTACAAGAGAGTCAGCACCCGAGCTACCAAGATCGTCTCCAAAACAGCGTCAAAAGCAACAGCCGTTTATCGATTTTATCAGCATCTAGTACAAAGATGTCAGTTATGTCTACGACTGCACTAAGAAGATAGTTATAATTGGAAGCTGCTGAGGAAAAATCACGGTTGTTAGTTGCTGCTACAGAAGCCAAGCTGGAGGAAGCCCAGATGAAAACCAAGTTAGAAGAAGCGAAGATAAAAGCTCAGACGGATCTTGTGGATAAGAGACTCAGTGCCAGTATAGCAGAAATAAAGGAACTACATTCTCGTGCACGTTTCAGAGCATCATCAGCGAGAAGGAAGGAGAAATGGGTAACGTAACAGAATGTATCTCCTCGTCGAAAAAGCGCAACGCAGAATGTGCACCACTCAGACCCCTTTACCGCCGATGCACCAGATGCTCATTAAACTATTCCTGCTACTCATAGTGATGTATTTTTTTCAACCTCTGTCTCACAACATAACAACATGTCAGTGCCTAGCCCCCGAAAGTCAATCCTAAGACCAGGCAATACTTAAGTTAGCTGATGCAGTGCATAACTTAGCGTTAGGTTATGCTCATAGTAATAATTTAATTAATAACGCTTCCACACGATGAAGAACACACGTCTCTGTAAGTCCATTTGATACTTCTTCTTTAATACCTTTTCATTTTTTGTTTGGAACTTCATCTAATTTTCCAGTTTACTACGGCTCCTGCCGATTTATGCTCTTGGAAGCAATGGCGAAAAGCGAAATGTTTAGCTGATATGTTTTGGGCTAGATGGTTGTAAGAAGTACCTACTTCCTTTTACTACCGCGTACCATTAGTCCAACAAGCGATGAAAATCAACTACGTGTTGGTGATGTGGTGGTTGTCGTTGACCTTTATCCTGGAGCTAACGGTAGAGTGAGGGTCGTCGATGTGAAGACCTCTCGCGGCACATTACGCTGTCATTCGACACTGCGGCTAGTACCACTGCCTTGCAGCCCCAGGGGGGAAGAATGTGAAGGACTCTTTCTTAGTCTTTTATATCTATGTTTTTTCCTTGCCATTGACAATGTCATGATTGACTTTACTTTTGATTTTCTATTTATAATGTTTTTTGACTTGTAAACATATAACATTTTCACAGAGCTTAGACTTTTGGATATTTTTGTAAACCTTACTCAAGGAAACCAGTTCTGCCAACCTTAATAGGTGGGTCTTAAAATGAACATGAACAAGACCAAAATCATGGTGAATTCCCATGTAGTACTCACTCCTGTGAAGGTTGGAGGCTCTACACTGGAAGTTGTTGACGAATATGTTTACCTGGGACAAATAGTCCACCTCAGTAAGTCCAACTTTCAGAAAGAGGCAAATTGACGAATCCAACTCGGCTGGGCAGCCTTCGGGAAGCTACGCAGCATATTCTAGGCTAATCTACCGCGATGTCTTAAGACGAAAGTCTTTAATACGTGCGTGTAGCCAGTGATGATGTACGGAACAGAGACGTGGCCGTTTACAATAGGTCTAATCAGAAGGCTCAATGTCACTCAAAGAGCAACGGAGAGGGCTAAACTCGGGGTTTATCAACGCGATCGCGTCAGAAATGATGAGATCCGTAGAAGTCTCCCGGTACGCGGCCGCCACTCGAGGACCTTTCCGCCCCAACGGCCGTCAGTCCTACGAGCGATGTGTCCTGCCCACTGCCACTTAAGGTTTGCAATTCTTTGGGCTATGTCGGTAACTCTAGTTCTTCTACGGATCTCATCATTTCTGATGTGATCACGTAGAGAAACCCCGAGAATAACCCTCTCCATTGCCCTTTGGGTGACCTTGAGCCTTCTTATGAGACCCATTGTAAGCGGCCACGTCTCCGTTCCGTATGTCATCACTGGCAACACGCACGAATTGAAGACTTTCGTCTTTCGACTGCGGTAGATTGGCCGAGAATATGCTGCGTAGCTTCCCGAACGCTGCCCAGCCGAGTTGGATTCGCCGATTTACCTCTTTCTGGAAGTTGGACTTACCGAGCTGGACTATTTTTTTTTTTTTTTTTTTTTTTTTTTGTTGAAGGGGGAAAATGCATTTAAGCATCCCTCGTGGTCGAGCCAAACCACGAGGGTATGTGGGACTCCCCGGACCGATTCGGCCCAGGCCTACCCACTAAAAACCCCCAGCAGCTCCTCCATCCGTCGCAGGACAGGGGGAAGGGGACAACAGCGAGGCCCTGTTCCCCTGACCCCCTGCCTGTGAGTCGTCCGTTGCCGGACTCCCGACACGTCAAAGGCGCGTGGCTCCACTGCTTTGTCAGCGGCGCAGATGGTGTGCGCCGCTCTTCGCCCCGAAACGTCCCGGCACTAGGTGCCTTGGGGCTGGGGTCTATTTATTATGCGGGGCACATCCCCTCCCGCGGCCGCCTCCACCTGGAGGATGGGGGCCCCGACGATGTCCTCGGTGACCTCCATCTCCGCCTCCGCTATTGAGGTCCCAGGCTGCGGTCTTAGCGCTGCCCTCCTCCTCCTTCTATTTATGGGCGTCTTGGGGGCAGAACAAGTTTTACCCCCAAGGCGGTGGTCCGCCGGCTTTTCAGCCGCCATGCACAATGGGCATTTGGGCTTCGAGGAACACGTCGAAGCCTTGTGCCCGGCCTCCCCACACCGGTAACACAACGTGCTACGGTCCTCCTCCGCCTTGCAGTCTGCTCTCAGATGACCCGTTTCGAGGCACCTGAAGCACCGCATTTCTCGCGGCAGGAGAAGCTTCACCTTGGCCGCGGACCAGCCGACCAACAGCCTCTTGGATGAGGCAATCCTCTTGGCTGCCTCCGCAGGGCAACACACCCACGCCGTTCCCATTGTGTATCGGCCCTGGCGGATTTCCCCAACCCGGACCTCATCAACTTCGCACTCGCCAGTCTTGGCGAGTGCCTCCTTTAGCTCTTCCGGCTGGACAGACTCGTCTAGTCCGGAGACCAGCATCTCCGCCGTCTTAGTGGGTACGGTAACCCGCGCAATATCGGCGTCCACCACTTTTTTCAGGGCGTCGGCCAGGCCCATTGCACTCGCCTCTTTGTCATCGCCGGAAATGAGGATGAGCTGGACTATTTGCCCCAGGTAAACATATTCGTCAACAACTTCCAGCGTGCCTCGTTTGTATTTCATGCTTTAATATACAACACTTAGTTGTTTTTTAATTAATAAATCGTACTTTATGTAATACCGAATTTTTATTATTTTTAACCGTTTTCCATCTTGGGGTGACACCACAATTTCCGCCCCGGGTGCCACCCAAGCTAGCTACGCCACTGCGTATGTTGATGATGATGATTGTATTGCCCAAAACTAATTTGTAAATTCGAACCAGTACATAGTTCTTGAGGTAAGCGCGTTCAACCAAAGAACAAACAATTTAGCCTTATGTGTATGTATAAAAAGATCCGTACAAGAGCTTTTCCAAAAAAAGATCAATATTAAAGTAAATATATCTCATATGAATATTTTGAACTAAATTCATAGCTACTAATGTAGTTAGGTAAGACCAACAATACGATAGTACGAGATAAAAAACGTAAAATTTTATGGAGATTTCCTTTCTCTCTTATTTCAAAAGTTTTTGTATTGGTTTAGAAAAATTAAACGAATTTTTACAAGGATTGTTACTCAATATTATAAGATGAACATTCCGAGTAAGTAGGTATGATCGCAATCATGGCAGACAATCTTCATACAACGGAATTCTATCCGTAGCGCCATTTTGTTTTAGTGTTATATGACGTTTCTTTTTTTTAATTTACATGACAGGATCGATTCCGGATTTCCTTCCGGTCGACCATATTTGTTTTTATGTTTGTTTCTTGTTAGGTACCTTGTGCATAACTTCACTTTTTAATGAATTGAGTTTACAATTGTTTCTCGTAATTTTACGTAATTTATGGTGATACTACGAGTACTGTGTGTACAAAAGGTCGCGACAGGACGCTATTACTGGGCTTTGAGAAGCGACGCAACGAGTGGTTAGTGTCTGAACCCGGAATGATTTGAAGGAATTGCTCCAAGAACAACTTTGATAGCTTTCGTTTGCCAAAAGCACTTTGAAAGACGATTCTTCGCAAAATCATGTCTTACGGGCGTTGCTTACCCTTCTTTGTTTACTGAGGACGAGATTATAAGTGGAGTACTTTCTCGACATAATAGCGGTAAGTCTACATTTATTAGAAAAGTAGAAGCAACCGTAGTTTGCCCTAGTATTAACGTTAAAATTACTACATACCTCTTTCATTTTAACTTAAATTAACCTCTAAACATTGTCGCGATAAGGTGTGTTGAATCTCCAAAGATTCACTATGGCTCTTTAGTTTGTTAGTTGCTGAATATTTTTTTCAGTTACCTAGGTAATTTTTGACAACAGTATAGAACAAAACAAACTTCCTATATGCTGCATAGAGTCTCCAAAAAAACTGCATTCGGATCTAAAGATCAGCACTCCGAAAATGTATAGTATTAGTCATTACTTTTCATGCAGAAAAATGCTGTTTTTTGTAATTGTAATCTGTCTGCTAATAAAAAGCAGCAATATGTTGGATTTTTAGTAAGCATTCTGCAGGAAATAATGTATGGAAATCACATTAGCCATAGGAAAGAATTATTATTCTATCAGTTGCAGTTAACTAGTCCAATGATTTGTGGGTAACAGTTCCAGTTATTTGTATTCCATTTATAGTTTTAAAAAAAATTACTCGAGCATGTTACAATTCATCTTTTCAATTAACTATTTTAGGAAATAACTTCTTATCAATAATTTTTAACATGATTATTAATTGTTTCAGACACCATTGCTCCAGTCCAAATGTACTAGAAACTTATCAGTATTTGAAACCTATTGAATCTTCAGGTAATAAAAACTTCTTGCTGACCAACACATATGCAAAGAAGATGACTGAAATGCAAATTTACCTTAGCACCAAAAGCAAAAAAGGCTATCAATTTTCTTTGCAAGAAAACTTGATTGCTTTTGTGTTAGTACACAACCTACACTCACACAGATGTACCAGGTAAGACAAAAAGCTGTCATTTTTCAATGAACAAGACACACACACATACAAATGTGCTGTCATTTGCATGCTTCACTCGTGATTCAACAACGCTCTGTCCGTCTTTTTTTCAGGTATGTGGCCATAAGGCTTTAAATTTCTGCAGATAATATTTTTCTACCGTCCAGGATAACATTAAATAAAATGGTGTCAAAACTCAACATCCAAACTGGAAGCTGTCCTCAAGTTTTTGAAGTGCTGACAAAAGAGGTAAATCCTATATTTTTGAACTTTTCACTGTTCAAAATGCCAAATAAAATTCTGTGACAAATTATAAATAAGTAATTAATACAATAAAAATTTAAAAATGTAAAATAAACCAAGAAATCAACACAAGAAAAATTTGGCTTTGGCTTCAACAAACTGAGTTCGTGTGTTGACTCCATTTCCATTATGCTACCTAGTACCTACTTATCTGATCCAACCAAAATTTCAACTATGTATATTGAACAACTTATTTATCTTATTATATTTGTCACTTGACATTTTCTTTGAAAATGCTAATTATAACAACTTTTCAACCTTTATCTTGCTATGCCAAGGTAAACTTTATTCATTTTGATATGTATTTATCAATAGTGAGCTTACTGTAGAATAAAAGAAAAAAAGCTAATTCTTTAAAGCTTTAAATATGCCACATTATCTAGGTTGATTTATTAAAAGAAAAGAAACAATTACAATTGAACTTATTTTCAGGTTGCAGAATGCAGATGAAACTGACTTATGATAAAAAGAGGGACTCCATTGTTTGGATGTCAATGAAAAGAAACAGCAATTTGTCGAACACTCTGTCGTTCTTATGTTGAGAGGGGCCATATATAGATGGCAGCAACCAATTGCTTTCTATTACTATGAAGACACTACCACAGGCATAGAATAAAAAAAAATATTTATTTTTAAGGAGGTAATTGCTGCTGTTGTGGATTATCAAATTATTAAATTGTGATGTAATTTTTCTAAATGCCTGATTTTATTGATGTTAACTCTACACATATTATAATATGTATAATATTAATTTACAATTTCAGATGACACTGTTACAGTAAGTGCATATTTAAATATTGTTTATAACCCATATCACCTAATTAAAGGGTTAAGAAATAACTTCCTCAATAAAAATATGAAAATGGATGGAAAAATATCAAAATGGAATGATATTGTTGTGTATCAAACAGACTGCAGTCACACAGAGTTTAGATAACTACACAAACAAACAACATGTTGTTCCTGAAAAGATAAAGAAAACGAAGGTATGTTCCTCTTTCTTTCTATTTATTTAAATTTTGCTATCCTAGTATGGTTTCACTTCAATATTATATTTGAATTCGATTAACATTAATATTTTGTTTTTAGGTGAAGAATTGTGTGAAAGTATAGCAGTACCTGGCAGCATTATCATGCAGTCCAAATTTTTGTAAGTATTATATTAGTAGCTTTCCGCTCGCGGCTTCGCCCGCGTTATTATTGTTTTCCCGTGGGAATTTTATATTTTCCCATAGGAAAAATAATTTTGTAGCCTATTTAAGCCGGGATAATAAATTTCAGCGTCGGTGGCGCTGTGTACTCAGCACTTGCCTTCCAATCGGGAGGTCGGGGTTCGAGACCCGCCATGTACCACTGTGTTTTTCATTTCGAATTTCATATGTACATTTGTCCGACGCTACTACGGTGAAGGAATAATCACCCTAACATAGGGTAGGCTCGAACCCCTCGGTGGGGACGTATATGAGCTGTGATGATGATGATGATGATGAATAAATTTCATAGAAATTGGAGCAGATTTTAAAAATTTTCCATAGAAACTTTCAACCCCTATTTTGCACCCTGAGGGGGTGAATTCCCATAAACCACGAAACACCTGTTCAATGAAATATTTTTAAGAACATGAATCTCAAGTTTTATCAAAATCGTTGCTAATTTTAAGATTTTTCCATACAAACTTGCAACCCCTATTTCATCCCTTTATGGTAATTTTTTTTAAATTCTTTCTTAATGTGCGTCCACATTTTGAATTAAAACAACTGTCCAAAATACCCGTTTCTACCATTAGCGGTTACGGCTGTGCGTGCGTCTATAGATGGGAACACCTCCTTTTATACACGGTTATTTTTTTATCACCCTGGAAAATTTAAGGGACGCTTCACGACATGGTATAAGAATGATTTAAATATGAATAAAAAAATAACTTACTTACTTAATTTTATATTTTTTTTTTTAAATATACAAAAAATGCTGCACTTGTTGAGAGCAGCATTTTTAGAGATTTTTTTATTTTTAAAAATATTTTTTTAATTTTTTTTTTTATATAATATTGGATGTGTCCTGAAGCGTTCCTAAAATTTTCCAGGGTGATAAAAAAATAACCATACATTTAATCATAGTATAATTTAATACACGGTGTTTCAAAATAATCAATAAATAATCAATTCTTTATCGAAAACTCATTATTAAAATGTGTTTCGCATAATGTCATTCAACCCAAAATTTTCATGTAAATCATAGACATCATGATGATGATGATGATACTATGATTTTCATGAAAATTTTAGGTTAAATTACAAACATGTAAAACGTGTAATAATGAGTTTTCGATAAAGAATTGATTATTTATTGGTTATTTTGAAACGCCGTGTATATAGATTAAAGAAACACAAGAATTGTAGTTCAAGTATGGATGTGAACCAAAGTATTTGATGTATTTCCCTTTCGCTGATTTCATCTTAGTATAATGATTACACAATCACCCAGATCACAGACATTAGCTAATTGTATAATCTTACAATGTGTAGACTACCCCATAACAATAGGAGAACGATTTACAAAAAGAAAAAGGTTTTTTTTGACGCTTAATGTCTTATTTTTTCAGCTCTAACTATGCTGATGGAAAACTGATGGATGCAGTAAGTAACCCTAAAAAAACTGCAAAAACAGTTTTACTTTTTGATCAACTATTTGACAGTTTGAGTGGGATAGCAATTTATTGCAAAGAAGCTAAGGGAAGCCTCTACGGACAGCTGTTACTACACCATAACCTCATCTCATCATGTATTCTGGGATGAAGCCATAAAATAATTACAAAAAAATATGTATGTGCATTCCGCAGAAAACGAAAAATCAGTGCCCATTTTGAAAAATTCTATTACAACATTAAAAAGTTACTAGAGGCTGTAGCAGTTTTTTAAAAAAAGAAGGAATAAAAATAATGCAGCTAAGAGATTTAAATTCAGATCCAATTGAGAATTTAAGTCAGTTGCGGGTATACAATTATAGAAATAATAACCCAAATTGCCACAGTCTCAACTGCACCTTTAAGTCATTATTAACAACTAGAATTATAAAATTTCTTTAAGAAATTTAATTGTGAAGATGAAAGTAATTACTTTACAGACTGTAACAACATTTTGCATAAAGCTACAGACATTATTCAAAAACACTGATGATGTCATGCTTGGTTATCTCAATACAGAATATATCTTGCAACAGGCCCATCGAGAACGAGTATGTGTGCACTCACAGGCCCACACATTTGGGTGGGTAGTGCGAAAAGTATTAATGAAATTGAAAAATAATTGCAGCTCCTCCAAAAATTGCCTCACTACAAACGAGGAAATAAACATGACCAACAGAAGTTTTTTACAAGGAAAAAATTGCTTGCACTACCCACTCGAAGGTGCAGTGAAGTGTTTTGGCACAGTAATTACTGAATCAAATGAACACCTGGAAAGAAAAGCTCATGAAAAAAAAACATATGCCAAAATATAAAAGAGCTAATAAAGTCCAAGTATTTAGTTGATTTTATTGACTGTGCCAAACACACAAAAACATTATCCTAGATCATTTTCTCTGGTTACAAAATTTTCGATTGTGAATACAAGAAATAAAATCTGAGCACTGTAAACACAAGAAATAAAATCTGTATTTAGTTTGAGAAATTGGAATTTACCATTAATGCACAAATGACTACAAAAATATGATAAAAAAATAAATAAGTTTTTGTCAGTCCTTTTACGCGAGTGGCCTGTGGGTAGAATATACGCGGCGGGCCTATAACGCTTTACGTGTACAGTACAACAATGGCTTTAGGATGCTGTTGCGGCTGCCATGGCGATGTAGTGCTTCAGGGATGTTCGCCGAAGCTCGTACGGATGGCTTCCCAGCTATCATTCGCAAAAAGGTGGCATCATTACTACAAAGGCTACGTAGTAGTTCGAATAGCATTCTAAAGGTCATTGCTGATAGGTTGGACTGCCCTATACAAAAACATTGGGTAGGTTTGTTGATAGGTCTTACTAACAATTAGTTTATAAGTACTTAAATTGTTACTAACATATAAAATGTATGGACTCTTGTATGGTCTGAAATAAAGTTGTATTATTATTATAAATTATCTTGGTTTTTATTTAATTTCCTTAGCAAGTTTGAAATAATATGAAATAAAAAATAACTGGCTTATAAGCTTACAAGGTACGCAGTAGAAAATTTTTGGCTGTATATCCTCCCACTTCCTTTGCCGCTTAGCTAGAGATGAATTAAAAAAGAAGAAACGTCATACAACACTAATAATTCCTGGTACTACGGTAAATAATCTTTATAGGGCAGTCGGCAGTCTGATACGTAGTATCTCTAATAAGTCTGTGATCGCAATTAATAAAGCCAATGTCACAGTTCACAATCACAGCAAATCATTCATTCTTGGGGATTTTAGTTAAAAAAGTTTGAGAGCCACTGATTACATTGTAATATCTTTACTTGCCATAAAATCAAATTTTCGCCATAATTTCAGGAACCAAAACTCACGATACTATTGTAGCCACTGTTATTCTCGCGTAGCACAAGGCTTACTAAATAGAAAACAGTGTTAAGCTGAAAAATATTGATATAAAAGAATCTGCCTTCAGTCAGTGCCACGGACACGCGTGGCGTGTCCGTCTTTTTTCAAAGTCGCAGTGCCGCGGACACGCCTAGCGTGTCCGCGGTTTACGCAAGGCGGCATCTCTATAAGCCTCAAGAAAATCGTGGCGGCATTGAATGAGTTAAAAGTAGGACTTTTTAGTCGTCATAAGTGCGTGTCGTATTAATACGTCCTGTACCTAAACGTTAACGCAAGCAAATTATATGATCATTATGTATTGGTTACTATCGAAACGTCTTTAAAACAATCTTACACGACATTTTAGTCATATTTTTCTTGGGTCGCATTAAAACGTTATGTAAACGTTTACTCGATCTAATTATACGATCATTATAATCTTTTAGCTTCAAAGCATTTTAATTGACTAATGATCGCTACCCCAACCAATTCGTTTGTAAGAATACGTCTTAACGACTTCTATATAACGTTTGTCCGTATAAGAGATTCTAATACTACGTTTTTCAAATGATTATTTACCGATCTTAGTGACTTCTTTTATATAATGTTTTAAGAGTGTGATTATGTGAATGCAATAACTAAAAAATATTAGATATGCAAGTGTCATGAATTTAGTTAAATACAACTTGTGCTGCCATTTTTATTATTGCAACTTTTGATAATACAATGAAAATAAAAGAAATCTAAGTAGGTGTTTAATATACCTAAATTAAACTATACTTCTCAAACTGTTAAGAGTTTTTTTTGTGAAAAACTACGGATATCTTAAAAATTTAAATGGCGAATAATTATTATTTCATAATTGTCTCAAAGTTACCTTTTAAAAAAATTATAGCTTGTAATCGTAAGAAAGTCACTTGTAAACTTTACGTTTTATAGCGGTTTTTTTTTATTTATTAAAAGTCAATGTTATGAAATGATTAACGAACAAAACAAAACCTATACATTTCACCGAAAAAATTGCCTATCACAATTGCCCCGCTAAAGCAAATGCTAGCAAATGTATCAGTCAAATTTTCTCAGGGCTACGTTCCAAAACATCACCCGGAGTGAGTAGGTGGTGGGGGGAGAGTGGCCGGTTAGGGTGGTCGGAGTGTTGGTTGTTTTAGAACGGCAAAAGTGTTGTCTGCTTTGTTTACATAACCAAATATACAAAAATAAGAAAATATATAATTCATCGGCGCGTCCGTTCGCTTTAATGCATGGATTACATTCCTCTGTTTCATCTACGAAAATGCTAAAATCAACAGAATATGAATTCCGTTAAATCACGGCCTAACCTAGTTTCAGCGGAAATGAAGGCCAATTTTACAATCGTGTCACTTACGATACCTATAGTCTTTGGAATTTAAAATTAACTTATTGTCGACGTTACGAAGCGCATCCTCGCTCTCCGAGATGCACAAATTGTGTGTGAATATGAAATCTTTGTAATCACAATCACACACAACTTTAAAATCCACACAATTTCCCGCCAAATCCAATCGAGTGAAATTACACCTTGCTATATTATGCGGGTGAGATTCTACTCGATCGAGTGCACTCCGTAGCGTTTTAGGACACGCCACTCCAACACTCTCGAGTGCACCCGAAATGTTTTAGGACATACTTCGGGTGACCGAGTGCACTCGGGTGATGTTTTGGAACGTAGCCCAGCAGGCCTATTCGCTAACTACGGTTGGTAACAACTGTCATATTTGAAAGATACCTATCCATTACTGGTTTAGTGATCTTATGTATTACGGCAGCGTTCATGATAGCAGTAATGGATGTTACTCGTATAAGAAAGAAGTTATCTTATAACATTTATGTTGATTTTAAAATAATAACACTAATTGAGAGACTTGAAAAAGAAATTTAATAACAGTATGGTAATTGGTAAAAACGATTATGATATATTTTTTATTATTTCTTACTGTAATAGTTAAATATTTATTTTATACAGTCACTGTTACTCACAAAAATTCAAGTTAATATTGTAGTAGGTACTGTCGTTAATTTGGTTTAACTCATTCAATGCCGCCACGATTTTCTTGAGGCTTATAGAGATGCCGCCTTGCGTAAACCGCGGACACGCTAGGCGTGTCCGCGGCACTGCGACTTTGAAAAAAGACGGACACGCCACGCGTGTCCGTGGCACTGACTGAAGGCAGATTCTTTTATATCAATATTTTTCAGCTTAACACTGTTTTCTATTTAGTAAGCCTTGTGCTACGCGAGAATAACAGTGGCTACAATAGTATCGTGAGTTTTGGTTCCTGAAATTATGGCGAAAATTTGATTTTATGACAAGTAAAGATATTACAATGTAGTCAGTGGCTCTCAAACTTTTTTAACTAAAATCCCCAAGAATGAATGATTTGCTGTGATTGTGAACTGTGACATTGGCTTTATTAATTGCGATCATACCTACTTACTCGGAATGTTCATCTTATAATATTGAGTAACAATCGTTGTAAAAATTCGTTTAATTTTTCTAAACCAATACAAAAACTTTTGAAATAAGAGAGAAAGGAAATCTCCATAAAATTTTACGTTTTTTATCTCGTACTATCGTATTGTTGGTCTTACCTAACTACATTAGTAGCTATGAATTTAGTTCAAAATATTCATATGAGATATATTTACTTTAATATTGATCTTTTTTTGGAAAAGCTCTTGTACGGATCTTTTTATACATACACATAAGGCTAAATTGTTTGTTCTTTGGTTGAACGCGCTTACCTCAAGAACTATGAACTGGTTCGAATTTACAAATTAGTTTTGGGCAATACAATCATCATCATCAACATACACAGTGGCGTAGCTAGCTTGGGTGGCACCCGGGGCGGAAATTGTGGTGTCACCCCAAGATGGAAAACGGTTAAAAATTATAATAATTCGGTATTACATAAAGTACGATTTATTAATTAAAAAACAACTAAGTGTTGTATATTAAAGCATGAAATACAAACGAGGCACGCTGGAAGTTGTTGACGAATATGTTTACCTGGGGCAAATAGTCCAGCTCGGTAAGTCCAACTTCCAGAAAGAGGTAAATTGGCGAATCCAACTCGGCTGGGCAGCGTTCGGGAAGCTACGCAGCATATTCTCGGCCAATCTACCGCAGTCGAAAGACGAAAGTCTTCAATTCGTGCGTGTTGCCAGTGATGACATACGGAACGGAGACGTGGCCGCTTACAATGGGTCTCATAAGAAGGCTCAAAGTCACCCAAAGGGCAATGGAGAGGGCTATTCTCGGGGTTTCTCTACGTGATCACATCAGAAATGATGAGATCCGTAGAAGAACTAGAGTTACCGACATAGCCCAAAGAATTGCAAACCTTAAGTGGCAGTGGGCAGGACACATCGCTCGTAGGACTGACGGCCGTTGGGGCGGAAAGGTCCTCGAGTGGCGGCCGCGTACCGGGAGACTTCTACGGATCTCATCATTTCTGACGCGATCGCGTTGATAAACCCCGAGTTTAGCCCTCTCCGTTGCTCTTTGAGTGACATTGAGCCTTCTGATTAGACCTATTGTAAACGGCCACGTCTCTGTTCCGTACGTCATCACTGGCTACACGCACGTATTAAAGACTTTCGTCTTAAGACATCGCGGTAGATTAGCCTAGAATATGCTGCGTAGCTTCCCGAAGGCTGCCCAGCCGAGTTGGATTCGTCAATTTGCCTCTTTCTGAAAGTTGGACTTACTGAGGTGGACTATTTGTCCCAGGTAAACATATTCGTCAACAACTTCCAGTGTAGAGCCTCCAACCTTCACAGGAGTGAGTACTGTTAAGGCAGTGGTGTCAGATACTGGCATGGGCAGCGAAATAAAAATGTAGCACTGCTGTATACGTCTCGTTTATTATTCCCAATAAAGCAGCACGTATAAATTGTCCAGAATAATCACAATGAACATTGATTACAATAATTACAATAAATTATATTTCAGCTTCTTCGGTAAGCACATTTCGATAGATAGATTGTCAATGTCAAGACAGAAAAAAAAAAAGGAACGTCAGACTGTAAGCGACTTCGCACACGTACTATTGGCCACATAATAAAGGCTGTCACACATGTGAACCATACATCAAGTTTACATTATCTTCTACACTTCCCCTTATGGTTCACAGTGTTAAAATAGTGTACAAACAAATAAGTCTACAAACATGTCAATAAATGTACACAAAGTCAATTATAACATACACAAACATAAATACAGGACAGTAGTTAAAACTATTATTAATTTATATTCATTGCCTCCACAAAACAATTATGTTTTAATTTACCCAGTGGTTTTGTAAGTACATCTGCGAGCATTTTATCTGTAGGTAAGTATCTAACACAAATAACATTTTCCTTAATCAGGTCTTTTACATAGTGATATCGCAAGTCGATATGTTTTGTTCTTTTATGACTGAGTTCTTTACATTGTAATAGTTTCTGAGCACTCTGATTATCATTATAGATAATACAATTCAAACTATAAGGTATGAGCTCAGACAACAAGTTTTTGATAAAAGAAATATCTTTGCAAACATCACCGATCGCCAGATATTCGGCTTCAGTGCTCGAAAGAGCTACACACTTCTGCTTACGAGACTCCCAATTTACAGTATCACTTCCTAACTTAACCACATAACCAGTATAGGACTTCCTATCATTTAAATCATTGGCCCAGTCTGCGTCAGTATAGCCAAACAACGACCAATCCCTACTTTTATGAAAACATAAACTATAGTGAATTGTACCAGCCAAATAACGCAGTATACGTTTCGCTGCTAACCAATGAGTTCTATCGAAGCAGTTGTTAAACTGGCTTAAGACACTGCAAGCATAAGATATATCGGGTCTCGTGCATACAGACAGATACATCAAGCATCCCAATAATTGCCTATAATTATACATCTCGTCTTGTAAATTTTCACCATTACTAGACTTTAGAAGCTTACAATTAACTTCCATAGGTGTTGATACAGCTTTACAATTACTCATGCCAAACCTAGTCAACAGTTTTCTTATGTACTGACTTTGATCAAGTTTTAGTAAACCCTTTGACTTATCTCTTAATACATTTATCCCTAAACAACTCTTAAGGGGACCCAAATTCTTAATATTAAATTTATTCTGTAAAACAGTAATTATATCTTTCTTAATTGAGCTATTGGGGCCATAAAATAAATAGAAGTCATCTACATACAATGCGATGATGACTAAATCAGTCCCAGATTTGCGAATATAAACGCAAGGTTCACATTTACTTTGTACAAAACCATGATCACATAATAAGCCATGTATTTTACAATTCCACATTCTACTCGCTTGCTTAAGACCATAAATACATTTTCGCAATAAGCAAACCTTATTATTATTTTCACAAAAACCAACTGGCTGTTCCATATAGATAGTCTCATTCAAATCACCATGGAGGAATGCTGTCGCTACATCCAAATGGTCAATATCTAAATCTAAATTATTAGCAATTGAGAACAAAATACGCATAGTGGAGTGACGTACTACAGGAGAAAATGTGTCATTATAATCGAGACCCTCACACTGTGAATATCCCCTGGCAACTAATCTAGCCTTAAATCGATCAAATTTGCCAGATGCATCATGCTTAATTTTATATACCCATTTACATTCAACAATATTTACATTACTGGGTCTGTCGACTAACTCCCAAACATTATTCTCTAAAAGAGACTTGTACTCACTTAACATCGCGTCCTCCCATTGCTTATGGTTCGGGCTTTTTATAGCCTCCTCATAGGTTGATGGCTCATCCAAGGAGAAATTGTTGTGTTGTACCAAAAGAGATGACATATCAAAATCTGCAAACCTTGGTGGTGGTACATTACGAGTGGATCGGGTAGGGCGGCCAGGTGGAACAGCAACGGTCACAGGACGAGTCGCAGCTTCCCCTCCAACGGCCTCGCCAGCAGAAGACATGACATCATCTTCACTGCTCGAACCCGTACAATACTCTCCTTCTGAAAATGAAGTAATATTATTATCTGACTCACACTTATCACCATCATTGGAATTATTACAAATATCATTGCTATAAAAATTATTACTATCAATATCATTATTTAAAATTAAATCACTATTCCTTTTATCACAGACTTTTTCATTATTCAATAAATAAGGAATAAATTCATTATAATTATTATGACTAACATTATGAATACGATTGCAAAACCTCTCCTCAATAAATGCTACATTCCTACAGACAACCACCTTTCTGGGATTCATAGGATCTGACAACCTATATCCCTTTGAACTCCCACTATATCCAACAAAAATATATTCTTTCGCCTTAGCGTCCAATTTGCGACGCGAATGCTCAGGCAGTAACGCATAAGCACTGCAGCCAAAAACCCGAAGGTGACTGAGGTCAACTTTTGACCCAGACCAAACTTCCTCCGGTATACTTCCTGCCAAAGCCGCTGTGGGGCATCTATTTTTTAAGTGAATCGCTGTCATTACAGCTTCCCCCCAAAAGCGCTTGCAGAGACCAGAATGCTGCAACATGCATCTTACTTTTTCAAGTAGCGTCCTATTAAGACGTTCTGCAACACCATTTTGAGCAGGCGAATAAGGGACTGTGGTCTGGTGAATGATTCCTTCCTGCTTTAAGTAGTTAACAAACTTTATACTACAATATTCACCCCCATTGTCTGATCGTAAGCATTTAATAGGCACACCTAATTGTTTTTCAACCATAGCCTTAAATTCAATAAAGTAAAATAGTACTTGTGACTTACATTTCATTAGGTATCCAAAACTTTTGCGTGTGAAGTCGTCTGTAAATGTTACAAGGTATCTCGCACCTCCCCAGCTAGTTTCTTGCATTGGACCACATACATCTGAGTGTATGAGCTCAAGTGGAGAACTTGCACGCTTGGCTTCACCTTTCGGGTAAGGTACGGCCGATAACTTCCCCTCTAGGCAAGCAGTGCAGTTTTTCAGTGCACCATCTTCAGTCTGAAACAATTTGTTAGTTGTTTGGTTTTGTAATCTAGACATACCTGTCAAACTGAGATGCCCAAGTCGATAATGCCACAACTCCAATGCTGAAACAGCCTCTGTAGCACTCGGTGCATTCTGCCTATCACGCAGGATCAAAGAGTGCATCTTATTTTGCGAGTTACCGACTGACCCACACACACTACCTTTTAATTTATAAATACCATTAACACAAGATGCTTTGGCTATACAGTTTCCAGAGATTTTACAATCTACATAAATATAGCAACCGTTCCTATCAAAATGCACACTATGACCATCATCAACAAGCTTACTGACTGAAATCAAATTGGCAGACAATTTAGGCACATACATAACATTTTTAAGGCTATTTACCATGTTATCACATTCCAAAGTTATGTCACCAACACAGTTTGATTTCAATTGTTCATTATTTGCAGTGTACACCGTGTAGTTGCAGTCTTTTGATTTCGTAATCAAGTCCATCTGATTGCACATGTGACATGAACTTCCCGAATCAATATAAAAATCAGCAGCAACACTCCGTGCCAAAAACGCAGTCGCAGTCCCCATTTTGTCAATCTCCTTCTTTTTGTCTCGCTTCAGCTTAAAGCATCGAGCTTTCATATGTCCAAGTTTTCCACAATAATGGCATTTTGTCTGTGGCTTCTTCTTTAGATCAGCATGATCAGCATGTTTACGGCTAGAATAAAAAGCACAGCCATTCTCACCATTTACTGTGGTGGTATTCATATTTGATTTGCGGTATTCTTCCTGAAGAAGTCGGGCGCGAACCGCTTCACTCGTAAGTGTGCCAGCCAAACTTGCAGTCTCGAGATTCGTCACAACTGTATCATACTCCTGAGGCAGACCCATAAGTAAGACCTCGGCGATTTCACTGTCGTCGACAATGCGTCCAATGTCTGATAGTTGATGTACTATGGACATAATTTCATTTACATAATCCGCCATGGAATAAAACTTATCAAACTGAGTACTATGAAGTCTGCGAAGAAGAACAACTCGCCTGAACAGCCCTTTGTCCTCTAATGTATTTTGGAGGTTATCCCAAGCACATTTTGCTGTCGCCGCACTCCGCACGTATTGAAACATCATTGGAGTTAGCGATAAACATATTCGTGCCAATGCTCTTTGATTTTTAGATATATCGGGGTCAGTGCCCTCAACGCAGCCCCACAAACCTTCAAGTAACAGCAGATTTTTCATGACAAATTTCCATGATGCGTAGTTGCCGACGCCGCCAAGCTTCTCAACAATCATGCCATGGCCTCCATTGATAACAGGCTGCTGGGTAACCCTTTCTTCATAGTTATCGCTAGCACGTGCTGTCGACATCTTGTCGAATCAGCACACCAAAACGCAAAGCAATGTGCTATGTAGCCGGCGCCTTCGCTCCGCCACAAATATTCCGCTGCCTGCCACCAGTTATTCGTTTTACAAATCTTTCTGATAGGTAATCTACTTTTCCTTTTCGGGGATTCTCTTTGTCCCTGGGCCCATAACCTGTTAAGGCAGTGGTGTCAGATACTGGCATGGGCAGCGAAATAAAAATGTAGCACTGCTGTATACGTCTCGTTTATTATTCCCAATAAAGCAGCACGTATAAATTGTCCAGAATAATCACAATGAACATTGATTACAATAATTACAATAAATTATATTTCAGCTTCTTCGGTAAGCACATTTCGATAGATAGATTGTCAATGTCAAGACAGAAAAAAAAAAAGGAACGTCAGACTGTAAGCGACTTCGCACACGTACTATTGGCCACATAATAAAGGCTGTCACACATGTGAACCATACATCAAGTTTACATTATCTTCTACAAGTACTACATGGGAATTCACCATGATTTTGGTCTTGTTCATGTTCATTTTAAGACCCACCTATTAAGGTTGGCAGAACTGGTTTCCTTGAGTAAGGTTTACAAAAATATCCAAAAGTCTAAGCTCGGTGAAAATGTTATATGTTTACAAGTCAAAAAACATTATAAATAGAAAATCAAAAGTAAAGTCAATCATGACATTGTCAATGGCAAGGAAAAAACATAGATATAAAAGACTAAGAAAGAGTCCTTCACATTCTTCCCCCCTGGGGCTGCAAGGCAGTGGTACTAGCCGCAGTGTCGAATGACAGCGTAATGTGCCGCGAGAGGTCTTCACATCGACGACCCTCACTCTACCGTTAGCTCCAAGATAAAGGTCAACGACAACCACCACATCACCAACACGTAGTTGATTTTCATCGCTTGTTGGACTAATGGTACGCGGTAATAAAAGGAAGTAGGTACTTCTTACAACCATCTAGCCCAAAACATATCAGCTAAACATTTCGCTTTTCGCCATTGCTTCCAAGAGCATAAATCGGCAGGAGCCGTAGTAAACTGGAAAATTAGATGAAGTTCCAAACAAAAAATGAAAAGGTATTAAAGAAGAAGTATCAAATGGACTTACAGAGACGTGTGTTCTTCATCGTGTGGAAGCGTTATTAATTAAATTATTACTATGAGCATAACCTAACGCTAAGTTATGCACTGCATCAGCTAACTTAAGTATTGCCTGGTCTTAGGATTGACTTTCGGGGGCTAGGCACTGACATGTTATTATGTTGTGAGACAGAGGTTGAAAAAAATACATCACTATGAGTAGCAGGAATAGTTTGATGAACATCTGGTGCATCAGCGGTAAAGGGGTCTGAGTGGTGCACATTCTGCGTTGCGCTTTTTCGACGAGGAGATACATTCTGTTACGTTACCCATTTCTCCTTCCTTCTCGCTGATGATGCTCTGAAACGTGCACGAGAATGTAGTTCCTTTATTTCTGCTATACTGGCACTGAGTCTCTTATCCACAAGATCCGTCTGAGCTTTTATCTTCGCTTCTTCTAACTTGGTTTTCATCTGGGCTTCCTCCAGCTTGGCTTCTGTAGCAGCAACTAACAACCGTGATTTTTCCTCAGCAGCTTCCAATTATAACTATCTTCTTAGTGCAGTCGTAGACATAACTGACATCTTTGTACTAGATGCTGATAAAATCGATAAACGGCTGTTGCTTTTGACGCTGTTTTGGAGACGATCTTGGTAGCTCGCGTGCTGACTCTCTTGTAACTCTACTGTGAGCTAACTTTCTCTTCGAGCTTTGGCTCTCGTTAACATTTTGCACATATTTTTATACCTTAAAACTTAAGTCGGTTGAGAAGGACCAATATCAGGATTGGCAGAGCTGGTTTGCTTGAGTAAGGTTTACAAAAATATCCAAAACTCTGAGTTCGGTGAAAATGTTATATATTACAAGAGAATCAAAAAACATTTTTAATACAAAATCAGAAGTAAAGTCAATCATAACATTGTCAATAGCAAGGATAAAACTTAGATATAAAAGACTAAGAAAGAATCCATAACACCACCTGTTGGGAAACTCTACAGAGGTCTTCGAGTATTGTGCCTACGGTCTCAGCAATGACTACGATATAATCGATAAAACGAAGGTGACTCATGTACTCGCCATGTTATGTTGATGCCGAGTCCTCTTCAGTCCAGATTAAATACATCCTCCAACGAAGCTGTGAATAGTTCCGGCAATATTATTACGTCACCATGTCTGACACCGCGCTGAATTCGTATTGGTTTTGAGCTTTGATCCTGAAGGCGGACTGACATAGTGGCGTTTTTGTACAATAACTGCAACACTTGAATATACGGCTAGTCTATGCACCTCTGGAGTGACCTAAGCACAGCTCAGGTCTCGACAGAATCAAAAGCTTTCTCATGGACCACAAACGCCAAGAATAGTGGCAGATTATACTCCTCGATCTTCAGTATAACCTGCCGCAGCGTATGAATGTGGTCTCTGGTCCCGACTCCCGGCTTGTTCGGGAGGCTGAAAGTCGTCAAACCTGCGCGCGAGATGCTTCGTGATAACTCTCGTGAACAGCTTGTATACATAAATTAGCGGCATGATGGGTCTGTAGTTCTTCAACTGGGCCTCGTCGCCTGTGCCATGCTTTAGGCGTTTTGCCCTCGAAAATGGCGGAGTTAAATAGCCTCTGCAGTGCTTTCCGGACTGGTAGTCCACCCGCTTTTAAAAGCTCAGCTGTAACTCCATCATACATAGCCTTGTTGTTTTTGAGCTGTTTGAGAGCCACAATAATCTCGTAGAGGCTGACGTCCGGGATGTTTTCGGTGTAATGCCGTATCAATTTGGCTTTAGGTTATGTAGCCTGATTGACAGATGCCTGGGATGTTGTGTAAAGCTATCCATAGAAGCGTTCGATCCTTCGATCTCACTCATTGTTTGACGACCATTGTTGCTCGGAGGTAATTTTTAATTAATTTCAGTTTGCTAAACTTCAATTTGCTAAAATTTCAAGCCCGAAAAGTGCTAAGATGGCAGCACTTGTTAGAGCTAAGAACATCAATAAAACTAATTACTAAATTTTGTAATCCCTAGCCGATCAAATCATAAAGTTACGAAATAAAGTTACAAGGCGTAAAAAGAACTTCCGTGTTAATAATTTAAAAAACAAGTAATACGTTATTATTGTAATTTTATTAAAAACTTGGTTACATTGCCTTATTGGAAAATTTTAGCACTATTGACCACATTCATACTGTGAAGCAGGTAATTTAAGAGTACAATGAATACCAGAAGCCTCTCTACATTGCGTTCATTGATTATTCCAAAGTATTCGACAAACTCAAGCATACCTATATTTGGCCAAGACTGAAAGAACAAGGAATCAGTGAAACCTACATAAATATAATTGAAAACATCTACAGTAAAAGTCTATAAAACTTGAATCAACAGGCCAAAAATTCCCAATACATAGAGGAGTCAGGCAAAGAGATCCGCTATCTCCAAAGCAATTTTCAGCTGTACTTGAAAGTATATTCAGGAAAATAAACTGGTTGAACCTTGGTCTAAATACATATAAATGGAAGGCGCCTGAATCATCTTCGATTCGCTGACGAACTGGTTTTACTGGAAAAAGATCCAATGATTCTAGCATCCATGATAAAGGATATAGCGAATGCAAGCCTGGAGGTAGGTCTTGAACTGAACTAAGACAAAACCAAAATAATGACGAACTCAAAACAGGTAAACATAATAATCGAGGGAAACCAGATCGAATACGTCTCCGAATATGTGTACCTGGGTCAAATAATTTCGCCTGCTGACCAGATGTCTAAAGAAATTGACAAAAGAATTACATATGGATGGAAAAAGTACTGGTCCTTAAAAGAAATTATGCAAAGCAAAGATCTAGGAATCCATGTTAAAGTTAAAACCTACAACACTTGTGTACTCCCATGCATAACATATGGATGTGAAACATGGTCCCTTACAAGACGTCAGAGAGACAAACTCTTAAAATGCCAACGAACAATGGAGAGAAGTATGCTGAAAATTAAACTGAAAGATAAATTAAGATCCACAGACATTGGAGCCAGAACAAAAATGACAGACATACTTACGCGCATTGACCAGCTAAAATGGAGATGGACTGGTCACTCTCTTAGAGACTGTACGGATCTAACGTGGCAGTTCGTACTGCAAGCCACGTTAGATCCGTACAGGATGAGTGGCTCTCAACAGAAAACAATGGAAAGAGTTGGAGGAGGCCTTTGCTTTAAGACACTCAGAGACACGCGACATACTTTAGATTATGTTATAAAAATAAAACTGTAATTATTTATGTTTCTGAAATAAAAGGCTATTTTATTTATTATATTGCCTATAAGTCAGTGATTTAATATTGATAAACATTGTCATAATTTGTACGTTTTTTTTTTTCAACCGGGGCGGATCGCCCCCACCGCCCCTAATTTGGGTTAGACTCAAGCCTCTCGGTGGGGAAGTATATGGGCTGTTGATTATGACGATGATGATGATACTTGGGATTGTTAAACATCTTCAAATGACATCCTAATGACTCAAATGATTATAGCAAAGGTGCTGTGGAAGAAATTCCCTCTAAAGTCTTGTCTTATGAGTATTTATTTATAATTATCATAGTTTTAATTGGCGAAAATCATAGTTATAAATGAAGATAGACTAATTTTCCGAAAAAGTTAAAAAAAATTGAAATTTTTTTAACTGATTTTTGTATGGAGCCAGCACTTTAAAAAATCAACGTATTTAGTATGGATGAGTTCAATTAAAATTCGCACCCCTTTGCTACACAAAGTGGAATCTGGACTAAGCTTCATATAAAATCATTTTAAAAATCAAAAAGTTAAGTTTGGAAAAAAGTCAAACTCACACTTGACCATTTTTGATAAGTCCATTATGTGTGTCCTCATTTATGCTAATAATCTAAATTTAGTATGGAAAAAAAAGTCGAACTCACACTTGACCATTTTTTGGTGTGTCCTCATTAGCTGTGGAATTGTACGGGGGTCAAAAATTTCGTTATTTTTAAGCTCCACCGTTTTCGAGTTATAAGGAATTTTGTAAATATTTTTCTTGAAGTTATGCAGGGTTGAAATTCCTTACAAAAACAGTCGAAAATGTCCTAAGTCCCGGAGTCCCGGCTTCATACTAAATACGGTGAAATTTTTGTAAGAGCTGCTAATGTTTTCCGTGTTTTTCTCTAAATGGCATGTCATACGTCATCTACCAGTGTTGAACACACTGCAGCGCACCTCATCAACCGTTAACGCTTAACGCTTTGGCGGTGTATTATACGAAGTACGAATAGTACGATTAGGCACGATAAAGAGTTCGCGCTTGGTAACATTTCTTTTAGTACAGTGCAGGACAACGTAACCTATTCGTACATCGTACGTGTACTATACAAGACTATCTGCTAGCATTAACGCATTTGTGGCGTGTCAATAACGCTTCAATTTGAAAAAAAAACGCTTTTTGAGACAGTTGTTGGATAATCGATTAGAAACTACAAAAACATTTGTCACTATTGATACAAACTACAAAAACATTTGTCACTATTGATTTATTAAGTATAATTTACTAAGAAATTGTAGTACGAATAAATTGCACCAGGAAATGCGTATAAAACGGCAAAAGCTGTTTTATTGAAACGCTATCAAGTCACGATAACGACGTTAATATTAGCGTAATTAGGCCCCTGTTCTTTTATAATATTTAAGTTTTATTGCTGGCCGCTCAACTTCAAAACGCCGCCGCCGCCGCCAACTTTAGCCAAACCTCTTACAACCTTTTAGCAAAAAAAAGTTTGAGAACCTAAGGGTATATTTTATAAGTGAACACGCCTAGCGTGTTCTCGGCACTACAAAATACATTTTTTTCATAAAATAGAAAAACTAGTTTTTTTAAGTGGCCACTTTAAGATGACATAGCCTTACTCGTAAAAATTATGCACAAATAATTTGAACAAGAAATCTGGTCTAGTTTATGAAATATTTTCAAAACATTCAGAACACGCGTGGCGTGTTCGTGGCATAGCGATGTAGGTTTGCTTGAACACGCCAGGCGTGTCGGTGGCATTGAATGTGTTAAGGTATTTGAGATTTGTTTAGATTTTTTTATTTTAAATAGATACATACATTACTAACACTGATTCAGATTTAACCAGGTGCTTAAAACTAATCTATCAGCAATAAAGCAATAAATGGTTTGAAATTAAATGTAAAGTTTTTTTTCATTTCGTACATCGTATAAACTAAGTAGGTTTACTATCCCTGGACTTTGTCAGTATGCCGGAATAGCCCCCAAAAAATGTTTTTACGCTTAAAATGAGATCTCGGCCCTATTTTGACAAGTGTAAGATATATAATTGACTGTCGTTCTGTTAAGTGTGCAATCAAAATGTGTTATCTGTTGTTGTATAGTCTATGAGAACGTAGTCTGTATACTTACCTTCCCTTCCGGTGTCATCCGTGCTCGAGGAATAATGTGCTCCGATAGATGTTAATTAAATAGGTAAGAGAAGTGTATGTGCCTAAGTTGTAATTGTGAAGAGTGAAAATAAAAGACGTTGATTATAGAAGAGATTTTATTCATTTGACATCCATTTCAATACTGCTCAATATATAACCGCAATAGGTTATGGGCCCAGACGACGCGACAATGGAGAAAGAATCATTTACGAAGCTTAATGATCACAATTGGGCAGTGTGGAAGTTTCAAATTAAAGTAATATTGATGTCAAAAGGTTTATATGATGTAGTTACTCAAAGTGGGATTGCGCCGGATGATCAAGATGCAATGTCAAAATGGAGGATGAACGACGCAAAAGCGCAAGTAATACTTGTGACGAGAATGGAGGACGGCGCAATTAAACATGTAATGCAGTGCAAGTCGGCATATGAAATGTGGCAGAAATTAGAAACCGTTTATGAGAGGAAATCGGAATTAAGTTTACACTTGCTAAATGAGCAATTTTACAATTTAAAATTCGAAAATGCAGACACTGTGACGTCGTTTCATACTAAGCTAATCAATGTTGTTGGGAAGATACAGGAAATGGGTGAGAATATTCCTACGAATCTAGTGATAACAAAATTTATTATGTCTCTGCCGGAGCATTATAAGTATTTTAAGTCTGCATGGGAAAGTGTGCCAAAGGAGTTGCAGAGTATGGATAATCTATTAGCGAGATTGTTAGTCGAGGAAGAGAGGCACAAAAAGGAAGAAGTACAAGAAAATGTAGCATTGGTTTCAACAAGAGTCAAGTGTTTTAATTGTGGAAAACCTGGGCATTTCAAATACCAATGTCGAGAGCTGGTGTGTTTTATATGTAAGCAGAAGGGACATCTGATGAAAGACTGCAGGAGGTCATCTCTACAGCAGCGTGGTCGTAGTGTACGTGGCAAGGCTTGTGGTAGCGGTCCAGAGTCCGGAAAGAGTATTAATGATTCAGTAGCATTGCTTACAAGTGACATAGACAATGAAGTGAATACTGACTGGTATCTTGACAGTGGTGCATCTCAACATATGTGCAAACAGAGAGAACTGTTTTGTGTCTATCATGAGTTACGATTGAGGAAAAGTATCAAGATGGGAGATGGGTCATCAATGCAGGCTGTTGGTGATGGTAACATTTGTTTGCAAGCTTTTAACGGTAAATATTTTCATAAAGTTACTCTGCATAATGTTTTGTTTATACCAAATTTAAAAATTAATTTGTTTTCACAAGGTACAACTTTAGATAAAGGATTCAAGTTAATCTCTAACTCTGATAATGCTACTTTTATGAAAAATGATAATGTTCAAGTAATGGCTATAAGAAATACTAATTTATTCAAAATGTTGTTTAAACTTAAAGATTATGACTGTAATTGTAAAGTAAATGAGTGTTATGTAAGTCAGGCATCTAATAATATCTTTTGGTGGCATCGTGTATTAGCACATCAAAATTTTAGACATATAAAATCTTTTCTAAAGCGTAACAATATTCAGTTTCATGATGAAGATAAATTGCATTTTTGTACATCTTGTATTAAAGGAAAACAACATAGAGATACATTTACACCTAACGATTCAAGGGCTACAAAGGTTCATGATCTAGTCCATATGGATCTGTGTGGGCCTATAGAAGAGGCATCTATTGGTGGTCAAAAATACTTATTATTATTAAAAGATGACAGGTCAAATTATAGAAAAGTTTATTTTATCAAAAATAAATGTAGTGTTTATGAGAAAATTAAAGAGTATATTATGGAAGTTCAAACACAGTTTAATACATGTATAAAAACATTTCGTAGTGATAACGGAACAGAATTTGTTAATAGTAAAATGTCGAGTCTTTTCAAAGAGTTAGGAATCAAGCATCAAATTACAGTACCATATACACCACAGCAAAACGGTCGAGCAGAGAGGGAGTTTAGAACCATTATGGAGGCTACCAGAACTATGTTAGCAGACAGTAAGTTAAGTAAGCGTTTTTGGGCTGAAGCGGCAAATACTGCTGCTCATATATTGAATCGGACTGGACCGAGCCCTATAGAAGGTAAAACACCTTTTGAGGTTTATTATGGGAAGACCTTTAATATTAGTATTTTAAGAGGTAGTTTTGGTAGTGAGGTATGGTCACATGTACCACGTGAGGTCAGAAGAAAATTGGATGTCGAAAGTAGATGTGGTATATTGATGGGGTATTTAGAGGAGACCAAGGGCTACAGAGTCTATTATGCTGAAGAGGACAAGGTACGTATAGAGAGAGAGATTATTGTATCACCATACAAAACAGAGATTGAGAAAGAGAATGTTGTGAGGTTAGATATGAATTATGACAATGAAATGGAACAGGAGGTTATAAGGAAAGAGGATAAGTCAGTTGAAGAAAGGAAGAAGGATAAAGAATTGGAAGGGTTTTCAAGAGGAGAGGAGTGTCAACAAAAATGTGCGAGTGACAGTAATGCTCAGTGTGTAAGCGACAGTAGTGTTCAACAGTGTGTGAATGATAGTGATGAATATGAGGAAGAGTGGTTAGATACTGTATCAGATCAAGAAGAAGTGATTGATAGGCATCCTAAGAGAGTTATAAAATTACCTAAACGTTTTGAGGATTATGAGACTTCTTATTTTAGTTTGCTGGAGGAACCCACCACCTACGAAGAGGCCATAGCTGGTCCATATTCATCTAGTTGGCAGGAAGCAATTGATGAGGAATTAAGAGCATTGCAGGAAAATGACACTTGGTCAATAATAGAGAAGCCACAAAATTGTGAGATTATAGATAGCAAGTGGGTATTTAAAATTAAAAGAGACAGCCAAGGTAATATTTCAAAGTTTAAGTGTCGCTTAGTGGCTAGAGGGTTCAAACAAGAAATTTATGAGGATATTTATTCACCAGTTGTTACATTGAGTACAATAAGAGTTTTATTATCGGTGTGTGTTAATTTTGGATGGCCTATATATCAGTTAGATGTATGTAATGCATTTCTGCATGGTGATGTGAAGGGAGAAGTATTTATGACATTACCCGAGAACTGTAGCAATATCGTGCCACAAGGATTTATTTGTAAACTTAAGAAGGCAATATATGGATTGAAAAATGCACCTATAAGCTGGTATGAGAAATTTGATAGTGTTATGAATATGCAGGGTTATTCCAGAAGCAAGTCTGATTTGTGTCTTTATTATAAGTTGGGTAATAATAACTCAAGAACATATTGCCTAATTTTTGTAGACGATATTCAAATAACAGGTTCATGTGTAAATGAAATAAACAAGTTGAAGGAGTGTCTTAAAACTAATTTTAAAATGAAGGATTTAGGTTTGTTAAGTGAATATTTAGGAATTTCTATAACGCAAGATGTAAAAAGGGGAATAATTACTTTGAGTCAAAAACATTACTTAGAAAGAGTTTTGAAGAGGTTTGGAATGTATATGTGTAATCCTATTAGTATACCAATAGATCCTAAGTTTGATTTTACCACACTGAAAAGAGAAAAGTCAGAGAGCTATGAGATAGAGAATAAATGTAGAGAAATAATAGGCTGCATTATGTATTCTATGTTGTGTACAAGACCAGACGTATGTGCCAGTATTAGCTTGTTGTCTAGATATCAAAATTGTGCAAGTCAGGAGTTATATGCCTTGTTAAAGAGAATTCTGAGATACATTAAAGGAACACTAGATATACAATTAATTTTTTCAAAGAATAAAAGTTTAAATAGAGTTGTAGCTTATACTGATGCTGACTGGGGAGGGGATTTATTAGACAGAAAATCTACTAGTGGTTATTGCTGTTATGTGTATGAATGTTTAGTAAGTTGGGCTACGAAAAAGCAAAGTACAGTAGCTATGTCAACCACTGAAAGTGAATATGTTGCTTTGAGTTTATGTGTAAGTGAAACATGTTGGATTAATAATATGTTAAAGGAGTTGTGTGTACCCGAGTTTAATTTAAAGATTTTGCTATTTGAAGATAACCAGTCTACTATTAAAATATGTAACCCAAATTTACAATTGAAGAGAGTCAAGCACTTGGATATAAAATATCATTTTGTAAAAGACAAGATAAGGTCGGGAGTTATAGATTTGAAATATGTTAATACTGTTGAGCAGATAGCAGATTTGCTAACCAAACCATTGTGTAAGAATAATTTTGTGTTGCTTAGGAATAAAATGTTTAGTAAATGTATTTGTATACCTACCTAAGTAACTGTTGTGCTAAATATGTGGTTAAATAATGTGTTGATTGGTAAAAAATTTAAAATGTAAAGTTGTTGGGAAATTTTGATTGAGGGGGGGTGTTAAGTGTGCAATCAAAATGTGTTATCTGTTGTTGTATAGTCTATGAGAACGTAGTCTGTATACTTACCTTCCCTTCCGGTGTCATCCGTGCTCGAGGAATAATGTGCTCCGATAGATGTTAATTAAATAGGTAAGAGAAGTGTATGTGCCTAAGTTGTAATTGTGAAGAGTGAAAATAAAAGACGTTGATTATAGAAGAGATTTTATTCATTTGACATCCATTTCAATACTGCCCAATATATAACCGCAATACGTTCACTTATAAATGTTTCACTTAGGTGTAGTCTCAAAATTGCTTTGTTGTTGGCTTAATTATTGCTACATGGCGGATTTGCCCCGATTTGCGGGAAAATCCATTAATGGCAAGGTTTTAAAAAAATGCCGTTTATCTTAAAAAGTATTAGTGATGAGAAAAAATTATAACTTTAACAAGAAGCTACATAAAATAATTTTTGATAGCCACTTTAGCAGATATTTAGGTTTGTTTATTATGCTCAATCAAATTGAGGTTTCAAAAAAGTATGCCGGAATTAGCCACCCTGACCTTATATAAATGGCTTCGCAATTAAACTTCATTTTTATTAGTTTATAAAAGAGAAGCATCGTATGTTTTGTACGTAAATTAGTTGCGATAAACTGTTTTACCCCCCTAAACCTTTACGAAATTAGACACTTTTGGTCTCATTAGATTCAATATATCTTAATCTATGTTTGTACGTTTTGCTTTTTTCGTAATTCAGTATAATTGAATCAAAAAAAGAAAAATGCTCGAGATTGTCGCCCCGCCCGCCACCGACTACGTCCGAATGGGGGGTGTAAGTAACACATATACCCAGAGACACATCATACACAGAGAGAAGGATGAGAGAGTAGTTAGATAGCTAGGTATATGCATTACCATCATCCGGCGTGACGGGCGGACGGGACGAAAGTATTCTATGTATGGCAGGTTTAATTAAGTTACAATACAAATCTCATACCTGAGTTATCTTTTATCTTTGTCTCATTTATATCTGCTTCGCATTTAGATACATCTGCACCTGAGATATGAGCATCCCATGTATATCTAATTAAAACTGGATTGTACCGTTCACCTCCTGTGGGTTAAATTTAACTATTAACTAAATACCTTACATCATCAAGTAGTTTCAACTTCTTATCGTTGGTATTCAACGCTAGCAGCCTACGCTGCACAACACAAACACACTTGATTTCCCATCATGTACTACTAAACACCTTGGAGGTACTGCAGACCCGGTGACCAACAACCATCACCGCGGCTCTACCAACCTTAATAGACCCAGAGCTTCTTCTCTGGACGTCTCCAGTCGACTGGGCCTGGAACACTTATTATACCAGGTCTTTCTTGGCGGATCCCGGGCCATTTATTCTGGAGGCCCGGGGCTCGGCTTGTTGCCAGGACCTTACGTCCCGGAACCTCACCTACCCGATCACCTTCTTGGATCCCGGGCCATTTATTCTGGAGGCCCGGGCTCGGCTTGTTGCCAGGACCTTACGTCCCGGAACATCGCCTACCCGATCACTTTCTTGGATCCCGGGCCATTTATTCTGGAGGCCCGGACTCGGCTTGTTGCCAGGACCTCACGTCCCGGCAACCTCGCCTAACCGTGAACTTAGGGGGAAACCAAGTTACACTTATAACAATGAATCACACACATTACTGATCTTCTAACTACAAGATATGCAAGATACTTAGAATTATATCGACGGCACTTCAGGACTCAGCTTCAGCCACAGCAAACTTTATATTTCACTTTTACATCGAAAACTTTATTCTATTTACAAACTTATTTTGCCATAGACTAAAGAATCGCTATTAGCCTTATCTTAACTATGATTGGTTGAAGCGTGCGTCACTAGTGTTGCTATTTTATTATTGTCTATTCGCGACCTTCGCGACACTCCCGACGCAAGGAAGAAGAATAGCAACCAGGTTACTTGTGCATTCTTTTGTCGAGAGCTCTTACAGCAGCATCTCGACGAGGAGTTCTATCATCAGAACAATCTACCGGTCCAATTGTTTGACCTTCATAATCAGGATCATTGTCTGAACCTTCTAGTTTATCATTATCATCTGAATTTCCACCTTTTCTTTTTCCACCCTTTCCTTCCCTTCCATTAATAGCCTCTATGTATTCATTCACATTATTGACAGCATCCATAGTTTTATCAATTAGATTTATGCCTTGATTTGGAGGTGGCAATTGAAATGTATTACTGGAATCATCAATCTTTGAAGCTTCCTTCTGCACATCACGGCAATTTTCTTCACCTTCTTCTATCTCTAGTGGATAGAGATGAGCAATAGATCTGGTAAACACATTATTATCCACTTGAAGTTTAGCAATACGACAGAATCCATCAGTTGCTCTGATTAATGAGACTATTTTGCGTACCTTCCATATTGTTCTATTTTTGTTGTCATCTTTAATTTGAACGATCTGTCCTATGGCTGGTAGTAACTTTGATGTCACTGTTGGTTCTCTGGGTGAGTGCCAATATCTTTTACGTAGGCTTGGTAAATATCTGTTTGAGAACATTTGTTTAAACTCTTCTAATATTGTGAGTGCTCGTTTCCAGCCTCTGACAATTTACACAAATGCATTTTCGTAAGGAAATCGGAAGGCTTCAGTACGTGTTCTATTTCTGTATCCATTTTCACAATGGCGGCATTTCTTCTTAGTGTCACCACTCTGAAAAACATGTCTTCGTCAAAGACAGTTGTAACAGCGGCCTCGTAGTCTAGCTTTTCTTTCAAGTATGGTTTTAAATTTGTTACATTCATCGTTATTGTGGCCTCCGTCACAAAATATGCATGTAGGTTTTTTATTCTCTTCATTGCAGGTATGCCTTTTAATCTCTTTTCTTTATTCAAAATTTTTCCTGACTTTCATATCGTCGCTTCCGCTGGTTTATGATTTTTCTTCCTGTGTTATTGTCGTTTTTCTCAAGTCTGTACTCTTTAATTTTGTTTCTTGTTTCTTTTTAAATAAAAATTGTGACAGAAATTACTATTTTAAATAATGTATTATACTTAGATATTGACATAGTTGAATTGTATTTTTTTTATTATTGACATAAGGATTTTTTTATTGTAGTGAATAGAAAATTTAAGTATTACTTATTGATAAATGTATAACGTCTTTCAGAATGTTAGTGCAACGAAATAATTATAATACCTAAAAATAGTTGACGAAATATTTGCACATTGTTGTCAATAGGATATGTCGGAGCAACAGAATGTACTACCAACTATTATTGTACCATATTCTAGCAAATAAAATTATTCTATTCTATTCTATTCTTGATTGATTTCCATTTCTAATTCTAGTTTTAAATCTTCCTTGGCTTGATTTGGTTTGTTGAAGGTCACGCACATGAAGTGTTTCCACAGTGCATGGTTCTGAAAGCTCAGAACATTTTCTGAATGCAATAGGCTAGATGACTAAAAAAATTTTCTTGCTTTAATAGAAGCTCATTCATATAATAAACAGAAAGAAAAAATCGGTTTTCGAATAACTATAAAAACAACCAAGATATAAGGTATTAAAGATTTTTCTCCATCTCTTTCTAGCAAAACGGCAATTTACAAGGAGTTTATATGGCCGTACTCAACTATGACGTCACGGTTGATGTCGGATCTCTCTTTCTAATCGCTTTCAAATTAACAACTTAAAATGCTTGTATCTAATGTATTTCTAAGCCGATTTTAATTCTGATTTCACAGGACTGCATCTTTTTCCACGGTATTTTAATATTTAATGACGAGACGTAAAAATTAGAATTCAGTCATCATCCCAATTCTATCAGCATCTTCTTTAGCTGTAATCATTGTATCCAACTGTTTTCTTATTTCTTCTATAGCATCAGTACTTGTTCTAATTTTAATCTCATAAATCAAATCTGAAGGGAACTTTTCCATAATGAGAAATCTAAGGTGATTGTGATTAATATCTTCTCCTAAAGTTTCCAATATCCGAAGATGTCTTTCCAAATCGTCGAAGACTTTCCTACAATTGGTTATGTTATTATCAGCGGATTCTATTTTATATAATGCTGAGTAGTGTGCATCAATGAGATGTTTCACCTTGCCATATCTTTCCCAAAGGGTGTTTAGGGCAATAAGATAGTTTTTATCGGTATTGCATTCTTAGGTTCTCCAATTAGTGAAGCTTTTAAATAAAGAAGTTTATTTACATCTGAGATGTTTTTACTATGTACACTCGAAATGAACCTATCAAAGAATGAGTGCCAGTTGAGAATATCCCCATTAAAGGTAGGTAATGCTACCTTTGGGAGTTTACCGGCATCATATGACCTTTTTTATTACTCAATTCCATTTTTGCAGAATTAACTTATGTTAGTCTTCAGCCAACTAACACTTCTTCAGCGAGAAGTTGTTTTTCTGACATGACCGATATCTCTTCTATAGGAGCATCTTCATTTATTTTTAAATATTCAGTCAATTTTTCTTTGAAACTTTTATATTTGAGTTTAATTTATTATATAATATTTGTGCGCCTCAAATCTCATTTGAGGTAAGGGTATTTGGAAGGTCTTTGATTCTTAAAAGATTTTTATCAATATGTTCATATACTAATTGAAGTCTCTTTTTCCGAATTTCTTTCATATTGAATCTTGTAAGTGAATATATTTCTCACATCTATAGGTAAGACTTATGACTTAAGTATCCCTTTGTCAAATATTTTTTTTTTTTTATTATTTATTTTATTGTTATTTAGACTTTATTAAATTTTTATTCAGCTGGTTAACTAGTTTAACTAGTAATAAGTTATTACTAATACAAATTAGAAACTTAACTTATTATTAATCAATCACTTGCAAATATCAAGAACACATACTTACATATACTTGGTTTTCATCTGTGTATAACAAGCACTATAAGTATTTAAATACCAATATTATTAATAAATATATTTATTTGACTGATCACAGTACTTTCCAAGATCATCATCCATCCATAGTTAAGTTATAATAAATTGAACCAGTTAAGTCAAGAATATTATTTTCAGTAGTCTAATTCAAAAGAATAAAATGAGTGGTTCTTTGTTCTTCATTCAATTCCTTTTGTTAGAATTTACCAACAAGGGAACAATAATTGTTTAAATGAAAATCATAAACTTGTTACCACTATTTAAACAACTTCAAAAGAGAGTACCTAGATGTAAACTTTTCTTCGTGATTTTTAGTTTATTAAGTAATTTTTTTTTTTTTTTTATATAGCTTAGGCCTCTTAAAGATTAAAGTTTCATTAAATATGTGGGAATACAACCACTAATAAATCAGTTTCACTTCACATGGGATAACATGTACTTACATTTACTGAATAAAATTTGTTATTTACATGATAGTCGCAGGCTTCCCTTACCAATCAGTGAACCAATAATATTCTCACAAAGTAAGGTAGTGTTTTCTTTCAATTCTTCTATTCTATTCTATCTAACACTGACAGTACATGTAGCTGTACATGTTGCTGTAGATATACTGTCTAAGAAAATGGGTAACCAGTTAGACAAGCCTGTGCAAATATGCAGTTTCTTTATCTAAAATTATAAATGTTCTGTTCTAATAACCTTAGTTTCTTATATTCTTTAATAAATTACAGTACCTAAGTAAATATTAAAAAAACAACTCTGCTAGCTCAAGTAAGTTTTAAAAATAAAATACACTATGACACGCTCAGTGTATTCACACACTATTTATTTTCACTTTATTTATTCTTTAAAACACTGAGAAAAGGCTTATAAATTAGCTGGTATTTATCTTCTTTCACTCATGTTAAATAAACACATATCTTACCAAATATGTCATATTTTAATAAATGTACAACATTTACTCTTCACCAGTGTTATTTATAACTTTAGCCAAATTCCCCTTTTTACAAAAGAGAACAAGAACATGCAAAACATACAAAGTGACGCCAGTTTAGGGTCAATAGGAATCATGCCTTGTTGCAACATTGTCAAACAATGTGGCTTTATTATTTAGTAAGTTAGTTTTTGTTTTTAGTAAAAAATGTACAACCAATAATATTGCTATCGGTATGGCCGTGCATGCTATAGCGTATTTGTGTGCCTCCTCATCCTCATTCTCACTTGTTTTCAGCAATTCTGGCAAGTGATGAAGTTTGTATTAAGTATGATACAATCACACCAAACCCATACCTTGTTAGGTCTTAAAAGTAGGCTTAAGTAATTAAGACAATTAAGGCAAGTGCCCGTGCTTGAATGCAAGCTATGAAACAGCTTCAGATTTTCTTATCCACATAAATTACTTGGCATTTTCTTAACAAATTGTTATACACATTGCAAAATCACAAAACTCCTTTTGTCGTTTCTTTCTACTTTTTTCTTTAAAGCTTTTAGCATAAAATTGCAGGATGGCGCCAGAGTTCATGGAATGGACGGAACTTTAATATAGCGTCGCTCCACATGTACACATACCTATTCAAACAACAAAGCTTCGCACACATAAACAAACTGTTGTCAGCCAACACACCACAAATTGATGTTTCCATTAGCGGGAATTTTGAGTTTCAATTGTTTTAAGAAATAAACATAAATTCTTTAATAGTTACAGGTAATGAATGAAACAAAATGAGAATTTCTAATCAGCTAGGCATAACCAAGAGTAATTACATCCCAATTTTAATAAATATTTTGCATTTCATTTCTCATAAGTTTTCTTCATGAGTGACTTATTGTGTGCCATCTGTTGAGATGTATACATGTAAGTTTTATAATCCTTTATCTCCAACTTTTCTATGTAGAGGCCGTAACCAGCAAACAAACAAACAATGTTTTTTCCTTTTTTGGAACAAACAATTTTATGGAAGGAAAGGGTATTTATCTCAGAACATGATTCATTTTATTATTCACAACTTCACATATTCAGCTCCATTTTCTTCTATGGAAATTATAGCTCAGTTTTTGCTTTATGTTAATACCAATTTTTACTAATTCAGAAATCTAAATGCCACATATAATTATGCTCTTCATATCTCAGGTACAGATCTCATGAGGTGATCCCAGCACCTCCACCATGTCGCCCCGCCCGCCACCGACTACGTCCGAATGGGGGGTGTAAGTAACACATATACCCAGAGACACATCATACACAGAGAGAAGGATGAGAGAGTAGTTAGATAGCTAGGTATATGCATTACCATCATCCGGCGTGACGGGCGGACGGGACGAAAGTATTCTATGTATGGCAGGTTTAATTAAGTTACTGTAATATGTTGATGGTAGATGATGTTCAGTGAAACACATGTTGCGTCGGAGACAGTCGTTTATTGAATGCCAAAGGTGCTATGAATAATTTACAGTACTGTCTTACTAAACAAGGTTGCGACACATACATTTCCAGAATTATTAACATGTCAGCATAACGTGACTTGGGTCAAGTTGTGTAATAAGTATTATTTGATTTACAATATAATTATTTATATGTGTATACTTCATCTCCCCCGAAAAAGATACAAGCTATCCCCTCCGCACACAAAAAAAACATAAACGTAAATTACATAAAAAAAAATTAAACAGAAATTATAATTTTATAAAATTTTCTCTTAATTATACACCAATAAAATTATTTTATAAACAATTTTGTTACATTTTTATGCACAACATATTCCTTATTGTGCTTTTTAATTGTTACATTTGGAGACAAGTCATCTATTACTTCAAATGGGCCATTGTAAATATTATCTAATTTATTTCCGGTTTGGTTTTTTAACAATATTAGATCTCCTTTTTTATACTGTACAGGGTTTTTATGCTTATCATATACAATTTTCCTAAGTTGTTTGCTTTGAATTAAGTTTTCCTTGGCATCAAAATGAGCTTTTTGTAGCCTATACTTTAATTCTTTTACGTAATCACCAAAATTATACAATGGTTCAAGTGTTCTATTCAAGTTGCTAGGTAAATTACATAGTTTTCCAAAAACTAATTCGTAGGGAGTGTATTTTGTTTCGGTATGTACAGTCGTGTTATATGAAAAACACCAAAATGGGATCCAATCGCTCCAATCCGTGTTATTGTTTGCACATTGTGTCCTTAAGTATGCTGCTAAGTGTTTGTGACTATTTTCAAGGGAACCTAAGGTTTCGTGGTGGTATGCTGTAGAGTTTAATTTATTAATTCCTAATAATTTACAAGTTTCCGTTAATACCGAGGACATAAATTCTTTCCCTTTGTCCGTGATGATTTCACTCGGGATGCCATAGCGTAATACAAAATTGTTTACAAAACTACTAGATACTGTAATAGTATCCTTTGTCCTTAATGGGTAGGCTTCTATGTACTTACTAAGATCGCATTGGATCGTTAAAATATACTTATAATTATTATTATCTAAATCTAGTGGGCCCATTAAATCTAAACTGATTCTTTGAAAAGCTGAATCAGGTGTAGTCGTGATAGACATTGGTTCTTTTGTATACTTATTTGTATACTTATGCAATTGGCAGCTTTTGCATCGTCTTACATAATTGTTGACGTCATTAGCTATACCTGGCCAGAAATAATATTTCTTGATGTTATTTAACATGCGATTTACCCCTGCGTGACCGCTAGTGGGCAACAAATGAAAATCATTTAGGATAACTTTTTTGTCATCGTCATCAAATATTCGTAATACATCTCGAGTTACGAGGAATCGTGGTAGCTTAAGTTGCAACTTTTTCATTTCGCGCAATAAATATTTTAAATTACGCTCATTATTTTTATTTTTTATTACTAGTAATTCTTTAATGTTTAAACGTACACATAATCGTTCTAAGTCTCTCGCTAACACCTGTATGGTCGATAACGATCGAGAGTTTAGAAAAATGGCTGATTGCGAAGGAACAAACGAACAGTTGTTCTGTATAATATTATTATCTTTTTTTAAACATTTCTCGTCATATTTATCAGTGAAAATTAACTCTACGATATCTTCAGGTGGCTTCAGAACTTCCACGGCCGTAGGTTGATCAGGCCTAGAGGGCGCGGTGTGTTCTGTAGTCAGTCTGTCATTTCCGGTAATATTTAATTGTCGTCGTTGACCTCTTGTTAAAACTGATACTACATGTTCATGCATTTGTTTTAAATCCTTGCAAGTCATCGGAAGTCGACTTAACGCGTCTGCAGCTGCGTTATTTCGACCCGGAACATACTCAACTTCGAAATCGTATTCCTCTAGATATAAACGGAATTTAGTTAATCGACTAGAGGGGTCATTGAGGCTAAACAAATAAATAAGAGGTTTATGGTCGGTGCAAATTTTAAATTTTCTCCCATATAAATATGGTCGAAAATGCTGTACAGCCCAAACAATTGCTAGTAATTCCAATTCGATAATTGGATACCTAGTCTCGGCAGGTTTCAAATTGCGGCTGGCATAGGCCACTACTTTACCACTGTTATTCGATAAAATGGCACCTATCCCAACTTTGGAAGCATCGGTTTGTAATTTAAATATATTTTCTTCGGAAAAATCGGGGTACTGGAGAACTGGGGGGTTGGTAAGAGCAATCTTTAAATTATTAAATGCGGTTTCACATTCAGAACTCCATTCAAACTTAACACCTTTTCTGCATAAAATATTAAGTGGGTATACTATGCTTGAAAAACAAGGAATAAACTTCCTGTAGTAATTTGCAAAGGCTACGAAACGTTTAATTTCGTCAGCACTTTTTGGGGTTGGAAAACTCAAAACTGTCTCTATTTTACTTGGGTCGGGGAAAATACCTTCAGATGTAATTTTATGGCCTAAATATATAATTTCCTTTCTCAAAAATTCGCATTTCAATGGGTTAAGTTTTAAATTTACTTTTCTTAATTGATTTAATACGCAAATTAAATTTTTATTATGATTATTTATTGAATTTCCCAGAACTACGCAATCATCTAAATAAATGAAACATTTTTTGTAGTTAAGTCCTGCCATGGCTATTGTCATGAGCCTAGAAAAAACACTGGGACTTGTCTTGAGTCCCATAGGACAACGTTTCATCTGATATTGTTTTCCCGCTGAAAATGCAGTATATTTACGCGAATTAGAATCTAAAGAAAGTTGATACATTTTGTCTACAGAAAAAGATGTATATTTTCGCGATTTTTCATCTAAATTTAGTTGATAATAAGATTGTGACAAATCTAATTTCGAAAAATAAATGTTTCCTGATAACGAGTCTAAAATTTCCGTAATATTAGGCAATGGAAACTTATCATCTTGAATTCTATTATTAAGTTGACGATAATCTATGACAAGTCTCCATTTCTTTTCACAAGACTTATCAGTTTTCTTTGGAACTAATAAAACAGGGCTTGACCATTCTGAGACGGTCTCCTCAATAATGTCGTTATCTAACATTTCCTGAATTTGTTTATTAACTTCCGGTTTCAAAGCATGTGGGACTCTATAAGGCTTAATGTACACTGGTGACATATTTTCCTTCAAAGTAATTGAGTGTTCCATTAAGTTAGTAACTGTTAATTTGTCGCCTGGTAGATGAAACACATCGGAATATTTGGCGCATATATTCTCTATTCCTATTCTCTCTTCCTTGTTTAAATAGTTTAAGTCGAGTAAGTCAAACAGTGTTTTAACACGCTGCGTTGATTTATATTCCTCCGTAAAATAGCAAACATCAAAACTATCTAAAGTAGAAATATCTACGCTAGAAAAATTCAAACTTATATTCTCATAGTTCGTGTTAAGAACTTTAATGGGTATGCAACCGTTTACAGGCTTTGCAATCATTCCTGCAAGAAATACCCCTTCCTGCAATTCTTTTGCTAAAATAACACAATCTTGAGTGGACTGGCATGGAATATACTTTATAGTTTCACAACGCGCAGGAATCACGTGTGTGTACAAATCTTTGTTATCTATATGAATACGTACTGTTTGAGCATTTTTTGACAATTGCAAACACATCATCTTGTAATCAATTACAGCATTATAATGCTTGAAAAAATTTTCACCTAAGATTCCGTTGGCGGAACACGATAAATTCTTAAAAACATAGAACTTTTGTTGAAATACGATACCATTAAACATTAAATCTAAATAAACATAACCTTCTGACATCAACTTACCACTTACACCCTTAATCGTTATTTTATCATAATAAATGTTATTTAATAATCTATTACTACTTAACCATTCATATTTTAGGACGCATAGACTTGCACCGCTGTCTACTAATAATTTTATATTATTTTCGTAATTATCACCTACAAACATGGTCACTATGCTACTTATGTTATAATTAAAAATAAAGTGTTCATTCACTGAAGGAACGAAAAAACTCATTATTAGGTGCATTCGCAGTGCATTCCTGGCTTGAGTTGGCGCGGGTGTGCTGGATTCGCGGAAAGCGGTTTCCGATACCATTGCTCAACTTTGGCATTGTCGACCGAGCTGGGCGTGAGAACCTCTGTGTGTGTCCGCGTGATGAATTATTGTAATACTTCGTTGGCTTTAAATGTCCTTGAGGATTATACGAATTATTAAAATTAAAATGACGACTCGAACTAGCACGATTTCTATCAAAATGCTCGGGCCTATTTGAATTTATATTTCGATAGTTATTAGAAAATCGTCTGCGTTGGGTGTTTGCATAATGAAATTGCCTGATTTTCATGACATTGTCTTCACTGGGAGACATCGTTTGTTCATCAACAGCTGACCTAATGGCATCCGGAAGCGAGTCGAATTGGCGAGACGCTATGATGGTACTGAGGCGTTTGCTAGAGAGCCCATCAGCAAAACGTTTGATGGCTATCTTTTCATTTAAGGGACGCAGCACGTCATATTTATTATCATCCCCATCGGCTTGTGAAATAGTCAAGTTGACAAATAACTCTTCCAATTCAGACCCATAACTCTCAATAGACCTATGACCCTGCTTAGTACTAAACAATTGGGATTGTAATGCAATATGTGACTTTTTTTGTATTAAAAATTTACGCATGTCGCTGATTAAACTAGAGACATCCTGATAGCTAGATTTTATTCGCAGTTTAGCACTGGCTGATAGTCTGGTTTTTAACACAAACTCAATTAACAACATTTTTGAATTGCTATCAAGCATTTTCTCATATAACTGAATTCCATCAATTAATTGCAAAGTTATTTGTTCCGATCCGTTCATTATAGGTAGTAGAGAAAGGGCAGTTTTCAAATCAAAGGTATTGGAAGCCATTTTTGGTGAATGATCCTCTAGTTTCACAGGTACTAAACTAATAATTGAATTATATAAAATATTTATATCATGAACTATTGAATTAATATGTGTAAGAGATTCCGAACTCAATTCTGAAACTTCGATTTTTTGTTTAATACTAGATAAAATACACTCTAACTTATTATATAATAACTGTGCCTCTTTTAATTTTAAATGAGCTGACTCTGAGCTTTCCCTTCGGGCTGGGCCAATCTTAATTAAATATGTTTTTATATTTTTTAATCCCTCTAAAATAAAAGTTAAGTCATTAACAGACATAGCAAAAAGAGTAAAAAAACTTAAACTTTACACATATTATAAAGGCATAAAATAGTAACTTAATTAAAAGATAAACTAAATTTAGTTCGAAAGAAAAAAAAATTGGGGTTACTTTCTCAAGGCGAAACTAGCTCTGTATGCTGACTGCTGCTGCGTGCCTGGTGGTGTCATCTTCTTGCGCACGTTGTAGACGCACGTGGGGTGAACGCGCTGGGTGGGCCGGGCTATACCCTGGACTCCAATCCTGTGCTCGTGGGCCGGGCTATACCCTGGACACCGATCTTCTGGAGGCTGCTTTCATTATGCTTGAGGCGAAGTCAAGTCTTGACGAGATATAGTGCTGATAGTGACTGCATTTAACTCTCTTCTTTAGAATAAGTTTTCCCCATTTTCTTTCTTGTTTCTTGTTATTTGAGTATCTTCATCTTAGTGCAGGAACTTCTGGCTTAGGGTCGCCATGTAATATGTTGATGGTAGATGATGTTCAGTGAAACACATGTTGCGTCGGAGACAGTCGTTTATTGAATGCCAAAGGTGCTATGAATAATTTACAGTACTGTCTTACTAAACAAGGTTGCGACACATACATTTCCAGAATTATTAACATGTCAGCATAACGTGACTTGGGTCAAGTTGTGTAATAAGTATTATTTGATTTACAATATAATTATTTATATGTGTATACTTCATTACAATACAAATCTCATACCTGAGTTATCTTCTATCTTTGTCTCATTTATATCTGCTTCGCATTTAGATACATCTGCACCTGAGATATGAGCATCCCATGTATATCTAATTTCCACTGGATTGTACCGTTCACCTCCTGTGGGTTAAATTTAACTATTAACTAAATACCTTACATCATCAAGTAGTTTCAACTTCTTATCGTTGGTATTCAACGCTAGCAGCCTACGCTGCACAACACAAACACACTTGATTTCCCATCATGTACTACTAAACACCTTGGAGGTACTGCAGACCCGGTGACCAACAACCATCACCGCGGCTCTACCAACCTTAATAGACCCAGAGCTTCTTCTCTGGACGTCTCCAGTCGACTGGGCCTGGAACACTTATTATACCAGGTCTTTCTTGGCGGATCCCGGGCCATTTATTCTGGAGGCCCGGGGCTCGGCTTGTTGCCAGGACCTTACGTCCCGGAACCTCACCTACCCGATCACCTTCTTGGATCCCGGGCCATTTATTCTGGAGGCCCGGGCTCGGCTTGTTGCCAGGACCTTACGTCCCGGAACATCGCCTACCCGATCACTTTCTTGGATCCCGGGCCATTTATTCTGGAGGCCCGGACTCGGCTTGTTGCCAGGACCTCACGTCCCGGCAACCTCGCCTAACCGTGAACTTAGGGGGAAACCAAGTTACACTTATAACAATGAATCACACACATTACTGATCTTCTAACTACAAGATATGCAAGATACTTAGAATTATATCGACGGCACTTCAGGACTCAGCTTCAGCCACAGCAAACTTTATATTTCACTTTTACATCGAAAACTTTATTCTATTTACAAACTTATTTTGCCATAGACTAAAGAATCGCTATTAGCCTTATCTTAACTATGATTGGTTGAAGCGTGCGTCACTAGTGTTGCTATTTTATTATTGTCTATTCGCGACCTTCGCGACACGAGATAGTTTTTATGTCTAAAATATAGATATTTAGATGCCAATAATTCTGAGCTGTATTTCTTCAAAATCAAAACGTACAAACCTAGATCTTCATTATATCTACAACATTTCCAAAAATTATTAAAATTCGACTATGTTTAGAGGGTGACAAGCGTTATCGCTTTTTGTATGAAAAGTTACAGCTTCACAATCCTCTTAAAGCAACAGGGATTTGGGTTGTTTAAAGAACTTCTCCTTAAACCACTCATGTCGCAAAAACTAATGAAATTAATGTTAACGTGATGTTAACATACTAGTAGGCGAGTGTCTTTCCAATCTATACAAGGCCAAACGCAGCCATAGGAAACTTGGTCGCGTTTACATTGTAATGTTATTTTTAAATCTGTGATTACAATGTATACACGAATTTTGTGTAGTACTACTCGTGTAAGTATAATTCGTAACGTGAATACGTGCGTCCTGATTCCGGACTATACCCAACTAGCAAAGCGGTGATAAAAAAAATAGCTTTTATCACTGAACAGTGTTACTAAAGTCCCATATTAGTAACGCTTATGACAGCTTGAGATATGAGTTATTTTTATCTCTCTTTAGCTGTATAGGGATATACAATCAAATAGTGCTATTAGGCTATGATATAAACGTTTACTGGGCTGTTTTTTACAACATATATATCACAGCTGTTAAATAAACTCACTAACATCGTTAAAGAACAGTTATGCTGCACAATAGGACCATATGCAGCTAATATGACGCAAAATGAAACTAATGTAGCTCCACAATCACAAATAGGTATACAGCCAGTGTTATATTCATAGCTGTTGAAGCTAAACTGCGATATAGTAGTGTCACGGAAGCTGCAATGTCTCAAATATGCTTTATAAGAGTGTTTATTATCACCAGTGTTAAATAAGTTATACTGTTACTTTATTAACACTCAATAAATGTAATGCAGTGTTAGCAGTGCTGATATATCACTATGATATTATAACATTTCCATATCCAATATAACGCTAAAAAGATGTAAATCTGTTCACAGAAACACTATTACTAAGCTTCAGACAGAATAAAATGGGTTTCCGTCCATGGCCATTCTATTCTTTTAAGTTTCTTGAAATTATTTTTATTTATAAAACAGTCCACATTCATAACAACCACCATATTTCTGGAAAAAAAAACATTGAGGAGGATGGAAAGGTTTATTTTACTGCTCCTGGGGTACCCTAACGACGAAGAACGAAGATTTTTGAAGTGAGAACTTCTTTAGCGGCGTTGTACACTTTTTTTGTAATGGGTAAAAAATGATAAACTCGCGTCAGGGGGCCGATTCTCAGTTTTTTAGAGATATCTCTAATTCGACATATCTCTATTACATTGCATCTCTACTAATAATCTCTCAAAAATGTCTATGATATGAAAAAATCGTATTCTCGCTGGCAATAGAGATGTATGTCGAATGATGGTCGAATGACTATGAGGGTGCGGTCCGAAATTTGATATCAGCGCTCGTGTGCGCGTTTTGCGTGCAAAAAGTCGGTTCAAAATTGCTCATAATATGCGCATTTGTGAGCGGTATGATAGAAAAGAGGAGTGCACTGTCTCTAGAACTGTCAATGACAAAGTTAACGTTAGTTTCCCGCGGAATTTAATTTCTTCGAATTATTTTTTTCATTAGGTATATCTACAATAGATACAGAAGTGCTCTGTAAAGATACTGGGGGCCGATTCTCAGTTTTTTAGAGATATCTCTAATTCGACATATCTCTATTACATTGCATCTCTACTAATAATCTCTCAAAAATGTCTATGATATGAAAAAATCGTATTCTCGCTGGCAATAGAGATGTATGTCGAATGATGGTCGAATGACTATGAGGGTGCGGTCCGAAATTTGATATCAGCGCTCGTGTGCGCGTTTTCGTGCAAAAAGTCGGTTCAAAATTGCTCATAATATGCGCATTTGTAAGCGGTATGACAGAAAAGAGGAGTGCACTGTCTCTAGAACTGTCAATGACAAAGTTAACGTTAGTTTCCCGCGGAATTTAATTTCTTCGAATTATTTTTTTCATTAGGTATATCTACAATAGATACAATAGATGCTCTGTAAAGATACTGGAGGGACAATACACGTCGCCCTTCAATTTTTCTTTTCAAATAACATTGATTGATCAAATTGACATTTGACAGACTCAAAGATCGAAAGCTCGGTCAAAAATTGATGTTAATGCTTACGTCCGTGAGCAGTGCAAACGATTTGAATGGGTTTTTTTGTTTGCATGCACGCAATGACACCCATAAAAATGAATGGTTACGTTTTGTTGATTTATACGATCAAAAAAAAAACAAAAAAAAGTAGCGTCCAAGTTGTCATCAAAGTTACTTTCTCAAAGCAGACTTTGAGCATGTCAACGCGGCTTTACGAAGCGTATTGTGAACCTTTTTCACATCCTTCGAAACGTTGAAATGTTTCAAAACGTCGTGTTTTGTATTTGTAACATTTTTGAATATTTTTAGAAAACAGAATTATTAGAGATGCAGTAATAAATCTATAATGGACTATAAAAAACAATACCCCACTTCAGCACAGAATTCGTGGCTTTATCAGTTAAAGGTTGAAGAACTTTGTAAAGCCAAATTTTCGGGGACTTTTACTAAAAAAATCCGAACAAAAGTGGAAATGTATAGCAGAGGAATTAAATTGTTTGGGAGAAGTCAATAAGACTTGGATTGACTAAATATATTACAATGTTAACTAATTCTTTAGATAAGCGAAAGTTCTTAAATGCATATATGTAATGGTAATTCCACTAAAAACCGAGCTTCTTCTACTATACATTAACAACAGTTGTTATAATAATCAACGATTATTCATATTAATTAAATGTGTTAGCAATTAAAATACATACATAAACTAAAATCGTAAAAAAATCCAACAAATTATGTAAAACAGACACAGAAATAACCAATTACTGTAGCTCGTACTCGACTTTTCAAATGTCGATTGCTATCTACCACTCGTGACATGTCGAACGCTAGGCATAGACATATCTCTAACGTGACATTTTGAGAATACGGAAACTGAGAAATATTCGACATCCGCCATTTAATTTAGACATATGTCGAATTCGACATTATCTCTATGGCTTGAGAATCGGGTCCTGGAGGGACAATACACGTCGCCCTTCAATTTTTCTTTACAAATAACATTGATTGATCAAATTGACATTTGACAGACTCAAAGATCGAAAGCTCGGTCAAAAATTGATCTTAATGCTTACGTCTGTGAGCAGTGCAAACGATTTGAATGGGTTTTTTTGTTTGCATGCACGCAACCACACCCATAAAAATGAATGGTTACGTTTTGTTGATTTATACGATCAAAAAAAAACAAAAAAAAGTAGCGTCCAAGTTGTCATCAAAGTTACTTTCTCAAAGCAGACTATGAGCATGTCAACGCGGCTTTACGAAGCGTATTGTGAACCTTTTTCACATCCTTCGAAACGTTGAAATGTTTCAAAACGTCGTGTTTTGTATTTGTAACATTTTGAATATTTTTAGAAAACAGAATTATTAGAGATGCAGTAATAAATCTATAATGGACTATAAAAAACAATACCCCACTTTAGCACAGAATTCGTGGCTCTGTCAGTTAAAGGTTGAAGAACTTTGTAAAGCCAAATTTTCGGGGACTTTTACTAAAAAAATCCGAACAAAAGTGGAAATGTATAGCAGAGGAATTAAAATGTTTGGGAGAAGTCAATAAGACTTGGATTGACTACATATATTACAATGATAACTAATTCTTTAGATAAGCGAAAGTTCTTAAATGCATATATGTAATTGTAATTCCACTAAAAACCGAGCTTCTTCTACTATATATTAACAACAGTTGTTATAATTATCATCGATTATTCATATTAATTAAATGTGTTAGCAATTAAAATACATACATAAACTAAAATCGTAAAAAAAGTTCCAATAAATTATGTAAAACAGACACAGAAATAACCAATTACTGTAGCTCGTACTCGACTTTTCAAATGTCGATTGCTATCTACCACTCGTGACATGTCGAACGCTAGGCATAGACATATCTCTAACGTGACATTTTGAGAATACGGAAACTGAGAAATATTCGACATCCGCCATTTAATTTAGACATATGTCGAATTCGACATTATCTCTACTATGGCTTGAGAATCGGGTCCCTGGACACGTGACACTGATCGAAAATTCGTAAGAGCAATTAAAATTGAAATGGCCGCAGGAACTGTCGAGGTGCGGTGAGGGGTCCACGTAAGCCGGCCGAGAACAATAGCGGCTGGCAAAAGTACTGGAAGTCACACGTCACTTGAGACAGTTTTAATCAATTTATTTACTTTGTTAGGAAAAATCTAAATTGTGCTTTTATTTGATTTTGTTGTAAATATTAATTAGGTAAGTTAGTATAAATTAAATATTATTTATTTGTTATAAAATTACGTTTTTAAGTAGTATATTAATGTCTGTTTTGATCATATTTTTAATTTAATTGTAAATATTTTGATTCATTATTACTAGTTATATAATTATGTACGCACAACGTTACAACAGGAAGTTGATTTTTCTGAGGGATAAACTTTTTAATGTAATATAAATTGTCATGTTTGTGTACGATAGCGCAATAAATAAATATTGTATTCTACCACATAAAAGATAGTACTTTTATTCTGATAATTAAAGCATTTCGTGCAAAATTATTCCATAATCATTCCAAAATATCCAAAACGCACAACGTTAACACTTAAGTTTTCACTTCTGCCGGCACTCCCGGAGTGCAACCCGTAATTTTTTTTTAATGCCTTCCGAATCGGTGAGAATGCGTCAGCAGCGTCAGTGCGCATGCGCATTGCGCTTCCCCGCGTCCACTGAGGCGCGCCGAATAGAATCGAATCGCATCGTCGAAGAAATTCTCCTATCAAGCAATTCGCCCGGTCGACTCGATTCGGCGCGCTTCGGCTCGTCGCTAATGGACGCAGTTTCATACAAATTATATATTATATTATATAGTAGGCGACTTTTTGCGATTCGATTCGACTCTGCTCGGTAGACATGTGTAGTTCCGGATCGTAATAGTTCCTGGAACTATGTTCGACTCGACACTGCGAGGCGTTGATTTTGCGCGCTTCGGCTCGTCGCTAATGGACGCAGTTTCATACAAATTATATATTATATTATATAGTAGGCGACTTTTTGCGATTCGATTCGACTCTGCTCGGTAGACATGTGTAGTTCCGGATCGTAATAGTTCCTGGAACTATGTTCGACTCGACACTGCGAGGCGTTGATTTTAACAGTGGGGCTAGCACGCAGGAGAATCGAAAATCGAATCGAAATCCGAATCGAGGAGTTTGTATGGCAATTTTATTAGCGCCACGGCGGTGAGTAGCAGAACTAATAAAATTGCCATACAAACTCCTCGATTCGGATTTCGATTCGATTTTCGATTCTCCTGCGTGCTAGCCCCACAGGTTCACAGTTCCATTTCTGTGGACCTTAGACTATAGATACAAATAGACATGAAATACCTACGAAAAAAGTGTGCCAACATTTGGGTTGGTGCTCTAAGATGGCGGAAAAAAACTAGGGATGCCGCATCCAAGATTTCACACTTTTTATGTTTTTCTTTAAAGAATTCAATAAAAAACCTATAACTGTAAAATGCACTCACAAATAATGCTCACCGACTGATATTTTAGCACAACAACAAACGCGGTGCTTTGTAATGGCGGACTGAACTGGACGCTTTATTTGAGACATATAATAACATGGCGAATCCATTGGTCTACTTAATCTGAGCTGTGGACCTATTCTGTCGTTTTGCGCATATCCATGTTCGAACCGAGACGAATCACAGCGGCGATTCCGAGAGTCGGAGCGTTTCCAATAATAAACAAATAAAATTGCCTTAAAATCCGTCGAGTAGTTTAAAAGATCTAAGCGAACATACAGCGGAAGCGAATTCATTTTATACTATGTAAAGATTACGAGTATAACACGGACCGAAACGTAATGCCCAATGGAGCAAGGAACTGAAACTGATAGATATGGAACGAAGCCTGTCTATGCCCATGATAGATAAAGGAACTACATAGTTCCGCGAACATGATAACGGACATAGTTCCGAAATGTTAGGTTCAATCCATTACAGCGGGGCTAGCACGCAGGAGAATCGAAAATCGAATCGAAATCCGAATCGAGGAGTTTGTATGGCAATTTTATTAGTTCTGCTACTCACCGCCGTGGCGCTAATAAAATTGCCATACAAACTCCTCGATTCGGATTTCGATTCGATTTTCGATTCTCCTGCGTGCTAGCCCCACTGTTGTAAATACATTGATTATGCGTTGTAAATATCTCTATTAGTCTGTGGTAGTAAATTAAAAACCTTTATTTGTTAATAAATACAGATTTTTTCTTTGATGTTTCTTTGGATGAAAATTAACAAATATCGTTCCAATCACTTTGGTATAAAAATCCCGAAGAATAATTGTCACTTCGGTAACTATTAATTTCCCAGGTATGGACTAGAAGACAAAAATGATATTAACAATGGGTTCAATATGTGGGCTTCGGCTGTGTGATTAGTTTTTTTGCACCCGTTAGTTTAGAGAAATTAATGATAAATATATGAAATGATATTTGAACTTTATTAGTGTAGGATTACATAAATAAAAATGGTTGTTGAATCATATTTTTATTTAAAAAGTAATAGTATAAATTAGCAAGTATTATTATTTTTTCCGAAATGTTAAATAAAAGGCCGTGTTTCCTTTTTTGTACTTTTTTTACTTATAGGACAACACACAATAAAACAAGAAAAAAGCTATGGGATAAAACTCGAAGCTGTAGGTGAGGTTAGGTAAGGTATTGTGACCATAAACAGCAGAGCGAACGAAGCATCAAACTGCATACTTGCTTGCATGCTTCATACAAATTGCTGGACTTAAGAAAAAAAAATACTAATTTATTAAGTAAAATCCACCTCAGCGCCACTTTTGCATGGAAACGGGCTAAATCGAACTGGAAAAACAAACCATACTTATTCCGATCTATTCACGATTAGTCCCTATTACGCGTACTGACACTGTATATCTATTATATTATGAAACAAGCTATAGTTAGTTAGGTCCATACGAAGTAAACGCGAGTATTTGCGTACTAGTCTTGTATACATTGGAAGATCTTAGTAAAAAAGTGATTTCCAATCTATACGCGATTAGTTTCATACCTCTGCGTTCTGGCCTTGTACAGAATGGAAAGACGCAGTAGGGGAGGCCAGAATGCTAAATTTGTAGTCACTCAAGCGTGTTTGGGACTCATTGTACTTTGAAGATAAGGTTGTAGGGACCAAAAAATGTTATAGGTATAATATTTTTCATTTCACTGGTGCGGAAGGCGGCCAGGGGGTTTCAAAGATTTCATGTAAAAATAGTAGACACATAAAAACGGTTTAACGTGTCAGATTAATGCTAGTTATGTTAATTACACGCTAAAAAGTATGTGCTGTTAAAATCTGACGATTCGAATCTGTCACAAGGGAAAGGGAGTATGAGACTCACAAAGTTAAAAACCAAAAATTGGAAAAAAATCACTGAGGTATTAATGATAGCAGTCAAATTATTTTTTTTAAAGAAAATAACGGGAATAAGGGGAGACAATAATCTGAGGATTTCAGTTAGCCGAAGTATTAAAAAAATATGACCTCCCCCCACCACAAAAGGCTCACATGTAGTGGAGGTATGTGTACATACTTCTACAGTGTTTTTTTTATTGCTACTAAGTTGGCAAACAAGCAAACTGCCCACCGGATGGTAAGTGGTAACAGTCACCTATAATACATGTGGCTCCTGTGAGTTTCGCAGTAAAACTGCAACCCCCACAAGGGCCATATTACCATGGTACAGTTCCATGATGGAACTACTGATAATAATTTACATCATTAGTTCCATTTAAAATGGATCTCGAAATAATGGTAGGCCTAATAATAATGCTGGGCCTAATATCAAAGTCAAAAAAGAAAAATAGCTGTATGATAAACAAAAGAATAATTAGCATTTGCGGTAATTTAGCTTTCCTTCCGCGCAAGGAAATAAAAAACGGTTGGCAATATATACAACACGAAATGCCAGTAAACGATGCTTTCAATAAATTTAAAAAATATTTTAACACGTTTTGGATAAAACCAGACCTACAAAAAATGTGGTGCGTGTATGGAGAGATGCACAGGACAAATAATGTCCTTGAAGGATGGCATCACAGTATTAATACAAAAGTCAATAAAAACGAGATAAAATTACAGCTGTTATATATATTATACGATGATGCGACATTAATGAAATATACAACTAATCTTCTAAAAAACCATGGCCATAGTGCATGGTACTGGTGTTCTAGCTAGACATACATTTTGATGCCCGTGAGAATGTCGAAATATGTCGCCAACATAACGGCCGTACCTTTTTTATGTTAACTAAGAAGTTTGAATTTTTCACAACTTCAAGGAACTGAGTAATTATATGGTTTTAATACTCGTTACCTTCACGCGTTTCCATGATAAAGGGTATTGGCAGACAAACGGACAATAAAGTGATCCTATAATGGTTCAGTGTTCCTTTTGAGGTACGGAACCCTAAAATTTGGACTTTTTAGGTGACGGGTATTTCCCATTATCTAAAATGTTGGAATTTTTCTATTGCAGAGATTCATAAATTCTATAGGAAGGAAATCGAAGACACACTGCTTTTATTGCATCGCTTGAGGTTAATCTCATATTTAATTTACCCGAAAATTTAACCCTCATGGATTTTTAACCTTGGATAAATTCGTGAATGCTAAAACTACTATTTGTACATATGCCTGGAAATTAAACTAAAAACATTAACATTTGACCATAATTTATTGTTAAGACATTTTTGATAGACTTATTACGCTTGATGTGCGGCCGGGTTTAGTTAGAATGTAAATTTTCCAAAGGCGGCGTTTTCATATTTTATCTTTTTGACACTTTCAAGTTCTTTTCTTTCTCTAATATTTTAATTCTTAGAAAAAAATCATCTGAACTGGTTTCTCTTGGCATCCGTGTCAAGGATTCCTTAAAGAAATAGTTAAGAAATTAAATAAGTTTTTATTTTCATAAATAATATTTTAGTTTAAAGATTTCTTTTCATTAAATAACATTACTTACGTCATGACGTCTCCATTTCATAGTTTTACTACTAAGTAACAAATTAATCGGATGGAAAATATCTGGAGCAAATGTGACTATGCTTTCTTGGACCCCGATTTCGTCTGACAATACACTTTATCCATATGTTTTTTTTATACATTGTCTTTAGGAAATCTGTAAAATAAAAATATCGACAACATTTTACAACACTACGCATGATCAAGATAACCTTAAAGTAATTTTCTAATAATCGCTAAAACATAAAAGTAAAGTTGATATTACGTATTGTTTTTCTACAAAATGATTAAGCGATATTTTATATATATTTATATTGACTTATTGGCTCACATTCAAGTAACAATATGAGAAAATATACCGATTTAAGGTCAATAAATTTTGATTATTTTCCTTTCGCGACAAATGAAACTTGCAGCCCCAAACTACACAAGACATTGTGCTACAGAGTGCACAAACACACACTATTTGTAAATACCTAAAGAATTCTTGCATTCTAATCACTTAAATATTAATAAAATATCATCAAAATATTACTAGCCACGGGACGCGCAACCAAATATTATACGAACAATTCAAATAGTTCAAACTCGGATGGTCTATCCTCGATACAAGGTACTATAGAATTTAGCCGTATTAAATTTTAACCAATTTTTAACCAAATGACAATTCATCTACAATAGGGATGATGACTGAATTCTAATTTTTACGTCTCGTCATTAAATATTAAAATAACGTGGAAAAAGATGCAGTCCTGTGAAATTAGAATTAAAATCGGCTTAGAAATACATTAGATACAAGCATTTTAAGTTGTTAATTTGAAGGTCATTGTTGAGTACGGCCAATTAAAATCCTTGTAAGTTGCCGTTTTGCTAGAAAGAGATGTAGAAAAATCTTGGTTGTTTTTATAGTTATTCGAAAACCGATTTTTTTCATTCTGTTTATTATATGAATTAGCTTCTAATAAAGCAAAAAAAAAAAAATTTTTTGTCATCTAGCCAATTATAGTGACCACCTTGTGATATGCCAAAAGACAAATATTACTCATCTCTTACATTTACACAGTTTTGTGCCGTATGTTAGAAAGAGACAGATAGCACACAAATAATTCTTGTTGTAATCTTCCTTCTATGCTGAGGCGCGTTCAGCGCCTCTGGGTGTAGTTGTCCGGTTGTTTTTTAACTTGCTCAAAGGCGTTGAACGGATTGCAGCAACCAAATCTTTTATCTCCCTCTTTCACACGATTTTTTATTTCTCTCTCTTTCTAGTAGATGACATTATAGAATATGGCCGCCAATATCATCCAATCACGTAAGAGTATTTCAGTCATAAACGTCAGAGCGTTTTACAACCATCAAATTCGATGGTTGTTCGGTTGTAACTCGCGCCGACACTCAAAGGTCTTGAACGGGCCGGTTGTTTCACCCGGTTGTCACGCTCGAAGGCATTGAACGGGGTTAGAGCGAAAAGTTGTACTTCGCGCGAAGATCCTGAACGCGCCTCTGTAGTGATTGTTCTGAGGCTAGTGCGCTAATGCACAAACCGTGCCAGCCAAAAAAAGTTAATTTTTTTTTTGTGAAATACAAGCAAACTTTACAGAGAATGTTGTATTTGTGAATAATCATGATAAAACCAAGATATAACTAGCATTGGTATATGTCTATTTATCTGGTAACTCAAATATGGCACTAGTATCATACGACTACAGTGATACCAGTGATGTGGAAGAAGACAATGTTTTAGCGGCTGATCCTCCGAACTGTGGTAATGGGCAATAAAAACAATAACTTATAATCAACGATATTCTCCTGTCTTCGCCTGTCTCAAAAAGGGACGATCACTATTACTACTCAACGATATTCATTACAATAATGACTTGTTTATACTCCAAGATTTATAAGTAATGTCGTTTCGCATGTTTCATAAAAAATAATCTGATGGCTTGTATGTACGTAAGTAAAATTTTATATAATTCGATGTTTACAATGTAACCTGTTTGTATCTTACTTCTTTAGATATATCAGTTTTACATAAAAATGAAAAGCAAGAATTGAACAGTGGTGAATCATCAAGTTCTGCTCCTAATTTATTTTATTTATTACCGCAACCTTCAAAAAAGAAACTAATAGCTTCTGAGGAGGATGATGAATTTTTGCACAAAAAAGAAAATGCAACTAATGCGAAACCAAAAGCAAAAATAACAGTTCCTTCACTAAGTGATGTAAGTTAGTATAATTCCAATAAACCATTTGACTCTGAGCTAGTGTCAATTGTTTGTATCTTCATTTATATTATATTACTTTTTTAAGTTTTTTTGTTTACATCCATGTTTTTCTTATTTTAGTTCAAAGATGTTGGCGAAACTTTACCAAATGTTAAGCCCAGAATGGCTAGTGGGGTATGTATATTATTATAGTACAGATTATTTACATTTTGGTTCCAATATTTTGTTTATTTATTGATTGTTCCTTTTTTCATTAGAAGAAATCAGGTTTACTTAGTATGTTGCCACAACCAAAAAATGCAGTACTAACAAAAACAAACAATTTTGTGCCTCATATTTTAACACAAAAACCTAGTACAGCAATTGGGAAGACAAAAAAAGAAACACAATCTCTGGTAACAAAATTGGATAAAAAGGTTAAGGCTAAAGAAAGTATATTACAAGATTATTCTGATGATAGTGACAATGATGATGTACAAAATGATTTCTTTGCAATGAAGAAAACAGAACCTCCTATTGACTCTATTCTAGATATAAACTTAAATGGAGATCCTGAGCCAGCACATGTAATGACTACAATATCTAAAAATAACAATAATACATTTGATTTGAACAATTACTTGAAACAAGATATAGACCATGAACATGCTGCTAGTGGCTCAAATGAAGCAGGTTATTCGAGAGACTTGCAAGAATCAAATCCAAGCAATAAACATAATTCTAATGCAGAAACCTCTAATGCTAATGAAACAGTTCTGGACGATGAAGCTGTAAGTTTTTTAGCAGGTTCCTACTTATTATTATTTTTTTTATTTATATTGATATTACATGCTCACTTGTTAAAAATCTAGGTCAATGATATACCTACTTTAAAAAGGGGTAGACATATCATAATCAAGTGCATATTGAAGTCTCGATTTGGCACATTTTACCTTTAGTCTGCATCAATGTGACTACATAATGCAACAAGTATTTATTGATAATTGAAAACTAGTCTTGTGTTTAAAAGGCTCTTAGTTTCTAAGTCACAAGGGATCTCATATCACATCTAATGAGTATATTTTGACATTAAAAATGTTGAGCCTGCAAGATTTCTTTTACCATAAACACTCTGCTACTGGCCAATGCATATTCTGTCAGCTATATAGCTGACAGTGTTTATTCACATAAACTTGGTTACAGAGTGACAGTTGCTATGCTTAATTTAAAAATGTGTTTTAAAGACATAAAAGATATTAAAATTTAAATTCAAGTACGGTAGGTTATTTAAAGTAGGTGTATATTGGGCATTCTAAAACACATTCAACGTGATCTCACCTCCGTTCGATCACTGTCGTTGAATGTGTTCTAGAATTCCCAATCACTATTGAGCAAATGTGGATCGGTTTAACATGTTGTGCAAATTCTGTTCTAGAACGCCCAATCACCATTCTGTTCTAGAATTCCCAATCACTATTGAGCAAATGTGGATCGGTTTAACATGTTGTGGGCATTCTAAAACAGTTTTCATCAAAACACCGCAAACGAACGGAGTGAGATTTGAGCTACGCTTCGCTGCGCTCTAGCTCCGCTACGCTCCGCAAATCTCACTGCGTTCGTTTACGGTGATTTGATGAAAACAGTTTAAGATTGCCCAATATACATTATATAGGGTTAAATGGAAAAGAAGATTTTTTATTTCATTTCATTTCATAATGTTTCTATTCTTCCGTGTTGATTCAGATACAGTACTCCGCCACGGATATTATGTTGTCTGTAGCTTTGCAGGTTTTCGCGTGTGCAGGTATTAGGATACGCTTGGGGTGGGCAGGTAAGAAATTTTTTACTTGCCATCGAGCCGTAGTGAAAGGATCAGCCAGTCTGCGTTACCGAGTCGTCATCCACGCAGTCTGTTGCCCGGGGTGCGCCGGACGCATATGAAACTGCGCCACACTGGGAGGCTCCTTTCCTGCACCCCATATTTCATATTTCAGTATATTTCATTTCATTTTTCAGTATATTTAATTTCATTTTTCAGTATATTTCATTTCATTTTTCAGTATATTTCATTGAATTTTTCAGTATATTTAATTTCATTGTTTCAACATATTGCATTTCATTTTTCAGTATATTTCATTTCATTTTTTAGTATATTTCGTTTTTCAGTACACACGTTTTCAGTCTACTAGGCACGTTTTCGTGGTCTTCAACCTCAGGCTAGATTTTAGCAAGGGAAGAGCGTAATAATTACAGAGCTTAAACTGTATGTGGGCTTCCCGAGTATCAGTACTGGTTCCCCTTACAAGTTTCTCCGTATATTATATACACTAACCCAGCCAAAACTTCATCCCAAAGGAAAACACATGTGTTGTTTGACTGTAAACAGTATACTTTTGGTTTTGCTTGATTGCGATTTACTTGACACATTTTCAAGGTTTTCTATCTCAGAATATTAAGGCATTCAACTAGGTAGCAGTGCAATAACAACAGAACTTAAACTGGTTGAGGTTTCCTGGCTTCAGGTCTCAATAATCGAATAAGTATCTGTACGGTTATACACTCTGCCTTCGTTAAACGTGTACCCTTATTTCAAAGGAAAACACTTGTGTGGTTGGATCGCATATATTTCATTTCATTTTTCAGTATATTTAATTTCATTTTTCAGTATATTTCATTTCATTTTTCAGTATATTTCATTGAATTTTTCAGTATATTTAATTTCATTATTTCAACATATTGCATTTCATTTTTAAGTATATTTCATTTCATTTTTCAGTATATTTCATATCATTTCATTTTTCAGTATATTTCATATCATTTCATTTTTCAGTATATTTCATATCATTTCATTTTTCAGTATATTTCATTTCATTTTTCAGTATATTTCGTTTTTCAGTACACACGTTTTCAATCTACTAGGCACGTTTTCGTGGTCTTCAACCTCAGGCTAGATTTTAGCAAGGGAAGAGCGTAATAATTACAGAGCTTAAACTGTATGTGGGCTTCCTGAGTATCAGTACTGGTTCCCCTTACAAGTTTCTCCGTATATTATATACACTAACCCAGCCAAAACTTCATCCCAAAGGAAAACACTTGTGTTGTTTGACTGTAAACAGTATACTTTTGGTTTTGCTTGATTGCGATTTACTTGACACATTTTCAAGGTTTTCTATCTCAGAATATTAAGGCATTCAACTAGGTAGCAGTGCAATAACAACGAACTTAAACTGGTTGAGGTTTCCTGGCTTCAGGACTCAATTCCGAATAAGTATCTGTACCATTATACACTCTGCCTTCGTCAAACGTGAACCCTTATTTCAAAGGAAAACACTTGTGTGGTTGGATCGCAATCGATTTATTCGGCATACTTGAATTCAGTCTACTAGACACGTTTTCAAGGTTTTCTTTCTTAAAATATTAAGGCATTTAACTAGGTAGCAGTGCAATAACAACAGAACTTAAACTGGTTGAGGTTAACTGGCTTCAGGACTCAATTCCGAATAAGTATCTGTACCGTTCTACACTCTGCCTTCGTCAAACGTGAACCCTTATTTCAGATGAAAACACTTGTGTTGTTTGACTGTAAACAGTATACTTTTGGCGTTGCTTGATTGCGATTTACTAGACACATTTTCAAGGTTTTCTATCTCAGAATATTAAGGCATTTAACTAGGTAGCAGTGCAATAACAACAGAACTTAAACTGGTTGAGGTTTCCTGGCTTCAGGACTCAATTCCGAATAAGTATCTGTACCATTATACACTCTGCCTTCGTCAAACGTGAACCCTTATTTCAAAGGAAAACACTTGTGTGGTTGGATCGCAATCGAATTATTCGGCATACTTGAATTCAGTCTACTAGACACGTTTTCAAGGTTTTCTTTCTTAAAATATTAAGGCATTTAACTAGGTAGCAGTGCAATAACTTAAACTGGTTGAGGTTTCCTGGCTTCAGGACTCAATTCCGAATAAGTATCTGTACCGTTCTACACTCTGCCTTCGTCAAACGTGAACCCTTATTTCAGATGAAAACACTTGTGTTGTTTGACTGTAAACAGTATACTTTTGGCGTTGCTTGATTGCGATTTACTAGACACATTTTCAAGGTTTTCTAGCTCAGAATATTAAGGCATTTAACTAGGTAGCAGTGCAATAACAACAGAACTTAAACTGGTTGAGGTTTCCTGGCTTCAGGACTCAATTCCGAATAAGTATCTGTACCATTATACACTCTGCCTTCGTCAAACGTGAACCCTTATTTCAAAGGAAAACACTTGTGTGGTTGGATCGCAATCGAATTATTCGGCATACTTGAATTCAGTCTACTAGACACGTTTTCAAGGTTTTCTTTCTTAAAATATTAAGGCATTTAACTTGGTAGCAGTGCAATAACAACAGAACTTAAACTGGTTGAGGTTTCCTGGCTTCAGGACTCAATTCCGAATAAGTATCTGTACCGTTCTACACTCTGCCTTCGTCAAACGTGAACCCTTATTTCAGATGAAAACACTTGTGTTGTTTGACTGTAAACAGTATACTTTTGGCGTTGCTTGATTGCGATTTACTAGACACATTTTCAAGGTTTTCTAGCTCAGAATATTAAGGCATTTAACTAGGTAGCAGTGCAATAACAACAGAACTTAAACTGGTTGAGGTTTCCTGGCTTCAGGACTCAATTCCGAATAAGTATCTGTACCATTATACACTCTGCCTTCGTCAAACGTGAACCCTTATTTCAAAGGAAAACACTTGTGTGGTTGGATCGCAATCGATTTATTCGGCATACTTGAATTCAGTCTACTAGACACGTTTTCAAGGTTTTCTTTCTTAAAATATTAAGGCATTTAACTTGGTAGCAGTGCAATAACAACAGAACTTAAACTGGTTGAGGTTTCCTGGCTTCAGGACTCAATTCCGAATAAGTATCTGTACCGTTCTACACTCTGCCTTCGTCAAACGTGAACCCTTATTTCAGATGAAAACACTTGTGTTGTTTGACTGTAAACAGTATACTTTTGGCGTTGCTTGATTGCGATTTACTAGACACATTTTCAAGGTTTTCTAGCTCAGAATATTAAGGCATTTAACTAGGTAGCAGTGCAATAACAACAGAACTTAAACTGGTTGAGGTTTCCTGGCTTCAGGACTCAATTCCGAATAAGTATCTGTACCGTTATACACTCTGCCTTCGTTAAACGTGAAACCTTATTTCAGAGAAAAACACTTGTGTTTTTAGATCGCCACCAAGACACGCTCTGAATGCAAAGATAAATACACGGTTTATATATAATAAGCCTGCCATACAGTTTCAAAGCATTCCCACGAAATTCATTTATCAGCAATAAATTTATTGCACATTATTCATATATCCAGTTACGAGTGCTTACTCAAATAATAAGGCTTCTTTCACACGTTAATACTTTTATTTGTTTATTAAATTACTTCAATTAAATATATTCTTTATTATAAAACAAAGTATAAAATTGATGATTTTTGCGACTGAAAGATGTGTTCCAGTCATCACACGAATAAAAAATAGAAAATAAATATTCCAATAATTTAAAAAATGAAAATATAAAAAATATTAAGAACATTTTAACTACCTACCTTGGGTCAACATGGCTGACTAAGGTCTTAACATCCTAATTAAATAGGGTAGTGCGGTGGGAACGTGTATGAGATGCTGCCGATGAATACCACCTATGTATTATTACAATAATTTTCTTAAACTTCTATGGTTCTGTCGTTATGTCGTATCAATATCGTTATGCTATAGATACATTCGGTTCGCCTAATAGAACGATATACCTATTGTTTATCTGTTTTAAATAGTAGTATCGAAAAATGAAAATTAGAAATCGCATCCGTTATTATAAAGAAGACTTTTTAATTAATAATATTCGTTAGTAATTGTAAATATGTATGTACATGTATAATTTAAATAAATATAATAAACCCGAAATGAAAAAAAAATTTGGAGCATGCAGCCTTACACGAGATTTCTGCATCAGCAGAATTAAACGGTAAACAACTATTTTGCTGTATATGCACAGTATTGTATTGCAAGTTTGTGGAAATAAACGACAAACAATTAATTTGCTGATTATTTCCGCGTCATATTGCACATTGGTAGAATTATGGGTAAATATCAAATTTTGCTAAATATCATGAAAGTTAGAGGTGCAAAACGTTATTAGGTTTTATATTTTGAGTATGGGACCGACTTTTTGAAAGTAAACTACCAAACTATAATCTTCTCTTAGATGTTGTGATGCTGAATAACGATCTACTACTACCTCGAAAATAAAAATCCAATACACATAATTGCGTCAGTTCGTCGTTTTGTTTCTTTCTTGCTACGTAAATACTTTTTTTTATATAGCTGACGAAGTTCAGCCGCTGATCGGACCGTTTTTGGATCATACGCAACTGCGGATCAAAAATTTTGTTGCAGACCTGAGAACTGCTCCACTCACACGTCCGCGGGACTATGGTCCACAAGCGCAAATTATGTAAACCGTCCCGGGTACCATAGTACCCAGAGCGCTTCGCGTTTCCTTTGCCTAAAACGCGCGGTGTGATAAAAAAATCACGAAAAAAAATATATTTTCTCTAAATAAAGTGCCAGTTCTTTAGTGTTTGAAAAACGAACACTGACCATGGAAGTGGAAGTGAATGCATTAGGCATCTTGATAACGTAACTATAACATATGTCACTATTGACTTATCAAGAAATTGTAGTAGAAATAAATTGCACTAGAAAATGCGCATAAGGGCGACAAAGCAGTTTTATTAAAACGCTATCACGACGCGACATCGACGTTAAAATTAGCGGAATTAGGCCCCTTATTAGACGCTACATAGTAACATTGAGTCTATAAATACTTAATCCATTGAGAGCCGCACGGTTTATTGAATTGCCGAAACATTTTAAGTTAAAACACGCCTGTATTAATATTCAAAATAATGACACATTCTGTTTCTTATGGTGTATAATGGCCTCTTTATTTCCAACAAGTAATAATGCACATCGAATATCCTCGTATCCTTTTGAAAATATTCTCAATATTCAGAGTATGACATTTCCAGTCGGATTTACGGACATAATGATATTTGAGAAAAATAATCGAAACATTAGTGTTAATGTGTATGGTCTTGCAAACAGCAATATTGTAGGCCCTCTTTATAACATGCAAAACAAAAAGAAAAAAACAACCCGACGCTAGCTGTCAAACTGCTACTATTAGAAAAAAGGTAAATATAAACATTTTTGTTTGATAAAAAATTTGAATAGGTTACTAAGACCTCTGCTAACAAAACATCACGGTAAATATTTTTGGGACGAGTGCTTGATTTTTTTATACTCAACAGAATCTAAATAAACATATATGTAGCGGTGTTAGGACTTTTATGCCTGGACAAGGAACTCTAATCCAGTTTAAACATTTCGAAAGAATGCAAACTATGCCATTCGGCATATATGCTGATTTTGAATCGTTATTAGAGCCCACATCTAGTAGTGATAAGCTGCAATAAAATAAAACAATTATTCTACAAAAGCACATACCTTCCGCATATTACATTGTTTGTTCTTATGATAGCTCTCAAAATAAATACGTATCTTATCGGGGTCAGGACTGCGTTGCAAATTTTATAAATACCTTTATGAAGATGTAACAAGAATACAAAAAATGTAAGACAAAATATTTCCATAACACCTGACGAGCAAGAAAGTTATCAAATTCACAATATTGCTTTCTATACTCACGGTCACTTATTGTAAGATGATAAAGTTCGTGGGGGATCGGTGGGCGACGCGGATGGGTATCGTGTCGCCTGCATTGCACTCGACCCCTGCGATGGTAGGGGCAGCTAGGGGACACTAGCTGCTCCCATGCTTCCGGCAGCGAGGTGTGCCCGTATCGTGTTTCGGTACGGGCCCGGCCGAGCGACCCACGCGAGCTCAGCGCTCTGCGCATGCTTGTGGTCGCTCACCATGGCCAGCGAGGTGTTCCCGTGGGGTTTAGTGGGTAGTTGCGGCACTCTGCCGTGGAGTCCCACACACCCTTGCCCCTAGCCCGCGGGCTTGGCCGGTGCGTAAAGGCATTCCCCACGAAAAAAAAAAAAAAAAAAAAAAAAATGATGATAAAGTTCGAGATCATTGTCACATGACAGGGAAATATCGTGGCGCGGCGCATTCTTATTGCATTTTACAGTTTTGTTTGCCTAAGTTCATACCAGTATTTTTTCATAACTTATCAGGTTATGATTGTCACTTGTTTATACGTCAACTGGGAATCATGACGGGCAAAATCAAAGTGAGAGCGAAAATTAAGGAAAACTACATAGGTATCGTTCACGAAGTTTTTTTGAACAGGGCGTCAGGAATATATGGCAGTTCGATTTGTCGATTGTTTCAAGTTTTTGGGCACTAGCTTAGAAAAGCTCGTGGGAAACATAAACAACAGTGATTTTTTGCATTTGTCTCGATCTTTTTCAAAAGCAAATCATTTCAACTTACTTAGACGCAAAGGTGTGTACTCTTATGAATATATGATAAATTGCAGTTGTTTTGAAGAATTAAATTTACCGCCAAGAAAATGCTTTTATAGCACTTTGGTTAATGAAGCCATTTCCGAATCTGATTATTCTCATGGTCAATGTATTTGGAAAACATTTAATTTGAAAAAAAAATATTTTACTTTTACAGACGTTATTTTACTTGCTGCCGTTTTTGAAAGCTGTCAAAAACTTTGTTTAATTATAGCTTAGATCTATAGCTTAGATCCTGCATTTTACATGACGGCTCGGGTCTAAGTTTTGACGCAATGTTGCTTAAAACTAAAGTAAAACTGGAACTGGAACACCGAGGTCACGTGCCATTGCAAAACCGAGTTTCTCAAAATAAGTGCATTAGACCTTACTAAACGCTACATAGTAACATTGAGTCTGTGTCGGCCCGCACCTTTGTCGGCGAATTTGAATAGATGGATTTCATAACTGGAATGCAATATGAAACATTTGTTTTTCAGTCAATAAATTAGTGATAAATTAATTAAAGTGCTGACGTTCTACTATCAGAGATCGTAAACCATTACATGATTAATATCAAAATATTTCTTTCAAAAAAGTTTATTTCATTGAAAACATTTTAATTTATTTTGGACTCGATGGTGCGGTAGTGTATGCGTTCTGTATATGATTACTAAATATCATAAAATTGTAGAGCAAACCACTAAGTTTGATAGGTCTAATCTTGTTCTATAGGACTATGCGAGTATAATTCCTCCTACACATCTAGATAGATAGATAGAACTTTTATTTGATACATTAGGATACAACAGGTCTTATACACTAAATTCAAAATATAAGTAGGTAATGTACCAAAAAGGTCTACACTCAGCGTACGCCGTGACACTCGTAACAAAGAGTGCCACGACACTGATATTCTGTGTACTTTTACCGATGTAACATCAATAGAAAAGCGCTGGAATGGTAAACATAAGCAGTCAACATAAGTAAAGACATAAAACAAAAATAATTCACCACACAATATACACATAACTACACGATATTTATATACAAACTGACATGACAACTTACAAACTAAACGCTTGCAACATGACTACTGCAATTGCGACATGGGGCACATTCCTCTGAAAATCCTACTTAACATTATAAATGTGAAAGTGTGGATGTTTGTTACTAAATCACGCAAAAACGGCTGAACGGATTTGGATGAAATTTGACATGTATGTAGCCTTTGACATGGAAAAGAACATAGGCTTTAACCTTTTATAACCTTTTATCCCGATTCCTTAAGTACATAGTTCCCGAGGGAAAATTTAAAATTGTTAACGAGCGAAGCTTTAGACCCAATTCTGAAGTCCACGCAGACGAAGTCGCTGGCAGAAGCTAGTAAATTATAAAATCTTTTGTTCGCTTAACAAATATTTCCGAAGCTTTACTTTAAAAGTTTTTACGGTGGCACACTGTTTAATAGGCGGAGGAATATTGTTCCAACACTTTGTTGACAAATATCTAAAACTACCTCGAAACGCGGAGGTGCCATGCTTAGGGAACATTAAAAGGTCTTTAATCCTATCTTGTCGCTTACTAAAACATAATTTTCTATATAAATATGACGGAGTCCTGTTTTTTATTATACCGAAGAGTAAAGATGCAAAGTGTAATTGACGGCGATTAGTCATATTCAACATATCATTTCTGTTTAGGTAAGGAGTAACGTGGCCTCTACGAGGTATCGGGAAACAGTATCTGGCACAGGCATTCTGAACTCTCTGCGTGAGCTTCTTTGATCTTGCTAGAAGACATTCACCTATGACAGTGTCTGCATAGTTCAATTTGGACAAGATCAATGTTTCGCATAAGTGAATTCTCAGGTCCACACTCAAATATCTTTGCACCCGGTACAATACCCTCAACCTATAAAAACATTGTTTGACAGCGTTGACCACATGGCTTTCAAATTTTAAATGATTGTCAACATCTAAGCAACTCTCATTGAGTGCTGTGACCGAAAATGGGCTAGAAAGACAGTATTTACATATCTGACTCTGATTTGTAGTTTATTTTTATTTTATGTTACAATAATAGAATGTTCTTAACTTCTGACTACGATATAACTGAATATTCAGCAAAAAAGAGCTATTTAAGCCTGAGATCGTTCCAAAAAACATTACTGTGTTGATCCATCACCCTTCAGTTCAAGTCTCCATCTGTGCAACTGTATTCGTGAACGTGAGAGAACCGTCGCTATTCATCACAATCTCAACTGAGGAGTTTACGCTGCTCATCAACCGCAAGCTCACCGTACAACTCACACAAGCAAAACGAGGATCCGAGCTATTACAATAATGTTCGTAAGTTGTTATTTTACTAAATTATTCTCTAAAGTGGTGAATACTAACTTATCCGATAAAGGTATGTTTGTAAATGTGCTAAGGTTACTATCGTGTTTGCGTCAATAGTTTTAAATCTTGCTCTTATATCTTTACCATCATGATATATCTGTCAAGACATATATAACTCAAACGAGATGGTAACGTTTGCATAATATTTACTGCTATTTAAGTCTGTTTTATTTAAGTTTCAAACATAAAAAGTTCTATTTAAGTTTCAAACATAAAAAGTAAATATTATTTTATCTTAAATACAATTTTTAGCGTTATCTAATGTTTGTAATAATTACTTCCAGGTCGGACTCAGAATACTCTAACCATAAGCGCAGCAAGGGCGTCAGAAAACAGGTCGTGGAAGATTTTGTCGATTCGGACGGCGAAAAGGAAACTACTTCCAAAGTAACGTAAGTATTAATTAAACACACTTGCATTTTAGTCTTAGATAACAAACTAGAGTTTTAACTTTTTAAAGATTATATATTATATATATCTATACTATATAAAGCTTTTATATAAAGCTGAAGAGTTTGTTTGAACGCGCTAATCTCAGGAACTACTGATTCAAATTGAAAAATTATTTTTGTGTTGGATAGTCCTTCAATCGAGGAAGGCTTTAGACTGTATAATATCACGCTACGGCTAATAGGAGCCGAGCATCAATGAGAAATGTTACAAAACGGGAAAAAATATGATGGCGAAACGTAGTTCGCGGGCACAGCTAGTCATTTATATAAGTAATGAGTTACATTTACAACAATTACTTATATATTTTTTGTCCTTTACACTTTTATGACTAGTTTTTTCAAAATGTAATCTTGATTTATGTACTTACATTAAATTTTAAGAGTTATATTAGGATATATGTAGTATCGTTAACCGTTTAATAATTAGTTTTCTTAATTTTCTTTTTTAGTACCAAGAAAGAGCCGAAATCTGTCAAAGCAGTAAAAAGGAAGGCGCCAACATCAAAAAAATCGGCTGCTACAAAGTCAACTGGGTGGCGAATTGACTCAGATAGTGAGGAAGAGGCGGTGGCTCGCGACGAGGCAGTGAGACTCAGCCCTTGCAGTCGTCTTTGTCGCGGCGTGTCGCCGACGGAGTCCTGCGCCGCACCGCCCACAGAGACGGTGATGTTTACATCGAAATAAAGGTATACAACACCAAAGAGATATTGAAGGTAGAGCCCAAAGATCGCTGGGAACAGGCGGTAATCTCATTGAAATATCAAACAGATTTCGATGCTCCAGAACTGATTCCACTTAAGGAGACGCTGAAGCTCTGCAAAAAAAAAATTCACGGGTGAGGGAATTTTTTTTAGCATTAACAAACCAATACTTAGTAGGTAGTGGGACTATTTTTATTATATTTTATAATATTTTTTGTATTAAGGTGATTATTATATTTTAAACATCAGGCGGTAATGTCATTGAAATATCAAACAGATTTCGATGCTCCAGAACTGATTCCACTTAAGGAGACGCTGAAGCTCTGCAAAAAAATTTAACGGGTGAGGGATAATTTTTTAGCATTAACAAACCAATACTTAGTAGGTAGTGGGACTATTTTTATTATATTTTATAATATTTTTTGTATTAAGGTGATTATTATATTTTAAACATAACTTCAATGTCATCGTATAATCATTATAATTAATTTACTAAACGAATAAATGAAATAAATATATGAATAAAAAAATACTTATTATAAATTAACAGAATACAACAAAACAATGAGTGCTGATAAGAGTTCGATACTTTTTGTTGATGTACAAGGATTCAAAGACTGCAAAAATAATTTTTTTATTAAGGAATTTGCGTTAGCCACAAAAGAGTTTACGCAAGTCTTTTTAATAAAACCTCCATATTCCTATCTAAAATTATCTGCTGAAGAAAAAAGAGCAGTGGATTGGATTGAACGCAACAGAGGAATATACTGGAGTCAAGGCAATATAGATTTCAGAGAATTTAAGAGATTAGTTATTCCAATTTTAAAGGACCAAACTATAATAATGAAAGGTGTTGAAAAGCAGAAATGGATTAAAGATTTATGTTCTGACTGCTTTTTGATAAATGTTGAAGGCAAAGGTTGTCCTAATTTCACAACATTGCGTAATAGTTATGCTAAAGGTGGAGTTACCTTCAATTGTTTAAGTCATAAAAAAGAGTGCGCTCTAAGGAATGTTTTATTCATAAAAAAGTGGTACTTTAATTATGTTAATTAATTTATGACTTTAGTAATTGTACTTGAAAAAGTATTGTTCAAGTTTAGGTATTATGATATTTGTTCACTTGCTTTATAATAAAAAAAAATATGTTTAACAAAAATTTCTGCGTTTTATTAATGAAACTTAATAGCGAAAACGAATATGATGATTCAATATACACGTATAACTCTTTATTTATCATAAATTACAAATTAATGGTAATAATGAAATACAATTTAATCTTGTTTTGTAACCCCTAAATAACAGATTCCATCTAATTTATGTATAAAAGTAAACCGTTACCGCAAAATATTATTCGTGGGCGACGGGCACGAGCAACCTGCCTAGAACGATGATTGTCATTGCTTTAGTAAATTGGAAATTTGTGACGTACAAAATGATCTCCATGACAAATGCTAATGAATGAGGTACATGTTTTAGTTTCTATTATTGTTAATAAACTACAAAAAAATAATACATATAGCCATGGTATTTAAGTGACTTTTGGCACATGTATAATATTTTGAATGAAAATTGTAGTATAGTATCTACTATAATTGTAGAATAAATGTTACCCAGTTTTATTGTAGTTGTAAACCGTAATTGATTGATAAAAGTATAGGAGTATAAACTAGATTTATTGTAAAGTTAGGTACTGTTTCTTTTCCTCTTTTATATATAACTATTTCATTTGAATGCTGTGCGCAACAATCACCGGAATTCAATTTTAATGTGAGACCAATTATATATTACCTTGTTGACAATGTAGTAAATTGTATTCTGTAGTTGAGCCATTTAAATAAATAAATAAATATGTATGATTATTGATTAGTTTCATAAATGTAGTTTATTTTGTAACGTTTACATAGATGGTGAATGGCAGTGTTTAGTAAATCAATGCGGATTTTTGTATTACTGTACAACCCAAAATATATATTATGTATCCTTGTAGTTATTAAATAAATAAATAAAAATGTAGGCACGTACCTACTTAATTATAACAAGAAAGTTTGTTTTTAATAATGTATATTTTAGTACTAAGAGGTAAATAATATCTACTTAAAATAAATAATATGTATGTAAGTTGTTGTTTTATTCTGAATCTAATTACCTTTGACCATCTTATTTCATAGCCACAAAACAAGTCCTAACTTGTCTGATTCTATATGCATCGTGGTACGTGTTTGCCGCTTTGTCGGCAATACGTTTCCACTTACACAAAAATCAGACCATTACATAATAAGGTAGCGACACCAGGAGCTGTGTCAGCTATAGGTTTACATACTCACACGATCACAAAGCAAAGGTATAAATATTCGTGTCAATTGCAAATCTAAATTTATTTTCATAAGAATATCAAAGTGGTAAGTTACTTTTTAAACATAAATTGAATGTATTTACTAATTAATTATAGGATTTTGTTCGCTTTAACATATTATAACTCATTACTTATTTCAGAATATGTCAGGGAACACCGAAAATCTCGTCGAAGACTTACGCTCACCATCTCCGGTCTTTCAAGACGCGCAGGACCCGCTAGAAGGATGGACACAGATGTTCCCTCCACAGGTTGTAGAGCCACGACACGAAGAAACGCCGTTAGAACTTAAAATCCGAAAGGCGATAAATAACACGCAGAAGAGGAAACGTAAGAAAAAATCGTCCTTTCTCAAGCACCTACACAGCACGCAGCAGTCTTTTGTAATAAAAAGTCCGCCGAAGAAAGGACAACGTCTCATCAAAATTGAGATAATAGACCTCGAGCATGAAGCGCTAGGTGAAGGTGACTCGTCAGAGGATTCCCTTCTGTCTGCACAATATGTGGTGTCGGAAGATATGGACCAGATTATGGACCAGGCAGAAAGTCTCATAAATAATATATCAAAAAAAATATGTGGTTATAGCTATAGTTTTTAAAGCTATGAATCATCTTATTTTTGTAAATTAAAGTTCTCATGTAGGTTTTATAATTAATATTTCTTGTTACTTATAAACCTATAGAGAGATACATTTAAGTATAATACCTTTATACTTACATAATTATAATTTTTGATATTATGTACAAATGTAAAAACGTTTTTTTACTATATTAATTAAGGGTATATTAAATAAGAATGTCTTTTTAATAATTAAACTTGAGGGAAATTAATTATGTCTTTTTATTATCCAATTCAAGGTATTCAGGTAGGTAAATGAAAAATAATTTGAATGTACACTAATTTATTTATTGAAAGAATCATACATTGATATTTGATTCTCTAATAACCATTTTCTTATACAAATAACATTTTTCAAAGGCACAATATTTTATATGGTTAAAACAATTGTATGCAATCATATCATCGCACCGATTTCACCGGCTTCGACTTGAACTCGTTTATTAAAACCTATTTTATCTTTGACAAAGAATGAACGAATGAATGATTGCTTTTATTACTAAAATTTAACTATTTCAGTGAGATGTTTTCTAAGAAAATATTCTTCTTATTTCTTAACATTTTCTTAATGTCGTATTAACATCAAAATTTTCGTCAAAAACTAGTGCCAAGGCTCCTCTCATGTGTGTTTTAAAAACAAATCTCAAACAACAAGATAGTTTCTTTCTTTAACACAATAATTAATTACTTCCAAAAATCAGGACAATGACCGTTCTGAAACGCGTTTATATACTCAAAACGTCGAGAATCGGCCGTTCAGAAACTTAACCAAGTTCAACATGAACGACGATTACTTTAGGCCAGTGAACCGCAAACTTGGTAGAGGAATTCAGTTTAGAGCATAAGCCGAGTTTAACTTGAACTGATCGCGTTTAATTACTGTGGTGAAATCAGCCTTTAACGAATTATCATATATCTTATCTGAAATTGATTTTGATAGCGTTCAACAGCTACATAACGAATTATCATGTTTCTTTATCGAAATTGTTTTTGATAGCTTATTGAACTTTGAAAAACCATTATGACAAATAAAACATGTAATAAAATCAGAATAAAATATATCTTAAATTAGTTATCTTTAAAATACCATCTAGTAGCAAGTAGAGGAACTATTTTTTCTAGCGATCAACAGCTAAATAACGAATTATCATATTTCCTTACCTGAAATTGATTTTAATAGCTTATTGAACTTTAAAAAAGCATTATTACAAATAAAACGTGTAATAAAATCAAAAATATAATATATCGAGTCAAATTTAAATTAGTTATAGTAAAAGACCCATCTAGTGGTGAATAGAGGAACTACTTATCGATTACATACTTTTGGACCGTTACCAGTACTATTATCTATTCGTTACCGCAAAATATTATTCGTGGGCGACGGATACGAGCAACCTGCCTAGAACGATGATTGTCATTGCTTTAGTAAATTAGAAATTTGTGACGTACAAAATGATCTCCATTACAAATGCTAATGAATGAGATACATGTTTTAGTTTCTATTATTGTTAATAAATTACCAAAAAAATAAAACATATAACCATGGTATTTAAGTGACTTATGGCACATTATATAATATTTTGAATGAAAATTCTCTAGTGATTGTAACGCATAACATTAGTTAGTAACGTGTTCATTCGTCTGGGATACATTATATTCACACCCTTAATAATATTAATATATTGCAATGTATAATTATAACAAGTAAGAATACATAGAATCTGTAATTAATGGATTGCAAAAAATAAAAAGCTATATGTTGAATCGAAATCGTGTTTTCATTTCTTCACAAATTTATTTTATAAATAAAACGCAGAAATATTAATACTTAGATTGTTTATTTATTGATAAATAGTGATCGAACGGACGAGAGATCAATGGAGTGATCGAAAGGACGTGAGATCAATGGAGTGATGAGTGGTTAGTAATTAGACAGCGATCGAATGGACGAGAGATCAAAAGAGTGATGATTCTTGTCATTTTAGAACACTTTCAACGATATATTGATCGAACGGACGTGAGATCAATGGAGTGATGAGTTGTTAGTAATTAGACAGTGATCGAACGGACGAGAGATCAATAGAGTGATGATTCTTGTCATTTTAGAACACGTTCTACGATAGTGATCGAACGGACGTGAGATCAAAAAATAATTCATGGGCACTCTAGAACACTTTCAACGACAGTGATCGAACGGACGTGAGATCAAAAAAATAATTCATGGGCATTCCAGAATGGTGACTGGGAATTCTGGAACAGAATTTGCACAACATGTTAAACCGATCCACATTTGCTCAATAGTGATTGGGAATTCTAGAACAGAATGGTGATTGGGCGTTCTAGAACAGAATTTGCACAACATGTTAAACCGATCCACATTTGCTCAATAATGATTGGGAATTCTAGAACACATTTAACGACAGTGATCGAACGGAAGTGAGATCACGTTGAATGTGTTTTAGAATGCCCAATATACACCTACTATTTAATAATTTTAGGAAAATTATTTCCTCGCAATCGAAGTGAAAAGCAGAGTTTATAACTCTTCCACAAAACTATTTTATCCTCGACATTACTATCACATTTTATACTCGACATGCTAAAAGTCTGATAAAAATTGTTATTTTTTTAAATCTTCTTATGCGTGAAAAGGTTTGAATCTATCTTACTTAATACGATGATAACAGTTAACTTCAAAGTACCCAAAAGATTAGATATCCTCCAGGTTCAATACTTCAAGCTTCAATAAAAAAACCTAACATTATTTTATCTTTCTTTCCACATACCTACCGTGGATTGACTAATGTCTATACTAGGACAAGAGACAGTACCAGACACCATCCTATATTACAATACAATACATATTGAGTGTAATAGAGTGTGAATAATTTTTTCAGATATTGAAGCTATGTGGATCCCGTGGCAAACGAAAACGAGAAGATATACAAATAGTAGATGTAAATCAAAAAGAAGTATTGGCAGATGCTCGCGAATGGCTGGTTAAAGGGCTTATGGATGACACTACCAAAAGAGTGTCTGTAAGTAAAAGAAGAGGTGGGGAACCCACAACACAACAGAAAAGAAAGCATCAAATTACATATTTGGCTCACCAGGTAATTTTAATATATATTTTTACTAAAATTACTAAAATCCTTTTTTAATGATTCCCTTTACAAAATAAAAATCGTGATTTATAAGCCCTCTTTAATCACTTAAAAGAAATTTTAAGTGTTGTCCGAGAGCCCAGGGCCGCCAGACGTTACTTATTTTCTAAGAGAGTTTGGGATAGTGTTTGTTTACACTGAGTGTATGCATAGCTGCTTGCTATTAGGCCGACGGACAATTTACATGTACCAGGGTCCACCTTGCAAAGATTGTCTTATTTAGTATTGTTTCTGTCGATGAGCAAGGAAGCTAAACCGCCAGTCTTGCGAAAAATCCCTGATGTCATGTGTTTGTTATGCCGGAAGAGACAGGGGGGTGGACCAGCAGACCAATTATGGATCTTTCATCGTATGACATGGTATATTTTTTGAGATAAAGAAGTCATGAAATGCTTCATTTCATATTACTGATCTCCAATGATATCATCACTATGGCATAATTTCAATAATGTCATCATGATATAATGAACAAATGATCAAAAAACTGACCGAAAATCGTATTTTTCGTTTTGCACTATGGTATCATTTGAAAAACATGAGATCGGTAACAGGCCTGCAGGCAGGAGGGAACGGGGCTCTTCCGCCCGTTGTTTCAGCAAATCATACACTCGCATAATTGTCGTGGTGTTATGAGGCTAACATTTTGTTTTCTCCACCACCTGGAGACTGCAGAGCAGACTAATTCTTGACCGATTCGATACAATCGTACCCTGGGTACAAGTGAGAGCACAATTTTGTGCGTCGTATGTACGTTCGGGAAAATATCTGCTGTCTCTGACTTCGCAGTCTTAAAGCCCTGTCGATAATGTGGGTAGGAGTGGATTGCGAGAACCACACCCGTATCTATGCGCGTCTATGAGGTTAGGTTAATCAGCGGAACAAGCAGCGGTGCCTGCATTACTTGCGTTCCGGTTTAGGGTAAGACAGGCAGTGAAATCACTGAGTACTGTGACTGGACCATCGCTGCCCCGTGGTACAACAACTTTGTTGAACTGGTTGTACCACGGGGATTTTTTCTCCCGGTGGACCAACCGTTCGGTAGTACAATTAAAATTCTCCCGGTGGACCAAACGTTCAGTAGTACAATTAAAATTATTCCCCAGGGTACAACTAATCTATCTAGTACTGAAATTTGATTAAAACGTTATCGAAAGTTATTGATAAGCCAAAAGAATTCTAAAATTGCAAGTTGCATATTATTTTATGATGACTGAATTAAAAAGTTTTTAATCTCTTCTTCTTTTGTGTAGTTCTGTTTTTGATTTTGAAATTAAAATAAAATGTCTATATTGACTACCATAGTTTTAGTGTCGAAATCAAATAAATTTTAAAATTTTGCAAGTGCGTAAATTACCACTTACACTGTCAGCATTACTATCTGTAAATCGTTGGATTTGCTTTAGAAAAACTACGATAAATTTAAAAAATCAGTCGGGTACCCGTATCACCTTTTTACCGTAATTTAAGAATAGTGTTTTGTACACGGCCGGTTCGTTATGGGGGCGGAAAACCTTCGCCTTTAACCGTAACCAAAACTCCGGGGTGTACTTTCGTCCGTGATACACGGAGCTTGAGTCGCCAGTTCAATTGCTTTTCTTAAATAACAAGATCATAAACAATAACAATAACAATTTCATAAAGTACTCACTTTAGCGTCCCGAAAATCACCTTAACAGCAGCGGAGAGAGGGGCGCCCCTCTGTGGTGAAAGCCCAGCCTTGGACTTTGAATGTCTTCAAGGAAGACTTGCTTGCAATACAATGGACGTGACAAAGAACTATACAGGGGCCCTAATCAGGCAGCCAAGCTCCCAGATCAATAAAATAAGGCAATCAAACTTTCCGCGAGTCAGGCGCAATTTCACTCGTGCGCATCGTCACCGACCCGACCTCTCAATACGCGAGCTCAAAGGCCACTAACTTCACGGGAGGGGGAATCAAGCGCGTGCCCCAGATTTCCGAACAAATAGAAAAGAAAAAATCGTGATTTTCCTTAGGTATATTTCATATACCATGACATGAGTCATGTCATGGTATATGAAATATACATACCTATCATGTCACATGAGTACATGACCTACTTAGAGAGCTCTCAGAACAGCAAATATCGAACCAATCAAGCTCAAATCAAAAATGCAGGATTCTGTACAACATAATAAAACTCTATTTTAAGTCTGATTATAAATTTGATAGAAAATGCGATTTGTATGCACGGTTCAGACAGTTCAAAACGCTAACACATTTTTTTTTTGCAGAATTCGTCATTTCTGTCGTTTATATGAAGTTTTATGCACTTTTATGTTTGGCTCAAAAATGTACACTGTCCTATTAGGACAGTGTACATTTTCACCTTATACATAGAATACGGTATAAAAGCAAAAATGTTACAAAGTTTTGTTACACTGAAAGTCAATTTAGTAGTTTTCGTTAGACCAATAAAATTATGTTTAGTGTAATATCATCTGTTGCTAAGATACATAGCACAGATATCTTGCCTGCCTGTTCATCCGGCTCGAAGGACCAATGTATAAATTTGTCCTGCAGGCGTAGCACGGGCTGCCAAGAAATTTGTGACAAGACACAGTGACATGTATCCCTTGAGGAGCGTCAAGAAATTTTATCATGTCAGTCACACTAAAGCTGCGTTCCGAAAATCAATAAGAGTCACTATTAGCGCGCTCATACGCGTCCCGAAATGTTGTGAGCGCGCTAATGTTAGCCGGCATTAAGAGCCACATGACATCATCGTTAACGTCATATAAAACTTACGGCCCTAATGCTCTGGAGTGAAATCACTTTATGCGAACTGTCAGTCTGACGTTCGATAATTGTGTTTTTGGTTCAAAATGAATGTACCTGTTCTTCCGGACCGAAATCGTAAGCGAGCTGATAGCATTTTTAGTGTTCTCTTTAATTTGGACAAGGCGATTATAATCGTTAGCACTGTGAGTGCTGTTATCGGACCGCAGCCTCAATACGCGCCGCCGTGCTACTCTTTATGACATAGATATTATGTCACTAAAAATTGTGAGATAATGCGTGACTCAAGTCCCGTCTTGGCAGCCCGTGCTACGCCTGCTGTAATTAGTAAGATTTGTTGATTATGTAAACTAAAATAAGATTTAAATTACTTTTAAAGTGAATAAGCTAACTATAAAACTAAATACAATCTAAAATACATATAAACTAAATCTTAGATAAAATATGTTTAGTTATTTTGAATGTTGTCTTAGTACTACAAAATGGTTGGTCCTCTGGGAAAATTATCCCTGTGGTACAACCAGTTTTCATCCACTTTATTATTTTGAATCCTAGTTGTACCAAGGGGAATAATTGTTGTACTATCGAACGGTTGGTTGGTCCACCGGGAGAAAATATCGCCGTGGTACAACCAGTTGAACCAAGTGGTTGTTCCACGGGGCAGCGATGGACTGGACAGGTACCTGTAGGCAACTGTGCCATTTAACACCAGTAGGCTTACTCTTGATCCAATTGTATCGATCGACATTGGGATTTGATTTTTCTTACCCTCGTGTAGCAACACTAGCTTCAAATTGGATCAATATTTCGAGAAAATTAATTAATAATGAGTTTGGGTCACACAAAATTCGCCCAATACGTTACCCCAATAAAGTTTAAAAAAATACGGGGGGGCTACCACCTAACTCATATCGATCGCTCGCTATCGTTAACACAATAGCTCAAATGTCACCTGTGACATTAAAACCACAGTTTAACGATCAGACAGTTACGAAACGAACGTGTTTGCGCAGAGCAACGGCGGGGAACTCACGGGGCAGTGGGCGGTGCGGTCCGTCGCCTACAAACGCGCCGAGTTTGTTTACTCGAACGCTGAGGGTTAAAGGAAACGACTGTGTGATACGCGAGCGAAATTTGCATTGGTTTTTTACGTGAATTGTTTATTACAATATTTATAATGATGCACACTTGTTCTGTATACGGATGTTTCTCGACCGCAAAATACAATAAGGAATTAAGATTCCATAGATTTCCCCGCGACGCGAGGTATATTTATTCCTATAATTTCTTATTATTACTTAACCAAATTGGTATCGTCTAGTACTATTATTTATGTTTAACCGACTTCAGAAAAGGAGAAGGTTCTCAATTCGATGCGTATGTTTTTTTTTTTTTTTTTTTTTGTGTGTATGTTACGCGATTACGCCGCCAATTGTGGACCGATTTTCAAAATTCTTTCTGTATTCGATAGAGTATACTCCAAGGGTGGTCCCATGGTCACCAAAGGATCTGGTGATGGGATCTCATGAAAATCGAGAAAAACCCTTAAATTTTCAGGTGTGTCCAACGTGTTTTGTGTGTATGTTACGCGACTACTCCGCCAATTGTAGACCGATTTTCAAAATTCTTTATGTATTTGATAGAGTATACTCCTGTGGTAGTCTTATGGTCACCAAAGTCAGGATCTGATGATGGGATCCTATGAAAATCGAGGGATACGCTAATTTAGGTTTTCTTTCACTAAAAAGATTTCATTCACTAAAAAGTTAAAAATAAAAAAATATTTTACAAAAAATAAACACCGACGTCAAAAACACTGAAAAGTTAAAAATAATATAACAATAGGTACAGACAACATCACACTTTTATATTGAAGTCGGTGACAAATTTTAAGACTTTCTATGAGATCATCGTTGGGCACCGACTTCAACATAGAAGTGTGATGTTGTCTGTACCTATTCTTATATTATTTTTAACTTTTCCGTGTTTTCGAAGTCAGTTTTTATTTTTTATATACACCATTTATATCCTTCGTATAGTGATATTATACTAGTCAAAAAGTTAAAGCATAACTTCAAGATTTAAAAAGTTACATTCTGCATCTATGCACTATTAGAGTTTAGTGCAATAATAATAAATACTTCCTAGTTAATTCTCTACTATATTTGAATAAACTCTAGAATAAATGTGTCGCCGCTACCTCTCTTCCCGTGGATGTCGTAAGAGACGACAAAAAAGTTTAATGCAATTTTTTTTACTTTGTAGACATTTTTATACCTTTAAAATATGGCGAACTTAGGTAGGTATTCGGTGTCTGTACTTTAATTCACCTACGAGCACCGATAACATACTTGACATAGCTACCTAACATATGTAAATGTAGTTAGGAATATGGGTACTTCTTGTAAATAAATTACATTATAATCGCATTTCAATTATTTTTCTTTTTTGGCAACCCTTATACATTTGCGAGTGACCGCGTAAGTTCCCACGCTGCCGGCGGCATCGTCCGACATCAAACGCGTTTCTAAACTGTATGATTGTTAAACTGTGTTAAAACTATTGTTTTAATGTCACGACAGCGATAGCGAGTGATCGCTATGAGTTAGGCGGTACGGCTGCGGGTCTAATTTGGCGCCAATGTGGCAACATAAGCGTACGAAAAATCACGAGATTTTTTTATGAACTAATTATCTCTCTGTAGTTCGTTTGAATACATTGATTTTATTGAAAAGACAGTACCAATTGAAAAGGCAAGAGGGGCTCTTGCCATTATTGTTTGCAACAAGGTTAAAAGAATATTGAAAGAAAAACACCGTTATTGTAGCATATAGCTGCTGTATATCCTGCTGTCGCTGAGGTTTCAATTTCAATCCTGATTTCAAGAGAACATGCCAATGGGGCCTGGTGTCTGAATTTTGAACTAATTTGACAGTTGTATTATTCCCCATTGTAATAAATTAATATGTGCGTTATTTATCAAAACAAGCGTCAATTTATGTCTGATTTTATCGTTTTTGTTGTTTCAGGCCAAAGCTAACGAAGCCGAATTACAAAATCAATGGGCAAACAATAGAATGTCTAAGAGACAAACACAATCAAAGTATGGATTTTAAATGTATATAAAAATGTAAATAAATAGATTTTTCATAATGTGATATTTATTTATACTTTATTACAAACAAATTAATTAACTAACGCTTTTTTATAATCAACTTTTTACAAACGTCTGGCCTTCCTCGGCCTAGGAGGGTTCCAAGAAACATGTGTGTTGTCTGTAACAGATACAATATCAAGGCCACCCATTTGAAGTCCCTTAACTGCAGCCTACAAACAAAAAATAATTAAATAATAGTTGTAGAGTATTTGCACAAGACTTCGAAATAATATGCATAACAATGAGACGATAACTTAGCATTCCATGGATTCACCGTGCGGGTGCCGGGTCATACATAGCGTTGCAGAGAAAAGAGCCAAGAGCAGTGCCTTGGGCTTACGACTTAGGTGCACGACCCTTTTGTGTGGCTGACCCCAGCCGGGCCACAAAAAAAAGTGTGAAAAATAGATTGTTTGAGTAGGTCGCTATAATGTCTAGAGTTTGTCGGCAAGTTTCAGTGTTTGTCGCCTGCGCGTTTCAGAGATCGGTGTGGCCCGGCTGGGGATACGTTACCCCAGCCGAGCCACACAGATCTCAAAAACGAAACGACCTAGTGAAAATCTTTTTGCTGATATAGATAGCCGGCAGTTTGTCGAAGTTTATCGGACAAGTTTCAGAGTTTGTCGATCTCCACCATTTCAGAGCCCACCTGCAGCAAAGTTGCTGCAACTGAGCTAGATGGATCTCGAAAACAAAGCGACGTAGAGAAAAACTGTTTGCTGGAATAGTGAAGCGGTAGTTTGTCCGAGTTTGTCGAACAAATTCCACAGTTTGAGACATGCGCATTTCCGAGATATGTGTCGCCCGGCTGGAGAAACGTTACCCCAGCCGGGCCACCTGGATCTCGAAAACGAAACGACCTAGCAAAAATCTGCTTACTGACAAAGATAGGTGGTAGTTTGTCGATACATTCTTCAAAGATTCAGAGTTTGTCGACGCCTCAATCCAAAGAATGAAAGAATTTTTTATTTGGGTAAATAGTCTAGGAGCCTGGAGTCCTAAATGTGCGAGGTTTCGTTATTTTTTATGTTTTATGTACTTACAATAAGCAGTTAATGTAAAATAGTTAATCAAATTCAGTGATGAAACAGTAACCATATAATTTTTAAATTTATGTAAATCCTCGATGAGTGATTGATATTTTTTAAATGTATTATTTAAGCATTTGGCATCTGGTCTCCTTGTCTATCTATATGAAGTAATGTACAGTCGCGTACAACTTTCTGTTGCCCGACTGGGGTAACGTATCCCCAGCCGGGCCACACAGATCTCTGAAACGCGCAGGCGACAAACTCTGAAACTTGCCGACAAACTCTGTCAAACTCTAGACATTATAGCGACCTACTCGAACAATCTATTTTTTACACTTTTTTTTTGTGGCCCGGCTGGGGTCAGCCACACCGACCCTTTTCGTTATTATTTGTTGTTACTTCTATGATCACGGGTCGATTTCAGTGCTAACTTATATAGTGATTTTATTAGGGAAATTTATTTCTGAGGGATGCAAAATAATATCTGCGTTTAAAAATGCCAAAACGTAAAATGCTTGAAATCCTTTATCATATAGGGGTACAACCATTGAAGTTGAAGCAGTGTTTACTCTATTAGGTATGTAGAATGCTAATACTGTGTATGATAGTCACAGTGACGGTTTAAAGAATTTGGGATCTGATGGCTATCTAATCTTTAAAATCAGCGTGAATAAATTAACTTGTGAAAAATATTCAGATATTGTATTTGCATTATATAAACTGATATTACTGATGAAATATTAACTGATATTTTCAACCATTTAAATTATCTGATATTTTTATTCAACTATTAACTTTTAACTAATAGTTTTTTCAACCATTAACGCCACCTTTACTGTGATCAGCCAAAGGATGGGCTATAAGTAATTAAATCAGTTGATATTAGAGATGGGCCGACTATGACTGGCCAACTAGCCGACTAGTCGAGCAGGCAGTTTGGGTGACATCGGCAATGTGCGCGCTACGCTTTCGGCTCGATAGATGCCTACAGTCAGGTGTGCATAACCGCAGCAAAATGTTGTGCTTTAGAGAAGTGAGAGTATATCAAATAATTAGTTTATCATGAGGAGAAATTAGTTCATAAATAGCAAAATTTGTTTGCATTGTAGTTTTAATGTTATTCAGGAAAAACAGATTTTGCTGGAGTAATGTTAGAAACGTTACCCTGGCAATTTTTTTTTCATAAAATAGTTTCCGTCCAAAACCAAATACATGAATAGATAGCTTTTTTTGTGTATGTCAATAGCAAAATTTGTGCGTGTTGTAATTCTTAAGTTATTTAAGATTTTGCTGCGGTAACGTTTTTGGATATCCCAGATCTCGAAATCGGCTGAAAGTAGAAGTTTGAAAAAATACCAATAATAGACCTTAATTTGTTCAAATTAGTTCACGCATTAGTTTTTGGTTTGCTTAATGAATACCAATGTAATTAAATGGTTTCAAAAATCAGAAAAAACGAATTTGCTAGTAAACCGGTAAACTTACAATAAAATAAAAAGCTTATGTGACTTTACGCAATATAAACATATAGAGAATTTTAAAAAGTTTGTTTTAAGTCATCGAATACGCAGCTTCCATAAAACAAGGAAACATGGCATAGTATGAACTAATTAAAATGTTCCATCAGTAAACAATCCTGTTAATTTCAGCTTTGAATTACGACTATTATGAAAGTTATATCAAAAATAAGAAATATCAGTATAACAATTTGGAATAATTTTGTTCAAATAGTTCGATAGTCGAAATACTAGTAGGACTAGATGGAATAAACCAATTATTCAATAAGCCGACCGAATTCTAAAGTTTGCGTAAAAAAGCGACCGTATCATACATACTGGTATACTTCGCAAATTAGCAGCGTAGTATCTGACATAGTGTACAGTCAAGTAGAATATAATAATTCGTGCAACCGATTTTTAAATATTTCTACCATTTTCTTTTTTGTAAATTGCAATCATGATAATCAACCTATACAATTTAGCCCGATTTCACCAACAGGAACGCAAAACTAGAATAACTATACCGTGGATAAATTTATACTCTACATATATTCTCGGATAACCCATTTTACATTTCACCACATTTGATTAACTATTCTTCCAAATAGAGTTTTATTTTATCTATGTGAACGAATGAAAGATAATGCTGCGAAATTAAATAGTACATTCTTTCCGCAAATCACATAGCCAATTAGCTGTTTTTTAAACTAGTAGGATTATACGTCAGTTACGACTACTGTCACTTTAGACAGCTTGCCAATCAGCTGTTCATTAGACGCCATCTTTCTTATTTATCCTAGTATTAAATCTGTGATACCGTCAAATTCGACGGTATAAAACCTATTCTCGGATAACGGCTTTATTCTAAGTACACGTATTTGGTGAAATTAAAATTGAACTATCTGAGAGTAACGCATGACTTTATCCGTGGTATAAAACTTATCTGACTTTGGTGAAATCGGGCCTGACCTATAAATATTCAAAACCAAATTAACATTAAAATATGCCATGTTTTATGGAAGCTGCTCTATGCTATACTATGCTAAGCTCTATACTATGTTCATATTAGGTGTGTAATGTTTGATATAAATACTGATGATCTAACATTCAAATAATATAACTTCATTTCATATAACAACTGACTTAATATAATAAACATTTGATATAATTTTAAATTCTCTAATTTCATGTGATATAATGAACATTTGATATAATACATTTTTGATATAATACCACTTTATATAATATTCAGGAGATATAACAAACATATTTATTTGCCGTTTGTACGTTAGTTTAGTATAATATGGTAGGGTATCATAATAGTTATATTGTAAAGTATATTTTAATTTATAAGCTGCGCAAATGTAGAAGAAACAAGTTACTAAGTGATAATTGTTATTTATAAGGAGTTTAAAAAGGAATTTTGTAAAAAAAATAATAATAATTTGAACAAGGGCATGGACTAAGAGTCTGTGGAGTAAACATAATAATAAAAAAAAAACATTTATTTGCATTACCACAAAATAAACGTTAATTTATTATATTTATTTTTATTTAATTTGTTTTGCTTCACTAGTTTTGACCCGATAATGGTCTTAACTCTAACCTAACGTACTTAGGTTTCGGCCGCGTACGAAACTGAGGCTTCGTAACCAGTTACAATCGAATACTTTTTCGTCCTTGCATGAAACCAGTTACGATCAAAGACTTTTTCGTCTTTAGGTACAATAAGGTACAATAGTAATCGTAATCGATTTCTTTCCCTGATCAACTTACATTAACGTTGGAAATGCTCAAAGTAGAAATAGAAAAAGTTGAAGATTATCACCAGAGTTTAAGTCAGGGTTTGACGACACGGTTAGCGCAGAGGTAGAGTGATCGCCTACTGCGCAACGGGTCGCGGGTTCGATTCCCGAACGGGACAAATATTTTGTATGGCCTACAGAAATTTGTTCCGGTCTGGGCGTATGTGCAATTGTGCATGTGATGTTCTATATTTGTATCTGCCTGCACCCACGACACAGGAGAAAATGCTAGTGTGGGGCGACGTTTTTTAAAATAAAAAAAAATAAATTGAAAATATTTTTACGGGACGTAAATCACGTAAATCTGACCAGAAATCTCGGCGTAATCGATGTACATACACAAAAAATATACGCGTCGAATTGAGAACTTCCTCCTTTTTAAAGGCGGTTAAAAACAGAGCTACATGTCAAATAATATACGTTTCCATCGTATACCAAATAATGCTTTAAGAGGAATTATAAACGAATTGGTATTTTAAATAATATATTTTATTTTCAAATAAAAGTAATAAAGAAAAAGTTAAAATGTGAAAGCATAAGGACTAATAATTTCAAGACAATGCCCTACAGAAATGTATCCTTCTTTCAGTTCTTTTAGTGCATTATTAATTTCTTGATCAATTTCCAAATATTGTTTGGACTTCTTGCTATTTTCTTTATAAATATTTTGTCTTCGTGTTTCCTTTATCAAAGTATCTAACAGATGAGCTATTGTGGGATACTTCTTCCCTATGAAGCGGTTGATCTTGTTGTGCCATCCTTCTAGGTTGTTTGTTGTTCTTATGTTTTCTTTTTCGCAACAGCATACTTTCAGAAAATCTGTTTTTGTCAGCCACTGGTTTTTAAAATAATTGTTAAAGTTAGTTACATCTTCCCCCAAAGGGCTCTTTTGCATGATATATTGATATCCTTCCTTGAAAAATTCTTTTGGCAAGCGTGCCAATCCAGCACATCTGGAGATGTGTCTTTTTTTCACTCGTGATGTGATATGCAAGGATTTGGCCTTCCGGAATAAGCACCTATTCAAATGGAAATAACAACCTTTCAGCAAGATATTCGGGAAAACAATTTTTACTGCACGCATAACAGACACTTCAAAATCGATTGTAATTTTTTCAGGACTTCAGTCAGGAAAAACTGCTTTAATGACATAAAATAAAATAGTATATGTTCGTATAGATTTATCGGGAAGGAAGCAAAAAATTAAAGGTACTACAGATTGATGTTGTTCGTCTACACCATGTATGGTGTAAAGCTGTCTAAAGCCAACTGGGCATGACTTGAATGTTCCATCTGCAAGGATGTGTTTAAATTGACCAATCATTTCTTTGACTTTCTTTCCGCAGAATAATAAAATTCTTATATCACTCTCTTTATCATCATATTCCGCTAAACGAAAATCAAGGAATTTTTCTGGTATTACTATTTCGCTGATTCTTTGGAATCTTGTTTTTTTAACACCCAAGACTTTATTACGGGCATTAAAAAGCCCAGTTTTAACTGCTTCGTAGTTGGGAATCTGTTCTACTAAATTTACCCCTTCATTTTCGAGATTGTGTACCATAGTATTATACTGCTTTTGTATTGAATCGAAGTTAGTACTTGAACTTGTTTTTAGATTGTCAAGTTCCTTCAGGATCCTATTTTGAGCAAAATTCTGTTTGCAGTCTTCAACATGAAATTTCTGGAGCACTATTTCGTTTCGGGCATTTAAAGTAATACTTCCCTTGCAATCGTATTCATTATTGTTGTAACACAACCAGAATGTATTGCCGTTGGAATAAAATTTCTTGCGATGATATCTACGTCCTCTACATAACATCGCAACGCCACCCCTTCGTGTATTGATAAATTCAATTTCACTTTCTTCTGAACCCATTTTAATTCTACGAAAATTTCTTGGTTAGACAAATTCAAGCAAAATTATAGCAATTGCGACAATGCATTAAAAGACAACCAACATTATGACGTTTATCTGCAGAAGTATTTAGAAGAGACTTGACGGGATTTATAAGTGGCCAGTCATTTATTATATAACAAAGGAGTTTTGAAAACAAAACTCTTCGGCGGCGTATATCGTTACCTGGTTTCGTACAAGGACGAAAAAGTATTCAATCGCAACTGGTTACGAAACTCGTGACATAGTTTCGTGCGAGGATAAAAAAATATTCGATCGTAACTAGTTACGTACAAGGACAAAAAAGTATTCAATCGCATCTGGTTACGAAGCCCCAGTTTCGTACGCGGCCGAAACCCGTACTTAGTGCTCGTACCCGGCATCCAAGCAAACATGTAGAGTACCATCAAGCATGCAGCATGCAAGCAAGGATGCAGCATGCAAGCAAGCATGCAGCTGGCAAGCAAGCATGCAACGGGGAAGCAAGCATGCAGCATGAAAGCAAGCATGCAGCGGGCAAGCAAGTATGCAGCAGGCAAGCAAGCATGCACCATGCAAGCAACCATGTACCATGCGAGCAACCATGCAGCAGGCATGGTTTCTGTCACGGTTCCGGCGCTGCGGGGCTCTGGCGGTCCCACGCGAGCTTATCGTCGCAGACGGCATTCGGGTTTGAATTACACTCTAGGGGTAGGACAAACAAGACTACGTGGCGTCGGTTTTGCAGCGTTTCGTTTCTGTCACCAATAGCATAGAATGAATTACTTTGTCAAATAATATCTTTCAAAATTACATTTTTATATAAAATTATATATTAGATTATATGAAAATTATAGGAAATAAATGATATAGAATATGATTATTATAGCAATGTTGCTTTATACAAAATGTTGTTATGGAATATACGTATTATATCAAATGAACAACATACGAAATGTTGTTATAGGAAGTGTAGTTAGACCAAGTAGAAATTATATCCAATGAACGTTATATCCTTTGAAATTAGATCATTTGTAATTAGAAGAAATGAAACGCACCCGTTCATATTGTGTAAAGTCACATAATCTTAGTTTACTGTCGTTATAAAGGTGTACCAAGGCTACATGTTACAGCTTTTTATTTTATTGTAAGCGTACAGGGGCCGTACTCTTAAGGTTCGGTCAGATAGCGGGCGGGGCGGGACGGCAACGGGGCGTCGGCGCGATATAAGCAGTTGTAATGTATGAGTTATTATGAAAGACGTCACACAGCGCCGTCCCGCCCGGCGTGTCACGTCCCGCCGACGCCCCGCCCGGCGTGAATACAACAGGCGGGCGTGAGCGCGGCGTCGCACAGTGGTCCGGATTTTCAAAAAGGTGGACATAGGATCGAAAATGCTTATTTAACTTAACAAAAAATTGTTTCGCATAGGAAATTTAACGCTGATTAATACTTATTTCTACAACTTATCAAAAAAACTGCTCCTTCACGTCAAAAAAAAATATTGAAAATAAAAATGTATGGGAGAAAATCTATTTTATTTTTTTTCTCCGTTCAGTATCAAAGTATAGCAAGCAAACCTTATATTCTGGTAAGTACTTATTGTCCTTAATACGACGACATATAAATTGCTTGCGTATCCCTGCGGCCTTGGCGCCTACGATGCTATAAAGTTTAAAAATTTTATGTTGAATTATCTTATTATTATTAACGAGTTTTTCTATTAAAATTAATCCAAAATATATTTTTTAATAAAACAAGCCCCCCGCGTGCCCCGTCCTTTTATTAGGCTCGCCCCCTATTACTTGGGACTTAAATATAACTGGCGAAATTACATTGTACTATAGTGTAGTATACACCTTTGCCTTCGGGGAATATAAAGCGTGACGTTATGATAAAATAAGCATTTTTGCTTATTTTTGTTTTAAATAATCTTCTGTTGATTATTCTTTCATCTGTTGATATTTCCTATTGATAAATCATGGTTGATATTGGTGGTTATACTACTAGTGTGACTTATCTTGAAAGAAACAATTAGAAATAGATTTAGCCCTGAAAAGGGCTTTTTCTGAAGTCTTGAAAATGACTATTTTAAGTCATCATCATCATCCGAGCGTTATCCCGGTTGCGACCTTACGGGCCGGGCGGACCCCGGGCCCGTAAGGTCGCAACCGGGATAACTTATCTTCCAGTCTAACTGGATACGGCTGAATATCACGACCCTTTGACTATTTTAAGTAGTCCTGAAAAGGACCACAACTTAACTACTACTACTAACAAACTCAATTCTAACAATTACAACATCACTAAATCTGTCACGTTTACATTAATGGATCATGTTCAGACTGCAACTCCTGTAGATCCATATTTTCGGTTTCTTCTGTTACTACCTCAGGCAACAACAAAAGCTCTTTAACATCTGGAAAAAAATCGAATTGCTTTGAGTTGCTGTATTTTGGTCGAATATGGGATAAATATGGGTCTGAACTAATTAAAAAATTATGAAGCAAGTCCTCGTTGGTCTTTATCCTGTTAAATTTTCTTGTGTGAGACTCACGAACTCTTCGAAATTCTTTATTTCTTGCTTCTCCAGCTTCTTCGGAAAGAATGCCAATTGGTAGGAGGCCAAAGTGATGACAAATGTCTGCACCGTGTATGAGTAGCTTGTGCACACTTGCGGGCATATAAAACCATGGGTATAGATGAACAAAGATCTCAGCTGTTTCTCTGCAATAAGTCCTGAATTTTTCAATATCTATGGCACATCCTGATGAAATCGTTTGAAGAATAACCGCAAAATGCTTCAGCAGGTCTTTGTCAACATTGGTTATTTCGGCAGATTTCTCATAATCTCTAAAAAACCTTCTGGCTGTGTTTCCGTCGTTTGTGGTTCCAAAGCCTTTCTTCACAAAATCCACAAGTATTCCCATTTGCTGTTTGAATTCTTCTTGTGTCAAATGTTTCTTCGCAGCTTTTAGTTGCTTGTTAGCACCTCGTGCAGTCCACATCTCAAAGTCCATGTTGTAAGATATGTGTAGAATACACTCCATACAACGAATCCACATATGAAGAGTAGAAAGTCCATATTTATAAACATCTTCTCGAACAGGTCTTGTAAATACTTCTGACAGCTTGTTCATCTCAGTTGGCTTAGCAAGGCAAATATTGCAGGCAGATGCAGACGAAGTATCCGTTATAATAGTGGCCACTTTTCCGTCGATCATTGTCATATGAAGCTTGTGACTAATCTCTAGCCCTGCCCATTTTGTAGAATCGATGTTTTTTATTTCTTCCTTCAATGCAGCTTCTTCTTGCTTGATGTATTCTGCTGTCTCTTTACAAAACTCGAACTTAATGGGCCTGCAATAATGTGTTGAAGAAGGTGTTGGGTTTTCCCATATGGTGCTATTATTAGAAACTAATTTAAGAGGGACAAGACTTGACATGAAAACCGATGAATCACTGAAGTCTACATCTTCACTCCTTTGCTTGTAGGTACTTTGTGAAGAAGCACCATCAAAACCCCATTTACTAATTAACTTCAATCCTTCAGTTTACGAATCAATCTGGGTACCAGTAATTTGAAGAATCTTCTGGACTGTCAGATCCAATAGGGCTTGAAGCTTCACTCTGGCTCCTCTCTCAGTAATTTCTAAATCATGAGGATAGCATCCATTTTTAGCTTCAAGGAGTTTGTGATACGATGGTAACACTGGAACTTCACAATCTAACAGCGCTTTCCTTAAACACAAGTATTTCCATTTTGACAGGTTCAATGATGTATAAAGACCAAGAGCATAATCTCCATCAAAAGTTTTTTTCGTATTTTTCTTAAACAATGTGGCTTGAACGATAGCAACACTATCAGGGTTCTTCGTTATATGGTCAATAACACGAGCTAAGTCATTCTTCTTGTCTATCCTAAGTTTTTCGACTAATGCAAAAGTAAGTTCTTCCGGCGAATAGTCCAAAAGAGACTCTGAACGTCTTTTCTTCTGTTTGTTGCTGAGGTCAACAAAAGGCTTCCTAATCTGAACTTCGGTAGATGTGCCCACAGTTGTTGTACTAGATGTCGACGGAATCACAGCTGTTGTAGTATCGATGTCAAATGAATATTTGTCTGACGATATGTTTTCGATAACTTCATCTTGGGCTTGAAAAATCTCGGATAAATTAACAGTAGTGCAATTTGGCCAACTAATATTTGATTGTAACCACGCAGCATGTCTATTCATGAAAGTTTTCTGATTTCTAGAAGCACTTGTCCATCTGCGATTGATATTACTGACGTAGTTCTTCAAAAAGGTCTTGATTATTATTTCTAAATCTTGTGAACATGTTTCAACTGGGATATGTAGAATAATAGCTTCATAGAGTCGTGCCCAATTTTTCATATCTCCTTCAACACGGAGGAACATAAAGATGTCCAAGTTTGTTACAAATGCAGCCATAACGAAACTCACTAAACTTTCACACAGCACGGATAATTAGATATGTTGCTTCCTCAAGGGTTGAGAAACAAGTGCCTTTAATTGTTTCATGCACAGATATTTATAACAAACACACGCGCGCAAGTAGTGACTGACAAAATTAGTACCACATCTTCAACAGCCAATCAGCGTCGTCGATGTCTCCGGTGGTGGGGGTAAATGATTCTTATATCACAGGAGTCGTTTCAGTCAGTTACAAATAGGCAACGAATCAGCACGTGACTGTTGTTGAAGACTTTTATTACTATTTTTTATTAAAATAAAATGAAACAAATGCTGGAATGCGTATGTTTTAATTCTTATATAATTAAGAAATTATATTTTAAATTCAGCATCATTGAAAAACTCGATAATAATTAAAAAAATAACCAATTGAAATTTTAAACTTTGAATCGTCGTAGGCGTCAAGGCCGCAGGGATACGCACGCAATTTATATGTCGTCGTATTAAGAACAATAGGTACTTACCAGAATATAAGGTTTGCTTGCTATACTTTGATACTGAACGGAGAAAAAAAATAAAATAGATTTTCTCCCATACATTTTTATTTTCAATTTTTTTTTTTGACGTGAAGGAGCAGTTTTTTTGAAAAGTTGTAGTAATAAGTATTAATCAGCGTTAAATTTCCTATACGAAACAATTTTTTGTTAAGTTAAATATGCATTTTCGATCCTACGTCCACCTTTTTGAAAATCCGGACCACTGTGCGTCGGCGTGGCGGCGGCGACGGCGTATTACGCGTTGTGTACTATGAGTTTTCGCTTTCGTGTTCACACTGACGGCGGGGCGTCGGCGTCGACGTCCCGCCGGCTATGTGACGTCCACGCCGCGTCGCCGCTCCGCCGACGCCCCGTCGCCGTCCCGCCACGCCCACTGTCTGACTGAACCTTTAAAATCGACAACGAAAATATCGGATTAGCCCTACTCTAAACTCGCTATCGTTGGCGTTATCATTGTCGTCGTCGGATCCATCACTACATACATAGTATAAATGCTTTAAAACTACGCAACGGATTTTGATATGGTTTGTTTTAATAGATAGAGTGATTCAAGAGGAAGGCTTATATGTATAATACATGCATAGTATAGTAGAGAAACCCTGATAATTTTAGAGGTTTCTAATGTGATGTCGTAAATAAACACTTTTTGCGCTTAGATTGCAAACGCTGGCTGAACACTACGAGATAAATCAAAATAGTTTACAACAGTATTGTACACCTTAAAAAGGTCTAAAAAAATCCGCGATGGTATATATCTATCTCTTAGGGATAACCCACAATAACCCTTTTTTATCCTTTACTTTTTACGAGAAATAATGGCTTATTTACGAAGCGATTTTAAGCAATACAGCATTAATCCTTATCCATTTAAGTACCTTAAATACAATGTGCATTTAATATAGATCAATTTGGCCCTTTACAGCATGTAATATAAATGAATATTTTCGAAGATATTACAGATTTAAAATGTAGGGACTTTGCGGTCAATGCGGTTTCGGCGGTATCGGCCGGGGGGCCGGCGGGCGGCGCGTGCCTATAAAGTACTAGCTTTCCGCTCGCGGCTTCGCCCGCGTTATTATTGTTTTCCCGTGGGAATTTATATTTTCTAATTTTTAGCCTATTTAAGCCCGAATAATAAATTTCATAGAAATAGGAGCAGATTTTAAATATTTTTCATAGAGACTTTCAACCCCTATTTTGCACCCAAAGGGGGTGAACTCTAATAAACCATGAAACACGTGTTCAATGAAATATTTTTAAGAGCATGAATCTTAAGTTTTATCAAAATCGTTGCTAATTTAAATTATATAATTTTTCCATACAAACTTGCAACCCCTATTTCATCCCTTCAGGGTTAATTTTTTTTAAATCCCTTCTTAGTGTGCGTCCGCTTTTTGAATTAAAACAACTGTCCAAATTTCACGTTTCTACCATTAGCGGTTACGGCTGTGCGTGCGTCTATAGATGGGAACATCTCCTTTTATATAAGTAGGTATATAGATTGTCTAATGACAAAAAAGCTGTGAACGTTGTATTTATATACAACGTTTATATCAGCGTATATCAGCATTTATGTAAATTTTACTCCTAAGGGGGTAAAATAAGTGTTGAAAGTTTGTATGAAAGTCCTTATTTAATGGACTATTGATTAATAATAAATAAATACGTTTAAAAACATGATCATACATTATTCATACATATTTATACAGTTTTTAAATCTGTAAATATAATCACTCTCCACGCGAGCAAAGCCGCGGGCAACAGCTAGTTTAATTATATAACGAATGTCTGAATGCAAAATACATACCATTAAAATGGCTCCAACGCTTTTAATAAATAAAAGCTTTTTTTCTTTATAAAAGATAAAATTTAAAGATACTTTCGAGAAATTACGCATTTTATTTAAAAATATTAGAAAAAACTTCGGACTGTACTTGCAGTATTCTCTTCATTTTCTTATTTTAAAGCATTTAAATCAATAAAATTAAAAAATCCATAATTAATTAGAAATTATTAATTTATTACATAATTAGTGCTATTTGAGTAGGCACTTATTATATTATTACCGTAAATCCTAAATATTATGAACAATAATTGCAAAAATTCCAATAGAGACAGAGATATTTTAATGATAGGAGTGAAATTCAACATTAAATAAATTACGCTGCCCATTTCGCTTTACGATAATTTCAACGATACCTCAATAGGTGTCGTTGAAATGTTCGTAAATTTTGCGAATGTTCGTCTGTCAAATGTATCAACGTTGTCACTAGATAGACGAACCTTCGATTTTAAGAGTAGGGTTATGACTAGAGTTGCCAACTCCCATTCACAGCTATCCGGGACATTAGAAATTTTTATGCGGGACTTGGGCAAAAAAAGCGGGACCTGCCTACAAATGTGCAGAAACGAGAAAAAAATGAAATATAAATTAAATCAGTTTTATTTAACGTTAAATTTAAAAAAATAAACTTTCTGCTATTACAAAATGATAATTATAGCACCACATAGAAATATTAATCAGTAATTAAAGCACTTTTCTCGATCAACTGAGCAAAATCACCATTAGTTTTTATTTTTGAAAGAGTGCCTACTTATTTTATATATCCTTTATTGTACACAGTTACAATGGTGATAAACAAGAAACATTTGTACAAAGGCGAGCTTATCTCTTTAAGAGATCTCTTCCAGCCAACCCTAGCATCAGTTAAAAATAAATGTAGTTAGCGGGATCATTGTCCAACCAACCAAGTTTATTGAAAGATGGTACAAAAAAATAATAATTTTGCGTACCTACCAAAATACATACCAATAAATATATATATTATATAAAAACGTAAAAAAATATATAACATATATTACCTACATAGCAAATATATAAAGCAAATAATATATACATAAATACATACATACTACAAAATATAATTGAGATATAAATTAAGATGAACTTGAAAGTAAGTGAGCTTTCAACTTGCGCTCGAACGATATATGATGGAGGTGCTTTCTCGAATGTAGGCAGGCAGGCCATTTCAGAGCTGAGCATCTGGGATGGAAGAGGAGTTAAGGAAAAACTTTGAATTCAATTGGGGGACATCAAGAGGATTTACAGAAACACAGGAATGTTTGGATCGAGGACCAGGTGGGAGTAAGTGGAAACGGGACCGCAAATATTCGGGGAAATCACGATTGTGTAAAATTTTTGTACATGAGGTTAAGGATGTGCATGTTCCTCCGAAGCCAAACAGGGAGCCACTGAAGCTTAGAGCGGAACTCGTACACGTGATCATACTTGCAGAGACCAAAAATGAATCGGATTGCTGAATTTTGAAGACGCTCCAGTTTATTAAGAAGCTCATCTGTGGCATTCAGGTAGCATACATCGGCATAGTCAAGGATTGGTAACAGGAGAGACTGAGCTAGCATAACTTTAGTATTAAAAGGTAGGAAGAATTGAAGTCGCTTGAGAGATTGGTAGGTAAAATGCATGCGTCGATTAACGTCATTAATTTGAGAGGTCCGAGATAATGTATTATCAATGATAATACCAAGGTCTTTAGTTTATTCCGAAAAGGGAATCACAATGCCGTTATAGATTTGCGTGTCTATATAATTGTAGGTCGTCGGAATACAGGTGGTAGGGACAAGAGATGGAATTGGTGAGTACATTTATGAAAATGGAGAAGAGTAAAGGAGAAAGCACGCCTCCCTGCGGAACACCAGCAGTGAGTTGCGCCCAGCCAGAGGATAAACCATCATGCTTGACGCACTGCCGGCGACCACGAAGATAGTCAGAAAACCAGGTCATTGCGGAAGGCGAGATGTTATAATAGCGAAGAAAAGCTATAAGGATATCGTGATCGACAGAGTTAAATGCGTTGCTAAAGTCCAAAAGAATAACCCCCAGTTTCTGAAAGGCTGATCAAAAGATTGTTCAACTAACATCCATGTCATCTTAACAGCAGTGTCAAATCAATTTGAGTTTCCGAAACGTTGGTTAGCCAAAATTTACTTATCTCTAAAAATTTGATTTCTCATGAGAAATAATTTTAGACACGGTCACATTGCTGAAATTATATATTTTGTTTTATTCATATGTATTTTAGAAACCTAAAATGGGTCTTTCCTTAATAATTTTGCAATAAATTTGACAGCTGTGTCAACTAACACAGTGATAAGTTGAATTAGCTTTCAGCAACTCAAATCATAGTTAGCATTAGATTGACAGCTTGTTAGTTAATTTTATCGCTGAACAGCCTTTCAGAAACTGGGTGTAAGAATAGTAAATTCCCTACTGTCCATAGCCTTACAGATATCTTATGTGACATGCAGTAACCGTACTGTAAAAGGGGCGGAAACCAGATTGAAACTGACTCATAAGACTATTACGGGAAAGATATAAATAAAGTTGCTTATGAACAGCGCTTTCAAGCACCTTGGATAAAAATGGAAGGATGGAAATTGAACGGAAATGGGAACAGGTAGATGGATGAGAGATTTTGGGCAGAGTTATAACGGCCAATATTTTGTGATTTATGAAAGAGTAAGTACTTATTATCTGATAATTTTTTGTCTAACCGGGCTGGCTCTACCATAAAGCGGGACAATTAGTGTCCCGCACAGATGTGTTGCGGGACGCGTTATTTGAGCCCTGGAAACGAGACGTCCCGCCTGACGCGGGACGGTTGGCAACTCTAGTTATGACGCTCGCTTATGTCAATCGTTCGTTCGGTGCTTCCGTCGAGCGACAGAAGCGAAACAAAACATGCGAGTTAGAGGAGCAAACGACACGATGAAACGCCGATATATCGTAAGTTCGATTTTAAGAGTACGGCCCCTGATTTATTAGGAAATTTGTTTTTTCTGATTTTTGAAACCATTTAATTTTTGAATGAATTGTGGCAATGTGCGGACATGCCATGCCACCACAATAACTGTGGGCACAATATTATGTTCTTATTAGTATACTCCCAATACATAATGTAAAATAAATATTTAAAATACTATCTACATCTCTATTGAATACTATACTTCAAAATGCTAACATACCAGTCTTCCAGGTCCTAGTCCTCTTACTTTGACTCTCACTGTCTTGAAACCCCTGTCAATAGCTTTCTAAAACAGAAATAAATCATTAACAATCCATCTAAACTTATACACACTGTAAAATGAAAAAATCTTAAGTTATCCAAATTTTAGAATGGGTTGTTGGTTTCACTATTGAATATATGATTTATGCCACACAGGTCCCAAATGATGGTTTTTGGTGTTTAAAACATAATGGCGGCTGTACACTCTCCACGAGGCACCGCGAGGTAGGACGAGCGCGAGAGTGTACATGCTTCACTCCACTTGTCTCGCCTCTCCTCGCCTCGCCTCGTCTGCTCTCCGCTCCGAGTCGGTTTTTGGTGCGCGAGTCAAAGGGCCTCACTTACACTCGCGAGGCGACGCGAGCGCATCACTGTACACTCTCGCGTCGTTCATTTTAGTACAAACTTTCAAACCGTGCAGACGTCTCTCTTTATCATATGGAATAAAGAAGCTGAACTAAACTTTTTAGAAATATATCAATGGGAACCAACGCACCGATTTCATAAAGGTAAAAAAAAATACACGATGCGTGGTGTCGAATTTCAGAACAAACTGGCTTTTTAACCGATTCGTTGCGGCGCCCATTTTTGAAAACTTTTCGCCATGGCTGTGAACAAATTTTCTATGACACGACTGGCGTGTCAAGCGCCATAGAAGTTGATGGCACGCGTAATGTGCCATCAGCCATGTATATAAAACCACATGCTTTTTTTGCTTTTTCACTTGTTTAGACTTGATTCAAGTTTAGTTAACCTCAAACTACGGTAGTGTACGGCACGATAGGCTAATTAAATCGGTTTTGAAGAGGTAAAATACGTGTTTTCCCTGAAATGGAAGGTAAGTGACTTTACTTTTTCAGATGTTGCAAACCTTTTATGATATTGTTAAATTTCTTGGTTGTATTCAACGAATTGGTAAAAAAAACTAGAAACATTTTATTCGACTTTGGGATTATTCATTTATAACGAAAGTCAATTTGCGGTGTGGGAATTCACATGGTGAGTGGGGTATCTTGCTTTGGGGGGAGGAGGGTTGTTATTATTACTTACATCACTACAATGGATGGACAATAGATTTTTGTATGTATCAAAAACTCATTTCTGATTGAATAATAGCAAAATGTTTCCATGTTTTTTCTTCTTATATGTAGTATGTTACAGACAAAGTGATTAATCAGATATTATGTAGGTACTAGCTATTATACACGGTTATTTTTTTATCACCCTGGAAAATTTTAGGGACGCTTCAGGACACATCCAATATTATATAAAAAACAAAATGAAAAAAAAAAAAAAATCTCTAAAAATGCTGCTCACAAATAGTGCAGCATTTTTTGTATTTTTTAAAAAATTAATATAAAATTAAGGAGGGGGTTATTTTTTTTAATTATATTTAAATCATTCTAATACCATGTCATGAAGCGTCCCTTAAATTTTCCAGGGTGATAAAAAAATAACCGTGTATATAATATCTTGGAAGACTTGGATAAAGTCTTGGATAAATACAAGTAAAATTTAAAAGGTTAGGGTTAAGAATGGTATTGTCCATATTAGGTTAGGGTTATTTTTTTGTAAACCATCTAAAAGGTAATAAATCACTTTGACTGTAACATAGCGATGGGCGATTGTTACTAAAAACAATCGAATTATTCGATTGTTGTGTTTATTCGAATACATTCGAATAACTATCGGTGTTATTCGATATTGCATCGATTGTCAGTCGCAGGCGCGGTCTGGCCGGGCGCGCGGCTTACAACAATTTATTCGAGATAATCAATGCTTGGTCTATTGCTTATTTAGTATAGCGCGAGACGAAACTCACTCGAAAAAGCGGCTATCTTCCTTAAATTTTTCAAAAAGTTCCAAACTATTGATGCTTTAAAGTTATTAGGCATAATTATTTTAAAACTCACGCGTAACGTACATACTGTTGCGTGGGCACTTTGTTTACTTATGTTAATTTGTAGTGAACAAATGATTAAATAATGACATTTTTTACTCTTTTATTTTTATCGTTTGCACTTAACTGGGACTCATCTTAATTACTATTAACATTGATATACTACCAAACGTAGATAGAGCGCTACATACAAAAACGCGCTTGAAATCTGTCACCTAATCGACTATACATTTGTACTCGCTGATATATACTTGAATATGCACGCCCGAATGAAAATTACCATAAAGAAAGTACCGTATATTCAACCTTATTCTGCATTATTACGGCAACTATTTTAAGTACAACTGTGGGAAGTTACATCATTTCATACCTAGCCACAGAGCAAACGACGTTTTAGTAATTGCTACAAGAAAATATCGACTTTACGCTCTCAAACATAATGCTTGAAATTGCTTATCGCGTTGTCACTCCAACGCATGAATGAGATAGCACATCGTAATACGATGCCCGTGCGAGCGAGACGATTGTGATGTACTCACACTGACGCGAAGCGACATATTTATGATTAAAATAATTGTTTTTTAATGGTTTTTACGTATAAATCGAATATTTGAATACATGATAAGATGTGTAATGAGTTTACTCACGCAAAATATGAAATTGCGTCTTTTTTCTGCCGTTTCTGACTATTGTTACCACAACTTTTGAATGCGCACTTCGGCATGTTTACGTGCCGACAGCTAATCACTCACTATGGAAAGGAACTGCACGAGTCGCGATTGAGCAGTTCTTCATCGGCCTACTTTTTGATCGTTCATGCGTTATCTACGTTTGGTAGTAAATCAATGACTATTAAGTATAATTATTTATTTACCCGACACTTACAATAATCAACTACTTGTAATAAATAATTTCAATATTTGTGAAATTCCCTAAAATATTGGAGACACAGTATACGCCTACCTTATACTTAAACAATTTTATTGTAAGTCAGTTTATCCATTTTCCGCAAAAATAAAAAAACCAATGGCGAAAACGTATGGGTCTTTGAGACGCTCCAGAAAGTTGTTTACAAATTGTGTCTTTTTGGTCGATCACGGATGGCAACACGAGATAAGTATTTTTTCACAACTTTATGTAACAAAATGTGTATATTTTGTCAAAACTAACGTTACAACGCCCCTCAAAAGCATTGATGAAAAGAAACCGCACTCGTTTGGTAAAAAAAATTTTTATTATCTAAAAATTGAAAGAAATCTACTTTCGAAATCATGATACCATGATAGTTATGTTCTAGGTAACTTCCCTTTAAAATTTAATTCAAGGGTTTTACAATCCATTAAAAAATGACACGCCTATCGTGTCATGCGCCATACGTTAAAAATAATTCAATGTTGAAGTATGAAGGTTGTCAACCCCTGCAACTTCTGAATTCACACAATATCCAGAAACTAACACAACAGGCTAGATCTACGTGGAAAAACATGATTGTTTTGTTCTAGGCAGATCCTTCTAAAACTTAATTTGAGGGAGTAACAATCATTCAAAAAATTACCCAACCGTGCGTAAAAGAAAACGACACAGCAAAAATACTATGGGAAATGCCCATACACACTGATATCACTGTCACTTTTAAAATCTGAAGTAAGTCGCTTGTGGAAAACACAAGTGACTATCATCCCAATTGTTATTGGCACTACAGGAGTAGTTGCCAAAAGCCTTAGACAGAAGATGATACTATGATTTACATGAAAATTTTGGGTGGAATGACATTATGTGTAAACACATTTTAATAATGAGTTTTCGATAAAGAATTCATTATTTATTACACTATTTGGTTATTTTGAAACACTGTGTATAGTTAAATTAGACTCATTCATACACATAACCATAATTCAGAAACAAGCAGCAATACACACATCCATCATCCTCAGTAAAGTACTTGGAAATACTGTTTTTGTTCATAATAACACACAAGATGACCACACACTAAACATGCAGACATTCACAACCACTCCACAAACACCTCATTAATAGAATTAATAGTTAGATACAAAATTGCATTTTATTGTTCAGTGGGAATATTAACCTTTTTCCCAAAGGGATTGGGATAGTGTATTTATTATAAACCCAACAAAAGTCATGTAATAAAACAAAAAATAAACAATATAATGATAATAATAATAATTTTACCACAGTTACACCTCTGCAAAGAGATGGAAAACTCAAAATTAAACTTTATGCCAAACTATTTGGCCGGTGTGGTGTGGTAGGCCATGTTTAAGGAAAATCCTGTGCCCAGCTGGTATTGTGAGGTAAGACTTCGAATTGGAATCTTTGAATATACCTACTGAATAAAAGTGTGTAGGTATATTTATGCCAAACTATTTGGCCGGTGTGGTGTGGTAGGCCATGTTTAAGGAAAATCCTGTGCCCAGCTGGTATTGTGAGGTAAGACTTCGAATTGGAATCTTTGAATATACCTACTGAATAAAAGTGTGTAGGTATATGTAACATATGAGCATAATTCTCTGAAACACCACAATAAATACACTCACAGTTGCTAAGCTGATGGCAGTGGTTTGTGCAGCAATGTTAGTTCCTTTCTTTGTATTCTTGAATCCTTCTATCCCACAAGATTTTATAATTTTAACTATTCCAGCGGCATCAGTAAGTGTTAAAACCGTGTTGTTAGGACTTACACGGATATTACAAATTGGAAGATGCTTATATAGCTTTCCATCATATATCATATTATCCGATTCTAATGTTGGGAATAGATTGTGTTTCCTGTAAATGAAATGACATAATTGTTAAACAAAAAATTATTCACGTATATTACCTAGACAAGCTGTTGTGAACAAAAATAGTGTCACGGTGTGGGGCAGGGCTGGGTGAGGCGTGGACAGTAGCATACTCACTCACTCATATGAGAGTAAAAGAGACAGCAATACTATAAGGTGGTCAAGCGTTCAAAGTAAAGGTGGTCGAGCGTAGATCGCAGTTCGGAAATCATTTATTTTAATCAAGATAATATATAATTACTCAGTAATACAAACCTTAAATACAAAACCAATATTCATACGTACTAACAACTGTGTTTTCAATTGTCAAACTAAAGTTTTAAGACATTTTACGCAAAATTTGCGACACAATCCTCACGGCAGCTCGGCTATTCATCACGATCGCCAGCGATCTAAGCTCAACTGGTGCCGTTGGCACCAGTTGAGCTTGGCAAATTTTTCTGTACCTGACAGCGCGTCTAAGTTAAATATGTCAATGCAAATCACCTAGTAAGTTATCAAATTATAGAGTATGTTGTGATTTACTCACGATTTTAAAACTGCATCCAGATCAACTACCTTCTCACCTTGTACACCTTCATCATCTTGAGGAATTCTTTTATGATCAAATCTTTCAGACGCTCGAGGCAGAGATGAATGAATATATCTATTACAATTTGTCAAAGTGGATCTACAAATGCTACGAATTGAAGTTAACATTTCTATCGAATAAATAAACAATATTATATTAGCAATAACCCACAGAACGTTTTATACCCAAAATAACCACAACAACCGAGGCGCGTTCAGAGGCGCGTTCAGGGCCTTCGCGCGAAGTACAACTTTTCGCTCTAACCCCGTTCAATGCCTTCGAGCGTGACAACCGGGTGAAACAACCGGCCCGTTCAAGACCTTTGAGTGTCGGCGCGAGTTACAACCGAACAACCATCGAATTTGATGGTTGTAAAACGCAACCGGACAACTACACCCAGAGTTGCGTTCCGAGGGTCAGAGCTGCGTTCAGAACCTACGCTCGAGTGCACTCCGAGTGCACTCTGACAGCAACCAACCCGTTCAGAGCCTCCGGGTAAAAAACGCTCTAACAGGCGGTTAGTACACTCTGTGCCCGTTCAGAAGCTTCGAGTGATGCAACCAAACAACCAACTCGAGCGTAGGGTGAAAAACACTCTGACAGATTTTATGTCAATGTCGATGTCAAAAATACGCTAATTATTTATTATTTTATTAAATAACACTACTTTAAACTCTTTTAAGCCTAATACTAGGGAAATATAGTGATTTCTATGTGTTGTAATTATTTTTAAGCAGAAAAATGGATATTTACTGTTAATTTCATAGTAAGGATTAGTAATATTCTGCCCTTTGCTTGATCTTGATCGACAAGATACAAACTAAAAAAAAAGATAGCAACCGACCCGTTCTGAACCTCGGAGCGAGTGTGAAAAACACTCTCGGTTGCATTACTCTGACCCTCGGAACGCAACTCAGAGTAATGCAACCGAGAGTGTTTTTCACACTCGCTCCGAGGTTCAGAACGGGTCGGTTGCTATCTTTTTTTTAGTTTGTATCTTGCCGATCAAGATCAAGCAAAGGGCAAAATATTACTAATCCTTACTATGAAATTAACAGTAAATATCCATTTTTCTGCTTAAAAATAATTACAACACATAGAAATCACTATATTTCCCTAGTATTAGGCTTAAAAGAGTTCAAAGTAGTGTTATTTAATAAAATAATAAATAATTAGCGTATTTTTGACATCGACATTGACATAAAATCTGTCAGAGTGTTTTTCACCCTACGCTCGAGTTGGTTGTTTGGTTGCATCACTCGAAGCTTCTGAACGGGCACAGAGTGTACTAACCGCCTGTTAGAGCGTTTTTTACCCGGAGGCTCTGAACGGGTTGGTTGCTGTCAGAGTGCACTCGGAGTGCACTCGAGCGTAGGTTCTGAACGCAGCTCAGAGGCGCTGAACGCGCCTCAGCGCCTCTGAGTTGCGTTCCGAGGGTCAGAGTAATGCAACCGAGAGTGTTTTTCGCACTCGCTCCGAGGTTCAGAACGGGTCGGTTGCAATCTTTTTTTTTAGTTTGTATCTTCCTGATCAAGATCAAGCAAAGGGCAAAATATTACTAATCCTTACTATGAAATTAACAGTCAATATCCATTTTTCTGCTTAAAAATAATTACAACACATAGAAATCACTATATTTCCCTTGTATTAGGCTTAAAAGAGTTCAAAGTAGTGTTATTTAATAAAATAATAAATAATTAGCATATTTTTGACATCGACTTTGACATAAAATCTGTCAGAGTGTTTTTCACCCTACGCTCGAGTCGGTTGTTTGGTTGCATAACTCGAAGCTTCTGAACGGGCACAGAGTGTACTAACCGCCTGTCAGAGCGTTTTTTACCCCGAGGCTCTGAACGGGTCGGTTGCTGTCAGGGTGCACTCGGAGTGCACTCGAGCGTAGGTTCTGAACGCAGCTCTGGATGTAGTTGTCCGGTTGTTTTTTAACTCGCTCAAAGGCGTTGAACGGATTGCAGCAACCAAATCTTTTATCTCCCTCCTTCACATGATTTTTTATTTCTCTCTCTTTCTAGTAGATGACATTATAGAATATGGCCGCCAATATCATCCAATCACGTAAGAGTATTTCAGTCATAAACGTCAGAGCGTTTTACAACCATCAAATTCGATGGTTGTTCGGTTGTAACTCGCGCCGACACTCAAAGGTCTTGAACGGGCCGGTTGTTTCACCCGGTTGTCACGCTCGAAGGCATTGAACGGGGTTAGAGCGAAAAGTTGTACTTCGCGCGAAGGCTCTGAACGCGCCTCTGAAGAGCGAGATATTTTTTGTTTACTTTTCCCTTTTAGGGAAGGCAAAGGAAGCTATTGTAAGTCCATGTGGTCCATAAAGCCTTCGAAGAGAGAGAGAGAGAAAGGAGAAAAGTAGTTGTAGTATTCATTCGTCCAAATTGGACAAGGCAAAGGTTCGACCATACAGCCAGAGTATATTCTTTTCTTTTGAAGTATGTAATAAAAGGCAACGATTGCCAATTCTTCAGTCATAAAGTAATTTGTTCAAGTCTCCTATTGTAAATCTTCATTCTTGGTAATATTTTGTTTTAGATTTCCCCAATTGTGGAGATAAAAGAGTCATAAATCGCGATAAAATTGTTAAAGCAAACCAATAAATTCTTGTAGTGTGGGCGGGATTTTTTTATATCTTTCCAGTAGCTTGTCATTTATTAAAAGACGCTATACATTAAAAGCAGGGCATTTGAAAAAAATATGATTTAAAGTTTGCTCTTCCAAATTACTGTTTGTACATATGGGGGATTGGATAATGTTCAGGTGATAAAAATGAGCTTTGAATCTGCCAATTCTGCCATGTCCAAATAAAACTAAGAAGAGAAAGGAAGGTGTTAGCATAGAAAAGATGATGTGATTTACATCTATAGCAGAGCCACAGTCACATAAATCAGTATTAACAATTTTAAACTTAGTCTTGTCGGAATAAGAGGTTGAATGGATTTGTGTGTGGCCTACGCAACGCACACAATACATACCTACTTACCTGAAAAGACATTTACCGTTTGAAATACAGATGCAAATAGCTCTGATAAGAGCTTCTGCGAATTGAAAATAGACTTTATGCCGCTCGAAATATGGATACAAACAGCCCCGATAAGAGCCTTTCATAAATCGTTTTGAAATATATACTTTGACGATTCGAAACGTAACGTAACGTCTTTCGACGCAAGACGAAGTTCGGCATACGAGCTATTATACTTCGGGCTTCGTCCTCCTAGATTAGTAACTGGAATATTATAAAGGTATACACATGTCAGCTTCCTTGGCTCTCATCGTCTCTCGTGGGGGAGGCATCGGCGAGCGGTCTTCATCGTCGGCGTACATCTGACGTGCGACTTCAAGAGCAAATTGAGTGTAGGTAGTGAGTTGCGTAAAGCAGTGAGCATGAACATTTTAAGTGGTAATAGAGGCACGGCGCCTTCAAAACCTCCGCGATCAGTGTCAATTCCTATACCGAGTACATCTTATAGTGAAATAATCAGGTCATCCGGGAGCCAAAATGAATAAGTGTCAGTGGACTTATAAACATTTAATATCGGACAATTATTTACTTTATAACCGATTTCAAAAAAGTTTACGATGTAAACGGTAGTATGAGTTGCTCGTTTCGAATTCACGTTTAAACGATAGCGAGTTAGTTTTACTCGATTAGACGAACTTCACATTATATATTTATATCTCTCTTACGAACATGTGAATGGAAAGAGACACGCGATTCTGTCACTGTGACGTTTTCTTAGCCGTTTTTATTATTTTTAAAGCGAGTTGAATGAAAGAAAAACATTAAAGATTTTATTTGTTGTAAATTATATTATTTTATAATGTCGCGGACAAGTCAGTCGCAATTTATTTTAATAATAATAAATTGTGTTAAACACTTTAGGAATGAAAATAGAATTAAAATTCTCGGTTAATTTATGTGTATTTATTAACACTTTTTTTAACGTTTGGTGATTTAAGGCGGTATAGCGCTGAATAAAGTGTGTATCGGAGATACGGCTTAAAAATTATTGTTACAGCTCTCTTCATGCGCTATTTCGTCTTACATGGCCCACCATGCAAAGTACCACCGTGCAGACATAATGTTAGTGTTTAGAAACACAAAAAAACCTATTTATATACCAAACTCACATAAAAATGTAAGGTGAGAACCTAAACTACAATAGTTTTCGAGTAAACTATCAAACAATTAATGTCAAACATGTAACTCATACTGCCACACTATTCGAATACGTACTTATTGATCGAGTAGTTTATTACTTTGTAACTCATACTGTCAATTCTAGTTCATTATAGTTTCCGATAGAGGCGCTGGTGTGAAATGTATGGAAACAAAACTATTTGATCGTTCGAATAACTATCAAAACTCGTACTAGACGTACTGATGATGGGATCCCATAATATTCGAGGAAAACCCTTAAATTTTAAGGTGTTTCCAACATGTTTTGTGTGTATGTTACGCGATTACTCCGCCAATCAATCTGACCATCGATTTTTGTTAACGATATACCCAGAATATAGGTCACTAGACAAATACGACAGTGTTTTTATTTTTTTGATATCTTAAAAAGTGACCGAGTTATAAGCGTTCAAAGTTGCCGAGCCGTCCGGATTTATAAAGCTAGTCGCGGAAGGTTGATGACGTGACAAATCGACAGCTGTGAGAGGCACGCGCGGCCTCACGTACTCTCGTTAGCTCTGTGCTATTGGTGCGCGCGATTTTACGTGGCTCTAAGATGTGAATCAACATTATGTCATATAATAAATACTATGTAGTACCGTAAAATGGGGTGAATAGAAAATGCGGGGTGAATAGAAAATAACAAGGAAAGTTTTTTCAAGAACGGATATAGGAAAACTACTAAATTATTATATTTTTAATATGGTAACATTTTTTTTATATGGTAGCAACGCCGATTTGAAATGAAGTATGTCAAAAGTGATTTTAGTAACGTTTTTCAAAGCGCCAGTTGAGCTGTGTGATTTTGAGGTCTACAAACTTTGGGTTTTTAACGAAAGAATAGACACAATTCTGAACTTTAGATAAGATTTAAACTATGTTTTTATTTACTTACAGCTAGGGAATAATAATAACCATATGAGTCTAGGTTTATTTAGTCTGTCAAAAGCAAACTTAACTAAGTTTCCCTTCTTATTTTAGCAAAATCTTCAAAAATATACGCATTTTCTATTCGCCTCGAACCCGGGGTGATTAAATACGGTATAAGAGGTGAATAGAAAAATTGTGTAGGGTTGGCAAATTTTCTTTATAGATCCTTGGCATGTTGATGATGTACCTGGAACAAAACCACATTGTTTGAACAAATAGGTACATTCATGAATGATTTATAACATAAACTTCAAACTATCAAGTTAAATAAAAGCTTGTTATATATAGTGAAAAGTCAGACAACATCACAAATATTGATCCGATTCCATGGTACGTAGCTTAAGCACTTTCGTTAGAGATTTCGGTACCAACGAAGTTATTTTTAATATAGATAAACTAGCTGTGCCCGCGATCCTCGTTTTGTCATAATAAAGTTTAACGCAATAATAAATATTAAGGCGCTACATCGAAAATGAATCAAACAATGGGAGGCGTGGTCTATACGTAAACGCGGGGCGCCACCCGCGCTCAAGTAGCTAGTCTTTATATCAATGGCATCAAAGTCGTGAATGCACTGCGCCCGCATGCAATCAGGTCGCTTAGAAATTATCAACGTAAGCGACAAAATACAAATTATTTTATAAAAAAATAACTATAATGATTAGAAAAAAATACTTTTACACGATTCTAAATAATGATGATATCTATTTATTTATGGAACTTTTTAATGAATTACTAATACCGTTTACTTGTAATCCTGAATTTTATTATTTTTAAGAGGTAATTTAAAAAATAAAATGTATCGAGGCAAAATCTTTAACTCGCGTTTCCGGTTTTTGGCGTTTCTAGTTAAAGATATAAAGAAACACATATTTAAGTTTCAGATCTGTAAGATCTCTCAGTGACCTATGACATTACATTAAAAATAACCAATTTTTTCGACATAGCCCCTTAAAATCAATAATTGAGGTAAAAGGTAACCCTTTCTTTTAAATTGAACAATTAGCCAAACACGAAAATCGGTTAAGTTGTTTTGGAGCTTATCTCGGACAAACCCTGTGACATGAGATTTTTTATATATAGATAAATATAAACACCCAGACAGAACAAACAGAAATGTTCATCACATAAAGGATTGTTCTGGGCGAAGATCAAATCCACGACCCTTGGCGCACTAAGTAGGAACACTACACTCACTTGTCTGATATTACTCTAAGTAGGTAAAGAAAATAATTATTTACGTTGAAACACACAGACAATTTGCTCGGCGCCTGAGCGATGTAAGTGCTTACTTTGCTTCGAATTAGATCCGGGATGTGAATGTATGGAAGTTAAATTTAAAAATACTAGAACTAAACATGCGTGGCATCCCTAAATGGATTTTTTCTAGTGACCCCTTTCTCGTTTCTATTTACCCCTTCCCGTTTCTATTAGCCCCGTATGCCGTATCTATTGACCCCATACTACGTGTCTATTCGCCTTTTCCCCGTGTCTATTAACCTCAAATACAAAAAAAATTAGCACAATTCATTATTTACGTTTATAATAAAAAACTTTTATAAAAATGATACTTACTTCTGCACAAAATTTATCCCAGAGGAACCACAGATCGGTTAACCTCCTGCAGCCCAAGAATTAATTTGATAATACTGTATAAGTGCCCTCTTGTCCTGTATAAAAGACATTGTCTATAACCAAGTAAACGCCCAAGACTTAAACATATATTTAATTATATTAAAAATTAAATAGGATTTTTTTAATCAATTTTGTGGGTATGTATGTGCATTGGAGAGAGAGTTTATGCAGATTTAAATGGAAAATCTTGTGTCTTTTTAAATTGACATTGGGCGTTTGTTATATAACTTGACCTAAAATTATTGTTATTTATAAAAGACATTGGGCGTCAATTACTAATGAAAAACATATCATTAAATTTATATTTATTTAGATGAAATTGTTAGAAAATAAAAATTCTAGAAAAACATTTCTTAACTAAATGAATCACAAATCGAGAGATCACTCATAGGAACTATACTTGTTAATTAAATGTCTTCTTATTATAAACTATGCTAGGTTTTTTAAACTTTTTAAGGCTATTTTTTAATTTTAATCTTGATGAAATATAACATAGCAATTACGTTTTTTTGTAAGACACAGCCGCACACCACAAGATGAGCATTGAAAAAAGGTTTTGTTTGCATGGCACACTCGGCACCTGCCCTGGATCTCAATCAACACTGGTAAGTGCTTCGCATGAGATGTTCGTTGTGCCTTTGTAGGAATTGGAACTCGCGAATTACTACGCTTTTGGGGGTTTTCAGGAACTTCTTCGTCAGATTTTTCAGCTTGTTCTGTCTCTATCATATTGGACTCAATTAAATATTCACCAAGACTCAATTTGAATTGTCGCAGTTGGTCAATCTTTTTAATTCCCTTTGCTTTTTCATCATCTTTGTAAAGAAGCCATGCGTTTGAAACAGAAAGGTCGATCATATGGGCGATAAACCGCTGCGTCCACTTGTGAGTTCGATATCGATTCGGACACACGGCTAACAGACGGTCAGCCAAATCAACCCCGCCCATATTTTTATTATAATTTCGCACACATCTCGGCCTATTAATTGTGACATATTTTTTCTGTTTCTTACACCATCTTTGACAAGTGTCTTCTTCTTCCTTACCCTCAACTGAAGACATCATTAATACCGGCTTGTTATCGTACCACTTTGTGACAGCCATTTGTTTATCACTTCTTACGACAAGCTGGGATGTTCCTCTATCTTTTTTTTTCAATACCTTGTCACTCAAAAGCATGTCCCGCATATCTTTCGGTATACGGTTTTTCATAAGAGTGCCAACCCAAGCCTTTTTTCTCAAGTTCATCTACGAGTTTCTGGCTTGTAAAGAACCTGTCACAGTATAAGGTATGTCCTGGCACAAGAGTTTCAGTAAGAGTCAGTATTGCCTTGTCTCCTAATCCAAGATCAGTACCTTCTAAATCAGGGTACGTAGTGTTGCCTTGGTAAATGTTAAAATCGCATATCATGCCATTCGGGTTCGCCAATACGAAGACTTTTATTCCGACTGGATTTGGTTTACCTGGGCAATAAGTTCGTATACCGCAATTACCAGTGAAAGGTATGATCATCTCATCTATACTCAAATATTGTTGTTTTAGCTGAGCGCGGCATCCTGTCTTCACTTTTTCGATCAGGGGGCGAACTCTCCACACCTTGTCTTTAGCTTTAGTGTCAGTGGGAACATCTGAATCAAACACCAATTTCAAAGAGTTGCGAAGGGTTAGGAATCTATTACGGGGCATAGCATCAGCAATAACCGCAATTCGATATTTTTTCTCCCAATACATGCGTATGGATGGATAATTAACACTTGCTATCACCATGCTAATGCCAATAAAAATATAACATTCTTTAGTTGTCATATCCAAGCTTTTCCCCGTCTTTAGAACAGCCGTTTGGTTAGTTTTTTCAACAATTAAGCTGACTAATTCATCATCTATATATTGTCGAAAATAGGAAGCTTTGTTAAAACCATCAGTTATTATCGGCAAATAAGAAGGCTGTGTTAATTGAAGTTTACGTGGAGGAAATGGTAGTGTTAAAGACCAGTTACTATTTGAAGCAGAAGTTGAAGGCAGGTTTTGAAAACCCATGGATCTTATACCTCTACTACGAAGACCTCTTCCACGAGACCTGGTACCTCCACGAGACCTGGCACCTCCCCGGCGTTGGGATCGCCCTCGATTATTTTCGAACTCATGCACATTTTGGCCAATTTCGGATGCAGAAGACGATGAAGACGACTCCTGCTCACTGTCATGGCACACATACTCAATATCGCCGACATCCTCATCACTAGGAATAAAGTCTTCGGTTTCTGACTGCTCTAAAGCGTCTAAAATATCTCGTTCATATATACCTGTAAAGATATAAGTATCAGCCCAAAGTCATTTAAAAAGGACAAATATTGAAGACCATCACATGTGATTGCTGCCCAATGTCATTTATAATGTACAACCTACCATTACTCGAAGACCTCAACTTGAAAACACGAAATAAATTAACAATTCGTAAATCCAGACATTAAAGCATCGATTTTATATATAGTTTTATATCTAACTTCACTAGTTTCATGGATGAAAACGGATTTACTTACCACGTCTCTGCGCGTGAGCCATCTTCCATCGAATTTCATTCATCTTACAAACGTCACACTGATATTTCTAGTCTATGATTACAGTATGCCAACCTAACAATCTGACACTTGTTAGTGAGGAATAGTAACGCGCGTAATTTAAACAAAATTTTACATCGCAAAAATTGTCATTTTTAAAGGACATAAGGCGTTTATTTTATAGGATCAATTTTTAACCTGGGCGTTTATTGCTTTAGTAATTTTGTCATCTAAAAGGGACATTGGGCTGCAGGAGGTTAAAAGTGTTTTCAACACCGTAAGAAACGTATTTTTCGTTAAAAACCCAAAGTTTGTAGACCTCAAAATAACACAGCTCAACTGGTGCTTTGAAAAACGTTACTAAAATCACTTTTGCCATACTTCATTTCCAATCGGCGTTGCTACCATATAAAAAAATGTTACCATATTAAAAATATAATAATTTAGTAGTTTTCCTATATCCGTGAACGAGTAATTGTTCTTGAAAAAACTTTCCTTATTTTTTTCTATTCACCCCGCATTTTCTATTCACCCCATTTTACGGTGCCATTGAATGCCAAAAGGCGTAAAAAGTGTATGAACGTTATGAAACGGGTCCTAAGACCGTTGGATTTTGTTGTGATGACCATTTTGATGTAAGTAAAATAATAATAATAATATTTTTTATTTATATCTTTACAATGGCTTACATTATAGGTCTTATTCTCTAACAACTATATTTTATTTAAATGACAAGCCTGTGTGAAAAAATTCCGGCCCTCCACCCTCTAGGATTAAATCAAACTAAATAAACATATTAAATACTTAGATAATAAACATAATAAAAACATTTTCATAATAAATTTATACATATTACATTATTATTTTTATTTTTATTATAATATGTAATTAGATATTCTAAGCTTCGGGCTACCTATTACCTACTAGAAAATAACCTATAACTAAGTTGTATTACGAGGTTTTTTGGTGTAATATCTTCTTTTTGTCACTTTTTAAACCACATAGGTATGTTTTGTTGACGGTAAAATGAAGGTCACAAAAAGTTTTACCGTCAACAAAAGTTAACATAGGTACCCAATTTTATAGAAAAACTAGCGGCCGCCCGCGGCTACGCCCGCTTGGTGTTTGGTTTTTTTATCGCGCCACAGCAGCGCCTTCTGGCGACGCGATGAATAGTAGCTGAGCTGCTGAGTGTTTTACGTGAATCCTGATGGAACTATAATTTTTTGCTGGATGAAATCTCTTTTTCTGTAGGTACCTCTGACAACGTGTATATGCAAACTTTCAAGATGATCGGTTAAGCATTTTAGGTGTGAAAAAGTAACAAAAATAAATCAACAAACTAATTCACTTTCGCATTTATAGTATTAGATGGGATTAGGATACGATTCATGTTACCTAAACATGTACAACACCTACCTATAGACACTCACCCGTTAGTAGGCACCTACTAACTTTTGAATGAGTATCTTAGACCTGCGGGTATTTGATTTGCTTGTTGGTCCTATATAGGTACGTCTATAGTATTTACCATTTCCCAGCTGTTTTTTTTACCAAGCTGAACACTTTTTAATAACTCTCCCGCTGTTGGGTGCATGACGAGATCTCCTTGGGTTCTCCACCCAAAAGGACTCATCCTAGAGTAAGGCCTACCCGGGTAGAAACCCCTTGGATGTACTCTCTGTCTCCAGAGGTCCAGCGGTAGGTAAACGGTACCGATGGTCCATGGCGGTGATTGCGCCGTGGACACCGTTTGCCTACCTACCTAATCCTAAATAGGTGACACCTACGTATATATTCTGTTGATTAGTTTTTATTGTAACTTCATAAACTTGTTAACTTTCAAACCATTGGCCATTTTTTGCCGAAAGCATCGGTAAATATTTGGCCTTGACATTTTTTGTATGAAAGTTGCTAAGCGCAACCTAGGCAATACCACGGAACACAACTGGCAATCTGGTGCCTCCCCTTGGCGTAACCTGGCGGCTAGTCCTCCAGAATCGTCCCCGGTCTGATGGCTCGGAGAAGTGACCTTCCCAATCCCGAGTTATTTTACCATATGGGGCGTAAATATTCCGGCGGAGACATTGAATTAGTGAATTAGCCACCGGCGAACCGGAGACCGGCATACGGGTACACGGGGCTCGTCACTCTTTGTGCCAGTATCGATAATCGCATTATTCCACCTCAAAAAAAAGGCAATACCACAGAAAATACACTTGATTGTAGGTATGTACACTAAACTGTTTGACTTCATGAGTCGTAGAACATACATTTGTAGGAGCTACAAAAAAAAATATTTAACTATGCATGTAACTATTATTTCAGATTGAAAATGACATGGAAGATTAGGTCAAATATAAATTGGTTGGAGGAAGACTAGTACTAAAAAAAATATGCTTGCCCTCTTAAGTTTTCTTGTCAGCAAAAGACAGTTAGAAAAATTAACGATCTGTAGTGCAAAAATGTAGGCAAAAAAACTGA